>OY540824.1:0-10000000 GCA_961205895.1 Mythimna pallens
ACTCGGTCGCGGTCGCCTCGACCGTGGAGACGGAAACGGGAGAGGAGGTGCTCGAAAGAGTTAGAAAGGCCATAGATGCTAAGGAAGGATGGGTGAAGGTGGAGAGGGTAAGAAAAGCTAAAAATAGGAAAGTAATAATGGGGTTTGGATCCAAGGAAGAACGGGATAAGGTGAAGGAAAGAATAGGGAAAGAAGGAGGTAGCCTCACCATCGAGGACGTGGAAAACAAGGACCCGTTGATCAGGCTTGGGGATGTCCTGTCAGTAAATACTGATGAGGACATCCTCAAGGCTCTCAGGAACCAGAACGGGGCTGTTTTCCGCGGCCTGGTTGAGGGGGAGGACAGGATAGCAGTAAAATATAGAAGAAGAGCCAGAAACCCTCACGCCAGCCACGTAATTATAAGCGTGTCACCCAATGTCTGGAGGCGGATGACGGAGAGGGGCTATGTTTACATTGATCTCCAGCGGGTCAGAGCAGAAGACCAGACTCCACTAGTCCAGTGCACGCGCTGTCTGGGGTATGGCCACGGCAGAAAGCACTGCCAAGAGACTACAGACGCTTGCAGCCACTGTGGTGGTCCCCATCTGAGAACAGAGTGCGCGGACTGGCTAGCTGAGGAGCCACCCGCTTGCAGAAACTGCAAAAAGGCGAAACTGACGCAGACAGAGCACAATGCCTTCAGCTCCGGGTGCCCTGTGCGCCGCCGGTGGGACGAATTGGCCCGGTCGACCGTCGCATACTGTTGACGCCAACGTTGCCACTACCACATATAGCTATATGCAAGCGAACCTCCAACGAAAAAGGCTTGCAACAATCGAGCTGCTGCTCGAGGCACAAAAACGGGGGGTAGCCGTAGCCTTGTTGCAAGAGCCATATATAGGAGGGAGCAGGACAATGAAGAGCCACAAGGGTGTAAGGATCTTCCAGAACACTGGAAATGAAGAAGGGACCGTTAAGGCTGCAATCGCTGTCTTAGATAGCAATCTCAACATAAAGCAGTACCCAAAACTCACCACAAATAACATCGTTGTGGTGGGTATCCAGACCAGTGCCTGGGAGATCACTCTGGCGTCCATATACTTTGAACCAGACAAACCAGTGGAGCCCTATTTAGACCACCTCAAAGAAATAGTTGCCACAAATGGCTCTAAGCCCATAATCGTTGGAGGTGACGCAAACGCAAAAAGCACCTGGTGGGGCAGCCCAACAGTCGACCGCAGGGGAGAAGAGGTATGTGGGACTCTCGGGGAGCTTGGGCTGCATATACTAAACGAAGGAGATATCCCGACCTTCGACACAGTCAGGGGAGGACAACGCTACAGCAGCTATGTAGACATAACAACTTGTTCGGCAAATATCCTCGACAAGGTAGCAGACTGGAAAGTCGTCGAGGGCCTAAGCAGTTCCGACCACAACGGCATTATCTTCAAAATTTTACAGACTAAATCAAAAGGGCTAAAGGTAGAAAGAACCACTAGAATATTTAATACAAAAAAGGCCAACTGGCCTGAGTTTCATGCGAAACTCACCCAGCTGAGCCAAGAACACAAAATCACAAAGGAAGAAATAGAAAAAACAATCAATATAGAGCAATTAGATAAAATAGTAAATAATTACACAGATATTGTTACAAAAGCATGCAAAGCATCCATGCCAGTTAAAAAACAAGTAGAAAAACTTACCTTGCCGTGGTGGTCGGAGAGGCTTGAACATCTGAAAAAAGCGGTAGCTACCCAAAAGAGGAGAATCAGGTGTGCTGCTTCAGTCCGTAGATCCATGGTTGTCGAAAGGTACCTGCAACGGAAAAAAGAGTATGAGTCAGAGGCAGCCAGAGCCCAAACAGAGAGCTGGAAGGAGTTCTGCTGCAAACAGGATAGGGAGGGGGTGTGGGAGGGGATTTATCGGGTTATAGGCAGGACAGCGAGTAGGGTGGAGGACCCGCCGCTGGTGAGAGATGGTAAAGTGCTGGACGCGGAAGGGTCCGCCCGATACATAGCGGAGACCCTGTATTCAGAGGACCACCCAGCTGCAGACGACCCTCACCACAACCGTGTCAGAATTGAGGCGGAAAAGGTGAATGAAGGTGAAAATGGTGAGACATACGACCCTCAATTCACCATAGCCGAATTGAAGGCGTCGAGCGAGTCCTTCAATCCAAAGAAGGCTCCGGGAATGGATGGCCTCACAGCCGATATTTGCAACCGTGCTATCAGCAAAGACCCTGAAATTTTCCTGGCAATACTCAACAGATGCCTCGCTTTTAACCACTTCCCCAAAATATGGAAAGAGGCAACAGTGGTTATGCTACGGAAGCCAGGGAAAACCGATTACACAACACCAAAGGCGTACCGCCCAATCGGCCTGCTGCCGGTACTTGGAAAAATCTATGAGAAGATGTTGGTGGCCCGACTCAGGTTCTACTTAGCACCGAGGATGAGTACTCGCCAGTACGGATTCATGCCACAAAGGGGTACCGAAGACTCCCTCTATACCCTTATGCAAAGAATACGCAACAAGCTGAAGCAAAAGAAAATAATAACATTAATATCGCTGGACATAGAGGGAGCCTTCGACAACGCCTGGTGGCCAATTATAAGAGTCCGACTGGCTGAGGAAAGGTGTCCGGTCAACCTGAGAAGGGTCATCGACAGCTATCTGCGCGACAGGAAAGTAAGGGTAAGGTACGCCGGCGCTGAGCATCAGAGAAGCACGGAGAAGGGTTGCGTGCAAGGCTCAATTGGAGGCCCCATTCTCTGGAACCTCATACTGGATCCCCTCCTCAAAGAACTCGAGAGAAGAGGAATTTACGCGCAAGCTTTCGCTGATGACGTGATCCTGGTCTTCGATGGTGACACGGCATTGGAAATAGAGAGGCAGGCGAATGCCGCCCTCGAACGTGTTCGGGCGTGGGGCGTGGAAAACAAGCTAAACTTCGCACCGCACAAGACCAGTGCGATGGTCATTACAAAGAAGTTAAAATATGACGTCCCACGCCTAAGCATGGGCGGGGTCGACATCGCTATGTCCAGAAAAATTAAAATACTGGGTGTCACCATCGACGACAAGCTCACGTTTAACGAGCACGTTTCGGAAGTATGCCGCAAAGCGATCGCAGTCCACAAACAGCTGAGCAGGGCGGCAAAAGTAAACTGGGGCCTAAATCCGGAGGTTGTTAAAATTATATACGTTGCTACGGTGGAACCAATAGTCCTGTACGCTGCCAGTGCATGGGCGGATGCCGCTAACAAACTGGGAATGATAAAACAGTTAGGCGTCGTGCAGCGGGGAATAGCACAGAAAATGTGCAGGGCGTACCGAACCGTCTCATTGAACTCGGTGCTCCTACTAGCCGGGATACTCCCCCTGGATCTTAGAATCCACGAGGTGGCATCACTGTATAGAGCCAAGAAAGGGGTACCACAGGCCATATTGGGGGACAGGGAGGTGGAACGGATGACTTCTGCACTGGAATCCCCGCATCCCGCGGACCGAAGCGACCTGAAGATCGTCGGCCTGGTAAACCGGGAGGATGTTGACGCCA
Source organism: Mythimna pallens (assembly GCA_961205895.1). NCBI lineage: Eukaryota > Metazoa > Arthropoda > Insecta > Lepidoptera > Noctuidae > Mythimna > Mythimna pallens. The sequence continues at coordinate 3,545 of OY540824.1, forward strand.
ATTCTGACCAAGAGGTGAAAATCTTCACTGATGGTAGTAAGATTGGGGGGCGTGTTGGTGCGGCGCTGTCCATATGGAACAGAGAGTCCGAGACGCGCGCCCTGAAGTTGGCGCTCCCAGGTTACTGTACCGTTTACCAGGCTGAGCTACTCGCGATATGCCGGGCAACGCGGGAAATTAGGAACAGCACGGCGCCTACCTTCGGGGTCTTCAGCGACTCCATGGCGGCTCTTTTGACCGTGAAAAACCCCAGTTGCCTTCATCCCCTGGCGGTGGAGGCCAGAGAGAATATAACAGCTGCGTCTCTCCAGAACAAGGTAGTATCCTTGTTCTGGATAAAGGCCCACGCAGGGTTAGAGGGCAACGAAAGAGCGGATCAGCTGGCGAAAGAGGCCGCCATGAACCTTAAGAAAAGACCGGACTATGATCTATGCCCGATTTCATTCGTCAAGCGCCACATACGTATGGCGACGCTCGACGAATGGAATCGGAGATACAAGTCCGGCCAAACTGCCAACGTTACGAAGATCTTTTTCCCAGATGCGGTGGCAGCGTATAGAACAATAAGAAAAATGGATCTTACCAACATTAGGGTACAAATAATGACCGGGCACGGTGGATTCTCCGAGTACCTGAATCGTTTCAGGTGCAAGGAGAGCCCATCGTGCATCTGCGACCCAAACAAGGACGAAACCGTACCACACCTGCTTCTGGAATGCCCTGCACACGCTGTGGACAGATATGAACTAGAACAGGCTCTGGAAATAAAATTAGACAAAGACATTGTGGGGGAAGTGATGCGAGGAAAAGATAGGGAGAAATTTCTAGGCTACTGCACAAAGATTGCACAGAAAGCAATAGAGAGAAACAAAACAGCTTAAGCAAGTATGCTGGTAGTATATTATAGTAATATATATATTAAGCATAGAAATAAGTATAAAATGTCATTAGAGTAAGCACTAGTATAAGTAGAAATGAAAATAAGAATATATTGTTAACATAGTAAAATGAAGGAAAATTAAGATTAAGATATATGTAAAAGAAATAAAAGACCAACATTGACCGTTATTTCCCCCCACATTGTAATAAATTAAAAAAAAAGGAATAATAAAAATGAATCCAAAAAGGTAGTCAGAATAGGTTCGTAATGGGAATCCCACCCAGAACAAAGAATGAAAGATGATGAATGAAGAAAGATAAAGTATGCAGCATGAACGTGCGAGAAGAACAAAAGCGAGAACTGGTATGACATAGAGGATCAGGCGTACATAGACTCCGATAACGTCGGAGGTAGAAAGAGAATTAAAAAAAAAAAAAAAAAAAAAAAAAAAAAAAAAAAAAAAAAAAAAACCCCCCCTAGTAGCCAAAATCCAGAAAAACATCCAGTCGTTCATTAAACGAGGTAAAAATGTTAAATTGTACTGGATAAAGGCACACGTGGGGCTGGAGGGCAACGAAAGGGCTGACATGCTGGCTAAGGAGGCGGCGGTGGGCAGAAAGACAAGACCGGACTATGATCTTTGCCCGGTTTCCTTCGTCAAGCGAGAGATCCGAATGGACTCGCTTGACGAATGGAACACGAGATACCGGTCAGGGGAAACCGCATCCACGACAAAGGCCTTTTTTCCTGATGCCCGAACTGCCTACAGCATAGTCCGGAAACTTGACCTTGACCCCCTTCTGGTGCAAGTGCTAACGGGCCATGGCGGGTTCTCCGAGTATTTGAATCGGTTTAGGTGCAAGGGGAGCCCGGCGTGTGTCTGTGATCCTGAAAGTACGGAAAATGTTCTGCACCTTATTATAGATTGCCCGATTTTTGAAAAGGAAAGGTACGATTTAGAAGCTGAAATAGACACAAGAATTTGTTTAGAACACTTACCAATAATAATAGCAAATAAAAAAATTAGAAATAGGTTTTTGAATTACTGTAAGGAAATTGCTGTTAGAGTCATCAAAAGGAATAAAGTATAAAAGATGTACTTACATGTATAATAGTTATATAATGATAAGTAATCTTAAGTAATTAGTGTAAGAATAGCAAAAACTTAAAATAAGAATAATTGTATTAGTGTTATGTCTAAGCCCATTGTGAAAATTTGTGTTCTACGGTTGTGTGTAAGGATTATTAGTAAAATAGTATCTAAAACTGTAATTGGGTAAAATAATAAAAACATGAAAATAAAAGACTCTGATCCCAACATGTCAGAGGAATCACGCAACACCCTGTGATGACGGGTGCTAAAAAAAAAAAAAAAAAAAAACCTAACCTAACCTAACCTAACCTAACCTAACCTAACCTAACCTAACCTAACCTAACCTAACCCAGAACAAGGTGGTAAACTTGTTCTGGATCAAAGCTCACGCAGGGATTGAGGGCAACGAGAGAGTGGATCAGCTGGCGAAAGAGGCTGCCATACTGAGCAAAAAGAAGCCGGAGTACGATCTGTGTCCTGTCTCATTCGTCAAGCGTTGCATTCGTACAGCAACGCTTGACGAGTGGAACAGTAGATATAGGACTGGCACTACGGCTTCTGTCACCAAAATGTTTTTCCCGGACGCGGTGGCGGCGTACAGGGTGATCAGGAAGGTACAATTAAGTGGGCATCTGACTCAAGTCATGACGGGGCACGGTGGATTCTCCGAATACTTGTACCGTTTCAAGTGTAAGGAGAGTCCATCGTGCATCTGCGATCCAAATATTGAGGAGTCGGTGCCACATTTGCTGCTTTGCTGTCCTGCGCATGCTTTTGAAAGAAATAATATAGAACAGGAATTAGAAATCAACCTGAATAGAAATAGTATAGGAGAAATAATGCTGGGAAAAAACAGGAATAAGTTTTTAGAATACTGTATAAAAATCGTGCAAACTGTAATAAAAAGAAATAAGAGTAATCGGTAGAGTATGCAACCACTATATAGTAAATATATACATGTTAGCATACAAAACATGCATGAAAGAAAAAAGGATAAATATTGTAAACAGTAGGACAAATTAGGATATAAGAAATGTAAAACTAGAAGATGATTAGAAATAGGAAAATAGTAAAAAAGGACTGAAGATTGTACTAGCATTTAAGATCATGTCACCTAAACTACAAACCCCTGAGAATTAACTTAAGCCTAAAAACTGTAAAATTAGAAAATTACATAAAAGTAATAAACCAAACTAATCAATGAAAATCTATAATGTAAGAACCGTAAACTAAGTATATTATAAACAAACTGTAATTATGTACCTTAATATTTAAGAACTGTAAAATAAGAATATGATGAAGAAACTGTAACTATGTAAGCAATGTAAATTTCTTGAAAATAAAGCACCTACCAGTGTATTATTAAACCTTAGAAGAAATAAAGAACATAAAAGTATAGAATACAATATATAGATAGACTTTAGTGCAAAATGGGAGTCCCACCCATAAACGAGAATAAAAGAGGAAGGATAAAAGAAAGAAATAGTATGTTGAATAAATGTGCGAGAGGCAAGCTAGCGAGAACTAGTATGAAAGAAATTAGTTTATTTGAGTAGACTCTGATTACGTCAGAGGTAGAGATAAAAAAAAAAAAAAAAAAAAAAAAAAAAAAAAAAAAAAAAAAAAAAAAACCTAACCTAACCTAACCTAACCTAACCTAACCTAACCAGTCTGAGCCCAGCCGCGCTCGAGAACGCATCGATTTTGTAACGCTCCGTACAAAAAAATTCGAAAAAGTGGTCAAAAGTTGTCCGATTTTAGTGAAATAAGTGTCAGTCGACGCGAGTAGAGACGGACTACGCCACACAGTGAAATTGGTGTATTTGGATTGCAGTGGAAAGTGGAGAAAAGCGAAAAACCACAAATAGGTTATGTTTTCCTAAGTGCTGAAACCTATAAACGCCTTCACCGTGGAAACTAAAGTGGTGACCCCCATTTTTTATTACACCATTTTATGCGGACGGGACAGACCTACAAGCCACGACTTTTCCGGAATTTTCCGGACCGGAATCAGGGAGAAAACTAAGAAAAACTGAAAACCACGTGTGCACGAGGTAGCAGAAAGAGCCGCAGCAGAAACACCGTTTCTTCGCAGGTTCCTGCCTCGACACCGGACAAGACCCCTGGTACCTTAAGAAAAATTTTATGTCAAATAGTTCACTAGTTATTTAATTTAGAAAATTGGAAATCTGACCTTGAAAATATCGAGATCCAAAGCGCTTACCCATTCTTTTTTTGCAGGAACTAGCTGCGCGCTAGTGTCCCTTACCTGAATTTATTTATTTTTTATTTTTATTCCAGCTGGTTACCGAGATTTTCAAATTTAATTGAAAAAACCGGTTTTTCTTCAAAAAACCACTTTATTTTTATGTTTTTTAATAATTTAGTTTTATCCTATTATAAAGCTCTATTTTAGTAATTTAATGCATAATTTTCTAGATTTTTAAGTAATTTGGTTTCGGAGATACGGAATTTTAAAGAATTTTATGGAATTTATTGGGAAATACATATTTTTTATCAATTTTGACATCATAGACAGGCTTAAGTAGATGTAATCATCTCTTATAACCAAAATCTCGACTTCCTAGGACAACTAGCCTTGGATCTACGCGAAAAAAGCTTGCTTTCGGCCATTTTTGATTGTAGGTTAACAATTTTGAAACTCCGTATCTCCTCAACCAGAAAAGATAGAAGTACCGGGTTTTCGCGGATATTGCAGGGGGACTTTGAAGATTATACATAGTTGGTTTTTATTCGTTTTCGGGACCTAAGAATTTTCAGCGCTGAAACAGCTTTCGGTTGTTAGACGAGGTCAGGGGACCCACTAAAATCGAAACCGCATCTCTCTCCGATGAATGGTCGCTGAGTAATAGCCACCCAAAGTTGGCATCTGACAGTTGGGCGGCCATCTTTGAAAGATTTGACCGCACATAGCTCCGGTCCTGGTTGTCGGATAGAGCTGCGGTTTGCAGATTCGAGCTTGGGAAATCAAGCACTACCCGACCAAATTATTTTCAGGCGATTTGGTGCTGAAATTTTTCAGGATCCTGAAAGCCACCTTGCGTGATGGGGCGGGTCGAGCCAAGCCGGACAAGCCCAAACACGGGTGTTCTGCGGCCACGGGAAGGAAAGTTGCACCGGTTCAAGAGTCGACTTTGACAGTTCTAGAACTGTCAAACGAAACTTTAGGCTCGGACAGCTCCCGAACCGGGGGTCGTAGAAAAGCCTGGTTTTTTCGTGAGACATTAGCAGGCTCTACTCTTTCTGTTCAGGGTTATTTAGTTGAAATCCCTGCTGAAAAATTTTTTCAGGCTGAAACCTACCCTGGGGGATGGGACACGTCGAGCCAAGTCTAGAGAACCCAAGAACGGCGGTATTCGATTGAGTGGTTCCGGAGATAATTGCAGTTAACCTTAATTTGGTCGCCATCTTGGGTTGTTAACTTAAATTTTAGACTGCTGTATCTCCGAAACCCTTTGTAGTAGACCCGCCGAGTTTGGAGTCATTCGGAGGGGCTTGGGGAGAGCTCTCTTCCTGGACGTTGAGTTCGGCTCTACCTAGAGACAATTTATTCATTTCTTCTCTTTTCTTTAATTTTGCGCTTTGTTTTAAATATTAATTAAAATATTATTAGTGACACGTCAAAATCTGACCAAACTTGTGTCCCCAACATAGAGGGACCCTCATAAACTAGCTTTAGTTGTTAGTGTAATTTTAATTCCATTTTAGTTTCTTCAGTCTGTAAAATAGGGAAGCATACTTTACTGATTGTGTTTACTCCTCTGACAATAGACGTCATCCCCCTTGTACAGGGATAGCAATCACGATTTTGACCTCTCATTATCCTCCGTATACAGGGATAGTGTAGCGTAATATTCAAATTACTAGGAAACTGGATTTTGACATCCCCCATATACAGGGATAAGTGGAATAGTAGGAAATTTTAACGAAAGACGATCTACCTAGAGACGTAACATTATGTTTCTCGCACACACACCCCGCAAGCGGGTTACCCCAGACACCAACTCCCCAGTTGAAAAAGAGAAGGCCGGACCATCTCCTAAAACGACCACACCCACTCCAAGTGTTCGCAAGAGCATCGGGGAGTGGGAAAATAGCAAAACTAGGGACCCAAAGGCAGCAGCATCGACCATATATACAGTGTCGCCAAAAAAGCAGGCGCAGATCCCAGCGGCCCTTCCAAAGGCATCGCTAAAGGTCACACTGACTCAAACTGGCAAGGACACTAAGCGGCGAAGCTCTATAGAAGCCTCAGTTGGTTCCCAAAAGCTGATTGCCCCGACAGACAGAGTGACCGAAGGCCGGACCTGGCTTCAGAGAGCAAAAACCCAACTAGGGGAATCGCGCAACCTGAAGTCAGAAATAAAGGCAGGTATCACTCTGGCTGTTGAATCTATGTATAAGATCATCAAAGAGGCGGCAGCGGAGATGGAAGCCTTCCAGCAAAAACCTTGCCACTTGGAAGTGGTTGAACCTGTGTCTCCTCCCCGTACTAATACGCGGGGCGAAGATATGGGAGAAGCTACTGAAAAGAAAAAGGCAGAAGATCTCCTCATAAACAAGATCGAGGCGCACTCCAAATTACTGGAAGAGAACAATAAGCGCATGGAGGAGCTGAAAATAGCTCTGGAGGAGCAAAAGTCGCAGACCGAGACACCCTCATACGCAAGGGTGGCTGCGGCCTGGAGTGGGGTTGAGACGTCGGTAAGACGGAACACGCTACATTCTGTAGTAGTCACCTCAAAAGATGAGACGGAGACTGGGGAGGAAGTTCTGGAAAGGGTGAGGAAGGCAGTGGAAGCAAAGGATGGCTGGGTGAAAGTTGAAAGGGTAAGAAAGGCGAAAAACAGAAAGGTAGTTATGGGTTTTGAGACAGAAGATGAAAGGGATAAAGTGAAAGAGAGATTAGAAAGGAATAGTTCAAACCTCACCGTGGAGGCTATGAAAAACAAAGACCCGATGCTGATACTCAGAGATGTCTTATCAATAAATACAGACGAAGACGTACAAAAGGCCCTGAGAAATCAGAATCGGGACGTTTTTCGTGGCCTCCGCGATGGGGAAGACAGAATGGAAGTGAGGTACAGAAGGAAAACAAGAAATCCGCACTCTGGACACATAGTGCTGAGCACGTCCCCGGAGTTATGGCGGCGAGTGATTAAAAGAGGATATGTCCATGTGGACCTGCAGAGAGTTAGGGTCGAGGATCAGACCCCACTCATGCAGTGCACTCGTTGCCTGGCCTACGGGCACGGGCGAAAGCATTGTACAGAAAAAGCGGACTTGTGCAGCCACTGCAGTGGTCCTCACCTAAAAACCGAATGTCCAGACTGGATTGCGGGGGGCACGGCGGTCTGTAGGAATTGCGACAAAGCGAATATGCTCAATAAAGAGCATAACGCTTTCAGTTCCGATTGCCCTGTCCGCCGTAAATGGGACGCAATAGCGCGGTCAACCACCGCATATTGCTAAAGGCGCACCAGGGGATAAAATCGCCTTTAAATTCGCACAGGCCAACCTCCAACGAATGAAGCTGGCAACCAACGAGCTGCTGTTGGAGGCAGAGAAACGGGGGATCGCTGTGGCACTCTTACAAGAGCCATACGTCGGCAGCTCTAGAGACATGAAGAGCCAGGGGGGAGTGCGGGTCTTCCAAGACACTGGTACTGGAGATGGGATTGTAAAAGCGGCGATTGTAATCTTTGACAAAAATATCAAAGTGATACAATACCCGAAACTCACCACTGCAAACATCGTCGTGGTGGGAATCCAAACCAGTGCTTGGGAGATCACACTCGCTTCCTTTTATTTTGAGCCGGATAAGCCGATAGAGCCTTATCTAAACCAGTTAAGGCAAATAGGTATGGTTAACGGTTCAAAACCGTTTCTCGTTGGAGGGGACGCCAACGCGAAGAGCACCTGGTGGGGAAGCGCGATGGTTGACCGCAGGGGTGAGGATGTTTGTGGGACTCTGGGCGGGCTCGGGCTGAATATCCTCAATGTAGGGGAGACTCCGACCTTCGACACCATTAGGGGAGGACAGCGCATCAGCAGTCATGTTGACCTCACAGCATGTTCGGACAACATCCTTGAGCTGGTAGAACAGTGGAGAGTCGACGAAGGCCTCACGAGCTCCGACCACAATGGCATACTCTTTGGCCTTAGACTAGAAAGAGCAAAAGGGGCTCAAGTAGAAAGAACGACGCGCATGTTTAACACTAAAAAGGCAAATTGGGCAAAATTTCATGCGAAATTCAGCCAATTAAGAATAGATAATAAATTCCTCAAATCTGAAATAGAACAAATTGACAGTATAGATAAATTAGACACCGTAACAAATAACTACACCAAAATTTTACAAGAAGCATGTCGCGCAGCAATGCCCATTAAAAAAGCCAATGAAAAACTTGCCATGCCATGGTGGTCGGAGAAACTCGCAGAGATGAAAAAGAGCGTCGCTACCAGCAAAAGGAGGATACGATGCGCAGCTCCAGTCCGGAGACAGAAGGTAGTCGAGGAATATCTAAAACGTAAGGAGGAGTATGAGACAGAGGCAGCTCGGGCCCAGACCCAAAGCTGGAAAGAATTTTGCAGCAAACAAGATAGGGAAGGGGTTTGGGAGGGGATCTACAGGGTTATCGGAAGAACTACTCAAAGAGGGGAGGATTTGCTGATGATGGAGGAAGGGAAGGTGCTTGACGCAAAAGGTTCCGTAAAGTTGATAGCGGAAACTTTTTATCCAGAAGACCTCGCAAGCACCGACAACACCCATCACAGCAATATTAGAGCAAAGGCAGAGAAGGTCAATGAGGAAGACGAACTTGATTCCCAAGATCCACCTTTTACATGGACTGAATTGAAAAGAGCATGTGAATCCTTTAACCCTAAAAAGGCTCCAGGAATAGATGGCCTCACGGCAGACATCTGCAGCCAAGCCATTGGAGGGGAACCCGATGCCTTTCTGGCCCTTCTGAACCAATGCCTAAAACACGGATACTTTCCAAAGTCTTGGAAGGAGGCCACGGTGGTGGTGCTAAAGAAACCTGGGAAAAGAGACTACACCACCCCAAAATCATATAGGCCCATTGGCCTCCTGCCGGTTTTGGGCAAGGTATTTGAGAAGATGCTGATGGCTCGCCTCAGGTTTTATATTGCGCCAAGGATGAGTACTCGCCAGTACGGTTTTATGCCCCAGAGGAGCACCGAAGACTCCCTCTATGACCTTATGAAGCACATAAAAAGAAAACTTGCCTTAAAAAAGACAGTTGTGCTAGTATCCTTGGACATAGAGGGAGCCTTCGACAGTGCCTGGTGGCCAGCAATAAAGGTCCGACTGGCTGAGGAAAGGTGTCCTCTAAACTTGAGGAGAGTCATCGACAGCTACCTAAGGGACAGAAGGGTCAGGGTCAGGTATGCGGGTGAAGAGTTCTCCAAAGGCACGACCAAAGGCTGCGTGCAGGGCTCTATCGGGGGCCCAAATTTCTGGAACTTGCTGTTGGATCCCCTCCTGAAAACGTTGATGGTAAAAGATCTCTATATACAGGCTTTCGCAGACGATGTAGTCCTTGTCTTCGACGGTGACACAGCAGGGGAAATAGAGCAGAAGGCTAATGTCGCCCTCGAACATGTTCGGGCGTGGGGTGTCGACAACAAGTTAAAATTTGCACCGCAAAAGACAAACGCGATGATAATAACTAGGAAACTTAAATATGACACCCCCCGGCTGAGCATGGGCGGGGTCGAAATAGCCATGTCTAAGGAAATAAAAATCTTGGGTGTCACCGTCGACGACAAGTTGACCTTCAACACGCACGTCAGGAATGCTTGTAAAAAGGCGATCGCGGTACATAAACAGCTGTGCAGGGCAGCAAAGATAAGTTGGGGACTAAATCCTGAAATTATCAGGATTATCTATGTGGCAACGATAGAACCGATCATCCTCTACGGTGCCAGCGTATGGGCACCAGCGGCAGGAAAGCTGGGCATCCAAAAACAGTTGGGCGTCGTGCAACGCGGAATTACACAAAAAATGTGTAAAGCATACCGCACCGTCTCCCTCAATTCAGTTCTCTTGTTGGCAGGGATGCTTCCCCTGGATCTCCGAGCTCGCGAGATGGCCTCACTGTATGAGGCCAAAAGGGGAGCATCGCTGCCTATATTGGGGGACAGGGAGATGGAGCGACCAGTGTCAGCGCTGAAATCTCCACATCCCGCCAAGCAGATCGACCTGGAGTTCACAAGTCTGCAAGACCGGGAGCAGGTTGACGCCAGCGCCAAACCAGAGGTGAGAATCTTCACCGATGGGAGCAAGATTGGGGGGCGTGTCGGTGCTGCGCTGTCCTTATGGAACAGCGAGGCCGAAACACGTACCCTCAAGTTGGCGTTACCAAACTACTGCACGGTCTACCAGGCGGAGCTCCTGGCGATATGCAAGGCAACTGGAGAGATCCGGAAAAGCGCGGCGTCCACTTTTGGTATATATAGTGACTCAAAGGCAGCCCTCATGACAGTGATAAACCACAGTTGCCTTCATCCCCTGGCAGTGGAAGCAAGAGAAACCCTAGCAGCAGTTTCTCTCCAGAACAAGGTGGTAAACTTGTTCTGGATCAAAGCTCACGCAGGGATTGAGGGCAACGAGAGAGTGGATCAGCTGGCGAAAGAGGCTGCCATACTGAGCAAAAAGAAGCCGGAGTACGATCTGTGTCCTGTCTCATTCGTCAAGCGTTGCATTCGTACAGCAACGCTTGACGAGTGGAACAGTAGATATAGGACTGGCACTACGGCTTCTGTCACCAAAATGTTTTTCCCGGACGCGGTGGCGGCGTACAGGGTGATCAGGAAGGTACAATTAAGTGGGCATCTGACTCAAGTCATGACGGGGCACGGTGGATTCTCCGAATACTTGTACCGTTTCAAGTGTAAGGAGAGTCCATCGTGCATCTGCGACCCAAATATTGAGGAGTCGGTGCCACATTTGCTGCTTTGCTGTCCTGCGCATGCTTTTGAAAGAAATAATATAGAACAGGAATTAGAAATCAACCTGAATAGAAATAGTATAGGAGAAATAATGCTGGGAAAAAACAGGAATAAGTTTTTAGAATACTGTATAAAAATCGTGCAAACTGTAATAAAAAGAAATAAGAGTAATCGGTAGAGTATGCAACCACTATATAGTAAATATATACATGTTAGCATACAAAACATGAATGAAAGAAAAAAGGATAAATATTGTAAACAGTAGGACAAATTAGGATATAAGAAATGTAAAACTAGAAGATAATTAGAAATAGGAAAATAGTAAAAAAGGACTGAAGATTGTACTAGCATTTAAGATCATGTCACCTAAACTACAAACCCCTGAGAATTAACTTAAGCCTAAAAACTGTAAAATTAGAAAATTACATAAAAGTAATAATTTATTACTTTTATGTAATTGGTTTAACCAAACTAATCAATGAAAATCTATAATGTAAGAACCGTAAACTAAGTATATTATAAACAAACTGTAATTATGTACCTTAATATTTAAGAACTGTAAAATAAGAATATGATGAAGAAACTGTAACTATGTAAGCAATGTAAATTTCTTGAAAATAAAGCACCTACCAGTGTATTATTAAACCTTAGAAGAAATAAAGAACATAAAAGTATAGAATACAATATATAGATAGACTTTAGTGCAAAATGGGAGTCCCACCCACAAACGAGAATAAAAGAGGAAGGATAAAAGAAAGAAATAGTATGTTGAATAAATGTGCGAGAGGCAAGCTAGCGAGAACTAGTATGAAAGAAATTAGTTTATTTGAGTAGACTCTGATTACGTCAGAGGTAGAGATAAAGAAAAAAAAAAAAAAAAAAAAAAAAAAAAAAAAAAAAAAAAAAAACCTAACCTAACCTAACCTAACCTAACCTAACCTAACCTAACCTAACCTAACCTAACCTAACCTAACCTAACCTAACCTAACCTAACCCAGTTCCCCCCCAGCTCTCGTGGCGGTCGGATCGTTTTCCAAGTTGCTCCGCACTTTAAATTCCGAAAAAGTGGTAAAAAGTGCACCGATTTCAACAAATTTGGTCTTGTCGTGCGTGGAAAAGTGTTCCCCGAGCAGTGTCAGTAAGAGTGCACTCTGGATTGCAGTGTTACCAGCTCTGGAAGACGAAAACTGTCTCTTTTGAGGTTAGTTTTCGAAATAAGAACCTCTTAACGCATACCAGAGGAGCAGGAGGCTTGCTACAGCCATTTTTGTGAGCGGAATTGGAGAGGAATAAGATCTAGCAGCCTATGTCATCACCACCGACCCTGAAATCCATTCGGTTTTCAGGAAATTGATGAAAAACCAGAAACCACGTGGTGCTTAAAACCCAATCTAGAAGGGCGAGCGCAACCAGTTTTTGGTCGCAAGAAGAACAGTGCACCAAAGACATATTTCAGCAACCAGCCGAATTTTCAGCCACCGTCTGATTTTTGGCGGCAATTTGAAGATTTGAACTTCAACTGCAAATTGCGGCGGAACGAGGACGAATATCAAAATTTTGCAACTGCTATCTTTGGCGCGCTTGCGGAGAGAAGATACCAACTGGTTGGTTGATTTTTAGCCCTAATAGTTTTTAGACTGTAAGCAAAGATTGAACATTTTTCGAAAATTAAAAAATTTCTTTAAAATCTTTTTCAGTAATTTATTATTTTTAGTATTATTCGATAGACCTTATTTTATTGTATATTCTGTAAATTTTTCAGATTTTTGCGACCAACGGTCGCGAAGTTGTTGAATTTTTTGTGTTTTTCCTTAATAAATAGGAAAATAATAGCTAATATTATATTTTTGCGACGGATTTGGGTCTAAATACTATATTTCACCTCAATTAAGCCCAAAGCTGGGGCAAAAATACTAAAAACTGCGGATTTTGGCCCAAATCCTCCATTTTGGTTTTATTGGTTCTAAGTTTTAAATTATTATAGCAGGCGAACCGTTTGTCGCAGAAACCTCAGACTTTTTTATAACTGTGTGGCCTGATCTTGTCTTTGGGCCGAATGGGTTTTCAGGCGTTTTCAGAGCCTGAAATTTTTTTGCGCTGAAACCTTATTTGTCAGATAGACGGGGTCAAGCCGGCCACAACATTCGAGGCCGCATCTCTCTGGGACAGACGGTTGCGGAGTTACAGCCATCCAAAGTTGGCATTTGACAGATCGGCGGCCATCTTGGCAAACTTTGAGCCGACGTATCTCCGGGACCGGTGGCCGCAGGGAGCTGCGGTTTTCGCATTGGTGATTGGGGGGGCCGCCTCTGTCGGGCAAACCCGTTTTCAGGCGAATCGGCGTCAAGAAGTTTCAGGAATCTGAAAATCATTTTGCGCGACGGAGCGGAGCGAGCCAAGGCGAAAGAACCCAAACTCGAGTGTTCTACCTCAACTGTAAGGAAAGTTATACCGTGTTGAAATTCGGATTTGACAGTTCTTGAACTGTCAGATCGGTTTTCGGAATCGGATAACTCCCAAACTAGAGGTCGTAGAAACCTCGGGTTTTCTTAGTGGTCATCGTCGGATCGCTCTCTACCCGCCCCAGTGGTTTTCAGGCATTTTCAGCGCCTGAAGATTTTTCGGCCTGAAACCATCGTAGCCGGCCAGATCACGTCGAGCACGTGTAGGCGGACCCAAACACGGTGGAAATCGGTTCAGTGGTTGCGGAGTAATCACAGTGTAACCATATTTGAGCGGCCATCTTGGTCAGAAACCATTATTTTTGCACTTCGATTGCTCCGGAACCCCTGGGGCTAGGTACCCCGAGTTTGGGGTCGTTGGAGCGGGCTCGGCGGGCTCTGTCCGACTAATACATCAAACTGACTCTATGTAGAGTCGAAAAATGAAAAAGTAGAGACTCCTGAATTTTGACACCAGGAACCCTACCGGGTCTGGTAGAGGCGAGCTTGGACCACTCCTTAGTGTCTAAGACGCTGTTAAATATAAAACAGAGTTTTGTTTAGTTGTTAAGTGTTTATTCATTGTGCCGTTTTTATATTATATTTTACCTATACAAATTTACTGACTAGATACATACCCTATCAAAATATTTAAATTGATACAGAGCTAGACATCTCTATTGAGGACATATTGTACTTTGACACCTCTATTGAGGAACAAGGACTTTCAATTAATTGGACATACTGATCCCCTCTTTACAGGGATCAGTAAATTAGGCTAAGAAAAATTTTAATTCAATTATTATAATTATTATTTTATCATATCAATTGTTGCTTTTTCTATAAAATTTTTGTTTTCCCTCATCATGTTCCTCTCCAGGACCCCAGCCAAAAAATCGTCCGTAGATTCCCAAGTCTCTCCATCAAATGCGGCACTATCCATCACCTTCGAGGGGGAGGTCTCCCCTCCCATTGCTTCAATTCAAGCCTCAAGCGTGAGGCGAAGCATTGGTGAGTGGGAGGATGGGAAAATGGCGGCGTCTCAGCCTCTTCCGTTGACCACTGCGCAGTCATCTAAGAGAGCTGCCCAGACCGTGGCGGCCTCCCAGAAGTCCATAAAGCGCGCCCCATCTGATGGCAGGGCTGTGGCGCGCCGTACTTCCACTGAGACGCTGGGAATGTCGCCGGGGACGAGCCAGCTGCAGCCGAACAAACCCACCGATCGGGTGACCGAGGCTCGCAACTGCCTTCTGCGCGCGAAGTCGCACCTTGGCGATTCGCGCAATTTGAGGGCAGATCTGAGAGCCGGGATCACCCAATCGGTGGAACGGCTGTACCAGCTTGTGAAAGAAGAGGCGGCGGCTGCTGCACAAGTGAAGGGATTTGAGCTGGCAAGAGAGGAGGTCACACCTCCGCCAGAAGCACCCAAAAACCCCCCGGAGGTTATCTCGTTGCTCGCTTCACTAGCGGAGCACAGCGCACTGGTGAAGGAGAGCAGCGAGAAGATGGAAAAGCTGCAGCAGGCGATGGAGAGGCAGGGGGAACTGTTGGAGAAGACGGCCACCTACGCGAGTGTAGCGGCGGGTCCACCGAAAAGGCAGACCCCAGGAAGGACCGCACTGCACTCGATAGTGGTGACGTCCAAGGACGAAGGGGACACAGGAGAGGAAATTATCAACAAAATTAGAGAGGCTGTCAAAGCCAAAGATGGAGGAGTTGAGATAGAACGCGTGCGAAAGGCAAAGGACAGGAAGATTGTTATGGGATGTAGGTCGGTAGAAGAAAGGGATAAAGTAAGGGAAAGACTAGAGAAGGCAGGAGAGCATCTCGTTGTCGAGGAGGTGAAAAATAAAGATCCTTTGTTGGTTTTCCGGGGCGTCCTTCGCATCTACTCGGATGAGGAAGTGCTGGGGGCGCTACGTAATCAAAACCGGGATGTCTTTCGCGACCTCGACAGTGAGGAAGACCGACTCCTTATAAAATATAAGAAGAACTCCAGGAACCCCCAGACCCGGAACGTGATAGTCAGCACGTCCCCGACAATCTACAACAGGATGCTCGATAAGGGAAGAGCGCGTATTGATCTTCAAACCGTCTTCGTCGATGATCAGTCGCCACTGGTGCAGTGCACGAGGTGCCTTGGGTACGGGCATAGTCGACGACTCTGTAAAGAACCGGCCGATTTATGCAGCCATTGTGGAGGCCCACACCTGCGTGCAGAGTGTGCCAAGTGGCTAAAGGCGGACTGCCCAAAATGCCATAACTGCGTCAAGGCGAAGATGGAGAAGGCGGACCACAATGCGTTCAACCCCGAGTGTCCTGTCCGAGTCAGATGGGACAGGCTAGCACGTGCGACCGTCGCCTACTGCTAAGGTGGTCCCAGTAGACACACTGCCGCACAAAATACTCCAGGTGAATCTTCAAAGGAAGAGACTGGCGACCCATGAGCTTATGATCGAGGCCGAGCAGCGCAAAGCGACTGCAGCGCTGATCCAGGAGCCCTATGTAGGCAACGCTAAAAGGATGAGTGGGACCAGAGGCGTCCGAATCTTTCAGTGCACCAGGCAAGGAGAAGGGACTGTCAAAGCGGCCATAGCCGTCTTTGATCCAAAAGTTACCGTAAAGCAGTACCCAGAACTCACCACGGACAACATCGTCGTGGTGGGGATCCAAACTGGTGCCTGGAAACTAACTCTGGTCTCGTTCTATTTTGAGCCAGACCAGCCCTTGGGGCCATACCTGGACAGCCTTAGGAAGGTGGAAAGCGAGACCGGCCCGCATAAGCTCATTATAGGAGGAGACACTAACGCCTGGAGTGTTTGGTGGGGCAGTAGTGAGACCAATAGCAGAGGCGACGAGATGCTGGGAGCTCTCGACCAGCTTGGACTGCAAATACTCAACACAGGGGAAACTCCAACCTTCGACGTAGTTCGTGGTAACAGGCGTTACACAAGCTGCGTCGACGTCACAGCCTGCACAGCGGATATGCTGTCGGTGAC
This sequence comes from Mythimna pallens, assembly GCA_961205895.1. Lineage (NCBI taxonomy): Eukaryota > Metazoa > Arthropoda > Insecta > Lepidoptera > Noctuidae > Mythimna > Mythimna pallens. The sequence continues at coordinate 19,955 of OY540824.1, forward strand.
CGACGGCTGGCGAGTCGTCGATGACCTGACGGGGTCGGACCACAACGGCATAGAGTTCTTTATAAACCTCGAAAAGTCTATGGGCATCACGGTGCACCGGACTACCAGGATCTATAATACAAAGAAGGCAAATTGGGGCCAGTTTCGTAAGAAACTGGTCCAAATTATGCAAAACAACAATTTGACTGCAAGCCTGCTCGATGAAATCGACAGCGTGCACAAGTTAGACCTGGTAGTCGAGGAACTGACGACGGCGGTACAAGACGCCTGTACCAAAGTGATGTCCAAAAAGAAGACAGTAGAGAAGCTAACCGTGCCGTGGTGGTCAGACGAACTCGCCAGCCTGAAGAGGCAGGTGGTCACCAAGAAGCGGAGGATCCGATGTGCAGCGCCGGTTCGTAGACCAAAGGTTGTTGAGGAGTACCTGAAACAGAAAGAAGAGTACGAAAAAGCAATAGTCAAAGCACAGGTCGAGAGTTGGAAGGGTTTCTGTGAGAAACAAGACCGAGAAGGTCTGTGGGAGGGAATATACAGAGTGATCCGGAGAACAGAGAAAAGAGAGGAGGACATACCGATGGTGAGGGATGCTAAGACATTGGACCCCGAAGAGTCAGCGAGGTACCTAGCACAAGCGTTCTACCCTGAAGACCGTCCGGAGGGGGATAACGAGGAGCACAAAAAGATGCGGCAAAGAGCGGAAGAAGTGAACGGCGGGAACCAAGTTGAACCCTTGGATCCTCCGTTCACTCTTGATGAGCTAAGGCGAGCAGTCTCCTCGTTCAACCCCAAAAAAGCCCCCGGTTCCGACGGTCTGACGGCGGACATATGGGGCCACGCGATCCAGCTAGATCCAGACCTAGCTTTGCGCTTGATGAACAAGTGCCTGGCGCATGGATACTTTCCACGGCCCTGGAAAGAGGCAACAGTTGTTGTGCTCCGCAAGCCCGCGAAAGAAGACTACACCACTCCGAAATCATACAGGCCGATTGGTCTTTTGCCTGTACTCGGCAAGATATACGAGAAGATGCTCGTGGCCCGACTCAAGTTCCATTTGCTACCTAGGATGAGTACTCGCCAGTACGGCTTCATGCCCCAAAAAAGCACTGAGGACTCCCTCTACACACTCATGGGGCACATTCGTGGCAGACTCAAAGCAAAGAGGCTTGTCACGATCGTGTCCTTGGACATAGAGGGAGCCTTCGACAGCGCTTGGTGGCCGACCATACGAGTGCGTCTGGCAGAGGAAAAGTGTCCTGTGAACTTGAGAAGGGTCTTTGATAGTTACTTGTCCGAGAGAGTGGTGAAAATCAGGTACGCGGGAGCGGAGCATATATCCAGGACGGAGAAGGGATGCGTCCAGGGGTCCATCAGTGGTCCCATATTATGGAACGTGGTACTGGACCCGCTGATTAAGGAGCTAGAGAGTATGGGGGTCTTCTGTCAGGCGTTTGCGGATGATGTCGTCCTTGTGTTCGATGGGGAGACGGCGCTTGAGGTCCAAAGGGATGCCAATGTCGCCCTTGAGTACGTGCGCGCATGGGGTGTCGCAAACAAGCTTAAGTTTGCGCCGCATAAAACCAAAGCTATGCTGATAACGCGCAAATTGAAGCATGACACCCCATGTCTCAGAATGGGCGGGGTGGACATTGGCATGTCTGAGGAAATCAAACTGCTGGGTCTCACCATCGACCACAAGTTGACTTTTAACACCCACGTCGCGAACGTATGCTCCCGAGCCATCGGTATTTATAAGCAGCTATCGAGGGCCGCAAGGGCCAGTTGGGGTCTGCATCCTGAGGTCATCCGCTGTATTTACACAGCTGCAGTGGAACCCATCGTCCTGTACGCGGCGAGTGCATGGTCGCCGGCCGTAACCAAAATTGGAGTCCAAAAGAAATTGAACGCCGTCCAGAGGAGCTTCGCGCAGAAGCTGTGCCGAGCCTATCGCACGGTCTCCTTACACTCGGCACTGGTGCTGGCTGGAATACTCCCTCTCGACCTCCGAATTCGTGAGGCAGCTTCACTCTATGAGGCCAAGAGGGGGTTACCCCATCCGGCACTGGGAGACAGGGAGATTGAGCGAGTGGCATCGGCACTACAGATGCCACATCCGGCCGACCAGAGGACCATTGAACTGCGTTGCCTGGTAGACGAGGAGCAATACAATAACCACCGTGACTACGCGGTGAGGATCTTTACAGACGGCAGCAAGATTGAGGGCAAGGTCGGTGCAGCACTGTCCGTGTGGACCGACCAGGCTGAGGTCAAGGCCCTCAAGCTTGCTTTGCCGTCTTATAGTACCGTCTATCAGGCTGAGCTCCTCGCCCTCTGTGAAGCAATGAAGGAAGTCCTCCGAAGGACAGAGACGGCGTTCGCTATCTACAGTGACTCCATGGCAGCTCTCCAAACCGTCGTGAACCCCGAAGCCCTCCACGCCCTTGCAGTGGAAACGAGGGACGCCATCCACCGCAGCAGTATCCAGAACAAGAGTGTCTCCTTGTTCTGGATCAAAGCTCATGTGGGGCTGGAGGGTAATGAGAGAGCCGACTCACTCGCAAAGGAGGCTGCTCTAAGGTGTAAGCGGCAACCCCACTACGATAAATGCCCGGTTTCATTCGTTAAGCGTATGATCCGAATGGATACGCTGAGCAAATGGAACCGGAGGTATTGTGCTGGAGAAACGGCGGCCACAACGAAATTATTCTTCCCGTGCGCGGTCGGTGCATACAGGACGGTGCGGAAGATAGAGATGACCCAGGAGCTGACCCAGGCCCTAACGGGGCACGGTGGGTTCTCCGAATACCTGACTCGTTTCAAATGCAAAGAGAACCCAGCGTGCGCTTGCGATCCTGACAAGCAGGAGACAGTCCTCCATCTCCTGACGGAGTGCCCTGTGTATTCCTCCCACAGACATAACTTTGAGATGAGAGTCGATATGCCAGTGAACCGAAACAATCTAAGTCTTTTAATAAGCGACCGAAAGATAAGAAAATATTTTGTGAAATACATAATAAAAATTGTACAATCTGTCAATGGACGGAACAAATAATTGACATGATATAATTATGAGTAAATTTTGTTATTATATATTACTATTATTTATTGATTTTATATGAATTTATGACAATTTAATAATGACTTAATATTATAATTGGAATTTTAACTACTATTTAAGAATTATTTATTATCCTTATTTTACAATGTAAATATAATAACTAAAATCGAAAGCCTACAGCCAGGTAACAACCAACAAAAAGAAAATAATAATTTGAAATATGTAAACAATAGAATTAAAATTGTAATAAGAAACTATTGAATGTAGAGAAAGAGAAAGTGTAAAATGTAAAAAAAAAAAAAGAATAAAAAACAGTCTCCCGCTTCTTTAATCAAACCCTTATACCCAACAAAAATAAATATATGTAAATAAAGAAAGATTATAAAGAATTGAACAGAATAGAGGAAATAGCAGTAGTTGGGAATCCCACCTACAAAAGGAAAAGAGAGGATGAATGCTAGAAAGATACAGTATGAAGAATGAAAGTACGAGAGGCATAGAAGCGGGAACTAGAATGAATGAGAACTATAGTGGCAAGCATAGACTCCGATACATGTCGGAGGTAGAAGCAATAATAAAAAAAAAAAAAAAAAAAAAAAAAAAAAAAAAAAAAAAAAAAAAAAAAAAAAAACCTAACCTAACCTAACCTAACCTAACCTAACCTAACCTAACCTAACCTAACCTAACCTAACCTAACCTAACCTAACCCAGTATCCCCCCAACCCTCGTGGCGGTCGGATCGTTTTTAGAGGCGCTCCGCAGTTAAAAATACTAAAAAGTGGTCAAAACCAGTCCGATTTGCGTAAAATAAGTGTCAGTCGACGCGCAATAAGTTGGCTCATGCCGCAAAGTGAAATTTGTGACTCTGGATTGCGGTGAAAACTGTGGAAAACCGAAAAACCTTTAATAGGTTATAATCTTCAAAGTGTTGAAACAGAAAAAGACGATTGAAGCGGAAACGAAAGCGGTGACCGCCCATTTTTAATTCGCCATTTTATGTGGGCAGGGAATATCTACAAACCAGGAATTTTCTGGAATTTTCTAGAAGATAATTTTGATAGAAAATTAGAAAAACTGAAAACCACGTGTGCACGAGGTAGCAGAAGGAGCTGTCGCAGAGACCCCGTTTCTTCGCAGCTCTTCGCCCCGTCAGAGGAGAAGACCCCTGGTGCCACTGAAAATTTTTTATGATAAGTAGTTCTATTGTTATTTAATTAAGAAAATTACAAATTTGACACTAATTATCTCGGAAACTAAATCGGTAACCTGTTCGTTTTTTAAAGGGACTAGCTGCGCGCTAGAGCCCTTAGCCCGAATTATTTTATTTATTATTTTTATCTTTTTTCGTTTCCGAAATATTTAAATTTAATTGAAAAACCCGGTTTTAGCTGAAAAAACCAATTGATATTTATGTTTCTTGAAATTTTGTTTTATGTGCAGTTAGGGGCTTAATTTACCTCTATTATACAAATTTTAGTTTAATTTTAGGTCTTTTTGTTCAGGAGATACGAATTTTTAAAGAATTTTTACGAAATTAGCAGGAAATATCCATTTTTTAATATTTTTGACACCATAATAGTTCTTAACTAACCAAAAACATCTCATACAGTCAAAACCTAGACTTCCTGGGACGCATAGAGACAGATCTACGCGAATTATTTTTGTTTTCGGCCATTTTTGATTGAAAGTTAACAACTTTGGAACCTCGTAGCTCCTGAACCAGAAGGGATAGAAGTACCGGGTTTTCAAAGTTATTATTAAGGGTTTATAGAGAACACAATTTTTAAGCTTTCAGGCACTTTCGGGACTTGAAATTTTTCAGCGCTGAAACAGCTTTTGGTAGTTAGCCGGGGTCAGGGGACCCACGTATATCGAAACCGCATCTCTCTGCGACGAATGGTCGCCAAGTAATTGTCACACAAAGTTGGCATTTGACAGCTGGGCGGCCATCTTGGAAAGTTTTAACTTGACATATCTCCGGTCCTAGTGGTCGTAGAGAGCTGAGAATTGCGGATTCGCGCTTGGGAAACCAATTTCTACCCTATCAGTAGGTTTTTCAGGCGATTTGGTGCTGAAAGTTTTCAGGTTCCTGAAAGCTAGCTTGCGCGACCGAGCGCGTCGAGCCAAGTAAGACAAACCCAAACACGGCTGTTTTGCGGCCGCGGAGGGGAAAGTTATACCGGGTCGCAGGTCGACTTTGACAGTTCTAGAACTGTCAAACGAAACTTTAGGCTCGGATAACTCCTAAACCGGCGGTCGTAGAGGATCCGGGTTTTTTCGGGAGACATTGGCGGGCTCAACTCTCTCTACCTAGAGTGATTTTATCGAAATTCCTGCTGAAATAAATTTTCAGCCTGAAACCTGACCGTGAGGATAGCACTCATCGAGCCAAGTCTGGGGAACCCAAGAACGGCGGTATTCGGTCGAACGGTTCCGGAGAAAACGCCGTTAACCTAATTTTGGTAGCCATCTTGGGCAGTTAACCCAAAACTTCAATCGGCCATATCTCCGGAACCCTTTGCAGCAGACCCGCCGAGTTTGGAATCATACGAGAGGGCTCGGGGAGTGCTTTCATTCTACGGGTAGAGTTTGCCTCTACATAGAGACAAAATTTTTTAAATATTGCTTTAAGACTAAATTTAGTTTGTGACTGTAAAAAGGCTGCATACTTTACTGACAGCGGTTATTATATTGACATCAGACGGCATCCCCCTTTTACAGGGATATTATATATCAATTCCAACCTCGACCATTGACTATCCTCCTTTACAAGGATAGTGTAGAATTTACACTGACCTTTTATTATTGCTCCTATATTGACTCTGACTATACCCTATATACAGGGATAGTAGAACTAATCTAGTTAGTAGGACATTACCATATTTTTAATAAAAGACGATCTACCCAGTGACGATATCATGACTCTCACACATACGCCCCGAAAGCAGGCCACCCCAGAAACCAGTTCTCCAGTCGACAAAGAGAAGGCAGGACCTTCTCCAAAAACGGCACCCACTCCTAATGTTCGCAAGAGCATTGGAGAATGGGAAAACAGTAAGGCCAAGGAACCAAGGGCAACTGCATCAACCACATTTTTGGTGTCGCCAAAAAAGCAAGCTCAGATCCCAGCAGCTCTCCCAAGAGTAGCGCTAAAGTCTACATTGCCTCAAATTGGTAAAGAAACGAAGCGACGAAGTTCTATGGAGGCTGCGGGAGGTTCGCAAAAGACAATTGCCTCGACCGACAGAGTGACCGAAGGCCGGACCTGGCTTCAGAGGGCAAAAACCCAATTGGGGGAATCACGTAATCTGAAGTCGGAAATAAAGGCAGGTATCACTCTGGCGGTCGACTCAATGTACAAGCTCATTAAAGATGCGGCAGCGGAGCTTGAAGCCCATAGACAAAAACTTGGTCCTTTAGAAGCAGAGGAACTGTCGACTCAGAGGGAAGACACAGGAGAAACAGTTCTCCTCATGAGCAAAATAGAAAAGCACTCCAAACTGCTGGAAGAAAATAATAAGCGCATGGAGGATCTTAAAACAGCATTGGAGGAGCAAAGATCGCACTTAGGGACTCCCTCTTACGCGAGGGTGGCTGCGGCTCGTAGTGTAGGCGCGACTATAGGAAAACGCAACACGCTGCACTCAGTCGTAGTCACCTCAAAAGACGAGACAGAGACTGGGGAGCAGGTACTGGAAAGGGTGCGGAAGGCTGTGGAAGCAAAGGAAGGTTGGGTTAAGGTAGAAAGGGTGAGGAAGGCTAAAAATAGAAAGGTAGTTATGGGCTTCGAGACTGAGGGTGAGAGGGATAAGGTAAAGGAGAGACTAGAGAGGAATAGCACCAACCTCACCGTGGAGGCTGTGAAAAATAAAGACCCGATGCTGATACTCAGGGACGTCTTAGCGTTAAATACGGATGAAGATGTCAAAAAAGCCCTGAGGAATCAGAATCAAGACGTTTTTCGCGGCCTCCACGATGGAGAAGACAGACTAGAAGTCCGATATAGGAGAAAGACAAGGAACCCGCACTCCGTACACATAGTCCTGAGCACGTCTCCCGAGCTATGGCAGCGAGTGACAAAAAGGGGATATGTCCACGTGGACCTGCAGAGGATCCGGGCTGAAGACCAGACCCCACTAATGCAGTGCACTCGCTGCCTGGCCTACGGGCATGGGCGAAGGCACTGTACGGAGAAGGTGGACCTGTGTAGCCATTGTGGTGGTCCTCACCTGAAGACCGAATGCCCAGACTGGATAGCGGGGGGCACGGCTGTGTGCAGCAACTGTGAAAGGGCTAACATGATAAATAAGGAGCACAACGCCTTCAGCGCCGAATGCCCCGTCCGCCAAAAATGGGATGCAATAGCGCGGTCAACCACTGCATATTGCTAAGGGCGCACCAGGACAAATAATCGCCCTTAAATTCGCACAGGCCAACCTCCAACGCAAAAAGCTGGCAACCAACGAGCTGCTGTTGGAGGCAGAGAAACGGGGTATCTCTGTGGCGCTCCTGCAAGAGCCATACGTTGGAAGTGCAAAAATGATGAAAAGCCAGAGGGGAGTGCGGATCTTCCAAGACACTGGTACCGGAGATAGAGTTGTCAAGACTGCAATTGCGGTCTTTGACAAAAACTTAAAAGTAATCCAATACCCGGAATTCACCACGGAAAATATTGCCGTTGTGGGAATACAAACCAGTGCTTGGGAGATCACACTCACTTCTTTTTATTTCGAGCCGGACAAGCCAGTTGAGCCTTACCTGTATCAACTAAGACGGATATGTACGGCTAACGGCTCAAAACCGTTTCTCGTTGGAGGGGACGCCAATGCGAAGAACACCTGGTGGGGGGGCATGGTGGTTGACCGCAGAGGAGAGGACGTGTGTGGGACTTTTGGCGGGCTCGGGCTGAATATCCTCAATGCAGGGGAAATTCCGACCTTCGACACCATTAGGGGAGGTCAGCGCGTCAGCAGCTATGTCGACCTAACTGCATGCTCCGACAACATCCTAGGACTGGTGGAGCGCTGGAGAGTAGACGAGGGTCTCACAAGCTCTGACCATAACGGCATACTCTTTGACTTTAGGCTGGAGAGAGCGAAAGGAGTTCAAATAGAAAGAACAACACGCATCTTCAATACCAAAAAAGCAAATTGGCAAAAATTTCATGGGAAATTCGCGCAATTGAAAATAGACTCAAAATTTAATAAAACCGCAATAGAACAAATCTTTAGTACCGAATCATTAGACAAATATACAAATAACTATACAGATATGATACAGAAAGCATGCCACGAGGCAATGCCTATTAAAAAAGTCAAAGAGAAACTTGCCATGCCGTGGTGGACGGAGAAACTCGCTGAGATGAAGAGGAGCGTCGCCACCAGTAAAAGGAGAGTGCGATGCGCTGCCCCAGTCCGAAGACCGATGGTTGTCGAGGAATACCTTAAACGGAAAAAGGAATATGAGGCAGAGGCAGCTCGAGCCCAGACCGAGAGCTGGAAAGAGTTCTGCACCAAGCAGGACAGGGAAGGGGTATGGGAGGGGATTTACAGGGTTATTGGAAGGACAACGCAGAGAGGGGTGGACTTACCGATGATGGAGAACGGTAAGGTGCTCGACGCGGAAGGCTCCGTAAAATTGATTGCGGAAACTTTTTACCCGGAGGACCTAAAAAGCACCGATAACACCCATCACGGAAATACTCGGGCAAAAGCTGAAACGGTGAACGAGAAAGCGGCAGAAGATTCCGAAGATCCACCCTTCACGCCAACTGAACTGCGTATTGCCTGTGAATCCTTTAACCCAAAGAAGGCTCCGGGAATAGATGGTCTCACAGCTGAAATATGCAGCCAAGCCATTGGAGGGGAACCTGATTCCTTCCTGGCCCTTCTGAATCAATGCCTTAAATTCGGACATTTTCCGAAGCCCTGGAAGGAGGCCACGGTGGTGGTGCTAAGAAAACCGGGAAAAAGAGACTACACCACCCCAAAATCATATAGGCCCATAGGCCTCCTACCAGTTCTGGGCAAGATATATGAGAAGATGTTGATGGCTCGCCTCAGGTTCTATATTATACCAAGGATGAGTACTCGCCAGTACGGATTCATGCCCCAGAAGAGCACGGAAGACTCCCTCTATGACCTTATAAAGCACATCAGAGATAAACTCGACCGAAAAAAGATAGCCGTGCTAATATCCTTGGACATAGAGGGAGCCTTCGATAGCGCCTGGTGGCCAGCTATAAGAGTCCGGCTGGCTGAGGAAAAGTGTCCTCTTAACCTGAGGAGGGTCATCGACAGCTACTTAAAGGACAGAAGGGTCAGGGTTAGATATGCGGGTGAAGAATTCTCCAAGGGCACGAGTAAAGGCTGCGTACAGGGCTCCATTGGAGGCCCAGACTTCTGGAACCTTCTATTGGATCCCCTCCTAAAAAGCCTGATAGAAAAAGACGTCTATGTGCAGGCGTTCGCGGATGACGTGGTCCTTGTCTTCGACGGTGACCGAGCAATGGAATTAGAACGTAAGGCAAACGCTGCCCTTGAGCATGTTCAGGCGTGGGGTGTCGAAAACAAGTTAAAGTTTGCGCCGCAAAAAACTAACGCGATGACGATTACAAGGAAACTGAAATACGACACCCCACGACTGAGCATGGGCGGAGTCGAAATAAATATGTCTAAGGAAATTAAAATCCTGGGGGTCACCGTCGACGACAAGTTGACTTTCAACACGCACGTGGGGAGCGTCTGTAGAAAGGCTATAAACATTCATAAGCAGTTGTGCAGGGCAGCGAAAATTAGCTGGGGACTAAACCCCGAAATAGTTAAAATTATTTATATAGCCACGATAGAGCCGATTATCCTGTACGCCGCTAGTGTATGGGCTCCAGCGGCGGGTAAGCTGGGAATTATAAAACAGCTGGGCGTCGTGCAGCGTGGGATAGCACAAAAGATGTGCAAGGCGTACCGCACCGTCTCTCTCAACTCAGTGCTCCTGTTGGCGGGGATACTTCCTCTGGATCTCCGAGTTCGTGAGATGGCCTCACTCTATGAGGCCAAGAGAGGAGTGTTACCGCCAATATTGGGGGGCAGGGAGATGGAGCGGCCAGTGCCCGCGTTGAGGTCCCCACACCCCGCTAAGCGTATCGACCTGGAGTTCAAAAGTCTGGTGGACCGGGAGCAGGTCGCGGCCAGCGCCAAACCGGAGATAAGAATTTTTACCGACGGGAGCAAAATTGGGGGGCGTGTCGGTGCTGCGTTGTCCTTGTGGAACAACGAGGCCGAAACACGTACCCTCAAGCTGGCGCTACCAAAATATTGCACGGTCTACCAGGCGGAGCTCTTGGCGATATGCAAGGCAACGGGGGAAATCCGGAAGAGTACGGCATCCACATTTGGCGTCTACAGTGACTCAATGGCAGCCCTCATGGCAGTGAAAAATCACAGTTGCCTTCACCCCCTGGCAGTGGAAGCTAGAGAAAACTTGACAGCCGTTTCTCTCCAGAACAAGGTAGTTGACTTGTTCTGGATAAAGGCACACGCAGGGATTGAGGGTAACGAGAGAGTGGATCAGCTGGCAAAAGAGGCTGCCATCTTGAGCAAGAAGAAGCCAGACTATGATCTTTGTCCTGTCTCATTCGTCAAGCGTTGCATTCGTTCGGCAACGCTTGACGAATGGAACAGCAGATACAGAACCGGCACCACGGCATCCGTCACAAGGATGTTCTTCCCATCTGCCGTGGAGGCGTACAGGATAGTCAGGAAGTTACAAATAAGTGGAATTTTGACTCAGGTCATGACGGGGCACGGTGGATTCTCTGAATACTTGTACCGTTTTAAGTGTAAGGAGAGTCCATCGTGCATCTGTGACCCAAATATCGCAGAGTCAATACCACACCTGCTGATTCGCTGCCCTGCATACGCTTATGAAAGGAATGATATAGAACAAGAAATTGAAACAGATCTAAGTGAGGACAGTATAGGGGTAATAATGATGGGAAAGAAAAGAAAAGTCTTTTTGGAGTACTGCGTACAAATCGCTAAAAAAGCAATTATACGAAATAGAACCGATCGGTAAAGTATGCAACCACAATATAGTAGCATATATTAGTAGGGCATATAAAATAAGATAGTTAAGTAAATAAAAATATTGTGAGCAGTAAAACAAAATAAAAATTAGAAACGGAACGACTCGTAGATACTAGAAACAAATAAAATAAGCTTAAAAATGTAACTTGAATAAGACCTATTACTTATAAGAATAAATAGTCAAAACTGTATTATTTACCCCTAGAAACCATTAAAGTATGTATACATGAAATGGAAAATATGTAGTAATAAATAATATAAAATTTAGTCTAAGCAATGTAAATTTAAATGTAGAACTGTAAGTTAAAATAATTAAGAAACAAATGTACCCTAGAAAGAGAGATCCTTGTAATTATGAAAAATAAAGGCAATTAGAGTATTATTTACCCTCGAGATAAATAAAAACATGAATATGTAAAACGTCAGGCTATAATAGACCAGTCAGTAATATGGGAGTCCCACCCATAAACGAGAATAAAAGAGGAAGAACGTAAGAAAGAAATAGAATGCTGAATAAAAGTGCGAGAGGAAAGCTAGCGAGAACTGGTATGAAAGGGAACTAGCTTAGATAGTAGACTCTGATTATGTCAGGGGTAGAGATAAAAAAAAAAAAAAAAAAAAAAAAAAAAAAAAAAAAAAAAAAAAACCTAACCTAACCTAACCTAACCTAACCTTGGTAGACGAGGAACAATACAACGAGCACCGCAATTTCGCGGTGCGTATCTTCACAGACGGCAGCAAAATTGAGGGCAAGGTCGGAGCCGCAGTGTCAGTGTGGACCCACCAGGCGGAGGTGAAGGCCCTCAGGCTTGCTTTGCCGTCTTACAGTACCGTCTACCAAGCTGAGCTTCTCGCCCTCTGCAGAGCGGCGAAGGAAGTCCTCCGAAGGACCGAGACGGTGTTCGCTATTTATAGCGACTCCATGGCAGCTCTCCAAACAGTCGTGAACCCCGAAGCCCTCCACGCCCTCGCAGTGGAAACAAGGGACGCCATTCGCCGCAGCAGTTCCAGAATAAGAGCGTCTCCTTGTTTTGGGTAAAAGCTCATGCGGGGCTGGAGGGTAACGAGAGAGCCGACTCGCTCGCGAAGGAAGCTGCCCTGAAGTTGAAGCGGCAACCCGACTACGACAAATGCCCGGTTTCATTCGTCAAGCGTATGATCCGTATGGAAACGCTGGACGAGTGGAACCGGAGATATTGTACTGGAGAAACGGCGGCCACAACGAAGATGTTCTTTCCTTCTGCTATCGCTGCGTACAGGACGGTGCGAAGGATGGAGATGACCAAAGAACTGACCCAAGCCCTAACAGGACACGGCGGGTTCTCCGAATACCTGACTCGCTTCAAGTGCAAGGAGAACCCGGCGTGCGTCTGCGACCCCGACACGCAGGAGACAATCCTCCACCTCCTGACGGATTGCCCTATATACGCCTTCCTCAGATACAACCTAGAAGCAATGATTGGGGTCCAGATCACTAAAGAAAACCTTAGTATAATTCTAAAAGACAACAAGCAAAGAAAAGACTTTATAGAGTTCACTATCAAAATAGTCAAGGCAGTCAACGAAAAGAATAAATAGTGACTACCTTGGAACTCTACACAGACCCTTAATTATTACCCTATTCTATTATTATTTGCCTGAATTATTTATTGTCCTCTATTTTATTATAAATTATTTATTTTAACCATCCACTTAGCTTTATAAGAATTAATAATTGTTCTTGAATAATGACGAATCCTATTAGACAATTTTGTTAACTATTTATTTTATACACACATATTTATATTACCACAATACAATTAAAAACTAAAAAAGAAACAAAAAAGTGAAACTTACAGTCCATGAAAAAAGTCCCTGCGATACCTGATGGCAGGGTTTTCTTCGCATGACAGGAGTGCGGTTTTAGCCGGTAGGAGTCCGGCACTACCCAGACTGCCTTGCTACAGGGCGGTCTGGGTGTCCATGATGGATTTCCCACTCCTGACAAAATTAAAAAAAAAAAAAAAAAAAAAAAAAAACCTAACCTAACCTAACCTAACCTAACCTAACCTCAACGACTTCCTCTACACTAAATTTTTTCCCGGCTTTTTATAATTTCGTCCAACTCTCTCGTCTCGTAGAACTGACCATAACCGAGTGTATGGTTGCCCCAGCCATTGGTTTCCTTTTAGGTGGAGCAGCCACCACTCCAGCGTAAGTTTTTCTTTCCTCATATTGCCTCTCTATTTCTTCTTTCAACTTACTAATTTCCTTCTTATTTTCTTTTAGGAGCTGCGTGCACATGTTTGCAGATTTCTCTTTCTCTCCTTCTCAATCTATTTCCTTCTCCTGTGCTCTTTGTAGCCATCTCTATCTTATTTTCCTTAAGTAGCTTAGTATGTCCTTTTATTAGTTCAGCCATAATATCTTTTCGTCCTATTGCTTCTCTATCCTTACTTTCCTTCTCCACTTTTTCTACTTCCTCCTCTGTTCCATCCAGCCTTGTTTCCTCCAACGTTTCCTTCCTCTTTCCCTCCCCATAAGGCTCCCCCTGGTCAGCGTCTCTGACGAGACGAAACATGTTCTCCAGCGCTTCCAGTACCGTCGCTTTTATGTCCTTCCGAAGATTCTCACTCTCATCCATCTTTTTTATGGCCTTCTGGTACCATGATTGTGCCTCTCTACCCCTGCTACTAAAAGTCTTTTCAGAGTCTTTTCGACTCTCGTTCCCCTTTGGTTCCACGTTGACAGTGGCTGTAGTCTGAGTAGGTTTCTGCCCCAACTTATGATGCTGTCTGTCACTCATTAAATAAATTAAGTGCAGTAAAAAATGTACGTAAGAAAAAAAAAAAACATATATGACTAACCTTTTAAAACCCTAACCCATCTATGTAAAGTGAAAAAGTGTTAGATGCATACAGTATTGTAAAACTACCTCGATATAAGAAAATAGAATACACAGAAATGTTAGATACAAAATATAATATCAGACATTTTAGATTTATATAAAATAGATAGCAGTGAGAGCATTGGTGGCCGAGTGGTAACGGCCCTGACTTACGAGTTGTAGGTCGCGGGTTCAAACCCAGCCAGGCGCATTACTTTGTGTAATTTATTTCATCACCACTGCTCTCAAAACGGTGAAGGAAAACATCGTGAGGAAACCGGCATGTCCTAGAACCAAAAATTCAAAGACATGTGACATCCACCAACCCGCACTGGGCCCGCGTGGTGGATTACGGCCCATTCCCTCTCCTAGAGAGGAGGCCTGAGTCCCAACAGTGAGAACATTAAAAGGCCGACTATGCTATGCTATAAAATAGATAGTAAAAATGAAGAAAATGTTTATACATACGTAGCTAGATATAGACAAAATAAAATGTAAGGCTAAGGCTCTTGACTTCGCCGACATTATCCCACAAGGATAATGCGGCTCCGACCTTCCCCTCAATCAGTGAAGATTCGGACTGCCTGCACATTATTACAGTCCACAAGTTGTTGATCTGCCAGACATATTATGTACTCCAAACCCATTTGCACCGCTGGATGAGGGGCTTCTGCAAATCCCTCCATACGTTCAATCTCCCGGTGTCCAGGTTTGGACTGGGACGACTCTCTTCTTGCTTCATACATGTCGGCTGCCTCTTGTATGCGGAGGTTCAGAGGAAGTATCCCAGAAAACAACAGTGCCGAGTTTAGAGAGACTGTATGGTAAGATTTGCCAAGCGTCTGGACGAAACCTCGTTGGACAGAGCCTAGCTTCTTCCGTATGCCCAGCATTTTTGTAGCGGGAGCCCAGGCGCCAGCCGCATATGTAACGATCGGCTCGATGACAGCCGTGTAGATCGTGTGTATCACCTCTCGGTTGAGTCCCCAGCTGATCTTTGCCGCACGCGACAACTGCTTATAAATATCAGCTGCCTTCTTGCAGATGTTTGCAGTGTGCTCATTAAAGGTTAGCTTTTGGTCTATGGTCAAACCTAGCAGTTTTACCTTATTTACCATGCCAATGTCAACCCCAGCCATGCTGAGCGTTGGAGTGTCATACTTAAGCTTGTTGGTTATTACCATGGCACAAGTTTTGTGTGGTGCAAATTTCATCTTGTTTCTGACACCCCAGCTACACTAAATTATATATACGTAAATATATCGGTCCATTATCATACGGTGTGGGGTGTAGCATGGGCAAGAACTGAGCTGCAGAGACACATCTGGCAACTTCAGCCCCTGTATCACCATCTACGACAAGCACAATGTCGTCCGCAAATGCCTGCACGAAGTACCCTTTCTTGTCCAAGTCATTCAGTAGAGGGTCCAGCTGGAGGTTCCACAGGTTGGGACCACATATTGACCCTTGGACGCATCCTTTATTGGTTTCTCTCGTGCCGCCCCGGTATATCTAACCCTAACTTTTCTGCTGTCAAGATAACTATCTAGTAGCCTCCTGATATTCACCGGGCACTCTTTCTCGGCCTGTCTTACCTTGATGACCGGCCACCAGGTGCTATCAAAGGCGCGTCGGTGTTCAATTGGGATGGGCGTGACACTATGTATCACTCCCGTCACACGCTTTGCATTTGGTACTAAAGAAACTGGTACGATGTTTTAAGGTGGGGCGGGCGTTTAATGGCTAGGGGAGGGAAGGTCACTACATCGTGTGGTGGTAATTGGCAGCTACCTGGAAGTTTATATTCAAGCTACTAAAAAAAAACTCTTTGTTTTTACAATTCGAAACCGAAAACCGAAAATGTACGCAACATGGTTTTTTTTTAAACTTAAATAGCACCAAGGGCAATGGTCCCACAATTTGGGTGCAATAATAAAAAAAATCACTTGTGTGTGTTGTTCTAACAGACTATCAAACTATCTATATAATATTAACTGAATTCCTATGAAAATAAAGTACATTTCGATTTTGTGATAATGCTTTGTAATCATTCCAGTAAGTTCGTAGGGGTACAAGTTTCTTGTTCAAAATAGCTTCACCAAACTACTTTAGAAATTCAACTTCAACTCTTCATTAATGGCAATTTTAGAATTTTTTTTACGTTGTCACAGTGTTGTGACATTTCTTGAATTCGCTGTCAAGTGGCGGAGTGATGAAGTTGTGTCACGCCTAACACAAGCGTAGATGCAAGCAAACGTAAATCACAAGCAATGACTGAAGAACAAAGTAGCTGATATTGCAACCGGATAACCAGCGAGCGCTGGCGGTGCAGAGCGTGTCGCCATACACCAGCTCAACAGCTGCAGACGAGCCGCGCCACGAGGTCGGCGGAACCAGTAGAGGGACTTGTTGCTGAGGATATTTTATAATAAGCGCTGAACGGAATGTTGTGTAAGTCATACTCATACAGATACTAGAGATGACCGTAACGATGTTAACAGCAGACGTGTGACTAAAGTAAAACAACATTTTTCAGATAATAACACGTAAATCGCGTGTAGTGACAGCGCAGCTCGGCGGGGCCCGCGAGCGCCGTCCGCCATCGCCCACCAAGCCGGCTCAGCGCCACTTCGTGTGCTCTGCCTCGCTTGCAGCATCGTCATCGGTACGGTAACTGAATTAATCTTGCTTCTAGAGGCTAGAGTTAAAATAACTGTATTCGACTTTGGTTTTTTTCTCTTGGTAGTAACACAGAGTGCCATAATGCTGGCGTCAATTTTCAATTAGCTATTATGAAACGAAAGACAACGGTAACCTTAGTTAGGAAAGGAAAAGTCAAGGTTTTCAGATCTTTGGGTGATTTCCATTCTTTTGAGGAAGTTTAGTTTTAAATAGCGACCACATTTGGGTGATGTTTTGAAACCGAGGGGGTGTGTCATTTCTTCTGGCCTAGTTGTTTCTTTACAATTTGATACTCGTATTTTTATTTTTATATTGGTTTTCCCCGATCACTCATAGTAGGGGAGGCCCGGATGTTAAATTGGCAGTTACTAAAGCGTCATGGGTACCTAGTGGATTGTGAAGACTCGATTCTAAAACGAATAAAAGTCTATGACAAATTTGCATTTTAGTAGGGGGAGAACGTGTAAAGAATGAAAGAAAAAAATTATGTTTATTTGGCACACCATGATTCATGAACCAACAAATAATTGATTTGCAAACTAAAATTAACCATAAAAAATATATGGAGAAATAAAATTAACAATAACAATATGTCTCACGGCTACGCCAAATAGGTCTGGTTCAGCATACTGCCAGACAACTACGTAGCAATTGCCTGACGCTGGTTTTCAACTGAACCTTAGACTGTAGGTACGGATGAAAATCAGTTTTCTTATATGCATTAAATGAATAAACATCTAGAATATATATATGCATATATTAATGTTTACAAAGTGATAAATCATAAATATATGTTTATTGTTAGATGTCTAGATATATAATAAGAATAAATATTGCCAACTTCAATAAAACTTTTAGTAGGTCTGACTAAAAACCCACTCCTGGTTCCTTCTTTGCTTTCATCCCGGGACCCGGTGCTTCAGGTCTAATTGTATATTATGTATGATTAAAAGAAAACCGGTCTCGAGCCACCGCCACGTCGCGCGTTGGTGTCGTCAATACAGTGCAAGTTACATTTACTGTTCATTTGGCGGATGAGCGCGGCAGGCGAGTAATTTGGTGCTAAAATATTATATTAACTTGGTGCTCGTCTGCCAGCTGTCCAGCGCAAAATATTATATTAACTTGGTGCACGTCTGCCAGCTGTCCAGCGCAAAATATTATATTAACTTGGTGCTCGTCTGCCAGCTGTCCAGCGCAAAATATTATATTAACTTGGTGCTCGTCTGCCAGCTGTCCAGCGCAAAATATTATATTAACTTGGTGCTCGTCTGCCAGCTGTCCAGCGCAAAATATTATATTAACTTGGTGCACGTCTGCCAGCTGTCCAGCGCAAAATATTATATTAACTTGGTGCTCGTCTGCCAGCTGTCCAGCGCAAAATATTATATTAACTTGGTGCTCGTCTGCCAGCTGTCCAGCGCAAAATATTATATTAACTTGGTGCTCGTCTGCCAGCTGTCCAGCGCAAAATATTATATTAACTTGGTGCTCGTCTGCCAGCTGTCCAGCGCAAAATATTATATTAACTTGGTGCTCGTCTGCCAGCTGTCCAGCGCAAAATATTATATTAACTTGGTGCTCGTCTGCCAGCTGTCCAGCGCAAAATATTATATTAAAACAAAAAGTGACTGACTTCGGGTATTTGAAAAAAGAAAAAAAAATCTCTATCAGATTATTAGGTGTAGTTTAACGTTGTTAGTAAGGTTTTTACATTGGTAATTACTATGTGGCAGCCCGGAGTTTGGAAGTTGGTGGTAAGACAACACCGCTGTGCCTCGGAAAGCACGTAAAGCATTGGTCTTAGCTGTCATTCAAAGGTCTTCGACAATCAGTCTTCTTAGGCAAGCCCTAAATTAAGTAGACAGTTTAAGTGGACAAGTCTGCGACGGCGTAGACAATTCTGTCTAAGACAGTCTTGTCTCAAGTGTGCGCAGGCCCTTAAGAATATCTTTCTTAGGCAGTAACTCAGTTTCGAACTTAGATAAACAGTCGCTCCATATACCTTACATTCTGGAAATAAATGGCGCATTGTAAGCGACCACGTTTCAGAGCCTCTACGCACTGGCAATGTAATATTCACATAGACACACAAAATATGTAGTACCCTAAAAACCTCGTTTAAGCTTATTCTTAGTAGGGTTATTAAGAATAAGCTTAACCGAGGCTACACACATTAAAATTAAGTAGCTTTAGCCAGCAGCTTCGCACGCCGGAAGCCGCTGGCTGAAGCTACACCTTCTAAGAATTAGCTTGAACAAGACTTTTGGACACCTATAACCCCGTGGATTTAAAGATCAGTTGCGTAAAAAGTACGATGATGGGGCAATTCTAAGAGATCTTCTATTCTGTAGTTTACTTGGAGGCAAGTCTGAAGTAAAGTGACTATCACATCACATCTAAAGAAAAATCAGCTATATTTAGATTTCACGCAGTACAAATATTTTGACTTTTTTACGTTTAAGTTCGGGATCCATGAACGCGCGGGGACCCCAAGTGCACGGGGCTGTAGCATTTGCTACTCTTGCTACATGGCTAATCCGCCACTGAGAGCCGTCTAACCTTTGTAAGAATGTCAAGTTTCCTAGCAGCTACCGTAGCTTTGGACTCAATGAAAGGCCTAAAATTTTGATTTAAGGAAATTTTAACTCCCAAGAGCTCAAGGCGGTCGATGGACTCGAAGAAATACATTCTAAAATGCCATGCCGCCATGGCCCACGTACAATGGTCCACATAGGACTAAGTGCGAAAACCATACAGAAATAGATAGATAGATACATTCTAAAAAGCCGCACCCAAGGTGAATATCTCGGCTAAATAAAAAGCACATGTTTAATTGTTAAACAAACGTGCATCTTAGATGTATCGAATACTTATTATTTTCATGAATAATCAAACGTATCAACTCCGTTTGAGCGGTGTATAGCTAGGGTGAACAGCTTCAATTTTTTTTAATACAACCTCCTTTTGTTTGTGCCATGTTTTATTGGCCAGACTATAGCACAGTTGTAGAGAGATTCCTTCCGGGTGCTTGGGCTAGTAAGGAACTAATCCAGTCCGAACGAGAGGCTATGGTAGAGCGAACGAATGTCTCTCTTCAGGCAACTCCAAGTGGGGTGAAAACAAACTGGTAGAATTCAACGCCGCCAAAACACAAGCGTATCTGTTCACCGCCAAAAGGAGCCCGTTCACCTTGGCTCCTGCTTTTCGTAAAGTATCCCTGGAGTGTACCGACCACCTTCAGCTCTTGGGAGTCGAAATTTCTTCAGACCTCAATTTTGGGCGGTTCATTGAGTCCAAAGTCAAAGTAGCTGTTAGAAAACTAGGCGTTCTTGCAAAGGTCCGTCGGTACTTCACACCGGGACAGCTTCTAATATTATACCAAGCACAGGTCCGATCGTGTGTGGAGTAAAGAAAGAAAGAAAGAAAAGGAATTTATTTGGTACAGCACAAGGCACAAACACAATATAGGGTAAACACGAAACAAAAAAAAAGAAGTAACAAAAAATGTAGTTGTGTGCCTCACGGCTGCACCAAAATAGGTCCAGTTCAGCATGAATGTCAGACAACTAGTGCCTGACGCTGATTTTCAACTAAACCTGTGGTTCTGACGCAACGGACGTAAAACTGTTTTGGAGTGTAATATAAATGTATCGGTGATGCATACTTAAATAATATAAACTATTAAAATAGTGTTGTCTTAATTATAATAAATATGTGCAATGTATGTAATGTATGTGTTTGTTTAAAGTGTGAAAAATAAGTAATACACGAATAAAACAAAAATGTAACAAGTGAGAGAAAAAAAACGGTAGAATAAAGATACAAAATGTGGGTAGGTGGTAGATAAATCTCGAACGAGTCAGGATGCAAACGGTGTATAATTTACTCATTCCCCCCACACCAGTGCGTTGCATGCACACGCGCGACGGAGCGATTATGAACGAGGTTTCACGATTGATTTCTTCTTGTTGCGAGTTGCATTGAAGGTGCAACAAAAATATATAGTCATTATAAAAGTTGAATGCAGAGTTGTGCCTAAAGTATTTTATAGATAACAGAGGACTACAAGTACGGAAGGTAAGCGCAAATTTAATAATTGATATAATCATAATAATTCAATATAATATATGGAAATAATAATAACATAAGATGTCATTTAAATCTGTGGTGTATTATCTAAATGTCCATTTGATTTTTCAGTAATGTCTCAATATTGAGATGTACTTTCGGACTAGCCACCTTGATACTTCAACATTGCCAGGCTCCCTGTGGAAGGCGAATGGGAATGAAAGACGCCATACAGACTACGTGCGCCTGTCCCAAGCAAGTAGGCCAAAAACAGTGGGTACGTTAAAAAGGCAATGTTTTAAATATTATAGAGTAAAAAAATAGTGTAATTAATGTGCTGCTTTGTACTTTACAGGCTTACACCCGTGACAGGACGCCACGCTGCCATGGAAAAGCCCCCTCCTGGCCGAAGGACAGGGAACCCGAGCAGACCTAGTGTGAGCAAGTCCCACCATTATGTAAAAGCACCTAATTAATTGTCCCCACTTGAAACACTAAATGATGTGAACACCAAGCACTAAAAAGTATTATCAATCAAAGGTACTTTATATAATTGAGATATTTTGTGCCACCATATCCAACCTTCGTTGTACATCGATCAGATATTGTCGCAAGCGTCTTCTAAACGTCCCCATCGTGTTAGTCACTCTAATAGGTGGCGGGACGTTATTCCACACTTTGGAAGCTGCATAACGAAAGCTGCCCCTAAAAGCAGCTGTACCATAGGACTTGGTCGATAGTTGCTGTGAGCATTGCCTTCTTTCGCATTCTCGTCGGCTCGTAAGCCAACTCAGCTTATTGAATAAGTAATCCGGTTTTTTGTATTTAACTTCACCGGACAGAAGGCAAGCTAAGTGCAGTTTGCGTCTGGACTTCATTTTCAATGAAAAGTGCTTGTGTAAATAGGGTGTTACATGTGTTCTATGAGGAATGTTGTAACAAAACCGAGCGCAAGCATTTTGTACCCTTTGTTGAGCGTTGAGTACTTCAGTCACATATGGGCTGGTGCTGCAAAATGCCATCTAGCAGCTTTGGACTCAGTTGAAAGACGTGCGAAGAGGCTAATTGGGGATCCAGATTTGGTTAAGTCCAATCTACAAAGCCTCGAGCACAGGCGCAGGGTAGCCAACCTATCGTTATTTTACAGGATGCATTTTGGAGAGTGTGCGCGGGAATTGCATGACTTGATTCCGCCATCTCCTTTCTACCATCGGATAACCCGACGTACGGCGAGTATTCACCCTTACGTTCTTGAAACTTCAATCGGTCCGGACTAAGCGTTTCGCTTCGTCGTTTATACCGCGTACATCGAAGGACTGGAACAATTTGCCTGCTGCGGTCTTCCCGCCCAACTATAATTTAGGTGCCTTCAAGGCTAGAGTGAATAGGCTCTTAATAAACTAGTGTGCCTCACCATTAATGATTGCATCACTGCTTACCATCAGGTGGGATCGCAGTCAAGCACTGGTTTATATCAAAAAATAAAAATAAAAAGTTCAGCATTGCCATGTTGTTTTATTTCCATAAGCTTAAGTATAGGAAGAGAACACTGACTGAATGAAACCTCATTCGTTAAGTCAACTGAGCTGACTAAATAATATTTTGGTCGTTTATTCACATTTTGACAAATTTTCTGATTGTCATAATAATTACTTATTAATTTGTGTTTGCTCTTAATAAACTAGTGCACCTCACCGTCGATGATGTCATCACTGCTTACTATAAGGTGGGATCGCAGTCAAGTACTGGTATATAATAACAATTTAAAGAAAAATTATAATTAGGTTCAATTTTTTTTTTTTTAATTCGAGCTTATTCCGCTTTTTGCTGTTGTGTTTTGACGACCAGTTGTTTTTATCTATGGATATTGTTCGAGATAAAGCATTTCGGCATTGTGTTCTGTCCGGCTACTGCACGTCGGGATGGCATTCAGTCGGCCATCAGTTAGTCGACCTAGTGTTATGTCGACCAAATGACTGTCGGGATAGCGTTCAGTCGAGATAAACTCCATCGGATTAGTGTTCTGTCGGTCTACTGCAGGTCGGGATTGTGATAGCGTTGGTCGGGATTTCGTTTGTCGGAATAGTGTGGTACAATCGATTTTCTGACGCGCTCGAGTAACGCGCAAAATTCCCACTTGGGCGCCCCGACTTTATGTAGTTACTGCTGTGAATATACATATTTTATTAAAACACACGTAAAATAATAATAATAACTTAAATAACGTCGCTGCCCCAGTTCCCAAAAACAGACATGACCTGCTCCATATATCAGGTAGTACTAACTGCGGAGCCTAAACATTATTGACCGATCACGTGTTTGCCGACGGTCTATAAAGTTCTTATATCCATACTGAGAAGCAAAATTAATAATCATATTGACACAAAATTGATCATGTCACCTTCTCAGAATGGGTGTAAGAACGGGTCTCGACTTCCCGAGGTAGGTACTAAGGAGCTGCTCCTCATCGATATGACCATTAGCCAACAGGCCCGAAAAGATCTGTCATGTTGGATAGATTATAAGAAGGCCTATGACTCTGATCCTCATACATGACTCATGAGGGTGCTGGAATTATATAAAATTGATACAACACTACGCCCCTTCCTGATGTCGTGTATGAGGCAATGGAGTACGGTCCTCCGCTATCCAGGATGTCGACATACCCAGAGGAATACTGAACCTGTAAGGATCGAGCGAGGTATGTTCCAGGGTGATAGTTTGAGTCCGCTTTGTTTTTGCCTAACCTTGAATCCTCTAAGAACACTGCTGGAGAATTCAGGTCTAGGCTATCGATTAAAGAGAGGTGGTCAGGTAATATCTCACCTACTTTACATGGATGACCTGAAACTTTTTGCATTTGAAACCTTCAGCAGTGCCAGCAGAATGGAGTTTGGTGTAGAAAAATGTGCCATGGTGTATGTAAAGCGAGGTTGTGGATTCCGCGGGCATTCAATTCACGGATTCCTCCATAAACCTAAGATCCCTCTCTCCAACCGTAACCTATAAGAATTTGGGTATGTCGGAAGCTTAGGCATCAATGTCACTGACATGAAGCAATCGTTGAAGGAGCGTTTCTTTGGACGACTGAAAAGTTTTTCAATAGGCTTCTTTCAGACGGAAACAAGGTGCACGCCTTAAACGGTTGGGTCATGCCGGTATTGATGTACTCTTTTGGCGTACTCAAATGGACTCAAACGAAACTTGACGCCTTGGATAGGCGGATACGGACACTGCTGACTGCATACCGAATGCATTACCCACGATCGTCGGTGATGAGATTGTATATCCCGCGGAAGTATGGGGGTCGAGGTTTTTTAAATTTTAAGACCCTAGACAACCGCGAGGTATGCAGTCTCAGGGTATATATATAATACAATATTTCCTAGCTGCCGACTACCCACATGGGTATGCATCGGCATACACACATCGGCAGCTAGGAAATATTCATCTCGATAGATGTAGTGGCAGTAGACAAGGAACTCACCCCGCTCTCCCTGGCTCACGAGAACTGGCGCAAACCGGTAGTGCTTGACACTAACGATCGCAGGGAAGTATGGCAGAACAAGGAACTTCACGGACGCTTCTTCCGGGCCCTTCACGGGCCCAATGTAGACCAATTGGCGTCCGTAGCCTGGCTTCGTTTCAGTGACCTCTTTGGGGAATAACAAAAAAGTTTTGGCCCATGGAAAGTATCTGACACTTATGGATACTACTTTAAAATAATATTCTAAAAAACATATATAAAAATCAGCCATGTAAAAATAAGCAAAATTTTATTATTTTTGGTGCGGCTTTAAAGCGTCTGACAAAAGTTTTGGCCCATGGAAAGTGTCTGACACTTATGGATACTACTTTAGAATAATATTGTACAAAAAATACATAAAATTCAGCCATACAAATTTAAGTTAAGAAATTCTTATTTTTAGTTCCCTTTCTCACCTCGTACCTGCCCAAGTTCACATATGAGGCGCTACTGAGAATATAAGGTTTCATCCATGTGAAAATAAGTTACCTATGTCTTATCGCTCGGATCTTATTCTATTAACTTAATTTAGAGATACGAGTTTTATTTACAAAAAAAGTAAGTAGGTCTGCTGTCTCTACAAAAGATATGCTTATATATGTATAAGAAATATTGGAGAGTCATCTTTTTACAGTTATACTTATTTAATTTGTAAGTACTTAATATTCTGTTTAATTTATTGTACAGGAATGGGCCTGGTAAAGTAAAAAATCTTTTTACAAAATGACATACGCAAGTATAAAGGAATGATACTTGTGAAGCGTGTGAAACATGTACCGAGTTAAGATGTCCGATCGTCAATGACGGTCACGTGTGTTGTTCAAAAGCCGAGTGGTCTTCGATCTTAATAATTCTTTTTTTGTAAATGTGTGACTACCACCACACGGGAAGCGAGTCAGCGAGTTGGAAACATATTGCAATGACTATTTGATATTTCAATATCTACGTTAATAATGTGTAGGGACCTAAGTAACTATATAATTATAGTTATAGTTTAGGTTTAGTTTATTTTATTAATATTATCCTACAATATAACGATAACGTTTTGTTATCTATTTTTATTTATAAGGTTGTAAGGTTCCTGTTAATATTTTGTTGATTGCAATTTTTTTACCGCATTTTGCTAAGATAATTTTGTTAGGAACGTTGAAAATTACTATACAACGTTACACTTTATCAACTTTTTTTTGTTTTAGCTACATCGCCCCATGAAAACCGTCATATTAAATGTTTTTCGTAATCCTGATATGATTTCCTTCAAAATAAAAATAAAAATTCAATCTCGCTCGAGTATTTCGAGGTGACGTTTCTTTTTTACAATTGTCTGATTATTGAAATGAACAACCTTGTTTTAACCTGACGCGCTCGAGTTTTTCTGAATCGATTTTTTTTTACTAATCTGACTGGCTGCCCTCAACGAACCCCACTATATTATTAAGGGTTCATATGTGGTAGGGGTACATTACAGGGTGCAAGGTTTCTCCCCATATGATTTTCTGACGCGCTATTTTCTGACACGCAAGTGGGGATTTTGCGCTTATCGAGCGCGCAAAATCCCCACTTGGGCGCCCTTGCTATAAAAGGAATACCTATGTGAGTGCGAAAGCCGTATCATCGAAGTTTGTTTCTTTGAAAACCTTTCAACGATATCTCTATACTGCGACGCCTTGTTCAGTCGACATTTTGTTATTGCGATGTTTCGTTACATCGAAAAACTGTACTGCGAACGATTTTAAAGCGAAAATATGATACTGCGAAGCCCTGTTCAGTCGCCGTCTTGTTACTGCGATGCTATGTTACCTACTTAGGAATACTAAACTTTTAATTTCGTTACCTACGCTAAGGTACGATTTTAAATATGAAAGAGCATCCAACTCGACATACATTTTTACTGTTTTTCATACAACCTCTCTTACGCGATTATGACATTATTACAATTTTTC
This sequence comes from Mythimna pallens, assembly GCA_961205895.1. Taxonomy (NCBI): domain Eukaryota; kingdom Metazoa; phylum Arthropoda; class Insecta; order Lepidoptera; family Noctuidae; genus Mythimna; species Mythimna pallens. The sequence continues at coordinate 46,182 of OY540824.1, forward strand.
ATTAGATATTTTGGAAACACAGTATCTTGCGGATATTATCTAGGCTTCTATTGAAATCGAATTATAAATTTGGGTAAAACTAATCCAGTAAAGACCTCTGAAAATCTGCTATTTTGCATGAACTTTGACACGTCAAAGTCAAAAAAGTATAACAATAGAAACCTTTTTTTAGGTGGGAAAATCATCTAATTATGACAAATCCCGCTGTTGGGTGGAGCGCGAGATTATGTCAGACTTTTATTGACAAAAAACCCACTCACAAAAGACGAAGGCAATTATAGATGGAACAGTCCTTCCTTAATTGCCTTCGTACACGTAGGCACGTACGTATTCCGCTATAAATGTATCAAAGGAACTCATTGGCGCCCTGTGGCTTACGACACAAAATAGGTAGGTACGAAAGCTAGGCCAGACGAATGAGATGTTCTCTCGGTTTCAAAAAGTCACCCATTTCATAGTCGACCGAGTCAACCGAGTCGGACTCAGTTTAACTTAGTGTAAGCTGTCTAGACAGTTTCTCCTGGGTAAACATAATTTTCGTTAACTCCTTGGAATGAGTTAACGAAAATTCAATCGTCGAAAGTATTCGATCGCCACGACACTCGTTTGTAAAAGTGTGAAGTGACCACCACGCTAACTGTGTTTAGTTAGAATGGGTTCAGTGGCGGGATGAGGTGTCGACAGTAGAAAACGAACAGAAAAAATCATATCAGCGTATTCCATTTAAATTTGGTAAGGATCTGATTAAGAACTTCGGAGGAGATAGACAATGGAATACTTAAATAAATAATAGCAAATCTTTAGTGAGTGCCGCAATCGCATGTTTGTTTATTGGTAACACCATTTCATCATTCTCGTAACATAACATCACGCCAGTACGTTCTGAAGGGTACCGCAGATATGTTCACACTAGCACACCCTCATATTTTTCGCCAATATGTTTACAATGACCTCTAAAAAAAGTGATGGTTACTGATTGGTGGTCTAGCGCCGGGGTCATTCATAACAACTTCTTATCAAACGGGATGAGCATTACTGCAGATGAGTACCTACTGAACACAATAATGGAGAAGCTCGCACATCTCCACCCAGCTTTGGTCAATCGTTCGGTTCCGCTGATCCTGCATGACAACGCGTAACCTCATACTGCACAGCAGACGGTCTCCAAGTTACAAGAGCTGTGTTTGGAAGTTTTCCGTCATCCACCGTACGCACCAGACCTTGCCCCTACAGACTTCTACTTTTTCCAGAATTCGGATAACTTTTACGCAAAGAAAAAATTCAATCACCGAGAGGCAGTTCAAAATGCCTTTTAAGAATTGATTGCCTCACGTCTAGCAGACTTTTCATAAAGAGCACCAATAAGCTACTACTACGGTGGCAAAAATGCATTGTTTGCATAGGGAATTACTTTGATTAATAAAAATAAAAAATATAGAGAAAAAAGGGCGTTAACTGATTTCATGAAAAACGGCAATTTCATAGGTTAAGACCTAATTTATCCTTTGGTATAAGCGTCCAGCTTCCGAAACGGATTTTCAATATAAATATGGGCCCATTGACTTATATTCTAGCGATAGACAAGCACGTACATGGAAACTATTTGTCAAAATACTGAAAAGCTAAAACGAAAGTTCGATACAGCGCTAGTATACACCAATACTCTCTCTACTACTAGTGAGGGACTAGTAGGACCACAGTTTTCCAAAATAATTTGACTACTGCAACTTAAAACGTTACCTGGACCATATTCACCTAATTGAATAATAAAAAAAAAATAGACGAATAGAAAAAACTATTTTCAACACACTTGCTCAAAAAGTGACTCTTATTGCACTGTACTTAGGTATATAATGACACTCGTTACCAAACTGTGACACTTTGATTACCATTACGCCCTAGTGCAATAATCTAGTTAAAAACTTTTTGTTCAACCTCTTTGTTCGCAAAACAAAGGAGATGTTTCATTTTTGTATGGGGCTCCAGCCATAACATGTACATTTTAGCGAAGCTGGGAAACTTACCCCTGAATAGAATAAAGTAACATTTTTTTCATAATATCAAATGGTTTTTATGTACAAAATAAAAAATAAAAATGTTTGACGTTTGTCCTAAGAGTTATGACGGCCATGACAGGTCGTAGAGATGACGTTTACTTAACATAAAGAATTGTTTTGTTTTTTTTTTTTATCAGAAATAAACTCATAAATAGTCTAAGATCAGATCTTTCTAATAGAATAGTAGGCAAAAGTGGCTCACCAAAGCACGATCAAATCTTTGAATCATTTCTTAAATAAAAAGGGACAAAAGTCACTTTGAGCGTTCGGGTGGTTATTTTAAATTCGTTTAGAAACACTCTTCAAAAATGGAGACTAAAGATTTTTGTAACGATGAAATGGTCACATTTAATTATGTTTACTCAAAAATATGTATAAGAGAATAATAGTAATTTATTTTTAACACTACAAGAATACCCACATTTTTTAATTATTTTCTACGTAACATTGATTTGATGAGACATGATTTCAGAAAGAATGAAGTCTGCGAGCAAACGAGACGCCACGTTGATTAAAACATGGCAATAATTGAAAAACTATTATTTTTTGTACACAAAAAATCAGCCTCAAATTCACCAGAGAATATTTTTCCTCAGTTTGTGGTATTTTTCCCCCTTTTTCGATAAATGTACATCTGATGGCCGAAAATGAAACATCTTTTGAATTCGAATAAAATTCCCATTAAGTTGTTGAGTTCAATAGTATATAAATTAGTGTCTTACTTACTTATTTTATACTATTTACCTTGTACAAACGATTTATTTAATAAAAAATATTTAGTAAACAAAGTGTAGGTACGTTCAAATAAAAATTGTTTTTTTTTTTGTGGTCTATGGCCGCTATTTTAAGCTGCGCGCGGTTTTTGGCGTGATTTTTTTTTATTCCTGTGAAGTTCAGTGGCTGTATTAATTAAATTAAATACTACAAAATTATTAGAAAATGTTACATCCGTATTCTATTGTCACTACGAAAGACATTATCGTAAAAACTTTTCACGCAAGAAAACATAAACGTAAGACTAGACTGTATGATCAAAATACCTTAGCCTTCCTCTAGGGCTAAATAAAAAAAAATTATACGCGCGCTTTTGAAAACAGATTTTCACCGCCATGTCTCAGAAAATTTTACTAGTTTTACTGTTGTTTTCTTCACAAGTGTATTGTAAAACGTCGTATGACACACGTGAGTAATTAATGATTACCGTTCTTGGCTCTCTTAAGACCCTCGCCACGGCTCGGGTCTAAATACCGCCTCGACGGTAATCACTAACATTACACACTTGTATCATAATGTACTATTAACGCACGGTTTCCTTGTCTTCTTCCTTCAGTGACGGCGCGTGGTGTCTCTCAATGAAAACGAACATGAAACAAAAGAAATGATTAATTATTTATGCCCTGCTGACCTCACAAAAATAATGCAGTGACATGATAACAAAAACAAATACCAAAATATTTACAAAATTCTTAAAATGAATCGTTTCTTTATTTTATAATTCCTAAAAATAAAGTTTAATTTCTTTTTATAAAATTTCCAAAACTTATATTTCAATAAAAAGGATTGTTTTAAGAAGTTATAATCACAAATTTTAAATTTGATGAATTTGTTTTATTTTAATGAAGGTGACGGACGGACTTTCTTCTGACTATACATGCCGTCTCAGTATATCTATGAAAATATTTTATATCTTCATAAAAATAAAAACATGTTTAAAAAATACAGTGATATTCATAACGTTAATACTAGGAACAAACACAAGTTAGTGGTTTCTGCAACCAGGCTAAAAAAAATAGGAGGCTCATTTAGATGCCAATGTATACATTTTTATAATAAGCTTCCTAGTCCTATTCAGAAACTTAGTCTTAATAAATTCAAATCATTTGTTAAGTGAAAACTTTGCCAGAAGGCTTTTTATACTGTAAAAGAGTATCTTGAGGATAAAACGGCTTGGGATTGACCTGTTCTAGTACTCACTACAATTGTTAATTCTTCTAAATTACCTTTATTATTATTATTTTTAATTGACGATTATTGTTATTGTACAATTATGAAATTGTATATATGTATATGTTTTTTTATTATTATTTTTACAATTATGACATTGTTTATTTTTTATAATACCTAAAAAAACTACCTATTAAAAATGTTATCTCACTCTTATAAGGTAAAATATGTCTCGTTTCTCTCTTTTCGTGGGTTTTACTAGAAATAAAACAAAATTAAATTGCATTTTTAACATGTATTTCATAATTTTTACAAATCCTGTTCAAATTGTTGGCCTCTATTGTAAATGCAGGCCCAACATCTGAAACTAGCACTGATGAACACGACATTAAGGCGGATTTCGACTGCCACCAATAAAACTAACATTATTTTAGAAAAAAATACATTCAGTCGAACATAGAACCTCATCCTTTTTGAAGTCGGTTAAAAAAATGTATAATACTGCATCATGTGGATTATTGTTTACAACCATTTATCAAATAGTTTACAATACTTCCCGCTGACCAGGTTTAAATAAATACTTTTCAAGCTATTGTTATTTAAAAGATGACCGAGCCCAAGTCGTTGACGGCGCGTGGCGTACCACGCGTGGGGCGGGAGATGTCAAAAAATCTCATTAAAGGTGTCGCTTGTACAGTCCCTAATTTTTACCATTATTGAGGTGACGTGTGCTACTATGACCTGAATGCTGATCTCCTCAATAAACTTGACCGCCTTCTGAATAACTGCATTCGATTTGTCTTCAACCTCCGGAAGTATGATCATGTATCTGAACATCGTTTGCTTTTTAAATGGTAACATATTCGTCAGCGTAGAGCACTAAGGGCCTTGAGTTGCCTAAGGGTCTTCGAGCACAAAAGGCCTTCGGTTGTAATTTTTTTAATATTTTTTTTTAATGTTTGTTACCCCAGAATTCCGTGGTGTATGGACTGATTTGCAAAATTTTGGTTTTCCTTTATAGGATATGCTTCCGGATTAGTCCCATTTTTCAAAATCCAGCTCTGATGATGGGATCCATGAGGAATCGAGGAAACTCCTCAAATATTATATTCAACCGTATAGTGATTTTGGTATTTTCATCGAGAACTTGAGCAACATTTGATAAAATTGCACTGATGAAGAAGCCCAGAAATGGTCAACGGAACTTCATACTCACATTGATATCACAATGAAGATAGTTAATTTGTTAGTGCTCACATACCTACGTCATAATAGGAAGCCTTGTGCTAAATTTTACATTCCTAGTTCCACTAATTTGCGACTATGACAATACAAATAAATGAATGGTTCTGAATAGTTACGTTGAATTGGTATCATCGAAGTGATCTGATGATGATGATGGAGCCGGAAGGTAGGCACTGGAACTCCATAATTAATCAATGTAACCTAGCCGTGTTTGGACTTATTAGAATCGTCATGAGATGCACTTTAGCTATAAGGTACTATCGAACTGATCTGATGATGGAGCCGGAAGGTAGGCATAGGAACTTCGTAATTTCAAGATTCCATGAACACATAAATACACTTAAAATTAAGCTACGCAAACTAATATACATCTTTAAAACCCTGAGACAAGTAGCTGATGACAAATTAAAGAAATCAGTCTATTTTGTCCTTGCTCAATCGCTCCTAACATACTGCATCTCTGTCTGGGGAGGTGCTCCAAAATGCACGATAATCGAATTAGAGAGAACTCAGCGAGCTACACTAAAAGTGTCCTTATTTCTACCCTACCGCTATCCCACAGAGCTACTATACAGGGAGGCTAAAGTTTTGACAGTACGCCAGCTTTTTATCTCAAGCATCATATTAAAACAGCACTCGTTAATTACCTATCATCCTTCGGCCTCGCTTGGTAAAAGACGGTACAATCCTGTAAACTGTCGTCACATACATCATTCCACTCAATTTTCGAAGCGGTTTTTTCGCTACTTAGGTGCATTTCTATATAATAAAATAAATCGTATATCACCTATAGTTAACCTACCTAGAATCATGTGCAAAAAGAAAGTGAATGCATTCCTCCAGGAGCTAAGTTATGAGAGTACGGAAAAATTACTTACCACCATGGTGTAATAATATTCTTATATATAAACTCGAGTACTCCATTCAATTTTCTTAATCCATAGCAACAACTCACAACACTCACTAAACTATCCTCATAAACGCATAACCATATACATACCACTCACACAAACACACCCCTACCTCACTACATCACACACTTCCCATGCAAATAACACACTGAACTTAGTACAATTTAAAATCACTGACTCGACAACTGATCTTAGCGAGTCTGTGAAGTTCTTGCTACCCTAGTATTGTAATTTATCTGATCAGTGTACGAGTACATTATAGTTAGTTTATAAGCAAATGTAAATGTTGGAGATCCTGGTGTCCTGAAATACAGACCTTGAGCCTAGCTTAGGCACCAGTCTCCCACAATATTAAATAATAAAAGTATATTAAGTATTTGCTATTTTTTGCTCTGTATTTTGTAATGTTGTGGCGAGAAAATAAATAAATTTATTATTATTATATTATCAATCGAAAAGGTTCAATTACTTCCTTGCACCGACCTTGTATAACAGAGTGAATAAACTGTTATGTGTCCACCATCTCCCTAGCCTCGCCTGTAAAAAACAACTAACTAAGTGGCTCCTTTGCTTGACTTATCAGGAGACAGAAAGTCTTTTAAGTTCTATGGCCTAGTAACAAACCACCCGCACCAAACAATTACTCTCACAAATAAACACATACCACTAACACATCACACACACACACACAAACTAACCAAAATGCAAAGTTTTCCTTGTTTTCTTAAGTTTTTATTCTCAATTATTATTTTTTACGTAATTATCAATTAATTAAATATGTTGCATATGCTTTATTAATTTATTAAATTCAAAATTATTTGTATTACCTACTTAAATCAAATTAATTATGTTCCGTTTATTGATATTTTAAATTATAAATACTATTAAACCTGATATAAGAAATAATCTAATATAATGTAACCCTGTGGGAAATGGAACTGGTATCTTTAACACAGGTTACTATGTAACTTAGCTAAGATGCCAGTTGCGCTATATTCTGTGTCGAAAGCAATTTTAAATAGACCTAAGATATTTTGTAATGTCTTATCTGATATTTCTGAGTCTCAATAAAGCATTATTATTATTATTATTATTATTAATTAATCAATGTATCCTAGCCGTGTTTGGGCTTATTAGAATTGTCATGAGATGCACTTTGGCTATAAGGTACTATCGAATTGATCTAGTGATGGAGCCTTGCAGTGTTTTGGGTTAATTGGAATCGTCATGAGAAATAGGCACTCTGTTTATAAGTGGTTCGCAACTAAAAAGTGTAAAATAAAAAAAATTACAAAACAAAAAAACTGATTTCACTAAAAAAACACTAAAAGGATCAAAAAACCTTTAATTTCGGAAGTCGGTGTTCAATAAGAAACAAACAATACCGAGAAACACCGACTTCCGAAATTAAAGTTATTTTGATCCTTTTAGTGTTTTTTCAGTGAAGTCGGTTTTTTTTTTGTAAAAAGTTTTTATTTTCTTTTCTAGACAAGCCATCTTCTCCTTCTTAGCTGACTTCTCAAAATAATTTCTTTGCTCTGGCAATACTTATTAAAAATCTCCGATCTACCAATAATCGTCTACTACGATGTCCCACACACCGCTCCGGGTTTATCCAGTCCTCCTTCTTTGTCCAGGCGATCTCTCTTTGAAATGCGCTCCCGTTGAACATCAGAATCGCATCCAACCAGTTCTCCTTACGGCCAAAATTAATAATCAATCTGTAATCCAAGATAGAAATCGATCGCAGATATACACTGATCTACGGATCGATCTCCAATCCAAGTCCCAATAACAAAAAAAGGCGATCCATCTGTTGCTCAATCCGCAGATATCTGGCAATCCGTTCCCTCTTGAACATTCCGTTTTATGCAAAACCTATGAATATAATCGTCGTCGATTTATGTACAACATATAATAATTATGCTTAAACAACAGTTCTAATTTATTGTAGGAACTTTTTGTCTAAACACATCTATTTAAATAAAACTTGAATGTTTAAATGAACCTTTACAATGGTAACAAAAATCATGTCATGGCACGTGAACACGTTCGAAAGAAGTTGGTAGAATCACCACAACATTGATTTGTTGGATTCGTGTCTCATGATAATTTTGGTTATTTGTAGGTACATATTTATATAAGTATTATCTGTATCTATATATATAAATGAATTAGTCGTTCGTTAGTCTCGCTAAAACTCAAAAACGGCTGGACCGATTTTGGTCTTTAAATATTCGAGATAGTCCAGGAAAGGTTTAAACGGTGAGAAAAATTGGAAAATATCACGAAAAAACGATTACAACGCCATCTTTAATTAATATGTCATTATAAAATGACTTATGCTGTTCTGGTAACACCAGTAGATGGCGTCATCCTTACTATTAGGCGGGACGAAGAGCGCCGGGTCAGCTAGTGTATTTTATATATATATATTTATGGAGAAACCGATTGACTGACATATCAACGCACAGCCGAAGTCACTAGGACTAGGAGCGTGAAATTTTGCACAAGGTTTCCTTTTATGACGTAGGCGAGCACTAAGAGAGGATTTTCCAAAATTCGCACCCTAAATGGATGCAACGGGGGTCCAGAGCTTGCAAAGAGAAACCTACTTTCACGCTGGCGAAGCTAGTTAGAGATAAACGTGATTTTAACACACGAAACATTTAATTATAACTCTATTACTATTATATACTATTCTAAAAGTAAGGCCCGTAATTCTCTGTTCGACTCTCAAAGATGCTAGTGCGGGAGCGATAATGCGCGACAACATTAGGGATGCGCTCCTTCATCGACTTTTTAGTCTAACATTATGTATTTTAATTTTTATTTAATTTTCTATTTGTTTGTTTGCCTTTAAGTTGCACCCTCCATGTTATGTTTCTGCACCACCCTAAGGTCAACTGGTAGAAAATACCTAAAGCATTAAGTCCAACTTTGTACTAGTGCATAAAGTTTTAATAAATATTAATTGGAAAAAGAAATGGGGAAAAGGATTTACCAGTGTAAACTCTACGCATTTGCTACGGAGTACCCCTAGGGGTACCGTCATGATGTTGTGTTAGCAGTATACAGACATGCGATTATAGCAACCCCGGAATATTTGCTATCATTTATTGAAGTGTACCGTGGTCTATTTCCGAAGTTCTTTATTAAGGGCTTCACAAACGGCAGCTATAATGAATGAATTCCAAGATGTGTCTACGCTTTAAATGATCTAAATGTAATCACAAGTATTAAGTATAATATATTTCCCTTCATTTTTGGTATACTCTTACGTCCCGATTGACGCACTTTCTAGCTGCTAAGGTATTATACAGGGTGATCTTAGTTTTAATGTTATGATGTCATGGGACCGTCGAGTTACTTACTATAAGAATTCAGAATCCAGTTTCCATAAACATGGATCCTGTTTCATGTTTTTACGATGCGTCCGCACTCCGAAGGCTCAGGATGGGAACAGACTAATTGACTGAGACAGAATGTGCTGTGTCTATCCTATACACTATATGAACACCTTTGCGAACAGAGATTTACGAAAATGTTTTGAGATGTATCGAAATATGAATGTATATTTTCGTATCGCTTTGTATCTTAATATACGAAGATGTCAAAATGTACATTATAGCTGTCGTTTGTGGTCTTCCTGACCATTTTTATGTAATGAGAAGATGTATCGTACTATAATTTACATCTTTACATTATAGCCGTGTGTGCGTGCCCTTTAGATCTTCATCCAAACTCTACGAAGCAAAAAAAAATCGTCATAATCGGTTTACATTTGGTAAGTGCGAGTTCGCCGCTCGTGCCCTTTGACTCGCGTCCGAAATACTTGTTCGCTCCCAGAGTCCCAGCTCGAGCCGCGAGGCGTGGCTAGGAGAATACCGATAGTGACCGAGCTGTTTACATATTTGCGTGTTCGTCTCGCCCGCCATTCGCTTCGCTACTCGCAAGAATGTGTTAATGCGGCTTGAACCGCGCCGCGTGCGTCGAGCGTGATGCGTGTGCTACGTGCAGTCACACTCCGGCTACGGGGACTGAGTTCTATTCTACGTTATGAATTCGTCAAGATCGAGACGAGGCGCACCTGCGGACTGGGCTCCTTGCTTCGCTGCCGGAGTGCCGGCACGGCTGGCAGTGCGCAGTGCCTGCGTGACGTCATGTGTGTGTTGCAGCAGCGCACGCGCCGCCCCGCCCCGCGCCCGCGCCTTGTTCCGCGCCCCGCCCCCTGCGCACTGGCAGCGCCGCGCCGTGCGACAGCCGGCCAGGCGCCTCGCACAGTCGGTGCGCTGCCGACAACCAGAAGCAACGTGTTCGCCGCGCCGGTCTGATTATCGCGCGCGCCGCGCTCGCGCACGCAACACGCAGCATGAGCTCCGGCAAGAGGAAGCTGTCGTTCCTGGGCTTCGCCCCGCAGGTGAGTCCTAAACCGTCGCGGCCTCGCGCTGTGCGCCTCCATGTTTTCCTATGCGAACCAATTGATTGATTAATTAAAATGCACAATATCGCATACCAAAACATACTGAAAATTTACCGCATAGTAGGTATGTGTGACGTCAGGCAGAAAAAAATATTGAAAAAATTATAAGTTTAAAATATTGAATCATCGAATTGAAAATAAGAACGCTGAGCTGTGAGATCCGGGTGCGGGCGGCCGCCGCCGCCAGCACGCTCCTCGCGGGGCAGCTGACGCGTGGAGCGCGGACACCACGGGACTACTAGGTTCTATAGCCAAACATTATTAAGCTACAAACAAGATCAAAAGAAACATTCATATCTATTTCTAAAGAGATAGAGATGTACTAACCAACATTTTTGAGCATCACTAGAAGAACTCCTGGCTCCTCAGCGAGGTATTTCGAAATGCAAGACAGCTAAGTCAGGGCCCTGAGAGACTTGTTGCATCTGTAGCACCTACATTTTCGGTTCCGGTTATTTATCCTTTGCAAATACATCTTGCTATTTGTACCTACAAAACAAAATTCCACTTCAACGAAACGAACGTAAAGCTTACTTAAAACAAATTGTCTTTGCTAGCCACCAAGCTACCCAACTGTGTACCGAAGTTATTGAGATCAGAGCTAAGGCTGAACTAAATCACTACGCCGCTGCACACTACATAGTGGCACGCGGCAATGCGTCGTACAACACTGATGTTATATTGTACCAGTATTGTTTGCAGTCGGATTTACCGACTTCAAAAAAGGGAGGAGGTTCTCAATTCGGTTGTATATTTTTATTAATTCGTTATCCCAGTGCTTTATGACGTAAAGTAGAATGTACGTTAGTGGTAAGACAAGCAGTAAGGGCTAGCTCGCCCTGTACTCTATTGATACTCCGTGCGCTAGCCCGCTAGGTCAGCTCAAGGTCGGAGTGACACTGGCGCGCGACTGACTGTACCAGCCGACTGAACTTGCACAAGACGTGGTTGTACCTGGACAGTTCAGCGCACTGTACCTACATTATATCAGTTTCGATCTGCGCTCGACTTGCTGCTTCTTTGAGGACAGAGCTGATCGACGATCGATTAAGTAAAGTAGAGCCTCGTGCTGCTGGTCACTGTTTCGCTGGACCACGTCATTATTATTCAAAAGATAATTATGATGTTCTAACTTTCTTAGAATCTGAACAGTTAAGCCATGAGTTATAATAAAATTGCTTATTGGACTAAAAGAGTGGGTTACCTGCTCAGCCTTAGCGATATACAATCGTACATCTGGGAACTTGATAGCCGTGCTATTTTACCGTTTTTACTCACAAACGTATGTAACGAAAGTAACAGTTACTTACTGCAGTTATATTTTTAGCATACCTATTGGACAACAATCACAATGTATTATCATCAATAAACGGAAACATGCCGCCGGCCGCCCGGCGCCGCCGCCATGCTCAATGTTATCCGGGTGCAGTACTTTAATTTTTATCGTGGAAGGCCGTTATTGTTTTATTCGAAACAGTCTGCGTTGTGCCGTATCACGGTGTCAGCGCGAGTGTTCCACAGCGCCGCGACTGTCCGCTAGCCGCTACGCTAGCCGCTCTCTACTCCGCTAGCCAGCTGCAAGCAAGTTCGCCCACCTTGAACTTAGTTTTACACTAATTATTTTGCGAGTGTTGTGTTGTTTGTTATTGCCTTTTAGCGACTTTAAATGCTTTCGTCAATATTAATTTGAACCATTAAAAAGAGCTAATTAGAAGGTTTCTTACTGAAATACATTTAGCTAGGTACTGGTTTGATTTATTAGTTTTTCGTGTAGAGATGTTTTCAATATAACGAAAACTCGGGTGTTTTATATTATATAAAAAAATAAGGCTCAATATTTTAATTGTTGTATTTCTTAAAGGAATAAGTGGTACATTATTACCCTAGGGATGAGAGTAACTTATTTAGTCCCGAGAAGGAGTTTGGCGCCGCAAGCGTAGCGAGGGTGCCAATAGTTCGCGGGACTAAGTCTTTAACTCGAGATAAACAATGCTTTAACATTACGAATACAAGGAAAGTAAAAATAAAAACATGAATCGTCATACAATTTTAGGTATCTTTCTTATGATTTAGCCGGTAAAAGTGTTTCCTTTCCACTAATCTAATAATTCTCTTATAAAATCAGGCGATAAATTCTGAATCTAAAGAACTCATTAGAAAGATCGAATTGCCGCTTTCCCGTCTATTTTGTTTTTTTTTCTGTGGTCGGCTATTATTTTTCATTTTCATCATTGAAAAATGTTTAATTATATAAATCAAAAGTTAGCAACCTTCGTTTCGTTCGGAATTCAACATACCACCCGCGACATAGAGACACTGCTTACATAAACTACTATTTGACAGCTGTCAGTTGAAAACTATTCTCCTTAGGGCTGAAAAGTGGCATACTTGCTCCTCTGGCAACTTCATAGTAGGTACATTGTTACCCTAGGGGTGAAAGTAACTTATTTAGTCCCGCGAAGGAGTTTCGAATAGTTCGAGGGGCTAAATAAGTCTTTAGCCCGAGGTAAACACTGTGCTTTTCATTACGAATACAAGGAAAGTAAAAATAAAATAAAAAGCTTGTAAAACCTGAGTCGCCGTATGATTTTAGTTACCTCATTTCTGATTTAGGCAGTTAAAGTTTTTCCACTTCTGCTTTAGCCTCTTCCCTTATGAAATCAGGCGTTACATCCATATTTGAATCTGATGAACTTATCGTGTTAAGAGCGGCCAACTCGACGTACATTTCCATACAACCGCTCTTACGTGATAATGATGTTACGAGTATATTACACATCTTTCTCTAGATATTTTGGATACACAGCTATCTTGTGGATCCAAAATTGTGAATTTGAATCTAGGCTTCTATAGAAATCCATAATTTAGGTTACCTACTCATATATTAAAGATATAAAAAAGTGCATAGAAGCCTTGCACATTTAATCGAGAGTCTTAATGACAACAATTTTTCTGAAAAACTTACATCGCGCTGTATTTGACAGGCTGTATTGAAAGTTGGGACACGGGTCAATAGAAATGTGAAGATAGAACTAGTTTTTTTTTAAATACCTAATTTGACAGCTGTCAGTTGAAAGCGATTTTCCCTAGGGATGAAAAGTAGTACTTACTTTCAACCCGTTTCTCAGGCAACTTAGAATAGAATAGAAATACTTTTATTCGGAACAGACATAGCACAACGGTTATAAACGCAAAGTAAAAAAGAACAAAAGTACAAACTTCAGGCCTACTTTCAGAGTACAAGTAATGAAAGACCTATTTTCCGAGTATGATTGATGAAAACGTTATTTATAATAACTCTGTAATAGTTACATGAACATTTTGTTCCGTTCTTTACTTCATAAACGATTCAGCAGACTCATTTTGATTTAACAGATACCTATTTTGGCGTAGCTACAAAATCAGTAGATGTGTTACTTCTAATGAAGTAAGCTCAGATGAACGTTTGGCGAGTCTCTTAGAAGAACCATACTCAGCGTTCTGACATGCAACTCTCATAAAATAATTAACTACATCTTCAGCTTTCATTATCGTAGAAAATTCAAAAAGCACTTCGCATTTATCTATTTGAATTCCTTTTATTTGAAAGACAAAAGTTCTAACTTTTTGTGAATTTCATCACGGCTAAAATCATACCTCTTTTTCAAAATATATAATTCGCTCTTTGCAGAAAAAGAAAAACGTATGCCAGTGTGAGCGAGGAGAGTGGAGTGACAGATTACGGCGCACTTGGCAACGATGTCGTGCGTTGTACTGTCTACACTAGGTTTTCGAAAGCCCATTCAGTAAGTTTTAATTACTGGACACTGGTCAGGAAACAATATTCTGCGACATCCCAGGATTTTCTGTCCAGATTCCAGAAGGTCAAGAAATCAGGGAATGTCCTGGAATTTGGCGTGTTGCCAGATGGCAAACCTAGTTGAGAATGGTTGGTAGGCGAGATGTCGCGCACCCTTGGTGATCCGGTGAGCTGTGACTGAGCTCACGGGCGCGGGCTTGGTTACGCTCGGTCGCGGGCTGGCACGGTCGCGCGCTCAGGCCGCGGGGTCACTGACGGCGTTGCTCGGACCACGAAGCCTCCTTTGAAAATCTATGACGCAAACGTAAAGGTGTTACACCTTCTACTTAAGGCCCTAGAGTCCGCGCAGTGTCTGTGATTTTCTGAAGCCTACTCCTCGTTAACGGCTTTGTAGATAGCTTTAAAATAAAATGTTTATTATAGATTCATGTATGTATCACATTATCAACATATGATTTTTTCGTGCGTTCATAACAAGTGTTGGTTGAATTTCTTCACTTTGATTTTAAACATTCGTTTGATCGTGTAGATAACGATGTACTGCTTACTAAGCATAACAATGTTGAACTTGGTTGCTCTGTGTCAACACCTTGCCACATTGGTCTGGAGTAAGTCATGGCTCTATGTTGGGAACTTTACTCTTTGTGACAACTGATAGCTAGTGTTTACTCTGTAAAGGATCTCGGAGTTCTATTTGACACGAGACTAACGTTTCCTAAGTATATAGATGTGATGATGTCCATATGGACACTTGCTGCAGTCATATCGGAGACCAGGATTTGTTATTCGAAATGTGCGCGCGTTTAACAATGTACAGTCCAATAAACTACTTGGAAGCAAACTAGAATCAGTTACGCTTTACTTTTTGATTAAATCAAAGATAATTTCTTGAATTTTTTTACAAAAACTCTTCGGACTCCATCTCTTCCAATGTCCCCTACAAAATGTTCACATGATGTATTGAATAAAATTTATCTCAAAGTAAGTCACAAGCACTTGTTGTTTAACTCTGCGTGCCGTATTATGCGCGGTGAGTCCGATTGGTGAGGAATTGGTAGCTGGTAAGGTGTTTTCGCAAACAACAGCTGGGACCAAGAAGCAACCGGCTACAGCCTAGGCCGCACAGTCCCACGACCTAACTCGCCACTTGTCCAGCCGCTTGCGATGCTCAATGCTCTTTTTATATCAGTGCCAGAATGTGATCTGTTTTCTTTATTAGAGGATCTTTGAGGTAATTTTACCTTAATTGTGTTTTTTTCGTTTAAGTACATTAATTAATAATTCAATGTATCCTCTATCCACATTTGTAAACCAGGCGCTTTGCAGATACTAAAGTGTTTAAAGGCTTTTTGGTAGTCAATAAAAGCGACGAATAGAATGGAAGAAAAAAACGTGTTGCGCCGACCTCAAGTAACATGGGATAAGGGCAAGAAGAAGATTGGTACGTGATAGCTCTACCACACTATCACAATGAACATTTCAAATTACAGGTTTACTGCTAACAACAATTTTTTTTTTCATCAAAAAAAGTAAAAAAGTAAGACCCGACTACGGCAAAAATACTTTTTACATAAAAAGAAATAACCGACCTTACTAAAAAAACACTAAAAGGATGTGTGTCGGTGTTCCTCGGTACCTACTGTTTGTTTCATATTTACCACCGACTTCCGAAATTAAAGTACATGTTATTATATATTATAAAAACTCATACGTTCAAAAACTAATATTTATTTATTTTTTCATTCTTTTTGCACATAGGTAAAGGTTCAGAGGCGGACTTAAAGCCTTAGGCATAAGAACGATATATATATAACGATACTATTACGACCGCTTCTGACATATATATCGATCGTGAAGTACCAATACCTCCTAAAAATATTTTTTCGAGAAAATCTAATTTACCGCTATGAATTTAAGTGTTTCCACATTTTTTAGTAAAATCTCCGAAGTGATGTTTTTGTTAAAACTGCATTAAATTAAAATGTGGAAATACCTCTTATCTAAACTAACGTGTCTATTTCATGATTACCTGCTGAAGATAGGATACTAATAACTTCTGGTTTAGATATAATAAAACACAAGTGGTTAGACAAACAAATATAAAATATATTAAAGCAGTATAATAACTAAACCAGATGTTATTATTATCCTCAATAAATGAATTCATTGCAAATTTTAGACTTCTCATTAAATTAAACTATTTTTTCAGGTTTCACGGACAGTTAGGAGTTATTGGTAGTTTCCCGTCGATTATTAAAATCTACAGCATCAATTATATAAAATGCAAGAGTGACAATAGTTATTTGTGCAACAAGAGAGCAAAGTTGTTTTTTGCTGCGAGTGCTAATTTTGAGTCCCGAGCAAGCGAAGAATTCTTTGATTGAATCACGAGCGTTAGCGAGTAAAGAATAACGTAACGTAAGAAAACTAAAGTAGAATCCTGAGCGAGGGGAGGGATTCAAAGACACGAGATGCAAAAAGTTTTGCTCTCGTGTTACACACATAATTGTTCACTTCAGCAGCGAGACCACATATTAATATATTATATTATATTATATTATAGTAATAGATTTAATAATGATTTCAATTAAAATAAATACTATCTCTGTCGCTAGTTTTGCTCATATTTTACAATTATTTTAACATTCTTAATCTTATTTGCCACTATTTTATTTCCGCTGTTTTTTTAAAGCACGTTCTCAATGTTGAAACTAGAAATAATTATTTAAAGGTTAAATGCCAGTTTCATCTGCTGCTATAAGTACTCAGGTACTCTTATTTTTGTTCAAATACAATAATAAATTTTCAATTCAATAATTTATTTATAAAAAAAAAAACAATTTTATATTTTACAAACATTTTCTATTTATTACGCATTTTAGAATGTGTTTTTCTTTGTGGTGGAATTTCAAAATCGGAATGAACTTCGAAATGGCATGTTTCTCACTCGCTTTTTTATAAGGGCGAGAAAGAGACAGAGTACAGTGCAGTTCGAATGTTTCGAATTGTATGACTAAAAAAAAAGTTACTTTGTCTCACGCAGTGAGCAAAATCGAGTTTTGCTTACAGTTTTCAAGCAGCAAAACCTACTTGTTTGAGCTGCTGTGGTGAAAAAATAATAATTACATTTGTAAATTTATGGTTGCCCTAGTTAAAATAGAGGTAAGAAAGGGACACACCACCTCTTTGTCGTTGTCTTGCTCGGTACATTTTTCCCCTTTGGCTTGTCAATGAAACGTATGAACTTAAAGTCAATGGGAATAAAGTACACTTTAGAGTTTGTAATATTGCTTTGTAATCAATCCAGTTTATCCGTAGGGAGAAAATCCTTGATATACACAATGTTCCGCAACTGAATTTCAGCCGCGTAAGTTCTGAACTTATGGTGTGTCATGTCAGCCGAATACGTCGGAACGTAATATCAGCCGCGGAATTTCCGTCGCGTACCTTCGGCATAGTGTGTTTAGACACAAGGGCTGCTGATAGAGCAGAACAACAGAACAAACCAATCCTGTCAACCGTCACGCTGTTACCGATTCCTTTTTATTCACATCACTCCTCACACAATCCATCCATCTTTTCTTTTTCCTCCCTCTCCACCCATCCGCAGGAATATTCAAACTTTTTTAGTAACGTGCTTTTGGATCAACTGCATATACTTCTCAGGCACACCTTTTTTGTAAATGCCCGACCACCAAATCTCATTAGGCACCTGACCGTATGCCTTTTTGATCTGAATGCCATGGGCAAGTTTTTATGTGCACCTCTATATTTCTCGCACAGATGGCATAAATGGCATCCAATACACCCTCCTAACTAGACATGAAACCGAATTGGTTCTATGAAATTTCACTTGTCTTCTCTCAGCTGCCTTTGAATAACTTTCTCCCAAGCTTCCAAACTATGTGACATTGGCTTTATTTTTCTATAGTTTTTGCACTCAAGCATATCACCTTTGTTTCCAAAGATGGTCACCGACGAACTGTTGCACCAATCATCAGATAAGGCTTCGTCTCGTAACAACTTATTGACGAATAAAGCTAACTACGTTCATCCATCTACCCAGCATCAACTATACAGCAACAAATTCCACTCTTAAATTAGTATTCCGTCTGGACCATTTGCCTTAGAATTCTTCGTTCAATACTGGTATTCTGACTTCATTCATAGTAACCATTCTTACTAACCCTACATGACTGGTTCATTCTCTAAAATCAGAATAGCCCTTCTACCTCTTATATCACATTAGGTAAGGAGTTTGCAGTGAGGGCCAAATATGAATATTGTCTGTGACTGTTGTTTTATCCAGTTCTACAATTTGATAGTGCAGTTTTTATTGAAACATTTCTCACATTTTTCTAAACTTGTGTAACTGTTGTTAGTGACGTTTGTTCTATTACAGGCACAATATTATTTAAAATAATAATAATTAATGGAATACTAGAATTAATGACATTTAGTGAAACCCACATAGAGCTAAAGTAGGTATTCACGTACTCATAATCCAGAGAAGTCGTCATAATTCATACTATAATTAACATATCGAGTAACGAGTTCGAAAAAAACACTTGTTTGTTACCTCATGCCATAACGGCTGATCGAATTTGTATAAAATTTGTCATACATTTGGTAGACTAAGGCCTGAAAAAGCACATTGTATGTCACTTTTTTTATCTTGAGAGTATGTTCCCATTCAATTCTTTTACGCAAGTGACGATACTAGCAGAAGCTTGTTTTATATTGTTACCTTATGGGTTTTTTTTTTTTTTTTTTCGGGTGGGACAATTATCTCATGACATCCCCTGCTCTTGGGCGGGGCGCGAGATAGTGTCAGACTTTTACTGACTAGGCCCGCGCCTACGGTGGCCGGAAATCGGGACGGAATCCCGGCGGCGGTTGGGGCGTAAAGACCGTTGCCGTTGCCTCACGCGATCGGCCGCCTCCTTTGCTAGCATTACTGCTTCGCAGAAGGAGGCGACCGCCTGCCACTCCTCCTCGCTCCGGACCATGGCCTGTACCAAGGCCCGGCGCGAGAGATCGCTGCCGCCGATCGCCCTCACGCGGACACGGCGGTGCTCTGCCCAAGTGGGGCACACCTCTACCGTGTGCTCCACCGTGTCCTCCGGGCGGTCCACACAATGGTGCGGGCGAAGAATGTTGGGCTGTGAAAAAAACGGATGAAAAAATCACAGTAAAGGTGAAGTATTATGGAGAAGTTAATAAAGTACACTAATGTAATTACATTTTATATAAACAATTTCTAAATTCAAAAAATGACTAAAAAAAAAGAAAAAATAGATTGCACGTAGCGGAAATGAGAATGTTAAGATGGATGTGTGGTGTGACGAGAATACATAAAGTGAGAAATGAGTATATTAGGGGAAGTTTTAAAGTGGCGCCAGTGACTGAAAAGTTGAAAGGGAATCGTTTGTCTTGGTATGGTCATGTGAAGAGGAGGGATGAAGCGCATGTTACTAAAACAGTTATGAGTTTACATGTGGATGGATGGAGAGGGAGAGGGAGACCAATGAAAAGATGGATGGATTGTGTTAAGAGTGATATGAAAGAAAAGGAAGTTAGTGATAGCATGACGAGTGACAGGGCAGAATGGAAGAAGAAAACGTGTTGCGCCGACCCCAAATAACACGGAACAAGAGCAGGAAGATGATTATAAATCAGTCTTTCAATCATTATGAGTTACAAAGTAAACATATTTGGTTACCATTTGCCTTAATTACTCTAAAATATTCTAACAATAACAAAATCAATAAAATGTATATAAAACCAAATAATGTAATCAACCAGTAACAAAAATAAAAAATATTCTTGAAATAGTCTCCTACCAGCTTAAAATTATTGAAAATAATCAGTTTTTTAATAATTTTGAGTTACATATTATGCATATTTGTTTTTATAAAATCAAATAGAATATAGAATAAAAATATACTAACATGAGAATTATTGATAGTGATTAATTGAGATCAATTAAATTATTTGAAAGAAATATTATTTTTTTGACAAGAACCGTTGTTCTTGGTAATGAGTTCTTAACATTAATAACGCGTCTAACATTTTATCTGATAAAGAGCTTCGTATTCGGTTACAAAAGTATCCAGCACACGAAAAAACTCGCACTTTCTACACTCGTGGGTAAAAGCGATGAAATATACTTATACGCTTCAGTCAAATATACACCTCGGTCTCCTCCGTTATCGTGCATGACCTTTTCTAATTTAACAAAGCCTGAGAGGTCAAAATTTGTTGAGAGATTCTTGCAGGTTTTGTTGCAATTCTCAATTTCTTTGTCCAGCTGCTCTTGAAGAGTTTGTTTATTTGTATCGTTATCACTATTAGATGAATCTAATGCGGAGGACTGGCCAGTTATAGAGGGGTCCATGTTTTTGCTGGAAGTTCTGAACTTCAGTTGACGCAGTAAATTAACAATTATTTCAGAAATTTCTTCACTATTGGGCTTAGAAAATGTGTCGTCCTCAGCTTGGAAAAAAAAGTCTTCCGGATTGTGTAAATAGTGGAGTACAGCTGCTAATAGTAGTCGTCTATGTTTTATACGACTTCGGCATATAATGGGCCACCCATTCTACTAGTAGTTTGTGGAATATTCCACAGACATACAATATAAAAAAATCAAATTATTAAAAAAGAAGACATGAATATCGGAATTCCGGAATTATTCCAGTCAATTCCGAAACTGAAAAATTAGTCAAATTGATCCGGAATTCCGGAATTGCATGCCCTACTTGAGGTGCAGGAAACCAAGCTTGCAGGTCCATCCTCGTCTGATTCACACGCACTCTTGAGGAAAAGCGGCGTGGACCGGCTAGCGGCTTAGTAGCGTACGACGCGTGCGCGAACCATATGTTCTAAATATATGTATAGCTGTACCATACGTAGAAAAAAAAACAATATATGTACTATACCTTATTTTGTTCACTTAAAAAATTCTAAAGTTACTTTAAAAATGTAAGGTCTAATAATAGTTTGTTTTTACGTGCCAACTACCGACTGCCAACTCGAATAGCGTAAATGCATGAAAACGTGATGACAGTGTAAGTCTGCCCCCCCCCCCCCCTCCCGCTAGCCCCGGCGCACAAGCGCAACAAGAGCCGGCGCAGGTGACTGGACAGGAGTGAGGGACGCGCACACCTTCACAGTTTAGTTGCTAGTTGGTTGTGCTTGTATCCAACATGTACACTATAACCGCACATCCTGAAAATACTGCGTTCAGGATCGGCTATTTTTTAAATAGGTAATTCTAAAATGATCAAGAATTCCTCAAGGAATGAGATTTTTATAAAATGAAGGACTAATTTATAAAAATCTCGTAACTATCGAACTCTTCTGAAACGACTTAATCGCGGTTAGCCGCTGTCACTAGTGTCACTTGTCTGTATTTTTCTTTTGTTGTATTTTTACAAGTGACACTAGTGACTGTGGCTAAACGCGATTATGCGAGCCAAACGTTGAAACGCGATTAGTTTTATTGGTGAATTCCGCCCTGGCTTGGCAAGGCTGGTGCGGTCGACAGCTGTCGGATTCATTCAATGTAGCTGCTTAGTTACCTATCCTTTTCTCTCACCCATGCTGAGTATGGCACGCCTTAATTATGGCGGTAAGTAGCCACTCCTCCAAAGAGGGTACCTCTTTGGAGGAGTGGCTGATATAGACCTCATGGCGTCCTTACCTTCCGCATGACGCAGGTCCTCACCGGACATGGTCAGTTCGAGAGGTTCCTGCACCGGACATGGTCAGTTCGGGAGGTTCCTGCACCGGATTCGTGCGGAAGTGACGCCCGGGTGCCACCAATGTGTGGACCGCCCGGAAGACACGGTGGAGCACACGGTAAAGGTGTGCCCCGCTTGGACAGAGCACCGCCGTGTCCTCGTGGGGGAAATCGGCGGCAACGATCTCACGCGCCGGGCCTTGGGACAGGCCATGGTCCGAAGCGAGGAGGAGTGGCAGGCGGTCGCCTCCTTCTGCGAAGCAGTAATGCTCGCAAAAGAGGCGGCCGCACATACACTCGCGATAGCGCGGCCCTCACGCCCCAGGCGCCGGGATCCCAATCCCAATTTCCGGCCACCGTAGGCGCGGGCTTGCGGACGGCGAGCAATGGGCAGCTCGCCGCCCAAATCGTCTGATCCACGCGCGCCTCAAAGAGATGTCAGCAACCCTAGGAGCCCAGCAGGATCGAAGTCTACTGGGGCCAAAAGTCTGCTTCTGAAAGGAAGAACCGTCCCTGGTACGAAAGGCAACGAAGGGACATAAGTGGGTTTTAGTCAGTAAAAGTCTGACACGCCCTTACGCAACGCGGGAGCGGGGGATATCATTGGACGACTTACCCACCAACATAAAAAAATGTTAGTGTTCAAAAATTCAAATGAAATTTTCATAGGTTTCGTATTTTGTTTAACTAAAAAACTTTTTCAGACGTCCCAAAGTCACAGTAAACAAATAAAGAACAAAAAGTTATAAGATAAGCGCTAATTTTTAGTTTTCAAAGGTGAAATGTACTTCAACTCTAAACACACATTTGTCTCAGCAGTGAATCATTTCATTTATAGGATGAATAAATGAAATTCTAATTTTGAATTTTCGCTTAGCACTGTAATGGCCAAACTGCTAGCTATACAATCATGTTTTTTTCATGCAATGAAAACACTTTTGTGTTAAATTAGGACATAAACCATAAAAACGGAAGTATTTCGATTTTTCTGATGAGAAGTGTAACAAGTACCTAACCGAAGTACCTAAATAATAAAAATATAACGGTTGTCATTATTTGCTGTTAGAACTACCCCAATAGAATAATTTATAGAGTTTAAAAAATTAGGAGGATTCTTATTTCGTAGGTTGATAAACTTGAAACTTGGCACGAATTCTAATGAAAATGAATAGCAAAGACTGTCATTATTAGTTTTTCAACACTACCCTCAAAATATGGTTTAGGGGGTGTTAAAGTTTTTGGGAAAGCATTCTCGCAAACGAAGTCGCAGGCAAAACGCTAGTTCTAGGATAAAAAAAAATAGAATCAAAATATTTTTTTTTTCACATAGGCCTACATGGGCACTTATAAAACGTCAGAAGCTAGTGCACGGTTCCAAATTGTTTCCTGTGGAGATGAACCGGCAAGAAACTCCATGGTTTACTATTAAAAAAAAAGTGTTTGATAAAAAAAAAATCATATTACAGTATTAATAGATATTATGTAAGAACAGTGTAGACCAATCAATATTGTACCCAAAAGCACAATCATAATAATCATATTAAAAAAAAAGTGAGTCGTAATAGGAAATAATCTAAGAATTCATGGAGTCTACAGTGTTCTCACATTCACATTATAAAAAGAGGCTATATAAAAAAGGCAAGAAAAATATGAATAAATGCGACGTTAACAAAATAAATTACTAATAAATTTAAGGTAGTTGAAGTCTAAATTTAAAAAATATTGCAAAAGCAATGTGTTAAAAAAATGTATATATTAAAACAAAGATGGAGCAGTTAATAGACACAATAATAATGAGTTATCAGGGGCCACATGTGCAGAAGTAGTCATTGCCAAACAAGCGTGTCTTCAACATAGTCTTTAACCTTATAATACGCTTTTTTGGTTAGGACACGCTAGTTTTGAATTTTCCCTCGCTAAGTTCTGTTACCGCCTTTGGCAGTTTGGTTTAAAAGCGTGTGCTGTTGACTAAGAATGACTTGCTGGTCTTAGCTAAACTCCATTTAGGTAATACGATTTAGTGTTTACTACGCGTATTTTTAACCGACTTCTTAAAAAGGAGGAGGTTCTCAATTCGGATGTTTGTATTTTTTTTTTATGTTTGTTCGCGCATAACTTCGTCTCTTGCTAACCGATTTGAAAAATTCTTTTTTTGTTGGAAATGGTATATTTCCCAAATGGTTCCATAGTTACCAAATCGGGATCTGACGATAGAATCTTGGCGAAATCGAGGGAAATATTACATACAAATATTATAGGAAACTATATAGTGATCTTGGTATTTTCATCGAAAACTTAACTTACTTCTTGACTGTAAGTTACTTCTTGACTATAAGTCAAGAAGTAACACTTGATGAACTGGAACTGACGAAGAAGACCAGAAATGTTCAACGGAACTTTATACTCGCATAGATATAACAATAAAGATAGTTAAGCGACTATGACAATACAAATAAATGAATGGTTCTGAATAGTTATGTTGAAAATGGTATCATCGAAGTGATCTGATGATGATGATGGAGCCGGAAGGTAGGCACTGGAACTTAACCAATGTACGCTAGCCGTGTTTGGACTTATTAGAATTTTCATGAGATGCACTTTGGCTATAAGGTACTATCGAACTGATCTGATGATGGAGCCGGAAGGTAGGTAGGTACGTTGCTTGTTGCAATCCGTGTAGACAGCAGATGTAATCCAAAACGACAAACAACACGTCGGTTAGCTTGGTGTACAATCCAAGTTCCTTGCAACGTTTGGACGCTGGATTACTTTACTAATAGGTAATCAGAACGGCGCTTATAAAAAATTCAATCCCGCAATAAAAGTGCGGAATGGGAATCAATATCCGAAATTTTCAAAAAATCCAATCCCGTAAGTGCGGTAGCTCGTGTTGGATTCCCTAGATATGATGTCTATAAGTCACATGTATTTAACGATTGATACAAGTGAGCGACGTAAGTGAGTGCTTTTTCTGCTACCTTGTGGCTTTGAGAGCGCGCGGTGGGGCTCGTAGCACGTAGCTCGTAGCAGGGCTTGGGCTACGACGAGCCGCCCCCGTGCCCCTGCCCCGTAGCGCTCCCGCTACGCGACTTTAGCGCAACACACGAAGGTGTCATGTGCTGCGAGCGCGCGCGTCACGCGTGCAGCTCGCGCCCGTTTCACTAATGAGCGGTCAATGCTGCGCGCGCGACACTTAACACGTCAATGAGCGGCGCGCGGGCGGCGGCGGTCGCGGAGGCCAGGGCTACTTATTATTATTACCGCGAGTCGACTTCTATTCCGACCACTATGAACAGTTGCCGAGCGCGGGCCGCGAGCGCGTCTCTAAGGTCACTTTTTTCTATAATCATTGGTCGATTATATGTTTTTGTAAGGCACCCATATAATCTGATGAGGTTAGTTACAATCGGCTGCGCGGGGCGAGGGTATCGGGAGGCAGGGTACTACACCACACTGTACGCTGCTTGATGTACGCTGGAGCTTAGCATATAAGTTTGATAATCACGTGTTACATAATTTATCTGTTGTAATGAAACATTATGAGTGATGAGATAGATGAGCGGAATGAAACGTAAAAGTTTTCTTTCTTATGCTAAAGTGCGATTTGTATTTCTATTGTCATAAATCATATCTGTAGCTATTTTTAACTGAAAGAAGGAAGAGGTTATCAAGTCGTCTTCGCCAAACGTTCACCAATTTTGACGATTTTTCTTTTATTTCGAAGAGTTTGTCTTTTAGGTTCGGTTCGAATATAGATGGAACACTTCAATAAAATCGCATCTCTATAATATTGTCATCATTATTTCATAACATAACATCACGCCGCCAGATGTGTAATGTTCACACTGGTAAACCTTCATTTCTGTCACCCATTTTATTTTGATTGATATAAACTAGTGCTTGACTGCGATTTCAACTAATGGTACCTAAGCAGTGATGCAATCGTTGATGGTGAGGAGCTCTAGTTAAGTTCTAACTCTTTCCCATTACTGAAGTCGAAGTCTAATATGCCGTCTTGCTCCACTCTACAAAGTCTCTACAAAGAAGAAATTAGTTAATATATTATATGGAACGTGTCACATATTTCCTTTGTTGTATTAATCAGTTATCTACAACGAATTCATCTTACATGAACTATTGAAACTATCACGCTATTTACAAATGACCCAAAATTTGCGCTGCTCAGTGCGCCATAGGTATTATATAAACCTAGAAATAACAGATTTGACCAGATGTGAAGAGAACCCTTCGCGGTAAGTGAGACAGCTGGCGTCACAAACCGATGTTAAGAGGCGAGCATCGCACATCTGACATTGTACTTTTGATTGGTCTGAGTTGTACAGAGTGTAACTCGGGACAAAAATGGCCACTGTGGCCACTGTTGTACTTCTTCCGAATACTTACTAAACAAGGAACTATGTTCTGTAACTGGATCGTCATGAGCCGTACAATCATCTATCTGGTAAACTGCTTTAACAAACAAGACAAGTTTCAGGGGACTGTCGTGACTTCAAAAAGACGCGCGATTTCCTAAGTACCTGATGAGTACTTTATGATACAATGTTGTTCATAAGTAGCTGGTACCCACGAATTCATCCGCGTCACACTCGTTAAATTGTACTATGCCATTAAGTCATAATTTCAATGGTCACAGTGAAAGTCCCGTCAAAATCAGTCCAGTAGTTTTGGAGATTCCTATTTCCTCACCGGGAATTAACTCCCTTTCCCACGGGAATATTAAAATAGGCTTAATTGACACATTATAACATTAGCTATATCCCAATGACATCATCATCTTCAACACGTTTTCATCTTCCATTCTGTCCTGTCACTCGTCACGCTATCACTAACTCCTTTTTCTTTCATATCACTTCAATCCATCCATCTTTTCTTTAGTCTCCCTCTCCCTCTCCATCCACATGTAAACTCATATATCCCAATGACAGTTCCCTCTAATTTTATTCAACGTTTCAAACACGCATCTCGTAGTTTAAAATCCCGTTCCTGCGGAAAAATGAAAAGTAATCTAAGTTTCTGCATGTAATATAATTTGTTTCGGAGATTAGCCAGAACACAGACAGGTGGTCAAATATTTAAAATTAATTTTTTCTTTTAAGTATCGAATATTCACCCCTATTTTTTTAATAGTTAAAAAAAAGTTAGGCTCCCCGTACCCGTTACTGATCATATTTGTGTAGTCAAAAGTAAAAAAAACGAAAACCCTAAATTGTCCACGATAAATTGTCATAATTGGTAAACTCATAATTAAATCAACTATTCATAACAATTGCTACCAGAAAATACTACGCACAGTGTTTTTCCATTGTTTTTCAATCATAGTCACAAATACATGCGTGTACAATCAGTACAATATTTCCATGAATTGAGCGACATGGTGGAATATAAACATAGTCTTAAATAATAACGAGACCTTTACTAATAAGCCCTATAAATATTTGTACTAATTGAAAATTAATGGTGTATAGGTACTTTTATAGGCATTTTATAAAATAAACGTTATTTTGTTTATATACGCGTAGAATAGACAGTAGATACTTTCATAGACGTTACAGAGTTATTTTAACTTTAATAAACACAGTGTTAGTGATAAAATAAACGCAAGCTTTGCAATACTAACAGGCTATTAACAAATGTATGAAAGTAATTCATCTCGTCGATGACAGCGTCAAGAATTTGTGTGTGGCCACTAACTGTGCCCAATGCTTTGAGGAAAAGAAAACCATCGCTTCATGAAAAATTGTTAAGGAAAGAAAGGAAGAAAAAATATTATATATTTTTTTAAGGCGATCGATGTTACGGTCAGTTTGCCTGTGTGAGTTTGTTATACGTTCACGAGATCGACGCTTCTATGACGTTCAGCGCACCCATCGGCCCGCTCTGAGCTCTTAACCAATCAGCGAGCCAAACACTGTAAACGTTTCGATCGCGTTAACGTAAAAGAAGTCGCACTCAGCGCAGCACTACCGCCTACGTAAAACAGTGACACGCGCCGCTCCCCGTGCTACCGCCGCGTCGCCGCGCTTTTCATTCGCTGCTTACGTTCGATAACACTTCAACTAATTGAAACACTGATGACCGACACTTAGGTATTTACAGCGATAAGAAAGGATCCATAATCTTATTCCCGATTCCGATGAGGATCGATAATAATAAAGAACCTTGTATGTTATTTAGATGTGTAGGTACACTGTATGTTAATTTGTTTTAAGTGTATAGTTCTGTCTGGGTCTGTCATAGGCTTCGCCTTCGATATCTTAAGCTGCACACGAATTGTCAAAGTAAACCGTGATACCTCGTACCATCGTGAGGCCTCGATCAATCATGACTCAGTTTAGCGCCCCAAGGCTTCGTGATAAATTTTTGGCAGCTTCAATCAACATCAACAAGAAAAATGGTCAGGACAAATTTAACTCTTCTCATATTGGAATGACGGGACCTAAAAAACCTATCTACGTAGTGGAGCATCTATCGGCGACCAACAAGTGCACCTCAACATCAATGATTGCATCACTGCTTACCATAGGATTCTAATTTGTGTGGATTAGAAGCGCAAATCAATAGCAGTGCAAAGATAAGCTTTCATAGGGTGGACTATGAAGCAATAAACAGGTATTTGAAGGATAAGGACTAGGAAGAGTGTCTGGGACGTTGCAGTAGTGTTGACAAAATGGTGACCGTTTTGTTACAACGTTGTTGGATCAGCTATCAATGCTTTTGTACCTATCATCCAAAAGCAAAATAGTAGAGTTCCAATATGGTTTGATAAGAAACTTTTAATTTATTAAAAGAAAAAACTTCTTATTAGGAATAAAAAGTACAAGAATCCCCTTGACATGCTATCACTCAGATTAATTACTAAACGATGTGATAATTACGCTAAAGAGTGTTACAATAGTTACATCAAGAGTATAGAAGTATATATTGCCAGAAGTCCCAAATTTTTTTGGTCATATGTCAAGAATAAACGTGGTGGAAAAAGTTCATACCCAGCATCAAACACTAAGTCCCATAACATCTAAGAATGGCGAAGGAATACGTGAGCTCTTTGTTTTAAATTATAGCATTTATACAGAAGAAACATCACCCTCAGGTCGAAACTATGTAGCCTCCGAATGCCTGGAGCATTAGCCACACATTCAGACAGTATAGCTTCCGTAAATATCAAATATGAAAATATAGAAGAAAAGCTAAAAAAGCTTAATATTACTAAGGGCCGCCCCCTTAGTAATATCAAGCCTTTTTAGCTTTTCTCCAGATGATATACCGCCACTGTTTATTACTAGATGTGCACCTAGCCTAGGCCTATTCCTTTGGCGAAGATATATGACGCTTCAATCCAATCTGGTCGATTCCTTAAAGAGTGGGTACAGGTGAAACTAGTACCGGTCTAGAAGAGTGGAGACCTCTGTGAAGTAAAGAACTATAGACCAATATCCATCCACATATTTAACACTATTTTTCCAAGTTCTTAAGTGACTATCAGCACGGCTTTGAAGAATAGATCTACAAGTACAAATCTGGTGTCCTTTGTTGAAGCCTCTTGCGAAGCCTTTGTAAAGAATAGATACCTTTATGAATAAAGGTATCTATACAGGTTGACGCTGTTTATACCGATTTTAGCAAAACATTTGTTAAGATTTCACATCAATTACTTGTTAAAAAGCTAGCTATGTACGGTGTCAACGGTAATCTTCTAAAGTGGTTTAGTTCTTATGTGGATGGTCGGGAGTTTTATGTGGTTGTGAATGAATTTCGGTCGAGCAGGTATGCAATCACCTCGGGTGTCCCTTAAGGTTCTCATCTGGGCCCAATACTATTCGTCATATACATCAATGACGTGGCATCGTGCTTTCACAATACTAGCATATTTATTTTTGCAGACAACCTGCAAATTTTTAGACCCATTAGGTCGCAACAGGACGTATACATGGTGTTGTCATAATAAAATCTCGTTGAATAGTTCGAAATGTAGCCATATGTTATTCACCAGGAAAGTAAATACAATCAATTTGGCTTGGATGTAGTAGTACGAGATCTGGGAGTTATCTTGGACGAGTGAAATTACAAATCTCGCTCTTGGGCGGAGCGCGAAATAGTGTCAGACTTTTACTGACTAAAAACCCACTTCTGTTCCTTCGTTGCCTTCGTCCCAGCTTTTCATTTTCACACTACCCATGACCCCTGAATGTTTTGACCTTGCTGGGCCCCTACGATTTGCTGACATCTCCCTGAGGCGCGCGTGGAACAGTACGCGCCGTCGACGACTTGGGCTCGGTCCGGACGGTTACCGGACGGCCGGACGGCAAGCCACTCATTGCTCACCGTCCGCAAGCCCGCGCCTACGGTGGCCGGAAATCGGGATCGGAATCCCGGCGGCGATTGGGGCGTGAGGACCGTTGCCTCACGCGATCGGCATCCTCCTTTGCCAGCATTACTGCTTCGCTGAAGGAGGCGACCGCCTGCCACTCCTCCTCGCTCCGGACCATGGCCTGTACCAACGCCCGGCGCGCGAGATCGCCGCCGCCGATCGCCCCCACGAGGACAACGCGTTGCTCTGCCCAAGCGGGGCACACCTCCACCGTGTGCTCCTGCAAAACCCGTCAAAATTAAAACCAGCCTTTTTCAGGTTTCCTAAAAAAAACCGGTTACCCGGATAACCGGGTTTTTTTTTTGTTTGAAATAAGTTTTTTTATTGTTTGTGTAAATGATATTTTTAAACTGCTTCTGAAATTCAGGCCGCCTACATCTTGCATCCCTTTAATATTTATATTGAAACTTATGTATTTAATTTAAAAAAAATATACTTATTCAAAATTTAAATGAAAATGCTAAAAAATATTTAGGTAAAAGGTATATTTGCGTTTTGTGTTTAAACTCAATAGGTAGAATATGAATCAACATGATCAACAAAATCAATAAGCGTAATTTAGTCATTTTAAATATCACGCATGAATATAAATGACTATAGAATATAAAACTCAACATAATTGATTACAGATCTAAACTCTTTCATTATAAGCTCTAACTAGGAAATGCAAAACCGGGTGAAATTAAAACCCCATTAAAAATTTTTACCCGATTTTCGATGAAACCGTTTTTAAAATTAGTATTTTTTTTTTAAGTGAAAATTTTAAATTGTTTGTGAAATTCAGGGAGCCTACAATTTGCATAATTTTAATAATTATTTAGAAATTTATCTACACAAAAGAAATTGTATACCTAATAAATATGGCCATAAATTCTGTTTCAAATAAAAACATCTTAACTTCAGAAAAACGAATGTCTTAGAATTATGTCGTACATAGAGAATGTAAACCAGAAATCATTACACGCTTCTACTGAAAATATCCACCCACCGTCTATCGGTTTACGCAATAACGCGGTGGCGACACCCGGGCGTCGCTTCCGCATGAATCCGGTGCAGGAACTTCCCAAACTTGCCGTGTTCGGTGAGAACCTGCGTCATGCGGAAGATGAGGACGTCGTGAGGTCTTTCCAACCACGCCTCTAAGAGGGGACTTACACAGACAAGATACGTGCGAACAACGTAACCCTTCTTGCAGTCGGGTAAAAAAAAAAATCCAAAGCGTAGATCTGTATGGAGAAGAATGTGCAAGAAATTCCATGGACACTCTTTTCAATCATTTATCACAAATATCTCGTTACATGTTTATTGTCGCTACTATTATGTGACAACAATGTAAATAAAGTAATAAAAAAAAAACAAATTCTAAGTACAGATATTGAAATAAACCAGTGACAGCTAAGAGATGACCAGACTCAACTGACAGCGCCCGTTCACGGATATGACGCGTGTATCAGCACCACTCAGCTCAACCATTTTGAAAGGAACTGAATGATCCAACACACGCGCCACCATCAGTGATACATTTGAGTGGGCATGACAAACTCTCAACTACCGTGCTCATTATGTCAAGCAAGTCCAATAGTAATAAAACCATAAATTGATCCAGTACTCACATTTACAAACTTTGAAAAAATAAATCTGGACTGAAATTCTTATTTTTTTTCTAAACTGAATAGTTTGCGCGAGAGACACTTCCAAAGTGGTAAAATGTGTGTCCAGTCCCTGTAACTTCTAAAATAAGAGAATGATAAAACTAAAAAAAAAAAATATGTGATGTAAATTACCATGCAAACTTCCACCGAAAATTGGTTTGAACGAGATCTAGTCAGTAATTTTTGTTTAATACGTCATAAATCGTAAACCACAATTTACCTTTCAAGTTTGTACGGAACCCTCAGTGCTCGAATCCGATTCTCACTTGCCCAGTTTTTTTTTGTTGTAGTGAAGTCGGTTATATTTTAATTTTTCTTTTTAGTTGTTTATTTGTATTGTATGAAATTTTTTAAAACAGGTTTTTGACGAGTGTACATGCGCTAAAATTCGCAGAGCCTATATTCAGACTTGCCAAGTTACGTCGGCCGTATTGTAAGTATCTCTAACGTCGCCCCGCCCCGCAGCCGTTGCTTTGGCCTGTCGGCGGTTGGTCACGCACGCGGCGCGGCCGCGCCTCTGTTTTGTGTGCCTAATACTAAAAACGTCTTAAGTTTTTTTTTTGTTTTATAAACCGGCCAAGTGCGAGTCTGACTCGTGGGCAGACGGGTTCCGAATGAGTACTATAGCTTACTGTTTTTCTTTGTTAATATTCATTTTATAAACTTCGCCTTATTTTTCCATACCATGTTTTCTATTTTTAATCGAGAAATTGTAAGTATTATTTTTTATATATGAAGTATATAATAGGACTTATTTCCGGAGATAAATTGGAAGATATCTAACTTGCATCATTTTTTCTTCGATTTCTCATAAAATATAAAGCCTAAAAGCAAATGAGAAGAAGTTCTAAAATGCTAAATGTTTTTTGATTTAATACTCTAAAAAATTATCAGCTGCTCAGTACATTAGGCAAACATAAATGTACTGAACAGCTGTTATTTTTTTTCGCGATTTCAGGTTTGTTCCCGTAGTAAAAGTTGTTGGTTATCATAAGCACAATCACGTGTTTAAGTATCGTACACTAATTACCAGTCACCCTATATATTTTAAATTCATTTATTTTAAACAACTCTGTTTAAAAATATGTGGGTGTAATGTGTAATAATGCTTATCGATACCTCCCATATTAGTGGTCAAACGCGAGCCTATCAATAATAAAAAATAAAAAAAATATTCCTGAATAAAAGTATGTAGACAGACCAAACAGAAAACGTAGTGAAAA
Organism: Mythimna pallens; assembly: GCA_961205895.1. Taxonomy (NCBI): domain Eukaryota; kingdom Metazoa; phylum Arthropoda; class Insecta; order Lepidoptera; family Noctuidae; genus Mythimna; species Mythimna pallens. The sequence goes on from OY540824.1 coordinate 79,626, forward strand.
ATGAGTATTTTTTGCAAGATTTTTTAATATAATAATCTTAATTGGTCTTACCATAAATATTGTTACAAGGACTTGGTCTGCATGGAAGTCGAAAACATTTCTATTAGGTGTTTTGATTGATTTCGTTTTATTATAATTTATAGCTCGTGTCCGCGACTCCGTTAGCGTAGAAGTTGGAAATATTTGGAAAGTCTAAGTAGGTACATTAGGAGGCTGTGACATGGCGGGATATTACGAAGCAAGACGGGGAGATGGAACAAGATGGGGCGTATAACATAATTTGTTAAGTCGCAATTAGTTATTTTCCCCTAGCAAAAGGCAAACAGTACGTCTGTTGGGTCCGCTAGTATTATAGGTATGCCTGAGTATGTTTGTTCTTTTGTAGCACTCTAGAGACCGAAGGCGTGAGCCGATGTCATGATTCTTAGGTCAATCGAGTATATATAATGGGCTTCTAAACGGGCTATATTTTTCTGGAATATGTGGCTGCATTATTGGCAACTATTTCGTGGCTACGACAAAAATATTTTATTGCAACTGATTGTCGAGCAATCTATGTTTGGGCTATGTGTTGCAATATGTCTGCAACAGTATGACTGATGATGCAGACCAGGGTTGTTGCTGATGCAGGATTTTGTCACATCAGCTGATGCTGATGCTAATGCTGATTTTAAGTTTTTTTTTTAATACTGAATTTCATAGTTTTTAGGTAAATATTATAATAAAAGATATATTTTAATGATTCTGTCTGTAAAATATTTTCTTTATTTCTGTTTTTGAGTAATGCAGGTACGTAAACCGCTTACAGATTTTGCGCCATTAAATTAAGTTGAATAGCCAACGAGAAAAATGACTGTGACAAACAGACTGATAGACGGGAGACGGAGACACAAACAAATATGTGTATCGAACCCGTAAAAAACTACACTATGGTAAGTAAATTTATTAAAACAAAACAATGCGCTTTGCATACACTTTGCTTGCAATATTGACTATGACTAAATCACAGAGAATAATATTGACGATTTGTTTTGAAATGTACGTATTTTGATTGGCCAAAACTCGGAAGCGACAACGCCACGTTCTTTTTTTTAGGTAGGAAAATCATCTTATGCCAAATCGCGCTCTTAGGCGGAGCGGAAGATAGTATCAGACTTTTGCTGACTAAAAACCCACTCCTGTTCCTTCGTTGCCTTCGTCCCAGGGTTCGGGTTTCGTTTTCACACTACCCATGGCCCCAGTAGGCTTCGACCCTGCTGGGCCCCTACGATTTGCTGACATCTCCCTGAGGCGCGCGTGGAACAATACGCGCAGTCGACGACTTGGACTTGGTCCGGACGGTTACCGGACGGTCGGACGGCGGGCTTACCCATTGCCCGTCGTCCGCAACCCCGCGCCTACGGTGGCCGGAAATCGGGATCGGAATCCCGGCGGCGGTTGGGGCGTGAGGACCGTTGCCGTTGCCTCACGCGATCGGCCGCCTCCTTTGCTAGCATTACTGATTCGCAGAAGGAGGCGAGCGCCTGCCACTCCTCCTCGCTCCGGACCATGGCTTGTACCAAGGCCCGGAAGCGACAACGCCACGTGCCATTAACTCCACCCTCCGTCGGTCAAGTCGCGACACGAACTTTGAACATCAGCATCTAACATCAGCAACAATCAATGCGGATGCTGATGCTGATGCGGATATTCGCAACAACCCTGATGCAGACTCCTAAATGGGCGAAAACATACCGGCTAAAATGGCCACACTCAATCACACTTCTTGTAGTGGCTTATATTCTTTTAATAGAAAAACTAAAAAAGAAAAAGGAGAGATTGTAGATTCGACCATACCTAAATAGATTATTTAAGACAAGAATAAACCTTGAAAAAAAAATGAATATTACTTTTAATTTATAGATATATATATACTGACCGTTAGTAAGCCCCATGAATCATGTGAGTGCCACTACAGATATGAGACTCGTTGACATTCACTATAGTGACAGTAAGATGCAACATTGTACAAACAAAAAATGAAAGTCAATGACCTGTGTCAAGTGGGCTATCATTGAATAGGTCTTTATAATAGATTTCTCTAACCATTATTCATTTTAAATAACCATTAGCATTTATAACGTTTTAAAGTTCAGAAATCAGTCTCACTTTTTTGGTTGCGTCATGTGGGGCATCAAAATAAAGGGCTCCAGGAGACGATTCCAAATACCTATATAGGCCAGCGTAAAACTGCAAATACTTACTATTAATTACAATCTATCACGTGACATTGTAAACTGCCGAAAGATTTTGAACCCTACCACTTTGCTTACAACTCAACGCATTATTTTTGGTACAATATAAAATGTATCGAAGTGAATCTGTTAAATTGTGAAATGGCATAGAACGTAACGCATCTCGGGCGGTGATTGATTAAACGTTATATACCCCGTGCCGCCATATTTATTTGTTATTTCATTTGTTGTCGAATGTAAACAAACAGTATTTTGGTGATTGTAAATTAATTTCGTGTCGAAAATAACTCATAGCTTTAGAATTACATAAATGAAATTGTTGTGGAAGTTAAATGAATCTGAGATTTTGAATAATAAATAAGTTTGTGTTAGCTACCGAACATAGCCGGCATAGAACGGCCTACTGTAAGACCGACCAGTCAGGGACAGCCTTCGGGCAGATGATAATTTAATGCTCGATAGATTGTGATTTAACAGTTTCACATCGATAGATTATAATCTACCGAAAAATAATACGTTATATTGTTAGTAGTATGTTACGGTTCACAATCTTTCGACAATTTACAATCTCGCGAGATAGATTATAATCTAACAGTATTTACAATTTTACGGTGGCGTATCATGACCAGATCTTAGACTTGATCATTTCATGATGTGATCGACTATTTCTTTTAATGGTGTTATTAGAGCTAAACGCATAAAATATACTTAATCAAAACTTAATAAAAAACCATACTGTCAAAATTGAATAAATCAATATTAAATATTATAATATGCTAAGTATTTTTTTAAGATTCCCTAACTCAACAGGAATAGTTATTTGTGCAACAAGAGAGCAAAGTTGTTTTTTGCTGCGAGTGCTAATTTTGAGTCCCGAGCAAGCGAAAGATTCTTTGATTGAATCACGAGCGTCAGCGGGTGATTCTAAAGTAGAATCCTGAGCGAGGGGAGGGATTCAAAGGCACGAGATGCAAAAAGTTTTGCTCTCGTGTTACACACATAATTTTTCACTTCAGCAGCGAGAACACATATTACTTGGGAAATAAAATAATTAACAGTAATAGATTTAATAATGATTTCAATTAAAATAAATACTATCACTGTCACTAGTTTAGCTAATATTTTACAATTATTATAACATTCTTAATCTTATTTGGCACCTTTTTATTTCCGCTATTTTTTAAAGCACGTTCTAAAACAGTCAATGTTGAAACTAGAGATAATTATTTAAACGTTAAATGCCAGTTTTATCTGCTACTATAAGTACTCAAGTACTCTTATACAATAATGTATTGAAAATTCAATCATTTATTTATTAAAAAAAAAAATCAATTTTATATTTTACAAATATTTTCTATTTATTTCCGAACGTGTTTTTCTTTGTGGTGAAATTTTAAAATCGGAATGAACTTCGAAATGGCATGTTTATCACTCGCTTTTTTTTAAGGGCGAGAAAGAGACAGAATACAGTGCAGTTCGAATGTTTCGAAATGTATGGCTAAAAAAAATAATTAAGAAGTTTGTCTCACGCAGTGAGCAAAATCAAGTTTTGCTCACTGTTTTCAAGCAGCAAAACCTACTGGTTTGAGCTGCTGTGGTGAAAAAATAATAATTGGCCTCTTGAGTTAGGGAACCCTAAAAAACAAATAGATTAGATACGGCCGCTGAGACAATAAGTACTTGTAGTGAAACTAGCAGCAACATTATTGTAGAACCATAACATAAGTAGGGAAGTGTGTTCGGCAAACAGCTCGCGCGCTGCTCGCGAGCGGCAGCGTGCGCCGCCCGTGGCGCGGCAGGCGCGCTCGCCGCTGGCCATGTACCTAACTAGGCCGCGGCTGTACTTCCTTATCAGATTGTTGTTATCGAATAATAAAATTAAAGGTTTGCGCTTGATACTTAAATTCGGAAAAGTACCCAGTGTTAATGTGACCGTGTGTGTTGCTTACTGCGTAGCGATAAGCGCACGGTAGTCCAACTGACGGAAACGTGCCGGCACACTTTTGTCAGGGACGCGTCCATATCATTTAAGCAGACGTTATCTGCGCGATGAAGGTGACTAGATTTTCCTAAGACGTGATACGGGCTGGCGATAGCGTTGTTTTCGCGAAAATTATCGGCTTACAATCGACTGCGGATAAGATAGACGGAACGCATGGCACAGCGGCACCCGGGCTCACGGCGAGCCTGCAGCCCGAGGCGAATATATAGAGATAGGACACGCCCAGCCAAGTGCCGAGCGCGATCAGAAAATATATTGCTGCTACCTGACAGCTCTCCAGAGCTTACCACGACTACTCATTCATGTTAGAAATTTCCGAAAGAATGTCCTAGTCACATTGACCAGGTAACAGGGCGGCGGGCGGTGGCGGCGCGGTATAATAACTCGGAAGTATTTTCAAACGAGGTATTTTTATGTTACGTGTAGGTACAGTCTACGCAGTTCTGAAACAAAAACATTGGAAGCTAATTATATGCTTACGATTTGTTTTTCAAAGTGTACCCTCACTCCGTCAATCACTTTTATCATTTCCTTTTAATAAAAACGTACGCAGCCTAGTGAACCGCTCGGTCTGCTATTATTATTATTAGTTGCTTTGCAGTTAGGGCTGCCACCTTTTTTGTAGTTATAGTACATTGGTAATAAAAAGTAACTATCAAAATAAAGTAGGTACAATTTTTTTTTTTTTTAATATTTTTATTGCTTTTTTTCAGTTTGTATCAAATTAGTGTATCTATTAAACAATTAAACATTATCTTTACAATCTATATTTAAATTAAAGTAAATAAGTAATTAATATTTTATCAAATTCAAAGACGCTTTGTTTCTTTCATCTCGCCATTTGCTATTTTCATCACAGAAAAACAATTTCTGTGAAAGCTGACGTGGCGGGAATAGACAATATTTTTCTTTGTAGATTTATCACCAATCGATTAATTTCATTAAGTGAAAAAATACTTACAACTAAACTTTTCATAATCCTAAAGAAATCAAATATAAGCGATAGAAATTAATAACGTACAATACTTTATTACAAAGTACGGGTGGCAACCCTAATTGCAGTGCGTCTCTAATCGAAGTAATGTTATGCATCGACGCAGCATCGTATCGTAGGCTGGCGAAGTGGTGACTCACAGCTGCAGCACTCGAGACTCGGTCCGACGAGTTCGAGTGTCGAATGGCACCCGCTGATAGCTAGGAAGCACCTGATCGCGGACCATGCTATGACTAACATGCGGGTGGCTTCGCACGCGTTCCATTATAAGTATAGCAACGATAAGATGACAATTCACATTCCTCTGATTGTTTCACGCTTGATATACCTACTTAGTTCAGTATATTTTAATATAAGTACACCTAGCTTGGAAGTGGTACTCATTCGATATAATAAAACAAAAAAAAAATGGCTTATTATCATTATGATGTGTGTACCTATTCATACATACTCGTAGATACAAAGTCCAGGTTTTGAATTTGTTTGTTGTTAATCAGTTTTAGAGAGCATGGGTGCCGAAGGTACCTAATACGTGGGGCTTACTGAAAGCTTCTGGATCTGGCCACTTACAAGAATGAAAAAGCAATTATAGAATTCGAAAATGGAACTTTTTGCGAGCATGTTACTTTTTAATTTGCGCGACAATCATTTGATTAGTCATTGTGGCGTCCTTTCGAAGATTGTGTGTCGCTATCAAAATGAATTAAACTCGTAAACATTTTGTTCAATGATTTTTATGATTTTCGTTGTGGCCTAAGTTAACAAGAAAGTTGCCAGAGATTTCAATTGCCAATTGGTGATGAAACACCGTATCGCAGCTCTGTGTATTCGTGGTTTGGAGAATTTAAACGTGGACGTGATCATCTCTATGACGAGGTACGTGAAGGTCAGCCGGCGACTACGGTTACAGACTCGAATATTGACACCGTACGACAACTTATTGAAACTGACAAAAAAATTACTTGACAGCAAATTTTGTGTTTTTTTAAGCATTGGAATGAGCCAAGAGCAAAACATTTCACATGTACATCTGAAGATTTGGAAGCTATGCGCTCGATGAATACCACATGACTTATCGCAGGAGCGAAACGACTGCGTGTCCAGTGGTGCAATAAAATGATAACAACGTTTAATGGAGGACAGTCATTGGCTGTCTATAATATCGTGACAAGTGACGAAACCTAGGTGTATTGCTTTGAACCCGAAAGAAAAAGCCGGTAGGCAGAGTGAGTCTTTCCTTTTGAAGATTATCCGACTTTTCTTAACTTTTAAGAAAAGTCGAAGTGTTGGTACAAAAATGGTTGCTTCTTTTTTCGGCAAATCAGGACATTACACTATAGTACAGCCTGAAGATCAAAGGACAGTAACTGCAGATTGGTAGGTACGTCAATACCTACGAATGGTTTCGCAAAAACAAAAAATAACCGACTTAAATAAAAAAAAACACTAAAAGGATCAAAATAACTTTAATTTCCGAAGTCGGTGTTTCTCGGTATTGTTAGTTTCTTATTTAACACTGACTTCCGAAACAAAAGTTATTTTGATCCTGTGTTTTTTTTTTAGTGAAGTCGTTTATTTTTATTTTTGTATAAAGTTTTTTATTTCACACTTTTTAGTTGCGATACACTTATAAACACAGTGCCTATTTCTCATGACAATTCTATTTAACCCAAACACTGCTTTTTTTTTCGGGTGGCAAAATCATCTCATGACATCCCCCGCTCTTGAGTGGAGCGCGAGATAGTGTCAAACTTTTACTGACTAAAAACCCACTCCTGTTCCTTCTTTGCCATTTGTTTTCCAGGGCCCCTTGGATCTCTTTCGCATCACCCATGGCCCCAGTAGGCTTCGACCCTGTTGGGCCCCTACGGTTGCTGTCATCTCCTAGAGGCGCGTGTGGAACAGTATGCGCCGTCGACGACTTGGTGAAGTCGTTTATTTTTATTTTTGTAAAAAGTTTTTTATTTCACACCTTTTAGTTGCGATACACTTATAAACACAGTGTCTATTTCTCATGACAATTCCATTTAACCCAAACAGTGCTAGGTTACATTGTTTTATTATGAAGTTCCTGTGTCTTATCTTCCACCTTCCTCCATCATCAGATCAGTTCGATAGTATAAGTACCTTATGCCAAAGCCAAAATGCATCTCATGACAATTCAAATAAGCTCAAACACGGCTAGGAAACATTGATTAATTACGAAGTTCCTGTGCCTACCTTCCGGCTCCATCATCAGATCAGTTTAACAGTACCTTATAGCCAAAGTGCATCTCATGACAATTCTAATATGTCCAAACGCGGCTAGGTTACATTGATTAATTACGGAGTACCAGTGCCTACCTTCCGGCTCCATCATCATCATCAGATCACTTCGATGATACCATTTTCAACGTAACATTCATTTATTTGTATTGTCATAGTCGCTTAACTATCTTCATTGTGATATCTATGTGAGTATGAAGTTCCGTTGACCATTTCTGGCCTTCTTCATCAGTTCCACTTTATCAAATGTTACTTTTTGACTGTAAATGCTTAAGTTCTCGATGGAAATACCAAAATCACTATATAGTTGCCTATAATATTTGAGGAGTTCCTTCGATTCCTCATGGATCCCATCATCAGAACTGGATTTTGAAAAAAAATAGGACCAATCTGGATGCATATCCATAAAAAAAAATATTTGAAAATCGGTCCATAAACGACGAAGTTCTGAGGTAACAAACATAAAAAAGTACAACCGCATTGATAACCTCCTCCTTTTTTTAAAGTCGGTTAAAAAGCATCGTCGAAGCAGTGTACTTCGCTACCACGATAACGCCTCCTCACATTCTACTAAGGTAACAGAAGTCTATTTGAAGGCTTCAAATGTGAACTGATGACGCATCCGGTTTATAGCCCAGACCTCACACCCTGCGACTTTTATTTGTTTCCAAAATTAATTTTTTACACAACAGTACATGGCTGCGAAGGTACCTACTAGATACAATCAGAAACAACAGCACGTGGGTGCGAAGGTACCCATTAGATAAAATCAGAAACAACGGTACGTGGATGCGAAGGTACCTACTAGATACAATCAGAAACAACAGTACGTGGATGCGAAGGTACCTACTAGATACAATCAGAAACAACAGTACGTGGGTGCGAAGGTACCCATTAGATAAAATCAGAAACAACGGTACGTGGATGCGAAGGTACCTACTAGATACAATCAGAAACACCAGTACGTGGGTTCGAAGGTACCCATTAGATAAAATCAGAAACAACAGTACGTGGATGCGAAGGTACCTACTAGATACAATCAGAAACAACAGTACGTGGGTGCGAAGGTACCCATTAGATAAAATCAGAAACAACGGTACGTGGATGCGAAGGTACCTACTAGATACAATCAGAAACAACAGTACGTGGATGCGAAGGTACCTACTAGATACAATCAGAAACAACAGTACGTGGGTGCGAAGGTACCCATTAGATAAAATCAGAAACAACGGTACGTGGATGCGAAGGTACCTACTAGATACAATCAGAAACACCAGTACGTGGGTTCGAAGGTACCCATTAGATAAAATCAGAAACAACAGTACGTGGATGCGAAGGTACCTACTAGATACAATCAGAAACAACAGTACATGGGTGCGAAGGTACCCATTAGATAAAATCAGAAACAACAGTAGGTACGTGGATGCGAAGGTACCTACTAGATACAATCAGAAACAACAGTACGTGGGTGCGAAGGTACCCATTAGATAAAATCAGAAACAACAGTACGTGGATGCGAAGGTACCTAGTAGATACAATCAGAAACAACAGTACATGGATGCGAAGGTACCTAGTAGATACAATCAGAAACAACAGTACGTGGGTGCGAAGGTACCCATTAGATAAAATCAAAAACAACAGTACGTGGGTGCGAAGGTACCAACTAGATACAGTCAGAAACAAGTGTACGTGAGCGTAAAGGTACCTACTAGGTACAGTCTGAAACAATAATCGAATCATTAAATAAGAAAATAACGCCTTGATATTCAGTCTACGCTGTAAGTCAAGTCTTCACAATTTGCTTGAACAATATTCCTAAACAGGTTGACACGCTTGACTTGCCATCTGTTCTGGCGACACTGACATTCACGACAGACAAGAATGTTGACTGATATAGTAACCGGACGCCTACAATATAGTAACCGGACGCCTACAATATAGTAACCGGACGCCTACAATCATATTCAATGGAACTTCTCAGCCAATGTTTCAAAACCTGCAAACTGAAACTTAATTCAACAAAAACCAAAGGCATTACCTGTTTACCAGAAAACGTATTTTCCCCACTAGACTAGTCAAAATCGTTAATTACCAAATCTTAGCATAAACCGCATGAGCCTAAAGCATTAAGTCCGCCTTTATCCTGTGTTATTCACTAGTGCATGAAGTAGACAATGACTTAACTGGAACAAAAACACTGAATTAAATTATACCTTAAGGTACAAAAGCACTCAATTCACTGAAATCTATCCTAGGTCGTAAATTTATGCTTAGTCTACTTTGGTAAGAGCTTGCCTAACTTACGCAGTATCAGTCTGGACTAGTCTGGCAGAACGCTAATATAAACTCCGAAGTATCCAAAACAAATTTTTGAAATTATCGTGCAATACATTTCGCACTAACCTTATAAGATTACATAAACGTTTTAAGTATACCTTCATAAATGATTTCATACTATAAACTTGCCATATATTTTATTTGTACGGAAACCCATCACCCCGCAATAGTCTTCTATCTGAGATCGCACATTGGTAAAAGTAGACTTAGCACATTGGCTCACAATTTTAACCGACGCGCGATGGTGACATGGTGACACCTCACACGTATAACCGATATCGAATATCATCGGCGGGCCACATCACTACTTCCTCCGTGACGTGTCTCGGCGACAGCTCGCTGCCAGCCGACGGCGACGCAGTGTGGTGTTGTTTGTCCTCGACAAACTTGTAAAGTAGCAAAGCCATTGTGTTGTTAACTACCTGTGAAACTCTCCTCAAAACTCAGTTCAGCCATTTTGGAGATTAGCGGGAGCAAACAGACAGACAAGCAGACAAAATTAAATAAAAATGCATTTTTGTTAGAGATATCGAATACAATTTTATGAGCATTTAATTAAAAAACCGGGCAAGTGCGAGTCGGACTCGCGTACTCAGGGTTCCGTACAAACTTACCTATGAAAACTGTTCAATTCCCGAATTGAGTTACGAAGATTTTTACGAATCGCAAATATTTTTTTGTGTCGTAACTAAAAACTTTCAGTTTTCAAGATTTTATTCTATACTTATGCTATAAGACCTTGCTTCATGCCAAATCAAATAGGTTTTTAAGCAATTTGTAACTACTAACTAAATATGGATATTTGTCCGAAATAAACGTTATTATTATTATTATTATAAATCTCAAGATTCTTGGACAACAGGAAGCATTCTATGAATTTTTTATTCCCTTGAGTGTCGAAATATACGTTTTTACGGCCGTTGTTTTTTTTTCTATAACTTACAAGTTTGATTTTTTTCACAGCTTCAATGGACCTGAGTATATAGTTTTAATTTCAATCCGATAACTCTATGCGTTCCCGAAATAAAGGGTCTTGACAGACAGACGGACAGAGGCGGGCGGACAACAAAGTGATCCTAGAAGGGTTCCGCTTTTTTCCTATTGAGATATGGAACCCTAAAAACACCCCTAAAAGACAAATCAATATGAAGTGCAGTACGGTCGACATATCTTGACCGCTCCAACGCAATTTGTTAGGTTCTGTACCCTAGGTAAAACGGGACTCTATGACTAAGACTCCGCTGTCCGTCTATTTGTCACTAGGCTGTATCTCAGGAACCGTGATAGTTAGACAGTAGTTTTATTTTTATTTTATATTATTTATTTTCCAACTTACAACTATCTTTACAGGGTAACCTAATGCGATAGTGAATTTATTGTTTTTTTTTTTTTCTGCTAATCTTTATAATAACATACATATACTTATTATTCAATTTAGTTTCTAACTTATCACAAATAAGGCATTTATTGTAAATTCACTCAGAGAACAACAGAATATGTCCGTGTCACTAGCTATGAGGTTGAGAGCGCGGAGCGCCCGCGTCAGCGGCACCTCCCGTAACAGGTTGGTTCGAGCGCGCGGCTCCGCCAGCAGCCGTGGCTCTCGTCGTCGCCACACGTACCGGTCTGGAACATATAGACCTACCTGACCTATTATGTCCGCATTGTGTCCCTTTCCTCTTAGTACTTTGAATATGTACGAAATGAGTGCGAGATCTCTCCTGACCCTCAATTCGTGAAATCCAACCATACCCAGAATAAATAAAGGTGGGTACGTCAATGGATAAAATGGATAAACACCATACAAGCGCAAGTACAAATACCTGACAAACTTGTTTTGTACTCTCTCCAGCATGAGCCTATATTTAGATTCATGTGGAGCCCAAATGACTGCGTTAGATTCTAGCTGACTTCTAACCAAAGCATTATAAAGATAATAATCGCTTTTATATTTGTAAAGTCACACACCATACGGAGCATGAAACCTAGATTACGGTAAGCTTTTCGACAGCAACTCACGACGTGATCACGAAACGTTAACCCAGTGTTGAAATTACCTCCTAAATCCTTAACTTCTGTAACCCTAGCAATAGGCATCCCATCCAAGTTGTAACTATACAGGATAGGAGAACGCCCGCGTGAAAAAGTGATCGTTACACACTTGGAGATGTTAAACTGTAAGAGGTTCTTCTTGCTCCAGGTCACTACTGCGTCTATATCCTGTTGAAGCCTGTCACAGTCGGCCAACTCATTTATCTCGAGCGACAGCTTAAGGTCATCAGCAAACAGTAAGCATTGGGCGTTCTTGACCACTTTTGGCAGGTCATTTTCACCGGCGTGTCTTTTTCCGATAAACGGAATCAATCCCAACCGGCTCCATCTTTCCGAGGTGTGACCGTGCCAAAAACCGACCACCTTGAACGTCTTGGGGTATCGCTGCCGTGTACTCTCAATTGCGACTCCTACATCGAGGCAAAAGCTCAACTGGCAAAATATTGGGGATCTTAGCAAAGGTGAGACGGCATTTCACGCCGGAACAGCTGCTCAACCTCTATCAAGCGCAAGTTCGATCTTGTATCACTAAAGATGAGATCTCTGGGATGGGTCTGCCAATAACCAGCTTGACGCACTAAAGTCGATTAAGAAGCGAGCCAAGATCATCGGCAATGATACACTTATCAAGTCAAAACTACAAAGTCTCGCAGCATCGACGCCGAATTGCTAGTCTGTCAGTTTTCTATCGTTTACATTTAGGAGGAAATGCACTCTGCCATTGGAATTGCACAATTTAATCCACCAAGTCCGTTCTATCATCGAACCACAAGACGTACGGCGTTGCGCCATCGGTACATGGTGGACATTCCACCATACGTACAAAAAGTTTTGGGAACACATTCATTATGCGTACAGCTAAGGAGTGGAAATCCCTGCCGGATTATGTGCTTCCTGATAGCTATAACTTAAGGGTATTTAAGTCAAGAGCGATTATGTTGCTCCTAGCACAGAATAAGTAATAATACGAGTTCAGAAATTTCACTCTGAATGTACATAATACAATGTACGGTGCAAACCTGACCTTCATAATATTAGCCTACGGGGCTAGTCGCGCTCGTAACGAACCAAAATGCACCTAAAGTCGACGTTTCGCCCGTTATGCACCTTTAAACAGGCTGCTGTTTTTATAGAGTTAGGAGTTTTCTTTTTAATGTGAAATAGTAGGTACCTATTTCAAAATTCGGATAAGTAAAACGAAGACAAAACTCGTTATGAGTTTTCTCTTCGTTCATTCTATTTATCCGAACTTTATTTATTTATTAATACTAAACAAAACAACGTATGAAAAAGTAATCGACACAGCACGAAGGGTTCCGCGCGCGTCAAATATAAACATGTTTGTACTTCCGATATCAGTTCCGTTTTAAATTTATCAAAACCGATCGATTCTGATAAGTAATCGAAAGTGCAAAAGCAAACGAAGTTCCTTTCGGAATCGGAATCGAACCACTGTAATGTTTGGTTTCAATACAGCTATGGTACTGTTTTGCCAACGACATACATACGATTTGGATTACAATTGGCTTTTCATTTGAAAGAAGATCTGTGAGTTTATTTTTAACCTTATATTTTTGTTCTTACAAGAGTAATATATAAGTGCCAATTTTATTAAGACCTTTTGTTATCATCATACAGTAATGATATTGCCCAAACGTGGATTGTCATTTATCATGAAAGTTTACGTCTAAATGATTTGGGCAATTTTAGCCTGCTGCATGATATACATGAAATGCAACCATTTCAGGAAATGGTCGGTCATATTATGAAATGATCAGTTCTAAGATCTGGTCTCGACATATACACAAAGAACCCCTCTGGACATAGGCTTGCAACAGGTATCGCTACAATATTTGGTTCTGTGCGGCTTGCATCAATCGAATTTCCGCAGCATATTGTCCTATAACGGCCTGTTCACGACTTGGGTCTTAGCGGCGAGCGGCGCGGCGAACGGGGTGGCATCGGTAAGCGGCCACGCATTGCTATGAGCGGCGTCTCGTGGCGTGCTTCAAACATTTTCATACTTTTGTTCTTACTGGTCCCCGGCCCGCGCTCACAGCGGCAAGGTCGTGAACGGGCCGCAAGTTGACGATTCCTCGTCTACCGAGCGTAGAATCCTGGGTATGATTACCGAATGTCGCACATACTTGTGCATTATAATATTTCCTGCATATCGTGCCTAATCTCCGGTGAGATTGACCACCATGACCGATATTCAGTCGGGAACAATTTTTTTCGCAGCCGAAGTCGCGCAGGTATGCAATTTATCAATACGAAAACCTTTAAAGCCGAAGACGCCTCTCGCTTCTGTGCAACGAATGCGTCGTTTCTCGACAAAGCTGTCTTGATCCAGGGTTTATGGTTCATGCCATCAAGTTATATCTTGCCGACAGTCGGCTAAAATAATCGCCAACAATCAGCTCCGATTCGACTCGCGTTAAGGATTTGATTTTCCCAAACTACCTGCCAGAAAATCAAAACCTTACAAACTTGGTGACACAAATGCATCACTTCGTGTGGTCATGCATGGAATACCCGGAGCAGACGGGGCTACTCGTGTTATCTGTGTAAAAACTATAGAAGTAATACAAACGTTTATTAAGCATTCATTTGATGATTTTATCTAAGCCTGTTGTTTTCGTACATATGTCGTCGGCAGCCGCAAATATTTGAGGTCGGTCACGAACCGCCGCGCGCCGCACGCCACGCGGCGCCGCCGTCAAGGTGGGAACCGGGCGCGCTGATGTATGTCACACCGCCGACAAGTGCGCCTAGAATACTTTAACGCCATTCGTAAACACTGAACGTCTATTCATATTCCAAGGGGAGCGAACACAACCTAGTTACGCAATATTTACGGTGTTGCGGAAAAATTGAGAAGAAAACTATCGATGGCAGCAGCGATGCGACACCATCCGAGGACGAGCATGACTGAACCAGCAGCTAGCACCTGTCCCGATCCCGTGGCCGCACTCTACTGTGCCGATGCTGCAGCAGCGATGCGACACCATCCGAGGAAGAGCATGACTGAACCAGCAGCTAGCACCTGTCCCGATCCCGTGTCCGCACTCTTCTGTGCCGATGCTGCAGCAGCGATGCGACACCATCCGAGGACGAGCATGACTGAACCAGCAGTTAGCACCTGTCCCTATCCCGTGGCCGCACTCTTCAGTGGCGAGGACAAGTGCATGCTCGCTGGCGCACACTCCTTCCGAAATCAGTTATTTTGCACTTTTTAGTGTTTCTTTTTTAAATATTGAAGTTGTTTTTTTTTTTTACTTACATAGTTTTTTTTTAATAAACAAATAGTGGCGACCCCCTTAGGACCGTAGCCTTGCGGTGAACGGTCGGGCCTGTACCTGGGACCTTTTTTAACCATCACCGATCAGTTTGACTGTACCTTATAGCCAAAGTTCATCTCATGACAATTCTAATAAGCCCAAATACGGCAAGGATACATTGATTAATTACGGAGTTCCAGTGCCTACCTTCCCCCTACAACATCATCAGATCACTTCGATGATACCATTTTCAACGTAACCATTCAGAACCATTCATTTATTTGTATTATCATAGTCGCTTAACTATCTTCATTGTTATATCTATGCGAGGGTGAAGTGCCGTTGATCATTTCTGGTCTTCTTCATCAGTTCCACTTCATCAAATGTTACTTTTTGATTATAAATGCTCAAGTTCTCAATGAAAATACCAAAACCACTATATAGTTGCCTATAATATTTGAGGAGTTCCTTCGATTCCTCATGGATTCCATCATCAGAACTAGATTTTGAAAAAAATGGAAACAATCTGGAAGTATATCCTTTTAGGGGGAAAAAAATTGCAAATGCGGTCCTTAAACGACGGAGTTCTGACGTAAGAAACATAAAAAAAAATATGATGGTAAAAAAAATCAACCGGTTAAAAATAAAACCGACTTCATTGTAAAAAACTGGGCAAGTGCGAGTCGGACTCATGCTCTGAGGGTTCCGTAAAAACTACAATTCCCGATAGAGTGGAGTCTTGATAATTTTTCCAAATTGCAAAATAGTTATTTGTGCAACAAAAGAGCAAAGTTGTTTTTTGCTGCGAGTGCTAATTTTGAGTCCCGAGCAAGCGTAGGATACTTTGATTGAATCACGAGCGTTAGCGAGTGATTCTAAAGTGGAATCCTGAGCGAGGGGAGGGATTCAAAGGCACGATATGCAAAAAGTTTTGTTCTCGTGTTACACACATAATTGTTCACTTTAGCAGCGAGAACACATATTACTTGGGAAATAAAATAATTAACAGTAATAGATTTAATAATGATTTCAATTAAAATAAATACTATCTCTGTCGCTAGTTTTGCTCATAATTTACAATTATTTTCTTAATCATATTTGCCACTATTTTATTTTCGCTGTTTTTTTAAAGCACATTCTAAAACAGTCAATGTTGAAACTAGAAATAATTATTTAAACGTTAAATGCCAGTTTTATCTGCTGCAATAAGTACTCAGTTACTCTTATTTTTGTTCAAATACAATAATAAATTGAAAATTCAATCATTTATTTATATAAAAAAAGAATTTTATGTTTTACAAATATTTTCTATTTATTACGCATTTCCGAACGTGTTTTTCTTTGTGGTGGAATTTCAAAATCGGAATGAACTTCGAAATGGCATGTTTCTCACTCGCTTTTTTATAAGGGCGAGAAAGAGACAGAGTACAGTGCAGTTCGAATTTTTCGAATTGTATGGCTAAAAAAAAATATATTAAAAAGTTACTTTGTCTCACGCAGTGAGCAAAATCGAGTTTTATTCACTGTTTTCAAGCAGCAAAACCTACGTTTGAGCTGCTGTGGTAAAAAAGTAATTTTTAGGGTTCCGTAGCCAAATGGCAAAAAACGGAAACCTTATGGATTCGTCATGTCTGTCTGTCCGTCCGTATGTCACAGCCACTTTTTTCCGAAACTAGAAGAACTATACTGTTGAAACATGGTAAGTAGATGTATTCTGTGAACCGCATTAAGATTTACACACAAAAATAGAAAAAGAACAGTAAATTTTAGGGGTTCCCCATACTTAGAACTGAAACTCAATATTTTTTTTCATCAAACCCATACGTGTGGGGTATCTATGGATAGGTCTTCAAAAATGATATGATATGAGGTTTCTTAAATTTTTTTTTTCTAAACTGAATAGTTTGCGTGAAAGACACTTCCAAAGTGATAAAACTAAAAAAAATATATGATGTACATTACCATGCAAACTTCCACCGAAAATTGGTTTAAACGAGATCTAGTCAGTAGTTTTTTTTTAATACGTCACAAATCGTAAACCGCAATTTACTTTTCAAGTTTGTACGGAACCCTCAGTACGCGAGTCCGACTCGCACTTCACAGTTTTTTTTTTTTGTGATTTTGGTAATAACATAACTTTTTTCAGATTTATTCCTTTATCTATGCTATAAGGCCTTGCTTTATGCCAAATTTCAGGATTCTGGGTCAACGGGAAGTAGATTCATTTGAGAGTATACAAATATACGTTTTTTGCTACATAAACGGCCGTATCTTTTTTATTCATTAACTTAGAAGTTTGCCACCACTGCTCTCAAAACGGAAAACATCGTGACGAAACCAGCATGTACTAGAACCAAACATTCGACATGTGACATCCACCAACCCGCACTGGGCCCGCGAGGTGACTCTCCTAGGGAGGAGGCCTGGGTCCCAACAGTGAGAACATTATAAGACCGACTATGCTATGCTATTAAATCTTTAACTTTAAAATCTTTGGATTGACTTGGAATTATAAGTTCAAAGAATTTATATATTAAAAGTATTTATTGGATTCTTAGCGTTTTGTATTTTCTGTAATATCGCAGATGTTATAACCATGAAAGCTAATAAAAAAAAAACGTTTTATTTTTTCATATTAAGAGTTCCAACGTAGAAACTATGCATTTCAAAGGGAGCAGCAATATTAATTACGTATACCTACGATTTTCTTATAATAAAAGAATTTTGTGCTCTTGGTTTAATAGCTTTTGTTTTGGAAATTTTGTGTTGTTGCCGCACTGAGGAGAAAAGTTATTCCTGAGATGAAATTTCCCACGTTAAAGTGATTGAATCAAAAAGAGACATCCCATTCATTAGCAGTTTTCCTATATATGAAGTCCATATACATTCAGTCAGAAAAGTATCGGGAATGGTTGATTGTTTATGGTTCCAAATTAAAATTTTTGTTTTTTTTTTCTGTTGTTGGTAGATTGGTACAACTGTTTTCAATTTTGGCGC
The DNA here is from genome assembly GCA_961205895.1 of Mythimna pallens. Classification (NCBI taxonomy): domain Eukaryota; kingdom Metazoa; phylum Arthropoda; class Insecta; order Lepidoptera; family Noctuidae; genus Mythimna; species Mythimna pallens. The sequence goes on from OY540824.1 coordinate 97,788, forward strand.
GGAGTTTGAGTTGCATCTGTTATTTATATTAAATACAATGCTGTTTTTAGTATATCATATTTAGTGTGTATTGCGAATTTCATTTTGGACAAAAACATCGAACAAAGAGTTTGTCTTAAATTTTGCATCGCCAATGGAATTTCGTGTTCGGAGTCACTGAAAATGTTACAGAAGCCTTACGGTGAATCGACTTTATCAAAAACACGTGCTTATGAGTGGTACAAAGCGTTCAAAAGCGGTCGAGATGTGATGGAAGATTTGCCTCGCTCTGGTAGGCCATCAACGTCTTCAACTGAAGTTAACATCGCAAAAGTGAAGGAAATAGTGACTGAAAATCCTCATTCAACTTTGAGAGAGATAGCCGTCGAACTTTCTGTATCTCACGAGTCGATCCGTACCATTTTAACTAATCATTTGGGTATGAAACATGTTACCGCTCGGCTAGTCCCAAAAGACCTGAATTTTCTCCAAAAACTCAATCGCATGAGAGTCGCTGAAGACATGCTAGAACGAGTCAATTCCAACCCAACATTCATGAAACGCATTGTTACTGGTGACAAGACGTGGGTTTACGAGTTTGACATGCAAACTAGTCAACAAGCTTCAGAGTGGCGCCTTCCAACTGAACCGAAACCGAAAAACCCCATGCCAAAGTCGATCCAAAGTCAAAGTCATGTTGACTGTTTTCTTTGATTATCGCGGTGTTGTGCACTAGGAATTCTTGCCGCAAGGTCAACGGTAAATAAAGAATATTATTTGGGCGTATTGCGGCAAGACAGCAAATTCGACGAAAAAGGCCAGATTTGTGGAAAGAAAATTCTTGGATTTTGCACCATGATAATGCGCCTTCGCACAAGGCTATCATTGTGAACGAATTTTTGGCAAAACACTCAACAAATCGAACAACCACCATATTCACCAGATATGGCTGCAGCCGACTTCTGTCTTTTTCCTAAACTCAAATTACCACCTCGTGGCACCCGTTTTCAATCCTATTCGTCTCCAATTTCTTAACAGAGTAGTACATCATCAATATTGCATACCGCTTGAGACACATTGTTTCCACGGTAGAACTCATATTACAAAATAATGCGAGTTTTCTTATATTTCAAACAAAATACCTTACAAGTACTGCGATATTACAGAAAATATAAAACACAAAGAAACCAATAAATACCTCATTTCGAAAAAAGAATAACGTACCTTTAATACAAAGTTTATTTGAACTTATAATTCCAAGTCAATCCAAATATATAACACTTCAAAGCAACCCGTTTTAAAAAACGGCAATTTGATACTTTTACCTATTAGTAGAAGTTTGATTTTATTCACAGCTTCAAGGGATCGTAGACTTGAGTATAATTATGGTTTTAATTTCAACTCGATACCTCCACGCGTTCCCGAGATTAAATGTCTTGACAGACAGATAGACAGACGGACGGACAACTAAGTGATCCTATATGGGTTCTGTTTTTCCTTTTGAGGTAATAAAATAAATATTAAAAAGCCTTTTATTTTTTGCCAAATAATAACAATAATTACAAAATATTATTTATTATATATAATAACATAATTGCATGTAAATTGATAATTTTAATTAGTTCTAATGTTATTTTACTTGAATGTTATGGAAATTCAAAATTAACATAATTATTTTTATTACAAAAACTCAATTAAAAATATTCAATGAAATCCATATGAGGGCTATGCTTGGAGTTTCCTTGCGTGATCAAATCAGAAATGAAGACATCCGCAGGAGAACAAAGGTTGCCGACATAGCACGAAGAATCGCCAAACTTAAGTGGCAATGAGCAGGGCACATCGCTCGCAGAACGGATGGCCGTTGGGGCCGAAAGGCTCTGGTGTGGCGACCGCGCACCGGAAGACGGAGTATTGGAAGGCCCCCTACAAGGTCGACCGATGACCTGGTGAAGGTTTCGGGAATTCGATGGACGCGAGACGCACAAGACCGTTCGTTGTGGTGGCATTTGGGGGAGGCGTATGTCCAGCAGTGGACGTCTATCGGCTGAAATTATGATGATGATGATCAATTAAATCCATGAATTGATTATTATGATTAGATGTTTATTTAAAAATTATTCAAATCACTTAAATATTCATATTATTTATATTACGTAATAAGTTTGAAATGTATATAGGGTGACTGGCAATTAGTGTACGATGCTTAAACACGTGACTGTGCTCATGATAACAAACAATTTTTATTCTGGGAGCAAGGCCGAAATCGCGAAAAAAGTATCAGCTGTTCAGTACATAAGGCAAACATAATTGTACTGAACAACTGATTTTTTTTTCACGATTTCAGGTTTGTTCCCATAATAAAAGTTGTTGGTTAACATGAGCATAATCACGTGTTTAAGCATCGTACACTAGTTACCAGTCACCCTATATACATATCAAACTTATTACGTAATATAGTAGTAGTTGTAAGGTATATAATAAGGTATCATTATTCCAATATAGTCAGTGTATTCTCGAACCTCATTCGTTTTGTCTCCTAAACACCCGACCTTACAATAGCATCCCCTCTTAGTAGAAGGTGAAGGCCTCCTCCAGAGATGACCACAAATTATGTATTTTAAAATTGACTTCTATACCTTTTTGGAAAGCTTACAGAATAGGCAATTTGTTTTAGTTATTTGTACGATTAATGTCATAGAAATTTTTGTGACGAGACAACATTTTTGAAGTGTAAAATGAAAATATTGGTAAGATACTCGTATTATTCTTAATAATAGTAATAATATTCCACAACTAACACACAACGCCGTCTAGTCCCAAGCTAAGCAGAGCTTGTGTTATGGGTACTAGACAACTGATAAACATACTTATATATTTCTAAATACATACATATATATATAAAAATAACACCCAGACACAGAACAAATGATCGTGCTCATCACACAAACATTTGTCCTGGGTGGGAATCGAACCCACGACCTCCGGCATAGCAGTCACGGCCACTAACCACTAGACCAACAGGTCAGTCTAAATCGCTCATTATTTTAATTATTTTGTTAAATTTAGCAGTTTTAATTATGTCAATAGCTTAATTGAAGTGCCAGCTACAACATCATTTTTAATGGTACCCATTCAAATGTGTTTCTTTTTTATTTGGTATTAAATGTCAAAGGACATTGCTCGTCGTCCATACATGGCTCGCCTAAGATCCAACAGGGAGGTGTATTTACTCTTTGGGTTTTAGATAATGTATATATTCGATTAAACCTAAATTAAAACAACGGACACTTTTGAGAATTCTGAAAAAATCAAAACACTTTCGGATTTTGAGGTTATAATTACGTCAATAAAACATTTGGCATATAGCAATAACTTAGCATTTATTACTAAATGTTGTACGACAGATGCGCGCTTCTTGACATTGAACTCTAGGAGTCGGGAGTCTTATGGACATGCAAGGGTTTTATTAAGGATTTACTTTTTCATTTTCGTGTTATTATAAAGTAGGAATAGCATATTTAGTACATACATATAATAATAAAATCTCGCTTGTTTACTTCCTCCATAATCCGGACGTACATCCAGACTCCAGGCTGTAACTGAGAATTACGAAAATCTCGATAACATTATTCGACCCAAGGATCGAACCTAGGATGATAAGTAGCTGCGCATTAGTACCAGCAAACAAGAGAAACAGCCTTTGCTTGGCTATTTTATAGATAATAGACATCTATTAAGATAAGTATTTCATACATTAAAACAATAATGTTTTGCTTTAGAAAATGTTTAATAACGATATTAGAATGCGCGCGCCGAGTGACATTACTACCAAATGTCAAATGTTGTCATCTGTCAATTCGTCAACTGTCAGTGTCGATATTATTGCTCGTTTCAAACAGCGCTTTCAATCGAGTTTTTTCATAAGGCTTGTTATGGTTCCGCGACATCATAGCGGACTGTTTGTAACTAAAAATCATTATCGTATATCAAGTGTTGAGAATACTGACACTTGTCTGTGTCAAACTCTTATTAAGAGTGCTGTTACAAAGACTTGGCTGTATGAGCTATAATACCTTTGCCTATTAAAAACCTCAAATTGAACCAAAAAATAAATGAACTATCAGCGAGGATTATGACGGAAACTAAGGACGAAAGTGAATACTTTTTAAAATGTTTTCGAAATTAAAAAGTGTCCGTACTATTAAAATATATAAGTATTATATATTATTAAAAGAACTAGTAATTATAGTAAATATTTCATGCGTGTTGGTACATAGGCCATTTTTTACAATGTCCTTTGGGTAAATATCGAAAAACTCTTAAAATTCAAATATCTCGAAAACTATTGAATTTCGGCCATACCTATGGGGGGTTTAATTTGTTGCATTTTGACCCCCTTATCAGACCCTGACGGCATTCGACATACGTCGAATTACCAGTAACCCTCTATTGTCCCTGCTACAGTTTCCAAAGTTTATTTAAATCATTCAACTTAATCAAGAAAAAAAGAAAAAGTATGTAGCGCACATTTTACTTTGGCTTCCATGATAGCGTACCTCATTGGATTTGAACACGAAACGAAAAAAATAATGATTATTTTGTTTTGCCCTACTGATCTGACTAAAATAATACAGTGCTATATATTGATTTGTTATGCACTACTGATCTGACAAAAATAATGCAGTGCTATATATTGATTTGTTATGCCCTACTGATCTGACAAAAATAATGCAGTGCTATATATTAATTTGTTATGCACTACTGATCTGACAAAAATAATGCAGTGCTATATATTGATTTGTTATGCACTACTGATCTGACAAAAATAATGCAGTGCTATATATTGATTTGTTATGCACTACTGATCTGACAAAAATAATGCAGTGCTATATATTAATTTGTTACGCACTACTGATCTGACAAAAATAATGCAGTGCTATATATTAATTTGTTATGCACTACTGATCTGACAAAAATAATGCAGTGCTATATATTGATTTGTTATGCACTACTGATCTGACAAAAATAATGCAGTGCTATATATTGATTTGTTATGCACTACTGATCTGACAAAAATAATGCAGTGCTATATATTAATTTGTTATGCACTACTGATCTGACAAAAATAATGCAGTGCTATATATTGATTTGTTATGCACTACTGATCTGACAAAAATAATGCAGTGCTATATATTAATTTGTTACGCACTACTGATCTGACAAAAATAATGCAGTGCTATATATTAATTTGTTATGCACTACTGATCTGACAATAATAATGCAGTGCTATTTATTGATTTGTTATGCACTACTGATCTGACAATAATAATGCAGTGCTATATATTGATTTGTTATGCACTACTGATCTGACTAAAATAATACAGTGCTATAGATATATTTATTTGTTATGCACTACTGATCTGACTAAAATAATGCAGTGTATCGTGGCCATAACTAGGAATTGTGTTCTAGATGTTGCATGAAATGGTCATATTTAATGACTAGCTTTCGCCCGCGACTTCGTCCGCGTAGAAGTCGAAAATGTTTGTAAAGTCTAAGTAGGTGTCTGTTTTATGTAGATCACGCTATTATAAGTAGGAGTGGAACTACTGGGTGAAAGTACTGGGTCTGTTGTATAATTTTATTAATGGAAATGTAGTTGATGCTATCGCCTGGAGGTTCACCCAGAATTATTTATTGTGGATTTTGACGACACTACTATTTCTAGCCGCCAATATTGCCCTTTGATACATCCACTCACAGACGTCTTAATTTTCTATTTAGACTACATCTAGGTAGACTTTGGAGGTTAGGTCAATTCATACCAATCACGATCAATTTTGATTTTGTTTTTACAATTAAGGTACTTTCCAGTTCCTATTAAAAGTAACTTTGGAGGACAATTTGTACTACATCTGCTCAAATGTGCACTTATATTAGTAGATAGTTTAAGGGGCTGGAGGAATTTCCATACCGGGAAATTTTTTAAGCAAGACTTCACAATGCCAGCTCTAGTTCCCCTAACTATCACTAGCAATGTTTGGCGAAAATCACCAGCAAACTTGAAAGCGATTCACCCATGATTTTGTTACAGTTTCTTATGTCCCTAAGGGTCCTGTCTCTACATGAGCTCTATCAATCATAGTGCATTCATCCCATATGATTATACTGTCATCTTACAAAACTTGTCCCCAAAGGGCCATTTTAACACGATTTGAACACAAGCTACCTTTCTGCAAAGTCTGCGGTGCGTCTACCTCCTAATAGAGTCGCAGCATTATTTTATTGCAGCATTATTTTAAAACTATGATATCTCCTAAAATAATTATCGAAAGGATAATAATATAATCTAAACGAAATTTTAATAAAAAAATCTGTAAAGATAAGATATTCTTTTGTCATTCGGAAAAAATCTTCGTAACTCAATTCGGGAATTGAACTGTTTTCATAGGTAAGTTTGTACGGAACCCGAGCGCGAGTTCGACTGGCACTTGTCTTGTATTATCATATGAATAAAATAAATATATTTAGTAAGTCCGAGAAAAGGTCGCAGGCTATTTCCCTTCTACCCCCACCCCCACCCCCATATTTTGTTTAATAGTTTATATGCCAGAACAACGTTAGTCGGGTCAGCTAGTAATATATATTTTCGACTCCTGTGGCCTCTAGTGGTGACTCTTGATGTCAATATTATCTGGGCACAGACCCTCTAAACTTAGATAATTATATACATATCAATGAATAACGGTTGAATGTCAAGGTCAGGCAGGCGGCTGGGTCAGCCGCGCGGCCGGAGCGCTGTGACGTGACGTGGGACTCGCCCGTGACGCCCAGCGCCCGCGACGAGTGCCGCTCGGCACGGGACGACGGCGCGCGCTTTGTTGGAACGCCGCCAAACAGATTACATTAAACATTACGTATTGAAATTTTAGCTATGTGGAAGAAGATATCCAAAAGCCAGTAAGGTGCAGGCGATTGATGTACTCGCCAATGACAGCTGTCTTCAGTTCAAAACCTTGAAGACATCCTCCATTACAGCCGTGAACAGTTTCGGAGAAATGACGTCTCCCTATCTCACACCCCGCTGCAGAAGGATTTTTTTTTCGGGTGGTATATCATCCAATGACATCCCGCGGGGCGGGAGGGTGTGTCAGACTTTTACTGACTAAAAACCCAATCCTGGTCCTTCGTTGCCTTTCATACCAGGGCCGAGTCTTCCTTTCAAAAGCAGACCCTTGGCCGCAGTAGGATTCGACCCTGCTGGGCCCCTAAGGTTTGCTGACATCTTCTTGAGGCGCTCGATTTGAGCTCAGTCTGGACGGTTACCGGACGATCGGACGGTGAGCACCCATTGCTCATAATCAGCCTTTTAATGTTCCCACTGCTGGGAATCAGGCCTCCTCTCTCTAGGAGAGGGAATGGGCCGTAATCCACCACGCGTGCCCAGTGCGGTTTGGTGAATGTCACATGTCTTCGAAATTTTTGGTTCTAGGACATGCCGGTTTCCTCACGATGTTTTCCTTCACCGTTTTGAGAGCAGTGGTGATGAAATAATTACACAAAGTAATGCGCTTGGCTGGGTTTGAACCCGCGACCTACAACTCGTAAGTCGGGGCCGTTACCACTCGGCCACCACTGCTCACCCATTGCTCGTCGAATATATATGCGCCGAATATATATATATATACGCTATACGGTGGATGGAAATCATTATCTTTTAATATTGTTTTCTTTTGGAAGGAAAGGCGTGAGATGATTCTGCAGTCTTTAGACGATGCGTGCACGTATCGGCAGCTCCAATGGCCAATGGCGAGTACATCACTCATCTTCATTTTCTTTCGACATAGTAGTCATGGCTGACACTACGGAAGACCTCAGCACAATGCTCAATGACCTCAGTAGAGCTTCCGAAAGAGTGGGTCTTAAAATGAACATGGACAAAACTATAGTCATGTTAAACACCCACTCCTAACAAGATTGGAGACTCTATACCTTAAGTTGTGGACGATTACGTCTTCCTTGGACAGACAGTCCAGTTGAATAGATCTAATTTCAAGAAAGAGGTCGACCGTCGAATCCGACTCGGCTAGGCAGCGTTCCGGAAGCTGCACGGTATCTTCTCGTCCAACGTACCACAGTGTCTCAAGACGAAAGTCTATGACCAGTGCGTGTTGTCAGTGATGACATATGGTTCCAAAACGTGGTCGCTCACAATGAGCCTCATCAGAAGGCTCACAGTCACTCAAAGGGCAATAGAAAGGGCTATGCTTGGAGTTTCCTTGCGTGATCGAATCAGAAATGAAGATATCCGCAAAAGAACCAAGGTTGCCGACGTAGCCCGAAGAATCGCCAAACTTAAGTGTCAGTGGCAGGGCACATTGCTCGCAGAACAGATGGCCGTTGGGGCTGAAAGGTTCTGGAGTGGCGACCACGTACCGGAAGACGCAGTGTTGGAAGGCCCCCTCAAAGGTGGACCGATGACCTGGTGGTCCAGCAGTGGACGTCTATCGGCTGAAATTATGATGATGATAAGGCACACAAACAATTTATTTACTATATATTGGTTTTTCATAAAACCGCATAAAACTTTCAGAATTTGGTCCCGTGTCAACAACACAAGAACAGGCAATATACGCAAGTAATAATAAACTTAAATTACATGATTTCATTTATTTCGTTGGTAAAAAAATGGATATTATTGAGGATATCTTCAAATAAATGGTTTTTCGTTCATTGTAACCATATTTGATATAAATAAATTAGGTACTGACTTGACGGCATCGCATGACTTTATTTTCCTACGCTTTTGTAAAAAACAATACTCTTCTTTTTTATGCGATTTTTCTATCGCAATTTATTTATTATTTATTTATATAATAACTCATACAATTGTTTAACAGGCATACCCAAGATAACAAATGTAGTCGCAGTATAGCCGCACCCAGAGACGCCACCCACCGACTGATCAAATATATATATTTTATTTTTTTGTTCGATTGATTTCTGAGAGTTCCGTCCCCACGATCCCTATCCAAAATATTAAAGTATGTTTCGTGTTACACGTATATGCAGGTAGTAGGTAAACTTGGCTTCGGCTCCCTGAAGTACCTACATATGTTACTGGTGGATATCCGATATTAGTGAATGTTAAGATACACCTTTGTATATCGACAATCACCTATTTCGATGGTGTAACTCGAAACTGATGACAAACCTGGCAACAGACTGCCGTGCAGAATAGCAGCAGGGCCGCGTCGCAGCGTCTCCGGGCAGCTCAACTGTCGTGCACAGTGTGCTACCCCGGCACTGCAGGTGTCCTCCAAGTTGAGTTGTATCACAAGCTGCATTATTCATTTCAATAAACAAAACCTATTCCTAGCATCGGAATTGCTGCACTGAATTCTTCCGCCATACGAGATTGATTCACTTGACCCTAATGTTATAAAACTATTAAAATCGTTGCTACCACTTACTTACCAGTAGGTTTTTCCTTGAATAGATCAAGGGAAAATCATTGGTGAGCTAGTCATTACAATAAACGCACTGTGTTGTGAAGGTTTATAATAGCTAAAGTGGTTATCAGTTGCCCTCAGGGTGCACAAACCTGACACTGGTCACGTCCGACTGTTACCAGTGCGGGTGTCGCATGCCCACCTACAACAAGATAGATACACGGCCTTTATGCTGTCACGCGCCGCCGCTGCGCCGTGCCGTCGAACACCAGTCTATGGGAATGCAAAAAAACAAGAGCCCGACTGAGCGAGTGAGCCAGACTTGTTGATGACTTGTGTGTTGCTTGCCGCCTGACTGAAAATCGATGTTATTGAAATCGATTTGCAGACAATTAGGTAGAAACTCAATATATATCCACCCATACCAATTGCATCATCCCATTGCCTCCGAGTGAGACCAGTACTCCGACAGCTCACGGGCTCCCTGCCGCCAAGTGGCGCGTCCGTGTACTAGTGTGTGGTGGAGCCGCGCCCTCGCCCCGCGCCGCACACCGCTCCGGTCACTCTCGCCACTCTGTTTATTTATATTCCCGTTGTCATTGTCAGGGCAGCAGCGCCCCCCCCCCCTGCCCCTCCCACGCTCCTAAATATATTTACCACAAATTTACAAAAGCACTCACCCGCATGTTCAATTGATAAACTCGAGTTATTTATACGTGTCTCGGTGTCGCTCTCGCCTGCGCTAGTGCGGCGGCGGCGCTGCTCTAACGACAACATTACAAAACAGCTGTCAGTCCAATCTATACATCTATACCTACATATGAATAACATATGAATAATAATTGAAGTGTCTGTTTCATCATCTTCCTGCCCTTGTCCCGTTTTATTTGGTGTCGGCGCAAAACGTTTTTTTCTTCCATTCTGTCCTGACACTCGTCACACTATCACTAACTCCCTTTTCTTTCTTATCACTTTTCACACAATCCATCCATATTTTCTTTGGTCTCCCTCTCGCTCTCTATCCATCCATATGTAAACTCATCTCTTTCAGTAATATGCGACTCATCCCTCCTCTTCACATGACCATACCAAGACAAACGATTCCCTTTCAACTTTTCAGTCACTGGCGCCACTTTCAAACTTCCCATAGTATACTCCTCATTTCCCACTTTATCCATTCTCGTCACACCACACATCCGTCTTAACATTCTCATCTCCACTACGTGCAATCTTTGTTCACCTGTCGTTTCACAGCCCAACATTCTGATCCATGCTGTCTGTTTATAATATCAAAATATTTTTTTTTAATCTATGCATAAGAGTGTTTATGCGATCGATAGACTAATATATATGTAAAAAAAAATGTTTGTGTCTGTTTGTTCGGGTTATTCTCCGAAACGGCTGGACTGTATTTGACGGGACTTTCAGTGGAAGAGAGCTGATGTTATAAGGAGTTAACTAGTTAACTTGAAAAAGAATAAAGATAATTGGGTTCTCGTCCGCGTTAAAATATTTTGTTTAAATACGACCAAATGGCATTATGATGTGTAGCGAAACTGACTCGGATAAAGTCGCAGTCATCAACTAGTCAATAAATAAGTACTTGAATATTATTTATTGTGAGAAATCATCCAATGACTTCAGCCGCTCAAAGGTGGAGCGGAGGGGCGTGTGAGAATGTTACTAAGTAAAACCACCTGTACCTATATTCCTTGCCAGAAATTCCCCGTGGCCATATCGGGGCCCGCTGAGCCTCTACGGCTTTGCTGACGTCTGTTTGCGGCGCGCGTGTAACCGCCGCCTGCGTTGCCTCGGGCTCGATCATTACCGGACGGCCGAACGCCCGCAAGCTTGCGCCTATAGTGGCCGGAGATCGCTCTTCAATTCGTCTAACTTCGTTCGCATTTAACCTTCCCGGAGTCGCGCTCTTGCGCAGAACATAAGTAGTCGCGCGCGGTCTGCGATTCCGCAACACTACGTGTCTGGTTACAGAAGATGAACAAATATATTATGACTTTGTATTAGCACACAATTAAAAGACATCTTTTAACTGTATGAATCATGATAAAATATAAATAATTAAATATATTTTTATTCGGTAATGAGTGTCAATCAGGATGCTTTTACTTTTCCATGAATTCGCGGTGAATTGATACGAGAGAGGGGTGAATAGAAATTTTTAGGGTTGTCAACCGCTGATGACTTAAAAACTAATACTAATACTATAAATATATCTATATGTTTATGTTTCTGGCTGTCTGTCTGTTAAGCTTTACTAAACTGCTGAACCAATTTTGATGAAATTTGATGTGGAACTCGAAGGAAGGACATCCTACTTTTTATAAAATAGTTGAAATAGTTCAATTATGTATAATTTCTAGTTTTGTTTTGGTCGCGTATGCATACGAAGTTGAAGTCAGACAAAATGTAGCCTATGTCCTTCCTCGGGCTTCAATTTGTTCTATCTAGAGTCCTAGAATAATTTAATGGCCTGATCATAAAAATATCTACTTAGATATAACATAATAACTTCATACCTACACCTACACCATCACGCACCCCCACCACAATAAATCCAACATTTGTTCTCACCCACACCGATAAATTCTTTCATAACGCTTTTGTACTTACTACAACTAGATACCTACTAATATTAAAAATAAGTTTTACCTACATTTTCCTAAATAACAAATAATTAACGTAATTTTACATATTTTCGGGCCTCGCAATTACACATTACGCATTAGCATGAATAGAAAATATGTAAGAAAATCAGCTTGGAACTTAAACAAAGTTATCTATATTCACCTCATTTTACGGTCGTCTTCGTCATACTCAATAATTAAACAGTCTCAAAAAACTATTTTTTGCACAGACGACATAAAAAACGTTATAAATGAACAAAATAATAAAAAGTGAAGTCTTCTTTTTTAGTTTTCAATAATTATCATCGAGATCAATCAACCTTATCATAAGTGGGATCATGTTATGGGAACTTTACAATTATATACATATTTTTTATCTTTTTATCGTAACAACATCTCAATCCTTATATTATAAAAAAGGAAATCAAATGATTTTTAAAACAAGCAATACTCCTGTCTCTTTTCCGGAGTATTTCGATAATTTTGTTATCATCGCTGTCCACGGTATCTGCTGGAGATGCACATTCTCGATACATAACAGTCATATGTTCTAGACATGTGTCATTTCATCATCACAGTCTTCATCTTTTTTTCCACTTCCTCGAACATGCGAGATAGTGGCCGTTCGAAGTCTTTGTACTAAATAATAAAAAAATGTGTATTGTAAACAAATATACATGCAAGACTTTTGTTTTAATTAAGCCGATACGTTCCTACTGCTGAGCAACGGCCTGGCATATAGCTCACCTATACTTATGTAAAATAAAATAGTTTTCTAAATATTAAAATATAAACAACTTAAAGTACTCACTCAGATTTTACTATAACCCAGGAAAATTTCTGCTACACAACCAGTCGCACGCAGAATGTCAAACCGCAAAAATAAATAATAAATCGCGTGCGCTTTCATCAAATATGGCAGTGGTATTGACTGGCGGTCCTTCACTCTCCTGAGGATGACATGGAAGCGCAGACGTCTATTCTTTATCGTTTGCGTAAAATTACTCATTTCCGCGCGCGACCGCTGAAAGTGATCCTGTCTAAAAAAGACACAGGTATGCACAACATTCAGAGTAGGTCTAATTAATTAAATAAATAAATAACCGATAAATAATAAACATAATAAAAATTAAAAAGTAATATCCTAACTTAAAACAAAAAATTAAAATCACATTATTAACATATTAAACAATCACATTATTATTAAATTAAATTACATTACATAAAATAAATAGGTTATTAAGAGACATCCCTATCTTTTCTATTTACCTTAAAAATAAGAGATGAGTCATCCGCAAATGGATAAAAGAAGAAAAAGGACAGGACCGAGAATTGAACTCCGAGGCATGCCCATCTTTACTAAAGACTCCGAGGCGGTTACTTTTTGCTGCCTTTAAAAGTAGAAAAAAAAAATGAGAACATCATCTCATCTACGAATTACATAATGGTGTAATTTACAGATCAGAGTATTATGTTGAACACAGTCAAATGCTTTTGACAGATCTTAGAATATGCCACAAGCAGGTTTTCAAAATGTGACTGATGAGTTTCATTCCTGCATTGCATGCCGTCGTTGTCGTTGATCATTCTTTCGTGGAGCCGATTACTATGCAAAATCTTACTTAAATTAAAATGAGACAACATCTGATCGAGCACGAATTTTTCATAGCTTTTACTCGTAGGTGGAAGCACAGATATTAGTTTATAATTAAAGGGATTACTGTTAAAACCCGTTTCGAAAATAGGTACTACTTTTCTATGTTTCATTAAATCAGGGAACATTGATTAATTATTCCTAATAGGTCAGGAGCAATTATGTCAATGATATCTCCAAGAACCTTAACGGATATACCCCAAAAGTTGTCAGTGTGTTGTACGCCACAGTCATGGCGGTAATGGCGAGCCTGAGTCGTCCACGGGCCATGGATATGTCAGCAAAACCGTAGCAGTAGGGTAGCAGGCCGACGTCAACTGGCGCCATGGGTGGACTACGAAAGGGAAACTCGTGCTCCTGGAACGCAAGGGCAAAAAGAAACATAGGTGTGGTTTTAGTCAGTAACAGTCTGACGCGCCTTCCTGCTCCGCCAATAGGCAGACTAACAAAACTCTTAAAATTTACATTTTTGTTTTAGGTGTCAGTTATACTTGCATACATTTAGTAAAAAAAATATTTTGATATTACAAACACTTCGATTTTATTTAAATTTTATAAGATTGAAAAAAAAATAGATTTTGATCGAGAAAAATGTTTAAAACTTTTGCACTCGACTGTATCCACCGGCAGCTTTAAACATTATTTTTTTTAATTTCAATGTGGATCCGGTTAACCAATAAAAATATAGGAAATAAATTAGGTGGTCAAGTAGAGTTGCGGGACCAGTAGCGAAAGGGTCGCTATTTGTGTGTATATTCTATAGACACACTATTTAGGGTGAAGGGTACCATCACTAAAAAGTATTTTATATAATAATGATTAGGCGTTATTCATAACGATGGCAGTAGCAGCAGGCAATCGAAGCAGCCCCGTGTGCACTTGTATAAAGACGCCAAGATGAGACAAGTCGCCTGCGGCCTTCATACGTTGCACGTTTGAACGTTTCAATAACAAGTCGCTATTGTTATACAAGTCACTGAACAGTTTCACAAGCTGTCCGTTGCCTTCCTGTGCAGTCGTAAGTTCTGTGAAATCTAGAGTCGTGGGACATCGTTGCCTATCTTGAGAATGTGTCGGCTATCGTTTCCAATACGATTACGTCGCTTCATTCTTCAGAAACCTACAAATAAACATATAGTGCATTTCAAAAATATCTTTAAAAAAAAACTTTACATGTGGGAATAGTGCCTTGTAGGATACAAGGCACTATTCCCAAATGTAAAGTTTTTTTTCGGATATCTTGTAATTTCACCGGTCACCCTCACCAGCGTGGAGTGATAATTGTGCTGAATGACTACCTACTTCATTCCTTTTACCGACTTTATCAACGCAAAATTCAAAAACTTCAAGATCAATAGATAAGATTTAGAAGAACCACTTATTCGTCGTAACCTAAGAAACACAAGAACGAAGTGTTTCCGCCTTCATAAAAACAATAAGAAAAGTGCTATCGGTCACATACTTAGTTAAGACAATAATTAAAGTATTTATAAGTTAAATATAATTTAGGATCCATCCTTTACATGTAAACAACAACAACAACAACAAGGGAAAAGATATTTGTCGGAAGAGTGACGACAACTCAGGCTAGTCATTCGTTGTATGTTGGGTGCATTAGCGAACAAATATTTTAGAATAAATAACAATACCTAGAGGTTGACCGTATTAGCAGATTGGAGGTAAGTGGGCATGTATATGGATATATATCTTTCAAAACATTTACTCGAAAATCCACTCTTATCCCTACCGCTATTAGGTACGCAATTTATTTTAAACTGTGCGAGCTCACCCTCGCCACAGTTTAAACCTACTGCGAAGAGCTAGATTGACCCGACACTATACCGAAGACATCCCGGACGTTAGCGGACCGGACGTGACGGAATTACGGCCTCCTGAAGGCGGGTGGGAAACCTATCCTTAATGCCCTTTAGAAGCTGTTGGATTCCGTCATACTCGAGGGAAAAACACCACAAGCATGGGGCAGAGGTGTGGTGGTACTTATCTTTAAGAAGGGCGACAAAGCCCTGCTCAAGAATTACAGGCCCATCTCACTTCTGAGCCATGTCTACAAGCTGTTTTCTAGGGGAACCGATCACTTTTCCGAATTTTTTGTGTTCGAATTTCATTTACCGAAAACTATTGACCGACGTCTTTTTTGCTATATGCATTATTTGTGTCATAGATATTATTTTACCGAGCTATGTTTCGCCGATTTACAAAATAACTTTTTGCTGTTGGCCGAAGCCTCTTTTGAACTTTTTCATTTGCTAAATGATTTATTTGCCATATTATCACACAACGAAACAACATTTTACGGAACGTATAGACGGTAGCATTTTCAATATAAAATTAAAATAGTGTCATAAAAAGTCAATATGTTTTGCTAAAAATTTAAGAGACAGAAACGAATTTACATAGTCTTGTCTGCCCTACCCCTAGAGTGTAATTCAAGCCTGCGTAGGCGCGGAGGGGTAGGGCGGCCTGCGAGCTGAGAAGCAGGTGGTGAGCATTAAAACCATCTGCGACGATAAGCTCGCGTGCGGCCACCCGAACCCCGCAGCGCTGGTGGAGCTGTGACAGAAATAATGCTTGCTGCATGTTGCATGCCTGCTTGCATATTGCATGCCTGCTTGCATGCTGCATGCCTTCTTGTATGCTGCAGGTCTGCTTGCATGGTACATGCCTGCTAGCATGCTGCATACTTAAAACAAGCATCCTTGTTTGCATGATTCTTACTGGGACCAATTAAAACCACTTTTGATCATAATTAACTATATCATTAAATGCCATTTTAGTAATTAATTAAACAAAATATTAGGTTAAACTAATCGGAAATTAGCTCCTGTTGTCTCGATCATGCTTGTGTAATAATTACATTTCTAGGCCTTTGGTCAAATTAAAATATGGTTATTAAAACAGTGGTATAATGAATATTCGGAAACATAATATTTCAAACAAATGTTATTTTGGCTAAGTGTAACATCGGTAAAAAGGTTTTCGACCAAATGAAACGTCGGGGTAACGAAAAAAATCGAATTAATAATAGGTCTACTAATACAGTGGCAAACGTGACTTCGATGAAATAAAAAAAAAACAAACGAAAATAATTGAAAAGTTTTAGGTGAAATGAAATTCGGTCAAATATTTTTCGAACTTATGATAGGTAACCGTTTTCTATAGTCATTACGAACCGTCTCGCGCGCAGGTTCGATGACTTCCAGCCTCTCGAACAAACCGGATTTCGAAAAATCCTCAGTACCGTAGACCAAATACATACGCTACGGCAGGTTATACAGAAGACCGAAAAATATAATCTGCCTCTCTGTCTAGCGTTTGTGGACTACGAGAAAGCCTTTGATTCGATCGAGACTTGGGCTGTGCTGTCTCTCCAACGGTGCCAGATTGACTATCGGTACATCGAAATGCTGAAGTGTTTGTACGAAAACGCCACTATGTCAGTCCGACTTCAGGACCAGACCTCGAAACCTATATTTCTGCAGCGGGGTGTGAGGCAGGGAGACGTCATTTCTCCGAAACTGTTCACGGCGGCAATGAAGGATGTCATCAAGGTTATAGGCTGGAGTGGACTCGGTAATAATGTCAATGGCGAGTACATCACTCACCTTTGGTTTGCCGACGACATAGTAGTCATGGCTGAGAATATTGAAGAGCTCAGAACAGTGCTCAATGACCTCTGTAGAGCTGCTGAAAGAGTGGGACTTAAAACGAACATGGACAAAACCAAACTCATGGTAAACAGCATGTAGCACCCACTCCTATCAAGATCGGAGATTCTACACTCGAAGTTGTGGACGATTACGTTTACCTGGGACAGACAGTCCAGTTAGGTAGATGTCATTTCGAGAAAAAAGTCTACCGTCGAATCCGACTCGGCTGGGCGGCGTTTGGGATACTGCGCGGTATGTTCTCGTCCAAAATACCACAGTATTTCAAGGCGAAATTCTATGACCAGTGCGTGTTGCCAGTAATGATATATGGCTCTGAAACGTGGTCGCTGACAATGGGCCTCATCAGAAGGCTTAAAGTAACCCAAAGTGCAATGGAAAGGCTATGCTCGGAGTTTCTAGCCGAGAGAATTTATAGCCTCTATAAGTTGAACAGACCTACAAAGATTATGAATGTAAAATTTGAACAGAATTGGTTCAGTAGTTTTTGCACCAACTGTAAACATGCCTAACAATTTGACTACTTTTTCTAGTGTTTGCGAAAAGAGGCGTTAGAGCCAGTGATTTCTTGTGCCTTTACAGCAGACTGCTGGAAGTGTGTTATATGTCAGTAATGTGTGTGTGCTTCCCGGGCAGGTGGCCGGCGAGGATGAGGTGCGGCTGGACGAGGAGATGGATCGCGTGGTGTGGGGCGACGCCGCGCCGCGCCTGCCTGCCGCAGCCGCCGCGCCGCGCCGCGACTCCGCCGCGCCGCCGCCCTACTCGCATGCGCACACGCCTGGTAACTCCTCGCCCTCTCTTCACTGCACCTGTGCGCCGCTGCATTAAGATGCCATTCGAACCTGGCTGCAGGCTGCGGATGCATGCAGCACATGCGGCGGCTGCACGAAGCCGGCTGCAGCTGCACGACTGGTTTTCTATGTAGTAGTATGGATTTTTGTGAAAAGCATTCCGAACGCAGCTGGCGAGCTTCGGCTGCGAGTGTCGTAGAGACCAGTAGTGCTGCGGCCACAAGTCGATGCGCACTTAGTTACGTCATTACAACCTAAAGTCAAAGTCAAAGTCAATGGCATCTTTACTCTTACACGATAACTGATGCGATCCGATCTAAGTTGCACGTTATCTACTTTCCAGAAATTGTTTTGAATCTTAGGCTAAAGGAAGGCTGTTTTTTATGATTATTTTACTCGCAATCGCAACTTCGTGACGTGAATGTCACTGAGCACCTGCCGGTGAACAAACGGCGCGAATCCACGCGAGTGCCGCTGCGCCCCGCCGCCACGCGATCATGCTGCCAGGCATGTGAGCAGTGTGCGATATCTCTTAAAGTAGCTTGTGCTTTGACAACATCTAGTTTAGCCAGTAGGTACAGTTCACATATCTCATTACAGTGGCGTTATGTCACCAGGAACGTAGACTGTTTATGAAAATACCCAAGTAATAATCGTAGCGTAGCCTATATCCGTCGGGGGGAGCGTCAGTTATAGAGAGCGGGCCTGCGAGAGTCTAACAGTGCTGTGTGTGCAGATGGCGCCAGCTCCCTGAGCATCTCGGAGCAGTCAGCGGCCGCTGGAGCGCGCTCCGACCCACAGGTGAGTGCCTGTCCACCACGCGCGACGGCTATTTAAGAACCCAAGTCGTTAGCTTATACCGCTTATGCATTATAACGCGGGTGACCCGTGTCTAGTGATTTATGGAGTACTGTGTGCAGATGCCAGACGCTGCCTCCACCGCAGCCACCGACGCGCGCCACGTGCAGTTTGACGGCGCGCGCCCTGATCACACCGACGCGCTAGACGACGCCGATGACGAGCGCCGCGCGCAGCGCAGCATGTGAGTACCACATACACCAACGCGTGCACTCCTCGCGAGGCTTGACATAGCTGCGACTAGATACATCTGCACGCTTCACACAAAATCACCTCAAGAAAATCGAGTAATTGATCATTGAACTGGCGAACACCGTAACTCAGTGACGCAATATATTTTTGTAACTAAACTGGTTACTTAATTTCTATTAAGTATTTATGTCCATAGTGGCAAATTGGTAACACAAATAAACTATAAACAAAAAAAAAAAATTAAAGACCACTAAAAAAAACACTAAAAGGATCAAAATAACATTAATTTCGGTAGTCGACGTTTTTCGGTATTGTTTATTTCTTATTTACTTCCGAAATTAAAGTTATTTTGATCCTTTTAGTGTTTTTAGTGAATTCGGTTATTTTATATTTTTTTTGGAAAAAAGTTTTTATTTCACACATTTTAGTTGCGATACACTTATAAACAGAGTTCCTATTTCTCATGATAATACCAATTAAGCCAAATACTGCTAGGTTACATTGTTTTATTATGAAATTCCTGTGTCTACCTTCCACCTTCCGTCCCCATTATCAGAGCAGTTCGATAGTACCTTATGGCCAAACTGCATCTCATGACAATTCTTGTAAGCCCAAACACGGCTATGATACATTGATTAATTAAGGAGTTCCTGTGTCTACCTTCCGGTTCCATCATCAGATCAGTTTGATAGTACCTTATAGCCTAAGTGCATCTTATGACAATTCTAATAAGTCCAAAGACGGCTAGGTTATATTGATTAATTACGGAGTTCCAGTGCCTACCTTCCGGCTCCATCATCATCATCAGATCACTTCGATGATACCATTTTCAACGTAACTATTCAGAACCATTTATTTATTTGTATTATCATAGTCGCTTAACTATCTTCATTGTGATATCTATCTATATGAGTATGAAGTTCTGTTAACCATTTCTGGTCTTCTTCATCAGTCAAGTTCTCGATAAATAAATATACCAAAATCACTATATGATTGCTTATAATATTTAAGGAGTTCCTTCGATTCCTTATGGATCCCAACATCAAAACCAGATTTTGAAAAAAATGTTATGATATAACAAACAATAAAAAAATGATTAAAAATATACAACCGAATCGATAACGTTCTCCTTTTTTTTGAAGTCGGTTAAAAAGTAACTGAAATGACTGAAAATTTGAGCTGTGTATGAGTGAG
This sequence comes from Mythimna pallens, assembly GCA_961205895.1. Classification (NCBI taxonomy): domain Eukaryota; kingdom Metazoa; phylum Arthropoda; class Insecta; order Lepidoptera; family Noctuidae; genus Mythimna; species Mythimna pallens. Next base: position 118,242 of record OY540824.1, read on the forward strand.
GGTGAAGGTGGTAACACAAAACGACACGAGAGCAACAGTGAGGGTGAACTATAGGTGGCAACACAACGATACGAGAGCAACAGTGAGGGTGAACTATAGGTGGCAACACAACGATACGAGAGCAACAGTGAGGGTGAACTATAGGTGGCAACACAACGATACGAGAGCAACAGTGAGGGTGAACTATAGGTGGCAACACAACGATACGAGAGCAACAGTGAGGGTGAAGTATAGGTGGCAACATAACGATACGAGAGCAACAGTGAGGGTGAACTATAGGTGGCAACATAACGATACGAGAGCAACAGTGAGGGTGAACTATAGGTGGCAACACAACGATACGAGAGCAACAGTGAGGGTGAACTATAGGTGGCAACATAACGATACGAGAACAACAGTGAGGGTGAACTATAGGTGGCAACACAACGATACGAGAGCAACAGTGAGGGTGAACTATAGGTGGCAACACAACGATACGAGAACAACAGTGAGGGTGAACTATAGGTGGCAACACAACGATACGAGAGCAACAGTGAGGGTGAACTATAGGTGGCAACATAACGATACGAGAGCAACAGTGAGGGTGAACTATAGGTGGCAACATAACGATACGAGAGCAACAGTTAGATTGAACTATTTTATTTTGCCCTTTAGTTTCTGATAAATTTTAATCGGAACTTATTGGTAAATTATTAAATTTCGTGAGTCTGACGGAACGTAATCAATATCAGTTTAGGTTGCTACCTCTACTCTAGGACTTTTTTGTGCTTGGAAATCATCAAATGGCTTCTCTCACTCTAGGGTGGAGCGAGAGGGCGTGTTAGACTTTTACTGACTGAAACTACACCGGTGTCCTTGAGTTGCCCTTGCGTTCTGGCACTGCGAGTTTACTTTTCAGAAATTCTCTGCGGTCCCGTCTACGTCTCGGACTCGGTGTGGACGATTACCGGACGGCCGGACGGCGAGCTACCCATTACTCGTCGTCTACAGGCCCGTTTGTAGTAGTCGGGAGTCACGTTCGCAGTGGCTTAGGTGTGAGGATGTTTGTTTCACTACGCGTGCGGGCGTCTTCTTCGCTAACATGTAGCTAGTGCTTTACATTAGGCGACCGCCACCCATTCCCTCTCGCTCCGTCCATGGCCTCCCAAGCAGCAAAATTTTACTATAAGTAAAGCTTATTTCGCAAATAGTTTTGTAAACGTGATTGATGTTTATGGTGATAGCACGTTGTATAAAGGTGTTTGACAAGACTTTTTAGACATTTATGCTTATACAGGAAAAATGATGTACGAGTATAAACTAGTGATGTAAATGTCTATTTTACTATTTTATACAACTGTTATAGACAGGTACTATATAAGGCTTATGAAAACATGTATAGAACTACTTTGATCTATATACTTGTTGATCGTTACCCTTTTGTGTCTAATTTAATCTGTAAAAGTTTTATTTTTACCATTACAGGTCTGGTTCATTAATGGTTATTGAAACGTTACAATACGGCGATTTTGTGATATCCTGTGCCTTCATATATCTGCTATAGTACTTAGTATTTAAATGGTCGCAACTGCTCAGAAATAGAGCAATTTGGTTACATAACTGAATTTTGCGTTACTCCTTATAAGAGAAATTTAACGCTCTATGAGTTTTTAAATCCCTGTTTAATCTACAGCCTTTCATCAAACTTTTTACAATGGTTACACTTGTTTAGTACTAAATTATTATGTAATAGGTTTTCAGATACCTTTATTACAGTGTAATTACATATAAGAGCGGCAAGTGGTCCCGCAGGTACACATGATTGTCGAATTATAAATATAGATCTATTGAAATCACTTTTAAACTGTATGCGCATACCTATTCCATCGTCTTATATGAACATAATACCAATGTAACAAGATAAAGTAATATTAGAGTTTAGAGTTAATGCGTAAAGTGTAAATTCATCTTAATATCACACAAATCAATCATGAATTTTATTCTATTATTACATAATTGTGTATAGTAGGTAGGTATAGCTTGTTGTTATCGGAGCTATATAGATGACGTCAGAAATAAAAGAAAGGGACGTTTATAAATTAAAAAATACCATTATTAAAAAAAAAAACTGCTGCTCCATACATTTTTGTTCTGAGAACTCGACCAAATGTGAAGACACTGGAAAAGATAAAGAAGACGGTTCAATATAAGAGAGACTTATTTTTCTTTGATATGTTTCAACATCCAGAAAAATTCAACAAAACATTTTCACTTAGATAAATATTATTTTTCACTTCTTTGTTGTGATTATATTAACGTGAAGTGCCAATGTAAAGTGGCGATGCGGAAAAGATTATGATTTGCGCTATCATGTGGCATTCCCTATTGCTTTTTGAGATACAGCCCACGGAAGGACAAACAGACGAAAGGACGGATAGCGAAATCAGAGCGATTGGGGAAAAAAGTATGTGTATTAAGATTGACATCAGCTCGATAGATGGTGTTGTACATTTTTGGCCGTCCGTTGAATGGCGGTGTTAGGGATTTCATGACCTCCCTTGTATATTGTAAATAAAATGACTCGTTCTGAGCTTGGCGTTTGATTCACATCGTAAATGCCTTGAAGGCTCCTCAGATTTTTAAGGAAATTGTACATGGTCCTTACGAGTCGGACGATAAATCGGTTGATTGAAGTTGAACTACGCAGCGACATATCCAATACAGGAAACAGTATCGGACGGAGCTGAATTTTGGACCCTATTTCAGTAAAGTATAAACTGAAAAAACTGTGAGTACTCTTGGCAATATTGACTTTGAGAAAATTAGAATTTTTAATACAAGAAGAAATAGACTTAGAAGTTGTTTGGACTTAGAATAGTTTCGCAAAAAATCAACAGACGGGCAGCCCGGACCGGTTTTCGTACAGAAGTGCCAAACACTTAGAAATTTTTTATTTAATCAATCATGGACTTTGATTTTTTTCAGATCGGGCATTCAAGTTAATTGAAAATTTGAACTACTTAATTGAGATAATTAAAACAACACATTTAATTTAAACAAAAACTAGTAAACATGGAAACGTATTTTTCAATTCATGAAGATGCGAAAACTGAGATTCAAAAAGCCAGAGCTAATTTAAAAAAAAATCTCTTATGGAAAGACTAACTCAATCTTATTTCGAAACTCGGCTTGAAATATTGGAAAATTATTGGACTTCGTATCGCGATACACATAGCCTCATCGTTTCGGAATTCAATCCAAAGGAATTGGTTAAATCTAGCTATTGCACAGCTGATGCATACGGAGTAACCGAAGAACTATACACGGAATATAAAACAGAGTTAAAGGATTGCTTACTTAAGTTAGATTCTAATACTGTTGCAATGTCTAGTTCTAAGGTTATTGAGTCAAACATCGGTCAATCCTTTAGTGTTAGGTTACCCGAAATTTCTATTCCTAGTTTTAGTGGTAAATACACCGAATGGATAAGTTTTCGCGATTTATTCATGTCGTTAATACAAGCATTGGACGATGTTCAATGACTATTCTATCTCAAAGGCTACATAACGGGTGAGGCCGAACAGCTTTTACGCCATATTCCTATCACGGCCAGTAATTACAAAGTCTGTTGGGATCAATTGGAACATCGCTATAATAATAAATTACATCTTGCTATTTGTATTTTAAAATGTTTCATGAATCAAAAGAACATAACTTCTGTATCATCCAGTGCCATTAAAGAATCACTTGATACAGCAAATGAATGTTTAAACGCCCTTAAAACCTTAGATGTTGATATTCCTCCATGGGATATTATTGTAATTTATATTGTTTGTTTAAAACATGATACTGATTCTAGGAATTACCTTAAAATAAGCGATTTGCAGGAATTTCTAGAGCAGCGATTCAGGTCTCTTGAATTTTTGGATAGTGAAGTTAGTTACAAGTTCAAATTCATCGTGCGAATTTAGTGGTGAAAGCCATAAACTCATAAACTGCAAGAAGTTTGCTAAGGAAAATGTTGATGCAGGTCGTGAGTTTGTCCAAACCAATAACTTGTGTTTTAACTGTCTTGGTCCAAATCATTCGGTATTTTCATTTCAACCAATTGTCGTAAATGTATGAAGAGACACCAATCTCTTCTTCATGTGAACCACGTCACACGTGATCAAGAGGAAGTTGGTACGGATCAATCTGTGCCATCAACTTCACAGAGCGAGGCACTAAATACGAGTAACATAGTTTCTTGTTTCTCCAACGTAAACAGCCAAGTATTATTGGCCACTGCCTTGGTTAAGGTAGAAGCGAAAACAGGTACTTTCGTTTTAAGATCTCTTTTAGACCAAGGATCTCAAGCATCGTTTATTACCAAGTCTTTGGTATAAATGCTTGATTTGAAGAAGATAACAAACAAGAGCTTTATTTCAGGACTTCCGGGTTTCCCACGGCTCAGAATACCAAACTCGGATGGAATAAAATCGTGAACATGCACACTGCGATAGTGACAGATGATCTCTTAAAGAAATTTTGGGAGTTAGAGGAATCTTCTTCTGAAAAAAGGCTTTATTCAGAGGAAGAGCAAGCCTGTGAGGATTTCTTTACAGAAACTGTTTCAACAGACTCATCAGGTCGCTATGTAGTGAGATTGCCTTTCAAGTCAAATCATCCTGAGTGTAAGTTTGACAACTCTTTCGATATTTCTCGAAAACGGTTTTATTTACTCGAGAAACGGTTGCTTAAGATCATTGAATTTCGGATTAAGTATTCTGATGTAATTGAAGAATATTTAACCTTGGGATGGAGGTAGTTCCAGGATTGCAGAAAGAGAATCTTAATGCTGTCTATCTGCCACACCACGCAGTTGTCAAAAATGATAGAACTACAACAAAGGTGAGGGTTGTATTTGATGCATCATGTGTTCTAAATAATGGCTCATCATTAAATAGAGACATGCTGATTGGAAGATGTTGATTATCAACGCCTTTTATGGCGTAAAGACATAACTTCAAAACTTTAACATCTAAGGTACATGTAACATTTGGTACATCTTCGGCACCTTATTTAGCTGTACGAGCTCTGCAACAGCTTGCACATTTTTTTTTTTTTTTTTAGTTGGGAAAGTCATCTAATGACAAATTACGCTCTTAGGCGGAGCGAGAGATAGTGTCAGACTTTTACTGACTAAAAACCCAATCCTGTTCCTTCGTTGTCTTCGTTCCAGGGCCCTGGGTTTCGATTTCACACTACCCATGGCCCCAGTAGGCTTCGACCCTGCTGGGCCCCTACGATTTGCTGACATCTCCCTGAGGCGCGCGTGGAACAATACGCGCCGTCGACGACTTGGGCTCGGTCCGGACGGTTACCGGACGGTCGGACGGCGAGCCACCTATTGTTCGCCGGCCGCAAGCCCGCGCCAACGGTGGCCGGAAATCGGGATCGGAATCCCGGCGGCGGTTAGGGCGTGAGGACCGTTGCCTCACACGATCGGCCGCCTCCTTTGCTAGCATTACTTCTTCGCAGAAGGAGGCGACCGCCTGCCACTCCTCCTCGCTCTGAACCATGGCCTATACCAAGGCCCGGCGCGAGAGATCGCCGATTGACCATAATGGACAACACTCAACAGGCGCATGTCAAGTCCGATGAGAATCCAGCAGATAGCGTATCGCACGGCATAAATCCAAAGAACATGTCTGAAATTCAAATTTGAAAAGAGTGCCCTAAATGGCTATAAGAAAATACAATCCACTATTATATAGTAAGGGGAAGTTTAAGCAAACTGAATTGGAAGAAAGAAAAAGTAAGGTCTTATGTCACACAGCAACTGAAGGTATTGATATAATTACAAAGTTTTCTAGTTTAAGTTGGATAGTAAGGGTGATTTCATTTTGTAGAAGGTTTCTAAAAACAAAAAGATCTGACACTAGATCCGCTACTACTACATGTTGGCTAACGTCTAAGGAATGTATGAGTCATTACTTACCTGTATCCGGTTATGTCAAAGGGAAGGATTCCTAAAAGAAATAGAGACAAGGATTAGTAAATAAACGCAGTAAACTTACCTCGCTTAATCCATTTCTCGATAGCAAAGACATCCTTAGAGTTGGCGGTCGATTGCAGAAAGCTAACGTAGTAGAAGGAATGAAGCATCCTATCTTGATTCCTTATAATTCACATCTAGCAAAGTTGATTCTTGCAGATGCCTATGAGCGTACTATTCATGGAGGTCCTCATTTAATGCTAACAACATACATAAGATCTCGATATTGGATCATGAACGCAAAAAGCAGCATGTTCGTAATTGTGTCGTTTGTGTTCGTTATGCGGCTCAAACAAACCAACAATTGATGAGCTAATTACCATCAGCCCGTGTCACTGCTTGCCGGCCTTTTTATCAAAGTGGTGTTGATTACGCCGAACCTATCGCTCAGAACCACAAAGGGACGTGGTTATCGCTCCACTAAGGGTTACATTTGTTTATTCATCTGTATGGCCACTCGTGCAATTCATCTCGAGGTGGTGAGTGATCTGACCTCAGATGCATATCTCGCTGCATTTATGCGTTTTGTTGCTCGTACAGGGCATTGTGCAGATTTGTGGAGTGATAATGGCACTAACTTTGTTGGAGCGAATAGAGAGTTAAAAAATGTATTACTACAAGAAGGTTCAGTAGCAGCAAGTTACATAACTGACTGGCTTGCAACAAACGGCACTACCTGGCACTTCATTCCGCCCATTCTCTAAACTTTGGTGGACTATGGGAAGCTGGAGTGAAGTCCACAAAACATCACCTAAAACGCGTGATCGGCAATAGTAAACTCACGTTCGAGGAGATGACGACTCTTTTGTGCCAAATAGAGGCATGTCTTAACTTACGCCCGATAACGCAAGTTAGTTCCAATCCAGACGTAATGAAAGGCTTCTGATTAGTTTTAACTACTATTATATTGTTTTAAGCACTTTCAAATACATTTTGTATAAAAACTACGTTTCGACTTTTGTATGACGTCTCCCTATCTATCGTTTTAACATCAATCCATTCTAAACTTTTTATCACATAAACCTTAAAAATATAACATGCTAGTTTGCGAGTTAGTAATTATTAGTAGGACCTGCATGGTCGCCACAGTACTCTCAAAAGATGGCATTTTACTCGACGGCTTGTGCAAGACTTTTGGCGTCGATGGTCGCATGAATACCTTACAGCATTGTTATGGTCACACATAACTCCGGAACCTAAAGTAGGAGATATTGTGTTGGTTAAAGAGGATGATCTGCCACCTGCAAAATGGTTATTTGGCATTATAACTGACAAGCATGTTGGGGTGGACAATCTTACGCGCGTTGTTTCTTTAAAATGTAAGGAATCTATCATAAAGAGAACAGTGTCCAAGCTCATTATTCTAACTGTTACCATCTAGATTTAAGTTTTGAAATATATTTTTGTATTCAAAGGCTATCTGCCACACACAAGTGAAGTGAAGTGTTGATTTAAGTTTTTATATATTTATTGTTTTTGGTAGTAGCTGTATTGTTGTCTTGGTGGGCAGATGAATTGTTTCGTCTTTATAGTGTGTTACTCTATGGACACTCTGTCCATGGTGGGCGGAATGTTAAGATTCAAAAGTAGAATTGTCATTAATTTTGTTTTATGCATTTTAGTTTACATCAGCTCGATAGATGGTGTTGTACATTTTTGGCCGTCCGTTGAATGGCGGTGTTAGGGATTTCATGATCTCCCTTGTATATTGTAAATAAAATGACTCGTTCTGAGCTTGGCGTTTGATTCACATCGTAAATGCCTTGAAGGCACAATAGAGTTTAAGCATTAAGCACAGGATCGGAAAAACTAAACCTCCAACTTCTTGCTAGAATGATTCTTAATCCTGACTGGATGCTTCGGGTTCGGAGCTGCATACCTAACATAACGCTAAATACGCATATGCGCACGTCGGTCAAGCGTACGGGAGAGAATAGTTGTATAGCTACTCGTAGATGTGTTTAAGACTGATCATTATTATTAGCCAGGCGTGAGGCGCACGTACCCAGAGTACCGACACTAGTGGTTGCCACAACACGCGTACGTGACCAATGTGCATGATTACTTTACAGTTCCAGAATAATGGCTATTGAGACCTGCAGTCTTCGGTCGGAGCTGGCGGATCAGGTCTTCACGCAGTCAGGTGCACATTTGTGCGACAGAAGCGCCTTAGTGTCGGCGCGCAATAGCGACACTGCTGAGTGCGGAAGTGGCTCGTATGAATTTGTTGGTAGTGTGACAAAAATAGTTTGACATTGGCATTGTGAGGCGGGCTCGGCGCGCACGCCACTCGCGGCTACGGCGTCGCGCTCTCGCCACCAGCCGCAACGCCAGCCAGCACGAGCCAGCCCCGGCGCCATGCCCGTCACGTACGCACGCGCCTCGCAGCTGGAGCACCAGCGGTGAGCCCGCATGCCTCGCCTCACCCGCGCCATGCATATGCCGCGCACAATTCACTACATCAACTGTCAGCTGTACCCGCGATACGTTTGTCAAAAAGGGTGCCGTTGTGTCCAACTCTACCGGTGCGAGGAAAGTAAACAATAAGCCCATCACATTTTTGCTGAATTAGCAACATTCCATATAAAGTTTAATAACTTTAATAAAAAAAGTACATCCAACATAAAAATCTGTAATATTCCGATAAATGTTTATTTATTTTTATTTTATTAGTACATAATTATAGTAATATATTTGTATTTAGATTTAAATAAACTGTAACAATTCCACAAGTTCACTGCATTTATTATTACATCGCTCTATTATAAACAAACGTTAAAGCCAAATAAATTAAACTAGCGGTAGTTTCATCGTCACACATTCAGATAATGGACGAGTATGTTTCCTAAGTGAAAAAAATGGTTTGAGTTCGAAAACATTTACAGACATTTTATACCATCAAAAGTCAGTACGGTTGGGCATTCCTAAATAAGTATTAACTTTACATCATTCATCTTGACATTTTACAAACCAAGTGAAAACGAGATAAAATGCATCATGGGGGTCTGCAGATTAAAAATATAAAATGCGTAGAAACAAAATAAGCCACGGCAGCTTAGAGACGAGCAGTCGCAAGTGACGGCGCCCCTCCACGACATGGCTCTTCGCAGGTGGCCCCACAAACCCTGAAATCGCAAAAACACATCAGCACCCCATAACGTACACATGGACACTTGGTGGTTATTTTTGCGCTTTTAGTATGTTTCCTAAAGTAAAAGCTGTTTATAATAATGGAGCGTCCATTACAACAACTCATACCTGCATGATTTTAAGTGCTGTGAAGTAGCCACGAGTGGTAATAGTTATCGATTGAACTTCATAAAAATGAAGAATATAATCCATAATCACAATGGCTAAAAAGGCGTTCGTGTACTCACTCGTGTGCGGCTTATATTCATAGTCATACGTAATTTGTTGTACCTACTTAGTGCACAGACCCCCAAAGTTGTATGCACGTGATCGTGACGAGTGATGAGACACTCCTGTGTAGTATCTCATGCGGCCCTGGTGCAGCATCCGCACGGCGGCGGGCGGCGCCTGGCACGGGGCGCACGCAAGGGCACGGCGCGACCTTGCGCACGCGAGCGCCACCACCCCCACGTGCCCACCACCGCGCCACCCACTCGATAGTACAGAAGGTCGGCTCGTACTCTCGCTCACTACGAATATACAAATTTCGCCATCGGCTCGGAACTAGCTTTCGATCCATTTGCGCACTCTCTATAACTTAACATTATATACTTACGACATAAGGATGGCGATAACAATTTTCGCAAGATTAATATCCATGTGAATAAGCGTGGTGTATGGCTGTGGTTGGAGGTAGATTTCTGTAATTACACGTGTGACGTGACAGCCTGGACACGCGCCGCGTGATCACCGACGCGAGCCGCGCCGAAGCCTGCAGTCACTAGTATAACCAGTGCCAGCATCGCGGAAACAACAACTAAAAGTCCGCGACAGCGACGACTATTTTATGGTTTCAGCAATAACCTAGGTCAAACATTCGAGGACGCAAAATACTATTTGCCTCGGGTAAGTAGCAAATAACTGAGTGACCTTGTCAGTTTAGTAGCCGTGGTAGCATCTCGTCCTCGCGTTACCGTCATCGCATCATTAGTTTCGCATGGCACGCACGCCACCCGCAATTGCGCCAAATCTGCCATTGTCGAGCGTCGATGCCCAAGCTATGAAGTGCCGGCGGCGGCGGCGAGCGGCGAGTGCTAAGAAGGTGCGGACGCACCAGCGCACCGCCGCCTCTCGCGCCTTGCGGTCGCTCGCGATGGACTGGACGTCATCACACGAGTCCGCGCATGTCAGCGTTACCTTCTGCACGCTATATTAATTTATTAACACTTATTTATGGTATTTCTTTGTCTTCTCGAGGGCTGCGTAATTTTTGAAAATACAAGCATTTCGTGTCCATCAACAACTAGGTAATACTAGTGTTAAAACACTGTACTTACCTACAGTTCAATAAATACTCGTAGTATATTTGTAAAGTTTTATATTTTATAGGATTGAGTAGTAATGTTGGTGTTGCAGCAAGCACCTGCATCCGCACAAGCCGCGCAAGTACTCGCTGCAGGAGGGTGCGCGCGGAGTGCTCGGTGCGGGCGAGCGGCGCGTGTCCATGGAGCCGGCCGAGGAGACGCTGCCTGAGGCGGACGCCGCCGAGCTGGCCGCACACCGCAGCGACGACCCGCGCGCACTGCGTCGCCACAAGATACAGGCCCGGGTCAGTCTCTCGTCAATCAGTGTAGACCTCTCCTAGGCCTTTACGTCTGCTTCACCCTACACTTACACGCTTTTATCGATGCTTGACGTGCTGTAGGTATACTTATTGACTGCTATACTCATTTTTGCTTCCAGGGGTCTACAGTCCACGTGAATCGCAAGGATGGCGGCGATAAAGTGCAGAATATATTAACAGATGCTGCATATAAGAAGATGTATGACCACAGCCCGCACTCGGTAAGCTCTCGCAGGTGATGGACTGGCGCGTGGAGCGAAGGATGCTGTGTCTGACCCCAGAGGTGTGTGTTGCAGGTGTTCGTGCAACTAGACGAGCTATTGGCAACCGAAGACGGCGAGGCGGAGTGGAAAGAGACGGCGCGCTGGATCAAGTACGAGGAGGACGTGGAGGAGGGCTCGGCGCGGTGGGGCAAGCCGCACGTGGCCTCGCTATCCTTCCACTCGCTGCTCAATCTGCGGCGTTGCCTGGAGACCGGTGTGGTGCTGCTAGACCTGGACGAGAAAGACCTTCCCGGCGTGGCCTACCGCGTGGTGGAAAGCATGGTGTCGGAAGGGCTCATCGAGGAGGACGACAAGCCCGTAGTCATGCGTTCGCTGCTACTGCGCCACCACCACGTGCACGATGACCGCTTCCGCTTCTCCATCAGCGGGAGGAAACACTCCTCCTACACCAGCCTGCAGGTAAGCTTATCAGTCATCCTTATCAATAATTTTCAATTCATCGTAAGCATTACGAATTTATTCCGAAAACCGAAGGTAACCGAAGAACGCCAGATGGCGCTTCGTGACTTTGGCGGCCATGCCATAATAACTTATCAGTAGTCGTGTAACACAATGAACCTTATCGGTTTCAAATACCTACACGAAAAATACAAAAAATGATAAGTACCTACAAGTGATAATCTGTCGTGTCAGATAGCGAGTCACGTTTATCGAACGTTACTTACGATATCTGACGTTTGGCATTTGCCGGACGAAATGTACGAATGTTTGTGACAATGTCCAAGGTTAATCCGGCGCGAAGGACTCGACTCGCTTCCGAGACAAACAACTGGTGATATAACACCTCTTCTTATCAATAAGTATAACAATCTGCGACCGTGGACAGCTCGACTGCTCAACGATGCAGCCCGTGCGACGCGGCGACGCGTGCGATCCGTGTACGCGGCGAGCTCAGGTTCCAAGCCTGAGTTGACAGCTTGCTCTTTATCTAGGCAGCCTTTTTATTATACGATGATTTGCATGACACATGCTAATTACTTCGACTTTTATAGCAGTCAGTATACTTTTTCGTTGTATTTTTATTCCTGATTTTCATATTGACGATACGAATCTAAAAAAGAACCTATGAAGCCTTATTCTTGGGTCATAGAATATTATACATATATTTACAACAACAACAACAACAACAAACACTGACTCTGGATTGAAGGTATATCATTCAATCCAGAGTGAGTGAATTATTTTAGGCGTTGTTTTTGTATGAATGTGTTTTGTGACTCGTCTGCTATCGTGAGTAGAGTCGTCGTCAGGGGCGCCTAGGCGCAGTGCGCAGTGTGGACGTGTTGTGTTGTGTGCAGTCGCTGTGGGTGGAGGAAGGTGCGGCGCGCGCGCGGTGCTCCGTGTGCAGCGCCTCCGCCGGCGGCGCGTGCCGGCGCCACAGCGCACACCTCATCGTACGGAGCGCCCCCCCGCCTGTGTGCCCCACTTCCTTCTCCCTCTGCTAGCTACCCTCACCAGCTTGTCTCCTCGATAGTTAGCTTACGTCATCGCCCACCCGATCCATGATGCTCATTTATCCTTGTGTGATTACATTTAGTTATTTGTAGCTGTTATCCTTGGTTTGGATTGTTGTTCGTAGGCACCCCGCGCGCCGCTGCCCCTAGTGGGCTCGGAGCGCCCGCACCGGGGCTGCAGTCACCGTCACTACCTCACTAGTCGTCATTCAATCAGTCTGCCTTTCATGTCATTGTACTACTAAAGACAACGCACACTTCACGCGGCTTCGGTAAGCCTCATGTTGTCACTTAGGGCCGACATAGTATCGAATCATGAATACCAACACATCTTTCGTTTTAAATTATTTCTATTTTAAAAAACTCTGGCCAAGTGCGACTACGAGACACTCGCGCAATAGGTTCCGGAAGAATCCCATTTTGTTAATATGTATTTTTAAAACGTCTTCTTTTACCTAGTTTCAGGGTCGGCTCTAACCTGAAAAGTGATCGCTTTCGCAGCCTGTTATATCTAACTTATCTAACTATAACCGTAGAACGTATAGATATAAACGTAGAACGTTTATAATATTAGTTAGATATAACAGGTTTGTAAGGTATGTTAGGATGTATGGATGAATGTTTATAACTCTCCCACGCAAAAACTACTGAACGGATTTTGATGACATAGTGGGTCCGCCGGCTTACCTGGGACAGCCTAGGTCCTGTCCTCGGAGGCACTCACTGGTTTAAACCAAAGAGGGTCTTTAGCTAAAGTTTAGATAGGGTGAAGTTCCCACTTCGTTGGAAGACGGGGAAACTGGTCCTCATTGGAAAACCGGGGCGCTTTGCAGACTGTCCGTCCGCATACTGGCACATCGTTCTGCTCGATGAAGTGGGCAAGCTCTTTGAGAGAGTAATTGCAGACTGCCTCGTCGCACGGCTAGTGGTGAGGACGGATCTGGCGGACAGCCAGTTCGGCTTCTGTGGGGGATGCTCCAAAGTGAATACCATTATGCGCGTGCAACGACGACAAGACGACCCTGCCCTAAAAAAACCGCTTTGGGATGCGGTTTTCTGGAGTAGGGTCGCCTTAGTGGTGTCTCTCGACATTTCCAATGCTTTTCATAGTCTACCCTAGAGTTGCATTAGGGAGGCACTCCAGTATCATCGGATGCTGACCTATCTCCATCGAGTGATCGAGGCCCATTTGGTGGGTAGATTCTTCATCTACCCTGGTCACCAGGAAATGGTGAGAAATGTTGTGCGGTGTCCAGCAGCAATCGATTCTGGGGCCGCCGTTGTGGAACATCGGTTATGACGCGGCGACTCCCCAGTGGCGCCAGTGCGGTCTGTAACGTTGGTCCTGGCGCAGGGAAAGTCCCGGCTGTGACTGAACTATACAACAGTCGTGGACAAGATGTGGCAATTGAGAGTCGCGGCGGCCCTGCATTAGTCCGAGGCCAAATGTTTTCATGGCTGACAACGATGAAGTACCTAGGACTCGCCCTCGACAGACGAGCCGGGGCTGCCCTCAAGTAACTCCTGCCCAACTAATGGGGTCCAGACTCCTCCTGCTGGATGCTCTACGCGGGGCATGGCCTTTTACGTGGCGCTAGTATGGGTGCCATTGCTGTAAAAGCGACCAGCCTGCAAGCTGAACGCGTCCCAAATGGTCATAGCCGTCCGAATGATGCAGCGATAACAGACGGTCTTCAGCGAAGAGACGAGCCGATATGCTGCCGTGGAACTAAGAGACAAGTGTCCTTCGATTCTGTGCACTATGCGCACACCGCGCGTGGAGGTTCAATGCTGGAGTGTGACTCTGCTGCCGTGACAGATCGCGGCATGGCGGACAGTGTTCCACCAGGATCTCATGGAGAAGAATGCCTCAACGTATGGTGGAGCATACGGTGGAGGTGCATCCCACTTGGTTGGAGCACCACCATGTCCTTGTGAAGGCGATCGGTGGCAATGACCTCTCGAGTCGGGTCCAGGTTCAGGTCATAATACGGAGCGAGAGGGAATGGGATGCGAATGCTTCCTTCTACGAAGCATTACCTAATGCTAGTGAAGGAGGCCGCCGTAACCGTGTGAGAGAGCGATCATCCTTACGCCCCAGCCGCCGCCACAGGACACGCCCCGGGCTTCTGACATATCAGAGCGATCCCCGACCAAAGTAGGCGCGGGCTTACGGACGGCGAACTGTAATAATAAGCCCCCATCGCCGTATCTCTATATTGACGTCGTGGTGGGGCTTGTGCGCTCCAAAACACCCTAGGTCGGTATCGGTAGCGTTTGCTTTGGCGTAACACGCCTAGGGTGAGGGGCGGGGCAGTTTTGTGGAGACTGTTGGGCATTAGCGACCCCACGGACCCGATCTCCCGGGAGATTCTTCTTCTTCATCTCCGGCATACCTTTATTGGCCGGCCGTAGTGAACACTGTCGAGGAACAGAGCTCCCACCTCTCTCTTGCCTTTATTGGCTGGCTTTAGCGGAGATTCGCAAGAGCAACCGTGCTCGGGATAAGGATGTATAATCCAGTAAGGTGCTGGTAGGGATCTTGACCGTACTTCCGGGAATGTCGTGATAGTCGTGGTATACCTCTCCACTCCTCAAGCACCTCAGGATATGCTGCCGTCTTGGTGCTACGTCACTTTGTGCTAGCAACCGTTTTTGGGGGCCCATTTATTGAGTGTGCAAGTCACCCCCTGCCTTAATAACATTGTTCAGGCCCCTGCCTGTTTTTGTCTTAACACAGTTCCAGGTTACCAGTCCTATTATCTTAGTTTGCATATGTCGCAATAGTTTTTCGCCAACCAGGGGTTGTCCTTGGGTGCACTAGCACAGCGCGTACAGGAATAATCGTGGATTGGAATCACGTTTCATTAAAATTATCGAAAGGGCCTCTGCGAGTTGGCTTCGGCCCCTCGTACGCCTTCCAAAGGTCCAGGACCTGAGGGTCCTGAGATGTATAAATGCACAAAAATAATAATAATAAACATTTAATTCAGGAATTTATTCCCATATAAGTTGCTCACCAATGGGTAGCTCACCATCTGGTAAGAATAGAGCCAGGGACTACTGCGCGTTGTTCCACGAGCGCCTCATAAAAATATCAGCAAAATTGTAGGGGCGTAGAAATTCCCCTTGGCCCTAGCGGGCATCGGCCCTACTTTTCTGAAAGGGATACCGTGATCCTGGAATGCAAAGAGCAACTGAAAGACACAGGTGGGTTTTAGTCAGGAAAAGTCTCACGCTCTCACGCTCCACCATAGCTGACTTCTCCAGATATGGTGGAACGTAAGAGCGTGAGACTTTACTTATATTAGAAGATTTAATACTTAAAAAAAAGGATTTGAATAAAAAAGGTGGTGGTGGGCGCGCGAGCTATGAGAATGAGTGCTTCGGGCGGCCGCAGGGGTCGCCCGAGACCCCCCGCCCCCCTAAAGCCGGCACATCCTAGGTTTTTCTAATCTGAAGGACTACAACTTAATCAGCTGTTTCCGGGACAGGATTCCGATTTTTGCGAATTGACCGAAAAAGAAATTCGCATCACACTCACACATCACACTCAGACATCACACTCATTTATCACACTCACACATCACACTCACACATCACACATCACACTCACACATCACACTCACACATCACACTAACACATCACTCTCACACATCACACTCACACATCACACTCACACATCACACTCACACTCACACATCACACTCACACTCACACTCACACTCACACATCACACTCACACATCACACTCACACAATCACACTCACACATCACACTCACACATCACACTCACACATCACGCTCTCACATCACACTCACACATCACACATCACACACATCACACTGGCTGTAATTACCTACCTAGGTATACTTACTGTATATTCTCGCGAACCAGTGCCAAATGTTAGGAAGGTTCGGAGTAGGTACAGAGTATGCGGCTACGTGGTGTGATTGGTAGGCGGTAGTAGGTAGGTAGTACGCATATCTACTTGTTGGACATTTGATACATACACCTTTGTATAGTCATTGAGCTACAGGGTCCAAATTCCGGGAGCGCGCTGATTGTGGCGAAATAAAAAGGTTATTTAACTTTTTCTCAAAGTTTCAAGTACTTAGGTACCTGCCCAAAAAATATATTTTTGTGTTTTGAGTACGTAGTTACCAACCCAACTTGAGTTGGTAACCTGTTTACATTATATTAAGATAAAAATCGATCCCAAAACCGTAAGTATCGGTGTGTTTCTTACTTGTTCACACTCGAACGGCTGAATGAATAGAATAGAATAAACTTTTTACACCACCTGCTCGATAATGCCCTTTTAAATGTCAAACAACTATCTCTTTATAGCAAGTCAGTCAGTCCCCAGGGAAGTAATTTAGTATGGGCAATCCCTAGGAAATAATGAGATTTGAATTTGGAACGTGGAAAACAACCACATAGTTAATATAATTATAACCTGCTGCTAATGCTAAATTCAGCTCTGTAAGTCCACAGTCCGACATTAGGGTTCTTACTGTAGTGAAAAAGAGATACTTACAAAGTATCCTAGTACTTTTTCCATGCTAACGCTATTCGTTAGCATGGAAAAAGTACTAGGGGCTAAAATAAATAATGAAAAGTTGAGAAATTAGCTTACGCTTAAAAAAGAAAGTGTATGAAACAGCCATACTACCTTGTCTAATATACGGATGCCAAACATGGTCATTGAGAAAAGAAGATAAGGAGAAAAATTTTGTGCATAAAACAATCTGATAAAACAAAACTAACGAATGTAAACCAAAGAATAAGATCACTAAAATGGAACTGGGCAGGACATCTGAGTAGATTGGAGTGTACGAGATAGACAAAGTGGGTAACAGAATGAATTCCATTAGACGGTAAAAGAAATCAAGGGAGACAAAAAAAGAGATGGCGTGATATATTTGCCCAACATTGTGGACCAAACTGGATGACTCAAATTTGGTACGGACGGAACACGGGTTTTAAACGCTTCCGTACCAAATCAGTCCTTTTATAGAGTAGTCTGGCGACCATAATTATTATTATTAATTGAGCTCGTTTAGGTCCTCTACGGGAGATGGTTTGCTCCGTAGCAAATCAGTATAATATATCGATTCAGTATAATAAATTAAATTATTAAAGAACGATTTCCTAAAGATCGACCCGTTGGTTTCCGTGCTGGTACTGAGTCCTAAAAAGCACAGTACAGATGATCCTACGGTGCACATGTACCGTGTTTCATGACTGGTCAGTAATTGGGCTTTATTCGCACAAAAATTATCTTGAGGAAAACTGGTCCTTTGAACGTTTTTAAATAACAATATAGTTGCATTCAAAAATATCTGAGATCGATTCACAGAATCAATCGATTTTTTAAGATCGATTTGACAATTCGATTTTCTTGCCTGGTAAAATCGATTCTTCGATTAACAGATCGCAGATCGTTATCCGTACACGTCTTGATGGCATACGCAAAGCAAACGGTCCGGTCCGGTCGTCTATTGTGAGAACAGATTTGGTCCGGCTGGTTTAGTATGTCATGCCAAATTCGAACGAGTGTTAACACTAATAAAACTAAAAAACCTACACATTTGCCACTCAAAGGTTAGGCAACAACAACCTCAGGTAGGCAATTGACTAGAATTTGAGGGTACTACTAGGTAGGTATTTATTGAAAATACTTATGAGTCTAAAACACACCCATAAAATTACAAACAAAGATACTTCATTAGTTAAGTAAGGACTTAGTAGGACTACGACAAAGTCAATAATCTTAGTGAGTCAAATGTGTGTGTGTGTATCCTGTAAATAATCATTGTTTATTTATTTTTTTAAAGTCAGAAACCGTTGTTACGATTCCGGACCAGGCAAAATGATTATCAGAAATCAAATGATACAATTTTGTTTTACAAAAATCTCTCCCGATTAATTTCGAATCCATTTTAGCATATTTTTTTTGGTAAGTAGGTATTTCATAGTTATCATAGTTTAGGATTTGTTTACTATCCCACACATTCGGAAAATTCATATTCTATTTGTTCAGTACTGATCGCTGCGTTTACACTTTGTTCCTTCAGTATTGCATAATATTACAGTAGTGCGTTTTATTGCGACATGTTGACGGAAGAGCTCGCTTGGTGCATCACCATATCGACGAAGGCAAAGAAGGAACAGGAGTGGATTTTTAGTCAATAAAAGTCTGACACTATCTCCCGCTCCGCCCAAGAGCGGGATTTGTCATAAGATGATTTTCCCACCTAAAAAAAATCACCATATCGAAAGAATCGTTGGCCGCCTTACGTGCACTCAATCGAAACATTTCCATTCCCACACGATTGATACGTACATACATGACGATACACTACGTCACAGCCAAATACCGGCGCCTACCTACGCGCTCCGCCAATACATGCCGTGCCAACAACGATCGAGACATGTACCTACAGTCGACACCGACCATGCACTTGTACATAGTGTGACTCATACTTGTAGAACTACTTACAATGAGTTCCAAATAAGAATAGGATCGATTTGTATGCCATGTTGTGACGCCATATGTAGCTGTCAAATCGAAAAATTGTGTAGGCAGAGCAAAACAAAACATTTTTTAAATACTTGTCGGCTGAGGATGCCGATCATCATTGAAGCTCTGTCCAGGGACTCTATTTTGCGGGTATCGAGGGAATAAACAAAATTGGCAAATGGAAAATGGTCGAAGAAGAAGGCGAATTGTTCCTAACAATGAAAATAAGAAAGAAAATAGTATTTTTTATTAAAATAATTATGACTTAAATATCTAGCTAATAAAGATTAAACAATAACGTTTTCACTTCACCTAGATTTAATTAAGACTCAATATTACAAAGAAAAAAAACCCTTTTTAAAACGCAAATAAGTTTTCTTTGCAAACCGTACTTTTCAATCAACATTTGACAGATAGACATTATTGACTTTCCTATTCTTAACGAATTGGAAACGGATATTGGAACGCGTGGCACATACGCATTATGTTCCATTACTGTTCTATTCTTATTTGGAACGCATGGCACATACGCATTATGTTCCATTACGGTTCTATTCTTATTTGGAACGCATGGCACATACGCATTATGTTCCATTACGGTTCTATTCTTATTTGGAACGCGTGGCACATACGCATTATGTTCCATTACTGTTCTATTCTTATTTGGAACGCATGGCACATACGCATAGCACATACGCATTATGTTCCATTATTGTTTTATTTATTTTTTTGTTTTGAGTGTATTTGAGAGCGTATTTTGCTACTATCAAACCATTTCTATCAATTAGATATATGCTTTATTAAACATCTCCCTAGTCTAGCCACTACTCTATGTTAGGTACATAGGTACCTTAGGTATATAGTCCAAAACTCCAAATCAAAATGCAACATATTAACTTGTGTTAAATGCTGAACAAAATGTACCCGGACGGACAGTCCAATGAGGCAAAGTTTCAGCTCATGCTAATTCGCGTTTACTAACAGATACAAAAAACTTCGGTACAATCACATTTTATTTATATTACCCGCGATGAAACGGAACAGGTAAGCATTATGCGTTTTGGTTTAGGGTGAAAAGTTGTTTGTGCCTTTGTTCGCTGACCAATATTCCCATTTATCTCCAAAACGGCTCGACCGATTTATATGTGGTTTTTCTTAAAATGTATATGATTAAACGGTATGGACATGCTCAGCGCATTCTGTACATTTCATCTCATTTGCTTTGTGTTTATAACCGTTGTTCTGTGTCTGTCCCGAATAAAAGTGATTCTATTCTTATTAATTAATGATAGTTTGTATCGGGAACCAAAATGGCATCGGCAGCCCATCCCAATGTCCATCATCGTGTACCGTAACCGCCGGGAGGAAAGCTACACGCGGCTCCAAGAGCCTGTGATACCTAATAAATAACTAATCCTGCAACTGCTAGAATATCACAACAGTAACATATATAACAGTAATATACAGCAATATGATAAGTGTTAAAGTATGAAATTGCCGTTTTATTGAAATAGGTACTTCGAATTGATATGGAACCTTGGTTTGAGATTTTTGGAATCCTAGAGTTGAATTCCCTCGGATTCCACAATCGGATTCCATAAACAGGCAACACCCGATGTCAACGGAAGTTGTGTTTTTCATTCATGGTGTTTTATTTAAATAAATCTTGAAACATTAATTTCTGGGCTCATTTTTACGCAAATTTTACAACAATAACTACAAAGAAAGATATACATAATAAAAAACTTACCAAAACCATCAATAATTAAAGTGAAAATCATCAAAATAGAAAAAGAAATTACTATTATTATTATTTATTATATCAATAAAATAAAATAAAAAATATGTAAAAATTACTCTCTCATGATTTGACTGATTAGCAGAAAGAAACGCGTGTTGAATAACCGTAAGTGAAAAATGCAACGGCTGACCCCAGGTCAAACGCTGCAACAGTGTCCTAAAGCAAACTTACTAATAAAAAGATAATGTTAACTGTTTGGTCTCAGCATGTCACTATAGCTTTCGCCGAACTCCAAACAATGATAGCAAAACTAGCAGAACAGCCCCGACTCATGAATCGATCTTCACCATTATTGCTCCATGATAACGCGAGAACATACAGCACGAGGAACCGTTTTAACTCTAAAGGAACTGCAATTAAAAACCATTCGTCACCCTCCGTATTCGCCAGACGTTGCTCCAACGGACTACCATTTTTTTCGTTATTTGGACAATTTTCTACTTGATAATAAGTTTTCTTCTCAGAAGGCAGTACAAAATGCTTTCACACAGTTTGTCGAATCTAGAGCGCCAGAGTTCTATTGCAGAGGCATAAATGACATTCCTATTAGATGGCAGCAATGTATAGATATTATTTGGTATATAATAATGGTAATTATTTTGATTAAATAAATATGATAAATTAAAGAAAAAAAGAATTTTCAAATTTTCAGTATAAATCGGCAATTTCATTCTTTAACCCCAAATAATATATAATAACTTTCCGAGTCGTAACAGTACCTATCTAGGTATCTATCTATCCATTGTGGCTAGACTAGTTCGTAGAATAGTTTTGCATTTCAACTCTTCCTCTTCGAATTGGGTATGTACATACGCAATGCAATTGAGCAACTGAAATAAAAAATGGAGCCACTAGACACCACTAGACTGGCGTGCGCTGTTGATGGAAACAGTCATAAATAGTAGCGTGGCTGAGCGTATGCTTGTGTGCAGAACCTGGCGGACCCCCGGCGGCGCCGCAGCTCGTACGCGCTGCCGTTAGAGCGCGCTGAGATGCGCAAGAAGTCGTCGGCGGGCGGGCTGGACCTGCGCGAGGTGGAGTACCTGGCCGCCGCCGCCGCCGCTGACGCCGGCTCGCAGGACGAGCTGCGCCGCCCGCACAATGACTCCATCCTCAAGCGCATTCCCGGCGACGCCGAGGCCACCACCGTGCTCGTGGGCGCCGTGGGCTTCCTGGAGCAACCCACCATCGCCTTCGTGCGCCTGGCGCAAGGCATCTTTATGCCGTCCATCACTGAAGTGCCGGTGCCGGTGCGCTTCATGTTCATACTGCTCGGCCCCAGCGGCGCCGACTTGGACTACCACGAGGTTGGCCGCTCCATATCTACGCTCATGTCCAACCCGGCATTCCACTCCATCGCCTACAAGGCTGACGACCGTCGCGAGCTGCTCTCCGCCATCAATGAGTTCCTGGACGACTCCATCGTGCTTCCGCCGGGTGACTGGGAGCGCCAGGCGCTGCTACCCTTTGAGGAGCTGCGCGCCAAAAGCGAGATGATCCGTCGGCGCAAGCGCGACGCGCTGGAGCGAAAGCGCGCGGCTGGTGAAGCGCCCGCGCCGCTCGACGAGAAGAAAGCGCTGCTTGCGGCGGAGGCGGGCGGCCTGCCCAGCAAGGAGCCCGACGACCCGCTCCGCCGGACTGGCCGCCTGTTCGGAGGTCAGTTTTTTTACACCGATCCATTTTAAGATATTGCATTAATTAATCAGTTCCTTTCGTCCTATCTCAGTAGCGACGGTCCCAGGACAGTCCGGGTGGCCCCTTTTGGGCCTTCCACATATATCCATTACTTCATTACCTGCGCTTACGTTACCGTGCGGTGCCGTGACCGAGGCAAAACTTGTGCGCAGGCGTGCTGCGCGATATGCGGCGTCGCTACCCGCACTACGCGTCTGACTTCCGCGACGCGCTCAACGGACAGTGCGTGGCCGCCACCATCTTCATGTACTTCGCGGCACTGTCGTCCGCTATCACGTTCGGTGGGCTGCTCGCCGAGAAGACCTACGGTAATATCGGCATCTCCGAGACTCTGGTGAGTCACCACAAATTCTGCTGCCACATATTTTTCTGTTGATATGAACTATATATATATGACTCGTTAGTAACGGAAGAGGTCACGAAGTGTTTGTTTGTAAACGCGGACCAGTAGGTACCAACGTTACTTTTTAATTCATAAATCTTATCTAACTATGGCCTTTTCAATGAATAAACGACGTCTAAGATAATTTATTAGGTAAGTATTATCATACTTATAAATAATCTGATAGAATAGACCATTGATTGGAAGTGCTTTATCTTACCCATAGAAATATAAAAAAAACAGGAGAAGTAGCAAGGGGGCGTATGGATGTCCACGCGACTTGCACAAAATTCGCACATTCGGGCAAACGGCCTTCAATTATAAACGCGGTGAGATTCGCGATACATGATCGTAAACAAATTTAAAATGCTGTGTTGTTCAGTGGTTTCGTGCAAGAGCCGAAGCGAGAAGAGAAGCCTGGGTCATTACGGAATCTCTTACCATATGTAAGTGCAAGTTTATATTATATATTATAATAATTATCTTTAAAATCAGTAAAAACAACAAATCTTATAATATCCCATGTTGCTACTACGTTATTTTTTTTTTTTCAAATATTAAAGCGACTGTATTACTCTTACAGTAAATACGTTGCTTTTTTACCACTACTTAGTTTTAACGCTCAGTAACTGGACATGCAATGTAAAATAACATAACGATACTTTATCAGTGGGGATTATTTCATAATACGGCCGCTCATTAACTCGCCGCAACTAAGCGGCGAGTTAATGATGTGCCTGTATGATCTACTAATGTTGACTATCGACCATAATATCGATTGGTTGGATATCCGAAGTGAAATAATATAATTATTTTTATTTATTTTGATTATTTTACAGAGTAGTAAAGAAATACGCAAGCAACTGTCTTAAAAAAAGTTGGTTGAATTGTAAGCTTACAATAGGTGAAGCCAAGGGTAATAAACATATTTAACCATAAAGACCCAAGCTTTAAAATAGAATAAAAACACTAAATATTTATTTACTTATGGCACACCAACGACTTATTCACTAATACGTTTTTTAAATAACAATCAAACTTAAAATCTAGAGTAAATTTGTCACTTACAAGTGTGCACAGCATTTATATAAAGTTCAAGTCTTACTAGCCTATATATTATTATATAGGCTCAAGAAAAAAAACAAACGAAACTACAAGAAACCAAAAAAAAAAACTAGTGTGGTACCTACTCAACATATTAATGGTGACCACTGTGGGTCAATAGCAATTGCTTACGAAATTTCAAAAGCTTACCGGCAAAGATGTCAACGCCATTGCAAGGTGAATGGAGATCGTTATACGTCCTCATCAATCTATTCATTGGTGCCAAATGTCCGAGTTTAGTTCTTGCCTGGAATGGAGTGAACACATCTAGGATGCGTACAGTTCTGGGTGAAGCGTGGTGAGAAACAGATATATTCATTTCGTCGAGAAGATTCGGAAAATCAGATCGTTAGTTTGCCTTCGCTGTTTTAAAGTTATCATTTTAAATATTGAAAAGAAATGGCAGATTTGTATGTTTTAGAAAATAAAACATATATAGTACATAATATTATCTTTAATCTTAAACCACTGCTACCGTAGTAAATATGTTTATTGCCCTGGGCTTTTGAAATATTATTTTAACGAAAAAGATCCAACGCCATATTTTTGCTAATATCTCGAAAAATATGTCATGATGTCGGACTAGAGATTAATAAAATTTATATTCTTATGTTTATTCTTTAGTTAAAACCAACCCCGACAGTTAAAGTGGAGAATCAAAGACGAAATACGATCTGAACCTAAATATCACAAAACCTCTGTGTGGGTTGGATCCTTTCCGTTTAACTATGGCCAATTATTATAGTGTAGCCACCTACATATAATAAAAAAACAAAATAAAAGATAATATATATTTACATATGTACAGAAACTAACAAGTAGTATTATATAGAATCAGAAATCAAAATAAAATAATCCCCTGTCCTAACATAAAACAAACAAACTATCAAAGACAAATTTCGCATAATTAGTAGATAGTTCCTTATCAGCTGCGATGACGCGTCCATTGTACGAGCGGCGAGCAGCTACGTCAGCGAACCAATTGCGCGAGCGAGACGGCACGGTCGCTGCGTTGCGCTCACACAGCGCGCGCGACGAAAGCTAGTACGTTCACGGAACCGATACTGACGGCAGCTTTATAAATCAGCTTTCGCCGCGCGTAATTGCTTACTAAACTCTCGCTTCTGCTTATCTGTCTCTCTACCTTTCACTCCTTCTATCTCGTATTAGTGGGACCCTTGGTGTAAATTGTGAACTGTATAACTTGTGCCTGTGCAATAAACTTTCTTCTTATGTACTGTGGACTTTGCTTTATCTACTCCCGCTACTTCACTCTTCACACACGCCAAAGACCCCTAAAATAGAATAATATTATTAATTATTTAGGATTCAAGCGCCTTGTGTTTTATTTAATATTTTAATCAAGTCACACAATTAACTACAATAAAAGGGTCCACGTTACATGCATCGTTTTCGATGTTTAGTTCAGTTATTTTTAATAATACTA
The DNA here is from genome assembly GCA_961205895.1 of Mythimna pallens. Lineage (NCBI taxonomy): Eukaryota > Metazoa > Arthropoda > Insecta > Lepidoptera > Noctuidae > Mythimna > Mythimna pallens. Next base: position 143,706 of record OY540824.1, read on the forward strand.
TTGAATTGAGGATCATCGGTGATGATGCACTTGTCGAATCAAAACTCCAAAGCCTTGAGCATCGACGCCGAGTTGCTGGCCTGTCGGTTTTCTATCGATTACATTTCGGGGAGTGTGCGTTGGAATTGCACAATTTAATTCCACCAAGTCCGTTCCATCATCGGACCACTAGACGTACGGCGTTGCGCCATCGGTACATGGTGGACATCCCACCCATACGTACAAAGCGTTTTGGGAACACATTCATAATGCGTACAGCTAAGGAGTGGAATTCCCTGCCGGAGTCTGTGTTCCCTGATAGCTACAACCTAGGGGTCTTTTAAGTCAAGAGTGAATAGGTTACTTCTAGGCAAGCGTGCTCCATTTTCGGCCACATCATCGCTTACCATCAGGTGAGATAGTGGTCAAACGCGAGCGAAAAAAAAAAAAAAAAAAGAATTAGTTGTTAGTTGTATTTTAATCAGTCACTTTAATTAATAAAACGAAAACAATCCATGTCACGTGAATTGTTTATGTTTAATTATATCTTTAGAATAACAATTATCCAAGTAGTTTGGATCGTTTTAGTAGTATGTGTTTTGGATTATTTTCGTAAATATATTATTCTCAATAAAGATCTAACAAACATGGAGCAAAGTTAATAAAAAAAATACGACCTGTTATACATGTGGGTTGGTAACTCAGGTCTATAACTTCATGTTGCGTTTGAATTTGGATTGTTTTCGTGATATTAAAGTTTTAACTACAAAAAGTGTTGGTATACATAACTCATTTTTGGACAAAGTGTAGGTTGGATCTTTTCGGTTTAACTATAGTTTAGTTTTTGAGTTTTATGAAAACAATTTTTATTATTTATATATTATTTTCAGGACGTATTGATTTTTTTATTTGTTTTTGGGACCTAAAAGAAATGGCACAACAAAAAATGAAAAATTCGATAACTTTTCTATTTATTAGTCAATCACTAGCGTAAATGTAAAATTAATTGCTTTTGCATAGCCATGGAAAATCCGGATCACTTCTACAAAAAAGGGATTGCCCATTCAAAAATATTGTGTCTAAAGCATTTCTGGTTGAAAGTAAATTGAAAACTTTATTTACTTCGGATATCCAACCAATCGATATTATAGTCGATAGTCTACATTAGTAGATCATACAGGCACATCATTACCTCGCCGCAACGGCATACGTTATTAGTGCGGTCGTATTATGAAATACACCGCGCTAATAAAGTATCGTTATGTTATTTTACAAGATTCAAAGATTCAAAAGCCATTATTTCAAATAAACCATTATATTTTTGAAATGTCCAGAAGTCAGTCAGTCAGAAAAAATGATGCTAATTGCACATTCCAAAGATAGATCTCTATGGAGAAGAATGTGCAAGAAACTCCATGGACACTCTTTTCAATCATGTTTTACAATTACAAATATCTCTGTTACATGTTTCTTGTCGCTATCATGTGAGAAGATTGTCAATAAAGTAAAAATAAAAACTAAATATAGATATTAAAATAGCAACTGGCAGCAGCTAAGAGATGACCAGTCTCAACTGACAGCGCTCGTTCACGCATATGACGCGAATATTAGCATCACTCAGCTCAACCATTTTGAAGGTAACTGAATGATCCAACACACGCGCCACCATCAGTAAGATATTTGAATGAGCATGACAAACCCTCAACTGCCATGCTCATTTATGTCAAACAAGTCCAATAGTAACCTAAAAACCATAAAATAGCTCCATGGTACTCACATTTACAAACTTTGAAAAAAAAATGCTTCTACATTATACAATACTAACTAAGTACAATAATATTTTACAAATTCAAAAAAAAGACATTATAGAATAATAATAATAGTTTCAAAACTAATCAATTTGTACACCCCGGTGGTAGTGGAGCTGGACCAGCATTGAGCCAAGCATTTTTATCTTGAATATAATCCTCCAACTTATTATATGCTGCATAGTGTGCGTTTAATACAAGATTTAAATTTCGTTTCATTTGGTTCTAATATTTGGGGAGGTATTTTATTATAACATTTCAAACAGTACCCCATGAAAGAAAAGGCCACTTTAGCCAGTCTGAAACCTGGTTGAACTAATTGGTCCCTATTTCTTGTAACATAATTATGTCTATCGCCTCTTTTGCTAAAAAGATGAAGATTTTTTCTAAAGTACATGATGTTTTCGTAGACATATTGACAAGGCACCGTCATTATTTTAATATCCTTAAACAGTTCCCTTAGAGAATCGCACCGGCGGAGATTGTAAATAGCTCTGATAGCTCTTTTCTGTAGAATAAAAATTGAGTCGAAGTCTGCAGCCCGTACCCATAGTACGATACCGTATGACATGATACTATGAAAATAACTAAAATAGACTAGTCTAGCTGTATCGACATCCGTAAATTGGTGGATTTTTCTAACAGCATATGCAGCTGAGCTAAGTCGTCCTGCAAGAGGTGTTAAATGAGGACCTTGTAGCCTTGGGGCAAGCGTAATCCCTAGGAAAACCGTTTTATCGACAAATTATAGTTTCTCATTGTTCAATATTATGTCACATTTACATACTTTTGACATTTGGTAAGGAAAATCTTATGCATTTCGTTTTTTCCCATTTAGAACTAGATTATTAGCAGTGAACCAGTTTTGGACCTGCAGTAGGGCGTTATTTTCGTCGTCAAGATTATTAGTCTTTCTATTTATCTTGAAAATCAAAGAAGTGTCGTCGGCAAATAACACCATATTAAGTTTGTTTTGCAACAAATAGGGTAAATCGTTAATATAAACTAAAAATAAAAAAGGACCTAAAATTGAACCTTGGGGTACCCCCATTTTCACATTTAATCTAGACGAAATGACACCGTTTATGATGTTTATCTGAACTAGTTGCTGTCTGTCATTCAAATAATATATCAAGTTTCAGGAGTAATGTTTCATGAACCACACAATCAAACGCTTTAGACAGGTCGCAGAAGGTGCATATATCATCGTGTGCATCTTCCTACGCATTAAAAATGTGTTTTAGTAAGGAGACACCAGCGTCAGTTGTACAACGTCCTTTGGTGAAACCAAAATCGTGCACGATGTTATTCGTGTTAAAATGGATTAAGCATTTGATTTAACATTATCTTTTCAAATATCTTGCTAAAAACTGGCAATACGGACACCGTCCTATAATTATTAGTGTCTTTACTGTCACCTGATTTAAAAAGTGGTATCACTTTTCTATATTTTATTAGATCCGGAAAGACTCCTTGATCTATACACAAATTAAATAATTATCAAAGCTAAGTACGGCGCTATAGTCTCAATAATTGAGGCACAAACTTTGATAGACATACCCCATAGATCTTCAGTCAATTTAACCTTGATTTGTTTAAAAGCTTTTATTACTGTTATGGGGTTTATATGTTTAAAGTTAAATTCAGTCGAACAGGCTGCAACGTTCGCCTGTAATAAACCAAAAGCATGCGATGGCGACGAATTTAGGGCATCAGTAGTTTTAATTGGTATACTAGCAAAGAAATTTACAAATTCTTCTGCAACTAGTTTGTTATCGCTAATAACACCATGATGAGTCTCCGATGTGTAATCATTGTTATGTATTTTGTTCCTGTTGGTTTCATTATTTATGATTTTCTAAACCGTTTTTATTTTATTATCTGCTGATTTAACTTTGTTGCTAATGTATAAGGCCTTAGTTGCCTTACAAGTATTTTTAAACATTTTTGAATAGGTAGCAACATACTTATTAAAAGTTTCAGTGTTCATTTATTAAGGTTAAAGGCCATACAGCTCAAAAAATCTTTCCCTACTTATTCTGATTCCTTTAGTTGCCCAGTCACTAAATCTAAACTTAGGGCAGATAGTTTTAGTACTTTTCTCAAAAGTCTTATTAAACTCGGTTTGAAAAAAAATCGTTATATTAAATATTACCATTGTTCATTCCAAGCTTCCAATCTCCTAACTTGCTAATTAAAGTGCTGTTAAATTTATTTAGTTTACCGGATGTTATTGGTCAGGATTGAATCTGCACTTGTTGTATTGTTACTTTGGTACGTTGGATTCAAAAGTTACCATTACACCGCTATGATCAGAGGGCAGATAATTTACAATGGCCTTTTCTAAATAGTTGCAGCAACAAAAAACATTATCGATACATGTAGCAGTAGTTGCTGTAGTTCGAGTTGGTTTTATAAACACATTTGATAAATTAAATGATTTGAAGAGATTTAATAATCTACTGCTATCTGAATTATTTTCTAAAATATTAACATTCAAGTCTCCACAGATAATTTTTGCATTTATGGCAAGTTTTGCCATAACATCTTCCATGACAGACTCAAAAATAGAGTTGTTTTGATAATTAGGGGGCCTGTAAATGCACACTATGATATGCCTATCCAGCTTAACACAAGACAGTTCAATGCTATGTTCAACGGACAGTGAAACTATGTCTTGACGAGTTTTAAATTTAATACTATTCTTAATTAGGATCAGTGAACCGCCACGTAACATTGTTTTTCGGTTAAAACAACTGCCCACGTTATAATTCTCAAAATTTACTAGCATTTCAAAGTCCTTTAACCAATGCTCAGTAAAACAAATGATGTCAAAAATAGTTTTTTCTAAAAATAATTGAATTTCCAATTGTTTCGAAGAAAAACCCTGAATGTTTTTACATTGCTTGTCCAGTTACTGAGCGTTAAAATTTAGTAGTGGTACAGAGCAATATATTTACTGTAAGAGTAGTACAGTCGCTTTGATATTTGAAAACAAAAATAACGTAGTAGCAACAAGGGATATTATAAGATTTGTTGTTTTTACTGATTTTAAAGATAAATATAGTATTAAAATTGCACTTACATATGGTAAGAGATTCCATGATGACCCAGGCAGTCGCTTTGATATTTGAAAACAAAAATAACGTAGTAGCAATAAGGAATATTATAAGATTTGTTGTTTTTACTGATTTTAAAGATAAATATAGTATTAAAATTGCACTTACATATGGTTAGAGATTCCATGATGACCCAGGCTTCTCTTGTCGCTTCGGTTCTTGCACGAAACCACTGAACAACACGGCATTTTAATTTTGATTACGATCAAGTATCGCGAATCTCACAAGTTTATAACTGACGGCCACTGACGGCCGTTCGCCCGAATATGCGAATTTTGTGCAAGTCGCGCGGACATGCACACGCACCCTTGCCTCCTGTTTCTTATATTTCTATGATCTCATTCCATTGAATATAAATTCTCATTGGGAGCAGTTAAAATTTCATGTTTTTTTTTTCATTTAATTAACCACATTTTTAAAAAGATTTATCCCTTCTGACTAATCGATCTGAAAGTATAGGTAGTTATTTTTTAAATTTTTATCCCGTAAGGTAGTTACCGACTGGTATTATTATTGTCTTCGTGGAAAGTAGTTAAGTATATATGTGTGAAAGCAAGTAGTGAGTCGCAGTGACGAGGGCCTCGTTCACGCAGGTATTCACTTGCGCTGGCGGCATCCTGTTCGCGCTGGTGGCTGGGCAGCCCATGATGATCACGGGCGCCACTGGCCCGCTGCTGTTGCTGGATGAGTCGCTGGCCAACTTCTGCCACTCCAACGGGTTCGACTTCCTGACGGCGCGCATGTACTGCGGCCTCTGGATGATCGTCATTGCGCTCGCCGTCGCCTCTGTCGAGGGCAGCGTCGCCGTTAAGAAGATCACCAGGTTTCACTACAGAATATTCTTACTTACACTGGTTTGAGTCCCTCTTGTATATTGCGGATGTCGGACATATATATCTACTAAGAAATCAGAAGAAATAAATGATATTTTAACAAAGAATAATGGGTAATTTTGTATGGAGCCCATACCCACTTTGTAGAATTTTAGACTAGGGACACCTAGTCTAAAATTATTTTTATAAGACGCTTAATTGACAAACTTGAAAAGGAATAAACGAATGAATGAATGAAAGACCGAAGTTATGTTAACTCCTTTATTACATTTTTAATTGCAAAGTGTTATAAACAATCGCAGCTTTTTCTGTTCTGTAGACCAAATAAATAACCAGTCGTTTTATAAGTTTCCGTACCTCAAAAAAAAAAACGGAACCCTTATAGGACTTCTTTGTTGTCTGTCTGTCTGTCAAGACCCTTTATCTCAGGGACTCGTGGAGGTATCAGGTTGAAATTAAAACTATATACTTAGGTCTACGATCCCTTGAAGCTGTGAAAAAATCAAAATTACGAGCTAACGAAATAAAAAGATACGGCCGTTTATGTTGCAAAAAAACATGTATTCCAACACTTTCAAAGGAATCAAAATTCATAGGGCCTGTTGATCTAGAATCCTGAAATTTGCCATGAAGCAAGGTCTCATAGCACAAGTATAGGATGAAATCTGAAGAAATTTGTAGTTATATCACAATAAAGAAACATTTTTGCGATTCGGAAAAATCTTTGTAACTCAAATCGGGAATTAAGCTGTTTTCATAGGTAAGTTTGTAAGGAACCCTCAGTGCGCGAGTCCGAATCACACTTGCTCAATTTTTCTGTTTAAAAAAAGACCGACTTAGCTTCCTGACGGTCATTTATGGTACGGAAAAAAAATTAAACCATCAATCTTAAAAGCACAGCTTTCCTACAAAACACAGCAAAAACATGCTACTATTATGACAAATTATTCTGTAATTACAAATTGACTTTGAATCCAAAACGAATTTGACGATGTAGAAGTAAAAAGTGACCAGTGACGTTTATTTTAATTGAAATGGACATGTAAATAATATCGTAACCAGGCATGTATTTTAGATTAATTGAAAATGACATAAATATTGTAACCAGTGTCATTGTGACTATTAACCTATTTAATTTTAATTGAAAATGACATTCTTATGAATATTGTAACCGATTTAATGATAAGCAGTATCGTGTTTTATTTTATGCAATTTTTGACATATAAATATCCCCATATAATAGCCCCATGGGTATGTTACAGCGATAAACAACAAATAATTATAAGATCTGACCATACACCTGTAACAAACAATAAATGAATTATTATTATTATAACATCATTTTTATAATGTTTTTAGAGAGTAACTCAATGATTATATTATCATCTCTGGCACATGCCGGATACGAAGTTATCTAGGTGCCTGCCAACATCTAAGTACCATATTATGCTAACAGTGTTGGCACAGGCACCTAGAATTCTCATGTCATGTGGAGCAGAAAGAGAAGCGATCGAAGCGTATTATGCTTCGATGGCTTCTTCTTCTTCTTTTCCAATATTCAACCCCTAAGAGGATGAAACGGGGGTCCAAAGTTTGTATGGAGAAACCTACTTTCACGCGGGCGATGCCGCTGGCAGAAGCTAGTTCATTCATATTTACATAGTTAAAATTGCTTAATGTCGCTTGCGTTAAAACTTTAACCAGGTTATTTTTTTATCGCAAGTGTTATCTTAAACGCCCGGACACATAAGAATTACTTAGTTTAAAACAGCAAAATATAGTAAGCACCAAAAAAGCCTCAAAACCAACGGTTATTTTAGAAAATATTTACTGTAACACGGTTTCAGAAATAATTAAAATGTTAAATTTCAATTTAATAGCAATTATTAGCAAAAATATTTTTAAAGAAACTTCCTCCTCGGCCAAAAACAAATCTAAAGCTTCTTGGAACATCTATAAATATAAAAGGGGAAACTGAGTGACTGACATATCAACGCACAGCCGAAACTACTAGGACTAGGATCGTGAACATTTTCAAAAGGCTTCCTTTTATGACGTAGGTGAGCACTAAGAAAGGATTTTCCAAAAATCACTCCCAAAGGGCATTCCCTTTGGGAGTGAATTTTATTTTATTTAATATTTTAACGGGGGTCCAAAGTTTGTATGGAGAAACCTACTTATACGCGAGCGAAGCCGCTGGCAGAAGCTAGTTATTAATAAAGATAAGCTTAATTATCCTAAAGAAAGTATACCTGACTACATTACAATAAACAATAATAAAATATATGGCCCTCAATTAATAGGCGAATCTTTTAATAATTATGTTATAGATGAAATTAAGCCGACCAATTCTATTCCCTCTTATACAACCATTGAAAGTAATTGTAATTGTATATAATCCTCCTACGGTACCATCTGACATAGTGACAACAATTCACTCATTAAATAAAACCAATAGTCAAAGCTAGGATGGCATCATCACCAAAGTTGTCAAACATGTGGCACTGTTAATTGGGCTCGTTATGAGTTATGTCATCAATCTTTGCATCGAACATGGTCATTTCCCTGAGAAACTAAAAATTACTATTATAAAACCAATTCATAAAAAAGATGACAAAAAAAATATGGGTAATTATAGGCCAATAGCACTAATACTATTATTTTCAAATATTATAGAAAAAGTAATATGTAAAAGCCTTAACTCGTTTCTTGAAAAACATGATCTCATAGCCAAGAGCAGTTTGGTTTCAGTAAGCACAGACCCATAAATATGGCGATATATGAATTAGTAATAAAAAGTAATATCTAATGTTAATAATAGACCATGATATATTGCTGAAGAAATTGGAGCGTTATAAATGGTATTAGAGGGCACGCTTAATATTATTGAAATCTTATCTGTCTAATCGCATTCAAATTACGACGATTGATAGATTAATTAAGAGTTCTCAATTTGAACACACATACGTGTCACAACCCAGGAAATCTACTTACTTGGTTCCCCAAGGTAGCATTCTTGGTCCCTCATTGTTTAATATTTACATAAATGACATGCCTAAAGCCATCAAAAATCAGATGGTCTTATTTGCTGACGACAGTACTATTCTATGCTTTGATAATGACATCAATAATCTCATGAATGACATAAATAATTACCTTAAAAATATAATAAATTGGCTAATAATAATCTAAAAATGAATCTTAGTAAGACAAAAGTAATGACATTCAATCAGAGAATCATGAAACCCAAGCTTAACATAAAATATGAGAACATTGTTACGTTCTCGTTTCACTGAAAGCGATACGACTAAGTTTCTGGGTCTTTACTTGGATAGTCATCTATCATGGAACCATTATATTGATGCTTTGTCAAAGAAGCTTAGCCAGTTCGCTTATGCTCTTTATATATCTATTAAAAACGGTTAACCGATTTACAGTGTTACTAGCTTATAATTCGTACGTGGGTAGGTAGGGCATAATTTTCTGGGGTAACTCGAGTAACAGGGAAACTGCTTTTAAAGCACAGAAAAAATGTTTGCGATACTTTACTCATCTGCATTCGACTGACAGTTGTAAACCAATATTTAAACTAAACTTGTTAACTTTACTGTCTATGTACATTTATGAAATGGGAGTATTTGTTCGTAGTAAACTCCATCTATTTGAAACTCTACACTCTCGACGTCATCAGAACACTATTCGAGCCGGTTCTCATAAAACAGCATTTTTCGCTAAAAGTGTACTTGGTATGGGCTCCAAAATATATAATAACATACCAATAGCTATGAAAAATAAAGAGTGTCCAGGGGGGGTTACCATGACGTTTAAAGTAAGATTGTTTTATTCCTATTCCATTGTGGGTAAGAGATGGCGCTAGAAGACCTGTATAGCTCTGTCTCTTACCCACACTGAAATAAGAATGAAACAATCTTACTTTAAACGTCATGGTACAGGGGTAGGTTCTTTTAAGAGGTCCCTGTTTAGGTTTCGTTTGGATTGATGTTACTATTCTATCGCAGAGTTTATTGCTGATAAATAGGGGTATGAAGATCCCACGTGCTAAAAAGTTAATAATAATTTGTGATAATAATAATTTAGTTTTTGGGGGCCCATTTATTGAGTGTGCAAGTCATCCCCTGTCTTTTTATCGATGGAAATTAATAACATTGTTCAGGCAGGGGCCATAGACTTAACATAGTTCCTGGTAACCAGTCCACTTAAGACTACAAAAACCATAGCCTATATCTTAATTTTCCATATGTCGCAATAGTTTCTCATTAACCGGGGGTTGTCCTTGGATGCACTAACATAGCATACAGGGATAACCGCCGGTTGGTACCACGTTCCATTAAAAGCGTATAAGGGACCTCTGCGAGTTGGTTTCGACTCCACGTACGTCTTCCAAAGGTCCAGGACCCCAGGGTTCTGAGATATAATAACTCATAACGAATTTGTAATAATAATAATTTAATCCATGATATAATTTTAATAATTGTAATTATTTTATTTGACTTATTTTGGTGAATGACAATTGACATACTCTTAGTTTATTTCTCTTTTTAATGTTTCTTTTTTTTTCATTTGTATTTTATTTTATTTGCTTGGCTTTTTGCCTTAATTTTGTACGCCATTCTTTTGGCAAAACATAGTGCACTTATTTTTCTTTTATGTACTACCTGTTAACCCACCTATATTTTACAGAATAAATGATTGATTGAAGATTTTTGGAATCGCAAAAAAAGTTTTTTTTTGTGATGTAACTACAAATTTCTTCAGATTTTTTCCTATACTTGTCCTACTTTGCTTCTTGCCAAATTTTAGGATTCTATATAAACAGGCCCTATGAATTTTGATTCCTTTGAAAGTGTTGAAATACACGTTTTTTAGAAAGAATGAAAAACTGTTTATTCGCGCGAAATGACGCAATCTTAAAAATAGCAAACAAACATTATCAATTTTTTGCAAAATAAACGGCCGTATCTTTTTTTTTGGTTAACTCATAATTTTGATTTTTTCACAGCTTCAAGGGATCGTAGACCTGAATAGATAGTTTTGATTTAAACTTGATACCTTCACGCGTCCCCGAAGTAAAGGGTTTTGACAGACAGACAACAAAGTTATCCTTTAAGGGTTCCGTTTTTGCCTTTTGAGATACGGAACCCTTAAACCGATAAAAAATTTACCGCATTCCTCATTGTTACTCGTTGAACCAGTAAGAATAACTAACAACTATGAGATGTGTAGGTTCACGGAAGACATCTTCGCCTTTTTGATCTCGCTGATCTTCATCGGCGAGCCGGTCACGAGCCTCATCAACGTGTTTCGCGCACACCCACTGGGCGTGCAATACTACGCGCCCGACAACGTCACAGCTGCTCTCAACGCCACGGCTGCGCTCAACGCCACGGCGGCTCTCAACGCCGCGGCCGCGCTCAACGCCACAGCCGCGGTCAACGCTACGCTACTGGACAACGCCACGCTGTCAGGTATCTACCACCATCAGTGAGACTGGCTGCTCAACGCCACGGCTGTGCTCAACGCCGCAGCCGCGCTCAACGCTGCGCTACTGGACAACGCCAGGCTGTCAGGTATCTACCAGCATCTTTATGATTGGCTTCTCAACGCCACGGCTGCGCTCAACGCCGCAGCCGCGCTCAACGTTACGCTACTGGATAAGACCACGCTGTCAGGCATCTACCACCATCAGTATGACTGGCTGCTTAACGCCACGGCTGCTCTCAATGCCGCGGCCGCGCTCAACGCCACGGCTGCGCTCAACGCTATGCTACTGGATAACGCCACGCTGTCAGGTATATCAACAACAATAATATAGGGTGACTGGTAATTAGTGGCTGATAGTTAAACACGTTATAGTACTCATCTTTCCTAAATAAACTTTTTTTTTACACTCATTAGTTTTATGTCAATAACAAAACAGCTATTTGAAATTCGCGTGCGCGCTCCTGCGACCGCTCAGCTCTTAGCCGCAGCCGCGTAACGCTGTTGTACTTTTTGTATCTTACCTAGAATAGTGATAGAGCACCCGCGCGACGTGCAAACCCATCGGTGTACATAACCAGTGTAGGTATCTACATGTTTCGGTTAAATAATATACAAAAATTATTAGTTTATCTAACTAGAAACCGTGAGCCTTTAAATGCCTAACCCTGAGTCATGGAACATAGGCCTACGCTGCAGATGTGACGCCCCGACCGCCGTGTGGCCATTTAGGTACACAGTGTTATACCTACATAAAGTTTCTTTGTTCATGACACGGTGAGGAGATTAAAATAAATAATAAATTATCTAGTATTATATATATTATATATACTTTACTTGGGCGCACTACAATAAATAAATCCATAATATTTCATAACAAACGTCAGGAATTGCGTTTGTTTTGTTACTTACTTATCTACGATGTTTAGAAGCGACTTATAAGACACCACTACATTACTAACTGACTCGATACCTACTTGACACTGGGCATTGTTCGAGTTATTTCAAGTTTCCATCCTTCTTGGGTACAAAAGTTGGTACATTAGCCTTGCTGCTTCGCCTTTACATTATCCCCTTCCGAGTAGTAACAAAACACTGTATTCACGATCCACGATCCACGTTCACTCGCTGTATAATTGAATGGCACCCTAAGCGTGGGCGTCAAAAAAAAAACAAATCATGTACAAGTGCTTGCGACGCGCTTTCCGGGGTGACAGTTATTATCACCTACGTCTCTAGTGGACGGCAAAGGGAGCGGTGCAAGGGGGCGAAGAGGAACGTGACTCGTGAGGCGCTCTACTACCTGGTTCATTGCCCATTCCCGCGCGCGCGCGTATTTCAAACAGCTGTTTAGTTATTGTCATAAAACTAATGAGTATATAAATAAGTTTCTTCGGGAAAGTTGTTTGTAATCATGAGGACAATCACGTGTTTAAGTATCGGTCACTAATTACCATTCACCCTATATAAGCAGAAAAAACAATGATAAACGATAATAGCTGCAAAAGTTAAAACTGGCGCAGCGATCAACGCGCGACTCCTAGTGGGATGCTGGAGAAATTATGATAAGTATGTAATTTAAAATAGATAATAAGTAATAGTATAAAAATACCTACTTAAATACCAAAGTAATAAATTACTAAGAAGTGCCGTGCGTGTGAGTACACCTCATGTTGTGTGTGAGAGAGAGAGAGTGAAAGTATATTATGTGTTTTTCATGTTATTATTTTTTATTTTCTATCTACAAATAAATATTATTTTTTCCCCGGGGATACAATAACCCAATTCACAGAAACGAATTAAACAAAAGGAAAAATGTCACAACCGCCCCGGGGAGCCGATATGTTCAAAAATACACAGAAATGGTCCTAAATCACTTCTATTACAGAAAAATATCTTATACATCAATCTTCTAAGAAAAATTAACATTAACGGAACAAAAACAAACTCAACCGAACCTGTCCTGTGCCGCTGCACACGGTCTTCTCCGGGCACACCTGTATCCCACGCGTGTTTCTGTCTTGACCATAAGCTTCTAAAAACTAAAAGCTAACAAATCTAAACTGTACCGTTTGACGTTTTACAGTTTTTAAGTCGAAAAAACTTTGTATTGGCGTAACTCACACAATTATTACTTTTTCCGTAAAACCATGGAATTATGAAGCTACTTTTATTTTATGACAAGGTTCAGCGAACGGCGGCATCCGTATAGATTATAAAATATTGAGCGTTTTATTTATAAGATATTTATCCAAGAACGTAAATAAGAAGTTATTCATAAAGTAGTGTGTAAATCTCGAAAATAAGCAAACCTTTCCGTTATTCCCTACAAAATTAAAATCTTTCAAACAAAGCAAAATAACCAATATATATAGCTACAATAGATAGATTTTTTTCTAGACTTCGTTTCGAAGTCACGTAGTGAGATCCTTTACCGTAATGTTGCGACAAACTTATTAATAACGAGCCGTTTTCAATCCAAGTTTCTTTTAATATTTAATAATATAAAAAATTAAATATATACTACCAATTAAAATTAAAAGTATTAAGTTATTGGCACATCGGTACATCGAAGTACTTGAAGTGCTTGTATAATAACGCCACGTTAATTCGACTTCAAGGCCAGACCTCGAAACCTATCCACTTGTAGCTGGGTGTGACTCAAGGACATGATATTTTTTCCGAAACTGTTCACGGCCACAATCAAACTGGAGAACTTGAATCTCAATGACAAGTACCAGACGTTCTTTCTTTCCTGAGTTATGTCTCAATTTTATACTTTCTAAAAAGGACTCACAAGAAATATTCGGCAATTCATCTGTTAAGTTTTAGACGTAAATGCAATCAAATACCTCTTTTTCAGTCAGGGCTACAGGGACACCAATCCTAGGACGACATTTGGACGGTTCTTCAACTTTAAGGCCTGAGGAAACTAACTTCAGCGAGCTTTTCAATTTATCATTGTCGTCTTTGTTATCCGCTCTAATGATAACGCCTCCGTTTCAAATTTTCCTTAGACCGCGGACACGGAGTTTTAATTCCTGAGGCGATATTTTTTTTTTGTACCAACGACTTTGTGTCGTCACTATTTTTAGTCTTAACACTGGGATATATAGCGACCTAACTGATATTTGCTGGGCGAATAAAATCAGAGCCTTTCTTAACCATGTTAGCGTAGGAAGTACTTTCTGGTTCGTTTCGGCTCATTTTCGTTTCCATGACTTTTTTGAACTGGCAAAGGGATTCTGCAACATTCTGCTGCACTTGAAGGTGCTGAATGGTGGTGTGCGCTTGCATGGACTTCTGCTTCAGCAATTGGTACAACACGACCATCTGAGACGTCCCATGATTGACTTTGCGACAAAGACTGGTAACACGAAGTTTTTGGTCGGAATTTGCTCGATTGTGGGGGAGGGAAAAATGTTCCCTCCCCTACAATCGAGCAAATTTCGCTCAAAATTGTATCAATGGACCCAAGCCATCTCTGAATCTCCGACGTAGAGACGTCTTCTGATGGTAATTCATTCTCCATGGCGGCTGGGGGCACTGGTTCTCATGATTGATTTTGCTCAGCCAGTGATGGCGTCGGTGGGGGACTTCGTCGTATCAATTGGCTGCGGCCGAAGGGGCTATCCTTCGGCCGTTCTTACTTACTTCCTGTATTAGACATACTTCTGATATCGAAAACGCTTTTTATCTATTAGATGCAACTATCTATTTCATCTTTCACAACGAAAAAAACAGCTGTTAGTCACACTCGACACTTTCACAGTGAACTGACTCCGCAAATTATTGCAATAACATTAAATCAATATCATTATAATCGACACATAAAAACACGCCTGCTTAGTCTTGCGTCCAACGACTCACATCACATCATTCATGATGCCTAGTTCGAGTTTCGGCCTGGACTTTCTACTGAAACCGCCATCTTGAGTCTTAAGCACACTGTCCAGTACTATACACTTCTGGCCCGTTGATCTAGTGGTCAGTGGCCCTGACTGCTATGCCGGAGGTCGTGGGTTCAATTCCCTCCCAGGACAAATGTTTGTGTGATTAGCACGATCATTTGTTCTGTGTTTGGGTGTAATCATTTCAGACCCCTAAAAATTTGTCATGCCCTGTGGATTTCTTTCATCGACTTTTTATTGTTTTATGAAAATAAGACCCAAATTTTTCATTCAAATACAAATTAAAAAAAAAGTATATAAGTCGTAGACTCTAAATTTTAATTTTATTTGGATGTGTATTGTATTAGAGTACTTTTAAATTTAAAATTAGTGACATTAGCTATCTAGTATTTTTTTAATTTATTTGCAGTTTTGGACTTAAATGAAAGCTGTTCATGTTACAGCTATTTACATGGCTATAAAAAAAAAAACAAAAGCGACCGGAGTCTTCCAACTTCCTCAAAAATTCTTGCTAGTGATGTGCCACATGCCATAAAAACCTTTTTATAACTTTGTGAATTCGCTAGAATTATTCATATATGACTAATATTCAAAATTATAATTTAAAAATATTTTTGCTTAAATGATACCTGAAAAACCTGTTAAAAATGTTTTCTCACTCTTGTAAGGTAAAATCTGTCTCGTATCTCTCTTTTCGTGGGTTATACTAGAAATAAAAAAATTAAATTGCATTTTTAACATTTGTTGGCCTTTGTTGTAAATGCAGGCCCAACATCTGATTCGTATTTCGACAGTTGTTGTACGAAGTCGTATTTCCTCCTTAAATGCGTTGTTTGCAAGTTAATCTTATGTGAATCATTCACAATTCTAGCGAATTTACAAATTTGTAGCAGTGATAGTTGGAAACTAGGGAGGTACTAGTTCAACGCATTGAAACGGCGCAACAAAACAAAAAAGAATTTTATTATTAAAATTGGCCCAGCTGACCAAACCAGCCGTGTAAAAAAAAAACTATTTGTGCTTACAATATAGTGGTTAAAATGACACAATTATGATATCGCAGTGCAATTCGAGTATAGTAAAATCACCAGAAAACAACGTAACATTAATACATTTTAACAATAACCCAGCCAAATAATTTGTGAAAAAAAATTCGACATTTATAATTTCAACTGTCGTCCGGCTTATATATAGGCTATAGTGGTGGGTGGCTGTTGAATTTTTCGGAGACGAGAACCGCACCTCTTTTCTCCGTTTTCGTTGGTGTTTTCAAAAATATTAAATGTTAATGAGATTTATGTATATAATTTATAATAATAAAGAAGTGTTGATGGCAGAAAGACAAAACCATTTTTATGTTATGCTCAGCACGAAAAGTAATGATGATATATCACATCACTTCGTGAAGCACTGTTTTGCGCATATCTATTTAACGTTTCAGCGTCGTTGGCCATCATTACAGACTAATATCGTTGGTCACCAATACTTTATTAAAAAAACAGCGACCTCTCGTATTTTACTATAGAACTGCTTTGCGAATGAACGGACGAACGGAAAAGAGTTGTGAGTTGCGATAAATATTATTTTGAATGACTGAATTCTCGACTGTATTTTCTAAAATTTAAAATAAAAATTAATAACACAATTCGAAAACTGTTTTGATCTAAAACTATAAACGATTCTATTAGCGCAGAGCAAAAACAATCCTTAGAAAAGGTTCGTCTTTGCAACTTACACTCATTAGTACCTAATATTCTGTACAAACAACTGATCGTTGTTTGCGTGTACGTTATTATGCTTTTCATTAATTTACGTGATTTTCTACTTCATTGACTGCTTCTGCTTATGGACTCTTGAGATTTACTGTTCCGGGTGACTGGTTCTTGCCTAAAGATTCAGATTGTTTCCCTAAACGACGATATTTTTTTGTGACTCTGGATACCGCTTCTGCTTAACCAGTTGCAACGATAACAGTTGTCTGTAACCGTTTCTTTAAAACGGTTGCGTTTTGTCCGTTAAAAATGCGACAACAACCCACCACTACGAAAATCTTATATTGATAATGACATGACTACTCGACGTTCGTTCAAAAATGCGTTTATTGATTTTTTTAATTCTTAAGGACTTTCTTACGAACGTATCTTATCAATGCCACTTTTCGTTGTAATTGTATAACTCAAGAACGGGCTCACCTATCCAAACCAAATGTTTAGGCTTTGTTTGGACTATTTAGTAGATGGTTTATGTGAAGTTTGCACAAAATCGTTCGAGCGGTTCTTCATTTAACACATCGTAGGATAGATTAGGGTAGAGTAGAGTAGTGTCGAGTAGGATAGAGTAGAGTAGAATAGGGTGGAGTTGGTTTTTTTTTTAAATGTTTTACAGTTTTCTTCCGATGTTATCGGAGTCATTGCTATGCCTCATATTATATACTCATTCATTCCAGTTCTCGCTCGCATACCTCTCGTACTTTTATTCTTCATACTATATTATTTTATCTTTCTTTTATCCCTCATATCATTTTTACTCGAGGTCGGGATAGACCATAGATGGTCTATCCCTCTCTTTATTTTCCATATAACACAGGGTAAATATACAATTTAATTAACATCATAATATAAATACATAGAAAACAATTATATTTTCAAAAATAAAGCAGCCCTCACTGGGCGTGTATCTATAGCTGTACAGCTACTCTCCATACACGCAGTTGTCTTGGCTCCTTATTTCTGGCAATGCATCTTTTGGCAATCGCTTTGCAGTATTTTATAAATATTTCTCTTAATTTCTTATTTCATGATCTGGGTGAAGTTGTCTGCCCTGACCACGGTTTCCATTTCTGCCTCTACCTGTAGCCTATCAATGCTATTTACAGGGCACTCTACTAATAAATGCTCAATATCTTGTGCCCTGTTAAAACCTGCACTAGAATTGGGTCCATTTCTACTTTCCTGACAATGTGGTACGCCTCCACCGCATCCGGGAGGAAGAGTTTTGTAACTCCCGCAGTATGGCCATCCCTATAGCGACGATGCCATTCGTCAAGCGTCTCCAGACGGATCTGTCGCTTGACGAATGAGATCGGACACTGGTCGTAGTCAGCCCGCTTTTTGATCTTAAGAGCTGCGTCCTTTGCAAGAATTTCGGGCCTCTCATTTCCCTCTAATCCCACGTGTGCTTTCACCCAGAATAGCTCAATATTCTGGGCGCGCGATTGAGCTCTTTTTATCATATTCCTGATTTGCACTGCTAGGGGATGGAGGGAAGCTCCATCGACGACTGTCTCGAGTGCCGACTTCGAGTCGCAGAAAATACGCACATGTGGTACGGCTCTTTTAAGTGCCAGTTCGGTGGCCTTGAACAAGGCCCACATCTCAGCCTGGTAGACGGTGCAGTAGGACTCCAGTTTGGCTTTATGATTGCAGATTTTTCGACCTTTTCTCCATAACGACAGGGCTGCTCCCACCTTTCCCTCCATTCTTGAGCCATCTATGTAAATGTCTTCCACATTCTGGGGTCGTTCTGCACCGTCTTCCAGCTTCCCGAAGGTCAGGCTTATTTGTTTTGCTGGGTACGGCATGTCCGTAAATGCCACCGGTCTCTCAACCTCTCGATCTCCTATAACTCTTTGGGAGTACCCGTTCTTTAATTCGTATAGAAGTGCTGCCTCCCGGATCCTTAGATCTAGGGGAAGCAATCCAGAGAGGGCCAGGGCCGAGTGCAGTGAGACCGTTCGGTACACCTTGGTAATCTTACGGACAAAAACACGCTGCACTGCATCGAGCTGCTTCCTCACACCTAACTTCTCTAACGCCGGCGCCCAAGCGCTGGATGCGTACATTACGACGGATTCTACCACCGCTACGTACAGGATCCTAATTACCTCGGGATTCAGTCTCCAGTAAACCTTCGCGGCTCTTGACAACTGATGATAGAGACCCAGTACCTTTCGGCACACATTTGACACATGTTTAATTAACACCCCAGCTTCGAACCTGCTCGAGGGCACACACCCCTTCTCTATGTCCCTCAGGCTCTCCGCCATACCTAACTCTCACTTTCCTCCCATTCAGGTAGCTATCAGGTTAATTGGACAAACAACCTCCGCAAGCCAAGCGCATACATTTTATGGCTGGCCACCACGCATATCGAAGGCCCCCTCTATGTCAAGTGATACCACTAGTATTATTTTCTTTTGTTCTAGTTGGTCTCTTATATATTTCATATAACATACGAGACAATATACGCTAGCGTAGCGTCTTCCGTACTACGCTGTGGTGTGAATCCGTTCTGCTGGTCATTTGTTTTAGCAAGGGTGTACCATCTTATTCGTTTTATTACCAATTTTTCAAATATTTTCCTAAGTACCGACAAAAGACCAATCGGCCGGTAGGTATGACTTGGGAACGGTGTAGTCAGATTTTCAACTCTTTCTAAGGATAACCACAGCAGCCTCCTTCCACGCGGCCGGAAAGTGGTGCAGGGCGAGGCACCTATTTAGTAAGGCAAGAAACAGTTCTGGATTTACCGATATTGCTGTCCTGCAGATATCCGCTGTGAAGCCGTCGGGTCCAGGGGCCTTCTTTGGATTAAAAATGGATGCAGACCACCTCAGTTCTTCTGCTGTAAATGGGGGGTCACATGGGTCATTATGTTCCCCCACATTAATGCTGGCTGCTTTGTCTCTAGTGAGTCTGTGGTCTGCGTTGTCTTCTTCAAGTTAGTCTTTCGGATAAAAGGTTTCCGCCAGAAGGCTTGCGGACCCGGCGCCTTCAAGAACCGTACCTTGCAGGACAAGCGGCATATCCTCATGACGGGTAGCAGTGTTGTTGATGACACGGTATATACCGGCTCACATCGTTTCCCTCTCGTGCTTCTCGCAAAAGGTTTACCAACTGGCGGTCTGAGTTTTCTGTGTTTCCGCCAGTTATTCTCCTTCTCTGATGCGCAGGTTATTCTGCGCTTTTTCCTTGCTACCTCCTTCTCCTTCTTCCTCTTTTCCAGTTTCTCCGTGCACCATGGCAATCCCATTCGTTTCTTAATCTTCGGGTAGAGTAGGGTAGAGTAGGGTAGAGTAGGGTAGAGTAGGGTAGAGTAGGGTAGAGTAGGGTAGAGTAGGGTAGAGTAGGGTAGAGTAGGGTAGAGTAGGGTAGAGTAGGGTAGAGTAGGGTAGAGTAGGGTAGAGTAGGGTAGAGTAGGGTAGAGTAGGGTAGAGTAGGGTAGAGTAGGGTAGAGTAGGGTAGAGTAGGGTAGAGTAGGGTAGAGTAGGGTAGAGTAGGGTAGAGTAGGGTAGAGTAGGGTAGAGTAGGGTAGAGTAGGGTAGAGTAGGGTAGAGTAGGGTAGAGTAGGGTAGAGTAGGGTAGAGTAGGGTAGAGTAGGGTAGAGTAGGGTAGAGTAGGGTAGAGTAGGGTAGAGTAGGGTAGAGTAGGGTAGAGTAGGGTAGAGTAGGGTAGAGTAGGGTAGAGTAGGGTAGAGTAGGGTAGATTAGGATAGAGTAGGGTAGAGTAGGGAAGAGTAAGGTAGAGTAGGGTAGAGTAGGGTAGAGAAGGGTAGAGAAGGGTAGAGTAGGGTAGAGTAGGGTAGAGAAGGGTAGAGTAGGGTAGAGTAGAGTAGAGTAGAGTAGGGTAGAGTAGGGAAGAGTAGGGTAGAGTTGGGTAGAGTTGGGTAGAGTAGGGTAGAGTAGGGTAGATTAGGATAGAGTAGGGAAGAGTAGGGTAGAGTAGGGTAGAGTAGGGTAGAGTAGGGTAGAGTAGGGTAGAGTAGGGTAGAGTAGGGTAGAGTAGGGTAGATTAGGATAGAGTAGGGTAGAGTAGGGAAGAGTAAGGTAGAGTAGGGTAGAGAAGGGTAGAGTAGGGTAGAGAAGGGTAGAGTAGGGTAGAGTAGAGTAGAGTAGAGTAGGGTAGAGTAGGGAAGAGTAGGGTAGAGTTGGGTAGAGTTGGGTAGAGTAGGGTAGAGTAGGGTAGAGTAGGGTAGATTAGGATAGAGTAGGGAAGAGTAAGGTAGAGTAGGGTAGAGAAGTGTAGAGTAGGCTAGGGCAGGGTAGAGTTGGGTAGTCTGTTGACGGGAGCGAAGCCGCGGGCAAAAGCTAGTTATTGATATAATATACGTAATCTCAAGCAGTTTAAACTGGAATATCTTTAATACAAGTGTTCTATTAATAGTGATGTCTAAGACAAAACTGTTTAGAGATTTAATCTCAAATCATTTTGAAACATCAGATGTTCAAGAGTAAACAATAACGTGCACAGCACAACACGACGCTAATGCTGACGCGCGGTCACCGCTTGATTGGCGCGCACCGCTCGAACGCCGCTCCCCGCGCCGCTGCCTTCGTGGCCAGTTCCATATAAATCTATGCTTTTGAACTCGTCGCCACCGCCGCGCCCGCGCTGCCATCGCCGCGACCGCGCCGCTAATAGTTAGATACAAGCTCAGCATTGCACTTTACTTTGACTACGTAAACTTGAAAATGTGGACGACTAAATTCAGCGATTATTGTTACTGGACGCAACCGAATATAGAAAAACCGGTTTTGTGAACTTGAATATATTAGGAATCGAAAACCAGTTTTCTAAATATACCTCCGGTATGTAACCCGAGCACTCTAGGGTAATACTAAGATTGTATATATTGATAATTGGCAATGTTGAATGTACTGTGAGACAGGTGTGTGCTTTCGTGCAGGGATCGCCACGGCGCCGACCGCCGCAGCCATGCCGCCGCAGCCCAACACGGCGCTGTGGTGCACCATGCTGACGCTTTCCACCTTCATCATCGCCTACTACCTGCGCATCTTCCGCAATGGCAAGTTCCTCGGCCGCAGCGTAAGTAATCAGAACAGTGGCGGGCCAGATACATTTATAGGGGCAAGCCAAGGAACCCAGTACTAGTCACTTACTTAATATTCCGAATAAAAAAAAACTCGCGCTATAATCCGCCGTCACGTATAATCTGTGCAAAATTTCTTGCTGTAATGCTCCTGTAATGCTGATTTTATTTGCTACATTTTCATTTGTTAATAATAAGATAAATATGTACATCATACCTGTATCGTAAATGACGTAAACTATATAAGAACCTATATATCGCTAAAGCTGGCCACTATCCACAGTCACCACACTCAACCACAAGTATCGTTTCCGAATTCATTTCACAAGTTAATAAACTTTAAAACCATGTAAGTTACAGCAATAACTAATCATAAAACTTTAATTTTTAATGACAGAAATCATAAAGCTTTCCTAACAATTACGTAAACACGATAACCATGAACATAAAAAAATGAGATTAAATTAAATAAAAATCTTTTTTTTTTTAATTTTGCGCGCCTGCCTACTTGGTTACGCTAAGTTGCCATTTCGTGTTCAATGCAAAACTAATTCATTGATAAAACACGCGTAGGCTATGTAATGTTGCCGCTCTGACTTCTGAGCGCAACCTCTCCGATCTCACTTTAACACATTACAAAAAAAAGAGATGGACCGTAGTTGTTGCAGCCTCGTTCTATCGCAGAGGCTTTGTATTTGGCTTGATCTGCCATCTCACTTTTCCCTATAAAACATAAAAATGTGGGTCTGTGTGAGTAAAATTTGATACTGTGTGCATGTACTTTTTCTATTAAAATCATATTAAAATAAACACAACTTGTTATTTTTTATCAATGAACTTTTACTAGGCAAACTACGTGGCGCCCTCTATCTATGACGCGTAAAACAGTTCCGCAAACAAATTTGTCCAAATTTGCTTCAGAAATCAGAAACGTTTATTTCAAATAGACCAATTACAGGCACTTTTGAGTTGTCAAAATGTCGGTCTGTCAAAAAAAATACAAGTGCGTGCCGTACACTCACTTCAACCGACTCAGGTGCAGTGTCTTCTATGCACTTTGATATTGATGACATTAGTGTAGTTTTGACGTTCATGCGTGTGAGAGCGGCGCTTATAAATTCAAATTAAAGTGAATCTGGACGTAATTAATAATTCTGTAGTAATTTAAGTAAAATTACAGGTTGTCCAAGTAATATAATAGCTTCTAATATCGTAATAATATGTTAGAAAACATATTATTTTATTTAAAAGTCTTCCCATTTTACAATCATAGACTAAAACATGCAGAATGATGTTCACTCCCACAAAAACCAGTTTTTTACCTACAACTCATTTAGTGAACACAGACTTGCATGGTGTTTTATTCCCTGTTTGTTTGTTTTTTTTTTTATTAATTTATTTAATGTTGCTTCTTTTTTGTATAAATGATATCAATGAATTCCGTCAAATTAAAAAATTATGACGACGTGTGTTTTTTGATATTGTAAAAACATAGCAAGGAATTTCAATTTCAAATCATTGGGTATCAGTTTTCATCGGTAAGTTTTGTCGTTAGGTAAGCATTCTGTCATTCGTTAGCACTTAGGTATTACCTATCTACCTACTTCACTCTGGTCAGCCGAAAAGGGAGGAACGGATAAAAATTCTTCAAGAGATAGAATTGAAAACAAAATATTCGTTTATCTGCTCTGCACACTTTCAAGCTGATGATATTTAAGTTGAAAAAACATTTTTTTTTTAAGTTTTAGCTGCAAAAAAGTTATAAAATTACAACAGGAAAATAAATATCTGCGAAAAAAAAAACTGATTCTTTAACTGGAATTGTTAAATTAATTAATTGTAAACATTTAAAGATAAACCGTTGTTGTTTGTTTTGTTACTAGATATTAGCGGCTAATCTTCATTCACTCAGGATAGATGTTCTTCAAAATGATGTTACAATAAAGGGTTTCAATATTTTCGCGATTTTGAATTTAATTATTTATTAAAGTAATAGAACGTGGTTTTTGAATTTACACTAACCAGGACTATTTAATTGTTAAATTTTGAAATAGAGTGTTTTGTAATGAATTGTAGGCAAAAAGCTGTGTCACTTCTGCGGTATAAAAATCTATATGGATAACTTGTCATTACACTATGTTGAACGAAACGCGTAAGTGCTACGAAATTCATGGCGCTTAAGACATTTTGGTCGTGAAAAAACATTAATATGTACTTTAGCCAATCTGAACCGAGGTTGATCTAATTTGTTCCTGTTCCTAGTATTAAACTTGTGCCTGTCACTTATCTTAATAAAAATATGAATATTTTTCCGAACATACATAATGTATTCATAAATGTGTTGACAAGGGACCGTCAGGATGTTTATTTCTTTAAATAGTTCCCTAAGAGAATCGCGTCTGCGAAAATTATATATAGCTCTGATAGCTCTTTTCTGCAGAATAAAAATAGACTCTATATCTGCAGCCCGTCCCCATAGCAAAATACCGTAAGACATCATGTCTTACTATGAAAGTAACTAAAATAAACTAGTCGCGCCGTATCCACATCAGTAAATTGACGGATTTTTCTGACAGCATGTGCTGCTGAACTAAGCCGACCTGTCAGAGATGCTAAAAGAGGACCCCATTGTAGCCTCGAGTCAACCGTGATCCCTAGGAAAACCGTATTCTCGACAAATTCGAGTTTCTCCTTGTTCAATACTATGTCGGAGTAATTAATTTTAACATTCGGTAACGCAAATCTTATGCACTTAGTTTTTTTTTCCATTCAACACTAAATTATAAACAGTAAACCAGTTTTGGACTTGCTGTAAAGCATTGTGCACGTAATCAAGATTTGTGGAACGTCTATTGATCTTAAAAATTAACGACGTATCGTCAGCAAACTATAGAATATGTGGTTGTTTTTTTAATAGATGTGGTAGATCATTTATATATACTAAAAAGAGGAAAAGACCTAATATTGAGCCTTGTGGTACACCCATTTTGACTTTCGATCCCGGAGAATTGACACCGTTTATCTGAACTTGCTGTTACTTGTCAATTAAATAAGATTCCACCAAGCTGAGTGCACGTTTACCTAGTCCATAATGTTCTAGCTTTAAAAGCAAGGTTTCGTGATTAACACAATCAAAAGCCTTTGAAAGGTCACAAAAAAATCCTATTGCATCTTGGGCTTCTTCCCACGCTGCAAATATATGTTTCAATAAAGTGACACCAGCGTCAGTCATACAACGTCCTTTGGTGAAACCATACTGCTCATCATGAAAGATTTTATTGCTGTTAAAATGGTAAAGCATTTGATTAAGCATAACTTTTTCAAACACCTTACTGAAAACCGGCAATACTGATACAGGTCTGTAATTATTAGTGTCATTATGGTCACTGGATTTAAAAAGTGGTATAACTTTACTGTACTTCATTATATCTGGAAAGACTCCTTGGTCCACACACAAATTAAATATCAAAGCTAAGTATGGTGCTATGGTCTCAATTATAGATGTGCATACTTCCCCATAGGTTTTCGGTTAATTTGTCTTTTATTTGCCGGAAAGCCTTTATGACTGTCAAAGGGTTTATATGTTTGAATTGAAATTCAACCGGACAGCCTGGCAAGTATGCTTTCAATAAAGCAACTGAAGCTTCAGGGGAGGAATTTAGAGCTTCCGTTGTCCTAAGAGGTATATCGGTGAAATAATTCACAAACTCTTGGGCTACTTCTATGTTAGAGCTTTTGGGACCATGTGAAGTCTCCAATAAAAAATCCGTATTGCGTACTTTATTCCTACCAGTTTCACTATTAATAACTTTCCACACAGTCTTTATTTTATTGTCTGCCGATTTGATCTTATTGCTAATATACATGGCCTTTGCTACCTTGCAAATCTTTCTGAAAAGTTTAGAATATTTATTAAAAGCTTCAGTTTTGAAGAATGGCTTTAGGCTTTAGCTTTGAGCGGTTATCATGTTTACGTAATTGTTAGGAAAGATTTTTGATTTCTGTCATTAAAATAAGTTTTATAATTAGTTATTGCTGTAACTTACTTGGTTTTGAAGTGATTAAAGTTTATTAACTTTGAAATGAATTCGGAAACTTGTGGTTGTGTGTGGTGTATGTGTGGATAATAGGCCAGGTAAAGAGATTGAGTTTTAGAGATAAATATGATCTCGTAACTACACAAATATTCTAATCAGGGGTAGGTTTACCAACCCCTGATTAGAATTATATCTCAGAAAAGTAAATCACATAATAGGCAGTTTTTATCTTTTCAAACGATAAGAATGCTTGGAATACATGGCTTCAAAGAATTTATTCTCATAAGAACAATTACAGTTCACTTAAAATGAGATACAAATAACAGCATAAAAGTATTGAAATATTCACATCTGGTGTGTTGGTGACGTCATATTATGTTATATACATGTTTTTTTTTAATTTTGATTTAAACATATTAATGTTATCACATTTCTTCAATTCTTCGGGTAAATCGTTAAACAGCCGTGCTCCTTCAAACAGTATTGATTTTTTGCCGTAGTTAGTTCGTGCGCGTGCAGTCATTAGTTGAAACTTGTTTTTACTTCTAGTATTGTATGTTGTTGTCTTTTTACGTGGTTGAATGTTTGATTGTACAGAATTCGTGGTGATTTTTTTTATGAGAATACAGGTGTAATATATGTAAAGTTGTTTGAGCTTTTTAGTAGGTTTCTTTATTCGTATAGTTTTTTTGTTTACATCGGGTTATAATGACTTAAATAGCTGGTGCTATGAAAAGACATCAGAATTCTCAAAAGCACTTATATGCTGTTATTTCATTCTGTAGTTTTGTTAAACCGGGAAAGAAACTTCTTGTGACGAAATTTCTAAGTAGGTACATTCAATTCTTAAGTTGATCAGAACCTTGTGATTAAAGAAGCGAAAAACGAAAAACTATGGCTGTTTAAATTGTGAGTATTTGCTAATTATATTACAACTACACATTAATTACTTTAATTTATACTTACATTAATTACTACAATCTTTTGTGCGCCATCTAGTGGATTCAGAAGTAAACACCTATAATAAAATTTATTTATTTATTCATTTCATCAACAAATTTACATTTGTGTAGAACGGTTGAAAATTTAACAATATAATAAAACATTAAAAAAAAACCACAAGCTAATAATTAAAGTAAAAAAAAAAAAACAATTTACATAGACATGCTGGTACAATAACTTGCCAAGTAAAAATAAAATAACATTCCACATTATTTGTCATCCCATTAATAACATAGTTTAAATACAATAATAAAAAAACTAAATGTCAATAAAATGTATATAATGTCAATTGTGTGAGTAATGTCAATAAAAATGTAAATAATGTCAAAAAAGTAGTAAAAAGTAAAATAAAACATAATACTATGTCAATAAAACTGTAAATGTCAAAAAAAAAATAGTAAAAAGTAAAATAATAAATAATATAATGTCAATAAAATTCTAGTAATCAATAAAATCCAATATAATGTAATGTCATGACAAAATTTCGAATCTAGGTTCGCATAGTTGGAAGTCAATAAAAATATAATAACTTACAACATTAGTTTAACTATTATTATTTGGTACAATCTTTGATAAACTCTTCTATGCTGTAATAACATTTCTCCAACAACAATGACTTTAATTGTGTACTTTAAAATATTGTGAGTGAGCAAGAGTTGCCAAAAAATATCAATAGATGGTTCTTATATTAGTTTACGTATGATACAGGAATGATGTTTACATAATTCTATTTTATTATTAACAAATGAAAATGTAGTAATTAAAAATCAGCATTACAGCAAGAAATTTTGCACAGATGATACAAGCCACATTTCCAAAAATTGAATATTTTGACTGTACCATCACTATATATTTACGAAGCATGTATTTTTGTTAAAAACAATATGCATCTTTTCAGACCTGTCGAAAGTCAACGACGCTGAAATAAACTGCACTTGGTTTTCACAAAGACCAAATTTCTCCATAAAAGCATTTATGCAATGGCTCCCAAGCTATACAACAAGCTACCAAGTCATATTGTATCAGCTAACAACTTATGATTTTAAACGTCACCTTTTTAAATTATTGAATGACAGGGCATATTACTCTGTCGATGAATACCTTAATGACAAATTTTGACATAACAATTTCATACAATTTGATTTATTTTTGTCAATTTTGTATAATTGAGTAAATTTCGATAATCATAATTTATTTATTTTTTTCATTTCATTTCATTGTATTAATTTTTTATATATATTTTGACATTTTGTAATTATTTTTAATTGATTTAATTTTGACAACTGTAGTATAGCTGACATTTGTTTTTAATGTTCTTGTTATAATTTAATTTTTTTGCTGACATTGTATTGCTTTTTTATTTAAAGTATATTTTGACATTTTGTAATATTTTAATATAATTAAAACTATATATACACTAAAGACAAAAACTACTAGCTAAAATATGGCGTCATAAAATTCCTCCGCATCGCTGTCGACTGGAAGTGTGCCCAAAAGGCGGCATTGCCACGTTGTATGGCAATGCTTAATCTCTGACCGAGGTAAAAGCCAGCCCTTGGGTCACGCGAAGTGTCAACTAAGCGTCTGGATAGTTCTTTGAAAAGCTTATGCGCACTCGGACCCCACGACCCAAAAGTTTCAACCCCAAACGGCTCAAAAATATAACTTCCGACGAGGTTGTTACATTTCCGCCGCTTGAGATTCTCCGCAGCCGCAGCGGCAGCACCAGCACAGCACGAAGAGCTAGGAAGATGGGATGGCTCAAGAGTGTCGACACAGGTAGCGTCCCACACTAAAGGTCTACCCATCTTCCACGGAAATAAAGACATACCGTCCGGTCTCTTACCATCGTCGCGTGCCAGGCCATGAGGTTCCAAAACAGCCGGAACGCCGACGGTGACAAGGGCTCGTTGGATGATGTCGTTAATATTCGCGTGCCGTGCTATCCGTCCCGCGCTTCGACTGCATAACAGGCCGTGGTCACCAAGGCTGTTGACAACTTCGCCACAGTGGCAGCGATGAGGAGAACAGCAAGGAGCGCCTAGGCGTAGGGCAACAGCTAGGCGGAAAGTAGTATCGTCGAATAAAGTGCCAATATTCGACGACGGCAGTGCGTGAAGCCAAAGACCTGACTCCCAATTTCCCACAGCCAGGAGGCGCGCACGCTCCGCAGTAGTAGCAGATGTTAGGATTAGGTTTTTCTGGACTACTTTGCAGAGCGGTTCATCCCACCGTCTCTGGGAGGTAAGGTTGTCAGGCGGATTTGTATTCGGGCAAGCGATTCTCCAGGCATCCATAGCCTCGGTGAAGCACGGCACTTCGAAAGGAATCAGTGTGGAAGTTTTCAAGTCAAGATTAATTTATCAGTGCTGTGAACCGAAGATATGAATGCCGGTAAACTAATACTGGTAATTTTGCGGGATATTTTAATTGATTTAATTTTGACAACTGTAGTATTGCTGACATTGTTTTTACGTTTTTTTTTTTTTTAATTTTTTGCATGATTTTTATACTGTTCTATTTATATATTATTGTTTGTCAATTATCATTTGCGGACCTTGTATTTACAATTAATTTATTTTTGATAGTAGGTATACATATATTGACATTACCATCGCTATTTTGTATGCCTTTCGGCGGAACATTGGATGGACCAAACATATATTACAAGATCATTGTACCCTTTTGTTCACAAAATTAATAAATGAATTGAATTGAATTGAATTACGTGACGGCGAGTTTTTTTTATTCGGAATATTAAGTAAGTGAGTAGTACTGGGTTCCTTGGCTTACCCCTATAAAGGTAACTGGCACGCCACTGATTGTATCAATGATTAATTTGTAGATAATCGCTTGGTTCTATAAATTGGTATATACCTTATTATCTAAAATAGGTTATCATTTGCCATCTTTATTATTACTCGTAGATTTCTAACTTGTTAACGAGATTCGACGAGGTGCCAAGATACGGTAAGTAACGCGGAGCTGTGGATTAGGTTCTGTTTTATTCTCAGATGAGAGGTAAAGCTTGACCGCGGCTGTTGACAACGTGCTGTAGGAATGTGCTCATGCGGTCGTCTGTTTGTGTGTTCAGGCGCGGCGCGCACTCGGCGACTTCGGCGTGCCCATTGCGATCGTGCTGATGGTGGGTCTGTCGTGTGCCGTACCGTCTGTGTGGACTGAGAAGCTGCGCGTGCCCGAGGGGCTGAGCCCCACGGCACAGCGCGCGTGGTTCGTGCCGCTCAACGATGGACTCGGCAGCATCCCCGCTTGGGCTGCTTTCGCCATGGGGCTGCCGGCGCTCATGGTCTACATTATTGTCTTCATGGAGACGCACATCGCTGAGTAAGACGACTGCCACCGTACTATGTTATTCCAAGCGACTGTACTTGTAATCCTCACAAATACTCATGCGAAAATATCCTAAATTCCTGTTCAGTAAATATTTCTTAGCTGCGCCAGTTAAACTATTATAAATGCAAAGCGAACGAACTAACTGCAATGGATGTAATATGTAAGATAACAAACAAATGAGAAGATGGGAGCAGAGAGCAGATCAGTGAATGGGCTGTTGTGTTGTGTGCGCAGGCTGATCATCGACAAGCCGGAGCGCAAGCTGAAAAAGGGCAGCGGCTTCCACATGGACATCGTGATCATGTCGTTCGTGAACGCAATGTGCGGGCTGTTCGGCGCGCCCTGGCAGTGCGTAGCCACTGTGCGCTCCGTGAGCCACGTGGCGGCGCTGACCATCATGTCCACCACGCACGCGCCCGGCGACAAGCCGCACATCGTCGAGGTCAAAGGTGCACCCCACACGGCTAACGTTTACCTTTTCTCTTACCTTTGCTGACAATGACTTGCGATGAATAACTGAAAATTAAATTTCCCTTAAAATAATCTAAAACAAAAAGTGAATCGGTATCAAGTGATCAGTTGAGGGAATGCTGTCCTGCTTTATCCATGTTGCACGCGTTAAACTGTGTGTGTGGTGACGCTCGCTCTCCCGATACAGAGCAGCGGCTGACGGCGCTTCTGGTGTCGCTGCTGGTGGGTGTGTCGGTGCTGGCGGCACGCTTGCTGTGCCTGGTGCCCATGGCCGTGCTGTTCGGCGTGTTCCTGTACATGGGCATCTCGGCGCTCGGCGGTATCCAGTTCTGGGACCGCTGCATCCTGCTGTTTAAGCCTGTCAAGCATCACCCGCAAGTTCCTTACGTCCGGCGGGTTCGTATTCACCGTTAAGCGCTATCATCTTGCCGACTTGTTGTACTGGGCTCCGTAAGTAATCGTCATGTATGTTGGCAGGTGCCGACACTGAAGATGCACATGTACACGCTGATCCAGGTAGCGGGGCTGGCGGTGCTGTATGCGGTCAAGTCGTCGCGCTTCTCGCTCGCCATGCCGTTCTTCCTGGTGATGATGGTACCTCTGCGCATGTCGCTGGCCTACGTGTTCACGCCGCTGCAGCTCAGAGCGGTAACGTTTGCAGACATTCGTTTTGTGTTAGCGTTTTCTATTCGTAGTTATTCTAGCATTTTATTAGTTGACTTCCCTATTACGTTTCCTATCACTAGGCTATCATTCAGTGACTGCCTTGCATCACTTTTCTTTAGTGTCTCAGATCATATGGCCTGTCCGTCGCCGTTTTTGTTGGTATATTTTAACAAGATTGTCTGTGAGCTTCGTTCTGGAGCGAAAATCACTATTCCTTATTTTATCTTGTCTTTCAGTAACGGTTATACAACTCTCAATGACTCTTTGACATTTAGCAAGCTTTTCTCTGAGCGATCTAGTAAGGGGCCATTGTCTCACAGCCATATGATAAGCATGGTAGTATGCATGTGTCATTCCTAAGGTTTTCGATTTCATGATTTCTTTGAGTGACCAGTATACTTTTTCCAGCCGATAACAAGTCTCAGGTTTACCTCTTTTGTTAATAAAATTGATCTATTAAGGAAATAACGCGGCCTGGGTACATGTAGTCCTCTATGTATCTTCATCTGTCCTCGTTTATTTTTACCCTACTGCAAGAATGGTTAAGTTTTTCTCGCGTATCTTGTATGTAGTATGTAAGTAATATTATTTTTTACCTCATATTTTCCAACCAGCTGAACAGATTTATATAATTAAGATATCGTTAGATTAGTTTTGATAAAAAGTAGCCTCAGCTACTCCTTGTAACATCAACTATCCATCAGTTAGACACGCCATAATCATGGTTGCAAGTCCTCTCTTTGAGAAGTGGCTGGAGAGGCGTTACGGCGTCCTCCTTTCCGCAAGACGCAAATCCTCACCGGAGATTGGTAAGTTCGGGAGGTTCCTGCACCGGATTCAGGCGGTAAAAACGCTCCGGGGTGTCGCCATTGTGCGGACCAGACCACCCGAAGGGTACGTTAAAGCTTATGGTCGAGGTGAGCCCCGCACGCACGGTCGGAGCACCGCCGTGTTCTCGTGGGGGCAACTGGCGGCGGTAACCTCTCGCGCCGGCCCCGGTACAAACCACGGTCCGGAGCGAGGGGGAATGGGTGGCGGTCGCCTCCTTCTGTGAAGCAGTAATGCTAGTGATAGAGAAAGCCGCACGCGTGAGGCAATGGACATCCTGACGCTTTAGCCGCTGAGACCCCGATGTCGACTACCAGCCACCGTAGGTGCGGGCTTTCGAGTGACGAGCAAAATGTAGCTCGTAGTCCGGCCGTCCGGCTATCGTCCGGACCGAGCCCAAATCGTCGACAGTGCGTCATGTACTACGCATTCCTCAAAGGGATGAGGCGTCGGGTTACATTTACATTATTATTCACTTTATTCATTCGTTAAACATACTAATTAAAAACTTAAATATTTTTTTTAAGAAAATCATATTTAAAAAAAAATCTTTTAAAAATATAAAAAATAGTAGTCCGCCAGTTTCGAGACAGGGTCCAAGCTACCGGCGGTTAGGGCTCCAGAGACAAGAACCTTCTCACGATGCGAGCCGTGTCGAGGAGTACTGCCTTCTGTATCAGGCCCTTGATCGAACCGCGCAATGACAGCTTCGACAGATGTTCGTCGAAGCTTTTGACTATAAGGCCGTTGGCGGTCACGACAATCGGCACAATGACAGCCGAGTCTACATTCCACATGTCAACAACCTCGTGTGCTAAGTCGAGATATTTAATTTGTTTCTCTTTCTCAGCTTTTACGAGATTCTCGTCATGTGGGATGGTGACATCGACTACCATTACGTGGCGCGCTAATCGGTCTATCACTACTATATCCGGCTTATTGGTTACAATAGTCCGGTCAGTTATGATAGACCGATCCCAGTACAAGGTGACATGGTCATAGAATAGTAAAGAATAGAATAAACTTTATTACACTAGGTTGTATTTCAAAGCAAGCTGGTGAATAATCCTGCTTGTGCAAGTACCTACTCGCCGTTAGCCAGACGAGAACAACCAGAGATAATATGTCTGATAGACTCACCCGGCCGATGGCATGCTTGACACACGTCAACCGTCCCGTCCTTCATTATATATTTCCGGTAGTTATTCGTCAAGATTACTTCGTCCATAATTGCACACATAAAACCTACAGTTTCC
This sequence comes from Mythimna pallens, assembly GCA_961205895.1. Lineage (NCBI taxonomy): Eukaryota > Metazoa > Arthropoda > Insecta > Lepidoptera > Noctuidae > Mythimna > Mythimna pallens. The sequence continues at coordinate 177,297 of OY540824.1, forward strand.
CCGAAAAAGTTGCTGAAACGTAGCCAGGCTACGGACGCTGCAAAATCTATATCAGACTCATGAAGAGCCCGATAAAAGCGATTATTATTATTTACATTTATTTATTTAATGCCATGCCATGATGATGATGCCATGGTCCTAGAACGCATAGAGCAACCGAAGGCACCTAGGTGTGGATTTACTCGGTAAAAGTCTGACACGCTCTACGTCGGAAATCATCGAATGACTTCTTCCGAGAAGTCATTCGATGATTACTGACATAAAAAAGCTTTCCGTCAGTGAAAGGCCCGTCAAAATCGGCCCAGCCGTGTCGAATTGGTTCTCTCCCCGGGAATCAGGATATTGCCCCCACCGCTGGAATTAAGTCCCGTTCCCGCGAGAATATAAAAAAGAGCTTATTGTAGTCCATTATAATTGGAGATTAAACGAACTTACCTGAAGTGAAGTTCTATCCTATCTATCCAAATAAAGACAAAATATCCACAGAAAAAAAAATAACAATATTAATGGATGAAAGGCGATATCTTAGACGTATTAATTTAATGTTATCTAATCTCTCCGGACGAAGCGACTCGTATAATATTAGCTCAATGAAAGTCCCGTAAAATTTTGTTTAACTGTTTCGCAGACGTATCCCGTATTTTGAAATTTATATAAATTCATTCCCACGGGAAAATTAAAGCAGCTTAAGTTAATCCTTGTAGAATAACATCAGCTATCTGGAAGTAAAGGAACCTCAAAATCGGTCAATCCGTTTCAGAGATGTCCCCTATCCCGGGAATTAAGATGAACTCCCCGAGAATTAAGTTCTATGATTAAGATGCCCCCGCCCTCAAGAATTAAGTCTCTCGCACCCGCAGGAAAATGAATAGTAGCCTTAATAACTGCTTGTTACATTTCCTATCCATGAATGAATGCCCCATCAAAATCGGTCTAGCCGTTTCGGATATTACCCGGAACAAATCCATAAATAACCAAAAATATAAAAATTCACCTTTTTGTTATAGTTATCGAATACACTTTGATATATGGATGGATGGAGAGGGAGAGGGAGGCCAAAGAAAAGATGGATGGATTGTGTGAGAAGTGATATGAAAGAAAAGGGAGTTAGTGACAGCGTGACGAGTGACAGGACAGAATGGAACAAGGGCAGGAAGATGATGATGATATACATTTAGTAAACAACCACAACCGGAACGGTGCATTGTACAAAAAGAATTGGATAGAAAAAGAAAAAAATAATAATACTTACCTACATATGAGTGCCTAGTGTGAGTTTATTTTACGCTAACGCAATCGACACGTTTATGACGTTTGGCGCTCCGATTCGTCGGCTCCAAGCGCTTAACCAATCAGAGAGTCAAACTCGGCAAACGTTTCGATCGCGTTAACGTAAAAACCACTCGCACTCAGCGCATAGAATTAAAAAAAAATAAGGTGACAAATATAATTTATATAAAGTGGCAACACCACGACGCACCCGTAGCACACGTAAAGGTTACACAGATTGACGAAACCCTGACTCCCAAACTAGGAGATCCAGCGACTTAGGAGTCAGTCGTCGTGTCCTACGAATAGGGGCGTAACTGCATAATAGCAACTTTTCAGGAGACATTATTTGTGTTCAATTAAATTAAATATTATCAAATATGTATTAGTGATTTCATATAATGTGTATTGATATCTTAAGATTCGGCTAGGATTATTTTCAATGTCCCTTAAATCCTCATTCTCTGTTGTGTTAATCAATTTTCAATATTGGGTACATTGAAAAAAACTATAATGGTGATTGTGGCCGTGTTCTATGGAATGGCTATATTGCGAGACGATGCCCTAATTACGTTTGTTCCGGGATTTTGCCACTTCACAGAATCACATTGAAAATTGGGAACTAATTCATTGATTCATTGTACCCAGTAGCATCTCGTATGTGTATCGGCTCCAGGGCCTGGAGCTTTCATTCATTGTATCCAGTAGCATCTCGTTTGTGTATCGGCTCCAGGGCCTGGAGCTTTCATTCATTATACCCAGTAGCATCTCGTTTGTGTATCGGCTCCAGGACCTGGAGCTTTCTCCCTTGCTAACCTACCTACCTAACTTATAAGATGGAACATGAACGGAAATTAATCGCAGGCCCAACCTGGAGGAGAATTTCTCGTAATCGACAGCAGTGGCAAGAGTCAGAGGAGGCCTATGCCGACGTCAGGAACATTTTATAAACTTTAACTTGTAAACCAAGCCAAGTCATACGAAATAATATCGACAAATAGTTATAGTTAAGAATGTATGTACTTGTATGAATCAGCCGTGTAGCCTGGTCTCGAAATAAAGGCTTTATTATAATTGTCAGTTGGATGGCGCCCAGAAAGACATCGACAAGGACGACGAGCCCGATTTCTACGAGGAAGCGCCGCTGCCGGGCTAGGGCGCGGGCGCAGCGATCAGCCGAGCGGGCGCCGCGGCTACCTGTCGTCGCCTGGAGATCGTGCTGCCGGGCTTGGCGTCCATAGTTCATGCGTCTTCTGCTCTAAGCTCTAGAGACATAATTGTTCCAATGAAGCGATTTAAGTTTTATCTATGGAAATTAACTATAAGTATAGTAAAGAAATTTATGCAACTCGCAACTATAAAATATAAAGTGGTGCAACATTATATTGAGTGAAATTTGATTAGGTAGGTACTTAAAGTTCAGTTGGTCAATAGGTTTTAAAAGAAGTAACAAGTCGAAAGTAAATGTGCGCTGGTTCATCATTGTGAACAGAACCGAGGCGACCCCCAGGACTGTAGGTATCTGCACTATGCACGAGCTCGCCTGTGTGCCCTGCAGGTGCCGCAGTGGCTCCAGGCTGGCCCTGATGCGCCGCGCTCGAACACGTACATCTGTAGGGCATCTGTTATCAGTACGGGCTACAGCCCAGCGAATACAGGATTGTTTGTGAAAACAACTTCGTATCTTGGTTGTTTTTTGCTGGTGTCAATTAGATAAGTAGGTATAACCGTTTATGAACAATTTTTAATATAATATTAGTATATGTATACCTTAGGAAAAAATATATTTATGTTTATTATATCTGATAAGTTATTCATGCGTGTAAAGTGGCTGTGGATCGAATATAAAATAATGTACTTAGTTTTACTTTCGACATCATGTACTTATAATGTATTATTTCTAATCAAATGTGTATTTGCTCAAGATTTTAATGAAGGGTCATCTGACTGGCGCGCGGCGGTGCGCCGTGGCGCCGTGACGCCCGGAGCCCGGGCCCCGGTGCGCTCAGTGCAGCCTGGCACACAGCAGGAGGCGCGCTCTCCGCTGTCACTGCAGCACACCGTAAACACTCTCTGTGAACACTGCTCTTCACGAGGGGAGCCAAAATAAGAGTGCCAAAGAACTACCCATAGGTGTAGTGTAGTGGTACCTACAGGATAGAGAGAAGGACGCAGAGTCGCGAAAACTTGACGAGCTCCAAGCGCAGTCATTATTGTTGCTATGAATGTAAACAAGCTTATTTTAAATATTTATTTATTATTTTTAGTAGGATAATTCTTGAAAGGATTATTGAGTAGGTAGTAGCTAGCAAGCCGCAAGTGCAATCTACTCATCATGTACCTAGGTACTGATATGCCAAATATCGAGATTTGTCTCAATACGTTACTGTAAATATATGTATATGTTATTATAAAAGCCCGAACTAAGGTAAAACCTAGGATTTGCCAACTAGTTTATGGTAAAAGTTCGAAGAATTTAGTGTTCTTCATTTATTTCAAGCTGTTACCCATTGGCCAGGTACCTACATCTTAAGATTTACTTCAGATTATTATTATTTTTATATTTCAGATTTAAATTCTTTATAATGACAAAACACATAAAAATATATTAAATATAGATATAGATAGCTTAGAAGAACTAAGCGGAACCGACAAATAGGAACGAACAGCGACTGTTACCTTAACAAAAAAAAAATACTTACAAGATGATATATTTTTTTTTATAACAGGTGAAGACCAAAAAAAGACGTTTTCGAGTTTTACGATGCTAACATAAAACAATTAATTATACATATATAATAAGTATTTATTAATTTAACTATATGGACAGTAGTGGTACCTGCACATGCCGCAAGCCGTTGCATACAGTCACTCAACCTTTGGCCAGTACTTATAAGACAAAGTCACTGAAGGCGATGCGTGAGCCGAGATGACCGATCATGACAGACGCGACTCGTGTCTTCCTCACAAATCCTAGGAACTTGTTCGTTTGTCACCGAGACCGCCACATATCTTAGAAAAACTTTTGTGAAAGCGTTTGTGTTATTTATTTTTTAATCATATCATAGTTTTTAAAGACGACCGTAATGGTCCTTTATGAATATACTCGTAGACGTGATATTGTTGACGTTTGAGCTACCTATTGGGAGCATTAGGCAGGTATTCGTATAAGTTTATGGGGTGTACCTACTATGCCAAATCGAATTCCAATTGATCGGCCACTGTAAATCGAACATCTAAATACTCGAACGCTCATAATATCTAATGGTTAATAAATCGAACGTTCAATAGGTATACCGTACACTCAATAGGTACATAGGTACAACGAGTGATCAACATATCAATTGATTATTTGATCGAGCGTTCAACGCATCACACATTCATTCACTCGAAATATTATTTAATAAGGAAATTAGATGTGTGTGATGATGAAAAGTGATCACCCTTCGTACACTTATCAATTTTTATTTTTTACTCGTGTGATTAATTGCCAAAATTATCTAGTGAATGTACCTTAATGTAGCAAATATATCGTAGTTGGTTACAAAAAAGTTTGAAACTATTGTGTCAAAAGTTTATAGAGTTACAGACATTTTTCTATGACAAGATATTTGTACGAGCTCGCCCTATATATGGGGTACTTTCGAACAACAGGTGGGGTACTTTCGTACAACATGGGGTAGATTCATACAGGGTAATTAAAAACCCTGTTAAAGTAGTTAACTTTCATTATGTAAATCGCAAAGACTATACTTAGTGAATAAAATTACTAAGTTAGTTTTATGCCAAAATATTCTTTGTCATTTAATAAAAGTTACGAGTTTATTAGGACTTTTAATTACCCTGTATGGTGCAGATATGAATAAATAGTTTTTGAGGAAAATTAAAAAAAAAAGTTATTATCAGTTTTTGCGAGATCTTTGTAATATACCTACTTCAAAAATTTAAACTTCAAGCATTTGGTTGTTACTTTTGAAGTAATTGCCAATTATAATTATTTAAATTAATTACCAAATTCTCTCTCATTTATGAGAAATATTACAATTAAAGCTTAAAATAAATATTGTTAGCATTAATTAATTATCATTATTTTGTCAAAAACATAAAAATATTATATACAATTACGAATTAAATTTTAGTAAAAAAAAATATTTACCGCGCACGGAAATATGTAACATCTTGTCAGGTCACACAGCGTGGCGCCACTGTCGCGAAGTTCCGCTAGCAACATGGTGGCTAGTATGCACAAGCAAAGACATGTTTGTATGTTGTTTAGTATTTTTATCATTCTCATTGTACGAATGTGCCACTGAGCACTTTACTCTAGGTGACCTATGACATTACCGTTTATTAAAACAAGTTGCTTTGAACTGAAGTGATCTTTGGTTTGACTTGGTATTATGGGTTCAAATAAACATTATATTAACGGTTGTACAATATCTTTTTCGAAATTAGTTATTTATTAATATCTTTTTGTTTTATATTTTCTGTAATATCGCTGTATTTCTAACCATTTTTGTATGAAATCTTTGAAAACTCGCATTATTTTAATTTTCTTCTCAGGCCGGCTACAAAACAAAATTTCCAAAACAAAAGCTATTAAACCAAGAACACAGATTCTTTTGTTATAAGATAGTCGTAGGTATACGTCATTGATATTGCTTGCCTATTGGATTGCATAGTTTCTACGTTGGAACTCTTAATAAGAAAAAAACGTTATTGTTATTAGTTTTAATGGTTATAAATACTGCAATATTACAGAAAACACAAAGAAACCAATAAATATCTAATTCCGTAAAAAAAAATAACGTACCTGTAATGTAAAGTTTATTTGAACTTATAATTCTAAGTCAATCTAAAGATATTAAACTTCAAAGCAACCTGATTTAAAAAACGGCAATTTCATATGTACAGATTTACTAGGTATGTTATTACTAAATACTTTTCAATCTTTAATTATTATCTTAGATACATTTTAAAATTTTAAGTGAATAACTACTGCACGATTATTTAGATATTCGATTTATAGTGGTCGATCAATTGATGTTAGATTATTTGGAATTTGGTTCAGCATAGTACACTCCGCTTAAGTACATTCAGAAAGCCAAATGATGTAAGTACTAGGTAGGTGTGTTGTACAAAATATTCTATACAGCCACCCTGTACGAGTAATTTTGTTTGGACCCCGTCTTTAGTGGTCCAAACCGGTGTATAGGAAGCGTCACACCCTCGAAGCAGAGTGCTTGCTAATTTAGGTGTACCAGCGGCACGTGTACATACTTATCTGGTACGATATGTGTGGTAGCCATTTGGTTTAACAAGTAGGTACCTATTAAGTAGGTACATGTCCGAGCTCGCTACTTGCCACATTGTAACCGTGGTATAATGTTCAAATTAGCTGATACTTTTTTTAGTTGATTGTTATTCAAAGAGTTTTTATGTACCTAATATAACGTACAAGGCTCGTGGACAGAGGCATGGAAGACGACGGGCGCCGCCGCGCCGCAAGGCATAGTGTAGCACTGTATACTGTGTCAGGGCGCTCGCGCCCGGTCTCAGTCGGTCTTTGAGTAATTATTATACCTGATAGTAACTTAATCTATTTTTGAGACTGTAGTGTAGTGCTGGGTCTACACACGCAGCTACTTTGATGGGCAGCGACTGGTTCTACTCTAAATGTCACGTCCGCAGTCGGCGGCTACACAACGGAGCTGTGTGAGTGGACGTGAGATGGTAGAGTCGGCAGCTAGTCGCGGCGCCTGCGCCTTGGTAGGTTCCTAGCATATGATAAGACTAGCGTTGGTTTGGTATTATTCTAAGTGGAATTATTTATTATTTCAATGTTATTTTTCTTTTGTTGATAATGTTAAAAAATAAACTGTTTATATAGAATAAATAGTATTACTTTTTTAATCCATCGATGTACTTATGAGACATTATTATCTGCTCTCTGCTTTGTGTAACAACAACCACCTTGCAGTCAACTTCCACCTTAAAGTTTTATAAAGTAATCTTATTGCAGGAAAGTTTTGTTTCAATCTTAAAGTAATATTACTTCACTTTGTACCATGAGCGATTAACGCTCAGTATTCCTGCTAAACGAAGAAAGAAGAAACGATTTTAAAGCTTTTATCTATTCCCTGCTAAAATAGAAAAGATACGCGCTATATTGATCTGTATAGCGTTGTCTCTTTCACATGAATAAGTCTCTTATTCTTACGGTAACACACAAGACCGCTTTCGCTAAACGACAGCACTACGTTCTAAGCTCACACCTATACACTAAAATAAATAAAAAAGTAAACATAATTGCATTAAATACATATAGGGCTAAACTCAAAATTGAGGAGTGGCTAAAAGAGCAAGACTACGATACTACTGAAAGTCTACTTACTTGGATGTGCTAATCACTTAGACCATACAACACACCCTTCTCGCTTACACGCACTCACGCTACATTTGCTCATGACACGACACCACACACAAATACATGCACACTACACTTATACTCTACATACACATACATACACTATACATATACATACTATCAGTAAATATATATATATACATAATTATATACTTATATATTTCTTTCTTCATTAATCCACATTTTGGCAATAATCTATACGCTGTACGCTCATTATTTTGTTCGTCCACTATTTTTGCGAAGACACTGCCTCCTAAGATACAGGATCTTCCTAGTTTAGGAGTCAGGGTGTTCAAATTAAATTGACTGTTGTATTGCTAATATTTTTTTTGTGCTTACATTTGGTGTCAAATATGTACTTTATAATAAATAAATATTATAATTAACAAATATTATTATTATTATTATGTTTGTTGTTCAAATCGCTATATTGAAGTTCGTCGTGAACCAATATAATACATTTAACTCAAAAGATGCCTTGCTAAAATATATTTTTAAAAGGATCTAAGTAACTTTCATAAAAAGGACGTAATAACTTTCAAGATTTTACATTAATATAGTAAAAAAACAAATAAAGCTGCAGGCGAATACGTTGAATTTTTAGTAGTACGTTAGTGTGCATCATAACATTCACGTCAACACAAAAACGCTAAGAAAACATTCTTGTTTTAATATGGTAATATGATTGTTTTGGAGGCGTCATGGTAAGAAAAGCATAAGTAAGATTAAAACAGTACTGCTATAAGAGCTTGTGGTCGCCCGCCATGACGGATGCTTCTGGACTTGCAGCCTAACGAAATAATCCACAGTTTGACCAAAGCAAGCAACCAAAAGTAAAAGTTAGTTATCAGATGAGTCATAGAACAGAGATTAGGTATGAGTTAACAAGATACAGCTCGGTAAAACGTGCATTGCTATTCAAATAAGAATACCTTTATCTATGTGTTACTTGAATGTACCATACCATGTGTCTTATTCGCGGACGATAATCTCTACTCACATCATGCCAAAATGATGACAATATAAACGCCAAATTAAATTCAATTCTCTCTACAACTGTAAACTGGATAAATAACCACAATCTAGAAATCAACTACACAAAAACAAAATTAATTACTTTTCGTCCCCATTAAAAACCACCATTTAAATTAAATTTTATATATAATAATAATACAAAATTAGAACAAGTAAACGAGTTTACTCTCCTCGGTTTGTTATAGATGTAAACTGGAAACTGTAAACTGGAAATCCCATATACAGAAAATAAGAGCAAAACTATCAAAATTTTCATACGCCCTTCGTGAAATAAAAAAAAACTGGGCAAGTGCGAGTCGGACTCGCGCACTGAGGGTTCCGTACAAACTTAAAAAGTAAATAGCGGTTTACGATTTAAGACGTATTAAAAAAAACTACTTAATAGATCTCGTTCAAACCAATTTTCGGTGGAAGTTTATAAGGTAATTTACATCATATATTGTTTTTAGTTTTATCTTAATGCGGTTCACAGAATACCTACATCCACTTACCAAGTTTCAACAACTCGTATAGTTTCAAAAAAGTGGCTGTGACATACCTACGGACGGACAGGAGACACATGACGAATCTATAAGGGATCCATTTTTTGCCATTTGGCTACGGAACCCTAAAAACTTGCAAACCTTCAAACTGCACTTACTACTTACTATGCATATGCCCAAGCTTGGCTTAGCTATGGGGTCATGCTGTGGGGTAACGGTACTGGTTCGCAAACCATATTTATTTTGCCAAAATAATATAGAACAATAACCAATATAGAACAAACAGAAAGTTGCAAACCACACGCCCTAAAACACAACTAAGATACACTTCTCGACACAATAGAAACAAAGTGAACATACTCAATCTCGATTAAAAATGCACTCAACCAGTCCTTTAGTTAATGTCCGCTAAAATTGATAACAAACTGCCAAATGAAATTAGAGAAGTAAGAATAACAAATATATTTATCAATAAATTGAAAGAATTTCTAGAAGCTAAGTCATACTACTCAGTAAAGGAATTTTTAGATGATAAGTCGATCGGAATAGTACATTTTGATACAAGTGCAGAAAGTTTGTCATTGCGACCGAGGCGGAATTCACACGAGCCGTAGGCGAGTCTGTTATGGAGCCGAGGGCTTCTTTTTCTTTTTTTCGGGTGGGAAAATCATCTAATGACAACCCCTGCTCTTGGGCGGAGCGGGAGATATCAGACTTTTACTGACTAAAAACCCACTCCTGTTCCTTCTTTGCCATTTTTTCCAGGGCCCCGGGGGTCTCTCTCGCATCACCCATGGCCCCAGTAGGCCTCGAGCCTGCTGGGCCCCTACGGTTGCTGACATCTCCTTGAGGCGCGCGTGGAACACAACACGCCGTCGACGACTTGGGCTCGGTCCGGCCAGTTACCGGACGATCGGACGGCGAGCCACCCATCGTTCGCCGTCCGCAAGCCCGCACCTACGGTGGCCGGAAATCGGGATCGGAATCCCGGAAGGAGCCGAGGGCTACAGTGACAAATTTGCACGTGTCTCAATCGACTTTTTTTTCAATACACTTACGAAGAAATGAATAAACAGGGGTTGACTGGCGACCTGCGGGGGTCGACGCTCGCCCAGTCAGCCCCCCTAGCCAAATTACAATCGTTTCGTTCGCGCCGAACGCCTCGAGTAAGCCACGCCTCCGATTCCTTTGTTCTGATCACGTGACTGAGCGTTAAGATGATGTCAGAACAAAGGAATCGGAGGCGTGGCCTACTCGAGGCGATCGGCGCGAACGATACGATTGTAACTTGGCTAGGGGGGCAGATACGATAAATGTGGTGGGGGAGAGCACGCGCTATTTCTGCACTAGTGCGGAAAGCAGTCTATTGCGTGCCTAAAAGCGGTGGGATAAGAGCGGGTTTTCGAGTAAGTGTATTGAAAAAAAATTTTTTTCTCTACTATTATTCACCAAAGATTCTGTAAAGACATTTATTAAATATAGTTAATATAATATAGTATGAAAAATAGAAAATTTAATGAAATATAAATTCCTAGATAAAGAATGAAATAATATGATAATAATGACAATGAAAAATAAATAAAAGTACCTGACATCATTTATCAATACTTAGGTACACACGGACATAATAATAAATATACATAATTGATTTAAATGAATATATAATTTAATAATGATGACAATAAAATACCTGACAACATTTACCTAACCAACTTATACATAACAACAATAATATACATTCATAAATTAATTTCAATAATAACAATTTAATAATAATGACGACAAAAATAAATAAAATATTTGACATAATTTACAATTACTTATACAATTAGACAATAATATCACACACACAACACACAATCTAATTTAAATATATACATACATAATTTAATAATAAAGATGACAAAAAATAAAAAAAACTTGAGAGGTGTCAAGGGACACCCGGATGGAACGAAGTTCCTCTGATTCGATTACTGAAACTAATTTCTCAACCATTTCATTAAAATCTTTGGAATCTTTGAATCAATCAATCGATCAATCTTTCATTCAATCTTTGAATAAATCAATCTATCATCAACCCATCAATCAATATATCAATCAATCAATCCATCAACATATCTATCAATCTATCAATCTATAAATCTATCAATCTATCAATCTATCAATCTTTTAATCCATCAATCAATAAAACAATCTTTCAATCCACCCATCAATTAATCAATCTTTGACTCAATCTTTGAATAAATTGATATAAATATTTAGTAAACAAAAAAAAGTGTCGTGACAACTTTTCGTAAGAAAGTGTCGTGACAACTTTTCGTAAGATTTTTTTCCGTCTAGCCCCCTTTCACAACGCGCGATAAAGAACTTCGTTCCAATTAAAATATCGGACACAATCTACCAATACTTATACACATACATAATAATACACATCTATTAGATCTACCTACAATAATTAATTCCATGAATTGTTACTTTACCGCCATCCTCTCTCCTAACTTTGCTGTGCCCGACAGGGTCCATATTGATCTTGACTATATTTTATACCACTTATGTACATAATATGGAATGCAATAAAGTATTGAGTATTGAAAATTATGGTTTGCTTAATTGCTTATCAATAACGGTTTTTCACAGTCGCCTCAAAATTGATTTGTCATAACAAAAAGAAAAAGTTATAATTATAATTTTTTTTTATTGCTGTCAGCCGTGATGGAGAGATATTTTTTTTCCAAATCTTGTTATTTAAGATAATAAAAGTTGGTAATTTTATATTTCTTCACAGTTTTCAGTGTTTTTTCTCTCTTACTTTTTTTTAATAGGCATGGACTTTCCTCCTCCCTTTCCAGCGCCTCCTGACCCTCCTGACGCTGTTGCATGTTCAACCTCGGCGGTTGGTAAGCGACGCCTTAAGACAGACTCGGAAACTATTGAGGTTGTTTCAAAAAAACAATTATTGACAAGGATATGGCTGTTGCGGCCATCCAAACATTATATATCCACCCTTCTCTGAAAGAGGGCATAAAATCTTATAGTGAGCTAGAAAAAGGTCCCTTTTTAGTCCATGTTTCCCAATCCGAACCGAATCCTTCTGCTGGGACATCGATTCGTCCAATTAAGTTTGGGCAATTTTTAATTCAAAATTATATTAACAATATTTGTAGGGATGGTATTAAAAAAGTGGGCAGAAATAAAATCTCTGTCGAATTCACCTCTGGTGATGCGGCCAACAAGCTTCTTTCCAACCCGGTTTTAGTATCAAAATATACAGTTTTTATTCCATCTTTTAACATTACCAAAATGGGTATCGTCCATCAAGTGCCGGTCGATATGTCTATGGACGAATTTGTGGTTTCAGTTACGCTTCCTGATGGGTGTGGAGTTGTTTTGAAAGCACGCAGGTTAAACCGGAAAAATAAACAGGAGGGCAAGACCTGGATCCCTACACAGACAATAATAATTGTTGTTACCTTCAAGGGACAGGTTCTTCCTCAAAGGGTATTTTTATTTCACACATCTCTGCCAGTGGAGGTATATCAGTACTCCACTATACATCGTCAAAATTGCTGCCGCTTTAGGCACGTTAAGGCACAGTGTCGGTCCAAGGCAAGGTGCTTTAGGTGCTCACAGCCTCACTCTGGTGACAGTTGTGACGTAGGTAGTAGAGGCCAATGCCACTTGCAGCCATTGCTTGGGCCGTTACTTTACCTTTTACGGTAGCTGTCCCGAGCAAGGTGGACAAAAATCTATTAAGCTATTAATGTCTCAGGAAAATCTCTCATATGAAGAGGCTTCTCAATCCTTTCCTAGTGTAAAAAAGTTATAGGTATTCCGAAGTCACCCAAAATTTACCAACCCAATCTTCTTACTCTTCATCCCAATCTACTAGCCTTACTCCTACTGCCTCTTATAAAAAAAACTGTGTTTTCCTCCGCTAAGCCTCGAGTTCCTCTAGTTGCCTAGAGGAACTCGAGGCTTAGCCGAGTCTTATGACAAAACTGCCCATAGATTTATCGTTGCTGAAGATCCTTTATTCTTTCCCAATGGCTTCTCTCTTCTTTTTTTTAAATTCTTCATCCCCAAAGTCCCCTCAAGAGGATAGCCTCTTAGAAATACATTTGTCTCTAATTATTAGTTTACTTTCCCGTGATAATTTCTCTTTACCGCCCCACGTTACCCAGAAACTTTCTTTGCTTCTCTTTAATAATAATTATGGATCTAGTCTCCACACTCCAGTGGAACATTCAAAGCTCTTGAAAATAAGTTACTATCTCTTTCCCTTCCCGACAGAAACAATCTTGTTGATTGCTATTACAAATTTGTAGACTCCATTATCTCTAGTGCTGATGTCAATTTTCCTCTTAAAAAACTCTACAGATTCAAAGTCTCAACTCCTTGGTGGGATTCAGAATGTACTTCAGCTGTCAAGGAAAGGAAAATAGCAGAGGTTAATTATTCGAATTCAATGACTCTCCAATATTTTTTAGTGTATCCAAGAAAAGCGGCCACTGCTAAGAGACTTCTTTCCAAAAAGAAAAAAGATGGTGGGCTTCGCTACTGTCAAAGCTTGTCTCCTTGATCCCCTTTTTCCCAAGTATGGAAGCAAATCAAAAGATTCAGAGGCTCCTGTAAAACTTTTGATATTTCAGCTAACGATCCTTCTTCCTGGATCGAATCTTTTCCAAATTTGGACTGCTTTTCCTCTTCTCCGGCTTTTCTTACTTCCGAGAATGACTTTGATGCCCCATTCTCTTTTTCTGAATTTCAAATGGCACTTGACGGTCTTTTTGATTCCTCTTCTGGTGCAGATGGGATCCCTTACTCATTCTTGAAAAACGCCTCAAGAAGTACAAAGCAATATTAACTGGATCTCGTTAATAACTTTTTGAGTACGGTTTGGTTCCTCAACCGTGGAAACATCAAATAATGATACCGGTCACTAAACCTAGCAAAGACCCGTCAGACTCAAATAGCTACAGGCTTATTGCTTTGTCGTCTGTTTTGTGCAAAGTTGCAGAACATATGATGAAGCATCGACTTGAGTAGTTTGAGGAAAATAGGAACTTGTTGCCCTCATCCCAGTTTGGGTTCCGTAAAGATATGAGCACAACCATGTATATTAATTTCTGATATTCGTATTTCTTTGGTATGTAAGCAGTTTTTAGTAGTTTTTTTGGATATTGCCTCTGCGTATGATAATGTTTTACTCCCGGTGCTCAAGTATAAACTTGTGCATCAGTTGAATCTTCCTATAAAATTGGTAAGTTTCATTACTAATTTATTGATGGAGAGAACCATCTCTATTAAAACTCAAGACTCCTCTTTTCCCCTAAGACTATCTGGAAAGGCTTACCACAAGGTTCAGTTTTGAGTCCTCTCCTATTCAGTCTTTATACTTATGATTTACATTTTTCTACTGATTTATTTTGTCAAATATTGCAGTATGCTGATGATATAGTTTTATACTTTTCTGGAAAGTCTCTAGATGAGGCTAGTAACCGTCTAAATTCTGCGCTCGGATATCTATCTGATTGGTTTCTACATCACGGTTTGTCTTTATCAGCCTCTACGAGCTCTGTAGTTGTGTTTACAAAAAAAAAGATTGTTCTCCTGTTGAAATTAAAGTTAACGGTGAAAATATCTCTCAGGTGAACAATGTTAAATTTTTAGGAGTTTGGTTAGATTCAAAATTATCAGGTATTGCTCACACAGACTGTTTCTCAAAAATGTGAAAGAAACGTTAATGTTCTTCGCTCTCTTTTTGGTGTTTGGTGGGTACCCGTATACTCAAAAACTGATCTACAATGCTATAGTTCGTAGTCGTTTTGCTTATGGTATGTTCCTATTAGATCCTTGTAATAAATCTGGCCTTCAAAAACTCGATAAAACTCAATCAAAGTGTTAACGGATTATTCTTGGGGCGATGAAGTCGTCACCAATTAATGCCGTGCAAGTTGAGTGTGTTGACCCTCCCCTCTCGATTCGAAGACAATTTCTGGCAAATAGATTTATTTTTAAACTTGTACAAAATTCTGAGCATCCCTTTCTTGGTAAGCTGGACCAATTATAATCTATCTTTGACTCTTGTAGTCGTCGCTCTAATATTGAATGAACTTCCTTATCTTCTTCGTTCCTACCTTCAATTCACTCGTCTTTCTAGCCCACTTTTTCAAAACCCTATTTTATATCTATACTCGGTGCCTTATCGACACCCGCATCGAACAAGACAGTATCTCGGATTACAGTCCAAACAAAATTCAAACATGGAACTATCACTTTTAGGTTCATTTTGAAAAATGACAAAATTAATGTTACAACCTTGTTCGTTACGGGTGTCGTTATAATGCCTTGGTATTCCATCCGGAGATCATTTTGGACTTCGGAATTCACAAAAATACCTTAGAACCGCATAAGATGTTTGTCCAAAAAGTTTCCACGAATTATAATAATTGGAATACTATATTCACTGATGCTTCCAAAGTCTCCGATGATAGCCCTGTAGGAGGTGCTGTTTGGATTCCTCACACAAAAATTCTTTTAAATTATAAGCACCCTTCTGTTACATCCGTTTTTACAGGTGAATCAATTGCTATTTTCGAAGCCATTTCATTTGTTTTGTCTCATAAGTTGAATAACTCCATAATTTTCTCTGACTCAAAAAGCTGCCTTCAAGCCATTTTATCTAATCCTTTCAGATCTAAGTCAAGATTCCCTATAATTTAAAAAAATAGAGATTTACTATTTCAATGTCGTGTACTTGGTATTAATGTCGTCATAGCTTAGATACCCGGTTTGTTGGTATTCTTGGTAATGAGTCAGCTGATTCATGCGCCAAAAATGCTGTTCTCACTGGCTCTCTTGCCCACTCTAAGATTTTTTATTTGTACTACTCTTCTTCTAACTTTATTTAGGACCTGTACCATGACGTTTAAAGTAAGATTGTTTCATTCTTATTTCCAGTGTGGGTAAGAGATGGCACTTGACAACCTGTATAGCTCTGTCTCTTACCCACACTGGAATAAGAATGAAACAATTTTACTTTCAAACGTCATAGTAACCCCGCAGATCTTGGTCCAAGGCATGGCAAGGTACCCAAGTATCTTGTTGACTTTGCTTGGTAGTGGTGAAGGTCAAACACGTGCTTTTGTTTGTATTTTTTTATTTTCGATTTAAGTGAATCTTGGCAGCGTAATCTACAATCGAAACTTTTATTTGTGTTTGTGTTGTGTCGTAAGGTGTGTCTGCTAGCAGAAAAAGATTGGCGACTTCTCCCCCGACCAGTGTGACAACCCCTCCGAAATTCCATAAAAAAAAGACCGGTAGGCAAATCTACACATCTAGAGATAATGCTCCTTATGTGGTGCATGTCTCTCTAAACAACGGCCAGACATCGGGTACTACTCTGCACAAAGTAAAATTTGGGATGTTTTTACAGTAAAAAATTTCAGCAACATTGTCCTTGGTAGTGTAAAACAGGAAGGAATCGCGTGTCGGTGAAGTTCCAGTCGCACCTGGATGTGAACAGCTTTTTGATCAGCCGTATGTTAGTCCAACATACAGCCACAATTCCTCAGTAGAACAACACACGCATGGGTCTCGTCAGAGATGTTACTACAGATTGGACAGAGGATGAAATCATCCAAAACGTCAGGGTTCCTGCTGGATGCGGCCCTGTTATAAAGGCGAGGAGAATGAACCGGAAGGTGAGTTCTCAAGGTGTCACTGAATGGAAACCCACACAAACTGTTATTCTCACCTTTGACGGGCAAGTTCTGCCTAGGCGAGTTTATTGCTTTTACTCTGCACTATCAGTTGTAAAGTACATGTACCCTACCATACAATGTTTCCACCGCTGTCGTTTCAGGCATACTCGTACTGTATGCCGTTCGAAACCCCGCTGCTTCAAGTGCAGTGAAGACCACTCAGGTGATGGATGCCAAGTTCCCAATGAGTATGCCATTTGCGTAAACTGTTCTGGCAACCACTACGCTAATGACAAGGCGTGCCCTGAATTGGATCGTCAGAAAGGGATAAAAGCCCTTATGGCAGAAAAATCTGTTTCTTATGAGGAAGCAAATCAGGTTTTCCCTCGGGTTTCACGATCATATGCTGAAGTGTCAAGAACACCATCCAAACCAAAACCCCCTTGTTCTCCTCAATCCCAAAGCCATACTCCCCAAACACCCAGATCGCACCGTAAAAGTCTTTCTTAAAGCCAAATCCCATGCCCCCCTTTCACCTAGCTATGATAAGCAGGCTCATCAAGCCCTTATTCAAAACTATTCCTTTTCCCCCTCCCAAAATGGCTGCGAAATACCTAGAGATGGTACAAGCAGTCCCATTAGCTTTGAAAACATACTTAATGTAATATCCAGTATTTTTTTTTTTTTTAAGGTGGGAAGTCATCCAAATGACTTCTCGTGCTCTGGGTGGAGCGGGAGGGCGTGTCAGACTTTTACTGACTACAACCACACCTGTATCCTTCAATTACCCTTTGCGTCCTAGGACTACGGGTTTCCCTTTCAGAAATTCTCCGCGGTCCTAGTTAGCGGGCATCGGCCCTGCTGGGCCCCTACGGTTTGCTGACATCTCTTTGAGGGGCGCGAGGATCTCAACGCGCTATTGACTGGGCTCGGTCCGGTTAATTACCGAACAGCCGGACGGCGAGCTACCCAGTGCTCGACGTCCGCAAGCCCGCGTCTACCGTGGCTGGTAGTCGGGGTAGGAATTATGGCGGCTAGGGCGTGAGGACCTTCGTTCCCTTACGCGTGCAGCCTCCTCCTTCGCTAGCATTACTGCTTCGCAGAAGCAGGCGACCGCCTGCCATTCCTCCTCGCTCCGGACCATAGCCTGAACCAGGGCCCGACGCGAAAGGTCGCTGCCGCCAATTGCCTCCACGAGGACACGGCGGTGCTCCGCCCAAGCGGGGCACACCTCCACCGTATGCTCCACCGTGTCCTCTGGGTGGTCCGCACAATGATGGCACCCGGGCGTTGATTTCGCCTGAATCCGATGCAGGAACCTCCCGAACTTGCCATGTCCGGTGAGGACCTGCGTCATGCGGAAGGTGAGGACGCCGTGTTGTCGCTCCAGCCACTCCTCAAAGAGGGGACTTACCACCATAATTGTAGCGTGCCCAGCACTGGGTTGCGACAATCGCCGTCGCCATTGCACCATGAGATCCCGCCGAAACTCTGTCCGCCATGCCGAGACTTGGCGCGGCAGCGGAGTTTCGCCCCGGCGTTGCATCTCCACGCGCAAATCGTGCATGCATGCAAGGACTGTTGCCTCCAAATCCCATGGTGGCAGGCCAGCAAGGAGGCTCGCCACTTCGCGGGAAATCGTGCGGTATCCCCGTACCATCCGGATGGCCATGACCCTCTAGCAAGCGTTCAGCATGTAATATCCAGTATGCTAATGACAATGTTAGCGAACCCTTCCCAATCCCTACCAGACCACGTTGCAAAAAAATTGTCTTCAATCGTCAACTATATTCATAGTGTTCCATCCCCAGATATTTCTTCCATGGAACATCACGAGTGTTTCACCCAGGAAGACTGACCTTCTTTAACTAATTAATAAACATAAACTATCAGTCTGTAGCATCGCTGAGACATAGCTTCGTCCGGATAGTAATTTCGGGATATGGAATCCCGACAGCCGTGTAAATTCGCTAGAATTGTGAATGATTCACATAAGATTAACTTGCAAACAACGCATTGAAACAGTTTTCAATACAATTAAGGAGAAAATACGACTTCGTACAACAACTGTCAAAATACGAATCAGATGTTGGGCCTGCATTTACAACAAAGGCCAACAAATGTTAAAAATGCAATTTCATTTTTTTATTTCTAGTAAAACCCACGAAAAGAGAGATAGGAGACAGATTTTACCTTATAAGAGTGAGATAACATTGTTAATAGGTTTTTCAGGTATGATTTAAGCAAAAATATTTTTTTAAATCATAATTTTGATTATTAGTCTTATGTGACTCGATTCACAATTCTAACGAATTCACAAAGTTATAAAAAGATTTTTATGGCTTAAGGCACATCATTAGCAAGAGGATAACCTAGAGATTTTTTGAGGAAGTTGGAAGACTCCGGTCCCTTTTGTTTTTTTTTATAGCCATGTAAATAGCTATAACATGAATAACTTTAATTTAAGTCCAACGTTTTGCAAGTCAATTAAAAAAAACTAGATAGTTAATGTCGCTAATTTTAAATTTAAAAGTACTCTATTAAAATACACATCTAAATAAAATTAAAATTCAGAGTCTACGACTTATTTATTGATAATGTTAATACTCTGTGGTATTATGTTATCTGTGGCTGCTATGCAGTCCTGCGTTCAAAAATAACCCGAGCAGCTTCGAATTGCAACCCAGAGTCGTTCTTTTATAACTCGAGTAGCTTAGCCCTAGAGTTAACCCAACTAACTCCGAGGGTAGGTTGGTGTAAGCGGTAGGAATGACAGTTCAAAAATGCGCTCTTAGAGTATCTACCCGATGACGTCATTAGAGTTAACTCCAATGTCATTTTTGAACGCAGGGCAGCAGTGCTGCCGTAGTCGGCGGAATAGGAAAACTAAAAAATCGACGTCAAACAAACATGTCAGTCACACACTTAATGGCGGTGGTTGTGTTATTTTCCGTGAGTGGCTAATATTCTGGTTATGTGTTTTTCAGAAACTGTTAGATCAAACAGAATGCCCTTGGGGTAGTTTACCAGCATTATTAGACTAAAAAGACAACAGTGCTGTAAGGTCTCAGTGGAGTGGTGACAAGTATGGAGGTTGAGTACGTTGCGTCGGTGGTGTTATTGAATTAGTGCGTCCAGTAGTAGAGCGGCGGAGGGCGGGCACCAGCGTGCTGCCACCATGGGGGCGCAGCAGGCGAAGGAGCGTGGCACAGCCAGTGGCGCGTCCATGCGCTCGGCGCGCAGCAAGCCGCGCGTGCCGAAGGACCCCCGCATGCTGGGCTCCAACATATTCACGGAACACAGCGGTGAGTGCTCTTGTCGTCATATTCGGTTGCCGCTGCGTCAGGTGCTGTCACACGGACGCGGGCGTGCCTCCTTGCCTTGACGGTGCGCTCACTCTGGCAATGTCGGAGCTGCCAGCGTGAACGTCAATTCCCTCCACTCCGGCCTGAATTTTCTTAGTTAATTAAAAAATCCATGATGTTCTTACCTCGTAAGTTTGAACAACCCACGAGGTAAGAACATCTTGGATTTTTCCTGTCCTGCTTAGCTGGCTCAGCAAAAGTAGATCCTTTGCTAAAACAATCACTTCCTGTTTGTCATCTATTTAGTATTGTTCAAATGCCGAGAACTTACTAAACCCATAAGTTTAATTATTTAAGTCTTAGTAGGTAATAGTGTAGTAAGTATCAACAATAACACCACACCACATCCACTATCCATATGAAGCACTATGTTCACACAAGTAGTATGCTGGTGCAATGAATACAAACAATGCACTGGTCATTAATCACGGTAGGTTTAAATTAAATTCTACAAATACTTATCCTATTAGTATTTCTTATCCTTTGACTGATGATATGATGATACTGATTATCTCTTATGACAAGGTATTTTTTAAAAGAGCATTGACCATCACGGAAAAGGAAAAGGCAGTAAAGGAAAACATTGTGAGGAAACCGGCATGTCCTAGAACCAAAAATTCGAAGACATGTGCTATTCACCAACCCGCACTGGGCTAGTGGATTACGGCCCATTCCCTCTCCTAGAGAGGAGGCCTGAGTCCCAACAGTGAGAACGTTATAAGGCCGACTATGCTATGCTATGCTATTGACCATCACAGGCCATATCAAATCCATAAACTAAACAGTCATTGCCCAGTCCATTAGTAGTAATGTCACACAACAATCACAGTTATAATGCGAAGATTCCCTCGGTGTGTAGCTATGTGAACGTTTGCTGGTTTTGGTCAGTATTTTTTTGATCCAGATTCATAATAGCATCAAATATGATTTAAAAAAAACTATTTTGCATGCTGATGACATCATTGTCTTCGTTAGCTTGTATTTGGTTTAATAAAAAAAGTGGTCATGTTCTACCCTAGCCGAACTCTTCTAAAGAGATATTATTGATTCAGTGACTGAGGCATGACTGTTAGATAAGCAGAGATTCTATCCCCTGTACTACTTTGTCGTTATGTGTGTATTTTATTTAAAAAAATAACTTGCTTGTTTCCAATCAGATAGCCTTAAACAGACTTGGTAGAACTAAAATGGTATAGTACAGTACTTATATATAACTATCATACCTGAGACTACTTCCCTGGGTGGCAAACATATTTAGCCTAAAACAATTATGGATCATAATCGTACATAGCCTTTAGTTAAGATTTATAAACAAAAAAGTAGGTACACCAAATGGATCAATGAATGATGAGCAGTGGTTAATCCATACTAATATTATAACTATGAAAGTAACTGTCTGTCTGCCTGTCTCTGTCTGTTGCTGAATTGATTAGAGTAAGTCTGAACCTTTATCGATATTGGCGAGGCTGTAGTTAGTTATTAGTATTTGTGTATTCACATAAATAATGCAGCAACATTAGATAGAAAATGAAGTGGATGAAATGCCTAGAGATAGACGACCATGTACAAGTCAGTCACTGTAACAGGTAAGTAGTTACTGCTGGATACTTAAGCTTGAGTATAAATTATATGGTAACACATGAAAAACAAAAATCAGTTATGGGATGTCTGCCATGCTTACAGCAACCCATGTATGCTGAGCTTGGTACTTTGCAAAGAGCAGGACCTGCACCATGACGTTTAAAGTAAGATTGTTTCATTCTTATTTCCAGTGTGGGTAAGAGATGGCATTAGACAACCTGTATAGCCCTGTCTCTTACCCACACTGAAATAAGAATGAAACAATCTTATGAATGTCATGGTAACCCCATAGATCATTGTTTGGGCACACATTTAAAAGGTAATGTGTTTCCTAGACTTACTGTACTCACAAAACCAAATAATGTGCCACTGCGAATTTTTAATCTCTGTTATTAAGTATTCACTTTAGTAAATACATAGTGTCTAAAACTGGTTGCGATTACATTTACTTAGTTACAGACACAATATTGTATGGTACTTTGTATGACATATACCAATTATTTTAAAGGAATGAGAATGTAGAGATAAAAGAAGAACATAGGTTTGTCATCCACACTTCCTATATCATACAGGATGGCAACATGTTAACAGCCGCTTAGTGACTAAAGCATTAAAGATGTCCATAAGTCAAATTCAATATCCAACAGATTCACTTTAATTTAGTTGCATAATAACATAATTATTAATTTGATTATTTTTAAACTTACTAAACAGAATAAGTTCCCCTTCACTTTGCAATGCATGTGACAGTAGTAGGATATTTTCTTTGATATTTAGAGTATCTAATGAGTTTGAGTTATCACAAGAACAATCAAAGTTATTACTGTTGATCTCAAAATGTTTGTATATGAATGTTATATATTTTGATATTGTACTACAACAATGATATTAACCTATTTTTTCTTTGCTATGTATCCCACACCAATGTGCAGTCAAAAAAATCAAAGCGATTGTCTTATAAAGTACTTTTGAAATGGGAATTGTAAATGATATGATTTTAATAACTTCATACCAAAATCATGTGTAAAAGTGGAGGAGCAAAACCTCAATAATACAATGGCATGATTGGTGCAATATGTTTTGGTTTGTCAGCTGTGCCGTGTCGTGGGTTCCATTCCCACATGTAACAGATATTTGTATAGTTGTTCTATGCCTGGCTGTCGCGTGTGTGCCAGTGAACACATGTTTGGGAATGCATCTCCAATACACTAGTAATTCCTACAGCCAGGCAATCTTTTTAAAAAAGTATTAAAACCATTTTGGAATGAAAAAATATGAAAGAAGTTTTTCAAAATATGTACTTACTTATTTTAAATTATGTTTATTTGCAATAATGTGTGTGCTATTGTTTTATTATCGTTACATTGCATAGAAATAAGTGTCAGTTTACGGTTTTAATTGCAATGCGAATGTTTTATGAAATATGAAACAATACAAATTGCAACACTAACTGGCTAGGTACTGTCAAAACCAGCCGGCAGACACGAGGGCTCGCGAAACATGAAAAGAGTGGAGGGAAAAGCCTTTGCCCTCAAGTATAATGAACTAGGTTAGCACAATAAACTTTCTGTTTATTGTGCTAACCTATGTCATCCTCTGCCATCCATTTTCTCTATTATTTTTGTTTTGCCAAAGATCAAAACTGACAATAACTAGTGACTCATACATTATATCAGAACGTTTTGTAAAAAGGGTTGCCTATTTATTTGATACCCTTGCCTTACATGAAATAAAAACTGAACTTAGTAGTTAAATCCCAGATACAAAAGATTTCATACGAGTTGAAGAATAATTTGTTCAATTCATATGAAATCTTTATATAAATAGCCAAGAAATTGTAAATTTTTAGTAGAACAAATGAAACCTGGTGAATTTAAAGAGGTTGTAAATAAAAGCAATAAGCTTAATGTTAACCCAATAATATATACTTACTGAAAATAAAGAATCATGTCCATTTTGTTACCCAAAAAAAAAATGCAGAAAAAGTGAACTACTGCTTGATCCTAAATACTTAATTATGATTAGAATTATGATGTTAATTTGAAATCTTCTAAAGGACTCTATAAAAAAAGTAATAATATGATTTTTTGTTGATCATATTACAGTACGGTCAACGTAACTTGACGGCCCTGAACATAGGCTCTGCGAACTTTAGCGCATGTACACTCGTAAAAAAAACTGTTATTGACATTAATTTTTTTAAACCAAATTCGGAATAAAATTTACTGATACAGGGACCAAGTACAAATAAAATAAATATTAAAACACTTTGGAGACAGAAAGCTACAAAAATAACTTATGAATTAAAGAAACAAACCTAACACTACACAAAAAACTTAACAATTTATTAATAACAACCAACGAAAACTTTTGTCACCGCCTGTGCTCAAGACAGAGACAGGGATAGGAAAATAACACCAATGCTAACGTGTGAGTGAGACATATTACTGCGTACCGAACATTGCCGAATAAGTACGAAGCTTTACGAAGTTACCGAAGAGAGATGTCCAATACGCGTGTCTGATGGTGTTGTTTAATCGATGTTTTTTTAAATCGATTTCAATTAAGTTATAAAAATATATTTATATTCAATTTTCTATGGAGGTTTAAAATATTCTCAAACAATCGTTATTCTAGTAGTTGTTTATAAATAACTGATATTTAACAAAATCATGTATTTCAACCAAGAAAATAAAATTTTATTAGTTTTTTTTTTTCATTAAAGTCGATATCTCGTTTACTATCGACAACATTCACTATGTTTGTAAATCTATTTCGTTCAATATCTCATAGAAACAAAAATAAATAAATTCCAAATCGATAAAGATCGATTGTGATATTTGATTGAATAAAGGTTCGATTGTATTTACATAGAGTCACTCTCTAGCCTAGACCTCCGCCCCGCGCACGTCGCCTCATGCCACCATTTTGTTCCTAAAAAACGTTCGTGCGCAGCCTTCTGCGCAAACTTCAGGCTCGCCAAAATACGCCGGCCGTATTATACAGTTTAAGTGTCATTTGTTTATTTTATAATTTTTTTATGGATGTGAAATGCACAGGACTAGTTATTGTGGCGACGCTTGGGGGAGGCCTATGCGCAACAGTGGACGTCTATCGCCTGAAATGATGATGATGATTCTTTTTATTAATGCTTGTTGCTTGGGTACATAGTCTTTTGAGTTTAAATGTCTTCATAGTATTTTACATGTTTTCAATTTACACGTCAATTTTTTTTTGTCATTTTTAAATGAGTTTTTATTTTACGTTTCCTTTAAAGCGTATATTATTGCTGCTGTTTATTGATTAAAATAACAACAAAATTACAGATTAAAATAACATCAAAGTCTATGATGAACTCATTTCGACTGGCTTGTTGGTCTAGTGGTTAGTGGTCCGACTGCTATGCCGGAGGTCGTCGGGCTCGATTCCCACCCAGGACAAATGGTTGTGTGATGAGCACGATCATTTGTACTGTGTCTGGGTATAATCAATCTATATATGTATGTATTTAAAATAATATAAGTATGTTTATCAGTTGTCTAGTACCCATAACACAAGCTCTGCTTAGTTTGGGACTAGACGGCGTTGTTTGAATATTATTATTATATTAATATTTTTAGAAAAAAAAAATACAAACATCCGAATTGAGAACCTCCTCCTTTTTAGAAGTCGTTTAAAAAATATCATAACAGCCATGTCACAAATCCAGCCTAAACTCCCATTTTATTCCATTTTAATGGTGTTGTAATTATTATAAGACAAGTGTTGGATCGGATTTGTAATATTTACACCTATTATTTTTCTTCCCCATGGAGGAAACAACTTGTACATTTTAATATTATCAAAGAAAAAGTCTAGAATATGCAAATTACGCATGTATCTACAATCTTTGAATTATATTATTTTTTTAAGGCAACATGGCCATTATCATACGGCGCGTACTATTTCCATGCATCAGTCCCAGGCCAGAGTCTTTTCTTTTGACAGTCATGTTGACGGTTCGAGGAGATGATACCTATCTGTATTTCGTCGCAATGTATTTTATTACGTATTCGTATTGTACATAGTAAAACTAAAAACTATATGGCAGACCATATTTTTTATTTTTTATTTTATTTCGTAGAAGTACGTAGAAACCAGTAGTATCGCTGCGACATGTCGTCTGCTGCTGCTGCGTGCAGTCGGCAACCAACTTGTACCTTAAGACATAATTTATTTTCACATGGATGAAACCTTATGTTCTCAGTAGCGTCTTGAGCTCTAAATACCTGTGTTTGTGGAGCTCCCCCTTGGGGAACTTCGGCAGGTCAGAAAGGGACCTAAAAATAAGAGTTACTTAACTTATTTTTTTATGGCTGATTTTTATATATGTTTTGTAGAATATTATTCTAAAGAAGTATCCATAAGTGTCAGACACTTTCCATGGGCCAAAACTTTTGTCAGACGCTTTAAAGCCGCACAAAAAATAATTGGACGTTACTTATTTATACATGGCTGATTTTTAAATATGTTGTTAAGGTTTAAATATGTTATTTCAAAGTTATATTTCATTAGTCAGACCAATTCTAGTGACCATAAATCCCCTAAACATAAAAATTATTCAGCCGAGAGTATGAGGGCGAGAGAACTATGAATGCGTTTCAAAGCGAGTGAGACGTCTATAGTATCTCTTTTGCTCTTACTTTAACTCACAATCTGTATTGCAGGTTTTTAGTCAATCAAAAAATTTACCGTGGCGAAAATGACAGTAAAACCTATCGTGTAACGTTTTTTTCATTATTTGCATTTGGGTAATTTTGTTCAAAATGAAATACCTACTTAATTACTTTACATCATTTCATTTCGTTAAATATCTTAGGAGATATCATAGTTTTAAAATAACGGTGCAATAAAATAATGATCTAGTTCCGCATGACGCAGGTCCTCATCAGTCATGGTCAGTTCGGGGGGGTTCCTGCACCGGATTCGTGCGGAAGAAACACTCGGGTGTTACCATTGTGTGGACCGCCCGGAGAACACGGTGGAGCATACGGTAGAGGTGTATGCCGCCTGGGTAGAGCACCGCTGTGTACTCACATAAACATATTTTCTTTCTTTCTTCTTTCTTACTCGTGTGGGCGATCAGCGGCAGCGATCTCTCGCGCCGGGCCTTGGCACAGGCCATAGTCCGGAGCGAGGAGGAGTGGCAAGCGGTCGCC
The DNA here is from genome assembly GCA_961205895.1 of Mythimna pallens. Classification (NCBI taxonomy): domain Eukaryota; kingdom Metazoa; phylum Arthropoda; class Insecta; order Lepidoptera; family Noctuidae; genus Mythimna; species Mythimna pallens. Next base: position 204,357 of record OY540824.1, read on the forward strand.
TCCTTCTGCGAAGCAGTAATGTTTGCAAAGGAGGCGGCCGCACGCGCGAGGGATTGGCCCTCACGCCCCAGCCGCCGGGATCACGATCCGGATTTCCGGCCACCGTAGGCGCGGGCTTACGGACGACGAGCAATGCTTGCCGTCCAGTAACCGTCCGGACCGAGCCCAAGTCGTCGACGGCTCGTGTGTAGTGTTCCACGCGCGCCTCAAGGGGATGTCAGCAAAACCGTAGGGGCCCAGCAGGGTCGACTGGGGCCTACTGGGGCCTTGGGTGATGCGAGAGAAAACCCTGGGGCCCTGAAACGAACGCAAAGAAGGAACAGGAAAAGTGGGTTTTAGTCAGTAAAAGTCTGACACGCACTCGCGCTCCACCCAAGGGCGGGAGATGCCATTATATGTTTTCCCACAAAAAAAAGTGGTGAATGTCAAACTTCCCCGTTGTGGTAATTCGTCCATCCACTTAAACTATACCAATATGAGTGCACATTTGAATGGAGGTAGTACAAATTGTCCTTCAAAGTTACTTTTAATAGAAGACGGAAAGTACCATAATGAGGAAACAAAATTGAAATTGATCGTGATTGGTGTGAATTGACCTATAATTTCCAAAGTCTACCCAGATGTACTTAGTCCAAATAAAAAATTACTACCAGTGGATGTATCATAAAGCAATATTGGCGGCTAGAAATGGTAGCGTTGACAAAATTAATAACAAATAATTCTGGATAATCTTCCAGGAGATAGCATCAGCTATGTTTCCATTGATAATGTAATGGATCAAGAGGATGCGGGTACATTACCCTCAAGAATTCCTGAGTCCACTAAATCAGAGTGGCCTTTTCCCGCATTCGCTCAATGTATTATTTGTTTATCTTTATTCCAAAAAAGTAAGTAACTCATAAGCTAAGCCCCATAAAACAAGTAAAAATTATACACCAATTATTTTAAAAAGAAAGAAAAGATGTTTATTTGGCACACCATGATTCATTAACAAATTGATTTACAAACTAAAATAAAACATTTAAAAAAATTGAGGAGAAGTTGCCTGACATTGGTTTTCAACTGAACCTTATATTGTAGTTACAGATGAAAAACAGTTTTTTTATATGGGAATTAAATAAATAAATATATAGTAGTATATATGTGCATATATTAATGTATACCAAGTGATAAATCATAAATAGATGTTTAGAGAATAAATATCGCCAACTTCAACAAAACTTTTAGTAGGTCTAATTGTATATTACGATTAAAAGTTAAGGTCTCGAGCCACCGCCGCGCCGTCAATACAGTGCCATTTACATTTACTATGAAAGTATATTACTAAGAATAAATACTACTTTTACTAAAAATAAGGAACCTTAAACCGTAAAATTGGTAATATTAGGGATTAAAGTATGAAATTGCCGATTTGTACTGAAAAATTTAAATCCTTTTTTTTTTCAATTTAACGTATTTATTTGATCAAAATAATTACCATAATTATCACATTGCTGCCATCTAATAAGAAGATAATTTATTTATTTATTACTTTATTGCACACCTTAACTTGCTACAGGACAGACATTTATAAAAAATAGGCGGTTTGCACAGGGCAATTTCTACCAGACAACCTTTGGATGGACTGTTACGAAAGGAAAAGATTTGGGGCTGTCAGTGTACAACAACATAAAAAGATAATAAAATACATACACATATAATACATAAATAGGTATATTACCAAATAATAAACTAGTAAATATTAAAATATACGACAGAAAAAGGAAAAGAAAAATTAAAGTGATAGGTAATGCTCCTACACCATCTTTTTGAAAGTCGGTAGCGTTTGGGCACGCCTCACTTCTAAGGGTAATGCATTCCACAAACGCGCTGCTTGTATCGTGAAAGATTTATCAAAGAACGATGTGGAATGCATATGAATACTAAGTTTTAAATTTTCCGATGACCTCAAGGACCTAGAATGTGTGTCACAGAGGAACTGAAAGCGTTCTTTAAGATAAAAAGGAGTCGAAGGTTTAAAGAGCACATTGTAAAGCAAATAAAGTATGTGAGCATTCCGGCGAAGGCGAATTTGAAGCCATTTGAGCTGAGTGCGAAATTCAGAAACGTGGTCATACTTGCGCAAGCCAAATATAAACCTGATACAAAGATTTTGAAGTTGCTCAAGCTTATCCAATTGGTCTTGGTTGAGATCAAGATAGCTGGCATCAGCATAGTCCAAGATTGCGAGAAGAAGAGATTATGCCTTCGCAATTATAGTAGGGATGGGAAGAAAATTTCGAAGGCGCCTCAGGGATTCCACCGAGGCAAACAGTTTACGGCTGACTTCCTGCAGCTGTTTAGTCCAGGAAAAAGTGCTGTCAATATAAATCCCCAAGTTCTTCGCGGATGTAGCGCATATTTCTTTCACATAATGTACTTTTAATTTGTTTAGTTCTAAATTTGCGCCTTGTTCCGCCAAATAAAATGTTTTTTCTTTCTTTTCTTTCTTTCTTTTTCTTCACTATATGAGTTACAGAAATTACGGTGTTATTGAAATAAACTTGGGGAAGTGTCGACCAATCAATTTTACAGACAGTCCGGGAACTACCAACTACAATCACCTGCGTCTTGGTTGGATTGATCTTCATCCCAAACACAGTGCTCCAGTCACCTATTCGAGGCAGACTTGACTCGAATAGGTATTAATAGTCGCAATGGCATCACACAGCCTTTCAAAAGGGGATTGGGTGTATATTTATAGATCATCAGCATACAGGTGGTAGAGAGAAGAAAGTCGTTGAGTTATAGCATTAATAAAAAGTGCGAAAAGTAGAGGAGATACAACGCCACCCTGTAGCACACCAGCAGAAGTGTTACACCAAAAAAAAAAAATTTTCCTCAAAGCAAACACGTTGCCGACGACCAAATAGGTAACTTTTTAACCCGTCAATTACCGGAGGAGATATGTTAAAAGAGCAAAGGATGCCAAGCAAAATGTCAAAGTCAACAGTATTAAAAGTATTGCTAAATTCAAGCAGAGCAAGTACTGTTAACTTCCCCATCTCCATGCCTGACCTGATATCATTCGTGATATGCACGAGTGCCGAGGTAGTGCTGTGTCCAGGTCGAAAACCAAATTGGAAGGGATTAAGTAGATTGTGCTTGGAAAGGAACTTATTAAGTTGCTGGTGGACAAGTTTTTCAAGGACTATGGACAGGAATGGAAGAATAGAAATAAGACGATAGTCAGAGAAAGAAGCGGGATGAGATTTTTTAGGCAAAGGTCATCGTTGAGCATCTTTCCAAACTTTTGGAAAGACACTACCAGAAATAGAGAAGTTCAGGATGTAAAGGATAACAGGAAGAATGTTACCAGGGATGGGTATAATCATTTTTCGGCTGATACAGTCACTACCAACAGCGTTGGATGTAATCGATAAAATAGTCTTTTTAACATCACAAGCAGTGAATTGACTTATGACAAAAGAAGAAAAATCAGGTATCGGAAGGTTTGAAAGATGACTTAGTGTAATTACTTTGGTGGTCCTATTTAATAAGGGTGAAGTAGAAAATTACTGTTAAGTAAACTGAAGTCTAAGTCTTTAGGAATTGTGTCATGAGACTTTTTTCCATTACCTAATGATTTAAGAAAATTCCAGACCTTAGCTGGATCACCATTTTGAACTGAAGCATGAATATGTTGGCGTTTTGCGTTTCTACACACCTTGTTGCAGTGGTTTCTAATGGAGACATACTTTTCCCTATTGATGTCGTTTGACCGAATTTTAAACTTAAATTTCGCGGCTGCTTTTTTATTAAGTAAAAGTTTAATTTCAGTCAGCCATGGCGCTGGAAGGTGCTTAACTCTCACAGCTCGAATAGGTGCATGAGTGTCATATTGCTGAATCAGGGTAGAGGTTAAGATTTCAACTTGTTTTATTGATTTGATGCAAATGAGTCAATATTGTTGGTAAGGTAACGTTACCATGCCGCTAATTCCTGGGTAATTTGGCTCGGATCGGCTTCCACCATCTCTTTCAATTTATTGTTATTCACCTGTGTGGGCGGTCTTCCACGTGGTTCTTCTTCAAATCAAAGTTTCCATCACGAAAGCGTTTAAACCAAAATCGCACGGTGCGTTAATTCCAGTATCCATCTTTCTTGAAGTTGAATAAAAAAAACAACTGAAAGTCCATAATCAAATGTTGCACATTTTTTAAAAGAAGAACTTCATAGGTACCATGTGAAAAAGGTTTCACTCAAAAATCTCAAACCATGAAGCTTCAATATCAATTCGAAATACCTATTACAATAATACGGCAATTTCATAGAAAGAAAGAAAAACATTTTAAATGGCGGAACAAAGCGCAAATTTAGAACTGACAAATTATAAGTATATTAAGTGAAAAAAATAAAATATGCGCCACATCCGCCCAAAACGGCCGAACGCTCAGCATAATGCCGTGACCACACGCAAAATGCGATGAGTCTACGGCGCTGGTTTTCAGCGTGGGCCGGTAACGGTATCGACATAAAGCCATCGGCACGGTATTGTGTGCTAATAGATTTGAATAAAATAGATAAATATGAATAATTTATAGGGCAAGGCAAAAAAAAAACAATGAATAAATAAAGTGGAAATACGATATCATAATATATATAAAGTGGCAACATTACGTTGCGTCTGTTCCAAAGGACGCGGTTCTGTTTTCAGTGTACCTATAGTCTATGGACGCATACTTTAACTCCTGTTATAACGGAACCAGACTCCAAGTTAAATTCCTCCGCAACATGATCCGTGTCACAGTTTTGACTGGTCCAACAGTAGGGGCAAAAGGTGCTGATACCTCGCATACTTTTTTTTTCTTTTTACATACCATACCTCGCATCCTTATAATTCCAATAGATTTTATTTCCGGTAAAGGTATCTTTTGCGGTAATAAAGCCAAGGAACAAAAATTGAAGCACGTAGGTAGTCAAATAGAGTATTTGACTCCAAGAGTGTTCTGTAGTTCCATTCTTACTTAAAATAGCGTGATGCACCTAAAACAGCCTTCTAAAGTATTTATACTCCATTTACGATTGCATTAGACAAAAGAGGTTCATAGAAGCAGGTGTGCACAACATTTATTTTTTTAAATAAATTCAAACAATTTTAATAAATAATGGTCTCAATATAAAATTTTAACATTACCTATTTAGGTAAATTTGAATATTGTAAGGTATGTACTAAACACTTAAGTAAATGAAATGGATTTAAAAAAACTTTTTATTTTTTAAATGGCGTATCCACAAATTTCCTCCTTACAAAACATATGAATTGTACACAATGTAAGGCAAGAAGATAATTATTTAAAATTCATACAATATTAAATTAATTCATTTGGACTATTCATCTTCTGAATATATATATAATACTTAGTATAATGGAAAACGTTCAAGGTACTGAAAACACCCTACTTACTTCTTTTAAGTTTTTAATATGGACACTAATAGTATAAGTAAGAACTAAATCATTTATTTAATTAAAAGCCTCATATATTCAGTACATGGATAGTCGAAATGAATTAATTTAAGTTTATTAGTTGGTATATGAGTCGATTATTGTGTAAATGTATCTATTAACTGCTCACTTGTTCCAATATATTTTTTGTTTTACTAACACATTGCTTTTGCAATATTTTTTATATTATTAGACCCCAACCACCATAAAGTCGTTAATAATTTATTTTGTTAACCTCTCATTTATTGATAATTGTAATTATTTATTGTTCTTACTTTTTTATACTTAATTATAATTTATTTATTTCACAGACAAAAGATCCATGGTGTTAGTAAACAATTGGCATACTTATACTTTTTTATACTATTTTAAGCACTCAGCAAAGAAGATTATTTAGCCTCTTTTTTATAATGTGAATGTGAAAACACTGTAGACTCCGCGAATTCTTAGGTTACTTCCTATTACGACTTACTTTCCATGGCTAAAGAGAACTGGCGCAAACCTGTGGTACTTACAACTGATGACCGCAAGGAAGTATGGAAAAGTAAGGAGCTCCATGGGCGCTTTTATCGGGCTCTTCATGAGTCTGATATAGATTTTGCAGCGTCCGTAGCCTGGCTACGTTTCAGCAACCTTTTCGGTCAAACTGAAGGTTTTATCTGTGCAATTTTGGACGAAGTCATCTTGAATAACTACCGGAGATATATAATGAAGGACGGGACGGTTGACGTGTGTCGGGCATGCCATCGGCCGGGTGAGTCTATCAGACATATTATCTCTGGTTGTTCTCGTCTGCTTAACGGCGAGTACATGCACAGGCATAACCAGGTAGCCAGGATTATTCACCAGCAACTTTCTTTGAAATACAACCTAGTGTATTCAGAGGTACCGTATTACAGGTATGTGCCCGACCCAGTTCTCGAAAATGACCATGTCACCTTGTACTGGGATCGGTCTATCATTACTGACCGGACTATTGTAGCCAATAAGCTGGAAATAGTAGTGATAAACCGATTAGCGCGCCGCGTAATGATAGTCGATGTCACCATCCCACATGACGAGAATCTCGTGAAAGCTGAGAAAGAGAAACAAATTAAATATCTCGACTTAGCACACGAGGTTGACATGTGGAATGTAGACTCGACTGTCATTGTGCCGATTGCCGTGACCGCCAACGGCCTTATAGCCAAAAGCTTCGGCGACCATCTGTCGAAGCTGTCATTGCGCGGTTGGATCAAGGGCCTGATACAGAAGGCAGTACTCCTCGATACGGCTCGCATCGTGAGGAGGTTCCTGTCTCTGGAGCCCTAACCACCGGTAGCTTGGACCCTGTCTCGATACCGGCGGACTATAATTTTTTATATTTTTTAATTTTTTTTCTTAAATATGATTTTGTTAAAAAATTTAATTAATATGTATATTGAATGAATAAAGTGAATAATAATATCGAAGTTATCACCACGAATAACTACCGGAGATTTATTGTGAAGGACGGCACGGTTGACACCTGTCGGGCATGTCACCGTCCGGGAGAATCAATTCGTCACATTATCTCTGGTTGTTATCGTCTAGCTAACGGAGAGTACTTGCATAGACACAACCTAGTAGCCAGGTTTATTTATCAGCAACTTGCTCTGAAATACACTCTTGTGGAATCGGAAGTGCCGTACTATAGGTGTGAGCCCGATTCAGTTCTTGATAATGGTCATATCACTTTGTACTGGGATCGGTTTCTTATCACTGACAGGACTATTGTAGCCAATAAGCCTGATATAGTGGTGGTGGACCAAAGCGAGAGGCGTGCAATGCGTCGGCAGTCTGGAGGCCAGAGTGGACGCGCTGGAGAGGCAGGCCACTTCAGTCGCGAAAAACATCGTGAGCGTGGACAGGGTCGTTAAGGAGCTGAGGCGCGAGATCAATGACAAAGAGCAGGACCTGCTCTTGAATGACATAGAGGTGTCAAACGTGCCTGAGATCAAGGCTGAGAACCCAGTTCACTTTATCAAGGCTATAGGCCGCAAATTAGGGGTCAGCCTTGAGGACCGTGATGTAGTCAGTGTGGAGCGTGTGGGTGGAAGACAGCTCAACGTTACGAGCTCAACTGGAGCAGTCGAGTCTCGTCCACGGGCAATTGTCGTGCGCCTCACGCGACGTGATCTGCGTGAACTGCTGGCGAGCGCGCGAGTACGACGGGGAGCGGCCACTGCCGATCTGGACTTGCCCGGAACTGCGCAGCGGTTCTATATCAACGAAAGGCTGAAAAAGACTAACCGTCAGTTATTTCGGAAGGCAAGGGATGCAGCCAATCTCCTTAATTGGAGATTTGTTTGGACCAAACAGGGCCGCATTCTCGCCAGAAAGTCGCCAGGAGACAAAACGTGGAGAATCCGTGCTGAGGAGGACATATCCCGTGTCCTCGAATCTGCAAATGACACAGCTTAATAACTGTTTTTTTTATATTATATAATTTATCAATTTTTGATCGGGGAAGTATGCGTCACGGCCGATTTATCAGTATACTCAAACGTAGATTGTGTGTGCTGAGAGATTTGAAAGTTATATATCTCTATATGTCTATACTATATTACTATGTACTTATACTTAAAACACTCACATTATATGTACAAATAATATTTACACCTAATTTATATAATCACTTACTTATATTATATTTACACACAATGCTTTACTTCATTTGGTCTAAACTTAATCATGTATAAAAAATACCCATGGTTATTCTATTTACAACTAAAATTTCCTCCACTAATAATCTCTATACAATGATATCGGTTTTTCATATCACATTGTTCCAGTTAACAGATGTATGCAGTGCCCAACATTATTTTCACATATTACATGTACACTTATATTTGTTTTGTGCTCATACATCTTCATCCCAAATACGTAGAACTATATACACTAATGGCTCCTAGCAAATGTTTAAAGTTGGGTCTACTGAATGCGGGCTCTCTAGGGACAAAACAAGATGAGTTTCTGATAGCCATGAGCAATCATTCCGTGGACATCATGGCTATCAATAAGACCTGGATGTGCATTGGAGAAGAAGAACGAGCTCCTAGTACCTATACCTGGGTACAAGCTAAGGCACATACCGCGACCTGTGTCTGTTCGAGGGGGACGTGGTTGGGGGGTTGGTTTTTACAATAAGAATGGCATAAACGCGCGTGTTAGGGCTCACCCTGAACACTCTAATGTGGAGCAGCTTTGGTTAGGTCTAACCATAAATAAGAAGAAGCTTCTCATTGGCACCGCATATCGTCCGCCTTGGCAGGACTTGGAGGCTTTTCTCGATGCCATAACTTCCAGTATTAGTGCTTTAGCCCCTTATGACAGTCTGGTATTGTTGGGTGACTTGAATGTTAATTTATTAGATGCAAATAGCTTCAAAACTAAATAGTTAACAGCGTTCTTGGACTACTCGAACCTTGTTCAGGTAGTTCAAACAGCAACACATTTTGTGGGTGATAGTAGCTCTCTCATAGACATCATATTATGTACTGATGCCACAACGCGAAATGTTGTGGTGAATAACATCAGCGAGCTCAACAATTACTTATTTATAACATGCGAAACTATTTTCAGAAAGCCTAAGGCTAAACCTAGATTAGTCGAATATCGCTGTTTTTCTGACATATTGCAGGATCACTTCAACACTGATCTCAATCGGTTTCCTTGGTCAAGTATAGGGGATATAAGTATACTATATTTAATAACATTATTCCTGACCTCCAGTCAGGTTTTCGGAAGGGCAGAGGCACTGCAACAGCTTTGGCTGATGTTGTGTGTAATATCCTGGAGGCGCGTGATCAGGGAGAGGGATCTATCCTGGTTCTATTGGATTTTTCACGGGCGTTTGATGCTATTGATACCAATCTGCTGCTGTCCAAATTAGCGTACTATGGCTTCGACGGATGCTGTGGAGTGGTTTAGTAAGAGCTACCTAACTGATAGGTCTCAGTACGTGCAAATCGAAGGGAAGATGGGTCAACTGTATCATCCCCTCCCTTTCATGTGTCAAGGGGAGTCCCACAGGGATCAATTTTGGGACCTCTTCTGTACATCCTCTACAGTGCCGATGTCACTAGCTGCTTCTCAAACTGTGAATATCACATGTACGCTGATGATATCCAGCTGTACATATCTTTCAAAGGGGATGACACGTCATTGGCTACGAAGAGGCTGAACGAGGACTGGCTCGGGTGGTGGCCGGGTCTGAAGAGAACTCTCTGGTTTTGAATCCACTAAAGTCTAAGTACATAGTACTAGGCACAAAAAAGCAGGTTGCAGCTATTCTGTTGGCCAGGCCTAAGGTCATGATCATGGGGGAGGAGATTGAGCGAGTTGAGCAGGCATGCAGCCTTGGGTTGATACTGGATCCAGAGCTGCGCTTCGAAGCCCACATAAAAAGTGCACTAAGAAACTGTTTCTACAGGTTAAAGGCTTTGTATGGAATACGTATATACCTAAGTGTTCAACTCCGTAAACAACTGGTTGACAGCCTAATCCTGTCAAAGTTGAACTACTGCGACACTGTTTATGGGCCCTACTTGCTTGCCAGGACAGACAGGCTGATTCAGCGCATCCAGAATGCATGTGTTCGCTTCTGTGTACATGTGCCACGCAGGAGTCATGTGACCCCATACATATCATCATCATCTTCCTGCCCTTGTCCCGTGTTATTTGGGGTCGGCGCAACATGTTTTTTTCTTCCATTCTGCCCTGTCACTCGTCATGCTGTCACTACACACTTCACACAATCCATCCATCTTTTCTTTGGTCTCCCTCTGCCTCTCCATCCATCCACATGTAAACTCATAACTCTTTTAGTAACATGCGCTTTATACCTTCTCTTCACATAACCATACCAAGACAAACGATTCCCTTTCAGTTTTTCAGTCACTGGCGCCACTTTCAAACTTCCCCTAATATACTCATTTCTCACTTTATCCATTCTCGTCACACCACACATCCATCTTAACATTCTCATCTCCGCTACTTGCTATCGTAAATAGGTCCACTTTTTTGTTTCCCACTCAATAACCAGTTCTGATAACATAATCGAGCCTCCCTGTGAGCCACGCAAACGTATTTGTTCCACCATAGCTGTCTGCCGCCGCCTTATTAAGTATTTGTACGATATCGCGATATACTTGTTTCAGAATGCGCTTGTGATCTTCATTATGACAACAGTGATCGCGCAGTGTGTAAACTCTACAGGAAAATTAATATTTCTCAGTTGTGAATGACAACTTTCAAAAAAATTTCTGGTCTGTTCACTGTTCCTTTCTCCCCAAATTACTTTATTACACTCATTATTAGTCACAATATTTTTCGGCCTAATAATAATAATAATAATAATAATAATATTCCACAACTATCACACAACGCCGTCTAGTCCCAAGCTAAGCAGAGCTTGTGTTATGGGTACTAAACAACTGATAAACATACTTATATATTTCTAAATACATACATATATAGATAAATTACACCCAGACACAGAACAAATGATCGTGTTCATCACACAAACAGTTGTCCTGGGTGGGAATCGAACCCACGACCTCCGGCATAGCAGTCAGGTTCACTAACCACTAGACCAACAGGCCAGTCAATTTTAAGTCGCACTCAATTAACAAGGGACAATGATCAGACCAGTAAACATCGTACAACAGACACTTTACATACTGAGCGCCTTGCCGCACTGGTTGTCACACAGTGATCGAGCAGTCTATGAGTAGGAAGTAAACATTAAAAAATTCATTAAACCTAACTACTATTATATAGATTATAGTGGAATCAAGTTTAACCTATCTAAATTTTTTTTGGTTTGATTTAACTCTCTCGCTAATGATATACCTAAACAAATTAGATAGATACTTGGTACTTTTTTTTCCCCCGCAGGAGGGGGAAATCTTCATGGACGCCCAGGCTGCCTCAAAGACGAGCCAGTCTGGGCAGTGACAGGCTCCAACTGACTAAAACCACACTCCTACCTTACATTTAAACCACGGACCTGACGTCCGTGCCCTTGTTTGATAATTATACATTATTTGCTCTGGGCAACTCCACGTGCAAGTGGCGTCACTCCAGATCACCTTTCAGCGATCGCAATAAATCCCTTCAGAATTTCAGGGTTAAAAGGCCACCAGCTCGAAGTGATGTATAATACATATTATCAACTAGCTTCTGCTAGCGGCTTCGCCCGCGTGAAAATAGCTTTCTCTATACAAATTTTGAACCCGCGTTTCATCCCTTTAGGGGGTACATTTTGGAAAATCCTCTCTTAGTGCTCGTCTACGCCATAAAAGGAAACCTTGTAAAATTTCACGCTTCTAATCCCAGTAGTTTCGGCCGTGCGTTTATATGTCAGTCAGTCAGTTTCTCCTTTTATATATATAGATAACTATTATTACTATATTGTGCTGTAAATACAATGATACAAATGTTTGGCTTCCTTTTTTTTTGTTTCAATGTGCTGTGTCTTTTTTTTTCGTTTCCTTCTGGACCTGATAATACATGTTAAGTTCTTAAATTTAGGTAATACTATGATTAATATTTACTTATTAGTACTCTCTCCTCCAAAACATGGGAGGATGATCTGCCGAAAGGATGGAGGAGGATAGCTCGTGACGTCAAAAGACAACCTGACTAAAATGTAGCAAAAAAAAAAATGTATTTTCAAAAAGTAGGACTAGATTAAGAATTTTGATTTTATTTAAGTAGTATAAGTCAAAACTGTAATATGGTCAGCGAATAAAGGCTTTTATTATTATTATTACTCTCTCCTCAGCCGCGGATTATCCACCTCAAGACAAGTCGCTACTTCCCGTTTAACCCAACGACCCCGAGAAATACCCGCGTCGACCAAAGCGCCATCAGCTCGTCATTGCCTTAGTAAGCGGATCAGTGCCTCGGCGACTGTTTTGTTGCGATGCTGCAAGGCGTTCTTCATGTTGGTGTTGATGATGTCCCTGGTCGACGCTCCCTGTGCCCTCCTCACAAACCGTCCAATAGCGTCGTCAGCGTTGTCGGCGTAGTACACGCAGTGGTGGCATGTCTGGAGACTGACACTACTGCGTGGGGGACGCTGCTGTAAATCCGGATATTTATAGATTTTGTCTTCAAGATGATGACCGACTCGCTGCTAAGACCCTGGGCTCCGTGTATAGTTAGGACGCATGATCCAACACCAGCCCCATTGATATGGCTCCAGAAGAGAAGAAGACACTCGTTGACCAGATTTCTGGTCAACGAGTATCTTCTTCTCTTCCTGCGTGTGGACCAGGAAAAGCATGTTGGGAAGGGTGCTGGAATATTTGCGTCCGTGAACCTCCTCAGCTGTAGGGAGTGGACCTGGTTCCTTGACGAGTATATAGAGGTACACCTCCCCCGATTTGAAACCTCATCATTTTTAGCCTCATATCATCATAACCATAACCTCATATCATTTTTGAAGACCTATCCATAGATACCCCACACATATGGGTTTGACGAATAAAAATTTTGAGTTTCAGTTCTAAGTATGGGGAACCCCCAAAAAGACAATGCTCAAAAAATAACCCAGGCTTGGCGCAAATGGAATGTATCTAATTTTTTTTTTTTGTAAAAATGTGAATTGAAATACGACATAGGTGGCATCATCAAAATCGATGGCTAAATGTAAAAAAAAATGTTATTTGTTTAGTGGCAGGGATTATTTTTACTTAATTGTTTTTCTGTGTGAAACTACGTAAAATCATATGCCTTTCTTTGATTATTGGTACGTATTCATCGTACGCATCACTACAGCACTCCATAAGACGTCTAAGTAAGAGCGAGAGAGAGATAACTCACTAGTCACTGTGCGTGTGTGTGTGCGCAATGGCAACAGGAGGTTCGGCACGGCACTATACACAACAATGAAAACAACTGCTATCTCTTTCATTCTTAAAGATACTGAGTATTTCTCTTTCTGTTATATACCTAATCAAGTCAATGAAATGAATGTAAATATGCGTGCAGTCCTTCGATAACCTTTGTTGCGATCTGTGCTTTCCTTGTTGAACCGATTTTGGACTACGGATTTTGCATTGTGAATGGTACCTGTTTAAAATAAACAATTGTGTTACGTGTCATCATAAATATTCCACAACTATCACACAACGCCGTTTAGTCCCAAGCTAAGCAGAGCTTGTGTTATAGGTACTAGACAACTGATAAACATACTTATATATTTCTAAATACATATTATAAATATAACTATTTTTAGGTACCTTAAAATTACCCCTACCATAAAATAAATAGCCATTTTTCGCATTCAGCCATCAGTTTCAATGTAAAGCGGTTCCTTTTGGTATCTAGTATATGCTAATTATAAATATTTCAATTACATTTTGAAATACCTGAACGTTAACCCTGCCACTAAACAAATAGCAATTTCTTACATTTAGCCATCTATTTCAATGATATTACAGGGTCATACTAAAAATCTGAGATACGTTCCATTTGTTGGCGCAAATGAAACGTATCTCAGATTTTTAGTAGCCTGGTTTTTTTTTCATACTTCGTGAGCATCCTTGCTTGACAAGACCTTCGGTTTCCCCAAAAAGGTCACCGAAACGCAGCCAGGCTACGGACGCCAATTAGTCTACATCGGGCCCGTGAAGGGCCCGGAAAAAGCGTCCGTGAAGTTCCTTGCTCTACCATACTTCCCTGTGATAGTGTCAAGCACTAACGGTTTGCGCCAGTTCTCGTTAGCCAGGGAGATCGGGGTGAGCCCCTTGTCCACTGTCACTACATCTCGTTGCATACCCACGTCGGTAGCCGGTAGGAAATTATTAATTATTATTATTATTTAGTTCTTCCCTTATAGCATAGCATAGTCGGCCTTTTAATGTTCCCACTGTTGGGACTCAGGCCTCCTCTAGGAGAGGGAATGGGCCGTAATCCACCACACGGGCCCAGTGCGGGTTGGTGGATGTCACATGTCTTCGAATGTTTGGTTCTAGGACATGCCGGTTTTCTCACGATGTCTTCCATCTAAAGTAGAATTTAAATTGATTAGCTCAGATTGAGAAATATTTATGTTATTCAAGAAATTATTATCTTCTTCTTTATTAACAATAAAAAGTCGATGAAAAAAATCCACAGGGCATGATAAGTGTTTAGGGGTCTGAAAAGATTAGCAGATGACCCCTCCCGTCAATCATTTTAATTTGGCACACGATGCACCAAACTCCCTGTACATATACAATAATAAATTAATAACCCACGTATGTACTAAAATCACCAGATCAAACAATTAACTGTTTAGGCATCGAAATAAGTTTTAGTTACTTCATATGTCATGAAAAACATTTTAAATAGTATTTACTTGGAAACAGGACGCAGCGGATTTATTATCATAAATCCGCAACTTTTTTAAGCCTGCTAATTTGACGTAAAAACAATACTGCTAGCGGTCAAATAATCAAATCCCGTTAGAGTACGAAAAGAATGAACTTTTGAATGAATGATATATTTATTTGCAAGAATATAGGTAACTAGTTCTTAAACATTTGGTGGAGTCTCACTATATTCGGCATTTCAGCCGTACAAATCTTTAGATTTTACATCATTAGCATGCAGTAGGTAAACATTTAGTCATTAACATTCTCATATAATAATTTAATCATTTAAATTTAAATAATCATTCAACCAATAAATTAAAATAAAATACTAAATAATTGAATACAAATAATTAATAATAATATGATATCATGTCAACAAGAAAAATAATAATAATAAAAAATAACAAAAATTGTGAAAATGATTAAATATTCATGCAATGTCACAATAAATTATAAAAGTTTTACATTTTATGTTCAAAATATTCATTGATAGAATAAAAACATCTGTCACACAACCAGTTATGTAACTTTCTATTAAATTCCAAATCTGTAGCACTTACAGTGACGTCACGAACGACGCTAAGAAAACATTCTTGTTTTAATATGGTATTATGATTGTTTTGAAGGCGTCATGATACGAAAAGCATAATAGAATAAGATCCGAGAGCTGTCTGACATAACCATCTATATATATGTACTACGCACTATATTACGCGTGCCGTACACTCACTTCAATCGACTCAGGTGCAGTGTCGTCTATGCACTTTGATATTGATCATATTAGTGCAGTTTTGACGTTCATGCAGTGTGAGAGCGGCGCTTATAAATTTAAATCAAAGTGAATCTGGAGGTAAATAATAATTCTGTAGTCATGTAAGTAAAATTACTGGTTATTCGAGCAATTTAATAGCTTCTAATAACCTAATAATAGTATGTTAGAAAATATATTATTTTATTTAAAAGCCTTCCCATTTTACAATCATAGACTAAAACATGCAGATGTTCGCCCGTAATAAAACCCATGAATTTAATGAACACAGACTTCGTGTGGTGTTTTATAACCAGTTCGATATTTTTTAATATTTTATTATGTTCTTTCTTTTCTTGTATAAATAATATATCAAAGATTTTTATCGAAGTTCAGAAATTATGACGACGTGCGTTTTTCGATATCCGATAAAACTCATCAAGAAATGTCAGCGAAGCGAATTTACACTAACGAAGACTATTATTACATTTTTAAATAGAGTATTATTGTAATCAAGTATTGTAGGCAAAAAACTGTGTCACTTCTGCGGTATAAAAATCTATAAGAATGAAATGTCATTCTCATTACACTATGTTGAATGAAACGCGTAAGTGCCATGAAATTCATGGCGCTTCAGACGTTTTGGTTGCGAAAAAGTATCTATTTAGCGCTGTATGTTTTAATAGTTTTGTTAGACGACATAATGCCAATCTAGCGCTGCAGCGAACTTTTGTTTTAACTTTTCAGTATTTTGACAAACAGTTTCCATGAACGTGCTTGTCTATCGCTAGAATATAGGTCGATGGACATAACTTATTTTCACATGGATGAAACCTTATGCTCTCAGTAGTGTCTCATGTGCTTTTAATACCTATGTGCTTGTGGAGCTCCCCCTTGAGGAACTTGGGCAGGTACGAGGTGAGAAAGGGAACTAAAAATAAAAGTTACTTAACTTATTTTTTTATGTCTGATTTTTATATATGTTTTGTAGAATAATATTCTAAAGAAGTATCCATAAGTGTCAGACACTTTCCATTGGCCAAATTTTTTGTCAGACGCTTTAAAGCCGCACAAAAAATAATTGGACTTTACTTATTTTTATTTTTACATGGATGATTTTATTAAATATGTTGTTAAAGTTTAAATATGTTATTTCAAACTTATATTTCATTAGTCAGACAAAATGTAGTGGCCAAACATCCCCTAAACACAAAAATTATTCAGCCGAGAGTATGAGGGCGAAAGCACTATGTATCCGTTTCAAAGCGAGTGAGACTTCTGTAGTAACTCGTTTCCTTTTACTTTAACTCATGCACCTAATACACGGCCATGCAAGCGTCAATCAATTCCATCAATCATGATTGATGGTTTTTGTCAGTCAGTACAAAATAACGTCAATCATCGCATTAGACGGTAGGTTTTTCGTCAATCAAAAAATTTACCGTGGCAAAAATGACAGCAAAACCTATGCGCAAAATTACTTTTTGACATTTAATGAAGTGGAACTGATGAAGAAGACCAGAAATGACGAACGGAACTTCACCCTCACATAGATATCACAATGAAGAAGAGTTAAGTAACTACGACAATTTATTTAAATAAATGGTTCTGAATAGTTATGTTGAAAATGGTATCATCGAAGTGATCTGATCCGTAATTAATCAATGTAAACCTAGCCGTGTTATATGATCTTTGGCTATAAGGTACTATCGAACTAACCTGATAATGGAGCCGGGAGGTGGATGGGGGCTTCATAATAAAATAATGTATCCTAGCAGTGTTTGGGTTAATTCGGATTGTCATGAGAAATAGGTACTCTCGGTCATCACAACTAAAAAGTGTGAAATAAAAACTTTTTTCAAAAAAAATCGATCACAAAAAACAAAACACTAAAACGATTAAAATAACTTTAACTTCGGAAGTCGGTGTTAAATAACAAGCAAACAATACACTGACTTCCGAAATTAAAGTTATTTTGATCGTTTTAGTATTTTTAACCACCTTCAAAAAAAGGAGGAGGTATTCAATATATGTATGTTTTTTTTTGTGTGTTACCTCAGAACTTCGTCGTTTATAGACCGATTTGCATAATTTCTTTTTCCTCAAAGGATATGCCTTCAGATAGGTCCCATTTTTTTTTTAAATCCAGGTCTGATGATGGGATCCATGAGGAATCGAAGGAACTCCTCAAATATTATAGGCTATATAGTGATTTTCATTGAAAACATAAGCATTTACAATTAAAAAGTAACATTTGATGAAGTGGAACTGATGGAGAAGACCAGGAATGGCCAACGGAACTTCATACTCACATAGATATCATAATGAAAACAGTTAAGCGACTATGACAATACAAATAAATAAATGGTTCTGGATAGTAATGTTGAAAATGGTATCATCGAAGTGACCTGATGATGATAATGGAACCGGAAGATGTGCACCGGAACTCTGTAATTAATCAATGTGTCCTAGCCGTGTTTGGGCTTATTAGAATTGTCATGAAGTGCACTTTGGCTATAAGGTACTATCGAACTGATCTGATGATGGAGGAAGGTGGAAAGTAAACACAGGAACTTCATTATAAAACAATGTGACCTAGCAGTGTTTGGGTTAGTTAAAATTGAATTCTAATACCATCGAATTTATCGTTCCAATATAAACGGTTACAATTTCCGCTAAAGATATCTATTGCAACGACCATTAATAAATCGCAGGTTCAAACTTTCTACATTACAGGCTTAGATTTGAGCGTTGAATGTTTTTCTCATGGCCAATTATATGTCGCTCTTTCAAGAGTAATCTTAAAAGAAAACGTGTTAGTATTGTCTAATGACAAAAAAATCCGTGAACGTCGTGTATAAAGACATCATTTGGTATATTTAGTACTAGTGACCCGCCCTGGTGGAATGGTGGACAAAGCCGCATCAAAATCCGTTGCGTAGCTTTAAAAGATCTAAGCGTACATGGGGGCAGACAACGGGAAGCGACTGTTTTATGCTATGAAGTGATCAGCATTGTACCCGTGCGAAGCCGGGGGGAGGGTCGCTAGTGTTTTATAAAGCAATAGCCTGTCTTAAGACTGTCTTGTCTCAAGTGTGCGGGCAGCCTAAGACACGCGCCAATTTTTTTTGACATCGTTAGTTTTCGTAAAAATCACCAGATACGTAGTAAAAAATTTACGTTATTATGAAGAAGTGGTGAGGAGGAGAAGCGGGATATACAAATGCTCAAGGTCATTCGCAAATGGGAGCGCCTTAAAAATCAATATATATATATTGACGATGGAAAATTGCGACTTGGAAAACGTATTGTTCAACGGCAAAGTCACACAACATTAAGTATAATAATAAAGAAATCGCAGTAAGAAACCTTAGACTTGGCACGACTTTATCTAGATTTCATTACTTTTTAGAGATAAACAAGCAGCTCCATCAAGACTTGGCTAGTTTTTTACAGAATGTTTTTGGTGGGATTGTTTATTTTAAGAACACAGGAGATTACAGGTGTTTTCAATATATATACATAATTATGTTGATTGTACAGTTTATGTCTCGCCGATAAGCATACAAAATTAGGTCAAGTACAGAATGAGCAAAGTATATAATAATAATGTAACAAATTCAATAATAAAAAGTCTGTGCTTGACTTAAAATAGGGAAAATAATAAGTCACAACAAAATAAAATAAAATACAGGATGTCAATAGATTGCACAATATAAAAAAAAAAATAATAATAACAAATTAAAAATAATAAAATTTAGGTATTAGTTTTTAAAGTGTGGTTTACAAGAATCCGTTGTTTTTAGTTTGCCGATGACTCGGACGTATCTTTTTTGTGCCAATAATACGGCGGATACATTAGTAGCATTGCACCAAAATATGAGTCCCATAACTTAATTTGGAGGCTCCATATCCTGCCGGTGGTCCCATTATGGAGGCAGCATACTATATGCTGTAAGGAGTTTTATTTGCAATTTTAAATAGCATGTATAAGGCGTAAGAAAATCGGTAAAGTGTCAAACAAACCCAAATTGATAAATTTGCGTTTTCCAGATCATTATCGATGTGCAATTCTAAAAACTTTGTCGTATTCGTTTCCAGTACTGCGTCTTTTTTGTATTGGATTTAGTACTGTTTGTTTTCTTTGTCGGAGTTTGAAGTCCATTATTTATAGCTAAATTATTTAAGGTTGTTGCCATTTAAACAATCTTTAATAGAAACCAGGTTTGT
Organism: Mythimna pallens; assembly: GCA_961205895.1. Taxonomy (NCBI): domain Eukaryota; kingdom Metazoa; phylum Arthropoda; class Insecta; order Lepidoptera; family Noctuidae; genus Mythimna; species Mythimna pallens. Next base: position 224,206 of record OY540824.1, read on the forward strand.
GTTTATGTCATCTTGAATTTCCCTCGTCGAAAACAATGATTGTGCAATCTTCTGCAAATAAGCACATGTGATGAGTGGTTACTTCAGGGAAGTCGTTTATGTAGCAGATAATGTAATGGACCTAGCACAGACCCTTGTGAAACACCAATAAATTAAATAACGAAGAGACCAAACTCTTATAGAAACACCGACTTCCGAAATTACATTGAAGTCGGTTGTATTTTTTTTGTAAAAAGTTTTTATCTGTACAACTATTTATATTATAAGCCTGACAATTTGCATTGGGTTGAACTAAGTCTGGAGAAGTAATCATTAAAAATTTTGCGAAATACTTTGAGGGTTTGTAATAAAGTTGTTAACCTCAATAACGTTAATATGTGTTTTCGATACGTTGCTCGAAATCTCTTATCCCACCGCTTTTAGGCACGCAATAGACTGTTTTCCGCACTAGTGCAGAAATGTGTGCATGCTCTCCCCGCCACAACTTTATTACATTTATCGTACCAAGCTGGGCGCGCGGCGACCCCCACGAGTCGGCGATCAACCACCGTTTGTTAAATTCTTCGTAAGTGTATTGAAAAAAGTCATTTGATACACGTGCAAATTTGTCACTGCTGCCCTCGGCTCCGTAACACACTCGCCTACGGCTCGTGCGAATCCCCCCTGGGTCTCAATGATAAACTTTCTGCACTTAAATCAAAATGTACTATTCCAGGTAGCTTTAGACTTATTATTACTGGTTTCTATGCAGCAGTTGTTTCGTGCTTATTGAGTCTGTTTGATAAAGCGACGGCACCTGGCGCTAAATGTTGACAAAGCAGTTTTAGTGTCTTTGTTTTCGTTTAACATTATATTGCCATAGCAAACACCGTTTCTTTTTTGCTGCAGACTTTAATGCCCGGAAAATATCGACAACTCATAGACCAAAGTGGATCACACTTTGGTCTATGAGTTGTCGATATTTTGCATCTTACTATTGGGAAACATGTCGTAGAAAAGTTTGAATAAGTCAAAAAACGCATTAAACTGTTCATTAGGATCATTTACTTCAAAAATATCTGAAAAGTTCAAGCTTCTTATGCATTACCTAATCCGATAAATGTTTTACTTTCTGTAATCGTGTTTTGAACATAATAATATTTCAATGCACACGTTTGTTGTAAAGGAAACTGCATAAATTGCGCTAAATGCTCAGATACCCCTAATACTAGTATCTCAGTATTACAGCCTCGTATATTTTGTGGAAAATATTATCTAGGCAAGTACCGATACTGGGCCTAGTTAATGGGTTTCTCAATTTGGATGAGAGTCGTTAAATAGAGAAGAATACTTCGATTTTTGTAACATTTCAATGTTTAAGTCACCACAAATTACAATTTGTATATATAATAATAATATCACACAACGCCGTCTAGTCCCAAGCTAAGCAGAACTTGTGTTATGAGTACTAGACGACTGATAAACATACTTAAATATATTTCTAAATTCATACATATTATATAAATTACACCCAGACAGACAAGAACAGACTGTCACACAAGACAGAACAAATGATCGTGCTCATCACACAAACCTCTCTCCAGCATTGCAGTCAGGGCCTCTAACCATTAGACCAATATGGCCAGTCAAATAGTGCCGAACAAATATGTTATGGCCTACAGATAGTTTTTCGGGTCTAAATGTGTCTTGTGCACTTGTGAGTTAACATGTTAGTGAACGCGGTACCTAATTACTGACAGAAATATTTAAAAAAAAATGTTATATGCGCTTAGTGTGTGCAGATTGGTAATTACTTGCGTGTTTTTGCAGAAGCGCTACTGCAGAGTCGGCCGCTGCCGCACATCCCCGACCTGCCGGACGGCGAGCCCGCCCCTGGCACACCGCAGCCGCTCGACTCCGCCAACAGGTACTACGTCACCGCATGCGCATGCCTGATATGCCAACATTTGGCGTCACCGTCACCACACAACGCGTCGTAACTAGATTCAGTGCTAGGCGCGGGTGCGGCGCACACTGGTCCCGTTTTGAAAAAAAGTGGACATTCTATAAAAAATATCATTTTGGTGTCGGAAAAAATTTCATTCGATAGGTTTTTTTTATGAGTAATAACAATTGTTCTACGACTTTTCTTAAAATTTGGTATTTTGTGACGAAAAAATATTCTTTTCGTCACAAAATTTTTGAAAAAAATGTATGAAAAGACTTGCCAAGCGCTTGTGCTAACTGCCAAGCAGATGAGTCATCAATGTAGGTGCAAGTTGCTACCTGCCTAGCGGATGTATCATCAATTTCCAACCTTTTTGGGATGGGAAAGCTGAAAAAAAAAGAGATTGTTTTAATTTTAATTACTATTTTTACTAAATATTTAATAAAGGAACCATTTTTTATGAAACTACCTTGTAGGTATATTTTGTTATATCAAAGGAATGTAAAATTATCGCATTGGGACTAATAAAAACTCATGAAATTAGAAGAAACTCGGTAACAAAACTAATTTAATATAAGTAATGTATGTAAGTCTTAACTTTGTTTATAAGGTTTTTAATTGTTTCAATAAAGTTATTATTATTATTATTAAACCCCCCCCCCCCCACGCAGGCAAAGCCGCGCGTGTCCGGAGATGGCTTATTTTTAAAATTTTATGTACCACTAGTTCTTTCCATGTATAAGGGCGCGTACACATAGAACATCCGTTTTACAGGTCCGTTTAAACGTATATGTTATTAGCGTATGTAGTTGTATGAGCGAGTTCATACAGAATACAGTATTCCGGATCCAGTAAAAAATACTGATCCGACAAAATAAGCAGCAATCCGTTTTACAGGTCCGTTTAAACGTATATGTTATTAGCGTATGTAGTTGTATGAGCCAGTTCACACAGTATTCCGGATCCAGTAATACTATACTAATCCGTTTTATCGGATTGAAACCGCACGAGGCTTTGCACGGGGGTGCGCGGGGTGCGATGTGCTACACACAGCCGCCATTTGCCGGTTTCATTCCTAGAGTAGTGCACGTGTCCAGTGCTATCATAATCATGGCAAGCAAGGCGTTTGAAAAATATGTTGAGCAAGAAGTTTTGATAAATTGTGTTGAAAGTAGACCAGTTCTTTGGGACAAAACACTGGAGATTTATAAAGATAAAATTGCAAAAACCGCAGCTTGGCGCGAAATATGCGGTATTCTAAAGGAGGATTTTGAAGCTATGGAACAAAAAGAAAGACAAGAATTTGGTAAGTATTTATTTTATATTGTAATGGAGACATTGTTTTTTATTTTAAATAGCTTCATTCTGCCAAGAAACTGACCCAGATTCGGACACGAAATAGTTTTCGAATTCCGTTCGAACTGAATTTGCAGTTCGACCACCTCGTAGCGTTTCATCATCAGGTAGGCTATTGAAATGAAATGCTTCAGATTCGGATGTGTTGCCATCCTTTAAGCCCTCTTTTTCCCTTACAAAGTTGTGTAGAACGGTACATGCCTTAACTATCCATATAGCTGTTGTTTTGTTGACGTCTAGAGGCCGGTGGAATACTCTCCACTTATTAGCAAGAATACCAAATGCACATTCAACGTATCGTCTAGCTCTGGTCAAACGATAGTTATATATTCGCTTATTTACGTCTAAATGCGTCCCGCTAAATGGCCTCATTAAATTTTCGTGTAAACCGAAACCTTCATCGCCGATTATGACGTAGGGAACTCTCGTTTCTGAGCCTGTTATTAATGGGCAAGGTTCTGGTATTTGTAAACTGCCATCTAGCATCATTTTCCAAAATGTCGACTCCTTGAATATTGATGAATCGCATTCTTTTCCATACGACCCAATACTAACATATAGAAAACGATAGTCAGAGTCTACGATCGCTAATAATATGATGGAAAAAAAGTCTTTGTAATTTAGGTACATTGAGCCACTTTTTGCTGGTTTTCGAAGTCTGATGTGTTTACCGTCCACTGCTCCTAAACAGTGGGGAAAATTTGCTTTTGTGTCGAATCCATTTGATATATGCTCCCATTCACTCACTGTTGTAGGAAGTCGCATAAACTCGTCATTCAAGTTGTTCCATATGCATCGTGTAACTTCCTTAATAATGTTGCTTATAGTTGACACACCGACACGAAAGACGTAATAAAGTTCTTGAAATGTACACCCAGACGCTGCATACCTAAAAAAAATAAATTAATCAATTACTATATTATTACACATATATTGACTTCCCATACAAAGTAACGTTAGTGACTGTAAGGGTTTAGTTTTAGTTAATTTTGTCTATTACTGATTATGTATATGTCTATGTTTCGTAGAGGTACTTCTCTATGGTCAGACTATTAAAGATGGCTTGATGAATAAGTCTTGTTTTATTATAAAACTATAAAATATTATAGTGACCAACAAATTTTGTATGGAAAGTCGAAATTTTTATGAGAGTTTTTAGCAAAGTCGTAAATCAAAACTCATACTTATATATATAGTACATAAATAAAATAAAATTAAACTGAACTGAACTAAATTATAAAATTACCTAATTAAAATAAATTGATTTAAACATTAGTAATACTTTTTTGCTTCCCATTATTTACTGACCGATTAGTTCTTGCACTGTCAATTTGACTTATCCACTGACCAATATGGTAATTAATTACTGACAAGTCTATTCTACCTTCTTATTCGCCTTTCACTTACTAAGCTATTGACAACCATCTTATATTATTATTTACTTGCTTCAGGAAAATATGTTATAAAAAAATGGAATTCGACTAGAGATGCCTGGATACGAACATTGAGTGAGAAAAAGAAATTGAAGAAATCTGGAGCTGCTGCCTCAAATACCAAGCCTTACAAATATCACAATCAAATGTTATTTTTGAAAAAAGTTGTCACCCCAGGTGATACACACGAGAACGTCCCTGCTAATGACAACATCACGGAAACAGTAGAAAATAATAAAGACAACGAAGATGAACCTGATCAGATTACGGAACAAAGTGGTAGTGACAGACAAAAGGAAAGACAAAATTTAGCCCCGGCGCAACGCAAGGCAATCAAAAGAAATGTGAATGAAGTAGACGCCAAAATGATTGAATACATGAATGATCAGTTAAAAAAAAGTAAAAATGAGTTTGAAGATCCCAATTTATCGTTCTTCAAAGGTATTTTGCCGCAACTGGCTTCACTTAATGGCGATCAAATTTTAGAATTTCAGTCTGGAGTGATAAACCTTTTACAAAATATTAAAAGTAGAAGATATGGTCAGTCAAACTACGAGTGGCCTCCATATTCACAAAGTTCTAGCACTCCTCACTACCACACCCAAGGTTATTTTAGTAGGCCACATCATCTTGACTCTACACCATCAGTAGAAGGTTCGCCATCAGTAGAATCTACATTCAGCCAGGAGTCAGACTTGCCAGATCTGTCTATGTTTTGAAATAAATCTTCATTTTTGTAAACCTTTTTGTCATTTTAAATTTTAATTGATAATAACAAAAATTAAAGTTCTTACCTTAAAAATATCGCTAGTTTTACTTCAGGGCACAAGCTTTTCCTCCAGTTTGTGTCTTTCTTTTTTAAATCCTTTTCTAATCGTTTAAGGTCATCAAAAGTAGACGTCGTCATTCGGAAATAAGTAAAAAATTTAGATTCGTCTTCTTTCAGCTGACGCACAACAGCACCACGACAAAATCTTTGCCTTAATAGTGGATGTATCCAATAACGCCGGGGCTTCCTCCGCCGCAGACGACGATAGTACCAATACAACACGACAACGTCCATTCTCGTAGAAAGTAGGCGATACACTGAAGAACGAAAGTCCAGTAGCGTCGGATCTGTTAAAATCGGTCCTGTAAATGCTGTGTGAATATTACCTCCAGTAGCGTCGGATCTGTTAAAATCGGTCCTGTAAATGCTGTGTGAATATTACCTCCAGTAGCGACGGATCAGTTAAAAAGGATCCTGTAAAACGGATGTTCTATGTGTACGCGCCGTAAGGTGTGATCTTCAGGTCAGGGTGGCTTTTCGTGAAAAAAAAAAATATTAAAGGTTTACTTTCATACATTTTTTTCAGAAATATTTTTTTTTGTCATAAAATACCAAATTTAAAGAAAAGTCGTAGAACAATTATTGTTACTCATAAAAAAACCTATCGAATGATTTCCCACGCCAAAATGTCATTTTTTATCGAATATATAGACAATTAATATCGAGACAAGTGTGCGGCGCGGCAATCTTAAACATAAGAATTTCATTTGAGTGTCCATAGTGGGAACGTGGGTGCGGGTAGCGACACGGCTACTCAACGCGGTACGCGCGCGAGCAACTCATGCCATAGCTCGTTCATACAAGTCGCCACAGCGAGTGCGCAGTCGACGAGCGGCAAGCCGCGTGGGAGCGAGGTTCTCAAACTATTTCAAGCCATGCTATGACAACGGAGTAACACTGTTATACATCTTGACTTTCAAAGAGTAACCATAGATTATATACAGATGATGAAATATAAAAAAATACACCATTTAAGCAAAAGCTGGTGTCAGCTAGTTGCTATAACCGACTGTTCCGTATTATAATATTATTATAATATAAGCTTTGTCAAACGTATCCATTGACATTCTTGTACTAGGCATGATTTATAAGTTCTGTCGTTTCCATATCTCCCGGCAATTTTGAATTTGTTCTATATTCGAATGTGTTTAAATTTTGAATCTCAAAACAGTTAAAAGTATTAGGACTAACACCTGTGTTCAGTGATGAAGCCCCATGTCTGCGGGCTGTTGAACGCTGGTATTTAGAATTCCAACGTGGACATACTAGTGTTAGTGATAAATCTCGCGAAGGACGCCCAAAATCCGCCTTCACTGAAGATAACATCATTGCTGTGAGACAACAAATTCTCGAAGATCGACATGTGACGTATCGAGAGATAGAGTCTCTATTAGGCATCTCAGGGACAACCATTCAGAAGACCTTGCATGAAGCGATTGGTGTGAGAAAGCTAGTTTGCCGTTGGATACCGCATCTGCTTTGCGACGATCACAAGGCGCCCCGCGTCAGATGGTGTAAGAAAACTCTACAAAGGTTCAACCAAATCACGTCTACGACATCAACAGTGGTGACGAATCTTGGATCTATGCCTACGATCCTGATTCCAAATAACAATCTGGGTCTTTCAAGACGAGCCAAAGCCGACTAAAGTTGTTCGTTCTCGAAGCATTTCAAAGAAGGATGGTGGCCACGTTCGTTGAAAAAACTGGCCATGTTGCGACTATTGCACTTAAGATCGTAGAACGGTTAACGCAGAGTGGTATACCACAGTTTGCTTACCACAAGTCATCGCCGAACTTCGAAAATCTAACTCAAAGCGACGCATCATCCTGCACCACGTCAACGCAAGCTCACACAGCGCTCATCAAACGATTGAGTATTTGAAGCAGGAAAAAGTAGTAATTCTTGACCATCCTCCATACAGTCCTGACCTAAGCCCTAGCGATTTCTTTACATTTCCTAAAATTAAGAGAAGTCTTCGTAGTCAAAGGTCCAGTCCGGTGAAGAAGCAGTCGACGCTTTCAAGTCAGCCATTTTGAACACCCCACTTTAGAGTGGAAAAAATGTTATAATAACTGGTTTGAGCGAATGGAAAAGTGTATTAAGCTACGTGGTGAATACTTTGAATAACAATAAAAAGTAGGTACTATAAGGTTCTAGTTGTGTTTTTTCTTCAAACGAAAAAACTTAAAAGGCATGCCTCGTATATTCAAAAAGCTTTTTAGGTTGCTCTCGTAGCTTTTCATACAGGGTGTGAAATTTTTTTAAATTAATAAATTTTTTTTTTCCATATTATATTTTGACAAAAACTGGATACGACCACACTCGACACGAAACCGCGCTCGACTAGCGATACGAAATGGCGAGAGGTTTTATTCGATTGTTTCGACTTTGACTATAGTCCGACTCGGTCTTTATTGCAACTGACGGACTCCTCTCCCTGGTGACCAAGTGAGACTCAACAAAACAAACATCTCGATTATTTTGTAGAACGGCGAGTCAATGTTTGACTCGATGGTTTATTTTAACGACTCCCATTCTTTCGATTGTTGTGTCATCTCGGAATCGTCCATCGCTATTCTCGACTGCGGACAGACACCGCGAGTGTCGCTCCCCGCACCGCTCTGCCAGTATGGCCAAGCAAATCGCGCTCGATGCTGTACCCGCGCCGCTCCCGCATCCGCGCCGCTTCCCGCACCGCGCTTCCAGTGTGACCGAACACTCTTCCAGGGTCTCTTTGGACATGTCATTTTTTGCTGATCCCGTAATGTATTATTCTGAACTAGAACTAGGGACTAGAAGTGATCTCAGCAATTCTTCACGGAATTAGAAAAAACACGATAAAGGTGGTTAATTTGCGCTGGGTACTGAGCTACTAACACTAGATGGAGTGAGAGGAACGCCGAAGAAAAGATTAATGGGTTGTGTGAAGAGATATGAATGGAAAGGGAGTAAGCGATAGCGTGACGGTGGACAGGACAGATTGGAAGAAAAAAAAACAACGTATTGCACCGATCCCAAATAAAACGGGATAAGGGCAGGGGGATGATGATGATCCTCTAAAGCTGCCCCTTAATATTTATTTTCTAGATGGTTTTATTACTTATTTGGGTCGCCGTGTGACATGCTACCAGTACCCACGGCTCCGCTTCCGTGGTCTGTCCCACAAAAGACGTACTTTTTCTAGATAGTTTTATTACTTATTTGGGTCGCCGTGTGACATGCTACCAGTACCCACTGCTCTGCTTCCGTGATCTGTCCCACAAAAGGCGTACGTTTTCTAGATGGTTTTATTGATTATTTGGGTCGCCGTGTGACATGCTACCAATGCTGTGGTCTGTAGGCGTACGCTTTCCAGGGATGGCATACGACACTAATAAACGATATTATATGTTATATACTAGAGTGTAATAATTTTCGTAATCAAAGATTCAAAAGCATTTATTTCAAATAAACCATTACAGGCACTTTTGAAATGTCAAGAAGTCAGTTAGTCAGAAAAAAAAATATGATGCTAATTGCACATTCCAAAGCGTAGATCTCTATGGAGAAGAATGTGCAAGAAACTCCATGGACACTCTTTTCAATCATGTTTTGTAATTACAAATATCACTGTTACATGTTTCTTGTCGTTATCATGTGAGAACAATGTAAATACAGTAAAAATAAAAACTAAATATAGATATTAAAATAGCAACTGGCAGCTAAGAGATGACCAGTCTCAACTGACAGCGCCCGTTCACGAACATGACGCTAATATTAGCACCACTCAGCTCAACCATTTTGAAGGGAACCGAATGATCCAACACATGCGCCACCATCAGTGAGACATTTAAGTGAGCATGACAAACTCTCAACTGCCGTGCTCATTTATGTCAAACAAGTCCAATAGTAACATAAAAAACCATAAAATAGCTCCATGGTACTCACATTTACAAACTTTGAAAATAAATGCTTCTACATTATACAATACTTATAATATTTTACAATTCCCAAAAAAAAAAAAAGCATTAAAAAATAATAATAATAATTTCCAAACTAATCAATTTGTATACCTCGGTGGTAGAGGAGCTGGACCAGCATTGAGCCAAGCATTTTTATCTTGAATATAATCCTCCAACTTATAATATGCTTGCCTGCATAGTGTGCGTTTAATACAAGATTTAAATTTCGTTTCATTGAGTTCTAATATTTGTGGAGGTATTTTATTATAACATTTCAAACAGTACCCCATGAAAGAAGAGGCCACTTTAGCCAGTCTAAAACCTGGTTGAACTAATTGGTCCCTATTTCTTGTAACATAATTATGTCTATCGCCTCTTTTGCTAAAAAGATGAAGATTTTTTCTAACGTACATGATGTTTTCATAAATATATTGACAAGGCACCGTCATAATGTTAATATCCTTAAACAGTTCCCTTAGAGAATCGCACCGGCGAAGATTGTAAATAGCTCTGATAGCTCTTTTCTGTAGTATAAAAATTGAGTCAATGTCTGCAGCCCGTCCCCATAGTAAGATACCGTATGACATGATACTATGAAAATAACTAAAATAGACTAGTCTAGCGGTATCAACATCCGTAAATTGGCGGATTTTTCTAACAGCATATGCAGCTGAGCTAAGCCGTCCTGCAAGAGATGTTAAATGAGGACCCCATTGTAGCCTTGAGTCAAGCGTAATCCCCAGGAAAACCGTTTTATCGACAAATTCTAGCTTTTCATCGTTTAATACTACGTCACAATCACTGCTTTTGACATTAGGTAAGGAAAATCTTATGCATTTAGTTTTTTTACCGTTTAAAACTAGATTATTAGCAGTGAACCAGTTTTGGACCTGCAGTAGGGCATAATTTTCGTCGTCAAGATTATTAGTCCTTCTATTTATCTTAAAAATCAAAGAAGTGTCGTCAGCAAACAACACCATATTAAGTTTATTTTCCAACAAATAGGGTAAATCATTAATATAAACTAAAAATAAAAAAGGACCTAAAATTGAACCTTGGGGTACCCCCATTTTCACATTTAATCCCGACGAATTGACACCGTTTATTTGAACTTGTTGCTGTCTGTCAATCAAATAAGATTTTAATAAGCTTAAAGCTGTTTTGCCTAGTCCGTAATGCTCAAGTTTCAAGAGTAATGTTTCAGTTAATCAGATCTGTTCTTCCAGAATCTTGACCAAAAGATAGCCTTTTCCAATCTCTTGACCTCTAGCTAGATGCTGCCAGCGGCATCGCCCGCGTGATAGTAAAAAATTCAGGGGAACATACTCCCGAGATAAAAACTATCGTATGTGCTATATCAGGATATGGTCTACCGGTGTTTCCATAATTAAACGCATAGAATTTATCGAATCGTAGTTTTAGAGTCGTTTTTCAAGACTGTTCAAACCACTGATCTTCCTTGATGCGATAGCAAAGCTTCGCACTGCTCTGATTAAAAACTGCCTTAACGTATAAATTTTTTTAGCTCGTGTGTCGCCAGATGGACGTCGAAGGAGAATTTGCTGGCGCACCACGACGAAGACGACCCACAGTTGTTCGTGGCGCTGTACGACTTCCAGGCGGGCGGCGAGAACCAGCTCAGTCTCAAGAAAGGTAACGGCTCTTCTTGGGCACGTTCAAGGACGTGTGTGAATTTGTAATTAAGTCCTGATATACTAACATCCCAGAGCTGTCAGACATAACTTATTTTCACATGGATGAAACTTTAGGTTCTCAGTAGCATCTCATGTGGTTTGAATACCTGTGTACTTGTGAAGCTCCCCCTTGGGGAACTTTGGCAAGTACGAGGTGAGAAAGGGAACTTATAAATAACGAGTTACTTAATGTTTTATGGCTGATTTTTATATATGTTTTGTAGAATATTATTCTCAAGTAGTTATTCTTCATTGTATTAGGAACCTAACGGTAAAAAAAATTGCATGTTTTTAAGTCGATAATAAAAATAAATAAATATTTAGATTTTTTAAATATTTTATCCGTCGATAAAATTAAGCATAGATTCCCTCATTTCGATATGTGGACATTATAAAGACTCACACTGTATAATAGAACATCACGTTGACTTTTTGAATGGTGACACGTTGTGTTTTTCGTAAAAAATATTCCATATAGTCGAATAAAATCTGTATTTTATTAATTGACAACACAAAGGTATGTTTTAAATCAATGTTGTGCCATGATCATGTTGATAGTTGTTTTTTTTTTCTAACCGACTTCAAAAAAAGGAGGAGGTTCTCAATTCGGTTGTATGTTTTTTTTGGTAGTTTCTACGGCCTACATTTATTTATGGCTACAACTACTACTCTTTCTAACCCTCTGATCTCTGAATTTTGATAGGTACGAATCTGTCTGGTTAGTAAGTGGTAGAGTTAAATCCGTGAACATGTGTAGCGTGGTGAGCAGTAGTGTGGTTGTGTGTCGCAGGCGAGCAGGTGCGCATCAAGAGCTACAACAAGAGTGGTGAGTGGTGCGAGGCGCACACGCTGGGCGGCGGAGTGGGCTGGGTGCCCAGCAACTACGTCACGCCCGTCAACTCGCTGGAGAAGCACTCATGGTACCACGGGCCCATCTCGCGCAACGCCGCCGAGTACCTGCTGTCCTCCGGCATCAACGGCAGTTTTCTGGTCAGTCTGTGATACGTGCTCCTGCACAAACATGCTATCCGAGTGCTAGCTGGCACTCGCCACAGTCATTATGTTTTTGAACAGCCTGTCTGTACTCAGAACCGAACTAGAAACTGACACATTCATCTCCTTCATTTTAAGAGTTGGAATTCTAATTATTTTAATAATTATAATTTTCTTTTGTGACGCACCGTAAGAAATTATTAGCGTTGCGTTAGGCTACATAATGTGGATATGGAGGCAATAGTGGCATTCAATAAGCTAGCTTAGTACTGTGTATCTGCGCACTATAAATGCAGGCCGAGCTCACCGAGCCCATTTTTAGCTGATCACGACAAAAACGAAGGGAAGGTTTATGATTTTAGCTATCTATTTATGATGGATTTGATTAATGGCACTATTTATTTTATACTTAATACGTTTAGAGGAAAATCTCCAGGTCATGATGGCCTCAGCATTGAGCTCCTGCGGTTTGCTGGGCTACACTTGTCTAGAGTTCTAGCTTTACTATTTAATCTGTGTATTAACCACTCCTACCTGCCTGAAGATCTCATGTATACCATTGTTTCATTTTTATTTCCCAATTGTAAAAACCAAGACCGGACAGGTCTAACTACAGGCCCATTTCCTTAGCCACGGTTATAATGAAGGTAATGGACAGTTTGCTTGACGGCCATTTAACAAAACATATAAAACTGCGTGCTGGTCAGTTCGGCTTTCGAACTGGTCTAACCAATGAAATTGCGATTTTGTGCCTCAAGCAGACTATGCAATACAACAATGTTTTCTGGACCTGTCCTGGGCATTCGAAGTGGTCAAAATGTTTGGCCTGACCTGCTATAGACAAAAAAGTGTCAAGGCACTAGTCTACCCTCTTAAATCATATATAAATTTAAGTACTGGTACAAAAATCAGAAAAAAACTGTTAGGTGTGCAGCTAGGAAGTCGGATGAAAACAAGTTGGAGTGTGGGGTGCGGCAGGGAGGGTTGACCTCATCATCATCTCCCTGCCCTTGTCCCGTGTTATTTGGGGTCGGCACAACACTTTATTTTTCTTCCGTTCTGCCCTGTCACTCGTCATACTATCACTAACTTCCTTTTCTTTCATATCACTCTTCACACAATCCATCCATCTTTTCTTTGGTCTCCCTCTCCCTCTCCATCCATCCACATGTAAACTCATAACTCTTTTAGTAACATGCGTTTCATCCCTCCTCTTCGCATGACCATACCAAGACAAACGATTCCCTTTCAACTTTTCAGTCACTGGCGCCACTTTCAAACTTCCCCTAATATACCTACTCATTTCTCACTTTATCCATTCTCGTCACACCACACATCCATCTTAACATTCTCATCTCCGCTACATGCAATCTTTTTTCATCCGTCTTTTTCACAGCCCAACATTCTGATCCATACAGTATGGTAGGCCTTATCACGGACTTGTAGATTTTAACTTGATCAGATTTTAATTTTTCAACTTGAGGGGCATCCGTGGGTCACAAGTTGTTCCCGTGACCTGTCGCCATTTCATCCATCCTGCATTGATCCGATGTGTTACGTCCCGGTCTACCTCACCATCCCCTTGGACGAGGGACCCGAGGTACCGAAAGTCGGAGCAAATCGGTATGGGCGTTCCAGCGAGAGCTAAAGACACTGGATTGGAGAGACCGCCGAAATCGTAGAACAAATATTCCGTTTTGGTTCTACTCAATTTCAGGCCAACACTCTCCAGTCTGTTCTGGACCTCTAGGCCACTCTCGGCAACCAACACAATGTCATCGGCAAACAGGAGGGTTGACCGCACCATAGTTATTTAATTTATATATAGACCACCTGATTAGAGAGCTGAGCAGCACGGGCATCAGGTGTCATATAAATGGAATTTACGTAAATAACATCAGTTACGCGGATGACATGGTGATGCTCAGCCCTTCAATCGGTGCGTTGTGCATATTACTACGTATATAGGGTGACTGGCAATTAGTGTACGATACTTAAACACGTGATTGTGCTCATGATAACCAACAATTTTTATTCTGGGAGCAAAAAAATATCAGCTGTTCAGTACATTAGGCAAAAATAAATGTACTGAACAACTGATATTTTTTTCGTGATTTCGGCCTTGTTCCCAGAATAAAAATTGTTTGTTATCATGAGCACAATCACGTGTTTAAGTATCGTACACTAATTGCCAGTCTCCCTATATAAGAAGAGTACGCGGAGGCTCATAGGCTCAGATACAATGTAAAAAAGTGAGGTTATGGTTTTTAAAGCACCTAGGAAAGAGATCACAGTGGTACCTCCCGCCTCACTATGGTACACCACTAAACCTAGTCACTCGAATTTCATGTATATGGGCCACTGGGTCACCGAGGACCTAAAAGATGATATAGATGTGGAGATTGAACGCAGGGCATTGTCTGTTCGCTGTAATATGTTGGCTCGCAGATTGGCACGGTGTACTGAACAAGTGAAGGTGACATTATTTAGAGCTTTCTGCCAAACCTTTTACACGAGCAGTTTGTGGTCCACGCCCTGCGTATGTAATAAACGCGTTCAGGGTGCTGATGGGGCTGCCACGTTACTGTATCGCGAGTGACATCTTCGCGGAGGCGCCTCCGCCTCCGGCGCGTGGACGGCTTTCATGCTGTCATACGAAAGCGAAGTGCGTCTTTAAAGGCGCGGGTACGCGGCGTCCCCAGCGCTATGCTGACCGCGAGCGCCGGCCGATGGGACTCTGTACTGTTGGCACACTTGATAGGCCTACACGCGAGAGCAAGCGCTTAATATATTGTCATTATTATTATTAATTTATTATGCTTTACTAACACTAGACTAAGAACATTTAAGACTTAAGAACTAATAATCAGGCCCCTTTTCCCCACTGGGCACGTGCCCAGGGCCAAGCGTTGCATTTGGTCCTCATACTCTCTACTCGCTCAATTCAAAGATTCAAAGCATTTTATTTCAAATAAACCATTTACAGGCACTTTTGAAATGTCAAGAAGTCAGTCAGAAAAAAATAATTTGAAAAACTTGATGCTAGAATGCGGCCGCGTTAACTTGTCTCGTCAAGCAATTGAGAGGCGAGCCAGAAGGATCATAGGCAATGATGCACTCGTCGAGTCGAGACTTCAAAGTCTTGAGCATCGACGTCGAGTTGCTAGCCTGTAGGTTTTCTACCGTTTGCATATCGGAGAGTGTGCGTCGGAATTGCATGACCTAATTCCGCCTAGCCCATTCCATCACCGGACCACCAGGCGTACGGCGAAGCGCCACCGGTACATGGTTGACATCCAACCTATACGCACAAAACGTTTTGGGAACACATTCATTGTGCGTACAGCTAAGGAGTGAAATTCCTCGCCGGAATCTGTGTTTCTTGATGGCTGCAACCATCCTTAAGAGTCTTTAAGTCAAGAGTGAATTGGTTACTTCTAGGTTAGCGCGCTCCGTCGACCGCATCGTCCCTTTCCATCAGGTGAGATAGCGGTCAAGCGCGAACCTATCAACAATAAAAAAAAGAATTTAGGAAAATGCAAGTGTTTTACTTGCATTTTCCTAAATTCTTCAGGGTTTTAACGGATATTCAATTTACTGACCAGTAAATTGTAAATATTTATTTAAAACTTAAAACGTAATTTGTCATAATCATCAGCAACTTCAATGTTGGAACCGCCCATTCTAAGAACCGTCGAACTTTCTTCAAAGCTTGGAAGCCATTGGATTCTAAGTATGAAAAGCGTATTGTACTATTTTTATGTAGGTAACCAGTTTGGACCCCCTGCTGTTTAATTTATTTACTTTTCTTTTATTATTTAATAATGAAGTGATTAATAGTGAAGAAATGAATGATGTAGGGGTATCATATGAAAATATAAACCATTAGTTTCCTACAACATTTATACGTTTTATCAGTTATTTAATGCCCGGCTCCTAAAGTTTCCAAATGTGTGTTTCAATAATATTAGTTTACAATATTTTTGCTGTTAAAAAGAAATATGAGTTAATTATTTTAAGCCTGCTGACCTTGGGAAAAATATTATAAAAAGCCCAGGACGTCGAATATTTGAGATAATTACTAAGATAAAATACCTACAAGAAATAATGTAGAGGTAGAACAAACAAAGAACATAATTTTAGCTTTTTTTTAGGCTTCCGTACCTCAAAAGGAAAAAATCGGAATCCTTATAGGATCACTTTGTTTTCCGTGCGTCTATCTGTCTGTCAAAACCCTTTGTGTCTAAACACAATATGCCGAAAAAACGCGACGGTAGTTCCGCGGCTGATTTTACGTTCCGATGTATTCGGCTGACATGACACACCATATTAATGAATTTGTGTATATCAAGGATTTTCTATACCCTACGGATAAACTGAATTGATTACAAAGCAATATTACAAACTCTAAAGTGTACTTTATTCCCATTGACAAGCAAAAGGGGAAAAATGTACCGAGCAAGACAACGACAAAGAGGTGGTGTGTCCCTTTCTTACCTCTATTTTAACTAGGGTAACCATAAATTTACAAATGTAATTATTATTATTTTTGTCACTGTAGTATTTTATATAAATGATGCTGTAGATTTTTATAAATCGACGTTAAAGTACCAATAACTCCCTAACTGTCTGTGAAACCTGAAAAAATAGTTTAATTTATTGAGAAGTCAAAAATTTGCAATTAATTCATTTATTCAGGATAATAATAAAATCTGGTTTAGTTATTATACTGCTTTAATATATTTTATATTTGTTTCTCTAACCACTTGTGTTTTATTATATCTAAACCAGAAGTTATTAGTATCCTATGTTCAGCAAGTAATCATGAAATAGACACGTTGGTTTAGATAAGAGGTATTTCCACATTTTAATTTAATGCAGTTTTAACAAAAACATCACTTCGAAAATTTTACTAAAAAATGCGGAAATACTTAAATTCATAGCGGTAAATTAGATTTTCTCGAAAAAATATTTTTAGGCGGTATTGGTACTTCACGATCGATATATATGTCAGAAGCGGTCGTAATAGTATCGTTATATATATATCGTACTTATGCCTAAGGCATTAAGTCCGCCTCTGAACCTTTATGTGCATAAAGTATGAATAAATAAATAAATATTAGTTTTTGAACGTATAAGTTTATAATATAATGTATTAATAACATTTTTTTTTTCATCTTTTTTTTTGGTAACCATTATTGTATTAGGTTCAGCCTGTAAAGATAGTGTGTGTATATTTAATAAATAAATAAATAAATAAATCTTGAACTTCTTTAGAACAGAATGTCTCGTAGTACGAACTAGTCTATGGACACACTAGTAGAAAGAGATAATATACCTTTTTGGATCGAAAAGTTTACATCAGTCGTAGAGATGGGTTGTAACAGGTTAAACACGATATCTGTTATCACCGTTAGTGTTACTTATAAATAACACATCCAAATATCTGTTACTAAATAACAACCTGTTATTTTTGTACGTACGCGTATTTAAATCTCAATTGAATATCTTCTTTTTGATAACCGCCTGTTATTTTTGTACGTATACGTTTATATCTCATTCAATTTTGCAGAACCAATTCGGTTTTATGCCTGGTCGGGGTACAGTGGATGCCATTTTTGCTATACGCCAGCTGTGCGAGAAATACAGAGGTGCGCATAAAAACTTGCACATGGTATTCATTGACCTCGAAAAGGCATATGACCGGGTACCTCGTGAGGTTCTGTGGTGGGCCCTTAAGGAGAAAGGTGTGCCTGAGAAGTATGTGCAGTTGATCCGAGCGATGTACAGTCGATGCAGTACCCAAGTCCGGTCTACGGTGGGCACCACTGGCAGCTTCAATGTGGCTGTTGGCTTACATCAAGGGTCGGCTCTCAGCCCTTACCTCTTCCTAATGATAATGGACGCTCTAACGTCGGACATTCAGGAAGAGGCTCCCTGGTGTATGCTGTTTGCCGATGACATTGTGTTGGTTGCCGAGAGTGGCCTAGAGGTCCAGAACAGATTGGAGGTGTGGTGGCACAGACTGGAGAGTGTTGGCCTGAAATTGAGTAGAACCAAAACAGAATACTTGTTCTGCGATTTCGGCGGTCTCTCCAATCCAGTGCCTTTAGCTAAGAATCTTTAAGAAGATGATGATGACTATGAACTGTTCTATAAGAATATATCTGTAAAAATGAATCATTAACATTATCTTTTATATCGTATTATGTAGGATAATGCAAAATATCGATAAGCACAAACAGCACTTCACATCTCTAACAAACAAAAGCCGGCTGCGGCCGCACCACGTATCTGTGCCAATACCGATGCTCTAGGTACCAGTGCAGTGTGTAGATGCCCTTATTATTTGCCTACAATTAGGATAACGAATTGCTTAAGTAACTCATTTCGTTTTTGAATAATTTAATAATTATATAGGTATTTCAACAGTTAAGCGTAAGCTCTAATTATTTGAATGTAAATTGAATCGTTCTGTTTAGATTTCACGATTATTGTAGTTCTTCCCCTGATTCAATTGTAATAATATACCATAATGGCGTACTTTTACTCTTTCCATCTTTTTTTATTCTTTCCTTACACCACTTTCTAGTAAATTTAGTTTTATTAATGCCGTGAAACTCTGTAATTGGTCTAAGTGATAATTTTCATCATTTCGCTATCACTGTGCAGCGTGTGTAGACCTCACTTTTACATTCTAGTAACTTCCACGCAACTGCATTGGGCTGGCTGTTTATTGATAGTGGGGTAGGCCTTCATAACTCATGTAACTTTATGAATAAACAATTCCTAAAAAAAAAATTTAAAACCAAACGAATAATTTAAGTAAAACAGTGCTTTTTAACTAATTGGAGTTTAGGATGTGCATTGGGCCAGTTGTATACAGGGATATTTTTCATTCACCATCCAAATTTTAATTAAAACTTTGTTATATGTTAAACTTATAATCAAATATTAACAAAAATAAAATTAAAAAAAAAAAAACATTTAATAGGAAATATCCGAGAAAATCATAATTTAGAAACACGCGGCAAGGATATTGACCTAGCCTACGAGGTCAAGAGGAACAATAAAGGCAAGTTCAACAACCTATTGTTGAACTGCATTTATTCCACACTTCGTGATTTTAGTAGCGGACAATGGTGAAATACATATGTGCGTGTGAACTGAGGGGGGACCACACTGGTATTTAGCAAAAAAAATAGGATTTAGTAGTACCTACACTTAAAACAATTGTACAACAAATCTGGGAATTTGTAAACCAATATACTAAAAACTACAGCTTTTAAAGTCCCTCAGTCCTCACAGACCATCAGCCAGATCTCGAAAAATATCAGAAAAATTGAATTATTGTGACTACAGACATTTAGTAGAGAGTTCGTAAAGATATTTACTGAATTTCAGACCACAAAGCACCGAAGCTAAAATATACATAACGAGTAAACTGTGGTCCCTCATAAAGAAAAATGTCTTCGTCAATATCACGAAATCTAAAAAATAAAATCTTTAAAACAAAAAAACAAAGTTTTATTAAGAATCTTTAAATTAAAAAAAAAAAGGAAAAATCGACGTAATTTAAGGATAACGATTATTAAAACTGGGCCTCGAGTCTGCTATTACAATAGTGTCAGAATGGTCTATCATTGATTTCATAATTGTTGATTTTGACAAGTTTGGTAATTTACTAATATAATGGTGTCATTTTGACTGTCAACGAGAAAGCCTTTGACTCGATCGAGGCTGTATTGCAGTCTCTCCGACGGTGCCAGGTTGATTATTATCTGTACAAAGTGCCCAAGTGTTTTTACAAAAATGCTATTATGTTGGTCCGATTAGGTGTAAGGCAGGGAGACGTCATTTCTCCGAAACTGTTCACGGCCGCAATGGTGGAGGTCTTCAAGGTTCTGGAATGGAGAAGGCTAGGCATTTAATTTCAATGGCGAATACTCCTACTTAAGAACGTCTAAAATACTAATAGAATTAATAAACAATATATAGAAGCCAGAGCCAGCTAAGATTTATTGATTTAGTTAATTTACTAAGAAAATATAAATCAATACAATAAAATGATCATTTGTATTGATTTAACTTCCTTTTATCATTATAATAATAGCTTCTTCTAATAGAAGAACATTTCCTTTAAAATATACTATTCAAGAAAAGATGTGGTTTTATAGTTAAGGCAGACGGCAACGAGTTGTAATAGCTTTTATGGGGTCGTGTTAGATAGTATCAAGAGGTCGCGTGCTACTTGTGTAGAATGAGACGTCTATGGCCGTTCATAGTCGGAGGCGCAGGCTGGCCACGTTCACTTGACGCCCTCAGTAAGGCATGCGGTGTGTCGTGTTGCAGGTTCGCGAGTCGGAGTCCAGCCCAGGGCAACGCAGCATCTCGCTGCGCTACGAGGGCCGCGTTTACCACTACCGCATCAACGAGGACTCGGATGGCAAGGTAAAAAGCCGCGAGCTGCGTACGATGCGTGCGCGCGTGCGACTGCTGTGACTTACTCGTGCCCGTGTTGCAGGTATACGTGACGTCAGAGTCCAAGTTCGGCACGCTAGCGGAGCTGGTGCACCACCACTCGCTGGTGGGCGACGGGCTCATCACGCAGCTGCTGTACCCCGCGCCCAAGCGCAACAAGCCCACCGTGTTCCCGCTGGCGCCGCCCGACCATTGGGAGATCGACCGCACCGACATCGTCATGAAGCACAAGCTGGGCGGCGGCCAGTACGGCGACGTGTACGAGGCCGCCTGGAAGCGCGGCAACATCACCGTCAGTCCATTACTCACACCCACTACCTACTAACTTACGTTGATTACTTGACGCCAAATGTTTCTCTCGTACACTCAAAGAGCGTAAATGTACACCAAGTTTCTTATTGCACGAAATTTATAAGAATAGTGCTAACACTGATTAACTTCTTTATTTGGTGGTAGTGATTCAATTCACATATCGCACCCCCGGTGCGACACTGTCGCTACTCACCTTCCTGCTCTCTATCAACATCTACTAGTAGCCCGCTAAGAGATCCGCTACTCACCTTCCTGCTCTCTATCAACATCTACTAGTAGCCCGCTAAGAGATCCGCTACTCACCTTCCTGCTCTCATCAACAGACCCTCAATAACAGCTACAATGAATAATATATCACAACGAAACAAAGGAGGCAAAACGCGTTAGGTTTCCCCTAGAACAAAGAGAATCACAATCCGTCTTTCAGCTCTCCACAACCTTGATAGCAAACTAATGATGATATGTATTACAGTAATTCATCATCAGTCGCCGGTCATAGGGCGATTCTAGTTGAACATTTTGTGTGCATACACAGCCATCAAAAATTGGCAAAATAGATTAATCTACTCGCACGACTGCTGCGCATAATTAGCATAGCATAACATAACTAACTGCGCATAATTGCTGTGTTTAAATTAAAAACCGTGTTGTAACGAGCTGTTGAGACCTAACGGGAGCTCCAACTGGAATGAGGTGGTAATTCATGCTTTGAACGTGGGTTCGCAAGAACACGTCAATCGGGATACAAGTACTACTTGCTCACTTTAATGTAGTTAGTATATTAGATCCGCAAAGATAGCCGGACGTCACTAAGCACACGTGTCACACACAAGTAATGGATATGGAATAGATGCTCTCCACAATGATCTAGCGCGATTAGATGAATATTGCTTGACTAACAAATTAGATTTGAACCCTGTTAAATGCTCAATAGTCTCTTTTAGCAGAAAGCGGATCCCTCGCCCTACAACTTATACACTTAAAGGGCAGCTATTGCAGAGATGCGACGGTGTACGCGACTTAGGCGTGTTTCACGACTCTAAACTTTTATTTAATGTGCACATTGAGCAAATAGTGGCCAAAGCTTCAAGATCACTGGGTTTTGTTATAAGACTCGCAGGCTGTTTTAAGAATGCCAAAACTCTTAAGATCCTCTACTGCTCTTTTGTTAAAAGTCACCTCGAATATGCGTCTCAGATTTGAAACCCATGTTATGGCAAATACATTGATCGTATTGAGAATGTACAAAAAATATTTATTCGTTTTCTTTGTTTTCAGCTGCGTATACCATATCATTCTGATGATTACTTAAATCTTTGCAAGAAATTTCATTTACAACCACTTATAAAAATTTTATCTAATGATATTGACTGCCCTGATCTCTTACACAAATTACGCTTTAATGTCCCCCAGAGATCGGTTAGATTTAATCCGCCTATCTCTATTCCTTCTACCTCTTCTAATTACAGGCGAAACTCCTGCACGGTGCAAGCGTGTATGGACTTTAATGTTCTTTGTAAAGAGTTCTCTTTTGACCCGTTTACTAAAAACCTATTCGGCACGCACTCAGCTGAATGCGGACTTCAAAAGTGAATAGTGCTGATTGTACTTAAGGGATGTTTAATTATGTTCTTTTCTTATCGTGCTTATTAGTGATCGTAAGTTTTCTATTACTTTACGTTTCTATTGTTATTCTTTAGTTATAGCTGCTGGTTCTCCTATGATTAAATAAATAAATAAATAGCTGCTAATTGCTCTAATACGGGGGATCCATCTGTTTCACTAATTTACTTATAAATAGACTGAAAAAAATAAAGAAAGCAAGGAGAAACGTAAAAAGCTAGTTTTCTTATGAATTGCAGTTTTGTACTTATCGATTTAACAGTTTCAAAAAACTTTTTTTATTTCTTTATGGTACTGAATAAATACTAACAACACTTGTACTTAGGAAGGAAGCCTAACTCCCAAAAAGTCTTCATAAGGTATCTTATCAAGTAACCAAATTCCTCTTGTTCACTCATTTTAAAGTCTACATATGCTTAACTGGTTCACTATGATCTCATCGCTCTGTTTCATTCCTTTACATGACATTGCCGTAAGTTACTCTTGTGTGACGGTATATAGACTTAGGGTGTCTGAATATCTAGTGAGGCCTTTTACTAACCTCTACTGTAAAAAATAATAATATTAAAAATTTACCCTAAGCTGATGACGTACTAATTGTATGAAAAAACTTTATTGGCGTTGCGCAACCTCTAAATATTAACCGATAATGGTGATTTTTGGTATATCGACACTGTGCATGAGTGGTATCAAGATTTTGAGCAAAGTAAAATTAAAATCGAAAAAAATATGAAACGCCCTAGCCCGGGTGTCACCACTGTGTGGACGGCCCGGAGGACACGGTGGAGCACACGGTAGAGGCGTATCCCGTTTGGGCGGAGCACCGCCGTGTCCTCGTGAGGAAGATCAGCGGCAACGATCTTTCGCGCCGGGCCTTGTTACAGGCCGTGGTCCGAAGCGAGGAGGAGTGGCAGGCGGTCGCCTCCTGTGAAACAGTAATGCTTGCAAAGGAGGAGGCCACATGTGCACGCGCGAGGCAATAGCCCCCGCGTCCCAGCTGCAGGGATTCCGAACCCGAAATCCGGTCACCGCGCGGGCTTGCAGACGGCGAGCAATGGGTAGCTCCCCGTCCGGCCGTCCGGTAACCGTCCGGACTGAGCCCAAGTCGTCAACGGTGCATAGTGTTCCACGCGCGCCTCAAGGAGATGTCAGTAACCGTAGGGGCCCAGCAGCTGCTTCTGAAAGGAAATTTTGGCCCTGGGACATAGGAAAAGAATGAACAGGAGTAGTGGAAGTGTTAGGGCGTGACAGACTTTTATAGACTAAAATTAATAAGAGTCTGACACGCCCACACGCACCGTCCAAGAGCGGGGGATGTCATTAGATGATGTTCCCTCCTACAAAAAAAAAAATATACCCAAGTAGCAGTACTTGGTTAGTGGTTCTGAGATCACATAGGCAGTCGCTCCATGACAAATATAAATAGCGAGCTGCTTACGTTCCGACTAGAAGCCGACTGCAACGTAGCTGGCAGATAGATGGAATGTGACTTAGTCAGTTAAACCAACAAGAAAAGATACAAGCCACCTCATTAATTAAAAAGGTGAGATTGGTCACTAACTTGCATAGAAGTTGTTGCCCCGATACGGAGCAGTTGGCGACGGCTGAAGTTCAAGATAAGGGAAGCTTATTGTCTCGGTAGTACGTTACGAGGGGGGGACTTGCAGCATGTCATAGGAAGGTATACTGTCCTATTGACTGGACTGTTGTGTGTTTGTTAGGTGGCGGTGAAGACTCTGAAGGATGATACGATGGCGCTAAAGGACTTCCTGGAGGAGGCGGCCATCATGAAGGAGATGCGGCACCCCAACCTGGTGCAGCTGCTGGGCGTGTGCACGCGCGAACCGCCCTTCTACATCCTCACGGAGTTCATGTCGCGCGGCAACCTGCTGGACTACCTGCGCGCCGGCTCCCGCGACGCCGTGCCCGGCGCCGTCGTGCTCATGTACATGGCCACGCAGATCGCATCTGGCATGAGCTACCTGGAGAGCCGCTCCTTTATACACAGGTACACCCAACGCAAAACGAAATTTTATATTCAATATCGTTTTTCTTTCATTCTAAGTTAGCTAATAGCTAGACATTTTAAGAATAAAATAAGAAAAATCAGTGTTCTTATGCGTTACATAGCAGATTTTTTCAAAGTACCCGTTGACGCACGAAACCATGACGACCTCGGTCTACGTCGACAGCAGTCTAAAATATGATATATTAGCTTTTGCCCGCGGCTTCGCTCCCGTCAACTGACTACCCAACTCTACCCTGCTCTAATCTACCCTACTCTACCCTACCTAGTTACCTACCCTACGCTACCTACCTACCCTACGCTACCTACCTACCCTAAGCTACCTACCTACCCTACGCTACCTACCTACCCTACGCTACCTACCTACCCTACGCTACCTACCTACCCTACGCTACCTACCTAACTACCTACCCTACAAACTTCCCTGTATGCTGGTGAACAAAACAAAAAAAAAAGATCAAAATTGGTCTAGAAATAGGGGATCAAAGAGCCATAATTGCATTGGATCACCTATAAGATCTCATTATTAGAATTCATTCCAGAGTTGATAAACAATAAGGTTTATTTAAATAACTCCCATCATAGCTAAATCATTACAGTCAACTATTATAATATTGGACATCATGTAGGTAGGTGTGTATCGGTGTCGGGGGGTACTTATTTGAATATCGAAGAATGAAATGCCGAGTGCTTATAATTTCGAATGATTCAAAATGTCGAATGACATTATGCTTATGTTCAAAATATCAACATTTAATACTAGATGTATTAAATGTTGATATTTTCTAGTTCATAATATCTACGTTAATTTTTTTTTTTTTTTGTAACCCTCCTAGTAACTGATTAGCATCTAGCATGCAAGGAAGCATGGTTTCTGGCACGGCTCCGGCGCTGCAGGGCGACGTCGCAGATGGTCTAAACGCTCACCACCGCACCTTCAGCTTGTTGGCCAGCCTCAACTGCGGCGGCGGGTGTTAAAACCACCTGCTCCTCAGCTCGCGGGCTGCCTCGCCCCTCCGCGCCTACGCGATTCTAAATTACACTCTACGGGTAGGGCAGACAAGACTACGTGGAGTCGGTTTTGCAGCGATACGTTTCTGTCACTAACTTTAGTAGCACAACATATTGACTTTCAAGAAAATATCTTAATTTAACCTATTGAGTATCGTAATTAGAGACACAATAGAAAGACTATGAACGAGCGAACGCCGGCGGTCCCTCGGAGTTTAATGAATTTACCTTTACGATTGACCTATGATTGTACACTGGACACTGATTTTCATGGATAAAATAGGTCGAAATTGTCCCAAAACCGAATTGGGGCACCCCGAATTTACGTAGTCTTTTGGCTGTTACCCCTAGAGTGTATAAATATAAAAATCCGGAGGCGTGAAGGGAGGGCAACCCCCGCCCGCTGTAACAAAGCATAGGCCTATCCTTTGTTACGCAAGGTCGAAGGGGTTGCACTTCCCGTAGCGCCGGAGACGTTGCAGAAGCAACCTTTTTCCACTCGTCCAACCATTTTCTACTTAAATCAAAATCGAACAAATTTTGATTTAAGTAGAAATCAAAATCGAACAAATTTTGATTTAAGTAGAAATCAAAATTTGTTCGCTTTTGCTCTTCGATATTTAGGACATTCGATAATCTGTATTTCGATATTTGGATCTTTCGATGTAACTTTTGTAGATATTTAGATTTTAGATATATTGGACGTAGGATATTTAACCATTCGATAATATAAACTTTCGTTATTTTAATTTTCGCTTTTATGATCGTTCGATATTTCTATTTTCGATGTTTTGAACATCGATATTTTAACAGTAGGTATTTTTATCTTCGATATTCAAATACGTATTCGTGTCGGGATCAGGAATCTCGGCACATATCATATCATCTACTTGATCTGGTCGAATTGATTCTATTCTACTAACCAAATAAATGTGTGCGCGGCAAGCCTCGTTTTTGTAATTCCTAAATTCGTAGTTAACTATCTTTTTTTTTCTATCTGGCAGTATTACCATGTTGAATAGCAATGCTGTTTCGGTGGCCAAAGAAAATCCCAACCTTCAGTAGTTTTTGCGTGAAAGAATAACAAACATCCATACATTTAAACTTTCGCGTTTTTAATAATAGTAGCATGATTATTATCCGTATTATTTCTCTCAACGGCGACTACGACTTGGCAACTGAAAGAAATGTCATTGACAACTTGGCTAAGTTCTTTAACGTATAACTCTAACGGTTTTTGCAGTGCACGCCAGAATAATTCGCAGATGATATTAATTTTGTGAACAAAGGGTACAATGATCTTATATATATATAATGTTTGGTCCATCCTATGTTCCACCGAAAGGCATACAAAGTAGCGATGGTAATGTCAATATATAGGGTGACTGGTAATTAGTGACCGATACTTAAACACGTGATTGTCCTAATGATTACAAACAACTTTCCCAAAGAAACTTTTAACTTTTAACTCATTAGTTTTATGACAATAACAAAACAACTGTTTGAAATTCTCAAAAATGTACTAGTAGTAGAGCGCCTCACGAGTCACGTTACACCCGCACCGCTCCCTTTGCCGTGCAGTAGTGACGTAGGTAATAATAACAGTCACCCCGGAAAGCGCGTCGCATTCACTTACTCGTGTTTGTTTTTTTTTTACGCTCGCGCTCACGGTGCCGTACAATTAAAAAGCGAGTGAGTAGCGATATCAGTGATGTGTTAATACTCGGAAGTGGGTAATGGCGAAGTAGCAAGGCTATTGTACCAACTCTTGTACCCAAGAAGGATAGGAAATTTGAAATAACTAGAATAATGCCCAGTGTCAAGTAGGTATCGAATCAGTTAATAAAGTAGTGGTGTCTTATATATAAGTCGCTTCTAAACATCGTAAATAAGTATCAAAATAAACGCAATTCCTGAGGTTAGTTTGTTTAGAAAGATTATGGATTTATTTATTGTAGCGCGCGCACGTAAAGTACCAAAATACTAGATAAATTATTATTTATTTTAATCTCCTCACCGTGTCATAAACAGAAACTTTAAGTAGGTATAACACTGTACCTAAATGGCCACACGGCGGTCGGGGCGTCACATCTGCAGCATAGGCCTATGTTCCATGGCTCAGGATTAGGCATTTAAAGGCTCACGGTTCCTAGTTAAATTAACTGTCTCTGAATATTATTTAAAAAATTAATTAGTCTAAAGAAAAGTTGTTTGGGAAAGTTGTTTGTGATCATAAGGACTATCACGTGTTTAAGTACCGGTCACTAATTACCAGTCATCCTATACGTATACTATTAAAATTAAATTAATTGTAAAAATTTACAAAATCTCAAAAACCATGTCCGCAAATGATAATTGTCAAAAAAATAGAACAGTATAAAAATCATGCAAAAAAGATAAAACAATGTCAGCAATACTACAGTTTTCAAAATTAAATCAATTAAAAATATTACAAAATGTCAAAATATTTATAAAATATTAATACAATGTCAGCAAAAAATTTAAAATTATCACAAGAACATTAAAACAACGTCAGCAAAAAAATAAAATTATCACAAGTACATTAAAACGATGTCAGCAATACTACAATTTTCATAATTAAATCAATTAAAAATGTTACAAAATGTCAATATATATACTTATAAAAAATTAATTCAATGTCAGGAAAAAAAAAAACAAAATTTACTCCATACGAATACAAAATTGTCAAAACTGAATGAAATTATATGAAATTGTTATATCAAAATTTGTCATTAAGGTATTCATCGACAGAGTAATATGCCTTGTCATTCGATAATTTAATAAGTTGACGTTTAGAATCATTTATGTTGTTAGCTGATGATGAAATTTAGTTATTGTTAAAACACAAGGCAAAGACAATTGATTTATTTTATTCACTCATTCAACAATGTTATGTGCTCATTGCGGTAATCTTATTTTAACGTACGTTTACATTTTAGTGAACTTATAGAAATAAATTTAATAACAATCTCTAATGGCTGGTGATGAGAGTCTACAACAGACTTACATTCATTCATGAACAAATCCACTCGGAAAGTTACTTAGTATTAACCTTTCGAATACCATAATTAGAGACACAATAGAAAGACATTGAGAGAGCGAACGCTTCCAACTTGATTTGCTACGGGGTTCAACTTTACAATATTATTCAAGGATAAGAAGTCTATGAGTAACCCATTGTGTTATTATATTTACTTGGTTATGTTAGGTTAGGCAAACGGAAGTACGTCCAGTACTTCCGTTTGCCCCCAGGGTCGATTGAATAAATCCAAGATTAAAGTTACCAGCTTTAAGTGTTTGGTTTTCGGTCGTGTCGATAACAGAGGTAATCTTGTCTAATAGCAAGTCTAGTGTTTGTTGCTGTACAGGCGGTGAGAAATAAACAGCACTAATGTTCAGGCGTTGGATCTTTGGCCCACTTGTAATTTTCAAGCTCACCCATAGGTTTTCCGAGTCTGTCTCAAACTGAGACATGCGAACAGAGTCGATAGACTTACAAACAACTATTAAAATACTACCACCCTCGTTCTTGTTCGCATTCATCGAAGCTCGGTCTCTGCGTTATATATTGTACCTGCAATCTAGTAGTTCCCCGTCGTTGATACTGTCATGTCATCTAAACATGTTTCTGTCCCTATGACTATATCGCAGTTATCGTTATACGCTTTTAGCATAATGTTACTCAATTTGGTTCTTATTTCTCTAAAATTCTGGTAATCATTATTGAATGTAAAGTTTTAGTACACGGTTTTATGCGGGTGTTTGAAATGGTAGAATCAGAGTAATGCAACTGGCTTGGCTTCATTGAGCCCCCATAGCCTACAAGACTATGAAAAAAAAAATTAAAAAAAAAAAAATAGCCTACAAGACTAGTTTCATTTATCTGCTGGGTTTTATTTGTTCAAATTCATCCCAGTAGTTAACATATCGTCTCGGGCAGTTATGCTGTTCAATTTTACTATCACGGTTCTAGGATTGCTGTTTTTGAAGTCTGATATAATTTCAGTCTCTTTTAAGGTGCTTGAGAATACCCTTCCAAGTTGCATCACGGTTTTAACTAAATTCTCAGATTTATTCTCCGGCACTCCGTTGACTTCCAAGTACTGCTGGCGTGAGTTCTGTTCAAGCATATTTACTCTGCTAGATAAATCGGTCACAGACTTTTTGAGTAACTCGTTATCTTCTTGTACCTGTATGTTCATGCAGCTATCGAGTTCACTTTTCAGCTGCTCGAACTGTTAACTCACAAATTGAACTGACATTTCGAGGTTTTTGATGAGTACTAGAGCTTCTTTTAATTCGCTTAATTCAATAAC
The DNA here is from genome assembly GCA_961205895.1 of Mythimna pallens. Classification (NCBI taxonomy): domain Eukaryota; kingdom Metazoa; phylum Arthropoda; class Insecta; order Lepidoptera; family Noctuidae; genus Mythimna; species Mythimna pallens. The sequence continues at coordinate 254,172 of OY540824.1, forward strand.
AATGCATGCTTTTAGAGATGCTGAGATTTCGGTGGTCATAGTAGTTCCTATTTCACGGCGAATAATGTCCAGTAATTCATCAGAAGAAGGATCTTCGATCTCGGTAGAAGGTGGGCGAGCATGTGAATTACTCATTGCGTGAGGAGTGGATGCCGTGACTGGTGACAGGAGGGCACGCCATAATTATGGCGGTAAGTCCCCTCTTTGAGGCGTGGCTGGAAAGACCTCACGACGTCCTTACCTTCCGCATGACGCAGGTCCTCACTGGACATGGTAAGTTTGGGAGGTTCCTGCACCGGATTCGTGCTGAAGAAACGCCCGGGTGTCATCATTGTGTGGACCGCCCGGGTGGAGCTCACGGTGGAGGTGTTCCCCGCCTGGGCAGAGCAAACAACGTGTCTTCGGGGGGCGATCGGCAGCGGTGATCTCTCGCGCCGGGCGTTGGTGCAGGCCATGGTCTGGAGCGAGGAGGAGTGGCAGGCTGTCGCCTTCTTCTGCGAAGCAGTAATGCTAGCAAAGGAGGAGGCCGCACGCGTGAAGCAACGATTCTCACGCACCAACCGCCGCTGGGATTCCGATCCCGATTACCGGCCACCGTAAGCGCGGGCCTCTCCCTAGTAAAAAACTCGGCCCTAGTACGAAAAGCAACGAAGGAATAGGAGTGGGTTTTTAGTCAGTAAAAGTCTGACACTATCTCCCGCTCCGCCCAAGAGTGGGGATGTCATTAGATGATTATCACACATTGAAAAAAAAATCGGGTGACAGGACAGAAGGAAGAAAAAAACGTGTTGCGCCGACCGAAAACAACACGGGACAAGGGCAAGATAATGATGACAAATATATTTATATAACTTGATAAATGATATTTATTTTGCTGAACTATTAACAAATTATTTAATGTCAATTTTTTTTTACTATTGAGCAATGTTTTAACAAATAGATTTACCAAGTGTATACTCAAAGCTGTATAGAAGATCCCCAATTAGCCAATTGGGGATCTTCTGGGGAACAACATGGACATTATCCGATTTCAGTGATGGTTTGATGGGATGTAAGCTATCAATGAGCGACTGAGCCCTATTATTATTATATATTTGACACCTTCTTCACAAGGTGTCAAAACAGCGACACAAATGTATCAAGATACGATCCTTGAGAAGGTGATAAAACCTCATAACAAGAACATGTTCCATAAACAAGAATGGTCAACCATCTTTTCTTTGGCCTCCCTCTCCATCCATCCACATGTACACTCATAACTCTTTTAGTAACATGCGTTTCATCCATCTCAACATTCTTATCTTCGCTAACATGCAGTCCATTTTTAACCGACTCTAAAAAAGGAGGTTATCAATTCGGTTTTGTTTTTTAATGTGTGTGTTAACTGTGTGTGTAGAGACTGTAAAAACCAAAAAAGAAAAAATGTATACTTCTTCTAGAACAAATATCAAATTTGGCGTTCCACAAAGTCAAAGTCAAAAGTTTTTATTTCACATAGGCCTACATGGGCACTTATAAAACGTCAGAAGCTAGTGCACGGTTCCAAATTGGTCGTTTCCTATGGAGAAGAACCGGCAAGAAACTCCATGAAGCTCCACAGGGGAGCGTACTCGGTTCTTTATTATTTTTATTATACATATCTTATCTTGATGTGGGGCTGGCCTTAAAACCAGAGCACTTGGACCCTTCTGGATCTTTTGTGCTAAATAAATGCTATTATACATAAATGATTTGCCAAGACAAATACCTAACCCAATGGTCCTTTTTGCTGATGACAGCATTTTGATAATTAATCAAGCTTCTTATGAAGAAACGGTCAACAATACGCTTGAAAAAATTATAAATTGGCTTAATGAAAATAACTTAATTATAATGGAGAAACCTGTTTCTGGGCTTGAACCTTCCAAAAATGGAATATGTACCAAAAAAATTGCCTATTTTGTTTAATTAACCATTTAAATTAAATAACCATTTAAATGTTAGCCTCATTAGCATTGGCCAAATGAAGAAAATAAATAGATTTCTATTACTGTTACTGCGTTTGTTCCTTAATACGTCACTAACTTCACAAACGCTGTCATTATGACATTACAGCATATCCTAAGAATGTAATTGATTTAGTGGAAATCGATACTTTTTCAAATAATTAAATAATACGCCTCCGTTTTATAAATAACTAACGTTTATTAGATGTTAAAAATGTAAAATAAGGAAACGACAATCTAAACGCCTGTCATTGCTATGGCTTCAGCCTCACTTTTGGATTTTGTGTATCGTCTCATTATCAATGAGACGGTATGGTCCAAGACTAGCCTACCCAAAAAGGGCGAAGGAACTAACATTGTTGTTGTTAAATGTCATGTCATTCGCTTTTTTTTCGTATTATGCGCAAGTGACTTCTTACTATGACCGTTCTTACACTTTACTATCGGGAGCTTAAAATCTCATCGTGGTGTGCTATGGCTACTGTGTTTAGCACCATCCATGTTTGTTCCAGATTTATATTAGAAGCAAAGCTTAAAAATAACCTTTTTATTTAAGTAAAAATGTTATTAACGTTTAATACAAACATTTAACATTTTTATTTAAATAAAGTTTTAATTAAGTAATGAAATAGCTTTAAGTAAATAAAATTATTGTAGTACTTAGTTATAAGTTAGTAAATTTTGCATGCCATGAGGCAGAATGTTCAAGGATGCCAAAATATTATAACACCAAATTGTATTAATTACCTACATTCTACGCAAATAAATAAATCTATTTATCTTAGATGTTTGTAAGATTAAGGTTAAGCTTCTATCTTCTTTTGTCTATGTGAAAATTAGCTTCTAATATCGTAATAGTATGTTAGAAAGCCTTCCTATTTTACAATCATAGATTAAAACATGCAGATGTTCCCTCCTACAAAAAACAGGTTTTTACCTACAACCTATGACTTTGCATGGTGTTTTTATACCTGTTTTTTTTAATACGTTTATTTTATTCGATATTTTGTCATTACACTATGTTGAACGAAACGCGTAAGTGTCACGAAATTCATGGCCCTTAAGACATTTTGGTCGCGAAAAAAGTATCCTATAAAATCTATCTAGGTGCTGTACCTATGTTTTAATAGTTTTTTTAGACGACAAGACCAAGATAGCGCTCCAGCTACAACTTTTAATATAATATAATATAATATTCCACAACTATCACACAACGCCGTCTAGTCTCAAGCTAAGCAGAGCTTGTGTTATGAGTACTAGACAACTGATAAACATACATATATATTTCTAAATACATACATATTATAGATAAATTGTACACCCAGACACAGAACAAATGATCGTGCTCATCACACAAACTTTTGTCCTGGGTGGGAATCGAACCCACGACCTCCGGCATAGCAGTTAGGGCCACTGACCACTAGACCAACAGGCCAGTCAAGTTTTGTTTTAACTTTTCAGTATTTTGAAAAACAGTTTCCATTAACGTGCTTGTCTATCACTAGAATGTAAGTCGATGTAACTGAATAACCGGCTGAAAAAAAATTAAATCAATAGATGGGAAAGCGGTAGTATGATTTTCATTTGTTTTTTTTTTCTTCTAATTTTAGAGTTTTTATATACATCTGTATAGCAGAGATGTTAACACAATGCGTTCATTAGATTCAAATACGTATTTAACTCCTGATTTCATAAGACAGGAGGCTAAAGCAGTAGTGCAAATCCTATTACCGTCTAAATTATAGATACTTCTCAGACTATTGGCACCCTCGCTACGCTTCGGCCGTTCTCGAGACTTAATAAGTTACTTTCACCCCTACGGTAACAACGCACTTATTATTTGGTGGAAGTCAAACGAAGCGTATCGGTGATGCGTGTGCCTTAATAGGATAACATGACCGTGTCAGAGTGTGGCCAGGAAGCTGGGCGGTTGCGCAAGCCGCGCGCGCCGCCGGCTGCACTAAACATAACGTAACGCGCAATCGCCACTACACTGTTTATGTGTTCTTATCGACTGCGCAAACCATTTGTTTGGAGATGCAAACTTCAACACGTGCACGTAACGTAACCATTACATGAAATGCTGAAAAGCTATCAATTAGTGTTATAACCAGCTAGGATGATACGGCATCCTTACTAGCTACGACAAGCAACAGTAGCTGCGTCGCGCGCCGGTAGACTAGCCGCCGCTGCACCGTACCATAACTATATTGTAGCTGTCGGGCTTGTCAACAGGTACAGCCCAACTGTGACAGTGTATAGCGGCTATCTTGGTTAAACTACAGCTGTATATCCAAGGCAGGAATAATTGGCGGAACAATACATTAATACATTGTATTGAAATTGTCAAAATTTTGCTATTTGGATACACTGTCCGGTGAGGTCGAGTGACTTGACGCCGCACGGCTACTGCAAATATAGCGGTTTGTAAAAATCTTTGAGACTCGATTAGGAAATTGAACATAAACGGCCGAATCTTTTTTTTTCCGTTAACTTACATCATTTTTCATAGCTTTAAGGGACCGCAGACCTGAGTATTTGGTTTTGGTTTCAACTCGATAACTCAGACAGACAGAAGGACAACAATACGTATGCATATTATGACGATGACCTCTATCAACTTTTTAAATCATTATATCTCAAAAACGGTGGCTCTTAGGTAAAAAAGTATTGAGACATTTTTGTAGGTCAGTATTTTCTGATTTTCAATTTTTGTATGAGCTAATTTTACGATAAAAGTTACCGTTTTTTTGTGACCTTTGACTCGAGTATTTTTTTGTCCAGGTGTCGATGAGGATTTTTTAGGTTTCCTTTATTCCTACCAATTTTCAGCTGGGTGCGACTTATTGTAAACCTTGGATGTCTAAATTGACCGGACTAAATAGTTTTGTCTCTTCGTTATTAAACACCGACTTTTGAAATTAAAGTTATTTTGCACATTTTAGTGTTTTTTACATTGAAGTCAGTAAGTCAAGCCCTGCAGCCTATATTAAGGTACTTATAGAATATAATCATTAAAATCACTTATAGCTAGAGTACCGACATTGCATGACAATTCCGACAAGCGAAGCCACGGCTAGGATACTTGTTTTATTACGGGGTTTCCGTGCCTACCTTCCGTCATCAGGTCAACTTGATTATACTTTATAGCCAGAGTGTATATGATCATTGTAATAAACAACCCAAACACGGTAACGGAAATCAATGTATGATTATGACAGAGTTCCAGTTTACCGGTTTCATGATGAGATCAGTTGAATGTATCCCCTCCTTCAATTAGTCATCGACTACATGTATTAACGAAGATATTTTACTTATTACGACAGTTGTGCTACTATCCTATGATTAGTTCTGTTCTATATCTCCGCAGTTCATCATCAGATCATAACAATATTTTACTTATTACGACAGTTGTGCTACTATCCTATGATTAGTTCTGTTCTATATCTCCGCAGTTCATCATCAGATCATAACAATATTTTACTTATTACGACAGTTGTGCTACTATCCTATGATTAGTTCTGTTCTATATCTTCGAAGTTCATCATCAGATCATAACAATATTTACACAACATAATTCCTAGGACTGCACTATAGTAAAAATATAGCTGTTTTTATTTTTTGTTGCATAGCTGCAATGTGAGGTCGCATATTTATTGCTATACCGGATACTATAAAACCTTACCAGTTACTATATTTTTATGATATCTTAAGTTAAAGCTATCGGAAAAGAATTTCTACCCAGTGAGCGATATATTTAGTAATGATAACAGTCTGAAATATAACCTCCTCCTTTTTGAAGTCTGTTAATAACATGGTACTGGGCGTAGCTTTTGTTCCGCGTGTGTAGTAAAATAAACCTCATGGTTTATTTACTATTTGTATGAGGCTGAATCTTTTGAGCTTTGTATGAACACACATTCATTATGTACGATTAAAAACCAAGTTGCGGGTAGAGTTTGCAAGTGTAAGAGCCGGGGCACACGATGCGTTGCGACTGGTAACTTGGGAACGGATGAGTTGAGATGTTTTTTCTGGTTGCAGGGACCTGGCAGCGCGCAACTGCCTGGTGGGCGAGAACCACCTAGTGAAGGTGGCGGACTTCGGACTGGCGCGCCTCATGCGCGACGACACATACACGGCACACGCGGGTGCCAAGTTCCCCATCAAGTGGACGGCGCCCGAGGGGCTGGCCTACAACACTTTCAGCACTAAGTCCGACGTGTGGGCTTTCGGCATTTTGCTGTGGGAGATCGCCACGTACGGCATGTCGCCCTATCCCGGCGTCGACCTGGCTGACGTCTACCACATGCTCGAGAAGGTACATACTATACACATTGCGGCGAATGCTACTGTTATACGAGTGAATAGTGTTTACACATTCTTCTAACGTAAACAAATAATTGAAACAATACAATAATCTCAATAGTTTATTAAAATAATATTTGAAATATAAAAAAAAACAAACGAAACCACGTCCCTTGACCCAACAACTCCCATTAGTTTAACAAAGTGTGTTAGTTTAAAAACAACAAAGTACTATACGTTTTTGCATTTCATAGAATGGAAACTGCTTCCGTAGCTTAATAAACATGTTGCGCAACACGCTCCCATTGTAACAGAAACAACGAAACCCGCGGGCCCCAGACCCCAGCGGGCCCCAGACCCCCGCAGACGTAGCTCGCTAGCAGTGTGTGGCGTCGGTGCACAGGTGCTTCTTGCAGAGCGTGCACTGCGGCCGGCTAACGGCAATGCGCGAAAAAATCTCGGACGCCGACAGCTCCTTGCTGAGCTTACTGCACATAGAGTACGACACCGTCTTCTTGGAGAAGTCCTTGGCGGGAACGCAGGTGCGCGCGCGCACCGGCCCGATCTCCTGCCCCGTCTCAACTGCAACACGGAAGCGTGTTAAACACAGTACAGCGCGCGACACAAGGCAAAACACAAGACACTCACCTAGCTTAGCGGACTCGGAGGTGATGACGATGCACAGGAACGCCATTCCGGGGATGTAGCAGTCGATGTTGGGGACCTGCACGGAGAGAGGTGGTCAGTGGGGTGCGATTGGGGCGCGCCGGGGTGTGGTGTGGGGCGGGGTGGGCGCTCACCGTGATGTTGGCGTAGTCAGGGTGGTCAGGGTCCCAGCAACCGGGGTGGTCGAAGGACAGGCAGTTATAGCATTGGATGCCCTTTGTGGTCGGCGACACGAACTTCTTGGGCTTCATCTTTTTGTGCTTACCTAGAAATAAATCACATTGAGTGTACGTGTACATTGTGCAACCGGTTGCTGCCGCTACTTTTACTGAAACAAAACACTGACAAGCCAATTGTTCCTGACCTAACTTTCGTTTGAAGGAGTGTCTAATTCCCAAAATTGATTTAAAAATAAAATATTTTTAATCTGTCCTGAGCGAGATTTAAATTTTGTTCTCATTAAAATCACACATTTATTCTATAATAATTATATTATAAAACGAGGTATCTTACCAAGTACGGCGACGGAGAAAAGGAGGAAATAAATGATGGTATTCTTGAGTGCGATCATGTTGTGTGTAGCGAGCGGCTGCGACTGTGCCGAGGAAGTGTCGCGCGCCACGTTTATACCGGCGCGGCGCGTGCGCGGCGGTGACGGCGCGCGCGCACAGGGTGCTGCCGCCGCTGCGGCCTAATCGGTTTTTGAAACCACTAACATTAAGGTTATCGTTAACCGATACGCCGGCGGCCGGCTTCTTCAGCTCTGTTTACCAAACAACGCGACGACAATGTGCAACTTGGAGTGAACTGCATATACTCGTATAATTGTAGAGTTGTAGACGAATGCTACTATTACCGCGAGCTATCTGCCGGGCAGCATCTTAAATTATATAATACTAATCTACACTTTCACTGTTGTTAAGTACACTTTCTGTACTGTGACTCAATAAATACCCTCTTCCCTCTTCACATAAAATATTAATAGAATATTACATCCCGCTGTATATGTGCGCGGTGACAACAGAGGTGTATTTGTTTACGTATACTTGTAAGCTAATTGTTTATATGAGTACACGAATGCCTCAGTAATGCGCATGCATGTCCGCCCTCCTCCTCCCTCCCCCCCACCACCACCTCTGCGCATCCGCGCAATCGTTGGTGTTATAGTCAAATTTCAATGAATAGTGTGCCGTGGCTGAACAATGTCGCCGGTCACAGCGGCGGTGAGTTTGACTGTGTTTCATGATCGAGTCGACGAGTTTAACTTTCTGCCACAATTAGGTATATGCTATCTGCTGGCAGTTCAGTGCTTGATTAACGTGGAAATGAGCATCAATGGTGAAACCAAGAAAACGACAAAAACCGACCGTTACGATAATAGCTACTACACATCAAAATTAACTTATAATCTGTCCGTATCATGTCGTGCCCAGAAATTGTAAACGGACATAAACTGACTAGCAACGATCACACTTCAACGACCTATATAATTTTCTGGGATTCCGTCGACTGTTGTGAGCACGCCCTTGGTTGAGCAGTCTTGCCACACGCTGACACGCAGCGCGATGCCGCGGTATTTATCCGAATTTCCTATTTAAACATTGTATAGTGCTCTGAAAAAGTTAGCGGGCTGAAATACTCGTAGAATAATGTTTCAAGGATCGGTTCATAAGGGTGCAGATTCCTACAAGAATGTATTTGCTCTATCAATGACTGATTGCAGGACTCGCAACCGACGTGATATGGACTACTATACTATTAAATAAAATACTGTGATAACTTTAAATAGGCATTTGTTTATAAAACGGTAATCACGCTTCATGATATGCCGACCCATTGCTCGTCGCCGAGCAATGGCCCGCGCCTATGGCAGCCGGGAGTCGCTCCCGCGCGTCCATCGTCACCGATTGACCCGCTCTAAGCTCTTAGCCAACCAGAGAGCCAAACGCAGAAAACTTTCGATCGCGTTAACAAACAACTCGCACTCAGCACACGGACGCGGACCGACTCACCGCTGGTGCGTGACGAGGACCATGTTCGCTTGTATGGTTCTCAGAAAGAGGCGACCGCTTCCCGTTTCCCTCGCTCCTGACCTCGGCGCGAACCAGAGCCGGATGCGAGATCTGTACCACAACCTGAACTAGGGCCAGACGGGAGAGGTTAAAATGGTTTAAAAGCTCTAAAATTTAAAATTGAAAATTCAAAGGACATTGCTCTGCGCCCATACGTTATTGACCATAAAGCCAAGAGCATCGGAAAATTATGTATTGTATTCCTATCATTATTAAACTCCTATATCATCTTATTTTTTTATCGGACTAGCTGCAGAATCGATATATTTAAAACAAATGTATCAGATTTTGAGGTTATAATCGAACGATAACATTGAATATTATAACATTTAATATACATTAGGTATGATTTGTCATAGCTCCGAGTGTTTTTTAAGAAACTGAAAAACTATTGTTTTTCAAAATGCATTTTAGCTATTTTTAGTACCTACCTGTATAATTAATTGCAATTTTCTTTCATAGCACAGGTAAAACTGTAGCCAAAGAGTATAGTAAATATGGGGAAATTATAACTTTTTCTAAAAAATCTCATTGTAATAATTAGGGATGGCAAATACGAATTGATTAATCGATATTTCCTAAGAACTACTGTGGTTTTACGGTTATACGTTACAAACTGCCCTACATCCACTTTGGCCATATAATAACATCTGTATCCAGTTCGCAATAATGTTTTTTTTAAAACATTTGTATGGTATTCAGTAAAAATAATCATTTTTTTAAATTAATGGAACGCAAAAGGAGTGTTACTTTTGTATTAATTGTCGTAAATAATCGTTTAGTTAGTTATAAGTAGACCACACAATTTTCTAAACGATAATAAGAAAACCCTAACAAATGGTAATAACGAAATAATAGGTTTTGATCACTTCATCATTATTCTAACACATTATTAGGCCTATACTTATTAGGTTTTTTAAAATATACTTTTAGAAGAAAAAAAACAATCGATTGATTAAAAATTCAACCGATTAATTACAATTGATTTGGCATAACATTAGGAGTAGATGGCGGTAGGCGGATGTCGCTTAAAATACTAATAGATGTACAATTTAGCATACAGTCCGTGTTACAGAAATATTTGTAACTTATATAATAAAAAAACTGGGCAAGTGCGAGTCGGACTCGCGGACTGAGGGTTCCGTACACACTTCAAAAACAGTTCAATTCTCGAATTTAGTTACGAGAAGATTTTTCCGAAACGCAAAAAAAAATAATGACGTAACTGCAAATTTATAGTTTTTAGGTTTTTTAAACCTTGCTTCATACCATTTTTCGGAATTCTAGGTCAACGGGAAGTACCCTTTGAATTTTGATTCTCTTGAGAGTTTCGAAATATAGTTTTTTTGCGATATAAACGGTCGTATTCTTTTTCGTTAACTCTGAAGTTTGGTTTTTTTCAGCTTCAAGGGTCTGCAGACCTGAGTATGTGGTTTTAATTTCAACTCGATACCTCCATGCGTTCCCAAGATAAACGGTCTTGACAGACCGACGGACAACAAAGTGATCCTATAACTAACTAGTCTTATGTGACTCGATTCACAACTCTAGCGAATTAGCAAAGTTATAAAAAGATTTTTATGGCATGTGGTACATCACTAGAAAGAGGATAAACTAGAGAATTTTTGAGGAAGTTGGAAGAATCCGATCGCATTTTTATTATCGCCAAGTAAATAGCTTTATTATGGACAGCTTTAATTGAAGTCCAAAACTTTGCAAGTAAATTAAAAAAAAAACTAAATAGCTAATGTCACTAATTTTAAATTTAAAAGTACTTATAATACACATCTAAATAAAATTAAAATTTAGAGTCTACGCCTTACTTACTTATATTTTTTTTTTAAATTTGTATTTGAATGAAAAATTTGGGCCTTATTTTCATGAAACAATAAAAAGTTGATGGAAAAAAAATCCACAGGGCATGAGAAGTGTTTGGGGGTCTGAAAGGATAGCAGATGACCCCTCCCGTCGAACGTATCAATTTGGCACACGATGCACCAAACACCCTGTATTATAATTAAGTAAATGTAAATACTTCCATACGTGATATTTTGAGGTTTTCATTTATAAAATAGGTTAAGTTAATTATTACTGTTATATTTCTACCATCACCAAAACTAGTAAAAAAAGAAGTGATAAACGAATCGAAATGATACGCGCAGTTGCAACACGCGTATCCTTATTGGTTGATGAGCACTGTTGTAAAACTATTTAACGCGTACCCACCAGAAACATTGAAATCAAAACTATTTATTCAATAATTAGTACTTATGGTTTTACGAAAATATTTGTTTACCTTATCAAAAAACAATAATACATGCTAGTAAATTCTTATAGATACGAGTAGCTAAGTGAACTAAAAATCATCACTACTTGTCTCTCTTCCTACATCATGTCTTATCGTGAAATCCAGAAATTCAGCTGGAGGATAAGTCTTCAAGTTTGATTGATGTCTACTCCAAACCATGAATCACAATACAGACATGACGTGGCTACAACAACCAAGTGTTATTTTCCCGAAAATACAGGAAATGTCAATGTGTCAGATACAATTGTTTTAGTACCTAATACAAAATCAACAAAGGAAGCTATCTTTGTAAATACAAAGATAACTTTGGCAAAAAGTAAATAACCTGCAAATTTGATTGAATATAATAGTAATAACATAATATAAAAATGTTGGTGCATTTAGTTGGTTCTTGCAATAAGGGTACGATATATTATATTTTTGAATCATGAGTTTCAAGTCTCATCTTCACGCTTCGATTATTCTTGAAGACACGAGCTCTTTTTAAAATTCGGGTTTGGCTTGACTCTAGACTCTGAACCACAGTGAGTCTTGCATATACAACGTGTAACAAAAAGGGTATATACATACCAAGTGCACGGCTTCTTGATAAGATAACAAACGATACGGGAAGGGTTTCCTAACATTATGTTTACATGGTAGGAAATTATGAATTATTTCAATACACATGATACCAGACCGAACATTTCAAACTGAAATCAATACATCACTAGCAAAAAGTCAGCTGATCGGTGTCAGTGAACTGTTCATGAATAAAAACAAACCCTTTACTCCTGGTATTCCTTCAAACAGGGAATAAAGGGTTCCGGATGTTTATTTTTTATGTATATTAGTCCAAAACTTGCACTACACTCGATTCTTCAGGCAAAACAGCGAAATCCGAGCACTGAAATTTCGAAGTCGCCATGGTGGTCACAATGTTGTAGAACTTAAACAGGAGTGCGTAAAACGATCTCGACTGCAAAGCGAACGAACTACTGAAAATACACCATTCAAAACACGCACGCTGAACTCGCGCTGAACATATTTGCGTTTCCTTTCTCTAAAAGAACAAAAAAATTTTGAACAATTTTTGTAAATTTGCGTTTGGTTGTTTACTATTAACAAGTACAAAGTGAATGAAACCTGTCAAAATACAGTCAAATATTACGAAATAATATCAATTATACCTTTTTTTAGAGACACTTACCAAAAACAAGTCAGCTCATCAGCTGTCAGAGAAAAAATTATAAATGTCAAGTCAGGATCATAACTCGACGTGCGACAAGCGTGCGCTCCGGCACGCTTGTTGCCTCAATTCCATAAACATTCCGTATCGTGATTTAGCTGCTCTTTCGCCTTAATCAATCTTCTACTTTCATCCTTCCGTTACTGTATTCTCGTATTGTACTTGTGCGTCTCATGTATGCGCGCGCCGCGCAATTTAAAATTCGGTAGACAGGTGTACTAGGCGATCAGATTTACAGAAGAAATGTTTCGTAATATTAGCAAGTGACGTGGAATGTCATTGACCCTCGTAGTGTCGTGACACGTTTGTTATGATTTGAATAAAAGAAACATAAGATACCAAGAATTTGGTATCAATTCTTTGAGTAATTTATTTTGGGCTGAAACTTTGTGTAGAGATTCTATACCACCTATAATCTTCACCGCTTCTTGATGTATATACCCTTTTTGTTACACGTTTTATATAAATAAGAAATTACGATTTGAGGACTTGACTTGTTTACAACACTAGCGTGTTATAGTATCAGACGGAACCCCACAATTATAGCAAGGAACCCTAAAATGCAGCGACAATGGTGACTAACTGCGCATCGCTCGGCCACCCGGCACCGTGCGATTTGCCATCTCAGCATTCCCAAAAATTCGACATCATGTGACCAAAGCATCCGACCACCAATAATTTCATGTAATAATATAATGTGTCACTTTTCGTTCTCACATCGAACAATTGTCACGCCTTTAAAATTACTGGAATAATTTAATTAATTAAATAGCTTTATTGAAACATATCGGTTTCATTTGCATCCCCGTCTGCAGCCCCACGTAATTAGCGGAGTATTGTTATTTAAGAAATATAACGCCTGATAAAAAACAATAACAATCTACATTGCCTCTAACTTGGTTGGGTTATCTTTTTGCTATTGATTTCTCATACAGTCTTTTAAGAACCTATGGCCTAGGTTTCACTTTTTTTATCCACCGCATCGGAATCAGAGCGTACGCAGTGTCGATATTTACAAAATGCCGATAGGGTGCGTCTACTCCATTCGGATTTTGCATCGGCTATTTCCGATCCAGTGCACTCTGTACCATACAAATCAATACAAAGCAACAAATCCCTCCGTTCCGTACGTTCCGATCCCGACACAGTGGACTCTTAGCTTATTACACCCGGCGATATACACCACTAGTTTTTAATTAGAAAGGGCTTAATAGAAAAGGTTTTGTTATTGTATAAGTAAAGTCTCATTAAATAATATATATAAACAGCAAAATTTCTATCCCAAAATGTCCCTCAATTTATGGAAATATTGTACAGGCAGGCGGGAAATATTGTGATTATGAATGAAAAACAATGGAAAAATACTGCGCGTAGTATTTTCTAGTAGCAATTGTTATGAATATGATTCAATTATGAATTTACCAATTATGACAAATTTTCGTGGACAATTTTTGCATTTCGTTTTTTTTTTACTTTTGACTACATAAATATGATCAGTAATGGGTACAGATAAAGCCCATATTTTTTTGAACTATTTAAAAAATAGGAGTGTATATGAAAGTGGGGATGGCGAGTAACTCATTATAGTTGCCGTGTAGTATACTTAACAATGGGAAACTTGAAATATAAGACATGGAGTATTTATATTATATTGAAGAAAAATAACGACTGATAAAAAAACATTAGCAATCTTCTAAATAGTTTCTGACTTCGTTCGGTTATGGTTGGTAGGCGTAATTAATTTTATTTTACCTAGGTTTCGCTAGTGGCGTGGGCAAAAGAAAAATAAAAACTCATACCAGCAATATATGGCAATAATTTAATTCCCCTTTAAACTATATCAATACGCATACCCATAAGGGACTAATGTGTGGATTTTATGAGATTATCTTGAAATTTAACCATGTGTATTGCTAATAAAGTTAAACGAAACAGTGTCTGCTTCGTCCATTGCGGGTTTAACTGTCAAGCCAGTTCTCAAGTGCTGTTGCTATTGTAAAGACGGGGGCGCCATGAAAGGCTTTATATATTCGTTTATTCTATTATTGTATAGTTTCAAGCACTTTCATATATTATTTTACTATATAAAATTATCGTCCCGACATTTCTTGACGTCCCTTATTTCATTGATTGACATCAATCATCCTAAACTTTTTATAACTTAAACCTTAAAGGCCAGTTAGCAAGTTAATAATTAGTGCGACCTACTTAGTTGTCACACTATCTATGGTACTGTTTTATCTTTTTTTTGATTTCGTAGTAAATCTAAAGATTTACCAAGACTTACCACTTACTATTTTCTGATTTGAAGTTGGGTATTACTCATACTTTTACCCTGAAAACCTCTCAAAATTTGACATTTAAGTAAAATACTCAATTCTCATACTTACTGAGAATAGAATAGAATTTATTCGACGCAGACAAAGTGCCAAGTGCCTGGATAAAAATGCGAACGGTTCTGTTCTCGCTTATAATAGGATCTATGGTACGATAGTTGTGAAGTGTTACCATAACACTTCTGTAAAAACCTACTCGATTGGTTGCATAACTAATGCCACACAAGAGTTTCCTCAAAAGAGCCTGACGAACCTTGAATGAGTTGAACAGTCTGACAGAAGGCTCGGCTCGTCCCTGCCCCGGGTTAGGCCTTGCTTTTTACCAAATGATAACATAATGATATGTTTATTAGTGATGAATGGTTGAAGTCATAGTTTTACAAAGATTGTTTCTGTAAAAGTAAATTATACAATCAATTCTTCAAATAACAACAGTATATAATGACATTGATCAATATTTCTTGTAAATCTTACCAAGTGAGTGTTAAGTAAAAGTCCGAAATAAGCGAGTATCAGGAAAATAGTTAGGTTTACTGGTTAAGCCGAACTATTATGTGATACTCGCTTACTTCGGACTTTAGACAGGCTAATCTTTGAACGTACCATGTGATCGTACGGTGTTGTACAGTCACATGTGATCGTACGGTGTTGAAATGTGATATTATTTTGCATCGGTATAATGTGTCAGAAAATAGTTGTGATATTGTTTACTAATAAACTTTCCATTATATTGATGTTGTATGTAGGAATTTACTCGCTGAATACAATGGCTCTATTTTGAATATAAATGTGTCCTCTATTGTGTATCTTTGTTATTTATATTTTTTTTAAGAACAGTAATGAATCTGTGGATCTTGATAAAATAATAACGTCACACTTCATTCAAACTATATGCAATAGTTTGAATGAAGTATAGTCGGAATGAGTGTGGTGACCGGCTGCTGGCGTGTTGCAGGGGTATCGCATGGAGTGCCCGCCGGGCTGCCCGGCCGCCGTGTACGAGCTCATGCGCGGCTGCTGGCAGTGGAACGCGGCTGAGCGGCCCACCTTCCGCGACATCCACCACGCGCTCGAGCACATGTTCCAGGACAACTCCATCACCGAGGGTGAGCACTATGTACCGACCCGCTGGTGGCACTGCTCCACCACACCCACCCGTCTACTCATCTAATGACCGTTTGCTATGCAGAGGTGGAGAAGCAGCTGCAGGAGGGCGGTGCGTGCCCGGCCGGCACCCCGCAGATGTCGCTGAAGAAGGCGGGCGGTGGCGGCGCGGGTGCGGGCGACGCGCGCGCCGTGCAGATGCGCCGCCCCACAAACCGGCGCGGCAAGCAGGCGCCCACGCCGCCCAAGCGCACCAGGTACACACTCATCAAACCTATGATAGTTCAATGCAGTCCTCTAGTCTAGTAGTTCGATTGTTTTATTCGGGACTAGACTATTGAGATTAATTTTGTCTCATTTGTTCGGTTACGAAGTCAACCCGAACTATTTATACTAAAAAACCGGGCAAGTGCGAGTCAGACTCGCACACAAAGGGTAACGTACCGTCCATGGCAAAACAAAAACCAGGGCAAATGCGAGTTGAACTCGCGTGCTGCGAACTCCGTGCAAACTTACCTATGAAAACAGTTCAATTCCCGAATTGAGTTACGAAGATTTTTCCAAATTTTTAAAAAGTTTTTTTTTTTGTGTCGTAACTATAAAGGAGATCATCCATTTTGGTCCAAATTCCAAATAATTTTTTAATGCCGGCGAAGAAAAAAAAAGAATCTGTTAGGACTTGACCCCGTGAACATTATTTACTATCGCAACAAAACTGTCGGACCATTGCCCTTGGTACTATACTTTAAATTTTAAAAAACCTTGCGTAAATTTTCGGTAACATGAATTGTAAAAATAAAGAGTTCGAGCTTCAATAGAAACTTCCAGGTAGTTGCCGTTTACCGCCACCCCTCCTAGTTTCTGAACGCCTGCCCCACCTCGACAATCTTACTTTAGTACCAAATGCAACGTGTGTAATAGTATGTCAACTCCGTCTCAATTGATCACCGACTGAAAGAAATTGAGTGAAAGACCAAAATCTACCAAGTTGCCTCAATTAGATTCCATCTCCGATTTCTTGAGGGTCAGTCGCTGACACGACGGCAAGGATCGACTCGCTTAGGTGCACGTACGATCCGTCTTGAATGATTGTTCAAGGGAGATTCTAGTGACTGAAGACTATTATTGAAAGCTACTATGTACGGGTTCTGAAAACCGAAATGAATGCAGCCATCCGTCCCTGCGCAAACAGCGCAGTGAGCAATAGAGCAGCGTTCCGTGCGCTGGGACAAAATGCCTAGCGAGCTAAGGCCCACTCACCTCCCCTTTTAGCATTTTCAGAGGAAGTTACGATGCACTGAAGAGACCTCTATGTCTACTCTTATTTGGATTAATTAACATTAATAAGAGTATTGCTTTCGATAACTCTGACAAATCGCAATGCCTCACCGAGAGCCTACTGTTCCAATGTTCCCCCAGCCAACCAATAGACAATACCCACCTCGACAAGAGAAATGCTTAAGTTGAATGTAGAGCTTCCCTTTACTCCCAACGAGTAGTAGTCTAGTTGTTTTTCGATAAGTCCATCGCACAAAGCAGGCGTACCAATACGTCCTGCCGGCCCGTAGCAATGGTCACTCAAGTGCAAATTGCGCATTTTAACAGCGGTCATCGGTTCGATCATGACATACGCTACTCTGCCTTCGTGCACGCAAAGCCATCATCATCATGTCATCTCTACAGAAGGCAAATGCTTTAAAATCGGTTCCTAAAAATCCTCGGAGCCTCCTATTATGTCCAAAAAGAGAGTTCATTTAGATCTCAAAACCCACCATCCGGCAGGTCATGAAACGATTTCCAAGCGTTTCTTTGACATTGCTGTAAAACATCGCAACCCTGCAATGAAGAAACAACTACAGAATAACTATATTTTTAAACTATTGACATGCTATAGTAGGATATTTAATTTTTTAACCGACTTCAAAAAGAAGGAGGTTCTATGTTCGGCCGAATGTGTTTTTTTATGTAAGTTCAAAGATTTCTCGGTCAATTGTGGACCTTTTGAAATGTTTTTTTTTTTGAGTAATTTTTTATGCTTCCGAGTTAGTCCCATAGAAATATTTTTATGATCTGATGAGGATCTTCGAAGATATGGAACGGAACTCCTCATAGGATCATAGATCAGAACGGTCGCAACAATATACGTGTAGTAGTCGTTAACTAACTGAAATAAGGGGGGGGGATATATCGAACTTTTTTTTATATTTATGATAGGCTCGCGTTTGACCACCAAGCGATGATGTGGTCGACGATGATGGAGCACGCTTGCTTTTTTTTTTTTTTTTCGGTGGGAAAATCGTCTTATGACATCCCCCACTCTTGGGCGGGGCGGGAGATAGTGTCAGACTTTTACTGACTAAAAACCCACTCCTGTTCCTCCGTTGCCTTTCGTACCAGGGCCGAGTCTTCCTTTCAGAATCAGACCCTTGGCCCCAGTAGGCTTCGACCCTGCTGGGCCCCTACAGTTGCTGACATCTCCTTGAGGCGCGCGTGGAACAGCACGCGCCGTTGACTACTTGGGCTTGGTCCGGACGGTTACCGGACGGTCGGACGGCAAGCCACCCATTGCTCGCCGTCCGCAAGCCCGCGCCTACGGTGGCCGGAAATCGGGATCGGAATCCCGGCGGCGGTTGGGGCGTGAGGACCGCTGCCTCACGCGATCGGCCGCCTCCTTTGCAAGCATTACTGCTTCGCAGAAGGAGGCGACCGCCTGCCACTCCTCCTCGCTTCGGACCATGGCCTGTACCAAACGCTTGCCTAGAAGTAGCCCATTCACTCTTGACTTAAAGACCCTTAAGTTGTAGCTATCTGGAAACAAAGACTCCACTCCTTGGCTGTACGCATAATAAATGTGTTCTTAAAATGTTTTGTGCGTATGGGTGGGACGTCTACCATGAACTGATCTGATGATGAAGCTGGAAGGTAGACACCGGAATTCTGTAATAAATAAATCAATGTAACCTAACCGTGTTTCGGATTACTACAATTGTCATGAGATGCACTCTGGCTAAAAGGTTCCATCGAGCTAATCTGATGATGATTCGCTGAGGGGTACTTTTTAGTTGTGCTACATGTTTTTTGCGACATAAACGAACGTATCTTTTTTTCCATTAACTTAGGAGATAGATTTTTTCACAGCTTCAAGGGACCGCAGACTTGAATATACGGTTTTAATTTGAACTCGATCCTCCACGCGTTTCTGAGATAAAGGGTCTTGACAGACAGACAGACGGACGGACGGATAACAGAGTGATTTTATAAGGGTTCTGTATTTTCCTTTTGTGGTACGGAACCCTAAAAAAACACTAAAAAGAGTACAAAATAACTTAAACGTTAAATAACGAAAAGACAAACAAAACTATTATAAAAATGGAGTCGGTTATATATATTTTTTTAAGTTTTCTTTTGAGAACTTATTTCATTGAAAACTAATAATTTTGAACTCTAAATTAAACCGAGGGCAATGGTCCCACCGCGTTGTTGCATATTAAAAAAAAAATGTGGGAAAACAAGTCATAACAGAATATCGTATTTTTAAGTTTGATTTTTTTACAGCTTCAAGGGACCGAAGACTTGAGTATATGATTTTAATTTCAACTCGATACCTCCCCTCCATGCGTTCCCGACACTGACAACAAAGTGATCGTATAAGGATTCCGTTTTTTTCCTTTTGAGGTACGGAACACTAAAAATCACATTAGTGGTATGGGAGCCCGACTTCAATATTTGTTTTATTCTGTTTTTAATATTTCTTGTTATAGCGGCAACAGAAATACAGCATCTGTGAAAATTTCAACTGTTTTGCTAACACGGTTCACGAGATTCAGCCTGTTGAAAGACAGACGGACAGCGGAGTACAGCAATAAGGCCCCGTTTTTACCCTTTGGGTAGCTAACCCTACAAATTTTGCAGTAGTCCGATCAGGGATGTAAACACAAAAGGATAGCAGTAGTCCGATCAGGGATGTAAACATAAAAAGATAGCAGTAGTCCGATCAGGGATTTAAACATAAAAAGATAGCAGTAGTCCGATCAGGGATGTAAACATAAAAAGATAGCAGTAGTCCGATCAGGGATGTAAACATAAAAACATAGCAGTAGTCCGATCAGGGATGTAAACATAAAAAGATAGCAGTAGTCCGATCAGGGATGTAAACATAAAAACATACCAGTAGTCCGATCAGGGATGTAAACATAAAAACATAGCAGTAGTCCGATCAGGGATGTAAACATAAAAACATAGCAGTAGTCCGATCAGGGATGTAAACATAAAAACATAGCAGTAGTCCGATCAGGGATGTAAACATAAAAACATAGCAGTAGTCCGATCAGGGATGTAAACATAAAAACATAGCAGTAGTTCGATCAGGGATGTAAACATAAAAAGATAGCAGTAGTCCGATCAGGGATGTAAACATAAAAAGATAGCAGTAGTCCGATCAGGGATGTACCTAAACATAAAAAAAAACTTTTATCATTACTAAAGGCATGAAAACATATTTTCTGCAATCTGTTATTTTTAAATAAAAAACTGATAGAAATCTAAGATGGCTCGCATGGGTCTGCTAATAAAAAGATAGGTCCAGCAACATTCAAAACTACAGGACGACTTCCATTTTTCTTAAAGCTCGAATGTCTCGTTTGTCCCATCCATCATCAGCATTTCAGCGGACTGACGTCCAGTGTCGGACATAGGCCTCCCCCAAGTGTCACCACAACGACCACTCCCATTATTTATTACAACTATTTGAGTACCATGCTTTCCGACCCGTGTAGTCTACACGGATTCCGAGTTGGTCGATCTGCCCAGACTGACGTAATCAGACATGTCGAAGGCAGACACGAAGTCGACGCGATATGGTCAGGTGTCTACGGATCTTTGTTAAGATAGTATGCGTCTTGTCTTATACATCTTTCTCAATTTATTGCGTTCGTTCATTCCACTTTAAATAATAATTAAAACAGTACTGTGTATATCGTAAATGCTCAAAAGTCCATATCTGTGTTCCAAATCGGCTTCGTTAAGAGAAGTAAATGAAAAACGCCAACGTCCAAAACGTACCCTACCCGAAGTTGTACATTTTCGTTATCATGCGAAGAGTATCAATTTTTCATTATTCAGCTATCTACGGCTGCTCCACAGGTAGTGTGAAAGTGTAACCTGGGGCCCTGTGTCGAAGGCAAAGAAGGAACAGGAGTGGGTTTTTAGTCAGTAAAAGTCTGACACTGTCTCTCGCCCCGCCCAAGAGCGGGGGATGTCGTCAGATGAATTTCCCATCCGAAAAAAAATAAAAAAGGTCTGGTTCACAATACGGAAAATGAAAAAGTGCACCTTACGCAGCTTGATGTATAATGAATAAAATAAAAGAAGAATAAAAATCGAATAATAAATAAGAATAAAAGTCAGACAAGCACGTTCATGGAAAATATTTGGCGATTTGTCATTAGATGATTTTCCCACCTAAAAAATAAAGCCATCTACGGCTCGTAGATATGTCGCTTCTCAACAACGTACTTTAGCGTGTCATCATTGGTTACGCTCACATTACGATATCAGCATCTCTAGATCATTGCTAAATTAATAAACACAAGGGATAGAATATCACTTAGCATGATCGATGAGCTCCTCGAGCCTTTGTACTTGCAGTGTCCTGTATTCTAGGATTATTTTTGAACTAACTTTTCTTAGCGGCAATGCCCACGTGAAATTCGAAAATGATTTCAAAACAATATTTTCTCAGTACGAGAACTATCCTATAGCCTAATTAAAATATTCAGTTTAAATATATTATACTAAGATCCCAGAGCTGTCAGACATAACTTATTTTCACATGGATGAAACTTTAGGTTCTCAGTAGCATCTCATGTGGTTTGAATACCTGTGTACTTGTGGAGCTCCTCCTTGGGGCCGCTGAGCAGGTACCAGGTGAGAAAGGGAACTAAACATTTTAAATCTGTAATATCTTCGAAAATATTCATTTAAATTACGTACTGTAAAAGGTCATATAAATCTATATAGAAAGATGTGCGGTAAGCCCTACAGGTGGTGGTAGGACAGTTTATATAAAAACTCAAGTAACTTTGGTGGACTGTATTACAATTAATAAAATTAGAAATACCTACAAGCGGCACGGCGAGAAAACAATAATATTGATCGAAAAGTGGATGCGTGCGCTCGGTGGTAAGGTGGAATGACCAGTGCCAGCCGAGCGAGCCGGCTGGACTGCGACCTCTGCTCCCGCCCGCGGTCGACCGGCGCGTAGTGATGTCCGCGCACGTTAGAGATATCCAAACACTATATTAATTGCACAATGTGTTTAAGACACTTATTAATTGGATAGATTAATAATATATTGCTTAAAATCGCTTCGTAAATAAGTCATTATTTCTCGGATATGTCATTGCGGATTTATTGTACCATTTTTTGTCACCTTTTTAAGGTGTACAATACTGTAGTACATTATTTAATCTATCTCGTAGGATTCAAGCTAGTGTATGCAATGTAAGCGCAAAAAAAAATGTGTATATTTACGACATTACATTAGACACCTCTAACATTACCAGTTGTACGAGCAAACCCGTACATTTTGTATTGTTTAGTAATAATGCTGACGCTAAACTCACGATGCGGTGCATCGCGTTCCATTTGTCAATTTAGTACCAATAAATCCGTGTAACAGTAAACATCGTTTTACTTAATCAAATTCCCTAACCTGGGTCGCGGCGCGGTACTCATAACATTAACAAACAAGGTGTAAGGTAACCACCGTACATCTTTATGGTCCTTCGAGCCGGATCATTAACGCGAGCAATCAGTGGACTTTGTGTCAGTTCGTGTGAGTGGTTCCATATCAGCAACAGCGGTGGAGTTGCAGTTCAGGGAGTAAAACAGCAGTCTTGAGCGCAATCAACATACCCACCAGTCAGCAGAATCAAAGTAAGATCTTTCCTTTTTTTGCTTGACCTAACAATATGAGCCAAACAATGGAGGATCTTCTGGCCAACCAGAACCAAATCATGGTGGCCATGAACCAACTATTATCAAACTTTAAGAAGGATGGTCAGGAACGCAAAACTCCTGACTACATCAAACGTAGATTGGAAACTTTAGACTCCTACTGGCAGGAGTTTCAATCTAATCATGATCAGTTGAACCCCTTTAGCAACAAATCGATTGAGTATTTTGCATTGAATCAATATCAACAAACTCATGCTTTCTATCTTTCGACGCGTGAAACTATTAAAAGTGCAGGACCTCCGTCTATATTAAGACCCGCAACACCGTTAGCCGGCACATCCAGGGCCGGCGTGGACGGGACCCTTAAGAACAAGAATCCCGAGGAAAGCGAGGCTACGACCTTTCTTGAAACGCCGAAATTCAAGTCTCAGGGCACCAACAGCAAGTTAGATGAATTACTGAAGAAGCAGACTATCAACTTTAAGGCTTTCTATAGAACTGTAGCGAACATCAAAGTCGATGCCATAACTGAGAAATGGGAGTTTCAAGATACGTTGAAAACATTGGAGACGAGGTGGTCGGCCATTGACATGCTTCACTGGGAGTTGGAAGGGGAACTCGACGGGCAAGATGATTCGTATGAGGACAAGTTTACCTCGTATGAAATGACGTACAATAATATGAAGAAGTCTCTGAACAGCAAATTGTGGTCTGTATCACACCGAGAACAGTCTACACCAAAGATGGAAGTGCCTACGTTTAATGGCCATTATCAACACTGGGTATCCTTTAAAGACTTGTTTACGGAGGCTATCCACAACAATCCATCGCTCTCTCAAGCTCAAAAGATGCAGTTCCTTAAAGCTAAACTGAAAGGGGAAGCCGAGGGTTTAATACATCATCTTCAGATTAGCTCTGAAAACTATTCAACATGTTGGGAAATCCTTAATCATAGGTATAATAACAAACTGCTTATATTTACCACACATATGAATACTCTAACCAGTCTTCCGGTCATGCAACAACCTTCAGTCTTCTATGTAAAACGCATCCACGATACAACCATTGAATGTGTTAACGCTATAAAGAACATGGGAGCAGACGTAAGCACATGGGACCCCGTAATTTGCTATTTGATGTCAAACAAACTAGATGCTAACACGCATTCCGAATACATCGCATCTCTCAAGCAACCTCGCGAACTGCCCATTCTATCAGACTTTTTGAACTTCCTGGAGGCCAAGTTTACGAGTATGGAGTCATCGCGGCGTAAACAAGATCAGAAATCTCCAAATTCCAATGCAAAATCATCTAAGGATAACAATCCTAATAACAAAAATATCAATCGTAATTCGAAACAATCCTATTCGAGCAACAACAACGTTTCAAAATCGAACGGAAAATTTCATAACAAACGAACTTGCCCACTATGCAAAAATGGTCATGGATTATTCCATTGTGAACAATATATTGGATTGTCCCCAATCGACAAAAAACAATTTGTCGTTGACAACAAGTTATGCGAAAATTGTCTTTAGCCATAAAGGCAAGGAATGCATTTCAACAAAACGGTGCCATGAGTGCGACGGAAGTCATAATACGATACTTCACGATGCGTTTGCGCAATCCTCAAACACATCGCCTAACCAAGCAATACCTAAAGCTGGAAATACACGTACTTTGCCTGAGCAAAATCAGCAAGTTAGGACTCACGTGGCTCAACAACGTGATGTACCGGAAACATTATTGTCCACAGCCGTGATTAAGGTCCAAAAATGTGATGGATCGTATCTTAACATGCGAGCTTTGATTGATCAGGGCTCCCAAACTTCACTCATTACCGAAAATGCGGCGCAACAATTAGGACTTCCCCGTCAACGATGCAAGGGCGTAATAACCGGAATAGGAGCCAGGGATAATGCCTGCAAGGGAGTTATCAACATAAACTGCTCATCAAGAAGAGAGTCTTATTTTTTTAATACTGACGTTTTCATCATGAAAAGTTTAACAAAAAATCTGCCAACTTATACCTTTGCAAAACCCACTTGGTCTTACTTAGAAAACATAGAACTAGCAGATCCCGACTTTTACGTCAGTCGTCCGGTAGATATTTTATTTGGCGCGGACATATATTCCAACATTATTATGGGGGGAATCTGCAGACTTGAACAAACAACACCCATTGCTCAACAGACTCGGCTTGGGTGGATCCTGTGCGGCAATGTAAACACACTGCAATGCAATGTCGTACAGTTTGATATTGACCAGTTGCAAAAATTTTGGGAAACGGAGGAAATTGCAGAGTCCACTTCGCTTTCATCAGATGATCAAGAGTGTATGCAATTTTACAGCTCAACAACAAAGAGATTGCTAGATGGAAGATATGTAGTAAGGCTCCCTCTAAAAACAAATTTGCATGAACAATTGGGCTATTCGAAATCAAAGGCCATAGCACAATTTGGTCATTTGGAACGTAAACTAATTAAAAATGAAAACATCGCAAAAGAATATAAAACATTCATACACGAGTACCTAGCGTTAGGACATATGAAACCAGCTATTTGTAACGCAAAACTCGAATGTTTCTTGCCCCATCACTGTGTACTACGTGACGATTCCACAACTACTTCACTTCGAGTCGTTTTTAACGCCTCATCGAAGACATCAAGTAGCCAAAGTTTAAATGATCTGATGCACAAGGGCCCAAATCTACAACAGGACCTTCAGTCATTGATACTTAAGTGGAGGCAGTATCAATTTGCCTTCACCGCAGACATCGAAAAGATGTTCCGTCAAATTTTGGTCCATAGTGAAGATCAGAGGCTGCAAAAAATCGTATGGAGAGATAGTCCCAGAGATAAACTACAAGAATATCAGCTGACCACAGTCACATATGGGACTAAAGCGGCTCCTTTCCTCGCAATGATGACGCTGAAACAGCTGGCGAACGACGAACGCTCCGAATATAAAGAAGCATCTAAAGCCCTCGAGGAGTCATTCTACATGGATGACCTTCTCCGTGGTACTCACAGCGTAACAGCGGCACGCCAACTTCAACAAGATTTAATTGAACTCCTGAAACGCGGGGGATTCAATTTAAGAAAATGGACTTCTAATGATCCGCATTTACTACACGATGAAGTCCCATGCCAACAACAAAGCAAAAGCTTTCGACAGCCGGAGTCTACTAAAACATTAGGACTTCGCTGGAACCCTGTCAAGGATAATTTTACATTCGAGCCAAAAATTGATTCAACAGTCAACAAAGCTACAAAACGATCCGTGTTATCCGATATCTCCAAGTTCTTTGACCCCTTGGGATGGCTCACACCTACAACCACAAAACTCAAAATTTTATTTCAACGAATTTGGACTTCAAAAATTCAGTGGGATGAGCAGATACCTGAAGATATTTTTGAAGAATGGAATAAACTTAAGGCGGACATCGATCAAATAAGTCAGGTTCAAATACCAAGATGGTTGGGCACAAAACCCGAGCAAAGAGTCGAGTTACATGGTTTCTGCGACTCTTCAACAAAGGCATACGCCTGCGTCATTTACTGTAAAGTTTATAACGAACAAACAAACATTATATTGGTGGCCGGAAAATCAAGAATAATCCCGGCTAACAAAAACATATCGTTGCCACGATTGGAGCTTTGCGGCGCTCATCTATTAGCTAAACTCATGGCTAAGGTCAAGGCTTCTTTAACTGACTACAAGATTGATATTTATGGCTGGATCGACTCCACAGCAGTACTGGGGTGGCTGCAAGGAGATCCAGGCCGTTGGCAAACCTTTGTTGCTAACAGAACACGATTTAAAACGGAAATCATGCCTTCTTACTGCTGGCGATATGTCAAGTCTGCCGAGAATCCTGCAGACTGCGCAAGTAGAGGCTTATCGATGTCGCAATTGATTCAACATCCTTTATGGCGGCAAGGGCCATCTTGGCTACAAACATTTGAAACCGATGAAGGAAGTGAAGAAATAAATTACACAACGACATTGGAAACCAAGGCCAAGAAGCAAGTTTTGGCTGAACTTTTGGCTGAACTGACAGATATGGAAATCAAGTGGCATTTTAGTGCACCTATCTGGCCTTCCGCAAGAGTCGTCGGAGAGCAAAAATTGACTTTCGAAGAATTGTCAACAGTCCTCACGCAAATCGAAGCATGTCTCAATTCTAGGCCTTTATGTCCTCTCACCGAAGATCCGGAGGACTTGGACTACTTAACTCCATCTCACTTTTTGACTGGCGGATCAGCACTTACCCTAGTTGAAACAGAAAGAGACTTAAGGACTAGGTGGCAGTTAACTCAGAGAATTTTCGCTGACATCTGGAAAAGATGGCACTCGGAGTATCTAACACAACTAACAACAAGAAGCAAATGGCGACAGTCTTGTGAAAACATAAACCTAAACGACGTAGTCCTTTTGCACGATGACAATTTACCTCCTGGAAAATGGTCTATGGGTAGGGTCGTCGATCTACATCCCGGAGCAGATGGATTCGTTCGCGTTGTCAGCTTAAAAACTAAGAACGGAATTCTAAAAAGACCAATTACCAAAATATCAATGTTACCTGTAAACCAAAATCAATCAGACTCGTCTGAAAACGTCCAGGAAGAGTTGAAAACTAACAGCGAAGAAACAAAACCTCAACGAAAATCGAAGAGACTTAGCATAACTACATTATTTACATCTTTTTTATTTTTTATGACAATCGTAACAGGAGGACACTGTGATTTCCAATCAACAAGATTTAGACCTAATCAAAGTCTTTATTTCGATAAATTATCTAACATGCAAATTATACGGGACGAGTGGAAGCTCATCGTCTATTACGATATGCAACCATATTGGGAAGGCATAAAAGCTCTCAACAAATACACGAAGTCCCTAGAACAATCATGCAAAACAATACGTAATATTATGAACTGTGATATCATATTATTACAGCTGGTTCAAGGCTTCGGTGAACTTGAGTACTATAACCAGATGTTGCTTGGTCAGCACTCGAACGAGCAGCGCGCTAGACAGCGGCGCGGTCTTATCGACGGTGTCGGATATCTTGCGAATAGCCTCTTCGGGGTACTAGATGCGAGATTCGCCGAACAATATCGCAAGGACATAACGTTACTACGCGATAACCAACGTCATATTGCCTCTTACTGGAAAAACCAAACATCGATTATAGAGGTTGAATATAATCTTCTCAAACGAACAGAGCAAACCATGAACAGTCAACATAAAATGGTTTCCCAACATATATTTTCCATCGAAAAGGCGCTAAACCAACTTCAATCTGAAACACAAAATCTTTCTATTGTAAACGAGCTGACTGTCGGAGCTATTATAGGGAGCAACATGCTACATAACTTGAAGTCATTACAAGGCACCTTGCTGGATACTATCACTGACATCTATCACGGTCAGTTTAATCCACACCTTTTGATTCCCGTTCAATTGCAAGATCAACTGAGCACCATCGCTAGTCAGCTTCCAAAGGACGTGACATTGCCTGTAGACAATGTGCAAATGGATTTAAGGAAAATATATAAGCTTCTTAAAGTAAAAGCCAGGATGCTGGAAGAATACCTCATCTTTGAAATCAGACTTCCTCTTATCAGTAGGGACACTTTTGAGATATTCAAAATATTTTCCATACCTCAAGTCCAAGGAACTGACATGGTTAGCATCCAACCAATATCAGATTATGTGGCCATAAACTTGAAGAAGGATACCTACTTAACCATGACAGAGAAAACATTAACATCATGTCTTATATCAGATGCATATCTGTGTCATATTCAGAGACCTATTTATCATCTAAATGGAGATAAAGATTTCTGTCAGACTGAGAAGTTTGAGTGTGAGACAAGGATCTCTCCCTGCAAAAACAGCTGGTTTGAAAGTAACTCAATTAACAACTACATTTATTTTTGTTGCGATCAATGCTCTTTACGTATAATGTGCGAGGATCAAGTTGCCAGTCATCAGCTGACCGGCGCGGGCCTTGTTGCTATAGACAATGGGTGTATTATTAAAACGCAAGCATTTACTTTGATTGCACACAGACAACAGTCTAGCCAACTGAACATTAAACCTGATGTTTACACTCCACTGATACCGCCGATAAATCATATTATCAACATTACGATCCCGCATATGATATCCATGAATGATTCAGAAACTGACCAGAATGAAATGGATTTAGTAGAACTTGGCCAACAAATTAAGATCTTGAAAAATAATGCTGTTATAGCTGAAGGCATTTCTGTTCATGATATACACCACTACACGCTGATATACATCATCGTCGGCATCGTGGGAATAGCGGGACTGGTGTACGCGTGGCGTCGCGTGCGCGCCTGGAGCGTGCCGGCCGCACCAGCGCCGGCGCCGACACCAGCGCAAGCACAGGGTGCGCCTGCACCTCTTCGCAACAACATCGACAACCCGTGCGTGATTCTCGGTGACCAAGTGTTTTACCACAGTGTTAGTGAGTTAAATGACAACAATCAGTGCAGTGTTTCTAATCTCAATAGTGCGCGAGTGAATAAATCTACGTCACCTATTTGCGTTCGTTAAGTTTAATGATGCGACTAGAGACAATACTTACTTTATCGTTAATTAAGTCTTTTTACATTATATTGTTTTAACATTATTTTTGTATAACATTTATTAATTTTTGTATTTTCTGGAAACATTGTTTTCAAATATTTTGATCTTTGATCTGAAAACATCTATTTTGTATCTTGTTAATTTCTCCTGTGGTAAGGTGGAATGACCAGTGCCAGCCGAGCGAGCCGGCTGGACTGCGACCTCTGCTCCCGCCCGCGGTCGACCGGCGCGTAGTGATGTCCGCGCACGTTAGAGATATCCAAACACTATATTAATTGCACAATGTGTTTAAGACACTTATTAATTGGATAGATTAATAATATATTGCTTAAAATCGCTTCGTAAATAAGTCATTATTTCTCGGATATGTCATTGCGGATTTATTGTACCATTTTTTGTCACCTTTTTAAGGTGTACAATACTGTAGTACATTATTTAATCTATCTCGTAGGATTCAAGCTAGTGTATGCAATGTAAGCGCAAAAAAAAATGTGTATATTTACGACATTACATTAGACACCTCTAACATTACCAGTTGTACGAGCAAACCCGTACATTTTGTATTGTTTAGTAATAATGCTGACGCTAAACTCACGATGCGGTGCATCGCGTTCCATTTGTCAATTTAGTACCAATAAATCCGTGTAACAGTAAACATCGTTTTACTTAATCAAATTCCCTAACCTGGGTCGCGGCGCGGTACTCATAACATTAACAAACAAGGTGTAAGGTAACCACCGTACACCAGTGTTTCTCTACTATATTATGCATGCAAACCTTCCTCTTAATTCACTTATCTATTAAAACAAACTACATCAAAATCCGTTACGTAAGTGACAACATACACAATGGCACGTCTGACAATGAAAAAAGTAAACGTAAGTTTACGTCAGACTTTATATTTGATACGTGCCTTTTCAACCAACAAAAAAAAAAATTCTCGCAATATCCTGCAAAACTGTGAACAACGGAACGACCCTGGGGGCTGGCACGTGCTAAGCTAGGTTAAGTTAAGTCGGGTAGATTTTTTTACTTGCACGATGCGTCTAATATAGTTTGAGTCGAGCTTATGAGCCCGGCGGACGACGCTGGCATCTGCAACTTGACGCGTATTTAAAATTCGTTCGCTATATTCCGCTATCTCTGTTTGACAAAAACAAGTGAAGGGCTGACGCGGTGCGCAGCTGTGGATGTCTATGTGAGCGAATTACAATATTGTTAGTAAGATTAGGTATGTTCATTATTTGCTTTATTTTTGCCGAATACTTTGGGGAATCGTTAGTGAATGTACAGACAATTAATACGTTTTTTGAAATTTCATTACCGTGCCGATATCTCAACATATTAGGATAACTAGCACACACTAACAAATTAGAAAATCTTATGGAGCCCGGTGCTTTTTTTATAGGTGGGAAATCAATCAATGACTTCTCTTACTATTGGACGTAACGGAGACTTTTACTGACAAGAAAACCCACTCGTTCCTTTTTTGCCCTCGATCTAGGGCCCAGGGTTTTGCTGACATCTCCTCAAGGCGCACGTGAAACACTACGCGACGTCTCGACGACTCGAGCTCGGTATGGACGGTTACCGGACGGCCGGACGGAGAGCTACTCGCCTGCAGTGGCTGGAAATCGGGGTCAGGATCCCGGTGGCTGGGGCGTGAAGAAGACCGTTCCCTCACATGTGCGTCGTGGTGGTCTACACAATGGTGACATCCGGGCGTTTCTTCCACACGAACATACAGATAACGATAGAAAGAGTTCACATTGCGTCAAGTCGACGACAGGTACTTCAACCTGGGACTCGTCCTCGACAGCCGATGGAATTTCGAGAAGCATTCCGACGTCTGGCTCGAACTGGATCGGACTGGGGCTGCCCTCAAGTGGCTCCTGCCCTACCTAGGGAGTCCAGACGCCTCCTGCCCGAGGCTCTACACAGGCATCGTTCTGTCCATGGCCCTTTATGTGGCGGCGGTATGGGCACCGTCGTTGCGAAAGCGTTTCCCGCTAAGCGGCGAGCCTCTTTGCTGGCTTGCTACCATGGGATCTGAAGGCAACAGTCCTTCCACGCATGCACGATTTGCGCGTGGAGATGCATCGCCGGGGTAAAAGTCCGCTGCCGCGACAAGTCGCGGTATAGCGGACAGAGTTCCAGTGGGATCTCGTGGTGGAAGCGACTATCGCAACCCAGTGCTGAGCACGCCATAATTATGGTGGTAAGTCCCCACTTCCAG
Organism: Mythimna pallens; assembly: GCA_961205895.1. Lineage (NCBI taxonomy): Eukaryota > Metazoa > Arthropoda > Insecta > Lepidoptera > Noctuidae > Mythimna > Mythimna pallens. The sequence continues at coordinate 285,999 of OY540824.1, forward strand.
GAATGGCTGGAAAGACGTCACGGCATCCTCACCTTCCGCATGATGCTGGTCCTCACCGGACATGGCAAGTTAGGGAGGTTCCTGCATCGGATTCAGGCGGAAGAAACGCCCGGGTGTCACCATTGTGTGGATCGCCTGGAGGACACGGTAGAGGTGTGCCCCGCTTGGGCGGAGCACAGCCATGTCCTCGTGGGAGCCATCGGCGGCGACAACCTCTCGCGCCGGTCCCTGGTACAGGCCATGGTTTGGAACAAGGAGGAATGGCAGGTGGTCGCCTCCTTCTGCGAAACAGTAATACTAGCGAAGGAAGCAGCCACACGCACGAGGTAACGGCCCCAGCCGCCGGGATCCCGACCCCGAATTCCAAGCAATGTGGGCTTGGGCTTGCGGACGGCGAGCAATGGGCAGCTCGCCGTCCGGCCATCCAGATCGAGCCCGAGTCGTTGACGGCGCGTAGTGTTCCACGTGCGCCTGAAGGAAAGTTCAGCAAAACCGTAGGAGCAGCAGGGTCGAAGCCTACTGGAGCCATTGGTTCGCTTCTAAAAGAAAAACCTGGGGCCCTGGAACGCAAAGCAGAAGGAATATAGGAGTCGATTTTAGTAAAGTCAAAACTCTGACACGTCCTCTCACTCCGCCCAAGAGCGCGAGAAATCATTGAATGATTTCCCACCAAAATAAAATACCTAAGCATGTTAAGTAAAAGGATTACAGAAAGTCAATAGAAATATTACAATTTATAAGGCAACTGAAGTAATGACACGACGCACACGCTGCCACCTCGCTTGCCGCGATAGCGTTACTGACTCTTGGGAATTCGGGATAAATGTGGAACGGAACACATCCGTAGTACCAAAAAAGATTAATGAAAACTTAATGTTTTTCCAATTTTTTTTTCTATAATTTGTAACTTGATAATACAAGCTATGTATTCCTACGGAAACAATATTAGAAATATTGTTGTTTATAATACAGAAAAAAAACAAAATAAAAACATGCAAAATAAATTTGTTTTAAGTAAGTATAGGAACCTAGATAAATATTGTCTAAATCCGAATATCATCTTAATATGGTGGAAATATGCTCATTCTGTAAATGATTTTGGTATTACGTTTGTATGGATAATTCATCCGTCGCCGTGTTCTTAATATGTAATGCCATTTTAATCGAATCTAGTTTGAAGAGCAGATGGTGCAAGCTGCCCTTAATTGAGATTCGAACCCCGACGAATTTTTTTTCTAAAAACTATTAAATAACAAAAAAATACATTTACGACCTGGAACAAGTTTTGTGAAATATTCGAGTGAGTGAACCTTGGTAATTTTGTTGATTGAGTAAATGGTTCCAGTATATAATGAAAGAGGAATGAGTTGCGCTTGTGTGTTGTTGCAGCTTGCTGTCGTCATGCAGCTCTTTCCGCGAGTCGCAGTACGCGGCCGACGAGCAAGGCGACGACGCGCTGCAGGCGCTCAACGGTCAGTCACGCACTCACCCCACACAATAGACACACACCCACATCCACTACTTACTACTATTTTATAATATGTAATTATATGCATCACTTTAAACTAGCGTTTTCTGTTTGTTGTCCGCTCGCTCAGGTGTATAGCGATAGGTTCTCACCCGTTGTAAGTATACGATGCGTTTCAAATTGGCAGTGTATCCACCATACTTTCCTATGTACTTGTTGTTTCGTTAAACTCCTCAATTACTATAATAGATTAATTAACGTAATAATGTGAATGTGTACCTGTATATTAAATATTATTATCCGCTTGTAACTAGCCACTGGCAGAGAAGCGAGCGCGCGCTGCCCGCGCTTGTGCGCTCGCGCCTCTGCCCGTGGCTCCGCTCGACCGGAACACCATCAGCGGACACTGTTCGCCGCGCTCTCCCCACTACAGTCGAGTCCCCTTCTCTCTGCTTACTTCCTACTTTAATTATGCATGATAGTGATGTTCTCACCAAACTTGGCGAATCTCGTGACTCGATTACTCTACGATGTAGGCGGAGCCAAGTACGCATATAATGTAAGTATCATGCTGACCTGTCACTGTCTCGTCCTGACACACGTGCTCTGTGTGACGGCAACTTTAAAACTTCAAGTTTCAATTTACAAAGTGTAGCAGCCATTAGAAAGACAACTGGTATATACAGAAGTTGAAAAATGGAACTCAAGAATTTACTATAAAAATTATCATTTTATAATATATAATATTATAAAGAGGTAAAGTTTGTTTTTATGTTTTTTGGTTTGTAGGAGTTAATCTCTAAAAGTACTGGTCCGATTGATAACATTTTGTCACCGATAGAAAGCTGCTTTGTTCCTGAGTGACACTGGCTATATTTTATGTACGCGGGCGAAAGCTAGTTTTATAATATACTAACTAGTACCAGCGGTTTCGCTCGCATGCATGTTGTTTATTCTCCCAAGAAAACGTACTCTCGGGACAAAAAGCATCCTATATCTTATTCCAAGCCATCATCTACCCATATGACAAGTTTTATCTTAAATATTAGTTCTTTAGTTTAAATCGTTAACGCGTGAAAAAGTAACACACAGACAGAGTTATATTTCGCATTTTTATTTATTTATTTGCATAGGCACACCAACGACTTGTTTACAATATGATTTTAATAATATAACAATAATATTAAAACGAGGTGATCCTGTGTAAAAAAGTCACTTACACAATATGCACAACATTCACAGTAAGTGTAATTAATTAAATAGATGAAAAACCGTTAAATAATAAACATAAAATACGAAAATAGTAATTAAAAACGAATGTCCAAACTTAAAAAAAAATATATACTAAAATCACATCATTATCAAATTAAAATTAAATTACATAAAAAAAAACATTATCTAAATTAATTAAAATATTAGTATAGACTAGTAGGTTTAGATAAAGTCAAGACAGCGTGGACACTTGCACTCCGACAAACAGATGACTGCCCATGAAGCCAGCTGGCTCGTCACAACAGTGGTCAAATCTTTTATATTTTTCTTCTGTGTCTCAGGGTACTGTAGTCGAAATTATTTGCTCTGCATGCTGATCGACCGCCGCCCAGCCCAAAAAAACTGTCGAAAATAGAAGTAGCTCCATATATTTTTCAACACTTATAAAAATGATATCTTAAGTATAATTCAGCCTATTATGATTATTCTATAAATATTTCCTTAAAAGATACAAATGATTGACTTACTGTCTTATCACACGAAATGCTTAAAATATTCTAACTAGTAATGATGTTTTAGTTCAGAATGTGAATACTGAGTAGACGCCTCCTCCGGACTCTTCCTTAGTCTCTATCTGTTGCGTTACCCTTCCAGCCTATCCCGCACTTCTATGTATTGCATCTCTTCTCTTCTCTCTAGTGGTCTACCTCTCTGCCTTTTCCCTTTGGGTCCACTCCGTACTGTGACACTTTTGTCCAATTTAGGGCTCCCACTCTTGCAATATGCTCGGCAAATTTTGTGAGAAAAGCGTATTGTACGGTTTTTTTTAGGAAACTAGTTTGGACCCCTTCCTGTCTCGTTCATCCACATTTCTTTTATTTTTGGATCCTTCGGATAGGCAAAAATCTAAAATAAAAGACAGATGATATGATTAATAGTGAAGAAATAAATGATGTAGGAGTATCATATGAAAATATAAACCAGTAGTTCCCTACAACATTTATACGTTTTATCAGTTATTTAATCGCCGGTTCCTGAAGTTTCCAATTTTTATATATGTTTAAAATCGTAAAAACCAAAAAACCCTTTACTGACTTATATATGGCTAGTGAGTTCGGATAATGTTGCATTTTGATTTTTAATTGCTGGTATTTACTTCGTATGTCCACAGGAAGTTCGTGTGTTTCAATAATATTTACAAGATTACAAGATTTTTGTTGTTAAAATTATTGGGAAAATTATTATGTAAAGCCCAGGACGATGAATATTTTGGATATTTTCTGAGATACAAGAAATAATATAGAGAAAAACAAACAAAAAGAATAATTTTAGCTATTTTTTGTAAATATTTTTTGTCCCCATGAAAATGAATCCCAACAAATAATTGCTCGAGAACGCTGTTTCTACTGATGGCATACAAACGGACCATCTCCACCAACTCTACATTGGAGTATTGGTCCGTCATCTTTAGCACTAGATACCGCAACCGTTAACCGAAGGCGCACCTGAGGGGCGGATATTGCAAGCGTATGCACACGCCGGCGACATCAATAACACTAACAAATACCGTTGGTAACAAACCGTATATATTCGGTACTGAGTTACGTGTAAGCCTTTTAGTACCGAGTAACGAAACGTTACACACAAATGCATTTTCGTTACTATATTTTTAGTAGTATGGGTACGTACACTGTTTCAGTTCACTCAAGGACCGTTGATAAGTGTATTCATGTATTGAAACGTTTGCTGATCTTATGTTTTATACATACACGCGCTTATTCCATGAATTTAAAAATGTATGTTACAAAAAATGATGTTTATTTATTAGGTAAGTAAAGTATAACTTAAACACAAGTCTGGTTTGCAATGGGCACGCCATAATATGGTGGTAAGTCCCCTCTTTGAGGAGTGGCTGGAAAGACCTCATGGCGTCCTTACCTTCCGTATGACGCAGGTCCTCACCGTACATGGTCAGTTCGGGAGGTTCCTGCACACCATTGTGTGGATCGCCCGGAGGAAACGGTGGAGCATACGGTAGAAGTGTGCCCCGCTTGGGCAGATCACCGCCGTGTCCTCGAGGGGCGATCGGCGGCAGCGATCTCTCGCGCCGGGCCTTGGTGCAGGCCATGGTCCGGAGCGAGGAGGAGTGGCAGTCGGTCGCCTCCTTCTGCGAAGCAGTAATGCCAGCGAAGGAGGATTCCGATCCCGATTTCTGGTCACCGTAGGCGCGGGCTTGCGGACGGTGAAAAATGGGTAGCTCGCCGTCTGATCGTCTGGTAACCATCCGGACCGAGCCTAAGTCGTCGACGGCGCGTAGTATTCCACGCGCGCCTCATGAAGATGTCAGCAACCGTAGGGGCTCATCAAGGTCGAATCCTACTGGGGCCCTGGAAAAATGGCAAAGAAGGAACAGGAGTTGGTTTTTAGTCAGTAAAAGTCTGACACTGTCTCCCGCCCCGTCCAAGAGCGGGGGATGTCATCAGATGATTTTCCCATCCGAAAAAAAATAACAAAGGTCTGGTTCACAATACGGAAAATGAAAAAGTACACATTACGCAGCTTGATGTATAATGTATAGATCATCGACTTTTATTCTGGAGATAGACAAGCACGTTCATGGAAAATATTTGTCAAAATACTGAAAAGTTAAAACAAAAGTTCGCTACGGCGCGGCGCTACATTGGCATTACGCCGTTTAATAGATCTATTCAAATATACAGCGGTAAGATAGCTGTTAGAGAATACTTTTTTCGCGACCAAAATGTCTTAAGCGCCATGTATTTCGTGGCACTTACGCGTTTCGTTCAACATAGTGTAATATATGGAGTACACTACATCTGAATCCACGCTTACTGTCACTGTAATCTAGTGCGTAGTACATATATACCGATGATATAGATAAGTATGTTTTCTACAAATTAGGAATGTTGCAACGCCGCCACGACATAGTGTACGCATACGCTGTACGACTCAATTCGTAGCTCTAACATAACATAGCATGCCATGGGGTATCAGAAGTAGCGTTACGATACGACAGTAACGAGTGCTAATTGTTGTAGTTACGAATACATACGGGTACACTTTTTTTCGTTACTCGTCCTTAATCCTGAGGACTCCAGGTACTCCAAGCTTTGGGCTTCGGTGGACACTGGCATAGATCAAATTGTCTATGCCTGTGTCTACCGCTCGCACACCGGTGATCAGGAAACAACCAGGCTCACACAGCACCTTAGTGAGGCGGCGGAAGTGACTCAGCAGCGGTACCCTTCTGCCCAATTGGTGATACTGGGGGATTTCAATACCCACCATCAAGAGTGGCTCTTCACATACCAGTGCACAGACCATGCTAGGCGAGAGACGCGGAAGCTAGCGCTAGTGTTTTAAATCTTACCCGGCTGGTCCAGGGGGCTACAAAGTTGCCGGATGTTGAGTCACACATGGCCAATTGCTTGGACCTTCTATTGACTACAGATCCGGACTCAGTGTCGGTATCTTCACCAATAGGTAGTTCGGACCATTGTCTGGTGAAATCTGTATCCGTCTATTCCCCGCCCGATCCTAGCCCCACAGGCACCCGAAGAGTTTGGCGATACAAGTCAGCAGTTTGGATAATTCTTTTTTTCTTCTTCTTCTATCTTTCTTCGCATGCTATCCTTGGCAGCCTACTTGCTTCTCTTCTGCTGATCCTTCGTTGTGCAGACGCAGTGTCAGATATGTTGTGTCAGGGGATGGAATGTTGCATTCCATTGTCTGATGTAACAATGTCTGACAAAGTTTGACCTTGGTTTGGCGCCGAGTGTAATCGCGGTAAAGCGCTAAAACATGCGGCATACCAAGAATGGGTCGATGCTCGTATGCGCAAGGAAAGTGACGTGACTCAAAAGAAGAGAGCACAGGGCACTGGGGAGAGAATAGTGCTGCCAAATCCTGCAAGAAGGTGATGCGGAGGTCTTAGTTTGACCACATTAGTCGAATTGCGAACAAACTTGCTTCATACCCAGCAGGTAGTAAAGCGTTTTGGTCCCTGGCTAAATCTGTTGAATCGAACTTCTGCCGTCCCTCACTACCACCACTGCTGAAACCCGATGGGTCGCTGACTGAGGAGAAGGCTAATCTATTTGCCTCTTTTTGCAGAATCTTCACGTCTTGATTCTGTAAACGCGCGGCTCCCTGCCTTTCCTGAGCGATGCGAGACGACTATGGCAGACATTCGCATCCATCAGAAAGACGTCCGTAGGGTGCTACGTAACCTTGACGTGAACAAAGCCAACGGTCCTGACGGGATACCGGCAATTGTTTTAAAAACTTGTGCGCCTGAACTGTCTCCGATCCTGACACGCCTATTTCGTCTTTCGTTTGAGGCTGGAAAAGTACCGATGGCTTGGAAGCAAGCTAACGTGCAACCCATGCCCAAGAAGGGTAGTCGGGCTGACCCTGCTAATTACTGACCTTTCTCGGTAACGTCCAGAATCGATGGCCGAGGGGGTGTGGCTACTGGGAGAGAGGGGTGCCGTGCGAGGGATGGTAGGTGGGAGAGAGGGGTGCCGTGCGAGGGATGGTAGGTGCTTTGGATCTATAAAATCATCGTTTGCCTGTTTGTGTGTGTGAAAGCATGGTTATAGGACGAGTATCAGACAGGCCGCGTTTTAAGAAAAGTAGTTCACACGTGCCGATTTCCATAAATAAGAAAAAAAATACCTACCCATTTTATTGTTGATTCGGGTCGAGAATCACTTACATAATTACCTCCTGAATTTTTTAGCAGCTTCTAAACTGCACCTTGTACATCATTGATATTGCTTGCTCTTTGAAATACAACGTTTTTAAGTTGTATAAATGTTAATGATACGATATTTTGCAAAAAGGTTTGAAAAACTCTATTACACGAAAATTTTTTTTTTCGTCTTTTTAAACTAGTTGAGGCCGGTGTTTCCTAGCTGACTGCCCTGGTAAGAAACACCAGGGTCAAAGTCTCTCTTAAAGTCTAGACAGTAAATATGTAATGATCAAATCACATGAGAATCATGCTGATTTGTTTGAGATGGTCTTTTGAAGAAAGAACAATACAGATTTGAGTGGACCTGTCAAGTCAGTGCAAGCATTTGTCAGTATTCGCAAAGCACAACTCGGGACCACTAAGGAGCTCAATAACTTGACGAACAATACCAAGCAAAGGACATTTGGGTAGGCCGCAGAAAATACTCAAATTGCCAGACATACGTTAAAATTGCTAAAAAGGAAAAAAAAGCAATTAACATAGTCCTCACGTTCACAATAATAAAAGGGAAATATATAATTTACAAAATGTAATAGTAAAGTAAATATTTACCTAATTTTTTTTTTTAATATGCAATATGCAATACATATTGCAAAATAAAAATTATCTTCAATGGCAAATTGTAAAAAAATATTAAAAAGCACAATCTATATATATAAAAGAAAGTCGTGTTAGTTACACTGTTTATAACTCAAGAACGGCTGAACCGATTTGGCTGAAAATTGGTGGGGAGGTAGCTTAGAACCAGGAGACGGACATAGGGTAGACTTTTTAACGAGTAGGGTAGAGTAGGGTAATTTTTTTTTTACTAAATCCGGCTTTTGGGCAGAACAACGTCTGCCGGGACCGCTAGTTGAAAATAAAAACAAAAGAACAAAAATAAGACAACAGTTGTAGTGGGTACTGAAGCAGGTCAATCCCAAGCCTTGTAACTCTTATTATAAAAAAAATAGGGCAAGTGCGAGTCGGACTCGCGCACTGAGGGTTCCGCACAAACTTACCTATGAAAACAGTTCGATTCCCGAATTGAGTTACGAAGATTATTCCGAATTATAAAAAAAGTTGATTTTTACAGTTTTTAGATTAATTCCTATATTTATTATGCTATTATGCTGTACGCCAATTTTCGTGATTCTGGGTCAACGAGAAGTACCCTATGAATTTTGATTCGTTTGAGTCTGTTGAAATGTACGTTTTTTGCGACATGAACGGCCGTATCTTTTTTTCCGTTAACGAAGAAGTTTGATTGTTTCACAGCTTCAAGTGACCGCAAACTTGAGTATACGGCTTTAAATTCAACTCGATGCCTTCACGCGTTTCTGAGATAAAGGGTCTTGACAGACAGACAGACGGACGGACAACAAAGTGATCCTATAAGGGATCCTTTTGAGGTACGGAACCTTAAAAAAAATTATGCATCCCAAAATATCCTTATGGATAAAAGGGCAATTGTATTCAAAATTAATTTTTTTGAAGGAATATTGTATTTATTTGGATGATGTCTGACTATGTGAAATAAGAACTTTTGACTTTGGCTTGATTTTGACTATTGTTTGTAAAAACACCTTCCCAAATAATGCAATATTTTAGAACAAATTTGATTGCCATAAAAAAGGTTATAGTGAGTCAACCTTAAATGATAGACATGTATTAAGCTACCGCGGACCTTTTTTTTACTTTTAATGGGGAATAATTTTGTGTTACATCATTTTCCCTGGGGGCTCCTCTTTTTACATGGGAAATCATCAAATAACCTCTTCTGCTCTGGGTGGACTGCGATAACTTTAACCGTTTACGTGGCGCACGCAATAGAAGCTCTCAAAAAGAATTATTTTCCTCCATTTTAGCAACACTTTTAGTCGATACTCCGCTTTTATTAGTCATAACGTGATGTTATATAGTATTTAGCCTTCGTCAATAAATGCTCTGACTAACACTGAAAGAATTTTTCAAATCGGACCAGTAGTTCCTGACTACAGATTAACGAGTTCAACCAAACAAAAAAACTCTTCAGCTTTATAATATTAAGTTTAGATTTGCGGGATTGATGAATCATACCCGCGCTCTTATCAACATTTAATCTATTAAAACTACACGTTGTAGTCTGTAAAACAACTTCTTTTAAAAATTACATTTTTAACAAACATAAAGCCTGTTGTGTAAACAAACTAGTGTACTTAAAATTAAAATGTAATAAAAGTAATATGTATTCAAATTCATTCATATTAACATTCATAGAAAAGTAATTAGAAACACGGTTCCTAATTACTTTCAACTTCAAGCGTGTTATCAGATTGCTCTGCCCTGTATTTTCCAGACCCCGAACAACTCGCTACTTTTGGCGGTAGATAACTGATTGGTAGCTCCATTAGATTCTTGCTCAGGTTGAATGTCTGGAGGGGGCTTCTAACGCTCTGCATTTGAGGTCGTTTTTCCGGAACACTGACTCCCAGCGAGGTGCCACTACTAGATACGTCCCGGACGCTCTGTGGAGATGATTAGGTACCCTGGGTGTAAGAAGTGGAGGGGGTAAGAACCAGGCTAAATGGTAATCTCAAACTCGGCTGAACATATTGATGTTAAAGGGGATCCCTTGCCAGTACCGAGCATACATGATTAACCAGAAAAGGAGATGGTTGATTTTTAAGGCCAAGCTCTTAAGTTCTCCTTTCTTCTCCAAGCGCCATCTTGTGTTGTCGAGGGCACGGGTGACATTCGTCTTCGTTTTTGTGTCTGACATTCTGATACAGAAGAACTCCTCTTTCGATTGGACTCTTCGGACTCGGAGACACGGCCTGATCAAATTTTATTCGCTTTATAACGGGTATAATGCAGCAGAGGCCGTACTTTTAGTACTTTTGACGGATTATTTGAAAAGCTAAGTGCGAGTTGCTGACCCCTAATACGAGGCATGCCTTTTAAGTTTTGTCGTTTGAAGAAAAAAACACAACTAGAACCTTATAGTACTTTTTATTGTTTTTCAAAGTATTCACCACGTAGCTTAATACACTTTTCCATTCGCTCAAACCAGTTATTATAACATTTATTCCACTCTAAAGTGGGGGTATTCAAAATGGCTGACTTGAAAGCGTCGGACTGCTTCTTCACTGGACTGGAATCTTTGACCACGAAGACTTTTCTTAATTTTAGGAAATGTAAAGAAATTGTTAGGGCTTAGGTCAGGACTGTATGGAGGATGGTCAAGAATTTCTACTTTTTCCTGCTTCAAATACTCAATCGTTTGACGAGCGCTGTGTGAGCTTGTGTTGACGTGGTGCAGGATGATGCGTCGCTTTGAGTTAGATTTTCGAAGTTCGGCGATGACTTGTGGTAAACAAACTGTGGTATACCACTCTGCGTTAACCGTTCTACGATCTTCAAGTGCAATAGTCGCAACATGGCCTGTTTTTCCAACGATTGTGGCCACCATCTTCTTGAAGTGCTTCGAGAACGAACAACTTTAGTCGGCTTTGGCTCGTCTTGAAAAACCCAGATTTTAGATTGTTGTTTGGAATCAGGATCGTAGGCATTGATCCAAGATTCGCCACCACTGATGATGTCGTAGACGTGATTTGACTCTCCTTGGATGAACCTTTGCAGAGTTTTCTTACACCATCTGACGCGGGCCGCCTTGTGATCGTCGGAAAGCAGATGCGGTATCCAACGGCAAACTAGCTTTCTCACACCAAGCGCATCATGCAAGATCTTCTGAATGGTTTTCCCTGAGATGCCTAATAGAGCCTTTATCTCTCGATACGTCACATGACGATCTTCGAGAATTAGTTGTCTCACAGCAATGATGTTATCTTCAGTGAAGGCGGATTTTGAGCGTCCTTCACGAGATTTGTCACTAACACTAGTATGTCCACGCTGGAATTCTAAACCCCAGCGTTAGACAATCCGCACACATGGGGCTTCATCACGGAATACAGATGTTAGCTCTTCAAAACACTGAAGCCGTGTCAGGCCTCTTCTAAAGTTGTAGAAAATTATTGCACAAACATTTTTCTTAGAAAGATTCATTTTCGTACGTAACCTGACAGATTCCAATCGACGCTGTGACTCAACAATAGCATTAATCCTAATACTATCAACTGTTTTGAGATTCAAAATTTAAACACATTCGATTATAGAACAGTTCCAAATTCAAAATTACAGGGAAATATGGAAACGACAGAACTTAAAAGGCATGCCTAGTATGGTTCGCGATCGAGGGCCCTATCTATTTATTTGCACCTTATCCGATAGCCCTTTTCTGAGAGATTATCTGCATCTGGGTCAAAGGCAAGCCTGCTGTGGGAAAGGCAAACAAACAGTTGGTTCCGATTTATCCCCGAAAACCTCTTCCTTTGAGGCACCGATGACTTCCCATTGTGCCCAATCCTTGGGTAGAGATTCTTGCGCCAAGAGCTTGATGCGCTCCAATGACACATCTTGTTAAGTTTTTCCACTCTCGTCTAGTAACTGCCCGAGTGTCGTGTCCCTGCGTGAGCCTGCTCCCTGCGCCATCTGAAGCAAGCAACGAGTTAGTTACCAATCCATCAAGCCAGTCTGCGTTAGTGTTGCAGACATAACCGACCGCAGCCGTAGGCGCAGCGGTATCATTGGATTGCCTATAAGTTAGTTGCTCTGCTCAACAATGGGGCCGCGCCGCACAGTCTACGAGACGTGCATCCGGCCGGTAAGATTGCGTCGTAGCAAGTATCTGACTTGTAGACTGTAGTCGCGCATCTCGGCGTACAGTGCAGATACATTGCGCACCTTGTGGATGGGATGTCCCAAAGATTTGGTTAGTATTGGTTGCGGAAGCGACATGCGTACAAATATGCAACTTGGCTATGCACAGCAAGTATATATTTACATCCAACGGATTCCTTTGAGAAACACATAACTCACACAAAGAATAAAATAAATATCAAAAACTTACTATTTCATTACATTGACTGGTAAGCCAATGGCAAGTCAGTAATAACAAACGTTACGTCACGCTAGCGTGGTGATAGCGTGCTTACGAGAGCGCGCTCGCGAGTCAGCAGGTACCACTCATACAAAGTAGGTAAGTACGAGTAGTAAGCATGTGTGTACACTAATTAGGGGTAGTAATATCCGAAACGTCAAGCCGGAGGCACAGAACTGAAATATATGTATTACCCTCTATAATGTATTCTCCAAGTACTCCCGAGAATAGTCCATGAGTTTATCTAGCAGCGTCCGGCAGCAGCACTGCGGTGCACTCTGCCCCGAGTGCCGTACGCCATTTACTCGACGAAGGCGAACATTCATTCTTCGGAGACTTGATTTTTTAAAATCTCAAAGTAGGTATTCATGTTTTCACGCATTCTATTTTATTTCATAATATATGTAATAGATATATTAAGCTGTGCCATGGCGAGCGCGGGGCCCTGCTGGTAGGAGACAAGTGCCCCGTAGTATTACATCATTGATACTATACCATGTTTGGTTTCTGGTAGTGTTTTATCGCACTGTTTCTTCTTAGGCATAATAAATATCTTAACCATATGATTGTTATGGCATCTTATTTGAAAGTTTCGTATGTTTACATACGGTAAGCGGTTATGAATGTGTCGTGTGTGAGCGACAGCCGTTTTCTGACCTCATGCTGCCACTTCCCTCGGCGTGGAATCTGTCATGCAGATGATACTTAGTAAACTTGTGTCCTTAAAAATGGACAAGTAGATGGAAATCTGTTTGTGTATCAGGTGTATGTGCCGAATAACGCAAATACAGCTGAAGCATTAATATGCTGCGCCAAGCGAAACGGTAGCAAAAGAGCAGACAGCAGCCTGTGAGTGTGAGCGTAGGACCTGACCATTGCGTGTGTGTGCAGGCGCGGGCGGGGCCGGGGGGCGGCGCGAGGCCTCCTCCGAGGGCTCGCTGGCGGAGGGTACGCCCGACACCGACGAGTCCGGCGGCGAGCCGCGCCACCGCAGCAAGCGGCGCCATCACCACCACGAGACCAAGGCGCGTGCCGCACCGCCGCCCGCCGTGCAGGTGGCGGCGCTCGAGGTGCAGAACGTCAAACGCGCCATCAATCGCTACGGTACGCTGCCCAAGGGCGCGCGCATCGGCGCCTACCTCGAGTCTATGCGCCAATCCGTAAGCGGCGCGCGCGAGCCGCGTGACGAGGCGCGTTCGCTGTCGCCGCGCACGGCCCGCGCCATGCCGCACATGATCCGCTCCAACTCGTCGGGCGGCGTAACCGCGCCGGCGCCCGCTTCACCGCGCGCCGCCCGCGCCGCGCCGCTGCGCTCGTTCGCCGACAGCCCCGCCAAGCCAAGGCCGCGCCTGGCTGAGCTGGAGTTCCCGCCGCCGCCGCCCGATCTGCCGCCACCGCCCGAGGATACGCAGCCGCCGCCACCACCGCCCGAGTGCGCGCGCGACGCCGCCACAGACACCGCCGAACGCCTTGAGCTGCCACCGCCTCCACCCGACGACGATAAGCCCACCAAGAAGAACATGAAGGAAATGCTAGAACTCAAGTTGGTGGCAGAGATCAAGGAGCGCGCCGACAAGAAGAAGCACCGCCTTAAGGAGTCGCCGCCGCCTGACGAGCCGCTGGACGTGCACGCGGCTTTTGGCGACCCTGTCACGCGCCTGGTCTCTGAGTTGTCCGAGAGCCTCAACATGGACGCGCTGCGCCGCAAGCCTGAACCAGCGCGCGCACCCGATGACGCCAAGGAGAGCGTCTCTCCCATAGACCTCAAGGCCAGCCTACGCAAGACCACTTTTGCTAACAACGTCGACCAAAAGAATGTCGAGCTCAAAAACAGTACTGATTTTAAATCGCAACTTAAAAAAGTAGAAACTAATAAAAAGATACTACCCGCGCCCAAAGACCCGGAGGAGGCCGGGCGCGCTATTATAGATTTTAAGTCTCGACTGCGGAAAGTGGAGAGCAGCGCCCCTGCCACCAACGGCACCGGCAAGAAGACGGAGCGCTCGCCCGAGGAGCCCCGCTCGCCCGAGCGGCGGCGCGCCGACAGCGCGCACGACGACGACGACGACAAGCGCCGCAGCACCGGCAGCATTAGCAGCCTCAAGAAGCTGTGGGAGAGCAAGGAATCGGACGAGCGGCTCAGTCCGGCCGCACGCGCCCGTGCCGACGACGACTCGCCGGAGGGGGCGCGCGCGCGTCGTCGCGACGACAAGCCCGCCGTGCCCAGCAAACCGGCCGTTAAGAGCAAGCCGACGGCCGGCGGCAAACAGGGCATCTACGCCACGCCGCTGCAGCCTGGTGCCGACGACGCCGATGACGCCGACCTGCTGGCGGCGCTGCGCACCACGCTCGACTGGTGCACCAACGAGGTACTCCTATTATTTTATCAGCTCTCCTTTTATACCTTGTTTATATTACCTACAGTCAGGCCTGGCGCACTCCTAACTATAGGTATAGAAATGTGCCTACGCCGCACGGCCTCACTTGCTAGGCTAAATTCGATAGAGTGTCAAACGCGTGTTCGATTATCCGCTTAACCCCCGCTAACAAAAATTATTTTCGAATTTTTTATCGAGTTTGTATTTCAAGTATTTGCGACATTTTTACGTAAACGAGTCAATGACCTTAAAGATCATTCAATATAAGTAGACCTCCCAGTACTAGTGACTACCTTACTAATGCAAGGTCAACCTATACTGCTACTATATATACTATAATTATATTTTACAAAAAATGTATTATTATGCATAATAACGTCTTAAACGACTTACCTTTTAAAAATTACATATGAACGCAAAGCTGACGACATACAAAACCCACAAAGTTATATACACTTCATTTTAATTACCCGCACTTCATTTTAAGTATCCGCGTAAGTTTATGGTTATAGGTATATCAGAGTATTATCATTACTCTACTAAACAGTTCAGAGTATTTTCTGGCACTTTAAGCTGCGTTTTAAAATTAAAACTGTTTAAAGGCTGTATATTGTGTCTACTTTATACAGCTCTAAGTGTTATATTAGAATAATATGTTTCTTATTGCTGTATATGAACTCAATTATACCTCTTATTCTTATAGTGTAATTGTACACTATTAACGCTGTTATACAGCAATAAGAATATATGAGCGCTATAGTACAGCGTTAGGCTGTATTACTAATAGAGTCGTTCGGATTGTGTCTTTCTGTGGACATCAATATCTGGGAAAAGACCGGTCAAGTGCGAGTTGGACTCGCGCACCAAAAATTCCGTAAAAACTTACCTGGTCAGTCTTAGGAGCGGGAGACTTGTCAGACGAGCGTGTCAGACTTTTACTGACTAAAAACCCACTCCTGTTCCCTATTTGCCATTGTTCTAGGGCCCCGGCGATCACTTTCGTATCACTCATGGCCCCAGTAGGCTTAGACCCTGCTGGGCCCCTGCGAGTGCTGACAACTCCTTGAGGCGCCATCGACGACTTGGGCTCGGTCCGGACGGTTACCGGACGGTCGGACGGCAAGCTACACATTGCTCGCCGCGATCGTAATCCCGGGAATAAATAATAAAATAAAATCGGAATTGTAATCCCGGCGACCGGGGTGCGAGGGCCAATGCCAAGCGCATGCTGACTTACGCATGAAGCATTACTGCTTCGCAGAAGGAGGCGACCGCCTGCCACTCATCCTCGGCTCGCGGCCGCCGCCGAGCGCCCACACGAGGACACGGCGGTACTCTGCCCAGGCGGGGTACACCTCTACCGTATGCTCCACCGTGTCCTCCGGGCGGTGTGTGGACCGCCCGGAGGACATGGTGACATCCGGGCGTTTCTTCCGCACCAATCCGGTGTAGAAATCTCCCGAACTGACCATGTCTGGTAAGGACCTGCGTCATGTGTAAAGTAAGGACGCCGTGTTGTCTTTCCAGCCGAGTGGCTGGAGGAGTCTCAAAGAAGGAACTTACCGGCATAATTATGGCGTGCCCAGCACTGGATTGCGATTGATCACACATGGGTGACGAAGTGTGACTTGTCTATGTCAACCGTGTCCGTGCTATGAGACCTCAGATAAAAAATAAAGAAATTCAATTTTCTTGAAAAAGTAAATTTTACCACCACCAATACAGGGCGAATTACGAAAGTAACTAGTACTAGTAGAAGTGTATTGGTGGTGGTAAAATAGAAATGTGGTTCTCGTGGTTTTCGATTAGAGCAACAGCTTCTTTCCTGAAAAGATTTTTACCCAAGCTACCATTTAAAAAAAAAAATTATATAAATAATACCGAAAGCACAGAACTCGGAAACGGTGCATAATAGGGCCGTGCTTCTCGGGACATAAATGGTTTTTATGGTTAAGATCAACCCGATACTACTCGTACATTTAAATATTTAAAAAAAACTTCTCAAAAAATAATTGAAAAACATTTTAAGTAGGTTCATAAAATCATGATTATTGTGACTATATGATTATATCATTATTTAAATAATTTTCGGTA
Organism: Mythimna pallens; assembly: GCA_961205895.1. NCBI lineage: Eukaryota > Metazoa > Arthropoda > Insecta > Lepidoptera > Noctuidae > Mythimna > Mythimna pallens. The sequence continues at coordinate 302,885 of OY540824.1, forward strand.
GATAACGTAACATTACTTAAGTTAAATGACCTACTTAGTAAATAAAAAATATAAATCGCCAAAGTATCAATACTACTAGTGTGTCGCGCTACGAGTCGTCTAAGCTATAGATGTTTACGCGCGCAGCGCGGCTGGTGGCGGAAGAAAGTGATACTTCCTGTCGCTGGGAGGACCCGGCAGGAACTGATCGGCAAACGATTGCCCGCGAGGATTTATAGTGTTTTTAAAAAGGACTGAAAATAACAGGATGTTAAGAAGACCTTTATTTTCTTAAAATAAATATTATGATACAAGTGTGTAATGTTAGTGATTACCGTCGAGGCGGTATTTAGACCCGAGCCGTGGCGAGGGTCTTAAGAGAGCCAAGAACGGTAATCATTAATTACTCACGTGTGTCATACGACGTTTTTCAATACACTTGTGAAGAAAACGACAGTAAAACTAGTAAAATTTTCTGTGACATTGCGGTAAAAATCTGTTTTGATTTAAGCGCGCGCATCATTAATTTTTTTTATTTACCCCTAGAGGAAGGCTAAAGTATTTTGATCATACTGCCTTGTTTTAAGTTTACGTTTTCTTGCGTGAAAAGTTTTACGATAGTGTATTTCGTAGTGACAATAGAATACGGATGTAACATTTTCTAATGATATTGTAGTATTTAATTTTATTTAATTAATACAGCCACTGAACTTCACTGGAATAAAAAAAAATCACGCCAAAAACCGCACGCATCTTAAAATGGCGGCCATAGACCACAAAAAACAGAACAAATTTTATTTGTATGTGCGATTTATTTACTAAATGATTTTTATTAAATAAATCGTTTGTGCATTTTAACTTGAAAGTTTGATGAAATAAGTTAGTAAGACACTAATTTATATACCGTTGAACGCAATAACTTAGTGGGAATTTTATTCGAATTCAAACTTATTAAGATCGAGACAATTTTTCCGATTGAGGTTTTGCATAACGAACTACTAAAAAGTTCACTTTAAGAAATGTTTTCAACATTGTTAAAGTCAAATTCAAAAGATTTTATTTCACATAGGCCTACATGGGCACTTATAAAACGTCAGAAGCTAGTGCACGGTTCCAAATTGGTCGTTTCCTATGGAGAAGAACCGGCAAGAAACCCCATGGTTACTCTTTTAAAAAAAGTGGTTGGTTGTTTACAATATTTTCAAATTACAGTAGAAATGTGTAGACCAGTCAATATTGTACCCAAAAGCACAATAAAAATAATATGATTGCATAGTTAAAAAAAGTGACTCGTAATAGAAAGTAACCAAAGAATTCGCGGAGTCTACAGTGTTCTCACATTCACATTATAAAAAAAGCAAGAAATAATTACAATTGTCAATAAATGACATGTTAACAAAATAAATTAGTAACGAATTAATTTTGGTTGACATCTAATAATATAAAAAATATTGCAAAAGCAACGTGTTAGAAGAAAAAGAAAAAAAAGTGTATATTACAACTTACAACAAATGTGGAGCAGTTAATAGATACATTTACACAATATTATGAGTTACCAGGGGGTCACATGTGCAGAAGCAGTCATTGCCAAACAAGCGTATCTTCGACATAGTCTTTAACCCTGTAATACGCTTTTTAAGTTAGGACACGCTTAATATGGGTTTTGAACTTTCCCTTGCTAAGTTCAGTCACCGTCTTTGGCAGCTTGTTATAAAGCGTATGCTGTTTACTAAAAATGGTGGCTGGACTTAGCTAATCTTCATTTGGGTAATACAATTTCGTGTTTACTACGCGTGTTTATGTTATGAAAATCGCTTCTAATTTTGATTTTTACGAACATTCAAAATACTTTCTAAGATATAAAGAGAAGGCAGAGTCAGTATATCGATTTCTTTGAATTTATTTCTGAGGGACTCGCGAGGAGCACTTTTATTAATAGCCCGGATTGTCTAAGATAATTAGTCGCTGGCAGATTCATCATTTTGAACTGGGTGAAATAGGTTAGAAAGGTGATCAACCGCGCGTGAGGCGAGCCAGCGGTGCCGCGGTAGCTGCCGGCCGTCCAAGTTGTTTGCAGATTTTATTTCACCATTTTCTAATTATCTGGCTTTTCATGATATCTGAATCATCAAATTACCTTGTGATATATATAATAAAAAAAAATATTATATTTAAGACTTTCGATACTTTGTACTTTATTTAGGTCGTTTCAAATACTTCATTTAAGATAAATGTCGCTCAGTATAAATAAATTGTTTATGAAATATTGAAAAATATGCAGGACGTAACGTTGACAGTTATACAAATATCATGAATTAATAAAATTAATGTTTGTAAGTTGTTGTTCTGTTGTTTTCTTGTTACTCGCAGTCAGTCGCTCATTTAGTAATACGGTAACTTAAATTAATTATTTTTGTCGCTAACTTTAAATTACAGCTTGTTTAAAGTACTACCTCTATTTATATCGTGCACACGTATATATTTTGTTTGTTACTTTTGTTATTAAGTGTAAAATTATAGAAAATAATAATCCTTGTTATTGAAATGAAATTAAAGAAAGTTTTTCGATTAGCGTTTGTAGGTTTTTTTTTTGTAAGATGCAAAAAATGTAGTCATTCAGAATAGAGTGAGGCACATATCGGTGATGATGCAGGTGCGGCGCGGCTGCGGAGCGAGCGGCGGGCGCGGGTCACTGTGGCGCCTGCAAACGTCGGAGCGGCTGGCGCGGCTGGGAGCGGCGTGCGGCGCGGCGGCGGACGCGCGCCGCTGTTCGGCAGCGCTGCGCGTGTCGCTGCGCGCAGCCGCCTCGCGCCTAGAGGCGGAGGCGCGCGCGCTGGCCTCGCCCGCGCCGCCCACGCATCACCTCGCCGACGGCGTAGAGCGCGCGCTCAAGGACCTCGCTGACATAGTGCACAGGTACCAACTATACACTACCACCGCATCGTCCTACATTTTCTTTTGTACACATGAGGAACAGTAAAAGATAGGATAGTACATCACTACATAGTATAAAACAAAGTCGCTTCCCGCTGTCTGTCCTTATGTATGTGTCCCTATAAATGTCTTGCGTAGTTTTAAAGATCTAAGTCTTTAAAACTACGCAAGACATTTTGATACGGTTTTTTTTAATAGATAAAAGGATTCAAGAGGAAAGTTTATATGTATAATACATGCATAATATAGAAGAGAAAAGCTGATAATTTTATAGCTTTCAGAAATCAGAAACGTTTATTTCAAATACACCAATTACAGGCACTTTTGACTTGTCAAAATGTCTGTCAGTGAAAAGAAAAAAGTTAAACTAAATTGCACGTTCGCATTTGCTAAAGTGCACTTTTCTAATGTGATGTCGTAAATAAACACATTTTTTTGCGCTTACATTGCAAACGCTAGCTTAAACCCTACGAGATAGATCAAAATAATGTACTACAGTATTAAAAAGATATACAAAAAAAACCACAGTGGTATGTGTCTATCACTGAAGGATAACCCACAATAACCATTTTTTTTTATCCTTTACTTTTTTTACGAAAAATAATAACTTATTTACAAAGCGATTTTAAGTAAAACAGCATTAATCCTTCCTTATCGGCATTATGCTGGCTGAACGTAGGGCCGTTTTGCTCGGACGTGGCGCATATATTTTATGTTTAATTATGTTTTTGTAATTTTAAGTTGCAATTAAAAACTTTTTCTTTCTTTCTATCCAATTAAGTACCTTAAATACATTGTGCATTTGATATAGATCAAAATGGCCCTGTACAGAGTGTTATTAAAATGAATGTTTTCGAAAATAATACAGATTTAAAATGCAGGGACAGCGGTTGCGATAAATAACTTGATTCCTTTAAAGATTGCTGCGCCGACGCAAAATACTACTCGGTCGATACTGTTCTCAATTTGGAAGAAGCTATTCATTTTCCTACAGAATTTCTTAATTCTTTGAACCCGTCTGGACTCCCTCCTTATAAAATGGCGTTGAAAGTAGGTTGTCCTGTTATTTTATGAAACAACCTGAATCTACCAAAACCACCAGGGTCAAACTTTCAATGTCGCAGGCTTAGATTTGAGCGTTGAGTGTTTATCACATGGCCAATTATATGTCGCTCTTTCAAGAGTAACCTCAAAAGAAAACATGTTGGTATTGTGTAATGACAAAAAATCGGTGAACGTTGTATATAAAGACATTATGTAGTATATTTAGTATCAGTATTGCTTAGGTAAATTACACCCAGACAGATCAAATGAGCGTGCTCATCACACAAACATTTGTCCTGGGTGGGAATCAAACCTCCGACCTCCAGGCCAGTCAATATGCATAAAATCTGTTTTTTATTTAGAGATAATGATTTGACAATTCGAATGTTGCATGTTTTTTCCATTTCATAAATAGTGAGGTACCGCAACCGATATTGAATAAAAAACCGAAAATATTCGTAAAAATAGTTTTGTTTTAAATTTGTGCAATTATGCTCAGTTTTTGTATTTTCAGAAGGTAATTTAATAGATGCAGATGTCTAACTCATTAAATACAATATAATTTAAGCCTAATAATTGAAAGACTAGCAAAAACTGCGTCGTGGTACAGGCCATGGTCCGAAGCGAGGAGAAATGGCAATGGGGTCGCCTCCTTCTGCGAAGCAGTAATGCTAAAGAAGGAGGAGGCTGCACGAATGAGGGAATTAACATCTTTACGCGTCAGTCACTGAGACCCCAACCCCGACTACCACAATGTCAGTACCGACGACGAGCAATGGGTAGCTTGCCGTCCGGCACTCCGATAATCGCTGGGACTGAGCCCCAGTCGTCGTCAGCGCTTAGTGATCTATGCGCCCCACAAAGACACGTCAGCAAATGAAAAAGGCCGATGTGGTTTTAGCCAGTAAAAGTTTGACGACGCCCTCCTGCTCCGCCCAGACCGGGAGAAGTTATTGGATGCATTCCCTTATTGACAAATATGTTGATGACTAATGATGAAACCTATTTTTAATTCTAAAGCATAAACTGCGACTGTCTCCTCTCAATTTTATATCTTGTAAACAAGATATATAAATTGTCTTGGGACGCCCATATACTGGAGCTCCCTGGTAAAAGGAAGTAGCTATGAACTGAAGAAGCGGTTTTCAACCGCGCCCACCCCGGTGGAGGATACAGCTGTTTTATTTCTAAACTCACGAGACCGGAGTTTTGTGTGGTAACATAACCGTCGCGGTTGCGGTTATTACTCGCAAACTTGGCAGATGATAATCGCAAGACGGGCGGTTCATTATCAGTTGAGCTCCAGACCGCCGTGGACGTACACCAAAAACAAGCTGTTGCGTTATACTTACTTCACAGAAGAATTAAAAAAGAAGGCTTATAAAGTCCTGAGTGGATCAATCGATTTTCGCATTTCGCATCGGATTTCTCTACCCCCTGTAGGCCACTGCGGGTGTTAACCGACCGCAGAGAGTGCGAGCGCAACCCGCCGATGCTACGGGTGACCGTGGTACGCACAGTGAGGAGCGAGATACATATATCTCTACCATTCTACAGAAGCTTCGGGCTCGCAACCACAGCGGACGCGGGTAAAAAAGTAGGACCAAGATACGATAGTGTTTCTTTATAGTAGAGTCTAATATGAGTTGAAGATTAAAATAATAAAGTAAACCCAGCAGACTTTTATTTATACTTAGAACTCAAGCATAAATAAAAGTTCAAGTGTAAAAAAAATTGGTAATATTTTTTAATTATTTTAATCTTTAATTCATATTTACCTTTCGAATACCGTAATTAGAGACACAATAGAAAGACAATGAGAAAGCGAACGCCGGCGTTCGCTTGGGGTTTAATGAATTAGACTCCACTATAAAGAAACACTATCGTATCTTGGTCCTACTTTCCTTAAAGGTTTATATTATTAAAAGAACATCTATAAAAATTGAATTAGGACACGTCCCTTTTATAAAAAAAATTATGGATTCAGACATTTGCAGTTGTCAAATCATTATCTGGAATTAAAAAACGCATTATACATGCTTATTTTTAAATGGCGACCATAGATAGACTAAAAAGAACAATGAATGTTGTTTTGCTTATCTAAACATAAACAAGTTAAAGTAAATTATTTATGAACTAAACAAATAAGACATTAATTTATGCTATTGATCGCAATAACCTAGTTATTGTTTTTCTTATTAAAACTCATTTTTGAGAACAAAAGATGCACCATGGAACAAATAAGAGAATTTAGAATGGAAATAGTTCCCGCTTTGTTTAAGAACAAGGGTCACGTCCGCTTGTCTCCCACTCTAACTCTAATACAAGCATAAAACCAATACGGACGCGCATAACGCAAACTGACAGACCACGTGCTCTTAAATCGCAAGTTTACTAAAAACGGCAAACGGAAACAAAAACCCAATAAAAAAACTAGCAATAAAGAAACAGGAAATCACTAAAGTCCCCGAAACCGACTGGTCCTCGTGAGCGAAACAGATCTCAACCCTACAACATCAAAAGATAACATTTAATATTATAATATCGAATTTAGTTGGTATGTGGCGTCTTAGAAGTCGCCTCATTTCTAGTTAAGGTCGTACGCGCGCTCAGCTCTCGAGTCGCCCTCCGTGTTACCGACAACCACCGACCAGATGCTGCGCCAGAATATCATCTGCCGGTAGGCGCGTACCACTCTCACATTGGTCCGGTAGCTTTCAAGCCCTATTTTATAATATAATATTAACGAAAAGTAAAATAATAATTGTACTTTTCTTATGTTCTAACTTCGTCGTTGCTCAAACGAACACTAACAGAGCTAAGTAAGTTGGTATTGATAATTTTAAGTAAGACAATCATGAAACTTTCCAGATAAACGTGGAGTGGCTGCAACTGCTACTGGACACTCGGATCTTGCGACCGCTGCGCGCGACCGACACGGCCGGCGCGACTTGATATCTCTGTCAGTATAACGTAATCGATCTCAAAAAAACGAACACGTAGGACTTCGTAGCAACAGTAGTTGGTAAGTAACACAAGTCGCTGTGCCGGCTGGCGACGTCCACAAACCAAAGAGAGTACGACGAGTGAATCGTATGACGGACTATGAGTGGAGCACGAAGAATACTCTCTGTTCGTAGTGTGTTAGTACACGCCACGCGGCAAGTATTAAGTATCGTATTAGTGCGGAAGGCCCTATGAGTTCCGCTAGTTTATATTGTGTTTATTTATCAGTGCCAAAATGTTGTTAGTAAGATACAACGTGCCGCGCCGCCTACATTCCTGACGTACGCGAGTGCACTCGACCTACATGTAAACACGCACTCACCTTTGTATTCCTTCGTTTAGCATTTAACTAATACTTATAAATATGTAGTTAGTATACACGTTAGAACTCGTTCGACTCGGACCAATGACGACGCTTGTTTGGTTGAGGGTGAGCAGGGCGCGCGCCCTCGGTTACTCTTTTGGTTGAGGGTGAGCAGGGCGCGCGCCCTCGGTTACTCTTTTGGTTGAGGGTGAGCAGGGCGCGCGCCCTCGGTTACTCTTTTGGTTGAGGGTGAGCAGGGCGCGCGCCCTCGGTTACTCTTTTGGTTGAGGGTGAGCAGGGCGCGCGCCCTCGGTTACTCTTTTGGTTGAGGGTGAGCAGGGCGCGCGCCCTCGGTTACTCTTTTGGTTGAGGGTGAGCAGGGCGCGCGCCCTCGGTTACTCTTTTGGTTGAGGATGAGCAGGGCGCGCGCCCTCGGTTACTCTTCTGGTTGAGGGTGAGCAGGGCGCGCGCCCTCGGTTACTCTTTTGGTTGAGGGTAAGCAGGGCGCGCGCCCTCGGTTACTCTTTTGGTTGAGGGTGAGCAGGGCGCGCGCCCTCGGTTACTCTTTTGGTTGAGGGTAAGCAGGGCGCGCGCCCTCGGTTACTCTTTTGGTTGAGGGTGAGCAGGGCGCGCGCCCTCGGTTACTCTTTTGGTTGAGGGTAAGCAGGGCGCGCGCCCTCGGTTAGTCTTTTGGTTGAGGGTAAGCAGGGCGCGCGCCCTCGGTTACTCTTTTGGTTGAGGGTGAGCAGGGCGCGCGCCCTCGGTTACTCTTTTGGTTGAGGGTAAGCAGGGCGCGCGCCCTCGGTTACTCTTTTGGTTGAGGGTAAGCAGGGCGCGCGCCCTCGGTTACTCTTTTGGTTGAGGGTAAGCAGGGCGCGCGCCCTCGGTTACTCTTTTGGTTGAGGGTGAGCAGGGCGCGCGCCCTCGTGCACTCGTTTGGTTGAGGGTGAGCAGGGCGCGTGCCTTCTTGCACTCGTTTAAGACAGTCTGACTATTGGTTTGTATTGGGCCTATAAAATAACGTAAATGTATACTTATGCGTCATGACTCGGCCATCACTATATTCGATATACCGTTCTTGCGCATATTGAATCCTATATATTTTATTTTGTTATATTATAATGCGAACAAGTAAAGTTCTCAAACATAAACTATTTTAAGTTAGCGTACTGTGATACGGCTTATAAGTAATGTAATAATAATTATGCTCAATATTTTCTTTAATATTATTTGTATTAATCGAAATCGTAAGGTATTTTAGTAAAATGAATATAATATTACGATCGGTAAAAATTGTATCGGCATGAAAACATTTACATGAACGTTGTATATGGGGCGCGCGAGCGCGGGAGCCGGCGGCCGCGAGCGAGCGCTCCACTTACATGTGTATGCTAGTCTTTATTATAATAATAAATGTACGTAACTCCTCTAAAGTAGGTACTTATACGACCCTGCAAGCTATGTTAGTACTCATTGTATCGTTAAGAGTTTTGTATTACACGAGGCCTGCGCCGCATTCTGGACGCAGCTCGAGCGGCGCCTGCCGTTTTGTATTACACGAGGCCTGCGCCGCATTCTGGACGCAGCTCGAGCGGCGCCTGCCGTTTTGTATTACACGAGGCTCGCGCAGCATTGTGGACGCAGCTCGAGCGGCGCCTGCCGTTTTGTATTACACGAGGCTCGCGCAGCATTCTGGACGCAGCTCGAGCGGCGCCTGCCGTTTTGTATTACACGAGGCTCGCGCAGCATTGTGGACGCAGCTCGAGCGGCGCCTGCCGTTTTGTATTACACGAGGCTCGCGCAGCATTCTGGACGCAGCTCGAGCGGCGCCTGCCGTTTTGTATTACACGAGGCTCGCGCAGCATTCTGGACGCAGCTCGAGCGGCGCCTGCCGTTTTGTATTACACGAGGCTCGCGCAGCATTCTGGACGCAGCTCGAGCGGCGCCTGCCGTTTTGTATTACACGAGGCTCGCGCAGCATTCTGGACGCAGCTCGAGCGGCGCCTGCCGTTTTGTATTACACGACGCTCGCGCAGCATTCTGGACGCAGCTCGAGCGGCGCCTGCCGTTTTGTATTACACGAGGCTCGCGCAGCATTGTGGACGCAGCTCGAGCGGCGCCTGCCGTTTTGTATTACACGAGGCTCGCGCAGCATTCTGGACGCAGCTCGAGCGGCGCCTGCCGTTTTGTATTACACGAGGCTCGCGCAGCATTCTGGACGCAGCTCGAGCGGCGACTGCCGTTTTGTATTACACGAGGCTCGCGCAGCATTCTGGACGCAGCTCGAGCGGCGCCTGCCATTTGTATTACACGAGTCTCGCGCAGCATTCTGGACGCAGCTCGAGCGGCGCCTGCCGTTTTGTATTACACGAGTCTCGCGCAGCATTCTGGACGCAGCTCGAGCGGCGAATCGACTGGTGTGTATTTATCTAAACAGGCACCATTTGGCTCAGAACCGACTAGTGTGTATTCATCTAGACAGGCACCATTTAAATAAAATATAAATAAGTAATTGGCCTTTATTGTCCTTTGATAGTGGCTTCACAGGTCAATGTAATAACGAAATATTGAAAAAAAAAAACAATATTTTATTGTGGCACCGTTACCTAAAAACACTTATTTACTATAGAAACCACATACAATATAAATCAATCGGGTTGCTTTGAAGTGTTATATCTTTGGATTGACTTGGAAATTATAAGTTCAAATAAATTTTACGTTAAAGGTGCGATATTTTTTTTTTTTTTTTTTTCAAAATTTATTGGATAGAATCCAAGTGTTTTGTATTTTCTGTAATATCACAGTATGGGTACGTATCAAACGTACGTACCGATGGATGAAATCCCAAAGAGCGGCGACGAAGTTCGAAAAAATTTTGATATGTATTTTTTTTTAGAAGTAACGCTCGCTACGCTCGCTCGGCTCGCATGCGATTGATCACAATCCTAACCTAACCTATTTCACCCAGTTCAAAATAACGAATCATACCTACAATCTCCCGTAATAGTAGATTATGATATAAGTGTGTAATGTTAATGATTACCGTCGAGGCGGTATTTAGACCCGCGCCGTGGCGAGGGTCTTAAGAGAGCCAAGAACGGTTATCATTAATTACTCACGTGTGTCATACGACGTTTTTCAATACACTTGTGAAGAAAATAACAGTAAAATTTTCTGTGACATGGCGGTAAAAATCTGTTTTCTTAAGCCGCGCATATTTTTTTTTTTGTTTTATCCCTAGAGGAAGGCAAGTATTTTGATCATACTGCCTCGTTTTACGTTTATGTTTTCTTGCGTGAAAAGTTTTTACAATAATGTCTTTCGTAGTGACAATAGCATACGGATGTAACATTTTCTAATGATTATGTAGTATTTAATTTCATTTAATTAATACAACCACTGAACTTCACTAGAATAAAAAAAATCACGCCAAAAACCGCGCGCATCTTAAAATGGCGGCCATAGACCACAAAAAAAAAACAAATTTTATTTGAATGTACGATTTATTTACTAAATGTTTTCTATTAAATAAATCGTTTGCACAAGTTAAATTTGTCCATTTTAACTTGTAATTTGGATGAAATAAGTAAGATACTAATTTATATACTATTGAACGCAATAACTTAATGGGAATTTTATTCGAATTCAAAATTTAAAAGAGGTTAAACAAAAAGGTTTTAACTACATTATAGCACTAGTGCGTAATGGTAATCAAAATGTTACAGTTTGGTAACGAGTGCCATACCTAAGTGCAGCGCAATAAGAGTCACTTTCTGAGCAAGTGTGTTGAAAAAATGTTTTCACCATTTTCTAATTATCTAGTCGCAGGCAGATTGTGTGATTTATCACTTTGAACTGGGTGAAATAGGTTAGGTTAGCTTAGAACTGAAACGCGCGTGAGCCGAGCAAGCAAAGCATAAAAAAACGTTTTACTTTAGCTTTCATAGTTACAAGGACTGCGATATTACAGAAAATACAATACACAAAGAAACCAATAAATAACTAATTTTGAAAAAAAAATAACTTTTGAACTTATAAATCCAAGTCAATCCAAATATAATACTTCAAAGCACCCCGTTTTAAAAAACAGCAATTTCATACTTTAACCCCTATTAATAATAATAATTTCTTTATTGTGATAACAATGACCCATATGGATTAGTAACAAATGGAACTTATAAACTATGTTAGTAGATACGAAATACAATCGCAACATACATTTAATTTACTTTTATGATCCTATAATTTTACAATTTTATTGAATTGAATAATTTAATATTTATGTTACCAATAAAAAGTCCAATCTTTCATAGACTTTCTAAGACGCAAAATAACGATAAAACCGTCTGGTTATAATAATTTAGTTTCGAAATAACTTTGAAATGGCACAGCCATTACACTACATACTTAGTGCAAAATGTTGATGTTTTAATATAATGTAATCGACTTACCTTCAAGTCTTAATAAAATTATTTCTTGAACTACTGTCATATTGGCCAAAAATAATGATGGGTCGCTAACTTTTTATAAATTGATCAGTGCGTGTCGTGAGTCGCGCGCAAGCTCTGGGCTAGATGTTCACGCTGACTTGGCGCATACTCACAGTGCGGCGCGAACTGTTCAGTACGTTGTGTAGCGGGAGATGATGGAGACAAATTAGAAGGTTTAAAACAAGTAGGTATATTTGGATCAATGCATAATGCCTAGGTGTATTAAACGACGCGACGTTTTACACATTCGAAAACAGTACTTTATTTATTTATTTTGAAATTTAACTATAATCACAGTAAAATCAAAAAATAATAATAAAAACGCTAAACTAATTACAACTAACTAAAAACAAATTAAAATATTTCTTCAAAAAACTCTTCCACATCGCTGTCGACTGGTAATGTACCCACCTAAAGAGCCAGGCTAGAGTGTGTGGAAGAATATTTTTCATACTAAAGGTTGTATGGAATGTTATTTATGTAACTTTATGTATTTTATTTGACCCACTACGTCTATCTAGATATTTGTACAAGGTACAATGAATGATTCTCATACGAAAAGATTGAGGTAGAAAGAGATAAAGGTTTACTTTCGCAATTTTATGAACTATTAGCACTTGACCAAGAATAATAATATCATAATGCATAAAGAAAAACCAAGCCACCAACCAGCAAGTTTCCAGTAAATAAACATCTTGTTCAAGGTGCACTAACAGCATGTGGTCTGTGGGGCGATATGATAAACTAGCTGAGGAGATCGTACATTAAAATGACCAAGAAGAGGTATTCGCTTCGGTGATCTTCCAATATTCACATGAACCTTTTATAGAAGAAAGAAGTGTTACTTTGCTATGCCTTGCAGTACTATTTATTTATATATTGAAAGGAAACTACCTCCACAACAGATTTAATATTTCAAATAAAATTTACTTTCCATTCATTGGTAAAACCCAGAGGCGTGGCCCGAACCAGAGGCGTGGCCCGAACCAGAGGCGTGGCGCGAACCGACAGGCCTCTGCTCTCAGTGCCAATTTGTTGGAATTGCTTAGTTCTTAATGTTTATTTAGTATCTAATCATGCTTAGTAGACAAATACATCCATAGTTGTAACCGCTCTATACTCCATCTCTTCATCGTGCTTTCATAGGGTTTGTATTTCCCGGAACGTATGTTTTGCTTAGGAATATATTTTATTATGTATGTTTAAAATACTTACCTGTTTTTTTCTACTATCCTAATTGATCGTTTAGTCTTTACTAGGTACCTTTGTCTTAATTGAATATAGGCTAGAGTTTGGCAAATAATCTGAATTATGATTTGAGCAATCGGGCCATGCAAACAGCAAGTTTCGATCGCCGCTGTGAGACAAATGCGTTCAGAGTGCCGGCACACCGCACACACCAGCGCCTCCCGCTGTGCCGCCCACGTGCGCGATGTACTAACGGGGTCGCTCGTGTCTTGTTCATCAGCTTGTGCAGATTATTATGTATCCATGCTCTCACTGGTTTGTCGCCGACTTGATTCCCTTCTATGATAAGTAATAGATTCCAAAGATACATAACAGATGTCCAATTGTAATGGAAATAAAATGATTTCTTTAAGAAAACAGTTTATAATTTCATCCCCAATAAAAATATGAAGAATTTTCCTCGTGCCGTCGCCGTCGTCGTGCAACCACGCGCGAACACTACGATAGTCGTCTAGACAGGCGACTGATTGGATCTGCAGCCAGCTCGCACGACCTCACTAGTTGAATAATTTAGCATTCTGTGACAGCTGGCAATTGGAGAATAACGCTGTGGATGATCATCCACTACACAGCATATTCGCCGTGTAATACTGGCATTCTATTGCGTCTGGTTAGACTTAGAATGCTGGGTAACTTGATTAAAGTGTTAGCAAATTGTAAAGTAAGTAGAGTTCCGGCTAGAGCTCAAGGTAACAAACATGGTGACAGCCACTCTCGCAGCCCGTTGCTATGCCGCCATAATCATGACGCCTCTTGAGAGGCGTCTTGGCGTCCTGACCTTCCGCATTACACAGGTCCTCGCCAGACATGGTAAGTTTTGGAAGGTTCCTACATCGGATTCAGGTGGAAGAAACGGCCGGGTGTCACAATTGTGTGAACCCCCGGAGGATACGATGGAGGTGTGCCCCGCTTGGGCGGAGCACTGGAGGTGTGCCCCGCTTGGGCGGAGCGCTGTGGTTTGATTAGTTTGCACTCGTAGCGTACAGACGTTCAGTAGCAATATTTAATTTCATAAAATAATATCAGTGACCTTCTTTTTGCAGTAATTTTTGCCTAGTGTGTAGTTTAGTAAATACAATGGAAACTTAGAATAAGTGAACTAGTTATAGATAAAACAACAGCCCCTTCTCAAGAAATCGAGTGAATTTCTCCGCATCTCCAGCGAAGACGATGACGCAAAATCCAGCCCAATCTCTCAATCGAAGACGGATGTCAACTATTGAGCAGCATATAAACGAGGTCTGGCGGGCGACCACGAGCTCTTATAGCAGTACTGTTTTAATCTTACTTATGCTTTTCGTACCATGACGCCTTCAAAACAATCTTATTACCATATTAAAACAAGAATATTTTCTAGCGTTTTTGTGACGTCACTGCTAAAAAGTTCATTCTTTTCGTACTCTGACGGGATTTTTGACCGCTAACAGAAATAGGTTGGTGCGATGAAGAAATATTATTTAGGATTCTATTCATATAATTACTGTTAGGAAGGATAGGTCTAAATATTTAAGTAGATCGGAGTTGGATGAGGCGATAAAATGTAGTATAAGGTCGAGTCAAAGAATAGCAGAAAAACATCCTAGCTTGTTTAAGTCAAATTAGCAGGCTTAAAAAAGTCGCCCGGACGCAGCGGATTTATTATTGTTTTCCAAAAAAAACTATTTCAAATGTTTTTCGTTACAAATAAAGTAACTAAAACTTATGTCGATGCCTAAACGTGTCCAGTTAATTGTTTAATCTGGTGATTTTAGTACATACGTGGGTTATTAATTTATTATTGTATTCTAAGTGGCGAACATATATGAATTTTTTGAGTTTCTGGGAGCATATAACACAGTCCAATAGTGCACGAACAACAAGTTATTTCACTGAAATACACTGTTTAACTTTGCATTGATTTCATGATATTCATGTAAAATAAGTTTCAAGCATAACATAAACATTTTACTCTGTGGGTTAAATTATCCGCTTCGAACATCAACCGCTTGAAGACAGGTTACTCTAAATTTAAGCCCTTGAAAACAATTTTTGCACACAACAAATTAACACTGATAAGAATTTTGTTATTGTAAACAAACGTTCCGAATTCCGTCCACACTAACGTACTACTAAATGTCAACGTATTCGCCTGCAGCTTTATTTGTTTTTCTACTTTATTAATGTAAAATCTTGAAAGTTATTACGTCCTTTTTATGAAAGTTACTTAGATCCTTTTAAAAATATATTTTAGCAAGGCATCTTTTGAGTTAAATGTATTATATTGGTTCACGACGAACTTCAATATAGCGATTTGAACAACAAACATGTGAAAGAGACAACGCTATACAGATCAATATACCGCGTATCTTTTCTGTTTTAGCAGGGAATAGACAAAATCTTTAAAATCGTTCATTCTTTCTCAGTCTTTAGCAGGAATACAATCATACTGAGCGTTAATCGCTCAGTATGATTGTATTCCTCATGGTACAAAGTGAAGTAATATTACTATATACAGGAACATATGCTATTACTTTGATTCATTACAAGCCATTCGCGGAGCCCTCGCGATGAACACACAACTCAAGATAAGAAGTGACAAATAAAAGCCGGTAAAATATTACAATTTAGCCCCTACTCACACAGTAAATACCAGGCAAGCTACTTATACAGCAGTCCGTAACATAAACTACGAGAAGAAATCAATAATATCTACAGGAGTTAAGATTGAAACAAAACTTTCCTGCAATAAGATTACTTTATAAAACTTTATGGTCGGCCCTTTGTTCTATTGCCTCAGATGGCAAACAACTCAGAGCAGAAATTGAAAATTGTTTACGGACAGCACTACTGAGAACCGGAGGCTAAACTTTCCTTATGGAGTGTCGGTTTGGAAGTTCATTTTTTTATTGTAAATAGTACCTACTCATAAATAGAAAGCTTTTTACAAATTATTAAGTTACGGAAACTGTGTACGTTACCCCAGCAGGAAAGTTGCACGTAGAGCGATACGAATGTAACGTATAATTAGTGCGTAAGCTGCTGTAAATGTGCGCCGCATATAAAATTAGTGCGTGTTGTACTTAGTTTTGGAAAAAAATGAAAAAAACGATTCCTGCTGGAGTAACGTTACCCCAGCTTAATTTTTAAAAACTAATTTGAGAGAGTAATATTGTTTATGAGCAGATAAATTATGCTTGTGCAAAGATGTGCCCCGAAAATATAATTAGTGCGTCTTCAGGTTTTCGAGATATTGCATTTCCTGCTGGAGTAACGTTTTGCAGAATCGTGTATCTATAAAACCATTGTATGTGCGGCTGTACTATAGACATACACGGGTAGCTCTTGATATGTGCGTATATGTGACAGAATTAGATTTATAGAAATATTTATAATTTTCGAGAAATCACACTATTTTGAAAAATCAAAAAAATATAACTATGAGAAAACGAATAAGCTCTCTGATAACGTTATTCACTCCTGCTAGCCGTTTACTATAACCATAAAACAGTACCAAACAGACAACAACAACAACAAACAACAACAGTACATGCGTTATTGAATAATACTTATTGCTAAAAGTCGAGACGACGGTGCCTTAAGTTTGACGTCAACATACAAGAAACTGGCTCAATCCAAGTTGTGTAGGTGTACATAAAAAAATAGTGTGTTTCATCAAGTAACATATAGTGAAAATTCAGCTTCGAATGTTTCGTACATAAGAAAATATAATAAAAAAAACAAAACATGTAGATAACGGCTGGCTACCCGACCAAATTCGAATGACCACAAAAAAGCGACGGATTACTACATGCACATGACCTTCTGTTATTGTCCCTACAGTCGCGTTTAAACGTTTGTTAACAATAATAATATGACCTAATTTTAATAATAACAGGTATAATGTCTATTTTTAAAATCAAAATAACAGTTTTTTACTTACTATATTACATGGATTTCGATTATTTTTTTCTATGTAGGAAATCATCTGACGACTTCTCTCGCTCTAGCGTGGAGTGAGAAGGCGTGCCAGACTTTTACTGAATAAAACCATGCCTATGTCCTCCAGTTGCCCTTCATGTGCTAGGATCACAGGTTTCTTTATAAAACATTCCTCGTCGTCCTACCGGATTTGTCTGGGCGTACAAATTTTGACGAGGCTCACTGGGACTTAGGCTATATATCCTAAGTGACTTTTTTATTTTCTCTAATGGAATGGGAAATAATTCTAGGGACACACACCTTAATTTTGGGGGGGGGGGAGGGAGAGTACGTCTCGCAAATGGATAAAAAAAATTACACGATTGCCCTAGAAAAGAAGACTTATTTTCTTAAACTCCATGGTAACGCTAACTGCGTTACCATGGAGTGTAATTGCGTTACCGGGCTGTTTAAAAATATATTAAATGCACCTTGTGACCCTATCAAATGAAAGAAAGCTCTAAGCACTAGTAATAAACACTGTACAAAGGCGACTTAATGTCTTAGGCATTTTCTACCAGTCGAATTAGGGTGGTGCAGGAACATAACAAGGTAGGTGCAGCTTAATGGTAAAGAAATAGAAAAGAAATACAATAATAAATATATACTTACATGCAAATTAAAATCCAACAAATCAACGCTGTGATGATTACACCAACTTCCTGCGTTCCTTCCTTCCTTCCTACCTTATAAGTGAACCGACTGGACACCATCCTGATGTTCAGCGGGAGCGATCAAAGCAAAGAGAGATCGCCTGGACAAAGAAGGAGGACTGGATAAACCCAGAGCGGTGTGTGGGTCATCGTAGAAGACGATTATTGGTAGATCGGAGATTTTTATTATGACCAGAGCAAAGAAATTGGATTCGAGAAGTCAAATAACAAGGAGAAAAAGGTTTATCCAGAAAAGAAAACATACACAACAAGTAGTCAAGGCTATCGGTTCGACTATCGGTACAATTATCGCTGAGTCCACATCCAACATGTAGACAACCCCGCGAGCCAAGTCAATTTACTTGATTTGTTTATCTTTCTCGGCTTTCACGAGGTTCTCGTCATGCAGAACAGATATGTCAACAATCAATGCACGCTTCTCGCTTCGGTCCACCGCCACTATATCAGGCTTATTGGCTACAATAGTCCTGTCAGTGATGATGGACCGATCCCAGTACAAAGTGATATGGCCATTATCAAGAACTGGATCAGGCTCGCACCTATAGTACGGCACTTCCGATTCCACAAGAGAGAATTTCAGAGCAAGTTGCTGATTAATAATCCTGGCTACAAGAGATGGGAGCTCAGTTCATCGTCAGTGTTCACTACGGCCGGCCAATAAAGGTAAGCCGGAGATGAAGAGCAAGAATTCTTCCGGGAGATTGGGTCCGTGGGGTCAGTAATGCACCATGCATGCAAAAACAGTTCGCCACAAAACTGCACTGCGGATATCGGTATCTCTTTTAGTCTGGCCCCTCACCCTAGGCATATTACGGCAAAGTGAACTGTGGTCCCCAAAGTCAAAGTCAAAGTCAAAAAGTCAAAGTCAAAGTCAAAAATTTTTATTTCACATAGGCCTACATGGGCACTTATAAAACGTCAGAAGCTAGTGCACGGTTCCAAATTGGTCGTTTCCTATGGAGAAGAACCGGCAAGAAACTCCATGGTTACTCTTTTAAAAAAATGATTGTTTACAATATTTTCATATTACAGTATTAATAGACATTATGTAAGAACAGTGTAGACCAGTCGATATTGTACCCAAAAGCACAATAAAAAAAGCAGAATAAAAATAATAATATAAAAAAAAAAAAAGTGAGTCGTAATAGGAAGTAACCTAAGAATTCGCGAAGTCCACGGTGTTCTCACATTCACATTAAAAAAAAAAAGAAGCTATATAAAAAAAAACAAGAACAATAAGTAATTACAATTAGCAATAAATGACATGTCAACAAAAAGAAAATTACTAACGAATTTATGGTGGTTGGCGTTTACTAATATAAAAAATATTGCAAAAGCAATGTGTAGGAAGAAAAGAAAAAATGTATATATTACAACAAATGTGGAGCAGTTAATAGACAGATGTACACAATATTATGAGTTACCAGGGGGCCACATGTGCAGAAGCAGTCATTGCCAAACAAGCGTGTCTTCGACATAGTCTTTAACCTTGTAATACGCTTTTTTAGTTAGGACACGCTTAATATGGGTTTTGAACTTGCCCTCGCTAAGTTCAGTCACCGCCTTTGGTAGCTTGTTATAAAAGCGTATGCTGTTTACTAAAAATGACTTGCTGGTCTTAGCTAATCTCCATTTGGGTAATACAATTTCGTGTTTACTGCGCGTATTTATGTTATGAAAATCGCTTCTAATTTTGAAAAGTCCTAGGTTTTTACGAACGTACAAAATACTTTCCAAGATATAAAGAGAAGGCAGAGTAAGTATATCGATTTCTTTGAATTTATTTCTGAGGGACTCGCGAGGACCCATTTTATAAATAGCCCGGATTGCTCTCTTTTGCAATATGAAAATTGAGTCCACATCAGCTGCAGATCCCCACAGTAAAATGCCATAAGACATAATACTGTGGAAATAAGCATAGTAAACTAACCTAGCGGTGGCTACATCTGTCAATTGCCTTATTTTTCGTACTGCATATGCGGCTGAGCTTAATCTACCTGAAAGAGTTCTAATATGAGCGCCCCACTGCAGTTTAGAATCGATAGTTATACCTAAAAACACAGTTTCCGTAGTAACATCAAGTTTGTTGCCGTCTAGAATTAGATTGACGCCAACTTGAGGGACATTTGGTAATGAAAATTTCATACATTTAGTTTTATTCGCATTTAATAAGAGATTATTAGCTGCGAACCATTTCGAAAGAACAGTCAGACTTTCATTGACTTGCAAGACATCCCTATCTTTTCTATCCACTTTAAAAATAAGAGAAGTGTCATCAGCAAACAGAATTATATCGGATAAATTAGCCATCATATAAGGAAGGTCATTAATATAAACTAGAAAAAGAAAAGGGCCAAGAATTGAACCCTGGGGCACGCCCATCTTTATTAAAGACCCCGAAGACGTCGCCCCATTAATGGATACTTTTTGCTGCCTGTAAGATAAATAGGAAAAAACAAGATCAGCAGCTCGTCCACGAATTCCGTAATGATGTAATTTACGGATCAGAGTATTATGGTCAACACAGTCAAATGCTTTTGAGAGGTCACAGAATATGCCAATAGCATCCTGGGACTTCTCCCAGGATTCCAAAATGTGACTGATGAGTTTCACTCCTGCATCCGTCGTTGACCTTCCTTTCGTGAAGCCAAACTGATGACTATGCAAAATCCTATTTGAATTGAAATGAGACAACATCTGGTCGAGCATGATTTTTTCATAGATTTTACTCAATGCTGGAAGCACAGATATAGGTCTATAATTAGAGGGATCACTCTTACTACCTGATTTGAAAATTGGTACTACTTTACTATGTTTCATTAAATCAGGGAACATTCCGCTGTCTAAGCATTGATTAAATATGCCTGTTAGGACAGGAGCAATAGTATCAATAATATCTCCAAGAACCTTAACGGATATACCCCATAAGTCTTCAGTGTTTTTTATATTAAGACTTTTGAATGTTTTTATAATTGTATCAACAGAGATACGCTTAAATTCAAAGGTTGGTATATCCTTAGTGAAATGTTCTTTCAAAAAAGATTCAGCCAACAAAGACGAGGAAGGGAGAGATTTCGTAACTTCTATTGGGATGTTGGTGAAAAAGTTTTCTAACGTCTCAGCCACTTCTGACCTATCTGAGATAATTTTATTATCAATTTTTAGCGACAATTCATTCCGATCTCGTTGGTTTGTCTTTCCAGTTTCCCTGCTTATCACCTTCCAGACAGCTTTTATTTTATTATTAGAATTTTCAATTAACTTACTTATTGATTTAGATTTAGCTTGGGCGCAGACTCTTTTGAATAACTTTGAATACATTCTTACGTGGTTATGCAAGTTAAGATCTGATGACAAGGATTTTTCATGATATAGCTGATATAAAGTATCTCTGCTTTTTCTTATTCCAGCAGTAGCCCATTCATTAAATTTGGATTTATTATTGATTTTAACTTTTTTAACTGGGCACGCCTTATTAAATTCTCGGTATACTGTAGAGAATAATGTATCATAGTTTACATTGGGGTCTTGCGAATCAAAGTTGGCTGTTGAGAGACTACTAAAAACATTATGATTAAAATAATTTAATTTATTTTTAGTAAGCGGTCTAAACTCTGCAGGTGAATCTAATTGTAACGTTTTGACTAACTCGAAAGATACGAGTTGACCAGTGTGGTCAGACCTCGCGCCACTAATTATGGAAGAGTTTTTTATATTACAATTAGTAAATATATTATCTATGCATGAAGCTGAGGTAGGTGTTATTCTTGTTGCTTCATGAAAAATACATTTTAGATTAAAAGAACTAAACAGTGAGAGAAGTTTACATTTTTCTGGTGAATTTACCAGTAAATTGATATTTAAGTCCCCACAAACGAAGACTAATTTGTTACCCAAACTAGGCAGTGCCTGTATCTGCCTGCCTGCAGGTTATTTTACGCGAGTATTTAGCGACAGAGCTAGAGATTGCTTCAATAAGTAAATTAACTGAGGTATTAGTGCAACAACTGCTTATATTGTTCGTTTGTTTTGATTTTTTAAATGTCCTGAGAGTATTTTTCGGCAAAATCGCTATCAAGGACACCAAACAGGGTTCGTGCAATGTTTCCTACGTTTCGTACGGCATGTCTCGTTGGGCATCGTGTCGCAGAGTTGGGCTAAACGATTCACAAATTTCTCTACCTTTGTTGTACTTTGCCAGAATGTTGTCAGATTGTAGTATACTAGGAGTTTCCATTCATCGTGTATAAGTTGAATATTTCCAGCAGGATCGAAATAAATTGGTTGATTTTCAGCTGTGTTATTTTAAAATGTTGCAGTTGTGTTAGGTATTTGTCCACACGATAGCATTGTAAACACTACTAGTAACACCATGAACAAGCTGTTTGTAACCCCTCTCTGGGTTCTACTGACCCCGGTTGACATCTGTCGGGCATGCTACCAGCCTGGGGAATCAATCCAACACATTATTTCTGGGTGTTCTCATCTAGCTCACGGAGACTATTTGCATAGACACATCCTTGTAGCCAGGATTATCCACCAGCAACTTGCTCTTAATTACAATCTTGTGGAATCAGAAGTACCGTATTATAGGTATGTGCCTGACCCAGTTCTCGACAATGGCAATATCACATTATAATGGGATCGATCTATCATCACTGACAGGACTATTGTTGCCACTAAACCTGATATAGTGGTGATAGATCGACTAGAGCGTCGCACAGTGATTGTTGATATAGCGGTCCCTCATGACGAAAACCTCGTGAAAGCTGAGAAAGATAACTAAACTAAGTATCTTGACTTAGCTCGCGAGGTTGTCGACATGTGGGAAGTGGATAGAGCAATCATTGTGCCAGTAACGGCCAATGGCTTAATAGCCAAGAGCCTAGAACAACATATAAGGAGGCTCTCGTTAGGCAGCTGGATCAAGGGCCTGATCCAGAAAGCAGTACTCCTGGACACGGCGCGCATCGTTAGATTCCTCTCTCAGGAGCCCTGACCGCCGGCAGCTTGGACTCTGTTCCCGATACCGGTGGGCTACTATTTTTTATATTTTTAAATGATTTTTTAATGTGTTTTTTTTTTTAAAGAAATAATTTATAATATAATAAGTATGTTTATAAAATAAATAAATGAGATAATAATAATTTCCAAATTAATTTTGTATACTCTAGTGGTTAACTGGACCAGCATTGAGCCAAGCATTTTTATCTATACTTATAATAAATCTGTAGAAGTGAAAATTCTGTACTTTGAAAATATTAAAAAAATAAATGGCAGGGGGTGTTTACTAGACCGACACCAAACCCAAAAATGTGATTTAAAAAAAAAATTGTCTGTCTGTTTGTTCAGGCATCACGCAAAAACTACCGGTTCGATTACGATGAAACTTGGTATAATTATTCTTTAATATCCTGGGCACCACACTGGGTACTTTTTGTTCCGGAAAAGTATATACAATAAAAAACAAGCTAATTTTGCGGTTCCATCCCTAGACCCGATTACTGTACCAACCGCAAATAATAAGTTTGTCGTAGGTTATGTCACCCGCAATGGAGTTCACTAAGGGGTACTACACTGCTAAGATACTATAATATTTTATCTTAAGATACAATATCGCTCGCCATACCATGGACTATCACACACGACGAAAATAATATTTCATATTTTCGTACCTTAAGATGAATTTGTATGGCGACCGAAATTGTACCTATATGTATAAATAAAAGGAGAAACTGACTGACTGACATATCAACGCATAGCCGTAACTACTGGGATTAGGAGCGTGAAATTTTAATACTTATAATAATTATGCTTGCCTGCATAGTGTGCGTTTCATACAAGATTTAAATTTCGTTTTATTGAGTTTTAATATTTGGGTAGGTAATTTATTATAACATTTCAAACAGTAGGTATCCCATGAAAGAAGAGGCCACTTTAGTCAGTCTGAAACCTGGTTGAACTAATTGGTCCCTATTTCTTGTAAAATAATTATGTCTATCGCTTCTTTTGCTAAAAAGATGAAGATTTTTTGTAACGTACATGATGATGTTTTCATAGATATATTGACAAGGCACCGTCATGATGTTAATATCCGGTGCATTCACACATACCAGTCACCGTCAAGTCACGTCTACGGCCAGGTTTTAAAAAAAAATGTTTCTATACTCCTAGTATGAATTTGTTCCCACACGTCAGTCACCGGCACTACGAAACTAAACATACTTATGTACATAATTAATAAAATATATACCTATACATACATACATAAAATTATATATATATTTACAGTAAAGGAGTTTTAAGATGAATCTGCTAATTGTGTTGAAAGTAATTCCGCAACTTTCGCTTAAATGCATACTTACTCGTGGCCGTCCTGATATCAAGAGGTAGCGAATTCCACAGAAGGATGGACTGTATATAGAAGAAAGAATGAATAAAATCAAAAGTGTGAGAAGGACAAAGCAGTAGGAGATTGTTAGAAGAACGCAGATTCTTAGCGTCTGAAGAACAGAGATATTGAAAGTGAGATATAAGATAAGAAGGAGGGGTAGGAGAGTTGAGCAAAGAGAAAAGGATTGTCAAAGCTCGCAGACTTCTTCTCTGGCGAATAGGCAACCATTTGAGCATGGTCATATTTCCTCAAGTTAAAAATAAACCTTATGCAGTTGTTGAGGAGCTTATCAAGCTTATCCAGCAAGACTGAGTTCAGGTCATAGTAGCACACATCACCACAGTCGATAATAGGGAAAATTAAAGTCAGCACAAGCATAGTCTTCGTCTTCGCGGGCAAAAAGTTCCTCAGACGATACAGATACCTCAAAGTCCCGTTGACTCTTTGACAGACAGTAGAAACCTGACTTTGCCAGCCAAGCGTCGAGTCAAGATGCAAACCGAGGTCCTTTATACTAGGGCTGATGGGAATGACGGCACCATTGAAAATAATAGGAGGTAGAGAGCCAACCGCCACTCTACTCATCATGCGTGCACTACCAATAACAATGGCCTGACATTTTGACGGGTTTACAGACACCCCAAACCTATCAGACCAGTCACTAACAGCATTCAAATCTCGGTTCACATCCTCTATAGCATCTGACAACCCTTCTACCCGCGCAGCTGCATACAATTGAAGATCATCGGCATAAAGATGATACGCACACCGAAGACAGTGAGTTATAAAGTTTATGAAAATGGAGAATAATAATGGAGAAAGAATACCGCCTTGTGGAACACCAGCATCCAGGTCACGCCAACTTGACGAGCTCTCATCAACGCGAACCGACTGCCGACGTCCTCGAAGATAAGAAGAGAACCATTCCAGCGCCTCGGAAGAAACCATAAGATGGGAAAGGATAGATAGGAGTATGTCGTGACTGACGGCGTTAAAGGCATTGGAGAAATCTATTAATACCAACACAGTAACCATTGTATTCTCCATTGCTTCTCTAACGTCGCCAGTAACTTTGAGGAGAGCGTTGGTTGTACTGTGCCCAGGTCTGAAACCAGACTGGAATGAGCTTACGAGGTTGTGTCGGTGAACAAACTCCGAAAACTGCTTGTGTACGCAGGCCTCTAGCACTTTAGAAAGGAAAGGAAGAATGGAAATTGGACGAAAATGACTTGGAAGGGAATTTTAGGAAGTGGACGGACATAAGCCATACGCCACAGGGATGGGAATCGACCAGAATCGAGAGAATAGTTAATGATGTGGGCAATGGGTGGAAGGAGAAAATCAAGGATCAGGGTGACCATATAACGACTGATGTCATCATGGCCCACAGCCTTAGATTTAATAGATAGGATAATCTATTTGATTTCATCCAAGGTGGCAGGAGAAAAGCGAAATATGATTGGACTAGGTAGGCCAGAAATGGAATCCACCGTCTGGGACAACATTTGAGAACTCAAATGACTGGCGTTTGTGAAATGACGGTTGATATCATCTAGGCCAATCGTCTTAGGGAAATCCACATGACGTGCCTTACCGATACCAAGAGTTCCTAAGAATTTCCAGATATCAGCAGGAAAAGAAGATGAAATGTTATCAAGAATGTGGCGGCGTTAGGCGTTTCGTATCACCTGATTACACAGATTTCTTGCAGTTTTGGAGAGGTTCTTATTTTGTTCACAGTGATCCCTTCTATATTTTCTAAATGCCCTATCCCGACACTTCATCGCAATACGAACCCCTGTCGTCATCCAAGGAGCAGGAGAACGCCTAATTTTATCCCTCTTTACAGGCGCATGTTTGTCATAAAGGGCTTAGACTGTTTCGTTAAATATGCGCAGTTTATCGTCTACGGATGTTGCTGCTCCTAGGCGTCCCCAGTCCAGTTCCGACGCATCCTGACGCAAACTCTCAACCATCCAGCCGCGCAAAACAACGCATGTGCAGAATTTTGGGGACAGGTTTTGGTGATTTTATAATACAGGATAGGATATAAGAGAGGAAAATGAGGTCATGGTGGGAAAAACCAGGTGCAGGACACTGGCCATGAGAGGAAACAAGGGTGGGAGTAGACATTAGGATTAACTCGAGCCACGTGCCATCACCTGAGACATTTAAATGAGTGGGCTGCAGTGGAAGTACATGGAGACTAACGGACTCAATTACGTGAAGCGGTTTACGGGAACGAGGAGGCTGGAGAGTAAGGTCTGTGTTGAAATCACCCATGATGATGTAATGTCACATACATCATACTCTGACCCTACAGACTCCAGCATCAATTCCGAGGTTGGAAAAGTAGTCAATAGCGGGTGGACAATAGACAACACCAAGTAGGGTCTTGACACCTTTGATATAAATCTCTAGGAAAAGATACTCAGCGGAAGCACTGTAAGGGGAAGGAGAAGAGGCAATTATTTTGAAAGGGAAATCACTGCGGAGATAGATGGCGACACCCCCACCTCCCCTTCCAGTTCTATCATTGCGGATGAGAATAAAACCGGGAAGCGGGTAGGAAGTAGATAAAAGATGAGGCTTTTATCTAAGCCAACTCTCAGAAATCAGAACGGCGTGAACATGGGCATTCGAAAATGTGTCGAACAGCTCAGTATAGTGACTTGGCACACTCTGGGCATTGATGTGGCAAACATTAAAAAAGTGACCATTTTGTTACTTTTAGTGCAATGCCACTGTTTGTGCACCACCCACCAGCAACACCAGCAGAATAAACTACAGTAATACAAAACAATTTAAAAGACAAAACATAACAGACAGGAAATAAATATTACAGTAAGCAAATATTATGTATAATCGTGGAACGAAACGATACGCTGCACAAAGTTACAACATTCAGCAACAACCAAACGCAATTTACGTGGAACGGAGCAAAATTATGCATTACTAACATTGACTAACATTGTTTTGACATATGACTGACAACTTGACAAGTGACAGCTGACAGTAACATTGTTAGATTTCAAAACAAAAATAATTTTTTGGGACAAATACTATCTCTCCAGCGTTTGATAGTCTATTAACAGTTTGCTCGTGTTATTGGCAAAATTGTGGTGTCTTTTCCGCAAATGCCATAATGAAGAGTTGAAGTTGAAGTTGAAGTCAAATACTATCTAACTAAATCACTACTTTTGAAGTTTAAATAGAAAATATAAAGCGGGTACAAGTTAAAAAACAATCAACACAACAATTACATGAAGTACCGTGACCCAAGCACAACATAATAATAACATGTTCTAAAGCAACATCTCGACAACCAATAAATAACATTAATTCTTACTTACGCACTCCGTTACCTTGCTTGCTTCCTGTGACAGCAGATGATTCTTGGGGTATTTAGCCACTAGAAGATTGAGTTCTTCCAAGGAAAAATCTTTATGCCGTGTTCCATTGGGAGATCTAACTATTACAACCACATCCTGGTAAAACTACTATACCGGACAACGAAATATTGGGTTTTTTGGGGTGAGGGGGGGAGGGGGCGTGTCCCCACCCTCTCAAACCCCCTCCCGAATCTAGGAAACACATACTTTTGGAGATATTGAAGATTCAAATTTGCACGCATTTTTGGGGCAGATTTGGCGGTTTTAGGGAGGAGAATCACCCTAAACCCCTTGGACTATATCCCCACAGTAGCAATTATAGACTTTCATGTATTTAAAAATGAAAAAAAATAAATTTGTTGTCGGGGAGCGCTCTACCATTGTCTACAAATATTTGTGCACTGAAATATAGTTTTCTGGGTGGTTTAAAAAGAAAAATAACCCTAACCTAACCTCCCACTGTAGCAATTTTATACTTTCATGTATTTAGATGAAAAAAAAAATTTTTGTTTTGTCGGAGAGTGCTCTACCATTGTCTACAAATATTTGTGCACTGAAATATACTTTTCTGGGTGGTTTAAAAAAATATAACCCTAACCTAACCTCCCCCTGTAACAATTGTATACTTTCATGTATTTAGATGAAAAAAAAAACATTTTTTTGTTGTTTCGGAGAGCACTCTACCATTGTATAAAAATATTTGTGCACTGAAAAATAGTTTTCTAGGTGGTTTAAAAATAAATAACCCTAACCTAACCTCCCACTGTAGCAATTGTATACTTTCATGTAATTAGAGGAAAAAAAGTTTTCTGGGTGGTTTAAAAAAAAAAAACCTTAACCTAACCTCCCACTGTAGCCATTGTATACTTTCATGTATTTAGATTGGAAAAAAAAGTTCTCTGGGTGGTTTAAAAAAAAAAAATAACCCTAACCTAACCACCCACTTTAGCAATTGAATACTTTCATGTAAACTAAATAATAAGAGCTTGATAAATTAAACACTAAAATCATAATAAACTATTTATTAAGTAGTAACATATGTTTTACTTTTTTCAAATATTATTAATTTAGCATTGGACAAGCTAAACTAATACTGTTATTATAGTTTTAGTATATAACTATCACTTATATGATGTATAATATGTCATTTGGCTATATTATTCGTCATTCTTAATGTAAATAAAAGAAAATTTGCGTTTTTTTAAATATTCATTGTGGCTGTATGAACTAATACATTTGTCATAATATTACAAAGTAAAAAGTGAACGAAATCTTCAAAATGGCGTCAATTAATACGAAAAATTATCGATTTTCATTATTTTTTTTCTCAAAAACTATATGTTTCCTAACATTGAGACTTTGCGTAATTACTTTTTAGACATAAACCTTTCCAATACAAAATTATGAGCGTAAAACTCGTTGTCCGGTTTAGTACAGTTTAGCCCAGGAACTCCTTGACGGTGATTGCGGACCCCTTGAGTGTTGATTTGGCCTTCCAAATAGCAGACTTACAGTCAACACTGGAGAACCTCACCAATATAGGCCTGCTGCGTATAGGACCTTTGCTAGAAGCCCCAACCTAAGGCATGCCTTAATTGAAGATGAAGTAATGTCCGGAAGAGCCAGTTTGTTGTGTAGCATATTTAATATGAGAGCCCTGCAATCCTCCTTGTCTGCTTCAGCAAACCCGGTGAAGATTAGAGCTTTACGAGTGTGCGTCTCCAATCTGTCGATCACTCCGGAATACTCTGTGATTTGCCTGCGAAGTAATCCTAGCATCCCGAACATGAGCTCTCTGAATGTTCGAAACTCTTTAGCTATCTTGGCAATGGTGTCCTTCGCTGGTCCAGCACACAGAATCTGTGCCTCAAGCTCACTCATCTTCTTATGGAAACATTGCTCCAAGTCTTTCTGGGCCGACTGAATAGCATCCAGTTGAGACATTGTATAGGAATAGTGGTACCTCTTGCAGTGATTAACAGTAGAAGTGAAAAGCTGGCAGGTGGTGTTGTTTTCTGTTATGTCTTACATGGACTATGGAAACAATATTATTATAAAAAACTTAAAAATTACTTTATTATAATTTAAATTAAAATTGCTTAACGAAAACGTGTCTTAACTTTATTTACACCTACCACCGAAAAAAAACGTTATGTTATGTAAAGTTATGACAAAAAGGCCAAAGTAATAAGGTTTACACCCAATCAATTACTATGAAAACCTAACTCATGCGATCTCCTTTCGATATTACATAAGCTACGTCCCAATGAATAGAAATGTGGAGGTAACAAGCATTTATGTTCTAAAAAAAACATTCAAAAGATTAAGCATGACCTACCTATAGGTATATTTTATTTTAATACAAATTGGCTACTAGGCCCAAAAACTCAGTAGGTAAAAGGCGATTTAGGGATATAGTATATGTAAATATATTTAAACCATTTCATGTCAGAATGTAAATAGGTCAAGGCTCAAAAAGCCTAGTAGCCAATTTGTATTAAAAAAAATGTATATCTATAGAGTATATCATTGTCAAATTTTCTAATGTCAGATTGTAGTGTTATCATAACACATTTGAGAATACATTGTTTTAGTCTTTGGTTTTAAGGAAAAATGTTTTAATTACTAAGTACTACTAATTTTGGAGGAATAAGATTGACAAAATCTACCACAAAGAGCAAAGTTCGACGGCTCACCTCACGGTGCTGCCGTCACCACATGACACTGACAGAATAGTCGACACCGGCTCAGTTGCCAAAGAAGAAAAAAAAAATTACTACTACTGGTATCTTTAACACGGGTTACTATCAATTAGAAAGAAAGAAAGAAAATTGCGTTTATTACTATGTAACTTAACTGGGGGATTAGCACAAAAGATCCAGAAGGGTCGAAGTGCTCTGGTTTAGGGCCGGCCCCACTATAAGATAAGATGTAACTTAACTAAGATGCCAGTTGCGCTATATTCTAATGTGTAATCTCATATCTGATATTTGTGAGTCTCAATAAAGCATTATTATTAATTAGTTGTTTTATTTCATGAATATTGGATAAATACTGCCAGACAGAAAATACAAAAAAAAACATTGGTTATCTCACTCCATTTATTAATGTACCTATTTATAAGTGACGTAATTTTAATTTTCTTCATGCACTTTATCCACTTTCCTCCAACACTCAATATGTGAATAAAAAGAAACCTTATGATGCATCACTGCTTACCATCAAGTGGGATCGCAGTCAAGCACTGGTTTATATCAATAAAAAAAAAAAACCTTATACTTATTATTGATAAATACTTTTTTCCAGGAATATCAGTAAAGTTTATTTGTTTGTAGCGCCTATGATGCCACAAAGGATCTAAAATTCAAAATATCTTTTTTTTTATCTTTTACAATATTAGTGATAATACCATCCAGAAGAACATAATAATATTAAACGAATTTAGGTTGCTTTAATCTACACTTTTGTTACCTACATAAATAGATACTTTCCTATTGGTTATGTAGGGTTCAATAAAAAAAGAAGGATTAAATATCGTTTATTAAATTAAGATTACAAATTTTATAAATACGTATTCTAAAATTATTAGAAGAGGTGCTCCGAGTCGGGTTCGGCAGGCGGAACGCTCGGAGCGAACTGCGCGGTGTTGTCCTCCTACTCGCCTAGAGACGCAGGGCTGAAGCGCGAGGGGCCGCGCGCGCGCATCTCGTCGCGCCGCTCGAAGGCCGGCTGGTCCACATCGAACTCGCAGCGCTCGTACGCGTCGTCGTCTATCTCCGGCTCGCTGCCCTCGTCGTCGGTGGTCCACAGCTCCATGGGCGTGAAGCCGTGGTACACGCGACCGTCGGCACCAACCTGGGGGGCCTGGGCCCTGATGCCAGGTCTGTCGACGGACTCTGCACCAGACTCGGCAGCGGCCTCGAGCTGCGCATCATCATCGGTTTCAGCGGCGGCGCCCGGCTGGGCTGCGTCGATAACCAGGTCAGCAGCGGATGATGGCGAACTGTAAAATATATAATTATTTAAACCCTTAGTTAACATTAAATTCAATTCGAAAACGTGATTCATGCAAACAAAGTAGATTTTTCGTCCGCCAAATAATAAAAGCTTGAGAACTACAGATGCAAGCATGCAAAAGTCGATGGGTCCGTAACGTTACCTCGAGAGTCACATTGTCGATTAACGGAAAGTCGACTGAACAATTGATCGAATTGAACTTATTGTGAAACAACCTTTTATAGCCAAACGCAACTTCGACTGAACGATTTAGCGAAAATTAATAATCGGTGTTATGCCTTCAGGATCCGGTGGGATGTGGAACTAAAATGGTGGGGAAATATCGGGGGACACTAAACGTGACCTTGACTTCAAGGTTAATGACCTTAGTCTGAAGGTCAAATGTATAAAATGTGAGGAAACGTCCTCCACGTGTAGGTATCTCCTACAGATTAGAGGTAACTGATGCTTATGAAAGATGAAAGTGCTATGGGCTGCAAACAAGATTGAAGAGAGGTCGAAAATTTGAGTAGGCACCTACACCAAGTGTATTAATTACCCGTAGAGGCTTAATTGTACCATTTTCGACTGGATTGTTGGTCTAGTGGTCAGCGGCCCAGACTGCTACGCCGGAGTTCGTGGGTTCGATTCCCACCCAGGACAAATGTTAGTGTGATAAGCACGATCATTTGTTCTGTGTCTGGGTGTAATTTATCCATACTTCCATACTTAATATTATAAATGTGAAAGTAACTCTGTCTGTCTGTCTGTTACGCTTTCACGCTTATACCGCCGAACCGATTTTGATGAAATTTGGTACACATATAGAATAGAGCTTGAGAAAGGACATAGGCTATAAATTATCACGGTATTTGCTATGGGGGGTGAGCAATAATCCAAAATGTCGGTATTAAACAACATTTTGCAGCGAGTTCGATCCTCAGCTACAGTTAAAAAAATTGGCATTATTTTATCTTATTTTTTTTTGTAATAAAATAACTTTTACCATTTTTTCAAAATAAAATTGACATTTCTATTCGATATCTTCTAAATATTTTGTAAAACTAATCAAAACACCTAATAAAATCAAAGCGGCGAGTAAAATCACGTACTATTTTGTTACATTTACTATTTAGCTGCAAATTTAACTTCTGAAAGGAAAATCATCACGATATCATCGATAAGGAGCCAACCAGTATAGCGTTTATATAAGAACGTTTATTTTAAAACATAACGGAGGTCGCAGCATAGTGGTTTCGTATCCAGACGCGTGTAATCTAGAGGTTGTTTGAGTCCCATAATATGGCTTTCATATGAGAAATTTTTATTTTATTTTTTCACCGTAAATAAGATTTTTTTTAATATTATTTACATACAATATATCTGTAGAAGTTTTTAGTTGTGTGCGTATCACGCAAAATGTTAATAATATAAAATGTAAATAACTTTTATACACTAAAATTGTGTGTAATTTAAAATATTACTTAGGCTTTGTTTCATCGCAATCGGTTGACCATATCGAAAGAAATTTGTATGAATTTAAAGTTTTCAAGAAGTAAAATGTAACACCACACGCAATTCAGATACTCGCAACGCTATCTAAAGACTCAAAGTAGAAATTATGATGACAATGACATTTGAAATTCATATTAAATTTGATAGATAGATGGCATTGTGTGCTTTATGTTTTTTTTTTTAAGAGTGGCGGCAGAATGACCATCGCCCTGTATTTATTTATTTAATTATTAGGGTTACACATGGTACCTTGCGTTGGGGGGGGGGCCCCCAAGGTGGAATAGTTGATAATATTTATGTATTTACAAATATATAAGTATGTTTACTAGTTTTTGTACTCATACCACAAGCTCTGCTTAGTTTGGGACTAGATGGCGTCGTGTGACAGTTGTGTAATATTATTATTATTATTAAGTACTAAGCATAAATGATTTCTCGCTTCCAATCTTTGTTCAGTCTATGGTCGAAATCAAGAACGAAGTGTGTGGAACCTCCCAAGTTTCACTCCACCCGCATTAGATGAGCAATCGGGCGTCAGAGGGCGCTCAACGATCTTCGGTTACATAAGGGGGGCTTGCAGGCGACAAGGCTTGGACTGATTGTTGTTCCTTGCGCGCCTCTATGTAATGAAGCCTGCTTCGAGTCGGTGCTGCGCGTAAACTTATTTGTATGTTGGGCTCCCGATTTATGGTCGCGGTAGAAACTTAGCGGGTTTCAGTTGGTTGAAGTTAGACGTAACTTCTCATAAGACGGAGAGTACCCTGGTGAGGATATCCTACATCTTCATTTATACGAACGTTAATTGAACTTCTTTGTCAAGCAGTGCTAGATTAAGCCAGCGCGGGGCCTGTAGCAAATCCGACCAAGCCAACCAATTTTGCAGCCCCTCCCCCCTGCATAAACCAAGAGAGATAAAATAAAATATTTTGTAGAAAATGATTTCGCATTTTTTGTACGGCTCCAGAACAGCCCGGCTCTTCTAATCATCCTGTATCTACTATTTTGACTGAAGCTAGGTTCGTAATGTTGTGAGCCGAATTTTTATGTATTTGGACAAAATGTCCGACGACCGAAACACGACTAGCAGCCGGAACTGCAACCGAATATAAATCTGTCAAAACTATGGCAATGCTAAATCGATATGATCTTCTTAGACAACACTGTTTGTAAGTGTTTGATTGATTTGTTTTTAAATAGGACCTACAAAAAACAAATAGGCTCTATCCGTACCCGCTACTGACCACATTTGTGTAGTCAAAAGTAAAAAAACGAAATCCCAAAATTATCCACGAAAATTTATTGGTTAATAATTCATAATTGAATCAATCATTCGTAACAATTGTTACTAGAAAATACGTGTGTTTTATCAATAGCCTGTACAATATTTCCATAAATTGACTGACATTTTGGGATACCTACTTATAAATAAATGCTAATAACTATGTTTTTCATGACAAACAAGACTAATTTACCTATTTATTTTTTAATATTATTTTATTCTTTTGACATTTTTGTTTCATTTAATTTAATTTCAATTTTATTTCATTCCTCTAATGTGCCTACTCAGAGTGTCCACTGTACTTAGTTTGTACTTTTGCATGCCTTCTGGTTATTTAACCATGGCTGAAGCTTATTATATTTTTATGTCACCGTTTTTTGTACCCATATTTGTAAAATAAATATCTTGTCTTTTCTTACTTATAGGGCTTCCTTTAAGTATATGTACCTACTATACATAAGTGGTGTAGTCGGTGTAGGAAATCAATAGGTGTTAGTTAGCTTCGCTAAAAATCTAATTTTTATATTGTTTATTTAATTCGCTACACGAAAAAAAAAAGATAAAAAGAAAAAGATAAAAAACGCCAAAAATCTCCAGAGAGAATCTTTTTTAAAAGATTGAAAGGTAAAAAACTAGGAAGTTATTCTACGGGAGCACACTGGCCGGTGGCAGCTAGTCTACAGTGGTAGTCAAAAAATGTCCAAAATGGCCCAATGCAATAAAGAGCATCGGAATACACGATAATTAATTGTCACTTTTATTATAAGTATAAGTTGCAAATACTTCTGTAACACGGACTAGCTTTATGCCAAAATGTACATTTTATTGTATTTTAAACAAATAATAACATCCGCCATCTACGCCTAATGTCATGTCATGTCGATAATGAATTAGGGAAGTTCGATTTCTTACAATTGATTGATTGGGCTTAAAAAACAAAAACAACAATCGATTGGACTTATAACCGATCGATTGTTTTTTGTTTTCTAAAAGTGTATTTTAAAAAAACCTAATAATCATATTTTATAGATAAATGAGGTCATACTCGATTTTAAAAATAAGTGGTTAGAATAATGATGAAGTGATAAAAACCTTGAAAAATGATCGTTTTCAAAAGGGTGTGGTTTATTTATAACTACTTAACTAAACGATTATTTACGACAAATAATATGGGTATCAAATTAAAGGGCTCATCATGAGGATTCCAAAATGGTATATAAATTATGACCATATTAAAAAAAATACAATAGGAAATACGTATGTTATTTATTATCTACTAGCTGTACCTCGAGTGTGAGTTTTGTCACATAGAAAACGCTACTAACGCGTTTCCGTATCGAGTGTTAAATGTATGAAAACGTAAAAAGCGCCCCTGGCGGAAAGTACTGTAAACCGAAACAGCGAGTGTAAGATTTTTTTACGGTACTAGAACAGTTACGTTTTTAAACGTGACGTTCATAGTAGCGTTTCGGAGAACATTTTGCGAGTTATCGCGAGTGTGAGTTCAAATTTGACGTCTTGAACCGACGCCCATGCGTTTGTAAACGTAAACGTTGTAGTAAAGTTACTCACTTGGTATGTGCGAGGTGAATTGTTGTTTATATTAGTTACTTTCGTAATATTTGGGTGTATTTTTATGGTAAATTGTATTGCGAAAAAACAAATAAGCGTGGAAAATTAAAATGACTGCTGTAATTTCATTACTGATTCTTTTTTTTATGTAATTACGTCATTCATTAATAAGTTAAGGCTCATTTCTGTGAGTAAATGTGAGAACACTAGACTCCACAGATTTGTAGATTATTTTCTTTTTAAATCAACTTTTTTAATATTTTACTTATTTGGTACTATGTTGACTAGTATACATAAACTGTCCTATTAGTATTGTAATATAAAAATATTGTAAAATAGTTTTTTAAAAAGAGTAACCATGGAGTTTCTTGTCGGTTTTTCTTCATAGGAAACGACCAATTCAAACCATGCACTT
Source organism: Mythimna pallens (assembly GCA_961205895.1). Taxonomy (NCBI): domain Eukaryota; kingdom Metazoa; phylum Arthropoda; class Insecta; order Lepidoptera; family Noctuidae; genus Mythimna; species Mythimna pallens. Next base: position 339,084 of record OY540824.1, read on the forward strand.
TTCTTTTTTGTTGATGGGATAATCATCCATTGACATCTCCCGCTTTTGGACAGAGCTACCCATTGCTCATCACCCGCAAGCCCGAGCCTGCGGTGGCCGGAAATCGGGATTGGGATCCCGGCGGCTGGGGCGTGAGGGCCGCTCCCTCGCACGTGTATTTGCGACCTCCTCCTTTGCTAACATTACCGCTTCGCAGAAGGAGCTTTACCAAGGCCCGGCGCGAGAGATCATTGCTACCGATCGTCCCCACCAGGATACGGCGGTGCTCTGTCCAAGCATGGCACAAACCGTGCACTTGCTTCTAACGTTTTATAAGGGAAGGGCCCTACTATAGGCCTATGTGAAATAAAACATTTTTTACTGAATTATACCTTTTTTTGGAGTATTTTTATATTATTATTCTAAATTAAAATATTAACTACTACAATAATTAAACACTTCTAACAAATAAAATTGTTATTTAGTAAATAAAACATTCTTTGTTATACACACAACATTTATTTTATTAATAAATTAACACAAGCACTCACTTAATAAATAATATAATACTCATTGATATTGTAATGTAGAAATACTGTAAAACCATTATTTAAAAAAAGTAACCATGGGATTTTCTTGCCGGTTATTCTTTTCTTCATTGGAAACAACCAATTTCAACTGTGCACTAGCTTCAGACATCTAATAAGTGCGCATGTAGGCCTAGCCGAAATAACAAAACAACATACAAGATGCTGCTGTGCACAATGTAATACAAGGTGTCTCAAAAGTAAGTTCACATTTGCTTATCTTATTACGCGAAAGCAACTATTCTGAGGGGCTCGGGGGGTATGTCAGTCGGTAGTCTGGCTCTTGGGAATTTAGTCGCTCTCGCTATGGAGCGTTTCTCTGGTGCGGACCGTGCGTTGTGCGTACGTGAGTTTTACAAAAACGGTAATTCGGCGACTGTAGCGCGTAGAAAATTCTGCAGTATTCGACATATTCGTCACTTAAATGATGCGCCTAGCACTCGTCTCATTGCAAAATGGGTTGAGAAGTTTGAAGAGACTGGGTCAACTCTGGAGAAACCAAAATCTGGGCGACCAAGAACATCAAGAACAGCCGAAAACGTGGACAGTGTTACTCAGTCTATTCGAGATGATCCAAACCTCTCGATTCGGAAGCGTGCTGTTGCTTTAAATGTGCACAGATCTTCATTATGCCGCATTTTACACAAAGATTTAAAGCTGCACCCGTACAAAATTCAGTTAGTGCAAGAACTGAAGCCTCAAGATGCTGGTCAGAGGCTTGCCTTTGTAAATCAGATGATTGAGCGCTTTCCAACGTTCACCAACATCTTGTTTTCCGATGAAGCCCATTTTCACCTGAATGGGCATGTAAACAAGCAAAATTGTCGTTACTGGAGTGCAACCAACCCAAAACAAAAACATCAGAAACCGCTACATTCACCCAAAGTCACCGTATGGGCAGCGATGTCGGCGCGAGGAATTATCGGCCCTTACTTTTTTGAAGATGGAAGGGGACGCACACTCACAGTGAATTCAGAGCGTTATGTGGAGATGTTAGACGAGTTTTTCGTACCCCAACTGCAAAACTTTCCTGGTTACAACCAAAGAACATGGTTCCAGCAGGATGGAGCAACTTCACACACGTCCAACAGATCTCTGCCTCGAGTTCGAGAAATTTTTCCGAACAAATTAATCTCCAGGCGAGGTGACATAAATTGGCCTCCACGGAGTCCCGATTTAACGCCTATGGATTTTTTCCTGTGGGGTTATGTCAAATCAAAAGTTTACGCTAATAAACCGACTTCCCTGGCACAATTAAAAGAAAATATCCGTCATGAAATGGCAGCCATCACGGAGACTACCTGCCGAGCTGTCATAGGCAATTTTAGTGCCCGACTAAATGAATGCCGAGAGCGCAACGGTTTACATTTGGACGATGTTATTTTTAAAAAATAAATTCCCAAACAGTGTACTTCAATATAAAATAAACATTTTTTCAATAAAGCTAAGACTTTTCTTTTAAAAAAAGATTTAAATGTGAACTTTCTTTTGAGTTTCCAATTCAAGCTCCCTTCCCCTCTCTAAATTAAAGTCATCTGCATATTTTTTTTTTCTAAAAAACCCCTCCATTGCTCGTCACAATTCAGAAACTGCTCTGTTGCACGTTCAATCTGATTGGGTTGTCTGATAACCCGGCGTCGTGGAGATATTGTTTGACATGAAGTAATTCCATGTTGTCGACGTTGTGGAGTGTGTCCCGCATACTGTGGTCTAAGAGGGCCTGCTGGAGATGGACTGCCCAAGACAACTTCCACTTCTTCATGGTGGGTATTTGTGGTTGATGATGGTTGTGGTACGGGTGATGTGATGTGATATGATCCAGCTTCAGCCCATGCAGCAAAATCCACTAGAATAGAAAGGAATAAATAAACAAAAATTCGGCAACGGTAGGGCTTATGACTGTTGGGCTACCAAGTCACAGGTCTCAATAGTGTACCTGAGGCAATACTTACATAAATTTGTAACAGTACTTTCTTCAACAACTTTACTTTCTTCAGTAACCTTATGACTGGCAGCCGGTACAGGTGGTGTTGATGACACAATTACAGTTCGGTTGGAACTGTCAGTTTGGTTCTGAAATGTTTTAAAAGTTTTAAGTCTGGTGAAAAACCAGAAAAAATATTTTATCATTATTAGTTATTAAAAAATAATATGATAGCATCACCACAAACATCAGAAAAGTCTGCATTCCTTACACCTGGTAAGCCTATGCCAGCTTGAGGTAAGGAACCGTTGTTCTAAGTCAGTCAGCTGTAAATTAAGTGCAGCCTCTTCACCAGTACCACAAGCAGCCCTATTTATTCTGGCTGCCTTTTTCTTAGTGTTATTTTTTAAATCACTCCAAACTTCTGAAAGACAACATTACAATTTTAGTATTGTCAAGGTAAGTACGGGCAAATATGAAAATATGATATTAACCAAAATTATATGTACACAACAGGATTTTATAATGAGCTAGGTACACACTCTTTCATTTCTCGGTGTTCTTGGTTTCGCCAGTGGGATCACTATTTGACAAAGTTAGGCGACCGCAATCCTGGATCGACTGAATTCTACCTTTTGCTTTTTTATATAATTTGTTTATTCGTGTCTGAAAATTTAGAAAAAAAAGTATTTTATTTTCAAAAGGACTAGGTACATAGCACAATTTTAAAAGCTGTGTTTAGAATTACAAAGTTTGTACTTACTGTTCCATGAAGTTATTATATAGCATAACAAACTGTGATGGACTGGTATTCATTATAAAAAAAAATTAAATAATCGAAATAAAGCACACACGAAACACAAAAGTGCGAGAAACTTTGAACTTTTGAAGGCCTATGGAATTTTAAGTAGTGCGAGCCAGACGCTGGTCACTTGAATTTGATATTTGACGCCACTCATAACTTATTTCACATCTCCCTTACTCACTGCACGTTAAAACGAAATGGGAATATCTCATTCATACAAAATATATATACGTCTAAATTATGTTGGATACGCGTAACGCTTGATAATATGGCATCGGCAAGATTTTAATTTAGTCGCATAAGTTCCATGTGGGCAACATTAAAAAAATAACAAAACGTTCGAAATACATTCGGGCAAGTGACGATACGCGAAACCGTTCGTATACAGTATTGCAACTCACACTCAGACTGTTTTTAAATACTCTCGTAAGTTAGTTAGCTCGATTAACGTGTTCGTCACGTATTGCGAGAAGCGACAACAAACTCACACTCGGGGTACTGTTGCTCGCAACTTCGTTACTCCCCTTTTCAAAGTAATCGTTTAAAATCGTATTATCCATTTCAGAGACAACATAATATAGCAGAACCAGCCTTTTAATGTGAGAACATTAAAATAATGTAACAAACAAAACGTAATATAATAGCACCTTGGTTCGGACGTCTAAATGTAATATAAAAAAGTGGGAACTGCTGGGACTCAGGCCTCCTCTTTACGAGAGTAATAAATGAAATGTACGTAGCCTAAGGCGTCCAGTACACGGTTTTGACTGACGCTTGCATGACCGTGTAATGGACCCCTATGTTACTCCTTGTAACATCAACTATCCGTGTGTAGAGCACGTCAACAAAATTCAAAATGTTTTTATTTCACTTAGGCACTTGTAAAACGTCAGAAGCTAATGCACGGTTCCAAATTAGTCGTTTCCTATGGAGAAGAACCGGCAAGAAACTCCAACTTTAACCGACTTAAAAAAGGAGGAGGCTACCTATCATATCAAAAATCATACATGTTCGGTTGAATGTATGATTTTTTTGTATGTTCACCAATTTCTCGGTCAATTGTGGACCTATGTTGAATTTTTTTTTATTGAAAAGTTATGCCTCCGAGTTGGTCCCATAGAAATATTGTTATGATCTGATCATGACATTCGAAGATATGGAACAGAACTCCTCATAGGATCTTAAAAATTGCTTTGTTTATACGTGTAGTCGATGACTGACTGAAAGTAGAGGGGGAATATATCGAACTGACCTGATGACGAAGCCTGAAGTTAGGCACCGGAACTCGGTAATAAATTAATGTAATCTAACCGTGTTTGGGATTATTAGAATTGTCATGAGATGTACTCTGGCTATAAGGTATTTAAGTTTGGCTGACGGGTACTTTTTAGTGGTGGTAGCATAACTAAAAAGTGTAAAATAAAAATACAACCGACTTCAAAGTAAAAAAAACACACAAAAGTGCAAAACAACTTAAATTTCGGAAGTCAGTGTTAAATAACGAAGAGACAAAACTAACTATTATAGACACCTACTTCCGAAATTAAAGTTATTTTGCACTTTTGTTTTTTAATAAATTGAATTGATATTCAGTTGTACTTTAACCCTTAACCCTCTTGCGTCGGATTGGTCCGACGAGTGTTTTTGTGTTCTATTCGCCAGGCTCGTGTGTGCGTAGCGACTGGGTAGGTAGGTGAGTAGGTACTCCATCTCATTTAGCTCTTCAATTCCCATAGGTGACAGAAGAGCCTGAGCGTGAGACCGTGGCGGAGTAAACGCGAGAGCGTTTGTCGGATCAGTACCTATATCCGACGTAGGTGATTAAAAGGTTAATCATTTGAAATGTTGACAGACGACGGAGGTGTTCCAATAACAGTTAAGTAGGTAGCTAACTAATCAATAAGTAAATGTACCTACTTACCTCGAACGCTGTCTGCCTGGATTGTGCAATCGTTCTCCTACGGGCGATTCGTCATTGGACTGTTCATCGACAGGACGATTAATTTATTTCCGATTCCTCAGCAGGATTTTTCACCTATGGACTTTTCGCCGACAGGATCTTTCGTTTACGTCACTTTCGACGACAGGCTTTTTTAGCTACCAAATACCATTTCTACAGCTTATGGTGTCTTTCCTAAGAGATCGAGGTCGGCTACTTTCCCCAGAGAATGCAAACTTTGCTTAGGTACAATAAAAAGAACTTAATATTAAAAAAAGGTTGTAAGTATAAAGATCTGTCAAAATGTCTAGTTGACACTTCGCGTGACCCAAGGGCTGGCTGGCCGGTTTTTTTCTACTTAATATAATAGGCATGTAAACCTTCCTCATGAATCTCTCTGTTTTTAATTAAAAATCTGTTCAGTACTTTGAGTTTATCGCGTTCATACAGACAAACAGACGCGGTGGGCGACTTTATTTTATAATATGTTAGAATTTGGTTTTGTTCAATAACATGCAATGATATTTTAAGTAAAAAGGTGATAACATGCATATTATTATTATAAGATATCGTAAGCTGTAGAAATGTGTTATGTTAAGATGACGGCGAATTTTCCGTAGATGAAAAGGTCTGTAGTTAAAAAAATAATAGGCTTTACGTCGAGTCGGTAAAACATTAATTGGTAGCTAAAAATCAAATACTCAATAAAAATAAAAAAAAGCCAGACTGCCATGTCAAAACAATTAAGTAAAAGTCAAAAAACAAGATGTTTGTTAATTTAAAGAAAACTGAAGAAACGCTCATTGACCAAACACGGAATTTTGGATACTACTTGATCTACAAAACTAGGGCACTACTCTGTAAAATACTTTCTTATAGTATAAGAAGTCCCCCGAGTGCGATGGAAATTTCAGTTTTGCTGTTTAATCGGGACAATACAAGGATTCTAACAATACCTCATAAGTACCTACATGTACTTAAATCAGTTGAGTCATTTAGGAGCTATGGTGGAATAAAGAATCTCACAAACATACACACATGAATGAACCCTGTAAACAACACTCCTTTTTTGGGCAGTTGGGTAAAAAAGGCCTGTCGTCGAAAATGACGTAAACGAAAGATCCTGTCGGCGAAAAGTCTATAGGTGAAAGATCTTGCTGGGGAAACGGAAATAAATGAATCGTCCTGTCGACGGACAGTCCACTGACGAATCGGTCGTAGGAGAACGGATACCTACTGTCGAAATGAAAGTGACCAAAATACAAAAGATAACATATTCTTAATTTCTGATGTAGCTTTCTAGTTCGGGTTAAATAAATAGGTAAACGCTAACATATGGAACACTCATACGGGACGTTGAAAAGATTGGATTTTTTTCTATTTACTCTCGAACTAATATGCTTTACGCCAAGATTACGATGTTGCTGGTTTTCTTTTAATTTACGTAGCACAAACACATTCGTTTTTCAAGTGTCGAAAGCACTGATGATCACCTTTTCACGAAATTGTGTAGGTAACACTGGTGATTTCCTCTGCGTACACTAGTCTTTTCAAATCTCGCCGCAAATAAAAGTCAGGGGGTGTGAGTTCCGGAGAACGCGTAGGTCAAGCCATTGAACCACCTCGGTCAATCCAGTGTGTGCCAAACCTTTCGACTTAAGTAGGTACTCACGTACTTGCCGACCGTAGTGGGGAGGTGCACCGTCCTGCTGGTAAAACAAGTTATGATGAAGTGACATGGGAACCTCGTCCAACATCTCCTCGACGACGTGTTGCAACAGCTCCAGGTATGTGGCACTGGTGAAGTTACCGTCGATAAAATAGGGTCCAAGCAGTTGGTCCCCTATTATGCCAGCCCACACATTTAGGCTGAACCTGACTTGGAACGAGTGCCGCTTAGTTACGCGCGGGTTATGTTCGCGGTGAGCCCACTTCTGTTCGTTATGAACATTGTAGACGCCAACTCGAGTAAATAAACACTCGTCCGTCCACAGGATGTTGGCCTCTTGGTGTTCCAGCAACCAGCGACAAAATGTAACTCGCGCGGCGTTATCAGCTTCGTGGAGCTCCTGTACCTTGAGGTAATGAAACGGATGCTACAGTTCTTTACTCAGTAGCCGCCACACTGTGGAGTGGTGCACTCCAAACCGTCGACCAGCATCCCGCGTGCTGGCCCATGGCTTTCGCTGGAAGTATTGCAGAATATCTTCCTGCTAGGCGACAGGCAAGCCTTCGTTGCCGCGACCGTCAGCATGCCGGGAAACATTGAATTGTAGAAACCCGCGGAGTCTCTGTGTAGCAGCCAGCATTACAATCAACATGGTACTACTGCCAGATAGAGCAAAAAAAAAAAGATAGCTAACTACGAATTTAGGAATGACAAAAACGAGGCTTGCCGCATGCACACATTTTTATTTGGTTAGTAGAATGAAATCGACCAGACCAAGTAGATGATATCATATGTGCCATGTGCATGAGGAATCTCGATTCCTGATCCCGACACCGATACACACCTACCTACATGATGTCCAATATTATAATAGTTGACTGTAATGATTTAGCTATGATGAGATTTATTTAAATAATCCTTATTGTTTATCAACTCTGGAATGAATTCTAATAATGAGATCTTATAGGGGATCCAATGCAATTATGGCTCTTTGATCCCCTATTTCTCCTGGTCACGCTATAACCTAAGAACGGCTGGACCAATTTTGATTATTCTTTTTTGTTTTGTTCACCAGCATACAGGGAAGTTTGTAGGGTAGTTAGGTGGCGTAGGGTAGGTAGGCGGCGGGGTAGGTAGAGTAGGTAACTAGGTAAGGTAGAGTAGGGTACAGTGCGGTAGAGTAGGGTAGAGTGCGGTAGAGTGGGGTAGAGTAGGGTAGAGTGGGATAGAGTGGGGTAGAGTAGGGTAGAGTGGGGTAGAGTAGGGTAGAGTGGGGTAGAGTAGGGTAGAGTGGGGTAGAGTAGGGTAGAGTGGGGTAGAGTAGGGTAGAGTGGGGTAGAGTAGGGTAGAGTGGGGTAGAGTAGGGTAGAGTGGGGTAGAGTAGGGTAGAGTGGGGTAGAGTAGGGTATAGTGCGGTAGAGTGGAGTAGAGTAGGGTAGGGTAGGGCAGGGTAGAGTAGTGAGTTGACGGGAGCGAAGCCGCGGGCAAAAGCTAGTATCTATTATATTTTGAGATACGAGAGTGTAGTATTTTCTCAAGTTAGCAGACTGAGTGTTCCAGTTAAATGACCACAACTTTTTTCCCCATCGATTTCACAATTGTTTCATCTACACCATGAAGTTATCACAATTGTTTTCTAAATCCTTCCTTATTTCGTATAATGAAATTTTAAAAAGAAAAACATTCCATCCACACGCACACGATTTTCTCTACAATATACCTACCTACTAGTTTCAAGAGTTAAATTAATTTCTACTTAAGAGAAATAGTATTTATTATGTAACATGCAGTGTGCCGCGCAGCTCCAGCAACGAACAGCGCAATAATAATTCCGAATGAAGAGGGATATACCTACCTAGGTAAAGGAAGGACAAAACTGGTTACTAGATAGATAATCTATTTGTGGAAGGTAGTACCTATATCTTAATATGCCGTAATTAATCAATTAATTATTGCAAAACATTAAGCAACATGATAAAAAAAAATAGTAGGTAAGTACCTAAATAAACTCACGTTAGATTAGAAGCCCCACAAACCAGTGACATTTTAAAGACTTGACGCTACACTAGCGCCTCGAGCGGTCAATTCCGACATGCCTTCATTGCATATAATGTACGGTCGTCTACTCTCTGTAATTTGTGAAAAATAGTCGTGACCAACGCAATTGATTACTCGACTGTTCATAGTTCCTAGACATCCTCAGTTACCTCGCCAGTGTCCAGGGTCGTGAGGGCACAATCGAGATTGCAGGTTGATTGCTTAGACTGGTACCAATGGCGTTAAACTCAATTTCTCTAACATTAGTTTCATGACTGTCTGAGTATCTACCTTAAACTACCATTTACTGGATACACCTTTGACTTCAATGTCAAGCTCACTCACAAGCCAAGACGATGGTGCCAAGAGTCATTGTGTGCCATCTCTCAACCGTCACGACTTATTTTAATCATGTGTTGTTTTATTTGATTTTGTTTTTGCTTCACTTTTTAAATCCAGGGTCAGTAATTACCAGTATCCATGCAGTAGCTTAGCTAGGCGTGGGCAAAGTGGGCCCTTGCCCACGGACTCGCACCCAAAGGGGCCTCGCACAAGCGAAGGTTCTTTAAGAACGAGTGTTTATTATAGTTGTTAGGCTCGCGTTTAACCACTATCTGTCTGATGGTAAGCGACGATGCGGTCGAACACAGTGATTGCGACAGCCGCTGTCTCGTTTTCGAATTTATGAAAGAAAAAGGCTTCGCTGATGTGCCTTCGCATACGTCTCAATCAGTCCACGCTAAGTCTCTGTATCCATATTTAGTTTTCAACAAAGTACCTATTTGAAAAACTACCTAATATTAAATCAAATGCTCAATCATCTTAACACTAACTAGCTTCTGCCCGCGGCTTCTCTCGCGTGAATGTAGGTTTCTCGATACAAACTTTGGACACCCGCTTCATTCCCTTATGAAGTGAATTTTGGAAAAAAAAATCTTAGTGCTCACCTACATCATAAAAAGAAACTTTGTGCAAAATTTCACGCTACTAATCCCAGTAGTTTCGGCTGTGCGTTAATATGTCGGTCAGTCAGTTTCCCCTTTTATATATATAGATAACATCTTGCACGATACCTAGAACCGTCCTTTAGGATGATGTACAACTCATGCTAGCGTCAGCTGCTTATTAAAGCACATTTTTAATGTCTAAGAAGAGGCACAAAATGCTCGTTTTTTAAAAATCGTTGGTGACTTACGATGTTAGTCTATGATGTTGGCCAACGATACCGATATGTTGAACAACCGATGTGGCTAACCCAACAAATTCAACGCGATTACCGAATAATCCCTTCCGTACCCGACAACAAACGATTTTCCGTTGCGAGGAGTACCTACCTAACAATGTATGGTGTGGTGAACGAGTACCTACGTGCGACTGCGACCAACGGTGTTGTACGGCGCAACGATGTCATCAAAACTGTTTGATAAAAATCGCGTATATTTACATACTTTAGAAACAGTTTTGTCTTTCTTGCATCAACACTTTTATCTATAGGTACTTATAATAAATCTGTAGAAGTGAAAATTCCGAAATGAAATGAAACTCTCTCTCTCTCTCTGAATGAATGATTGTGAAATGTTACTAGACATTTTATTTAACCCCTGCCATTTATTTTTTTGATATTTTCAATGTACAGAATTTAAACCGACACCGAACCCAAAAAAGTGATTAAAAAAATTATTGTCTATCTGTCTGTCTGTTTATTCAGGCATCACGCAAAAACTACCGGTTCGATTACGATGAAACTTGGTATAATTATTCTTTAATATCCTGGGCACCACACTGGGTACTTTTTATCCCGGAAAATTATAAACTGAAAAGTAATGAAAAGTATATAATAAAGAGGTAATCTCTGAAAGTACTGTTCCGATTGCAACATTTTTCCATCGATAGAAAGCTGCTTTATTCCTGAGTGACATAGGATATATTTTATGTCCGCGGACGAAGCCTCGGGCAAAAGCTAGTTTACTCTTCTTTCTTTCTTGTCTTTATTTCTTTTAAGATCCTACATACAAAATAGAAGAATGTTTGTCGAAATAAAAAGCATTGATGAAAGTAATCGTTGACGTGGATACAACTATCCACGTCAAAGATTACAAATATACAACGTGGTGTACCTCAAGGTCAATTTTTGGGCCAATACTATTTATCATATTTACATATGACTTGCTAAACTTTATGCATCACATTCAACCTGACGTAAAACTTATTGTATTCGCAGATGACAATAATAATGGGGGCAAATGACTTAAAGGATTTGACTAAAATTGTAAATGAAAGCCTGAAAAATCTCTGCGATTGGTTTACAGCCAATGACCTTTTGTTAAATACAAGTAAGACTAACATTATTTTATTCAAGACTACGACTCGCAATAACGATAATTTAGACGTACAGCTCAAAGGAGACAAGATTAACTTAGTAGACAAAGTTAAATTCTTAGGTGTTAACATAGATGTGAATTTAAATTGGAAACAGGAGTTAGCTGCTATTGACTCTTCTATTTCATCAGCGTGCTATGCACTCAGGAGTCTTAGAGATATTTTAAAACTAAAGGCTATATATTATGCTCTAGTAGAATCTAAATCAAGGTACAGCATCATGCTTTGGGGTAACAACTACAGTTATAACTGTCAGAAAGCTTTTATCTTACAGAAACGGGCCATAAGGACTTTAGTAAGAATCTCACAAAGAGACTCCTGCAGAGAGCATTTTAAAGAACTAAAAATTCTAACAGTACCAAGTTTATATATACTAGTTATCCTTAATCACTTTGCCAAGTATTATACATCAATTTGAATCACAAGAGGAACGGAAGGTAAGAGAAAGCACAAGAAGAAAGGAGTTTAAACACAAGATGATACCAAATGTTAACGTAGCTAAGCATTGCTCCGGATACCAAGCAGTAGAATTGTTTAATAGGCTACCAACTGATTTGAAATTATTAATATATAGCCCACACTTATTTAAAAATAAATTAAAATATTGGAAAAATGTTTAAACTCAGTATCAGATTTCATGTCAAATTATATAAAATAAATACTTACTCATACAATAATACTATTTTACTGGACGCGCTTTTTACCTGTATTGAAACTTGACATAACAATGCTTTGAGTTTGGTTAATCACTTGATATTACTTTTGACATTATATCGACATTTGAGATTAGATTTATTTGTAGACGTATTACCTATGTTTAATTATTTGACTCAATATCTTACATTATTTAATTTAAATTTTATAAATTGCTTTGCTTAAATGTGACAGTTCTATTTTAATATTATTTTAAAATGGTGTAATATTCAACACAATGTTTATTGTTATGAATAAATAAATACTAATATTTTCTTAAATGACGTATCGTTGAAGTAGATACTAACAACGTACTTCAACTAAGGCGTCGTACTTTCAACATCACAATATTTAAGAAAACGCCAACCTAATATCAACATGGTGTTTTCGAACGTTCTTTTGTTTTTAGTCGTTGAACCACAATAACGTGAAAACTAAACTATCACTAAGTACTGGATGTCCGACACCGTTGATAAAAACAACGATGTTGACAACGGGTGACGTAACCGAAACTACGATGCGCATCGATGGTGAAAAATAACAACAACGCCCATCTCTTACGACGCTTACCATCAGCTGAGATGGTGGTCAAACGCGAGCCTATCATTATAAAAAAAGGCATTTTCTGCAACCTATCCAAGGCGTTTGATTGAGTCATTCATAAAACATTATTCCATAAACTTGACATAACGGACTATAGGCACCTACCTACTCCATTCTAATTAACATTAGACATTTAAACAAACCTTTTTCACTGTCCGTTCAACCGATTTTGACTTCTATTCCGTAAGCATAACTTAAGGATGGCATTAAAATTAAAAAAGTGTTTTGGTACAATACCAAATTTTTACTGCAGCTGCCATTTATCATGCTATCAACGCAATAAAAGTCAAAATCGGTTGAACGGACAGTAAACATTTGTTTAATTATATAATGTTTTTCGAATTGAGTACTTATGTAGGTTTAGGCACAGTATAGATATGGAACAGTACGGAAACTACCTACAAATTTTCGAAACGGCACACACACAAACATACGCAACTACAAGACTCCTAAAGGGCCTATTACACTACTCGATATTCAGACAGTCTTAGTCGATGTCGCGTAGTGTAATAAGGGTTAGACCGGTCTTACTCGGAACAAAAAATAAGACAGTCTGAATATCGCGTAGTGTAATAGGCCCTAAGTGTTTCTCGTTCTCGCGGTGCTGTCAGTAGTAGCGAGTCCCGCGTCAAGACGAGTGGTAATGTTTAAGTTTACTTCCGTGATCTTTATAAAAATGCCACTCTTAGTAAATTAATAAAATCTTTCGTATTTGCTCCAAAAGAGAAACTGCAAAGTAGCTGAATTAATTTACAAAGAGTTAGAAAAAATCAGTTTTATAGTACCTACCTACCCTGTCCTTGTTTCAGTCTATAAAAGCTGTTCATAAGAAAGAGATTTTTTTTATTATACTATTGGTAAAAGTTTAAAATAAAGAACGTGTCGTAGCCAAAGGTCGTAGCAGACGACAGTATTTTTCAGTAAATTTTTGTAATTTATGAGGAATATTAAATTTATATAAATACCTTTAGTATTTATAATGTTTTTTAGCAGACCTCTGTGATGCTTTTTCAGCGAGATATCAGCGATAATATGTTTGTCACCGTTTGGATGGCGTGGCCATAAGGTTTTAGTCTTACAGCTCCTGAAATATAAACCTAGGATTTTTCGTTGTATTTTTAGAAGTTTCGACAAATTTAAATCTATGTTTTACAAAAAACTTCAGACCTCTGCGATGCTTTTTCAGCGAGATATCAACGATAATATGTTTGGCACCGTTTCAATGGCGCGGCCATAAAGTTTTAGCCTTACAGCTCCTAAAATATAAACCTAGGATTTTTTGTTGTATTTTTAGAATTTTCGACAAATTCAAATCTATTTTTTACAAAAAACTTCAGACCTCTGCGTTGCTTTTTCAGCGAGATATCAACGATAATATGTTTGGCACCGATTCGATGGCGCGGCCAGGGTTTTTGCTTTATAGCTCCTAAAATATAAACCTAGGTTTTTTTTTTCTATATTTTTACAATTTTTTTTATAAATTAAATCTATTATTTACCTACATTTCAGGTCTCTGCAGCGCGTAGTTTTAAAGATCTCTGTGGCCGCGCGGTTCTCCGCGTTTCAATGGCGCGGCCACATTCAAACCCTTAAAACTTCTTAACCATAACTTTGACAAATTCATGGTTTTGGGAATTAACTTTTACAAATTTTTACATAATCTTGGCATAGTTTTTATTATTTATCGTTATGGCCGCGCTGTTGAAACGCTCACATTATTTTCATAGTCCTACGGTATCTTTCTATGATGAAGGGCTGTATACATAGACTATTTTTATTTTGCAGAAAAGAACCATCAGAGGCATTTACAATCTTTGCCGTTGCGATTCTCTAAGGGAACTTTTACGGATAATAACACATAACGGAGCGTTGTCGATAGATATTTATGAAAACATCATGTACGTTAGAAATAATATTCATATTCTTTTATTGTTGATGGGCTCGCGTTTGACCGCTACCTCACCTGATGGAAAGTGACTAGAAGTACAAGAGAAGACCAGAAATACAGTTAAAATAGATTTGTTACAATTAGTTCAGCCAGATTTCAGACTGGCTAAACTTGTCTTATTTTTCATGGGGTATTACTGTTTGAAATCTTTTAATAAAATACCTTCCCACATAATAGAACTGGCGGGATGAAGTTTAAATTTGTATTAACGCACACTATGCAGGCAAGTACCTAGTTTATTACGAGTATAAGTTGGGGGTTATATTGAAGATACTTGGCTCAATACTGGTCCAGATCCACTACTACTATGGTGCACGTAGCTACTAGTTGATCAGTATTCAAATTACTTTTCTTAAGTTTGAAAACTTTATTGTAGTATTGCATATTGTAGAAGCATTTTTTTTTCTATCTATTTACTATCGACTTATTGACATTATATGAGTGTTGCTG
The DNA here is from genome assembly GCA_961205895.1 of Mythimna pallens. Classification (NCBI taxonomy): domain Eukaryota; kingdom Metazoa; phylum Arthropoda; class Insecta; order Lepidoptera; family Noctuidae; genus Mythimna; species Mythimna pallens. Next base: position 354,097 of record OY540824.1, read on the forward strand.
ATAATGCCCGTGAATGGACGCTGTCAGTTGAGACATGTGTTTCTATCCAGCGGGGCCACTCGACCTAGACCGAAAAAACTAGTGGCATTGCTTTGTTTGTTCAATGTAACTCATGAATTTACTGACAAGATCCCAATGTACCTCAACTATTTTTAATAAAATTAATCGCCGTATCGCCGCACGTTTAAATATTAAATCTCACTGTGTACGACCGTAAAATGCACGTGCTAGGTGTGATGCTGGTATTCATTACATCAGGCTTTTGTAGTACCTGCACAGTATGTTGTAAGACAGGGCGAGACTTAACTCCGATGACCGGCTAGAGGGCCCCTGATCCCGAGCAAGTCTCTATCGATAGGTGTAGAGGGTTCCATGCACCAGCTCGTAGGAATTTGTAAAACAACGGAAGAGGATTAAATATCGTTTATTATACAAACTTTTATAACCTAAAAATATGCAAGGCGCGATCACCCTAGCGAAGATCCATTAAGATGCATTTACATATTATGTCGAGCAAAGCTCGCCTTGAAGAGTCATACATCAAATTCAAGGATAAGTGATAGTTGTAACGTTGAACTAACACAAAGATATTTTAAAAACATCGCTAAAAAGTAGGATTTTAGGACCATTTTAGTGTGTCTATTATTCCTAGCTCTTCCAGTCGTTTCTTTCTTACATCTAAAAGTGCAGATAATTAAATTACCCGCGACGTCGCATAGACACCAAGATTTTTGTATACTGAAAAAAATTACCATAAACGGTTATGAAAATATTTCACATCAAAATAGCCCTTTTCGGTAAGCTGCGGGTCTCGACGGGTGGCGCTCCCAGACGGCGTGGCCGCGGCCGACGAGCCGGCGGACGGCATGCCGGCGGCGGGCACGGCGCGCGCGGCAGCGGCCTGCGCGGCGGTAGGCTGCGCACCCGGTTGTACACCCAGCGAGGCCGGCCGCTCCGGCGCACCAGAGCTGTGGCGCGAAGGGCCGCGCGCGCGCCTTTCATCGCGCCGCTCGAAGGCCGGCTGGTCCACTTCGAACTCGTAACGCTCGTAGACGTCGTCGTCGATCTCCGGCTCAGTGCCCTCGTCGTCGGTGGTCCACAGCTCCATGGGCGTGAAGCCGTGGTACACGCGACCAGCAGTGGCGCTGGCCTCGGGTGCAGCGTCCGACGCGGCGGACGCGCTAGTGTCGGCGGCGGTGGGAGGCACCGCGGCGGGCGAGGGCGAACTGTGGCGTACATTTCAGAACTACTAGTTATATCCAAAGGATCTTTTTTCTCTTTATAGTACCTACCAAGAGAAAAAAGATTCTTTCTTCATTACTCTTCATACGGCGTTGAAGTAATAAGTGCAAAAATTAGCCGCTAAGTAGAACAACCCTCTGAGGAGGAATAAAATCCTCAACTTACCTTTGAAATTAACCTCAAACCAAAGAGGATCTTCTACAGAGTCCTAAAACCGAGAGGGATTCTGAGAAGAAAAGTCTACGGAGTGCCACCATGAGCGGTGATCTGGTAGCAGAATGATGTTGACAATAAGACGTGGACTATACAGTTAGTGTAAATAAAATGATCATAAGCCGTGACTACATTCAAATTAAATTTTAAACTGTAGTCTTATTTTGAAAGTGAACTGGCGGTTAGGAGTGTCATGCTCACTCAAACGTCTTGCTGACGGCACATGCGCTAGGCCATGTTCATGAGCGGGTGTCGTCAGTTAGACTGGTGGTCCCTCAACTGCGGTTTATTTTAAGTTTTTGTTCTTTGCATTGTATTTCTTGCCTCCGGAGGTGTGCGGCATCGTTCTCACATAATAAGTAATGATAATTTCTTCATTACCGCCGATGTCAACATAATTTTATAACTATTCTACGATCAGCCATGTTTAACTATATCATGAAATAATCATGCATTTAGCTGTTCATGTCGTTAACTGCATTGTGCATTGATTTGGCCTGCCCATATCATAATGTGACCAGGTTGCAAGGTTCTATATCATGAAAAGCTGAGGGTGGGGTGCAGGAGAGTAAAAAAAATATAGCCTACGACCTATTTTCAAACCTACCAAACATACCAAAAAAAAAGAAAAAGAAATGGTCGGTCAAGCGGTTTCTATAAGAAATACTGACACGAGATTTTTAGTAGAAGATATTATTTTCTTCAAGTCGCACGCTACGTTATCTCCCGAGATGACGATTTGTTTTACTTAATTCCCAAATATACCAAATTGGTAGTTCGATTTCGCAAAAAATTCGTAAATTATGTGTCTTAGATATTTCTTCTATCTGTTAGTAAAATTATATGAGTTTATGAAAATCCGTATCCGTTTGAGACTAGCATGAATAAGCACAAGCTAAGCATGGCGGACGACTTTCAATTAGGTGTAATAATTATGTTGTGAACATTAATTTTTTAATGATCATGAGAAATATACGAATGTCAAAAAAAGGTGGCATTTGGACACAGTGAGGCGACTGCTCAGTTCGCTCGCCGGTGGTGCATGCGCACTACCAGCGCGCCCGACTGCGAAGCTCGCGAAGCTGCGTTCGCTTGTTCTAATTAACTTTACTTATATTTAATTCTGCCATTTTTTTTTACAAATAAATTACCACCTACATTGGCGTCTGATACCTAAACATTTAACTTTATAAGTGAGCGTTTCAACCGCGCGGCCATAATGATAATTAAAAATTAAAACTATGGCAAGATTCTGTAAAAATTTGTAAAAGTTGACTCCCTAAACCATAAATTTGTCAAAGTTATGGTTAAGAAGTTATAAGGGTTTGAATGTGGCCACTCCATTGAAACGTGGAGAACCACGTGGCCACGGAGATTTTTAAAACTACGCGTTGTCGAGTTTTTTTTTTTAATTGAATTTGTAAAAAAATTGTTAAAATATATAAAAAAAATCCTAGGTTTATATTTAAGGAGCTATAAAGCAAAATCCCTATAGCCGCGCCATCGAAACGTTGACAAACATATTATCGTTGATATCTCGCTAAAAAAGCATCGCAGAGGTCTGAAGTTTTTTGTAACACCGATTCGAATTTGTCAAAATTTCTAAAAATACAACAAAAAATCCTACTTTTATATTTCAGGAACTGTAAGACTAAAACCCTATAGCCGCGCCATCGAAACGGTGCCAAACATATTATCGCTGATATCTCGCTGAAAAAGCATCGCAGAGCATAGATTAGAATTTGTCGAAACTTATAAAAATACAACATAAAATTGTAGGTTTATATTTTTGGAGCTATAAGACTAAAACTCTAAGGCCGCGCTATTGAAACGGTGACAAACATAATTATCGCTGATATCTCGATAAAAAGGCATCGCAGAGGTCTGAAATTTCTTGTAAAACAGAATCGAATTTGTAGAAACTTCTAAAAATACAACGAAAAATCCTAGGTTTATATTTCAGGAGCTGTAAGACTAAAACCCTATGGCCACGCCATTGAAACGGTGACAAACATACTATCGCTGATATCTCGACAAATTATGTTTTACAAAAAACTTCAGACCTCTGTGATGCTTTTTCAGCGAGATATCAGCGATAATATTATGTTTGTCAACGTTTCGATGGCGCGGCCATGGGGTTTTTGCTTTAAAGCTCCTTAAATATAAACCTTGGTTTTTTTTTCTATATTTTTACAAATTCAATCTATTATTTTCCTAAATTTCAGGTCTCTGCAATGCGGAGTATATAAAGATCTCCGTGGCCGCGCGGTTCTCCGCCTTTCAATGGCACGGCCACATTCAAACCCTTATAACTTTTTAACCATAACTTTGACAAATTTATGGTTTTGGGAGTCAACTTTTAATTTTTTTTTTACATAATCTTGGCAGTTTTTTTTATTAATTATCGTTATGGCCGCGCGATTGAAACGCTCACTTTTATAAAGGGTAGGTTTTTGACTGTCCTCAACCCATACATGGCGGTCTCAATTATACGCAGTCACTGTTTCATCCATTTTTGACAATACCGTTCCACGGTTGGGCAATGGCCTCCCCATAACTTTCCTCTCTTCTTATATCTTGTGAACGCCACTCAGTCGTGACGCTAGTTTTTATAGGTCTAGCTCATTTCTGTGCCATCACGGTCTGAGGAGAGCGTTGCCTTATAGCTACAATGACGAAGGGGCCCGCCGGCAATGCCTTCTCAAAAAGAAGTTGTGAGTGTGGCGTAGTACACACACATCACAGCGTCATACCGTTTGCCGTTACGGCATTTTACTTGTTTATAGTCATTTTACAAGGCGCGCCAATAGATGTTTCACATCAAAAATCCGTCGTGTCGTGCAAGACGGTGCGCGTCAACGACATCCAAAGCCCAGTTACACGGGGAGTGTGGGCAAGAAGCCTACGATATACTTACGAATGTAGAAAGATGATGTGGCTCGTATTTAGTAATGGTAACTGCCTTGTGTATGGACCCCATGAAAGGTCACGCTCATACAAATGGTGTCGCATGTGTTAATTCAGTAGGTTTCCTTCAGAAAGGTTGAGCTGAATAGTGCATGAGTGCCGTCACTTGGGACTCTCAACTGCCATAATTGATTTTATTCTTTGGATTGTCTTTTTACTGCAGAAGCTTTTAACGTGCATGTTTTTGTACATCGTTCGTACACACTATACATGGTGGTTACGTATGATGGTTACTTAGTGTATATATATTTATATATACACTAAGTAACCATCATTTTGTAATGATTTATTGATTTAAAGGCGTGTCTGTGCAGTTTGTTGCACGTCGTTCTCCAAAGATGTAGGCAAGCTTTGATACGTGCTAATAGTTTCATCTTTTTGTTTAAGACCTACCTTGACCAATTCAAAGTGCCTGTAATTGTATTAATTTAAATAAATTCTTTGAGTTTGACTCGAGCTTGCATCGAGACCAACAACTTCAAGAAGGTTTGTTAACATCAGGCGAGTAGACGGTAATATTGTTGGTGAAGCAGTCCGTGCCGCTGGGTGAGCGGGGAGAGCTCTTTACGTAAACCACACACACTTGTTATTTGAATTGATTTATTGCGAATTTGCAACACAACAGACCGAGGCGAGTGATGCTGTGGACCAGCGGTGGTGCTCATGCGGCACTAACAGCGGCTACTGCTGAACATTTCACTCATGACAAACATTCATAATAAATAAAATATAAAAAAACAACGCTAAAACAAAAGAAAATATTATCACAGTACTATATTGAAAAGTAAGAGCTTGTGTGTGATGGCATCCTGCAGTAATGTACAGTGACGACATGAAGATGCAGCGGGCGCCGCGCATGGCTGGGCGTGCGCAGCTGGCGGCTGCAGAGCGCGCGCTAGCGGTAGCTTCATAGTTTTGCTTTACAATATATTTTAAGAGCGTCTCAAGAGCTGCATGTTCTGTCAAGTGTAGTCTGTGTTAGGTGTGGCGTGCCAGTGCAGTAGTGGTTTGTGCGCCGCGGCCGGCGGGCGCTGTGGACTGTGCAGTAATATCGAGCAGATCAAACTGTCTGCCGTGGGAGCAGTGAGTAGCGCGGCCGCTACGTGCGCAACTAGAGAGCCGCGCGGCGTGCGCGTGCCTGTTTCGTGTATTCACAAAAATACCTCACACTAACTATTAAACAATAAAACCATTTGAGACGAGTTCAACATAGCGCACTTTAGCTACAGGTCGCGCGTAGCCTGATTGTCCGAGAGCTTTACCTTATTGCTCGTCGCGTCAATTATTTTTAAAACAAAACAGTGATAGAGATCTTTTCAAACAAAAATTTAGATTTTTTAAACTAAGTACATAATTACACCTACCAATTAGATTATAGCTTCTAATATAATATATCTTTCTTAACTTTTATATAAAATAAATAAAATATAATCTATTCATTTATCAACAAATAAAATATTTGTTTTCGTCATGAGTATGAACATGAACTGTGTTCCGGTGCTATAGCTTGACACGATACTCAAATTCATTTTAATCCCAGTTAGTACTTATTGGAAATGGGCCTAGGCTTGTCAAGATTCACGGATGTTAAAGCGAAATCAAAATAGTGATCAAACACAATCTTATCAATAACATTAAAAAAAACCTTTTCAATATGTTAAAGCCATTACAATTTCCAGTATTTTAGACAACCGAAAACGAATATTAAAAAAAAACATACATTCAGCCCAACATAGAACCTCCTCCTTTTTGAAGTCGGTTAAAAACAATGTTTCATAATTGTCATGTGATGTCAAACGCTCGGACGTTGAACACGCTGCATGTAGTTAGTGTGTCCGCAGTCCAGGCACCGCCGCGCGGCACCACTAGTGAGAACACACGTGTCTCCCCGCTCGTGTGGACGCGTGTACTTGTGCGAGTAGCACGTGTGTGTGCGGTGAGTGTGAGTGTGGCGTGTCGGAACCGTCGGCTGCCCGGTCGACGCGTGCGACGCGTGCGACGAGTGCGACACGTACGAGTGGCCTAGTATAGCGGTCGCAGGCGCCGTCAGTGCGAGTTCATCGCACGACGCGAGCGCGCGTAGCTGCAAGCAACGTAAACCAAAAATAAACAAAAAAGAAGCAAATAAAAATGAACTAAACTTATTCATGCAAATAAACATAACTGAATAAAAATGTGCTTGCTACGGTCAAACGCACTTAGGTAAGTACACTTGACCACGACACTACTCTTGGTGCTAATAAATAAAAGCTCTAATAACAGACCATGGATATGAAATTACCGTAAAAACCCGATCAAAGGCAAATCTGGACATAATTCTAGTTGATAGCGGATACCGAACGTTTCAGAGTCCGTAATGGACTCGATGATATTTGACTTTGATGCACTTAATCCCCGTGGCTAGGAGACCGGTGGTCGCACGACACTTGGACATTCATTCCCTACACGGAAAGTACGAAATGAAAACCTATAAAATAAGATCGCACGAGGAACGCGGGCTGGACGGACACGTATACTTTGAAAGAGTTGCTTAAATTTAGAACAGACTTCCGTGCATATGTCAAAGTGTATCAACCTTTTTTGTTCATAATTAATGTATTCTATAACTTTTGTTGTTAAATAAAAGTTGATGTCTTAAGGTTCAATTACACTTGGTCGTTAGCTTGTATTCGAACAGCTTTCATTTTGGTTATCCGACGCCGTTTTCCTTTCAATTGTCAAGCAGTACTTTACCAGCCGTCTAGTGTTGTGTGCCCGTGTAACCGAACGTGAGTAAAACAATGTAATTCGAGTGCCCGAATTCGAGTAACTTCTTTTGTGCACCCGAATACAGGCTAACGACCAAATTTAATTGCGCCATAAGAATTGATTGACCTTGCCGTTCTGAGCGGCAGCGAAGAGCGGTGCGGCGAGCGAAGAAATCAAAAGTATGAAAACGCCACGAGTCGCCGCTCATAGCGAAAAAGCGCGCGGTTTTCTCAGAGCGAATCACTACAGCGGCGAGCGGTGACGTGAGCGGCGGGAACCAAAGTACCAGCGACTAAGTGCGACGCCACGAAACCACAGTAAAGATACTGTGAAAAAACAGCGGCGCGAACAGCGGTGTAGGAGTGACGTACCTATTCAGTGGCGAAACAAAAAAATAGAATTGTTTTAAATATTGTATGTGCTGCAGAATATTACCAAAAGTTTTCACACTCATTCTTGTGTGCTCATAAAACTTATCTAGATATTTTCTGTAATCTTCGTATAGGTGACGAGATTCGTCATTTAAACACCGATCTTTATTCAGTTCGTGCACTCCTTCTCTCATATTAAGAATATCTTGTTTTAAAAATATATTGCTTTCTAAACAGAGAAGGATAATTTTGATAATGCCATTACTTTGAACACGTTCTGACTACCTAAATACGTCCACCGCGGCCGCCGCCGCTCGGCTTGTGGCGTGCAATTCGCACCGCTTGCCGTCACCGCACCGTCCGCCGCGCCGCTCGCCGCTAAGACCGAAGTCGTGAACAGGCCGTTACACATTCTTGCGAGGACTTTGTAATTTACTAATTGCGTTACTTGATTACAGGACCTACTAAGATTTACCTTTGCTGGGGTTACTTACTTAAACAGAGCATACTACGAGTATTATGTAAGAGGCATAGCAGACTCGATACTTGTAGCATGCGCGATGGGTGAGCGAGCGGTGTCTCGCAAGTGCCCTTAAACCTGCGGCTCTCAAGTGTTCAGTCGCTGTTACCAGAACCCGTCCCGTAGCTGTTGTAGAAAGAGCGGCTGCTAAAAGTATCGAGTCAGCTGCAGCGCCATGTACGAGGGAGACGCTTACCGGCGGGTGGCTTCGTCGTGGCCAGCGCCGTGGATTACCTGTGGAATATTATTATTATTATATTACAACGCGCTCGTCACTCACATAATGTCGACTTCCTCGCCACTGACAACACGACCGCACCGAATGCTACACTAACTTTCTTTCTAGGTTTAAGGTTATCTAATTAAAAAACCAATCAAATATCTAATTTTATTACAAAAAATACTTAGTTATTTACGAAATACTTATTTGTTTTATAACGCAATCTACGTGGGCGTACAGCCACAAGGACTAGCACTGGGAGCGGCTTCTAACATGCCTGACGGTAGGCTAGAAGAGCACAAACTAAAGCCGCCATAAGTACACATTAGGAACTGTTAACAAATGTGACGAAAATTCACTCGTGTAATATTCAGTAAGGTGGCGTTCGTCGTAAATAAAAATTACCTTCCTTTTGAAAATGTTTGCTTAAAAAATTCGTCAAACAGTTCTTTACGTATATGTATGTAGCGACCTATGTTTTACTTGTTTATTAGTCAATACAATCTACCAAAATTCCGGTACACTAACTCTGCAGAGTGTGGCGGGACTCACATTGTAACACATCGCATGCGCCGCCATGACTCATTGCCAGCGCAGTACCTGAAACATGCGCGCGTCAGCTTTGGAGCCTACTTGAGCCGCCCTGCCTGGGCTTATCTCTACTGCGCCCCAACAGGCTGGTTAGCGCGTCGCATGTTACCCGTCAATTTTCTTAGAAAATCATAAAACAGATAACCCCTTTCTCAAAACGTGGCGACGCGACGTCTCGATACTTATTTACTTCTACAATGATTTATCAATGGCTCTACTCATTGATTAATCATTTCGTTGTAATCGATTCTGAAAATTATCATAATGTAACTACAATGATTTTGATGCTTAAAGACATTATTATATTTCATAAGTAATAAATAGCTTTCTGGTACCTACAAGCTGTGAGAACAAGTGCTGATTTGGTAATGTAAATATTCGGGACTTGAGGTGTGTCGGCCTGTGGTAGTGTTGGTGTACTCACATTGGCGATGGCGGAGGTAGGTTTAGGCGCGGCGAAGCGGCCGACGGCGGCGGCGGGCGCCACTGAGGCGTCGCCACCACAGTTGCTGCTATCAAAACACACGTTAGTACTCCGCCTGCGCACCGGAGTAGCCGGCGGCGGCGCCAGCTACCAGGGGCTGGTGAATAACGCACACGATGCAGACAAATTTTCTCAGCACAAGACGGCACACGTTAGTGGAGCATGACGGGGCTCGCGCTCCGTCGGCTCCAACGCTCCTGCGCTACAAGAGCTTTCGACTGACTACGTAAAAATGAGTATCTGGCTACTTTATGAATTTACCGGTGGCCAGTTCTCGTTAATTATACATATATATTATTCAGAGATGGCAAAGTATAGATCATAACATCTGTCCATCTTCTCCGGTCATAAAAGACAAAATTTGTGCACGACTACTTCAGTATGTCACTGTCGTATTTTCCACCAGACTTCATTACTGCGATACATTAACAAATTAGCAGATACTTATTGACCAGGTGCGCCTTTACCAAAAGTGTTGTCATTGTTAATAATCTTCTGCAATCATAATGAGATTCGCGATTCGGAGAAACGTTCGTATTCAATCTCTTAGGAACGTAAAGTTAATGTAATGGTTGAATTATTGAGAACTACTAACTATTACAAATTTGCCACATTTCAAATAAAATGAATATCGAACACGATAAGTTTGTCCTCGAATCGAAATGGTGACTACATTCGAGCTGACCACTGTGTATGAACAAGTGTAAAAGGAAGCTCGCACTGACCTGTGCTCTACGCTTATTAACTTATTATGTTTCTCGTTAGTCTCCAGCATCTGTCGTGGAGCAGACACACAATCAGTTACTCGTGAGGTACCACAGCTGACTATTGTAAATAGGCTACTTGCATTCATTTTAATTGTGGACTACGTTAAATGAATAAATTAAATAATCCGGCGATTCTGACCTGATCTCCTCGTCAGATCGGTCGAAGAAGCTGGGTGCTACGGCGAAGTTATTGTTCTGGCGCATCAGCTTCTCGATCCCGAAGTTCCTGGCGAGGAACTTCTCCATCTTGTCGGAGGGTCCGTCTATGGCCAACTGACTAGCTGTTACCTCCAACTCCTGCACAAGCACGAGTCTTACATGCAGTACAACATTTATATTTTACAAACTTTTCATCACAATTTACTTCAATGTACTAAGTAGCATGGAAAGGTTAAAGGAAAGGTTTTTAATGAAGGGAATAATGATCGTAAGTTCTGATCGCGTCGGTGTGGCAGACGTGGCCAGATTTTAACGAAGGGAACAATGATCGTAAGATCTGATCGCGTCGATGTGGCAGACGTGGCCAGATTTTAATGAAGAGAACAATGATCGTAAAATCTGATCGCGTCGGTGTGGCAGACGTGGCCACATTTTAATGAAGAGAACAATGATCGTAAAATCTGATCGCGTCGGTGTGGCAGACGTGGCCAGATTTTAATGAAGAGAACAATGATCGTAAAATCTGATCGCGTTGGTGTGGCAGACGTGGCCAGATTTTAATGAAGAGAACAATGATCGTAAAATCTGATCGCGTCGATGTGGCAGACGTGGCCACATTTTAATGAAGAGAACAATGATCGTAAAATCTGATCGCGTCGATGTGGCAGACGTGGCCACATTTTAATGAAGAGAACAATGATCGTAAAATCTGATCGCGTCGGTGTGGCAGACGTGGCCAGATTTTAATGAAGAGAACAATGATCGTAAGATCTGATCGCATTGGTGTGGCAGACGTGGCCAGATTTTAATGAAGGGAACAATGATCGTAAGATCTGATCGTGTTGGTGTGGCAGACGTGGCCACATTTTAATGAAGAGAACAATGATCGTAAGATCTGATCGCGTCGGTGTGGCAGACGTGGCCAGATTTTAACGAAGGGAACAATGATCGTAAGATCTGATCGCATCGGTGTGGCAGACGTGGCCAGATTTTAATTAAGGGAACAATGATCGTAAGATCTGATCGTGTCGGTGTGGCAGACGTGGCCACATTTGAATGAAGAGAACAATGATCGTAAGATCGGATCGTGTCGGATTTCGAACATGACAATAAGATTTGGAAAAAAGAAAGGGGACGCCTTTGTCCAGCTAACCCAACCAAAACATACAAAGTCATCGGAGCTGGCTCAAATTTTTGGTGTTAGCGTCAACCTCTGTATCAATGTTGTTGTAGTAGTAGAACTGTTTGTGGAGGAGCTTGAGAAGGAATGAAGCATCATGATAACTATCCACATATACCGCAGATATTCCGGGGTAAGGTAACTCACATGCAGCATGAAGTCGAAGAGCATACGTCCGTAGCCCATGCGCTGGCGGTCGCGCACGATATAAAAATCTAGGACACAGAGTGGCTCCACTTCGTGCACGGTCTCTTTGGCGTCGAACAGGAACAGATGCTTGCGCCCCACCTTCAGCAGTCCGATGATCTCGCCCTTGCCCCTGCAAGACCACACAATCCCGTGAGACAACATAGACATAACTCATATTAGGTACAAGCGCAGAAAGACACCAGACCTTGATGCTCATAAAATGCTTTGAATTCGCTAATTATCGCGTTCATAAATTCGTTGTAGCTGTTTGTGAAATCCGCCGTGTGAACACTGACGCAAAGCGTGCATTGCTCACTTGCAGTCATAAAGGGTCGCAGCATACAAATCGCTGGAAGCTGCATAGCTGCATGCGATTCAACATACAATGCAATGCTGTTTGTGTACGTAGGAATGTCTAAAAGTTTCACGCCTTCCATCCACCCTTAGTATAATATAATCAGAGATACAAAACTTTCAATAAAATTATAGCAATTATCGACCCTTAAACTATAAAAGGATATAGGAATAGGTATATAGATACCTATACCTAGAAAAACCCACGAAAAGGAAAGGAAGAGCAAACGTGCTCGGGTGTATATAATCCAGTGAGGTGCTGGTAGGGATCTTAATTGTACTTCCGGGATTGTGAGCCGTGGTTTACCTCTCCACTCCTCAAACACTTGGTTCTAGTGACTGTTTCTGGGGCTCAATTATTGAGTGTGCAAGTCACCCCTTGCCTTTCTGAAGGAGGAAACAAAGAAGTACTCCATAGTACTGGTAGTAAGTTTGGGTACTTCGGCAAAACTTACCGCAAAGCTTTTCCGATGTTCAGTGTAGCCAATTCAGAGGAATTGTGTCGAAATAACGATTAAAATGCAGGCATACCAACTAGACTCATGTTGATATAGACATATCAGGAAACAAGTCGCCGAGGATACTGATATGATCTGAGCCACAGTGCACCGCTGGCCGACCGCAGCTAGTTGGGGCCAAGTAATGTGTCAACCACACATCTAATGCCTGCTTCATCAACTGTTTTAAAATCCCTGAATCGCTTCAATGGGATGATGTCACAACTTGGCATTCTACTTGCTTTTCTTCAGCTGATCCTTCTACGTGCGCGGACGCGAATATGTGTTGCGGCAGGGAATAGAATATTACATTCCATTCTCAGATGTGACAATGTCTGGCAAAGCTTTAGCTTTTGGAGCCGATTGTAATCGCGCTAACGCACTTAAACACGCGTTATGCCAGGCATGGGTCGACGCTCGAATGCGCGATGTAAATGACCTTAGTCAAAAATTCCTAGCGGGAGAAATAATGAGTCGTCACTGGAGCAGTCGAAGTATCATGAGAGTTTCAGTACGTATTTACTGGGAGCCATTTGTGTGATACTGACATTGGCGCTTCTTTGTTTATTTTTGATGCCGTCAATAAACAAAGTGTAACCGGCAGTGGATACAAATACAGATTCTACATGTGAGTGTTATATATAGTGACGAATGTCATTTAAATCACGAATTTTAATATTAGGTCTTTACCTATGAAATTGGAGACTTGTATGATAATTTTAAAATATAAAAATTTTGGTAATTTTTTTATTTCAGCTAATCAAAGTACTGGCCCAAATTATCTATACAATTTTGCCATTTTGATGACAGTTTGTTTATCCCTTTACTGTAGAAGTCTGCCGAACGGGAGGCGATGAAGTCAGCGAAAGCGTTTTGTACTGCATCACGGGTGTTGAATTTTTTCCCACTTAAAAAATTGACTAAATTTTGAAAAAAGTAGAAATCTGTTGGGGCAAGGTCCGGTGAGTACGGTGGGTGACGGAGAGCTTCCAGCTGTAACTCTTGTAGCTTTGCGATGGTCTGTCGTGAAGTGTGAGCTTGCGCGTTGTCGTGGAGAAGCAATGGGGAAGAGCGATTGACTAGTCTTGGTTGTTGAATTGCGGGCTTCTCCATCATTGTTTGCAATTCTTGGCAATAGACATCTGCCGTCACTGTTGTGCCATTCGGTAAGAAGCTGTGATGTACAAGTCCGGCACTGGTCCACCAGACAGTCACCATCATCTTCCTATGAGTAATCTTTTTTTAGCGCACTGATTAGGTGCTGTACCTGGGTCCACCCACTGAGACGAACGCTTACGGTTGTCGTACAGGATCCAATTTTCATCGCAGGTAACAATTCGATTAAGAATTCCCTCGTTTCTATGCCGATTCAGTAGTGCTATGCATGCTTCGACACGTAAATCTCGCTGTCGGTCGCTTAGTTCGTGTGGCACCAACTTATCTAGCTTTTTTATCTTTCCGATTTGACGCAAGTGCTTCAATGTTGTTTTGACACTAACTCCAAGGCCCGCAGCAAGCTCAGCCGTAGATTGAGATGGATCCGCTTCCACTATCGCCTTCAATTCGTCGTTGTCGAAAATAGTTACCAGCCGACCGCGAGGCTCGTTCTTCAACTCAAAATTTCCAGATTTAAAACGATTGAACCAATAATGGACTGTGTTTATGCAAGCAGTGTTATGCCCGTACACGTCGTTAATGTTTCGTGTTGTTTGCGCAGCGGTATTTCCACGTAGGAACTCATATTCGAAAATTGTACGAATTTTCAGTTTATCCATAGCGCCAAAAACTACCACAATGTCTCAAAAACAAAAAACTATCTAAAAACAAATGACTGAAATTGAAATTAAATTAACACGTCTTTCGAATAAAATTTATTTGAATTTCGAATTGCGCGCCAATCCACAGATAATTAATTCTGAAAATGCTGGTTATAGAATCTCCAATTACATAGGTAAAGACCTATTATTTCACGAATATTGTTTGTTGTATTGTATACATTTATAACATTTATGTAGTTCAAATCAAATGTAAAAGTACCTACAAAGATTAATCAGTAATATTGTTGTGTAAACAAATATAAAACTCGAAACTTAGACGTATTGATGATAATCCTATAAATTATTTTGTAATTATTAATGATCGTAAAGCTTATAACTCTCATTTTAAATTGATATTTTATTGTAAAAAGTTGTTTCGAGTCGATTAGTACAGAACAGTCAGTGGGTATTATATTCTTTGAAATAAAAACTAAGAAATACAAATCAAGTGTAAAATTGCTTGAATGATCTTATACTGTTTTAAAACTGTTTAACTATGTAATAATTGTAATTAAAGACCTATAAAATAAGTTAAATTATGGTAAACTGTAATTGGTGGAAAATGGCGGGATATTATAATTTGACATTTAAAAAAAGATGTCCATCCACCCGTCGACAGTTTAATATAAAAGGGTTTCTGACCTTTGAAGGGAAACAGTTGTGATCCAGCAAAGCTCACGTAAATTAATTACGGCTTTTAATACAATCAAGGAAGAAATACGACTTCGTACAACAACTGTTGAAATACGAATCATATGTTGGGCCTGCATTTACAACAGAGGCCAACAATTTGAGCAGGATTTGTAAAAATTATGAAATACTCGTAAATGTTAAAAATGCAATTATATTTTTTTTTATTTCTACTAAAACCCACGAAAAGAGAGATACGAGACAGATTTCACCTTATAAGAGTGAGATAACATTTTTAATAGGTTTTTCGGGTACAATTTAAGCGAAAATACTTTTTAAATCATAATTTTGATTTTTAGTCTTATGTGACTCGATTCACAACTCTAGTAAATTCACAAAGTTATAAAAAGATTTTTATGGCATGTGGCACATCACTAGCAAGAGGCTAAACTAGAGAATTTTTGAGGAAGTTGGAAGACTCCGGTCGCTTTTGGTTTTTTAAGCTGTAACATGAACAGCTTTAATTTAAGTTCAACACTTTGCAAGTCAATTAAAAAAATACTAGATAGCTAATGTCACTAATTTTAAATTTAGAAGTACCCTAATACATTACACACTTATATGTTTTTTTAAATTTGTATTTGAATGAAAAATTTGGGTCTTGTTTTCATAAAACAATAAAAAATTCTTTCGCATCACCCATGGCCCCAGTAGGCTTCGACCCTGTTGGGCCCCTACGAGCTAGCAGTTGGTTACGGCGCCGGGAGACGAAAGCAGGAGATCAAAACGTGAGTGTAAAGTACGTAAAAATGCTGTATGTAAAAGATATCCAGGTTATCTATAAATTTATTAAAACAGTAAAATTGTAGACCTATGGTATGGTATTAACCTGTTCAAATTTTGCATAAATAATCCTTATACGCCAGGCCAACTGTTAGACTATAAATTATCACGCTATTTGCTATGGGGGGGTGAGCAATATTCCAAAATGTCGGCATTAAACGACATTTGCCGTGAGTGTTGCTGGGCTTCGAGCCCAGAACTTTACTTTTAATTTTATTACAACAAAATTTAAAATTTTCTTGTAATAAAATTACTTTCATCATTTTCTCAAAATAACATCGACAGCTTCCAAATGTTTTGTCGAAACTAATCAAAACACATAATAAAATCAAAGCGGCGACAGAAATCAGTATTATAATGTTACATAATTCCAGTTAGTTGCAAATTTATCTTCTGAAACAAAAATAATCACGCTATCATATCATCGAAAAGGAGCCAAGCAGTCAATAATGACATTTATATAAAAACGTCTATTTTGAACGATATCATCGAAGACCGTAGCGCAGTGGTTTCATACCTAGACTTGCATTTAATGCGAAGGTGGTTCGAATCCCATATGGCTCTTTTAGTATTATTTATTCACCGTAAATCAGATTTTTTTTTAATATCCATAATATAATGTGTAAAATGAAACCCAACGGTTCATGCATTGGGATTACTATTTATTGAACAGCCCGAGCATTTCCTATCAATCCTATTTTTTCATTATCCTAGATATAAATTTTTATAACCGAAAGAAAGAAATACACTCATATATCTTACAATCCTCCAGACAATTACATAAGATCTTGTACCATTTACCGCGAACACATAACAATCAACCCTAACAACCGTCGGGTGTTCAGAGTGTGAGTGCGGAGATTGCGCGACAATTAGGAGACGAAGCTCGGGCGACGGTTCGACCCCAGATACAACAGTCTGTGTCTATTACGGCTAAGTTGATGGAAGTAAAATGTTGAAATAGTTTTGTCGAGTAGTTTAGGAACAACTGTTTTTTCGTGAATGATCTTAATGATAATGAGGTGAGGCTGAGAAGAAACAATAAACAAATCTGTATTTGTTCATAGTTTCTTCTCACCCTCACTTCTAAGAAGAAGGTCTAGAAGAGAAAAAGATAGTTATGGTTATATATATAGATTTCAAAAAAGCCTTTGATACACTGGACCACGACGGCTTGCTGCAGGCCATGATTGAATGCGGTATAAGGGGCCCCATGAATGCATGGTTTGGCAAGTACCTAGAAAACCGATCACTTAACGTACGTGTAAATGGAGTTGAAAGTTTACCGGGCGACATCAAATTCGGTGTTCCGACCGGTTCAGTATATGGCCGCTAGGATACATAATGCATGTCAATAGCATGTCTAATGTATTGAAAAAATGTAAAGCATTTATGTATGCTGATGATACATGCTTAGTCTATAGTCATAAGAATATCAATGTAATACAGCAGGCAATGCAAAATGATTTTGACAGTATTGTTCAGTGGGCTCATGATAATGGCATAATAATAAATATAAGTAAAACTAAGTGTATGCTGATTCACTCGCCATATCATAAAGATAAAAACAATCTGTTAGTAGAAGTAATAATAATAATAATAATAATTAGCGCGCCGCGTAATGATAGTCGATATCACCATCCCACATGACGAGAATCTCGTGAAAGCTGAGAAAGAGAAACAAATTAAATACCTCGACTTAGCACACGAGGTTGTTGACATGTGGAATGTAGACTCGGCTGTCATTGTGCCGATTGTCGTGACCGCCAACGGCCTTATAGCCAAAAGCTTCGACGACCATCTGTCGAAGCTGTCATTGCACGGTTGGATCAAGGGCCTGATACAGAAGGCAGTACTCCTCGATACGGCTCGCATCGTGAGGAGGTTCCTGTCTCTGGAGCCCTAACCACCGGTAACTTGGACCCTGTCTCGATACCGGCGGACTACTATTTTTTATATTTTTAAATGTTTTTTTTTTTTCTATATGATTTTGTTAAAAAAGGAATATTTAAAAATTTAATTAATATGTATAATGAATGAATAAAGAAAATAATAATAATAAACCTTTTTACCTACTACCTACTACATTACCTCGTACAAGTATCTAGGATTAGTCATAGATAACACATTCACATGGAATCTGCATATTAACAATGTGTGTAATAAGTTACGCTCTATAATGGGTAAATTAAAAAATCTAAAATATGTTGTCAGCAGAAAAGTGATGTATACGCTGTATTATGCACTGGCGGACTCAATTATTGATTACGGTTTGGGTGGATATGGTCTTGCGTTCCCTACACACTTAAATAAAATTAAAATTTTGCAGATTAGATTACTAAAACTACTTGTGGACAAAAAAACTAAAAAAAAGCATAAATAAAAACTATGATAAACTGTTTAAAATTTGTAAAACGCTCCCGATTCATAAAAAAATAAAGTTAACCATATTATCTGAACAATTTAATAATGAAGAATACAAAGAGGAACGTAGGCGTATGTACCCAACTCGTCTATCTAAACAAAAGATACTTGCTGTTCCTAAAGTAAGTAACTATTTTGGTAAACGCACGAGGAAATATGTTACACCGATGTTTATGAATGAGCTACCCCCAAACTTGTTATCATGTGCTAAATTGAAATACCATCTTAAAAAAATACTAAAAAAACATTATCTGTCACTGTGTCCGTAGATTAACAGGATTGTGTATGAATAGTGAAAATAGTCTATGGATGTAGTATGTGGGATAGTTTGTTTGATTTCGTGGGAGTATTAGTAAGTTTTATCATGTTGTTGGCTTAGCATACATTTATTGTCACGTCTTAAAAAAGTTGTTAAAATGTGAAACGAGAACAACTGCCGACAAACTGTTTTACAGTTTGGCAGAATTTTTGTAATGAATAATGTAAGCAAAATTTGAATAAAGTAAAAAAAAAAAAAAGAAATCATACCCTAAACTGACTAGGAGAAAACCAGACGAGTCTTGGTGTTGTCAGACCAAATGCCACATTCAGAAATGCTACTCAAAACAGACCACACACTTGATAAGTGCTAAATGTTGTTCAGTCCCAAGTAACGCCTCGGACAATCGACATAAGTTATGCAGAACAAACAACAATCTAAGTATCATCCTCTGGGATTCCACCAAAAACCACAAACAATATTTATAAATATCTAATCGCAAAGAGACGTTATTGAGTAGCCTCCGTAACTGACTCAGCTGAATAAATGTTATGAGTTCGTGGGATTTAACTTAAATTTATATAGCATCTTCCTCGGCCCGGACCGAACAAAACAAGTAATTTCAAAAATTCTTATATTTGTGGATTGTTCAAAATAGTTTTGGAATTGCAATTGCACAAGTTTTCAAATTACAAAAACCAACCATCTATATAAAAAATCTAAACTAAATTAATTTTTAAAATTGTGGGACTGATCAGTTGCAAAGTCTCTTGCTTTAGAAGAGTACTATCTTAGTATACATAGGATAAGAAAAAAGGTATTTAATGTACACACATTCTTAACTTATTTACTGCTTAACAGAGCATGGGGCCCAACTTGGTATGCGTTCCTGAGGACAGTGACGTATCTCACATTCCTTACAGTTTACCTCCTTACTGTGACGGAGGCCAGCGTCAGTGACCGCCCCAATTGTTTTGTGCAATCATTTTGTTGTTTTTTGGAGTCAGAAAACCAAGAGCTGTTGTGGGTCTTTCGAGATGTTTCGGTTTCGCTTTCGGTGGGAAGAAACGCTCGGATACTGTGTGCATAGCCCGGAGGACATAGAGAAGCATACGATGAATTCTGCACCGCTTGGGTTAAGTACAGCCGGGTTTTCGTGGATACTATCTGGGATAGCGACCTCTCGCGTACAGAATGCCGCATAGTTCTCGGTGAGTCGGAACTGTCTGCGGTGATGCCCCAGTGAGTCGGGGTGGTGCTGTCCCAGGGAGTCGGGATGATGATGTCCCAGTGAGTCGGGATGATGCTGCAGGCTCCAGTGAGTTGGAGTAGTGCTGCTGGCTCCAAAGAGTCAGAGCGGTGCTGTGCGACGTAGGTTCTTCATGGCTCTTCATGTGGCTGACCGAAGGTGCAGTGTGCTTCACCAAGGTCGCTGATGAGGCTGCAGGTGATGACCAGGTATGACCAGGTAGGCATGCTGGTGCTCAGGATACTCTTTATAGCCGCGGGTGCCGTATGGCTTGCTACTCGAAAGCTTGAGGAAGTAATGATGACATGACGAAGTAGTGGCTGTACGAAGGCTGCGTTGACGTTCTTTGTCCAGGATCACCAGTTTAGAGGTAGGCGGAACAGAGTGTAAAGTCCCGCAAACCTCCGCTGAAAAGGGAGGATCCTCCGACCACACGGATGTTATGTCTGGTGGGCTAACTGCCCGTTAGATGATTTCAGGCAGTCGTATATATTCTAATCGCGCGGAGAAATTTGATTGCGCGATGCAGGATTAGTTCTTATGTGACGCCATAGATGTCGCTACAGCACCAAGAAAAATCGTGGTTGAATGAACCAGTAATTTAAACACCCAAAAATAATAGTGGTTGCGAATCACCATGTGACTCATGACGTCTGGGTCGTCTCCAAGTGACGGTGGGAGTGGGGTTTGAGGATGTATTCTCTCTCACGATTTCATCCACCTTGCTTCACCATAGGAGGTGACTGCTTTCCATTCCCTCTCGCCTCGTACCATGACCTGAACCAGGGCAAGGTGTGAGAGGTCGTCGCGGTCGATTATCCTCACGAGGATTCCGATTCTAAATCCACGACAATATGCAAATTTGATTTGATCACAGAACACGGTTTAGACTACTTACTAGCCACACGTCACGGATGTTATGAAGCTCCTTAATCGTAACCGGAACTATCGGATATCCGCAACTAATAATAAACAGAACCGCAAACCATAGCCGTAGCGTAGGGTAGTTTTGGATAAAGGCGCAGATTACGACCGGTTTTAGTTTGTTTTGCCCGGTCAAACAAATGATAATGTAATTAAAAGTGAAATCTTGTCATTTGTATTTTACTTATAAAATTTTAATTTTTAATATCCATAACCTAAACTATCTGAAACTAGCGGATGATCCGAAATAATATCATATCTGTAACCGTGTCCGAAACCGGTATAATATTATCCCTAAATCCGTATCCAGATCCGAATGTTCAGATCCAGAACATCTGAACATCCCGACCAGCTTTCATCAAATTGGCAATAGTGGTTGGTGTCCGGCGGCAACGTGATACTTGATAAATCGACACGTTTTCTGTGATATTATTTTAATTTCTTCTGCCAACCATACTTTATTCTTTCTTTTTTTTCTTTTTTTCCCGTTCCTTTTTTAATTAATTTGTGTAACATATTATAATATGCACACGTATATCTATTTAAATAAAAGGAGAAACTGACTGACTGACATATCAACGCACAGCCGAAACTACAGGGCCTAGGAGAGTGACATTCTGTACAAGGTTTCATTTTATGATGTAGGCGAGCACTAAGAGAGGATTTTCCGAATTTTCCCCCTTGAAGGGATGAAACGGGGGTCCAAAGTTTGTATGGAGAAACCTATTTTTACGCGGGCGAAGCCGCTGGCAGAAACTAGTATTTATATATTTGTAGTTATGTATCGTGTTTTATAAATAAATATAGACTGATCGATTTGTTAGCAGTACACCGCACACTACCCCCTGTATTATTTTAAATTCTTACGATCCATCCTAAGGTTGTCTGGAAGATATCGCTATTAGCGTTAAGACCGCCATTGTACCCATAGATTTAAGTTTATGTATAAGTTGTGTTACTTTTATGGTGTACAATAAAGTTTATTCTATTCGATTCTATTCTAAGAAATTATAATAAGTGACATACTTACACTAAAATTCTACAGGTTAAATGTAACAAAAATATCAATATGTTATGAAATTTTGTAAAAAGAAATCGTTCCTATCAAGTTATTGGTGTAAAATACAATATGCTATTATAAAAAACAAAGCTTTTTAAATCAATAAGTTCGGGAGATATAACATGTTTGTTAAGTACTGGTAAAACATATTAAATGCGACCCCCTTTAGATCTAAATTAAATTTTATATAGTTTTTACGTACATCAAATATTGTATAAGAGTAAATCTAAAAAGTAGGATAGTTAGTGCAACATTTTACTTTAACAGTTTTTTAATTATAGTTTGAATTAGATCAAATTAAAAAGTAAACTTTAAAAAGTCATTTACTCGAATTGACATAAACTGCATTTATTACTTTTTACCCATAAGCAGACGATATAGCTAATGTCACTAATTTTATATTTAAGCACCCCTCCGACCCACTGGAGCTAGCAGCACTACTCCGACCCACTGGGGCCTGTATCATCATCCCGAATCACTGGGACAGCGCCACTCCGACTCACTGGGGCATCACCGCCGACATTTCCGACTCACCACACTCACTCACGACGCATCAAGAAATACCATCGATCTCCCATCTATGGAGGGGATTGAAGTAGCAACATTTATGGCGTCTCATAAGAACTAAATTACAAAATCCTGCATCGCGCAATTAGAATTCTATGCGCGATTTGAACATAAACAGAAATCATCTATCGGGCAGTTGCCTGGATCAGGCATAGGTGTTATGCCTGATCCAGGCAACTCTCAGTCTGGTTGGAGGATCCTTCTTTTTCAGAGAAGGTTTACCTCTAACCTTACTTAACCGAGTTTTGATTAGGTTTAGTAGTGTTTCATTTGATGTTTCTGCCTCCACCGCCGCCGGTTCCAATAAACCAAACTTAAAAACTCCGCTTCTGAATTTGGTTCCGATGCACTTTCGTTACATCCCTACCACATACAAGTCAGTTTGTTTAGCCGTTAGTGTCTCGAATCGCCAAAAAATTATGAATAAGTAACAAAATTACGAATGGCTCTTTGGCAAGTGCTCTTTTAGATATAGCAAACGGAAACTTAATTATGTGTTAAATATTATTTTCAGGTTTTCTACAGTGAGCAGGTCTTTTGAAGTATGGCAACACTGCTCTCCGCTGACTCCGCACAGAGTAGCTCGCTGCCCAACCGTGCGGAACGGAATGCTCTACAGTTAATGTAGTCACTACAGTCATATTATTTAAATAGAAATCTGTTGTTTACCCCATCAAAGTCGGCCCTCAATACCAACCTTTGTCATCTTAGACAGTTTATATAATTGTAACTTAACATAAGATCACATAGTTTTGCTGCGGTAATTTTCCAAGAGTTACCGTGAACGCAAAGGGCTTATGATGGAACACTGATGGGTTTTAGTCACTAAAAGTCTGACCCTCTTGCTCCAACCGCCTGGAGTGGGAAAAGACTTTTGTTGATTTACCTGTACCTATTTATTTCCGTATGTCACTTACAAAGCGCACTAAAATTAATACGGCCTTTAGCTGTTATATGGTAAATGGTGAAAAATGTACCTAGGTTTTTTGGCTATGAGTCATAAAAACGTAATCGCGCCATTATTGTACATCAGTGCAACTTGTCGACCTACTCGACGTCACGCAGCCGCGCGCTTTAACCGCCGCGGCGCGGTGCGGTGTCCTCTACTCGTGTAGCACGGGCGCGCAGCAGAACACACGAGCGTCATACTGCGAGGCGGTGTCCTAGACATTTGTCACACGAACTCTCGCGCCAACTCTAACTCATATTCACGGCGATACTCATTTATTGAATTCCAATAATTAATTAATTTTAATATGGTAAAGTTCCCTCTGAAGAATCGACCCAGAACCTAGCTATAGTGCAAACATTTATTTTTATTCAGTTCTAATGTATTGTATACCTACAGAATCATAATGAATTAGCGAAATAGCTCTTAAACATTTCTTTTTAAATATCCGCGGTGGGCAATATTATCAATAAAGAAATAAAGTTGTTTAAAAGTTATCGATGTGCATTTTTTTCTATAATTTGTTATGCACATGTATATTACGCACAAGTGAAATTAATTCGGCTGCTTACTGTCTGGTCACGACTTCGATCTTAGTTGCGAGCAGGGTGGCATCGATAGGTTGGCGCGCGGCTCTATGAGCCGTGCGTCTCGTGGCGTGCTTCAAACATTTTCATACTTTTGTTCTTACCGCTCGAAGCGCTTAGCTTCCACTCACAGCGGCAAGGTCGTGAACGGGCCGTTAGAATGGTCGGTAGTTGTGATTGTGACGCAACTGGTAGTGGTTGGTCTTGCGCGATGATTGTTATAGTTCACGATCGTACCTCTTGAGTCGGTATTCAAGGCTGGCGTTCGCAGATTCGCCTCCACTCTGTCTTTACTCGAATTAAATCTTTCGCGCTTAGTTGTCATGCGATCTCTTGGTTTTAAGATCGCGTACAATGTAACGTTAAGTAATATTTTCTTTGTCTCAGTAATGATATAATTTAGGTTGAGCCACCGCGTCGCGCATGGTCGTGTTGCCGCGCAGTCAATGGCACGGCATCCATATAAAGCGCAGTGTGTAGGCGAGGTGCCTACGCAGCGCGCACATGTCGCTAGTCTATCGGTTATAACAATTAGCATCGCGAATGGAGACGTGTTTGACGTGTGTCATGGAACTACACCGACAACTACGATCTCTACAACATCCTTATTCTTTTTTTGCGACTCGGAAAAATCTTCGTGACTCGATTCGGGAATTGAAATGTTTTCATAGGTAAATTTGTACGGAACCCTCAGTGCGCGAGTCCGATTTGCACTTGCCCGATTTTTATTCATTTGTACAGCTTGTTATTTAAATCAAATTAGGTACGTATGTAACCGTAACAATTAATAGACATTTTTAATCAAATTAAGATTTGCTAACAGTACACTCTCGGCGAGATCGCTCCACGAATGTCTCGGCGAGACATTTGCAAGGCGAGGAGCAGCGAGTGCAGCTGTGTACATTTTCAACTCGACTCACCTTTTTTTCTATTCGCCATACTTCTGACTACTACTGATTGACTACTTTGGCTTGTGGTCAAAAAACCGACGCTACCCGGAGCGCTTCCGAGACGAGGCGAGACGGCTCAAGCGGGATCGAGGGCTCGTTAGGTTTCGTCATATTTTCCCTAGAGTGTACTGCTAGCATAAATAAATTGGGTTTCCCCTGGCAACAAAAGTGTAATTTTTTAAAAACCTCGGCCGTACGGCCCTCGAACAACCTTCAAACTAGGACAAATCCGGCGTATCCCGGATGGATGGCAGCCCTAGTTGTCGTTGTCTTTCGGTATATTATATAAGCTTTCTCTTTTATTCACACAAGTAACGCATTGTACGCTATAGCGTATTGTCTGTTTGGTGAAAACGCATAGGTACTGCAGACTGACTCCACGTTCACACTGGGGTGACAGTGAGCATAGTCACAGTCGGCGGCGGACAATACGTTTGGTGAGAACAATGCCTAACAGTTGCGACGACAGTGCTAGCACGTCAGTGTTGTGCCAGTTGTGCTGAGTCACAACGCCGCGCGCCGCGCCGCTCGAGCGCGCAGCTGTCACGGGCGCTCGCCGAGCATCGGACATTATCCGAACCAAAATACAATCAAAGTCGTTACTTATAGAAAGCCCTCATTAAATTAATTGACAAGACATTGGAATGGATTTCGTAAGAAAATATCCAAACAACAGTTTCGTGTCAAGATGTCCTGAGATCGCTGAGACTGTGAAAGAATAGAATATTCAGCAGTCTCAGCGAATTCGCAACACAAGCACATGAAGAAAAAAATAATAAAAGCAAGAGCTTTTTGTCGCTTGATGCAGTTTGACAGGTTTACGTTTAGGGGTAGGTACATAATTCGCAAGTAATAGAGAACAAGGCATTGGTAAGTTAGTAAGGAAGTAAGGCGTTGCAATCGCTGATGCGGTAGAGGTGTTGTAGAACTAACGATACGGATGTGTGCGCTGAATTATTTAAAAGGCAGGTCGTGATCGCTCAGGAGGCACTATTTTCATGGTTGAATATTATGGTGAACATAGTTTCACACAGTTATGCTGTTAAAACTCCTTAAGCTTACAAGTGTAGCGCTAGCAGCGCCCGCGCTCCTCGTGTCACGTATGTACGTATTCCATACAAGTGGAGCGCTAGCACAATACTTACTATAATTGCAAAACAACCAGATTAACCACGGTTAGTGTTGTTTTGTTATACTAACAGCATCTGATTTGGTGAAGAGAGGTATGTATTCCTCGAAGCGCACCAACGTTTAAAAGAATTAAAAGTATAATATTTTTAATTGATTTCCTTAGTGACCTAAAAAGTGCGTTTTAATGAATACTTTTGGTGCAGTTCCAAGTTAGTGCGTTTCGAGGAACACCCCGATGATAATTGTATTGTGTTTGATAAGCGTTACTACCGTCGCGTTGCACAGTTAAGATAAAGCATGGTTTAAAAAAAACGTTATTTCGCAAGAGATTCAAACTATGACATTATTCAATACTACGAAGTAGATACTTGTATCCGCAATGCAAAAATAGTTGACGTTTTTTTTTCCCGCTAGTGTAAACCAAATTGTTTGTTCTAAAACTATTTGAAAGCGTTAAACTAACATAAAGAACATAACGATAGTTTTAAGCCAATGAGGATAGGTACTGACTCGTTTCCCCGATGATTTTTTAATAAGTAGATGGTGTGCGTGGGGTTGGCGCGCAGCTTCTCGGCCGACGTGATGACCTTGTTGAGCCCCTGCGACGTCGCCGATTCCTCGCCCAGGTGGTCGATGAGCTTGGCTATTTGATCCTGCACGGCCCTGTCAACAACAATTGTAATCATTAAAAACGATCTACTACTACTACGGAAGCCATTCAAGAACAATATTTCTGTGGGGCTAACTCGAAAGTACACACAACACATTTCAATAAATAAAAAAAATTCAAAATCGGTCCATAATTGACAAATACATTCAGTCGAACATAGAACCTTCTTTTGTTTTAAAGACGGTTAAAAAGGTGATTTTGGTATTTTCATCGAGAACTTAAGCATTTACAGTAAAAAAGTAACATTTGATAAGGTGGAACTGATGAAGAAGACCAGAAATGGCCAACGGAACTTCATACTCACATAGATATCACAAAAAATATAGTTAAGCGACTATGACAATACAAATCAATATATGATTCTGAATAGTTATGTTGAAAATGGTATCATCGAAGTGAATTGATGATGATGATGGAACCGGAAGGTTGATTAATTACGGAGTTCCAGTGCCTAGGAACTCCGTAATTAATCAATGTAATCTCGCAGTGTTTGGGCTTATTAGAATTCTCATGAGATGCACTTTAGCTATAAGGTACTATCGAACTGATCTGATGATGGAGCCGGAAGGTGGAAGGTAGACACAGGAACTTCATAATAAAATAATGTAACTTAGCAGTGTTTGGGTTAATTCAAATTGTCATGAGAAATAGGCAATCTGGGTATAAGTGTATCGCAACTAAAAAGTATGAAATAATTCACTTTTTACAAAAATAATAACAGACTTCACTAGAAGAAAACACTAAAAGGATCTAAATAACTTTAATTTTAAAGTCGGAAATAAAAAACAAAAAGTACCGAGAAAAACCGACTTCCGAAATTATTTTTTTAAGTAGTCGGATATTTTTCTTTGTAATTTTTTTTTTTTATTTTTTTTTTAATAATTAATAATTTATGAGAAATAACGGTATTTTTTTATGTAATGGTTTTTAATTATATATTTATCAAATACATTTTTGAGTTGTAACGCAGTACGGTTCAAACCGAAAATGCGTGGCAAACACACGAAAACCACCGCTCATGAGCCTAGGTCTGCCGGCGCGCCCTCGCGACTACCGCGCGCACAAAACGTCTTCGTCCTACCGCGGCTCGCCTACGTTCCCACCAAAACTTGTAAAAGGTTACGTCGTAACGGCAATTTAAAGATATACAAGTTGTTGTGTGTCAATATTAAACTGTTTCCTGTATTTTAAACTATAGTCTTTTGCCGAGGTTAATCGATGCGACGCCATGAGATTACCTATTTAAATTTTATTTGTAAACTAGTTATTTCAATTCGATTGATTGATCCCTACAGAGAACAATTTTTTTAAATAAAAACATACAACATCAAAAACAATAAAAGTGACAACCATATCGCTTCAATGAAGCGTAGGTAATTATTTTATCAACTAGGCTTAGTTTCTATACCTACTGTTCCATATTTATACTCTGTTCTCGTCATGCGGGATAGTGACGTCGACTATCATTGCGCGGCGCGCTAATCAGGCCATCACCATTATATCCGGCTTATTGGCTACAATAGTCCGGTCAGTAAAGATAGCCCGATCCCAGTACAACGTAACACGGTCATTTTCGAGAACTGGGTCGGGCACATACCTGTAGTATATACCTGTTAATAATAGTGAATAATCCTGGCCACTTGGTTTATGCCTATGCAAGTATTCGCCGTTAGTCAGACGAGAACAACCAGAGATAATATGTCTGATGGCCTCACCCGGGCGATAACATGCCCAACACACGTCAACCGTCTCGTCCTTCATAATATGTCTCCAGTAGTTGTTCGTCAAGATAACTTCGTCCATAATCGCACAGACGAAACCTTCAGTTTCTCCGAAGAGGTCGCTGAAACGTAACCAGGCCACGGATGCCAAAAAATTTACATCAGGCTCATAAAAGCGCCCGTGGAGCTCCTTGCCTTTTCATACTTCCTTGCGGTCATCAGTAGTAAGTCCCACAGGTTTGCGCCAGTTCTCTTTAGCCATGGACAACGGGGTGAGTCCCTTGTCCACTGCGACCACATCGCGGTGCATACCCACATCGATTTTGAGAAAGTATTCTCTGAGGCTGCACACCTCGCGGTTGTGTAGAGTCTTCGCATTCAAAAAGCCGCGACCTTCACACTTCCGTGGGATGTACAGTCTCATCACCGAAGATCGTGAGTGATGCATCCGGTCTGTTGGGTTCGATTCCCAGAAACCATCGAACTGATCTGATGATGGAGCCGGAAGGTGGAAGGTAGACACGGGAACTTCATAATAAAACAATGTATCCTAGCAGTGTTTGGGTTAGTTGGAATTGCCATGAGAAGTAGGTACTCTGGCTATAAGTGTATCACAACTAAAAGTGTGAAATAAGAAAGATTTTTATTTGAATCGCATTGTATAGGTACCTACTTACTTGGCTTCTTTATATCTTGTGGTATTTGTGAAAATAACTTAAATAAATAATCTAATAACTTTGTTTGTTGTTGGAGATATTTGCTCCCATATTTTATTTTTATTATTGGTATCTCTAAAATGTTTCATTTTTACATTAGGTATATAAGACAGAATCTTTTCTTTTTTTAGTTGGGAAATCATCCAATGACTTCTCCCGCTCTGGGTGGAGCGAGATGGCGAGTCAGACTGTTACTTTGCTGACATCTCACTACGCGCCGTCGACGACTTGTGCTCGGTCCGGACGGTTACTGGGCGGCCGAACGGCGAGCTACCCATTGCTCGCCACCCGCAAGCCCGCGTCTACGGTGGCTGGAAATTGGGATCGGGATCCCGGCGGCTGGAATGTGAGGGCGGTTCACTCGCGCGTGCGGCCGCTTCCTTTGCTAGCATTACTGCTTTGCAGTGGGAGGTGACTGCCTGCCATTCCTCCTCGCTTCGGACCATGGCCTGTATCAGACCGGTGCAACAACCTCCCGAACTTACCATGTACGGTGAGGACCTGCGTTATGCGGAAGGTGAGGACGCCGTGAGGTCTTTCCAGCCACTCCTCAAAAAGGGGATTTATCGCCATAATTATTGCGTGGCCAATGACAGGATACTGTTCAATTAGTTCAATCAATTGTTCATCAGTCATTTTTGTTATTTACAATAATGAAAACCGCAGATGATGCTCGGGTGGTCGTCGCTCGCGGAATGACGCCCCCACCACCATCCGCTTAATTTCTGGGACCGTTGGATCGGCGTCGCGTATGGTACCGTCGCATGGCGTGGCGTCGCGTGGCGTGGATCAAGTGTAGCTCTACAAGTATATTTTCCATATAAAATGTATGGGGACCGACGCGACCAGATCGGCGTGTGTGACACGTGGGCGCAGTGTAGTTCTACAGACCGACACTCTCATGTCAGACGCCTGAGACGTGTGCACACTACACCGACGCCGTGTGTTGCGCATTACAACTTTGATTTCAACGGTGGATGTCATCTGTATAGTTAGTTAGAAATGTACGAATTGAACAGTGAATTTGAAGATCTTTTTTTTAATGGCTTTAGACCATCAAGACAAAAAGTTAAGTAAAGAAAATACTGAGTTTTTCGTACTCTTCAAACATCGTACTCTTGTCAAAGATTTAGAAGCAGATCAAGCTCGCTTTTTCATGTACTTTGGCATGTAAAATGCACAAGTTGAAGAAATTTATGACATAATAAAAGATTATATCATGATACTAGCTGCTGTGAGTGGCTTCGCCCGCGTGATAGTTTTTTTTTTTTTTTTTTTTTTTAGTTGGGAAAATCATCTTATGACAAATCTCGCTCTTGGGCGGAGCGAGAGATAGTGTCAGACTTTTACTGACTAAAAACCCACTCCTGTTCCTTCTTTGCCTTCGTCCCAGGGCCCCGGGTTTCGCTTTCACACTACCCATGGCCCCAGTAGGCTTCGACCCTGCTGGGCCCCTACGATTTGCTGACATCTCCCTGAGGCGCGCGTGGAACAATACGCGCCGTCGACGACTTAGGCTCGGTCCGGATGGTTACCGGACGATCGGACGGCGAGCCACCCATTGCTCGCCGTCCGCAAGCCCGCGTCTACGGTGGCCGGAAATCGGGATCGGAATCCCGGCGGCGGTTGAGGCGTGAGGACCTTTGCCTCACGCGATCGGCCGCCTCCTTTGCTAGCATTACTGCTTCGCAGAAGGAGGCGACCGCCTGCCACTCCTCCTCGCTCCGAACCATGGCCTGTACCAAGGCCCGGCGCGAGAGATCGCCGCCGCCGATCACCCCCACGAGGACACGGCGTTGCTCTGCCCAAGCGGGGCACACCTCCACCGTGTGCTCCACCGTGTCCTCCGGGCGCTCCACACAGTGGCGACACCCGGGCGTGTCTTCCGCACGAATCCGGTGCAGGAACTTTCCGAACTTACCATGTTCGGTGAGAACCTGCGTCATGCGGAAGGTGAGGACGCCGTGAGGTCTTTCCAACCACGCCTCAAAGAGGGGACTTACCGCCATAATTGTGGCGTGCCCAGCACTGGGTTGCGACAGCCGTTGTCGCCATTTCTCCATGAGAACCCGCCGGAACTCCATCCGCCATGCTGCGACTTGTCGCGGCAGCGGAGTTTCGCCCCGGCGTTGCATCTCAATGCGCAGATCGTGCATGAGAGCAAGGACTGTTGCTTCCAGATCCCATGGTGGCTGGCAGGCAAGGAGGCTCGCCGCTTCGCGGGATATCGTCCGGTATCCTCGCACCATCCGTATGGCCATGACCCTCTGGCACGCGTTCAGCCGGGCCGCCGGTTGCTTCCGCAACGCCGGCGCCCACACCGGTGCGCCATAAAGGGCCATGGACCGTACGATTCCCGCGTAGAGCCTTCGGCAGGAGGCGTCTGGTCCCCCTAGGTTGGGCAGGAGCCGCCCGAGGGCAGCCCCAGTCCGATTCAGTTTGGGAGCCAGACGTCGGAAGTGCTCCTCGAAATCCCATCGGCTGTCGAGAACGAGTCCCAGGTACTTCATCGTCGACCCGACACCGATGTGGACTCCTCCTACCGTTAGTTGGGAACCCGGTGGTGGCGCGTACCGAGGGCCGTGAAAGCACATGGCCTCGGACTTGTGCAATGCCACCTCGAGTCCCAACTCCTGGATCTTGCCAACGACTGTCGCAACCCCGCGTGTCGCTAGTTCGGCCGCCGCCTGGTACGACTCTCCCCGCGCCAGGACCAGCGTGTCGTCTGGGAACCCGCGTGATAGTAAAAAAATCTCCCATGAGGACATACTCCCAGGATAAAAAGTATCCTATATGCTGTTCCAAGACATTGTCTACCTATATACCTAAGTTTTATCGAAATCTATTCAGTAGTTTTTGCGTAAAAGAGACATCCATACATACAATCTTTCGCGTTTATAATAATACCAGGATTTATATGATGACTAGCGGCCCCGATAGACGTATGTCCTGTTCGAAAACTAGCTTTGTGTTAAAAATAATTGTGAAGAAGCACCTACCGGGTTTAATTGTATTTTCAAACTTAAATATACACACAAAATTTCATCCAAATCGGTCAAGCCGATTTGTAAGAATTAGGTGACAAACACACGTACAGATGAATTATATTTAAAAAGATTAGCAGTTCCGTAGACGTTTTTTCTTAGGTGGGAAAATCATCTTATGACAAATCGCGCTCTTGGGCGAAACGCGAAATAGTGTCAGACTTTTACTGATTAAAAACCCACTCTTGTTCCTTGTTTGCCTTCGTCCAATTGGTCATTTTTGTTATTACAATAATGATAACCCCAGATGTCGCTCGGGCCGTCGTCACTCGCGGAATGACGCGAAAGACGTGTCACGCAGAACTACACTACGCACACGCTATCAGGCGCGTGGATTGCCCCCACCACCTTCCGCTAAATTTCTGGGACCGATGGGTCGGCGTCGGATACGTAGCGTCGCATGGCATGGCTTCGCGTGGCGTGGATCAAGTGTAGCTCTAACAGTCTAGTTTCCATATAAAATTATGGAGACCGACGCTCCCAGATCGGCGTGTGTGGCACACGTGTGCGCAGTGTAGTTCTACCTTTATTCCTACGATTTTTTGTTGTAATTTTAGAAGTTTCGACAGATTCAAACCTGTTTTACAAAAAACTTCAGACCTCTGCGATGCCTTTTCAGCGAGATATCAGCGATAATATGTTTGTCACCGTATCGATGGCGTGGCCATAGGGTTTTAGTCTTACAGCTCCTGAAATAAAAACCTAGGATTTTTGTTGTATTTTTAGAAGGTTCGACAAATTCAAATCTATGTTTTATAAAAAAACTTCAGAACTCTGCGATGCTTTTTCAGTGAGATATCAGCGATAATATGTTTGTCACCGTATCGATGGCGCGGCCATAGGGTTTTTGTTTTATAGCTCCTAAAATATAAACCTAGGATTTTTTTCTATATATATATATTTTTAATAATTTAATCTATTATTTACCAAAATTTCAGGTCTCTGCAACGCGTAGTTTTAAAGATCTCTGTGGCCGCGCGGTTTTCCGCGTTTCAATGGTGCGGCCACATTCAAACCCTTATAACTTCTTAACCATAACTTTGACAAATTTATGGTTTTGAAAATCAACTTTTACAAATTTTAACGTAATCTTGGCATAGTTTTATTATTAATTATCGTTATGGCCGCGCGGTTGAAACGCAGTCTGCTAATTAATAATAATAATAATAATAATATTCCACAACTATCACACAACGCCGTCTAGTCCCAAGCTAAGCAGAGCTTGTGTAATGGGTACTAGACAACTGATAAACATACTTATATATTTCTAAATACATACATATATAGATAAATTACACCCAGACACAGAACAAATGATCGTGCTCATCACACAAACATTTGTCCTGGGTGGGAATCGAACCCACGACCTCCGGCATAGCAGTCAGGGCCACTAACCACTAGACCAACAGGCCAGTCAATTAACCTCTAATTGATTCCCTTCGGCCACTTTGGAAACCAGTTTCGAAAACAGAAATATTTTTCTTAATGGAAACCCAGTTTCCTATAAAGAAATGTTTCCATTAAAGAAAAATATTTCTGTTTTAGAAACTGATTTCCAAAACAGAGGGTTGGTTCTTCTTTCGAAACTTTTCGAAATATAGCTATTATTCAACCATCACAGTAAAATACAGTATACAGGTAACAGTTGTCTAAAATACGAGTACATCATGTGTTCAGTTGTAAAATAAATAGCTGAAATTTAAATCTAATCTTTATTATTAATACTATCATAAATTTCAACAAAATTATTAGTATAAGAAAAAAATAAAGAAAAAAGAAATTAAGTAATTTTTCCTTCGGAGAGCAATTGTATCGGTGTCTTGATTTCGTTATCAATTTCCGTATAATTTTAGCTGCTCTTATTTTTTAAAAAAACAACCAGTACATGTGCTAGTATGGGCTAGGGAATGCAAAACCAACCACAATTAAAAACCGTTTTTTTTTCGGGTTTCCCAAAAAGAAACCGGTTAACCGGGTAACCGGTTTGAAATTAAGTTTTTTTTATTGTTTGTATAAATGATTTTTTAAACTGATTATTAAATTCAGGCCGCCTACATCAAGATGTAGACTATAATAAAATATAAACTTATGTATTTAAAAGAAATGTGTATGTACTTGTTATGGTATTACGAACTGCGTGAGCAGTGTCTTCTTTATGAATGTATCTTTAATCTGTGGTTCGATCATGTCATGTCGCCCCGGTAACATATAACATGGTTGTTGTCTCATTATTAAAAAAGTTTATTGTTATAAAGTTCGTGTGCTTATCCCATACCCCATCAGGTTATGGGCCCAGAGACTATTAGTGCATGAAATATGAACAATTTCAGTGATTTGAACTAAATCAGTTCGTCGTAGTAAATGTAAAAAACGCGTCTATGCGCGTTATGGTTTTGCGAAGAAGACTCGCAAGTTACGTTCGTGGTTTGTTACAAAGTTCTTTTTTTTCATTGCTATTGTTTTGGAGTTGAAGAAACTTCGATATGGCTACGTCTATTAAGATTGATCGACTTACTGGCGATAACTATGATACATGGAAGATACATTTTTTTCGTTTGATAGTTATTGACGAACTATTCGCCATATTGTTGTTGTACAGTTTGCCGGATTCATTTGCCATGTTTAGAACGGCAATGGAATCGCGTGATGATTTGCCATCAACGAAAACGTTAAAGGTCAAGATTATCGAGGATTACGAAGCTGGTAAGTCAAAAACGACTGATCAGGGGGCTATGTTCGTCAAACGTATCAAGAAAAATAAAAATGGCGATCTGAAGAAGAATAATGACAACCACGGTCATAAAAACAATTTCGAATGTTATCGTTGTGGTCGTCGTGGGCATTTGGCGAGAGAGTGCAGAACTAAGCATGTCAGCAAGTATAAACAAAGCGCACAGAAATTAGAAAATAGTGAAAACAACGAACAAAAGACAACAATGTTACTGAGTACTGACGAAGAGGTTATGTTAGGTGAGAAAGTAAATCCTATTTGGTGCATTGATAGTGGATGCACGGGTCATATGTGCAATGAGAAGCAAATGATCGAGGATTTTAAGCAAGTAGACTCTGAATTAAGTTTAGCTAATAGCGACAGGACACAAACGACTGGCACTGGTAAAGTGAGAATTTCAGTATACACGGGCAGTGAAGAACGCCAGATTGATTTAGAAAAAGTGTTCTACGTATCTGATTTACGAACGAATTTATTGTAAGTGACCAAGATGACAGATCGCGGGTCGAGGTTCGCTTCAAGAAGAGTGATACGATTGTAATTGATAACAATGACAAAATTCATATGCGTGCAGATAGAGTTGGTAATCTTTACCACGTTCGGATGAGCCAGAACTCTGTCAATAATGTTGAATCTGCGAAGAATTCGCTAGATATGTGGCACCAACGTCTCGGACATCTTAACGAACGCGACCTGAAAGCTATGGCGAAGAGTGGTTTAGTACACGGGCTAACGTTTAAGGATGACGAAAAGTTATCAGAATGTGAGATTTGTATAAGTGAAAAGCAGACTTGCACCCCTTTTCCAAGGATAAGGGAAGATCGTACTAGCGAATTACTAGAAATAGTGCATAGCGATGTTTGCGGCCCCATGAATCATCAGTCTTATGGTGGCTAAAAATATTTTGTTACATTCATCGATGATAAATCTAGATGGTGCAAAGTCTACTTCGTAGCAAGTAAAAGTGATGTCTTAAATGTATTTAAAACCTACAAAGCCTATGCAGAGAATTTAACTGGGAAGAAGATAAAGAATCTTCAGTCTGATAACGGACGAGAATATGTGAACAATGAGTTTGATTATTTTTTGAGTAAAGCAGGAATCAGAAGAAGATTGACAGCGCCGTACAAACCTCAGCAAAACGGGGTTGCTAAGAGGAAGAATAGGACATTAGTCGAGATGGCACGCTGTATGATGCGTCAAGCAGGAAGTCCCCCTGCATTTTGGGCAGAAGCTGTTAATAATGCTAATTACGTAAGAAACCGATGCCCAACTACAGCACTAAATGATCAAATACCATTTACACTATGGAAAGGAAAGAAACCTACAGTAATATATATATATGCATGTGTTTGGCTCAAAAGTTTATTATAAAGACAAGGGAAAACCGAAAGGAAAATTTGAGTCACGTTCGCAGTTAGGAATATTTGTGGGCTATGATATTCAATCGCAGGCATATAGAATACATAATTCTACGACTAGAAAAATCATTGTGACTCGTGACGTGAAGTTTATGAATGAAACAGCATTTAGACATGAATATAAGGAGATACTTGATGAAGAAGAAGACAATGATGAGGAACAAATGAGAGTAGAATTAAATGTGTCAAATGCGAATAATGAAAGAAAGGAAGATAACCGAGAGATAGTCAGAAGAGATGATAGTAGATCAAGATGTCTTGAACGAGTTAATGAACCAGATTAATATAGAAATTCAGGACAATTACATGGGAAAAGAAACTACTGTTTCATGGGAAAATTTAATAGAACCTTCGAAAAGGGGAAGAGGAAGACCTCGCTTAATTCGTACTGGTTAGGCGGGTAGACCGGGCAAAGAATATCTATATATATAAAAAGAGAAACTGACTGACTGACATATCAACGCACAGCCGAAAATATAGGGCTTAGAAGCGTGAAATTTTACACAAGGCTTCCTTTTATGTCGTAGGCGAGAACTAAGAGAGGATTTTACAAAATTCACCCCCTAAAGGGATGAAAGGGGGGTCCAAAGTTTGTGTGGAGAAACCTACTTTCACGCGGGCGAAGCCGCGGGCAGAAGCTAGTAATAATATAATATAGTGAATGAGACTGAAAATGAATCAGATGATGAACCGAATGACCAGATAAGTGCAGGGATAGCAATAATAGAATCAATAACGTGAAAAGATATAGAGAAGAGAAGCGAAGTGAATTTGTGGAAATCTGCCTTAGAAAATGAGTATTTGTCACAAATGAAAAAAAAAAACAAAATCTGGGAAATTGTACCAAGAGCAAAAGAAAGAAAAATTATTGGAAGCAAATTCGTGTTTACTGTCAAAAGTACTGGCAACGAAGTACGTTTCGTTGCAAAAGGATGTTTACAACGGCCAGGGGAGGATTTTCATGAGACCTCATCTCCTGTTGTGCGATCGTCTTCTATAAGACTTATAGCCGCATTTTCGGCAGAACTAGGATTAGAAATCCATCAAATGGATGTAGTAACAGCTTACCTGAATGATTCACTCGATGAAGAGGTTTATATGGAAATTCCAGACCAGTTAAGCGATGTTCTACAGAGAGTACTCGCAAAAGAAAAGATTGGATCGCAAAAGAAAATAATAACAGAGAAGAGCAACGCTGGAACAAGGCTCTTGATGAATGCGAGAATAGTGTGTGTTTATTGAAAAAGTCTTGCGTCAATCAGGATTGCAATGGTATAAAAGGTTAGTGAGAATGTTGAATGATATTGGCTTTTTAGGCAATTCCTCAGCATCCTTGTGTGTTTCTTGCGCAAAAGGGTGAGCGAATTATGTTAATAGGTATATAATATGTCGATGACATGATTTTAGCGACTAATGATAACGCATGGATGGAACATGTAAAGAAACAATTAAGAAAAAGAAGTGAGTTTGAAATGAAAGATATGGGAAGAATTTCTACTTGTTTGGGAATTGAATTTAGTCGTGATGATGAAAATAGAGTGTACTTAAGTCAAAAATCTTATATAGATAAAATATTAGAACGCTTTAATATGAGTGATGTAAACCTGCTGTAACACCTATAGATGTGAATATAAAATTAGAGAAACCTGAATGTGTTAGTGAAATGTTTGTTAGTAAATGAAACGACCGTGCTCCGGGAACATTCGTTTATTACTGAGTGACGCGACAGCAATGCGTCCGCGCGATGCGTGTAGGTGTGTACACACACATATATGACACTCCTTCCCACTTAGCTTTCAAACCTGGTAACAATAATAAGTGGCTAAGTACCTTAGTAATAATCTTAAAAGTATTTCTTATAATCTATAATTTTTCTATTAGTACGCTTCGAGCGAGAAGGTGTGGGTGAGGGCGCTGATGGTAAGTCAACGTTGTGATCAATGACATTGGGAGGCTGGTTTCCCTCGGACACAAAAGTT
Organism: Mythimna pallens; assembly: GCA_961205895.1. Taxonomy (NCBI): domain Eukaryota; kingdom Metazoa; phylum Arthropoda; class Insecta; order Lepidoptera; family Noctuidae; genus Mythimna; species Mythimna pallens. The sequence goes on from OY540824.1 coordinate 392,271, forward strand.
TCACCCTGCCCTATTGGTAGCGGCGGCGTCGCTTCATTATCAGCGTCCATTCCCTCACTCTCTAATACCTCTGCATCGGCCCATTCCTCCCCGTCACAGTCACCAGTGACGCCTTCTGCACCTTGAGCTGCAGGTACGTCACTAGCGCCTGCACTAGTACTGGCTATCTCGGGCGATGGCAACTCATGTGACACCATATCACCAGCATTCGTGGATGTGGTGTCATTATTACCTGTGTATTTAACTATTTGATCTACATGCCTAATACAATGGAGGTTCAAATCTTTAATAAAAATATTGTACATTTTATTACCAATTCTATGTTTTATTACGCCTAATTGCCAAGTTTCCTTCCGTGCGCTGTACCATCGAGTCCAGACAACATCACCAATTACAAAAAGTCTTTTCCCCTGCACTGCTGTTGTATCAGCCGAAATTAATCTTTTTGTAGGTACAACTAAATCAAGACGGGATCGTAGGTTTCTACCAAACATCAACTTAGCCGGCGTTTCCCCAGTGGTACAGTGCACAGAATTCCTGTAATTGAACAAATAGCCTAACAACCGCTCATTAATTTTATGCAGCGGTATGGTATCTTTTATAATACATTTTAGCATTTTTTTACAAGTTTTTACCGAGTTTTCTGCTTGACCATTACTGGGCGGGTGATAGATGGGTGACGTCATGTATTTGATGCCATTAGAACTACAAAATATTTTGAATTCCACGGAATTAATTTTAACGTCGTTATCAGATACTAGTACGTTAGGTATGCCAAAAGTCGAAAATAATTCTTTTAATTTGGCTATCAGGGCGTTAGTTGCGGTTCCATTATTCATAAATATGCATTCTACCCACTTACTGAACGAATCTACGACCACGAGATATACCCTCTGTCCTACAGTCATATAATCAATGTGCACGCGCTGCCAGGGTGCGGCGGCAGCGGGCCACGGCGCTGGGGGGTCGCGCGGCGGCGCGGGGCGCACGCTGACGCATGTTGTGCAGGACCCTATCCAACGCTCAATATCGCTGTCGATGCCGGGCCACCACATCCTACTTCGTGCGTTACTCTTAGTTTTAGTTATACCTAAATGGGTATCGTGTAATTCACGTAACATTTTATCTTTTAAGGATGACGGAATAACTATTCTATGCCCCCTAAGAAGACAACCGTTTTCATATTGCAAGTCCGATTTGCATTGGAAAAAAGGTAGAACGCTTTTACACATAATTTTTCGTGGCCAGCCCTTTTGCATATATCTAATGACTGTTTGCATCACTGTATCGCGCTCCGTAGCCTGCGTTATCTCACGTATCGTGGTAGCTGGTGACGCTTCATTTAAAAACATAAGCGCATAAAATAAATCTTCGTTATTATCTATCTGGTCCGACTTGTGTGAACACTTTAAAGGCGCGCGTGAAAAGTAATCCGCTACTGGGTTATTATCACCGGATACGTACTGCACTACATAATTGTATGCCGACAAAATAATAGCATATCTTTGAAGTCTCAGCGCTGTTGTTACTGGTATGCCGGTCTTATTATTGAATATTGAGACCAAAGGCCTATGATCGGTTTTTAAAATGAACGGCTCACTGCGACCATACAAATACTGATGGAACTTTTTTACGCCAAATATAATAGCGGTCGCTTCCTTTTGTATCTGGCTATAGTTTCGCTCGCTGGCAGTGAGCGAACGAGATGCATAAGCGAGAGGGCGCTCGTGCGCATCATCCTCCCCGCGCTGCGACAGCACGGCGCCGAGCCCGGCCGGCCCCGCGTCCACTGTCAGCACGAGTTGCGCCGCCGGCTCAAAATGCGCTAATACACGCTCTGATGCGAGTTCACGGCGCACTGCCGCCATAGCCTGTCGCTGCCTATTTCCCCACTCCCAAGGTGCATCGCTTCGCAATAAGTCGTGTAGTGGGCTTAGCAGGGACGATGCGTTTGGAATAAAATTCCTATAATAATTAACGACCCCTAGGAATCTCTTAACTTCGGTGACGTTACTTGGCTCGGGAGCGTTCATTATGGCTTTAACTTTATCCGGACTAGTCATCAGCCCCGCTTTACTGATCACGTAGCCTAAATAAAGTACACTTGGTTTGAAAAATTCACATTTTTCTTTTTGTAGACGTAACCCGGCATCGTTTAATCTACGTAAGACTTCTGCCAGTCTTTTAAGGTGCGTACTCTTATCGGGACCCGTAATACATATGTCATCAAGCCAGACACTGACTCCGTCTATTCCAGTCAAAAGTGCCTCCATGGACTTTTGAAAGATTGCTGGTGCGTTAGCTAGTCCGTAAACTAAACGTGTATATTTATATAGGCCTTTATGCGTATTTATAGCTGTAAGTATCTGAGACGGCTCATCCAAAATAAACTGATTGTAAGCGTTTTTAAGGTCAAGTTTACTATACATCTCGCCCCCACCTAACTTTGCAAAAACCTCTTCAATTCTCGGAAGGGGATATTTTTCTATGATTAGGTCTTTATTTAATGTAACAGAAAAATCTCCGGCTATTCTCACTGTACCGTTCTCCTTCAGAACCGGTACTATCGGAGTGGCATATGGAGCATGGTCAATCGGCACTAAAATACCTAACCTTTTTAATCGCTCTAATTCTTGTTCGACCTTATCTTTTAGTGCAAATGGAACGGTTCGTGACTTGTAAAATTTTGGAACAGAATTTTCTTTTAATTGAAGTCTAACCTTAAATTTATTAAATGAACCCAACTCATCCCGCCACAGATCTGGAAACTTCCCTAATAATTCTCGTACATTATTGTTATTAGATGTACTATCTGAACACTCTAATGACTTTATGTCGGTGGTTATTATTAAATTGAAGGCGGACATGAAATCTCTGCCCAACAATGGCGGACCTCCATTTTTGACTACAAATATTTTAATATTTTTTTGCCTGTCCTTATATTTTGCTGTGATGGTAAAATATCCTAAGGGCGAGATTTTATGTCCGTTATAAAGACACATCTTAACATTACAACTACGTAATTGGTAAAATGAAAACATTTTTAAGTACAGACTTTCTGAAATAACACTGCTGCCAGATCCGGAATCAAGTTCCATTTGTATTAATTGATCACCTAAAACTATGTCAATTATGAAAGGCTTATCAGTGACGTACCTTATATTAAAATTCTGGCACTCTTCACAACCCGTAACCTCTGGCTGTTTGTCACTGCACTCTTCCTTAGAGTCCATATGATATATACGAGAACTTTTTTGATTGCCGCACATTTTTTTTAGATGGCCCTTTACACCACACTTTTGACATTTATAGGCCTTATAACGACACTTGTTATCACTATGATTCTTCATTCCGCAAACCGAGCAACAACCCTTATCGCGGCGCAGTGCCGCGTTAGCGCCGGCGCCGCCGCCGCCGCCATCTGCGCTGCGCCCACGGCTTGCTTGACCTTGGAACCTCGCGCGGTATACTGGTTCTTCCTTGATAGAAATGGCCTCGGTACTGGCACATAACATGGACTTCGCCTCTTTAGCACATGCTACTTGCTCCGCCAATTCAATAGCCCGCGATAACGTGAGTGTCGCTGGGCACTGCTCAAACAGTTTGTCGCGTTCTGGACCTGCAGTCAGGCCAAGGACGAAACGATCTCTCAAGTTCGTTTCTAGAGCGGTACCGAAGTCGCAATAAGTTGCCAACCCTCTTAATCGCGCCGCCCATTCTCCTATGGATTCGCCTGCTTTCCTGCTGGCGCTGTAAAAGTTCGCCTTGTCCACAAAAGAACACTTTTTGGGTTTGAAATGGCCATCGAGTAATGCCACTAGTTCCGTAAAACTGAGCTCTTCCAATTCCTTTGGATATGCCAGATTGAGCACTAATCGGTACGTCTCTTCAGTGAGATGGCACAATAAAATTCCACTTCTTTTTTCATCTTCCTTAATTTCATTGATTTTTATGAATTGCGTTAATTTGCCTTTGTATATCTTCCAGTCTAGTGATTTATGGTCGAAGGTAGGCAAATTACCTAAAAACGCATTCATTTTTTTTGTAAACGCGGGCCCGCGTCGTCCTCGTCGCCAATGAAATGTTTGTTAGTAAATGAAACGACCGTGCTCCGGGAACATTCGTTTATTACTGAGTGACGCGACAGCAATGCGTCCGCGCGATGCGTGTAGGTGTGTACACACACATATATGACAGTTAGATATGATGTAATGGAACAGTATCCGTATCAGAGTCTGATTGGTGCGTTGATGCATTTGGCCGTATCAACAAGAGCAGATATCACGTATGCTGTTAACTATTTAAGCCAATTCAATACAAATAATGATGTTCAACATTGGCAGGCTGCTAAACGTGTATGAGTTATTTGAAAGGTACATCAGATTACGGACTTGTGTATGAAAGGACAGGTTTGCCTCTCTTTGGTGTGTTCGATGCAATGTGGGAATGCGATACATCGTATATCCTATTTTGGTTTTGCATTTACTTTTGCAGGCGCCCCAATCAGTTGGGAGGCGCGAAAGCAACGGACAATTGCTTTCTCGTCCACCGAAGCCGAATATATGGCTATTTCTGAAACTACTAAAGAAGCTATGTATTTACGTGATGTTCTAAATAGTGTTGGAATTAAGTGTGAGTGTGTGATATTATTTAACGACAACCAGGGTGCGATTAAACTTGCTCAAAGTAGAAACTATAATGCTCGAACGAAACACATAGATGTACGGCACCACTTTATTCGAGATAAGTGCAAACAAGGTGTAATTGATCTTAGTTATTTGTTTACAGACCAAATGCCTGCTGATTGACCATAATTATAAACTCTTTTATTATGAGCTCTAACTAAGGAATGCAAAATCGGCCAAAAATAAAACCCCAATTTTTTTACCCGGTTTTCGGTGAAACCGGTTTTAAAGTTAGTTTTTTTTATTATTATTTTTAAGTGAAATTTTTAAATTGCTTGTAAAATTCATGCCACCTACTACTTGCATATTTCTAATATTTATTTAGAAACTTATCAATACAAAAGAAATTGTATACCTAATATGGCCATAATTTCATTAACCTTCTCATAAATACAAATAAAAAAAAAACTTAACTTGCATGTCTTAGAATGATGTCGTACATAGAGAATCTAAACCAGAAATCAATATATACTTCTACTCAAAATATCCACCATTTGCCTTAACACAGGCTTTTAAGCGTTCAGGCTACGCTACTATCGGTTTACGCATTGTGGCTATTGGAAAGTTGTCCACCGCTGATAGTAAAGAATTTTTTAAGAATACTTAATTACTGTGACGTTTGGAGCAGCCCATGTCCTCTATCTAATACAGACCACAATTTGTAGTCCAGGGGTTGAGGTTTGGGCTAGCCGAGGGTTAATCATTAGCCTTGATGAAGTCCGAAACATTCGCTGCAAGGCAAATCTGAGTAGTGCGTGCCTTGTGACGGGGTTCTGAGTCTTGCTGAAAAGACCCTAGTATGTTATCAAAAAGAGAGAGGCTTTAAGAGGCTTTGCTATGCCATCTAGGATAGTATCTTGACTGCTGAAGCTGCTTAGCTGAAGTTTTCACCCGTTTTCACGAAATATATCCTTGGTCACTCTGTGATAGGATACCCTTACAAAACCATTACTGATGTCACATGACAACCATTCAGGACTGTGCTAACCAGTTACTAGTGTTCTTTGGAGCTACGAGCATACACCCGATTATTTTGCTTTTTGTAATATTTCTTGATTGTGAAAATTTTCTCATCGGTAGTAAGAATATCCCTGAGTTTTCCATCAGTATAACGAACAAGCAAAGATTTTGATCTTTTCACTCTGTTCTATATAAGCGACTAGTTTAAGGTGATGATGTTATAACGAGTAAGAACCGCGATAGTGATCTAGCGGGTGGGTTTATTTACGAATAAGATTTTTTGCGTCCTTAAGGGATTTTAATTCTGCCCTGACAGCATTCACTACCTGTGGAGTACTCACAACACACGGGCGGCCTGGACCTACGTAAACAGAAGAAGTGTACACTTGGTGTACACTATGGTACGATAAACAAACCTACGACTGATACCTCAGCAGCGTTTTAAAACAATGTTTGCTAAAAAAAATAGTGTCATTTGAAAGTAATCAAAAACTCAAAAAAAACCGGATACTTTAAAATAAAACCCAGGTTTTTTAATAATTAAAAAACCGGTTTTTCGGTTTTCGGGTTAAAGTTAACCGGTTTGCATTCCCTAGTGTGGGCTGTCTTCAAGATGATTTGTGGCCCTGATTTGTTCACCGCTACGGCAACAAACTTTTGAAAAAGCAATCTGGTCAAACCATTGCATCTTAAAATATCTATTATTATTAGCCCGTCGTGTCCCACTGCAGGGCAAAGGCCTCCCTTCCGTTATTCCATTATTTTCTGTCCTTAGCTACTAATATCTATTAAATTTTTCAATTTCATATTTCGAAGTTTCGAAAGAAGAACCAACCCTCTGTTTTGGAAACCAGTTTCGAAAACCAAAATATATTTCTTTATTGGAAACTGGGTTTCCATTAAAGAAAAATATTTCTGTTTTCGAAACTGGTTTCCAAAGTGGTCGAAGAGAATTGACTATGTGAAATGTACATTAAGAGAAGAAAAATGTGTGGTGAATCATCTTGAAATTTGAAATAAGGAATTTGAAGAACAATCTTTTTTAAACCAGCAATTACTGTAAGATGGTGTTGGTAGGTAGGCTAGCTACGCAGGCCGTGAGTGACGTGTAGGTCCAACCCTACGTACCTAGTTTACAGGTGACCATAAATCAATATCAGCAATGCCTGGGGCGCGCGGCAAGCCTTTCCGTGGCAACGCACTTATCTTCCACCTTCGCGACAGATTAAATTCAGTAAGTATAAGTGGTCCACTACACAGTCATGCAAGCGTCAATCAAAACCATCAATCATGAATGAAGCTTGACTGACGGAATTTTATCTCCATAAATTTTTCCATGGGGTCCAGTACACGGTAGGTTTTTCGTCAGTCAAGATATTTGATTGTGGCAAAACTGACAGCAAAACCTATCGTGTACTGGACCCCATAAAATTCCGTCAGTCAAGCTTCATTCATGATTGATGGTTTTGATTGACGCTTGCATGACCGTGTAATGGACCCCATACATTTTTCGTCATGCAAACGTCAGTCATCGCATTACACGGTAAGTTTTTCGTCAGTCAGCTATCAGAGCTATTTACAATCTCCGACGGTGCGATTCTCTAAGGGAACTGTTTAAGGATATTAACATACTGACGGTGCCTTGTCAATATATCTATGAAAACATCATGTACGTTAGAAAAAATCTTCATCTTTTTAGCAAAAGAGGCGATAGACATAATTATGTTACAAGAAATAGGGACCAATTAGTTCAACCAGGTTTCAGACTGGCTAAAGTGGCCTCTTCTTTCATGGGGTACTGTTTGAAATGTTATAACAAAATACCTCCACAAATATTAGAACTCAATGAAACGAAATTTAAATCTTGTATTAAACGCACACTATGCAGGCAAGCATATTATAAGTTGGAGGATTATATTCAAGATAAAAATGCTTGGCTCAATGCTGGTCCAGCTCCACTACCACCGGGGTGTACAAATTGATTAGTTTTGAAACTATTATTATTATTATTATTCTTTAATGTTTTTTTTTTAATCTGTAAAATATTATTGTTGTTAATTATTATTGTATTTAGTATTGTATAATGTAGAAGCATTTGTTTTCAAAGTTTGTAAATGTGAGTACCATGGAGCTATTTTATGGTTTTTAGGTTATTATTGGACTTGTTTGACATAAAAGAGCATGGCAGTTGAGAGTTTGTCATGCTCACTCAAATGTCTCACTGATGGTGGCGCGTGTGTTGGATCATTCGGTTCCCTTTATAATGGTTGAGCTGAGTGGTGCTAATATTCGCGTCAGGTCCGTGAACGGGCGCTGTCAGTTGAGACTGGTCATCTCTTAGCTGCCAGTTGCTATTTTAATATCTATATTTAGTTTTTATTTTTACTTTATTGACATTGTTCTCACATGATAGCGACAAGAAACATGTAACAGAGATATTTGTAATTGCAAAACACGATTAAAAAGAGTGTCCATGGAGTTTCTTGCACATTCTTCTCCATAGAGATCTACGCTTTGGAATGTGCAATTAGCATCATTTTTTTCTGACAGACTGACTTCTTGACATTTCAAAAGTGCCTGTAAATGGTTTATCTATAATATAAAAATGAATCGCAAAATGTGTTGGTAAGCGCATAACTCAACAACGCCTGGACCAATTTGGCCAATTCTTTTTTTAAAATGTTCGTTGAAGTTCAAGGATGGTTTTTACGGCGAGAAAAAATCGAATAGAGTAGGGTAGAGTAGGGTAGAGTAGGGTAGAGTAGGGTAGAGTAGGGTAGAGTAGGGTAGAGTAGGGTAGAGTAGGGTAAAGTAGGGTAGAGTAGGGTAGAGTAGGGTAGAGTAGGGTAGAGTAGGGTAGAGTTGGGTAGAGTAGGGTAGAGTAGTCAGTTGACGGGAGCGAAGCCGCGGGCAAAAGCTAGTTTGAAATAAATGCTTTGAATTTGAATTTTGAATTTGAGTCAAGATATTTGACTGTGGCAAAACTGACAGCAAAACCTATCGTGTAATGGACCCCTAAGACCTTAGTAAAATGATATTTGCATTGTATATAGATGTTTGTGGCCCAGCATTACATGTCACAGTAGTTCACACACACACAGTAGTTCATAGGGGGTTAGTGATAGCGTGACGAGTGACTGGACAGAATGGAAGAAAAAACGAGTTGTTCCGACCGCAAATAAAACGGGACAAGGGCAGGAAGATGAGGATGATAAGACCTTTGTGTATAAGAGAGGAGATATACGTACTTTACTCACTATTATACAAAAATTCTTTGTGCAGCTGATGGGCTTGTGTCGATACTCATCTTGCTTCAAGTGTATGTGTGTGTACGTCTTGGGGGGCACCAGAAGAAGCACAAAAAAAAACCATCTTTAGGACAACACGTCTCACTCTCACGTCACCAAAACCACACCAAAAAAATGTTTCTAGGACTAATTTAAAAATTCGCGTGTATTAAGTTGACATGAGTCCGGCCTAGAGTCATAACCCAGCTCCCGCTTGCCCGCTAGTGCATTCGGCAATTCAAATGCACCGGAATCGCAATCAGCCAATCACAAACCACACCTACCCCGCGAGCCCCCCCGCCTGGCGCCCCCGCAAATCTGTGTCAGTCAAACGTTTTGTTTTTTGAGTAATTGTGCCAGCCGGCTTTTATGCATACGTAATAATAGGGATTAAAGTATGAAATTGCCGTTTTATTGTAATAGGTACTTCGAATTAACATAAAACCTTTATGGTTTGAGATTTTTGAGTGAATCTTTTTTCACATGGTACCTATAAAGTTCTTCTTTTAAAAAATGTGCAACATTCAAATATAGACTTTCAGTTATTTTTTATTCAGCTTAGACAAAAAAGATGGATACTTCGAAAATTCGAGTGATTTTTTAATATGAGTTCTAACGTGGCCGCAGAACTAACGTAGAAGAAACAGCTCGCAATATCAATGTTGCGTTTGGAGAGGGGACTGCTAATGAACGCACTGTGCAATTTTGATTTAAACGCATTCGTGATGGAAACTTTGATTTGAAAAACGAACCACGTGGAAGAATTTACGTATTTTTCTTTCGCAATGAATATGCTCATAAACTACTTATTTTAAAAATTCTCTCACCAAAAGAATGCTACTTTTTCAATTTTCAATGTTCTTGTGGGTGAAGCATCGACTTATATTCTAGCGATAGACAAGCACGTTCATGGAAACTATTTGTCAAAATACTGAAAAGTTATAACAAAAGTTCGCTGCAGCGCCAGATAGGCATTATGTCGTCTAACAAAACTAATAAAACATTCAGCGCCTAGATAGCTTTTAGAGGATACTTTTTTCACGACCAAAATGTATTAAGCGCCATGAATTTCGTGGCACTTAGGCGTTTCGTTCAACATAGTGTAATGACATGTTATCTATATTTTTATACCGCAGAAAAGCACATACACACACACACACAGCACAGCTTTTTGCCTACAATTCACTACAATAACACCCTATTTCAAAATTTAACAATAGTCCTCGTTAATGTAAATTCAAAAACCACGTTCTACTACTTTAATAAATAAGTGAATTCCATATCGCGTAAAATATTGCTGAAGAACAGCTATCCTGAGTGAAGATCAGCGCCGCTAAGATCTAGTATTAAAACAACAACAACGGTAAATTTATCTTTAAAATGTTTAACAATTCCAGTTAAAGATTCCATTTTTTTTTTTTCGGAGAAATTTATTTTCCAGTTGTAATTTTATAACTGTTTTTGCAGCTAAATCTTTTTTTAATCTTTTTTCAACTTAAATATCATCAGCTTGAAAGTGTGCAGAGCATTATTTGCTCTGCACTGCACACGCAAATATTTCTTAGGAAGCCACGTGTTTTCACTTCTATCCTCTTGAAGAATTTTTATCCATTCTTCCCTTTTCGGCTGACCAGAGTCACAGAATAAGAAATAGTACAAGCACAGAAATTGCACTCCGTGATAGCAAACATACGAATTTAAACCTACTAAGAAAAGAGCTAATGTTCATAATACATTGCACGGCACGGACACGACCTTGATTTTATTAGCCTACCAGATCCGGTAGCGCTCGTAACGAATCAAAATGCACCGTAAGTCCACGAACCGAGAGTTTCTTTTATTATGCGCGTTATGAACCTTTGAACAACAAGCCGCTTCTGTTGTAGGGTTGTAAGTTGTGAGAAAACAAATCTATATATATAAAAGGAGAAACTGACTGACATATCAACCCACAGCCGAAACTACTGGGATTAGGATCATGAAATTCTGCACAAGGCTTCCTTTTATGACGTAGGCGAGCACTAAGAGAGGATTTTCCAAAATTCACTCCCTAAGGGGATGAAACGGGGGTCCAAAATTTGTATAAAAAACCTATTATCAAGCGGGCAAAGCCGCTGGCAGAAGCTAGTCGTATATAATAATCTTTGATAATTGGTAGAAGAATACACTAAGATAACTAATACTATAATTATATGTACTAGATATTTGTTACCTATCAGGAATAAAAATGAAATGTGGAGGTAAAAGGTAGGTATAGGTATTATCTAGTTGTGTTTACTTTATTAAATGATTTGTGACCGGAATCGTAGGTTATATAATAAAAGACAAACAAATAACATTATAATAGTCGAGGAGCTCGACGCATGTTTTCGACAAATAATAATTATTTTTGTATTAATATTGTGAACACGATTATTTAAAAAAAACATTACCGCCGGCCGCCGCGCCAACAAAAAATTACGAATCTAATAAAGATAGGAACTAGAATCGTCCTCGTGTCTATAAACTGCAACAATAAACTACCTGTTATACCTGCATAATAATTATGATATAATAGCAGTGACGGATTAAACCTTAATCAAATTAAGCAATTGCCTAGGGCATCACGTCTGGGGCGGGCACCAGAAGAAGCACAAAAATAATCCGTCCTTATTATAAGAATGAAGAGAATTTATAAGCGCTGCTCTCACACTGCATGAACGTCAAAACTGCACTGATGTCATCAATATCAAGGTGCATAGACGACACTGCACCTGAGTCGATTAAAGTGAGTGTACGGCACGCGTAATCTAGTACGTAGTACATATATATCGATGGGAAGAAGGCACTGGCAGAAGCCAGTTTTCTCATACAATCCATTCATCTTTGCCTCCCTCTCTCCATCCAACTCCATCTCCTGATCTCCTTCATAACTCTTACAGTAACATTTGTTTTTCATCTCTCCAGGCCTGGCGCACTCCTAATATATTACTCCTAATATAGTAGGTATAGAATTATGCCTACGCTGCGCGGCCTTTCTTACAAGGCTAAATTCGGTAGAGTCACGCGTGTTCGATTTGCCGCTTGACCCGCGCTAACAAAAATTATTTTCGAATTCTTTATCGAATATTCTATCGAGTTTTTATTTCAAGTATTTGCGACATTTTTCAGGTAAACGAGTCAACGACCTTAAAGATCATTCAGTATAAGTAGACCTCCTAGTACCAGTGGCCACCTTACTAATGTAAGATCAACATATACTGGAATTATATCTTACCAAATGTCAATTATTATGTTTAACGTCTTAAACGACCTACCTTTTAAAAATTACATATTATGTAATTTTGTATGTAACGCTCATACGAAACCAAATAAGTTATATACACTTGATTTTAATTACCTATTTCATTTGTTTAGATACCTAACTAAATGTTAACAATCTCTTGACACTTCTATGTGATGACTTTTTAAAAATATGTTTTAAATTTAAAGTATGGATATAAGTCAATAGGTAGAAATCAATTAGAAACCTATCTACCATAATACAAAATTTTAGAAAAGCTGATCATATTTTATGTAATCAAACATGAGTACCTAGGTATTTCAAAGGCGCATAACGGCATAATAAAAAAGACTCCCGGTTCGAATGAGTAAGGTGCATTTTGATTCGTTACGAGCGCTACTACGCCCAGTAGGCAAATAAAATCAAGGTCACGACCGTGCAGTGAAAGGTTTATATTAGCATGTTTTCTTTCGAAGAGTGAACTTTCTGCACTTGTACTATTACTTATTCTGTGATCTCACTTCACATAACCATATGGACTAAGATTCAAGATCATGAGATGATCAAGAGATGTTTAAAGAAAGCAATTTCACAAGATCTATTACAAGCTGAGAGTATTTGCAAAAATTCAGTGATCCATGCAGTGCTTAGTCACACAAAAGTAGGGCATGGTACTTACTGTGTGTTTTATTGTCACACAATGTTCCACCTGAGCTTGCTCATAATAAGTTTTTCCTAGTCATATAACCTTTTTTTTTAATTCAAATATTATAACACAAATATTGTAGATATAATTTGTTGTGTAGGTTAACCTTATACTTAATATTTGAATTTAAAAAAAAGTAAAGAGTGTCGGTGTTCCAATTGTTATAAGTATCTGGGAGTAGGTACCCTCGGTTTTATGTATGTGATCTGACTGAAAGACAATAAATACGTGCTCTGATTAAATATTGAGTTTAAATAGATAATCCACATCCAAAAAATAATATGAGCGACGAGATAATTAGAAAATGACAGTAGCAAACATTTCAAGTATTGTGTTACCCGGAAAGTTTGACCCACAAACCGATAAATGGGAAAACTACAGGGAGCAACTATTTTTTGCATTGGAAGCTGCTGGACCTATAGAAAGCGTGCAGAAAAGGGCTTTATTCCTGTAGCAATGTGGAAAAGAAGCATTCTCATTGATTGTGTCACTGTTAGCTCCAAAAAAGCCTAGCGAAGTACCATTTGAAAACATTGTGGAACTGTTGGACAGTTTTTTTGTGTCGACGCCGCACCCAATCCTACAAACTCAAAAGTTTTACCAAAGGTAACAGAAGCCTAATGAGACCATCACGTGTTTTGTGGCGTCTTTGCGTGAAATCAGTGCCAAATGTACGTTCGAAGACTTGGAGCGGCGTATCGTGGAACAATTCATTTTCGGGTTACGCGACGGAAGCATAAGAAGGGAGGTACTGAAAATGAAGATGTCCGAGACGTCGTACAATGGTATGCTACAGCGAGCGCATAATTTAGAGGCGTTACAAGCAAATAGAATCAATGAGATGCAGCAGGGAGCCCCACCTATGTCGTGTAACCATCGCGATGTCGCTCATGAATCGCGTACAACAACATCAAGTACGACGAGCGAGCCGATGGACGTGAACGCGATCACTACCAAAGCAAAACAGTGTGCACATTGTGCAAAACGACACTCGTCCAAATGCAGGTTTCGGAACACAACCTGCTACTAATGTCACAAAAAAGGCCACACAAACGCAGCGTGTGACAGTGTGGAAAAACCAGAAAAACAAACAAAAGGGCGGGTAAACGAGTGTTGTGAAAACGAACAAAATTATTGTAATTCCGAATCCAGTACACAATCTGCCTCGACGCTGGAAGATAACTTCGGTGTATATGGAGTAGCGAATGCCACCTGTACCAATCGTGTGAAGCCGTTTATGGTGGAGTTATTAATCAACGGTGTGCCAATTACCATGGAAGTAGATTCGGGGGCGGCGCGCTCCATCTTGCCGCACAGTCTGTACAAGCAAAATAGGAAAGCATTTCCAGAGCTACGACCCTGTGACGCCAAGCTGATGATGAGGACTAACGATAAATTAAAAGTTCAAGGCGAAGCAATTGTTACTGTGGTACGTGAGGGACAGAAGATGGAGTTGCCATTGGTGATCAGCTGTGGTAATGGACCAGCACTTTTGAGCAGGACATGGTTTGACCCATTAGGCATCCAACTGCGTGTCAGACGGCACTATCAGAGGCTGGAATAATTGAGAATTTCCCAAAGTTGTTTGATGGAAATATGAATGACTACAGCGGACCATTAGTCCACATTACACACATGTATTACATTACATTACAGTAAAACAGGAGGCCAAGCCTGTGTTTATGCGAGCTCGACCTGGGCCATTTCCACTAAGAGAAAAAGTGAACCAAGAATACCAGTGAAATATGCAATTAGTACCGAAACCGGATGGATCAATCAGAATTTGTGGTGATTACAGAAAAACAGTGAATGAGTCATGTGAACTGGGCAGTTTTCCTCTTCCAACTGCAAATGAAGCATTTTTCCAGCAATCAGGCAGTAAATATTTTACAAAAGTGGACTTGAAACATGCCTAAAATCAGTTGAAGGTTGATAATGACACAGCTGAGATCCAAACTCTGAATACACCACTGGGGCTGATGAAAATGAATAGATTGGCATTTGGTGTTCATGCAGCAACAGGTATATTTCAAAGGCTTATGTCAACGGTGTTAGCTGGCATTGATGGAGTCGCTTGCCTACTTGATGATGTGGTAGTCAGCTGATCGAACATAGAAGAACACAATGAAAGACTGGAACAGGTATTACAGCGGATTGATCAGATGGGTTTAAAATTTAATATAAATAAATGCGTTTTTGCAGTCCAACGTATATGCTTTTTAGGCTATGAAATTGATAAACAGGGTGTGCACCCACTAAAAGAAAAAGTAGCAGAGATTGCAGAAAAGCCAGCACCCACTGACAAGAAGAGCCTTAAAGCATTTTTAGGATTGCACAATTTTTGAACAAGATGCATTTGACCAGGCAAAGAGATTACTGACATCAGATCTTACACTGGCGCATTACAGTCTGGAAAGAGAAGTCTAATTGCAGTGTGATGCCAGTGAATATGGAGTAGGGGCCATACTAGTACACATAATGCCTGATGGAACAGAAACCTGTTATAATGGGCTCAAGAACTTTGCAGGAACATGAACGGCATTATGCCCAAATTGATAAGGAAGCTCTTGCATTGCTCTCTCTATTATGTTTGGGTTAAAAAAGTACAGACAATATCTGGAGGGTCACAAATTTATTCATTTGTACTGACCACAAACCCTTATTAGGTATATTTGGATGTGACAAACACAAAACAGAATTGATTTCTGCAAGAATGCTGAGATGGGGTTTGACTCTAAATACATTTGATTAATCCAACCAATATAGACCAGGGAAAGACATGGGAAATGCAGATAGCTTGAGTAGATGGCCCACACCAGCTACAGAGTTGGAGATTGAGAACATCCAGGAAGTAGGAGAAGATATTTTCTTGTTGGAGCAAACTGATTTGATGGGTCTCACATCAAAACTAATTAGCAAAGATAAAATTCTAAAAAAAGTGAAATCCTTTCTACATTCATGGATGACCAAGTAAGGTGGAAAGGGAACTGTTACCATTTTTTAGAAAGAAAGACAGTCTATCTCTTAACAAGGAATGTATATTGTTTGCAAACAGAGTAATTATCCCTAGTGTTTTTCAAAAGAAAGTGTTACAGACACTACATGATGGTCATAGTGGTATTATGGAAAAAAAAATGCTACCAAGAGCATATTTATGGTTCCCTACCTTGGATGCTGACATAGAAACCATGATTTCGGAATGTGACACTTGCCAATTAAATAGAAACAGTCTGCCTGTCAGTCATGGCCAGCTGAAACAAAACCATGGTCAAGAATTCATTTAGATTTTATGGGCCCTTTTATGGCTAAAACATTTCTAGTAGCAGTGGATGCCTACAACAAGTGGCCATTTTTAGAAATTGTACCAATGTCTAGAAAAGCAGTCATAAATATTTTGCGCAGAATATTTTCAGATCATGGACTACCTGAGGTTATAGTTTCAGACAATGGCCTAGCATTCACAAGCAGGGAGTTACAAGAGTTCAAGCAAAGAAACCACATTCAACACCATACAGGAGCTCCATATAATCCTGCTACTAATGGATTGGCTGAGATTACTATACAAACACTAAAACATATACTATAAAAGCATTTGATAGATCAGTCTTGGGCAGAGCGAGTAGGAAGAGTTCTATTTCAAATGCGAACTGTACCAAGCACTGTCACTGGAAAAACTCCAGCCGAGTTATTGTGTGGAAGATAATTTCGTACTGCTCTTTCACTACTACACCCGGACCTAGACCATAACTCTGAATTGGAAAAGTAGAAAGAGAAGGTAGTGAAGCATGAAAGAAATAAAAAGAAATTGAATGAAGGAGATCATGTTTTATTCAGAATGTATAATATGAATGATAAGTGGCAGCGGGGTGTAATTGTTGGCTTGGTAGCCGCAAGCGTTTATGTATTGCAAGCGGCAGATAGGTCGACGACCCACCGTCGGCATGTAGACCAAATTCTGCGCACGCGACCTCCTGCACACCTGACACATATGCACAATGCTTTAAGCCAAGATACAAGTAACACAGATAGTGACAATGATTCAGTGATCATCCCACCACCGGTCGAGTGGGCTGAAATTACAGGTGTTTAGTTGATTTATGTTTAGCCAATTAGTTAAGGGTTGAAATGTAACTTAGGGAGAAGGTGTTGTGTAGGTTAATGTAGGTAGATGATTTATAAATATCTGGGAGTAGGTGCCCTCAGTTTTATGTATGTGACCTGACTCAATTGTTTTAAGTATGGTATCTTCTCGTCCAACATACCACAGTGTCTCAAGACGAAGTCTATGACGAGTGCGTGTTGCCAGTGATGGCATATGGCTCTGAAACATGGTCGCTTACAATGGGCCTCATCAGAAGGCTTACAGTCACCCAAAGGGCAATGGAAAGGGTTATGCTCGGAGTTTCCTTGCGTGATCGCATAAAAAATAAAGATATCCGCAGGAGAACCAAGGTCGCCGACATAGCCCGAAGAATCGCCAAACTAAAGTGGCAGTGGGCAGGGCACATTGCTCGTAGAACGAATGGTCGATGGGGCCGAAAGGTTCTAGAGTGGCGATCGCGCACCGGAAGACGCAGCGTTGGAAGGCATCCCACAAGGTGGGCCGACGACCTGGTGAGGGTCGCGGGAGTGCGGTGGATGCGAGAAGCACAGGATCGGTCGTTGTGGCGACGCTTGGGGGAGGCCTATGTCCAACAGTGGACGTCTTTTGGCTGAAATGATGATGATGTGATTTTACTATCTAAAAACACTTCTATTTAACCCTACAAAGAGTATAGGCGTCATATTGCGATCCCGTCAGACCAAAAGCATACTAAAGTCAAAGATACTTTCACTATTTAGAAATGAATATAAACGACTAAGTCCTTGTAAGCTATGGACGCCAACTTCGGCTGAAATGATGATGATGATGATGATGATGATGATGATCTGACTGAAAGACAAATACATGCTCTAATTAAATATTAAGTTTAAATAGATAATCCACTTCCAAAACATGATATAATTAATGACTTGAACTAAAAACATCTGCTAATAATTATTCTCAAATCAAAATTCAATCAAATAAAACTTTTCAAATGTTCCGTTTGTATCTTGAGTCGATGTTTCAAATGTTTTGTGTGTATCTTTTGAGCTGATGTTCTAAATGTTCCAAATGATACATATCACAGTTTTGAAACATTTCAGTGGTACAGATGCAAATGTTCCAATCGCAAAGATGACACACTTTTTCCGTAGGCATGGAAAAAGTGTGTATATAACACTTCAATGACACACCATTGTTAAGGCACATCTAAAAAATCTAATTCCTCATGGTGGCTGACTTGCTCACATTTGAAAAGTATGCAGAATCTATACAATCAGTACCAACCACGTGTTCACTTCCTGAATTATTTGTCATAGTGTTGTGAGATCTGAAATTAATACTGACGCTAATGATGATCAAACAAGAAGAAAAGTAGGTATCAGATGTGAGCCTATTAGGGCTCTGAAGATCAACTTGGTAATAATGCCTTGTATAGTTTGTGAACCATACTGATCTTGTAGTGTGGCGTCTAAATGTTAATGACTAATGGTTCATGAGCATTGTACATAAGTACAATTCTAAACAAATAAGATTATGTATAGTATGAGTATGTGTACATAAGTACAATTCTAAACAAATAAGATTCCTCTTAGACAAAAAATTTACAGTGTATGTCTTATGGCTTGATACTTATCTAATATTAGTTAAAATTGGGTTACTTTGTTAAATATTTAACAATAACTATAAGCAATTAGGATGCAATAAGTTGCCAAACTAGACATGTGTCTAGTTTGGCAAGAGTATGTTGTTGCTCATTTAAAACATATTCATTATATTGTTGTTTCATGTGCCCCAGAGTCTGCATAGCATGCATGTCAGTACACTCTGGTGCAATCAATACAGCGTCTGCCGAAACTGGGCAGCGCCTTTCGGCGGCGCACTACGCTGTCTGCGCATAGGCGAGGCATCTCTACACTGTAATGTCTTCTAAAGATGATACATCTCTTAGCGCTACCTGCCGCCTGCCGCTCGGGGGCGCTCTCAGCGCACATATAAGGACACAAACCTTGACAAGGCGAGTCCGCGATATTGATCACCTTATTGGTACTTACTTTGCCTCAAATAGAAGCACACTTGCTTGAACAACAAGACTTTGACGATGGTTGATTAAGAGACTACTTAATTAATATTTTTATTCTTACCTAGTGGTGCGTACATCGCCGTTGAAATTTTTCGGCAGCATCGTGGCGGTGATCTTTGTCACTTCCTCGTCAAATATGTCATTCACAGGTATTGACCACTCCATGGTGTACGAATAAATAATTTCAGAAACCGAAATACAAATCACTACTAATCACTCAAAACGAATAGAAAATCGTAACACGGAAATTTTGAGAACAAACCGTCTGCAAGCGCGATCTTCTTCCGACTGTACTATTTAATTTACTCTGCAGTGCCAGAGATCGATCGATCACTTGATGAAGAAAAACGGTATTGCCATGCGCGTCAAAGTAAATGCGCGTCTGCGCGAATTGTAGTGGCAGATCAATACTTTTTTTTATTTACTTCTAAGGGAAGACTACAGTCGTTCGAACATATTGCCTAGTCTTACGTCCATGTTTTCCTCTAATGATTGCTTTTTGTTATTAACATTAGAATTTAGAATATGGATGTAGTATGTAAATATGAATATGATTCTAATACATTTTAATGATGTTTTAGCATTTAGCAGTAAATACAAGTATCGTGTCAGCATTTTTTTTTTCTTCTTTTGCAACTGTGCCGGTGACGACTATTCTGCCAGTGTCATGTGGTGACGGCAGCGTCGTAAGGTGAGCCGTCCTTAGATCTAACGTGTTAGTGGTTGTAAGGACAATACATTTTTTTGTTAATTAACACAGATTTAAAATATATTTATTTATTTAATTTCAGTTCACCAACGGTTGTTACAGATATTTTAAAGACAGGAACTTATAAGTAATCGTTTCTTAAACCTAACTGTACAACCAATTACAGGCAAACACCACATGCAAAATGCTCCTTTCAATTAAAATTATTTAAACTTAGATGTTACTTATACTTAAATTCTAGAGACTAAATAAAAAATACAGTAATAATAATAAACATAATTCTAATTACGTCTAACAAACATCGATAATGAAACCGCGCTGGTCGCTGCGTTCGTTTATAAGCTTGCACATACGGGGTATAGGCGAATTAGCACCAAACACTGTACGGTGTAGAGGTGGAGTTAAGGGTGTTATAGGTTTGCGAGGCGGTCTACGAGAGTATCCACTCTGAAACTGAATTTAAATACCAATTGTGGGCAGTCAATGGTGTTATTAAGCAGTTTATATGCGAATCTCAAATTGTTTTCCAACCAAGAGTTTTCTACGAGCTTCCAGTGAAGGTACTCATTTTGTACCAGCCTAGCTTATCAAGGTAGGAGAGATATTTAAATTGCCTTCCCTTCGAGTACCCTAGGTATCGGACAAACCTTTTTTGAACTCGTTCTATGCGCAGCGAGTGGGTTGCGTAGTGAGGCCTCCATATCACACTGCAATACTCCAAGATACTTCACACAAGGCTATTGTAGAGAACTAATTTAGTATGTGGGCTTTGAAATACCTTTCCATTACGAATGACAAATCCAAGCATACGTTGGGATCGACTGATTATGTTCTCAACATGTGGCACAAATATCAGTTTAGAGTCCAAGATAACTCCCAGATCTCGTACTACATCCACCTCGCATAAGTTCACTCCATTTAATTGGTACGCTGAATTCACTAAATTTACTTTCATGGTGAATTTTATATGGCTATATTTCGAACTATTCAACGAGATTTTATTATGACAACACCATGCAGTTAATAGGTCGATATCATTAGGTATACGTCCTGTTGAGACCTAATGGGTCTAGAAATTTCAGGTCGTCTGCAAAAAGAAATATGCTAGTATTGCGAAAGCACGATGCCACGTCATTGATAAATATGACGAATAGTATTGGGCCCAGATGAGAACCTTGAGGGACACTCGAGGCAATTGCATACCTGCCCGACCGAAACCCATTGACAACCACATAAAACTCCCGACCTTCAAGATAAGAACTAAACCACTTCAGAAGATTACCGGTAACACCGTACATACAGTTTCTTAACAAGTAGTTGATGTGAAACCTTATCAAACGCCTTGCTAAAATCGGTATAAACAGCGTCAACCTGCATACCTTCATCCATGGCTTCGTAGGAGGTTTCAACAAAGGACACCAGATTTGTACTTGCCGATCTATTCTTTACAAAGCCGTGCTGATGGTCGCTTAAGAACTTGGAAAAATAGCGTTGAATATAATAATATACTCCAATATTTTACCGCAAATTGACAGGATGGATATTGGTCTATAGTTCTTTACGTCACTAGGGATTCTTGTAGACTGGTACTACTTTCGCCTGTTTCCACTGTTTAGGGAATTGACCAGATCGGATTGAGGCGTTATATATCCTCGCCAAAGGAATAACCAGGCAAGGCACATCTAGTATTAAACAGTGGCGGTATATCATCTGGACCTGCCCCCTTAGTAATATCAAGGCTTTTTAGCTTTTCTTCTACATTTTCGTATTTGATGTCTACGGAGGCTATACTGTCTGAATGTGTGGCTAAAGCTTCTAGGCAATCGGAGGCTATATAGTTTTGACCTGAGGGTGATGTTGTTTCTTCTGTATAAATGCTATATGACATCACAAAATACTTTGATATTTACAGATTAAAAAATACTATACACCAGGCTACAGATTAATATGATTGTCATTAAGGAATTTGGATAGAAGTTGGACAACTTTAGGGGAAAGTTTAGTCAATAGGGAATGGAAGTTAGTAGGAAGGGGTATTTTAATTTTGGGGAGCATTTGGTAAAAGTCGAAGGAGTGGGAGTTTGAAGGACATGAAAAAAAGATATGGTCCAATGTGCCATCATCAAGGCCGCACTCGCACAAAGAGCAGTCTGGAACGCGGATTTTGTGAAGTAATACTGTACTACAGCAGTGGCCGAGTCTCAGTCTGCACAAGGATGAGACCGTTTTCTTGGACATTTTAGGACATTTGAAGAAGTTGCATCTTCTGCCTGATAACTCGGAAGAGGAGGACAGAGTCATAGGCAGCAGAAATATCTAAGAAAACGGCTACCACAGACTGATTTCTACTAAGGGTCAGTCGGATTTCTGAAATGAGGTTTGCCACACTATCAGATGTACCCAATCCTTTCCGAAAGCCAAATTGAGTCGTTGGCAGTAGTTTCCTGTTCTCCACAAACCATTCCAGACGGTTTTTATCAAGATTTTCCAAGAGCTTCATAAGTAGGGACGATAGAGCAATAGGTCTGTAGGAAGAATGATCACTGGGATCTTTCCCAGTTTTTAGTATGGGGATAATAACTTGAACCTTCCAATCAGGAGGAATATATCCGGAGGAAAACGATAGTTGGCCAAATCCAGGTAATACTGGTGGGTCTTATTCCCAGCTTTAGATATGAAGGAGTATGGGAATCCATACACTCCAGGAGCAGAATCTTTTACGTGGGCGAGTACCGACTTCAGCTCCCCCAAAGTGAACGGTTTATCCAGAGGATCATCTGATGCCATCTGGGAATCTGAAGAAATACTTTCATCTTTGTCCGGGGCGAAGGCTGGAGCCAGTTTGGAGAAGAACTGGTCACCCAGTTCTTTAGATGTCATGCTCCCAGAGGGTGGCCGCATGCTACTTCTAAACGATTTTAATTTACGCCACACAACTGAAGGTGGAGTGGACGGATTCAGCGAATTGCAATACTTCCTCCAACCTTCTCTTTTCTTTTTCTTGAGTAATTTCCTGGATTTAGCCAACACATGTTGAAAATTAATTATGTTCTACAGGTTCATACCTGCGTTGAGCTTTCTTTCGGCCTCATTCCTGGCTCTGATTGAAGCAGTGCATTCCCTATCCCACCATAGCGGAGAAGGAATTGTGCCGGTTGAAGGTTTTTTGGATGGGAAGCAGTCGTCCGCTGTAGCGGTTATAATATTCGAGAATGGCTTTGAAGGTTTTGGATGAGATTTGAACCATGATGGGATAGTGATCACTCCCATAAGTCATATCCAAGTGCTTCCAATAGAAAAGGCTGGCTATATTAGACGAACAAAATGTTAGGTCAACACAAGTGTTGTTCTGTCCTGGCGAACCCTGACGTGTGGCACAGCCAATTTTGATCACACAAAAGTCAAGTTCATCCAATAAATCCACTAGACCTAAACCAAAGTTGTCGCATGTATCTGATCCCCACCTCTACAGATGGCCATTAAAATCACCCATAACCAGTAGTGGGCCTTGGACGTTACTCAGCAAATTTTTTATTGACTTAAGATCATTAATCTGTGGGTGAGCAATGTAAAAACTAAAAATATTTATATCCTCAGCCTTAACAGCAACAACATTGATGTTATCACCTACAAAGGGTAGAGGAATTGGGGAGAATGTGACTTTGTTATTGATGAACAAAGCACACCCCCCATATCCATCTGATCTGTCATGTCGGACACTACTGAAACATGGAATCCTGAAATTGCTCTCAGGACGAAGCCATGTCTCAGCGATGTTGCAGATCGATGGTTTGTATTTATTAATTAAATAGAGAAGGTCAGTCTTCCTGGGTGTAATACTCCTGACGTTCCATTAAAGAAAAAACTGGGGATGAAACATTATTCATGTACCGGACAATTGAGGACAGTTTGGTGGCAACGTGGTCAGGTAGGGATTGAGAAGGGTTGGCTAATACTGTCATTAACATACTGGAGATGATATTGAGGATGTCTGAACTAATGGGACTGCTTGCACCTTCCCTAGGGATGGCACAGCCATTTTGAGAAGGGGAGAAGGAGTAATCTTGTATAAGGGCTTGACGAGCCTGCTTATCATAACTAGGAGAAAGAGGGGCATGAGTTTTGGGTTTTAGGAAGATAGTTTTACGATATGATCTGGGTGTGTGGGAAGTTTGGCTGGGGTATTGCGGAGAGCTAGGGGGATTAGGTTTGGGCGGTGCTCTAGACACTTCAGCATACGATCTGGAAACCCGAGGGAAAACCTTACTTGCTTCCACATAGGAGATTGATTTCTCTGCCAAAAGGGCTTTTATCCCTTTCTGACGACCTAGTTCAGGGCAAGCTTTATCGTTAGCATAATGATTGCCAAAACAATTGACGCATATGACATACTCATGGGCGACTTGGCATCTGTCACCTGGGTGGTCTTCGCTACATTTGAAACAGCGTGGTTTAGAACGACATCCTGTACGAGTATGCCAAAAGCGGCAGCAGTGAAATCATTGGATAGTGGTGTATGTATATTTTTCTACTGAGAGAGCGGAGTATTTTGATATTTCTTTGGAATTAATCAGAAACAATTTTAATTTTAGATTAGTAATGCAGACATGCAAATAGTCGTCAGTATGGATGCTAGTTTTGGTGGAGCTGTTGGAGCACAACTCTTTTATGGGCAAACCATTCCATAAATAAGCACATGGAATTTATTAGCAGAAAAAAAGGTATAATATATTATATTACTTGGGATGTAAATATATTTTAGGAGTATTATTACTTCTAACTCCTTGTGGTGTGCTGTTATGTAATCATTTCATAATTACTCTATTATATTTTGTGTTTGTTTATACAAATGATATAAAAATTTCAATATATTTGTGAAATTATTAAGTATGGTGATATTTTCATTATTTCTAGGTGACTCTGGGTACCCATTAAGACGTTGCATGATGACACCAGTAACTGATGCCACCCCGGATACTCCTGAAGCTTACTACAGTAGTGTGCATGTCCGGACAAGAAATATTGTTGCGAGGACAATCGGTTTTTGCTGTTACTTGAAAAGTTATTTTAGATAAGTAGTTAAGTTTAAGTTAACAAATGTATGACCCGATCAATTAAAAACAATTATCAAATATTAGTAAATAAGTAACATATATTAGACCACCCTTTCCAGTTCTTGATCGCACCTTCCCCCAAAGAATTCAGTGTCTGACATAGACACCCACATCCAATTTGAAAAATCGCGTGCTTGCGCCGATTTATTATACTATATGAGAGTTCAAAAATTCCCACAAACACTAATTGCTCATAGGATACCCGGCGACGACGCGAAACCTAATTCATTGCACTTCTTTGAAAAACAATGGTTTATTTAGAGTTTAAAATTAAGAGCAACAATTAATTTGATAAAAAGTAAAGTAGGTTCCTACTACTTACGCCATTATTAATTAGAAAAATTATTGTTAAAAAGGTTTTATTCGAGTACGTACACACAATTTTATTTTTGGCGGGTCAGCAGTTTTCGCAGTACGTTCAGAAATGAAGAGTTTTTGAGACTATGCTGTATTTTCAACTTCTACCATGCTGTATTTGACATTGTATTTACGGAAATAATACATAATTCGTTTTTAAACTAGTTGTTAATCTCGATTTCTGTTACAAAATTACATTAATTTCATCAATAAACAATATTTCATTCAAAATTTAAAAACCGTAAATACCGGTAACCATTTTGATGTTTTCGAACGCCATCTTTCAGGGCAGTGCAAACCAGCCACAGACAACAATCCAGTCAGAATAACTTACGTCTTAGTACTGTAGCGACATCTATGACGTCACATAAGAACTAATCCTGCATCGCGCAATCAAAGTTCTCCGTGCGTTTAGAACATATAGAACAGCCCGAAATCATCTATCGGGAATTAGCCCGCCAGACATAACATCCCGTCTGGTCAGAGGATCCTCCCTTTTCAAAAGAGGTATGAGGGACTTTAATCCTCTGTTCCACATACCTCCAAAATGGTGACCCTCGACAAAGAACGTCAGCGCAGCCTTCGTGCAGCCACTACTTCGTGACGTCATCAACACTTCCTCAAGCTTTCGAGCAGCGAGCCATACAGCCAGCACCCACGGCTTTAAGGGGTATCCTGACCACCAGCATGCCTACCTGGTCATACCTGGTCATCACCCTCAGCCTCATCAGCGACCTTGGCTAATCACACCGCACCTTCGGCCAGTCACATGAAGAGCTATGAAGAACCTCTCCTGGTCGACGCAAGCAGTCAAGCCACTACATCGCACAGCACCGCTCCGACTCACTGGAGCCAGCAGCACTACTCCGACTCACTGGAGCCTGCAGCATCATCCCGACTCACTGGGACATCATCACCCTGACTCACTGGGGCATCATCCGACTCACTGGGGCATCATCTGACTCACTGGGACATCATCACCACGACATACTGGGGCATCATCCCGACTCACTGGGACAGCAACACCCCGACTCACTGGGGCATCACCGCAGACAGTTCCGACAGACAGACGGTTCCGACCCACTGGAACCAACTACCACTGGCCTGGCACGCATCAAGAAGCATCAAGAACCATCGATCTCCGATCTCCGGAGGGGAGTGATGTAGCGACATCTATGACGTTACATAAGAACTAATCCTGCATCGCGCAATCAAAGTTCTCCGTGCGTTTAGAACATATAGAACAGCCCGAAATCTATCGGGCAGTAGCCCGCCAGACATAACATCCCGTCTGGTCGGAGGATCCTCCCTATTCAAAAGAGGTATAAGGGACTTTAATCCTCTGTTCCACATACCTCCAAAGTACGAAAAAGAAACAAAAAAGCGCGGGTATCATCGAACTTGGCTTTTGGTTTTGTAAAAAATTACTAAAGTCGAGATTAGTTGTGTAAATTTGAGTAGATATTGCTTAAAATAGTTATTTTATTATTTGTGTATTATGGTAAGTATTTATGGTAAGTTTCGTAAGCTTCGTATTTATGGTAAGTTTATTTTTACTATATTCCTTTTTTTTGTCCAATGGACAAAGAACCACCCGTTCCGGGGGGGGGGGGGGGCACAAGCCGCTCGGTAGGGTATAATGTTATTATTAACGAGTCCAGTATGGACACAGACTCGTCCATAACTAGATCGGAGCAGAAAAGGGCTAGGGCTCCACGCAAAATATGTAAACACTGTGATAAAAGAAGGAGACATGGTAAACAAACAAAGATACACACTGCCATTATGAAAATGATTCGGT
Source organism: Mythimna pallens (assembly GCA_961205895.1). Classification (NCBI taxonomy): domain Eukaryota; kingdom Metazoa; phylum Arthropoda; class Insecta; order Lepidoptera; family Noctuidae; genus Mythimna; species Mythimna pallens. The sequence continues at coordinate 419,319 of OY540824.1, forward strand.
TATTACCATTACTCCAAACAACAACCAATCATTACGAACAACACCTTTAAATCATCTGGAAACCACTCCACGTTCTGTGGATGGCTTCTCAGGCTGGAATATCTACAAATTCGGATCTCCCCCAGAAGGCGCCACAGGTTGCTAGGGCTTTGTACGAATCCACAGACTTATCTCCATATGTGGTACACGTCCAAAAAATATTTGATATGTTTACAAATTCAGGTCAAACATTGCACCCAATCACTTTAATTCACTTGTTTGGATATCTCTAACGTGCGCGGACATCACTACGCGCCGGGCGACCGCGGGCGGGAGCAGAGGTCGCGGGGAGAGGCACTCGCCGCGGACGCAGTCCAGCCGGCTCGCTCGGCTGGCACTGGTCATTCCACCTTACCACCAAGCGCACGCATCCACTTTTCGATCAATATTATTGTTTTCTCGCCGTGCCGCTTGTAGGTACAGTGAACCCCCGGTAATCCGGCCCCTGTCTAATCCGGCACCCCCTGTAATCCGACATGGTCTATTATTTATTATTGAATATTTTTTTGATAATATGTATGTACATTTGTTTGTACACATTTATTTCCTAATGTAAAGTTATTGCATATTTTTTGTAAGTTCTATAGCATTAATGACGTTAATTTTATAATAAAACGTAAGCTCTCTATTGTGTTGTTTAATTTACTAAATTTGACATACATAATGAAGTATGATTTGTACTTCACAGTTCATATATATAATATAAAAAATCTTATTGTTGGATCTGTAATTTGTCGGATTACAAGGTACTCTTTTGTAAAAAAATTCGGACTATAGGGGTTCTTAGACAGTACTCTATAATCCGACAAATTCGATAGTTCGACACTGCCCTGCAAAATGTTTGTTGGACTACCGGGGGTCCACTGTATTTCTAATTTTATTAATTGTAATACAGTCCACCAAAGTTACTTGAGTTTTTATATAAACTGTCCTACCACCACCTGTAGGGCTTACCGCACATCTTTCTACACTTAAAAAAAAACACAACATTATTAATGGGTCAATAAAACGCATTGGTCGCAACAGAATTTCTCTAAGCTTCTCACATTTCCAAGATGCAAACTCGTTTATAAATGACCCTTGTTTGGCCAAGGAGAAATTGAAGGCATTTGTTCCATCAATTATCGTGTGTCGTATGGGGATTATTAAAGGCGTTCCTACCGAATGGTCTCCTGATGAAATTATTGAAAATGCTTCTGTCCCTACTGGATGCGGGAAAGTTATCAAAGTTAGGCGTCTTAATTATAAAATTCTCGACCCGACCCCTGTTTGGAAACCATCTCAAACAGTCGTGTTGACCTTTGACGGGCAAATTTTACCGAAACGTGTGTTTTGTTGTTACAATTCTATGCCAGTAGAATTGTATACATTCCCAACAATACAATGCTTCAATTGTTGTCGTTTCGGTCATACAAAGGTACAATGTAGGTCGAACCCTCTGTGCTTCAAGTGTGGGGAGAAACATTCTGCCGTCACTTGTAGCATTCAAGACGAAGATGGTAAATGCTGTTATTGCGGTGGCATTCATTACGCCATCAATAAAAAGTGTCCCGAGTTTGAGAGAGAGAGCAATCAAGCACTATATGGCCCATAGTTGCGTATCGTATGCCGAAGCATCGCAGCTACATCCCCCAGTGTCAAAACTATATGCAGACGTGATAACTTCAGCTCCTTCACTTGCCAATAATTAACCTAACCTAACCTAACCTAACACATCACACAAAAAAACTGTTTTCTCAAAACCTCGGGACCCCCCAAAAACAACTAAGGGGTATGACCGGGCAGCTCACCAAAAACTTATTAATAATGAAGTTTCGATAACAGTGTTGCATTGCAAAATAAAACAAATAATGAAAGCCAAATTTAAAATATAATTATTATGTTAATCAATACTTTATCTAAAAATAATATTATTGAACCGTCCATCGTTGCCACTGTAATTGATATGCTGTCTAACTTGTCTAATTTTAATCATAATGGATCCAAGTCTATCCAAGATTGTTCAGTGGAACAGTCGCAGCATAGTGAATGAAAAATCTGATTTGTGCTATATATAGAATAAATACGATCCCTTTGCAGTCGCTCTCTGTGAGACATGGCTTAAACCAGGGTTCTCATTTAGAATTCCTGGCTATGACATGCATGTCTAAGAACAGACAGAAGCGATGGGAATGGCGCCATACTTCTAAAAAATAACTTGTCCTTTCAATCTTTCCCTCTTCCCCGTCTCAGTGACGATATACCTGCCGTTGCTGCCGTTGTAAATAAAATCTGTTTAGTATGTATATATTATTCTCGTCCTTTTGTAAATATCCTTTCTGAAATTAATAATCTTTTATCATTCTTACCTAAACCAACCTAAATCGACCAATCTTGGGGAACTTCTAATACCAATTACTATAGAGAAAAACTATTAGAAATCCTAGACTCTAATAACTTGTGTATTTTAAACACATGCCTCCCAACACGCCTAACAGATCCAGTTGAAGGAATAAGTGCTCCTAATCTCTCGATATGTACACCTGAGCTAGCATCAGCATTATCCTGGTCTCCTCTACCTTTATCTTATGGCAGTGATCATTTTCCATTAATTATTTATTTTCCACATAAAAAGCCAGAGGTTTGCAGTCCCACATCACGATTAAAGTACAGACTTCAAAATGCAGACTGGGATAAATATAAAAATGCTGTAGAAGAGAGAGTTCTTATTTTATCTGATTCTTTACAACATGATCCTCAGTTATTGGCTGATCAAATTACAAGGATTTTAATAGAGGTAGCAGATAATACTTTTCCTATAAAAATTACGCTACAGGCAAAATCCCCTCACCACCTTGGTGGGATGCTGACTGCACTCAGGCTGTTAAAAAAAGAAAAAAGGCACAAAAAAACTACTGTCACAATATGACTCAGCTCAATTATGAGCTATATCTAGAAGCTGCTCGTGCAACCCGTACACTACTTAAGAAAAAGAAATTCGAAGGTTGGCAAAAATTTGACTGTCGCTTATTTAATTACAGTTACTATTATAATATATAGTCACTATTATAATTACAGTTCATTAGTTATCTTACCAAATATTCATTATAATCTTAACATTAACCGAGACGATGTATGTCCTAACGATAGATTCAAATTCACTATGGATAGAGACTGGAAGGGTTATCAGCTCCTGTTTACAGATGCTTCGAAGCATGGAAGAGACTCATGTGTGGGAGTAGGTGTATACCACTCTCAATATAATATTGTTCAAAAAATAAAGCTCCCACCCGAATCATCTGTATTTACGGGACAATGTTACGGTCTATTCAAAGCTGTCGAATATATACTTCTTATGGGAAATTCACTTATTTTAACAGATGCAAAAAATGCCTTGCAATCTTTGGCCAAATTTCCGTTCTATTGTCAAAATCCTTTCATTATTTTTGAAACACGTGAACTCCTTCACAAGTGTTCTTATAAAGGGTATTTAGTGCATTTTGCGTGGATTCCCTCTCATTGTGGCATTTCAGGTAATGAGAGAGCAGACCAATTAGCTTATGATGCCGTTTTGTGTGGAGATGTTTTTCCATACAAAAACAACTTCCAAGATCTGGCTGCTCTGCTCAAAGTTTATCTACAGGAATCCTGGGGTCTGCTTTCGTCGGAGCAATCACTGAAAGGGAAATTTTATCGTTTTATTCAGCCATCTATTCCTGTTAAACCTTGGTTTAGCAAGTTTAAACTAAGCAAAAAGATCGCAACGATATTCATACGTATGAGATTGGGTCATATGTGCACTCCTGCTCACCTTGTCAGACTCGGCATTGTGCAGAGCCCTGTGTGTCAATGTGGTACTGAGGTGGGAGATCTGAACCACCTTATTTTTGCTTGCCCCCATTATGACCACTCCTTACTTTTCCAGAGCCTTGTTTCCCTCCGAGTCCCTTTTCCCACTTCTATCTCATGTATCTTATTTTATTTTTAATATTTATAAAATCATAGCACTTTTCCTTGTAAATAATGATATAGCTATTTAAATGTAAAAATGAAAACGCTTGATACATAATTAGTTTAGTTTTTAGGTTAATTTAGAGACGCATCAATTGGGCTTCTTCTTGGATCAGCTGGTTCCGTTAATTGTTTATTATAATATTATATTCCAAACATATTGTTATTTGTAATTTATTATTTTAATTCATTATTCCAGTAACAACTAATCTCCTTTCCTTTTCCAAATCCTTTGTAATATTTAATCGTTTCGCTAGTAGGTAATCGATTCTTACGTTTGTGTTATTATAAAATATAACATATTGTCAGTGGCAATAAGCACGAACAGTGCAACGTGCAACGCCATAAATATATATATAAAAAAAAATACGAAAAAGAACAAGTCAGTTTACGGCCGTAAACTGGCTATATTCTTTTTTAAACAATGGAACTGTATTTGTCAAATATAAAAACAAATTGCATGGCCCTAGAACTGTCAACAAAGGCACGATGCAAGGCGTGACTTTGTCTTCTTTACTTTATAACTTATATACTTCTGAAATATTAAAATATGTAAATGTACCAGGTGTAAATATTCTTCAATTTGCAGATGACTTGCTTTTGTACAGCATAAATCAAAACATAGAAATAGCTATGGCTAATATCAATATGGCTTTGTCTCAATTAAACAACTACTATCATAATAAACTTAAATTAGAACTATGTCCAGAAAGGAGTTCAGTTTTAATTATTAATAAAAATGTAAATACCCATAGTAATACTAATATTTCATACAATGATACAGAAATTCCTGTTGTTAAGCAACATAAATTCTTAGGCGTCATTATTAATGATAAGTTAAAGTTTGATCAACATTAAACACACAAGTAACAAAGCACTAAATGGAATTAAGCTATTGAGACATTTAGCAGGAAGTTTTTGGGGATCTGACCCTAAAGTCATGAGTATGTTGTACAAAAGTATAGTGTAAAGCTATTTCGATTATAACAGGCTAGCTTACATGAATGCCAATAGCACCTTGTTACGAAAATGAGATGTAATTCAAAATATGGGATTGAGACTTATTTGTGGTGCAATGCGCTCCACACCTATCAATTCGTTAGAGGTCGAGACCTGGATACCTCCCTTGACACTACGAAGGTTGTTGTTGGCTGAGAGATTTTTATTAAAAGTCGTGACATCAAATGATAATCCTTTACTTATGAAACTAACAATACATCCGGAAATCTCCTAGTCAATTTCTTTCAATGCTGTTTCTGCTTCTTCTTTAGTCGGTGGAACTCTGCCTGAAATGACCACAATATTTCAACATGTAAGTAATACTTCAAAAGATATTGTAAAAAATGATATTTGGCCTCTATATAAAATTCCTTACAATAGTATTATAAACAGCTTTGCAATCCATTTAAACATAGTACCCAATATATCAGATTTTTTACAGTTTAAAGACAATAGACCGAAACATTAAGTTATATACACAGATGGATCTAAAACAAATCACAATGTAAATGCAGCTTTTTATGACCCACAGTTAAATTCTACGAAGTGTATGAAATTGAACAAAATGTGTAGCATTTTCACTGCAGAATGCTTTGCAATTTATTGTGCACTGCAGCATGTAAATAGCTTTGTAAATAATGTACACAATGTTTTAATAGTCACAGACTCAAAAAGTGTTTTGTCTGCTCTACATAATGTAAATATTTCTTTTAAGTTAAATTATATTATTTATAATATTAGATTTATAGTTCAAAAACTACTTGTTAAGAATATAAAAGTAGAATTAATGTGGGTTCCTTCACACAGTGGCATTCGAGGAAATGAAATAGCAGATATAGCGGCCCGTTCAGAACACGATGAGGATAGATCCGAGTTGCTCAAGGTTTCATTTACTGATTACTACAGCGTCTTTAAAGAACTTATTAGACAGTTATGAAAGGGGCAGTTGGGACATGACACTGGAAACGAAATGCAGATGGTATGCTGAAATACAAAACGAATTACCGATTAAACCTGGTACTATAATAGACCACAAGAAAGTTTATAACTGTTCTATCACGCATGAGATTGGGACATTGCTTGGCACCAGCTCACCTGTATAGGTTATGCATAATCAACAATAGCCGATGTTACCACTGTGGAGCAGAGGATGCAGATTTAGATCTTATAATCTTACAGTGTTCAAGTTTTAACATTCATCGATTGATTTTGGTCAGTGAATTGAGTGAAATTCAATTAATAAACGACAGTGACATTCAAAGTGAGTGTTCTCCGCCACGTACAGGATTTATTAGCAAATAAGAATTATTTTAGTGTGTTGTTTAAATATATTTGTAATACCGTAGAAAAAATTTAATTGATTTCTTAATCATATAAATGTATATAATCAAATTAGTTGTAAGCAATGATGTCACTGAGATTTATCCCAACCCAACCTGAAAGAATGTAAAGATTTAGTTATTGTATAAGTAATTTACTTATTTAAAAAAAAATACAATTCCCTTCATTGTATTGTACCCATCTATGTATTCGACTGAATGACTTGTATCTATGGTCATGAATTAAAATTATTAAAAAAAAAAGATTTTCTTGTTTGAATTTTTCAAATGATTTTTATTTGGAGTTTAATTTTCGACTATTGTGTTAATACATTATGTACCCTGTCACCCAGTGCTTATTTACATACTTTGTGATCAAGGTACACATTCTGTAATAGAGTTTCAAGTTGAACCGTCGACATTTTCGGCCTCCACAAGTTGAAATTTGTAAGTCATCATCATCTTCCTGCCCTTGTCCCGTGTTATTTGGGGTTGGCGCAACACGTTTTCTTCTTCCATTCTGCACTGTCACTCGTATACATACTATCACTTACTTCCTTTTCTTTCATATCACTCTTCACACAATCCATCCATCTTTTCTTTGGTCTCCCTCTCCCTCTCCATCCATCCACATGTAAACTCATAACTCTTTCTCCTCTCCACATGACCATACCAAGACAAACGATTCCCCTTCAACTTTTCAGTCACTGGCGCCACTTTCAAACTTCCCCTAATATACTAATTTCTCACTTTATCTATTCTCGTCGCACCACACGTCCATCATAACATTCTCTCCGCTACGTGCAATCTTTTTTCATCCGTCTTTTTCATAGCCCAACATTCTGATCCATACAGTGTGACAGGCCTTATCACGAACTTGTAGATTTTATCCTTCAACTTGAGGGGCATCCGTGGGTCACAAGTTGTTCCCGTGACCTGTCGCCATTTCATCCATCCTGCGTTGAACCGATGTGTTTCGTCCCGGTCTACCTCATCTCCTTGGACGAGTGACCCGAGGTACTGAAAGTCGGAGCAGATCGGTATGGGCGTTCTAGCGAGAGCTAAAGGCACTGGATTGGAGAGACCGCCGAAATCGCAGAACAAGTATTCCGTTTTGGTTCTACTCAATTTCAGGCCAAATCTCTCCAGTCTGTGCCACCACACCTCCAATCTGTTTTGGACCTCTAGGCCACTCTCGGCAACCAACACAATGTCATCGGCAAACAGCATACCTACACCAGGGAGCCTCTTCCTGAATGTCCGCTGTCAGAGCGTCCATTATCGTCAGGAAGAGGTAAGGGCTGAGAGCCGACCCTTGATGTAAGCCGACAGCCACATCAAAGCTGCCAGTGGTGCCCACTGTAGACCGGAGTTGAAATTTGTAAGTAATATTATCATAAATATACAATATACAGTACCTTTGTTTTTAGTCGTGGGTAGTCATTCTTAGGATTCTTTTATTCACATCATCTTAGTCGTGTCCTGTTTTCAACAATAATAATTGATTTTATTACCAAATAGTATTTTAAGTTAATTTCATCAATTCATAATTAATTTTAATATTTTATGATGCTACTAAGTATTTAATCTGTTTGATTTTCAGACTAATAACCCAATACCATCCACCTCCAGTCAATCAAGTCAACCTCCAAACTTTTCACAGCCCGAGGTAGCTGTGGACTTAGGACCCAGCCAGGAAGTCGACCACCCGTGTCATGAAAATCCCTGAATCCTACATGGTTCAAGATAATAAAAATTATAAATGTATATTTTATATAGTCTTTTATTAAAGTCTTTTTTAACAACAACAACCCTGAAAACACCACAGTAGTACTCCACTTTCTAGTGCTTTGCTGAGAAGAAGCTTTTGGAGGTAATAAAGTTACTATTTCCTGGCTAACTCCCTAAATAATTGCCGACTGTGTTTCTAAGTCAGGAATTTGCGTAATGTTGTGCTGGTTGCGCAGGTGTCGCCGGGTAGTTGTACGCTTTAAAAGTTCTTCACGTACCTACATAGATCTGCTTCAATTAAAAGCTTTCTAGATGCAATTTTAAACAGTTTTCTTACAAAATCCAAACAAATGAAAATCAAAAGGTAACGGTTTTGACTTTAGCTTTTGGTTTCGTCAGTTTGACGTTAAAATTCCGACTAGTCCGTCAGTCTAGATCAAATTTTCTTTAGAGTAGGTTAAGAGAATCTTTACGTCAAACCGGTAACGAATGGAATCGTGAGGTACACGCCAAATTTTGATCAAAACTTCGTTTTTCGGAGAAAGAGAGTAGACACAGAGACTTTAATACGCTATGTATTTTTCAAATGACACAGGGGCCGTGCTGAAAACGGTTGGCTGGCCTGTTTTTTGCATACTTATTTCTTTAAAAGTACTAGAGGCAAGTAGGTCCATCGCAATGGTGCAACGTCCCTACCTAAAATGCAGATTCTGGGGGGGCGTATTGGGCAAACGTTCATCAAAATTTGTATGGAAAAACCTATTTCCGGTTGGCAGAAGTTACTAAGATAATAAAACAAGTTTATTGATATACGTAACACCATTTAATACAACTAACAGGTTACAACAAAAGGTAAGAGTGATAGATACGTATATAAAATCGAAACATTATAAGTACCTTAAAACAAGTTAAAAGAAGAAAGATGAGCTCTACTGCAGCTGAAGCTTCGCCGGGTACAGTAGCCGCGAACTGTCTATACTCTACTGTAAGCTGGGCATCGCGCTACAAAAACATGCTTGCCGGGAGTAGGTACTAATCACGCCAGCGTCGCGCGTTCTCTACTGTCAGCTGAGCATCGCGCCAGGGCATCGTGCTTCCCGAGATTACTACCCGTGCCTGCACCGCGAGCTGTCTACTGTCAGCTGTGCGTCGCGCCTTGAGCAGTCTTCTATCAGCTGTGCACCGTGCCAGGGCATCGTGCTTCCCGGGATTACTACCCGCGCCTGCACCGCGAGCTGTCTACTGTCAGCTGTGCGTCGCGCCTTGAGCAGTCTTCTATCAGCTGTGCACCGTGCCAGGGCATCGTGCTTCCCGGGATTACTACCCGCGCCTGCACCGCGAGCTGTCTACTGTCAGCTGTGCGTCGCGCCTTGAGCAGTCTTCTATCAGCAGTGCGCCGCGCCACGGCAACATGATTGCCGAGAGTGCTATCCGCGTTTGCGCCACGAGCTGTCTACTGTCAGCTGTGCGGTGCGCCAGGGCAACATGCTCACTGGCCGGGTGACACGCGCTTTAGCGAAGCGCCAATATGTTGAATTGTTGATTATGTTATGCGAAGTAGTTCCAAGCGAGCGCTTCAGCCGCGGTCTAGCTCAAGAACAGTCAGAAAATTAAGTGATATTTACAACCAATATCATTAAATGGATCTCAAGCTTGTCACACAAGTGTGTTACTTAGTAATGGGATTTCATGATCTATCCATTCTGCTAATGTTATCTTTTGCAGCGTAAGATAAGTGCATGCGATACATTCATTCTGTTTGCTAGTACAGTCAACCGCATGCCAGTTGTAACTCTTGTAACACCTGTATCACGAAAACTGCAATTACTCATACGAGATAACTTTGCTGCCAAATTCAATTTATTACAAAGGGCGTGCGATGAATGTACCGCTATCACTGAATTTCAAAACTCCTCTAGTTTAGTGCCGTTGCAAAATATCATTAACTACGGAGAACAATGTTAATCCTACTTTAATTTGAAAAGCAGCTTGTACTCATCGCTTCTACGTGAAATCCTTACTTCTCTTTTAGGTACCTAGATAGGTACCTATGTGGATTACAAACGCTACCAAACATTAAACAGTAGTTTAGTATGCCTATAGATGTTCAAAACATATGAGACAAGTTGTAGGCATACAAACTGCGCTCAATCAAAGTAGGATGTTACATTAAATAATGATTTGATAACACTATTACATTGATACGTATACTATCTAAAACAAGTTGGCCACAATATACAACAACTAGATAACGTTTACAGAATATAATATTATAATACTCTTTTGTTTTAATCAAATTGTAATGATGCATGTTCGAGTAGCCTCACGCGGCAAACTTGCGCCGTGGATGTGTCAGAAGTAGTCTGAACCCTTGCGAGTGCCAGTGTATTTCGTAAAAATATCACCATGATAGCTCAGATGAAGTGAACCTTAGCGAAATGTCATTCCTCCCGAAGCTATGGACAGACAGCTCGGTTCAAGCTTGATTCACCTACGCTGTCACGGTGATATGTTTCAAGCACTGCACGGCTACGCATGGTGCACACTCACACACGCGGCGCTGCTCGCTAACTTGACAATAACCGCGTTATAGAGATACCTATACCTACTGACATTTTCTTTGTAGACTGCAGTTGTAAAGATAGAATCTTACAGTCTCTGGGAACAAAGTAATCAAATAGGATCTCATAAGTTTTTCCTACAAAAGAATGTAATATAATATCACTGTACAAAATCATTTTACAGAATAATTCATTTTCTCGTCATACTATTTTTTTAAATTATTCTAAACATAATTAGAAATATAATTAACATAACTTTTTATAAAGTTTTATTATTAAACAATTGAACAATGGCTGATTGGCATAAACTTATCCATCTAAGTTTTAAGTACAAATTATAATAAGCGTAGTGACGAGCCTGCTGCAAGCTACGCAATGTAATGTAGGCCTTAATTAAATAAACAGGTCATTTAATTGAATGCGTAAGCTCTCCTTCCCGAAACATCATCACAGAATACTAATGTACAGAAGTCAATCTACATACAAAGACCACACACGGACATGATATCTCGGAGCGCTCGGACCAGTGCGGGCGCGAGTGCATGCGCTTGAGACACGCAACTGTAAACTTTTTTGTGCATTTTTTGAGCAGTAAAAAAAAGTTGTTTTAACTGTTAATTGGACAGTTGTATCAGAGAGGTACCTAAGTAGGAAATTTGCTTGAATTTCGGTAGGGTCAGTGCCCGTCGACGCCGCGCCGCCCGCCGCGCCCGGGCGCGCTCGTATCTCGCAACAGTGCTGCACTGGCGCGACCGCCGAGCGTAGGTATGAAAAGTGAAGTACCTACATTAATTATTTACATGAGATTGACTTCTGTACCTATCTATTTCGTGACGTCAAGTCAAGGTCAGCAGGAGCGCCGCTATGCTATAGTGGCACACAAGTAGGTCGTCATCGGGAGGCAACAGTCCCACCAAGGCTCGTCATACTTCATCAGGACGTAGTAGTATGCCTTTTGTCTCCCCTGCTTACTATTTTGATTAGGAGTTTCGTGTTGACATAGTTCGTAGGTATTTTTTTCTACAGATGAGTTCAATGGTATTAATTTGATATTAATCTGAGTCTTGTAGTCAACAAGCTAGGAAACTGCCTAGTTTCCTAGCTTGTGCAATACAAAAAAATATATATATATTATTATTTTTAAATAATGATTATAATTATTATAGGTAGATACATCATTACGAACAGCCTTCAGCAGGGAAGCACCGATCATAGGGCGGATCGCGAAAAGATCAGCTGTTCCATACATATAAATATGGACACAATGTAGACATAAAAAACCAGACCAGTCTGGTTTTTTATTTCAATTTTGTAATTTTATCAATTTCAAGTTAAACGAATAGTGCCTGAAACTAAGTGTATATTAGGTACTTAGATTAGAATTTTTGACTTATATATAAACAGTGGGAGCCTTAGGAACTCCTGTGATTGCCAACCTAGTAGGTACGTACGTACTTATGCGCCACCCTGTATTGTGATGTAACGTAATAATTGTTGTGTATTGTGACCTGACCGGATTACTCCTGTTGAGATTAGGCCTTCAGCGAGCGCCGTGGTGCTTGCCTGCACCTTTCGGCTACAACTAATTCAATAAGTGAACCGTATTTTTAAGATATATTACATAGTATTATGTATATCATGTTATGCTAATAGAACGACGTCAAAATATCCTAATATTAGGTAAGAAAGAAGAACATGGATCGTACGACGAGTCGGGAGCGGTGGAGAGCCGCCGCTGCTGTACCTATACAGCGGCGGCCTCTTGTGTTCTTACGACTGACACCAGCTAACTCAATCAACATGAGTACAAAGTTATTCGAGAAGAATGCTAATCACGTTACGATAAGCAATGAGCTACAGTGAAAGTAACATTTGGTAGGGCACATCGAGATGAGTCGCGGACGAAACGGAGCCAACGGTTAAACGTACAGAAATGAACACGTCGCCTATTTGCTCCTACCGACAAGAAAATGTAAACTTACGATACTAATGAATACTGCAAGACAGCACACACATTAATACTACTTGGACGAGAAGCTCGTTTCGGCCACATAATGAGTGGCGAACGCGAGGCGACGTGACGTCACGAGCGGGTGATACGATCCGAAGATAGCGCGTGCGCGTTGGCGCCGCCCGGGGGACAGCCTACGTGATGCGTTAAGTACAATTAAATAAAATACATAAGACTAGTATTATTATGCGTTTGGTCACATATTTGGTTACGTTATATTACAATATTTTTGTAGATAAAACTATGTGTAAACAAAATTAAATTAAGTACCTTTATTAATTTATTCATGTACCTATTGTATGTGATACAAATTGTTCGGAATGTGTAGAACTTGTTCGTTAGTACTGCGCAAAACATGTTCGTATAAATAATGTCTTATATCACACGTGAAATTTGTGACGGATCGATGTCACGTGTGACAGAGTGTGAATCGCGTGTGACAGAGTGCGGATCATGGGTGCGGATCGCGTGTGACATGTGAGAGGATCGCGTGTGACAGAGCAGATTGCGTGTGACATAGTGCGGATCGCGTGCTAAATACCTCGCGTAATAAAATACGATATTTTCGAAATACGACGTTAACACGCCAACCATCAGGCGATTTGTTGATATCGTAATTCGGAAAGCGGGGATAGTGTGGAAAGTGTGTGAGAGAGTGCAGATCGCGTGTGACAAAGTGCAGCGGATCGCATGTAACCGAATGAGGATTGTGTGTGAGAGAGTGCGGATCGCGTGAGACAGAGTACGGATCGCGTGTGACAAAGTGCAGCGGATCGCATGTAACCGAATGAGGATTGTGTGTGAGAGAGTGCGGATCGCGTGAGACATTGGCAAACAAGTGAGACGTCGTTCACGATTGGCACAATTATCATTCTAATCATTAATATTATGGTTAATAGCATTAAATAGGTATACGACATCAAAAATACTTATAAATAATTAGCCCTACTCGAATTTTAAATACTATAGGAATTAATACGGTTCCGAATTTTTAGTCCAAAACATTGGATCACAAAATTTATAAATAGGGAAAAAATTTACGCGGTGTAAATATTTTATAAGTGATAAATTACCTTCAAGTATATATTATGCAGGTAGTTAACATTGGGTCTTGTTGGATGACCGTCGAAAAAATTTGTCATTTGGAAATTTTGGAATAAGCCTAATCTAATATGACTGTATTAAATAATTTACTTTCGTAACATCACAGTAAAGTAAGGAAAAATCATCGGGCAATAATAGATATATTATTTGATAGGTACTTAGGGCTAACACCTAATAACTATAAACACGTAATAACTATTCTGAAAACATGTATTTTGTGTACGACTAGCAGTACAGTGAAGAGTGACTATTTACAGGAGCGGGGCGCGCGGGGCAGGGGGGGGGGGCTTGGGCGTCAGAGAACCAACTTAACCCTAGAAACGCTGTGTGCGATAGTTTCTGGAAGTCATTTGTTTGATAGCACATTAAACTATGCGGAAGCGACTACACCTTCGTACTGATATGTATACAAATAAATGAGAGCCCTAGTGTTCCTTGCGCGTAATCTTACTAACGACATATTAGCTATAACAAGATGCAAAACTCAAATATGTAGTGTATATATGTTATATTAAAATATAGTTGCATTAAGCTTGGACCCGGGAGCTTGGTCGAGTTGAGTCAGTGGGCACACGAAGGGAGAGGGCACGGGACAGGCCCGCGCGCTGGCAGAGGAGTAGAGGCGGCCTGTGCGCGGCCCGCCTACGAGCGGCGAGCTGGCCGACGAAGCGACTACACATCAAGTAAGCAGATAGACACGGATGCGCGGTTTCTTATTCTGCGGTGCACCGTCCTACTATCTAACATTCCGCTTAAGACTCTGAACTAGAAACACACAGTACGCAGCCTTTACCGATGCGTTCGAAACGTCCGACAATTTGCAACTAACGATATCCCATCTCTTGTTCGTTACTACAACTAGCTTCATGATATTATCATGATGTAGCAGTTACCGAGACAATCCGTATGGACCAAAAACACAGCAACTGCCGACAATCCATCACTATCGAAGCAGGCGGAGCTGATCAGCTAACACTCAATACGCAACCATTACCAAAGCGTTCGAAAGGGCCAGCATTGCAACTGACGAAAGCCACCTCTGGCGACAGTGCACCGCTTACGAACTGACTATTACAATAAACTTGTGCCTCAAACTGTTCTATATACTATTATACAAATATGGTAAAACAGTAATCGTATACATTTAACATATTTTCATTTGGCTACTATTTTTGGTTGTGATGCGACAACTACCTGTATGTAACAAGTCGCCTCAGCCGGGCTGACGAGCGTCCGGCAGCCGCCCGGGGCGAGTCGGCGGCGGCGTGCTGCCGGCCTGACTGAACCTCGCGGTACATCACTACCTCGTATAAATACTCGTACCAGAGTCCTGTATCCAGGACGTAAACAATTAATATAAGTACAAGTCTTACACTAGTAAACACACATAAAACCTAACATACAAGGACATAAAAATACTTAATCAGTTCAAATACATTGAGATTAATAGTTCCTACGACTGGTCGACCGACACAATGCCTTGGGACTTCAGAGCCTTTATTTTACTCCATGGTTATATATGAAAATTGTAAAGGTTACACCCCTTGAGGTCACAAACTTTTAGTCTTAACCTCCAAAAAGCACCAAATATTTGATTGGAAAATCTAATCGTCTAACCGAACGATACTTTTTGACTGTAGCTCTCCGTCCGCCGAAAGGAGCACAGTGTATTAAAGCTTAAAGTGTCCAAGACGTCAGGCGACGCCACACGGTTCCGGTCAGCCCCAGTCGGCTCCGGGCGCCTCCGGTCGGCTTCGGTCGCCACCGCGTGGCACCGGCGACGCCGCACGGTCCCGGCCGGCGCCAGTCGGCTCCGAGCGCCTCCGGTTGACTCCGGGCGCCTCCGGTCGGTACCGCGTGACGCCGGCGACGCCGCACGGTTCCGGCGGGCGCGAGTCGGCTCCGGGCGCCTCCAGCCGGCACCGCGTGGCGCCGGCGAGCGGCTCGCTCTAACACCATTCTATCATGTCTTACCTCACTATGAGTAACTATAAGCTCGTTATTTTATTATGGTTACATTATAGTGGTATCTAAGTGTGGGGTGACACGGTATGCCGGTTCTGTGAAAACAGTGGAATACATTACATAGTGTCACTGATCTACGTAGGGAACGGTCTCAGACTATGCGCTGGGTCCTGGGTACAGCACCTTGCCAACCTTTCTATTGGATGACGGTTCCATTGGTACAATTTGTATTGAAACAAGTTACAATACTACAGAATCAGATTGTTTGTTATAGAAAGATAAATGTAAACAACTACAAGCCGTAAGTCGGCAGCAACTAGCCGATTACCGTTCATACATCCAAACACGTCTACAACTTCATATACACAACCGCAATCCTTAACTATATAAATACTTAAGTCTAACGCACTCTGCGTGGCAGAGCGGTGAGCACTGTGAGCACTGTGAGCGGTGAGCGGACACGAGCAGGCAGCCGGCCGCGCGCGCTGCGCCGTCTTCCTACAGTAATATCAATAAATTCGTTAGCGCAGCGTGGGCCGCGGCCGGGCAGCGGTGCTCCAGTGCTGGGCTGCTGACGAGTGCAGGCAGGCGCTCTCGGAGCACGGCTGAGAGCACTGTCAAGTTATCATGTGTGCTTAGCGCCGAGGCGGCAGCTGTCAGTGGCCGCGCGTGCTGCCGGGCGTTGCCCGCGCCTTCAGTCTCATGGTGGGATCTCATCAGGGAACACGTCATCGTAGGGAGCAGGGCCAGCATGATGGTCGTTGAGTGGCTCTGCTGCCATTCATACGGTAAGCCACACGAGCAAGATGATTCATTGTATGTATGGATATCATATTTCATCAATAGTTTCTAAGCCATATGCGTTATAGTATACCTTGTGAAAAAGTCACTCTAAAGCACTTCCATGTTAGCAAGTACGACTAGTCTTGACTGAGCAACAGATATTCCGCTCAGCTACCATCATTGTGGCAATGGCACCAACTCTTAAGCCGGTAACAAGGTTCTGCCGGAACTGTGCCTATATATATTTACAAATGAAGCCATTGCAATGTACTTATTTGCTGTTTATAAATATAAAAACATTACAAATCACAGCTAGTAAGTACAGGCGCCGGCAATCACCGGCACAGCTACGGCGAGCTTCCACGCGGCGCTGAGCGGCGCGTCAGTCCGGGAGTCACATCCAGGGGCACGGCCGGAGCCGGGGTCGCGGTAGGCGTCTAGCCGGCGAGCGACTCCTCGTGCGCAGCCGAGGGGCTCGCGTTGTAATCGTACATGGCGGTCATCGGGTTCTCGATGACGTTGACTACGGCAGAGCTGAGCTTGGTCTGCTTGCGGCGGAAGAGGAAGTCGGCGAGGCTAGCGGCACGGCGTGGCCCGGCGCCCTCCAGCAGCGTCTCGATCTCGCCGCTGCTGCGCGACTCCGCCACGCCTTGCTTGACATCGCTCAGCGAGAAGTTTTTCTTGGTCTCGCAGACGCGGAAGGTCTCGTCGAAGTCGGTTGAGTAGGCCTTGGAGTTGAGCAGAGAGCTGATGGTGGGCATGCCAGCGTGGTCGGCCAGCGACAGCGGGCGCTCGAGGCGGCGGCGTACGCGCGCGCGCACCGCCTCCGCGATGCTCTCGCGCGACGCGCCGCCATCAGCCAGCTTGGGGCTCACTGAGCCGTTGCTCTCTGGAAAATTACGTTTATTTATTATTACATTGTCGCAGGACATTGCAGGACATGTTACGATATTATTTGAGGACATGTGATTGTGGCTTTAGGTAGGGTTGCCAACTTTTGTTACAAGAAATAGAGTATATTTCATTTCAAAGGAGATACATAAAGAGTATGGACTTATAAAATAAGTATCATTTATGAAAAAAAACTAAAAAGGTGATTTTGGTACTTTTTGCAGACTATACAAAGTCTTCATTGTTTTTAAAAGAATTTGTATGACTTCAAATATTATAACTCTAAGTTTGCATAGATCTTCATTGAAATTATTTATTAATTAAATAATTTCAATGAAGCTCTGTTCCTCTCTTCACGCGATTTCACACTCATGAAAATAGTTCACTTTTTGGTTATGATAATAGGTGTTGCATACAGGTACATAATTATACAAAATATGGCGTGCGATTCTTCTTAGGGCCTGCGCACACTTGAGTCAAGACTGTCTTATACAAACTTGTCTACGACGTCGCAGACTTGTCTGCGACAAGACTGTTTTGTCTACGATACGGCGCACACCATCAAGAAAAAACAGTGCAGTGGCGTACGGCCAGTGTTGCCAACTTATTGGATTTTCCACAAAAACTGGTGGCTTTAACAGCCCCTTTTAGTTGCGAAATATTGGTTTTAGTGGCTAGAGGACTTTTCTTTTGCTTTAGTAAAATTCAATTTCTAAAAATGATGCGATCACTCGGTTGTAAATCAGCACCATAGAATCCATAATTTTTATCAATTTGATGCCGACGATGACGGTAAAAATTATTTGTCAGAAGTCTCATTAATACATAGCTGTTATTGAATAATTTGTATATTGATTTAGTTACTAATAATAATTTACCCACAAATGGTACTTTTATCAATTGATTATTAATTTTTATCACTTATTATTAAAGGAAACTAATAAACTATATGCCTACTTATTTTATTTTTCGTACATCACACATTTGTTTAGAGGGAAATTTTGAGATTTTGTGCGTGGGATAATTTTTTGTTAGGGGTTTTCTGGTGGCTTTAAAAGTTGACTGTAGTGGTAAGTTAGTGTAACTGTTGGCAACACTGGTCGTCTCAAAATAGTCTTGTTGCAGACAATCCTGCGGTGTCGTAGACAAGTCTGCCACTTCGTAGACAAATCTGTCTAAGGCAGTCTTGTCTTAAGTGTGCGCAAGCCCTTATACAACCGCCCGCGCGGAGCAGACGTATAGCGAATGTTATGCTATTTCGTTCCGTTATCGATAATTACATTGGCTTTTAGATAATGTACCGGTGTTTTGATACAAGAAGAAGATGAAAAAAAAAACAAAAATAACTAATTTGAAATCAGAAACGATTATTTCAAATAGACTAATTACAGGCACTTTTACATTGTTAAAATGGCGGTGAGTCAAAAAAAAAGTGAAGTTAATTGCACGTTCCAAAGCGTAGATCTCTATGGAATTATTCAATTGTTGCTTATAGGTGAAATTTACATAAAAGTTGGTCAATATTATATGAAGTGCGTTTGTCTAAAATAATCACTAAACTATGTATTATGTATTGATACATATTTATAAGAAAATAAAAAAAACAAAAAATCAAGTTTGTTGTATGGAAGCCTCCTTAATTAATTTATTCCGTGTTTTAGTATTTCTTGTTATAGTGGTAACAGAAATACATCATCTGTGTAAATTTCAACTGTCTAACTATCCCGGTTCATGAGATATGTTAAAATTATTGAAAAGGAAAAAAAAGCAATCAACATAGTCCTCACAATAATAAAAGGAAATATAAAGTTTACAAAATGTACGTGTGTGTGTTTTACTTAGTAAAGTAAATATTTATTTATGTCAAAAAACAATTGAAGAAAAAAAAAGTCAAATTGCAAAATAAAAATAATCTACAATGTCAGATTGTAAAAAAAAACAACAAAAGAAAAAAAAATAAGACAATAGTAATCGTAGTGCGTACTGGAGCTGGTCAATCCCAAGCCTTTTCGTCCTCAACATAGTCTTTTATAGTGTAAAAAGCCTTTTGGAAAAGTTTACGCTTTACAAATGATTTGACTTTATTAAGGCTTAGTTGTTGAATATGACTAAGGAGTTTATTATAGAAGTGTATACATTGGCATCTAGGTATTCTCGAATGTTTTATATAGGCGTCATAGTCTGCAGAAAATACGCATCCTTTATGTTTAATACTTTTAGAATAAGGTGTAATTGTTATTTAACTGTTTTATTAATGTGATAATAAAGAAATTTCAAATCAGTGAAATCAATAAATATCAGAATCTATGTAATATTAACGATAGTTTTTTTTTTTTTGACAAAATATATATAGTATGCTGTTTTATAAAAACTAGCTTGTGCCAGCGGCTTTGTCCGCGTAATAATAGGTTTCTCCGTACAAACTTTGGACCTCCATCCTCCCCCTCATCCCCATATGTGGTGAATTTTGGAAAATCCTCACTTAGTGCTCGCCTACATCATAAAAGGAAACCTTGTGCAATATTTCACGCTCCTGTAGTTTCGGCTGTGCGGTGATATGTCAGTCAGTCAGTTTCTCCTTTATTTATTTAGTATATGGAGGACTTACAGCTAACAAAACCAGATAAGAAAAGGAAATCATAATCATTAGAAAGCCAATTACTAGTCCTCACGTGTAGACATTAGAATAAATTAAAAATGGTGTGAGCACAAAAACAAAAAAGCTTCGCTTTTTAGTTAAGTAGAATACAGCATAAATCCTTGGTTTGCACTTAAATAACTAATAAGCAATCTATTAAACCTAATGCTACTTGAAAAAATTGAGGTTTAAACACCTTCTGGCCGAGTTCACAGTACTTGTGAATGGATCCCAATCATATTCCTTGCATATGTCATTGAAACCACGGCTTGCACGCATGAATATAGATTTAGTCTTTTAGTTTAGTTAGTCAGACAACAATTTGACCTTGGGCTTTTTTATGCCTATAGAAAATTAAAATGGCCCATAAACAAAATATGAACGCTTAACTAATAATGGCATTTATTTTTAGATCCGTTTCCTTTGTGCGAGACTAAATAATATATATATACTAAGATCCCAGAGCGATCATACTATAACTTATTTTCACATGTGTAGTGGACGCACTGACACAGGGGGCAAACACATTGGCTCGTTATGTCACCAGCAGTTATGTTCAATACGTCCGTCCTCAACAACGGCCAGTAAACGACTGCCCGTGAGATATAAACACTACAACAGGGATGAAACTTAAAGGTGCGCCCAGATCTGGCGAATGCATTCTCCAGGTCTGGACACACCATTAGGTTCTCAGTAGCGTCTTATGTGCTTTGAATACGTTTGTGCTTGTCCCCCTTGGGGCTCCTGGACAGGTACCAGGTGAGAAAGGGAACTAAAAATAACGAGTTACTCGAATTCAAAATTTGTTTTGCGAACAAAGAGGTACAAAATTACATTCATTTTATTAGTTCATATATACATCTTAAATATTAAATGAGTTATATTTCTACCCGTTTGTACATATATTATTTTCAGTTTGTTTATATATTTATTAAGTTATAATATTTAAGATTAATAGTTACGAGTTACTTAACTTAAATTTTTATGGCTGATTTTTATACATGTTTTGTAGAATGTGTTTTTTTTATTCTCCTAAAATATTTTATTATACTATTTCTGTCTATAGTATAATAAAATATTTTAGGAGAATAAATATTAATAACTTGTAAATACTAATGAATATTAATAACTTGATAGGAATATATACAAACTAAAAATAATAATATTTACAAACGGGTAGAAAAAGAAATTATCGGGCATCAAAAAATTCATCCACATCGATATCAATAGGAAAAGTACCCAGAACGCTGGCAGCATTGTCACCTTGGATAGCAATGCCGATTCGTTGTCCGAAAAAAAGCCCAGCCTTCTGGTCACGCCAAGAGTCGACCAGTTGTGTGCTGATATCACGAACAACTCAAACGGCTCAATCATATAATTTCCGATGAGGTTATTGTATTTACGCCGTTTGAGGTTTTCTGAACTTGCAACAGCCGCCCCAGCACAGCCTATGTGCTCAGAAGATGGGATGGTGCAGTCTGATCAATTTAGAATGTTATTCTAAAGTAGTATCATAAGTGTCAGACACTTTGCATGGACCAAAGCTCCACAAAAAATAAATGAACTTTACTTATTTTTACATGTCTGATTTTTAAATACTTTAGTATAATATTCTACAAAACATAAAAAAAAATCAAATTTAAGTTAAGTAACTCTTATTTTTAGTTCCCTTTCTCACCTGATACATGTTCAGGGCCCGCAAGGGGAAGCTTCACCAGCACACAGGTATTCAAAGCACACGAGACGCTAATGAGAACCTAATGTTTCATCTATGTGAAAATAAGTTATGCTATATCGCTCTGAGATCTTGAACTAATACTAGAGTCTGTGCGATAAAATAATGGTCGTGGCGTTAAGTGAAAACAACATTAAGTTTCTATATGATAACCCAACCTAGCCATCCGTCAAATGCCAAACGTCATTTATTTATTTATTTAAACTTCATGTACAGTAGTGGTACATAGGCGGACTTAACGCGACAAGGCATTCTCTACCAGTCAACTATCATTTAGTCCGTCATTTAGTGTTGACACAGCTTTGTTTATTTATTTTATGTTATTTTATTGTGATTTTTCAAAATCATATAGAAAAGTCATCAGAGTTACAAGGGAAAAATTATTTAATATAGTTTCGTCTAAGAGAAAAATTGGAAAATAACACCATTATTAATATAAATAAAGTTATTATAGTCGCAACACGTTGTTACACTGTTTGTTGGTACGTAACAGTTTTATTTCATTGTTTATAGACTTCCTAGGTAAACTCCGCTCCTTGACATCTCCAAATATACGTCCTGCTGGGCATTCGTCGGCTAGCAAATAACCCTGTCAAGTAAATGTTAATATCTACCTCTTGGGATGGAGGCTCGCGGTGAGGGTCCGCCGTCCTCGTCGGTGTGGCCTTCTGACAGCGTCTCCAGTGGGCGGTGCTCGGCGCGCGTGCCCTCCAGTCCGCTCGTGCCCGCACTAGTGCTCGGCGTGTACACCTCATGGCACGTGCCCGACGTTGAGGGCTGCGGGTTCTGGAACACATATGCCGGATATCTTACTACTCTACCAGCCATCAACATAAATAGAATTGATGACCGACACAAGATTAATTACTTAATTGTGAATTGTCTGCTATTCTTTGTAGTTCTTTCTATATTGTTATAGACAAAAGTTATGTAAGTTTCTAATAGCAAATAAGATGAAGTTGTGCGTACGTTGTAGATGTCTTGTGAGCCGGGCGAGGCGTTCTCGCCGACGCCTTCCAGGAAGAACGTGATCATGTTGCCCTTGCCCTTGACGTCGACGGTGCCGCGGCAGCGCAGCCGGTAGCCACGCATGGACAGGATGTCGTGCACCTCCTCCGTCACCTGCCGACACAAGACTACATCAGCCGCCCGACGCTTGTCGCTTTCACACTCCACAGTACACTGTCGCGCTAGCATCAAACAGCCGAGCACGCACACTGACGGATAGCTATTATTAATATATCACATCACAATCGCGAAGGAACACATCTTGTTCTGCATGAACGTTTAAATATGTCATTTGCAAATGCAATAGTGTTAGTACGTGCCGCATCACATTACACCAATGAACGCGAGTATTGAGTCCATGCGAGAATGCGTACCTGGATGTGGTCGAGCAGGCCGGTGGAGTCCATACGCGACGCTACGTTGACGGCATTGCCCCAGATGTCGTACTGTGGCTTGCGCGCGCCGATCACGCCGGCCACCACGGGGCCGATGTTGATGCCTGCGGGAGCACATGACTTCGTTCCTCATTTGTATCATTTGTATCGTAGCGCAACAGTCGCAAGAGCATAGCGTGCCACTTGTACAGAGTATATTCGCATTGGATACAATTCGCTCGTGTCTCACCCTCGTTCGGCTGGACAGCGCGGCACAGTGCGGCCACGGCCGGCGTGTACCGCGCTGCCCGCGCCACTCAGACTGGACTCCTCTTACCGATTCTGATACGAAAGCTGTTGAACGAGTGCTCGTTGACATACTGCAGCTGCTCGCGTAGCCGCAACGCGTAGTCGGCCATCGCGGTGACGTGGCGAAAGCCGCGCAGATCGCGCGTGGACGCCGTCAGCCCTGGAATTTGTTAGCAGAACATGGTGATCAGTCAGGATGCACTGGCACGGAGCCGAAGACGCAGGGCGGTGCTCGCTACGTACCCGAGGCCGCCATGTAGGTAGCACCGGTGCTCTTGATTTTCTCGATGTACTTGAACTGGTCCTCTGCCAGGATCTCGTCGAAGTCGGCGATGATCTCGTTTAGGAGGCGCAGGCACTCCACGCCCTCGTTGTTACCCTCCAGCTCCACGTAGAACTCGGAAAAGTTGGGGATGGACGCGAACATCACGCACACCGATTCGCACTGCTCGTGGTACAGCTCCTGCACATACTCGAGTATGACTTGCTGGATACTGTGCCAGACCACTTTGTATACTTATGTACAACAAGCATTCAACTATATGTACTTTTCCCGTGAAAATATGTGATAACTGATAAGCTTGCTTGTACCTATTTGAATTTGTGCCAGTAGCAAGCTAAAATCGACCGTGTGGCCGGCTCCTTGAAACAATAATATTTTATTTCGGTCCCTATCGTATTGTCTTGTCGGCATCTCGCCGATAGGAGTAACAAGGTGGAGCATGTCTGAAGGTGGGGAGTGTACTCACGTCGATGTTCTTGTCGCTGCACAGGAAGTGCTGCGCCACGTGCTCGGGCAGGATGTTAGCCAGCAGCTTGCGGTTGTACGCCTCCAGGTGCTCCATCTCCTCCTTCTCGTCTGCGATAACAATAACAAATCTCGCTACAACAACGTCTCAAACACATCCTCATATGTTTCAATCACGGAATCAAGAATAGTATTTAAAGTGTATTTGTTCTGTGGTTTCAATACTCTGCTCTTCAGATAAGGTATTGATAAAGTTCATCTCATCGTCTAATTTTATTGACGGCTGAATTAAGACGTTAGCTTGACTAGAAAGAAAAATTACAAATTTTATCTGGAGCTCGTACTCACTTAGTAGCATTTTGGACTAGGTGTCATTTATAAAAGGCTTGATTGACTAACTCGAAAATGAACGAATGCATGAATTGATAACACTCGGCCTTTTACTTAGGCTAAGATCTCACGAAGCGGTTTTCACCCATGTACGCCGCGGTTGCGGGCCTGCTACTTCTGTAGAATATATATGTAAAAATTAAAGCATATTTCACGACGCGTGTTACGGCCGCAGTGTTCGTGGTTGTTTGTGGCTCCCGCTGCAACGGCAAGAAACTAGTAGAATCACGCGGGCTGCGGTAACCCGCAGCCTCTGCGGGTAGCGCCGTTACTAATGTTTGAAGCGAAAAAAGGGCTCGATGATTATCATCGAGAGATGAATTCAGAGCGATATGAAGCGTAGCTGAAAGGGATTCTCGCAAAATTAAATTTGAATAACGCTCCATACCATTCGTTCAAATTGGCGTAAAGGCCAAATTCAAGACTGGTTGAAAGGTAAAAATATCCCATTTGAAGAAGTCATGTTGAAAGCTGAGCTCTTAGAGATTGCCCGAAAAGAAAGGAAGAGTTATGAAAAATATGTAGTTGACGATATGGCTGCTAAACGGGGTGTCACAATTTTACGCTTGCCCCCTTACCATTGTGAGCTTTACCTGATTGAGTTAGTGTGGGCTCAAGTAAAGGGGTACGTAGCGAAACACAACACAACTTTTAAATTCAACGAAGTCCAACGTTTAATAGTAGAAGGACTTCGTCAAGTATCACCTCAGCGATGGAGTGACTGCATCTCACATGTCATTAAAGTGGAAGACAAAATGTGCCACTTGGGTCATATCGCAGAAAATATAATTGAAAATTTTATTATTGAAGTTGGTAGCGATTCCGACAAATCATCTAGCTCAGACTCTTCTGAATCAGAATAAATGCTCTTTGCGTAGCCTAGCGACCGTGTTGATTTCTAGTGTTTCTTTCTCTCAATATATTATTGAATGATTTTTTTTACGTAATAGACATATTTATCATTTATTGAACATTGGCGGCGATGTAGTCTGTTGAAATATAGAATCTAAAACGGTTATGAGCATACTTCAGGTTGTGCCAGTATATTACAAAGTACTCTGTAGGTTACGCTAACGAAGACGAAAAATACATTTCAATAAGATATTACGTTTATACTTTAAAAGACATCGAAGACAGATTGACAAGTTTACAAAACTTACAAAAAAAAGATTGAACAGGAAACTGAAGATGATCAATTCGAAGTTAAAATGCAGTAGGTACGTAGATACGAATGTGAAACCTACACTGAATTACGATAAACTTAGACCCACATCTAAAACTACTTCCTTTTACCAGGGAGTTCCAGTGTAAAGGCGTCCTGACACAATTTTATATCTCGTTTACAAGAGCAGGACGAGACAGTCGCAGTTTATGCTTTAGAATTTAAAAACTTGTTATCATTGGTCGTCAAGCTGTAAATACAAATGGCGGCAATACAAGAAACTGAGACACAATTTGTTTTTATCACTACAATACGAAAATAGTACATGAATAGGACTTAGGTATGTTTTTACAATTATCTATTATTAGTTTTTAAACCGAAGTCATTATTAATAGTACCTATTAGTAGAGTCGTAATAATGTGTCAACAAAAATATCGTGATCTTGAGTAATTCTATATTTTCGTCTGGATTATCACCAAATCGAGACGAAAAAATAAAATGACTCAGTTTTTCCTAGTCTTTCAATTCTTAAGCTTCAATTATATTTTATTTTATGAGTTAGACATTTGTATCTATCAAATTACCTTCAGAAAATACAAAAACGACCATAATTAGTTGCATAAATTTAAAACGAAATAATTATTACGAATATTTTCGGTTTTTGGTTCAATATCGGTTGAGGTACATCACTATTTATGAAATGGAAAAAACATGCAACATTCGAATTGTCAAATCATTATCTGGAATGAAAAAACGCACTTTACCTAATATTTTTTCGATGAGTCTTAACCTAATTGAACACTTAAAACTGGTCCACACTAGCTCTGGACAAGAGCCCCTAGACACCACGGAGGAAGCCTTTGCCCAGCCGTGAGATATAAAATATAAAAGTAGGTATTAACGTATAATATGTGAACTTAATTCGTACCGTTGGCCTGCAGCTTCCAGATAAAGTCGAGGCGGTAAGTACTCTCCGTCTGGTGCGAGTGCAGCAGCAGCGCCACGGTGGCGGCCAGCGCGATCACGATGTTGGTCCACTGCTGGTTCCAGTCCAGGCCACAGCGGCGCCTGTGGGGGATAACAACAATATTACATATGTGATAGTGGCGTCACTACTGAGCTGCAGAGTACAAGTAAGCACCGCAGGATCCCGTCACATCGGCCAGTAGCCTATTCTATAACCTAAAAAACCGGGCAATTGCGAGCCGGACTCGCGCACCGAGGTTTCCATACAAACATACCTATGAAAACAGTTATATTGCCGAATTAAGTTACGAAGATTTTTTTTTCAGAATTGTTCCTATACTTGTGCTATTGAGACCTTGCTTCATGTCAAATTTCAAGATTCCAGGTCAACGGGAAGTACCCTATAAATTTTGATTCCCTTGAGAGGTGTCGAAATATTGTATATACGTTTTTTGCGACATAAACAGTCGTATCTTATTTTTGCGATAACTCAGAAGTTTGATTTTTTCGTAGCTTCAAGGGACTGCAGACGTGAGTTGGTTTTAATTTCAACTCGATACCTTCACGTGTTCCTGAGATAAAGGGTCTTGACAGACAGACAGACGGACGGACAACAAAGTGATCCTATAAGAGTTCTGTTTTTTCCTTTTGAGATACGGAACCCTAAAAAGAAGTTAACGATCTACATGATGTAGGAAATGGATCAAACACGATGGCCACATGTCTAAATTCTCAAGGTTGCACTAATGTATAAAATTGTAATAATCTTTAATACATGTTTCCGTGGTCTTCTTGCTTATTCAATTGATTCCTCACAGGATGCGAAGCAATACGCAGGCATATTTTGTGTTCCTACCCTTCCATATAATAATACAAATTCCCTAATCATGTCTGTCTGTATTCATTAACGCGATAAACTTAAAAATACTGAACGGATTTTTTATGTGGTTTTCACCAATATACAGAATGATTCTTGAGAAAGGTTTAATTGTAATGCATGTTATAGTAAGGAAAAATCGAGAATTTAAAAGGTTTGTAATCCATGCGAGGCTGGGGCGCGGGCGGGCCGCTAGTAGGAAATAAGATATCTATACCAACCCAACCAGTGACGTAATAACTATACTTGCAATGTTTGTATATATGTACGAGTAAGTATATGTGTTTGTTTAGGGAAAATCTTGCAAATACATTTTAAAACAAATACCCCTAACCGATCGAGCTGATATTTGATGTATCTACCCAAGTAACATGGATGACAATGATTCTATTTCGTTTTGACTCTGACGGACACAATTATAGATTCGCAACTTTTGGTGGAAAGCTCACACTTCTCAGGATAATTTACGGGCGGCAAAATTTTACTTCGGAGGATGCTTAAATGAGGAGTCAATAGCCACTCACTGGTAGCCGTAGAAATGCTGCTCATAGACAAGGAGCTGGTGCGTGGTCACAACGACGTATGCTGCAGCGGTGACTGACAGCAGCGCTAGCTTCACAACCGTGATGAGGATCTGGTGCACGGCGCACAGGAACATGGCTAGCAGTGTCAGCTGCAAGTAGTGCTGCGAACATACACAGGACCGTTAGAGACCAACTTTCCATGAGAGATACCTACCATTTGAGGCTAGAGCTTTGAGGAGACTATGTTGAAGATACGCTTGTTTGGTAATGACTGTTTCTGCACATGCGTTTTCCTGGTTGCTCATTAACTGCATTATCGCTGCTTCATCCTTGTTTTTTTTTCATTATTTATATAGATATGCGAAAAGAAAATTATTTTGCTTTTCTTATTAAATATTTAAACCATAGCCATCTTAACTTCATTAGCAAATTATTATTGTAAACATCTCATTTAGTGATAGGTTAATTTTGATTTTTGTATAGCCTCTTTTAATAATGTTAATGTGCGACTTCTATTCATAGATTACTATTTTTATTGTGCTTTTGGGTAGGTGCAATGTTGACCGGTCTGACTGTCCTCTCATCATACCTTTTAATAACATTATAACATGGAAGCATTTACTGTAAATCGTTTTTTTAACGAGTAACCGTAGTGTTTCTTGCCGGTTTTTCTGCATGGAAAACGAACAATTGAAACCATGCACTAGCTTTAAGTTTTATAAGTGCCCATGTAGGCATATGTGACATAAATGACTTTGGTTTGAGTGCAAATAGGCTGCAACTAGCGATCGAAAACTTAAAAGCATGTCCTGATTCTAGTGCCAGGAACTCAAACTCATGGAGGTTTAAATATTTCCGTTCCTACTCCTTCAGCTGAAACTATTCACCTTTACTTTATGTAGGTATACTTTTATTCGGGACAGACACAACACAACGAAGAGCTTAGCATGTGCTTAATGGAAATGGTGGATCGTAGTCAGGTTTGGGACCATTTGTCCTGTATCACTATAGTGTATGTGTATTATACCTCATTCATGTCGTAGGGGCAGTAGTGGGAGGCGGCTTGCTGCGCGAGAGTGGCGTTGCCGCTATTGGCGCGCGCCGCCGTCAACACGCCCTCCACCTGCGAATATATGCCAATAGAAACTTCTGTTTTAATAATTAATAAGTTGGTAAATTAAAATGTTTGTTTTACCCACCGAGCGTGTAATCGCCGCGCCCGGTAGCAACAAAAGATGACTCTCATTACTTTTGTGCTCGCTAATGCAATCTGGAGCGTCATTTGCGGCTATCACGTATACAGGATTGCGCAGAATATTCATAGAGCCGTCAGTAAATAGAGACGCTCACTGATATACTCGTTTCTTGGTATGTATTGGAGTTGACAATACCGTATCTAGTGGCGCGCGGCGGTTAGCGGTCAGCGAGGCGGCAGGGTGCGCTGTGGGTACTCGTAAGGGTTAAAACTTTAACACTGATTTGGAACACTGACCATAACGAGCTGGACCTGCGCGATGAAGGCGGTGACGACGGCGAACGAGGTGAGCTGCCCCAGCATGCGGTTGTTGTGCACGCGCTGGGACACGCGGCGCAGGCGCTCGCCGGCGTGCTACGCAAGGCAAGGATAAGAGTTAGGACAGACACGAATAGCACGCAGCTATGCACTCCGGTGATGTTTGCGTTACCGCAGTTAGCAGCTGTGTGAGCTGTCAGCGCATATAACTACTAACTTCGGTACCTACACTGCTGCGCTTTTAAGAGAACACGTGTTTTTACTTTTACTATGAAGATAATTTACTATGAAGTTTCTATTCGAGAGTTTTGTAGTCTGGTCGCAGATTTTCATTTGCACCTGAAAAGTTTATTATCATTAATTTTCTTTGGGATTGTATAGTTGTTTTTCTACAATTTTGTGACATAGGTAATATAGCTAAACACTTCAGTTGTTGCTACAGCTCTACCAATAAGACTTCATTTTCACGCGATCGTATCGTGGTATCTTAGTAGATCATGTTAGCAGCTCACCTCGAAGTCCAGGCAGACGATCAGGTAGGTGAAGGACGTAATGGTGAGCCCCGCCATAATGATGGCCACGATGCCCAGCGGAGACCTGATATAAAACTTCAGATATATTTTGAGGGTTTTTAAGTCAAGAGTGAATAGGTTAGTTTTAGGCAAGCGTGCCCCATCGTCTACCACATCACTGCTTACCATCAGTTGAGATAGCGTTCAGGCGCGAGCCTATCAATAATAATAGTAAAAAAATCAAACAATAAAACGTAGTTATTATTATTTTATAGAGTTCACCTCGAAGTTTCAGTAAACAGACTTGTTGGACAGACTTTAAAACATAATGCGTGTGATCGCCTGGAAGGAATCGGTTCACTGGTTCAGAACGATGCACTCGTCGAGCGCTGTTCCCGACTTTTATAAACTTAAACGTTTTACAAGTCTAAAAATATGTTTTGAAGATAACAAGTTTTCTTTCTCAACAGGATATATTTATACAACATAGGTACCTACTGAAGATTTTGGCCTTTTTCGATAAAGGCGTAACCTAAATCTGAAGTCAATGGTGCCCTACGTTGAAAATGTTTCTTATGCATTAAATACAATTGTGATTAGTACTCGGGTGTGTTGTGTAGTGAGCAGTGAGGCGGGTACTCACAGACTGAAGGCGACGGTCTGGATGGCCACGCCGGCCAGGTAGACGGCCAGGGAGCATATGAAGTATACCTTCATCATGCGGTCGCGCTCGGCGGTGTACTGCAACAACAAGGGGCGTGAGTGCGCCGACACTAATGAACACGCGTCTAGCGTCTGCGATAATCTTGTCAGCAAATTATGCCACCTGCACTGCCTGAACGTGATAAGTTCTAATGTTTCTAGCGCTCGCAGCATACTTGACATGAACACTTCTACGTTAAAGATTTGAGAGCGTTATCGAAACGTATCGCACTTCTGAGCATTAGTCGATAGAAGCAGTCCTACGTGTGCGGCGTATTACTCAAATATCTGATGAAGCCTGAGTACGAGTTTCTACATATCGCACGGTTTTAGCAAGTTCTCTGAAGATTTGATTCTAGCTTAATCATCTATGTCTACTTTAAAAGGTTCCGAACCTTAAGCACAAATCGCTTTGGGTAGGTACTATTTAAGACCTATTATTACGCGCTGCTATAAAAATTATTTGACAAATAAATAATGAATCCGAAACGAACCAAATGATGATAATAAATAAAATAAAAATCATTTATAATGCATAACATACACAATTTAAAATAGTCTCATAATTAAAAACACAGGATAAAATTAAATTCAAAACAAAATAAAGACAGTGAAATAATAATAAATAAATAAAATCAATTCATAAATTAAATTTAAAATAAGAACCCAAACTTCTACATGAGCGTCGTCACAGGACCAAGTTACGTTTTTCTTATTTGGTGAGTAGTTTGCGAAGCGTTCACTGTTATTAAATTTTTCATTCGTAGCCAGGAATTAATTGCAATCTCGTCCTGTCGCCGTGTACCTAAACCATTTAGGTGTATAATGCTCTTATCCGCCGCGCCGCTTGCTCTTAGAGTTACTGTCAGAGAGCTCGCGTCGCACGCTTTCGAACTAAGACGCAATTCCACGGACTTTTAGGAAATACATAAACAATCCACAAAAATAATTAATATCACAATCCTGACAATAATATGAGAGTAAAGCGAGTATCGTCACATATGCTCTATTACATCAGCTGTACTTTGTGGAACTTCACAACGTCCACTACGTTTTAAGCTCTGTGTCAGCGAGACAATAATAATTATATTATAACATGTTGGTCACGTGGGCGCGGCGCCAGCTGCCTGTGGATATTTCTGTATAACTTTCTGGCCTAACAACAAACAGTAGGTGACACAGTTTGTTGTTAGGCCAGAAAGTTTGTGTGACAAGAATGTGCCTAACACGAGGGACAAGGAGGACAAAACCTGCACCGTCAAGTGTCAACTTTTCCACTTGAAGTGCAATAGCAGCACCTGCACTTAGCAGGTGCCGCTGTGTGGTGCGCAGAGCTAACCTTGGGCGGCATCGGTACGACAGTGTTGTTTAAATTTCTATATTTTATTAGTTTATGTATCAATGCGTCAAAATAAGGTATGTGCCTTTTTTCACTCTTTACCCTCAACTGCCTCAAGTATATTTTCCGTCTTTCATACTTATTCGTCAGTTTCTGTGTACTGTACATACATTCAGCAGTCGGCGGCGTAGTCATGCTCGTCAGTAAAGTGCAGAACGCGGTGAATCCGACTGAGAGCAACTGATCCATGATACTGTCGGTACGGCTATTAGGTCGAAAGTCACAAGTGGACGTGGTGGAACTCCTCATCGTTGCGGCAGTTAATTTAATGGCGATGACTTGCGTACGTCATTTTATAACGGGTTAAAGGCAGGCTATTCAGAAAGTTTATTAGTGAAAAACGATAGGCAGGAAGCACGTCACCGTCGCGTCGTGCGGAAGCCACCGCATGAGCCACCGAGGTACTTGGGGACACCACGAGCGAGCAGGCGCGCCGGCAATTCTTTTTTTTTTAATTCTTGATAGGCTCGCGCCTGACCGCCATCTCACCGGTTACTTTCATGTATTGATAAGTGGGACAAAATGAAAATTTAATACCTACCTATTATACCAATAATTGTTATAGTTTACAGTTTTACGGAGAGTAGACTTCATCAGTCGAGATCCTGCACAGATCCAGATCCAAAACTCCGAGAGCTTTCAGCTCGAACTTCAAAATCGTTTCAAATGCCTAGGACGCAAGCAGAGAAAAGACGACTGCAATAGTAGCAAGAGGCTCACAGATCAAAGTCTCCAACTTATGAAGGAAAGGCGTGAGATGATTCTGCAGTCTTCAGGCGACGCGTGCACATATCGGCAGCTCAATAAACGGATTTCTAAGTCCTTGAAACACGATCTCTGTCACTTTAATACTGAGAAAATTAAGGACGCGATTGAGCGAAATAAGGGCTATAAGGTGTTTGCAAGAGATCTGTCTATTGGGCAGAGCCAGCTCAGGAAACTGAAGACCGAAGATGGCAGAGTCATATCCGCCAAATCGGAGCTTCTGGGAGAGATCGAGGCTTTTTATGGGTAGTTGTACATGTCAATCACAAAACCCACTACGAATTTAGCAAACGACCCAAGAGCTAGGTTGACCCGACACTATATCGAAGATATCCCGGATGTCAGCCTGTACGAGATTAGGATGGCTCTGAAGCAGCTTAATAACAACAATGCACCGGGTGATGACGGAATTACAGCCGAACTCCTGAAGGCGGGTAGGAAACCTATACTTAAGGCCCTTCAAAAGCTTTTTGATTCCATCATATTCGAGGGAAAAACACCACAGGCATGGAGCGGAGGTGTGGTGGTACTCTTCTTTAAGAAGAGCGACGAGGCCCAGCTCAAGAATTATAGGCCCATCTAACTTCTGATCCATGTCTACAAGCTGTTTTCCAGAGTGATCACGAACCGTCTCGCGCACAGGTCCGACGACTTCCAGGCTCCCGAACAAGCCGGATTCCGAAAAGCTACGGCAGGTTATACAGAAGACCGATGAGTATAATCTGCCTCTCTGCTTAGCGTTTCTGGACTACGAGAAAGCCTTTGATACGATCGAGACTTGGGCTGTGCTGCAGTCTCTCCAACGGTGCCAGATTGACTATCGAGGTGCTGAAGTGTTTGTACAAAAACGCCACTATGTCAGTCACACTGCAGGACCAGACCTCGAAACCTATCCTCCTGCAGCGGGGTGTGAGGCAGGGAGACGTCATTTCTCCGAAACTGTTCACGGCCGCAATGGAGAATGTCTTCAAGGTTCTGGACTGGAGTGGATTGGGCATTAATGTCAATGGCGAGTACATCACTCATCTTCGGTTTGCCGACGACATAGTAGTCATGGCTGAGACTACGGAAGAGCTTAGCACAATGCTCAATGACCTCTGTAGAGCTTCCGAAAGAGTAGGTCTTAAAATGAACATGGACAAAACTAAAGTCATGATAAACAACCATGTAGCACCCACTCCTATCAAGATTTGAGAGTCTATACTCGAAGTTGTGGACGATTACGTCTATCTTGGACAGACAGTCCAGTTGGGTAGATCTAATTTCGAGAAAGAGGTCAACCGTCGAATCCGACTCGGCTAGGCAGCGTTCGCGAAGCTGCGCGGTGTCTTCTCATCCAATATATCACAGTATCTCAAGACAAAAGTCGTGACCAGTGCGTGTTGCCAGTTGACATATGGTTCCGAAACGTGGTCGCTCACAATGGGCCGCCTCATCAGAAGGCTCAAAGTCACCCAAAGGGTAATGGAAAGGACTATGCTCGGAGTTTCCTTGCGTGATCGAATCAGAAATGATCCGCAGGAGAACCGCAGCAAGGTTGTCGACATAGCACGAAGAATCGCCAAACTTAAGTGGCAATGGGCAGGGCACATTGCTCGCAGAACGGATGGCCGTTGGGGCCGAAAGGTTCTGGAGTGGCGACAGCGTACCGGAAGACGCAGTGTTGGAAGGCCCCCTACAAGGTGGACCGATGACTTGGTGAAGGTTGCGGGAATCCGATGGATGCGAGACGCACTAAACCGTTTTGTGGCGACATTTGGGGGCCAGCAGTGGACGTCTATCGGGTGAAATGATGATGATGATGATAAAAAAAAAGTATAATCAATACCGAACTTGGAAACATTGTTAATTTAAACAGCATGAAAATTGAGTGAGTGCTGGTTATCTGCTAACGTCAGAACGCTCGCGCTTGATTGAAATTCTCATTAGGTCTGACAGACGGCGCGCCTGGCACTCACTTGACGGTGTACCGCGGTTCACTCTACGAATGATGCTTTAATTAGCACTCAGTGATGGTTGCCTTTGCCGTAATAGGTAATTAGATAGGTATTTTTTAGTGGTCCTCACAGATTGAAGTAGCTTATTTATAGCAGACTTGCTTGCCGAGGTCGTTCTGTGGATTTGTGATCTGAATATATCGAGATTCGTCCGTGTCTCGGAATACATGTTAAGACGTTGGTTCCGACTGTCACTTGTACATCTTTCACAGTCGTTACTGATAGTCAGAAGCCAGGAAATCGGGGGGGGGGGGAAGGGTAATGGAGATCCCACTTAATGCTCTAGTCTGGAAGCCGACTTCAAGCTGGTTGGTAAAACGGACTTCACAATGATGACTTGTCTAAGTTCACATAAGTTATCATGGTGAGATGTAAACAATAGCAGTGTTGTGAGTGTGAGGAGCCCTCCGGTCCCGCGCGACATCTCAGATCATGGTGTCCTAACAGAGGTCGCGCTGGTCAAGCCGGGCTGAGTTACCTTTTGCTCCAGTTTGGCGTCGCGGAAGGTGAGCGTGCAAGGCCGGCAGTGCTCGGCGCGCAGGCGATCTGTGGAGCGCGCGTCGATGGCCTTCATCAGATACTCATTCACTTCGTCCTCCGGCTTCTTGTTCTCGCTGCCGGCGTCCACGCCGATCCTGTGGGTGAGGACGGAGCTGTAAGGGGTAAAATGGTTCTGTCACAATACGTCAACTTGTATACTAAAGCTAGAGATATTACTGTGCTATGTCGTGATACTTGATGTCACAACGAGTAGCCTATCAACTGCGTCAGCAGGCGCCACAATAACAATAATGTGAACTCGGTTAGTAGTATGCTGCAAGATTTATAAAAAATACCGACTTGGCACGCTTTTCAACGCGATATTGCCCCATCAGACTCCAATTCTTGCTGTGAAGTAATCTGATAGGCCTATGATCAAGTATTGGGTGCAAAAATATATACCCTGTAGTTTAATCATTTTAAACGTAACCACTAGTTAGTTTTACTAACTGAATTAATTTGAACTTTGGCTGTTAATGGTTTGTCTGTTCATCCAGTCTGATGTATCGATAGGTAAGTAGTGTAGTATGTGTCGATAGCCTGGCTGGATATCTATTAACTCATACAGCTATCACAGGCATACGCATGCGCGGTCGCGCGCGCCTTG
The DNA here is from genome assembly GCA_961205895.1 of Mythimna pallens. Classification (NCBI taxonomy): domain Eukaryota; kingdom Metazoa; phylum Arthropoda; class Insecta; order Lepidoptera; family Noctuidae; genus Mythimna; species Mythimna pallens. The sequence goes on from OY540824.1 coordinate 455,479, forward strand.
AGCGTGCGCGCATTAGGTATCGTTTAGTAACGCTGGAGGAGTGTGGCTGAAAATTTATTAAAATGATCGTTACATTGCGAATCAACATTATAATTTTAATAATTGCTACATATTATGTATTGGGCACGCCACAATTATGGTGGGCACGCCACAATTATGGCGGTAAGTCCCCTCTTTGAGGCGTGGTTGGAAAGACCTCACGGCGTCCTCACCTACCGTATGACGCAGGTTCTCACCGAACACGGTAAGTTCGGGAAGTTCCTGCACCGGATTCGTGCGGAAGCGACGCCCGGGTGTCGCCACTGTGTGGACCGCCCGGAGGACACGGTGGAGCATACGGTGGAGGTGTGCCCCGCTTGGGCAGAGCAACGCCGTGTCCTCGTGGGGGCGATCGGCGGCGGCGATCTCTCGCGTCTAATAAATCTAACTAAAACCCATCTACGGCTTGGTTGGTGCTGCAAGTGCCTTCTGTGCTGGTGTCATGCGTTCAATCCCCGCACTGATATTAGTACAGCCTGTAAGAGAGTAAACTAATGTGTGTAGCCCCTCGCTGCGGAGTACTCGGACCTGGATTCGTCCTCGATATCAAAAGTCACCATCTTGAATCGCGTTTTTTTTGCGAAACCAAGGTAAATACTAAACTAACTAATATTACAATTTAACTACTACTAGCTTAATAATATAAAAATTTAATTTAATTATTTAAAGTTTGTGCAATGTAGTGATGTATATCTGACATATTTTTTTTTCCATTGGAATATAATGTTTACGATGTATGTACCTCTACTTGATTCTGAGTCTGAATTAATAAATAAATAATTGTATCTATTTATATCGTATAATATTCACGCCACCTTATCGATTAATACAGTCAGCCATTATTACACGCATCTCGACAGATAATGCTATCCCGTCAGCAAACACAAACTGATTATGCGCCGACGTTGTTAGCATAGGATTACGGCACTGCGACATTAATTAATTCCACTAATAAGTCGAAAATGTGAGGTACTTATCAATAATGTACGTGTGAAATGAGGAGCACGTAGGCGCGAGCCACGGCTGCTGCAGCATCAATACGTATGGGTACAAGCTGCTAATGCCTGTAACGTACGTGTAGGTATTGTGTTAAAACTCCAACTAATGTGAAACAGTAGAAAATAAAATAATTTAAAACTAGTTAGCATTTCAATGAATAATGTTGATTCGATACTTTGTACAATGTTGTCGTTGTTGTATATATGTGTTACCGGCAATCTGTATAATCCGGTATTCTATACAATACCTAGGCAATGTATAGAATACCAAAACGTGCAGGTAGTGTGTGCACTATTATTTATTTTATACTGTGTACAATGCGCAGCCGGTAATGTTTGTAAAAGACGAGAGCAGGGAAGGACATGAAGTAATTTTAGGGAACCCTAACAGCACAGATTAGGTTAGAAGTACTTGTAAGTAAATTACATTATTTTACATATAGCCACAAGAATTTTTAGTTTCACATTAATTTATATAAGTACTAAAGTCCTATTTCCGTCCACGGGGTTTATAGTAAGGGTCGTATTTCCGGGTGGTTATAACAAAAAACGTAACCTAACCTGTCCGTGTCCGGGTGCCCTTAAATCACGTCAATTCTTTCCCTGCTCTCGTCTTATACTCACATTGATTTTAAATAATAGAACATATTTCATTTGCACGTCATTTTATAGGTGGGTCGATTAATACTGATAAATATAGACCAAAAGCTATTTATTATACACATTGCCGGTGGACGAGCAGGTACACAATCCCTAGGAATTGTATACATTACCTGGGTAAAGTATGTAATGAACAATAATACTTCATACATTGCCAGGACGGCCCAAGAATCCTATACATTGCAGTATTGTATAGAATACCTGAATGATACAGATTGCCGGTACTATAATTATGTACTATTTTGTAAAACAAAATTTAAAAGGTAACTGTGGTTTATGAAAGTACTTAGTTTTATATTTGTACACTGTATGGGTATATATTTTTACACTGGTAAATATTTAAAGAAAAATAAAGACTCAGCCACAAACACCGCCACGAGAAGCTAAAAGTGGCCACAAGCCACTTGCGGCTGGTAGCTGCTACTTATCATAATGGACTCAGACGTAGGGGTATGTCTCGGCGTTTATTGGCCGGTGCGGGCCAAAAGAAGTGAGCAGCGGCGATTTGTAGCGCGTGGCGGTCACCGGCTTCAACCGTGTGAGATGAATCTATATATAAAATGTATGAAAACTATAGGAAATATGCCGGTGGTGGCGTTTTGTGGTTGTGGCCGGTGGCCCTTGTGTGGCGATCCAAATTCATACAGTCGTTACTAATTTTTGAAATACCAGTTTTTTTTTTTAATTTTGCTGCAATAACTTTGATTACGAGTTGTATATTTTACGTTTCCCTCCTTGTATTTCCGTTAATAATATAGGACCCTAGAACCATCGGGCACTGCTGCTGTTAGCGTATCGTTTTGAAAAATCGAATTATATCTTATTGGTTAGCATTCTCTAATATATTATAAATGAAGTCCCCTACTACGTCTGTCTGTCTGTATGACCGCGATCAACTCAACAACTACTAATTATATTTTCATGCGGTTTTCATCAATAGACAGAGATTCTTGAGGTAGGTTTACGTTTATAATACATGCATATAGAGCTGCGAAGAAGCAAGACTTTCAAAGATTTGTACCAGCCGTGCGAGCCGAGGGCGAGTCACTTGTAACAAGATATTTGTAGAATGACTGGTGAAGATAAAGAGAATGGTGGTTTTACTGAAACTACTTATTATTCGTAACAATATTGTTTGTGAATTTATTTTTGTACCTATACGCTAGGTCAGGGCACGTCAGTCATTACAAATCCATAGTATAAGCTGGCTGATATTTTGACAATTCAAAATTACACTTTTGGTGTAATGGTTTGATTGAAATAAATATTTCTGATTTCTATTGTAACTCCGCACCACGTTAAGGTAACCTCGATGTGCGGTACACTGATAAGAACATTAACTAATACTACTGGAATCAGAATCTCATTAATATGTTTACGTCACGATACAACTAATGACATTTCTGAACTGTATTAGATCAATAAAAAAAACTGTCAAAATGGAAGGATGTTTGTTGTGAGTGCGGTGTGATACAAGCATGGGGGTTGTGGCCTAGTGTCCTGACGTGGTCTCACAGCACGCTCCATGTTATGTGCAGCGGCGTGGCTGCAGGCGGTGCACGGTGAGCGCGCCCCACAACACAATGCATGATTGATTGTGTTAATTGAACAGGACGCGCGAAGCCGACCGCGTGCGGGAAATGACAATTTTTCACACCATTTTCATCGATATGAAATAATAAAAAAGACTACGAAAAAAAAACTACTTGTACGGTGCGGAATAACAGAAAAAATAACAAATATAGTTACTAAAATAACTTAGAATACTTGACCTTTTTTTAGGAGGGAAATCATGCAATTGATTTCTCTCCCACCCTGGGCGGCGCGGAAGGGCGTGTCAGACTTTTACTGACTAAAACCCACTCCTATGTTCCTTCTTTGCCTTGCGTTCCAGGGCCCCGAGTTTTCATCTCAGAAGCGGATCCATGGCCCCAGTAGGCTTCGACCCTACTGGGCCCCTACGGTTTTGCCGACATCTGCACGTACTACGCACGCTACGCGCTATCTCTTGACACTACGCGCCGACGACGACTTACCGCACGGTTCGACGGCGAGCTACCCATTGCTCGCCATCCGCAAGCCCGCGCCTTCGGAGAGTACTTGACCTACGGTATACTTAATGATCTAAACTATAGCAATAATTCTATGTTGATCTGAATTAAGTGCATTTTAGAATTCGAAAGGTGAGAACTGAATAACATGTGAGAACTTAATAATATTATTGTTTTATTCTGCACTCTCATACCTATTTATTTAAACATGTGTTTACTTAATATCTTTTAAGTAATATGAAACTTTTGTTTTTTTACTATTTGCAACTGCACCTCGGCAATGTGTCGAGCACCAGTCGACAAGTGACTAACTCTCAGCCGCTATCCTGCTAAGTTGCGATACAGTTGGTGGCACTTCATATGTGTTTTGTTATTAGCCAGCGAACTACCCTGCCAGTAGTTAACTGTGCGGGAGACACAATTAGATGTCACGTTGTACGGTCGCACCCAGTTTGACCGAGAGGCTACTAACAGTGGTCACTACTTGCCACTTGCTTGATGAACAAACAAATTAGAGGAGGGAAATGACAGAATTGGCAATACCTAGTGTTTTCTTTTATAGAGTAGACAGTTACTGAAGGTACGACCTGCGAATTTGTTTACCAACTCCTAACCTATGGTGGGAAGGACAACCAATTTTCTACATTGTTCGTTTCTGTCTTGAAATGTGACGTGTAGTCCAGTGTGACGCGTACCGCTCAGTGGCCTGCGGTGTGGTTACATCGGTAGTGGTATTGTTACGTACCTACTCGTATAAAGCGTGCTGGGTGTGGTAATTACTGATGCTATTTATTAGGTGGCGTTCAAGTATTACGTAACGCAAATTTTGAAGATTTGTGAACCTCCTGTAAATAAACCTTACGTTACACCCAATTGACCATTTTTTACGCAAATGTTACTAAAAACATTACCGAAAAGAGTTGCCAACTTGGGAGACCAAAATAAAAATGTCGTACAATACATTCGGGGAACACCTATAAAAGAAAAGGGTTGCCAATTTGCGAGATTTTAATACCCTAGTTTTTTTTATTAAAATAAAAAACAATGTGACGCGTGTTCGAACCCCCCTCCCGCACCTGTAACGCATCGTAACGTTATACAAGACTCCCCCCTCCCCCCAAATTGAGTTCCGTAACACTTGGACGCCCCCTTACATGATGCTTCTAACAGATGCAGGAACCTTTGTGCTTTGTGTTGATTGCCAGGATATAGGTAAGTGGGATAGGATATCATTTGTACGTATTATATTTTCTATGTTCGCTGTGGAAATTCACGGAGATTCGATAAATTGATAGAAATTTTAAGTTTCTAAGTTGTTAGTAAGTCCAACGACTCCATTAATCAAGCGAAGCGAGTCGAACACGAGGGAGTGTCGGGTGAGTCGCGATCGCAATTTTACAATCGAACAGTCGTGTCTGTTCTCTGTTAGTCAGGACGGCCAAGTTAGATTGTGTTGTCAATTTTGAATTAAGATGGATCTAGTGTGTTGTTCTTTGCTACTCAATAGCGCAACTTTGCTACTCAATAGCGCAACTTTGCTACTCAATAGCGCAACTTTGCTACTCAATAGCGCAACTTTGCTACTCAATAGCGCAACTTTGCTACTCAATAGCGCAACTTTGCTACTCAATAGCGCAACTTTGCTACTCAATAGCGCAACTTTGCTACTCAATAGCGCAACTTTGCTACTCAATAGCGCAACTTTGCTACTCAATAGCGCAACTTTGCTACTCAATAGCGCAACTTTGCTACTCAATAGCGCAACTTTGCTACTCAATAGTGCAACTTTGCAAGTTTTTACGCATCAACTTGAATCAATGTGTTTATGTACAATTTAGTAAAAAATTGAAAATTTTCCATTAAAGCAACTGAAGAAGGATGTGCACGATATCGATGGCATGCCAATGATGCCAGAAAATAAGATTTAAGGAACTTCGAAAGAACTTGGTATACAGTTAGATCTCATTTCTTTTACTAGGGCAAGTAGTTAAGTTAGGAAGCAGTGACATTCGTAGACATTTATATTTGTACTAGGATAACATAATGTTGTGTAAAGTATCATTCTTGTTTGTAGGTTCTAGGCCGGCTTCAGATTTCAATCAAGATAAGTTCCCAAATACTTAATGGAGGTGGCCCCAAATGGCCATTTGTTTTTTTGAACTTGGCTGATGTGTGTCTCGCTAAGCTCACTTTGGACTGGTGTAATTTTATTTGAGTGGCAGCTCAGCTGGTGTACTTACTTGGAGGAGTGCTTGCCGTGCTGCGATCCGTGGCCCATGACGCGCATCTCCTTCGACACGTTGCCGTTCAGCGAGAACGAGTGCTGCGGCTTCTTGTCCTGTGGACGAGAACCGTATTACACTCACGCTCCCACATGGCGAGCATTCAATACAAAGTGAATTTGTTTCATTAGTAGATACTGGTATACCGAAATATGGAATGATTCAACTTGTAGGCCAAAGGTAGTAGATAGAGTAGTGCGATACTGACCACGCGGCTGGTGTCGTCGGGCACGATGAGGAAGGTCTCGATGTTGTGGTCCTTCAGGTAGGTGTTGCGCAGGCCTCCGTAGCCCGGCTCCACCTTGTAGTCGTCGCCCAGGCAGTTCAGCGTCTCCTTCGTGATGTGCACGCGTCTGCCGAGTGTTATGGCTGATTAGTACCGGAACTTTATAAAATTTTAATGAAACATTGCGATTGTGATAAACTGAGAAGTAAGAGATTGTTGGATGTGAAAAAATATTTAAGTTAAGAACTTTGTTTATTAAAACAAAATAATATAAATGAAAATGATTCAAATTTTAATTACATAAAAAAGAGTAAGGCTTTACAATTATAAATGAAAAATGATTTCGAACAAATATCCATCACGACCACACTTCCAGATGTCGATTTTTTCATCAAAATTTTCAATCACTTTTCGGTAAAATGGGAGGTCTATTTCGTTAATCACGATCAGGCTGTAATCAATTTGATTGGCTCCATATATTCTGTCTTTAACATGGCCCTACAAAAAATAAGCCGTGTTAAATCACATCATCGGGCCGACCACTTTACTGCTGAATTTCGTAAAATTATGCGATCAATTTGATCGAAATTGTATTTTTATTGTTTCAGTGGCTGTGTGACTTGATGCACAGTCCTGTTGAAACCATAAGTCACTAATGTCTATATCATCAATAATAAGCCTTTACTTTAGAAATGACGATTAGGTATCATCATCATCTTCCTGCCCTTGTCCCGTTTTATTTGGGGTCGTTGCAACACGTTTTTTTCTACAATTCTGCCCTGTCACTCGTTACGCTATCACTAACTCCTTTTTTTTTCATTTCACTTTTCACACAATCCATCCATCTTTTCTTTGGTCGCACTCTCCTTCTCCAATCATTCACTTGTAAACTCATAACTCTTTTAGTAACATGCGTATCATCCTTTCTCTTCACATGACCATACCAAGACAAACGATTCCCTTTCAACTTTTCAGTCACTGGCGCCACTTTCAAACTTCCCCTAGTATACTTATTTCACACTTTATCCATTCTTGTCACACCACGATTCCATCTTAACAATCTCATCTCCGCTACGTGCAATCTTTTTTCATCCGTCTTTTTCACAGCCCAACATTCTGATCCATACAATAAGACAGGCCTTATCACGGACTTGTAGATTTTCAACTTGAGGGGCATCCGTGTGTTACAAGTTGTTCCCAAGGTATGTTGACCGAAAATATTAAAAATTTTACAAAATAATGTAACTTTCTCTGATTCAAAATTCAATTGATTATAACAATTCTCAATACTTTGATATTGATATTTCAATAGACTAAATGCAAAACTGTCGTTTTGTTCCGATTTGCCTTTATTGAAAAACAAAGTTCTTTTTAAAAAGCCCGATACAAACCTTATTTTTAGTATGTGTGAAACCTGAATATAGTTTGTTCAGAATCAGCAACTGAATCGATTCCAATAATTTTTACAACATGTTATATTTTTTCCCAAAAATATTTTAAAATGGCTACGAGTTGGACACCGCGCGATTTCAAATACCTATCAGCAAAACAAAAGCCTATGTGCAACACAGGACACGGGAGGTCAAGCCACATGAGTAGATAAACGGAACAGAGGCAGAGCTTTCTAAGAACGTGCAATATTGTTACCTATTTTGGTAGGGTTGTCCACATTAGGTGAACACAAATTAAATAAAACATTTGTCAAATTGTTTTATTACTCAGTATGATATTTTACAAATTACTTACTCTAATAATTTTATTTTTATAATTTTTGTTTTTTAATAATTTATTCTTTTAATAATGTGGTAAATTCTGAATCTAACAAAGTTTTTTCAAGAGATCTAACGGGAAACACTCACACGGCATATCAAATTTACAATCTTCAATAAGTTTATTTTTTTTGTTGCCAACATTGACATTATTTATTTTAAAATCAAAACATCGAAACTTGCTCGAGCAATTCAACAACCCGTAGTCACAATATCATGCGCCAAGTACCAGGGCCAATCAATGATGCAAAAGATGCACTGACGCCTTCCGATTGCTGGTTCGTTATTTTATTTTTAGTTCTCTTTCTCACCTTCTCAGGCACCCCAAGGAGGAGCTCCACAAGCACACAGATATTCAAAGCACATGAGACGCTACTGAGAACCTAAGGTTTCATCCATGTGAAAAAAAGTTCTATCTGACAGCTCTGGGATCTTGGTCTATAATAAAAAACAATATTCTAATATTTTGAAGACCAATTTATTGTTTCAGGCAGCATACTCGTCATAGACAATATAGTTATTTTTTCCGTTCGTTCCTATTTTTAATGGCTTTGAATTTCAAAATATTCTGATAATAAATTAATTTTGGATAAAATATCGTTTTTGATACAATTTTCGATATTGAATATTTTGTATTGATATATCGATGTATCGGATCAAAATATATCGGCTAAAAATATCGATATATCAAAGTAACAAGTATCGATACATTGATGTATCGATATTTTTTCAACAAGCCTAGCGTCGCACTATCGTCCCGGTTGCAATACTGCGCGTGGCCGCGCCGCGCCTTAGTGCCGCGAGTGTTTTGACTTTTGTTGGTTGATCTTGTAGGTACTTATCTATTATCGGATGTAAAAACTATCGTGTAATTGAGTACGGAGTGATTAGTAAGACATTGTAAGTAGTGAGTGAGTTAATTATTGTAAGTAGGGATGAACAAATTTTTAAACACGCCAAGACGGTCAAGTTTAGGTACCTAAATATTATTACGTACTTTATTAAGCCTAGTAAAAGCCGCGTAAGTGATAAAATGTAGTGTGACCAAAGCCTGCAAGTGTGATGGACAATGTTGTCACTAGTAACTACAATACAAACTGAAAAGTTATTTTCAATGGGTGCTAGACGGCGCGTGCGCGCCTCGCGGTGACCACTACTACGGACAGTCCGATAACATTCTTTACATGAAAATATTAGACTGGTGTTTTAGGTTTCGCATAATATACTAAAACTAGTGTTATATATATTATAAAACGGGAAGAAAAAAGAGAAGATGCGTGGAATGTGTAAACGATGGTATAGGAAATAGGAAGAAAATGAAATAAAGTTAATTCCGAAGTGGTGCCGCAAAAGCGGGAACAGAACAGGAAGATGATTCAGACATACTTTACAAGCTGAACCAGATTAATTCTTCTATTTTTTAGTGATATGGAACTCTAGACTCACCCAGCCACGCCGCCGCTCTCCATGTAGTTGGCGAGCGTGACGTCGTTGGACCACACGTCGAACTGCCACTTGCGCAGGCCCAGGACCACGCAGTGCACGCGGCCCGTGTGGATCCCCACGCGCATGTTCACGTTCACGGCCATCACCTCGCGCACCAGCCTGGCCACAAACGTATTCATTACATGAGTCAGGTTATACCGTGCTGCTACAAGATTTGACACAAAATATTCTTCTCCACCGTTTAATAATAAAATTTTTGCTTGACGTCACTCAGAAAGTCAAACTACGCCTACATTTGCAGGCGCTTGCAAGTCTCCGTTTGCTCAGATTCAGCACTGACACCGCTGCTGGTAGGTGTAATTTTTTTGATAAACCGTTGAGAACCAGCTCGGGTCTAATTTGTTTAGTTTGCAATGACAAATCGGAAATGGCTACCAGCTGTCTGTGAGAATATAAAATCCGGCTCGAAGGACCAAAAAATATGTTGGAGTATTCACCGTTAATAATCCTCCAGTAGTTGTTTGTATGTTTGTAAATGATTAACACCAAACCACTAAGTAACACGGTTAATGTATATATATATATATATATATATATATATATATTTGTTCATACAATTTCTATCTGAGCCGCATTTAGAGGTGTAGTTATGACTAATTTTATTAAAATTGTTAAGTTTATTAAGCAAAACGAATGAGCAGTATTGGCTCGTACACCTTCGACTACATTAACAGGTGGACTCTTCTATCTTCAAACATTTTTTAGTATGTATCGTGTAGTTCTGTGTGGTGTACTAACGCAATAGCATCGATCATGTCGAGGCCCATCTCCACGCAGCACTTGGCGTGATCATCGCGTGCCTCGGGCAGGCCGGACACGCAGTAGTAGCAGTCGCCCAGCAGCTTGATGCGCAGGCAGTGGTGCTCGGCCGCCAGCCGGTCGAATCTGAGGTTATTGGACCAGGTTAGTTTCCGAATTCGACAGCACCTATACATATCACTCAATTCTAAAAAATGGCGACGGAATTTTCAAAAGAAGAAGCAAGAAATGTACAAGGATTTTAATAAAGTCATGATATTATAAAAGTTATAGTTCGATTAAATAAAAAATCAAGCGGTCTCTCTTTGAAATACGTTCTGAACATCAAGAAGGCAACCAACAGGACATAGTGCGTGCCAGTCCGCCTGAACTGTGCTCTCAACATACCACACTCTAACATTGCTTAATTTATTTGTTTGTTAAATTGGCTGCTAAGATGAGGAACGGAGAGCAGCGAGCTCAGAGAAGGAAGTGACGACGCTTATACTCAGTTGTATTCGATGTAAATTTGATAATCTGAATTATAATATACTGGGCTCTTAATAAATTGGTGCTCTACACCAACAACGACTGCATCGCTGCTTACTATCGGGTAAAATCGCAGTCAAGCACTTAGATATACTTGGGAAGGTAACGAGTTTATTAGGACTTTGAATTAAGTATATGTTTTCTTGACATTTCAAAAGTGCCTGTAAATGGTTTATTTGAAATAAATGCTTTTGAATCTTTGTATATTGTATGAATCTGCCTCATGTTGCAGACAATTGGAAAATAACAAAAAAATAAAAACGTTATTATCAGTTTATATGAGATCTTTGGAAAATAAACATTTGGTTGTTACTTTGGAACTAATTGCACATTAAAATTATTTAAATTAATTGCCAAATTCTCTCTTATCAACTTCTTAGGATTGCGTAGTTTTTCTTTATATTTCCAGGCCATGATTATGCAATCAGATATATAAAAGATTTATTTAATAAATAAAATTACTTCACTAAGTAGTCTTAAACGTACGAATGTGCCCCTTAAAGTACTGTCCGAATGTCCCCAGAGCACATGCACAAAATAAAATTAAGTTTATTAAATAAACCTAGTTTAGTATGGGAAATATCACAATTAAACCTTACAATAGACATTGTTAGCATTAATTAATTATCACTATTTTGTCAAAAACATAAGAAAAAATCTTACAATTACGACCTAACTTCAGTAAAAAAAAATATTTACAGTGTGGCGCCACTTGCGCGAAGTTCTGCTAGCAACATGGTGGCCAGTATACCTTTGCTCACAAGCAAAGACGTGTGTGTATGCCATTTAGTTTTTTATTATTCTCACTGTACGAATGTGCCCCCCCGTACGAAGGGTGACCACTTTCCCCTACTTACTTTGGTTTAGCGGTTTAGGAACACGGAGGTAACATATATAAACAGATATATTTATGATATTAGCATACATGTAGCTCGGTCGCTGAATTAATTACCATGAAAGCTGAGGGTCTAACCTAATACCACCCTACAAATTATATGAGGGTGACGAATAATAAATATAAGTGTTGTCGTGCCGCATGTCCATCCGTGTCCCCCGCGCTCATCAGTAATGCACGAGTCCTTTCGTCCATCATATCAGGCGTTACGGCGAATCTGGCCGATTTAATAACTCCGAGTTAACTATTCATGAGGCATATCGGGCAAGTGGTCGCGCGGACGGGTCGGACGGGTCAGATGGGTCGGACGGGTCACGCCGGGAAGCAGAATACAGCTGCTGACTTACTTTCATGATTATGGTTATCGGGCCGTTAAAAGGGTGTTCAATTAATGTTTGTGGTTATATCAATAAAAGTATCTATATAGGTGAGTCTAACTTGTTTTAATAGCAAACTTAAAAACGAAAGAGGAGTTTACCTATTCAGTTGTGTTTTTTTTTGTATCTACTAGCTGACTCAGCAAACGTAATTCTGATATATAGATTATCGAAGAGAATCCATTCTGCCCTGTCACTCATCACGCTATCACTAACTTCCTTTTCTTTCATATCACTCTTCATACAATCCTTTCATGTTTTCTTTGGTTTCCCTCTCCCACTCCATCCATCCACATGTATGCTTATAACTCTTTTAGTAACATGCGTTTCATCCCTCCTTTTCACATGACCATACCAATACAAGTGATTCTCTTTCAACTTTTCAGTCATTGGCGCCACTTTCAAATTTCCCTAATATTTTCATTTCTCACTTTATCCATCTCGTCACACACACGTGCAATATTTTTTATAATATTAGACGCCAACCACCATAAATTCGTTAGTAATTTATTTTGTTGACATGTCATTTATTGATAATTGTAATTATTTATCTTTCTTGCTTTTTTTTATATAGCCTCTTTTTTTATAATGTGAATTGAGAACACTTTAGACTCTGCGAATTCTTAGATTACTTCCTACACGACTCACTTTTTTTTAATATGATTATTTTTATTGTGGTTTTGGGTACAATATTGACTGGTCTACACAGTTCTTACATAATGTCTATTAATACTGTAATATGAGAATATTGTAAACAACCATTTTTTTAAAAGAGTAACCATGGAGTTTCTTGCCGGTTCTTCTCCATAGGAAACGACCAATTTGGAACCGTGCACTAGCTTCTGACGTTTTATAAGTGCCCATGTAGGCCTTTGTGAAATAAAAACTTTTGATTAGACTTGACTTGATCCATACATTATGATAGGCCTTATCACGGACTTGTAGATTTTACCCTTCAACTTGAGGGGCATCCGTGGGTTACAAGTTATTCCCATGACCTGTCGCTATTTCATCCATCCTGTGTTGATCCGGTGTGTTACGTCCCGGTCTACCTCACCATCCCCCTGGACGAGTGACCCGAGGTACCGAAAGTTGGAGCAGATCGGTATGGGTGTTCTGGCGAGAGCTAAAGGCACTGGATTGGAGAGACCGCCGAAATCGCAAAACAAGTATTCCGTTTTGGTTCTACTCAATTTCAGGCCAACACTCTCCAGTCTGTGCCACCACACCTCCAATCTGTTCTAGACCTTTAGGCCACTCTCGGCAACCAACACAATGTCATCGGCAATAATGGTTTATTATTATGTTATCTTTAGTTTGTTTATTGTTTTTAGTTCATAAGATGTTGCTAGCCGTTCAACGGCTCATCGACGACGGCTGGCGTTGAAAATCAGCGCTGTGGCTCTGTCCAGCACATGAGCCCCAACATTTTGCTGAGCGTTGGCCGTTTTGCACGAATGTGTCGCATAATTTAACTTTTGTTATAAGTATGTTATTATTATTTTTTAAGTTATGTGTCATGTTTGTGCAAATAAACTGTTTTTCTTTCTTTCAAATTGCAGATTATTTTTATTTTGCAATTAACTTTTTTTTTTTCAATTAATTTAAATAGCTATAAATATAAAATTACTAAGTATTACATCTTATTATGAACGTGAGGACTATGTTGATTGTTTTTTTTTCCTTTTCAGTAATTTTAATATGTGTGACAATTTGAGTATTTTCTGCGGCCTAATCAAATGTCCTTTCCTTGGTATTGTTCGTCAAGTCGATGAGCTCCTTAGTAGTCCTGAGTTGAGCTTTACGAATACTGACAAATGCTTGCACTGACTGGACAGGTCCACTCAAATCTGTATGGTTCTTTTTTCAAAAGACCATCTCAGACAAATCTGCATGGTTCTCAAGTGATTTGACCATTACATACGAGTATTTACTGTATGGCCTTTAAAAGAGACTTTGACCCTTGAGTTTGCTTCGGTGTTTCTTCTCAGGGTAGTCAGCTAGGAAACACAAGCCTCATCTAGTTTAAAATGACGAAAAAAAATGTTTGTTGTGTTTTTTTAAATCTATTTGCAAAATAAATATCATTTACGGTCAAGATCCGTACCAGCAGCTTACTGGATTATACTTAGGTACTCGTCACTTAAAAATTAAACTAACAAATACAAAAGCACAAGCCCTGCTTTTTACTATTTTTACTTGGTAGAACCCAGAAAATAGTGTATAGTGCATTTATTTTTGTGAAACTGGTTTTCGAGGTCTCTGGTGAGGTACACATTGCTTCGGAATTAGCATAAACCTAGCCATCACTATACTTTAGAAACACAGCAATCCACTACATTCACGAAATCAAGTAAAAAATGGTTATTTGATTGTTTAAACCTTTTTCACTATCCTTATCAAATCAGGGTGAGGTAAACCATGTTTTCCTTTCAGCCAGTATGAAGCTTCATGAGGCGCGTAGGCAATACTGGTGTTTGCATAGGCATGGACCAATAGTTTTCAGTGCTCTACGTCAAGCTTTTTTTTATTATTATTGATAGGCTCGCGTTTGATCACTATCTCACCTGATGGTAAGCGATGATGTGGCCGACGATGGAGCACGCTTGCCTAGAAGTAACCTAACCTTGACTTAAAAATATCAGAACAACGCCATTAGAGCGTACAGTACATCAGCAGGTAGATACTTTTGCAATTTAATTAAAGTTGGATAGTTAATACATAAATCACGGAGCGTATGACCCACATCGGCAGCTCACCGTTTTATCAGCGAAATGGTGCGTGACTCCTGGTTCTCGCCAGCCCAACAATCACTACTGCTAACAATGACTGTAATACTGTACGCTGGTACACACAAGTACTGCACAATCATTTGTGAAGTCGGCAACGGTTAGCGCAGGGCCTTGACACACATCTAGAGCAGAAACAGTGGCGTCGAACTCGCAGCGCATCGATATGTCTGGGATAAAAAGACAAGCTACGCCGACTCCAAATACATTGAGGTAACGGTCCTGCCGTTCATCACAAAAAGATCGATCATCTTGATGTGGAAATAAAGAGTTAAGCAGTTCAGTCTCGAGTCTGAATGTTACTAATCATAATGTTGAACACGGCACTAGCGCCACAGCGCAATTTAAATGTCTGGATAAAGAATATACGTCGATGAGTTCCAATATACCGACCCTTTATTTTACTTCCATCACAACCGAACTTAACAGAAATATGAATTCTTTCCCGCATTTCTATAACATGCAAATGAATATTGATTGTCTTCGCATTGATTCGAATCAATCGCGCGCTGGCCGCAATATTTCCTAATTGTAAAAAAGGATCGTTCAAAACAAGCGTATTTTTCATTTGGCGATGATAAACCGACGCCGGCTCGATGGGGTCATCAATCACGCCGGACCGGACGGCCGCCGGGGCCCGCGTCCGGCCCGGATCCGGCACACATCGATATTTTCTAATGAAGCGCAAATTTTATTGGTAACGTGTGTTTTGATGAACAGGCCGCTGTTGTCGCTTGTTTGTGGTCAACCTAATGTGTAACAGAGCAGTGTCGCGCCGTTGTCAAGGAACAACACCGGACCGTCATGTTACCTTTCTCAGATTGTCTTACTGACGTCATCACGTTAGCTGACGCGGCGAGGTACACACGCTGAGCTACTCTCACCGCTACTATAGCACGGTTTAATGTAACAAAGTAGTTTAGGTAGGTACGAGTAGTTTATATAATTTTCGATTTTAAAGAAATCGTGTAGGACTTCCAGTGCGACTATATGTCCAGGCCACTGTAACCCTGTCCGGCAGTCGTCGCCCCCGCCCGTGCGGAGGGGCGTCTCCCTGACCGAGTTCATTAGTTTGCAGCTGGTGCAGAAACCTCCTCGGTGGTGCACCGTAAAACCTGCAATAAGGAAGAGCACGGATTTACGAGCCCCGCGGGCCGCAGCACCGAGCACAGATCCACACGTCGCGATTTATTTGATGCACTTGTGTAAACAGCTCGCGTTTAGTGCGTTTCCATGTGTTAGTGGCACTGCTCCAACTTTAATGAGGTTTTGGTACCTCATTAAAGATCAAACTGTGCCTCTGTGTGTCGGTATTCAAGATAAACTTTTTTTCGTAAACACTGATAAACAGGCAGGAGCCCCTTCGGATTTGACCCCAATTCACCGTGTATCTATTACTGAAACGGCGCGGACTACTATCTCCACTAAAACGTATCATACCCATAACGGGTTTAGTGATCGTAACATCCATATAATTTTTTTTTCTTTTAACTTTATCCCCCCTGTCCTGTATCGTGAGTGTGCACCTGTTAACTCATATACACAAGACTTCAGACCTGGAATAACTATTTGTAGACTATACAAATATTTGTTCCGTATGAAAATAGAACCCGCGACCGACTGCATAGGAGCAAATGGCTGAAGCACTGGCAAATGGCGGCAACCATGCCGTCAAATTGAATAAACTTGAAACATGACAAAAATATTTATTTAAATAAATCAACAAAATATTAAAGTTTATCAAAACTACCCTCCAAAGACTGTTTAGAGGGTTCGAAAGTTTTTATGAATGATTTCTGATTCCTTGATTAACTGAAGAAATCAGAAATCATTCATAAAAACTTTCTTCTTGAACTTTAAAATTGACATTAGCTTTTTTTTAAACCATCCCCTAGAAAAGAGTGATTATGATTACCCTATTCGGTTTGTTCAAAAATCTACCGCCAAGTTTTTTTTTTGGCCGTATACTATGTAGGAGAAAGTACGAAAACGCGAACAAAGTCGCGGGAAAAGTGGTTGTTAAAAGTATAAAATAAAATAATGTATGTAAATTAAAAAATATAGATAATTGACTTATTAGAAATCTATAAATTTAAAATAACGTGTATAAAAATGTTGCGTGGGAGTTTAACTCGCACTTGGCCAGTTTTTTTTTTTTTAATTATACATTACTAAGAATGCGCTAAAAATCATCTGTGAGTAGTAATCACCTTATAGATTCGCCACTAAATTGTGACACTACGCAGCTTCTCTAAGTATCGAATCGTTCTGTCGCTGCAGCTGCGTCCAGTCTCCATCGGCTCCTTATCTCCCCATGCATGCCAACGATGGAAGCCGTAAAGTGCGTCCATCTTCCAATAAATCTATGTACAACCCGCAAAGTTTGCGTATTTTATAGCAAACGCGGAACATGCAGCAATATCAATGTTTTACGGCGGGTTTTTATCATCCCACCTAAATTGCAGCGGATATGAGTCGGCTCACTTTAACTAAATTATGCATTTTGTGAGCTGCACCGCATATTTACATTCTATACATGGCCTAAATGCAGCCATATGAGACTGCTCGCGTATACTTTGTATAGCTATTTTTAAATCTGCAACATGAACCATTGGTGAACCATTCATTTGCTTGGCCGCGGATCCCTAATCTATATAGTTTATTTACTAGAATATCATATTGAACTTTATCATAAGCTTTGGTCATATCAAGCATTAATCCCACTGCGTATTCTTTATTATTTATTATGCTTATGGCTTTCTGTATAAATTTGTATACTGCTAATGCTGTTGATCGATTTTTACGAAAGTTGTTTTGGCATTCGTCAAATATTTTATATTTTTCGCAGAAAGTGTTTACGCGGTTGCACATCGTTTTCTCAAAAAAAATTAAGTTGTAGGTAGTATATAATATAATAGCTTTGGACGATAGTTACTTGGCTCTGTTTTTTCATTTTTCTTGTGTAAAGGTTTCACTAACGCTATTTTCAACTGATCAGGGAATACACCCTCTTCAAAAGACTGGTTTAGTAATTTAAAAAACGGTAGCGTTAGTTCATCAGCGCATTGCCTCAATAAACAGGGTGGAAGTTCGTCGATGCCATGACTTTTCTTATTTTTTTGTGTTTTTAGCATAGTATTCATTTCGTAAGGATTTAGAAATATATAAGTATGTTTATCAGTTGTCTAGTACTCCTAGCACAAGCTCTGCTTAGTTTGGGACGAGATGGCGTTGTGTGAAAGTTGTGGAATATTATATTTATTTTATTTATTTTTATTTTATTTTATTTATTTGGGACAAAAAACAGTTATACAATACAGAATCAATATACAGTAGTTTTATCATAAAAGTAAAAAAAGTATAACCCACACCATTGTCCACGAATTAACACGTGAAATAGGATAACGGACGCGCGTTAAAAAAGAGTAATATAATATATAGGTATAAATACTCTTACAATTATTATAAGAGAAGCAAATACATGTGAGTCTAGTTTAAGGGCGATGAGCCAGCAAATGACAAGCCATTTTTCTAAATTTAGATTGAGAAAGCGCGAATTTATATTATATTATATTAAAATCATTTATTAATATAATGGAATGATGTTTAAATATTATTAATGCAGAATTAGATAAATAATAATGACTTTTAACTTAACATAACCCAAATGCTTCACAAATATTAGGAGGGGATCTAGCGCTTTATTGGTCACTGTTCTAACGTAACCCACATCGTCGCTTCATTCACTCGCCATCGTGTTCTAATGGTCACTAATCTAACCTGACGTTTTTATTCCGATCTACGCACGATTAGTCTATATTCGTACTGGCACTGTATACTATGGAATAAGGTTTAGCTAGTTAGGTCACCACGAAGTAAACGCGAGTATTTGCGTACTACTCTTGTATAGATTGGAAGACCTCGATTAAAAAGCGATTTCCAATCTATATGAGACTAGTTTCACACCGCTGCGTTCTGGCCATGTACATAATGTAAATACGCAGCTGCACCAACTTGCCATGTTGTTGTAGTCAAAACGGAAGTTGGTTTGAAAATAACACAGATTTGTCAAAAAGTTGAGATATGGTAAGGGGGCGTGGTACTTGCGAATTCTTTTAGGCCGCTACCGCCTTATTAAGAAAAAAATTAATTTAAAACGGACGAATTGTTTTAATTGAGAAAAAATAATATTGCTTACTTAGTACAGATCGAGAAATTAACCAGCTAGTCTAATAGAGCAATGGATAAGTATTTTATTTACTTATGCTATCACTCACACGATAGTTTCGTGAGCTTTTGTTTACAGAGATTTCATGTGATGTTTGTGGTTATCGATATTTGACGCGATTCTACCTAGTATGATATAAATGATAATGATTGATTTTTACATATTATAAAACAAGGTTTTCCGTCGCATCTGTTGGTTTGTGATAAATTAAAAACTGGATTTTCATGCGGTTTTCAGTAATGACAGTGATTTTTTATAGTTGAGAAAAGCCGATAATTTCAAAGACTTATTGCACCATACGGAGCTGGGGCGGGTTACTAGTGTTACTAGTGTATGAAAAATAGCTTAGTATATTAGATCATTTTTAAGAAACTACGTGCTACAGTCAATTTACGTCTTTTTTGTAGACAGCACCACCATCACGTCACCATTTTCTAGCTACCCGCAGTATTTATTAAAAAAAGGTAAAGATAGATTATTATACTTTGACATACTAATGATATGGATAGGGCCCACTAACGGGGAAACAAGGGGACAGATCCACTCAAATCTGTGTGTTTCTTTCCTCAAAAAACCATTTCAGACATTAATTAATACGCGGCGGTCGCCTCCTTTTGCGAAGCAGTAATGCTAAAGAAGGTCGCACGCGAGAGGGAACGGATATTCTCCAGCTCCGGGCCCCGACCCTGACTACTAGCCACCCCGTAGGCATGGGCTCTCGGATGACAAGCAACGGGTAACTCGCCGTCTAACTGTCCGGTAACCGTCCGGACCGAGCCTGAGGCGTCGATGGTGCTTAGTGTTCCACGCGCGCCTCAAAGAGATATCAGCACAACCATAGGGGCAAAGCAGTCATAGGCCGTCTTTTGAAAAGATTACCCGCGAAACGAATTACTTTTCATTATAATATATTTCAAACGTGTTTCTAAGTTACCTACGATAATACGAGTAAAATGAGTGCAGCGAGATAACTAGAGCTAAACTGTTTTATCGTTTCTATTAATTTTCACGAGATACTCCACAATCAGTAGTACGGAACTCGAACGACTATTTAATATTACGGGCTCTCACCGCCCCAATCTTAATACGATAAAAGAAGTAAACTTTGAAAACTTTTCCTTTTTACCAAAACAGTCTGAAGGAAAATTGGCAATCTGGAGGGAGTTAACCATCTTTAAGCAATTCAGATTTTGGTTACGTTCATCGTCAGAATGAGGCTTGTACATGTGAATATCCTTAACAAATACGACGTCTGGGGAGAGGCAGAGGGTGCGAACAGGTCCAGCACGGTACGGAGTATTGTTGATATATTTTTTTTTTCTTGCGTATTACTGGAAATGTTGTTTAGTGGAGAACGTGTTTTACTTTCTAGTTGATTATGTTTTAACATTTTTCCCGTAAGCTTCTATATTATCAAGCTATAGGATTAGCTTAGTTAAGGTATAAGTGCTTGCATCTTCGGCAGTACTACGATCTACACAGACACACAGAGCGTAGCAACGAAGGCGATAGCACATAGCTAAGCTAAGCGCGGCGACCGTCGCTGCACAGATTAGTTAAAGCGGAATGGACAGTGGTGACGTACTCGCTGTCGTTATAACTACGGAAGCATGGCTAATCATACCGTGATCATGAAAGAAGATATTCCTCGAAAATGTAGCAGTTATATGACCAGCGCGTGTTGCCAGTGATGACATATGGCTCCGAAACGTGTTAGCTTACGATGGGCCTCATCAAAAGACAAGTCACCCAAAGGGCAATGGAAAGTGCTATGCTCGGAGTTTCCTTGCGTGATCGAATCAGAAATGTGGGTATCCGCAGGAGAACCTAGGTTACCGATATAGCACGAAGAATCGCCTAAATTAAGTGGCAATGGGCAGGGCACATTGCTCGCAGAACGGATGGCTGTTGGGGCAGAAAGGTTCTGGAATGGCGGTCACGTACCAGAAGACGTAGCGTTGAAAGGCCTCCTACAAGGTGGGCTGATGACCTGGTAAGGGTTGAAGGAATCCGGTGGATGCGAGTCGCACAGGACCGTTCATTGTGGCGACGCTTGGGGGAGGCCTATGTCCAACAGTGGATGTCTTTCGGCTAAAATGATGAAGATGTAGTAGTTATTGATGAACTGGGACAAATAAGTTTTTTGTCTTTCTTCCTCTGGAAAACTTGCAATTTTTACAATTGCAAAAATACTACGCGGCACTAGAAACTGCGCAGCCATTACGTTTCGGCAGAAGCCCGCCGCCTACCACACCGCGCCGCGTGCCGCTTCGCCTTACCTCACTCAATTAATCTCCGGTACAAAGTAAAGTGATTAACTTGCGCCCATTATCCAGAGGGCCCGCAATTTGTAACCCTAGCAGCGGCATCGAGTTGCGCCGACACCCGGAGCCCGACACCTGCGGGCTGCGCGGGATGGAGGTTAACATGCGAGGGTTCAGGAAGTGCGGCTCACGGAGGTGCCAGCGTGCGAAAGATCAAAGTAATGTCTGGAATAATAGCCACTTATTTGAACAAAGAAACATGGTGTTGCCCCTTTTTTTCATCTGTGTGCCGTACAAATAGCTGGTTCTTGTTAATACTATGAACGTTCAAGACGAAGGCAGTCAAGGGCAAACAAGCTCGAGGATGTGATTACAAATGGCGCCGAGCTCTGCGGAGTAATTGGAATTACATGATTATTAATTAACACTTGTTGCTTCAAGCTAATTAACGAATTTATATCTCAAATCAGTATATGTATATGTCACTGATGTTGAGAATTCAAATTCGAAGCTGACGTAGAACAAGACAAGGCTGTGAAAATTTCGGTCGAGTACCTACTCATTGTCAACAACGGATTGTATATTTGATAATACAACTCTGTCGGAAATCTATTTTTGGGTAAAGAAAATGTAAAATCTCGTTTGTTTCCATTATCATTCATGTTCCACGCAGTCTGTCACCCTAAATATTGGAGGGGGGGGGGGGGGGGGGTGATTCGAAGGCAAGTCATTCATTATTCAATAATTTACAGATTTCATTCATGATTAGCGATGACGGAGACGTGTTTATTCTTTTTGTATCCATTTCGTCTGCAGAGAGGGGATGCGACTATACGGACCGAGAGAAATGCGCATCTGAAGCAGTCAGGCAGCATGCAGACATATAGCTAGAGAGGGGATCGATGGGCGCGCACACGAATGACTCTCTGTGTATACTTATTTATTGAACTGTACATAAATTGCTAACGGATAAAGCCGGCTGTGTGTCTAATGGTTATTAATGTAGTTGTGGTTGTGAATGAACTTCAGTTGAAACTGAGGTAGCACATGGCATGACCGTGTAATGTTCGAACACGGCAGAAGTAGTAAGGAGAGGTATTTGATCTCAATGTAACCTGGGTGGTGCTTATTATAGATTTCAATTATAGGTTCTACGAGTATACTCGGACAAATTATGTGGGTGAGACAGTGGATAAATACGAGCCTATCCATAATAAAAAAAAACTGGGCAAGTGCGAGTCGGACTAACGCCCTGAGGGTTCCGTATTAACTTACCTATGTAAATAGTTCAATTTCCGAATGGAGTCTCGAAGATTTTTCCAAATCGCAAAAAGTTTTTTTTTGTGACGTATCAACAAATTTACTGTTTTCAGATTTATTTATAAAACCTACTAAGACCTTGCTTTATGCCAAATTTCAGGATTCTAGGTCAACGGGAAGTACCCTATAAATTTTGATTCCTTTGAGACTGTCGAATCATACGTTTTATGCGAGTACTATCTTTTTTTTTGTTTACTTAAAAGTTTGGTTTTTTCACAGCTTCAAGGGACGGCAGACTTGAGTATATAGTTTTAATTTCAACTCGAAACCTCCACGCGTTCCCGAGATAAAAGGTCTTGACAGACAGACAGACGGACAACAAAGGATTCCGTACCTCAGGGTACGGAATCCTAAAAATGTGAGGTGTGGTATGCGACTAACCTGGCGAAGAGCTCATTGAGCAGGCGCACCAGCTCCTCAGCGGTGCATTGGTCCGACAGGGAAGTGAAGCCGCAGATGTCCGCGAACAAGATGCTGCAACAAACAGTAACACATATAAATATATACAAAGTAAGCACGTTGTACCGCCGCTCAGACCCCCCTGCAGTCTCATTAGTAGCGCGTTATCGAGCTTCAGTATTTACAGTGGAGCGTTAAGTTTGAACTGCTATTCATAAAAAAGTTTGAATTGCTACAAATGCGAAAACATCGTCACGATGTTCAAAAGATTCAAAGCCGTAAACTTCTCAAGTGTACAAGAAGGTTTACAATGGCGCAGCGCAGTGTCGGTACACAAGATACGAGAAATAAGTATAGCCCTACAGTCATTACTGCGCCGCGCTCGTCTGCACGCCACCGAACTGAACATTTCAAGTACGTATTGTTGGTATCGGAGCTTTTGAGGAACAACTCGGTGTTAGAGAACTACCCGGCACTCCCGCGCTCCCGCACTCCCGGACCTGTTGCTAATCGCAGCTACATCGACCGGCTCGCGATTGTTCAACTTCTATTCATACTGTCGGAACAAAGCATTACAACAGAGCTTTCTTATTTATGGAACCCATCAAGCATGTTCGCCAGTGTCATCAAAGGTGGGTGTAGTTGAATTAGTCATAATATGGAATGAGTAGTAAATTAGTGC
Organism: Mythimna pallens; assembly: GCA_961205895.1. Lineage (NCBI taxonomy): Eukaryota > Metazoa > Arthropoda > Insecta > Lepidoptera > Noctuidae > Mythimna > Mythimna pallens. The sequence goes on from OY540824.1 coordinate 479,251, forward strand.
TATTAAAACTTGTTTAACAATCTATGTCCACGAGGTTCTGACATATCATCCGGCTTAAGTGCATGCAGCATTCATTTAAAACATGGAAGAGTCGAGGGTTTTTAAAATGGATTGCATGTCGCATCCGTAATGTGTTCGTTAATCCTCGGCCGGCCAGATCCGTCCGTACCGGGAATACTCGGAGATTCTCCACAAAGCTGCAATTTGCCACAAATTTGAAACTCATTCTGAATTAAAGCTCACTTTTGTTCACGGTACTATAATGGCTCGGTTTAGCTTCATGAGTACGAAATTGGTTGATGAACAAAATGGTAGTCGACCGAGCCATTATTGGACGCATCATGCTAGGTGTGCGAGACTAGAGCTGTGTTGATGATTGTGCCTCGATGCGACGACAGCCGCGCGGCTATTGTTCATGCCTACATGTGGTGCAAAAGCAGAATTGGCACGCTCGTACCTTTATCTAAGCATCGTCAATTGTTGACCATGTCTGCCTATAGAGCTCTCGATGCAACATCCTTTCGACACGAATCACTGTAACGCGGCCGCAGGAGTGACACTCACTGGTTGTTCAGGAAGTTTCCTTGTTATTTCAAACAGGCGCGTGTTTCACAAAAACTGCTGTTCATTTATTGAAACGTTATATAACTTCTCTTTGATTCGACCCGAGGAGCCCTAATTGGTTCGGCACTCTAATGAAATATGTATTTGAAGGCGGCACCGACTGAGAGCCCGAGAAATTCGACCGAGTCCTTTTTTCATGTCGCGTATAAGTGCCGTGATGAATTTACCATTGCCTTTTCGCTTTTTGTGAAAATATTATGTTTAGGAAAAGGTGTTAAAAATATGCGTCGGGTTGACCAGCAAGAGCGCTGGTATTGCAGCCGTGTACCAGTGACGACGGGCTCGCACTGCTCATTACCCATCGATTGGCGACAACTCGCCGCAGATTATATGATCGGATCGGATTACGATTATTTAATTGTCGAATTACGAGCACTCACAGATGTGGTGCGTGCTCGCTAATCCACTTAATTTAGACAAAGTATATCGGGTGCAACACACAAGTGTCGCCTCGCGCCTTGTTTTCAATAAATAGTAAAGTATTTTTGAACAATCATTCCCTAGGAATTTCGAAATGTATGTACATTGTAAAATGTTCTAATGTGTCACGTTCTGTAATTAAACTTGTAGGTATGTACCTTGAAATGGAAGCGATGTGCCGCTGTTTCGTATAGGTTTATTTATTTTTCTCTTTATTCCGGTTTTAATAACATACACGGTCACAAGGGAATGTTGGCATGCGGGTCCTTGTGTCGTGCCCGACTGCCGAGCTGGCTGCAGTCTGCTGCGCTGAGTGAACATTGTCAAGTACCTATCAATTAGCTTTCTAGCTCATAATTTGTCTCAATTGACAGCAGCAACAGCTTAAGCCGTTTATTTTCAACTAGGAATTTGTAAGATAAACTTTTTGAAGAAAAAACTCTTCTTTCAATTATTGAGATTTTATCTGTTCTCAGCAAGACTCGGCAACGGTTTCTGCCATATAATAGTATATATGGTAGAACAACGTTTTATAAAAATGGGGTAAGGGGTGGGTGTAGGAGGCTTTAACATAGCCTACGACCTATTTTCGGACCTACCAAACATACACAATTTTTTTTAATGGAAATCGGTCAACCGTCTCGGATAACAAACAATGTGACATGTGTGGGATTTTTATAAATTACAAGAAAGATATATCTCTAAAACTGGCGGTTTTTAAAACGGGTTACTTTGAACTGTGACATGTTTGGAACTCACAAATAACGTATCTTTTAACATAAAGTTTATTTAAACATATAATTCCAAGTCAATCTGAAGATATGACAGTTCAAAGTAAGTAACCCATTTAAAAAAAAACGCTTATAGGTAAGGTCCTAATAGTTACGCTTGTTTAGTTTTGGACAGTTCAACCTTAAACATAAGATGTACCAGTCATGTACGTAACAGTCTTTTTAAAAGTTAACTAAAACTGTTATACGAAAACGCTTAGATGTATAGCCGGCGCGCGTCGCTAGATGGTGCGTCAAGCGGCGGTAAATGCATTGCTGAGTGTAATCCCTGCTCATCCCCTGTATAGTGCAAGTATTACGCAGCCCGGTATAATGTGCAATTACCTGTACCTAGCTACGTCGGTACAGTGAGCAAGTGTAGGTGCATTGTTTCAACTAATTGACATCCTGTGCGTCCGGCGTCCGGCATCCGGCGGAAGCTGGTACTATGAAATGTCATACTTGACATGCTACTAGGTCATTACGAACTTACAGTTGAAAATGTCAACGCTTGCTTTATTATCAAACTAATGCGTGCTTGGGGCGCTTGCGAGCAGGTATCCATCAAGAGGAACTACTCTGGAAGAGCAACAGTGATCGCCTCTCCTTGGCTAGTGTATCTAGTCTTGTACGACATAAATCGCGGTTGCGGTTCATACACATGGATCGTCTCTGCGCAAGATATCAGTTCGGCATAAACTGTAAGAAACAGTCTCTCTGAATATAGAGGAGGAATCGCACTCTTTGAAATTCAATCTTCTTTGAGAGTATTAACTTCCATATTTTTATTAAAATAAAATCTCAGGCAATGCTGTAAGACGCCGAGAGATTCTTAATTTCTTTACTTGTTTCAGCTTCCACTTTTCTGCTGATATTTCGGGATGCCTGTTCTAATATGTGTATTATAATCTTCTTGAGTGTTTACTTTTTTTTTATGTTCAAAATCGCAGTATATATTACTTTTTTTTATACTAAAAACCACAAAAGCCTTTACTGGCTTATATAATTATGGCTTGATGATTGTATAAGTGTAATCTATATATATAAAAGGAACAAATGACTGACTGACATATCAACGCACAGTCAAAACTACTGGGACTAGAAGCGTGAAATTTGGCACAAGGTTTCCTTTTATAAGTTAAGCGAGCACTAAGAAAGGTCAACGCCTAAGGGAATGAAATAGAGGTCTAAAGCTTGTATGAAGAAATCTACTTTTACACGTGCGAAGCCGCTGGCAGAAGCTAGTATCATATAATACGTATATATAGTATTAAGCGTATACATACACAGACAATATCTATAACGAGTTTTCGGAATTAGCAACATTGTCTCCTGTTATTTGGCATTTTTAGTATTCGGTTATATTTTCTGTTAAAAAGTTTTGCTGTAATCTATTTTGTATGCAATACACATGCGCCACGTAATATAACGTTAAATTAACTATAGAACCTTGTATTTATTTCGTCTAATGCTTTATTAAATGAGTACTGTCTACATTTTGTTTCATTGTGTAAATATGAAATGAAAATAGACCGAATAGTGTGACCACTACTCGGTCTATTTTCATAGGATTAATTATCTCAGCAAAGAGGTAGGTAGAAACTTTTTACTATACTTACTAAAAGATAGGTATACTAGACTTTCTGATATATCTCTCATCTAGCAGCTAGAATGTGCTCAAATGTCAGTGGGTGTGAGGATTGAGGGACCAGTTTTAATAATAGCTATCCTTAAGTTACGTCGATATTTCTTGTCATTTCTTTTTTACGAAATGTTTTAAGATTCTTATTAAAACTTTACGTAGAAAAAGAATTTATTGTTTAGATTCGGTAATATTGACTAAGGCATTTTTCTTTGTGAGGGACCACAGTTTAGTAGTAGTTAGTGCTTTGTGGTCTGAAATTCAGTAAATATCTTTACGAACTCTCTACTAAAGTCTGTAGTCACAATAATTAAATTTTTCTGATGTTTTGCGATTTATGGCTGATGGTCTGTGAGGACTGAGGGACCGCAATTTAAGGCCTTTAGTTTTTAGTATATTGGTTTAAAAATTGCCAGATTTGTTCTACAATTGTTTTAAGTGTACTACTAAATCCTAAGTATAATATTTTTTTTGCTAAATACCGGTACCATACCTGTACCCCAGTGTACACGCACATGCGGCAGCGCTATGAGGCCATGACTCGGGCATTGTTCATATTCTAATACAAGTTGTGCGGCATGCATGTCCTGATGTCCGCGTGCTCGCACACGTGCGGTACAGCGGTGTGGTGACTAATTATACTTATAATTAGTATAGTTATATAATTAGTCAGGGTGCACCCCCCCGCCGATTAGGGATGTGAAATGGTTTTAAAAAAATCTTTAAAATCTGATTTTGGGATGAAAAATTGTTTTCAGATGAAAACCGATAATCACCGGTTCTCCTGGTGTGTGAACATAGTGTTGATCGGGGAAGTCAGAAATATACTTTCTTGTTTTCTTCCAATATCTATTCCTATTATATCTTGTACTGGATTATAAGGAAAGAAACCCCAAACCTACTCCTTCGAAGTTGATACAAGAAATATTCACCGCACAGTCTACATGATGAAGAGCTATCTGACGTTCTTACATTGGTGTTTAGGAAAATGATCCAGGCACCAAACTATGAACTACTGCTTATGAAGAAGAAGCAGGCAGCAGTTATCAATATTTTGGGAATATTCGAGGAAGCTAGAAACATTTTTAGACTAGTCAAGTGGTCATTCCGGTAATATGTGGACTTCTAGAAAAACTGAAAACCCCATAAAATTCCCTCTAGAAAAACCAGGCTGAGGGCTGAGCACGCGTATTGTTTTTTTTGGAAACCTAAAGACAACTGGTTTTAATTTAAAACCAGTTAAATTATTAATTAATCGGTTAATACCGATGTCAGAAATTGTAATCGGTTCACAACACTACCACTGATCGACCCGATCGACCTGACCGACCTGACCGCCACGGGCTCGCGGCCCGACGGAGAAGGATCGCCTGGCAGCGAATTGTAATCAACGTACAATCACCCAGTAAATACTTAAAACCCTTTTCGCTTAAAATAAATAATGGTTAGCGATTATTTGTATTGACTGTCGTAGCAGGCTTTGTGTCGTCGGTTTTAGCTGCGTTAATAGATTTTTGAAACTGTTCAGCTCGCGCAATATGGTTGCTACATAGAGGAGATTATTAAAGTTCGATCATAATTCAACACAAGTGTGTTGTGTAAACATAGAAAGCTATTTAATACAAATTTAGAAAAAAAATCTTTTGAATTTTCTGTTTGATAGAATAAAATTAAAAAGCAAAAATGAATTTGCTGTGAAAATAACCGAGTCATTCTGATATTGTGATCAACCAGATTCATTAGTTTATATCCGGTGTTAGTAGTATTCTCAAGAATGTTAATAACCTTTATTGACAACTGTAATGTTGTCGTCCATGGAGGACAAAACAAGTTGAAATACTAGATTGTACCGAACTGTACCCAAAGTATAAAACGGGACCCTATTATTAAGACTCCGCTGTCCCTCCGTCTGTCTGTCAGTCAGTTAGATAGTTGAAATTTTCACAGCTGATGTATAACAAATACTAAAATGAATATTTAAGAGGGCTCCCATACAATAAACGTGAACTTTTTGCAGTTTTTTTTTGCTATGGACGATACGGAACACTTTGTGCGCGTGTCCGACTCCTTCTTGGTCGTTTTTTTGTAACGTGGACATAACGTGCCCACTGTGTATACTGAATTTCATTTTGAAATATATCGCATCAAGGATTTAAATGGTTGGTACCAAGTGCGATTCAGAGATTGCGGTGCAAATCACAATCTTGCGATACGTCTCACTGATATGTCGACGTTGTTCGTGACGTCTTCGGCGTGCAAGAGTTTGCGTGCGCCAGGCCAGTCAGTCGTGGCTGACTGGCCTGTCACCAATCAGCAGCAATTTGTGACGGCGGGTGTCAAATCAGTACAGGAAGCAAAATATTATCATCTTAAGGATCATTGCTAATTTGCCGTATATAATTGAATTTAGAACCACACTAATATTATAAAGGCAAAAGTTTGTGAGTGTGTATGTTTGTTACTTCTCACTCAAACGGCTGAACCAATTCGGATGAAATATAGCACACAGGTAGAGTTCCAATCTTGGAATAGTACATATGCTTTTATCCCAGGAGTTTGTTCCCTTAGGACAATTCTCTACTATGACGTAGGCAAGGCCATTGGCAACAGTTTCAAATATTGGCACAACTAACTCTACCATATTTGACATAGTAGGTGTTAATTTCATTGCAACTCATAGCTAGAAACTTTTGGATATAAATAGTTCCTTAGAAATCAATTTAACATACAAAATGACAATACAGCTTACAACAATAAAGTCGATACTTGATTTGTCGCGATGGATTAAAATTAAAATTATCTCAAATTATGGATCACAGCATCTAGTCAAACCGTTTCAAGTTTTTTGAAGGATAAATTTACTGTAAAATTGTTTAGTTTAATGTAGGTTTAAAACGAGCAGGTACAGCAAAGCTACAGTCTCTAGTACAAACAAGAATCAGTAAAGTTTTTATTACTGAAGACGCTCTCATTAAGGCGCAGTCTGAAAAGATTTCACTTGTTTATCAATGATATCAAATACAAGACGATGACAGTTGATTTTATATGAGTCTATCTCTGTAAGCATTTCTACATTACATTTAAAATTGATAAACCGTTTGACTGGAATCCCTCTTTCATGATAGACCCATTTGTCGCTTGTGATCAGCATGATGCCTCGTACTGCCGAATATACTGATGCGATTGTGTACAACATTAACGTTACGGGAACACAAAGCCACAGGGAGCCGGAGAGGCACGCACTACGTAAACAATTTCTTCATACGCGGCGCCAGTTCAGGTGTTGTTTGTAATTTGGTGTTCGTAACTCTGTATTTGAATAAAATCTATATTGGCGACGTAGTACGACTTACGACATGGCACGATCACACGATACGATGTGGCACGAAGCGACACACGCTGGTGACAGGGCGCGGTGCCGTCGATGCCGTGCGGACAAACATCGATGCAATTTGCGTTGAACATGTTATAAAGGCGAATTAAAATTTTCCCATACATTGCTGGCATGTACTTTTTTTTTCGCCAAAAGTAAAATCTAGGCCATATCGATATATATAAATTAAGTCTACCAGCGGTACCCAAAGAAAGTTAGAGAATATTTAGTATATTGCTATAGTTTGTTATCAGGCGTTATTTTTCTTAAATAAAAATACTATATGCCTGATATTTTAAGTTTACCATTATTAAATTATAGCTTTAGTTTCGATTTTTATGGAGAGTACGCATTAAATAGTGTCAATCACTATCAAAACACTAACGCGTATCTTTTCGATTCATTAATCACTTATTTTTTTACTAGTTTTAGTGATGGAAAACCGCGAGTGGAAAAAAATATAACATTAATAACTAATTTAATCTATTTTGTCTTAAATTGACAATTGCCTTAAAAATATATATAATTTCCATTTCATTATAATATAACGAAAATAGGTAACGCCTGACAAAAATATACTAGCAATGCTTCTATACGTATCTTCGTTCGGTTACGGTTTAAAGACCTGGTTCTTTTGCTATTGATTTCTCGTATTGCCCTCTAACATATAACCTAGGTTTCATTTCTGGCGGAAAAAAAGAGTAAAACATGCCAATAGTTTTTATTGGCCTTTGTTGATAAATATGTAAATCACGTCACATTTTTCATCAGTTACCCAAAATCAATGTTGTCTTCCTTCGTGTCGGGCTCGGCAGCGACTTTAACCGGATGTAGCTGAGTACCAGTATTTTACACGGAACGGTTGCCTTGTCAGACCACCGCGACCCAGTAACTGGGTAACACGATAACCTGGAGAAAGACCCTGCAGGCTTTCTGGCTTCTTGCTTTCTGATGCACGAAGTAATTTCGGTGTGTAATGGATGCCCATCCTCGTTCTGACCCATGTGGTTGTTATTACTTTACGATGGTCGTCTCATTGCTTACTCGTAACCGACCAACGAACTGACAGCACATCGCTACTCACAGTAGGTACCCAATGGACGACTAACTTTATAAATAAATTTAATACAGTCTCATTAATGAGGTGAGATGAAGCCGAACCGCAACGTGTTGTCGAGTTGTCGTATTGTCGCTATCATAGATATTCGGTCGCTACTTTCTTACTATCGTGAATATAGAGCGGCGGCTAATAGACCTCGTGCGACGGTTATTAGCGTGACGTCACGCTGCAGCCGACTTTTGTACGCGTTATTGAATAACGTAGAGCTATTGCGCACGAGCCCGGCACAGCACCGGTGACTTGAAACATGACATTTTCTGTCACTTAACTGCAATAATCCCTTTTCAGTTGCATCGAGTTACGCAATATAAAAGGTTGAAAAAAAAGCAACGTAGGCTAACTGAAATGTACATTTTATCCGACTTAAAAAAAGGAAGAGATTCTCGATTAGGTCGAAGTTTATTTATATTTGTGTATCTCAAAATTCTGTCATTTAAGAACCAATTTGGAAAATTCTTTTTTTTATTACGATAGGCTCACGTTTGACCACTATCTCACCTGATGGTAAGCGATGATGTAGCCGACGATGGAGTTCGCTTGCCTAGAAGTAACCTATTAACTCTTGACTTAAATACCCCTAGGTTATAGCTATCAGGAAACACAGACTCCGGTAGGGGATTCCACTCCTTAGCTGCTTAGCTGTACACATTATTTATGTTTTCCCGAAACGCGCTTCTGCTCTTGACTGCACCAGATCTTTTTTCGTACCTTAGTTGGCAAAAACGATACCCTCATAGGATCACTTTGTTGTCCGTCTGCCAAGACCCTTTTTCTCAGGAATGGGGATAAAATAATCAGGTCTGCTAGGGATCACTTGGAACAGTGAAAACATAAAACTTTTAAGTCATTGCAATCTATAGATAAGGGCATTAATGGGTTGAAGTGTAGCTTTAGGGGCGCTATGGTATGGAGCAAGGATTTTTTCGAAGGTATTTCGAGAAGTTTTTTTGAATATGTAACAATATTATTGTAGTATCAGGTTGATCTTAACCATAGAAACCATTTACATTCCGACAAGCATGGCTCCATGACGCGCCATTTCCGAGTTATTTGCCTTCGTTTTTTTTATATAATTTTTTTTTTCCAAAATTTTAGCTCGGGTAAAAATCTTTTAGGGAAAGAAGTTGTTGTTCTGATCGAAAACCACGCGAACCATGAAAAGAAAGTAGCGAAAATTAAAAAAGGAGTTTTTAACTTTCGACAAAAAAACTTTTTTTTTTCAAAATTTTTGTTTATTAGTTCTTGTGCGGCAGTCTCACTTGATGTTTAAAACACTTGATTGCTGCTTGGGGAAATCATCTAATGACATCCCTCGCTCTTGGGCGGAGCGAGAGGGTGTGTAAGACTTTTACTGACTAAAAACCCTCTCCTGTTCCTTTTTTGCCTTTGTTTCAGGGCCCCGGGTTTCACTTTCACATTACCCGTGGCCCCGTAGGCTTCGACCCTGCTGGGCCCCTAACACTATGTAAGCTACGCCCTGCAGTAGCTCCGTAGCACCATAGCTCCGTAGCGCCGTAGCACTGTTCGTAGCGCCGTAGCTTCGTAGACTCGTATCGCCGGTCGTAGCGTCGTAGGCCTCCGGTACATTGTACACTCGCTACGGGCTACGATTAGTGAGTTGTGATTGCCGATGGTACATGAAATCAAGCAAAATGTTTGGTTCCAAGCCGAAGACTAAATGCGGTAGACATAATTTGAAAACTAATGAACTAATTCATCTAATAAATGAAAAACCCTTTCTTTCTGCTCATAAATTGAATGAAAAATTAGAATGTAAGAAAATATTTTTGTGATAATATATTACTAGCTTTTTCCCGCGTCTTCGCCGGCTTCACACAGGAATAAAGCAGCTTTCTATTGGTGAAAAATTTTTAGCAATCGGACTAGATTTTTCAGAGATTATCTCCTAAAAACTAATTTTATAATATTAGTGTAGATATAAAATTAAAATTTGTTTTTGTTGTTTCGCGACGATCTTTCTATACTCATTGTTTCTCATCTCATCTCTCATCATTATAGCATTTTTTCTTTTTGAGGTACGGAACCCTAAAACGCGCTAAGGTAAGGTAGTGTACTACCTCAAAGATAGCATGAAAACGAGTTCATATTATATTATGACGATTAAACCTCTTAACTTTTTGAATCATTATTTATTTATTTATCTATACTTTATTGCATAACAAGATTACAAATTTAAAAATGGAAATAATAGTACAAAAGAAACATACAATTGGCGGCCTTATCGCACTCGGCGATTTCTGCCAGGCAACCTGGAATAATTAGAGATTGCCTGGACAGAAAATGGGGTTGCACTTGGTGCAAATATAAAAGTAAAAAAATTAAACAATTCATTGATACTTAATACTAAAATAGATACACATATACATACATACAAAATATAAATATATATGCAAGAGAATAAGTGTTGAAACGAAGACATGATCACAGTGACAAGTAATGATCCTTCACAAGCCTTTTAAATACAGGCAGTGTTTGCGCACGTTTTATTGCCACAGGCAATGCATTCCATAGACGAGCGGCCTGGACAGTGAAAGATTTATCCAGGAAAGTAGTCGAATGCATTGGCCATTATAACTCGAGAACGGTGGCTCTTAGGAAAAAAGTATTGGACATTTTTGTAAGTAATTATCTGATCTACTGCAATGATTGTCTGAGCAAATTTTATGATAAAACTTACCGTTTTGCTGAAAATCGCCAAAAATTTGTTTTTGTGACCTTTGACCCCGACTATTTGCATTTTTACTTCAATTCTTCTTCTTCTTCAAGTGACATTATTAACTTCATTTAGTATTTTTCTTTATTATTTGACACGGTGAAATAAATAAAACATAATTGTAATATTATCTAATTATTAAAAAAAATTGCAAGAAAATGTATTATCATAATACTCGTAATAAAGCTTGTGATTTGCATGCCTCAAGGTGTATGGTTGGACAGCGCTATACTTTCAATAACTTTACGTAATTACCCATATTAGCAAATAAATTACTATGAATATAAATATGTATCTATAAATATGTATTTTTTTCCAGGTGTCGGATCGATGAGGACTTTTTAGATTTCGTTTTTGATGATGTTTTGAACCATCCTACCAATTTTCAGCTGGTTGCGAATTTTCGTAAACTCGGTTGTGGACTATTATTGTAGATAGATAATCGCACCGAATGTCCGGATGAACGCTCTGCTTGATGAGCGTTCAGCCGAACATTCGCCGACATCCGTGTGTTGAAACTTTAAGAATTGGCGTCAGACGGAAGGGTACTCGCAGCGATATTATTAAAAGTTGAAAGTGACTGAAGTGTGAGGGTATAAGCTCACTCTGTTCGATTCATGAAATATGTATGTCAACGAAAAAATCTTGAAAAAAATTACTATAATTTCAGGAGTGACAGATATATATTTAAAAAAATGAACGGGAAGGTGCTCTCAAATAATTTTAAAAAATATCTTGCGTTTATTCAAAATCTTATCATTATGTATTGAACTATACTTTTTTCAACAAAATAATATACTGTACTCCTCAAACATTGATGATGTCTGCACAGTGAGCGTATTTTGAGTAATTACTTCGTTTTTTGTGGATATTTTCTTCAATATTATCCAAAGCTGTAGTATGATTCGACTCCCAAGCCTGAATCTTGGGTTCAATCAGGAATCCTAAATAAGACATACTTCAAACAAAAGAAGCAGATATAAACCATTTTTTTTCCGAAGAGCTTTATATAAATAAAAGGAGAAACCAACTGACTGACATATCAACGCACAGCCGAAACTACTGGGACTAGGAGTGTGAAATGTTGCACAAAGTTTCCTTTTATGATGTAGGCGAAGACTAAGAGAGGATTTTACAAAATACACCCTCAAAGGGGATGAATTAGGGGTTTAAAGTTTGTATGGAGAAAACTATTTTCACGCGGGCGAATAACGCCGCTGATAGAAGCTAGTATTTAATATTGTGAACCAGCTGAAAATATTTAATCTTTCGAACAAAATTCAGTAACCCCGAAATTGCAACCTCCATATATGTCGGTATGTTCAATAACTTGATGCTCCTGCCCCACTGGATTATAACAAACTATTTTCACAGATAACATTTCTATAAACGTTATGGAAAGGTTGGTAGCTTAAACCGTAGGTCAAACTTTTCTTGTTGAGAACATGAATCCGAGCTGCCCTCGAATTCTGAATTAGGCTTCGGAACTGCTGTATCTCAAACTCTATTTTAGCCTAAAAACTTGTCCTTTGCCAATAAGGTAGGGCTTGTTCAAGTTTTAACATAAAATACTCATTTCAGAAACCCGCTCTTGGTTATATCTTTACTTTATTTCTCTATCTAAACTTAAAAAAAAAACAAACCTACAAAATAACTGTAATTTCGGAATCCGATGTTAATAAAAGAAAATATTTTGCAGCTTAGTGTTTTCCTATTAGAGACGATTGCATTTTTGTTTTGTAAAGAGCTCTTCCTTTTACCGTTTTTATTAGTAGTGTGCAAGTTCTATAGTAAAGTACATATACATTATAACCATCACAAGTGCGCCTACAAACATTTGATGAGTCCCCCGATTTCCCCGAGATCCCTGACCGACTTGAGGACAATGCGACCAACTGGAAAATATACCCTTTTAGACAAAACAAGAATTTTCGAAATCGGTCATAAATAAAAAAAATCTATTCCGATAAATTAAGAACCTCTTCCTTTTTTGAAGTTGGCAAAAAATAGGCAAACTGTTAGTACGAGTAACTTGTTGGGTTACCTATCATAAGTTCGAAAAATATTTGACAGAATTTCATTTCACCTAAAACTTTTCAACTATTTTCGTTTCGTTTTTTTTTTATTTCATCGAAGTCACGTCTGCCACTGTATCAGTTGACCTATTATTAATTCGATTTTTTTCGTTACTCCGACGTTTCATTTGGTCGAAAAACTTTTCACCGATGTTACACTTAGCCGAAATAACATTTGTTCGAAGTATTATGTTTCCGAAAATTCATTATACCACTGTTTTAATTACCATATTTTCATTTCAAAATGTAATTATTACAGTGGCATGATTGAGGCTACAGGAGCTAATTTCAGATTAGTTTAACCTATTTTTTTTTATAAATTATTCAAAAGTAAAGACACTTCATAATATAGGTGATTATGAATAAAAGTGGTTTTAATTGATCCCAGTAAGAAGCATGCAAACAAGGATGCTTACTTTAAGCATGCAGAATGCAAGCAGGCATGCAGCATGGAAGCAGGCATGCAACATGCAGCAAGCATTATTTCTGTCACGGCTCCGGCGCTGCAGGGTTCGGGCAGCCCCACGCGAGCTTATCGTCGCAGATGGTTTTAACGCTCACCACCGCAGCTTCGGCTCTCTGGCCGGCTCTGCCGACCAGCCTCAGCCGCGGTGGCGGGCCTTCAAACCACCAGCTCCTCAGCTTACGGGCCGCCCTACCCCTCCGCACCTACGCGGGTTTTAATTACACTCTAGGGGTAGGGCAGACAAGACTGTGTGAAGTCGGTTTTGCAGCAATTCGTTTCTGTCACTAAATTTTGTAACACAACATATATTATTGACTTTTTATGATACTATTTTAATTTAATATTTAAAATGCTACCAAGTAACCGTCTATATATTTGTGAAAAAAGTTCAAAAGAGGCTTCGGCCAATAGCAAAAAGTTATTTTGTAAATCGGCGAATTATAGTTCGGTATAATAATACTTATGACACGTGATACTTCGATGATCTACAAATATTTCAAATGATGCATATAGCAAAAAAGCCGTCCATTATTTTTAGGTAAAATGAAATTCGAACGAAAAATTTCCGAAAAGTGATCGGTTCCCAACTTGTTGACGGAGGAGTTGTTTGTTGTTGATCTCGGCGAGCACCGATTCTATTACAAAAATGTCAGGCTCGACAGAGAGCTACTGTGTCGAATGCTACAAGCTTACTACTTTTTAGGAAAAAAAAAATGAATGGCTGCTGTGAAATAGCTCATGGATGCGAAGCCGTGGAAAAAGTAAGCTTGGCTTAAACAAGGATCGCAAGTTTGAATCCTATGCCCTCACTATCCAGTATCAATAGCAGTCGGCCACATCGTCAGACGGGGCCATTTGGTGACCATCTCTTTGATCAGCCGCGGCGTTCCGGCGTCCAACAAGCCAATAACGCCACAGCTCTATACGTCTTCAACGCCGAAGTGTAATGGCTGCCAATCAGTTCTTGTCAAATTGGTCCACTGATCCTTTGAAGCTAAGCAAGCCTATGTTTTAGTTGGCTCTGAGTTGCCAGCCATCCCTCGGACTAGCGCACAAAAGCAAACTGGTGAATTTTGTGTATCTTTTGAATCTTTAAGAGCAGCCAACCCGAGATGCATTTTCATACAACCGCGGCTCTGACGCGATTTATGATGTTATTACACATATTTCTCCAGATATTTTGGCTAAACAGATATCTTGTGGATATCATCAAGGCTTCTATAGAAATCAAAATAAAATGAATTTGTGTAAAACCTCTGAAAATGTTCTATTTTGCACTAAATATGCAAGGCTTCGATCGATATTCTAAATATGGTCAATTTTTCTCAAAAACTTTTAAGGGTTTTAAAAAAACACTTATTTCCTAGAACAAGTTTCTTGAAATGTTCCAGCAAATCACGGAATTACCGAATGCCAACAGAGTTTCCAGGCGTTATCTCTCTATTTTCGCGTTGCCTCTTCATCAAACATCACGTTGGATCGCGTTAGAAGAAGCAACAAGCTATTGCTCGATGTTGACGATAGGAAAATGGGGAAGAGCTTTCTAAAGTCAAGAGTGAATAGCTTACTTCTATACAAGCGTGCTCCATCGTCAGCCACATCATTGCTTACCGTCAGGTGAAGTAGCGTTTGCCTACCAACCTAACCTATTCATAATAATAATAAAAAATATTTATTTGTATTTTATTCTGGAGAAAAGTTTATTTACTGTCTTTAATTTTGGAATAAGGTGTCTAACAGAGATTTTACGAAAACAGTCACAGTACAATCTTGTTAATAAATCCAAGTCGATCCATAGTGACGAGGCGCGACCCCGCACTAGGGCCCGTGTTAGCTACTTCAGTTACATGCCCAATTAGACACAACATGCTCGCCGAATATAAACAGACTGAGTGCGGATAGCGCAATATGTAATAAGATTTCCTGTAAATTCCGTGATAGCATTAATGTATGTAATCGGTTTGTGTGTAGCAATCAACATAGATATTAATCTGATAATGATGACTCCATTAACATAACTGTTGCGTGAGGCAGCGGGAATGCGCGACACTTCTTACATGACTTATAGGTACGTATTTATATATCGGTTTATATATTGCACGGGATCAACTTATCACTTGGTTAGAAACATGTGATGGGGATGGTATATTTGACTCTTCGTTAAGAACTAGACCGGTCACTCAAGCGTATGAACTTCTTTGAAAGATCGTATCTTCATGCTCTTGTCTCATACTGTATAACTTCGGAAACTCTGACGGATGACACTACAAAATAATATTTAAGATATTCACGAGTATGTTTTACCAAAATTCAATTATGTTTCTAATTTAAATGTTGTGTTAAGTCTTTCGAGTTGAGTTGATGCGTCTAATGACAAACGTTTCAGTTGAATGCTTTCAATATGGAGTTGAAATAAGTAAGTGGAGTTGGAATAAGTATTTCTGAAATATTGGAGAACAAACGTTCTTTCAAAAAATACTATTAATATTAATTTATTCGTCTGAGTGCTTGTTTCAAATGAAAATAATCACAGAGAGGATCTTTCAAATTATAATAGTTCGCTACTTACTTTGTTATTAAAACTGTAGATATGAATTGGCTCTGCACTCGAAGTAATGGCGTCTGTCATTCATTTTTTATCTTTACACGCAAAATGTTTTACTTTGAAGAATAGGTGTAGTTATCTTTAATTAAACGAGATTTCAAAGACAAAGAGAACCATTGTTACAGTAATATGGGATGAGCAATTACTTAAGCGTAGCCAATACATTATTAGTTGGTGAATAAGTATAGTTGGTAGTAAAGTGCCAAGTACTCGTGTGTGATCCTGTGAATGTACTCGTATTTTTGGTTCTCTCGATTATCAGTTCCTATGTTTCTAAACGTCTCGTCGTCGAGAGACTATTACTGAGTCGATTCCTCACTACAACACGTATCCTATTACCCATCCCATGTTAAATTGTTAGTTAAAAGGATTTGCTTTTGCCAACTAAACTAAGACGCGACAGAAAATGTATGTAAAGGAGAACTTGTACTGCAGATCAATAAAAGTTTGCATTTCTTTTAGCCGCGAGTCGCGAGTTGCGAGCCGGCACGCCTCAGGGTAAGGACTACTGTCCAAGTTAAGTTTATTGATTAGAAGATGCATCTGAGTTAGAGGCCAGGGGCGTGTTCAGCAATAGCAACTTGTTACTGGTACCAATGCCGAGTTAGCGGCAGAACTTGTAGAAATTCTACTTATATCCTCGAGTGTGGGAGTCATTGACCAATTCTTAGGCCCGACGCTGCGCTAAGCGGGCTCCCCTCGGTCCCATACATACAATCTAGGCTTAGATACAGTATTGAGTCCTGGGGCAACAGTTACAAGTACAATATCCAGTCGGCATTAGTAATACAAAAGAGGGCCATTAGGACAATGCTCCGATTGAAACAGACGGAATCAATCATGTAGGGACCACTTTATTACACATAAAATTTTGACTGCGCCATGCTTCTATATACTAGTGTTATTAACTGATTTTGTAAAAAAATTGCATTTTTGTAATAAGCTTGAAACCGACGAGCAAAGACAAGTTAGACAGAAAACTCGGAGGAAAGATCTCCCTAACTTTATCCAACCGAAATTGAATGTGGTTCAACACAGTCCCAGATAATTATCAGTCAGTCTTGCTATACAACAACTTACCCGCAGAATTTTAAACAATAGATAGTGTAAATATATTCAAAAACAAACTCAATACATACTTATTGAGGAAGGGCTATTACAGTGTTGATGAGTTTCTAGAGGACAAACGACAATAATGTTATTAAAATAATTATTTGATTATTATGATTAGGATTATTATGATCATTATTTATTTATCTTTGACATTGAATTTTCTTTTGACTTAAATGATCTGGATTATTGACATTATTATTTTGACATTTATTTACTTTGTTCTACAGCTGACATTATTGATCTTTTTTGTGTACATTATTTAATTTTATTTCTGACATCATTTGATATATATTTTTTATTTGACTGGTATAATTTTAAAATGAAATTGGAATAAGTAATATTATTGTTATTATTGGACAATACTGTCTTTTTTTAATATAAATTACTAAGTACTTATTTATTTATTTTTTACATTGGAATTTGGATTATTATTTTATGTGATTTTTTGATCTTTTAACATATATTTGTTTTCCATACTGTAAAATTTATTTTTATACCTACTAAGTTATTAAATATTCAAGTTTATTAGGATTTTGTAGAATGTTCATCACTGCAATTGTTTATTTTAATTTATTTTCAACACAATTTTTCCACTGTTATGACTTATGACTTACAAAAATCCTATAGATACTAAACTAGTTTTAACTTTCCCAATTATTTTTTTCTACATGGGGCTAGCTTTATAATTATAATATATTACTAGCTTCTGCCCGCGGCTTCGCCCGCGTACATGAGATATAGCCTGTGTCACTCAGGTTTCGGTGGAAAATCGGATCACTACTTTCGGAGATTAACTCCTACAAACACAAAAACAAACAAACAGGTCGTAATATGAAATGGCGATAGGAATTAGAAGCGGGAATAATTAACGAGGTGCAAATTGACACTGGCTTTTGTTTATTGATGTTTTTGGTTACACACACTCATAGTATTTTTAACTGGGCGAAACCACGTAGGGACGTGGTCTATCACCAGCTGCGCATAAGCAGCAGGAAGATTTTCCAAAATGAGCTTGATTAAGATTTTCTGGTCGTACGTACCTGACGTTCTCGTAGCGCTGGATGTAGATCTTGTGGAATTGCTCCTGGCGCGGCTGGCTGGCGATGTCGGCCTTCATCTCCATGGCCACGTGGCGTGGCAGCACTGACAGCAGTAGGCGCTCCTGCGGACCGACATTAGCGTTAGCACTGAGTTACTCATTACACAATAATCCTTTACTAATATAGCGCTAATTGAAACTGTAATCCGGCCGCAGAACCGCGAGCAGCACTAGCTCCGCTGTTTGTCGCGTCTAGCCGGGTGGAATGAATCCCACGAATGAATCTGTTCGTATAACTTAAGCTCGTAAACAAAATGGTATCAAGCAGCACTGAGACAGATTCTCTCTAAACGCCTTCCCTTCTCCTCGCTCTACTTCTAAGAAAAACATTCGCTGTTTTACTTCGGCGCAAACAGCTCGCTCTCTTCGCCAAATATTAAAATGTAACTACATTTTTTATATCTGATTAAATTGGCTGTTGTAAGAACACAATTAGCTTTAGGTACGTTCCGGTTTCTTTGTAGTATCGCGGCTACCGTGTACACAGGCATTTTGATTAAATTCTCTTTCTCTTTCATCTGTTAGAGATATTATTATCCTGTTTTGTGTAGGAAATAGGTAATACATTGTATAAACATCGACCGGCAGGGATATTGCAGATTGAACGAGGAGCGATCAAGAACAAAGCGGATCAACGAGCGGCTGTCAGACACAAGCGTCTCACCAAAATAGAGAAATACAATATTATATGAGAATGTTACTGTCGTGTTGTATCTTGTGAACTAATGACGCTGCAAAGGACGGAGGAGTGTCGCCGAGGAGGGGCGCGCTGCACTCAGTGCATTCTACTCGTACAAGGAAATAACGAATTGCTTGCGACTCGACTATTTGTCAATTTGCAAAATGCAGAGAGCTTATTTCCAGCGGGGTGCTCTCGAACGAGCAAATAGTTCCGATCTTGAGTCGCAGCTTCAACTGCGGCCTTTTTATTGTGAAGAAAAGCGAATAAAGCAAACAAAATTAAATTTGAATCTATTGCGAAACACAATATTGTTTCAACATTGCGCTGGCGTGGTCATAGCTTTGATACCCGGCTTATGATATTATTTAAATAATATACGGACTAGTACGTATTACGTGCGTGTATCAGTACAGGCACGCCCGTTAATCCGAACTTCAATTATGTAATCAATGCAGTAATGTTTGATTCTACATACTAATTAGTGCAACAAATGATATTTAGATTAACATTCAATAAAATGCATTTAAATTATCTGTATAACCAAAAGCCGTAAAAAATAAAAAATATAATACATTGTAAGTTGGGTTTTGCAATTCGCGACTATGACAACTGACACAAGCCCCACCTCCTTTTCAATTTCTTTCACGTATATTGTCTTATATTCCTACAAGTACCTACATATCTGATTATATTGTGTAGGTAAGTCGTTTTATTCTTTTGTAACTTTTAATATTTAACTTGATCGTATTAACGTTTATGCTTTCTATTTCAAACACGAACCTGAATTTATTACCAAAAGCTAAATTAACGCGAGCGATGCCACAGGCTAAAGCTAGTACAACATGAATGAGTAATAGCGCTGTTTCAATACGTAAATTGTACAGGCTGTTAATTGTTTTTTTCTTTGAGCTTCCGTAACAAATCCTATTATAAAGAAATATAATTTTGATGCTTCGCCAGTGTTTCTGTGGAAACACGGATGACTGTGGGTTGCTGTGGAAGAGGATGTGTAGTCAACAGTGTGTATCGTGGTAGCGGAGTAGACAGTCGGCATGAGGAGTGTGCGCCGGCTGTAATCTCAGTAATGCTATCAGGAGGCTTGCATTAATGTCCCGTATAAATTAGCCGCGTCCGCTATCAGCATGAATATTGAATACGAGCGTTAGGCTGCGCCGCGCGCCGCGAGCCCGCTGCTAACTTCATTAACTACCAATGATTAACTCCACTGCTGATATCCAGCATTATTTATAATTTATAAAGAACTTTTAAATGGTTCGTCTGAATATTTATTTAATAAGAAATATGGAAAAAATAATGTTATCTAACTAGTAAATCAATAAATATACAAAAATAGTAGGAAAATGAACAGTGAAAACAATTTTAAAATTTAAAATACGTATATCTGTATCTTTTGTCAAAACGCCGTTTTTTATAGCGGCCATATGGGCGTGATGAAATTTGACTTCATAGTTCACGTCGGACTTCTTTTTTTATTAGCGGTTCTCAGTTCTAAAAATCTCTCATTTTCGTTTGTTAAAGCTACAAAGATATACCTATTAAACGTTATGTACAGTAGTGGTACATAGGCGGACTTAATACCACAAAACATTCTCAAATATTATAGTCCAGTATTAGTAGTAGTGGGTTGAAAGGCCTACACTGTGGTAGGTTTGCATTATAAATAAATAATAAATATATTGAACTCATTTTATTGTATATATATATATATACATATATTCCATCACTTTTATCCACCACTTCCATGGAGAAAAATGTTCAGTAGGTAAGTAACTACATATGTATTTGTAAGTATTCGAGTAAGTGAGTTCACAACGCATAGGCTAGTTTGTAATTAAGAACAATACGGTAAACAACCACGTTAATATCAAGGAACGCGCGCTCGTTGTACGACCACACTGAAATGTATTTACCGGTAACAATCGAGTTCATTTCTGAAACATTCGACAAACTATGCTGGGCTCGTTAGAAGCAAAGCAAATAATTTACCCTTTCAGTTATTTTAAAAAGCTTACAATTTTTCGTATGGACGCCAACATAGGAGTCAAACTGAATTAACTTACAAAACCGCATCATCATGAAACATTTAACTCTGTAACCGCTCGCCTTCGACGAGTGTTATTGTGACCTAGTCGCCAGGGTCGTGTGTTTGCGTCTGGGTACTTCATCTCGTTTAGCTCTTCAATCTCCATAGGCGACAGAAGAGCTGACGAGATAGTTTTTTGGTCGTGGACGTGAGACCTTGGCGGAATAAGCGCAAGAGTGTTTGTCGGACACATCCAACGTAGGCGGTTAAAATGTTAAAACGTTGCTCGAGCGCAGTAAGTAGGCACCGAGGTTGTGGAACCATGAGAAACATTCCGCTTTCCGATTAGCATCACTTTGAGCAGAACCTGTGGATCTGTTACTAACGCTTGCATCGTCTTTGAGAGACATGTATAATGTATCGTTTATCGGAAGGATCTATTTATCTAAAGGCTATATGACAATATAACCTTTAGGTAATAATGGAAGGAAAAGAAGACATTCTTCCCTCGTTATTAGCGCGCGTGTGTACGTGTGGCTGACGATCCGTGGTGACGTCACCCGGCAGTAGACTCGCAAGAGGTACATGTGCACACACAAGGCGCTAGTTAGTGTCACGCAATTAGATCGAGTTACGCGCACGGCGCGGCACACGTCAGCTTGTGTCGTCAAGATTAGGGAGGCTTCTCCGCTTGCATGCATAATGGTCTCCTCTTGCCAGCGAATAATTTGATTCTTTGTGTCTATTCGTCAAGCAGCGATACAGAGTACTTTGCTATACTCTAGTTGGCTAATTAAAATGTCTTAAAACTGTGCATATATGTATAAGTATTTTATTAGGCTCACTTTAAGTTTGACTTATGCAATACGAATTAATGTAAAAAAAATATATATAAAGCAAACCTACGATTAAACAGAAAACGAACTGACACTGTCGTCTACATTCGTTTTGATCTAGAGCTCAGTGCAATCTAATTGATATGATGTCTTATCCGTCTTTCGTGAGGAAGGTTGCGCATTCCACAGGTTGTGAACGACGATAAACCGGATGCGGTACCGACTAGTATGGTACAGTTGAGGGGATGGGTGGAAATCGTTGTCAAACCAAAGTGGTTTAATTTGAAACGCAATTATGTTTGAAACTTAGAAGCTACACCTCGTGAGGCTTATGCAATCACACGAAGATTACATTAAGTCTAACTATATACCACTAATATACATGAAAATTAAATAAATAAATAAAATACCGAAGCGTATAATTTTTCGAGGAGCATTAACTTTGAACTGCATTAAATGTAGCGTACCAAAAGTATTCCTTGATAAGAACCATTCAGATGCGCTAAAGATATCAATTATAAATATTATAATGTTATTAATAATCGAAACACACCAGTGATGAAATATAAAGAAAAGAGGATTCGTAATAAATTATATCGGCGTGGACGTGGGCCTATCCATCGCCGGTCCGGTACACTAACAAAACCCGGCCCCTCCAGACCAACCCTCAGTGAACGTCTCCTCTACAAATCTAGCCGAGCGCTACAAACTCCGAAGTAGGTGCACGCGAGTTAATTTAGATTAATATACGAATTTATTAAGCGAGACGTTTTGTTAATTTTCGTGCAGATCAATCTTAAGTTAGAGATAAAGGAATTTAATTTAGTTTCTTAATTTGATTTAGTCTGTAAATAGTGGACTTTGTGAGTTTGTAATTTATTTTAGTCTTGCGACAAATGTACGAAAGGTACGAGAAATGAGGACAGTGAGTCCAGACACAGCGGCAATATTATTATCAGGTTGGTTTTAATTGAGTTTTGTTCGGATGGTTTGACTTATTGTATCAACAAACAGTCTGATCATTTATTTACTTGGAAAGAAAAAAAGATTGGATCGCACCTATATTAAAAGCTAAAATACATATTTAAAATAAAAGGAAAGAAAGCGGTAGAGAATGGTTCTCTTCACTAGCAGATTCATTCATTACCTATGCGCGCATCGACGTGAAGCCGCGGACATTGATCCGATATACTAGTCAACATAATAAAAATATTTAGGTTACGTACTTAATAAACAAGAAAATCAGTATAAACAGACTTTTTCCTGCAAGAGCTCTGCGCAACATATTAGCAACACGCTGAGATCCACAAACAAAGCGTAACTCCACGCCGGCAGAGTGTTCACAGCAACTTTGCGACTAGAACACATGTCTCTAGAAAAAGATACATCCCCTCGCTTAAAAAGTACTTAAAACTTCGTCTAATAAAACATTCGTATCTTTCTTTACCAGTCTAATAAATGTTCTGAACACAAAAGTTCAAATGTGCTAATAGTTTAAAAAAAATGTTTCTTACTTCAGGTCGATTAAACAGTATCTTGTCATGGAAATAACTATTATAAACCACCTCATCTCCGAGTCGTCAAGCTGTGACCCTCCTGACCGCACTTATACGCTGTGGCCTATCTCGGTAGTGGCGCCAGGTGCGCAAGAGATATTGCAAAGCATAATCTTAAGAGTATGCACAAACACTGCTTCTTTGATGTCATTGTTAGATGGAACGGCGCGGCCAACGTGTTCAAGTGTTATTCGAAACATGAAGGAGTTACCATCACCAACTTCAAAACTAAGTAGGTAATCCTAATTGCCAGGCATGTAAGGTTCAAGGATAAAATCTACACGATGATGTAGATTACTTCTACATATAATATTAGGATCCAGTTCCATAATTACGAGCAACAATGTCTGAAAGTTCGCTCATAATTATAATAGCAGCGTGGAGGATTAAACGTAAGGCATTGTAAAGAAGTTTGGAACAGTGCGTTGTTGCCGAATAAGGGGGCTGATGGCAAGCAGCCGGTATGCAGCGGTGACCGCTAGAGAGGTGCACGGTACGCGGGGTTAGTGTTTTGTGCGGTTCAACAGGTACTATTATACAATTATTACTTTTTCATAAATAGGACTTTTAAATTAAATCATCAATAAGGCGAGGGCCTCAGTCGACCTTAGGGTGATGCAAAGACATATGTCTTAGCAGAGGTAACATACAAGAACATATCAAATAAAAACGATTTGTGTACGATGTGCTTCAATAGTGTTTTGGATATGACCACGTGTATTCAGAGGACCATGAGCTCAGGCTGACGGCGGGTACTCCAATAAGAGCGCCTGAGCTCAGACTAAAAGCGGGTACTCCACTAATAGCGCATGAGCTCAGGCTGATGGCGAGTACTCCACTAAGAGCGCATGAGCTTAGGCTGACGGCGGGTACTCCACTAAGAGCGCATGAGCTCAGGCTGATGGCGAGTACTCCACTAAGAGCGCATGAGCTTAGGCTGACGGCGGGTACTCCACTAAGAGCGCATGAGCTCAGGCTGATGGCGGGTACTCCACTAAGAGCGCATGAGCTCAGGCTGATGGCGAGTACTCCACTAAGAGCGCATGAGCTTAGGCTGACGGCGGGTACTCCACTAAGAGCGCATGAGCTCAGGCTGATGGCGGGTACTCCACTAAGAGCGCATGAGCTCAGGCTGATGGCGGGTACTCCACTAAGAGCGCATGAGCTCAGGCTGATGGCGAGTACTCCACTAAGAGCGCATGAGCTTAGGCTGACGGCGGGTACTCCACTAAGAGCGCATGAGCTCAGGCTGATGGCGGGTACTCCACTAAGAGCGCGCCGTGGATAAAAAACGGGTGATTTTTTTCTGGTCGGACTGTTAAACATATGAAAGGATTTGATGGTCATTGTACTTTAGGGGTAAGAACTTTTCTATTGTTAGTATTTAGAAATCAAAATAAATGCTGCTACTTCAATTGTAATTAGATGGGTATCTAACTAAAATACTCTGAAACTAAACAAGGAATACAAATGACAAAGAAACAGTTAAGAGGGCCCTTCCCGACCTGTTTATCGTCAACGTGAACATGGATTAAAAGCTTGTTGTTTCATCCAACGCTACACGCAATGTTAGTCAGAGATGTGGCATTCGCAAATTCTGTCATTTACTCAAATATTTCACAAAACTTACAGGAAGTACGAGTATTTTTTTTTAAAACATTACAATTTTTTGGAATAAAAATGTCATTCAGAATCTCGATTAAATGTGCATATTTAATCGAGATTTCTATAGAATGTTTTTTTTTGTTGTTATTTTTAACATATGAGTTCATTATTATTACGGCGTTGTGTGATAGTTGTGGTATATTATATTTAATATTTATTTAATTACTAGCGACACCTGGCGAAATGCATGCAGTAGTGTGATTATGAAAGAAGTTGAATACATGAAATACTTTGATACTGAATTAGAATTTATCATTTATCTGCAGGATGATAATGACGATGAAACTGTTTCGGAAGAGTCTAGTTGTGATTCAAGTTAATTTTTTTAACACGTTTTTTTTTCAAATAAATATTTAAGTATCTATGTAAATGTGATTTTTAATAATCATACCCTTTCTGTATTGAAAAGATATTATAGAGAAACTAGCGGTCCCGGCAGACGTTGTTCTGCCCAAAAGCGGGATTTAGTAAAAAAAAAAATTACCCTACTCTACCCTTCTCTACCCTACTCTACCCTACTCTACCTTACTCTACCCTACTCTACCCTACTCTACCCTACTCTACCCTACTCTACCCTACTCTACCCTACTCTACCCTACTCTACCCTACTCTACCCTACTCTACCCTACTCTACCCTACTCTACCCTACTCTACCCTACTCTACCATACTCTACCCTACTCTACCCTACTCTACCCTACTCTACCCTACTCTACCCTACTCTACCCTACTCTACCCTACTCTACCCTTCTCTTTTCTTTGCTATAAACCACACGGAGCCCGAGACCTTTCCAACGAATGCAAAACCGTGGAAATCGGTTCGTGCGTTATGGAGTTATAGCGTCAGGAAGGAAAACCCGACTTATTTTTATATAGTAGATGAAGGGCTAAAGTTCACACAGATAGTAGATTTTCAGGTCTTTACTTAATTCTTTTTACACAAATTTGTGTTTTGATTTCATGAGAAACCTAGATAATATCCACAAGATATCCGTGTTTCCAATATATTTTGAGAAATACGTGTAAGTAATAACGTCATAATCACGTACGAGCGGATGTATGAGAATTTATATCGGGTTGAGCGGTCTTAATACAACTAGCTAATAATTTTCTAGATCCCTTGCAAGTTTTCGGATCGACTACAAAGCAACATTATACAATGTGTTATCTATTCTCTATTCCAAAGCGTGAGGTTCTGGAATACGGAACAGATCGAGATAGGAGCTAACCAACTAATGACGCGTAATACTTTTGTCACATCGTAATATGATATCGTGTCGAAGGGGCGTTCGATGAATAACCACTTGTTTATGTTGCTAGATAATCCGATATGTCGGATATGTAGGATAACGAGGAGACGATGACAATAGAAACCTTCGTGATATTATGTACTCACGACTACTGATGTATTGAAAACGAGCCAGTTATCAGAGATACTGTAAAGTTATTGTCAAGGAAACATTCGAATTTGAATGGGAGCCTACAAGTCAAAAGTTATTGTGAACAACTCCCTGCCGGTCAGTTATCAATATCGATATTAATACCCAATCATTTTGTCAAAGTGATCATGCCAGGTATGCACGGTGGGCACACCCACAACCCTCATCTCGGTCAATACACTGAATGCCATACGAGTATACGTACTTATTTTTGGGATTTCGTACCTCAAAAAGAAAAAACGGAACCCTTATAGGATCACTTTGTTGACCGTCTGTTTGTCAAGACACTTTATCTTGGAAACGCGTGGAGAAGTAATTAGATGATTTCCGACCTGTACATGTGTTGATCTCCGAATCTTATATGTGTTGGTCAAATTGAACTGATCTTGCTCGCTCTTACATACTTGTTTTTCAGATTATGTTTAAGTCATCAAAGAAACTATTTCTGTTTAAATTATTTAAAGAAAATGTACAATATTCGAGGTAGGGTACCAAAGTTACGGAGCTCGTTATGCTTGCTCTTGCATTCTAGATTCTGTTAAATTTAAAGTTTTTCTGCTTAATATCCCGCACGCACCCTACCAGGGGCTTAAAAATTCGCTCCGTAGCCTTGCCCGCGTGAAATAACACTGTATAAGAATTTTGCTGCACTATCATATATTTTGTACGCGTCACAAGGAATGCAATGTATTGATCTGATAGGAAATGTAGTAGCCCGCTAGTACCGGTTCCGACTTATGAGTCGTACGACGAGGGTTCAAACCCAGCCAGGCGTTTACTTTGTGCAATTTATTTCACCATCTCTCAAAACGGTGAAGGAAAAAATCGTGAGGAAACCGGCATGTTCTATAAAATCAAAAATTTGAAGACATTGTGATATTTATAAACGCACTGTGACCGCGTAGATAACGGCGCTTTCCCTTTTCTAGAGAAGAGGCGTAGGTTCCAGCAGTATTATAAAGCTAATTATACTAATGTATTGATTAATTATGAGCAAGTTGTGAATCCGCCTCACTCGATTTTTGGGGGGCCATAACTACACTCTTTTTGGCCTATCATCCAGGATGGCTCGATCCGCCTTTGTGCGATGAGTATTGAAACGCACCTAATCTGATCTGGCGACAACGCTGCCGCCGCCCATTAGAGCCCACAAAACTACGGAACTGTATGAACGGAAGCGACACGCACGGCACAGCGCGCCACCGCGCTCCCGCGGACAGCGACAGCAAATATTGAACGGTAGACCCGTGCTGTGTCTACTTTGCTTGTTCTTGATTAACGGTTGTCGTGAGCTTTAGATAAGTTCATGGATGCGGCTTACTATCTAAAAATAATATCCCTTGGTCACATCATCACGCGTGAACGGCTGGTCCAATATCGCTAATTCTTTTGTTATTGTGTTAGTTATGTCAGGAAAATGTCCAAGTACGGAAAGAAAAATAAGAAAATTGTGCTGAAAATGAGAAAATTACGCCATTGTGAAGACCGCCCTTTTACCCATAGATTTAAATTAATTTATAAGTTGTCTTACTTTTTTGGTGTACAATAAAATATATTCACATTGCTCGCAGAACAGGTGGCAGTTGAGACCGGCAGGTTCTGGCGTGGCGACCGCGCACGTCTTCCAGACGCGACGAAGGCCTCTTACAAGGTGGACCGATGACTTGGTAAGGGGTGCGGGGGGAATACGATGGATGCGAGACGCACAGGACTGTTTATTGTGGCGACGCTTGGGGGAGGCCTAATCCAACAGTGGACGCCTTTCGGCTGAAATGATGTTGATGATGATGATGAAAGTATATTCTATTCTATTACAGAAAACTACGACTATATTAACCTTTGAGCGTTTAATTGACAGTTAACTGCGACGTCTGTCGGGTCAGCTAGTTAAAAATAATTTCACATACCTAGGTAGGTTGTATTGAATAATATGAAAGTATGTTATTAAATAGTCTCAGTTTTCCGGTCACCAAATTGATTTCGAGTTTAATTTTGGTAAACAGAATCTGTGTCGATATTTGACGGGCACTTTGTTGCGCTGTAATGTGGTGCAATTAGTTAGCGAATTGATCCGATTACGGCCTACTCACTATTACGTGGTCACAATGTTCAGCGAGGTACGCTGTGCTCGCTCGATCATGTAGGAGAACGCTTACAATTAGTGTAGTTGTTTCATTTATACCGTGCGGTTTTCTCATGAAAACTATATTACAGGGCATCGTTAAGTCAGCAGTGTGGATTCGGCTGCAAAGTTGTGGTGATCGCGTAAAAAGGCGCGGCGAGGTTTCATTTCTCTCTAGAATCATAAAGACTACTATATCTATACAAAAAACTATCAAGCTCACCTGTTGTTGGTTCTCGCGCTGGGTGACGAGGCGCGCCTCGACGCAGTCGCGCGTCTCCAGGAAGGCGCGGCGCTGCGCCAGCTCGCGCGGGTGGTGTGTCATGATGCCGGCCACGTTGCACGCGATCAGCGTCGCCACCGAGCAGTAAATCTGCCAAGGACAAGGTTTTTGGGATTAATCGTCGGTAACATATATGTCATTTTGCGTCGGAAAGTTGTTCTGATCCGTAGGTTGGAGAAAATCTGTGTACCAGTCTAAGGAAGGTGTATCGTATTATCCAGGAACTAGACTGTAGATATCGCTCGACATGCCACAGCGTTGGAGGCAAACGACGACGGTGTGCCGCAGTCCTGTTCATCATGAACAAGCCACGACCAGTCTGACACGTGTGCCCGACTAAGAAGAAGAAGAGTATAGGAGTCAGATCGGTAGCCGCTCCACATAAAATACGCCACAGGGTTAGACTGGAAGTTGACATAGTTGGGAAAAGGCAGATGACGTAGTTGTGTTGAACGTAGCGCTAGCACCGCAGCCAGCAGGACACTTACATGCACGACTTCGGGGTCGTCGAGGATGAGATGCGCGCCGATGTTGACGACACCGAGTGCAAGCCCGGCTACCGTGGCTTCCAGTAGCCGCACCGGCAGCGTCGCGTACGTCGCGTACGTGAACAGGGCACATACGCCCGTGCTGATGCTCAGCGAACTACACATAAAAACATTCAAATACGATTAAGGTACAAGAGTTTTAGGACTAAGGTTCAAGAGTCTTCTCAACGTTAAAACTTGCATGATATCCAGCACTTTCTACTGTTTAACGGGAATAAAATAATAATAATAATTTATTTATTTATTTAACACACTATAGACACAAACATCAGTGGTGCTCTAGCTCTTGTACTAGGATGTCCTGTATCACAAGACCCTGACCTGTCAAAATACAGGGTGATTGATAAAAATAGCGTGATAGACAAACATACGAAAAATAATAATATACTTAGCAAGCACAAAAAAAAATCATAGTAATAGCAATAATACAAAAAAAAGCTAAATAATTTCGAATTGATACTACTTTCAGAAAGGAAATAAAAACACGACAAGAGTGGGTCACTCATCCCGGAGTGTGAAGTGTGAGAGATAAGTGGGTGTGTATTCATTATGAGTGTGTATAAGAGCATCAAATAACTGAGTTGACTAGGACATCCCCCGCTCTTGGGCGAAGCGTGAGATAGTGTCAGACTTTTACTGACTGAAAACCCACTCCCGTTCCTTCTTTGCCATTTTTCCAGGGCCTCGGGGATCTCTTTCGCTTCACCCATGGCCCCAGTAGGCTTCGACCCTACTGGGCCCCTACGGTTGCTGACATCTCCTTGAGGCGCGCGTGGAACAGTACGCGCCGTTGACGACATGGGCTCGGTCCGAATGGTTACCGGACGATCGGACGGCGAGCCACCCATTGCTTGCCGTCCGCAAGCCCGCGCCTACGGTGGCCTGAAATCGGGATCGGAATCCCGGCGGCGGTTGGGACGTGAGAACCATTGCCTCACGCGATCGGCCGCCTCCTTTGCTAGCATTACTGCTTCACAGAAGGAGGCAAACGCCTGCCACTCCTCCTCGCTCCAGACCATGGCCTGTATCAAGGCCTGGCGTGAGAGATCACTGCTGCCGATCGCCTCCGCGAGGACACGGCGGTGCTCTGCCCAAGCGGGGCACACGTCTACCGTATGCTCCACCGTGTCCTCCGGGTGGTCCACACAATGGTGGCACCTGGGCGTCGCTTCCGTACGAATCCGGTGCAGGAACCTCCCGAACTTACCATGTACGGTGAGGACCTGCATTATGCTGTAGGTAAGGATGCCGTGAGGTCTTTCCAGCCAATTATATAGTCTTGCGGCAATGTAGTTATAGTGTTTGATAGCAAAAGCGCTCTTAGTCCTTTCAACTGAGCGCCTGTAAATCCGCCTGGACGTGATTGGGTAACTTGGGACAGTACATCGGTGGTATCTGCGCAGACATACATATATGAATGTCTAAAAACATTAGCCTTTTTATATACAATAAAGTGGGTGTCCGGAATCTTAGAAAGAGAAGAACCTTCAGCGTTGAACACGCTCTATCTCAATCATACGAGTCTTAGCGGCGCCACCCCAAGCGCAAACAGCGTATCCCAAGAGACAGTGGCATAGGGTTTTATAGGTTTGGATAACAAGTTTGGGACAGGAAACATGTCACGGGGTTTTAAAAATATGGATCAGCTTGCGTACTCTTTTGTCAGTTCCCAAGATATGTTGCGACCATTTCAGATGTTCGTCGACGATTACTCCCAGATATTTTATGTGGCTAACTCTGACCAGCTCAGGACACATACAAGAGGGAAGGTAATTGCTTTTCCAATTGCAGGGGTAGGAGTGGACAGTAACTTATTTTTTTTTGGGCTGCCTGAAGGCTACCGTTTTACTGAAATATAAGTATCTAGTTTTCGATGTGTTGAAAGAAAGCAGACTATCCTCAAGCCAAGCTGTAACCAACCTCACAGACGGGTTTCGGGTTAGTCCACGACTTTTCATGGAACAAAAGCACTATGTCATCAGCAAACATCAAGACGTTAGCTTTATTGATTTTATCATCACAGAAGTCATCAATATCCATTCCCTATCCATTTGCATAAAATTTTAAGACCTAATATAACTTGGCATACTTTTGTTTGTCCCAATTATATTTTTGCATAATATTATTTACGCATAACAACTTAAGCATAATTTTTTAAGGATAATTTCTGTGATATTTTTAATATTTAGTCTGTTTTAGAATCGCATCATTGGTAGATCGATTAGCTCTAAAACCGAAATGGTTAGGAGACAAAATGTTATTTGAATCCAAGTACTTCACAAGTCTTTTGTTTGCAATTTTTTTCTAAAAGTTTGGAGAGTGTACTACGTAAAGAGATGGGTCGGTAATTGGTTACAAGTCTTTTATCAC
Source organism: Mythimna pallens (assembly GCA_961205895.1). Classification (NCBI taxonomy): domain Eukaryota; kingdom Metazoa; phylum Arthropoda; class Insecta; order Lepidoptera; family Noctuidae; genus Mythimna; species Mythimna pallens. The sequence goes on from OY540824.1 coordinate 510,835, forward strand.
CAGCCTTGAATATGTTTTTTTTATAATGTTACCGGTATGTTATCTAAACCAGATGCACTACTAACTTTGAGGCCAGATATCAACTGGACTACTTCGTCTGTAGGAGTAATAGCCATCGAATGAAGGAAACCTTTCGATTTCAAGGCTTGTGAAGCTAGAGTACCTTCATCCTTATTTACTTTACTGAGAATCAAACCTGCCAGGTCCTTTCCAATTAAAGTAAAATATCTATTCACTTCGTTTATAGAGTCTTGTGGGTTAGAATGCGTCCGGAGTAGCTCACATGGTCGATCCGGTTTTTTCTTGTTACACAGATCCTTAATTAAATTCCATGTCTTCTTTAAGTTTTTTTACGTTTTTGTTTAGTTCAGTTTCATAGTAAGAGCGCTTTAACGTGGCTGTCGATTTGCTGAGTAGTGATATTTCTGTAATAATAATGTACCGATTTCGGAGTTGATCGTCATTAGGTGATTTCTTAAGTGTTTGATTCATTTTGTCCCTTTTTCGAATTTACTTCAATTGTGAAGTAAATTCTATACTAAACTAGACTATATAGTACAAATCGAAAGCATTAAAAAAAGCAAACAAAAACAATTAAATAACATAAATAGGATTTTTTTTTTCGGAGTAAAATATAATCTTAACATAGCCGAATATAATCAGTGGCAGTTTCAACAAGAGTATCTTCCTCATTGTTGAGTACTTATTGTCGTTGGATTTAGAAAAGTCTCGATCTAGAGCATGCAGGCGCTTTCCGTTGGTAGTTAAATTCTCGGAGATATAGACAGGTCATCGTCAACTTTAATATCTGACGTCATTGTGTTCTTTTTTGTATGTTTTCATAGAATTTATAACATCCTCCTTTTTAAGTACGGAGGAAAGTGCAACAATGATGGTATTATTTGATGATCCTTTGGTGTGGATTCCGAAGGTGTCTGTAATGTCTGACGCAAGAATGGGATATTTCAGGCAATTACCTAGGCTTTCTACCACCTTAGAGGTCCATCATTCAGCTGGTTTTTTGCGTATAAATATTAAGGACTTCCATACTACCAAAACGAGCATTTTTTTCCAAGTGTTTCTAACCTGAATTCAAGCTGATTGATATAGTTATAGTTTTGCTTACGTTCAGTTTCTAGAGATAGCTTAAGAGGTAGCTTGTCTTTCATTTCATCGTATTTCTGTGAAATTAATTATACATTTCTATTAAGTTCCTCGTTTTGCCTTTTAATTTCCGTAACTGTATCTTGTAGGTTAATTTAAGGTTGTGATCAGCTGTGGATTTGGATAGCGACGTTTTGATATCTTCCAAAGTGTCCATTAGTTCTTTTAGTTCATTAGTAGTCCATTTACGTTTGTTATGGGATGTCACATTCGATACACTATCGCCTAATGTCGACGAATTAGGAGCAGCACTAGCTGGTCCTGGAGGCGTTCTGATGAGTGTCATTATGAATTTATGAAGTAATTATTCGGCGAAGATGTTATAAAAACTTACTAAAAGTTTTGCGATTCTTCGGGTTCGAACTCACGCTTCGTTGCATCGGAGTACATGGCAAAACCCACCGATTCACGTACTAAAATTGACTAATAACCATAATAACAGATTGATTCGGTATTTATCATTAGCACAGCGCGACTGTTAACACTTTTCTGTTTACTTTAGAATAAAGTTAACTCGGAATACGCAGATTTTGCTAATTATAATAATATTTTATGCTCAGTGACAGACGACAGTGGAACGCGTCTATCTCTTAGCGCGGGTGCGGGGAGAGGGCGAGGGGAACGAAAATACGTTGCTAGAAAAATGACGCAGCATTTTGTCTAGCAAAGTCTTTCGTTCGTTGTTCTTAGATAATTTGAAGTTATGGCGAGAGGATGATAAAGTCTAACTAGGTACTGTGCGGGGAGTTAATATGTCTCGTAAATAGATACGATTAGTGCTTAGTGGTGCTGGAAGTGCAGCGCCGGACGATGCGGGCTTGTCTAACATCTCGCGTTGGAACCGTTGTGGCTGTCTGAGTGAATGTATAAAAGTTACTTAATGTAGTACTCGTAGTTCTTTATTAAATGTAGGGCACAGCCAACATCATGAAAATAAATAAAACCTAAAAAGATTGTATTGAAGGTGGGTAAAGTCGGCGGAGCGCGAACACTTTCCGGCTCTCAGGCGCGCCGCATTACCTCGAACGACCACTTTCCGGCGCTCGTAAACGTCCCCCTTTCCCCCCTTCACTCGCCGCCGTTAAAAATGAAACAATAACACCTTTAACGACTGGCAAATTTGCCGGAATATTGTCCGAGTAATGCACTATCCGATAACACCTCGCCGTAAAAACGCTCACCGACAGTAAAGTCGGCGATAAAACCCGCACGACTCGCTTTGATCTAAACTCGGTACAAACACGTCTCCTAGCACACTAGCCAACTTCTTTCGAATCGGATTCGCGAAGGTCCAGTAACATTTTAAACAGTTTTGAAAATCTGGTGTAAACAAATGGACTCTCGCTCTGCGGTTTATCTGAGGCGGGCGGCGGCGGCGTGCGGCGAGGGCTGGAGTGGGTAAGTTTGACACAAGTGGCGGGGCGCCGGGCACTGGCCACCGGGCGCAGAGTGGCGCCCCGGCTGCTGGGCGCTCGGGCAGCAGCGCCGGCACTCCGCTCTCCCTTGTGTTAGCTCTATAGTTGTGATCTCGCGCGCCTTTCCGACGCATTAATGAGCTCGGGTGAATGTGGATAGCTAACGTCGATAGGACAACTTGTAATGAACCCGCGGTTGGTAAACATTTACATTTGTTAGACTTGCGTTTTCCAAGGATTATTTATTAATGTGCGTGCCTTGTGTAATGTAGGTTTCCAATCTGAGGGATGTAACCGATGGCTCCTAAGTATACTGAGTCAACTAACAAATTTTGAGAATTGCACTTTTTAGTGTATTAACAACAATTAAATAATTTCCTATTAACCTGTAAAAAATAAAATACATATCTCCATAAATAACTAAAAAAAAATAGCGTATACTGGATCAAGTATACTAATTTTTTTTTTTATACACAGTATACTGAGTCAAGTGTTTGCTACCAGCTTACAACAGGCCAATCCCAATAGATAAAAATAAACACAAAGATTTAATGGACATGTGCAACAAATTGGTGATACCTAAGGAATATCACTTGTTTTTTTCTAATTTAATTAAAAGTGACAGCAATAGAGTTGAAAGCGATTCAGAATAATTAAAAATATAATTTCTTTTTTCTTTTTCTAGATTTCTTTTTTGTAATTATTGAGTACTTACCTCATAAGTTAATTTTTGAGACTGATTTTATTCTCAGCAATAAATACTAAGTATAAGGATAATTGTATACTTACTGTGATTTTTTTTTTAATGTAATTAAGAAAGATTACTGTTCCTAAACTATTGTGATTTCAAACAATTAATAAAATAATTCCCCTATTTTACAGAAACGTGCAATTGATACAATCAATATTTTGTATTTTTGTTACCTAAGACTAGACCAACCTAAGCCTTTGTTTTTATCATGTCTAGTATTGTTGATTTTTGATAATTTTATAGATATCCTAAAGTTGTGTTAATGTTACCAATACCATTTCGGATCTCGAAATGGTTTTTGAATCTCTTTAATTAAAATATTAAACAATAAAGGCGTTTTTTATTATTTTATCTAAATTCTACCACACTTGACTCAATTTAAGGATGGTTCACTTTTAAAATTATGTCCATGTATAGTGAATCAACTTATTATATTTTTTCAAAATATGAATTTATGACACAAACTATATTATGTAAAAAATCCAATAAGTTAATAAAAATATTTTTTGCCACACTTGTTAAGTAATTTTTCCGAAAAACGTAGATTCAATAATGCGACGTATAAAAATATAAGTGGTAGTTGATCCATTTTTAATAAACAAAAAATCGCCGTATACTAGTATATCTACATTATCTCAGAAATTAATAAAATAATATAAAATTTATTTTGTACAGATGAAAGGTTTTATTATATTTAATTCATTTTGATTAGTTATTTTTTCTTGGTTGTATTAACAATTTTAATATAACCATTCGCTCTTCTTATCGCCTTCCTGTAAAGTTATTAGAAGTATAGTTGACTCAGTATACTTAGGAGCCATCGTAATGACCTCGTTGTGGTGCAAAAGATGTTTGAAGTGTTGGAAGTTGACTTACCGCAAGACGGAGGTACCAGCGAGCGCCAGCTCGATGAGCAGGAAGGTAACGAGAACGACGTAGGAGATGGTGAGCAAGTAGATCTCGTTCATAGCCGGGCGGCTCAGGCACAACAGCAGACCTACAACATTTATTGCTAAATTGGTGCAACCCTTATTTTGCTTAACTAGAGTTTTGACGGCTGGCGAGGCATTGGTTATTGTTAAGTTAGTTGGTGCAACTCACTTGGTGTAACTCACTCTAAGTGTAGTCAATCCAATTACAAACTTCCTAATTTAGAATTGATTTCAAGTTGAAAGTTCTATTTATGACTAGTTTCTGCCCGCGACTTCGCTCGCTTGAAAGTACCGTCCTCCATACCAACTTGAGAGGCCGCTTCATCCCTTTAGAATTTTAGAAAAACATTTCTTAGTGCTCACCTACGTCATAAAAGAAAAACTTGTGCAATATTTCACGCTCCTAGCCTCAGTAGTTTTGGCCGGACGTAGATGTGTTAGTCAGTCAGTTTCTCCTTTTATATAATTACTAGCTTTTGCCCGCGGCTTCGCTCCCGTCAACTGACTACTCTATCCTACTCTACTCTACTCTACCCTAATTTACCCTACTCTACCTTACTCTACGCTACTCTACCCCGCTCTATTCGATTTTTTCTCGCCGTAAAAACCATCCTTGAACTTTAACGAACATTTTAAAAAAAGAATTGGCCAAATTGGTCCAGGCGTTGTTGAGTTATGCGCTTACCAACACATTTTGCGATTCATTTTTATATTATAGATTTGTAGATCGAGGTGAACGTTATAAGCCAGTGGGACTTGAATTTCTAAAATAAAGATAGAAAGCAATCATGCTTCTTTGAAACACATTGAACAAACAAGTATGTAAAAAAAAATGTGTCTAAGGGCTGCTCCAAGTAGGTCCAGTTCAGTAGACTGCCAGACAACTACGTAGCAGTTGCCTGACGCTGGTTTTCAACTGAAGTGACTGAATTGTTCTAGATTTTTGAAAGTTGGTTGAAATTATATAGGTGAAACCACAAGTTATTAAATGATTAGTGACAGTCAATGATCATACAGTGAGAGCGAATAAATGAGTGCTCGTCGATGAGTCCTTTTGGTACTAAGAATTCTGTGTAAGTAATAATTGTAAACAATCGTCGTTAGTCAATGAATGTAAACCTGTAAACTAAGATGTGGCTATACTCACAGCCGTAGACTAGAGCAGTAATTCCGAGGATGACGATGTTAACGATGTGCGCCACGCGCTCCTTCTCGTAGAAGAGTCGCTGCTCCTGCGCGAGCGTGATAGCGACCAGCTCCTCGTGGAAGCGCGACGTGGTCACGTTCACGTAGCGGTTGGGGTCGTAGTATCGGCTGCGGAAAAGATCGAGCTCAGCATCTAGGAGTACGTGTCTCTAGGCAATATCAAGCGTATGATAACAAATACGCGCCTGTGAAGCTACGCGTCCGTGGACAAGAGGCCCTAAACGTTCTATTTAGATTATAGTTAATCAAGCCTGGTTTATTTAAATAATTTGTTTGCTTCAAACATGGCTTCCTTAGTTTATAATTTAATTCTTGTGAAGAAGGCATGGCTGTAACTTTCCGTTGTCTAAACATTCTCTACACTTCACTTTTGAGATCACAAAGAATAAATATTTCGAGAGGTTTTATAAATAATCATCTTTTTAGCGGACAATTTTTTATCCCCTCGATAAATAACAAATATCATATTTACGTTCGTAATTTTAAGTGCCTCAATTTTTTTTTTAAGATTATTACTTATTTTTCAAGTTAGCTCGTTATGACTCGTGAGAGTGGACGACATACGTTTTTACTATTCGATTGGCGATAAAAAGAAAAACGTCCCATTTAATGAGAAACAGCAGGTACAAGCAGATCTAAATATTGCACATTTTAGTTGCTTGAATAAATCTGAGCATGCCTACAAATAACCAAATAATACGGTGTTCTAAAAATAAATTGTTTCATTCAAATTTAAGATAAAAACGAAGTTGAGATCGATAACATACTTGAAGTCGTCTATGGTATTGTTGAAGGGCGAGCCGCTGAGGAAGTTCTGTGCGATGAGCAGCGTGCGCACCTGCACCACCATCAGCCCGACGGCCAGGGCCAGCAGCAGGCCCAGCAGGTGCGTCATGTTTGTCTGGTTCATGCGGAGGAAATAACGCTGGTACAGCATCTCCACCTGAGGACAAGCAAGGGATCATTAAGTTGACGATAAAAAACAAAGCTCGAATGGAAGAACGGATGAAACTGTCTGGATAAGTTCAAATCTAAATTCAAACATTAACTTATGTGGTTCTCATATGGTGTCACCAACAGGACCTACCTGCAGGTTGTAGAAACTTTAAACAGGCGTTTCTAGGTAGAATACACCGTCCTCATCTACTTAGTTAAAATTGACGAAAATATAAGTATCGAAATTGTATTTTTACCTTTGAAGGATCACACAATACGGTCTTTATAGGACCGTCAAGTCAATGTCGTTTCATAAGTGCCCTTGTAGGCTTATGTGAAATAAAAATATTTGACTTTGACTTTGAATGTCCCTAATCTGCAAATGATTTTATTATATTTCTGAGTTGATTTGAAAGAAGGTATTGAACCCTCATACCTTCTTTCAAATCAACTCAGAAATATAATAAAATCATTTGCATTCACTGTTAGTGAATCAAACAAAAACTTCGAATAGCTACGTAAACTCACTGAAGAATAAAAAATGATTGGTTCTCATGCTTAGAGTCTTTGTATACCTATCTCCATCATTATTTCACTCAAATAACAATAAACTGGCCATATGCTTCTCAAAAAGCGTCGTCATTTCGATCAGTTCTATTTTTCGCAACTAGACAAATCTCACGAGCCTGAGCAGCTGACCGATCTACCATATACCATATAGTCTTCTAATACTGCATCTTTCGTCTTAGATGTAGGTTATTTAGGAGCCAGAGAGCGTGGGGCAGCGCCGGGCAAACAGCGTAGCCGCACTCTCCACGGATAGCTGATATCAAACGATACGATATGTGCGTGCACGTATAGAGTTCTCACAGATAACCGAATGGCATGATGACGTCACACGCGAACGCCAGCGTTCGCTTGGGTTTATGAAGGAGTACTACTTTGTATGTTCAAATGGTCGCCCATACACAGCCGCAGCACCAGGGACCGACTCGAGCAGCTGTTATTTCTATAGTTTCGAGATCATCGAGCTGTCACAGATAACCTATTAAAATAAGAGTACACAACAAAAGGACGATGTAGTCATAAGAACAATACGGCTTTAGGCTGTAGACATGTACGATGCTGTAGACAGGCATGTATGATGTAGTAATCGTACCTAATTTCTGGAGAAATTATTCATAATTTTCCCTCATACCTAGCCACAACATTTATAAGTAGATAATGAAGCGTATGTTATTACGCGGAGGGATCAGAGAGGGCACAGGGAGGAGGCACTCGCGAAGTTCGTTACTGGCAAAATGTTTGTTTATAATTACCTCCCGCAACACCAACAAATGACTTCTCAAATTGTCTGTGACGTCATCATATTGAAAGGGCTTGTGCAATATTTGTTTATGTGTTTTGTAACGCGTTTCTCATGGCGTGACGGGGATAAGATAACGCAGTATAAAGAAACTTTTTACATAAAAAAACAAAAATACAACCGACTTCAATGTCAAAAAACACTGTTAAGTGCAAAATAACTTTAATTTCGGAAGTCGGTGTTTCTATAATAGTTTTGTCTCTTTGTTATTTAACATAGACTTCCGAAATTATAGTTATTTTGCACTATTCTGTGTATTTTTTTTTGCATTGAAGTCGGTTATATTTTTTTTTGTAATAAGTTTTTTATTTCGTATTTTTTAGTTATGGTATCACCACTAAAAAGTACCCCTAAGCCAAACTTAAATACCTTATAGCTAGAGTGCATCTCATCACAATTCTAATAATCCCAAACATTAGTAAGATTACATTAATTTATTACAGATTTCCGGTGCCTAACTTCAGGCTTCATCATCAGATCAGTTCGATATATCCTCATCTTTCAGTCGGTCATCGACTATACGTATAAACAAAGCAATATCACTTGTTACAACGGTTCTGCTGTGATTCTATGAGGAGTTCTGTTCCATATCTTCGAAGTTTATGATCAGATCATAACAATGTTTCTATGGGACCAACTCGGAAGCATAACCAATAAAAAAAAAATTCGGAATCGGTCCACGATTGACAGAGAAATTGGTACATACATAAAAAAAAAAACAAACTTACAGCCGAACGTAGAAAGAGAGAAAGGAGGAGGCCTTTTAGAAGTCGGTTAAAAAGGGATTAAAGTATTGGAGAGAGAAGGATTAGGATTTCCAAAATGTAGCTGATAATATTCTGATAGTTAAATATCAAAACTTACTGTATAGGATGCATTTTGCGTATTCGAAAGTTTTGAAGCCTAAGATAATATCGAAACCCAAACTATTAAAAGATGTTACTGTTCCTATTGCTTTTTCAAATACTAGCTTCTGCCAGCGGCTTCGTCCTAAAAGTCGGTTATTACGATCGCGAGGCCGTAGTCAAAGCCAGATAATAAATAGAAAGTCCTTTCTTGGGGTTCAAGCTTACTTGGTACCAAATTTTATATAAATCGCGTGACAGACGGACAAATAGTAACTCTATTATTTTATATACTTTCACATTTATAATATTGATATTAAGAGTATGGATATTAACGCAAATCCCCGATCCCCGACGCAAGCCGATTATCATTTAAAACCAAAGTTCGCGAGCTAATTAGTAAAAAGTTGGCAGTAGTATCATCACAGCGTTAATGTTTTCCCATTGTCGATTTGCACCAATTGTTTAAGTAAATATTTTAATGTATGTATGTAGTGTATTAATTTGAGTATATATTGTATAATTGTATTATATTTATTCTATGGTTTATTAGTATATCTATTTTATGGTCTATAAGTAAATCTATTCCTGTATTCGCCTTTTTCTCTCTCTTTTATTGCACCTACCACTACTTTTCTTTGCATCACCCAAAGGTTAACTGGTAGAAAATGCCCAAGGCATTAAGTCCGCCTGTGTACTTTTGTGTTCATAAAGCATTAAATAAATAAATAATAATAGTAAATATAATAAATAAAGAGAATGAGATGGTTATCGAGCAATCGGCTTGAATTGAGATGATTAAGCTAGACAATAACAATTGATATGATCGTGACACGAGCATTGCCAGGAAACTTTCTAAGGTTGATTTAGACATCGGTAACGGAAAACATAGCTCTATTGCAATGTTTTACTAGAATTCATCTGGAAGCGCCAACCCGCCTCAAGCAAGCGAGGTGACGAGTGGTCGTGAGTTCTCAGAGTGAGACGAGGCCGGTGCTCAGCAGTCAGCCGTCTTTCATTTACATGCTGGTATTAGGTTACCTTGTTATCAGTTTTCAGGTTTGATAGTATTCGCCACTGCTTCATCTGAACAGCAATACTTAGTAGCAAATGGTCATGGAGATTGAAACTGATATTGACTTCACCAACATTTATGCATCAATATAGGACTGTTATTAATTTCTATCTTCATGTTTACCAGTATACCTAACCTTCTGCTACATCTGAACAATGATATCTTAACCTTTTGAGTACCGTAATTAGAGACACAATAGAAAGACAATGAGCGAGCGAACGCCGGCATTAGCTTGGGGTTTAATGAATGAAAGCCAATGTAAGGATACCTTTGATCTAATTCTCGGAATCTTTAAGGTCTGCACGTGCTAGCTACTATTACAGAGGGCCCATTAGTCGGTGCTATTCGATAGTGAACACGACGCTCCAATTAGAAGAGACGCAATAGTTTGTGCACACACATGTCACACACACTACGGGGAAGACAAACTAAACCCTCAACTATCCTAACTAAGCTAGCCTATAGCCCAATACAACTCATATGAGTATTTGATCAAAACTCAAGCTTGGTTACTGAATAACTCGAAGAAATAAACTAAATATTACCTACCAAGTTTAGATCCCTTTCTTTAAAATCAATTTACTTAAAAGAATAAGTTGTGAACTAAATGCATTCTTGTCCTGACGTCCGGCTGACTTACTGGAAACTAGTTTTGTGCCACTATAAAGAATTTGTAATTAATTCAGCTTTTTGTTAGTTAACACTTGCCAAGTTTACTATGACGTAAAAGAATATTTCTTACGGAACAAAATATATGAGTACCTAATGGAAATAACTGTGTCAAATAAATCATGCGAAGAGATGCGTAAGATAAAGCTGTTGCTATTTTTGTCATTTCAATAAGGAAAAGATAACCCGAAGATGATGGAAAATGAGAGGCTGTAAAAAGAAAATAAAACCATTTTAATGCGTTGAAACATTACGGAGAGAATGCGGCCGTCATTTGACACAATGTCAAATCCACCCTACCGATAAATTCGCGAAAAAATATATTCCAAGTGGTTATAAAAAAGTGTCCTTATTGGCAGACGAGTAATATCACATAAACGAGGAATGCGGGGCACGGGGGATATCAGCCGGCAATGGTCGACAATGGCCCACAACAGGCCCTGAGAGGCTTCGACTTACAAATAATTCCAAGATGCTTAGCCAACCCTCAGTTGCCTATTACCATTTTGTTGAACATTTTACCGATAAATTGGAGACTGGATGCTTTCATGGCTGTTCCTTTCTGTTCCTCGGGGACGACGCGGATACATTACGACATAACTTTGTCGGTTTAGATAGTCATAATCTTATTAGGATGTGGGTAAAAGTAAAATGTTTATCAAAACAAACGATACGATGTTAGTCGTCGCGGGAGTTGTTTCAGATATGACTAAGTTATGAATGAAGTCGTCCTAATCTTCGAGCGTATTTTTATTCATTTGCGAAAGCTTCAGCTTTTCTCAGATCAACGTTGGTGAAACAAGAAACATTTGTTATCGTGGATGGATTGCTCTATCTAAGGCACGATATTTTTAAATTGGTAGATGATGCTTGGGAGCTACGAGAATCTCTTACAAACCATAAAGCTGTGATCTCACATTTCATCCCCTGCCCTCGCTTCACGTTTCTTATGCTAGGCGGCACAACACGATAACCATCACGCTATCATTCAGTCTCTGTTATATCACATCATTCCTCATTCCATCCTTCGTTTTTGGCTTTCCTGTGTGTGTGCAGAGCTAAGCTTTTCTGATAATAATTCGATCTATGTATGGCCCATACTTGCGCCCACTGAAGCTTAGCATCAGATGCACAAGAACACTATGGGTACTATCTTCAGGACTCAACTCTTAACTCTTTAACAGTACACTAGCTTTTACTTGCCTAAAGTCGAATAACGTCAATTAAATTGTAATGATAACTTCTACCTATCTGGTATCTGGCATAGGATCTTTTATTTCAGGGATCACCTCGGCCAGGATGAGGGCCGATTTAGTTGTTTCTACTCGTAGTTCATATATAAGAGTATTGATGTCATACTGAAATGATGAATGGGTTTTCTATCTTCTGTTTACATTACACGCTGAATACTAGACAAAGAACAAATTCATTTCAATTTTCCAATGAAACAAGGCAACGCGACAAAGAGTCAACTAAATCTTTGAAACATAATCCAATCGTTGCGATTCCCGTAACTGTAACCAGTGTCGACATGAGGGGAACAATTCAGTTAGCCCATTGTGCAGGTTTCGTTATCTAGTTGTAACGATCCGAGTTACGCTGTGTTGCGTTATAGTTATTAACAAGTTTCGGATAACCCTCGGTGTTAGGCTGGGTTTGAATCATGTTTTACCGATGTATTAAGGGGCTGCATTTTTATGTTTTGTTGTGCGGTACAAGCTACCAATGAATACTTAACTTCTTTATAACCAATATGAAACCGGCCACCCACCGCATAGACGTAATTTTTTTTTTCAGTTACTTCCACTTGACACATACTCGTTGCCGATAAAAAAGTTTTCGGTGTCGGTAATTGGAAACTAAAAGTCGCCAGTTGAAGATTCCAATCTTTCCTTACGGATATTATACGGAAGGTGTGCAATCGGTACCCAAATCATATGTACGACACATACGTGAAACTGACTGACTGAAACAAGCAACGAATTGTACCAGTGACCAGGAGTAGCAACCGGCGACTGTGTCCGATCACCGCTAGAGGACAAAGGCAAACCATCACAGGAAACCGGCAACTGGCTAGTGTGCCGTGTCAGTAACAAATAGTGTCTACGTTTGCGCAGCCTCTTAGGTGTATTATTATCAGTGAGACAGTAGACTGTACTTACTTAAGGAACTATCGCAGGAAGGTTAATAAGACATCTGTTCCTCACAGTGCTATATTTACAGCAGGCTTTTAAGGACATGATGTGAAACAGTAGCACGTACCCGTCATTCAAGTATAATTAATGTTACATTCAAATATTTAATCAGTTTGATACAGGGATCACGTCCTCTATAAAGTAGGTATTAGACAGGGGTTAAACTGTGAAATAGATGGACGTTCATTGAAATCGTTTGCGAAACTGCAACACACAGGAACCAAACAAGCCTCGAGCACAGGCGCAGGGTAGCCAGCCTATCGGTATTTTACAGGTTGCATTTTGAAGAGTGTGCTCGGGAATTGCATGACTTGATTCCGCCATCTCCTTTCTACCATCGGATAACCCGACGTACGGCAAGTATCCACTCTTACGTTGTTGAAACTTCAACGGTCCGGACTAAGCGTTTCGCTTCGTCGTTTATACCGCGTACATCGAGGGACATCACGTACAACAATTTACCTGCTGCGGTCTTCCCGTCCAACTATAATTTAGGTGTCTTCAAGGCTCGAGTGAATAGGGTCTTAATAAACTAGTGCGCCTCACCATCAATGATTGCATCACTGCTTACCATCAGGTGTTATCGGAGTCAAGCACTGGTTTATATCAAATAAAAAAAAAAGTGAATCGCAACATAACTGCGTAGATACCAAAATAGCTCTCGTAATACATACCTCATTGGGCAGTCCGCTCGTCATTATAACTCCACATAACTGCACCTCGTTAATGGCTGAATACCAGTCAATATTCCAGTACATTCTACAAACACAGCAGGCCGGGCGCGAGTGTACCTCCCCACTCATAATTGCGTTATCCGCCTCAATAATTGCATCCTGTCCCGAAGCCTTCAATAAAGTCTCCCCATCCCCGCGCTTGCCTTTATAACATTACCATGTCACTGAAAATATCAGATGAATACACTCTTCAGTTGTGGAAATCAATGGTCGATTAAGTGCTGGACGATAACACTATGTAAACTGTGTCTATGCTCGCTCATCTCCGATGCCTCGGTAACACTCTTGTTGTATTCAAATCAACCAGAAAATCATCTATATACTTAAATACGAGTAAAAATAGAAATGAATAGACTGACATATCAACGAACAACCGAAACTACTGGGACTAGTTACATGAAATTTTGTACAAGGCTTCGTATTGTGACGTAGGCGAGCACGAGGGGATTTTAAGAAATTCAACCTCTAAGAAGGTGATATGAGGAAATTTGAGATGTGGTCGACGATGGAGCACGCTTGCCTAGAAGTAGCCTATTCACTCTTGACTTAAAGACAAAAAAAAAACAACTTAAATGAATAGTAAAGATTGGCAATATTAGTTTTTCAAAACTACCTTAAAAAGACCGTTTAGAAATGTTTACGAAAACATTGTCGCGAACAGGGTCGCGGGCAAAGTGCTAGTAATAAATGAAATAATATTACTATTGAACTAGCTCAACAAGAAAGTACATTAACATGAAGACGTGACCATAATAGGTATTAACCAGCCACTATTCACTTAGTTTCATTCAATGGAATCTTTCAACGTTGAGCAGCTAGCTTTGTGATGTAAAAGTGTGCAGTGCATAGCCGAGAGGTCGGAACACTCGCGAGCAGCTCAGGAGCCCAGCAGCTGTATTATTTTACTTAAGCAACGTAGCATGAACACAATGCCGAACGTTGCATTTTCATTTACTTATGTCTTCTTTGAAAGGTACCGGCGGGATATTATACCTACACAAGCCATTCCGGCGCCAATTGAAAGAAAGAAAGAAAACTTTTTATTTGCCGGAAAAGACGCAAACTAACATACTGCAAATTGTGTTTTGTTTATTCCAGAAAATGGAGAAAATCATGTGTTTATTTCCCATCGAGTTGGAGCACAAACAATTCAGTGGAGACGCTCGATCTCCGACATCCGCTCAATGTTGTGATAGTGTTAGCGACCGCGGCCAGCTGTGCTATTCGTGTTTTTAGATAATTCTGTCGAACCTGTACGACCTCCCACGCAGTACGCCGCATGCACTCCACACAATCGCTTACATCAGCAGACTGATGCCAGATACAATATTGTATCGAAGAAAAATAAAGGAGCTTAATTTATAATTCAGATCGAACAAAATGAAATGCATTGTAAAATTTGCAAGCAATAGCCATTAAGCGGAAGCTTATCAAACTTGCTCTTACAAACTAAATTCCCGATATGTTACGATAGGATCACTTCAAGCCCTTCGCCAATAGTGCTCACAGCCAGTTAGCTGATCTCGTAGATATAAACTTATTATCAGCTAACTTGCCGGCGCGGCGAGCAAACGCGCCCGAGTGCCCCCGATGTCGCCCGAACAGTTCCCACATCGACAAACTTACAGATACTCCTTTTGTTTTAGAGTTTTCTCTTAGAGTCAATATTAAACGCCTGTCGTTCGTTACTGACCGAGATTTTTTGTTCTTAATTTCGAGTATTTTATCAACGGTTCGCGCTTCACACTTCTTACCTTGGATTCATGTGAAACAAATTATTACAACAAGTTATTTGACGAGCGTGTGGGCGAAGTTGAACAAACAAATTGTTTGGCTTCACGAACAAAAAGAGAGTCATTTTGGCAATCACTTCTGTTAACCTGTGTAAATATGGAAATATCAGCTTTCGTCGAGTTGTAATTAAACAAAAATATAACATATCGCTTGGGGTGCTGGGATGGCCTTGGCCATTTATGCCTCGGCAGGACTGGACGTAATAAAACATCAGATTTAGCTATCAAAGGCATATTTGCCAATGCGATGCCGAATAAGGTATAAAATAGTTAATATTTTAGAATAAGCTATGAAATGGTTAATATTTTCAATTGGTTAGAATTTGATTTCTTTCATATTTAGAACCTTTTAATTAAATGTCGATGTTTACGGACAAAGTAGAAATTGAGTCTCAACTCCGTGAAACAGGATTAAAAGACACACGACCGCCGGTAGGTGGCGCCACCACCGCACCGTCGCTAAACTTGTCTCAACTCAAGCGTAATGAGCAGAGAGATGCGCGCCACTTGCGGGTTCAATTAATACGGCTTTGATTATTTCTGTTTCAATAACACGCCTTTTGTACGTTCATGTGTTCTGACTGTAACATATGTAGGTACAAGATTTGACTTTAGATTCTTACATTTTAATTGGCAAGGGCGTGTTCTGTGTGCTTTGTTTATCACGCTAGAAACTGTTGTTATGTAATTACATTTAATTTACCAATCGCGTAGACCATTTATGAAGCTCAGCCCAATTTTAATAGTAAAAAATGGTCATCGGAGCATTTCCCGCTATCATCTTCGCTGTAGAAGTACATTGTCACAAGTGATAGGGACTGCGCACAACTAAGCAAGCAGCAAATTTGGGTTGTATTTTGCTATATAATGCTTTGCATCCCTACTCTTCACAAGGCCATACCAAGAAAAACGATTCCCTTTCAACTTTTCACTTTAAACACTTCCTCCAATCCACTTCATGCAATCTTTTTCATGCATCTTTTTCACAGCCCAACATTCTGATCCATACAGTATGACTGGCCTTCCATTTTTTTTTTTTATATACTAGAACTATTTTCATTCATTTAAGTAATCTTTATCACAATTGATTAACTGTATTCACTGTACTCACTGTATTGACATGAAAATCTTATCGAACATTTCGTCGGCCGTTATGCGTTGACCTTCTGTGGCCTTCTTCATCATTCCCTTTCATCAAATGACAGTTTCTGAATGCAAATACTTGACTTGTTGACGACAATACCAAAATCGCTATAAGCAGGTATGCCTGTAGTATTTGAGGAGTTCCTTTATTCCTTCTGGATCCCATCACCAGTGTAGTTGTGGTCGGAACTAGATTTTGACAGCAAAGTGACGAATTTTCTAAATTCGTCCCTTCAGATATAAAAACACAACCGAATTGAAAGCTTCCTCCTATAAAATCGAAATCGGGAAAAAATCGGAAAATTGGAATCTGAATCGGATCTATAGAAATCGGTTAATAAATAAAAGCCATCCAACGCGGAGTCGACGACAAGACTGTCTCATGCGGGAGGAAAATTCAACTAAATTAACTTATAAGAGGGAACTTCACGTCGGGTGGTGCTAAGTCTTTTGCTGTTTTTTTTTCTGTCGTGGTCTATAGCTCATCCTTCTGAACTGAAAGTAGTCATCGTGTCTGAATCTACCTACGTAACAACCTGGTTACTGAGCATTTTGTCTCGCGATCTTTGTATTCATAAGGCAAGTATAAAAAAAAAAAACAGTTTCTCTTAGTCGGTACACGTATGAAGAACTCAGAATGTATAAAATTTAATTGATATTAAATTTGATCTAATTGGTACTTTAGATAGATTTATACAAGAGGTATCACCACCACTGGTGCTTATACTGTTAGTCCATCCTGACTTTATGTCATTTTTTGTAGGATGCTGCTGGATCTTCTATACATCATACTTATATTTAAATTGACTGTACTATTAAACGTTACATTTTTCTCGAAACATCTTCTTGTTTTCTCACTCTCCTTACCCTTGGTACTTATAGAGATACAGACAACGAAATATGTTTATTAAAACTTTGGTCTAAAATTAACTTTAATATGAAAATTTCGGGTTTCAGAACTCAGGTTTTTATACTTATTATGTGGCGGTAGCGCCGATGTATGAGACCTTGAGGAGAGTAATGAGGATAATTACGTTAGCTGTTCGAAAGTTTAAGTAAGAATTTGGATGGTTATAAAAAAGAAAATAAAATACAAAGTAAAAGAACGATGTATCGTTGTGTGAAACATGATAGGATTGAGAGGAGGTGGGTGTTCAGATGACGGCTCCTGGAGGCGTATGGAAGGAGGCTTGCCGGTGCTGGGCTACAAGTGAGGACAAGAGCAAGACTATAGAGACGATGATATCCGGTTATAATCGTAGCAGTCATTATTTTAATTGTAGGTATTTATTTACCGACGGTAACCCTTCGTGACTTAAATATTTTGAGTTCTCATTATGCCGTGTTTCGGGAAGCCGCTGTTTTAATTGCTTCGTAACAACAAACTGGAGCTACCATTAATTTTTACAAAAGTCCGTTCAGTTAAGACGACGGTGCGGGACGACGGCGGGGCGCGGCGCTGTGAGCTCGTGGCTGGCGCCGGGAGACGGTCATACATCAAGATTGTAACTGTTCGTGCTTCATTTGTCCGTTTAACCCACAAAATAGGGCCATTAGTTATTCGTCAAGATCTTTTCCTTTTTTATTGCGTTTTGCTTCATGGGTTTTGCTGGGATTGGATAAGTCGGGAATTGGAGTGGTTTTGTCAAAAACAGTATAATTACTATGGCTGTACAATACAATGAGAGTTCAAAGCTACCAAAAATACGTGAAATACGTTCCTTCCTTGCTTTCGTCCCCTAGGACGAAAGTGGTTTCACTTTCATCCTACCCGTGGCCCCAGTAGGTTTCGACCCTGCTGGGCCCCTACGATTTGCTGACATTTCCTAGAGGCACGCGTGGAACAATACGCGCCGTCGACGACTTGGGCTCGGTCCGGTCGGTTACCGGACGGTCGGACGGCGGACTACCCATTGCTAGCCGTCCGCAAGCCCGCGCCTACGGTGGTCGGAAATCGGGATCGGAATCCCGGCGGTGGTTGGGGCGTGAGGACCGTTGCCTCACGCGATCGGCCGCCTCCTTTGCTAGCATTACTGCTTCGCAGAAGGAGGCGACCGCCTGCCACTCCTCCTCGCTCCGGACCATGGCCTGTATCAAGGCCCGACGCTGGAGATTGCCACCACCGATCGCCCCTACGGGGACACGGCGTTGCTCTGCCCAAGCAGGGCACACCTCCACCGTGTGCTCCACCGTGTCCTCCGGGCGGTACACACAGTAGCGACACTCGGGCGTCGCTTCCGCACGAATCCGGTGCATGAACTTCCAAAACTTACCGTGTTCGGTGAGAACCTGCGTTATGCGGAAGGTGAGGACGCCGTGAGGTCTTTCCAACCACGCCTCAAAAAGGGGACTTACCGCCGTAATTGTGGCGTGCCCGGTGTGCGCCTGTACGGGTTATTTCCTTGAAATGGTAAATCATCAGATACAGTTAAAAATATGGGTCATTTTGACCCACTCTACCGTTGTCGTACTAATTTTATACCATACTGACGCCGGGTAAAGTGAACCGCAAACACATGAACTTGCTAAGTCGTGTGAACTTAGAATTAGAAACATTCTAACAGAATATGATTCACGTATGAAATAAGATTAAGCTTAAATCTCTTGTAAGAAACAAGACATTTATGATGTAGGTACATAGGTACAGTGGAGATTTAATTTTCTTTACAATAGCGTATGTGTTACCTATGGACGTAAAGGTCCGAAATAAATGTTTATTATTATTATTATAGCAACCAAATTTCGTCAGTTACATTACCTACATTACGTCAGTGCATGCATCCACTATACAACCGTCTTTTAACATTTAGTTTCACGACTACTGCACGGCAACGTCACGACTCCGTCCCGCCAAGCCTGAATCACGTCACAACGTAAAAGGGGCAAAACTTGTTTATTTTTCTATATAAAATCGACGCTAGCGTAAAAAATCATCTCATATGTGTATTTAATTTTGCTTTTAGCTTTTATAAGGATTCCCTCGATAAAATACGAATTATAATGTGTTTGCCTTTTGGTTGGGGTAAACAAATGAGCTGTTGTTATTGTGTTTAGGTTTATTTTTATGTGAGGTTAACGGAGATGGAAATATGAGGTCTTTTGTGCGATGTCGTCAACGGGATAAGATCACGAATCCGGCTGCGTGCTGGTGATTGTTGTCAACTGTTTGGTGTCGGTAGGGGTCGTAGGATCGCTAGCCGTGACGTCACGTGTCAAGTACATAAAGCGCGCTGGGCCAGCCGGCTTACCCGCAGAGGCTGACCGAGTGGCGAGTGCGGCCGCACCGCAAACGTGCACAAAGTACATAGCCTGGTGGTGGACACAGCGCTGCGTGAGTACGTACTGGATCAAAAGCGTTGCACTTTAAAACGGTGAAACCACAATTTTGTTATAGTATAGGTATATTCCATTATTTTAAGTGATTCATATTTTTAATGGCCCGAGATTTTTCATAATATGTAAATATAATATTTATTCATTAAGCAATTAAGTATCACTTAAATCTCCGTCTCATTTGAGCGTACAAGTGAAGCCTAACTTATATATTTTTGATAGAATTTGTTAACTCGCAAAACAGTTTCTGCAAAATGGTATTTTACCTCAAAGCTTATGAAAATTGTATTAAAATCGCATGCCTGAATAAAAAAGGTAAAATGTCGCGTAATCCGAGCGCCATCTTAGCTCGTTGTACACAATTTGTTCGCTCATTTACTTGAGCGTTATTAAATGGACATCACAAACTGCTTTAAAGCTGTTGTTTTTCCTACACTTAATTAATAAACTGTAAGCTGACAGTCACATCTGATTTTTGGATTTATCTCAAAGTGGTTGAACTTTAGCATAATATTCTCCGGCGCTTTAAAAAAATGTACTGAAGGAAATATTGTAAGATTATGAACTGGCTACACAATGAAAGCGTATTTAACAAGAACATGACGAGAATGTGCATAAATAATGGTTTTAAGATAGTACAGATAACAAGATCTCGAATTTGGATACACATTATCTATTCAAGTCTTGAGTTGAGCGCGAAGTAGACAGTGATCCTATTTCGTTGCTACATTACTCCAAATTCGCGGATTTTCGCAACAACATGAAAAACATTCATCGAGGCCCGGGATCAGGCTGTCAGCCGCCTGGCGTGCTCCTGCCAAATACATCCTTCTTACCTCCCGGCCCCCGTATTGCGACAAGGTTGTAAACTTGCAAAATGTGTTCCGCGCTAAAACCTTGTCGAAGATGGTAAGTCGCGATATGATTGAAGGGGATCTAGTTTGTTTGAACAGAGCTGAGCGGAACTTTGTCGTGTAAGCCGGTTGCGATTAGATTCAGTTTTACGAGAGTTTGACGTCTTTAAGAGTTAAGTACTTAGTCGGAGTTCGGAGATATGTCTTTATGTCGTGCAACGCTGATATATATCAGTCTGCTACCTGTAGTAAATCTTTCATTCCCTTTGTGACAACTACATTGCAACTGAGAATAACCTTTATAGTTGACCGCAGCAGTTGCAAATGCTGCGGGCATTCGTAACTGGCATGTTAGTGAGCAAGTATAATTGAGTTCAGCCGCTGCCGCCATCGCTGCCGCTGGACCGCGTCCGGCCGCGCCCGACTGCGGTTGCATGTCACAAAGCGGAACTTCCTGCATATTTCCAACTCATTTACTCCTTAATGAGTTGTTTGACAACTCCGTGTTGAAATGCATTGATAAAACTAGCTCTATTGCAGTATGCATGAACATTTTTTAGCGAATCAACATTAAAGGAATTTAGCAGAAGGCCTACTGCTATCAACAATTTTATGCTCTAAACCTTTATGCCCATTGCTACTAAGTTTGGCGATTCTTCGTGCTGTGTTGGCTAACTTGGTTCTCCTGCGGATATCTTCATTTCTGATTCGATCACGCAAGGAAACTCCGAGCATAGCCCTTTCCATTGCCCTTTGGGTGATTTTGGTGGGCGGGCACATTGCTCGCAGAACAGATGGCCGTTAGGGCCGAAAGGTTCTGGAGTGGCGACCACGTACCGGAAGACGCAGTATTGGAAGGCCCCCTACAAGGTGGATCGTAGACCTAGTGAAGATTGTGGGAATCCGATGGATGCGCACAGGACCGTTCATTGTGGCGGCATTTGGGGAAAGCTTATGTCCAGCAGTGGACGTCTATTGGCTGAAATGATGAGCATTTATGCAGGAGGAACCGAGGCCAAAATAGCAGTTAGCCATAGCATTGGTTTCTTGTACGTAAAGCCTTTGACTAGCTTGTATATAAGACACAGGATATAATATATAGTTCGTAACCATCTGTCCGTCCGTCGTGTAAGAGGTCCACGACTGCGGGAACTACTGCATATACTCGTAGAAGACGTGTTACCATTTTTTCTTTTTGGCTGTCTACAATTTCTTAATAGTTTTTAGACGAATGTAGTTACCAAATTGAGTTATATTTCAGTAGAGACAGCTCCACTGAGTGTCGGACAGTGGTGCTCATTATGATTCAATTAGTGAAGTCTAGGTTAGCCACGCATTATTTTTTTTGGTAAACTTGTACCGGTGTCTCCTTAAGTCCAGGCTAGTTCTGCATCGCTCCTGGGGAAAGCTCTCATCAAACTATTTTAACTGGTAAATAATAGATGGCAGGTAAACGACGAGTTACAACGAAGATTAGGTAAATTTGAAATAAATCTGCAATAAGTTCTGAGATTGAGGGTTTAGGATACGATTTGCAAATGCAAGTGACATTAAAAGCATCCTGAAATGCAATAACTGTTTTTGGTACCAATTTATGAAGTAGAATGTCTGTGTTATTTACACTTCGTGTTCTTTACTTCTCAAGAAAAATAAAAAAAAAACACTTAACTAATTAAATTTATATACACTAAAAATACATTAAAGACAATAACTTCTATCTCTAGAAATTCTCCGCATCGATTTCGACTGGAAGTGTACCCAAAAGACTGGCGGCATTGCCACGTTGTATGACAATGTTTAAGAGGGACATTTCCCACTCGCCTATCGTCAACATCGAGCATGGTTTAAAAGCTTGTTGCTTCATCTAGCGTAATTCAACGCGATGTTTGATGAAGAGACAATGCAAAAAAAGAGAGATAACGCCTGTAAACTCTGTTGGCATTCGGTAATTTCGTGATTTACTCGAACATTTCACAAAAACTGTTCCAGGGAATATGTGTTTTTTTTTATTCCCTTAAAAGTTTGTCAGAAAAATTGTTATTCAGAATCTCGATAAAATGGCTTTCATTGTTGTACTTTTTTATATTTTTAATATATGAGTACATTATGGAGGCTACATAATATCCATAAGATAGCTGTGTATCCAAAATATTTAGAGAAAGATGTGTAATAACATCATAATCACGTAAGAGCGGATGTATAAAAATGTACCTCGAAAAGGACGCTCTTCATCTCTGACCGAGGTAAAAGCCAGCCCAGTGTTTTTATTTCTCTTGTTCCAACTATGTTTAATAAAAGGTACCTTTGCAAAATAAATTAGTCAAGTCTTTATGAGATATCACAGTTTTCCCGAGCGTTTATGACAATATTATACGACGAGTTAAAGTTGTCACTTCATCCCGTACAAATACAAACATTCAACAGGTGGGGAACAACTGGATAATGGTCACTAATCGCTTCCTAACATCTTCAGAAGAGATTTATTTGACGATAAACTTGTGACGTACTTAATCGACTTGCGTTTACTAAGAAATATTCACTGCTGACTTTACTATTTACATTACTTGATGTTTTGAAATTTGGAAGAAATCGTCTTAGACAGCTTACGTTTTCAAGAATTGACAGAAAAACTAGTAAAGAATTAATATTAGTCACAACTTTACCAGCCTCTCAATTTCCTCTGTAACGATAAAAAAGACGCATATTATAATACCTGGGACTACTAACTTGTGTGTTCTATGTTGCTACGAGCAATATTGTTATTAGGACCTTTTACAGCCTGCTTTATCTATATACATAAAAGGAGAAACTGACTGACTGACATATCAACGCGCAGCCGAAACTACTGGGACTAGGAGCGTGAAATTTTGCACAAAGGTTCATTTTATGACCTAGGCGAGCACTAAGAGAGGATTTTCAAAAACTTTTCCCTTATGGGAATGAAACGTAGTTCCAAAGTTTGTATGGAGAAACCTATTTTCACGCGGGCGAAGCCGCTGGCAGAAGCTAGTCCACAAGATAATAAGATTTGTTTCCCAGCTCTTGTGAAATTTCTTTCTCCACATTAGGTGTGTGTGTGTGTGTTCGCCGTTCACCGGAATCCGCCGGGAGCCGACGGGACCGGAGATAATGGACCTGATTCATTAAAAGCCGGACGATATCGATTTGATTCTTTTCATAGAATGTTTTCTTTTGCTTTGTTCTGAGTGGATGGCGGTGCGGATGTTTATCTTCTGCTGAAGTTGATAAGATAAAGTAAGCTGAAATTCTAATAGGATTGATGACAATATGTATGAACATCAGGCTGAGTCCCAGCTCCAGTATAATGCCCGGTTCCCCTCAAACGGCTAATCGTTATGGGTGACAATGGAGCACTAATCGTCGGCTACCCCACTTAATATTCAGCGATGATTTAATTACTGCTGACCTAATAGCTGGAGCCAACGAGAATTGTAACGTGATCCATAACTACGAGTCAATAAGGATAAGTTTACACAGATATGTAGGAGAAATTACTCCCACTCTAAGGTGGAACGAGAGGGCGAACTACCAATAGGAAACTATCAATTTAGAACCGTGCTCTAGCTTCTAACGTTTTATAAGATGGGCACTTATTACGTAGACCTATGTGAAAAAAAAAACTTTTGACTTTGACTTTGACATTGCACGTTGTCTACAAGCCCGCCCCGACGGTGGCCGTGGATCGCTCAGCGAATCCCGATGCCTGGGGTGTCTCATGTGGTCTCTCATTTGCGGCCAGCTCACAAAAGGTGGCAATAGCATTCCAATCCCTCTCGCTGGGTCACGGCCTCAACCGAGGCCAGGCGCGATACTCTCGCACCCGCCTGTCTGGTCGCCGCCTGATTTAGTAGTTTCATTTAGCGTATTTGTTTATTATGCATTAATCAAGAAATTGGTTTGAAACATGTCACATAGGATCAGACGGTGTCAGAAGTAGCTTAGCAGTTATTGTGAGACTGTGCCGGATTACGAAACGGATGAACTAAAGAAATGCAGTTTTTTAACGTTTACTCTGTTTCTTAACAGGTTCAAAGTTATTTTTGAATCTTGTATCCGTGGCTTCAAAAATACTTACAAATGTCACAATATTCATTATGACGTGCCTAAATCCCCGGCGGTGTCGCTACAGCGCGGTTTACTGAAGCCAGCACAAAGCGGGCTTGCGAAATATATTCTGTTGGTCTCGTCATGCGACGCACGGTAAGCCTTTCGTGGCTCACCGTAGCTCTTTGCGCACGTGACTTATGAAAAGCCTCGCCGGCCTGGTGGCACTAGCAGCAGGTGTACATGCACTCAAAGATTCAAGATTCAAAGATTCAAAGCATTTAATTTCAAATAAACTATTTACAGGCACTTTTGAAATGTCAAGAAGTCGGTCAGTCAGAAAAATGATGCTAATTGCACATTCCAAAGCGTAGATCTCTATGGAAAAGAAAGTGCAAGAAATTCCATGGACACTCTTTTCAATGATGTTATGTAGAATAGAATAGAATACACTAAAATAGTAACAATTTCACAGAAACTTAAATCTATGGGTACAATGGCGGATATCTACCAGACAACCTAGGATGGACTATAAGAACTTGAACAAAACAAATTACCAATATCTCGTTTATATTTTCCTTGTCGCTACTATTATGTGAGATCAATGTAAATAAAATAAATAGATTTTAAAATAGCCCCTGGCGGTTAAGAGATGACCTAACTCAACTAAAAAAAAAACTGGCAGCACCCGTTCACATAAATAGCTCCATGGTACTCATATTTACAAACTTTGAAAAAACCCTTAAAGATTCTACCCACCTCACCGTATCATACCATGACCGGGTATAATTATACCTATGCTTGGAAATAGAACTTCCCTCCATTATAAATTATAGCATATATGTTATCCTGATGCATAAGCGTGCAGTAACTGTTAAGTTTCATCAAATAGTTTTTGAGTGAAAGGGTAGCTACGTCCATTCATCCTCACAAACTTTCACTTTTACACCTGTGAAAGATTAAAAATATTATGGCTAAAAGAAACATGAGTTTAGAACGGTCTTCATATGCGGTTATAACCCGTATGCTCACCGACAAAACACCGTCACGTGCAGTACACGGCAGAGGCCCCTGATGCCGATGGCACGCGATAGTGCTGGTCGGTAAAACAAAGTAACTTAACAAAAGTGATACAAATATTTTTTTGCTTGTTGTTACACCTAACATGGCAATGGAATGGTACAGTGTAGTGGACAGACTCCTTTATGAGTAGCCATGTGAGCTACTCCAGCACTGCGCGATGCGAAATTGAGTTATGTGAGGGTTTTTTTTAATTAACATAAACTAGTGTTTGACTGCGATCCCACCTGAAGGTATGTAGTGATTTAACTCTTTTTCAATCGTATTAGCTCAAAATAAAACCAAAAATTCAATGCTCTACTTGGAAATAAGTTTCGTCTTTCCCCAGTTTACAATATTTCTAATCAATTGTCCCCGGCTTATTTACAAAGGCTTCGCTACATTGTGTTCAAAACGTCATTGTTTGTGTTTCGTGGAGATGGGAGCGCGTGTCGATTGTAAGTCGGCGCGACTCTGACACAATGACCCGATTCCCTCGCCTCGACATTGCCTCGACTCAACACACAAATTGATTCCTTTCTTTCTTTTTAGCTTTCTTCCCTAGTGCTTCAGAAATCTTTCATAATGTAACCAATTTGTCGTTTAAATCTTTTTCGGGAAAAATCTTAGATAGCTTTGTGAGAGTCGGCAAACTTGTCACCTCGTAGATACAAACAAGTAGATTACTTCGATAAAGAAGAGCAGGTGGCGGGGGCCTTCAGTTCAGAGGGAGGGGGAGGGAGGCTTATTTTATGCGTGGAAACGGAACTCTTAGTGAGTGACAATAAGTTCACAATCGGGATTCAAGATAAGTGATGTTTAACGGACAATCTGGGTTCGGGTGCGCGCGCCAGCACGACCTACCTCCGACCACCTAGCTATACACCTCTCGTCCTGTGAAGGATTCGTCCTTTGAGGGTATTTGGGTGTTGAATGGTTCGTAATTAAGGCGACACGCTATCTCTCATAATTTTGTATTGATTGCAGCATTGACACTCCGGAACAGGACCATTCACCAAAACGTGTTTCAAAGCTTGCTTATAGGGTTTCCGTCCGGGTATTGAGAGCAACGACTATTGCCAGTTCATAATTTTCCCTCAGACCAACAAAAAAAGAAAGACGGAGCACCACGATCTTCCTTCACGAATTTTCTTAACATTCGGTGTGGTACACATACAAATGCGGTGTGGTTCCGGAGCCGACACAATTTCTCGGGCCGCAGCGCCCAGCAGCCGTTGGTCACGATGTTTGTCTCAAACTAGACATTTTTTATTAAAAGCTAACGGCCCGAGGAGTCAGCTGACATATTTTTCTTCAAGCAGATTTAATATTTGGATAAATAATTATATTTTTAGCTCTTGAAGTAAGTTGGTTTACTTACTTCAAGAGCCTCAGACACTTTTAAGACTCAGACAGAAGCTTGTTACGGGCCTACATGATGTGTCTTACGAATATATTGAGTTTAGAGTGAGCTTGAAATGTATATTCTGTTATTTCTTGATTATGTGTGAATTTTAATCAGTTAAAAATATTTTTGTCGTTTCTATCCCACTTGGAGATACAGATTGGAACTTCACGAGAGGCTAATATGAAGAAGTATCGGCAATGAAGATATAACGTAGACGACTTGTATCATTGTTCCAAACTGTGACAAAGGCCGAGGATAGCAGCTGGCATAATTAAAATCCCCTCAACCGATTATTGTGACATAATACGTCGCGCGGCCGGCGAGGAGGCTTCTCTGTCTCTCTCGTGATAAATGAAGTCTCGCCGGACTCATTAGTCTGTGACACGTGATACATTGAGTCTGCACGTCTAAACGTGTTCTCAAACTACTAAATAAAAAACTAAAACGCTGCTGCGCTCTAGCGAACTATCGTTACAACAAACAAAAACCTTTCATAAGGGTATTCCATTAACAGCATTTAGTTGATTTTTTAATTTGAAACCAAACTTACACCTTACCCTTCAAGGAGCACTAAAAGAAACAACTCTGTGTTCATTAGCACACTGTCCACTATTAACGACTTGACTTCAGCCGTCAGGGTCGCCAACCAGCGGGTGATGCCGCGCCAGACCACGGTTCACGCCACGCGGTGACGCTAGCGTGGCGTGGTGGATACACGCCACGCTAGCGTGATCTTCTGGCACCGTTAAAGATACTGATGTCTGATGCTACGCCTAGTGCCGTTACTATGGGGTTTATACCAAATTCGAGTGGGATTTGTTCGTCTATAGATTTGTAATGAAAAGGTTGCTTTTGTGGGTACGATTTTAACCGAAAACAGTAAAAAAGAGTTAGTCTAGAGACATGTTTCACAGACAGCGGACCGAGACACAGTTTTATTTTTATTCAGAACTAGACTGGTGCTGGCCAATTGATCCTAGGAACGTGTCCTCAAGATAAATGACGCCCTGGTGACGTCACTGAACTGTTTCAGTGATTATTGACACTAACACCATGCATCAAATTATTTCACAATCTCATACAAAATCTCCGTTAAATAAGATAAGAATGTGATGTTTACACATGTTACTGTGACGTCATGATATATTACTCAAATTGAGCGAATATTTTTAGAGAACGCCATCACTCACGCGGAGTCTGTGCAATACAGCTCACCGACAACGTTATTAATATAGCACATTGTTCCTAGTGGAGAGAACACGACGGTTTTCCTCATCTGGACAGAGTCTGCGAGTTGGCGATATGAGTCACAGCAGAGCACCCGCTGCAGCGCGAGTGACCAGGCGCCCAGGTCTCGGCAGGAGCGCGGGGAAGAGTGCTCTTTATTTTAATTTAAACTAAATATTTACTCAGCTAGTCAACAAACTGTGGAGGCCCAAAAGAAATTTATCGGCCGCGAAACACTCGCAGACGTTTACATTGTTGTTCTAGCGTTAAATTGGGATTGCTTCTTGATAGTTGGCGTGTAGTTCTTGCGCTGAGTGTCGGGGCCAGACGCGGCGCGCGTGAACTGCGCGTGTTTATACTCGGATACATTAGGGAACAAAATGTGCGTCAACACGACGCGCAACGCTGTCAAATTGTCCAACAACATATCCCGCGTCTCGTGAATCTTGGGGGCCAAGTTGGGGGACACAGAGTAACGTTGCGAGTCTTTTTGGGGACATTGTGTCAATTAATGCACCTGAGGCTTTAAACGTGCATATCTGTCGCACTCTCACGCCATTAGTCCATAGCATACCACCTCTGATACTGAACAGAGAAACTAATAAAGCTTCAAAATGTTATCACTTGTCCATACTCCTCAATCAGCGTTCAAAAGTTCAACAAACGATCTCCATCACTAATGGATAGTTTATAAATATTGGCAGATTGACTAAGTTTTATTAAAGTGAATCAAAACGCAATTCTCATCTGCGTATTCAAATTACAGTAAAACGAAAACAGAAGTCGTAAAGTTAACGAGAACTGAGCCCAACAACTAGTGACATTGTTACTGCAAATAAATTAAACGATTGTTGGCGAAATACCGGAGTTTGCGGTGCGACGCGGTCCGGACGCGCGAGCTAGTAGCGCTGTCTGCGCACAGCTTTATAAGCCACGGCCAAGAAAGCTGAATGTGCGGCAGGTGGAGTTATTATAGTAGTAAAATTACTAGAACTGAAATTATTGGCTGTTACATTCTTTTTTTCAGGGAAGTCAGTGACGCGATTTATGAGAATTCTGTAGCATCTTCGCTAGACGTGTTGTTTCCTAATAAATATCATTGCGATGGGAATACCATCCGTGTTCACATAGAAATAGATTGCAGGCTCAACTTTGTAACAACTCTCAGTTTGAGTAGTTTGACAACTTATTATTATTTTATCCTATCCCAAGGGAGCATACTCCTGGGATAAAAATGATCTTATGAGATGTTCCAACGAATCGCTGCAAAACCGACTTCACACAGTTTTACATCTGCCAAACCTGCATAGGCGCGGAGGGGTAGGGCGGCCCGCGAGCTGAGGAGCTGGTAGTTTGAAGCAGCTTCGACTTGCTGGCCAGCTTCGGCTTGCTGACCTCAGCCGCGGCGGTGAGCGTTAAAACCATCTGCTACGATAAGCTCGCGTTGGGCTGCTCAAACTCCGCAGCGCCGGAGCCGTGGCAAAAACAATGCTTGCTGCATGCCTGCTGCATGTTGCATGCCTGCTGCATGTTGCAGGCCTGCTTGCATGCTGATGCCTGCTAGCATGCTGCATGCCTGCTTGCACACTGCATGCTTAAAGCAAGCATCCTTGTTTGCATGTTTCTTACTGGGACCAATTAAAAGGCACTTTTGTTCATAATCAACTAATATTATTAAGTGCCATTACATTAAAAAAATAATTAAACAAAATATTAGTTTAAACTAATCTAAAATTAGCTCCTGTTGCTTCAATCATGCTAGTGTAATAATTACAATTTCTAGGCGTTTGGTGAAATGAAAATATGATAATTAAAACAGTGGTATAATGAATGTTCGGAAACATAATACTTTGAACAAATTTAATTTCGGCTAAGTGTAACATCGGTGAAAAGTTTTTGGTTACAAATCGAATTGATAATAGGTCAACTGATACAGTAGCAGACGTGATTTCGGTGAAATAAAACAAATCGAAACGAAAAATTTTAGGTGAAATGAAATTCGATCAAATATTTTTCGAACTTATGATAGGTTAACCGTAAAGAAGTATAAACAAACAGACGTATAAACTGGGCTTTATAATATTAGTGTGATGTCAACGTAGCGATCCTACTTCCTGATCACTGCATATTTGGGCTAAAACAATGTCATTATTTGAGAGCAGCGGAGTTTGGGTGATGTATAATGTAGATTGTAATCATTCAGCTTTCTGTGCATTCAATTGAAACAATGATAACGTTTATCTCATTAACTAAATTTAGGTAATTGTTATGCCGAGTAATTAATTCGTATATTTACGAATACAATGGCTTCATCCACACCACCTCAAAAAGAAACTGAACTGAGCCTCAGTTCAGTTTCTTTTTTGAGGAATTATCTAATGACTTCTCCTGCTCTAGGTTGGAGTGGAAGGGCGTCTCAGACTTTTACTGAATAAAACTACAGCTATGTCCTTCTTTTGCCCTTGAGTTCTAGGACCGTGAGTTTTCTGGTAATTAAAAGAGTGGTATAATGAATGTTCGGAAACATAGTACTTCGAACAAATGTTATTTCGACTAAAAATAACATGAATGAAAAGTTTTTTGACCAAATGAAACGTCGGAGTAATGAAAAAAATCGAATTGATAATAGATCAGCTAATACAGTAGCAGACGTGACTTTGGTGAAATAAAACAAATCGGAACGATAATACTTGAAAAGTTTTAGTTGAAATGAAATTCGGTCAAATTTTTCGACTTATGATTTTGTTTTTTGTAGGTTTGAAAATCATAAATGACATCCCACGCTCTGAGGCAGAGCGCGAAATAGTGTTAGACTTTTACTAACTAAAAACCTACTCCTGTTCCTTCGTTGCCCTTCGTACCAGGGCCGAGTCTTCCTTTCAGAATCAGACCCTTGACTCCAGTAGGCTTCGACCCTGTTGGACCCGTACGGTTTGCTGACATCTCCCTGAGGCACGCGTGGAACAGTACGCGCCATCGACAACTTGGGCTCGGTCCGAACGGTTACCGGACGGTCAACCCCGCAAGCACGCGCCTATGGTGGCCGGAAATCGAGATCGGGATCCCGGCGGCTAGGGCGTGAGGGCCGCGCCTTCGCGCGTGCACGTGCGGCCGCTTAATTTGCTAGCATTACTGCTTCGCAGAAGGAAGCGACCGCCTGCCACTCCTCCTCGCTTCAGACCATGGCTTTTATCAAGGCCCGGCGGAGATTGTTGCCACCGATCTCCTCCACGATGACACGGCGGTGCTCTGCCCAAGCGGGGCTTGATTTATACCCGCAATACATAGACATCCATTAACCCGCTATAAATTTGTACGCAATGTTCATATCTAGTACATTTCCCTATTTACAATGCACCTTTGATAAAATCATCATATTTGACCAGTAATGTACACGAACCACCCGCATTTCAATTAATTTTATTGAAATCCTATGACGGACTTTCTGGGTACAGTCAGCACATCAGTGGGAACACTTCAATACGAATTGCCCTTACCTTCGAACATGAGGGTGCTGTCAATATTGAACTGTAGTGTGGTTCACTATGGTGTGGTACACTGTGGTGTGATCCACTGTGCTCTGTGGTAATACTTCTATACATCTATTTAATAGCACAACGTTCTTGTTTGTTCCCGGAGATATTTTATATATATTATGTGGTTTGATTACAAAATAGTTCAAACTTGTGTTTAAATGGGGACCTCTGCGCTTTTGAAGTTAAGACTCAATTTATCTGTATATATATATAGGTAGGTTAAAAAGCAGTGTAGCGTGTACATATTTATAATAACTCTGTTCATCGAGACACGTTGATGGATTGTAAGTAATACGGCGATGAAAATATGCGTCGTAAACAGCATCATATTATACACATGGTATTAAATATTTTATAGTTCATTGTTATTAATACAATTTGAAATTGTGCGAGAATTTGAAATGATGTATGTAGTAGCTACCAACGTGATCCAATATGGCAGAAATGTTCCAACACACATTTGAGAGAAGAACATTAATGATGGACACGGGTGGACATTCCTGTACGGATGCATCAAGTTAAATTCGGCGAGCGGATAATTAATTACTTAGTAATTATGCTTTCATTGTGACATATGATGAACATTTGATATTTATTTATTTATTAAACACTTTATGCACAAAAGTACAGCGGCGGACTTGAGGCATTTTCCCCCAGTCAACCTATATCCGTAGTTATCCTGTATTACAAGGTCTAGAATGGAATATTGTCGAGAGACGGTTTGCGATGGGCAGCCATTTCGGGTGAAGGACGGCGGCTGCTGGGACAGGACAGGCTGAGGCTACCACGTTTTGAGCGGAATAAAACCAGAAAACCCTGAGGTGCCAATACTCCCGTATTGATTTGATTTGATTTCACTAGTTTTCGACACTGGCATGTAGCTAAACGGTTTATGATTTGATGAGCTAACAGAGCTTCTGACTTCCATTATAAATAAAATAGGCTCTTTTAAAACTAGTGCACCTCACCATCAACGGTTGAATCACTGCTTGCTATTAGGTGGGATTGCATTTAAGTACTAGTTTATATCAATTAAAAAAAAAAAGGTGAAACCGGCAGAGTAGCCCTAAAAAAATTAGAATTCCGCGGGCTACCTTTGGGCATCTCCCTGAGGCTGAGGCTCCAGTGGCCACCAATTTGCGATGCGACTGGAAGAGCGAAACGAGTTAAATGTGGTGCGGCTAGAAGCGAAAATTTGGCGATGATGTGGTTACATTGCGCATATGTTTTACAACGAATTAGATGAGCAATTCATGCGGCTACACTGTAAAAGGAGAAAGACAGCGATTTCGATGCAAATTCGCATTATTACTAATCGCGACAAGAAGGCTACATAGAAGCAGTACAGAGGCGAAGTACACGACGCGCGCGGGGGAGCTCATTTGGTTCGGCCATCGCCCAGTCGTTATCGACTTTGTGAAGACGTGCTTTGTCAAAACCAAACCTTGTGTTTTTGCTAGAAAATTCTTAACTTAAGTACGAACTATTTTTGAAAAAGAGATTGTTTCATGAAATAAATAAAGGCCTGTGTCAACAAACAATTCGTCTATTGTAGACAAAAATGTTCTTTCGACGAGCGATCAAAACAAACTGATTTGTTTTAATCGCTCATGTATCGCCGGTCGCTTCGCGGTCTAGTGTAGCCTCAGCCTTAACGTATGAAGGTTGCTATGAGAATAATTTTATTTGCCGATGTTCTATCCTATGGCTCAGTTACATTCAAATAGCCGTCATCAGTGGTGGCAGAGATCTCTGGTGGCTTTCGACTACTCAGCCTCGAGATGCCGCATGACATAATTGATTACTGTCAATTGACTGACTGGGACTGAGCAGTCAATCTGTCAGCTGTCGTTCATCACTTATTAAGACAGAGTTAATGAAAGTGAAGTAGAAAAAAAACATAATACATCCCGATCTTGTATTAAAATGATGATGCTGATGGCCTATATAGACCATGGATTTGTCATAGAATAGCTGGCTGAATTTCTTGGGACCTAAATATAGTAGGTACTTATATATAGCTAACATATATACTTACGTGTAGGTTGTCAAATCGGTTAGAAGAGCAGAGCTCTTGCACGGGCGGGGGGCAAGTGCTGACGCAGTCGCCCCACCAGCCCGGCGGCTCATCCTCGCCGGGGTCGTTGCCGCCCGGCCCGCCGCCGCCATCCGGCTGCCCCTCTGCACACAACAGATAACAACATTATTACAACAACACTCAATGAACAAGAGAACACAGTTACACGAGAATATTCTGTTGTTGAACCAAAGATTTATATTACCATTGCCCGCCTAAATTAGTATGGTAAGGATAAATCAAACGATTTAAATCTTTGTTTCAAATTCTTTAATTCTTTATTTTAATTTCACAACATTCTGTATCAAAATATCGTAGTAAAATGATATATAACCATTAAATTTAAGTTCAACGTTAAATTTAATGGTTTCATATCATATTACGTTCGTCGAAAAATATTGTCAGATCATTCGGAGAGAGAACTTATGCAAACAAAGTACCTGACGATAGTGGTACAGCGTTCGTAAGTTATTAATAATATAATACCAGTAGTAAGCTAATTTCTTTGTTTCTTATATTTAATACAAACTAAACAAACGTTCGATGGCGCTCGTTATCATTATCTCTTACGATGGGAGTGGAGTAGGGACGACACCTCGACACACTTGCTGTCAAAAAATACGCAGTTATTTTTTACCATAAATCTTTTCCAAAGTAATCGTTTTACCAGTTTTTCTAAGATGGTATTAGGTATTAATAATAGGCAATATTGGAGAAATATTTCGTATTTTTAACGCATGGTTTTGGAACTGTACCATTAGGCAGGTATTATGTATTATAGGACTTGTGTTTTTTCTCGCTTGCTTTAAATCAGAAGCCTTTGAAACTGTCAAAATTAACAAAAATTATACATAACTAGCGTATAATAAGCATAAGCATAACAAAAATACTGTCAACTTGTCAAACATAGAACAAAAAGCGAATGATTTGCTAATGAACGGCGCCTGGCGGCGAGCGGAGCTCACAGGAACACTCGAATCTGAGGTCCATTGTGAGAGAAACGACAGATCTTTTTCATGAGCTGACACATTCATTAGAAACTCGGACAGAGCCACAATAGTTCCTGGCGAAGCTTTCTGATTCCGCTCGCTGACTCCGTTCAGTCCGGATTGCAGCGACCGATCGAGGACACTCCTGACTGTTTGCGCATATTAAATCAAAGCAAATATTTTAGTTGTTCATTGTTTCATAGACAGTAATCCTTTCCTTATCTGTATCGATTTGTTAAGAGACTTCTATCGTTAATCTTTGCTTACGTACTCAAGCGTTTGTTGTCCTTGGCTGTTTACTCTTGTATGTGAAGCTTTTAATGTGTATCTAGCCTCTCGCTAGACTAAAGATACTATAAAAAAGTCGTTTAATTAAAATTGATCATCGTCACTGCGACATTCGCTTGCATGAAAGTAGGTTTCTCCATGGAAATATACGTCATTAAAAAAAAAAATTGTGCAAAATTACATTCTTCTAGTGCCAGTAATTTCGGTTGTGCAAAAAAACCATCACAGATAGATCCGTTAAGGTTTTTGGAGATATTATTGATACAATTACTTCTGTCCTAACAGGCATATTTAATTAATGCTTAGACAGCGGTACGTTCCCTGATTTAATGAAAAATAGTAAAGTAGTACCAATTTTCAAATCAGGTAGTAAGAGTGATCCCTCTAATTACAGACCTGTATCTGTGCTTCCAGTATTGAATAAAATATATACTCGTAAAAAACAATCTCGACCAGATATTGTCTCATTTTTCAAATAGGATTTAGCATAGTCATCAGTTTGGCTTCACGAAAGGATGGGCAATTACGGATGCAAGAATTAAACTCATCTGTTACATTTTGGAATCCTGGGAGAAGTCCCAGAATGCTGTTGGCATATTCCGTGACCTCTCAAAAGCATTTGACCGCGTTGACCACAGATTAGAGTAATCTGTAAATTACATGATTACAGAATTCGTGGATGCAAGAATTAAACTCATCTGTCACATTTTGGAATCCTGGGAGAAGTCCCAGAATGCTGTTGGCATATTCTGTGACCTCTCAAAAGCATTTGACCGCGTTGACCACAGATTAGAGTAATCTGTAAATTACATGATTACAGAATTCGTGGACTAGTTGCTGATCTTGTTTTTTTCCTATTTATCTTACAGGCAGCAAAAAGTAACCATTAATGGGGAGACGTCCTCTGGGTCTTTAGTAAAGATGGGCATGCCTCAGGGTTCAATTCTTGGCCCTTTCGTTTTTCTAGTTTATATTAATGACCTTCCTTACATGATGGCTAATTTATCCGATATAATTCTATTTGCTGATGACACTTCCCTTATTTATAAAGTAGAGTCAAAGTCAAAAGCTTTTTATTTCACATAGGCCTACATGGGCACTTATAAAACGTCAGAAGCTAGTGCGCGGTTTTAAATTGGTTGTTTTCTATGGAGAAGAACCGGCAAGAAACTCCTAGGTTGCTCTTTTAAAAAAAAAATTTGTTCTGACAATATTTCCATATTACAGTCTGACAGCCAGTTTCTTCATCAACAACTAAAACTATCAGTAAAAGTATTAACTTTTACTTGACCATTACTGATATTACAGCAAATGTGTTTCTTCATCCAAGTAACAGTTAAACTAAAAGTCAATTGAGTTACCACAACAAAAACGTCATAATTACCCCAAAAAAACGTGGGGAGCTTTTTTTACCCATGACAACATCGCAATATCCACTGTCAAGTAGTGCCAAAAGTCAAATGTAATTTCTTTTTAAACGGACGAATGTTTTTATTCCCAACGTGACACTGGCAGAATAGTCGAAACCGGCTCAATTGCCATAAAAAAAAAATGTTTTTGTTGAAATTGAATTGATAAATAATAACATATGTACATTAATATGGAGCTTTTCAGGTATGTTGTCTTTATTATTAGCAAACCCGCAAAACCCAACCTAGTTTTATTGTGTTAGGATTTGTTTTGAAATACAGAGGCACAGACCATATCCTCGATTAAAACAGGATAGGTACTATTTATCCTTGGAAATGATAGTAGTGGCAGTGTAGGTTGGCAATAAATACTACTTACCAGGTGATATAATTACTATATGGGTACAGTCAATAGCTCCAATTACTTTTGGAAATCTGGCTATCTCATAAAATTGACAAGATATGTTTTCAAGTTCTTCATTTTTTGGCATTTGTATAAACATCCCAGCTAAAGAAGCTATAGCGTGAGATACTTTGAAAACGCATTTACATACTGTACTTTTATGTACGCCAGCTATATCGCCCACTACTTGTTGCATTGATCCCGTTGCATAAAATCGTAAAATCAAGAATAATTGTATAAACTTACTTTTCTGTGGTTGGCGTCAGTTCATCTTGTAACAATAGGCTGAGGTATGTAACTGTTTCCTTTGAAATTCTGTATCGAATAGAAAATCAGCGTCGTCCCATAAAAAATGATCTTTGCGAATATTAAACTTTTTACGCCTACGCGTTAAATAACTAACCATAAGTTCATCGTCTGATGAACTTGAAATTTCACTGGACGAAGTTCGTGATAACATTTTAGTACTAAAATATTTTAGAAATAAATACAATGAAACCTATATAACCTATAGCTTTGTCAAAATGACAGTGATTTTAGCTTTAACAGCCCCTTATTGAGCAGTAAAAGTTAAAGGCAAAAGTAACAGTTAAACCAACAGTTAAAATTGTGAAGAAACGAATTTGACCGTTAGTTTTACTTTATGACGTTACTTTGGCTGTTACTTTTGATGAAGAAACTGGCTGTAAGTAGATATTATGTAAGGACAGTGTAGACCGGTTAATATTGTACTAAAAAGTACAATAAAAATAATCATAATAAAAATAGATAGGATAGATCCGGAGGTCTTGCATGTCAAAGAAAGTCTGGATGTTCTTTTGAACGCAGCTAAATTTCTTATTTAATGCTAAATAAAACTAAATGTATAAAGTTCTCATTACCGAATGTCCCTCAAGTTGGCGTCAATCTAATTCTTGAAACTGTGTTCTTAGATATAACTGTCGATTCTAAACTGCAGTGGGGCGCTCGTATTATAACTTTTTTCAGCTAGATTAAGCTCAGCTGCATTTGCAGTAAGAAAAATAAGGCAATTGACATAATATGTAACCACAGCTAGGTTAGTTTACTATGCACATACAGTATGCCTTATGCCATTTTATCTTATGCCATTTAATTGTAGGAATCTGCAGCTGATGTAGACTCAATTTTCATATTGCGAAAGAGAGCAATCCGGGCTATTTATAAAATGGGTCCTCGCGAGTCCCTCAGAAAACAAAAATTCAAAGAAATCAATATACTGACTCTGCCTTCTCTTTATATCTTAGAAAGTATTTTTTAAGTTCGATAAACTTAGGACTTTTCAAAATTAGAAGCGATTTTTATAACATAAATACGCGTAGTAAACACGTAATTGCCCAAACGGAGATTGGCTAAGACCAGCAAGTCATTTTTAGTAAACAGCACACGCTTTTATAACAAGCTGCCAAAGGCGGTGTTGAACTTGGCAAGAGAAAGTTCAAAACCCATATTAAGCGTGTCCTAACTAAAAAAGCGTATTACAAGGTTAAAAACTATGTCGAAGACACGCTTGTTTGGCAATGACTGATTCTGCACATGTGGCTCCCTGGTAACTCATAATATTGTGTCAATTAACTGCTACACATTTGCTATAATATATACTTTTTTTTCTAACACATTGCCTTTGGAATATTTCTTATATTATTAGACTCTAACCACCCTATATCCGTTAGTATTTTTATTTTGCTAACGTCTCATTTATTGATAGTTTTAATTATTTATTTTTCTTGCTTTTTTCTATAGCCGCTTTTTTATAATGTGAATGTGAGAACACTGTAGACTCCGCGAATTCTCAGATTACTTCCTACTTATTACGACTCACTTTTTATTATGATTATTTTTATTGTGCTTTCTATTGTGCGTTCTATTGTGAGTAAAAATTGCTTGTCCTTACATAATATCTAGTAATACAGTAATATGGAAATATTGTAAGAACAGCATTTTTTTTTAAAGAGTAATCATGGTGTTTCTTGCCGGTTCTTCTCCATAAGAAACGACCAATTTGGAACCGTGCACTAGCTTCTGACGTTTTATAAGTGCTCATGTAGGCCTATGTGAAAAAAAAAAATTTTTGTCAGTCAGTCAGTTTCTATTTTTATATAATAAAGACAATACAAAAATTGTGCCATGTCGTTTTAGTAAATACAAATAGTCACACAAAACCAAAGTGTCGTAATAGCACATCGAAACGAATCCGGTCGTGCGTCCTAGCCGCGCAGAACTCTGTGGCGGAGCTCAGGGGCTCACATACTGATGCTCTCATATTTGTTTACAATTTACCGCAACGCTTGCTTATTGAACAGTCGGACAACAATCATTCCAAACAAAAAGCAATAGTCTCGCATGTGTCTCGGACAGGTCGCATATCGTGAGTGGAGGCGACCCCGGTCGGCATGCGGCAGCCGGCTCATAGATACGTAATCGGCCATTTATGCTGCGCTACTTGTGAGTTCATTGTTCCAGCATCACTGCCAGTGTGTGAAAAACGAGTATTGTCGGAGCCGTCAACTTAGATTACAATTGGCTTCAGTTACAGAATGTATGAATCTGTGTGTGGAGTGAAAAAGGAACATTTGGCGACAATGGCTCGAGATAGGGATAACGTCTGGTCTGTCTAATGCTTCCTAACGGGCAACAAAACTAGGGTGAAGAGGCCGGCGCGGCGGCGGTGCGGGGCTGCGCCTTGGTCTGTAGCTGCTTGTTAGGAACATAACAATGTCACAACTGGAAATGTACAAGTTTAAAATTATGGTTTTCTATGATCTTGCGAAAATAATGTTCAGTGATTTATCTAGCTATTCCTATAAATTAGTATTAAAAAAAGGGTTTGGTTATTGCATTCAAATGTTATAATTTCACATTCAGTGAGACTTTTTGTGAGATGGACCGATGAACTGGTTAGAGTCGCGGGAACGCAATAGATGCGAGACGCATAGGACCGTTCGTTGTGGCGACACTTGGAGGAGGCCTATGTCCAACAGTGGACGTCCTTCCGGCTGAAATGATGATTGATGAATCTTTAAGAAAACAAATAAAAAAACTGAAAAGTAATAAGTAATGCACTAAAGTCAATAATAAATCGTTTTATTTCGCCTGGTAATAGTCGAGGCGAGAGGTTTATTTACACAAACATCATAAAAGTAAGCTTCCCTCCGGTTTGTTTGCGCCACAGATACAACAGGGCCGCCTCATTCACTTACACTTATTTTCTTGATCGCTTTAAGTTTTCTCTATTCTATGATAACGCAATGATAGCATTTTAATATCCTCGACGATTTGTAAGATGAAGCACAACACCGAGAGATATTCATGCTTTTCTCTTCCACCTTTAACGTAGAAAATGCGAAATCAGGCTGAAATAATATAGCAATTCATCCAAAAAATACTGTCACAGTTTTGGTATACTTGTATCAAGTATACCAAAACTGTGACTTATGATAAAGTCAAAAGTTTTTTTTTCACACAGGCCTACATGGGCAATTACAAAACGTCAGAAGCTAGTGCACGGTTCCAAATTGGTCGGTTTCCTATGTTGTTCTTACAATATTTCCATATTACAGTATAGGTAGTTATTATGTAAGGACAGTGTAGAACGGTCAATATTGTACTAAAAAGTACAATAAAAATAATCATAATAAAAAGTGAGTCATACTAGGAAGTAACTTAAGAATTCGCGGAGTGTTCTCACAATCACATAATAAAAAAGAGACATAAGAAAAAGCAAGAAAAATAAATAATTACAATTATCAATATATGAGACGTTAACAACATAAATTACTAACCAATTTGTGGTGGTTGGGGTCTAATAATATAAAAAATATTGCAAAAGCAATCTATTAGAAAAAAAAGAAAAAATATATATAACAACAAATGTGGAGCAGCATCTTATCTTATACATTTACACAATATTATGACTCATAATATTACATGTGCAGAAGCACTTGATATCGTCAGTGACATTCAAAAGCGCAGTCACACTACTATGACCAGAGCTGAAGCCAGTCGATAGGTACAGTGAACCTTTAGAAGTGCTTGGGTACCTTAACGCCTATTTTCCCTTGCACGTTAAAGTTCAAGTTTTCAAAATTAAACTAGATGGCGTTGGTTTCTTCACAGCTAAGTAGCGACCAAAGGCAATCTCACAAAGTATAAACTTGACTTTTAGTTCAACAAATAATAGACACTTGCGTCATCATTGTCGTCAACAACTGATTGTAGTTCATAATTTCATCATTCAAACTAGAGTCATGTTGACCTAGTGGTTTAGCATGTGCAGATAGATGCGTAAATCAATGAGTCGTGAGTTCAAATCTCACGTAGTACTCACACTTTTTGTAAGTTATGACTGACAAACTAAAGAAATCGGTAGGAATATTATATCAAAGTTAACAAGTGGATATTTATTTGTAATATAATATTCAAGTGGGTAGTTACTCAGCAAGACGAAAAAAATGCTGGTAAACAGGCACATCAATCAAACAAAAAAGCACTATTAAAAAAATAATATGTTTATTTCTTACAATTTCTTATTCAAATTTAACAATCACCGTTTATTAATCACCGAATAAGATTATAATATTATATATAATTTTTTATTGAGGCCATAGCTTAAGTATTCGTTTCCAATATTGGAAAGAGGATTGAAGCTTATGTAACCTTAACAAAAACAAACAAAAGACCAGATAATTTTATCACAAAGATCAAAAAGATTAAATGTAGGCTAAAAACTATAAAATTGCACAACAACATATCAAGTGTTCATAACTTTTTTAATGTATTAATTACGGATATTAAGTTAAACACACATAACAAGGTCTCCAGTTAATACAGAGAATAAGTACTGAGTGAATAATATTAAATCAGTATTATAATTATTTATTATCTTGTAGCCACAAACAAAACCGTCCGTGTTCACTGGACATAAAAGTTTTTTCATGAGTAAACATGATATTACTCTAATCAAAGTTTATGTGATCCAAAGCAAACTGCAATCTTGCCCTTTTATGGTTTTCTGTAAGCAAGCCTCCGACGGACAGTGCCAACGCTTGTGTCAAATAAACTAGCATAGTGGTTCGTCGGCAGATGTCCGTTTTCTTCGTATACTCCCTTATCATGGTTTGACACTGCAATATGTTTATTAGTTTTAGTCTGCCAGCTTATTGATGGTGTTTTAAAGAACCCTCTTCTTCAAATCGTCATATCCATAGAACAACTTTTTTTCTCTGCAACAATAAAACATAAATATATAATACCCAATAATGATTATTATATAGGAGTTTTTTGTTATATAAAAGAGTTAAAAAAACTACTTACATTTACACTGGTCTCTCTGGCGTCTTCTGACAAGTTTTTACCTTGATTATGCTTAGCAATTATTGGAGCTCTTTTTACTAAATCTATATAACAATGCATATTTACTCATTTTGGTAAAATAAGTAGACACTACACCTGGTTAAAAAAAATAAATAACGAAAGGCGCTGGGACGAGATAATCGAAATTAACTTGGCAAACAAACAATTGAGCTTAGTCATAATTTTTTGGTCTAAGTATCATTTATACTCCATACTACCTACTAGTTATTATTTATAAATCCTTATTCAACCTACCCTCTCAAGTTTGAAAACTAACACATAGATAATCAAATATTTATAAATTGATATTCAATTTTAATATCTTCATCTCTTTAAAATAAATTATAAATTATTTCAATATTTAAAGAAACAAAAAGAAAGTACTACAAAAATAAGCATTAATTAAGCACAGCGACGCCATCTATTAACAGTATAATGTAATGTTATCAATAGCAACATTTCAATCTGGTTTTACGGTAGATGGCGTCATTTCTCGCTTCACACGATTTTATTTCTGTACTTACTATGGACTTTTGCATCTTTAGTGTACCTGGTTATCTGACCATGCACAATGTGTTCAAGAGCTAGGCTAGCCAGGGTTCAAGGAGATAGGAGGAAGAGAAAAATGC
This sequence comes from Mythimna pallens, assembly GCA_961205895.1. Lineage (NCBI taxonomy): Eukaryota > Metazoa > Arthropoda > Insecta > Lepidoptera > Noctuidae > Mythimna > Mythimna pallens. Next base: position 553,706 of record OY540824.1, read on the forward strand.
TTATTTAGAGCGCTCAAGTCTAAATCCTTACAAGTGTTCGAAGGAGATTTGCCGATACCGACTGTCTTTAAGAATTTCCAAACATCAGAGGACTTGCGATCTACAAGAGAATATTGGAAATAAGAGAATCGTATAAATCGTCTCTTTGCATCTCGACAAAGACGATTGCAGTGGTTACGCAGATTTTTAAAATTAGCGAGATTCTGCTCCGTTGGTCTACGTCTGTACCTACGCTTTGTCTTTTCGAACAATAGCGCTTATAATTACAGTGCCTATGAGACATTTTAAAATATCCTGCCAAGTAATTATATAATACAAGCCGCACATAATATTCAGAATAACCTTGCGGGCGGAGATATACCTCCAGTACGTAACGTAGGATTATACATTTTGCAAAAAAATATATAAGTACCTCTCGATACGTCATAAAAACATACTAACAACAAAGCGCGTGAAGTTTTAATAAAAAGTGTGTGTTCCGTATGCGGTGCGATCACCCGCCGCGCGTGCCGTGTAATATCCGTTAGAAACAATGTGTAAATTGCGTTGCGGTACACGGCGCGGTACTAACTGAGCATTACGTGATTTAAAACAGCTTTTGTAATAAAAAATGTTTTAAATAACTTTGTAAAACCACTTCAGCAACATACCTATGCGTAGGTGTTACCCCACCAGGCTGTATGATTTCAGTTTTTTTTAGCCAACTATCACAGGCTTAGGTAGGCAGGACAGGTACTCATAAGCATGGATCCGGGGTGAAGAGAAAATCATTTTCGCCCTCACGTTTCTCACAGCTACCATCTCGCCATAAAGCACCCATTTCCTCCGTTATAAAATAAAAGGGCAATGATTTCGTCAAGCCTTGCGCACGGAGGTGGCATCAGGATTACCGCACGCGGTGGCAGCAGCGCCGGCGGGGCCAGGGGACAGGTCGTAACGTGTCAATCTATCCACCACTTTTACTGCGAGCCTCGAAATAAAATTAGGTAAACGAGCACCTCCGAGTTTTACTTGACTATAAAAAGAAGTGCCTTGTCTTACTCTGATGATTTGGGCACGAAACATTATTAAATGTTCTTTAATGATGTTGACCTTGTGCTCTTTTGTCACGTCCAGAGGTGCGTAGTCTTGAATAAAGGTTACTATAAAGTTACTTCTTCCAACCTACGAAGACAGTCAACTAGTTACGAGTACCTCTGTGCTAAGCACAGTATCTGACTCTTCAAACCTCTTAAATAAAGTAATGAAGCTAGGTATTAAGTGCCTGAATCAATTTCGCCCGTTCAGTGTTGCAGGTTTGGATATTCTTTATGACTTCTGGGAAATGTTTTATTTTTCTTAATATATGTTTACTTTTTCTTTGACTACAGGTCGGTTTAAAGCTATATATGTTTATAGGTACTTAGAATAAATTATAAAGTTAACTACAAGGCAAACGTAGGTACTCCATCGTTGACCATGTGTAGTATAATTTAAATAATCTTACATATCATTGTGCGACCCCTGCCTACCACTGAAGACCAACTTGTTACGCTCTTCTATAGCTATAACAATAACAGTTGATGGACGATGCCGCAGCGCGCAGCGCTATTACTCTTTATCTCAGCTCTTTCTTAGTGCAGCCGAGAAAAGCAGGCGTCATGCTAAGAAGCTGAATAATATGCAAAACGATGGAGCAAGAATATGCAGGTAATAAGTCAAGTGCACTCCGCATTATGTGACAGTTACGAGGTGGAGGAGTCAACGAACTGTTGCGCAGTCTTAGGGAGATGAGAGGCTACCTACAATATTAATACAATGTTTAATTTGATGTTTAAATTTTCTTTGGTGAACTTTTCATAAGTAGTTGTCTAGATAAGAGACGCATAAGATCGGTCCATGTCTGCGTACAATTTTGGCTGAAAATATGATATCTCTGTCAGGGCAATTAGAATAAAACTGGTTTGAAAAAGTACAAAGAAAAATAGCTTTAGCTTGGAGAAAGTACTTTGGGCTAAAAGAAACACTGAAAGTAAAAAAAAAAATGCTTAGATACTTATAAAAAAGAAACTGTATGAAGCAGCCATACTACCTGTCTTATATCCGGACATCTAATATGGTCGTTGAGGAAAGAAGACGAGGAGGAGAAAATTATCATAGGGCAGAGGAAAATGGAAAGAAGTATGTTATGCATGTCTAGATGTGGACGTTGGAGTGGGTTATATATTTGTGCATCTAGTTTTAAGGATTTTTTTGTATTTTCTCTAGCATGTAACTGTTTTTGCCTCAATAAAAAAATGCATAAACACATTGGACAAAGTAAAAAGCATAATAATAGGTTAATTGAAATGGAACTTGGCAGGGCAGCTGTGTAGGTTTTAGGGTACGAAATGGACAAAGATGGAAACAACGGTTCAAATTACACGGCAAAAGAAAGCAAGGGAGACAAAGAAGGAGATGGCGAAACATATGTAGCCAACGTTGTGAACCGAACTGGATGTAGAAAGCGTAAGAAAGAAACATGCGAAGCGACTTAGGGGAGGTCTACACCGCAGCGGTGACCACTGTGAATAGCTACAACTATTATAAAAGCAAACAAAATAAAGAAAGTCATAGGTTGAGAAGAAGAGGTCATATTAGAAGTCTTTCGTAGAGTAGATTAAGCTCAGCCGCTTATGCAATAACAATAATAAGGCAATTGACAGATGTAGCTACAGCTACGTTAGTTTACTATGCTTATTTCCGCAGTATTATGTGTTATGGCATTTTACTGTGGGGATCTGCAGCTGATGTAGACTAAATTGTCATATTGCAAAAGAGAGCAATCCGGGCTATTTTTAAAATGGGTCCTCGTGAGTCCCACAGAAACATATTCAAAGAAATCGATATACTGACTCTGCCTTCTCTTTATATCTTAGAAAGTATTTTGTATGTTCGTAAAAACCTAGGACTCTTCAAAATTAGAAGCGATTTTCATAACATAAATACGCGTAGTAAACACGAAATTATATTACCCAAAAGGAGATTAGTTAAGACCAGCAAATCATTTTTAATAAACAGCATACGCTTTCATAACAAGCTGCCAAAGGCGGTGTTGAACTTGGCAAGAGAAAGTTGAAAACCCATATTAAGCGTATCCTAACCAAAAAAGCGTATTACAAGATTATAGACTATGTCGAAGACACGTTTGTTTGGCAATGACTGCTTCTGCTCATGTGGCCCCCTAGTAACTCATAATATTGTATAAATGTGTCTATTAACCGCTCCACATTTGTAGTAATATATACTTCTTTTTTTTTTCTAACACATTGCTTTTGCCATATTTTATATATTTTTAGACCCCAACCGCCATAAATTCGTTAGTAATTTATTTTGTTAACGTGTTTTTATAATGAGAATGTGAGAACACTGTAGACTCTGCGAATTCTTAAATTACTTGCTATTACGACTCACTTTTTATTATGACTATTTTAATTGTATTTTTGAGTATAATATTGACTGGTCTACATTCTTACATATTACCTACTAATACTGTAATATAGAATTATTCTAATTACATTTTTTTTAAAGAGTAAATTTGTAGTTTCTTGCCAGTTCTTCTCCATAGGAAAGGACCAGTTTGGAATCGTGTTCTGATGTTTTATAAATGCCCATGTGAAATAAAATAAAATTAATATTGAATTTTTTGAATTTTAAAGATTTTGAAAATTTTATTCATTTCCAAAATTGTAATTAAAAGAATAAAAGGCAATATTATTTTATTTTATACATGAGTAAAATAGGCAAATAAATAAGTTGTCAATGAGCTTCATTCATGACCAAAATTTCAAACCGATCTCAAAAGCAATGTATATTATTCCAAAAACCATACGTCCGCGGCTGTTTATCTACATCATGTCACCCGTCGTAAGAAGACATGTGATTCCTTTTCACGACAGTTATCTCCCAAATACTCTAGTTAAATTCACTTACGACTCATAATCCAAGTTTGGTGATAAAGACGAGCGCACAAGATCCGACCCGCGAGTCGCGACCTCGTTAAACACATCTGCCGCTCGTGAAAGCGCGATGTCGTAAATCTGCGATAACACACCCGCGCGATGGTCGCACCGCGTGATTTGCTGCGTTTTAGGTTCACTGAAAAATTACTCTACCTCTAGTAGTTTTTTTTTTTGTGTCAGTATGTTTGTGTCAGTATCTTAGCGACTTCCTAAACTAGTTTGTATCTTCATCTCCTTAACCTTTTCCCAACTAGCTTGGGGTCGGCTTCCCGTCTAACCTGATGCGCCTGAATACCGGTGTTTTACACGGAGCGACTACCTTCTAGATCTTCACAACCTAGTTACTTCTTAGATAGACTGATGGTCAAACTTTCTGGCGCCTGAGTACCTATAACGACTGTCAAAGATCTACGGATGACAACCGCGACCAACGGCTTATACGTATTTTCCGAGGCGCGGGGTGTTTGTGATGTTCTAGATAAAGAATAGAAGCGGGCGCTTCAACCATAATCCGAAACCCACGTTTTGTTCTTGTCTTGATCTTTCATAATGCTAATATATGTCACATCTGGTCATATCAACACCCGGTTACTAAACCTATTTTGTAAAACCGGAACCAATTTAGTAAACTACATTCAGGGCAGCTTTAAAGCTTAAATTATTCCTTTGGCCAGCATACCATACAAGTTGTGTATAAGGCAGGCAATTTCCAGCTGCACCACGTGACGTAACACTAATGCGTTGAATGGCTTTCGACGCCAGAGGTGAGCTCGAACATTGCTGCATAATGCTCGCCGTCTAGCATAACACTGACTCGACCTGCCACGGTTTACACACTAGCGTGACAAGCTTTTAGTTCAAGAACTAATATTTCTACTAAAACTTAGCGAAGAGTTCCTGGTAAGACTGCTAATATGCCAGTTTATTGACTTCTGACTATCCGTAACGTCTGCGAAAGATCTTCAAGTGACAGCTGAGACCAAAGACTGAACGTGTTTTCCGAGGCACAATTCGCTATGTAACCTATGGTCACCCATCTACAGGTCGACCTCGGCAACCGTTGCTTACCATGGGAGATCGACCCGTAGCTATCATAATTTAAACACGAGCTTCTTATCCACAAATATGAGGAAAGAATTTAACGTGACATTAAATACATGGAAATAGTGTTACAACACGCGAGCTCGTGGTTGGAAGTCGTCCGGCTCGGTGACACGCTGTATCACAGTTTAAACATTGATTTAAATCAACACTGATTTCAATATTTGACTGGTTCAATAAAAATTTCACCTGACTAGGTGCATATTACCTATGTGACAATTACCTCTTTCAACTTTTCGAATCATTACATCTCAAAAACTGTGGCTCTTAGGAAAAAAAGTAATGAGACATTTTTGTAGGTAATTATCTGATCTACAATTTTTATTCGAGCTAATATAATGATAAAATTTACCGTTTTGCTGAAAATCGTGAAAAACTCGTTTATGTGACCTTTGACCCGGAGTATTTTTTCCCAGGTGTCGGATCGATGAGGACCTCTTAGATTTCATGTATGATGGTGTTTTGAACAATCCTGCCAATTTTAATGTCTAAATTGACCGGACTAAATTGTGACAGTTACGTGACATCGCTGTGCAGTTCCATTAATTTAGAATAGAATTGAATTCTATTCCACTTCTGACACGAAATGGGCACAAAAAACTAATATTACAAAGAGATAAAGTTTGTGGGTGTGTTGGTAAGAAATTATAGATAATCTCTGGAACTGAGCCGATTTTGAAAAATCTATTTTGTAGAAAGCTACATTATTCATGAGTAACAAAGGCTATATTTAATCATTTTCTACGCCAAAAATGTTTGGCGCAGCGAAGTAGGCACGGGTCAGTTAGCATGATTATAATCACCGACTTAATATAAGTAACAATAATCTAGAAACACATTTGTTAGTAGCGTTGCGACTTATAAAACTAGGCTAACATATAAATACAAAGATGTTAGTAACATGACCAATATTTTTAATAGAAGGAACACCAACTTGTAAAGCACTGTTCAGATAACTTGCAGTTGTATTAAAAGCCCGCTATACCGCAGCACGTGCACGTGCACAACGTGGACACTCTAAGAACGCATTCACTGCTAATACTACTATGAATTGCAGCTTATTGCTGTAAGGCGGCTTAGGGGCATCCCTCCTCCCTCTCCTCCCCCGGTCCTACGCCTGTCCCTCTCCTGTAACCATTCACGCTCTTGGTTTAGTAAGTGTACACTAGGATTTCATTGCTGTTATCTGAAAAGGCTTTTCTTCAGAAAAGTACAAGCATTTGAGTCAATAAGTTAGCAATATTAAGGTAGGTACAATCTAAAGGTGATTAATTTGAAGTCAGCGACATTGAGAAACGAAAAAAAGAATGTAGAAATTACGGAAGGACCGTGATTGATTAATGAAACAACCCCAAAATCAAGGATGCTTAGATTGTGGTAGAAAATTACCCTTATTAATAACCCCTTCAGCATAATGAAAACTGTAATGTTTTCATAGCTACGGGACCGAGCCTGGAACACGGGCGAATGATTATCCCAAACAAATTATTAACCTCCATCAACACACACGCAGCAAACAAGATATTAATTCGACAAGTTTCCCAAACACGCTCGCGACATAACCTAACCCTTCACGTGTACTGAACACAACTTTCCGCATGTCAATGAGCGGGACAGGTGCGGACAGTTCCAGCCTTGCCACTGAATATAGCCACAGCAGTGACGGGTCATCACGTAACACTTGTGCATCAGCTGGAGCCACTAGCGTGACACTTAACAACTTGTTAATTAATGTTTGATTGCGTCACTGACGTGACAATCACTTGTCTACTTCGGTGTCTGCTTGAGTTGTAGCCAATAAATACATGTCCAGCAGCTAAGGCCGGCAGACGCATATAATTGATGGTGGCAATCAATATTACAATGACTTAAATGGCGAATCATCTTTAAAGAAGTATGTTATCAAGCAATGAAATTAATCTTATTTCCAGAACGAATTTATAAGTTGAGAGCGGAGTGAATTCTTGTTTGGTAAATAAACATTTTTGTTGTAGTCCCGTGCTGAGCAGGTACTTTAACATTTTAATTCGTATAAAAATAATTGATTGAATGTAACATATAGGTATCTTGGAAAATTGGTAAAATGTTAATTACAGAATCAAAGTAATAAACTATGAACATTTTTTCAGCACATGTCATGCATCGTTTCTAATAACATTAAGTTCTTTCACGTCATAATAAATGCGAGCGGCGGCGAGGGTCAGGTTGTTGTACTATATTGTCACGCATAACCACGCTCCAAGCTTCGGGGATCGACGGTAGGGCTCAAAGCGTGACAACTTTTTTATTTACTAGAAAATTTTGATGCAACGTTAACTGTTACGTGTCAGAGAGTTCATCAAAGCTGCATTTGATGTCAGCAGTGTGTTAGTTTTAATTCAGAATTTCGACACCCGTGGGGAATTCATCGTAAAATTCTTTTTCATGTATTTTATTTCGCAAAGTGTTCTTTGTCCCTAAATAGCTGGTGCTTGAGCGAGAGGTGAAATTGGAAGTCTCAAGTACTCCGAAAGAGTGAGGGATGTTTGTGGAGTGCCGGAGCCTTGGATGTGTTTACACAGGCGAGCCAGGTTGACTTCATTCTAATGATGGAAGATGGCGCGTGCAATAGAGCGATACAATTTTGATAATTAGTTTTGTGCTTAAGTTTCATGAATGGCTCTACTTCATTCGGTTCCTTATCTTACTGGCACGAGCACTGTTCAACAAAGCAATAATATAATTACTGAGACCAAAATAACCCAAAGACAATTCCTAAAACTTTTGTAGGTTAAATTCGGCTGTTCACCATTGGTGGTGCAAAAGCAGCTGGTGCTTCAAATCAGAATTCATTAATATTCAACGAAAAACAAATCTCTATTATAAGGATTTATTTTCGGAACAATAGTTTATTTTGCCGTCAAACTAATTAGTATTTAATAATGAAAACCAGTTGAATAAATTATTTCTATAGGACAATATGACTCGAAAAGATGTATTTACCTTTTTAATATTATTGTTTCATGACAAATTAACTATTGTTAAAGATTTATATTAAAAACATTAGCAATATAATAAACAATGATTTGAGAAGTTATATTGTTCTTGTAAAATTGAATACTGTACAATACCAGCCAGGTGTACCAGCTGCGTGGGGTCACGCCAAGTGTCAAAAAGGCGTTTAGTGAGGTACCAATTGTGAACAATCAGATTGTACGATCCAAGACTTAAATACTTAAACTGCCCGAAAATAAAACTGGTATTATAACATTATTTTACCAACGTTTTACTAGAAAGTAATGTTAACACTAATTTCTATTAACACCTGAAATAAACAAACCGCCTTTTCCTTTCACGATTTTAATACGATTAAAGCATATAGCAGCACCTACACATTGAAGGTGCGATGTTATAAGGAAAACAAGCCACGAAGCCAATCACAGGATGTTCAAAAGAAACACCTACGGTAGGTCGCGCTCGGGCCGCGTTACACGGATCGTGACGCGGTTACACATGATACGAGGTCGTAACGCCGCGCCGGTACCGGGGCCGCGGGGGATGCACAATAAAGTTTTGTACTTTTTACACGATATGTTGCAGTGGGCACAATAGGCCGGCTGTGTTGAAATGAACACTTTATTTAGCTTGTAATGTCACTACCCGGTAGTCCTGTATGAAACTTGGTTTTCTTAGGCTGAAAAGTAGATATTTGGTTTAAAAATTGAAAGCTTTATATTTTGTAGTCGGTAAAAGATCATGTCGCTCCAATATTTACTATTGTGCTAAAATTGAATAAAATGTCCAATATTGTGAGAGCTACTTCACCGTTATAAATAGACGTGTCAAAGACGCGCCTCAATCGCATTGTCTGCCCTCAGCCTTACGCGTCGGGGGCACAAAGTTATGCGTCCTCACGCCTGCGTATCGACACAAACACGGCCCAGCTAGCGCACGTCCCGCGGCGTTACGCGAATCATATCGCCTCGCCTTGTGTGCTCTGCCGAGATATTGCCTATAGCACATACTCCCAAGTGTTTGTACAGCAAATATCGTTTTAGATAAGGGTTGTTCACCGTAATTAATGGTGCCGTACTTTTTATTTTTTTGGTAGAATCATGTGCTGTTGTGTATAGTTATTTTTAAGAATCGTCTTTTAAAGTCCTTCTTACTTAAGGATCGTATTACCCAGTAGCCGGCGCTGCCACACCATATAGCAAATCTTGGGCGCCGATCCTTCCATGCGGAATTGCGGATGGATAGGGTACCCTAATCTCAATCGTCCATGGCCCCATTTAAAATTGATGTAAGAGCTGTATAACTTGGTTCAGCTTATTCAAAAGATGACGGTGTTTCCATAAATGCACGAATGGGAAGCACAAAGGAAATATGTTAATTTTGGGCCGAAACAGCAGAAACGAATTAAGGTGATGACCGAACATAAGTTAATTTGGAAATCCGTGTATCAATAAGTCCCGGTATTCCGGAATGTCATTGAAAATTTGAATTGTTTCTGCAACTATAATAAATTGATTAAGATTCTTTAAAATTGGGAACTTATGGTTCGGAAACGAAGATAGACTGTTGCGTAGATTTTGTAAATGTCCGTTGTCTATCAGTGCCTACTGTCAAATAAGAATAATTCGCACTTCGAAAGGTTGAGACCAAAACCTGTGGAGTGTATACTGTAGTAGATTTAAAAAAAATAGATTTTCGAAAACCATCTACCTCGCGTTTTATCAGCGAGATACTGAAAGTAGATAGGATTAAATAATCTTTTAGTGTATGTTCACATTAATTACGTTTAGAAACAACAAAAAAGGTGTTGGTGACCAGGGAGTTTTTTTGGAACATTCTCGTACATATTGTAGGTAGTGGTAAGGTGAGCTGTGAGGCCGGTGCGGACGGCCGGCTCATTAAAGCGGGATTAGCGTCACCCGGGAGAGCCGCGGCCGAGGCCGGGCGCCGGGGCAACCTCGCTTAAATTACAGAGATATGCTAGTTAGCATCTAGCCTTAGAGAAGGCTTAGAACTAAAACAAGGTTTTATGATAAGACGAGTTTAAAACAAGTTCGCGTTTGAATTATGTTAGCGTGGTTTTGTTTAAAGTGCTTACTTACTCAAAATTTAAGTCACATCGTTACATAATATTACTAGCTGACTCAGAAAACGCTATTTTCAAAGAAAAAATAGGGGTGAGGGTAGGAGGGTAAAATATCCTACGAACTATTCTTAGACCTACCAAAAATACACAAAATTTCATAAATGTAGGTCAAGCCGATTCGGAGGAGTTCGATAATAAACACTGACACGAAATTTTTATATATTAGAAGATTAATTATTTATGTAAAAGATAAATACCTAAAAATCGATGTTACTGATTCTAATATTTTAATATACCTATTAGAAGAATATTTATATGAAATATAAGTGATGATGATGCTGCTTGCTATGACGCTATGTCATCACTCTCATGCTGAACAAACTTAGTGAAACAGAAAACTCTTGCTCGTCAGCCGCAGACACAACATACCTCCCTCAACATTCTTTACATTTTCCATATTTGAGACCAGTTAAAAGTATTTAATTAAGAATTAACCAGTCCACTGACAACAATAATCACGTTGACTATTTATATATTTTATACTAACTACGGCATAAAACCATGCATAGCATTGAAACGTTGCGATGAAAATTCGAAAATTCATATTAATTGGTACTGCACTTGTTGTCTGGCATACAATGGAAGGATTACGAATTTTCATCCCTCGATGCAGACGATGATTACAGTTTTATTTACTACTAGTTTTTGCACGCGGCTTCCATTTTATTTATTTAAGACAACTTTTGGTCCACAACTTCGCTCCCGTCAACTGACTACTATATTCTACTCTTCCCAACTCTACCCTACCCTACTCTATCCTGCTCTACATTGCTCTACCCTACTCTACCTTGCTCTACCCTGCTCTACCCTGCTCTATTCTGCTCTACCCTGCTCTACCCTGCTCTACCCTGCTCTACCATGCTTTACCCTGCTCTACCCTTCTCTACCCTGCTCTACCCTACTCTATCCTACTCTACCCTACTCTATCCTGCTCTACATTACTCTACCCTACTCTACCTTACTCTACCTTGCTCTACCCTGCTCTACCCTGCTCTACCCTGCTCTAACCTGCTCTACCCTGCTCTACCCTGCTCTATTTTGCTCTACCCTACTCTACTCTACTCTACCCTACTCTACCCTACTCTACCCTACTCTACCCTACTCTTCCCTACTCTACCCTACTCTACCCTACTCTACCCTACTCTACCCTACTCTACCCTACTCTACCCTACTCTACCCTACTCTACCCTACTCTACCCTACTCTACCCTACTCTACCTTACTCTACCGGGACTGGGATAAAAAGTATCCTATATCCGTTCTAAAAAAACGCAAGCAACCTCCCCACCAATTTTCGGCCAAATCGGTTCAGCAGTTCTTGAGTTATAAATAGTGTAACTAACGTGACTTTCTTTTATATATATAGATATGTGAATTTGTATACGGAAACTGAAGTGTTGTCATGTCATTCATTGTTCTGTTTCGAATAGGGTAAATATGAGTATGAATGTGTTTATATTTACTAACTAAACTACACTCTATATTCAACTATCTGGTTATACAATTAGAGAAAGAACCAAAAACAATGGATTTTTATTTTATTGTTGAAAGGCTCGCGCTTGACCTGATAGAAAGCGACGATGACGACAATGTGGCCACGATGTGGTAATATATAGTGGAAGTCGTCACGGCTGAAAAGAAGCTGACTATTGAAAAGATATGCTGCGCTGACCACCGTCAACAGCATAGCTTAGAATTCTCTTTGCTGTGACAGTTACCACTCTACTATGTCGGCATGTATTCTATATCTAAACACCTCTAGAGCTTACTACTCTTCAATCACACAATAAACCAAACGTTAACGGAGTGCTAAGACACACAAATGCCTTCCCACCGTAATCTTAGATTAAGAACAGCCCGACCCTCGGAATGGGGTGTCGAAAAGCACATCGAGCTCCCGATGGGTCTAATTGATACAGGCGCAATAGGCGGCCCGCCGGGACGCCGGGAGTCGAACCTGGGCCTCCGAAACCGAGAGCCGCTTAATTGAATCAGGACTTTGCGCCTTATTTAACACTTTGTTAAACCGTCGGGATGAGCCAGCGAGGAACGGTGAACCTTTTGTAATTATTGTGTTGAGATTATCACAACTTTTCGGTTTTTGTCTCTTTGTATTTTGCACAGTTGTTAGCCGATCTTTTTCGGGTACGTGCTAGCTCTGGTGTCTCGAAAGTAATTTTCACGCAACGTTTCAGCGTTTTATGCTCGTGAAAAGTTTTCACGTCCGGAAATGTGTAATTCGATTTTTAAATATGGGGTGTAGTGGTAGTACACCTAAGTACTTTTAAGGCTGATGCAATCGCATATATATAATGATATGTTATCCCAATACACGGGCAGTCTTACAACAGGAGAACGGAAGGACGGCGGTCTGTAATGTCTGCGAACTGTACTGGTTTCCTTACGGCTCTCTTGGTGCAAGGTAATGGGGTCCTCGGGGGTGACGAGAGTATGCCTAGGACGGCGTATCTTGGAGAGGCGGGAGGGTTTGTATCGGGCGGCCGATGCGATAAGGGGGTTGCGGTGTTTCACAGCAGTATCGAAGATATGCTTGCAAAGGCGTTCCATGAACTGCTGGATGGTGAGGATTTTAAGATCTAAGTGCAGATTCTCATTTCGGATGTAATATGGGGCATCGAGAATTTTACTTAGGGTCCAGTTTTGGAATTTTGGAAGTTGGTGTTTCTATAATAGTTTTGTCTCTTCGTTATTTAACACCGACTTCCAAAATGAAAGTTATTTTGAACTTTTCAGTGTTTTTTTACAGTGTTTTTTTTTGTTTATTTTACACTTTTTAGTTATGGTACCACCACTAAAAAGTACCACTCAGCCAAATTTAAACACCTTATAGCCAGCGTGCATCTCATGACAATTCTAATAATCCCAAACACAAACACGGTTACATTACATTAATTTATTACAGACTTCCGGTGCCTAACTTCAGGCTTCGTCATCAGGTCAGTTCGATATATTCCCCCTCTTCTTTCAGTCAGTCATCGACTACACACATAAACAAAGCAATTTTACTTGTTACGACGGTTCCTCTGTGATCCTATGAGGAGTTCTGTTCCATATCTTCGAAGTTCATGGTCAGATCATAACAATATAAACACAAAAGAGGAAATAGTGATTGCTCAGAGCGGAAGCTAAAATCCAGGTAGTACGCAACAAATTCAGCAGCACGAAACCACAAATATTTTGCTCAGTTATCATATGAAGCAGATTGGTGGTTGGAATTTTAATATGTACAGGGTGGCGCCGTTAATACGACAATAAATTAAACGACGTATATCGCATGATGTTTCCAGTCTGCAAACCAAAAATTATTCGAATATATCCAGTAGTTTCGTCACGGGACATTATTTTCCATTTTCAGCATTTTTTACATGATGTATAATGTAGTCCAAGATTACAAAAAATCTTCCTTGGCAACTAAGAAAAAAATCATATTCGGTATCATAAACATAAAAGCTTAAAGTCATAAAACAATGATTTGATCAAGGTCACTGACGTTACTATATTTATTGGAAAAGTATATTATTGTAATTACGTTTTATTTTTGAATTATCATGCCTCGTTAAAATTACACAGTTTTGGAGTACTCCAGCATGGTTTTAATTTATGGGGAGTGCCACAAAAAAGCCGTTTTAACTATAGAGAGGTATGGGAACATCAGAGTTTGTCCGACCTGGTCCGACCAATAGGTGCATTATTATTCAAGCTGTCCAGAGGTTGCGGGAAAGTCAACTCTTATTTATTTTATAATTTTTCTTTATTCTTAATCCCGCATTGGGGTAGTCCGTGTAATAGTGACACTAGACGATAGAATTTTAAATTACTTTGAACGCAAACCTACGTGTGTTCTGCGTAGGGCAGGTCGACATGATTCAATATCGACAATAATTGAGCGATAATTAGTGCAAAGTGATGGAATAGCGATTAAAATTAACAATTTTATTGATAAAATTCTGTAATTTGGTGTAATTGTTTTTATTGAGCATTCATAATAATGGTGCTAAATTTTATAAAAAATACGTCACTACTTAACGCGGCGCTATTGTCACAGGTTAGTGAACCGATATTTATAAATGTCGTTCTATTTTATTTACGATTTTATGCTATTTAGTTTGTATGAAACAATATTTTTTTAATTTAGATTTTAGGTTTGTTTTGGTAGTTTAATAATATTCCTATGGATTAGTACTTCGAAAGTTTTAATTTAATGTCGTATCTACAGCGCCACGTTGTATATAAGTTGGCAAAGAGCTGCTATGAGAAACAAAGTATGAAGGAGATTGGGATCTCCTTCGTATTTGTTTGTCATAGCACCACGTCCACGAGATAAGGCTGATGCGATACGCGAGTATCCTGCGTAGACACCAGATCAAAACGGACAGTGTAGTCTGAGGTGCACTGTTAGTGTTGGTGACGTGATAGTGCGGAGTTCAAAGAGTACCTACTTATATTTCATTGCGAAACGAGGTGCAAGTATACACTGCGTAAATTGTAACTTCTCAACATAATAGAAAAGTTCAGCAATCAATACCTTAGTGTTTATTTAGTTATGCTTGATATTACTACACATTCACGAATAATATACATTTATACTTTTCTTTTAGATACGTTATAACTACACATTTTGTGCTAATAATATCTACAATTCCAAGAATATTAATGCATAGTTATAATGATTGAAGCTAATATATTGAATAGATATGTGTTATGGCAGTGGAATTGGCGATAATTTTAAATTAACTAAAAAGTTTAAGAAAGTACCTTATTAAAATCGGTCTCAGTCGTAGAATTATTTATTATTTATTTATTTGTTTATTCTCACATCGGAACGCCTTGCAGCAATTACACCAATGGAGGTCAATTAGTTCAGAATCTGCTACTTTCTAACATTGGTAAAGCAATAGAGATAAAAAGGAATGAAGCGAATAGATTGTTATTAAAATATAATAAGTATTTAATGATATATAAAACGCAATTGAGTAAGAAGAAGAAATTTATTTAATTACTAATATTGGTGAAAAATTTGATAATTTATTTTTGGATGTTCTTTCTTAGTGTGCTGATCAATCTGGGACTGAGGAATCTTTACTAATATCCCAAATAATGGCGGGCGATACTTTTGAATTAAAAAAAGCTTTAAGCTATTCCCTATTATTTCCTGTTTAGGGGTTTCTTCTAAAAAATCCAGTTCTGGTATGTATTATGATTAATTACCAATAATCACTCAGATATTGATGAATATAGAATATGCAACCACAAATGCCGATTACTACCTACCCTATTTCCTAGAACTGCTGATGTGCAAGTTATAGCCAATATGCCAAGTTATAGCTTGTGATAAGATTCTATTCCCGGTCTAATTACTCCTTTGACTACGATATCCCCATCCCTTCGAGCCAGGTAGGGGGAGGGGGGAGTGACCGCAACCTGTATAGCCAATATTCGCAATAATTACCAATGTTAATCAAAACGTCATCAGTCCATCATGAAGACATCTGGTTTCTATTACATCACTATATTGAAAGTTAAGATGAAATGGGATTTGCCTATCTATAGGTTGACGCACAATTTGAGGAGGGTCTTTGTACAGCGACGCCTCGTGCTGCTGTGGGTTCGTTCAGAAATAGTAGGACGAAAAGCAGCAAGTGTAGGCCAAAACATAAAGGCGAAAGTTTGTAAGTGTGTGTGTACGTATCTATGTTTGTTACATGAAGAAGTAAGCTCTTTTGATCCCTGACTGTACATATACACCAATAGGATAAAACTTATGGAATCTGGATTAAAATATCAAAGCAATGATCTGCACTTCTTGGTGTCAGAGATCATGTTTATGTACCTATGTCGGTATGCGTGCTACGGGTGCTAACTGGTTCACTGATATTTCAGCTTGGTTGCTAAATCCATGCCAAATCGGTAATGGAGGTTGTCTAAAATAATAATAGTTGACGTTGTTACGTGGTAAACCGTTGTGGTGGTGGTTCTTTGGGAATATGACATTTCAGCCGACTCACACAAGAACTCCCACTGACAACGCTCGTTATATTGAGCCTTACCTATTTTGGGATGAAATTGAAAATACTAAGGTGTTTATTCGGCTACATTATAAAAATAGTAGGTATATTGCTAATGTATATCTGAAACTACAATTTCAATTACTGCGCAAACCTGGACTTTGCTAACCAAATATTAATTTTCAAAGAAAACATAAGAAGTAATAAATCAATTCAATCTCTTCATCAATTTTTAAGAGCCTGTACAAATATACACGCGAGCAATAATCAAAGTTGCCGACTTGCCGGAGACATGGCTATGCGGTTGAGCGGTTGTTGGGCCGAGAGCAATGTCACGTGAGATATCGCTAGCTCCGGACCACAATCGCTACGTTTCAGATTAGAATGGATTAAGCGCATTATCGAATTGAATCTTAGTACTGCTGCAAAACTAATTATTTCTCTGGTTTTTTTTTAAGTTGCAGTTGATATTTTGGCATATTTTGGCAGCAACTACGGCACTTCTGTCTATCCCAATCAGCCTAAATACTTATGCACGAATATAGAAATCCTGATAACCGATACTTATAATTTAGCCTGTAGCTGGATCCTATTTCTATTCCTGCTTAGATATGTGTTTAGTTAATTTAGTTAAGTACTTGATTTCGTTTGCTCTTGAGTTACCTTTGAAAGTTCAGGGGGCCCCAACTATTTTATTAGTGGCAAGTCTTAATGAATGATGTCCGTGTGGTCTCCCGTGTCACTGAAGTGTAAGTAGAGTGAGGCTCCAAGGGCAGTTACTGTATCATTACTTACTACAACTTTAATAAGTTTGTTACAAGCAAATTCTAGACCAAAATTTGCTTCAGTGACTTCGAATTCGAAATTTTGCGAACTTTGTTATTTCTAAGTAACTCTAAGAAGTTAAATCTTGAGAGAGCAAGTGGCAAAGACTATGTAAACAATTAAGTTTATTAAATAAACAATTGTGCATGCCCATTGTAAATTTCAGTACATACGAGTTGAACAAAAATCAAAATGGTATTTCAAAAAAGTAAACACAACTTCGTACTGCAATGCAAAAGCATTTCTGCAGGAATACTATTGAATGAACAACAAGTTGGTAACAACGCTACCTCACGTTAACTGATCCCGCTTACTGAGCCATGGACTCATTACCATTCGAGCGATAAAATTCAAGCGCAACTACGTCGCTTTCCATAACTTAAATTTCGCTTGTTCTTCTCTGAACGGCGTCGTTCCACTTGTTCATTTTACTTACTACTAAGTGTTCTTAGTTATTTATTTCTAGAACTTTTTTCAGATTGTAAAGCTATTAAAAGTATTGACGGCTAAAGTCTACATTCAACATTCATCTCGATGATGGAACTATTGGAGTCGACCTAGATACGGTTTAGATGACCAAATTATTTTTTTAAATCTACTCCCTTGACTTGGTCTAACCTTTCGAACTGTGAATTATTTTTATTTACGGTACCCACTGTTAGACAACTGACTGTTCCAAAATCAATGCATTAGCCCCAAAGTCAAATTTATTAAAAAAAAAACTCTCTACTTTTCAGGTAAGAGGATATTATGCATATTCCGAGCTAAAAACTATAAAACCTGGGGTTACCTCAAGGTAAAGTGCTAGGTCCAATTCTGTGTTTGTTAGACTTATGTGATATCCCAGAGCCGGAAAACATAACCATTGTGACTTTTACCGATGACACTGCTATTATGAGTACCGGACCGACTCAGTCACCAACCATCGATCAACTAGCTGTGAACAAAGTTTACGACTGGATACAAAAATCGAGAATCAATCTGAATGAGTCAAAATCAATTCACGTTGACTTCACAAACAAACACTGCGACTACCTATACTCGGAGGGAAATCCTGTTTATAAATAAATATCTAATAAGATACACGCGTATATTTCTTTTTGTGCTTTATTATTAAGAGGGTCCTTTTTCACAAGCCTATCGTCAATATCAAGTTTAAAAGCTTCAGTTAATCTAAGCACTTCATCTAACGCAACTCAACGCGATGTTTGACGAAAAGGCAACGCGAAAAAGAGAGAACACCTGAAAACTCTGCTAGCATTCGGTGATTCCGTGATTTACTCAAATATTTTATAAAACTTGTTCCAAGAAATACGTGTTTTTATAAACACTTAAAAGTTTTTGAAAAATATTGTTGTCATTCAAAATCTTGATTAAAGTTACAAGGCTTCTATTGTTATACTTTTTTGACTTTTTATATTTTTGACTAAATTATGAAGTTTCAAAGTTCATGCAAAATAGTTGATTTTCAAAGGTCTTTACTGGATTAGTTTTACACAAATTTATAAACTAATTTCAATGGAACCCTAGATAATATCCACAAGATATTGTGTTTCCAAAATATCTAATGAAAAATGTGTAATAACGTTATAATCGCGTAAGAGCGGTTGTATGAAAAACAGTGAAAATGTATGTCGAGTCGGATGCTCGATCCGATTTATTAATAAGTAATTGATTACAATCTAGCCTAAAAGACTAATAACTGGTGGGTAGTGATAGACTTTTACTGACTAAGTCCCATCGGTATTCCTTTAGTTGCCCTTTGTGTTCCAGAGCCACGGTAACCATTTCACTATCGGCAAGCTTGCGCCTATGTGCCCGGGACTCGTCCTGCAAATCTCGGCGATGCACAGGACGTCTCTTGCGGAGGCCGGGAGAGTGGGATATGTCGCTTTCTCATACTTTGCACCTCCTGCTCTGCTCGCAATGCTGCTTCACAGACGGAGGTGACTACTTTCCATTTCCTCTCGCTCCGAACCATGACCAGGACCAGAGCCGGACGCAAGACATCGCTACTGCCGATTGCCTCCAGGAGGACATGTGAATCCTCCGCCCAAGGTAGAGAATGCCTGAGGCTTTCATTGTTCACCTTTGTTCCTTTGTATACACTTATAACAAATGAATAAATACTATTGACAGGAACTAAATATATTATTCCAAATATATTTGAGACCAGCAGATCAACCAAAGAACCCTACAAGATCTAACCTAAATGTGCTGAATTTTTAACCAAAAATCACGTTTCTGAGCTTCAACTTGAATCTAATAAGCCGCAACTTTTCATCCTCAACAAACTTTTATCAATAGAACGAGACTTGGAAGGACTTTTATGTTTTTAAGAAATAAGGGGTGATCCAGTTTTCAAAAAAGAAAACATTATTAAAGGGCAAATTTATTAAAGTGATAGTTTTATCAGTAAAAAAATATTTATTGTTTATTTTCGCCTGTGTATATAAAATATAGCCTATGTCACTCAGGAATAAAACAGCCTTCTATCGGTGAAAAAATTTTATCAACCAGACCAGTGCTTCACAGATATTACTTAATAAAAACTAAAAAAAAAAATTTTACCTCTTTTAAATAATATTAGTGTAGTCTATATTTAAACATCATGTTTATATTCCGGGACTTTAGAGGAGGTGTGACCAACTCTATGTTACTTACTGCTTCGAACTTTAGGTAAATATGTTCAACTATTCCGATCTCAGGAATTATTATGAAACATGATGTCAGTCCAATTAGAGCCTCTTAGGGAGTCAATAAAATTAGAACAATTACTTCGTGGAACTCAAACGTTGAATCGGGAAACCAATGGATGCGAGACGCACAGGACCAGTCATTATGGCCACACTTGCGAGAGGCCTATGTTCAACGTGGTAGTGTAGTGGACGTCTTTTGGCTGAAATGATTCTTATGATGATGACTCCAGCGTTGATAAAGGCAGAAAAATGATTAAATTGGCCATAAGACGTATCTTACTAACATCTACGCCTGAACTACTGAATAATTATAATGCCTTGAGTAGTAGTTTTATGAGTTTAATAAATTGTTTAAAGCTTACATCACGCGTTCGCATTTCAGTGGTTTCAACATAGAATCTTGGAATTGGATCACCCTCTACCATCCAAACTCGTAAAGTAAAGATACTTTGAAAGTTCTAACCGACACTGGTGAGCCCGTGACGTCACCCAAGCGAGACGGAGGTATACGCGAGACTGCTGTAAGAAAAAGATGGGTGTAAAAGATGCTTGGCTGTTGTGTTATGCATGCTGTAACCTGTTGCTTGCGGTAGTAAGTTTTATATGCCTCATGAGGGAGAAAGATCGACAAGTGGTTGCTTATGACAATTAGATTGCAAGCTATGGAGCTCACGTGTGAGCTAGGGAAAATTAGTTTTATAGTACGTTATAAATTGAATTGTGTTCATTGAAGAAAAGAAACTGAATTATTTGTACATCTATCGTTTTCAGATGTTTGCATTATTTATGATAAATGTACACAAAATAATCAACTATGAAACAACGCCCCAGGACAACGTGAGTACAATTTGAACGCTTTCCCTGCCCCAGTACTTGAGCCTCGTTGTGCTTCCTTAGGTTACCTGTAGCTGACAAGCAACGCTACATTACTAACTGCTATTGACTTTGAATAGTAACTGTTTCTTGGATTACAAGTTGCATTCGTTGTTTAGTATGGGATTCTTTGTGATTTTTGACACCTTCGCACTCAGTCCATGAGCATTGTACAATGATTGTTATGTAATAGTGGAATCTCTTATGTACATATACAATAAATGTTAAACTTATTTTATTAATTAGCGTAGGCTTAGCTACTGGTACCACGGGAAAACCGAGCGGTGAAACTGAGCTACGAAACTGTGTGTCTCGTGTCTCGTTTCATTAGAGCTAAGCTGCATAAGTGCGAGTAAGACGTGTTCCATAACACGTCTTGCTAAAAAATGAATCTTCCACGCAATTTTTTTTGGCTTCAGTAATGTCTATTATAGTCTAATCTACCAGGTCTGATCGGTACTTTACAAACCTATCGCCAGTTTTTAGCTCACATTCTTAGCACGCATCCTTAGCATGCATCCATAGACCGAATCCTGAGCATACAGCCGTTGCTTTAAATACTATACCCACTAGAATTATTTCAGCAATCCCATCGGTGGAAATTAGACAGTTACCCAGCTTAGCAGATCTCTGCTGGAAGCTAAGCTAATTGAAGCTAAACCATTTACTAAACTAAGCGATTTGTGAGTTTTTAACCGACTTCAAAAAGGAGGAGGTTACATGTTCGGTTGAATGTATGTTGTTTTTTTTTTATGTATGTTCACCGATTTCTCGGTCAATTGTGGCCTGATTTTGAAATATTTTTTTTTCGATTATCGATAGGTTATGCTTCCGAGTTGGTTCCATAGAAATATTGTTATGATCTGATCATGAACTTCGAAGATATGGAACAGAACTCCTCATAGGATCACAGCAGAACCGTCGTAACAAGCAAAATTGCTTTGTTTATACGTGTAGTCGATGACTGACTGAAAGTAGAGGGGGAATATATCGAACTGATCTGATGATGAAGCCTGAAGTTAGGCACCGGAACTCTGTAGTAAATTAATGTAATCTAACCGTGTTTGGGATTATTAGAATTGTCATGAGATGCACTCTGGCTATAAGGTATTTAAATTTGGCTGAGGGGTACTTTTTAGTGCTGGTACTATAACTAAAAAGTGTAAAATAAAAAACTTTTCCAAAAAAATAGTAATGTAGTGTTTTTTTTTACTTTGAAGTCGGTTTTTTTTTTCGGAATAGTTTTTTATTTACTACATTGCCAGCTACACCAAAAAAGGAGATTGAGACTTAGGGCGCTTTCAATTCAAACGTTTCATGTCGGACCGCTGCCGCACGTTTACCGTGCCGTTGGCTATATCCCGCAACCGGCTCGCTGTCGTACGGTAGCAGTCCGACACCAAACGCCTAAATTCAACAGACTGCTGTGCGATTGTATACCAGTGACACGACATCAGTCAAGCCATGGACTCTGACTCTCTCTCTCTGACTTAAAAACATTACTGTGAAGTACTGCTCTTGTTGAAAATCATCGAGCTGTCGAGCGTTCGCGGTACCTGCGCCGCGCTGTTGCCGCATCAAGCGCTTTGTATGAAAATAAAAAACGATCGTCCGTGCGCAGTACGTCTAACGCACAGCTGCTACGATACCGCAGCCGGCCGTCAATAAGGGCACTATGAAATCCAAATCTTTTCTTTTCTTGTCCGAAGGTAGGTACTGACTTGTTAGCGACTTCAACAGTGCAGTATAAATAATTGGCGTTATGTTAGTACCTCACATACAATATAAAGGTAATGAGTAGGAAACCTTTAGAATTGCTCTTTGAGCGCATTCTAGAGGCAGCAGAATTGTCTTTGCAGCACCACCCCATGCAGTTATGCAGTTGGTAAGAACAGATTGGCACAAAGCCAAATATACATGCTTAATTCATTTAAAGTCGGCAATGTGGCGTAAATTCTTATAGATATATCATGTTCTTATAGATATTCACGAACTCGATTACATAGCAAATCAATATGTTTACGGAAATTCAGATTTGTGTCAATCGTGATTCCTAAATATTTCATATGATCGGTTTTAGCTAGAGTAGGGCACGAACATGTAGCGTCAGCGTCTGTCGTACAGTGATGAGCGTAAATGTTAGGGTTAGTAAAAGGTACATTAGTAATTCTTATTTAAAATAAAAAATATTTGTTTTTTTTCTGTATTTAATGTTAATGAATTCATATGAAGTCAATTAGATACAATATTAAAGCCACTCTGAGCATATTTATAGACCTCCTCTCGGGATTTAGCTGAGATCAATAGCGCTGTGTCATCTGCGTATGACAGTATGATAGCATCTGGTAATTTCAGGTTGCACAGATAATATATGTAAATTAAAAAAAACGTTGGTCCCAAAATACTTCTCTGACCTTTTATATTACAAACTTTCGTGTAAATTTGAAACACAAATCGCTAGTTGAATAATTGTTATTTATTCAATGTTTTCAAAAATAAACATTATTGCTATGTATTCAAACAATCCGTCAAAACTCGTGAATGAAATTAAAACACTTTCTGAACGAAACTAATTGGAATTATTATAAGCAAAGCGTCGCGTCGTTGCGTGACGAAGTTAATTAGCATTCTAATAGGCGTATGTTTAGTATTAACGACCGTGTTTAGATTTTGAATGTACTGGGGTATAAAATTGAATTTGTAAAAGCGATATTGCGATTTGTTCTAACAAAAACATAAACACAAGATTCAATTGATAGGCTAGTAAATGAAAACACTAATATATATTATGAAGGCCTGTGATCAAAGCTTGACTCCATTTTGCTGTAGTATTTGTGCGAGAAGCATCAATTGAACCGTTTGTTCAATCAAATATTTATCATGGACTTATAATCCTTTTACGGAATCAATTTCGAAAAATCTACAAGCAAAATATTGACTGGAACTCTTAATTCCAAAAGCCCTGGATCTATTTCGAAATTAAGAAGTGCCAACTCTCGGCGTGGTTCAATTAGTTAAAATTAAAATTTGTATGAAGCATCTCGAGGGTCCTCGCTCATCATTTTGGGCCCTCATCACAAATTGACTCTTGGCCCGGCACCATTTATCCTCTTTTAAATCTTTATTGTCACTCCAGAGCTTGTACAGATGCTTATAAATCTTGTTGAGAGTTATTTGGAAGTAATTTAAGATAATGAATTACCTGAGTGACTGGCACTTAATCTTTTCATTAATTATTCATATTTATTGTACTAGTTGTGTCATCTTTTAGTAACCAAGTTGCTTGTCTACACTTAGCTTGTCGTGTGTGGTGTCCTGAAATATGCTTCGATGCTCTGTTGTCCTATCACTCGTCTATATATGTCCGATTACTAATAGATAGGTTCTTCTTACTTGTAATTCTCAACATCCGCAGGACTTAATCAGTGATGTAATGATAATCTAATTACCTAAGCCGCTGCTCTCATAACCTCAGCTGATTAGCTCATGTCATCAGCGTTGCGTGTCACAATGGAAGTAAATTGATCAGTCGCGTGTCATACATATGTATGAGTCCCTTCTGATCCTGCTTGTTTACTTAGTCATACGGCTTTTTGTTCTCTACTGTTTTTGCTTAGATTTGTTCCTTAATGAGATGAATGTCAATTATCTACGATCAATCAAACGGTTTGTAGTCTTGTATGTATGTGTAATGAACAAGCTGACGCCTCACTACAGATAACAAAAATTTTCCACAAGATTTACTTTTATAACGTAGGCGAGCACTAAGAGAGCATTTTCCCAAATTCACCTCCTAAGGGGATGGAACGGCCAAAAAACTTATTTTCTCGCGGAAGAAACCGCTGACAGAAACTAGTTTTCTATATTTATTTATTAGAATGCGTATTAGAATGGTCTTTTCTTTCATTTGATTTCCCACACAATACGACTACAAAAAATGCTTTTAGCACTCCTACTGTTCTGGATGTAACAGCCGCCACATTGCTTTTTAATATTATATAATTAGCCTATATAGCCCAGGTCGTAATAATGAATTAAATGAAACCTTATTCATCAAAATCAGTTCCGAAGTACATACCTACCCACAAACATACATAAATTGTTAAAATAATAACCCTTTCTTTTGACTTTACCGTAGTCGGGTAAAAACGATTCCAATCAGGACTATTGTGTCCTAAGTTCGCGATTGACAGTTTTCGATAGCATATAATTGTGTATTCAGCAGGGGCTATAATACAAATCAGCATATCAGTGATGTCCTATGATACCTCTAACGCAACGTCCCCGTGCTATTCGATCCCCGAATCTTTCCATCAGCCGTGCGCAATGCTACTTCAATTAGCAATTCAAATACTTCCTCCTCTCGAGTCCCTCTGGCTGAGTGCCTTAATGTGTTCAAAGTTCACTCATTTTTCCTCTGTCACGATTATTTTCCTCCCGTTTGAAGGAACGGTTTTGTTTTTGGAACATTTTTTGCGAGGAACCAGCGCGTGACACTGCTACATTTTATTAGTATGTATAATGAATCTTGAGAGAAGAAAGATTTATGGAGAGTATTTTTCAAGGATTGAATTTGACAACTGGGTCATCGTTGTGGGACGGAAACATTCTCTAATAAACCTAAAAACAGATCTACTCAATTCGCTTATAACAATTATTAGAAATTTTACTGTCTATATATAAATATATATATATATATATATATAAAAGTAGAAACTGACTGACTGACAAATCAACGCACAGCCGAAAATACTGGGACTAGGAACGTGAAATTTTGCACAGTCTCCTTTTATGACGTGGGCGAGTCAAAAATCATCCCATATGGGGATGAAATGGGGTTCCAAAGTTTGTATGAAGAAACCTACTTCTACGCGGGCGAAGCCGCTGGCTTTTATATAAGGGGTTTGAACCGGATTGCCTGCCGCCCTCTGGTATCAATCCGTTTACTTTCATTTTCCGACTACGTTCAAGCTGAGCCTTAAAGTACTCTCAGTCTTATTTTCCCTCGTTTCGACGTAAGCTGGTCTAGATTCGGTTATGTCAAAGCCGGAACCGGAGCAGCTCAAGCAACAAACTATAGCTCGTCTAACGATATTACAGACTGTTGTTTTTGCTTGCGAACTAAGTGTTCCCGAGGTTTTGTGTACTTCAACGGTCAGATTGTATGTTTTCTACATCGAAGGAAGCTTCAGGTCTTACCTTGATTTAGTCGATATAATTTACCTCTAATGAATGAGTGCGGTCATTAGAGATTCAGCGCATGGCATCCATTCCTAATCCAAGATATTATATCTACAATGCTACAAAAAATTCTGAGAAAAAAATCTAATAATCTCTGAACACATTACCAAATGAAACGTATGACATTGTCAGGGCAAACATATTGAATCATTAGGCATAATTTAATATTCTCATCAGCCCCGAGTTCTGGGCTACAAGGCCCGTGTCTGGAATACTAACCACTGTAGGCAATTAGGTTAGTTTCCTATCTATTATATATCTACGTGCTAATTGATCTAAATGATACTTTATATCTACATACATGAAGACGTGCGGTTACTAGTGTAAACCAGGTACTATGCACAATCTGTATGAGTGATTGCATTTTATGAGAACATATTGCATGCAACGGAGCGAGCCTAATATCCGGAGTAAGATGTATAAGGTTAATCGTTCAGAAAATTGTTCATCCGTACTGGCTCTTCGTACATTTTTAAGGATGCAATATGTCGGGAGTTCATGAGCGAATAGGATCAACCAGAATAAATGTATCGGGAAAGTGAGCGAAGTTTATTGACGTAGTACATTTATTTAAATGTAACATATGCATTTAAGTGATACACTAGACATACTCTAGTGCTACAAGATGTAAAATAAGCAAGCAGTATCTATAAGGACTAAGTTACGTAGGCAATCGAACTTCCTTACATTTTAGAATCCAGCTCGAAGGACCAGAAAGTATCACTGTCTTTGACAAAGGAAAACTGCTTTCAGATGAAAACATAAGAACATCGCCTGCCAAGATAGAAACGCTAGAACGATGCACGAACCTCTCTAAGAGGCTTACAGGTATATTTCAAATCACTACCGCGATCTGAAGAGGTCAGCCATAGAGTTCCATAAACTAGTATATTTACGTTCCAATTAAGGAAAGGATTCTCTCGGCGGACATCGGAAAATTGTTAGCAGGAATTATTTCATATTTGTTATAGTGAAGTGCGGAACTTTGCAATATTTTTTAGATAATACTTGTGAGGTCTAAGTTCAATTTCCAAGATAGGGAGATATGGATAAAAAGCTAGAAAGAGTCGTTTTATATTACACGGGTCAGATTACATACATAACTGACTTAATATAGAAATAGTACTTGTACTAGGTAAAGGTAATAATGGACAGTAAGACCTGCTGAGTACATGTTTGTTTATGAACATTATTTCGGTCAAAAGACGTCTACTGCTGGACACAGGCCTCCCACAAGTGTCGCCACAATGACTGGGTCTGTGCCTCTTGCATCCATATGATTCCTACGACACTCACCGGGTCACCTTGCGTCTTATACGTCGTCTTACGCGGTATCGAATCAGTGTGAGCGCATTGATGAAGGCTGGCAAGTCTACTAACCTAACCTAACCCAACGCTAAGCATACTTCCGGATTTGTTGAGAAATCAAGATTCTTCATTCTCCAAGAGAGTCGTAAGGAAACTAGCACCATACTCAACTACAGACGCACACGCTTTGCTTCCGTCTTCACCGCTGGAGCCCGTCGCAACGTTTTCGTTAATGTCCGCCCCGTCCCTAGCTCGAGTAAATCCGTGTCGCAAGAGCCTACAGTCTTAATTCACCCTTAAATAATAATTAATCAATATTCAATACAGCCCGTCCCTTACTGTCATCCCCCAGCGACACCCGTAACCCAAAAGGGGGTGCCCTTAGCGTGTAGCCGCTTAGTTTTTAATTTAGTTTTAGATTTTGTAAGCCCTGGCTTAAATTTTATTAAGGCCGCCACAAACTTCCTATGAAATCCTACATATAAAAAAACAGGGATCACAATCTATACATCGTGACGTAATACATAATTTTCTTTTGCACGCGGCTCTCGTCAAGACTGACCTAAGTTGACGTCTGTGAACTAGAAGGTATCTATATCATAGATATTGATGTTAATAACACAGTTGTTTGTGTTTTTAATAAATACGGCAAGTACCTTTCAAAATAACCATTAAACGTCAAATCCCTCTGCCTCATATAGGTACACTTCTGCCTAACCACTTGGGGAATAGGACTCACTTTTATGGATAAAAAATATTTATTAAATCTTTTCAAAGAACTCTCCACCAGCCTCTACAAAGCTTCATGCGTCTGAACCAATTTTCGAAACATTTTTTCCAGTCCACCGCAGACGAGGTGTCGGCGGTGGACTGGAAAAAATGTTTCGAAAATTCCACGGTCTTCTCGAATGCTGCTAGCGCTTCTTCCGGCGACGAAAACTGTACCCCTTTCAGCAGATTTTTTATTTTAGAGCATAAAAAGAAGTCACACGGTGCCAGATCAGGACTGTAAGGAGGGTGTGGGGTACCCAGACTCTGACCGGTGTAGTATCCAGGAAATCCCTCGTTTTGAGCGCTGAGTACGCGGGCGCGTTGTCATGGTGAAGCAGTCCTACTCCGCGGAGCCTGGTGTTCGGTCGCTTGTTGTGTGTTCATTGCAGACAAAACTTCTGGCAGGCGTTTTGTGGTATACCATTCAGCGTTGATGCTGCTTTGGTTTAATTACAGTCAGACACCCCGTCAAAGTGAAGAAACTAGCGAACAAAATTTTCCCTGCGCTTCTCGATCGCTTCATTTTCACTGCTATTTTTAACGATAAATTTATTCACAATAACCCAATTAAAATGTCCATCCACCCGAACAATAAGAAAAATGAAGCAATATCGATCAACCACCACGATTACCACCAACATTACCTGTGGAATTACCAGATTGAAAGAAAGAAAGAAAGAAATGGCTATGGCTATGCAACAACAATAGATTGAAATACTGACAAGCCGGGTGAAATTTTGTGAAATTCAGCATCGAAAGGAATTAAATGAGGGTCCAAAGTTTGTATGAAGAAACCCACTTTTAAGCGGTCGAACCCGCTGGTAAAGATGCAAGTAGCATTAATTTAAATTGTTATTTTTGTCTTCACAAGTCGAAGGGTTAGAGCTCCTAGGTAATTTTTGAGAGTTAAGATCCTTAAGACATCAATCACTGCAATCGAAACTGAAGCTATGTAACAAATGATTGTATATTTCGGTCGTATCGCATTGTTTATGTGCAGACACACACTATCAAAGCTGTATATAATAGATGACATCAACATAGTGGAACACTCACAAATATTTAAAAACTCTTAAAATGTTATAGCAGCTTACCGCGCAGACGTTTATTCAAAAGTACTTTTATCTGCCACAAAAGAAAGATATTAAGAAAAACTGGCAAACGCTAATAGAAATTGTTTCTTTGATGGAAAGTTTATTCTATTATACTGTTATAAATACTGAAAAGCCAGCCGGTTCAAAGTTTACGCAGGAGGGACAAGTGACGAACTTAGCGAGGTACTTACAAAAAACATATAATTTATTTTCTTTGGCTTGTCGAAAGCATAAGCCTATCATAAAGTAATGTCATTTATTTTTTCGTATGAATAGTTAACTTGTTTACCATTAGAATATGGATGTACTATACTCATTGTAACGTTTTTGTAGCATTTGGCAGCAAATGTATCAAGTCTACTTTCTCGGCAAGCCTCCCTGAGGTAGTCAACACTACATTCAAATTCTCAGCTTCATTTTACCAAGATCGCGTCTGTTTCAAAAATTCCACATATTGTCCAGTTGTGCAAATACTTGTACACAAAACTACACTAATTTTACAACACAATATCCTCTAGGAATTAATTTGCGAATAATCAAATCAGTCACTGAAGTTCACTCAAAAAAATCCGACCAAATAACCAGACATACATGCCATTTTTCCTAATGATATTTTTTGATCCTTTGTGAACTTTGAGGGTAAAGAGTTCTCAAAGAGACGGTGCTCAGTGTTACCGTGAGTCACGTTTGTTGCAGATATTGGATCAGTCTGCTGTGAGTTCGAGCTATTTCGCGTCGGAGCTATTTTTGTTCAACAGTTACTCCAGTGCCCTATTAGACCTATATTTTATTGGCATTGAAAAATGGACTTCAGAGCTTTCATTTATTTTCGGTATTTTTGGCAAAATAATAGTGATTTTGACAGTAGTTGTTCCGTAACGGTTAACGTATTTTTGGGATTTTTAATTTATAAACGTATCCACGACTGTGCCAAGTATTCTAAAATCTTTAAGGTCTGAATACTTTCAGTGTACGATTATATCAAATCCATGAACACGAAAATGAGACTGTAAGTTGAGAACTCTGAACCAAATCCTTGAAAATATTGAAAAACGCTCCAAAAGGAGCTCAAAGGCATATTTGTTATGGCCTTCAATTTTGAAAGACCAACGTCTTTCAAAATTGAAGGCCTTGAATCAACTTTTAATTTTGCGTTAAACTCGGAGCACATTTCAATAACTCCCACGTATGAACGTTGCGCGTTGTTATAAATCCAGCGCCGCCACACACCGCGACCAGTGTCGCGCGAGATTTACAGTTTATGGTTTGTTGAAGTCGAGTGGACGTGTCGGTTCACGGAAACTATTCTATTCCGAATCAAAGGAGCGGGAATGTGGCTTTTACGAGCTCACTGCGGTTGTTACACTTATGAGTTCATTTCTTTTTTAAGGTCAAGTGTGCTATTTCACAACGTTTCGTAAACGTTCATACGTTAAGAAACTATTCTCACTGGCGTATTGTAGTGTTGTTAAAGCGAAATAATAGGGGTTAAAGTATGAAATTGTCGTTTTTTAAAACGGTTTGCTTTGAAGTGTTGTAGCTTTGGATTGACTTTTAAGTATAAGTTCAAATAAACTTTATATTAAAGGTATATTATTCTTTTTTAAAAATTAGGTATGTATTGGTTTCTTTGTGTTTTGTATTTTTTGTAATATCACAGTATTTGTAACTATTTTTGTATGAAATATAAGAAACCTCGCAATACTTTGTAATATTAGTTCTACTTTTTTTCACATCCCCCGCCCTTGGGCGGGGCGGGAGATAGTGTCAGATTTTTACTGACTAAAAACCCACTCCTGTTCCTTCGTTGCCTTCGTCCCGGAAATAATGTGTCTCAAGCGGTACCTATACAATATTGATGATGTATATGAACTTAAAAATTGCTAATTGCTATTGCTAATGAATGGGATGTCTATTTTTGTTTCAATGGACGTGGAAAATTTTATCTATGGACGTGGAAAATTTTATATCTGACACTATTTCCCGCCCCACCCAAGGGCGGGGGATGTGAAAAAAAAAGTAGAACTCATATTACAAAGTATTGCGAGGTTTCTTATATTTCATACAAAAAAAGTTACAAATACTGTGATATTACAAAAAATACAAAACACAAAGAATCAAATAAATACCTAATTTTGGAAAAAGAATAAAGTACCTTTAATATAGAGTTTATTTGAAATTATAATTCCAAGTCAATCCCAAGATATAACACTTCAAAGCAATTAAAAAAAACGGCAATTTCATAGTTACAGGCCTAATATAATCGCAATTATCACAACAGCCGCTTATTGGTGTGATCTGATCAAACTCTGTTATGATTATCTACTAAAAAAATTATATATTTAAAAAAGAAGAAACTGGCTGAGCTTCGTATCAACGCACAGACGAAACTAATGGACCTTGGAACGTGAAATTTTGCACAAGATTTCCTTTTATGATGTAGGCGAACTAAGACGAGGTTTTTGATTCAACTTGCAAGGGGGTGAAAAGAACGAAATTCATTTGTATGTGTGTTAGAATTTTATTCTATGGGCCCCATATTCCTGACACTTAGCGTAATAGTAAACCTAAGTAAATAAGGTTAACATTATTGGTTTTTTAAAGCTACCACTGTATAACGATTTATGGCGTGTTGAAGGTTATTTATTTATTTTATTTAAACAGAATGGCCGAAGCCAATTACACCATTTATACCCAGACAGAAGTATAAAGAAAACAAAATAATAAAACAATGATTAAAATTCAAAACGGACAAGTCACAAGTCGCGCCGGACTTTTAAGGGGTACCTATTTAATAAATATTATACAAAGTCATAAATTCGCCTCACATAACTTGATACATTCTGACAATACCGTCTTCCCCAAACATATCAAAATCTGTGTTCTTGTATACAGAGTATTAAGTGCCGAGTGTCCGCGGTAACGCCATATGACTTAGAGTGCGCAACTGTACGACACGTCGGGACTGCCAGGAGCCGATGTTCTCTGTCCCGGTTGTAGTCGTTTGACACACATAAGTTACTGATAATGTTTTTTTATTTCAGGAGCATCTATAATTCCCCTGAGTATTTTGAATGCCACAATCATCTGGTCGCGTGACCGTCTAGCTTCTAAGGAATGAAACCCAGCAGGAATTTCGTGAGATATAAAAAAGAATAACAGCTAAAAAGACATTTATAAAGATTCCTTAGGAATGTTTTTTGCACTTTTTCTAAAGTTAACGTACCGTAACTTACATTGTTTTTCAAACAGATTCCAAACGCTCGCACTTGACTCAAGCTCGGTACGGACTAATGCACCGAAAACATGACATGGGGACTGTGAAAATTGCGACCGTTTCTTAAAACAAAACCAAGACGTTTAAAGGACTCCTTGACGGTAGATATAATATGGTTGTGAAGAAGAGTTTCTGGTAAAATGTAACTCGCAGGTCTTTCATAGCGCATCAGTTCGTGCAAGAAGATCGATATCAAGCTTGTATCCGAAACGGGCGCTGCATTCGACCAAAATTCATTTCATAACACTTTGAGGTATTAAAGTCACTTTGGTTATTCTAACTCCACTTACACACTGAGTCTATATCAGCTTGCAATCATATTCAGATTTTATTTCGTAGAAAAGTTTTAAGTCATCAGCTTAAGGCATATATCAAGAGGCATTTGGCATTTTAAATAACGTCAGGTAGGTCATAACTCATTAATATTGTAACTATAAACTGATTTATCTTTGTTTTAATTTTTTTTTAAGACATGACTTTTACAATGTTTTTAAATTATTAAAACTTCTACTACCTTAAATTCGTTAGTCATTTATTTTGTTAACATTAATTTATTGAACATTGTAATTATTCATATTTTTTTTGCTTTTTTTATATAGCCTCTTTTTTATAATGTGAATGTGAGAACACTGTAGAATCCACTAATTCTTAAATTACTTCCTATTAAGACTCACCTTCTTTTAATATGGTTATTTTTATTATGCTTTTGGGTACAATATTAACTGGTCTACACTGTTCTTGCATATCATCTATGAATACTGCATTATGGAAATATTGTAACATCAACCACTTTTTTTATAAGAGTAACCATGAAGTTTCTTGCCGGTTTTTCTCCATAGGAAACGACAAATTCGGAACCGTGCACTGACTTCTGTCGTTTTATAAGTACCCATGTAAGCCTATGTGACATAAAAATATTAGAATTTTTGAATTGACGATCCAAATGAAGAGGAGAGGACCAAGCACCGAACCTTGCTTACTCCTGAGCGAGTGTTATACGGAAGTAACTCATATACCTAGTCCTAGTCTCACAAATTGCTGTCGATCTCGTAAATAGTCTGCAAGAAGCCGGAGAAGTCCTGGAGCAACACCTATCGCACGAAACTTTGATAGCAAAACGTTATTGTTGACTCTCATCAAACGCCTTTCGAAAGTACAAGTAGAGGACATCGACCTGAAGTCCGCGATCAAGACTGGTGGAAATAGAGTCAACCAAATAAAAGGGAGAAGCTTATTCCTTGGGTTAATAATCATGAAACTTGGCACAAATTCTTATTAAAATGAATAAAGAAGACTGTCATTACCAACTAGTTTTTCAAAACTACCCTCGATATACGTTTTAAGGGGTTAAAGTTTATTTTTAAATCTTTCTCGCTAACGAAGTCGCCAGCAAAGTACTACTTTACTGATAAAACAAACATCACCTAAGTATAAAATCCAGCTCAGTGGTTCCGTACCCACCGAATAACCTTCTAAAACCGGAGCAAACTTTTGAACGCCTTTTAAAATACAAATTTAATTTTCCGTGACATTTCAATGTTTGAACTGAAACTTTGGACAGACATCGCAGCGAGCTGCTAGACGCTATTGAGTCGACGCTTTCCGATACTTGACCTTACCGAGAGAGGAAAAACAGTCCCTCTTGAAAGTGCTACACGAAACTCGGCTATATCGAATATTGAGCCAATCAGGCACCCACTATACGCAGAAAATTCTCATCTCTGAACATTCGACGAGCAAACCGTTGTCCTGAATGTGACTGCAGTTGATGAGTTGGACGGTATCATTATACAGGATACAATAATAAAGTAAACCGTTGCAGTTGTCTTGAATGTGACTGCAGTTGATGAGTTGGACGGTATAATTATACAGGATAAACAAAATGTCACAGCACAAAATATTATGAGACTAAGATCAGTAAGACCTAATTATGGTTTTGAAACGTGGTCGCTTACAATTGACCTCATCAGAAGGCTTAAAACACCTAAAGGACAATGAAAACGGCTATTGAGCGCATAAGAAATGTAGATATACGTAAGAGAACCAAGACTCCCGACATAGCTTGAAGAATCGCCAAACTCAAGTGGCAGTGGGCAGGGCACATTGCTCGCAGAACAGATTGTCGTTGGGGCTGAAAGTTTCTGGAGTGGCGACCACGTATTGGAAGATGTAGCGTTGAAAGGTCTCGTACAAGTTTGACCGATGACCTGGTTAGGGTCGTGAGAATCCGGCGGGTGCGAGTTGCACAGGACCATTCATTGTGGTGACGCTTGGCAGACTATATGTCTTATGTCCGACAGTGGATGTCTTTCGGTTAAAATGATGATGATGATGATGAAGATCAGCTCTATAATTCATTAAGGCTTTGAATGACAAGGCTTAATAAGATAGGCGTTGTAACTCCACACCTCACTACTGTGTTTATGTAATTAAATAGCGTCAGTCACTGTGGATGTCTGCTGAGATCGTGACTCAGGATCGGCTTACGGGCTGCGGTCATTCTTTCTTATCAGCCACGTGTATGAAACGTTATATCACAACAAAACACCGGCACGATAGGTAACTATGAAGCTACCATTTTTACGCGGATACAAAACAAGTAAAAATAAAAACTATCTCATTTCGTACAACTCTCACTTGGTGAAAAGCCTCTCCATATCTGTGAGTGGGTGTAAATGAGAGCAGAAAGCTGTATTTTTCTGCGACTCTAATTTCAAAACAGCAGCTTGCTCCAGAAAGCAACTGACAATTAAAAAAATCGCTCATGCACAACTTTTTAACATGAAAAACCTTTTGCACAAAAATGTCGGCTGTCATCATACACATAACACAGTTCGCTTGGAATCCGACGCGAACATTGAGTTTTAACTTGGTAGATTTTTGGGGAAATTCAATCGTTTGGAATTAAAGGTTAATGCAGCAGTCAAGTGTCGAACAGGTGCCTCACTCTGTATACATACATTGTTCGATTAAAACTCGAACATATCTAACAACTCTTTTACTGCGTTATAGGAACTGGTTTGTTTGAAATGGTTCGATGCGGATTGTTTATTTTAGAAAAATATTTGTAGAACTGATTGAACTTTTATCCCCATAACTTGTAAATGGCTGAACCTTTATTAAAAATATCAACGAACCCTCACAAGAAAAACTACTTGAATAAATTGAGTGAATTTCTTAATGACGAATCTCTGTAATTTCATGTTGTTGACATTTTTAATATATTTTTTTACTTGTTTTATTAAATTAATCTTCTGAATTGACTATAAATTTTGACATGAAATGAAATTGAATATTATTAAAACTTTACTTGCTGGCATAATAATATTGTGACAAATTTATATTTTAATTTAATAGTATAATTTTTTTTTTCTTGATAATTTATTCTTAATAATTAAGTATGTCAATGGGCAAAACATAGCGCACTACCTAATTTTTAAGATCTTGTGTATAATTCTGAACACCCCTCATTTTGTGTCAGGGGTTTAAAGAAAAGGAAGTGTAATGATTGACAGCCGGTTGTTGTATTCCAAAGTAGCGTGAGATAAGGACAGGAAGATGAATTCGAAGATTAAGACTAACTTTTTTTTTTCTTTCTTTTTTATTAATCATTGGCTCGCGTTTGACCACCATCTCACCTGATGGTAAGCGATGATGTGGTCGACGATGGAGCACGCTTGCCTAGAAGTAGCCTATTCAATCTTGACTTAAAGACCCCTAAGTTGTAGCTATCAGGAAACACAAACTCCGGCAAGGAATTCCAC
This sequence comes from Mythimna pallens, assembly GCA_961205895.1. Classification (NCBI taxonomy): domain Eukaryota; kingdom Metazoa; phylum Arthropoda; class Insecta; order Lepidoptera; family Noctuidae; genus Mythimna; species Mythimna pallens. The sequence continues at coordinate 589,804 of OY540824.1, forward strand.
TCCTTGGCTGTACGCATAATAAATGTGTTCTTAAAACGTTTTGTGCGTACTTACAAACAAAGCACCGCTACGCCTGGGTCACTCAGCTCAAAACTAACGTACAAACAAAGCCCTGCTACGCCAGGGTCACTCAGTTCATAACTAACGTACAAACAAAGCACTGCTAAACCTGAGTCACTCAGTTCTAACGTACAAACAAAGCACTGCTAAACCTGGGTCACACAGCTCTTAACTAACGAACAAACAAAGCACCGCTACGCCTGGGTCACTCAGCTCAAAACTAACGTACAAACAAAGCCCTGCTACGCCAGGGTCACTCAGTTCATAACTAACGTACAAACAAAGCACTGCTAAAGCTGGGTCACTCAGTTCTAACGTACAAACAAAGCACTGCTAAACCTGGGTCACACAGCTCTTAACTAACGAACAAACAAAGCACCGCTACACCTGGGTCACTCAGCTCATATGAAAGACCCGTCTTGCCGCGCGCCGGACGACTCATTTGTCTCCGAGATCCTCGCAGCTCTGGCTGATTAATGAGCTCGGCTTCGCGAGCCCAGAGCGAATATTAAAGCGACTTCAAACACGTCGACAGGAAAAATAATAGGGTTGTTAGAAATCTGACAAATAACAAATTTAGAGGAGTATAAAATGTAATATTGAATCTGACGCTTAGAAAATGCTACAAAAAAGCTCGTTTTAAAGTATAACTCAAGGAATATTTTCAACTAAAAAATGATCTGATGAAATAAATTCTCTAAAACTTAAAATAAAAGTAGCCTTGTAAATGTAAACGAATTAGAAGTTAGTGGTCCTTCAGGTGAATTGATAGAGCTAAAATGTGAGCCTTGAAAGTTTTAGTTGCCATTAAACTAAGTGCTTCCAGAAAAAGCCCCAGCGAGGAAAATAATTGTAACAGGGTACCCCCCGCTCCCGAGCCTTCACAACGGACGAAAATGTTGGAGATTTGTGTTTGACAATTGTTTCAGTTTTTATAATAAGAATGGATTTTTTTTCTCATCAAAATATTCCTTGAGGCATCCGTTTATTGTTTTATTTCTTTTTTTTATTAATTCCTAATCCACTTGTCACAAAAAGAAATAAGCAGGATTACCTTTTTTGTATCTAAGGCCTCTCAAAACAAATAATTAGTGTAAGAATACATAAACACAAATACAACAGTACAAGATTATTGTGTAATAATTCATATCGGTAAATTAGCGAAACAGTGTAATCGATATCATACCTGTATTATTACTATCGTAGAATAAATATTTGACTATACTAAATAGTGGTGTCTTGAGATTGATGGAATAGTTTCCTGAACTATCATTCTGCTTTTTACATTAGGAATAGTAAGGGGTTAACCCCTCACAAACAAGCCAGCTTCACGGTGTCATCTCGACACGACGTATCCCTGGCCCGAAGTTTGCATTAACGGAAAACTGGTTCCTGGTTCCGGTGTACTGGCAACACAGCTCGAACCCATCGGACCCGAGGTTGTCAGCGCTTGTAAGGATGTGTCCACATCTGGTGAATGCGCCACGAATGCGCAGCTAGTGACCCGCAAGCGACCTGTTCGTGCACAGAACGCTTGCAATTACTGCAATTGTTTGGTGCGCCTCTTTAGTGCAACTCAGGCAAGGTTTGCACAATGGATATGAGCAGCGCACGTTCTGCGTATGCGCAGCACGCATGCGGTTCTGTTTGCTTTCATACTGCATATCTGCAGGCGGGAGATGTGCAGCGTGCGGCCCGCGTGCGCTTTCATGCTGCTCTTATTCCGTTCGCGCACGGTGCGAAGATAACGCGCGGGTGGCGTGGAAATGGCGTGCGAACTTGAATTCACGCACACAGTTCGCTAGTGGTTCGCAAGTGGCGCATTCGTGGCGCATTCGCCAGATGTGGTCACACCCTAAGCTCTTGTTGGCGCTGGTTGTTACCAACTTGGTTTACTTTCTATATGAATGTCCCCAAGACAGCTGTTTAATTGGTTGTAAGTGACTTACCGTCAGTAAGCAGCGGTTGTACGTCGGCGTCGGGCCTGCCGGCGGGGCACAGCGGTAGCGCAGGCGATGACTGCGCCGCACCGCCCTCGGCCTCGACCTGCGACAACAAAGAATACACGTGAGCTACGGTTTACTTACACTCTGGTTACACATTCTCATCTTATGTACGCAGCGTGCCTCAGAAAAAGAAAGTTGCATCTTATCAGTAACACCTATATGTAGAAAATTATGGGAATAATTGTATAAAATTATATCTTCTTGGTTGCGGTGAAATATTGTAAACTGCCCGTGGTATCGCCCGCGTGAATCTAGAAGTCGTCTCAGAGAAATATTCTCGAGATTAAAAGTATCGTATGGGCTATTCCAGAATATGATCTAGTCGGGTGTCAAACTTTGTCCAAATCCAATTTAAAGTAAGACTAACACACATACACTGACACACACACACACATACACTGACACACACAAACATACACTGACACACACAAACATACACTGACACACTTTAAAACTTTCACCTTTATAATATTAACTATGATAAATGTGCAAATTATGTAATTCTACGAAATAGGTATCTTGGTCTGTTTCAGAGCAATGAGTTGATACACCAAAAGGTAGCCTTCTCCTAGAATCCCTAGAATCTTCCTTATAGTATGTCATAATGGTCAGATCTAGCCTAAATGTTGTCCATGTCCTATTATCTAAGGTAAACAGTCCTCGTAACCGCGGTGCTGTAGACATACATTGGTCACGCTGCGTATGGCTCGGGTGGTTCCGTAATGTTGCAATTTTGCGACGGCTGCCGACTTGTCACGCACGACCACTGGCGCCGCCGGAGCTGTTGTGTGATGATGCTACTTGTTATAGGGTGTTATTTGGTGTGTCATTTCGAAAACTGAGTATAAATAGAATCCTGAAAGTATCAGTAGGAATCAAAGTATTTGTAAGGAGATTACGTTGTTTTGAGGCCGTGAAGACTCAGCTATGGTAGCCAACATTTGAAAGAGTTTAGCTGTTCATGGAGCTAGATTTCACATTTTTTTTTTTTTGTTGGATTATTCGGTTTCCTTCAAAATGGTTGAGCTGGTTGGTACTGTTTGTTATACGCGTCATGTCCATGACTGGCCTTGTCGGTTGATACTGGTCATCTCTTACCTGCCAGTTGCTTATTTTGATGACTATATTTATAATTATTTTTTTTTTGCTTTATTTACATTGTTATCACATAATAGTAGCGATAAGAAACGTGTAACTGAGATATTTGTAATACGTAATATGATTGAAAAGTGTGTCCATGGAGTTTCTTGCACATTCTTCTTCATAGAGATCTACGCTTTGGAATGTCAAATTAGCACTATTTTTTGATTAACTGACTTCTTGATAATTCAAAATTGCCTGTAAATGGTTTATTTGAAATAAATGCTTTGAGATTCTTGATTTTTTAACCGAGTTTTATGATCTTTACATCTCCTTTTCCTTTATACTGAGGAACCCCAAATACCACAATAACCAGAACGGTTTCAAAAGGATCTCGACGGAAGTTTTACTCTATTTTTTAAACATAACAGGATTATTTCCTCTCCCTTGTCCACAAGTCCTCGGTACTGTACCAGTTAAGAAACTTGCTCGTACCGTTCACAGACGGCCCTTCAGCCGCTCAGCTTCTCATAATATTACGCCGACTGTATTTTTTGCATTCAGTTTTTGATTAAATAAACTATGGACTGCGAAACTACTTTGAATCATAATATTAATAAAGTTTATTGTCACAAAGAAACATACATACATTAGTATACACATGATGAGACTTTCCTAGACGAATTCGATAGTAGGTAACAAATGGTGTCCATTACCTTACACGTGGCCGCTCAGATATCACTTGACCTTTCGTTGTGATTTCTTTGGGAGAAATTGGGACATTGTTAATTAGGAAACATTATATTGTCCAAGATCATAAAATAATCACTATTATTAGTATATTTTTTTGTTATATGTGCTTCGATATTACAGAAAATACAAACAACCAATATATACCTAATCTCAAAAAAAAATACTCGTTCCCACTCTTACGACAATCTGTTGTCACTGCAAATAAAGTCGTAGACGACAGTTAATCGTGTCGTCCTATATGTGAACACCTCCATTTATTCAATGGAGTAGAGACACGACATAGATTTCCACCATCATCAGTCCGATGAAATACACTCCACTCCTGGTCGGTGGACCGCAAGCGTTGCCACCTCGGCCGATCCTGTCTCATAAAGCGGACTGCCGTCATTTTTGCCAGGTTACGATCTAGTGTCTTCGTAATATTGACAGTAAAGAGAGTCTGCACCTGTTTTTGCGCTCACACTCGTACATTATAACGACTGCCGCCTCGATTACTGAAATTGGCTATTGCCGTGACAAAGCCAGTTAGAAGGACTATAATAAATCTCCAAAACCCATCTGTTACCTTTACGTTTAAAGGGTCCCATTGGTCCGGGCCGCTCCACGAAGGAATCGGTAGCACAGGGCGACGGGCAGCGTGTTGCATACCAGGTTCATCGCCACCAGCGCGCAGCACAGGTACGACAGGCAGCGCCCGGCCCACGGGAAGCCCAGCATCACATCGCACACGTGGTACGCACAGATCGACGTGAACACAGCATGTAACATCACTGTAACCTTGTTTCACACTATCTGAGCACCCACTGCTTAAGTTTTTGCAAACCACGGAAACGATTAAAATGTTCTTTAATCAATTCTTTCAACTCACTTTGCTTTCTTTAGCGATTGCAAATAGATCTAAAGTATTCGTTTACGAAAATAGAATACGACATGATTTCCTACTAAATCACTGGATACACCTTCAATTCTTCATCAGATCTCTTTTGTGGATGAGACGCTCTATTTTCCAATATCTCAGGTAGGTACTATGGTCACACCATCAAACTCTGGAGATTAATCAGATAATGTATTTTAAGAACAGTAAACCGAAAGAAAATATTTAATTAGAAAATTATATATTAGGTATACACACCCAAAAAAAACGTTCACTCACAACGTCAAAAACTCAAATGATGAGTTTATATTGTCTATGACAAGGTCGCTAGCGATACAAGTGACCACTAAGGAGTATTGATATAATTAGTCTCAATAGATGAAGGAAACCGTTTTTGTACTAACCATTTGGCGCTACTGGAGAGTGAGGCTTTTAAGCAAAGCTTTTAAAAGTTATTATTATTGTATTATAGTTCACTCGGCAAACGTTATTCTGTCATATAAATTATCAAAGACAAAGTGGGGAGTGGGGGTAGGAGGGTAAAACTAGCCTACGACCTATTCTCGCACATACTAAATATACTTACACAAAAAAAATAAAATCGATCCAGCCATTTCGGAAGAGTTCGGTAACAACAACTGTGACACGAGGTTTTTATGTGCTGGTTTAGGTTCGGTCAGCAGTTTCACCTGTGTTAAAGTAAAAAAATTATCCCAAGGAATAATGAGGGATAAAAAGTATATACCCGTGGTCTACCCGTATGCCAAATTTTATCCAAATTTGTTTGGCTTTCTGAGCTTGAAGGAGTAACAAACATACACATACATACATAGAAACTGTCCGCGTGAGTCCGTTCCGAATAGTTGCAGAGAGTGTCGCAGGTTGCAGATAATGCCGCAGTGTTGCGCAGTCTCATCGCATTATGTTCGAAAAATATAGTGAAATATTTACAAAAATCATAAAAAATTGCAAAAGAACTCACTTCAAAAGCGCAAACAGGGTGCAATGTAACGTTTCCAAGACGTCACGTAGCCTGAAGCAGCAAATTCAAACGCGATAGCCCGGATTGTTTTATAGTTGGTTATTCTGCCAAGTTCGATGGTATATTGTGTCTCCAATTATATTCTACGATTTGTTAAGACGTGATGATTCACATGTCTGATTGAGACACCTTCATACTGACACATTTCATTCGTTCAAAGGTGTACAGAAGGGTAGGGTGCATGGGATGAGACATATTTGTATCTTAGACGCCCGTGATATCCACCTAAGTATCTGTGTCCAAAATATCTATGCTGTCAACCCCACACTTTGTTTTCTGTAACCAAAATTGTCTCGTTTTCATTGTACTCAGTAAAGTACGCACATATTTTATACTGGTTTGGAAATATTAAATAGCCGTAGCCTTGACTTCAGTGAGCGAGGGGCTGCATCCTATTCCGCATCGAATCTCGAAGTCCAATCTCGTTAATTACAGGAGATTGTCTCAGCTGCAGCACAGACGCAAAAAAACAGACCAACCGCTGTTATTATAGCTCTATAACTTTGGAACTAAATGCTCATTTAATTAGAGAATTGTTATTGAAAATAACTAAATAAATTTAATTGCATTTTAGGGCTAATCTTGTGCTATAAAATGTAAATATATAAATATACCATTATCTGATTTAAAAAATAAGCCATTTTCTACTGCTGCTTTACCATAATTTACCTACATATAGGTAGGTACTACATTTGTTACTGGTAATCACTTTTCCAACAAAAGTTTGTCCTTCGACAAACTTGTTGACCACACTTTGACAAACCAATGCCTCTTATCTATCTCTGTCTCTTGCAATTCTAATTCATTCTGGACCGGTAAATCTTTTAAGGTCATTTTCCCAACGTTTCATAAGTCGACCTTTGCTTCTTTTGCCGTCCCTGACCTACTACTCTGATATTATTCTAATCCATTTCTCATTTTTCATCCTCAGCATGTGTACATGCATTCACACCTTTAAATGGTGTTTCATTTTGTTTAGTTTTATCTTTTGTTATTTTCTCTGATTATATACACTTCTGTCTTTTTGACATACACTTATTTTGTTACTTATTGAATGTTGAAAACCATAAGCTAAACATGATCAAATGAGCAGTGGCTATTGTTTGTCCTGGGTGTTACGTCCACGTATTCTACTTTCTTCATGTTTACAATAATGTTGTAGGTATGTCTGTAAAGTATTAGTTACAATTTTGGTTATTGACGTGTTCATCATAAGTTCTGCTTTTATGCTTTGATCTAATACTTCTTGTAGCATTCGGTCTAGTATTTTTGGTCAATAATAGAATTAATATAAAAAGAATTAGATCATCCGTGAAATGTAAGTGACTCAGGTTATCGCCATTTATGTCGAATCCGTTTTTGTTCCAATCTACGTTTTTATATTATATACACATTTGAATATTATAACGCCTGTGCCATATATCTTCTGGCCTGATTTAGTCTGTGGTTTTTGAGTATATAATATTATGTTCTCAAGTATTCGTATGTACTTTCCCTGTACACCTTGAAAACATAATTTACCAAGTTAGTTAAATTGCAAATGTTTCCCAGTTTGGTTTTATTGTCAGTTAAATAAATTTCAAACCAACATCGACTTAATAATAGGTCTTTTAAAATAGTGCTGATGTAAGTAATGAAGCGCGCTTACAAGACGGTGTGCCGTAGCGGTTAGTAGCGCTGCAGGGCCGCTTGTTCAACAGGCTTACCGACACCTTACAGCCTGATCATCAGCAATAATATCAGTTTGTATAGATTAAATCAAATGAGTAGTTTCTACTAGACAACAGTTTCTTGGAGTCAGGATATTAATTTAAGAGAGTTTTAAATAAGCGTTCTTTATATGCATTGCTAAAGAGGACAATCAAAAAGCTTACGCTCCATTCGATGTAGTATGGTGTCTGGCAATATAAATCTCAATGATAAGCCTCATATCCTCACTCTTCGTTCAACTGGAGTTATATCAATCAATCTGCTTATCCTGCTCCAAACTATCGAGAACCAGTATTTTACGTAGAATGACTGTCTATCTGATTTCCACAGGCCACTTTCTGCGTAACACGTTACCCCTTGGCAAGACTAGCGTCAGATTTGCTTTTGACTTTTGACTACCGTTATGACTGCCATGGATTTTCAAATGACTAACAAACAGCTTAGCGAGCTTCCGAGGCGCGGAGCAGTCCCGACATGTAATGAATGGCAACTCATCTACTGTCCGACCTCAGCAAGCATTGCTGAATCTAGTAGATGTAGTCGTGTGACCGCGGGGACATTAGATTAACAAGATTGTTAAACTATTTGCGTAAGCGTTTCATGAGAAAGATAATTGGAGGTATCCCCAATTCTACGTAGGTTAATGTCAAGCCATCATTCTGCATAACTCAATAAGTATTTGAATTAAACGTCATGATTTATATCTACCCTAATATTATTCTGTCTAGTTCTTGCGGAGCTGCATAAAGGCCACGAAATCATAACGCATATGTATCTAGGGTAACAAGTTATATCGGAAAGCGACGAATGCAAACATCGCCTCGCTCAAAGTTTCGGTATTAGTGCTCTTGCACTACACGTAAGCAACATGTAAACTAGTGCTTTCGGATGTACCTATTGCATATAACGGTGTTGTTGTAGATCGCTCTGTATACATGTAATATTGATATGTTCTGAGTACAAACACGGCTAGGTTTATAGAAGTTTCTCTAATAACTTTAGTACTAAATTACCTATGGCTTAGATAAAAAGCTATAACGTAAATGTCACGAATAGTGACCGATGCGAAAGAGCTATTTAAAGGGTAAAGAAGTAGATTCTGTCAATTTATGCAAAATGTCGCAATTCACATTATTTATAGAATTACATTTATCTTTAAACAAATACTAAATGCGCGGAGAAAAATACCAATATAATAGCCAAAGTGCATCTCATGACAATTCTAATAAGCACAAATACGTCTAGGTTACATTGATTAATTACGGAGTTCCAGTGTACCTTCCGGCTCCATCATTATCATCAGATCATATCGATGATACCATTTTCAACATAACTATTGAGAACCATCTGTTTATTTGTATGTATATCTTTATTGTACATAATTTTACCATAATTAAAAATTGGACAGCTGATGGACAAAGGCAAACTTAACCCACAACTGGGTTTTGTTACAGCGAACTTTAATATATGTGTAAGAAATTTTATATAAGAGGATAACTTAAACAAATGCACAACAAAAATCTAAGTTATAAATATAAATATTTATGGGTTATGTTGACATGAAATGTTCCGTAGTTGTATTGTCATGGTCACTTAACTATTTTCATTGTAATATCATATCTGTGTGAGGGTGAAGGTCCGTTGACCATTTCTGGTCTTCTTCATCAGTTCCACTTCATCTAATGTTACTTTTTGACTGTAAATGCTTAAGTTTTCGATGAAAATACCCAAATCACTATAATTATAGTTGACTTAAATATTTGAGGATCGAATTCCTCATGGATCTCATCATCAAACTTGATTTTGAAAAAAATGGGACTAATATCAATATCAATAATCTGGAAGCATATCCTTTTAGGGCAAAAATATTACAAATCGGTCCATAAACGACGGAGTTCTGAGGTAACAAACATAAAAAAATACAACCGAATTGAGAACCTCCTCCTTTTTTGAAGTCGGTTAAAATAAATAACAAAGGCCTTGGGTAAGAAAGTTATTGCTCATCATCATGAGCGACTGTAAGCCCAAACTTAAGAACAACAAACAAGCCCCAACTGCTTCTAAAACATCAGCCACTTTCTGCCAAAGAAAAGGTGAGAAAACACCTTTGTATCAAAGCATCAATTAGCATACTGTGGAGACGGCAGGCGGCGATCATGAAATATTCATAGTTTAAGTTGTCGTCAACTAGCAGTCAGTTTGTGAGCGCGGCTGGTGTCGCGCCGGTTGCCACGGGAACTTTGCAGATGTCAGTTGGAAACAAACAGTTTTTCAGCGCTATCATAACACGATACGAGTACAAACAATAGATTACGTCTGAGAGAACTTAGTTGATTATTTCTAGTTAACACACAACTTGTAATTCCAATTTATTACTGGTAGCAGTAATAATCTACAATTTAGATGGAAAGCCAATAAGCTTATTATTAAGCTAACAAGTCAGTTATTATTCTGAGCGGAAGGTTACCATATTCTCCTCAAATTGTTTACGAAACATTAATTTATTGCCAGCCCTAAGACCAGTGAAAGCCAGGGCCGCCCTAAATCACTGCTCAGCGGTCTTTGTCTGAATGTTTTTTATTTCGGAATTCATTCCGAAGCCTCTAATTGCTAGGAAAGGTAAGGTCAGGGTAATATTAAGAAATTGTATCTGAAACGTATGGGCGCAAGCTTCGCAGGGTTCGCTTGGGAACACCGGTGTAAGATGGACCATGGTATGGGTTGGGTGAAAAGAGAGAGCAGGTCTAGTCACAGTTGCTAGATTTTCTGTTAATTTAGCTTCACGTTGTGAAATTAATCCAAGGACACCGCAGCAGTTTGTTTTGCTTTTATTGAATTTATTATCTATATATATAAAATGAAAAACTGACTGACTGACATATCAACGCACAGCTGAAACTACAGGGCCTAGGAGCGTGAAATTTTGCACAAGGTTTCCTTTTCTGATGTAAGCGAGCACTAAGAGGATTTCCCAATATTCACCCCTTAACGGGATGAAATAGGGATCCAAAGTTTGTATGGAGAAGCCGACTATCACGCAGCTAAAGTCGATGGCAGAAGCTAGTGCTGGTAATAATTTGTAACTGATACATTACGGCTCTCAAACGGCGTCGGAGGCCTAGAGGTTGTCTGATCTCGTCTGTTGTACTATAATACTATTAGTGATCGATTCATTAGGGCTTTGTCTGCGACCCTTATACTGTGTACCGACGCAAATAGTCTCGACATAATTATTTTCTCTCCAACGAGCATATATGGCGTCTATATTATATGTGTAGTCAAAATGGTACTTATAGAAAGCTGGATGGGAAGAAAAGGTGATAAGACTATTGGAAAGGTGTACGTTACTGCGCAGACTAAGAACATTTGCCTACGTATTAGGGAACGAAGTAATAATAGATGAGCTGAGAAAAGAATAGTTCGTGAATAGTTGTATAACTTTGAAATAGGCGCGAGTAGTTGGCGTGGTTACATGGCGGCGCTTGTTTCAGTTTGACTGAAGCTAAGAAACTTGTATGAGACGCGACAGCTGCTGTCGTAGGTGCCGATGGCAAATGACGTCACCTTCCGTCCCCTCGCTTATCTACATATAGAGGTCACCAGCCGAATTATTAAGTGTTGTCTGGCTTAAAGGTCACATGGACACACTTGCTACCTACGTGGCTGTGGGCTGTGGCACATTACTCGCAGAATGGAAGGTCGAACTTGGAAAGCCTTCCCACAAGTTGAACGAGTGACCTGGTGAAGGTCGCAAGAAGGTCTCACTTGGGAAAGGTTTATGTCCAGACTTGAAACAATTTCAGCTGAAATTATGACCTTTCATTTTCTCAAGGGTTTTAATATCTCCTCTTACCCTTCAACACATTAGTTTTGTCATTTAATATACTTTTAGGTATACTAATATTATAAACAAGAAAGATTTGTATTTTTGTATTTTGTTTGTGATTAATAAACTTAAAAACTAGGTTTAAAAATTACAACAAAGAATCCTACTTCATCACTGAGTAATATAAAGGTGCGGGCGAAGCCGCTGGCACAAGCTAGTTATTAATATATATTTAGTTCCTGCGATGAACATTGTTTGGGTTCGAATCTGGATAAGTTAAGGCAAACTTTTGATTGATATTAAAAGTAGCTACTCAACTTTGGACCGAGAATAAATGACTGAATATGAATGAATGAATGAGCTGTATGACAGTGTTATGTCATACAGCGTGGCAGTGCTGCCATCTTGTGAGACATTACCAGTCGGCAGCGGTACGGTCATCCGGAGGAAGATTTCGACACCATAATTTTTTAATTAGTTAAATTATTAATGTTAAAGTGGCAGTGGGCAGGGCACATTGCTCGCAGAACAAATGGCCGTTGGGACAGAAAGGCGTACCGGAAGACGCAGCGTTCCCACACGGTAGAGCGATGACCTGGTGAAGGTCTCTGGGTAACGGGAATCCGATGGATGCGAGACGCACAGGACCGTTCGCTATAGCGACACTTGGGGGAGGCCTATGTCCAACAGTGAACGTATTTCAGCTGAAATGATGTTGGTGATTATGTTGATTAAGTTTGTTTTCGTCTAAAATAGTCATAGCTAGTTAAAAATGTAATAAATATATAGCAATTTTCTATGTTGGGTTATCATTCTACGACTTCACCTGCTCAGGGTAGACCGGGAGGGCGTGTCACAATTTTTGTGACTAAAACCACACCTGTATCCTTCAGTTTCTCTTTGCGTTCTAATACTACGGGCTTCCTTTTCAAAAAATCCACAAATAAAAATATTTGTTTTAAACAAATTTTAGAAATAACTAAGGAGATACCTACTTTGGGGTTCCCCGAAAGTAGGTATCTCCTTAAGTAGGTTTCCCGAAAGTAGGTTTCTTCTTTTATGTTTTCTGGTCGGAAAACACAATAAGAAGGAAGGTGATCCAGCAAAATGATTTTTTTTTCATAAATGACCAACGGCGTCTACGCATAAGATGACTTTTTATAATTGAACTAAAAAACCCAAGCAAATACAAAAAAATAGAACCTGCCTGCGGTTGCATTTGTACCCTGTCTAATTGGTGAGTTTACGATGATTGCAATAAAGTTGCCCATGCAGGGTTTCATTTGATTGAGCTAGGTCACTTCTTGCCCGACTGCTGTCTGTAGCTTGATGCTCTACGCAGCTTTGTAGAACTGTGGCTCTATTCAATTACATTTATTTTTTCAGAATATGGTAAGTAGGTACATCAATAAGGTCTGCAGTTAGATGAATGGTCTCAACACATTCTGCCACGTGGGGCGTTCAAATATTTGCTACTATTTTTTTTAACCAAAATAAAAATTTTCAGTTTTTGGCATGTCATCTAATATTGTTATATGAGCATCACATCAAGAACTTACAGAATAACAAAGCTGATCGGATGGGGTGACCCTACGAGTCGCCGCGGTTTTGGAACCCTAAGAGTAACTGAAGGTGGGTTTTAGTCAGTAAAAGTCTGATACGCCTTATCGCTCCACCCAGAGCGGGGGAATTTATTAAATAATTTCTTACCTCAAAAAAGAGGGTAACTACGAATGAATAAAATATGATCTTATGTTTGTCGCAAACATAAGATAGATAATATTTTATTCAAGTCTTTTTATTTCAAGAAAAGGGCTTCAATTTAGTTATAGGAATGAATTTAGCATTTTTACTGATTCAGGCAAGCAGCTTCATGTGACCTTATCGGCTTATTGTCATGACATTTTCTCAGAAATGTTCGCTTTCACAAGTCCCCTTTAGATACCATGCACATGTGACTGTTCATGGAATTCGAGTTGTATTGTCACAGCAAAATGTACTATCCCGTATCAAAAATTTACTTTCAAACTTCATTTTGCTCTCTTCATTTTATCGCTAGCATTTTTCAGTTTTACACTTTTTAATTGCTTGTACATTTGACGACAGAAGTTATAAACTTCGACAGTACGCGTGCCACCAGATCGTTAGCGCCTCAAGTTACATCTCTTAATGAGAAGGTATCTCTTATCTCTTAGTCATGGAATTTAAAACTTGGCGGGACTTGCCGCGGCTGTACCTGGGACAACTTCTCCCTAGGGCTAACTTTTGAGGCACTGTCGTCGTTTTTAACCAAGAGAACTATGTATTTCTAAATTTCCGAGTCAGATTTAATACTTCGTGCCATATAGTTTCCGATAATTTTTTTTAAGTACTGAAATATAAATGTATACTCCTGCCAACTAGGAATTATGCGGGTAATGTTTCACTGTAATTCTGCTCAGATAAGTGTCTACATATAACACCATTCAGTGAGTCGAACTGTCGGTGGTTCCGACGTGAAGGGCGAGCTGCCTGGAATATAATTTACGTGGAATGTTACAAAGAGGTAATTTGAAACTAGGAAAAGGACAAAGGGTAAGTCGGTCCCGGATATTAAAAAGTGAATCACGTTGGCAGAGTACAAATAATAATAGCTTAATTTAAACACAAAGGGTTGTAATTAACTGCCAGCCAAATATTATGATTGGACGTGATGAATGTGAACAATTTGCCGCAACCTTATAGAAATCTGTTGACTTGAGGCGCTGAACTTCGGTGAGGAATGGGGGTGTTTTTACAGAGACTGGAAACTTTTTGTTAAATGAGAGTTCATATAGACTGCTGAGCTTTAGTCAAATATATTTAAAGTACACCAAAATGAACTAGACCATCACATTAAGCGAAATTATTATTGTGTTGTTGCTAACTCAGAAATTACGAGTAACAATATACTCGTAATTTCTGCCTTAGCAATAACACAATAATAATTTCAATAAGTCCCAAATTATGTTGTTGCTAAGTCTGGAAATATGTTGTTGCTAAGTCCAAAATTGTGTTGTTGCTACGTCCGGAATTTTGCCATTGCTAAGTCAGAAATTCTATTGCTTAAATCTCACTTAAATATGAAATATAAAACTACATTTCTAATTAGAAATATAACATCACTAAAATTCAATAAAATTGTCCAAATCGATGCCACTTTACAAAGTGACACATGACAAGTTCGGCAATAAATAAAAGATTGTACGTGAGTGGTGGCGCGCGGTCGTGACGCGGCAGGGTGTAGCCGGCGGAGGCAGCTCGCGTGAGCCGCTGATGGGCCTGCTTGACAGCTGGACACTACACCCACGATGGCCAGCGTGTTTACAGAACCACGTTAATTATATCGAATCACGAACTAGCTGTATTTATTATTCTGTTGTACAACAGATTCCTAACGTGCTTTGTAATTGTATTATGTTTGCATTACGTGCTCCGCGGTTAACTGATTCAAATTAGATGAATATCTTTATGTCAGATGGGATTTTCAGTATATTTAAAGATTGATGAACCGGGTGCAAGGTAGTTTTTGGGTTAAACAAAGCGGTATACTATACAGTTAGCCAACATCACAGATAAATAAATTCAATACACCTCTTACGAAGTAATAAATAAACCTCTGTTTATTTATTACTTCGTAAGTGTATTGTAACTTGTCGTTTGATACACGTGAAAATTCGTCACTGCAGCACTCGGCTCCATAACACCCTATGGCTCGGGCGAATTCCGCCTCGGTCACAATAACAAACTTGTATCAAAATATACCTACTAAATATTTGATGTGTGGTAAACTATAAAACAAAATATTATTTTTAGAGACCTGCCACTCTAAACCATGAGTCTAACGCTCAAATTTTATTTTGTAAATTCGAGCGTTAGACTCATAGACTTGTTAATTTGCATCGGTAAAGCTTTAATTATGAATGTGTAACGAACAAACCGTGTAAATGATAGAAAAACTTTGCACAAAAATATATTAAACATTTGCTTTCTGTTGGTTTTCCGTTCAATTCCATTTCAGCGTTATTTAAAAGAAAATAGAAATCCTCGTTCAATTTTAAAACAAGCGGTTTGGCCTGCCCGCATTGTGGGCTCACGGAGGTACCTACGTAGTCAAATTTTAACTGAATGTCATTTTGATCGACGGATTAAAAAAGACGTGATTTTATAGAGAAATAGTTTTAATGTAAAACAAAGAATTACTGTTTGCAGGGTAGTCCGATTTAGACAATTCTTTTTTCAATAGGTGTACCTGGTAATCAGATGTTTTATTTAAAAGAAATGAAATTATAATCTCTAAGGATAGGATAATAACATACGATTGATTTTTCAGCCACTTGTTCACTAATCCGACCACGGATAACTAACTACAAGGAACTCCGATTTCAAATAGATTTTTGTTTATTATACAGACCACTTTCAAGGTGAAATGATGAAAGAAGCTTGAAGATGGTCACATACATGTCATGATGCAGGGGCCCAGCAGAGTCGAAGCCTACTGGGGCCATGGGTAATGCGAAAGAGAACCCCGGGGCCCTAAAAAGAAGGCAAAGAAGGAACCGGAGTAGGATTTAGTCAGTAATAGTCTGACACGCCCTCCCGCCAGTGTTACCTCGCTGTTTGTGCGTATATCTTGAATCTTAATAAGAACTTCATATCTAACTGGAGCAACACTTCCATTGAGAGACTGATAATGGAAACGGAAGGAATTAGCTTTCATCTTAATCAGTAAGTATCTAGTCTCCATATATTAGTTACAAAACATTTTGCCGAGTCAAACAAATAATTGTCAAAATGAGTCGATAAATTTTTTGAATCATTTTTAGCGTTTCATGTCCTTTTTTATCTGAGCTTCATATTTATTTATGGTTTCGCCATGTAAGTACTCGTAGTTTATTTGTTTTAATGTTCTTTAATATTTTTTTTTTAAATAAACGTCCTAATATTTAATAAATTGAGTCAAAGTTCTGTTTACAAATTAATACTCGTAGATTCCGTACTAGACAAACGAGGCGTCAACACGTCCTACACTTGTCAATAGCTAGACTTTTTTTTTTTTTTTTTCGGTGGGAAAATCATCTTAATAGCTAGACTTGACTAATTTTTAAACAAAGTGTAATGAAAAAGGATCGAAGTTTATTTTACGTCGCTGCGAACATTTAGGTACGTAATGAAGCACGATTTATCAGATACAAGTCACGTTCCCGTACAATGTAACGTTCGATACGATTCAACTCATAAGTGGGTGGATGCCTTCTCATCAAACGACTGCACAAAGGTTGATTGTCACCACGAGAACACAGAGTGGTTACTGGTGTCAACGAGTTGGTACTATACCTTCGCACTGGTTATAAGTACGAATACTGACAATACTCTGAAATAAGAACATGTACGAACATATCTATGTTCGCGCGCCTACAAGGAATCAGTGTTGGCATTAATCGATTATTTTTTAATAATTTTCATTAATTTTATTCTGAATAACTTTAATCATAATTAAATATCACGATTCATATGTTAATCGTCAACAAAATTAAAACAATAAACATTAATTGTTAATCATTAATTAGGTTAAATAAATTACCACACATGCCTCTGCCGGCTCAGCTGAAATAATGTTTTCCTTTGCAATTGTGTTTTTTCCCTATGTTGCAAAAAATTTTGAACAATTTACTTGATAAAAAAGTAATAATGAAGTCTAATTTAACTCATTTACTTACTAATTTTTAATTCAGTCAAGTAATTTTTCAAAATCGTTTTCTTTTAATTGGGTAAACAGCAACTATTCTTTAAATTGGGACTAAAAAATACAATTTATTAATTTTAATTGTCAAACATGATTAACTTTTTAATCATTAATGCAACGAATATTAAGACAGCCACTTCAAAGATAAATATTACCAAATCAAAGTCAAATAAATTGTATGAATCGTAATGTTTTGTCGGTGACCTCAGTGGTATTCATGACATCGCTCGCGGAGAAATTCTAAGAAGGCGTCTCTCATTGTTTTATGTATCCCAAATATATTATTCTCTTTGAACGCTGTCGGACTGATGCCGCGAAACAAGTGCTTTCTTCCTATCTGTTGTTGTTACTGTTTCGTTCAACCTACTGTAGACTGTTTGTTGTTCTACGTTCAACGTTGGTACAAAGGTTGTCTGCGAAACTTGGGGTAGCAGTATTATTGAAGGATACAAACTAAGAAGATCTGGCAGTTTAGATCAACACTCAAATAAAACATTTGAGATTCAGTATTGACATGAGATACAAGTCCGAACAAACACAACATAAAAGTATACCAGACATTAAAGAACGTTATTTTTTAGTGAAAATATAGAATGTTTAACAAAGAAGGCTGGTAGCAGAAGAAACCGAAGAAGCATACGACGTGACATTTCAATAAAATTACTGCTGTGAGAGCAATGACGGATCTCGTTTGTTTCACTCTCTTCATTGATTGGAGCGGGCGAGCGGGCGGCATGCGGCTTGAGGAGCGAGAGCGGCGCGCGCGGTCGAAAGATAGTTGGGGGGCTTTTTTTTTTTTTTTTTCATTTGGGAAAATCATCTCATGACATCCCCCGCTCTTGGGCGGAGCGCGAGATAGTGTCAGACTTTTACTGACTAAAAACCCACTCCTGTTCCTTCTTTGCCATTTGTTTTCCAGGGCCCCGGGGATCTCTTTCGCATCACCCATGGCCCCAGTAGGCTTCGACCCTGTTGGGCCCCTACGGTTGCTGACATCTCCTTGAGGCGCGCGTGGAACACTACGCGCCGTCGACGACTTGGGCTCGGTCCGGACGGTTACCGGACGATCGGACGGCGAGCCACCCATTGCTCGCCGTCCGCAAGCCCGCGCCTACGGTGGCCGGAAATTGGGATCGGAATCCCGGCGGCGGTTGGGGCGTGAGGACCGTTGCCGTTGCCTCACGCGATCGGCCGCCTCCTTTGCTAGCATTACTGCTTCGCAGAAGGAGGCGACCGCCTGTCACTCCTCCTCGCTCCGGACCATGGCCTGTACCAAGGCCCGGCGCGAGAGATCACTGCCGCCAATCGCCCTCACGAGGACACGGCGGTGCTCTGCCCAAGCGGGGCACACCTCTACCGTGTGCTCCAAAGATAGTTGGGGGTACATCTACATTATCTTATCTTAAAGAGGTAAAGGTTTATTTTTTTGATTTTATGCTTTTTTGTTTGTAGGTAAAAATTTTTTCACCGACCGAAAGCTGCTTTATTCCTGAGTGACATAGGCTTATTTTATGTTACTAGGCTACGCGAGCGAAGCTGCCGGCAAAAGCTAGTTAATTATATATTTAATAAATAGTAGATTATTATAAAAAATAATGGGTGGTTATAGCGTATAATCATAAATGATTTAAACAGGTTTCAAAGCACAAGTCTATGATCATGAAAAACATATTTAAAAACGCTCGCCGACAAGTTCTTGTACCAAACATAAAAGGATTTCTAACAAGTTGAGCTAAGCTCATCAGCCGAATTATACCGGAATGGAAAAAGTTGCCAACAAATATTGGAGGGAACCCTTGCTTGGCGTTATTTACATTAAAATACAAAAATACGGGCTGCTGAGATTGCTCTTCACTACCTTTGAATGGGCGAGGAAACTGGAAGAAGTATATGTTCTGTGGAACGTTGATTAGAGGTGTAGTCAGGAATTACGTACAACGGTGACGAACCACGTCTATGCTTACGAATTGTTCATTGAGCCAATAACCTTATGGTAGTGAGACTCTCCGCGACACGTGGAGGATGAAAGATGACTAGGTGGCTCCGGCCTCGCAGTGGATTTCAATATTTGAGATGTACCGGTCAAATAACTGCGTCACTATCAATGACGGCCGCAGTGATGCTTATAATTTCACAATTATTGAACACTTATTGGGAATAAATAATTAAATTCATATTGCATTGAAAGTTGTCGTTTTTAGGTGTCCCTTAGGATGAATTAGAAAAGTTTAATTTGCATAAGAGCTGTGGATGTTGCAGACTACAACGCAACTATATAAAATTCATTATTATAACGGGCTATCGGATGAAAGAATGAATCATTATATATTTATTTGCAAGAATATAGGTAGCTAATAAGATTTTATATGATTTTTTTTTTTTTTTTACGGGCCGTATTAGGTTTTACTATATTCGGCATTTCAGCTGTAGGTACATATATTAGGGGTTAAAGTATGAAATACACACAAACTCAGCGCCAAAATGGAAAACAGTTGTGCCAATCTACCAACAACAAAAAAAAAAATCTGAATTTGGAACCATAAAAAAATTAAATTCATTTATTACAGGTACCATAATGACCAACCATAAACAGATCATCCATTTCCGATACTTTTCTGACTGAATGTATTCTATACCACACTGATTTAGTTACCACACGTTTTTTTTTCCATTGAATGTTTATTCAAACCATTTCTAGGTATAGGTACTCAAAATTTATCTCCATTCATCACAAACAATCCTTTGAAAAATATGTCAGAATAAAAAAAAAAAACATTTCCCACAAATCGCCATAAAAGTTCATCATTTCCAATTCAGCTTATTTTATTTTTATAACCATTCAGTCTGTTTTTTTCATCAGAATTTTATAGCATATGGAATTCTGAAAACGGTTGCATTGAAAAGCATTAAAAGAAAATAAAAATCGTTCCAACTCAAACGATAATGAATATTTTATTTTACAATTTCTGTGGTGGTATTTTCTATCGGCTTAGTTTTGCCGGCAAACATTTTAATTTATATATATATATATATATATATTTTAAAGTGATCCACTAAAGTAATTTTATGATGGTACTATAATAAAAAAGCGTGTGTACTTTTGTAAGTTTATCTAGGATGTTACTGACACCCGTTGATCCAGGTTAAATCTCCTGACTACATGTGACGACGAAATTTGTCATAATTGTAAAGTATTTAGTTTTTGTTTTTTACTTTTGGCTAAACAAATATGATCAGTCACGGGTACGGATAAAGCGCCAATTTTTTGTACTAATTGAAAAATGGGGGTGTATACCTATATTACAAAATGATTAGAAAAATAAAGTCAAAATGTTTAAATATTTCGAAAATATATGTATCTAACAAAAAATTAACAGTGGCCCCAATCTCCCACTGAAGTCATATCTGCTTTAGTTTGTGGACT
Source organism: Mythimna pallens (assembly GCA_961205895.1). Taxonomy (NCBI): domain Eukaryota; kingdom Metazoa; phylum Arthropoda; class Insecta; order Lepidoptera; family Noctuidae; genus Mythimna; species Mythimna pallens. The sequence continues at coordinate 610,343 of OY540824.1, forward strand.
AATTATGTTACGGATTCATTAACATTATTCCATCTGATCTAATGAATTTCAAGGCGGTGTTCGAAAAGATAGTTAATGTTTTGAATGTTTATACGCAAAATAAATGCTAATCAAAATACTACACAAGTATTAGGTCAAGCCGGTAAGTACTTATTTTGAATGGTTTAGGCTGAGTAAATACTAGGAGTGGTCGTCAACAGAAACCTTAACCCCGAAACCCTAATAAAAATGTATTGGTTGCAGAGTACAATCACATTTGATACAAGCATACAGTTCAGTAGAATACGCTAAACCTGCTACCTAATTGATTTTCGAAAATGAATAAAATCCGGGCGACACAACTCCATCTAATCGTCCCGCGTATATTCACAATACTATCCCAAGTCCGGACTAAAACGATTGCCCTGCTAATGACACTTCACTAAATCCCGGACCAGTGTACGAACGAACGAACATACATAACGCCAATGTTATAGGAGATTAGCGTAAAGTCATAAACTTTATTTGCGTGTAGTTTACGAAATTTTAAAGTTTAGTAAACACAGCGATACAATATTATGTCATCTATATTCTACAAAGTTCGTCTACAAACATAAGTAGCTACAAAAAATAATAGTGTGTATAACTTGTTCAAGTTCCAAACTTAATCCTTGATCCCGTGATAGTATTTAGCGAAACTTTAACTGAAGAGTCCTCTACGCAAGCATCGATCGGTCCTTAGCCCTTTATGGGGCGCTGATGTGGGCGCCGTCGCTGCGAAAATGACCGGAGCTCAGCTGAACGCATGCCAGAGGGTCATAGCCAAACGGATGGTGTGGGGATACTGCACGGTTTCCCGCGATTTGGCGTGCCTCCATGCTAGCCTAGCACTATGGGATCTGGAGGTAACAGTCCTTGCACGCATGCACTATTTGCGTATGGAGATGCAAAGCCGGGGCGAAACTCCGTTGCCGCGACAAGTCACGGCATGGCAAACAGAGTTCAGAGAGTGAGAATTTCATGGTGGAATGGCGACAGCGACTATATCAACCTAGTGCTGGGCACGCCATAATTATGGCGGTAAGTCCCCTCTTTGAGGAGTGACTGGAAAGACCTTACGGCATCCTCACCTTCCGCATGACGCAGGTTCTCACCGATCATGGTCAGTTAGGGAAGTTCCGGCATCGGATTCGTGCGGATGTAACGCCCGAATACCACCACTGTGTGAACCGCCCGGAGGACACGGTGGACCGCACTGTAGAGGTGTGCCCTGCCGGAGCAGACCACCGCCGTGTCCTCGTGAGGGAGATCAGCGGCAACGATCTCTCGCGCTGGGCCTTGGTACAGGCCAGGAATAGTGACAGGCCGTCGCCGGGTTCCCGATCCCGATTTTCGGCCACCGTAGGCGCGAGCTTGCGGAAGGCGAGCAATGAGTAACGCGCCGTCCAATCGTCCGGTAACCATCCGGACGGAGCCAGAGCCCAAGTCATCGACGGCGCTTACTGTTCCACGCGCGCCTCAAGGAGATATCAGCAAACCGTACGGGCCGGGTTTGTTTCTGAAAGGAAAACTCATCTCTGGAACGCAGGCAAAGAAGCCGCTCCGCCCAAGAGCGGGGGATGTCATTGGATGATTTTCCCACCTAAAAATATAAATTTAAAAAAAAAACACTGGAGTGTTGTAACCTCCACTTAACCCCGACTTACCCCAAAGAAAGATTATCCAGATTAACTGGAGCCAGAGGTCACATTTATACATAAATGTCACGTGTTGTGATGGCTTCACAGCCGCGGGCGACTGGCCTGAGCCAGCTCCTATCCAGCTGAGCAAAACTTAATAAATAAAAATAACTTATAAAAGTCAGATCCTATATTACGAAATAGAAAAAAATCTATACAGTGATGATGAACTACTACAAAATCTACAGGGTCTCTCTACAACTACGAATTTCATAAAACTAGGACATCAGGTTTCGAGAGAGGGATTCCGTCTAAAACACAGAATATTATAATAAGTTTTCCTTAAAAATCCCTTACGGGCTTTTACCGCAGCTAAAAAATTAATTAATTAATTTCTCGAGTGCCTGGAGGAAATGTTCAATTAGCAGAAGCTATGCTCCGCCGAGAGGGAACTTCCGAGAAATCGTCGAAAGCTGGACCAGAAATAAGCTCCGCGAACAATTATCTCTTTGAGCACTCTATAAGCTAGATTATTTAAATGCCACTACAAAGTGACCGCGACATTTAACGGGAGATGATTATTTAAAGGTTTATGACAATGTTTACAGGCGCAAATAATCGCAAACCATTAAGTCTGCTTTTGCTTATTTATTTTTACTCGCGCATACAGTTCAAATAAATGAATAGGTTCGAGAATAATAGCAACACACGGATGAACAATTACTCCATCGAAAATCAATGCAAAAAGGTTCGGGTCCGTCTTCATCAGAACCGCTCTATAAATTAAAATAAATCTGAATGAAGCTGATTTGAGAAGGAATCGCGATGCAAATGCTAATATCTAATGACCATTAACTTGTGTAATTAATAGCAACCGGCAAGCTGTACTGTTTTGTTAGGATTCTCTTTGATCGCGTTGCTCAGGAATCGTTGGGCGCAAGCGATTACAAGCAATATACTTATGTATTTATGAGAACATAAAGTACAGCCGTAACACAGGAATTAATTATGTTGAAGCAAATTGACGCTAATTAATAAAGCAGCTTTTAATTGAATTCTTAACTGAATAGAGATAAAATTTTAAGGCCCGCTTCGAAACAATTGACGTATTTTACGTATCAGACGGGGTGGGCCATCCAGGCATTGTGACTATCATAAATTGCGTGCGTTGTAATTTGAAGGTTATTCTAAAAGCTTTGTACGTAATGCTCAAACTTCAAATGTGATCACTCCTTGCTCTCGAGAGATTTGTGCCTAATATGAACTTGTCAAACCCGGGCTCCAGTGAGCGAGTGAGATATAATGTTGTATATTTATTTCCCGATATTTCAGTTGTCCCAAACTCACAACCCGTGGCAACGACGGACAAAAAACTCCTTTCATATGAATCCGACAAGTATATTTTGAAGAAAATGGAGTCAAATATACTCGAATGATTTCCGAGGCTGATGTGTACAGACGTAACTATTGAGTTAATAGGATCACTAAGTAGTCAATAAAGGTCAATGTTGACACAGTCATGGATGTTTACTGGAATTTAGATATTGAGGTAATGCAAACACAAGCATGTATATTTAGCGCTTTATTCAAACATTCATAGCAGCCGACATTTGTTATTTCCACCCTAAACACATTGAAGTGCTACAATAGTTGAGCAAACACTGCTGGGCTGTTCCGGAGAACAATGTCTTTGCGTATTAACCAGCTCGGTCCCTCGGCTTTGCCCGTTCGATGAAGGCGCCATGTTAGGTTGTTAGCTAGAGTTACATGTGCCTTTGACTCAAACAAAAGGTCTACATTCCGGTTCTAATGAGAGGTGGAGGTCCTCGTGCTAGAGAACTACCGAAGGACAGGTTCAGAATTTCGGAACCAAATCTTTCGACACATACAAGGACCTCAGTAGCACACAAACAAAAATGTCAACTGCTTTACTTGATCAACTTCAAAATGAATTATTCATCTTTGTGTTATTAAATTCTTCCACATCACGATCTCATTCTATTTTTTAAATTCTCAAACCTTAATTGTACCCCATCATTTATTGCAACACATGGGCCCAGGTATACAATGTAAGTTTTAACAAATAGAAACAAGTCTGGGCCCGGTTGAAAACAGCTATATTTGAAAAAAAAAACAAAAGTATGAAGATATTTTAGTCCAAATCAGATCTCTGCTAACAGAGATCTTCTTTTCTCAGAGTACCCAAGTACTCTGAGAAGGGTAGGCTCAGACTTGCTGTTTAGAAGTGGACCTTCTATTATCTGCGCCCCAGGTAGCCGCAGCGGAAGGTACCAAGGCCGGGCGGCGGCGCCCTTTGTCCAGGAGAATGTAATAGTTCTACATTTCACGCGGACATACGTACCGAGTAGCGAGGTCGAAGGGTACACGAGCCTGAGGGCGCACTGATTCGCTCCTTTATGAACTACAGCCGGAATGTACTGGTTTAACATTATTTCAATGCCAAATATAATGCTTATATATATGTCAAACAACAAATTTTAATAAGCGAAAATTCCCCCAAACAACATGCACCTGCAAGCAAGCATGTTATCGCGGAATATCAATGCGAAAAGCGATACGACCGTCCTGGACTCCTGCCGAAAGGAGTCATTGCTAAAGTAAGGAAAAAATACTAGATAAAATAATTATAATAATAATAATTATGTAGTTTATGTTGTTTATAATTTTAGCATAAATATGTATTTTATTATTATAAATAACTATTGTATTTTTCTGTTCGAAGTATCTGTTATTTGTTTATTGTGCAATTCTACCACAGTGTTATCTTTTTAACCCAAAGGTTGACTGGTAGAGAATGCCTTGTTGCATTAAGTCCGCCTATGTGGCACTACTGTACATGAAGTTTAAATAAATAAGTAATAACTTTTGTTTTATGAGACTTTTCCATCTTTATAATACAATACATTGGTTCCAGCCGATGCCATACTTGTATATATTCATGAAAACAAAAACCACCTACATAATTCTTCAGAAATATATGCCCCTAATAAATCAGAAGTAACATTATAAAGATAAGCAGATATTATAAGAAGCAGAGACGCTACTCACGCCACCGAGCTAAATATTCCGATAAGGGTGAGAGATACAGCACACGTACTGACTTGCTTTGTATGATACTATAGTCTTTTGGCGGATGAGGAGTTTTCTTATATATTTTAACTTTATGCAACATGAGCGGCCATAATGTCTTAGATATTCTCTTCTAGTCAACCAAGGGTGGTCAAGAGACAACATGACATATATACATAGAAAATCACATTGAAAAAAATTGAAAACAAGAGTAGGTACACATAACATCTGCCCTGCGTTCAAAAATGAGATAACAGTTAACTCTAATGACATCATCAGGATCGTCATCATCAGATACTCTACACTCGCATTTTTGAACGCGAACGTAGACTCCAACTGTCAGTGTCAAACAAGTGTAATTTATGGACGCTAACCTACCCTGCTCGGAGTTAGAGTTAGTTGGGTTAAGTCTAGGGTAGCAACTCAAATTATAAAAGAACGACCTTGGGTTGCAACTCGAAGCATTTTTGAACGGTTGGAGTAGCAACTCTACTCTGGTTATTTTTGAACGCAGGGCTGTAGGTTAATAGTAGAATCCCAGAGATTACCTTATTATACTAACGCTTCGTCCCCGAGATCAGTACTAATTACACATGTAGTAATACAAGTGACACCACTCATGCACTGTTGACAGTTTTTTTTAATGGGTACCTACATATCTCTCTCCTTATTAATTGACTTGGTGCGTCTCGTCATTCACATTTTAGCGTTAAACCGCTAATCACGGTCAAACATTCTATTATACTTACCGTTATTACTGTTGGTCTTGTGGTTAGTGGCCCTGACTGCTATATCGGCGGTCGTGGGTTCGATTCCCACCCAGGACAAATGTTTGTGTGATAAGCATGATTATTAGTTCTGTGTTTTTGGGTGTAATTGATCTATAATATGTATGTATTTAGAAATATATAAGTATGTTTATCAGTTGTCTAGTACTCATAACACAAGCTTCCGCTTAGCTTGGGACTAGACGGCGCCGGCGTTGTGTGATAGTTGTGGCATATTATATAAAATTATTATATTAACTCTCAACTTATCAAATCACACTATTTAACAGCAAATAACAACAAAAAAAATAAAAATAACAACAAATATAATGTCGAAAAGAAAGTGCAATGTTAGAGCATCTAACGAAGAAAATACAGAAATATGAACGCAGATTACGGCGTTTATATCCACCTTCGCAAGACTCAAGTTCTCCGATCGCGCATACATCGCATGAACAACCAGGTAAGCTAGTTAATATGAGTGAGTGTCCCTGTTTGAGTATTAAAATAACATATTCACGTAAAAATCAAAGTTTTGCCCTCCGGGCTACCTATGGGTTTTCCGACGCACTAACTTTACTACTCTTTACTACTAATACTCGATCCAACTGTTATTTCGTGGGTTAGTTATGGCCAAATGTATTTATGTTTAAAAAGTCTTGCACTCCCGGGCTGTCTGTGGGCTGTCCCAACGCAACATAACATTAAATAATGTTAGAGGTACTCAGTTACATACTCATTAAATGTTAGATACCCACGTTCATTAGCAAAACATTAAGAATACATTATTTATTCTAATTTTAACAATTGATAAACTACAAAAGTTGATATTTGCCTTCCCTCAAAAGTTAGCGATAACAATTTATGCTCTTACCTAACTTCAACTATTTCTTTTTAGAATACACTGTTATTGAACCTGAAGACTGGTTACAAGACTCTCCCAAGGTCAGTAATCCACCTGACAAGACTATAACCGTTTCTCCTGTTCACCCACCCGATCGTGTTATTTTGGCCGACAATATCGTACCAGCGCTGGAGCCGGTTATACTAAGCGACCTCGCACAGGACAACCTTAGTGCCTCGCAGGTAGCATCGAGTGATATCACCGACGCGGACCTAGATCAGGACAAGGTGGTAATTCAACAGGAAGACCCGTCAACATCAGTCAATTACGGACCAGATTTACATAAAGAATACATTGCCACAGAGGGTCTTGACAAAGATTACAAGAAGACAATGGTCACTAAATATTTGATGCCAGAAAATTGTCATCATATCGCTGCCCTGGTGTTGAACGCGGAGTTGAAGGTAGCAATACCCGAAACTGTAGCAAAGCGCGACAAGGCCATAGTTGTCAAACATGACCAGATGGCGTGTCCTATCCCATGCGTAGGCTATGCGATATGCAACACTACGACAGCCGCCGCGCCACTGCTAGACCCAGCTAAGTACGCCGGTCGCTTGTCATACTTTCTTAAATAATGGTCGCTAATATCGAGTAACCAATCGATATTGTCATGGATACAAACTTGCTTTTTCCTCTCAGGTAATATTACATAATTTACCCATTTTTCCAAATCTATTAACAGTCTTTTAGTTATAGGGGCCATTTCGAAATGTGGCTCATGCTCAGGTCAATTCATATTGAGCGTATTTGCTAGCTCCAGAACCAGATGGCAAAATGAGGTTCATATTAAACCTAAAAAAATTAAATAAGTTTATTGATACACACCATTTTAAATTAGAGGACCTCAGAACGGCCATAAAACTTAGATTTAATACGCTTATTTTTGTATTAAAATTCTTGTAAATATCTGAGATTCCTTTATAACAGCCAATTATACGAATTCAATACTTTGCCATTTGGTTTGAATACGGCTCCTTACTTGTTTACAAAAATAATGAAACCTGTTGTAATTTTTTTGCGGTCAGCGGGTTTTTTTTATCTACCCTCTACTTAGATGATTGGCTGTTATTGTTGTTTGTTGTTACATACGAAAATTGCAAAACAAATGTTGCAATAACAAAGAAACTACTTTGCTCTTTGGGTTTTATTATCAATTATGATAAAAGCAGTCTGTATCCTGCCTTTATGTGTATATTCTGAGTGCTAATAAACTCAGAAAAAATTAAGAAATTACTTACAAACAAAAAAGCGCGTATTAAAAGCTAAATCCGTAAATTCATCAACATGATAAGTTGCAAAATTAGAACTTTCGCACAACTAGTAGGTACGGGTGGAATTCGAAATATTTTCTGACGCCTCAACAACGGGATGGAGCGCCTCCTCTGATGGTAAAATGCAAGTGGTCCGTGGTCGAATGGCAAACGAGACCAACATTAATTACTAGCTTCTGCCAGCGGCTTCGCCCGCGTAAAAGTAGGTTTCTACATACAAACTTCCAACCCCCCTTTACCCCCTTAGGGGATGTGTAAACCAATCGATAAAAAAAAATAAAAATTTGGCAGGTAAGGCTAATGGGTTTACACCCAATAAGAAACCTACGAGGCCTCAGTTCCATCAGTAATATATTTTCTAACGCAACTTTTTAATAATGGCAGTCAATACGGGACTAAACAGATTTATAGATTGGTTATAATGTTATATTTTTTTAAGTTATGTGCCATGTTTGTCGTAAATAAACTCTTTTTCGTTCTTACTTTCTTTCTAAATTTGATTATTTTTGTTTATTTCAAAATATAGTTTTCATGATAAACTTATTACAGTATGCTCAAGTTATTACAGTGCGTTGTAAATATTTCCGAGACAAGAGAGAGAGAGACTTTGTGTACCAGCCAAAATAAAATCTCAACTACAGTGTATGAGTGGTATCACTTGTGTATTACTACTCGTACATGTGTAATTAGTACTTATCTCTTCGGACGAAACGCTTCGTGTAATTATGATAGAACTTCGCTTACAAGTAAGTTCGTTTAATCACTATTTATATTTTTAGTAATACCTAATGTGCTATCAAAATACAATACTACTTACCTACTTTAAACAGTCACGTAAAATATTATACATTTCTCTATAAAGAATAAAGTCCCAACTACCATATTTACGAAACTAAGATGGATTAATAGTTTCATTATAACACACCTCCGTGTTCGCTTGTGTAATTCCTTCTAATATAAGGCGTAAATATTCCCCGGATGTGTCATGTCCTGTTCGATCAATGTTGTTTTTGCTCTGAAGACAAGACATTCTTGTAGACGTGTTTTTGTTTATCTATATATATTAGGTAATATATTTGAGAAAGTGTGTTTCTGGACGGGATGGTAACCACATATACGGCTCCATAATATTTGTATTTACCTGCGCTAGCCTCCGCGGCTTGTACAATGTAGATGTATTTGACGTCCACGCCCAGAATAAACTCGTCACTAAAACTATCCAGACGCTGTGTCACTACTGATAAACCTGTCTCGACCGTGTCCAGATCAAAAACAACCCCAGGTAACAACAGGAACGACACACTACCCTCCTTCTAAACACTACATCAAAACATCACCCCACTTAAGAGCGAAGCCGCAGCGGGTACGGCGGCGGCGGCGGCGGCGGCGCGGCGAACAGACCCTCGTCAGCGGCGAGCCGCTGCCGGCGGATGACGTCACACGACACTAACGTGTCGGATATGTACGACTCACGTCAATACTACTGAATGGGGAAACTTCACAACAAAATCTACATATTTGTATAAAGTTCGGAACAAGTTTTCTTTTAATAAGCTCGTGGCGTTGCCCGCCGGCAGAGTTCTATCGATATCGTTTCGTTTGTGAGGGCTTGAGGCGCGAGGGGGGGGTGAGCAGGGTGATAATTCTTGTTATTATTGTACCGGAGGTGAGTAAAGTTTTGCCTCAATTTCGGAAGCAATATATTTTTCCTGAAGCTGTCGAGTACAATACTGTAGGAAAATTCCAGAAGAGTTGCGCCTAGCAACAAATATCTTTTAAAAGCTTCTTTTGTAAAAAATACACAGTCAATCTTCATGATGTGTTTTGGCGTCCATCAGATAGAATGTTGTGTGAAGGTTATTTGAAAATAACTATCATACGATATGGAAACATTTCTGAGGGGCAGTGTACAACACGGCTGTTGATTTCTGCTGATTGGACAGAATACATGGTAATTACGTTTGAACAATTGACTTGCAAGTCATTACCTCAATATTCATTAATTCTATTATGGGGCCAAGTAAAAGTTAAAAATGAAGTAACATTTCCTTGCATATTTGTTATTGTTGCTCTTATCGTAATAAGAGTACCTACCTAGTATGCCTAATAGTATTTTTATCACTTTTATATTTATGTGAAGTATCACGTATGCATGTAACCGATATTTTCGATGATATCTGTACGCTTTTATTGCCATGTATCTCTAACGTAATCCCGTCATATGTCCTCTAAATGAACCATTTTTATCGTGTTGTAAAAAAAAATATAAAACTTAATCCATACTATTCGATTGATGATCACCTTTCCAGCGGCAAAACAATTAAATTTCAAGATTTTGGGTATAATTAACATAAAATAATCCTAACACATAAATTACCAAAGATCTTTCAAGAGTTTGGACACATGCAGCCTGTGGGCCAACTGTAGTCAGCGCACTATTAGCGCCTGTTCGTCTAACATACCTAATAACGGGTTCACGATATTGATGGGCCTGCCTCGTTTATGCAGCGCATCAGGTATGTTCGCAGAGGAACACGTTAACTAAGCCGTTAACGTGCCGACTTTAGACAGAAATCTGCCTCTTTACTCGGCGGGGTGTGGGCTGACTCCAACACCCATCTGAAGATTATAACGGGAGGTACAATTCTCCTCTGTTAGGTGATGTTGATCATAGATACATAATGGACAACAACCTTGTTTTTGATTGGTAGTAAGTTTATCAATATATGTGGGTAGAAGTTTTTTTTTAAATTATTTGCTAACCGATATGGTGTTACTAATACGATTCATTGACTATTTTTTTTCAAGACAACACGGAATAATTCGACAATGAAATATCACATTGGTCCGCAGCTGTCCGGACAACTCCGCACAATGCCGCACGACGCCACACGATGCCGCACGACGCCACACGATGCCGCACGACGCCACACGATGCCGTACGTCGGACGATGTGTCTTCATGTCTTCCACGTTGTTTTTATTAGCAAAGAATAGCAAAACCGTCGATCCACATCTCCACGATAACATTGTTACTGTTTACTTAGGTTTCGAGTTACGTATGAAAAAACTTACCTCGTTTTTGAGAGAAAAGGTGGATGCGGAAAGATACTTTCAGATACAATTTCCTATATGCTTCAAATATTATTATAATAATCTTTGTCAATTCCCTTTGATTGTGTCTGCCCGTCCCGAAAGGGATCAACTCCCAGAATATTAATCTCGTCAACAATGCCTCGTAAAAAGGTCATGTACGTTACATAAAAATGTTGGAGTATGTGATAATTCTACAAAAACGAACCAATCGATGAAGAAAACCAATCTTATATCGGTAACAAGAGCCCCTAAAAGAATCCGGAGGAATCCGCTCAAACCCCATTTGACATAATTAACAGACCGTCGACCGCGAAACGGCCAGTTCATATTAAAAGAAACTGCACTAAAAGAATACTGCCGTACTTGTGCAGTCTACCAAAGCTGACACTCCATTAAATACAGAAGATACTTAAAATTGGATTTTACGACTATGAAGAGGACAATAATGGCGGAGGCTGTCATCCCTAAGACCCTGGGGTCCAATTGAACGCATTTCCGAGTTTTTACGCACATCCCGCGCACTAACTCAATCGGGTGGACGGAAAACGGACCGTCGACGAAATTTGCAAACGTTCGGCGGCGCGGCGGCCAGCCCGGCCGGGACCCGGACGCGGAGACCGGGAACAAACGGACGCTTTTCAATTAACAGGGGACAAAGAGGCCGATTTTCTGACGTATTTATACATGATTCTGAAAGGAGCTCAGAATGATATTAAATATTTTTAAAGAATCGTACAATAAACGGTAGGGCTCGTTCAGGAGCGGTTATTGTATTTGTTTCCATTTCGAGGCTCATCGCGGTATAATTCCGCCGAGATGTATCCTTAACAAGGAATCTGTGGAGTGGCCTCCGGACACGATGTAACGAAGAGCTATGAGCTACGAGTGCGAGTACATTTCGTACATCAACAGGGACTTCCACGCATACCAGAACTGATGCGTTTCATATATCCTGCGAAGTTTCAGGACAGAAATAGGGTTCTTGGCAATTACGTATTAAATAACGGCCTTTCGCACAGAATAGCCTGCAAAGCCATCTCTTAATGCTAACGAATTTTTTCAAAAATTTGGCATGTTCATAACGTGACATTTATTTTCTCAGAAGCATTTTAGTTGTGTTCCATATTTCGCATCATAAGTTGCTTCTTCACACGTACAGCAAACGAAACAGTTCATCTTTTTCACTTTTGACTACATAATCTGCGGAGCTCATTAAACTAAGCTTAGGATGGTCACTTTAAAATGACTGATGTAAAAGACTTGATATGAGTATGAATTCTTACAATGTTGTTATACCGTGCGGTATGTCTAAGTCTTTGTTTTCCTTTACTTACCTGAAAACAGCTTTCCAGCAGCGACGCGACAATGATTTACGAATAGTGTTTATGCAAACGCGTGTTTGTTATGTCGCGCCTTTCTGTGGGAGCTTAAAAATCAAAATACTTACAGCGGTAGGACTTCTTTTGCTTTTGCTTGAGGAGAAGTGTTCGATAACTTCCCAGTTGGACTTCTTAGGCGCCGGCGTGTCGGCGGGCGAGGCGGGGGCGCGATGCGCGGCGGACGGGGTGCTACGCCCCGAATCATCGGCACCGCGCGCCGGCGTCGCCGCAGAGCGCAACGAGGCGCATCGGCGCCCGCGCAGCGCCTCCTGACAAACAAACATAAAGTAAATAAGAAACATCCTTAAAAGTCGTGGAGATATGGGATATTGAAACAATGTCCAACAAAAACTTTTTACAAAAAAAATAACGGACTACACTAAAAAATAAACTTTAATTTCGGAAGTCGCTGTTTCTCGGTGTTCTTTGTTTCATATTTAACACCGACTTCTGAAATTTAAGTTATTTTGATGCTTTTAGGGTTTTTTTAGTGAAGTAATTTTTTTTTGGTAAAAGATTTTTATTTCACACTTTTTAGTTACGATAGGTACACTTATAACCAGAGTGCCTATTTCTCATGACGATTCCAATTAACCCAAACACAATTTTGAAGTTCCCGTGTCTACCTTCCACCTTCCGACTTCATCATCAGATCAGTTTGATCAGATATCCAAAGTGCATCTTATGAAAATTCTAATAAACCCAATCACGGCTAGAATGCATTGATAAATTACGGAGTTCTGGTGCCTATCTTCCGGCGCCATCATCATCATGTCACGTCGATGATACCATTTTTAACATAACTATTCAGAACCATTTATTTATTTGTATTGTCATAGTCGCTTTACTATCTTCATTGTGATATCTATGTGAGTATGAAGTTCCATTGGCCATTTCTGGTGTTCTTCATCAGTTCCACTTCATCAAATATTATTTTTTGACTGTAAACGCATAAGTTCTCGATGAAAATACCAAAATCACCATATGATATTTGATTTTGGTATTTCATCAGAAATAGATTTTGAAAAAATGGGACCAATCTAGAAGCATATCCTTTAAGGGAAAAAAAAATCGGAAGTCGGTCCATAAACGACGGAATTCTGAGGTAAATCACATAAAAAATAAAAAATACAACCAAACTGATAACCTCCTCCTATTTTTAAAGTCGGTTAAAAATGAATGGAAGGTACACCATGATCCTGACTGACCCCAAGTAGACTGAGACAAATAGTGCAGAAGGATGACGAATAAATTTCAAGATCGGTTTCTGTATAGGTAGGTAAGTTTATTGAATATAGTTTCACTTGAGTTTAGGACGGCATTAAAAAGCAATTGTACCTATACTACACACTGTCACTATAGTTTCTTTCAAAAATCTAGATAGACACCATTCCCTTTCTCTCTAACACTATCCTGGCTCTACGTAATTTAATTTCTCCCACCAACCCTACTTTACCCTTCGACCTGGTGAGGGTCGCGGGAATCCGATGGATGCCAGACGAACAGGACCGGTCATTATAGCGACATTTGGGGGAGGCCTATATCCAAAAGTGGACGTCTTTCGGCTGAAATGAATGAATGTATGAACTGTACTTTATTATTTTTTTGTCCCTTTTTTAATGAAATTGTGTAACATAATTATTATAATATATATTTATAGTTATGCATTGTGTTCTAGATAGAGATTGATTAATTTGTTAGCAGTACACTGCCGACTACCCCCTGTAGAATTTTAAGTTCTATTCTATTCTATTCTATTCTATTCTATTCTATTCTATTCTATTCTATTCTATTCTATTCTATTCTATTCTATTCTATCCTATTCTATTCTATTCTATTCTATTCTATTCTATTCTATTCTATTCTATTCTATTCTATTCTATTCTATTCTATTCTATTCTATTCTATTCTATTCTGTTCTATTCTATTCTATTCTATTCTATTAAACCTACTGACCCGCCCACCTACAAAAGCGTCATAATATTTCAATGGATATCTATTATTACCTATAAATTTCAAAATTGGTTTTTATTCCTTATCGTAACGTAACGTCATGTCTTCATTTTCAATGCAGAAAAACTAAAGAGGTAAATAAAGCAATAGTAAGAAATAATAAAGTATTTCGTCATCTTATTTTCAAAACTACGAAATTTACTTGGCTGAAAATGTTCCATTCAAAGAGCTTTAAATTAAAATAAGACAAAAGACGGGTACCTTGAAAGAAATAGGTACCGGCGTTGAATAGTATGAGTTATGAATATCTTTTGAAATTCGCGGAAACTGCAGCAACGACGAAACGAATCGGAAGTGCCTCAGTTAGCAATAATAGCGACATAACGGAGTTATAACTTAGAGTGCACTTCAACTTGGAGCAGGCTCCACAATACTTGCGATGCAAAACTGTTTGCCTTTCCATCGACAACTTTGAGTTTGCACACGGGTCCTTCGACTTCAGACTTTCTTTATGTTCAAGTTTTCTCATGTCATTTCCCTTCTATGTATTTATGATGATAAATACTGTCTTTGTTATTGAAAGTAAAGTAAAGGCTCCCCTTCCATAACGCATAATTCCCGTTTCTGTGCGTCTCTCATGCGAGTGAAACCATGTTTCTGGGTTAAAATCACAAATCTGATCTCGTTAAGGCACTCGAGATTGAATTGATGACATGAAAGTATTTGTACGACAGCTTACGATGCAACTGCTTCACTAACAAGCTCAAAGACTGTGGGTTTTTCGTAAATCCATTACTGGACATGTGTCCTGGCAGTAAGGCGGGCTGCACGTTAACGGGGAAGCGGATGTATCCGACGGCTGCGGAGACTGCGCCGTTCAATTTTATGGTATGGCTTGCGGGGTTTGTTTGTATGCTAAGTAGTTGGTTTTGTGAACCGATACGTTCACTGTATGTCTGTCGTATTTGAGTAGGTACCTAGTTGACTACGTATTTAAGAGGGCCCTTCCCGAACCGTCTATCGTCAACCTGGGCATGGTTAAAAAGTGCCAATAAAGGAGATAACGCTTTGTTGGCATTCGGTAATTCCGTCACTCACTAAACGTATTCCAGGAAATGCGAAAAAAAATTCGTCATTCATAATCTCGATTACTGCAACGTTTCTATAACATTTTTTTTACATTTTTAATTTATACTAATATTATTTCGAGCATCATAGACACAATTGATGAGTAAAATGTAAAATTTATGAGTCCCATATGAAGAGCCAAAGTCCACGCAAAATAGTAAATTTTCGGAGGTCTTTTTTGATTAGTTCTACACAAATTAATGATTTGATTTCAATAGGAACCAACACACACAAGAAATCTGTATTTCCAAAATATCCAGAGAAAGATGTGTAATAACGTCATAATCACGTAAGAGTGGTTGTGTGCAAATGTATCTCGGGTTGGCCGCTAGTAAGGGGATGCAACTCGACATACATTTTCACTGTTTACAGTATAACCGCTCTTACGCAATTATAACTTTATTACACATTTTTCATTAGATATTTTGAAATATCTAATGATAATATCTTGTTGATATTATCTAGGCTTCTATTAAAATCAATTTATAAATTTGTGTAAAACTAATCCAGTAAAGACCTCTGAAAATCTGTTATTTTTCAAGAATCTCGACATTATTTACTCAAAAATTAAAAAGTCAAAAAAGTATAATAATAGAAGCCTTGCAAATTTAATTAAGATTCTAAATGACGAAAACTTTTTTTAAAAAAGTTAGTGTTTAAAAAAAACACGTATTTCCTGGAACAAGTTTTGTAAAATATTCGAATAAATCACGGAATGCTAACAGAGTTTTCAGGCGTTAGCTCTCTTTTCCCATGTTCCTTTTCGCGGAATTGCTTTTAAACCATACTCGGTATTATATATATAGGTATGCGAGTGAAAAAGGACCCTCTTAATAGCTAAGATTCTGGCTTCTCGCGGCTAGTCAGGTGTCTGTGTCTGTCAATGTTTCTGTGTATAATATCCGCGGATGGCGTGCACCACACCTGGCGCGATGGCGGCGCGCTCACTCGCCGTCATCCGCCGGTACTCGTGATAGATGACGTGATCACTCAACGTCAACACAATTAAATAATGTTTTGCGTTTGTTAGAACAAATGCGTATAATTTATATGCCAAATAAAAATTCACTAGGATTGCTCATTTTTTCGACAGGCTTGTCCTGTTTTAAAAAATAAAAACTCGCGCAGGTATATTTGTTAAATGTAAACGTACTGGTATTGATTTATATTTGCATTTTATAATAACCTTACCGCTTTTGTTTAATAATAAAATTAAAAGATTTTTACCCATATTGACATATTTTACAATAACTACAATAAAAAAAGGAAAGTGAAGTAAATGTCACACCCTTGTGTACCCCGTAGTTCCCGTACCATAAACGTGATATAAAAGCGATAACAAAAGCAGGAGAGTGTCGAAACACGGAAAATTACGCCAATAACTAGCAGAATTACAGCCATAAGCCGAGCCGAGCACGGCTTAAGCTGAGTCGTGACTCGCGACACACGGACTAGCTGAGAGAGACTGGCGCGCCAGTCGGCACCGAGCTCCACTCGAGCGGACAGCACGGCTGCTACAGTGTGGAAGCGTTGGTGTTCCAATAATTTTATCAATCCGGCCATCTTTTCTGCGAATCCAGCTAATCTATGTAATTGAAAAAGACTACAAGTAAAATCACTTTGAAATAATGCTATCGAGTGTATTATTCTTACAGGATCAGCGACCACTCAGTTGACTTATATCCCCCGCATTCCCATTATCACTACTGATTTATCTTTCCAATTCAAGCAACTACAGTTTTCAACAAATCTTTCTATCATCATCACCATCACAAAATCTCAACAAAACAACTACAACCTACTAGCACAAAAAACTAAAACTTGACTTGGTTCAAGAGAAGATTGCTGCACTCACTGACAAATGTCAGGAAATTTAGAAAATCAATTTATTTCAAAACCTCAGGCAATCGGAACAATAAATGTAGTACCATGATATTTTAAAGTGAATATTTGACATCGACAATAGATCGAACCGTGTAAGCTCGCCCCCCCCACCCCCACCCCAGTACTATTATTCGTTATAAAATAAAAAGATATACCAGTTTCTTGCTAAGCCCTATCTATTGACGGCAATACCAAAGTGAAAACCTGAAGCCTCTAAAACAAATAAAGAGAAAAAACTGTAAATCGATCAGATAATGATTTTTAAACAAAAACAACACCACGTGTGAACTGCACTCTTGCGAAGCCGAGGCGAATCACTAGTTAATACTAAATAAAATATAGTTTCCATTTACTGAATAGCCTTTGTTAATAAACTGTGAAGGGCACAAATGAGATTAGTCAATCGTCCAGAGTAGATTAGAGGCTCGGGAAACCTTTCACTGTGAATAAGTGCCTCCCTATAGCAATAAAATATGTGAATGCAATTCTTATATATTTAATATGAGTAATATGAAGCTCAGTAATACTGTGGTTTCATATATATAATTGGATCTGATATCCTTGAACAATTTCATATTAACTTTCGAAGCTCTTTAAACGTAAAATATCTGATTACAAAACTTGGATACCTAATTATTTCTTTTTTCAGAGGTACGTCGTTTATACCGCGTACATCGAAGGACTGGAACAATTTGCCTGCTGCGGTCTTCCCGTCCAACTGTAATTTACGTGTCTGCAAGGCTAGGGTGAATAGGCTCTTAATAAACTAGTGCGTTTCACCATCAATGATTACATCACTGCTTACCATCAGGTGGGATTCCAGTCAAGCACTGGTTTATAACAATTAAAAAAAATACAACATACATTGCTGGCACTGCAATATTGTTTTGTACCTTCAAATAAAAACGTTAATTTGACCACGAGTAAGTCTATTACAGTCTTTAAAGCTTATACACCAATAGTTTTTAACTAATACAAATACTTAAAGGGCTTATTAGAAAAGGTCTTGTTATTATGTAGTATTCAAAAAGAAACAACAGTGAAACAAAAGAAACAACAAAAAGTAATAACAGTGCTGATTATGCACTGTTATTACTTTTTGTATAAATCCCAAAATGTCACTCAATTTATGGAAATATTTTAAAGGCTATTATTTGAGTTTTTTCTAGTAGCAATTGTTATGAAAAATTGCTTCAATTATGAATTTACCAATTATGAAAAAAAAAAAAAAAATTATGACAAATCTTGGGATTTCATTTTTTACTTTTGACTACATAAATATTATTAGTAACGGGTACAGATAGTGCCCAATTTTTTTTTTGTACTATTTTAAAACTAGTAGTGTTTAAATCAGAATTCCGACTCTAATCTGTACTTGAGAGCAGTGGTGGCCGACTGGTAACGGCCCCGACTTACGAGCTGTAGGTCGCGGGTTCAAACCCAGCCTGGCGCATTACTTTGTGTAATTTATTTCATCACCACTGCTCTCAAAATGGTGAAGGAAAACATCGTGAGGAAACCGGCATGTCCTAGAACCAAAAATTCGAAGACATGTGACATCCACTTACCCGCACTGGGCCCGCGTGGTGGATTCCCAGGCCCATCCCCTCTCCTAGAGAGGAGGCCTGAGTCCCAACAGTGGGCACATTATGCGGCCGACTATGCTAATCTGTATTTATAACAGGCAAAGTCCTGACCAGTCCTACTGACGTACCAACGGCAACCCCCAGCTAAAATCTTAGGACACAGCACGCCGAAATTTTGCACAGAGAGTCCTATTGTGATGTAAGCAAAGAGTATTTTCCAAAAAATACCCCTTAACTGGATGAAACGGGATTCTAAAGTTTGTATGAAGAAATCTATTGTCACGCGGGTGAGGCCGCTGGCAGAAACATGTTTAAACTAATATTATAAAGTGAAAATATTAGATTTTTTGTTTATTAGAAGGCTACATCTTCACTGAGTACCATAGCCTATATCATGTTTTGAGATAATTGCTACTATCATGCGGGCGAAGCCGCAGGCAGAAGCTAGTAGGTATAATATAAAATGCATAAAACATTTTTACTCACTTTCCTTTCCATAGAAAAATATTTTCTGCCATCAAAAATAAAATAAGCGTATTTATTCTCCTTGCTCGGAACAAGCTCATGCAGAGGGACGAGAGAAAAGAATGAAGTTGGATGAAAGAAAAACAGTATATTGTAGTATGTCAGCTGGGCACATCCCGCGCGACTTGGAAAAAAGATGTTATTTCAAAAGCCACGCGTTGTATTCATCCTACACTACTTACATCGCGAACAAGTAAAAATAATATATTGTACTAATACTGTAATATGATGTCGTGTGGTGGTGGGTTCGAAACTTGGCGAGTACCAATGTGAACTTTTCAATTCATTATGTGCTTTTTTAAATTTACCTAAGACATTACAGACACCCCGTGACTCGGAGAGCACGTAAAGCTTTCGGTCCCGGTTGTAAATCATTCGTAGATCTTTGACATTCGTTATATGTAGCCAGACGCTAAATGTGAGTGTCAGTCTATTCAAGGAGTATCGTGTAACTAGGTTGTGGAGGTCTAATAGGCGGTCTCTCTATTGGTACAAGGGTATTCAGGTTAGGTTGGAAGCCGACCCCAAGCTAGTTGTGAGATGATGACGACTAATGCTGTATTTAATTAAACCTAATCAACTAGGTCAGCTTTCCACCGCTACTTCACTCCCGACCCTACAGCATTCGAGCATCGATTCGTATTTTTTTTTTTTTCAAATACAAGTGCCCACTTGCCATAGAGCTGATTCCTTTTACAAACATAATATAAAAGCAAACCACTTTACCTGATGTTGAAGGACCTACAATGAAGAATATAATAAATGAATAATGAAATACAGCCTGGGTGATGGTGTATGATTGATGATCAATACAAAAATTAACCAGATTTGCTGCCCTGTATAAACAGTGCTACGCAGGTTTTTTTTTAAGTTGGGAAATCATGTAATGCCTTCTGCCGCTTTTGTGTATGACTTTTACTCACTAAAATCACACCTATGTTCCTTGTTTGCCTTTTGTTTTCCGGGACCACGGGTTTTCCTTTCAGAATTCAACCCATTCCGTAGTGCTACGTGGGTAAGAAAGCGTGTTCTACACTTCAAGAACACAATTTAATTTCATGCTTATTTATTATTAAATAGGATTTCTTATTCGTAATTCGGTTACGGCTTCCGTTTAGCGATAGCTGGCTGAAGAGTTTCTCGAGCTTTTTTATTAACTAATTTTGGAACTGATAGCGCCTTCACCAGTCCGGGCGAGGAAGTGCGTGCGGGAGATATTCGCCGTGACATCTCTTTAGTTTAGAGATACGGCGGCAGATGTTGTATTGTATCAGCTGTATTGATCGTTATCGACGTAGGTAAGCAAGGGCTCTTGCTTTCATTATTGTTTACTCGATTGTGGGGTTGTCATCGTTAGGTGTAGGCATCTGTGGCCAAAATTAACGCTCACAAGATATTTCAATATCTGAAGTAGTTAATTCTATTCCAAACTAATATTATACATATAAGCATATGTAACTCCTTCTGTCAGTTTGTATTTTATCATTTACGGGTTTTGATAAAAATTGGCACATGAGTAAACCATATCCTGGATTAGGACAAAGTATATTTTTAAGGTGGACCTAAGACCTAGTGAGGGTCGCGGGAATCCGATGTCTGCGAGATGCACGGGACCGTTAATTGTGGCGACACTTGGGCGCGGCCTACGTCCAACAGTGGGTTTCTTTCGGCTGAAATGATGATGATGATATTTTTACCCGTGATTTTTTTTCACCATGACAATTTTACTTAATTAGAGAGTTATCTCTTCATGCGTTTAACTGAAAATTTGCTAAAGAATCGGGCATCACGAATTATGATTCAGGCAATTTCACTACTAACAGCATAGTTTAAAAGCTACCCAAGCAAATCCAGGTAGATAACTATGCCCAAACCAATTTAGCCGCAGTCAGCAATACCAAATACTGAACCTGAATCAATTGAACGGTTAATTAATTCTCGGCTAAATAACTTGCTTCGTACCGTTTCCACAGTTCACGTTGACGGGAGGACGCGAGGCCGCGCCACTCGAACTTAATCCAGTTGGCGGCGAGAACTTCGCTACTCTGTGGCGTCATGCGATTTCGGAGAAGCTATAATTGAGTTCCGTGTGATTTGTGATATCTGTCCACAGACATGGTTGAGCTTTGATATATTTTAAGTGTTTGTTATGTGTATTAATATTATTCATTTAATTCAAGTAACAGAGACTCATTTTAGTTACAAATCATTAATGCACAGACAATACAAATCATAAATTACATAAAATTAAATTAAATTACAATAGTTGATTATAATTATAATAGTAGCCCGTCGGGCATTAAAATCATTAAATTAAAATAAATTATATAAAATAAAAATTCATTACATTAAAATAAATTGGCTTTTAATTAGTCAGAATGAATAAAGTCCATAATTACAATTTTCTAACAGAAATTAGGACAGTAACATGTCTGCCACAGCTATTTCAGATATATGGACAATCTAGCCTATTGGCGAACATTGGGGATGGCATTGGGGCTGGCCCACACCCGGCGCACCACCGATTGGGCATAGTAGTGTGAAAACAGTCGGTGCGCGCCTTCGCGAACATCCGTTAAACAGTGGTGTCAGCCCACAAATTGTTTATGTACCCTAGCTACCTGTTTTGATCGGATTGCTAAGTGTCTGTAGCATCAATATCATTAGATTTCTCCTAATAGACGGAGCCGTTACTTAATTGAATACGACCAATTTCATTACAATTTGAAGGAAGCGGTCTCCGGCAATATTACTCAGGAAGACGATGGCCTCCGTCCGCAGTCGCCCGAAGTGGCCCACGAATTAAATTCCAGTGGATCGACTTGAACCGATTAACTTAACTTGTTGAGATGGAAAAGATTAGCTTAGATTTGTAGGTCGTTCCGGAATGCTGGAGTTTGTTAGTGAAGTTCGTACCTGATCTAGGTACGAGGGAAACATTTTACTGGGGTTAAGTCAGTTACAACTAATTGAATTTTACTTTTAGTAATATTGATTTTTTAAGAGGACTATAGGAGCTAATCGCGATGTTTATAATGCACAAAAATGTATGATTCGCTGCAGTAAACGGAATCAGAAACATATTCGTTATTCTTCATGTTATTTCCAAGATAGATAGTACGATATATATAATTACGATACAAAAAAAGTCACGAAGACGTATCTAAAAAAACTCGATATAAAAAAAACACAAAAAAGTGCAAAATAATTTTAATTTCGGAAATTTGTGTTAAATAACGAAGAGACAAAACTATTATAGAAACAGCTGATCATAACAATATTTCTATGGGATCAACTTGAAAGCATAACCCTTCAATCAAAAAAATAATTTTCAAAATTGGTAAACTATTGACCGATATATCGGTGAACTACATTAAAAAAAATACATTTAAATGAACATAGAACCTCCTTCTTTTTTAAGTCGGTTAAAAATTACTTTTATCGATTATAAACCAGACTAATAAACAAATGCAATCATTCCGATGTTTTGTCAAATTATTCCACAGGCAAAATTTTAATTTTATAATCATA
Source organism: Mythimna pallens (assembly GCA_961205895.1). Taxonomy (NCBI): domain Eukaryota; kingdom Metazoa; phylum Arthropoda; class Insecta; order Lepidoptera; family Noctuidae; genus Mythimna; species Mythimna pallens. The sequence continues at coordinate 633,117 of OY540824.1, forward strand.
TCTGTAGATTTTTAGTAACTTGCTTAAACGTTTCATATTTGCAAGCTTGTGTGTTTGAGCATCTCTTTCTTTCCAGCTTCTTTATTTATAGTCCGAGTGTGACCGTGCTTTGGGTGCTAAGTCCTCCTAAGCTCTGTTGTATTATCTATGGACAACATACTGAACTTTATTGTATTCAAGTGGGTAAGTGTAAGTCACAATGTTATTGAGTTACATAAACTTATGTAAGTCGTCCGATCCCTATAAATAAGTGAGTGACGCGCATTAGTAGGACAGTACATTACGTAAGGTTTTCTTTTGAGTGACGGCCGGTGGAGCATGGCGGCGCCGCGCGGGGGCTCGACACTATCAGTGGCAGACGGACGACAGACGTCTATTGATAACTAATGGAAAGCTCATAAATTGATTTTTCATAGTTCTTAGAATTATTATAAGTATGTAGTGTTTGATTATTTATTTTGAAACCAGCACTTTGCCAGCAACTTCGCACACGAGAACATTTTCAACATCCCTTATACAATATACATATTTTGAGTGTAGTTTTGAAAACGAATATAGATAAGGTTTATTATTCATTTTGATTAGAATTTGTGTCGAGATTCTCGTTTATTCACTCAAAAAATAAAAATACAGTCATACAATCTTTAAAACCCGCGAACTTTTTCTATTGAGGTCATAAAAGGAAGCCTTGTGTAAAATTTCATGTCAGTCAGTCATTTTAATTTTTTTTTATTTAGCTGAAAAACCATCTCAAATAATAGCACCTACATGCTAAGAAACATCTTCATAGCTACCTACATGACTAATGCACATAACAGCTAACGTACGTAGCGCTCACTACAATAATATTACTACTCTGAAAGTCATTAGATACTGTGTTTTATTTCAAACTAGCGGTCCCGGCAGACGTTGTTCTGCCCAAAAGCGGAATTTAGTAAAAAAAAAAATTACCCTACTCTACCCTACTCTACCCTACTCTACCCTACTCTACCCTACTCTACCCTACTCTACCCTACTCTACCCTACTCTACCCTACTCTACCCTAAAAAAAAAAAAAAAATAAAAAAAAAAAAAAGTAAAAAATTAAAGTACCCTATGTCCGTCTCCTTGTTCTAAGCTACCTCCCCACCAATTTTCAGCCAAATCGGTTCAGCCGTTCTTGAGTTATAAGTGGTGTAACTAACACGACTTTCTTTTATATATATAGATATTTTGTTATTTATTGCTAGGACAGGGGAGCGAGGAATTCAGAGTCAGTCAAATCAGAATTACGGTTTACGATGGTGTTCTAACTAAAATTAAAAACCTTTTGCTACATAAATCTGCAGGTAAAAAGTTTCTAATTAACTTTTACACTTAATTTTAGGTGCCTACTTATGAACTGGCGAACTTACAAAGTTGAAATGAAAATTTACGACATTACCTCTGTTTTTACGGTCCATGGTTGAAACTTTTACAATATTACAACCCTTACATTTCGACACGACGCCAAATGTTTGACTTGCTCCAAGAAAATCACTTCCGCACTCAGAGAATTAATTAATTAACGAATTGAAAGGTTTCATCAAATTTATTTTATAAGGAAGTTATTTGAGGATCGCTCTGTTCTCCAAGAGTTCTTACTGAAAGGTAATATTGTCAGTGGCAACTGCATCTTCCTTGATTGTGTTGATGTATAGATTTATAGAAAAAAAGACTAGGCATCGATGCTGGAGAACGCATCGTTATGCTAAAAGCAGCATAGAACTATTCAGTACACGACGTTAGAACCATACTGAGGCGTAATTTTGTCAATCTGAAGGATCTGTATGGAGATTTACATAATGTTTGGTTTAGGCCCAACTTTCTTTAGGGGTGACAAAGCCGACATTATGTATGATCAATGAAACAAAACTCTACGACTGTGTGGGCTACATAAATCCTATTTTTAGGCCGAGGTTTCCTCTCAGCACGTCGGGGGTAATATGATGATTTACATACTTTCTGTAGCATCTAAGCTTGGGCCCATTTGATCAACTATCTAGGGTTTCATACTTCGGGTCAACTGACATTTATTATACTACGACTATACGTGAATATTTTCCGTCTACGTATAATTTTAACACTGATTTATCACACTTTCTGTGCTTTTTTGAGGTGGAAAATCATCTAATAACTTCGCCTGCTCTAGGCCGGAGCGAGAGGGCGTGTCAGACTTTTACTGACGAAAACCACACCTACCTATATGGCTTCAGTGTCTTGCATTCTAGGAGCACGGATTTCCCTTTCAGAAGGCGACCTGCCTGCTTCCTTACGGTTTGCTGACGTTCTTTGAGGCGTGCGTGGAACACTACACTCCGTCTACGGCTCGGGCTCGGACGGACGGTCACCGGACGGCCGGGCGGCGAGTTACCCATTGCTCGTGATTCCCAAGCCCGCTACTAGCATAGCTGCAAATCGGGGTCGAGGTCTCGGCGACTTGGGTGTAGGGTTCATGATTTGTCGAGATTTTCATTTTCTCGGGTCACGAGAATTCTCGAGGGTAATTTCTCGGGTCTTCTTGGGTTGTCTAGAAATTTTCATTGACGCATTGTTTTGTAAATATTTTTGAATCATAAAAAATATCTTCAAATAAACTGGTTTTCTCTCTAAAATAAAAGTATCAAAATAATTATAAAATCATAAATCAAAGTTTTAATTATCTTCTCTTGAAAACAAATCTAAATAAAAATAACAATATCAGTTTCTTAGAAACATTGGGAGCTAAAATTATCTCTCTCGACCACGTCATCGCTTAGGTGAGATGGTGATCAAACGCGAGCCATCATTAATAATAATAATAAAAAAAATCTTGTCTATGACAGATAAGTGTGTTTGTGGCAATTGTAAGTGGCATTATCGCTCTGTATGGCAATCCATACAGAGTGGTAATGCCACCAGACTTTTCGGCACATTACCAGTCAATAGCGATGTGGACTCTTCCACTTTTTTGACGCCATATTTTAGTTTGCTTTTAGCTAGTTTCAATAATAGGTTTAGGGTGATTTTACGTTTTACTGTAATTACAGATAATAGTATTTTTTTAATGTAAATCTTTTCTTAAAAACAAAATCTAAACACATAACAAAATTTATTTTATTATAAACATTAGGAACCAAAATGAGTTTCTCTTTTAAGAGGGCCCTTCCTCAATCGTCAACGTGAGCATGGTTTTAAAGCTTGTTGTTTCAACTAACGCAATCTAACGCAACGCAGAGACCCACCGCACCGCGACACGTGTTTGTAAACGAAACGGCAAAGGCAAAATACCCTTTTTTAACAATGTTTTAAAAAAAATGATTTCTCGAGCTCACGACTTTACTCGACCCTCATTTCCCGGAAACAAAGACAGAACCCTACTGGGGTGTGCGGATGTCCGCTCCCCCACGCGTGCGGCGGCCTCCTTCACTAGTTTACTTTCAATGAACTGTTTATTTTACAGACACAAGTTAAAACCGCATATAACAAGAGAAAATGCATACAATAAAAATCGTCACAGACCAAATAAACTGTGGACTTGTTTGAAGAGGAGGAGGTCTACTCTTGTAACCATGTTGCGGTAGGTGTCCCATTATGTTAAAACTTTTGAAACTAAAACCTGATTAATCTAGGAATTCCTATATCAAAACTACATTTTATATACTCTGTACCCCTACCCACCCTTTAATAAGCTGCGCTGACCCGCTGAGCGCACGGCAACATCGCATGGCACAAGTTTGTGAAACTTGCGCTGAGGTCTTTGTGAGATAACAATGATCGCGCGCGTATTGTTACCCAACAATACGCAGTTTTGATTTCACCGAAGCCAATAGATACTGCCAATATACGGCAGAGGTTTGTGTTGCTTATATTTCGAAGCCCGTATGTGTACTTGCCTACCTATCGCTTAGTATTTACTTGTTATATTTATAATTGAAAGCGGGAGACCGTGACTGTTATAACTAAATATTGTTGAACCAAAATGTTGATTGACTATTACATTATTGCTTACATCAAATCGATTTAAAAACATTCTACCCGAAAAGAAACTTCCTTACAAAATCAATTTCGAGATTATTAAAAGGATAAATCCTATGTAGCACATCGAACACCTCGTTACAAACTATGATACACCAAACAAATGGAACCAGACCGAGGCCTACTCACAACTTTGCCAATAACTAAACAAGCTCGGAGGGATCAATGGCGACCACTTTTCAATCCATATCACTGGAACTTCGGAACCAATCCTTTGCCAACTACGAACTATAGCCTCCCATTGTAATATACTTTTGATATTGATATATGTTTGCAATCGGAAATTGATAGAAAAGAAAAATGAGAACGTTGGAACTGATTCTAATCGGGAAGATTGATAGTAGCGGCCCGGATTAGATAAGTAACAACAGGAACAAATAGATCACATTACATTAAAGAATGTCTATTGAGGTACTCAATGGACATGATTGCAATCCGAAGACTCGTTTAAAAAGTGAACAGAAAAAGCGCACCGATTAATGAGTGCAGAGTTAGAACATCCATCAGCCGAGATGCTGACCTACTTGTGACGGATGAATTCGAGTACTGAGCACTCTTACTACAGCAAGGAGAGCCCTCAAGATGAACTCAATAGACGATGCATAATCATTCTGCCACTTAAAAATTCTGCGGTATAACCCTTCCTTATATAAATAAATACGAGAATATTTGCTGACCCAATAAATAAGTGAGCAATACATACATAAAACATACTTTCTAACACTAAAGTAGTTATTACCTTCATGCGACCAAATGTCGAGATCCCTTCTTTAGCGACAGACTTCACTTCACTCAAAACACGCAATACTTATCCTTATTGCTACATCAATAAAAACTTTTATAGGTGCAAATTATGTTTGTTTAGTTGATATGTGAGGCAAGGTATTTCAAACCGTATAGTTGTTGGCATAAGATGGAGAAGAAGTGCTAATGTCGGGTTGTTGGTGAGGTGCTTTCGGTCGACGGCACACAAGGACCGTGGAGTTTCGGAAATGAGCGTAATGTGCTCAGAACGAGAGCAGATAAGGAGTGGACTATAGAAAGCGTTTAGGACGAGACTGTTGTAGGGACGGTTTATTTGTGTAGTTATATTTGTACCGAAATGAAAGGTTATTCAGTTGGGACACGTGCACATATTGTGACGACTGAAATGCATGAAGTCATATCACAAGTTTAAGAAAAAGGAAAGTAGCATAGAATAGCATATCATAGAAAAGCACTTATTTGATCGGTTTTGATTGTCCTCACTAAGCAATAATTATAAATTCGGTTTAACGCCGTCACCCGCGTGACGGTATAACATTATTACAAGGGACAAAACATCCGGGTTAAAAAGTATCGTACGTGCAGTCTAGGAGCTGATCCACCACGAGTAGACCACGTTCATTCTCTAAGCAATCGTCGATGGTGAATCGCATTAGTTTACTAAGAGCCTATTCAACCTAGGCTTGAAGACACCTAAATTATTATTGGACGGGAAGACTGCACCAGCAAATTGTTCTAGTTCTTCGATGTACGATGTACGACGTGAAACGCTTAGTCCGGACTTAAGAGGTATCAACAATGCAAGGGTGGACAATCACCAATATAAAGAATACATTCCTTTAAGATTGCTATAACACCTAATTTCTTTATGATAAGCAAAGGAAAGAAAACATGTAATGAAGAATTCAATTATAAACTTTTATTTAATTGAGTTACTTTTAATCAGTATTTTGATTCATAGTTTTAACAACTAGTAATTCAAAATAGTAACTAATTTTTAAATCACACTAAAATGTCTATGTATGTATTTACTCCTTCTTTTTGACTAGGTACTTATAAAAAAAAACACTTATCGTGTGCAAAAAGAAAAAAGCTAACTGATTATGCTATGATCGAGATTCGAAGTTAAGTATCATGAAATTGAAATTAGAATTATTTAGGTAAGAACCGTTTTATTGTAATAAGATTTTGGATTGTAACTTTAAGTAGTTTGTTGTTGAGTTCTCAGGTGGTTCTGGTAGGCAAATTGGCACTGTGGTCTTGTGGCAATCAGCATGTCACGATACTTAATTTACTTTCCAGATTCGAAAAGGTCCAAATAAAGTAGGTGCGTTACATTTTCCCCGTTATTAAATTTGGTTTTTAGATTTAGTTGCCATTTCTCCACAAATGTACCAAAGTGTAAGGTTCAATTTAAGTTAAATTCAACATTACTTGAGAATCGCTTAACTCTGTAAACTTAAAACACAGTTACTTCACTGAAAACAAAACACCCGGAATAAAATAATGTTAATTATAGTTGTTTAATTAAAAACCTGTTGATAAACCTACTGGTTATAAACCTGCTAATGACGTAACAATATAAATACGAGAGTCGGTTAGTAATACAAAATTACTAAGAACATTACTTGTTACAAGTTGTTGTTGATCAATCCCGTTGCACAAGCTTAAAATTTATTAAATAATGCCTTTTACCGAAAAACAATTTATTTATATCTTATTTAATTGATGGTTGAACCCGGATAGAGCTCCGCTGACCTTTAAATCCATTTTCTTTTCAAAATATTGATTAATTTTAAAATTTACATTTGCCTCGTACATTCTGAAGAATACTTAACCAGCAATATTTTTGTGTACATATTTATAAAGATCAAAGCCGTTTGAAAGGAGGAAGGAAAACCAGTGAAAAAAAAATTTATATGTCGATATTTTTTTATTTTTTGGCATAAGTATTAGTCATACGAAAAAAATTATATGTTGATAATGTCGTAAATTAGTTTTTTTTTTTCAGACGTTTTGATCTAGCCGTTACCGAGGAGTAGGCTTCAGAAAGTCACTGTTTGATGGCACTGCTAGGGCGCTAGGGCCTTAAAGTAGCTCTCAACCAAACTGAAAATGTTGGGAGATTCTTGTCATGTTGTAACACTTGGATCTTATGAAATAAATAGCAGTCTATGACCATCAGTAACAGGGTCTAAGCTATTAGTGGTCAAGGCTCCTAGAGGAATCTCTAAATAACACGCAGCGGGTCCAGAAACTCTAGATGTAGCCCAACTACCGAACGAGAGCTTCCTTAGATGTTCATCGAGGCTCTTGACTATTTGCCGTCACATCTATTGACAAAACGACGGCTATATCCATCTCTCACAAATCAAGAATTTTGCGAGTCAAGTCCAGATATTTGCTTATCTTTCTCAGCTTACACGAGGTTCTCGTACCTAATATAAGCTAGACTGCTGCATCAACAATCACTATACGTCGCCCTAATCGATCTATTACCACTATATCAGGTTTATTGGCAACAATCGTTTGTTAGCAATGATAGATTGATCCCAATATAACGTGATATTGCCCTTTTGACAACTGGGTCGGGCATATACCTATAGCACGGTACTTTCAATTCCCCAAGATTGTATACAAGAGTAAATTGCTAGAGGATAACCCTGGCTACAAGTTTGTGTTTGTATAAGAAGTCTCCGTTGGCTAGATGAGGCGACGTCATTATTATTATTGTATCTTTCTCCTTCACTTGACTAAATTAAATTATCAGTTAAAGCTTGTTATTCATTGAAAGCTTATTGTCGTAGTCACGGTGATTGAGTAGATTAGCTTAGGAAGTAGAGGAAGTTTCAACTCCTTCAACAGTACCTACAATATCCGCCTACGTTACCTCCTATTCCATCAATACTCCTTCGTTAATTTTGTCATTAGTTCTTCAGCCCCTAATGTCGTCGTCCCGAGTATCAGAGTCTTAATCTATATTTATTTCTACTTGCGCATACATTTCAGGGCACTAAGCCATCTAACTAGCTAAGTATAGCGCTAGTACACAATACGGCGGGCCGGAAGCGCCGCCGTGTCAGCGCTCGGCTTGACATTCAACATATTGAACTTGACCGACTTTCACAAAGTAGGCTCACGAAACTACTAGCTTTTTCACAAGACAACTCGAATTCAATTCTCGTCCCTAAATCTAGATTTAGGGTATACGAATGAGTTTACGTAAGCTACCTTACGTAAACTTAGCTTTTTATTGGGAGACCCGAGACGACTTAGTGGAAGTTCATATTGGTTTGGGCTTGCTCCAATAAGGAATGTATTCAAATTGTAAATTTGTCTACACCTGTGTAAGATATATTGCGAATTTTAGGCTTTCATTTATCTTAATGTTAAATTTTTTCAGCAATACCTGAATTACATGAGGCTTTACTTTATAGTTAGGATAACAAGCAAGAACCTAATTACCTGTCTTATTATTATTACTCGGTACATACAGAAATGAGAATAGTTCTGTATTCCCAGAGGCAAAAGACAAGCTCGCTAGGTACTAATACAATATCCCTGTCCTGGCTTGAGCAGTCAGCCACGTCTAATCCGGGCTGAAGTCATCATAACACAATAATGCCGTAATTATGAACTGCCGTTTCACAAGCGGACCGTTTCCTCAGTCGCGGTCAGTTTGAGAACTTACCTTGTCTATTTTATCTAGGCTTACTTACTTAATTAAACATATTGATTTAATAACTTACAAACAACAACACCTAGTGAGGATTGTTATTTGTTTTTCCAAAAATCCCCGGCAAAAGTCTGACACTATCTCGAGCTCCGCCCAAGAGCGGGATTTGTCATTACATGATTTTCCAACCTAAAAAAAACAACGCTATAGTTTAACTAGTGGGGATTTCTGGAAAAAAATAACAATCACCACTGGTGGGGATTACTGGAATAAACCGTTCAATTGTGTCCGAACTAGTCATGAGTTTCCTACACAGGTAGACCGGCGCGGCCAGTTCCGGCGCATTGTGGAGCAAACTTCTAATATACCCAGTTACTGGGGGATTGGGGAGAATACAACGTGATTTGGTAAGAAGAAATTGGATTCCACTATGCCATTGTTGCATATCATTGCACGTTTGTCGCTTGTTTTCATTTCTTCTGGACAGCATTATTACATGGTTGCCATCGATTCGTAAAAATTAAACTAAGAACTGCTTACGCGTCTTAAGTAATAATGCACGCAGTCACGACTCCTGTACTCAACTAGGCAATGTATTTCGATTGAGAAGCTTATTTTCACAAAAACTCAATATTGTGTTTAATTAAGTTCCAATTTCGTTCAGTAGTCCAATCCGGTTTCATTAACTGTACAGTAATACACCTCTGGGTAAATACCTATTTAAGTCGTAGTAGCGACTACTCGACATATTCATTTCCTCTTACAGGAAGCGTCCCCTGGCTGCCTCTGTGAGCTTTACACTGAAGCCTACCTGTACCTATGTTGTGATAATGGCCGCCGGAGCCGAGCGCCATTCTGCTCACTTGCTATTATATTTAAATATCAAATGTCAGGTCAAGACAGCCAGCGAGCCTATGACGTCACAAACTAGCATAAATGTGAATATTTATACAATTTCAGAATTATAGACTGGCGAGACGGCCTAGATGTCTACCACAAGGACTGGTTCGAGGTGAGGTTCAAGAAAAGACTACCTGGAAGAAGTTGGAGCAGGCCTTTGCCCAGCCGTGGGACAGAATAAGCTATTAAAAAAAAGAAAAAGAAAATCTCTTTCTATTCTTCGGCGATGAGTCAACAATATCTACCTGGTGGTTGTAGTCATAAAATAAATTTAAAGAAATTTATTAATTTGTTCTTAGCACTTGTTAAGACGAATTAAAAAAAAATGACACTAAGATAAGTTTAAAAGATAGGTTAGTATAATATATCCCATCATATCGAATATGCAAAGAGTGACCTCTATCCTCCCTTGCGCCGCATGCGCAGTCTCGCCGGTACTGATGGACATCCATCAACATTGACTTGTAAAGCGTTCACCACATTACAAAGTCATGAGTGACTTATTTTTAGCAATTTTTTTGTAAGATGGCGTCAATCGTGTTTTATTCAGGGTCTACTGTTGTTTTGGTTTGCCTTTGTTTTGATCACTGTATAATAAATCAAATTTACCTACTCCTTTTTTTTAGTTGCGAAATCATACAATGATTCCTCCGCTCTAGGTCGGAGTCAGACTTACACTGACTAAAACCCAATCCTATGTTTGCCTTCTTCGTCCTAGGACCCCAGGGTTCCCTTTCGGACAACCCTTGATGTCATGAAAAAGTTTAATTTAAGTACCTACTTGCTACCGAAATATATATATATAAATATTCACACAACTACTCGTATCACACAAAAATGGCTGATAATGTAGTTTTCGAGCACAAAACCGATCAAAATTCTATTCATGCCTTACTCGTAAACGACCATCAAATTAAATGTAATCTTACGCAATTTAAATGTGCTTAAAAAGCTCTTTTTCAACTCTCTTATTTACCTAAGACTAGGAGCCCGCCCGCATCATTGCAATGTTGTACAAAGTTTATCTTTTTACGAAAGAAAAGCAAAGAATTTCGGCGCACCTTTTGTGTTCGCCCCGAAATAAACACAACGTAACATACGACGCTTGTCTGTGAGATCATTACTGAAGATTCAATGAATAACGAAACCTTAACTTACAGTTACTGGGCGGGTTTAGTTCTTATTTAGTTATGTTCTTGCGTGGCCTCAATAACCTGTTCTCTTTCTATAATCAGTCAGGCTTCTCCCGCTCTAAATTGGAGCGAGAGGGCCATTCAGACTTTTACTGACTAAAAACCAACCTACGTTTCTTTATTTACTTATAAATTTATTGCTGCCCTAGCAGATTATTATGGGAACTGAATGACCACTTAACTTTACCTAAACCTTACTTAGTAACAAGCTAGCTCAAAATATTCTAAGTACCTATGATGACAAAATATATTTGTAAGTTCAGATGGTGGGAAGGGATTGAGAATTTGGATGATTGCCATACCTCGACGGCTTAACAGATTAGAGTGTAACTTGACATATTGGTAGACCATGGCTACACTGCATTCCCGTGTGATCAATATCGACATTCACTGTGTGACTTCTGTGCCTCAGCCAAAAGCAAGCAGTTAATAATTAGCAATTTAACAAAACCGTCCGGTAGATTGTCAACACCGCCAGTTTACCAAACAATTGGTTGGCGGCTTGGCAGCGCTTGGCACCTTGGCACCCGCTCGGCACCTGGCTGGCACGGCGGCGTCTTGTTTTCGCGGCGGGAAAGAGTAATTACCGGCCGGTAGGGTTACGGTAACAGTAAAGCGGACGATTGCCTCGTAAATGTAAATCATGCGATAATGGAATGAAAGCGTTGCATCACTGCTGCCGGTGGCAAACACGGCCAACTTAGATTTTGGTATTTTTAAGTTTAAACAAAAATGTAAGGTTTTAGTTTTTAAATGGAGCTCCTTTATTTCACGTTAAAATATAAGTAGTGGAGATTATGTTACTTTCTAATTACTATATTTTATATTCAACGAGCTTTTATAATAACAACAGCTGGTTTTTCTTCAATAATGAGTTCAAATTGCAATTAATATAAATATTATAAAACAATAATACTGTAAACAAATTAATCAGCTGTTTGTATTCTTAATTACTCTCCTTTTCTTTGCATTTCCAATTTAAGCTTTATTAGAAAGGAGGAATAAAGTTTATTTGTTTTCACAGTACTCAGTACCATATTGTTTATCTTTTAATTGCTGTATTAATTAGTTCATAACGAAAATTTTAGTAAACAAATTTTAGCTAAAACCCTCTTCGATGTTGATTTTAATACTACCTACTTATTTTGTGTGAAAGTGAAACCCGAGGCCCTGGGACGAAGGCAAAGAAGGAACAGGAGTCGGTTTTTAGTCAGGAAAAGTCTGACACTATCTCGCACTCCACCCAAGAGAGGGGGTTTTGTCATAAGATGATTTTCCCACCCAATAAAAAAAACCTACTTATTTTAATATTACCTACTTTTGTTCTTTTCATCCGACTTTTAAAAAAGGTACTCAGTTCGACTGTCATTTGTTTCCGATATTCTCGCCAAATGTTAACCAAAGTTTGATGATTATGTTTTTGGCCAATCATTTGAAGAGTTCGCACTTCAAAAAAAGAAAGTTCACTCTGGTATACCTACCCTCATTTTATAAATTTTGTTAAAATTCTATTTTATTGGGGTCATCAATTCGGGTAAAACATTTTGATTACAGACCAATCTTGATGATTACTTTGTGTTAGGTTTTAACTCGCCCGGTTACTCATATTCTATTTCATTTGCTTTGGACCCTGAACTACACAGGTATACCTACTAGTGTATTTCTTTAACTCAACAATTTAATAAGAAATGTATATATATATATACTTATTGTATATTTTATACATTTTAATTATATATACTATAACTATTAATCCTAGGATTAATAGTTAAGGTGTATATATAAAGTTATATAAAAATAAATAATATTTAACAGTAAAAAAAAAAAAAAAAAAAAAAAAATACTATATATACTTATTGATAAGTTCATGGCAATTCCAAGATAATAGAGTAGATTGAGTGTCATTTCTATAAGTACCGCTTATGAGAAGATAATCACTTAATTTTAGTATTGGGGTACCTACAGCACTGTGAAAGATAAAACACTTTTCTTATGCGTGTTTCAGACTTTGTTTTTCAAAGGCAGTTATATTTTCACGTACCCAGATAAATTTTGTTGACAAAGTAATAATAATCGTTTAATAATATGTTCACATTTTCCGGAACTGCGTCATCAAGTCCATACAATGACGCGCCGCTGAAGTCTTTGTGATGTTAATGTCGAAAACACGAACAAAATGAGGTGGTTCTCATTATTGAAGTTCATTATTTTGCCGCGGTTGTGGCTGAAAGTCAATCGTCAGCTGCAGTTCACAGTTTCAAAAGCTGCTTTTAAATTTATAATTTAAATACTTTGTGAAGTATGTCAACTGAAAAGTGTTAACTTGTTCGCTATTCATAATTGCTAAATAAAAATCTCGGTAGTGTTTCACTAGTGTTACAAAAAACAAGCTTAAGCTAATAGTATAATAATCTATATAGGTATATAAAAGAAGAAACTGACTGACTGATATATCAACGCATAGCCGAAACTACTGGGACTAAGAGTGTGACATTTTGAGAGGATTTTCCAAAATCGGGGTGGATTTTAAGGGGATGAAACGGGGGTCCAAAGTTTGTAAGGTGATACCTACTTCCACGGGAGAAAAGCCGCTGGCAGAAGCTAGTTTTTTATCTATATATATAAAAGGGGAAACTGACTGACTGACATATCAACGCACAGACGAAAATACTAAGACTAGGAGCGTGAAATTTTGCACAAGGTTTCCTTTTATGACGTAAGCGAGCACTAAGAGAGGGTTTTCCAAAATTTATTCCCTAAGGGGTTATAATGGGGATCCAATGTTTTATTTTATTTTATTTTATTTATTGGGGAAACAAACAATAACACATAGGAAATTACAGAAAGAAGGCTTAGAAGTAGTTTTATACATGTGATATCAACAACGTTCTCCACATATAAAAACGTGAGGCACTTGGTTTGACAAGAGCTGTAATTTTTTTTTTTTTTTTGGAAGAATGCGAAAAGTTTTTTTTTAAATTACAGTATGGTTCACAAACAATAGAGCTGGCCTATTATTAATTATTACATTCATTTTTTAACAAGTTGAGTGAAGCTATTTTGAATTTCCTTTTAGGTTCAGAAAACAAATCTAGATCGCTGAAATTTTTATTAAAATTGCTCGTAAGGCGATGAAGAGGGGCACGCAAACCAGCGTTTGTTCGACTGATAGTAGTGGCAAATACAGGCCGTGCGCGCACCTCGCGTCCCTGGCATGTTCTGGGCACTATATAGCACAACTTGTTAATAATATTTAAACAATCATACCAGTTATTTGAATGGAAAAACCTAATTTCACGCGGGCTAAGCCGCTGGCAGAAGCTAGTATATTATATTTATTTATGTAGGTCTACATTGTACATTGGATCCTAGCCTCGTATGTGATCTCTGTCACTTAAAGGATTACAAGGAGAAAACTAGTTTTTCAGTTAAGCTCGCTTTCGTATATGAATTGTTATATTACTGTGAATTAAGTTTTTGTGTACAATAAAAAATTAAGAAATAAGAATAGAAAATTATAAAATGTGACATATCCTAGTTTCCTTTCGTATCATATCGGCACAACAGCGCCGGGACGTAAATAGCCCGCGGTTCCTGAAGCCGCACTCAAAGGGAGCTGAACTGACCCAATCACATCTGTTGGTATACTTCTGCCAATACTGCAGGGAAAACGGCAATATCACAGAATCTCAAATGTGTAACTTTTCAACTTTGCGACCAGGCAGTTAAGGGCTCAAAAAGAACAGTGATTTCTAAGGTGATATAAAACGTCAAACAATTAGAGTCTTTTAGCTATTACATTCTATTTTATTGATGTTCAAAATCGCATAGAATAGATAACAGTATTTATGTACAAAATCGCAGAGTGGTATATATAAATATAAATATCAAAAGACAATAAACTTTTGATATCTCTTACCAAAAGAAAAGGTATTAAATATTTCTATAATTTATCATTATCAGTTTAGATAATAATATTTTTATTGACACTTCAAGACACAGTTATTAGTGTAGCTCTGACTCTTGTACTAGGATTTCCTGTATCACAAGAGCCAGACCTCTCAATATGCAGAGTACATAACAGAGAAGTACAATAGACAAGTTCAAAGGGCAATTACAGGATTACTGAATTAAAAGGAGTAATTTTTTATTAAAAATATAAGAAAAAGACAAAAAAAAATATACAAATAAGAAAGTATTCAATGTGTGTAGACATCACAATGATTCATCAATATCTAGTCTAATATTATTGTAGTCGAATTAAGATTTTTTTGTACCAATACCATTTTGATAAAAAAAATTTTCTAATTGCCAACCAACCTTTCTAAACAATTAAAAATAAAAACAGGAAAAGAGTGCAATTCGGCTGAATATTTTCTTTGTAACTTCGCCAATTGCTAATTGATTTTGATGATTCTTTATTGATTTAATACAGTATTTTCCCGAAGTGGTTCCATTTAAATTTCGAGCAGATCTGATGAAGAATTTTGTAGACAGACTAAGTATGTAACTCCTCAATACATGCTAGCAAATATGTTTGCTGCAATTGCATATATCTTTATTGTTTTAAATGCATTTATTAGCTGTAAGTTTTCCAAATGAAATAAAATAAACATATAAATAAAATTTCACGCCATCTTATTTTTAATGTCAGGTCGATGGGGACGAAAGGTTCTGGAGTGACCACGTATTGCAAGACGCAGCGTTGGGAGGCCTCCCACAAGGTGGACTGATGACCAGGTAAGGGTCACGGGAATCCATTGGATGTGAGACGCACAGAACCGGTCGTTATGGCGACACTTGAAGGAGGCCTATGTCCAACAGTGAAAGTCTTTCGGCTGAAATGAAGACTTTTTCAATAGGTTTTCAGATCTATAAAGTTCACCTTGGTACACCTCAATTTCACCAATTGTTATTTTGGTAGTCTATTCTGGCATAACTTTTTGTTTATGGACCAAATTTAATGATTATTTTTGTTGACTTTAGCTAGTTCTCCGTAGTAGTTTCATTACTTATATCTAATTTGCATTGGATCTTGAACTTCGTAGATACACCGGTGTGTACCTACACCACAAATTCAAGGGGGTTTGTTTTGTTTGTTGGGTTGATGTCAATCCTAAAGCAAGTTAGTATAGTATCTAAGTATGGACTGAACTGGACAACGGAGGCATGGAATGAAACTGTTTAACGATAAACCGCACAATGTGTAGATTAAGCGATCATTCAATGTATCAATAAAATAAATCTAATCATAAAAATATATCATTTAAAGGTAATTTTAAATTGTCAATAAGTCAGTCAGATAAATGATGGTTATTGTACATTACAAAGCGTATGGGAAGAATGTGCAAGAAACTCTATCGATACTCTTTAAAATAATGTTATACCTATGTATATATAATCTTACAAATATCCCAGTTACATATTTCGGGTCGCTTTTATTATGTAAGAAAAATGTAAATAAATTATTTAAAAATAAAACAACTTAAAAAAATAGATAGAATGTTATCACAATTATATCAAACAATCAAAAGATATATGTTAGTAAACATTAAGTTTGTTTTAGATTAAATATTGCAATTCAAAGTTTAAATGGTTTCAATCACGGTTGTTTGCGGCCAGCGACGGCCTCTGGTCATTTTGTCTGATATTCTCTAAACAGACCATTTAATATTGATTGAAACTAGTTCACCTCTTCAGGCAGGTGCAATCAACGTGTCATGTGAAGGTTCTGCTTAATAAGAATTCTAAATCGTGCTCCTGATGTACGCATGACATATAGTCTAGGTCATGCTTGATACCTGATCAACTAATTATTAAATGCCATCATTATAAAACAGAGAAAATACATTCTAAACTAATTCGTGACCTAAATTGTTTTACTTAAGAGGGTCCTTGTCCAATCGCCTATCGTCAACATCGAGCATGGTTTAAAAGCTCGTTGCTTTTTCTAACGCGATTTATGATGAAGAGGCAATGAAAAAAAAAGAGAGATAATGCCTGAAAACCCTGTTGGCATTCGGTAATTCCGTGATTTACTAGAATATTTCACAAAGCTTGTTCCAGGAAATACGTGTTTTTTTAAACCCTTAAAAGGTTTTTCAGAAAAATTGTCATTCAGAATCTCGATTAAATGTGCAAGGCTGCTATTAATGTACTTTTTTATATTTCTAATATATGAGTGCATTATGGAGGGCCAAAGTTCACGTAAATTAGTTTTCAGAGGGTCTTTACTAGTTTTACACAAATTTATGTTTTGATTTCTTTAGAAGCCTAGATAATATCCACAAGATAGCTGTTTATCCAAAATATCTAGAGAAAGATGTGTAATAATATCATAATCACGTAAGATTTGTATGAAAATGTACCTCGACAAATACGCTCTTAAGTTTTAAATCAAACCCGAGTTGGTTAAAATAAAGTCTTCGGACACGTGCTCCGACAGAACACGAATCCCTAATCAGGAGCTAGTTCCTTTTATCCTTGACCTCTTACAGCAGTAAGGACACTCATTGCAAGTCAATATGGCCCCAGGTTGCATAAACAATCGTCAGTCTGATAATAACTCCTGCATTATGGAACGTTTGGAAGTCAAATTTGAATAAAACTGACAAACAATTCAAGAAAACATCGATTAATTTTGAAACATCGTGTTCTCACTGTAAACAACTGCCAGCCTCGTTCTTTTTTTTTTTGCACAAATATTGAATAATTTATCTGTAGAAAAAGTCTCGACAGATCGAATAAATTGAATTAATAATTCGATTGCAAAAGTAAAATTTGTATAAATTTAAAGGAATTTTATTTTTTCTGGCCATGTTTTTCAAAGACGCCGTTTTAAAAGTACTTACAATTCAATTACTTTTATTTAAAAATTGTAACTGTCGCTTCGAAATAACAATGATTGGGGCCGACGCTGATCGCGTCGCGTTGTGCACACGAAGCGGCGAGGAGGGAAAGTGTCGCCCGGAATAATCCGACATGCGTATTGTTCGTTCGCACGACGCGCCGATCGAATTGAAAACAATCGGTTTATCAATTAACATTTTCTGGAAAGTTTTTTTATTTTAATTAATTGTTTGTTTGTTTGCTTGCTATTGTCAAATAATTGGTCGCAGTCACAGCACGTGCCTAGCTCCTGATTGATTCCAATTACATCGATCGGACTTCTGAAAATTAGTTTTTGGTATTTATCTTACAACAGTTTAGTTGGATACCTGCGCAGCGGTGGAATTTATGCAATTTTTTCAGAACTTTCACGTCTACAAGTGATCTTCAACATTAACTACGACGACAATTCCAAGACCTGACATTTATTGTATTCTCATATTGCGCGGCGAAAGCGCCTGCTCAATGGAAGTAACTGGCAGTTTCATAACGTGCGAGTGCCGCAGCTAGAGGAGAGCACGAGAGGCTCACAGCGCTAGCTAATGCAGCGGAAATGGAATTTTTGAGATACGCTTTCAAGGAAAATCTCGTCTTATTTTGAATTTCCTGAACATTGAGCGGAAGAAAATTGACGAAACATTATGAGAAAACTATTTTGATGACAACCTTAGAGAAAGTTATACTTTGTAGGTACATGATTTTATGATGTACAGACATGTAAAATTGTTCTACCAGTTCTAAGAAGTCTGTCAAATAGACGACCAGTTTCCTAACAAAATTCATGGGTACTGTTTGCCTTGGCAGCAACAGTACACGTTTCGCCCTAATGCAAACGTCTAAACAGCCATAAAATCCATGAATAGGTCACCATATCATGTGAGCGGCGGCGATACGAACCGTTGCCTCGGCTCAGGTACTAGGACAACAGATCATTGAAGAGAGTATATGGGGTGAGGGACGTGAGTGTCGTAAAAGGTTACTTGTAATAAATACTCTTAACTTATATTATGAACTTATAACTTTTGTCCTTTGGTGCACTTGTTGTAATACCTTTCTATATGTCATCATCATCACCATCGTCACTTCAGCCGAAAGACGTCCACTGTTGGACATAGGCCTCCCCCAAGCATCGCCACAACGACTGGTCCTGTGCGTCAGGCATCCATCGGATTCCCGCGATCCGCGACCCTTTTGTATAGAATAGAATAGAATAGAATAGAATAATATTTATTCGATGCAGGCAATACAGTGCAATAGGCAACAACAACACAAAAAAAAAAGTTCAGATTTACAATATAGTTGCGCTGAGCGTGCCCGAACCGAAAGGGTCGCCAACTCAGCAATTGCTGGAAGAAGTCCTTTTACTTAATACTTATTAGTGTTTCATTTAATTTTGCTGATTTCAAACCAAATGAATCGTTCTAATAACGAATAGTGGACTGTTGATGTAATACGTATTTCTTTATCTTCGCGGAATATGCAAACCTAGGTGTGTTTTTGTACTTATTTACTTCGTAAAATATTTGAGCATTTTTCAGCAAAGCATTATGCTGAGGTCTATAATGAGCTTCAAAACTCTTACTTACTCCTACTTCGTTAAAATTTTAATTATCTGCGGAGGTTTTCTACATTTCTATCAAATCCCGCTGCCATTCTCTCCGGACGATTCATCTTTTAAAGAAGATATATAGTGTAACGCTCCCGTGCTTTTTATTACGTGAACGAAGCGTGTGCTGCGTGCCGCGGGAGACACACGGAGCTGAATCAGAGCGTGAGTCCTTTCATACTGCACCTTACGACTGTCAGACGTGATGGCGGTTTGTGGTACCTACGTAATGTTTTTATGGACCACATAAAATAAATTATTTGGTGATAATGTAATAATGTCCAGTTTTTTCGTTTTATGGAACACTACCTTCTGTCCGTGGCCTCACCCGCGTCAAAATAGGTTTCTTTATACGAATTTTGAAAAATCTAATTCATTCTATACATCATAAAAGGAAGTTCTTTGTGAAATTTCAGGGTTCTAGATTCAAGTGTTGGGGTTGGGCGTTGACGTGAGAGTGAGACCGACAAGACTTAAAAAAAATACGTCGCGTCACGCTAGGAATTACTCCAGTATCGTGGGTGCACAAACTTGTAACCTCACATACGCAAGAAATCCAGACCAGAACAACTATCTGTAGGTCATACATTTTTTGTTCCGCGCGGGAATCGAACTCGCGACACGCAGTGCAGCAGCCAATCGCTCAACTACTTCACCAACTTTGCCTTTTCTAAATATATACCTATATACGAACTAGCTTCTGCCCGCGGCTTCGCCCGCGTGAAAGTAGGTTTCTCCATACAAACTTTAGACCCCCGTTTCATGCCGTTGGGAGCTGAATTTTGGAAAATCCTTTCTCAGTGCCCGCCTACGTCATAAAAGAAAACCTTGTGCAAAATTTCACGCTCCTAATCCCAGTAGTTTCGGCTGCGCGTTGATATGTCAGTCAGTCAGTTACTCCTTTTATATTTATAGATAAATGCTTCTCCAATTGTAATCGAGCAAACCCTGTTCTTGAAGAGAGTAGTTCATAGTTTTGCAATGTCTTCATGAATTTAAGTATCTTATAAAGTAGGTACATTGTAGGTACAGTTTGTAGTTCAAAGCACACAAGTTGAACATCTCTAACATAGAACTTTTAAACTAAGCTTACTAAAGTATGGGCGAGGTAGAACGGCTTGGAAGTTGGAATTAGAAACAGTCGCATGATATTCTGTAATCATATTCCGTTAATGGTGACTGTATCTGGCGCCAGGTCGGAAGCTAACTTACTTTGTAGTAGTAGTTAATTTTGTTGTGCCGATTAATTTGACTGTACGGATTTTATAATTATTATTGTGATAAAATATTTGCTGCCACTGCCGTAAACGGGATCGGGAAGTTCCTTTTTCGGATTCAGGCGGAAGAAACTCCCGGGTGTACCACTGTTCGGTAGTATGTCACGCGCGCCTCTGAAAGATGTCAGTAAAACTGATGGGCCCCAGCAGGGCCTGGGCCTGCCTGCTGGGGCTGCGGAAGCGTTTAAAAGAGTTACCGTGGCCTCAGAATTCAAAAGGTAAATAAAGTAACATACGTTGTACTTAGTCAGCAAAAGTTTGTCACGCCGTCTCGCTTCACCCTAGAGTGGGAGAAGACATTTCATGATTTCCCAACTCAAAAAAAGGGAAACTGAAAACTGTGGGATTGTACGAAAGAATGAGCGTGGTCCGCGACCGAGAAGGGCAACTAAAGAATGAGCGTGGTCCGCGACCGAGAAGGGCAACTAAAGAATGAGCGTGGTCCGCGACCGAGAAGGGCAACGAAAGAATGAGCGTGGTCCGCGACCGAGAAGGGTAACTAGAGGAGCATGGGTGGGTTTTAGTCAGTAAAATTCTGAAATGATGAAGATAATTAAATAAAAATATACTTAAAAAAATAGCTGATTTCACTAAACAAAACACTAAAAAGATCAAAATAACTTTGATTTCGGAATTCGTTATTATTCGATATAGTTTGTTTCTTATTTAGCACTTTTTAGTTGCGATACATTTATAACCAGAGTGCTCTTTTTCTCATGATAAATCCAATTAACGCAAACACTGTTAGGATACATTGTTTTATTATGAAGTCTCCGTGTCTACTTTATACCTTCCGGCTCCATCATCTGGCCATTTCGATAGTACCTTCCTTATAGCAAAAGTGCATCTCATGACAATTCTAATAAACCTAAATTAATCAACGTATCCTAGGCACAGAATACATTAATTAAT
This sequence comes from Mythimna pallens, assembly GCA_961205895.1. Classification (NCBI taxonomy): domain Eukaryota; kingdom Metazoa; phylum Arthropoda; class Insecta; order Lepidoptera; family Noctuidae; genus Mythimna; species Mythimna pallens. The sequence continues at coordinate 654,369 of OY540824.1, forward strand.
TACAGAGTTCCGGTGCATATCTTCCGGCTCCATCATCATCAGGTCACTTTGATGATACAATTTTCAACATAACTATTAAAAATCATTTATTTATTTGTATTGTCATAGTTTCATTGTGATATCTATGTGAGTATGAAATTCCGTTGGCCATTTCTGGTCTTATTAATCAGAACTGGATTTTGATAAAAAAGGGACCAATCTGAAAGCATATCCTTTAAGGGGAAAATTTTGCAAATCGTTCAAAAAACGACGGAATTTTGAGTTCATAAACGTAAAAAAAATACAAATTAATTTAAAGTCGGTTAAAAAAGAGTAGTAAAAAAGAGTACCTACAGAAAAGAGCCGTACGGTTCACCTGGGTGAAAGATACCCAACCCGACGTAGGGTAAGTGTCCACCCTTACGTTGTTGACATCTGTACGGTCCGGACTAAGCGTTTCGCTTCGTCATTTATACCGCGTGTATGAATCGAACGATTGGAACAACTTGTGTGCCGCGGTCTTCCCGTTCGATTACTATAATTTAGGTGTCTAGGCTAAAGTGAAAAGGTAAGGCCTTTAATAAACTAGTGCAATTCATCATCAACGACTGCATCACTGCTTACTATCAGGTGGGATCGCAGTCAAGCACTAGATTATATCATTAAAAAAAAACAGTTAAAACTCATCGTTGCGAGCGAAATCACCGGTAAATACTAGTTACTTAATAAACTCGTGTAATTATTTATTTATGTTAACGATCTCCCTTCGGTATCTACGTGCCTACTTACTTGTGACGTCACCGGCACCGCCCGGTATACCTGCTGCTGCCGTCGTGCTTCTATTGCCCATAAGAATTCATTAAGGCTTCGTTAAATTTTGCTACAGTACGTAATGATACTATTGGGGGTCGTACGATTCTACTTCATCAGGCATCTCACGTGACACCGCTTATACTGCAAGTTATGGAAGACTAATATAAAGACTGGCTTCGTGGCGCTCAAATAGAGTATTTAGACAATAAATCCAAAAAACCTGAACTGTACCCAAGATTAGAATTAGTCTGGCGAGAAATTTACCAAGAATTGTAATTAAAAACTAACAAATAATTAGTCGTTTAAATTTTTATGATAACGCGAACAAAGGTAGTTGATCCTAAATAATTAGTTTTAGCTGCAGGCAGCCCGGGCGGCACCTGCCCGTGGCTTCTCTTAATTAGAACATTACATTACCTCAAATCTTTTGACTATGATTTTAATCTAGATGTTAATTTTGCTAGCGGTTTGGAACGCGTTTTAATTTCAAATCAAATCACAGACTGTTTTTTTTGACAATATTTGTTTATAGCTATAGGGTAATCTTTGAGATGGTCTTTATATTTAGTGACTAAGACACTGTTAAACAAATATCAAAAATCAAAGCTAAATTACGTTTTAGAACACTAAACCATGAAACGATAATACTTTTAAAAATATTGCGATTATTAAAAACTCTTGCTCGAGAAAATACTGGAGCCTAAGCAAATACGTACTAGCGGTGGAATCATAAGCCACGCAGCGCCATACAGTTCAAATGTACCAAACCCTTAAACAAACATTTCGTTTAATCCCGTAGATACTAAAATGTTCAGCACAACGTTAGCGATCCTTAATAAAAGAAAACATTGCTCCGCTAACAGAATTATAAATTCTAATAGAAATGTTAGACAACATTGTAATTGGGATGTTAGGGGCGAGCGAGCCCGCGGTGCTCTCATTTACTGAAAGCTTTAGTAAGTTCACTTTGGGAGCAACTTGTTCAATAAGTCGAAATGTTTACCGGGACGAGGCGCGCCAACTAAATGATAGTGTCGTCAAAACTTATGTGTTGTGCCAAATTGCACTGTCAATGATTATCCGACGAGAGTACTGTTAGCGTTTTACGAATTGAATTAGTTTTGAAATAGTATTAGGTTTCAAATATTAAGTAGAGAGAATTTTATGGAATGTTTTCTATAATATTATCATAAATAAAGGTTTTATTCTAGAAATAGAATTGAAGCAAGGCTAAGCGGAGATTTATGATCAGCAGTAGGTATTTTTCGTCTGAAATGAAGATTAAATTGTGGATAAGCTTCTTATTTTTTTCCTATTTTTGTTATGAACAAGTAAAACTAATCGTTAGTGGAACGATGTTTTTGAGGTATCTAGTTAAGATGGGCGTTCCTCAGGGTTCAATGCTTGGCCCAATCCTTTTTCTAGTTTATAGGTGTTAATGTATTACATGATGACCAATTTTTTCGATATAACTCTATTTGCTGCTGACAATACTCTAATTTTTAAAGAAGATAGAAAATATACAGACGTCTTGCATGTCAATGAAAGTCTGGCTCTTCTTTCAAAATGATTTGCAGTTACCTAATAACCTCTTATTTAATGCTAAAAAATTAAATGTCTCAAGTTTTCATTACCAGATGCCCTTCAAGTTGACCTCAAACTAATCTCAAGGATTAGTTCATCGGCAAGAAACTTGCTGTTATTGCTGAAACTCTATTTTTACTTATAACTATCGATTCAATTTGCAGTAGGCATTAGAACTGTCCCCGGTAGTGTTCATACTTCATATTATGCTTAGCTGCTGCCGTAAGAAAGATGAGGCAAATGACTGATGGCGTCACAGCTTACCTAACCGGTTAGTTTGCTTATCTTATCTCTTATATCTATTAATATTTTAATTATTGTAACATTCAATCTTTTTTAAGTAGTTACGTATAGTTAAGTATCTTGCCTGTTTTTAGAAACTAATCAATTTGGACCGTGCACATGTGGACGTTTTATATGGGCCTATCTACCTTTATGAAATTAAATATTTATTATCTATATATATATAATAAATATTTAATTTCATAAATATTAATTTCATATATAGTATTTTAAATTTGAATTTAAGTATGATCAATGAAAACAAAGAAATGGGCACTTAAATCATGCAATGAACAAAAAATGGTTATACTCACGACACTGTGGCCACTGCGGCTGCGCAGGCTGAGGCGCATCTTCCAGTCGCGCTTGGAGGTGGCACCACCCTCCGAGCTGAAGGAGCGCTTCATGGGCAGCGACATCTTGCGGCAGCTACGCACACTACCCGCCACTGAACTCGGCGCTTCTCTGTCGCATAGTCTGCCACTCACTGCGCGTCCTGCACGAGGTGCACTCGCCACACTACTCTCCAACGTCACTCAATGTCAAATCCATCGCAGGCGCGATACTATACCTACTTAGACACTAAGCTACACCTACAGCTACCTAACATTATAACACTAACACTGATTAAATAGACACCGAGAGAGAAAAAACCTACCATCTAACACTACGGGACACTACACAGCAATCTGAAACAAAGAGAGCACACATTAGTAAATAGTAGGTTGAGCCTCCAAGAGGATCCGTTTGTTCCGCGCACTACAGCCAGTTGGTCGCCACCTGGCGGAGCATACAGGGAATGTGTTAATCCGTTAAGCTTCCATCCCGTTGGGGTAAGATACACAGGGGGAAGTTTCTGAAACTAGTTTTTGTGGTGATTTCAAAGGTTTGTATTGATAATGCTATGAGAACAAAGTGAATATTATGGAATATAATAGACAAATTGTACAGTTGAACCTGTACATGATGCAAAACAATTGATTGATGTATTCTGGTCATTCAATCAATCCATCAACCCCAGGGCTCGCATTCCGCCGCCATAAACAATTTATTCAATCTTTATTAACAACTGTTCATTTAAAATATACAGACAACATAATTTTAGTAAAATTTTGATTCAAAACAAAGTAGATAAGCTTCCTGTAAACTCAAAATAACTCTTTGAATGCGGACCCCCTACTCCAAAAATAATATAATTAAGTATGTTGCCAAAGTAAAACATCCAGGATACTGGGGCAAACTCAATCAAATCATATAATTACGAGGGTAGGCAACTACCACATAATGTATACCTACCTAATCATATTTCTTTTCTCTCGCATCCGTTTTGGGATTATATAATTTTATATAATTTGATTGTCTATTGTGTTATATAATATGGAATACTTAGGTAATAATATCTCGTGAATATCATAAATTTTCAAAGGCTCTGATTGTTAAGCAGTGAATCGGTCCCACTTAGCATATTGTGTAGATTATTACAGTTCCAGTAAGGTAATTTTTTTGTTTGATCTCTACCCTGATACCTATAGACAAAAACTGGGCAAGTGCGAGTCGGATTCGCAAACTGAGGGTTCCGTACCAACTTACCTATGTAAATACATGTAGTTCAATTACCGAATAGAGTCTCGAAGATTATTACGAATAGTAAAAAAAAATTGTGACGTAACATTTAATTTTCTTTTTTTCAGATTTATTCCTGTACCTGTGCTATAAAAACTTACATTATGCCAAATTTCAGGATTCTGAGTCAACTAGATTTCCCGTAAACTTAGATGTTTGATTTTTTCTTTTTTTTTGATAGCTTCAAGGGGCCGCAGACCTGAGTATATGGTTTTGATTTCAACTCTATACCTTCACGCGTTCTCGAGATAAAGGGTCTTTACAGACAGATAGACGGACAACAAAGCGATCCTATAAGGGTTCCGTTTTTTCCTATTGAGGTACCCTACAAATGTATAGAATGTGTTGCTAACACGAGTAACTGTTGAAATAGGAAACGTTCATAGAATATTCCTACCTATCTAAAATAGATTTTCCCTTATTCTACTCAAATCTATTTGCACACTACAATGATCCGACGTCTTTGTGTCGATACCATCGCCGGCCCACACTGAAAACTAGCGCTATAATGGTTTGTCGCATTATAGATGTGCCGCATTATACATATGCCGCATTATACATGTGCCGCATTATACATGTGCCGCATTATACATGTGCCGCATTATACATGTGCCGCATTATACATGTGCCGCATATTTTCCTTTTAAAATGTTTATAATTTGTAAGCTACTTCCATCATTTCCCGCAAACAAGTTGTTTTTCTCCTTCTTTCTGTATAACACGCAAAGATATTTGTACAGCATTAAGTGCGAACATTTTTGTAATCGCATAAGTAACTTTTTTCAGAGATAACCTTTTGTTAACCAACAAAACGTTTACACACAAATAGGAGAATATTTCTCATAAGTACAACAAAGGGCCACTTTACCGGAACAGAACAAGGACAGGAAGTTAGCTTGAAAACAATCGGTTTTCATTTTATTTTGGGCACAATCGTCCTCATCGCAGGTAATACCTAGTTTTGTTTGAAATATATGCACATAAGAGTGTTTTATGTGATGGTTATAATGTTATAGTGCAAGGGGTTCAGTTATGTGTGTAAAAATATTATTCAACCAGTCGAGGTTGTAAATACTGTGGCGGTATACTGTATGGCGTTCGAAAAATCTCATTGCGAATGCTCAATTTCATTTCACACTCAGCAAAATAATTGTTTAATTAATTGTTCTGTGCCCTGGCGGTCGGAAGTGGCATGCTCATGCTCACTGAGTCCTCTTGCTGAAGGTGGCGCATGCTCTGAATCATGTCGGTTTAATGTAATATTTGTTCTTCGAATGTTTTTTTTTTACTCTGGACGTCTTACTACATCGTTCTCACATACCAAAATGTATAATTTTAACATTAATGTGATGAAACTATAATTTATAGCCATTTATTGATTTAAAAAGTGCCCGTAGAGTTTCTTGCACGTTTACTTCCATACAGATCTACGCTTTCGAACTTGCAAATAACTTCATATTTTATTTTGATCGACTTCTACACATGCCTGTAAATGGTTCAACTGAAATAAATGCTTTGAGTTTGTTCATCACTTCTGAAGTATTGAACGACCAATAAATTGACAAAATTCAACCGAATATTCCCGTTCATATTCCCTTTCAATTCGTCGCCAGATTCGACTCTTTCGTGTAGTTTCAAAAAACAAACGTCACTCAAAGTCAAACGCTAACAGCAAAACCTCGTTTGTCAGCTATCCCACGTGATTGCAAACCGTATGGCCTAGCGACACGGTGCCAACTACGTGGCGTGCGCGACGTTGCCTAATTCGACTCCGTGTGCTCACACGCCTTAGTTGGAAAGTGCAATCTGTGTTAGAGACTATTCTTACACGGCATGTCGATGTAGTAGGTAAATGGATTCGGTCGCTCACTAGCTTTGACAGAGGACACGGACCGACACTCTAGCACTTTTGCACAACTGCTAAATAAAAAGGGTAGGAAATTTGAACAAGCATTTTAGTGATTACCGGTTCGAAGCCGTCGCAATACGAACTTTAGGTTGACTCCAGAAGGTTAAAATTACTAGAAGTTGAATATTTCCGCAACTTATATGTCTACTATCGCACATTTATTGAGATGTAGCTTGCGGGATTCTTTTACTGTATCGAATTTGAAATTATAAGAGCCGTCGGTAACTGATACGCCGTTAAGGTCATGGCTCATTAGACCCACCCGACACCCGACCTGCATCAACTCATCGCTCAGTGTCCATTTGTTGTCAACAGATACATGGTTGGTTAATAAATAAATGTCGTGTGTCAACCAGTAAACGTCTAGTGGTCCACGGGTTGACGCCGTGTTGTTCACCAGTAAACGTCACGTAGTCAACGAGTGAGCATTGCGTTGTCCGCGAATAGATAAGTTAAACTACTCATTTATTCAAAGAAGTGACGGGAAAGGGTGCAGTGTGTCGCCAATGCATCGTCCTCACGCGTGAACCACTCGCAAACAGCACACGATCCATTCGGGACCAGCGAGTGGACAACGCAAGGCAAGCGTGCGAGAAATGGAACACCAGCGAGTGGTCCAGTTGCCGTTCACGACTGGGCAGCCTGCAGGAGAAGCGCTTCGGAGTGGATGTAGTGAGCGTATATCTGTAGTGAGCGTATATCTGTAGTACTCTATACTAAGAATACTAACGGCTCGAGGTGAGCCATGACCTTTTCTCTATTATTTGGAATTACATTAGGAATACTTTTAATTTATCACAACAAGACCTACACCATTCCAGTAATTGCTTTAAAGCAAATAAAATATATCGCCGCAAGTAAATAAAATGTACAAATCCCGTAATTCAAAAGACGAGTCCCTAAATTCCAATAAAGCTCGCTTAACGGCAGCAAATGAGCCATTAACCCGTTGTGTCGAGCGCCGAGCATCACGCGTCGCGGACGTGTTGCCGTGAGAGCATCACGCGTCGCGGACGTGTTGACGTGCGGCCATCATCCGCCGCGGATAAAAACACAAACAATTTGAAAGGGAATCAATTGAATAAAGTATATTTGAACATTTATCAATGTGTCGCGTTCTGTATGAATCGCGAATGTACCTTTCAGCCCTACACACATATTACGACTGAATTTTGACGAGGATTAACTACAGGAACTTTTAAGCCAACCAAATATTAGGTAGCCATTGCTATCTGTCTGGGCTTGGTTTGGAAGCCATCTGAGCTGTTTGTGAATGATAACAATGACACTTACAGATCTGATGCCATTTTTAATGTGTATGAGTACCTATCCAGTCCGTCCGTAATGAAATGAAAAATAAATAAAGATGAAATTTCTTCAAATAAAATCAACTTCAGTAGACAAACATATACGCTACGCTAGCTCTCGTGTATCCTGTTGATGCTTACATAAAGGAAGCTTTTCATTGGAATTATTCAATGGAAAGAACTACCCACTAACCAATTACATTATTAGGCCTTTACCTAAGAAGTTACCGTCTTATAGATCAGGTCCTTTTTTCTTTCAAAGTTGAAATATACTTTATATTTAAGGCATTGTAGTTTTTTTTTCATGAAATCACAAAAAAAAATTGAATTTGGCACAATGCGTTTCAAAACGCACGCTATATCAATTTCCACCTGAATCAAATGAGCTGCGTGTTATTAATTTAATTGATGGAAATGATATCCCGAATCCGCGCGCGTGTGTGTGTGAAACCAAAACTATAGAAACCAACATATACAACTAAACTAGTTGTGTTAACAAAACTAAGACCGTATTACGTATACATCATTAACATCGCGTACCGTTTGAGATGCATTATTTCTGCGTAAGAAAGCGTAAAACACAAAATAAACCCAAGTTTTCTTAAAATTCATACAAAATACAAAACCCAATTAAATAGGTATATAAATTAGGTAGTTGTAGATAAAAAGAATAGCATACTTCATTATAAAGCTTATTTGAACAAATCAACACAAAGTTACCACAAAGCAACGCGATTTCACAAGTAAAGAACTAATGTAACATAAAGGCAGCCTGAGCTTAGTTTTTAAAAAGACCAAACAGTTTTCATTCTGTTTTCTTCTTAGAACTTTTTAACTGCTTTTTTATAGGTAAAAAAAGTTAAATAACTAATAATAATTATTATTTATTTATTGACAAACACACTAGTTGAAAGAAATTAAGAGATATACAATTGAATGTGAAAATGAGAACACATTAGAAGTAGCCGTGGGCAAAAAACTACGCACAACCTGTATCTTGGTGGCCCAACACTAAATAGCAGGTTAGACAGGTGGCAAGTTCTGTGTGACACAGCACATTCTACAACACAAAAAAATATATATTATAAAAGTATACAGAAATAAAAAAATAGAACAAAAGTTACGTAAATAATTAGGAAGAAAAAACTACAAATCATATTATAATTACAAAGTTCTATAGTAAATCAATTCATATCATAGCCATTAAAAAATAATAAAACAAAAAAACAATAGAATTCAAATTAAAGCTCAAAATAAAAAATAAAATGGAATAAACCTGTACATGAAGTCGAACCGTGGTACTCGTACCAAAATTATTACAAACTAAGTATGTACGTGTTTCCACGATAATAATATCTATATTTCCAGAAGAATAGCCATTTTTTATACTCTTGAATTGTTATATACAATACCAATACAATACTGTTACCAGAGATACAATTTGTCTCAACATTCACTATTGCGAACAGCATCAACTTTTCACTGCCATTGCAAATCCTACAATCAAACAATTAACGCGATCGAAGTTTGAAAATTGCACTAGTTGGAAGTACAACCAAACACGTTGAAATTACGACGCTGCCACCACTACTCATATCTAATCAAAATTAATATTTCATGTTTCATATTAACTAGTCATAATTCATTTCATACATTAGTGAGGTGTCAATAACATCCGTAGATAACTACTGCAGGAGAGGAATTAATAAATGATAGGATGGAAAATCATCAAATAACTCCCACCGCTCTGGGTGGCCCGAGAGGGAGCAGCCCTCCAGGATCTTCTAATTCCTGAAGATAATAATTAAGTTTGTCAAACAGCTCCTAACACCTAGTATACATGTCTACAAAGTGCTTATTAGAATCTTTATTTGATTCACTCTATCCAACTCAGGTACATGTAACAAAGTCACGTTGTTGTTTGTCTAACAAATTTCATTTAAAAGTTGAGTTCTTAAAACATTCTATTTGTAACATTCATTTTTCAAACAACAATGAAACATGACACATTTCAAAAACACGTTGTTTTAAAGAAAATAAACAAAAAAAGGATTCAGAATGAAAAGCAAAGGAAAATTCTTAAAAGGAAAATGATGAATTGAATGAATTCTGTAAAATGTTTTTAATTGTTTAACAGTGAACACATTGTGTGGGCAGTTTGGATTCTAAGTCTTCATCTATGTGCAGCAAACATCACAAGGCGAAGAATTTTGACCGATAAGCTTTTGAGTATATAAAAAGATATACTCAAAAGTAAAACTTATATCCTCCGAGGGTTCTTTAAGACTAGACTCCATCTAAACTGACGTTCTATCGCTGATAGAGATTGCCGAAAGGTCAAAATGACCGTGTTGTCGATTTTATAAATTGAACTTTTATCAGTCGTTGTAGAACTTCTCTCAACGTCTCCTGTAGGCTGTCCAGATTTACTATACACTAACTACTACACGCAGCTTCGCCCGCATGAAAATAGAAAATTATGCTAAGGGAAGATACTCCCAGGATAAGTATTGTGTGTGCTATTCCAGGACTTAGTCTACCTGCATGTAAAATTCCATCTCAATCCACTCAGACGTTTGATCTTGAAAGTGTAACAAACGCACACACGCACACGTATACGCACAAACAAGATTATGCCTTTATGACACTAGTGCGACATACGCCATTGTTATTCACCAAATTAAAAATGCTCTACTCGATGAACGGACGTTACTAGATATTGCCGTAACCAAAATGGTAACTCCTTTGTAATCTACACTAATATTATAAAGAGGTAAAGCATGTTTATTTATTTTTAGGAAATAATTCTGAAAGTACTGGTCCGATTGCTAAAATTTTTTCACTGATAGAAAGCTGCTTTATTCCTGAGTAACATAGGCTATATTTTATGTATGCGGGTGAAGCTGCGGGCAAAAGCTAGTGTAAATAATAAAGGACAAAATATATCCAAGCAGCGCTATCAATACGTCCTGCGACACAATGTCTACGTTACAGCGGTTATTAATTAAGGGGGATCAGCAGCGAGCGAGCCTGACGCGTCGCCGGCCGTTTATGGGCAATTACATCGGATAACAGCGCTGTACGTTATAGTTAATTTTGTGCACTTTGATGACAAAAAATAAATAAATTTAAAAACCTGTAATCCGCCTACGGAAAAATAAAAGTGATTTAAAAAGAACGAAAGTAAAAATATTTCTTTAATGATATGAAAAAAGGAATGAAAGTAAGAAATGCTTTGCACGGACCCCAAAATAAAACGAGACTAGGGCAGGAAGATGATGGTGAAACTAAAAAATATTTCACATATAGGTACAAATATGCGCAAAGAAAACCCGTGGTCGTGTAAGTGTTCCTGGCGCCCACATGGTAGGTATACCTTAGGCATACCTACCATGTGGGTGCCAGGTTTCGGAGATCTTCTAGCTTTTCTTTCAGCAATTTCGCATAGGATGTCTTAATTTTTTTTTTTTAAGTAGGTATTAATTATCAACCCGCGCAATAATTATGCGGAGTAGTCGCAATGTTGCTTGTTGGTTAACAATTTAAACTTATTTATTTTCTTAGACAATATCATATATTACACATATCTAGTATAAGCTCTTCAACACTTTTTAAATACTGAACACGTCATAACTATCAAAATTTATTGATTTCAGAAGTTTATGTGTAAAATCCTTATAACCAATGTCACCCGTAATTACAAATCTACTCGTATTGATGCCTCAATGCACAAACAATCCCCAAACCTAAGTGGCAGTGGACAGAGCACAATGCTCGCAGAACAGATGGCCTTTGGGGCCAAAAGGTTCTGGAGTGGCGACCGCGTACCGGAACACGCAGTGTTGGAAGGCCTCCTACAAGGTGGACCGATGACCTGGTGAAGGTTGCGGGAATCCGATGGATGCGGGACGCGCAGGACCGTTCATTGTGGTGACAGTTGGGGGAGGCCTATGTCCAGCAGTGGACGTCTATCGGCTGAAATGATGAGGATGATGATGCCTCAATCGCGATACGGTGGAACATATAAACAAATTACATACAGGCTACGAACTCTTAAAATCATAGACCAGCCTATGAGTAAAAAGGATTGCCTTTTGATAAATTACGCTAATAACTAATAACGCTATTGTTGAATTAAATAATAACGCTAATAACGCTATTGATAAATTGAAATGTTGCTCCATATTTTTTTTAGACCGGAAAATCGATATAAACCATGCCGATATTATCTTCAGTAAGGTCAAAATGGAATAGGTACTTAAGGTAACATAACACTTCTATAAAAAAGCCCACACCAGCACCTGCAAAGTCATATAAGAATGTTTCTAACTAATATTCATGTGGAGTTCTTCGCTTTGCCGCCTTAAGGGATCAGGGGGTGAAACAAGGCTATTCCATTAGGAGAGGTAACCCATGGAGTTCCAGTAGCTATCAGTTGAAACCTCAGCTTGTCACCAAGACGGACTCGACGGAGGCGCGAGGCTTCATACCTTTGTTTTATTACATTTTTGTACAAGGGAATATATAGGTACATTTATATAGAGCAGTGATGGCTCAGTCTTAACCCAGTCCCGACTTAAGAGTCGCGTTTGCAGGTTCTAAACCAGCCGGGAGCATTATTTTGTGTAATTTATTTCATCACTACTGCTCTTAAAACGGTAAAAGAAAATATCACGAGGAAACCGGCACGTCCTAGAACCAAAACTTTGAAGACATCAACCCACCCGCACTGGGCCCGCGTGGTGGATTATTTCAGTGGTGATGAAATAAATCACACAAAGTAATGCGCCTGGCTGGGTTTAAACCCGGAACCTACAACTCGTAAGTCGGAGCCGTTACCACTCGGCCACCGCTGCTCCAATATTATGACAATATTATGATAACACTACAGTATTATGTTATTATGGTAATGATGAAATGATTCGGATTTTCAAACACTACAATATTGTGCTGGTAACATTTAGAATTTGAATATTAGAATGTGTTTATTACGACACAAACGTGTAGCGTCGCTAACTAACCTATCTTGCAGTTTCGCCGAGCGCCAGGGTTCTTAGTGCAATAAGCTGCTTACGACAATTAACCAACACTGTGAAGAAAATTAAATTTATCTATCTAAGTAAATAATCTGCTCAGCAGAATTTTTTACGTAAGTATAAGTATATTTCAGTAACGTATATTTCTTTAGAAGACTATTTAAATATAGGCATCACGTTTTACACTAGTATTGGAGCTAGTCACCTAGTCATCACCTCTGACACTAGTATTTCAGATCGCTACAAGCTCTGATATTATCTTAAAAACTACATAGTGTGCTAACATTGTTGCTACATCTTGTGGAATCCTAAGAAGAGTATCGGTCACGTTGATCAGGAACGAGGACTCCAGCAATGTTGGCAGATGCTTATCATCTTACTATATATATACTTTGGAACCTGGAGTGTCAAGTACGAGGCGGCCGCGTTTTAAGAGAATTTTAAACTAGCCGAGCGATACCGGGCAGAAGCCAGAAAAATTTCAGTACCTACCTAACCAACACGTTGACAACATTAAAAATGCGTATAAAATGGGAACAATCTTATATACATCCGAGGAAGGTGACATAAAGAGGAGGTCTTGAGACCTTATACCACAGAAATGAGGCTGTGGGTCTCAATACAAAGTCAGCCTTGAAACAACATTGCGCCCTGCAAAATAAAAACGTAATAGTAATAAATAGAACCTTCGGGGCCGAAGCTAAAGTATTCGCGTCGGAACTGCCGACTGAAATGAACAGAAATATAAATTCCGAGTGAGTGCAGCATCACGTGTTTACGTGACGGTTGCGCCGCTGCCGCATTGTTGACGAATCTCCGCTAAGATATACAAAGGGCGCACAAAATCCCACTGTTTACGATTGAACCATTATTTAGTCTGCCAGCTTCAGAAATAGAGCTCTTTTACTAATTAAACACAGTTTTAATTTGACCCGTTCATTCTCAAAAGATTAATTGTTCAGTGATCTTCTGATTCATGTGAAATTCGCTAAAACGTATGTACATAATTAATCCGTAATAAGTAAAAAATTTACAAAACAAATGTACGACAAAAACCACATATTTGTCACAATAACACGTTTTTCCCATCAACATGTCAAAACTCGATATCTACGCCAGCATTGCGACACTTGAAACTAATTGCTATCATCCATCCATACCAATTACGCAACCAGCTCAACCTGAACCCTCATGCCATAAAATAATCATTTATACAAGAGGTCTTTAAGTCCTTATTGGTCGCCTGATCGAATTTGTAACTAATTTTAAGGATTTCTAAGTAATATTGACATAGTAAACCTATACGTTCTGTCCCGTTCGTGGAGCATATGCGTGGTTAAAAATAAAACACATGAAAAATCTTAATACGAGAAGGAGAAGAAACATTGAGACTTCTGAAATTACGCGAAAATACCTTAAGTGTCAAAAATATTTAAATTATCTATTGGATGTCTATTACGAAACCGACTTACTTAAATGAAAAAGGAATAACGTGTTTAAATGTGACAGACCGATCCAGTTGATGGATTACAGCAAATATTCCATTCAGTTTGCTTTTACAATCAATATAACATTATGTAGTTGTAGACGTTTTTGAAAGCCAACTCGTGTTTCTCTGAAGGCATCATCTACGAATGTAGCACTTTCTGGAACCACACTTAACTAGGAGTCTGAGTAGGGAATTATGTGGCGTCTGAAAGCAACGCAAATAATACCAGCCTCTATTAAAGACGAAGACGCTCGTATATATACCAGAACTGCCTCCATTAGTTCAGTACTACACTTTAAATTATTTCTTTGAATTCTCAGCCTGTTCATTCTTCATTCTAAACGCTATAAAGTGTGGAGTTAACGTCGAGTGATCGAGTTGACGTCGACTGGTCGAGTCGTTTAGTTCGTCAGTTCAAGCTGCTCACTGATATATGTGCTACGTGTATACATTTTACGGTCTGAATATTGAGCTAATTAATATGGACAGACAGATATCCCCTAGGCTTGAGGACAGTTTTCAATTTTGTATACAAATATTGGAAAATGGCGCAGAAATTCCTGTTTGTTATTAAAATTACCTTGTCCAATATTATAATATTTGCTGGTTGATATGGAGCTGGCAGAAACATTGAACTGTAATATATTACGTGTTGACGTCTGTCAGGCATCCGACACGGCGTTAAACTGTAATAAAAGCTGCTGAAATTTTCGGATAAATTATTTATTTTACTAAACTGTCATGTTTTTTTATTATCCATTTAAAACTATATTATAAAAGAGGAGAGACTGACTGACTGGCGCATCAACGCACAGCCTACTAAAACCAGGAGCGTGACAATTAACACAAGGTTTCGTTTTATGACGTAGGCGAGCACTAAGAGACGATGTTCTAAAATTCACCCCCTAAGGTGATAAAACGGGGGTCTAAAGTAAGTATTTAGGAACATACTTAGACGCAGGCGTTGCTGCTGGCAGGAGCTATTACATCATACTGCATCATAGGTCCCAAGCTAAGCAGAGCCTTGTGATATGAGTATTAGACAACCGATAAACATACTTATATATTTCTAAATACCTACATATTTTAGATAAACTATATCCAGACACAGAACCAATGATCGTGCTCATCATCACACGAACATTGAATCGTGGGAATCGAACTTACGACCTTCGGCATAGCAGTCAGGGCCACTATCCACTAGACCAACAGGCCAGTTAGAATGTAACTAGCTATAAAAATAAAAATTGATTTATATTTACCCTTTATTAGAGTTATAGTTATTTCTTCAGGAAATTAAATCGTTGGCTCAGCTATTTTCCTACTGTGATCAGCTTTAAGCCTGACCGACTGAATACCAATACTTTACATAGGGTCATAACAGTAGTCAATAGTTCACCTAAGGGCTATCAACAATATAGGATATTATCGGCTGATTTGCGGTGATAATGCACTTACGCGTAAAAGCCTCAAATTAGAAGCAAATATATGAGCCTTGTTGAAGCGCCGACGTGTAGTGGCATAATGTGTTTGACGATAATGTACTGCTTTTAGATAATTTTTGATAAAGTGGAGTAAGTAGAGGATTTTTATTATTCTAACACAATATCAAGACTTTGCTTAGACATCAAAAATAACATTTTCAAGATCGAATGCCATACAATCTTCCTATTATATTCTTGGTAATGCTTTCACACCGGCTACCACTATGTATTTAATATTTTGGTTTGGTTTTGCACAGTTTGTGCTTTTACCCAGTGTCAAGTCTAGAAAAAAAATTGTTTTTACAGTCACTTTGAATTCCATCAGAATACGGATGTACATTTTCTTTTTTGTTATATTATGGATGGGCTCGCGTTTGACCACTATCTCACCTGATGGTAAGCGATGATGTGGTCGACGATGGAGCACGCTTGCCTAAAAGTAACCTATTTATATTATAATTAATTATAATGATTTTACAGTATTTGGCATCAAATCTATCATGCCAGCCTTCTCGGCAAGCCATTTTACCGAGATCGCGCATTTTTCAATGACTCTACATATTGTCGAGTTATGTAGACACTTATGATACAAAACTATACGAATTTTAATTGTTTTTCATTATTTTCCGAATCAGCCATTGAATTTCACTCGAAAAAAATCCCGCCAAAAACTAAATGCATTATTGTTCACGTTACCGAGCTGAAACATACAGTTTGCTAACGAACTATGGAACCATCAGGTTTTCCTTAATTTTAGAGATCCGTACCTCACAGAACCCTTATAGGATCATTTTGTTATCCGTCTGTTTGTCTGTCAAGACCCTTTATCTCCGGAACGCGTGGAGGTATCGAGATGAAATTAAAACCATATACTAAGGTTTTCAGACGCTTAAAGCTGTGAAAAAACAAACTTCTGAGTAAACGAAAAAAAAAACACAGCCGTTTATGTCGCAAAAAACTTATATTTCGACACTCTCAAGAAAATCAAAATTCATAGAAGAAAGAAAGAAGAAAGAAAACATTTATTTGAGACATAGGGTACTTCCCGTTGACCTAGAATCCAGAAATTTGGCATGAAACAAGGTCTCAACACAAACACACAAGTTACAAGAATAAGAAAAAATCAGAAAACTGTAAATTTGTAGTTCCATCAGTAAAAAAAATTCTGCGATTCGGAAAAACCTTCGTAACTTTTAATTAATGCAAGCGATTTTTTGTCAGTTTAGCGTTTGACTTTCATGTTGATAGATAACATTCACAAATGAAACGTGCACAAACAAACGGTTTCACAGTACTGGCGCTTTCATTACCTGTGAGAGCATGCAATCATCTAAAAGGATGTTGATTTGCACACAGTTTAATCTAAAATGAATGTACTTTTCCATTATTTTCCTTTCTTTAGTCATTAAATGAAAAAGCAATCTAAAAGACTAGCATTTAAATGCAAACTTAATTTATCAACGTAGCCGCAGAGCTAAGTTTTTCTATAATATTTTTATAAAGTCTTTGAAAGTAATTGAAAGAAGATGATAGTGTTGGATGGGGAAGTTAGCTAACTTGTCTCAGATATTGGCTTTTTGCTTCTAAAGCCAAGATTATATTTTAAATAATCCACACTGAGGCAAAGAGATGTATTAAAGCGGTGCTTAACCTTTCCGACAAGTCTGCGAAATCCCTGAGTCGTGCAAACTATTGGAGAAACGATCACATTGATCGCGAATATAAAAGTGCTCGACAAACATCCGACGATCAACTCATGTCGAGCATTTCGTCACGATATTGACTCGCCATCGTGTACAATGTACTGGCAGGAAATTGTCTGCCTGTTAGTACTGGTATTCTGATTCAAATAGAATTAACCTCTTGAAGAATAGAATTTACCTCGTAAAATATAAACAAGTTTAGTTTACAAGCGATTTCAAACGTTTGAGTACATAATTTACAAGTAGGTACATAAGTGATAGATATCTTGAGTAGAAACTGATAATGATAGTGTTTCCGAATAGTTTACATTTTATTTTTCTACGATGTACTGGCAGATAGTGACGTTGACTTGTACAGATAATTGTCACTTGGAATTTGTTATAGATTATAAAAATAAGCGAACTCGCGGCTTAGGTAATACTGGGTGGCTTCCAACTTTCGAAAAAGAATCAAAAGACAGCTAAGATCAACGGATTAACATATTTTCTCTGGATTGGCCTCGGACTACCCCTTGCGGTTAGTACTTGCCACGAATCCCTAACCATCAAATACAAATGAAGTAAAAACAAAAGAAATAGTTTTATGTCAAGTGCATATACTTACAATTTAATAGGCCTTGTTTTTCAGTAAGTATTAACATGGTTCAATGGTGAGGTGTGGCCAAGAATTAATATCCCTGTTACTCATACATGAGCGTACGCTGACACTGAGGCTCTTTTTAATTCACTTTTAACATCACAACAGTTTCTTCAGTTCTCCTTTTCAGTACTCAGATCTAGGCCAAATTATTAAATAATCTTAATTGATGTAATAGGAACTGATAAGATACGCGTGTTAACGGCTGATAAACAGGCTGAATTATTCATATGGGCGTGGATGGGTAACTTCGAGACGTATGAAGAAATATCGAACGCCAACGGGTTCGATGCTTGGTTAAAAAAAATATTCAAAAATCCTGTCGGGCCCGAGCCTCACGGTTTCCCATAATTTCGGATTGATCTTTCCCTGTCCACTTGAAAATTTCATGTTGTATATTATATAGTTTCGACTGGCCTCTTGATCTAGTGGTTAGTGGCTCTGACTACTAAGCCGCAGGTTGTGGGTTCGATTCCCACCCAGAGCGAATGTATGTGTGATGACCACGATCATTTGTTCTGTGTATGGGTCTAATTTATCTATAACATGTATGTATTTAGAAATATATTCGTATGTGTATCAGTTGTCTAGTACTCAGAGCACAAGCTCTGCTTAGTTTGGGACTAGACGGCGTTGGGTGAAAATTGTGGAACATTATTATATTATACGTTCACCCGAATGAAGTTGTACCAATTATTGTGAAAAGTAACCATGACACGTGTTGGAGAACTCTTTACTGCATTACAGTCATTCACTTCGATGTTACTGTCAGTTACCACGACTAAAGCAGACTATTCTATACTTTTAACCGGAAAGTAAGCTTTGTTAATCATTATAAATGATGATTAATAATAAATGAATATTAGGGATGTACTTGTAACGCTTCTTGGAAAATGTTTTCCGTGCCCTCAAGGTAAGGTAAATTGGTGCCCAACAAGCCCATATTGCAGGAGCGGTTTAAAAATTACATTTACATAATTATTTTACATAAATCCCGTCTCGACTTGGAACGAGGCGGGTTGATGCGCCAGCTCAACTTCGCTGCCACACAGTTAACACCACCGCCGCCGAACCCACGACACATAAAATGCGTGATAAACATTATCCTCATATGTTCCCTAATTCCGTCCTACCGTAATTCAATATAAGATCGTATCTATCCCTGGATCATAAATCTATAAAAAATTGTTCACCTAAACCGTCAAAAATTAGACAAAATGTTAACAAATCTGAACTTTTCCGCTATATACATAAAGTTCCTATTACTGCGACAACATTTTCGAATGTGTTTTAAAGAATCCGATGTCCACGTTAGGAAAAAATGAACTTTAACAGTGACAGAATAAAGAAACCATTGGCATGAATGTGTTTGTAAAAAAAATACCGATTAGCAATGATAACAAGGTGTTTTACAAGTATCGGATAACGATCGATTATCCGAGAGCCGCTAATCGATACCTGTGCGATTGTATCTTAATAAATTGCAATTATTATCGTAAACACATCATAATGGTTTATCTATTTTGAACCATAGAGGTGGGGGGAGGGGGCGATATAAAACGACTCGCCTAATTAACATTTAACAATAACAAAATGTGTTAGGTATTATTTAACCTTGCTAGTAAACACTGCATACATCTAATGAATTTTCTGTATCCAGTTACTATTTGAATATACTGAATGTTTTGATTGACAATATAAAATAGATACTATGATACACTCAAACTAAGTTTAGAATATAAATCTCTCAAGAGATTCTTTAAATTATTAACAATGTTAAAACTAATGTTATAACTTCTGTAGGATGGTACACAAAAATAAATAAAACCCATCAGAGTAAATACTCTCGATACAGCAAATATTTTACTTGAAATCCCGACTTTTAGTGAGCGAGGCAACAACTGCCACCGCAGGCTGTTGGACATAGCCCTCCCCCAAGTGTCGATCATGCAGGTTTAAATTAGTGAAAAAAAACACGAAATTAGATGATCACTGCCAGAGATTGTGATCAAAATATTTTAGCTTCCTTAACCAAAAATGAGGCAAAAATATGATTGCTTCTTTATAATAAGTTACATAAAATGATTATAGTAAGCAGGTACCTACAGTTGTTCGTACGATTGTGATCACTCTTAGTAAGTAGTGAATTTCCTGTTAATTACTAAAAGCTGTTGAGTGCAGATCGTAAGTTAAAAACTAGTAGAGAAGAGGCCTGCTCCCCGTCAGGTTGGCTAAAGTGTGTGCACAAAGGGTAACAGGATGATGTTGGTACATACTCGCTGTAGCTGTCAAGAGGCTTTCAGCTACTTTATGAGCGGGAGCATGTTGCCGACCTGGACAGATACTTGCTAAGGAAGTCGACATCTTAATTTGAGTAATTGCGTATTATACTCGTACACTTGTGTATTGTCTTGCTGCTAAAAAGCAGGAAGGTAAGAGACAAGTGTAATGAGTAACGATCAAGTAAAAGTACACAATCACATTATTACAAAATAATTTGTGTCCTTTTACTTGATCGTTACTATCAGTCTCTAAAATACCCGCATTAAAATTAGTCCAACTCTCCGATTGGTACTTAGTTACTACTCCACACAATAACACACACAACAATATTTTTTCACTGGAGTTTAGAAAACACCAGCTGTCTCTCTGTTGAAATAATCGAACAAGTGAGTTCGTATTTTCTCTTCCTAACAAACTGTGTAGGTATGAAAGCTGTCACGTCCCTTCGATCCTCAGACTAGACGGTTTAATATAAAAAGTGTGACAGTGACATCACGACAAAGACTAGTAAAACTAAGTACAAATGAAAACGATAGATTTGCGACGATTCCATTGTGTTACTAAAGAACAAAGATATGAATGGTGCTAGCAACAAATTTCAAATTTTTATTACACTCGCAATGACGAATCGTTTTGTTCAACCGAATAATGTTTCTGTATTCTGGGCAAAAATTGAAAGCCATGAAATAAATTATGATAATATTATGAAGGATATGACTTTCAACAGGTCCCTGGAACAAGGGAATTAATTGTCAATCTTGATCTCGTGTCTGTGCGTGGCGTTACAAGAATACACGGAAAGGAAGTACAAACAGGACTGCAGATATTTGGTACTGATAAGTAATTGTGCTAGGAGAATCAGTTCATCACTCATTTATCGATTTAAATGGTATTTGAACTGAAAAATGAATAATAGAATAGCAAAAATATATTGCTCCTTAGAGTTTTCGGCAACAGTATTTTTCGATCTCAAATAAAAGTGAGGCAAAGGCAAATACCGATGTCTTCAATAGACGGGCTATTGAAGGCATCGGTCCACAAACTTATGTGAGAGGTCTAGTGTCGGTGCTCACTCACGCATCAACAATGCCCGGTCGAGCAGAACGAGCCCTGCCGGTGCCTACTGGAGACAGACAATACCAATATTAAGTTATTTGGGATGTTCAAGTAGCCACTAATTTGGGTTGAAGATTTGGAAGGTATGCGAGATCTTGGGTAAATAGTTTGCTGGAACTGTCTGGAGAGTTTTCTCGTTATGTCGGGAGATTAAAAGCTCGCCTTACTTGTGGTTTCCAAACTGAAATGGGAATTATATTTGATTTTAACACAAGATAACTATTTTCTGCACATTGAATAATACAAAAAACGCTTATTGGAATCTCTTTGCAGGAAATGTTTAGACAGTAACCCTTTTCTCTGACTACAAAGATGGAATTATCTTAAGCCAAAGCTATCCTTCACAAGTCGTCACCGCTGCCTGTAATGAGCGGGCTGGGCACTCACAGTAACTCCTGGGGGCCTGTAGCGCTGTCGCCCCTCGTCACAGAGCTGCTCGCCCAGACGAAAACACGGATTAGCAAATAGCCCCGGGGTTCACTTTCATCCTGCGACGTAGGCCGTGAGTACTCGGTGTACCCGCCGAGCCCGCCCGCGTCCTGTCCACTGTGTCAGCGCGTAGCGGCCAGCAGCCTGGCTGTTGGCTGAGGCCCTCTCTACAAGGTAAGCGCAATTGTGGAATTGTTTACATATTCATTTTGTTTCCATTTTATTAAGGAATTTTTCATTTTGTATTGTTGCGCCCAGAAGCAGGCACTGCGGTGTGAGTACAAAACATGAATGTGTTGGAAATTTAATTTTAACTGTATTAACAAGTAATTTACTGAATCTTAACAAATAAATATCTACCAGAGCGCGCTTCTTTTACCGACAGGAAAATTCATAATAGAAAAGTAATAAATTCATATTATTTTATGCTTCGTAAATTTTCACAAAGGTTCCACGGAGTCAAAAAAACGTTTGCTTTGAAAACACAATGCCTTTGCATATTCGTATAAGTAATGAGCTTAAAATAACTCGAATTAACATTAAGACTGCATTCAAAGATACATTTCTTTGCTCTGCAAGCTCCCAAAGGTCTTTGAGATAAACCATAGCTCAGTTAACAAGAGATACATTTAATGAGACAGAAAAGTAAGAACATTTAATTTTTCATCCCACGATTCTTTTTGTTAAATCTTTGTAAACATCAAGGGCAAATGTTTTATATTTGTTTTACATCTACCAAGGATAGTTAATAACGTACAAAAACGGACGTAAAATATAAAATACATAACGCTCCTCACGGTTCATTGTACATTACAATATGCAGCAGGGCAAGCAATGGACGTTATAACAAACGAAAAAATCTTCTTCAAAAACTTACTCGTATTTTATTAAAAGTTGCATCATGAATTTACTGCAGTGGAAATTTATTGTGTTACAGTTTAATGAGTTCAAAGGGAAGTGTGAATTTCGTGTTTCATAATTTATTTTGTTAACATCTCATTTATTGATAGTTGTAATTATTCATATTTTTCTTGCTTTTTTTTTATAATGTGAATGTGAGAAAACTGTAGACTCCACGAATTCTTAGATACAATATTGACTGGTTACAGTGTAGACCTCTTCCATCTTACATAATACTGTAATATATATAAATATTGTAATCAATCACTTTTTTTAAAGAGTAACCATGGAGTTTCTTGCCGGTTATTCTTTATAGAAAACAACCAATTTGGAACCGTGCACTAGCTTCTGACGTTTTATAAGTGCCCATGTATGCCTATATGAAATAAAAATATTTTTGATTTTGATTTTTGATATTAAAAATTTCTACGTCAGCTTAAACACAGGCAAAAATGATAATTTTGCCAAACTCTATTTACACTAATAACACGTGGAAACGTAGTGGATTGTATATTTACATATAGCACACTGTGTACCTAGAAATAATATATAATGTACGATTGTTTGTTTTCCAAATAAAATAAAATAAAATAAAATGAAGTAGTCGTGTTTGATAGACAGTTAATAAATACATTTATTTTCTATTTACAATACTATATAGTGTGAGACGCAAATAAACGTTTATCTTTCTTTTTTTTATTTTCTATCTTCTTCTCTATATTACTTCTGATGTCTACACAAAAAGTACGTGCACAAATAAACTGTACTCTCTCCAATAAAATAGTGTGCAGTTTGATCGTAGTCCCTTTTCATTCCATTTCCGTTTCGAGTTGAAAAAACAACACACGAGGGGGATCGCGAATGGGCGGTTATCAGCGTTTTTACTTTACTATTTATTTAAACTGAAGTGCGCAAGCATTTTGTGATCCGCTATTTTTGCAAAAATCATTTTTAAAAGTGATAGGTTTGCTTTTTATATGAACAGTATATTTTTTTATCAGTACAAAAAATGGGGCTCTATCCGTACCCGTTACTGATCACATTTTTGTATTCAAAAGTAAAAAAAAAAACGAAGTCACAAAATTGTCCACGAAAATTTGTCATAATTGGTAAATTCACAATAGAATCAAAATTCATAACAATTGCTACTAGAAAATACTACGCGCAGTGTTTTTCCATTTTGATAGTCATTTATTCATTCATAATCAATAGCCTGTGCAATATTTCCATAAATTGAGTGATATTTTGGGATAAACGTCCAACGCTAATAACTTTGCTGTTTATGAATATTATTTATTGAGACTTTACTTAAATAATGACAAGACCTTTTCTATTAAGCCCTTTAAGTATTTGTACTAATTAAAACTTAGTGGTTTATATGTGTTAATGAGAAGGTAGTGAGCAAGTGAAGTCGAGTCAGAGAGGTAGGGAAGAAACGCTACCTATCTAATAGTAGCCAATCAATATAAATCTAGTTTATTTTAATGAATTGGTAATGATGACAGCACTAGTGGCCTCGTGGTATCGACCCTGACTTACGAGAAATAGGTCACGGGTTCAGACCCAGTCAGGCACATTACTTTATGTAATTTATTTCATCACCACTGCTCTCAAAACGAAGAAGGAAAACATCGTGAACAAACCGGTATGTCCTAGAACCAAAAATATGGTTTGTGTGGTGGATTACGGCCTATTTCCTCTCCTAGAGAGGGTACAGGAATAAGAAAAGGCTGAGTATGATTTGTTTTTATGGTAGTGATGTAATGATTCGGGTTTTTAAAAAGTGTACTGTAATTTTTTAAAATAACAGAAAGGTATGAATAAATGTTGTTGTAGGAATTTGATTTCGAGCTGTTGATTTTTATGTTACCCTCGTCGTATAATTTTAGTTAAAGTGTGATAGAAATAATAAAATAATTCAGTGAGTAATTGTTACAATGGCTGTTCAATAGTTCGTGTGGAAAGGTTAAACTATCCGTGGTTATTTACTTCGAAGATAAATAGCAGTGTAATGTAATTTAACTTAAAAATACTTGTTATTATCTAACGTTAGACATGTTATTTTTTATGCTTTCTTTTTATTAATTAAATAGAGAGCTGAGATCAGTTGAGGAACGGTCAAAATATCTAAAGCAGGTTTTCTTGTGATTAAATGAAAAGTAGCTTTTTAACAAACATTACTTTTAATTTGATTAAATGTAAATCCTAAACCTAACATAATGTCCCAAAAAACCACCTTAAACCTTTTCAAAATCTTGCTGCAAATGATAATTAAAAGTGATCAGACTGTAAACAGGCCTGCAGCAGTAGTCTGCAATGCGTCTGCTATCGACCACTGGGAGCCAAGGCCGCCTGCCGCCTGCCGCCGCCTGACAACAGGGGAGCTGGGACTAGAATCATTGCCGTTTTTACTTCCGCTTTCGCCCACCTTCCAACAGCGGTTTTTATTGCTAGTATATGTTCTTTTAGTCTTTCAGCCGTTTATTAGGATTTATGTTAGGTAACTGATTTTGAATGCGCTAGTCTTCTGTTTGGGAGATCACGTGCTCAAGTCCCTCAGTGCTGATGCTGAGGTGTTCGTTGACAGCTTTCTTGATACTACGATATTTCCTAGAATGCCATTTTTTCCGCAGCCGGCCGCCGTGAATATTTTGTGTGGTTTTCAGTCTCATAAAGGTGCAGATTGTTTGATCGCCCGATGAACAAGCTTGTCGATTCGAAGCTGTTTTAATGTTATCTGCACTATTTAGTGGTAAGTTTAAAGTGATTCTACGTCTATCCTGAGGTCATGCAAGTTTTGTGAATACTCGTTCAGTTCGGCCTGGCGGTGAACATGGAACATTATCACTGGTGTGCTTAGTGGGATATTTTTGGTAATGAAAAAAATCCAAAAGGCCTGGTAATTTGCTAGGTCCGCAGGCCAATACGTGGGAAGACCATGTAAAGCACAATGAAGGTTAAGATCATTCGTGGCTACATGGAGTTGAAAACCGCGTGGTGAGATTAATAGTCTAGCACCAGAGAGTATGTTTTGCATTCCAGTCACCGCCTCACATGTATCTGTTTCCCAATGTATTGAACTGAGCATTGAACTCACAATTTGTAATAACAGACCTAGGAGGAAGATGATGAAAACTTTTTGATAGGTTTTTATGTACCTGCAACGCACGTAAGACACTACAGGTGAGTTACCAGCAACCGAATCTTCTGATCATCAAAAATAAACAACTACATTAAGCAAGGAGTTGGCGCCAACTCTGCTGACGTCACTTATCAAGAGGTAACTGGTCAGATGGCGCTGATAGCGCTCCGTGCTATCGCCGGCGGCCTATCTGAAGTAGGCGTCGTGCGCGACTGCTTCTTGACATGATAACACTTCTGATAAACAACGGTAATTAGTTGGCGTTTTCCAGCTACTGTTGTTTTCATTAAAATTGATGGAGATTTCAAACTGAGTGTCGGTATAGACAGAAGCCTAGCCCAGGTTTGCTATGAAACTGAAGATAAGATGCTGAAAGGTAGACGACCGGCATCAGATTAGGCGTTTATGACACCATGCAACTGTTTTACACTGTGTACGTTTTTTTATTTCTAAAATAGTTTTACACCTCTACCTTAAATGGATGGCGTCAACCAAATAATAATAATAATAAAAAAACACATCAACTTTATTATGACCGCGCCATTCTCACCGCTAGAACAATTCGTTATAGACCGCATATAACCCTTCAAGATAAAACAAATAAAATTACATACTTAATAGATATTGCTATACCCAACACACATAATATAAAGAAAACAATAACTGAGAAAATAAGCAAATACGCAGAACTCAAGGATGAAGTTACCAGAATATGGCGACAAGAAAAAGTTTATGTGATCCCGATCGTCCTTTCCACAACAGGCGTCATTCCGAATTGTCTACTACATAGTCTGAAATTACTGAACTTACAAGAAACTGTCTATATCACCTTACAAAAAGCTATTATCCTAAATACATGTCGAATTGTTAGAAACTTCATGCAAATAGATGAAAACGAATTAGGTCCCTTCATAACACGCCCTCAACATAATACACCACACACTGCGTTTACTTGGTTTCGGCTCGTAAATGTAGTTAAAAACCAGCCAAAGAGCTGAGAATAAAAAACTATTTCCAAAATATATATATATATATATATTTACTAACCAGAATGTAGGTATATAAAGTAGTATGATCTTCATTTAAATGAAGTCCATTTAAATCGAGTGCTGTTCACTTTGAACCGAAATCGAATGCTCAGCTCAGTATTGTTTTGTTTCTTTCTACAAAATAAATTTCTATTTTCGACGAGAAAACGCGAGGCCTTTAACTTCACAGGGTATATTATATAAAAGATATAATTTCCGTTCACTTCACCGAATTTCAAAATAACAATCATAAAATATGAAGTTCGGAAATAATAGGAATATTGTAGGGTTTGTTGGAAACCTTCCCTGGGGCCCTTTTGATGCCAGCCGGTTGTCATGGTAACGGGTTTTTAAACGAGACGACTAACCTTGGATAGGTAATAGTGATCCCACACCAAGTACTTAGTTATATGTGTGTACGTAGGAAAGAGATACTTGACCGAAACACGCATATATATTGTCGTTCCTCTGTTCAGTTAAAACAAAATTAATAGTTCATGTCTTTTATAAATAAATGGTTGTTACCCAGGGTTTATAGGTCCGACCACGACAGTCATCCCACCATATGCACAAAATGGGAACTTATTCAGCATAGTTAAGGAGTGTAATTCCCAGCCATAAAGTCTAAAGTAAATAGGTTACTTCTAGGCAAGCGCGCACCATCGGTGACCATATCCTCGCTTAACATCAGGTAAGATCATGGTCAAACGCGAGCCCATGGATGATAAAAAGTATTATACACTTGTTTTACAGCAAAGCTATGAACTAGATCGAAAATAATTTCAGACACCGAACACGCAGGAGCGGAGAATTTTTAACTAACTCGGTACGGTATCGTCAGTAAACGGTTCGTCAGTAATCTGTTTACTTGTGGTCCGCACCTGAGCTCCGTGTCGCCGGGAGCTAGGTAGCTAGCCTGGTAGGACGGCGGACGACTGATTCGGTTATATGCGAGACCGAGAAATGTTCGCCTGAGAGGACGGAAGTTCGTGCATGGTTAGAGATCACCTGGCAGCGGAATTTTGGGAAATAATGTTGTTTCGTAATTAAAATGTGACTAGTAAACTGTCGACTAATACGAAATTATCGAGTAAAATGTAAAAGTAGTTAAACCAGAGGCTCTGTAACAAAGGCAAAGAAGGAACCCAGGAGTGGGTTTTAGTTAGTAAAAGTCTGACACGCTCTCTCGCTCCACCCTAGAAGAGAAGTCATTGGATGAAACCCAACGAAAATTAAAAAAAAACATGTAGTTTATTTGTAGCTTCCTACGACTTACATGTGCGCTAGATACGCCACTAAAGCAAAAACACAAGCCCAGACTAGTCTATTCATATTTTTCGAATAAAGAATATTAATTAGTTAGCTAAGTAGGTCCCCGTGTACCTGACATGATACTGTTAACACAGCTTAATTGAGGAAACATCGGTCCATCAGAGCATTTCCTTCAAGCGTATTTAATTTATTCTTTTCGTACTCTGTTAACAAGAAATAACTTTTTGTTAATGATGGTAATTATCATATTATGAAACTAATTTTTGACCTTTGCCTTAAATTTATAAAAACTTTGCTTCTTTGCGAGGAAATGTTAATATTATTAATGATGAAAGTCAAACACAACAGAGATTCCTTTCTAAGATCTATTAGAGTATTCTTGCAGAGCCTGCATTAAAAATAAAACAAAACAAAAACACTCAATAAAGCTAAGGAGGTATTGTAAGCTCCAGGCGTAGACCCAGCGCGTCGTAGTCCGGCTACGCGGCTGCTACGAGCGCGGCGCTACGAGCTACAAGCGTAGCCAGCTGAGCGCCTGTGCGGTGATCACCGGCTATTTTGAGCGTGAACAAGAATTTATTTTCAGGCCTCTATTAATAGCCTCACCCCCCTAAAAAGGTTTGTTTAACAAAGACGCAGCTTGTATGACGCCTTTTTTTGTATCTCATTTTTAATCTCCTACGATACAACGGGTCTGGATCGATTTTAAATTTTCTTTCCCATGATCGGTAATTTCGTTAGCCGTATAGTGCCGAGGGCAACCCGCATGGCTGCTGGACAGCTGATTGCATTACTCGTGCCGAGGACCGTACAAAACTATAGCGTATGATATCGTCGCACAGACGGTTCTGTGCTTCCGCTGAAGTATGTCAACTGGGTATAGAATAAAATAATTAATAATATTTTTTTAAAATAGGTAGGTACAAGAACTGCGCAGTTTGTCTAAATAAACTGACGGTGCGGAGGAATTTTATGACGCCATATTTTAGCTAGTATTTTTTGTCTTTAGTGTATATATAGTTTTAATTAGTTAAGTGTTTTTTTATCAATTAATCTTAAGCAAAATGAATAAAGAGTACCCAATAAACTGACTGATACGATAAAGACTCCACGAAACGATATTCTCACAATCGTAGTGAGGAGCACCCCTAGCAAGAGCCAGCCAGGATGTAATAAATAATGAAAATGAATTCACAAGTAAGATCTTGTTCCCAGTCTCCATTGTGTGTGTTCTATTATTATTACTTTCTGTAATATCCCCGCTGTGTATTTATCATTTATCGGAGATTCGGCGACGACTGACGGCTGTCGACGACGACCAGCTAATACATTAATAAATATTATATTATGAGATCGAGATGATACGAGTTTTCAATTATCTTTTGTTAGACATTTTTATTGAAGGGCGTTGAAAATATTATTTGATGAGGTACTTTGAATTATTAAAATCTGACTCTTAAATATAAATTGAAAAGAGAATTCAAACGGATCAGACAATTACATTATTTTTCAGTTTAATATTTTTAAAAACTATTTTCATGACAGGTCAGTGAAAGCTGAATAATTCTGTCTATTTTATCATTCAGGCTGTGGTCGGAAACTGCACGTTATTTATCGAGTTTTAAAACAATTACTGCGAACAATCCACACATTGTGTAAAACAATTTGTCCCAGCCGCGCGCTCATCTAGAAGACCACGTCGAAATAATGACACGCGAATATTCATTTACGCCTAGAACATAGTAAATTGCTTCCAAAAGTTTGTTCAATAAATGAATCCACAAATAATTCAAGAAACATAATACGGTGCGTTCAAAATATGAACAGTGTGCTCAAAATTCTACAGTTCCGTTTGAAATCGAGTTAATTCTATCGTTATAAGTTAGATTTGAAAATATAATTAACGTGGAGCAATTAGCAGAATCCGTGTATGTTCTAGTTAGTTGAAACTCAATTGTTCATTTTAGCAGAGCATTATACAATTTTATTAATTTAAATTGCACCTGGGCATGAGCTCGCAGTAACTGGGGACCCTCGAAAGCTAAACTACGAGTAACATTAAGCTCGCTTGGAATGGAACCTGCTAATTTTATAGCAGCAGAGGTTTGTTTGTTCGATTTAGTGCTCGTTGAACTGCCAACATTGAGCTACAACTGCACGGAACTAATGTTTTAATAGACTATTTAGCAGATAGTTGATAGTTGGCGGGCTGCGATTAATTAGCGGCAGTTCTGAAGGGCGGGTAATGCTACTCGTGTGCTTTGCATCCTGTCTCTCTTATATTAAACACGCCTCAGGCTACTAAACTTTATATATTACAAGTAGAAGAACCTAGTTCTAATTTTTAAAGACTCTGTAATAGATTCTTAGAAAGTGTTTCGTTTGATGAAATCTCAATTAAAAGCAGGTACTAATTTAAGCCTTCGTAGAAATTTCAGAAGCCTATTCAATCAGAGAGAAATTTATTTTTTTAAAAGAAATTTTGTACAGTCTTTTCACATAATTAAGTATCATTGTGTACTTGCTACTTAATAAATTCATGTTGTTTGGAACATTCCAGAGCTTATAGCATGATTATAATTCTCGTAATTATTCCGTCGTAACTCAAATTTCTAATAATAATTAACATAAATCAACGCCTACAACTCCGAACACTTTCGTTAAAATGTAAACATGTTCACGAATATGGTTTTCATTTTCATGCGTCTTATGTAGTCATGTTATCTATGTACATAATAAAATAAGCCTGATTTACCCGCTAATGTAAAACGTGATTAAAATAGTATGAGTCACGTACACGACGTACCCACAGGGTTCACATTTTGAGTAGCTCTAGAATATGGTCTTTCGGATTTAAAGGTCTGAAGGTTAAAGAAGAAAATATGTCTTCATCTGTTAATAACTCGACATAAGTAACTTAAGCGAGGCCGACAACAGAGCTGTCCAGGTGGCTTCGTATTGGTCGAACCAGATTTGAGTCAAAAGGAAACGAAAGAAGAAGAAGAATAATGTAAGTAATGTAGTTGCAATTATCATCAATCTCTTGCCCTTCTCTTTTTTTAAAATTGTTATAAACTAGTGCTTGATGCAATCGTTGATGGTGAGGCGCACTAGTTTAAAGTAAAACTAGTAGTAGTTTAGATTTTTCTCTCAAGTTATTTGAAGTCACTGCAACCGATTTTTCCATATCCCCCTTAATAGTTATCCCAATTCCAGCTATATGAGGTTTTACACAAACCATCTGTTACATCTTTTGCGCTTCATCTACTGTAATTAAACTTTCTTTCCCAGTGGCTGCAGTAGTAATGTCACCCACAAAAAGGCTATAATCTGATGAATGTTTTAAACGAGAAAAATAACTTTATTAATTGTCAGTAATTTATGTGAATGAGCGTTTGATGCAAAAACAGATAATACAATAATGAACCACCGTGAATGTAATGCAACGCAGTTGGACTTCGCAGTTGTACCCCTATTTACATTCTAAACTCGGCACGTGTCGCGCTGCTGAGCTTTTAATAGAGAAAAGGATATTGCATAGAACTAGTTTATTATATTACCTCTATGGATGGCACGTGTGACAAATTAAACTATTCAGGTCTTAGATAGACTTACATTTTATGAATTTATCTGAATCAAAAGAACTGTTTCGATTTCAATCAAAATAAGATTTTGACTACAATAATTTTATTATTATAACTGGCCCGTATTGTCTTCCCTCCAATCCTTCTCACGATCACGATTCCTCTTTTTTTCTTATCAATTCTCAAAGACATCCAGGTTGCCCTGCCATCTCCTTTGCGGTCTGCCGCGGCCCTGTGTCACTGTGTCTGGGCACCAATCTCGTGTGTTAGGTACTGGTCCACAGTTCATTAGATATGCGGTAGACATATCCTGCCCAGTCGTATTTAACTTGGGCAGCTTTTGGAGCCATATCAATGATGTATTGTTTCGAACGTGGTCTGTTAATTTAACACATAGCATGCTGCGCTCCATAGCACGCTGGCAAACCTTGAATTTGGACTTTTGGTTGTTAATCAAAGACCAAGTAATAAATTAACTTTACAAAAAAGCACAAACTATTCAACAGTTCGCGGAGATGAATACAGCGGTATGGCCACTTGACACTTCTTAACGAGCGCTTTATATCGCTGCATTGATGACGAGACCTCCTGAAACTGTGGACTGTTTCCACAAAATCTGCTGTTATAAAAACTGTTTCCGTTTTTATAACAGCTTCATTACCGACTAATGAGGCCTAGAGACAGAACATTGAAGAGGAAGCCAATCCGCTGATAAGAAAACATTTTTGTTCTAAAAAGTATAATGTTAAGTTCGCGAGGAGTTTTGAAATTATTGTGGTTATTTGATAGCTTCTACAATAGGCGTGGAACCAGATATTACTCTAGTAAACTGACAGCTGAATGTTATGATATAATATTATTTATAAATCCATCAACGTCAAATATAAAATTGAATAACCAGCGTTATCAGGATTCGGGTTTAATACTACTTCATTTGAATAATTCTACGTGGATAACTTTATTTTTCTAAAATGTTATGCTACGATTATTATTTTCATAAAATAAAATAACACGTATCGTTTTTGGGATCGCTCAATCATAATAATTTAACACAAGTTTTTAAATCCCAACGATTTATATATTTGTATTCGTGGAGAAAATTGCAGCAAACGTGGCGGAATGCAGCCTCCAAATTATTAATGTATTCATGTGTAAGTTCATTGTTATTAAGTTCGTTAATATTTAATTAAACCGCAATTACTCGGTTGATGGGAACCTATCCGGCACATATCTACTGCAATGTTATGTGTACATAAGATAATTATGTGTGAGGTATGTACCTACGGGGCTACATCTATCTGTTACTCATCAATATCTATAAAAGTCGATTAGTTCAACTATTCACAGAGATTGAATCAACTAACACATTACGTAGTTATTATGAATCCAAAAAACAAACCGTAATCAAAGAATAAACTGTTATGTCAAAATTAAGAAATACTACCGACTCATTCTTTTGTAAGCTGTAAGTCCTCCAAGCTGTAATAAATAAATTTTCTGAAATATTTCCAAGTACGTATACAGAATACAATCGTGAATGCCAAGGACACTGCGTCATAGATCAATTCAGAAATAGAGGAAGTAGGTACAGATGCTGGAGGCACA
The DNA here is from genome assembly GCA_961205895.1 of Mythimna pallens. Classification (NCBI taxonomy): domain Eukaryota; kingdom Metazoa; phylum Arthropoda; class Insecta; order Lepidoptera; family Noctuidae; genus Mythimna; species Mythimna pallens. The sequence goes on from OY540824.1 coordinate 687,574, forward strand.
TTGCCAGGGCGAGGGTTGGAAGTGGTCCAGGAAGTCAAGGTTACCCCTCCCCTCATGAATAGCGTTATAGAATGCTACTAACATATTATATCAAATGTCTGAATATGTTGAAGTTTGTAATTCGGTCAAGGCCACGGTCATGTAGACCGTGGCCTGCTTGGATGCAGCGTAATTATTTAGCTGGGATGGCACTTTGATATAAAAAGTAAATTTCCTCCTTCAAGCGGGTGAAGATGCCTGCATCAAATACCTATATGTTGCCGGGATCCCGATTCCGATTTTCAGCCTCCGTAGACGTAGGCTTTGTGAATGGCGAGCAATGTGCAGCTCGCCGTTCGTCCGGTAACCGGCCGTACCGAGCCCAAGTCGTCGACGGCGTGTAGTGTACCACGCGCGCCTCAAAGAGATGTCAGCAGGAGTGGGTTTTAGTCAGTAAAAGTCTGACACGCCCTCTCGCTCCAAGACCGGGAGGTGTCAATAGATGATTTCCCACCTGAAAAAAAGCTTATACCGTTGGCTTTGCCCGCGTGACAGTAAGTTTCTCCATACAAACTCTGGACCCCCGTTTCATCCCCTTAGGGGATGAATTTTGGAAAATCCTCTCTTAATGCTCGCCTACGTCATAAAAATAAACCTTGTTCAAAACACGTTCCTAGTCTCGGTAGTTAAGGCTGTACGTTGATATGTCAGTCAGTCAGTTTCTCCTTTTATGACTGCTACGCCTTTTGACCGACCTCTCTGAAAAATCTGGCAACTGGTTGAAAACCATGTTAACTGCTGACATACGTTGAAAACTTATCAACATGATTGCAGAAAAGCCTACATCGCTAAATAAGTGGAAAAGATTACTCCGTTAGTTGTGAGCTCCGCCCTTCGCAGTGAGTACAGAACTAACTTCCACGTGCGCTGAACTTGAACCACATTCTGTGCGCACTACAGAACTATAAAACTTTCGGAATATTCTATGAACGGATACGTAGTCTTTTCCTTATATGAACAGTTTTATTTCTTTATAACTATACCTATTAAGTAGCTAATTTATTAACATTAATAAAACATCAAGGATATTAAGTAGGTATTTTTGTATAAAATATATCATTTTGTAATAACATAATTTTTATAAAAACTGACTTTTTTATTAAAACTTTTATTTTATTATTGAACTTTTGTACAATAAGACAATACCTATATTAATATATGTCTACTGCCTACATGTATCTAGGTACCTATCTCTCCAATTATGTTCAAATGTTTGTCTTATTATCATCATCATAGACTAACTGAATTAGCTTCTAAGCACCACTTGGCCATGGTAGTTCTAAACATCTAAAAAAAGTCAAGAATCCTCTAGAAATACAGTTCTTAAGTGATGGACGCTTTCAATTCTCCACTTTAACTTTCAAGAAAGAAACTAGAACGTTTAGGTTCGGAATAAAGATAAACAAAACAATTATAGAGCCTTGGAAAAACATTTCAAGTTGTCAACGTTCTGTTAGATGAAGAATTTTATTGTAATATCAAAATGTGGCAGTTGACAGACTTAGAGCAGAAGCTGCATGAGTGCTGAAGTGGACGAGGTTTGATGTTGCGACTGCTATAGATAATAATAGCTAACGTATTAAATAATATTGCTGATTTTCAGTAATATTATATAAGGTTAAATAATTATGTGTTGGTTAAAAAGCAAATAGTTTTGGCGTTAATGAGTGGAACTGTTTTAACTGGTCACTAAAAAGCAGAAGTAAATAAATAATAACTAAAATATTGAAACTGTATCAAAGTATTTATTAAAATAAGCGAGCCAACATATAACTTTAATGATATTAATTATGATATTATTAACCAGGTGAGAACTGTATCGTATAGTAACAGATAATTACTCTAATTACATGCATCAGTGGGTTTGTTTGACGAAATTCAATTATAACTGACCTAATAAAATATTGACAATAGCTGGTGCGGTAAACCGGGGCTAGAGTTTTGTGAATTGCGTTCGAAACAAATCCATTATTGAAATAAAATATATCTAAATTTGTTTTTTTTTGAGAAATTCGCCACATGTTTTGTTTATTACTTGATATAATGGTGTTATCCTTCCGACCAATAGTTATATGAAACACTTGTAGAAAGTTCCATGGTGATCTCCAGTTCCAGTACAACTCAAGAACACAATTGAACTTGCTCGGACTATGGACGGAATGCCACAGAGCGGCGCGGTGGTTAAATAAATTAAAACAAAACTATCAGCATGTAGGCGGAACCGTAAAAAGACAGCAATAAAAGACATGGCGACATGAGTCGCGTTCAACCCTAACGACGCCGCCGCCTATTCACTTGCAAATATCGAGCCCACGGCCCTCGCGAATTTGAATTATTTACAGACCAAAATATTGAAGACCTTAAGGTCTATGAGAATTCCAAGAGACGCTTTTGTCAAAAAAGGATCTTGAACCGAAAAGATATTCGTCGTGAAAGGGTGAACATTTCACTGAGGTGTTACGACATTTTTGTATATTTTCCCTTTTTGATTAAACAGAGAGAATGCTTGAGATAAAATGGTCGTCGCGCGAATGAGATTCAATTATTTATTACAATTTTCTGGGGAGACAAAAATATGTCGACGTTAATGTAGAAAGAAAATCGGAACGCCAGAAAAATTTATCTAATTTTCGCGAATATTGTCATATTTTTTATTCAACCACAAAGTAAGTATTTTTGAGTGGTAGAAACGACGTGTAAATCCAACGAGCGGGCAATAGATGAAAAATCGTACAGTTTATCCGAACTGGGGATGCAGAACAGAGGATAACATACAAACGCTTTTTGTGTACGGTAGCGCTGGAACTAAAAAGAGCGCCGTGTTTTTTTAGGTTCGATATAGAGGTCCAATAGATTTTTAATCTATTTCGTTTCATTTTATACCGCTGAAGTGGACGCTATATGTTGACGCAGCTCGCAGCCCAGTGTACTCAGGTAGGGTTTACAGTTTTAACTAAAAGAGCTACAAGTTTCGTTTTACTGCTATCATTGTAAATCATCTAAAAAGACCCACGCCAATTTTGAAACTGAGCAAATCTTTTGTTGGAATCTAATTACTTGAAATCAAAATCCTATAAAATATTCTTACTTTAACAACTTTTTCCTCAGCAAACTGTGACTGACAGAGAAGACTATTAGAGTTATATTCCACCGGGACACCATAGCGACGCGACCAGTCGCCGCTACCAACAAAATGTATACAGCTCTATAGAGAGTTACCCACCTGGTGTCCGTTTGGTTGCGCAACCAATTTGGCGGCGTCACCAACTCGGACGCGTGCACTTAAGGTCCATTTTGATACAGTCTCAGTGTGGTGTAGCGACTGTGGTGTAGTGTACGGTGTCTAGTTTGGTAGCTTAGGGACACCATGGCGGCGCAACTGGTCAATGATGATGAAATATAGCCCTTAAAATCACCTGTTCTAATATGTACCCTTCTTCCTCAGCTAGAACATTGCTATAAGTATTAGGATACGTTATCGAAGGAAGGGTGTATCCCGCGGTGAAATTGAAGGCCAAGCATGAATATGTAAATGTCGGCGTGTGTTGATGTGCATTCAAGTTGATGCTGGCAATATTGATATCTTCCTACTTGGTATGACTTCCAGTGACACATAGCCTTTGATTTTTATTTGTACGCAAAATTTTAGTGTGTATTGTGTATTTGCTAGATTTCCGTACCTCAAAAGAAAAAAACAGAACCTTCAAACGATCACTTTGTCCGTCTGTTTGTCTGTCTATCTGTCAAGACCCTTTATTTCGGGAACGCGTGGTGATATCGAGTTGAAATTAAAACCATATAATCAGGTCTGAGAGTCTCTTGAAGCTGGTAAAAAATCAATCTTCTATGTTAACGAAAAAAAGATCGGCTGTTTTTGTCGCAAATAACGTTATATTTCGACACTCTCAAGGGGATCAAAATTCATCAGGTACTTCCCATTGACCTAGAATTCTGAAATTTGGCATGAAGCAAGGTTTTATAGCACAAGTATAGGAAAAAAACTGAAAACTATAAATTTGCAGTTACGTCATAAATACACTTTTTTTTCGATTCGGAAAAATCTTCGTAACTCAATACGGGAATTGAATTGATTTCATTGGTCAGTATGTACGGAACCCTCAGTTCGCGAGTCCGACTCGCACTTGCCCGGTTTAGTTTAATGTTGCCCCACATTAGGCATAACTCCTTTAACATGAGTGCATTCACAAACATGTAAACTCACACACAAGACGCCCAGACTTAGAACACTCATCTGTAGGCCATACAAATATTTGCTCCGCGCTGGAAACAAACCTGCTACACGCAGTATAGCTGCCAACCACTCAACCACTGGACTAATGGTGCCTAACTTAATTCATTTTTCATTATTAGCTCGTGAAAAAAAAGCCATTCGAGACTGAGGTTGATTCTAATATTCTCAAAAAGTAAAACTATTTCTGCCTACAAGTTATTTCGATATTTTCTTTTGCCTTGTTTTTCATATTTCCTTTCCCGTGTAATAGAGATTAAAATTCTGAACTGGAATGTTGAATTAAGCACTGAAAGAACGCTGATATCTCGATCAATGATCAGCCGTGATTCTGTTTGCATATTTTTGTAATTACATTAAGTAGGTATTTCTTTTTTGTACTTAAAAAGATAATATAATTAATGGTTTTCTAAGAATACCGACTTTTATAGATAACCGCTCGGACTCGTGTAATAGAATTAATCAAATTACTTTGCCGTTTCCGGTTGTCGAGAGCTTCTTCACAAGTCTAACAAATTTTTTCAAGTGAAAATTTTTGCCCGTTTATGAAATGATAAACGTCGACGGATCTGTAATGAAAAAAATGTGAAGTGTTGACATTCTCCAGGTCTTTTAATTTTTATTCATCTGTATTGTGAAAATAGCTGGTCCTTTGACAAATAACTCTTTGTAAAAAAAAAAAATGAATATACTTATCAACCTTTACCTGTGTCTATAGGTAGGTAAAACACAATCACCGAGTAGTCAAGACTCTAAATGATACACTAAGTGGCTAGCAAAGCAGTCAGACTTCAAAATGCATGCTTATAACTACACAATGTTTTTCACTTTATTTTATTTTAAACTTTTGGAACACAATACATTTTTACAAATAAAATGCAAGTATCAAGTCCTTAAACTTAAACCTTAATCGCTGACGGGTCCGCACTCTTTAAAGTATAGTTAACCCGCTACTTCTCACTTACGGCGCCCACTGATACGGGAAGCTTTTAGGGTTATATCAGGGCCCCTTCGACCAATTGACACTACTTAGCGACGGCCCCGCGGCCCCGCGGCCCTGTGGCCCCAGGGGAATCTATTGTCTTTAGATAACGCCCTGATAAGGAACTTGGAAATGTTTGTGCTTCGGTTTGGATACAATCAGTGAATTTTAGCTACAATCGTATGGGCTTACCATGCAATCAGGGCGGCCAGGAATAGAAAGGACCATTTGCAATCAATTTCCAGTTTACTAAATACATGTCGAATAACAAAAATCCAATCCCTACTGATGACTTGTGTAGCCGTTTACATTGATTCCAGAATAGTAACAATAAACAGGTTTCAGTTGTAAATCATTTGACAAAGTAGGTATCTGTTAATTAGTTAGACACTGAAAAAGTCAATTTATCATAACTTCAACGACAACAAAACATGTTGGAATAATGCTAAAAACCCACTAAAGAAGCTGCTGAGTAACTATTCTCTTTATAAGAGACGCTTCAGTTGGTTTACAAGTCCGTATCTATAATCCGTCGGACGCCGTAAATGATAGTTACCTAACTCAAAATACCGTTAACTTCTGATTTTGCTATAAACTAACCGTTTGAAGCCTACTCTAAAACTTTGCGGTGAAAAGAACTCGCATTATAAGTAATTTCTTACTTCTCGGAAACAATACACAATATTGATTCGTATCAACAATATAGGTACCTACATTTCTTTAATTTCTCACGAATAGTAATTTTTCAGTTAGGTAGATTTTCATTCTAAGGCTGAGAGATATCCTCCTTCTTCCTCTCTTGTCTAATTATATTGACGATCGGCGCAGAGCATACCTACTTGATAAAATCTCGCACTCATCAAATCAAAAATCTACACAACAAAGACACTGCCTATCTCCCAAACCTTATAAAAACCATCACCCGCACCCGGGTACCTGCGCCGCGTATCTTACCACTGTCCTATCAGATGGACGGACGATTGACAAAGAACGCCGCAAGCGGTTTTCACGTAACAAAACGTTACTGCAATTAGCACGCACCGCTATGCAGGCGCGGCGGCCTTCAGACAGCGCGTGTTATTCCCGTCACGCTGCCGTCCCTGACACGGTGCTCAGGCGTGTACACCGGAGCCGACGGGACCCCAAAGCATGTCATGTGGAAAAACACAAAGCGATTTTACAAATGATCTTTCAAGAATGGTTTATTACTGTTTGAAGATATCTTTCAGAAAAGTGACATCTTTTTTATGCTTGAAAGAAAAATATGACTGTCCGTTCTGGAACCAGTTCCATTATTAAGAAATCGAGTCTTCAGAACCAAACTCGAGTACTTCGAAATTAAATTTAGAAATAAAAAATTTAAAAGTCTTTTTTTGAATTGCTTACAAACTTTCATTTGCGAATTCGATTTTTTGTTTTGTTATTATTTAATACCAAAAAGAAAAGTTTCTTCACTTATACATATAAGTAGAACCAAATAAGCTAACGCATTTCAGGGCATTTGTGTGCTACCCTTTGTACATAGTTTTATCAATGCAGCGGTAACAGTTCAGCAAGTCCCCTACATTGAATTTGTTGCAAAAATCTTGATCGTTTTGAATATCGAATAATTCTAACTGCATTGACTCTCGTACAGTTTCAGCTGAAATGGTGAAAGTGATTGCTAAATATGTCCAATAAAGTTTTAACTTTTTGAAACTCAGAAAATCGTTCACGAAAACATTGTAGGTTTTAACTTTTCGACAAAGCTTAGATTAACCGCAGTTTTATTGAATTTTTCAGCCATTTTCTTGTAATTTGGTAAATGATTGTAATTGCCCAAATTTATTTAATTGTGTGATCTGAAAAGAGCAAGCTTGCCGGCGTGCCACTGGCACATTACCGGGGGCCGCGGTCTGTGCATCTCTGCTTTAGAGGAATTATAACTGGCACATTATAAATAAAGGAAAAAAAAACAAATGATATTAAGCCGACTGTCAGGCCTATAGCTGAGAGTAATATAAAAATAAAAGAGTGAATTCGAAAGAAATAAAGCCTACATTTTAACACGCACAAGCTTATATGTTATCTCCGATCGTCACAATATCATATTGTTATCTAATTTAATCCAAAGTTGAAAACCCTCCTAAATTCCACGCCCTACATTACAATAGCTACAATAAACGCAGGCTTACGTTGCTTATAAAGAGTATTTCATAAATTATAATTATCCTCATTATGAAGTAACATTTTCACTAAGCTAGACTAGCTTAGTGAAACACTCTAATAATATTCAATACACGGCAGACTGTTATCCTAAACACACATAATGTTACTGATTACATTCTCACATCCTAAGCCGTCTGACGTTTACTCAATATTTGTCGAGGGATAACTGCCACTAAAATATTGTAACTGCGAAACGTAAATTCCAATTTAATTTCTTCTAACCATCATTTCTTTAAGAGGACTACAGGCCCTAAAGCACGGTTACTCTCGAACTGCATATTAGAGAAATAAATGCGCAAAGATATTGTGTCTGGCTTGATCTGATTTACTGAAAATCTACAGATTTCATTATAAAATTATAACACTATAACGGTAAAGCGTTGATTGTAGAATAATTGGACTAAAAGACAGAATTAAGACTTTTGCATGTATATGTTAGTCCGGTTCTCAATCGATAACAGTAATTTTTGGAGGCATCTTCGTGATTTTTTTATATCATATTAAATTAGTTGTATTATGTTTTGAACAAACTATCTGAAATTATCCTGAAGAATAACATATATTTTTCTGATTCTGTTCACTGCAGTGGATCATATAGGTAGTCGCGGTTAGCTGATGTAGTCCTCTTAAGTCGTTTTTGATATTCACCATGTTCTCATTCAGTCGCCCTCTCCACGGTCCATCCATTCTCTCTTTGATCTTCCCTCATTCTTCCATCCATCCACAAACGCACTCAACATTTTCCTCATAACATTATCCTCCAAATTAAAATTTCCATCTCTACGTAGCTACATCAGTAAAACACAGTCGTTTTCCGCTTCTATCTGTTTGTTTATCCACTAACTCCAGCATCAAGCAACGGATTTTTATACAGTTTTTACTAATAAAATGGTTTGGAGTACAGCTTTTACTAATAAACGAGAGAGGCTTAATTGAAAAATGTAGCGCCAGTACATTGTCCTAATACATATTAGCACTAAATAAATGTAGCAGCAAATACATAGTCCTGGTATTAGTACTAAACAAATGTAGCCACGAGTACATATTTATTATATTATTAATCCTAATATTAGTACGTTAACACAGAACCTTACAAGTCGTCCCGCCATCACGAGTCACTTCGTTGCGGCGGAGTTTTACGAGCGCAGCTATTAGTCCTGTCTATCGATATCGCTTTATTGATGGCTCGTAATGTCGGCCAGGGCAGAGGCGTGTTCCTCTCACCGGTATATATTAATGAGTAACTGAATTTATTATATTTGACATCTCGTAAATGATCAATGACGTTTATATTTTAAACGATAAATGATATTATTTTGCAAATAGGTTTAAAAAAACACTTTTACACGTCAATTTCTTTTTTCGACAATTTGAACTAGATGAGGCCGGTGTTTCCTAGCTGACTACCCTGAGACGAAACACCGAAACAACCTCAGTGGTTCTCTATTCAAATGGAGTGCTAGTAATAGATACTATAACCCTCGTTTAATGACATTTAATAAATAAACGGTAACTATCAAAATAAGCCGACGGAAGAAAATAATTTAGAATATATTTATAAACTCGTATAATATATTCTTTTAGAATATAATTTGCGAGCACTTCTCATCGATTTATATTCTCTTAACATTATCACGTCGTCATCTAATATACTTTTCCGCACATAACGAGGCTTCAATCCTCTTTTCGATAAAGTAACTCCTCCGTCTGACAAAGCCCTGGCAATAAAATCATGAAACAATTTGGAATGATTTTCTTGTCCGGTAACTCAATTTCATGTGAATATAATTGAGTTAACTGACAAGCAAATCATTTCCATCAGGATTTGTGACCGTAACAGGACAAAAATATCAGAAAATGATTTAGACATAAGGTTTTCCTAAAATGTTTTGGTCAATATTTCGGCATTGAACAGCGATTTAATCTTTCAGTAAATGCCGTCGAAGATATTGCCAAATTTAATAAATCTTCTTTCAATAGGTTGAAACAAATTTTAGGAGACATAAAATGTTCCTTTATTCTCTTATAAAGTTGTTACAGAAGAATTGACTTAAAAAAATAAGACGGACACTAGAATTTAGAAAATATTAATTTTACAACAAAGACAAATTATCGACGTTATTCACCGCTGTACGAGTGTAGGTAATCATAACAGTACTACTAAAAGCAGATAAAAAGGCTTCTCTTTTAACTATGCCATAAAATGGTTAGTTTTATAAGCAATAATACCAATTAACTTGAGAATCTACGGCGCCGTCGCTACAGAATGTACTTAAGTACTTTATTCTTTACGCAATTTCTGCAGTCAAGATAATAATGGTGGCTTTTTCAGAGACCTTTGTGAACATACTGTAAACGAACTTATTTTTCATAGCGCCTGCAACAGCTAAATATCTATGACAACCCGTTGTAAACTACACATATCTTTTCCTTAAAATTTTAGTTCCACAAACTTGAAATCAGGAATTTAAAATCTTAACTTCAGATTCAGCCACAAAGAAAGCCACAGAACACGGTTTCAGTCGTCAAATACATGAATCAATAATTTTAACCAATTTATAGATAACTATTCAATCAAAATAGAGTTAGAAACTAAAATTACCGAAATTTAATCAATTTTCTTGAATGTGATTGTTAGTTGAGTCAATAGATCCGAGCGGTGAGTTGGGAAGCTAGCTGGCAGCTCGTTAAGTGATCTTTGACTGGTAATTGGTTGCTATTCATTAGCCAAGTTCGGTCTTCTTGAGCGACAAGCCTACTGATTGCTAATTGTCAGCTATTGATAGCTCCGCAATTCTGATTCTCATTTTTTGTTGTGTTTTGACTTTCTTTAGCATTTTGCTGAAGATTGTTGCGATGACATTAATCATTTTTGAATAGTCTCAATAAGTATATCTGAAATGCCCCTTCGTATTGAAATATGGAAAATATCTGTCATCGTTCACTCACAAAGTGAGTTTTCTTTTTGTTTGGGAGATTGATAGTTACAAAGATCATAAACGCAGTGTTTCCTACTGCAACAAGTTTTACTTGTTTATTTCCTATTAAATAATGTGATAAACAAATAATAAGAGTTTTATAAGAATAAAATTGACTCATTTAAGCAGAAAAACTTATAATCTTGAAGATTAAAGCATTTTGTTCTAGTTTTTCAAAGCTAAGTACAACAGTACTTATGTATTTTCACGAAAAATATTCCGATGTACTATAGACGTGATGATACATTTTATAAGAGAATAAAACGATGCTTAAAACAAGATAACTCATAAAATAAAAATGTACATACTTAATAAAATCCAATAAAGTTGTAATTTCAACAAATAACTTTTACCAAAGTACCGAAACCTCATTTAAAAATTCACTTTGACTCTGAATCGGTTAATACGCCTGTTTTCAACTCAAAGGACCCGAATACAAAGTAGATAGCTGTGAACTTCACCGCAAACTAAACCGCAGAATCTTACATTCAAATTGACGTTCCCTACGCCTCAAACATTAAAATTACAACCAATCCGTCGGCACCCTCACATTATTTCAACCCGTCGGAAAAAAATAAAAAAAAGACAAAAAAAATAAGTTGGTTAAATAAAAGAGGGATACGTACCTTAAATTGACGAAGAGAAAACTACGAACTAGAGTATGATCGCGCGGATACAGAGTTGGTGAGTCGCGGCGGAACGAAGCGAGCACGTCTGTCCGTCGCGGCAGCGAGCGCGCGATGACGGCGGAGTCGACGGCGGGGCGCGGACTTATCTGTTGCTTCGCGCGTGCGCCGCCGCACACCTGCACGACGCGGGACACATACGCCGCGCGCCCGTGTGCGTACACCCCGCCCATTTGGTAGACGTGAAACAGCAACATGCCGAGCCCCCGGGAGTGGCGAGACAACCAACTGCTCACGATGCGCCTTCGCCTCTTCAAGTACGTAACACAGATGCAACTGCACTTTGTGCGTGTAGGACGGTACTTTTCAAGAACTACTCACACACATACAACAATGCATATATCTCTCATATCATTCAAAATAATGCAATAACTTGTACTCTTTGACTCGATCACGTCAACATTGGATCGGAAAATTCGGGAAACGCAAGTTGGCGGCTATCCTTATCCGTCGGCGCTCGGTTGAACCACGGATGAATACAATGATACGATGCTTGTTATCAAGAAATTACTAAATTAATAATAAAACAAATATAATTATAGAAAAATTGAAACGATTTTTCTAAATAAAAGATTTTCTCCACTCGAAAATTTATGACTAAGTTAAAATGGTTTTTTTACCAACAGACTAATTTATTACACTAAAAATGGAAATAACAACCAATCCAAGTTACGAACCCTACCAAACGGACTCTAGACGTGGCTCACACTTTGCCCTTTTTTTGTTATAGGAAATTCATTTTCGAAAAATAGACTGTTACAATTTTGCGAAGAACTCACATATCCCGCCGGAAGTTGGTGCACGTAGAAGCGTCGGCCGTCGGCGTCGGCTCGCCACGCGCCCCGCTCTCTCTACGAACTGTACAGTTATCAAACTTACTCTAGGAAATTTGTTTAAAACAATGGGTATGTCACCTTTTCCATAAGTATTTATCTATGGTGAAAATCTCTCTTAAACTCAGTGTTAAATTTTAGACAGGAAACATCTGAAAAACATGACCGGAAATATCTATCGCGTCTTTATCGCAAATCCTTTGCATCAATTCCTTTCGTCACTTTAACTAAAAATAAATTGCGTAGTTTATATTTATAGAAAACAACGTGTTTACGAATTCAGATTTCATAGCATTTTGATGGGTGCTTATACCTGGTATCCAAACAATGGTTTACCTACACAAATCGTATAAGGTAACAAATTATTTGATGATTGCAGCCGACAAATGATCTTCGCACTACAAATAGAATGACAGGACATCAATTATTGTGATTTGATGATTGATTGAGGAATTAAGTAGCGAGGACATAGTGTTCTGTCCTGCGAACCGTCGCAACATAATATATTATATACATTTCAGTTTATTGCAATTCTTCTTCTTCTTTCCCTGGTCCCAATATTTAGGGTCGAGTCTCCTCACTCTTCTGCGCCAAGTGGCTCTCTCTTGGGTAGTCAATTTGAGAAATCAGGCTTTCTTGAGGTCCCTCTCTATATTTGACCACCAGATCGATGGCGTGCGGCCATTTTTGTTTTAGTAGGCGTAGAGCGACCTGAACTACTTGAGCCTCACTACGTTTTTGAACGTGTCCAATTGCGGTTTATTGCAATTATGAACCGATATTCCACACACAGTCACAACACATGTGTTACAGATTAACTAACTCCCAACCACGTCTTTTGTAATATAATCAAAGTTTAAAATATTGCAAAAACCTGCTTGAAACTTGGTTAAAAGTCAGCTGAAATTGCGGTGCGCAGTGGCACGGTGCCAACCGAGCACTCAGTTCAATGCAACCTCTCTACTGACCCTGCCGGGGAAGGGAGACATTGACTAGATCGGTCTGCTTGTTACAAACAGACTCATTTGATAATCAGTTTTTAAAAGGGAATAATGTTTGATGCAAGAATGATACCGTATTCAGCCACATTTTAGTGATTTATTATAACAGTTTAAGCGCACTTGCCTACCTTACACACGTATATTATGTAGCTGATCTCAAGACGAAGCGTTTTCAAGAAATTATGACTGTGGTCAGAAAAATTAAACTTTTCCATTAATCCCGAGCTTCAGCTGAAATAAATTGTTGTAATTTTTATATGAATTCATTACTTTAGTTGGCATGAATGTACTCTCTCGTAGCGCATTATTCTCGCATCTATTCTCGCATTATGAGGGGAATTACTTCAATTTATTCAAACAAATTGCTCTTTCTCGTTTTACGTTGAAATTGGAACACAGATTCATGTGGGCTCCTAATTAGTTAACCTCTGACGGATCACAAGAATGCTGCTTTCATAGATTTGTGTTTTATATTATTTCAAGGGATTTTTATTAAATAGAAGATATCTAGAATATGTTACCGGCAATCTGTATAATTCAGGTATTCTATACAATACCTAGGAAATTTATGAAATATTTTGAATATTACGGTTCATTTAATACTATTAACTTTTTTTTACAATTTGATATTGTAGATTATTTTTATTTTGTTATTTGTCTTTTTTTTTCTCTATTAATTTTTTACATCAATGTTTACTTTGCTAAGTGTTACATGTTGTAAACCACATTTTTCCTTTTATTATTATGAACGTGACGTAACACGGGACAAGAGCAGGAAGATGATGATAATGATTGTGAACGTGAGGACTATGTTGATTGCTTTTTTTTCCTTTACAGTAATTTTAACGTATGTCTGGCAATTTGAGTATTTTCTGCGGCCTACTCAAATGTCCTTTCTTTGGTATTGTCCTGACTTGAGCTTTACGAATACTGACAATTTGGGTGGGAAAATCATCTTATGACAAATCCCGCTCTTGGGCGTAGCGGGAGACAGTGTCAGACTTTTTCTGACTAAAAACCAACTCGTGTTTCTTCTTTGCCTTCGTTCCAGGGCCCCGGGTTTCACTTTCACACTGCCTGTGGCTTTGACCATGCTGGACCCCTACAATTTGCTGACATCTCCCTGAGGCGCGCGTGGAACATTACGCGCCGTTGATGACTTGGTCTCGGTCCGGACGGTTACCGGACAGACGGACGGCGAGCCACCCATTACTCACCGCCCGCAAGCACGCGCCTTCGGTGGCCGGAAATCGGGATCGGAATCCCGGCAGCGGTTGGGGCGTGAGGACCGTTGCCTCACGCAATTGGCCGCCTCCTTTGCTAGCATTACTGCTTCGCAGAAGGAGACGACCGCCTGCCACTCCTCCTCGCTCTGGCCCATGACCTGTGCCAAGGCCAGGCGCGAGAGATCGCCGCCATTACAATGGATGTGGAAGATGCGAAATTTGATGAAAAGAAAACACAATTACAGTACAGCAGACAAAAACGCTTTAAAATCATTGAAGTTTGTGGTATAAAAATTGTCATTAAAATTACCAATTTTAATGACAATTTTTAAGTGTATGTTTTCTTTGTATTGATTGTAATGCCAAATTTTTCGTAATAAACGTCTTTACATTTAATAAATATCTTTTTTATTCACATCTAACGAGTTAATAGTGCTTCTGACTGATGCTTTATTGCAGTTAAAACTACTTTTGACGAAGAGCGTCAGTCAAAAGTACTTTTAACCGCAAATTTGCAGTCAAAAGTACTAATAACCAAAACATTTCAGTCAAAACCACTTTTGACCAACCTGTTTTGTGTTTTGTGTGATTTTGCTAGTCAATAGTACTTTTGACTGGTTAAGAGTTTTGACTGCAACATATACAATTCCTAGAGGTTGTATAAAGTACCAGCTGGTCCGCCGGCAACGTGCAAAATGAAATAGGTTTCGGTCTGTATTTATCAATCTTAACCGGCCAACCTATAAAATGACAGGCTAATGAAACATATTCTGTAACTTAAAAAAAATGTATATAAAAGACGAGACCCGGGAAAGAATTGACGTAATTTTAAGGCTCACCGACACGGACAGGTTAGGTCATTTTTTATAACGACCTAGAAATAGGAGCCTTACTTTAAACCCCACGGACACAAATAATTAATTTTATTTTGTACAAGTACTAAGTACTTTTGACAAATAGCAATTTTAGACCGAAGGGTAATTGGAGTCCGGCCACCCGCCAATCTCTCACTACTCGAGGAAAAAATACAAAAATCTAAGCGCGCCATCCAAACAGCTAAATCAGCAGATTATCAGAAGTTCTGTGATAACATTGATCATGAGGTAGCATCTGAAATGTGGCACCGCTTGAGGTGGGTGAAAGGCTACAAGAGAAACAGAGTTCAATGTTCTCAAGAGTTAAGAAAAGAGATGCTATGTGATCTTGCACCTGACTATGTCATGCCATCTAGGCCATTATTTACTTCTGAAAATAGACTATTAGAATCAGAGTTTTCACCACAAGAAATGATAAACTGTTTGAAAAAGAAAGATACGGCTCCAGGAGAAGATAAAGTGACTTATTCTATGATCTCACATCTACCATCTATTGGAAAGCAATACTTACTCAAGATTTACAACATTATATTGAAAACTGGTACTGTTCCATGCCAATGGCGTGACATTAGAGTAATTGCAATTCCAAAACCAGGTGAAGACCTATACCATTGATATCTAGCACATGCAAAAATTTTCATGCCATGATAGGTAAAGGATTGGAGTGGTACATCGAAAGAAAGCAGGTTCTATCACCAAATGCAACGGGCTTTAGGAGGGGGCAATCCTGTCTTGATTGCTTAACGCGACTGGTGACACAAATTCAGATAGGCTTTTCAATTAATTCCCCCACTCTCGCTTGCTTTTTATACATTAAAAGTGCGTACAACAATATTTCAATAGAAAAGTTATTGTCCATTCTCGATAAACTTAATGTAGGTAAAAAAATATGTAATTATTTATGGAGCTTTTTAAGTGAGCGTCATGTCAAAATTTCTGATGAGTCTGCAGGGGGAACTGATGTGATCAGATATACAGGAAAAGGCTTAGCGCAAGGTGATCCGATGTCGCCGTTACTTTTGAATATAGCTACTTACAAATTTGGTCACAAATGTGTTTACGTGTCAGTATGCTGATGACTTTGTACTGTATACAACATATAATAATATTTTAGACGGGCAGAATAAAATTTAAAATGCACTACATGTTTTTGTGGCTTTATTAGATGAATTAGGATTGGAGATATCTATTAGTAAATCTAAATATTGTAGTTTTAGCAGAGGATTTAGACAACAAAGAATTCAGCTTCTGGTAAATAACTGTGAACTTGAAACAGTACTAACCTACAAATACTAGGGAGTTTGGCTGGACAGGACATTGCGCTGGGGTAAACACATCAATGAAATCGTCGAAAAGGTTCAGAAACTTATCAATGTACTTAAAATTCTTACTGGTTCAGCCTGGGGTATACATCAGATACATTTACGTAGGCATATATAGCTTTAGTTAGAAGCAGACTTTACTATGGATGTTTCTTGCACGATACTAGTGCGGATTCAAATATCTATGAGCTAGTTAAAGAACAAAATCAAGCATTAAGGGTAGTGGGAGGTTTCATAAGAAGCACTCCCATTCATGTCATGGAATGCGAGCTCTGTGTTCCTCCACTGCATTTAAGAAGAAGGCCGTCAAATATTGTTTGAAGTCACGATCATTGTCAGATAATGTAACAATCAAGCTATTGTCAGAACTTAGCGCTCTTAGACACAACAGGTATTGGTCAAATAAGAAGCTTCCGTTACTTGTTAGTGTTCTTGAAGAAGTTAAAGAAGAGAGTATGAACTCATCTTCTATATTGGAAATGTTTAGTTTAGATACTTGGGTCAGTAACATTAACACGCCAAATATGATTAAGGTTGAGTTAGATTCAATAAAAAAAAAACGAAAAATGTGTACGAATATAATTTAATTAAAACAGAAAAGTTAAAAGATCTAAGAGAAAAATATGACGAATATTATATTATTTACACGGATGGGTCTTAGAGTGCTAAGGGAAATGGTGCGGCTTGCTATGATCCTCTGAAACCAGGAAACAATAGCAATAGTTGTTTCAAAATAATTTACGCTATATCGATAATGTCTTTGGAATTTTTTGCGATCTCAGAAGCGCTTAGTTATATTCAAAATAATGATAAAAGAAAAGCAGTGATTTGTGTTGACAGCAAAAGCGCATTACAACATATAGCTCGATGCGCCTCTGGTTGCAGAGGTGCATCGATAGCTTACGGTATCTTTTCTAAGATACAAAAGTTAACCAGCAATGGGTTTGATCTGAGATTGCAATGGGTTCCATCGCATATAGGCTTACATGGTAATGAGGAGGCTGACCGGTTGGCAAAATTGGGAATTGATGAGGGAAAGAAGGTAAATATTACGTGGAATTATTACCAAAATACAAAAACAAATGTTGTGAACTTTGGAAAGAATATTTTAATGAAAGATCCAAGGATTAAGGCATAAGGCATCGGAGCCTCCTCATATACCATGGTTTTATAACACGAAGTTATGTAGGCGGCTGGTTGTGATTGCGCACAGACTGCGATCTGGACACATGCTCCTCAATAAGTTTGGATTTTTAATGAAAAAAACCGACTCACCTAATTGTGATGTATGTGGAACACCAGAAGATTTAGTACACTTATTGTTGGAGTGTGCCAGATTTCAGTCTGATCGAGTAGAATTATTTAAGATGTAGGTGTATTTCATCATCTTTTATCGACACCTAATTCGGAGGCTGCAAAGTATTTATGTTCGCTAGGTTACGTTTTAGTTCGATAATGTATTAATATAACGTATGATGGGACTGGCATACACGTCCGTGTAAAAGTCCCTAATAATAAATAAAGAGAAAAAAATAACTTGAAATTTAAAACTTAACACAATGAAATTTAACATAATGTAATTTGCTTAAAAGTACTCAGGTATGCCATAGCCTTCTAAGTTACGAAGGCTAAGTTCAGCGTTGTACAACCTCTAAATATCAACCGATTATGGTGATTTTTGGTATATGAACACTGTATGAGTGGTATTAAGAATTCGAGCAAAATCAAATGAAAATCGAAAAAAAAAAAAAAAAACTTGAAACACCCTAACAGGCAAAGTATAAAATAAATAATATTTCATACATTACCTTACACGTTTGAGGTATTCTATACATTGCCTAGGTATTGTATATAATGCCGCATTATACAGATTGCCGGTAACATATACGCTAACGCTTTAAGTACTCGATAGGTCTATTGAATTTTTTCACAAAGTGAATATTCTGTAAGTTTTAGTCTCGTCGATTGTAATAACATTTTTATATTAAAGAAGAATTTTAATTCTGTGATTTAATATAAGTTGTGAAGGTAGCACTGAGCTAATCTCTGAGTAATATAACTTTACGCTACACTTTAATAAACCTGAGCGACTTCGGGAGTCGTGTGCACTGCTTCTTGAAGTTTACTTTATTATTTAGCACAATTTGTAAAACTTTGTTCTGAAAAGAGAAGAACATTATACGTGGCACATCGTAAACTTGGATACAAATTTGAGGATAAGTAATCCTCTCAGCGATCATGACATTAATGGAGATTTTTAATTTTGCGTTAAGAAATAAAAGGCCTAAACTAGCAGTTTATAGCCAACCTAAAAGTAGGTATGTATCAAAATAAAAAACTAATTAAGTGAATTGGAGCTTAATAAGGGACATGATCAAACCGCGCTGTACCTGCTGCCTCTAAAGCTTTACACTGTCTAGGCCCCAGAGGTTACAAGTTGTCAGTTCTAATACATAGAATATTAACAGGCGGTGAGGTGGGGAGAGGAGGGGGGGGGGGGGGAGGATGGGGCACTGGGTGATTGGACCAATTACCTCTAATACTCCCCCACGACTCATTTCAGCTTGTAATGATTTAGGTAAGAGAGATGCGTTTGTCAGTTGCGATGCTGCGACCAGAAATATTCTATTTTACTTTGATTATTGTGCGGCCATGAAAACAACCTTAATTAGTTAGGATACCTGAGATATATATATATATAATTTTTTTTTTTTTTATGTAAATTGCGAACACCGTGGACTTCGCGAATTCTTAGGTTACTTCCTATAACGACTCACTTTTTTTTATATATGATTATTTTTATTGTACTTTTGGGTACAATATCGACTGGTCTACACTGTTCTTACATAATGTCTATTAATACTGTAATATGAAAATATTGTAAACAATCATTTTTTTTAAAAGAGTAACCATGGAGTTTCTTGCCGGTTCTTCTCCATAGGAAACGACCAATTTGCCCATGTAGGCCTATGTGAAATAATTTTTTTTGACTTTTGACTTTTGATAATAATATAATAATAATACGTTTATTTCAGAACTTGCCATATCGTGTTAGTAACAATTTAAACTTAGAACTAGAGTTAATAACATTAAAAAAAAAAATTATATAAACATTATTTTTAGTATATGCAAAACCTTAATGTTTCGATTTCAGCTCTGCTGCGTGTTAGGAGACTGAAGGTTGCTTGAAATGATAGGCGACACCAGGAATTGCTTTCAACTTGAATATATTGCGAGTATTACATGAAATAATGGATGAGATGTATATGGTATAGTGCGTGCGATGCAACGAATAAATGGCGATTGATCACAAAAAAAGGGTGATTTTTTGAAGAAGACGTTGATGCGTAGCTCGGTGGTGATTGGTCGATGGCATGCGTGGGTGACCAATCGCTGTGAGGTAGATGGCAGCTCCAGTCGTTAAGGCGATGACTGTATATTTAAGGCGATGTCTGAACATGCCCCCGGCCTTGGAAGTAGGCACTAGCCGGGGATCATGGATGGCGCATCAGCTCCCACAATCCCCGGTCCAAGTGTGGGAGGGAATACCGAGGTGATTTTAGTCAGTAAGAGTCTGACAGACCCCTTCGTCTGCCCCAGGCGAAGGACATCCATGAGGATTTTCCACCCCGGAAAAAAAAAGGCCTTTGGCTCGGTGGTGATTGGTCGATGGCATGCGTGGGTGACCAATCGCTGTGAGGTAGATGGCAGCTCCAGTCGTTAAGGCGATGACTGTATATTTAAGGCGATGTCTGAACATGCCCCCGGCCTTGGAAGTAGGTACCGACGTCCAACATCTTTGTCATCATCTTCATCATTGAACAGGGGACAGATTCGAGGAAATGAGCGTCTGATGACTCCTGACTTTGTTTGGATGTCAGCCACTCGAGAAATCCCATCCTTTCCTGGTACTGTTGAGATGATCCGCCCCAAGCTCCACTTCAGTGGCGACGTGTTGTCCTCTTTGATGACGACCAGTGTGTTTGGCTGCAAATCACGCCCATGTTGTCTCCATTTTGTCCTGGTTTGCATTTCTGATATGTACTCTCTGGACCATCGTATCCAGAAATGTTGTCTGAGCTGCTCGAGCCTCTGGTAGCGTGTCAACCGGTGAGCAGGGACATCAGTCAGCTGTGGCGTTGCAGGCGCTGTTAGGAGACGACCAACCAGGAAGTGAGATGGACACAAAGGAAGGAAGTCGTTAGGATCTGCGGATAAAAGACTAATGGGGCGGGAGTTGAGGACAGCTTCAATTTGCGATAACACAGTGCTACATTCCTCAAATGTTAGGTGTGCGTTACCAAAGACTCGTAACAAGTGGTGTTTGCACGACTTTACTCCTGCCTCCCACAATCCACCAAAATGAGGCGCAAAAGGCGGGATAAAGAAAATTTAATGTCCTGACTAGTCGCGTATTCAATTAAATCGTCAGAGCACGTGGATAAAAATTTCGAAAATTCGTTTGCTAGACCTACAAAGTTCCTACCGTTATCCGAAGTTATTTCATCAGGTTTGCCACGTCGGGAAATAAATCTCTTTAACGCAAGTAGATAAGCATCAGAAGAAAGGTCACTGACAAGCTCTAAATGTATTGCGCGTGTGACTAAACAAACAAATAGGCAAATATAACCTTTAATTAATTTAGAGCCCCTACCCTTACGATTCAGTACGAGCACTGGCCCAGCGTAGTCTACACCAGTACGTAAGAACGGAAAGCTTGGAGTGATTCTCTCTTCCGGTAAGTTGCCCATAATAGGAGATAAAGATGTACCTCTCAACCGTGTACACGTAACGCACTCATGGACAGTGCGCTTGGCCAAGTTCCTACCCCTCACCGGCCAGTGGGACTCGCGTATGTTGTACAACAACGCCTGCGGCGCAGCGTGCTGCAGCCGCTTGTGCTCGTGCCGGAACAATAGCACTGAAAACCAGTGGTTGGAAGAAATTAGTAACGGATGTTTCTTATCAAAATTAAAATCCGATGACAATTTTATTCGTCCACCGACTCGTAAAATGCCATCACTATCTGCGAAGATATTTAATTTACTTAAATTGTATTTAAAATAAAATATATCGTTCATATTATGCCAACCCAACCCTAAAGTTTTAGAATGGACATTATCAACCAATGATAATTCCTTAACTAAGTCAGATTCATTGTTTTCAATGTTGAAATTAAACATCCACTTGCGAAGGGGAAAACAACCTGACTTTAAAACGTCTGCGACACTTTTGCAAACATTTAAAAGTTGTTGTTTATTATCACAACCCGTGACTATATCGTCAACGTAGAAGTCTTCATTAATTATTCTCGTGACGTCACGATCCGTGCGATCAGCTGCCAGCCGTTTAAGACACCTACAACTCAGAAACGGCGCGGACGCGGTACCGTAAGTGACCGTGTTCAGCCGGTAAACATCCAGTGGCCGCGACGGGTCATCACGCCACAATATCAGCTGAAGATCACGCTGATCATCGTGAACGAGACATTGCCGATACATTTTCTCAATGTCTGCACAAGCCGTGTATTTATGTTGCCTAAATAGTAGTAGAATAGACAACAAATCGCCTTGTATCGGTGGGCCTACCATTTGTATTTCATTGAGCGAGATGTCATTGCTAGCTGCGGCACTGGCATCAAACACCACACGCAGCTTGGTGGTGGTGCTGTGCTCACGAAATACCCCATGATGCGGTAGGAAATAGTTAGGCGTCCCGACGCGATCAACACGACTAATGTGACCCAATCGAATGTACTCGTGAATGAAATCGGCATAAAGGTTTTTATAGTCAGGGTTGCGTAATAAGCGTTTTTCGAGGGCAAAAAACCTACGTTGTGCCTGTGAATAAGTTTCACCTAAGGTATCGGGTGATGATTTAAAAGGAATGCGAACTTTGAACTTTCCGTCACTATTGCGCGTAGTAGTATTGACGAAATGTTCACAAGAACGCTCCTCATCTGTGCGCGTATCCCGATACGCAGACATGTCCTCCAACTCCCAGAATTTGCGTAACTGGGAGTCGAAAGACTGAGAAAAATTACACTGAATGTACCTATCATAACGCGTAAGAGAACAAATTGGGCCGGAAACAACCCATCCCAATTTTGTATCTAATAAGAAAGGCCCACTAGGTAATCTTATTTTATTAGAATTAATTAAATCCCAAAATTTGTCCGCACCGATTAGGATATCTATATTTTGAGACTCATTAAAATGCGGATCTGCCAAAACAATATGTTCGGGAATTTTGAGTTGTCCGCTTTGTTGTGATTGTGACAAAGCAGGCAACGCCGACGTAATGTTAGGCAAAACAAAACATTGTAAGCGCGTAGTGTATGGATGGATGCGCGATTTTAACTCGATGTCACATATTTGCGTGGATTTTGTGATCGAGTTCCCTACACCACGAATTTCTTGAGTGGACTGTATTACTGGCGCTTGAATTAAATTGCATAAAGTTTGAGTAATGAAACAGCGCTCACTACCGCTGTCAAGGAGCGCGCGTGCTAAGTGATAATTCTTACGATTATCAACTACCTCCACTAACGCTGTCGATAGTAAAACTGGTTTCATAACAGGTGATTGAGTGGAAGTGTTTATGTGCGCTTTGTTCGCATAGATCGTAGTAAATTCTACCGCGGAGGACGATGCCGGTGCGGCGGCCGCGGTAAGGGGCGGAGGATGCGCTCCTGCAACCGTGACCATCGCAGTCGGCGCCTCATTACCGTGCGACGCATGAAGTGCTACAGATTGATTCGAATGATTATCGGAATGCAGTAACGAATTGTGTTTTTTGTTGCATAATCTACACGGCCCGAACCTACACCTATCTAACGTGTGATCTGAACGTAAACAATTGATGCAAAGTTTCTTTTCGTGAACAAAATTAAGTTTGGAATCTAAATTAAAATCAAGAAATCTTTGACACGCGTAAAGTGGATGATTTGAGTTGCACAATAAACAAAGCCTTTTATTTTTAGTGGATTTTTGTGACTGTTGACCCTGTGGCTCATTGGTGGAAACATTGCAGTGAATTTTAGATTGATTAATTTTAGTGTTTTGTTTTTTAATATCAATATTTCGTTTATTATGTGTCACCTGCAATGTTTCCAGCACGTCAGCTCGGTCTTTAAGAAAATTCATCATATCATCCAGTTTGAGCTTTCGCTTAGGTTTAGAATCGCCATTTCTAGATAATCCTTGTGCGCGTTTGTATTCTTCCCATTGTTGTTCGGTGATTGGATTAAATGTAAACAGAATTAAATAGATAATTAGCGTATCCCATGTGTCGGTTGGTTCGTCAAGCATTTTTAATGCACGTAAATTTTTTAATACGGTATCTATTAACTGTCGAATTAGATCTGGCGATTCTTTGCTTAAGTTCTGCATAGTGAACAAAGACATGACGTGATTATGCACTAACAATTCGCTATTATTGTACCGATTGAGAAGTAAATCCCATGCAACCGGGTAGTTGGCACTAGAAAATTCTACGGCATTAATTACCAGTTCCGCACTTCCCTTCAATGAGGATTTTAGGTAGTGAAACTTTTCTATATTGCTTAGATCATTAGAATTGTGCACTAATGATAGAAAAGTATCCCTAAACTCCAACCAGTGCTCGTATGAACCGTCAAAGCTGGGCATAGAAATAGTGGGTAATTTAACGGCCGGTCTGTGGTGATTACTACATTTACTAGAACTACTGTCGGTAACCTCACTCGGATTTAAAAGACATTCAGCTTGAGATAATAAAGTGTAGTATCTATTTTCCATCAATTCTCGTTGCGTTAATTGCTCATCTACATCGGAGACTGATTCCTCGATTTGCCTTTGAATGTCACTGAATTCATCAAATAATTTAGCGGCTCCCTGAATCCGTAATTTAAGATCTACGCGTGTTTGACTAGACAAAGTTCCATCAGCAATACTAGACAAGAAATTTGAGAATTTTGACAATCTACCTTTAACTATGCTACGTTTTTTAACAAGATCCCTAATAAGTGGACAATCGTCGTTTGGATTATATTTAAAAGGAGATTTATCGCGAGGCTTATTAGGTACTGAGATCTCTGACATACTAGGCTGACTCATTTTGGTGGAAAGCAGAAAGAAAGGGTACTCACGTTTGAATGTGACGGTTACGAAGTTCTTCGTTGGCAGCGCACAATTTCACACCAGAATTTCACTGAAATTGAGTAAATAGCACGGTATCACACAAATGAAATGGAGATAAATAGGGCTGGGCAGGATGGCTGGCCGTACCTGATATGCGCGTTTTCAGGATATACAGCACTCCAAAGTCCAACGTTCGGCTCGAAGGTCCAATGTTTCGATTTCAGCTCTGCTGCGTGTTAGGAGACTGAAGGTTGCTTGAAATGATAGGCGACACCAGGAATTGCTTTCAACTTGAATATATTGCGAGTATTACATGAAATAATGGATGAGATGTATATGGTATAGTGCGTGCGATGCAACGAATAAATGGCGATTGATCACAAAAAAAGGGTGATTTTTTGAAGAAGACGTTGATGCGTAGCTCGGTGGTGATTGGTCGATGGCATGCGTGGGTGACCAATCGCTGTGAGGTAGATGGCAGCTCCAGTCGTTAAGGCGATGACTGTATATTTAAGGCGATGTCTGAACACTTAATATTGTTTGTTCAGAATCAGTAAGTGAATCGATTCCAATCATTTTTTCACCATGTTATATTTTTTCCCTAAAATATATAAAAAAAACAAAAGTTGAACGCCACCGACACTAACTACAACACAGGTCACGGCAGGTCATTGCAGACATTAAGTGTCAGCGCACAGCTGGATGCGGGAGCAAAACAACCTCTCAGTCGCATGAATGGCCCGGTGACTATGTATTTGAGCGGTCAATCAGGTAACAAGCTTATAACTTTGTGATTTTTCATGATACAGTTATGAAATTTTGTACATAGATTCTTTACATAAAATACTGGACACGTGTTTCGGGTTTTGCATATACTAAAACGAATGTTATATAGAAAAGGAGAAACTGACTAATTGACATATCAGCACACAGCCAAAACTACTGGGACTAAGAGCGTGAAATTTCGCACAATGATTTCCCGAAATTCACCCGTTATTGGGAAGATAAATGATAAATGATATTTATTTTGCAAATAGGTTTTTTATAAACACTTTTACACGTAAATTTTTTTGTTTTTCAATTTAAACTAGATGAAGTCGATGTGCCTAGCTGACTACCCTGGGAAGAAACACCGAAACAAACTCAGGGGTCAAAGTCTCTTTTAAAGTCCATAGGTACAGCAAACATGTAATGGTCAAATCACATGAGAACCATGCAGATTGGAGTCTGAGATGGTCTTTTGAAGAAAGAACCACAACAACACCAAGAAACGTGGATTCAAATTTTGTATAGAGAAACCAACTTTCACGCGGGCGAAGCCACTGGCAGAAGCTAGTATGTGATATAACCAGTAAGTTTGCCCGACGGTTGTTTCACAGCGACTTCAAAAAATAAAATACTTGGTCCCACACTAGGAATGACTCCAGTATCATGGGTGAATCAAATAAACACTTATAATTACACCAGACAACCTCACCCGGAACATAATATTATCTGTAGGCCATACAAATATTCATTCCGTGCGGGAATCAAACCCGCAACACGTAGCGCAGCAGGCAACTGCTCAACCACTGCGCCATCCGTGCCGTCTATGCTGCCGAGCTACTACATTCAGTAGACTCACGAATGAGACACAGATTTGCGACATATTCGCTAGCAGCCGGTCGCCCTCTACCTCGGTCGCTAGTGTCACGATATAGTCGCGCGTGTGTATCGCTACAGGACGCGCTGTATGTAACCGCTCGTAGGCGTGATTGTCTGAAATATGTTCCGTAAAACGGATTTATTTAATTATTTTTAGGCTTTGATATATTTTGTTCAAACAGGTTATTATAAAGTATACTATATTCTGTTTAAAAAAGAAAACATTTTGTTTGAAGTCAATCTGCTTTTATTTTACGTTTTTCCAGGATTTATTCTAATATATGTATGTACCTATATATATCTGTAGTATATTTTTATATTGTATATTTAACTGTTTTGTTTTTCTTTTCTTTTTATGGTTCCGTACCTCAAAAGGAAAAAAAGGAATCCTTATAGAATCACTGTTGTCCGTCGGTCTGTCTCTTGATGCTACGAAAAAATTAAACTTATATATTTTTTTTTTATTGATGTAAACCAGTGCTTTACTGCAATCCTACCTGATGGTAAGCAGTGATGCAATCTTTGATGGTCAGGCGCACCAGTTTATTAAGAGCCTATTCACTCTAGCCTTGAAGACAACTAAATTATAGTTGGACGGGAAGACCGCAGCAGGCAAATTGTTCCAATCCTTTGACGTACACGGTATAAACGACGAAGCGAATCGCTTAGTCCGAACCGTTAACTAAAAACTAAGTATAAATAAATAATACGGTCGTTTATGTCGCAAAAAACGTATATTCCGTCACACTCAAGGAAATCAAAATTCGTAGGGTAGTTCCCGTTTACCCAGAATCCTGAAATTTGGCATGAAGCAAGGTCTTATAGGACAGATATAGGAATAAATCTGAAAACAGTAAATTTGTTGTTACGTCACTATTTTTTTTTTGCGATTCCGAAAAGTCTTCGAAACTCCATTCAGGAATTGAACTGTTTACATAAGTAGGTTTGTACGGAACCCTCAGGGCGTGAGTCCAACTCGCACTTGCCCAGTTTTTTTCCTATTACTCTCACACACGTTATCTACATCTCTTTTTTCTCAACTCTCTTTTCGCAGTAATGCTGGAAGAGATTTCTGTAGAAATACGCATCACCTATGTATTTATTTTCCTTCTGTTTTCTTCTTCTTTTCTTTTATTATAATATGTGTGTACATGAATTGATAAATAAATAAACAATAGTAAGTAATAGTGAGCAAATTTTCTTCTTATATTAAATTCCTTGCTTTTCCGCTGCGCTTGGTGTTCATATACTCGCAGCCACTTTTTGCTTCGTGTTGTAAAGAAAACTCTTGTGAGAACAGTTTTCTTGTCAGTGAATCTGATGCAGAGGTGAACCGGCCTGCAGCGGAGAATAATTCTAACTTTTAATATTTTCCTAGAGCAGTAACGCAAAATAAACGTTGCAGAGGAGATATGCAAAGTGAGGAAACAGTAGATACTAGTACATTATGGTATAAGTGTGTAATGTTAGTGATTACCGTTGAGGCGGTATTTAGACCCAAGCCGTGGCGAGGGTCTTAAGAGAGCCAAGAACGGTAATCATTAATTACTCACGTGTGTCATACGACGTTTTTCGATACACTTGTGAAGAAAACAACAGTAAAACTAATACAATTTTCTGTGACATGGCGGTAAAAATCTGCTTTCATAACCACGCGTATATTTTTTTTTTTATTTATCCCTAGATAGCTAAGGTATTTTGATCATACTGCCTAGTCTTACGTTTATGTTTTCTTGCGTGAAAAGTTTTTACGATAATGTCTTTCGTAGTGACAATAGAATACGGATGGAACATTTTTTAATGATTTTGTAGTATTTAATTTTATTTAATTAATACAGCCATTAAACTTTACTGGAATAAAAAAACCACGCCAACAACCGTGCGCATCTTAAAATGGCGGCCATAGACCACAAAAAAAAATTATTAATGTACAATTTACTTACTAAATGTTTTTTATTAATTTAATTACAAGTTAAATTTGTCCATTTTAACTTGTAAATTGAATGAAATAAGTAAGTAAGACATTAATATATATACTATTAAACGGAATTTTATTCAAATTCAAAATTTGTTTGGCGAACAAAGAGGTGGAACAAAAAGGTTTTAACTACATTATAGTACTAGTGCGTAATGGTAATCAAAATGTCACAGTTTGGTAACGAGTGCCATTATATACCTAAGTGCAGTGCAATAAGAGTCACTTTCTGAGCAAGTGTGTTGAAAAAAATATTACTTAATTATGTTTTTATTTTAAAGAAAATGTATTTTTCTAAGTGTTTAATATAATAAGTACCTACATCTTACGTCTATTACAAAACTAAATACACCACAGATCAGTCATAATTTCCTCACGTCTCAATCAACCCTCAATCGTTGGTATTTATAACAATGTATCCTAGCCGTGTTGGGGTTTATTGGAATTTCATGAGATGCACTCTGGCTATAAGATAGCATCGAATTGATCTGATGATAAAGCCGGTTGAAGGCATGAGAACTCCGTAATAAAACAGAATAACCTAACCGTGGGTTCGTTTATTGAAACTGTTATAACATAGATGTGCTCTGGCTAACTGGTTTTAATAGACAGATTCTCTAGATATCTTACTATAGAACTTATATAGTAGTTAGGTTTAGCTAAAGGGATATCACACCTGAAAAGTGTAAAGAAAAAAGAAAGAGTTTTACTTTAGGGACACTTTTTAGTTACAGTTGTGTTTTTGCTAAACCATGTTTCACTGACAAAACACATTCAGTTGTAATAAGAACTCATTTTTAGGTTTATAAGAACTAGATGAAGCTGAAAAATTTCACAATGGTACCACTTTACCTAAAAGAAATTGAATAACTAAGTACTTACATTATACGTGTAATTTATTAAATAAAAATAGTGCACCGGCCTTAGGTCGTTGCTCCACAGCCCACGCGTGGACTTTTCTTGAACCGAGACGTAACGTGGGATGCTTTACCTGGTTATTTCTAATTTCTTCATGAAACACAAAGGAATACATAGAAGAATATTAAAATGATGTTTATTTTCGATCTGGGGAACGAAACGTTACATGATATGTTTTGTTGCGAGTTACATATCATAACACGATATAACAGCTTCGTTATCCTCGTGCCAAATCACAACTAAGCAAATCTTTCTGAATAAAAACACTCAGTATCGATAGCAGCTTGAAATAGATCGACAAACAATAACTATCTCATTATTTGTTGACCTTTTTCGAGCTTTGACATCAATATTTGTTGTTTATTACAATAAATATCTGTCGGGGCCAGATCTTAGAAATTGATCACTTTATAATAGGCCAAGTAAAACTAACCAGATCGTTTTAAACATTAAAGTTTGATTATATTTCTATCCTCTATCGGTTTTACAATCAAAACATTTAGGCTGATAAATTTTTGTTTTCTGGAAGAACTTTATTTATATAAAGCTCCGAAGCAAAAGCCCAGACAAAATTAAATTAGCTTATTATTATTTTAACTTCACAGTATTATTCCTAAATCACGTTGAGACAACTTATCACTCTGACAGATATCCTGTAATATAAATATATGAGTCGTAAACGTAGCACGTAATTACATTAGGAGCAAACCTAACACAAAAGGTAATTAAAAAGTGAGTAAAAATCACTGCGACGAAGTTTGTTAGAACTTTGCTTGAGAACAATCGTACTTTACACTCAAAGTGAAGTTCAGGACACAGTCGGGCGGTGGTAGCTAGAGGAGTCAACAAGTTGTGTTTGTAAAGGGACCAGCACAATGCTGCCACGGTAGTGGATACTTGCGGTATAACGGTGTTGTGTGACTGACAAATAGTTACAATATTTTTCAATGAAACTTTTCGACCATTGTAACATTTTTTTTTTTTAAATCGACATATCTTTGGAATAGTAAACAATCAGCCTGCTTCATTCAGGAGTTTTATTGATATCTTTGAAGGCAGAGTTCCGATTTGTAAAATTTAATTCACAGTACCTACATAAAAAACGTTCAACCAGGTTGAACCAAAGAGTTGAGTTGGTTCAAACATATATTATAAAGTTAGCTTTATATTACCTAGCGCAATATATATATATGATATAATCTACTACCAATTTGGTTTAGGAATTTGCAATGTGTTTGTATAATATTCTAATGTGTATTTGTATTAATTAGTTACGTAGTTGTGAAATGAACAATTTTTATCCACATACCTTAGTAGATACCAGCTTGAATTTTAACTTCACTAAATGTAGAGGAATGGGTACTGGCAAGTGCTACCATCCACTCCTCTTCCAAGCAGACAAAGGGCAGAAAAAAATACAAGACAACCAATAAATTATGGCTTCCCTTACAATTTTTTCAATTTTCTCTCAAGAAACTTCCCGACTCCTCAACAAATAGTTTAAGAAACGCTCATTCAATTTGGTTCAATCATTCTCCAGTTTTGCACACTGCAATACGTTTCACCATTTAGTTTTATTTCTAGGGAATAAGATGATGAAGTACTACCAGAGAACTAGGAATCGCTGTTGAGGTGCTGACAAAGTCGAGAGTGTGCATGATTTAAAAAAAATGGGGTTATTGTAAAATTTCCACAATGTCGATTTGTCATAAAAAGTATGTGTAAATTCGCCACAATTTTATCTTATCTACAGTCTGCAGAAAAATCAAACAGCGGAATAAGAAATCACTTAAGTCCGCGTCGGACTCGCGCACTGAGAGTTCCATTCAAACTTACATAGGTAAATAGTTCAATTCAGAGGAGAGATTTCGTGACGTAATTAACAGTTTTCGCTTTTTCCTATACCTACTTGCACAATCAGACCTTGCATTATGCCAAATTTTTGGTATCTAGATTCACGGGAAGTATCCTATAGTTTTAGATTTCCTAGGGAGAGACAAAATAGTCGCCTAAACGGAGCATAAATTAAGATTTATTTACAGTCCAGCTAATGTACATTGTTGGTTGAAAGCTGTTATTGAATTATAATTTCATTTTAGTTAAAATGTGTATTATTTACCCGAAATAAAAAAAAGGAGGTTATCAATTCGGTTGTATTTTTTTTTTCATGTTTTTACCTTAGAACTCCGTCGGTCTATAAAGACCAATTTGCATTTTTTCCCTGAAAAGAAATGCTTTCTGATTGATCCCGTTTTTTTAAATCCAGTTCTGATGATGGGATTCATGAGGAATCGAGGGAACTTCTCAAATATTATAGGCAACCATATTTTGGTATTTTTATCGACCACGACCGACGACAACGATTTTTCGACGACCGAGATGCTCTGCCTCTACAATCAAAACGTAACATTTGATTAAGTGGAATTGTCATGAGATGCAGTCGGAAGTTGGAAGGTAGGCACAGGAACTTCACAATGAAACAATGCATCTTAGCAGTCTTTGGGTTAATTGGAATTATCATGAGAAATAGGTACTCTGGCTTGTAGCCAGAGTACCTATTTCTCAAAACTGTGTATCAAAACTAAAAAGTGTGAAATAAAAACTTTTTACAAAAATAAAACCTTCCGAAATTATAGTTGTATTGATCGTTTTAGTGTTTTTATTTTTCGTAAAAAGTTTTTATTAAATAGAAATTTTATATATAATTTTTAATATTGTTGACCAGATGGATACCTAGTTGTAAACAAACAAGTCCTGTGGGGCTTTTTAGCTCAAATACTTTATTTGACATTAATGATATTAAAACTTAGACTAGAACTTATCTTGCTGATATTACTTTCTTTAATAAAAATAGTATAAAATGAAGAGATGTGACGAGTTTACAAAAACTTGTATCCACCTATAACGAACTTTTTTATGGTTGTGACTAGTTTATAATGAATGTATGGAAATTATAAAAATGTGACGAATCGACAATGTGGCCAATTTACAATAGGTAACACGAAAATGCATATTGCAATATTATTACTTACACAAAGTAAGTTAAGTATTCTCTATTTAAAACTCTGGCAACACTACGCTGTACATAGCAGACCGACGCTAATTGTTTCAATCAATTGTTTAACAGCCACTTCCGTGGCCTGAGTGCTTCCTAGTTAAACGAACAACAATCATCCCAATATATGAGTTATTAGGTCAGCAATAAGACCTATAATTCCTTGCCAGTTGACAATGTCCACGTGGAAACTTGGGACGACTTATGTAGACCTAACTTAGATAGTAGTCAAAAGGTAAAGGTGTTTTCTAGAAAAGGGCTATTATTGATTTGGGAAGTACACAACAAACATCTTCATTTTCTTATCAATATTATCAGAACTCACATTTTCCAGTTCTCCCAACTGAAATAAAAATATGACTTGAAAGCTATAATCTTCTGTCACATTTCCCATCGAGAAACGTCGACTTCATTCGGCAAGGAATTACAAGAAGACGTTGAGACGAGGGCAGTCAGCGTCGAGCAAAAAGAATATGGCCGCCTTCAGCCCGAGAATTAATTTCTAATATAAAGCCAGGCTACGACGGCCAGGCTTAATGCCGACTCGGATGCGAAGGGAATTCTATTTAAGTCTAAATCCTGGTTATTTTAGTTGACTTTTATGACATCTTCATTAAAAACTAGCAATTTATTAAATAAATCTTAAAAGTTTCCATAACTTGAAACGGAAATGGAATTAGAAGCAGTTTGTGAAAGATTTTAACAATTTTTGCTGTGCAGTTCACGTAGAGAACGATTTATTAATATAACGTAGCGTAAGGCTTTCTTTCAAGAAACCTAATACATTCAGAAATGCACGCTCGTCTCGCGGAGCTCTATGTAGAAATATGTTACCTTTGGGAGGCAATTTTGTAAGTTTTACTTGCAAAGAAACCGAAGGAAACTGGTAATATGCAGGAATTTAATGTAATACTGAACTGGGGATTTTATAAGAAAATGGATCGGGTGCTCGAAGAGTTCAATTTGGATCATATTATAAAATAATATAAAACTGTAGATACTTACATTGATTTATTTATTGTAGTTTGTAAACTTGAAATAGCATCTCTAAACTCGACCCAAAATGCAGTAAATGTCAAAAATAATATTGCATTGTAATTGAATTTTTCAACTTAATTCTTTATAATTTTCATCATTACGTCTCCATCCTCCCGCCATATCAGTGATTTCCAGTTTTGCTAGCCCTATCATCTTTAATACAACTTATCAATAGCTTTATTGATCTTCCGAACGCTAATGTACTATAAATACCGTGGAGAACCTCGACAGGAACGAAAATATCGACCTCGACGGTAACTACATTTTCGAGCCGTTTGGGGTTGTAACTATTGGGTTCGAGGGGTCAATTAGTGTTTAAAGATTTTTCCAAACCCCTAGTTGACACTTTACGTGACCGGCTGGCTTTTGAATCGACCAGAAATTAAGCATTGCCACACAACATGGCACTGCCGCCACTCTTTTGGCACACTGCCAGACGACAGCGATGGCGGCGATTTTTTGACGGCATATTTTAAGATTTATGTAGTTAGGAGTTATTATTTATAGTTTAGATAAACATAGAACCTACTTATAGTTAAGTTATTTGACAGCGTGTGTCTTCCTTTACACAATAGGTAAAAAAGACCTGCGTAATATATAAAATAAACTTTAAATAAATTACTTTACCCATTCATCTCAGTCAATTAATAACAATAAGTAATAACTTTTCACAAATTCAATGTCGCTAATAATATCAACCAAAGTCAATTCCAATCGTAATCTTATTAATATGAAGCCACAGACTTACAAATCCTCATAGTTAATCCATTTATTGGATCCAGTGTGACCACAACTCGCTATCAATTCGACATTATCTATTATAATATTCGTGCACTGAATGTTTAAACTCTCGTGGAGTGTTTGACGCGGAAGTGATGTAATGTGCCGTAAATATAATGTATCCGACGACTATAAATATCTACGATGAGTGCGAAAGCCTGTCTGCCTGCTTCAATTTCGTAACTCAACTAGTAGAGAGCGCTCGTTTGATTGATTTTATTTTGACTGAAACTAACTCTATCAGCGCCAGGTAATCGATCGCATGCTTTACTTGGACTTTGCTTTTGTTCCGAACTGGTGTGGACTGTTGTTGTGTTACAAACGTTCTTTAGATCGTAAATACAAATGTCCAATCTTGTCCGTTATGCTCTAACGCGTTTCCAACATTCGTTGATAAAGGACCACTGCATCTGAGAGCCTATATCTAAACAAAGGAGACAATGGACGTCAGATCCTACCTGTGCTTGTGACATGTGGCTGCAATTATACAATAATTTCTATGCATTTATGCAATTTATCTATCAAAACCCAAGGTCTACAATTACTTCCATAGTGTTCGTAATCGCTAGTTTCCTAGGGAATGACAGCCGGACGTACAGACAGGTAGCTATGGGAACTATCAGCTGACATTTACAAAAAAAAATTACGTAGCTCCCATATAATGTGTAACATTTGATATATAAGGTTCATGTAATATTGCCACCTGACGAGATTCGGGATATATAATAACAATAGCTTTTATTGAACCTAGCAACAGACTTAGCCTGACAACTCTACCTGATCTATTTTAAAGATACAGACGATAAGGATTTGTGAAACTTTGTAAACACAATGAATATATTCTAGGCCAAAAATGACAATAGAAATTGTTGTTCGAATCGGTACCTAGAGGATTTAGTACTTAGGAATAGAGATAAGGTGGTAGCGCCCAGCACAACAATGGCGATCGCTTTGTAAATATGTGTAGTTTGACCACTGAAGATGTAATCCTATTATTTCTGAGACACACAACAATGAACAATGTTCTGTGTGAACTCATAGTGTGTCGAGTATCTTAGATAGATGTAGATATTGTTAGGTATGTATATTAATTATACTCCAGTCGCCAGGTTCTTTTAAAAACCTTAACAAGAACATTACCTTTTCCTTTTTATTTTTTCCATCACTAACCGCCTTTATTCTTTTCGCTTCTATTTAATTGTGTAACAAATTATTATACGTCTATGTAATTATTATGTGTATATATTTGTAAGTTTCTGTATTATCTTTTGTACAACTATATTTTTTTATCTATGTATCATGTAGAATAGAATAAATTATATTGTTCACCAAAAAGTAACTAAACTAAAAATAAATGTAGTAGAATGTATAGAAAATGAAGAATAACATAGTGACTGTTGTCGTAGTATATTTTAATAATAAAATTTTTGTTTGATAAATATTTGCTAGTTGTACACGGCAGATTACTTTTTTAGTTTAAGTTCTTATAGTCCATTCTAAAGTTGTCTTGTAGATATTGCTGTCAGCGATAAAACCGCCATTGTACTTAAGTTAAAACAAGTTTAAGCTTAGTTTCTATAAAATTTATACTATTTTGGTGTACAATTAAGTTTATTCTATTCCATAACACAAGCTTAGAAAAACTTTATTTTTTATTTTTAGTATTGATAGGCTCGCGTTTGGCCACTATCTCACCTGATGGTAAGCGATGATGTGACCGACAAGCAAGCGTGCTCCGCTTGCTTTTTGCCGAGAGTGACTAAAGGACTGACTTTGAACGCTTCATCATTGTTATATTTGAGCGACAACAATCTGTTCCTAACAGACGTCTTGGTACAGTTAGCAATGTGTGTACAGGCCATGGTCTGGAGTGAGGAGGAGTGGCAGGCGATCGCTTCCTTCTGCGAAGCAGTAATGCTAGCAAAGGAGGCGGCCGATCGCGTGAGGCAACGGTCCTCACGCCCTAACCGCCGCCGGGATTCCGATCCCGATTTCCGGCCACCGTAGGCGCGGGCTTGCGGACGGCGAGCAATGGGTGGCTCGCCGTTCGATCGTCCGGTAACCGTCCGAACCGAGCTCAAGTTGCCGACGGCGCGTAGTGTTCCACGCGCGTCTCAAGGAGATGTCAGCGAAACCGTAGGGGCCCAGCAGGGTCGAAGCCTACTGGGGCCACGGGTAGTGTGAAAGCGAAGCCCGGGGCCCCGGGATGAAGGCAAAGAGTTAACAGGAGTGGGTTTTTAGTCAGTAAAAGTCTGACACTATCTCTCGCTCCACCCAAGGGCGGGATTTGTCATTAGATGATTTACCCAACTTAAAAAAAAAGAGGTGGAGCAGAGACTAGACGAGTAACTCACACAATAACATAAGCTCCGTGAGTGTTTGCCGCCCTGGTACCTGGCATTAGTGGCTGTAGCAGTAGAGTCTTCAATCCTTTGTTACAAAACCAGTACATCCTAAGTTTTGAAAAGAGTTTGTATATTGACTTGACATTTAATATCTAATACTTAATAATAAAAATCGTAGCTAATGACCAATTAGTTTAAAGTGAGTTTTAGTAAATTTAACTTATTATTTTTTGTTCGATATAAAGTACCTATCTACAGTGAAAATATCAGAATATTATTGACAGGACATTATAATCGGCATAATAATAATAATATAACAAAACCGCAATCTATGAAGCTAATTATATTGCAAGTCATTTTAATAAACATAATATCTACACAATAAGACTAACCGCAGTTACGAGAAGCAATAGTTGTTAAACTCAAGTACCTTATGAGAACTTTCCTGAAGCGAACGTATTCAAACCCGTTCATATTTTCTTGAGAACAAAACGCGCTCAGTGCGGCATCAACTACAGTGGGTAATACAATAAGAGCCGTAACTTGAAACTGTATTCAATAAATCGTAAAGGAAACGAGCTTGCAGCCACTGAACAGAGGGAATGCAATTCCTATTCCCCCCGTGACGGAACAAGCCGCGTTTTGCATGGAAATCGGAACCGAGCGCAAGTGGCGCGGTTACACACTGTTGTACGTCCTTACTGCACTCTCCTTACAAGTTAGGGGGAATTTTTGACAAGCATGGTTTTTGTGGCAGGCTTCACAGGTTTTCCTACCTGCCCTGACTTGTCCCAAGTTGCTTCACATTGTTTTTCCAATGTTTTCCATTTTATTTAAATTACAATCATCATACTTTTGTTCTTTACTAACTTCATTAGTAATTTATTATTAAAACATTTTATTTATTTTTGTATGGCCTCTTTTTTATAATGTGTATGTGGAAACACTAATCCGTGGCGGCACACGCGCGAGGGGACGGCCCTCACGCCCCAGTCGCCGGGATCCCAATCCCAATTTCCAGCCACCGTAGGCGCAGGCTTGAGGACGGTGAGCAATGGGTAGCACGCCGTCCGGTCGTCCGGTAACCGTCCAGACCGAACTCAAGTCGTCGACGGCGCGTAGTGCTCCACGCACGCCTCAAGGTAATGTCAGCAAAACCGTAGGGACCCAGCAGAGTCGAAGCCTACTGGGGCCATGGGTTGTGCGGAAGAGAACCCCGGGGCTCTGGAATGAAGGCAAAGAAGGAACAGGAGTGGGTTTTACTCAGTAAAAGTCTGACACGCCCTCACGCCCCGCCCAAGAGCGGGAGTAGTCATTACATGATATCCCACCTAAAAAAAAAATCACCAACTTCCTTTTGTTTCAATTTATGAGATCATAGGACCACACTTATATTATGAAGGCGAAAGTTTATGTGTGTGTTTGTTACTTGTTCACGCATGAACTGCTACACGGAGCTGGCCACACGGGCAGTATGTCCTGTAATAGCACAACCACTACCACGCTGGCGATGCTGCTACGTGCTATGGCGGCAACCTGCGGATATCTCCATTCCTGATTCGATCACGCAAGGAAACTCCGAGCATAGCCCTTTCCATTGCCCTTTTTTTTGGGTGACTTTAAGCCTTCTGATGAGGCTCATTGTGAGCGACCACGTTACACGATTTTATTCCTAAAATTAATAAGAAACATCCAGTGGCTGACTAGGTTATGACAAATGTGTATTATTCCTATTGCAAACCTACCTTACCTTACCTTTGAAACAAACAATACTGCCGCACTTTCAATTAACCGCTATTGTATTTAATTGAACGTGTAATGATTCTCTCTGCCCTTCTTTCTGCTCGCTTTGGGAAATCACAGTTTCGAATGCGCTACAATATTACGACATAATCAATGTGTTCCACCAATTGTTTGAACATGCCATGATTGATTCTGTATTTGTTGTTGACATGTCGACGTAGACTGGTCAACGTAAACCATTTCCAATTAAACTGACCAGAAAATAAACAATCTTTTCTAAAAACAAGCCGAGTGCCCAAGCGCCCGCGCCCCGCAGTTATATAACTTTCATCACCACTTCACTCCTTTAGGGGATAAATTTTACTTGTGATTGTATAAAGAGCTCTTAAGCAACATACTTCTAGAATTTAGATCAATTATTTCAAGCTGTACATTTTCTATAAATGAAATAATGAATTTAATCATTTTACAAAGTAGATGAGACACCTCTGAGTCAAAGATTTACAAACAAAACGTATTTATTTATTTACAAACATCAAGAATGGCTACGAACTTTTCTCAAAAATATCTTTTTACTCACAAAAATATTGCTCAGAGCATAATTTATTCAGAGAATCTCTAATTACGACCTGCAAAGCTTTGCAACACTGTTTAATATTTCACAGCCAGAGAAACGATATTCTATTTTTTTGAGGTAAATAGTGCAGGGTAAAGGTAATTAATTTCTTTATTAACCTAAACTTTCAGCTTTACACGACAAAGGTCAGATGTCATTAAAGTTAATTAAGAACGAATATTATAATTGTGATTTTAAGGTAGATAATTAATGGATGAATATAATTGGAGTTAATTATATTATTTGCGAGCGTTTATTGTAGTACCGTTTTATGTTGCTGATCATAGCAGAGTTTCTTTTCGAAATAAAATTTAAAGCATGTAGTTCAACGGAACCCATTAGTCAGTACAGCAGTTGTCAAACAGTCGTCAGTCAGTCAAACAGTTGAAACTTGTATTTGACCGTTCCAAAATACAAATAATTATAATCATGCAAGAAACTCCATGGACACTCTTTTAAAACAAATTATTGGATACAAAAGGCAGATTATTTTAGATAACAAATTGTGCCTTAACAAGATAATTTTGATATCTTGTTGTGAACTATAACAGCTCTATTATATGCTTCTCAGACAACTCCAGTGAAGCAAGACTGCATCAGATAGTATCCGATTACCGCAAACTGAAAGCATTTTCTTAAGTAATTAGCAGTTCCCAGGATGAATGGTCTTAAATTCCTTTCACCAAGAGCAAAATGGAAACAATGTAGATATAATTGTAAGGTACAATTGATAACTATTCCAGTAGTTTTACAGAATGAGATTATAATCCCAACTAAATAAAAGATATAAGTTTTTCATTTAACCTTATGTTGCAGTCAAAGCTCTTAACCAGTCAAAAGTACTATTGAGTAGCAAAATCAGTCAAAAGTAGTTTTGACTGAATACGTTGGTCAAAAGTGGTTTTGACTGAAAATTATTGGTTATTAGTACTTTTGACTGCAAATTTGCGGTTAAAAGTACTTTTGACTGACGCTCTTTGTCAAAAGTAGTTTTAACTGCAATAAATCATCAGTCAAAACCACTATTAACTTGTTAGATGTGAATAAACAATATATTTATTAAATTTGAAATCGTTAATTATAAATATCATGATCGTCATCATCCAAGCACGACTGCTCCTACTGCTGGACATTAGTCTCTCTTGTCTTGTGCCAGTCCCCACGTTTCTGTGCCTCCCTAAAGCTTCAGATGTACTTGGTGACAAAATGTCCACCGACATGATACGCAACGGTCAATCTTCGTGACGCTGCAACGTCGCCGAGTGTCCTGCAACTTGTTACCCAACATATTGCAAAGCATTCACGTGACGCTGGACATGATGTTGAACAATTTGCCAGTGTTGCGTCGTTTTCGGGGATATTTTATCATCAGGTGAATGCGTTGTAAAATATTGAGGGCCCAGTTGCGGGACACTGGGTGACGTAGCAGCGACACGTAGGTTCAGGGTTGCGCGTCGTGTTGGGGGACATTTTGTCCCTTAATTTAACTGTGACTTTATCCAAGGCAATAGCTTCTACCAGTACTTGTACGCCACTTGGTCATTGCCATACTTCACATGTCGTCACCACACTTAGCCACGTGTTCTGCCCACTCTCGACATTTGGAACTTGGCCTTGTAGCATTATGCTAAGCATAGAATGCTCAATTACTGTCTGAGCAACTTTCAGCCTAGGCTGCCCACAGCCTTTAGCAGGTGCGTCCATGACTCAACACCGTAAGTCATGTACTCCGAAAATATTAAACTATATAACTAGCTTTTGCCCGCGGTTTCACCTGCATACATATAAAATATCACTCTATGGCTACGTCACTCAGGAAAAAGCAGTATTCTATCGGTGAAAAATAATTTTGCAATCGGACCAAAACTTTAAAACATTACCTCCTAAAAACAAAAAACAAAAACAAAAAAACAAAGTTATCTCTTTATAATATTAGTGTAGACAAAGTATGTTGTTATATAGTTAGTGTAATATACTTAAAAGATAAAGTGAAAATGGTTGTCAATGAAACGCTGATAATTTATCAACAGATATGAGATACTACAACCGTACCAAATTGTGAATGCTTGTACCTGATGGTAACACATTTTGATTTCATGACGAGTTAAGAAACAAAATCAATGTTTTAGTATTTTACAAAAGATAAAAATGATAAATAACGTAATGAGTGACAATACTTTGTTATAATTGTTATTTTTTAGATTATGTTTATACAATTATTTACCAAATAAAGATGTGGAGTGTGAACCTCGTGGGGAGCTCATCTGTGTATATTGTTACTTCATTGAAATACACGAGAAAGAGGTGACAAGTGCGCGGCTTACAGAACTGTATCATAACTTATTTGACGTTAAAACTGCTGATACTCAGTCTAACATAGAAAAATCCACCCTTACGTTGTTGAAACTTCAACGGTCCGGACTAAGCGTTTCGCTTCGTCGTTTATACCACGTACATCGAAGGACTGGAACAATTTGCCTGCTGCGGTCTTCCCGTCCAACTATAATTTAGGTGTTTTCAAGGCTAGAGTGAATAGGCTCTTAATAAACTAGTGCGCCTCACCATCAATGATTGCATCACTGCTTACCATCAGGTGAGATCGCAGTCAAGCACTGGTTAATATAAATAAAAATAAAAAACAATTCGAGGCTTAAACCTTGTCTTATGCTCGCAGACACGACAGAAGAAAGTGTTACTAATACAAGAGCCATTAAAACTACCTAGTGTCGTGGTTCACACAAAACATTACGATTCTATTTTCTTCGACCAACAAACACCCTCCTGAACTTCAGTGAAATGTTTGCGTAGCGAAATAATAGCATGTTGCGGGTCACCCGCACAAACAGAGCCCTGCTGAAATATTCAAACATAGTTCTCGTAATGCTCAATTGGCTTTGAAAG
The DNA here is from genome assembly GCA_961205895.1 of Mythimna pallens. NCBI lineage: Eukaryota > Metazoa > Arthropoda > Insecta > Lepidoptera > Noctuidae > Mythimna > Mythimna pallens. Next base: position 729,108 of record OY540824.1, read on the forward strand.
ACGAAAATACTCTACGCATAATATGAAAGCCTTATTCTTGTGATAAAAAATGTATTCAAACAATATTTTCTTTGATAAACTAGCCGGCATTACGATGCAGGCTCGCCTAGAATGGAATATTTTTACAAGAGTATCTACATAGATTACGGTTCTCAATTGACGCGTAGTAACAAACTCTACAAATTATGTGCCAAGAACTTAAAAAAAAAAAAACTGGACAAGTGAGTCGGCCACATGCCCTGAGGGTTCCGTACCAACTCACCTTATGTAACTAGTTCAATTTCCGAATGGAATCTCGAAAATTTTAATGAATCTCTTTTTTTTTGGGACATTGCAAAAAATTTACTGTTTTCTGTGCTAAAATACCTTGCTTTAGGTATACCATATTTCAGGATTCTGGGTCTAGGGTCAAAGGGAAGTAGGTACCCTTTGATTTTTGATTCACTGTCAGACACAGAGTGTCGAAATATACGTTTTTTTGCGACATAAACGGCCGTATCTTTTTTAGGGTTCCGTAGGCAAATGGCAAAAAACGGAACCCTTATAGATTCGTCATGTGTCTGTCTGTCTGCCCGTATGTCACAGCCACTTTTTTCCGAAACTATAAGAGCTATACTGTTGAAACTTGGTAAGATGTTTTGTGAACCGCATTAAGATTTTCACAAAAAATTAAAAAACAAAAACTATAAATTTTGAGGGTTCCCCATACTTGGAACTGAAAATCATTTTTTTTTTCATCAAACCCCTACGTGTGGGATATTTATGGTTAGGTCTTCAAAAATGATATTGAGATTTCTAATATAATAAACTTCCACCGAAAATTGGTTTGAACGAGATCTAGTAAGTAGTTTTTTTTTTTAATACGTCATAAATTGTAAACCGCAATTTACCTTTTAAGTTTGTACGGAACCCTCACTGCGCGAGTCCGACTCGCACTTGCCCAGTTTTTTTTGTTAACTTAGAAGCTTGATTTTTTCATAGCTTCAAGGGCCCGCAGACCTGAGTACCTATATGGTTTTAATTTCAACTTGATACCTCCACGCGTTCCCAAGATAAAGGATCTTGACAGACAGACGGACAACAAAGTGACCCTACAAGGGTTCCGTTTTTTCTTTTTGAGGTACGGAACTCTAAAAATGAATACTTAATATAATTTGAAATCGTATTACCACAAGTCAGCTATAAGTCAGTCTCAGAATATTATAGCACTACAAGAAATATAACAGAATTTTATTCAGCCAGGTCTTGAGAGAATTTCTCTGTTCTCTGAGGTTAAACTAACACAAACTAATTACCGGATAACGCAATTACCAGAGCTCCGGTTCACAACGAATTAGACAGGTATTGTATCCGCTAACACGATTTCTCATTCAGTTTGGTTAATTGATATTTTGACAAGTTAACATTAAAAACCCTTTATGACCACTGAAAACAGTTGCATAATGGGAATAATTGAAGCTCAGAGGCGTACCACTGACGTTGATCGCCACAGTAAACCGTCAAACAGAATAATTAATTGTCATGAGCACTATTTCACTAAGCTTTGTAAAGCCGAATGGCGATCGCAGTTGTTAGGTATAAGCTGACAGGAGGATACATCCCTTTGAGCTAATTACGATGAACATAATAACATATTCACAATTTTCTGATGATTTACATCAGACGTTCGTAGAATCAGTTGCGCAGCCACACGCGCGGCAGCTCCGTGGGAACCTATGTCACATTGTTATTGGCCGAGGATCACAATTAATAGGTAATACAATAAAATAGTAATTAGAATGATTATTCTTGGTCGTATGAATAGTCTTCGCTTGTATTCAAATAATTGACGCATTATTATCTATGTTCGTTGACTAACAGTGGTAGAAAAGAACACGTTCCGCATTTTTTTTTAAAGAGTTGTTTTTACGAAACCTGCAGTATGTCGTTCTAATGAAAAGTAGTTTCTTTAAAATAGTGAACTAATTACTAACGTAATGTAATGTTTACTTAAGTTATTATTGCACTCGGAGTACAGTCATATAATTATTTCCAGGGTTAATACGATAGTATTAAGGCCCCTCTTATCGGCTGGGAGGCACAAGAATTACTCCTTCTGCCCTTTACGACCCTCTCACATATATTGCGTAGAATTTATTTGCTCACCCATACAGCAAACCGTAGGGGCCCGCTACAGTTTGTGGACACCATGAGGCACGCGTGGAACACTAAGCGCCGTCACGACGCGCGCTCAGTCCGGACGGTTACGTTCTATAACCATCAGCTGGACGGTGAGCTAGCTACCCAATGCTCGCCGTTCGCAAGCCTACACCTTAGGTGACTGGAAATTGGGGTCGGGAATTCGACTGCTGGGGCGTTAGGAAGTTCGTTCCCTCACGCGTGCAACCACCTCTCTTTCGCTAGCATTACTACTTTGCAGAAGGAAGCGACCACGTGCCATTCCTCCTCGCTTCAGACCTTTCAGAGGCTGTAACAGGGCCCGGTGCGAGCGGATTTGCCGCCGATCACCCTCACGAGGACACGGCGGCGCTCCACTTAAGCGGGACATACCTCCACCATATACTTCACCGTGTCCTCCGGGCAGTCCACACAAAGGTGTCACCCGGACGTTTCATCCGCACCAATGCGATGCAGGAACTTGCCATGCCTGGTGAGGACCTGTCATGTGGGAGGTGAGAACGCTGTGATGTCTTTCCATCCACTCCTCAAAGAGGGGACTTACCGCCATAATTATGGTGTGCCCAGTATACGATATACTCAGCAGCTAGAATTGTTCGACTATAGAGTCGACCAATGCTTCAAAAAGTTTACTCCTTTATCCTCCTTTGTGGCCCTCAAGCAATAGTACTTGGGGACCACAAAGTAGTGAACTTTTTTGTTACGAAGTAATTTTTAAGTTGTGGCACACGATTGAACTGGAACACTGGGGGAAGTTTCGAGACGGACTTCAATGTATAAAAACTACCTGACCTGATAAACATTGTTCTGCCATATAACTATATCAAAGAAAAATGAGGGGTGGGAAAAAAAATAGCCTACAACCCACCCAAGCATACCAAATAGAATAAACACGATTAAACACAAAAAAAAAACCTAAAAATTGATCAAGCCGTTTCAAGACTTTTATATAGGCCGGCACAAGATTTTAATATATTAGATAATATTAGATAAACTACAATCAAAGAAAGTTTAGTAAACGCCACCCGGGAATTCATTATTGACTCTAAGCTAACCTTAAAATATTATATAGGAAAATAACATTTAAGCGGGGTAATGGCTCAAGAACAATTTATAAACTTCAAAAAATAAGTTGTCAATGCATACGGCTCATTGCTATTTTTAATGAAAAGAATATATCCAAAAATAAATTTAAACAAGCTTATCTCCTAAATTATTTGTGAGCGAATGGCAAATTGTAGTAAACCAACAAAATAAAACTATTGAATCACGACAATTATCAGCTTATTACAAGAGAAAAAAAATCGAGAAAAAATTAATTCCGTAAGATGAACCACTGGAAAAAAAATACTAGTTGGCAGATCAGCACGTAGCACAAGAGATAAGTACTGTGGTAGCGGCCTTAGCATCTATGCAGGTCACGACCCTGCTCAAACTAAGACGGACAAAAAAAACCAGGCAAGTGCGAGTCGGTCTCGCGCACTGAGGGTTCCGTACCTATGAAAACTGTTCAATTCCCGAAATGAGTTACAAAGATTTTTTCAAATCACATTTTTTTTTTAATAATAATATAATAATAAATTTTTATTTCGGACAATTAAGAGTCCATAAAACATTGCACATACAAAAACAAATTACACACACAGAAACAAATTACACACACAAAAACAAACTACACACACAGAAAACAAATTACGAATACAGAAATAAAATGCAATTACACAAAACGTATTACATTTACACAAGCATAATATACTACACATACACAAACAAAATAAATATACAAAAAACGCCAAAACTACTTTCTGTACTTAAATGACGCACGATGAGTCGTCATCCAGTGCCACATTATTGGGCTGTCCATCCTGTCGGCCACAATATGACTGAAATACAAATTTAAAGTTTTCAGATTTTTTCCTATACTTGGGCTATGAGACCTTGCTTCATGTTAAGGAAATCAATATTCATGAATTTTGATTTCCTTAAGAGTGTCGAAATACACGTTTTTTACAACATAAACGGCCGTATCTTTTTCGTTAACTCAGAAGTTTTATTTTTTCACAGCTTCAAGGGACCGCACACCAGAATATATGGTTTTAATTTCAACTCGATACCTTTACGCGTTCCCGTGATGGGAAAGGGTCTTAACAGACAGACATATGGACAACAAAGTGATCCTATACGGTTTCCATTTTTCCTTTTGAGGTACTGAACCCTAAAAACTACTTTTTTCACACAATAAATGGTTTTTGATCAACATTCAACGCCCACCCGCACAGTCAGCCTTGAAAACAGTAGATTGAATATAGTAATGATTGTTTTAGGCCTAAACACCTGATTTTAGGTATTACATTTCTTTCTATAGCTTTTAACTACTACTACTAAGGGACACCTAACGTGTGCACCTGGATGACTGCCAGCAGATGAAAGTGGCGGGAAGCCGTACGGCGTACTCCGACTTCTTCCGGAGAGCAACCTTTGTGGCAACCATGACCACTCTGCTAAGAGTGAAGCGACCAAGAAGAATATGGTCAATATAATTTACCTACTACTCGCACTTAACTACAATATTAGCAACAATAATAAAAGAGATCTCCATTAAAACATATACAATAGATAAATTACACCCAGACACAGAACAAATAACCGTGCTCATCACACAAACATTTTGTCCAGAGTGGGAATCGAACCCACGACCTCCGGCATAGCAGTCAGGACCACTAACCACTAGACCAACAGGCCAGTCAAATCTATGAAAAATAATATGCTTTTAGAGGCTTTTAGAATAGGCTTTGAGTTTGATAATAGGAATTTAATTGTCTAAGTCGGTCAGTTCTTGGTAGACGATGTGACAGAACTGCACAAAAAGTATAAGTATTAAAATATGAACTTCGAGAGTTTCTTCATTTACACCAGATCCCTAAAGCCAGGAGCATACGCCCCCGGTCTCTACGATATACAGTGGAGCAGCGAATGTTACAAAAATATTGACACAGGTCTGCTCACAGCCAAGTCCCGTAGGACTCTGCTGATCTCTGAGCGCAAGCTGATTTACATTTTAGGAATGTATTTCTAAGAAATTTATTAAAGTCAATAATCTATTTATTAGTTAATAAAACTATTCATTAATTTATTATTAAATGTTCATAGTATTTATTTACTTATATTTTTAGTATGGTTTCATAATTCCAAACTCCAACATTCACAAGACACTTAACTCTAATAACCACCATTAATATTCACCACCATCCACATGCACGTTTCCCACACACCACATTCACCACCATCCACATGCACGTTTCCCACACACCACATTCACCACCATCCACATGCACGTTTCCCACACACCACATTCACCACCATCCACATGCACATTTTCCACACATCACATTCACCACCATTCACAATCACATTTTCCACACACCACCAACACATGCACCTGCACACATCCATTGAGTGCTTTTTTATGTTCTCTTTCTTTTTTTCTTTTGTTACATTTTATAATTTTTTTTGTTTTTTAATTATTGTTTAATTTAGTATTTTTTTTAACTTTTTTTTTTTTTCTTTTGGCTTTGTGTGAGATTTAGGCCAATTGTTACCCTTACCTGTAAAACGCTGTACACATTAGCTGTTGGTTTTACCTTAATAATAAATAAATAAATTTAAAAAAAAATCTTCATAGCGGTTGTATAGTGGATGTCATGTTACCTGCCAATAAACTTGTGTGAGGCCGCTAAGTGGGGCTTGGTGACCTGTAGCACAGGTTTCTCCGAAACCTGCACCAGGCACCAGCTCTCACAATGCAAATTAATTTAAGTAGTTCTAAACTGTTAAGTGCAACAAAACAATTGCAAGAGAAAATAAATGACATTAATATTATTATTAATTTAACTTCTTTAAAGTAAAATATTTGTTTGTAACTCGCACAGGACAAACGAGTGTATGCACACACACACGATGCACATGCAATTTCCAATTTCCAAATTGTGTTGTGCTGTAATTAGGATAATTATCAAGTCGAAAATGATTTGAAATTAATTTAATGTATGTATTATTTATAATTTAATGTATTTAATGAAATAATAGTGTATTCGTAAAGCAATGTAAATTAAAAGATAAAATTTTAAAAGTATCGAAAATCGGATAACATCCTGTTATTACATTCCCTCAACAAGGAAGAGCGAACATTTCTTAGAACGAACTGCACTAAGCTACCGAACCTGAATAGTTTTCTATTTCACAAAACTAATTTGTTTCGCAAACCGCATGCACCAGCTATCCACGCAGATGAAAGCCTGATGGAAAAGAGTTCCTCAAAAATATAACGTGAGCAACATATTTTCTCGTCAAATATTCGACTTCTATTTTCTTATTTGTGGACTCAACTTACGAGATGTAATGAACTGATGAAACTATTCAGTATCAAAATTAAATTTAAAATCATTCTGTTAAATTAAATTTTGATTCTTGATAGCTGTTTATAACGGCTATTTCAATGGTAAAGACTTATTGGTCTCTACCATTGAAATTGCCGTCTTATTAAATAGATTGCTTTGATGTGTTATATCTTTAGATTGACTTGGAGTTATCAGTTCGAATTAACTTTATATTAAAGGTACGTTATTCTTCTTTCGAAATTAGGTATTTATTTGTTTGTTTGTATTTTCTGTATTTTGTATATCGCAGTATTTATAAAACTCGCATTATTTTGTACGAGTTCTACCGTGGAAACAATGTGTCCCAAGCGGTATTTTTTTTCGATGGGAAAATCTTCCAATGACATACCCCCGCTCTTGGGCGGGGCGGAAGATAGTGTCAGACATTTACTGAGTATAACCCACTCCTGTTCCTTCGTTGTCTTTCATACCAGCCGAGTCTTCCTTTCAGAATCAGACCCTTGGCCCCAGTAGGCTTCGACGCTGCTGGGCCCCTACTGTTGCTGACATCTCCATAAGGCGCGCGTGGAACAGTACGTGCCGTCGACGGCTTGGGTTCGATCCGGACGGTTACCGGACGGTCGGACAGCGAGCTACCCATTGGTCGCCGTTCGCAAGCCCGCGCCTATATTGGCTGGAAATCGGGATCGGATTCCCGGCAGCTGGGGCGCGAGGGCCATTGCCTCACGGGTGTATGTGAGGCCTCCTCCTTTACTAGCATTAACGCTTCGCAAAAGGAGGCGACCGCCTGCCACTTGTCCTAGCTCCGGATCGCTGCCCCCACGAGGATGCGGCGGTGCTCTGATTTTATTAAAATTTTATCTCACAAATAACTTTTCTTCTCAGGACGGCTACAAGACAAAATTTCCAAAATGATAGAACACACACACATTTCTATTAATCCAAGAACACAGAGTTCTTTTATTAGAAGAAAGTCGTAGGTATACGTTATTGATATTGCTTGCCTTTTGAAGTTCATAATTTCGACGTTGGAACTCTTAATATGAAAAAAAAAATTTTTATTAACTATCATGGTCTATTACAGATAATACAAAACAGAAAGAAACCAATAAATACCTACCTAATTTTGAAAAAGAATAACGTACCTTTAATATAAAATTTACTCGTATTTGAAGTTATAATTCCAAGTCAATTCAAAAACATTTCAAAGCAGTCCGTTTTAAAAAACGGCAATTTCAAAGACCTATTATGCATAAAACTGACGCTCCATTTTTCCCAAAGCTGTAGGTGGCACCATTACGTACTTCTTTTACTTCATTTAAGTCTATTCATCACACAAGGTGCGGTGATTGTAAGAACATGTGCATTTCCTTCTGGAGCATCCCCTACTCCCGGCGTTTCCACTTAAATCTGCCCAAAGTTATAGGTAATCGTTTTTTGTCCAACAACATAATCTTAGGAATTTTATTAAAATCTCGTTAGTAACATTATAGCTATTATCATTGTATTTAACAAACCAAATCAACAAGAACGTAGCGTGCACACTTCGCTATTCAAAGCTCACGGCCGCAATCTCCTCGTCAAAGTAACCCCCCGGGCCGCGGGCCCGCGTATCGATACGGTGCGATGCACCTCCGTGAGCCACACTACGCTTGCCTCACATTCGACAAGGATTAGTTGTTTGACTTACACTTAACGTACAGCTCATATTAGTGTTTGTTATGTTAACGATTCTGCTGACGGTGTAACTTTGTTGTGCTGAGATGCAGCAAATATGAAATTGTTATCAATTTGTATTATTTGTGTTTTATATGCAATGCAACCAATAGTTTTCTATTGGAAAAATAATTAATTGCTCATTTAACTTCCTTGTTTTCTATTTCAAAGTATTCAGAGAAGGTTTGACCAGTTTTCTGTCTTAGTCTGCTACAGTAATAATGTAACATTCGACAGTTGGGCTCATGAGTACAGTATTCATTAGTTGTCACATCGGCCGGCGCGGCACTCGCCTCTAGCTTGGTCCAGTCAAGTTACGCCACAATCAGATCGTCACAAAATAGCGTGTCACTCGCCATTGTCGACTAATTCCCCGCGAACACTCGGAAGCAGCGCGACCGCCACGCTCAACCCTGACCTACAGCCTCCAGCCATAACACCATAACTGCCGCTCACTCAATCTCAAACACAACTCTAGCACAAAGACATAAAGTTTAATGTCTATCGTATTTTAATTAGTAGTTACGACGTGAAGGTTAATGGACGTGTAACGTCTGTCCCGTTCTAACACGCCGATTTGCTTAAGAGTTTGTGATAAATGAGATATGAAGCCATCAGATAAGTTTGTTTCCTCGTGTTGTTCAATATTCAAATGGTTTCATGAAATATTAGGGCTCGCTGTTTGCGCCAGCCAGGTGAAAGGGAAAGAAAATATGTTAGATAAGGAAAATCATCCAGTTTTCTTGAAAGAAGCAATTTTCCGATGTAATTACAGTTAATCAGCGTGTCGTTAGTTCCTTGATCAAAGATACAAGATTGACGGACTTGTCGTTATTGTAGCAGAATTATTTTACGATTACATTTTTAGTTTCCTCCATGATAGCGGGACAAAGTGAGAATAAGAGAAATTCAAGGAAACATTTCCAATGGTTTCATTTAAGTTGGTGAGGAAAGATTAGATGCCGAATGTTTAATCATAAAAAGTTATGTAACCGAATCTGAAGACAATTCATTACATTGGCTATTGTGTCACTATACCCAAGAGGCTACATCCTCGCTTCGTATATTCAGTCAGTTTCCTAACTCTGGTCATGCTGTATTGTCTCGCTCGCTGATAGACCCCGAGTGCGGACTTTTGTGTGTGTGATATTTTTTTCTTAAAACTTAAACTTTTCGGATAACTTCTGGTTTACAACATCAACAAAGTTAAATTCGTGTATTACGGATGTCACTTGTAACCGAGTGGGCGAGTTCAGACGGTTTTTTTTAGGTTCCGTGCCTTAAAAAGAAAAATCGGTACCCTTGTAGGTACCGATTTTTCTTTTTTTATCAAGATCCTTTATCTCGGCAACGCGTGGAGGTATCGAGTTGAAATTTAAGCCATGTACTCAAATCTGCGGTCTCTTGAAGTTGTGATATCAAACTTTGGAATTAGCGAACAAAAAAGATACGGCCGTTTATGTCGCAAAAAAACGTATATTTCGAAACTCTCAAGGGAATCAAAATTCATAGGTACCTATATTGAAATTTGGCATGAAGCAAGGTCACATAGCACAAGTATAGGGAAAAATCTGAAAACTGTTAATTTATTGTTACGTCACAAAAAAAAAACTTCGTAACTCAATTCGAGAATTGAATTGTTTTCTTAGGTAAGAACGGTAGGTATACGGAACCCTCAGTGCGCGAGTCCAACTCACACTTGCTCAGTTTTTTTTTAATTTTTCATCAATTTCTATGCTTTCTATTATTTTGGTAAATTATTTAAAAAAAAAAACATTATTCAGAAACCTACTTTTTCCGATTCATACGTCACTAGGTGGATTAGAAGAATTCGAATTCGAGTACTAATAAATACATGTATTACTTTTATCTAATATATAAAATTCTCGTGTCACAGTGTTTGTTATCGCGCTCTTCTCTTAAATCGGTCTGAGAATAGTTCGTAGGTTATTTTTTACTCTCCTACCTCGAACCCTACAATTTTCAATTTGATAATATATATGGCAGAATAACGTTTGTCGGGTCAGCTAGTTCCTATATAAATGTAAATGATCGCAATGTAGGTATTGTATTTTAATTAAACTCTCTGACAGTTGAAAGACTCAGTGACAGAAGAAAAATAATTTTTAATTTATATCAATCTATTTTAATTTAATTCTTTTTATGTGATCCTTTTTTTTTAATTTTTCTATAAGTGTCAAATTCACCACAATTTCTCACAAATCTTTATGTATTAAACTAGTGCATAAGTCGTTGGTGTGTCAAAAAAATAAGTAAATTACAAGTAAATTAAAATAAAATACTTATTAAAATTACTTAAACATAAATCGACTCAATAAAACTTGCCAAAATAAATGCCTTTTTTACCATGAGGACAAAAACTGAGCGTTTCGGACCGGAATAATTCAATGACCTTTTTTACGTAATGCTGAGATAAAGAAAGAACAAGTTTTCAATGAAAATCATTTTTTTATAGCAAACCTTTATAGTGCGATAGATACCTATATAATTAATGCTCATCAAGACCATTCCAAAAAGCTCAAACACGATAGGGTTATCTGAGTTCCTATGGCCACCTTCCGGTTCCATCTTCAGATCAGCTCCATGTCACAATTTGTATTGTCATCTGATTTGCAAAATTTCAGCTCAATCGGTAATCGGGAAGTGGTCAAACTTAATTTGCAAGATTTGATTACAGACAAACAAACAGAAACTAGTAACTAGAAAACTAGTACAATATAATCCTGAAAAATCCTACAAGTTTAAGTAGCTACAGTTATAACCTAATTCAAAACTAAAGTTCTCCAGCTAATTCGTAAGAAATTGGCAGTAGAGTAGGGTGGGTAGTATATAATCGCAGCGCTAATGTTTTCCAATTGTCAATTTGGACCAATTGTTTGACTATATTAGTGTGGTTTATCAATTTGAGTATAATATACTGTATAATTGTATTATATCTATGCTTAATTAGTATATCTATACTTTTTTATTGAACCTGCAACTATTTTTCTCTGCTTCACCAAAGGTTGTCTGGTAGATTCGCCTCTTTCTTTAGGTGCATAAAGCATTTAATAAATTAATGTCATAATTTTTATCCCATTTCTAATAACACAAAAATTCGAAATCATTTATGAAATTGACAGCTATTATTTTAGTGGAATTCAGTTGCGATTACATCTTTAACTCTGGAACGAATCCTGAGCAACTAAATCATTTTAGGTTTCTTTTTTTGATTTGGGTTACCCAGTGAGTTCTCCCGCTCTAATTTCGTGCGCGAGGGCGTGTCAGACTTTACTGACTAAAGTCACACCTTTGTCCTTCAGTTGCCTTTTGCGTTCTTAGACTACGATCGAGTTAACGATACGAGTTTCCTGATATCTCTTTGAGGAGCGCGTCGACCACTACTCGCTGTTGATGACTTAGGAACGGTCCAGGCGGTTATCCGACGGCCGGACGGCTAGCTACCCATTGCTCACAGTAACCATTGCTAACAATACTGCTTCGCAGAAGGAGGCAACCGGCTGCCATATCCCCTCGCTCCGGACCATGGCCTGTACTAGGGCCAAGCGCAAGAGGCCGCCGCCGCTGACCACCTCCACGAGGACACGGCTACCTGTCGTCTAAGCAGGGCACACCTCCGTCCGCCTCCTCCGTACGTATTGATTTTTTTATTAGATACAAATTGCTGCCAGCGGCTTTGCCTGCGACGAATTTAAAAAATATCGCTAAGAAATTGCCTCTGCCTTCCACGGTAAAAATCCTATGTGCTTTTCCAGGACATTATGTGTTTTGCCAAATTAGTTCAAACTTTCAAACGTAAAGAATTAACAAAAATACAAATATATAAACTTTCACCTTTATAATATTAAACTGATATTCCTATCTGTAATTTATGAAGACGTAGATTCTTATAAGGAGTTTGAATTCAGTGTATACTAGTAGCACAAGTGTTGGGTTGATATAACACACTACATAACTTTGTTGTATTAATAAATATTAGCTCTTTAACTATGAAATTGCCGTTTTTTTAAATCGGGTTGCTATGAAGTGTTATATCTTTGGATTGACTTGGAATTATAAGTTCAAATAAATTATATATTAAAGGTACGTTATTATTTTTCCGAAATTAGGTATTTATTAGATTCTTAGTGTTTCGTTTTTTCTGTAATATCGCAGTTCTTATAACCATGAAAGCTAATAAAAATAAGTTTTTTTTTCATATTAGGAGTTGAAAAAAAACGTGGCAACTATGCATTTCAAATGGCAAGCAACATCAATTACGTATACCTACGAGTTTTTTCTAAAAAAAGAACTTTGTGCTCTTGGTTTAATAGCTTTCGTTTTGGATATTTTGCCTTGTTGCCGCACTGAGGAGAAAAGTTATTCGTGAGATAAAATCGCTACACAAAAATAGACATCCCATTCATTAGAAGTTTCAAGTCCATTTACATCTTCAATATTGCATACCGCTTGAGACACATTGTTTCCACGGTAGAACTCATATTACAAAATAATGCAAGTTTTCTTATATTTCATACAAAAATAGTTACAAGTACTGATATTACAGAACTGAAATACAGAACACAAAGAAACCAATAAATAACTAATTTCGAAAGAATAATAACGTATCTACCTTTCATATAAAGTTAATTCGAACTGATAATTCCAAGTCAATACACTTCAAAGCAACCACTTTAACCCCTATTATTAATATTGAGTTTTGATATTAACTTTATTCGTATTTTGACCTGAAAAGATACGACAGAACTAAAACAACCAAAAAAAACCAAGTGGGCACGTCACAAAAAAAATAACGTTACTCCAGAAATAGTCGGCGATAGAGATCAGTCAAGGTGATCGCGGTTGAGGTAGGCTCGTTCTGATGCTAATAGGGATTTCCTGCCCCATTGTGCTGCTTCAATAGCTAGCGTAGCCGATACTGTCAGTCTACAGTTGTAACTCTATTATAGGTGTGCACAGGTTATCGGACACGCGGATCTCCTATATTTCTGTAAAATTCGCGATTTTCATGATTTATGTAGACAGGCCTTCTCTAAATGCATAATTCAATTCTGAGGTATTTTTTTTTTGTAGTTTCGCACTTGACCGCTATCTCACCTGATGGAAAGCGACGATGCGGTCGACGATGGAGCGCGCTTACCTAGAAGTAACCTATTCACTCTTGACTTAAAGATTCCCTGGTTGTAGCCATCAGGAAACACAGATTCCGGCAAGGAATTCCACTCCTTAGCTGTACGCAAAATGAATGTATTCCCAAAACCGTATCTCCGTCAATATGAGTAAGAGTCTAAGTGAGCTACTAGTCTACATTACATACAAAAGATCCAGAAGGGTCGAAGTGCTCTGGTTTAAGGCCAGCCCCACTAGTCTACATTCCAGTCATCAGTTTGCGTTGTCAGCGAACATTAGGCAAGGTTGATGGAACTTATATAAGTTTTCACTGATATACCCTGCGACACTCACACTTTTACATCATATGTTTCACATAGGCGTACTAGACTACAAGAAATAAATGCCATTTAGCACCAGACGTGATTAAGAAAACAAACAAAAAGCCGGCTGTAAAAGAGAGAAAATGATGTAAAGTTGGTTAATAAAAGATATCGTATTGCATCCAATACACGGCAACCACTGCAGTTATAAGTACCAACAAGTGCTGAAGAACGCACAATGTATTACAAACATAGCGTAAGAGACGTTACTTGCTCTGAAAACGGTCAATGCCCTCACGTCGCGTGACTATAGATTGGAGTACAGTGCCGTTTAGTAAAGCAGAAGGTTCACTTGTAGCCGCATTTCGAGATAAGCCATATAAATCACATGCAAAATTGTTTATTTTATATTCCAGAACATACTGCACAGTGACACCGGTAGTAGTCTATAACTAAACTCTGGAATGGCTGCATGACTCGGGTAGGTAGACCAGATCCTCGGACAGCACATTCGACACTTCTTATGCCGGGAGTATGTTCCCTCGGGATAATTTTCAACTTTTACGACCGATCGCGGGCGAAACAGCAGACAAAAGATGTTTTTTCGGGTTCCGTATCTCAAAAGGAAAAAAACGTAACACTTTGGATCACTTTTGTTGTCCGTCTGTCTATCTGTCAAGACCCTTTATCTTGAGAACGCGTGCAAGTGTCGAGCTGAATTTAAAACACAATAGGTACTCAGGTCTGCTGTCCCTTGAAGCTGTGATAAAATCAAACTTCTAAGTTTACGAATAAAAAAGATCCGGCTATAAAAACAGAAAATTTGCTGTCACGTCGTAAAAAAAACTTTTATTTACGGTTCTGAAAAATCTTCGAAACTCCGTTCGGGAATTGAACTATTAACGGAAGTTTGTACGGAACCCTAAGTGCGTGAGTCCAGTTCGAACTTGCCCAGTTTTTTTTTGTATACTAGCTGTCCTCCGCGATATCAATCACGGCATTGGTTACTGTTCCGCCATAATACGTAGAGTGATATGTCATGTAGCATATAGCCTTTCTCAATAAATGAGCTATCTAACACAAAGATATTTTTTAAATTCAAACCGCGCGAGTTTGAAGCGCGTTCAAACAAAAAAATTCTTCGGTTTTGTAATTTTAGTAAGTAGATTGAAATAGATGTTCTTGCCCTTTTATTTTGTGGATGTCGACATGGTTTTTAATTTTATGGAGTTAATAACAATTAGGTACTACTTCTGTTTGATCTTTGAAAACTATGAAGAAGCATATTTTGTTGCAAATTTTATAATATGAGTTCTGTGGACCAACTTATGTTATTAGATAGCTGATTGTTGGACATGAACGATACGAGTTGAGAGTTTGTCGTGCTCACTCAAATGTCTTGCTGATGTGTGATGACTGTTGCATCCTTCAGTTCCCTTCAAAACGATTGAGCTGAGTGCGCATCATGTTTGTGAACTGGCACTCAAATAAAAAATAAAAGCAACTAGAAGTAGGTTATCAGGAATTTTGTCATCCTTAACATGATTTGAAAGACCGTGCATGGAGTTTCTTGCACATTCTTCTCCATAGAGATCTACGCATTGGAATGTACAAAAAGCTTTTTTTTAATTACCGAAATTTTGATAATTCAAAACTTATCTAGATCTATTCATACCACTTTTACTCAAAGAAAACTTCACATTTTTTAAAGTAAACAGTAAACATTTTATACTTTAAAGTATTATTATTAAAAATCATTTATTATTATTATTGATTATCAACCTCTTAAGTGTTAGTTATCAGTGGTCATTATTAATTATAAATCTTAAAAAAAAAAACACAATTCATTTATACGACTACAGTGTAAAGTAAAAATTAAAACGTGAATATCCTTGTGAATTAATATTATTTTAACTATTTTAATGTATTATTACGTATCATTAGGAAATAAAAGGCTATTTTAATACTGTATAGTTATGAATGCTGCGCCTGCTGAGCGTTGCTGGTCTGTGTCGCGGTCGAGGAGTGAAACGTACGAATTCATCATTCGCTAAATTTATAACTGAATGTAACTAAGTGAAGATAATGCACACACATTTAATTTAAAAGGTTTATTTGTAGACGCAGTTCCGTTTGCATACCGAATGATACCTGTCGTATTTTAGCACAAGAGCCGCGGTGGTACAAGCTTTTTTTATTCTTTTTTGAGACTAACAATGAGAACAGCTCCTGCCGTGCTGAAACCATGAAGTTTCTTGCACACTACAATTTCAACGAATATGAAAATAATCCAGTCAATAAACTGGCAGCCGAATTTAACTGTTTTTGATCGTTTACTCAGGAACGCATGAAAACTTGTAGCAATGTGATTTGATGAATCGCCAGGATCATGAAGGAAGATGAACCTCTGGATATGTATGCTTATTTAGCAATCAAAGCGGAGTACAATGAATTTAAGTTAATTGAATAGAGCTGTTTAAGACAGAAATCACTAGTTATTAGATGTAAAACTTGTCTCGTCACGTTTTTTCTATTATTGATAAGCTCGCGTTTGACTTCTATCTCACCTGATGGTAAGTGATGATGCGGTCGAAGATGGTGCACGCTTGCTTAGAAGTAACCTGTACGCTATGTATTTGATTTAAACAATCCCGCCAAAAATACAAACCACTTACTACTTAACCGGCTACTGATTGGTTTACCACTACCGACGTCACGCCGCGCGCACCAATAGCAAGTTACGGTTAACAACACAAATCTGTTTGTCATTTTTCTTAAAGAGTGTCCGATTGAAGTCAGCGTCAGCTAATTACGTTAAACACACGCTCGTCAACAGATGCATCCAAGATGGCGCCTAATATACTGGTTCAATAAATGGTTGTTGGATTTATTGTTTAATGTTTCGTTCTGTTGAGGATTGCGCATCTCTATAATGAATATGAGAGGTTGCGCTCTTACTTGTTAAGAGTTTCCTGTACCTAGCGAGTGTTATGTAACATGTATCTGGGTAAATAGATTGTGTTTTGCTCGTGATTTTAGGAGTAGCTAAGTATTACTTGTTGGTAGTTACGTGCTTGAAATTATTATATATTATGAGTTTCGATGTTTTTTTCTCTTATTGTCATCGATAGGTATATCTCATCTGCCGAGCTGCGCTATTTAAGTTGTTTTGATCGTGTAGGTATGTGATGCGGATACAACTCAATGCTTATTACTTGAATGTATAGTGTACAACTTGAAGTAGTATACCTTCATAATGACTGCTTACTTTATAGTTTTACGAGTATAAGACATTATGTAGTCTGTAGACGTAAGTACTAATTAACACGCCATTATAATCGTCCTTTCAAGAGTAAGTACCTAATAAGAAAACTCTAAGTCGAATATACTAGTCGCATAATTATAATAATATAAATTAATAATAGAGTTACAGACGTCATAGAAATCTAAATTTGGACAACCCAGTAATAAATATTGGTGCTTACTGGTAACAGGAAAAAATTGATAACTATTATAAATTAATTTTGTACTAGCAAACATGTACCTACCTAAGTATCGACTTAGTGTCAAATTCTCGTTGCGAAGCTAAATGTTAATAATTGTCCTGCATTTTGCTGTGATGGGAATAACCGTGGCTTTTGGTGTGTGCATGAAGTGGTTAGACGTCTATGTGGTCCAACGATTGAGGATCCATCCTTGGACCTAGCATTCCTAATATTCGCCACTAAAGTGTAATCACGGCAGGAACACTATTTTTAGTGGATAAGTAAGAAATGGATCAGTGACCGTCACGACCGCGTTACGACACAGCCGCTGACTGCTAAGCCTATTACCGGTCGCGTGACATTGAAATTCAATCGATAATAATACGGATTTTGGGCAACGTCAGCCGTTTTATTGTAGCTTAGGATAGTTTCAGGAACACGGTGAAGTAGAAAGAAACTATTTCTTTTCACATGGACGGACGCACAGCTAACTTGTACGTAAATAATGCCAACAAAGCAAACACTAACCTTGGGTCAACAAGTTTCGAAATGCGACCACTGAATACTTAGTACATTTAACTATGACTATTTTATGGATCCACGACGGTTAATACATAATGTTTGCTGCCTCCTGAGTAAGTTAAAAAGAGTTTTGCAAGGCCTAGTGTCGTTATATCGCATGGCGCAGAATCTCGGGGGACAGGTAGAAATTAATCAAGGCAAAAACGTCAAAGTCCCGAAATTGTAAAGACGGCAAGGCATAGACAACGTCGCGTGAGGAACCTTCTCTTGGGACACGGGAACATGTGCCGCGGCAATACGTCGAGCAATATGATATATGACGCCTGAGGTTCTGATTAGCCAGAATTTGGCAATTATTTGATACTGATTGTAAGAATTAATGATCCAATCATTTTTTTTTTTAATTTCTCGAGGGTTGAAAAAGAGTTGTATAGCAGATGTGCGTGGCCATACGCTCTTAGTTTTGTTGAAATGAACAATAGTCTAAGATGTCTGGAAACATTGCAACTTCGGGACAGTTACTGAGATATTCCGTTCCCAATTAATGGACTTTTTGTTTTTCTTTATGTATCGGTGACTTTTCCATAAACGAATCCTAAACATTCCTTGTTAAACAGAAGTTAGAGAAGAAACTACTTTTCGAAATACTGTAGCTGATACAATCGCCGGATGCAAATATCATCAAACTCTAGTTTGAGATAATCAAACACTTGTAAGCAGTACCGATTGCAGTGGCATTAGGTACGCCGAGTGCCTACTGATTAACTTATCTTAGACATCGAGATGAGAAGTGGCAAGTCATTGTTACTAAAATGAGATAGAGTAATAATGTTTAATTACCGTGATATTTAATGAATATCAATGTTTATAGAATTAGAGCTGCCAGTCAGTATGTAGCCGGAGCGGGACTAACATTGAAATAATAAAAAAATAAATAAATAAATACATAGGCAAATAATTAAAGAAGTATATGGAAGAACAAGGCCTCATAATCAATTGATACGAATCTGTACATGGACGACGCCGCGCAAACCATCCAAGAAGTATTCCCGACCAAACATCTCTGAAAATGCTTACGAGTTATTAGATAAAACGAAGATGCATGTCCATCAGAGATCCATTATCTCAAGAATCACCGCCCATTATCGGCCCGTTCACTAATCCTGATAAAGGTTGATGCCGATTTGACGAGCAGCAGACTGTTTTGTAGTTTTCTGTACAAACATATTACGGTATAACCTGTTAGACATGGGACATCACTTTCATAAACGTGATCATCAGATGGTCATCATGCTTCTACTCTTCTATCAATTTGGTTAATATCGCAGCATTCTTTTTCTTCTATGCGTCTGTACAATTATTATTTAAATGTATAGTCGTCACTTCTATTATTAACTTCTTTGGAAACTATATAATTTCTAACCAGAGCGGCCATCTTCTTTAGTATATATCTTGTTATAACAGCGTTTTCTACAGTTTCCTTGTGATAAAGACCTCACTCCTCTGCACTGCAGTCCACACCACTTCAGTCGGTCACTCCTTAGCATTTCCGTTACTGGTGCTACGTTCACTCTGATTCTTTATTCGTACATTATTTTTACCCAAAAACTGATATTTTCCTTTATTTACTTTGTTGAATATTACTTTCAGTGTAAAGCTGCCTAAACAAATTATCACATTTATAACTATTGGAAATAGAACTTCAGACGATTGACTTCAGACACTCTTGCCTCTAGTGTACGAAAACGTGGTATTCGGTTACGTGAAAAGAGTCAGGTAGATACAGTTATATCAGCTAGCTTCCACCAGCAGCTTCGCCTGCTTGCATGTAGCTTTCTTCATACAAACTTTGGAACCCCATTACATCCTTTTAGGCGGTGAATTTTGAAAAATCCTTTCTTAATGCTCACTACATCATATAAGGAAACCTTGTGTAAAATTTCACGCTCCCAGTAGTTTCGGCTATGCGTTGATATGTCAGTCAGTCAGTCAGTTTCTTCTTTTATATATATATAGATAGATAAATAACACGTAATTATGAATAGTGCTACCCGTCCTGCACAACCACCTGCTCCTTCCAGGATTTATAAGTGGTCGGTGATGAGCTCTACAGGTTGCTAACTACTGGTCAGCGTAAATTTTATCCGAGTCCTCATCGTCGCGAAAATAAAAAGAAGTAGGTTAAATGGATCCACACGTCTTCAGAAGCTTTTCCAACTTGTCTGACAGGATCAAATGTTGCCTGTCTAGCGTTAGTGCATAGATAACCTCTCCCACGGCTTCTCGAGAGTCTAGTGTAATGCAGTTCCTCAAGTTGAAGTACAAGCTATCATCTTGTGACTATATCATCGAATTTTGGCGCTTTCTTATATTTCACAAAAAAAAGCTGGGTTTAGGTCTCATACAAAACAGAAAATGCATTTTTTATCGCTGACTCATTACATAGTGTGGCTACTTTAAGATTTTTATAGTGAAATAAGTGTGTGGGTAGGTACGTTATAGTGAGCATTTGAAAAACATTATCAGGTTGTAAAATCTAAAACCGAAGAATGAATCGGTTAATTATTGATCATAACCTTTTAATTGTTGAACAAAACCAGCTGTTCTAGTGAACGAATCGTAAAAGAATGGACCTTGCCCCCTCCCCCCTTTCCCCTCCCGCCCCGCTCCCTGCGGTCTCGCCGCCGTCGTCGTCGCCGCACAGCTACATTTGTAAGACTGGTTATAATCTGTTTGTTTGTTTACATTTTTATGTAAACATGGCTCTTTAGTTGAAGGATCATAACTTTTATATATTATCACTGTTTAATATTCATAGCTGTACAACTATTTGTAAACACTAGCTTGATCAGTAAAAGGATTTTCATTACTTTCATCCGATGGTGAAACTGTACGCCGAGCAACTCATGCGCCGATCTTGCATTCATAGAAGTCTTTTCAACGACGTAGTGACATGCACGACGCTACAAACTAATGAACACAATAGACTATTACTATTGCTAATAGCACAATAACAACTGCCGGCAACATCCGACACATTCCGACCAACGTCCTGCGGTTAGCTCCTCCACTCCTCACGAAAATCTACTCAAATACGGTTTTAAACGACACATTAACCTCGCATTACTTTGCTCAAAGCAGACAACAGTTATGTAAAACAAATATAATAAGATTTCCGTAAGCGTGAGAATCATCTCAGTGTCGGCTAGCAACAACCTACCGAGGTGCCTAGCAAACACTTAACACTGTGTTTACGAAGGCTCGCCGTATCGCAAGCCGACAGCTATCTCGCTCACGAAAACTCTTTCCACCGACGACGAGCGCACTTCGTCTTCAAACCTTAACCATTACATCACTAGCTGCAGTGACCCGTGACGTCATTGTAATTAAACAATTCTGCGACACAGCGATCGCTTTCAGTGCACCAGGGGCGCCCGTATAACTGAGCCCGCTCTATGGCGCTGGCACAACAATGTTTGACATTTACGAAATTGTGACGAAAACCACGGATTTCACGCAAACGATAGCACGCTCGGCCATCAGAGGCACTGGCAGAGCATCTAATGCGATAACAAAATCCGAGCTGATACACTAAGACCGACAAATTTGCTTTAGGATGATGCGGCCTTGGTGCGTTTCCAGTGACTCACGTGTTCACTTAAGAAAAATTACATTTTCCCCAAAAATGTGCGATCACGACGAGTAATAGTCTTCAAACAATAAAAAGTAATCAGAGAACTGAGCATCATTAATTAAGTAAAGTTTTAGTTAAAGGTGGTGTTGCGAGCGGCGCGGGGCCGCGGCCGGTCCTGTGAGCAGGTGATGTGGGGTTACACTTACAGATGTGGTGTGGGTACGGGAGCGAGCGGAGCGGGCAGCGACGCGCGAGGAGCGACGTGCGCTTGAGACAAGCGTGGACGCGCGACTGGACGCAGCACGAGGTGCGAGGCTCGCGGGGTGATAACCGCTGATAAGCGTCGCGTCATCGCTTACGCAGCGTGCCGTTAAAATGACGCTTGGCGGCGCAGCGCCGGAGTCATTGTGGTCGGTAACGACAGGTGAGAACATATCACACACTCGGAATTATATTTATTAGTTGCCTTTGCATCCGCGTGTTTTGTTTCTATTTTAATCTTATTTCTGCATTCGGCGCCGGACGTAATTCTTCATTTTCATTGAAGATAAGTAAGCCTGTATGAGATAATTACATATATGACACTACACTTGCACTATTCCACCCAATTCCTAGCTCGTCATGCTGTGCGATGCAGAAAACCTCAAGTAGTGGAAATATTATTTCTAATCTTGTTAACAATTATAGTTGGGATCTGACTGCTCACAAATTGCCGCAAGTCTTGTAAGCACACTAGCAGTCAACGGCGATGCGGAGGAGTATTTCGAAGACTTATTTTAGATTGTTTCTAGGTAGTTTTAATTAAGGGCATCTATAATTATAGTAAGTTAAGTATATAGCAATTTGTTAAATTGCAGAATTTTGTTTACATTTAATGTACGACACCGTATTGCCAGTCATAGGACCGGCTTCTCGAGTCCAGCAGATTCCAGTGGATATCCTTCAGACCTTCACCAGGCTTATGATCCCTGTGAAAAACATGCCAACGCTTGTCTTCCGGTACGCGGTAGTCACTCCATATTGGTTATTATTTCAGCTAGTAATGTGTCCACTAACATTTTTACAATTCTTTGCGCTATGTCTATTAATAAGGCTAAAATTACGAACAAGCTTTCATCGACTTCTAGACGTCTTGTTCTTTTTCTTATCGTGTCGATGTTCTCGAACTACAACCAATACCAATATAATACAAATGTACAACATACACTCCGGCGTCATAGTACTCTTCCACATCGCTGTCCCCCAGTAGGCTGGCAACATTGCCACGTTGAATGGCAATGCTAATTCTTTGGGCGAAAAACGAGCCAACCCTCTGGTCACGCATATGTTCATAGTTAGGTTTAGTATAATAGTGTTTATAGTTAATATTTAAATCCCCACTATGACTATACAAATATATCGTCCGTAATAATTATTTACCAATATTTGGCAACCTGTACAGCTCCATTATTGGCCTCGTATAGATCCTGAAACTAAGCAAATACCTAAACTTCTAAACTAACCAAATAACTGTTCGCAGAAATCAGTGTTCCCCCAAGGATAGATTACAAATTATCGCGAGCATGCTTTCCTAACTAATCATAACTTTAATCCACTTACTCAGTCAAAAATAAATCATAGAGCTGAATGTGAATATAAATATAATAGTAAAAAAGAGCAAGTGCGAGGCGGACTCACGCACTGAGGGTTCCGTCAAACTTAACTTTGTTTAAGTATCTATAAACAGTTAATTCCTGAATAGGGTTTCGAAGATTTTTACGAATCAGAAAAAAAATTATATTTTGTGTCGTAACAACAACATTACAGTTTTCAGATTTTTTCCTATACTTGTGTTAGAAGACCTTGCTTAATGCCAAATTTCAGGGTTCTAGGTCAACGGGAAGTACTCTATGAATTTTGTGTGTTAGTTGTGGAATATTATTATTATTATTATTTGATTTCCTTGAGAGTGTCAAAATATACGTCTTTTGCGACATAAACAGCCGTATTTTTTTTATTCGTTAACTTAGAAGTTTGATTTTTTCATAGCTTCAAGGGACTGCAGACTTGAGTATATGGTTTAATAATTATAATAAATTAAAATAATTTCAACTCGATACCTCCACGTGTTCTCAAGATAAAGGTTCTTAACAGGCAGACAGACAGACGGACAACGATGTGATCCTATAAGGGTTCCGTTTTTTCCGTTTGTGGTACGGAACCCGTGTTAAATGCTACCGTGGCCGAAATTCGCTCGGATGGATTTATATTCTTCTACAGTCATTTTAACCTTTTCCATAACATATCTCAATATTAAATAAAAATAATAATAATAAATTTTATTTGATCCAAAAACATCCAATTAACACACAAGAGCTAAACAATATCGGGTTATAGGTAGGTACTTAATAAATATAGATTGAGGACAGAATCTTGTGTACAAAACTGTTGCATCCTTTAGTTTAGTCAGTAGGTACATATATTTAGTTGAGACCATTTGGATTCCAAACTAGACAAGAAATGCCTGTAATTTGGAAGTCCATTGATTCCTCCTAAATCACAATGCTTATTCCAATTTATAACATAAATATATATTTTTACAAGCTGGCTCTTATACTTAGAACTATCTATCCTTATAGTAGGTATTCTTTGAAACCGTAAAACAACGATGAAGCTACTTTACAACAGCGAGAAGATCTTCAGTCGCTTCATATGTTAAGTCCTGTAACCACTTACTAATCCTGGATTTTAAATGAAATTTAGTAAAGGTGTAAATATTTAATTTTTTGTTTATTCTATTGTAGAGGCGCGAACTTAACGCTTTAAATTGGCGACTTGCAAATGCTGTTCGACACCTGACAGGATTATAGACCTATAATGACCTGATATACGTGTTTATGAAAGGTCCCCTCACAGTACGTCCACTAGTCACTGAACCAAGCCGTGGTACAACGGTGCCCAACACGGCAGCCTCTCAATTAGCATACACACGACGAAGCTGGAAAAAACGTCTCGTGACTGTCGTATGGCGCTTGCACAACTGACATTGTGTCGGAGACTACACTGCTGTGCACAGCCAAACAGACAATTATATACCTAAGTATATTTTTTGTTTGTGTTAAAGTGTGTATATTATTTTTCCTGAGAGAAGGTGCAATGTTTTCACGGGGTGGAAGGGTGTGGGGAGACGGCTGCATAGTAAAACCTCAAGCGTATTCAGTAGTAATAAAAACGCAATAAAATCGCGATACAGTAGCGATAGCAGTAGCGGTGCTATCGCAGATTTTACACATTCCCCCACGAAAGATGCGACTGTGTCGAAGCAGACGCGATGGACCATCGAATTTAAAACCAAAAGACAATCAGCGCAATGGATGTTTCCATTCGAAGATTTACCGATAAAAGTAAAGAAGGGCAGAAGTTTTTTGCGTACCGTTAGTAGAATATTCGTTGGGATGCAGTACTAATAAATAAATTAACATGACAATTATTTTTAACTGTTACTAAATTAGTTATCATTGATAGCATCTTCTTCATCATCTTGTTTGCATGTATGCAGCACTTCAACACTTAATAGCGCTGAGCTACCCGTTCGGGCGTTTATATCGCTGTAGCGACAAACGTTCAAAAGTAGCGATGCATGGGCGTGTTCACAAAACGCGATAAAGGTGTATGTTAAAAGTCGTTGTGGATGACCTCCCAAAGAGGCTTTTTTTCCTCCCATAGCTGTTGCTTACGGACTCGTTAAATATCTTTTGATGAAAATCAAAATGGGTAACTTTCCAGAAATATGAACTATATTCGTAAAAATCTACTCATAGCTAGGGCACCTATAAGACAACTTAGATAGCGCGTGCGGTCGCTTCCTTCGCTAGCATTACTCCTCGCTCTGGACCATGGCCCGGTGCGAGAGGTCGTCGCCGTTCAACCCCACGCCGTCAGCGTAACAGACCACAACAGACCCCTTCAAGGAGGTCACACTACTGTCTGCATTGTTACTTTTGGGGTACAATAAAGTCAACACCACCACCACCATAACCTCGCCACCTTCACCACCAATCAATTCACATTAAGTTAGTAATAAGCTAATAATAAAGTCCTATCGGATTTTCTAACAGCAACTTGGTAGGAGCCTTTAGGCCCTTAGTTTCCAAATAACTATGATACACCGGTTCACTATAATTAAACAAGCCTGTCCTCTAGCTCCACGTTTCTCGCTAACTTAATTAACGAAATTCCATATAAGCTTTCATTCCATAATCTTGCTCTTGTTTAAATAAAAAGGACGTAGCCGATTTGCTAGATTATTGAAAAGTATAATATTTAAATCCGTGTAAATTTTGTTTTACAGGCATTTAGTACCGAGGTTTAGAGAATTTTCTAAAATAATATTTCAAATTCGAAATGATTCGTGTAGTTGCGACCATTTTATATATTTTTTCTTTTCTAACCTATCCTAATAAATACCAATTATTGTTCACCATACTTTGCAAATAGGACAAGGGCTTCACAAAGACCTCCCGCCCGGAGGCTTGGGTTAAGGTTGAGGCTGGCTGACGCCAGTCTCTAGCTGCAAACATCAGTGCAACAGTAACGGCTACGGCTGCAGGTCGCTGCAGCACTCGCTGCCGAGGCTCGACAGCACGTGCTCTCACAGCTACATTCGAAATGTTTTCACAGAAATTCATACTGCTACATAGAAAACCAGTCAGAAAACCAGTCGTGCAGCTGTAGCCGGCTTCGTGCAGCTGCGGCCGCGTTCAGAATGTTTTCATAGAAATAATTACTTCAACATAGAAAACCAGTCTTGCTGGCGAAGCTCGGCTGCGTGTGCTGCCGTGACCTGCAACTGCAGCCGCGTTCGGAATGTTTTCACAAAAAGCCATACTATTATAGAGAACCAGTCGTGTAGCCGCAGCCGGCTTCATGCAGCCTAATGTGCTGCCTCCATCCGCAGCCTGCAGCCGAGGTTCGAATAGAACCTTTACAGTTCTGCTGATGCTATTACTTCCCTATCCTGTGTATAATTAAAGTGAAAAAAGCTATTATGACCTTTTATTTTAGTTTTATTATTTAGTATAATTCTGTTAAAGTAAATCAGAATCAGGGTCATCATGAAATTTTATATTAAAATTATTATAATTATGTTAACTTATAAATTCCTGAGAGCAGTGGTGGCCGAGTGGTAACGGCCCCGACTTACGAGTTGTAGGTCACGGGTTCAAACCCAACCAGGCGCATTACTTTGTGTAATTTATTTCATCACCACTGCTCTCAAAACGGTGAAGGAAACCATCGTAAGGAAACCGGCATGTCTAAGAACCAAAAATTCGAAGACATGTGACATCCACCAACCCGCACAGGGTGTATTATGGCCCATTCCCTCTCCTAGAGAGGAGGACTTGGGACTCAGGCCCAACAGTGAGAACATTATAAGGCCGACTATACTACACAGGAGAAGTGGCAGGTGGTCGCCTCCTTCTGCGAAGCAGTAATGCTAGCAAATGAGGCGGCCGTACGCGTGAGGCATTGGTCCTCACGCCCTAACCGCCGCCGGGATTCTGATCACGATTTCCGGCCACTGTAGGCGCGGGCTTGCGGACGGCGAGTAATGGAAGCTCGCCGTCCGACCCTCCGGTAACCGCCAGGACCGAGCCCAAGTCGTCGACGGCGCGTATTGTTCCAGGCGCGCCTCAAGGAGATGTCAGCCAGGGGCCCAGCAGGGTCGAAGCCTACTGGGGCCAAGGGTCTGATTCTGAAAGGAAGACTCGGCCCTGGTACGAAAGGCAACGAAGAAACAGGAGTGAGTTTTTAGTCAGTAAAAGTCTAACACTATCTCTCACTCCTCCCAAGAACGGGGGATGTCCTTAGATGATTTTACCACCAAAAAAAAAAACTTCCTACACAGAAAAAGCAAAACTTTGTTTTTTCCTCCATGTGTATGAAATTCGAATGGGAAAGAGAACTTATTGTCAAATACTATATGATTATAGACGAAAATTGACAAAAATATCATTGTTTACTTGAAAATTATAGTATAAACAAAAACATGTTCACAAAAAAAAACCAACTTCACTCAAAAAAAAAAAACTAAAACGATCAAAATAACTTTAATTTCGGAAGTCGTTGTTTCTCGGTATTGTTTGTTTCTTATTTAACACTGACTTCCGAAATTAAAGTTATTTTGATCGTTTTAGTGTTTTTTTTTATAGTGAAGTCGGTTTTTTTTTTTGTAACAAGTTTTTTATTTTACACTTTTTAGTTGCTATACACTTATAACCAGAGTGCCTATTTCTCATGACAATTCCAATTACCCGAAACTTTGCTAGGTTACATAGTTTTATTATGAAGTTCCTGTACCTTCTACCTTCCGGTTCCAAAATCAGATCAGTTCGATAGTACCTTATAGCCAAAGTGTATCTCATGACAATTCTAATAAGCCCAAGCACGGCTAGGTTACATTAATTAGTTACGGAGTTCCAGTGCCTACCTTACGGATCCATCATCATCATCAATTCACTTCGATGATACCATTTTCAACATAACTATTTAGAACCATTTATTTATTTGTATATGTCATATGTCATAGTCGCTTAACTATCTTCATTGTGATATCTATGTGAGTGAGTATGACGTTCCGTTGGCCGTTTCTTGTCTTCTTCATCAGTTCCACTTCATCAAATGTTATTTTTTGACTGTGAATGCTTAAGTTCGCGATGAATATACCAAAATCACCGCATGGTTGCCTATAATGTTTGAGGAATTCCCTCGATTCCTCATGGATCCCATCATCAGAACTGGATTTTGAAAAAAATGGGACATATCCTCTAAGAGAAAAAAAAATTGCAAATCGTTCCATAAACGAAGAAGTTCTGAGAAAACACACGTAAAAAATAAATTAAAAAAATAACACAACCGAAATGATAACCTCCTCCTTTTTTGAAGTCGGTTAAATAGGTTGATGACGTATTATATAAAAAAGCAGTTTACGTATAAAATCATTGAAATTTCTATTTTCGTTGACTAAACAAAAACAAATTGTTAATATATTGTATTACACAGGTGTGCCTAAAAAATGGCAGACCATTAATTAAATGACATAGGCTGCTTAAGTATCCACTTGTGGTACATAAATCAGTAAGGAGCTGATACGAGTAGATCTTCTGTGACACAAGGCAGCTACAGATTCATGTAAAGCTTGACAGTGGGTAACATGTACCGACACCAATATTGTAGGTAATCATCTAGTGGCGAATAACTGCTAATACCTAGGAAGCGCTGAACAAAAAAATCTTTAGGGTGTCACTTAACTGCACCAGTAGATTAACTGCCAACGGTAGTAAAAATATTCAGCTCTCACCCAAATCATGGGTAACATATGAGCCAATTTATAGCAGTTTGCTGTTTTTCAGCACTATATAAGTTCTCCCACAACACTATAGGTGAACATGTAGGCTTTATAAGAGCCATTATAAGATTGCGTGTAACAAGCTAATTGTCATTACAAAAGTTCCCTTATGTGCAGCAAAACGCATTATAACATTGTTAATTGAAGCCACATAATAAATGCAAGCGGTCTAAAGGCACACTCGTGTTCTGCAATTCAGAATATAGCTTAGTTTAAGTCCACAAAAATCCTTAATTGCAGCTTACGTTACTATTAATGTCTAAAACCTGAATAATACTGAACTTTTTACCCATATTAACGCTTGCAACATTACAGTATTAACTTCATGACGCATAATAACGTTCTTATACAGGCGAAAACGTATGTTTGAGCTATTGCAGGTCGAGTGCACTGTAATAATTCTTCATAAATGCTAAAGTTACCGATGTTACCTTTTGTGACATCTTATGCAGTTTTATGCTACTTGGGCTGTACCTACTACATTAGTTCGCTAAGATTTTTGTGTTTTACCTTTTTTTCAGCTGCTTTCAGCATTTATTCTCTTGTGCAGCATTACCAACTTCTAAACCGAGCTGTTAGGTAGCGATGGGCGATTTTGATATGTTTTAATTTAACAATAAAAAAAATCAGAGTCGTTAATATAAACCATCGACTCACCGTTCTACAAAATAATCAAGATGTTTTTCGATTGTTTCGAGTCAACAGAATCGACCGCTAGTTTTCGGTTGTTCAAATCAGTCACTCTCACTCACCGAGTCTCGCTAGGGTTCGGGGCCAGTCGCAATAACCGACCGAGTCGGACCCGAGTCAAGGTCAAAACCATCGAGAACTATCGAGATGTTCGAATAATCGAGTAAAACGTCTCGCCATCGCACATCGATGTTAGGGAATTTGAAACGCCTAGCAAAAGTATAAAAGCAACAAGTTGATACATTACACGTTGCTCTTTTGAAATATTAGTAAGGCATTAACCTTTCGGTGCGAGCTTAGTGGGTGCAAAGGAATGAACTTTACCTCATAATCCCCTTAAGCTCTGTGAGCAGCTACTACTTTGATGTCTAAACATCTGAAGCCTGGAAATCTCTCTGTTACAATGAATACGATCTGGCAAAAATACTTTAATACGTCTTGAAAGGAAATTATTTTTACGAAGATATTTGAAGATACAGGCCGGCTCAGTGGTAACAAAGCCAGTATTCAAGCTGAGCGTTGATCTCCCTGTTCTATTGACACTCCGTATATTCAGCTTCAGGCCAAAGCTTTAACATAAACAACTTTCTATTAACTGTACCTACCATTTTTTTAAGATACACGATTCAGTTGTACCTATTTGTTTTTCATGTTTGTTACCTCGTAACTTTGTGATCGATAAGCTGATTTGGAAAATTCTTTGGAGGAATTACTTACAGGGTAATGGGGCACATTAAAAAAATCAATTGAATAACGAAATTTATGTGGACTTGAGTAAACTCCTCAAATGTAATAAAATAAAAATGATTTTGTTATTTTTTTCCAACAAATCAAACAATTGCACTCAGAAAGTACCATTTAGAGAACTGGGGGACTGATGAATAGGTACTTAGACCACACACTGGCAACGGAAGTCTTCAATGATATACACATAACGGGAGGAAATAAGATATCTCCATAGATATAAGAAATATTTCAATGGATATCTCCATTGAGAAACTTAAGCGATTATGGCGTAGAGGGGAAATCCGTAATAAAACAATGAAGTACAAAATACCCAACTGTGATCAGACTTATTGGTATTGTTATGAGATGCATTCGGGTATCAATTAGTGGAGTGCCTACAGTTACTGTGGATCATCCACGTAACTGCAGGCAAATTTAAAAAGAAAATACATAATATGATATGTTTAGTATAAAATGTACAAAAATAATCTTGATTTTTAAAAAATAAAAATGATGATTACAATAGTTCTCTTCGATCTCGGAAACTACTAGTTCGAATTGAACATTTCTTTTCGTGTTAGAGAGCCCAGTCATTGAGGAAGCCTTTTGTAAGGTGTAACCACACCTATGCTTTGCGTTCCAGGACCTCGGGTATCCCTTTCGAAAGCCAACTCATGGCCCCAGTAGGGGCCTTCGCCTCTGCTGGGCCCCTACGCGGCTACGGTTTTGCTGACATCTCTTGGAGGCGCGCGTGGAACACTACCCGCGGTTTGGTCCGGACGATTACCGGACGGCCGGACGGCGAGCATTTCTTATTCTGTGCCATTGCTAGTCGTCCGCTAGCTCACAACTACCATGGAATATAGAATAGAAAACTTTTATTCGGGACAGACACAGGCGGTTACAAACACAAAGTAAAAGATAAAAAAAGTACAGAAGGCGCCAAGCGTGCCCAAACCGAACGACTAACCACTTCAGCATGTGCTGGGCGTCAGACACCCAGCGCTGGTTTTCAGTTGCCACCCCGCAGTGACGCACGGACAAGGGTAAATAAAATATATACTTACTTAAACTAGATAGTTATATTTGTATACCTACTTTAACAATACGTAAATAACTCTTTTATAAATAATAACAAAATGTTATAAAACATGGGTCAAATTGGTTATAACTACATTACTTGTTACCCATACTCCAATAATAAAGTAAGGTGCGAGTATCGCACATCAACCGACGCGGCGACGATCAACGCGATGACACATATTCGAGACTGTACCGCCACAACAATATCCGTCACCTAGGGACTAAGACCACATATATAAATGTGAGTAGCCAGTAAAAACAAAACAGAAAACATTTCCTTCTACAAATATTTATTTCCAAGTGCCAGTGAATCAAATTTGCAAGGGATATTTGTATAAGTTAAGATTATTAGGAAAAGTTTGTATTGCATTCCCTCACGCGTGCGGCCGTTTCCTTCGCTAGCATTACTGCTTCACGGAAGGAAGCAACCGCATGCCATTCCTCCTCGCTGCGGACCATGGCCTATACAAGGGCCCGGCGCAGTAGGTGGCTGCCGCCGATCGCCCCCACTAGACCACGGCGTTGCTCCGTCCAAGCGAGGCACACCTCCGCCATATGCTCCACTGTATCCTCCAATCGGTCCACATCGAGGAAGGGTATAAGTTATATAACATCAAGCTAATCAAACCCCTTCTTGAGAATAAATAATTTAATTTTACCCCTAGGGTAACAATATATTTTTTAACCGACTTCAAACAAGGTGGTTCTCAATTTGGTTGTATTTTTTCATGTTTGTTAATACAGAACTCCGTCATTTGCAATTTCTTTTTTCTTCTTAATAGATATGCTTCCAAATTGGTCTCATCAGTTCTGATGATGGGATCAACGAGAAAGCGAGGGAACTCCTCATATATTATAGGCAATTATTTAGTGATTTTGGTATTTCCATTAAGATCTTAAGCATTTACAGTCCAAAAGTAACATTTGATGAAGTGAAACTGGTGAAGAAGACCAGAAATGGCCAACGGAACTTCACCCTCAAAGAACAAGCCTTTCAAAGATCACAACGAAAATAGTTAAGGTAGCAATACAAATTAATAAATAGTTCTGAATACTTATGTTGAAAATAGTATCATCGATGATGATGGAGTCGGAAGATAGGTACCGGAACTCCGTAATTAATCAATATATCCTAGCGGTGATTGGGCTTATTAGATATGTCATGAGATGCACTTTGAATATAAGGTACTATCGAACTGATCGGATGATGGAGCCGAAAGGTAGGCATCGGAACTCGGTAATAAATCAATGTATCCTAGCCGTGTTTGGGCTTAATAGAATTGTCATGAGATGCACTTTGACTATAAGGTACTATCGAACTGATCGGATGATGGAGCCGGAAGGTAGGCATCGGAACTCGGTAATAAATCAATGTATCCTAGCCGTGTTTGGCTTAATAGAATTGTCATGAGATTCACTTTGACTATAAGGTTCTATCAAACCGATCTAATGATAGAGCCGGAAGGTGGAAGGTAGACAAAGGAACTTCATAGTAAAACAATATATCCTAGCAGTGACAATTTCAATTAACCCAATTAATTGGAATTGTCATGAGAAATAGGTACTCTGGCTTAAACTGTATCACAACTAAAAAGTGTAAAATAAAAAACAAACAAACAATACCAGACACACCGACTTCCGAAATTAGTTATTTTGATCGTTTTAGTGTTTTGAGGAACCCCTATAGGATCATTCTCTTGTCCGTCCATCTGTCTGTCTGTCAAGACCCTTTATCTCCGGAACGCGTGGAGGTATCGAGTTAAAATTAAAACCATATACTCAAGTTTGCGCTCCCTCGAAGCTGTGAAAAAATCAAACAACTGAGTTAACGAAAAAAAAAAGATACAGTCGTTTATGTCGCAAATAAACTTGTTTTTCGACACTCTCAAGGGAATTAAAATTCATACGGTACTTCTCTTTGACCTAGAATCCTCAGTGCGCGAGTTAACATCATGACGGTGGCTGGTCAATATAATGAAAACATCATGTACGTTAGAAAAAATCTTCATCTTTTTAGCAAAAGAGGCAATAGACATAATTATGTTACAAGATTAGGGACCAATTAGTTCAACCAGGTTTTAGATTGGCTAAAGGGGCCTCTCCTTTCATGAGGTAGGTACTGTTTGAAATGTTATAATAAACTACCTCCCCAAATATTAGATTCAATGAAACGACGTTTAAATGCTTGGCTCAAAGCTGGTCCAGCTCCATGGGGTGGGGTCTACAAATTTATTAGTTTGGAAATCAGAAACTAAATTTCAAATAGACCAAGTATAGGCACTTTTGAATTGTCAAAATGTCGGTCAGTCAAAAAAAAAACAAGTGAAGCTAAATTGTGGAATTCGAAATTACGAGTATGTTTTATTATTTGATTAAATATTTTTTTGAAATTGGAAAATATTATAATTATTGTATAATGTAGAAGCATTTTTTCAAAGTTTATTAATGTGAGTACCGTGGAGCTATTTTATAGTTTTTAGGTTACTATTGGATTTGTTTGACATAAGTGAGCAAGGCAGTTGATAGATTTTCATGCTCACTCAAATGTCTCACTGATGGTGGCGCGTGTGTTGGATCATTCGGTTCCCTTCAAAATGGCGAATATTAGCACCAACTCAACAGCTCAAGCTGAGTGGTGCTAATATTCGCGTCATGTCCGTGAACGGGTGCTGTCAGTTGAGACTGGTCATCTCTTACCTGCCAGTTGCTATTTTAATAACAATCTATATTTAGTTTTAATTTATACTTTATTTACATTGTCCTCACATGATAGCGACAAGAAACATGTAACAGAGATATTTGTAATTACATAACATGATTGAAAAAAGTGTCAATAGAGTTTCTTGCACATTCTTCTCCATAGAGATCCTAGCTTTGAAATGTGCAATTAGCATCATTTTTTCTGACTGACTAACTTCTTGACATTTCAAAAGTGCCTGTAAATGTTTTATTTGAAATAAATAGCTTTGAATCTTGAATCTTTGAAAAACTGACGTGTCATACTATCGACGCGAACAAGAAAAATGGTTCCAGTATTTCGATAGTGTCACATTAGAAACTACGAAACTGTGCCATCGTAAACCATCACCAATGTTCTTTCACTATAGTCATTTGTCACTGTCAATTACTAACTTTGGTACTGCCTACAGGGCTCGGTGCACTTGGAGTAGTACGTCAAAATCGTTTGTAGGTTAACCAACACAATTTCTATCTAAGTTATTATTAAGACGTATGGTGTAAAAATATGAACTATTGAGAGCAGTGGCGTAACTAGATAACCCGTGGCCCAGGTGAAAAAAAAAACTAGGGCCCCTTTTTTTACGTGGGATGTCATCAAATAATTTCTTTTGCTCTAGGTAAAATGGGTGGGACTGTCGGACTTACTGACTGTAACGAGTTGCCATAATTAGTGTTGCAACCTAGTTTATTTAGATTTTGAAGTTGGGAATTTTTTTGTTACTTCAGGCTTACGGCCCCCCGATCTTTGGGGCCCCGGGGTACTGCCCCTTTAGTAGCTACGCCAATGATTGAGAGTTTCAAATGTATCAAGATCTTTGGAAAATAAGGTGTTTTCTGAAAACTCGCCTGAATTTAATAAACGCAGCATTTGTCTTCATTCTGATATTTACTTTTCAGTAAATGACTTTATTTTGTTCTGTCCGCGAGATGGCTGATGCTAAATGTACTCGAGAAGTTCGTTTGGAACCTAGATCTACGATGCTTTTAATGATTTACGTTCCCTGAGTGAAAAATTTACAACATTACTTTCATTGTTTGTCTTCATTTTGTTGATGTATTATTGTTCTTTAATTTGTTATAAGTTTATTTTATTATAATATGTTGTTCTTTTTACAAGAGATAACTAGAACGATTTTTTTTTAATAATATCTTACAATACCTTAACGGCAATTATGAAGAATTAGAAACTCATCTTTTTATTATTAAATTAATTACATAAAACCAAAATTTTAAAG
This sequence comes from Mythimna pallens, assembly GCA_961205895.1. Taxonomy (NCBI): domain Eukaryota; kingdom Metazoa; phylum Arthropoda; class Insecta; order Lepidoptera; family Noctuidae; genus Mythimna; species Mythimna pallens. Next base: position 764,353 of record OY540824.1, read on the forward strand.
CAATTTAAATCCGATACAAAATAAATAAAAAAAGAAAGTTTTCAATTACAGATTTTAACGATCCTAGTAATGGCCTCTAGTATACGGTACCTACCGATGGCGCTAGGTGGCGCTGGCGGACGCCTCTTCCAAAATAGAACGATACACTCGATAGTGTTTCACGCACATGTAATTTTAGCTACGTTTCGCGCGCTGCAGCCCTGCGCGCGCGCTACTTGCTCGCTATATCGCTCTAGTAAACAGAATAAGGTAAAAAATCTTTTAATATTTTTTTCACAATTCTGGATATTCGAAGCAGTGACTTTATCTTTTATCCAAGCGAATTTTTCAGTTCTTTTTTTAGTGTTAATAATAATCTTATTGTATTTTGTTAAACTGTACCAAGTAGATGCTTAGCTGCGAAATATTTTTTTCTCGTGTGTTTGTTTTATTTATAAGCACTTTTATTGTTAATTATTCACGAATTGGACTTTAAGGTAAGTACTTTAAAGGCTGTAATTTGAAACAACATTAAATAACATTGTCGATAAGTAGTAACTGCATAATATTTCATGACAATTTAATGTGGTACGTATTATTACTAAAAGATATTTATAAAGGTCTCATAATTTTACTCAATAGGTTTATTAGATATTTTAATTCATATTTAAGGAGTCATTACCTCAACATACTTATAAAGTCATCAAAAATCGTAGATTTCAACATTTCCACTTGGGTTTCACATCGCTTTCCGATTTCCAATGTGTCAGTCTAGCTGTAGCATTGTTCTTCGGATCCGTAATGTATTATTTTGATCTATTTGTATTGGCTAGCAGAGGCACGGGTGGTGGGCATCGTAAACCAATCTGCCACATTTATTTAGCTGCTGGTACTATTGACCGTTCGTACAGACGCACTTGAAGCTCATCGGGAAACTATTTCAGTGATCGCTTGTTCGGAACTAACTAAACAATCCTCTAATACTGAACCACATTTAATAACAATTTTGTAATATACCTATAGAACTGGTGCGACATATTTAAACAACAAGATAATGTAGCCTGGGTGATTACTACGCTAGGGCCAGGAGGATTTTTGCTACAGGAACAGTGAATTTCAGAAAAGGAAACCCGTGGTCCTAAAACGCAAAGGGCTTTCGAAGGACACAGGTGTGGTTTTAGTCAGTAAAAGTCTGACATATCCTTTCGCTCCACCCTAGAGCGAGAGAAGTTATTGGATCATTTCTCACTTCGAAAATAAGGATGATTACTTTATCGCAGGCGGTCACTAATGGAATGAAAATTTCAATTTTAATTCAAAAAAGAAAGAAAATTCCAAGTGTGCATCCACTTTCTGAAAGTTTGTTAACGAGCTATAAAGTCATCCGGTTCTTACAGGCAATAGTTATTGTATAGCTATGTTGCTATGTTGAAACTACAGGACCACCAATGTTATACTAATCAAAAGAGATTAACACTGGCATACTGACACACTTGACATAGATACTGTGATAGGGGGAGACGCAAATGAAAAGCTTATGGTTCAATTATACTGATACTAGCACTTTGCCAGCGGCTTCGCTCGCGTGAAAGTAAGTTTCTCCATACAAACTTTGGAACCCCGTTTCATCCCCTTAGGGGATGAATTTTGAAAATTCCTCTCTTAGTGCTCACCTACGTCATAAAAGTGAACCTTGTGCAAAATTTCACGCTCCTAGTCCCGTAGTTTCGGCTGTGCGTTGATACGTCAGTCAGTCAGTTTCTCTTTTCTATATATATAAAAGGAGAAACTGACTGACATATCAACGTACAGCCGAAACTACTAGGATTAGGAGCGTGAAATTTTGCACAAGGGTTCCTTTTATGACGTAGGTGAGCACTAAGAGAGGATTTTTCAAAACTCACCTCTTAAGTGGATGAAAAGGGGGTCCAAAGTTTGTATGGAGAAACCTAATTTTACGCGGGCGAAGCCGCTGGCAGAAGCTAGTTATATATAAGATTATACAATAATACATTTTATATATATAAAATTACGTTCTGACTTTTATTGACATCCCCCTCTAACTAACTCTATATTGTTTTTTCATCTATCCTAAACTTTTAAAACATGAACCTTAAAAGTATATCTTGTCAGTTTAGTAATATTAATGTAATCTCATAATACTCTTTGTTGGTTTTTACCTAAAAGCCTCTAAAATGCTATTATGTCCTAAAGTTGTCAATAAGACCACCACAGACTAAATAGGTAAACTGTTTTATATTCGTGTTGACCACTTTCAGCAATAAAGTTCTACGTGTTGTCGCTTTTGGCAAGTCTTTCACTTCTCACGCAGAAGTCTGTCGCAAGCTCTTTCTTCTGATCTTAGATGCACTATGCTTTATATTTTTTGATTTAATCAATGAAATAAAAATACGTATGTCCAACATTTTTGGATAATCAGTGATTGGTCAAATTGAATTGAAATTATATGAAGATTTTTATCCGCGAAGCATCCTTATACAGGGTCCTTCAATTTTAATATTATGGTTGATGGAAAGCATTAAACAAAGAATCAACAATATTCCTACTCAACTTCTGAGGCGCGTTTCAGTCATGCTGTGTCTATAGTATAATATTGTACACTAGCTTTCTATTCTATGCAAGTATCATCAGGTTGTAAAGTGTACATCCCTTAAACTAAAAGTCCCATTTTTTTCTGCAGTCAATTTTTTTTTTCAACTACCCTCCATGATGATGACATATTAGTGTTCATTTGTTCGCTTCAAACGGGTTCCTTGCAAACTTACCTATGAAAAAACAATTCAATTCCCGAATTGAGGTACGGAGATTTTTTCCGAATCAAAGAAGATTTTTTAAATTTAAGAAACAAGTTTTTTTGTGACGTAACTACAAAACAGTTTTCGGTTTTTTTCCTATACTTGCGCTATGAAACCTGGCTTCATGCCAAATTTCGGGATTCCAGGTCAACAGAAAGTACCCTATGAATTTTGATTGCCTGATAGTATCAAAATATACGTTTTTTACGATATAAACGGCCGTATCTTTTTTTTCCGTTAACTCAGAAGTTTGATTTTTTCACAGCTTCAAGGGACCGCAGACTTAAGTATATGGTTTTAATTTCAACTCGATACCTCCACGCATGCTCGAGTTAAAGGGTCTTGACAGAAAGACACAACAAAGTGAAAACAAAGCAACGAATAAATGCTTTTAGTAAATAATTTCTAATTTACTGTTAGTCTCTCTACTTTCTGACAATGCAGCGGACGTTTTAATTACGTTGATGGACGCTCATTATGTTAGTATAGTTGTCATGAGTGTTCCTGCGATTCTGATAGTTTTTCCTCATCAACTACGAGTCTACGAGAACTCTCAGTTAATACGTAGTTTAAAGCAAACTAAATTTGTGTTTGTACTTTCATATTTAATAGGTACGTCCTCTAGATACTTATAAATTATTGTAACATATTTAATTTTACATACAATTACGCATTGCTAGCATTTATTCTGATGATAACATACAGAGTGTTTCGTTATGAGCACTCCAACTTAGAAATGAAACAAAGCAAACAGTTTTTGAGTGAATGTTCTTCGAGAAAAGACAACACTTTTAGTTTCTTTGCCACTGGAACCTTTTTGTTTTACCTGTACCATTTGTACAGACAAATGGTACAGGTAAAACAAAAAGGTTTATATTGTGCTTCGATTACAGAATTCAGCTTTGCATTTTTGTAATGGGCATCAGAAATTCTTGAGTCGTGTAATTTGTACTAGGTACATATTGTTTTGCATCTGTTTGCAGTGTCTAACGTGCTGACATTTTGTCAGTATTCAGCGGCTAATATTAGATGGTCGCCTATTGAATGTGTATTTTATTTTATCTATCTTCATCAGTGTGGACACCACTACCGTTTTTAGTTCGCAGGACTAGTCAATTATGCAACCGGTTTCTATCGGTTACATTTCGGGGAGTGTGTGACAGAATCTCTCAATTTATTCTGTCAAGCCCGTTCCATTAGCATAAACATAGAATAATCAGCGTTTTAATGTTCCCACTGCTAAGATTCAGGCCTCCTCTCTAGGAGAGGGAACGGGCCATAATCTACCACGCGGCCTCGGTGCGGGTTGATGAATGTCACATGTCTTCGAATTTTTGGTTCTAGGACATGCCGGTTTCCTCACGATGTTTTCCTTCACCGTTTTGAAAGCAGTAGTACTGAAATAAATTACGCAAAGTAATGCGCCTGGCTGGGTTTAAACCCGTAAGTTGGGGCCGTTAACACTCGGCCACTAAAAACGTTTTGAGAACACATTCATTGTGCGTACAACTAGGGAGTACAATTCCATGGCAGTGTTTCCTGATAGTTAGGACATTAGAGTTTTTAAATGAAGAGTCGATAGGCTACTTCTAAGTTAGCGTGTTCCATCATCGACCTTCATTTACCATCAAGTGAGAAGCTGGTTAAACGCAAGCTTATCAATAAAAAAAACCTCTTGGGTCAACGCTCTTGGGTGGAGCAGGAGATAGTGTCAGACTTTTACTGACTAAAAACCCACTCCTGTTCCTTCGTTGCCTTCGTCCCAGGGCCCCGGTTTCGTTTTCAAACTATCCATGGCCCCAGTAGGCTTCGCCCTGCTGGGCCCTCTATGATTTACTGACATCTCCCTGAGGCGCGCGTGGTTGAGTCCCAAATTGAGTTACGAAAATTATTCCGAATCGCAAAAAAGTAATTCTTGTGAAGTAACTACCAATTCACAGTTTTTAGATTTTTTTCCTATACGTGTGCTATGAGATCTTGCTTTAAGCCAAATTTCAGGATCAACAGGAAGTACCCTATGAATTTTGATTCCCTTGAGAGTGTCAAAATAAAGTTTTTTGCTACAGAATCGTCCGTATCTTTTTTTTGTTAACTCTGAAGTTTGATTTTCTCACAGCTTCAAGGGTCCGCAGACCTGAGTATAAGGTTTTAATTTCAACTCGATACCTCCACGCGTTCCCGAGATGAAGGGTCTTGACAGACAGACAGACGGACAGCAAAGTGATCCGATAAGGGTTCTGTGTTTTCCTTTCGAGGTATGGAACCCTAAAAATATCTTTTAATTCTTCTTTATGTGTGTTTTTCACCTAACTCTTCGTAATCGTCTTGACCGATTTTGATGATATTTTCAACCCTGGATGGTTTGAAAATACAATTGGGTACACTGTAATGGGGTCCTCATTTTTTTTTCTGATGAAAAGCCAGCTTTCGGGCAGGACATCGTCGACATCGTCGGGACCGCTAGTAGGTATATATGTAATAATCCGTTATCACCTATCCTTAGCTTATAATTGCGTAAGCAACTCTTACAAAAGTGATTGATGGTGACGTATGTACCTATCTTCATCAAATGTGGCGGTAATCGGGCGATGTGCTGACAGTGCAGGACCTTTGTATATAATGCCGTAGTATTATTCTGAGGGACTAAAGATAATAAAAAGGGCTTATACGAGTTTGGATGTAGAATTTATTCCAAAGAAATTACTCTTTTACATTATTAAAAAGATTCACTTGATCCAGCCTGACAGCTTTCCTAATCATTTTCATATTTTTTTTCGAATTGGTATTTATTTCTTTTATTTGTAATGTACCATCTAAAATGGTCTTAAAGCAAAAATCTCCACAATGTTACCATTTAAAGACATATTTTTTCTATTCTAGGGTCCAAAATGCCTCGCATCTACGAGGAGACTGACCCTGGGTACGCAGCCGCCTGCAGCAACGTCACGCTCTGCTCAAACTCCAAAGGCTTCTTCAAGGTTGGCAATATTTTTCGAAAAGCTCTACAACTGCATGAGCTGTGATAACTTGCCTTGGCTTGTTTCAATCGCATGACTACCCAAGCCGACTGAGACGGGGAGCGAGTGCTCGAGCTTCCTTTGTTGAGGGCTGCCGTCGGACCCAGAGGTCGTCGAAGGCTCCCCTTTTGTTCCTGCCCTTCAAGTTGATTTTTGTACCATTTGATTCCTCGCCAATGATCCCACCGACGAAACACCCAACCGATGTGAGGTGACAGTGGAAGGGACGTGGGAGTCCCATCACCACAATCCATGATGATTACTGTAGTTATCACTAAGGACGAAGGCACGTGACTGGGCCAAAAAACGTTACATCTGCTGGATGTGAGAAGCACAGGAATGTCCAAGTCACAAAGCTTCTAGAGCCCCGTGGGTGATAATGATAATGGTGCTATGACATTGTATCTAAACTTCACTGATGTTGGTAGCAAGTTTGTTGTCTCAGTTGTTTCCCATCCTAGCTTAAATACAAAGAAGAGGCTAGTTACCTATATATTATCTCATGAATACAAAAAAAAACAGATTTAAAAAGAGGGTCCATGGAGTTTCTTGCACATTCTTCGTTTATTTGAAATAAATGCTTTGAATCATTGAATTATGTTAGTTTTGATATTCTCAAAGTGCTTATTTAGATCCCAATTTGAATAAACGAATTTTGATTTCATTTACAGGGTCTGGGCGAGGAGCTGGTGTCTATTGCCGATTCTGACGGCTGGCTCGACAAGTTAGAAGCCATCGAAAATGGGAAGAAAGTGGCTGCTGTGCTGGAGAATAAGACAGTTAGTAGAGGACCTGCGAGCTTCGTGTCTGTGTTAACGAAAGCATGTTTGCTTTGATTAGCAGTAGGCGATCTTTTGTGTTATCCTAGATTTTAAGTCTAATTTGTCTGCTATTATGCTTTTGGTCAATTTTAAACCAAAGTTAAACCTTTGGTCAATTTTATCGTCAAATCCAACACTAATCGTCTGTACAGCGGCGTGACTAGAGAGATTTGAAATACAGCAGCCTCCTGAGGTGCCCCAGTATTACTGTCAGTACTGGCCTATTGTTCTACTTGTTAGTACCCCTGACCGCCGGAGGCCGTAGCTTGGATTCCCACCCTAGACAATTTTTTGAGTTATGAGCACGATCATTTGTTCTGTGTCTGGGTGTAATTTGTCTATAATAGGTGTGTATTTAGAAATATATATTTATGTATGTTTATCAGTTATCTAATACTCAAACCACAAGCTCTGCTTAGTTTGGGACTAGATAGTGTTTTGTGAAAGTTGGGGAATATTATTATTATTTAATAATTTAACTGCCACTGCCAAATTTGCAGTATCATTGCTAGAGATAACGAGTTACATCTAGCAATGCACCTCCATCATCTGTCGGGTCCCACAAAAGTACAGAACACTGCATTTCATACACAACCATTTCACATACCACCAACCATCCACCAACAAATAACTCGATCAATAACATTAAAACAAAAGAAAACAATCACGAAGCAACTGTTGCGCAAGGTTGCACCACAAATGGAACCACTAGCGACGATAGCCGATGCTCCTCACGTCCCAAATAGTGGCTTTCAATGAACTAGCAGCTGAATAGAAATATAAATGTCCTGAACTACACTTGAGAAAGATTTTTATTTATTTCCGACTTCAGTTGGAAAAGTTTACAAATGTTTCCCTCGTATTGTGTTGTTGTCTCTAACGGCGACCGGGAAACTTTGAGTGGTCGGTTTTCTATTCATGTTTGTCAAATCTTGAAGTTATCTTGGTCTTGTTACTTTTACAATGTTAAATAAGTATTTGTTATCGTTATTAATACGAACTTGTCTTGAGACGTTATTCAATACGTTGGTGAAAAATAAATATTGGATGGTCTGAAAATACTGAACAATCAAATATTAGACATAGTCGAACAGTCGCACCCACACTTAACAAGATCAAATTACAAAAACATCTAAAACCCAAACAATACTTCTAAGAATAATCAGATAAATTAGCTCGGACACCTTAGATATCAGACAAAGAAAACAACCAGACTCGTTGACTACAAAGCCGAGCCATTAGACGTCTTTAGAAAATCAAAACAAAGAACACCTGATATTGGACGTGTACACCCGCCCTTAGCATTGACACTAATGGTTAGATTAAAAGAATCATTGTTGGAGAAAATACCTCGTGTCCCTTTAGGAAAGTCGGGTGCTGTGGAGTCACTGCTCTTGACTCCATTGTTGCTTCGAGGCTAATTTCTAACCACCCTTTAATGACTACAGAAATTGAACATCTTAACTGACTGACCGAGACCTTACATTTTCAGCTTTTCAGCTTTATCAATATGCTTCTAAGGGTAAATTTCATAAGTGCAGAGTCAACCACACTTGTATATTTTGATATGGGGTTAGCAATGCAGGTGGCGCTACCGTAACCTTTTGTTTTACAATAATGAACAAGGATTTACTATAATGAACCACTTCCTAGAGAAAACTTTTCCCTAGTAGGAAAGTATGAAATATGCGTTCATAAATGTAGTTGAGGTGTTAAAATAAAACTCTTGCAGGTGATGGAGGCTCTAAATGAGGTGCTGTCCAGAATCCAGCCGCTGCACCGCGGCAAGGACGCGCAAGTGTCGCAGGACCGGCGCTTGGCAGCGCAAAAGTGTCTGGAGGACGGAGACCTCGACAAGGCACTGGCTCTCGCTAGCCAAGCTGTGCTCAGAGCCCCTATGACTGGTAAGAGACATAAAGGTGCAGTCTTTTAAGTCAGTGTTGTTTTTTCAGCCAGGACCAAAGACTCCTCGTATGTAAAGATGGACCGACCTTCCCAAGCAAATCTAAATCTACCGAGCGGCGTTTATAATTTGAATTAGGTATAATTACTGAAATATTATTTGAGTTTGTTATAAGTACTGAAATATTTCGGAATAATGAAAGTGAAACTTGCCTGAACTGCTTTTGTCTCACCTGCGGCTACCGGCTTCCCGCAACGCATGCAACGTGGTGCTACCACTACGATGCAGGTGTCAATTTCAGCACTCAGCAACAAGTTTTGGATATGAAGTATGTGTTCGTATTTTTGACGCCACTGATAGTATTGAAAACAGTTCAAATTGTTTGTTTGAAGGATAATTATATTCTTTGGATGAAACACTCCAATTTAGGCCTTCTTTGATGGAAAGTGCCATACGTAGGTAACTTTACAATATTTTGAATACAATTAAATTGTAAAACTTATTTTTTACTTGAATTTGAATTTTTTAATGTTGGAACTACAGTTACCTACGTATGAAGAAGGATGTAGTGTCTACGTAGGATGAAGGAAACCAATTTCTTTCACTTTAACCCTTATAATTTTAGAGTAGGTAGTGGCCTTTATATACTAAACAACTTAAAATATAGGATTCTAAAGTTGATACTTGAGTGAAATAGTAAAGGTGGTAAATTCAAAATATCTTGAATGATTGTATCAAGTACCAATACAGAATAAAATTGTGTACATACAATGTCATTATGAGGATTAACTTTTTTCTATAATAAACAACGTAAAAAAAACACTGAAACAGTGAAACTTAAATATCTTATAGCCAGAGTGCATCTCAAGAAAATTCTAATAAAAATTCCAAATTCGGTCCACATTTGACCGAGAAATCGGTCAACACACATGTAACAAAAAAATACATTCAGCCGAACATAGAACCTCCTCCTTTTTGAAGTCAGTTAAAAAAGAAGTTAAACAAAAGAATAATGTGTATTAGCGAACCGCTGCGCGCTGAGCTCGGCGGCCGGGAAACCAGTGTCCTTGAGTTCAGATTGGTTCTGATTATTTATTTACGACAAAGCAAAACAAAAAGTTAATTTGATTGATTTTCTTGGTCAGCCATCCGCATGAAACATTTAGGTTGCCGTTATTATTCAAAATGTTTACCTGCTCCTCAATATTGAAAGTCTGGGGAACTTTAAAAGTTCAAAGTTAAATTCGTTGTTTCCACGAAAAACAACGTGGGCACATAATTGTTTGCAGTTCTTTTGTGTGTTTTGAATATGATTATTTATTTCTTAAGAAACAAGTTATTCTCGCCTGCTCTGTAATAGCTCTGCTTAAAACATATAAATTTTATTCATTTATTATATACTTTATTGTATATTTTAGTCATTTATTATTAAATATTAGTGAATACTTATTTATTATTTAGTATATTAATAAGTTCCGCACTGGGCCCGCGTGGTGGATTACGGCCCACTCCCTCTCCTAGGGAGAGGAGGTTTGAGTCCCAGCAGTGGGAACATTAAAAGGCTGATTATGCTATATTAATAAGTTATTTCACTTTGTTTTAAATGAATGTGTTTAACCTATGTACTTTCATGAATCCTTCCTTCAAGCTTTCTGTTTTCCATTGACAATTTTTTTCCAAGATTTCCTGATTGAGCTGACTTTACAATGCCATCCTTTCATTTTAGTGAAAAGGAAATAAATTAGAAGTCGTGAAAATGCCTAGAACTTCATGACAAAAATTCTGATTGTTGATTATATTTTATTCACAATGCAAAACCAAACAGAAGATGGATTTTTCCCTCAACATACATAAAATGTGCAAAGACTAATGAAGTAAGTTTTTTTTTAATAAGGTGTCTTGCTGAGCCAGCGATGGCGTAGACACCAAAGCCACTGCCACAAGCTTCAGCCCTATTCTACACACAGACTGTTTTTACCATTTTTTATTTCACAATTAATTATTTTACTCAACCAACGGTGGTAATGAGAAAACATGGCAGGTGCATAAAAAGGAAAAGATTATTAAGAAAACAAAGCTACTATTCTTATTCTTATATAATAAGTAAAATAAACATAATTACATGTACCGTTTTTAATATCTTTTTTACTTTTAGATCTGGTGAAAAATGCATAATTGTACCATACTGTGCATAAAATGATCGATTCTCCTGTTATTTTGGGCCCAATTTGTGACAAAAAGTCATTAGGCTGAGAGGTCGTACATAATATAACTACCAATTACAAGTTTACCTGGTGACACCTCCAAAAAAATAAAATATTTTTAGCTTAGGGTTCCATACCTAGAAAAGAAAAACGAAACCCTTTTAAAGGATTACTTTGTTGTCGGTCTGTCTGTCTGTCTGTCGAGACCCTATATCTTGGAAACGTGTGAAGGTATCGAGTTGAAATTAAGACCAAATTATACTCAGCTCTGCGGTCCCTTGAAGCTGTGAAAAAATTAAACTTTAGAAGTTTAAAATTTTTGAATTTGAAAAGAAGAACCAAAAAAATAAATTAATTAATTTCATTTACAGAGTTCCGTTGCCTACCTTCCGACTTCATCATGAGATCAGTCCGATATATTCCCTCCCCCTCTTCTTTCAGCCAGCCATCGACGACACGTATAAACAAAGCAATTTTACTTGTTACGACAGTTCTGCTGTGATCCTATGAGTTCTGTTCCATGTCTTCGAAGTTCATGACTAGATCAAGACAATATTTCTATGGGATCAACTAGGAAGCATAACATTTCAATCAAAAAATAATTTTCAATAACGGTTCACAATTAACCGAGAAATCGGTGAACATACAGGAAAAAAATACATTTAGACGAACATAGCTCCTTCTTTTTGAAGTCGGTTAAAAACGTATATTTCGACACTCATCAATCAAAACTACTAGGGCAAGTAGAGGGTACTTCCAGTTGACCTCGAATCCTGAAATTTGGCATAAAGCAAGCTCTTATAGAACAGGTAATAGCAATAAATCTGAAAACAGAACAACAGCGAGGAAATTTTTGATGAAATTATTAAGTGTATATTTAGGTCACTATGGTATATACCGGCAAAATAATTTACTAAGTTTAATCAAATAAACTTAATGTCCAGTCTAAGTATCACAAAAAAATCGTCATAATTGGAAATTGAATTGACTAGATTTTTTTACGATAATAAATAATCATGGCCTAATTATTTTTGGCTGGCTTGACTTTATGACTTTTGCCTAAACTGAACTTTTAAAGTTATATATATAGCTAATTTAAAAAATATATATATAAAAAAATAACGCAAACGCAAACAAACAAACACAAAAATATAGCAAAAAAGCATTTAAAAAAATACCCTTTACCGCCCATTTATTTTTAATTTTGCAAATAGATTATTTAAAAACACTTTTATACGTTAATTTTTTCGTCAGTTTAAACTAGATGAGGCCGGTGTTTCCTAGCAAACATGTCAAACCATATGAAAACCGTGCAGTTTAGTGTCAGAGATGGCCTTTTGAGGAAAGAACCACAGATTTGAGTCGACCTGTCTGTATAAATGTATAGCTGTGTATAGCTCAACTTAGGACTACTAAGGAGGTCAACGATTTGACGAACAATATCAAGGAAAGGAGATTTTGGCAGGCCGCATAACTATAATATTCAGCTTGCCAGACATACGTCAAAATAGTTGGGAAGGAAAAAAAAATCCACGTAGTCCTCATATTCACCATTATAAACATTTCAACTGTTGTCCAGATCTTGCCTTTTAAAATCATAAGGAGTTATTGACATAATTTAAGTAATTTCACCAACTTTGAACTGGAATGTCTTTAATACGTGGATTCTATTAATATTAATGTCTAAGACAAAATTGTTTTGAAATTTAATCTATATGTATACTCGTACTTTTGTTTATTTTTCATCACTTGTAGCTAAAAACATATGCCAGCAAAATTTTGTTCGAGAGTCACAATCGACAACCACTCATTGTTGTTCTGTAACAAAAAAAGTTTTTTTTGCTATTCCGAAAAATTTACAAGACTCCATTCGAGAATTGAACTATTTACATAGGTTAGTTTGTGCGGAACCCTAAGTGCGCGAGTCCGACTCGCACTTGCCCAGCTTTTATTGAAAAGACTCTAAACTTCATTAGGGAGACCTTCAAAGGGAAACTAAAGAAAAAGTAGATAGATTGAGGAGTGATATCAAAGAAAAGCGAGTCAATAAATACACACACACACAACTATCACTCAACGCGGTCTAGTCCCAAGCTAACCAGACAAGCTCTGCTTATGAGTGAGACCAGACTACTGATAAACATACTTAAATATTTCTAAAAACATACATATTATAGATAAATTACACCCAGACACAGAACAAATGATTGTGCTCATCACACAAATATTTGTCCTGGGTGGGAACCGAACCCAATACCTCCGGCATAGCAGTCATGACCACTAACCAGTAGACCTACAGGCCAGTGTAAATAGTCAATGATAGCATGTCGACTCCAAGAAATAGGTATAACATTATATACTTCATTATCTTTAATATCGTAAATATTTAAATAAAAATGAATAGTTAAATATGTTGCTGAGCACAAATATTAAGAATGACAGAACCACATTGGATAAACTCTCTTTAAATTATTTGTTGAAGTCTGAGGAAGCTTCATTGAATATGTAGAGAAAAACAAAAAAGGACCAGAAAACCATGAAAAACATATTTGTCTTTAGAACGTACAAATCATTCTTAGCTTTTCGGATTGGGTAAATTTCAGTAGCTTTTGTCAGAACGACGTCTGTCAGTTCAGCTAATTACGGATAAGTTAGAAAACTAAACCAATGGCATTTACAGTACCTACTTAAACGACAAACTTCACATGCAGTCCGGTCAACAGAAACAACTAAAAAATAGGAAAAACACCCACCAGAATAGTGTTACAGTTCATCCTCTCGGGAGTTTAGTAATTAGGGCACGAAGAGGCTCCGGCTACAAAGGCATTCTGAGCGACGCGGCGTGCTAAACAGATCAGCTGGCTAATGGGACAATGTTATTTGTAACCTTATTCTATTCCACTTAGTCACTTTTAAAACCAACCGTAGTGCTTCACGGTCCCTGATTAGTTCATTGCTGGAGATGAGATACTGTTTTAGATATTAAATTTTGTTTACACGCCGTGTGCCGTATGCACGACGGCAGTTCCGATTGGTGCACATGACGACCTTTCATTCAACTTATTTATTTATTATTAAGGTAAAACTAACAGCTTCTGTGTTCACCATTTTACAGGAAAGGATAACAATTGGCCTAAGTCTTTACACAGTCGCCAATTACAGATCAACCAGCATTCATAAAATAAATCAAATTATCAATACAATACATGAACAAGATCAAAATCATACATTGCAATTGAAAAAGAATAAAGCAACAAAACAATTAACAATAATCGAAATATCAAATAATTAAAATAATAGAAATAATCCAATTAAAGCAAACAAAAAAACAAGCATGGCAATTGAATAAAAATAAAAATTAATAATCAAATTAGAAAAATTATCAGAGTAATCGAAAATATATATAATTAAGAAAGTCAACATAATCAAAATATCGAAGTAAGCAAAATACCTATATACCTATTGCATACATACCGTACAACGCGGGTGCTACCCCCACGTACCCACATTTCGGTTGTTACGTTTAATTATGACGTAAACGGAGGCGAGCCTATTGCTGACTATTACCGGGCTAATCCCAAATAAATAAACTATAACATTTTGCCCGACCTGAGAATCGAACCAGGGACTTATCAAAACTTGCTACAGTACATATGTATCTAGTGGCACCGTCAATCATTTGTAAACACACTTAGTTTAAATGTTTACTTACTGCCTAAATTGTTCCCAGGTGGTGACGACGCCGTATCAGAAGGAGGAATCTCCCTGGCTCTGGCCCTGTGGCTTCGTTCGGAGATCCTCCTGCGCTGCGAGAGACCAAAGGCTGCTCTAGAAGACCTGAAACTGGCGTTGAAGGAACGGCTACCAGCTAAGATGAGGGCCCAGTATTATTGGAGGATGGGGCATTGCTATCGAGGTAAGTAATTTAATAGATGATGTCTCATTTACGTAAGATTCTTGAATTTTAGACTCACAAAAACACAATTCCAACATAGGGTCATGCGTGACTCTGGGACCATGAGTTGATTTCTAAAAGGGAATCCGTGATCCTAGAACGTAAGGGCAACTGAAGTACCATAGGTGTAGTTTTAGTCAATAAAAGTCTGACCTCCCACTCCGCCTTAGAGCGAGCGAAGTTATCAGATAATTTCCCACCTCATAAAAAGTAAAATATAATAAATAAGTAATTTAAATTCAATGGAAAACCACGTTGCAATCAAAATAACTTCAAGTTGAAATCATAACTGTGTTTCATGAATCGTGATTGTGTCGCCACAATATTCAAGGTGACAATTAAACTTGAACGTCCGATGTCCAACGACACGTACCACCTGTAGGATACTCTTGTGACTATTTTTACTCCGAATATTAAATTCTTTCAGCATAAAATAACTTTGGTTGTAGTTGTATTTGTCGTGGCCAGATCGTAGATCGTAGAAATAACACTATAGAGATGAATGCTCTATAGTGTTATTTAGTGATTATTCTTTTAAAATTAAAGCTATTTAAAATGTCTTATTTATCTTTAATATTCTTTATTTGGAATTTTTATTTAACCCTTGATGTCATGGAAACCCTACATTATGATATGGCCAAACCTTGATTGAAAAATCATGAAACGTTGACGTTTAAACAATCTGGCTAGTTTAAGTTGGCCATATCATGAAATTCCACCATTTCATGATATGTCCGATCACATCATGAAGTGATCTAAAATCTGGCCACGACATAAACACTGTCCTCTTTCTCCGCTGTCTGACATTATTTAGCATGGGCATGCGTCGTGTGCCGCTGTTGTTTCTTTAAGTATTGCTTGATAAGTAAGCGCTTGGCTACTATCTCACCTGCAGACCTTGTTACGACCGTTTCCTTTCGAATCTCTTTCTACAGTCAGTAATGGTTCCTTTGTTGTGACAATGTGACTTAACATTGAGATGATGTCATTACCGTACATTTTAAGCTTTCTACTAGTGTTAACGATTGTAGGTTATCAATTTGGCTAAGCCTAAGGCTAAGATAGCGTAAACGATGATGTGGTCGACAATGGCACACTTATCAAGAAGTAGCCTTCCACACTTGGCTTAAAATCCTCTAGAATAATCCAGAATCTAGATTGTACGTATCAGGAAATAATATTCAATTAGCGTCCCCTTGTCTCCTTTTACACTCTAGCCATATTAGTCAAGTTACAAGTAACTGACTTAAATTTAACATACAGGCATTTAAAAATAATATGGCTGCGATATAAATAACACTAATCTAAACATTTTTGGTTTTTAAATGTAGACAGATACAACCATACCTATGTGTTAGGTTAAAACATATCTGAAGGCACCTTAGTTCGAATTTGATAGTAGAATAATTATTTACTACTTATCTTATTTTTTAATGTTTATTTTCATATTAATGACTTGCATGTTACTATTTTAAGTAACTGTATTGTAGACTTACTATTTTAGGGTTCCATACCCAAAGGGTAATACGGTACCCTATTGCTAAGACGCCGCTGTCCGTCTGTCTGTCACCAGGCTGTGATTTCATGTACCGCGATAGCTAGACAGTTGAAATTCTCACAGATGATTTATTTCTATTATCGCTTTAAGAACAAATACTAAACACACAATAAATTAAATATTTAAGTGGGTTTCCTTCACAACAAGCGTGTTTTTTTTTTGTTGTTGTTTTTTGCGCGAGCCCGACTCGCGCTTGACCGGTTTAATCAAACATTAGCGAGTTCTGATATTGATTCACTCAGGATAGCTTTAATGGTTACGATATACTAATTTATTTTATTTTAGGCAATTTTTGAGCATGTATTCCAGATGTGATATATTTTCAAAACAGTTTAAGTGCTGTTAGCATCTTAATGTTTTTAAGGTCATAAAATTAATCTCAGAAATAGTTACGTCTCACAGATTTTTCGAAAACAGAATTATATTTAGTATGCATTATTAAATAAAAACTCCAATAGCTACTCTGTTGCATTTTGGCTATAGACTAGTGAATGGTTAGCCCTTCTTTTAAAATTGCTATATGCACCATGAATGGTCAGACGATGAGATGACGAGTATTATAACCTCTAATTGAGGTATTATTCAACGAGTCACCACAGCTTAAAAAAAAATTCTTATCATTGTTGGCAGTTTCTATAATATAAATATCACAATGTGGCCCTAACACGAGCTTTTAATGCGATTCATTTGACGACCTTAACTAAACTTCTAGAGGGATTGGGCTACAATTTAGGGTATAATCATAATAATAATATATCATCCAGATATAGATAGCGGCACGAATCTTGAGCGCTCGGTGAAGGGATGGAGATCGTTTTAAGCATCGTACAATATCGGCGAGCCAATCACTATACAAGGATTTCACTCCCCGCCCCCGTGTCGCTCTTCATACTACTAAAGAGACCCGATATTTCACTTCTGCGTGCTTATGCGCAAGTAGAACTGAAGAAGTTAGCGCTCAACATCCGTGCCGGTAACATACCTACTCGTTGAAATAGCACACTATCCATTTGCTCTATATAGTCGTAGCCCACCTACTGGTTTACGAGGTTAACACATATCATACGTCAGGGCCAAGTAAGAACTAAAAGACATTTAGAAAAATATTTTTATACAAAAGCCAATTTCTAAGCACAACCCGTTCAACATCCACGTGTGCCTTGATCGTAGATAGCCATTGGGGTTAGGTTTAGGGATGTGCGGATGATGTAGAACGACGATGGAGACGAAAGTGGAACCGGTGTCTACTGGGAATACTAAGATTTTTTTATTGATTAATAATATGTTCTAAGATAAAACAACAATCACATAAACTGACTCCATTAAATTGGACCTGGCAGCTACTGCGACTGTGGAACCAAATCTTAAAGCTTCAAGTTTGATCTTTAGTAGTACTTAACTATACTCCATTTGTTTAGGTAGTTAACTAAATGTAAACAATCTTACCATGTCTTTTATCTAAAATTTTCTCTAAAAATGTAATCAAAAAATTTTTACAATTAGGTATTTACCTATACCGATGTTAGGTAATTAACTAAATTTAAATAATCTTTGTATGTCTTTTATACGATTTATTTTAAACAAAAAGACTTATCAAGATTGTTTACGTTTAGTTAACTACATAATCAGATGGAGTATAGGTTCGTTTCAACAACATGGAAACTTCACGGAAATTCATGGGCATTTATAAAACGTTAAAAACTATTGCAAGGTTCCAATTGGTCGTTTCCTATGGAGAAGAACCGAAAAAGGAGAAAGAAAAAAAATGGATTTTAAAATTTTTTTATTTACACCCTTCAAGTACAACCCCTAATCGATCATATTAAAGGGTCCTAGACTAGTACACCTCCGTCACAGCTCTGCGAAAAACTTGCGGAGATGAATTTTCGATTTTTCACGGAAGTTCCACCCTTACGGAGGTGTTGTCTAAGTCCCCTTACTCCGTAGTTGAGATGCTGTACTGCCGTCAAAGTCAGAGATTGCCGATGTGTATCGAATTACTCACGGGGGCTACTTCTCAATGACCCGCGTTTTAATGAAAAGGCTGCAAAAAGGATGAAAGACTTTGAGATGATGTTATTCCAGATACAGGTTAAGCAATATTTTTCTAGCACCATCCAAATCGCGTTGCCTTGTTCAACCCGACTAAAGCTGGTGTGGGACGTCAGTAGTCAAAATAATTATAAATTTGACTGGTTTGTTGGCCTAGTGGTTAGTGGCCCTGACTGCTGCAATGCTGGAGGTCGTGGGTTTTGTTTCCAACCCAAAACAAATGCTTGTGTGATGAGCACGATCATTTGTTCTGTGTCTAGATTTAATTAATCTGCAATATGCATGCATTTAGAAATATATAAGTATGTTTATCAGTTGTCTAGTACTCATAGCAAAAGCTCAGTTTAGTTTGGGACTAGATGGCGTTGTATGAAAGGTTGTGGATTATTGTATTATAATTATAATAATTCGCTGAGCCGCCGAACTTCGTACCGCCTAATGAATGTAGAATATCTTTCGATATAGTCAACCGATTGCCATGAAACAAAAGCTAAATAATATATATTATCAAATTACACACAACTTTATTGTATAAAAGTTATCTACATCGATTTCGTACATTCTACGTGATGCGCGTACAACTCAAAACTTCCACAGATTTATTATACATATGTATCGATTATGGCCTTTGGTTAAAAAAGCATTCTTAAGCGCCTGCTCCTAATATAATAGCAAGACTAGTAAAGTTATTTAGCGTCTGATTTTTTTTTCGACCTTGCATTGATCTAAATATCTACTGTTTTTGGTATTTATGTTTGACGCCCTTCAGCCGTGGTGCTCCCTGCTAGTTTGACGCCCTTCAGCCGTGGTGCTCCCTGCTAGTTTGACGCCCTTCAGCCGTGGTGCTCCCTGCTAGTTTGACGCCCTTCAGCCGTGGTGCTCCCTGCTACTTTGACGCCCTTCAGCCGTGGTGCTCCCTGCTAGTTTGACGCCCTTCAGCCGTGGTGCTCCCTGCTAGTTTGACGCCCTTCAGCCGTGGTGCTCCCTGCTAGTTTGACGCCCTTCAGCCGTGGTGCTCCCTGCTAGTTTGACGCCCTTCAACCGTGGTGCTCCCTGCTAGTTTCGGACGAGGCTCTGGCGACCGAGCCGAAGGAAGAATAACCATTTCCCCACACGGTTGCAAGTAACAAGCAAAAGTGGCGGGAAGTTGTGTGACGTACCCTGACGGCGATCGGAGAGCTACGTTCGTGATGACCACGACCACTATGGCAAGAGTGAAACGACCAAGAAGAGATATTTGTTTAAACATTGCACCTAATTCGAAATTAATCTTGTAACGTGGGTGCAATCACAAACATGCGAACCCACATGCAAAAGATACCCAGACCCGGAACAACTATATGTGGACTATACAAATTAGTTAGGTGCGGGAATCGAACCCGCGACACGGAACACAGCAGTCAGTCAACCACTCAACCACTCACTCAACCACTGCGCCAACAATGTCGGCACGCCTATGTATGTATGTATATATCTATGCCTCTGGTTTGATGAAATCCCTGCCAGTTAGGCTTACAATGCATTTAGAATACAAACACGTTGTTAATTACGTTATGCCGGGATTTGGTTCGATTTCCCACAACAAAGCAATGCGGTCCACACCCCATTAGTGATGTTGGTTACTGATAACCACAATATGTTTTGTTTGATGTTGTTGAAATTTACATTTTATGCTACTAGGTGAAAGCTTGCGGCTAATTGTTTCCATATTAATATAAAAATAAAGTCTAAAACCTTTGTGAGAGCTGGAACTAACCTGTATGACAGATCTCCAGGCTCGCATCATTTTAAACATAATCGCATATAACATGAAACTTATGTTTGTAAGATTATGAGCGGGAGAAATTTGTAAAATGACTATAACGTGTCTGTGTGTTAGTGTTTATAAGGAATGTGATTAAACTTATTTTGTGGCTTGGAAGATACTTTCTGTATCTTCATAGTCCAAATCAAGGAGCCAAGAACGTTGCACAAACAACACACCATTCATTTTTTCTTTAATTACTGTTTATTTAGGGTAGCACAACGTCCACATCAAACGTGAAAAGCGCGATTTTAGTTTATCTGTTATCTTAAGCTTCTACATGTTTTTTCTACACTGTGTGTATCCTATGTGTACCAAATAAAATATTTTTCTTTCTTTCAAATCTTTCTTAGTCGTCATCTCAATAGTTCAAAGATTCAAAGGAATTTCGAATAAATCATTTACAGACACTTTTGAATTGTCAAAAAGTCCCTCAGTCAGAAAAGTGACGCTCATTGCTCATTCTAAAACGGAGTTTCTTGTACATTCTTCTCCATAGAAATCTATCTCTGTCGAGAAGAATGAACAAGAAACTCTATGGACACTCATTTCAATCATGTTATGTACGAGTAACACAAATATCTAGTTATATATTTCTTGTCGCTGTTTTTATGTGAGAACAATGTAAATAATGTGAAACAAAAATCTAAACATACAATTTTAAACTAAACCACTGGCAAATAAGAGATGACCAGTCTCAACTGACAGCGCCCGTTCACGGACATGACGCGTATAAATAAGGCACATCTTTTCTAGACAAAGGAATAATATTATACAATCTTGCAAAAACCTGTCCATTCAGGCGTGTCAGACTTTTACTGACTATAACCCACTCCTATGTTCCTTATTTGCCTTGCGTTCCAGGGCCCCGGGGTTCATTTTCACTTAACCCATGGCCCCAGCAAGCTTGGACCCTGCTGGGCCCCTACAGTACTGCACCTACCCATTTCCTCAACATTAAGTATCTTCAGCTTCTAGCTGCGAATCTACGGCGCTGCACTAGTGTATTCATATTGTCAACTAGATGTATCAGCATGTACCTCGTCGTAATTAAACTATTATTAGTCAATTACTGCCGACAGAACTTCATTATCATAATATTGTTTACATCGTAAACGTCTAAGTTCTCGGTATATAGATTGTTGTAGGAGCCTAGTATGTTCCCTTAACTTTCATCTCACAACTGAGAATGTTTGCGTCAAAAATAATTAAAACCATACTTTTTATCAATATACAATCAAGTAAAATCTCTTAAATTAAAATGAGATAAAAATGAAAATAAGTTGTCCATTTTACTACTGTACAATCAATTTATTCACTTTATTCTTTATTGTACACACAATTTCTAATAGACAATAAAAGTAGGACAGTTGGTGTATATAGGCGAGCTTAACCCACAACTGGGTTTTCTTACATCAAATCATATGAATGAGAAAGAAATTTTACATTTGACGAACTTTAAATGTACAACAAAAAATTAAATACATAAATTAAATCTAACTTATTCGGCATACGAAAGGTTCGTATGCCGAATTAGAGACCCAATTAAAAAGCGATTGTGTCTCGCGTGGATCCGCGCACCGGGCATTCAATGAGTTAATACTAAAATATACTAAACAGATATGTGTACAGCTCACTGTACATAAACATATTATATACAATAAATAAATACCTATAAACGTAAATATTTATGGGTCACGTTGACAGAAAATGTTCCTTAATTGTTCCCCTGATAATTTCCAACGAAGGGCTAGCCCTCAATGTATGTGGAAGAAAATTCCAGAGCGCACAGCACGAACGGTAAAAGATCTACTGCAGCGACTAGAGTGGGGACGAAAACAAAGGAGAAGAGAGGATCAATTATTATTACCTACATGACAATTTTGAAATAGAATTGTCACATGCAGAAACAAACAGTGAAATATAATAAAAAATATGCCTACAAATAAATCTTAAACTATGATGTCCAAAGATTGGCCAAAGTCAAAGCATATTGCTTAAAATCAAGAGTTAATTCAATTAAAAGCTTGTTAATTATTATACCAATACTGTATTATACAATAGCTGACTCAGCAAACGATGTTCCGCCATAGAAATTATCTAAGAAAAAATTGGGAGGTGACGGTCGGAGGGTAATAAATAGCCTACGACTTCAAACCTACCAAAAATAAACAAAAAAAATCATAAAAATCGGTCAAAACGATGGAGTTCGATAACAAACACTATGACATGAGATTTTTATGTATTGGATATCTTACGTGACATACAGCTTGTTGTTTTTCCAGGTGCAGGTGAAGCGACCCGCGCCAAGGTATCGTACGAGCTGGCAGGCCGCTTGCTGGGCTCCGACGAGGCTGCTAAAGCGCGGCTGGCAGAGGACATCGGGAGCCTGGACTACACGGCCCAGCCTAAACCGAACGTTGAAAAGCCTGGTAACGAAAATATGGAATACTTTCAAGGAGTTTTATAATCAGTCATACTTTTCCAAATTCTTAGAGGTTTTAACTGAGAATAAACTAGCGCGCCTAACCATAAATGATTGCATCCCTGCTAACCGTCACGTGGGATCGTAGTCAAGCACTGGTTTAAATCATTTAAAAAAAAAAGAATGACAAAAGCCTTGGCAAAACCAGAATGATATTAGCCTACTATGACTACCTACAGCAAATACAAGTAATAATATATAAGTTGGAAAAAGTGTACCAACGTATAAAGAATTTTCCCAACTTATTCATTTATAGATGGTTTCCTGTCTAATTGTAGGTATGCAGCTGATTGTATTCTGCAGCAGCTGATTGTATTCTATATATTTCATCATAACAAACCAACAGAAAAAATTGTCCACTACAGAAAAATACGGAAACATTATAAAGGACCATAGGCTGAAAAACAATGGCGTTGTGAAATACGACTCAACCATTCAACTCAAAGCTTACGTCGCTTGTTTGTCTGATTCGTTAAAGCTTTAATAACAGAGCAAAGTAAATTAAAAAACATACATAAAAGCATTTTAAACAATTACAGCAAACAGCGGCGCAAACACTTCGTTCTTTGGAGTAAAGCGACGCTGAAAAAGTTTTATTTAACACCGCCATGACACGCGGGGCTTCGTCAACGGTTGCCCACGTACTGGGCTGGGTAACTGCTGCTGTTAACTTCACCATGTCTATGAAAACTTGACTTGGCAGCTTGTTATTAGACAATATGTGCTGTGCACGCCTATAAGTGACGAATTCACCGCACAATACAAGAATGTCATAACAATTACTGTAAACAATTAGTGAATAAGTCGTTGGTGTGTCAATAAATAAATAAATAAATATCTCCTAAAGAGATGACAAAACTATAAACGTAGATTTGGGTCAGGTTTCTCTAAGTAGCTATAGAGGAAAAAAAATTAACCAAATTGCGCAAATTTTGACATGATAAACTTGAACACAAATGAAACGCGATCTCGTTATATTAGAGCTGAGAATGTTAAATTTTTGTAGTATTGATTACCTATAAACATATTATATTTTTTGTTTTGATATGTCCTTATAGTAAAAGATAAAGTTATCGCTTACGAGACATGTTTACTTAGTAACATATTTGATGGTCCCTAGCCGGCCGAACGCTTGAGCAGGTATCAACTGAGTCGGTGCGGTCACTGACCGCTATTTTTGACAATATCGAATTACTTTTTTAAGTTTAGGCTTTAAAGTTATTGGTAAACTAGCTGACCCGGCAAACTTCGTACCGCCTTAGCGTAGCAATGATGCACTACTTTATTTTGGAACAAATGATGCTCGAATTTAATTAAGTAACCACGTTTCCGAACAAACAATGCTCATTCAATATAGTCTATGGCTGTGAATGACATTGACATTCGTTACGCGCGTTTTTTTAAATATGCAAAATTAAATGTATATTTTTCAATATTTCTGAGAGATTTTCTTAATATTTTTTTCCGTAAGAACCTTCTCCTAATAATAACAAATACAACAAAAAAAGAGTTAGTGAAATCGGTCCAGCCATTCACGCGTGATGCCGTGACCAAGGAAAACGGGTTTCATTTTTATATATATATAGATGTAATTCCAATTTTTCTTTCATACTTTCTTAGGCTTAAGACCATCAAAATGCAGAAAATAAATCACATTAAAATTTATAATCTATTCAAATTAAAGCACTTACTTATGTTACTTACACAAGATACAGTTCAGATTGAAACCCGTTGAAAAATGGAAATGTGTTCTATTACTTACACTGGACAACCAAAAAAATTTTACGCACTGGTTGAAAACTTTTCCTGTATAAAACTGTCTCACTCCAACAACGCCCTTTTTTATTTACCTACAAGCCAACACCCGAATTAACATCAACTCCAGCGTCAACACCGCGAGTCGCCGATAGTAGTGCCAGTCGAGCAATCTTGTGACGTTTGTAGTTGGTGAAAAAGTATGGACGCTTTCGGAGAACCCGACGTACGGCGCGGCGCGTGTCCACCCTTACGTTGTTAACTACTCTACGGTCCGGACTAACCGTTTCGCTTCTTCGTTAATACCGCATACATCGAAGGATTGGAACAAATTGCCTGCTGCGGTCTTCTCGTCCGATTATAATTTTGGTGTTTTCAAGGTTAGAGTGAATATGCTCCTAATAAACTAGTCGCTTCACCATCAACGATTTCATCACTACTTACCACCAGGTGGGATCGCAGTTAAACACTAATTTATATAATTAAAAAAACGAACGAACGGTAAACATGTACAGCGATCAGCGATGAAGTCGCATTTCTGAAGTTCACTGATGAACTTAAAAAGTCACCGAATGCCGATGCTAAAGTAACATAAATATCTCTTAGGGTTCTTATTCTCTAAAATTGCTAAGTCACAAAATAACGCTCCCCACACGCGTCTGTACTGCCCAGTGCGTCCCAAGTAGTCATAGCATGTTATAACTCGGTCCACGTTTAGTGGCACGATGAGGTGGCGACCCTCGACTCCCGCGCCCCGAACGGAAGCCGGGTGCCGACATTGTGAGCCCCATCGGAAGTGCTGGCAGCTTTGACATGTGGACATTCAGCGAAATAGAAAGGTTTTGCACTATGTTTCAGATTTTGTTGTACATTGTCGGCTTTATGATTTAATGTTAGTAGAGGAATAATAAATACCAAGATATTATTTTAGGAACTTGTAATTAACAAGTAGGTACGTGTAGTTTGTAAATATCTACTTATAAGTACTCAATTAATATTTACTTTTGATTTATTGAGTACTTATTTATTTCCATTTTCTGATATTTCCAGGTATATCGCTTACAGGCGGAGCGAAACAAAACATGCCTTCACTTTCGAAGTTGCTGAAAATAACGGAAGAAGAGACGAAGGTAAAATTTTAATTTATTATGAAATAAGTTCACTATAGGTACAAAAATGCCTAGGTAATAAATGTTCGCTGAACTATAAGAATTCGAGGTAAGGTATTATTTGATTGTAGTTTGTTTTTTTTTCTATTTGGCACTAAAAATATCAAAGAAGATATTCTCAAAATTGTAAAAATCACGTTTAGCCTGACTGCCTGTACTAAGCCTAAATCAGTGAACACCAAGTCCTTTGTCACACCCGATCCGTAAACATGAATAGGTATTTGTAGAATGTTTTAGTAAGATCAAAAGAAACTCATAGTAAAACGCACTACTTCAATTTGGTTCAATCTCATATTCACATTATAACTTGTGAGACAAATGCTAATAATAGCTGTTAATGAAGTCAAATATTCAACTTGTCTAGTAGCAAGATGGCCCCGACAAAATTCTCACTATTGTACCTAGGCAGAACTTTACAGTTCGTAGACATTCGTTTTTTTTTAAACAACAATCTGTTTATTTAACATTAAGCTACTTCCTTAGTTACACTTTTTGTCTAAATGTGGCAGATGGTATCGAATAGAAACATCCAATGAATTTCTCTCTGAATCGATTTGAGATAAGGTAGCGAAATTATATCCTGACTAGCTTCTACCAGCGGCTTCGCCCGCTGATAAGTAGGTTTCTCCATACAAACTTTGGACCCCCGTTTCATCCCCTTTGGGGGTGAATTTTGGAAAATCTATTCTTAGTGCTCACCTTCGTCATAAAAGGAAACCTTGTGCAAAATTTCACGATCTTAGTCCTAGTAGTTTCAGCTGTGTATTCATATATGTCAGTCAGTTTCCCCTTTTACATATATAGATAACTTACAAGCCCGGGCTTTGACATGTTTGGACAGTTTTTTCTAATAGCTAGTATCTCTCTGAGAAACTTGTTTATCCGTTTTTAATTTCAGATCTTGAAAAATTTATTTGCTGTATACATGCTTTTCGGAATGTTAAACATATATCTAATTGTTTTAGTTAGGAACCTATCTAGGATTATACATGTATCCATATTGGTTGGATATAGTTTCTGGATAGCCTTGTGTACTTACTTCCTTTTAGCTTTGGTTCGATAGCTGAGAGTTTTTACTGATCATCCAGTACATATTTCTAAGTTTTGTATCGATTTTTCGAGATGATTGCCAAGATATGTAGCAGTTTCATGTGGCTGCATTTGTACAAGATATGTAGCAGTTTCATGTGGCTGCATTTGTACAAGATATGTCGCAGTTTCATGTGGCTGCATTTGTACAAGATATGTAGCAGTTTCATGTGGCTGCATTTGTAAAAGATATGTCGCAGTTTCATGTGGCTGCATTTGTACAAGATATGTAGCAGTTTCATGTGGCTGCATTTGTAAAAGATATGTCGCAGTTTCATGTGGCTGCATTTGTACAAGATATGTAGCAGTTTCATGTGGCTGCATTTGTACAAGATATGTAGCAGTGTCATGTCGCTGCATTTGTACAAGATATGTAGCAGTGTCATGTCGCTGCATTTGTACAAGATATGTAGCAGTTTCATGTGGCTGCATTAGTACAAGATATGTAGCAGTGTCATGTGGCTGCATTAGTACAAGATATGTAGCAGTGTCATGTGGCTGCATTAGTACAAGATATGTAGCAGTGTCATGTGGCTGCATTAGTACAAGATATGTAGCAGTGTCATGTCGCTGCATTTGTACAAGATATGTAGCAGTTTCATGTGGCTGCATTAGTACAAGATATGTAGCAGTGTCATGTGGCTGCATTAGTACAAGATATGTAGCAGTGTCATGTGGCTGCATTAGTACAAGATATGTAGCAGTGTCATGTGGCTGCATTAGTACAAGATATGTAGCAGTGTCATAAGGCTGCATTAGTACAAGATATGTAGCAGTGTCATGTGGCTGCATTAGTACAAGATATGTAGCAGTGTCATGTGGCTGCATTAGTACAAGATATGTAGCAGTGTCATGTGGCTGCATTAGTACAAGATATGTAGCAGTGTCATAAGGCTGCATTAGTACAAGACATGTAGCAGTGTCATGTGGCTGCATTAGTATAAGATATGTAGCAGTGTCATGTCCCTGCATTTGTACAAGATATGTAGCAGTTTCATGTGGCTGCATTTGTACAATATTTAATAGAACAGGCGTTTTTTCATGGCGTGCTAAATTGTCAAGCGTACGAGTGTGAATGAGGGATGGAGCTCTTTGATTACTTTATGTTATGCTATACACCCTATATAGCGTCATCCCTTTAACAGTTCAGTTTAGGTCGTCAAATGGACGTCATTATGAGCTCGTGGTAGGTCCTTATGAGGGATTTAATTGCTTTCTGAGTCATATAGAAAGTAGTAAGGATTGCGGCGACCCCAAATAACACGGGATATGGGCAGAAATGATAATGATGGGAAGAAGTAAGGAAAAAAATTCTACCTAAAATCAATAATTATGAGGGTAAGACGTAGGACCATCGACCTATGTTTTTGATGAGGGAATAGTTGTAAATACATTAGCACTCCTCGAATGTTCGTGAACTTGCATCCTCTTGCCTGGCTGTGACGCTTGTATTCCCGCCAGGGTCGCTTCGCGGTGGCGCACGCGCCTATCAAAACCGGCGACGTCTTGCTGGTAGACCCGCCGTACGCCGCTTGCCTACTCGCTGACTATTACGGTACGCACTGCTTGCATTGTTTCAAAAGGTAAGATACTTTTCTAGTGCCTTGATCACAGAGCAGGGTATCGTCTAGAGGCGGTAGTACCGATAAAGTTCATGGCACTGAAGTGCGATCTGTCACGAACTGCCTTCGATCCTATTCGTAAGGTCTACTATCCACAGACGCGTAGCTTCATAGACGCGTATTTGTCATTATACGCTTGGTGTACAGCTGCGTAAAGCTTACATACAAAACCTTGAAACTCTGTCCACAAAGCGGCAACAACAGGACGACACGATACTGCTAACAATACTGCTTGTAGACGCCATGCTCTGTGGTCGTCACCGAGATGGTCGCAAGATATCGAATGTTTCCACTATTTCAGACTGGATGATTCTGAGAACGAAGCCCCGGTATGGTGCCCGAAGTGCTCAGGAGTAGCCTTTTGCAGCGTTGCGTGCAGGGATGCGGCTGTTTCTACGTATCATGCTTATGAATGCCAGTTCTTAGATCTTTTTATTGGTGAGGAAATTGAACCCTATTTGTGAAATTGATGTGTGTTAGATGTCTAGCGGTATTTCAACCGCAAAGAAGTAAATAAACCTTTTTATAAAATTAACAAACCAACATCCAAATGAAAACCACTACAAAGTAACAATTAATATTAAGTACGGAAGTCCATGTTTCTAGTTTAGGACGTTTGTCAATGATTAGTTTTTTTTTTAATTGGATGATTGTTATTGATTTTTAAGGTTTTTTTTCTACGTTTTATTCGTTTTTCACTATTCGGTTTTGATTATTGGATATCCCCATAATTAAAACTCAACAGTGAGCAAGTTTTATAATAAGATACGAAGGTATTATTAAGGTACTGATGATATTACTATTAAGTTACTATATGATATTACTATTAAAGTAATTTATAGGCAGAGTTCATTTCAAAACTATACCAATAAGCTCAAACACGGCTAGGATACATTGTTTTACTACAAAATTCTGGTACCTGTCTTCCATAATCATATCTGATCAGTTTAATGCTACATACTTCATCAGAAAAGTATATTTCATTTTGTTTGTTCGTCATCACTATATCAGTGTTCAGAATAGAATCATTTAAAAAGGAAACCGAATTTATAACCTCTTCTTCTTAAAAGATCTGACGTCACAAGTCCACACCGCCATATCAACTATATACAAAACGGCCCTTAACAACCATCGGGTCGTTGCCAACCAAACACAACACCCGGACGTCGGATCGTCCCATTTTTGCGGAGGTTCAAAGACTTGTCACCCTGTCCCGCATACCCCTACTACTGTTACAAAGTATCTTGTTACAAATAACTTTTTGTTGATTTTGTTGAATTAATTCTAACTTTCCTACCTATGTGTTCCAGGTTCTGGCATGTCAATTCTAAGTCACATAGCGTTACGTATGGTCACGCAGGCAGGTCTCGACACTAGTCTATCAATACACTCTAAATACATAAGCAATGAAGTCAAAACGGTGGAAGGAGCAGTTCTCAACGACATTGAAGGAGTAGCAATGAAATCTAAAATCAAAAGCAGAAAGGAAAGGCTCAACAGATCTAAGAAAGGAATTAAGAGTTTCACAGAAAAGAACTTCAAAGAAGAAGAGGAAGAGGTAAAAGCTGATGATAAAATGAGTATTGAAGAGAAATTAGAGTTAAGGGCAGCACAGATATATGCGCTGTGTACTCACTCAGACGAGAGGAAAGGAGAAGATTACTTGAAAAGGATAGTAATGTCGTTGTTTCTGACAGAATGCTTGAAGAAAGCAGGTTTCTTTAAGAAATGTAAGCAAGAAGAAGTGGACAAGGGTGAGTTCATTAAAATATTTTAATAATATAGATTATTATTTTTATGTGAGAAAATCATCTAATGACAAATCCCGCTCTTGATATAGATGACAATATCTTTTATTTTAACGCTTTCATAAGCAGTGCATAAGATTCTGAAAACTAATAAGGTGATAGGAGGAAACTCGAGACCCCTTCACGATAGTATGGTTCAAACTAGCCCGGTACACTACCGGTGAATAATTGGTGCTACGTGATAGAAATGCAGAAGTCCAACAAGTCGCGTACTTCTTAACTATTCCTAATCAATTTAAATCTAGGTTTTCGATTCAACTTCGTGAACCTTTTAGAATACAAAGTACTTTCGTGACCTATAACATAGGTATATGAAAATTACATATATCAGTTATTTTGTAGCTATGATTACGTAACGTAAGGTCTTCATGGAGTGTGAAATACAAAGTATGCGCTATTAAATTTTGCTGGAATTTTAATGGACGGGTAAAAACTGCCAAACACCAAAAAATATTGCATACTTAGGGTTCCGCACCTCAAAAAGAAAAACAGAACCTTCATAGGATCATGATCGGATTTATTTTCGAGACTCCATTCGGGAATTGAACTATTTACATAGACGACTTTGTATGGAACCCTAAGTGCGTGAGTCCGACTCACACTTGCCCAGTTTTTAGGGTTCCGTATCTCAAAAAGAAAAAATCAGAACCGTCATAGGATCACTTTGTTGTTCGTCCGTCTGTCTGTCTGTCTGTTAAGACCCATTATCTCAAGAATGCGTAGAGGTATAGAGTTGAAATTAAAACCATATATTTAAGTCTGCGGTCCCTTGAAGCTGTGATAAAATCTATCTTCTAAGTTAACGAATAAAAAAGATACGGCCGTTCATGTCGCAAAAAAACGTATATTTCGATACTCTCAAAGGTATCAAAATTCATATAGTAGGGTAGTTCCCGTTGACCCAGAATCCTGAAATTTGTATAGGAATAAATCTGAAAATAGTAAATTTGTTGTTACGTCACAAAAAATACTTTTGTTGCGCTTTTGAATTATTTTCGAGACTCCATTCAGGAATTGAACTATTTACATGAGTTTTTATAGAACCCTAAGTGCATGAGTCCGACTCACACTTACCCAGTTTTTTATTTATTATCATCACAAATTACGCCATGTTTATGTTGATAATTTCCTTGTTCAATTTTCCTAACTTAACGCCATATTTTAATTAATAATAATAATAATAATAATAATAATAAATTTATTGTCTCCAAAAAATACAAAACAAAATTATTGTAGACGTTATTGATTTTCTACTTAAGATACACATGTTAGTGAGGAACCTCTGTGTCTGAACTAGATAAAAGAATCCGTATTTCAGACATCAGCGCTCTTCCCTAGATCTATGCACCACTATGCAAAAATAGGTAATAATAACAAAGAGACTACAACTTTCGATCATAGGTACCAATTTAAGACAATTTAAAAGGAATTTAAAATCAAAACAATTACATGCATTAGAAATTAAAATTACAATATAAAATTAAAACAGAATAAGAAAATTAAATTAAATTAATAAAAAAAAATAAATTATAAAATCATATAATACAATTTAGACATCAAATCAAATTGTTAAATTAATTGTATTGGGAACAATAAGAAATTAAATTTAAAATAAATAAGTAAGTGAAAGGTGAATTTACGACCTCCTGTGTGTAATGTGCTGAGTGAGTGTGTGTGTGTGGAGGGTGAGTAGTAAAACTACTGTGCTATTGAAAGTAGGTTTTCAGTTTCGTCATAACTTAGTTTATGGATGTAGGTAATTAAAGTAGTTTTACATTTTTTTCTATTTAAGGGATATATATCTGTTTTATTATTTATTTTCTCATACAGAAAAGGCCCCAAAACACAAAAGAATTTGCGGGCGTATGGGTGTTTAAATGTCGGCGGTTTATTTAATGCAATAACATTTCGTCTACGTTTAGACAAATAAGTGGACCTGTCATAATCCGTGTAAGCATGCTGACGCATAACTGCTTGAAGTATGAAAAGCTGCCGGACCGTGAGAACTTCACACGATTGATATAGAAGATACGTCGGAAACCGATACGGCTGAAACGTGCAAACTTTCAAAATAGCTCGTTGAGCAACTTCTAGTGGTTTTAGTATGGTTTTCGACGCACCGCCCCACACAGTAATACAATACTGGATTACTGACTGAACAAGCGCTAGGTAGACTCGCTTTATCAGTTTTGGCTCGGCTGCCTGTCGTAATTTTTTAAAAACGTATATTAATTTACGTACCCTGGAAGCAACCATATCTATATGAGAACGAAATGATAGATTATTATCAATAAGAATACCTAGGTATTTTATTTTATTTGTATTACTTATGGTAGGACAGGAACATATGTTATTATTACAGCAATTGTGTGCTATTATAGTTAAAGACGAAGATGGTGGATTCGTGTTACTCATAGAGAATTTGATAAAA
Source organism: Mythimna pallens (assembly GCA_961205895.1). NCBI lineage: Eukaryota > Metazoa > Arthropoda > Insecta > Lepidoptera > Noctuidae > Mythimna > Mythimna pallens. The sequence goes on from OY540824.1 coordinate 796,821, forward strand.
TGTGTTTTGCTAGAATTTAGGGTTAAAAAATTTTTCTGTAGCCAGTGGTTTACTATATTAAAACCGTTTTGGGCAATTTTAAACACGTTCTCCCAAGTATCCGCCGAGAACAAGAGCACCGTATCATCCGCGTAAGAAATAATTTTACCACCGGTTAAATTAAGGCCACAGAGTTCATTAAGGTAGACGAGAAAGAGCGTAGGACCCAAAATACTACCTTGAGGCACACCAAAAGACACAGGAAGGTCAGAGCTAAGGTTCTCATTTATTTGAACGCATTGAGACCGATTTGTGAGGTAGTCTTTAAATATTTTGTGTTGATTTCCTCTAATGCCAATTCGTTTTAGTTTTTGCAAAAGCAGAGGCACAGAGACCGTGTCGAAGGCCTTGGCCAAGTCCAGAAATATGCCTATAGTCTTTCTCCCCGCATCCAATTGTTTTACCACGTAATCCACGAGCTCATGGGCAGCATCACTTGTCGACAATCCAGCTCGAAAACCAAATTGATTTCTAGAGAGATGGTCAATCGTATTTAGATAGTTTGTCAGTCTTTTGTTGAGGATGCGTTCCAAGAGCTTGGAAACCGATGGCAAAATTGAGATGGGTCTGTAGTTGGTGACAAGGCTTTTATCACCAGATTTATGAATCGGGTGCACCACTGACTTTTTTAGAACAGTAGGAAATATTCCCTGCGTTAGACAAGCATTGAAGATATATGTAAGTGGAGCAGCAAGAGAGCGTCTATTTTCTTTGAGTAAATTGTTAGGAATAGAATCCCACCCAACAGAGCAGGTATGTTTTAGTCCCATGATCAAACTCTGTATTTCGGTCTCGTCTGTTTCCAGTAAAACGAATGATGTTTGAGAACACTTAGGTTCTTTAGTTTCAAAGCGAAGATGGTCCGGATTCGCACAGTCTATGGACTTATCTGCTAAGTCTTTACCCACGCTAACAAAGAAGTGATTTACCTTATCCAACGATTCTCTCTCGTGCCTCATATTTATCAATTCTGTCGCGTGTTCTTTTGCTTTCTTGGTGTTTGTAATAGTTTTAATTGCATCCCATATTTTTTTGTTATTATTGCCCGCTGTTTCCAAAAGTTGCTTTTCATATGAAATTTTGACTTTTTTTAATAAACTGTTGCAGAAATTTCTGTACCTTGTGTAAATAAGTTTGAGTGCGTCATCATTTGGTGACCTTCGTAACCTTAAGTGTAACCTGTCCCTATGTCTCATGCAACGGATCAAGCCTGGAGTTATCCATGGTTTAATAATTCTATTACGTTTGGATAATTTAAGAACATTGGTATTTGTCGCAATCACACGTTGAATTTCAGTAATAAAATATTCCAAGGCAGAGTTGGGATCCGAATTGGAATAGACTGATTGCCAGTCAATTTGAGATATTCCCAGATTTAGCTTTTCAACATTCACTTTGTTGACGGAGACATGTGAAAATATTTTTGCGTGCCTACGATGAAGACACAACAACACAGCTTGATGATCAGTGATTGTTGAGTGCAAAACAGCAGTGAGCGCCTGAAATTGGGTTTTAAGCATCACGTGATCGAGGCATGTTTTGCCATCCCTCGTAGGTAGGGTGTGTGCTGGCAAAATACCATGATATGCACATAAGTTTAAGTACTCTAAAGTTTTTGGACATTGAGGTTCACGACAGATATCTATGTTAATATCTCCAGTGACACAGATATTTTTAAAGGAAGAGAGGTCACCTAGGATATTATTAAGTGAAACAATAAAACCTTCGGCATTTCTATTTGAGGGGGATCGGTAAATTGCCACTATTGCAGTTTCATGACCGATTTTTAGGATAAGGCAATTACAGTCCTGACAAGGCGGCTCCTCGCAAATAACAGGAAGACTTGTTTTATGAAAAACTGTAACTCCATCGTTTTGATTGTTAACATTTCTTGACGAATGTTGACTGTAACCATCTATGTTTGGTATAACAGGGTTGCAGGATAACCAGCACTCAGTCAAAACAATGACGTCACACTCAAAACTAAGCCTAGAAAGAAATAACTCAAATGTATCAAAGTTACGAGCTATACTGCGTATATTTTGAGTGACAACAGTCAAGCAATCATTAGGGTGTGGAATTAGGCTTTTGCAATCCTCGACGTCACACGTAACGGATCTTGACACAGATATTTCATCAAGTTCTTCAGATACGATATCAAGCATTTTTATCAAAATATAAAAGCAAGTGGGTCGATTTCATATAATTCATGCAAATTATAGAGACACCGTTAAACACCGACAAATAAACGAAGGGGGTTAAATATTCTTTTATATTGTATAGGGATGTAACTATTTTTAAGCTATATAATATGTTGTAAAAGGTATACGTATTTGATGTATGAGGAATTACAATTATGTATATTATAACAATTAGGATGATTAAATAGAGGTTATGTGTTAGTGTACAGTGTGTTTGTGTACTGTAGAACAAGGTATGCTTATAACAAAATAAATTATTTAAGAAAATAATATGCAATAATGAACATTCTAAATAAGGTAAACAAAAAGTTAAAGATATAAAAACGTAATGATGAACACATAGTCATACTATGGACGGTTCTTCATTCTTAAGTTTCGCAAGGTCCTGTTCTTCGTTAATGCGAATATGCGGCATACCTTCCTTCTTTCGTAAATATATTTTCCCATACGAGGTCCAACAATAAATATATTTATAGGTAGTAGCAAAATCACGTGCAAGGAAAAATAAGCGCCTGCCCTTGGGAGTTAGACAGTCTGAGATGAAAATCGGCTTTTGAGGGCTATCTGGGCTGACTAGCTTAGTATTTAACTTATCAGTCTTTTCAGTCAAAGTTAGTTTCTTGACACTATTTAATACACTTTCTTTTGTTAGCACTGAGGTGAATTCAACAACAACTGGTTTTAGCACGTTAGGTTTCGCATGAGGCCGATACACATCTTTTATATCCGAGGTTTGTAATTGAATACTTAGAACTTTGCCTATCTTCTTCACCACAGTGCATAAACCTTCTTTCGTTTCATTTTGCAATTTAGGAATATTTCTCAGTTCTATCTTAGCTGAACAAGACTGCTTTTCAAGATTTTCTATTTTATTTTCCAAGGAATAAATATAAGATAGGTGTTCTTTGCGTTCACTCTTGAGGCTTTCTAATTCCTTGAGTATGACGTCATAGTTAGTGGACAAAAGCTGCATAGATGTATTTATACTATCGTTCTGGCTTTTTATTTCTGCCAGAGATGATTCCAAACAATGTAATTTTGACTTTTGTTCCTTAGTAAATTTTGCAAAAGACTCGCGAACTTCCTGCATAAAATTACTTAGGTCCGTCTCCTGCTCTTTACGCTTCATACGCCTCATATTTATGTTACTCTGGTAAATAGTACTTCGCAAACCAGCTACGTTTCCTTCCATACTCTCTGTGTCAGTTTCCGATAAAGTTGGCTGTGGCGGCGGGGTTCGTTTAAGCGACATATTTATGTTATTCTCCGCAATAGTACTAGGATAACAGCAATGTATAGGAGGTCAGCCAAACCGAGCAGCAGAGCCAATTATGCGGAGCGAGAGAGCAATAGCAGTTCACCAGGAGCACTGATACGTACCTCCCAGCTTTGATAGTGACGCAGAGCCGTGGTCTTGCGCGAGCGCAGGTTACTGGGCGATCTTCGTCACGCCCCCGGAGGCGGGCAGTGGTCAAGTAGTGGGCGGGAGCCGAAGAGGTGGTGCTGGGTGTAGTCTGCAATGGTGCGTCACAACGATGGGTAACTGACGAGTTTACGCGCGTGTGATGTCCTCAAAAGTTATGCACTCCTATTTTTATGTCACGATTTAATTCAATTCTTTTTAAATTAATTATAAAATAAAATTACACTGCGGGTCCAAGTAAAGGCGTCTGAACTCCTCAGAGGTCCGGGGGGAAGAGGAGAATTTGAAGAAGCTTGTGTATTTTTTTTAAACGATCTAAAGTTTTACAAGTCAAAGTTTTGTGATAATATTGTAGGCAGTAAGAGTATTGTTTAGCTACTTGCCATAAATATTACGGCACATCGGCAGTTTTCTTTCTAAATCTTAATACAATTATTTCAATCAGGGGAATAGCATTCGTTACATGGCAACAGTAGGTCCAGTCCTTCCGTCGGCTACCTGTCATCAGGCCGGTTTGCCAGTTACCGAAAAACCACCCATACAAGTAACATTAATAATTATTTAAGTTACCTCGTAAACACGATGTCAATGTAATCTACCAATAAATATACCAAGCTATAACCTACCAATATAAGCTGGCCACGCATTGTATAGGATTTCCGTTCAATAGAAAGTCTTGTTTTACTGGAAAAGTAAATGTTCTATCTTGATAGATCATTTTTGTTGCCAGCCCACCTGTCCATCGTGGAGCTGATCCTGCGTAACCTGCTGCTACTGCAGTTCAACGCGCACGAGATGTACGAGACAGTCCGAGGAACCCACACCTTCAGCGGCTCCAAGGCAGTCCACATGGCCGTGGGGATATTCCCTGTTGGAGCCCTATTCAACCATGAGTGCTATCCCGGTGCCGCTAGGTGAGAACATTACGTTACACCACAGCACCTCCAGCAGTTCCAAGTCGAGCGAAACTAAAAGTTTTGACTTTTTTTCAGGTTTTGGATTTAATACTTTAACTACAAATATACTACATTTACACCATACCACCACCACCACCATTTATTTATTTATTTCATTTATTTTTTTATTTATATTACTATATTTACTATTTTGGTGCAGCCGTGAGGCACACAACTGCATTTTTTGTTACTTCTTTTTTTAATTTTTTTTTGTTTCGTGTTTACCCTATGTTGTTTGTGCCTTGTGCTGTACCAAATAAATTCTTTTTCTTTCTGTTTTCTTTTAAATATACGAAAGATTAAATAGTATTATATGTCTAGAAAGCGGATAATCAAAATCAGAAATCATTTATTCAAATTAAGCTGTACCAAGACAAGTTATAATCGATAGCCCCAAAAAGCCTCGTTCTTCTCGACTTTTAGTGCAATTACAGAATGTCCAGTTTTTTACTATTATTGTTTATTCATTTTGAACACTAAGCTTTTGGCCTTCCATGAGTATTTTACATGTGCAGTATAAAACACTTTTTTTTTATTCCAGATACTTCGAAGGCCGCAAAATCGTCCTCCGCGCTACGCGCCCGCTTTCACCCGGTGAAGTAGTGGCTGAAAACTACGGGCCCCACTTCATGGTGCGGACCCTGAAAGAGCGGCAGAGGTCTCTGGCGTCACGCTACTGGTTCCGATGTGATTGCGTCGCCTGCAAGGAGGACTGGCCCACGTTGAAGCTCATGAGTGGAGACACTCCGCCCTTCATTAGGTAAAGCAGGTTAAAAAGATTCGAACCTAATCCCTGGTTTCACTCACTGATTCTTATATGGTTGACCATCACTAGATCTGCTCTTGAGTACTATATAATGTAAACGCTGAATATAAAAGTAAAGGACTTTGACTGTCCATGTATGTATGGGAGTTGGACCATATCCTACCCGGGATGGACACAAAGTTCACTCTGTTCTTTAAGGTAATAGTTACTAGTTTGTTAACCAGAGCTCTTCAAAATCTATTCGAGAAGTTCTGAGCAAAAGAATTTCGTCTTGAGTTTTGATAGGTATTATAATGACAATCAATCGTTTATTTCAATCATTAATGTCAGTTAATTATTTTAACAATCACACACATTATTATTAGAATCATTTATTTATTTATAAATTGTGACATTAAACTGCAATTTACAACGTTATTACGTTCGTTTAATCATTATCATTGTCATCGATAATAATTGAATACAGAAACCGCGCCAATCGTTCTCTGGCTGCTAGTTTAAAATAATTTGTAAATGAGCAGTATTTTGTACACTCTAATGCACAATTCTCCTGATGAAACAATACGAGCAATACAAAGTAGATTTTCAACGATATAATCATTATTATATCATATTAGAGTAAATATACATTTATATTTACTCTAATATGAGTTGAACATCATTGAATGGCTTGTCAAACCCTGACATATAGTGGATTTTTGAGACGAGTTTACGCAGTTACTCTAACCACCGTTGCTCTACAGGCAAACATCCTCGAAAGACTGTTCTTACTTTTTTGTGTAATTGCTAACTATATTCGAAATGTTTGAAAAAATAATCGAGTCAGCAAGAAAATGGGCAATTTACTCTAACATTTTATGCAATTCGATCCTGTTTCATAATAAAAATCAAAAAGAATTCGATAACAACTAAGATTTTAGCAATAGAGAAGCTACAAGTCGCAAAAACATTTCTTATCTCAGTAATCCACCTTGATAATCCACTATAATATGAAGAAATGATTCCCTACTGCGTAAATATATAATAACTAGGCGCGAGTTTTGTCTTACAGTGCATAACAAAATAACAATTTCATCTAATCTAAAACCAAACACCCGTGTTTTTTAAAATATATATTGATGTAAGAATAAACTTGAAAGTACTTCCGTGTCTGAACAGAATTTAGTCCCAATCTCCGATCAATGTCCTTTAGTTTAGCTCTAAGTTGATTCTAGTAATCAGGTGCAATACTGGGCCATGGACGCCGACGTCTTCGTAGTTTTTGTCAACTACGAAGACGTCGGACACCAGACAGATTATTGATTTATTTCCGTTTATTATTCTTTTTAACCGACTTCATTTATGAGGAAGTCAAAATCTTGTAATAATATTGCAACATGAAAACAATATTGTCAAATTAAACCATTGGTCGGCGCAATAATAATGCATTTATAATTTAGAATAGATTGCTCAAGCGCAGCGCTATGCAATGGGTAGTTAGTTACCTTTGCATGGCGCTGGAGCATTCGTTGCAAGCGTTTGATTACCAACGAAAGTATTGTTCGCAAATTAATTTGAAAGATGCTCCTCTTTATTTTTTAATATTTCTATTATCAGTTTTGTAACAAACGTTATTACTTTTACCGGTCAGGTGCCCAAACATTGCGTGTGCGGGTAAATTCCGAGCAAACCTGCAGTGTCTGCCTGACCGCTGCGCTAAGTGCTCCACGTGTATCAGCCGCGAGCTCGTCAAGATCAACTTGGAGACGGTCAACCGATGTGTCAAGCAGTACCAGGTATGTACAAGCATTACTACCGGCTCTTCATCTTTTAGAGGTATGCAGAACAGAGTGTTAAGTCACACATACCTCCGCTGCAAAAGGAGGATCCTCCGACCAGACAGGTATTTTGTTAGATCTGAGCAACTGCCCGATAGATAATTTCGGGCATATATTCAAATCGCAAGCACGGAGAACTCTTGCGCGATGCAAGATCATTTTCTTATAATTCTTATGTGGCACCATAGACGTAGCGTTCGAAGGCCTCCTACAAGGTGGACCGATGACTTGGTAACGGTTGCGGGAGTCCGATGGATGCGAGACGCACAGGACCGTTCATTGTGGCGACGCTTGTGGGGGAGGCCTATGTCCAGCAGTGAACGTCTTTCGGCGGAAATGATGATGATGATGATGATGTGGCACCATAGATGTCGCTACAAACTCGATATTACATATTAGGGATATTCCACAGCCACAATAATAATTTCGGTTATATCAGTGGCAGTGATATCGGTGCTATTCCACGGTGTTTTATTAAATAATCGTTTTCTTCTTCCCCCCAGGAAGGTGCTAAGCTGATGGATGAGGAGCGAACTGAAGAATCGATCAGAACGATGTGTGAAGCCATCGACCTGTACCACGAGATCGCGCGGGCCCCTCACCGCGACACGCACATAGCGCAGGAGGCTCTACGGTCCTGCTACGCGAGCACCGGCAACGTACATGTGGTACGGGGGAATCCAGAACCAGATGCTGTCAGCAAAACCAATGACTCCTCAAAGGCAGATTGATTGTCAGCCCAAGATACTGAATGTTTGAGGGTCCAGATCGAAATAGAGAATAGGCTCTTAATAAACTAGTGCGCCTCACCATCAATGATTGCATCACTGCTTACCATCAGGTGGGATCGCAGTCAAGCACTGGTTTATATCAAATAAAAAAAAATAAAGAAATGAAAGAACCTGTTGGAGCGTGCGTTTCCTTTGAGGGGACCACATTTGAATTTTGTTTGGCATTCTGGTTTAGTGTGATCACAGATCGCAAGGACTTAGTGTGTGTGTATGTGTAGTGCGTCCATGGGTTTTGTACGTGTATTTAAACAGATTGTTGGTTCGATGATGTAAGACATTCTAATTGTTTTTACCCGACTGCATGTTGGATTATGTTTTTTATTTAATGTTAAACTTGTGTCTTTATATTATTAAGAGTAATAAAATGAAACCCAAAAATAAGTATCTTTTTTTATTATTTCATGTTTATTTTTTCACTTTTCAATTTAGAACAGAACCGATTCATATTTTCTCTATAACCTACACAAGAAAAACTGCTATACAGTATTAGAGAGAAAGCAGTGAGACCTTAGCGAATACCAACAAAATAATGAAAGAGCACGATCCCTTCCAAAACCCAAAACACATTACCAATAAACTACTTTAGCTGCTCAGCTATGTACAGGGATAAAACTTTTTTTGGTACTTTTTTAATGTTTGGAATTTTTTTCTTTCTTTAGTGCATTGATATGCTCTAGAAAGTACGTGAAAGTCTAACCTCCGATAAAGTTAAAAGGAGCTAACGCGGACTCTTGACAACAATAGCAAATTTGGCCTTCTTGGTAATCTTGAGACACTAAAAAAGAATATTGGAACTATGTCTTGACAGCATGGTAAACTTATTTGGAATTGAAAGGGACCCGAAAGACCATATAACTGGTTTCGCATCTTAAAGTCTTACTTCTCAGAACACAGTAAAAGTACTCGTATTAAAGATGACCGAGCCTAATTTTCAGTAGACCTGTTCACAAGAAGTAGGTCAACTGGTTCCAGTGCGTTCTCAAGGATTATCAAAGAAAGCTTTACAGAGGCACTCTTGTACTTCGTCGGCATCCCCTCCCTCTCCTGTGCTTGAGACTGTTCTCCTGAGGGTATCCACTTGTCCTTGGAGTCCCATGATGCGAAGCTGAGCCTGCTCAAAGTTGTCATTGAGGCGTCTTATCTGGCACTGCATTCGGCATTGCAACTGTGGTGGATGATAGGAAAGGTAGTATTAGTGCCCGATTTACAAGATATCATTAGAAGGTGGCGTGATGGTTGAGGATGACCACACCCTATTAAATTTTAGAAATTTCAGAGTTCAGTTTGTGGTTGTTACAAAATCAAAATACTAACTTCCTCGCGGTCTTTTTCAGCAGTCTTTACTTGAGCTCTGCTGGCAGCTAGCTGTCTTTCCATTTCTGCTATTGTAGTCTGCATACATCTGCAAGAAAATGGATTGAAATGTAGATCATTCATCTATACACGTATATATAAAAGGCGAAAGACGAAGACGTCGACGACTGACGACGGGCGGTCTTAAGTTCAGATTGTAATTTTTATTATCATTTATGTTTTCAATAAGAGTATATCTATCTATGTATCTGACTGACTGACATATCAACGCACAGCCGGAAATACTGGGACTACGAGCGTGAATTTTTGCACAAGACTTCCTTTTATGATGTAGGCGAGCAATAAAGGATTTTTTTAAACGGAGGTCTAAAGTTTGTATGAAAAAACCTACCTCCACGCGGGCAAAGCCGCGGGCACAAGCTAGTAATCAATGATTATCAAGAAAAAGTACAATAAACTTGCACGCATTGTGCTAATGCCGTTATTTTTAAGGTTTAACTGAGATCTATATCTAGAAAAAGAAATAAGCTACAGTTATTCTAGAACTTAATCCTCTTTCCACAATCCCTCTGGATACACTCTATACACATGGAAGATACCGTTATTTCTTCATGCGTAAAATCCGGAACTATAACCTCGATTTCTCTCAAACTTAATTGGGTCTTATTCAACATAATTTAACTTTTGGTATTACGATTTTGAGAATTATTTTTTTGATTGAAAGTTTATACTTCCGTGTTGGTACCATAGTAATATTATTATGATCTGATGATGAACTTCGAAGATATGGAACGGAACTCGTCATAGGTTTACAGTAGATTGCTTTGTTTGTACGTGTAGTCGATGACTGACTGAAAGAAGAGAGGGAGAAGATGTATTGAACTGATCTGATGATGAAGCCGGAAGATAGGCACCAGAACACTAATAAATCAATGTACCTATGTAATTGGAGATTCTATAACCAGCATTTTCAGAATTAATTATCTGTGGATTGGCGCGAAATTCGAAATTCAAATAAATTTTATTCGAAAGACGTGTTAATTTAATTTCAATTTCAGTCATTTGTTTTTAGATAGTTTTTTGTTTTTGTGACATTGTGGTAGTTTTTGGCGCTTTGGATAAACTGAAAATTCGTACAATTTTCGAATATGAGTTCCTACGTGGAAATACCGCTGCGCAAACAACACGAAACATTAACGACGTGTACGGGCATAACACTGCTTGCATAAACACAGTCCATTATTGGTTCAATCGTTTTAAATCTGGAAATTTTGAGTTGAAGAACGAGCCTCGCGGTCGGCCGGTAACTATTGTCGACAACGACGAATTGAAGGCGATAGTGGAAGCGGATCCATCTCAATCTACGGCTGAGCTTGCTGCGGGCCTTGGAGTTAGTGTCAAAACAACATTGAAGCACTTGCGTCAAATCGGAAAGATAAAAAAGCTAGATAAGTGGGTGCCACACGAACTAAGCGACCGACAGCGAGATTTACGTGTCGAAGCATGCATAGCACTACTGAATCGGCATAGAAACGAGGGAATTCTTAATCGAATTGTTACCTGCGATGAAAAGTGGATCCTGTACGACAACCGTAAGCGTTCGTCTCAGTGGGTGGACCCGGGTACAGCACCTAATCAGTGCGCTAAAAAAAAGATTACTCATAGGAAGATGATGGTGACTAGCTGGTGGACCAGTGCCGGACTTGTACATCACAGCTTCTTACCGAATGGCACAATAGTGACGGCAGATGTCTATTGCCAAGAATTGCAAACAATGATGGAGAAGCTCGCAATTCAACAACCAAGACTAGTCAATCGCTCTTCCCCATTGCTTCTCCACGACAACGCGCGAGCTCACACTTCACGACAGACCATCGCAAAGCTAGAAGAGTTACAGCTGGAAGCTCTCCGTCACCCACCGTACTCACCGGACCTTGCCCCAACAGATTTCTACTTTTTTCAAAATTTAAACAATTTTTTAAGTGGGAAAAAATTCAACACCCGTGATGCAGTACAAAACGCTTTCGCTGACTTCATCGCCTCCCGTCTGGCAGACTTCTACAGTAAAGGGATAAACAAACTGCCATCAAAATGGCAAAATTGTATAGATAATATGGGCCAGTACTTTGATTAGCTGAAATAAAAAAATTACCAAAATTTTTATATTTTAAAATTATCATACAAATCTCCAATTTCATAGGTAAAGACCTAATATATTTAAGATTATTAGAATTGTCATCAAGGTACCATCGAGATAATGTGATGATGGAACGTAGGCACTCTGTAATAAAACAAAGTACCCTAGCCGTGGATTGGCTTATTGGAATTGCCATGCAATTTTTAATTATTAAATTCTATAGGTACTATAGAACTTGTATATACTATATATATTTATTTATTCGTTTATCGACTCTAATTTTGATTTGAAATATTAATTATTTGTACACCTACCACAGTGTAGTCTCTTTCAAAACAACGATTGGCTGGTAGAGAACGCCTTGTTACTTACAAGTCACCTACGTACCTCTCCTGTAACTGTAAACAAGGGTTAAATAAATAAATATGCGTCAGCACTCACTTGCGGATGGTCTCCGTGCGTTCGTTGGCTCGCTGCAGCGCGCGCGCCGCCTCGTCGCGAGCGCGGTCCAACTCACCGCCGATCTGCGCGCACTCATGCATCTTCTCCTGGAGCCGTTTCTCGTTGGCAAGCACAGACTCCTCCATGTGGATCACGTTCGCCCTAAGTATAGAAAGAAGACATTTAAGATCTCGATGGATGAACTGGTGTGTCAGGTGTATCAGATGCATAGTCGTTAACGCAGCAAAAAGGAGTAGGTATGCAAACGTCGCAGCAGATGGCGTTCTATAGCTTCTGTCTACCCCCATAACATGAGAAAAAGGCGTGCGGTTGTTATGTATGTGCGGTGAATAGCTATACTTAGTGTCGGATTACCTACTTCTATATAGACTTCTACCTTAGCATGATTAAATTCAACTAACAAACGCGCACATTTCATCAAGTTTCAAATTAAGACTCACGCTAACAGCTACATTGCAGTTTGAGGTATTTTTGTGTTTGTCTATTTGTTTCAAATATTCTATTCTATTTCAAAAAAGTAACTGCTGCTTTAACCATTATAATTATCAAATTGATGACCTTTGTTGCGTTCCATACATGGACACTGAAACCCTAGTTTAGGTATACAAATTCGTGCGCAGAAGAACACTGATTGTTAATGCCGTCTTTACATTAAAAAGTCTATTATTATTGGGATGGTTGATAGGAAACTGGCCTGATAACCTGTGCCTCAAAAAGTACTTAAAGCAATTAATCCTGCGCCTGATTTTTCTTCGGTTGAGCCGTATTAGTGGCCCATCTCATTATGGACAATTACACTACTTCAGCGACAAAACTTCTAAACTCACTTGAGCCTCTCGATCTCCGCCTTTAGCGCCATGTTTGTTTCGGTGAGCTGCGATATCCTCTGCTGCAGCAGCTGCAGCTGCTTGTCGTCCGTCACTTTCTCTTGCTTCTCAGGCTGCTTCATACTATTATGCAGCAGAATGTGAACCTGCAAGTTAAATATATTTTCGCTCAGCTCAAGAAATCGAGATCCGTTAGTACTGGTCTACCTATACCTATCAATTACCTACAGATATCCTAAGCCGCCACCTCCACGAGCGACTGATTCGCCATAGTTGACCGTTTGGTCCACATTATACGTCGAATTACCGCAATAATATCGCCGTGGAGACATGCTCATAAAGTTGTATGAAATAGCAGGGCGGTAGTATAACCGCGAGACACTCGCCCGCGGAGGAAGCGCATTATAATTACATATTTACACTTTTGTAAGTATGTTTACATCTCTTACTTCGTATGAAGTCCTATTAAATTATATTAGGTAGGTACCTAGTTGAAGAAATTCATGCAATAGACCCGATTCTACCGATTTTTCGGTATATTAGTTTTAAAGCTTACTTTCCTATTGTGATACCAGCCACCCTATTCACAACGACAGCAACTCATTAGACCTAGATCCCACAGTAAAATTAATCAGAATATAATTTTTACTTTTCCTGTTATCGAAGAGGAGACAGAACAGTAAGTTTCACGTGAATCGTTACCTTCTCCCTCGCACAGTTGAGCTCCCTGGCGAGCTGCTCCGAGTTGTGCTCGGCCAGGGCCTGCGCCTGCTGAGCGTCCTTCAGCCTTGTCTGCGTCGCCTTGAGCAGGTCCGGGATCGGCGCCAGCTCTTGCAGCTTCTCTTGGAACTTTAACTGAGAAAGGTACTTGAGTTTTAAGATGAGACGCACAGTAAGGTTTAAAAACTAAAACCCAACTACGAAAATAATAATAACTTTGTACGTTTTACCGTATTTAATTTTATTCTAAACTTGATACTATTCTTTTTGTACACATTAGACTTTTTATAATATTTTTTATTTCTGGAGTACCTATGTCCCACTCATCATACTGACTTCATTCATTGTTCGTTCTACATACAATCTATTTCTCTTTGGAATGCACTTCACTCCCCCAGGAAATCAGAATGCAATCAATCTTCAAAGTTAAAGTTCGCGACTACATTCGTAAGAAGTTGGCAGTAATATCGTTACAAAGCTAATTAGTTTTCTTATTGTCTGTTTATACCAGTTGTTTAAGTATATTCTTGTATTTAGTTTGAGTATATCCTTACATATTACAAAACAAACTCGCCCACCGCGTCTGTTTGTATGAACGCGATAAACTCAACAACAGAACGGATTTTCATGCAATTTTCACGTATAGACAGAATGATTCAAAGTTTTAAGTATACATGCATATTATAGTAGATAAAAGCCGAGCCTTCAACTCAACTTAGTAGTTGAGTTGAGGGCTAGCCCATCCTTGGAGGTTTTAGGGGAAGAATTAGGGAACATTTCCTGTCAACATGACGATGTCTGTCTATGATGAGCGACCATTATAACATATACACTAAAATGCTACTCCGTGCCTCGAAAAGTACCGACCGATCGAGTACCGTGGTCGTGACCGTCAATTGTAGTTTGTACTATAACCCAGAAAGAAACCAGAAATCTGAAAACGTCTTGTCAAGGGGTATCGTATTACCCAGTTACTGGGTTGCAGAGGTCAGAGAGGCAGTCGCTCAATGTAAAATATTGGTACTTATTCAGCTTTTCACGGAGTTGGGTATAGGCTCCTAGTCTTATTGATTGTACTGAACGGTCTACGAAGATCGTGTACCTTAACTTTCTGTATCTCAAGGTTGATCTGTTCGCTGATCCTGCTGTTGTCCATGTCCATCATGTCCATCTGTCGGCGCTGCTCCTCCACGAGCTGCTGTGCTTGTAGGTACTGGGAAACAATAAATAGCGTATGTAGGAGCACTATTTAAATAAACCTTCCCACCTAGGTTTATTTAAATCTAAAAAAATAGTAATCAAATTGAAACCTTCATTCATTTTTATTTTGCAGTCTCTGACGATTCAAAACGGTAAAGTTTTATTAAAACAATGTTTTGAATTTGAAAGAAATCTTAAGTTTTCAGGAAATCTTAAAATATAAATATTTTAAAGATCAGAGTAACAATAGAGTGTGTCTTTCACAAATGGCAACCATACAGGCAATTAAAATGTGGGCAATATTCTAAGATTAAGCAATTAACTGGACAAATAAGGTTAAAATGATCAAATCTTTACCTTTTATAAGCTGGGAAATCATGACTTCTCCCGGTCTGAGTGGAGCGGGTGTGCGTGTCAGAATTTTACTGATTAAAACCACACCCGTGTCCTTTAGTTGCCTTTTGCGTTCTAGGACTAAAGGCTCCCTTTTCAGAAAATCCCCGCGGTCCTAGCAGACATTGGCCCTGCCGGGCCCCCACGGTTTGCTGACATCTCTTTGAAGAGCGCGTGAATCACTACGCGCTGTCGACGACTGGGGTTCGGTCCCGGCGATTACCGGACCGCCGGACGAAATCTTTACCTTGACTCTATAATCCTGCAGTTGATCATTTTGTTCCTTCATCAACGTCCTGAGTTCGTCTATTTCCTCGCGCGCCTCCCTGTAGCACTGCTTCAGGGACCGCACGTTGACCTCTTGCTCCAGCGCCTGTTCCTTGGTGCCCAGCAGCATGTTTGTGTGGTTCGTCAGCCCCTCGAACTTCATCTCCAGTTCCCTGAGCTTGTTCTGCACCTCTCGGTGCTGACATCTTTCTTTCTCTAACTCTTCTTTCTTCTTTAGTAAGTCCGCTCGGAGCATCGCACACTACACAGTAATGGTGTAACCAGTAAGTTTTTTGAAGATCTCTTCCGCTGGATAATAGGATTTTGAGAGAACAATGCCTATCCGTAGATTAGTGAGAATTTCAATAAAATACTTGGTGGTATGGTAAACTGCACGTCAACATTACTCTTGGACTGCAAAAATCGACTAATTGCTACGAAATTAAGTTTTCAAATTGATTCAATGAAAGTGCGGATTTCCATATTATAATATTAATAGATATGTGGACAGTTTAGATCAGTCACTATTGTACCCAAATGCACAAAAAAATAATAACGCTTCATAGCTTTGACATTCAACTTCGACAAATATTTTTGCATAGATATTGAGACATGCAGTGCTACATTAATTAAATACTCTGACAAACAAATGATGGTATTTACGTTATTTTTCTATAATTATGAGGTCTATAGCCAAATCAGTTATCGGTCAGTACTAAGCTGTTTTATTGTTATAACAGTTTATAGAAGACACTAAAGTAAATCTATCGAGCAAAGGACGCTGGTTGCGATACCTCTGTGACTTTGAGCTTGAAGTTCTCTTCGGTCTGTTTCAGCTGTAATGTTAGTTTCACTACTTCTTTCTCCGCGGGCGTCTGTGGGATTAAATCTATATATAGATTATATAAACAAATCTATATATAAATATAATAACGAAGTTTAGTGTTACGAGAGACGGAGCATTGCTATGGATACAGTTATTCGTCCTAAATAGCTCCGTCTCTGTCCACTCATACAAAATAGATTTATACAGAATGATTTTCACATATGGTTGTGGATGACTAAATGTGAAATTATGAGAATTAGTAAAAGTCAGTGATTGCATCACTGCTTACCGTCAGGTGGGATCGCAGTCAAGCACTAGTTTATACCAAATTTAAAAAAAATATTCTCTAATTCGTCTCGGGCCCGATATTAATGAAAACCAATACTTCATCATTAGATTTTTAAGAAATGAATATTCCTAACTAGGAATCGAACTCAATATTGTAAAAAAAAAAAACTATTTTTAATTTACACATATATTTTTAATGCTTTTTCTATGTTGACAGATGATTTTGTAAACGAAATAGTTTGTGGAATACTTGGAGCGGAACCTAAGCCTGTATTTCAGTGGTATAGGAGATTATGCATAAGCATAATCATCTTTTTAATGTTCTGCTAGGACTCAGGCCTTCTCTCTCTGGGAGAGGGAACGGGCTGTAATCCACCACGCAGGCCCAGTGCAGATTGGTCACATGTCACATGTCTTCGAATTTTTGGTTCTAGGATATGCCGGTTTTCTCACGATGTTTTCCTTCACCGTTTTGAGAGCAGTGGTGATAAAATAAATTACACAAAGTAATGCGCCTGGCTGGGTTTAAACCCGCGACCTACAACTAAGTCGGGGCCGTTACTACTCGGCCACCACTGCTCTCCCGGCGATTCTGGTGATATTATAAATAATAGTGATGGTCAATGTGAAACAACTGCACAAGATTAATGGTGTATGTCTTAAGTTATGCCATGAGGTGGTCGTTGATTTTGTAACAAGACTTAAGGTAACAAAAACTCGATATACGAAAATTCTTACCGGTGGTGCGTTGGGGTTGCATGGAGCAGGGCAAGGTGGACAAACACCACACTGCGCAGAAAAACAGATTAGATAATCAAACGTGAAAGTAAAATAAGGACAGTCTATTTATCAATGAAATACTTACAGCTCTTGCCATAGGCGGCACAGGCGGGCCTGCCTGGAAACAGAAAACAAAATAATGAGTATAAATGAAAGAACTTCAATAAAAATAAAGAATAGTGATCGAAAGGAGTCTTTTTTATATTAGAAACCTAATTACTTTTTCCAATCTAGGGCAGAATGGAAAGGCGTGTTAGACTTTTTCTGACTAAAGCTACCCCTATGTTGCTTCAGTTGCCTTTTGCGCTCTAGGACCTCGGATAACCATTTCAGAAGTCAACCCATGGCCCTTGTAGACATCGACCCTGCTCGGCCCCTACGGTTTTGCTGACATCTCTTTGAAGCGCGATTGGAACACTATGCGCCGTCGACGATTCAGGCTCGGGCTCGGACCGGACGGTTACCGGACGACCTGACGGCAAGCTACTCATTGTCGGCCAAACTGAAGGCCCGCAACGTGTGGCTGGGAATTCTGGACGGAGATCCGCCGAACACCTGGGTGTCACCACTGTGTACACTGGAGGACACGGTGGAGTGTGCGGTAGAGATGTGCCCCACTTCAGCAGAGCACCGCCGTGTCCTCGTGGGGGCGATCGTTGGCAACGATCTCTCGCACTGGGACTTGGTACAGGCCATGTTCCGAAGGGACTAGGAGTGGGTTTTAGTCAGTAAAGTCTCACACGCCCAAGGGCGAAAGATGTCATTAGATAATTTCCCACATAAAAAAAAACCTTTTGCTCGTTGTCCACTTGCCCGCGCCTACAGTGGCGGTAATCGAGGTTAGTAGTTTGGGCCGCTGGGGCGGGAGGATGGCCGTTTTTCCACGTACTGGCCGCCTCTTTCGCTTTAATCACTGCTTCGCAAATCGAGGCGACGCTTGGAAGAACTTGGGAAGGCATTTGTTCAGAGACAGGATAAAAGCGGGTAGGTAGGAAAAAATCAGCTGTAGTTACTTATATGGATTCATGAAATACAGTCTCGCTGCCAGACAGACGGACAGTGGTGGCTTTAGTATTAAAATCCTGTTGGTACGGAACCCTAAAAAGAAGTAGCAATATTACCGGTTGGTCGAAGCAGGTGTTGGCGCCGGCCGAGCTGGAGCCACGGCACGACTTGATGTTCGCTGCGTTCTTCACCTGCGACATGTCCATCTTCACGTTGCGCACGTCTAACTCCAAGTTCGTTATCAGCTTTTCCTTTGACATAAAACAATTTTCTTTATATTGTAGTGACATCTATGGCGACACATATGAACTAAACTACGAAATCCTGCATCAATTAAGAGTTCTCCGCACGATTTAAACATATACATAGCCCGAAATCATCTATCGTGTAGTTACCCAGATCAGAAAAACATCAGCCTGGTCGGAGGATCTTCCCTTTTTAATGGAGGAATGCGGGGCTTTACACTTTGTTCCGCATACCTTCAAAATAGAATAGTTCTAAATAATCCTTGGAAAAGGTGCAGATGCCAGAATACGTACTAATCCTTCTGTAGAAGTCTTGTAATTCTCTAATTTGTTTATAAGTTCCTCCGCATGAGAAGCGTCGACAGTCTTTTTGTTCTGAAAAATTCAGAATTGTTTTATTTTGGTAACAGAATCTCAAAATATTACAGATTTTATTATCGCTGGTTTATGTATGATGTGTATTCCTCAAGTTTAGAATAAACTCTTTGTTTTGTGCATGTATTTGTGATGAATGTGACGGGAATGGATAAAGTTTAAAAATGACGCCAGTGACTGAAGTTGAAAAGGAATCGTTTGTCTAAGTGTGGCCATGTGAAGAGGGATGAAACGAATGCCTTCTTTTTTAGCTTTTAAACTTATAAAAGAAGCATTTATTTCAGGCAACAGACAAGGCACACAAAATAGCACCCATACAGCAATTACAAAACGGAATATAACACACATAAGGAAATACATTACACTATCGGACATAGCCAGCAACACGTCGGCTACAACAATGTCCGATCTAAGGGCAATCAAACCTGTCGGCAATCATCGCCAGAACTATATTGGAGCTGCCCATCACTCTGCGCACCAAGCTCGCGCACCTCTATACCGCTTAAATTTATGACTGTATATCCAACAACTTCTAACAGGTTGTATCGGTATTTGGCGCGTATTACCCATCCTCTCTTCCCATATATAACTTAAATGAATTCAGCTTACTTCTTCACAATCTATTTCTTGTTGACATCTGCACTCTTTGGTCAGCGGTGATGCATCGCCCTGTACATTTAAAACTAATCAAATATATAATCGCACACAATACAACCTGCAGTCTGCTTCTGGCTACTGAGAACTGCAACTATGAAACTATATTACCGAAGGGATGAGTGAGATGAGTGCCTCTTTTCTTAACCAAAAGAGCTTTACTTTTCATCACCTGTTTTCAAAAAACTAAGCGAAACATTATCATCCACAGCCTGACTTCGCCTACAGCTTGGCATAGGCCTCACTTTTCATGTGTCAATCAACTGCACTTTCATGTGGAGCCGAGTCAGATTGTACCCACGATGGCAACAATATCGTTTGCCCATCTTACCGCTAGACGACCAACAATTATTCTGCCCGTCCTGGGAGGCCAATCGATCACTACCTTACTCCACCTGTCCTCGGCCTTGTCATGTACCCTGCCCAATTGGGCACAAGTTCCTAATAAGCTCCATAACTCGCAGTCCAATACAAGGCTAAATGTCACTAAATTCTTTCACCTCCGGATTATTTTTATCAAGTTTCTCATGCAGCAAACTATTTTCTCTGTTCATAAGCTTCAACTCTCCTTGCAGTCTCTTGATTTGAGCCCTGCAGGTCTCCAGGTGTTGGTCCTTTGTCATCAGCTCTTTATACAAAATATACCTGCAAGCGCGTACCTTAATTTATCCATGATTCTGTGTTTTTTGTATTATGTAAGAGATTAAAATTGCATTTTTGAGATTTTGTATGACTTGGTTTGTTTGATGGGACTGACAAGTGACATCGAGATGATAGCTTCTAATTTTGAATATGTCTTGACGGATGTTATTGAATGGCCAGTATTATGAAATTGAATACTCTGTAGGCAGTAAAAAATGCTTATTTAAAAAAGTATGGATCGCGCAAGCCGCCAGTTCTACAATTCAGTGATCAAGCACAGAGTACTTTGTAATATAACACAAGTTTCATAACGGGCCTTCCCTACTCATTGTATGCGATGGACTCATGTTCTCAAAAGATTTTTCCTACCGTTATAAAAGTTCAAGACACCATTACCTTGGCAAGTTGGCAAGGAAGCCGTGATAACAATAACCCTGTATTCTAACTAAACTAGAAATAAACTCTAAAAATAAAACCTCTTGACTTCTAAATCGGCGTTATCGGCAGCTAGTTTCTCCTGCATGTCGTAGCTCTCACTTAGCTTGCGAGTCAGGTCAATCTCCTTAAAAGAAACACGAAGATTCGTTACAATTGTATATTTTGCTATTTTTTTACAATTTCTTATGATCGTCTGGGACAAGTTTGTGGACGTACGGATTTGCTGCGTGTTTGCGGCTCACAGACCACCAGGCCTGGCGCGCTGGTGCGCTGCGGTACTGACGCCAAAAGGACTGTCGGGTGATTCATTTTCATTTCGTGGTACAGAGGCGGCTCTGAAACAAGAAAAATTGGATAAACCCCTGGAATTAATATGAAAACGATCGCCTGCTTTAGTTCTCAAAATATATAAGAGACTGCCCATCTCCATTACAGACATTTTATACTGTCACTTAACTAAACAACAAACATTCCAGCCGCGATCGCGACCAAGCTACATGAAGTGAAATAGAGTACACAAATAGAAGAGCCACAATCTCGTACAACACTTATTGCTTTGCAGTTTTCGTCTACAATACTTACATTTGACAACGAACAAAAAACAATGGTATTTCTGAAAACAGGAAAAACCGTACAGATGTTTAGTCTCTTTGAAGCGTGAGTTTAATGAACCTTGGAATTTATGGAACACAAAACTGCGATACGATGTGATACGATGTGATGCGATGGCTCATCGTAGGAACCTGCGATGCAGCGATGACGTGATTCAATGCGATGTCGTACGGCTACGCATGTGTTGAAATGACCATGCAAGTTCTTCCGTCGCATCGTGCGTGCTCGTATATTTTGACGATGCGTCGCCGAATCAGTTTTGTACTTGAACATCAAAATAGACTATAGTTTAAATCATGCATAATTTTCGGACAGAAGTTATGAGTACACTGTAGACTGCAATTTAATTGGAAAGAAAAACATGCGCACTAAACGACAGAAACTAGTGCTCGGTTAAAACTGGTTATTTATAAGTCGTATGCATAAACAAGCTAACAAAGCATTAGCAATTAGGTCCACTTCATCATAGTCATCATCATTTCAGCCGAAAGATCTTTCACTGTTGGACATAGGCCTCCCCAAGTGTCCCATAACGACCGGTCCTGTGCGTCTCGCATCCATTGGAATCCCGCGAACTCCTAGTTTAATTAGGAAAACTATTTCACCATATGCACTGCCCGGCACATAGTCCGTGCACCGCTCCGGCACGCAAGGCTCTATCACTCGAGTATCCACCGTGGTCTTCCTCAGCAGCACCTCGGGCACCACCAGCTTCTGTATGTTCCTGGTCATGCGGTCAAAGCGCTCCATCTCTCGCAGAAGCAGCTCGTTTCGCTCTCCCAGCTCCTTCACGTCTGCCTCCGTTATTGTGGCTTTCTGGAAGTCGATAGTCAACTTGAGAGACAATAGTGACAGAGACAAAGCTTAACCATAGCTGGATTTTTTCCAAAAGTTGATGCGCCTTAACAGAGACAGAAACTTAAGCTTAGTTCAACTATACACAGACAGGAATAATGAATGTGAATGTCGAAGAAGCCTTTCTACACTGGGTCATCCGCCATTAGTATCCGGTCAGGGATGGCAAAAAGATTTTATTTAAACTTGTCCACTCGTGCTCCGTATCAGGTCCCATCCGGGCCTCCAGTTCCGGAACATATTCCAACGTTCAGACATCTCAGTACCTACCCATCATTAAACTTTTAAACCCGTAAATAAACAACTTTCGTATCAGTCAACTCGACCAGCCCAAATCTGTATCAGGAAATAACTCTAACGCAAACGACGCCAAATTCATTGAAATATGTATTTATAACGGTCATCCTTTGGACCAGAATCAAT
Source organism: Mythimna pallens (assembly GCA_961205895.1). Classification (NCBI taxonomy): domain Eukaryota; kingdom Metazoa; phylum Arthropoda; class Insecta; order Lepidoptera; family Noctuidae; genus Mythimna; species Mythimna pallens. The sequence goes on from OY540824.1 coordinate 819,277, forward strand.
TATTCATCACTTTTAAAACATGACAATTTGCATAAAATATTGGTACTACGAGTCAGCCCTACTACTAGCCAATACAAGTTCAAATATTCTATTGAAACCTTAACTACAATTGACGGTAGGTACTATTGAAGCTGCCTCGCATCATGCTCTATCGAATCCGACAATAGTTGCTTTCTACAGGCAATCTAGGTCGGCACCTGTGTGCTGAGGGAAGGCCCGATAAGTGGTGGTTAGTAGCAGTGGAACACACAGATAGAAGGAGACTGCGACACTGCAATGCCGTGTGGTGTTCTGCAGGGATCGGTACCATATAAGACCGCCCTTGGGGCACGTCAGGTATGACTATGGTTAGCGTGGTCTGTTACACAGACGACATGCTGGTCCTGGCACAGGGCGAGTCTTACCAGGCGGCAGCCGAACTAGTGACACGCGAGGTTGCAACAGTCGTGGAGAGGATCCAGCAATTGGGACTCGAGGTGGCGCTGCAGAAGTCCGAGGCTATTTGTTTTCATGGCCCTTCGAACGCGTCACCATCGTATTCCCGTTTAAAAGTAGGAGGGGTTCGACATTACATCGGCATCGCCGTGGAGTTGTCGATGAAGTACGCACTCCTGTTCCTGTTTCTGGGACTCGTCCTCGACAGCCGGTGGAATTTCGAGAAATACTCCCGACGTCTGGCTCTCATACTCAAGCGGCTCCTGCCCAACCTCCCCTAGATTGGGCAGGAGCCGCTTGAGTATATCTAGGCCTATTGCCGGAGCCAGTTTTTGCAGTTTTGCAGTTTTGTTTTTGCCGCCATAATTATGGCGGCAAATCGCCTCTTTGAGGAGCGGCTGAAAAGACGTCACGGCGTCCTCAACTTCCGCGTAACGCATGTCCTCACTGGTCATGGTAAAGCTTGGGATGTTCCTGCACCGGATTCGTCCGGGTTACACATACATTGTGTAGACCGCCCGGAGGACACGGTGGAGCACAGCTGTATCCTCATGGGGACAATCGGCGGCAACGACCTCTAGCGCTGGGTCCTGGTACAGGCCATGGTCCAGATTGAAGAAGAATGGTAGGCGGTCACCTCATTCTGCAAAGCCGCACGCGGGAAGGAACGGCCTTCTTCAAGCCCCAGTCGCCGGGATCCCAACCCCGATTTCCAGCCACCGTAGAAATGGGCTTGCGGACGGCGAGCAATAGATAGCTCTCCGTCCAGCCATCTGGTAACCGTCCGGACCGAGCTCAAGTCATCGACTTCGTGTAGAGTTTTACGCGCGCCTCGAGGAGATGTCAGCAAAACCCAGCAGGGTCGAAGCCTACTGAGGCCATGGGTTGTGCGAAAGAGAACCCCGGGGCCCTGGAACGAAGGCAAATAATGTAGAGGAGTGGGTTTTAGTCAGTAAAAGTCTGACACGCTCTCTCACACCGCCAAAGTCCGAGAGAGCCACCTCCAAGGCCACGAGATGTCTGACGTATATATTATATATATATATATATATATATATATATATATATATATATATATATATATATATAGGATAACTAGCAGATAACTAGATCACGGCACGGTAATAAATTTTCAAGAAACCCATTACTAGTCTTTACATTCACTAACGATTCTCCAAAGTATTCGACCAAAATGAACATACTTCATTTTACTAACAATTGTTATACACTCACATGCACACACACAGCTGGGCACCGCGACAATCCTTGACTTGTTTTTGTCAAACAGAGATAGCAATATTCCGCGAACGAATTTTGAACTCGCGTCAACTTGATTGCGAGGGTCATACGGTGCCGGGCTCATAAATAATTCTGAAAATTTTCTGAAACTTTTCCTTAATTTTTTCCACAAGAACCTTCTCAAGACAGTGACAAACACAATAACTATCCAGGGATCCACTCAAATATACACACAATTTTTATTCAAATCAGTAAAGCCGTTTAGGAGAAGTTAGGTGACAAAACGTACTGAAAAAAATTATAAGAAAGAAATAGAAAATTTGCATTCATGCTTGCAAATACAAGACAAAATACAGTGTTACTTTGGTGTGCGAAAAACAAGTTACAACTATAATTTAACTTGAGCAGAACTTCTCCATTTCTTTATTTCGTGACTCTAGTTATACTCGGAGGCTGAAAATTGATCAAGGGCGTCCAATATTCCAAGCCGGCGCAAATACATTCCGATTATTTCAGGAAAGCTTTTAGTGAGTTCGTTAGTTATTCTCATTCTATTATAACAACCGACAGAGACTGAAGTTACGTATGCCAGTAGAATGTTATACAAATATTAAATTGGTAACAACTGGTAAAATAAATGGTGAAAGTATTCTACTAAGGTTCTAGTTGTATGCAATATTGTTGTTACTTCAAAAAATACAAATTGACTTCCAGAACGTAAATTTGAATTTTACTGGTGAGCTGCATCACACACAACGTAGCCTACCTTTTGAATTTCAAGAAGCCGGTTTCTGGAGTCCCTGATGATCCTGGTACTCTTGCGGGTGTCGTGATGGATGTCCCGGATCTGTCGCGACACAGGTTCGTCTACCTCAGGCGTCAGAGGAGAACCTTAGACACAAACACTTACTTAAACAATGCACAATTGATTAGTAATACTGTATTTATTGTAGGTGAGTTAACCGTTGTACACTTACATGATCTTGATTTCTGAAAATAAATAAACATTTGTGTTATTATTTCTAATTACAAATGAAAGATATTCACAGTAGAGCGTATTTACGTGTTAATTAATATTACTGTTAAACTGTCATTAGAACATGGAAACTGTAAATGATAAAAGGCGCAGTCCTGAATCACTCACCGACTATCCAACGCCCAACCCAACCCTTAGACCTAAAACGCCACAATTTTACCTAAACCTGCCTACCTATTTAACCTGTATATTCAATATTTTGACTGGCCTGTTGGTCTAGTAGTTAGTGGCCCTGACTGCTATGCCGGAGGTCGTGGGTTCGATTCCCACCCAGGACAAATGTTTGTATGATGAGCACGATCATTTGTTCTGTGTCTGGGTGTAATTTATCTATAATATGTATGTATTTAGAAATATATAAGTATGTTTATCAGTTGTCTAGTAATCATAACACAAGCTCTGCTTAGCTTGAGACTAGACGGCGTTGTGTGATAGTTGTGGAATATTATATTATATTATTATAATTTTTTGACGCATTTATATTTGTATGCAACATTTAGTATTGAAGGTTACCTTGGGCAGGATTGGTTTGCCGCAGCACTTAGCCCTGTCCGGTTTCCTCGCTACCCTCTGCGCGTCGCCCAGGTCCCTCTGTGGCTGCATGCGGGTGCACTTCCGGCTGGCTTCCGGCACCTGACTCATGCCGGCCATGCTACCCAGGCTGCCGCACCGGTCGCCTTTCCCAAGAGCTTGCTCTACCCGTGGAGAGGCCGGTGTTGGCACATTCTCCTTGATAAGCTGGAATCCGAATGGATATTTGTTATTCTATTTGTATCTTATTTATTAGCATTTCCTTTGCTTCGCACGGATACAACGGCGACATTCCAAAAACCGATATGGATAAGCTACTAGTTAAATATTATTTATACACAAAATACTTAAAAGAGAAAAGTATACACAGAGAGGCGAACGCAAAGTTATTGCTTATTTATTATACACATTACACATCAACAATCTAAAACATGTTTTGAATTTTTGTAATAGCCGCTGCTGGAGTGGCGTAGTTTCAATTTTTTTACTAAATTGCGGAGAAAAATCGCATTTTATTTTTATACATCAAATTCAGATTCCTAGTCCGGAACTATGAATTTTGATTCCCTTGCGAGTGTCGAAATATACGTTTTTAGCTACTTAAGTGGCCGTAAGTATATATCTTTTTCGTTAACTTAGAAGTTTTTTTTTTTGACAGCTTCAAGGGACCGCAGACGTGAGTATATGGTTTTAATTTCAACTCGATACCTGTACGCGCTCCCGAGATAAAGGGTCTTGACAAGCAGACAGGCAGGCAGACAGACAGACAAACAGACGGACGGATAACAAAGTCCTATCTGGTGGCTATATAAGGGTTCAGATTTTTCCTTTCGAGGTACGATGTTTTACACTTGTATAAATAAATATGAACATAATTATGTAGATCGGATAGTATTCTAGAAGTAAAGAGGTGGATAACAAGGTGGGCTCAATACCAAATTCACAGCAGTTGCACTGCCTTATCAGAGTGCCAATAAACACAGACACTTGCCAATAATTGTGACTCCGAAGCAGACTGCCCGTCGAGCACTTGTTTGCTGAGTTCCTGTGCTCGTGGTTTGCTCTGGAACTTTTTTCGGGCACCGGGCAGGTCCGGGGAGCTGAACGTGTGGTCCACGCTGGACCTCGGGGATTGCTCGAGGCGAGCCGCGCGCTGCTTGGGATGCAATTTCGTAGCCTGGAACACAAAAAAGCTATATAATATGACTGCACTGTACACGTGGACTTGGTGACTTGAGAATCGGCTTTTTGGACGCAAAAACAAAACCAACGATTGCTTGTGCTTTAAGATTTCCTCAATCATATTTGAACAGATGATATCTGCCTATACATCAAATCAGCAATACGCTACACGCTGCCACTTCAAAATGTTGAAATTCATCATTGATGACATTTCAGCAATAATTGGTTATTCGCGTGCAAATGTATAATTAACCAATTCATTTGCCGCTTGATTATCTTTTTTAATTCGATGTTTGTTTCTAAACAAATAACACACAAATTTGGACAAACGCGTCGCTTGACCGGGACAACTGAAGAAGAACGTGTTTCTCCGAACCATCTAAGGGCCGACTTTGGCAAGCGGAGCATAAACTTACTCTTATCAACACGTGTGAATGTTAGTACCTACAAAGGTACGAGTCCTTCTTACCTTAGAACAACACGTAGAAAACTAAATAAAAATCTAAAAGTAGCCCGGCTCTTGAAAGGTTTCCCGACGGAGATCCAATTAAGTACTGCTTTTTTTAAAATTCATTTGACGTCTAAGGCCACCAGCAACACCAGTGTGTTGATTTGTAGATAATTGCAAATAAAAATATATGGATATGTTGAAAATAGGTGTAATTGTAATTTGACAGTTTGAGGGAATAACCTACTCGATTTTGATTTAGGTTTTCTGAGTGATCTTGTCTCTGAAATCGACGTTCGCCAATCTTTTGAAGTAATTTGAACATACTAAATTACAATATAATTCCTGAGTTTTAGAACGTAATCCAAACATTATTGGTGTTTATATGATATCTAAATAAACTCCTGAAACTTCTGAAGGTGACACCAACACAGGTCATGACGACACACTTTACATCACTAAAACTTAGAAGATCGAACTAATGACGTAGTTCCGTCTTTCACATTTCTAGGGACAAACATAATGATGTGTATCAGACAGCATCTGATTAAGCACCGGCCTAATCAACCTATAGCGTCCCCAGTTGGAATACAGGCCTCCTTTCTTTTTGAGGAAGAAGGCTATAATCCAACACGCAGCCTCAATGCTGCTTGGTGAATATCACATGTCTTCGAAGTTTGCTTCTAGGTTCTCACGACTGTTTCCTTACACCGTTTTAAGAGCTGAGTCGTACTATTTTATCATCATCTCCCGCTAACCTTTTCCCAACTCGGCTTCCATTTTAATCGGATGCGGCTGAATACCCGTGTTTTACATGGAGCGACTACCTATCAGACATTCACAACCCAGTAACTGGGCAACTCCTTGAACAGGTTGATGGTCAGACTTTCTGGCGTCTGACTACCTGTAATGAGTGTCAAAGATCTACGAATAATAACCGGGACCAACGGCTTCACGTGCATCCCGAGACACGGAGTGTCAGTAATGTACATATGTATTGAAAAATTCACATTGGTGCTTGCCCGGTTTCGAATCCGCCACCTCATTTACAAGAGGCGGCTGTCTTAACCATTAGGCCATCAAGTCGTACTAGTTATTGGATCTATTAAAACTACGTCGATTAATTGATTTGTAGCAGGACTCTAGTTGTTGCTAAAGATTACTTTATCAATAGACGCAAAAAAATAAACAATTTAATTTAATATGTATCGACATTGTTTTTATAGACATAGGTAGTGTATGTTGGTGCAGTTATTTAACGCTAACTATAGTTTTTTTTTATCTCAGTATGAACATAAGGCAGTTGTAGACATGCGACAGCGGATTGTTTAACGTCACGATGTCTGAACTTCAATCAAATGCTAACGCATACTGTGCGTCATACAGGGTAATAAGCATGACTATTTAGGACATTCCGTCACATAGACATTCCTATACCATTGTGTTCTAATCAAAGCACTGCTGTTTATTGTGTGCTTGTGTAACCAGAGCCATGAAAAATTAATTAAAAAATCAAACTAGCTAAGTTATGATTACCAGTCCAGATGACAATCTGATTTAAAGTCCATTTGTAAGAATTGAATATTTTATTAAGGTTCTACCAAGCATATATCTTTTACATGACAATTGAAACCTATTTCCGTACCGTGCCCTAACAATGACAGGGTTGAAAAGGTCAGAAAGAAAGGAGTTATATATAAAACGTTTCGATTCACCTGCTTCCGATAAGTCTCCAATACAGTTGAGAAAAAGTTAGGCAGAAATCTAAAACCTTGTATAAACAAGATGCAATTTATAATAACAAGCGAGCATGCAAGTCATTCGCACCGGAATCTCCCCCTGTAGGTCATATCTAACAAATGCTGGTGAATTGTAGGAAACGACACGCCGAGCCCAAGGTCGGAAACTAGCAGGTGAACGGTCGCGGGGACGATCAGGTTGCGAACAGCCTGCATGGCTGGCCATGGGTGGCGGAGGTTGAGAGCCAAATACTGCGACACATACATATGTGTATATTATGTATAAGTTAGTGAATGATTCAGTAAAAAAGTTTGTGGAATGTTGTCTAATTCTGTGATGATTGTGTGATTTCTGTTAAGATTTATCACAGGGATTATTTAGTCCTATTGCAAAATTAAGACCAGCGTGCTCCATCGTCGTCGACATCATCACTCACTATCAGGTAGAACCGTGGTTAAACGTGAGCCTTTCGACAATCTTTGCCTACATATAAAACACTACCACGTCTGTCTGTATGAACGCGACAAACTCAAAAACTACTAAACGAATTTTCATGCAGTTACCAATAGAAAGAGTGAATCATGAGGAATGTTTCAGAAGCTCCTTTTTCACTCGCCTATCGTCAACATCGAGCATGGTTTAAAAGCTTGTTACTTCATCTAACGCAATCTAACGCGATGTTGGACGAAAAGGCAACGCAAAAAAAGAGAGATAGCGCCTGAAAACTCTGTCAGCATTCGGGAATTCCGTGATTTACTCGAACATTTTACAAAACTTGTTCCAGGAAATACGTGTTTTTTAAACTCTTAAAAGTTTTTGAAAAAAAAATTTCGTCATTCAGAATTTTGATTAATCTTGCATGGCTTCTATTGTTTTACTTTTTTGACTTTTTAATTGTTGTGTCAATTATGAAGTGTCAAAGTTCATGCAAAATAGCAGATTTTCAGAGGTCTTTACTGGATTAGTTTTACACAAATTTATAAATTGATTTCAATAGATGCCTAAATAACATCCACAAAATACTGTTTCCAAGATATCTAATGAAAAATGTGTAATAACGTCATATTCGCGTAAAAGCTGTTGTATGAAAAATGTATGTCAAGTTGCATCCCCTTAAGTGCTTATTATAGTAGAAAAAAGCCGAGAATCACAAACATTTCTAAGACCCGTGCGAAGATAGAGCCTATTAAAAAAAAAATAAGGTCGCTATTACAAAAATGTCTTCAAGACGCTGGCAGACAAAAGGGAAAGAAAGGTATTGCCATTGGCGAAGCGAGATTGACCAATCTACGCTTCGCGAATGATATTGTCCTGTTCTCTCCCTCAGCCACTGGACTAGAGTAAATGTTACAAGACCTTAGCGACGCAAGCCTTGAGGTTGCACTCAAGATACACGTAAAATGAGTAGAACGTGTCGAAGACATAAATCATGACCAATAGTTGCAAAAGCAACATACCTATATGTGGGCGGGCAGAATATACAATATTCCCAGGAATATCTCTACTTGGGCCAAGTAATTTCTTTACAGGTAAGGCAAGACAAGGAAATAACTCGCCCAACAGAAATTGCCTGGAAGAATGCCTTAAAGGCACCTGGCCTGTGTCACTTAGACGTAAGTTAATGGACATGTGTAAGGTAAGGTTTGCCAACGTGCTATGAAGCGCAGCATACTACGTGTTATAATAACGAATCGCGTTCGAAACACTATACTGCGTTCCAAAACGCAGATCATTGACGTGGCTCCGAAGGCTGCCCAGCTTAAGTGGGACTGGGCTGCACATGTCTGCCGCATGCCGATCGAGCGTGGGCCAGTAAAACACAAAGTTGGTACCCTGAAATCGCACGACGGGGTCACGGCAGTCCAAGAAGGAGAAGGCGGGACGTCATAATTCATAATCATTTATTTACTAATATGGGTAATTACATAAAGTTATTGAAAGTATAGCACAGTCCAATCATATTACATCTTGAGGCATGCAAATCGACTTAGATATCTTCCGTAGGAATTGGCAAGAATTGGCGCGGAGCCGGGAACAATGAAACGAATGTAGGGGGGCATTTGCCCGACAGTGGGACAGTATAGGCTAGATATAATAATATAATAATCAAAAAATAAAATAAATAATATATCGGCTTCGCGGAGTTCTCAACAATAGGTATTGAATAATAATACCGGAACAGTTCACCAAGAGACACAAAATATCTTCAGAATTACAACAAGGACAGTCTCATCATGGCAATTACCGAAAACAATCATTATTAGGAGTCTAAACTTAGTTGTTTGTGACAGAATTAAGTGTACACGTGATAATAATACAATAATATATTTCCTCATTCATGGAAAGAACACAGGCAAGAAATCTGTCAATGTGGCTACCCTTTACCAACCATGAAGGGTCAGTTCGGTTCCAACCTAAAAACTTAGCTAGAAAATATAAATCACGAATCAGTGTTAAACATAGTGTAGTTAGGCCACCTATTCTTTGAGGATCTTTGCATATTAACATGTTCACTATAATGTTAACCCAGGAATAAGCCAGGAGCATCATGTTATAACTGTCATATCTTTACAGAGTCCATGTTATCTTAGACATGAACATCATATCATAGCTGTCATATCTCTACAGAGTCCATGTTATCTTAGACATGAGCATCATATCATAGCTGTCATATCTCTACAGAGTCCATGTTATCTTAGACTTGAGCATCATATCATAGCTGTCATATCTCTACAGAGTCCATGTTATCTTAGACATGAGCATCATATCATAGCTGTCATATCTCTACAGAGTCCATGTTATCTTAGACTTGAGCATCATATCATAGCTGTCATATCTCTACAGAGTCCATGTTATCTTAGACATGAGCATCATATCATAGCTGTCATATCTCTACAGAGTCCATGTTATCTTAGACATGAGCATCATATCATAGCTGTCATATCTCTACAGAGTCCATGTTATCTTAGCCATGAGCATCATATCATAGCTGTCATATCTCTACAGAGTCCATGTTATCTTAGCCATGAGCATCATATCATAGCTGTCATATCTTTACAGAGTCCATGTTATCTTAGCCATGAGCATCATATCATAGCTGTCATATCTCTACAGAGTCCATGTTATCTTAGCCATTAGCTTCATATCATAGCTGTCATATTTCTACAGAGTCCATGTTATCTCAGCCATGAGCATCATTTCATAGCTGTCATATCTCTACAGAGTCCATGTTATCTTAGACTTGAGCATCATGTCATAGCTGACATATCTCTACAGAGTCCATATTATCTTAGCCATTAGCCTCATACCATAGCTGTCATATCTCTACAGAGTCCATGTTATCTTAGACTTGAGCATCATGTCATAGCTGACATATCTCTACAGAGTCCATGTTATCTTAGACTTGAGCATCATGTCATAGCTGACATATTTCTACAGAGTCCATATTATCTTAGCCATTAGCCTCATACCATAGCTGTCATATCTCTACAGAGTCCATGTTATCTTAGACTTGAGCATCATGTCATAGCTGACATATCTCTACAGAGTCCATATTATCTTAGCCATTAGCCTCATACCATAGCTGTCATATCTCTACAGAGTCCATGTTATCTTAGACTTGAGCATCATGTCATAGCTGACATATCTCTACAGAGTCCATATTATCTTAGCCATTAGCCTCATACCATAGCTGTCATATCTCTACAGAGTCCATGTCGACGGTTGTAAGGCTATTTGATCTAACCGACATTTTTTTCAATATTTGATATAATAAGTTACATACATATTCGGAATCAACAAATTGATGTCCGTCGTTTGAGTCGGGTTTCAATTTTTTTTTTTTATGTCGCTTAGATCAATTAGCTTTTCAACCGTCGATTGGTATCTTAGGGTACAGGGACCATGACGTGTTAATATGTCAGGTGGGAACAAGAACCAGGAATGGAACTATACTATAAGCTATTATCTGGTCCTTAAGCCAACTACATGCTCCTGTAAATACTGTCTACTAACATAGTTGTTAAGTTTTTTCTGTTACTAACATCTGATATTTCTGTTGTGTGTTGTTTAATGTTGTGTAAATGCTGTATGTGTTACCTATGGACGTAAAGGTCCGAAATAAATGTTTATTATTATTATACACCCTATGTAGCTCCATCCCTTTAACAGTTCAGGTTGAGGTCGTCAAATGGATCGCGTCAAGAGCTCGTGGAAGGGAGTCAGGTATCAGGGAATATAAAACACAATGATTATGATAAGTACCTCATAGTGTGCGAAACCACACCACGATTGCACTTCGATGACAAAAAAATAAGATAAATAATTAATAGAGCTCTGGTCAGGTTCAAACAAGGAATCGAACTGTATAGAAAAAGTCCCGCAAAGAGTGAGCTACACATATACAATCATTCCCAACAAACTAAGTCTTAATGTCTGATCTGTATACCTGTATAAGAGGCAGTCTTGGCTCACTGACTGACTCAACGCCCAGCCCAAATCCTTAGATCTAGATTGCTAAAATGTTGTACAGAGGTTCGTTGTAATAATGTGTGCAAAGAATAAAAAAGGGATTCCCAAAACTCATGCCCTATGACGATGAAACGGGGGTCCGAAGTTTGTATGGAAAAATCTAGTTTCACGCGCAGGTAATCAAAAATTTAAAGAAATTACCTTCATCACAATATCTTCTCTATAAAATATACACTTCCATCAAATAAGAATATAATTTAAAGCGATAATGTCAAAAACTAGCCGAATACAATGTGGCCCAATTTTGACATATGTTCAGAGATTTCATTTTCAGTGTCTTGGTCTTTTTTTAACGGTGGCCAGCGTTTGATTGATTTTTTGTTCAGTGAAAAAGGTTTAACTTGAATAATGTTTTAATAATAAACTTTATCAGAGATCCATGTTTTCAGTTACATTATACTTACTAAACAAAAACAAAAATACATACAATGCAATACAATACAATAAAATACAATACAATACAATAACGAGGACGGTTTTGACTTGTGTTTGAAAATACAGCGCCTTTACACTTTGACTGTCGCTATGCAAGACAGCTACAAGGTTAGATAGTGAAATTTTTTTTAATATTTTGACTTACATAATGTGAAAGTATCTAAGATGCCTGCCATGACTGCAGGCGTGTTTGAAACTTGAAAGAATTAACACGGTCTGGGAACGCGAAGGGCAACTGAAGGAACAGGAACCTTATCATAACATGCTAAAATGTCAGTTGTGCGAGAGAGAAAGAAATAAGAAGCTATACACCATGCACCCTATATACTCGTAGCTCCATCCCTTTGACAGTTGAGCTAGCTCGACAAATGGAGAGCTCGGGTTGGGGCCTCAGAAGGTTTTAACCAGCAAAAGTCTGACACTCCCTCTACATCCACCCAGAGCGGTTATTTTATGTTTTTCCACCCAAAATAAGAGTAAGTAAGTACCTAAGATGAATATTCGTATCATCTATAACTGCCACTGAAAACAACTTTCATAGCTGGTGCTGGCAGGGATCTTGACCGTACCTTCGGGATTGTTCTGATAGCCATGGTATACCTCTATAGTCCTCAAGCACCTCAGGATATGTTGCTCTTTTGTTGCTACGTCACTTTGTGCTAACGACCGTTTTTGGGGGCCCATTTATTGAGTGTGCAAATCATCCTCAACCTTTTATCGATGGATATTAATAACATTGTTCAGGCAGGCTATAGTCTTAACATAGTTCCAGGTTACCAGTCCACTTTAGACTCCAAAAACTATACCCCTATTATCTTTGTTTGCATATGTCGCAATAATTTTTCACCAACCCGGGGTTGTCCTTAAGTGCACTAGCATAGCGCGTACAGGGATAATCGTCGGTTAGTATCACGTTCCATTAAAATTATCTAAAGGGCCTCTGCGAGTCACTTTCAGCTCCTTGTACGCCTTTCAATGGCCAAGGACCTCAGGGTTCTGAGATATGTAAATGCATAAATAATAATATTTGGTCTTCATCTCCGGCTTGCCTTTATTGGCCGGCCGTAGTGAACACTGACGAGGAACTGAGCTCCCACCTCTTTCTTGCCTTTATTGGCTGGCTTGAGTGGAGATTCGCAAGAGCAAACGTGCTCGGAAGAAGGATTTATAATCCAGCAAGGTGCTGGTAAGGATCTTGGCCATACTTCCGGGATTGTCCTGATAGCCGTGGTATAGCTCTCCACTCCTCTAGCACCTCAGGATATGTTACCCTCTTGGGGCTACGTCACTTTGTGCTAGCAACAGTTTTAAGGGGCCCATTTGTTGAAATTGCATGCCACTGAAGAAAAGCCAGCTTTCTAGCAGGACAACGTCTGTCGGGCCCGCTAGTGTTAGGTATTACATAAACTAAATCTATTTAATTTGGTTGAGATCTATTGAATTTTAAATGATTTGTTTGCATTTGTGATTAACAGTTTATAATGTAATCTAGAATTGCTTATTACCATCTTACGAATAATCCCGTGAGACAATAAGTGAGTAACACACTGCCGGATGGTGGATAAGCCTCTCGCAGCAAGAACACCGCCTGTCCTAGCAATGTGAACACTAAGGGCTATATTTCACCGGGACACCATGGCGGCGTGACCAGTCGCCGCTACTAGCAAAATGTATACAGCTCTATAGAGAGTTACTCACCTGGTGTCCGTTTGGTTGCGCAACTAATTTGACTCAGACGCCAGTCCGGCCACCAGTGGCACGCGTGACACCGAAGAGTATGTTAGGGCTATATTTCACCGGGACACCATGGCGGCGCGACCAGTTGCGTCGCCATGGTGTCCCGGTGAAATATATAGCAGTAATACCTGATTATATTGTTTCTGTCAAATGTATGGAACAGATTTATCTGTCTGAATATTCAGACAGACATATACTATGAAATAAAACTGATTAATATATGCATCTGTCAACTGTTCACAATGCCACCGTGGATTGGCAGTAAATCATTGGCAACATTTTATTTGTCCACGAGGCTATAACTCTTGTTGGTGTTGTATGTAAGTTGGAAGGCCACACTTAACTGAGGCACTCGATGACCTAAGAACCAAAATCGAAGATATGTGCCAACCACACAGCTGCTCTGGGCCCGAGTCGATTACGGTCTGCTCGGGTTAGGTCTTTCACAGAAGCAAAGCTAGTTCCACCGACATTAGACATTTCTGTAGACTATATTATAATCGGACCGGAAAACCGCAGCAGGCAAGTTGTTTCATTCAGCTAACAAGTGTAGTTAGCAATGGTCTTGCTATTGGACCAAACATTGGTCTTTCTATGGAAAAGAATAGAACAACCCCTTTCTACCCTTATTTTTATTGGTGGGAAGTCATTACATAATTTCTCCCGCTCTGGGTGGAGCAGAAGGGAATGTCAGATTTTCTCTGACTAAAACCCAGCTGTGTTTCTTCAGTAGCCTTTAGCGATGAAAGGTCCCAGTAGCGACTTTTTATCCTCAGTAACGACCCTGTTAGCCCCAGTAACGACCCTGTAAGCACCAGTAACGACCTTGTAAGCCCCAGTAACGACCCTGTAAGCCCCAGTAACGACCCTGTAAGCCCCAATAACGACCCTTTATTCCCAGTAACGACTCTGAAAGCCCCAGTAACGACCCTGTAAACCCCAGTAACGACCCTGTAAGCCCCAGTAAGGCCCTAGGTAAGCTCAGTCAATTTCGCTGTCATTTCGTCAATTTCGTGAAAAAATCAAACTTCTAAGTTAACGAATAAAAAGATACGGCCGTTTATGTCGCAAAAATCGTACATTTTGACACTCAAGGGAATCGAAATTCATAGGGTACTTCCCGTTGACCCAGAATCCTGTTTGGCATAAAGCAAGGATTTTATACCACAGGTATAAGCATAAATCTGAAAACAGTAAATTTGTTGTTACGTAAACTATTGTTACGATTAGGAAAAATCTTCGAGACTCCCAGCAGACTGTAAGTTTGTACGGAACCCTTAGTGCGCAAGTCCAACTTGCACTTGGCCGGTATTTTTCTCTGAAAAGGTCAGATTTCCATGTTGTTGATAATTTACAATGTCTATTGGAAGCATCATTATAGTCCTCCGATATTCTTACTGCACACGCTATAGCACCACGACACAGCACTTATGAGGAGATTAATAATTTCCCGTACGATTCGCACCTTATTCTTTATTGCAATCCATAATGTACGTATTGTACATATCAGATAGTAAAAATTAAAATATAAACAATTATGCAGGGAAAGAGCGCTAAGATATTACAATATTTTACCTGTTTGGGTACGTCACCGCATTGCGATAAGGTTTTGGAGCCCAATCTGTCTGGTGTGGTGACAGTAAAACATATCAAGTAGGCATGCTATAAAACTGTCATTAGAAATACATTTTTGTGAAAATTTCAGAAACCTGAAGTTATAGTAGGTACTCAGCAAACTGAATCAACTTAAACTTTGATCGCTCCATTAAATTCTACACACATTCAAACTATTCAGTACACTATTGCTGAGTACACAATTAATGCAACCTAATAAAAACCTATCCTGCAGTTGGCTACACCACCTTGTGTTCAAACGATAAGGTTCAATATTTATAAGCAAAGAATTTGTCAACGATATTATAACGTGGCAATGTAGCATCGTAGATAATACGTCTAATATAATTAACTGCATGGGCAAGGTTTCCGAGGGAAGAAGCCAGTTCATCACTACCCAGGGTGGCGAGAAGGCAGCTCCTGAGAAAATGGCTCAAGGTAAGCAAACCTCTTTATTTAAAACCCTCGTTTATGGTACAGTCTACACAAGGTGACTATTTGCATAAATTAATGTAAGTAACAATGTCAACTGCGCTTTGGGATATTTTGTTAATGTTACCTATATGTTTTCTATTTATATATATTTATTGTTTTCTATTTATATCTATTATTTTATCTTAATAAGATAAAATAATGCAGAACTATATTGATAAATTATTACATTTTGTAAATTAACTATCTACCAATAACTGAGGTGTTGTTATTATCAGAGAATATAAAATAAATTTAGTTGAAATATATGTGTTGTACCTGAACGTTTCCTCTATTTAATCAGGTGATAATGACAAGGCTAATTTTGGTTAATTTAAATTGTAAATATTGCTGTGTATTTTTATAGACACGAGTGCTTCAAACCATCGTGTCAAAAATTTTGTTATCTGTCTGTTAATTGCTATTTCCATTGTCGACTTCGGGTTGACATCCTCACCAGGATTTTGTTTTGCAGTCAGTCTTATTTAAATTGCGATTGTAATTGCGTTTCGTGTGATTTAAAGTTGTCTGATAGATCATATAGCTGTCAGCGATAAGACCACCGTTGTACCCATAGATTTAAGTTTCTGTAAAATTGAAACTATTTTGGTTTACAACCAAAGGACCATGGGACAAATTGGGCTCATTGTCCAACAGAGTTAAGGCATATGCCATTCTAAAAAAATCCGTTCATACTTAAATTGTTACTATTGGCACCACCTTCTATTCCATTGGAGAAAAAAGATATGCATCTGGTTTCGTAGGAAAAAAGAATTGTCACCAATTTCTTGGTCAATTGTTAACAGATTTTGAATTATTTATTTTAATTTGAAAGGGTATACTCCTGAATTGATCCCATAAAAATATTGTCATGATGATAAACTTGGGAGATATAGTACGGAACTCTTCACAGGATCATAGCAGAACTGTCTTTATAAATAAAATAGCTTTGTCGTACATGCAATTAGGCGGAAGCATTACCTTGAAGTATTATGGTTTATTTATGGTAGGAGAAAAATATTTATAGCAAAATAACCCAATGGATTTTTCACAAAAAAAAATTTATATCTTTATATTTATTGACATACAAGTCTATTCGAAGTGATATCATCTCTGTTGGTGGAAGAGCCGACGCTCCATATATTTTTGCTCATGGTTCTTTATTTTATTCTATTCTATTCTTAGACAATAACATAATTTGCTCTCAATATTTTCTAAAAAAGGACTATTTCACTAACTGTAATTTATTTACTAGCTAGGGCATTTTGGGCCGTTAAGACTAAAAACCTGATTCTGTCAAATAAATCATTGTACCTACCACAAACACCACGATCTTAATCAGTAAAGCAAATAGCAATTAAATTTATTATAGCATTCACGACAATACCAACTTTAGTTACGAACTTTATGTTGGTAAATATTTCACATTCCGTATCTCACTTTGTGATAGAATGACGTCAGTTAGGCTTGGAGTACATGTGACAAGGTATCGAGGCACACAGGCCAAGCTAGCTCCAGAAATGAGTAAGATCGACTGAATTTCTCGTGTAAAGAGAGCTTCGCAAGAAACTTTGTAGAAAATATTTCCAATTTAGCTGTAGAGTAGCTGTGGTTTAGCAATTAATCATTGTTGAAAATTAGTTGAGGTAACTAAAAATAACACTAGGCACTAAGATAAGCAGAAGATGTTCTAACAGTTTCTAAAGATATGTTTTCTTGGCAGCCATTTCGTAAACTAAACGACATCAATTGTATCTGTATCCGGGTTCAAAAAAAGGAAGAGTTACTGAATCCGACTGATGTTATTTATCTCGTTCAGCGATTTTTTCGCCAAATGTTAACCGATCTTGATGATTCTGAACTAGCTTACAGTTATAGCTTAACACAACATAAAAATAATCATCCGAGGTAGCTTCATTACTTATATTTCTTTTGCCAATCCCAAAGCAACATTTTTTTCCAAACTAATTTACATATTATGTAATCATGCATTTAGTATTTCGTATTAGGCCATTCCTGTGGGACCTAGAACTAGCCCACTATTAGTTTTAGTTTAAATTAAACAAAAATAAATAGCAAAACATAAATAAGCTTTTTGTGGCTTCATAAAAAAATTGTACTTTCGGAACTTGATGTTAAAAAAAAACGAACAACCAGAAATTGAAGTAATTTTGCAAAACACAGCTGCACTGAGAAAATGATACGGTAATGTCGGTTTTATTTCCTTCGGATGAAAATATTCAGAAAAATAATTTCCTCGTGTCTTGCGGAATATCCACAGTACCTATGTATGACGCACACTGTGCACATCGTGCCAGGCAATCTGCGGGCTATTTTATTGCTAGGAGAAGCCCACCGACTGTAGCCGCTTTCTCTTCAATATGCTAGCACTTCTCGGCAACCGTTCCGTTCCTGTTCGAGAACAAAGACTACTGGGAGGTATGTCAAATGCATTGCGACACAGATCCTTTCCTCTTCCGGTACCTCCCCTATAATAACTGAAGGAACGCCGTCTCATTGGAAAACTAAAGCTAGGATTAATAACAATTCCTAAATCTATGTTACAAAATTATAATGTTATAAAGAGACGGTATAATTTGTTGGTATGAATTGGGTAATCTCTAGACTATTACACCTATTTAAAAAAAAACACCATTTAAAAAGTACTATGAAATATATAATTTATGAAATACTGTCGACCTGCTCCGGCTTCGCACGGGTGCAATGCCGATACTAAATATACTACAGAATCAGACAGAATGTCTTTATATACAACCCTTCTGTCCCTGCATTTTAAATCTGTAATATCTTCGAAAATATTCATTTAAATTACATGCTGTGACGGTTCATATTGATCTATATTAAATGCACAATGTATTTAAGGTACTTAATTGGATAAGGATTAATGCTGCATTGCTTAAAATCGCTTCGTAAATAAGCCATTATTTCTCGCAAAAAGTAAAGGATAAAAATGGTTATTGTGGGTTATCCCTAAGAGATAGACATATACCATTGCAAACTTTTTTGTAGAACTTTTTGAGGTGTATAATACTGTAGTACATTATTTTGATCTATCTCGTAGGGTTCAGCCAGAGTTTGCAATGTAAACGCTAAAAATGTGTTCATTTACGACATCACATTAAAAATCTCTAAAATTACCAGTATTTCTCTATTATATTACATGTATTATACTTATAAACTTTCCTCTTGAATCACTCTATCAATTAAGAAAAAACACATCAATATCCGTTGCGTAGTTTTAAAGATCTAAGCATACATAGGGACAGACAGCGGGAAGCGACTTTGTTTTATTATAATTATGTAGTGATAATTTAAATTTAGAGCTATTTAACTTAGATAAACCTCTTAGAAGATTTTCACAGAATTAAAATAACGCGAACATAACAATAAGGTACCGGCGCGGCGGTGTGGCTTCGAATGTGTTGCCCGAGGGTTTCAGGATTCAGTGGTTCTAAGATATTTAAAGATTATTTTTTAATTTCTGTTATCATAATAATGTTTTGCTAGCGCTAATTTCAAGATTGTATTTTTCTTTGTTCTTACGATTTTGATCTAACTTTTAGCCTATTTTTGTTTTTGTATATCGATTTATGAGACAAACTTTTTTCAATTAAGTATATAAAGTTAAATGTGTCCTTCAGTCCTACATTTTTTGTCATGGATGTTATTCTCATGGCTCGAGTTTCACAAAAACTCTGTGGGTGTCCCCGACATGCACTTGCCCGGTTTGTCTTTTTACTATTGTTCAGCGATATCTTTGCCAATGATTTGCTAACCTATTTTGATTACTTTTTATGACCAAAAGCGCATTTACAGGTGAATCACCTAGCGAGTCACCAGGCGAGTAGCGAAGTAAAACCAATAGAACCTGAGTTCTATTTCTCTACTCGCTTGATGCGAAATTTTCGTAACCGGCCGCACTGCGTGCTTGGTGCCTAGGGCTCTCTGCAAATGCTCTTCTCAAAAAATTCGCCTTCACTCAACCACCCAAAAGAATTCATCAAGCTACAAGATATGAATGCCGTGCTGTGTCGGATCGCTAGTCGTAAATTATAAATACAACTAGTAGCATTTGTTTCAAGAATTCTGTCTAACCCTAGCCTTAAGTAGTGTTTATATTTTTATCTCAATATCTCGCAGTGATAATGCAATGTAGACCAAGGCAAAAGGAGACTTTATCGTTTACTAAAACAAATGTTGACAGATTATCATGACTGCGGTACCTACGTTTATTTTGGTGTTATTTATGCGATTTAAATTAATTTACATTATAAGGGACAGGCTCGTCAGGGTTTTTTTAAGGTGGGAAAATCATCTAATGACAAAAATATCGCCGGGGTTTCACTTTCATACTACCCGTGCCCCAGTAGGCTTCGACCCTGCTGGGCCCCTACGATATTCTGACATCTCCCTGAGGCGCGCGTGGAACAGTACGCGCTGTCGACGACTTGGGCTCGGTCCGGACGGTTGCCCATTACCCATTGCTCGCCGTCCGCAAGCCCGCGCCTACGGTGGCCGGAAATCGGGATCGGAATCCCGGCGGCGGTTGAGACGTGAGGAACGTTGCCTGACGCGATCGGCCGCCTCCTTTGCTAGCATTACTGCTTCGCAGAAGGAGGCGCTTTCCAACCACGCCTCAAAGAGGGAATTTACTGCCATAATTGTGGCGTGCCCAAAGACTTGTCAGGGTTAGTTTTTTGATACTTCTTTTTCGTTAATAATAACACAAGCATCATCAACAAGAGTACCGGCACCTGTAGAGACGGTTCCTTCTGTGATTTTTGATACTATATTATATAATTCCCTAAAACAAAGTGTTCTCACCGTTGAACTATCCGTTTACCAGTTTTGCAAACGTAACATCGTCCAGCTAAGCTACTACTAAAGATACACCATGCATACGACGATAACGCAGCTTGCGTAAACTGTTTACAAGTTCCTACTCTTATTTTGGAGACTCCTTTTGCAAGCCTATTATATTTAACTAATAGGAATCAGTCTACTGCAAGTATGCAGTCCTTAAGCGCCTATTATGCATAATGAACGTGTGCGAAAACCGTTGAAAACTTTGGGAGCAAAGAGAATTAAACTGGTAGTATAGTCTTTGTTTTGAACTGTTGCTCGTTCTCTTCCTTTAAAAGAGTTCTGTTTTTTTTTTATAATCATCAAATCGCATTTGTCAGTGCTAACACAATACAGAGCGAGGGCATTTCTCTCCACGTGACGGTACATTGTTGTTGCGAACACTTCTGACGTCACTGCGTTGTCGCCGCTATCGGCGGCCTTGCCCGCAGGTTTCTCTGCCCGGCTCCTCTGTAATTAATTACTTATATGATAACTTTAATTGATGGTCGTTTTAATGAGCACTTTTTGGTAGCAAATTTCGAAAAGGAAAGTAGTTCGAGATTCGGTTTCCCAACGTTATTGAGCTTCAATGAATTTTTAGATATATGCGGGACAGAGTGTAAAGTCCGAGTGCTACGTCCGATAAAAACGAAGGATCCTCCAATCAGACGAATGTTGTCTGATCTGGGCAACTGCCCTATAGATGATTTCGGGCTGTTGTACCTATATGTTCAAATCGAGTGGAGAACTGTGAGATTACTAATTTTTTTCTCCTATGGTTCCAATGGCGCTACGACTTAAGTGCTTCGCAACGCCGCCAGACTAAGGAATTGACTTCTACAAGACTGAATCGTAGCTTGGAATTTTCTTAACTTTCCCACCTACTGAACATTAACATTGAGCAATCTATGCGTTGCACTATGCCAGTGAGTAGTGAGGTTAGCTGTCAGAGAGATATTAGGACGGTAAAAAATAGCCTACGACTCAAATCTCCAAATATACACAAAAAAATCATAAAAATCGGTGAAACCATTTCAGAGGAGTTCGACAACGAAAACTGTGACACGAGATTTTTATTTATTACTAGCTGACCTGGTGAACTTCGTACCGCCTAATAGTAAGGATAACGCCATCTACTGGCATTACCAGAATAGCACAATTTCCTTTTATAATGACACTTTAATTAGAGATGGCGTTGTATTCGTATTTTTTTTTTTTTCGTGATTGTTTTACCATTTTTCTCACCGTTTAAACCTTTCCTAGACTATCTCGAATATTTCAAGACCGCAAATCGGTCCAGCCGTTCTTGAGTTTTAGCGAGACTAACGAACAGCTATTCATTTATATATATATATATATAGATTATAAGTACGTCGTGTTCCTAATACCTACTGTACAGCCTAATGACACTTTTTGCTGCCAAACTGCAGCCACGTACACACATTGCGTGTTCGATTGTGCCTAATAGCGTTCACAGTAATTAAGTAACCACTTCCTACCTGGCCCCTACGGGTTCAAAGACTTACGTCAAACTCATTAAGTTTGACGTATCTGATTTTATTGTTAGCTGATTCATCACAGACCTGTCATCTGAACATCTGTTTTACAGCTACTGTTATCCGTCCATTGACGGAAGTGATAAAGAAATAGAGGAAATTACAGTGTCCTTTTTTTATCAGTTTCCTCACCGCCAAGGATCGCGACTGTAGACCTATGCTTCTCCTAGCTATACAGACCTGGGCCCTTACCATGACGTGTTCATATATCAGGCGTGCGAGCGAAACAAGGACGGAGCCATACACCCTATATCTAGCTCTATTCCAAACAGTTCAGTTTAAGTCGTTAAACTGATCGCGTCAGGAGCTCGCGGTGTGGCCTGCCATGTGCAATGTGGACAGCCTCCTGTATCACTTGACTATCTTGCTGGTTCTCTTTGCGTGCGATTTCTTACCACCTGGCTCAGTAACATGAACCTTTTCGGCCAACTCAACACGTATGTTTCTGATGACTCTCCAAGAAAAGGAAAGCTAATAAATTAAGCATTTTGATTCGTGCATAAGTAACTAGTTATTTATTTATTTATATACATAATAAACGAAAATAACAAGTCCTGATAGAAGAGAACAAAAGTGCTGCTTATTTCAAAAGTAATTAGTAGGTATCAGTTCGTAATTATAACTCTAGTTCTTTGTAAATTATAATAACAGGCACTTATATTTAAATACTTCGTATTATATTACCCACATAATCCTACGAGCAACGTATTTAATTATAACAACACTGCCACGTAAATAATATTATAATAAAAAATAATGATCAAAACAACAAGATTTTCCTCATGGAAAATAAGTAAACACAAACTAATCGGTTTAACCGATCAACCCCTGCGCAAAAACTCTTCCAGACTGCTTCAACATACTATAGATACCTACCTACGTAGTATATACCTAATGAATATGTAATGAGTTCAACTTAACTACATTTAAGGGTCATTAATAAATTAACTACTGTTATATTATATTAATTATTCCCACACAAGGGTATTGTTCCCAAATTAAAACCCGTGGTTTTAATAATTTCACATTTCACCCATTGACGCACAGCGTAGGTCTGTACAGGGTGGATTTTTGGACGGGTCAGTAAAGGCATATCTTAAAAAGTTAACGATTGTCTCCTAAGAGCATCCAGCCCTTACTGACCCGTCTCAAGAATCAAGTTTAGTACAACGATATCATGGAAAATTATTACAGCCAAGCTGTTAGACTGCCAGTCATATAGATTCGAGTATTGTCCCACTGTCGGGAAAATCAAGGGCCCGTCGTCCTTTTCCACATACACATTCATCGTTCTATGTCTTCTGTGGGAGTCAGTTCTAACGGTATCTTTCAAATCCATCCCTCCGACGTCAAGTCGCCGACCATCACCCGATTTCTAATTTAGTATTTGAAGTTGAGTATTTCTCAGGGCGGGTTTCTGAATTGAGCATTTTGAGAACGTCTCAAACCCTACTTTAATGCCAAAGTTTGATAGATTTTCAGGCTAGAGTTTGAGACACGTTCTTAACTTAAAATAATCGATTCAGAAAACCACTCTATGTCGCCTTGCCAATGATTTAAATAATAAAGATTGGGTTGTTCAAACATTTGCATATCGGAATTGAAAATACAAGAATCACGGGCAGTTAACTCGCGCTCACGACCACTCTCTAAGATAGCCCACCGAAAGGAGATTTTGCTTAGAATGATCTATTTCATTAGTACCTATGACCTATGTGGGACGAAATTGTGGCATCAGAAAAACTCACGGTCAGACTTGTCCTTCCCAATATATTTCAAAGCGCCTAGTGCGCGCATACAATTGGATCAAATCATTGATACTTTTGTTTCTTATTTAATACTTTTATCTTGAAAATCGTTCAGTTGAAAAGGGTTGACGGCTATGAGGTGGGACACACTTGCTGAACAAATCCTCGCGGTGTTAAATTATCCTCAGCATTTACATGCATAGGTACAAGCTAAAGGAACATGAAACATTATTTCGTCAAAGAAAAAAGGCAAAATTAAAGTACTTATGCGAGCATATTCGTAGGAAATTCTATACCAATTGTTTAAATATATTCGTATAATAAGGTGCGTTTACACGTGGGCCAAGCCTCGGCCAATCACCATTGTTTAAACGGGGTTTCCCCGTTCACACAATGGCTAGGGATGACGATTGGCCTAGGCTGGGCCCACGTGTAAGCGGGGCATTAGGTTTATTCATTTGAGCATAATTATATTACGAGCACATTATACAATTGTATTGTATTTTTTCGTCTTTATTTTCTTTTTTATTGCACCGACCACTTTTTTCACTACATCACTCAAAGGTTGACTAAAAGATAATACCTAAGGCTTATGTGTGCCTCATACTTAAGTGGACATAAAGTAACAAATAAATACAATTAATGGAGAATATAACTGTCCTTTAAGATACCCGTTTTGCCCGCATGGGCCGCCTAAAATGGTTCGGGCGTTTGGGCAAAACGAGTACAGGTCAATGAGATCAATGCACTTTACAGTGTGGTTCATTTTAAGTATACGCGTGATGCGGATGTTGTTAAGGCTTTCAACTGCAGGCTTCGTTAATGTTTTTAATTTAATTTTTAATCATATGAAATCATAAGCGATCTAGGTCTGTTTTCTGTACCTAAAAGAAAATTCATAATAATGTTACTCAACTTGTTAAAAAACCAATAAGATTAAATAATAAGCCAGCTATATAGTTTGAACTAATAGTTTTAACTTATCTATATTAACTTCGTACTCTTCCTTTAAAAAAAAGTTACAGCACTTGTCTGAATGCAAAATTAATGTCTCACATTTTTATATTGGAGAACGTTGTTGATGTCACATTTGTTAAACCATTTTAAATCCTTGTTTTATGTAATACTCTATAGGTTATTGTTTGTGTCCCCAATAAATAAATAAAAATCAAATGAAATGTCAAATGAAAGTGACTCCTGACAAACGTCACAGGAACAGAGGCCCACTAAAATTCACGTTCGTGACAGTTCTTTGTGCGAGTATGGCCTCGATGATGGTACATTGGACCATATCTTCTTTTCTTGTCCTTTAAACTCCCACTCCCTTGATTTGTACCAAATGCTTCCCAAAATTAAAATACCCCTTCCTACTAACTTCCATTCCCTATTGACGAATTTCTCTCCTAAAGTTGTCCAACTCCTATCCAAATTCCTAAATGACAATAATATCAATCTGTAACCTGCCACTAACGTCTTAGATATATCACAAAGGGCAAAGTTCGTCGGCTCACCTTACGGCGCTGCCGTCACCACATGACACTGGCAGAATAGTCGACACCGGCTCAGTTGCCAAAGAAGAAAAAAAAAAAAAAACGAGCGCTTGAAGCGATCCATTTGACAACATAAACTGCACTGTTACAGGGATGGATAGGGTGTATACTCGCATAGCTATATCCCTCATCCTCGCCCGCACGCCTGACATTTGAACACTTGGTGGTAAGGCCCTAAAAATCTGTTCCAGAACGCGCAGTACACGAGCCCACATGTGACGTTCGTAGTTTTAAATGGTTATAAGAAACCATTCAGTTTTACAGACTTCAGGTAAACGGCCTTCTAGGTGTACAAGAAACGTTGATAATGGCAATGGCAATTAGTAATTATTACGGTCATTGTTCACATTGTGGGCGGTTTTCATTGTTTTTTATATTAATCACACTATAAGTTATTTCCTTTGGTTTCCGCTTAGTTATGATGGTTAGTAGTTAGAATCTACCCCTATAGTGTTAAAAGGGATGGAAGTTTTTTTAAAGTGCAGTTGACACCATGGAAATCTGCATCGGTCTCGCGACTCAGATTTTTGATTAGCTCTTCGCTACCCTAATGACATGTCATTGAAATGTTAGACATGTGTAACATTTCAGACTAATAAACCATTTGAACCAACTTCGAGAGCAAATAATATTTAAACAATTTTTGTATAACAGTGTTCGCTGCAACTACTTACTTTTCGAGTGTAGCTCCGGGCTATAACTGTAGTCCATTAAAAAGCAGTTAACAAGTCCTAATGATATTTGAATCATCATGTGCCATGGTTTTTAAAGTCAACAATAGTGGAATGTCGTTCGAATCACATTTATAAAAAAAATATGTTTAAAAAAACGGCGTTTTGTCCCGAACAGTCCTAGATGTCGGGAACTGGGAAAAAAACGATGGTTAGGGTATAAATACCAGCCGTACGGTTAAGAACAGACTGACTTCTGAATCGGGCCTCGGTCGAGCCACCTCAAGAGAGCCTCCTAAAACGTTCTACAATAAGATTTATCTAAAAAAAATCTAATCTACATACTGGGTATTCGAGATAAGGTCAAAGTTTCAAATAAAAACGTCTTAAAAATATCTACTTACCTATTCTCAAGAGAAGCAAAAAGTAATAGTCTTAGAAAGAGGTTCTGGCTGTCTAGTTTTTTTAAGTGAAAACCGGTTCACCTATTTACTAAATTCAGCATTGGCAATATTTATAGCCTTTATTTTTATTTTCGTATTCTACGCAATGCGGTGGAGAAACAAGTCTAGATGCGCTCCCAGGTCCCACAAATTAAATTAATTCCGTTCTGTCGTCATTTGTTAGATACGTGTAAAACTGGTAATTTTATAATCAGATAATGTCATCACGTTCTTAGGAATATTTAGAATATAAAAATATATTTTATGAAGCGTGTTCAGTTGTGTAGAATTAACGACTACGGTAAACATATAGCCGAAACTGTGAAAAACAAACAAACAGTTTTCAACTTTTATTTCGAAAAAGTTTTTCAGCGGACGAATATATAGCCGGTATTAATTGGCACCGACTCAAATGTGAACGATTTTTGACGCGGAACGACGTGTCCGATGAAGATTTGAGGAAGTTTATATTTTTTTCTAAAAATGTTTTTATTTAATAGTTTTGTTGTGCTGACTGTACTGCTAGGTGAGTCAATATTTTATTTGAGTTGAGGTCGTAATGTAAGGAAGGGAAACTGTGACTGGGATAATGGGGTAGCAGCAGACTAGAGACCCTACCACGACTTCATAACGTCCATTTTACGTCTTAAACAGAACTGTTATAGGGATGCAGCTATGTTTTTTTTTATTATTATTGGTAGGCTCGCGTTTGACCACTATCTCACCTGATGGTAAGCGATGATGTGGCCGACGATGGAGCACGCTTGCCTAGAAGTGACCTATTCACTCTTGACTTAAAGACCCCTAAGCTGTACCTATCAGGAAACAAAGACTCCGGCAGGGAGTTCCACCTATTCCATACCCATACAGGGTGTATAGCACCATCCGTCTTTCTCGCTCACATGCTGGACATTTTTATGACGTCATGGTAAGACCCAGGCTTGACTGCTAACTTAAGGGCACCCAAACGGCCAATTGCGATTGATAATATTTACGTTATTGACGCTAATTGATGCAAAAAGTGATTGTTAACTTTAATCGATTGAGGCGTCAATACATTGTCATTGACATTCACGTAAATTTTGTCAATCACGTCACGACTTTAGGCGCAGAATAAAAACTAGTTTATAAAAGACATAAAAACAAATTTAACTACAACCGAATTGAGAACCTCCTCTTTTTTTTGAAATCGGTAAATAAAATGAATTGTAAGGAAATGAATGTTTACTGGACCACACAGTAATAGAAACATTTTTAGAACATATTTATAATTTTGACATATCTATCTATCTAAATCTCATAGATAAGATGAAAAAAAATAGATAATATAATTTTAATAGATGCTATCAGACTTTGTAGTCTGATAGCATCTATTAAGCTAATTGAAAACCTAATGCATACTAGCTATGTATACCTACCGGTAGAAATTAAAAAAATATATAAACCACAACAATAATGTGTTAATATTACATTAAAATAAAATTATGCACAAAATTTATTTTTCAATACACTTACTCGAATCCCGGTCTTATCCCTTTTAGGCACGCAATTTACTGTTTTTCGCACTAGTGCTGAAAAGTGCCTGTGCGCCATAATTTTATTACAAGTATCGTATCACGCTGAGCTCGGCGCGACCCTCACGACTCACGCGTCAACCCCTTTTTACGAATATTTGTCTTCGTAACTGTTTTGAAAAACGTCGTTTCTCTCCACTGCAGCCCTCGGCTCCATAACGCCCAACGGTCGCAATGACCAACTTTATCCACTTGTAGAAATCAAAACGTACTATACCTACCTAAATTCTGGCAAAGGAGAGGCAATTAAAAAATGCATTTAATTCTGGTAATAGGGACACCTTGCTGGCAGAAACTAAAAAAGAAATACCTCAAATCTGTAGTTTTCTTTGGCAATGTTATAGACAACCATCTAAATTACTCTTTCGGGACAACCTTTTGGAATCCACTGTTGGCTGTCAACAAGGTGACCCCCTCGGGCCAGTGATCTTTAGCTTAGCTATACACCCAATCATTCGAAAACTAAATTCTAAATTTAATTTGTCGTAACTCGATGATGGAACCTTGGGAGGCGATGATGTTGATGACGTTTTAAATGATTTACAATTCAAGAAAAACCAACTCTTTTCTATAGGACTAGATCTCAACTTCTCTAAATGTAAATTATTCCTATCTGACTGCACTGAGAGACATCTGACTCTTCCAAATTAGCAATAGCCCCTGCAATCAAAATTATCGATAAAATTTCTCTTCGTCTCCTTGGGTTCCCAATCTTTGAGGATTCCTTTCCCAGTTTTGTGGAGGAAATAATACAATATTTCAATGACGTTTCGGAAATTGGTCTCGGATTGGTCCAAATTAACATGTATATGCATTCGGCCATTACCCTAAATCGTTATTGTTGATTCGGTCCTAAATTAATATATTTCCTTCGTGCTTCCTACTTATGGATTACCTTTTGGAAAAAATACACTTATTTTAATTTTAAATATGACCTTGGACGTACGAGCTTGGCATCAAGTTACTGCAACCGTATGGGAGGTCTCGGCGTCCGCAAAATTACCAGCATTAGTTTACCGACACTCATATCTTCGGTCCACGGCACTGATAAATTAATCAGGAACATTCTAACTTCCACAATTATTCCTTTTGAAGTGCCGTGCTTCACCGAGGCTATGGATGCCTGGAGACTCGCTTGCTCGAATACAAATCCGCCCGACAACGCAACCTCCCAGAGACGGTGGGATGAGCCGCTCTGCAAAGTGGTCCAGGAAAACCTAATCCTAACATCTGCTACTACTGCGGAGCGTGCGCTAATCTTGGCTGAGTCAGGTCATTGGCTTCACGCACTGCCGTCGTCAAATATTGGCACCTTGTTCGACGATACTATATTCCGCCTAGGTGTTGCCCTATGCCTCGGCGCTCTTTGCTCTTCTCCTCCCCCGCGCTTCTACTCCGTCGAAGCACGGGACTGATAGCACGGCACGCAAATATTAACGACATCATCCGACGAGCCTTTGTCGCCGCCGGCGTTCCAGCTGTTTTGGAACTTCATGGCTTGGCACGCGGCGATGATAAGAGACCGGACGGTATGTCTTTATTTTCGTGGAAGACGGGTAGGCCTTAAGTGTGGGACGCTACCTGTGTCGACACTCTTGCGCCATCCTATCTTCCTAGCTCTTCGTGCTTTGCTGGTGCTGCCGAAGCGGCTGCGGAGAACCTCAAGCGGCGGAAATATAACATCCTCGTCGGCAGTTATATTTTTGTGTCGTTTGGGGTTGAAACTCTTGGGCCGTGGGGTCCGAGTGCTCATACGCTTTTTAAAGAATTATCCAAACGCTTAGTTGACACTTCGCGTGACCCAAGGGTTGGCTTTTACCTCGGTCAGAGATTAAGCACTGCCATACAACGTGGCAATGCCGCCAGCCTTTTGGGCACACTTCCAGTCGACAGCGATGCGGAGGAGTTTTATGACGCCTTTAGTGTATATATATTTTTTTATTTTATTGAATTAAATGTACTATTATTTTATGTATGAATCTATTACGAATTCATCGTATGTATTTAAGAAACTATCACAGTTATTATTAGCGTCCCGGAATTGTTGCGTCCTATTATATATTTAGAAGCACTTGAAGGACATTAGTAGTGCGCATAAACATTTTTAAAACAAAAGTAGATCAGATATAAATAAATTATCTACGAACAACTGGTTTATAGCATACCTATGTCTTTTATATAAGTAAGTCGTACCTATTTTTCGTCCCGATGTTTGTCTGTAATTAAATCTTGCAAATTAAATTTGATTCAAAATGCAAAATTATTGCGACAGGGAGCTGATCTGATGATGGAACTGGAAGGTCGCCATAGGAAGTCAGACTATCATGTTTGAGCTCTTTGGAATGGTCTTGATGAGTATTTATTATATAGGTATATCCTGCGCTATAAAAGCTTGTTATGAAAAAATAATTTTCCTTAAAAACTTGTTTGAATACCTCTGCTTCACATAAACAAGTCGAAGTCGTGTTAAAAATTCTGTTATAACTTGCCTTTAAGTTTGTGTTGTGTGTAAAGTGTTCCCCGAAATTATATTATTACTAGCTTCTGTCAGTGACTTCGCGAGATAGTAACCGTGTACCAAGTTTCATAGAAATTCATTTAGACGTTTGGGCGTGAAGAAGTAACAAAACAATATATAAATACATAAACTATCACATAGCATAGTATAGTCAGCCTTATAATGTTCCCACTGCTGGGACTCAGGCCTCCTCTTTAGGAGAGGGCATAGCATAGCATAGTCGGCCTTTTAATGTTCCCACTGTTGGGACTCAGGCCTCCTCTCTAGGAGAGGGAATGGGCCGTAATCCACCACGCGGGCCCAGTGCGGGTTGGTGTTGTCACATGTCTTTGAATTTTTGGTTCTAGGACATGCCGGTTTCCTCACGATGTTTTCCTTCACCGTTTTGAGAGCAGTGGTGATGAAATAAATTACACAAAGTAATGCGCCTGGCTGGGTTTGAACCCGCGACCTACAACTCGTAAGTCGGGGCCGTTACCACTCGGCCACCACTGCTTTAGGAGAGGGAATGGGCCGTAATCCACCACGCGAGCCCAGTGCGGTTTGGTGAATGTCACATGTCTTCGAATTTTTGGTTCTAGGTAATAAACTATCGGCTTTATGATAATTATGTGATATACTTAAATACCTATAAGGTAGAGTGAATTATGTCTTTCTGTGGTTTATTTATAATCAAATGGAATGTTTTTTTTATTATTATTGACCACTACCTATCCTATCTCAACTGATGGTGAAAAATGACGTGGTCGACGATGGCATACGCTTGCTTAGAAGTAGCTTATGAGTAGTTTACATTTTTTTCTTTTTTTTATTATTGATAGGCTCGCATTTGACCACTATCTCACCTGATGGTAAGCGATGATGTGGCCGACAATGGAGCACGCTCGCCTAGAAGTAACTTTTATTTAGTTATTTATTTATTTTTAATTTGTAACCTATTCACTCTTGACTTAAAGACCCCTAGGTTGCTATCAGGAAACACAGACTCCGGCAACAAATACCACACCTTAGCTGTAAACACAATAAATGTACTCCCAAATTGTTTTGTACGTATGGGGGGGGATGTCCACCATATACCGATGGCACATCACCATACGTTTGCCCGAAATTCATTTATCTAATTCGGACGCATACGGTACTCCCCGAAATGAATCCAATACAAAATTGACAGATTGCATTATTACCAATAATCTTCTTTGCTCGTTGCTCAATTAACCCAAATATTAGTATCAAGCTGGTGTCTAGCAGATTCGTCCCAAAGATAAGAGCAGTATTTCGTACACGAACCAACTTGCGCTTGATAAAATTTGAGCAGCTCTTTTGGCGTGAAGTAGACTGTCTCACCTTTGCTAGGATCCCCAACTTTTTGGCAGCCAGTTGAGCCTCTGCCTCTACGTGTGCTGCTCCCCTAGCCAAGTTACAATCGTTTCGTTTGCGGCGAACGCCTCGAGTAGGCCACGCCTTCGATGACGATGAGCGTTGAGATGACGTCAGTATAAAGGAATCGGAGGCGTGGCCTACTCGAGGCGTTCGGCGCTTACGATATGATTGTAACTTGGCTAGGGGGGCTGAATTGTCTCCTCAAATACTCGGCTGTCGGCACGGTATTTCGGAAAGTTGGAACTGGGTGGAATTGGCTCCTTTCAGCAGAATAAAGACACGCTTGCATTTAAGCAGCATTGAGCCTGAGCAAATTGTTATAAACATGTTCAGTCCTCGCAACTAGTCAGCTCTGGCTGGTTGGAGAATCTAACTGCTAGGTTTTTTATATGTTTTTCTATGTCCTGATGGTTGTCCATCAGTAACTGCAAATCGGCACTTACAAAACGTCAGAAGCTAGTGCACGGTACGTCTAGTCATACTGTGTAATTATGTTAACAAGTACCGTTTCTCAACATAATACCTATATAACGTAGAGTCATATCATAGAAATAATTCAAAAAGGTACATCAAACTGCAAAATTAGCAATACTCACGTCACCTGTGCCAGCATTTCCTAAACTAGCATTGTCGGAGGGTTCATCAACTACTGCCAGGAGAACATCCGTCTTCCAGTTAACTAGCACATTCCGAAACCCGCCGCTAGATGGCGTAAAACTCATTGCTCAAGAAGTAAAATAAACATTTTTATCGTTAATTAACCATCATACAAGCAGTATTATTGTACAACATACACAAAAAATCTATCAAATATTGTAAATTGTCGACCTAAGTTAACTGAGGGACCATACTGGTATTTAGCAAAAAAATAAAATTATAGGATTTAGTAGTACACTTAAAACAATTTATTTATTGTTTTAAGTGTACTACTAAATCCTATAATTGTAGAACAAATCTCGGAATTTATAAACCAATGCATTAAAAACTATAGCCCTTAAAGTGCGGTTCTTCAGTCCTCACAGGCCATCAGCCAGATCTCGAAAAGTATCAGAAAAATTGAAATATCGTGACTATAGACATTTAGTAGAGAATTCGTAAAGATATTTAGTGAATTTCAGACTACACAGCACCAAAGATAAAAAATATATATCGACTAAACTGTGGTCCCTCACAAAGAAAAAAGTCTTAGTCAATATTACTGAATCTAAAAAATACAATCTTTTTTTTCGTCAAAGTTTTAGTAAGAATCTTAAAACATTTTGGAAAAAAATGGGAAAAGAAATATCGACGTAATTTAAGGATAGCGATTATTAAAACTGGTCCCTCAATCCTCTCCTCCACTCACAAATGAGCACGTTCTAGCTGCTAAACGAGAGATATATCAGAAAGTCTATTGTACCTATCTTTTAGTAGAAAGTTACTATTCTTTATGATTGAGGAACCAGTTTTAATAATCGCTATCCTTACTAAATAATAGGCACCTTAAATCGTGTCTTTCTTACCTTTTAGATGAGGTAATATTTTTTTTTTCCTATGAAAATAGACCGAGTATTGTGACCTCACAATGAAACAAAATGTAGACAGTATTAATTAAATAAAGCATTAAAAGAAATAAAAACAAGGATGTTCAGTTAATTTAATGTTATATTACAAGGCGTATGTGTACTACATACAATAATAGATTAAAACAAAACGTTTCTTACGAAAAATATAACCGAATACTAAAAATGCAAAATAACAAGAGTCGAGGTTACTAATTTCGTTTCTTAGTTTTTTGATACCGACTTCAAAATTAAAGTTATTTACATATTTTTTTTTGTAAAATAGGACATTACGATACAATTAGAACATTGGACGCAGAACAGGTAATAATATTAATATTCCACAACTACCACACAACGCTGTCTAGTCTCAAGCTAAGCAGAGCTTGTGTTACGAGTACTAGACAACTGATAAACATACTTATATATTTCTAAATACACACATATTATAAATAAATTACGCCCAGACACAGAACAAATGATCGTGCTCATCAAACATTTGTCCTGGGTGGGAATCGAACCCACGACCTCCGGCATAGCAGTCAGGGCCACTAACCACTAGACCAACAGGCCAGTCGAAGGTGGTCGATGGGGACGAAAGGTTCTGGAGTGGTGACCGCGTGCCGGAAGACGCAGCGTTGGAAGGCCTCCCACAAGGTAGACCGCTGACCTGGTCAGAGAATCCGATGAATGCGAGCCGCACAGGACCGGTCGTTGTGGCGACGCTTGGGAGAGGCCTAGGTCCAACAGTGAAATCTTACGGCTGAAATGACCGATTGTGACCGAGGTAGAATTCTTATGGAGTAATTGTTATGGAGATGAGTGCTACAAAGACTAATTTCCACATGTATTAATCGATGTTTTTCAATACACTTATGAAGAACTAAATATACGGGGCCCGGCGACTCGTGGGGGTCGCTTAGCGCCCAGCCTGATACGTTAAATACAATAAATAGTGACAAGGACAAGCTCGTGCACTTTTCTGCACTAGTGCGGAAAATTTGATGAAATACTTCGGAGATATCATCATTTTTCGAATCGTATTTTTTTTTTGTGACGTTACTAAAAAGTTACAATTTTCAGATCTACCTAACTACCGTGACTAGATATTTTCAGATAAGAATCGATACGAAAGAAATATCTTTTAAATGGCTGGCATCGAGAAAATATGAATTCCCACTCGATCAAGGCCATCACTATAATAAATAATAATAATAATAAAATTTTATTGTTCTCTCTTCACAAAGGTTTCCTTAACTAAGTAATCTATTATACATATACTCGTACAAGTGAGTAAGAAGCTCCTTTGCGAGAGACTGGAGTCTGTACTAGGGAGACCCTGTGTTACGGATCTCCAGGCCCTCACCCTAAAAAAAAATACGAGAATATACAACAACAGATCGATGGGAAACATGATTTACATTAAAAACATGAAGGAAGAATAAAAGAGTTGCTAAGTGTTTTTATGCGTGTAGGTTGCGCTTGTGAGCGTGTTAGTGTGTAGTGGTGGTGTGTAGTGGTGTACTCGTTTGATTACCAGATTCCTCGTAGTTGATGTGAATAATTAAACAGTTAAATAGGTTTAGGGCTATGACAAAACTAAAAACAGCTTTTCGGTACTATCATAGTCCAGATTTTGCTACTATCAAACAATTAAGTACGCAGAGTACTTACACCCAGTGTTTAAGTTACGCAGACAGACCAGTGAACTTTTCCTTCTTTCTTTCTGAACACTGCTGTCTCCGATACAATAACGTCTGCTTTAACATACAATGGAACTGTAGCAAGGTGAACAGTTTTTAGGGTACCGCACCTCAAAAGGAAAAAGCGGAATGTTTATAGGATCACTTTGTTATCCGTCTGTCAAGACCCTGTATCTGGGAAACGCGTGGAGGCGTCGTGTTGAAATTAAAACCATATACTCAGGTCTGTGGTCCCTTGAAGCTGTAAAAAAATCTAAACTTCTAAGTTAACGAATAAAATAGATACGGCCATTTGTGTCGCAAAAAACGTATCACTACTCAAAGAAATCAAAATTTATCGGGTAGGTACTTCCCGTGGACTCAGAATCCTGAAATTTGGCATAAAGCAAAGTCTTATAGAACAGGTATAGGAATAAATCTGAAAACAATAAATTATTCTTACCTACGTCACATAAAAATTACTTTTTTGCAATTGGAAAAAAATTTCGGAACTCGATTCGGAAATTGAACTATTTCCATAATTTACATAGGTAAGTTTGTACGGAACCCTCAGTGCGCGAGTCCGACTCGCACTTGCCCAGTTTTTTTTTTATAATTTTGCTTTAACATAATTATTGAGATAAGCGGAATGATCTGGTTGGAACAGGTAACCCTCGGCCGCGGTGGCATAGTTTACTTCTAAATAACTATTGGTGATTGGAGGTCTAAAACATTCCAATTCCATAATTGAACTCAAACTTAAGTCTATTAAGTAGGTGCTTTTCAAATTTGAAATCTTCACCCCTTTCGCAGAAATCGTACAGGTCAGTGTACCAGCCGGTCGATTAGAGACCGCAGAGACAACCGTACAAGACCACTGGGTGTGTCAACTTCCAGTGGTCCTGTACAGTTGGAGATTGACCTGACTCTAAATCAATATATACAAATAAGAGTCTTTTTTACTATATATAGACCCGCACTTGACCACTTTCTATCTACCTGATGACAAGCGATGATATGGTCGACGTTAGAGCACTCTTCACTAGAAGTAACCTATTCACTCATGACTTAAAGACCCTTAAGTTGTAGCTATCAGGAAACACAGACTCCGGCAGTGAATTTCATTCCTTAGCTGGATACCGCACAATTAATGTGTTCCCAAAACGTTTTGTGCTTATGGGTTGGATGCCCACCATGTACTGGTCACGCAACGCCGTACAACTAGTGGCCCAATGATGGAACGGGTTTGACGGAATTAAATTGTGCAATTTCAATGCACACTCCCCGATATGTAAACACAGTAGTACTGTAGTTTGTGACAACCTTCAATATTATGGGGTGACACGTTTCCTAGAGTACTACTGAGTACCAGATTGCCCCAGAAAGAGACTATCTGAATTTCTGAGAACCCCAGCGACTCAGCACTTAAGAGCGAGTTCATGTGGAAGTACTTAGAGACGGTCTATATGTCGAGATTTTGAAGTATTTCGCCTGAATGATTATGAAGATGAGGCTATATTATGAATTTACGATTAATTCAGTTTCTCGCAAGCCATGCAAGGGTTGATACGGACCCGTCACATAAATATTAATGTATGCAAAAATCGCGTGCAACCTTGTCGCACTGGGCGTCGCCGATGTCAGGGCTGCCCGCACAATTGATCGAGAGTTTGCAGCAATTGAGATTAATTGACTATTTCCATGATAAACAGAAATTGATAATTATTGAAAGATATGTATCAGATCTTCAATACCTGAGGCAGGGCTCAAGGGGAAATAAATTAATAAAGATCACTTTTTGCAAATTAACCGAACATTAAAATATCCAGTTGGTTTTACATAATATATATCGGGAAACGTTGGAAAGCCCACTAGCCCTGATAACATGTTGGTTGTGTGTGCTTGAAAAGAACTGCATTTCAAGCCCAAGACCCGTCACAAGGACTTGGAACTTGGCAGAAACGGGAGCTTCCGGAAATTGCAGAAAGGAATAACTCCGATCTTCTTTCTTCCTGCTGGTTCAATGCCTTTTATCTAGCATCTCAAAAAGATCCTACAGCCGAGAGTCTAGACTATTCATCGTAAGGACTAACTTATAAACAGTGACTGCAAAATCCACGCCTCACTTGTCTTTAACCTCGTGTACTTAAGTCTTTCAATATATCATCAACATTAAAAAATGCCCATTTATGTATTCATGATACTAGAAGCTAAGAATTTGCTCCAAAAACGAAGTACTCAACGACGGCAAAATCACTAGGAATGCATGGCTGACGCATGTCTCCACAATTTGTTGCGTTATCAGCTTAAACACTGCAATAGCTATAATCTAACAGGCGTGAAGCACGAGGGCGCTAATATTGTAATTACACGTAAGTTGGAAGGCTCGTGCCTAAGTGCAGTAGGTGGGTCGATCAATGATGCTGTGGTCTGCTGAGTGGTGCTTGGCTTAACAACATCACGTTTGCATCGCCTCGCTACTGTCTACAAAGTTGTATCAGCTAAGCGATCGGGAAATAGTCGTGAGACATATTATTTACGTTCAAGTTGGTGTAACCAATAACTCCGACTTCGAATTGAGGTTTTTCCTTCAGCTAGTTCAAATCGTGTCAAGTAGCAATTTGACTCTTCGGAGTAGAATAGCCTGTCTATTCTGTGAACTACTCACCGTGACCATTTAGGTATAGAGCATGGAGTGAATTGTCATCCTTTCTAAAGCTAAACATTGACAGCGTACGTCGTACCCATTGCTCGCCGTCCGCAAGCCCGCGCCTACGGTGGCCGGAAATTAGGATCGGGATCCCGTTGGCTGGGACGTGAGTTCCGTACCCTCGCGCATGCGGCCGTCTCCTTTGCTAGCATTACTGCTTCGCAGAAGGAGACGACCGCCTGCCATTCCTCCTAGCTTCGAACCATGGCCTGTACCAAGGCCCGGCGCGAGAAATCGTTGCCGCCGATCGCCCTCACGAGGACACGGCGGTGCTCTGCCCAAGCAGTGCACATCTCATCACCGTGTCCTCCGGGCGGTCTACACAGTGATGACAATCGGGCGATTCTTCCGCACAAGTCAGCGGGGTTTAAAGTAAGACTCTTATTTCCGGGTGGTTATAAAAAAAAATAACCAACCACCTGACCTAACCTATCCATGTCGGAGTGACCTAAAATTATGTCAATTCCTTCCCTGCTCTCGTTTTATACACACATTGATTTTAAGTAATAGAACCTGTTTCATGTGCCCATCCTTTAATAGGTGGGTCGAATATTGATAAATATAGACCAAAATCTATTTATTTTACACATTGCCGGTGGATGAGCAGGTACTCTATACGCACCTTGTATTCTATACATTGCCTAGGTATTGTATAGAATACCTAAATTATACAGAT
Source organism: Mythimna pallens (assembly GCA_961205895.1). Taxonomy (NCBI): domain Eukaryota; kingdom Metazoa; phylum Arthropoda; class Insecta; order Lepidoptera; family Noctuidae; genus Mythimna; species Mythimna pallens. The sequence goes on from OY540824.1 coordinate 857,590, forward strand.
TGCCGGTAACATATACACTAAATACGAATAAAAGCCTTAAAGAACTAAAAAAAGCAAACTAAAGTATGGCGTCGAAAAACTCCTCTGGCTTAAACGACTTACTTAGTTTAGGAGTACAGTTGTTGTCGGATACAAAAACCATGCTTTATAGAGTAAATTATGTACCTCACGCTAATAAAAAAGTACTTCAAGTTAGATTGACGTCGTATGGTGAATATTATTATTCATTTTCTTTGTGTTTAAAGTCTAAAAAGTTTTTATTTAAAAGATGTACGAGTAACTGACGTTTGGACAGCTCAATGGGACAATCATGTCGGAGAGGTACAATGAAGACGCCCAGAAAGGCCGCTGACACAAGCCAAAACAGAGCCTAACTTTGAATTAGTACTGTACCTATTAGGTTTATCCAAGTCTTAGGTAGTTGGGTGGTTGAGCTTGTTGTAGCCCCTGCAATGTTGCATATTTTAGGATGCACATTTTAGAACATTTTCATCACACGTTTCTCAATGATTCTGGCGATTGATGACCATTATCATTCATTTTCATGAATTGTTTTGTTAACTTATTTACAACACAAAAATAAAATAATTATGTTATCACACGTCGCCACCTCAGTAGATACCAAGATTGCCATCTCGGACCTGAGCAAAGCTAAATGCTAACTCTAAATTATTTGTCAATATCAAGAAAAAACATTTTTATCTACTTTTGTCAATCTGATTTTAAAAGATAATGATAATGAAATAGAGTTATTTAAAAAAAAACAATCCGGCCTGATCGATCGAAGCCTCTTACCAATTTTTGAATTCCGGTATAAAGGAACTGGAGGATTTGATGAAACTTATGCCAAGAATGTAATGTAAGTATTCATAGATTTTATATTATTGGCAGTCGTCGTAGATTTCAATTCAATAATATCGTTCATCAGACAGAACGCGTCTCATGGGATAGTTAATGAGCTACTCAAGAAGCCTCGTGGTTCAACAATGTACTTAACCATAGTGTAATGCTCGTGACGCTAATAATGTAACCGAGTGCTGTTGGTCCTCGGCCGTGAGCAAGGCCATAGATTCACGAGCCGCCTGCCATTTATTTCTTGTTATAGGTCAAGATATCGGAGAACCGCGTTTGATTTCTATTAATCTCTACACTTTGGACTCTGCGCCGAAGATTGTATAGAAGAAATAGCAAACAATTTCTTGTACACAATCTTCGGTTAAAGAACTCTTATGTCGTCGTTCTTTTTTTTTTCATCCTGTCTTTCTGTTTTGTCACGTTTGTGTGATTTACCTTCAACCTCAATGCCTACTTACGCATTTTGATAATTAAGTACAAAACACTGAAAGTAGATTTTTCAACAGTCACAGGAATGGAACAAGCACAACAATTGAGTTTCGTCAAAATATCCTCTAAAAAATCTTCTAATATTGTTAATGAACCGCTTCCTCGTTGCGCTTGCGCCGCTTCTCGATCGCACAAGTCCGCTGCACGTGTTTCTATTACGTCACGAACCGATCTGTGGTTTCCAGCGCCTCACGTATTCGCATGACTATCGGAAGGAACCTTAATTCCTCCGCTATTGACTTCTTCATTAAATTTACTGACTCCAGCCTTATGATGTTCACCTCTATGTACTGAGTGTTCTTTGTTTTTCTTGTTCTTACAAGAAAATGCTGCGTGAAGAATGATCTTCTGTATCAAACTACTTTGGACACGGCTTTGTCACACTATTAATTTTCTACCGTCAGTCGATTGAAGCGTTTAAAAAAATCTTAGACCTAAAACATTTGGCAAATTGGAAGAAACTACTAAGCAGTATCACTTGTCTTGATTAGATATGGTTAATCACAAACTACGTTTTCAGAAACAGTTGGATGCGATTGTTAAAAATAATTTTGTGATCGACAGTATTCAATAAAATAATAGTCGAGTGATCTTCAATGATGGTCTGGTGTGGCACAACTTAACTGCCAGATAGGTCATTTAGATAGTCAGTCAGTTGTGAATTCCTGAAACAGGTCAGAGTCTTCTAAGCTGTGGGGTACTACTGCAGCTAATATTTGATGGAATAGAAGACTCATTGAGCGGACTACACAAAACGTCGATAGACAGATAAGAAAGATGAACGGATTGAGAAATAAATTATATGGCTAAAAAAAGAGATGGCTATTGAGATCATAGCATATAGAAATGTAACCTACCATAGGTAGGTTCATAATAGAATACGACCTTTATTTATTTGGTATCCGTTTTCCCCTCTGTTCATCGACTCACGCCCATACTGTTTATGCTAATACGTTTATGATTGAGTGTTACCACACCTATCGATCGATCGTCTATTGGTGCAGCAACTCTGCTTTTTACTTGGTGTAGGATGTACTGACCATCAACGTCGACTGATGTTCTAAGTACCACCATCGATTGATGAGTGTGGCAGCAGCCATTAGCTTATATACCGCATTTTGTTGTATGGCTAGTATCAATTCATAATATTCATCTCAGGCTTGTAGCAACACCAGTTTCAGCCTGTCAATTCTAACTTAAGCTCAACTAATAACAATTAATAAGTATTGTATTGTCAATGCTCAAGGCCAAGCCCACACTTAACTATTGTTATTACATATCATGTGATTATAATTTAATTCTAATATTTTGTATGGTCGTAGAACCGGGAAGAGGTATTAACAAGGTATTGTGGCAGATCTTCAGTTTAGTGGTCGTGTGTAGCTACGCTCGGTGATTTAGGAAGTTGCTTCCAACAAACACCAGCTTATCCATAATTAAGAATCACTCTTGGTTGTTTCTATAAAGGAGGAAGGAACTCCGGCAATAATCTTCTCCTTCTCCAAGAATAGCCTAACCGTAATCAATAGGACCAAAAATACATCTTTGATCGTATAATCAGCATAAGCGTAATTATAATGTTCCTACTGCTGAGACTCAGGTCTCCTCTACTAGAGGGAATGGGCCGTAATCCACCACGCGGGCCCAGTGCGGGTTGGTGGATTTCACATATCTTCGAATTTTTGGTTCTAGGACATGGCGGTTTCCTCACGATGTTTTCCTTCACCGTTTTAAGAACAGTGACGATGAAATATTACACAAAGTTTTGCACTTGGCTGGGTTTGAACACGAAACCTACAACTCGTAAGTCGGGATCGCTACCACTCGATTTTCTCTTACTAGATTTCGAGATACTGCTCTGTTATAATCAGAGTATCTCGCAATAATCTGCCAGCTCATAGATAGAGATCAAGTGTGGGACAATCTTAGCTATCACGTAACAACGTCAAGGAAACACTTTCTCAAACTAACATTTCCTCACACACACCTAATGCGGAAATACAATATCAATAGAGAATGTAAATTAATATATCAACAACATGCGTTTTGGGACCGCATTTCCTAAGCGCCCAATCTTCATTTACACTTAGATAACTATCTAGTCTACTCAATGCCACTAAAATAAAGTTTAAAATGGTAAAGCTGTTATAGGAACTTAATTAGGTAATTTAAAATGTAATTAGAATCATCATTATTTAATACGACTAAGCCACTACCGGCTCAATTTAATAAAAAATGTGTCTGTCACTCTAGTGTCTCGTTCTCAATGTATAGTGATATGCGATAGTATTACGTTTGCGATAAGTTTTATTAAGTTGAGTAGTACACGTCTGCTGTAAAGATGATGGTTTCTTGAAATGCTTGCATCGTCATCTTCATCTATTCTGTGCTTTCTCTGTTTTAGTGTATCAATCCTCGTTGGTTCTTAAAATGGAATTCGGCAATTTACTTACTAAAGAATATGTTTCCTTCAGGTGTTTTCTTACAGCAATATATTGCCATTTTCCTTTGTTTGTTGGATTTGTTGAGTAGGCTCGTATGTTAGCTGTCACATTATTAAAAATGTTGTTTTCATTTCTAACATCTCCGTTATATACAATAATATATCATTTATTTCGAAGCATTCTATAGACGGCTGTCACTGTGGAACTTCTACAGTTATCACCCGAATCGTGACATTTTAGTAAATCATGTCCCACACATTTAGAGCTGCTAGCATGTCAGTTTGTCTAGGCTACCTTCTGGTAACCTATAATATTTATATGAGCGTATAGTTATTAACAAAATCAGTAAGATATTTCCTTCCGCACTATATAAGATACGACCCGCTCTAGACTGTGTGCGCTTGCATACATTGCGCGCGGACACTTGAGAATTTTGCGTGACCTAACTTGCATATTCTTAGCGTCTATCCATACCTTGTGCTGTTCTGTCGGGTAGGGTAACTATCTAATTGACGAATATCGAAGACATAAGAGATACTATACCCAGGCTGACTCAAAGGACTTACTTTGCTTTACTTATTAGAATTTCGATGAATTCGAATTTGGAACATCTGCCATGGGTATCCTCGATATATCCTCAAGTATGGTATCCCACACTCCTACTCGTAGTCTTTATCATACGTACTTCTTGTCTATCTGTTCTATACAATGGTTAGCAGGCTATTGAGGATCAACATTATGTAAGGCTCGTTTCGACAACTTACTAAACTTTGAGTTATTATACTCGTATCTAAAAAAATAATAACACTTGTCTTCACCTTAAAAAAAATGTGACAAAAAAGCTTCCTCCTACAGCTTAAATATCAATGTTTTGCATTGTTTAGAATCATTATTTACTCTTGTACTTGTTTGCTCATTGTCACCAAGCCGGAGTGAAGGCAGGTCCGCCCCACTCCAAGGACTCGGTCCACTGTGAAGGACACTCACAACCTTTCCATTCATATCAGCCCTCACATGATCCGCCCATATTTTGTTTCTCTTCTTTATTTAAAAATTAATCACTGATATAGCAGAAGCATTTGTAATATTGCCTCGTCAGTGGTTGCTACCTAAGCTGGGGCTGAGAAGAAACAGTTGTAGTTAATTTCTCTTATTTCACGTTTATCTGTTTCATTCCAAACATATTGACTAACTTTTGTTTACATTTTGAAACAAACCCAGGACCTCCTGGATTGTAAGTAAAGCAATATACTAGGCAGGTTCATATACAATTGAAAATGAATTCTGACCACGCCAACACAACATTCAGTATTTCTAAACCCAAACCTAGGACGTCTTCGAATCCAAGTACCTACAGTTTTGATCACAAGTAAACCCTCATAATTATGGATAGATATAGCATTAATATCCTTGATATAGTCTGTTATATTAGACACAGACCTGTAACAATGCTCAGTGTGGTGCGGACCGTCGCCTGCGCCGTCACGAAATTAATATTCAAAGTCGAGCATAAAATTTGAAACATTTGAAATAATATTGTTGATGTAGACGTGTGGCGCGGTGTTGATATCTTGTTTTCGTTATATATCTGCTTTTGTTTATTTCGAAATTGGTTAACGTTTTAATCCTGCCATGAGGGAGTTGAATGGTGAGCTTTTTGTCTTTCAATTTGTTATTTATATTTTTATTGTTTATGTTGTTTTTTATTATTAAGATCAGTATGTTTAGATTTTTTTTTGAACTACCCTACGACAGTTAAATTTAATTAATTATCTACCCTTGTTCATCATATGAGCAGTGTCCCATGGTTAAGGCGCATAGTCCCTTGAACATCTGGCCGGAATTCAATGCACATATAATCGTACTGCCGCCTGGGCGGCGGTACGGGTACCTGTGCATTAAATTCCGGCCAGCTGCGCCCGGATAGAGCCCCGCTAGGCGCTAACCTTTAAACCCATTTTCTTTGCGAAATATTGATCGATTTACAGCCTAACACTTAACCAGCATTTATTTTTGTGTAAACATATTTCTGAAGATCAAAGCCATTTGAAAGGAGTAGGGAAAACAAGCGAAAAAATATAATGTAGTTAATGTATTTTTTTGGCAAGTCATACGAAAAAATCATAATTATGTTGATAATGGTGTACATGCATCTATGATAAACCTTTCTTGTTTTTAAACCTATTGACCTAGCCGTTACAGAGGAGTAGGTCTCAGAAAGTCACTGTTTTATAGCACTACTCGGGAGTTAGGGCCTTAGGACTGCGAGTCATGATTCCTATCGCCATGAGAACTTTCTGCTATATCCACAATGCTACCCAATATCAAAACCGGTTCTGTAGCTTGGCTGAAAACAGCTGAATGTTTACTAAATGAGAATAACGTAACGTAATCAAACGAAAACATAACAATCCAAACTTGTTTTTATCGGCATATAACATAGCATATCACGCATTCCTCGAAGGAGTAAACGGAGGTGGTAACTATCAATACAAGGGCACATAACAACACAATCATTTGAATACTTACATGGTCCTGAAAATAAGAACAGATTGAAATTCTTATAAACCTACTCTTGAAAATAAGAACAGAGGTTTTTTATACAGCTTGAACTGATTTGAACCGAATAAAAGAAATATTTGATCGTTGTTGACAGACGGCATAGGAATGGCGCCGATGCAATATTTGCGTATTCGTAACCATCGTGTCTACTTCACGGCGCGTTGTTTGTAAACGTGAGGCGCACGACAATCAGCTGATGGGGATTTTTTGCGATTCTCTATTCACAAACGAGTTCTGAGATATGAATACCTAATAAGCAATTATTATTAGTAACTAGCTGACCTGACCAAGGATCTTGTATACCCGACCCGACGGACTAATGGCCTGACAGACACATCGTCCTGTTTTAACGATTAGACTGTCAAATTCGAAATGTTAAATACATCTTGTGAACGTTATATAGTCATTAAGTATTTTTAGGGTTCCGTAGCCAAATCGCAAAAAACGGAACCCTTATAGATTCGTCATGTGTCTGTCTGTCCGTCCATATGTCACAGTCACTTTTTTCCGAAATTATAAGAGCCATACTGTTGAAACTTGGTAAGTAGATGTATTCTGTGAACCGCATTAAGATTTTCACAAAAAATTGAAAAAAAAAAATGTATGGCGTTCCCCATACTTAGAACTGAAACTCAAAAATTTTTTTTTCTTCAAACCCATACGTGTCAGGTATCTATGGATAGGTCAAAAATGATATTGAGGTTTCTATATATTGAATAGTTTGCGCGAGAGACACTTCCAAAGTGGTGAAATGTGTACCCCCCGTAACTTCTAAAATAAGAGAATGGTAAAATTAAAAAAAATATATGATGTACATTACCATAGAAACTTCCACCGAAAATTGGTTTGAACTAGATCTAGTAAACCGCAATTTACCTTTTAAATTTGTACGGAACCCTCAGTGCGCGAGTCCGACTCGCACTTGCCCAGTTTTTTTTTTTTTCAAGATTAGCGCAATTTTCTTAATTTATTTTTATTTTTTTAAAAACTTTGCTCACCCGTTCTAGCGTGATGAGGTAACCAAAGGAAATAGGGAATCATTTATTCATTATATAAATTCTGCCAGCAGCGTCGCCCGCGGTTTCTCTATACAAACTTAGGACCCCCATTTCATTCCCTTAGGGTGTGAATTTTCGAAAATCCTTTCTTAGTGCTCGCCTACGTCATAAAAGGAAGCCTTATGCAAAATTTCACACTCCTAGTCCCAGTAATTTTGGCTGTGCGTTGATATGTCAGTCAGTTTCTCCTTTCATACATATAAATAAATCTATATGCATCGATATATTATATGATATACCAAAGTGTACTTCCGATAAGTATATAAGTATTGCTGTTTCTTCTTCTGCTTTTGAAAGTCATAATTACTCGTATTATTCTGAACTTACTGAGCCCTTGCTGTCCAGCCATTCTCAAGTTAAGCACTTACTAGCAAACACCATTTCATTTTTACCTTAAGTTCGCACTATGACTATACAAATAAATTCAAAATAGAGGAAGAACTAACTAAAGAAATAAAGTTACGGGAAAAAAATATTTGGAATATTATAGAAATATAAATGAACTTTGTTTAAATCCATATTATGTTAGTAGCCTATTTAAAATGATGTTATTAACAAATCTCGTACATATTAAACAATAAATAGGTACTAATCTATAAAAACAATAAAATTACAGGTAAACCAGCCCACATTAATATTAAGGAAAATTATAATTATGTTACTAAGTCATAGGTGTTTTCAATTCATTCAAATAAGAAATTATTTCAATAAATAATTAAAATTTGTAAAGTACGATTAATCTGTAAAATTAATTTCATATAGATAGATAACGTTATTTAAGTAGGTATCGAATATTTTTCTATTAGAATTAAATATTACGCAATATGATGACGTCGTGTTGCGCCATAACGCCCAAAACCCATAAAAGTTGGCTAAAACGGAAATACTTATGTATGACATTCATCAGGTTGATTTATGTCCATTCCGGACTCCGCGACCTGCACCAATGCCACCATAATAATTATGAGATACTCGTAATAAAGCGTTATATATTAATTATCTAATAACAATTTGGACAATAATCACACTTAGCACCGTAAGTCATTGAAATTTAGGTATCTGATTGATAACACTTTCTAGTCGTTCTCAAGTGATGCGCTTTCCAATAAACCGAATTGCAAAGCGTTTATAGATGTTTTTACATTATAATTATGTAGTTGTGTATTTAAGTATTTATCACACCCACACCGCTGTCATCCAGAAATGTACCTAGCAGAGTGGCAGCATGGCCACGTTAAATGGCAATGCTAATTCTTTGAATAAAGAATGAGCCAACCCACAAAGTGTCAATCAGCTGTCGAGAAATATCATTAAAAAGGAGATTCACAATTGGACTCCATGACTCAGGCCTTTCGACTCCAAACGGCTCAAAACTGTAATTGCCGGTTAGGTTACAGTATTTGCACCACTTCGGCCTCAGCAGCCGCAACGGCAGCGCCAGGACCTCTCGCCGTACTTGGTATATGGGATGGCGCCCGAGTGTCGTCACAGATTTCGTCCCAGAGCAGACCTCCTTCTAAAGCACCAACGTCATGCCATCTGAGTATAATAAGTTCACTAGATGACCTAAACTACGTACCAAGCCGCTAAGTTGAAAAACCACAGACCAGGTACGCCGGTGACGATAACAACTAATACAACGAATAATATCGTTGCTGCTAGCGTGCCGATGCCGTGCTATGTGGCCTGCGCTCCTGCAGCAGGACAGGCAATGGTATCCGAGGCTCTCAACAGCTTCACCGCAATGGCATCGATGTTGAGCAACACAAGGTGCTACTGAGCGCAGGCAAATTACGATCCGGAGATAAAATAATAATTTTAATTGCATTTTAATTTGGTAACAATTTCCTAAAATTGTGGTTCTCATTAACACGGGAAGTATAACTTATACTAATTCTAAGATTATTTATATGAAAACTTAGTTGAAGGTTGTAAACTACGACATCGAATAATATAATGATTATAATGAACAGTAATCAATGGGTAGGATTTTGTAAATAATCGGCTGTCATCAGTTCCTAATTAACACAGAAGCTGATATGCGTGTGATTCTTTCCGTGGCCACGAGCGATGACCTTGGCAATGAGATAAATTTGGATTCAAGCAGTATGTGCTTCTTTAAATACCAAAAAAATCAAATTAGCATGCTTTTACGTCATAGTCGGCTTATTGAGGCAAACATGTATGAATAATGTCTTCAAAATTTGTTTATGCATTTTTTAAATTAGTGCCGACAAACTGTATACAGACTTGTCGGCACTAATTTAAAGTTATATTATAAAGAGGAATGATCTAGCTTAGTTTATAAATACATAATTCGATTCGATTACGAATATTCCTTCACTAATAGGATAATAGTGCACTATGACTGCGTGTCAAGGGCGCGGAGTTAGGGGAAGTCCGGAAGAGTTCAACCACTTTTTACATAAAATGCCATAATTTCTTGTTCATAGGGTTTAGAGAATTGGTTACACATTTTTGCGATCCCTTACTCTTTTAGGTACATCTATGCATAATTGTATTTTTAATATAACCTACAGGTAAAATTTTATTGGCATTTTAATTAAAAATTAGATATGAGTCAAGTCTCCCCAACCGATGGGACACTTGAAGCCGGGTCTAAGTAGAGTTGACTTTACTATTTTTGGGAAAAGAAAAATAATTTTCGGCTTGAATTATAGTTTTACTAGTGCGCCTCACCCATCGATGATTGCATCACTGCTTCCCATCAGGTGAGAACGCAGTAAAGCACTGGTTTATACCAATTTAAAAAATACTTATATTAAATAATAGTTACCTTTTTTTAGCACTTCTTGCAAGGAAAACGAACAACAAATTTTCTTAACATTTGTAACAAAATATTCCAAAATAAATCCACACCCACCAGCATCATTGAAATGCATAACTAATTAATTTTAACCAATCACTGACTTATCCTGGTATTCAACTAACTGCCACTGCGAATATTATTAAGTTAAGTATAACATTTTGAACTGATTATACTGCCTTGCATGTTTATGGCCGCTTTTGCGATGACATGTTTTTAAAGTAATTTATTTAAGCTATGATAAAGTATGCATAACTTGGATAATAAAAATGCTGTGTTTATAATTATTGTAGAGGCCGTAGAATTATGAGTATACAATTTAAATGAGATAAAGAAGAAGAGGGCGACTAAATAAAAGATGGATGGATTGTGTGAGAAGAAGCGTTACATATGAAAGACTTGTTACAGCCCGCCTGATTAAAGGTTTCTCCATACAAACTTTGGACCCCCATTTCATTCATTTAAAAGGTGAATTTTGGAAAATTTGTCTACGTCATAAAAGGAAACCTTGGGCAAAATTTCACTCCTAATCCCAGTAGTTTCGGCTGTGCGTTGATATGTTAGTCAGTCAGTTCCTCCTTTTATATATATATTTTTTATTTGATATAAACCAGTGCTTGACTGCGATCTCACCTGATGGTAAGCAGTGATGCAATCATTGATGGTGAGGCGCACTAGTTTATATAGATAAAGGAGTCCGTGTCGGTTGACAGAACAGAATGGAGTTAAAAAACATGTTGCGCTGACCCCAAGTAGCATGAGACGAGGACACGAAGAAAAAGCAAAGTGTCGTAGTGTCCACGTTCCAATCCACTATTCAGATTACCTGTGAACTTTTGACGATTAGATATTACTACTATTTTCGTTCTACTGCTGTGCAAAGGTCCACCTTCTGTCTTTACACTTTTCGCGGTATGATACGACTATAGGTCAATCTTTTAAAAAATTTGTCTAGCTCATCCATTTGCCAGTTAAAGTAACACCGATACAAACTGAATCTCTTATAAAGCGCAGTCTCGTGATAGGGAAACAAACAGAAAATATCCTGACGCATACATTTAATCGTACCTAGTTTTCTTTTATAAATGCTTTGCGTAATTCCCATGTGTATGTACCTTACATTACATTATTTTAAAGGAAAAAGCTTTCGAAATGACATCAACAAAATCATGCAGTTTCTGTCTACTTTCATTCCACTTCCTTTCTCTGTTGACGTTCTCTCGTCTGTTCCTCCTGTGGACATCCGAAATGTATACTAGAGATTTACTGTCATCCCAAAGACGACACGATTGGCGCAGTGGTTGGGTGATCGGCTGCTGCGCCGCAGGTTGCGGGTTCGATTCCCGCACGGAACAAATATGTGTATGGGCTACAGATAGGTGTTCGGAGTGTCTTGTGTATGTGAGTTTATATATTCGAAACTTATTAAAGAAAAAGAAATATCTTTGAGCAGTATCCAGTAGCATTGCTGTGGTTCGGCTTTCAATCGAACCACAGCAATGCTGGCAGCACAGATATGCTGGCTGTAATAACTTGATATGAAGTTCCACTTAGTTCCACTCTGCCTAAGGACGCGTTTCCTCCTAGGTATAAGCAATTCACATGCAAGTTTAATAACGTATCCCTATTACATCGTGCGCTGCGTTTGATCGCATTATACCTTGGTAGCCCGCAGCGTCATGTGTGCCTTGTGTCTTGTGATTGCTTGCGGATGCAGCCGCGGCCTTTGACGTCCTGGACAAGACACCTTCTTTAAGAATTTAGCCTCCATTAGGAGCAGCATCTTTGTGTCTGGAAATATATAGTAGGTACTTATATTGGTTTATTAGCAATTCTCTTTATTTATTTATTTGGGAAGTCATGGTTAAATCTACTTACCTTGACAATATTATACCCCTTATCTACTCTTTACATGTCTGTGCCCATTATACGTGTGTGGAAATGCAATGCGACCTCTTTTGGCATAATTAAAATACCTAGGTCTTATCTATCTACGAGTATCTTTACATTTAATAAATCTGTAGAAGTTTTTAGTTGTGCGCGCATCACGTAAAATGCACGGAATCGACGTAGATAACATTTATACCTTAAATTGTGTGTAACTTGATATATAGCCTAACCTAAACCTAACCTAAACCTAACCAGAATTTTTTCAAGCCGTCAATCTCGTTAAATAGTTAAATCTAATGAGATACGTGCTAATACAGTTGACACTTCATTCGAACCCACTGCCAGGTAGGGATCAAATCACTGTAACGCATTATACGAAGTCGATTTAAGTCGACTTCCTTCAAAAATTGTTAACACTGCTTAGGTTATGGGATTCCGTATGTAACGTGATTCGCAGACGGTTGATCAGGAATACTATCGCCGGTAAAGCGACAAGCTTTTATATCATATAAATTGTGTAATGTCGTTATAGGTTGATATTAAAAGTTTTAAAGGAAAAGTTTATTTTATTATTTTTAGCGCATTTAATTAAAAGCTTGCTTTTTAAAAGTTTCTTTTTTATTTTAATTTATTCACATTATGTATATTGATTCTGGACTACGAAGAGTTTTAATAGGATAACGGTATGATTCTTTTTGGCACATTCGACGTGCAAGAGAATAGTACCATTTGATCCAAGTGCTGAAAGTTTGTCATTGTGACCGAGATGGAGTTCGCACGAGCCGTAGGCGAGTGTTTTATGGAGCCGAGGACTGCAGTGACATATTTGCACGTGTATCAAACAACTTTTTTCAATACATTAAAGAAGAAATGAATAAACGAGGGTTGACCAGCGACTCGTGGGGGTCGACACGCGCCCAGCCTGATACGATACATGTAATAAAATTGTGGCGGGGGAGAGCACGCGCACTTTTCTGCAGTAGTGCAGAAAACAGTCTATTGCGTGCCTAAAAGCGGTGGGATAAGAGCGGGTTTCCGAATAAGTGTATTGAAAAGGGTATGGCCTTGATTTGGTAAACGTAGATCTGTGCAACTTAGCGGTGGCTTAATGTCAATTTCTTAAGCAGGTACAGAAAACTCTCTGCTGGCTGTTTTAAAAGGTGATGTAGGTACCTTAAAATAGCCAGCAGAGAGTCTTTCACACAGCAGTCTTTCACTGCGTCCAATGCCTCAGACAATTATGCATGACACCAGTTTTGTCGAGTACACAAAAACAAATCTAATCTATATTATATAAAAATGAATCCCTGTTTCCCCTGGTCACGCCATCGCGGGGTAGAGTAGGGTAGAGTTGGGTAGAGTGCGGCAGATTAGGGTAGAGTTGGGTAGAGTAGGGTAGAGTAGGGTAGAGTAGGGTAGAGTAGTCAGTTGACGGGAGTGAAGCCGCGGGCAAATGGTAGTTAACAATAAATCCTACGTGGCATTACCTATAAAAGATTGCTGATATGGTGCATATAAACATATTATGTTTATATGAGACTTTTGCAGAAGTCGCCCAAATCATCTTTTTGCAAACTGATAACGTGCTGTAGGTAAAATGATCACTGGGATGAAAAAAAAGATCCTTGGCTTATTTTATACTTAGGTACGTACAATGACAGTTCATTTAACCTCAAACGTAATAAGCATTTGTAAAACTTGTTTAAAATACGCTCAAATACTCGTAGCTATCCTATTATGTACCAAAACGTGTTCAAAATGTTATCGAATATCTATAAAAACAATCTTTAAAACAGTTATCTTCTATATCATAATAAATTAGCAGCAATCTAATATTGCTTTAGAGCTTACGTAGATTAAACCCACCGATTTTCTTTTTTTTGTCGCTACACTACGACACTTTAGCAGTCTTAACAGATAGATTACAAGAGTGATTTGTTTCAAACGGTTGGGAGCCATTTTACCTCCTAGGATCATTTTGTACACCTTTCCCCTACCTAAGTACCTACATATCAAACTTTGTAACAATATACCTAGATATGAATCACGGTAGAGTCGGCGGTCAGTGCGTTTAGTATAGGTACCTACTTTATAGTTTCATACTTCACGAGTCGGAAATAAATAAGTCAATAATGTTATTTAGCCAGATTAATCCAAAAATGTCCGAAACTGCCAAAACCTTCACTCTAACCCCAGGACCCACTTTGATGCCCTTCGTAGGTCCTGTTACCAACTGCTCGTTATCAACTCTCCGTGGAGTTCAAAGTTCGAAAAATCGGCCAAGCGCGTGTCGTGTTCAGCCGTAGCGCTTGGTCGACTAGTGCCCATCATGACAGATAGCTGCTACATCTCGATATCGTATAATTGCGAGAAACCTACTTGTAGGTACAGCAGTTGTCTTCGCTGTTGTCATCTTCGAACAGTCACTACTTATTAATATAGAGTACGTACCTATACTTGGAAAAATAATTCCAAATTTTCCTTCCGTTGCTTCAAATAATATCTAGGTAGGTACCATACCTACCTAGATATTATTTTAAAAAGGAAGGTCGATAATACCTACCTACCTACCTATAACAAGCAATAATAAATAAATAAATAGGTAGGTAAGCTTTTAACTCGTTTTGAGAGTTGAAAATCCAACACTCAAAGACGCTATATTTAAACTCTAAGGCAATATTATTCCGCACAGCATAGCTGTGGTCCCAGACCGTCTCCTCGGCATTCTTCCCGCCTGGTACCTCTTCACAGCAGGCACCTGTTATAATAATATGACTTTAAATCTCAAGAATACTTTTATTTTCCGCCAACTAATTATTTAAGGTGCAATAACCTCTCAACCTCTAAACGTTCGTACTTAATATAGGTTCCTAGGTATACGGAATAACTTAAAAGGAAAAAACGGAACCCTTATAGGATCACTTTTTTGTCCGTCTGTCTGTCTGTCAAGACACTTTATCTCGGGAACGCGTAGAGATATCGAGTTGAAATTAAAACCATATACACAGGTCTGCGCTCCCTTAAAGCTGTGAAAAAATCAAATTACTGAGTTAAAAAAAAAAGATGCGGCAAAGATATGTCGCAAAAAAACGTGTATTTCGACACTCTCAAGGAAATCAAAATTCACGAGAATCCTGAAATTTGCATAGGTATAGGAAAAAATCTGAAAACTGTAAATTTGTAATTATACGTCACAAAAAAAATTGCGATTCGGAAACATATTCGTAACTCAATTCGGGAATTGAACTGTTTTCCACAGGTATTAAGTTTGTGCGGAACCCTCAAAGCGCGAACCCGACTCGCAATTGCCTGAAAATTTTTTTTCTGTTTGCTCGGAGTTCTTGGTGTTCATCCATGCTTACTCTACCTACTTATAAATGTGAAAGTAACCCTGTTTGTCTGTTACTCTATCACGGTTAAACTAATGAACCCATTTTCACGTCCACAATGACCGACGTTCACGCGGACCAAGCCGTTGACTGAAGCTAGTAGAAAATAGACGCCGCCTTCGTGATTATAATACTACATATTAC
The DNA here is from genome assembly GCA_961205895.1 of Mythimna pallens. Classification (NCBI taxonomy): domain Eukaryota; kingdom Metazoa; phylum Arthropoda; class Insecta; order Lepidoptera; family Noctuidae; genus Mythimna; species Mythimna pallens. The sequence continues at coordinate 873,248 of OY540824.1, forward strand.
CTACCTTTTTTGATATCAGCCTGAAGAACAACCAGCGCCAGGCTTCCTACCCAACCCAAGTACTGAATCAGTATGCTTACAAGATGTTTCCTCTTCCAGGGGTGTCGTCTGAGAAGCCGCTGGGCAGGCGCGCGACTGTGCCCGTCATCTACGTCCAGGGAAGCCACTACGATGTCGGATACGATGTGGTAAGTGGCAGCTCTACGCAGTCAAACCTTATCAGTTTTTATGTGGTTATTCCAAATTCCAATAAATCTGTCGTTTAACTTGAAAAAGAAACTGTTGCGCCTCACCATCAACGATTGCATCACTATACTTACCATCAGGTGGGATCGTAGTCAAGCCCTAGTCTAAATTATTTAAACAAAAACTGGTGATTAAACAAAACAATTTTGAAACTGAGCTTAGGTAGGTATGTATCAAAGTTTGATTTAGGCAAATTCTGGGATAGATATTTGATAAAATTAGAGTGAGTATAAAGTACCTACAATAAAATTAATCTAGATCCCTATATAACAATCAATTCGTTTAGAAAACTATTTCTTTTAACACACACAACGTTAGGATCAGCAGGTGTGCTGTACTGTTTACCGACCCCTGTAGGAACAAACTGTTATTTATTAGTATGTATGTGATATGTATACGATTAGCAGTATCTAGTACAAAAATGGGCTAAAGAATCAAAACACCTTGATACCCCCAGGGCCGCACCTTCTCATCCGTGATCAAAAGCTTCATAGCCTCGTATGAGAACCTGCGCGACTTTGAAAAGGAGTACAAGACTGAAACCGGCCGCATCGCCTACGACAAGACGCTCGCCAACATGAAGAAGAAGTTCCCTTACTACGTCAAGGAGATACAGGGAGTCGCCGACGGGGCCAACGTGCCCTTCTATCAGGTCAGTAATTACAACCGTTGCTCGCAACCTTTCAAATAAGTGTAAGATAGAGTCGTCTGATCAGTTTTATGTTCCACCTTGAAAATTTAGACATAAGATTATGGTCAAATTGACGATTATCGAAGAGTTTCGACAAACACTAAAGAAACTGTTGCTAAATAGCTTGCGAGTGAAAAAATAATCCATTCCTCCATTCCATTCCTCCTCTCCTCTCGCTACGGGCGAATCTTAGGAAGAAAGTCTTCATCCTCATTCTTTTGTTTCACAGCTGTTCCTGCTACAGATGGATGACCTAATCGGCAATGTTAACGACAACCACATCCCACGCAACGACACCGGCGGATGCAGCTCCATCGCCTTTAAGAATCCTCACGCTGTAAGATCTAGATTTTTTGATATACTTAGATACCTACTCAATTACATAAAAGGTAGAATATGTAGGTACATTCATTATAATTTAGGCCGACAGTGAACTCTTGGATTATGAGTTTGGACTTAAATGTTCATCTCTGAGATGAGAGAATTTCTTGAAATGTTCTACATACACATGCGAAATTTTGAATTTCTTTTTCATATTTTTTATTACCTAGTTGGCTTAACGTCGAACAAATGTCAATAGATACGTTATTTCATAACTCCTTCTATGTTTAATGCATACCGTGGCGGTCTTAGGTTACACTATAAAATGAAAGAATACTGAATGTTTTGTTAGTTGTCCGAGGGTCCTTTTTCACTCGCCTATCGTCAACATCGAGCATCGTTTAAAAAATTGTTTCTTCATCTAACGCAATCTGACGCGATTTTTGATGAAGAGGCAATGGAAAAAAGAGATAACGTCTGAAAACTCTGTTGGCATTCGGTATATAATTCCGTGACTTACTCGAATATTTCACAAAACTTGTTCCAGGAAATACGTGCCTTTTTTTAAACCATTAAAAGGTTTTTAAAAATTTATAAAAAAAAATGAGTAAATCAAAAGTGTCAAGTTCATGCAAAATAGCAGATTTTCAGAGGTCTTTACTGGATTAGTTTTACACAAATTTATAAATTGATTTCAATGGAAGCCTAGACAACAACACAAGATACCTATTGTGTTTCCAAAACATCTAATAAAAAATGTGTAATATCGTCATAATCGCGTAAGAGCGGCTGTATGAAAAACAGTGAAAATGTATGTCGAGTTGATCTCTTTAATAACTATGTAATTAGATAATTACGCAGTTACACGAAGGTAATTTAAAATCTTTTTCACGTTTTCAGACATTACTGGGTCACACTGAGGATGCTTTCCACGAGACGCTGAACCATTTCTATATCATGTCGGCACACATCATACCAACTCCTGAAGATAGAGAAGCTGGAGTGAGTATAACTACCAACTTTAAAATAATTACCTTGATCCTTGATTATTTTCATTAGCAAAATGATGAAAAACCTGATAATTCTATAGCACACCACGTCTACGTCCCGCCACACCAATCAAGCACCTTACTACCCTCCTGTCAATATCCTAAGTAACATGTGGCGACGCCAGTGTTTTTGACCTGCTACTCTTTTTACCGAGAACCACCACCTTACCCCTCTGTACTCTTTACCAGGCTGTGGAGGAGAGGTTCACGTCTCTCTGCTACGCGGGACACATGCCAGGCTACACCATGGGATACAACCAAAACGGCCTCGTGTTCTCGATTAACACCCTGAGCCCCTTGATCCTGAAGCATGGCAACACACGTGAGTCATTAGGCCAGCTATGTTTTTGCAATTAAAGACCTATATACAAGATAGCTCAAATTAGCTTTTCAGTTTTGTTCAATTCAGTCAATTTCAATTCAGTCCCTTTGTGGAACAGAGCAGTCCAAAATTATTTTGAAGCCTCTTTTTGTTACGTATTAATGTAACAAAAAGAGGCTTCAAAAATAGGTTGACCAGACCAGAACCCATCCTACACTTACAATGTGATTTTCAATTGAAACCCAACTAAGTCGTCTTCAGTTACAACACTTACAACAGAGCATCTAAAACATCAGTAATGTCAATAACTCTTTCAAATATTCAGCACGAACCTTCCTGACACGAGCCATGCTATCCGCTAAGAACTTCAGCAAAGCGGAACAGATACTGCGCGACGAGGGCCTGGGCATCGGCAACGGATTCTCCGTGAACATGATCTGGACTAACAACTGGGGCGACCGCCAGATCTACAACGTGGAGGTGTCTCCCGACCTGAAGGCGGACCGGTCGCAGCTCAGCATACAGAAGTACGACAAGGATCTTCTGGTACACTGCAATAAGTGAGTAACACCAATGAATCATAGAATATAGACTGGTTAACAAAATACTAACTACTCTGCTGAAGTCTGTATACAAATATTCAGAGCCCTGCCTCTCAACTGGACTAATCTTTATCTTAAAAGCTGAGAGGACTAAATTTGACATATTTCGTGAAGTCTTTGACAGTCTTTACAGGTAGTCAGTCACCAGAAAGTCTGGCCAACAGTCTATCTAAGGAGCATCGTGTGGTCCAGTAACTGGGTTGTAAAGGTCTATACACAGTCGATGCGGCTGAATATCCATGCATAACAGGGGAATTTAGCCGCATTCGGTAAGACTGGAAGCCGACCCCAAACTAGTTGCGGTAAAGCTAAGGAGATGATTGACTCTCAAACTGCGGGCGTGTGGGACTAGAACGTGAACGGAGGTTAAGCCAAGAGGAGGGATGGATAAGTAATGTTACAAGAAAAAGGATAACATGTTGTCGTAAAATCTCAGACAGAAGTCAATACAGACACAACTGCTCTCCCACAGATACCAGCGAACCAACGTGACGGAGGTGACCGGCCCCATCATCGACAGCAGCGTGGAGCGGCTCCAGGTCATCCACGGGTACCCCAAGCCGAGCAACCGCGCCGACTTGGCCGAGATACTGTCCGACACCACCGGCAAGAACTTCCGAGTGTTCGCAGACCGTCCCGATGACATCATCATGACTATCGCTGCAGGTAAATACACAATGGACTAACTTAGCACGTAACAGAATAAACGGAATCAACATCCGCTTTCAGGGAAAAAAACATCCACCTAAGAGAAGAGGAGAAATTGACTGACTGACATATCTACTCACAGTCCAAATTATTGGGTCTAGGAACGTAAAGTTTTGCACATGGTTTCCTATTATGACGTAAGCGAGCACTAAGAGAAGATTTTCCAAACTTCACCCAAGAGGATGCAGTTTTATAAATCATCAGCATCCAGCTGCGATGTTGAGCTGACTCATTGATACAAAAGGACCCTCTGTACAATTTTTTGCGTTCTAGGTCCAAGGGGTTTTGAGAGTCAGTAGGTGAGTCAGGACTTTGTCCTTTATATATGTGAAATAATATACTGATCCCAAATCGATGTTTTCAGGAATCTTCGACCTGGACAAGCGCACTTGGAGCATTTACATCAACAAACCGAAGATCTCCGAGCCGGTGGCTGTGCTCCCCATCACCTTCTCCTGCTTAGACTACTAGCCATTATCAGGCTATATTTATTCGTATCATTACGATCTAGGAAATCTAGGAATACGGACGTGTAAATAAACACAGACAGAGTGTTAAGTACAAAGAATATGTAAATTTAGTTTTGTTATCTGCGCATTTATGAACCGTTTCGGAACTGACGGATACACAACAGCGTCTCTCCCTGTTCTAACGTATTTTCGTGTGTGATATAATATTCACCACTAATTTTTAAATAATACATATACTTACAGGGCTTATTAGAAAAAGTCTTGTTATCATTTAAGTAAAGTCTTAATAAATAATATTCATAAACAGCAACATTATTAGCGTTTGTTTACATCCCAAAATGTCACTCAATTTAAGGAAATATTGTACAGGCAGGCAGGATTATGAATGAATAAATGACGATCAAAATGGAAAAACATTGCGCGTAGTATTTTCTAGTAGCAATTGTTATGAATGATTGATTCTATTATGAATTTACCAATTAAATATGACAAATTATCGTCGAAAATTTTGAGTGTTCGTTTATTTTTATCTTTGACTACAAAAATATGATCAGTAACGGGTACGGATAGAGCCCCATATTTTTTGAACTCATTAAAAAATAGGGGTGCATACAACGTATAATTACATAAAAGGCCTTATTTATAAAAACTTCTATGTGATTAGTTTAAATACTGATTCTAAATGTTTTACAAATAATAAAGCTGTAATGTTTATCTCAATCCTATTAAACTAGTTCTAGTAATCGAACATACATAATATAACATACACGGAAATTGGTATTTCGAGCTGTGATTTATACAATATCTAAATAAAATTCATAAATATACAATTTTCCTCACCACTGTTATGTAAGTATATTCGCATTCGCAGGGTTTTAGGATAATACGCTATAATTAGATCATTTATGATTTCGTAAATAAGTAGGTATCCATTGAACAAGTACCTACAGGGAATTTAATAATCTAACCCCATATTACCCTATTTCATTGTTTACCATGGCCGACTTAGTTACCAATATTACGTACCTCCTAGCTTGTATAATATTATTATGTATTCTGCGTAAGTAAAGCCATATATTCTTAAATTAACATTGTCCGTCCAACTACAACATTATAATAGTATTCGATTATAAGTATGTAGGTAGGTTACTGTTTAGTGTGTGAACTTACTTAAAAATACATTTTGAAGTACATTACATATTTTCGCCTGTAACTTTGAAGTGACTACACTTTGCTATTACTATTGGTTATAAAGGTTTAGTGTCACCAAAAAAACAAAATTTATAGAGATAAACGTAGTTTAATAGTTATGACGAAACCATCACGTAACTTGAGTTCCGAGCCTGGTTAGGTAGATACAAGAGCACACTTCATATTTGTGTGCAAATATACTTAATTTCTATCGGAGTGTCCGCCATTTTAATTGCCATGAACATAGGATATATCTAAATAATAAAAGACGTATTAGTTACATTTTATTTATTTAGTTATATAACATCTGTTTGACGTTATCCAATATATTTTAGATTTATCTGATAATAAACTTATTCATAGAGATTACTGTGTTTTTAATTTACAACATTTCTGTACGTGATATTTTAATCATATAAAATAAAGGAAATGCAAGGGTAAGCTTAGAGTGTTGTCATGTGGGTCATAAGATAACATTCACCAAATGGGAGACAAGATCTTTTATATTACAGTGAACAACAAACAGCAATATTTATTAGCGGAATCATTTAGTATTCTGATTAATAATAAAGCTAATTAATGTGATAAGTAAAGGAATAACAAAAAATGGAATATTTATTGCTAATTGATAAGCTTTGAGTGTAGAGAGCGGGCGGTACGCGGAGGCACGCGGCAACCGAAGCGACTACTAGCTTGTAGCCAATATGGAGGAGATTTTTTTTACGGTTATGTATAGGTACTATAAAAAGCAAAAAAAAAAAAACAATATTGAAACTGTAACATCTTCAATTCTTAATATTTAGCTTCTATCTCTTTTTAATAATCAGATCCATAAACTTAGGTCTACGACTACCACTTCCTTATGACATTGTGATCGTGCGTCCCGCTCACTCAATACACTATTATTTCCACAAAGAATGAGTCTACAGGCACTTAAATATGCAAAATAAAAAATAATAAACTTAGATAGATGTAAGTCGCGAAGTAACATATAGGCAACGGCTGCTAATACAAGAGTAGGTACGCTACCATCGACGATATTGAGATGGCAGTTTTGAGTAAAAAAAATCACTCTTGCCAGCTAAGTGAAGAAGAAAACATTATAAACACGACAGTGCGACCTCACATCTCAGTCATAATAGCCTGATTACTTGTTTTTTTATTCTGACAAAGGTGATGTTAATAACAACGTCAGAGAGACATACTGGCTAAGTAACAGTCATGACGGTTGATCAATCCAGTTATTATCTACTTGATGAAGTAGTTAACGAAATTCGCCTTTAAATAATACTAGCTTTTGCCAAAAAATATACCTATGGCACGGTATAAAGAAGCTTTCTATCGATGGAAAAATTTTCGCAATTGGACCAGTACTTTCAGAGATTACCTCCAACAAACAAAAAAAAAACTACCTCTTTATAATATTAGTGTAGATAGTGTAGATTACATTTCTTAATTAAATTATGACAAAAATGTCCCTAGACTCATCCTTAATGTCAAATAGCCTATGATTGTAACCCTACGAGCCATATTCAGTACAGTTAGTTTACTTGGCGTGACAAGGCGTGTTCGTGCTTATCCGCAGCCGCAGCCACCCATCGGCGGGGGCGAGGGCCCGGAGCCCGAGGGGCCGAAGCCGCCGAACTTCCTCGAAGGCGGCTTTGGTGGACTGGAAACAGAAACATGTACATTATGATCTATTTAACATCTATTATCATTGCATTACGAGTAAGACCAGTGGTGGCCGAGTGGTAACGGCCCCGACTTACGAGTTGTAGGTCGCGGGTTCAAACCCATCAGGCGCAATAATTTGTGTAATTTATTTCATCACCACTGCTCTCAAAACGGTGAAGGAAAACATCGTGAGGAAACCGGCATGTCCTAGAACTAGAAATTCGAAGACACATTCAAAAACCCCACTCTCATGGTGGATTACGACCCATTCTCTTCTCCTAGAGAGGAGGCCTGAGTCCCTACAGTGGGATCATTAAAAGGTTGATAATGTTTATGCTATCATTGCATTGCCATTATTTACTTTGACTAAAGCGCTTTGCCCTCGGTTTGATCAGAGCCGGAATCAGAATGAGTATTTTAAGAAAGATTTAATACAGATCCGGTCCGGACTAAGCGTTTCGCTTCGTCGTTTATACCGCGTACATCGAAGGACTGGAACAATTTACCTGCTGCGGTCTTCCCGTCCGATTATAAATTAGGTGTCTTCAAGGCTAGAGTGAATAAGCTCTTAATAAACTAGTGCGCCCTACCATCAAATGCTTACCATCAGGTGGGATCGCAATCAAGCACTGGTTTATAACAATAAAAGAAATTGACACCCTAGGAGAGAAAGGGGGAGCTCCACAAAGTACTGAGTGCCGCGGCACGGCAACTACTTCTCCGGCTTTTCGAGTGGATGATACATTTAAACAGACTGTTTAGGCCCAGCCCAGTTAGCGGTCACGTTTAGAGCTGTGTTGGAGCCATTTATCAGATCACCGTGGTTGCAGGTGAATGTACATTTGAGACACACCAACAGAAACGACATAATCCAATAGAGACTAAGTCCGAAGAATAGATGGAGATAGGGACTGAATGTCTGGTGATTTGCGAGAAGACTGAGTGCTCTGACTCAGTTTAGCTATATACCTGTTTTTTTTTTAATGAGTTTTACATCATATGTATCTAATGTAATCAGTATAATTGGCAATTAATCGTTCTAGTTAAATAAATAAATAATGATAATTAATTATTGTTGTATAAATCGATTACCCTCTATTTCGCTTTTTTATGTTTGCAGCGATCGATTCAAAGCTTTCCATATACGCCATAGCAGTCCACTACCGGGAAGCAACGATAACTAAGGGAGTTTTCATAAAATTGTGATATGGATAGTTCTTAAAAGAGAGATGTGTCCAGCACCACAACTAGATACATTTCTTTTCTAATCTTAAATAAATTACTTACTCATTTTTTTGTTAGTTGATTTTTGAGTGGTTAAAAAGAACTTTTTCGTATACGCCATTGAGTCATAATTAGCTTGGCTTCTGACCTCAGATTTAATTCTAGTGTGTGTCTTAGCATAAAGTAAAAGTACGTACCCACTGCCAGGCGGCCTGAAGTCGCGCGTATACTTGTCGCCGTGCTTGCTGAAGTTCGGGTTGATCAGCGTCTGGCCCCTGGAATGTATACGACGACATCTTAGTCTGTATGTCACAATCGTATCGTATAACACGACGTCTTACATGTTGGCGCGCCGGATTGAAAAACGTCGCCGTTATACAATGCGGCTACTTCACGTTCAGACAGATTTCAATACGGCCGCATTGAATGCACACTTCGCTTTCGACAAAGCGGTTTAGTAACGTACAGCCCCACACACAAAGCGGCAGATCGTCGAAACGCCGCTTTGAAAGTTTTAGTTCTAACACAGAATAACAATAAATGTCTGCCAGTTTTATTCCAATGTCTTGACTGTATAAGTCATAAATAATAATTTAAAAAATAAATAATAATATATTATTCCCTTTCTGAACCATATTAGAAGTTAAACCCATCCATGTTAGACTTGACCCTCTGAGACTTAACAATTGCAGACTTCATAATTAAAAATAAAAAATTGATCACAAGTATGATGACTAAACAGTTAGTTAAAGGGCCTGTCCACCTGAAGGCTTTTTGGAAAATGACGGGCTTATTGTAACTGGTTTTTTGTTCCTATCCCTATTTATCAGAAACATACTGAATAATGTAGCAAACACAGAACACATGTATTGACTATTTCTTCTTCTTCTTCCTACCCTTATCCCATATTACTTACGGTCAGTGCAACAGTTTTTTCTTCCATTCTATCCTTTAACCCGTCACACTATTACTAACTCCCTTTTCTTTCATATAACACACACACACCACCTCACACAATCCCATTGACTATTTGATACTTACAATAAGTAGAAAAAGTTGAGAATGCCCCAAAACCAGCCAAACACGCTGAATGGAGTCTGCTCCACAACGGTTCCATCTAAAGCAAAACCATACAATTAAAAAATTACCACTACATGAGATTGTATCTGCTACGCTGTCCCGCTACTGCAGGGCATAAGCATACAATGAAAGCACAACCATTACTCACCATCTTGCTCAAGGCGAGTTATCGGTATAAGTAGGATTATTATGAATTTCGGTTTTATTTTCTTTTAAAATAAATATATGTGATGTCTATGATAAATTTAGAAAATAAGTACTTAAATTAATTGATGAAATCACATTTAGTTGCCTGGATGCCTGTCACCCCAGCAGAAGAAGAAAGGTATTAACTACAGCCTTTGTTAAAAATGAGGTTAGAGTTAACTCAAATGACATCATCAGGATAGATACTCTACGCTCGCATTTTTTAACGCAAACATAGAGTTTAACTGTCAATGCCAAGCAACTGTCATTTCTGCCGCTTACACCAACCTAACCTGCTTGGAGGTAGAGTTAGTTGGGTTAACTTTAGAGTAGCTACTCGAGTTATAAAAGAATGACTGGGTTGCAACTCGAATAATTTTTTAACGGTTAGAGTAAAGACCCTAACCTACTCTGGTTATTTTTAAACTCAAATGACATCATCAGGATAGATACTCTACGCTCGCATTTTTTAACGCAAACATAGAGTTTAACTGTCAATGCCAAGCAACTGTCATTTCTGCCGCTTACACCAACCTAACCTGCTTGGAGGTAGAGTTAGTTGGGTTAACTTTAGAGTAGCTACTCGAGTTATAAAAGAATGACTCTGGGTTGCAACTCGAATAATTTTTTAACGGTTAGAGTAAAGACCCTAAACCTACTCTGGTTATTTTTAAACACAGGGCTGAGTCATCATAATACTGTCAACTGAGATTCAAAAGATATTTCAGTTTGGGCATGCTCAGTGCATTGTAATGTATTTCTATACTCTCTTTTTAGGGTTCCCTACCCAAAGGGTAAAACGGAACCCTATTTCTAAGAATCCACTGTCCGTTCATCTGTCTGTCTGGCTGTTTGTCACCAGGCTGTATCTCATGAACCATGATAGCTAGACAATTGAAATTTTCAGAGATGATGTATTTCTGTCGCCGCTATAACAACTAATACTAAAAAACAGAATAAAATAAATATTTAAGGGGGCTCTCATACAACAAACATAATTATTTTGTTTTTGTTGTTGTATTAAGTATATTGCCTGCGTCAAATAAATTCTATTCTATTCTAAAATATTTACAAAGGTATCGAAGAAATATTATAGTCTTTGTTCTAATATTGATGTCAAAAGCATTGTGTCTTAGATGTTTAATATATTAAACGGGGATAGAACTTTGAATCTCTAAATTGTTGAGCTTACAAAGGAGTTTGGGATTTGGCTTAATATGGGAAGCTGTGCAGTGTTAAACTATAAAACAAGACTGGTAACCACTAGTAATATACTTAATTATTCACCATAATATTCAAAAGAATTTAGTCTAACTACTAAATATTAACTTCAATAATTCCTTCCATGGATCTAACTTAACTGTTATCGCAGAATGAGGACAGTAGATTAATCGTAAACCCAACTTCCTGAAGTTATTGCTCAACAATTATATTTATTTACATTAACTGACGTGGCCTACATCCAAGGTTCAACAATCTGAAATTACAGAACTTACTACTATTTACAAAAATACGTAGATAAAAGGTTAACCAATGAATTTGAATACGTACCTCCTTTAACATATACCATGGTGCTAAGGTAACAATCACAGACTTGAGCAATTTTTTGGATTTTTAGTATATTTTTACACCGAGTAATCCAACCAACGGAGTTCAATTCTGATCAATTCTTTTGACTGATTCTCAGACATTGACTTTGACAGTTTTGTATTGGTGTTTTTTTTTTTTTTTTTTTTTTTCCAGCCCGTCGGACTAGAGGTTATGGCTAGCACTCTTGTGCATCCGCCAGCGTCAAGTTGTTTATCGATAGGACTTTATTTTGGGTGAGGTTTGAAGAGAAAGGTAGGGAAACATTTAACGCGAAAATGAAAAGAAACGGAATTTAGAACAACATGGATACAGGATCAGGAATGTATAAAAAAAATAAGTATAACTAAGTAACTATACTACTAAGTAACTAAGTATAAAATAAGTAGCTTAGTTATTAAAAGTTAATAAAGAAATAAAAAAGAAAACAGAAGTCTGTTGAAATGCTAATAAATATTTATATATTTTTACAGATGGATATTGTTGTCATAAATATAATTAGAAAGAACATTATATATGGACGGGTTAAAAGAAAAAAGAAGAGTTTTTATTGATGTAGGGAAAGGGACACGGAGGGATATCAAACTATTCAAAAAGGAAGTACGGTCATGAATCGGACAGGAAAAGAATATATGGTTGAGATCCCCAAAGTCAGGTCCACATTCGCATTGAGGACTATCTGTAATATGGAAGCGTGCGAGGTGCGCTGGACAAGTAGTATGACCTAAACGCATTCTTATTAAAATGGTTGTCGCAATTTTGCCAAGTCTGAGGACAGAGAACCAAGGTTTACGTGGAATTTGTGATTGAATACTAAAGTAGTATTTCCCTTTTGAAAGGCTACTTTCTGCCCAAACTCTATCCCAGGAATTCCTAAGATAATGTCTAGGAAGAGTAGCCAAGTCCTGAGTATAATTTTTAAATGGAACAGTGTCCCCACACACCACAGCCTCATTGGCAAGTCTATCAGCTTTTTCATTACCATTTATACCATAATGACTTGGAATCCAGACAAAAACAACAGAAAAGCCCTTCACAACACAGTCGAAAAGTTTACTCCTAATATGTACTATAAGAGGAATTGGTGGTTTAGACTTAAAAGGATATCGTAGGAGCGCCTGAAGGGCACTCATGGAGTCAGTTAAAATTAAACTATTTCTAAGTTTTAAAAGTAAAATGTATTCTAAAGCTTTAAGGATACCAAGACATTCACCAGTAAAAACAGTTGCTTCAGGTGGGCACTTTACCTTTTGAACAATATTGTACTGTGCATGGTAAATTCCTACCCCTACAAAATCATCAAATTCATGTTTGGATGCGTCAGTGAAAATATGATGCCACTCAGGCCAATTTCGTTGAACAATAAAATTAAAATGTGGATTAGCGTTATTTTTATCAATATCTACAATGAACTTAACAGATGGCGTATTAACCAGGGCTTCGTATTCACTGTTAAACAAATCAAGTTTTGGAGACCGGTGTGTGGGAGCATGAAATGATTTAAATCGGATATAACTTTTAACTAAACAAGGAAGAGATTTGTGATTCCAATAATTTGAAGAATCAATGAGATCAGCAAGTATTTGAAGTTTTTGAATTAAAAGGCTATTAGTAAACTGTAAAACACGGAAAAACAATCGGTCAGCCAAAAATTGACGTCTTAGACAGAGCGGAGGTTCGTTACACTCAATTTGTAATGCGTTAATAGGACTAGATTTCATAGCTCCTGTGATTATTCTCAAGGCGCGTGATTGGATGGAGTCCAGTTTCCCAAGGGCAGCCACGTTACAAGGCTCCAATAAGAAAATTCCATAATCAAGAACACTTCGAACCAGAGCGTTGTAAAGAAGCTTTAAGGAAAACGGATGCGCACCCCACCAAACACCTGATAGACACCTCATCAAATTTAGGAGTTTTTGACATTTGTTTAGAACGTAATCAGAGTGCGGAATACCTGTAAGTTTGGAGTCCAAAATGATGCCCAAAAATTTGACATGATTTTTAACTGGTATTTCATTATTGTCACAATCTATAGATATCGGAGGGTGAATACGTTGGCGAGTGAATAAGACTAGTGAACTCTTACTCGCTGATATGCTCAGGCCATTTTTGTCCATCCAAACTTTTAAACCGACTAGAGAGTTAGATAGCAGAGTACAAAGAGAACTTGATGAACTCCCCGTGACGTACAAAACTAAGTCATCTGCATATTGCAGGATGCTTGTTGAATTTCGAAGTGAGGAATGTAAATCATACGTATACAAATTAAATAATATAGGGCTGAGAACTGAACCCTGTGGGAGACCTTTCCATACTAGCCTACTGTCATCCTGTGTTTGATCTAAGTTAATTTTTCTACCTGAGAGGAGGTTAATTATAAAACAAATCAACATTTCAGGGATGTGAAGCTTCTTTAATTTTTCTTTAAGGACACTCAGGAGAACATTGTCATATGCTGATTCTAGATCTAAAAATACTGCGAGTACCGATTGATTTCGAGAAAACGCAACTCTAATGTCTGTTACAAACGTAGCCACACTATCCAGTGTACTTTTGCCTTTCCTAAATCCAAATTGTGATTCTGGTAAAATTCCGCGGTTTTCGATAATCCATTCAAGACGATTTTTAACTAAGTTTTCAGCTATTTTTGCAATTACAGGTGATAAAGCTATTGGGCGATAAGATGAAGGTTCTAATGGTGCTTTACCTGGTTTTAAAATAGGAATAACAGTTTGAGATTTCCATGACGGAGGGATTTTGCCTGATAACATAACTTTGTTAATTAAGTCCAAGTAGAATTCAAGTGCAGTTTTATTTAAATTAGCCAGGAATGAATAAGGAATACCGTCTTCGCCTGGAGCGGAATCTTTAACTGAGGATAGAACGCCCTGTAACTCTTGCATTGTGAAGGGAGAATTTAGTGGACTTTGGTTATTAGAGACAGAAGGAGGAATGTTATCATAAATAAGATCTTGCTCTGGAACAGATGGCGGAGCTAACCGATTGAGAAAAGAGTTCCTTAAATTGGGGGGAATGCCAGAAACATTAGAAGGAGTAACTCCATTTCTAAATTTTCTGATGTTTTGCCACACAATAGAAACGTTGACATTAGGGGAGATCGAAAGACAAAATTTTTTCCATCCTTCAATTTTTTTTTCTTTGAACAATTTACGTGCTTTGGCCATAGCATCACATATAATTTTAAAATTATCGTCTGTCATGTTATTTTTGTATTTTTTTTCCGCTTCCTTTCTGGCTTTCACTACTTGGGAACATTCTTTATCCCACCAAGGAGGGGAAGGAATGCGACCATTGGCTGAATTCTTTAAAGGGAAAGTTTCATCTGCAGCTTGTATAAGTGCATTCGTAAAATTATCATTACAATCAATAAGATCGTCTGATAAATTATTTTGTAAATTAGAAAGCTTAACTTCTACAAGAGTTCTAAACCTATCCCATAACCCATCCTCACCAAGTTTATATTTTAAACGTGGCTGCCTCGACACACTAGGAGACCTGCAAGGACGTGTGGGCGAAATAAGGATTGGAAAGTGGTCACTTCCATAAGAAGATGGCAAAGTGCACCATATAAGAGATGAAGCTAAGTTAGGGGTACAAATGGAAAGATCTATTGCACTCGTATTTTCTTTAGGCCCTGTACGTCGAGTTGGAGAGCCGGTATTTAGTACACAAATGTTATGATGGTCAAATATATCTAATAGTATGTCACCACAATATGATGAAAGAGTACAACCCCAAGAAATATGGTGACAGTTGAAGTCACCTAAAATTAAAAAAGGGCGAGGAAGACTAGATACAAGATTGTTGAATTGTTGAAGGACTGACGAAGAAGGAGAAGGAATGTACACAGAAACAATACTAGTATTATTTATTTGTGCAGCTACCACAGAAAAATCATTAAATACGGGAAGGGATAGAGGATAGTAAGAGACAGAATTTCTGATGAGTATAGCAGCCCCGCCATACCCATCAGACCTATCATCTCTTAGGCAAGAAAAACCATTAATTTTGAAAATGGAGCCTGGTTTTAACCAGGTTTCCGATATTGCAAATAACGAAGCATTATATTTATTTAACAAATAGATAATTTCGTTTTTTTTAGAAACTGCACTTCTACAGTTCCATTGTAAAATTTTCTGAGTTTGAACTGACATTGTGGACCGGTTTAGGATTTTTATACATTTTGACTATAGAGGCAACGTTGGACGGTATTTCTATTGTGGATTGTGTTAGTGTTTGAATTAGAATTTGAATAATATCTGATACTGACATCATTTTAGGATCAGTATCTGTGTTTAAGGCACAGCCGTTTTGTGGATTCGGTAAACTGTATTCATTAAGAATCTGTTGGTGTTTTTCACGATTGTAACTTTTACCCGGTTTGGGGGGAGGACGACGTTGTATATAAACTGTTTTTTTATGTGAGCTATGTGTAGGAGAATGTTGTGTATACGAAGATTGTGAGACTGGGTGAGCGTATGTAGTCACAGGAGTGCTAGCTACATCGGCATAGGGTTTCGAAATGGGCGTAATTAATTTAGTAGCTTCACCATAAGAAATACATTTTTCTGCCATAATAGTCTTAATTTCTTTTTGTCGTAAAAATTCTGGGCATAATTTAGACGTAGCAATATGTTTGCCAGAGCAATGACAGCAAGATATATTTCCCTCTTCAACGTCACAAGATTCACCAGTATGTTCCTGACCGCACTTATAACATTTAGGTTTTGATCTACATTGAATTTTCGTGTGACCAAAGCGACAGCAATTGTAGCATTGGATAGTGGGATATACATACAACTCCACAGGCAATGAGTTGTAGCACATAAATATACGCTTAGGAAGAATCTGACCATCAATCGTAATCACAATGTTCTGCGTTGGTTTCCAAACAGGTGATCCTTCTACGATAGTTTTATAATTTATCCTCCTAACTTTGAGAATTTTCCCACAATTATCTGGCACTGAAGCATTTTCTATTATTTCTTCAGGCGACCAATCTGATGGAACACCACGTACAAGACCCATTCGTGTTATGTGAAAACTTGGTATGAAAGCTTTTAGATTACTTTTTGCTAATTCTGTGTTGGAAATAAATGAATTAGCATTGTTAATGTTCGAAAACGCCAAAGAAATTCTATTTCTGCCTATCCTCTTAACTGATCCATCTACAATGTTGTGAATGGCATGGGTTTTTAGAAACTTACCAAATGTGACCGGGTGTAAGGTGGTATTATCACTAGGTGACTTGACCTCTTTTTGTACATGAACAATAAACGGGCTGATGTCAGTGGCCTCATACTTGTTCCTTGCAACACCAGATACTGAACCCTGAGGGCTCGGAATACTAATCGGCGTGACAATGTTGACTGAAGTATTTACAGCAGGGGCAGAGTCACTGTTTTCACTATCTGCACTAGCACAGCAACATCCTGTCTTACCGTCAATAGCCTGACTGTGCTTCCTTTTTTTCTTGTTGCACACTCTGCATATTTTATGCAGTCTGTTTCTTTTCCGCCCACGTTGGGCATTGGAACCATCCGTCTCCATTCCTGATTCATTTGATAAAGTTGACGAAGCAACTATTACAAAGTTAGTAGCCGGGGGTACAAAGACCCCCGGGTCCGCCAAGTCAGGCGGCTCGTTCATTGAATATTAAAAAAATACTTACCGAATCCGGCAAACTATACACTAAAACTAATATTTGTACACTAAATATTAATAATATTTACAATATAATACAAAACTGATCCTTAAATAGTGAAAAATTAAAATTGATTTTTCTAACAAGAAAAAATGCACCGGTCCGCTCAAAGTTTCCCGCGCTTTTTTCTGTATTGGTGTTGACCTGTTGACAGCAAGCATTATTGCCTTATGTTCCGAATTACGTCAAAAGCGATAATATCGCGAATTCGACCAACGCGCAACGTCACAATTATTACTCAAAAGCCTTTTTATTTTCTGACTATTAAATTTGGTCGGATTCGCAATAAAATCACTATTATCGCAATTTGGAACACGGGGTTGTATATGAACAAAGAAAAAACGAGTTGACCTTTTTGGTATTTGCTGCTCTGTGGAACTTTTGTTTTTCTCGTTCAAACGCTGCAGGCCCTGAGCTATATTCATCAAGTGTCTGCGCAACAACTAAAAACTAAGCCGAATTATTGAAACAAGCTTCTTCTTGATAAATAGGAAGTGAGAATTTTATTGCGGTGTTGTGTAAACAACATTCTAAAAACCTTAAGATAAATGCACTCATTTCTACATAATCATGTTCTTTATCAAATATCAAATTTAAAAACTAGACTTGAAGGCCTTCGTAGCTAGATTACTATAATCCAAAAAAGGCATGCTGTTAACTAGAGATGGCAATTGGACCACAATTTTTTTCTAATGGAAATCGATATTTAGGAAGGAAAGGAAGAAAATCCAACTCTAAAGGCTGATTCACTGATTCAGTATCAGTAATAAAGATTGCCAGTTTTCTGGTGCCGCTTGCCTTGGTAAGTGGGTAAATTCTTATGAATGCTAAAAGATTAACTTCCCAACGAGCGACCCGTTAGTCACCCTGCAGGCCAAATAGCTTTGTAAGAGCATTATCCTATGTGAAATAAAATATCAAGAGATGGTCGTACAATGCCCATGTATGTCATGACTGGTGAGAAATCAGATGTACAATATTCTCAAAATTGGCTTAAGGAAAACAGGTGCTTTAAACATTTTCAAATCAGAATATGGTTGCTTTCCTTAGGAAAAAAAATCGATTTCTTTAAGATCGATTTGAAAATCGATTATTTCATATCCCGTCCCAACCCGTCAGCATTCAGTAGTATTTGCCAAAAAAAAAAAAACAATTTTTTTTTTGTTAAAGGTTAAAAAAGAAAATAAAACAGCGCGGGCTTCAGTAAGAAAATAAACATAATGAGGAAGCGCGGGAAATTTCGGTCGGACCGGGTGTATTTTTTCGCGGCAAATTTTTTATATTTAAATTTAATTATAAAATTGGTTCAGTTAAGGTTTTTATGTAAATATATTTTCTATTTTGTGTAAATAATATAATATTTGTATAGATTTTTGCTGTTTATAGGTAAGTTTTTGTAAATATTTTTATAATAGTACAAGACGAATCCCGGGTCGTATGAACGACCCGCCTATAATAGATGTGGGGGATTTAGGCCCTGGCTTAAGTCCCCCAGTAAGTAACTATATTACAATTTCCACGAAAGCAGATGTGAGTGGTATGGACACCGATGGGTCTGTAGCCACTGCAAGTGACGCGTCAACCTCCGGAAAAGTTAGTGCTTCCCGTAAGAGGCGCTCACATAAACATAAAAGTATATGCAAACATTGCAATAAAATAAAAAGAAGTAGACAGGGGATGATCCCTGAGGGAACATCCTCTGTTAACACTGATTGCATGTGTACTTCCAGCATAGAACCTATCCTTAAACTTAATCATCCATCAGTCCCACAATTTCTACCGGCTGAAACTTCTACTCATCAAACCTCACAGTCAGATCCTGAACCTGCAATCAAACAAACCGATCAAAAAGTTGGTGTAGGTAGGAAGGAGTACCAGGGTTCTGATACAGGGCCTTACATAGTCCATGTCCAGCGAATTACGAATACAGAAAACAGTGGCACCATTCTGCATCCTATTGCTTTTGGTAATTTTCTTAAAACAAATAAATTTCAAAATATTGTTCCTGGTAGTGTAAAAAGAATTGGCAGAAATAAATGTGTAGTAGCTTTCACAAACCCTTTGGCTGCTAACTCATTTTTAAATAGTAATCTTTTAACTGTTAATAAATTTAAAGCCTTTTTACCCACGTTTAATGTCACCCGTATGGGCTTGGTAAGAGGGGTCCCATCAGAATGGAGTGAGGAAGAAATAAAAGAGAATATAACAACTCCCATAGGCACTGGTGTAGTACTGAAAATTAGGCGCCTTAATTACAAAGTCATGGTGAATGGGTCACCTACTTGGAAACTGTCTCAAACTGTTGTTATAACATTTGATGGTCAAGCTCTGCCTAAACGCATATATATATGTTATAATGCACTATCTGTAGAGACATATGTGTATCCAACAATTCAATGTTTTCGCTGCTGTCGCTATGGTCACACAAAAATCCAATGCCGTTCAGCTGCCCCTAGGTGTTTCAAATGTGCACAAAATCACTTGGGTGAAAGTTGTGTGGTAGAGGAAGATTCTGCATCATGTGTGAATTGTTCTGGGTTGCATTATGCAACAAATAAGACTTGCCCTGAATTTCAGAGGCAAAAAAACATCAAACATACAATGGCTCACTCGTGTGTTTCATATGCAGAGGCAAGCAAGGCACATCCAGCCGCCTCAAAATCTTATGCAAATATTCTTAGTACAGGTACACCTGATTTTCACAACAAAACTAATTACTTCAGTTCACAACCAAAAACATCAACTTCTTCATCACACAAAAAGACTGTCTTTCTTAAACCCCGAACTCCTCCCAAGTCAGCACAGGGTTATGACAGAGCAGCACATAACGCCCTTGTTAGGGACCTTCAACCCCCATCTTTAGCGAATGGGTGTGCTTTGCCTAAGGAAGCTGATATGAAACTGCAACAGAACGAGAATGAGCAAGTTGTTGATGTTATTATAAACCTAATTAAAATGTTATTATGTAAAAATATATCTTTTGAACCGTACGACGTGGAGCGTTTAAGTAGTTTGTTACTAAATAAAAACCTAAAAGATGGACACAATAATTCAATGGAACTGCCGATCAGTAATACCTAAAAAAACTGACCTATTTTACTTAATAAATAAATTTAAACCAAATATTGTAGCATTGTCTGAAACCTGGATTAAAAGTAACCAAATATTTGGTATTCCAGGTTATGTTTGCGTACGCAATGACAGACCTGACGGATATGGCGGAGTGGCCATATTGATTAAAAATAATACCCCATTTTCACGTGTTTCTCTCCTTCCATGTTCTGATATTGATATTGTTGGGGTAATTGTTGGTAATATTACGTATATTTCTACTTACATTCCAGTTGCTAATATCAATGCCCTACAAGAACTTAGCAATATGTTGTCATCCCTTCGTAGACCATTCTTAGTAATGGGCGATTTTAACTGTCACCATCAATGTTGGGGAAGTGGTGAAACAAAAAGGGAGGGGATTCGTTTGTTAGAAATGATAGACGACCACAATTTATGTATTCTAAACACTGGCGAGCCTACTCGTAGAACTAATGTAGGTGAGAGTGCTAGTGCTGTAGATTTAACTATATGCTCCCCTAGCTTGGCTTCATCCTTAACTTGGTCCTGCTTCTCTTCTTCTACCTTTGGAAGTGACCACTTTCCTTTGATAATTACTTCCTCAGAAAAGTCCATTACAATACCGAAAAGACTCCCTAGACTAAAGTATAGACTTGGAAGCGCAGACTGGGATAAATTTAAAAAGCTTGTTGATGCTAAAGTGGCTGAGCTCCCGCAAATTACTCAGGGTGGAGAAAACGATTGCTCTAAGGCTTTAGCGCTGTGCATAGTAAAAGTAGCAGATCAAGTATTCCCTTTAAAAAAAAAATCTTCTGATAAAATTCCTATGCCACCATGGTGGGACTCATCGTGTTCCGATGCAGTTAGAAAGCGAAAAGATGCCGAGAAAAAATATGGTGAGAACATGTCAGCTGAGAATTTAGACAACCTTAGAGATATTATTAATGATACACGGATTTTTCTCAGAGATAAGAAACTTCAGGGATGGAGGTCATTTTGTATGTCTTTATCGCCTAGTACATGCCCGTCAGAAGTTTGGCGCAGTATTAAAAAATTTAGAAAAGCCTTCAGTGATACTGCTCCTTTCACACAATTACCTCCATCTCTTATTAATAGTTTTCTTGACAAGTTAGCTCCAGCATCAGCTCCAGAGTATGATCAAGTTTACCCAAATTTTCCTCCGTTAAGTATTGGTGATAGTTCATCTTTGAACTCTCCTTTTTCAATGTACGAATTGAAAGGGGTAATAACGAGCTTAAAAGACTCAGCACCAGGAGAAGATGGTATTCCGTATTCATTCTTCTCACATTGTAGTGATAATGCATTATCATACTATTTACAAATAATTAACTCTGTTATGGTTTCTGGAAATATTCCAGAATCCTGGCGTTCCCAAGAAATATTACCGATCCTCAAACCAAATAAAAATTCAAATGATATTCTATCATACCGGCCTATTGCGCTATCATCTGTTCTTACTAAAATTGCAGAACATTTAGTTAAAAATCGTTTAGAGTGGTATATAGAAAACAAGCAATTACTAGCAGGCAGCCAGTTTGGATTCCGTAAAGGTAAAAGCACAACTGACAGTTTAAGTGTGTTTACCACTGACCTTCACATAGCCTTTTCCAAGAACGAGTCAGTTGTTGGCGCATTTCTAGATATAACAGGCGCGTATGATAATGTGCTTATATCTGTCCTTAAACAAAAGCTGATTAATTTAAACGTCCCCACTCTGCTTATAAGGTTTATAATAAATTTGTTATCAGTTCGATTTGTTTCTCTATTTTCTGGTGACAAGAAAATAACGAGGACAGTGTTCAGGGGCCTTCCACAGGGATCAGTATTGTCACCTTTGCTTTACAATATTTATTCATATGATTTAGAATCATCTCTAAAAAAATCTGCTGATGTTTTACAATATGCTGATGACCTTTTAATTTATACTACTCACAATAACATCTCGGATGCATGTAACGCGTTGACCGTCTCCCTAAGTCTTTTGCAGCAATGGTTACAAGTTAATGGGTTAAGTCTTTCGGTAGAAAAAAGTGCTGTTGTAGTTTTTTCAAGGAAACGTAACATTCCTCCCCCAATCGTTACCTATGACAACATTACGCTTCCTGTGAAAAATCATTTTAAATTTTTAGGATTAGTCTTAGATAAAAAACTTTCTGGCAAACAACACTTTGACTTTGTGGTTGAAAAATGCGAACGTCAACTGAACATTATGCGATGTCTTTCCGGAGTATGGTGGGGGGCACATCCTTTTAGTCTTAAACTGTTGTATAATGCAATAATCCGAAGCATACTTGATTACGGAACATTCTTCCTTCAAGATGGTAACAGAAAGGGTCTTAAGAAGTTAGATAGCATACAGTCTAAGGCTCTTAGAATCATTTCTGGAGCCATGAAGTCAAGCCCGTTAAATGCCTTACAGGTAGAAGTAGGAGAACCTCCACTTCACCTGAGAAGACAATATTTATCTGACCGATTTTTATTTAAATCGATGCAGTTTTCCAATCATTTGCTTCATTCAAAATTATTAAAACTTGACAAACTCGTACAAATTTCATCCTATTGGCGGCACAAAGATATTCCGTGTTTAGTTAAAAGTCTCAGAAAGTTTAATTCTATATCATCAAGTGTACATAGTTCACCTACTCTTCCTTTATTTGAATGCGAAACATTTGAACCTTTACTAGTCTCTCCGGTAGTACATTATGATCTCGGCATAGAAAAAAGTGATGTAGGGGCTAACATAAAGTTTAATGCAGCTGTTGGTGAAAATTTTATGGACTGTCATTACATCTTTACGGATTCATCAAAGACCCAGAATAGTTGTGTGGGAGTTGGTATATTTCATTCTCAGTACAAAATTGTTCAAATGGTAAAACTCCCTCCTGAAACGTCGGTTTTCACTGGAGAATGCTTCGGTTTGTTCAAGGCATTAGAGTATGTTTTGATCGCGAAACTTCAAAATGTTCTAATATTATGCGACTCTAAAAGTGCGTTACAAACCATAGAAAAATTTACATTTAAAATGAAACCCTTTTACCCCATTGTATTTGATATTAGAAAACAGTTGCACAAATGTATACTGAAAAACTACATGGTACAGTTTGCTTGGATTCCAAGTCACTCCGGAATCCAAGGGAACGAAAAAGCTGATCAATTAGCCAAACAAGCAATTCAGAATGGTGACATGTTTCCTTATAAAAGCTTCTGCCATGATCTTGTCAGCCTCCCTAAAGATTATCTGCGGCATACTTGGGATCTTCTTTGGAGTGAAAGCTCTCAAGTAAAGGGCAAGGTATATGCCTCAATTCAGCCTACGGTTCCAGTCAAACCATGGTTTTTTAAAATAAAATGCTCTAAGCCTATTGCAAGCATGATAATTCGCATGCGGCTTGGCCACGTTTGTACTCCTTTCCACCTTGCTAAGTTGCATATTGTGGACAGTAATGTTTGTGAGTGTGGTGATGATGTCGGTACTTTAGATCACATATTCTTCTCCTGTCCCCGTCGTGATCGTTCATCCTTCCTCCGTTCTCTTGTTTCCTATAATGTTCCCCTTCCTACTTGTGTTTCTTGTTTAATAATGAAACCTATTAAATATTTTAACGTGATATCTGCATTCTTGTTAAAAAATGATATAAAAATTTAGTTAGTATATTTATTATCTATATCCTTTTTTATCCTATGAAAATAAACCATTACCTTTCCTGAACCTCACAAAATTCCTGATTCTCCGATATTTTCCTTAAAAATATTTCCCTACCTTTTACTACCTGAAATTGGCACAAAGATACAACTAGTGCCACACTACAAAAAAATAAAAAAAAATAAACATAATATTATATAAAAGATTACGTAACGTTATATTACCGAAATGCTATTGAGAAACCATTGGATCGAATTGGACGTTATATTAACTCTTCTGTAATCCTGAGTATTGTGCTAAATGCAAGTACAAAATGAATATCAGTTTATCAAAAATAAAGTTAATAACATTTGATGTTACAAACACCCTGCTTAAGTTCAAGGTGCCAGCATGGCAATATTACGCCATGGTAGCCCAAGACCATGGATTCAAAGGCACTCCAGAAGATGTCAAGACTAAATTTAAAATAAGTTTTAATCACATGTGGGAAGAGCATCCAAATTTTGGCAAGAAATCGATAAAATGGGAGGACTGGTGGTGTCAAGTGGTTATTATGACATTGAGAGACTATCTGCCGAGCAATGCGAAGATGGACGTGATCGCTCACAAGCTTATCGAGGAATTTAAAACTGACAGATGTTGGGCATGTGTAGATGGAGGGCACAAATTGATAGACAACTTCAGGACTCTAGGTATACCTGTTGGAGTGATATCAAACTTTGATCCTCGCCTCTATGACATACTTCAAAATGTTGGTTTATACAAGAATTTTGATTTCATTGTTACATCATATGAGGCGGGATATAGCAAGCCTGATGAGAGGATATTTAAGAGTGCCATTGACAAGTGCACTACAACAGTATCGCCATCCGAAGCTCTTCATATCGGAGATGATGTGGTGAAAGACTATGAAGGTGCCAGGATGGCAGGTTGGCATGCTCTGCTGGTGAATCCCTCGATCAGACAGCAGCCGCAAGTATCACAGAACCATATATTCAAGTGTTTGGACGAGTTGACCACAGCTGTTGAGCAGAGGACCTTAACATTGTGATAGAACTACCCTTAACATCCTTTAGAAGTCACTGTTGTGTGTTGTTGTGTGTGATTTTCAATATATTTCATATGGTTAGGAAAAAGGATAGGAGTAAAACAATTTAGCAGCAACTTGATTGTGCAGCTACACCAAAGTTAGTTTGTATGAAGCAATATTTAATAATAAGATATGTTGCTCCACAAAGAGTAGCTTCTGTACGGACATACCATTAAATTTGGGAAACACTATTCAGTCAATTGCTTTTAAGATTTTTAGTGCTAGGATTTTACAATAATTCATTATGCTGACAACCCGCCTTATAATATATCTTACTAGCTTTCACCTGCTGCGGCTTCATACGCATAAAAATTGTTTTTTTCATATAAACTTTAAATCGCCATTTCATCCCTTCAGGGAGTGAATTTTGGAAAATCCTCTCTTAGTGCTGGCCTACGTCATAAAAGTAAACCTTATGCAATATTTCATGATCCTAGTCTCAGTAGTTTTGGCTGTGCGTAGATATGTCAGTCAAGTCAGTTTCTCCTTTTATATATACTTAACTAGTTTCTGTCAGTGGCTTCGCCTGTGTGAAAGTAGTTTTCTCCATACAAACTTAAGGCCCCTCTTTCATCCCCTTAGTGTGTGAATTTTGGAAAATCCTTTCTTAGGGCTCGTCTACGTCATAAAAGGAAGCTTTGTGCAAAATTTTACACTTCTAGACCCAGTAGTTTTAGCTGTGCGTTGATATGTCAGTCAGTCAGTTTCTCCTTTTATATATACATATAGATAGATAATTGTTGACAGACTTGCGAGTTCAAGTCTAAAAATGTAATATACTTAGATTTTTAAGATTTTTTGATTATTGTGTGAATTAGCTCCTGTGTCTTTGTAGGTATTCACAATAACACATGTTAAACTCATATTTTGCTATGCATTTAAATGCATCTCGGAAACTTTCTGTGTATCAGGCTTATATCTAATGATAGATAGATAGATACTCTTTATTAATATTTTTGCGTGATATTAGGTAACTGTACAGTGAAGTTAAACTGAACTAAATGTTTGTGATCCTAGCTTGTGATATTAGGTAATTATTTATTAACCAACTTGAAATGATTTGATATATAACATTTATTTATACAGTGGCATTTACTGCCAGTAGGATTACCAGCAGTAAATGAAACTGCGTTAATATGCGGATAATGCATTGGGAATATTATAGACACTCATTTGTACTGTTTTTTTTGGTCTATGTATAGTGTAGCTGTATATTGTCCCATAAATAAATAAAAAAGAGACTTCAAAAAAGGAGTAGATTCTCAATTTGTTGCAAGCTTTTATTTTTTATGTTTCCCGCTTACTCAGTGAAGTCTGGACCAATTTGGAATTTTTTTATCTGTTTGAAAGTGTTGGTGTTCCAAGTGGTCTAAAGTCAGAATCTGATGATGGCATCCTCGAGAAACTGAGACGGCTGCCGTCGCCCCGTTTCGACGGCTGCAGTTACCTCTGCTGTTGGCAACATGCTGCTTGTGGGTATAAGCTCTTACCAGAGGCATAGTAGTATAGTTGACAAATCTTGGCGTGGCCCTTTTTTGTATCTATTATTGCGAATATGAAAGTTAATACGTGAGAAATTCATGATAGTAAAGTATAATTGTGGACATTTGTGGAAAATATTGAAAAATATTAAAAAAAAGGTTTTTAATTTGTAACCTTTGTGATCTAAACTTTTTCAAAAATAATAGGTACCCTTTCTAAAACTGATAGGCTGACGTTTGAACACAATCTCACCGGATGGTAAGCGAGGATGTGATCGGCGATGGAGCACGCTTGCTCTGCAACGCTCGTGGTGGTCCGATGATGCAGCGGGCTGGGTGAAATTAAATTGCGCAATTCTGATGCACGCTCCCCGTAATGTAAACGATAGTTCAGTTACAGGGGATGGCCGTTACATAGATGGCTCCATTATTTTCCGGGTCAGCTCGACTGACTTGTTGGGCACTTTTTTTATTATTCCGGAAACAGACTCCGGCCGGGAATTCCATTCCCTAACTGTACGTACAATAAATGTGTTCTCAAAACGGTTTGTACATATGGGTGGAATTTCCACCATGTACCGGTGGCGCAATTCCGCGCAACGCCGTACGCTGAGTGGTCCAAATGATACCTTGGCGGAATTCAATTGTGCATTTCCGATGCATCCTCCCCGAAATGTAAAAGATAGCAAACTGATAGGCTAGCAACTCGGCGTCGTTGCTTAAGACTGGAGTTTTGATTAGATGAGTGCATTATTGCCGATGATCTTCTTGACTCTCTTCTCAATTGACTAGTACATCAGCTGGCATTTATCAGATTTATCACAAAAATGCGAGCAGTACTCCATACCCAATCGAACTGGCGCTTGATAAAGTGCACTCTCACCTTTGCTAAGATCCCAATTGTTTGGCAGCCAGTTCAGTTTTATCTCGATGTATGCGCCGAAATTGCATGATTGCATTGATTGTTGAATTGTCTCCGTTTAGTGAAAATTAGACACGCCTGGGTTTTAGCAACATTGAGCCTGATCAAATTGGCATCGCCTCAATCGAAAACCGCCTTCAAGGATAAGTTCAAGCGCTCAACCATAACCTCTCGGAGAGACTGGATCTGTGACCCACTAACTCGTGCGTCCGACACGCAACTCAACAGCAGTGCTGTCGTCTACACACCCAAAGGCTTAAGAAGGTATTATTTATGTTGCCGAGAGCACCAACTCCTGACTCCGGCATTAATACCCAGGCACGAGCAGCCATCGAATACCATTCGGATAGACCGATCCCTCAAGATGTCTGCAATCCAGTCACGCAAACCGTGTGATATCTAGCGGGCAGACCGAAGGAAGCTTAGTAATAAGACTTTCGTGCTAGACCCTGTCGAAAGCCTTCGAGGTAACAAGAGACGGCAAACACTTCCCCAAGCTTTTCGATGGTCTCACTCCAGATTTGAAAGGCATACGCTAGAAGATCCCTATTAGTCCGATTTTGGCGGAAGCCGTATTGCCGATCATGCTCGCATGTTGTTAGCTTCTGGTTATGTCAGAAGATGGCTATTTAGCACCCGCTACATACTCTTACACAAAATGGACGTTTCAGAGATGGGTCTTTAATTTACCGGGTCATCTCAAATATCCTCCTTAGGTACACGTTATAATAATATAATTATTATAGCTTGCTTCCGAGTAATCGGTACTTTTCCAGTGTCCGACAAAAGATGTGATAGTTTTACCCTACGGAATTCCTTCTGTTGGATGTGAATGTCCAAAATACTCGTGTCACATCCATCAGAAGAAGCAGGGGGCCGCACTTTCTAAAATTCTACTGTCTTAAAATTATGCCATTGCAAATTCGGACACATAAACAATAGTTATGTTAAATAATTTTTATGCCTTAAAAATATTCGATTAAGAAAGATTATGCCAAGATAAATAGAACCCTTATTTATGCTGCTAATTAGCTTGCTTCGCATCAATTAGCACTTTTCCAGTCTCACACGAAAGACGAAGTAGGCGTGGTAAGACCGGAGACAATTCAGACACTCAAAAAAAGAAAGATTACTGGTATCCCGTCAGGGTTACTAGCTTTGCCTACTTCAAGGTTACGGACGCCCAGGGAATCTCCACTACATAGACTAAGCACAATCCATCTGTAATGAATGACACTAGTCAAATATCATATTGTAGTCTCGGGATGGGAACCGCCACCGTCTTCCTTGGAATCACTCGATAGGCATAGTCCCTACTCTGAACGCCCGTAGTTCCAAAGTCCCGTCTGCACTGGATGATGCAAGCGGGGTTTCAGCATGTTAGGCATCGAGGCAATTGCCTCCCCGATGCCTTCTTCTTCGAGTGGGATCAGCCCTCTCACGTCCCGCTCGGCTGCCTCCTTCTGGACCATTACAGTCTCACAGAAGGAGGCAACTTCCAGTTTTCTGGTTCCGCCAGCTCATCCTCATTACTGCTGGTAGAGACAGATTCTGCCCGAACCTGGTGACCTGGACTCCGCTAGCCCACGCTGGACAGTCTTCGAGCGTCTGCTATTCAGAATCCATAGCGCCTCCACAATGGTGGCAATTTGCCGTAGCCTCTTGCCCAATCCTATTTAAGTACTCACCGAAGCAACCGTGCCGGGTCAGCACCTGAGTGAGTCTGTAGGAGATGCTCTCCCTTCTTTTCGACCAGACTTCGAACTGCGGTAGGACGGCTTCGACAAGGCGCTTGCACGAGAATTGCGGCTGCTGTAGCCGCTCGCGTCACCTCTCGAACGCGTGTCACCGTTCGCACCAAACCTACCGTTAAGTTTAATTGTGTTCATGTGTGTTACGTTGTATCTGTAGAGTGGGGTACTAATAGACATTTTGGATAATAAAAACACGATATTATTTTGGCTACGATGCATGTAATCGAAAATCACAACACTTAACTACTATAATTTAATTTAGACACTGACGAAATTAACCATCCAAGCTAAAACACTACTATAGAACAGAATATCTACTACCTACATCTTAAATCTAATTTCAAAGGGCAATAATCCCTGCAGCGTATAAGGGCGATGCCTTGACAATTTAAGTCTGATCTTGACCTGCCATTGGGACGATTGTCCCCAACATAACTAGATTAGAGCCCTTTTAGCGTTGTCGCTGTTACTTTCAAACACCGGCCTCTCTGACCTGGAAGTAGGGGCAGTGCTGGTGGTGGTCAGAAGCACTTCAATTAGCCGTTCGACCGAAGTCTGACATCGGGACCTACCAGACAGGTTGCGCCGGGAATGTAAAGGGACCGAACTAAGGAAAGTCAAAGTATCGTTCTCGCCTTACGAACCGGGGTGGCAGTCAGACTGCCCGAGACCATCTCCTAAGTGCACGCGATGCACATCCACGGAGTCAATCCTATCACTACAATCCAAAATAACATCGACAACATCGTGCCCGCCTTGAATGCATTATCTGAGATTAACGAAATCATAAACTAAGGAAGGACCCTCCACCCACCCTCACACAATCAGACCTGCGCCGTTAGCGAATAAGTAAAGAATTTAGTGAAGTGTTAACAAAATGCTTAAAAATAGTCCATCCCTTGACCATAGTGCTTCTGCCTACGAGATGGTTCTAAGGAAACAGACTCGGCTCGGGGTGGTGGTGTGCGCTCGCAGGGCAGCAGCTGTACTCCAAGCACCAGTCATGAGGTCAGATGTCCCGCGTACAGAAGATCTTAATCCAGAAACGTCAGATGCGAAGAAACAGTTGAAATAATAGAAGGGCCTTTAGACTAGGTTTGACTGTGCTACTGAGTTGTTGAGGACTTAATTCTCAACGACTACGAAGGGCGGCCGCGACACAGTGTAGTAAAACGTGGTGGTCGGCCCGTTCTCCTTTTGCTTTGTATTCCTGTTCAGCCTCCTCTTGCGGCGCTTGGCGGCAGCCTTGCTCGGCACTGGAATAAAAAAAAAAACGAGTTGTAGGTTTACAATAGTTGGTTTATTATGCTATGGAATCATAGCAATGCATAGACTAGGTTGAGACATGGTGGGTTATCGCACCATCCCCACTTAGGTAGGTACATCGCGTGCACACCTGTCTGTGCTAAGTAATTCAGGAGCACTGATTGCGTCTAAGTATCATTAAATAGGCATAACTAACGGTCATATTGAAATCGATATTCGTGGAAATAACCAATTTACTGAAAACCAAAGTATCTATCATCTTTAAACTAGGCATCGTTTCCATATTTTCCGGCAATTTTAAATTTGGAAATGTTCTATATTCGAATGTGTTTAAATCTTGAATCTCAAAACAGTTGAAAGTATTAGGATTAATTATTATTATTTTATTTGATTCAGATACAAGATCCATATTTTAGTAGGCACTTAAAATTATGTTAAAATAACAAAATGTACATAAACAAATACAAATAAACATTACCATATATACCAATCAAATTACAATGTCAAAGCTTAAAATAAATAAAAATTAAATAAAATTAATCATGAAATCATTAAGTCAATTATTAAATGTAATGCAGAATTTCAATATTATGTTAATTTAAATAAAATAAATAATTAAAAATCATTAACATTGCAATAAAATTGATAAGATTAAAGAGATTCAAGGACAGGACTTAGTTTCTTTTAAAATTATATTGGACTGAATTATAATGCTATTGTTTAGTCACAGCGTCGATTGGAATCCGTCAGGTTACGTACGAAAATGAATCTTTCTAAGGAAAATGTTCGTACAATAATTTTCTACAACTTTAAAAGAGGCCTGACACGGCTTCAGTGTTTTGAAGAGCTAACATCTGTATTCAGTGATAAAGCCCCAAGTCTGCGGACTGTCGAACTCTGATATTTAGAATTCCAGCATGGACATACTAGTGTTAGTGACAAATCTCGCGAAGGACGCCCAAAACCCGACTTCACTGAAGATAACATCATTGCTGTGAGACAACTAATTCTCGAAGATTGTCATGTGACGTATCTAGAGATAGCTCTATTAGGCATTTCAGGGACAACCATTCAGAAGATCTTGCATGAAGCGCTTGGTGTGAGAAAGCTAGTTTGCCGTTGGATACAGCATCATTCCGACGATCATAAGGCGTCCCGCGTCAGATAGTGTAAGAAAACTCTGAAAAGGTTCAACCGAGGATAGTCAAATCACGTCTACGACATCATCAGTGGTGACGAATCTTGGATCTATGCCTACGATCCTGATTCCAAACAACAATCTGGGTCTTTCAAGACGAGCCAAAGCCGACTAAAGTTGTTCGTTCCGAAGCACTTCAAAAAAGATAGTGCCCACGTTCGTTAGAAAAACCAGCCATGTTGCGACTATCGCACTTGAAGATCGTAGAACGGTTAACGCAGAGTAAACCACAGTTTGTTTACCACAAGTCATCGCCGAACTTCGAAAATCTAACTCAAAGCGACGCACAACGCAAGCTCACACAGCGCTCGTCAAACGATTGAGTATTTGAAGCAGGAAAAAGTAGAAATTCTTGACCATCCTCCATACAGTCCTGCCTAAGCCCTAACGATTTATTTATATTTCCTAAAATTAAGAAAACTCTTCGTGGTGAAAAAGCAGTCGACGCTTTCAAGTCAGCCATTTTAAACACCCCCACTTTAGAGTGGAATAAATGTTATAATAACTGGTTTGAGCGAATGGAAAAGTGTATTAAGCTACGTGGTGAAAACTTTGAAAAACAATAAAAAGTACTATAAGGTTCTAGTTGTGTTTTTTTCATCAAACGACAAAATTTAAAAGGCATGCCTCGTCTTTAAAAGGTGAAACTGACTGACTGACATATCAAAGCACAGCCGAAACTACTTTGACTAGGAGCGTGAAATTTTGCACAAGGTTTCTCTTTATGACGTAGGCGAGCACTAAGAGAGGATTTTCCAAAATTCGCACCCTGAGGGGATGAAACAGGGGTCCAAAGTTTGTATAGAGAAACCTATTTCCACGCGGGCGAAGACGCTGGCGGAAGCTAGTCTATATATAAAAGGAGAAACTGACTGACATATCAACGCACAGCTAAAACTATACTATAACTACTGGGACTAGGAGCGTGAAATTTTGCCCGAGGTTTCCTATTGTGATGAAGGCGAGCAACGGATTTTTCAAAAGTCTGCCCCTGAGGGGATGAAACGGTGTTCTAAAGTCTGTATCAAAAAACCTATAATCACGCGAGCGAAGCCGCTTGCACTGGCTAGTTCATTCATATAAGTATATATGTAATGAATGACGACTTGGAAAGTTTAAGCTTTCAGTTGAAAATTCAGTTCAGTTTCTGCGGTACACAGTTGTGTACCGCCACTTGTTGCTGCCCGTACCTAGGAGCCTCACAGGTAGCTCCAAACTCGCATAAAGCTAGCTAGACCATATAATGACCGAAGATAACAGATAAGCTTTGCCTAGGAAATAGCAAAATAGGTGGGGGTGTATCGATCAAGTTGAATACCCCCCACTAACCGCACCCCGCAACGCGCGCAGCGGCCTCGGCCATGGATCCTGGAAATGGGTCGAGTCTAAAAATAGAACCTTAGAAACCTACAGGAGGTACCAAATCACTAAAGTGCTAAATTGCTGAAAAACTACACCAGCCCCTCCACCTGACTAATACCTGACTAAAACCACATAAAAACAAAACATTTCGCACACACAGAAAAAAACAAGTCGCCTTCTACGTCTTCTAAACCAGGCTCTAAGAAATCCTTTGTGAGGCTATAAATACGCCGTAGCTAGCACGATCGATATCTACCTACTTTGTCTACCACTTACGACTATTGTAAATCGTATACAAAAATTATTAGAGGACACAAATAAATCAGCAGTAAGATAAACACAATAGCTTCTAAGATAATGCACAGTCGCGTCGTGATGCACTGGATTGATGGGGTTGGGGTAGCTACCTACTTTCTACGCATCTTTCAAAAAGGATCCTACCTAAAGTAGTATCAAATTTAACTAAAACCCTATTGTTACTGACCTGGTGGGGCCTTGCGTTCTGGTGGCACGGCCGTCATCGCTGCTGATTCAGAGACTTGGAGACTGGGGATGCGGGAGGTACCTCGGAGCACACAACTGTCTAGCGCCAGCGTCCAGGAGCAAATGGACCGATCTAGAGCGCTCGAGCTCTGTCGCGCGGGCGGGAAGCCAGGGAAGGATAACCTTTGGCGCAACTTCTACGTCATATACTCGTAATACGCCAAAGCTTAATAGATAATTATTTTTGAAGGAAAATATGAAATCTGGAAATATTATTATGACATTTATTTACAACACGTAAGACTTCTTATATATTTAGGAACATCCAGAAATTTAAGAAACCGACGTACCCAATTTTCGTATGTTTAAGTCCCATTATTATGGGCGAACCGATAGCCGTCAACCGTACTCAGATTCTGATGGCAGTCCTCATAGTGGCGGTAAAGAGACAGCGACTATCACAATCTAGCGCTAGGCACGCTACAATCGCGGTGGTAAGTCCCCTGTTTGAGGAGTGGCTAGAGACAAGCCACGGCGTCCTCAGTCCTCACATTCCACCCGACGCAGGTCCTCACTGGGACATGACCAGTTCGGGAGATTCCTGTTTCGGATTCAAGCGTAAGCAACCCCGGGTGTCACTATTATGTGGCTCGCCCTGACGACACACCCCGGGACACCACCCGGGTAGGTATGCCCCTCTTGGGTCGGCGGCGGTGACCTCTCGCGTCCGGCCTTGTTTTGTAATGGTCTGGAGCGAAAATGGGTAGCGGTCGCCTTCCTCTGAGACGCGTTAATCGAGCGAAGGAGATGATCACAATCGCAAGGAAACGGACATCGTCATGTCCCGGCCACCTCTGTACCACCGCTGAAGATACCCCAGTCGCGGGTTTGCGGACTACGAACAATGTGTAACTCACCGTCCGTCCGGTAAGTACCAGGGATTGTAAACGAGACTGACAAGGCCCTGCTCGGCCGATATCTGCTAGGGTTTCGCGAATGTTTGAAAGAGTTACCAACACTTAGAACACAAAGGGCAAATGAAGGAACATAGATGACTTTTATTCAGTAAAAGTCTGCTCCTGAGAACTTTCTGTTTCATTTATGAAATCCACAATCAGTCTGCAGTTACAGCTAGGTCTCGTAGCAGCATTGTTACACATCAGGTACAGCTACCGATGTTTCTATGTAACTTAATGTTTTGTGATTTTCCAACCTGTATAAAATAGGAATAGCTCGCTCACATACAAGTCAAGAGACAATTTCAGACTAGTAGGTTACATAACATACCTGAGGTAAATCATTTTGTTATCACATAATACGCTCTTGAATTGATTTCACTAACTCATGAAATGACTCCTTTTAATATTAGGTCTTTACCTATGAAATTGCCGTTTTTCATGAAATAAGTTAAAGTTATTTTTAGGGTTCCGTATCGCAAAAGGAAAAAACGGAGTTCTTATAGGATCACTTTGTTGTCCGTCTGTCTGTCTGTCTGTCAAGACCCCTTATCTCGGGAACGCGTGGAAGTATCTATCAAGTTCAGGTATTAGGTCTGCGGTCAGCTGTGAAAAAAAAAATCCGCATCCCATTGACCCAGAATCCTGAAATTGTACATAAAGCAAGGTCCTATAACACAGGCTTAGGAATAACTCTGAAAACAGTAACTTTTTTGTCACGTTACAAAAAATCTTTTTTTTTGCGATTTGGAAAAAAAATCGAAACTCCTATCGAGAATTGAACTATTTACATAAAGTAAATGTATACGGAACTCTCAGTGCGCGAGTCCGACTCGCACTTGCCCAGTTTTTGACCAAAACTGGTTGGAGATATGCGATGAGCTTCTTCATCATTGTTTATTTATTTACATGTACTTGTACAATGTCACGGAGGATGTCCAAGGGTAAATTTAATAAAAACAATAATAACACACAAATTGAAGAAAAAAACCTAACATATAATTTAGAAATAAAAAAAAGAAAATACATATACTTTACCACTAAAATAATATATCCCACAAAACCACAAACAATGTTTGTTTATTTTTTATCCAATTTCTCACAAAACCTTAGACATTCAAGACACACATGCATCCATCGCCCAGCAAACAAGTCACACTCCGGTGTTAGAAACAAAAGAGCATTAAGCATTATTGTGTTTAGTTTTTCACAGTACACATCTGCAGTAATGCTCATCCCGTTTGGTAAGAAGCTGTGATGAATGACACCGGCGCTATATCACTAATCAGTGACCATCACTTTTTTAGGGATCAGTTTTCGTTTGGAGCATTGTTTAGGTGCTGAACCAGGACCTATCCAACTAGCTGAGAGCTCGCGATTGTCAAACAGAATCCATTTTTCGTCGCAAGTAGCAATTCGATTTAATATGCCTGCGTTTGTGTGCCTGTTGAGCAGTGCAAGGCTCGACTCGACGCGTGCTTCGCGCTGGCGATCATTCAATTCGTGGGGCACTTACCTTGCCAATTCGACGCAAATGAACCAATATGGTTTTGATGCTAAAATCACTGCTAATTCAGTTGTAGATTGAGAATCATCAGTTTCCACAACCGCCTTTAATTCTTCATTGTCGACTAAAGCGTTCGGTTAACGCGCGAGAAATTAACCCCGTGGTTCAATTCTTAGGTCGAAATTTTCAGAACGGAAGCGGGCAAACCAATAAAGAGTGGTGCGATCGTTAGTAGTTACTAGTGTTTGCTCCGTATACGTCGTTGATGTTGACGGTACTCATACTCCATAGTCAATCGAATTTTTAATTTATCTATGATGACGAAAAACGTGAAAATGCGATGAATACAGAACGCTTTCAATTTGAATTAAGAATTCTTAAGGAAAAAAAATAGACTTGAAATAGCTAGTTCAGCAGAACGGCAATTTCATAGGTACCTATTAGTATCTATCTACTACTTATGTAATAAAATAGCCAATAAAATCAAAAAAGGTTTTACTATCAGCAATTATAGAATTCGAAAATGGTTACTTTTTAATTTGCGAGACTGTAATTTGTTTTATCATTTCGGTGTCCTTCCGAAACTTGTGTGTCTATTTTCGTTCAATGATTTTTTATGATTTTGTTGTGGCTTAAGTCAACAAGAAAGTTGTCAGAGACTTTAATTGGCATTTGTTGATGCTGGACCATGTCGCAGCTCTGTGTATTCGTGGTTTCTAGAATTTAGACATGGACGTGATCATCTCTATGACGAGGTACGTGAAGGTCGGCCGTCAACGAAAAATGCTTTAACTGTGAGGGAATATACTTTAAAAAAAAATGTATCCTTAGTATTATATCTAGTCTTATTTATCAGAATCTAGAAACTTTCAGTATGCCATAAGTAAGTATATCTCAATAGTATTTGCCACCGAGTTTCGAAAATAAAATGATAATATATCATATCGACAAAATGTTGCGAACGCCTTCTTTAGTTGTTACGTATCATCTAGGTACAAACCGGTGAGGATCAATACTCAGCTCGTCGGTAAAGCCTAACTAGGGCCTGGCGGCCGGGGACACATTGAGGGCGCAACTCGAACGGAAAATTACGCGAAAATTTTCCTCTGAAACAATTTTGACTAATCATTTTTATTATTTTTACATGATGAACTGTTTAATTTACTTTTAAGACGAAGGGAAAACGGAACAAAATGTAAATGGGGAAAACAATAAAACCGACCAACTTGTATGTTTCTCGTAATAATATTATTTCCATCTTAAACGGTGCAGCCAAGTTGGATTCTTTTTTGCTGATTATTTTATAATTATGAAAACGATGTCTTTAACAATGAAGAGTCATCGTTTTACTCGTAATTTTATA
The DNA here is from genome assembly GCA_961205895.1 of Mythimna pallens. Classification (NCBI taxonomy): domain Eukaryota; kingdom Metazoa; phylum Arthropoda; class Insecta; order Lepidoptera; family Noctuidae; genus Mythimna; species Mythimna pallens. The sequence goes on from OY540824.1 coordinate 910,442, forward strand.
GTAATACTATTATTAAATCTTCATCAAGTTTTTCTTATTTTTGATTTAGGTACTATACTAATTAAGATTTCAAAAAGAGGAGGTTTTACGTTCGACTTTATGATTTTAGTATAAAGATGTTTGGGCACGCCATAATTACGGTGTTAAGTCCCCTCTTTGAGGAGTGGCTGGAAAGACGTCAGGGCTTCATCACCAGCACGACGCAGATCCTCAACCGACATCGCAAGTTCGGGAGGTTCTTGCATTGGATTCAGATATATGAAAGGCCTGGGTATCATCACCATTGTGTGTCGTCGATGGCCCGTAGTGTTCCACGTGCGTCTCAAGAGGATGTCAACAAAACCTGGGTTATGGGTTCGCTTCTGAAAGGAAAACCCAGGGCCCTGGAACGCGAGGTAAAGAATGAACATAGGAATGGATTTTAGTCAGTAAAAGTATGGCATGCCATCGCGCTCCGCCCAAGAGCGTGAGAAGTCATTAGATGATTAAAGTATCTTTTTTTCACCGAGATCTTTTTTTGTCTATCAAGGTGATCCCGTTTAAATTTGTTAAAGGTCTGATGACGAACTCCGAAGATAGGCAATAAAACTTTTTAACAAATCTGGGATTGCTGCAATGTTATGTAGGTATTTTTGTGGTATTTTTATAGTTTGTACACCATTTCCTAACTTAAAATGATCCGGCTAGTAGTCTATGAAAGGTACGCAGATTTATACCTGTACAGTAGGTACTAGGGAATCCAATCCCGCAAACACGCGATCCCGCACCTTTTTTGCGGGATCTTAAATGCGGGGTTAGGTAGGTACTTGTACGGGCTCTCGCACGTCTGGGGGATTGAAGATTTTTGTTGAATTCAGATGACGCACGTTCTGACTACGTAACTTGTTTGTTAAAGTCAGATGACGCACGTTTTGACTACGTACCTAGCACCTAATTATTAGACCCAGCACAGCGATGTAACAACTGATATTCGTGGCTTTTCTACAGAAATCTCTCCCTTTTGTCGTAAGTTAAACGGAAATTAATCAATATCAGTTTAGGTATGTACCTACTCTATGACATTTTATTTGAGGTGGGAAATCATCCAATGACTTCTCGCGCTCTAGGGTGGAGCGAAAGGGCATATCAGACTTTTACTGACTAAAACCCACATGTGTCTCTTCAGTTGCTCTTTTTGTTCGAGGCCCGTGGTAACTCTTTCGAACAATCTCGTAGTCTTGGTAGGCATCGACTCCAGCTGAGACCCTACCACGAGCTCTCAACGCGATCCATTTGAAGAGCTAAACTGAACTTTTAATATGTGTCCTTTAGTTGCTAGCGGTCTAGGACCGTAGGCATCGTTTTCAGAAATTCCCTGCGGCCGCAGCGAGCATCGGCCATGCTGGACCCCTATGGTTTTGCTGACATCTCTTTGAGGTGCGCGTGGAACACTACGCGCCGCCGACGACTCGGGCTCGGTCCGGATACCGGACAGCCAGACCACGGCCTGACTCAGGGCACGGATCGATGTTTTTTTATATTACTACTTAAAACAAACAGATATTTAAAAAATCCCAGTCCCACAAATCCCGCAGGAACCACGGAATTGATGACTTCAATCCCACAGGCTTGCGGGATCGTTATTTCGATGCGGGGTGGGATTCCCTGTACAGTCTATCAACTCGTAGTTCATCACCAGTACACCCTCACCAATCAGTTACCTATGTTCTATTTCCATGTTTTCGGGGATAATTTTTTTGTATAAAAATCGATCTTATTTATTCTTATTGAGTTACATCTATCATTGTCAGTTGTAGGTAGCTATTACATTTGCGTTTGACCTACAAGTCCAAAAGACCTAAGATTCACCGGTAAAATTCAAACAACAATAAAATAATTATTATGTGGTTGAGGTATTGTTGTGTAGACCGAATTTCACAGTAAGCTGGACACATAACGGAACTCCTTAAAGGCAAATTGTGCAAAATGTGTAGATTGACTCATAATTGTTTTTTTTTTTTTGGGAGATGTGTTATTGTCTAATTCCGCTAAAGAGTGGACCGAGAGGGCGTGTCGGACTTTAACTATCTAAAATCTACTTAGGTTCCTTCAGTTGCTCTTTGCGTTCTAAAAAAACCGTTTGGCACGCCAGAATCACGGTGGTAAGTCCCCTCTTTGAGGAGTGGCTGGAGCGGCAACATGACGTTCTCATCTTCCGCATAATTAGTCCTCACCGGACATGGCAAGCTCCGGAGGTTCCTGCATCGGATTCGTGCGGAAGAAACGCTCGGGTGTCACCACTGTGTGGACCGCCCGGAGGGCACGGTGTAGCATACGGTAGAGGTGTGCCCCGCTTGGGCAGAGCACCGCCGTGTCTTCGTGGGGGCGATCGCCGGCACTTCTGCCGCTCTAGTGTGGAGCAAAGGGCGTGTCAGACTTTTACTGACTAAAACCCACCTGTGTCCTTCAGTTACCCTTTGCGTTCCAGGATCACTAAGGTAAGGTAACTCTTTCCTAAACCGCGGCTCTAGCGGGCACAGGCCCTACTGTGTCCCTACGGTTTTGCAGACATCTTTTTGAAGGGCGTGTGGAACAGTACACGCCGTCGACGACTCGGGCTCGGCCGGATTTACCGGACGTTCGGACGTCCGGACGGCGAGCTACCCATAGCTCGTCTTCCACAAGCCCACACCTACGGTGGCCGAGGATAGCCTTGTGACTCCAGATACCCGGGGCGTCTTCATTCCCTCACGGTTGCTGCCATTTCCTACACTAGCATTATTGCTTCGCAGAAGGCGGCGTTCGCTTCCTATAGTCAAATCGCCTCCACGAGGACACGGCGGACACGGTGACTTCACCCAAGCGGGGCACACCTCCACCGTATGCTCCACTGTATACTCCGGGCAGTCCGCACAATTGAGAAAACCGCGCGTTTCTTCTGCCCGAATCCAAAATAAGAACCTCCCGTATTGGTCATGTTCGGTGAGAACCTACGATAGACGGAAGGTGAAGACACCATGGCACCTCTCGAGCCACCCCTCAAAGAAGAGGACTTACCGCCGCGATTGTGCGTGTGCCCTTTGAACCTATGCTCAATTAAATAAGTTTATTTTTTGAATTAGTAAATTGAATTTAGAACATCGTGTGCACTAAGTTTATGAATTCAAAACATCATTAAACAAAGAGATTTAAAGATATGTCTTTGTCATTAAACCTATTTACTTCTACCTTCATGGTGCCAAAAACTCAGACTCGGAACCTCCTTGGTGTACTTTTTTTAATTTTCTTTGCGCACGCCATTTTTAGGTTTTACACTTGTTTTCACCTTAAGTTTAAAAAGAAGTGATAAACCTAAAATTTGTGATTCTAGCGACCAAGAAGTTTATTTGACGCCAACAGAATTGACTGAAACGACTGAAACGGTTAATAATGCGCAAATGAGCGTTCTCCCTCAACAATCACGCTAGAAGCATTTGAAACAGTACGATATGTTTAACACATGGCGACTAGCTAAATAGCCGAAACTTTGTCAGAAAATGTTTTGCTGGATATTTTATTGAATTATCCGAGACCAAGAAATCAAGCACTCTATGGAGTACGTATTTAATGCTAAAAGCAACAATAAAGATGATAAAGACTTACATATCGACACCATTCCTAAATTAGTAGCTTTTTTTAAAAAGAGCTTCACCTGGTCATTAATAAAAAAAAAATAGGTTTTCACAGCATCTGAAATTTAAATGTTACCTGATTCAGTATTTTTGGCAGGAAAAGCAAGTCAGTTGCACATTCAGTACCTATCTACTGAAGTATATTAATCATAATCTAATACGTACTTGGTAGATGTTGATAGGCAGAATTATGTATGCACATCAATTTTATTAATTTATCTACTCTTTACGTTACAGATTGTTCTTATTACAAACGGAGCAAGTCGAACTAATGAACTAACACAACATAAATTTCAAAAACATTGAGAAAGATTCAGATGACTTACAATTAATTAATTTACCTAAAACAAAGACAAAAAGTGTTCGCAACTTCGTCATTCGCAAGGAATACGTAACAATTGTTGAGAAATATCAAGCCTTACGCCTGCCTAATACTCCAATCAATCGATTTTTTCTACAATATCTCAACGGAAAGTGTGTCAAACAGCCTAAGGGTGCTAATAAAATTCCGTATTCAGTATCCCACGAGAAATAGCAACTTGAACTTCCTGAACCCCGTTGTACACGGGTCATTGTTTCCGACGACCTTCAGCCACACTTTTGGCTGATTCAGGAGCTGATCTGGTGTCCCTTACGCGCCATGGAGGCTGGAAGTCCAATGTGGTTGTAGAGGGATACATAGAGGATTCCATCCAAAATAAGTCTATAATATTTAAAGGCATCGTAGGAGCCATTACACTGAAAGAGCCTCAGTCAGATCCTTGGACTGGCCCTTCTACATCAAAAATGAGCCGTTACAAAACACCTAACCATCGCCCTCTCTCGCCAACATTTACGCCAAGGGAATCCGCTGAATCGGTACAACTATTAAGTATGACAGATAGTTTACCAAAAAACTGTACTCAAGTCACTAACACAACATTACAGTACCTTACAAAATATTACACTCAACTTATGTAAATGTAGCAACGTTACTTTAAATTTTTCTTAGTTATACCTAAGTATTATTTGTTATAATTTAAAGATTATTTTGTAATACTTACCTATCACATTCACAACTAGCCGACCAACTGCCAACTGGCCGAGTGGTAGCGGCCCCGACTTACGAGTTGTAGGTCGCGGGTTCAAACTCAGCCAGGCGCATTACTTTGTGTAATTTATTTCATCATCACTGCTTACAAAACGGTGAAGGAAAACATCGTGAGGAAACCGGCATGTCCTAGAACCAAAAACTTCGAAGAAGAACATGAAACATTCACCAACCCGCACTGGGCCCGCGTGGTGAATTACGGCCCATGCCCTCTCTCAGAGAGGAGGCCTGAGTCCCAGCAGTGGGAACATTAAAAGGCTGATGCTTATGCTACTTACCTATCATAATGGAGTAGTTAATACCTAAACTAAAATAAAAGTATCTTGTGATTGTAAATGTTCTTTTTTGCATTTAGTCATTTCCTCGCAGGTTGAAAAAGTACCGAGTTGCACTCGAGTGCAAAGATTTTTCACCTCGTGCTCTTTTGATTATCTCGCTAATGCTCTGGATTCTAATTTTTGAACCCTTTGCTTGCTCGGTCATCAAAATTGAGCACGCGTTTAAAAAGCCACTTTGCACTCTTTAGTCCAGTCAATCTAGACCAAAAAATAAATCCCAACAAGCTAAAAATCAGTAAAATTGTTCAAAACATAATTATAAATAATATTTAAAAGTTCCCCATCATTCCCGTGTATGGATTTTTTTTTATTCAAGGTCAAAAAAATAGTTTTTCGCGATTTTCATCAAAACGGCCATTTACCATAAAAGTACCTTAGACAAAAATTGTAGATCATAAAATTATCTATAAATAATGTCTCAATACTTTTTCCTACGAGCCACCGTTTCTAAGATATAACGATTCAAAAAGTTATAAAAGTTGTTATCTTCATAAAGTACACACGTATCCACGCCACCTATGAGGTAGTGTACTTAGTGCGTTTTTTTTAACGTGGTTTCCCCAGTAGGCCTACTCCACGGGTCAGTTGTGATCCTGTTTAATGTGAAACTATTGCAAAATAACGGAAATTTTCAAAGATTGGAAAAGATAAAAGCGATATAAATTAAAAAAAGTGGTGAAGTTCATTCGCCTGATTCGTAAGTTTCAAATTCTTCTTGTTCTTCTTCTTGATCTTCTTCTTCTTTTTCTCCTGCTTCTTCTTCATCTTCATTTTGGATGCAAGTAAATTGCTTCAATAGCGATGTATCGCATGACACTTCGTCGCAATCAAACGAATCCTCCATTGTTTGTGATTCAAAATTAGAGCACGACCGTCCTTGACAATTTGTGCATGCCAGAGAACAAAACAGTCCGTCACTTTTTTGCAACCACATTTAGCACTGCATCCCGTTTTGCAATTGCAAAAAAATTGTGTTCAGCAGTTTTTCCGGCGCAGGTGGGAGTAAAGTTTGAACTGGCTCTAATATATTGTTGACCAACTTCCAACCCCAGTCTGTAGGGTCTAGCTGATAACCAAGCCACACTTGAACTTGGTAATATACCCGAAAAAGATGTTGATGAGCAGCAACTGAGGTTGGAGGAAGACAAGCTAATTGAACTTGTTTTTTATTTTTAGTATTTTTTCAACACACTTGCTCAGAAAGTGACTCTTATTGCCCTGCACTTAGGTATATAATGGCACTCGTTACCAAACTGTGACATTTTGATTATCTTACGCACTAGTGCTATAATGTAGTTAAAACCTTTTTGTTCAACCTCTATGTTAGCAAAAAAAATTGAATTCGAATAAAATTTCCATTAGTGCGTTCAATAGACGGTCTTATAATGTTCCCACTGCTGGGACTTTCCGCCTCTCTACGAAAATGGAAGAATGGGGAATGGGCTATAATGGCTGTAATCCACCGCGCGGGCCCAGTGCGGGTTGGTGAATGTCACATGGTCTTCGAATTTTTGGTTTTAGGATATGCCGGTTTCCTCATGATGTTTTCCTTGACCATTTTGAGAGCAGTGGTGATGAAATAAATTACACAAAGTAATGCGCCTGACTTTGGACCCGACTTTGGACCCGCGACCTACGCCTCGTTAGTCGGAGCCGTTACCACTTGGCCACCACTGCACTGATGGTTCCGTACAAACTTAACTATGAAAATAGTTCAATTCCCGAATTAAGTAACGAAGATTTTTCCGAATCGCAAAATAGTTTTTTTTTGTGACGCAACTACTTTACAGTTTTCAGATATTTTCCTATGTTTGTACCATGAGACCTTACTTCATGCCAAACTGCATTCTAGGTCAACGGGACGGTACCCTATGAATTTTGATTCTTTTGAGTGTCGAAATACACGTTTTTTGCGACAGAAACGGCCGTATCTTTTTCTTTCGATAACTCAAAAGTTTGATTTTTTCACAGCTTCAAGGATACCTCTATGCGTTCCCGAGATAAAGGGTCTTGACAGACAGATAGACAGACAGACAGACATACAGACGGACAATAAAAGTAATAGGACTTTGTTTTATTTATAAAAGATATACAGGTATACGTTGAATAAAATATATTATACATTAAATTGATTCGAGATTTCTTATATATTCTTTTCTTGTAGTCAATCGTAGAATGATTGAACTAATGATGGAATGATGAAACATAATCTACGTCCTATTGCTATTCCTACTGAATATACACACAAAATTTCATAAGAATCGATCAAGCCGTTTTGGAGGAGTTTGGCAACAACACTGTGATACGAGAATTTTATAAATTATTTAGCTTTAAATTGTTTTACCTACGTGCCTACTCCTATTTATTCAGTCCAGTTCAGGCCCCAAGGACCGACACAGACATGCAAGAGTTTCAACATAAGTTTTTTTCATTTGATTTACAATGTGAAACTTAGTTTACCACCGCACCAACCGAGACCAGACCTATCTATGTCACGGGTGGCGCAAAAGTAATGTCATAAAGGACGCCAAATACTATCATCTTATATTGTAGAAATATAGACAATCAGTTGTCCATAAGCCACGGAGCGATACACACCTCAAGAATTTGAAATTACTTAATGAAATTTTTCAATCTGTTGGTTTGAGATTTAAACTGGCCGTCACAAACGCCAGATCAGAACCAGACTTTCTTCTCTTGAGGCTTTTTTTAAATTTCGCGTTTACCACAACTTAAACCATGAACCTCAAGTTAACGCAAGTCTTGTGAGCTAACATTGGAGAAGAAATTGCCAATTTGGAGTCAGATGTTTTGCGAGTAAATGCCATAAAACAAGCACTGTTTCAGCTAGCTCGGGAGGTGGCCATTTGCACGCTATATTTTTTCTAACTACAATTTCACACTTTCAAGTAAACTTTTATGAAAACCAAATCCAGTTTTTTTTTATTTTTAACTAAATGGAAGTCAATTCAAATCATGACATTACTTTTGCGCCAGTCTATATAACCAGAATATTGAGTCTTTTCAAGAAAAACATTGTAAGCGGCATTTTGTACCTACTTTCTTTATGAAAGGGATTTTTACTTCCTAATTATGAAGTATCTATGACAAGTTAATAGGCTCTATTGTAATAGATCAGGAGCCTTGCCTAGAGTCTTAAAATGTCAAGCTTGCGAGCGAGAAAGAGTGATGGATCTATACACAACTTATATTTCCGTCTCTTTCTCGGCTCGTTGTAGGACCACCTTTACCTACCGACATGTTTTTAAAAATATGTTATTACCTTCATACTTCTTAACGCCAATTGCAGGGTGGGTGATATCATCACAATCATATTACCTAGCTATAGGTACCTACTAGGGCATATGAAGGTATCATTAGCTTAAAAAAACAAATGCAACTTGTCACTTACCATATTTATCTTAAAAAGGCTCGATATTTTTCTGTGATAGTGTTACTAGTAAGAAAGATTGCCAACTAATTATACCGCAATTGGTCTTTAGATTAAACATCAAACGAAACGAAAGTAAACGTATACCTTGGCATAGTTTTCCCACAACTGCAGCTTTGGCGTGCTTTACAATGTCATGATAGCAACTCGATTGCCCACTTCCGATCAGGGAAATCCTGTCAATCCTTCATATAAATTCAGAATCTTAGATGAACATCGATTATGAAATACAGATTCACCACTTAGCTTTTGAAGAATGAACCTAAGAAACATTCTTTAATGGTAAAAAGACAGAACTCTTAGAGACGTTACAGCTCATCATGGTTTTCTAGCTTAATTTGAATTGACATTGATCCATTTTTTTTATATGAGGAACCAGCCTTAACTAATGTTAAGGCTGGCGATTGGGTATGAATGAATTAAGAATCGCTTGTATATATTCTATACTTACAATAAACTATGACCTCATCTAACTATCTTATCGTATCCGTCCTCCCAAACGTAAACCTCGCTTCTGTTATCTCCGTAATTTTAATGGAATAGATCTAGAGGCGTTGACGCGTGATGCATGTGACGTCGATTGGATCTCTGTCAGTGAAAGCACCAGTGTCGACGAAAAAGTGACCTGCTTGAATTTTGTTTTTATTTTTTTATTAATTATAGGCTGGCGTTTGACTACTATCTCACCTGATGGTAAGCGATGATGTGGTCGACGATGGAGCACGCTTGCCTAGAAGCAGCCTATTCACTCTTGACTTAAAGACCCCTAAGTTGTAGCTATCAGAAAACACAGACTCCGGCAAGGAATTCCACTCCTTGGCTGCACGCATAATAAATGTGTTCTTAAAACGTTTTGTGCGTATGGGTGGGAGGTCTACCATGTACCGGTGGCGTAACGCCGTACGTCTAGTGGTCCGATGATGGAACGGACTTGGCGGAATTAGATTGTGCAATTCCAGTGCACACTCCCCGAAATGTAAACGATAGAAAACCGACAGGCTAGCAACTCGGCGACGATGCCCAAGGCTTTGGAGCTTCGACTCAACAAGTGCATCATTGCCGATGATCCTCTTGGCTCGCCTCTCAATTGACTCTAGCGCATCAAGCCGGTATTTGGCAGACCCGTCCCAAAGATGAGAGCAGTACTCCATACACGGTCGAACTTGCACTTGATAAAGTTTTAGCAGCTGTTCTGGCGTAAAGTAGTAAGTCTGACCTTCGTGAGGATTTCCAGCTTTTTTGCCAAATTCCAAACTGCTGAGTCTATTTCTGATGTTCACCAGTTCATGCACCACGTCGGCGAGTTACAATCAAGCATGATCCTGCTCCGTGCGTGGATGACCACTGTAATTAAAATCGCTATTGTTCGTAAGGACAAAGCGAAGTAGGTCGTAGGTCGTCGTACCGAGTAGGTACAGACGTAGACCTACGGAGCAGAATCATGCTTATTTCAAAAATTTGCGTAACCATTGCAATCGTCTGTGTCGAGATGCAAAGAGACGCTATTACCACGATGTTTAGAAATTCTTAAAGACAGTCGGTAAATCTTCTTCGAACATCTGTAAAGATTTAGACTTGAGCTCTCTAAATAAGCTTTTTTCTCCTCCCCCTATCTCCATGAACCCAAGTGTTAAATAAAGCTTCTACTTTGCTTGAGCTTTCTAAAATGCCATTACCGAATTCTCCAACTTTCAATCTCGGTCCTATCTCCGAAGACGATGTTAAAAAATCTCTCCTTGCTATCTCCTCCTCTGCTGTAGGCCATGACAATCTGTGTTCGATAATGATAATACCTTTTCTCCCTCAACTGTTCCGCATTCTTACCCACATTGTTATTATTTCCCTATTTTAAGCGTAAACCATTTCCTTCAGCTTGGAAACAGGCTCATTTTTTTTTTTATTTGATATAAACCTGTGCTTCGACTGCGATCCAACCTGATGGTAAGCAGTGATGCAATCATTGATGGTGTGGTACACTACTTTATTAAGAGCCTATTCACTCTAGCCTTGAACGCACCTAAATTATAGTTGGACGGGAAGACCGCAGCAGGCAAATTGTTCCAGTCCCTCGATGTACGCGGTATAAACGACGAAGCGAATCGCTTAGTCCGGACCGTTGAAGTTTCAACAACGTAAGGGTGGATACTCGCCGTACGTCGGGTTGTCCGATGGTAGAAAGGAGATGGCGGAATCAAGTCGTGCAATTCCCGCGCACACTCTCCAAAATGCAACCTGTAAAATACCGATAGGCTGGCTACCCTGCGCCTGTGGCTTTGTAGATTGGACTTAACCAAATCTGGATCCCCACTTAGCCTCTTCGCACGCCTTTCCACTGAGTCCAAAGCTGCTAGATGGCATTTTGCAGCACCAGCCCATATGTGACTGCAGTACTCCACGCACGATCGGACCTGTGCTATATAATACCGCTTCCCAAGATACACAATCCTTCATCCTTGTCTCACTTCAGACCCATCTGCTTTTGCATTTTGCATTTTCCTTTCTAAAGCTCTTGAACATATTGTTCATGGTCAAATCACCAGGTACCTATCGACGCACTCTATTATTTCCCCTTCTAACAAACCTCGGACGATCGGCGCCGTTGAACCGCATGATGAAAACATACAGTGAAAGTCACTCTCGCACCAATAGCTTTGACATCTTCTCCAACACTTTGGCTCAGTTTCGAAAAAATCTCGAAAACCTATAATATTATATTACCCACCTATTTAATTTAACTAAGTAAATTTAATCTAACTTAATTTAATTTTACTTAATTTTATTTTTTATTATTATTGATTATTAATAATTCCTTAGTCTGTATTTTATTTATTTTTATTGCATTGTATTTATTTTTTCTGTACCTTTTTATCAATTATTGCATGACTTTATAATATAGAAAAATTAATTTAAAATAATATAATTATAATTAATTTACTAAGCACTGTAAGTGCTGCGCACAACTTTAAGTGGAGAATTCGCTGGGTTAATTGTATATTAAGAAGAGGAGTTGGAATAATTGGAGTTCCGTAATAAATTAATTAATTAATTACCAATCTGGCTACCGCTCTGGTCATAGTACTGTAACTGCGCTTTTGAAAATCACTGACGATTTCCGCTGGGCTATGGACAACAAATCTCTCGCTTTACTTGTTTTGCTTGACTTCAGTTGTGCGTTCAATTCAGTGGATTTCGACATACTTATTGGCGTTCTTAATTCTATTAGCTTCTCTTCCTCAGCGTTAGCCTGGTTTGATTCTTATCTTCGAGGTTGCTTTCAGTGTGTCCGCTTTGAAGAGACTGTCTCTAATTTGTGTGATCTCACTGCTGGTGTTCCTCAAAGTGGCGTTCTGTCTCCTCTTCTTTTTACTATCTTCATAAATGCTGTTACTAAAGTTATCACTTCCAAGTTCCATCTTTTCGCAGACGATTTGCAGCTTTATCGTCAATTCTTACTGGATAAATCCTTCCAAGTCCCAGGTCATGATCATAGGCAGTCGATACTATCGCTTACTTACTTGATACTTTGACGCCTTTATATTATCTCATAAAGACTCGACTATTGCATACACCGAGATTCTTGGCCGAGTGCCAAGAATCTCGGTGTCACAATTGACAGCAACCTCTCTTGGCGAGCGCAAGTGAATGAGGTTAGTCGTAAGGTACACTTTTCCTTCCACAGCCTAAAATATATCAAGCTCAAACTTTAATTCAGCCGATCATTGATTTTGCTGATGCCTGCTACCTGGATGCCACTGGGGAGCTATTAAATAAGCTTGAGCGATTGCAAAACCTGTGCATTCGTTTTGTTTTTGCGCTAAGAAAATATGACCATGTCTCTCAATTCCGCAAGGATCTCAAGTGGCTCCCTATCCGTCTGAGAGACATAATACTCGAGTGTTCCTACTCGGGTATTATGTCTCTTGTACAACGTCCTTTTCAACCCTGCCAATGCCCCATGCAGATCCCACCTTAAATACCATTATAATTTCCCATCCCATAATACCCATTTCTATTCCAACTCCCTCTGTGGAATTCACTTCCAGCTAAGATCCATGTCGCTAAAAGTGAATCTGTCTTCAAGAAGCTAGTCAAAGAATATTACCTCTCTACCATCTCGTAAAATTATATTTTCTATATATATTTTTATCATTTACTTTATGTATTGTATCTATTTATGTGTTTTATATACTGTTATTGATATATACATATAATTGTGTATTATATGATTTAATTTAGATAATATAGTAGATTTTTGATTTTCTGTGTGACCTACATCTCTCATCCAACTCTCCTGTCGCAGGTCTACTGGAAGAAATTTCATTTGAAATAAGCAGGACCTTTGTGCTCTTATATCTGCTTTTGTTCTTCTCAGTTTTAAGTGTTTGTGTATACATAAATAAATAAATAAATATGAAGAAGACGAGATGTTGTTTGGCCTCTGGAACATGCTTTGACAACGTAAGTAGTTGATGTTCGACTCTAGAATAGACAACGATACACCATGAGCATGGTCTAGAATCTAGATCATGTTCTGGTGTAGGTATCTTGTACTGTTCATAGGTACAATAGCACGGAATGGGTTGGTTGGATTACGTTTTGAAGCAGTAAATAAAACAAACTCATTTATCTTTTAAGTATACATGTTTATTGGAAACTAATTGAGCCTTGAGCTTCGCTCGCATAAACTTACTGCCAATAGTAGGCAGATGTTATTAAAAGGCTTATAACTAAGTTTCATTGTAGAGCCTGCTAGGCCACCGACCACAGCGACATATAACTAACATTTACGTACATTATTTTTTTTTTAACTTTTATCAGCAATAAATCTTTTATGGGCTTTTTTTCGGTCAACGAAACAGCATTGCCATCCAGCGTAGCAATGCTGCCAGCGTTCTGGGCATGTCGTTATTCCCATGGAAGATGGGTAGGCCTTTAGTATGGGACGCTACTTGTGTCGATACTCTTGCGCCATCCCATCTTCCTAACTCGTCGTGTTGTGCTGGTGCTGCCGCTACGGCTGCGGAGAACTTCAAACGGCGAAAATATAATAACCTTGTTGGAAGTTATATTTTCGAACCGTTTGGGGTTGAAACTCTCGGTTCGTGGGGTCCGAGTGCTCACAAGTTGTATAAAGATCTGTCAAAACGTCTAGTTGACATTTCGCGTGACCCAAGGGCTGGCTTTTACCTCGGCCAGAGGATAAGCATTGCCTTACAGCGTGGCAATGCCGCCAGTCTTTTGGGCACATTACCAGTCGACAGCGATGTGGAAGAGTTTTTTGACGCCATATTTTAGTTTTAGTTAGTTGTAATTAGTGTAAGGTTTTTATTATTATTTTATTGTAATTATAGTTAGTATTTTGAAATGTAATTATATAAATGTTATAAAAAATAAATTTTGTAGAGATGTATATGAAATTTTTAATTATATATTACCCGTACTTTTTATTGAATAGGAACACAAAATTAAAAACAGTTCTTAGTTATAAATTACAATAGCTTAGTCCGCCAGCTGGTGGTCAAATATGTAAAGAGAGATCCAGCAAGTGAGTGTCTGAGTACACAGACAAGCCAGAACAGAGCTGTCTGGCGCGATCGTACGAGACCAGACCCTAGCTAAACTGGGAAGAGGATTGGACAAAGTAAGAAGAGCTTATGTGAGTTGCATATTTAATTATCTACTATATTATATCGAGTCCATTAAAAATTAAAACGCTGACTAAATGGATCTCCATTTAGCTTGCTTTACTTTGTTCTATGAAATGTCCTGGTGAAGTAAGTTTTATTTTACTCTGTACTTAAAATCAAACAGGAACTTGAAGTTAAAATATATACTTAAATGTATTTGTAAGGAAATTATATCTGCAGTGCTATTCTGTAAATGGTAAATCATTTCGAAAGTCATTTCGCAAATCATCTCGAAAGTCACACTCACTTCGCTTCTCATCTCGCCTGTACAAGTTTCGTTATTCTTATGTCAAGATCAAGGCCAAGTGTTCCGAGAACAGAAGAAGAGTTCCGAGAACCCAAGTGACATTGCTCTATGGTAGTAGTGCAGTGCTGAATTGTGTCTTGTTATGATTTACATCGACTCACTTCATTTAAGAATACGAAACTTTAATTTCACATGATTTCACTGCGGATTCAGAAGTGATTTTGCAAATAAACCTTTCAGAATAGCAATGCTGATCGAAAGAACTCGTGAATGTATTGAAAAATAGAGTAGCAATGAAAACAACAAAAATTCGCGCAACTGCTTTAGTAGATCTCTTCGTAGAGTAGGATTTTGATGTCCCGTTGGGAATGGGCCTGCCGAGAGACCTGGAACTAAAACACTCCAGTAAAAGGTTACCACCTCTTTGGAGACAAATACCTTGTACCTATGATTTGAAAATAGATCAATCATGTCTGATCGTGGTTGGAGAGAACCTCACGCATTAGCTACAATAGCGCGAGCTGTCCAACTGGAACCGAGAAAGGGCAATTCTATTATTAATAAACACTAGATATGTCACGTCAAAAATAAACACGCTTGATTAACTAAACTGAGCAAGATTTAAAAGTACGGATATTATTAATTGTCCTTCAGTAAAGAGCACATTTCTCTAACCTAAATACGTATATCATAACCCTGTCTGTCACAGGTACCTAATGAAGTGCAAGTCCGCCGTCGTCACACTGTAACATAATTACAAAACAGAGAAAAAATAAAATAAACTACCTTACGAACTAATAGTAATAAACATGAATTAAAAAAATTCGCGTGATTTATGCAGCTAGATTTAGAACCTAATTAATATATAATAATCACTTATTGGAACAGAAAAAACATTTACAAATGGTTTGCGTACGAAAATAGCTACAGTAGTTAGGGACTGTGTCGCAGCTATTAACGCCCACCTCCAGGAGGAAAACGACAGCGTTCCATTTACAAAAGAAAATCAAAAACTTCAAATTACATAATGAAGATGACAAGAAAAAAAAACAATATTTAAAATAGAATCATGAATTACAAACAAAAAATTTCAAATGACAAATTTGATAACACAAAACAAAATACATTGATATTAAATTAAATTAAGATTATAGTTAGACTAAAATAAATTAAAAATGTTTGTAGAGTGTTGTGTTTGTAGAGTTTTATTTGTACGTGTAGTGCATGTATGTAAGGTGTAAGTGTGGAGTGGGTTTATGTGGCACTTCCACACAATACCACTCCACGCTACGTGTATGTGGTGTGCATGTCTACAAAAAGGTTTTATTAATTACTGCGATTTAATTAGATTCTCCAGTTCTTCATAGGTGAGAATGTGGAGCCATTCGTCCAGGAGCCGTTTGCAGTTCCGGGAAGAACGTGGATAAATGTTAAGTACTTTATTCACTCTATTGTAAAGCACGGGACTGCAGAAAACAAACTACAATATCACATGATGATCAGTCGCCCGATAAATGTTATCCAAAAGATCAGTCAGATTTACATGACCGTAATTGTAATATATTTACTAATATATTCTTTTATTGTACCTACACAATGGTTACAAAGTATGTGGATATCAGAGTTCATGTACGTAGGCGAGCTTAACTCAAAATCACAATCTGAAGATCGGGTCCTATGTAAATTTAAAAATCACATTTTATTTAAATGTTTCAAAAGTCGACCCGCCCATGCTTCGCACGGGTCATATCTACTGGTATGTTTAATAACTTCTCTGTATGCTCTTCCCTTATATGTAGATATGTGTTAAAACATCAATTCTATATTAAGTACACAAACATAGGGACATATCGCCCCGTTTAACACGAAAAAATACATATATATAGGTATCTAATATTCATCAGACTGCCACAGACGCGGCCGCCGTAGGCCGCGTTTGGGCTGCCTGCGCTGCGACCAAGGTACCATACACGGTTTTGGTTTCGGCTGCTTTGTGGTAGTCTCTCCCTCCTCACTCTGTATTTTTCCAATTCTTTGCCTTTTCATTTGACGTTCTGTCCAATTTATGACGTTATCGGCCGTTGGAAGCAGCTCCTGAAAAACAAATTGAATAACTTAATATATTACAATTCTGTGGTTTTCACGGCTTTTGACAAGTTCGCCTCTGTAACGGTGCGTCTACTATTCTAAATGCAAGGAAGCAGCGAGATGGAAAGAGTCGTTGGAAGAGATGTCTATATTGGTAGTGAGCAAGCCAATAGCTCGCCTCCCAGAATAACCTATAATAATTAAGTTCTTTCAATTTTGTTTACAACATGAAAAAAGAGCTAGTGTTTATTTGGATTTCCGCAATGTACCTTTATAATAATGTTGAAATAATGTCCCAGTTTCAAAATACACCCTGAATTATATCAGAACCCACTATCATTGCGAGATTGACAATATAGCGATATTAAAATATAACAGAGTTTCCATCGTGACCGTAGCAAACAAATAATAGAAGATTATGCAGCGAGGAAATATAGCAGTGTCTTATGTCACACCTGCCAAATTGAAACACGACCATATGCGGATGTCATAGTTAACAGTAACAACTACAAAGCAATAAATCTCTGACGCTACCGATGTGGCTAACTTGATTCAGACTCTTGCTTGTTACTAGTTAGATACTGAAAATACTTACTTCATCCACATCATCGAAATCATCTTCTTCTTCGATTTCCTGCTCAATTTCCTTCTTGATTTTATTTTCGCTGTCCACCTGCGAAATTAAAAGAAGAATTAAATAATTACTTGTAGCCAATGACTGTCACTGTGACTACCTGTAAAAAGAAGTTGTTTCACTCTCTTACTTTATGATTTTAATAAGTAAGAGAGTGTTTCACTCTCTTACTTATAAAAAATCGTATTTTTTTTGTCGGGATATCTCAGCGCTAGACTTATATAACAAAATCAGCATAGATGTATTATCTATCACGTAAAATGGTCCACATAGGACTAAGTGCGGAAACCAAACATAAATTATATAATAATAATATTCCAGAACTATCACACAACGCCGTCTAGTCCTAAGCTAAGCAGAGCTTGTGTTATGGGTACTAGACAACTGATAAACATATTTCTATATTTCTAAATACGTACATATATAGATAACTTACACCCAGACACATAACAAATGATCGTGCTCATCACACAAACATTTGTTCTGTGTGGGAATCGAACCTACGACCTCCGGCATAGCAATCAGGGCCACTAACCACTAGACCAACAGGCCAGTCAAATAGATAGATAGATGTATTTATTTACTTCTCACTTTGCCACAAAGCCATATCGCACACACCTGGGTCCAATGGTCCTCTAAAAATACTACAATTTAATGATATTTTATATATATTGTCTATTTAAGAATATAATAGAATAGAATAAAACTTTATTGTACACCAAAATAGTAACAAAAACTTTTAAACTACTTTTTTTTTTGTAAAACATTTTTTTACTTTTACTTTAGAGTATAGATTCCGAGTGAAGTGAGGGATTTGAGCTAGCCTAAGGGAAAAACACCATTGTCCCTGAGGAGTATAATCTGCTTTTGCAACTACTGCAACAAGATTGAAAGCAAGCCATGAAAAGTGGTACTGGCCATCACAATCGATACTAGTCAGCCCTCGCTGCATGTTGCAGGTCGTGCGGTCAAAGTTTTCATATCAATTTTTAGTTTCCTATTCTATGGTAACAACTGCAAAGCAATTTTGACAGCTACCGATGTGGCTAACTTGATTCAGACCCTTTCTTGTTACTAGTTAGATACTGAAAATACTTACTTCTTCCATATCATCTACTTCTTCGATTTCTATTTCGATTTTATTTTCGCTGTCTACCTGCGAAATTAAAAGAAGAATTAAATAATTACTTGTAGCCAATGACTGTCACTGTGACTACCTGTAAAAAGAAGTTGTTTCACTGTTTTTTTTTATCATATTTTTTTTTGTCGGGATATCTCAGCGCTAGACTTATATAACAAAATCAGCATAGATGTATTAACTACCACGTAAAATGGTCCACATAGGACTAAGTGCGGAAAGCAAACATAAATAGATAGATAGATGTATTTATTAACTTCTCACTTTGCCACAACCACAAAGCCATATCGTACACACCTGGGTCCAATGCTCCTCTAAATTTACCTTTTACAACAAAACCTGCGCTATCGACAGCAGTATCACTATTCAGCCAAGATTTAAAGCTATAATCATTAAAGTTGACCTACGATCAGCCGTCTATTTCTATTTATTTTTACTTTCAAATACATATGTACATTGTTTTTAAATACATCACTGTTCAAATATCATTATTAATGACTATTTAATAATGATAATCTAATAATACTACAATTTAATGATATTTTTTATATATATATATATATTGTCTATTTTAGAATAGAATAGAATAGAATAAAACTTTATTGTACACCAAAATAGTAACAAAAACTTTTAAACAATTTTTTTTTGTTATAACTTTTGTTTACTTTTACTTTACAGTTTAGATCCCGAGTGAAGTGAGGGATTTGAGCTATCCTAAGGGAAAAACACCATTGTCCCTGAGGAGTATAATCAGCTTTTCACAACTACTGCAACAATATTGAAAGCAAGCCATGAGAAGTGGTGACTGGTCATCACCATCGATACTAGTCAGCCCTCGCTGCACGTTGCAGGTCGCGTGGTCAAAGTTTTCATATCAATTTTTAGTTTCCTATTCTATGGTAACAACTACAAAGCAATAAATCTCTGACAGCTACCGATGTGGCTAACTTGATTCAGACCCTTTCTTGTTAGATAATGAAAATACTTACCTTACCCACATCATCGAAATCATCTACTTCTTCGATTTCTATCTCGATTTTATTTTCGCTGTCTACCTGCGAAATTAAAAGAAGAAAAAATAATTACTTGTGCCCAATGACTGTCACTGTGATTACCTGTAAAAAGAAGTTGTTTCACTCTCTTACTTTATGATTTGAAATCATAAATTTTTTTATCGGGTTATCTCAGCGCTAGACTTATATAACAAAATTAGCATAGATGTATTTATTAACTTCTCACTTTGCCACAAAGCCATATCTCACACACCTGGGTCCAATGCTCCTCTAAATTTACCTTTTACAAAAAAACCTGCGCTATCGACAGCAGTATCACTATTCAGCCAAGATTTAAAGCCGAAATCGTTCAAGTTGATCAGCCGTCTATTTCTATTTATTTTTACTTTCAAATACATAGGTATATTGTTTTTTAATTCATCAATGTTCAAATATCAATATTAATTACTACTTAATACTGATAATCTAATAATACTACAATTTAATGATTTTTTTTATAAATATATTGTCTATTTAAGAATACAATAGAATAGAATAAAACTTTATTGTACACCAAAATAGAAACAAAAACTTTTAAACAACTTTCTTTTTCTTGTAAAACGTTTTTTCACTTTTCCTTTACAGTTTAGATCTCGAGTGAAGTGAGGGATTTCAGCTAGCCTAAGGGAAAAACACCATTGTCCCTGAGGAGTACAATCTGCTTTTCGCAACTACTGCAACAAAAATGAAAGCTAGCCATGAGAAGTGGTGACTGGTCATCACCATCGATACTAGTTAGCCCTCGCTGCACGTTGCAGGTCGTGCGGTCAAAGTTTTTATATCAAATTTTAGTTTCCTATTCTATAGTAACAACTACAAAGCAATAAATCTGTGACAGCTACCGATGTGGCCAACTTGATTCAGACTCTTTCTTGTTACTAGTTACATACTGAAAATACTTACTTCATCAACGTCATCGAAATCATCTACTTCTTCGATTTCTATCTCGATTTTATTTTCACTGTCTACCTGCGATATTAAAAAAAGAATTAAATAATTACTTGTAGCCAATGACTGTCACTGTGACTACCTGTAAAAAGAAGTTGTTTCACTCTCTTTATGATTTTATTAATATCATAAAATTCTTTGTCGGGATATCTCAGCGCTAGACTTATATAACAAAATCAGCATAGATGTATTAACTACCACGTAAAATGGTCCACATAGGACTAAGTGCGGAAACCAAACATAAATAGATAGATGTATTTATTAACTTCTCACTTTGCCACAACCACAAAGCCATATCGTACACACCGGGATCCAATGCTCCTCTAAATTTACCTTTTACAACAAAACCTGCGCTATCGACAGCAGTATCACTATTCAGCCAAGATTTAAAGCCGAAATCGTTCAAGTTGATCAGCCGTCTATTTCTATTTATTTTTACTTTCAAATACATAGGTACATTGTTTTTTAATACATCAATGTTCAAATATCATTATTAATTACTACTTAATACTGATAATCTAATAATACTACAATTTAATGATTTTTTTATATATATATATTGTCTATTTAAGAATAGAATAGAATAAAACTTTATTGTACACCAAAATAGAAACAAAAACTTTTAAACAACTTTCTTTGTTTTTGTAAAACGTTTTTTTACTTTTCCCTTATAGTTTAGATCCCGAGAGAAGTGAGGGATTTGCGCTAGCCTAAGGGAAAAACAGCATTATCCCTGAGGAGTATAATCTGCTTTTCGCAACTAATGCAACAATATTGAAAGCAAGCCATGAGAAGTGGTGACTGGTCATCACCATCGATACTAGTCAGCCCTCGCTGCACGTTGCAGGTCGTGTGGTCAAAGTTTTCATATAAATTTTTAGTTTCCTATTCTATGGTAACAACTACAAAGCAATAAATCTCTGACAGCTACCGATGTGGCTAACTTGATTCAGACCCTTTCTTGTTACTAGTTAGATAATGAAAATACTTACCTTATCCACATCATCGAAATCATCTACTTCTTCGATTTCTATCTCGATTTTATTTTCGCTGTCTACCTGCGAAATTAAAAGAAGAATTAAATAATTACTTGTAGCCAATGACTGTCACTGTGACTACCTGTAAAAAGAAGTTGTTTCACTCTCTTACTTTATGATTTTAATAAGTAAGAGAGTGTTTCACTCTCTTACTTATTAAAATCATAAATTTTTTTATCGGGTTATCTCAGCGCTAGACTTATATAACAAAATCAGCATAGATGTATTAACTACCACGTATAATGGTCCACATAAGACTAAGTGCGGAAACCAAACATAAATAGATAGATAGATGTATTTATTAACTTCTCACTTTGCCACAAAGCCATATCGCACACACCTGGGTCCAATGCTCCTCTAAATTTACCTTTTACAACAAAACCTGCGCTATCGACAGCAGTATCACTATTCAGCCAAGATTTAAAGCCGAAATCGTTCAAGTTGATCAGCCGTCTATTTCTATTTATTTTTACTTTCAAATACATAGGTACATTGTTTTTTAATACATCAATGTTCAAATATCATTATTAATTACTACTTCATACTGATAATCTAATAATACTACAATTTAATGGTTTTTTTTATATATATGTTGTCTATTTAAGAATAGAATAGAATAGAATAGAATAAAACTTTATTGTACACCAAAATAGTAACAAAAACTTTTAAACAACTTTCTTTTTTTTTTGTAAACGTTACTTTTCCTTTATAGTTTAGATTCCGAGTGAAGTGAGGGATTTCAGTTAGCCTAAGGGAAAAACACCATTGTCCCTGAGGAGTATAATCTGCTTTTCGTAACTACTGCAACAAGATTGAAACCAAGCCATGAGAAGTGGTGACTGGCCATCACTATTGATACCAGTCAGCCCTCGCTGCACGTTGCAGGTCGTGCGGTCAAAGTTTTTATACCAATTTTTAGTTTCCTATTCTATAGTAACAACTACAAAGCAATAAATCTCTGACAGCTACCGATGTGGCTAACTTTATTCAGACTCTTTCTTGTTACTAGTTAGATACTGAAAATACTTACTTCATCCACATCATCGAAATCATCTTCTTCTTCGATTTCCTGCTTAATTTCCTTCTTGATTTTATTATCGCTGTCAACCTGCGAAATTAAAAGAAGAATTAAATAATTACTTGTAGCCAATGACTCTCACTGTGACTACCTGTAAAAAAAAGTTGTTTCACTCTCTTACTTTATGATTTTAATAAGTAAGAGAGTGTTTCACTCTCTTACTTATTAAAATCGTAAAACTTTTTGTCGGGATATCTCAGCGCTAGACTTATATAACAAAATCAGCATAGATGTATTTATTAACTTCTCACTTTGCCACAAAGCCATATCGTACACACCTGGGTCCAATGCTCCTCTAAATTTACCTTTTACAACAAAACCTGCGCTATCGACAGCAGTATCACTATTCAGCCAAGATTTAAAACTATAATCATTAAAGTTGACCTACGATCAGCCGTCTATTTCTATTTATTTTTACTTTCAAATACATAGGTACATTGTTTTTTAATACATCAATGTTCAAATATCATTATTAATTACTACTTAATACTGATAATCTAATAATACTACAATTTAATGATTTTTTTTTATATATATATTGACTATTTAAGAATAGAATAAAACTTTATTGTACACCAAAATAGTAACAAAAACTTTTAAACTAACTAAGACCCTCAACTAAGACTGTCATTAATTAAACCTAACGTGAGTGTTGTGATTCATTCAATATTGACATTGTTTTGTAAATGAGTCGTTGGTGTACCTACCTATAGCTGTATATACATAAAATACAGTAAATAAATATATAATACTTAATAATTGAAAAGTATTATACTTACTTCTTCCTTAATTTTCTTTCTGAATTCTTCAGTATTGCTGTTCTGTAAAATTAAAACCAGATTTATAACAATAACTACTTGTACCCATGACTGTCACCTACAAATCGACAATAAGGGATAGTTATTTCAAACTTCTACCTTACAATAATTATACATTGAAAATACTTACATCGGTTACATCATTGTCATCAGGGTCTGTTTTAATTTCAGTTTTTACTGTGGGCTCCGACGATTGCTGAAATAAAAAATTATAATCGTTATTTCTTATGACCTACTGCAAAAAGCTGTTCAACCGCAGCGCTGGGCCTCAAGTCCGCATTCACAATAATGTGAAAATGTTCTATCATTGATTTCATAATTGTTGATATTGACAAGTTTGGTAATTACTAGAGATTACTAGAGACTACCCGCCAAGCGACGCGAGTGACAGTAAATCAATAAGCTCTGTGTTTATTTAAAAATTTAAAATTATGTCTACTACTTTTTTATAAAGATAAACATTATAAATCAGTGCATTATGCCCTGTTAAGGGTGTGTGATTGTAAACAATACATATTATAGAAAAAATTAAAAATAAAAATAAGTGCAGAAAAATAAATATCCTACACAGAAGAACAAACACTATTACTATAAAAAAAGATAGTTTAAATTGTCAATCAGAGACAAAACAGTGATAAAAAGTGACAAAACTTAAAAAAAGTGAATAACTTCTCTTCAAACTAAGTTTGGAATGTGGAAAAGAAATTCCTATGCTATGAGTAACAACTAACGACTATCTTGCTTTTAAATCTGCATTGTTCATAAACGGAACACAAATTTCACCGATTCTCGTATAATTAACTTGGCCTAGCGTGTTAACGCGCTGTCTAATCAACACCGTACACGATAAGGCGCAGGTTCGATACTCATAGATCGCATATTCTTTTTGAGTATTCTAATATTGTGCTTAATAAAATTCAAATAAGTAAACTACGAGTTAAAAATGAACTTCCTTGAGAACATCACTTTTCGAAATCGTAACCGTACAAAATCGGAATCAAACACCGTCGTAAATGAATCTAAGAATGACACACTAGATGATACAACAAACAGTCTACCCGATATATCTAGCGATGAGATAGACGACTCACAACAAAATATTATTACAAAGTTGAAGGAACAAATAAATAAACTTGAGATTGAATTAAGTAGCGCGCACCAGGAAATCGAAACTTTGTCACTCGAAAATAATAATATCAAGCAAATAAATGAAGAATTACAAAAAAAAAACAGCCTTTACAAAAAAATCGCCCACAGCCCCGCTAAGAAATCCAAAATAAATACACCGTCTAAAAAACACGAAACAAAGACCAAATACACTCAAACAAGCAATTTACCTACATCTGTCGTGATGCGGCAGATAGAAGATACCGCATCACCTGTGACACAAAACATAACTTCTACCAGACCGATAACATCAGGACAAAACAAAGAAAACTGTAAAATATGCATAATGAGTACAAACAAAAGAAACAAAATCAGAAGCATCGCAGAAACTACCCTACACAAACACTCAAAGGACATATGCCATTATTTATTGCCGAACTGTGACACTGAGCAGTTAATGAGTAACTTAGAAACCAAATTAGCAACTTTTACCATGAGCGACTTTTGCATCATTATGATAGGTGAGCAGGATTTCTACACAACCCAAGACTACTTCCTGTTAATACACAGAATAAGGACCACTCTACAAAAAGTTAACAGTACAAATATTGTCTTATGCGCTCCGACATATAAATATGACTACTCTAAAAACATGTACAACTGGAGAGTTGAAAACTTCACAAACTTGCTGTATCTTGACATAACGACACATGAGCATGCATACTTCCTGGACTCTAATAAAAACCTTGACTACGAAATGTTTAACAAACGTACAGGGCTAGTGAATAACTTTGGTATGAACACCATCTTCAGAGACATTGACGAATTTATCTATGGCATCAAAAAATATGACCTACAACCAAATAATGATTATATGCTTGAAAATAATAGTTTAAATAATGAGTTTTTTCTTCAATAATAATATTAGTGGAAAACGGAAAGCATTAGATTTCAAAGATCAAGAGCAACATTTTAGTATTTTATTTCAAAACATTCAAAGTCTATATAATAAACAACACATAATGGAAGTATTTGTTAGCGAAGATCAGTCTTACCAAGCCATATGTATTACTGAAACATGGCTTTCACAAGACAAATTAAGCATTATTAACTTCAGTGGCTACAACGTCGCAGCATCCTACTGCCGTGAAAACCGGGGAGGAGGTGGAGTTTGCATCCTGTTAGAAGAACATAAGGATTATATAGAAAGATGTGACATAGCCGAAATGTCACTTGAGTATATTTTAGAAGTTTGTGCAATTGAAATACCTAGCGAGAATCTACTATTAGTTACTATGTATTGGAACAAAAGAGAGGAAAATATATTCTTTAGTCAACTGCACAAAATACTAGCCTACATAAACAATAAATACAAAAAACTAAACACAGTAATTGGTGGCGACTTCAATATAAATATTTTGAGAGAAAACCATAAAGTTAAAACCTTTATGGACCTAATGTCCGAATATAATTACACACAACATATAAAACACCCCACACGAATTACACAAACAGCATCAACGTGTCTGGACCTAATATTTTCAAACTTTAAAAATACAGATTTACATACATATGTAGAGAACTTAGGTTTTTCAGATCACTGTGGTACAAGCATTAAATTTAAAATACCGCGACGTCCTACGCAATCCACTTGGTATACTGAAAAACGTATATATAGCATGAATAACATCCAAAGCTTTAAATCCGAATTGAAATCAATTAATTGGAGAGATATACTTAAAGAAAGTAATGACACAAATCAAAATTATACTGCTTTTAATAACCTACTAACTAATTTACTCAATAAAACTATACCCAAAATAAATACTAAATTAAAAACAAAGCATAAAAAATACTGGCTAACAAAAGGCATAAAAATCTCGTGCAAGAACAAAAGACTGTTAAAAATTTTAAGCATTAAGTCTAACAACCCAATTATCAAGAAATACTATAGAAAATATGAAAAAATATTAAAGCAATCGGTGAGGACCTCAAAGAGACAGAATTACATTACAAAAGATTAAAACGTCCCAAAATAAAGTTAAAGCTATGTGGAATATAGTAAATGAACTTACTAACAAAAAAACTTTAAAAGATAAATACAACATACAACTTCAAATCAACAATAATTTAGTATCTGATCCAAAACAAATAGTGAACCATTTCAATAATTTCTTCGCATCAATTGGCAAAGAGACCACCCGTCCGGTTGGTGGTGAGGCAAAAGGCCAACCTGTACTAAACCCCTCGGAAAATACTCTTTTCCTCAGACCCTTAGACTGTCGTGAAACTCTTAGGATCATAAAAGATCTAAAAAATAAAAAAAGTCACGGAATAGATGAATTACCGCCTTCCTTAATTAGACAATGTGCAGAAGAGCTTGCCGTACCGTTTTGTGTTCTTATTAACCAGTCGTTTGAAGAAGGTATTTTTCCTGACCTACTTAAAAAAGCTATTGTAAAACCATTGCACAAGAAAAACGCTAAAACTGATCCCAATAATTATCGGCCCATAGCTCTTCTACCCACGGCTTCAAAAATTTTTGAAAAGGCCATGTGTGACCGGGTATACAGTTTTTGCGAAAGATATGAAATCTTTGACGAAAGCCAAAACGGATTCCGAAAAAATCGTTCAACAACTCTAGCTGTTTATAAATATATGCAAGAAGTAATAAATATATTAAATGACAAAAAATATGCAGTAGGACTACTTTTGGATATGACCAAGGCATACGACAAAGTAAAGTTTAATATTCTACTGGACAAACTCTACGGAATAGGAATTCGGGGAACTACCCATAAGTGGTTTGCGTCATATTTAAAGGATAGAGAACAATATGTGGAAATAGAACACTTTAATAACGACTTAAAACGCATTATACAAGTTAGATCAGACAAACTCATTATAAATTCATCAATTCCCCAGGGTAGTGTTATTGGATGTCTCCTATTTATAATATACATCAATGACCTTCCCAAAATCATGGAAGAACCCTGCGTGCTATTCGCAGACGACATATCTTTGCTTACCACATGCCAACCAAATAGCAATATTACCGACAAACTTAAATTAATATTAGATAAAATAACAAATTGGATGGAGGAACATAATCTGGAAATTAATTACAGAAAGACCAAGCTGTTGACTTTCCACCCCCGGCAAAAATCCCCACTACCAATCAACTTCTCATTTAACGACACGGAAATCGAACAAGTAAATGACTTTACATTATTAGGACTCACTATAGACACACACATTACTTGGAAACCACATATAGCGAAAGTAAGATCTAAATTATCAAAATTTACTTATGCACTTCGAGAAGTAAAGAAAACCACCGACCTACAAACTGCACTTACGACCTACTATGCCTACGCTCACTCATGGCTCAGTTATGGCATAATAATGTGGGGAAATAGCACTGACGTGCCTACGCTTTTTATTCTCCAAAAAAATTAATTAGAATCATTGTTAACATAGACCAAACAGAAACTTGTAAACCTTTTTTCATAAAACATAAAATACTTACCTTAACATCTATCTATATCTTTGAAATATGTAAGTTTGTTAGGAAATATATGACTTTTTTTACAAATCGTGCAGATAAACATCCCGACCGATCAGTTAGATTTAAGAATATGTTAATATTACCCTCTCTCTCGCGCATGAAACTGCATTCAAACAGTCCTTATGTAATGTCAGTAAAAATATATAATAAACTCCCTGATGTCCTAAAGAATGAAATCAGTGAAATATCATTTTTATGCCAACTCAAGCAAATATTAACAAATAAAGCATATTATACACTACATGAATATTTGAATGACAGTAATATTAATTGACATGGATAATAAGTAGTATGTTTGGACAATGATCTCAATAATATATATAATGACTTAGCCTGAAAGATTTGTAATATTTAGTGTGATTAATTTAACAGAGCTATTTTATAAAATGATTATATGACATTATTATTATTATTATTTTTATTTAAGCTAATGACATTATTGTAAATATTTTAATTTAATTCAATTTTAACATTTAAATTTAATTTTTTGCTGCGCCCTACAGGGCCCATAATTGTAACTTAGCTTTAAGCAATTAATGTAACATCTAATGACATTCTGGTATGCAAATAAAGATATGAATATGAATATGAATATGTAATCTGCTAATATAACGGTGTCATTATGCCTTTCCAATGCTCAACTACTGACACTCCATTAAAAGAAGTGGCATAGAATGGTAATCTCGTACATATTGACAAATGAATGTCTGACGTATGCGTTAATCTGCTAAAATTTTGACAGTTTTTTTGATCAGTGACCTAACTTTAGAACGTCATTGTGCAGTCTTTGCTTATATTGTCATTCTAACACAACTGCCACAACTCTATTACGAGATCGTTGACCGATCAATGATCGATCATTATGAATTAGCAGATTACGAACTTTCAGTAAAATGACAATGGAATCGTGTTGGAAGGACGAATTCATTAATATAACAGACTTGTGCCCCTGGAGTCACTTCGAGGGGCATTCTAATAAGAAAAGAAATAATAACATTTGCACTGGTCGACATTCAAGGATAAGCCAATTCTTACCAGGATCGGTTCGTGGATGTCACACTTTTACTGTACTCTCTGTTACAACTTTTACTAAAACCACAGCCCAATTCCTTCTTTCCCTAGCGTTCTAGGACCTCGGATTTCCCTTTCAGAAGTCAACCCATGGCCCCAATAGGCTTTGGCCTTGCTAGGCCCTACGATTACCAGACGGCCGGACGGCGAGCTACCCATTGCTCGTCGTTCATAAGCCCTCGCCAAAGGTGGCGGGTACCGGGGTCGGGATCCCAGTGGCTGGGGTGCGAGGAAGTCCATGCCCTCACGCGAGCGGCCGTCTCTTTCGCTAACACTACTGCTTCGCAGAAGGAGGCGACCGCCTGCCATTCCCCCTCATGACCAGTGACCTCTCGAACCATGGCCTGTACCAAGCCCGGCGTGAGATGGTACTACCGCCGATCGCCCCGCCAAAGACAACGCGGTGCACCGCCCAAGCGACCCCGCTTGGGCGGTGCACCGCCCAAGCGGGGTACACCTCCACCGTGTACTTCACCGTGTACTCCGGGAATTCGTCAGACTTACGTAACTTGACGTAATTTTAAATGGATTCATCTAAAATATACTGTATTGTTTATTTATGTAATAAAACTTCATGCAACACTAAGGTACAAAGGCAGACTTAATGGCCTATGTGTATTCTTATCTACAGTTGCATCCACACAAAATGGCTGGAAGCCAACCCTAACGCAATTGGCTGTGTCATTTTGATCATTTTAGTGTTTTTTTATTTAAGCAAAGTCGGTAGATTTTTTTTTTGTAAAACGTGTTTTTACTTTCACTTTAGAGTTTAGATCCCGAGTAAAGTGAGGGATTTGAGCTAGCCTAATGGCAAAAACTCCTTTGTCCCTGAGGAGTATAATCTGCCTTTCGCAGCTACTGCAACAAGATTAAAAGCAAGCCATGAGAAGTGGTGACTGGCCATCACCATCGATACTAGTCAGCCCTCGCTGCACGTTGCAGGTCGTGCGGTCAAAGTTTTTATACCAATTTTTAGTTTCCTATTCTATGGTAACAACTGCAAAGCAATAAATCTCTGACGCTACCGATGTGGCTAACTTGATTCAGACTCTTTCTTGTTACTAGTTAGATACTGAAAATACTTACTTCATCCACATCATCGAAATCATCATCTTCTTCGATTTCCTGCTTAATTTCCTTCTTGATTTTATTATCGCTGTCTACCTGCGAAATTAAAAGAAGAATTAAATAATTACTTGTAGCCAATGACTGTCACTGTGACTACCTGTAAAAAGAAGTTGTTTCACTCTCTTACTTATTAAAATCATAAATTTTTTTATCGGGTTATCTCAGCGCTAGACTTATATAACAAAATCAGCATAGATGTATTAACTACCACGTATAATGGTCCACATAAGACTAAGTGCGGAAACCAAACATAAATAGATAGATAGATAGATGTATTTATTAACTTCTCACTTTGCCACAAAGCCATATCGCACACACCTGGGTCCAATGCTCCTCTAAATTTACCTTTTACAACAAAACCTGCGCTATCGACAGCAGTATCACTATTCAGCCAAGATTTAAAGCCGAAATCGTTCAAGTTGATCAGCCGTCTATTTCTATTTATTTTTACTTTCAAATACATAGGTACATTGTTTTTTAATACATCAATGTTCAAATATCATTATTAATTACTACTTCATACTGATAATCTAACAATACTACAATTTAATGTTTTTTTTTATATATATATTGTCTATTTAAGAATAGAATAGAATAGAATAAAACTTTATTGTACACCAAAATAGTAACAAAAACTTTTAAACAACTTTCTTTTTTTTTGTAAAACGTTTTTTTACTTTTCCTTTATAGTTTAGATCCCGAGTGAAGTGAGGGATTTGAGTACGCCTAAGGGAAAAACACCATTGTCCCTGAGGAGTATAACCTGTTTTTTGTAACTACTGCAACAAGATTGAAACCAAGCCATGAGAAGTGGTGACTGGCCATCACAATCGATACTAGTCAGCCCTCGCTGCACGTTGCAGGTCGTGCGGTCAAAGATTTTATACCAATTTTTAGTTTCCTATTCTATGGTAACAACTACAAAGCAATAAATCTCTGACGCTACCGATGTGGCTAACTTGATTCAGACTCTTTCTTGTTACTAGTTAGATACTGAAAATACTTACTTCATCCACATCATCGAAATCATCATCTTCTTCGATTTCCTGCTTAATTTCCTTCTTGATTTTATTATCGCTGCCTACCTGCGAAATTAAAAGAAGAATTAAATAATTACTTGTAGCCAATGACTGTCACTGTGACTACCTGTAAAAAAAAGTTGTTTCACTCTCTTACTTTATGATTTTAATAAGTAAGAGAGTGTTTCACTCTCTTACTTATTAAAATCGTAAAACTTTTTGTCGGGATATCTCAGCGCTAGACTTATATAACAAAATTAGCATAGATGTATTTATTAACTTCTCACTTTGCCACAAAGCCATATCGCACACACCTGGGTCCAATGCTCCTCTAAATTTACCTTTTACAACAAAACCTGCGCTATCGACAGCAGTATCACTATTCAGCCAAGATTTAAAGCTATAATCATTAAAGTTGACCTACGATCAGCCGTCTATTTCTATTTATTTTTACTTTCAAATACATAGGTACATTGTTTTTAATACATCAATGTTCAAATATCATTATTAATTACTACTTAATACCGATAATCTAATAATACTACAATTTAATGGGTTTTTTTTTTATATATATATTGTCTATTTAAGAATAGAATAAAACTTTATTGTACACCAAAATAGTAACAAAAACTTTTAAACTAACTAAGACCCTCAACTAAGACTGTCATTAATTAAATAATTAAACCTAACGTGAGTGTTGTGATTCATTCAATATTGACATTGTTTTGGTTTTGGCGTTGGTGTACCTACCTATAGCTATATATACATAAAATACAGTAAATAAATATATAATACTTAAAAATTGAAAAGTATTATACTTACTTCTTCCTTAATTTTCTTTCTGAATTCTTCAGTATTGCTGTTCTGTAAAATTAAAACCAGATTTATAAAAATAACTACTTGAACCCATGACTGTCACCTACAAATCGACAATAAGGGATAGTTATTTCAAACTCTTACCTTACAGTTATTATACATTGAAAATACTTACATCGGTTACATCATTGTCATCAGGGTCTGTTTTAATTTCAGTTTTTACTCTGGGCTCCGACGATTGCTGAAATAAAAAATTATAATTATTATTTCTTATGACCTGCTGCAAAAAGCTGTTCAACCGCAGCGCTGGGCCTCAAGTTCGCATTCACAATAATGTGAGAATGTTCTATCATTGATTTCATAATTGTTGATATTGACAAGTTTGGTAATCTGCTAATATAACGGTGTCATTATGCCTTTCCAATGCTCAACTACTGACACTCCATTAAAAGAAGTGGCATAGAATGGTAATCTCGTACATATTGACAAATGAATGTCTGACGTATGCGGTAATCTGCTAAAATTTTGACAGTTTCTTTGATCAGTGACCTAACTTTAGAACGTCATTATGCAGTCTTTGCTTATATTGTCATTTCTACCACAACTGCCTCAACTGTCTTACGAGACCATTGACCGATCAATGATCGATCATTATGAATTAGCAGATTACGAACTTTTAGTAAAATGACAATGGGATCGTGTTGGAATGACGAATTTATGAAAATAACAGACTTGGGTCCCTGGAGTCACTTCGAGGGGCATTCTAATAAGAACAGAAATAATAACATTTGCACTGGTCGACATTCAAGGTTAAGCCAATTCTTACCAGGATCGGTTCGTGGCTGTCACACTTTTACTGTACTCTCTGTCACTACTTTTACTAAAACCACACCCCAATTCCTTCTTTCCCTAGTGTTCTAGGACCTCGGATTTCCCTTTCAGAAGTCAACCCATGGCCCCAATAGGCTTCGGCCTTACTAGCTAGGCCCTACGATTACCAGACGGCCGGACGGCGAGCTACCCATTGCTCGTCGTTCATAAGCCCTCGCCAAAGGTGGCGGGTACCGGGGTCGGGATCCCAGTGGCTGGGGTGCGAGGAAGTGCATGCCCTCACGCGAGCGGCCGTCTCTTTCGCTAACACTACTGCTTCGCAGAAGGAGGCGACCGCCTGCCATTCCCCCTCATGACCAGTGACCTCTCGAACCATGGCCTGTACCAAGCCCGGCGTGAGATGGTACTACCGCCGATCGCCCCGCCAAGGACAACGCGGTGCACCGCCCAAGCGGGGTACACCTCCACCGTGTACTTCACCGTGTACTCCGGGAATTCGTCAGACTTACGTAACTTGACGTAATTTTAAATGGATTCATCTAAAATATACTGTATTGTTTATTTATGTAATAAAACTTCATGCAACACTAAGGTACAAAGGCAGACTTAATGGCCTATGTATATTCTTATCTACAGTTGCATCCACACAAAATGGCTGGAAGCCAACCCTAACGCAATTGGCTGTGTCATTTTGATCATTTTAGTGTTTTTTTATTTAAGCAAAGTCGGTTGATTTTTTTTTTTGTAAAACGTGTTTTTACTTTCACTTTAGAGTTTAGATCCCGAGTAAAGTGAGGGATTTGAGCTAGCCTAATGGCAAAAACTCCTTTGTCCCTGAGGAGTATAATCTGCTTTTCGCAGCTACTGCAACAAGATTGAAAGCAAGCCATGAGAAGTTGTACTGGCCATCATAATCGATACTAGTCAGCCCTCGCTGCACGTTGCAGGTCGTGCGGTCAAAGTTTTTATACCAATTTTTAGTTTCCTATTCTATGGTAACAACTGCAAAGCAATAAATCTCTGACAGCTACCGATGTGGCTAACTTGATTCAGACTCTTTCTTGTTACTAGTTAGATACTGAAAATACTTACTTCATCCACATCATCGAAATCATCTTCTTCTTCCATTTCCTGCTTAATTTCCTTCTTGATTTTATTTTCGCTGTCAACCTGCGAAATTAAAAGAAGAATTAAATAATTACTTGTAGCCAATGACTGTCACTGAGAATACCTGTAAAAAGAAGTTGTTTCACTCTCTTACTTTATGATTTTAATAAGTAAGAGAGTGTTTCACTCTCTTACTTATTATAAATAATAAAACTTTTTGTCGGGATATCTCAGCTAGACTTATATAACAAAATCAGCCTAGATGTATTAACTACCACGTAAAATGGTCCACATAGGATTAAGTGCGGAAACCAAACGTACACAGATAGATAGATGTATTAACTTCTCACTTTGCCACAAAGCCATATCGTACACACCTGGGTCCAATGCTCCTCTAAATTTACCTTTTACAACAAAACCTGCGCTATCGACAGCAGTATCACTATTCAGCCAAGACTTAAAACCGAAATCATTAAAGTTGACCTGTGACCAGCCGTCTATTTCTATCTATTTTTACTTTCAAATACATAGGTACATTGTTTTTTAATACATCAATGTTCAAATATCATTATTAATGACTACTGATAATCTAATAATACTACAATTTAATGATATTTTTTATATATATATTGTCTATTTTAGAATAGAATAGAATAGAATAAAACTTTATTGTACACCAAAATAGTAACAAAAACTTTTAAACTAACTAAGACCCTCAACTAAGACTGTCATTAATTAAATAATTAAACCTAACGTGAGGTCACTTACTGAATGAATCATTCAGTAAGTGACTTCTTACTCAGCACAATCGTAAATGCTGTTGCATTGACATTGTTTTGGTTTTGGCGTTGGTGTACCTAACTATAGCTATATATACATAAAATAAAGTAAATAAATATATAATACTTAAAAATTTAAAAGTATTATACTTACTTCTTCCTTAATTTTCTTTCTGAATTCTTCAGTATTGCTGTTCTGTAAAATTAAAACCAGATTTATAACAATAACTACTTGTACCCATGACTGTCACCTACAAATCGACAATAAGGGATAGTTATTTCAAACTCTTACCTTACAGTCATTATACATTGAAAATACTTACATCGGTTACATCATTGTCATCAGGGTCTGTTTTAATTTCAGTTTTTACTCTCGGCTCCGACGATTGCTGAAATAAAATATTATAATTATTATTTCTTATGACCTGCTGCAAAAAGCTGTTCAACCGCAGCGCTGGGCCTCAAGTCCGCATTCACAATAGTGTAAAAATGTTCTATCATTGATTTCATAATTGTTGATATTGACAAGTTTGGTAATCTGCTAATATAACGGTGTCATTATGGCTTTCCAATGCTCAACCACTGACACTCCATTAAAAGAAGTGTATCATCATCTTCCTGCCCTTGTCCCGTGTTATTTGGGGTCGGCGCAAAAACTGAAACTTAAAAATTGAAAAGTATTATACTTACTTCTTCCTTAATTTTCTTTCTGAATTCGTCAGTAATGCTGATCTGTAAAATTAAAACCAGATTTATAACAATAACTACTTGTACCCATGACTGTCACCTATAATTCAACAATTTTTTTTATTATTTCTTTTTAGGTACGCGCTTGACCATTACCTCACCTGATGGAAAGCGATCGACGATGAAGCGCGCTTACCTAGAAATAACCTATCCACTCTCGACTTAAAGATTCCCGGGTTGTAGCCATCAGGAAACACAGATTCCGGCAAGGAATTCCACTCTTTAGCTGTACGCACAATGAATGTGTTCCCAAAACGTTTCGTGCGTATAGATAGAATGTCAACCATGTACCGGTGACGCATTGCCGTACGCCTGGTGGTCCGATGATGGAACGGGCTAGGCGGAATTAGGTTATGCAATTCCGACACACACTCCCCGAAATGCAACCGGTAGAAAACCGACAGGCTAGCAACTCGGCGTCGATGCTCACGACTTTGAAGCCTCGACTCAACGAGTGCATCATTTCTAATGATCCTCCTGGCTCGTCTCTCAATTGCCTCAAGTGCATCAAGCTGGTATCGGGCAGATCCATCCCAAAGATACTCCATACAAGATCGAACTTGCGCTTGATAAAGTTTGAGCAGCTGTTCCGGCGTGAAGTACTGTCTGACCTTCGCGAGGATTTCCAGTTTTTTTGCATTTAAGGGACAGTTATTGCATATCTTACCTTACAATCATTGCATATTGAAAATACTTACGTCGGTTATAGCTTTTTCATCAGGATCTATTTTAAATTCAATTGAAAGTGTGGGCTCCGACGATTGCTGAAATAAAAAAGTATAATCATTATTTCTTATGACCTGCTGCAAAAAGGTGTTGAACCGCAGCGCTGGAGTCACTTCGAGGGGCATTCTAATGAGAAAATAAATAATAACATTAGTTCACTGGTCGATAACCAGGGTCGGTTCGTGGATAGAGTTTGTTTATGTGGGAAATCATCCAATTACTTTGCTCGCTCTAGGATGGAGCGAGAGGGCGTGTTAGACTGTTACTGACTAAAACCTACTCCAGCCGTTACTTTTTTTTTCCATTAAATAAGAAGGTTGCTTATTCAAAGCTTGAAGGGTTCGCAGCC
Source organism: Mythimna pallens (assembly GCA_961205895.1). Classification (NCBI taxonomy): domain Eukaryota; kingdom Metazoa; phylum Arthropoda; class Insecta; order Lepidoptera; family Noctuidae; genus Mythimna; species Mythimna pallens. The sequence goes on from OY540824.1 coordinate 946,946, forward strand.
CTGAGTCCCTACATGGTTTTAATTTCAACTCGATACCTCCACGCGTTTCCGAGATAAAGGGTCTTGACAGACAGACAGACGGACGGACAACAAAGTGATCCTATAAGGGTTCCATTTTTTCCTTAGCTGTACGCACAATGAATGTGTTCCCAAAACGTTTCTTGCGTATAGGTTGGATGTCCACCATGTACCGGTGGGGCATTGCCGTAAGCCTGGTGGTCCGATGATGGAACTGGCTAGGCGGAATTAGGTTATGCAATTCCGACGCACACTCCCCGAAATGCAACCGGTAGAAAACCGACAGGCTAGCAACTCGGCGTCGATGCTCAAGACTTTGAAGCCTCGACTCAACGAGTGCATCATTTCTAATGATCCTCCTGGCTCGTCTCTCAATTGCCTCAAGTGCATCAAGCTGGTATCGGGCAGATCCATCCCAAAGATACTCCATACACGATCGAACTTGCGCTTGATAAAGTTTGAGCAGCTGTTCCGGCGTGAAGTACTATCTGACCTTCGCGAGGATTTCCAGTTTTTTTGCATTTAAGGGACAGTTATTGCAAAATCTTACGTTACTATCATTACATATTGAAAATACTTACATCATTGTTATCAGGATCTATTTTAATTTCAATTGTTACTCTGGGCTCCGACGATGGCTGAAATAAAAAATTATAATCATTATTTCTTATGACCTGCTGCAAAAAGGTGTTGAACCGCAGCGCTGGAGTCACTTCGAGGGGCATTCTAATGAGAAAATATATAATAACATTAGCTCACTGGTCGATAACCAGGCTTGGTTCGTGGATGGGGTTTGTTTAGGTGTGAAATCATCCAATTACTTCGCTCGCTCTAAGAGGGTGTGTTAGACTGTTACTGACTGAAACCCACTCCCGCCATTACTTTCTTTTCCATTAACTCTGAAGTTTGCTTATTCACAGCTTTAAGGGATCGCAGACCTGAGCCCCTACATGGTTTTAATTTCAACTCGACTCCTTAACGCGTTCCCGAGATAAAGGGTCTTGACAGACAGACAGACGGACGGACAACAAAGTAATCCTATAAGGTTAAATTTTTTCCTTTTGAGGTACGGAACCCTAAAAATGATGGTAATTGCACATTACAAAGTGTAGATCTCTATGGAGAAGAATGTGCAAAAAACTACATGGACACAATTTTCCATCAGAAACTCAGATATTATGTGTTCTTGCCGAAGGGTGTCGTGAGCAATTGCCACAGGGAATTTCTGAAAGGGAAACTGTAGTCCTAGAACGCAAAGGACAGCTGAAAGATACAGGTGAAGTTTTAGTGAATAAGAGCTGACTCGCGAAATCATTGGGTATCTACGGGGTTACGCAGTAACGCATGTCGTTCAGGCAGTAGATCATCTGCTCGTCTGATATGCGTTTTATTTTAATTTGGAAAATCATCCAATGACTCCTCGCGCTCTAGAGCGGAGCGAGAGGGCATATCAGACCTCTCTCTGTCACTCTACTTTCACTAAAACCACACCCCAATTCCTTCTTTCCCTAGTGTTCTAGGACCTCGGATTTCCCTTTCAGAAGTCAAGCCATGGCCCCAATAGGCTTCGGCCTTGCTAGGCCCTACGATTACCAGACGGTCGGACGGCAAGCTACCTACTGCTCGTCGTTCATAAGCCCATTCCCCCTCATGACCAGTGACCTTTCAAACTATGGCCTGTACCAAGCCCGGTGCTAGATGTTACTGCCGCCGATCGCCCCGACAAGGACACGGCGGTGCACCGCTCAAGCGGGGTACACCTCCACCGTATACTTCACTGGGCACGCCGTAATTATGGCGGTAAGTCCCTTCTTTGAGGAGTGGCTGGAAAGGCAACACGGCGTCATTACCTTCCGCATGACGGTTACCGACATGACGTCATTACTCACCGGACACGGTAAGTTGGGGAAGTTCCTGCACCGGATTCGTGCGGAAGCGACGCCCGGGTGTCGCCACTGTGTGGACCGCCCGGAGGACACGGTGGAGCATACGGTGGAGGTGTGCCCCGCTTGGGCAGAGCAACGCCGTGTCCTCGTGGGGGTAATTGGCGGCGGCGATCTCTCGCGCCGGGCCTTGGTACAGGCCATGGTCCGAGGCGAGGAGGAGTGGCAGGCGGTCGCCTCCTTCTGCGAAGCAGTAATGCTTGCAAAGGAGGCGGCCGATCGCGAGAGGCAGCGGTCCTCACGCCCCAACCGCCGCCGGGATTCCGATCCCGATTTCCGGCCACCGTAGGCGCGGGCTTGCGGACGGCGAGCAATGGGTGGCTTGCCGTCCGACCGTCCGGTAACCGTCCGGACCAAGCCCAAGTCGTCAACGGCGCGTGCTGTTCCACGCGCGCCTCAAGGAGATGTCAGCAACTGTAGGGGCCCAGCAGGGTCGAAGCCTACTGGGGCCAAGGGTCTGATTCTGAAAGGAAGACTCGGCCCTGGTACGAAAGGCAACGAAGGAACAGGAGTGGGTTTTTAGTCAGTAAAAGTCTGACACTATCTCCCGCCCCGCCCAAGAGCGGGGGATGTCATAAGATGATTTTCCCACCGAAAAAAAAAAAAAAAAATAAACCGTATACTTCACGGTGTCCTCCGGGAATTCGTCAGACTTGCGTAACGTGAATTAATTTTAAATGAATTCATCTAAAATATACTGTATTGTTTATTTATTTATTAAAACTTCATGCAACACTAATGTGTGTGTATTCTGACCCACAGTTGCATCCACACAAAATGGCTGGAAGCCAACCCCAACGCAATTGGAAAAATCTATGTCGATATGATTGTTATTCTAATTTCTATGTGTAATTTTGATCTTTTTAGATTATTTTATTGTTTTATTTGACTTTAATTTTGTATCTAATGTAAGTATGGATAGTCCGCAAAATTTCTAACAAAAGTCTACCGGCGTTTTTGTCTTCGGTCCACAGCACTCAACAGTTAGTCGAACGTATCTTAACTACATCACTGGTTGACTGTGAGGTGCCGTGCTTGACCGACATGAACGCCTAGAAAGTGGCTTGCAAGGGCAAGGCGTTGCCCGAGAATCCATATTCCCAGAGACAGTGGGATGAGCCGCTCTGCAGGCTGGTACGGAATAATCTTATTAATACGTCCACCAATACTGCTGAGCGCGCCCGCCTACTAGCTGTGGGTGAATGGGAGTCGGGTCTCTGGCTACAGGCTCTACAATCACCTAACATGGGTACTATGCTGAGTGACACTACCTTCCGGATTGCTACATGCCTGCGTCTGGGTGCACCTAGTGGAGCTCCACATCGATGTCAGTGCGGCAAAGCAGTCGACCGCCTCGAACACCATGGCCTATCATGCAGTAGAAGCGCTGGTCAGATAGCACGACATGCCAGTATTAACGACATCATCCGCCGAGCTCTTGTCACCGCCGGGGTGCCAGCTGTTTTAGGGAAGAGGCCAGACGGGATGACTATAGTGCCTTGGAAATTGGGTAGGCCTTTTGTGTGGGATGCAACATGTATCTACATCCTTGTGCCATCCCATCTTTTGAGTACGGCGGGCTGTGCCGCGGCGGCTGCTGCAGGCGTAAATATAATAACCTCATCTAAGGTTGATGTTATTAGTTAGGTTATTTGAGCCGTTTGAAGTTGAATCACTAGTTCACCATCGAGTTGTTCGGGATATCAGCAAACAGCTGGTCGACTCTTCGCGTGACCAGAGGGCTGGGCTTTGCTTCGGTCAACGAATCAGCATTGCCATCCAGCGTGGCAATGCTGCCAGCGTTCTGGGCACTTTTCCCACTGACATCGATGTGGACGATTTTATTGATGCCCTATGGGTTTTATTTGTACCCGTTTGTACATATTATTATTTTCAGATTGTTTATATTCTTATTAAGTTATAATATTAAATGGTTAAGATGTATATATATATATATATATTTAAGTATGGGTAAAAGCCCCGACAGCCATACGCGGTTGGATCAAGGGCCTGATAGAAAAGGTAGTACCGAGGAGTACTAATACGGCTCGCATCGTGAGGACGTTCTTGTCTCTGGAGCCCTAACCATCGATAGCTAAGACCCTGCTCCTGATTTTTAAATGTCTTTATATGCTTTTGCTAAAAAAATATATATTTCAAAATGTAATTTAAGTGTACTTACCTACTTAAATAAATAAAGAGATATTTAAAAAAATTGTAAAATCTGTAAAGAATGTGTAAATAAAGGGAATAATAATAAATTATGTGAAATGATGACAAATTTATCATCGCCTTCCTACCGTTAGGTATCACTTATTGTTACATATTAGGATCAGCGGTAAATTTAGCTTAGTCAGAATACAAGCATTTCGACCGGTGCTTGGACCTGAAGCCTGACTGCCCGGTGTACGTCGTATCAAAACATACCTATTAGTGCTTTCAACTATCCGAAATACTTACACCTGCTTCTCCTGGTTCATTTGGATTTACATCAATGTCAACTCTTATCTTAAGGTCGTGGTTGGACGCTTGCTGGTTGTTCTGTAAAACGATAAAAAAAAATCGAATGAATACATACGTGTGACAACAACATAACTAACACGAAACTAACGGCACCTCTCAAGCTAAATGCCACAAGCCGGCGTGCCAAAGAAAGATACATACATACAATAAAAAAAAATAACCAATCGCTAATTGTAATTCTTACAATTATGGATTTATAACGTCACAACGGTCTATCTATCTGATTTGTAGACAGTGCATTGGGCATTGGGGTTTTTTTGGTGGAAAATCGTCTAATGACATCTTGGGCGGGGCGGAGAGCGTGTTACACTTTTACTGACTAAAACCCACTCCTGTTCCTTCTTTCCTTCGTTCCTTCGTTGAAAAATAAGTTACGAAGTTTTAATTCGTAATAATTTATAAGGATTTAGGGGCCCTGGAACAATTTGCTACTGGCCCTGCCCCGGCTCAGTCTGGTACTGTCTACGGTATATTTATCTGATTTGATATAGTCAGGACTTCCTGGATCTACGGTCTATTTATCTAACGTGCTGTAGGCGGAACTTGAATCCTAGATCTATGCTCCATTTTACCTGTGTCGTAAACTATCAACCTGCCTTTTTTGCGATGTTGGAGTATACTGCTTGTCGAATACAACCAGTAAATACCAATTATTTACCTTATAATTATACGGATTTATTTATCTATCTGACTATACGTAAGGATTGTTAAATATTAACAAATGAGCCGGGGCCAACGGCTTAACAACTTTGCTTTCTGAGACACGAAGGGGTCTCGGTTTGCAGTGGATGGTCACCCTTCCACGGACAACCTTGCCAAGTGTCACTTGACCTAGAAAGTCGACCTGTGCGACTGTTATTATTTAGCGACGGGACGAAGCTCGTTGCTAAAAATAACACTGAATTGTTTATTCATTTTATGAAAACTGTTCTGTATCACTATATACATGCACCCAGTGACGGATTAACCCTAAATCATCACGTCTGGGGGGGCACCAGAAGAAGCACAAAAAAATCCGTCCTTAGGGCATCACATCTCACTCTTATGTCACCAAAAAAAGTTTCTATGACTAACGGGTTTTAAGTTGACATAGAGTCCGACCTAGAGTCATAACCCCGCTCCCGCTTGCCCACTCGCTGCCCGCTAGTGTATTCGGCAACTCAAATGCACCAGAATTGTGATCAGCCAGCCACCCCGTGGCCCCTCCGCAAATCTGTTTCAATCAAATAATTTGTTTTTTGAGTAATTGTGCCGGCCGGCTTCTATGCATACGTAATAATAGGGGTTAGAGTATGATATTGCCGTTTTATTGTAATAGGTACTTCGAATTGATATAAAACCTTAATGGTTTGAGATTTTTGAGGGAAACTTTTTCACATAGTAGGTACCTATGAAGTTCTTCTTTTAAATAAAACATTTTACAAAAAATAAAATAACTGACTACACTAAAAAAAACACTAAAAGAAACAAAATAACTTTAATTTCGGAAGTCGATGTTTCTCGGTATTTTTGTTTCTTATTTAACACCGACTTTTAGTTGCGATACATTTACAACCAGCCTATTCTCATGACAATTCCAATTAACCCAAACACTGCTAGGTTACATTGTTTTATTATGAAGTTCCTGTTTCTATCTTCTACCTTCCGGCTCCATCATCATCATCAGTTCACTTTGATGATACCATTTTAAACATAACTATTCAGAACCATTTATTTGTTAGTATTGTCATAGTCGCTTAACAATCTACTTTTGATATCTATGTGAGTGTGATGTTCAATTGGCCATTTCTGGTCTTCTTCATCAGTTCCACTTCATCAAATGTTACTTTTTGACTGTAAATACTTAAGTCCTCGATGAAAATACCAAAATAACTATATGGTTGCCTATAATATTTGAGGAGTTCATCATGAAAACTGGATTTGGAACCAATCTGGAAGCATAACCTCTAAGGGGGAAAAAAAATTGCCAATCAGTCCATAAACGACGGAGTTCTGAAGTAACAAACATAATTTAAAAAAAAAATAACCGAATTGATAATCTCCTACTTTTTTGGTAGTCTGTTATAAATGTGCAACATTTGATTATCGACATTCGGTTGTTTTTTATTCAGCTTAGACAAGAAAGGTGGATACTTCGAGAATTCGAGTGATTTTTGAATACGAGTTTCGACGCGGAACTAACGTGGCAGAAACAGCTCGCAATATCAATGTTGCGTTTGGAGAGGGGACTGCTAATGAACGCACCGTGCAATTTTGGTTTAAACGCTTTCGTGATGGATTTTATTTGAAGAACGAACCACGTGGAAGACCGCCCACACAGGTGAATAACAATGAATTGAAAGAGATGGTGGAAGCCCATCCGAGCCAAACTACCCACGAATTAGCGGCATGGTTTAACATTACCTTAACAACAATAAAAAAATATGAAAACTGGGTGCCTCATGATTTGACTGATCTGCAGAAAGAAACGCGTGTTGAAACTTATGTTGCCTTGTTGAATCGATACAAAAATGAAGGAATATTGGATCGAATTGTGACATGTCATGAAAAGTGGATGCTTTACGATAACCGTAAGAGAAAAATGCAATGGCTGACCCCAGGTCAAACGCCGCAACAGTGTCCTAAAGCAAAGCTTACCAATAAAAAGGTAATGGTAACTGTTTGGTGGTCTCAGCATGGTGTTATTCACTAAAGCTTCCTCCAATCTAGTCAAGCAATAACGGCAGATTTCTACTGTGCTGGACTCCAAACAATGATAGCAAAACTAGCCGTGAAACAGACTTGACTCATGAATCAATCTTCACCATTATTGCTCCATGATAACGCGAGACCGCATACAGCACTAGAAGCCATTTTAACTCTTCAGGAACTGCAATTAGAAACCATTCGTCACCCTCCGTATTCGCCAGACCTTCCTCCAACGGACTACTATTTTTTTCGTGATTTGGACAAATACTTGATAAAAAGTTTTCTTCTCAGGTACAAATTGCTTTCACACAGTATGTCGAATCTAGATCTCCAGAGTATCTCAAAGGCATAAATGACCTTCCTATTAGATGGTAGCAATGTATAGATAATATATATAATAAAATTATTTTGATTTAATTTAAATGTCAAATGAAAAAAAAAACGAATTTCAATTTTTTAGTACAAATCGGCAATTTCATACTTTAACCCCTAATAAATAATATGCTTTGATTTATTATTGTTGTCGCACCTACTCCACTTCTAAGGTACGTTACATCTCATCACCTAATTTTACAAAAAACTAATGTTTTAGGCGATAAAGGTTTAAAGACCGATTCTAGCTGACATGCGGATAGGGGGGCCCACAGGCGTAGATTGCTTAGGGCATCAAGTAGTCTTAATCCGTCACTGCATGCACCCGTTGCACACGTCAGTACTTACACTGTTGTAAGATTTTTTTTTTGTAGCTACAACAGTTAAGGTACCAGCCCTTGCGAACGTCAGCCGTCCGGCCGTCCGGTAACCGTCCCGACCGAGCCCAAGTTGTCGACAGCGCGTAGTGTTCCACATGCGCCTCAAAGAGATGTCAGCAAAACCGTCAGGGGCCCAGCAGGACCGAAAACTACCAGGTCGACTGCTGAATAGGTTACTCGTGGTTTTCTAACACGCTAAGGCAACTGAAGGAACATAGGTGTAGTTTTGATCAGTAAAAGTCTGACGCCCTCTGGCTCTGCCCTAGAGCGGGAGAAGTCATTAGATGATTTCCCAACTTGAAAAAAGCCCTTACAGCCCAGTCTCAGAAATCCACCAGATTTTAGAGGTAGATCACCTAGTGGTTTTTTATTTAAAAAATATATTGTTTTACTTACCATGGCTGGTTCCATAAGTACTTTGTGCTTTCGGGCCGTGGGAGTGACTACTCTCTTTGTTACAGCACTGAAATAGTAAACGATCAATTAGCTTGGATCATGGTGTCCACAATGTGCTGTTGCAAGAGTCTTCTTGCTAGCAGCCATTTTTGCCGTTATTGTGTTTGGCTGTATGTTGCGAAAACTTCAATGTGTATAAACTATAACTTACCTACTATTTGTTGGAAATTACACGATTTAAGTAGACTCTTCTTGAAGTCGCCGGCTACAATCCATGTAAGTACTTACCGAAGTTAATTTTGAGGAATCACGGACTCACAGTAAATATGTAGACTTACATCTGAAATCGTGGACCGCCTTGAGCACACCTGTTGATCAAAGCTCGTGTCTTCTCTGTATTTCAGGCGGATAGTTTTCTGCTGATATTATTTTAACATTCGTAGGCAATAGGTATCTAATAAACATGAAAATTAAGCATTGCGTTTGCTATTTCGCATTGCATACAAAAATTTCGCTCGTTTCCTACAAGAAAAATGTAAGTAACCAAATAGTAATTGCAGTACTTACCCACTATTCGATTGAAATAGAACCTCTTCTAACAGTTAATTTTATCTTTTATCGATACGTAAAGTTTTATAAATTGTTATTCAATCAAAGGTTAATAGGGTATTTACATAGAAGCACAATAAATCAAAATACTTAATCGAAACACCGACAAGCAGCGATCCGCTTCGCAGTGAATGATGCCGATCGATATAACGCGACAGGGGTTGCCTTCTCAAAGAGCCCGTTTACAAGTAATAATGGTAATGATGAATATCAACGCTTAAGAAAGTGGAAATTTAATAGCTGACTAATCCAGCTGCAGAAAATGAGATAGTCGCAATTAAGAGCCGGTTGTAGTCACCGAGTACTTCGGAAGCGGTCCCAAAGCCCAAAAAAATAAAAAATAATAACCGACTTCACTTTAATTTTGGAAGTCGGTGTTTCTCGGTTTTTTTTTTTAGGTAGAAAATCATCTTATGACAAATCTCGCTCTTGGGCGGAGCGAGAGATAGTGTCAGACTTTTACTGACTAAAAACCCACTCCTGTTCCTTCTTTGCCTTCGTCCCAGGGCCCCGGGTTTCGCTTTCACACTACCCATGGCCCCAGTAGGCTTCGACCCTGCTGGGCCCCTACGATTTGCTGTTTCTCGGTGCGATGCACTTATAAACAGAGTGCCTATTTCTTATGACAGTTCCGATAAACCCAAACACTGCTAGGTTACATTGTTTTATTTTGAAGTTCCTGTGTTTACCTTCCACCTTCCCGCTCCATCATCAGATCAGTTCGATAGTACCTTATAGCCCAAGTGCATCTCATGACAATTCTAATAAGCTTTGGGCTTATTATACGGCTGGGATACTTTGATTAATTACGGAGTTCCTGTGCCTACCTTCCGGTTCCATTATCAGATAAGTTCGATAGTATCTTATAGCCAAAGTGCATCTCATGACAATTCTAGGTAATAAGCCCAAACACGGCTAGGATACATTGATTATATACGCAGTTCCTGTGCCTACCTTCCGGCTCCATCATCATCATTAAATCACTTCGATGATATCATTTTCAACGTAACTATTCAGAACCATTCATTTATTTGTATTGTCATAGTCGCTTAACTATCTTCATTGTGATATCTATGTGAGTATGAAGTTCCGTTTACCATTTCTGGTCTTCTTCGTCAGCTCCACTTCATCAAATGTTACTTTTTATCTGTAAATGCTTAAGTTCTCGATCAAAATACCAAAATCACTATATGTTTGCCTATAATATTTGAGGAGTTCCTCATGGAGCCCAACATCAGAGCTATTATGGCGGTAAATCTCCTCTTTGAGGCGTGGTTGGAAAGACGTCACGGCGTCCTTACCTTCCGCATGACGCAGGTTCTCACCGAACACGGTAAGTTCGGGAAGTTCCTGCACAGGATTCGTGCGTAAGCGATGCCCGGGTGTCGCCAATGTGTGGTACGCCCGGAGAACACGGTGGAGCAAACGGTGGAGGTGTGACCCGCTTGGGCAGAGTAACGCTGTGTCCTCGTGGGGGCAATCGGCGGCGGCGAAAACTCGCGCCGGGCCTTGGTACAGGCCATGGTCCGGAGCGAGAAGGAGTGGCAGGCGGTCGCCTTCTTCTGCGAAGCAGTAATCCTAGCAAAGGAGGCGGCCGATCGCGGGAGACAACGGTGTTTACGCCCCAACCGCCGCCGGGATTCCGATCCCGATTTCCGGCCACCGTAGACGCGAGCTTGCAGACGGCAAGCAATGGGTAGCCTGCCGTCCGACCGTCCGGTAACCGTCAGGACCAAGCCCAAGTCGTCAACGGCGCGTATTGTTCCACGCGCGCCTCAGGGAGATGTCAGCAAATATTAGGGGCCCAGCAGGGTCGAAGCCTACTGGGGCCATGGGTAGTGTGAAAACGAAACCCGGGGCCCTGGGATGAAGGCAACGAAGGAACAGGAGTGGGTTTCTAGTAAGTAAAAGTCTGACATTATCTCCCGCTCCATCCTTCTTGTTATAAGATGTTTTTCCCACCTAAAAAAAAAAAACATCAGAACTAGGGGAAAAAAATTGCAATGGAGTTCTGAGGTAACAAACATAAAAAAAGATAAATAAAAAATACAACCGAATTGATAACCTTTCAAGATTTTTGTTTTTACCATTCCAGTTGTTCGCAAAACTTAGGGAAACGCCCCCCATCTAGTGGATGTTGGACGCCGTAGCTGGTTGTTTCTCGTATGTACCTTCCGCTTACCGTTCTCGCAACAGTGCGACCTAACCAGAGTGATGCCGAGATATCTTGGATGGGGGGAAGTAAAATTGATTTTGTTACTTAAATATAGGTATTTTATAGTACAGGACATACATCGATAGAATACTAGGTATTTTATTTTGTTTGTATTTTTAACCGACTTCAAAAAGGAGGAGGTTCTATGTTCGGCTGAATGTATGTTTTTTTTTGTTTGTTCACCGATTTCTCGGTCAATTGTGAACCGATCTTGAAATATTTTTTTGACTGAAAGTTTATGCTTCCGAGTTGGTCCCATAGAAATATTGTTATGATCAGATCATGAACTTCGAAGATATGGAACAAACTCCTCATAGGATCACAGCAGAACCGTCGTAACAAGTAAAATTGCTTTGTTTATACGTGTAGTCGATGACTGACTGAAAGAAGAGGAGGAATATATCGATCTCATCTGATGATGAAGCCTGAAGTTAGGCACGGGAACTCTGTAATATATTAATGTAATCTAATCGTGTTTGGGATTATTAGAATTGTCATGAGATGCACTCTGGCTATAAGGTATTTAAGTTTGGCTGATAATAACTAAAAAGTGTAAGTTAAATAACGAAGAAACAAAACTATTATTCTATTATAACTATCTTCTATATTCTTCTTCTTAATAACTTGTTACTTTATATCTTTAAAAATATACCCATTGTATAATTTAGAAGAATTTTTTCAAATTTTATAAACGTCATGTAGCATAGAGCAATTTGTTTTATTAGGATACAACTTGTTTGACATAAACGAGCATGGCAATTGAGAGTTTGTTATGTTCACGCAAATGTGTCGCTGATGGTAGCACGTGTAATGGATCATTCAATTCCCTTCAAAATGTTTGAGCTGTGCGGGCCTGGTGTATGCGTCAGGCTTGAAAACAGCACAGATATGTCTAGGTCTAACTCTGCTTAGTTTGGGACTAAATGACATTGTGTGAAAATTGTGAAAATTTTTTAAGTATTTATAAAATTATTAATGTGAAATCAGCCATTCAGACTTAGACACTATTTGTGCAATGACTTCTACTTGTCAGATACGGATTGCCACTAAAAAACTGTTATTTACAAATGGTGTAACTAGAAACAAAAACATGTACGGCACTGCAAAATAAGACGAGTAGCGGTCGGTGTCCGAACCTATAGTTTTGTTGTTGAATTCCGTGTCGAGAACAGGCAACCAGCTAACCGATTGCCGCTACCGGACTCAGCAAGAATCAAACACTACCGAGAAACACTGACTTCCGAAATTAAAGTTATTTTGATCCTTTTAGTGTTTTTTTAGTGAAGACGGTCATTTTTTTTTTTTGTGTAATGTTTTTGTGGAAGTGTACTTCAGACAGTCCGACCATGGATGGGTAGAACCATATTCACACTCATTATTGAGTAGTCATAATGAATCGTGAAAATTTTAATAACTTACAATCAAACTGACGAACTAGTGCCTACCGATTGCCGTATAATCAAGTACCTATTGATAACTGGGTTGCGGCAGTCACATAGGCAGTTGCTCCATGCAGCATGGGGGATGTTCAGCAACAACGAGTTTTGCAGGAAGTCCACCTCAATGTACCTAGATGATAATAGCATCTGTCTCGTTCATTTCCAGTTATTACCGCCAATTACTGATGAAAAACGGGATAAAAAAATCCTAGCATTTGCCAGTGATGATTTTGAAACACATAGGTAATCTCTCGTTCCAGGAAAAATTGCTCCATATTCCTTTCTGCAAATCCGATCTTAACCCCATCTCTCCCTCGATACAAAAATGTTCTCAATAAATTCAAAAGATCAGTTACGGAGACCTATCTAATGTTAACATCATCAATTGATAATAGAAACCTAATTATTTTACGTAATTATTATTTTTGTTAAAGAAGAGGCCATCTTAAATTCCCGTCCTCTTACCCCTCTTTCCATTGACCCTCTTGATTTTTCCTTTCTTAATCCTAGACTTTTCATAATTTCGCCACGGTATATCTGTTCTGCATCTGCACAGGTGATCTCAACATGAGATGACTGGAACGCTATCAAAGAATGGTGCTCCATTCTTAACCGTATACCGTTTTCAATTAGCTGCGATCAGTTTAGTTACTACTAGACTACTGACTATAATGAGATATGTTGCAGTAGTTAGAAATTTTGGTGGGTTAAAGCCACTGCTTTAATTCTCCTTAGTCATATAGCACATTTTTTTTTCAGGCGATTGATTGGATTTCGTATTAGAAGCATACTTGGCAATGGGTTGGGATGGAGCTTTAATCGTTCAGACTGTATCACTGGATAAACTGGAATTTAAATTTGGAAGAACATCAATTTTCTGATCCAATAATGAAGCAAACTTTGACCATTCTGTTTTGGATAAGTTGTACTTCAAAATTGGAGGAGAAGCCCAATCCCAACCCAATGGGTTGAAGAAGCTAATTCAGCAGAGCAAAACGTTAAATCAACACAACTCTTCTGTTGACCAGGAGGTGACCTGCGTAGTGGACTACCATTACTTAATATGCAGAGGTCCATGTCATCCAAAATCTCAACCAAAGCTACACCAAATGCATCACAACGCTCAGACCCCATCTGTACTGGTGACAGTTAAAGTCGCCCATGACCAGTATGGGATCCTGAACATTGGAGAAATTGTTTCTTAGAATTCCTAGGAGAATACAGTAATGCCTTCCATCCTTTTAGATACAATGCACATGTCACCTGTAAGTGAAGGCAAAGATAAAGGCGAAAGTGGGACTCGATTGTTGACAAGATGAGCCGATCCTCCATAGCCGTCAGATCTATCACAACGGTTCTCGGTTGTGACAGTTCTGACGGCCGCCATAGACGTTCAAGTAATTTGATTAAACAGGCTAGTTCAAACAGTTTGGTCAAATTGGCATGACCTTTCAAGCGACCACACACCATCAGGCAGACTTGAAGCGGTGTCAGTTCAGTATCGAAGCGGTCGAAGAGTGGTAGTGCTTCTTTAAAATGTCTACAGATGATGCTTTAGCAATTGTTGGTTTAGTGTTTGCTTTGCAGGCCCACAAAAGGACAAAAAAACGTTCTGTATGGTGTAAAAAGTGGCTCATGAAAAGAGACGAATATTCGCATATATTAAATGAATTGAAATTTGCTCTTAAAGACTGGCATAATTATTTGCGAATGAATGAGGAAACATATTTAAAGCTTATGTCGTTAGTCAGTCCATTAATTAAAAAAGAAAACACTATTATGCGAAAATCTATATCACCACATGAAAGATTAAGCGCAACTTTGAGCTTTCTTGCGACTGGGAGGAGCTATGAAGACCTACAATTACCGACATTAATATCACCGCAGGCTTTGGGACCCGAAAATAAGGTGCTCTGGAGAGATTGGTTAAAGGTAAATAAAATACTTGTTATTTATTTTATTATAAATTGTAATGATATTTATCTTAACAACGAAATCAAACACAAAACTTATCTAAATTAAATAAAAAAAGAAATAAGACTCACTCTTACGTCCTAGTCAACAAAAATCGTTTACATTTGGAAATTACTTAAGTAAGTAGCTGCATTTACATCTGGATCTGGAAAGTTGTACTGGATTAGGTTCCTGTTCTTGTATTTCTAAGGGCTGCATCTGTGTGATAACAGTGGGTTGTGTTGAATTAGTGGGAGAAACAGGAGGAATAGATGATGATGGTATATATGTATGATTCGATGATGATGATGACATGGACCAATTTATTGGAGAATGTGAATATTGTGACTGTTGAGCAAATGCATGCTGTTGTGAAATGCATGCTGTTGTGAATGATTATCATTACATAACTTGTGTGCAAAAGTCAAGTTGCCCAACCCGGCTTCAAAAAGAGTATCATCAATGATTTTTTCTCAAAAGTCAAAAAATTTTTATTTCACATAGGCCTACATGGGCACTTATAAAACGTCAGAAGCTAGTGCACGGTTCCAAATTGGTCGTTTCCTATGGAGAAGAACCGGCAAGAAACTCCATGGTTACTCTTTTAAAAAAATGATTGTTTACAATATTTTCATATTACAGTATTAATAGACATTATGTAAGAACAGTGTAGACCAGTCGATATTGTACCCAAAAGCACAATAAAAATAATAATATTAAAAATAAAAAATAAAGTGAGTCGTAATAGGAAGTAACCTAAGAATTCGCGAAGTCCACGGTGTTCTCACATTCACATTAAAAAAAAGAAGCTATATAAAAAAAAAAAACAAGAACAATAAGTAATTACAATTATAAGAAAAAAATATTGCAAAAGCAATGTGTAGGAAGAAAAGAAAAAATGTATATATTACAACAAATGTGGAGCAGTTAATAGATAGATGTACACAATATTATGAGTTACTAGGGGGCCACATGTGCAGAAGCAGTCATTGCCAAACAAGCGTGTCTTCGATATAGTCTTTAACCTTGTAATACGCTTTTTTAGTTAGGACACGCTTAATATGGGTTTTAAACTTGCCCTCGCTAAGTTCAGTCACCGCCTTTGGTAGCTTGTTATAAAAGCGTATGCTGTTTACTAAAAATGACTTGCTGGTCTTAGCTAATCTCCATTTGGGTAATACAATTTCGTGTTTACTGCGCGTATTTATGTTATGAAAACCGCTTCTAATTTTGAAAAGTCCTAGGTTTTTACGAACGTACAAAATACTTTCCAAGATATAAAGAGAAGGCAGAGTAAGTATATCGATTTCTTTGAATTTATTTCTGAGGGACTCGCGAGGACCCATTTTATAAATTGATTGCTCTCTTTTGCAATATGAAAATTGAGTCCACATCAGCTGCTGATCCCCACAGTAAAATGCCATAAGACATAATACTGTGGAAATAAGCATAGTAAACTAACCTAGCGGTGGCTACATCTGTCAATTGCCTTATTTTTCGTACTGCATATGCGGCTGAGCTTAATCTACCTGAAAGAGTTCTAATATGAGCGCCGCACTGCAGTTTAGAATCGATAGTTATACCTAAAAACACAGTTTCCGTAGTAACATCAAGTTTGTTGCCGTGTAGAATTAGATTGACGCCAACTTGAGGGACATTTGGTAATGAAAATTTCATACATTTAGTTTTATTCGCATTTAATAAGAGATTATTAGCTGCGAACCATTTCGAAAGAACAGTCAGACTTTCATTGACTTGCAAGACATCCCTATCTTTTCTATCCACTTTAAAAATAAGAGAAGTGTCATCAGCAAACAGAATTATATCGGATAAATTAGCCATCATATAAGGAAGGTCATTAATATAAACTAGAAAAAGAAAAGGGCCAAGAATTGAACCCTGGGGCACGCCCATCTTTATTAAAGACCCCGAAGACGTCGCCCCATTAATGGATACTTTTTGCTGCCTGTAAGATAAATAGGAAAAAACAAGATCAGCAGCTCGTCCACGAATTCCGTAATGATGTAATTTACGGATCAGAGTATTATGGTCAACACAGTCAAATGCTTTTGAGAGGTCACAGAATATGCCAATAGCATCCTGGGACTTCTCCCAGGATTCCAAAATGTGACTGATGACTTTCACTCCTGCATCCGTCGTTGACCTTCCTTTCGTGAAGCCAAACTGATGACTATGCATAATCCTATTTGAATTGAAATGAGACAACATCTGGTCGAGCAATGAGACGCTGCGTTTAAGATAATTCACGCATTTTGATCGCAACACTTTTAGCGAAAACATCATAACGGTCTTCTTTAATAGCGGGTCGTTTATAATGATTCTGTACCGATAAAAGTACATCACTGACAATTGAGTCTGCTTTCTTTTTTGGTGGTCTTGACTGTGGCCGATTGTTGGTACTTATATTGGTGGGGTCACTCTGCTCATCGGTGGACTCAGCCGACTAAGTTTCTGTGTGCTCAGTGGGTTCAGTATCGGAGGACTCTGTAGGAGTCGTTAGCATCTGAAACATTTGTTTATTAGTTTAACGCCACATTCTCTGTTCTAATACCTGTTTAAAATATAAATTTTGTTAATTTATATTTCAGTTTCCGCGAACTAAAGAGAAATGGAAATGTATATCCAAACAATTTGAAGAAAGATGGAATTTCCCGCATTGCCTTGAGCGATTGATGGGAAGCACGTAGATATTACAGCCCCGGAAAATAGTGGATCGTATTATTTTAATTACAAAGGCAAACATAGCATGGTTCTTATGGCAATAGTGGACGCGAATTATCAATTCTTGCTGTGCGACTTTGGGACCAATAACAGGGTTTCGGATGGAGGTGTTCTTCAAAATACTGAATTTTATCAAAAAATTCAAAATAAAGATTTAAAAATTCCTCACGCGGAAAGTGTGGAAAACAGTTCCAGAAGCTTATGTATTCGTGGTCGATGATGCATTTCCTTTAAGATGCGACATGATGAAACCTTTCCGACAAATTGACTAAAATACACATGAAAGCAAGATCTACAATTATCGTGTATCTCGAGCAAAGCGGATAGTTGAGAATGCATTCGGCATATTGGCGTCCAGATTCAGAATTTTTCACACGCAAATTAACTTAGATTCTCACAGAATAGAATCCGTAGTAATGGCGTGTTGTTTTTTACACAATTTTCTGATGTCATCCTCGCGTAATTGTTACGCCCCATCAGAATGTTACGATCAGGAAAACAGAGAAAACGTGACTATTACACCCAGGTTTAACACCACAGTCAAATATGAATCACTTACGCCGTAGAAATTATGGGAATATTACAAAGGCGGCCAAGATTGTAAGACAAGAATTTATTAACTATTTTAATAAGGAGGGTAGTATTCCATGGCAGAATGATTTTGTGATATAAGCAAAAAAACAAATACTTATGATAAAAAACTAAATTTATTATTATGATAAAAATTAAAAAAAGGTTAATACAATTTGTTTTATTAACTTACCTCAGATCCAACATGATCAGACATGTTCGAGCGTGAACTTCTTGGAATGCATTGTTCTTTAAGAAAAGCTAGTTGATTATAGTACCATAACTTTGGCTTATATATTTCATCAGTGCGTACACCTGACTCAAAGACTCCTCAACTTTATGTTCCTTTTTTTTGAAGACTGTTCGAAAACTGATAATTTTTTTTGTCACCAGGTCACGCCCTGCATTCAGTTCTATTTCCCTAAGTTTTTCTATTAGTTTACATTAAGCAGCATTCCGCTTATCTCTGTTATGGTAATTTTTATTTTGGATGTTCCATAAACAGGTTTCATTTCGATATATTTGTATGAATTCTTCTAGTACATCGCGGTTCGACATATTGCAATACAACACGTCCGCAAGGGAACACTTCCATAGCAATAACTGAGCGCACAACACACACACTCAAATAAAAATACGAAAAATCATATTTCTTCCTTCCATTTGATTTCTCATTAAATTTCATCAAATTTTACCACAGACAGTCATGCGAATTTGACCAAACTGTTTGAACTAGCCTGTTTGATCAAATTACTTGAATGTCTATGGCGGCCATTATAATATGGAATACGGAAACTAAGATTTCGGGTAAGCCAAGTATTTTTTTTTTAAACTATGAAGGTACAGCAGATCACAGCTCCGAACAATTACAGGAGTCTTCACAGAGCACTATGCCACCAACAAACAACTCCACAACATTGGACTAGCAAGCGACCCGACTTGCAGGATCTGTGGAGATGCAGAGGAGACTATGCTACACTTGCTGTGCGACTATGCAGCATTAGGCTCCAAAAGACTAGAGTATCGGGGCCAACCATTTCCAAGACCAGAGGACTCAAGGCTTAGCCCCATCAAGGCCATACTGGGACTCATGAAGCAGATGAAAGAAAGAAAAGAAAGAAAACATATTTATTCTGCCCGAATAGACGCACAATAAAAAATAATCATCTGTCGGGCCATGTGCAACACAGTTGACATCATTTTGATCTATGATATTTTATATTTAGAATTTTATCATTATATAATCTGTGGAGATGCACGGAGGGCTAGGGGTTGAGTAGACAGTAGGGGCATAGCACAAATGATCCAGAAGGGTTGAAGTGGTCTGACCTAGGGCCAGCCCCACAACAAGATAAAATAAGATATTGAAAGTGGGATTTGAGGCTATATGTATAGTATATTTCGCAAGAAGATTTATTGACTAAAAAAGATTTGTGTCCTGAGGAGAAATGAACTCTATGGATACATGGTTTCGGTCAACTCTTTTAACACCATCCCGAAGAAAATTTTGCAATGTTGATATAAAGAGTTTACCGAAGTTTACAGCGTATAGTGTGGTGACTGCGTTTGGTGTAGCTTCGATTCTAGGGACATGAAAGATAGAGACCATTGTCCAAAGCTGAATATTTTACCAGGCCGATTTGGATCTTAGTTCGTTTATTTGGAGTGGATGCGAGTGCAAGCGTTTCTTTGCCACTGGGGAGTTCACGAGAGCTTTGGGTCACATCCAATTCCGATACGCTGCAGACAACGTCGCCAGATTGAAAAAGCTGGTTTTGAGACAGAACGTTTGGGGAAGCTGGGATACCGGGGGGATACGGATAGGTTTAATTTATCCATTTTGGATGTCTTGAGACAATTACATTACAAACATGTTTATGAACACAAAGACAACACAATTAAATAAAACAATTCACAAAAGTTACAACAATCACTCGAGAACGACCTAAGCTCTAAAAGCACACGATACTATCCAAAAAACCTGTGACGAGAATCCTGGAAATAAAAATCGGAAAATGCCTAATGCATATTTTAGAGCAACACGAGTCGAAAGCGAGAATTTAATCTGATTTAATCACAGTGTAAATTGAATAAGAATATAATAACAATAAATCTGTCAGTTTGTTTGACAGGTAAACACAACAACCCCGAAACACGTCAAAATTCGTTTCGTTCGTATCACAGAGTACTATCGATCTCGACGACGATGGTGTTATAATAAAAAAATATAATTATATTTACAATTATTTATTTACTTTTAATATATTCTGCTCACCCAGCTTAATTTTTTTAGTTTTGTTTTTATTTATGTTGTTCAAGTGCATAGACAATAATAGACGTGCACAGCAACTCCGTGTAAATACTCCTTTATACATTATGGTTTACTTTCTAAAATGCAATTTTTTGTTGTTATTTTTCATGAACGGCAACACACATAACTGCTGCGCGTCCATGTCAAGACGGACTCATCTGTGTTACACGGGATCAATATAAATTAAAAATGCGGAATCCTCACACAAAATAATGTTATTTGTGTTCAAACGTCGCGTAATACATTAGCGAAAATATTAACATAATCTTCGCTGCCCTTAGACCGGATTACATCGCATCTGATCCCAAACCACTCTGAATACATAGCAGCAAAGAGAGAATGACCGAGCCATCCTTTATCTACAAAGTGAAGTGTTGAACGTTGTGTGAAAACTGTAAGGTGCATTATGTAGTGGGAAGTTAACATTAGTGTGTTTAGTGGCGTATAAGAGTTGTTTGGGCGTCATCGTGTGATTATGTCGACGAGATGATGTGGACGCTAGTGGTGGCGGTGGTGGCGGCGGCAGCGGCGCTGAGTGCGCGCGGCGAGCAGGTGCTGCTGCTTGACACCACCACCGAGGCGACGCTCGGCTGGACCCGCTTCCCGTATGGCGCACAGGCGAGCACGCCTGGCTGGCTGGAGGAATCCTACACTAACTTCGAAAAGCAGATCAACTGGCGCTCGTACGTCGTATGTGACGTCGCGCATCACAACGTCAACAACTGGCTGTGGACGCCGTTCATCGAGCGTAGGAATGCCAACCGTATTTATATTGAGATCAAATTCACTATAAGAGACTGTTCATTGTTCCCTGGTAATGCACTAAGCTGCAAGGAAACATTCAGTTTACTGTACTACGAATTCGACGTGGCGACGCGAGAGCAGCCACCATGGGAGCCCGAGAGCTACAAGCTAGTGGGTCGCATTGCTGCAGGTGAGGGCCGCTTCAATACTAACTCTGAAGTCGACATTAACACTGAGGTGAAGAGCATAGCTGTTACTAAGAGAGGTGTCTACTTCGCCTTTAGAGACCAGGGTGCATGTATATCCATCTTGGCTGTGAAAGTTTACTACATAACATGCCCTGAAGTAACAGTCAATTTTGCTAGGTTCCCAGCAACACCAACAGGTCGTGAGGTTACTGTTATTGAGCAAGCCAATGGCACATGTGTGGAGAATGCAGAGACAGCATCAGGTGAGGCCCCTCCAGTATACCTATGCAAGGGTGACGGCAAGTGGACTTTGCCCAGTGGCTCATGCAAATGCCGCGCTGGGTTTGAACCAGACCTAAATAATCAAGTGTGCAATGAATGTTCACCAGGGAAATTCAAATCTCATACTGGTGATGACCCATGCATTACTTGCCCAGACTATTCTGAATCTACAGCATATGCTGCAGCTGAATGTAAGTGCGTACCGGGTTTTTTCAGAGCCAAGAAGGACCCAAAGAATGTACCATGCACTCAGCCTCCATCAGCACCTGTCAACCTCACTGTGACATTTGCAGATCAGTTTTCGATTTCCCTTGCTTGGCAGCCGCCACATAAAACTGGCGGACGTAATGACATAACTTATAGAGTGTTCTGTTCAAACTGTGGTTCTAATATTGAGTACAGGCCTGCTGCTACTGATTTGAATAACACAAGAGTCACTATTATGGGTTTAGACCCAGTGACAGAATATAAATTCCAGGTTTATGCTGAAAATGGGGTCACTGAACAAACTGGTGAAGAACCTAAGAAAGTTGAGATAACTGCTGTCACGGAGGCATCTGTTGTCAGTGTGGTTTCTAAACTGCGTATTCTGAGTGTAGAAAGTGACAAACTGTCTTTAGCATGGAACCCACCACCAATAGATTTAACTGATCCAGATGATACAATAGAAAGCTATGAAGTCAAATGCTTTCCGAAAGATAACATGGAGAAAAGTGCAAATGCCACCCTCAAGATCTCTAAGGAACCACATATTATAATTACAGGTTTGAAAAGGGATACTGAGTATGGTATTAGAGTCAGAGCTAAGATGAAGCGGGGCTGGGGTGAGTTCAGTGGCATAGTGTATGCGCGTACTGGATCTGTGCTGGAGACAACTTTTGTAGGCGAAGAGGAAGGCGCACAGGTGCGATTAGTGGCGGGAGTGATGGTCGCAGTAGTCGTATTATCGGTGGTCGCTATCATTGCTACTGTATTGTTCTTACGATCACGCACTGATGACGAATGCGACAAGAAGCAGCCAAGCGATTGCAATGCTCTTAATTACCGAAATGGAGAAGTATACACTGGTCCTGAGCGCCCTGCTAAGACGAGCAGCAATGCCACGACGCCTTTGTTCGCTGGGACCGGTTCCAGAACTTATATTGATCCTCATACGTATGAGGACCCTAATCAGGCGGTTCGAGAATTTGCACGTGAAATTGACGCCTCTTGCATCACAATAGAGGCAATTATCGGAGGCGGTGAATTCGGTGACGTATGTCGAGGGAAACTTAAATTGCCAGCAAGCTGCGGCCAAGAGATTGATGTTGCCATCAAAACTCTTAAACCGGGCTCCACAGAACGAGCGAGACGCGACTTCCTTGCTGAAGCTTCGATAATGGGACAGTTTGAACACCCTAATGTTATTTTCTTACAAGGAGTAGTCACGAAATGTAATCCAATCATGATCATAACAGAGTTCATGGAGAATGGCTCTCTGGACACATTCTTGAGGGCGAACGATGGAAAATTCCGTGTTGTACAATTAGTTGGAATGTTACGTGGTATCGCAACGGGGATGCAGTACCTCTCTGAAATGAATTATATTCACCGTGATCTCGCCGCTCGAAACGTACTTGTCAATTCTCAACTCGTGTGCAAAATCGCCGACTTCGGTTTATCACGAGAGATAGAGTCGACCGCCGATGGCGCTTATACGACACGAGGTGGCAAAATACCCGTTCGATGGACTGCACCAGAAGCCATCGCATTCAGGAAGTTCACCTCAGCCAGCGACGTCTGGTCTATGGGCATCGTCTGCTGGGAAGTTATGAGTTTCGGTGAACGACCGTACTGGAACTGGAGTAACCAGGACGTAATCAAGTCCATTGAGAAGGGATACAGGCTGCCGGCGCCCATGGACTGCCCTGAAGCAGTGTATCAATTAATGCTTGATTGCTGGCAGAAAGAGCGCACGCACCGTCCTACATTTTCAAGCATTGTGAAAACATTAGACAAACTGATCCGTTGTCCAGATACATTGAGAAAAATCGCCCAGAATCGTTCTGCTGACCCACTGGCGGGCGACACCCCTGATCTAATTCAGTTCTCATCGGTAGAAGAATGGCTGGAGTGCATCAAGATGTCACGGTACATCGAGAAGTTCCGCGCGGCGGGCATTCTGGACATGGACGCCGTGGTGGACCTCACGGTGCACCAGCTGGCATCGTTGGGCGTCACGCTGGTTGGCCATCAGAAGAAGATCATGAACAGCGTGCAGAGCATGCGCGCGCAGATCCGCGGCAGCGGCCCCTACGGCTTCCTGGTGTAGTGTTGTGCGAGCGCAACTGGACTTGATCTCGACAGTGAAGTGCGACAGTGATCTTTAATAATAAATGATGCATTTTGTATATTTTTCTAAAAAACTGCCATAGAGTTTAGATATAGTGGTAAAAAGGACTTCTTTTCATAGTAATGTTAAGGAAATTTGTCTATGATATTGTGTTGTTTATATTTCTTTTTTTTACTGTTTAACTGTTGTATTTGTTTAACTTAGTGACAGCTACTGACTTGCCGGCCTAATTTCAAGACTGCTGACATCCACTTGTGAAAGCTTTATGATTACCGTTACATAGGTACTATTAAACAACGAAAAATTGAGTTTTTATTTTATTTTGATTATCAAAACTAGTATTATATCCCACTCTCTGGGCTGATAAAGTAAAGAAATTTATTTAAAGAGATATTTTGAAGTATGGTGATAAATTAATTTTTAGTTAATTGCTAGCCAGCATACATGACAACATTATTTATGTAGACTGATGTATGTTAATATTGTTTTATTAATATTTTTGTACTTATAAACTTTGATACATTCTCTTTATGCTTTTGAAGCTTATTTTATAAGTTTCCTTTACACAAAACTTACAATAATTATGAATGTAAAACCGTCATTATATTCAGGAAAATGAAAAAGTTTTTGTAAAAATAAGATATATCTAAATTGTAGTTAGCCAATTTTTCTGTAATCTTTTGGAGGAATATTATGTGTATATTCATGAGAATTTTAATTGAAAAGTTTCTAGATGTGCGTCGAGTCTCTCATATTCTATGATAGGATTAATGTTGATGCGGCTTTGACATGTTTGTAAGTAAATGTTGACTTTATGTAAACCAGCTAGGATACAGTGGCAGATGGCTACCATCAATGTTAACCCTATAATATAATACTCAAAGCTTGTTTATGCTAAACCTCAAAAATTGTGATTGAACTGATGTACTTAACTAATTTAGAGCCACGAAAATGCATTTAAGTTCGTACGTATTTACTCCCTTTTTACATCGCATGTACATAAGGCTGAATAATTTAGTGTTAAATTGCTTTAAAATGTTACTCAAAAAAATTATATATATTTTAATATTTTATTTTGTGACTTTCGGTTCCGTAAGGGTGGAGACATAATCCAACTTCAACTCTATTCAATCTTTCAGTTTAAAGACATTTTGTTTATATTTGTAGAATCTGACATTTATCAACTAAGCCATATTTTCTACTAGATAATTCAACAATAAGTACAAGCTTCAATACAGGCAAATTATCAGTACTAAGGGAAATCCTTAGAGATTTTTTTCTATAAGAATGAACCAGTATGACATATTAGTCATACTTCTTCATCGATGATTCATTCCATTTTGACAGTGCACTAGAAACTTGGGTAGATTATGTACTCCTTCAGAATTTGATATGCTATAAAAATCTCATTTGCTTAGTAATTTACTAAAAAATCTGTCTTTGATGCTTAGACCTCACATATAGTTGTGTTCGATGTTGAAAATAAAGTGGAAGTTGCTTGTCTACACCCAGCCTAACACTGCCTGTAAATGTTAGCAGTAATAATATTGTTTACTGAACAAATCGTACCTATTGAGAAATGCCAATATAGTTTTAAGTGCTTCGCTTCCCAGCTTGTGATGTTACAAAGCGAATGTATAGATGTTTGAGTGCTTGGCGCCTTGGACGACAGCTGAGCGGTAATCTGAACACACCACCTGCCAGCTGCACCACAAACTAAACAATCAGTGATTTTGTATTTAGTTAATAATCGTTTATTCGTAATTTAAGATGTTTAGTTCATATTTTTATACAAACGTAATATTATGTGGTGACAGTAGTTTGTGGTCAATTCTCATTCATGATCATCAAAATTGCTCAATTAGCCATTTCATCTTGTACATTCGATAATTACAGGTTTCTGTAGCAAAATTACCGTTAAACTGTATTTCATGCATCTGATACAGAAATCACCTCAATTGTTCCGATACGTTTATTTAACACGGTCGTTTGTGCACATTGGCAGCTATTTACTAATATTATTTTAATGTGTAACATTTAGCCACAGCGAATTGCGAGCCGGGTTTTTGTGTTATTGTAATGTGAAAAAAGTAAATTAGATAACGGTGTTCCTTCCATTGAAATTTGTAGATACATAAGGATGCCAATATGAGGTTTTGCGTACACTTGACATAATTATGGATTTCTCTAATAGAAACAACGCCATAGTTTGAATTTAAATACAAAATAATATACATGATAACAACGCGTTAACGATGTTTGGCACAGTTATCTTATAAGAATCGCACGTTTCTCATCGGCATAGTGTCTTAAAAATGCATCCAGTTTAGGAGCAAGCGGCTACACATTACGTATGCAAATTATCTGCGACTTAACTTTAATAACATATTTTTTAAAGTGAATTGTGCGGTGGAGGTCAGGTAGGGAACCTGTTTCGGCTGTGTTTGAGCGTCGCGTGCTGATCCTAAATAGCGTTTTTCCGGCCGACGCTAGTGCTTCACACTGCGTGTGTTTATCTCACAGTTTTATGACTTACACTGAACTGTTTCGATTCTACTGTCGTGTTTATTTTCTCTCCTTTGTCTTTTACTACTTTTACCAGTGATATGAACTGGTTTTATATTTTAAATTTGCATTTTAAGTATAAGTAGAACTATGACGTACCAACAGTGCATACCAAAGGAGAAAGGATAAATCTGCGGCCCCGGCTCCGAAATTAATTTGTGTGCATCACTCGATGACAGTCGATGTATTACATGCGCTCGTCACCTTTCTATGCGTCAAGATGCGTTTGCCTTTTATTATAGTTCTTGTATTGAAACAACGGTATTGTTATCAACTTCCCTAAATGTATTGTCACTGAAAAGCCGAGTAAGCGGCATACAGTGGCATCCATATATATCCACCAATAATATATACTTGATACAATTCTCAAAAGACGTTGAAGTTTTCTTGTTCTTGTGTATAAATATTTTTTATTAAGGCTTCATCTGTTTGATAAAGTGCTTATCTTTTGTCATTCCAGTGTAAAAAATAAAAACTGGATGTTTCTTCAGACAGAAGTAGTTCTTAATAAAGAGAATTCCTGCACGCTTCATTTCGTATTTTAAATTCACTTTAGAAATGCAAATAAAATTCATAGGTAAAAATTAAATATATTACGTTGGGGAATTCGATAGATCCGTGGGTTTTATTTGCCGCTTCATTAGGATTCTTAGGTTCCGCGCAGACCAAAACGGAGCGCAAAGCAGAGGTTTTCTTTTATAACGGAACACTGTACTTTAAACCCATTTTTATAAAGCTCCAAATCGTACAAACATCGACTCAGACATCAAAGGGCTCCTCGGCCGTCCTTGAGCGCACTCACGTTGGTTTCGTCTGCACTTTCCCTCACAGATATAAAGATCATTATTCAATGATAGCTGCTATGCACTCGTCAGGTCTGTGCTATGCTTTACAAGCTTCAAATAACACGTGAAGCTTCAGTTATCGCATAGAAGATATGAAATATTTACTAGTGAATTGTTTTCACACAGTAATGATTTTTCCGAATTTCTGAGGCAAAACTTAGCACATTGTTCGAACCCAAGGACTAAAATAACATGATAAATTACAACAAAATAAAACATATACCGATTAGTTCTTCGCGATGCTTTTCTGTTCGTACCTATATACAGATCCGTAATAGAATTATTTTTTATAATTCCATTTCGAATATGATCCGTAAACAAGTACTTAAGCTACATAAAAGTCATGGAGAGAATGTGCACCTGCAGTTAATTAATCGAAATGAAATTACAGTTTGATTCGTAATTCAAAATTTAAAGTTAGTATTACTAAGTGATCTATATTTTTCGATATATAAATATTGTATCTCGCAGCGTTCTTTCCTAGGATGGTACTTGTGTGAATGACGATGACGAAACTTTACATAAGTTTCGTCATCGGAGCAACAGTTCCGGAGTCATACAGGTCGTAAAGCACGATCCCTTTCTCATACCGATTCATGATGATTTTAAGATGTCACTGTAGGACCAAGCCCAGTCCGCGCTTTATACAAGTCAGTGATAAAGCGTCTATATCATTCACTTTTTAATTAAGTAAATAAATTCGTTTTTTCACGGGAACTTACGATGATCGAAAGCGACACTTTCACAATCACGTGCTACTGCTAATATCTCAGATAGGTACCAAATCTTAATTCCGAAACTGGCGTATGACTGTGTGTTTCATGGAGAAAGATGTAATGGAAATGTAAGTTCCGCTCTGCGCTCAGTTCTGGCGTACCAGTTATTGTTAAACAGTACCTATTATTGTTAAAGTATTTTACCAAATGATTACTATGTGTAACTCTTGATAGATGATATACCTACATACTTCTACTCTATTATAACTTCACGGGTGTGTACATAAAACCTTTATTGTAGCTCACAATATATATTCAGAATATTTCGAAGCAATTATTTTGATACGAATACAGTAATGAAAAAAGAACCATGACATAGAAATTCTCTTTAGTAAATTTTAAATAGACTTGCCGGATCCTTTCATAGAAAAAAAACTTTCGGTAAAAAACTTACATTTAAAATGTTACTGTATTATTTTCTCACTTAGGAGATATTTTCTCATTAAATTACATTTTTTATGAACGCAATATTCTAGGTGAAATACACTCGTAAAAAGGGTCAACACTGATATTAAGGCGAGGAAGCACTTATTTTGAACCACTGGAAATTCAAAAATATATAATAAAAAGAGATCATAAAAAAAATTGTTAATTAAAATTGACTAAATGACCAAACGCTGGGTAAAAATTTAAACATGAAAAAATCACAAATCTGACCCTAACTTACGATGTCAAACTTGTGTATCTACGAGATTACGTCACGGGAATATTTGCAAGTTACATAAAATAATAAAGCTTGTTTTTTAAAAGGGTCTAGCAAAAATAAAAATCTTTAATAGTTACTGTTTTTTTTTTTATAAAAATAAAATCGCTGTTTCGGGGCCGCAAAGTCGACACAAACTCGAGCCAGTAGCTACAAAATACCCTGTGACTGCAACCGGCTCGCGAATAATTGCAGGAATATGTATCGTCGGCTACTAGGAACTGTTCGTGATGTTAGCTATCAAATATCAAAGCTTTGAGATGATAATTATGGTCAGTGCGTAGTACAAAGGTATCGATCTATTGTAATATAATGACTGTCTGTAGGCTCGTCAGTTGCACTGCCGATGCGACCACTGTTGCCAATAATCATTTCTGTCTTAGTGCCTTTGACATGATATCGCTTTGAGCAACGCGATCTCCCCCTTTGAGGCCGGTCATCACAAAATAGATTGAATGTCACACAGAGCTTGTGTTCACTACCTGTCTACCTGTGTAACGTTTTCTAATTATGAGTTTAAAACTTCCCTTGCAGTTGCAACTGTGGTACATAGCAGAGATTTTACGGAAGTTCGATTCCGATTTCGGTTCAGTGAATTTTTATCCGAAAGTTGTATCAGAGGTACATGCAAGTTTATACTTGTCGCGCGGAGAACCTTCCTTCCGTGCCTTCGGTTGATTACTATTTTTGGTGCGTTTGCACGTGGGCCAAGCCTCGGACCAATCTTTGTTGTTTAAACGGGGTTTCTCCGTTTAGACAATGGCTAGGGATGACGATTGGCCGAGGCTGGGCCCCCTTGTAAACGGGGCATATCACTTGTTATTTTGTTTTGTATTTGGCACGTTGCTTGTGAGTTCGCGCATCATTTATACCTAATTAACCGAGTTTTTTTTTATTAGTTTTAGTAATGTTCCATTTGATGTTTTTGCCTCTGTTTCCGGTTCGTATTTAGGTTCCGTTATAGCCACTTCCGTTATATTCATAGTTCGTAGAAGTACTCGAAAACTACCTCATTTGGCTCTTTAAATTTCATTCGAAATTATATTGTAAAATTCGTTAAAAAATACGTAGTGATATGAAATGATTAGGTAATTATTTTAATACAAACGCAACTAAATATTGCAAGCGAACTTTTTGCTTGATCAGTTTTTAGAGGTACCTTCGGCCCGGCCACTTCCATTTTAGAGCACTATGCAGTGTGTCGTGTGACGTATACATAGAATTCAATCAACCGATCCAATCTGTTTGTACGGAACACCGGCGCCAATGACAGGAGGCTGTATGCCAACGTTTCTATCTGTGATTGAAAACCCTTTGTGTTCCACCAGCTCTACTGTTGAGCTGTACTGTGTTCATTGAATCACAGATAACTAAAATGTCCTTAGATAACACTACATCTTTAATGGACTATTGCATTCATAAACTTTACCTACCTCCCACTCTGAAAATACCGTAAAGAGATCGATGACCGTTGTTTTAAAATAAGTCTTTAATTATTCGCATTTCAATAACGTGAAACCCTGCTCGCAAATAATTAAGCCGATATACAGTGGTGTCATTCTCGGTACGTACCTTTTATACTTGTTTTATTTTATAAACCAACTGTAGAACTGTCATAAATATGTATACCTACCGCTGCACTTTGGTATGTTTTATTTATATTATGTACCTACATGACACTAAAATATATTTTGATTTCCAATATGTATTGTCTTCCAGCTATTTGTTTGATGAATTGTTTTACGGTAAAGTTATATCTGAATATGGATCGGATTGATTTGTAAGCTTTATACCGCCTGAAAATATTTGTAATGTTGCCGAACTGTATGAAGTTCCGTCACACAACGTGACAGCTCTACCCTCATGCGATCTGCTAATGTATATATGCCAGCAAAGTTTATTGCAATTCTAACATTTACTCTCTAGACACGGACATAATAGAAAGTTTATTTTTGACTAAGTCTTAGATAATACAAACTTCAAAGAGAAACTATAAGCAATAATATATTAGCCCCGTGACCTCGAACTAAATATAAGTGGAGCGCACTCCAAGGTTCTGGACATTATTTCAACTAATATTTGTTTAAACACATGTCTGTGTTTTGGTACTTAAACAAATTAGTACCGATGAGTTTATCAAGGGTACTTCATATTACTTACGCTGTAATCTCTTGCCTTACGTTATGTTTTATGTACTCCTATGATTCCTTGCCGTTGTATTACCGACTATAACCTAATAGCACATTTATTATATAATTTTAAACTATACCTTTTTTGTATTTACTCCGTATTCATATATCTGAAATAGTTGAAATCTGCACAATTGTTGTCAGATCCACCATTTTGTATTCCCATTTTACTGTGATCTTATGTATTTATAGTAGACATAATTAGAATTGCCTTCATACCACGGATCACACCAATTCTTAGTACATACAACCATTATGTATATAGAAATTTATTCATGAATTTTTGACGTTCAAATATTTAATCATACATTTTATAATAATAGTAATTATACTTCGAGTATTTTTCATGGCAACTCTTGATATACATAAACAGTGCAGCTGACGTTATTATTTCTCGATGATAGTGATAAATGATAATACTAGCAAAAAAGCGAATTTTAAAAATTCATGGATAGACTATTTTTGTCGAGGTTATCGCTGGTCATGATCATAGGACACCTAGTTTTTATACATGGAACAGCTCCTTTTTGCGAATTATCAAAATATGTAGGTACGTGAATGAAGATAGAAATGTTTAGATGTGCTCGTACGGTGACATGCGACAACCTCGCCACTCCAACATAACACCAAACCCTTACAAATCGTACAATAGTTATAATAATCTAATAAAAATAACGTTTATTTACTAATACTTAAAAAATTAGCTAGCATAAATGAAGAATATTTTAAGAGTTTTGATACGTTGGACAAGCAACCGAAAACAAATTAGGAAACGAGAATTTTTAAATCACAACATTGCAATGCAAATGGCGGATAAAACATTGGTCCTTTTACACTTGGGTCAATTGAATTCGTCCTTTGTGTATTGAAAAACGAATCTAATTGTTTACATAATAAGATGTATATTGTACCCGATAATAAACTGTATTCGTTAAAGCAATAAAAGTATGCCTCGATTAGACAGTGATGGCGGACAGGTTGCAGGCGCCATCTTGAAACGTGTTCTGTCACAAAATGTGTTTTCTTATTGGTTTGCGCTTTGATTTTGGGCTTAAATCCTCTGATCCAACTAAAATACTCGAATAAAACTTCATTACACTAACATTACATTACATTTGCTAATACATTCCGAAGCAAATAAAATCCGATTTCATCAAATTCTTCTAAGATCTATGTTTGACAGCTCGTGTGCAGTGAAGGTTAATGAGGTTTTAATAAAAAAACAATGCGAATACTTTAAGTGCGAAATCATGTATCGTAATAGCCATGAATGGTTATTGCAATTCACTAGCGGTTAGCATAATGAACATTTTTGTTGAATCAACGCGCAAATCAATAGAAAGGTCCCCGATATGTGATACGCTGTTAAGCCATAACCTTAAATGATTAATTAGTTTTAAATGCTTATGCAGATCAAATTAGAAATAATTTTTATCAGATGCAATTGGAATAGGTACCGTAGTAACACCAATCATAGCCTAATTAATTATAACATAGAGTGATGTTAGATTTTATTTATAAGTATTCTTTTATATAGAATAAGCAGGCGTGCGGTTTGGGCAGGTCGTCCTGCCTCGAGTATATTTTGTGACCGTACGCTTGCCACGTATACAGAGATAGTAAAAGTTAGCGCAGTTTTAAATCTTTACTATGAATCAGTATAGGTGAAAGAAACAATGAAGTGTAAGCTTGGCTATAATTTATGTAATAAACTATTGATATTTACAATGTGTTTTTATTTCTTACCTCTACGACGCCCTTGCAATACAATACAACAATATAGTCTTACAATTAGGTGTCATGCCCCATGTCCATTTGTACAATCTTTAATGGAATTAGAGAATGTCGGCGTAAGCAATTACTGAGATATAGATATACCTGCTTATAAGACAAGTGCGTATTGACGCATGTTTCGTGCTAATAATAGGCAGCCCCCGAGAATGTTGAACGGGATTTAAAAAGATGACTGCTCACTCAATGCCCGCTGTATTGTTAACTTGCCTTCTAAACTAGATGTATCAGCCGTCTACAGGCTATCTAGGGCTTTCGTTCAATAAGTAGTCGCAAATTATAAAATAAAGAAATCTTTGGAACAGCTATTATTATTAGTTATTTACCAAACAATTTGCAAACCGGTAGAACTTTCAGTGATTTTAATAGGTATATAATTAAATAGACTTCTTTATAATAACATTATTTGCCTCTGAAAATCTACATTACATACCTTCTTAATTACTAAGTCGCTACAATTAACGAGCGTCTGAATGATGGGAACTATCTTAGCCACTAGTTTATCTTCTATGAAAGCCACTTACCAGACTGGAAAAAAATAATAACTGACTTCACTAAAAAAAACACTAAAACGTTCAAAATAACTCAAATTTCGTAAGTCGGTGTTTCTGGTATTGTTTTTTCAAATCAATCAAAATCATTTTATTCACATTTACACGTTTTTTAGGGTTTCGTACCTCAAAAGGAAAAAACGGATCCCTTATAGGATCACTTTGTTTGTTCGTCCGTCGGACTCTCTGTCTGTCAAGACCCTTTACCTCGGGAACGTGTGAAGGTATCGAGTTGAAATTAAAATTATGTACTTAGGCCTGCGGTCCCTTGATGCTGTAAAATAAATAAATTTCTAAGTTAGCGAATAAAAAAGATACAACCTTTTATGTCGCAAAAAACGTACATTTCGACACTCAAGGGAATCAAAATACATAGGGTACTTCCCGTTGACCTAGAATCCTGAAATTTGGCATAAAACAAGGTATAGGAATAAATCTGAAAACTGTTTTGTTGTTACGTCACAACAAAAAAAAATGCGATTCGGAAAAATCTTCGAGACTCCTTTCGGGAATTGAACTGTTTATACATAGGTAGTAGGTAAGTTTATACGGAACCCTCAGGGCGCGAGTCTGACTCGCACTTGCTCAGTTTTTTTTGTTATTTAACACCAATTTCCGAAATTTGAGTTATTTTGAACGTTTTAGTGTTTTTTTTTGTATTGAAGTTGTTTATTATTATTATTCCATTTATTTATTTTTTATCCATATCGTTTACATTTTTAAATATTTCTTTAAAAAACATATTAACAAAAAAAAACATTTAAAAATATAAAAAATAGTTGTCCGCCGGTGTCGGGAACAGGGTCCAAGCTACCGGTGGTTAGGGCTCCAGAGACAGGAACCTCCTCACAATGCGAGCCGTATCGAGGAGTACTGCCTTTTGTATCAGGCCCTTGATCCAACCGCGCAACGACAGCTTCGACAGATGGTCGTCGAAGCTTTTGGCTATAAGGCCATTGGCGGTCACAACAATCGGCACAATGATAGCCGAGCCGAGTTATTATTATTATTATTGTAATATGTTTATATTTTACCTATTTCACATGACAATTCCAACTAACCCAAACACTGCTAGGATACATTGTTTTATTAAGAAGTTCCCGTGTCTACCTTCCGGCTCCATCATCAGATCAGTTCGATAGTAACTTATAGCCAAAGTGCATCTCATGACAATTCTTATAAGCCCAAACACGGCTAGGATACATTGATTAATTACGAAGTTCATACCTACCTTCTGGCTCCATCATCATCAGTTCACTTCGGTGTTGTTATTTTCAACAATACTATTCAGAACCATTTATTTATTTATATTGTCATAGTTACATACTATCGTCATTGTGATATCTGTGTGAGTGTGAAGTTCAGTTGGCCATTGCTGGTCTTCTTCACCAGTTCCACTTCATCAAATGTTACTTTTTATTGTAAATGCTTGAGATCTTGATAAAAATACCGGAATCACCATATGGTTATAATATAATATTTGAGGAGTTTCCTCGATTCCTCATAGATTCCATCATCAGAACTGAGTTTTGAAAAAAATGGGACCAATCTGGAAGCATATCTTTTTAGGAGGAAAAAAAAAATTGCAAATCGGTCCATAAATGACGGAATAAAAAAATAACATACAACTGACTTAAGAACTTTTTTTTTGAAGTCGGTTAAAATTAAAACAGTGTTGGAGTGCCCTACAATTCCGAGCTCACTTCGTTCGCTCTTGGACTTCGTATAATTATTTAGTTGGCGTTGTAAAAATAATAAATTAGTTTATTAGAGGCATAATAATGTCAGTGTTCCTGTTGCTTAGTTAAAAAATGAGAAATTTGATCACGTAGTCAATAAAGAAATAATTTAGTTTGGCTTATAATTTCTTGAACCAACAATCTTTTGAACCAAGTTTCAACGACCTCCAATACCGTGTCTGTTTGGGATTTCAATTGCGGGGAGGTTTGGTGATAAGCTACAATGAATAAATATTACGATCAGGTTTTATGTTTTTCAATTTTAGAATAAATTACTGGTTATATTGTTAGTAAATATTTAAGCTATCACATAAAAAAAAAATATTTTTCAACACACTTGCTCAGAAAGTGACTCTTATTGCACTGCACTTAGGAATATAATGGCACTCGTTACCAAATTTAACTTGTAGGTACAAACGATTTATTTAATAAAAACATTTATTAAATAAATCGTACATTCAAATAAAATGAAATTAAATATTACAAAATCATTAAAAAAAATGTTACATCCGTATTCTATTGTCACTACGAAAGACCAGTGACGGATTAAGACTACTTGATGCCCTAAGCAATCTACGCCTCTGGGGGGCCCTATCCGTATGTCAACTAGAATTGGTCTTTAAACCTTTACCGCCTAAAACATTAGTGTTTTGTAAAACAAGGTGATGAGATGTAACGTACCTTAGAAGTGGAGTAGGTGCGTCAAAAATAAAAATCAAAGCATAATTTATTTATTAGGGGTAAAGTATGAAATAGCCGATTTGTACTAAAAATTGAAATTCGTTTTTTTTTTCATTAACATATTTATTTAATCAAAATAATTACCATTATTATCTATACATTGCTCCATCTAATAGGAAGGTCATTTATGCCTTTGAGATAGAACTCTGGAGACCTAGATTCGACAAACTGTGTGAAAGCAATTTGTACTGCCGCCTGAGAAAAAAAACTTTTTATCAAGTAGAAAATTGTCCAAATCACGAAAAAAAATGGTAGTCCGTTGGAGGAAGGTCTGGCGAATACAGAGGGTGATGAATGGTTTCTAAATGCAGTTCCTGTAGGGTTTAAATGATTTCTCGTGCTGTATGAGGTCTCGCGTTATCATGGAGCAATAATGGTGA
This sequence comes from Mythimna pallens, assembly GCA_961205895.1. NCBI lineage: Eukaryota > Metazoa > Arthropoda > Insecta > Lepidoptera > Noctuidae > Mythimna > Mythimna pallens. Next base: position 982,931 of record OY540824.1, read on the forward strand.
AGATTGATTCATAAGTCGGGGCTGTTTTGACTGCAACGAGTAGTTTTGCTATCATTGTTCGGAGTTCAGCACAGTAGACATCTACCGTTATTGCTTGACTAGATCGGAGAAAGCTATAGTGAATAACACCATGCTGAGACCACTAAACAGTTACCATTACTTTTTTGCTTTCGGACACTGTTGCGGCGTTTGACCTAGGATCAGCCATTGCATTTTTCGCTCTATATCTTAAAGAATCCACTTTTCATCACATGTCACAATTCGATCCAATATTCCTTCATTTCTGTATCGATTCAACAAGGCAACATAAGTTTCAACACGCGTGTCTTTCTGCAGATCAGTCAAATCATGAGGCACCCATTTTTTTTTTTTATTGTTTGTAAGGTAACGTTAAACTATGCCGCTAATTGCTGGGCAGTTTGGCTCACCTGTGTGGGCGGTCTTCGACGTGGTTCGTTCTTCAAATAAAATCCATCACGAAAGCGTTACCAAAATCGCACGGTGCGTTCATTAGCAGTCCCCTCTCCAAACGCAACATTGATATTGCAAGCTGTTTCTGCCGCGTTAGTTCCGCGTCGGAGCTCGTATATAAAAATCACTCGAATTTTCGAAGTATCCATCTTTCTTGTTTAAGCTGAATAAAAAACAACTGAATGTCGATAATCGAACGTTGCACATTTTTTACCGACTACCAAAAAAGGAGGTTATCAATTCGGTTGTATTTTTTTTTATTATGTTTGTTACCTCAGAACTCCGTCGTTTATGGACTAATTGGCAATTTTTTTCCCCTTCGAGGTTATGCTTCCAGATTGGTTTTATTTTTTTCAAAATCCAGGTTTTATGATGAATCCATGAGGAATCGAGGGAACTCCTCAAATATTATAGGCAACCATTAGTTATTTTGGTATTTTCATCGAGGACTTTGGCATTTACAGTCAAAAAGTAACATTTGATGAAGTGGAACTGATGAAGAAGACCAGAAATGGCCAACAGAACTTCATACTCACATAGATATCACAAGTAGATAGTTACGCGACTATGACCATACAAACAAATAAATGGTTCTGAATAGTTATGTTGAAAATGGTATCATCAAAGTGAACTAATGATGATGATGGAGCCGGAAGGTAGGCACTGGAACTTTAGTAATTAATCAATGTAATCTCGCTGTGCAAAGCTTATTAGAATTGCCATGAGATGCACTTTGGCTATAAGGTACTATCGAACTGATCTGATGATGAAGCCGGAAGGTAGACACAGGAACTTCATAATAAAACAATGTAACCTAGCAGTGTTTGGGTTAATTGGAATTGTCATGAGAATGGGCAATCTGGTTATAAGTGTATCGCAATTAAAAAGTGTGAAATAAAAAACTTAAAAAAAATAGTTTTGGAAGTCGGTGTTAAATAAGAAACAAAAAATACCGAGAAACACCGACTTCCGAAATCAAAATTATTTTGATTCTTTTAGTGTTTTTTTTTTAGTGCAGTCGGTTTTTTTTTAAAAAAGAAGAACTTCATAGGTACCTACTATGTGAAAAAAGTTTCACTCAAAAATCTCAAATCATGAAGGTTTTATGTCAATTCGAAGTACCTGTTACAATAAAACAGCGATTTCATACTTTAACCCCTATTATTACGTATGCATAGAAGCCAGCCGGCACAATTATTTAAAAAAAACAAAACATTTGATTAAAACAGATTTGCGGGGGGGGCCGCAGGGTAGGGGTGGTTTGTGATTGGCTGATCGCAATTCCGGTACATTTGAATTACCGAATGCACTAGCGGGCAAGCGGGAGCGGGTTTATGACTCTAGGTCGGACTCTATGTTAACTTAAAACCCGTTAGTCCTAGAAACTTTTTTTGGTGTGGTTTTTGGTGACATGAGAGTGAGACGTGATGCCCTAAGGACGGATTTTTTTGTGCTTCTTCTGGTGCCCCACCAGACGTGATGCCCTAGGCAATTGCTTAATTTGATTAAGGGTTAATCCGTCACTGCGAAAGACATAATCGTAAAAACTTTTCACGCAAGAAAACATAAACGTAAGACTAGGCAGTATAATCAAAATACCTTAGCCTTTCTCTAGGGGTAAATAAAAAAAAATGATGCGTGCGCTTGTGAAAACAGATTTTTACCGCCAAGTCACAGAAAATTTTACTAGTTTTACAGTTGTTTTCTTCACAAGTGTATTAAAAAACGTCGTATGACACACGTGAGCAATTAATGATTACCGTTCTTGGCTCTCTTAAATACCGCCTCGACGGTAATCACTAACATTACACACTCATATCATAATGTACCTACTATTGTATTTATGATGGGTAGGTCCAGCAGATGTAGATCCTAATAAAGTAAAGCTGGGAGATTAATTGTTTACCATTTCTGACACAATGTGAATAAGACTTATCAATCGTCAAGCTGGTGAAGATCTAGCTGCCCATGATGGGCCTTCTGTGTATTATATACTGTAAAAGAAATTGAAAGTCGAATTTATGAACTGTATTTTGAACATCACTTTAAATAGTAGGTAATTAGCATACATGGCATAGTCGGCCTTATAATGTTCCCACCGTCTGTAATCCACCACGCGGGCCCAGTGCGGTTTGGTGGATGTCACATGTCTTGGGGTTTTTGGTTCTAGGACAAGCCGGTATCCTCACGATTTTTTCCTTCACTGTTTTGAGAGCAAAGGTGATGAAATAAATTACACAAAGTAATTCGCCTGGCTGGGATTACACAGTAGGTAATTGTGTAATTTTAATTCATATTTAGGACCTTGACCTTTCTTGTGCAATATAAAATTATTTTCCTGTAAAACCAAATTTCAAACTCTGTGGTGATCTCCATTTAAAATTAACTATAGGGAGGAAATCAGGCCTTACCATGACGTGTTCACATTTCAGTCGTACGAGCGAAAACGAGGGATGGAGCTGTACACCTATATAGCTCCCATCCCTGTACCCCTCGAGCGCCGATTGTAGTTACATTATGTCTGTACATTTACAACTTGAGTGACCTTGAAAAACTTACTTAATTGTCGTTTTGTACACACGGGTGTACGAAATTTATTCGGCCCAAAATTGTCTTCTCTATATCGCCGTTTTTCCTAGAAAAATCCAGTTTTTTTATTTTTCTTGGTGATTTTACGTAAAAACGCGCAATTACGTAATAATAATACCTCTATACGTGCAAGGGTTCAGTTAAGTTTAGGTCGTCAATTGGTTCGCGCTAAGAGCTCATGGTAGGGCCTTTGATATACCTAATATGATTATTATTATTTTTTATTACGGTAGGGCTCGTGTTTGACCACTATCTCGCTTGATGGTAAGAGATGATGTGGCCGACGATGGAGCACGCTTGCCTAGAAGTTACTTTTTACCTAACTCTTGACTTAAAGACCCCTAGGTTATACTTTTTTTCTTTTTTTTTTTTTTATTCGCTATAAACCAGTGCTTGACTGCGATCCCACCTGATGGTAAGCAGTGATGCAATCATTGATGGTGAGGCGCACTAGTTTATTAAGAGCCTATTCACTCTAGCCTTGAAGGCACCTAAATTATAGTTGGACGGGAAGACAGCAGCAGGCAAATTGTTCCAGTCCCTCGATGTACGCGGTATAAACGACGAAGCAAATCGCTTAGTTCGGACCGTTGGTGTTTCAACAACTTGTCAGGAAACAGACTCTGGCATAGAATTCCACTCCTTAGGTGTACACATAATGTGTTCCCAAAACGCTTTGTAGGTACTTATCTATGGGTGGGATGTTTACCAGTGGCGCAACGCCGTACGTCTAGTGGTCCGATAAAGGAACGGACTTGAAATGATTAAATTATGCAATTCCAATGCACACTCCCCAATATCTAAACGATTAAAAACCGACAGGCTAGCAACTCGGCGCGGTTACTAAAAACCGGAGTTTTGACTTGACAATGTGCATCAAGCTGACACTTGGCAGACCCATCCCAAAGATGAGAGCACTAACTACACAAGGACACGGATCGAACTTGAGCTTTATAAAGGTTGAGCTGTTCCGGCCTGAACTACCGCCTCACCTTTGCTAAGAATTTGCGTTGTGTTATGAACTCAAACCTGAAATCATTTTTACCCGACTGCAAGAACGTTTATGTTATTCGCGCGTATCTTGTATGTAATATTCTTTATTATCTCATATCTTTCAAACCGCTGAACGGATTTATATAAGTAGCATATCGTTAGATTCGTCTTGTTAACACGAAAAAAAAAACAGCATAACGACTGTGGGATACCTACATTATAGTAATTTTTTTATTTTTTTTTATATGTGCGATATGGGTATCAACTTCAAGAGCTCATCATGAGGATTCCAAAATGGTACATCATGACCATATTAAAAAAAAATACAATAGGAAACATGTCATTTATTTTTCTGCTAACTTGTTGGGTTAGGTTAGGTTACTCGCGTTTTCGTTACTCCTCTTTTTTGGGGCAATCATGTAAAAAAATGTTATCTATTCCAGAGATATATCCCCCCCTGGAAATTAAGTCCCGTTCCCGCGGGAAAATGAAGAGTAGCCTAAGTTACTCCATATAACTTCAACTATCCGTCAGTTGAGCACGCCATAGTCATGGCGGTAAGTCCCCTCTTTGAGTAATGGCTGAAGAGGCGTCACGGCTTCCACACCTTCCGCATGACACAGGCCTTCACCGGAGATGGTAAGTTCGGAAGGTTCGGCACCGGATTCAGGCGGAAGAAATAGCTCGGGGATGTCGCCATATTACGGATCGCCCGAAGGACACGGTGGAGCTTACGGAGGTAGAAGTAAGCCTTGACCTCGTGGGGGCGGGCAATCGGCATTTTTTTTTTTTTATATATTTTTACAGAGTGTTTTCGCTAGTCCGAATATGTCACTCTGTGGGTATATAAATATAACAGCCAGTTAGGTTTTGGGTCGGTTTTTCAGAGCGAACTTAACCATATTAATGATAGGGATTATTTTTCCAAACAATTTAATTAACTGGTTACTCTACTGCAAAAGTACCTCAAAAAGCACGTAAAGCCGTTGGTCCCGGTTGTCATTTGTAGATGTAAGACAGTTCTTATTGGCAGTCAGACAGTCTGACTGCCTATAACGACTGTAGACTTGCTGGCGTCTGACTCAGATGCCAGAAAATCTGACCATCAGTCTAGCAAAGGAGTATCGTGTTACTGGGTGACGTAAGTAGGTTGTAGAGGTCTAATAGGTAGTCGCTTCACGTGAAACTCGGGTATTCATCCGGTTATTTTTTTTTATTTCACACTCTTCTGTTGCAATACACTTATATAAACTTAACCAGAGTGCATATTTCTCATGACAATAAAGTCAACCCAAACACTGCTAGGTTTGTTTTACATCTTCCGGCTCCATCATCAGATCAGTTCGATAGTACCTTATAGCCAAACTGCATTGTATGACAATTCTAATAAGCCCATCGATCGCCGCCCAGTAACAATTGTTTACACTGGTATCATGCTAAAAGTAACGTGCAATAAAATAGATTACAATAGTGTAACAATCCTGACTGGCCTGTTGGTCTAGTGGTTAGTGGCCCTGACTGCTATGCTGGAGGTTGTGAGTTCAATTCACACCCAGGACAAATGTTTGTGTGATGAGCACGCTCATTTGATCTATGCCTGGGTGCAATTTATCTATAATATATATATATATATGTATTTTTAAATATATAAGTATGTTTATCAGTAGTCTAGTAATCATAACACAAGCTCTGCTTAGCTTAAGACTAGACGGCGCTGTGTGATAGTTGTGGAATATTATTATTATTAATTTATTTATCTCAGGACCCTGAGGTCCTGGATCTTTGGGAGGCGTAAAAGCCTGCGAGTAACTCGCAGAGGCCCTTTAGATAATTATAATGGAACATTATATCAACGGACAATTATCCCTGTACGCGCTATGCTAGTGCACCCAAGGACAACCCCCGGTTGTTGAAAAACTATTGCGACATATAGAGAACAAACATAATAGGGCTATGGTTTTTGGAGTCTTAAGTGGACTGGTAACATGGAACTATGTTAAGACTATGGCCCCTGCCTGAACAATATCCATCGAAAAAAGGCAAGGGGTGACTTGCACACTCAATAAATGGACCCCCAAAAACGGCCGCTAGCACGAAGTGACGTAGCAACAAGAGGGCAACATATCCTGAGGAGTGGAGAAGTATACCAAGGCTATCAGGACAATCCCGGAAGTACGGTCAAGATGCCTACCAGCACCTTACTGGATTATACATCCTTCTCCCGAGCACGTTTGCTATTGCGAATTTCCACTCAAGCCAGTCACGGGCGATGAGGAATGGGTACCCCGCCATCCGACCGTCCGGTAACCATCCGGACTGAGCCCAAGTCGTCAATGGCGCGTATTGTTCCACGCGCGCCTCAGGGTGATATCAGCAAATCGTAGGGGTCCAACAGGGTTGAAACCTACTGGGGCCATAGGTAGTGTGAAAACGAAACCCGGGGCCCAGGGACGAAGGAACAGGAGTGGGTTTTTAGTCAATAAAAGTCAGACACTATCTCTCGCTCCACCCAAGGGCGGGATTTGTCGTTAGATGAGTTTTTTTTTTATGTTGGTAAATCGCGTTGCCTCACGCGATCGGCCGCCTCCTTTGCTAGCATTACTGCTTCGCAGGAGGCGACCGCCTGCCACTCCTCCTCGCTCCAGACCATGGCCTGTACCAAGGTCCGGAGCGAGAGATCGCCGCCGCCGATTGCCCCCACGAGGACACGGCGTTGCTCTGCCCAAGCGGGGCACACCTCCAGAGTGTGCTCCACCGTGTCCTCCCCCTCACCCTAGGCATATTACGGCAAAGCAAACTCTACCGATACAGATCTAGGGTATATTGGAGCACGCAAGCCCCACCACGACGTCAACGTAGAGATACGGCGATGGGGTTATTATTAGGTTATATATATTGTTTGAGAAAAAAAAGCATACTTAACTAAACTAATCTAAAATTATTATTGAAAACACGCGTCATTCTTCATACATGTGTAAGCCAAATCGAGAAGATAGGTATTTATATATTATATTAGTTTAAATTGGCATAAAGAATTAAAGTGCAGATCGATTAGGTATGTCGGAGAATTGGAGTCTAAAACCGTTCTCCTTTGCGGTGGATATAGTGGTGTTATCTGGCTGCGGGGAATGCTTGAGGGTGCACAGACATTGAAAGTGTTCAGTATCTGTGGACAGTCAATCTTTTGAGTCATAACTTTGCATACAAACATCAAGTCATTTAGACGGTGGCGCTTGTATATGGAACTCATTTTAAAGTGTCTTAGTCTTTTATTATAGGAAAGTATTTTTTTAGCTATGCCACTAGAAAACTATGGGCTATGCTCGGAGTTTCCTTGCGTGATCGAATCAGGAATGAGGATATTGCAGGAGAACCAAGGTCACCGACATAGCACGAAGAATTGCCAAACTTAAGTGGCAATGGGCAGGGCACATTGATGATTGAGAACGGATGGCCATTGGGACCGAAAGGTTCTGAAATGGCGACCACGTAGCGGAAGAGTAGCATTGGAAGGCCTCCTACAAGGTGGACCGATGACTTGGTAACGGTTGCATGAGTCCGATGAATGTGAGACGCACAGGACCTTTAATTCTGGCGACACTTGGGGGAGGCCTATGTCCAGCAGTGGACGTCTTTCAGCTGAAATGATGATGACTAGAAAACGCCTTTGAACACGTTCTAGACGCAACGAATGTGCAGCATGGTGCGGTCGCCAAACCACGCTACAATGCTCCAACACGCTTCGAACCCAGCAATTGAAAAGTATTATATATGTCTTACAACTTCTAAACTGTTTCGTATTTCTTATGACAAAACCCAGCATTTTAGAAGAGTTTTTTATAATACTGTCTAAGTGTGGAATAAAGGTTAATTTCCTGTCTATTGTAACACCAAGGACCCTTATTGTGTCCAGTTCATCAACCTAGCTATGTTCTACTAAAGTACCGATTTTTCTAGAGAATTTTACCCGATAGCATTTTCCTTACAATTTACTCGCTTGTTTAATATTTTAAAGGTTTCCTATTCAGGACCCCGCTGCCGCGTGCCACGTGACTTAGCCTTGAGAATTTACTCACTTTTTAAGGCTTCTTACCCACAGTCCCGCTCCCGCAACGTGACGGACATTTCGTCACGGGGTGCGAGAGGGGAAACTCCGCGTGCGCGTTATATAAAAAAATACGCATAGGTCGGTCGGGGCTGCGTGTCACGTGCCCCGCGGTCGCGTGCCATGGACAAGTGTGCACGACGACTTAGGGCCTGCACACACTTGAGACACTGTCTTAGACAGACTTCTTTACGACATCGCAGACTTGTCTACGACACCGCAGATTTGCCTGCGACAAGACTGCTTTGCTCTGACGAGACTAATAGAGAGAAGGTACGTCCAGTTTTGCCAACAGTTACACTAACTTACCACTAGAGTGAGCTTTTAAAATCACCAGAAAATTTACACCCGAAGAATTTGAATTTTACTAAAGCACTAGAAAAATCCTCTAGCCACAGTAGCCACTAAAACCAATATTTCGCATCTAAATAGGGAGTTAAAAGTGGAACAAGTCTGTCTAAGACAGTCTTGTCTCAAGTGTGCGCAGGTCCTTAGAATGACCTATAGGTAGGGTAGCCATCTGTCTGGGTTTCCCCGGATTTGTCTTAATTTAAAACGCGTCTATGGAGCGAGCGGGGTGCTCTAAAATTTTCAAGACATGACACGCCGCCAACACGGCTGTCAGCGTTAGATATATTTTTTTTATTTTCATATTATTGTTGTTGTTTTTTCTAACAGAGTAAAACAATTTGTGTTTAATTTATTTCAAGAATTAAACAATCAAGATTATTTTTTATTTGTAAGAAAATTCTGTTTTGTAACTCAAGATCCTAAAAATATTTCGTTTAAAATATAAAAATAAATAAAAAGTTAGTTTATGACCATTTAAACTATTTTTTATTGTAAATATTTTATTTACTTAGTAAGTCAAAAGTAATGATATTTCCGGGTTCTGAGCTTCAAAATCCGGGATTTTTACGCTTCCTGTCCTGGCTTTCCGATTTTAAAGATGGCAACCCTACCTGCACAGGCTTGGGCACGCTACAATTATGGCTGTAAGTCCCCTCTTTGAGGAGTGGCTGGAGCGGCAACACGGCGTCCTCACCTTCCGCATGACGCAGGTCCTCACCGGACATGGCAAGTTCGGGAGGATTCAGGCGGAAGCAACGCTCGGGTGCCATCATTGTGCGGACCACCCAGAGGACACGGTGGAGCATACAGTGGAGGTGTGCCCCGCTTGGGCGGAGCACCGCCGTGTCCTCGTGGAGGCAATTGGCGGCAGCGACCTTTCGCGACAGGCCCTGGTTCAGGCTATGGTCCGGAGTGAGGAGGAATGGCAGGCCGTCGCCTCCTTCTGCGAAGCAGTAATGCTAGCGAAGGAGGAGGCTGCACGCGTAAGGGAACGAAGGTCCTCACGCCCTAGCCGCCGTAATTCCGACCCCGACTACCAGCCTCGGTAGACGCGGGCTTGCGGACGTCGAGCACTGGGTAGCTCGCCGTCCGGCTGTTCGGTAATTAACCGGACCGAGCCCAGTCGTCAATAGCGCGTTGAGATCCTCGCGCTCCTCAAAGAGATGTCAGCAAACCGTAGGGGCCCAGCAGGGCCGATGCCCGCTAACTAGGACCGCGGAGAATTTCTGAACGGGAAACCCGTAGTCCTAGGACGCAAAGGGTAATTGAAGGAGACAGGTGTGGTTTTAGTCAGTAAAAGTCTGACACGCCCTCGCGCTCCACCCAGAGCGCGAGAAGTCATTTGGATGATTTCCCACCTTAAAAGAAAAAAAACCTGCACAGGCTATATTTTATAATGACACGAAGTAACTACGCGGGCGAAGCCGCTGGCAGAAGCTAGTTCATTATGCTTTATGGTCCCTTACGTTTGCTTTGTCATTTTCTTACCACAATCAGACCCGGGCCAAACCTTAGTTTATAAGTACCTACCTACTTACGTTGTTGGAGGTGATGTCTTCTCTCGTTCTTGCGATCTTCATACCTACTTTTGTTCGTGAAACTTTTTTGCACAAGTCTGTAATTTTATTGACAATACGGTTGGCGCAGTACTTGGTTGAGCGATTCGCTGCGGCGCGGCGCGGCGTACCGACGGTTCAATTCCCGCGAAACAAACATTTGTATGGCCTGCAGATTCCAGTCTGGATGTCAAAAATTTGTCTAAGGGTGCTTAAGTAAATCGTGAAGCAAGGTGCTAAATTCTTCCTCCGGTCTTAGTAAGGTCGACCGAGAGAAGTCATTGGATAATTTCCCACTTTAAAAAAACAAAACCTGGTTCTGCCACTAGAGGCTTGCAAAATTATCAAATTAAATAATATAATATCCCCCTTCTAAAATCAGTTATTTAATAATTATTCTACTTCTTAAAAAAATTGGTATTTGGGAAAAAAAGTGCTGGCTTGACGTCCATGCCGTGCAATGTTTTATGAACATTATTAACGTTATTAATAGGTTTATATTCGCATGTTTTTTTACGAGGAGTGAAACTTCTGTACCGTGTACTTATTCTGTGGTCTCTTGATAGTGTGCGCCGTGACGCATGACCACATGAGTAGATAGTAAAAACGTGGTATTTTATTATCAATAATGGAGGTTTATTGTACTTTGTGTATAAACAATACTAGAAAAAGTTAAAATATATCATACTAAAAATAAAACTGTATGTTAAGAGATCTGAACAACCTATTTTGGAGGTAGACGGAACAGAGAGTAAAGTTCCGCAAACCTCTGTTGAAAAGGGAGGATCCTCCGACCAGACGGGTGTTATGTCTGGTGGGCTACTACTGTCCAATAGATGATTTCGGGCTGTTCTATATATTCTAAACGCGCGGAGAACTCTGATTGCGCGATGCAGGATTAGTTCTTATGTGACGCCATAGATGTCGCTACATCACTCTCCTCCGGAGATCGGAGATCGATGGTTCTTGATGCTTCTTGATGCGTGCCAGGCCAGTGGTACGTTGGTTCCAGGGAGTCGGAACCGAATGCCGCATAGTTCTCGGTGAGTCGGAACTGTCTGCGGTGATGCCCCAGTGAGTCGGGGTGTTGCTGCCCCAGTGAGTCGGGATGATGCCCCAGTGAGTCAGGGTGATAATGTCCCAGTGAGTCAGGATGATGCTGCAGGCTCCAGTGATTCGCAGTAGTGCTGCTGGCTCCAGTGAGTCGGAGCGGTGCTGTGCGATGTAGTGGCTTGACTGCTTGCGTCGACCAGGAGAGGTTCTTCATAGCTCTTCATGTGACTGACCGAAGGTGCGGTGTGATTAGCCAAGGATGCTGATGAGGCTGAGGGTGATGACCAGGTAGGCATGCTGGTGGTTAGGATACCCCTTAAAGCCGTGGGTGCTGGCTGTATGGCTCGCTGCTCGAAAGCTTGAGGAAGTGATGATGACGTCACGAAGTAGTGGCTGCAAGAAGGCTGCGCTGACTTTCTTTTGTCGAGGGTCACCAGTTTAGAGGTAGACGGAACAGAGAGTAAACTCCCGCAAACCCCCTTTGAAAAGGGAGGATCCTCCGACCAGACGGGTGTTATGTCTGGTGGGCAGCTGCCCAATAGATGATTTCGGGCTGTTCTATATGTTCTAAACGCGCGGAGAACTTTGATTGCGCGATGCAGGATTAGTTCTTATGTGACGTCATAGATGTCGCTACACTATAAAATATAGGCAAAGATTTTTTATTCAGCCATTACAATGATTTTAATGATGGGGATGTACAATTGGGTTTATTAATTATACAGTACCTTTTATCTCATTTGTTGAATTGCTCCAGCATGTTTCGATTATTTCAATCTTGAAATAAATATTGTCAATGTTGGCAACGAAAAACTTAAACGTATTAAAGATTGTTTTGATATGCTGTGTGAGTGTTTTCCGTTAGATCTCTTGAAAAAACTTTATGTTAGATTCAGAATTTACCACATTAATAAACAAATAAATTATTAAAAAACAAAAATTATAAAAATAAAATTATTAGAGTAAGGCCTAGCGCGCATTGCCTTGCGGTTGATCGCGGCCGCGCACTGCGACCAATGACTATACAACCACTGCGAAGAAAATTCAAGTTTTTAACCGTCTTCAAAAAAAGGAGGAGGTATTTTTTAATCATAATTTATTTATGTTTGTTACCTCAGAACTCCGTCGTTTATGGACCGATTTGCAAAATGTTTTTCCCCTTACAGGATATGCTTCCAGATTGGTCCCAATTTTTTCAAAATCCAGTTCTGATGATAGGATCCTTGAGGAAACGAGGAAACTCCTCAAATATTATAGGCAACCATATAGTGATTTTGGTATTTTTATCGAGAACATAAGCATTTAGAGTCGAAAAGTAACATTTGATGAAGTGGAACTGTTGAAGAAGACCAGAAATGGTCAACGGAACTTCATACTGACATAGATATTACAATGAAGATAGTTAAGCGATTATGAAAATACAAATAAATTAATGGTTCTGAATAGTTACATTGAAAATGGTATCATCGAAGTGATCTGATGATGATGATGGAGCCGGAAGGTAGTCACTGGAACTTCGTAATTAATAAATGTATCCTTGGCCTGTTTGGGCTTATTAGAATTGTCATGAGATGCACTTTGGCTATAAGGTACTATCGAACTGATCTAATGATGGAGCCGGAAGGTGGAAGGTAGACACAGGAACTTCATAATAAAACAATGTAACCAATGTTTGAGTTAATTGGAATTGCTATGAGAAATAGGCACTCTGTTTATAAGTATACACTTATAAACAGAGTGCGCAGCTAAAAAGTGTTAAATAAAAACTTTTTACAATAAAATACCTTTAATTTCGAAAGTCGGTGTTTCTCGGTATTGTTTGTTTTTTATTTAACACTAACCTCCGAAATTAAAGTTATTTTTATCCTTTTAGTGGTTTTTTAGTGAAGTCGGTTTTTTTTTTGTAAAAAGTTTTTTGTCTTTTGAACTCCGGCTGTGGTGCTCACATGTCATGGGTATGGACTACCATAGAAGAGTGTATATTTATTAAAGCGTAAAATAAAAAAAAAGAATATCCATACCAAACGGTATTAGGTACATCCCTTGACAACTTTAAAGCCTATGTACGGCTTCTTCTTCCTAAGTTATAACGATTCCAATTGCACTAATTAAAATTAAATGTCTAAAGCGATCGATCGACGCCTGCGCCGCCATCAGCGCAGAAACATCAGCGACATCTGTGACGCGTCCCAACAACAACTGAGTGTCTCAGTGCGTTTTTTTTCACCGCAGTGCGCGGCGCTTCCTAGATCTCTATGCGATACAAAAATATGTGCGGTAGATTCATCGCAAATATGCAGCGAGAGGCCAACGATGACTTTACCGCATGCGTTTATTTCACCGCAATGCGCGCACTTCTATGGCACTCTATACTTCTCAGATTATGCGTTTTAAAAACGCAAGGCAATGCGCGCTAGACCTAAGTAATTTGTAGAATATCATACTGAATAATAAAACCTATTTAACAAATGTTTTATTTAATTTGTTTTCACCTAATGTAAAATAGGTAACAATATTGCACGTTCTTAGGAAGCTCTGCCTCTGTTCCGTTTATGTGGCATGATGTAGACAAAACAGTCTTGTTGCAGACGTCGTCGTAGACAATCTGCGACTTCGTAGACAATTCTGTCTAAGACAGTCTTGTTTCAAGTGAGCGCAGGCCCTTAGTATTATATTATCCATACTAATATTATAAATTCGAAAGTAACTCTGTCTGTCTGTCACGCTTTCACGCTTAAAGCGCTGAACCGATTTTAATGAAATTTGGTACAAATATAGACTAGAGCTTGAGAAAGGGCCACCAGTCTATATGCATTTAAGCGGATGTTGCGAAATTACTTCCTGCGCAAATAGTAAAGTCGTCTCAATAACCCCTTTCTTTTACTTTATATAAATATATATGTATATATTATATTAAATTATAAATGTATGTTTATTTTGTATATATATATTAATATACACATACTTTTGAAGTCTTATTTTCTTAATATTCTTTTGTATTTTCTGCACATTTTCTCTTCACCACCCTAGGTTGACTGGTAGAGAATGCCTAAGGCATTAAGTCCGCCTTTGTACTTTTGTGTTGCATGAAGTTTTAATAAATAAATAAATAGGCTATAAATTATTACGCTATTGGATATGGGGGATGAGTAATATTGCATTTGGTCGGTATTTTACTACTTTTTCCGCGAGTTCGATACCCAGCGACGGTTAATTTTTTAGTGATTATTTTATCTTCTTTTTTGTAGATAATACACAATATGTGTAGGACGCCCACACATGGACGTTGTGATTATGTGAACTTTGTTAAATATGTATGTGAAGGACGCTCATGCGCGAATATAGTAAATTTTTAATGTAAAGTAGTTTATGTAAGTATTTAGATAGTTCAACATACTTTCATAAGTGATCATTTACTGTTCCTATGTTAATTATTTCGCATTAAGCATTTTGGATCTCATGTTTGATCGGTATTTGTATTTGTAACATAGGAAAGATCTTTAGAATCAATATTGTAAATAATACTAACTTGGTCGTGTTAGGAATTATAACATCTCGAAAAGTCTGAACTTGTCGAAACCTGCCTGAGTCCGGTCGAGAAATGGACACCTGGGATTGGTTAACCAAAATTGGGGCTCATCTGAGTTTTATTTGATTAGTGGAAATTTTATTAATAAAGATCAGCAAAACCACTACTTGTGCCTAGATGAAAGGGTGTAATACCCCAAAATTTTTGTCCGTTTTAGTTATCATTTCTTGTTCCAGTTCCAGTAATTAGTCGAAACGCTGCAGTACTTAATGTTCAGTATTTTCAGTGCTCCTAGAACTGTATTTTAGTGCCTAAATCTATGTTAGTATAGTGTTTAAACTTTAAATATCTGTGAACAATTATTTCTAATATCTTATCTTGTGTGGGGCTGGCCTTAAAACCAGAGCACTTCGACCCTTCTGGATCTTTTGTGCTATTTATTTCTAATAACTTTTAATGTCTCAAAATGATGTAATTAGTGACAAAACTGTAAAACCTGTGATTATTAGACTTTAAAAGTGAAAATAAAACTGAAGTATAAAATAAAAGTGTACAAACAATTTAATAGAAAATAAATAGTGTTCACGGAGTTGTTTCGTTTACGGAGTCTTTAATTTTGAACTATTAGTGAGTCTCCTCCAATCCAGCTAACTTAAGGTGGGATTATAGGAACCCAATATCTTACACATTGGTCCTTCGAGCCAGATCGCTAGAAGATCACTGTTATGAAGATTCAGTGAACTTATTGAAGATTATTAAGAAGATTTAAAGAAAAAGCTATGCCAGGTCTACGGGGAAAAGAGGTGGCCAGGCGTCGACTACGGTTACAGAACAAACTGAAACGACCACGGAGACCACTACAGAAACTACTACAGAGGCCACGACTGAAACAGGTACGACTGAAGCTACTAAAACAACAGCTGAAACTTCAGAAGCGCCCGCCGCGACTGCGTCAACGGTCAAGCGTGTCGTACCACAGCATGACTCTGCTACTGATCACCGCAGTAAACCTACGTCACAGAAGAGTAATAAAGAATCACAATGTCAAGTAGAATTAGCAGCCGTACGTCTCGCTAAAATTGAAGCCGAATCTACCGATGAAGAACTGTCCTCCATAGCCTCTGAATCTGGAAATGATCAACGAGTCACGACGTGGTTACATTCAAATCAGCTACTCGCCATATCAAACAGACCTTTCCTAGCTGAAGTGAAATCATCGTCCGAACATACAGCTCCAGTGACCGCCGTGTCATGAAACAATCCGGCGAATTTACCAGCAGGAGCCAACTCGTCATACTTACCCTTTGCCTGAGAACTTGAACACTGAGTTTGCAACGAGGAACACTGCGCCCACAATAAAGGGGACGCCTGCGAACATTTCGTTGCCTGTGAGTACTGCTACATCCGGGCAGCCGAACCAAGTGACTGCACAGTCGCACCTGAACCAGCCGCTAGTGACCGCTGCCGTGTTCTGGCAGCAAAACAACGTGCACGCGCAGCCACAGCTGAACCAGCTGCCAGTGGTCACCGCCGCATCCTGGCAACCGAACCACGTGACTGCGCAAACACGACCTACGCCAATACAGGTAGAACCCATTACATTCTGATCTCAACACTTGTTAGCGACGATACGTAATTAGTTATTTCCTATGTTCAAAGTTTTCAGAATATTAGCCTTTTAGTAATTAACTTGTTTCTCATCGTGATATTATTGTATCTAAGATTTTAAGTTGAAGTGTTGAACATTCCAGCCACTAGAGGCGCCACTAGTATTATGTTGCATACGTAACCTTAAGTACCAGAGAACTTTACCGTAATGAGAACCATTTCTGTAATTTCATTATTTTAAGGTGTTAATTAAGGATTTTGAGACTGATTTTTATGTAAATAATAAAGATTTATTAGTTCTAAGGTTAGAAAATAAGAAAATATTGTAAGAAGTGTCCCACCGCCGAAAAAAGGCACAAGTTAAGTTTCCCATACAAAAGAGCACCTACGCTCTGATTGGTCAAGGGCGGGGCATTAGTGCCGTGTGCAAAATTGAAGAGCCTTGATTGGTCAGAACCTTACGGATTTCGCTATAAAAAGGGTGCATTTTCGGTGGTTGGGCATTCCGAATCCAGCAGTGTAAGCAGAAACAACAAGAAGAAAATAAATAGAAGAAACTCTGAAGAAATCGGCGTTGTTATTTACTCCTCCTGCTACCACCGAACACTCTCCAGTTAACGTCCCGCCAGCGAACCCGCTCCACAACAACACACAAACACAAGCGAGCTTCAACATTGGTCCTTCGTAAGCCGGATCGGGTTATAGAAGATGCGTTCTACGAGAGCAAGATCAGGGCATTCGAAGACTACGGAAGATAATACATCGTCATCAGACTGGAGTATGAATACGCCAAGCGAAACTGCAAGCGAGTCAACTACGGGCACGTCAGCTACGAGTCGATCAACACTCACAAGGAGGACGCCACCGCCCAGCATAAAGGAATTGCCGCCACCCGCTTGTCAGCCAGAAGACGCTGCCGGAAAAGAATCAACACCAGAGGAAGTGACTCATACCACCCCCCCGACCCGCACTATCGAAGCGTCAATTCCCGCTCGCCAAGAAGAAAGCCATTCAGCGCCGCAGATTCAAGAAAGAAGCGTTGCAGTGAAAACGCGCCAGAACAACGAAAGTATACCAACGTCCAGAGAAGCAAGTCTGCAGCGGCCTCACCCTAAGAAGACGACCCGCGACCCAGCCACCCATTCTGTTCGCTCGTCGCATAGGAAGAAGGCAGAAGCGCAAGCAAGAATGACAATAGCACTAAGGGAATTAGAACTGGCAGAAGCACGATCAAAAGTCGCCCAAGCCGAACTCGAGCTTCTCGCCGTGGGTTCAGAAGAAGAAGAAGAAGAGCTGTATGAACAAACTCAAGAAGTCGAGCACTGGTTCATCCAATCCGGGGAAAGGCCTAAGGATCGGAGGCCGATCGAGTCAGAAGAAAGGAAGAGCGACATCCAGGAGTTGGCTTCAGTCATACTTAAGCTATCAGAGAAGTCACGTGACAACGGTTCATCAAAGCATATCGAACTCCCTCACTTCAACGGGTCCTGTGAAGAATGGTTACCCTTCAAGAGATCATACGAAGATACAGCCGCTTCCTTCAGTAACAATCAGAACCTAGCGCGCCTTAGAATAGCAATCCAAGGGAAAGCAAAGAAGCCGTTCAAAGCCTGCTGTTCACCACTGAAGATCCACGCGAAGTAATCAAGGGACTGGAAGTAAGATTTGGAAGACCTGGAGCACTGGCATTAGCAGAACTAGAAAAAATGAAGAACCTGTCGAAAGTCAGCGAGAACCCAAGCGACATCTGCATATTTGCAAGCAAAATAAAGAATGCCGTCGAGACAATCAAGGCCTTGAAGAAACCACAATACCTCAGTTCTCCTGAAACACTGAAAGTAATCGTGGACAAGATGCCAACATCCATGAAATTTCGTTGGTTCGCTTACCATAAAAGCAGAAGAGATGAAGAAATTCAAGAACTACTACTCGTCGAAGCGTTCTTAGAAACAGAAGCCGACATGTGCGGGGACTTTGCTCCACCTGAAGTGTCCTCGGAGCAAAAGAAAGCGACAAGAAGACCCATACATTCGGTACAAGAAGTGTCACAAGAAAAGTCACAAGAAAAATACAAGAAGTCGTGTCCATTTTGTGAAGAAGAGCATTTCGCAATTGAATGCAAGAAGTTCAAAGAAGCTAACATAGATGAAAAATGGGACATGATCAAGAAGGCAAGGATATGCTTCAAATGTCTTAAATTCAAGCACTCAAGAATCAACTGTAAAGCTCCAGTCTGCAAGCAGTGTAAGAGATGGCACCATACCATCTTGCACTCCGACAAGCGGCCAGTACCAGTAGGGAAAGAAGGGAACAAAGAAGACCAGGGAAGCGCATCGGAAGAGAAGGTCGCCTCAATCCATAACACAAAAGGAGAAGAGAAGGCATACCTGAAGATTATCCCGGTGGACCTTTATGGTCCAAAAGGCCAAGTTCGCGTACTAGCATTGTTGGATGAAGGGTCAACCATCACGCTCCTGGACGCCTCTGTCGCTGAGAAGATCGGAGTTGAAGGGAAGCAAGAAAAACTCACAATCGAAACGGTCGGCGGGAAGGTACTAAGAAAAGATAGTTCACAGAAGATTGAATTCAAAATAAAGGGGGCTCATAGAAGAGAAAAAAGAACTATCTCTGCAAGAACCATCGACGACCTGAAGCTGTCTGAACAATACATAAACAAGGACACCGTGCAGAATTGTCAGCATCTAAGGGCAATAGAAAATCAACTCCTCTACGTCACCGAACGGCCCAAGCTACTGATAGGCCAAGACAACTGGGGGCTGATAGTAACAAGAAGGCTGAAGAAGGGCAAACCATCCGATCCTGTAGCCTCACTCACCAGCCTAGGATGGGTGCTACACGGATGCGAAACAGGGGCGACTGCCTTAGTAAACTTCACTCACTATGGCAGATCGACCACTGACGAAGAAAGCGTCGAAGAAATCGTCCGAGAACACTTCCAATTGGAATCTCTTGGGATTCAAAATCGGTCACCAACCAACGACAGCGATAGAAGAGCACTAGAAACCCTCGAGAGAACTACAAAGAAACTATCAAGCGGTCAATATGAAACAGGACTCTTGTGGAAGAAAGAAGACGAAACTCTACCCAACAACTTCAATCAAGCGTTCCGACGTCTCGTCAACATCGAAAAGAAATTAGATCAAGACCAAGAAACTAAAGAGCACTACGAGAAGCAGATCCAGAGTCTGATTGAAAAGGGATACGCAGAGAAAGCTCCATTAACTTCAAACAAAGGAAGAATTTTCTACTTACCCCACTTCGCCGTCGTGCACCCAATCAAGAAGAAGCTGAGAATAGTGTTCGACGCAGCCGCCAAGTTCGAAGGAAAGAGCCTCAACGACGCCTTGCTCTCGGGCCCTGACCTTCTGCAATCACTATTCGGCGTGCTACTACGCTTCAGAGAAGGACCTGTGGCTGTCATGGCTGACATCCAGGACATGTTTCTTCGAGTTAAGGTCAGAGAAGATGACCGAGACAGTCTCAGGTTCCTGTGGCGCGGAAGCCGAAGAACAGGCAAGCCCGAAGAATATAGAATGTCGTCAATCATCTTCGGCGCAGCGTCGTCACCAGCAACGGCGATATATGTAATGAACAAGAACGCAGAAGAATTCGAGAAGACTCATCCCGAAGCAGTGAAAGCAATAAACAGAAACCATTACATGGATGACTATCTGCAGAGCTTCGCGTCTACAGCAGAAGCAAAGAAGATATCAAAAGAAGTTAAAGAGATCCACGCAAGAGCAAATTTTCATCTGAAGGGTTGGGCCAGCAACAATTTGGGGGTACTGTCAGAGTTAGAAGACACAAATAAAGAAGATTCCCTGCAATTAACGAAAGAAGAGAAGACTCTAGGGCTAAGATGGCTGGTAAAAGAAGATGCACTGGCCTTCAATGCTGGGCTGCGCAACACATCGAAGGACCTTCAAGACGGTCGAAGAACCCCAACAAAGAGGGAGGTCACGAGCGCAGTTATGTCTACCTTTGACCCAATGGGTTTTGCAACACCAGTCTTAATACAAGGAAAGAAGCTGATTCAAAACATCTGGCGAACGAAAATAGACTGGGACGAAGAAATTAACGAGCCACAAAAAGAAGCCTGGATGAACTACTTAGAAGAAGTATCGGCATTAGAAAGACTGAGAATTCCAAGGTGCGTCTCACCCCGCAGCAGAAAAGGACAGTTGCACACATTTACCGACGCAAGTGAAGAAGCCTACGCGGCGGTAGTCTACTGGAGGACAGTCGAACCCGGAGGAAAAATCCACATCTCCATGATCGCAGGCAAAGCGAGAGTGACGCCAACAAAACCAGTCTCAATTCCAAGGCTGGAGTTACAAGCGGCATTACTTGGCAGCAGACTAGCTGCCACGATCGAGAAAGAGTCGGAGCTCGAAATAACAAAGAAGATCTACTGGACCGACTCTAGCACTGTACTGCAGTGGATAAAGGCGGAACCAAGGAAGTTCAAAACTTTCGTGGCCAACCGGCTAGCAGAAATTGAAGAGAAGTCTAAGCCAGAAGACTGGAGATGGGTACCGACCAAAGAAAATCCAGCAGACGACGCCACAAGGGGAACCCCAATCGAATTCGACCACAACGCCAGGTGGTTCAAAGGTCCGTCATTTCTCCGTCAACCAGAAGAAGAATGGCCATTTCGCGACTTCAAGCCAGAGTGTATTATGCCAGAAGAAAAGAACAAGCAAAAGACAATGGCGATAAAGGCTGCAGAGGACGTCCTTCTGGACCTAGAGAGGTTCTCAAGCTGGGAACGACTACTGCGCACTACAGCCAGAGTGGTCGCCTTCACGTGCCATTTACTGAAGGCCCGCAAAGAAACCACCGCCGCCACGCGCCAAAGGGACGAGTCCTGGAAACCTCAGAGAAAAACCCAGAATAAAGACACACGAACCTCAGCCCAACCAGCCCGCAAAAGCGAAAACAAGCGGCAGTACCTACCACTGGAAGAAGAACACTTAAAGAAGGCCGAAGAGTTATTAATGAAGATGAGCCAAAACGAAAGTTTTGCGTCGGAAATAAAGAATTTAAAGTCGGAAAAACCCTTAGAGAGCGCAAGTCGGCTCAAGAAAATCGACGTTTATATGGGGGACGACGGAATTATCAAACTAAGAAGCAGGACAATGAAATTCCGCGACAAGAGCGATAGGAGAATGAACCCCATCATCCTAGACGGAAAGCAGAGAATAACACGTCTCCTCATACAACATTACCACAAGAAGTTCCTTCACGGGAACACCGCTACCGTAATGAACGAGATCCGGCAAAGGTATTGGATCCTAGGCCTAAGAGCGACTCTGAAGGCAGTCGCACACAGCTGTCAATGGTGCAAGACAAGGAAGAGTTTACCAGAGATACCTCCGATGGGAGACCTGCCGAGCGAGAGACTACAGCACCATCAGTTCCCGTTCTCTTGCACGGCCGTAGACTACTTCGGGCCGATGCAAGTCACTATCGGGAGAAGGGCAGAAAAGCGCTGGGGGGCATTGTTTACCTGCCTCACCACCCGAGCCGTACACCTAGAGTTAGTGCCCTCTCTTAGCACTAGCTCGATGATTATGGCACTTCGACAAATGGCAGCCAGAAGAGGAACCCCAAAGACCATATTCAGCGATAACGGGACGAATTTTATTGGGGCCAAACGGGAGCTGGAAGAAGCCGCGCAAGAAAAGGGCTTCAAGTGGAAGTTTATTCCCCCAGGGACCCCGAACATGGGAGGCGCCTGGGAGAGACTCGTGCGCACGGTCAAGACAGCGTTGGCAGTGGTTCTCAACGAAAGAAGCCCACCCGAAGAAGTGCTTCATACACTAATGACCGAGGTCGAACACATCGTCAACTCAAGACCTCTTACCTCGGTCAGCATGGATCCAGAAGATGAAGAGGGTCTGACCCCGAACCATTTCCTACTGGGGAGATCGTGCGGAGCAATAGCGCCGGGAGAATTCGACGACACAGAACTAATCGGGAAAGCAAATTGGAGAACCACCCAAAGACTTGCAGACCACTTCTGGAAGAGGTGGGTCAAAGAGTATCTACCGCTCTTAATGCCGAGAAAACTTGAAGGCAAAGAAACCAAAGACCCAAGAGAAGGAGATATCGTCCTAATAGTAGACGCTACATTGCCGAGAAATTCATGGCCTCGCGGAGAAGTTATCAAGACATATCCTGGACCGGACGGCAGAACCAGAGTGCTGGACGTGCGAACATCGGGAGGGATACTTCGCCGCCCAACTCGACGAGTCATCGTGCTGGTTCCTGCGGCATCGTCGCCCCCAGAAGAGGGTGTGCTGCGCACCGTGGGGGAGAATGTTAGCGACGATACGTAATTAGTTATTTCCTATGTTCAAAGTTTTCAGAATATTAGCCTTTTAGTAATTAACTTGTTTCTCATCGTGATATTATTGTATCTAAGATTTTAAGTTGAAGTGTTGAACATTCCAGCCACTAGAGGCGCCACTAGTATTATGTTGCATACGTAACCTTAAGTACCAGAGAACTTTACCGTAATGAGAACCATTTCTGTAATTTCATTATTTTAAGGTGTTAATTAAGGATTTTGAGACTGATTTTTATGTAAATAATAAAGATTTATTAGTTCTAAGGTTAGAAAATAAGAAAATATTGTAAGAAGTGTCCCACCGCCGAAAAAAGGCACAAGTTAAGTTTCCCATACAAAAGAGCACCTACGCTCTGATTGGTCAAGGGCGGGGCATTAGTGCCGTGTGCAAAATTGAAGAGCCTTGATTGGTCAGAACCTTACGGATTTCGCTATAAAAAGGGTGCATTTTCGGTGGTTGGGCATTCCGAATCCAGCAGTGTAAGCAGAAACAACAAGAAGAAAATAAATAGAAGAAACTCTGAAGAAATCGGCGTTGTTATTTACTCCTCCTGCTACCACCGAACACTCTCCAGTTAACGTCCCGCCAGCGAACCCGCTCCACAACAACACACAAACACAAGCGAGCTTCAACAACACTCGACTAACGTGGCAACGAATTCATCGTGGCAACCGATATATTACGGCACCGCATCACAATCATCATACGGGGTCTATTGCCCTGGGTGCCGCAGTCCGTGCCATCAGCCAACGTGCAATTGTTAACATCACTGGCCGTTCATGAACCAAGAATGGACATGAAGAAACTTGCTGCTGCGATCACACAGGCTGTGCAGGACCGCACTGTACCAGCAACCGATGAGACATTCTGAACTGCCCTGTTTTAATGGAGCCCATCAAGACTGGCTCACCTTCCGTGCCGCCTACTGTGAAACGCGCACCGATTGTCACCAGTGGAAAAAATACCACGGTTTGTACCTATTATTTTTTTTTTTTAATTGCTCTGTGAGCATCGTTTACCACATGGTAGGAGGTGAGGTGTTGTAGTAATTGATTACGCACTGTAATAATGAGCAGGTAGATCCTGAGACAGAAGAGACCTAAATGTAACATGGTTGTTAATGTGGCACTATGGCAAATCAAGTTTTAAAACAATAAACTCAGGCGGCGTTGTAGAGAGTTGTTAACACAGGTCATCAATCATAACTTTGTGTCAGTCTCTTTTTAAATTAGATAGATCCGCACACAGAGACCACGTGTCCTCTCGGCTGTCTACCCTCACAACAACTAACGGAGTTCGTTGGTATACCTACATACTCTGTAGCAGGCCTTCACCTTCTATTAAGAGGGGTTCTTGCTATTAGGACAAATCGAATGAAATATAATCATTTAAATATTCTATTCTTCATTTAAATATTCTATTCTTCTAAATAATTTCAATATTTGAATAAATCTCATAAATTGAATAATTTTACAATGATAAATATATAATATGATTAATGGATTTCATAGTTATATTTAAATGAGTTTTAGTAGTAAGTAATCAATTAAAATTACGTCTGCATGCAGTTAACTATATTGTTATTCTGTGATTATTATTATTGTATGGCAAGAAATAAAAAGCTTTTTATTTTATTTTATATCTACATAAAAGTACCAAGTCATCACGATCATATCTCAAGAATGGAAATCGATGTTAGTGAGGCATGTCCTTTAGATAGAGATACGTTAGGGGTTGGGAGATGACCATTTTAGCAGTAGCGTAGCTAGGCGTGGACGAAGTGGGCCCTCGCACCCAAAGGGGCCTCGCACAAGCCAGGGCTCTTAAATAACGATGTTTTATAATTGATAGACTTGCGTTTACCACTATTTCACCTAATGGTAAGTGACGATTTGGACGAACAGTGGGTTGCGGCAATCGCCGCTGTCTCGTTTACGAATTTATGAAAGAAAAAGGCCTCGCTGATGTGCCTTCCCCCGACGCCCACGTCTAAATTAGTCCACACTACGCCTCTGCGTTTTAGCCTGCACCTGACATCAAATTAATCTGCCGAACTAGCGATTGATTAGCTGATGATAACGGGGTCTGTGTATTTGTGTTAATAGGTACGTGTTTGATCCCACATTCATCCCCTGTTGAACTGATGTTATCAACGTCGCGCTGGGAATAATTACCGTACAACTTTGCCCAGATTTCTTGCGATTTTGTGTTCCGCACTATATAATTTAAATAATAATGTTACTTTTAATTAGTTATTGTGCTACAACATTGTCAAATGTAATGCTCTTTGCATACAATAAGTAATTAAAAATATCAAGGAACATGTCCCGTTGTGCAAAATGTGCTAACAACCACAATTTGTACAGCGGGTCATACATAGTACTTTTTAGTTTTAAGTTTGCCCATTTTGCAGAAACTTTCGTATATTCGGTATTTTCTGCTTTAAGAACATAAGCTCTAGAAAAACTGGAACAGGACTTCATTATTTTAGAGAGAGATTTTGCGTTGGATATTCGATCTTTCTTGTTTATTTATTACAAACTAACAGTGGTTAAAAACTTATTTGCTTACCTACTGTAATTAAAAATAGAGTTATCTACAGAAAAAGTTTTTCATACCTTTTTCCCGCAAATTACACCACCAACTTTGATATTTTATTACAGCTGACTGGAGTGAAATTAGGAAAAATCAGTTATGCAGTATTGTCAGGGATGTATTTAAATTTCTTCTTTAAATTTTATAATAAAAACACCTAAAAAAATCCCCTGTTTTTTTTTTTAATATTTTAGAAAAATAAATTGCTGGGCAAACTCAGATCAATTGAGCAATTTTGTAAGGTTTTAAGGTACCGAACTCGTATACATAATATTGTTTTTCCGATTAATAATTATGTATCAGTTAGAAATCAATAAATCACAAAGGATAGGAGATGTTTATCTACGTTCAATGTACACGAGTGTCCTTTTTTACACATTAGACAAATAAATCTGGTACCTATAATTAGTAATTAGGGCTCCACCTAATTAGTAATTATGTACATGTTGTGAAAGGCAGCGAATTTGTAATACTGCAGGTAATTTGGAATACTCGGATATGTTCATATATCGACGTTCGTCAACGGAAGTAGCTTTTGCCAGCAACTTCGTCTGCGTAAAAGTAAGTTTCTCCAAACAATATTTGGACCGTTTCATCCCCATAAGGGGTGAATTTCGGTAAAACCTTTCTTGTTTTTGTATGCGTCATAAAAGGAATCTCTATGCAAAATTTCATTGTTCTAGGTCTAAGGGTGTCTAGGCTGGGCGTTGATGACTCTTAGCCTTTTATTTAGCGCAGGACTTAACCTTTTATTTATAAAGATTTGTGTAAAAATAAAATTGTAATGCCACAAATAATTAAAGGGCCTATTACACTACGCGATATTCAGCACACGATATTCAGACTTATTTTTTGTTCCGAGTAAGACCGCTCTAACCCTTATTACACTACGCGACATCGACTAAGACTGTCTGAATATCAAGTAGTGTAATAGGCCCTTTAGAACAGAAAAGGGTAGGAGAGGGTAGAAACGGTATCTACCGTAGCGACTGTTTGAGAAAAAATATGAGTCAAATTATTTGCTGTTCACGTCAATTATACTCTCGGATCAGCATTAATTTCGAAGATATAGCCTAAATAACAAGGATTTATTCCGTTATTCTGTTTCTACGAACGAGAAAGAAAAAAACAGCTTGAATACAGTAGGTAGGTGTTCCAAATAACCTAAGTCCGCACCGAGCACGACTTTGAACATTTTCCGGTTTGTTAAAATTTTTAGAGGATTTCTACTTTTTTCATTCGTTTAATTGTGTGTCTTATTAAAGTTTATTGATATTTCAATCTAACCTGTTTCATCGTCAACTTATTCCCGAAGTTGGTGGTTTTGTAGGTCATCCTCATCTACGCGAATATTCTAAAGAAGTAAAGTTTTTTTTTTATGAAATCTCTGAAAGTACTGGTCCGATTGCTAAAAATTTATCACCAATAGAAAGCTGCTTTATTCTTGAGTGACATAGGATTTTATAAGCGCGGGCGAAGCCGGGGGCAAAAGCTAGTTACAGTTATTTTGTCGAATTCTTTAATAAAACTGCGAATTGGTGTAGGTAATTAAATTATGTACCTATTTAAACATATTTTACTGCGTAAAACGTTATCTACAGCGTTTAGCGGAAGGACTACATAAAGAAAGCGAAATAATAAATATAGCGAGTCGTAACACCAGCTTATTCAGTTGTTTAAATTACTGCTAACTAACCACAGATTACTTCAGTTTTCATTTTGCGGATTTAGATAGCCTATTAGTACCTTATATAGGTAGGTATCTACCAGGGGCCCCGACTCCATGAGTGCTTGGGTTCTGGAGCACCCATGACAAAAAAAAACAGTGGGTGCCGAGCACCCCTGAGAATAGACATCAAAAAACAGATCAGTAATCGCATTTTACGGATGGGCGTTTTTTCATTACCCGACGACTTGTTTAGCGCAGTGGTTTATAGCATCGGTGGAGTCGCAATGGTCGCGGATTCGATTCCCGCACCAACACAAATGTTTGTTGATAATACAGATATTTGTGTTGTGTCTGGGCGTTTGTGGTACCTACGTTGTTTCTGGTTTCTATAGCAAAACCTTAGTTTGGGACAAGGACAATGTAAGTGATGTTGTCTCAATTTATTATTATTACGCATTATAAGTACGCAGTAAGCAAGTAGGACGTTTGTTTATTTGTCGGTCGATCACTGTGCATTTCGCCACTTTTTCGAGTCATCAAATGTGCATGAGCACCCATGAGATTTCCTAAAGGCCGGCGCCCCTGGTATCTACTATAATTTTAATTTGGCGCCGTGATGCGGCGGTAGGTCGGTAATCCTTTTCGTGCGGTTGCGAAACATTTCACAAGGCCGATGTTGGCGCTATTTTTATTTGTTTTGCTATGCGGTTTACCAAAGCGGTTGTACACTTATACCAACCTATTAGATCGCATAGCTACAACCGCTGTATACATCTACCTCCTATTACCTGCTCTGTCCTAGTACAGCAGGCTCGTCTAAAACGGCCAGGCGGATTAAAATTGACATTCAGCTGATAACACCACAGAATGTTAACTATCCGCGCATCTTCAAAACTCACGGAAATATTTAATACGTAGGCCAAGACAATCACGACATCGGCAAAATATGTAAGGGCGTTAGTGATGCACACTCGCTCATATTTAATCAGCAAAAAGGTCGTGATTACTTTTACATAATGAATAAATTCGGGTCCGTCTAATAGGTATATTGTATAAGAGTAGGTAAGCACCCAACCATTGTGAGGCGCGCGACGCGACGACTCAAAAAGGAAAAGAAAATCCCCAGATCTAATTTGTTAGTATCGTAACAAACATTCGTTCCTTCTATTTTTAGCCTGAATAGCGGACTTGATCAAACCGTACCTAAATACAAGGTAACCCAAACCACTCGAATAACACCTCTATCTAGTTATGCAGGAAATAGTTACCTACATCTATACAGAGTGGGTGCAGTGACGAAAACCAGACATATCATATACCTAGGTCATAAATGCCCGTTGGTTCAGGTGTTTCATTACTTCTGTGACCGTCCCATAAAGGTCGTTCACCCGGCGCTCGACTAAGGCTGGCCATATCTAGTCCTCACCTAAGCTATGATCTCCTGGTTAGGTCTAGGGTTACAAAAAATAAAACAAATCATCTCTGTAAATATCTATATTCATTTATAGAAATGGAATTATACAAAATAATATGGCGACTTCAGTTACAATTAATTTAGAATTTTACAAAATACCTACTTTAGTAGAGAGGAACTCAAAAATAGCCCAAAGTTTAATGAACAACACAGCCATATGATCACGGCAAAAATAACCGGATCAGCAGTTGATAAATTTATTGATATAACTCTTCACAAGGAAGCTAGATTCAGCACAATAAATACAGTCAGTTGCAGAAGTTGAAAGCACCTTAGAATAAATATATTTAAAAATACAGCCTAATTTTTTAAACCCTTTTTTTACTTCTTTTGCAGTTGATTTTTGCATAAATCCTTGCTTGACGTTGCCAAGCAAAATGTTAAATGGTGACAAAAAATAAGGCTGTGTATTGTGTATAACTTCTACTTGATTCAAAATAACAATAAAGGTACGTGAAGCTTTTCATTACTGATCATATTGTGTGACATCTCAATATGAAATATCTAACAAGAATTTACAGAGGGAATAATACGCCAAAGGCAGTTAAATAATAATTTAAAAAAAAAAAACTATTTTAACACATTTCTTAAAAGTTCTTAAATCTGCAACTGATTCGAGATTACAACAGCAAAGATCTCAAAAAGCATTCACTCTTCAAATATCATAAAAAACAGTTATTTATTTAATAATAATAATGAATGTATAACTATGGATATAATTTAATGAGAAAAAAAGTAATTATTAAAAATAACTAAACTTATAAATACAATAATCTACTTTACGATGCGCACATCCCGCTATTGTTTTATTAGATACGAGTACAATTATTTAATATTTTTCTAGATTATTCCTTTATTATTGCAAAACTAAACGTCTAGCGGCAAAATATTAAACTATATAATCTTGAGTTATAACGATTTTCCAAAGGTTTAAGATGCACTCCCATATAAATCTGGGACGTTCCTCTTTTTGGCCGGCAATTGGAATTGGTTTTACATTAACCCTATCGACACCTATAGGACGTCCGGGTTCGGCGCTCCAATTGGGCCGCTCCAAGCTCTTAACCAATCAGAGTCAAACGCCGTAATCGTTTCTATCGCGTTATTCAGGCAGTCTTAGTCTATGTTTTTCTATGTATCACATCGTTCTCTTTCATTCTTTTACACGACATTGGCGTAAGCTGCTCTTTTTCTTGTGTGACGCTACATAGACTAAGACTGTCTGAATAACACGTAGTGTAATAGGCTCTTTAAAAACAACTGGCACTCAGCGCACAGAGTGACGGAAGTGTTCATCCACTCTGTCACGCATAAATAAAAAAAAACTATTATTAGTCAATTTAAAGCCCTTGAATAATAGTGTTTATTTAAATAATAAACTTAAAATAAAAGAAAATTGAGAAACTTAAAATATTCAAGCGTAAATACGACATATTTACATTATTTTTCAAGCAATTGTCGACAATAAAGAACTTCTGATCTATAATATTCTTTGATATTGATAAATACCACGCAAAATAAGCGAGATCTTTTTTTTTGTTTTGTTGTTCTTATTTATGTATTCATGTCACGTCAGTTTTGTAACGAATCATAACAGTCATAACCGAATATTAATCCAACCATAAACAGCCGTTTGCCCATTCTATGAGTTAAGACGACTATGGTCCCCTTAATCCCCGAGGGTTGGTTAGGCAGATTCTCAGTAGCTGTGTTCTGCGGTCTTAATTAAACAGTGATATGACGTTTGATATCCTATATCCTTTACGTTTGATATCCTATATCCTTTACGTTAGATATCCTAAATCCTTTACGTTTGATATTCTATATCCTTTGCCTCAATAACGGTATTCAGGTAAAGGATATAGGGTATCAAACGCAAGCCTGTCATCAATTTTAATAAAAATTATATGTACATACTATAAACTAGAGATGATTCCTGAAACTTAAATAATACTTTACTGATGTTACTAAAGACGGAGAAGGATATGTTTGTCCTTTCTGTGGATCTACCACTAATTTGTTCTGAGTAGGTATCTACTTTAACTTGATGTTCAGCTTATGACACAACTATTATAATAAATTTACAAAGCGCGTTTGATTGGTGTGCGTTTCTAATTAACCCCCTGGTCCCTGTGCGACTTTCTATGAAGACATTAGTTGTTTCAATAAACTCACTCATATTAAAAATAATGTATCGGGCAAATGCTAAATTTGGTTGAACGTCGGGTTAAAATTGGCGCGTTCATAAATCTGCATATTGGCTGTCTTTCACTCTTACTGGCTGCACTAACTTTAACTTCTGGTTTTGACTGTTTAGATTCGACCAAATATATTTATTCCACAGATTTACAATACTCTGGCTTAGCTCGACTCGTCTCCACTGCAACGATAACGTTCAAGAAAAATAGATATATAATTAGATTTCACTTGTCCTTTGTCGGATAACAATAATATATGTATTATTAATATCTGATTTTGCGTTAGAGCTACAGAGCAATGGAAGCACGACTTTCAAATGTATATTATTATACGTATATATTATTATAATAATAAACATTTAAAAGCCGTGCGACAATTGCGATACAGCTGAAGTTTAAACATTTGTATTTTTATAATTTTAACACTTTGATAAATAATATTATCATTAAAGTAATTAATATTGCTTTCTATTCTAGAAGCAACAATAAAATGAGAATATTGTGCGCAAAACTTATGTAGCTACCTCTTATAGAATGTACTCATTCAACATATCGTGATTAAACAGTTCTACTTATTTACGATACATTTTTTACAGCAACGTGGTCGAAGAAACGGCCTTTGAATAATGTAGATGTCTAGCATAGCTTCTAAGTACTGACCGATATCGATTTGAATTGTTTATTGCATTTTAAAGCGACAAAGCGATTTCAATTGCTGTTGCTACAAGCAACGCTCGGCTAGTAATTTTCAGTGATTAGCTATCCGTAGGTATAGGCTACAGCCAGCGCTGTTGGGTTCAATAATAAAACAAAAGAACTATGAACCGCGGAAGTGCGACGTATCGTTAGTGAATTTAAAATGTAGTAAGTAGATAATAGATCTATTTCCATAAGCTATCGTTAATGATACAAAGTTGTTCTGATTGGGAAAGAGCCACGGAAACTCAATATGACAAAAAGGTCCTGAAAACATATTCAGGAATTTTGTCCTGTCACATGTCACATAGCATTTGCGACACGTTGACATTATGTGGCTTATTTACTCTCACAACTTTTTTATATCACAGCGGTGACAATAATAATATAATCATTAACTATTTATTACTAGCCTTTTTTAATCCTACGTCATCAGGCACGTGTTCTTGACCACGTTACCATAGAACCACCACCGCCGCAATCACTAAAGAGCGAACACTGCACCTCTTACAAAGACAACAGTGCCTGTACTATGTTATTATATTCTGTTCCGGCGCGTGTGTGATCCCACCAATATGACGTGAACATTGTTGGAATTACACGAGCTCTACATTAACACGTATGATATTTAATAACGATAAACAATTACTCTATAAATGCCGCTCTAACAACATTTAGCTGACTTACTTACACATTACAAAGTGATTATTCATTCATAACTCACAAAACAAGTTCAAATACTTATTCGTGAATTTACTAAGAAAGTGATAGTTTAGAATATCGTTGTGCATATTGCGTAGATCGCGGTCACACTCAGCCTGCTGTAACTATTTAAACATAAACTATTAAAAAACATTACTTCCTACTCTACGTCATTAAAAAATAATGATAATGTATAAATAGAACTAGAAATATAAATTCTGGCTAATTAACGAGGCACTTGGAAAAAATTGCTTGACGAAATATATTTGTATATTGCTTTTTTGATAACACTTAGAATTTCTGTTCAATATATTATAAATAGCGTAAACATTAAGCTTCAACTACAAGAACTAAATAGTAGATAAACAATACAAACAGTATAAAATCGATCGTGTAGGAGGAAAATTGTACAAATCCGACAGTCTAAGCGACTCCGAGCCCAGCTTGTGAAGTCTAGCTGAATGTACATGGCCGTCTGGGAATATAAAGACGTATGCAGGCACGTTAAAAATTTTCTCCGAGATGTGTAGAGATTACAGCTTCTAACGATACCGCTTGCATTGCAAATTTCGCAACACGGACCTGCGGGATTTTAAAGTTTGTAAAGCATGTTTTAGAATGCTACTTTGCTCTCAAATAGTAACTGCTTTAGTGTTTCCTTATGTACCTACTTCAGACGAGCTCTGTAGCATCTCGAACTCTAATGAAGGATCAAAACTGGTAAAGAGCTGGCAGCGTTAAGGGATGAATACCCGACACAGTGATCACAAAGAAGTCTGACTCAGATGAGGTTTTCGACCGAGATCGGGACTGGTTTAGATGAATATGCGCTCTAAATTAGATGGAGTCGAGCAAAAAACATTAAGTGAAGTAGACATTCTCAACCATGATTGATGTGTCATGAATACAAATGGGAAGTAGGTAATTGGAATAGTCTTTAAATTTTATAAATGCTAGCTGATTCTACTACAGCGAGCAGTGGTAAATATTTCCTCTGAATAGAGTCGATTAGATAGTTCTATAAAACAAGCCGGTCTGGAGTACATCGTCGCATCCCGGCTGCAGGTTTCAATCAGTAAAACATTCTTGGGAGTTATACTGCACAATTTCAATAAAATTGGCAATCTAAGTAACTCAGGATTGCATTGAGTCTTCAGTTTTCACAATAGCAGACAAAGTAAGTCGTCAACGATAATAGCTTGAGATTGTCACGCTCACATTATCAGATTTTAAAATCATTAGATTAGATCAGACCATTAAATTAAACATTAGATTTTTATTATTAGATTTTCGAAGGCCCATTTTAATTTGATATTGATCTAGAACAGAGATAATTAGATAAGACACTTGTAATGTAATATACTTAATCTATTGTTAGTGTACATACACAAACGTTTGATGATAAGATTACGAGATAAAATCGGCATCTCTACACATCATAGAAAAATATCCGCAATTCTATTAACATCGAATAACAAGGATTTTAAGTACCTGCCTTTAATAATATACACGATCGATTTTTACGTGATTAAATGATATCGATGCATAAGTAATCCATATGTTCCTGTTTGCAAATTACAAGAACGATACAATATATACTTTAAGGAACTTTGTGTTTCGACTAACTTGAAGTAATGACATACAAATACAAGCAACGTATTGGATAGGCAAGTTGAAACATTCGAGTTGATCGTCTGTGCAGATTTTAACTCTCATTATCTATATTTCGTAAGGCACAGAGTGCCTGGAATATTGTTGATGTTAAATTAATGGAATTTTGTAGTTGTGAGGATTATTGTAAAACAGGATTCACTCGGTAGAGTAGGCAGCGAAAAACAGTACTTATGAACAAAATTAAAATTGCGAACGAAATCTCCGGCAAAGTCCATCCGAACTGAAAGTGCGAAGTTCTCGAATGCGCCAAACTAGTCAAGCTGTTCATTTGGAATCTAGTGGCCCGGTAGCACCGCTCGCTTGAATAGCACGTGGCAATTAGTGGTTCCTGCACCCCACTGTAGTGGAAACATGGCGTATGCTGAGTACCTACCTATGTGCGTAATGCCCACCTTTTAATTATAGATAAACCACCAATTGCCATAAATTGCTCATTACAATATCGGTGTACCGTTAGTGCCTCTTGCAATCAATACCGGTTTAACTTTTAGGAGTCTTCCTTATTGACTTTTGTAGAAAATTCGGTAGTTGTGGTTACGAAATATTTTTTTCTAATTTCGACAAAGACGATCACTTACTTTCAATACAAACAAATAGAGCGACACATTCTAGTCTTGAATGATACATAATAGAATAGTTTCAAAGCCGATTGTTCAGTTGACGAAGAGCAATTTAACAATATCGTTGTTTACTGAATAGGAGACAATTTGTTCCACTACATTATAAGTAATGCAATTCATTACACAAGCGCAAGCTTATGCGTTTTGCTAGAGCTGACTTTTACACGGGAGAAACCATTGGCAGACGCTAGAATGAAGTGTTTTGTTAGGTAATTAATTTGTCTGCAGACTCTAGCCTGACTACCTTCTGCAGGAAGCAGCAACAATGTATACCTAGCCAAAAGCATGAACTTTTCAGGTTAGGTAGGTAAATAAATGAGATGCCGATTCCCTACAGCCAGTACGTAGCCGATACTAAACCTCCCCGGTAGGCGGGAAACTGCTCCGCACTTGAGCACGCCTGCTCTGTTTTTTGTTTTTATATTGCCACTCGAGCTTGCCTGCCCTTCCAAATCAAACTACATAGTATAAGGTAACTAGCTAATTTAACATCAACGTTTAATGGATATTTTATTATTGTTTGAGGCTCTTTATGTAATTTAGCGTTAGTAAGCTTTCGCGGATGAAAGGACGAAAGGTTCTGGAATAGCGACCACGTACCGGAAGACGCAGCGTAGGAAGACTTCCCACAAGGTGGACCGATGACCTGGTGAGGGTCGCGGGAATCCGATGGATGCGTAACGCACAGGACCGGTCATTACGGCGACACTTGGGGGAGGCCTATGTCCAACAGTGGACGTCTTTCGGCTAAAATGATGATGATGAAGCTTTCAGGAAATATTAATTAGATCATAAAATACAATAATGATATGATTGCTCTCTAAATGTGTTATCTTATCGCACAATTAATTACAGCTCGAAAATGAGCACACAATAGGAAAAATAAACTACAATATAGTTTACACGTCTCTTCAGATACTACGTGTTTAAGCAATATAGGTTTCAAACATTATAGTGCCTTTTGTTTTAAATTAATTATGTGTATCTAGTAATACAATAAGTTATAATTATTGCTAATAATGTATTCGATCTACATTCGCTAACCAAAATGATAGCGAAATAATATTACCTAGGTATTTTAATAAATTATGTTTTACGTATATTGCTCATTGAGTCTGTATCTCAAGCATTTTAACAAATTACATGAAAATGTAACTTAAATTTTATAATTTTTTGTAAGACTTTGGCAGATATATAATAGGTGTCACGGTCTCGCTATTGACTCAAGTCTAAGCTATAATGGTTCCGCTGTCAAGGCACAATATGAAGGTTACAAAAAACATTACCTCTCTTCTTGTGCGGTCGGGTAAAACTAGAGAATCCTTGAATTAATTATGTAGCTATTACATGGATAGCGTTCGTTGTTTGATTGCTTAATTACTACGACAAAACCGTAAACAAAATACGTGTTTGGGACGTAAAGTTACCGACACTAGCCCGACATAAATTCATATCGCGACAAGCACCCGACAAAAACACAAATGTCGATATGTTTTGGCGAACATCAAATTATTGTTATTTAGTCACATAACAGTCAAGTCTGTCCAAGCCCTTACTTTTAATCAGTTACAAAAGTAAACAGATTCTTAATTGAGTAACATTTCGCCGTAATCAAGCTAACACTAACAAGTATGTGCTGTAATTACAAATGGATGTGTACATAATAATGATAAAACGCCGTGTTTCCATGCATGACAATATCTTAATGCTAACAATTTATTAATATTTGTACTAGCTTCATTTATTAGTATTGGGAGATGTAGTGGTAATGATTTGAATAAGATTAAATAGAAAAAAGCCAAAAAAAAAATGGATTCTTTAATTTCATCCTATCCATCTGTCTGGATGTCTCACAGCCACTTTATTCAAATTAATAATTGGCACTGTATGGTTGTTAAGCATTGGATTTATAAATTAAGGCCTGTTCGATTTTACAAGCATCTCACCATAGCAGGTTTCCAAAATTCTCAGCAATAATAAATAAATTAAGAGTGTGAAAACTTTTGACCAGCATATGTCATAGATTCCCAGTTCTTAAAATAATTATTTGATATTCAATTCCTGTTTTAAGCCAAACAGGTCTGCTGGTTTGGATAACCACATGTTGTTTTACAATTTGTATTGTTATTGTTTAATGCATTACATATATATATAATTTTATCACTAAATTATGTGGCAATTTTAATCTACAAATCTGAATATTTAGCTCTGCAGCTTAACATTTTCTTCACAAATAAATAATAATCAGTATATGTAGGATACATTTAAATTTAGTTACAATTAAAATATGTAAGTAACAAAAATATGTTGCCTCTCAAAGTTAACATGTCTGTAAATATTTGCATTATTATTTTACATAAAAATAATTGCATATTTTGTAATGATTTTGTTAAGCTATTAACCAGTCGAATTTTTAGTAGTCTTCAAAATATACCTATAGTATGCTAGTGTGAAAAGCTACACAGCATAAGTAGCTTAACAGCATTGCCAATAATTATTTACAACAGTAAATATAGTGTCCTGTCTTCCTCTTAGTAAATATTTATACTGCTTGGCTTTTAATTTTTATGATTTTATACAACATTTTAATAGTTTAATACTCAGTGCCAGAAACATACAATAATTTATTGGTGTGCCCACAAAACGCCTCCCAAGTCATTGTTAAATAGCTCCTGTTGAGTTGTGTTCATGCCCAGGACCCGACTAGCAAGTCCAACTGTAAGTATATTTCGAATACTTACATATTTAAGATATTACAATTATAGTTTGACACAGCCCCAGGGTCTCTGGCACTGAATGTGTTAACTTGACAGTACATTATTCAATGTGACTTATAAGCTACCACAAATAGTCATTTATGAATGTAAAACTTTAATATGAAACATATTATTCTGATACACAACATTAAAAAGAAAGAAATAAAATATTGATGAACATGTGACCATAAATTGAAACTAAAAAAATGCTTATGGTTCACAATAATAATTTAAGATTGAATGCTTTAATTATTATTGTGAACCATAAGCATTAAGATTACAATAAACCGGCAGATCTAACCACTGGTATGGTGTACTGGTGTTAAAACATATTTATTTATTTACATTTACTACTCACTGTTACAGTCATCTTTGGCACCACCTTCAATACTATACTAAATACGTAGAGCACTGGGTCGGTCTTCTTTTCCGGTACTGCTATACAGTGTCCACTTTAGGTGGCTCGATCAGGGTGTAGGATGCAGTAGGCTTGCGTTTGAACGTTACATATGTGTACAACAAGCTAGCCAGCACACTGATGTTGAGCCCCACAAAGTTCAGCAAAGAGAACACATAGTCACCACCAATCACCATCCCCAAATATGTTACCAGGATATTCTTCAGACAGCCAATGATTGTGGTAGTCAGTGCACTGTTGTATTGTGTGCAAAGCATTACACTGTAGGACAGTATGAACCCCATCACACATGACATCAGGAACTGGGCAAGGAACAACGAGTCATCCCAGTGCTTATAATCAGCTGAGCTTTGTAAATCTCCTGTGCTCCATGCAATCACTGTTGCTGGGATAATCATAAATAAAGCATTATAGTACATAAGACCATATTTACCAAGATCTTTAGCATCTAGCTTCTTTTTCATATACACTCCATTAGAAGCAGTGAAAATATCATTGAGTAGCACCAAGGTGTACCCAGACCACGAGAATGTGACGTCGTCAGCAGCAGCGAGCATAGCCCCGCCGACCATAGCATACACACTGGTCTGTACCGACCAGGAGGGCTTCACTCCCAGCACGAACCTCTCTCCTAACATCGTCATGAGGATGCTGAAACGCCGCAGAGCTGTGAACATCGGCAGGCTCAGCTCTTTGGTGCCGCCGAGTCCTGTTGCCATGTTACCTAAGTAGATGACTGGCAGTGGCCAGATGCGCTTTAAGATGTCTGTCGATAGTGGCGGGAACTGCACCACCCTGAAGAAGCGGCCGGCCCACAGCACTGTGATCGTCGCCACCATTTGCCCCAGGCCAAGCACTTGGTAGGAAGGGAAGGCGTACGTTGTCAACACAGTCTTGTTCACCACGGTGATCATGAACGAGGCCAACGCGTAAAACGATGCACTCAAGATCTTCTTCAGCATCTGCGCGCGGTCTGCGGCTTCCGCTCGCTCTTGTGCGCTTTGTACCAACATCGTGCCACCACGTATGTAATTAAACTAACAACGGACGGCCTATACTAACATGATCGATTAGCGAACGCGTCATTAAACCTCGCAGTCGGTCACGATTTTAAACATATTATGGGTGTTCGCTCACATTCATTACACTTTCATGGTCAATTCAATGATCCTTTTATTAGATGTAAATAAAAGAAATAAAACCTTGATTACACCGCATACCGAGCGGTGCTTCGTATCGACTAACTAATGACATGTAAGCAACGAGTAACGAGTGTCATCTGTGCACCTGTCATCATTGACTTACTGTCACTGTCAGATATTACAGATAATAATAAAAAACTAAATTCGACTGTTTTTTGTGAACTCAGTTTTTCTCAAACTTAGGCCCGTATTACAGAAGTACAATCAAGACTCAAGCATTACTTAAAACGAGTCTCAGTTGGAGTTTTCATTTTAGAACTTAACTTGAGCAGAGAAACAACAATCAATAATCACCTGAGCAATGTCACTTTAAATTGACATGTTTTACGTATTATAGAACAGTGCTTGAGTGAGCTCCACTCAATGTGTCCTTATTTTAAAATCACAATCAGCTCAGAATCTCTGCTTGAGGCGAGATATTTTGATATTTGTTTTCGCAAGTGTAGTCGAGACCACGATTGAGCATAGATTCTCATTAAAATTGTTATGGATTTAAATCAGAGATCAAAATCTCCACTCAAGCGTAATTTCGTTTGATTTGAGTTTGAGAATAGTTCTAAAATAAATTGAACTCTGAAGTCGAGATTCTTCGCTCAAGCTGTAATCGGTTGAACGCAGTTTATGTAGTACTTGAGTAAGGTTCTGTAATACGGGCTTAAGTCAATGAGCATGTTATGATTTCATTTACATGTTTTTAGTATTAAAGATTTATTTTTACTGTCTCGTAGTCTTTTAGCGTAGATTTTTTATAATAACTGCACTAAATAAAAGCGGACAATTAAACAGTACAGCTTTAAAGCATTAGAAAAAAGTTCAAATAAAGTATATTTGTTCGAAGGTGAGCTTGAACTAAATTAAAAAGCAATTCACCTCTTTTTCTGTGGCGCCACATATTATAGTTTGTTGTTTTAGTTTGGTTTGATTAACATCACAAGAAGACTCGCATTCTTCATCCATTAATTAATTATGTATAAAATACCACAGTCACACCATTTTGATTTTAACTCCCGATCTTACATTCCCACATTAGGGATGATCTCATAAAATTAATTTTTAAAATCGATTTTAATAAGTGGATCGATTCTGTGAATCTATCTCAGAAATAATAAACGAATCAATCGAGATTCAATCATTTTCATGGGGAATGTAGCCATATTATTATTTCAAAACGTTCAAAGTACCTGTTTTCCTCGATTTCGAAATCGATATGTTTTATGTTAGACAGAAGCGTCTACGCCACAACCACAAACGCGCCTCCGCCGAGCCGTCAACAATCCGAAATCCACAGATAATACATAAAAGATCTACTATCGTCTATGATACAAACAACTTAAAAAGTTTAATTGATTTATGGTCTAATTGTGTTTTAATAACATAATATTTCATTTATAAAATATTTTGAAAAAACAGAATATTACAGGAATAAAAATTTTATTCAAAATAATCTAATAATTTTTATTTTTCAAATAAAAACCATTTAGCTGATTTTCAGTTTTTTCATACGTTCGGACTTGACACAATGTTCATGTTGTTTGTCGGACAATGAACGGTGCATTGTGAAGAATCCGCGTAGCAAACCAAACCAAGCGACATTTTGATTATTATTCCATTGTATTGCCATGTCAGTCAATATTGTTTGTGTATTATAAATAATCGCAGGGTCGGGTACAGTCGTAGTGATGCGTTGAAAATAATGTTTGAG
Source organism: Mythimna pallens (assembly GCA_961205895.1). Lineage (NCBI taxonomy): Eukaryota > Metazoa > Arthropoda > Insecta > Lepidoptera > Noctuidae > Mythimna > Mythimna pallens. Next base: position 1,023,266 of record OY540824.1, read on the forward strand.
AAATAGAACGTTCCTACCCGATTCGTATACGTGGGCAATAATTCGCGTTTGAGTTTTCAGTTATGTATCACTGTTGGGACGCGTTGCTGTTCTGAAAGTAGTACAGGTAGTCTTAGGAGGGCGTCTAGTGTTTTTTTGTCGTGATTGTCGGGGTTTATCGGCGGAATGGCGGTTCCCGAACAGTTCTCGCTTCGATGGAACGATTTCCATTCGAATTTGTCACAATCGTTTCATGCATTACTGGAGGGCGAGGACTTGGTGGATGTGACCCTGGCGGCCGGTGGTCAATATGTGCATGCTCACAAACTGATCCTCTCAGTATGCAGCCCCTACTTCAAGGAACTTTTTAAGGTATGATTCATTATTTTCGCATAATTTTACATCATTATGCTTACTGAAATTCTTGGAAAATACCATAATCGAGTTACATATTCCGCATATTTTTTTCACCACCTATGCTTGATTACAAGAAACACGACATTTCTCATGTATTGTACTTAGCTCCCTAAAGATGTAGCCAAAATAAGGTAACTGTGTCTGGATGAAAGTAGGTACAATAATTATGCATAATGTATATTGTTGTATACAAACATATTGTTATATGTGCTTTGTGCCCAGTATGGCTGCTAGTTGTATTGATTTTTGGTTTATAGATTGTTATGTATCTGTCTGTAGTCCCCTCCCTCCCCCTCACAGGGGAGCCAGACAGAGGGTTGATCAGTTACCCTGCCCTGCACACCTCACCTCTGTGAAATTAGAGGGAGGCCCTCAATTATTATTACATACAAAATCAATATGCCCTTTTGATGCAGTCTCAAATTTGCCTTGTTTATTATACAAGTCATTTGAAATATAGTGCAAGTTTTGTTCACATTTTTTATTGGATTGGAAAAATGGAAATGTAACATAGTTGTAGACAATGTTTTAAAAGGTGTTAATTAGTTAAACCTTTAACTATAATATATTGATTTCACCTGTTAGTTTTTTATTAGATCTACTATTGTCATCTATTGAGACTGTTTACTTAAAGATTATTCTATACATTTGTGTCGCAGAAAAACTATCAATAATAATACATTTATTTATTACAACTCAATGGTACATTCATGGCCTGTTGCTAGATCTTCCAAATAAGTAAGTATATAATAAATTTGCATTAACTGAAATGTAAAATAGAAGTCTGAAAGAGAGCATCCATATTGAAAGAGTTTATAATTACTCTAACCAATACCATCTAATAGCTACAGAATAGTCATTTTGCTTAAAATATGCATGGGTAACATGAAAAAATTCAATGAATCACTTTTATTGTTACAATGACCTTTGTTCCATATCTCTGTCACATTGGAACTAAAACAAATAAAAACTATACATATCTGCTATCATAATAGCAAGAATGTGGCTATTGAATAGTTGTTTATTGAATAGTTTTAAGACCTGGCCTTCCCATCTTACTATTTACACAAACCAATTGCAGTTTTGACTGTGTGCACTAGAGGCCTTTTGAAACAATGGCCCTTAGATAGGTATTTTATACAATCTTATGTAAATAAAATATTTATATACAAAACAAATAAGGACACGTTATCTACCATAAGACTAGGAACTGTGAATAATAGTATTCAGTGTCTTCATTTAAAATAGCATGTTCCAATAACTTAAATAGCATTGTTTGATGGTAGGAATCTGTCCTTAGCTACTCAGATATCACAAATTTCTAGCCAGTTCTTCTCCTTATGAAACATCTTGAAAAAAATTGGCTGGCTAATTGGAACTCTGCACCAGCTTCTACTATTTTTGTATTTGCCTGTGTAGTCCTTTGTGAAATGAAATGATTTAAATTTTTTGAATTTATACGCTGAATGCATTTCATATGTCCATTAAATGTTCCTTTATGGTTCCTTTCCTTATTAAAAGGACAAAATACTACATACCTCATGATGTTCTTGGCTTCCCGACCAGTGGTACACATATAGATTACGGAAAGTCTACAAATATAAATCTTTCCTTTCCAACTGAAAAATAATATTTATGCATACAAATTTCAAGTATTTTTTTATGACATTGATAAATTATACTCATTTTGTAAATTGGTTTTAAAAAACACTTTTACGTGTCAATTTGGTGGTCAATTTAAACTAGATGAGTAGATTGATTTTAAAGATTAGGGAGGTTTGCCACAAATTTTGAATTAATGATATGTAACCTAAGTTTTTTATTTGTGTTAACATGGTTAAATTTTCTTCTGGTCTTCTGGTCTCTGCTAACAACAAAGAAACCAAAGTGGTCTGAAGTAAATTAAAGGTTAGAAGCCACTGATCTAGCATAACGTGAGTGTCATCATCATCATCATCATTTCAGCCGAAAGACGTCCACTGTTGGACATAGGCCTCCCCCAAGCGTCGCCACAATGACCGATCCTGTGCTTCTCGCATCCACCGCACTCCCGCGACCCTCACCAGGTCGTCGGTCCACCTTGCGGGAGGCCTTCCAACACTGCGTCTTCCGGTGCGCGGTCGCCACTCTAGAACCTTTCGGCCCCATCGACCATCCGTTCTACGAGCAATGTGCCCTGCCCACTGCCACTTTAGTTTGGCGATTCTTTGGGGTATGTCGGCGATTCTTTGGGGTATGTCGGCGATTCTTTGGGGTATGTCGGCGACCTTGGTTCTCCTGCGGATATCTTCATTCTTTATGCGATCACACAAGGACACTCCGAGCATAGCCCTTTCCATTGCCCTTTGGGTGACTGTAAGCCTTCTGATGAGGCCCATTGTAAGCGACCATGTTTCAGAGCCATATGTCATCACTGGCAACACGCACTGGTCATAGACTTTCACCTTGAGACACTGTGGTAACGTGAGTGTATCAAAAAGATATTATATATATCTATGTATCTGGAAAACTGAAACAAGATTAATTTAATAAGTAAAAGTGATCTTTCTTCCTTACAATATTGAGCAGTAGACTTGGATTTATTGAATAACTAAGTCTACTATATTATAAGTAAACAAAGCATTTGAAAAAAAAAATTAAGTGCAATGATTAGACATAAATGCATTTAAAAAACAGGTACATATATTTTCAAGAATACTTTTTAATAAATTGGAAAAAAAAATACTACATGTGTATAGCTACATGTCATATATCGTTTTTAACCGACTTCAAAAAGGAAGAGGTTCTATGTTCGGCTGAATGTATGTTTTTTTTTATTGCCTGTTTGGTCCCACTCCTGGGTAAAGAGCTCCCTCCATTCATTCCATCTTTTGCGGGCCCGCACTTCCTCTTGCCAGTTCTGGTAAAATCCATCTACTTTGTCGCGCCATCTCTGTGGTCTGCCACGACCCTGTCGCACTGTTTCCGCCATTTGTCATTACTTCCTAGAATTGGTTCTTTATCAACACTATCAAATAGTGCAATATTATATTGTTTTTTCTTTTTCTAAAATACATATTCTATTCCTGGTTATTTATATTATTTATTATGAGCCCGTTGTGTGGCACTGCATTTATGAATATTGTTTTACCAAAAATTCTTGGTTGCAATTTTATTTTTCAACAAAATTGGGGCTGAGATTCCTTTGAATACTTTTATATATTCCTCTTAGTTTGAGATTTTGCCATCAATATTTACTTAAAAAATTTGTAACATAGAATTACTTAGTAATATAGAAAGCTCTACCTGCCTCATTATTTTTTATGCTAATCTACTACCAGTTTTATATGTTTTATTATTGTAGCTACCATGACATATAAATATAGTTAGAGTTAATACTAAAGAAAATGAAATATAAAACTCTAAAAAAAAACATTCTGATCTTTTCATCAATATATGAAACAACTAGTTAGATAGACAGAATAAACTTATGTGTTCAGTTTTTATAATTATTGTTATTTTGATTTGTAATTATTATTTATTTTTTTTTTCTGTTATGCATCAACATTTACTTATTTTCTGCGCCAACTCATAACTTGTGCTGTATCATACAGAACTTTTAATCTGCCAACTCTATTAATTAATCCTGTGCCATCAATACAGGGGGCTTAGCCTAGTTCGGGGCCCACAACCAGTACTAGTGTGTAGTCTATTTGTTTTCTTCTAATTTGTATATTTCTTTATTTTTCTTATATACTTGTATGTCTGTCAATAAATAAATTGTATTATTATTTTGTGCTATTTGGTCTATAAAAACATTTAAAAAGACCAGCCATTGATGCATGTTTGTCAATCTAGCTGCAATTTTAATATCAGAGCTCATTCCATCTGTTATGAATATGGCCTTGTCACCCAGCATCATTCACTCTAGTTGTCTATGGGAACTTGTCTGTATGAAAATATACAGAGAGGAAAGATCTGTCACTATTTAATTTAGTTCACTTATAACATACAAGGTTGTTGTTGCCTTTACTTTGTTAGTTTTTATAAAATCTTGTAAATAGTAGAAGCACTTACATTACTTACTTACTTGATAAGCAGAGATTATAAGCACATACCTACATTATTACAACTAGATTCCCAAACTTGTCCATTGTGAATATTTTTTGGATATCAAACTTATATTATATCAATTGTCAGGACTGTATAAACCAACCAACATTTACATGTAAGACAAATATAAATGAAAAGTAGACATCTTTATAGAATTTTACTCACCATTATTTACCTATTTATTTACATATTTTTAGTAAGCTGTTAAGCTTGACTTGGTCATGCTATTAAGATCAAGTGTTACACTTTTGGCAGTGATTAGCCAGTTGGGTATTTGATTACTACCAGAAATATAAATACATGAATTTATATAATTTTTCTAACATGTGTTAGTCACCTAGCTCCTAAACGGTTTGACTGATTTGGTTGTAATTGTGTGTGTATATTGAGTTTTTCAATAAAGGCCAGGTACATTTGAATTGAAATAAAAACACATTGATTGTTTACATTTAGATTAGTAGGGTGCCAACAGGACTCTATTAGTAAGCCTCCGCTGTCAGGGCGTCCGTCTGTCTGTTAGCGTGCTGTATCTCATGAATCGTAAGAGGTAGGGAGTCGAAATTTTCACAGAATGTGTATTTCTATTGCCATTACAACAACAAATAACAAAATTAAAGTAAAAACTAAAGGGGGTTCACAAGAAACGTTACTTTGTTGGCGTTTTTTTTTTTTTTGCTCGATTTTAATGTAGTACGTTTTAATGTTGTTGTAGTACCCTTCGTGTGCGAGTTCGACTCGCGCTTGGCCAGTTTGTTTTCTTTGGCATTACATATGGAATACCACATCATTTAAATTACCACCTCAGTTTCGTATGATTCAATTTTCTGAAAACAGTCATTATCTGTTGTATCTCATTGTTAACTTTTCTATCGGTTTAGATTTTTTTTTAAAACATCAATTCAAAAACTTGTGTCCGTTGCCAGATGAACCCGTGCGAACACCCTATAGTGATCTTGAAGGACGTGGCACACCAGGAGCTTCGCCAGCTACTGCAGTTCATGTATCGCGGTGAGGTGCACGTGCGACGCCAGGAGCTGTCCGGCTTTCTGCACACTGCCGAGCTGCTGCAGGTCAAGGGACTCACTGGCGGTCGGGAAGTAAGTTCCACGCTTTATTATGTGTATGAAAGAGTATGAAAGGAACAACATGCACCTGTGTTGGTGCACTTGCTTGAGCACTGTAGTACTCTTATTTCCTGCATACCTCGCTAGTCTCTGTTGAGATTGGGTACCGTGATTGAAATTCGATTAGGAGAAGTTTTTTATGATATAAACTAGTGCTTGACTGCAACCCCACGTGCTAGGTTCCTTACTTGATTTCAAAACTTAATGATTCGATTTTTATTATATCATTATAGACGAGAATAAAGTTTAAAAATCTATAATCTTTAAAAAACTATTAAAGTTTATAATCTTAATTTAATTTGTTCTAGTTGTGTTGTTGTTCTAGTTTAAAAAACTTTAATCTAAATTTGATTTGTTCAATTTGTTTTTTATTTAATCCGGTCGGACGTCGAGTTACCCATTGCTTGACGTCCGCAAGCCCGCGTCTACCGTGGCTGGTAGTCCGGGTCGGAATCGCGGCAGCTGGGGAAACACATATTTGCCTTGAAGAAATCACGTGATGTCACAAGTGCCTTCGCTATCCGCAGAGGAGCGAGTCCCCTTCAGCCATGCCGGAAGAGCTGCCGAAGCCGGCGGCGTCGCAGCAAGAGGCGGCCGAGCCTGTCAGCGAGTGGACGCCGGCGGTGGAAGACACTACATCTTCAGAGCCTCCGCCCGAGCCCGCCGACGCCGTCACCATCAAGGAGGAAGCCGCAAGGAGCCCACTTAAAAGGTACCTAACACAGAGGGGTTGATCTTAACAGCCATATTTAAACACTAACACTTACACACTTATTACTAACTCACTTTTATCAATGAGAAAAACTAAGTGAAGCGAGCGTGATGTAAGTTGTCATTTTAACTGAAGCTATCGATTGACAGCTCCCTTCAGGCTCACTTCACGTAAAGCTTTTACAGTGAGAATGGCACTTCAGGTCGTCTGTAAATAGGTAACTCTTACTTTCGCTGCCCCCGCAGTTTTACTCGCGTCTTTTGTTAATGGTCCGCTTTTTTGGTTGTGGCGAGGTAATATGTAGCCTTCCTCGATAAATGGGCTATCATCATCATCTTCCTAGCCGTTTCTCAACTAGCTTGGGTTCGGCTTTCACTCTAACCTCGAACTATCCATCTCAAATATAATTCTCCAATTTGGACCAGTAGTTCCTGAGATTAGCGCATTCAATCGAACGAACAAACTTTTTACCATTATAATATTTGTATAGATTATTAGCTTGGCCTGACATTCCGTTCGCTGCGTTCAATTCTTCCATACCTACCTCTATGTACTGTCCATCGAGATCCTGTGACTTACACTTCTCGACTGTTTTCTGTGCTACCTGAAATCTCTGGTCTATCGTGTTAAACCACAGAAGATTGTCTCCTTGATTACCAACAAAATTCGCGTTTTTCAAGAAGGTGGTGCCATCCAGAATTGTTCCACTAGAAGGCGCGATTACAGCGGATCTGCGGCAATCTTTGGCCACTTTTTATCTTGGTAATATGTTCCTTTGGTTTACTAATAAATACTACTAAAGCTAGCCGTCACACAGCATACATTTGGCGTACTATCTAAATAGATCTAGTTTATCCAAAATACGGCTCTTTCTCCAACAGATTACTTAAGAACACCCCGACGAAGAACAGCCACAACGTGAAGAAGAAACCGCGACCCATTAAGGACAGCCCCACGCACCCTGAGAACACGGACTACGCTTACGACGGGTGTGTAACCTACCGACACTGTACCCTTAGATCTAATGCTTAGCTACACCCAACTATTATACCCTTGGTTCTCTAGAACCAACTTCTGCCACCTTTTATGCCACTGTGAATAAAACCATCATCTATTTAAACAATAATAAGCTTATTTAGCACTTCTTGTATTTGCTTGCTGGTGTAAATCTGGCGGCTGGCTTCTTTGCACTCTGAGCAACAGGACGAAGCAGGCATATGGTTTTATCAACAATCAGTTGCTTTCAATATAGGCCGCCTTGTACATATTATTATGGTTACCAATAATCAGATATGAATGCATCTCAGTATTTTATATATTCGAGAATATCATCCAGGGAGCCAAATTATTGACAAGCACAGGAGATATTTCCGCTAATAATGCTCTCTGAGCTGGCAACGCGCCTGCTGGCTTTGGTATTATACATACCGCTAGGCGTCGATGACACATTGGGTTGCATGTTTGCGTTCTACAACATATACACAAACATTAGTGATTTTAGCATGATCATCTACCGCTTTCTTGGAGTTGCCTTACAGTCTAACGGGATGTAGATAAAAACTAGAATTTCACACGTAGCCATTGCCTATCTGATTTCCGCAACCTAGTAACCAGGGAAGGAAATGCCTCTTGGCTTGCCTGACTGACTGTCTAGCTACTAACTACCGTGACGACGGTCAGAGATCTACAAATGAAACCGCTTCCATATCGGCCTCGCTTCAGTACTTACGTTGCGCGTTGCTTGCAGCGAACCGCTGATTGACTTCGACAACGAGTTGTTCCACAGCGTGCTTGTGCTGCCCGAGTCTGTCAAGGAATCCGGTGAGTCACACCTGCTTTATATGCTCTCAACTCAAATCGTATTTTCAGGTTTTTTTTTTTAAGATCATGTTAATGGACGTAGAACAAAGCTTGGGGTGTCTTTTTTGGTCGAAGACTAGTCTAAGTAAATATAATCATTCTTGTAGTGTGCTCAGCGCCAAATAAGAGGACTCATGTGATTCAGACGGCTTCGTTGGTCTAGTGTAGTGGTTGCAAGCGCAAATGCTGAGCGGCTTGTGGCGCAATGTTATGGGTTTCTTCACGGGGCTTTTCTCTGTAACAACTTAGAGTTTGACGCAGGTTCATATCATTCGTAATACCAACTGATTGGCTTTCACTACAGCAAAATGTCCACAGACAACATGTAATACCACCACGATGTGTAGTCTACGCTGTACATTAATTTAGTGTGATAGGCGAGGTCAAGCCTGTAGGCCTGGAAATGGCAGCTTACACGTATGAAATAGAGCTAAATTTTTGTTTAGGCTCTATTTGCCATCAAGCATAATGTTAACCTAGCAGAAAGCATGCGTCTGTACAAATATTATTATACTTATAATAATTATGGAAGGGTCTGCTAAGCTGGCGTCTGAACAAATATTATTATACCGTTCACATTGGCACTTAAATATAACCAACGTAACTGCTTACCTCGTAGGGAAGACAGGCCTCATGACTTCATAAATTGAAATTGTGTCCCACCGTATGTGTCCATACGTATCTGGGAATACAGACGTAATTTTATCTTAGGCTACTTCCTGCTAACATTAAAAATGAAAAAGTCTGTATGTTTGTTAATCAATCACGCTTCAAAGGCTTCATGGATTTTGAACACAGGAACTTATGAAACAGACATGGCTAGGATATTTTCCACTTCATAAATTAACAATTTTACAAGACAAAGCTCTCTACCCTCTCAGAAATGAAACAATGGTAATTCTTATTTAAAATTTCAATATCAGTAGATTTTCTCAAAACTCGCACACATGGAAGATATGCATGCAAGTCTGGAGGCCTTTGCACAGGATAGAATAGGCTAGATAGATAAGTCAGAGATTGTACAGAACTTTCACTATGAGCACCAGCTAACTCCCTTCTGCCGTCAGGTTGGAACTGCAAGACGGGTGGCGTGAAGTGTCCGTCGTGCCACCGGTTCTTCGCCAACCGCTACAACCTGAAGGTGCACATCCGCGACAAGCACGACACGCGCGAGGGCACGCTGCAGTGCGACATCTGCCAGAAGCGCATGCGCAACCCGAGCTGCCTGCGCGTGCACATGTACCACCACCGTAAGCAGGCCGCTTACCTCGCGCAGCTCAGCCAAGGCCCACACGCGTAAGTACCAAGCACATAGATCTCAAATCTCTTGAAATGTAGCCATGAGGATAGGCAGCAGATGGAAATCTATCTATATAGAATAAGTCACTGCTTGTCTCTGTCTGTTTCTACACTTAGTTCTTAGTTAAATCACACAAGGGAGCTTGATACAGTTCTCAGTAACGGATGGCGGCCTTATTGCTGATAGCGATAAATACCAGATATTTACTTTGGATGACCTGGGCAAACTTAAAATGAAAAGGGGGATAGTCAGTGGATGTGGTGTGTGTAGTGCGAAATCAATCTAAATAGGCATGTCAAACACAGCAACAAACACCACTGCCTTTTAGGTCATATCGCATTATATCAGTAATGGGTGCCCGGTGAAGTAATATAATTTGAATTGTATCTGTATAGACATTTTTGGAGGTTAGTTGGTACTATTCCTGTAAATATGACCTGGTGTGTGACCATAAATAAAGCAGAAAGTGTATGTAAAGAGCGTAGTAGGTGGCATTCTCTAGTTTTTACCTGCAAGAGGAAGTGCCGTGTGAATTTTCAAAATATCTTCATTAATAACGAAGTTATAAAGCTTCAAAGCTGCTAATAAGGATGAGAAGTCCGACGTGGAATTTGACGTCAAAGTTCATCTCGTCCCCTATAGCCGCCATAGACACGAGTAGTAACCCGCCGATGTAAACATTCCAGTGTGCAGAACATGGTGGGAGGCAAGTGGCGCTCCGACTCGTCCATGAGCAGCGGTGACTTCAAGGACGTGGATAAGTAAGTACACTTCTTATTTGATAAAGACAAGACAGTTAATGTACAAAGGCGAGCTTAACTCAACAATTAGTTTTCTCCCAGCAAACCTTTTGAGCTACAGAGAGAGAACATATTCAAGGGTATTATCCAGTCCACTATACATATATGATACTTTTGATCTTTGATGAGACGTGGTGAAACGATCTAAACCTGTGTAATGAAGAAAATAATACCTGGAAGGATTTGGAAGTCGTCTTTGTCCACCAGTGGGACAGTGAAGGCTAAGAAAAAAAAAATTGAAACATTTCAAAGTTTTATTCAAGATGAATTTCACTAATGTAATTAAACGTGATCAGGGGGATTATTGTGACTAGTTAAAATGTCAAACACTATATGAGCTACATGTTTTAACAGTTCAATTTAGGTCGTCAAAGGATCGAAGCTCGTGTACCTACCACGAGCTTTAATTTTTTCCTCAGCACATCTTAAACTGCGATCTAGAGCTCATCGTGAAAGTCGTGTCATTTGCTCTTGGACGCAGTTTTGATGTTCTATACAGTTTGGTCCTGAGTGTTTGTCGCATACATGTCTGAATGAATGCGAATGAAATCTATTCAGTAACTTAGTCAAGATATTTGTAGCAGGTTTTTTGAGTTGTGAGTGATACTGGGTGGCATAATTTTTTTCTATCTACTGGGGGGTAAGACTTAGGCTTATGACTAGGTTTGAAGAATTTTATTCTCCTATGAACAATTACAGTTCACTTAAAATGAGATACAAATAAATAGCTTATAAGTATTGTAATGTTCGCATCTGGTGTGTTGGTGACGTCATAGGTTATTCACATATTTTTTTTTTTTTTAGATTTAAACATGAATATTTTCACATTTTTTTAATTCGTCGGGTAAATCATTATGGTTTTGATTTTGATTTTTAGATGATAAGGTTAGCGCAGTGGTTGAACGATTAACTGCTGCGTGTCACGGGTTCGATTCCCGCACGGAACAAATATTTGTATGGTTTACAGTTTTGTGTTTGTGAACGTACCTATGACATGGAGGAAATGTTTTTTTTTTTTTAAATAAAAGGATATCAGAAGTGATTGTAATATTATAATGTTTGCAAAATGAGAGTCATATTTTTTAGTGTTAGATTTGTTTAATAGTTTTTGGTATTATTTGTTTGAGATAAGTTTATTTTTTAAAGAATTGTATATTAGGTTGAATTGAATTATAAGAAGAGGAGTTGTTTTTGAAGATCACATGGTTCTTGTTGTTTTTGAATTTAGATAATGTTTAAGTTATAGTTTGATATTGTAGATGCGAAAGTAATTTTTTTTATTCTGTGTTTATGTTTAAGTTGTTAAATGGTATTATGTAGTAATAGATTGTTTAAAATTTATAGGTTAAATGTTATATGTGAGTAGTGTAGAGAAATTACATAAAATTTTGGATTTATCCTAATTGAGTTTGAGGGTGGAGTGTATAATTGTATTAGTAGCATTTAACTGTGTCAAACAAAATATTTAAACTTTGGTCATTAAATGAATGTAGTCTGTTAATGGAAATAATAGAAAATTGAGTAATATATTGATGGGATGCTGTTTATACACATATATAGAGTTGACTCTACGCACTATACGTTTGCTCTGAAAAAGATAGATAATAATTATGTTTTTTATTGTACACCATAAGTAAAATAACAGTAGGAATTTAAAATGTAACTATTCGGTGCACGTGCACTGAGCGATGTAACACAGTACAATGCCGCTCACACACACACATAAATCGTCCCTGCGGTCTGAACCGTAACCGGCTCGCTCTGGAAGCGGGTTAGACGGGGGTCACACTTCCTACTGTAGGTCCGTAACAAGCCGGCATACTCGTCGCAGGTCGTCTCCCGCCGGGCTTCCCCTAGGGGTCTCCGTTAAATGCACTAGCTTCTGATTTTTATTTTTTTATTATCTAATTTATTTACACACACAAATATACATGGAAAAATATACAACATTATAAAAAATTGTACAAAAGTACTGTTTATTTAAAAAAAAAAACCAGCAGACCTGCGAAAGAAAAGATCAGAAATATAGACAATAGCGTATAGAAATAAGAAAAGTTTATGAAATCTTAAATTAAATTTAAATATTAATAGATACATATATAACTATATAATTAATCACACTAGAGAAGAAAAGATTTTACAAATACTAATATAAACCTGTGTGAAAAAAAATATCTGAAATGAATTTACCTAATAAATTAACGCCAAAAACACATCATTCTAAAAATTTCAATAACAATTATTTATTATCTTTTTTTTTTCTTTATATACTAAAAAGTATGTTTCAGTAACATCACTTAAAACATATGCTTCTAAACAACAAATACAGTAACTATGACCATACTATAGAATCCAATAAACAATGACAAAAAACTCATACCATTAAATACGAAATTTAGTTAATAAAAAAGACTATAAATTTGTTCTAACAGTCACATCCTACATCCACAGTCTATACCACTTACCAGTAATAAATTCCACTTCCTATTTTTTTCACAACAATTCTATGCTTTATTGCTAAACTGAGCAAAAATCTGGTCACAAATTCTAAATTCAATAAAATTTGTAAATTAAACAAACCCTAACCAATGAATACCCTAAATTTAAATTTTTACCGTAAAAAAGTTATCCTTTTTTATGTAAAAACTATCCAATAACTTCTCCTGCTCTAAAATAGAGCAAAAAGCATATCAGACTTTACCCCTTTAAATCCTAACTACTCACATTCCCACAACCCTAACCTTTTTAGTTAAATATATAAATATAATACTTAAAATCTATTAATACAAAATTAACATTGACTAAAACCATTTAATAACTAATAAGTATCCCAAACAATCACACAATTCTTGCAAAATAAAAAGCTAATCTCTTATAAATGCAATAACATCCATTTAAGTACAGAAAATACAATCCCAACACCACACCAGGAATAGAAATTAAATTATACTCATGAAATATAATGAAACTCACAAAATGGCCACTATGCATAAAACGTAGCGCTCAGCGGATGTAGATTATTTAGTAATAAATGTAACTGCTACGCGCTGACAATGCGATGCTCATTTTGCGCTGCCTCCTTGCCTGCCTTGCGAACCACTTGCGATTTTATGTGTACTTTTATATCTTTTAAAGGGATTAAACCTTCAATGGTACCTACAAATTTGCTGATTTCTGACAATCGACACGTGTAACCGAACATGTGTTTGTACTAAGCATTCAACATTGTATTTTTTATCGATAAATAATTAACAAGCGATGAATACAACATTACGAGCAACAGTAACAATTGTCACAAACCGTGAAAATTAGAAGGAAACTTGATGGAAAAAAAGGTATGTTTCCTCTGACGCAGAACTGGGCCGGAGTGGAGAAGAGCGGACCGTGAATTGGTCAATTACAGTGTTCGAAACCTCTACTCCGCATTAGTGGAACCAATGTCAGTGGAGCTAAGCGAACTTTCAAATAAAACAAGCGAAATCGCGGCCTCGATCCATCATCAGCATCCCTAACAAGTATAGATAACGAACCAACTTGCTATGCTGTGCAGTTTACCTATGATTTATAAAACCAAATGAGCTTGCTTTGGTTAGTTGGCTTTGCAAGGCTGCGATGCCCTTAACTTAATAATTAAGAAAGGCTATTTTTGGATAATCATGTCTCCATAGACATACACAGAGAGAAGGCCGGTTTTCCAGCATTAAGTACATAAAATGCTGCCTCTGCTTATACTAAGTCTGCTGAGCTACATTCGAGATTTTAAAATCGATATCTATTCAAATTAATTTCAAGTCCTTGCTTGACGATTTAGTACCTGCTAAAGAACGAGTCATTCAATGCCGTAAGGCATAAATATAAGTGAGCAGTGTTTCTTGAGTTACAAGAGTGAATCGAATCATAAATTAGGTGAATGCAGAACTACCTCGATGATCTAGTGTTGAAAAGCACTACTGTAGATCAAAGATCGTGGGTTTATTACTTGGTTTAGTTTCAAATGGGACTTAAATAACTTAACTGTGGATGAACTTTTAGTACACGTCTGCCTTTCTTGTACTCTGCACAATATAAGCGTGATGTGTGTAATGTTGTATTAGCGAATTATTCAATGATTATTTTTATTTGGTTAAATGATAGCTGCCTGAGCCATCAGCTCTCAAAAAAACATCACAATCATGTTAGCAAATGTTATTATAACACAAAATTACACGGTGATTAAATCATATAATTATTTCCATAAAGCTATGCAGTATGACGAATGTTTTCCTTAAACTTGCTTTGTGTTAAATCGCCGTGAGCCTGAGCTAATGCAGTTGGTAAATAACGAATGCATTTGCAAGCGTGACTAAGCAGAACAAATGCGTGCATAATGTTATAAGCATAGCTGAATCCTGCTAATAGAATGTCAACATTACAATCAAAATGTACCTGCTAGCTGCTACACGCGACTCTGGCAAGAAACTAATTGCTAACAACAATTTACTCCCTGTTAACATGGTACATTGTTTTGTAGAGAGATTACACAGCTATTGGTGATTGTCATATTCAAAAGATTCGGTAATTTCTCCGGTTAACATGTACCGTATTGACAGCCGGCCTGTCGTACATTTGTGTATTTTAATTAAAAAAACAATGAACCCTGTGGTCTCTTGATATGTTCTCTAAATGTACTCATAAATATTATATTATATCACTCATAATCCATTATGGATGTTATAAAGATATGTTATATTCTGATCAATGTAGATAACATATGAAACACAACATATGTATGTAAATAGACATTAGTTTTATACAGAAACATCACAACAGCAACAAATCTATACTGCCTACCTTACTTTGACCCTAGAGTTTGTTTCGGTGTTAGGTCTCAGGGTAGTCAGCTAGGAAACACTGGCCTCATCTAGTTTAAAATTACGAAAAAAAATTAACGTGTAAAAGTATTTTTTTAAAACCTATTTGAAAATAAATATAATTTATCATTATCTTTTAGTAATACTAGCTAGCTGCCTCGACAAACGTTGTTCTGCCAAATAAATTATCAATGAACAAAATGGAAGGTTCGCTTAGTTGGGTAAAAAATAGCCTACGACCTATTCTCAGACCTACCAAATATCATCATCATCATCATCATCATTTCAGCCGATAGACGTCCACTGTTGAACATAGGCCTCCCCCAAGTGTCGCCGCAATGAACGGTCCTGTGCGTCTCGTATCTATCGGATTCCTGCAACCTTTACCAGGTCTTCGATCCACCTTGTAGGAGGCCTTCCAAAGCTGCGTCTTCCGGTACACGGTCGCCACTCCAGCACCGCGAGCAATATGCCCTGCCCATTGCCACTTAAGTTTGGCGATTCTTCGTACCAAAAATAAATCATAAAAATCGGTCCAGCCGTTTCGGAGGAGTTCGATAACGAACACCGTGACACCAGGGTTTTTATGTGTGAAGTTAATTATAAGTCTGAAGAGTTTGTTTGTATAACGCACTAATCACAGGAATTACTTGTTGGAATTGGAAATTCATTCATGGCAATCATATTGTTTATTTTATTGCTATCCAAAACTATAAGAATTTTTAAACTGATATTTATATGCAATATACAATCTGTATAACAATTTTCAACTTTAATACACAGCTAATATAGCCAATTGTCAATTGATCAGCTGTAGCAGATTCAGAGTGCTTCTGGGACCTAGCTCTTTGCCTATAGGGACTGTGCACGACGAAGGCTCTGCCGCCTGGTGGCACAAATCTGAAACATTTATCCTAACAGTTTATTTGATTTTGACATTTCATGTTTATTCTTATCGTAATGTGTTATTTTAGGAGTAAAAATAAAGCGATTTCAAGTAGTTGTGGACAGTGTAGCAATCGACGGTTTTTTACCGTTTTATAAATAAGTGCTAGCTTCTGCCAGCAGCTTTGTCCGTGTGAAAAGAATCCCAAGGGAACATAATAAATCATTGTTGGTATAAAATGTCTTACATAGGAGCAGACCGAGCAGACCATGTCCTGCAACGTCGCAGGACGTGGTCTACTCGTGTGCCAAGTTAAGACGTAACAAACAGGCGTTGATGGTGAGGCGCACAAGTTTATTAAGAGCCTATTCACTCTAGCCTTGAAGACATCCTAAATTATAGTTGGACGGGAAGACCGCAGCAGGCAAATTGTTCCAATCCTTCGATGAAAATAATAATAATAACTACACAGTTGTCTAAAATTAATAGATTTAGACGAATCCGTTTACATAAACCTACAGAAAGCTGCCATAATTGATACATGTAGAATAGTTAGAAAATTGATGCAGTTGGAAGATGACAATACACCCCCATTATAAAAACTATACCTACATGCTACATTTACTTGGTTTTGGCCCGTAAATGTAGTGGATACCAGCAATGAGCTGAAAAAAAGAACACTTCCGATAATAATAATATTCCACAACTATCACACAACGCCGTCTAGTCCCAAGCTAAGCAGAGCTTGTGTTATTGTTACTAGACAACTGATAAACATTACTTATATAATTCTAAATACATACATATGTATGCGTACGCGGTATAAACGACGAAGCGAAACGCTTAGACCGGACCGTTGAAGTGTCAACAATGTAAAGGTTTCACCGGTACTCTTCGATTCGCACACGAAACATATACAGCCGCGTCGGTTGTGCTCTCAAATGAGATCATTTTTATTTCCATATTATCTACCAAACCTTTTTCCAACGTTCGACTTCCAGTCAAACCGGATTCAGCTATATAATATTGTTATGTTATTGAGGTCGTGAGGTCGCTACATTCTACCCGAAGGCATACAAGTTATGTCAAAATTTACTGAAAGGAATTAGGTCCGTATGTAATTTTAGATAATAGTACAACAGTTTTAAATAGCACTTATTTAGTAACGACTAACAGTTGACTTAATCCCCTACTCATCATCATAATTATTTCAGCCGAAAGACGTCCGCTGATGGACATAGGCCTCCCCCAAGTGTTGTCACAATGGACAGTCCCGTGCGTATCGCATTTATCGGATTCCCGCAACACTTACCAGGTCATCGTTTCACCTTGTGGGAGGCCTTCTAACGCTGCGTCTTCCGGTACGCAGTCGCCACCCCAGAACCTTTCGGCCCCAACAGCCATTTGTTCTGCGAGCAATGTGCCCTGCCCATTGCCAGTTAAATTGGCGATTTTTCATGCTATGACAACCTTACTGGAAACTCCGACCATAGCCCTTTCCATTGCCCTTTGAGTGACTTTAAGCCTTCTGATGAAGCCCATTGTGAGCGACCACTTTTCGGAGCCATATGTCATCACTGGCACCACGCACTGATCATAAACTTTCGTCTTGTTACACTGTGGTATGTTGGACGTTGTTCCCGAACGCCGCCCAGCCGACTCGGATTCGACGGTCGACAAAATTAGATCTACCTAACCGGACTGTCTGTCCGAGGTAAACGTTATCGTTCACAACTTCGTGTAGAGTCTCCTCGGAAGCTCTACTGAGGTCATTGAGCATTGTGCTGAGCTCCTCCGTATCGCTTACTATGTATTTGTAATCTATAATAAGCAAATAAATTATAATTTAATTGATCAATGTCAATCTTATCCTCTATGAACTCAGTGGTAGAATAGTAACGTTTATTAATTTTAATTTTATTAAGTTTCTTTTAAAACTAACTATAATATGTAATAGGAAATATATAATATTTGACAGACAAAAAACGTAAAGTTTACGAGACAGATTGATGAGAAAATTACTTATTTCTCGTAAAATTTTATCTAAACCTACATATAAAAGGAGAAACTGACTGACTGACATATCAACGCACAGCCGAAACTACTGTGACTGGGAGCGTGAAATTTTGCACAAGGTTTCCTCTAATGACGTAGGCGAGCACTAAGAGAGGATTTTCCATAATTCACTTTTTAAAGGGATGAAACGGAGGTCAAGAGTTTGTATGGAGAAACCTACTTTCAAGCGGGCGAAGCCGCTGGCAGAAGCTAGTTAACTATAATATCTTATACTAGTGTATGTCCCCCGCGACTTTCTTTACTACTCCACTCCCGTGGGTCATGGTATGATGTTATATAAATAACCTATAGCCTTCTTAGATAAACGGGCTATCCAACACTGCAAGAATTTTTCGATTCCAACTAGTTCCTGAGATTAAACAAGAGTTTGTTTGTCAGCCTTATAATATTAGTAAAAACTATAGATGATAAAGAGTAATTTAGATAATCTGTAGAAATACTCATCCTATTATGGAATATCGTAAGTTATAACTAGCACCGAGTGTCATTGTTGTTTTTTTTTAAGCAGGGCTATAAAGTTAGTATTTAATATAAGTTCTAAGTTGTGCTACACGAGTACTGACAAATGCTTGCACTGACTGGGACAGGTCCGCTCAGAACTGTGTGGTTCTTTCTTCAAAAGACCATCTCAGACTCCAATCTGCATGGTTCTCATATGATTTGGCATTACATGTTTGATGTATGGACTTCAAAAGAGACTGACCCCTGAGTTGGTTTCGGTGTTTCTTCTCAGGGTTGTCAGCTAGGAAACACCGGCTTCACATAGTTTAAATTGGCAAAAGAATTGACGTGTAAATGTGTTTTAAAAAAAACCTATTTGCAAAATTAAATATAATTTATAACTGCAGCCACTTTTAGTCTTTTACGTAGGTGGGCTGTTTTACTGCGCTCAACACAAATAAATGTTATCTCAATAAACCATAATATATACGAGACGCACAGGACCTGTCATTATGGCGACACTTGGGGGAGGCCTATGTCCAACAGTGGATGTCTTTCTGCTGAAATGATGATGATGAAACCATAATAACATCAGGGAATCAAGCTCCCTCCAAGAGTGTAGTGACAGTTCTAGTCCAACCAGATGCAGCAGCGTTTTATTAACTTTAAACATTGTTCACAGCTTTTCACCAGGATCGACTCCGGAATCGAATAAGGCGTTCCTCGCACAAATAGGACAGAATGAGGCAATGAGGCAAGCGTAAGTATTACGACTACGTAAAATATCTGCTTAAATGAATTTTGTATACTAAGAAATAGCAAGGAAGGTGGTTTTTATTGAAACTTTATATACATTAGTGTGTACAGGCTTACTTACTGCAACAAGGTAGGGCATTGTACCAGTCAACCTTTGGGGTAAAAAGGCTACACTGCGGAAGGTGGACAAAATACCTAAATAAATATCCGTGTACTTCTCAGTGACTAAGAGTTAAGATTTGCTTCTACTTCATGTCCTACTGTGGCCGAAAATATCAGAGCACAGAGCGGACTTATCAGAACGCCACTGTGGCATCGACAACACGAGAAATGGTCTTCCTCTTCGGTTGGCGGTCTAGTTTGATGTCATCGCGACAGACGACGTCTCCGCTCAGGCCAATTTTCTACTCTTTCCCAAAGCGTGAAATCGCGTATCCCTGCAAAAAATAAAGAAACCAATACCACCACGTTTTGACTTTCCTTTGTGGATTTAAAAATATAATTCGCCTGTTGTCTTAGGTTGTATCTGGTGTTCAAGGGAGAACCAAACATGCTGCGCCGACTATACAATTAATTGCGACATGAAATACCTAAATAAATAATAACAAAAAAAAAAAATATGCATCTGTGCCCATAAATCAATTTGGGAAGAGGGATGCTCACAGATAGGCGTCTTAAAAAAAGGAACAACCTGTATCAGTCTCAATACATTCCTTAAATATTTTGTAAATAGATAAGCGGTTAGCTTGGTGTCTGGTGCGATGTTACGTACGGTCAATCTTTGTCGATGATTATGATGCACGGTAAAACTCTAATGAGTTTATGATTTGCATCATCTGTATTGTACCTATTACTTGTATAAATTTTGAAACAAATAAATGAAAAAAAAAAAAAAAAAAAAATTCGCCGGGGAATTACAATGTTACATTACAATCTATTGAGATGTAGGCCACCAAAAATCGGTCTTTACAAACTCGAATCGTTCTCTTTAGCCATTTCGACCGATCCACAGAACCGCGGTGCAAGCATGAATATAATATTCACCTTTTTAACAAATCTAATTGTTTTATGTTCAGCAAATTCTACAAATTAATGTTACAAATGATATTTATTTTCTAATAATATGTTGGATGGAAGAACCAGACTAGGACCTGTACCATGACGTTTAAAGTAAGATTGTTTCATTCTTATTTCCAGAATGGGTAAGAGATGGCACTAGACAACCTGTATAGCTCTGTCTCTTACCCACACTGAAATAAGAATTAAACAATCTTACTTTGAACGTCATGGTAACCCCCGAGGTATTTGCTTCCTATCAGGCTACTCTGTTATATAGTCAGTAATCGAACCATGTGGAAAAATTCTGAAATCCTTTTTTTGCGCCTTGTCAAAGATCCATGCTTGCTCTGTTTCACCATCGTTAATGACTTAGGGCATTAACGTATATTTCTCGAATTCGTACGCACAGTTATCGGTATAACATGACAAGACTAAACATTATTTCCAGCTTCTCATCATCAACTCCGGAAGCAAAATCATCCCCGGAAGCGAACAGCTTCCCTAGCACGCCTGAGCCTGCCAAGTTGCCCGAGCTGCTGCCCAAGAGTGAAGCCGACCCGGAGACCGTATGATGTCCACCCACCTGGCCCGCCTTCATCTACGACTACGTGCAACCCGACCGGCTATACTCCATTTTTGCAGAGCAATCCTACTGGACCAAAAACCTTATCTTTAAAATGGGATTCAAGAAGGTACGGTCTCCAAGAGGACACTAACAAGCATATATCCACTTCTCTTTATATATTCGAGACCGACGGACGTATTATGAACGCATTTTTGTAACTTGAGATTAGAAAGTGTAATTGATGAGTTGTATACTCTGCATTTTTACTTATTGTTAGTATTAACTGTACCTTGAAATTGAATGTAGCGTAATCCTTGATGTTCTATATAGCCGTGACCGCGTATACGCAGGTCCGCCGAGTTCAAGCTTTTGATGTTGTGAATTTTTATATAAGTAACTTTTTATGAACCATTGCGTGGACATCAAGAAACCTTCGAAATTATCGAATTCTTGTCTTAATTTTATACATTTTTATATTATTAAACATTCCAATACACAAATTCCAAAGACTGAAACAATATACAACATGCATTATATTATGTAGTATTTGAAAAGCGCAGGATGATAATATTGTGATGTCTGTGTCTTCTGTGTTCGCGAGTGCAGAGTGTACTCTGCAATTCATCTGTAATCTCATTTACTCTGCAAGTTTGCTTAGATTTAAGACTGCAATGATGCCATTCTTCATATTATACTTATTTTCTTGTCTATTTATACTCTTAACTTTAACAAATAAGTATTACTTAAGGATTTTTGAAGGATTTATTAGATTCTGCCCTTTTACAATGATGGAAATCGGATCTACATGTATTATAGGTTAGTAACGATGTATCGAGTTCACTGACCCACATCCTGCGCTTTTATTAAAACGAGATGAATCAACGTGACTTGTATTCTATCGTCCATTCTTTTATTGCATAAAACTTGCTCAAAAATGGTTTGTAAATTATTAACGTTTATAAAGGATCCAAGGTAAAAGAATGGATCGTAGATGATTTTTCATAATAAAAATAGTCCAAGTACAAGTTATTTTAGGCAGCTAGACCGAAATCGATTAGATTAATGAACAAACAAACGTTGCCATTCCGCGTCGAAGTGTACAAACAAAAGGATCGTTTCTTTGTGACTTGTAGCTGTTACGATCACCGTGGGTGACGCGTCACCGTATATAAAGCATAACCTAACAGTACAAAATACGTTATCGTATGTTAATCATCTATGTATGCTTTACTTAGACATTTAAGTTAATTTTTTTAAGTTCTTAATTAAGCCCCGTAAACGTGAACAATTTATACGTACAAGATAGTTTTAGCGATGTATACATTTTTTTATATTATACAAGGGTTCTTTAGGTGTATTAAGATTATAAAAATTATACCTCAATATTTCAAGCGACTGTTTATGTAAGATATGCTATCCACTTCGGTTCAGTGTGCGAAGTAGAAGTGCTCTCGTTCGCGACACGCTCGCCTCGCGTCTCATCTCCGGATACCTGGGTGGTATCCCACAACGTTTTTTGTATATTCGAAGTAAAAGTTTGCGAACAAACTATTGTAAAAGTAATTTATATGTCGGACTGATAATGTATCGAATCTTGTTTGGAACGAGAGTAGTATGACGGCTCGTGGAGTCGCTGCTCGGTGACAAATCACATTCCATTATAATTATAATAAGGTATTAAATTTTCGTCAAATTGTGACCGGAAAATATCGCACGGGTTTTGATAATGTCGTCGTGGTAACTGTGTGGTTACTCGTGTTAGCGTTTTTCTGGTCAGGCTTTAAAGCGTGTATAGCTTTAACGTTTTAAGAATCGTCCCATCGTATTGAAGTCGAAATGTATTGTAGTCATTAGCTCTCTTATTGTGCCGAGGTGAACCTTGGACGCGGATACGGGCGCGCCCGAGTCGCCGCACTTTCTGTATATTTTGTACGAGCGAGCTACTCGGCTCCGCGCCATTTTAAAAAGAAAATGTATAAAAAAATTACAAGTACGTCCAATAATCGGTGTATTTTTTACAAAGGTTTGGGTATCTAACCATTAATTATAAGGGGTAATGTAACTAACACTATGATATTAAAAAAAAATCTCTTTACATTCCACTAGTTATAAATATGCATAATCTTAAAAAAAAAAATGAATCTTTTTGCTAACTTTATATTATATTGTATTTATAAATAAGTAATGATGTAGCGATTTTAAGATTATAAAAGAGATTATTAAGAGGTATGAGTTAAGGACATTCCATAGTAAACGATAGCTCTTGTAGATTTTTAGCATTTATATTGATATATGATGTGTTTTTACCAAATTATTTTTATACCAATGCTATTTACATTATAGTATATGTCGAGTGTGTAGGTGCACCGCACGGCCGCGACGAGCTCGCGTACAATCTTGAAGACATCTTGTTTTACAGGCGATAGGGCGAAATTGTTGCAGATATATAGCGCAGATATACAATATGGAACACGATAAACGCACACCCTGAAACTACTATGTTCAGAATAGGTCCATTTATAAAATAGGTCATACTATTTATCTTAAGATAATCAAGAATTATTTTAGGTTAAAAAAATTACCTATTTAGATAAATTCTGCGTTACTAACGTATTTGTGTGTGCTTACGTAGATACTAATACCGATGCGCTACCAATGTAGTGCGTATGCCCATAGTATTTGCCTATAAATTAGGATAATTAATTCCTTAAAAAAATACATACTACATAAATGCATTTAAGTACAATTTCAGTGCTTGAATTTTGATTGCAACATAATTTTGTAATTGGTGTGTAAAGGGGTGTGTATTTAATATTATGACAGTTACATGTTGTATATCTTTTTTTATCGATTGAAATTTATTTGAATATCTCAAACCTAAGAATAATTCAAATGTAGTAATTCTCGCCATACTGGCTGTGGGGTATTGAGTACATAATATTTCTACTGCGATCATAATACATATATTAAACATGTCACTGGAAGCCCGAGAAGGGATCCGCTGTGTGACAGCTACACCGCACAGACGAACAGTTCGCCCTAGCCTCTAAAACAGAATCCGTTGAGCTCGCTCAAGTTTTTTTAGTACTCGATAAAAGCGCTCAGAATTTATATTTTAACTCTTATTCTATTTAATACTCAGTATAATGTGTTGCCAAATAGATGTACTGTCATTAGTATATTATCAAGTCAGTTTCGAGGTAGCCTCAACGATGTCGTAAATTTTTATTGTTCTCTCTAAATGTCGTGTGGATTAGATGTTGCCGTATGTAATGCTCTGCTAGTCGTTTAACGGCTACTCAATTGGCAAGTATATTGAAGGAAGCCAGCTTTATGTGTAGTTCGACAAGTAAGAAGAGTTAATGTGACGAACACATTTAAAATCAATTGTGATGAAAAAGCAGCGAGGCGGCCTCAGTAATAAAAAATGATTTATAATCTACATTCTACAGTTTATAGATTAAGACGCGATTGTCGCACTTGTATCGATTAACTCGTATTGTATATTGATGTGGCAGCGATGTTTGCTGTGTAATGTTAACGTATCTAACCCATATGCTAAGCTTTCTACATTGTGCTCAAATATTCATTGAAAGTACAGATCTATGTATCCATGACAATTAAAACCCTAGTTTTAAGATAGTTTAGTCAAATTTGAATTTCAAGTTCATATCGATTTACAGGAAAAATTCGTTCATTGCTTGATAGTAAAATATTAGTTTTACTAATTTCTTGTAATTTTTACAAGATACACGACCAGAATCAAAGCCTTTGTGCAAGCAAAAAGTTCCTTTTTATTTTGGTTATCTTTTTAACAGATAATTAAAATATGGGTCAGTCCATGTGCAAAGGTACCTAATGGCTTCAAGCATATGGTTACAAAATGTCTCATTAGTTTTGTGGCAATATTTTTGCGTGCTACTTGACTATCTAAGTAGTTTGTTTTAAAGCAACTGTAGCCAAGTAGGTAGTAGGTACGTTAATGGGTCCTCGGGGTGAAACAGTAGTACAATATGCGGTGGTGTCGATACATACTCACAATGTTTGCATACCACACGGTCGTAGGGAAGTTACTTTTACAACATGAAAATAATTATCGTTTACATATTATAAAACAGTTCCCCGCCGCGTCTCTCTGTTTGAACGAGAAAAACTTAAAAACTACTGAATGGGATTTCTTGCAGTTTTCATTAATAAACACAGTGATCCATGATGAAGGTCTAGGTGTGCGAAATGCCGAGAATTTCAAAGATTTCTAACACCGGCGCGGTGCGAAGTTCGGGTAAGTCCTAGCGACTTGCCCCAAGCAAAAAATCAAATCAAAAATCGCACGCAAGGAAGGGTACCTTTTCTCGTAGACTGACTTTTGTGGCTCAAATGCACTCGTGGAACAGAACCTCTTAGATTCATAAATTTTCGCGAAATAATAACAATTTACAGTACTCCCATTGGTAAATCTTAATGACGTCAGCTAGTCTACCCTAGCCAAGAAACTAACTTGGAATTCAAATTGTGACTAAAATCAAAAAGTAGTTCGTTCACAACGATCACTCGGCCATAATTATTACGTCTAAGAGCCAACGCAGCGTTAAGCGGGAGCACGCGCGATCGCCCGTCGTGTGACATCGCGTGTTTCGTGTGCGGCGGTCCCTGAAGCGAAAACCAGATTATTACCTGCACAGTGTCGCTATTTCAACTTTAACGGTGTACATGTAGTCATGTCGATGGAGAACTTTAATGTATTATTACGTAGCAAAACGGACGCAGGACGCGGCTCCTAGCGGCGGGTGCCCGCGTGGCGAGCCGCGACGGATCACTTTGTATGGGATCGCGCGGGCGCCCGCTTAACGCAGCGTCGGCCCTTAGACATTTAATGAATTGTATTAATATCAAACTGTCCGTCTTAACATTTATATATTAAGTATTTTTTATGAAGCAAAATAACCAATAGAATGATATTCGTAGAGTAGATGTAATTTTTTCAAGTCTTCTATAATTATTTTAACTGTCTCTATGTAAGACAGTTGATTTTTACATTCCACTAGTTACGGTTTTCTTATACAATCATATAAAGTGAGTTTCACATTATTTATATATAATGATCTTCTATATATTTCGGAATTAAATATTATGATATGTAAAATTTTGACAATAAATTGTCCGAAAATTGGCCAGTATTCTTTGAGATTAGGATCTAAAAAAGCTCATGTAGCTAAACATCTCTGCATTATTATTAGGGCAGCAGTTATTTGAAGGCAGCAGTTTTTGTAACTAAAGTCTGACTTGTATTTCTATGCAGAGTTGTAGTTCGTGGCTCATAAGATGCAGTGATATGTATTCGTCCCACAGAGATCGAATCTCGTTTAAAGGCTGCTATTAAAACGTTCGACTGCTAAATTCTGACGATACCTTTTGACCGTCACGTCATAAAAGCAAAAACGTGCTCATTGCGCCAGTGGGCAACACGGTAATTCCATCCTTTAACAACACAAAAAAGTAAAAGAATACCTTTAATAAAATATTTATTAGCGTTTAAGGCTGTCGTGTAGTCGTGACCGTGGCGTGGGGGGCACATTTTACGCTATTTTATGTACATGAGTGTGGTCAAAAGTTATACATCAAAAATTATTTCGATGCGAAAGATTTTTGACCGCAAATGTAGTCTCGTCAGTACTTATCATTCTTAAATTGGTTAGTAGCTGCATTGCGGAAACTGTATACGTAAAATATAATGATGATAAAACATTTAAAACTCGATTTTACATTTTCGAAACAAATTGAACAAAATTGCTCAATAGATACATTGTTTTGTAACTTATATTTACCAACATAAGTCTTATCGAATTTATAACGTGCATGTATCGAATTTACGAACGAAATATATATTTGGCCCTTTACAAGGTAGCGTGCTGAAACGATGTCGATTTAGTAGTATTGCTCTATGTCTAACTATTTGATTACTATCTGTATGAGATTGAGATTTAAATAAAATACAAAACTGGTTTTAATACTTATTTCTTCCGCAGTAAATATTGATGCGCTGATGAATATCTCAAATATTGTTACGACAGTATCGACATAAACTAAAATATATTTTAGTTTTTCAACAAATGTAGGTAACACTAAAGTTGTAACTTTGGTCGATTCTTCATTAAGAAGAAATTAATTTGGAATTAAGATAGTTATATTCAGTCACACAAAAGCATTGCTACCTGTTGTCTTATTTTGTACAACGAAGATGATTTGATTTGATTCGATGAACGCTCTTAAGCTCTCTAAGTTGTGATCATATTTATTTATTATGCTAAATTTTTTGCTCGGTGGTTTTACTTTTATCAATGTCGATTTTTATGATTCTAGAATGTGGTATTATTTATTTTATCTTTATTAATACCTGAGGGCCTACCAAGAGCTCTTAACGCGATACATTTGACGACCTAAACTAAACTGTTAAAGGGATGGAGTTATATAGGGTGTATTGCTGTTTCTCGCTCGCAGACCGACCTTTAACACGTCATGATAAGGTCGCTGGTTTCTGAAGACCCTGGAGATACATTGATATTTCTGCTGATTACACAACTTATCTGGTAAAAGTGAAATTCTTGTTTTGATAAAGTTTTTAAATTAACTTTTTTGATCTGACTAAAATTTGTCGACATTGGTATCGGTACTTGAACTTTTTAATTGAAAGTTTTGGCTCCCTGCCAGGTTGCCCAAATGCTTCTGTTATGACTAGCCTAAGTTTATATTTTTGTACCCCCACCATGGTATCTTCTAAACGAGTCTCAAATCTATACCACTTCGCAAAATATGTTTTTCGGAGTCTTGTATTTTTTTTTACAAGGAGCAGTACATGTTATATGTATATATGGTAATGTCAACGTGACATTATGTGCTCTGTTTATACTCATTTACCTTTTATATTTTTATATTTTAGCTTTACTAAGATAATAAATTATAATTTTGTATGAATATTGTTTCATTTTGATTTCCCTTTTTCTTCAAAGTGTTGATAAGATTTGGAATTTTTTACATATTCGTTTGATGTCAGGAATTGAATGGTAAATCAGTTTCAATTAGGACCGAATAAAATTCCCCGAGTCCTGCTGCATATCTGTATTATCTATTATTATTAAGCGTAAAGTCCTGACTCATCAACGGCCAGCCCAAACTTGGACCTATAACTCTGAAAGGCCAATACAAATTACTGGCATGATTTACTTTTTTTGTTTCGCCAGAAAGAGGCCAATACGAGGTATCAATAGCAAAAAGAACCAGCTCCCCTAGCAAGCCCAGACTCAACTTCTGTCAAGAGTATCTTTGAATTTTTGTAATATATTTTTTCTACTTAGTGTAAAAGCTTTCACAGTATAAACATTTTTTGAGATTTGAAATCTCAAAAAATGTTCATACTGTAAAAGGTTGTACCAAATTTATAGCCCAGGCTGGGTCAAAGTAACCCCACTTCACGTTACTTTCTCATTGCTGGGAGCACGTTCTTGCAGAAAACTTTAATGCAAGTTACGAATAACAATAACGTTATTCTTATCAAGAAATCAAATAAATTTTAATTGGTATGTCGCTCATTATAATTGACACAACCAGGACCCAAGTAATGCCGACTGAACTTTAGTTACCTCCTTACATTATTATAAAATCCTCCACTGCGTCTTGTCTGTCTGTTCGCGATAAACTTAAAAACTACTGAACGAACTTTCATATGGTTGTCACCAATAGACAGAGTGATTTTTGAGGAAGGTTTTCATGTCATGAATATTTTATTTAATGTTAATTTCATGTTACACTTAGTTCAAAGATACTCTTGACAGAAGTTGAGGAGTCTGCGCATTGAGAAACTGATTTAATAAATTAATACTTTTTCATTTTATAAACGGGCCATAGGAATTTCACAATAGAACGATACAACCGTCACGTTTGGGCTCGTTTGATTTGTATTGATGAATGCTTTGAGCATATAATTATGGCAACCAGGGCTTGATGGAGCTGGAAGGTGGCCATAGGAACTGCGCAATAAAACTACACAACCCTATCGAGTTTGGGCTCGTTTGTTTCGTATTGACAAGTACTTTAATTGTATATGGTAACTAGGGTCTGATGATGAAGCTGGAAAGTGGCTATAGGAACGCCGCAATAAACGACACAACCCCAACGAGAATGGAGTAGTTTGATTTGTATAGACGAGTACTTTGATCCTGTATGGTAACCAGGGTCTGATAATGGAGCTCGTATGTGGCTATAGAAACTGCGCAATAAAACGACATAGCTACATCGAGTTTGGGCTCGTTTGATTCGTATTGGCGAGCACTTTGATCCTATATGGTAACTGGAGTCTGAGGACGGAGTTGGATGGTGGCCGTAGGAACTCCGATCTCATATAAGGGCCGAGCCATATGAACTTAATTTTGATGACGATATAATACACTGTCTTAAGTTTGTAATAATACTTTGTAATCAATCCAGTTAGTGCGTAGGGTATATAAGATCCTTGGGCCACTGATATATGAATCAGGACTGTTTTAAATATTCGCAAATTTATTTCTAGTGAATATTGTAATGTGAAATTGGTGTAGTTTTGTATCTCAAGGGTCTGCGCAATTGGACAATATGTAGAATTATTAAAACATGTGCGATCCCGATAAAATGGAGCTGAGAATTAATTGTAGTTTTGTAAATAGTACTGTAGCGACATCTATGACGTCACATAAGAACTAATCCTGCATCGCGCAATCAAAGTTCTCCACGCGTTTAGAACATATAGAACAGCCCGAAATCATCTATCGGGCAGTAATAGCCCACCAGACATAACACCCGTCTGGTCGGAGGATCCTCCCTTTTCAACGGAGGTTTGCGGGACTTTACTCTCTGTTCCGCATACCTCTAAAGTACAAAAACATTAGAATGTGTTTCACCCGCATTGTATTGGTAAACTATTCATACGAAGACATGGCTTAAAAGACTTAGTATTAAAGCCACATTAACAAAAATTAGTCTATGGCTGTGGCACATCTTCCTTGTTTTGTATTGGCCAAAATTTAAGGGTTCTATTTAAGCGACCAATGACAAAAGATATGTTAAGTTGTAATAATATTTTGACCAATTATATTTCGTCTTTCTTACCTCAACATAAAGTTATGACGTTAGCGTCATTCGGCCCGCCATTTTGATCTGTAGACAGTCGTTGTTTCGCTAAAATAGCGGCCGGGATTTTTTAGTGATATATAAGTATAATTAGGAAATAAATTGACAATGGTTCAGGTGAGTGAAATTTGATAAGCTTTGTACAAGTAATTTTACAATCTTTTGAGCTCTTTGTGATGAAAAGTCGTCTCGTTTCAGCAAACGAAGGTGTTCGTCGGTAGCCTGCCGCAGGGTTCCAAGCCGGAGGAGCTTCGGAAGTTATTTGAGCGCTTCGGCGTCGTGACCGAGTGCGACATCATGAACCGGTGTGGATTCGTACACATGCAAACCGAAGATCAGGCTTTAGCCGCTATTCGTGCTCTCAACAATACATCGTTCAATGGCGGCGTCATCTCAGTAGAGCGTGGGCGTATCAAGGAGCGAACCCAACGTGTAGGCCCAGTAGGCCCAGGAGGCCCAGGGGGCCCAGGAGGCCCAGGGGGCCCAGGGGGCGTAGCTCGCGGCGGCGGCATGCGAGGAGGCATGCGTGGAGGTATGGAACGGCGCGGTGGCGGGCCTATGCGTGGTGGGCCTCCGCCCCGCGACGCACCTTATTCACGTGACCGTCCCTCGCATCCGCGTGGTCCCCCGTACGGTGCTCCGCCACAGATGACGCCGCGGTCGTTGCCTTACGAGCGTGCTGAGCGTCCGCCACCGCCCGCTTATGACGACCGGTACAACGGGTACACTGGAGAAGACCGGCGTGGGTTCGCTCTGATGGACCGCGGTACGCGAGATCCGTACGCGAGCCCGGCACCCATGTACCCGGAGGATCGGCACTACGACGACCTGGCGGCAATGTACCCAGAGGAGCGCCGGGCGCCCATGTACGCGGACGAACGTGATTTGATGGAGCGCCGTGCTCCAATGCGTGCGGCTCCACCTCAGATGCCGTACGAGCGCTCGCTGCCGCCGCGCTCATCCAATGGTGAAATGTACAGTAGACGCTCTCCCATGTAAGTTAATTTTGACATTTCAAATGCTTAGTTAACAATTGACACAACTTAATGGTGGGACTTATGACTTTCAAAACAGGAGCTCAAGATAGATGAGCATCAAATATATAACATCAATGAGTTCTCTACTTGAGCAAATTAGTTTCTTTTGAAAACAAGAAGGTTTAAGGGGATTGATAGCAGTATTGTAAAAATATTACTAATGAAGGGCGGTCTACTAATTTATCCTTTAACAAAAACAGTGCAGACATCATTCCGGGTGTCAAAAGAGTGATCAAGATAAGAAATGCCAAAGTGCACTCAAATCTTAAAAGGGAATTGCAGATGTAGGAATAAGTCGTAGGGTGAAAATTCACAGTATTCAAATGCAGAAATTAAGAACTTCAATAAACCAATATAATTAGAAAGTCTCAGCCAAACCAATTAAAAAATACTAATTAAAGTCAAGTCAAATGTTTTTATTTCACAAACGCCTACATGGACACTTATAAAACGTCAGAAGCTAGTGCACGGTTCCAAATTGGTTGTTTCTTATGAACCGGCAAGAAACTCCATGATTACTCTTTTAAAAAAAGTGGTTGTTTACAGTATTAATAGATATCATGTAAGAACAGTGTAAGACCAGTCAATATTGTACCCAAAAGCATAATAAAAAATCATATTAAAAAAAAAGTGAGTCATACTAGGAAGTAACTTAAGAATTCACGGAGTCTATCGATTTCTCACATTCACATTATAAAAAAAGAGACTTTAAAAAAAACAGCAAGAAAAATAAATAATCTAAATTATCAATAAATGACATGTTAACAAAATAAATTACTAACAATTTTATGGTGATTGGTGTCTAATAATATAAAAAATATTGCAAAAGCAATGTGTAAAAAAATAATAATTATATATTAAAATAGAGATGGAGCAGTTAGTAGACACAATAATAATGAGTTACCAGGGGGCCACATGTGCAGAAGCGACATGAGTCTTTAAGTCAGTCCTCAAAGTCCTTGCTAAGTTCAGTCACCGACTTTGGCAGCTTGTTATAAAAGCGTATGCTGTTTACTAAAAATGACTTGCTGGTCTTAGCTAACCTCCATTTGGGTTATAAAATTTCGTGTTTACTATGCACATTTATGTTATGAAAATCGCTTCTAATTTTGAAGAGTCCTAGGTTTTTACGAACATACAAAATACTTTCTAAAATATAAGAGAAGGCAGAGTCAGTATATCGATTTCTTTGAATTTATTTCTGAGGCACTCGCGTGGATCCATTTTATAAATAGCCCGGATTGCTCTCTTTTGCAAAATTGATTGGGCAGCAACAAGTTGCAATTCCATTGTCAAGCAATAATAATAGTGCTAATGACCTGCATCAAGCATTCGTTTAATGGCTGTCTGTGAATGTCTGCAGTCGAGTTAACATCATAAACCAATTTAGCTGGTTAATTGACAATCAACTAGAATTGTTTAAGATCTAAACAGAGATTTTTTTTTAATGTGTTTATGCTATCCTGTCTTAGTTTTGACTAGTGATGGCTACTCTTAGTGTGTATTATCAGAACGTGCGTGGTCTGCGTACGAAAACGAACGATATATTTCGTAAAATATCACAGAGTGCATACGACATAATTGTGTTTACTGAGACGTGACTTGTGGACGATATCTTTAATAGTGAGATGTTTGACAGTCGTTATGTAGTGTGGAGGCGTGATCGTAATTACTCTCGAACCTCTCAAAAGCGGGGTGGTGGAGTATTGATAGCGGTGAGAGGTGAGCTTACTGTTGTAGAACGACATGAATGGCGAAGTTCTGCCGAAGATATTTGGGTCTCAATTATCTTAAAACGATCTATGCCTGCTGCTTATTATAATTTACACATTTGTGCTTTATATCTTTGCAAAGAAAACCTTGGCAATTCGTATTATGACATGACAATTACATAATTTTAGTGTTAATGTAAATCATTTAACTTTGACCCACCCATTAGATAAATTCATTATTATGGGTGATTTAAATTTTGGTAACAATGTAGACTGGATATATTGTGAATGTAATGTTCAATACATACATGGATAAAATAGAATCGTCGATTATTGAGAACCCTAAGTCTTTTTGGAAATATGTCAAAAGCAAAAGAAACTGTGGTACTTTTTGGTTAATGCATTATGGTGATAAAACCGAGAGTACAGGTGAAGAGATCAGCAATTTATTTGCCTCCTATTTCCATTCAACTTTCCAGGAACCTGATCCTGTGCTTGCTACTTCTGGTGGCACTGTTGAAGGCAGTGTGTCATGCATTGGCTCAATTAGTGTGTCTCAATCTCAAGTTTTAAATTTATTAAAGACCTTGGTTTTATCCAAATCTGGTGGTCCTGATCTTATACCTCCAGTTTTTATTGTAAATTGTGCCAATAGTCTTGTTGTGCCATTGTGTATTTTATTCAGACGGTCTCTATCAGAAGGCATAGTTCCAAAAATTTGGAAATCGGCATCAACCACCCCAGTTTTCAAAAAGGGTAATAAGTCAGATATTATTAACCAATATCTAAGATGTGTTCTCTAAAATCCTCGAACGCATTGTATTTAATGATGTATATGCTGCAATGAGATGTAACTTTGGTGATGAACGGCATGGTTTCCTAAGAGAACGGTCTACTATATCTAACTTAATCTTATCCCATGAGTATATATCCCAAGCTATGGAACAGTGTGCACAAGTTGACGTTATTTTACAGTAAATGTTTTGATCATATTGACCATAGGCTGCTCTTAGAGAAGCAATTAAAAGCTGGAATACACGGAGATTTGTATCGTTGGTTCTCCTTTTATATTGATAACAGAACACAGGCTGTGGTGCTTCAGGGATACACATCTCGATGGGGTTTCGTCCCCTCTGGTGTTCCTCAGGGTTCGATTTTAGGATCTTTATTATTTACTCTCTTCATTGCTGACGTTTTCACGTCAGCAATGACGGTTTTGAAAACAGTTATATTTTACTTTATGCTGACAATATGAAAGTTCATAAAATTATAAGAAACATTTCTGATACACGTCTATTGCAGGCTGATTTGAATAGGTTTGAAGAGTACTGTAGACTTAACCGGCTAGAAATAAATGTTTCGAAATATTTTCACATATCTTTCACACGTCAAAAGTCTATAATTGATTCCACATACAGACTTTATAATAGCGATATAGGTAAAGTTAATAGTATTGGGGATCTTGGTGTAATACAAGATAGTAAATACTTTACGATCAGCATATTGATAATATATAGTGAATAAGGCGCCAAGAGCACTTGGTTTCATAATGAGAACCTCAGCTGGTTTTCGATCACTAAAACCGATCAAAATCTTGTATTGTTCGTTCGTACGCAGCCACCTTGAATATTCATCGCAGGTCTGGAACCCTCAATATGGGATATAAAAGTCTCGTATTGAGGGCATCCAGAAAAAATTTCTTAAGTTTTTTGATTATAGAGTAAAACAAGTATCTGTTAACTACATTCACCGATGCAAAAGATATGGTATCTACCGATTGACCAGAGACGTGATATTAATGATGTGTGCTACTTGATTAATGTCGCAAATCGTTCAATGACTTGTCTTAAAATTATCACTACGCACTAATCAGATGGGGCTAAGACAGCGGCCACTTCTTATAGGCGTAATGCATTTTTTCTGAGAGCCAGTTGCAGTTTTAACAGGAATTCATGTGAACTTGGCATTGACCTATTTTACACCAACGCAAGCACAGTTAGGAAGCTCTTAGCAAAGCCATTTTTTGAGCAACTAGCACCTATTTGCACCTGAAATTTATATTATTATTGTTTGTTTAAATTAATTTACTAACAGTTTAAGGTATTGTAGAACCAACTTTAAATATATATTTTTTATCATTATATATGTAGAAGCTTGTAATTAGTAATTTAGTTATTTACCATTGTCATTATGTTGTTATTAGTCTGTAAGCTTTCCTAAAATGTGAAAAATAAAATAAATAAGAGGGCTGTGAAGCCCTCCCAGGATAACCTATATGGAGCATCACTGGCTGATTAACATTATTTATTTGTCAATTGTTTAATAAATCTATTCCTGTGTTAAGTAGATACTCAAGATGTTGAATGTAAAATTTCAGGCGTGGTGCAGCCCCCAGTGGATATGACAGAGACCCCTATGCGCAGTATCCCCCCATGGGACGGTAAGAAATTCCACTTATTATTTTTATATTGGCCTTTTAGTTAAATATTTTCCCATCTGTTCATATTTAATATCTAAGAGGAAATTTGTCAAAATAACCTGAAAAAAAGAGTACACTAGATGTAATTAGTAGAGAGTTTGGTCAGTTGGGAATGCACTCGCATTTACAACTAGCCCAGCTAATATAGCTTGACTAGTTTCGCCTACAAGCATAGAGAGTATCTGTAGTCATGTATTATGCCTTTTGAGACTTAAGGTGACAAGTTCACAATGGAAGCTTGAGCTCTCACATATATTACACTCACATAGTAGGGGCATTGATTGCCTGGTTCGGAAGCTAGTGTGGGACAACTGGTTCTCGTGCATTGATCATGTTTGTAACTTCTGTACCAAACCAGGACATTAGGCCCACCATTGGCCTAGGTTGGGTATAGTCTAGCCACAAGGAATTTTTTTAAAAGAGCGTCTTTTTGCTTTCCATCACGCTCTCGTGACTTATAAAAAGTATTATTTGCAATTTTAGGAGTCTGTATAACTCGTAATTGTAGGAAACATTATTGGTTCTTATGGCGTTTTAATTTGTGCACCAGCTCTCGAATTTAACAAAATATTTTTTTATGATTAGGTTGCACAAAACTTCTTAAAAGATATTCTCAAAAATAAACCACAAAGTGAACTAACAATATTTTGGAACTTCTCAATGGAGGATTTACAGAGTTTGAAGTTAGACTTTGTTATCATACAAAAGCTTTTTCGGCGATCTCGAACTGACCGTTGCAATGACATCAGCGTTATGACTTGCTTATACTAGTCTGAACTCGGCTTGCAGCCAAAGGTGACCAGATGAAGCCGGCAATGCCTGTGTGTAAACTAGCCACGAGAACTACGAGTCTGAGTGAATAAGTCGTGACGGCACGCTCCAAGTTATGGCTATCCGAGGTAGCATGGATAACCAGGCTTTCAATATACATCTATGCGAAATATTAGGGAAATTCAATCGTGTCTTGTGTCCATTTTATTTATGTCTTTCGGTTATTTTATTTTTTTCACTATAATTTACACTAGTCTACAGCCAAAATGCAACAGAGTGGCTATTCGGGTTTTTATGTTAATGAATGCTTACCAAATTTGATTCCATTTTAAAGTTACACATACTATTTTTGAGAGTTTTAACTTTAAAAACTATAAAACAGCATTAAGTACACACATATAATGTTTTTGAAATACATAAGTGGACTATTTTTTTTACGTTTTGGTTCGTATTTTATTTTCGGTTTACATGCTAAACAATTGTCTTAAATAAACTAAATCAGTATGTCTTAACTATTTCAGCTATCCTGAGTGAATCCAGATCAGAACTCGAATCTGACCAGCGCGAATATTAAAAAAAGCCTACAATACAGTTATATTAGTTACATTTACATAATATTACTCTGAAAATGAACATTAAAAAATAAGAGAAACATGATCAATTTAAAATTTTATTGTTATCAGTTCCATTTTAGATATTTTTCTAACCATACTATAATAATAATTATATTTCTCAACAATGAGTTCAATATATTACAACTATATGAAAATGCTTGGAAGCGGTGTGAGAGATAGTGTACCCATACAAAACTTAAGCGTCGGAATCCGAACTAGGAAGAATTATCGTATTTCAGCAACCAATCCCCTTGAGATACAAGAATTTTACAAACCCGTATGCATTTGCATTTTAGACTATACTTCAATGTATTTGGATATTTGGAAGAGTAATGTAGAAGTGTGTTTAAGAGAATATACTAAGATGCAACTGAATATCTAGATGTGATTCAATGTTTCTACTATAAAATTCAAACTAAAGAGCTTTTAAATTTAACAAACACCTATGGTCATGTCTGTTGCGTTTAAAAAATAAAAATATGTGGACTAGTGTTATTAAAGTCTTCATAGAAACTTAACTGCTATAAACATTAATTTTGAACTAAGAGGAAAACATGCTAACTAATTCTTAGAAACAAGATTGTGCAACCTACATACCTACGTGAGAAACATGTTTCCTTTACCTTAATACAATATCAAGTTGGACTGATTTTATTATTATAAATTTACTTGCTACTCTTCTGTCTACTTGTAAGGCCGCTATCCCACTGGCGTTTTACGAGCGTGTTAACGTTAACGTTGGCGCTTCTCCTACGTCTGCGCAATGCCAACGTTAACGTTACATTCGAGGTGCACGCAAGAAACTTGCGACGTCAACATTGTGTCTGCGCAACGTTCGCGCTTTACAACTAGACATTTGCGTAGAAACTGTTACATATACACACACATGCTGTTACATAAATTTTCGTGCCTAGATCCAACAAAATTCTTATCGCGTATATGATGAGTGGTTCTATCTGCCGACGTTCGCGCTTTACAACTAGACATTTGCGTAGAAACTGTTACATATACACACACATGCTGTTACATAAATTTTCGTGCCTAGATCCAACAAAATTCTTATCGCGTATATGATGAGTGGTTCTATCTGCCGCAGACACGGTGTTTCTAAGCATGTACAAGCGCCCCAAGAGACTACTTCTGGGCAAAGGTTTCTCTTCATTGTTTCCAAAACTCACGACTGTTTGCTATTGTGGTCCAAATCCGTAACGAACTTGAATAATCTGAATAAATGTTTATTTAATGAAATAAAATACTTTTTGAGGTATCTAGAGAACAGAATAATATCTTTTTAAATTATATTTAGAATAACTTCATCTATACCCTTATTTATAATAGAATGAATACTGTTTAGCAACTGATTAGCAAATATTCAAGGCAACACTATGTACCCAATATTAGCACTCGGATCATTTGTTTGTTTGTTTATGCTTTTTGCTCAGCTAGCGCTTTGTTGAATATGGACTATTTAAAATAATAGATTATTGTTGTGTAATTAGGTTGCTGGGCGAATTTACATTAACCAAATTATTCTGTTTATTTAAGACATAAAGTGGTCTTTTGTCATTTGGTGCAACAATAACGTTATAACACTTTTAGAAATTTTGCAGTAGTCACTCCTAATCTGTAACTAATTAGGTAACAATTTATGTCAGTTGTTTTGGGTAGATCCTCCCATAAGTAAGTACTGAATTAATTAACAGACTTTTAAAATTACTAGTAGAAGAACAGCATTGCGAGATTTGCATTTTTGCATGTTATGTTTTTTTTTTTATCGGAATCGACTTTTCTAAAGCATTTGAATTTAGAATCTGCTTATCGGTTACTAAACAGCTCGAGAAATTATTATAAGGAGTATTATCGATTTTGTTCGTCCATGGGTCAAATAACTGAATCAATCAGTTGTCCCTTTAATTTAAATAATTACTTACTAATTAAGACAAAACAAAAATCTTTATTTCTATGGAACTAGGAGTAGGTACCGGGAGTATAAATTCGTTGAACCGGGACTAGTTGCTCCACACAAGTACCGGGATTTCTCGATATTTTCGTACTAAGTATTTTAATTTTAAGTTTCGTATATGAAACGTTAAAGCGAAGCATATCAGACGGTTGCATAAGTTGATGCTACAGCAATGCTGGTGCGTGCTCTAGTCAAGGTGCGGTTTCACTATGAACTAAGGCGGTGTAGTCAATGTTCCCTGAGGGTCGGTCGTGACGTCTCGTATTGTTTGTGTAGCGGCGGCGGTGCGGCGCGCGGTAGAGAGCTGAGCGGCATGGGCGGCCCGCGTCGGTACTAGCGGCGAAGCAGACCCTAGGCTAAGTGCGTAATATCACGTAACACGAACAAATCAGTACCTAGTGCCGTGCAACGGTCGAACTAGCCGCATACGCGATGCGGGCCAGTGCGTGCGCGGCCCCCGGGCATGTAGCTTGCAAGACTAGTGCGTGGGATAGATATGCGAATCATAAGTTTGTATAGTAATCAATGATAGATTGTCGGAACGTTTTCATTTCGCCTGCTGATTGATTCCATGCTACATGTCACATACATGCTCGAATTGGTTTTATATAATTTTTTTTATTTAACTCGATGATAATGATAAGTCTAAGTGTTAAGGTACATTTTGTGT
The DNA here is from genome assembly GCA_961205895.1 of Mythimna pallens. Taxonomy (NCBI): domain Eukaryota; kingdom Metazoa; phylum Arthropoda; class Insecta; order Lepidoptera; family Noctuidae; genus Mythimna; species Mythimna pallens. The sequence goes on from OY540824.1 coordinate 1,062,588, forward strand.
AAGTTGTATGTTTACATTTTTGATTAAATTACTTAGAAATAAATAATTACATTGTTTTTATACCCCGATGGACTAATATTAGGATTGACTTTATCAACTTATGTCGACAGTTTACAGTTTTCACGCGGTGAAAACTCGGAAGTGATCAGCGTATGCTCAAAGGCACATTGAATCTAAATATCCAGCTGGAAAGGTAGAAGGAGAAAATGTTACGTTACTGGACTGATGAAATCTAGTCCGTCCAGTACAGATCCAAATCCAAAATACCGAGAGCTTTCAGCTCGAATTCTAGAATTTTTTTGAGTGTTTAGGGAGCTCTATGGTCTGAAAATACAAGGTTGGGTTCGTGGAAGCTGTCCATACGGGCGGGTAGATTAACCTTACGAATTGGAAGTAGAAACTGGTCTTACTCTTAAGCTCATGAAGGTGAGGCGTGAGGTAATCGTGTAGTCTATAAACTAAGCGTGCAAGTACCGGCAACTGAATGGATTTCAAAATTTCCGATTCAAAGTCCATAAAAAATATTAAATAATACATAAATAAACTTTATTTTCATGCCACAGATCCAAAGCATGAGTAAAATAAGGTGGTATTTACTAAAATACAAATATGTTTAATACCCTTAAATCATCATCCCATCCATTTCTGGGAGGAACGTTCAAAAGGCGTACGGCCTGGACTTTTGGACGAAAAACCAGGGAGTGTGGGACCTTACCTCACTAATAGCACACCGGTGATCACCATCAGCACATGTAAGAGGGCCTCGTGATCTGTTAAAAGACCAAGCCTCTGTACAACGCCTGTTAGGTACATCTCGGACTGACGGCTGATGGGTCCTCGCTGAGCCTCGTTGTGCAGGGCAGCACGTGATCACCGTCGCAGTCATACTCGGTGGGCTAACTGATTCCCCAATCTGAGAGCTCGTGACTTCGACGACCTGTGAACATTCGAACAGGGTGAAAAGAAACGCAGGGGTGAATGGAAACAAAACTTTGATAAAGATTTTTACTTTGATATATGATCATATTTTTAGTTTCAATAAAGTAATGTGTTTTGATATACCATTTCTATAATTTTGAGTACTCAAATACTGCGAACAATTTTTCAGTAACGTGCCAATCCCCATTAAAGTTTTGTTTCTATTTACCCCTGCGTTTCTATGCACCCCGTTTTACGGTACCTTAAATGTTGCAGGCGAAGTTTCGGTGTTTTAGGTTGCCTTGTCGGCTACAGTAGCCACGAAGCTGTTGGGGTTGTCGCACACCCGACGCATCAGTGATGCTGTGTGGCAAATTCGAAATACGCATGACCGCGAATATCTCCGAAGCGTTACTCCCCCCATACCTCCCATTACTCGGAACGCGCTAATAAGCCCTGTGTATAACTGACCCACAAGGCGCCCGTGTACAGCACAGGCAGGAAGCCCTGAATAGTGTTATTTTAACCTCTCGCGTACACCGTGTGCATGTTACACCTGACGACTAATGCTCTGCGTTCCTTCTCTAAGTTACCGTCACCCGACAGCCTATCGGTGTTCCAGATATTTAAAACGAGTGACTCTCTTTAGCGGAACTCCACCCAAGGTGGTGGAGGACCCAAGGTTAATTTGCACGTCACTGCATAATCTTCACAGATGCGGAGGAGCTTCCTTAACGCACTAATCGATGGGCTCAGCAACACCACGTCATCAGCAACATTATTTGAGCCAAATGCACTGTTGGACATAGGCCGGGAGGCCATGTATCGCCACAATGAGCGGTCTTGTGCGTCTTGCATTCATCGGATTCCCTCGACCCTTACCAGGTCATCAGGCTACCTTGTGGGAGGCTTTTCATGCTGCATCTCCCGGTACGCGATCGCCACTTCAGAATCTTTCGGCCCAACGGCCATCTGTTCTACGAGCAAAGTGTCCTGTCACTTAAGTTTGGCGATTCTTCGGGCTATGTCGGTAACCATGGCTCACCTCGCATTTCTGATATGATCACGCAAGGTAACGATAAATGATATTGATTTTGCAAATAGGTTTAAAAAAACACAAGTCAAAAACTCCGAGCGTAGCCTTTTCCATTACCTTATACGGTTTCATCCGCGTAACTAATATTATTGATACATTGCCCGTTAATGAAGTAAGCGATAAGGGTGTTGCTGAGCTCACAAATCAGCCGGTTGACATACTAAAGTCACTGCGAGAAGAAATACTACATTAAAGCCGCAGTTTAATACTGAAGGCATTAAATACGCAATCGAGCATATCTAAGATCTTATAGAGAGATCTGTATCATTCTTTTGGGCATAGCCAGCTTACGAAAATGTAGACCCACGATGGCTGAATCGTATCCGCCAAATCGGAGCTAATGAGGGAGACCGAGAGATTCTATACACAGTTATTCACGGCAACTATTAAACCCGTTGCTTTAGCAAGCGATCCAAGACTTGACTAACCCGACATTGTACCGGTGCATTCTGGTTGTTAACTGGTAGTAGAGTAAGGTAAGCTAAAGCAACTTAAATACATCCAGGTTAATTACATTACCCTGTACGTTTTGCGTGTATCGAAATTGCGGCAATCTTAGTGTTACCACCGTACACTTGCAAAGTGTGATTGGTACTTGGACGTGTTTCCGTTTTTACAATTGAGGTAAAACAACAAGAAAGTAAAAATCGCTGAAAATAACATGCTTGTCCTAGTCTCCTATGTTTTAACATTTCATTTTTTTAAATTATTTGCTATTATAATGGCAATAGAAATACACGATGGTTTTATTAATTGCAATTGTCAACCTATTACAGTTCATGAGATATAGCCCGCCGCAAGTCAGGCGGACGGAGAGTCAGCGGAGGTTTAGTAAAAGGGTTCCGTTGGTTATACTTCGGTGCGAAACCCTGGTAAGGTGTAGGGTGATATGGTATTACGGTCGAAGCATTGCTGATGGCTTCTTTGGCAGTCCAGATTCAGTAATAAGTACTCGAGAGGAAAACACCATGTGCGTGGAGCAACGTTGGGGCAAATTGTTTAAGAAGGGCATTGCTTAAGATTAACTGTCTCTCTCACCCATGCTCCGTAGCCATGCCAACAAGCTATTCTCAAGTGTCATCCGGAAACTTTTCGCGTGTTGCGGACAGTTAAGTACCTAACAGTCTTTCGGTTCTATCGGCGTTGTCATTCCGTCAGCTCGGGCTGGCCGATATCTGACGTTGGTTTTTTGCAAATATATGACTGCTTGCAAGCAGTGATCCGTAGAGGGATGCGTTCATAGAACTGAATTTTAAAAATTGTTCTTAAAATCAAGTTCTTGATACGATTCTTTTTGGGTTAAACCTTGTAAAAATAATAACTAGAAAATCCGCTAAAATTGCGTCCAGGAACTTGATCCGAACGCACCCTAGACTGACTGCTCTACTCACGGAATATAAAAGAACACTAGTGTTTTTCTATTCCGTGGCTCTACTTATTCCAATGCGTGATAACAGCGAACCGAAGTCCGGAGCGTACTGTACGCTTAGGGCAACAAGACCAGCTCTGCTATGATTACTTAACGCTGTCGAACGGTGACAAAGTGCGTGCGAGTCCTTTCAGGTAGTTAGATGTGGCATCACGATGACGAGTACACGGCGCGCGGCGGTGATGCTTAGACGATGTTAAAGCGACGGCGTTATCCTGTTTACGTTACGCGACATCGACAGAAGACACAGGAATGCGAAAAATTACAAATCGTAAGTACGGCTGAGAAAAACAGACGTTAATTGCGTGCGTTAGAGCTTCGAAACTGATGCATATAGTGCGTTCTATTTAAGATCCAATGACGTACATAATTATTTCTAATTTTGCAATACGCATACATCTGCAGTATGCATAAATACGGCCGTCGTCGATATCTATAAAAGCTAGGCTTAATATGTTAACGTTCCTATCTTCCATAAAGTTACGTATTAAGCGGACCCTCAACTAGATTGTTAAGGCTACCATAAAAAATGCATGGTCAATTCCTGAATGAGATCCTTCCGATCTGAAACAAATTAGTATCGTGGAAACAAGATCGTGAGAACGTGGCGGCTGGAACGATTAGACGCAAATCCGTGTGTGCGTGCACCCCGTCAAACTGATTAGTATTAATACTGTACGGTTGTCTTGTGTGTGGTAACCTTATAATATATTTTCTGCATTTTTTTTTTTTTAATACTGTGCTCATGCTATTTCTATGTTCCACAGGGATTGGGGGCCTTGATGAGAATGCTTAAGACTGAACCATTTGATGTCCGGCGTACCCTTACGTTGTTGAAACTTCTACGGTCCGGACTAAGCGTTTCGCTTCGTCGTTTATACCGCGTACATCGAAGGACTGGAACAATTTGCCTGCTGCTGTCTTCCCGTCTAACTGTAATTTAGGTGTCTTCAAGGCTAGAGTGAATAGGCTCTTAATAAACTAGTGCGCCTCACCATCAATGATTGCATCACTGCTTACCATCAGGTGGGATCGCAGTCAAGCACTGGTTTATATCAAATAAAAAAAAAACAACAACAGGAAGAATTTCCTCCAGACCGAGGATCAGAGTATACTGGTGATGATGCAAGTAAATACATGGTTTTTTCTCTTGAAGTAATCGTTTTATTTTACTAGGCCTTGTTATAGTCAGCAATGAATAGTAAGAATTAGGATTCTTCAGTGGCAATTATTAAACATGATATGAAAGAAAAAAATGGTGACAGACTTGGTCCAAAAAGGCTTTAATTAAGAGCGTTCACTTGAAATTACGCGGTATTTGGCCAAAAACCATGATTTTCAAACCCGTTTATATCCATTAATGATATATTGTACAAACATGTGATTTACCAATAACATTAGGAAATATTCTTGTCTAAATAGTTAAGTAGGATTTTATTAAAATTAATAGCACGCTTGTGAACTATATTTACATATGTAAATAGAGGTTTTGAAATTTTACTTTCAGAGGCAATTTCGAAGCTTGACAACTTCTACAGTTCTAACCGAATTAATAAACAAAAAATACAAAACAGTAACTAGAATCCTTAACAAAATAGTTATAGAAAACGATTAATTGATTTAGTTTACTAATTAAGAAAATTTAAATAAAAACGTTGTCAATTTATTAAGAAATTATGGGTAAATAAAATGATGATTGGCACTGATTTAACTTAATTTTATCATTATAATAATAGCTTATTCTAATAGAAGAACATGTGTTTCAAAACTTACTATATAAAGTTTGAATTAAAATAGCTTTGTCAATTTTTAACAGATATTTTAAAAGGACCATAAATATCGGCGCACGAGCGTCGCAAATTCAGTCGCCCAACAAAATTCATCATCACGCTCGCGCGCCGGTATTTGTGATATTTATTAAAAATTGACAAAGCTATTTTTAAATCTTTTTCTATAACTATTTTGTTAAGGATTCTAGTCACTGTTTCGTATTTTTTGTTTATTAATTCTATTAGAACTGTAGAAGTTGTCAAGCTTCGAAATTGCCTCTGAAAGTGAAATTTCAAAAACTATATTTACATATGTGAATATAGTTCACAAATGTGCTATTAAATAAAATAAAATCCTACTTAACTATTTAGACAAGAATATTTCCTAATGTTATTGGTAAACCACATGTTTGTACAATATATCATTAATGGATATAAACGAGTTTGAAAATCATGGTTTTTGACCAAATAGCTCGTAATTTCGAGTGAACGCTCTTAAGAGCAATTCCCACACTTGAGAAAAAAAAACACAAAAATGTTTCTGACTTTTTATGATACATTTTCACTTTATAGATTGTAATGTTCAAATAAATCACAGCTGATTTCACAAAACCACACAAGTATATACCTGAAGTTTTTTCTTTTTAAATTTTGGGATTAAGTATACATATTTGCAAACTTAGAATTTATGTAAAACTGACCGTGACTTCATACCACCTAATAGTGAATGTTGATACCTTTTAGCTAAAATAACAGGATAATGCTGTCTCCCAGCCTGGCATTACCAGAGCCAACATAATTCATTTTAAAATTACATTTTAATCAGAGATGGCGTTGTACTTGATTTTTTTTTTCGTGAAATTTTCCATATTTTCTCACCGTTTAAAACTTCCCCAGACTATCAAAAATATTTCAAGACCAAAATTAGCCAAATTGGTTCAGCCGTACTCGAGTTGTAGCGAGACTAACGAACAGCTCTTCAATTTTAAATGTTATACTCGTACCTGTGACAGCTGTAGTGTAAGAATTTAAAATGTAAAGGAATTATGATTCCCTTACATTTTACACCGTAACTAACTTAGTGACTAGTGTACCTACGGGATGACTTTTGCTTTTGGACATACACTAGGTACTCAATTCAATATTTCATGTCGATTCACTTTAAAAAATATCGATTTCCGATTCGATTCAAATTGAATATACGAGAATCAATTCTCGATTAGGTCGAGCATTAAAAGAACAGAACATGATTGATGATAATTTATCACAAATATAAGTAATTGAATACAAACTTTATTTAATTAATAAACACATCACGCCTGTGTTTCCCCGCATGAGTAGGTAGAGTTGTGTGTGTTGTTGTGACCCACACTTTCATTTAATAATAATATTCCACAACCATCACACAACGCCGTCTAGTCTCAAGCTAAGCAGAGCTTGTGTTATGAGTACTAGACAACTGATAAACATACTTATATATTTCTAAATACATACATATTATAGATAAATTACACCCAGACACAGAACAAATGATTGTGCTCATCACACAAATATTTGTCCTGGGTGGGAATCGAACCCACGACCTCCAGCATAGCAGTCAGGGCCACTAACCACTAGACCAACAGGCCAGTCATATTTTTAATAAATAAATAAAAAAATACTTTTTCCCCATACTACGAATTACTCGTGGGTACGTTCACAAACATGTACATACACAAGACACCAGGATCTGGAACAACTATCTGCAGGCCATAAAATATACGTTCCTTGTGAGAATTAAACCTGCGACACGCAGTGTAGTAGCCAAGCGTTCAACCACTGCGCCAACCGCGCATGCACTTGTCACCAGTTATGTTATATAATTATGTTTCATGTAATAGGGGGAGAGCTTATTGCTAAACCCACAAATACAGGCTCCATGCTGTTATTAGGTAGACACCGGGATCCATATTCATTATTACAGCCGATAGACACGTCCGCTGTTGAACATAGTCCTCCCCCAAGTGTCGCCACAACGACCGGTCTTGTGCATCTCGCATCCATCGGATTATGACGAATTCCGCAGTTTAAAAGTAGTATAAACAAATTTATTCCATACCTACGATCGAGCGAAATCCGTTTAGCCGTTCGAGTAGTGAAGAATTAACTAACATTATATACACTCACAGACTCGATTTTATAATATCAGTTTTTTTTTAGGTGGAAAATCATCCAATGACATCTCCCTGCCCAGGGAGCGTACACGGTAAAACTCATATCACAAAATAATGCGAGTTTTCTTAGATTTCATACAAAAATGGTTAGAAGTACTGCGATATTAGAGAAAATGCAAAACACAAAGAAACCAATAAATTCCTAATTTCGAAAAAAGAATAACGTACCTTTATTATAAAGTTTATTTGAACTTATAATTCCAAGTTCTCTCTCTCACTTCAAAGCAACCCGTTTTAAAAAAACTGCCATTTCATAGGTGTTAACCTATTATGCGTTTACTGTAAAACAACGTACATTATACTCTCAAATTGACTAAAACTAAATAGGTATAGCACAACAATTGATTAAAATTAAAAAATATTTCTTCCTTAAAATAAGAAATAAATTATTTTGTACTTATTTAATTGATTTTAACTGTAGAAAAATACAGCATGAACTTATCTTTTGGGAAAAAGTTATAGGTAATAAACAATTAAATATAGGTTTTATAAAAATAATATTTTAATAATGAATAATAATACCTACTATAAAATTTTAAATGTATTAATCTTCTTCTGGAGACCTCGCGGGATCATCACCTGAAATAGTTATCAGAAATCAGGCGTTATGTACCCGACTATAATTCTAAGTAGTTTATGAAATATTTTGCCTATTATCCTAAAGTAAAGGACAGAGGATAACAGGTTTTCGCAGTCGAAAGAGCATTAAAAACTTAGTACTCTCTACAGTGAGCACGCCACAATAGCAGCGGTAATGCCTGTCTTTGAGGAGTGAATACAGAGGCGTCACGGCATCCTCTCTTTGTGCAGGACTCACCGTATGTGGGTGTTTCTGGGGGCCTTCCAACGCAAGGTACCATAAAATATAACCCCTTCCGAAAATTTGGCCGTGTTATTTTAAAGTCAATAATTGAATAGCTACAGGTATTTACTTTTATCGCCTTTGGTTGGTATCCCTTGAATAATCACGGTCAATTAGCTTGTTTTTTTTTATTTTTTTTTTATTTTCTTCTTTGGCAACTGAGCAATTAGCTTGTTACAACCTGGTCATTCTTCCGCCACTCAGAAAATTACGTAAAATACACAATGACATCTATTAAATTAAAAATGAAGTTCAACTGTCATTGTCATCATTATTTCTACTTTGAGACTTTAGATGGCGTTGCGAGTACCTGAATTGCATATATAGTGTCGTATCTTACTTCTTGAAAACTTTAAACTCATATCTTTCGTTATAGTCAACCGATTGCAATGAAACAAAGCGTATGTAATATATCAAGTTACACACAATTTTTATGTATAAAAGTTATCTACATCGATTTCTAACATTTTGCGTGATACGCACAGACGCACACAACTAAAAACTTCTACAGATATTATATTATATGCGCAGATGTAAAAAAGAGTAATAAATCAAAAATATATAAAAAAAAAATATTTACGGTGAAAAAATAAAATTTCTCATATGAGAGCCCCGGGATTCGAACCACCTTTATATTACATTAAAGTATAGATACGAAATCTCTGCGCTAGTCTCCGATGATTATGTTATAAAATACACGTTCTTATATAAACGTCATAATTGACTAGTTGGCTCCTTATTGATGATAGCGTGATGATTTTCGTTTCAAAAGTTAAATTTGCAGCTAAATGGAATAATGTAACATTATATTTCGTGATTTTACTCGCCACTTTGATTTTATTATACGTTTTGATTAGTTTTTACAAAATATTTAGAAGATATCGAATATAAATGTCAATTTTATTTCGAAAAAATGGTTAAAGTTATTTTATTAAAAAAAAATAAGATAAAATAATGTCAATTTTTTTTAACTATAGCTGGGGATCGAAGTCGCGGCAAATGTCGTTCAATAATTAAAAATGAAGTTCAACTGTCATTGTCATCATTATTTCTACTTTGAGACTTTAGATGGCGTTGCGAGTACATTTTGGATTATTTCTCACCCCCCCCCCCCATAGCAAATAGCGTGATACTGATAATTTATAGCCTATGTCATTTCTCAAGCTCTATTCTATCGTTGTACCAAATTTCATCAAAATCGGTTCAGCGGTATAAGCGTGAAAGCGTAGCAGACAGACAGACAGACAGACAGAGTTACTTTCGCATTTATATTATTAGTATGGATTGTATTGATTAGGTATGAATGAATAAATGACAATCAAAATGTGAAAACACTGCGCGTAGTATTTTCTAGTAGCAATTGATAAAAATGATTGATATTCTTTAATGAATTTACCAATTATGACAAATTTTCGTGGTCAATTTTGGGATTACGTTTTTAGGGTTCATCGTCTGTCTGTCAAGACCCTTTATCTCGCGAATGCTTGTAGGTATCGAGTTGAAATAAAAACCTTATACTTAGGTCTGCGGTCTCTTAAAGCTGTGAAAAAATCATACTTCTGAGTGAACGAAAAAAAAAGATACGGCCGTTTATGTCGCAACAAAAATTATAAATCGACACGCAAGGGAATCAAAATTCATAGGGTAGGTACTTCCCATTGACAGAGAATCCTGAACGTTGGCATGAAGCAAGGTCTCATAGCACAAGTACTTATAGGAAAAAAAAAAAACTAAAAACTGTAAATTTGTAGCTCCGTCACAAAAAAAAATTTGGTTCGGAAAAATCTTCGTAACTCAATTCGGGAAATTGAACTGTTTTAATAGGTAAGTTTGTACGGAACCCTCACTGCGCGAGTCCGACTCGTAATTGTTTTTACTTTTTACTACAAAAATAATGATCAGTAACGGGTACGGATAGAGCCAATTATTGAAAAAATAAAATAATTAATTGTTACTGTTCTGGAAACTTTAACTGTTCCTCATTTCAGTTATTCTTTATTTGTTTTTGGTAAAGCGAATGTGTGTGTGTGTGTGTGTGTTTGTGAGAAGAGTGTACTAACGATTACTTCGAATACAGTATCAGTAGCAAGCGATAACAGCAGTAAAATGTTACTCCTAGTCCCAGTTTTAATCCGTCCTGTCATGGGTCACCTTCTTAATATATTTACGTTTAGTTGTGTTTTTCCATTCTCATGGAAAGATACTCAAGCTGAGCAGGCCTTACTGACGCAATTTGCACCGAAGCAGCAAGCCGCAACGAGAAGGTAAACAAGAACAAGACAACCATCACCCCCTGTATGGGTATCAACTCCCAACTGCACGCTTAAAATTTTTAAAAAGTTTCGTGATATACCCACTTCATCCTCGGAAGGCAGCGCTTCAGACGCAAGATGAGTACTGGTTTCCTGCCCAGCGTGTACAATTACCTGCAATGTCTCGGATTCAAGCTAAACTAATAGCAGAGCTATGTAATGGCCTACGTACTGGTCGGACGAAATAAAAAAGGGCCAATAAAATAGCCAGTAAGAAATACATAAATGGAGATTTGTAAAATATAACAAAAATATGCACCTATCGAGTTCAGTTTTCAAAATAAAACGATAATGTAACTGTAATAAAATAACTATAATATAAAAGTCAAGTTCTAAGCCACCACATATACCCCCTGGTCCGTGGGTACGGCATCAGGCCCTCGGTGGGCCCGACAGCGGCCACCACGGGGCACTTGTCGTACAGGTAACGGTAACACGCCGCGCGCACGTGCTTCGCCCTCACGTTCTCTATCGCCTTCAGCTGCGCCGTCAGCTCCGGCCGACAGCCATGGTACAGCGTCCACTTGCCAATGTCCATGCACGTACCTAACGAACTGTCCATCTCAGACAAAATCTTCGTCGTCAGAAAATTCTTGGCCTTCTCTACCTCAGCCTCCGTGACGCAGAGGCACAAGTACATGAACTCGTCTTGTATCAACATCATCATGTCGTCTAGGTGCATTACATCGCTCACGTAATGCACTCCAAAGAGTCCACAGTCTTTGTAGACAATATTGAAGGTTTGGTAGGAGTCACAAAGTCCACAGCTGGAGGCTTCGCGCGCCACCCGTACCGGATGCGTTTCCCCAGCCGGCTGCGAACGGTCCCAGCCACCCAGCACGAAGCGCGCCACCTCCATTACGATCCGGTCATCATCACTGAAGCACGGGCCTTCCACAGCCACTATGACGTGCGCGGTGGGCATCGAGTCGTCTCGATATCGTACTTCTGAGCCCGTGTACCTGTAGGCTTCCACGTCTAAGCACTTAAGCGGGTCCAGTCGCCCCAGATAGCAGTTGGCGAGCGAGGCCATCTGCTCGTGCGTGACGCCGCCCACCGCGGCCAGAACCGTGCGGCACGGGTCGAAGCACTTGGAGAGGTACCGGCAGATGGAGGTGTTGTTGAATTGGTATAGGTTGGCGGAGGGCCCCATTACGGACTGTGCGAGTGGTGTACCCTGGTACGCAGAGGCGTACAAGTAGTCAACCACGACTGAACCAGGGTCTTTATCATGTTCTTGCATTTCTAAGTAGACAAGTTTTTTTTGATACTCTATTTCATTCACGTCTAAGGCGTTGTTGAAGACGCAGTCGACGAGTAAGTCGGTGGCCAGTGGCACGTCCTGGTTCAGGCACTCTACATAAAACATGACCAGCTCGCGTGTCACGCAGCTCTTGAACTTAGTACCGAGATTTTCCATCTGTGCCTCGAGACATCTTCTATTTCGATTGTTCGTACCTTTGAAAGCCATATGTTCGAAGAAATGAGCGATTCCATTTTCCTGTCTGCTCTCGTACCTGGAGCCGGCATCGATGAAGAGACCGATGCAGGTGGCACAACTGTCACGCTCCGCCGTGGCGACGGTCACGCCGTTGAACAGCTTGGTGTAGCTAGTGGCCGGCTGGTTGAGGAGGTAATGAGAAAAATTTGGAGGGAAACAGGTGTGTCTGGTGTAAGTCATTAAAGGTTTGAATTGTCGCTTAAGAATGCCTGTTGTTCTAAGCATCCTAGAACAGTAAGTGTAAACAATATTACACAAAAACGTGCAATGTCTATGTGACGGGTGCTTTTTAGCTGACGTTGCCTTGTCATAATATGACCATAGTCCAGATGAAGATTGAAGGTTAAGAACGAACGAACGAAACGTTTCTAAAATAAGGCGAACAAACGAAGGTGTCCTGCCCAGTTGGCTGCCGTACATGATGCAACTGCGTATGCAATCATTGCCTATAAATATACCTACCGACCTAAGACGACCGTCCACCTCTGCCCCGCGGTCCACCCGCCAGAAATATACCTACAGTCCAACAGGAACTGTGCATTTTTCCTATGCCAAGCTATTTTTATGCTATTTTTTTAAGTCTTTCAAGAATACCTGAGTTTAATAGAATAATATTTACCAAAAGGAGCTTGAGAGTGTGTACGTATATTATGTTCATCAGTACTCTCCTAACTTCTAAACTACTTATCATAATTTGAGAAATGAGGTGTATCTAACAAGAAGATGGAATAGTCTTGATCGTCGCCTGGTTATAAACTAAGTAGAATTTAATATGGCGCCGCCTAGAGAACATAAATTCATGAATAGGTACATGAAAGGATGTTGGATATCCATTGAAAGATTGAAAGGGTTTAATATGGTGGGCACGCCACAATCGCACCGGTAGTTCCCCTTTTGAGGAGTGGCTAGAGATGTGCCATGCGTCTTCACTTTCTACTTGACGCACGTCCTCACCAGATATACAAAGTGTTTTGGGGCTTTCCTGTTCCTGATTCGGTAGGAATAAACTCCTTCATCCGGATCGCGCGGAGGATAAGGTGGAAGTCTGTCCCGCTTGGGCGGACCACCACCATGCCCGGAGGCGATTGGTGGAAGCGACTTCTCGCGTCCGGCCCTGGTTTAGGCAGTGATCTGGTGCGTAAGGCCTCCTGGCTCCTGCGAAGCAGTAATTCTAGTGAAGGAGGTTGCCGAAACCGTGAGGAAGAGGACGTCCTCATGGCCCAGCCGCCTTCGCAAAAGACGTCCCGAGTGTCGCGACGTACTAGCGATTCCCGGAGCTGGTGGACGACGAGCATCCCGTTGCTGGCTGTTCGGTAAGGAACAAATAGGGATCGATTGTGCGTAGTGTTCCACGCGCGCCTCAAGGAGATGTCAATAAAACTGAAGGAGCCCAGTTAGGGTCGATTCCTGCTAGGGCTTTAGGAATTTTCGAAAGTCTTTCCGTGGCCCTGGAACACGACACGCCCTCTCGTTTGATGAATTCCCACCTCAACAAAAAAAAAAACACTTTTTTTATTCACTTACATTTTCTTTCATACTTTTCAGTGTGATATTTTTGTCTACTATAAAATACCAGTTCATTTTTTGAACTCATTGTTTTATTTTAAAATCGGTTATTAATTCCAAGGAATACCAATTACCAAATGTAGATACAAGTTCATTTCCGTTTTCGTCAATTTCAATCCGTGTACCTGGATTGAATGAAAACGGCCTAATAACCTACCTACAGTCTATACTGTAGGTACCTACCTACCTTTTATTCCCCAATAATATCAATACGAGAAGCGGGAGGTGTATGGGTGATTGAAATTGTCGAGCGAGGCGCTCGTAAAAAGGATGATCGTAAAATTGTAACAATAATCGTAAAATTGAGTAATTTTTTTGTTCTCACGTTCGCCAAAATCGTTCTAACATTTTGTTACAAGACAATCCAATGTCTTCTACTATAGTTTGTAGTTCGGTGATTCCTTATCACGTTCACATCTAAATAAAAACAGAACACTGTAAATAATATGTATTGACGAGGCTATGTTTTGTGAGGATAGTGCGTGCGTACTCAACATGATAGGCGCGTGCTGTGCGAACCACGCCACTGTCAGACATCTACTACTACAGCCATAAGGCACCTTATAATATTTCACTTCTTCTTGTGTCTTTATTCCAATCTCCATTTTAATGTATGTGGCTACTTGGACAGCTGTATCATTAGCCACCTTCAGATGTAGGTAAAGATTGTTGGGCATGGGTCAATTCATGCATTGCATGCGTGCAAATTCCTCTTATTCGGTTATGGACAGTTTTTGTTTACGGTAGATTATAATTAGAAAGCAAATTCTTTTTTTGGCATATTTTCACAAAATATACAAACAAATTTTTTAACCGTTTATAAACAATATTTGTATGCCCAGCAAAGCAACACATTACAGTGAGTCGATAATTTTGTAATTAACACCATGTAGGTAGTACCATAACAATATACCCACATATGTATGTGTAACAATAAATATACTTAATTGACTTCGATTATGAATTATTATACGGCGTATGTAACATGACCAACATAAAGCACTCAATTTATGTAAAACGATAATTAAAGCCAAACTCAAACTAAAATTTTTTTTAACGCAAATACTTATAACAAAATTCAGTCATAAATGATGTTTATTTGGCGAACAGGTTATCAATAACACTCTTTTGTATTTTATACCAGGCTAATTGTCCTCCGAACATCTTTGTGCCAGAAAAGACAGTACCTACGTAGTGCCTAAAGCGATTTTCTGTCACACACGACCGAATGCAGAGAACGTAGAGGTGTGAACACACAATGTAGCATTGATGAAGCCACAATATATGTCCTATGGTATGCACTCGCAGAGGTCTATCGTTTATCTTCATCGCTAAGACATTGCCAGAGAAATAGGTAGTTACCTGGTGTACAGAGGGGGTTACGCCCGCGACAAGTCGCGTCATGGCGGACAGAGTGCCGGTGGGACCTCATGGTGGAATGGCGCCTGTCGCAATCCAATCAATCAATCAATCAATCAATCAATCAAAATATTTATTTGCTAGAATATGGTACATAAGGTGTTACAGTATATTTGTTTCAGCATATCCTGCCATAACATGGCGTGCAAATATATTCACAGTCAGTGTTGTCAGTTACCCGATCTTGTCGATTACACATTCTATTGACTTGTCTTCTAAATAGTCCTTAACGGTATAATATCTTTTAAACAATAACAGATTAAAAAGTATTTTTTTAAACATTGTCAGTGGTAACTCTTGTAAACTATTTGGTAAATGGTTGTAAATAATAATCGACATGCAGTATACATTTTTCTTAAATAATTTTAGCCTTATTTGTGGCAGCCGAAGTCTGTCTTTATGCCGTGTTCGGCTATTTGGCCTGTCAGTGTTTGTCTCGAAAATATTGTAGTATTTCTTAACAAAAACACATAGTTCAAAAATATATAAACATGGTAATGGTAGAACTTTAAGTTTTTCAAATAATGGCTTACAGCTGTCTAAAAAGTGAGCTCCACAAATGGCTCGAATACATTTTTTTTGAGCTTTAAAAACTCTGTCAAAATCTACTGAGTTACCCCATATTATAATACCGTATCGAAGTACGGATGATACATAACCATGGTAAGCCAGCATTGCAGTATCACAGTTTACCGTTTGTCTAATTCTTTTCAAGACATATATAAATCGATCTATTTTTGTAAGAATTTTATCTATATGTGCTTTCCAGTTGCAATTTTTGTCGATCGTTATACCCAAAAATACACAATTATCGAGAGTTGTCAAGTGAGAATCTTTATAATAAATGTCAAGCTTATTTATGTTTGAATTGTATGTCTGAAATTGTATGATGTTTGTTTTAGTCATATTTATTTTCAAGTTATTTATTTTGAGCCAGCCGATTGCATTATCCAAAGCCTGGACGATTTCATTTTCTAAATTTTTGTCAGTGTCACTCTTAAGCATTATTGTCGTGTCATCAGCAAATAATATGCAATCTTTGCCTATCGCCTCTAGAATGTCGTTGATGTAAACTAGAAAGAGTGGTGGGGATAATATACCTCCCTGTGGGGTGCCATAACTGTTTTGCTTATACTCCGACCTATAGGTTCTTTTCTCATTCTGACAGATTTTTGTTACTTCCACGCATTGTTCTCTTTCAAAAAGGTAACTTTTGATCCAGTCGTTGGCCTTACCCCGGATTCCGTAATGCTCAAGCTTTGAGAGTAGTGTTTTATGGCAAACAAAATCAAAGGCTTTAGTCATATCTAGAAACACGCAACTTATCTTAGATTTTTGATTAAGACTTTCAGTTATGTATTTTACTAGTGTAAAACATGCTAAAGCAGTGGAACTGCCTTTCCTAAAACGAAATTGTTCTTTTTTAAGAATATTACATGCGGTTAAAAAGTTCTCCATTTTGTTACACATAACTTTCTCAAATATTTTGGATAGAACTGGGATTAACGTTATTGGGCGATAGTTACTCATGTCAGTTTTTACACCTTTCTTATAAAGAGGTTTGACAATTGACCTTTTCAGGCGTGTTGGGAATACTCCTTCTGTTAATGACAGGTTTATTATGTATGTTAAAGGAGACACTAGACTCCTTGCACATATTTTTAACACTTTAGTGCTCAGGTCATCATATCCAGTCGAGTTAGTGTTTTTTAGACTGTGCATTATTTTATAAACGTCTGATTCATCAACTGGTGTGAGAAAAATGCTTTTAGGATTTTGAGATGTCGTCATTTTTATGTCATATTGCATGTTATTTTGAGCGGAATTGGTCGTCTTTGTTTGGGATATATAAAATTCATTAAATAAGTCACATATTTCGTTTGGATTGTCATAATTTTTACCGTTAACATTAACAACGTCCACTTCAGAGTTACTTGTCATATTAATTGTGTTTGTTTTAATCAAGTTCCAGGCCGCTTTACTTGTATTTTTGGCCTTGTTAATATAGTGTAAGCTATTAATCTGCTGAGCCTTGTTTATGCATTTTTTCAGTATTCGAGTGTAGTTGTCGTATTTTTTTTTGTGTTTTTTTTTATTATGTTTGTTGAGATGGTATTTTAAATATAATATTCGTTTTTTTATGCAGCATCTCTTTATACCCTTGGTTAGACCTCTATTTTTCACTGGTTTACAAGTATTTTTTACCTTAATTATAGGAAAACATAAATTGTAGAAAAGAGTTATTATGTCATGTAATCTATCGAAGGCGTCATTTGTTGTTTGAACTTCGTAAACTTCGGAAAAAGAGAGACTTGAGATGCAGTTATTAAATTTAATTATATTTTCGTCACTGAGCTCTCTTACATTTTTAAACCAAAAGCTATGAATATCTTTAACTTGAGAATCAGTTTGTAAGTTAATCGTTATTGATTGTGCTGATTCGTGGTCCGAAAGTGCTAAATAGTGAATTGCAGACTTAGCGTCATGTATGTTACTTACTATTAAGTCCAAACATGCGTTTTTTCTCGTAGGTAGTTTTATGTGATTTATTAAGTTATTATTACTCAATATAGACTTTAGGTCATTAGATGTTTTATTTATTTTCAGTGTATCAATATTCCAGTCGCCACAGATGACGATTTGTTTATTACCTTTTTTACATAATTTATTGGTGAGAAGTTCTAGATTATTTAAAAATATTGTAGCGTCACATGTAGGTGTTCTATATATGCATACTATTATTAAGTCAAATTTAATTATTTCGACGGCACAGCATTCGAATTGAAAGGGAATGGAGAGAGGAAGATTTTTAATTTCTCTAAACTGTAGGTTACTTTTTAATAATATACACGAGCCTCCCCGTCGTTGGTTAGTTCGAGAGAAGAAGGATACCAGTTTATAGTTATTGATACTAAGGTTTTGTTCGCAACCACTTTTAAGGAAAGTTTCAGTTAAACATATAATATCTACGGAACCCAGTTCTTTTTGTAAATTTGAAATGGCAACATCTATTAATTCTTGTTTGTTCAATACCCCAGCAATATTTTGGTGTATTAAAGTTATTTTAGTATATTTAGATTTATTTGCGAAAAAACCTAGTTTTCTTATCATCACCGACTTGTTTTATTTTCTCAAAGAAAGAAGTAATTTTGGTTTGTGTAGTTTTTCGCGGTGTCGTATGTATGTTTGTTCTGTTTTGGAAAACGTGCTTATTTTTAAATCGGTTTAGAAACTCTGTCTTACATTTCGCATAGTCAATGTTTGTGTTAAGCTTCAAACATAAATGTGATAGATAGTGCTGGCGATAACTTTTCATACTCGTAGGCCTGTCATTGATGCTATATATGTATTCTAAATTGTGTATTTTTATGTATTTACAGTTTTTGTAATTTTGTATTATTAATTCTAGGTTATAGTTAATTGTATTTTCTTTTAAATAAGGATTATATTGTACGTTAGTAATAAATACAGTATTGTTTCGCAGTTTATAAAGGACGTTACACAACTCAGTTATCAAAGAGTACGGGTTTTTGTCATTAGATCCTATCACTAAAACTATAATATCGTCACTGGTCAATGTCTTTACGAAGTCGTCATTACAGCTGCTGAGAATCTGAGCACTTGTTGCATTGGGCTTGATGAAAGACGTAATTTTGTAGCTGTTATTCCATTTGTGTAACCTGCTACTGGTCATAGTTTTATTGAGACCATAGGCCTGCTGGTCTCCGAAAATTATTATTCTATTATGTTGGTCCATTACACTGATTGGAACAACTTTTTTCATGCTCTTGTAGGAGGGTTGTTGCTGATCAAAGAAAACCGTTGTCATGTCATCATCTGTACTCTTCTGGTGGAATTTTTGTCTGTCAATCAAACCTATTAAAGCGTCCTTTTCCATGCCTTTATGTGGGGATTGTGGATGAGTGGGATGTATTCCCTCCAAGCTGCATACTGAGCCGGCTGTGTTGAATGATACATTTCCGACTTCGCTTGGTGATTGTGCTACTAAGGCCGTGTCAGGTTGATGAGCCGTTGGAATAATTAAATTGGACGGAGTGGAGAAACAGCTCGTTCTTATAATATTCTTCTTGCGTGCTGATTTTGGTGTAAGGCACTTTGTTTCTAATAAGTTAACCTTTTTATATGTCTCTATAACTTTCTGGTATTGTCCGATATCCATTTTTAGTCGAAAATTTTCACTATTTAAGTTGTCGATCTCCTGATGAGCGCTTTCGAGTTCCGTGGTGAGCCTTTTGATTGTATCTTTGTAGTTCTCAATTTCGTCGCTGTCATTTAATGAGGTGTTTGGTAAGCTCATCATGGTCGTGTCAAGTAATGTGGAATTACTTCTTCGGCTGACATTGAAGATGTTGTCCACTGAATTAGCCCTTACTGGTTTCCGGACAGTAATGTTATCCATTTCAAAATCCATTGTATTTCGTTAATAGTTGAGAAAAAAATGTTGGATTTTAATCACTTTTCTTTTAGCAATTGTTTCTAGATAAAGGTCAAGGCCAAAAAGCAAGCAAAAATAAAAATAAAAAATGCAAAAAGAAATGCCGATGCTCGGTATCGAACCTGCGCCTCCTTCACTGGGAGGTAGCTCTAAACTTAACTTAGCCACTCAGTCTCGATAGCAAAGCGTTGAAATTTACAATCTATATCTCGTACCTGCGTCCTACGAAAAGGAGCAATCGTGACCATATAAGGTCACGCGTCGAGCCGTCTCGTGTGTCTGACTCACCGCCAATCAGCGAATAGGGGCGGTCTCGCAAAGCTATGACTCACTGCTGCTTGAACTTGTGGCGCTTTTGTTATGGCCGTTGAGTAAAATAAAAATTGCTTATTTCTTCACTTTTGATGAGTAACTTGTAGATATTAAATCGGTAACACTTTTATTGGCTTATGTACTATATTTCTTTAAAATACTGAATCGATATTGCTCTTAAAACAACAGAGAATATTTATTTTTTACGGAGCGACTTGTAACACGTCTTACTGTTTGTACGCTTCGCGCGTCTCTCTCTCTCTCTCCAGTGCTGGGCACGCCTTAATTATGGTGGTATAGCGGACTTACCACCATAATTAAGGCGTTTTGAGGC
Source organism: Mythimna pallens (assembly GCA_961205895.1). Classification (NCBI taxonomy): domain Eukaryota; kingdom Metazoa; phylum Arthropoda; class Insecta; order Lepidoptera; family Noctuidae; genus Mythimna; species Mythimna pallens. Next base: position 1,082,775 of record OY540824.1, read on the forward strand.
GTGGCTGGATGGACCTCATGACGTCCTCACCTTCATGGTCTAAATGAACCGCCTAGAGGACACGGTAGAGCATACGACGATTGAGGTGTGCCCCGCTTGGGCAGAGCACCGACGTGTCCTCGTGGGGGCAATCGGCGGCAATGATCCCTCGCACCGGGCCTTGGTACAGGCCATGGTCCTGGGGTCATGGGGTTCGCTCCTAAATGGAAAACCCGGCCTTGGAATGAAAGGCAACGAAGGAACTAAGAGTGGGTTTTAGTCAGTAAAAGTCTGACACGAAAGGGCAGGAGATGGATGATTTCCCAACTAAAAAAAAGAGGGTTACACTGTGGAATTTTAAGAACCGTGTAAGGTGAAATCAGCTTTCAATGCTCAGCTTCAAGTGGAATGACAATTTACCTCAAGTTCACGTCACTACACGTATGTTTTCACGGTGATCTTTACAGAATAGCGCTGTCCTTGTCTTTACCCCTAATCTTTTGAAAGTTTTCTCCATATCTATACTAGATTGATAAATGGATCTAAATTATGGAAACAATAAAAAATCGAACAAATTCCTTTAAAAATGTTTAAGGTTTTACTAAGTTCCTACCCAAACCTAATTAAGCTAATTAATTATTTTACAAAAAATGGGATGATGCATCACAAGTCTACTATATTTTTTAACAGAATCACGTCAATATCTCGAAGTTTTTATGCTGTCTCCGACAGCGGCTAGTGGCTCACCAGCTTCACCAGAGAGTCACAACGGTGCGGTGGCGCGCTACTTCACTCTCTTCTAACTCCTTGTTATAAGGGCGATACCGCCTCCTCTCCAGTCGGGCGTTAGGTCTTGAAGATATTGTTTAGTCATCAAATCTAAATAGTAAAACGGAGTGAATAGAAATAAAACTGAAAGGAATATTCTTGTTGTTTAGCATTTAAGAAATCCAATTTTTAAATACTAATCTAACTTTAAAAAAATAAAAACCTTTAATATGTTTTAAATGAAAGTGATAATTTCCATCAATGTTTGGTTTCTATTTACCCCAGCATTTACTCAGTTTTACGACACTAATCATATTGCTTCGGCATAGGCATAACCGCTGATTCCTTGTCTAAGTAATTCTGGTTTAGTTACAACTTGTTGTATCCACGACAGGTAAGGGCTGACCGGCGTGTAGAAGCGCATGGAGCCGGGCTTGGCGTCGCCTACGTGCACGCCCACCAGCTTGCCGCCGTGGAACACCGGACTACCGGGCTCGCCCGCGCCGCTCAGAAGCGTGCGCTCCGAGCATTTCAGCGCCACGCAAATTCTTGGCACTGGTGCGTACAGTATGTTCTTGTTCTCTTCCACGTTGCATGAGCTCAACATACCTTCGCCGATCTGCACCGGTCCAACAGCGCATTCCGTGCCATGCTTTTCGACAGGTCCGAACCCAGCGAACACGACGATGTGACCTGCTATTGCCTTGTAGTCCACAGCCGACAACTGCCCATATTCTTTCATTGGTATTGCGTTTACAAACATCAAGCCGAGGTCGGGTCCCTTGCCCGTACCGGCCAGCGGTTGTTGCATATGCAGGACTCGTCGTATGGAGTTAGTCTCGTTGATAGGTAAGTCCAACTCGTCGAACTGCACTTGTGAATCGGCAATGAGGCAGTTGGCTGCAGTGAGGACCCAGTTGGGAGAGATGAGCGTGCCGGTGCAGCGGCGGTTCTGCTGTTGGTACACCTTATTAATCAGGGCAACTACGAAGTGGTATTTTCCTTCATCGTCATCGCTGGTCCTGGGGTTGTGGCTGGTCGGCCTGCCGTGGAGCTGGCGCGTCAGTACTGCCGCTGTCAGCAGAAAGGTACGTAGGATCATGATATTTCATTCAGCCACCCTTCGCACACAATACCCAAAATAATTTGAATGTTTTCAAGCTAACTGTAAAAAACAATCTGCAGTTACAAGTAGGTACCAACCGCAGCTCGTAAAAATTTTATGATCGTCTATATTTTTATATGGAATAAAAACCTCATATATAAATAATTTAATGTTTTACTCATACCTAACTATATAAAGTCCCATCATCCACATGGCCGGCCGGCGCGCCGCGCTGCCTAACATAGGTATTCCGGCCACTGATTAATTTGTACGAGACACTTCAAAAAGAGCGGACGACAGAGTGTTCCAGATAGACGCGTCCCTCTCATGCACATTTGTTATATAATATTGACTAAAACTGTAGGTAAATACTTTACATCATTTTCAGTTTATGTTAGTTACGAGTACCTTCAGTTTGTATGCTATGACAATATTTTCTCAAACGTGTTTGGTACCCATATTTTCTTTTAGTATAATTATCTTTTGATATCATATAGTTTGATATAACTAGAATTTGATTGCATTAAGTACTCCAAGAGCGAAGCTTAGTTTATTATCACAAGGTAAGTAGACGGGATAGCCTTAGGCCGCGTGCCGACTATGTCATAACGGTTAATTTATCTTCGGTCGACTATCGTTTCTAGCTGTTCCCATTATAACAGCTTTTTGTCGTGGCCACGACAGAGAGTCGCAACAATCACACACGGTTTACCGTCATAGTTTAAATATGAATATGACGACTGTCGTGCTAGCCGTTCCCACAATCATGACAATCTGTTGTCACCGCAATTAAAGTCGTAGACGACAGTTAATTGTGTCGTCATACATGTGAATACCTCCTATATACTCCATTTAAATATATAAGCCACGACACTTAAAACTACATGATTATCTGTTGCTTCGACATAACAACAAGACAACATAAGAACGCGGCCCCTCAGTGTCACAAAAAATACAGTGGGTAAATACAATTTATTTCTTAAAACTACTTGCCTCATATACTCTTTGCTTCTTGCTGAGCTGTCAGTGAAATAAACTATATTTTTACTCTATTCCACCCTATATTTATCTACTTTTTTTCGGTGGGAAAATCATCTTATCACCGTCTCCACCTCAAGGATTTTATATACCGTACGGATAAACTGGATTGATTACGAAGCAATATTACACAATCTAAAGTGTACTTTATTCGCATTGACATTAAGTTATGTTTAAAAATTAAAATGTTTAAATTAATGCGGTAGATTTTATATATCGACGTTAAAGTACCAATAACTCCTAACTGTCTGTGAAACTTGAAAAAATAGTTTAATTTATTGAGAAGTCAAAAATTTGTATTTACTTAATTTACAGTAACAATAACTTCTGGTTTAGTTATTATACTGCTTTAATATATTTTATTAAAGTGTTTCTCTAACGGCTTGTATTTTATAACTAAACCAGAATTTATTGGTATCCTATGTTTAGGAGGTAATCGTGAAATAGGCACGTTGGTTTAGTCATCCTCTTTACTAAACCAACGTGTCTATTTCACGATTATTTCCATATTTTAATATGCTGTTGTAACAAAAATTCACTTCGGAGATTTTACTAAAATATGCGGAAAAATACTTTTAAATTCATAGCGGTAGATTATGATATACTCGAAAAAATATTTTTAGTAGCTATTGGTACTTCACGGTCAATATTATGTCGGAAGAGATTATAATCGTATCGTGAGTACTAGCAGTCTGCGAGATTGACGAATGTTTGAATTTATGTTAGACAGAAAAGCAGAAAGTGTGCCTGTCAATTCGGTGAATTTTCTCTAACAAAGATTACACATTACAAAATTTTACTTTTTAAAATTTTCCGGAATATTTTTTTCATTTTTCCTTTATCTTTTAATATAGTAAGTTTAATTCTACCAGCCGATTCTATCTATCAGCTTTTATTTTACGTACACAGCTTTCTGGTATTTTATGTGAGGGTAGGCGTACATTTACGAATTGAACACAGTGTTGATATCAGTTATGATAGAATTATAGCGAAGTCTACATTAGGGAGACGTTGTTTAAACGATCCGGAGTGTTTTTGCTTTATGTGTGGCTAATATGTTATTAAAAATTTTAGAAAATCGGTGACAGATTTCGTAAAAACTGCATGTAAATTTCAAAGTACAAGTGTGTAATTTGAACAAGCCGTGGGTGCCTAAAACTGTTTGCCAAAATTGTGTTGTTAGTTTGCGACAATGGTCAAGTGGAAAAAGAAGTTCCCTGAAATTCATAACCCCTCTGATCTGGCCAGAACCAAGAAACCACTATGATGATTGTTATTTTTGCTTCGTTAATGTAAACGGCATTAATTCAAATAACTGCAGTAAATGGAATTATTTTGATTTACCATCTGCTAAACGACCAACTTTGTTACCTATTCTAGCTCAAGAGCCTATACCACCAATTTTAGCTTCTTGCCAAATGGAAACAGACGACATAATAGACGTTGATAGCTACAGAAAAATTAAAAGTTGGAATATTTGATGGACCACAAATACGTCTGCTAGTGGTAATGATGTAAATTTTGTTAAAACAATAAATGAAAAAGAGTCCACAAGCTGGAAATCATTTGTGCCAGTAACGAAAAACTTTCTTGATAATACTAAAGCACCAAACTACCAAGAGTTCATATTATGTTATTATGTCTGAAAGATCTTGGTTGTAACATGAGCGTAAAACTTCATTATTTACACTCTCATCTGAACGAACCACTTTCCTGAAAATCTTGGCCACTTTAATGATGAAAAAGGAGAAAGATTCCATAATTTGCATATGATGGCCACAATTATCTTATGCAAGAAAATCATTAAACGGATAATTTTTGGCTGCTTCTGAAAATTAAATATTTTGTATGGTATTATTTTTTCTACAAAATTGCACATACGCATATCTCAAAAAGTATAACTGATAGTTGGAAACCATTTTTATTTTTAGTTTCAGGATGTCATATGTCTTCATAAAAGTTAGTTGACCGTCTGGAAAAAATCTTTGTAACTATGTGTAATTTGTGTCTAAAATAAAATCTTTATTTTATTACTTATAACACATGGTTATTATTCCAGTAGCCTTAAAGCCTTGTACTCACAATATATTCCTGTATAGTATACATATTAGTTTTTGAACCTATTAGTCTATAATATAATGTGTTTATAACATCTTGAACTTCTTGTTGAGAACAGAATGTCTCGTACAACGAACTAGTCTATGGACACACTAGTAGAAAAAGATAACAAACCCTTTTGTATGGTACTCTTAGGTACGTTTTTGAGGTTGACATAATCAATCCAGATAGTATACAAGATTCTTGAATTAGACACGAATGACGTTTACTCTTTGCATGTATCGAATTCCATTTTACCATAATGTTTAAAAGTATACAAAAATCAGTTTCTATTACACTCTGCAGGATTAGTGTTAGGCATGGCTGTAGCGCGGGCCGAGTGCCCAGCAGTTTCACGCAGTTGACGACTCTGAAGAACAAAGTGAAGGTCGCCACGCAAAAGATGGAGTCGCCTCTCGCATGCGTGACGCTGGCGGTGGCCGCCGGGCCACGCTACGAGACCTCCTGCACTAACGGCTTGACACATTTCATAGAGCACTTTGTTTTCAAGGGGGGTAGGACCATGTCGGAGGAGCGACTCGAAATGGATTTGATCAATATGAGTGCTAAAATGACGGTACACACGTCGAGAGAACTACAGGTGTTCACCATGGTGCTGCCCGCGGAGGACGCCGAAAAGGCGGTTGAGAAACTGTACAAGGTGATTATGGAACTAGAAATCAATGACTGCAAGATAGCCAAGGAGCGAGAAAACATCTGCCGAGAGCTTGCTGATACAGATGCCGATCCTAAAGAAGTGCTTTTTGATTACCTTAACGCTACAGCCTTCCAGGGTACACCGCTTGCCCAACGCGTTATTGGTCCATCTGAAAATTTACAACGGTTTGATGCTGATATCGCAACAAGCTTTATGTGCGAGAACTACACACCTTACAGAATGTGTTTAGCTTCTGCAGGGCAAATAGATCACAACGCAATGTATAGTGCTAGTACAACAACTTTTGGGAACTTGGAGGCGGTGCTAGTCGGAGAGCCGGAGCCGGGGCCTAACCGGTTCACCGGCTCGCAAGTTCTGTACCGCGACGATTCTATGCCATTTTGCCACGCAGCGATCGCGTTCGAAGCACCAGGCTACTGCAGCGCCGACTACTACAAGATGCTGGTGCTGCAGCACGTCGTGGGCTCGTGGGACCGCAGCCAGGGCCGCGGCGAAGAGCAGGCGCCGCCGGTGGCGAAGTGGGTGGCGCTCGACAAGCTGTGCGAGCGCTACGAGCCCATCTACGTGGCGTACCGCGATATCGGGCTGTGGGGCGTGTACTTTGTAGCTGACAAGTGGAAGCTAGACGAGATAGTGACCAGAGTACAGGATCAGTGGATGGAATTGTGTACCGTCCTTTCAGATACGGATGTGCAGAGGGGTTGTAATCTGGTCAAGTTGAACTTGGCGAGAGAGTACTCGAGCGTGGTACGAAGCGCACACGCGCTTGGCAGGCAGATGCTGTACAGGTGCGCGCGGCAGCCGCTGGACGAGGTGTTCGGGATCCTAGCGAAGCTGGACGCGAAGCAGTTGCGCTCGTTAGCCGACCGCGTCTTGTATGACCGCTGCCCGGCTGTGGCCGTGGTGGGTCCCTCGGAGACCATGCCCGACTATGTCAGGATAAGAAGCGGCATGTGGTGGCTAAGACTGTAATGTTTCTAAATAAATTTATTATTTTATAATTTTAAATATTAATCAAACTACATAATTACTTAGCAGCCCTATGTGACATTTCATTTATTCAGATAAACTGAAAGTTTTTTTACAACTTTCTCTTACCCACCATTAGGTGTAGAATAGTTTTTATAGCGGCCTCGCTTTTTGTAATTTTTTTTTTATCTTAGTAGGCTAAAATACCGAAGCATTTTTTTTAAATAACGCGTGACGGCTCTTTTCGTTCTCGTGTATACCGAACTACCGAGCAAAAAATATGAACATACCTACTTACTAACATTACCATTTAGATAGCTCATAGCGGACTCGAAGTTTTGATATAATGTCTGGAATATTAAGGAAAAAAAAATCTAACCGTTAATGTCTTTTTACAACATTTATATTATTACGAATAATGTAAGTTGTAAACATTAGTTCGAAGGAAATTAACATGTTACACTTTTTTGAAATCATATTTAGGGCGCCTTCAAATTTGCAGTGAAGGGCCGCACGGCAGCATGCGATTTCAGCGCTGCCGCCGCGCTGCTTGTTATTCCATATAAATAGAAGTCGCGTGACTGCAGTCGCGCGTCAGTTCTACTGTATCATGCTTGTATCTACTAGCGGTTGCAGCGTGCGGCGCTGCAGCCACGCTGCCACCGTATGGCGCTTTGCGGCTAACTTTAAGGCGCCCATATTATAAAGATGAAAAAATGTGTATATTATTATGTTTGTTACTTCTTCATACTCGAACGCCTGATCAGGTTTTGATAAAAGTGGGTGAATGGGTAGACCAAGTCTTAGAATAGCACACAGGCGGTATTTTATCCTGGGAGTATGATTCTTGGGGATAATTTTCTAATATGAAGCGGGCGAAGCTGCAGGCTACAGCTAATCACGCTTATAAATAATTGTATGTGTGTACGCATGTGTATGTGTGGTGCTTGTGTGTGTGTACGCATGGATAATATATAGATTTTATTAAAAAAAAATTATTATCGCACTTTTTTTTAATTATTTTTTTATTAAATAATTTATTTGGTTGGCACGAACTATCCCTATGGAAATCCTATGCAACCGTTTGTATGTCGTTTTTATGGTTCCGTAGCCAAATGGCAAAAAACGGAACCCTTATGGATTCGTCATGTCCGTCTGTCTGTCCGTACGAATGTCACAGCCACTTTTTTCCGAAACTATAAGAACTATACTGTTGAAACTTGGTAAGTAGATGTATTCTGTGAACCGCATTAAGATTTTCACACCAAAATAGAAAAAAAAAGATCAACAAATTTTGGGGGCTCCATACTTAGGACTAAAACTCAAATTTTTTTTGTCATCAAACCCATGAGGTGGGTAGGTCTTCAAAAATGATATTGAGGTTCCTAATATTTTTTTAAAAAATTAAATAGTTTGCGCGAGAGACACTTCCAAAGTGGTAAAATGTGTGTCCTGTAACTTCTAAAATAAGAGAATGATAAAACTAAAAAAAAATATATGATGTACATTACCATGCAAACCTCCGCCGAAAATTGGTTTGAACGAGATCTAGTTAGTAGCTTTTTTTTTAATACGTCATAAATCGTAAACCGCAATTTACCTTTCAAGTTTGTACGGAACCCTCAGTGCGCGAGTCCGACTCGCACTTTCCCAGTTTTTTAATAACAGTTCGTGTTCCTTGAAATAAACATCTGTAAGTGAGCACTTGTACTTATGTTGAATCGATTTGGTTACTCACTAGTACATATTCAGAATTGCTTACTGAAATATTCCCTTTTTAGGGTTCTGTAGCCAAATGGCAAAAAAACGGAGCCCTTATGGATTCGTCATGTCTGTCTGTCTGTCCGTACGTATGTCACAGCCACTTTTTTCCGAAACTATAAGAACTATACTGTTGAAACATGGTAAGTAGATGTATTCTGTGAACCGCATTAAGATTTTCACACAGCAATAGAAAAATAACCATGTAAATAACCATGGTTATTTTTCTATTGCTGTGTGAAAATCTTAATGCGGTTCTTTTTAATAGTAGTATCTATGGATAGGTCTTTAAAAATGATATTAAGGTTTCAAATATATTTTTTTTCTAAATTGAATAGTTTGCGCGAGAGACACTTCCAAAGTGGTAAAATGTGTGTCTCCCCCTGTAACTTCTAAAATAAGAGAATGATAAAACTAAAAAAAAAAATATACGATGTACATTACCATGCAAACTTCCACTGAAAATTGGTTTGAACGAGATCTAGTACGTAGTTTTTTTTTAATACGTCATAAATCGTAAACCGTAATTTACCTTTCAAGTTCATACAGAACCCTCGGTGCGCGAGTCCGACTCGCACTTGCCCAGTTTTTCTGTGATAAATAAAGTTGAATAAGTAATTGCTACCTTACAAATTGCGCACAACACCACGCCTCAGTGTGTGCTGACCCTAATATCATTTTTCTAAGTCCAAGCGCTGATATTACGGATAAAATTATTTAAATCGCTTTAATTCCGAACCATTTTCGCCCATAATGAATATAGGAAATGCCTAGAATGCGAACTATTGAAGGAAAAGCTGTCTCGCTTCGAGTCCTTTTAATCAGCTCAAACTGTCCTCAGAAACCCATTTCTAGGTAGGTACCATAGATTGTAACCATATATTGCAAGCTTAACCAAAAAAAAAACGTAAGTCAAAAAGGAGTGTATTTGAAAATTTAACCTTTTTTTAAAACATATGTTTTCAGATTCAAGTACCCTCTTTTTGAGTTAGGTTGCTTTACGATAAACATACGGTATATGTTAATTAATTTATTTAAATAATAAAAATCTACTTATTTTAGATAAGTCATAGGCCAGTGGTAACGATCCCGACTTACGAGTTGTAGATTGCAGGTTGAATCCCAGCCAGGTATATTCCTTTGTCAAAAAGGACACTCTAAAAAAGGTGAAGGAATACATCGTGAGGAAACCAGCATGTCCTGGAAGCAAAAATTCGAAGTAATGTGACTCACCAAAAATGAAGAAAAAAATACAACATTAAAAATGTATGTCGCAATTAGGAATCACTGTAACAAGAATTTAATGCAAAAAACTGGGCAAGTGCGAGTTGGACTCGCGCTCTGAGGGTTCCGTACAAACTTACCTATGTAAAGAGTTCAATTTCCGATTACAGTTTCAAAGTATTTTCCATATAAAAAAAACACGTTTCCAACAAATTTTCTGTTTTCAGATTTATTCCTATACCTGTGCTATAAGACAGACAGACGGACAACAAAGTGATCCTATAAGGGCTCCGTTTTTTCTTTTTGCGGTACGGAACTCTAAAAAGTAGGTAAATAACGCAGCGCTGGTATTCTGATAGGGCCTGGTGATGCCACGGAACACAGACTAAAGGAAGGTAATAAAATAGTAAAAAGTAGGTAATCATTTTATCTGAGATAACAGCGTAACCTACGTAGTATGTTTCCAGAAGCGCAGGTACGTAAACTCGAGATTTATGCTCCACTACGCCAGGATAGTAGCCGATACGCCAGCCGGGTCTTGAACTTGTGACCAATAAATGTCTAATGTCTAATGTGACTTAAAGTCACAAGGAATTAGGTTAAAAGTTCGTTATTAAAAACCAAAATCAAAAGTAGAAAACAAGTAGTATTGTGATAATTATTATATTGAAACATTTCTTTTCAAAACTGGCTCCTTCATTTAGCCGGGATATAATTAAGCGCATATGGATTTTCTGTTAGGACATTTTTTCCCACTGCAGGGACTCAGGCCTACTTTGTAAGAGAGGGAATAAGCCGTAATCCACCACATGGGCCCAGTCAGTACAGGTTGAGGGATGACATGTCTTCGGATTTTTTATTCTAGGACATGTCGGTTTCCTCACGATGTTTTCTTACAGCTCTGTATTCGGAACTGCAGACCTCTAAGGACAGATTTAAAATAGATAATGAATTGATTCTAGGGTGTAGTTTACGGTATTTTACCGTAACACAATAATAGTTCTGCTTCTAGGTTGTTTTTTTCCACTATCTGTTAATTTTGATACAAGTGGAGAAAATTTGTTAATTTTCATTCAAGTGGAGAAAGTTTGTCATTGCGACCGAGGCGGAATTCTGATCCAAAATCCTGAGCTACAGGCGAGGGTATTATAGAGCTGTGTGCTGCAGTAAATGAAAATAAATAAACAGGGGTTAACCGGCGACTCTTGGTGGTTGCTTAACGCCCAGCCTGATATGACAAATACAAAAAATTGAGGCTGGAGCGAGTTCGCGCACTTTTTCGTACTTGTGCGGAAAACAGTAAATTGCGTGCCTAAAAATGGTAGGAATAAGAACCAGTTTTTGAGTAAGTGAATAAAAAAAGATTTGATATCCATAACTATCTAAGTAGATAAATAGCTGACTAATGAAAGCTGCTCAATATGTGTTCGTACGAGTGGAGCCGAGGGTTTAGTTAGTATATAAAATACGAGTACCTTCATATTACAGTCAATAGTCAATTAAAACACGACAAAACGATCAGCGGCCTGACGTCACGCTTATTACACTTGATATCATGCTGACAAAGCTTCCATTCGAGTTAATTAATCCTGCGCTCATTGAAGAACTCTTCTGTTTTCAACACCCAATATTGACAGGACCCTATACAGCAAAGAGTTACAATCCTTAATAGGGAGGCAGTTAACCGCACCGGTTCTATCCCCCTAATAGGGGATGATTACCCCCACCCGTACTGGTTTACTCTGTCGGGGCAGGCACGGTGTGCGAACTTGCGCCATTCCTGAGATTACAGTGAGCAAAGGACGCACAAACACATAAAATTGGACGGTCGCTTGCTCGCCGGAACCTTAGGATGACATCGATAGGAATTTATTCAGATAAATTCTAGTTAACGGCTCTAACTTCATTTTACGTTAATGCCTTTGCAAACCATTATCTTCACAAATCTTAAAATACCGTTATTACGTACTTGTATTTTCTAACTGGAAATAAAGGCAACGTAGTTTCGTGGAAAATCATTCAATGGCATTCCCTGCTCTTGGGCGAAGCGCGAGAGTATGTCAGACTTTTACTGACTTAAAATCCACTCCTGTTCCTTCGTTGCCTTTCATACTAGGGCTGAGTCTTCCTTTCAGAAGTAGACCCTTAGCTCCAATAAGCTTCGACCCTGCTGGACCCCTATGGTTTGCTGACATCTCCTTGAGGCGCGCGTGGAACAGTAAGCGCCGTCGACGACTTGGGCTCGCTCCGGACGGTTACTGGACGATCGGACGGTGAACTACCCATTGCTCGCCGTCCGCATGCCCGCAGGCAACGTGCTCCATAAGGTATTCGTTTCCATCTCATCCATTGGAGCTACAAAAAGGCTAAGTTTTTTTACTTTTTTAAATGACTTCAACTAGTGCTTCACTGCGATCCCACCTGATGGTAAGCAGTGATGAAATTGTTGATGATGAGGCGCACTAGTTTTTTAAGAGCCTATTCACTTTAAACTTGAAGACACCTAAATTATAATCTGATGGGAAGACCGCAGCAGTCAATTTACTAGTAGTAATCTTTAAAAAAGGTAAACATATGAGTATCTATAAAACATAAGCAGCATACAAGGTTCCCACTGCTGGGACTCAGGCCTACTCTTTAGGACAGATAAGCCACCAAACAGGCGCAGCATGCAATGGCGGATGTCATGTCTTTGAATATGTGGTTTTAGTAGTGTTGCAACAGAACAGCTTCCGCTTCCGGTTCTGCAGAAGTTCCGCAAGCTTTTTCACTTTTGTTTCCGTTTCAAAGTTTCGCAAAGTTTGTAATAACAGCATTCTAAACGCGGATAAATGGCATTACGCAAATGTGTCACAGCGACTTTCTTTGTTTATATATTATATTTTATTTGGTTCATCTTCATTCTGCGCATCACCGCGCCTCGTGATTTTTAGCGTAAGCTCCCTCCAGCAATGTAGCCAGTGAGTAATTATTTAATACATGAACTGGAGTTGGTTTAATATATGAAGAACACCGAATCAGACTCAAAGGTGTAAAAGCGGTGCCTTTTTAAATTTTAAGAAAATATAATTTACCTCTGTTTTACGGGTACTAAAAGTACAAAATACAAATTAATAATTTATTTTCACCATGAACCTTCCATTACAAAATTCTTAGTCATTATTTATACAAAAGCTTATAATAATTAAGGTCATGAACCCTGACTCAAAATAGGTGTATGGCCCTGTGGCTTAAGAGTCAGTGATCCTAATTTTCAAACCAATTTATTTGGTTTGGTTACTAGGATCAGCAAAATAAATTAGCCAAAGTCAAACCAAATCCTAAAAAATAAAGTGGTGCTTTTTCTTCATAGTGTTAATACTTCCGATTCCGCTTCCACTTCCGCTTCCGCATCCGCTTCCAGTTTCGCTTCCGCTTCCGGTCCCGCTTTCGCTAAGATTTACTTTTGACATCTGTTTCCGTTAAGACACATCCGTTGCATCACTAGTTCTAAGACATGGTTTCCACACGATGATTTCTATCACCGTTTAGTGATAGACAAAGTAGAGTCCCTGCTCGGGTTTGAATCCTCGACGTACAATTTGCAGTCGTAGGTTTGTCTTAAACGTTTTCCATGGCCTCTTCTCTCTGAGAGGGAACGTCTGTCATGAAATGGGTTGATGGATGTCTCTCTCTTGTATCTTAAGTTTATGTGCTTGGGCACGACAGTTAATCCGCCGGTATAAATTCGTGGTTTGAGAGCGATTGCAATGAGTACTTAATTGAGTTTGTCGACGACCGACAAGCTAAGTACAGCTCACAAGTCGTGACTGTTGCAAATCCAAACACTTGTTCATCTTATCGTTCGTATCCGATGTGCCACCTCACCTCTCCCTCTTTTTAGTACCTACTAATAATAAATTTTAATATTCAACAGATGTATTCTATTGCTATTTTCAAACAGCGTGGAACAGATTCAAAATAATACGCTGTACTTGTAGGCAATTTACTTAGAGACGGCTTATGAAGGAACGTGTTAGCCTGTTAGCGCTATTGCTTTGTATAAAAAGACAAATCTCTTTAATAAAGGAATCGTCGGAGTATCTCCTACATTAAAAATATTCCAAAATAATGTTGTGTTTAGACGCCTTAAAATAGGTATGTGTTTTTTTAGGGTCCGTACCTACGTCGGTTATAGATTTGTTGACGGTCTGTCTTTCTATCAAACCCCTTTTTCTTAGGAACGCATGACTAAAATTAATATCAAATATCTGAGTACCTATTTCATATTTTGTTAAGTATCAAATATTTGAGTATTTGATATTCGATAAGTTTGTTTGTTTACTGTTGCTAGGGAATTGGATTGGAGTGAAAAAATCAAACTTTTAAGTAGACGCAATCTAAAGATAAGGTCGTTTATGCTCTGTTCAGGCCAAAAGTTTGACGCTCGGTAGGAAATTAAAACTCGCTAGAAGTATCCTATAGACTTCTCGTTCACCTAGAATACTGAAATCTGGCATAAAGTTTGGTTTTATAGCGCTAGTATAGAAAAAAGTCTGAAACCTATAAATTTGTATTTACGCCACACAAAAATGCTTTTCTGCGATTCGGAAAAACCTTCGAGACAACTCGATACAGGAATGGAACTTTTTACATAGGTAATTTTGTACGGAACCCTCAATGCGCGAATCCGGCTCGCACTCGCATGGTATATAATACGGCCGGCGTATTTTGGCGGCCCTGAACTTTGCGCAGAAGGCTGCGCACGAACGTTTTTTAAGAACAAAGTGGTGGCATGAGGCGACGTGCGCGGGGCGGTGGTCTAGGCTAGAGATTGACTCTATGTAAATACAATCGACCCTGTATTCAATCAAATATTGCAATCGATTTTTTATCGATTTGGAATTTTTTTTTTTTATTTCTATGAGATATTGAACGAAATAGATTTACAAACATAGTGAATGTTGTCGTTAGTAAACGACATTTCGACTTTAATGAAAAAAAAAACTAATAAAACTTTATTTTCTTGGTTGAAAGACATGATTTTGTTAAATATCAGTTATTTATAAACAACTACTAGAATAACGATTGTTTGAGAATATTTTAAACCTCCATAGAAAATTGAATATAAATATATTTTTATAACTTAATTGAAATCGATTTGAAAAAAAAATCGATTAAACAACACCATCAGATACGCGTATTGGACATCTCTCTTCGGTAACTTCGTAAAGCTTCGTACTTATTCGGCAATGTTCGGTACGCAGTAATATGTCTCACTCATACGTTAGCATTGGTGTTATTTTCGTATCCCTGTCTCTGTCTTGAGCACAGGCGGTGACAAAAGTTTTCGTTGGCTGCTATTAATAAATTGTTAAGTTTTTTGTGTAGTGTTAGGTTTGTTTCTTTAATTCATAAGTTATTTTTGTAGCTTTCTGTCTCCAAAGTGTTTTAATATTTATTTTATTCGTACTTGGTCCCTGTATTAGTAAATTTTTATTCGTAATTTGGTTTAAAAAATTAATGTCAATAACAGTTTTTTTTACGAATGTACATGCGCGAAAGTTCGCAGAGCCTATGTTCAGGGCCGTCAAGTTACGTCGACCGTATTGTACACACCGTGTCCCTGATCTCTGATCTTTATCGCAGTTTGTGGTTGATATGACTCTGGAGTTCGCCAGCAAGAAGCTTGTACAGAAGGATCTTATCTCAATAGTTTTGTGAATCTAAATATAACAATAACAATGTAAGAAACTTCGGCAGGTTCTTAGCTCCGAGAAACTAACACAAGCACTAACATCGCTACACCAAGTGACTCCACATTGACGCTATTTCAAGAGAAATTGGAGAGGATTTTTATTGCACATAAAGTTTTTATAGTTCGCTTCTGGTTAGTCGGGAGGAGTCGCATTGAATTATTGAGCACTGCGCCAAATCTGACGTATTGTGACGACCGAAGGTGCTCAGGGGACCTCATGAATAAGACGCCGAAAACTAATAAGATGTAAATAAATTATCTATTGAATGTTATCGAAAGGATCTGGTACCTGAAAGGATACGGTTACATTATTTTCAGAGAGCATTGCCATTCAGTTTTATCATACACTAGCTTCTGCCAGCGGATTCGCCCGCGTGAAAGTAGGTTTCTCCATACAAACTTTAGACCCTCATTTCAACCCTTTAGGGGGTGAATTTTGGAAAATCCTCTCTTAGTGCTCGCCTACGTCAAAAGAGGAATTAGAATAATTTCGGGTTTCTAGTCCCAGTAGTTCTGGCTGTGCATTGATATGTCAGTCAGTCAGTTTCTCCTTTTATATATATAGATTTGTCACGACCACAATATCTTTGATTTATTTGTTCTAACTCACAGAAACAGAGTTTATGAGTAGTGAATTTGGAGTTAAGAATGTGTTAAATTAATACCTAAGTTAGACAGGGTTTCAGGCTAAAAAAGAATCGAGGGTAATTCATTCACTCATTTGTCATGATACGTGAATAGGGTAGTCCCTAAGAAAGAAACGATTCGTAATAAATCACGTCTCGGAAAGAATAACAAATTTGTGTCCGTGTTCATAATCTCTTTCAATAAATTTGAGGCTATAACTCCAATCCGGATGAAGAACTAATTACAATCTCCGGCACCAGATCCTGCATAGCGTAGCGAGTCTGAAGCAGTTTCTTGAATGCAACGATAGCGAAACCAAAATGTAATATCCGCAGTCCGGTCTGAAGTTGGAATAAGTCAAGATTTCCATCTGCTCGCCTCTTCGCGGCTTCAGCTGGCTAATCATGAGAACTACTGGATTGTTCGAGTTCGAGATGAGCTCGAAAATTATAAAAAAATACAACCGAATTAAGAACCTCCTCCTTTTTTTGAAGTCGGTTAAAAATTACACAAAACATCTGAAATGAGATGTTATCATTACACTAAATATTGTAGGCACTGTGCCAGGTAATATCAACAATGTTTGATATACTGTAGGCACCTAAAGGTACCGCTGTTTCTGGTACAGCGTAAGATGTCATCATCAATATTCGTCACTGTTCCGCCATTGTTACTCTCCACGGAGGACGGAATCAAAGGAGAAGTGATAACGTTTACATTTTTAATTTACGATGAACATCAGGTGGGTTCTGCGGTAGGTATCTTTACATTTCTTAATTGAGTCGCAATCGCAGAGCACAATTTATAAAGAATTGAAAGCAGCTATGTGAAAATTAATACTGAAATAGAAACAAAAATCTGAGCAAGTGCGAGTCGGACTCGCGCCCTGAGGGTTCCGTACAAACTTACCTAATATGAAAACAGTTTTATTCCCGAATTGAGTTATTAGTTATATATTTTTATCCGAATTGCAAAAATAGTTTTTTTTGTGACGTAACTACAAATTTACCGTTTTCAGATTTTTTCCTATAGTATTGTGCTATGAGACTTTGCTTGATGCCAAATTTCAGGATTCTAGGTCAACGGGAAATACCCTATGAATTTTGATTCCCTTGAGAGTGTCGAAACTTCCGAGTTAGCGAAAAAAAAAATCCGTGTTAATCTTTTTTTGATTTTGATCCAGATGTTTGATTTTTTCACAGCTTCAAGGGATACTTGAATATATGGTTTTAATTTCAACTCGATACCTTCACGCGTTCCCGAGATAAAAGGTCTTGACAGACAAACAAACGGACAACTAAGTAATCCTATAACGGTTCTGTTTTTTCCTTTAGAGGTACGAAACCCTAAAAATGGACTTGGTACCAAAGTTGGACTAGGGCAGTGCTTTATTACTTGTCTTATATGAGAAAGTTGGGCCACGAAAGGTTTTTATTTTGCGTGGGAAATCAAATTAATACTCTCGCTTTGGGTGTTGCGAGAGGGACTGTCAGTCTGTTGCTAACTAAATCTACCAGCTAGCTGAAGGAATTTCAGTTGGCCATTGCGTTCCAGGGCTCCGTGGTCTTGCAACGCAATTGCCGTTACCGATACAGAGTTACCGTTAACTCATTCAAGAAGTAGAAGAATTTTAGTAGAGATGAGAAAGCTAAAATGTATGTAAACGTGGTCTTAATTAAATGGCTATAATAAGAACCGAGTAGGTACATAAGAGGAAGTCTGACAGTGACTCCGGTGACAAGATTCCTATAGAAAACGTCTATCGTGGTTTATGGTTTAACAATACGTAGTAGGTACCTATGAGAAAAAGTGAATACTAATGTGCATAGTTTAGGAGTAATGGGCCACCTAAAAACATGTCTAGATTGTGTAAATACCTAGAAAGGAGATGTTTGTTGAGATAACGGGAAATAAATACCTCTCACCTCACCTCTAATAATATTATTGTAATATAATAATATCATATAATATATATTATTAATAAATTCATTTTTCTTTCTTTCTTTCTTTATTGATATTAAAAAACAGATGGATGATAAAATTAGTTGTTCGTTATCTCAAAATTTAACAGTATTACTACTACTGTGACATATAGAATCTACGTTAATTATCATACACTAGCTTCTGCCAGCGGCTTCGCCCGCGTTTAAGTAGGTTTCTCCATATAAACTTTGGGCCCCCGTTACATCCCCTTAGGGGTTGAATTTTGGAAAATCCTCTCTTAGTGCTCGCCTATGTCATAAAAGGAAGCCTTGTACAAAATATCATGGCCTTATGCCCAATAGTTTCGGCTGTGCGTTGATATGTCAGTCAGTCAGTTTCTCATTTTATATATATAGATTTTGGGATCTCCCAAATATTTGCCTCAACAGATGAATACCTTGCCCTTTGATGTTTGTACATTAAAGCCGAGTATACCTCAAGCACTGTGTCGCCTACGAGTTAATGCCAGTGAATATATACTTTTAGTACTGCTGGATGATATTTATGTGCATCAAAAATGTTCCTAAATTTATTTCGGTGTTGAAACCTATTTGTATTTTACGAAATGTCACCATCAATTATCGTCACTGTTTTGACATTGTTATTCACCATTGAAAATTAAAATGAGGAGTTACGAGTACCCATATCAAAAGAAAATGTTATGTCGACTTAATATGCCCAAATTGTACCTATATTTGTGACACTATGGTATAGTGAGGTTGTTAGTATTAAATATTCAATGTGTGTGTTGTTCAACTTGGAAAAGCACAAGGAGATTGACTGACCTTCATTAATTGGAAAGGCCCAAGACCACGAACTTCAGAAATAAACCCGAAAGTCTCAACCTGGTAGTCTGTAAGTCAAGAGTGTATAGGTTGTTCCTAAGTAAGCGAGCTCCATCGTCGACTACATCATCACTTACCATCTAGGGAGATAGTGGTCAAACGCAAGCCTGTCAATTAATATCAGTTTTAACGGGTGGCGTTTAGAAAGAGATTCGCTGCACTCCATATGTGCTTGCATAGAGCTGTATTCGGCTAGACTGGAGCCACTGGATGAAGCTGACTTACAATATAAGCAGTTGATGAGAAAGGGCATAAATTCGTAATACCTAAAGAAATTCTGACGGATCTAACCGAAGAACACTTCTAAAATCCTTTCAACTATTAAAACATAATGTTATATTTTATTAGTATTAGCAACTTAATTCAACGATACTACATATTAATTGAAATATCTGCTTTTTATTTATTGAGCACACTCTCCTACCACAGTGTTATCTTTTTTAACAAAAAAGGTTGACTGGTAGAGAATGCCTTATTGCATTAAGTCCGCCTATGTACCACTACTGTACATGAAGTTTAAATAAATAAATCTATATAGATAAAAGGGGAAACTGACTGACTAACGTATCAACGCATAGCCGAAATTACTGCGACTAGGAGCGTGAAATTTTACACAAGGCTTTCTTTTATGACGTTGGCGAGCACTGAGAAAGGATTTATTAAAATTCTGCCCCTAAGGGGATGAAAGGAGGGTCCAAAATTTGTATGGAGAAACCTGCTATTACGGAGGCGAAGCCGCTGGCAGAAGCTAGTAATAAATAAAATATCTACCCCGAATGATCAGCTAGAATCCGATCCCCTTACATTCTCTCTCTGAAATTTTCAGTAATCCTTCAGAAGCTGTCCAATGTCCGCTCCAGAGCGTTTGAGTGAAGGGACATCTGAGCGTTCCCATTATCGGGTGACGGATGCATCCCATATCCAGCATTCATTCGTAACAAGGAAGCTTTCAGCACCAGCCATCAGGTAACATGACTCGTTTCTACCGTATCGCGTTTTGACTAATCAAAGTATTTCGAACTGGCTAAATTAATGTAACTGTATCTTGTGAGAAGTATAAGTACTTACCTAAGAGTACCTGGCTACTTCGCTGTTTGGATATTATGTATTGTACTTTACTTTTGTTTATAAAAAATACGGATTCATTAAGTTCTAATTATTAAGCTGTTAGTAATAATAATTATTAATAATTTGCTGAAAGCTGGCCGTTTTGCGCGGAAGTGTCGCATAACTTCACTCTTTTGTATAGATTTGCTATATATATATATATTTTAAGTTATGTGCCATGTTTGTCGTAAATAAACTATTTTTCTTTCTTTCTTTCAATTAGTAAAGAATTTTAATAGTCAAGAAATCAAGACTCCTTTCAAGTATCAATAATATGATGAAAAAAGTATTTGTTAACTAACCAGTCCAACAATAAATATACAAAAATAAAACACTAATTGTGAAAATAATATCAAAATTGGTAGGACAGGCAAACGAGATATAACAATTTTAAAGAAATACTTATGTACTCTCTCTCGCCAAGACGCCGTTTTCTACGGCGGCCGTACGGGCGCCATGACCTTTAACATCAAAGACCATGTAGGACTTCTCTTACATAATAGCAACTTTGCAGCTTTATAACTTCGTTGTTGATGTTATTTTAAGTGTTTTTCATATTTATTTACCAGAGCTAAAAAGTGTTTATTTCAGCAAATAAAAAAATTGCGCGCATATTCCTTATCCGGGCCTTCTCCCAACTCGTAACAGGCGCTCCGGGCGTCGAAGAAGGGCAGACAACGCCTTCTTCGAACTCCCCTAAAAAACAAAAAGGTCTAGGGTCGACGGATTAGGGAACATCCGTTGGCCCATCAATCTGGACCCGAGATGGCGGCGCGTAGTGTTCCACGCGCGCCTCTCTTAGATGTATAGGAATATAGGACTCTCCTATACGGGACGAGACCCACGAGGAACGGATCACCACTAGTCCAGGGCAGCGGAACTCAAACTGCACCCGCAGCCGTCGACCCAAGTGTACGAGGGAACACCGGGGTGCTTTTAGTCAGTAAGAGCAGTAGCGGTTGGGGCGTGAGGCAACGGTCCTGACGCCCCAACCGCCGCCGGGATTCCGATCCCGATTTCCGGCCACCGTAGGCGCGGGCTTGCGGACGGCTAGTAATGGGTGGCTTGCCGTCCGACCGTCCGGTAACCGGTCGGACCGAGCCCAAGTCGTCAACGGCGCGTACTGTTCCACGCGCGCCTCAGGGAGGTGTCAGCAAATCGTAGGGGCCCAGCAGGGTCGAAGCCTACTGGAGACACGGGTAGTGTGAAAGCGAAACCAGGAGAGAAGGATCAAAGAAAGAACAGGAGTGGGTTTTTAGTCAGTAAAAGTCTGACACTATCTCCCGCCCCGCCCAAGAGCGGGATTAGTCATTAGATGATTTTCCTACCTAAAAAAAAATGCATATTCCTTATTGTTCTTATTACAAGTATGATTGGACGGAGAACTCGATATTATTCTGCATAATTATGATAAAAAAATACCTACCTATTCGATATCATATTGTAATATGGAAAATCCAATCAAATGACTTGCCTTCATTTCCATAAGATTGTATTGTGCAAGAAAACTACAAATATACTTGACGAACATTTTTATATAGTTTTGTGTGACTTTTAAGTAATTTTGAAGTAGGTTAACTAATCGATAGGGTCAGTAGTCACTTCGAAGATGATGACTATTATATCTCTGTGTGTGTTTTCCCTGTCATTTCACCTGTTTCACATTAACCCATTCAAGCATTTTGTCTGTTTCACCACTTTACAACAAGTTCTCTATATTATCCAGTAGCTGCCCAACACTGGAAAAAAGCACTATTACAAAATTCTTGTCTCGATAACACATTACGTATGTAGGTACTAGGAATGATTGTGTCCCATGTAAGCAGAGCTCTTGAATGCGTTCCAAATGTCGTGATACGCCGCCCCTAATTAATGGTGCTCATAACAATTTGCGCGACCATTGCCCCTGACGGTATTCGGAGCTCTCTATGTGGGTTATAGAGTGGACACTTAAATCTGACTTCAAGAGGAAGGTTCTGATACGGTAATTTCATTTCAAACAACGCACATATTATTTTTTGATGATTAATCCCACCCGGCACACGGCTTTTGTTATGATAAGTTAGTATTATTATTTATTTATAATAAAGATTAAGTAGAAAATAATCTTTACTAATAAAATATATGCCCTACAAAACCATTTCCATTTAAACAGAACGGCCGAAGCTAATTACATCATTTAAACACATACAGAAAAAATATAAAACAATACTTAAAATTAAAAACAGACAAGTTAGAAGTCACGCAGGGCTTTTATGGGGACCTATTTAGTAAATATTATACACAGTCATACATTCATCTCAAAAAATTTCATACATGATGACAATATTATCTTCCAATCAGTCATGTCTTACTTTGTCTCATTAGACTGTACGGGTATTTTATTAATTATAAACATAGCTACATGTCGTTAGTGGTTGTAGTCTGGATTACATACTTGTACCAGACAAAAGCCTGTGAACATAGCACAAGCAGTATTTGTTGAGTCATGAAGTTTGTGAAAATTTTGAGTGCTACTTCTCTCCCGGTGTCGTTCTCTCTGCTCAAGTAATATCATTATACTTATTTTTTATGTTCACTTCAACAACTGCAATAAGCTGCGTGGTGGCTGCTGTGTCTGTGACATAGTATCTCTTTTCTCTTTGTTATTTCCATAACAAGAGCTAGTTTACCGGATCAGAAAGTAATTTTAGCAAAACTAACGTCATGCCTTATTTCCACGAAGGGTACGGTAGTGGCGTTTGGTAGCATATTCGAGTTTAGTCAGCCACGTCATAATTTAAGTCAATAAATTAAACAGTAAACGATTTGAAGGGGAACCATCCATACATAATTTGGCAAAGGGAAGATATGTTTAGTAATGCATAGCATAGCATAGTCGGCCTTATAATGTTCCCACTGTTGGGACTCAGGCCTCCTCTCTAGGAGAGGGAATGGGCCATAATCCACCACGCGGGCCCAGTGCGGTTTGGTGGATGTCACATGTCTTTGAATTTTTTGGTTCTTGGACATGCCGGTTTCCTCACGATATTTTCCTTCACCGTTTTGTGTTTAGTAATGAAATATTGATAATTAATAAATAAAAAAAAACTTTTTACAATGTAAAGAAAAAGCACTGAAAGGTGCAAAATAACTTTAATTTTGGAAGTCGGTGTTTTAAACTTTTATATGTGTATATTCTACTAATTAATAGAATCATTCCAAAGTTTGTAATGTTCCATTGCATCAGCCCAAATTAAAACTACGCTGCATTTAATACATGGAGGCTGCGTTAGCTTCAACTTAGACCTCGCTTATTACCTCGTTGAAGTACTAAAAGAGAGCCCAACTTGGAATAGTTGGAACACTCTCCGAGACTGGAATATTCCAAATCTTTGTACACTGAGGGATACGACGTTAGTGGCAGGATTCTTTAACTGCTCTGGTTGCTGGAATATTGCTGTTCTCGTTAATACAAAGGACTACAACCCTAGTTTACCTATAATTTAAAATGCAGGGCTGCGGCATTGTTCGTGAGAGTCATCACGGCCCTGGAACTCTAAAGGCAATTCAAAATCTAATCTAGAGTGAACTTAGGTTACTTTTAGGCAAGCGTGCTCCATTGTGGACCACAAAATCATCTCTTACGATCAGGAGAGATAGAGTTCTATCGCGATTATCAATAAGAAAAAACAAAATAAAATAGGTGGCAGCTGCAGCTTCACAGGTCTCAAATTGGTAATTATGGTATTTTTAATATCGTGCCCCGCACACGTATCCCCAGCAAATGTCCATTTCATATAAGTATTTATTCTAATGCGTGGAATAAGCACGCGAGACGCGGTTTTTTTTTTTTGAATTTTGAAATTTCTGCATGTGGAGCAATCCCGCATGCGTGATGAAATCCGTACGATATTAAAAACACGCTAAAAAGTTAAACCTTACATCATATCAACCTCTATAAATATCTCGTGTCACGGTTTTTTTTTGTAGGAACAGGACAATAGGTGGTAAAGTATAAATCATCCTTTTTCCCATACTCCTCATTTTTAAATCGATTTTATCAATTTGGGATCTGTGACATTTGTTTTGAGCTACAGGCCCTTAAAAAAGTAACTGAAAATGGCAGTCACCCCTCGTAAGAGACTGGACTCCATTATGCCGCTCCGGAGTAAAAAGAAGAAAACCACTCATTCTTATACACGACCCAGCTTCTAAGGAGGTTATAAAATATCAGTAAGATAAAAAGCTACGAGATTCCCAAGCATTGTCCGGAGCGGCGAGTCGTGCGGCGGTACCCGGCGGAGCAATATCGCGCGGGAACGGAAGACAAGTGCTAATGACACAGACGCTACTTATTATCAAGCTATGAAACTTGTTCTTTATGAGTTAATTAGCGCGTAGTTTAATACTTTCTTCTCCAAACTTCAACATCCCACATTATGCGTACTGCTAAGATATGGCATTCATTTCCTGTCGGAGTCTGTGTTCCCTGCTACAACCTAGGGGTCTATAAGTTAAGAGTGAATAGGTTACTAAGGCAAGTAAGCTCCATAGCCGACCACATCATCGTTTACTTAAGTTCAATAGTGGTCAAGCACGAGACTATCAAAAATAATAAAAAAAAGTTATAGTTACTTTTTTACAGAGGAGTTACGAAAAAAAAAATTTTTCTTAAACAACTATTTGTATCGCATCCCATCCTTCATATTCACAAATCATTACATTTTAGTTATTGATCTAAGAAATGATCGTTTTATGAAACTACATACCTACTTTGCACGATGATAAAACTCTGATCTATCCCAAGAACTTCAAAACAAATTGGATCGACTTCTCAACAACTGTATTCGTTTCATATTTGGCCTTAGTAAATATGATTATATTTCTTCCTTCCGTTCTCAGCCTAAACGGTTGCCTATCCGCCTCAGGAGATCCCTCAGATTACGCATGCACTTTACGATAATTAACGATCCTTGTGCTCCTGATTATTTAACACAATATTTTAAAGTGTTGTGCAGTTCTCATAATCTCAACCTTCGAGCATCCAATAATATACTTCTTTATATTCCTTCTTACCGTACTGGGTTTATGGCTAATTTTACACTGTTTCTAACATAAAACTCAGGAATGTGCTTCTCCTTGACATCAAAAAAGTTGAAAGTAAATTTTCCGTCAAGCGTAAAATTCGGAACTACTACTTGAAGTCCTCTCAACCTTAGTTCGGGCTTCGTCATCATTTTTATATTTTAAATTATCTTAATTGTAATGATTTAATATTTGTCATAGTATTTATTAGTTTATAATGTAACATTTCTATTTTCTGCTTTAACTTTTTGTTGTTTTTTCCGTTTGTCGATTTCTAAATAAGGCATAAAGGCTATTTTTATTTATTTATTTTACTTTAATCTTAGCATATATACGTACTTTATTATTATAACCGACTTAATTTAATGATACTACGTTCTATTTGAAATATATGTTATTTATTTGTTTTGCACACCTATCGCAAGGTTGGCTGGTAGAGAATGCCTGACTATGTACCACTACTGTACATGAAGTTTAAATAAATAAATAATTTCGGATTATCTTTTTTTTGTTTGTGAAATAATTAAGATTTCTAACATGGAAAAAATGCAAGCACGCAGTAACAATGACGTATATATTTTATGAAATAAATATTATTATTATATCAACCACGCCATTTGTTTTTGGTTAAATAGGAAGCTTTCATTTTGGAAATTTAATCCCTCGACTGCCCGTAGAACAAGGGTTATTAGTGAGGTAAACTTTCCTAAACGAACGCGATGGAAACCTAAATATAGGTACAGCTTATTCATTAGCAGTTCTGAGTTTGTAGTAGTTAGCGTCAATAGTTGCGTGTTGTTGGCGCGCGTTTGTATGCAGAACTTATATTCCAGAATAACAGAAATATTTCAGGAAATATAAAACTCAAACAGAAACCAATGAATACCTAATTTCTAAAAAAATAATAACATACCTTTAATATTCGGCCCTGGTGCAAGCCAAGGTGATCAGGAGCGAGGAGGAAATGCATGTCGCCTCCTTCTGCGAAGCAGTAATACTAGCAAAAGAGGTGGCCGCACGTGTGGGAGAACAGACGTTTTAACGCCCCAGCCGTTGGGATCCCGATCCCGATTTCAGATTTTCAGCCATCGTAGGCGTAGGCTTGGGGACGACTAGCAATGGTTTCGCCGTCCGGCCGTCCGGTAACCATCCGGACCGAGCCGGCACGTAGTGTTCCACGCGCGCCAACGAGATGTCAGTAAAACCGTATGGGCCCAGCAGGACCAAAGCCTACTGTGTGAGCCATATAAAGTTTATTCGAACTTAGTATTCCAAATCACAGCACCGAAGTTATCACAGCTCAAAGTGGTCCGTTTTATAAAACAGGAATTCCACACATAAAGATATAGATAGAATAAGGAAATTGTGATGATTTGTGCGAAGGGTGGATTGTGGTAAACAAAAAGTTTTCCATCCAATTGCTAAGGTTTCGACACGTGACTCGCGTGTTTAGGGATCCGTGCCTATTCAAAAAATTCTGATAAAGTTACGCAAGAGCCGGAAGTCAATTATTTACAGGTACATACAGTTTGCGGAGAATGTTGAATTTGAAAACAAAAACAGCATTGTCGAATGTTAAAAGATTGCTGTACACAAAGGTTTATTGTACACATAAATACAAACAATTTTACAGAAACTTAAATGTAATCACACAATTACAAAATAAAAATAAAAGCCCTAGAGTACTAAAAAAGCAATCTAAAAACTGGCTTCGAAAAACTCCTCCGCATAGCTGTCGACTGGTAATGTACCCAAAAGACTGGCGGCATTGCCACGCTGAATAAAATAACATTTGCTAATCTTTGAGCCTAGGACTCTGGACACAGTTAGCCTTTCTGCCCTGAAGTGTTGGTTCAGTGGCCGAAATGTTTTGCTGCTTTTAGCTGAATCCACAGTTTTATCCACGTATCGTGTAAGTCAACTGCGCACGCCAGTGTCGCAGTTTGTTCTCGCTAGGAATATTCTTTGTGTTAAAAAAAAAAAAACATATTTATTAGTAATTGCTATCAAAACGTTGCTCTGTTATAAAACCTTTTTGTAGTTTATTTATTGATTTACTCTGACTTCTAAGTCTGCTATTACAATAGTGTCAGAATGGTCTATCATTGATTTCATAATTGTTAATTTTGACAAGTTTGGTAATCTACTAATGTAATGGCGTCATTATGACTTTCCAATGGTCAACCACTGACACTCCATTGAAAAAAGTGGTAATATCTTACATACTGACAAATACTGAATATTTGATGTATGCGGTAATCTGCTCCTTTGATCAGTAACCATTAGAACATCTTTGTGCAGTCATTGCTTTTAACCATTTGAGTGACGTAATTAGAGACACAATAGAAAGACAATGAGTGGGCGAACGCCGGCTTTCGCTTGGGGGGGGGGGGGTGATCTAAGCTTAATATTGTCATTCTACCACTATATTATGAGACCATTGAGCAATCAATGATCGATCATTATGAATTAGCAGATTACGAACTTTTATCAAAATGACAATGGAATCGTGTTAGAATGACGAATTTATAAAAATAGCAGACTTGGGCCCCTGGTGAGAGTCGCGGGAATGTGATAGATGCCAGACGCTCTGGACCATTCGTTGTGGCGACACTTGGGGGAGACCAGCTTGGATGTCTTTCGGCTGAAATGATGTTGATGAGGATAACGTAGCTAGCTTTCCATTTTTTGCTATAATCTTGAATCAGCAAGAGTTGTAGGACACCCGTGCCTAGGGTGCGCGTTACAGACCGATGATACCATTAAAGTTTGACATGGCGGCAGCTCTAATCTGTATCTAGGTCAGTTGCACCGGCTCCCCCATGTTTGTTCTCGCAGTGTCTCCAGAAACACTAGCTATGGTATACAAACACTGGCTCGCCTCGGATGTTTGTCGAAGGCTTGCTGCCTCCGACTGTTGACTCTCGGGACTCTGGCTAGTGTAACCGAAAACTTTTTAAATTCCTGTTTTTGTGAATTAACAAACTCCAACAGTAACTTTGAATAATGGCCGTTCTAAAGTTTTGACAGTAATTTTCGATCGTTTTTCCCTTGATAAGCATCAGAGGAGAACTTTTGGGAATAAATTTTAAATTTTTGCGGCATTAGTAAGTAGGGTCACTTGTCATAGATTCATTGAAGCACCGCAATATTTCAAAAAAGAGACGTTGCCTCTCTACACTAATTCTACCAAAAGAGACGCACATGTACCCCTCCTTCGCCGCCCAGTTCACTCCTACTTGCTGTGAAGGATACACACGCGGTGGTGAAATTTCTAAAAACAAACCCAAAAAGTAAATATTTTTCTCTTAGTTTTGATTGTTTATTATAATTTTCTTATCTATCTTAACGATTTTTACGTAGTCACGTCACTATCTACAAATACCTTCATTTATTTCACTATTGCTCAGTATCTTACGACTTTATCTATGGTTAAACCATTTGGTTCAACCATTTCAGTATGTCCTACAATGAACCATGGTTCATTATGTATTATCACTACGTTCATGAAGCAAAATATGACTAATAGTAACTATAAATAATTTACATAGCATAGTCGACGTTATAATGTTCCCACTGCTGGGACTCAGGCCTTCTCTCTAGGAAAGGGAATGGGCCATAATCCACAACGCGGGCCTAGTACGGGTTGGTGAATGTCACATGTCTTCTTGTTCATATCTTAACTAGAAAAAAGGCGATCACTCGTCTGAAAATGTGTTAAAAGCCCCGTGTTTGCACAGAAATGGTGTTATTTTACATTGCTTATTCTACGCTACATTGTTATATTTGTAAAAACTTAAACACTGCAGCAGAAAAATTGATTGACACCGAATTACGACAGCAACCAAATATTCTTGCACAAGAGCAAGAAAACGTTCTGAAAGAACGATTTTGAAGAATATGAAAAATTAATAAAACATTAGAAAATAAAAATTTATACTAGAGTTTCAAAATAACAGCTAATAAGAATATACAACTAATAAATATGATCTAAAGCAATGATTCCATAATTCTAAGTTAAAAATACAGACAAAGCTTGATGCAAGGCTGTTATTTAGTTATCTTTACCATGTTCCTATTAGTAATTACAGATTATGTTTAATAAAAAATTTATTTCATCAAACTTTTTTATTTTTGTTATGTTTATGAAGGTGGTTCATTGTTGTGCTGGTTCACTGAGTACACCCTGTGGTTCACTGTGAACCAATTCGCATTTTTTTAAATCAAAGATATCAAAAAATCTTAAATTCTAATCCAACCCCAAATACATTCTTAGGTAATTGCAAAATCACGATTGCATAGTTACACGATTTTGAAACTAACCTGGTTCACAGCTGGACCACTTACTTACTACTACTGGGTACTGTACAGAAGGAAACAGAAAAAATATCAAGAAATAAAAATATCAAAACGCTAGACGAATTGTTCTGGCTGGGGTACTAACAGGAAAAATTGCTTGCGGTTTTTAATATAGTTTTCGAAAAATCTATATCTAATAAATAAAATCATTAAAATAAATAAAAATCTTAATCTAAAACATACTCCTACCCTAACGCGTTTTGGTTAGCAATGTATGTTTCACACAAGTGCTGGAATGTGTGGCGGCCAAGCCTCGTCAAATTTTATTATATTTATTGTATCAGCCAGGTTGCTGGGCAGGTTCAAAAATGGCGAATGAAAAAAATCCTTGAGCCTTTTCTAAGAATAATTAGGTATTGTTAGAAATGGCTTTATGTTCATGAAGTTATACTTATTTCCGAGTAAGTGTGTTGAAACTGCAATGACAATTCTTACGTGTATCAAAACGTGGGAAATTGTGTTTTGTGATCCAAATCGACCTTACGTGACAAAGTTTGTTCACTTACGTTAAAATTAACTATTCCAGTGGAGAAATAAATTTAATGAAAACAATACAATATTTCTGGCAGCCTTAGCTGATAGCATAGGACTACATCAAAATTAAGATAAAAGTCAAATTTCACAGATGTAAATTGGGTGTCAAAGAAAGTTCTAACATTGTTTTTCATGTACACAAAGACATTTTGTAAATGTTTAATGTAAACATGTCGCTTTTAAACGATTCAAACAATCAAACAGGCTGGAGCCATAGAGCTACACAATGCGCTCGTGTTCTATTGTTTTTGGTAAAGCATTCTTTATTCAAAATTGGAGCAACGTGCACAAGGTTGCTTGCTATGTTGCTATATCAGCCATCTTTATGAATACTGTTTTTTTTAAAAGGAACGTTTTAGGCATGTTTGAGGTACAAATTACAAAGTATCCCGCCATCTCAGTGTCAGCGGTTTAACTCGAAAAACACACAACCAATTTAGTTTTTTTTTATTAATATCGGAATTAATTTACTCTTTAAAAGACATGAATGTAAAACAAACAAAGCCTAGGCATTTTCTACCAGTCAACCAAAGGGTGCTGGAGAGATTATAATATTTTTTAAGGCTAGGTCGTTTTGGGGCATTAAACTTTCTACTTTCAATACCTACTAAACAGAGCTTAAAACTTTTTTCATAATATTCAGATTGAATGATTCCAAAATCAGATGCGATTACTATCAACAACACACCATAGTCGCTCTGCTGTTCTGCCAAACAAATAAAAGCAGGCGTAATTGCACGATGAATAATTGACTACATTCGAAAGCATATACTTGGAACCTTCCACAGCTTCCTCGCAAAGAAACGAGAGGTTGAATATTTCATAATATTCCTTCATAATTTTCATTATAGTGAGCGGAGCCTCACGTGTGCTGGTACAGAATGCTAGAAGAGAGAAAATTATTATAAAATGTAAATATATGCCTTTGTGTAGCCCGTAGAGATAAAATAGTTCTACTACTCAGGTCGTCTCGGGGTAACTGTTTCATTACTGAAGGAGACATTAACGAGTAACTTTATTTAATGTCGTCTGTTAGGGCCAAAGCTGCGTCAAGCGGAAGCCCGCGCGTGATTCCGTCGCGTGAGGTCGCGGGTGTGTCGTGTGCTGCGGTCCCCGTTGCGGAAATCGGATTATTACCTGCGCAGTGTCTAGTTCAGCTTTAACGGTGTGCATGTAGTCATATCGATGGAGAACTTTAATGTGTTATTGCGTAGCATAACGAGCGCGGGGCGCGCCTGCCCGCGACGGAGAACTTTTGTATGGGACCTCGCGAGCGGCCACTTAACGCAGCGTTCGACCTTAGAGAACATAAAGGGAAGTGCGGCTTAGTAAGACTGGCCTGTTGGTCTAGTAGTTAGTGGCCCAAACTGCTGTGCCAAAGGTCGTTGGTTCAATTCTCACAAAAAAAACAAATGTCTGTGTGATGAGTACTACGTAATTTATCTATAACTAGCTTTTGCCCGCGGCTTCGCTCCCGTCAACTGACTACTCTACCCTACTCTACCCTACTCTACCCTACTCTACCCTACTCTACCCTACTCTACCCTACTCTACCCTACTCTACCCTACTCTACCCTACTCTACCCTACTCTACCCTACTCTACCCTACTCTATTCGATTTTTTCTCGCCGTAAAAACCATCCTTGAACATCAACGAACATTTTAAAAAAACAATTGGCCAAATTGGTCCAGGCGTTGTTGAGTTATGCGCTTACCAACACATTTTGCGATTCATTTTTATATTATAGAAGATGTATATTATTTAGAAATATGTAAGTATGTTTATCAGTTGTCTAGTTAGTTCGTAGTTATCCAAGCTCTGACTAGTTTGGTTCTAGATAGCTTTGTGTGATAGTTGTGGAATATTATATTATTATTTCGTTTATTTATTGCCTTATCACATAAATTACATTTTTAAATATTTCAGTAAAAATAAAAAAATAAAACATTTAAAAATATAAAAAATAGTGTCCCACCGGTATCGGGAACAGGGTCCAAGCTACCGGCGGTCAGGACTCCAGAGAAAGAAACCTCCTAAAAATACGTATCGTGTCCAGGAGTACCACTTTCTGAATCAAGCCCTTGATCCAGCCGCCTAACGCGAGCCTCCTAAGGTGTTGGTCGAGGCTCTTGGCTATTAAGCCATTGGCTGACACGACTATCGGTACAATGATCGCCGAGTCCACATCCCACATGTCGACAACCTCGTGAGCCAAGTCAATATACTTGATTTGTTTATCTTTCTCGGCTTTCACGAGGTTCTCGTCATGCGGAACGGATATGTCAACAATCATTGCACGCCTCTCGCTTCGGTCCACCACCACTATATCAGGCTTATTGGCTACATTATGTTATTATTATTATAATAATAAAAGCTGTGCGGGCCAATTGAAGGTGCCTGGATGCTTGCAGGGGTTGATGTGTGGGCGACCATTTACGGCCCAAATCAATTGCATACCGAGACCCCTCCGTGTCTCGGATAACAAGTTAAGCCGTTGGCCTCGACTGCTATTATAATTTGTATCTACAAATTAAAAAAAAAGATCTCTTTGACAATTGTTTGTCAGAGGTGAGAAAATCTGACACTAAGTCTCACCAAGATTTGGTATTATCGGGTATTTCCTCTGATGAGGAAGCCTCACTCATGGACAGCTAAAACGTTGGTATCGCACTGCATCCCGACCAGATCACAGACTAGAAGCTAAGCAGTCAAACAAATTAGCATATATAATATAATAATATATATTCACTCAACTATCACACAACACGTCTAGTCCCAAGCTAAGCAGAGCTAGTATTATGAGTCCTAGACAACTGATAAACATACATACATATTTCTAAATACATACATATTATAGACAAATTACACCCAGACACAGAACAAATGATCCTGCTCATCACACAAACATTTGTCCTGGGTGGGAATTAAACCCACGGCATAGCAGTCAGGGCCACTAACCACTAGACCAACAGGCCAGTTAAAATTTATTCTCTTCACAAGCAAAACGACGCGTAAGGCCACAAATTATCTGAAACATTTTCAAACAGAAAATGAAATGACGCGTACTTATCCGGAAAGTTTGCTAAAATACAGTTTTATTTGAACAAACTCGTTCAAACATTCACTCGTTGCGCATGCTGTTTCTGTTATAATTGGTTTCATAACTGTTCTGTTGTGGACGTCGGAGCTTAAGTGGCCAGTTTGGTGGGCTCTTGTTGGTTTGGGATAACAAACTGTTGTCACAAGTGCTCTTCGATTTGTGTCGTGTTTTTTTTTTTTTTTTTACAGAAAAATATCATGAGTTATTGTAAAAGAGTAGGTATATTATGGCACATGGTTTCATGGCATGGTTGAGCAATGAGCTGCATTGCTGCGTGTGGCGGGTTCAAAAATTTGCTGCAGTTTTGTGTGTGGCGAGTTCAAAAATTGGCTGCAGTGCTGCGTGTGGCGAGTTCAAAAATTTGCTGCAGTTTTTCGTGAGGCGAGTTCAAAAATTGGCAGCAGTGCTGCGTGTGGCGAGTTCAAAAACTGGCTGCAGTGCTGCGTGTGGCGGGTTCAAAAATTGGCTGCAGCTCTGCGTGTGGCGGGTTCAAAAATTTCCCACTTGAAACAAAAAATTGTATGGCCTACATGACGAAGCGCACGCGTCGCTATATTGTCCCGGTTGCATTACGCGAGCGCGTGGCCGCGACGCGTCGTGGCGCCGCGACTGTGTTGGTTGATCTTGTTGGTACTTACCTATTATCGTATGCAAAAACTATCGTGTAATTGAGTAGGGAGTGTGACAATGTCTTACTAATTAAGACATTGTCGCGACAATCCGACATATTTGTAAATTTTCCATTGTGACAATTTTGTCACCTGTAAGTTTAATTAAACAGAGTAATTGACGAAATTTCACTTTTTGACTGATGAACCCGATAGGTTCTGGTGTGGCGACCACGCGACGGAAGACGCAGCTTTGGAAGGCCTTCCACAAGGTGAACCGATGACCTGGAGAGAGTGGCGGGAATCCGATGCATGTGAGGCGCACAGAACCGTTCGTTTGTGGCGACACTTAGGGGAGGCCTATGTTCAACAGTCCTCTTTCAGCTCTAAAGTAAACTCGTACTAAGAGAACGTTCTGACGCCCGTAGGTATATTTACTGTTTAAATCTATACAGATTATGCTATTTCAAATAGTTGATAATAATCAAGAAATCGTTTCTCAATATTAGTAATAACCATCTTGGTCAGTCTAATATCCCGTAGTGTATTCAAGTTGTTTGTCCTTCAGTATACCACAACTCTACCCGAATATCCCACAGGCACTCAGATCTAAAACCATCACGTCGGTAGCACTAAGGCGAAGTTAAAAGCTTTGTAACTCGATTAAATTATATGAGTCGGCAATCACGACCGACTAACTTTATGCCAACTTTAAACGATGTTATGAATTTAGTTGGTACTATTCGAATTAGAGGGTTTTGTTACAGACTGCGCGGTAATAGTAATACGAGTCATATTTGGGTTATTTTGGGTTATTGTCAGAAATGTACTAGTTGCCATTGTAGATAATATTAGTTTTGTTCTTAAGGAATTTGGATACGTCAAATCTTTTAAGAATAAGATTGGTCACGCTATGTGTTTCTAAAGATGGCAGGCCTCGGCGAAAAAGAGTTGGTGAGACGACGTTGAGCGAACATGAAGGATCGTTCAAGATGAAGCAGAACTAGATAACCTATTAAAGTGGTGGGTCTATGCTAGCATAGGCCCATCACGAAGATCACCACCTTCACGCTGAAACTGCTGAAGGGATTTAGTGTGAATATACTAGAACACGTTCGTAATAATGAGAAGCTTTGGGATATTTTCAACTCATAACGCGGGCGAAGCCGCTTGCGCCAGCTAAAATCAATCTGTAGGAGTTTTTAATGGTGCGCCCATCGCAATGTACGAAATCGATGTAGATAACTTTCATACAATTATGTGTAACTTGGTAATTAATCATTATTACTTAGGCGGTTAATCAACCGCCTATAAAGTCATATACCTATAATGCTAGATAGTAAAATATCATATAATACATTAACAAATGATAATGACTAATCAACTTGAGTAATACCTTAGTTAATACCTTAATTAATTTCAATGACAATATTTCTTTTTTTAAATCAGTTTATTATTATTTTATATTTACTTTAATTTAATTAATTTCAATAAAATAATGAATCAATGGTTGTAATTTTATGTTATCAATTATTTTATGAATTAATTATATTAATTTACACAAATAAGGACATCGTTTAATTAAAATATATTGTGACTTATAAATGTGATTTTTACCAATAAATATGTTTATCTGTTTATATATATCGAAAGACGTATTCTAACATCTCATTCCGAGACTTCCGATTAGAATTATGTTCAGCTAAAAGGTTCACAGGTTTTTTTATTTATTTTATTTAAAAGGTACACAACATTCATTGACTGTTACGCGGTTCGAAGTTCGCCGGTCAGCTAGTTTTTAATAAATACAAGTCGTGTTATATTATCACGTCAGTGCTCTTATGCTTTGTTAACTAAGGTATTATTGAATCACGGAATATGTTTTATATATATAGCGAAAAGAATTCTAGCGAACGAATTATGTCGAGCCTTTTCTCAGCTATTGGTTACCACTGTTACCACATTAACCGGATGCAGCTGAATATCAATATTTTGCATGTGGCCTCCACGGCCCTGTAGGTAAATGAATATCAAGATACCCTTGACAAGGCTTTTCACGCTCTAGGGTGGAGCACAGGGCGTGTCAGACTTTCACTGACTAAAACCGCACCTATGTATGTTCATTTACCCTTTGCATTCTAGGTCTACGGGTAACCTTTTCAGAAGTCCTCCCATGGCCCTAGAAGTCATCGGTTTTGCTTGCTGACTACTCTTTGAGGCGTGTGTGGAACACTACGTGCCATCGACGACTCGGGCCCAGTCCGGACGGTTACGTGGCTGGATCGTCGTCGGGAATGGGTCCCACCAGCTGGGACTTGAGGATCTCAGTTTATTCACGCGTACCCTTGGTAAGGCTGGTGACAGATTTTATAGGTACTTCTCTACAACTTCACTTTCCAAATAGCCACCCATCCACGAACCGACCTCGATTAGAGTTTTCTAACTGTTGTTCTTTCACCACGAGCTCCTCAAAAGTTTAGACAACAAACAAATTGGTTCCACATCAACGGTACATATTTGCATATCATCAACAAACATCGTTTCGTGAACGCGGCATGTCATGGCAGTTTTCTGGCTTGTTCGTTTCGTCGGCTCGGCGTTGTTAACTGGGTCACTTCGATGTTCCACGACTACCTCTGTGTCAGCAGTCTGTACTTTTGTTCAGTAACTTCGTTAAGAGGTGAACTGTGATTTGATTGATGACCCTGTTTCAAAGTTAGGAGTAATTTATGAAGTAAATTGAGGAACTACGTGTTGTAGTAACCTTACTAAGTGTAAATACTTGTTAGTCGTACCGACCTCCAACTAAGCATTCGGTAAGAATAAGGTGTTTAGTGAAAATAGGAAATAAGCTGATGGAAAACTATACCGATAGTGGAATTATGTGTTAAGAAAGATGGAAATAACTATATCTGTATATAACTAGCCGTAACTGCAAGAGCGTAGATGCTATTGAAATTACCGAGAATTGTCACCCTGCACCCCTAGTCAAGTTGATAATCTGCAATCGTTAGCGCTAGTCGAAAACTAATCAAATGTATGGGAATGATATCATCTCAACGTCAAGTCACGTGGTCAGAACAAACGAATAGAAAATTCATAGCCAAGTTTACAGTGTTCAAAATGATACTTCCCTTTCAAAAGTCAACCCATGGTCCCAGAAGGCTTTGGCTCTACTAGGATTTTCTGTCATTTCTTCGAGGCGCGCCTGGAATACTACACGTAGTCAGCGACTCGGTCTCGGTTCGGACGTTTACCGGACGGCTGGACAGCGAGCTATCCATTGCTCGTCGTCCACAAGCTCACGCCTACGGTAGCTAGAAGTCGGGGTCTGTTTACAGGCGGCTGGAGCGTGGAGATGTCTGTTCCCTCACACGTGCGTCCGCCTCTTTCGCTGTTGCGATGCGGGTGCGGTTTTCACGAACAGAAAAAACAATAAACGAGAAAGATTTGTGTATATAATTTAGACACGTGCAAAGCCGGGACAGGTTACTAGTATCTAATAAGTATTATCAGCAAAATATAGTGAGCGAGGAGCTGCATTTGATTGGTAGGTCGGTAAAGTTAAATTGAGTTTGGTAACTATAAAACTGATACAGCTTCGAGGTGGAAAAAAAATTCGACGAAGTGTCAATAATATGGAGAACGTCAGAGTCTAAAATTGAATCGATCAGTTGTAAACAATAAGCCGGTATTCAAAACAAAGTTTTTCTTTCACTGTATTTTTATTCCAGGACCAATATGCTAATTTGTAGCGACATCTATGGCGTCACTTAGAAACTAAAATTCTGAATCCTACAACACGCAATAAGAGTTCTCGGATCAAATTGAATATACACATCAGCAAGAAACCATCTATCGAGCAGTTGCCCAAACCACACAAAACATCCCCCTGGTCGGAGGATCCTCCCTTTTTAACGGAGGTGTGTGGGACTTTACATACTGTTCCGCATACCCAAACTTGGGCATTCGGATTAGTAATGCAACGGAAGTGTCTTAACGGAAGCGGATACGAAAACTGATTTTAAAAGTAAGTCTTTACATATGCGGAAACGGAAACGGAAGCGCAAGGGTTCATACTATGAAGAAAAATCGCAACTTCATTTTTAAAAAGCAACAGAAGGGTTTATGTCGTAATCACGTCACGAGGAGCGATGATGCCACAGAATAAGTAAGAGTAAAAGCTTGTGGAACTTCTGCAGAAGTGGAAGCGGAAGCAGAGTTCTGTTGCAATACTAATTCGGATGTCAAAGGGATATCGAAATTAGAGTATGAGCCTAATAAGTACAGTATCTAATGTTAGTAGTACGTTAAGTGCGAGCTGATTTTACGTTGCCGCGATCGTAATGTTTACCGCGTTTGACTCTCTGATTGGTTAAGAGCTCGAAGAGGGCCAATCGGAGCGCTGAACGTCATTAAGGTTTCAACAGCTTTAACGTAATACAAACTCGCACTAGACACTCAGAACGGAGAGAGGGTTACTCGAGACAGCATGCCACCTAATCAAAGAGAGGACCGCGATAGAAGTACAATGTCATACACATCCTCCTTGCTTGCTTGTTGACTGTTGCTGGCTTGTTTTGACAGTGTTGACCGCCTTAACGTATCTCGTATAATCAGCCTGTGATGTTGTCTACTGGGACACATACCTCCTGTTTGCGGAGAGGAGTGGAGTCTCACAAACAAATCTTTTGTTGGTTGGGGTGCAAACAATTCTTTATCCAAAATGAAGTATTCACAAATAAAAATAAAAGTCTATTTAAGTTATTCATGTTTTTTTTTGGTTGAAAAAAAAGACGACACTAGGATTACTCCTGTATAGTAGTTGGGTTCACAAACATTTAAACTCACATACACAAGAAATCCAGACCCGGAACAACTTTGACAGCATGGTTGGCGAAACGGTTTCTTGAGGTCGATCCCCGCGCGAAACGAATGGTTGAGGTCGATCCCGGCGCGGAATGAATGGTTAAGATCGATCTAAGCACGGAATAAATGGTTGAGGTCGATCCCAGCGCGGATTGAATGGTTGAGGTCGATCTAAGCACGGAATAAATGGTTGAGGTCGATCCCAGCGCGGATTGAATGGTTGAGGTCGATCTAAGCACGGAATAAATGGTTGAGGTCGATCCCAGCGCGGATTGAATGGTTGAGTTCGATCCCAGCGCGGAGAATAAATGGTTGAGGTCGATCCCAGCGCGGAGAATAAATGGTTGAAGTCGATCCCAGCGCGGAGAATAAATGGTTGAGGTCGATCCCAGCGCGGAATAAATGGTTGAGGTCGATCTAAGCACGGAATAAATGGTTGAGGTCGATCCCAGCGCGGATTGAATGGTTGAGGTCGATCTAAGCACGGAATAAATGGTTGAGGTCGATCCCAGCGCGGATTGAATGGTTGAGTTCGATCCCAGCGCGGAGAATAAATGGTTGAGGTCGATCCCAGCGCGGAGAATAAATGGTTGAGGTCGATCCCAGCGCGGATTGAATGGTTGAGGTCGATCTAAGCACGGAATAAATGGTTGAGGTCGATCCCAGCGCGGATTGAATGGTTGAGTTCGATCCCAGCGCGGAGAATAAATGGTTGAGGTCGATCCCAGCGCGGAGAATAAATGGTTGAAGTCGATCCCAGCGCGGAGAATAAAGAAAGAAAGAAAGAAAACATTTATTTGAGACTCGCACAGGACAAACGACGATAAAATAAAAAGTACCTACTTAGTCTATACATACTTAACTTAAAAATAATAATAGAAAATAATATTAAATAAAAGACCAGTGCGAGGCCAAAAAGGCTCCTATCTCAGCATATGCTGCGATATTGTACTAAAAAGTAAAAATAACGCAGCGCTGGTATTCTGATAGGGCCTGGTGACAGGTGAGGTAATAAAATAATAAATGGTTGAGGTCGATCCCATCGCGGAATAAATGGTTGAGGTCGATCCCAGCGCGGAATAAAAGGTTGAGGTCAATCCCCGCACGGAATATATAGCCTACAGATAGGTGTTCCGGATCTGGGTGTCTTGCTTATGTAAGTTTACGTTTGTGAGCGTATCGACGATACGGGAGTAATACTAAGTGTGGAGCATCGTTTAAAAAAAAAAGAAACTAGTGGCAAGTCATCTAAATATGTCACGTGCAGGAATCGAGCTTAGCCAATGCGCCGTCCAAATTTATGATGATGATCAACCAACAGCAGTCCACTACTGGACACAGGCTTCTCCAACCGCCCACCATTTCAATGGATCCTCGGTTTCTTTCGTCCTCCCTCCACCCTGCGATGACCGTCACTCCCTCTAGCATACCACTGCTGTGTCAAAAGTTTCTTCTTCGTAGAGTGCTTAGTAGCGTGTCGATGTTATTTTACATACATACATTGATTGGTCCAGAACTTATTAACAGTTTTGGTGCCAATAGTTAAGTAGATTCATTTCTGAAGCACATCAGGAATTAAGATATCAGCAAGATTTGGTGCTCCTGGTTATAGAACCAGGTCAATAGGCTGAAAGGTTCTGAAATGGCGACTGTAAGCGTTGGAAGGTCTCTCACAAGGTGACCTGGTGAGGATCCCAGAAATGCAATGGATGCGAGATGCACAGGACCGTTCGTTGTGGCGACGCTTGGGGGAGGTCTATGCCCAGCAGTGGACGTCTTTTGGCTGAAACGATGATGATGATGATGAGGAAAGATATAAAAATCTAACTATACATATATAAAGGTAATATTTACTATGGCTTGTTGGATTAATTTATTTCTTTATGGACATGAAACTTGTATTAATGAAAATTGTATTGTATTAATGAATTTTCATTTTATTATTTATTTATTTATTTCAACTTCATGTACAGTGGTAAGGCCGTTTGAATTTTCATTTTATCTTTTGAAAGATTTTTTTATTGTTGTTAGGTTCGCGCTTGACCACTATCTCACCTGATGGAAAGCGGAAAGGTCTATTTTTCTTGATGTTGACGTTTTAGCTTTTTATTTTTTGCTAGGAGGCAGCACGCACATGGACGTCCAGCAGTGGACGTTTTTCAGCTGGAACGATGACGATGTGGATTTCTGTAGCGTGCAGACATCAGTTTTTTTTATTGTATGTGGAACAGTACCACATTTAACTTCAGACTAGATTAGAATCGTCTTTAGTCTGAGATCTACCAAACAACGTTAAAACAAACACAGAAAAACCGTTAAAAAATAAGAGACCATAAAAATATAATAACCGACTATTGTGGGCGAGCGAGCCGATACGTCTCTTTTATGTATTCTTACGAACTGCCGGCGAGCAGCTGATATAAAATGTTCGTAGATTACACTTGATATACTGCTTACCCACTTACGATCCTGAGTCGTAAAAGTCGAAAGGGATTACTGTTTTATTCCCGCACTAGTTTCCAGTAGCACGGTTACATAGTAAGCGTGACGTGGAATGTACTGGAACTGCTGAGCCCTGATGAGAATTGTGCATGTTTAAACATATTAGTGGACAAAAGGAAACCAGGATTATTCCTAAAATAAAAGTAGAACTTCTTAACGTAGCAACATTTTTATTATCGGCAATATTAAGTGTGGGTTTCTAAACTTACAATCATGCCTTAATTTCACAGGTTTTCAGGCTAAAGTCGAGTGTGACAAATACACAACTTATTAACAATACTTATCGACTTACATTCGTAAGTCGGAACAGTTATCGCTGGGCCTTTATTTCTCTCATGAAGCTGATTAGAAATGAATAAACAATCATTTCTAATTTAGGTAAGTATTCCTACGAGTCGATATTGTGTTGAATCTATTGATATGCTCCAAATTCTCGTAATACCATTAATGTCATAGCGTGCGAAGAGAGGGTCGAGTTTTATATCATGAACGTAGTGCAAAGCTTAAAAGATTACTCCGTGTGAATGGGCTCCAGCAACACCTGCTCAGCATACACCGGCGAGGAACACCTGTTCACATACCAGACAGTGCATCTACATGCAAGCGAAATCAGGTTGTACCTACATTATATTGTGAAATTTGCTTTGGATTAAATCTACGTTCGACAGTTTTGCAGGAAAGTTGTCAGAAGTTAAATAAGTCTCCTCAAAATCTTGATAAGAACTTGTTTTTGATATAAGAAGATACAAAAAATGGGTAATAAATAAATCGATTGATTTACGGTGTGTGATTTTGAAGTTAAAGTGTGTAATAATAAAATAGTGTTCGATTGGTTATTTCATTATGAATAAAACGAAAAAAAAAATTGTGTTGTAACTGCGTGATCTAGTTCCATATAAATTTGTAGTATTTTGGCTTTCTTGATGGTTCATATACTTAGGAATTTGATAAATAAAATGCAATGTTCTGGTCAAGAGGTCAAGTGTATAAATTTTCTAATGGCGTCTTGCAAAAGTTACAATAGTCGAGGAGCAGGGGTTTGGGAACAATATGAATAACCAATCAGAAACGAGATCGCGTGATATTTCTGGTATCTTATTGGACGACGATGATGACGATTATTTGACGAAATGCTCCTCAACGAGTGTCATTTAGTTTTTAGTAAGTATGTATGAAAACAGTTCAATTCCCTAATTGAGTTACGAAGATTTTTCCGAATTGCAATTAAAAGTTTTTTTTTGTGTCGCAACAACAAATTTACAGTTTTCAGATTTTTTCCTACACTTGCGTTATGAGACCTCGCTTTATGCCGAATTTCAGGATTCTAGGTCAACGGGAAGTATCCTATGAATTTTGATTCCCTTAAGAATGACGAAATACACGGTTTTTGCTACATAAACGCCCATAGCTTTTTTTCCATTATCTCAGATGTTTGATTTTTCACAGCTTCAAGAGATCGCAAACGTAAACATATGGTCTTAATTTCAACTCAATCCCTCCACGCGTTCCTGAGATACAGGGTCTTGACAGACAGACAGACGGACAGACAACAAAGTGATCCTATAAGGGTTCCGTTTTTTCCTTTTGAGGTACGGAACCCTAAAAAGATTTTTATGTAATGAATGAATAATCAGTTTTTGTTAAAATATTTTTCAAGTCGTTAGAAATGAAAGTCCCAAACTCAGATTCTCGTTTCGAGACGAAAACACAAATGAGTAAAAAGAAAACTCACGTATATCTCTCTCGCAAAATTTCGTATATTTTTTGTTATTCATATTCCTAATTATTTCGCTAGTCGAAAACATCGCAGTGTAGGTACTGTAGGAATCGGAGATAATATTAAAGACGGCTTATACGAGTTATTAGTCTAGGATTTATTCATTCATAGTTAGGATTTATTATTTATATTTTTTATGTGGACACTCCGTTGTGATGTAAAACCTGGCTTTTAACTATGAGAAATTACATCTTAGGATATCAATTTGATGTATTGCTCACCATAGTTTTGAATATCTCTTCGGTCGAGCGAGAAATGAACGCAATTAAGCCGATGAATATAATCATCTTCCTAGCCCCAAGAAGCTTGGGGTCGGTTCCTAGTCTAACCGAATGGGGCTTTACACCCGTGATTTACATGGAGCGAGTGCCTATCAGACCTCAACAGCCCAGTTACTGGGAAACACAATACACCTTGGATAGACTGATGGTCAGACTATCTGGCGTCTGACTACCTGTAACGACTGTCAAAAATTTACGAATGACAACCGGTACCAAAGGCTTCACGTGCTTTCCTAGACACGGGGTTTCAATAATGTCCTAAATAAAAAATCTTTGGGATTGACCGTTTGCCTGATCGGTGTATTAGGTCGACATAAGTAGTCACCAGCGCCTCCAATTCCTCCGGGCTTGTAACTTCCTTCAACCTGGCGGGTGTGATGTTGTGTTTGGACAGGTTTGTCGTGAAGTGTGTCCTGAAATCTGACCATTTCGCCTTTTTGGTGTTATAGATCCGCGTTGAAATAGGTTTCAACGGCACCAAGGCTTTTTCTAGGCGAAATGAGAATGTGATCGCGTTGTGGTCGGAAGTCGTTAAATTTCTATCTACACGCCAATCCTCGATTCTTTCTAATATTGACACACTGCAGGCAGTTACGTCCACGATGCTCTTATATAACCTGTCGCCCCTATAGGTTTCAAAGGTTGGGGTTTGTCCCGTGTTGAGGATCTGAAGCTCTTGTTCAGATAGGAAAGCGTTGTATGCTGCCCCGCGATGGTCCTCAATGTTGGTCGATGGTCCTAAATAAACTTTAAAAAGTACTATAAATTGAAAAATGCATATTAGTATTTGCCCAATTTCGAAACTCTTAACCACTGGCCATCATGACATTGGCCAATAAACATAATAAATAATATATCAATATATCCATAATGTACGAAAGATTTTGTTGAACTCTTGTATGTCTCTTTGTGATTAGATGGCCAGCAACCATTCCTCATGTAAATAGTTAAAGTCAGCAAGCTTTCCGTCTTTTCTCCCCTCGTTCATAAGCATGACTTGCAGTACAGTGGATTAT
Organism: Mythimna pallens; assembly: GCA_961205895.1. NCBI lineage: Eukaryota > Metazoa > Arthropoda > Insecta > Lepidoptera > Noctuidae > Mythimna > Mythimna pallens. The sequence goes on from OY540824.1 coordinate 1,126,808, forward strand.
CCCGGGCTTAGGCCCCCTTCTCACCAAGTCGTAATTTATTTAGGGGTGATATTTTCTCGGATAACACTGTTTTGTAATGAATGAGGCGTCGAGGATTTTGCGCGAGCTGTGCTGCTGTGCTGAAGACTATTTTAGTTTGTTGTGGAACATAGCATAGCATAGTCGGCCTTATAATGTTCCCACTGTTGGGACTTTGGCCTCCTCTCTAGGAGGTGGAACATAGAATGACATAAAACTAAGTCTTGTATTTTTTTTTGAGGTCGGATGTGATCCTATGACTTCTCCCAGACTTTTACTGACTAAAACTACATCACCTGTGTCTTTCGTTTTACGACCACGAGTTTCCTTTTCAGAAAATCCCCGTGGGTACCCTGCTGAGCTCCTATGGTTTACTGTCGTCTTTTTGAGGAGCGCGTAGAACGCTACGCGCTGTCGACGACTTGGGCTCGGTCCGGACGGTTACTGATTAAATGAGGAAACTCAATAACACTTAGTTCAACTCCGGATTCGTACACATGACTTCCAACACTGCAGTAGCGCTTTCGAACACATCACTCACATGGCAGTTGTAACATAATTAACTATATTTATCTTTCTTATCTTCTTTTTTAAATTCTTGATAGTTTCGCGCTTGACCGCTATCTCACCTGAGGGCAAGTGATGGAGCGCGCTTACCTAGAAGTTATCTATTCACTCTTTTCTGACTTAGAGATTCCCGGGTTGTAGCCATCAGGAAACACAGATTCTAGCAAGGAATTCCACTCCTTAGCTGTACGCACAATGAATGTGTTCCCAAAACGTTTCGTGCGTATAGGTGGGATGTCCACCATGTACCGGTGACGCATTGCCGTACGCCTGGTCATCATCATCATCATCATTTCAGCCGAAAGACGTCCACTGTTGGACATAGGCCTCCCCCAAGCGTCGCCACAACGACCGATCCTGTGCTTCTCGCATCCACCGCACTCCTGCTACCCTCACCAGGTCGTCGGTCCACCTTGTGGGAGGCCGCCTGGTACGCCTGGTGGTCTGAAAATATCTGTTTAATCTTTTAGTCTCCCAGTTTTTCTCTACGTTGTGCGTGTATTATTTTTATAAACTTTCCTCATAAATCACTCTGTCTATTGGTTCTTGAATTTATCGTGGATATATCGGCCGACATAAGAGTTGTGGGACTTTTAACACTTGTAATAACAAGGTGTAATATCTATGAATAATTACACCAAGTCAAGCGTACCGAAATAGTTGGTCGAACTGGGGTAAACTATTAACTGGAACTAACTACGATGTAAGTATTAATTAAGTGAATTAATATACCACACTGAAATTACAGATTGTGGTTGTTGCCACTAACTTTGTGAGGAGTGATATGAAAGAAAAGGGAGTTAGTGATAGTCTGACGGGTGACAGGACAGAATGGAAGAAAAATACGTGTTGTGCCGACCCCTAGTAATATGGGATAAGAGCAGGAAGAGGAACCTTCCTCTTCCTGCTCTTGAAGATAACAAACATGATTTACGTATAACAACACTAAACGTTACTTGGCCTGTGAAAATAACTTGTTTGTACACATTATCTCCTCTATATCCCAGTTAAGGAGTGGAATTTCCTGCCGTAGTTTGTTTCCTGTTAGCTACAATTTATGGTACTTTAAGCAAAGAGTGAACATGCCCAAAGCAAGCGTGGTAAGTGATGATGAGGTCGACGTCCATCGTCACTTACCTTCAGGCGAGATTGTGGTCTAATATTAATAATAATGTTTTATTGACATAAAGAGGTTGATACATATCAACTGAAACCCTGGCTCCTGAGGTGGCACCACTGTTACAGCAGTCAGTGTCTTCACTCGGTTGTGGAAAAATAACAATTTATGCAACAAAATGTAGGTTAATAATTAGTGCAAACTTGCTCATGTGATAAATGTATGTGTCCATGTGTTGTGTATATATGTGTAAGTACGAGTATGATGGTGTGTGTGTTTGTGATATGGTGCGTGCGTGTGTTTCTCTGTGTGACTGTGCCTTTGGTTCATATCAGATATTGTTATCTACCTTATAATTTATTTATTATAAATTTTTAAGTATGTTTTCCGTTTGTGAGTAAACCAGTGTTTTAAGCCAAGTGCATATTTTCATATTCGCTTTCTTTTTAGTTAGTGGACAATGCGAACCTATCAATAATAATAAAAAAAACTGTTTCGTACGAATAAATATCAGTGTGGATGGATGGAGAGGGAGAGGGAGGCCAAAGAAAAGATGGATGGATTGTGTGAGAAGTGATATGAAAGGAAAGGGAGTTAATGATAGCGTGACGAGTGACAGGACAGAATGGAAGAAAAAAACGTGTTGCGCCGACCCCAAATAAAACGGGACAAGGGCAGGAAGATGGTGATGACGGATGAATATCAGGCACGAATATGGTAATACGGTCATAACCATTGAAACTACAAACTAACAGTAGCCACTTCTAAATAATACCTCTATAAGCCATTTCACTTAGTGGAGACTATTTTCCCCTTCTTCGCTGTTCCGTTCTGTGCATTCCCAGATGTATTTACGACCACATAATGAAGGCTATGGAAAACATTTTGTGCTGTCCCCTCTGGCTTTGATTCTTGGAATTCGGTCCAAGTTGTGAACATAGCGGTGGCGATATCGTCTAGTGGTTACAGTTACGGCTGCTGGCTATGAAGTTCTCTGCTCGATTCCTAGGTTGGGTTAAGTGCAATAGAGGTTTTTATTTATGTATCTGTCAACAACAGCTTGGATATTAAATCTCTATAATAATAATAATCAGCCTTTTAATGTAAATAATAATAATCAGCCTTTTAATGTTCCCACTGCTGGGACTCAGGCCTCCTCTCTCTAAGAGAGGTAATGGGCCGTAATCCACTACGTGGGCCCAGTGCGGAATGAATGTCAAATGTCTTCGAATTTTTGGTTCTAGGACATGCCGGTTTCCTCACGATGTTTTCCTTCACCGTTTTTAACAATTTACCTAAAAATATTAAATTATCGATAATATCGCATTGAAACTATCGATATGATCGATTATCGATATTTTGAAGCTCGATAAAGATATCGATATTTTCATGTACGTGCAACCCTAGGCGTAATGATACGTCGGAGATGAATATTTAGATGTTTACGACCAGAATTCTCATTGACGTGGTATGCTCAGAGCGCCGACGCCAGAGAATTGTTCGTTGGTTATGTGTTATGTATGTAAACCTGAAGGTTGTGCATTGTTGCCTCAGGTCTGTCTAAGGAATTTGTTAAGTATTGTCTTCAGCAGATTATGAAGCTTGCTTAAAGAGAGGAGCCTTACTGTTTGTAAGGTGAAGTCGAGTGTTATATCATTATCCTCTTTCGAGGACCGTCGTGTAGTATGGCCGCCTGGTGTGCCGAAGCTGGCCTGGATAGGGAGACTATTATAGTTTACGCTGTTTTTTAGTGGAAAATCATTAAATATCCCCTCTCGCTCACAGTAGGAGAGGTTAATTGATGATATGATGACCAAGCGTTTCGCTTCGTCGTTTATACCGCGTACATCGAGGGACTGAAACAATTTGCCTGCTGCGGTCTTCCCGTCCGATTATAATTTCAGTGTCTTCAAGGCTAGAGTGAATCTAGATATAGGCTCTTAATAAACTAGTGCGCCTCACCATCAACGATTGTGTCACTACGTACTATCAGGTGGTATCGTAGTCAAGCACTAGTTCATATTATATAAAAATAAATGATGTCTTGTCTTTTTTTTTTGTAAAAATTAACAGCAAACGGCTACAATATAAAACTTAGGTAACACAGGTATGTAAAATATATAAACAATATTGTGGTCACACACAGCGCTGCTCATATATTAACTGTGGGATACTTAAATAAAATCACTAGGATGACTAATGTAAATTAACTTAACTATTGGGCAATGATTAAAAACAAATACTAAGAGAAGTAATTAAACAAACTTAAATAAGTGAAGAGAGAGAGAAAAAAAAGAAAATAAAAACATTTACGAAAGCTCCCTAAGAATGAGACTTTTGAACTTACACGGTGAAAATGCATAAACATCTATATGTTTTATTAACTAAAATCTATCTGCATTCCAGGGCCTCAAATTTTTCAAACTTTCCCGCAGATGATAATGTGAATTGTCATCAAAGTTATAGGTTAGTTATAGTATGTCTTTAGACTTTTCTTCAGTAAATCTTCATTCACCATTTCGAAAGCAGTGGTGATGAAATAACTTACATCAAATAGAGATCCGGGTTGGGTCAGAACACTCAGAACCAACTCTTACAAGGTTAGAGAAAAGAAAGAAAAAGAAGAAAGAAAAAACCTGTTATACTTTTGAAAATGTCCCAATCGCACAAAATTATATATATAATAAATTAGCAAATATACAGCTACCCATACAATAAAGTCAGTCAGCCATCAATCAAGTACTATTGATCATTTGCATGCCGGGAACAGATCGCCCGGAGCGAGGCCTGTTCGCACCTGACTCGCCGCTGGTTATTAGTTAAGTACATAGCGCGTGCAAACAGGGCTTCAGACGGCCATGCTTCGGCGCCCAAGTAAATACAGAGTTATGGTCGAATTGTATCAAGAGGAGGTTGTGGTATGTGTAACTTCCGATATTATTTAATTAGCTACCAACAGTATATCTTTATTGCACTAGCTTCTGCCCGCGGCTTCACTCGCGTAAATGTAGGTTTCTCCATACAAAGTTTGGACAGCCGCTTCATCACCTTAGGGAGTGAATTTTGGAATAACCTTTCTTAGTACTCGCCTACGTCATAAAACGAAACCTTGTGCAAATTTTCATGCTCCTAAATCCAATAGTTTCGGCTGTACGTTGATATGTCAGTCAGTCAGTTTCCTCTTTTATATATATAGATAAAAACATACAGTTTATGTGCAAAGGCGAGCTTAACTCAACAATGAGTTTTCTCCCAGCAAACCTTTGAGTTACAGAGAGAGTGTGTTCTCTCTCTGTAACTCAAAGGTTCGAGGTTCGAGGGTAGGATCCAGTGCACAATATAAACCTTGTATAACTAAATCTAATATATAATTATATTATACATAAAACCTATAATTATAATATACATACTAATTTATACTAATATTATGTTAATAATGAAAGAAAGTGCTCTTTAAGTTTCCTTTTGAAGAAATCCAGAGAAGGGCTGTCGCGAAGGGAGTGTGGCAGAGTTTCAGAGACGCACTGTAGTTACAGAAAAGGAACCGCCATAGCGGCTAGAAGTGTGACGCGGCATACAAAGGAGCTGGCGGCGTATCTTCTGTATGGAGAAACTGACTGACTGACAGATCTACGCACAGCTGAAACTACCGGCTCTAGGAGTGTGAAATTTTGCATAAGGGTTTCTTCTATGATGTAGGAGAGTACTAAGAGAGGATTTTACAAAATTCGGTCCATGAGGGAATTTTTGTTTAGGTGGGAAATAATCTAATGACATCTTCCGCCCTTGGGCGGAGCTCCCGCTCTACCAACGTTAAAAAGTCAGTAAAAAAGCTCAGTAAAAGTCTGAAAGTATAAAGAGGTAAAGTTTGATTTTTTTGTTTGTAGTACTGGTAGTAATCTCTGAAAGTACTGGTCCGATTGCAAAAATATTTTCACTGACAAAAAGCTGCATTATTCCTGAGTGAGATAGGTTATATTTTAAGTACGCGGGTGAAGGTGTGAGCAAAAGCTAGTTATTTAATATTTTACATCACTTTCACTAAGAAGACAAAAAGTTATTATATGATCATCATCTGTTACTTGGGGTCGGCGTAACCCGTTGTTTTTCTTCCATTCAGTCCTGTCACCCGTCACGCTATCACTAACTCCCTTTTCTTTCATATCACTCCTCACACAATCCATCCATCTTTCTTGACTTTCGTCTAAAAATTTATCACATACACAATAAAAAGTGTCGTTGGTGGATATGAATATTTCTGGCGGTAAGAACAGCAAATAGTATGTTAGACCATACTGCAGTCTGATTTTAATAGTGGTTCCTATTTTGTTTTGTTTCCTAAATCATTCATTTTGCAACTGAAATGCTATATTGTCGCTCCCAGTCATGACAATGTCGATTATCTGATGTCTCATCATCATCGTCGAAGCCAAAACACGTCCACTGCTGGACATAGGCCTCCTCAAGCGTCACCACATCGAATGGTCCTAAACTTCTTCATCAAGTTTCAATGCTCCGTCATCTAATACGCGGTTGCCAGTCCTGGCACCTGTCGGCTTTATCGAATCCGTTTTGCGAGCAAGTGCCACTTAAATTCTATGACGCCTGTTATGTAATTATTTTACCTAATGTTTCAAGTTTTGACTTAAGTATTCTATTAAGTATGTTTTGTGGTCCGCCATTGTCCTATAACTTTGACTGTTACCCATTTCCCACACTCTTTATTTGCTTTGTATTCCCTTTGGCGAATTTCCAAACAGCGCACACAACCTTGATTCCTTGTAAGAATATTACATTCAGCCTCTTATAATACGTAGAGCGGGCTATTTACTGGTTTATTAAGTGGCTCTCTTACTGCAGCATCCAGGATCCTGATGGCTGTAGCTTTTAACTAATGAGATGAAAGACTTCATATTCTTCTATGTTGTGTTATAATATTTCAACAGAATAGTCAATTTGTTGAAATCAAATCAAAATCAAAAAGCTATTGGACAGCTAAATATTCTCAGGGTAATTACTAAACGGTCGATTGCCAGCAAAACAGAAAAGTTTTATGAACAGTACTTATTAATAATAAGATTATGGGCGGCGGGGAAGAGTATGGGTGCTGTGCCCACTAGTCTTCGAACATCGGTCCGATCGTGCGTGGAGTACTGCAGTCACATATGGGCTGGTGCTGCAAAATGCCATCTAGCAGCTTTGGACTCAGTGGAAAGGCGTGCGAAGAGGCTAATTGGTGATCCAGATTTGGTTAAGTCCAATCTACAAAGCCTCGAACACAGGCGCAGGGTAGCCAGCCTCTCGGTATTTTACAGGTTGCATTTAGGAGAGTGTGCGCGGGAATTGCATGACTTGATTCCGCCAACTCCTTTCTACCATCGGACAACCCGACGTACGTGGAGTATCCACCCTTACGTTGTTGAAACTTCAACGGTCCGAACTAAGCGATTTGCTTCGTCGTTTATACCGCGTACATCGAGGGACTGGAACAACTTGCCTACACCGCGCACTTAAGAAGGATCCCTCTACTATGCCGCGCCTCCGCACAGTCAAGCATGCCACGCCACTCCTTAGTCGGAAGCTGCGACGTACCCTCTTCTGAGCTCTTGCGTCTGTCCTCGGCTCCGCACACTCAAGCTTGCGTCATGCCCTCGAGTCCCGACCTTCGATAGTGCCGGGTTACGCTCTACTTACGACTAAGCAGGGCAGTCCTCACTATAGATTAGGTTTACTTTAATTAATTTAACTTTTACTGTAATTTTATTTATATCACATTTAAGGTAACGAGAGAACACAGAAGACACTACAAGATGCGATGGCTTTTTATTCTTGCACCTCTGCTTAAGTCAGAGGTTTACCGCCGTGATGTTCCGTTGTTGTTTCAAACGAGCCACTTTACAACAACAGCCTTTAGAAAACCAGTTTGAAGTAATACAAAATTTTGGAGCAAGTTACCAACAGTTAATTAACTTAAAACTGTTGCCTGAATGTGAAATTTAGCTGCGAATATATTAAAGCTAGTATTTTAAGTTGGCAACTTCGTGTTCGAATGTTTTACGCAGAGAAAACTTGGCAGTGTAGAGTTGCCCGATGAAAAATGATGACGGGCAAAGGTAACAATATTCAGCTCGAAGAAAATAGTAACTCAAATTTTTCTTTGTAGGAGGTGGTCGTCGATGATATGTTTAGCTTTCAGATCTTCATTATATTCGCTCTCTTTGATCTTTGTGTAACGATAGTATGTTTCTCATTTTTATTTTCTTATTAGCTGTCTCAGCAGACATTGTTTTGGCCCCGATTGCAGTGCCACCTGCAAGCTACTACCACAGTTTCAAACTCTCCAAACACACAAAATTTCACCCAAATCTGTCTAGCCGCTTAGGAGGGGTTTGGTGACTAACACACGTACAGTAGAATTAGATAGATAGATATACTCTTTATTGTACACATTGTTGTCGTCTTTGTTGTTTCGTTTGTGTTTGTTTTCTTTGTGTTGTTTGTATTATAAATGGTTCACCCTTGTTTGGTATAACAACTTTTGATGTAATGTTATTAATTCGAACAACGTTTAAGAAAATAATAAATTTGTATAATATCGATTAACATAATTTTCATTTCATCGAATATTTATTTGCGATAACAACATTTGCGCTATTGATCATGTTCATTTGATGTAATGTTCAGGTGGTGTACATGTTGTATTTTTGTGCTTGGATTTGTCTGAAACAAGTCAAATTTATGGTTACTTAATATTAGTTTATTTATCAGACACGACTTGCATTAATAGAAAAAAGATATTGTTTTTAGTAGGTTACCCGGAACTGAACTGTTTAGATTGGGATAATTACTTATTTAAATAAAAATGGTTAGGTTAGGTAAAAATTAGTGCATTTGAAAATTCGGTCCAATGAAATAAATATGCTAAATAAAAATCTACCAATTAACTATTCGGTTAAATGAATAATTATACGAAATGACTTTATTGTAACTAAAATTAGGAGCGGAGCGATTTTCGACAAAACGTTGTTATACCAAACTAGAGTGAACCATTATAAATAGGTACAATGATTGATATTTTATATTCATCATTATTTATATAACATAATATTTTAGTTAGTTTACATAGGTACCCGAAGTATATACCATAATGTAACTTAATTTTGTTTTAGGTAATCATTATTTCTTGAACAAGCAACGCAACATATACTATGAGTACATTCAATATAGCGTTCACAATAGCCAGATTCGACTCGAAGCGTCGTACATTCGTATCAGCCATAGGGCTGATGCGTATGTTCAACTTTTCAATTTTCATTAACTTGCTACCATAGGGTCGCAAGCTAATGAATATTGAAAAGTTCGTTGACAAGGAATCGAAGCGACGTATCCTATCTAAAATTGGAAAACTTGATGGCGCGAGTAATCGTGGGCGGAGCGGTACCTTCCAGGTTAATGGAGTACATAAAAAATGTTCCAGAGTTTGGTGTCGTGTTTGTTCAGTATTTATATGCTGATTCAATGGTAGGTAAGAGCTAAGTGGTGTCGCTTCTAAGGTGAGACAATTGGGTGAGGGCTTGGTGCACATAAATCTATAAAAGGAGAAACTGACTGACTGACATATAGAAACTGCAGGGACTAGGACCGTGAAATTTTGCACAAGGTTTCCTTTTATGACATAGGCTAGCACTAAGAGAGGATTTTCCAAAATTCACTTCCTAAGGGGTTGAAATGGGGGTCCAAATTTTGAATGAAAAAACCTAATTTCACGCGGGCGAAGCCGCTGGCAGAAGCTAGTTCTTTTGATAAAAAGTAGCCAGTGATATCGTCAATTCCATCAGCTTAAGAATTTACTCAATAGAATTTGTTATCATTTCCAAATATTACCTTTAACAAACAAATAACTATTTTCCCCTATAGATAAGCCGCTGGCTGCTACACTGCGTGTTGCGGGTTTGTTTCCTGCACGAAACAAATATTTGTAAGGCCTACAGTTGGATGGCCGTGGTCTTGTATATGTTGGTTTACACGTTTGTGGACGTACCCACGATACAATAGTTATTTATAGTGTGGGGCAACGTTTTAACAAAAAAAAAGATAAAGCATTGCCATACAACAAAGCAAACTTGCGAGTCTTCTGGGCACACTTCCAGTCGACAGCATCAATCAATCAATCAATCAATCATTTTATTTGCATAATATGGGTTTACAAAGATGTTTGCAGAGGTACAGTTTCACCATATTCAGCTTATGTTCGCATGCAAATGTATAATAAAATTACATATGATATTATGATCATGTCTTTAAAATAATAGTGATACATTGATAAAAGTTAATCTAAATAAAATTTCAAAATTATTAATAAGAATACAAAAAGTCAAGTGGTACATAATGATTATAATAAATTTAAAGTCAAATTAAATAAAGTTCAAATTAATTATGTCAATATATATATATATTTGAATTGTTATTATTTAATTAATTATATTATTAACATTAATTGCATTACATTTTGTCATTGAAGTACTCCTTAACCGAATAATAAGCCTTATCTATAAGAAAAGACCGAAGTTTATTTTTAAATAAGTTCACATTATTTGTACTGCGTATAATTGAGGGTAGTTTATTATATATATTTGGGCCCATGCAAACAAAGCTTTTAGTAAGGAGCGCGGTTTTACAAGGTGGAACGCATAATTTATCTGCGTGACGCTTTCTAGTACGATACTCAAACAGTTCAAGATTAGAGTGAATAAATAGTGCTGTCTCATAAATGTAGATGCTGGGTAATGTTAATAGTTTTAATCTCTTGAAATGAGGCTCACATGAGTCAGTTTGAGTTAACCTACATATTGCTCTTACGCATCTTTTTTGTGCCCTGAACGCACGTTCCAAATCAGTGGAGTTTCCCCAAAAAATAACACCGTAGCGAAGAGTAGACGATACATAACCATGGTAAGCAGTTACCAAGGTTGTAATATCCACGATTTTACTAAGACCACGTAAAGCAAATGAATAACTGTTTAATTTGTTACTTATATGCTCTATTTGTTTTTTCCAAGTCATTTTTTGATCAATGTATAATCCTAAAAACTTGGTTGACTCTACTTCTTCTATTATGTGGCCGTAACAATTGATGTTTAAATCCTCTAAGCATCGCAGTTCGACGACATATTTTATGACGTGTATAAGTGTGTTTTTATCTTTTGAAGTTATTTTTAGACGTCATCGTATCCCGTACCGAACGTACCCGGTAGCTTAGACTCTGTTCCCGATCCCCCGGTATCGGGAACAGAGTCCAAGCTACCAGCGGTCAGAGCTCCAGAAAGGGAACCTCTTAACTATACGAGCCGTGTCCAGGAGTACCACTTTCTGAATCAAGCCCATGATCCAGTCACCTAACGCGAGCTTCCTTGGTGATGGTCGAGGTTCTTGGCTATCAAGCCAAGCTGACACGACTATCGGTACAGCGTCCGCTGAGTCCATATCCCACATGTCGAAAACCTCGCGAGCCAAGTCAATATTATATTGTTTATTTGTTTATCTTTATTGTTATTACCTAATCAGATCTCAACGTTTTTTTAGAAGTTATTTCACACCTACACAGTAGCCATTCAAGATGTTTATGTTACGTAAACATTTCCTGAATCGACTTCTGCGTGGGTCACCAACCGGCTTACGTTATGTAAAATACAACGAAATATATTTCCACCCGTACCACATTACATATATGTATTCGTCCAATTAAATTCACATAATACCGGGTGGAATACAAAAAGAAATCTGCCGGAACTGAGTACTTACATTCAATATCGAATAATTGAACATCGTTTGAGCGCCGTATATTTTGACGCTGTAATTGGATTGCGCGTTTCGAGCCCACCGGCCAAGCATTTTCCGTTTCCAATTTTTTATAAACACCGCGGTATTGGTCGACCTGGAGAGAGTTACTGGGGTTCCTTATCTGTTGACATACCTTGGAGTACAAACGGAATCCTATTCTCATGCCTCAACCCGTAATAGATAATCGGAATCCTATTCTGAATCCGTAATAGATATTTTAAGTATTTAGTTTTTTTGGTGGGATTAGGTACCCACCAAAAAATAAATTCTTATTTACTTTAAATGCTTATTTACTTACTTATCCAATAACTTCTCCCGCTATAGGGTGGAACAGGAGTGTGTTAGACTTTTACTGACTAAAACCCAATCCTGTGTTCCTTCTTTGCCTTCGTGTTGCCTTCGTTCCAGGGCCCCGGGGTTCTCTTTCACACAACCCATAGCCCCAGTAGGCTTCGACCCTGCTGGGTCCCTATGGTTTTACTGACCTCTCTTTAAGGCACGCATGGGCATTACAAGTAGTTACGATGTTCATAGAACGTGTGTTACTGCTATTTACTTTAAATAAACCCTGACAAAGTCGTTTATAGTCTTTGGAACCAGCCCTAGCGCACGTGCTATTGGCACTAAGCCAAAATTTAAGGCCCTAGCTCCTGAGCAGTGCCACAAAACAGTGACATTCTGAAGCCTACTCCTCGGTAAGGGCTAGGTCAATAGGTTTGAAAAAAATATATGTTTATTATTGATTCATGGACAACATTATCAACATATAATTTTTTTGTATGACTAATACTTTTGCCAAAACAAAAATTTTACGACATGATATTTTTTTGCGTGTTTTTCCCTACTCCTTTCAAAGGGCTTTGATCTTTAGAAATATGTTTACACAAATAAATGTCTGGTTAAATGTTCTTCAAAATGTACATAGCATATGTAAATCAACCAATATCTCGCAAAGAAAATTGATTTTAAGGACAGCGGGGTTCTAAGCGGGCGCAGGCGGCAGTACGAATATAATGTATTCGGACAGATATTCAAGGGACTATACGCCTTAATTCAAATATTATTTTGTAAAACTCATAACAAAGAATAGTATTATAAAGAGGTAAAGTTTGTATTTTTGTTTTTAAGGGTTCAGAAACTCAAAAGGAAAAAAAAACGGAACCCCTATATGATCACTTTGTTGTCCGTCTGTCTGTCAAGACCCTTATCTCGGGAGCGCGAGGAGGTATCGAGTTGAAATTAAAACCTTACACTTAAGTCTGCAGTTCCTTGAAGCTATGTAAATGAAACTTCTAAGCCCGTTTATATGGCGAGGAACGTATATTTCGATACTTTCAATGATATCAAAATTTATAGGGTATTTCCCGTTGACCTAGAATCCTGAAATTTTTCATAAAGCAAGGTCTTATAGCACAGGTAAAGGAATAAATCTGAAAACAGTAAATTTGTTGTTATAAATACTTTTTTGCAATTCGAGATTCCATTCGGGAATTATAGTTTGTACGGAACCCTCAGTGCGCGAGTCCGACTGACTCGCACTTGCCCAGTATTTTTTGTTTGTACTAGGTAATCTCTGGAAGTACTGGTCCGATTGCGAAAATTTTTTCGCCGACAGAAAGCTGCTTTATTATTGAGTGACATATGCTTTATTCTATGTATACGTGAAGCCACGGGAAAAAGCTAGTTAATTTGATAAAGAGCTGAATTAAAAAAATATATATATTTTTAAAAACCAAGAGTCCCTTTAGTGCATGGTGTGAAGTCTTTGAGGGCTCAGCGCAAAGGATTAAAAATAGGAAAAGCAAAGGAAAAGGACTGTTGTTTATTCTCTCTGGAAAAACTCCGTTTGATTCGCACGTGTAAAGCTGGTCCCTGGGGCTGTAAAAACACATTTTTGTTAGTTGTTTTTAATGCAGTGTCCATTTTCATAAATAAATGGTGTATTTAAAAAAAAGTAGAAGCAGGCTTTTTTATTGATACTCAAAATGCTAAAGGTATTATTTGAAATAGATATTATTAATGTTTATTTTTAATTATGGATTCAGTAAAATGTACACAGTCAGACAATGTGTTATCAAGCGTCAACAAATGAGACACAATTAGTTCATTCATTGTTACAAGATTCCCGGGAGTAAGCTTAAGTAGTACCTACTGTTTGTTTAACCAACGTGTCTTTCAGTGGTTATTCTTTTTTTAAACATACAAATTAGGCCTCGCCTCCAACCAAGCGTTTTGTTTCAATGAAACATTGTTCCAACAAAAGGCTGTAATTACTAAAGCATAGAACACACAGATATAAAGAATAAAACACACAGTTCGCAGAAGTCTGACGCTATTGTGCTAGTTTCAATATGTGACAAATGTTTTACTTTAACAAGAATGGGACTAAGCGTGTTCGTACGTTGTACACTATTCTTTAGAAATGCTTACAATGAAGTAGTGTCATTCTGTGCTGTTATGTACCTAGCTTATCATTCTCTCTGTAGTGTTTGAGTTTCATTACCTTCGCATAAAATAAAGTTTAGTGTTCCAACGTGAAGTTTAAAGAGTAAGTTTTATTTTGAAGTCAGTATTATTTTATTTACATTTAATTACTTACCTACGCTTTTATTTAGAATGTATTAGTTTACATAATATAGACAATTTCAATATGCACACTTAATAAACAGGAAACATTAGTTAAAACATTTTGGTGTCATAATTTTTTTTCCAGAATGCTGTTTTTTTACTCTCTTCTAAACTTGTCGTTTTTGACATAAAATTAAATGCAATATGACCGACGATATACAAAGCTATGTTAAAATTCACTACCGACTACATTGTCATCACGCTATGTGTGAGTTACGAGCTTTTTACCACTTAGGTATTCATATGTCAACATTGTCCTAATTATTTTACTAATACACATACAGATAGACCAAAATATAATATAGAGTAATTGACCCAACAACGTCGTTCTATCTAAAAGTAGTTGACAATCAGTTGAAAATTTATTAGTAAATATTGACAGCTAAACCTAATACTGACAGAAACAGTTTGAAAATAATAAAAAATGGGAAATGTGTTTTTGCGGCTTTCTGAGCAACCTTCCAATTTTTTCTTCACAAGAACCTTCCTGAAAGTTAAACAAATAGTATAAATAAAGTTTATTCAAATTGTCAAAAGACATTCTTGAAAGTGCTTAGTAATACATTTAGTGACATAGCCCGAAGAATCGCTAAACTTAAGTGGCAATGAGTAGGGCACATTGCACGTTGGGGCCGAAATTTCTTGAGTGGCGACCGCGCATTGGATGACGCAGCGTTGGAAGGCCTCCCACAAGGTAGACTACTGTCCTGGTGAGCATCACGCGAATCCGATGGATACAAGACGTACAGCCGTTCATTGTCACAATGTCACATTGACTCTTCGGGGAGGCCTTAACCAACGGTGGTCGGCTTTCGACTGAAATGGATGATAATGAACACATTTAGCCATTCCTTTTTAGAGTTCCGTACCGAAAAAGGAAAAAACGGAACCCTTATAGGATCACTTTGTTGTCCGTCCGTTTGTATGTCTGCTTTACCTACTTACGCATTCAAAATATAATGTGTTTGCAAAAAACAATGATATCAATAATAACTGCATCAGACTGTGGCATCTTGCAGGAAGATCTAAGCGGGTTGATAGACTGGTGTTGACTAAAAATATTCTCCTTAACGTATAAAAGTGCAATTCAACCCCAAAAAAATTATCTAACCTAACTGTTGGGACCCAAGCTTTAAACGTGGTTTTAGGATTTTGATTTCTTTGATTTTATGGCAGAACAACGATTTCAGGTAGGTCAGGTCAGGTAGTAGTTGAAAAACAAATTGTAAATCTTCAAAGTAGTTAATAATAATTTCACCTAGTTAGGCGTGCTGTTGTATAAGTGAAGGAGCACACGTGAAACAGTCATTATTTTGTAATATTGCGATTCGAAATATATCTGTGTACCCTTTGATGGTTATTCGAATAAATAAATATTTATTATATTGTATAAGGACTCAGCTCAATAAAAATCTATTGGTCTATTTTATTGGAACTTATAAGTGACAATAATTTCATAGATTTTTTTACAAATAAAAACGAACTTTTAGGTTGCAAAAGGTCATAATATTCGGAAACAGTCGTTTTCGCAGCTCGTTTATACGAACCCCTGCGCCGCGCTCGCTTCGTACGAACATGAAATGCACGCGCGCAGTTCGCAAGCGGCTCGCGATCAGCTCGCGAACGGCGCTTTCGCCAGATCTGGACGCACCTTAAGATATAGAGGTCAGATTAACAGTCCGATAGCTAAACAAAATCAAACAAAAATATGTAGTCTCAACTAACAAATGTTATAACTTAATAGGCTTCCTATACAAACTAAAAATAATGATATGTAGAAACGGGTAAAAAAACAATTTACTGGGCATCATAAAATTCGTCCAAATCGACATGGGAAGAGTGCCCAGGACGCAGGCAGCATTACCACGTTGGATAACAATGCTGTTTCATTGACCGGAAAAAAAAACCCAACCCTCTGGTCACGCGAAGAGTCGACCAGCTGTTTGCTGATATGTCCGATTGATCTTAATACACGAAATTGTGGCGTCACCAAATTACGAAGTGCTAGTGATAACAGTCGTTGTCCTGATTTATTTGCAGTACTCAGAAGCTTCCCTATTTCCTGGTAGCGATAACATTGAGAGGACGTGACACTCCTGTTTGTTCCTTGACTTGTGATGTTGACCGTCTGTGCTACGGACCAATATTTGCACGGCGGCCCCCAGATATTAATTCTTCGTGTTTACTTACGTAAGATATGTGTCTGTGCAGTAACGTCAATATGATACAAGTATCATCCTACTAATATTGTAAATGTGTTAATCTGTCTGAATGTTTAGATTTTTGCATATCACGCCTCAACATATAGATGTTGTACTTTTCTTGCTAATAATTCGGAATGGTGAGATAATTTTCCACAGTCAAAATATCTATATGTATGTACATTAAAATGAACAAAGATCGTCAGTAAAAAACAAAGATAAAGCTCATGTTCACAATTATACGTTCCAAAGCTCTGTATGGTGAAAAACGTGTAAGAATCTCCGTCTCGCATCCACCGCATTCCCGCGACTCTCACCAGGTCGTCGGTCCACCTTGTGGGAGGCCTTCCAACCCTGCGTTTTACGGTGCGCGGTCGCCACTCTAGAACCTTTCGGCCCCATCGACCATCCGTTCGTTAGTTTGGCAATCCTTCGGGCTATGTTGGCGACCTTGATTCTTCTGTGCATATCTTCATTCTTTATGCGATCATGCAAGGAAATTCCGAGCATAGCCCTTTTCATTGCCCTTTGGGTGACTTTAAGTCTTCTGATGAGGCCCATTGTAAGCGACCACGTTTCAGTGTAATGCCACGGGTTGACCGAGTCAGTTTTATTCGGTAAAAGTTTAACACTCCTTCCCACTCCACCCAGACCGGGAGGACTCATTGAATGATTACGTACACCTGAAAAAAAAAATCGTTAATTTTGAAATTATACATTTGTCATGGCCAGATCATAGAAATTGATCACTTCATGATATGGCCAACTAAAACTGGCCAGATCATTTAAATGTGAGCATTTGATGATATGTCGATCCTCGTTTGGCCTTATCGTTGAGGTAGGATTTCTATCATAAAAAAAGTCTAAAGAAAGTACTACACACATGTCTATATGAAAAAACGCTTTACGCTGGGAAAGATTCTGGAAAATCCTAATACCTAAAAGTAGAAAAAAACAGAAATTAGAAGAAAGGTGGCGAATTACTTAAGCTAAGAGTGTGTCACAACTAGATTACGATTCTGGTCTGTTGTGGAACGACGAGCAGAATGTTTTTAGTATACAAACATAAGTTACAAAGCAACGAGCCGACTGAGCAGTCACGGCTGTGAACCATATCGGTGTAGTTACGAACAATACGATCTCCGAACATGTTGCAAGTTGAGGGTGACTACACTTGCAACTATGCCGCCACCATACGACCGATGACCAAGTTTGAACGCGACCTGTAGTTAGGAGTGGAACTCAGTGGACGAAATTTAAGAGTGTTCTTGAAGAGGAAGATGTTTTGAAGATTATTTTGAAGTTATGATGGCTCAGTGGCTAAGGCTTGCCTGTATCCACGAGGTTTTACGTTCAAATCCACGCAAAAGCCAATATAACTTTTTCAATGTATTGTATGTACTGAACTTGCTAAATTTATCTTAGGTATCTTTAGTATTGGTTTAGCCAACACATTGTGCTATACATGATAATCTATAATCGTTAATGCTAGTACACCACTAATCAAATGTATGGGAACGACATCATCTCAACGTTAAGTCACGTGGTCGAATGGAAAATTCGTACATCCTGTAGTTTTATGGTACAAATGATAGCCAGGTTACAATTTTTGTAGAACAAGCGATCAACTTAGGAGCGTCAATATGGCTACCAACTTATTGTTTTCTAAAATCACTTACGCGCCGAGGCGTTATCGATTGTAGAAAGAGATTCGTCACGAAACGGTCGTAACTTGGCTAGGCCTGCTTGTGTATATATATAAGTGCGAGTCGGACATGCACACTGAGGATTCCGTACAAAATTATCTATGTAAATAGTTCTATTCCCGAATGAAGCCTCGAAAAGTTTACGAAGATTTTACCAAATCGCAAAAAACTTTTTTTTGTGACGTTACAATATACTTGCTATTTTCAGATATTTTCCTATACCTGTGCTGTAAGACCGTACTTCATGCCAAATTTCAGAATTCTGGGTCAACTGAATGTACCTTATGAATTTTGATTCTCTTGAGACGAAAAAAATACGTGTTTTACGACATAAACGACCGTATCTTTTTTTTTCGTTAACTTAGAAGTTTAATTTTTTCACAGCTTCTAGGGACCATGGACCTGAGCATATAGTTTTGATTTTAATTCGATACCTTCACGGGTTACTGAGATCTCGACAGTCAAAACAGACAGAAGGAACCCTAAAAAGGACAAATGATTAGCTACTGTACTTCTGTATCTGGGTAATCATTTGTTCTTTTTTTAGCAGGCAAGTTGCTACTTTTCCGCTATTTGCAGATTTTTATTATTGCCTTAAAAAAAAATTAATGCAGCAGAATTTCCAATAATTTGGAACAGAATTGAAGATAAACACTCAAAAAATCACAAGTTTACAAAAATGTGTAACAAAAAAAAATATCAGTTTCAAAGTACCAAAGTACAAAACATAATTTGCATATTATATAAACAGCGCAACCTTCTATGAAAATGTATGAGAAATGCGAAAAGAGTGGTCAAGGAATCGACTCGTCTATTGAATGCGAACAATATTGGCGTTTCCACTGTGTGTGCAGGTGTACACCAGTGTGTAGACGGGTGTGCCACACTGGTGGCCACTTGTAATCAGACGCTTCGGTGCCGCGGTATGCCTGACTCAATAGCACCTGATATTGAATGGGTCTTTTTTTGTCTGGAATTCCAGACAAACTTGATACGGGCCAATGCCGTTTTGTGTACTTGAGCTAAAAGTTGATTGGTGTATCGAGTATCTTGTTTAGGTTATTTTAAAGCTTTTGCCCAACGCTTGACTGTGTTGGTACTTTGATTAAATTCATACCAAACATTGGTCGGATAACTGGTTTATTTAGCTCTATAAGTAATATTATGATTGTGTCGTATTGTTAAAGTGCACACCATCATTGTAATTAACTTTTTTCTCTCTCTATCAAACATCTTCTTTATAGCGATTTAAATGCGAAAACATGTCATTGGTATATAGTTGCATAATTTGTTGTTTTTATTAGTTGTTAATAATGTTTTTTTTTTCATTAAATAAATAGACTGGAATTGTATAGGAAATAAACTTCATGGAAGGCGAGTTTTAATTATTTTGATAATGTTTCAAGAGTAAGCAGTGGGTACTCATGATTATATTACAGCTCTAGATAAAGTCTTTAGTAACCCAAAAATCCTGTTATTTCAGAAAGGACGAAAACTGATTTCTAATATTTAGGAAAGATATTCTCCGAAACTGTATACAGAGGATGTCTTCAAGGTTCTGGAATGGAGAGGGCCAGGCATTAATGTCAATGGCGAGTACATCACTCACCTTCGGTTTGCCGACGACATAGTATGGCTGAGCCTACGGAGGAGCTCAGTACAATGCTCGGTGACCTAAGTAGAGCTTCCGAAAGAGTGGGACTTAAAATAAACAGGGACAAAATCAAAGTTATGGTAAACATCCATGTAGCACCCACTCCTATCAAGATCGGAGACTCTACACTCGAAGTTGTGGACGACGTTTACATGGGACAGACGGTCCAGTTGGGTAGGTCTAACTTCGAGAAAGAGGTCAATCATCGAATCTGACACGGCTGGGCAGCGTTCGGGAAGCTTCGCGGTGTCTTCTCGTCCAATATACCATAGTGTCTCAAGACGAAAGTCTATGACAAGTGCGTGTTGCGAGTGATGACATATGGTTCCGAAACCTGGTCGCTTACATTGGGCCTCATAAGAAGACTTAAAGACACCCAAAGGACAATGGAAAGGGCTATCCTCGGAGTTTCCTTGCGTGATCTCATCAGAAATGAAGATATCCGCAGGAGAATCAAGGTGTCGGTAACCTTGGTTCTCCTGCGGATAGCTCGAAGAATCGCCAATCTTAAGTGGCACAAGGCATATTGCACGCAGAATAGATTTAACAGTTTTAACAAAGTGGGTAGTATAAAACAGATGGTCGATGGGGACGAAAGGTTTTGCAGTAGCGACCTTGTACCGAAGACGCAGCGTTGGAAGGCCTTCCACAAGGTGGGCCGATGACCTGGTGAGGGTCGCGGGAATGCGGTGGATGCGAGACGCACAGGACCGGTCATTGTGGCGACGCTTGCGGGAGGCCTATAATAATAATAATAATAATTTATTTATTGCGAGCACCATTGACTCGTATACAAATTTAAAAAATATGTCCTACATCCAACAAAGGTAATATATATTTTCTACAGAATGTTGGATTTATTTATTTCTTTATGGACATGAAAATTAATATTTTTCACGGGTTTAACAACCCCAAAAACAATAATAGAGTACTTAAATATATTGTATTGTATTTTTTATTGTACTAATGAATTTACTCTTCACTAAAATCTTTCAAGAGATAAAATTCTCTTGAAAGATTTTTATGTTGTTGTTAGACTCGCGCTTGACCACTATCTCACCGAATGGAAAGCAGAAAGGATTATTCTTCTTCTTCCTGCCCTTATACCATATTACTTGAGGTCGGCGCTACACGTGTTTTTCTTCCATTATGTCCTGTCACACTATCACTAACTGCCTTTTCTTTCATATCACTCCTCACACAATCTTTATCCATTGTAAACTAATTAAAAACACGCTCTAATTAGCTGTATTACCTTGTGTAAATATATAAATCAAACTTAAAAAAAATATTTTTAAGTTAACGAAAAATAAAAGATACGGCCATTTATGCCGCAAAAAACGTATATTTCGACACTCTCTTCAATAAAATCAAAATTCATAGGGTACTTCCCGTTGACCCAAAATCCTGAAATTTGGCATAAAGCAAGGTTATATAGCACAGGTGTAGGAATAATTCTGAAAACAAAAAATAAATTTGTTTTACGTCATAAAAAAAAATTTTTTTGGCTATTCGGAAAAGTCTTCGAGACTCCATTCGAGAATTGAACTATTTACATAGGTAAGTTTGTACGGAAACCTCAGGGCGCGAGTCCGACTCGCACTTGCCCAGTTTTTTTTTAAATCTATTTACCCAGCCGTTACCGAGAGCTATCGCAATTTATGAGATACAACCTCGTGACAGATAAACGCACAGTGGAGTCTTAGTAATAGGATTCCGTTTTTATCCTTTGGGTACGGAACCCTAAAATGTAATAATTAATAAAGCAACCTCCTATTCTATCGTCAGACAAAATGTATCCGTGATGTTCTCATAAGTTTTAATTACTCTGTAACTACAAGTTATATCGTGAGTGCAGTCCTCGCCGACTGCTGAGGTTCGGCACAACTTCGGCGACACTCGCTTGCCGAACAACTAAGTATGCAAGATAAGGAGCTTGTGTGTTCCAGACGAGGGATGCACCTTCGTGAAACATTAATGTTAGCAATGAGTTACTATTGCAGATTAAAGAATGAGTTCACTGAATTATTATAATTTCGTGAATCCAGCAGAATGTATTCGTTTTATTTACATTTATGGAAATATGGAACGAGTTATCTCAGAAACAATTTTAAAGAGAATATCTTTTTTAAATAGTTTTTTATTTTATTTGATATAAATTAGAGCTTGACTATGATCTCGCCTGATGGTAAGCAGTGATGCAATCGTTGATGATGACGCGCACTAGTTTATTGAGCATTTTCACTGTAAGCTTGATGAATACACCTAAATTATAATCGGATGAGAAAACCGCAGCAAGCAAATTGTTCCAATCCTTCGATGTACGTGGTACAAACGACGAGGAGGTAAAACGCTTAGTCCGGATCGTGGAGTAACACCAGCGTAAGGGTGGACACTAGCCGTGCGTCGGGTTGTCCGATGGTAGAAAGGCGATGGCGGAATCAAGTCATGTAATTCTTACGCACACTTTTCAACTTTTGAAGATCCTAAAGTAAGTTTTGTAAAAAAAAATGACTATATATTTATATTGCAAAATCATAGGTACCAGGTATCACTATCACTACATAGTATAAAACAATTTCGCTTCCCACTGTCTGTCCCTATGTATGCTTAGATCTTTAAAACTACACAACGGATTTATATGCAGTTTTTTTAAAAGATAGCGTGATTTTAGAGGAAGGTTTATATGTATAATTCATGCATAATATAGTAGAGAAACACTGGTAATATTGGAGGTTCTGATGTGATTTTTTGCGTTTACTATGTAAACGCTGGCAGAACCCTACGAGATCGATCAAAATAATGTACTACAGTATTGTATACCTTAAAAAAATCTACAAAAAAATCCACGATGGTATGTCTGTCTCTTAGGTTATCCCTAAGAGCCCACAATAACCATTTTTTATACTTTACTTTTTACGAGAAAAAATGGCTTATTTATGAAGGAATTTTAAGCAATACAACATCATTCCTTATCCAATTAAGTGCCTTAAATTGTGCATATAAAATAGAGCAACATGGCCCTTTGCTGCATGTAATTTAAATGAATATTTTCGAAGATATTACAGATTTAAAACGCAGGGACGTAGCGGTTTCGATGGTATCAGCATTGCACCCGTGCGAAGCCAAGGCGGGTCGTTTGTTTTTAGTAAATTTGTCATCTCGTATTTACCAAATATAAATTCGAGTAAATATACAATCAATCTGCCTAGCTCTTCCTTATGCAGCCCGAGTCCAGTTGAGTATCAGTATTCTGCTTCGATTGTCTGCCTATCTGAATTTCACAACACAGTAACTGAGTGACACCATACCAAAGCATGGTGTTTTTGACAAGACTTTTTAGGGTTCCGTACCTCAAAAAGAAAAATCGGAACCCTTTAGGATCACTTTGTTGGCCATCCGTCTGTCTGTCAAGGCCCTTTATCTCAGGAACGCGTAAAGGTATCAAGTTGAAATTAAAACCATATACTCAAATCTGTAGTCCCTTGAAGCTGTGAAAAAATCAAACTTCTGAGTAAACAAAACAAAAAAGAAACTGCCGATTATGTCGCAAAAAAACGTGTATTTCGACACTCTCAGTGAAATCAAAATTCATAGGGTACTTCCCGTTGACTCAGCATACTGAAATATTGCATGAAGAAAGGTCTTATATCAAAAGAATAGGAAAAAATGAGAAAACTTTAGAAAATTTGGAAGAATCTCCAAAACTCAATTCGGGAATTGAACTGTTTACATAGGTAAGTTTGTACGGAATCCTGAGTGCGCGAGTCCGACTCGTTCGATTTTTTTTTAATACTGAATATCCACGTAACAACAGTCAAATATTAAAACTGAGACCAACGGTCTAGCGTGGTTCTGGAGATACGGATGAGTCTCGTTACCGAATGTATGTCCTTCCACGATATGAAGAAGGAGAATTATTATTATATTACCACTACCCTGAAAACACATTACAGGTGTGTGTAGTCCTTACGGTTGAGGAGTGAAAATGTTTTAACTTTTTCCAATATTGTTATTAAAGGTCTTTAATGGTTCAATTATTCAAAGTATTTTATTTCAAATAAACCATTTACAGGCACTTTTGAAACGTCAAGATGTCTTCTTGACATTTCAAAAGTGCCTGTAAATGGTTTTGGTTGTTTGGTTCTTCTGACTGTCAGTCAGAAAAAAAATGATGCTTGTTGCACATTCCAAAGCGTAGATCTCTATGGAGAAGAATGTGCAAGAAACTCCATGGGCATTCTTTTCAATCACGTGTTACAAATGTCTCGGTTCTATAATATGTTTTTTGTCGCTACTATCATGTGAAAACAATGTAAATAAAGTAAAAATAAAAACTAAATATACATATTAAAATAGCAACTGGTAGCTAAGAGATGGCCAGTCTCAACTGACAGCACCTGTTCACGGTTATGACGCGAATATTAGCGCCACTCAGTCCAATCATTTTGAAAGAAATCGAATGATCCAACACACGCGCAACCATCAGTGAGACATTTAAGTGAGCATGACAAGAATATATAAAAGGCTGGAATTCAATTAATTTGCGTAGCCTTTAATCAACTAGATTAAGGTTTGCTTGCTTAACCTCGAGTATCGAGGCGTGTGGTTGTTACTCTGAAGCCAGGAGATCGTACCATGTATAAGTATGTTGTAAATCTCAGCGAGCTCATAACTGCGGCGCTCGGCTGATGGACTAGTTAACTTTGCGCAAGTTCCAAGCGAGTTGCTTTAGTTGCTCCTCAACTTGAGGTACCAGGTTTGCAGGATACTTACACAGGCTTCGATATAATATTCTAAGTTTGTGTTTCTTCTAAAGTGGTATTAAGTAATTAAATTCTTTTGAAGTTGATGTTAATGTATTATTGATTTATTTATATATACTTTATTGTACACCAAGATAATAAATGAGCCTTATATTTAAAAATACAATAGAATTGCGGCCTTATTGCATTCCGCGATCTCTTCCAGGGAACCTAGTATGGAAAAATATTGTTTGGACATAAAACGGGGTTTGCACTTGGTGCATTATAAAATAAGCTAAACAATTGGTGAGAAAAAAATAAATTAACAAAGTACTTTGTTAACACTAAAAGACATACTTACTAAATAATTATTTAGGCAAGAAAACAAGTGACAACTACAATTAATACAGATAAAAACGAAATAAAATTACAAGGATAAGTAATATTCCTTCACAAGTGTTTTGAATACGTGTAGAGATAGCGCGTATTATCTACTTATCATGTTGTAATGGATGAACTACCACCATTGGCCCCTGCCCACCCACTACTGGGAGATTAGGCCGTAATCCACCACTCAGGCCCATGTCTTCGAATTTTTGGTTCTAAGTCATGGGGGTTTCCTGACGATGTTTTCTTTCACCGTTTTGAGAGCAGTGGTGATGAAATAAATTACATAAAGTAATGCGCCTGGCTGGGTTTGAACCCGCGACCTACAACTCGTAAGTCGGGGCCGTTATCGTTATCACTGGTCCGCGGACTAACTTAAACCTATTTATTATTTAGTGATCTTTGTAAAATGGATAGATTTTTAATCACGTAAATTTTTCATGACCACTGCTCTCAAAACGGTGAAGGAAAACATCGTGAGAAAACCGGCATGTCCTAGAACTAAAAAATTCAAAGATATGTGACATTCACCAACCCGCAACGGGCCTGCGTGGTGGATTACGCCCCGTTACCTCTCCTAGGGAGAAGGCTTGAGTCCCAGCAGTGGGAACATTAAAAGGCTAATTTTGCTAAGTTTTTCATAAGACCTTATTGTACCTATCACAAAAAAACTGAGCAAGCGCCAGACGGACTCGCACACTACGGGGTTCGTATAAACTTCTCGATTCTGTTTATAGATTTATTCCTATACCTGTGCTATAAGACCTTCCTTTATGCCAAATTTCAAGTTTCTGGGTCAACGAAAAGTACCTTATGAATTTTGATTCCCTTGTTTCGAAATACACGCTTTTTCCGACATAAACGGTCGTATCTTTTTTTTTTGTTAACTTAGAATTTAGATTTTTTCACAGCTTTAAGGGACCGTATACTTGAGTATATGATTTTAATTTCAACTCGATACCTCCATGCGTTCCCGAGATAATGGGTCTCGACAGACTGAAAATGAAAATCGGAACTCTTATAGGATCACTTTTTCAGCCGTTTGTTTGCCTGTCAGTCTGTTATAACAACCTTTTTTTTAGTTTTAAGTATTTGTAATTATAGCGGCAACATAAATATATCATCTGTGAAAACAACTGTCTAGCTATAACGTACGGTTCAAGAGATACAGCCTGGTGACAGACAGACGGACAGTAGAGTCTTAGTAATAGGGTCCCGTTTTTATTCTTCGGGTACGGAACCACAAACATCACATAAACAAATGATTTAGAATTTAAACGATACACATACAAAACATTACCGTAGCGAAAGATATCACAGTACGTGCTACGCCGTAGCTTGCTACGCCGTAGCTCGCTACGAGTTACGATTGCTACGCTTCTTTGTACGACAAACGCCTACGCATTCGAATAGTATTTGATAGTTTCCTTGGTAAATAAATAATGCTTTACTTGCTTCCCACTAAATATTATTATTTGTTTAGTCAGTTTCAAAATGAACAAACGGAATTCAATAAAACGCTGGACCAGTCGACGTGGAGACACTTTGAGAAATAGTGCACGTCTCACAGCTTAAATGGTCTTTCAATTAACTAAATACACAATGTATACATATGTATTTTCAGCCAAGTCACCGGTTAGCGATAGAGGCACCTCGAATAGGCACCTCGATAGGGGTGCCTCTATTAGGTCAAAAGTAATAATAGTAAGAAAATTCATGCAGATCGAAGAAAATGAAATTTACTCACAACACGCTACATTAACTTGGCTTGGCCCGTTAATGTAGCTTAAAAACTAGCCCAGAGGTAAGAAAAACTGCACGTTTTCCTAGATAAAAATCTTCTTCTTCCTCTTTTCGTGTCGATGTACTCTAACTAAATTTTATCTGACCAGTATTTGATAAATAATAATAATATTTATTAAAAATTCATTACAGTATAAAGAAATACAGTCTTAAATATAAATCTTAATTCTGAGTCTTACGTGCCTGAACTAGGAAATCCTGTCGAGAAGAATAGAGAAGAACTAAAATAATTTAAAATTAACAAATAATCAATAGGATTCTATAGTACAATACAAACGTGTAAAAAATCTGTAAAGTAGACAAGTTATCTTAAACTATTATATTATTACCAAATCTTAACTTCTAGTTTCTTAATTAACAAGATACTTAAACCAGACCAAATTTGTATTAAAAAAACACTTTAGCACAATCAGTAAATTCTTTGTATCATCGTAGGATATTCTTTGAAGAGCCTCCTTAAGAATTCTCTTACAGTTAATTTGGTTCAAGCTATAAATGTTTGTTTTCGCGTTTAATTTATTGTAGAGGAGAGGACCGAATCAAACATATACTCGTAACTGTTGAGATTTTTAAAATATAATTATTATTAACCGTCATGACTCGACTGCGCCAAAAGTTTTTCGAGTGTAAGCATGTATGTTTTTTTGGTGCTATCATCATCATCATTTCAGCCGAAGGACGTCTACTGCTGGACATAGGCCTCCCCCAAGTGTCGCCACAACGAGCGGTCCTGTGTCTTGCATCCATCGCATTCCCGCGACTGTCACCAGGTCATCGGTTCACCTTGTGGGAGGCCTTCCAACGCTGCGTCGCCACTTGCACCTTTCGGCCATCCGTTCTATGATCAATGTGCCCTGCCCACTGCCGCTTAAGTTTGGTGATTCTTCGCCTATGTCGTAAGGAAACTCCGAGCATAGCCCTTTCCCTTGAACTTTGGTGCTTTATTAGAGCCTAAACAGCTTATTGCATTTTACTTTAAGAGGTGTCGTTAGATTCGTCTTAGTTGTGAGTGACACTGGGCACATCTAAATTAAAAAAATTACGGGTTTACTATTTGGTGATATTAGATCAACTAATTTTTTGTTGCAACTTCATGTAAGGTAAATCTTCATTTGTGGTCAACGGACTCAGCGAGACGATTTAGAATTACTCAGTAAAATGTAGAAAACAAAAATAGCTGACACTATCAAAAAATCCAACCGCAAAAAACGACAAAACAACGAAAGTGTCAAATCTATGTTTGACTGAAAGAAATTCCAAAGGTATACAAGTTCCATGATTCCACAAACTTATTGACACTGTTAAGTTTTTTTTTTTAAATATTATGTTTAGCTTTAAAGCTAAACATAATATCCTTAAGGAAACCTTAAGGTTTAGGGAACGATTAAGAGTTTAGAAATTCTAGACTATTGTTCTATCGTGGGCGTTCTTTGAGAAAATTTAGTTAATTTTAAATGAAAAAGCCAATATACTGTGAATTCCTACACAGTTCTAAAGAAAGAAATTAAGAAGCCAAGACTATGCCTCCTAAACAATTCTCAAGAAAGGGTATCGTGTGGGAGTAGAATTTCATTCCTGCGCCTTTGCCTTCATTGTGGGGCCTTAAATACTATATTCGTTTGTTTGTAGGTAAGTAGATAGGTCATAGAAACAAAGTCGTTTTTATAAAAGTATATGAAGAGTCATTGATTCTAGCGCTTAGCCAAGTTATGATAGTTTCGTGTCGAATCTCTTTCTATAATCGGTAACGCCTTCTATTTGATTGTTCTGACTTTTTTTTTATTCTTCATAGGTTCGCGCTTGACCGCTATCTCACCTGATGGAAAGCGACGATGCGGTCGACAATGGATCGCGCTTACCTAGAAGTAACATGACTTAATGTTGAAATTAATGCTAAAATGATTGTAGATTACAAATTTTTTTTTTTGTTAATAGGTTCTCACTTGGATGAACTTGACTAAGCCTGCTGAACTTTTATATGAATAAAATTGCAATTATTAATATATTTTTTTAGGTTTTGTTTTTTTTGTTGTTAGTGATAGCATGACGGGAAACAGTACAGAATGGTACAAAAAAATGTATTGCGCCGACCCAATATAAAACGGGACAAGGGCAGGAAGATGACGTTCACAATGAAATTGCAATTAAATCTTGCTAAACTCGTTACATTGTCAGACAGCAAAACGTGCGTAATTACAGTACAGTACAGACTACAGTAGTTCTTGCTCACGGAGGTGTTTTGGTCATTGTCGTGTTTATATGTACGTGTATATTTTGTTTCTGTGTGTGTATTGCTTGGAATGCTCGGTGTGCATAGAACATACTCAGAAGTAATATGTTCGTGAATCTAAACACATAACCAAGACCAACATGTGAGCAACAGTAACACGGTGGATATTCCATTCATGCGTACAAAACGTTCCGAGAATACTTTAGGGTGTTTTGTATATCGTGCGGATTTCATCAGGCATGCGGGATTGCTCCACACGCGTAACCCCCGCAAATGTCCCTTTCATACAAGTATCTATATTGTAATGTGTGTAATACGCACGCGGGACGTGCTTTTAGCATTTTGAAATTTTCTGCACGCGGAGCAAATCCGCATGAAATCCGCACAATATTAAAAACACCTCGCACACCACGAGATGGACCGATGAACTAGTGAAAGTCGCGGAAATCTAACGGATGCGCGATACACAGGTCCGGGCGTTGTGGTGATACTTGAGGGACGTCCTTCGGCTGAACTGTTGTGAGATGACACGTACAAAAAAAAAAATATTCTCCGCTAGTTTGTGTTCGTTGACAGTTACAATCCGGTGGTCTTTTTATTATTGATAGGCTCGCGTTTGACTACTATCTCTCCTGCTGGTAAGCGATGATGTAGTCGGTGGAGGAGCATGCTTGCCTAAAAATAACATAAGAGTGAATAGCTTACTAGAGAGAAGCAATTAAACGCTTCTATGGTTAAATTATGAAATTTATATTATTAGGGCTATATTTCACCGGGACACCATGGCGGTGCTACCAGTCGCCGCTACTAACAAAATCTCTGGTGTGTGTTTATTTGCGCAGTCAATTTGGCGGCGCGATCAACTCGGACGCGTGCACTTAAGATCCATTTTGATACTGTCTCAGTGTGGTGTAGCGACTCTGGTGTAGTGTATGGTGTCTAGTTTGGTAGCTTACGGACACCATGGCGGCATGACTAGTTTCGCCGAGTCTTTTTACTTATTTGACATCTTAAAACAATCTCCATCCCAATATAAATTCCTATGCTATCTTTACTTAGGGACCAATGCAAGCTTATTAAGAAAATAAATGTACTTATTATGATTATATTATTATTCTATAATTATAATGAGCCAGTATAGTCCTAGCGATGGACATCCATCGCTGGCCACATCATTGCTTATAGTCAGGTGGGAGAAAGGACCAATGCAAGCTTATAAAGAAAATAAATGTACTTATTATGATTATATTATTATTCTATAATTATAATGAGCTAGTAAAGCCCCACTATTGGCTAAATGTAGGCAAATGCAAATGTAGGCGTGGTGGTTAAGCTATTAGATGCTGCGCTGCGGGTTTGGTTTCCATGTAAAACTAGTATTTGTATACCACCGCACTAAACCATACAGAAGAAATTTATAGAGTGGGAAACGAGGCCAAGGCAAGGTCTTCCTTCCCTACTCCGAGTTCTCTCGGTCGTCTGCGATTTTGGGCATGTTATTTGCGAAGAATTCCCGCTCTTCCCGCAAGGGACAGTCCCTTGCTGGGCCTGCTGCAGTGTTGCTTTTTTTAAATCTATACTTTTTTTAAATGATAGAAATTATTGCTTGGCTGCAATCCAACCTGATGGTAAGCAGTGATGCAATCGTTGATGGTGCACTAGTTTATTAAGAGCCTATTCACTCTAACCTTGATGACACCTAAATTATAATCGGATAGGAAGACCGCGGCTGGCAAATTGATTCAGTTATTTGATGTACGCTGTATAAACGACGAGGTGAAACGCTTATTTCAAACCATAGAGGTTTTAACAATGTAAAGGCGGAAACTCACCGTACGTCGGGATGTCCGATGGTAGAAAGGTGATGGCAGAATCAAGTCATGTACTTCCTGCACGCATTCTCCAAAATGCATCCTGTAAAATACCGAAAGGCGCCTCTGTACTCTGGGCTTTGTAGATTTGTTTTAACTAAATCTGGATCACCAATTAGCCTCTTCACTCGCCTTTCCACTGAGTCCAAAACTGCTAGATGGCATTTTGCAGCACCAGCCTATATATGGCTGCAGTACTCCACAATCGATCGGACCTGTGATTTACTTACTGACCTCATCTGTTACTCTACTTCCTTTTCAAACACTACGCTGCCCGCTGGCCACTCAGCTGCGAGATACGATGGTGAAAGTGGAACTGGGTTGGTGATACCTGCCGCGTGCCAGAGCAGCAAAGGTTTTTTTTTTTTTTTTTTCGTTCCCTCACGCGTGCTGCCTCCTCCTTCGCTAGCTAACATTACTGCTTCGCAGAAGGAGGCGACTGCCTGCCATTCCTCCTCGCTCCGGACCATAGCCTGAACCAGGGCCCGACGCGAAAGGTCGCTGCCACCAATTGCCTCCACGAGGACACGGCGGTGCTCCGCCCAAGCGGGGCACACCTCCACCGTATGCTCCACCGTGTCCTCTGGGTGGTCCGCACAATGATGACACCCGGGCGTTGCTTCCGCCAGAATCCGATGCAGGAACCTCCCGAACTGGCCATGCCCGGTGAGGACCTGCGTCATGCGGAAGGTGAGGACGCCGTGTTGTCGCTCTAGCCACTCCTCAAAGAGGGGACTTACCGCCATAATTGTAGCGTGCCCAAGAGCAGCAAAGGTTGACAAAGTGGGTCCCAAATATATCGTGTTTTTAATATCTTTCCCTTATAGAGGACGAAGAATAAATAATTAGGGTCGTATTTCCAAACCTCGCGAAAGTGCTGCGTCATCTGATTACACACACACATATGTACGTACAAGACAAGACAATGTAACGAGTGTATTGTCAGTGTGTGTGTTGCGATGACGTCACGGCGGCCATGTTTTTTTCGTACTTGTGAAAGCGCTTATTAATATGGAGGTGTTATGAAACGGCCTCATTAATAAGTTTCTAGAGCGTAGTCACTGGCTGAATGTTTCGAAAAGAGATGCATGGTACATGCATGCAACTTTCAGCTGAAATGATGATGATGAAATTATTTGACGGACGTTCCCGGTTTTATAAAAGGTGAAAGTGAGTTTGTCGGCCATTTCGATCAAATCTATTCTTCTTTCGAAGACATTCATTGCTTATTTTCTACCAAAAATCCAGAGTCTAATACTGTTGAGAATTTCCAGATGAAAACTACCACTGTCCGACCCGGTACGGCCCCAAAACCTCAAGCTTCGAAGAAATAAGATAAATTTGTAATGATCAGAGTGTATTTTAGAAAGTTTTTCTAACAGGCACGCTATCAATCTTCCAATAATGACAGGATTCAGTCAAGCAATCAGTTGTAATTTGGTAATGGATTGAGAGCGCCCGGCGGCGGCGGGGACAATGTGCTTCTTTTCTAGTATCGACACAAAGTGCACGAGACCAGCTGATGCCGATGTGAACGTATCATCCAATTCACAATGTGGTAGACTGAGTTTTAGTGTGGTAATGCCTATCTCGTCTTAGGCACCCAAATCTATACATAGATGTCTGTCTTTTTGTATTTTTTTTTTTAAGTACGTACCTATTATAGTATATTCGACAACTATAACTTAAATTCATTTTATAGTCGGTTTGTTCCGGCTAATATCCAAAACGGCTGACCAATTATGACACTCACTGTTCGAAACGAACACGAAAATTAAACAGCTTTTTGAAAATCCAACCAAATGGCATCATTGCTGGCTGTTTTAAAAGCTAGTAGGTATATACCTAATAAATTCTGATTTTTTATTAGTGAAGGATCACGGCGTTTACGCGTCCTGCACTATAATCTTAGCGTTGCGTGCTTTGCTTAAGAAACAAAGCTTAATTTAAAACAAAGAACGTAATATAGTTATATTTCAAAATTCAAATCTAATCACATTTTGACTACTACTGCCACACTAAAACGCTTTCATACAAGTTTAACTACACGTGGATGTTATTTTAAAGCTATGTGATGTCTATATTCAGATATACCGTAACTGCTCCCTCTATTTTGCGGTGTAAAATCAGCCTGCCCCTCTCCTTGGAGAGCTGTCAATTTAGGCGATTGATTGCGACACGACGGACTCGATGCAAGCGCGATTCTGATTGCGTTACCCGCTCAATGGTATAGCAGTCTGATATTGCGGTAGTAGTATGATTTTGAATCAATCAGCTCATATTGAAGCTTGGTACATTATTTTTGGTATACCACTGCTTTTTGGTATGTAGTGCCGAAATTTGAGACTGGATTGCTCGTACATCGTTTACTTACATTGCCGTTTTGATTGCGTATGTGATTGATGCTAGTTCAGCTCATAGGACACACATACACATACACACACACACACACACACACGCGTAACAAAAGTATTTTGGCGCCGAGTTTGTCGCTTCTGACATACCGCTGTTAAACCCGCGATGGTTTGTGCTGGTATGTAAATATGTTAGCATGAATGTATCAATGTTTTTGTTTAATAAACGGAAAAAAAACGCACACGCACGCACGCACATAGTTATTGATAGTATTATAATTCTGATCTTGGTTTTAATCTTTGTGTGTAATAAAGTATATATGTATAAACAAATAAATAATAATTTGGAAGTTACTGTTTAAAAATATTATTATAGTATCGTATATTTACTAACTGTTTAAGGTATTGTGGGACCAACTTTAAATATATTTTTTTGTCATTATATATGTGGAAGCTTGTAATTAGCAATTTAGTTATTTACCATTGTCTTTATGTTGTTATAAGTCTGTAAGCTTTCCTAAAATGTGAAAAATAAAATAAAATAAAAATAATGTGGAGTTTTTTTTTTTAAATTTAGTAATTGTGAATAATTTATTATTCACTAGCTTCAGCCAGCGGCTTCGCCTGCGTAAAAGTAGGTTTCTCCATACAAACTTTGGACCCCTTTTTCATCTCTTTAGGGGATGAATTTTGGAAAATCCTCTCTTAGTGCTCGCCTACGTCATAAGGATAAGGAAGCCTTGTGCAAAATTTCAGGTTTCTAGTCCCAGTAGTTTTGGCTGTGCGTTGATATGTCAGTCAGTCAGTTTCTCCTTTTATATATATAGATTTATGGTTTTAGGTTACTATTGGACTTGTTTGATATAAATGAGCATAGCAGTTGAGAGTTTGTCATGCTCATCCAAATTTCTTACTGATGTTATATACTACATAGGTGGCGCGTGTGTAGAACATTCCGTTCCCCTCAAAATGGTTGAGCTGAGTGGTACTGATTTGGAGGTAAAGCGGAACAGAGAGTAAAGTCCCGCAAACCTCAATTGAAAAGGGAGGATCCTCCAACCAGACGGGTGTTATGTCTGGTGGGCTACTACTGCCCGATAGGTGATTTCGGGCTGTTCTATATGTCCCAAACGCGCGGAGAACTTTGATTGCGCGATGCAGGATTAGTTCTTAAGTGACGCCATAGATGTCGCTACACTGATATATGCATCATACCCGGGAACAGACGCTGTCAGTTAAGACTAGTCATCTCCCAGCTGCTAACGGCTTATTTTAATTTCTATATTTTGAATTGTTTTTTTTCTTTATTTACATCGTTCTCACATAATATAAGCGAAAAGAAATATGAAACCGAGGTATTTGTAATACATAACAAGGTTTAAAAGAGTGTCCATGGAGTTTCTTGCACATTCTTCTCTATAGAGATCTACGCTTTGGAATGTGCAATTAGCATCATTTTTCTGACTGACTTAGTTCTTGACAATTCAAAAGTGCCTGTAAATGGTTTATTTGAAATAGGTAAATGCTTTGATTGGCGTCAGTTTGCAAAATTACTACCAGGGACCGTGTAATTGAAAAACAACAAGGGAAGATTCGATCTCTAACAATTCTACCGAACGTAACCAATCAAAATTGTGTAATTAAAACTGTTATATTTCCACGTTAATTACTGAAACGATTACTTCGCTCAGCTCGTATTATTGTAATCAGCAATGTGTAAACTAATTGTATGACAGACAACACAGCACTGTGCAAACAATTCAATAAAACACTGATCGTATTCGAATATTTAATTTTACTAAAGAGTCGAAGCATTCGTCAGTTTGTTTGTATGTGTTATTTTTTTTCATTTTGATAGTGATTTTACGAGCGTACATTTAATCAGAGAGTGTTTTTAAATAAAATTGCTGGAAAACGAGCCGAGCACCTGCTGCCTTCTATAATATTTATTTAATTTACAGAAGAGCAGCATTCTCTACCATAAACCCCCTCCTTTTCTACCTTTTTTCTCTAAATTATGGGTTAAAAAACGTTTCAAACACAGACAAATGAGACATAATTGTGAAACTATGTCATATATTGTTTCACAAATTGGCATATTTTTACGACAGGTGCTGCTTAATCAAGCTTAAGCATAGCATAATCAGCCTTATAATGTTCCTTGTTCACTGCTCGGATTCAAGCCTCCTCTCTAGGAGGCCCGCGTGGTGGATTACGGTCCTTTCCCTATGGGCCGTAATCCACCACGCGGGCCCAGTGCGGGTTGGTGGATGTCATATATCTTCAAATTTTTGGTTCTTGGATCCCACAAATTAACGGTGCGCTCCTGGTCTATAATATTGAATAGGCCTGATTCGGGATATCCCCTGATTGCAAAATTTGCACACGAGATATATCGCAGAGACAAACTGAACATGTGTGATGTTGCTGTTTTTATTTTGTTTCACCTGTCCCGATCTTTGTCTGTAATCAAATCTTGCAAATTAAATTTGATCCACTTCCCGGTTACCGACTGAGCTGAAATTTTGCTTGCATGTGTAAATCATATGACCATGCAAAATTATTATGACATGGAGCTGATCTGATGATGGAACCGGAAGGTGGTCATAGGAACTCAGATAATCCTATCGTGTTTGAGCTTTTTGGAATAGTCTTGCCGAGTATTAATTAATTAATACGCTTGCTATGAAATGGTTTTAATTGAAAACTTGTTTATACATTTATCTTACAACAACAAAATGGCGGTGAGTGGGCGAGTGTGGTAGCGGCTTGGGGCCATTTATTTTTCAACAGAAGCTTTTGGTGGCCCCTTGTGTGTTTAGTGTTTGAAGCCAGTCGCCCATTGTGGGGCGGGCTTTTTGTTTTTGTTTAAAAGTAACTGAATCACGTGTGTATTTTATTTCTAAACGCCTACGTAGGCGTACTGTAGGCGTGAAAAATCTTGCCCTATGCTGATAGGGCAAGTTTTTTCACGGTTTTTTTTCGGATGAGTATATATTACCTATATTTCTGCAGTTGCTCAAGAATAATTGTTGTTCTCATTACCACAAGAATCATCATCATAAAAAAACGTACACTACTTAGCCCCCCTCTCCCCCAAGTGTTTTCACAACGAACGTTCCAGTGCGTCTCGCATAAAGAATGTAAAAACATAATCATAAAATAATATTTTATATAAAGCTTAAATTCAGCAAAACATTTCATGGCAACTCTGATCTGAAGGCAGTAAACATGAACTGAGCTCCGGCAGTTCTACTCAGTATAATGCATTTATTATGTTAAATTTTTAATTTAATTTGAGCGTGAAATTACTTCAACACGCGGTTCAATTAAGTGAATAAATGTCGGGCTGCTCGCCACGTGTCCGCGGCTTTTGACAAGCTCCCGCTGGGAGACACACGTAAGAGTTTTTTTAATCTGTTGTTTCGAACAGATATCTCTTGCGTCGCCACAAAGGACTCGTTGTTCGTATGTTAACTTATTTTTCATGATTGTTTTGCTTTATTTTGCCATCCTTTTGAAGTGTATCTATTAAATACACGCCAGACCGACACATTTTCAAATATGCTCCTATTTACTCAGAACGTTTGACGCAAACGAGTTTCCATCTCTTTTTTTTTGTGCCGCAGTCATATTCGGATAAGAAAAATGTTTGAAAAAGGTAATTAAAATAAAACATTGTTATACAGTACAGCAAACGTGTTTATTGGTTACCAAGTGTAATAATTATATAAACGTTCCAGTATACAGTTGCCTGGCGCTTTGCTAAACAGAAGTAGACAGTGAGGGAAGAGTGACAGTACTTCCGAAGAAATATAACCTTCGGAGGAAAGAAGTGACATAGAAGGAGCAGTGATAACGTTATCACGAGCTGAAGCAACGCGCCACACAACACAAGCGCACTCGTCGGAAATTCGGTTTCAAGCTCATCATTTTGGGTAATGGGCATTAAATAAGATCCTTAACCAAAGTCGTTACAGTTTATACATTTTTGGTGACGTTAAAATTAAATAATTCAGCATTCGTCAAATTGTTACGACACAGTTTAAGTGCACACTTCGATCTTAAAGTGAACCCCTTCGGAGCTTAATAAACTTTCGTCGAATGTTTTTCTTTAATACCAAAATTAAACGCTGAATGAAAATGATATTTCGTTCCGGCGGGAGTGACCGCGGGGTGAGTGTGACCGACGACCGCAGCTGCCTCGCGCGCGGGTCACGCCGCATCCTGGTCACTCTCGGGTTAGTGAAACGATGCATTGTCATAACAACACTATTAGCAAGTTCCCTGAAGTAGTAAACAGTCACAGTGTGCCGACAGTGCGCTCGATAGAAATTACATGTTTGTACGTTAAACGGACTAAAGAACCACAAAATAACAGCCAGATTTTAGAAGAAAATCCTTAGTTTACAGTTGAGTATAGGTTCAAAAATCGTTCAGTCACAATTTATAAGAAATAGTCGTTCTTTCACATCATATATTAAAGTTATATTTAAATATACATTAAGAAATTCACAGCATTACATTTTTTAAAGTGGATGGTATTATTGTCTTTATGACAATTTAACTGAAACTACGGGTCACATACATTTTCGCTTCTCCCTCCTCGAGGCATCGAGAGCCTTTTAGTACAAAATTATACAAATAAAAGTGTAAGTAACAGTTTTAATATCAAACTGTATAAGAAGTTATAAAAAGTTTAGGTCATTTTGGCACAACGATCTCCATCACAAGACCTTACTCTACATTGTATACTAGCTTTTAGCTTACATAGTCGGACCGTGCCGGACGGGGCGGAGCGGCAGCCGGACGGCGGGCCACGCTCGCCGGCTACTGCCGCGTCCAGCATCTCGAGGCTTAGTAGCTATCAATCCTAGCTCAGCTCAGCTCCGCTCGCATTTAATGCTTGCAAACTTGAAAGTGAAATGATGAACGAAGTCAACACAGTGCAAGATGGTTAGATCCAAATATTCCACGGATTTAGTTGGTTCACTTCGCTCATTATCAGCTTCAGTTAAAGCCTCGTTTACTCTAGTCCGATTTAAGTAAAAAACAAAGTAAGAAATCGACATAATATTTCGACATACAATAAGTTTATGTAAAATATGTTAACTTATATGAGTAGCGGTAAGTATAACTACAAAATATACTAAAAAGCCATGAAGTTAGAACGAACTCCTGGTGGAAGCATACGGCGTCGAAAAACCTGACGGAACGCCAACCCGTATGCCTCCGTTTACATACAAATAGCTTTCAATTCCTTACATGTAATTTAACGTTAAACAATAGCAATCCAAACATTATAACCTTCAACCAATGTATTTTATTTAGTAAAATGTCATTTTTACAAATTTATTCTCTACCTACGTCCCTAGATCAAACCTTTTACTTTTTTTTTTAAATTACAATAGTAAAATAAAATATTTTTGTTAATTTCTCTATTTACCCATTTAAGTTTATCTTCTCTCGCACTAGAGCCTTCCATTTAATTCCAATTTTGAGTTCTCTATCTAATACTCTCCTGATAATGCAACCTTGGGAAAAGAGAGTGAGAACGAAAGAGAGACAGGAGTCGTATTATCAGCAAGAGTGGAGTTGTAAGGAGTAGAGTGATATGTGAACGCCATCTACTCGGTTGTATAGGAGGAAGAAGTGCACAGTTCACAAGGAGACACCTACTTACCATACAGCTACAACACTTATTACATATATTTGATTATCTAAGTTACGACATACAAACTACTGTCATATTTCACAATTGTTGTCAAACTCAACATATATACGACAGATTCGTAGGCAGCATCAGTATGTGCAGTGGCGTAGCTAGGTGACCAGCGAGGCAAAAGGGCCTCTGAGGGCCCTTTTTTACGTTGGAAATTATCAAATAACTTCTCCCGCTCTGGTTGGAGCTAAAGGGAGTGTCAGACTTTTAGTAAATAAAACGAGTTGCCATAATTAAAGTATTTTTGTAAACTATTTTATATGATTTAGAAGTCGTTAGAATTTTTCTCTTGCTCAAAAAGGATTGCTTATCAGGTTTTGGGGGTTCCTCGAGCTTGGGGGCCCTGGGCACTACCCCGCGCCCTACGCCAGTGAGCATGTGTCCTCAAAATGGCGGCAATCTTGAAGCCACAGCAGGAACACAACAGAACTGTTCTCACGCGCGCTTGTTACATTTCGTGAACTTGTTTGTCAAGTGCCTCGCGCCTGATATCGCAGCACTAAACTTATCGCCAAACACTAAGTCATGTTCTCAGCTTTAAAGTTTTATCATTTACTTCAATTAAACATGAAAACACAGCTGGTGTATGTCACCGTACTTATGTGTACGTAGTATTCAATAAATCGTGAAGTTAATTTGCTGTCATTGATTTTCGAACAAATTACAATACTTTCACTCAGGTTAATCGTACTAATCCTGATCTATTAGAGGTAGTGGCTGGTACTACTAAAATCTGGTTAAATATCGCACATAAACGCCATCAAGTTTAATTAAATAAATCGCTGAACATAATGAATAGCGACTAGTTCAGTACTAAATTGTCCCTCGCTTAAGGATCGCTATGATTTCGAATAATTGAATCCGACCAAAATTGGAAACTGTACTCAGGGCTTACCGAAACTGAACTGATGTAGGAATTACCTACTGAAACTGTAATTAAAAATCGACCGAAGTCTGCGTATATTATCACAGACTTAATATGGAAATGAATACCGAAATATTAAACGGTATTGAGCCTGAAAAAACAAACCGTTCGAAGCACAGGAGATATTAATATTATATGAAACGTTCCTCCACATGGAACAGTAGTTTGGTTATTAATCTTGAAGATTAAAACTTTTTAAATAAGAAAATAAAACGGGTGAATGCAAGCAGTTGGTCTTACTTGCAGCTGATTCAGTTAATTATCCTAAACGACGCAGCTGCCATGCTTAAGAGATCATGCGCTGAGTTCAGAATCACTGCGATGAATTTATAAACTTTGAGCTCTGAGCAGTGAGCCGGAGCTCTCTTGTTCAAAAGTTTCCAAAGCTGGTTACGCGCGTCATTTAACAGATTGTACTATATTTGCAACTGCATTTCCGAGGTATGTCAATTGACAACTTTTCGCAGAAATATAGCTAGTAGTCCTTTTTCCCAACGCTTATGAAATATGACAACAGCTATATTGAATAATAACTAAACAGACACACATATCGACGTGGTGACGTCATCGGTTAAAGAACTTCCACACTTGTTCAATGACAACGCAATTTGTCACAATACATTTACTATTAGTGAACTTAATCAACCTTCATTATACAAGGTAATTAATTTGTTCGAATACATTAAACTATTTTGACGATACCAAAGCTAACAGTTGTGATAAACAATAATTAATGAATCATCATCTAATTAGATGGGTTCCATTAAGTCGTGTCAGTTTCAATGAGCAAAATATTCATTACGTATATTGTTTTGATTTTAGTTTGGGGCAGTGACTTATGCTAAACAGATTTTTGCATAATATGCTGCAAGTAATAGCTTTGATTCTGTAGGAGTAGACAACTGGACAAGTGTGGAGCGTCGCTTACGGTACACAGACATTTATCATGTTAAATACGCATCAATTGGAATCAAACTGTCGGGTTGAGCTCTCGGTCCTGTAGTGTCGCCGCCCGCTGGACGCGACTGCTCATTCAATACATTTCAATATTCCGAATTTTCAACCGAAAATTATTATTTCGGCCTTTCCACAGCAACCATAATTTTGTAAATAAATTTGAACAGACACGACGTTCAAAAATTTACAGTGACACATCAAACGGGATGAAGCGAGCTTCTCGTCAATTTCACTACGCGTTCTAGTTTCGACATAATTATTGAGGAGTAGTGTTGTCCAATCGGATAGACTACATAATTATAGTGAAAATACTAGTATCGGGTAAACCAAACACGATTACGAGGGATATTGAACGTTTGTTTGTTGGCAAACAGAATTTAAGAGTATGCTCACTTGATATCGGTTGGATTAGACAAACAGGCGGAGTTTAGGTGCATTTATCGACTGTTTTAGAGTAGACAATTAGTTTGATCTGACAAATTGTAAATCCGAGCAGCCAGGCTGGCGCACTGTATCTATAAGTAGTCGACTTAAAATATGCTAATGGTATGTATATCATTTCAAGTCCCGCGGTGGGAATATTTATAAGATTCAGTATGAGCTGTTGAATTAATGTGACATTTCTATTAGCAGTGATTAAATTATTTTTAATTTTTAGGGTAACTATCATAGTTACCCTAAAAATTTAAACCAATTTACGATAACAAATCTCAGAATGTGATAGATCCAAATGAGATATAACAAAATAGGTATTCTGTACATACGGACCATGTAGTGTCTAACGTAGTGATAGTAGTAGTTCACATTCCCGTAATGGCGCATTATTAGGTACACTGGTATACTGTAGCCGCAGAGCCGGGACGCGAGCTCGTACGTTTTATAAGTCATGTCGCCTTTTTTATTCTTGACAGTATTAATGTAATAAGTATTAAAAATATAATAGACATAATGTACATGACGGGTAAAGTATACATATCGGACATAATATACATGAGGGACATAATATACATAATACACATAATATATATAATAGTCATAATAGCTGTAATAAATATAAAAAATATAAAAGATATAATGAACAATTTTTTTCATTCTGACTTTGGATTCCAATCTGATATTACCAATTAAAGATCTTTCGATATTAGGTTAGTTCTCGAC
The DNA here is from genome assembly GCA_961205895.1 of Mythimna pallens. Taxonomy (NCBI): domain Eukaryota; kingdom Metazoa; phylum Arthropoda; class Insecta; order Lepidoptera; family Noctuidae; genus Mythimna; species Mythimna pallens. The sequence goes on from OY540824.1 coordinate 1,168,691, forward strand.
AGTTAGCAGCGTTAATTATGAATCAAGTGGTTCACTGGTTAACCAGTTCACGTTGACATTGAATTCACGAATACAATACAACGCTATTCAATTATGCATACAAAATATTTCATCGTTTGTCGAAATATTTCGTAGCCAAACCCGTTTGATTGCCGTGTCACTGTTGCACTCCAAAACACACCTTAAAACATAGAAATATAGTTCAAATCAGCAGTCGCGTGTTGGTGTTAGGGGCAATCTACACGTACTCGGTGTAGAACGCGTTGCTGGTGCAATTTCCATTGTCGTTAGGAGAGTCGGGATGTTCCTCGGGCTCCACGCCGTTCGTGCGCATCTCGTCTCGGACCTGCGCAAATAAACATGATTCATGTCTTGTTAAAATGCAGCTGGAGACGGGAGAGTAGTAACTAAGTTTTCTAAAGTCTCGTGTAATACAACGTTGTGGTAAACTGAATCTGTGTAGACTGTAATGAACCTAGGAGAGATTTGTAGCCTCGTCTTGTACTGTATGCCTCAGGAAAATTGAAAGCTATGCAGAATATTCGTAGGCGTTGGCTGTGAGTGAACAGGTATTCAGCTAAATTCTATTTGAAACTATTCACGTGGAAACAGTAGAGCTCGTAACTTGACATGAACAGTTTGTAGGTCGAAATTGAAAGGGAAGATCTTGATTCAGTCGCCTGTGACTTCTGCAAACTTGAATTATTAAGCGTCGAGATAGCAACGCAAAAAATTTAAGAATTGGGATTTATTTTTTAATTAGCTATTACTGCCTAAAATTAAAACTAGATATGTGACGTGAAAATTGATCCTTTTAGTGTTTTTTTTTGTAAAAGATTTTTTAGATATAGATAAATTTAGAAAAAACTTTTCCGCAATTCGGACATAAAATATATTGTACTAAGTTCATATTTTATTTCCTTGCTATCAATATTTAGTGCCTCTAATCTATTTAGTTCGCCAACGCCCGCTCTTTGCCTATGTAATCCGACCAGGGCCAATAATTCACGAACACTATCATAATTTAGCTGCATCGTCGGCACTTTGGTTCTTTTTAGGTAAATTATATTATGATCCCACATATTCGATATTAATTATTCTCAAAGTAATTTTATCTAGTTGTTATGTAGCTTTATTGATTGGTTGATTACAATAACAAAAGCCGACCATTCAGGTCAAAATCCTGCAAGGCACCTTCGTGAGTTACCGATTCCGGACAATAGACAATATGCTTTGACTTTGAAATAATTTTTATTTCCTAAATTAAATAGTTTTTAGGTCTAGTAAACAAATATGACAAAAAAAATATCTTCATCAACAATGAAGTTAAAAAGTTTAAAAGCTGTTGGTAAGAAAAAGAAGTTCGACATGGTCTTTGATGTCAAAGGTCTTTGATGTCAAAACGCCGTTTTCTAGGGCGGCCGTACGGACGTCATGGTCCGTACGGCCGCAATAGAAAACGGCGTTTTGGCGAGAGAGAGAGATAGATAGATATATTTGTTTAAAATTTTCAGTTATATATCGTTCGCTTTTCTACCAATTTTAATATTGTTTTCATTATTAGTATTCTATTTTTTTATTTATTGTTATTTGTTGTTGTTTTTATTTGTTGTTAGATATCAAATATTAATTTTTTCATGCATGTTCTCTATTTAGAACGTTCATTTCGGATTCGGTTCAAGTTCACCGTATTCTAAATTTGTGTTACAAGTATTATATCATAGTCTCAATTTGAGATTTTTAAAATAATCGACCACCTCAGTTCGCAAGGTGTACCTAAAGTGCAACCACATTTAGACCTATGCAATCTGGGGCGAGCTTAATAATAGGCACAAACAGAAACGAGAAATTCCAGACGGAATAATCCAATAATATTTTCTCCGACCCGGGCATCGATTCCAGGACCTCTATCCAGCAGTAGCGCTTGTGACCAGTAGACTGACGGCGCAATTTCAAATTTTAATTTAAAGAATTTAAACTACCTGAACTGAAGTAACTTTTATTTTATCTTTCAGTGAATCACATCACACTAATCTTATAAAGGTAGAGTATGTGAGCATGTATGTTTGTTAGATAGTAGACCAAATTTAAAACATAGACTTTTGATTTCGGGAGTACGTTCCCTTGAGGCAATTATGTACTTTCACGTGGGCAAAGCCGCTGGTTGCAGCTATAGAGAAAGAGTATCCAGTATGTGTGAAGACCCACCTTTTCAACTTGGCGCATTACGCGCAGCATATTAAGCCCAGCCAGGTTCTTGAGTTCCTGCACATTCCACTGGCCGGAGCGGAGCAGCTCAGCAAACAGTTCCGGATACTTGGACACGTCTTCTAATCCTCGGGGAACCCTAGAGGTTGAAAGTTGAAGTTATTATTATATATTGTAACCTTAAAGGTGTGTCCAGACCAGGCGAATGCGCCGCGAATGTGACGTTTGCGAGCCGCTTGCGAACTGTGCGCTTGTTGCTCGCGAGCGGTTACAGCGTAAGTTTGGTGCGCCGCTCTAGTGCAGCTCCGGCAAAGCTCGAGTTGATGTGCGCGTGCTACTCGTACGCAAGTAGCTTCTTTCACGTTTGAACTATGAGCAACCCGCGCGCGCATGTCCTGCGCCGCTCGAGGGCGGCGTGAGGCTTGAGCGCGAGCAAAGCGCGGGCGGCGCAGGGGCTTCGTACGATCATGAAATGCATGCACGCAGTTAGGACATACCTTTAGAAATGGAGAATGTAAGGATCATAGTCGATCTTGCCTCTTCCCTAATGAAAAGGTTTAAGTTTAAATATGTAACCCTTATATTTTTTTTCCCAATTTACCACACCCACTGTGAATCTAGCAAACGACCCAAGAGTTAGATTGACCCGACACTATACCGAAGATATCCCGGACGTCAGCCTGTACGAGATTGGGATGGTTTTGAAGCAGCTTACAAACAACAAGGCGTTGGATGACTACGGAATTACGACCGAACTTCTGAAGGCTTTCGGGAAGCTGCGCGGTATCTTCTCGTCCAACAAACCAGAGTGTCTCTAGACTAAAGTTTATGACCAGTGCGTGCTGCCAGTGATGACATATGACACAGAAACATGGTCGCTTACAATGGGCCTCATCAGAAAGCTTACTGTCACCCAAAGAGCAATGGAATGAAGGGCTATGTTCGGAGTTTCCTAGCGTGATCGCGTAAGGAATGAAAATATTCGCAGGAGAACCAAGGTAGCTGACATAGTCCGAAGAATTACCAAACTTAAGTGGCAGTGCGTAGGTGGGAGGGATGGTTGATGGGAACAAGGTTCTAGTGTGGCGACCGAGCACCGCGCAGCGTTGGAAGGCCTCCCACAAAGTGGACCGATGACCTGGTGAGAGTCGCGGGAATACGGTGGATGCGAGACGCACAGGACCGTTCATTGTGGTGGAGACACGACACTTGGGGGAGGCCTATGACCAACAGTGGCCGTCCTTCGGCTGAAATGAAGACGATGATGATGATGATAATATTTTTTTTTGCACTGGGAGCCCAGTGAAAACGGCCCTACTTACGAGTCGGGGCCTTAAATATTACCATTTACGTTCTAGAGCCGTAGTATCTCTTTCAAAATATCATCCAGAATGTATGTAATCCTAAAATAACATGTCAGGTAGGATGAGCATCCTACCTGATACAATCTCATTACAGACAAGGCAGACCGAAGTAGCTGACAGCGACTGGATAGATATGGCCTACGATCACATTCAGTCACGTGCAGATAAACCGTTATTTGTCAAACAGTGGAATAAGAACTATCCCTAAATATCGATCACATACATGTTTAACAAGGCAAAGAAGAACAAACTTTATTGTACAACTCCAAGTAATAAGAAACAACACAGGAAGATGATGTCCAGTATTGGATTACTCTGCTTTAGGAATCGTTCATAACAAACGTATTGTTCGCCGCCAACTATTTAGTATGCTCACCGTCAGCCACAAGTGTGAATGTAGACTCAGTCTGCAGTATACATTCAAACCAAGCCAAAGTTGAGTGTCAACGAGAAGTTAAAATAGATGGGAAAGCTATAAACTGCGTGTCGCGCTTTTATAACCCTTATTACAAGACAATAAAGCCTAAATCAGCATATAGTATTAATCAATGTATTTTTCCTTTACAAACATGCTTATGTTGCACTTTTACCTCGTGCATGGAAATAACATGCATTAATTAGTTAGTTAGATTCTGGACGCCGCCGTGTAACCTAATGTGCCCAAATTAAGGGAGCCCTTAAGAGAGACATTGCCGAAATTATGTGTTAAAATTGGTGTATCTGTGTCTGTGGTGATTAAAGTGGTATAGGTAAAATAATTGTCTTTTTTTTTAAAAGCCAAACGGTGTCGGTCTTGTAACAAATTGGTGTCAGAAGTGGGATACCAGAGACGAAGTCTTACGACGTTGAGTCAAACAGTCGCTGGTATCCTGAACCTACAGCCCCCCGTTAAACTGATCGACAGTGTGACTTGACCCAAGGTCAAGCCTGCGTCACCGCCTAGATGACGGTCAGCCTCAGCTCTTCAGCCTGAGCCCGCTCCAGCCACATCAGCAATTGGACGACGGTCAGCCTTAGCTCTGCAGCTTGAGCCAGCTCCATCTACATGGACACTTGAACTATGGCCAGCCTCCACTGTATAGTGTGAGTCCGCTCCAGATGGCATCACCAGCAGCTTCAGGTCTAATTCACCAACATTCAAATTCAAGAAATTGACAGTGTTTCTTGTGGATTACCATTTTTACTGATTTGAAGTGTCTCTGAATTCGTATCTCTGAATTTGACAACCTAATTTTAAAGACTTTATCTAATTTCTTTTCTATTTTCGCTGTTTTTAATTGTTTTGCCTATTCTATTTCTAACTATTCTAACATTGCCATTTTACTACTAACTTAATTTGTCCAACATATCATAATCTTTTATGTCAGTTAAACAAGAGTTACCATCTAAATCAAAGAGAATGTCTGAAAAAATTACATTATCTGTTTTGACCAAATTTATAAAACCTTATAATAGTGCCAGGGAAACTCTCCCTGCATTTCTCACAAATTGTGAGAACGCCATGTTCTTAGCTACTTCAGACCAACAAACTGTACTATGTAAAATATGTCATTTCACAGCTAGAAGGTAAAGCACAGGTTGCATGTAGCCTTAAATCATTTTCGTTGTGGTCGGAGTTAAAGACCTTTCTGAAGGCGACATTCGAGGAGAAAAAACATGCAACACACATATTATCAGATCTGCAACACTGTGAACAATTATCCGATGAGGATGTTACTAAATATTCTTTAAGAGAGGAGTCAATATTAACTCGTATACAGTCAGACATACATTATAGTTGCAAGAATGACAAGGAACTGCCTGGCAGAATAGCAGCCATGGAGGACCTAGCCCTAAATACTTTTATGTTAGGGTTCAACCCTTCCATATCAACTATTGTCCGTTGCAAAAACCCCTCTAGTCTCAATGAACCTATACAATATGCTATTAAGGAAGAAAAATTATATAATTTATCTGGGTCTAAAATAAGATCTTCTAAACCGTGTTCGACCTGCAACAAAATGGGTCACAACTCATCAGTATGTTTTCAGAATAAAAAGCGTGACCGAGATCCTAAAATTTTCAGCATTTCTCCTAATTCTAGCACTAATCGCGAAGAATCCTGCAATTATTGCAAAAATGTTGGTCACACGATTAAAGAGTGTAGCAAGTTTCAGTATAATATGAAGCAACGGCAAACCGCTACAATAAAGAACGTGACCGTAACTCGGCACCTAATAACTCTAATGACGCACCTACGCATACATGTGAAAATACGGCTAAAATTAATAATGATAATTTAAACTAAGCAATATTTTGGTACCATGTCTGCCAAAATCGAACAAAGTTCTAAATGACACGATCCATGCTAATTCTTATACTAATTTTACTAAATTTACATCTCGTTCACAAGAAACGAGTTCTACTACATTCGCATCTCATCCAAAAAAGATGAGTTCTTCTAAATTCGCATCTCATCCAAAAGAGATGAGTTCTACTAAATTTACATCTCGTTCACGAGAAACGAGTTCTACTAAATTTGCATCTCATCCAAAAGAGATGAGTTCTTCTAAATTCGCATCTTATCCAAAAGAGATGAGTTCTATTAAATCTTCATCTCAGTCAAATAAGCTGAGTTCTAATAAGCCTAGGGATAAAACAAAATAATTACAAACATCTAATACTAATCCTAAACCTATATACGAAATTAATGACTACTGTAAAAAGGTAGCTTTACCTCATGCTTACCTACATACTAATTACGCTCGCGAAAAGCTATGTTTCCTTATTGATACAGGATCGACAATATGTATTGTTAAAGCGTCTTGTTTACAAGAACTTCCAAAACTATCTACCGAAACTGTTAAATTAAAAGGTATTAATAGTTCAGAAACTCCTGTTGAAACTTTAGGTACTTTCCTAATGGAGTTCAACTTATCAAGTACTATATATAAGTACATATTTCATGTTACTAAAGATGACATCAATCTCAATAATTACGATGGGATAATTATCACAATCAATTTCCTTATCATCATTTCATTCTATTCCTATTATTTATACACAACCTTCATACAATATTCCAGCTCGATCTGAAGTAGTTATCGAGTTCACTGTATCAAATTACTCTCCCAAACTTTATCACAACAATGAAACTCTCATACTAGATCATAATATCTTACGTGAAGGCGTTTATGTCGCTAATTCATCAATTAAACCAAATGGGAAAACAAATGTGACCATTTTGAACACTACAGAGTGTGACATTGAAATAAAAGATTATCAAGTTACAGCGACGGCCCTTGAACTTGATTGTTCAACTATTAACTCCTATAATATAAATACTACTTCTTGTTCTTAAACTGTCGTAATAAATCCTATCCGGTGCTCTCATCTAAATGACGAAGAGTAAAAGGCTCTATTAGAATGTTGTTCGCACTATATATATATATATATATTTTTAGGTGGGAAAATCATCTAGATATTTTCCATGTCGAAGGTGAACCCTTAACCTTCACTAATGCTATTGAGCATATACAGGTGATGCACCAACTATTAATGTAAAATCATATCGTTTCCCTGAATGCCACAAGGAGGAAGTCGATTCCCAAATTCGTAAAATGCTAGAACAAAATATTATTCGACCTTCAACTTCGCCTTGGAGCACCCCAGTTTGGGTAGTCCCAAAAAAAAATGGACGCTTCCGGCAAACAAAAGTGGAGAATAGTCATTTATTATCGTCGACTTAATAACGTCACTGTTTCCGAATCTTATCCACTGCAGAGGCAAGAGAGAGATAAGAGTATCACTGATATTTTAGACCAGTTAGGTCACTAAATATTTCAGCACTCTGGACCTTGCAAGTGGGTTCCATCGATTGTTGAAAACTTGTCCCAAGGCCAACACGCCTAAAACAGGCTTCAGAATCAGCACAAATTCAGACATGTCTGGTCACTACAAATTTACCAGAATGCCTTTCGGGCTGCAAAATGGCCCTGCTACATGTCAGCGCCTTATGAACAATGTGTTATCAGACTTACAAGGCCTTCATTGCTATATTTATCTTGACGATTGTATAGTCTATAGTCAAAACCTACAAGACCATATACAAAAATTACAATTAGTATTCGACAAATTTCGTGAATATAACTTAAAACTCCAACCGGACAAGTGTGAGTTCTTAAGGCATGAGGTAATGTACCTTGGCCATATTATCACCGATAAAGGTATAAAGGATATCTCCGTATCCTGAAAAGGTTAGCGCTGTATCGCAATTTCCAGTTCCAAAAATCCTAAAAATATTAAGTCATTTCTAGGCCTAATAGGCTATTATCGCAGATTTATTGAAAACTTTTCTAAGTTAACTAAACTGCTTACGTCTCTATTAAAAAAAGATGTTGAGTTCCATTGGGACACAGAACAACAACATGCATTCGATATTTTAAAAGAAAAATTAATTACTGCTCCTCTTCTGCAGTACCCTGACTTCTCGCAACCTTTTAATGTCACTACTGATGCTAGCAACTTTGCTGTTGGCGCAATACTGTCTCAGGGTCCCGTCGGTAAAGATAAACCGATCGCTTATGCGTCACGTACTTTAAATAAGCCTGAAGGAAACTACTCAACTACGGAAAAAGAGCTACTAGCTATTACATTCGCCGTTAAAACTTTTTCGACCATACTTGTATGTGCAATAGATTTAAAATAATAACAGATCATAGGCCCTTCGTATGGCTATTTAACGTAAAGGATCCGGGTAGTAGACTCATTCACTGGCGCCTCAAACTTGAGGAATAGGATTATGAAATCGTTTATAAACAAGTTCGTCTCAATTCAAACGCCGATGCGCTATCCCATTGCCCTGTCAACGCTATTGACGTAAACAATTTAAATAACTTTTCTTATATTTCAAGGCTCAATTTACAAATCAACTTCCAGTCCCAAATACCATCATCGAAGAGTGTATTGAAGGACTACATCTATCCAAATTAAATACAATTGCTTGCCCAGTCTCCTTAGACTTTGACTATTCTATGCCTCATTGCGAGGAAATATTATCGTGGCTCGATAATTCTGATAATCTACTTAATTCTGAACGCGAGCCACTTTCAATACAATGTGTTAATGACACAAATAAAACCTACTATTTTCTATTTAGAAAAGTACATCACTATGAAGAAACAAATTATAGAGATGTTTATAACTTACTAATTAAGCTTAGAGATTTACTAATTAATTGTCAAAATATTACCGATCTTGTATTACCAGATTTTACGGACCCATTCTCAAAGCTTACATATATATAATATGATTTCCTATATTTTACGAGCTTTTAAAGCTGCCTACTATTGGAAAGGCGTGCGGTCTGATATCGAACAATACGTAAAGAAATGCAAGCTTTGCCAAATTAATAAACCTTTGAGAAAATCAAACAAAGCTCCAATGGAGATAACTTCGACATCTACCAGGCCGTTTAAAGATTGGCACTTGATGTCGTAGGTCCTTTTCCTGATGCCGGTTTCCAAAACTTTAAATTCATCTTTACCTTACAATATGACTTAACTAAATTTACTAGCGCTTATCCAATGGTTACGGCTACTAGTGAGGAAATAGCCAGAAACCTTGTTCATTTTGTCTCTTTTCGGTTTTCCCAAAACTATTCTAACAGATTTAGGATTTATTTAAACAATTGACCGAAATACTTAAGGTCAAGGCTCTTTTTACTACTCCGTATCACCCTCAAACCAATGGAGCTCTTGAACGTTCACATGCTACTTTAAAAGAATACCTAAACTCTTGTGTTAATGAGAACCAGAACGACTGGCATTGTTACTTATTCACTGCAATTTTAGCTTATAATACTACGCCGCATAGTACAACTAACTTTACTCCTCGCGAGTTATTATATGGTTATAAACCATCGATTCCAAACTCGTTATATGAAAGCTCTGGCAATACATACAACGAATATATTCGAGCTTCACAATATAGAATGCGATTTAGTCGCGAGAAAGCCGTTCAAAACATTTTAAATAGTAAAGAAAAATCAAAACAATATTATGATGCCAACTCTCGTGACGTTACTTATAAGGTAGGAGATATGGTTTATCTAAAACACCATCATAGGCTTCGAAAGGCCTTATCGCCTATATGGCAAGGCCCTTATAAAATTATTAAGGTTCATAACAAACACAATGTGACCTTACAAGTAGGTCGCAAGGCTATTAAATACCATATCAATGAAATTAAACCTGCTACATCTTAACCTATGTACTATATTTCTTTTCAGAATAATATGATGTAATAGCACTTTATGCCTCAGCCACACCGAATCAAGCATCGTCCCAATTTATCATATCCCAGGGATTTATTTTGAACCTACAAGTAACAATAACTTTTATACTGATCATTGGAAAGTGATCACCCACGTAGATTTAGTTTATTTAGAACCTTATCTTAATAAAATCGAATGTCTATTACACGATACTCTAAACTTGTGCAACAAAATTCAACCTCAAGAGTTAGGTACATGCAATGACATGTCCAGCCCTATCAAAACTTTAATTCAGTCTAGTACTATCAAATTACAATCATTATCGCATATATCATCTCTAATCAGTTGACAACTAAAGTTAAACTAAAGATCTTTAGAATTTGGAGGTGAAATCTTAAAGTTCTTTTTCGGCACATTGGATGCAGATGATGCCCGAAAATACGATGCTGCAAAAGAATCATGCAAAAAGAGTGAAACAGAAATATTTCACTTAATGAAAGACAACGTTCATGTTGTCAAGTCTACTATAAATAATTTCAACACTACTATTTAGGTACAATCTCAATCAAAATGAGATGAAATTCAACGGCCAAATTAATCAGATGAATGAAATCATCGACATATATGTACTACGCACTAGATTACGCGTGCAGTACATACACTTCAACCGACGCAGGTGCAGTGTCTTCTATGCACCTTGATATTGATGACATTAGTACAGTTTTGACGTTCATGCAGTATTAGAGCGGCGCTTATAAATTCAAATTAAATTGAATCTGGACGTAAATAATAATTCTAAAGTAATTTAAGTAAAATTACTGATTTTCCAAGCAATATAATAGCTTAATAATATCGTAATAGTATGTTAGAAAACAAGTTATTTTATTAAAAAGCCTTCCCATTTTAGAATTATAGACTAAAACATGCAGATGTTCACTCCCACAAAAACGATTTTTACCTACAACTGGTTTAGTGAACACACACTTGCATGGTGTTTTATTCCCTGTTTATTTATTTTTTTTGAATATCGTATTTAATGTTATTTCTTTTTTGAATAAATGATATCAATGAATTCCGTCAAATTCAAAAATTATGACGTCGTGTGTTTTTTGATACTGTAAAAACTCGCATGAAATGTCAGTAAATCATTGGGTATCAGTTTTCATCGGTAAGTTTTGTCGTTAGGTAAGCATTCTGTCATTCGTTAGCACTTAGGTATTACGTATCTACCTAGATATCACGTGCAGATTAGTAATCAAATATACATTAGGCTCAGTTGAATTTGTAATATTATGTGTGATATTGCATTACTGATATTGAGATTTCGTCCTTCATACACTATAATTATATTCTAGATTTGTTCACACTAGTAAGCCGAAAAGGGAAGAATGGATAAAAATTCTTCAAGAGGATAGAAGTGAAAACACGTGGCTTTCTAAAAAATATTCGTTCATCTGCTCTGCACACTTTCAAGCTGATGATATTTAAGCTGAAAAAGATTTTAAAAAAGTTTTAGCTGCAAAAAAAGGTATAAAATTACAACAAACAAATAAATATTATCTCCGGAAAAAAAAGCTGAATCTTTAACTGGAATTGTTAAACATTTTAAAGATAAATTTACCGTTGTTGTTTGTTTTGTTATTAGATTTTAGCGGCTTCTATCTGTTCTTCAGAATGATGATTACAATAAAGGGTTTCGATATTTTACGCGATTTTGAATTAACTTATTTATTAAAGAAGTAGAACGTAGTTTTTGAATTTACACTAACGAGGACTATTATTAAATTTTGAAATAGAGTGTTATTGTAAGGAATTGTAGGCAAAAAGCTGTGTCACTTCTGCGGTATAAAAATCTATATGGATAACATGTCATTACACTATGTTGAACGAAACGCGTAAGTGTTGCGAAATTCATGGCGCTTAAGACATTTTGGTCGTGAAAAAAGTATCTCTAAAAGCTATCTAGGCGCTGTATGTTTTAATAGTTTTGTTAGACGACATAATGCCAATCTAGCGCTGCAGCGAACTTTTGTTTTGACTTTTCAGTATTTTGACAAATAGTTTCTATGAACGTGCTTGTCTATCGCTAGAATATAAGTCGATGAATGAAATATTTCCCAAATTACGAAGACCGATAACCTATTGCTTTATATAATTTAAAGTTAAATAACCTTCTCAGTGTTATCGAAGTTTCTTTACTTACTATATCTAATCTACTAGATATTACACTTAATTCTATATTATTCTCTAAGGTTAATGTACTACATCCCAGTGTTATAAGTCCTTTAAATCTTTATTCAGATTTATCTAAGCATAGTAGCCAAATAAGCAAATGGTTAGATTTTCCAGTTCCCTTAAACATTCAAAATATTCATTCTATAATTGATGTTTCCGAATTTAGTTCTTATTATTACAAAAATAAGGTCATTTTTATATTAAAGATCCCTTTGATCACTTCAGATAAGTTCATGACCTATAAAAAAATACCATTGCCTACACCTCATGATGACTCACATAATAAATTTGCTTTGATTCAACCTTCTAACTCTTATATTGCATTAAGTGATGACAGAATGCATTATGCTATCTTGGACACACTTGATAAATGTAAAATAGTAAGTAGTAACTTTTCTATCTGTGAATTAAGTACTTTAAACTCATGTATAAGTAACCTAAATTGTGAATCTAAAATCTTAACTGTAATAATATTGTCATTACCTACAGAATGCAATGCTAAAATATTATATGGTAAGATCAAGACCAAGGTCGCCGACATAGCCCGAAGAATCGCCAAACTTAAGTGGCAGTGGGTAGGGCACATTACTCGTAGAACGGATGGCCGATGGGGCCGAAAGGTTCTAGAGTGGCGACCGCGCACCGGAAGACGCAGCGTTGGAAGGCCAACCACAAGGTGGACCGACGACCTGGTGAGGGTCGCGGGAGTGCGGTGGATGCGAGAAGCACAGGATCGGTCATTGTGGCGACGCTTGGGGGAGGCCTATGTTCAACAGTGGACGTCTTTCGGCTGAAATGATGATGATGATGATGATGAGATTAATATTTGGCAAAAATTAAGAAATAACAAATGTTCAATCAAATACAAATAAATTGACTATTAAATGTGATGAAAATATAAATGACCATTCAATTACAGGTACACGAATTGTAAAATTATCACCTAATTGTATTGGATATTCTAAAACTGTTCAGTTAATACAAACTAGTTCTTATTGTTTATTTACTAAGTCTCCTTTAGATATAAGCTTTGATATAACAGCAGATGACTGTTGTAAGAAGGACCTATTTAAAAAAAGTTTACCACATTTGTCGCCAATCTCTATAAGTAAAATTAACTTAGAATCTCTCAAATATGCAACTCATCAAATGGATAGTTTAGAGCAAGAATTAAATAATCTGGAAAAGGAATGTCATTTTATTAAATATGGCCCTTACTATTCTACTTTTACTTATATTCTAATTGTGTGTTTATTTTTATACATAGCCTTTAAGTTATATAGATATTTTAAGAACAAAAATTCTTCTAATGCCGGATGCTGCGTGCAAATATTTAACCAATGTTATAATCAAAAAACTAATCGTAAATCTAAGATTTCAAATAGCATTGAGATGATGGAAATGTCTTCAACATCTGAAGATGACAATAAGTCGATTTAGTCTTTGCCTATTAATTACCCAAATTATAAATCCACTAGTAAAGTAAATAAAGTCAGATTTCCGTCAAACAGAAATCTAAGCTTTTAATATTCTGTATAACTATTAATTCACTATGTCGTCAATTTTAATACAAGATGATGTAATTTTATATATAATTAAATATTAATATATATTTATTAATATATTCTAATGTCTTTCTTAAATAGCTACATCTTTAATCTTACTTACTTCGCTTCATCAATGAGATACAGCTTCGTTTCAAAGGGGGAGCTGTTATAACCCTTATTACAAGGCAATAAAGCCTATATCAGCATATAGTATTAATCAATGTATTTTTCCTTTACAAACATGCTGATGTTGCACTTTTACCTAGTGCATGGAAATAACATGCATTAATTAGTTAGTTAGATTCTGGACGCCGCCGTGTAACCTAATGTGCCCAAATTAAGGGAGCACTTAAGAGAGACATTGCCGAAATTATGTGTTAAAATTGGTGTATCTGTGTCTGTGGTGATTAAAGTGGTATAGGTAAAATAATCGTCTTTTTTAAAAAAAGCCAAACGGGTTCGGTTTTGTAAAAGCGCGCTCACATTCAGCGGCCGTTAATACGTTCGGTCTGAAAAATGCCTTAGGCTGTTTTTTTTTTTTTTTTTTTTTCCGGTGGGAAAATCATCTCATGACATCCCCCGCTCTTGGGCGGGGCGGGAGATAGTGTCAGACTTTTACTGACTAAAAACCCACTCCTGTTCCTTCGTTGCCTTTCGTACCAGGGCCGAGTCTTCCTTTCAGAATCAGACCCTTGGCCCCAGTAGGCTTCGACCCTGCTGGGCCCCTACAGTTGCTGACATCTCCTTGAGGCGCGCGTGGAAGCCTTAGGCTGATAAGGGCAAATCAGTCACGTCCAAATACCTAAGTTGACGATGTGTGCTTCTATATTTCAAAAAGGGTACGCTAGAAATGTATATTTGTCATGTATTGGTGGAACGGGTACGCTGCCTGCCCGCCGGCGTATTACATTGAAATATTTTCAATGCTGAGGATTTTATTGGCATGAATTTCCTTAGCAATTTTTAGCGATTATTTGTAGTTCTGTTTCTCATAATATGTGTCACGGTTAGAATACTTTTGGTTTAGTTTAAGAGATATAGCTATTGAAAGGTTTCTAGAACGAAGTCAAGTGTAATGGTGTCATGTGACTAAGATAATTAAAATTTCGATGAATGGCGGAGAGCAAAAGGACTAAAGAAAAGATCATGTCTTTTTCTAGAAACTCAGGATAGTGTGAGAGACGATATTAACAACAAGCCAAGTGAAAAGTATGGAAGAGGAAAAATTACTATTACGGGCTAACCTAACTATAAGTCTAAGTTTTGTACAGAACTGGTTGACTTACCTGTTCACGCCGTCGAAGTCTCCGCCGATGCCGACGTATTCAGAGCCAATCATGCGCTTGATGTAGTGGAAGTGCTCTGCGGACAAACATACACTTTCAAATAGAGTATTATATTGTGTTTATAGCCTTTCACAATCGAAAAAAAAATCTACTATATAAACCCTATAAATTACAGATCGCCCTGCAAAAACAACGTTCAGTTTACATTTGGCGTAGCTTAAATGATTTATTTGAAGTATTCGAGGAATGGAGGATCAAAATCATTGAACAATGGCAATAGCTTAATAAAGTTATGAGATCTTATTGGACGAGGAAAGTGTTAACATAAAATGTTAACACTTTCCTCGTCCGTCGTTTAGATATAAGCAAAATAAGTAATGAATACAACACACACAACGCAACGCACACACGCAACGACGAACACGCTAACGCACGCAAAAAAATGTGAGATCGAACTTCCACCTGTAGACTGCACCGACTCTACTCTCTGATCAAATGTTGACTTATATTTACCTACTTGGAGAAGACTAGCTGCAGCCACTGTTGGTGATCAACTGGAAGTCAGACTCAGAATGATGGCTGTAGCGTCCGCAGCAGATTTTTATATGTAAACAGACGCGATAGGGCTTCGAGAAAAAACGCCTGCGCGAAAATTTTGGTAACTTTTTCTATTGTTTTCAAATAACAAAAGCTTCTCGAAAATTTTCCTTGCTGTCAAGTAGATCACGACACGGTTTTTTCCTCTTATTTCATAACTTGTAAGTCACGTTAAGTATTTATTTACGTACCAGTAAATAAAAGGTAGTCCCTGAAAGTATTTTTTTTACTGTTCCTCCAGATCAGGTATCAATTTACACATCTCTATCTATTTATAAGAAGGTTGCCTATATTGTACCAGTTAACGAACTTTACAAGCTGTCACAAAAACTAAGTAACTTATGAGGATTATATTACTAGGAATAAAACGATTGATCTATTGGTGATCATTTTTTAATAATAGAAAATGTGAAAGTATAAAAAAATAACGACAGTTCAAGTTTTAAATAAAGTCTGAAAAAGTAAATTTAGGAAACTAGTTGCCTTAATTTAGTTTGCAGTAATAATTATTTTTGTTCATCACACTTTGTTTTGACATCGAAACCAAAATGTTAGTGTTGCCAATTCAAAACTAAATATAATGGTTTGGTAGATTTTGAAGTGTGACAAATTACGAGCCGGTCCGATTTAGGCAACTCATATAGAAGGCCCTATATAGAAAGAGAACCTGAATGACTGACATGTCAACCCACAGCCAAAACTCCATGGCCTAGAAGTGTGACATATTGCACAAGGTTACCTTTTACGATTTAAGCGAACACTAAAAAGGCGTTATTAGAAATTCACCCTTTAAGGGGGTGAAAAGGGGGATTTCCAGTTGTATACAAAATCTCTTTCCGTGTGCTAATAAGTATATTGGAATAAATAGTAACCTAAGTCAATAATAAAGGCTGCCATTTTTTTTGCAGATTTACTCCCAAAAGATCAATTAAAGGGGTTTCAAAGATGGTATGAAGGTTTTTTTTCTTGGATTATAAGTTTCGTGTAAACTTAAAACTTGACACAGTCTAATCAAAATTAATGATAATGAAAGTTTTTATTAGTTATTCAAAACAACCCTCAAAATTCAGTTTAAGGGGTCTTAAAGTTTTTTTTACCAAACATTCTCGCGAACGAAGTCGCATACAGTTTGCTAGTGAATTATAAGAGCACAGCATGTATAAAAGTACTAACGTAATCTATATATGTAAAAGAAGAAACTAACTGACTGACATATCAAAGCACAGCCGAAACTACTGGGACTAAGAGCGTGAAACTTTGCACAAAACTTCCCTTCCTAACGGAGGTGAGCACTAAGAGAGGATTTCCCAAAACAGGGGGTGAGCCCCTGTAGGGATGAAATGGGGTTCCTTGACGCGGGCGAAGCCGCTGACAGCAGCTAGTTAGAGATACCGATATTTTTCAATAGCACAAACATAGTGTTACAAACCAAAAACAGCCGTTTTCTGTCTCAAATTGGTTCGTATCAGTGCTCTCAAAGCACACAACCGGTCATAACAGCATTAGTTTCGAGTTTGTACCGGAGGAGACGTAGCCGGACCGGCGACACAATGCCGCGTCCGGTGACGTCCGGCCCGTAAAGAGAGCGTTGTTAGCATCGCGTGTGAGCTCAGGCCATTACAGTAGTATATGTGATGTAACTGAAAGCAGATGCCGTACAATGGGATGCGATAAAGTAAACCCGACAGTCCAAGATGATAGAAAAGACGAAGTATCTCTTCTTTTCTTATACAATTTGAATGCGAATGCATGCGATTATGTATATGTCGTAGTTAACTAGCTTAATTTGCCATTAACAGCCTAGCCTGTAACTAAACGGTGCCATTCAATTACTGGCCTTCAATATTAAGATAGTGCGGGTAGTCAATCCTTTAATAAATCCGGTGCCAGTTTCTGAAACTACGCCTCCTAAAAAAGTTTGAGCTGGACCGCGTGACGCAGGTTTTCTCTGGACTTGAGTAGTTTCAGGACCGGTGCACGAAGCGCTGGGGGGGTCACCATTGTGCGGATCGTCCGGAGAACACGGTGAAACATATGGAGGAAGTATGTCCCGCTTGGGCAGAGCCCCACCGTGTCCTTGTGGAAGCTTTCGACGGTGGCAACCTGAGCGTGAAGCAGGGCCGGCTTCGTATCATGGTACGAAGCGACAAGGAACGGGAAACAGTAACCTCTTTCTGATGAAATGCACTTGGTTTGATCAGATCTGCACCATAGTTACTGCTTCTAATACAACCAAATGGTGACAAGAAACTTACATGCTCGAAATTAACAAGTTGGCGCTGTAAAGAAATGGACGCATGGGGACAGACAGGCCAAGGTTGTAACTCAGTTGGTTCCTACAGACGTGCATATCTACAGAGACACATAAAAACGACAGACACACTAAGAAACGTTGTTGACTTGTTTCTGACCGATTGGCCGGTGATGAAAAAATCGAAATCAACAATAGAAAAAGTAAACATATACATATAATTATATACTGGCGGTCCCGACAGACGTTGTCCTGCCCGACAGCTGACTTTTCTTCAGAAAAAAAATTAAAGAACCCGATTGCAGCGCCATCTACCGGATCCAATTGTATTTTCAAACCCGTATTTAAGTAATTCCACGTAATAATATAAACACGTAATTTCATCGAGCCGTTTAATAGAAAAGGTCTTATTATTATTTAAGTAAAGTCTTAATAAATAATATTCGTAAACAGCAAAGTTCGTTTGTTTACCTATATCCCAAAATGTCACTCAATTTATGGAAATATTTTACAGGCTATTCATCAAAATGGAAAAACACTGCGCGTAGTATTTTCTCGTAACAATTGTTATGGATGATTGATTTTATTATGAATTTACCAATTATGACAAATTTTCGTAGACAATTTTTAGTTTTTTTTTTTTACTTTTACTACAAAAATATGATCAGTAATATGTACGGATAGAGCCCCATTTTTTTTACTAAATAATAATTGGGGTGTCCTGATATTATATATTTTTTTATGCACCTGCCTTATTATCTCTCTACCGCCATTGGTTGACTGATGAAGAATGCCTAAGGTATTAAATTTTAATGAATAAAATAAGTAATTTGATTTAGCCGACGAAACCGACCGATGAAAGCAATACTAAAAGTTTAACCCCCGAACAGTTTAAACGATACGACTTCAATAATTATATCTTCAACTTTTTGTATTCAACAAGAAAATTAATAGCTCCATTTAAAAAATAATAATAATAATCTTTATTACACAAGAAAGTGCAACCATCGCTAATGCAAAGTTTTTGCTTAGTTGCTGCCATTAAGAGGGTCCTTTTCCACTCGCCTATCGTCAATACCGAGCATAGTTTAAAAGCTTGTTGCTCCATCTAACGCAATCCAATGCGATGTTTGATGAAAAGGCAACGCGAACAAAGGGAGATAACGCCTGAAAACGCTGTTGGCATTCGGTAATTCCGTGATTTACTCAAATATTACACAAAACTTGTTCCAGGAAATACGTGTCTTTTTAAACACTTTTAAAAGTTTTTGAAAAAAATTTTCGTCATCCAGAATCTTGATTAAATTTGCAAGGATTATAATGTTGTGCTTATTTGACTTTTTTAATTTTTGAGTAAATTATGAAGTGTCAAAGTTCATGCAAAATAGCAGATTTTGAGAGGTTTTTACTGGATTAGTTTTACACAAATTTATAAATTGATTTCAATAGAAGCCTAAATAATATCCACAAGATACCGTGTTTCCAAAATATCTAATGAAAATAATTCATAATCGCGTGTAAGTACGGTTGTATCAAAAACAGTGAAAATGTTTGTCGAGTTGCATCCCCTTAACTAATTTTCCAACTTCCGATCGGGTTATTTCTCGCAGTATTTATGGATATCAGAAGCCCTACCACGATCTCTTAACGTGATCCATTTGACGACCTAAACTGAATCGTTAAAGAGATGGAGCTATATAGAGTGTGTAGCCTCTTTCTTACTCGAACGACTTTTGTTGTTTTTTTTTTTATTATGTTTAAGCTCGTTTGACCATTATCTCAATAAGCGATGACGTGGTTTGAAGATGGAGCACGCTTGCCTAGAAGTAACCTATTCACTCTAGACTGAAAAACCCTTAGATTATAGCTATCAGGAAACACAGACTCCGGCAGGGAATTCCATTCCTTAGCTGTACGCATAATGAATGTGTTCCTAAAACGCTTTGGACGTATGAGTGGGATGTCAACCATGTACCGATGGTGCAACGCCGTACGTTTAGTGATCCGATGATGGAACGGATTTGGCGGAATTAAATTGTGCAATTCTAATGTAGTATCCGAAAGGTATAGAGCAGTGGTGGCCGAGTGGTAATGGCTCCGACTTACGGAGTTGTAGGTCGCGAGTTCAAACCCAGCCAGGCGCATTACTTTGTGTAATTTATTTGATCACCACTGCTCTCAAAACGGTGAAGGAAAACATCGTGAGGAAACCGGCATGTCCTAGAACCAAAAATTCGAAGACATGTGACATCCACCAACCCGCACTGGGCACGCGTGGTGGATTACGGCCCATTCCCTCTCCAGAGGAGGCCTGAGTCCCAACAGTGGGAACATGATAAGGTCTACTATGCTATGCTATGCTATGCTATCCGAAAGGTATACCTACGGTAGAAAACCGACAGGCTAGCAACTTGGTGTCGATGCTCGAGACTTTGGAGTTTTGACCGCAACAAGACTTTGAAGTTAGAAATAAAGAAAGAAAGAAAAATAATTTATTTGGTACAGCACAAGGCACAAACATAATATTAGTTAACAAGGTTAAAAAATCAGAAGCAAAAAAAGAAACATAGTTGTGTGCCTCACGGCTGCACCAAAATAGGTCCAATTCAGCATAAATGCCAGGCAACTAGTCCTGACGCTGGTTTTCAACTGAACATGTGGTTGTGACGCAACGGACGCAAAACAGTTTTGGAATGTAATATATATATGTATCGGTGATGCATACATAAATAATATAAACCACCAAAAAAGTATTGTGTTAATTATAATAAAAATGTGTTAAACAGTGTGTTTGTTTATAGTGTGAAAAATAATTAATCTATATATAAAAGGAGAAACTGACTGACTGACATATCAACGCACAGCCAAAACTACTGGGTCTAGGCACGTGAAATTTTGCACAAAGCTTCCTTTTATGACGTAGGCGAGCACTAAGAAAGGATTTTCGAAAATTCACACCCTAAGGGAATGAAATAGAGGCTTAAAGTTTATATGGAGAAACCTACTTTGACGCGAGCGAAGCCGCTGGCAGAAGCTAGTAGACGAATAAAACAAAAGTGAAGAGAAAATTAAGACAAAATGTGGGTAGATAAATCTCGAACGAGTTAGGATGCAATCTGTGTATTATTTACTCACTCCTCCCACACTATTTATCATTGCCCATAATCTTCTTAGCTCGCTTCTCAATCGACTCTAGTGCATCAAGTCAATATTAAGGTGATCCATTAGATGGCATAAACTGAACTACTGAAGGGATAGAGTTATATAGGGTGTATGTAATGACATTTTATCAGCCATGGTAAGGGCGCGGAGGCACGTTCGTTGGTCCGCTCCAGAATTGGCGGAGATTGGCGGAAGTTTGTATTCCGTCACGGTCCGATAGGGATGATACTAATAAATCAGTCGCTGTGTAATCGTTACACGCTACCTTGTACCGTGGCTTCGCTTATTGTTTGTAACTTTTGGATGTATTTTTGTTTGCACAGAAAATTAATTTTAGTTTTATTATTATTGATAGGTCGGCGTTGCACATACACTCACACTAGATATGACATAGTTATGTATAATAAATATAGTTTGGTAATGTAAGCACGGAGACAAAACTACACCTGTGTGTAACTTAACGCGACACCCGGAAGAAATATAATAATGGATGAAGGTCATGCAAATAATTGCTCAGCGCGGGAATCGACCACCAACCGTGCTCTCAATTGATTACCTCATGTTGATTGGTTCAATATGTCTTCTTATTTCATATTAGTTGTCATCTCAGTAGTCATTGTATTCTCAGCTATATAATCTTTTCTGCCGTATTATCTTTGCCAACATATTAACTTTTCAGCTATAACGTTTTTCATCTTATTTGCCGTATCAACTTTTTAGACTGGCCTGTTGGTCTAGTGGTTAGTGGCCCTGACTGCTATGCCGGAGGTCGTAGGTTCGATTCCCACCCAGGACAAATGTTTGTGTGATGAGCACGATAATTTGTTCTGTGTCTGGGTGTAATTTATCTATATAATGTATGTATTTAGAAATATATAAGTATGTTTATCAGTTGTCTAGTACCAATAATACAAGCTCTGCTTAGCTTTGGACTAGACGGCGTTGTGTGATAGTTGCGGAATATTATTATATTATTATTATAGCCATTGCATCTTTTTAGCCATACAGACTTTTCAGCCGTATCGTCTTTGACATAGTCCGTGGTTTCTTTGGTCATCAATCTACTTTTCCGAACAAACATTTCCTAACGGCATTTTTCACATTCCTTTATATGAAACGCCCATGACATCGATATATCATACGTTTTCTTCAGTAAATCACATGAATATACCAAAAAATAATTTACCTACTTGTAAATCTTTGCATAGCCTAGCCAGAGCTTGACATTCTCACTTAAAGATATGGGAAATCGAAATATCCAACAAACATTCTCTCGTCATAAGTATCGTAATAACTTGATGTAGTAGCAAGTTCCATCTCTAGTAGACATGGCCAGCTAAATAAATCACAAAAGATTTCCCTACACATCGCGCAGACGCGGGCGGGATACATTACATTTGTGAACATTGTACCTACACACACTTGTGTACATAGTATATGAACGCGAACAATGATGTATCTGTGTATTATGCTCAAACTTTTAGAGATTACTCATGAATCTTGGATTAAAGTCCTGGAGATTACTCACGGGTCTGATAGCACTTACATGCGTGTTATTACTATTTGGAATAGAGATTTGCTAGTTGGATTTGATAAAAAAAAAAGATTTGTTAGTTTTCAGAACTCATTATAGAAGAAAGTGAAGTGTGCGTGTAAAGTGTGAAGTGTGAGTGTGTGTGTGAAGTATGAGTGTGAGCGTGAAGTGTGAGTGTGAAGTGTTAGTATTTATGTGGATGCACCGGGCTGTGGTGTAGAATGTATAATTTTTGGTTGGCATTGTAC
The DNA here is from genome assembly GCA_961205895.1 of Mythimna pallens. Taxonomy (NCBI): domain Eukaryota; kingdom Metazoa; phylum Arthropoda; class Insecta; order Lepidoptera; family Noctuidae; genus Mythimna; species Mythimna pallens. The sequence continues at coordinate 1,191,376 of OY540824.1, forward strand.
GAGTATAAAAATGTCTTGTGAATACTTTCTATACAAAATTTACATGGTGCATTGACAGTTAAAGCCTCTTGATACCGGGACCGTCCTTCCACAATTAACAAAAAGACACGAGTTTTTATTGTGATCATTTTAACTTATACGTCCATATAACTAACATTACTTTGATGACACATCAAAATTTGCCGTATTTTTTCAATTTATATCAATTTTCTTTGTAAAAACTCATCGAAAGTTTTGACATTTCAAAATGTGTTCGATATGGAATTTGATGCATGTGGAATCCTGGAGGAGCGATGGCCTGATGCTGCGTAAGCGAGCGACGTGACCCTCCGCCGCGCCGCTCCTTTGATGACTACCATTCCATTACGCACACGATGTTGGAAAGTAGCAGATTTTGGACTAATTGTGCTCCATTGGTGAACTTTCTGCAAGGTGTTCCGATGTAAGGATAAAAATAAAAAATATTAAATTTCTCGGGAACTGCTAGACAATTTAAAAACTAATTATAAGAAATTATTCACTTAAATTGGCTAAATAAACCACTTGGCATACTATTAAAAAATTATATACTCCTTTAAAAATTACATAATTAGCTTTAGTTTGTTCACAAGTTCACGTTTAGGGCGTGGGACATATCTACTACTGCCACTGATAGTATAAATTACATATAATATTTATCTTGTCATTTTCAAAGTCGTGACTTTACGATTGAATGGCAGAAATTCAAACTATAGCTAAAGCATTTATTTCAAATGAACTACAAACACTATTTCCAGAAAAATGGAAAAAAATGAAGTTCGCTTTGTGTAACCACAAATATTATAATAGTTTTCAAATAATTTAGTCAAGTTAAGGTCCATTTATTTAACAGTTGCAATTGACAATGTATACACGTAATGCTCCTCGATTACTGCTATTATATTCATAATAATATAATTGTCCAATCAAGCCATTTCATAAAGCCGCTGAAAGCGCCAAATGCTTCAATACATAATTGAACGACACTATCAATCAATAGAATGACCGCGTGTTAATCTGAGTAATAATTAACACCGTGGGATCACAATTCAGTAATCCGTTAGCCTGTCAATATGTGATTATATTTGCTTCTGAATTATGTAAGCTGGATTAGACGAACTTGACGTACAACTACGACAGATCCAGGATTCTCAAACTAGGGTACTATAAGCCAAGAGTGAATATTAGTAAATTCAGAACCATTTATCTATTTGTATTGTCATAGCCGCTTAACTAACTTCATTGTGATATCTATGTGAGTATGAAGTTCCGTTGGCCATTTCTAGTCTTCTTCATCAACTGATGAATAACACTACACCAAATGTTACTTTTTAGCTATAAATGCTTAAGTTCACGATGAAAATACTAAAATCACTGTATAGTTGCCTATAATATTTGAGGAGTTCCCTCGATTTCTCATGGATTCTATCATCAGAACTGGATGTTGATTTCCGAAATTTATCCGAAAGTGACCTTTGGGATGATTTCTACTTTCACGCATTTTTTTTTTCTCTGGCAGTAACAATAACAACACACAATTAAAGTAAAACCACAATTTGAAAAGCATTTTTTCCCCAAGAAAACTTCCAGTTTGTACTTTGAAGTGTTAATGAATGGTTTATCCTGTTGTCGTAATCAAAACCTCTTTACAAATTGCGACATGCCGAATTAGGCCATCACACAAGATGGTCGTCATCGTGCCCTGAACCCGCATCAGGCTCGCGGGGTGAAATGGGCATGAGTACCACAAGTGGACACATAAGGCTGATTATGCTCATTATCTTAAGAAACAGGCATATTAAATATATATTTATCTAGGTAAAGTATGTTGCTTCACTCAAATATATGGCTATCGGCGATATTGTGGAATATGTTATTTATATTATTTAGGTACCTAAATAATATAAATAACATATTCATATTCGTTAGAGCATCTTCATCGTGTGTAGCGGCCTTATAATGTTTTTTAAATGAAGTGAAACCTCGCGTGGGTGGGGTTGTTAACAAAGGATTTGTTTAGATATTTAAAAAACCTTGAAAAAAATGTTTGTTTACGTTTGTTTTTGTTCAAATTTTTCCTGTAGAGTACAGGTAGAGCTTCATTGAACGAGTCGCAGATAATCAAAGCAGTCGCTTCAATCGAATGTTACTGTCGATGCTGTATGCCAAGCTAAGCTTACACTAAGCTTCGTAAGTTCTCTCAAGCTGGCATTTGCTTTGAGGACGTGCGTCTGAACGCCGCGCAAGCAGTATTATCAGCGCAGGGTGGGAATATATTGCTTCCTGTAACATCTATACGTACACTGTGGATAGGATTCTTTTAATAACACGTAGGTACGGGGATTAGTGCTGGCTTGGCGCCTTGACATTAAGGCCTTCAGTGGCTAGATAAGTCAGAAATAATTTGTACTGACTGATTTTTTAATATATATTACCTTAAAGAAAGTTCTATGAGATGAATTTAGTGGTATTGGATTTATCTATGAGGTGACTCGGTAGCAGCCAGGTGTTTGGAAGTTGGTAGTGATAAAGTTTAGTGTCATACAAGTTTGGAATTCAAAAAGTCGTCAATTGAATAAAAACATCTGTCACATAGCCAATTGTAAAATGTTCTGTTAAATTCTAGTTAATTTAGTTTTCTCATCTTTACGGGTAGTTTGTTGTAAATTTTAACCGCCGCAATTTTTGTCACAGTGTTTTAATCTACTACGAGGCACTACTAGTGGCTTTGAACTATTTTCCTTTTAATGGAGCTTTAACATCTATTTAAAAAAGCTCTAGGTGCTTTCTTACAAACTTACACATTTCGAAGATGTAAATAGATGACAATGTTAGTAATCTTTCGTTAGTAAATACTGGACATGAATCGACCATAGATTTACTGGATGCAATATTTTTTTTTGGCGATTAATGCTCTCTGGGCATCCGTAGAGTTACCCCCGATTATTATTTCATATCTTAATACAGAGACGTGGTATACCATTATTTCAGTTTCTTGAGTTGTCAGTATTTTTATTTTCCGAAGTGCGTTTATAAATGTATTAATTTTCTTGCATAAATTATCAAGGGATTTCCAATTGCAAAAACCGTCTAAATTTCAAAAAACTTAATGTCATCAACTAAATTAATAGTATTATTATATAGGTAAGTCTAATCTATTCTTTTTATTATTATTGAATGTCAAGTATCTCATAAATTTAGTTTTAATTGTATTTATTTGTAGATTATTTAAATTTAACCAAAATGTAAACCATTTTATGTCTGTTCGTCACGTTTATCGCCTTTTCAATTGTATTCTCTTTAGTCAAAATAGTCGTTACATCGTCTGCGAATAGTGCCGTGTATTGATATAAATCAAAAATAATATTGGAGCAACTAAAAGGCGTAAGATTTATGCGTTTTGAAGGGAAACCGGGGGTGCCCTTAGCCTGTAGTCGCTTAGTTTTTAATTTTAGTTATGTGAGCCCTGGCTGGAGGCTTTGATTCTTGAATCGAGGCCGCCACAGGCAAGTCCGGTTAAGCAGCCGACAACCTCCTAGGTTGACCTGCGAGAGGCCACACACAAAAAAAAAGGGAGCAACTAAAGTTCCTTGTGGAACGCCATATTGGTTAACTATGTATGGAGATCTATAAGTAACCTGAGTATTAGTTTCAGGAAATTTTTTTACAATCTCTATGCATTGATTCTTCAGAAAACTTTCAAACCAGTTATAGGCAGGGCTTCTTATGCCCGTCTAAAATTGGTCATCGAATTTGTATTACGTAATTCTATCCCTATTTTATACAATATATTTCCATATAGTCGACTAGTTCTAGAAATTAGGTGATCTACTATCAGCGACCACTTTTTTTGGGTTGCTGTATACCAGCTGGTTTTGCGATGTTTATGAAAAAGTTATTATTGAAATATGCTGCAATGTACCAACCATTTTTTAGTATACGTTTTCCGTCCGAAATTCCTTTGATTTAATTAGTCTCTTTTTTTTTATATCTTTCATTAATTATTTTCCATGTTGCTTTACAGTTATTTTGAGCCTTTTCTACAAATCTTGACACACGGTGCGGTAGGTCGTTCGTATGGGCCGTCGGCCAATTTAGCCTTAACTGAAATAAGCTATTAAAACTTTTTATGTTATGTTTTTTCTAATTTGCCAGTCACTTTGTACATTTCAAAGGTAAATTTTGATCACAGCAAGACGTTTAGTTGAAACGGTTTGTTTTTGAGCAATATTTAAAAATTCACTTACTTGTTCCTTCTTCAATACTTCACAAGTGTAATTATGTTAACAAAAACTACAATAATTTTATTGTTTTATTTGACTTTTATGTCACGTGTATTTTATAATTTTCACTTGCATTTTTTGGAAACCATATTCTCAAATAATATTACAAAAACTATTGAATTATTTAAAAAAAAAATATTTAATCACGGACTCAATGTTTACCGTGGCAGAGTGATGTTCTCTCTGTTGTTCCTAAAAAGATATGAAATGGACAGGTTGAGGTCGGACGGTCGAACTAATTGCCTGCGTGGGCTTGCCCTGCCAGGGGGGATGATTAGATAACTATCAAAACAACACAAGTAAACTGAAATAACAGCCTTAACGAGAGTATTATATGGAAAATTTATTTACTCATTGAAAAACATTTCTGAGAAAGTAATTTATCCTATTCATAACCTGAAATGGTTGGTACAAAAAATAATCATCTATTCAAGTATCTATATATTTTTATAAATTGGAGCTTCATTTATAAAATAAATAGAGGTTATCCGTTGGAGGTAATGTCTCACCGTCTCTAAAGCTCAAAGATAGAAAGCTACAATATCATTAAGCCAAGTGTTACAGGTTCGATTCCCGCACAGTACTAAGATTTTTATGGCTTACAGAAGGTGTTACGGAACTGTGAACGCACACACGATACAGCAGTGCTGGAAACCATGAGCCATGATCACTTAACGCGATCCATTTGACGACCTAAACTGAAATGTTAAAGGGATGGAGCTATATAATAGTACATTTTGATACAAGTGCAGAAAGTGTGTCATTGAGACCGAGGCGGAGTTGTGTTATGGAGCCGAGGGCTGCAGTGACAAATTTGCACGTGTATCAAACGACTTTTTTCAATACACATATGAAAAAATTAATAAACGGGGGTTGGCCGGCGACTAATGGGGGTCGACGCGCACTTGATACGATAAATGTAATAACATTGAGGCGAAGGAGAGCACGTACACTTTTCTGCACTAGTGCGGAAAACACTATTGCGTGCCTAAAAGCGGTGTTATAAGAGCGGGTTTTCGAGTAAGTGTATTGAAAGGTGTATAGCTTCATCCCTCTGCCTCACTCGCACGACTGACATTTTAACACATCATGATAAATTCTCAGGAGTCATTCCGACTTTAGTGCAATCATCATCGTCTTCCTGCCCTAGTCAGTCTTATTTGGGGTCGGCGCAACACGTTTTTTTGCAATGGATAGCTCGCCGTCTACCCATTGCTCGCGGTCTACGCCTGTGGTGGCTGGAAATTGAGGTCGGGGTCTCGACGGTTGGGGCGTGAGAACGTCCGTTGCCTCACGCGTGCGGCCGCCTCCTTCGCTAGCATTACTGCTTCGCAGAAGGAGGCGACCGCCTGCCATTCCTCTTCGCTCCGGACCATGGCCTGTACCAGATCCCAGTGTAAGAGGTTGGTGCCACCGATCAGCCCCTCGAGGACAACGGTGCTCTGCCCAACCGGGCCACGCCTCTATCGTATGCTCCGACTCTTAGAATCACTAATCTGAGCTGGTTACGAAAGAGAGATATGTGCGTACATATGACAAGCGCGAGGTGTCAACTGAACTGTGACGTTACTTCCCTCTCCCTAAATCCAATGTTTCAGTTAAGCCGCAGTCTAATACGAATCCAATATTATCATTAAATATTCGTCGGCATAATCTCCGGCAAGGCAAACACGCACTAATTATTACCCTTACAATGATCCTTGATTAAGTAGTGGGATCTCGGCACTAAGTTGTGGGAATCTTTGCCCAACTGTGGGGTTAATGGGCAATTACACAGTACCTTTGTTTCACCATGTAATAGCGTGTTGCGGTCTAAATGCGATGATTATGTAAATGTAGACGCATGAGTAAATTTTCTGTGTTATTTGCATGTGGATTGGGTGGTTTAGAGGGTAGTTTTGGGGTAGCTTAGTAGTTTAATCAGTTTTAACACTTATTTATTACTGCTCTGTTAAGTGAAATCACTTTCTACCATTGAGATGTGGTACAAAATTATTATGATACAAGCTGACTTGGCAGACGGTGCCAAATTAATTATCAAAGAAGAAATGGGGTTTGGGGTAGGAGGGTTAAAAGCTTACGACCAATTCCCAAACTTACTTACCAAATATAAGAGTACACAAAAAATAAATAATCATAAATTTCGGTCAAGCCGTTTCGCCACCAACCACCATCACCATATTTAACATATTACCCTATCGTTACTGCTACTTACCAGCGACGTCGGAGATGGTAGCGTTGGGGGCACACTTCACGAAGTCAGGGAAAAAGTTCACCATGATGATACCGCCATTATCTTTCTGCAGACAAACGACGAAGCAGGTAAAGAAAACGTTATCTAAAATGTTAAAGTTTAAACATTTAATAATATTCCACAACTATCACACAACGCCGTCTAGTGCTACGCGAGCTAAGCAGAGCTTGTGTTATGAGTACTAGATAACTGATCAACATAATTATATATTTCTAAATACATACATATTATAGACAAATTACACCGAGACACAGAACAAATGATCGTGCTCATCACATAAACATTTGTCCTGGGTGGGAATCGAACCCACGACCTCTGGCATAGCAGTCAGGGCCAATAACCACTAGACCAACAGGCCAGTCAACTGAACAGTTATTTAACAGGAAAAAGTAACATTAAACCGGGTATAATGTCACGCAAACCTCGATTGAAGAACGAGGACCAATTCGACCGGACTGGGTACTGTGTCTGGTCTGGGCTACTGCCTGTTATTTTCGGATTTTAGTTATTTTCTTATGTGGCGACCAGCTACAGTACAGTAGGTACTACAACACTTTGTGATAGAAATCATACAGGAAAATATTACCATCATACAATGTGTTGATGCCACTGAACAGTTTTGCAGGCATTTCATTCAAAGGTCCATAATATGCCAATGTGTCTCCCGCGTAACAACAGGCTCGGAAAAACTTATCTGCTTGCCTCTAGTATTAGATTATGTAGATGTTTACAGGTGGCAGTGACCACATACAATCAGAGTATCTAACAAACTGAACTGAGCCTGACATTCTATCTACAATAACAACCATCAACCAATGGATTGTCGTTATAAAAACCCCGTTTTTTGAGTTAGTTGGTTGATTGAAACCTTGATACATTAGGAAACAAAATGTCCCTCAATATTTCGTGCAACGTTGTCATATTGTTCAACAATAACGTTATATAATGTGGGGGAGGGGCAAGGTGCGGGACTCGGGGCAAAGTTGCATCGTCACGTAGGTTGAGAGGGTCATTTTGTCCCCAAATATATATGAGACTTAAGCGTGCGATATAATAGGTTTGAATGATCAAACCCGACGGTTTTCATTTATAGAATTCCAATTCCCAAGCCCCCCTTGTAGGTCTACTAATAAAAATTGCATGTGCAATACATACCAGAGACTGAATAATATCATCGGGCACGTTCCTCTTGTGGTGGCAGAGGCTATAGACGGAGGAGTGTGAGAAGACCACGGGAGCGCGGGACAGGCGGATGGCGGCGCGCGTGGTGTTCTCCCCCACGTGCGACAGGTCCACGATCATGCCCAGGCGGTTCATCTCGCGGACAACTTTCTGGAGACAAGGATGAGGAGTTTGCAGCACTGGAAAATCTTATATCCACAATCCATAGATGAAGGTAACGCGAGCCGCTAGCATTGCCGATAGCATGAATATATTTTTTTTCAATTTAATTTACGACGAGCGTCTTAACAAAAATCGAATTTGAAGATTCTGTTCAGTATGAACTTTAGGATTATACGAATTAACTATTTGAAAAAAGCAACTATATTAACTTCTTATTTATAAGTAACGGCAACACAATATCGGGAGCCCGTCAACAAAAATACAAGCAAAAATGGGACCTTAATCAGGCCGATTTACATGGCACGTTTCTTCATAAAATTGCAGGTACGACTCACGAGGTCGATTCACACTGTGCGATATTAAATCTGCGAATGGTAATTTCAGAGGCGATGTTATTCATGCGACTGAAATGAATCTCACATCGGATTGGATATTAAGCTCACGTGGATGTGCGCGCGAAATGTAGCTCGTGTGGATCGACCTTTATGCATTTAAACTCTTCAATACTTTCGCATCGCTGGATTTTGATTGGATATTTTAATAATATTTTAATAACTAGTTTATACATTCCCATCTATTATGCATACAGGAAATATGAAGCCTTGGCTACTGTTTATTTAAATGAGAGTTAAATAATATTGCATTTATAACGATAAAACAGATTGAAAAATAAGGTACACGATACACAATTAAGTTCGACAGTATTTAAGAATCAAATCAATAGCTGTAGCATTAATGTGTGGTAACCCTTTTATGTGTCTAGGTTAGTATAATTTTCAAAACCGTACAGTGATACTTAGCTCTTTATTCGTTAATAATATTATGTAGCTATATTAGCTTATTATTTATAGGTACATAGTATCCAATGTGCTCTTATATATGTCACCGGAAAATGGCAGACTCCGTATGATTGTAATAAATCTTTATTAGATTATAATTTCTCGATATAATATGAAAAAAAAAAACGTTTTGGCTACGATAAATCACATCCAAATTTATTAGTTTCCAACATAACGGTGTCTTATTTAGAAAAAATTGTTTCTTTTTATGATGCAACCGCCGTAAAAGGCGGTTGTAATTTTCCGGTGACATTTCATAGCGCACCTTACTACGCGGAAACCTGTCGTTCTCATATTGGGACGCCGCGCCATGTTAAAAATCCCGTACTGGTCCCATTTAAATTGCGTACTTAATCATCATTATGTATTTATTGTACGATCAATTTTGTAAGCGAGAACGATTTTTAATTTGTATGTATTGTGTTTATTCATAATACATTTCGCCAAAGACAATCTAGTTGAGCTAGCCAGCATCACTATGTTTGGATCGATTTCCAATCTACTCGGTTATCTGGTTGTGTTAGTGATCCGGTTATGGAGTGCATGCGTATCTAACCCCCATAACCTGGTAATAATAATACCCTTGGCAGTACTAGCTTCCCATTGTCTGGTTTCAGACTACTTTATCATCAAATAAATATATAATTCATTCATTCATAATTTCAGGCGAAGAACGTCCTTGCTGGACCTGGCTGCTGACCCGGCCCTATGCGTCTCGCATCCATTGGATTCCCGCGATCCTCTCCAGGTTGTCGGTGTGCCTTGTGGGAGGCCTACTTGCAATGAATATTAAATATCTACAAAACTTAAATAACAGACGCGATCAACCACTACGCTCTGCTGCTGCCACCATATAGACACAAGTCTCAAGTAGAAAATAAACTTGAAAAATATTTTGCTTCAGTAAACGTTTATATTTTTCCGGAATCGAGTGCAGGGCGTCTACAGGTACCGAGAGCACCATTATTTAAAGTTTTCTCTTCAGCACGTACTACTTGAAGTGCTCTATGGAAGTTTTAAAGCAAGTTTTCCTTCGGCGTTTCTATTTCAGCTGTTTCTATATTAACATTTGACTTTTTTAACTACCCCGCGCTTTGTGTACTTAGGACGGAGAACCGAGGGTATTATTTCAAGTATTGTTGCGACATTGCTGCAAATGTTATTATTTCCTGCTTTAGCATTTTTGAAAGCCTTCAGTTGAAGTTTGTTGATTTATTTGTGAAGGCGGAAACACCTGTCACTTCATGCTACTGTTTCGTAAATAGAATGGAAATATAAGCACAAACGCTAAATACGGACGTTTTTCATTGACAAGTAATAAAAATCGGTGCAGCATAATATGTGCAAAATACATAATAATACTGCACTGCTTTTCCATTTCAAATCATCATCATCATTTCAGCTGAAAGACGTCCACTGCCGGACACAGGCCTCCCTCAAGTGTCGCCACAATAAACGGGCCGAAAGGTTCTTCTGGACTGGCGACCACGCATCGGAAGACGTAGCGTTGGAAAACCTCCTACAAGGTGGACCGATGACTTAGTAACGGTTGCGGGAGTCCATTTCAAATAATATTTTACATTTTGCAGTACTACCCATTACTAAAAAAAACCAGTGTTCTCTCATTAACTGGTCATTTTACGATAGCAATGACGGGGACATAAGGGTAGGACTTGATGTGTATGCCCCATTTAAAAAAGTCAAGGTGAAACATTTTCCGGCTTCTTGGTTGTCTGACAGTATTAGAGACGAAACATCGAAAACAGATAAGGCTAATAGGTGGTACAAAAGAGATTCTACTAATAAGAACTGGTATTTATTTAAACAAGAAATTCTCAAGAAATCGTTGAGGTCGTATCATGTGTGTAGGGATGATAAAAGGCGCCATATCCATAATTCTGTTCAAAACTTCAACACACCACAAATATATAATATATATAATATTCCCCAAACTATCACACAACGTCCGTTAGTCCCAAGCTAAGCAAAGCTTGTGTTATGAGTACTAGACAACTGATAAACATACTTATATATTTCCAAATACAGACATATTATACATAAATTACACCCAGACACAGTACGAATGATCGTGCTCATCACACAAACATTTGTCCTGGGTGGGAATCGAACCCACGACCTTCAGCATAGCAGTGAGGGCCACTAACCAGTAGACCTGTTGGTCTACTGGTTAGTGGCTCTCACTGCTATATGAAAATATCTTTAATCTTTTGGTATCTGTAAAGCTGTTGATGGCAACACGTCTCACGAAATTTATTTTAAATGCGGACGACTTGCAACTTTATTGGATTTGCTAACGATTCGGACACAATATATTCTGACACCACAAAATTTATTAAAGCTGTTTAGTATAGTTACATTAAATAAGTTTTAATTGTGCCAATTCGGATACTGAGTCCGAACATATTGCCATATCATATTTAAGATATAGATATAATCAGCAGTCAGCCCTTTATTGCCACTTTAAACTTGAAGATCTCACTGGATCATAAAACATTTGTCAGTGGTCTTAAATTTTTGAATTTTTTTGTAAATCTAACTCACAAGCTCTCTTAATGGCGACGTATATTTTGTATATTTATTGAATACCCAGTTTCCCTCCAGATTTTTGCCATTCAAAAAAGAAGTAGGTTCTCAATTCGATTGTATATATTTTTTTGTGATTCGGAAATCTCTTCACCACACATTAAGGGTTTACCCTTCGTTGGAGGTTTTCAAGAGAAACATTAGGGGACTTCATCATCCACTATCCATTTTTATTTATTTATATATTTAATAAATAAATACATTTATTTCAAATAAAAATAATGTCAAAATCTATGTTAGTATTGCAGCATTCATAGTTACATTCACATTGTTATCTATATATATAAAAGGAGAAACTGACTGACTGACATATCAACGCACAACCGAAAGTACTGGGACTAGGAGCGTGAAATTTTGTACAAGGTTTCCTTTTATGACGTAGGCGAGCACTAAGAGAGGATTTTCCAAAATTCACCCCAGGGATGAAACCGGGGTCCTAAGATTGTATGGAGAAACCTACTTTCACGCGGGCGAAGCCGCTGGCATAAGCTAGTATTCAATAAAATAATAACAACGTCAATAACAGCAATGTCACAAATTAAAATAAAACAAAACACAAACAAAAATAAGAGAAAGCGTCATCTTACATGGAGTTGAGTATACCTCCCGAGCACTGCAGAATCCGGCCATTCCGATATCATCTTTTCATTTTTCATATTAAACATGTCACGTTTATGCTGTACATGTTGGTTTAGTTTATTTTTAAGTAGGAATTAATTAATGTAAGTCTAAATTCTGCGCTTGTCCTCAGGTACAAAACTATCGCATTAAGGTTTGCTGTAAGAAAACCCAATTGTGGTTTAATTATATCGCTTGTGTTCATCGGCTGTCCTGATTAAAATTGTTTCTAAAGTTTTGCGTATAATAAATTATAAGAATAATTATAAAACTATTATGCATAAAAATGTACATTTCTCATATTCATCTTTATATAATAAGAGGAGAAACTGACTGTTATAGGTATCAATGCACAATCGAAACTGGCAATTTTATAAATTCTCTCGCTTATGCCGCGTTCCTACTATGTCGTAATGGTTAATTTATCGTCGGACGACTATCGTCTCTAGCTATAACTCTAGCCATTATAACTACTTTTTGTCGTCAATTTTTTATTTTTTAATATCGTTACTACAATTCCCGATGGATAGCGACGAAATATTATCGTTTCACGGTGATCGCTTTATCGTTTGCACGTCAGTAGCAAGCTACAACAGTCGCCTCTACGTTCTCTTGGAGATTTGTTGTGCGTTTATGCTCCTGAGTAGAATGGACAAAGACGAAATTTTAATAATGACTTGGAGGTAAGCGGAACAGAGAGTAAAGTACCACTTACCTCCGTTGAAAAGGGAGGATCCTACGACAAGACGAGTTTTATGTCTGGTGGGTAACTGCCCGATAGATGATTTTGGGCTGTTCTATATGTTCAAATCGCGCGGAGAACTAATTGCGCGATGCAGGATTAGTTCTTATGTGACGCCATAGATGGCGCTACAATGTATTACTCGACACATGATTTGCCGTCACGATTTAGTCGTACAAATTTTAATCGCAATATTTTAATAGGTACACAAGCCACGACACTTAAAACTACATGATTATCTGTCGTCACGATAAAGTGAAAACGCGGCCTAAGGGGATGAAACGGGGGTCCAAAGTTTGTATGGAGAAACTTATTTTTACGCGGGCGAAGCTGCGGGCAGAAGCTAAACATAAAATAATAATATTTACATTTTCTATTATAATTTAGCGGTACTATTAAAGCTGCATGAAGGATTACTTCCAGTATTGCCGGGGACCTCCTTCAGTTCAATTTACCGTGATTTTCAATATTCTCAATAGACAATTCATTTTACAAAATTCGAGCTCCGTCTCTCCTCAGAAGTCTTGCATTTTAATTATAGTGCTGCAAGAAATTTAGATTTATTCTATCGTTTTAAGTTTTATTATGCGCATACAAATACAAGTTTGTGTTTTAAACGAATTTTAAATGAATGTGCATGGCAGTTTGTCTGGAACGACTAAGTAGAAGCAATTACTAGCAAGTGCAGTCAAAAGATATGACGCTGCACAGTTTTGAGATAAAATGTTATGAAATGTTCCCGCTACAGTCTGCAGACTATTCTAAATGATAATATAATTCGCTCTTAATGCAGTCCGACAGTCACACCGGTTACCTAATTGTTTGTATTTAAACGGCGTCGGCACTATTTATTAAAACTTATTGTTTTGACTTTGGTCCAGTGAACTAATTAAAGTCAGTTCCAGTTGGTGTGCTTTGCATGTTTATAGTTCTTTAGAGATGTTATTATACTTGAAAACTAATCTCAGTACGCTTTCCTTACCTACTTCAAAGGCCTAGTATCCACGAACGCGTATTCGTCATTATACGCGTGGTGTACGCTCGCTTACAGCTTACATACAAACTTACGAAGCTCTGTCGACGAAGCGGTCGACAACCAAGCGTATGCTTGGTAACGCCGTGCCGTTGTGTCGACGAATACTCTTCTCTGGGCTATATTTCATCGGGACACCATGGCGACCCGATCAGCTGCGCCGTCATGGTGGCCCTTTCAAAACATAGATTTTCATCCTACATATCTATAGAGCTGTATATATTTTGTTGGTAGCGCCGACTGGTCGCGTCGCCATAGTGTCCCGGTGAAATAGCCCTATGAAGCTAAGCGTACGAGGACAGTAGGCCTAACTGTTTAACAGAAGCTAAAAGGTCAGGCAGATTGATTTAAGCTAACACGGTATCCTACGTAGGCGATTCCACGTGATCGTGATTGTGAAGCGAGCGGCGCGAAAGGAAAAGATGTGTACCCTATTATGGTGGCCTACGTGACAAACTGCACGTGGGTGTGGTGCAGCGATTAGCGAAGCGAAGCGGACGCTTTCAGTTGGTTTGATATTTTCGTAAGCACTTTTGAAGCGGCGACTTCACGCGCTCTTACGACAATGTCGCCTCGTCGCGTTGAATTCGAGTGAAACGCATCAGATCACTTCGCAACCGTTCATTCGCGTTGAATCGGGCCCTGCGTAATTGCTGAACTACTTGGAAAATTTTACAGTTAAACGAAGCTTTTTCGGCATCTTTCCAACAATGAGCTACAAACAATTACTTTTATCTGTTTATTTTATTCTAATGATCTAATATATTGACCGGCTATGCTATAACTTCATGTTTAATCAATTTTAAATAGTTTATATTAACTATTTATATTCTTAATAGCTGCGAAAACATCGTAAATTCTCCGATCTTGATATTAACATAGTTTCGTAGTACCTACTGGAAGCCTGGTAGGTAGGTAGAGAGGTCATCGATTAACTATCAACTTAATCGATGCCATTCATCACTGCGACTGTCTCACCAACACATTCATCTTCCTAAATTCTAACATAGGGCTGGCTAATGCGATCAACCGACATATATTTGATTGTTCGAGTTGCTGTTTGTGCTATTATGACATTATGTCTAAAACTGACTAATTAAACACTTCCTTCTTCGTAAACTGTTCTTAGGATACTTTAGCCTTGCTAGGCAATTACCAGTTTTCGTTAACTCTCGCTATCAAAATTCTGCAGTAATTTCTAACCGTCAAGACATACGCGTATAGCTTGAGGCTTGCCAACCCTACTACAATAACAGCAACAAGAAACAAGAGGATTCCGTTCTAATTACTAGTACACAAACGACCGCCTAAATCATCGGCGTAATGCCGAGCTTACATTATTGGCCACACAAAAACATGTCAATAGAGGTCACGGCACTCGCAACTCTAGGACTTACAAGTGGGAAAAGGACATTTAACTTTGGAGCAATTTCTCCGAGACAAGTTAATAATATGCTAATGACAAGCGGGCTGATGGGCCTGTGATTATAATTCAATTTCTGAAGGTTCCTCCAAAATGGCGGCCCTGGGTTGGTGTTTTACGAGGAAATTCGGCGCGGTCGCGAATGTTTCTCGGTTTAGAGTGGTGTTGTTATCTTATTTGTTGGACAGACAGTTGACATTATTAAGAGCTTGATGTGTCTCGCTACAACTTATTTATCGTCGTTATGATGCCACTAAACTGTTTTATGGATGACCGTCTTTTTATCTGACTTCCTTTGTTGTTGTCGGAGATAGTGAGGGAATATTCTGACCAATTCTCATTTTGATGCCCTGCGTTTCTGATTGTTTTATCTCTAACTTTATAAAGAAACTCTGCTAATCCGTCCAGACTAATTTGACTCCGGTTCGTAAGTTTTCAGTCTGAGCTTCAGTCGCTTCTGTTGGATGAGAGGAACTAAGTTTAAACTGATATTATTTTACAAACTGATTTTATAAATTCACTGTGAAAAACGATATAACTATAACTTAATAGTTTGTTGTTTTAGTTTTACTTAAATTGATTGCTTTTGATTTATTTTAACTTTTTTTTAAAGTTGGAGTGCAAAAAGGCTCAGTCCATTAATATTCCAATTTGTCTAAACATGTTTGATTAGGTACTTTCTTTAATTATCCATTTTAATTAATCTTCTAATAAAATTAATCATCATTCCAATTATTAAATACAATTATTCAATTAAAATAACAATTATACAACCAATCCATTAAATTCAACACAATTTTTCAATTCAATTGCTCGTACTAAATTCATTATTCAGTTCAGTTTAATCATTTAATGCAATAATGCAATTGTCTAGTTAAACTAGTATTTAAACATTTTAATAATTCCTTTAAAAGAATAGAATTTTCAATAAAACTTCCTCCTATATTTCGCACTAAAATTGAAATCAAAACCTGCCCGAACCAAAAATGAAATCCTACCTAAATACGAAACCACATGAATGAACAATTCGCTTGGAATTCGATTGGATAGTCCCGAGCGACCGGCCGGCCCAGCGGACGACTGGTAATGAAAATAGAAATCAACTAATTAGTTTCAACTAGTTTCCAGCTTCAAATGGAAGCTCGAAAGGTTTCATAAGCTCAGATAAACGAGTCTCCAGCAACTAAGACGTAGGTAGATACCGTTTGTTCTTTCCTCGTTTAACTTACGTTAACTTGCGTGATTTGCATGGGTTAATTAACTTTGTTAAATTGAGGATAAGGTAGACTTAGTTGAGGTTTTGTGTTCCCTTACTGATATTTATAAAGTGAATATCTGCTGTATTGCATATTAGATCTGCCGTGTAATACTGTCAGGGAATTTAATTGATTATTGTTACAGTACGGTAGAATTTCATTTATTGGACACTACACGAGAAGGTTCCGGCTAGGGATGGCGAATTTTTATTAAAAAATGTAATGTGGTTCTAATTATTTTTTAAAATTATGACTTGGTGATTTAATTTAAGGAAACTGGTCAAGTGCGAGTCGGACTGGCGCACGAAAATTTTCTTACCGTCCGTAGCGAAAACGGCAAAAAAATCATCAACGTTGGTTGTACGGGAGCCCCTTAAATATTTATTTTATTCTGTTTTTTTTTTTTTGTGTTTTTTGTTATAGCGACCACAGAAATAGATCATCATGTCTATCACGGTTTATGAGTTACAGCCTTGTGACAGACTCACAGACAGACAGACAGACGGATAGACGGACGGACAGCGGTGTCTTAGTAAAAGGGTCCCGTTTTACCCTTTGGGTACGGAACCCAAAAAATAAAAGCTAATGCTATTAATTTAGACCTTTGCAACCCCAAATTCATACAGCAATCGAATTACTTTGTCACGTGTCTCAACTGTCACGCGTGTCATAGGTTCGCCATCCCTGCCATAGACAAAATGACGTTATATCAAACGATTGTCAAAAAGTTAAAATGAAGTGATCGAAATGTGTAACACACGGTTACAAACGTCAGTGCCGTTCATGTCTGAAAAAAAAACACTTTGTCTAGAGACCGAGGTATATTTATCTGTGTAAGTTATTCCTGGGAACTGTGGTGGACCAGTGGTTACGATTTCTATGTCGTAGGAGGCACGTGCCTTAGTTTGTGTAATTTATTTTATCACGACTGCTCTCAAAACGCTGAAGGAGAACATCGTGAGGAAACTATCATGTCCTACTACTAAAAACTCGAAGACTTGTGGTATTTATGTGATGAATTTATCTATATTATGTATGTATTCTTGGGGGAGGCCTATGTCCAGCAGTGGACGTCTTTCGGCTGAAATGATGATGATGATGATGATGTATGTATTTAGAAATATATAAGTTTGTTTATCAGTTGTCTATACTCATAGCACAAGCTCTGCTTAGTTTGGGACTAGATGGCTTTGTGTAATAGTTGTGGAATATTTTTATTATATTATTAAATAACTCAAAAACCTACACTGGCTCCGTATGTGTTATGGCGCATTCCCACTCCTAGCCCCTGGATCCCTCTGGGCCTGAATCCCTGTAGTGAGAACATTATAAGGCTGATTTTGGACTTTTACTGGTGGATATAAGTGGAGCTCTGGTTATAAGTAATTTAGACAATTTTTTAGAAAAAAAAAAAAATAGGGTACGTGCAAGTAAGAACGTCTTCTTGAATTGTGACCAAATAGAATTATGCTGTTTTACAGGTCTGCCTTAAAAATAAGATAATACCTGTCTTTGTAAAGTTGTTGGTAGAATTTTGAAACCATTTCAAAATCGGTTGGACAGACTAAACATCTCCAAACTATATGAAACACACGCAGCAGCTAAATAGCTGCTAGTGTGTCTTACCAAATAATAATAATAATTTGCGTGTCTACTTGACTTTAGAAAGGCAAGAGCAACGCAAAGTAGGTATATATCTGTTTCGAATACAGTTTTTTTTTATCGTTATTAATTCATTAACCTCTCTAATTGCTACTCACAATATTGACTATGTCGCTCTATCATAGCCAAATTTTGAATTTTTTGTTATACGAATACTTTAAGGATACGAAATTATTTCGGATTATCTGGTAGTTTTTTTTTAAATAATATAAACTAGTGCTTGACTACGATTCCATCTGATGGTAAGTAGTGGTGCAATCATTTATAGTGAGGTGCAACAGTTTATGAGGAGCCTATTCACTCTAGTTTCGGATAGTTTACCGAAATACAATTAACAAGATTTAACTTTTATTTTTAGAATAGAGCCTCTAGATTATCATATGTTTGGCCGGGCAACACATACAAAAACCCGTCGTAACCTGTCATTTAGGGCGGAATTCACCAATAATCGCTACTAATCGCGTTTAATGTAAAAATACAACAACAGAAACATACAGACAAGTGACACTAGTGACAGCGGCTAAACGCGATTATGCGAGACAAACATTAAAACGCGATTAGTTTTATTGGTGAGTTTCGCCCTTAGACTCCACCGTTATTCGAAATTAACCGAAACTTTTGTATCGGTTTCGGTTACGGTTATTTTTTTATTTGGGATAATATCCCAGCAAATATAGCATACCCCGAAACTATCAGATATTATCTGATAGCTTCGGTTATGCTATGGAGCTTTTTGTCTGCACTTAGTACAAGTCAGTTCACGTCAGGGTCTGAAGTGTTACCTGTTCTAACTGCCAGTGTACACGCCAGGGGTCTCGTGAGTGTGCGGGTAGGCTCACAATGGTTGCTACTCACGCTTTAGATATAAATATTAATTATGTACGGAAGAAGGTTTTAAAGACGAGGGAGCTTCTTAGAGATACATATGTATTTTTTGCGATAAATGAGCTTGTCCTAACTTTTATTAACATTCTCCTTACACTAGCATACACAAATAAATCTTTTTTTTTCTTCTTCTATAAAGGGTATATTTTGTTTTGCTGTTCTTAATATTGTAGATAGTTTTTTTTTTTATAGTTTATAGGCTCGGACGTGACCATTATCTCACCTGATGGAAAGCGACGATGTAATCGATGATGGAGCCCGCTTGCTTGGAGTAATCTATTCACTCTTGATTAAGAGATCCTAAGGTTGTAGATATTAGGAAACACAGACTTCGGCAGGAAAAATCACTCCTTAGCCGAATGCGCAATTGGGCACACCATAATTATGGCGGTAAGTTCTTTTTTTGAGGAGTGGCTGGCGTATGATACGGCGTCCGCACCTTCCGCATGACGTACTTTCTTACCGGACATGGTAAGTTCAGGAGGTTCCTGCACAGGATTCGTGCGGAAGAAACGCCCGGAAACATGGTGAAGCATACGGCATGCTCCGCTTGGGCAAAGCACCATACCGTGGTGGGGGCGATAGACGGCAACAACCTCTCGCGGCCTCGTCCTCCTCCTCCTCGCTCCGGACCATGGCCTGTACTCCATGATCCGGAACAAGGAGGAGTGGCAGGCGGTCGCCTCCTTCTGTGAAGTAGTAATGCTAGTAAAGAAGGCATACTAAAATTGACGATTAAATACTTCGTAAGGAAGTCCTTACGAAATATTTAACAAAATGGGGAGTTTGTTTTGACAACGTCTGTCTGTCTGTATGAACACGATACTGAACGGATCTTCATGCAATTTTCACCAATTGACAGAAAGACTAATGAGGAAGGTTTACATGTTTATTATAGTAGAAAATAGCTGAGAATTTCACAGAATTCTAACACCCCAGGGTCGCTAGTAGGTATATAAGAAATCAGCAACGACGTCCAAAGCAGCTTTTTCATAATAACAGAGATTGTTTTCTAATAACATCAATACCCTGAAGCCTTAGTAACATTAGACACGTGGAAGTTAGTCGGATTAGTCCCAACGATAACCTCATATTTAATGTTACGTACTGTGTTTTGTGATTAAAGTAAAAAAAATATGGTATTAAGTGCGTTCTTCTGTTGTCATCCAAATTATGACATAACTTGCTTCTGGCCGCAGCCTTCTTCACAAGAAATTTTAATGATTCTAGTTATTTTATTTGACTTATTTTGGTGAATAACAATTGTCATACTTATATTTTATTTCTCTTTTTAATGTGTTTTTCTTTCATTTGTAATGTATTTTATTTGCTTGGCTTTTTGCCTTTCTTTAGCAAAACATAGTGAACTTATTTTTCTTTTATGTACCACCTGTTAACCCACCTATGTTTTACAGAATACATGATTGATTGATTGATTGAAAGTGGGTTTTTCCATACAAACTTTTGCTCCCCGTTTCATCCCCTAGTCGGGAGAATTTTGGTAAATCCTTCCTTACTCTTTGTATAGACCATACAAGGAAATTCTGGGCAAAACTTCAGTGTTTTCGGTCCTAGGATTTGGGCTAGGCGTTGATGGGTTAGTGAGTGAGTCAGGAATCTTGCCCTTTATAATATATACAAACATTTTAAAATTTGATAAATTCTACTTAGGTTTGAAAAACCTGTCAAACTTTGGCGTCAAACAAGAAAATCCAGTTGCTCGATTCAGAAATTGGGTGTTAGTCAATAAATAAACAATCTTACGTGTAATCTGAACAAAGATACCCTCCGAAGGGTACCTAATGAAGCAGTGTGCTGCTAGGGCTGCCGCGATCAATAACCTCACAGGGCTACAACACATCGTTTCTAATCAACCTACTCCAGACATAATTCCAACATTCCTAACAATACAAATCGACTTTTTCATCCTTCCATATTAACAGTGGCCTTGCAAATAGACACTCGCATAGCTCTTACAACACAAACAATAAGGTTAAAAGTCGCTTACCTCTCCAAATTCGGTCAGTCCATCGGCCGCGGGCGCTTCGTTCGACGAGTCGGCCCTGAAAGGAAGGAATAAATGACGCAAAAAAGAAAACAAATGTACAACAAAAAGATACATATGTACACAAAAAAGATACATTCGCCATTGTTCATTCGCAACGCTTTCCTTGGCAGTCGTTCGTACCGTATCGCAAGATGTTGAAGTGCAGAAGGACCGTGATCAAGATAACAAGCCCATGCACACATAAATAGACCAATACTAAACAGAAAGAAATCACAGTCGCACACTCGGGACGTAGTCGGAACTACTCGGAACTCAAGCAGCCATGTTTTCTTTTGGTACTCTGTATTGTGTGTGCAAGGTTGTTATCGAGAATTGTCTTCTACGAAACTTCTGTTTTGTATACGTACGTTCCAGAGCATTAGTCTAACGGCTAGGCTTCTGAAAATAGTTGGCTGTTAGCTAAGTATAGGGAAATGCTTGCCCGCATGCTCGCGCGGCCACGGGAAATGTTCAGGCAAATTATTGTGTGAATAATAATATTTTGTTGTTTCTCTATGTGCTGCTCTCAATTAACTTTTATAGCGAGCGTGCTCAGTAGACTGTACTGGATCCCCTTTACCGTCCAATTAATTATTATGAAACCGGTGAAAAGGAAGGTTCCATACAAATTTGCCATGGTAAGCATGTACATAACTAGCATTTATAACGGTCTAAAATAAAAGAAAAATGTGACCAATTTCCCGGATCATTAAGTCCGAGTAGAAAAAATGGGCTTGCAGAATGTGAAAAATTTATCAGCGATAACGGCTTTAAAAACTTCTAAACATATACTGCATACCTACTTTGTGTAAAGCAATTCGGTTCGCTTTATCACTCCCCTCCATTTTAATGTCACATCAATTGGCGCGAAAATACGAAAACTACAATGAATATTCAGAAATGAATGACAGAATCCAAATTCAAATGTATTTTTTTTTATTGTAACAGTATTTATGGCCAGACTATGTGAACATTAATTAGTATACCAGCCTTATAATACAGTAAAGAGAACGTAATAATTTATTATTTAATTAGTAACATTGAAGTTTGTCGTCGGCGTTAAATATAATATGTACGGAGAGTAGTCGCTGAGCTGTGATTGTCACTTCCGATCCACGACACAAAGCCCGCAACATTGATTAGACAGCGAGTAGCTTTCTTTGGCGTTAGCTAATTGACAGAAGGGTTCACAATGTCAGCCTGTTCATTTTAAATTATCGGCTCATTTAGCCGTGGGTAAGAGAATTGGTTAGGAAATTAAGCTCTGTATTTAGACGAAACAAACATTGTGCTACATTCTGCCAGCAAAATGATTCTTTGGTGCAGGAAACTTGTTGCACAACAAATTTTGTTCAGTTCTATGTATCCCAACTAGGGCCACAGGGAATTTCTGGAAAGGAAACTCTGGCCCTAGAACGCATAGGGCAACAGGAGTGGTTTTAGCCAGTAAAAGTGTGATACGCCTTCTTGCTCCACCCTAGAGCAGAAGAAGTCATTGGATGACTACACATCTCAATAAAAAAGTTCAGACATTGAAACATGTTGCGGCTGTTTTTTAAAAAAAATCAGACTGAAACATGTTGTGGCTGTTTTTTTAAAAAATGTTCAGACTTTGAAACATGTAGCAACTGTTTTTTAAATAAATGTTCAGATTTCATGTTGCAGATGTTTTTTTAGGTGAGAAATCATCCAATGACATGTCCCACCCCAGAATGGAGCGCGAGGGTGTGTCATTCTTTTACTAACTAAAACACACTCTTATGTTCTTTCTTTGCCTTGCGTTCTAGGACCCTGGGTTTCCCTTTCGGAGACGAACCCAAGGCCCCAGTAGGCTTCGGCCATAATGCGGCTATGATGCGAACATATTTTTAACTTTTGTTTAACATGAACATGAAGTATAAAGAAAAATAGAAAGCTAGAATATGGGTTTCCCATGCGTACAGAATACAATTCCAGTCGGCCTACCTACCTAATTGAGCATCAAAAGCTAGACTTTTGAACTACAGCCAACTCTTTCGCCATTGGACTATAGCCTCTAAATTATGTGAGTTCATGTAGTCGAAAAGTATAACAAAAAAAATAACTTATATATTAAGTATGTTTTCTCAATTGTACGTCGCGTCGATTGAAAGATCCAAGCGGTACCTATACGTATTCTAAATGTAGAACAAAAAAACTTTTGCAATAAGTTATTTTTTCAACTGTACGTCGACTAAAAGATCCAAGAGGTGGTTATACAATATAGATTTTTCTATTAGCAGGCAAAATAAATCAAAGTCGTAACATCTTTTGTGACAGTTGGTCAGCAACACTGAGACTTGTACAGACAGCAGCATCATCATTCTCTCACATTAAAATACTTTAAAAAACGTTGAAACCAGCTGATGTAGCTGTCAAAATTCTTCTCCCATATAATGTCGTTACATAAGCTTGTATATCTTGCTTCTTAGTAGTTTACGTTTTGTTTTTTCATAATTATCATCTGTACCCTTTTTGATCAATAAACAATTATTATTATTATTTATTTTTATTATTAAAATTAGAAAAAAAAACTACAATTAGTAAGAAAAATACTTTTAAAAAGGGGGAACCAGTTGATGACACTGTCTAAACTTAGAAAAAAAGAAAACATACAAAACGTCGAAAATTTTGGTGAAGTATGGAGTGAATGGTCTTTCCACCGAAGTTTAGGATAGACATTTTACTTCAAGCTCGATTCGCCTGTTCTTATGGTCTGATGTTTACCGAATGTCACAGCTGTTAATTAAAGCAGAAAATGTATGAAAGAAATTTAGATACATAATTGTTATTTAGTCGCTTGTGGCCTGTTTTTTTTAGACCTGGTTAGGTTAGGTGTGATGGATGGCGGTAACAACGGTATCTGTCTCACACAAAACAACGTCTGGACTAGGCAGTCCATTCTCCATGTGATTCTTAAGATTAGCGCGTTCAAAAAAACAAACAAGGTTTTCAGCTTAGTATAATAATTTTGGTGATTTTTAAAGTGAAATGTTTTTTGAAATAAAGAGAGAGAGAGAGAATAGTCTCAGGTGTTTCTTTTTCTCTTTTTTATTTTACTAAAGCAGAGACCTTAGTATGAGTTCTCATACTCGAATCGTACTAACTCGATCGCGTTCACGGAAATGTTTGCTTATGTCAAATCGAACGGAATAATTGTGTTTCACTGTAATGTCGCTTGCCGGCGCTTATCCAGTTTCTCGGCTGCTTGAACGGGTCGGTTATTTGTTTGTCCATTTTATTACGTATCGAAAACCGTCAATCAGACGCACTCTTGTGTCGCCGTGCTAGGATCATGCCATAAAACGTTTTCTGTCATGCCAATTAATTGTCAAGTTTTTTGTCAGTACTGTACACCTCTAGTAATGAATTCATTGCGCCTAAAACTATATGTGGCTTTTATTTGTGTATCTTTTAGTAAGTAGTCGTCTATCCGCCAAGTCCGTTCCATCACCGGACCACAAGACGTACGGCGTAGCGCTAGCGATACATGGGTTGTGCGAAAGAGAACCCTGGGGCTCTGGAACGAAGACAAAGAACGAATAGGAGTGGGTTTTGGTCAGTAAAAGTCATTACATTAGATGATTTCCCACCTAAAAAAAAACGCAGTACATGGTGGACATCCCACCCATACGTACAAAGCGTATTGGGAGTACTTTCATTGTGCGTACAGCTATGGAGTGAAATTCCCTGCTGGAGTCTGTGTTTCCTGATAGCTACAACCTAGGGGCCTTTGCTCAGTAGGGCCGATGCCTGCTGGGGCCATGGGGAGAAGTACGAAAATGATACTCGTGGTCCTATAACGCAAAGGGCAACTGAAAGGGCATAGGGGTGAGTTTGCGCGAAAGAAGTCGTTAGATGATTTCACCCCTTAAAAAAAGGAGTCTTTAAGTTAAAACTGAATATAGGTTACTTCTAGGCAAGTGTGCTCCATCATCGGCCACATATCATCGCTTACCTACCATCAGGTGAGATAGTGGTCAACCGCGAGCCTACCCATAATAATAAAAAAAGTCGCAAGGCGTCTTCTCAATAGATAAATGAATATGTAACCATGTCTCTGATTGCAACATAAACTGGCTTTCAATTGAATTTGACTTCGTTGGTCGATGCTACCGAACAATATTCACTGCTCGAATATTCGCACCAAACCTAAAACTAACCCAGAGAATCCAATCTATACCATCGTAATTTAATTCTGCGGGCTGATCGCTTTGATCAGCCACATGGCGGACCACTTAGTTACTACAACCGCGTTCTGAACAACCAACGTGCGACATACGTCGAATTGAAATGAATGTGGTTTTGACGTGTCACTGGGGGCGATATTGGTACAGGGACTGACAAACAGAAGCCGATTGAACGTGATTAACTTGATTAGTTAGGTAATTAATATTTGAAATCTCGCCTTTGGATTAGGAGAGGTTATTTTGGCCTATCTGTGTACTCATGATGAAGATATGTATGTAACAACCAAATAACAACCTCGTCGGCAGTTATATTTTTGAGCTGTTTGGAGTTGAGACTCTTGGGCTGTGGGGTCCGAGTGCTCATACGATTTTTACAGAATTATCCAAATGGCTAATTGTCACTTCGCATGACTCAAGGGCTGGCTTTTACCTCGGTTAGAGATTAAGCATTGCCAAACAACGTGGCAATGCCGCCAGTTTTTTGGGCACACTTCCAGTCAACAGCGATGCGGAGGAATTTTTTATGCCATATTTTATTTTTGGAATAATTGAAAACAGATGGAAAATTATTTTGATCCAAAACTCAAGTGATTCTTATTTACAAGAAGAGACACAAGCTCTTAACGCAATCCAATTTAAGACCTAAACTGAACTGTTAAAGGGATGAAGCTATGTACTGACTGGCCTGTTAGGTTAGTAACCCTGAATGCTTTGCCGGAGGGTGTGGGTTCGATTCCCATCCAGGATAAATGTTTGTGTGATGGGCACGATAATTTCTTCTATTTAATCTATAGTTTGTATGTATTTAGAAATATATAAGTATGTTTATCAGTTGCCTAGTACTCATAGCACAAGCTCTGCTTAGTTTGGGACTAGATGGTGTTGTGGAATATTATATTATTATACAACATTATTTCGAGTATATGCGAAACCTCAATGTAGTTTGTTTAGAATCAGTAACTGACTCGATTCCAATAATTATTACACCATGTTATATTTTTTCCAAAAAATATTTAAAAAAGGTCACAAATTGGACTCTTCCGACAGTAAGTACAACGCAGGTTACAGCAGGTCATAGCGGGCATTAGGCGCCAGTCGCCCGAAAGGCCCTGTGACCATGTATTTGTGCGTACAACCAAGTAACATTACAGGATTATAAATTTTTGATTTTTCATTATACAGTTATAAAATTTTGTACATGGATTCTTTAAATGAAAATACTAGACACGTGTTTCGGGTTTCGCATAAAAACAAATTTTGCATAGACTCTATAGCTCCATCGCTTTTTCTCGCTTGCTTGACTGATATTTTGACATGACATGGTAAGGCCCCAGGTCGGTAGCTCGAGTAACAGGAAACTTGCCTGAAGGGTGGATAACAAAGAGTAAAACGTTTACTAACTACTGTTTAATAGCCGATGATCCCTCACAGCCATGCTGTGCCCGTCAGGCAGCGTTTGATATCAGTTTCGAAACTTTGAAGTCAACAAAACATTTTGCAGGCTGCATTTGAAAATATTGTTGGTATATAATAGCAGTTTTTTGTGTTCATACTTCACGTTAAAGATTTATCATTGCACATGAAGTTTATTTGTTAATTTTTGAATCGCTGTCACTAATAACATTTGGATGAAATTCAAAAAGTAAAAATCATAAAATATTTTTTTTAACCCCTTGGGCGAAATGTTTGTTTTTTTTTTTATGTGAATCTACGATTTTTTTCAGCCCTCGTAACTTTTAAACATTCAAACCGATTTTCATTTATCGTCACAGTTTTCTAATTTACACCTTATACCCTTTCATTTAAGTCCCCATTTGGCTATATTTGCAAATATGCGTTTGTTTATTCCAACTTTCACTCCAGCAAGGGGGAACTACTTCAATACTTGTAAATAAGTTTTAAACTAACCGATTTTGGTCAAACATTTCTAGGTACCATCGCTACAATACTTGCTTGTAAATAAAGAAAACCACATCCAAATAAGTTTACCCGTTTAAGAGCTATCGTGCCTGGTTGGAGTGAAAGCCGACATGGGTCCCGCACAATGGTCTGCCAAGGACTAAGTTCGGAAACCAGACCACAATAGATAGATAGAACTATCGTGCCACAGACAGACACGTAGATAGATCGAAACACTCACAAGTTGTGATCAAACGTATAAATACCTATTTTATGAGACCCCGTATCATAAACGGAACTCCGTAACTGTACTAATAATAAAATAGGGCAGTGGGTCCAGTCGAACTATTCAAAATGTAACTAGGTTGAGATAAAGACTCTGCTTAAGAAAATTCTTACAGCTTATATTTATATTAGATATAGCTGGAAAGACTAGTAAGTATTTCCCGTTACACGATATTCCGAATACAAACGAAATCTTCACACCTTTTATATCGAAAGGTAACAGTCGCGGAGTTTGTTTCGAGGCAATGCAATTTATGTGACGCAATGACAGGAGCGGGACGATGTACACTGCTACCATTGAGGAATGGATAGCGGCAACACTTGTAGACAAATGGTCTTTATATATTTTTTAAATTGTTGATACACTCGCGCCTGACCGCTATCACACCTGATGGCAAGTGATAATGTGGTCGACGTTGGAGCACGCTTGCCTAGAAGTAACCTATTCATACATACATACATAATTCACCTTTTAATGTTTCCACTGCTGAGACTCAGGCCTCTTCTCTTGGAGAAGAATTGGGCCGTAATCCATCACGCGGGTTCAATGCGGGTTTGTGGATGACTTTGAATTTTTGGTTCTAGGACAAGTCGGTTCCTTCACAACGTATTCCTTCACCGTGTTGATAGCGGTGGTGATTATAAATTACACAAAGTAATTCTAATCGTAAGTCGGGGCTGTGACCACTGGACAATCATTGTTCTCCAAGTAACCTATTCACTCTTGACTTAATCCCCAGGTTGTAACTATCAGTTTCAACAATATTGCGTTGTAGGTACTCAAATAATTAATTAACGATCATTTTGCGTTGGTCCAAAATGTAGACACGATAGATATTGTTTTAGGACCGTGATGGGCTTTTCGGTTTGAAATTATGATTGTCAATTAATGTGGGCCTGTTTCATCACTATTGCCTGTACGTAAAAAATAAGAAAAAGAATAAAGGTAAAATACCTTTTTTCTTTATTTCAGATATCTTTTTTTTTAAACTCTAACAAAAAAAAATTGCATCACTAAAACCACCGCGGTGATCACCATCATCATCAGCACATTGTGCGGAAGTACGAATCGTTGTTTTTTAGGTGTGTCATGTTATCTTTCGACTTTACCTTAAAATATAAAAAGAAAATCGATTGAATGTGAAAGATGTTAGAAGGGACGTTGTTGTGGCATAATTTGAGAGAGGCCTACTGCGATAGGCTGAGTGTGACTTAAAGTAATTGATGTAAAGTTGATCATCATCATCATCATCTTCCTGCCCTTGTCCCGTGTTATTTGGGGTCGGCGCAACATGTTTTTTTCTTCCATTCTGCCCTGTCATTCGTGATGTAAAGTTGATATTCTTTCTAAAAAAGACAAGAACTGCTATCTTCAAAAACGATCTCATAAACTGGCACACGTACTAACAAACAGCTCTGCGCCACAATCGTGTACGTTGGAAAACTATCTCTTATCTGCGTTAGTAGCTCGTACACGGTGTAGGTACCACCCACTACTTCCTCCCACCCCTCCTTAGGTGTACGTGGTCACGAACCTAGTTGATTTAGATCGCAGATTTATTGCCGCCGTGATCCGTGACAAGGTGACAATTGTTTTGTATCTGTGTCTGTGTGTGTGCATCTGTTTAGGTTGTCGAGTTACAGTGAAGATCGTGTTTTATATTGATTTTATACAATGACTTGTAGCAGATTTGGCTCGATCTAACTACGTATTAATCACCTTAATATTATGAAGGCCTTTACGCTCAAACGGTGAATGGATGTGGATGTCTGACATACGGGTAGATCATATCATGAAATACCAACTTTTTATTTCAAGAGTGGTTCTCAAATCTCAAATCTTTATTGCTATGGTTATGCTTTATGGTTATGCTGTTTCTATGATTGATAGATTCTTTTTTGGCTGGATGTTACAATTCCTATACCCATTCATAATGGGGGACTAAGCTACCCTACGTAATCGTTAGTAGAATGACATTTCGATGACACCCGAAATTTTTAATGGCATCGTTTGACTTCGAGTTGCGACCGCTATCAAAATTAGAAAATCGAGTGACATTTGGTGCTTGTGTCCTGAAATTAGTGATATCGTGCGGGCTAAGCTGTGCCAAAGACTAACCAGGTATTGCGCCAACCTTCCATTCAAGGACGAGTCATTCTGGTGTATTTTTTCCTACAGCTCATCGATCACAATCACTACATCAGCCGAGTTTCAAATAGTAAGCAAAATTTCCATAAAAGGAGAGTATGGTCCCTAGTGATAATTATCTACGCGGATAAGCCACGCTGGTAGGAGTGGATGTCATATATTTCAGGCTCATTTGATCAGATTAAACGCAGATAAGGAAGAGATTTCTGTAGAAATAAGCATAACCTTTGTACCTATTTTTTATGTTTCCGTCATCTTTTCTTTTATTATTATATGTGTGTACATGAATCGTTGACTCCCGGCGCTGTTTCCTAGAATATACTAAAGTATAAATAACTCTGAAACTCAAACCAGCACAGATATTTTTTTATATGATATAAACTAGTGCTTGACTGCGATTCCAACTTATGGCAGTGATGCTATCGTTGACGGTGAATCGCACTAGTTTATTAAGAGACTATTCACTCTAGTCTTGGAGATACTTGAATTATAATCGGACGGCAAGATCGCAGCAGGAAAATTGTTCCAATCCTTCGATTTTTTTACCCATTGTTAGAAAAAAAGAGTCCACAAATAGGCCTCACGCTAAATGTTACATGATGTCTGTTTCTGTTATTCTTTATAGTCTCTTTTCTGTGGGAGCAGTGGTGGCCGAGTGGTAACGGTCCCGACTATGAGTAGGGTCGCGGGGTGATCCTAGCCAGGAGCATTACTTTGTGTAATTTATTTCATCACCACTGCTCTCAAAACGGTGAAGGAAAACATCGTGAGGAAACCGGCATGTTCTAGAACCATCCTCTTGAATGGAGGCCTGAGTCCCAGCAGTGGGAACATTAAAAGGCTAATTATTAAGCTTTTATGTTTTGGGAAATAGTTCAGTTAGTCAATAACCAACTTTATCGAAGACGAAGCAAGGCTGACACTCACGCTCGATCGTCCAAGTACGGGAGGAGTTTTTATTCAAAACCATGCCCTGCACTTGGAGTTACTCCTGTATAGCGGCTATTACTGCTATATACAAGACGGCCAGAACCGGATCAACTATCTGTACTTCCTAGCGTAGTTAACTACTATTTTGTAATCAGATTACAAATTACAAATAAAAGTAGTTAACTACAAGTAGTTTTGATTACATGTAACTTAACTACAATAATCAAACTACAAGAAGTAGTTGTTAAGTTGATTCCTGTAATCTAGTAGTTATAACTTCTGATTATTTCAGTATTAAGAACTTATATTTTGCAATTAAAGAAACATGTAATGTGTTAGAATGATTGATTTATCAAAGCTGAATTTGGCTCTAAAATTTAATAAAAAAATAACATGTATAAAAATTCACGTATGTTTATTTTCATGAATATGAATTGAATGCAAGTCGTAGATGATTATGTATTTAAATTTATTACATACTATTATTGCATTGATTGACAAGTAAAAAAGATATCAATCTTTAAAAATGTACCTAGTTATAAAAAGTAGTCTTGTAATCGCGATTGCAACTACAATGTAGTTAGTAGTCAAAATATTTAACTACATTTTACGATTTCTTAATGTAATTTGTAGTTGTGATTACTAACTACAAAATGTTATTAATAGTAGTTATTAATCAGTAGTTAGATAACATATTGCCCAACACTGCTGTAGGCCATATAAATATTTGTTCCGTATAAGAATCGAACCCGCAACATCTATCCAGTTAATCGCGCAACGACTACGATAACCGTGCCGTCAATATTGTGCATGTTTTTGTGACTAGCTTTTGCCCGCGACTTCACCCGCGTACATAAAATATAGCCTCACTTAAGAATAAAGCTGCTTTCTATCGGTGAACAAATTTTAGCATTCGGACCAGTACTTTTAGAGATTACCTCCTACAAACAAAAAAACAGACTACCGCTTTATTATATTAGTACAAACTGGGACATAAAAAAACGACGAAATGTAACACATAAATTATCAAATTTCACCCTGGATATATACACCTTTACTGTACCTCTGTATACATGTTCGTATCCCCTCGGGCTGTTACAAATTATTTCTTGCAGATGATAGTATTATTAAGATCGACGCCCGGGTACGGTGCACCCACGCAATTGGACGGGTGTACTGTGCCCCGGGCTGGGTCTACCTGATCCAACAACTCAATTAGCTGGCTGGCTGGATATTGATTGGAAAGGTAGAGAAAATTAACTAAATGGATTAAATAAAAATATAGTAAATATTTAGGGAACAAGTATTAATTTCCGAGATCTCCGCAGCTCCCTCAGAAAATCATCGTTTTAATCTTGTTTGATATGCAGGAGCTCATGAAAGCTTTACTCATTTTTACATTATTAATTTGTCTTCTATTTCTTAGTAACATCTGTTATTCGAGGTAATATATTGAGTCTAAAGATTAAATAGACAATTAAATTTATATATATATATAATTATATGTTACAGTTAAAACTCGTTTTCCCTAGTTAATACTAAATTTTACTTAATGCCTTTTTTATAACTAGAAAAAAACTAGAGTTTATCATTGATATATTTGACTTTCAGATAAAACTAGTTGTTACATCGAACTTTAGTTAATACTAGCACTAGAGAAACAGGCGGAGCAGGAAGGCGTGACAGACTATTACTGACTAAAACCCATTCCGTTCCCTCGCGCGTGCAGCCGCCTCCTTCACTAGCATTACTGCTTCGCAGAAGGAGGCGACCGCCTGCCATTTCTCTTCGCTTCGGACCATGGCCTGTACCTGGGCCCGGCACGAGAGGTCGTTACCGCCGATAGCCCTCACGAGAACGCGGCGGTGCTCTGCCCAAGCGGGGCACACGTCTTGTGTATGCTCCATAAAAACGCATTATATCTTAAAACTGGTTTTAACTGTAACATATACACTAAATAGTATAATTACAAATTAAAGGAATGAAGTTAAAATTACAAAAACAAAAAAAGAAACAAATATACCAGATGGACAAATGAAATTAAATAAAAACACAAACGTCAATAACATAGTTGATAAAAAAAGAAAATGACGAAATAAATTTATTAATTCATTAAATCCCAAGCGTACTAAGCGTTCGCTTCATTGTGTTTCTAATTACGGTATTCGAAAGTTTAATTATCAAAATAAATTTTTCAAATATCAAAAATAAATAAATTACAAAATGTCAAAATAAACTCATTGAGAATGTTTATAAAAATAAGTTCAATAAAAACATTGACCTAATTTTAGAACAAATATGGAAAAGATGTAAATATTTGAAAGTCATAATAGGTATTAAGTTTACAAGTCATCATTAAAGAATTAATTCACTGAATAATAGCATTTATCGACTAATAGTTTTTTTAACCGTTTAATAAATATTCTGTCACTTTCCACGGTTTTGATGTCGTTCGGTATATATTTTTAATGACGTTACGTGAGAACTCGAACTGAGCAATTTTAACTTTGATGGAGGTATTACAAGCGTGTTTGCAAATTGTGAACGCGGTGCATAATGGCGAGGTTGGTCTGTTATTTTTTTGTAGAAGTTATGGTTCTGCCTCACAAATTTACAGTTTTATAAAATATAAATTGACTATAATGTAAGTTTCATCATTTTTAATATTTACGATTATTCGAAGACATTTTTTTTTAGGATAAATAAGCCGTTGGTGTCTACACTGTTTCCCCAGAGAATGGTACGAGATCCATGCGTATGCATAGGAAGCAGAGAGTGAAGTTTGATTTTATAAGCTCACGTAATGCATAAATAAAGCTAGATAGTTTAGATTTAATTTTCTGTGTATGTGCTTTTCAGATCATATGAATATCTAAATCCAGGCCTAGCAAGATAAAAGTATCAACGCATTCCAATTTTATATCGACAAACAAAAAAATTAATATGTAGGGGTTTTTTTTTGGCGAGGCCTAAATTGCACTATTTTGGATTTTTTGAAGTAAGATCTAAATGTGGTCTTTCATCCAATTTTGTTTGTTTTTACCCGACTACGGCAAAGCCAAAGGAGGGTTATGATTTTGACAGGCTATGTATGTATGTATGTGAGTATGTTCATCTGTTCCCTCATAGCTCCTAATCTACTTATCGGAACTCGACGTATGAGGTATCGTTAGAACCGTCTTAATTGTCCGCTAAACATAGGTTACGTGACGTGTCACAAAACTCGATATAGCGCCCTCTAGCGGACAAAAAGTAATGTGTTAAAAATAAAAATGGAGATAAATACGCCGTGTTTGGTATCATTAGAAAAGGCTTTATTTGTAAATTTCCAAAATACTGCTCAAATTTAAAGTAACGCCCTCTAGCGGACAAAATATAATGTGTTAAAAAAATGTTAACAGAAATACACCGTTTTTGATATCATTTCAAAGGGCTTCATTGGTACTTATGAAAAAATATCATCAAAATTCAATGTAGCGTCCTCTGATGGACAAAAATTAATTTACCATTATTAATTAGAAATTTTAAATGTAACTTTTACAAGTAAATGGTATCGAAGCAACACCAAAATAATTTAAATAAAAAAAAGTAAAAAAAATAAAACCAGATGGTTGGTTCTTGGTCGTTTTTTTATTGTCGTATTCGGGTTTTAGTTATTTTACTTTTTATTTTCATAATATTATCTAATTTAGCATTTAATTGTGGAGAGTTAATACAGGAAGTAATTAAAGAAATATCCCAATGTATGAAATACACAAAATGTTATTGTAATCGAATGTTGTTAATAAAATATTGATTTGTGAGAATTAACCTCAATTAACACTATCGATTCTACCCGCTGTGATTAAAAACCGTTAGCTATTTATACAACCTAAAACCCATTTAGCATAACAAGGATTATGATAACGCTTGAGCCGGTTTATCCGCGTTTAAAATTTAAGATTTTCATTTTAACGAGAAGGATAATTTTACGTCTGAAATTCATGACGTGTTAGTTAATAAATCTAAAAAGTATCGTATAGCGGACTGCGAGCACTCTACGAGGAGCGGCGGACGGAGAATTAATTGCTACTATATTGTACAGGGGACAAGACTGCCTCGGATTACAGAAATGTTGATGCGGCAATGAATAAGAGAAAATTTTGCATCACAAGTGGATGGTTATAAAGATAATTGAGTGGCTCTAAGGTATTATGAAGGACGAATTAAAGTGTTTTATTATTAATATGTTTAAATCTAAATTAAAAAAACATGTATTTGTTTAAACCTTATGACGTCGCTAACAAACCACATGTTGAGTGAATTGTAATAATTGTTGAAAAAGAGAAATAAAATTCTTTAAACCTGTTGTGCTTGACTGGCCTGTTGGTCTAGTGGTTAGTGGCCCTGACTGCTATGCCGGAGGTCGTGGGTTCGATTCCCACCCAGGACAAATGTTTGTGTGATGAGCACGATCATTTGTTCTGTGTCTGGATGTAATTTATCTATATATGTATGTATTTAGAAATATATAAGTATGTTTATCGGTTGTCTAGTACTCATAACACAAGCTCTGCTTAGCTTGGGACTAGACAGCGTTGTGTGATAGTTGTGGAATAATAATAATAATAATAAAAAAGCCCCCCAAAGGGGTTTTTTTTTTTAATTCGGAGATCGATTAAATATTGACTACAAAAATTATCCATGCTAAAGCTCATTAATTGTGATTTGTATCAATTAGTTCTCTTAACTTTAAAAAATAATACATGAAACCAGTGTCCAAAACCAAACGCCATGAATATCACGTCTAGTTTGCGTGGAGCATCTAGTCGAGTCGCGTCACTTTTTTTTTTTAATGGTGGAATTCATCCCATGACTTCTCCCACTCTGGGTGGGGCAGGAGGGCGTGTCAGACTTTTACTGACTAAAACCATACCTGTGTCCTTCAGTTGCCCTTTACGTTCTAGGACTACGGGTTTCCTTTTCAGATATTCCTTGCGGTCTTAGCTAGCAGGCATCAGCTCTGCTGAACGCCAACGGTTTGCTGACATATCTTTGTGGAGCGCGTGGATCACTAGGCTCGGTTCGGTTAGTTACCGGACGGCCGGACGGCGAGCGGTAACCTCATTGCTTGACGTCCGCAAGCCAGCGTCTATTATAGCTGGTAGTCGGGGTCGGAATCTCGGCGGCGGCCGTGATAACTTTGTTCCCACTTTTTTACGCGTGCAGTCTCCTCCACCGCTAGCACTCCTCTTCACTCCGGACCATAGACCGAACCAGGGCCTAGGGCGAAAGGTCCAGCGGCGAAAGTAGGTAGTCGGGCACCTGGTGATACTGGAGTGCCCCCTTTATGCTACTCCAGGGCAAGGAGTTTAAGGCGTTGATAATGTCCAAGAACACCACCACGATGACTCAGCACCGTGGAGCCTCTCCAGCGGAAGCCAAACTAGCTGTCCACAAGTTCCGGCCCCACCCACGCCAGATGCGCGACGAGGCGGCCTGCAATAACTATTTCAAAGAGCTTGCCCACCTCGTCGAGCAGCACGATGAGCCGGTATGCGGACGGAGAGTCCGCATACCATCATCACCATTCATCATTTGTTTGACCGAGCAAAACCTGTCGTCTTTATCCAAAACTTTATCAGTTCGGTTTAAATTTAATATTTTATTATTTCAGATACCTACAGTTTCGGTTACGGTTACGAGAACACATAACAGCCCCAATACGGTCATACACGGTGCAGCGCTACAGAAGCGCACTGATTGCCTCAATTGTACCCTTTTTAGCAGCCCTTTGTCCGGCGATAGCTTTTAATGCACTGCTAGCTATAAAAGTGCAGTGCTATGGAGCGATTCGTTGAGTCATTGTTGTGGTGGGCAACGTTATTCTTTATTGTATGTAATTTTAGCGATAGGTCATCTATATTTATAAAAGGAAAAACTGACATAAATAAACGCACAGCCGAAACAACTGGGACTAGGAGCATGAAATTTTGCACAAAGCTTCCTTTTATGACGTAGGCGAGCACTAAGAGAGGATTTTCTAAAATTCACCCCTAAAGGTGTGAAACGGGGGCGAAGCCGTTGACAGAAGCTAGTACTCTTATAAATATTCAAAACTGAGAAAGTCTAAAACTAAAATTTTATGAGTCCAAAGTCAATTCCCGCGATCCTCACCAGGTCATCGGTCCACCTTGTGAAAGGCCTTCCAACGCTGAGTCTTCCGGTACGTCGACGCTATTCCCGAATCTGTCGTCCCCATCGACCATCTATTCTGCGACAATGTACCCGCTTGCACCACTGCCTCTTAAGTTTGGTGATTCATCGGGCTATGTTTGTAACCTTGGTTCTCCTGCGGATATCTTCATTTCTGATATAATCACGCAAGGAAACTCCGAGCATAGCCCTTTCCATTGCCCTTTGAGTGACTTTAAGCCTTCTGATGAGGTCCATTGTATACATACATACATTTCGGAGCCATATGTCATCACTGGCAACACGCACATGCACAACACGCTTGCGTAAATATACTAATTGGCAATTTATTTAACAAATATATAAATCGACTTCATATCCGTGTTTTTTTTTTATTATTGGATATAAACCAGTGCTTGACTGTGATCCCACCTGATGGTAAGCAGTGATGCAAACGTTGATAGTGAGGCGCACTAGTTTTCTTTGATCCGAGGCGTGCGCCATATTGCTTTCAAGTTTCAATTAACCATTTACAGTTCCATCTCGTGGAGAAATGATAAGCGTAGGCGTATCCCTGTTACCCGTATACCCAGTGGACTAGCTAGGGTATAGTGACCTTGACCCAACGTGTTTCTAAGTCAAGTTCAATTGGTTTATCTGAAACATTTTTCCTTTTGAGATAAAATTGTTTCAGTTGAGACGTTAAGTTACTGTATGTCAACAAAATTACTGCTTGTTCACTCGGGGTACACAAATACTGCGGAACCCAACCTGTTACGATCCTTGCATACTCTTTTTACTTCGTTTACGGACTTACGTCTATGCAGTCAGCGTGCGTACTTACCATGACGTGTTAAAGTGTCAGGCGTCGACGAGCGAGAGAGATGGAGAATTACACCCTTTATAACATTATTTTTAGTATATGCGTAACCTGCATATAGTTTTTTCAGAATCAGTAACTGAATCGATTCCAATGTTTTTTAAACCATGTTATATTTTATCCCAAAAACGTTTAAAAAAGGTCACAAGTTGGAAACCTCCGACACTAAGGTACAACACAGGTCACGGCAGGTCATAGCGGGTACTAGGCGCCAGCGCACAGCTAGTTGCTGGAGCAAAACAACCCCTTAGTCGCCCAGATGGCCCGGTGACCGTGTATTTGTGCGGGCAACCAGGTATCATTACAAGCTTATAACTTTGTGGGTTTTCATGATACAGTTATGAACTTTTGTACATAGATACTTTAAGACACGTGTTTCGGATTTCGCATGTACTAAAACTAATGTTTTAAAGCTCCATTCCTTTAGACAGTTCAGTTTAGGTTGTCAAATAAATCGCGATAAGGGCTCGTGGTAAGGCCTCAGTACTAATAATTTCAACGTATGTTTAAACTTGCTTACTATGTTTATTTAGGCTCATTTTTTAGCAGAAAATCATCAAGCTATGCTCTCTGGTGGGAGCGAGAGCAGGTGTCAAACTTTTACTGACTAAAGCCCACCTGTGTTCCTCCAGTTGCCCTATACGTTCCAGGGACACTGTAACCTGCAGCTGGAGCACAACTACCACACTAGTCCAATTTTTACTGACTAAAGCCCACCTGTGTTCCTCTAGTCGCCCTGTACGTTCCAGGGACACAGTAACCTGCAGCGGGAGCACATCTAACACACTATTTTCAATTCACATTTTATTACTAACAGTGTCACCTAAGATCAGCCTCGGAAACGAGAGACTGATCGCATAATGGGCTGGTTATTATGGTCGTGGCAGATCAGCAAGGCAATCCAAAACGTTTAGTAGTAAATCACAGTGTTACTTAGAAACCTCGCTCTCCCAGGGATGAAACGTCATACCTATGCTTGGATCTGATAAATATATTCTAATATCTGTAAGCTTTATCCGTTGGCTGGTATTGCTCCACCTGCTGTACGTAGGGATGTCGCATGCGCGATTGAAAAGAAAATTCAAGAGTCCGATTCGCGACGCCTGGGCGCGATTTGCAGTGGCCTATATGGAAAGCACTAAATCGGTTGCGAACCCAGGTAGGCCGCTGCAAACACAACTTGGCAAAATGGGGTTTTAGAGACCCGTCGGATATTCAATGTGACTGCGGTGCTCCTATTCAAAACATGAGCCACATACTAGAATGCCCCAAGTGCCCATACACCTGCACTCTGGAGGATTTGATGAGTGCTACCGATGCTGCTATTAATGTAGCCACCTATTGGGCCCAAACAGTTTGACGAGTTTACCATCGAATCGAAAAGAAGAAGAAGATTCTAATATCTGTTTCGAATAGTTAGTGTTTTAGGCAAAGGTTACTAAATCCTTGTGTATAGTAAAACAAAGTTCAAAGTCGTGTCTGTCTTTTTTTATTATTGATAGGCTCGCGTTTGACCACTATCTCACTGATAGAGCACTCAGGCCTAGAAGTAACCTATTCACTCTTGACATAAATACCACTAGGTTATACGAGTAGCTATCAAGAAATTTAGACTCCGGCAGGGAATTCCAATCCTTAGCTGTACGCATTATGAATGTGTTCCCAAAACGTTTTGTAAGTATGGGTGGGATGTCCACCATGTACCGATGGCGCAACGCCGCTTGTTTATATAAACGAAATAAACTCAAACACTACTGATATTTTTTGACAGATTTTGACGCAGTTATTTTAAAAGATTTTGATGCAGTTATCACCAATAAACTGAGCAATTTATTAGAAAGGTTTGTGTGTATATTACATGCATTCTAAAACTTAAAACTGAAGCGGATCGCAAGTATAGATATTAATTAACTTACATGAAAGTGTAAATTTTAATAAAATCGGGCAAATGCCAATCGGACTCGTGCACTTTACGAGATTTTTCCTTGTGATGTAACTGCAAATTTACAGATTTCAGATTTTTTTCCTATACTTGCGTTATGAGACTTGCTTCATGCCAACAGGATTTTAGGTCATCGGGAAGTACCCTATGAATTT
Source organism: Mythimna pallens (assembly GCA_961205895.1). Classification (NCBI taxonomy): domain Eukaryota; kingdom Metazoa; phylum Arthropoda; class Insecta; order Lepidoptera; family Noctuidae; genus Mythimna; species Mythimna pallens. Next base: position 1,231,006 of record OY540824.1, read on the forward strand.
AGATTCCCTTGAGAGTGTCGAAATATACGTTTTTTGTGACATAACGGCAGTATTTAGATTTTTTCACAGCTTCGAGGGGACACCTGTGTATTTGGTTTTAATATCAACTCGATACGCGTCCTCGCCATCCGGTCGTTCGGTAACCGTCCGTATCGAGCTCGAATTGTCATCGGCGCGTTGTGCTCTACTGTCAGCAAAACCGTAGGGGCCTACTACTAGTTGGCTTTTGAAAGGGTTACTTGTGGTCCTGGGACGTTAAGGGTAACTGAAGGAACATAAGTGTGGTTTTAGTCAGTAAAAGTCTGACACGGCCTCACGTTCCGCCCTAAAGTGGGAGAAGTCAATAGATGATTTTCCACCTTAAAAAAACCCGTCTTCAGACGAACATTTGCAAACGTGCGACTGTTATAACGTTACGGATTTCTCAATGTACTGGTATATAAATTAAATTTCCATATTTTCATGACTTTCATCCATTCGACTTCATCGCAGTAATGCTCACATGAATATTGCGATCGCATCTTATTAATTTCAGAAAACATGTCTAGACAGTATGATGTATACCTACTCATATATTATATGACTTCTATATTTGAAAGCGGTAGGTCGAAAAGAACTCTGGAGTCTGTATCTTGATAAAAATGTACCCGTTTGTATGTTATACTAGGTGCTACCAGCGACTTTGTATGTAATACTAGGTGCTACCAGCGACTTTGTATGTTATGCTAGGTGCTACCAGCGACTTTGTATGTTATACTAGGTGCTACCAACGACTTTGTATGTTATACTAGGTGCTACCAGCGACTTTGTATGTTATACTAGGTGCTACCAGCTACTTTGTATGTTATACTAGGTGCTACCAGCGACTTTGTATGTTATACTAGGCGCTACCAGCGACTTTGTATGTTATACTAGGCGCTACTAGCGACTTTGTATGTTATACTAGGTGCTACTAGCGACTTTGTATGTTATACTAAGTGCTACCAACAACTTTGTATGTTATACTAGGTGCTACTAGCGACTTTGTATGTTATACTAGGTGCTACCAGCGACTTTGTATGTTATACTAGGTGCTACCAGCGACTTTGTATGCCCGCGTGATAGTAGAAAATTGACCTAAGTGAAATACTCCCGAGATAAAAAAAAACAAACACGTGCGTCTACCAAGACTGTCAGAGTCCGACTGTCACAACACTCGAGTGTCTCGCCGCATCCCCCCTACCGACGATTGTGTCCAAGCGGTAGGGCGCGCTTACGTGTCCGATCATGATATTATTAGTTCATAAAACTAATTGTTAGATGTCGCTGTCTATTGTACCATAGTACCATCATTCCAGGCCATTTGTAATATATCTCGTAAGATTGGAAATCAAACTATCTAAACAATGCCTATCTAGAATATGAAACTGTAAACATATAGTGTTGAATATTTTCCCAAAATTGCGCGCAACAAGTAGGTATCGATAGCACGCGCTCAGAAGACGCGAAGATATATATTTTTTTCAATCCGTCGCCCTTGTACATGGACGTCACACAAAAATAATATTGTAATATCGTACCTTTTTCGTATGAATGGAATAACACCTCATTTGTCAAAAGGGAAAGAAGGGGAGTTGGTGAGGGAAATACGTATTATACTTATATATATGTTTAAGGAAATAAATGGGGAACGGGAACGAAGAATAATTTATTACAATAAAATAGAATATGTGGAACTTGGCGGTGGTCCGAAATTGGTAGAATGTTTTGAAGGAAAATGTGAAAGTGACATAGAGAAATAGTTACCCATTTACTAGCCACGGCTGTAGGTAATAGATAACTACACATTATATTAGCTTTTAACATCACATTTTATGGATAACATCTTGAAAGTCAAAAAATATATCGTATGTCCGATTAGCCCTAGTTAATAGTGTGTCTGCCAACAGTTTGAGGGCGACATGTTCAACAAATGACCCGTGTTTGTATTTCACATTTATGACCATCTGTACTGGAAGCTTGTTACACGTCAATCAACGCGCAGATTAGACACGGCGGCCAGTGAGCCGGGGAAATAATACATGTTACACGTACGCAACAACTGTCGTATTTGTTCCATATGACGTGGGATATGGAGAGAAACTAACTAACACAAATAAACATACGAATACAGGTCAAACCAATTAGGCGACGTTTCAAATTTTGACGACAAATGCGTTCAAACCAACAAAACGTCACTACTGACGAACAACTAATAAAAGGTTTTTTCAGCTTTCACGAACTGTTGGCAAAATGGGACAACAGTTGAAAAAAAGTAGAAAATATGCGACCATAGAGAGCAGGGCAGGACATGGCGGTCTTTTTCCACAAAGTGTGGGGCGGAGGTGCGGTCGGGTAAAAGGATATCGCTGTAAAAGGGATAATTCTTTAAGGATAGTGAATTGCATGGGGTCGGGACTGTAGCCCTCACGCCGTTGATTGACACTCAACACGTTTCTGAGTTTAACTTAACGCGGTTACATCCGCACATTTCTATTCTTACTCTGATATCTCATGTGTTTTTGTTTTGTATTTTATTTTATCCTTTTTAGAGTTTCGTACCTCAAAAGGAAAAAACGGAACCCTTATAAGATCACTTTGTTGTCCATCCGTCTGTTTGTCTGTCTGTCTGTCTGTCAAGACCCTTTATCTCGGGAACGCCTAGAGGAATCGCGTTGAAATTAAAACCATGTAGTGAAGTCTGTGGTCCCTTGAAATTTGGCATAAAGCAAAGTCTTATAGTACAAATATAGGAATAAATCTGAAAACGGTAAATTTGTTGTTACGACAAAAAAAAAATCATTTTTGCGTATCGGAAAAATCTTTGAAACTCCATTCAGGAATTGAACTGTTTACGTAGGTAGGTTTGTAAGGAACCCTCAGTGCGCGAGTCCGACTCGCACTTGCCCAGTTTTTTTGCGTTGCTTTCCCTTAAAAAATATCTCGCGCCATTGCATAGGGACTATAGGGAGCTTCATAATCCATACTAATATTATAAATGTCTATTACGTTTTCACAGAAGCTCCTAAACCGATTTTGATGAAATTTGGTAGGCAGTAAGCTTGAACCCCAAAGAAAGATATAGGCTACTTTTAATCTAGTTTCGACTGCGATTTCGCATCCAATATAACCAACATACAAGCAAAAGAATTCGTGGACAGAAGTTATTATCTATATATATAAAAGAGGAAACTGACTGACTGACATATCAACGTACAGCCGAAACTACTGGGACTAGGAGCGTGCAATTTTGCACAAGGTTTCCTTTTATGACGTAGGTGAGCACTAAGAGAGGATTTTCCAAAATTCACCCCCAAAGGGGATGAAATGGGGGTCCAAAGTTTGTATTGTGGAACCTTTTTATTCGCGGGCGAAGCCGCTGGCAGAAGCTAGTACTAGCATAAAATCAAATCCAACATTTTCTCTTCCTTATTTATAAATGGTTCGTGATGATTGGTAAAAATGAAGCTCCCAGAACATTGCGGGGTAAGGCTGACTTTGCTAATACTTGGTCGAGAGCCCAGTTTGATATTAATGAAAGGGAATTTGTCTCGCGGTGTCGGAGCGGCGCCATCTTCTCCCATGTGTGCTGTAAGAAGCGATTAGGGGATCAGATGGATAGGCGGCAGTCTCCACCTACATTAATATAGAATCGATGTCAATATGTTCGCGTTTGCGATAGAACCCCGCCAGACGTTTATTATGAGAAACATTTTAAGGTTGCGACCTAACACAAGATTGATACTGGCACACAATACTCTTGTATCTAGATAAAAAACTAGCTAATCTGGAAAACGTTGTTTTGCTATATTGATCAAAGAAATATTACGTTTATAAAATGGAGGGCTATGTTTTTTTTTTCGATCGGGAGATAGTGTCAGACTTTTACTTACTAAAAACCCACTCCTGTTCCTTTCGTACCAGGGCCGAGTCTTCCTTTCAGAATCAGACCCTTGGCCCCAGTAGGCTTCGACCCTGCTGGGCCCCTACGGTTTGCTGACATCTCCTTGAGGCGCGCGTGGAACAGAACGCGCCGTCGATGACATGGGTTCGGTCCGGACGGTTACCGGACGGTCGGACGGCGAGCTACCCATTGCTCGCCGTCCGCAAGCCCGCGCCTACGGTGGTCGGAAATCGGGCTCGGAATCTCGGCGGCGGTTGGAGCGTGAGGACCATTGCCTCACGCGTGTGGTTTCCTATTTTGCTAGCATTACTGCTTCGCAGAAGGCGACCGCCTGCCACTCCTCCTTATCCGGATCATGGCCTGAGCCAAGGCAGAGATCGCCGCCGCCGATCGCTCCCACGAGGACACAAAAAATGAAGGGTAAAGACAGAAGGGTGAAAAATACTTTACGACCTATCGTCAGACCTTCCAAATATATATTTTATTTTGTGTATAGTATATTTAGTAGAAGGTCTGAGAATAGGTCACAGGCTGATTTCTAACCTCTTACACGCAGCCCCCATTTTTAGGGTTCCGTACAAAAAAATTAAAACGGGACTCTATTACTAAGACTCCACTGTCTGTCCGTCTGTCTGTCCATCTGTCACCAGGCTATATTTAATGAAACGTTATAGATAGTTGACAGTTTCAGAGATTTTTGTTACTACAACAACAAACAACAAACGTGATTTTTTTGCAGTTTTTAGATATTGGTACGGAAGCCCTCGTGCGCGAGTCCGTTTCGCACTTGACCAGTTTGTTTAGGGTTCCGAACCTCATAAGGAAAAAACAGAACCCTTATAGAATCACTTTGTTGTCCGTCTGTCCGTCTGACTGTCAAGACCCTGATCTCGGGAAAGCGTGGAGGTATCAAGCTGAGATTAAAACTATATACTCAAGGTGGCGGTTCCTAGAAGCTGTCAAAAAAATCAAACTTCTGAAGTTAACGAAATACAAAGATACGGCCGTTTAAGTCGCAAAAAACGTGTATGTAAGTTTGTAAGGAACCATCAGTGCACGAGTCCCACTAGCACTTACACGATATTTTTTTTCGATAATTTTTATTGTGGAGATAGCTAGTATGGAAATAATTGTTTTCAGCGCTTAACGTCGGCGCCGAGATCTGTCTAGATATTCATCGTAATTATGAATAAACTCTTCTTATCCCCGCGATCTTGCCATCTCCAATCTCCAAAAAAGCAGGTAAGTTCTCGCCGCCGGCTTTTTTCTTAAATCAAGATATTTTCTTTGTTAACTTTAAAGTGAATTTGTTTTACACTTTTCAGTTTTAATTGTGCGCTTTCTTTTCTTGAAGCACAATTGAATTTAAGACAATTTCCCATTCGTCGAGCTTTGTAAGGGAAATGAGAAACAACGTGGTAAACGCCCGTCGTCGTGAAATATTACGGGATTAGGTTTTTTGTAATCGACTTTTAAGGGGCGCCTTCTCTCCTGACGTCGTTATTTAAATATTGATGATTCTTATCTCAGAAAATAAAAGACGCCCATTCTGTTACCTACTGTAAGAGCCTTTTCAAGTTTGAGCTTGTAGCAAGGATTATTTACCTTAACCCTTTAGTTCGCAAGGAAACGAAATCTGTATTTAGGTGTTTATTTTTAGTTTATATGTATATAAATAGTGTATACATGTACGAAAAAATAAATTAATAAATCTAGTTTGTGTAGTTTTTGGAAAAACATACGTTAAAAATACTCAACGTTGCGATGTATTGAGAAAATTAGGTGGTAAAATGAACGTTGAGTATTTTCAACGTCGCGATTTATGTAGGTTTTTGAGACTTTTATAAAATAAACACTTATTCACAATTATCATGCATTTATTATAAAAAATACAATTGAAAAAGACATAAAAGGACAATTAGTCATGAATATTTTAAAAATTAACGATACATCGCCTATATAACTATCATGTATTACATACATGATAGTTATAAAAACAGTTCCTTTTAGATACAAAACAAAGCCGTAAGTTACATTTTGTACAATTTACATTTGTGTAACCCGTTTTACAGAATTTGCAGCGCCCATAGGATAAAAATGTAGGCCAGTGTCCCGTGTTGTCATACCTGACCGAATTAGGAGGTCTTGGAGCACTAGGAGTTTGTATGTGCTCCTTGGCATCGTCTACTTTTTCGTTAGTTTGTTTAATTCGGTTTTTGTGTAACAGTTCATTTACAATTTGAACTCTAAACTTTTTCAAGCTAAGGCATTTTTTTGTAACTGGGCTTTCTCTTCTGTATAATAACCAGGCATTGTTTACGCATATGTCAAGAGTTTGGGAGAAAATCGCCATGTACCATCTTTTGGTTTTGAAAGCAGATCTGTACAATGCAATCAACATATCTGCCAAATCTACACCACCCATGTGAGCGTTATATTCCTTTACTATTCGGGGACAGTTCACTTCAATCTTAGCTTTACTTTCTTTGCAGTATCTTTGAATTTTCCCCAACGGATAAGAGTCAACAAACGAACTTGCTAGTGTGACCACCTTGTTATCCAACCATTTTACAACAGCTATTTTATTGTTATTACAGACGACCTGCTTACTTGCACCTCTACCTTTCTTGGACAATTGCTTATCAGTCAACATTGTATTTTGACATCCTCGCAAGCGATTGGCTTTTATCGTTCCAAGGCTGAAAATACCGTACTCTTCCCGTAAATGGTGAATTAACTCTAAAGAAGTAAAAAAGTTGTCAAAGTATACTGTAGCCGGCTTCGCTTCTATTGTTTTACAGAGCGCCAAAACAACTTTCGCCCCAAGACCTAAACTATTTTCATAGTCCGTGAAAGTGTTATTCCGAAAGGTGTCCTCCCCAGCGTAAGGAATAAAATCGTATACTAGCCCAGATATGCCAGCTCTCACAAATATTTTAAACCCCCATTTTTTGGGTTTTTTCGGTAAGTATTGACGTCTACTGCCTGCCCTAGTACCTTTATAGAGTACCATCATTTCGTCAATACTGTATCTACCTTCTTCTTTAAGTTTCAGGCAATTACGTCTCACCATTTCTAAAAGTGGCCGAACTTTAAAATAGCGATCATCATTCATGTCCAAGTTGTCCACAAAATGAAGATATTTTCTGATCTTTTCGTACATTTTGACCGGCATGATATCTGCGATCGGGGGATATCTTAATTCGCGACTCCAATAATCCTTATAGGATGGCATTTGTACTACGCCCATCATAAGAGTAATGGCTAAAAAGTCCCGTATATTATCATTAGAGACATTTGCGCATTTGGCAGCATCATTTTGTACTGAATATAAGTTTGTATGATCTGTAATCAAATTAATGATATCTTCTGAAAAAAATTTGTAAAAGTAGTCTAAAGGGGACATCGTACTTGAATCAATCGGAACATCAAGTACAGTTGGTTCGATAAGTGCTGCATGTCTAAATTTACCAGTTTTCCATTTGAACAACAACGGTTTTCTCAGATACTTTTTTATTTTCTTAGCAACAATTTTAGGTGTTGTATTCGCTCGTCTCTTGGAACGTGTCGCTGGAGATATATTTGCAGAAACTTGTGGGGATAAGACAGATGAAACTTGAGGTGATAAAATAGATGAAACTTGAGGTGATAAAATAGACGAAACTGACTGGAGAACTGGAAGTTGATGTGATGGTTTATCTGGAGGGAACATGTTATTCATGACGGGTGTCAATGGAACAGTTTCTTCATCGGATAAGAAAGGCGTGGGAGACTCATTTCTAGAACTATCAAGGTCCAAGTCATTAAGTGATGAAGGGTATGACCTGGGTTCGGAGCTAGAATAAGAGTTTTCACGTTCTTTCGTCCTGTCTTCAAATATAACTTCATCGTCAGTACTAGTACTGCTACTATCTGATGGAGCATTCTCTGGAGGAACTAGTGCCATAATTTTGCGCGTTCTTTGCCATATTGGCTTAGTCTGAAGCAAGCAAAAAACAAAACATGCAAACCAAACCCATAGCATGACAAAACACTAATATATAAATTAAAATGTTAATATAAATACATGCTAAATAAATCGTTAGCAAAGCCGCAATGTTGAACATGCTCAACATACATATTACGAAGTACTTTATTGATTCCGTCGCAACGTTGAGAATGTTCAACGTATCACTTTATGAACCCCGTTTTCGTAAGTTAGTCAATACAATAAAGTTATTTGTAATCATAATACTAAAATGGCTTTCTAAAAATAAAATACCGTCGTCCAATAGCAGAAAAAAGTCTCAATAATATTTTTTATAGAATAAAATTACCTGCAATCCGCGGAGTCGCTGCGATCGTGACGCCATTTTGCACAACACTGACGTAAAATGCGTTCAAAAATGACAAACTTTTTATTTTTACAATTACATTTAGTTATTCGTTGTAGGCATTAAATAAAAACTTATAAAAAGTAACTGATTTTTGATCAACATTTTTTTAAAGTGAACGTTGAGCCGGCTTGTCGTTGCGAGCGAAAGGGTTAATCTACAAAAAACCGGCTCAAATTGTGTCATTTATTATCTCGGTGTACAATAAAGTATATATAAATAAATATATCGGCAAAGTGCGAATCGGACTTGCGCACGAAGGGTTTCGTAGCTATTGTAGGGGCCCAGCAGGGTCTAAGCCTACTGGGGCCATGGGTGATGCGAAAGAGATCCCCGGGGCCCTGGAAAAATGGCAAAGTAAGGACAGGAGTGGGGTTTTAGTCTGTAAAAGTCTGACACTATCTCTCGCTCCTCCCAAGAGCGGGGATGTCATTAGATAATTTTCCCACCCGAAAAAAAATCCCATTTAGGTACACAACTTTTATTCGGTTTTTAGTATTTGTTGTTATAACGGCAACAGAAATACATCATCTGTGAAAATTTTCAACTGTCTAGCTATCACGGTTGTATAACTAGGCTGTGACCTGGTGACAGACAGACGGACAGTAGAGTCTTAGTAATAGGGTCCCGTTTTTACCCTGTGGTTACGGAACCCTAAAAATGTAGATATTTCATTTGAAATATATTTTTAAAACTGATTTAAAATAATATCAAAATATAACTTTTATTATTATTATTGTTTTTAATTTAAGCACTTTCTTGCCTGAAGCATAAGCATAGGTTTTATCCTAATTCAGGCAAATACGTGAGGCATGATGAAAGTTTCTGAATTGTGTAGTATCTCACTTACAATAAATGAACGAGAAATCAATTATAGAATTCGGAAATGGAACTACTGCGAGCATTTTATTTATTAACTAGCGGTCCCGGCAGACGTTGTTCTGCCCAAAAGCGGGATTTAGTAAAAAAAAAAAATTACCCTACTCTACCCTACTCTACCCTACTCTACCCTACTCGTTAAAAAGTACCCTATGTCCGTCTCCTGGTTCTAAGCTACCTCCCCACCAATTTTCAGCCAAATCGGTTCAGCCGTTCTTGAGTTATAAACAGTGTAACTAACACGACTTTCTTTTATATATATAGATTTGCGAAACTGTCTTTTGTTTTTTCATTGTGGCGTCTATTGAAGATAGTGTGTCGCTATCAAAATGAATTTAAGTCGTGAACGTGAACATTTTCGTTCAATATTTTTTTATGATTTTCATTGTAGCTCAAGTTAACAAGAGAGTTGCCAGAGACTTCAATTGGCCTTCGGTGATGAAGCACCATGTCACAGCTCTGTGTATTCGTGGTTTGGAGAATTTAGACGTGGACGTGACCATCTCTATAACGAGGTGCGTGAAGGTCGGTGTCTGCGGTAAGAAACTCGAAAATTGACACCATTCGACAACTTATTGAAACTGACAAAAAAAAAAATACTTGCTAGCCAATTCATGCTTTGTTAGGCATTGGAATGAGCCAAGTGTAAAACATTTTACATATGCACCCTAAGGCTCAAAAGCTTTGCACTCGATGGATACCACATAACTTAACGGAAAACCAGAAATGTCCAGTGGTGCCTTAAAATGATAAAAAAATTTAATAGAGGACAGTCATTGGCTGTCTATAATATCGTTACAGGTGATGAAACCTGGGTGTACTGCTTTGAACCAGAAATAAAAAGCCAATCGGCAGAGTGAGTTTTTCTTTTTGAAATTTTGCCGGAAAAATTTATGGAAAAGTCGAAGTGTTGGTAAAAAATGGTTGCTTCTTTTTTCGGCAAATCAGGACATTACACTCCAGTATCGCTTGAAGATCAAAGGATAGTGACTGTAGATTGGTACGTCGATTGTGTGTGAATGTATCCTCCACCACGAGAACACATCCTCACATTCCGCTAAGGTAACAAAAGCCTATTTGAAGGCTTTAGATGTGGAACTGATGACGCATCCGCCTTACAGCCTGGATCTTGCAACCCAGGAGTTCTATTCGTTTCCAAAAATTAAAGACAAACTTAGAGGCACAAATTTTACGAGCCCTGAATCGGCGGTGGATGCGTCCCATAAAGCCATTGAGGAGGTCCCTCAAGAAGACTGGTCCAACTGTTTTGTACAGTAGTTTCAGCAAATGCAAAAATATATTAATTGCGAGGGAATATACTTTGAAAACCAATAAATGTGTCGAAGTCTTATATCTAGTCTTATTTATTAATATCCAGAAACTTTCAGTATGCCTTAAGTAAGCGATTATATCCTTCCTAATATCCAAGATATTTTTATTGTAAATTAAACGATTATTATTAAAAAAAACTATAACAACAAATGGTATATTATTATTACGAAAATACGTGTCTTCGTTCGTGATCCCGAAAAAAATGTCTACTATGATTTCATCATCATCATCTTCCTGCCCTTGTCCCGTGTTATTTAGGGTCGGCGCAACATGTTTTTTTTCTTCCATTGAAATGCCCTGTCATTCGTTTTGCTATCATCACTAACTTCCTTTTCTTTCATATCACTCTTCACACAATCCTTCACAAATGTCTGCTATGATTTACAGCGTGAAAATAAATCTTGCAGAATAAGAGGAGACTAAAATACGTACGATAACATATTAACGTTTAATGTTCTCTCGTAACCAATTCTCTTCTTTTTTTTCTTATTTATAGATTCCTTTTTTTTTTAAACCTGGCCCCGCACTAGGATTTACTCATGACATGAGTAATTCCTAGTTGATCTGGGTCTGACTGTCTTGTATGTGAGTTTAAATGTTTGTGAATGCACTTACGATACAATGTAAATTCTATCCAATGTAATCCTATACAAGACGCCCCACACCTGGATGAACTATCTGTAGTCCATACCTAAAAATATTGGTTCCTTGTGACAAAGGAACTTGCGACGTGCAGCGCAGCATCCGTGTTTCCAGTTAGCTACAACTTAGGGGTCTTTAAGTCAAGAGTGAATAGGCTACTTCTAGGCAAGCGTGCTCCATCGTCGACCACATCATCGCTTGCCATCGGGTGAGATGGTGGTCAAACGCGAGCCTATCATTAATGAAAAAAAAAAAACCGAAAACCGAACCGAATCATTTTTTTAATGGCAATTTTTCAATCTCTAAGCACTTCCATCAGCACAGTATGTATAATGTGTAATTAATTTTCTTAATAAATGAATAGCGGAAAGTCATTCACTGCTGGACATAAAACCGGTCAAGTGTAGCCACGGGTCATGGGGGTCTTGGACCGGACCGCGGTCCCAACTTCAACCTAAAAAAATAAATGCACTTTTTTTGGCAACTCTTCTTTAAAGCCCTTTTCCTCGTGGTCTCAAATTACTACACAAAAAAAAAACTGGGTGGAAGTTGGGACCACGGTCCCGGTTCGAAAAACTCCACGACTCTCACGTTGACCGGTTTTAGTATTCGGTACTTCATGACAAAAAATACTAATGCCCAAGAGTCTTCAAGCAATAATATCACTGAAAAGCAATTTCAGTGACTCGACTCATCACTCTCACTAACTCGCCGTGTCCCGACGTACCTCCTGGCATGTACCACAAGTGTCACGCTATGTCGCCGTCCTTACCAGAGACTAATGCGAGTCCATTAGGCGACGCATTTGATGCTAGAATTCAAAGTATTTAGTGCGGGGGACGTTACAAATGCCACGTCGTTTGTACGGACTTAGTCTTGCCCTTATATCTACGTTGGGCCGCGACTTGCTGATAGGAGGTAGCGGATGCAAATTTCACTAGACACACTCGCTAGAGATTTTGTGGAAAATTTTGACTTGTCCACTCAAATAGAAAGATATGATTACTTAGACGTAGCAGTTTCTATAGGTTAATGACACATTAAATGATTGTAACGATATGGATGGTTTAATTAAGGTAATTTCAGGACTTTTGGGTCTGTTATAATAAACATTTATTTCAGATCACACAAATCTATCACATAACCTTTCAACCCATCGAAAAGCATAAAAAATACAAAATCAAGCCCTGGTTTATAAAAAACAGAGTTATTCTAAAAAACAATAAATTAAGTTAAAATTAAAAAAAAAACAAATATTAAAGGCTAAAGTGAATAAGTTAATTAAAAATTTTAATTTAAAAAAAAGTACAGTTTATTTTATTATTATAGTATAGAAAATAAATTAATTATTTATTAAAAGATATCAATAAATTTGTTTTCACATTAGAAGTGCTCATTCAAACCTCAATTTCATCAGAAAACATGAGACTCGTTCCCCTTTTCCTAAGCAGCTAATCGCTCCGCTCGTGCCTGTGTCCGGCCCACAGCGACAGCGTGACATTTGTTGCGCTTAGCCCGTCACGTCGCGGACGGATCGCCGGGACTCTGACACCAATGCTTAGCAAAGATTTAACGTAATTAACAAACGTGGGATAAGGACTCCGGAGATTTGTTCAGCTTTTCATTAACTTATTACGTTCCAGTTCAAGGAAAGTGCTTTAATCTAAGTGCTCTGTGTTTTGTGGACAAATGTTTTAAATTGGTTGCGGTCCGTGTTATAAATGCTGTGTTTGTTAATAATGTCTCAACATTGTGTCCGTCGGAAATAATTTATTTGAATTAGGGAACTTTTAATTCGTTTGTGTTTGTGGAAATATTCAGAAGTTTCGATTGCCTCGTTAAACTGTAGTTGGAATTATTTTAACTAATTTATTTCTGCCTATCTTTTTTGTTGTCTATGCGTGATGTCGATTGTGCATTGAAGGACTGAAACAATTTGCTTGCTGCGGTCTTCCCGCCCGATTATAATTTAGGAGTCTTCAAAGCTAGAGTGAGACTTAATAAACAAGTGCGCCTCAACATCAACGATAGCTGCTTACCATCAGGCGGGATTGCAGTGAAGCACTAGTTTATATTATACTAGCGACCCACCCTGGCTTCGCACGGGTGCAGTGCTGATACTAAATATACTACAGAAAGTCTTTATATACAACGTTCACAGCTTTTTTGTCATTCTCTCACTCCTGAAAGAGCGACGTATAAATGGCCACGTGATACACTCAACGCTCAGATCTAAGCCTGCAACGATGAAAGTTTAACCTTGCGATTTATTAATGGTCACTGCAAAATTCTTTACCAAAAATTGTATGCGTTTAAATTGACACAGTAAATCCGATGGTATCAGAGGAATTCGAGGAATCAATACAATATATTCTCAGGAGAGTATTATGCAAACTATTATGAAAGTTTTTAGTGATTTTACCAGCAAACGCATGCCATCGCAAAGTTTAGGTGGATTCAGGTTTCTTAATAAAATAACAGGACAACCTACTTTCAACACCATTTTATGAGGAGGGAGTTCAGTGCAACCGCTTTGTCCCTGCATTTTACATCTGTAATATCTTGTAAAATATTCATTTTAATTACATGTTATAAAAGGCCTTATTGATCAATATTAAATGCATAATGTTATTAACGTAATTGGAAAAGGATTAATGCTGTATTGCTTAAAATCGCTTCGTAAATAAGCCAATATTTCTCGTAAAAAGTACAGGATAAAAAATGGGTATTGTAAGTTATCCCTAAGTGATAGACATATACCATTGGCGACTTTTTTGTAGACCTTTTTAAGGTATACAATGCTGTAGTACATTATTTTGATCTATTTCGTAGGGTTCAGACACCGTATGCAATGTAGGTATGCTCAAAAAATGTGCTTATTTACGACCAAACATTAGAAACCTCTAAAAATAATTAATGTTTCTCTACTATGCATGTGGTATACATATAAACCTTTCTCTTGAATCACTCTATCTATTAAAAAAAACCGCATCAAAATCCGTTGCGAAGTTTTAAGCATACATAGAGACAGATAGAGGGAAGCGACTTTGTTTTATACTACACAGTGATAGTGATGATACATGAAAATATATATTTTCTGGGTATATTATGACAAACATGAATGTATCCTGATGGACAAGTGGTTAGGGCACCCACCTCTCGTGCATGAGGTTGCAGGTTCGAGTAGATAGTTTGTTCAGAATCAGTAACTGAATCGATTCCGTTAATTTTTATACCATGTTATATTTTCCTAAAAATATTTTAAAAAAGTTACAAGTTAGACACCACCGACACTAAGTACAACAAAGGTCACGGCAGGTCACAGCGAGCATTATGCGCTAGCATACAGCTGGGTGCGGGAGCAAAACAACCCCACAGTCGCTCGGATGGCCCGGTGGCCATGTGTTTGAGCGGACAACCAGGTAACACAACAAGCTTATAACTTTGTGATTTTTCATGATACAGTTATGACATTTTGTACATAGTTGCTATACATATAAATACTAGACACATGTATCGGGTTTCGCATATTAAAACTAATGTATACGATGAAAACGATCTCACAGTTAGTTCAGGACTACAGAGTACAGGTAGCACCCGTTTGTAACTAAAAGAGGTTTTATCTCGCGTAGGGTAAGCGTTCATGTAGTTTTTTTCCTCGCATGGTAAGTAGGTCCCGGGCGGCTGTATCACAAAAGAGGTACAGAAGTCAATCTACATACAAAGCGCGCTCGAGCAACGCACACGTAGACACCGCTCATGGACACGATATCTCGGTTCGGTTGGGACCAGTGCGAGCGCGAGTGCCATTCGCTTGACACTGGCGGTGGAGCAACAAAAAAGTTAATATAAATAATGTTCAGTGGACGGTTATTTAAATTCAACATTATATGGTGAATTAATTATCATTTTTTAAGCTACCAGTTGTTTTAGAGAGGTAAGTAAGTATCGGCTTGTATTTTGATGGTTCGTTTTAACGTAACATAGAACAGTTAGGAAGGTTGGTAGGCGCCCCCGCCCCCGGCCCCGCGCTAAGAAAGCGAACATGACTTTGTGGTCATGTAATATTTTTACAATTTATATTAGGTATTTATCGCCGCACTCCGGCGCGCTAGACAGACCGGTGCCGACCCTAGCACGACCGCCTATTGTAGGCATGAAAAGTGAAGTACATAGATGAGATTGATTTCTGTACCTATCTATTTTTTTTAATTCGATATGAACCAGTGCTTGACTGCGATCCCACCTGATGGTAAGCAGTGATGCAATCATTGATGGTGAGGCGCACTAGTTTATTAAGAGCCTATTCGCTCGAGCCTTGAAGGCATCTAAATTATAGTTGGACGGGAAGACCACAGCAGGCAAATTGTTCCAGTCCCTCGATGTACGCGGTATAAACGACGAAGCAAATCGCTTAGTTCGGACCGTTGAAGTTTCAACAACGTAAAGGTGGATACTCGCCGTACGTCGGGTTGTCCGA
Source organism: Mythimna pallens (assembly GCA_961205895.1). Classification (NCBI taxonomy): domain Eukaryota; kingdom Metazoa; phylum Arthropoda; class Insecta; order Lepidoptera; family Noctuidae; genus Mythimna; species Mythimna pallens. The sequence continues at coordinate 1,246,634 of OY540824.1, forward strand.
TGGTAGAAAGGAGATGGCGGAATCAGGTCATGCAATTCCCGCGCACACTCTCCAAAATGAAACCTGTAAAATACCGATAGGCTGGCTACCTTTAATGGCAGTATCCCGGCTATGAGCGTTATATTCTGCTGGGTTAGACTCGCCATACATCGCCTAGCCAGCCTTATGAATATAGAGATAGAGTGCTGATAAAATGTTCATTATTAAAGCTAGAAATATTATAAAACGAGGTTTTACTCTTCTCTGCATAAAGATAATTTAATTTCGCTCGACCCAATGGCTGGTTTCTATTTCCGTCAGAATTTTAAGCATTGCCATACAACACGGCAATGCTGTGGCCACGTATTTTTATGCGCCATATTTTTGTTTTAGACTTTATTATTTGTTTTAAGTGTGAGCATTTTGCAACGAAATTAAAGAAAGAAAAGGGAGTTAGTGTTAGCATGACGGGTTGCGACGTCCCAAAATAACACGGGACAAGGGCAGGATCATGATGATGATTATAAAGTTATAAGTATTTTGCATGTTTTAGGTATGTATTTATTTAAATAAATTATATGGAAGACTTACAGATAAAAAAAGAGATAAGGGACCGTAAGTTAGGCTGGCAGCCAATAACAAGTCTTCAATTATAAGGTACCTGTACAACACTAAATTCCATGAACCCTAGGAGTACCCAGGAGGTTCAAATTATTTGTTCTTATCTCTAAAAATAGATAGAAACTAATAGTTGCTAAATACCTAGTAAATTACATTTTAATTACAATTTTTCTAACCTTGCAAATCATTAATAATATTATAAGGAACTAAAAGAAAAAAGAGCTTAAGCACTTCCTGACAGAGAACACACTAGTTAGGAATGAATCTAGATCATGCTGTTTACACAATATAGTTTCAATCGAAAGACCAAAACCCAAATTAACGTATTTATTTTATTGTAAAACTGTAATTTTGTCATTTATTGTGTGTAAATTCAGATACGAATTATTTGTTTATGAATTTTGACTAATCATTTAAGTTAACTGCTGTACCAATGTCCAGTAGTGAACAACACCAACGACTAAAACGGTAATTACCAATAAGGTTACAGTATTTGCGCCGTTTGAGGGCAGCAGCCGCAGCGGCAGCGCCAGCACAATCTCTTTTTATTTGTAACAATGTTTGGTCAAAGTAGCGTAAATCCGCGTGTTGATCCGCAGAAAGAAAACGGGAGATTTATTAGACTTTCATCATATTCGAGTTTTAAAAGAAAAGGGAGACTTATTATTTGTCTACAACTACAAAGCAGCATTCCACTAGAATATTCTTAGTGTTAATAACAGCAGCGCTCACTGAGACATTAACGTGGCGCTATGTAACGTCATTAAAGCCGGCGTTAAAATGTTCCGGTTCATTTAATAGTTTAAAAAAGTCTCCCCTTTTCCCGTCGTATGATAATCCAATTTTACCACTTAAGAGGACCCTAAGTGGAGAATGTTTCACAAAACTTGTTCCAGGAAATATGAGTTTTTTTCTTTTTAAAAACCATAAAAGTTTTTGGAAAAATATTTGTGTGATTCAGAATCTCGTTTATTTTTGCAAGATTTCTCAATATTTTTTTTTTTATTTATATTTATATTATAAAGGGAAAACTTCACGTAAAATAGCAGATTTTCAGAGGTTTTTACTGGATACACTATGTTTTGATTTTAAAAGAAACCTAGATAATAATATTTCGGTTGCAAGGAAATGTACCTCGGGTTGGTCGCTGTTAACTACACCGCAGCTAACTAGTTCTAAAATTTCTCTCAGAGCGGAAAATCCGGGTTTACTGGCAACACTCTTACTGACTTGCACAATGTGAATTGACAGGCAATTGCACACTTTATTTTCATTGCTGAAATTGCAGGCATTTTTCAGATAAAGGTGAATGCGGCTGAGTCGGACGGAATAATTCGTTCTTGCCAAGAACTGGCATTCCAGGTATTCTCTAGAAAATAGACGACACCTTTTTGATGGTAAGTTGTGGTAGGTACTTTACAGCCCTATTTCGTAATATAAATTTTGACTGCACGGTTAACGCAGTAGTTGAGCGATTGACTGCAACGCTGTGTGTCGCGAGTTCGAATCCCGCACGGTGCAATATTTTTGTATGGCCTACATAATTATAGGTGTTCTGAGTCTGGCTGTCCTGTGTATGTGAGCTTGCAGGTTTGTGAACGCACAGACCTACTATACAGGAGTTATTTCTAGTGTGGGGTAAAGTTTATTTTAATTAGTTAAACTAAACTAATTAAGGGGAATTTTTACAGTTAAGTAAAAAAAAAATATCTTGCCATAACTGCATAGGATAAGCAGTCTCACAGCCGAGGACTTGTAGGTATACACTTTTTGTTAGTATTTTTTTAAAAGTAGGAAATGATGCAAAGAGTGTTTGGGTTCCGCTCTAAGGAGAAACGAGAGGGCCTGTCAGACTTTTAGTAACTAAAACCACACCTATGTTCCTTCGTTGCCTTGCGTTCCAGCACCTCGGGTTGGGAAACCATACAGGAGCCTACAGGAGCCATGGGTTGACTTCCGAAAGGGATTTCGGAAGTCAACCCATGGCTCCTGTAGGCTTCGGCCCTGCTGGATCCCTACGATTTTGCTGACATCTCTTTGAGGCACACGTGGAACACTTCGCCGTCGACGACTCGGGCTTTGTCCAGATGGTTGCCGGATGGGCGAGCTACCCATTGCTCATCGTCCGCAAGCCTACGAGGTACATGGGATGGCGCTACTATTGACACAATATCATTTTAATCCTATTTTGTCACTTCCATCTATCAATGACTTTAACAAAGAGCTTCATTGTTTTTTAAATAAGTAGAATTTTACTAAAACAATGCCAGATATAAGTATCCATTTCTAGGGCAAAATGTTTTTGTGTTAACATAACAACGTTACCATTATAATAATTATAATGAATGTTGCTAATTTAATTATACTTCATAATGCTCGGTTTCAGTTTAATTAGTGGAATGAAGCTAGGTTTCTTAATTAACTCTATATGTCACAAAGAAAAGTGAGCAAAAGAGCAGCATTGTGTTTAAATATTATTTAGACTTGTGTGACCAGAGTTCTGATTTCAGAGTCACACTAATACTATAAAGTGAGCAAAATAGCAGCATTGTGTTTAAATATTATTTAGACTTGTGTGACCAGAGTTCTGATTTCAGAGTCACACTAATACTATAAAGTGAGCAAAATAGCAGCATTGTGTTTAAATATTATTTAGACTTGTGTGACCAGAGTTCTGATTTCAGAGTCACACTAATACTATAAAGTGAGCAAAATAGCAGCATTGTGTTTAAATATTATTTAGACTTGTCTGGCCAGAGTTCTAATTTCAGAGTCACACTAATACTATAAAGTGAGCAAAATAGCAGCAGTGTGTCTAAATATTATTTAGACTTGTCTGACCAGAGTTCTGATTTCAGAGTCACACTAATACTATAAAGTGAGCGAAATAGCAGCAGTGTGTCTAAATATTATTTAGACTTGTCTGACCAGAGTTCTGATTTAAGAGTCACACTAATACTATACAGTGAGCGAAATAGCAGCAGTGTGTCTAAATATTATTTAGACTTGTCTGACCAGAGTTCTGATTTCAGAGTCACACTAATACTATACAGTGAGCAAAATAGCAGCAGTGTGTCTAAATATTATTTAGACTTGTCTGACCAGAGTTCTGATTTCAGAGTCACACTAATACTATAAAGTGAGCAAAATAGCAGTATTGTGTCTAAATATTATTTAGACTTGTCTGACCAGAGTTCTGATTTCAGAGTCACACTAATACTATAAAGTGAGCGAAATAGCAGCAGTGTGTCTAAATATTATTTAGACTTGTCTGACCAGAGTTCTGATTTCAGAGTCACACTAATACTATACAGTGAGCAAAATAGCAGCAGTGTGTCTAAATATTATTTAGACTTGTCTGACCAGAGTTCTGATTTCAGAGTCACACTAATACTATAAAGTGAGCAAAATAGCAGTATTGTGTCTAAATATTATTTAGACTTGTCTGACCAGAGTTCTGATTTCAGAGTCACACTAATACTATAAAGTGAGCAAAATAGCAGCATTGTGTTTAAATATTATTTAGACTTGTCTGACCAGACTTCTGATTTCAGAGTCACACTAATACTATAAAGTGAGCAACATAGCAGCATTGTGTTTAAATATTATTTAGACTTGTCTGACCAGAGTTCTGATTTCAGAGTCTACTAATACTATAAAGTGAGCAAAATGGCAGCATTGTTTAAATATTATTTAGACTTGTCTGACCAGAGTTCTGATTTAGTGTTTTTTTTTTTTACATAGAAATGGGTTTAAGTTTTTTTTTTGTAAAAAGTTTTTTATTACATTTTTCACAGGGCTTCTTTGGGTATATTTATTTTATTTAACTTTTGTTTTCGAAGTTTGTGCATTTAACCAGTGTCTTGCTTAGGAAGAGTAATTAATTTTGATACAATGACTGTTTTTTTCCATTGCTATTAGAATATGGATGTAACGCATTCTTATGCTTGTGCAGTATTTTTAGGAAATATATCTAGCCAGCCTTCATATAAGCTTCGCTAAGGTATTCAATATTGCAATACCGAGACTGCACCTGTTTCAATGATTCCACATTATTGTATAGTTGTGAGTGGAAAATAGAGTTGTACAAAAAATTTACATCATTATGTCAACTAGGCATCAGTTTAGGAATAATTAAAGCCTAAAGCCTTATATACATACACTAGGGGATAAAAAGTCCCATAACATGATGCGCAACGCTCAACCGTACCGAAAGTTGTTCCCCAACATTTTACACCGCATTCATGAATGGCATATTGGACAATTTGATAGCTTTACACGTCATGTCCCCTAGTTTATCTGAGGTTTGAAACAGCCACTGATCTTTTCTCGAAATAATCCCCTAAATAACTTCTTGGGTATAGTTAGCAACGATGATAAACACACAAGGTAAACTTTATCTATGCGATCTAGAAAGTAACTTTTGAATTATGACTGTGTATACCTACTGTTCGCCTAAAAATATGTCTTGGCGCCGAGTTTGTTGCTTCTGACATACCGCTGTTAACCCGCGATGATTTGTGTTGGTATGTAAATACGTTAGCATGAATTTACAATGCGTTCCAAATGAGAACAGGATCGATTGCTATGTTGTGACGTCACGTCATACTGTCAAATCGCAAGAAATTGGGCAAAATTGAACAACTTTAGAGTTGAGCAAAATTGATGAACTGGATTCTGATTTAACTTTTTTCGTTCACAATTCGTAAAAAAATTAAATTTCCTCACCATAATAATTCTTCGATTTGACAGTATGACGTGACGTCACAACAAGACAATCGATCCTATTCTTATTTGGAACGCATTGTATTAATGCTGTTGTTTAATAAACGAGAAAAAAGTCTTCTATCTGCACGAGTACAACGGAATAGGACTACAGATAGAGTACAGACATACAAGTCAGCATCCTCGTTATCGAATCCAAGCACCAGCTTTTTCGATTAAGCCTTTATGTTAAGTACTGGTCGTTTGTTACATGTAGGCCGTCTTGCCATTTTATCTCTAACCTGGGCTGATACCAGCCAGACAATTGGGTACCTGACTCGAGTTTTAGGGTTCCGTACCTCAAAAGGAAAAAACGGAATCCTTATAGGATCACTTTGTTGTCCGTCCGTCTGTCTGTTTGTTTGACTGTCAAGACCCTTTACCTCTGGAACGCGTGGAGGTATCGAGTTGAAATTAAAACCATATACTAAGTCCGCGGTCCCTTGAAGCTGTGACAAAATCAAACATGTAAGTTAACGAAATAAAAAGATACGGCTGTTTATGTTGAAAAACTTATATTTTGACCAAATTCATAGGGTACTTCCCGTTGTCCTAGAATCCTGAAATTTGGCATGAAGCAAAGTGTCATATCATACGTATAGGAAAAAAATTGAAAACTGTTCGTTACGTCAAAAACAAAAAAAAACTTTTTTACAATTCGTACAAATCTATGAGACTCGATTCGGGAATTGAACTGTTTTCATAGTAAAGTAAGCACGCGCAAATACCCTATTGTAAAAACACTTGTCCGCAACTTCGATCGCGATCCGATTGGGTTCAGAGAGAAGTGAAAAATTTGTTAATGGTGGAAAAGGAATAGTGGTCAGAATTATGTAGAAGTAAAATTCCTGATATTTACGCAGGTAAAGCCGCTAAACAAAGTTGGATGCCAATTAAATTTTGCAAATTTCACCTTCCACCATGCTTTAATTAATGTTTCTACACCGACCGTCTCTTGCATGTCGGAGTTTTGTTGTTACTGTTTTTACTTTCCCACGATTCTGTCACTCTGGTAGTTTGCAAGGCAGTTTAGTTACCTAGTTATTGTTATACTAAATTATGGAAATAATTAAGCGCCTCAGAAATACTTTTAACGATTACTTAAAATCGTAAAGAGTGTTTTGCAAATTTATACCGTTCAAGATACTAGCTTAAAAACACTTTAATCTTTGGACTGCTCCTGTAAACATACTAAAATAATGTTACATCTCTTTGGTCTATAAGATGGCGAGAAATATCGCAAAGAATCCAACTTATTTTAGATAGCTATTTTCACAACCGGAAATCGAAACGGAAGCTTCATAGTTGACAGTCAGCTTTACAACTACTATAAGATTTCGTACGTCGCGCGTCATGCACAGGTATTGCCTTTAAACTTCATTGGACTAGGCTACGCATTATTTTGGACCACGATGCCGTAGTTGTGTGCTACATATATACTTATACACCACTAATTTTTAATTAGAACAAATACTTAAAGGGCTGATCAGAAAAGATCTTGTTATTATTTAAATAAAGTCTCAATAAATAATATTCATAAACAGCAAAGTTATTAGAGTTTGTTTATATCCCAGAATGTCGCAAATTTATGGAAATATTGCACAGGCTATTGATAATGAATGAATAAATGACTATCAAAATGGAAAAAACACTGCGAGTAGCAATGGTTATGAGTTATTGATATGATTATGAATTTATCAGTTATGTAAATTTTCGTGATTTTTTTTTTTTTTTTACTTTTGACTACAAAAATATGGTCGGTAACGGGTACGGTTAAAGGCTCATTTTTTTGTACTAATTAGAAAATAAGGGTGTATACTACAGATGGCTGTTAAGAGTATGTGTTTGTACAAACTACTCGTAACATGATTTAAAAAAGTGTTCTTGGTGTTTCTTGAACATTGCTCTCCAGAGAGATCTACGTTTTGGAATGTATTTTTGATAATTCAAAACTGCCTGTGAATGCGTTATCTATATATATAAAAGGGAAAACTGACTGACTGACATATCAACGCCCAGCCGAAAGTACTGGGATTAGGAGCGTGAAATTTTGCACAAGGTTTCCTTTTATGACGTAGGCGAGCACTAAGAAAGGATTTTACAAAATTCACTCCCTAAGGGGATGAAGTGGGGGTCGAAAGTTTGTATGGAGAAACCTACGTTAACGCGAGTGAAGCCGCGGGCAGAAGCTAGTCTGAAATAAATGCTATGATTGACTCTTGATTGACTCTATCACTGTCAGATAGTAGCGTGGACATGGGTCGCAAGAATTATCGTGGACAACTCCGTCTAGCGGATTCCCGTATCGTGAAGGAACCACGAAGAGTAACTTGAAGCCAGGAGGCGTATTCAAGTTGGAAGTGACTCCTAATATTGCTGCGTCTCTGTAGCCCTCTCTTTACGATGTCTGATAACGTATATATCATTCGTCCCTTTACTTTTTTGAGTAGTAAATAAATTTTTACTTTGTGTCTAGTCGCGTCGCGTTTTGGTGTAAGCTAACCTACAGTGCAGACTTTGCGAGGTGATTCCATTTCCTGCGGGGCGAGCTGACACGTGGGCGATCTCAGGGATTACGAGCGATACAAACGGCGAGGTGTGCGGGCGAATGTCGACGGCTGAAGTGAAGCTGAGCTTTATTGTGTCATATGCAATCATCCGGAGCTAGAGTTTTGACGATTACTACATATTTAACTCAATTGTAACACATTGACAATTGTCATTCAACTTTGTTTCAATTATTCGAGATGAAATATGGTTATGCCAAATATCGTGGCTTTGAATATAAATGTTAGTTTATTTAAGTCTTTGTATTGGTTATTCTACATTTAAGTACGTTTTTTTTTTTTTTTTTTTTTTCGGGTGGGAAAATCATCTCATGACATCCCCCGCTCTTGGGCGGAGCGGGAGATAGTGTCAGACTTTTACTGACTAAAAACCCACTCCTGTTCCTTCTTTGCCATTTGTTTTCCAGGGCCCCGGGGATCTCTTTCGCATCACCCATGGCCCCAGTAGGCTTCGACCTTGTTGGGCCCCTACGGTTGCTGACATCTCCTTGAGGCGCGCGTGGAACACTACGCGCCGTCGACGACTTGGGCTCGGTCCGGACGGTTACCGGACGATCGGACGGCGAGCCACCCATTGCTCGCCGTCCGCAAGCCCGCGCCTACGGTGGCCGGAAATCGGGATCGGAATCCCAGCGGCGGTTGGGGCGTAAGGACCGTTGCCGTTGCCTCACGCGATCGGCCGCCTCCTTTGCTAGCATTACTGCTTCGCAGAAGGAGGCGACCGCCTGCCACTCCTCCTCGCTCCGGACCATGGCCTGTACCAAGGCCCGGCGCACATTTAAGTACGTATCTTACTATTTCATTTCTCAGTATTTATTATAAATTATTCTTGTTTATTCCGTTTCTTAAGTAATAACAGGTCTTTACCTATGAAATTGATGTTTTTTTAAACGGGTTGCTTTAATGTATTATAAATCTTTGGATTGACTTTAATATAAAATTAGGTACGTTATTTTTTTTCGAAATTAGGTATTTATTGGTTTCTTTGTGTTTTTTTATTTTCTGTAATATCGCCGTATTTATAACAATTTCGTATGAAATCTAAGAAAACTCACATTATTTTGTAATATGAGTTCTACCGTAAACAATGTGTTATGCGGTATGCAATATTGATGATGACTTGAAACTGCTAATGAATGGGATGTCTACTTTTATTTCAATCACTTTCACGTGGCAAATTTTATCTCACGAATAACTTTTCTCCTTAGTGCGGCTACAAGATAAAATTTCCAAAACGTAAGCTATTAAACCAAGAACACAGAGTTCTTTTGTTAGAAAAAAGTCGTAGGTATACTTTATTGATATTGATTGCCTTTTGAAATGCATAGTTCTTACGTTGGAACTATTAAAATGAAAAAAAAAAGTTTTTTTTTATTAGCTTCCATGGTTATAGGTACAGCGATATTACGGAAAATACAAAACAAAAAGAAACCTATAAATACCTAATTTCGAAAAAGAAATATCGTATCTTTAATCTCTCGTATGTTTGCGGAGGCGCGCATCGATTGCTTCTACGCTATTCTGCGCAAGCGATGCGCGTCAATGCTGAGCAGAGTGCGGGCTAGTCGTAACATCGTTTTAAGTATGATAGCCAGTGGAGTGGACTGCCTGTACATGAATCGTTGTATTAGTGCTCACATGAGTATTGATACCTCGATTCATGGGTCGGGCAGGGGTCGAGTAGATTAAGATTGTATTACTAACACTAGTTTTAAGTTTTTTATACTACTAACAAATTGGATCAAGGTTATCTTAAATAAACTATTATTATTTATTATTATTATTATTATTAATGTAAAGTTTATTTGAACTTATAATTCCAAGTCAATTCAAAGACACTTCAAAGCAATCCGTTTTAGAAAGAGGAAATTTCATAGGTAAAGATCAAAGAAGAAAAAGGTATTTTTCGTTAGTCGCAGGAATTTATGTTTTTAATCGTTTACCAATATTTCTAATGAAACTAAATTAAGTAAATATTTCAATATTTTGATAGAGTCGGCCTCGTATACGGCAAAGTTAATATCTTCAATTTTATCGAAACGAAGATGTAATAAATGAGATGTTGTCTCCTTGTCAACGTTTTCCTTTACCATTTGTAGGTGGTGATCAATAATTTTCCGTGGTACAATCAAACTAAGAGATTGTTATACAGTTAGCTATCGTTACTTTTTGAAAGTGTCGTTAGTGTAACTTTGACATCAACCTTTTATGTAGGTTAAAGACTTGTGAAAGTTATTCTGGACACGATAGTAGGTAGCTATTAGGTGTAATTGAAGTGCCTAATTGAAAGTCTATTAAGGAGTATTTGTATTCATTAATACGAATCCCATTTCGAAAAATGTGTTAAGTTATCAAAATTACCAATGCTTTGTATAATCACAGTTACAAAGGCGAAAGTTTGTGAATGTGTGTGTATGTGTCTATGTCTGTTACTTCTTTATGCTCGAATGGATCTCGATGAAATGGTTAGATTATGTCCTCAAATAGCCTTTTTTTTCCGTGAATAAGTATCCTTGCAATAATTTCACAATGATGTTCTTTTAGCGCATAAAGCGGATACAAACACGACTTGACGTGTAGAGGTTTCATACTAGACTGAACGACATGTTACCACTAGGTAACAAGAATCGGATTACGATTTTGTTCGCTATGTCCTGTCTATTTTTTTATTTAAAATAGACCACGAGGCTTTAACTCGTGATATAAATAAAATTGATTTTGATCCAATCTATCAAACGGGTGACTGTAATTTTGCAATCAGCTGTGTAATGCAGGGATTAAAGAATGCTCTAAAGAATAATTCTGAAACCATCATACTTCCACGGCGCAAAAGAATTATAAATCCCTGGATTACACAAGGTCTATTGCGCTGCATGCGAAATAGGGATAAACTACATCAAAAGGCTAAATCGTCTCCAGAAGACCTAGTAATAAAGACTACATATGTTCGCTATAGGAATTTTTGCAACAAAATTTTAAAAAGAGTAAAACGTAACTATGAAAGAGAACTCGTACAAAAGGCTGGTAAAGATAGTAAAAAGTTATGGGATACATTAAAAAAAGTCACTAACACGGACACAATTGCGAACTATTCAAAGGAATTACTGTCATTATCCGACTCTCCCCAGCACTCTGTTAATAACATCAATGATTATTTTTGTAACATTGGTAAATCATTGGCCGAGCAGATAGAGCTAAATCGTACAAGGGTACCTAATGACAATGTCACCTCACCTGATCATATTCAGTCGTTTGCTCTATTTGACACAGACGAAGATGAAGTTACTAATATACTAACTACGCTTAAAAATGAATGTTCTGTTGGTTGGGATGGTTTGTCAAACCAGTTATTGAAAGATCATAGTAATATACTTGTACCGCACTTGACTCATATTTTTAATAGTTGTCTTCGGAAAGGTATCTTTCCCAAGGTCCTCAGGAAATCTCAAATTCGTCCAATTCATAAGAGTGGGACCAGAGATCGTATCGAAAACTACAGGCCTATTTCAATACTCCCCTCTCTTTCTAAAATTCTGGAAAAAAATATTAATATACGCCTTGTAAATTATCTTGAAAGTAAAAAAAAATCTATCCGATAACCAGTTTGGTTTTCGTCGTGGTAAATCCACGGATCAAGCAGTTAACAACTTAACAGATTTTATTTCTGCGAACCTAGACAAAGGTAATAAATGTGTCTCTATATTTTTAGATCTCGCAAAGGCCTTCGATACGGTTTCTGTTCCACTCCTCTTACAAAAATTGGAGAGAGTTGGCGTAAGGGGGACACAACTTACACTGTTAACGGATTATCTAACTGACAGGACTCAATGCGTTAGGGTAGGTAGCTACACTAGCATTGACCTTCCAGTGACCTATGGCGTACCACAGGGTAGCATTCTTGGCCCGACTCTGTTTCTCGTTTATATAAACGATCTCCTTTGTCTCAACTCTCTCCATGGAAAAATTATCTCTTATGCAGATGACACTGCTCTCATTTTTGCCGCGAAAACATGGAGTGAGACGTTTCAGCTAGCCCAAAATGGTTTTAATTTGGTAAAGAGGTGGCTTCGTGAAAACGTGCTTACCTTAAATATAGATAAAACTAAATACCTAACGTTTTCAATACGTGCATCCTCCCATGTAAATTTTAAACTGATCGCACATAATTGTTGTTCTGATGATTCAGGTGTTTCTACATGCTCGTGTAACACATTAGAACGATCAAGTGAAATCAAATATTTGGGTGTTATAATTGATGAAAATCTGAGCTTCAAATCACATATTCAGGTGTTAAGTAAAAGGATTAGAAAGCTCCTCTTTGTTTTTAAAACATTGAGACATATTGTTACCCCATCAACTCTAAAGCAAGTTTACTACGCGCTGTGTCAGTCACTGATTACATACTGTATATCGTGTTGGGGAGGGGCACCCAAAACGACACTAAAACAACTTGAGGTCGCACAAAGAGCAATATTAAAACTCTCTACTTTTAAACCTTTTCGTCATCCAACTAAACTTCTTTACGAGTATTGTGAGGTCTTGACTGTACGTCAACTCTTTCTCTTAAGTATTATTTCAAAACAACATACTAGTCTGGAGTACAGTCTAATCCTGTCATCTAGGAGAAGGGGTTTGCCAGTATGTAAGGCATTATTTCAACCAAAAACAGCATTTGTACGGCGGTTTTACCCCTTTTTGGGCCCCTACATATATAATAAAATAAATAAAATTATTGAAATATCTTCCTTAAATAACTTAGCTTTAAAAAAAAACATTTCTCAGTGGCTTTGGAAGTTATCGTATGACGAAACGGAAGACTTACTCACTATCATAAAGTAGTGATATAATAGCTAATTGTTGGAAAAGTTCAGATCGCAATTTTGAGTCTACTAAATTAAATTATTGGATTTTTTACACACTCTCTTACATACACACACTCATTTTTCTCATCTTACACACCCAGAGGACCTGTTCCAATTAATTTTATTATTATTATTATTATTATTTAGTTTAGATATAACCGTAATCTTAAGCATATTTTTGGGTAAAAATGTTTCTTTTGTTTTAAAGCTCACAACCTTCACCTTACTCGAGGGCTTGAGGCGCTGCTTGCTGAAATACAGGCCATAAACCTAGTTCGGCAGAAGATGCTAACTTTAGACACAATTGATTGAATTATTTAGTTGTAGTATATAAATAGCTTATAAGCAATTGTGTATTGTGTTTTTACTTTGTTGCTCAATAAATATGATTAAAAATAAAAATATTTGGTAGTATATATTTAATGTCTTTGTTCACATACAACGTTGACGTGACTGATGTGTGTATGGACAAGAGTTTAATTAAAGAGACGACCGGCCTTTATTCAGTGAACGTCTAGCCGTTTGACATTGGGATAATCTGAGCTAAATTCAACCAGCCTAATCCAGTTTTATCTTATAAATTGTGGCTCTACCCGAATGTTTAGATTTCTTTTAAATTAACCAGAGAGACTTATCCCAAGGGACGTTCTTGACTTAGACGTTTTTGATCTTTTTAGTTGATTGCTTACCTAGAAAAGAATAGGATTAATTTAATAAAATTACGAATTACCTTTTTCTCTACTAATAACGTGTGGCGCAAAATAATGTCATTATGTCAATGTGTCTTTAATTTTTGCAGATGGCGCCCATTGTCACTGTGATTAATTAATCCCAGTGACAATGGGATGCAGCTGTATAATTCTACCGTGTAACTCCAAATTTAGCCGTAAGTTGTCTTCCTGACGAACATTCCATTTGTGTCTTTGGAAGAACTGTGTTAAATATTCCAGTTTCCCTCTACGCCGGAAATGTTGCACCATACGTTGTACCAATTGCCATCTGCGTAAAGTACTAATTGTGCGTGCTCATAATTGTAGTCGGGTGCCACTACCAATGGATGACCCACTAACAAATAACCAGGAGTTAAAGGTACTGGATCCTCTGGATCGCTTCTACCTTGAGACAAGGGCTTAGAATTTAGGCATGCCTCAATTTGAGAAACTGACTGTGGACAGCTCTTCAAACGTCAAAGTAGAGTCACCTACGACGCGCTTCAGGTGATGTTTTACGCTTTTGACTCCTGCTTCCAACAATCCACCAAAATTTGGAGCGTTGGGAGGAATAAGTTTATGTTGTAGACATATAGAAAATTAGTTGTCCATAAGTCACGGAGCGAAACACTAGAATTGTGTATCAGCTCGGGATGTGGCCATTTGAGTGATACTTTTTTACTATTTAATGTCATCAATTTTATACTTTCAAATTAACTTTACATGGAAACAGATTATTTTTCTAACGAAATGGTAATCAATTAAACATAAAATTACATATATTTGCTTGGTTACCTTCTTAATAACTAGATCAAGGATGATCTTAACAACTGATATCTGTGTGTATCTATTATTATAAAAAAGAGAAAGTGACTGATTGTCACATCAACGCACAGCCGAAACTACTGGAACTAGGAGCGTGAAATTTTGTACAAGGTTAATTTTATAACGTAGGTGAGCACTAAGAGTAGATGTTCTAAAATTCACGCCCTATCGGAGGTTCAAAATTTAAACGGAAAAAAAAAAAATGGAGAAACCTCCTTTCCCGCGGATGAAGCCGGTAACAGAAGCTAGTGTAGGTATAAGACGCAGCCCGTTTCCTCACATAAGTACATGTAGGTTCAGATCTAGTTAGTGCGACTCTAAGCTTGCCAGTAAATCCGCGGTGTTACCTCAACTATGGGAGGCTTACGGAGTGTCACACTTTGAGCGTTCGTTCATTAAAACTACATTAGTTTATGTTAGCTAGAAGTGTATCCGCGGAGTTACACGATCCTAAGTGTTGTGCGAGTACACGATTGTTTAGTTACTTTAGTTTTTTTAGGGTCTGTCTGTCACCAGGCTATATCTCATGAACCATGATAGCTAGACAGTTGAAAATTTCACAAATGATGTATTTCTGTTGTCGCTATAACAACAATAACTAAAAACTGAATAAAATAAATATTTAAGTGTGGCTCCCATATAACAGACGTGATTTTTTGGCCGTTTTTTGCTATGGACGGAACGGGAAAAACCCTTCATCATTCGTAGACTTACATTTTTATGCTGGAACATAAGCCAGCCAGTCTTTAAGCATCAACCATCAACTTCAACCATCAATAAACATGTAACCACTTATGACTCTATCGCATCAGCTTAATCGTATGAATTTATTATCTATTCTCTATATCTATTATAAGAATTCATCTCAATTGCATCTACTAGTAAAGTTTCTCAAGTGACTCGGGTAAGCATGCTATTACACTGGTAATCAAGTTATCAGCTCAAGGAGTTTACACCACCTTTAGAGTGTCTATGTTTTTTTTGAAAATTTCCTGTTTTTTATTAACATTAGATCTGTATTTCTATACCTATATTAATTAACAAATAAATACAATATTGGAAATGCTGCGCTGGTTTAGAAATTACGTCTCCTTTTTCTCTGGACATTGAACATAATAAAAGTAAAATTCGGAACTACTACTTGAAGTCCTCTCAACCACCACCACCACCACCAGGCCACCATCGGGTCTGCTTACCATCAGGTAGGATCGCAATCAAGCACTGGTTTATACAGAATAAAATAAAAATAAAAAAACCTTAGTTTGGTTTTCGTCATAATTGTTATTTTTTAAGTTCTCCTCCTTATTATAATGTATTTATTAGTTTATAATATTAGTATTTTATTATTGTAACTTAATGATACTACATTCTACTTGTTATATCTGTTATTTATTTATTGTGCACACCTACCACAGTATTGTCTGTTTTAACCCAAAGGTTGACTGCTAGAGAACGCCTTGTTGAATTCAGTCCGCCTATGTACCACTACTGTACATGAAGTTTAATAAATAAATAATAATTTTCAATGTTTATTTCACACAGATAGTCAGTTTACTTAGTAATACGAGTCACAATATCTTCGAGGAAAAGCTTAATATATTTTATAATAGCACAAATAAATTCGATTTTTGTTATTAATATTTTTCAACACACTTGCTCAGAAAGTGACTCTTATTGCACTGCACTTAGGTATATAATGACACTCGTTACCAAACTGTGACATTTTGATGACCATTACGCACTAGTGCTATAATGTAGTTAAAACCTTTTTGTTCAACCTCTATGTTCGCAAAACAAATTAAAAATAAATTGTATCTTACTTACTTATTTCATCCAATTTACAAGTTAAAATGGACAAATTTAACTCGTTTTTTTGCGTGATTTTTTTTTATTCTAGTGAAGTTCAGTGGCTATATTAATTAAATAAAATTAAATACTACAAAATCATTAGAACATGTACATCCGTATTCTACTCGTATTGTCACTACGAAAGACATTATCGTAAAAACTTTTCTCGCAAGAAAACATAAACGTAAAACTAGGCAGTATGATTAAAATACCTTAGACTTCCTCTAGGGGTAAATAAAAAAAAATGATGCGCGGCTTATGAAAACAGATTTTTACCACCATATCACAGAAAATTTTACTAATTTTACTGTTATTTTCTTCACAAGTGTATTGAAAAACGTCGTACGACACACGTGAGTAATTAATGGTTACCGTTCTTGGCTCTCTTAAGACCCTCGCCGCGGCTCGGGTCTAAATACCGCCTCGACGGTAATCACTAACATTACACACTTATATCATAATGTACTACAACGTGATCGTATAAAATAATATACTTTTATTAAATACTAGCTGACCCAGCGAACTTCGTACCGCCTCATAGTTAGGATAACGCCATCTACTGGCATTATGAGAACAGCATAATTCATTTTATAATGACATTTTAATTAGAGATGGCGTTGTATTCGGTTTTTTTTTTCGTTTTTTTTTTCATTTTTCTCACCGTTTAAACCTTCCCTGGACTATCACGAATATTTCAAGACCAAAATTAGCCAAATCGGTCCAGCCGTTCTCGAGTTTTAGCGAGACTAACGAACAGCTATTTATTTTTATATATATAGATATATTCTAATATTAATTCTAAACCCAAACTAACTTATATAATAAATCTAAATTAAATATTTCCAATAAGCAATATTATTGTAACAATATTTTTGCCACAATATTAGTAATACTTGTAGCAATATTGTTATAATGTATTATTGTTAAGGTGGGTCTAAGTCGTAGAGAAGCCGACCACGAGCGATACTACACGAATTAGAGCTCGGCTCGTGCTCCGCTCTAGCGTAGACCCACCTGAGCGTTCTATATACCTAAATACTCATGTGCATTAGTCCTATAGGTATTAAGACTGTTCCTGATATCTGTAATGTACTATGTGATGTGATTGTATTTAATTTAAATAAATAAATAAGTAAAGCAGCGTTTGCTGATGTCGTGACTGCGTAGCGAGACTTGTATGTCTTGGAAAGCACTTCAAGCTGTTGATACCGGCTGTCTTCCTTAGTAGTCATGTGTACAATAATACTAACAAAATTTTAAACATATACCCCTTGTGCAAATCCAAATGTAAAGCAAAAATAATAAATTGGCTTCTTGATTTAGATTATTCTGAGACAGAAAATATTTTAGCTGTCTTAAAATAAATTATATAGTAAATTTGTAGACAACATTTTTATACACACACCTACAATCACTCTAACAAACAAACTTTCAGACACACACACAACACACACCATACACTACACACTCACAGACACACCATTTTTTAGTTTTAGCATTTTTCCTGTTTTATTTTTTAAATATAAATATTCCTCTCTGTACGTGAAGGCTTTGATGTTTACAAATTAGTACTTTATAGTATTGTTTTAAGAGGTGAGAGCCTGGAGATCTGTCATACAGGTCTCGAACCCACTACAGACTCCAGCTCTCACAAAGGTTACAAATTTGATTGAAATAATATGTTATGAACCAATGTCTGTACCTTTTGAGAGAAATAAATCTTATTATATTATTATTATTATTATTTATAGATATCTCCTTCTTCTTTCTTCACACAAGTCCTGCCAAAGTATAGTGGTATCCAAAAACGCGGTAGTACGCTTTATATTTAGCCACTGGAACGGTGACAGAATTCGTTTGTACATGACTATGTTTAAACGAATCTGTGTGTAGAGGTAGTGTCCACTTAATAGAGGCTTCTATTGAGGGACTCTACCTCTCCTAGAGAGCATTACAAGGCTGATTAGAATACTAATAAGGTAAAGTAATTATTTTTATTAAATAATATATAGGTTTACTACGGAACTTTTAGTGTGCTAGTCCGCTAGTTTTTCCAATAGTAACATCGCCGATTGGACGAGCATCTGAGTGACAGAGTTTACGAGGGCAAGCAAGTAATATGCAAAGCAAATGTCGAACCGATCTTCAATAGTAGAGAGTACCCACTCAGCCGGAAGGAGATGGAATAATAAGTTTGTATACTTTATGCTAGGAAAAAGTGTTTTTATAGGATGGTGCGTCGCCTGATCATAACTGAGGATATTGGCCGTCATTTTTTAAGGAATTGCCAATAAAATTTACCTACTTACTAATATCAAAGCTTCTTAGATACACATGTAGGCCTTTATCAAAGAAATCAGTAAAACGGAGGGATAATATTTTTATCTTATATATAAAAGGAGAAACTGACTGACTGACATATCAACGCACTGCCGAAACTACCGGGACTAGGAGCGTGAAATTTTGCACAATGTTGGTTTTAGTGACGTAGGCAAGCACTAAGAGAGGATTTTCCAAAATTCACCTCCTAAGGGTATAAAACGGGGGTCCAAAGTTTGTATGTATGACTAAGTTTCACGCAGGCGAAGCCGCTGGCAGAAGCTAGTAGAGATTATTTGTAGTATGAAGTAGACTGTAGAGGGTGATCTAATGGTTACTTTTAACTTTCAGGTGGTTATTGAATCTAATTTATTTAATTTATCTTTTATCTATGCGCTAACAACCTCTACGGTCCGAACTAAACGTTTCGCCTCGTCGAAGGACTGGAACAATTTGCCTGTTGTAGTCCGATTATAATTTAGGTGCCTTCAAGGCTAGAGTGAATAGGCTCTTAATAAACTAGTTTGCCTCACCATCGACGATTGCATCACTGCTTACCATCAGGTGGGATTACAGTTAAGCACTAGTTACTATGATAACTACATTTTATTATGTTTCTATGGGTTAATGTCTATGGGCTAATGACCGATGAATAAACCCAATAATACTAAATTAGACACTGGAACCTTAGTCAGGACTTCACACTCAACAATAACGCGAACACTAGGGCACTGCGTCATTCAAATTGGGTTCCGTCAATCAAATGAATTCTATTGATTGTCAAATTCTCCGAAGCGGCCGCGTATCTAACATTCATGTTTATGTCGAATAAATCAATCTGTCTTTTCCGTTGGGTCGGTGTATAGTTTAACCGGATCCATCTGAATACCATTATTATTCATGGGGCCGCCGTGACCCTCAACCCGTCTACCAGTCACGGTAGGCGCGCAGTCCGGCCGACGGGTAAGCGTTCAGACCGAGCCTAAGTCATCGACGAGGCGTACTGTTGCACGCGTGCTTCAAAGAGACGTCAGCCAAACCCGGGCCCAGTAGGGCCAATGGCTCGCTAGGTCCACGGAGATGTCCTGAAAAAGAAGCCTGTGGTCCTAGCACGCATAGGGCAGCTGAAGTATTCAGGTGTTGTTTAGTTAGTAAATAAGTATCTGATACTAGCGGTCCCGGCAGACGTTGTTCTGCCCAAAAGCGGGATTTAGTAAAAAAAAAAATTACCCTACTCTACCCTACTCTACCCTACTCTACCCTACTCTACCCTACTCTACCCTACTCTATTCGAATTTTTCTCGCCGTAAAAACCATCCTTGAACTTCAACGAACATTTTAAAAAAAGAATTGGCCAAATTGGTCCAGGCGTTGTTGAGTTATGCGCTTACCAACACATTTTGCGATTCATTTTTATATTATAGATTCCACTATAGAGCAGGCGAAGTCATTGGATGATTTGACACCTCAAAAAAAGTATTATTTATGGAGCAATCGTGTTTTTCAACCGCATAACCATCTTATGGCAAGGCTGATGTCAAATTAATGGGCTGCTGACTACTGTAACAACAGACAAAGACATATAAATGGTAGCCGGTATCAACTGTTTAACGTACTTTTCGGTACGCGGGAGTAATGATCACTGTTTTATTTACTCAATTACTATTTTATTTGTTTATTTAAATTAAGTTGATATTTAATAGGCACATCACTAAGTACGTCTAGATAGGTTTGGATGAAATTTGTCACACGGATAGATCATACCCTGGAATAGCGCATAGGATATTTTTCCCAGGATTATATTTCCATATAAATTAACTAGCTTCTGCCAGCGGCTTCGCCCGCGGATAAGTAGGTTTCTCCATACAAACTTTGGACCCCCGTTTTATCCCCTTTGGGGGTGAGTTTTGGAAAATCCTCTCTTAGTGCTCACCTACGTCATAAAAGAAAACCTTGTGCAAAATTTCACGTTCCTAGTCCAAATAGTTTCGGCTGTGCGTTGATATGTCAGTCAGTCAGTTTCTCCTTTTATATATATAGATATGGGATAAAATTCAATATGGGACCATATTCTAGTCTTACGCGAACGATATAAATTAAAAACATTACAAATGCATTCAATTCAAAATTATTAATATTAAACTTAGATCGAGGTGCGCGGCTGTTACTCGTATATCTAAGCAAGCTGACAATCTATTGCAATAAATGTGGAAAATAATAATGTTCAATCACCTATTAACAGCAAAAGTGCTGGCCTAGTAAAAACAGGATTTTAAAAACAGCCCCGACATACAAGCTGTAAGTCACGGGTTCAAACCCAGCCATTAATTAAACATTACTTTGTGTAATTTATTTCATCACCACTGCTCTTAAAACGGTGAAGGAAAACATCATCAGGAAACCAGCATGTCCCTACTGACTTTATATTAATGTATTTGTCACGTTATTTTTATTTTTTATTTTATTTAATTTACTTTTCCTTTTAATTTATAATTCATATGTATTTTTATTTCCTTTTTCTATTCAAATCTCGTTGTACGCTGCACCGTTCGGGCGTCTTTATGTCAACACCGCCACCGGCCCACGCTGAAAACCAGCGCTGTGAGATCATCGCATAATGCGTGAGGCCGCAGCTTTATGCTGAGCGTTCGGCCGTTTCGCGCGGATGTGACGCATATCTTCCCTATTCTATTGATAATGTTTGTTAGCTAGCTTTAAGATTGCGTCATTTCGCGCGAATAAACAGTTTTTCTTTTTCTTCCTAGAACCAAAAATTCGAAGACATGTGACATACACCACACCATACTGGGCCCGCGTGGTGGATTACGGCCCATTCCCTCTCCTAGAGAGGAGGCCTGAGTCCCAACAGTGGGAACATTTTAAGGCTGATTATATATGCTACCTATAACAACAATGTCAGAGTTAGTGTGTCTCTATTTAATAATAATTATAGCAAACACACACTAAATTAACTAATTGAAATATAACGCGAGCTAACGTGTTGATAACTCAATATCGTTATACATAGTTATGAGTTCAATGGTTCGTTTAGTGCAAAATTATTAGTAGGTGTTTACTCTGGGGAACATTTTATCGTTCAATTTAGAAATCACTGAAGTGCAAGTAAGCTGTGCGTAATAATTTTATTCGCCGTAGAGCTTTTTATTCTAAGTGTACCTAAATATATTTTGTTCTAAAAATTTGTCGAGCGTACTTACACAAAAGAATCACAAAAGTTATAGGTAAGTATCCAGTTTCTTACTTCTTGAAAAGAATCTGAATCTTAGTTTTGTCTCTCTCTCTCACTTAGTAGAACGTATTTGGCTTGAAATAAACACGAACAAAACGATGAAAAAACAAAACTTTGAAATCTGAGTATTGATTGAGACCTTCAAATGCTTGGATCTTTCTTTCGAACAATATTAAAGGGAAAATTTATTACTCTTCGACTTTCTTACTTCATCGCGCGCCAATGCTCAACAATAATAAAACATCAATAAATAAAACGAATTACTTGCGAAAATATGGAAAACGATGCTTCGAATTAATTTTGTTTGTTAACGAGATTTTCAAAACTTTGGTCATTATTTTTATTTGTTCAGTTAAATATAACATTGAAATAAGTCGCGAATTTTCGTTAAGTTTCGAAAATTGTCAAATTGTATCAAATTGCGAGCAAATGGCATTGAAATGTTTACAGTAGAAACCGAAACGGCGTTTTCCGATACGCCATTCGGGCACAATTAATTGCAGTTTTAGTTGCGAACTTTGCAATCTGCGGCCTGGTACATACAAACTGGAGTCGGCGACTGTACATGAATAATTTATCAGACAGTTTTTGTGGAAACACGAAAAGATATTTACGATCACAAATCTTTTGTACTGCTTAAACGATACGGGGAATAAAGCTTAGAAATAACTGTAATTTTATGTCGATATGAATGTTGGATCTTTTAGCCTTGTTCAGTTTGAATGTTCCAAGATGTTTGTATCGTTCAGTGCACTTACCATGGGGTGTTGCAGGTGTGGGTTAGGGTCATGTAACGGACGCCCAGCTGGTAGTAGGAACGGAGGACCCCCAGAGAGTTGGCGATGGAGTGGCCTCCTTCGATGCCGATGAGTGAAGCAATCTTGCGTGGACGCGCGCTGTGGGCCTCCAGGATGTCTGAAAAGATTATGAATCGTAATGATATTTGCTTGAAAAAACTATAAACGAATGCATATTACTGCTATACATCTGTTGGTAACAATATTCGCTACTAATATTCCCTATTTTTGTTTGTTTGCTGAGCCAATCAAAAACTGGAACACGATACACAAAGTTTTGAAAACAGTCAGTGTATGCAAGCAATTAGTGCGTTTTATTTGGATGAATATTGCATGCACATGACCCAAGATGGCGGTCAAATAATGAATGACAATGCTTTTGAGTGGGCATGAATATTTCATAGCTGTTAGCTCTGGGCAGCTTCTATTGTCTGGCAAATACTGGGCAAGATTTCTACTGTCCGATCAAAAAAAAAAAACTTGTTTATCTTCAAGAGGAGTAAAGGGTTTACTTTGAAAGATATCTTATTTGTAATTTTTTGTAAAAGGGCACAGTAACTATGCTGGTGAAGTGTTCAAACGGATATGCGATATGCTTCTATATACTTGTTTTCTTCTTGCCTTCCGTTTTGAAACAATATAACAGTTCAATAGTTCATAAATCATGCAGCAAAGAGGTTGCGGACAAATCGTATTATTGACCTAATAACGTAACTGCTCCCACAGTAAAGTAATGTCATTGGATGGTTTAACAATAACTTTGTCAAAGTTTAGTGAACGTGAATAGCGAAGTTGGGTTCAAACCAAAAATGCTTTTATGCAACATTGTGTTTGAAAAAAAAAATTGGAAATAGACGTGACAAACAATAATAACAAAACATAGGAACTGGAGAATACTCGGATTAATTTTATTTATCGATATTGGATCTGTTTGTTACTTATATGAAAAAATTATACGTGACCAACAAAAATTAAACATATCCTTTTAATGACAACCTCTTTTTTTTGTATTCATAAAAAAAAGCTCTAACTAAAGTGTATTTTTCAAACGTTTGGGCAATAAACTGCTGAACGTATTTTCGACCTCTCCTGGACATCGGAATGTCATTTAAAAGTAGAATATTGCTACTGTGAAGTGGACGCTTGAATGTGGATTTTTTTTTATCTATTTTTTTTTTAAGGTGGGAAAATCATCTAATGACAAATCCCGCTCTTGGGTGGAGCGAGAGATAGTGTCAGACTTTTACTGACTAAAAACCCACTCCTGTTCCCTCTTTGCCTTCATCCCGGGGCCCCGGGCTTCGCTTTCACACTACCCGTCGCCCCAGTAGGCTTCGACCCTGCTGGGCCCCCACGATTTCGCTGACATCTCCTTGAGGCGCGCGTGGAACACCACACGCCGTCAACAACCTGAGCTTGGTCCGGACGGTTACCGGATGATCGAACGGCGAGCCACCCATTGCTCGCCGACCGCAAGCCCGCGCCTACGGTAGCCGGAAATCCGTGTGGATTAGGTTTCAACTTTCAAAGTCAAGCTTTTTACGCTAATAATGCTGATATACC
This sequence comes from Mythimna pallens, assembly GCA_961205895.1. Taxonomy (NCBI): domain Eukaryota; kingdom Metazoa; phylum Arthropoda; class Insecta; order Lepidoptera; family Noctuidae; genus Mythimna; species Mythimna pallens. The sequence goes on from OY540824.1 coordinate 1,270,739, forward strand.
TCACGTACAACAATTTTATTAGAAAATTTAAAACCGCTATTCACAGGTGTTTGTGTGATCTATTTATATACAGCCTTTATGGCATTAATGAGGATTAAGGAGATTCGAAAACAATTTTCATTTTTGTGAATAGTTTAAAAGAATATAAACATAATAACACCCACTTTCTGTATATATTAGAATTTACTGAATCAGAATTTACTGGAATGTTTGCACAAGCAAACATTCTAAATTCTAAATATTTCAACGACTGACTTTTCCCGCAGCTTCGCCCGTACATAAAATATAGCCTACGTCACTCAAGAATAAAGCAGATTTCTATTGGTGTAAAATTTTTAGCAATCGGACCAGTACTTTCAGAGATTACCTCCTACAAACGAAAAAAACAAACTTTACCTCTTAGTATGTAAAATAGGTAACACACACCATAATATGATTATTGAATAAAAAGAGTAAGCTTGCGTCCATAAAATTAAGAGTTTTTTCCAGAAAGAATCACTGTATCAGTAAACTCAATTACGAACAATACCCATACACTTAAATGATGTAAATAAATCAAAAAGTAAAAGAAAATATACAAAGAAAACACAAAACGGTATAAATTACAAGAACGGACCACGACAAATCCGGCTATATCCGCCTCGAGTCGGTTTTAAAGTTACAAATTAGTTTAGTCGATACGAGACGGCGTAGTAATACGACGACTCGGGGTATCGTTTAAAACAAAAACGCTTTTCTTTTATACAGTTTTCATTCCTGGATTTTTTTGTTCGTTTGCGAAATATGTCTTTTATTTTATACTTTATTTCATGCCAGCAAAGAAAAGCTGAGAATGCTTAAGTGAGCACGTGCTTGTCACTTGTTGCGGATTTAAAAGAGATTATATTTTTGTCAAGTTCTTTCTCAATGTTTACGATTTCATAATCTATAAATCTATATTTAAACAAGGAGAAAATTACTGGCTGATATATCAACGCACAGCCGTAATTACTGGGACTAGGAGCGTGAAATTTTGCACAAGGTTTCCTTTTATGACGTAGACGAGCACTAAGAGAGGATTTCCAAAATTCACGCTCTAAACTGATGAAACGGGGGCCAAATCAAAGGGGTCTACACCTCTGGCAGAAGCTTGTTATAAATAAAGTATAATTGTAGTTAATAATACAGTCGTAGTTACTACTAATGAGTTGTGGAATATGCTGGAATAGAACTGGCTTTGAAAGCCAGTGTTGTACGATTTACTGAAATGTGATCATGGAAACAGGTCAGTTGGGATAATTCCCGGTAAAAGGCCGGTAAATAGTAATTAAGTCGGCAAACAAAATTAATCCCAGGTTAGCCACTTTCGGGAAATATAGAAAGATTTGGTTTGATTTAATATCATGTAATAAAATACGTGTACAACGGTTGTTGTACACTTGAAAACACGACTTTGTTTCGAACAAATTTTATTTTTATCGCTTATTCCACTTTGCGTTGTTCGCATTGTTTTTCGTGATTACTGTGAAAATTGTGATTTATATAGTAAACCTAGCACAAAAAATACAAATAGTATACCTATCATTTGTATCTTTTGACCATTTAGACAGGCCTGTTAGTCTTGTGGTTAGTTGCCCTGACTGCTATGCCGGAGGTCGTGGGTTCGATCCCTACCCAGGATAAATGTTTGTGTGATGAGCATGATCATTTGTTCTGTGTCTGGGTGTAATTTATCTATATATGTATGTATTTAGAAATATATAAGTATGTTTATCAGCTGTTTAGTACCCATAACACAAGCTCTGCTTAGCTTGGGACTAGACAGCGTTGTGTGATTATATTATTCGTGAGTATGTCGATATTCTATTTATAATGTCAACTGTGCTGACGTATTTACTGACAGACCAAATGCGAGTCGCGACTCGTCTTATGAATAGCTTTTAGCTTTTGCTAGCAGCTTCGCCTTCGTGTAAATAGGTTTCTCCATACAAACTTTGGACCCCCGTTTCATCACTTTAGGTAATGAATTTTGAGAAATCCTCTCTTAGTGCTCTTCAAAGTCATAAAAGGAAACCTTGTGCCAAAATTCACGCTGCTATCCTCAGTAGCTTCGGCTGTGCGTTGATATGTCAGTCAGTGTGTTTCTACTTTTATAATAAATCATCATACATGTCTGTATAAAGTTAGAGCTACTTCAGTAAATGCCTGTTCTAAACCAAATTCAAATTTGAATGGAATAATTCATGTAAGTTCTCAATAAATTGAACCATTTCGTTCGAATTCGTACAGAAACGTATTTAATTTAAACATGCACACGAATGCGAATGGAACACGGGCGGGGAACACAAACGATTTCATTTGGTTTTTTTAAAAGTATGTGTTAATGAAAGACTTCACAAAAAGTGAAGGAGTTGGGGAAACGGTAGCTCTTTTTTCGGATTTTTTATTGGGCTATGTTCTTTGTATTTTCAAAGAGTTTTTAGTGAAAGGGTCAGCAGGTGTTTAAGTGGATACTGTTACAAGAGAAGGATTAATTACGTTTTGTAAGCATTGTCTTTGTATTCTAGTGACAATGTTTAAAAGTGTTCTTTCCTTAGTCTTGTTTTAGGTACCTACTAACAGTAACAAAATGAAACTAAACGGGCAAATTGTGTACTGTATAACCAATGTTTTAAATTGTGACTGGCCTATTGGTCTAGTGGTTAGTGGCCCTGGATTCCCACCCAGGACAAATGTTTGTGTGATGAGCACGAACATTTGTTCCGTGTCTGTGTGTAATTTATCTATATTATGTAGGTATCTATTAGGAAATATATAAATATGTTTATCAGTTGTCTAATACTCATAACACAAACTCTGCTTAGCTTGGGACTAGACGACGTTGTATAATAGTTGTAAAATAATATATCAGTTTTTTTTCATTCTAGCTTAGCCAAGCTAAGAGCCCATACATAAAATTGCGATCCGACGTCGTATCGTAAAAATCTACAAGCTCCCACGGCATAACGCAAAGACTTGCGAATTGATTCGCATCGCATATTCATCATCACCAGCATATTAGTCATCCGCAGCTTTGTCGCACGATATCGCCTCACAGTAATTTGCATCGCAGGATTTTGCGAAGCGGCATTGTATCGCACGCCAAAATTATGGCGATAAATTCCGGCCGCACGCGCGAAGGCACGCCCCCAGCAGCGGGCATTTCGATCCCGATATCCAGCAACAGCAGGCGCGGGCTTGCGAGACGGCGAGCAATAGGTAGCTCGCCGTCCGACCTTCCGGTAACCGCCCGGACCGATCCTATGTCGTCGACGGCGCTTAGTGTTCCACACGCGCCTCAAGGAGATGTCAGCAAACCGTAGGGGCCCAGCAGGGTCGAAGCCTACTGGGGCCATGGGTTGTGCGAAAATGAATTCCTGGACCCTGTAACGAAGACAAAGAAGAAACAGGACCGGGTTTTAATCAGTAAAAGTTTGACATTCCCTCGTGCTCCACCCAAGGGCAAGGGATGTTACTAGATGACTTCCCACCTAAACAAAATCGCATCACAGTTTTATATGAGGACCCTTAAGCAGGACTCTAACTTGGTGGAAATACCGCTAAATATTAAAATTACAAAAATGCGTTTTTAAAAATGAAAATGGAATTAATGTAACAAAGGAAAAGAGAGCAAAAGAGACCACTTGACTTATACTAAATGCCACCTCAACCCATTCATTCGAAATATTTTAATTTTGTTTTTCAAAGACTCTTGGCTTTGCTCTCATAATTTAAAACAACGGTTAAAATGGCGCAGAGGAGCACCGAGCTTTTTATTCTCGTATAAAAAAATGTAGCGAAATTAATAGAAACAGAACCGTGAAACAACTTATGATTGAAATGTAGTGATGATTCCGTTTTTTTTCTATCTTTATAAAAATGAATATCTGTTCAGACAGCTCTGAGATCTTGGTCTAACATACCCGTAACGGAGGTGGCGAACTGCAGGTATTGAGGGTATTTGTCCACCAGGCGCTTGATCACGTCGATCTGCTCCAGGGTCAGCTGCACGGCGTCCTTGTTCTGCGTGGCGCACGGCACGAAGGCTGACCAAAACTGTGGAGGGTACAGGAATAACATCAGTTTATAGAATAAACTATTGTGCGTAGCGTGTATTTAGCGTAACGTAATGGAACTTGCGTTAGACCTTGGATTTCGACCCGTATAATTATTAAAATATTTTTCCATTACATCGTCATCTTCCTGCCCTTGACTTGTCTTATTTGGGGTCGGCGCAACACGTGTTCTTCCATTATAATATTATCCTGTCACCCGTCATGCTATCACTAACTTCCTTATCTTTCATATCACTCTTCACACAATCCATCCATTTTTTCTTTCCCTCTCCCTCTCCACCCATCCACATGTATACTCATAAGCAACATGCGTTTCATACGTATTCCAGAAAAAATGTTAAAATGTTTATTTGTACCTAACACAGTTTATTAAAATTAAAAATACGTACGAATTTATGAAAAAAAAAACTGACTAATATTACAAAGGTTAAAGTTTGTAATTAGTATGTATATTTGTTACTTCTTGACGTTCTACGGTTAATTGGATTTCGATGAAATTTGCTGAGTAGAATATGTCTTGGAATCGCACATATTCCAGAAATATGTTCAACTTTCACGCAGACGAATTCACTGGCAGCAGCTGGTACTAAAATGATTTAAGTTTTTTGTACCAATCACATTAGAATCAGTGCGAGATTAAAAACGCACGTATCTATAGTTCAAAATCAAAGAGTATCTCGCTTAAATACTAGGACCTAATTTAGAAAATTCAAAATTTCTGTAAATAATTGTTAAAAGCGCGCTCGCTACAATGAATCATCTTCCTGCCCTTGTCAGCCTTCACGCTATCATTAACTTCCTTTTCTCTCATATCACTCCTCACATAATCCACCCATCTTCCCTTTGACCTTCCTCTCCCGATCCATCCATCCACATGTATATTCATAACTCTTTTAGTAGCTTGCGCTTCATCCCTCCTCTTCACATGACCATACCAAGACGAACGATTCCCTTTCAACTTTTCAGTCACTGGCGCAATTTCCCAATTTCTTAATTCTAATATACTCTTCTCTCACTTTATCCATGGTCGTCACACCACAAATCCACATTAACATTCTAATCTCCGCTGCATGCAATCATTTCGCTCGTTGCCGTGATTGGTTGAATGTATTTAAACAGCGAATTACATTACTTGGCTTGTGTTTAATCTTGACGAATCAAAAATTTCGTCCCGGGAACTGAACTAAGGACGAGTTTACAAGAACAATAAGTAAACATCGTAGCTCAATTTCCTCTCCTACAGAAACATTGCGAACGTCTCCTTTTGTTCTGTCATATTCTCTTATATTTCTATCTATTGTCGAGTGAGTTTAAATTTGAAAAGAGCAAGATGTTCTTCCCTAATCTAATTAAAACAACAAGCGAACAAGTCTCGGCGTCAAGTAAAATGAACCATCCAGACAGATCTACTACAGTGCAAAATTGAATTAGGTATTGAGACGTGAGACTTCTGTTCCCGACATATATACGAGTTGATTCAAATGGAATTTGATTCGGAGTGTTCCATTGATATTTTATTTATTTGCTACAAAAACGTGTTTATAGTTAACTTTTCTTATCGTAGTAAGACGAGATTTTATTTTTTGTCCATTGCAACCACTGAATTTTGACTGGCCTGTTGGTCTTGTGGTTAGTGACTGCTATACCGGAGGTCGTTCGATTCCCACCCAAGACAAACGTTTGTGTGTTGAGCATGATCATTTGTTCTGTGTCTGCATGTAATTATTTATCTATGTACGAATTTAGAAAATATATAAATATATTTATCAGTTGTCTAGTACTCGCAGTACAAGCTTTGCTTAGTTTCGGACTAGATGGCGTTGTGTGAAAGTTCTGGAATATTATGAATTTGCTTTTTCTGAATATGTTTAGTTCAGCTTCCAGATTTACTGGATGCAAGCATGGTTGCCAAGCACCTGCTTTTAAGTCTTTTGCGCTAATTTTGCATTATGGTAATTACGGTTTAATTACAAAACCTCTTTAATGTTTAATTTCCAAAATGATTTGTAATTATCCAGTCGCATTCGAAATCTCAGAGGCCTCGATTTTCAAGTCACAAACATTATTATAACTTAAGAGAAATTAGTGAAAATGACTGACGATATATCTGGAATGTTAGGCGTAGTTTTGGATGCTGGCTCCCAGAACTTGAAGGCTGGGTTTGCGGGAGAACCGTCTCCCAGAGCCATGTTACCTACTACAGTAGCCAGGTAAATAAAATTGAATTTTGTTTATCTTTCTCTAGTCCTTATCCAAAGGGTCAGCATAGCAAGTTTTTTTTCATACCTAGGTCAACATCGGTATAGTCGTAGTGACTCGCGATCCTAGAAAGGAAAGCCCTACTGAAGGAAGATTGGGAGTGATTTTAGTGAGTAAATGTCTGACTCGCTCTTTCGCTCCACCCAAAAACGAGAGAAGACATTAGATGAATTCTCATCTCAAAATAAATCATAATTGTCGTTGCTATTTTAGAAGTAAAATCCCGTTTTCAGCCATTAGGTATCATCATTCCCATAATGAAAAAAATATTTCTTCGATATTTCTCAAAAATTGATTGTCATAACTTGTTACATATTTATTGACATTCAATAAAGGTTTGTCCTATGGCCGCGTTCCCACTTTGACGACAGATAATCGTTTTAAGTGTCGTGAGTTATATAATTAAATGGAGGTGTTCACTTAAAGAACGACACGATTAACTGGCGTCTACAACTTTTATTGCGGTGACAACAGATTGTCATGGTAGTGGGAACAGCTAGCACGACAGTCGTAAAACGATAAAAAATTGTCACAACTAAACCGTGACGATAAATCATGTGTCGTTGTTGCGACAAACAGTTGTACAAATGGAACAGCCGGAGACAATAGTCGTTCGACGATAAATTAACAGTTAAGATATAGTGGGAACGCAACCTTAGTCATAGCGTCAGAGTATAATGTACTCCACATTATGTAGTTTAGTTAATAAATAAAATTCAAGTACATTCTACTCGCTTGAAGTAGAAGTATCCTTTACATAAGAATATCAATTTCTCCGGACGGAGCTTCAGTGGCCGCAATACAATGCAAATCAACCTTATTTATTACTGGCTTGGCCGCGACTTCTTTCAACTTCACTGGTTATTTAGGTACCTTCATAAGAAAATGTTTCAAAGAAGATTACATCTTTAATTCTTTAATTCTTTATTGTACACTAAAACAACTTATAAAATAGGTAGATAACAACGTTCATGTACATAGGCGAGCTTAACTCAAAGTTGAGTTTTCTTCCAGCAAACCATTGAGTGATAGAGAGAAATCACAATAGAGGGTAGAATCCAGTGTACAATTTTAAAATTATAAATAATACGAATAAAATAATACATAAATATACCTACATACATAAATACAAACATACTTATATATTATAAACATATAATATAATATATATATATATATACCATGTCATCGTGAAAGGAAATGCTCTTTAATTTTCCTCTTGAAGACATCCAGAGAAGGGCTGTCACGTAGGGAGTGTGGGAGGGAGTTCCACAGACGCACCGCAGTGACAGAGAAGGAATCATCATAACGGCTAGAAGTGTGAAATGGAGTACGAAGAAGAAGAGAGTTGGCAGTGCGACAGGGTTTACCCCTCGGGACGAAGTACTCAAAGCGCTCACGAAGGTATAGCGGAGAATTAGGATTGTGTAGGATAGTGTAGAGAAGAGATAGGATATGGGTATCTCGCCGACGCCGAATCGGCAACCACCTCAATCTGGTCCGAAACTCCGACACGTGGTCGTATTTTCAGAGGCCAAAAATGAAGCGGATGCACAAGTTCTGCAGTCGCTCAAGTTTGTTCAGGAGAACCTCCGTAGCATCTAGATAACAGACATCCGCATAATCTATGAGCGGTAAAAGAAGAGATTGCGCAAGAGTAACCTTAGTGTGAAATGGTAGGAATTTTTGGAGACGCTTAAGAGACTGAAAAGAGTAAAAGACCCTCCTACTCACGTCAGCAACATGAACCTCCCAAGAGAGTTGAGTGTCCATCAACACAACACACCATCACACACCTCACACACACAACATCTTATTAAAATAATTAAAGGTTTTTTTTTTTGTAACACACATAATGACTAAAAGAGTGAATAATAAAAATTAGGGATGGCGGTTTTGGTCTAGTATGGGTATAAGAACGAGTTTCAGTTTAGTTTCGATTTCGGCTTAGCTACTGACATACAAATCGGAATTTCAGAAGTGTCGTACCTCAAATATCAAGGAATGAATGGTTAATCTATTTTAATATTTTAAAACTAAAATACTCTTTGTAAGGAGTTGTCAAAAACCCCTAAAACCTATTCTGCAACACTCGGCTGAATGCTGACTTTTTTTAAAGTGCATACCTAATGCTAATTGTACTTGAGTGATATTTAATTATATTCATTTTTATCGTGCTTGTTAATTTTCCCCTAAGGTCCTAAATTTTTTAATACTTTTCTGTGCTTTTACCCATGAGAAATATATACAATTGTTATAGCTGTTGGTAATGGTAGGCATTAAAAAAATAATATTACTAGCTGCCCCGTAAATCGTTTGGTTTGCCATGAAGAAATATCGCGATTGAAAAATGGGGGGTGGGGGTAGGAGGGTGAAAAAAACCTTACTGTAACAGATTTAAACAAAAAAATCATAAAAATCAGTCAAACCTTTTGAAGGAGTTCGATAACAAATACTGTGACACGAGATAAGGTTACCTAGTTTCGATTTCGGGCGAAACTGGCACCGAAGCCAATATTTAGTTTCGGTTCCAGCCGTGAAAACTAGTCTTGGTCGGAGACAGAAAAGATGAACGATGTGTGAGGAATTATCTGAAAGAAAGGGGTATGAATGGGGTATACGTGGAGCGATTTGCATAACTTAATTCTATCAAGCCCATTCCATCATCGCCTACTAAAAGTTAAGAGCGTCCAACTCGAGACACATTTTCATAAATTTTTATACAACCGCTCTTATGTGGTTATGAAGTTACACATCTTGATCTAGACATTTTGGAAACACAGATATCCTGTAGATATTAACTAGGTTCCTACTGAAATCAAAACATAAATTTGTGTAGAACTACCAGTAAAGACGTCTGTAAATCTGCTATTTTGTGTGAATTTTGGCCCTTCAAAATGAACTTGTAAATCTAAAATATCAAAAAGAAAAAAATATATAAACCTTAGAAATTTAATCAAGATTCTGAATGACATTTTTTTTCGAAATACTTTTAAAGTTTGTGAAATATTCAAGTGAATGACAACAGAACGTGGTGTCAGGTCTTATCTCTTTTTTTTTCTAGTAGCCTCTTTATCAATTCCTTCCATTCTATCCTGTCACCCGTCACGATATCACTAACACCCTTTTCTTTCATATCATTCCTTACACAATCAATCCATTTTTTCTTTGGCCTCCCTCTCCCTCTCCATCCATCCTCATGTACACTCCTATTTTAGTAACATGCGTTTCATCTCTTCTTTACATGACTATATCAAGACAATCTACTACCCTCAGACTTTTCCGCCACTTTCAAACTTCCTCTAATATACTCATTTCTCACATTATCTATTCTTTTTACACAACACATACATCTCAACATTTTCACTCAACCCAAACGTAGGTAAAACCTATATTTTATTACGCAAAGATAAAAATATCAATAACTCCTGTACAGCATAGCAATCCATTAAAAAATGTTTGCACCTGAACAATCTAGTATTCCCAGACATAACTAACAACATATGGAACAGAGTCGCTGTAAAAGTCGCAACTAGTTAATAACACTGCGAGTAAGTTAGACCGCATCGGATGGATATCTAGAAAATATTGGAGTGGTCCGAACAAACGGAAAACTTGAATAGATAGCTTGGAACTAGTTTTATGCAGATTGCATGCCGACTGTATTTAATTTTTCATAACATCTACCTTTCATCATCATCTTCCTGCCCTTGTCCCGTGTTATTTGGGGTCGGCGCAACACGTTTTTTTCTTCCATTCTGCCCTGTCACTCGTCATACTATCACTAACTTCCTTTTCTTTCATATCACTCTTTACACAATCCATCCATCTTTTCTTTGGTCTACCTCTCCCTCTCCATCCATCCACATGTAAACTCATAACTCTTTTAGTAACATGCGTTTCAACCCTCCTCTTCACATGACTATCTTCTTCAACATGACACATCTACCTTTATAAACTAGCAAATATGAACCAGGACTATTTTATTGCTAGGTCCCTGACTATAGAACTTATTTAAAAATTTGGAACTTATTATAAAGCACTTATAACAAAATATTCATTGCTTGATTTTTTTTAGAAGCCTTTTTTGGAGAATTTTAATTGAGAGACTTTTTTTTTGTAATATTCTGTATTTATTAAACAAAAAATTTAATCTTAATAACTTTAACGTTAATTTCAGTCTTAATAATTGCTTTATTTGTTTCTTGTATTAGATTCACTTTTTAACCTACTTCAAAAAACGGAAGAGACTCTCAATTCGGTCGTATTTTATTTTAATGTTTGTTTACTCAGAACTCCGTCGTTTATGGATCGATAAGCAATTTTTTTTCTCCTAAATGTATATGTACCGGAACTCGATAATTAATCAATGTATCTTATCCATGTTAGGGTTTATTAGAATTGTTATGAAATGCACTTTGGCTGCAAGGTACTATCGAACTGATCTGATGATGGAGCCGGAAGGTGAAAGGTAGATAGGTATGGGGAACTTCATAATATAACAATGGATCCTAGCAGTGTTTGGGTTAAAAAAACACTAACTAAATTAAAAAAAGATACCAAATTAGTTTTCGTTTGTGGGGACTTAAATATCAATTTACTAGTAAATTCACCAGAAAAAATTAAATTTCTCTCATTGTTTAGTTATTTTAATCTAAAATGTATTTTTAATGAAGCAACAAGAATAACACTTACCTCAGCTTCATGCATAGATAATATATTTACTAATTGTAATATAAAAGACTCATCCATAATTAGTGGCGTGAGGTCTGACCATACTGGTCAATTCGAATCTTTCAAGTTAGTCAAAACGTTACAATTAGATTCACCTGCAGAGTTTAGACCGCTTACTAAAAATAAATTAAATTATTTTAATAATAATGTTCTTAGTAGTCTCTCAACAGCCAATTTTGATTAGCAAGACCCCAATGTAAACTATGGTACATTATTTTCTACAGTATGCCAAGAATTTAATAAGGCGTGTCCAGTTAAAAAAGTTACAATCAATAATAAATCCAAATTAAATGAATGGGCTACTGCTGGAATAAGAAAAAGCAGAGATACTTTATATCAGCTATATCATGAAAAATCCTTGTCATCTGATCTTAACTTGCATAACCTCGTGCGCCTCACCATCAACGATTGCATCACTGCTTACCATCAGGTGGCATCGCAGTCAAGCACTAGTTTATAACAAATAAAACACGTTAGAATATAAAAGAGTCTGCGCCCAAGCTAAATCTAAATCAATAAGTTAGTTAAGTGAAAATTCTAATAATAAAATAAAAGCTGTCTGGAAGGTGATAAACAGGGAAACTGGAAAGACAAACCAACGAGATCGGAATGAATTGTCGCTAAAAATCGATATTAAAATCATCTCAGATAGGTCAAAAGTGGCTGAGACGTTAGAAAACTTTTTCACCAACATCCCAATAGAAGTTACGAAATCTCTCCCTTCTTCGTCTTTGTGAGCTGAATCTTTTTCAAAAGAACATTTCACTAAGGATATACCAACCTTTGAATTTAAACGTATCTCTGTTGATACAATTATAAAAACATTCAAAAGTCTTAATACAAAAATCACTGAAGACTTATGGGGTATATCCGTTAAGGTTCTTGGAGATATTATTGATACTATTGCTCCTGTCCTAACAGGCCTATTTAATCAATGGTTAGACAGCGGAATGTTCCCTGATTTAATGAACATAGTAAAGTAGTACCAATTTTCAAATCAGGTAGTAAGAGTGATCCCTCTAATTATAGACCTATATCTGTGCTTCCAGCATTGAGTAAAATCTATGAAAAAATCATGCTCGACCAGATGTTGTCTCATTTCAATACAAATAGGATTTTGCATAGTCATCAGTTTGCCTTCACGAAAGGTGGGTCAAAGACGGATGCAGGAGTGAAACTCATCAGTCACATCTTTGAATCCTGGGAGAAGTGCCACGATGCTATTGGCATATTCTGTGACCTCTCAAAAGCATTTGACTGTGTTGACCATAATACTCTCGGCTCTCAGCCCTTACCTCTTCCTGATGATAATGGACGCTCTGACGTCGGACATTCAGGAAGAGGCTCCCTGGTGTATGCTGTTTGCCGATGACATTGTGTTGGTTGCCGAGAGTGGCCTAGAGGTCCAGAACAGATTGGAGGTGTGGTGGCACAGACTGGAGAGTGTTGGCCTGAAATTGAGTAGAACCAAAACAGAATACTTGTTCTGCAATTTCGGCGGTCTCTCCAATCCAGTGCCTTTAGCTCTCGCTGGAACGCCCATACCGATCTGCTCCGACTTTCGGTACCTCGGGTCACTCGTCCAAGGGGATGGTGAGGTAGACCGGGACGTAACACATCGGATCAACGCAGGATGGATAAAATGGCGACAGGTCACGGGAACAACTTGTGACTCACGGATGCCCCTCAAGTTGAAGGGTATAATCTACAAGTCCGTGATAAGACCTGTCATACTGTATGGATCAGAATGTTGGGCTGTGAAAAAGACGGACGAAAAAAGATTGCACGTAGCAGAGATGAGAATGTTAAGATGGATGTGTGGTGTGACGGGAATGGATAAAGTGAGAAATGAGTATATTAGGGGAAGTTTGAAAGTGGCGCCAGTGACTGAAAAATTGAAAGGGAATCGTTTGTCTTGGTATGGTCATGTGAAGAGGAGGGATGAAGCGCATGTTACTAAAAGAGTTATGAGTTTACATGTGGATGGATGGAGAGGGAGAGGGAGACCAAAGAAAAGATGGATGGATTGTGTGAAGAGTGATATGAAAGAAAAGGAAGTTAATGATAGCATGACGAGTGACAGGGCAGAATGGAAGAAAAAAACATGTTGCGCCGACCCCAAATAACATGGGACAAGGGCAGGAAGATGATGATGACCATAATACTCTGATCCGTAAATTACATCATTACGGAATTCGTGGACGAGCTGCTGATCTTGTTTTTTCCTATTTATCTTACAGGCAACAAAAAGTATCCATTAATGGGGCGACGTCCTCGAGGTCTTTAGCAAAGATGGGCGTGCCTCAGGGTTTGATTCTTGGCCCTTTCCTTTTTCTAGTTTATATTAATGACCTTCCTTACATGATGGCTAATTTATCAGATATATTTCTATTTGCTGATGATACTTCTCTTATTTTTAAAGTAGATAGAAAATATGGGGATATCTTGTATGTCAACGAAGTCTGGCTATTCTTTCGAAATGGTTCGCAGCTAATAATCTCTTATTAAATGTAAATAAAACTAAATGTATAAAATTTAAATTACCGAATGTCCCTCAAATTGGCGTCAATCTAATTCTTGACGGCAACAAACTTAATGTTACTACGGAAACTGTGTTTTTAGGTATAACTATCGATTCTAAACTGCAGTGGGGCGGTCATATTAGAACTCTTTCAGGTAGATTAAACTCAGCCGCATACGCAGTAAGAAAAATAAGGCAATTGACAGATGTAGCTACAGCTAGGTTAGTTTACTATGCTTTTTAGAACAGTATTAGGTCTTATGGCATTTTACTGTGGATCCCCACAGTAAAATGCCATTAGACATAATACTGTACTGCAGCTGATGTAGACTCAATTTTCATGTTGCAAAAGAGAGAAATCCGGGCTATTTATAAAATGAATAAATAAATTCAAAGAAATCGATATACTTACTCTGCCATCTCTTTATATTTTAGCAAGTATTTTGTACGTTCGTAAAAACCTAGGACTTTCTAACATAAATACGCGTAGTAAACACGAAATTGTATTACCCAAATGGAGATTAGCTAAGACCAGCAAGTCATTTTTAGTAAATAGCATACGCTTTTATAACAAGCTACCAAAGACGGTGACTGAACTTAGCGAGGGCAAGTTCAAAACCCATATTAAGCGTGTCCTAACTAAAAAAGCGTATTACAAGGTTAAAGACTATGTCGAAGACACTTGTTTTAATATATACATTTATTTTTCTTTTCTTCTTACACATTGCTTTTGCAATATTTTTTATATTATTAGACGCCAAACAACATAAATTCGTTAGTAATTTTCTTTTGTTGACATGTCATTTATTGATAATTGTAATTATTTATTTTTCTTGTTGTTTTTTTTATACCCTTTTTTTAATGTGAATGTGAGGTGGGATCAAAGTCAAGCCCTAGTGCGCTGGGACTTAGGCCTTCACTCTAGGAGAGAGAATGGGCCGTAATTCACAGCCCAAGCCCAATGCGGGTTGGTGGATTTCACATGTCTTCGAATTTTTGATTCTAGGACATGTTGGTTTCCTCACGATGTTTTCCTTCACCGTTTGCAGTGGTGATGATATTAATTACACAAAGTATTGCCCCTGGCTGGTTTGAACCTGATACCTAATACTAGTAAGTCGGGGCCGGTTACCACTAGTTTATATCATATAAAAACATAGTCGAGCACCGAGCCGGTTGCGGTTTGCTTATAACGAAAAGTGTAGCGCGCATTGTATTAAGTTTTTCTTTGTGTACAACTTCCACTGCAACTTGAAGCTCGGGGAATACGCGGTATCAGCTTGGCTTCCAAGCGTTCCTTACAGTCATAGGAATATAGTACAGAACATTCCTAATAAGTAATTTTGTAAAAGTATGATTGAAGAGGCTCATTCAAATGTTTCGATTCAAACAATCAATCAATCCAGTTGGATAGGTCTAACTTTGAGAAAGAGGTCAATCGTTGGATCCGATTCAGCTCATCTTCTCGTCAGTGTCTCAAGACGAAAATCTATGACCAGTGCGTGTTGACAGTGATGACATATGGCACCGAAACATGGTCGCTTACAATGGGCCTCATCATAAGGATTAAAGTCACCCAAAGGGCAATAGAAAGGGCTATATTTGGAGTTTCCTTGCATGATCGCATCAACCAAGGCCGACATAGCCCGAAGAATTGCCAAACTTAGGTAGCAGTGGGCACGGCACATTCATTGCTCGCAGAACAGGTGGTCGATGGGGAAGAAAGGTTCTGGAGTGTTGGAAGGCCTCCTTCAAGGTGGACAAGGTGAACCGATGGCCTGATCAGAGTCGCGGAAATCCGATGGATGCGAGACGCACAGGACAGTTTGTTATGGCGACCCTTGGGGGATGTCCATGTCCTACAGTGGACGTCTTTCGGCTGAAATGATGATGAAATGTTTGAATCAGTTCATGAAACGTAGTAAACGGCTGCACGGGTCAACTCTTAAGGTTAAGCATTACTTGCCGAGGTCGGGCTGAAGATGGGTGATCATTTTTTTTTTTTGGTTTGATGTTCAGGTATAGAGATGAACATCAACGGATTTGAGCGGGCATGCTAGTTGACAGCATTAGATGAGGACACAGGATAGGAGAGGATTTTTTTTAAATTGTTTTGATAGTGCTTTTGGGTACATATTGACTAATCTGCACTGTCCTATCATACCTATCAATATTGTCCACGCGCGCCTCAGGTTGATGTCAGCAAATCGTAGGGGCCCAGCAGGGTCGAAGCCTACTGGGGCCATGGGTAGTGTGAAAACGAAACCCAAGGCCCTGGGACGAAGGCAACGAAGGAACAGGAGTGGGTTTTTTCCCACCTTGAAAAAAAAAAACCTTTCAATATTGTAACATGGAAATATTGAAAAATGAATCAATTTTTTTAAATAAACCAAGTAATCTTGGCGTTTCGTTTGAATTTGATACTTTCTTTTGGTAGTACGTTCCGAGCCGGGCGTAGAAGGCAGTATTGAAGATTTTTTTATAGCTATTAATATTTAATATCGTTGAGAATTTAATAAGTAAGCTTTTTTATTAATTAAGTGGATAATTATATAATCTAGTGATTTCTTCTGTAAAATAAGTTATTATTTTTGAAGTTCTACAAAAAATAAAATAACCGGTCAAGTGCGTGTCGGACTCGCGCCCTGAGGGTTCTGAACAAACTTATCAATGAAAACAGTTCAATTCCCAAATATAGTCACGAAGATTTTTCCGAATCACAAAAAAGTTTTTTTTTTGTGACGTAACCACAAATTTACAGTTTCAGACTTTTTCCTACACTCGTGCTATGAAACCATGCTTCATGTCAAATTTTAGGGTTCTAGGTCAATGTGAAGTACCCTATGAATAGAGTGTCGAGATATACCTACGTTTTTTGTGACATAAACGGTCGTATCTTTTTTCGTTAACTCGGCTTCAAGGGACCGCAGATTCGAGTATATGGTTTTAATTTCAACTCGATACCTCTACGCGTTCTCGAAACAAAGGGTGTTTACAGAAAGACAGACAGACAGATAGTCAGACAGACGTACAACAAAGTGATCATAATATGATCACCCTTATATTAAAAGGGTTCTTTTTTTTCCTTTTGAGATTCGGAACCCTAACAACGGCTGTAATTAATTAGAGACCGTGATAAAAAGAGAGTATTTAATTCAGAATTGATCATAATAAACTTTGATACTTAGTATTGTTTTTTTTTTTACTTTGCCTAACACTTTAGTGTTCGGCAAAGTTAAACATTGCCGTAGAAAAGTTACAAAAAAAAACTACTACACTATTTCTCTTGTATCGTGGCTAACACTCGCTTAAACACTATGCCAACGGTGCTGTGTAAATATAAAAAGAAAAGAAAGAAAATGAGTTTATTTTCGTCAAAAATGGCGCATACCTTAAAAAATAAAAACAAATAACAATAACGATTTATATTATAAGTGGTAGAATATGCGTCACAATCGCGCAAAACGGCCAGCGCTTAGCAAATTGCTGGAGCCCATTTAAGACAGAGCCACAGTGCTGATTTTCAGCACTAGCCGTCGTCGACGGTGAGACGTTGATCGGCCAGCAAGGATTACATATTATATACTTAAAATCAAACGATAACCTAACCTTTAATATATACCATTAATTTTTTTTTCGCTGTCAAAATATCCGTTTTAATTTTCAAAACGATCAAAACTGTTTGGTTTGCACATACACGAAGTTACTTTAACAACGAAACAAAGAAATATTTTTTTTTCACAGCTTTCACACAATGCTATCTACTCCCAAACTAAGCAAAGCTTGTGGTATGAGTACTAGAGAACTGATAATCATACTCATTTTAAATACATACATATTATAGACAAATTACACCCAGACACAGAAAAAATGATCGTGTTCATCACACAAATATTTATCTTGGGTGGGAATCAAACCCATGATCTCCGGCATTGCAGTCAGAGCCTCTTACCAGTAGACTAACTGGCCATTTATATAGGTATTTGTTTTGAATTCGAGTTGAAAGTGGTAAATGCAGAACCTTTTGCATACATACATATGCAACTTCAATTTAAAGTGAAACAAAAATTGCTTTGTTTCAACAAGCAGTGTTTTCTATCCATTGCTAAAGAGAGCCTCCAACAATTTGTTTATACGATTTTTTTCCTGGGAACGACCGCAGCTGCCCCACTGTTGTTGCTGTTCTATATTCCTCTCGTAAACAATTTTGCTCTGAACTTTTTTGTCACAACAAACTAGTTTTGTTCGCATCTCCGTTGTATCGACAGTGATTGACAGACATGAATGAATAAACTGTTATCGAGGGATAAGTGAAAAGGTTTCACGAATCATTTAGTCTTCTTATTCTTCCTGCCTTTATCCTTTATTACTTGGGGTCGGCGCATTCATCATGAATCATTTAGTATGATATAAAATTGTTTATATTTTTGAGTAATATGCTTTTTCAGTATTCATATACATCCACTTTTCTTTTTTAGGGTTCTGTACCCCAAAAGGAAAAACGGAACCCTTATAGAATCACTTTGTTGTCCGTCCGTCTGTTTGTCTGTAACCCTTTATCTCGAGAACGCGTGGAGGTACTCGTATCTAGTTGAAATTAAAACCATATACTCAAGTCTGCGGACCCTTGAATCTGTGAAAAAATCAAACTTCGAAAATCCGAAAAAAAAAGATACGGCCTATTATGTCACAAAAAACGTATATTTCGACACTCTCAAGGGAACCAAAATTTGTAGGGTACTTCCCGTTGACCTACAATCCTGAAATGTGGCATGAAGCATGGTCTCAGAGCATAAATATAGGAAAAAATCTGAAAACTGTAAAAGAAATGTTTGATTTTGGGCTACAACTATGTACACTATATAAATCAAAAGGAAAAAAATAATAGATTTTCATAAAAATACAATCAAATTAATTTGAACAAAATTAAGGCGTACAAAACTGATTATTTGAAAAGTTTTTTTTTAGTGTGATAACCCTTTTTTAAAGTGACAGTGGTGTTTTGACGTTTGATTGATGACTTTGACATTTCTAACTTCTAAGTTTCGTTTCTGTTTAAAGTGTTTAACTTCGCGAGTGTTGGATGTGTTTCGGAGTTTTTAGTGAGCTGGAAGTAGTAGCAGAAACAAATCGACCCCAACTTGATCCTTTTTTAATTAATGCAATTAAAGAGACATTAAATGTTTGATTTAAATTGTTTGTCTAATCACTGCTATCACCATCCTTTGATAGTTAAGGCCCTAGCGCCCGAGCATTGCCATAAAACAATGACTTACTGAAGCCTACTCCTCGGTTAATAGGTTTAATAAAAATATATGATTATTATAGATCCATGTACAACATTATCAACATACTAGCTGACCTGGCGGACTACGAACGGTCAATGAATGTATTGATTACCTTTTAACTAAACTTACTGACCGAATTATAGTATCTTAGCCGTGTGCAGCGCCCCTTAGTGACTTCACTGTGGGTGACGTAACCTACTACAAACTTATTATTTGCGGTTGGTACAGTAATCGGGTCTAGGGATCGAACCGCAAAAATAAGTTTGTTTTTAATTGTATATACTTTTCTGGAATAAAAAGTACCCAGTGTGGTGCCCAGGATATTAAAGAATAATTATACCAAGTTTCATCGTAATCGAACCGGTAGTTATTGCGTGATGCCTGAACTAACAGACAGAAAAAAAAAATTTTAATCACATTTTTGGGTTCTGCGTCGGTCTAGTAACACCCCTTGCCATTTATTTTTTTGATATTTTCAATGTACAGAATTTTCACTTCTACAGATTTATTATAAGTATAGATGATATTTTCGTACGATTAATGCTTTTGTCTAATAAAAATGTTTATCAACATGATATTTTTTCGCTGGTTTTCTTTCCTCCTTTCAAACAGCTTTGATCTTTAGAAAAAAAAGTGCTTAACTGTTAAGCCCTCACATATAAGTTAGTATATATAGGGAATAATGGAAAGGTTTGCTTATTTTCGATATTTACAGACGACTTTACGAAGAAATTCTTGTTTACGTTCTTAGATACATACCCTATAAATAAAACGCCTCATTATTTTATAATCTATGCGAACGCCGCTTGGTGTTTGAGTGAAGTGTTCTTCAGAATGTACATAGCATAAATCAATCAATTTGCAAAGAAAGTAGTTTTAAAGCTCAGTGGGGCTCTATTCGTACGAATACGATACGGTACGAATTTGTATGCATTTACCTTTGGCCAGATGTGCATGGGACTATACGCCTTAAATGAAATTGTAACGTCTGTGTGCTGAGTGTTAGGTTAGGTTAGGTCAGTTTTTACGTTAACATGATGGAAATGTTTACCGTGTTTGATTATCTGATTGGTTAAGAGCTTAGAACGGGCCAATCGGAGCACACCGAACATCATAGACGTGTTGATCGTGATAACGTGAAACTCGCACTAGGCAGTCAGTGGTTGGTACTGTCCCTCACTGCGCTACAAAACGTTCGATTGTTAACTTGAGGCTCCGTTTAGCTAACCTGCATAGGATCACACTTTAGCCGCTGTCTATTTAAGTCACACAACAGCCGACGTAGTAGGATTGTCGACGCCGTAGAACTGACGACACAGGGGAACTAAAAGGCTATAGTTTTAGAACTAAGGATGTCACCGTTATATCCTGACCTCTAACGTTGCCCGACTAGTTCCATAGGCATTTAACAGCGGCACTTTAGCTCTGCAGATGAGAATGGTGGGGGAAATGAAAAAGAAATTAAGTTTGATCGGCATATATTTTAAAAATACAGTTTTTCAGCTTTAACATCTTTAATTGTTCATAAATACACTGGACCCAATAAACAAGTTACTTTAATACCCTTAGTGCTTTCTGGCGGCGGCCTATATGGAAAGCACTAAATCGGTTGCGCACGAAGGTAGGCCGTTGCAAAAACAACCTGGCAAAATAGGGTTTAATAGACCCGTCGGATACTCAATGTGAGTGCGGTGCTCCAGCCTCATATTAGAATGCCCCAGGTGCCCATACACCTGCACTTTGGAGGATTATCGATTACACTTCGGGGAGTGTGCGTTGGAATTGCACAATTTAATTCCACCAAATCCGTTCCATCATCGGACCTCTAGACGTACGGCGTTGCGCCATCGGTACATGGTGGACATCCCACCCATACGTACAAAGCGTTTTGGGAACACATTCATAATGCGTACAGCTAAGGAGTGGAATTCCCTGCCGGAGTCTGTGTTCCCTGATAGCTACAACCTAGGGGTATTTAAGTCAAGAGTGAATAGGTTACTTCTAGGCAAGCGTGCTCCATCTTCGGCCACATCATCGCTTACCATCAGGTGAGATAGTGGTCAAACGCCAGCCTATCAATTAATTAAAAATAAAAAAAAAATTGATGAGTCCCACCGATGCTGCTATTAACGATGCTACCTACTGGATCCAAACAGTTTAACGAGTTTTTCATCGAATCGAAAAGAACAAGAAGCAGTAGCACGGGAGCAAAAAGTTGAAACTTTGAGTTTTATAGTTATTCAATAAAACTCGATTCGAAGCTTCAACTATCATCATTTCAGCCGAATATTACTTGATATATTTTTTAAAATTATTATTATTACTATCTGGATTAACAATATTTATAGCTGTTATTTCGGCTAATTATGAGTTTGATTAAAAAAATAATGCTTTATCTACTTTTTAAAGACAATTAGGTTTAATAATAAGAATTTAAAGAATATAATTGCCTGATTTAGCTTTTTTTCATTTATTAACTCATGCTATATTTAAAGTTTTATTATTTATATGTGCTGGGGTAATTATTTACATGATAAATGATATACAAGATATTCGTTTTATACGGATTAGTACGGATTATTTATCCCTATAACTTCTTTATGTATAAATATTTCTAATATAGCTTAATGTGGGATTCCTTTTTTAGCTGGGTTTTATTCTAAGGATTTTTTTTATTAATAATAGGCTCGCGTTTGACCACCACCTCACCCGATGGCAAGCGATGATGTGGTCGACGATGGAGCACGCTTGCCTAGAAGTAGCCTATTCACTCTTGACTTAAAGACCCCTAAGTTGTAGCTATCACGAAACACAGACTCCGGCAAGGAATTCCGCTCCTTGGCTGTACGCATAATAAATGTGTTCTTAAAACGTTTAATTTTAGACGTCCTCGGCTGGACATAGGCCTTCCCCAAATGTGTCCACAACGGCCGATCCTGTCCGTCTCGCATCTGTAGTTTTAACTACGCGAAATGTGGTAAATTACTAAAGGATATATAGTGACTTCTTCAAAAACCTTACGTCCGATATGCAGAGGTTAAGATCCGCGAATTTCTGCGGAACTTCTGTAGTTGCGGAGATTTTGCCCCATCCCTAGTTGGAACTGTCGTCCAACTGTTCACACTTCAGCAGGAATACTAAATGTGTCGGATGTAAGGCTCAACTTTTAGTTTCAGTGGTTATTGCGGTGGAAGAATATTAAAGCGAGCTCTGGTTTTGTGTTTCGAATAGTTTCGATTTGTTTGTTATGAATGTTTTGATTTTGTATCTAATATTAATATAGCATCAGTGCTTCTTTGCTCATAAATTAGACAGTACTGCTGAGCATGGGTTCGATCCGCGTGTCGGGAATTTTTGAACTGCTATTTATCTGCAGAATTTTTGATTAACGGCAGTGGGCAAGGCTCATTGCTCTCAGAACAGATTCCCGATAGAGCTGAAAAGTTCTGGAGTGACGACCACGTACCGGAAGACGCAGCGTTGGAAGGCCATATGGTGATTGATGACCTGGTGAGGGTCGTGCAGCTGTGGACGTCTTGAATATATGTATTATGGATGCCGTGATGTTCTTTTGATGATTAAAATTCTCTTTTTTGTTGTCAAATACTTTGCTCATCATGTTCTTGCTCTTGTCTCATTTTATTTGAGGGCGGCGCAACATGTTTTTTTTCTTTGTGTCCTGTCAATCGCTACTTTTCACTTTTTGTCAATGTCGCTACGGGTGTTTGTTTATTACAGAGGTAACGTTGCTTATCAACACATTCGCGATTAACTCAGTCTGGCAAGGTAATAATTGTTGCTGGTTTTTCAACGCACACACAGTTTTTCATTTTAGTTTAGGACAATAGTGACATATTTGTCACAAGAGTATATAATAATAATATAGTATATAAGTATGAAGCTCCATCATCATCATCGGGTCACTTCGATGATACCATTTTCAAAATAACTATTCAGAATCATTTATTTATTAGTATTTTCATAGTCTCGCATCCATCGGACTCCCGCAACCGTTACCAAGTCATCGGTCTACCTTGTAGGAGGCCTTCCAACGCTACGTCACGTCACACAGGACCGTTCATTGTGGCGACGTTTGGGGGAGGCCTATGTCCTGCAGTAGACGTCTTTCGGCTGAAATGATGATGATGATTTTCATAGTCGCTTTTTATCTTCATTGTGATATCTATGTGTGTATGAAGTTTAATTGGCAATTTCTCGTCTTCTGCATCAGTTCCACTTCATCAAATGTTACTTTTTGACTGTAAATGCTCAAGTTCTCGATGAAAATACCAAAATCACTAATTGGTAATAATATTTGAGGAGTTCCCTCGATTCCTCACGGAACCCATCATCAGAACTGGATTTAAAAAGGAACCATTCTGGAAGTAAGGATATACTACCAGATTGGTCCCATTTGTTTTTTAATTAAGGGAAAGAAATTGCAACTCGATCCATATTCGCGTAAGAGTTCTGCGTTAACACATAAAAAAACAACTGAATTGATGACCTCCTGCTTAGGGCGACATCGTTATGTCGAGTCCCCTTAAATAAAGATGACAAAACCTCCTTTTTTTGAAATCAGTTAAAAAGGAAAAACTAACTTACTGACATATCAACATACAGTTGAAACTAAGGAGTGTGAAATTTTAGACAATACTTTCTATTATGACGTAGGCGAGCATTAAGACATAGGATTTTTCAAAATTCACCCCTAAGGGAGTGAAACGGGGGTCCAAAGTTTATATGGAGAAGTCTACTTTCACACGAGCGAAGCTGTTGGTAGAAGCTAGTTCTACAAATAGTCTCAACTTGGAGATAAAAGGTCACTCTATTAAACATGTAACAGAAATTATTTTCATATGAGCCTATTAAAGGCTATTAAGCCTATTTATTTATAGCCTATATTTTTTTCTGTTTTTTTTTTTTTTATTTTTTATTTTGTTTATTATTAAGGCTATTTGTATTTTTTGTGTACAATAAAGAATATATCTATCTATCTATCTAAAGGTAGCGAAGGCAGCGATGGCGACGCATTGATTCGCTAACCGGAATAACATAGCGATTTTAATGAACCCTGACTGCGGTGCCTTCCGAACAATATCCTAGCTACATAATTATATTCCTGCTCCACTGAGGTAGAGACGAGTGCTTTTAATGGCTGAATTATTTATTTATTTCCTTAGGTATAATTGGATATTAGAAAGTGAAATTGAAAACGATAGAAGATTTTTTTTCGCAATATTTGCAAATGGAGGTAATAAGACGAATCAAGGAAAAAGTATATCAAATTGCTTAGTAACGAAATTGATATTTTTATTATAATATTTTTACCTTTGTCACATTAATGTTGTCCAATATTACGAAGTCGTTTCTTTGTACGACTATTTTACGTAGAAGTTTACGAACCTTATTCATCATCAAATTACTCCTCGTGCTCTGGTTGGAGTGAGTGGGAGTGAGGAGTGTCAGACTTTTACTGACTAAAACGCAAGTGAGTTGCTTCAGCTGAGCTTTGCATTTTAGAGCCAGGGTAACTCTTAAATTCGAACAATAAGGCACCCATGGCTGCGTGAAAGTACCTGGCCATGGGTCCATATGGACCCATAACCCTTCTTCTCTTAGCTACATTACTCAGTGCTCGGCTAGACTGACAGCTTTAAAAGAGTAACCATGGAGTTTCTTGCCGGTTCTTCTCCATAGGAAACGACCAATTTGGAACCGTGCACTAGCTTCTGACGTTTTATAAGTGCCCATGTAGGCCTATGTGAAATAAAAACTTTTGACTTTGACTTTGAGCTCGGTGCAGGTGCATATGATATGATATAGCGTAACTTGCTCGCGAGTGACCCGTGACGAGCGTTTCCACTATGGACACTCCAAAGGAGTTATTATTTTTTATTTTACCTACGCCGCGCAATCTGGCCAAGCGCTTAAAATCCTTTTCTTTCAAGATTCCGTCGTGGAGGCCTTTTAGACGGTATCCCCATAGTGTACTGCGGAGCCGAAGCTATCAGGAAACGAGGCATCTGTAAGATGACGTGGCCAGTCCAGGAAGGCCAAATCCAAGACTGGGACGAGATGGAGAAGCTGTGGCACTACGTCTTCTACAAGGAACTCTGTGTACCTCCTGAGACTACAAAAATTATGAATTGTGTGCATCCACTCACGCCAGAGGCTGACAAGTAAGTTTGTGATTTCATTAAATTACCCGCTTGATGTCTATTCCCTAAAAGAATCTAAATATTATCGATATTTTTTGATAAAGAATTCTCTCACAGATTTCTAAACATATAAATTATTCAGGGAGCGAATGGCTGAAATCTTCTTCGAATCCTTCGCTGTTAATGCGCTGTACATCGCAAAGTCACCATCATTGGTCCTGAACGCATACGGCAGGACTTCAGGCGTCGTTTGGGAGCAAGGGTACTCATGTTGCTATGCGGCCCCAGTGTTTGAAGGGTTTCCCCTAAAGTACGCTACCATCACTTCGCCGATAACCGGCAAAATGCTGAGTGCAAGACTGCAGAATCTGATGTTGAAGGCTGGATATTCCTTCACTACTCCTTTTGAAATAGATCTGATAGACCAAATAAAGGTAAATATAATTTGTACATTTCATTTTGAGTCCGTCACACAGTACTAAAACTGATTTCTATAATTTTCAGAAAGATATTTGCTACATATCCAAAGATTTTGACCAAGAATTGGCAGACACAGCCGGGTTTGAAAGCAAGGCCAGGTACAATCTGCCGGATGGACAACATGTACTCTTGGGAGAAGAACGGTTCCTCTGTCCAGAGGTCTTATTCCAACCAGAGCTGCAAGAACTAAAGTGTAGGAACATCATCGATTTGATTTGCCACAGCATTGATTTGTGTGATCTTGATTATAGGTAAGGATTTGATATCAGCAATTCCACATTATACTTCATAAAAACCTAGTTTAAAACAAGACTCCTCGTAGATTGATACAACGTCGTTACTGCGGTAGAAATTAGTCTGGGTTGTTGGATACAGTAAGGAGGCCAATGTCAAATATAAATTATGGTAGGGATGATACTTTATGACTTTAGTCATACTTGAATAGCAGCTTCTGAATCTAGTATGTGTGATTTTATGAGATTATCAGTTTTGTAAGCAATATGTCAGTATTTTTTTAAAGCTTTTGATAAAATATTCTCAGGTCTATCTTCTATAACAACATAGTCTTCTCTGGGGGGTCCAGCATGATCAGTGGTCTCGTGGAACGAGCTACCTGCGACCTGACCAAGCTCCTGAAGAAGAAGCTGCCTGACGTCACGGTGAAGATTGACGCGATGGCCAACAGACACAACGCGGCTTGGACGGGAGGGTCCATATTGGCAAGTTTACCTAATTTGAAAGGATTCTGGTTGACTAAGGAGGAGTATGAAGACTCGGGCTCAGATCGAGTTATATCAAAGTTCTTTTAAAGAAGATGGCTACACAACATTTTTTGGGGTGGGAAGTCGAGGGTGTGTCACACTTTTCCTGATTAAAACCCACCCGTATACGTTCCAGGAACGTGTTTACTCTTTCGAGCAATCGCGCAGCTCTAGCAGGCATAGGCCCTAACGGCTCCCGTAAGTCATGCGGACATCTTTTTAATTCATGAGTAGAACACATGGCACCATCAACATAGGTCTGTTCCATATCGGATGGTGAGCTATGCATTGCTCACCATCCACAAGCACGTTCTTACAGTGGCCGGGAATCGCTATGTGGCAACCGACACCCAGGAAATTCTCTGCGTTGGCAGGGCATGTGGATTGCTGAGGCCTCTGTTTTTTTTTTCATTATTATTGATAGGCTCATGTTTGATCACTATCTCACCTGATGGTAAGAGATGATGAGGGCGATGATGAAGCACGTTTGCCTAGAAGTAATGTATTCACTTCTTGCCATAAATACCCTTAGGTTGTAGCTATCAGAAAACACAGTGTCTTACAGGAAATTCACTCCATAGCTGTACGCAAGATGGAAGTGTTTCCTAAAAAATTTAAATAAGTATGGGCGGAATGCCCATCATGTACCAATGCCGCATCGTCTTACATCTAGTTGGCCGATGATGGGATGAGCTTGGCGGAGTTAAACTGTGAAATTCCGACGCAAACAGGCTAGTAACTCGGCGTCGATGCTCAAGACTGCCTTTCTTTTTTTCTAACTAAACTCAGATTTAAGTTTAGATAATAATAATTATTATGTATTTGTAGCGAAACGCAACAATATGAAGTACCAGTGCGTTTCAACTTGATTAAGAGCACTAATGAGTATACGTGTTATGTTAATTAAAATAAATAATGTACCACAACTGAGTTTGGTTTTATTGTGAAGCTTAGTTTTGAAAACGCTCTCGCTGATTGCAGTTACTAAATCTGAAGGTTTCTGAAACTCGTATTCAAACTCAGATTGCAGCATTACGTAGTCAGCTGTCGTCGTACTGAAGTGCACTGAATGACGATTATATTTACATAAGAAATGAAGAACAACTTTCAAAAGCAACTGCATTTAATAAATGTAACGGAATGGAGGTGTTGTAGCACTTATCACAACCGATTTGGTTCTTATTATGTTAGGAACTTATCAAAGAATATAGTTTTATTTTACTGGGGCCTAAAGACCACGTTGCGTGTTGCCCGTTTCAATATTAACCATAAAAATAATATTTTTTATCAATTTATAAAATAAAATTAAAATAAAGAATACAGCCGAAATGTAATTATATTAAATATATTTCCTGAAATGGTTTAGTGTTTTCATTATTAATATAAGACTTTAATGAAAGCACTTTCAGTTGTAGTTCCATGAACTTTGCCAGTAAGTGTTAAATTTCACAGCAATTACGTCCAAATAAATTATTAAATCTCTGAAATGCAAATGAAATTATTTTACTCGTATCAAAGAGAAATGTTCCGGCAATATTTTAATGAAACACATAATTTTGCAGCTCAAACAGAAATTCTTTGATTACAAATTATTTTGGAGCTTTACAGATATATTTGTGAATCATCAATAACCGTGGAAAAATTCAATTTACTTATTTAAATTTCCTCTCTCTCGCATTAGATTCGTATCCAGATCTTTAAATAAAATAGTAATTTAATATTCTTGTCGTAAGAACTGAGCACATTCAGTAGATACCTAAGTGTTGTTATAAAATAAGAGGTGTTTTGTTATGAAAGAAAATTTTATCATTTTCTAGAAACGAGTTGAGACGATTTTTCGCAGAAATTCTTTTTTCATTCTATACTTAATGAAGATGGAAAGTTGTAAGTTTGCCTATTCAAGAAGTTTCCGGGAATACTAATTCGATCACGAACAGTTACACTATTCCCGAGTGACAACGGCTTTATACTTATGAAAGAAACACAGCTTCTTATGAATTGGTTCGCAGCTTGTTTTTAATTGATTGAAATTGACATTGAGAACCAAGGTTACCGACATAGCCCGAAGAATCTTCAAACTTAACTGGCAGGTACATAGCACACAGAATAGATGGTCGATGGGGCCGAAAGGTTTGGGAGCGGCGACTACGTACCGGAAGATACAGCGTTGGAAGGCCTCCCAGAAGGTGGACTGATGGCTTGATGACGGTCGCGGGAATCCGATGGATGTGAGACGCATAGGACCGTTCGTTTTGGTGACACTTGGGGGAGGTCTATGTGCAACAGTAGATATCTTTCAGCTGAAATGATGATGGTTTATAAAAACCTGTTTGATCTGAGATGTGAGATGACAAGCGTTTTACCCTCAGAACATGTGTAGTTTTATCGTGCTTGCTAACATTTTGCTTGCAAATCAATATGACAAGTGTGCATTTTCAAAGCGTCTGCAGTTAAAACGTCTAGGCAGTTGGCGTCAGCTTGGAACATTATACAACCTTATTGTTAGTATATGCGAAACTTGAATATGGTTTGTTCAGAAAGTTCAGAATCAGTAACAATCGATTCCAATAATTTTTACACCATATTTTTTTCCAAAAACATTTATAAAGGTCACAAGTTGGACACCACCGACACTAAGTACAACACAGGTCACGGCAGGTGATAGCGGGCATTAAACACTAGCGTACACTAGCTGGATGCGGGAGTAAAATAACCCCTCAGTCGCTCGGGAGGTCCGGTGATCATGTATTTGTGCGGCCAACCAGGTAACATAACAAGCTTATAACTTCGTGATTTTTCATCGTACAGTTATGAAATTTTGTACACTGATTCTTTACATAATAATTCTAGAAAAATGTTTCGGGTTTCGCATATACTAAAACTAATTTTGTATATTCATCTCAGCAAGTGCACGAGCTAATCTTATTCAAGAAGAAATTATATCTTTAATCTGTATATTTTAAAGTCCAGTATCAAATGAATTCCGATCTAAAACCGTCCCAAAACAGTGTAGCATGTAGTTTTGCTTTCATAGAAGTCTGTCCAGCTGTGGAACTTTATGTAATCGTGTTGTTAATTAAGATGATGAGCCATAAGTGGCTTGTCATAAACCTTGTATGAATCAATCTACTACTATTCTATTTCATTCCATTCCATAATATTCATAAATTTATTTAATTTGCTGTATAAGTAACTTTGTGTCAGTTTTTTTTTTTACAGTTACGCGTAGTTTATTTTGCTTAAAAGATCCAAATCATTTTAAGTAATATGTGTTTTATTACTTGAGATATTATTATCTGTTCGGCAGTGGATGACGTGTTACTGATCACCATAACAATTGAAATTAAAGATTTTCTTTTTATTATATATTTTTTTAAATTATATAATTTCAATTAATACTTCTCCCTGGGTGGAGCGAGAGGGAGCGGAGGGATAAATTAAGAAATAAAATAAAACCTAAGTTTATTTTTCTGTCCCAATTGGATAATAGCAATGCTAGCCTAGTAATTTATTTCATCACGGTTTCAAAACGGTAAAGGAAAACGTCGTGAGGAAACCGGCATGTCTTAGAACCAAAAAATCGAGGGCATGTGACGTTCACCAACCCGCATCGGGCCCGCGTGGTGGATTACGGCCCAGGAGGCCTGAGTCCCGGCAATAGGAACATTAAAAGGCTGATTATGCTATTATATGCTAATACTAGTCTATAATACGTCCCACCAAAGGCTGAAGTATCTTCTAATGCAGGGTAGGCACGACTATGAATCATCTAAACTCCCCAGTGGTCACTCGATACAGAGCAAAGTACTTCAACAACCCTCCGCGAAATGGATAACACTAAGGCGCTCCCGGTCTTCCCTAAGGAGCTGGGGTGGATCGAATGACACAATTGTCCTGCTTTCAACGTGGAGTAGCGCATACCAGCCCGTCTTACTGACTTGCCTGTTAGCCTAGTGGTTAGTGGCCCGGACTGCTATGGCGGAGTTTGTCGGTTCGGTTCCCACCCAAGATAAATATTTGTGTCACGATCATTTGTTCTGTGTTTGGGTGTAATTTATCTATAATATGCATGTATGTATTTGAAAATATACTAGTATGTTTATCAGTTGTCTAGTACTCATAGTGCAACCTATGCTTAGTTTGAGACTAGATGGCGTTGTGTGATAGTTGTCGAAAAAAATACATTCATTAAACCGCTTTTTTATTGAATTAAAACACAAACCGTGCTCTACGTTAATATTAACACATTATTTCAAAGAAACGACGGAAATCTATACGAAAATAAGAGAAAAATATCGCCATTCCGTGCATGGTATACGATATATTGCTATTTGAAGCTATAATAAATCGCTGTGCAGATTAATCATGCTGCTTTAAGGTTGTTGCATACTGATAGCGTTGAGTTTGATTTATTTGTTGGGATATCTCACGCTTGTTATAGTTTTTTACTTCCTATTACGACTCACTTTTTATTAAGATTATTTTTATTGTAATTCTGAGTACAATATTGACTGGTCTACACTTAACTGCCCTTACATAATATCTAAGGAAATATTTTAAGAACAACAATTTTATTTTAAAGAGTATCCATGGATTTTCTTGCTGGTTCTTCTCCATAGGAAACGACCAATTTGGAACCGTGGACTAATTTCTGACGTTTTTAAGTGCCCATGCAGGCCTATGTGAAATAAAAGCTTTTGACCTTGACTTTGACTTTAACTCTTGTAAAGCCGTTGAAGATAAATTATAAGACCAGCACAAAAGTACAACCACAGCAAGTTTTTAAATACGACGGTACACTTGGCGAAGTGGTTGTGCGTTTGGTTACTACGAAGCGGTTTCGATTCCTACACGACACAAGCATTTGTATAATATCTAGTCAAATGAAAATAAAATATTTATTTCAAATAAACAGTACTTTTGAATTGTCAAAATGTTGGTCAGTCAAAACTTGATGCTAAATTGCACGTTCCAAACCGTAGATCTCTATGGAGAATAACTTGCAAGAAACTCCATGGCCATTTCACGCTTCTATTAGGTGAGGATAACGTAAATAAAAAAAATAGATGTTGAAATAAGCCATTGGCAGTTAAAAGATAACCAGTCTCAACAGTCATAAAGATGATGACTCCAGGTCTGGATGTCTTGTGGATATGAATTTTTGGAACACAGAATAGTTATATAATTCTATTACATAAATCCTAATTCTATGGACCCACAATGGCGGTCTCATCACTGATAGCGATATCTACCAGACAACTTTTAGATGTGGTGAATAGAGTGTGGAGAATATGAAATGTATGTCCGGAACGTTATTCTTCCTGCTGAAATTGACTGAATGTCATGATGATTGTGTCTCCATAATTTGTTATAACTTTATAATCCCACTTTATTGCCTCAGTGTAACTTAAGCACGTGATGTGGCAGCCACCCCTGTTTTTATCTCGCTTGTCAAACTTCGAAGTAAGGTATTAACTTAACTTCAAAACTTTGTTTAAACTTGGTTTAAGGTAAAGTTAAGATTATAAATTTTATGATGTCATGAGAATTTTACCCTTCAGTTTATTCATATTTTGGAAATTCAGAGATTGTGGTTAGAGAATTAGATATTTTTTTTAAATTAATTAAAACGAAAATATAATGTAGGCTATTGTATAGAATAGAATTTCATAATATGATTAATTTTGATTATTTTAATAGAACTATTTCAATAACAAATATGGCCAATGCAAACTATTGACGTGATTTACTTTTTTCTTTTTGCCAGAAATGAAACCTAGGTTTTATGTTAGAGGCCAATACCAGGAATCAATAGCAATAAAAAACCAGGTCTTTAAATCGTAACCAAACGAAGATACGTTAGAAGCATTGCTAGTATAGTTTTGTTAGGCGTTACCTATTTTCGTTATATTATAATGAAATGGAAATATTTATAATACGTAATATTATGAGGTTTCTATTCATAAAATAGATTAAATTGGTTATTACTGTTATTTTTTTTTCAAAGACGCAGTTTTTCATAACTAAAAGTAGTTAGTGTTGTGATAGTGGTTGACACTATTTAACGCGTACTCACCATAAAAACCGAAACTAAAACTATATTTAACAATGGTAAACTTAAAATATCAGTCATATAGTATTTTTATTTAAGAAAAATAACGCCTCTTAACAAACTATAGCATTGTACTAAATAGTCTCTGACTTAGTTTGGTTACCATAATTCTTTTTGCTATTGATTTATCTTACAGACCTTAACTTTACATGCCAGCAATGTATGGGAAAATGTATGGTGTTCATTTCCCTTTAAATTAATAATTAAGGACTGAATACAATACTACAAATTAATATGGAACAGTGGACCAAGCACGTGTCATTATATTCTAATCGTCAAAGATTTTAGATTTTGTATAGATAATTATAGATATTCTGTCTCACAATGGCGGGTTGGCTTTGATATAAGTAGATTCACATACACTGTTTCGTTGTGCCTGTGGTTTTGAGTGCTTTAGCGCGCTTACGCACACAGGACATATACAAACATATACCTCGCACATCCAAGGCCAACCACCTTGCTGAGATGAACGACTATAAAAGTAAAGTTATATGTTATCGCGATTGAGTCAGTGTGTTCTTGTCTTTATCATATGCCACATCTAATGTAGCTGGCAGCCTGAAACGGAGACAAATATCAAATAATTTATTCGCACATTTCAAGTTTCATTTATGTGTCAAACTCTTTGTGGTATTACGTCTAAAAGTCTGTTTTATTGTAAAAAACACAACGTTAAATAAGAAATGAGTGACCCTTTCTCGAAGCCAGTCGTGGTGATAGATAATGGCAGCTACAATATCAAAGCTGGTTTCGCCTGCGACAACCATCCTGTGTCCATCTTCAGGACTACAGTCGGACGACCAAAGTTCCTCCAAGGCACGTATGGAAAGACTCCTTACGATGTGTACATAGGGGATGAGGCGGTCGCAAGGATGGAGGAACTAGATTTAAGCTATCCAGTTATCAAGGGGAAGATCACGCACTGGGACGACATGGAGAGGGTGTGGCACCATATTTTCTATAGAGAGCTAAAGGCGGCTCCTGAAGACCGCGCAGTACTACTGTCTTGTGCGCCAGCGACTACTATGAAGGACAAGTGAGTCCTCTTTGTTGGTTTCTGTAAAATTGCACGTTTGATTTATCAATTACATTAGATTACGTCAGGGATCTGAGTAGTGAGCATCTGCAAAAGGATTTTCCGTTTTATTAACTGTAGTAAACAAGTACTAGATACCCTGGTTAGCCCTGTTCAAATAGTTTTTTCCACACTGTATTCAGTCGTTGCTGGTAAAAGCGGTTAACTTGCATTTTACTTTTGATTTGTTTATTTTTTTATTGTTTTACTTTAACAAAAACGGCTATCCACCAATTACATAAGTTAAAAAAATATTGATATACACAAAATTCACTCAGCTCACAGAACTCCAGAAATACTGACATGATCGTCTTGCCAGGGCGAAACTCCGCTGTCGCGACAAGTTGCGGCATGGCGAACAGGGTTCCGGCGGAATCGCTTAGTGAAGTGAAGACAGCGACTGTCGCGACCCAGTGCTGGGCACGCCATGATTATGGCGGTAAGTCCCCTCTTTGAGGCGTGGCTGGAAATACCTCACAGCGTCCTTACCTCCCGCATGACGCAGGTCCTCACCGGACATGGTAAGTTCAGGAGGCTCTTGTACCGGATTCGTGTGGAAGAAACGCCCGAGTGTCACCATTGTGCGGACCGCCCGGAGGACACGGTGGAGCACACGGTAGAGGTGTGCTCCGCTTGGGCAGAGCAACGCCGTGTCCTCGTAAATGCGATCGGCTGCGGCGATCTCTCGCACCGGGCGTTGGTGCAGGCCATGTATCGGAGCGAGGAGAAGTGGCAGGCGGCCGCCTCCTTCTGCGTAGCAATAATGCTAGCAAAGGAGGCCGCCGATCGCGTGAGGCCGGTCCTCACGCCCCAACAGCCGCCGGGATTCCAATCCCGATTTCCGGCCACCGTAGGCGCGTGCTTGCGAGACGGCGAGCAATGGGTAGCTCGCCGTCCAACCGTCCGGTAACCGTCCGTACCGAGCCCAAGTCGTCGACGGCGCGTACTGTTCCACGCGCACCTCAAGGAGATGTCAGCAACTGTAGGGGCCCAGCAGGCTCGAAGCCTACTGGGGCCAAGGGTCTGATTCAGAAAGGAAGACTCGATCATGGTATGAAAGGCAACGAAGGAACAGTAGTGGGTTTTAATAGTCTGACACTATCTCTCGATCCGCCCAAGAGCGGGGGATGTCATAAGATGATTTTCTATCGATCGTCTTTTATTTGTCCGTGAACACATTACAGTCAGGGTTCGTGTCCAAAAGAGTGTTGAGCGCAAAGAGATTGATTGAGTATTGATGATATTAGATGGATGAATGGATGGAAAGGGAGAGTGAGGCCCACGGAATACACATATCCATCTATTGGATGGATTGTGTGATGAGTGATATGAAAGAAAAATGACGTTGGTGATGCACCCGTCCCCCGCAATCTGTCGTCGAACTTCACCACGGGACGAGCGCAGGAAGATGAAATACCCTGTGAGATATAAAAAATGGCAGAGTGACATCTGGATCACATGATAGGTTATTTGTTCCCAGCTGTAGGTTAGAACATTTTCCCGTAAAAGATGTACTTATATTATAATACGTGTGTTTGTTGTACGTCTAACAAAACAATGTTATTTTTGTTGCTCGTTTTTCCCCAGGCCTGTGACATGTACTACATAATCATTTCCACAAAGCCTTGTGTGAGATATATGGGAATGTATTCGATAGATCAAATCAAACGTAGATTATTTTCCCACAATAGATATTTTTGACAAACACAAGGATATTACTTTATCCCAAGACTCAGAATTTCTCGTGACCGGTCGTATTTTTTGTCTCGAGACACAGAATATCTATCAGCACCCCAGAGTTCTGCCTCGACGTTTGTAGTGTGGTAATTTTGTAAGCGCATGTCTTGTCACGTTCCTTGCTCTTAGCTGGGTCAGTAGAAAAGCAATATTTCGTACCAGTTTTGTCTACAAAATATGTCTGGATGAAATTCTATCTAAATGACTAGACAATGTGTGAATTGTAGAAATACGTAAATAATTTCCAGTAGGAATAATCAACAAGTTCGAATGAAGACAAACAAGGTTTATCTTCCTATTATTAATTGTATTTTTTTATCAACGTATTGAAATTATAATCCAATAAGATAGTATCGGTAAATTCTAGTTATAATAATCTAGCCGTATATTGACGTGAAAGAAAGAAAGAATTTTCAAAGAAAATCCTCTCTTAGTGCTCGCCTACGTCATTAAAGGAAACCTTATGGAAAATTTCACGCTCCTAGTCCCAGTAGTTTTGGCTGAGCGTTGATATTATGACAATTAGTCAGTTTCTCATTTTATTGAACAAATAAATGTTTCCAATAATTGACAAATATTGGCAATACATTAATTTGGACAGCGTGGATATCCGCTGGAGCTCCACGTATCCGGTACAAAAATAATATCCTTGTTAATTACAATACGTCTGCAATAATTATGGCCGACGTTCGTATTTATCACTGTAACAACAAACTGGACACTGACTGATTCCTCGGCTCTTCCAATAATATGTAGCAATTGGAAATCAACATAATATAATATGGATTCGGGGAAAATATTCTTGCCTTTTCTACGGTTTGTGCTGGTATGTAAATATGTTAGCATGAATGTATCAACTAAATATGTTGCAAGGTTTAATAACTTCCAGCAAACGTAGGCGCGGGTTTGCGGACAACGAGTAACGGGTAGCTCGTCGTCCACCCATCCGGCTAGGCCCGAGTCAGCGACGCGTAGTATTCCTCGCGCGACTCATGGCAGCAAATTAAAGGGGCCCTATAAGGCCGATATCTGCTAAGCGGTGGGAGCATTTGAAAGAGCGACCGTGACTCTAAAATGCAACCGGCAACTGAAGAATACGGGATGATTTTATTCAGTAAGAGTCTAGCACACCTTCTCGCTGAAGAATATCATTGCATGATTTCCCACATCAAATAAAGGTTTAGGACTTGTTCAGACCAAACTTATGCTAGAACTACACTGCGCACACGTGTGTCATACACGCCGATCTAGGCGCGTGTGAAACTAGACTTGTAGAGCTACACTTGATCCACGCTACGCGACGCCACGTACAAATCAGGTGTGTTACACGTGTGCGTCGGTCTAATGTATAATAGTTCTAGCTTTATTGTCGGCCTCTGACTATGAGCGGATGTTACGCAGTTTATCGCTTTTCCATATACATATATTAACTTCTCGTTCACACCGAACCGACTATACGCTATTAAGTAGTGCGTTGTCGCTGACTCTCGGTGGCCGATTATTATACTACGCTTGGCAAACCTACTCTTCACAAGTAACGCATTCTACGCTAGCGTACTGTCGGCTTCGGGAGAACGTATACTGTAGGCTGAGTCCACGTTAACACTGGGGCTAACATTGCGCATACTCACTGGCGGCGACGGACAATACGTTTGGATTACCAAACAGCATTAGCCTTAATATCAATTAAATCACTTTATTTTACGGAAGCATGATAATCATGAGGTGAAAACAAGGTGCCTTCTCTTGGACATAAAAATAGACGAAACTATTAATAACGACGTTTTTCCTACTAAGCTATAAGTTTTCCAATTTTAGACGGAGATTTTAAAAGTTTGAACCAATTACCTACAGTCTCCGGGATATACGAGTCTTCTTATTTATTACCTTCCAGCTCGAATTATTTTATTCTAGCATTTGGAATTCTTAAGAATTTTCTTTTTGTAAGTAAGAAATCAAGTTAGGTAAGACTTACTGTGTGTGCCTTCTTCGTCGGATATAATCGATGTACCTAGTAAGTTCTCACAATTTCGACTTATCGAAGTACTTTATTAGATATATATCAGAAGGTTTTAATGGGTCAATAAAGATATTCGGTTGGATATTATTTTCACATCGAGATTAGTGTTGGGTTTTTCAAGAAAGTAGTTTTCACGAATCACCTCTGGCTATTTGTTATCAATCCACAAAAGTTACAAAAGATGACTGATATACTTCATATTAATGCTGGAAAATGTTTTTTTTTTTGTTGGGCTAGCTGGCTTTCTCGAGCCATCTCGAACCAGTCTTTGTGGTAGGTGTCTGGGTCACTTCCTGGCCACCTCTTCCCAGTTAAAACGGGATTGGGCGGGTAACATCAGCCGCATGTACACTGACCGCTGGGCAAGAGTTTCCACAATTTGGATATCTGAGGATGAACGACGCCGCCAGCCGAAATCACTATCATATTTTGATTATTATTGGAATTCTCATACATTTCAATTGTATTGTACATCGAGCTTTTGACAACTTCCCGCAACTCGTCCAAACATATTATGGCACTTTAGAAAATCACAATAATTATATTTTTCATTACCTAAGAACGTTGGGCCTCAATGGGAATTAAGGTAGGTGCATGAAGTTGAAATGAGTTTGCTTAGGTGGGTTTGTGGCGTTATCTACAAAAATCCGATTCCGATTATGGTCTTCTTATTGCGATGGCCTTAAATTCGAGGAAGTTAGTAACAGAGTTGATAATACCTCCTCCGAAATTACAGAATTATAAACATTTCGATAATATCCAAGGATTTAAGAATTTGAACTAAATTATTATAGTCGCTAACATCTGTTTAATTAAAACAAATCTCTTTAAGAGGGCTCTTTCACTTGTCTATCGTTATAGTGGGCATGGTTCAAAAGCTTGTATTTCATTCAACGCAATCCAACGAATTGCTTGATAAAGGTGATGGAGGTCTTTACTGGATTAGTTTTATACATGTTTTCATTTTAATAGAAAGCTAGATAATATCCACAAGTTATCTGTGTATCCAAAATATCTAGAAAAGGATGTGTAGTAACGTCATAATCACGTAAGAGTGGACGGCCTTAATTAAGCAGTTTTAGTACGGAATTCCGATAACATAATAATATTCTTCAATATAATAATTTAGTTCAAAAAATCGAAAAAATCGGGAATCGTTTGTCTTGGTATGGTCATGTGAAGAGGAGGGATGAAACGCATGATACTAAAAGAGTTATGAGTTTACATGTGGATGGATGGAGAGGGAGAGGGAGACCAAAGAAAAGATGGATGGATTGTGTGAAGAGTGATATGAAAGAAAAGGAAGTTAGTGATAGTATGACGAGTGACAGGGCAGAATGGAAGAAGAAAACGTGTTGCGCCGACCCCAAATAACACGGGATAAGGGCAGGAAGATGATGATGATGATAATAATAATTTAGTTCTTTCAAAGCGCAATAAATAATTTTCAATTCCATAAATCCCAGGGTTAGATCGTCAAGTTTACGATTCGGTGATTTTAAAAAGGTATTATTAATTCTATGTTACTTAATTCACGAAACTTTAGTTCTTACCTCTGGCTATGAGATAAAATATCGGCAGAATATAAGAGCAAGTTTGAAAATACTGTGCAAGAAGTTATATGAAAATGGCTTTTAAAATATTGTATTGAGAAATATGTCGTGATGAAAGAAAGTATAAAGGATAGGGATGGGGATAAAATAAGACCAAAGACACAATCGTAGGGCCCAGTTGGGTCGAAGCCTACTGGGGCCACGGGTGAAAGCGAAGCCCGGGTCCCGGAATGAAGGCAAAGAAGGAACAGGAGTGGGTTTTTTTTTAAGTGATAGATTGCGTGAAGGATGATATAACTAGAAAGGAGGTCAGTATTGAGATGATTATAGCTAATAGAGAGGGAGAAATAAAGACAGGAGGATGATTTTCTTCGATACTATTTCTATACTACATTTGCAAAGGCTACACATTCCTGAAAGGCTAAAAAATGATCATGTATTGACGATCTCGTCAGTAGGTAATACTTCCAAAAACCCTACCGTGCCATCTTAAAATCATTATGGTTCCGATGTGAGGGAGAGACGGAGCTATAGACACTATATAGGATTATCCCTTTCTCACGCCGAATAGAAGATCATTTTAAGACGTCATGGTAGAGGGTAATCTGTGTAAGCGCGGCCGGGCAGGGGCTTACATCTTATAACCCGGGATTAGGATTACGTCAAAAGTTGGAACTTTGTGCCGTTAAAAGGCCTGGTTTATGACGGACATGTGCTATTTATTGACCGGCCGAAGCGATGTCTAAAACGAAAGTCGAACTAATATAGCAAAAAAGTATAAGCTTGTTTATTAAACATACTTTAACGGTTGTACGGATTTGGACGAAATTTGGTACATGGGCAGACTATGGCTTGGGTTTGGAGATGGGATACTGATCATTGTAGAATAACTGTCTATTTTTTTGAGAGCGGACCTGATGGAGAAAGAACATCTAGCCGGAATAAAGCCACGCTGACCTTTAAATTCATTCCAGTTCAGTGTTTATGAGAAAGCAATCAGTCAGCTTTTCATTTTATATATATAGATTACGGTATATATAAATACATAATAATTTTTCTTTATTAATTTTTTCAATACAAAATCATATAAAATGTCAAATATCAATGAATAACCCGCACCTGATCGTTCCCGGTGCAAAAGTGCCCATAATACTGGCCGCATTACCTCGCTGAATAGCGATGGCCATCCTTTGCACCAAGAACGACCCGGACCGAGAGTCACCCGTTGCCTCCCCGAGCCTACGGCCCAAATCCCCCACAAAACACTTTTCCTCCGTACTCCAACTGCCCAGAGTCTCTACAGCAATCGGCACAAAATGGTAAAGCTGACCCAAGGAAGCGTAATTCACCGCCTTTTTTTAGCCAGTGTGCATGGTGCGACTCAAGTGACTGGCGGCGACAGTGCTGACGCAAGTTGCGTCCCAGATCAGGCACTTCCCGTTTTTCCATGGCACCAGAGTCAGCCCATCCGGCCTCTTACCATCAGACCAATATCAGATTAATACATAATTAATAATCTATTTTGTACCTATAGCACAGTCTTTATATTTGAAACACATTGTGTACCAGTTTCGTGGCAATACGTATATGTAAATAACAAACGTAGCTACGTAATGATTGAAATTCTTGGAACACATTCGCCATATAGACACGTTAGTGTAACACCGTTCGGTTGTTTACATTTCGTTACACTAACTGTAATTAGCACAGCTGTTAAAACCTAATTTGCATTGAAATCGTTGTAACCTAGAATGTTAACTAACACTGCTCCATTTCGTTTCAATCTAGGTCAAACTATGCTATCAAATTAAGTGGCGTAAGTTCGATAAGAGGTTTTACGGAGCATTTTATAGATTTATGTCAAATTATGTCGAATTCACTTAGGGCTCCTGCTCGTTCCGTTATTGAGAAGACCGCAAAGATAAGAGATGGCACATTTATAACGGTACTTTCTGCATTTGACATTTTATCTTCGTAAGAATAATTCTGTTTTTAATGCCTTATAAAAAGTTATGCTCCAGCAAATAATGTGCTCTAATTGCTTAGATGATGATGTGTTGCCAGTTAAGTTTTGAGTTATTTTGAATTGAATATTTTGAGTTAAGAAAGCATAAAACTCAAAAGACAAATTTTTAGTAGGTTTTCAGGCTAAAGCAGAGTTTGAGAAATACTCTCCTTCAAATGCTAAAAGAAAAATATTTTTTATCTATAATATTTCTTGGTACGGTTTAATGAAAATGCACGAAAGCAAAAGTGCTGCGCTGTTCGGTTGTATTGCTCCGAACAATGAACTTTTCAAATCCTACTTTTCGAGCAAAATTTTGGCAATACTATGAAGATCTTCACAAGTTCTCAACTTTGATTTTTTAATTCGGAAATTGGAAGTGAATGCTACTAAATCTCTCTCATATTTTACTTAAATTTCAAATAGTTTGAGGTCGGTAAAACACTATCTTGTTTTAAAACTATACATTGGACATCTTCTCATAATATGCCAATAATTCAGAAATAAATAAAAGGAGAAACTGACTGACTGGCATACCAACGCACAGTACAAACTATTGGGACTAGGAGCGTAAAATTTTGCACAAGGTGTCCTTTTATGACGTAGGTGAGCACTAAGAAGGGATTTACCAAAATTCACCCCCTAAAGGAATGAAACGGGGGTCGAAACTTTGTATGGAAAAGCCTACTTCCATGTGGGTCCCGCTTGTAGAAGCTAGTTCAGAAATAAATAAACAACCGTGAAGCACAGACAACAACTGTAATCAATATGACACCGCTCAATAGCTACACAGATGCCTTAGTAAGGCCTCCATTTCCCGGGCGTCACTTATGTGGGGCATATCATTAGAGCTATACTATCCGGTCTAGGTGTCTGTGAGTGGGTACTGTCACAGCCGGAAATTAGATGTCGCAGCACTAGCTCTGCTTATATCCTGTCGTGTTCAAGCGCAGTGATAATCTATCAAACTGATGCACCGTGCAGATCGTCTAGCGAATTCAAGTGAGGACTCACGTGGCCAATGTTTATGGTGATGTTTTTTAACGGTTTTGTGGGACCTTGGCCTTAATTAATGGAATTTTGTGCTTTTGTTTTTTGGCTGCTGCACTGTTGGGTAAAGGTTTCCCTAATTTTCTCCAAGTAATCTTGTTTTTTCTCGAGCCAACAGTCACGGTAAGCGTCTCTATCTCGCCCTTCCCAGGTCAACCTCGGCGGCATCGTCCATCTTCAGGTAAGTAGGTACACACTTTGTCAGCGGCATCAGGAGGGCACTTCGGTTTTACCGGGTGCCCGACTACATCTGTGATGTGATCGAGGACTAACTGTCGGAAAACTGATCACTTTTTTTTAACTTTAACATGAGCATAAATAGTAGTAGGTATACTAATGGTTGGTGGTAGTAGAATAAAAGGCTATTTTATTAATTTTATTAAGGCTACACAATTTACAGATCTCATCTCCTCTCTAAAAAGAAATGTTCATTGTTCGTAGATCGATCGTTTTATAATTCTGATCGCTATTCCTTTGTGAGCTCCAATATATTTCGTTGTTAAGCTCTCGAGGCATTAAGTCAGGATTTGTACTGAAAAGCATCTGACAATGGGAGAATATTTAATAACGTGGGCTTTATATAGCGTCGATGGGAGTTTGAGTGGATCCAATCTTATCGAGGGGTATTGGAACAATTTATTGTAGACGTAATCGTAAAAGTGTTAGTGTAAATTGTTGCTGAAACTTTTCCTGTGATACTCCAAAGCCGGGTACAGACTGCTATAATGTAATATGCAATGTAACACAGAATGAAAGAATTTGCCGACCACATTGTCGCAATGTATCATGCAATGTAACAGAATTACCATAGTGTGGACGCCTTACGCGCGCGAACCGTGCACACTACGCGCGCGAACAGAGCATTTCAACTATGTGAGTAGGTACATGCTCGGTTCGTTTGCGCTCTGCGTTCACACTTGCTTGAAATGCTCCTTTCATGTTACCTTGTAAATAATGCTACAGCAGTCTGTAGCCGGCTCAACAGTTGTAATGTATCCTTAAATATTATTGACGAAATAAAGTCCGCCACCTGTCTGAGTGAACTCGATAAAACTATTAAACGGATCCTCCTACAATTTTCAATAATAAATTTACTGTCGGAGTCTGTGTTACAATTCAGGGATCCAATCATCAAATCTATTCAATTCAAGGAAATCTTAGGGGTATTTAAATCAAGAGTGAATAGGTACTTCTAGGCAAGCTTGCTCCATCGTCGGCCACATCGTCGCTTAACATGAGGTGAGATAGGCAGCTTATTAATAATAAAAACAGAGTGATTCTTGAGAATGGTTTAAGTGCATTATAGTAGAGAAAAGCTGGGAATTTCTAACCACCAGAGCGAAGCTGAGGCTGGTCCGCTAGTTTGTATTAATATATTTTTTTTTATTCGATAAATATAATAATTGATGGTGAGGCGCACTAGTTTATTAAGACTATTCACTCTAGCCTTGAAGGCACCTAAATTATAGTTGGACGGGAAGACCGCAGCAGGCAAATTGTTCTAGTATTTCGATGTACGCGGTATAAATATAATAAAGCTGAGACTATTTTTTCGTTTTAATGCCTCTGGAGCTACCATTTTGTGTTTTGTTAGCTTAGTGTTTCCAATTTTTCAAGAGAGATATAGGCAACTTGCCATTACGCTACAACCCCCAAAGAAAATAAGTCAGAACGCTCAGCAAAAACGAAATAATAGCGCGGGTGAGTGAAGCCACGTGGAAGAACTAGTATTTAGATAAATGCAAGTACTCTAGTAAGATATTAATTTATGCTTGGCAATACTCCCTATTGTCATCAG
Organism: Mythimna pallens; assembly: GCA_961205895.1. Taxonomy (NCBI): domain Eukaryota; kingdom Metazoa; phylum Arthropoda; class Insecta; order Lepidoptera; family Noctuidae; genus Mythimna; species Mythimna pallens. The sequence continues at coordinate 1,314,387 of OY540824.1, forward strand.
ACGAGGAAGACCATACCTTATAGTAATCAATCATAGGCCGATACTAAACCCGGACCAACCCTTGGTCTCGGGTTCGAGTCCCGACCGTATCTATCCGGAATTAACTGGCATGGTCTCAGAATACTAATGTTCCGCTAGTAAGACGGATTACGGTCTCAAGTAAGGGTGCCAAGATCAAGTGTTTATCTTATATTATTTAAAGTTCAGGCTGCTTTTGTAGTTGTGAAGACTAAGCTCCTGTTTCTTGTCAACTGATGTTTTTAACAAGTGTACAATAAGTAGATCAATGTATGAAATACTATGGTATGATGGGAGGCAATTATGGGGTATGTCTGAGAGAGATTAATAAAGATGCAATATTGTAATTACAACCATTAAAAGTGGGGATGACCTGGTGACCTGAAATACAGGCCAATAGCCTACCTTAGGCACCAGTCTCCCACAGTATGAACCCAATTATTAGCATTGTCTTGGTTTTGTAATTGTTGTGAATTGTGGGGTAAGGTCGTCTGTGTACATACATCAGCTGTGCTATACATATTTATTGTTTGATAAAAGTTGTGTGTGCAAGGAAGACTATAAATGTATACGAGAATGAATATATATCAAATACAAGTGCAACTTCAAATAAATATTATATAAAATCGCTAAATCGTTTTTGGTTTTTGTTTTTATAAAAAAAATAATTAATAAAATAATAATAATTTTTTTTATTTGTTTTTTGACGCTTGTTCTACAGCTCACAGTTTCGGATGTCATCAAAACGTCAGATTCCAAAGTTTATCATCAGTTCATCGATTTGGATGACAATTTGACGTACATAAGTACATTTTTTTTTGTTTATTTTGTTTTAATATATATAATAACTTTAAAAGTTTCATCAAACGGCACCACTGTTGTTACTAATAATGATTGTATGACATCTGCCTCCATTCTACAAGTCCGTAACTGATGTTATACTATTATAATAATTATTATTACGTATTATGAAGGAATGTCTAAATTGCAAATATCTAAACTCTTTCATTTCAGAGCTAAATGCTGCGAGATTTTCTTCGAAACTCTGAATGCTCCTTCATTGTGTGTGAAGCCACAAAGTTTATTAGCACTGTTTGGATCAGGTTTCACTACAGGGCTGTCTGTAGACCTTGGCTTCCTTATCACTGAAATCCATCCAGTCTATGAAGGGGGCTCCATCAGCTACGCAAACATGGAGACTAAAATAGCTGGTAAAGATGTCTTAAACTACTTAAAAGATAGCTTCCAAAAGAGGGAAGTTCAGCTCGGCCACCAAGCTGACGATATCGTTGAAGACTTGATGACCAAATATCTTTACGTCAATCCAAATGGAGCATTTACAAGAAAGGAATTTCTAACAAAGTACAAACTGCCAAGTGGTGAAGAAATAGATGTAAATGAAGAGATGTACAAGGCTGGTGAGATGTACTTTCAACCAGAAAAAGTGCTTGGGGAAAAAACGATTGGATTGCCAATACAAGACGCAATTGTGACTGCGGTCTTAAAATGTGATTTAGAATTGCAATCTGAGATGTATTCTGGTATAGTCACTCATGGAGGAATTGCAACTATGCGAGGATTGAATGACCGGTTATCTCGAGAAATTGGGAAAATTATTCACAGATCCATAAATATTAAATACTGTTCGGAATTGTATGCGCTGGCGTGGTTAGGGGGCGCCGTATTTGCAGGTATAGTAGAGGCTAGGAAAGCTTGGGTGAGCAAGAAGCAGTACGAGGAATATGGAGATAAAATAATAAAGAACAGGTTTTAAATATGCTAGTCCAGATATAAGGTATAAAAACCATTAGAAGAAGATTTTTCTTGAGAAGATATTTTTTTTAGAGTAGCACATATTATATTTTAATGGAATATTGTATTTTTGTTTCCTTTTTATATTTACTACGGTTGTTGTTTATTTTTATTGTTTTACTAGCTGTTTAATAATTTGTTATAAATTAATAAACCATATGAAATTTCTATGTATTACAAAAACTTTTTTATGCGTAAACAATACCGTTATGACATCTTCTCAAAATATATTTCTTGTAGAGAAATCTAAAGTGGTATGTATCTCCTAGTATCGATATACATGATATATGATTAGGTGTCTGTAAACATGATCGCTGGTATAGCTGACGCATTGTCACGGTAATCGCCTAGTTAACCCGATAACTCGACTAACTCATGTCACGGTGGACGAGTAATATCACGCTTTATGCTAGTAAATTGGTACCGGCAGGTGCCGTGGCAGTTTGGTTGGGCATACTGTAGCCTTAACTTCAAAATTAACTATTATATAATTGTAATGTGAGTAATTGACCGACCATCCGGTAACCGTCCGGACCGAGCCCAAGTCGTCGACGGCGCGTAGTGTTCCACGCGCGCCTCAAGGAGAGTCAGTAAACCGTAGGGCCTCAGCAGGATCGAAGTCTACTGGGGCCATTGGTTGTGCGAAAGGGAACCTTGGAGCCCTGGAATGAAGGCAAAGAAGGAACAGGTGTGGGTTTTAGTCGGTAAAAGTCTGACACGCCCTCTTGCTCCACCCAAGGGCGGGAGATGTCATTAGATGATTTCCCACCTAAAAAAGAATTTTAATTCATAATTTTAAATAACTAAATTACGTGTCAAAAATACAGTAATAGGAACTAGACGTTTGGCTGCAGACACGAAAAAAAGCAACTACCAGTAACTGCGCACTCTCGCACCTTCTATATTGATTTGTTAAGTCAACATCAACAGAAAGGAAACTAAAATACCTCGGGTACAAATAACTTTTCTATTCTAATATTCCAGAGTAAAATGCTGCGAAATATTCTTTGAAACTCTGAACGCTCCTGCACTGTGCGTGAAGCCACAAAGTTTTTTAGCTCTGTTCGGGTCAGGGTACACTACAGGACTCTCTGTAGATCTGGGCGAAGACGTAACAGAAATCAACCCCATCTACGAAGGAGGTTCCATCAACTATGCTAATATGGTCACAAATGTTGCTGGAAATGAAATAAAGAACTGGATGAAAGAACGCCTGGAAAAGCGAGGTATAGACCTTGGTGACAGCTATAATAGCGAGCAAACTGTCAACGATCTCTGGAACTATATTTACGTCACTTCTAACTGCGCAGTCACCAAAGAACAATATAAAAAGGAGTACAAGCTGCCAAATGGTCAAATTATAGATGTGAGCGATGAGGTTTTTATGGCTGGCGAGATGTACTTCCAGCCAGAGCTAGTGCTTGGTGTAGAGACCGATAAATTGCCAATACAAGAAGCTGTTGTGACTTCGATCGCAAAAGTTGATAAAGGACTACACCTTGAAATGTACGAATCCATTGTGACTCATGGAGGCCTCCTGACCATTCCTGGATTCAACACGCGGCTAGCTAAGGAAATTGAGTCAATCATTCACCGACGTGTGTCTATACCAGAGACGTCGGAATCATACGCATGTGCGTGGATGGGAGGCTCTGTATTCGCAGGAATGGCAGATTCCACTAGACTGTGGGTGCATAAGAAGCAGTTCGAGGAATATGGAGCAAGGGTTGTGAGGAACAAGTTCCTGTGAGGTTCGTGTTAAGTTTTTTTCTTTAAAATAAATACATGATAGTTTTTGTTTGTACTTGTGAACATCATTATAAAGATCCTAAGGTCCAAAAGGATTCAGTGTACAATGTCACATTCGCAAAAGGACATATTGACTCAATTGAAACTCTTTTCTCAACATGACACGCTAGTGAAACGCTAAACGAGCAAAATTACACATTGGCAGCGGTTTAAAAGTATTATCTCATATCTCTTTCAAACCGCTGAACAGATTTACATAATTAAGATATCGTTAGATTCGTCTTGATAACCCAAGTGTTCTTAGATAGGTGACGTTTAAAAAACCCACATAACAGCTGTGAGACGCTAAACATTAGAGTAAAAACAATTATTTTTTTGTACTGCAATATGGGTATCAAATTAAAGAGCTCATCATAAGGATTCCACAATTGTATATCATAACCATTTTAAACAAAATACAATAGGAAATATGTTATTTAATATCTACTAACTGTTACTCACGACTTTTTTACTCCCGTTCATCGTCACTTTGTTAAACAAATAAATATTTACTTATTTACTTCCCCTTTTTTGAAGCAATCGTGTTATCCATTTCAGAGATAGGTATATATATATATCCCCCAGGAATTAAGAGGGAAAATGAAAAGTAGCCTAAGTCACTCCTTATAACATCATCTATCCGTCAGTTGGGTACGTCATATTCATGGCGGTAGGTCCCCCTTTTGAGGAGTGGGCTGGAGACGCGTCATGGCGTCCTCACCTTCCACATAACACACCCGAAATGGTAAGTTCGGAAGGTTCCTGCACCAGATTCAGGCAAAAGAAAACGCTCGGGGGTGTCGCCATTGTGTGGACCCGCTGTAGGAGACGGTGGAGGTGAGCCCCGCATGGTCGGTGCACTGCCGTGTCTTTATGGGGGCAATCGGCGGCTGTGATCTCTCACGTTGGGCCCTGGTCCAGACCATGGTTCGGAGCGAGGGGAAATGAGTGGCGGTCGCCTCCATCTGCGAAGCAGATAGTGATGGAGACAGCCGCACGCGTGAGGGAATGGACATCCGCACGCCCTAGCCCCCACCCCACTACCAGTCATTGTAGGCGCGGGTTTTCGGACGACGTGCAATGTGTAGCTTGTAGTCCGGCCGTCCAGCTATTATCCCTACCGAGCCTAGATCGTCGATAGCGCGTCGTGTAATACGCGTTCCTGAAAGAGGTGTCAGCCAAACCGTAGGGGTCCAGCAGGGCCAATGCCTACTAGGGCCATGGGAGGAAAATACTCTATGAAACGCTACTTATGATTGAAAAGTGTACCGGACAACAAAAGCTTATGGGACGTACTTCAACGCGCACGGCATGCCGTAGCAAGCTGAAATGCCAAGGTATCTAAGTGGCTAGTGTGCGCCGTCTGGTGGCAAAATCTGCGTAGGCCTTAAATACGAGGTATTAGAGATACTATGCTTAGGTAAAACTCTAGGCAAGTGAGTTAGGACCAAGTCCTCTATTTTTATGGGGCCTGTGCACAGACAGTATCCTTAGGTATAACAAAGATCTAAATCATACTTTCGTCGCGTGAAAAGTTTTAATACTGGAAAATGTGAGCTCACCATTTAAGGGTTTCGATTGGAGCATCGGTAGTGTTAGTGGTATCAAAAGTAACCTTCCTACCAAGGCGGTTGGCATTAATAAACAATTTGCCTGCTGCAGTCATCCCGTCCGGTTATAATTTAGGTATCTTCAAGGCTGGAGTGTATAGACTCTAAATAAACCAGTGAGCTGCACTATTATCGATTGCATCACTCCTTACTATTAGGTGGGATCGCAGTCATGCACTAGTTTATATTAATTACGCACAATTTTTTTTAGATAGTAGAGCCGCCTTCGTGCAACAGTATATCTATGCAAACTTTTATAAAATAAGTTTGCTGATTTTTACCCACGATATACCCATACGAAAGCACAAGACGTATTCCTATGATAGTACATGATTTCCATACGCATCTAAAATTCTTTCGCTAAAGAAATTCCATACAATGGATACAAAACAAATCATTTCCTACCCGAACCAGACGTTTGATGGAAAAATCGACTTTAAGTTCAGAAGCTAAGGTTTTGAATGGGATGAGAAGTGTGGAGTTATACGTAATTGAATCTGAGTTGCAAAGGGTTCTCTTTTAAATTCGTAAACGGTTTTGGGCAGGAGCGAGATGCGAGTAGAGTCAGTGTGTTTTATGAGCGCGTGTGAACCCGCTGTTTTAATAAAGGACTTTGGGATAAAGCCAAGCTGCCTGATCATAGAATAGAATACAGTTTTAGGATGCGCTTCTTACATGACATGACAATATCGTGACTATAAATAAGAGAGCAACTTGCAATGAGTGATAATGGAGTCAGCAGCTTCTTCAACATCAGTTTACAAATAACATTATTGTATATATTATCCTTGTAATATTATAAAACACCAAACTTAAATAACAGTGGGCAGGGCACATTGCTTGCAGAACCAGTGGTTGATGACGCTGAAAGGTTCTGAAGTGGTGATCCCGTACCGGAAGACACAGCATTGGTATGCTTCCCACAAGGCGGACCTATGACCTGGTGAGGGTCGCGGGAATCCAATGGATGAGAGACGCACAGGACTGTTCATTGTGGCGACACTTAGGGTAGGCCCATGTTCAACAGCGGACGTCTTTCGGTTGCAATGATGATGATAATAAACACTTTTTCATGGTTTTCTTCTTAAACCATCTTTTTAAAAAGATTTAAGTTTAAATTGCATATCATATTGGTTATCTCGATCCTACAGTAAATAAGATGATAGCTTCCAAGATTTCTCAAGCCCATAAGTTTTCAAAATTAAATAACCCCATGTGGTGTGGACCCTTATCAAAAGATCGGCCCTTGATTTATAGATGCGCAATACATGTGTATAATATTTAGTAAATCTATGAGCTTTAGAAAATAATGATAAAGCTATTGAAAGATTTATCTTGAAAATAAGCCGTTATCTTATCTCGTTGTCTTATTCGTTCATAGTGGTAGTAGTCAGTATCTCAGTCAGTTGTCAGTAAACCAATCAGTAGTCAGTAAATCAGTCAGTAGCCAGTAAATTAGTCAGTAAATCAGTCAGTAAATCAGTCAGTAAATCAGTCAGTAAATCAGTCAGTAGTTACTAAATCAGTCAGTGACTACTGACTATTCTATTGAAAATTCCACCTGTTGCTAAGCAGTGATGCAATCGTTAACGATGAAGCGCACTAGTTTATTAAGAGCCTATTGACTCCAGCCTAAATTATAATCAGACGGGAAGACCGCAGCAGGCAATTAGTCCTAGTCCTTCGATGTACGCGGTATAAACGATGAGACAAAACGCTTAGTCCGGACCGTAGAGATGTTGCGCTTGCTGATCTTGAACTGTGGCGTCCATTTATCACATACCAATACTTCTTCGTGTCACGGGAAGATGGTTAACCTGTTTTTACCCTGTATCAATTGTAGACCTTTTTTTTTAGATTTTTTCAGTTGTTACAGGCATTAAGAAACCCGAGGCCCTAACATGAGTTTTTAAAATACAACAGCCTTTTAATGTTCCTACTGCTGGGACTCAGGTCTCCTCTCTAGGAGAGGGAATGGGCCGTAATCCACCACGCGGCCCCAGTGCGGGTTGGTGAATGTCACATGTCTTCGAATTTTTTGGTTCTAGGACATGCCCGTTTCCTCACGATGTTTTCCTTCACCGTTTTGAGAGCAGTGGTGATGAAATAAATTACACAAAGTAATGCAGCTGTCTGGGTTGAATCCGTGACCTACAACTCGTAAGTCGGGGCCGTTACCACTCGGCCACCACTGCTCTAGTAGAGTTTTTAACGCGATCCATTTAATAAATTGAACTGTTTTTGGAGGTATGCGGAACAGAGAGTAAAGTCCCGCAAACCTCCGTTGAAAAGGGAGGATCCTCCGACCAGACGGGTGTTATATCTGGTGGGTTACTACTGCCCGATAGATGATTTCGGGCTGTTCTATATGTTCTAAACGCGCGGAGAACTCTGATTGCGCGATGCAGGATTAGTTCTTATATGACGCCATAGATGTCGCTACATGTTAATGGGAGGGGGCTATGTAGGGTGTATAGCTCCCACTTTCACGACTGATATTTCATCACCTCACGGTAAAGCCTTAGAAACCTGACACCAGTATGATATCCTGTCACCCTATTTTTGGTTTGTCGAGGTCAGATAAATAGGCAGTTGCTGCGGGATGGAACGAAAGACAAATGAAATCTGATACTCCATCTCGCTCCAACCAGAGTGGATATCCGTAGTCTTGGAAAGCAGAGGGAAATTGAAGGAACATAGTTTTGATTTTACTCGGTAAAATTCTGACACGCGCTTGCACTCTGGCCTAGAGCGGGAGAAATCATTACATGAAATCGCAACTTTAAAAATCTTACAATATCATACCCTTATTGCAAAAACCAACTATCTGCAATTTTTACCCAAATTAAAGTTAAATCCTTTCGTCTCATCAAGATGAATCTACAGGTAAAACCGGTTATTAGATACGACATTTATTTAAAAAGATAGCTTCGGCAAAAGTAAATAACCTACAAATTTGAATGAATATAATAGTAATGACATAAAATAATAATACAAAAATCTTTTGGTGCATTTAGTTGGTTTTTGCAAAAAGGGTACGATATAGTTGGCAAAAGGCAGGCAGATTGATCAACACAGAAACACGATCAGCTCAACCTGGCCAGTTGTATATGAGAGCGAGTTCACTGAAGGAGGCTTCTTTTTTGAACAACTTGTAGTAACAAATCTAGCCTGTAGCGCAGTCTGTCACTGCCATCGGGAGATATATCGCTCACCCGTGCTTCGTATTTATGTATGGGGTCCGCGGTAACCGAGGGAAGCGTATGCGTTACTCACTGGATCATGACTATTAATTTAATTTAGTTGGCTTTTAACTAATAGAAACAGGCAAGTGTCATTTTATCATGAAACCTCAGATACATTAGGGGACAGTATGACCCCCAACATGCCGCACAATACTGTCAAATTGTACAACAACATGTCCCGCGTCACATAAATGCTTTGTAAAATGTTGGGGGACAAGTTTTGGGAAACTGGGCAATGTTGAAGCGTCTTGTAAAGGCAATCAGATACATTAGGAGATAAAGTGTCTCCAACATGACACGCAAAGATGTCAAATTGTCCAACAATATGTTCATCATCATCATCATCATCATTTCAGCCGAAAGGCGAACACTGCTGGACATAGGCCTCCCCCAAGCGTCGCCACAATGAATGGTCGTGTGCGTCTCGCATCACTGAGATTCAGCGTCGCGTATCATGTTAGGGGACATTTTGTCCTCTAATGTACCTGAGAATTTATTTGCTGAAATTTTTACACTGACATACATTGCACAGCTAAGACTGATCCTTACATGTTATAAAACAAAAGCCACCACTGTGACTGTCTGTCTGTATGAACGCGAAAAACTGCTGAACGGATTTGCAGTTTTCACCAATAGACAGAGTGATTAATGAGGAAGATTAAGTGTATAATACATGCACATTATAGTTGAGAAAAGCTGAGAACTTCTAAGAGTTCTAACACCCGTGCAACACTTGAGCGGGTTGCTAATAGGTTTTATAGATATGCATGCGCTGATGGCGTGACGTTAGGAATGAAAAGTAGAATGTAAGTTTGTCATATTCCGTCAACACATAGCTATTATGGACTCAATAGTAATTTAATACCAAGGGTTTGAACCTGGCGATGATACAAAACTGCGGTTATAACCTCGATTTTTGTTTAATTAAAGACTACCATCAAAATATCTACTAGTCATATTTCTCTAATAGGGGAGAGTCACTGGTACCTCGCGAGAAACCGCTTGCAGCTAATCCCTTGCACGTGTTACCGTTTGGTAAGACGTGCACACTGCACCTGTAGTGGTGAAATATTGTGTGAAATGGATATCGTTTAACGGTCGTGTTGAACTTCGGTCACTATACGATGGAACTGCACATCAGTCTAGTACAATGGCAATTTTAAATCGATTGTTAGTATTTAAATAGTGAAAAGGAACATTTGTACAAAATAAAAGGTTAAAAATGGGGTTGCTCAAAATGTATGTTTTTATGCACGTAAAGTGTTCTATTTTAAAAGTACTCATGATTCTACTGAGACAGAAAACCTCCGTTTGAATTCAAAGCTAGTCGAAAATACCTAAAAGAAAGCTGTAATCAAAACTAAACAATATCTTGTATTAATATACACGTATCGGATCATTGTACTCGGAGATAGCTCAACCCCAGTCATACAGGTTGTCCTAGTTTAGGGGTTGAGACCATATTAATGTAATGTATTTTGAAGTTATGGAAAATAAATATTTTTTTTATTATATATTATTTTGAAGACTTGTCTCAAGACGTGTCTGAAGTGTTTCAAGACGAAAGTCTATGACCAGTGCGTGTTGCTAGTGATCACATATGGCACAGAAACATGGTCGCTTACAATAGACCTCATCTCAGAAGACTTACAATCACCCAAAGGGCAATGGAAAGGGCTGTGCTCGGAGTTTCCTTGTGTGATCGCATAGAGAATGAAGATATCCGCAGGAGGACCAAGGTCGCCGACATAGCCCGAAGAATCGCCAAACTAAAGTGGTAGTGGGCAGGGCACATTGCTCGTAGAACGGATAGTCTATGGGGCCTAAAAGTACTAGAGTGGCGACCGCGCACCGGGAAACGCAGCGTTGGAAGGCCTCCCACGAGGTGGACTGACGGCCTGGTGAGAGTCGCGGGAATGTGGTGGATGCGAGACGCACAGGATCGGTCGTTGTGGCGACGCTTGGGGGAGGCCTATGTCCAACAGTGGATGTCTTTCGGCTAAAATGATGATGATGGTGATGATTATTTTATATTATGGGGTCCGAGTACGCGTCTCCTTTTTAAGGAAATTTCACGCCGACTGATCGACACTTTGCGTGACCAGAGGGCTGGCTCGTTCTTTGCCCAAAAAATTAGCATTGCCATTCAACGTGGCAATGCTGCCAGTTTTCTGGGCACATTCCCGGATGACAGCGATGTGGAGGAGTATTTCGACACCTGAGTGTATTTTGTATTATATTTATGTACATAGTTAGGTTTTAGTATAGTTTAGTTAATATTTATGTATTTTATGTAAGAGAGTGTTTATATGTATTAATAATAAAACATTTTTGAAAGTAACTCAGGATAATTTTCTACTTTTACAGAGAGTAGCTTATAAACCTATATTCTTTACTACAATTTAAAGGGCCAAAACAAATGGCTACATACTCGTACCAAAGGTCAAAATTAAAATTCTACAGCTCAGAGACAAACGCATGTCCTATTATTTTATGTTATTAATTATGTAGGTTTACATCGAGGGTAAAGACCCTCCTTTGCCCCGATCGGTGTTTTTGCACCCACAGTCGCAAACTGGGCTCTAATTTGAATTTATGCCAGTAATAAATATTTTTGCTGCCTACCAAAGAGTTATTGGGTACAATTTATTATGCCCGTAGAATTTTAAAGGGTTATATTTTTTTAGAGATAGACTGATGTTGGCACATTTTTTTCTGCTAATCTGATGTTGATTTTTTGCACGAGGAAAACAAAGCGAAACACATTTTCGGAATAACTGTAGATATTACCTACTGTGTAAGGGCGCGTTCTCACTATGTCGAAACGTTTAATTTATCGTCGGACGACTATCGTCTCTAGCTGTTCCCATTATAACAACTGTATGTCGACAGATAGGCGCAACAACGACACATAATTTAATTCACGGTTTTGTCTTAACAAATTTTTATCGTTTTACGACCGTCGTAGGAACGGCTTGTAGCCGTTCACCGCATAAAAAGCCGTAGACAACAGTTAATCGTGTTCCTCTCCACCACCATTAAAACATATAAGCCGACACAAGGCCAAAAAAAAAGGTGGATGGATTATGACAGTGATACCCGTATGAAAAAAAGGGAGTCTGTGATAGCGTGCCGGGTGACAGGACAGAATAAAACAAAAAAACGTGTTGCGCCGAACTCGAGTAACATATGACAAGGGCAGGAAAGTGATGATGACTTACTGTATAATATATGTAGTTGATAACATTTACATATAGCAAGCAACATAGCGAGACGCACAGGACCGGTCATTATGGCGACATTTAGGCCTATGTCCAACAGTGGACGTCTGTCGGCTGCGATGATGATGATGATGACGATAACATTTAAATAAGGAAGTTGTGTATAAAGTTCTAAACAGGAAAAAAAACTATCATGTCACATTAAATCATCTTCATTAAAACATTCCTATTGCAATGTAATTTCGATGATCCGACTCGAAACACTTATCTACTTCTTATACTCTTGTTCATTTAAGAGTAATTTTAATCTAGTGCGAGACAAGTAATTCTGCATGTACCAAAGCTATCGCACGATGTGGAACAGCTGATCTTTGCGAAACACAACCCGATTCGTGATGGCTTAATACACGCTGTCTTGCAAATCCGATGAATATTAAGTCCTGAATAAGCAGCAATATTGGCGTTTGTAGAACAGATTCACGCGTCGCGTCGACAGCGCGTGTCAGAGTGTAGCACAGATTCGCACGTCGACAGCGCGTGTCAGAGTGTAGCACAGATTCACGCGTCGACAGCGCGTGTCAGAGTGTAGCACAGATTCGCACGTCGACAGCGCGTGTCAGAGTGTAGCACAGATTCGCACGTCGACAGCGCGTGTCAGAGTGTAGCACAGATTCGCACGTCGACAGCGCGTGTCAGAGTGTAGCACAGATTCGCACGTCGACAGCGCGTGTCAGAGTGTAGCATAGATTCGCACGTCGACAGCGCGTGTCAGAGTGTAGCACAGATTCGCACGTCGACAGCGCGTGTCAGAGTGTAGCACAGATTCGCGCGTCGACAGCGCGTGTCAGAGTGTAGCACAGATTCGCACGTCGACAGCGCGTGTCAGAGTGTAGCACAGATTCACGCGTCGACAGCGCGTGTCAGAGTGTAGCACAGATTCGCACGTCGACGGCGCGTGTCAGAGTGTAGCACAGACTCGCACGTCGACAGCGCGTGTCAGAGTGTAGCACAGATTCGCACGTTGACAGCGCGTGTCAGAGTGTAGCACAGATTCGCACGTCGACAGCGGCACGCCGACAGCGGGTGTCAGAGTGTAGCACAGATTCGCACGTCGACAGCGCGTGTCAGAGTGTAGCACAGATTCGCACGTCGACAGCGCGTGTCAGAGTGTAGCACAGATTCGAGCGTCGACAGCGCGTGTCAGAGTGTAGCACAGATTCGCACGTCGACAGCGCGTGTCAGAGTGTAGCACAGATTCACGCGTCGACAGCGCGTGTCAGAGTGTAGCACAGATTCGCACGTCGACAGCGCGTGTCAGAGTGTAGCACAGATTCGCAAGTCGACAGCGCGTGTCAGAGTGTAGCACAGATTCGCACGTCGACAGCGGCACGTCGACAGCGGGTGTCAGAGTGTAGCACAGATTCGCACGTCGACAGCGCGTGTCAGAGTGTAGCACAGATTCACGCGTCGACAGCGCGTGTCAGAGTGTAGCACAGATTCGCACGTCGACAGCGCGTGTCAGAGTGTAGCACAGATTCGCACGTCGACAGCGCGTGTCAGAGTGTAGCACAGATTCGCACGTCGACAGCGCGTGTCAGAGTGTAGCACAGATTCGCACGTCGACAGCGCGTGTCAGAGTGTAGCACAGATTCGCACGTCGACAGCGCGTGTCGAGTATAGCACAGATTCGCACGTCGACAGCGCGTGTCAGAGTGTAGCACAGATTCGCACGTCGACAGCGCGTGTCAGAGTGTAGCACAGATTCGCACGTTGACAGCGCGTATCAGAGTGCCTAGTGCGAGTTTGTATTATGTTAAAGCGATCGACACGTTTATGACGTTCGGCGCCCCGATTGGCACGCTCTTAACCAATTACAGAGAGTGAAACGGGGTAAAAGTTTTGATCGCGGTTAACATAAAAACAACTTGTAGTCAGCGCATAACGCCTTGTGCGAAGCCTTTAAAAACTATAACACCTACTTAAATTGATATTTTAATAAAGCCAACTAGGTACTTAGAATAAATATATTTTTAATTGATGAGTATATTAGAGGAAGTTTGAAAGTGGCGCCACTGACTGAAAACTTGAAGGGGAATAATTTGTTTTTGTATGGTCAAGTAAAGAGGAGGGATGAAACGCATGTTACTAAAAGAGTTATGAGTATACGAGTAGAGTTAGTGATAGCATGACGGGTGACAGGATACAATGGAAGAAAAAATCTTGTTGCGCCGACCTCAAATATGATGAGACAAGGGCAGGCAGATGATGACGAATTGATATAAACTAGTGCTTGACTGCGATCCCACCTGATGGTAAACAGTGATGCAATCGTTGATGGTGAAGCGACTAGTTTAAGAGCCTTTTCACTGTAACCTTGAAGACACCTTAATTATAATCAGACGAGAACACCGCAGCAGACAAATGGTTCCTGTCCTTCAACTTACGCGATATAAACGACGAGGCGAATACTTAAATAATAATATTTCACCAGAAATATTTTTAGAAGTGTTAAAATACTCATACGAAACTATCTGGCTCAGCAATTAGTTTCATGATCAAACTATAACAGCTAAGTTATTATCTAGTAAGTTTCCTAACGTTCTCGAGAGTTCAACAAGGTTGGAATGGGCAAAATACAAAGGAACTAATATACCTAAGATTTCGGTGCGGACCAATGTAGGTTGTAATTATTTGGATCTGTGCGTAGCATTCTATACGAGAATGTTTGTTGGAATGGAATGTTGTGTGAACCAAGGTTGTTAAATGGATAGTTTCTTGTATTGTATTAGATTCTGCCTAAATAAGAAATTCTTGGCTTGGCTTTCTTGGCTTGATGGGGCCGAAAGGCGACCGCGCACCGGAAGACGCAGCGTTGGAAGGTCTCCCACAAGGTGGATCGACGACCTGGTGAGGGTCGCGGGAGTGCGGTGGATGCGAGAAGCACAGGATCGGTCATTGTGGCGACGCTTGGGGGAGGCCTATGTCCAACAGTGGACGTCTTTCGGCTGAAATGATGATGATGATGAAGAAATTCTTAAACGGTTTTTTTATTTCATCTGCGCTATAAATTTACAATCTGTCAAATGGCCTTTTTGTTGTTCTCGCCAGACGCTAAGTACAATATGTATGGCAATAACATTACTTGTTTTTTTTTTTTTTAAATGTTTTTGGCTTGGATACTAAGCCCTTTAGGCCACGTCTTCGTATGAATGGTTATTTGTTATTTGGTAGCAAATTTCTCAAGTCAACCTTTTCAGCAAACTTCACTGAGGTAGTCAACACTACAATAAAGCTCTCAGCTCCATTTTACCGAGATCGCACCTGTTTCAATGATTCCACATATTGTCCAAATGCACAGACACTTGAGATACAAAACTACACCAATTTTACATCACAATATGCAATAGGAATCCATTTGCGAATAATTAAAGCAGCAACTGAACTTCACTTGAAGAAATCCCGCCAAAAATTCCGTCACGCCTCTTTTCACGTTATTTCTCCACAGGTAATGTCTTTATCATACATTTTATACTTAGCGTTTGGCGGAAACGCTAACAGAAATATAACTTGTCTAAGCCTGCAAATAATACCGCCATGATACCAGGAACCCAAGGTACACTAGCTTCTGACGTTTTATATGTGTCCATATATGCCTATGTGAAATAAAAAAACTTTTGACTTTGAACCACTCTAATCCATCAACACATTTTTTAAAAGATTATCAATCGCTCACTTTTTCTCCATCTCATCCACAAGCCCTCTACCTCAATTCCTCGTTTAAAGAACATAACACTTCGTTCTGCTACCAATTTCATTCGTATTAGGGTTCACTATTAAATAAACCTTTAAATGGGCCACCATCACCATTTATGGGTATCGTAAAGGGCGATTACAGAGGATGCGTAACTACTGGCCTGGGCGGCCATAACAACAATCTGTGAATACCAATCTGGCTGCGAAAGTCGTAGGTACTTATGGCTACGATATTAATATTATACGATTGACCATTAAAGGGGTCGTTCAGTACCTCATGGCTGATTCATAACTGCTCCATTTTGGTCTTAACGTTCGAATATTTGAGCAACAATTGACTTCTGTCAAAATATGTGGCTCTATGATCAACGAGCGACATATATGGAACAAATTGCGCACTACATCACTAAAGCAATATCAAAACTTGTATGTTCAACTTTTGAACGCTTTATTTTTTTATTGTTGGATAATTTCAGACCAAACCAACATTGAACAAAAAATAATGCTTTCGTTTTGTTTTGTATGAATAGATTCTTTAGTTGGACTATGCTATATTTAGCTATATCAAGCTGTATTTTTCTGGTGTAGACTAAACGAGCAGGTTGCTTTTAGTAAGGGACCTCTTTTACCCATTTTTACCACGAACAAAATCGACCGTCCACTGCTTGCTGCGGACGATGTAATGTACAAAGAGATTTGCCATGTTTGTTAGCGATGCGAAACATTTCTTTGCCACCCATACATTAGCGCGTATTTTGGCCGTGTTTCCCCCTATCACTTAAGTTTAAAGCGACGCAATATGTGCGCAATAGTTTAGCTATGAGTTGCTGTGGAGCATTGTCTTAATTTGCAGACTGGTTAACCAATATTTTATTACATCATTTTCTCTCCGAGAGTCTCATCCAGGACCTACAAAAATAATAGATCATATTCACTAGACATACCTGTGCTCCCACCATCCCCGTCTTCAGCCTCGGGAGGTCAGTGTGAGAGTACTTGGAGATGGACCAGGGTTCGACCATAGTCAGGTCGGTGTTCAGCTCGAATTCGTTGATCTGGTTGCGCAGGAACTTCCTGATATTCCACGGAAGGTCGTTGTGTCTGGGGACAGAAGAAAAAAAATTAACGATAGCTGAAAGTTTTTAGAAATTATTGAGAATATTTTGAAGGGTCGATAGCATTGCTAATTAGTAATTGTAGCAAAAATTCAAAGACTTAATAAATATGTGATTTTGATAGTAAGTAACTAAGTATGATACAATGAACAAGATACAAACAAAATAGAAATATTGTAAGATCAACCATTTTTAGGGAACCTCAAAAAGAAAAAACAAAACCCATAATAGGATCACTTTGTCCATCTGTCTGTTTGTCTGTCTGTCAAGACCCTATATCTCGGGAACGCGGTCTGCGGTCCCTTGAAGCTGTGAAATAATCAAACTTCTAAGTTAACGAAAAAGACACGGCCGTTTATGTTGCAAAAAACGTATATTTTGACACTCTCAAGGGAACCAAACACAGGTATAGGAATAAATCTGAAAACAGTAATTTTGTCGCTACGGAAAAATCTTCGAGACTCCATTCGGGAAATTTGTACAGAACCCTCAGTGCGCGAGTCCGACTCGCACTTGCCTAGCTTTTCAAAACTGGAAGTTTCTTGCCGGTTCTTTTCCATAGGAAACGACGAAACGACCAATTTGGAACCGTGCACTAGCTACTGACGTTTTATAAGTGCCCATGTAGGCTTATGTGAAATAAAATCATTTTTTAATTTTTTATTATATCTATATTCTACCTTCCAAACTAAATGTAACAGTCGTTTAATTAGAGCCTCATATGATGACACTTTTACGTTCTTTTTTAGTGTTAAAAGCTTTGTGTATCGAAACACCCGCCTTTCTATACCAGCGGTCATAATTCCCTCATCACAATTGATGGTTTTAAGGTTCTTCAATAAAAAAATTCTATAGAGTCTGACGTTAAACAAACAAAATGGTTTCATCTTTCTTTTGATGTCTAAAAGCATTACTTCCATCCGCATACACTAAGAACCTTTAATAAAATTCATAACAGGATAAACAAAAACAATAACAATTTATGAATGTTGACCGCAAACATTTTCTTCCCGCAGTTTTAAGTAGAACAGTTTTTGTTCTAGAAAACTTTTAAAAGCTATATCTGGAATTTGGCAAGCAGACTAACAGACGTTGTGACGGAAACTAAGGACGTGGCTAAACAGTACGCGGAAGCGGAGTTATTAACTTATCACTACGTAATCATAGTGTACCTACCTAATTAAGCTGGAGTAACATTCTATTCATCCGATGGATGCTAGACGCACACAGACGGCTGAAATGATGAAGGTTCTACTCTGACCGAAATAAATTTGTACAGGTATCAGTATTTAACACGGACTGACTGTTTGCTTAATTGCCACAATCTAGTTAGTGAGCAATACGCTTTGACAAGACTGGTTATCGCATGGCAAAAATTTAAATCTTTATCTACACAGGACCACCAGGCGTACGGCAATGCGCCAACGGTACATGGTGGACATCCCATCTATACGCACGAAACGTTTAGGGAACACATTCATTGTGCGTACAGTTAAGGAGTTGAATTCCTTGTTGGAATCTGTTTCCTGATGGCTACAAACCGGGGATCTTTAAGTCAATAGTGAATAGGTTACTTCTAGATAAGCGCGCTCCATCGTCGACCGCATCGTCGCTTTCCACCGGGTGAGATAACGATCAAGCGAGAACCTATCAAGAATAAAAAAAAACAGTTATTTTACCAGTGATTTTGCAATATTGTCAAAATTCGCACTGAGCCTTATTTTGTTACATTATTGCTGTTATCTATGTTACTATCAGAGGTAAAGTAACTGTGTCCATAACTAATCTCAAATATCTATGAGTCACTGTTAGGACCTACTACGTAAGTAAGAGCTCATACACACCAGCAGTATGTTGCCAAGGGCAGAGGTAATTGCTTCCACCAAAGTGACACTTGACACACACGTCGGCTGTCGCTGATCTTCAAAGTTGACAGCTTTTCTTTAAGGTGAGAAAATCATCCAATGACATCTCGCTCTCTTGGGCGGAGCAAAAGGGTGTGCCAGACTTTTACTGACTAAAAACCCACACCTGTAACTTCTTTGCCTTTCATATCAGGGCCGAGTTTTCCTTTCAGAAGCGAACCCATGGCCCATGGCGGTTTGCTGACATATCCTTGAGGCAGGCGTGGAATACTACGCGCCGTTGACTTGGGCTTGGTCCAGACGGTTACTAGACGGTCGGACGGCGAGGATCGACGACCCATTTCTCGCCATCCGCAAGCCCGTGCCTAAGGTGTTCGGAAATCGGGATCAGGATCCCGGCTGGGGCGTGAGGGCCGCTCCCTCGCGCGTGCACGTGCAGGACGTGTTGACAGCTGCCGCTCCCATGTTGACGGCTGCCGCCAATCCTTGTCAACGGCTACAGTTATCTCTGCTGTTAGCAACATTAGCAAAATGCCGCTTCGTCACCACATGACACTAGCAGAATAGTCTACACCGGCTCAGTTGCCAAAGAAAAAAAAAAACATGCCGCTTGTGCGTATAAGCTCTAAGTAGTAACAGTTATTTTGTAGCCCCTAACTAATTACCGCGTATCGCTGTGTGGACCGGGATTTTCACTGTCCTAGTTTTCTTTTCCGCTTTCTTTGTGACCAGGGTTCAAATAGTTATTTATCTGGCTGTTGCTTTAGCTTTTTGTTTTTTTTTTACAAATAGAATAGTGGTTCACTTAACGGCGAGTTCTGATGTCAGGCTGCTTGTCAACCATATTTTTCATGCAAGTATCGTGACCTTTCGTTATGTTTTTTGGTATTGTTATGAGATAATAATCAATTATTTTGGTAGAAAAACCAAAAGTTTCTTCTTTTCTAACACTTTTATTGAGCGTACAGCTAGGGAGAGGAATTCCCTGCTGGAGTCTGTGTTTCCTTATAGCTGCGACGTAGGGACCTTTAAGTCAAGACTGAGTGATTATTATTATTCCATTTATTAAATGTATGTACAAATTAATTACATTTTTAAATATTTCTTAAAAAATAAAATAAAAAAACATTTAAAAATAAAAAAAATAGTAGCCCACCGGCATCGGGATCGGGGTCCAAGCTACGGGTGGTCAGGGCTCCTAATGCTTCATCCAATGACTTCTCCTAATCTTGGGCGGAGCAGGAGGGCATATAGCATAGTCGGCCTTTTTTTTTAATGTTACCACTATTGGGACTCAGGCCTCCTCTCTAGGAGAGGGAATGGGCCGTGATCCACCACGCGGGCCCAGTGCGGGTTGGTGGATGTCACATGTCTTCGAATTTTTGGTTCTAGGACATGCCGGTTTCCTCACGATGTTTTCCTTTACCGTTTTGAGAGCAGTGGTGATGAGATAAATTACACAAAGTAATGCGCCTGGGCTGGGTTTGAACCCGCGACCTACAACTCGTAAGTCAGGGCCGTTACCACACGGCCACCACTGCTCTACACGAGCAGGAGGGCGTGTCAGACATTTAACGATTAAAACCCCCTTATGTTCCTTCTTTGCCTTTGTTCCAGGGCCCCGAAATTTTCTTTCGCACAACCCATGGCCCCAGTAGGCTTCGATCCCGCTGGGCCCCTACGGCTTTGCTGACATCTTGAGGCCCGAGTGGAACACTACGCGTCGTCAACGACTCGAGTTCACTCCGGACGGTTACCGAACGGCCGGACGGCGAACTATACATTGCTCGCTGTCCGCAAGCCTACGCCTACGGTAGCTGGAAATAGGGGTCGCGGTCCCGGTGGCTAGGGTGTGAGGAAGGCCGTTCACTCAAGCGTGCGACCGCCTCCTTCGCTAGCATTACTGCTTCTTAGAAGGCCTGCTATTCCTCCTCACTCCGGACCATGGCCTGTACCAACGACCGGCGCGAGAGGTCTTTGCCTCCACGAGGACTCAGTGGTGCTCTGCCTAGGTCTGGCACACCTCCACCGTGTCCTCCGGGCGGCCCACTCAATGGTAATACTCGGGTGCTTCTTCCGCACGAATCCGGTGCAGGAACCTCCCGAACTTACCACGTCTCTTCAATGCGTTTTGCTTAATATGTAAAAGTGACAACACTTTTACATACGTGTAACATCAGTGGTTTTGGCATATTGTGGGAATGATCTCAGTTGGTGATATTCTAAAGAAGTTGTTTGTCTTTGATACGCTAGACATCGTATTGAAAGTTCAGTTATTTTAAGTTATTTGACATCAAAATTACATAAAATCCATTATTATTAACATGATTTTTTTTGACATAACTGTAATTACTCAAGTAAATTGATAATATAATGATTAAATAATAATAATGTCTATTGTATGTTAATTAGGATAAATTAAAATTGCAACGCTTGTAAAAGGCTGCTAAGTCAAAAGTACTGACATAATATTATAACAACATTGTAAACACTTAGTTCGCAATAAACGCTTTGACTTTGACTTTGACTTCATTTTTAAGCTAGTCTGAAGATCCATTCTCTTAGAAGATGTATTGTATTGGTATTATAACTACACCACATTCTGCTGGATGTAACAAATTGTATTGACAATCTCAGGGCATTGTATCAATTGTGCGAACATAGCGTATCGTTGTAGTGAAGAATTGAACGACGGCAAGCATTGTGATTGTTGAGACAACTTGTCTCAATTGTGTCGAGGGACAATATTGATTCGCAACTGAGAAAATATCATGCTACAATGTTTGTAGCGTTTTATTTAAGAAATAAGCCGTGAGTTCAATGGGATTTTCCGTCGGAAAATAAGATTAACTTCTATTTCCCTAAAGCTAAGTTTTGTCTGTCAGTGAACAAATTCTAGATGTTTCTTATGTTCAAGTAAGATAGGTAACGCGAAAAAAGACATAACATCTGAACGCTCTAATGGCATTCAGTAATTCCGTCATCTACTCGAATATTTCACAAAACTTGTTCCAGAAAAGGAAAAAAAATGTTATTCAGAATGTTGATTCTACAATGTAAAAAAAACAATTCTACAACCTGATTAAGATGCTTTACTCCTTGGATCTACTCTACTACTCTTACTATATGCAGCTTATACAATATTATATATTGTATAAGCTGCATATAGTATAAGCATAATCAGCCTTTTAATGTTTCCACTGCTGGGACTAAGCTCTCCTCTCTGGGAGAGGGAATGAGCCGTAGCCCACCATTTGACCCTAGTGCGGGTAATCCATACTTACTAATATTTTAAATGTGAAAGTGTGTGTGTCTGTTTGTTGTCCGTCTTTCACGGCAAAACGGAGCGACGAATTGACGTGATTTTTTAAGTGCGGGTTAGTTGAAGGGATGGAGAGTGACATAGGCTACTTTTTGTCTCTTTCTAACCCCCCACTCCCCTAAAATGGGGGGTGGAAGTTTGTATGGAGCATTCCGCAATTTTCAAGGTAGAAAGCTAAAAATTGGTATACGGACTATTTGTGACAACCCTATAAGGGGATGAAACGGGGGGTTCAAAGTTTGTATGGAGAAACCGACTTTCATGCGGGCATTGTATAATCTTGTATTTATTTATAAAGCCATAGAAATTGGTACTAAATTTTGAACTAGATGGCGAGTTTTCTGAATAACGCTATGGTTTCGTTACCAAGTTTTATACTATAGGGTCTTACCAATTTTAATTAAATGTCTTCTTATCTAAGTAACTTTGGTTTTTATTCAAATATTTTATCTGTTACTCCTAATTGATTGTTCAGTAATTTTGGACAGTGGGCCCCTAAAACTAAATATTATCTGTATTTTGAAGGTACTCGGTGTCGGATTTATTTCATATAAGTCTCGAATTTTTTCAGAAATTTATATTTTTCTTTAATGTTTCTGATGAGCGATGTACAGAACCATATGTGGTATGTTCTATCTTGTTATAGAAAAAAATTGAATAATTTAAGTACTCTTTTTGCTTTGCTAACCTAGCGATTCGCGTATTGTGTGTAGTGTTCACATAAAACGGGGTCAGAAGATACCTCGGCGGCCGCTCCTAGAGGCAGTAGTGTCAAAATTTTGAAAATATACCAATTGTCACTCACATTTACAGCACATACCTACCTAACAATATCAAATTCTGACTAGGTATAGCTATGGCTACTGAAACTTTAGTAATTTCGTCTAAAGTCGCTGCCGAAACGGTTTTGTTTGCTCTGTGGTTAACGCACTATGACAAATGACGTCACGTGCAGAAACTAACAGCATTAAGTGGACCCTTTCCCACTTGTCTATCGTCAACCTGAGCATAGTTTAAATGCTTGTTGGTTCACCCAACGCAATTCAAAGCAAGTTTTGATAAAAGGGCAACGTGAAAAAAAATGAGGTAACACTTGTATGCTTAGCCAAGTTCATAATCTACAATCGTACGTTAACGCTAGTAGAAAACTAATCAAATGTATGGGAATGACAACATCTCAACGTTTAGTTACGTGGTCAGAACCAACGAATAGAAAATTCGTAGCCAATGAGGGTGTTCTAAAATGAAGTTCACCAGGTGGCAGCACTGGGGCGTAAGGTCCAGGCACCTGTCAAAACGTTTATGTTAATGATATTATTTTTGACATTAACGTCAAACGTTAGACGTTAACGTCATAGTAGCAAAGGAAAAGACCTGACGGCTAAGAGGCACCAACTGGTGGCGTGGATTTTCCCAAATACCCTCATTACAAAGTGTTCAAAATGATAGAATGAAATGTAACCATTTCTACAATGTTTATCGCTACATCCTGTAGTTTTATGGTATAATGAAGTTACAATTGCGACGCGCTTGAGTCGATAAGTGCGTCAACATGGCTACCAACTTATCGTTTTCTAAAATTGCTTACGCGCGGAGGCGTTACCGTTTATAGACAGACATTTAACACGAATCCGTCGTAACTTGGCTAGGCCTGCTGAACGCTTTAATAGTATTCGGTAATTCGCTCTAATATTTCACAAAACCTGTTCTAGGAAACAGGTCTTTTAAAAAAAATATTGTTCTAAATTCAGAATCTTGATTTTTACAAGGCTTTAGATATATTGACTTTTTTACATATTTTATGAGTACATTACGAAGGGCCAAAGATCATGCAAAACAGAGAGAGATCATTACTGGCGAGTACTTACCTATGTTTTACAATGAATAAATGAACCTAAATCTGAATCTGAATCTTATTAATCCATAAGATATCTGTGTTTCCAAAATATCTATAGAGAAACGTTTAACAACGTCATAATCACGTAAGAGCGTTTGTCTGAAAAAATTGAAAAATATCTGTGGTTGGACGATGTGAATGGTCCAGGGCAGGCAGCGAAATTCAAATAATGAAATAAAAAGAACAAGTTGCTGTTCAACATTGGATCATACAGTAACAATAAATATATTTGCGATAAAGACATGTATTTATTTACTCAACTATACTCATTAAAACGATCATCATAGCTTTTCAACTTAGAGTCAAAGTCAAAGTCAAAGTCAAATTTTTTTTATTTCACATAGGCCTACATGGGCACTTATAAAACGTCAGAAGCTAGTGGACGGTAGCTAGAGACAAGGTAAAACATCAAGTTTTATTAAAATGGTACGTTTTAGTTCTTTTCTAAGTTAGAGAGTTTTAATGCATACATGCCATTACCGCAAAAATATTTTCATCATAAGTCATAAGTCATAAGTCATTTATTCATTTGTTAAACATAGGTATAATAACAACGGTGTAACAAGGTAATAAACAGAGCGCTATGTTTTGCCAGACGGCGTACAAATGTTTGTGAGAAATAAAATAATTAATAATTAATAGCAAAATAAACTCAATTTCAAGGCACCAAATGTTAATTCAAAATACTAATTTCTAATATAAATTACAATATACAATACAAAATGTCAATATACAATAAAAAATGTCAAAAATGTCAAAAATATAATTCAAAATGTCAAAGTAAAGATTCAAAATGTCAATACATAATACCAAATGTCAATATACAATTTAAAAATGTCAATATACAATTCAAATTGTCAAATTAAAGTTTAAGATGTCAAAATACAATTCAAAATGTCAATTTACAGTACTAATATTAATTTACAACACTAATGTCAATTTACAAAAACTAATGTCCGTATACAATGCTAATGTCAATAAGCAATACTAATGTCAGTTTCAAATACAAATTTACTATTAATATGAATAAACATTCCATGTATTTTGTGTGTATGTCATCATTCAATTACTAGGTTTTTGTCTGTTAAATATTCCGAAATACTGTAATACGCTTTGGTCACCAGTAAATATTTTAGCCGTTTCTTAAATAGGCTCAAATTCAATTCTTTGATTGACCGTGGTAAGTGATTAAATATGACTGGCGCCATGCAAAAAACACTTTTATACATTAATTTCGTATGGGACCTTCTAACGCATAGACTACTATTATCTCTTCGACTTCGATTATTTATGTCTGACATTTTTTTAAACAACTTAGAATTGGTCTTAACAAATACAGCAACTTCAAAAATATATAAGGATGGAAGAGTCAATATTTTAAACTGTATAAACAATGGTTTACATGTGTCTATGATCTGTAGTCCAAACATCGTCCTGATGCACTTTTTCTGTGCCTTAATCTCATCATCATCATTATCATCTTCCTGCCCTTGTCCCGTGTTATTTTGGGTCGGCGCAACACGTTTTTTTTTCCACTCTGCCCTGTCTCCCGAAATGCTATCACTAATTTCCTTTTCTTTCATATCACTCTTCACACAATCCATCCATCTTTTCTTTGGCGTCCCTCTCCCTCTCCATCCATCCATATGTATGCTCATAACTCTTTTAGTAGCATGCTTTTCATCCCTCCTTTTTACATGACCATACCAAGACAAACGAATCCCTTTCAACTTTTCAGTCACTGACGCCACTTTCAAACTACATTTTATTTACCTTATTAATGGATAGCATAGTCGGTCTTATAATGTTCCCACTATAGGGACTCAGGCCTCCTCTCTAGGAGAGGGAATGGTAATCCACCACGCAGGCCCAGTGCGGGTTGGTGGATGTCACATGTCTTCGAATTTTTGGTTCTAGTACATGCCGGTTTCCTCACGATGTTTTCCTTCACCGTTGTGAGAGCAGTAGTGATGAAATAAATTACACAAAGTAATGCGCCTGGCTGGGTTTGAACCTGCAACCTACAACTCGTAAGTCGGGGCCGTTACCACTCGGCCACCACTGCTCTTAATGAATACTAAACTAATATTTGCAAAAAACGTACAAAATTTTTTTCGCGTTCTGTCTTAGAACATTCACCTTTAAAGTCTATGATCTAAGTTCTTTCAATAGAATTGAGGCCTTACCATAATGTCATGTTAAATAAATGTCAGTCATGCAAGCGAGAAAGGGAGATGGACCGATACACCCTATATAGCTTGGCTTAGCTTAAAGGGATGGCCTTTAACAATCGAGCTTAGATCCACATAAGGATCCCGTTAAGAACTTCCTAGTGAGGCCTCTGTAGTCTGTAGACGCGATTCTATGCTCTATGGTACAGATAGAAGCCCGCAACTAGTCATATCAAAGGGATGCCGACGTCAGCTTCATCAATGCGGCCTCAGTCGCACGCAAGGTGTCAGAATTCAAAGCCTGGCGATGTGGAGATAATCGTCTGTCTCAATAGATCGATCACTGCACTAAACTGTTATCTCGTCATTATTGTGTGTACATTGACAAGATGAATTGTCACGTGCACTTGAAATGATTATTGCAGGATGTATAATAATAATAATAAAGTCATTTAATCCCAAATATAGAAAATTATAAATGAAATCTAGAAAAAAGAAATCACTAATTCATTTCATGCATTTTTTTATTACAATTTCGATTCCACATTTGAATTAACTATACTATTATACGATTTATTATTACCGATATTTTATTAACAATTACAAAATAAATTTATAAAAGAAAAATTTTTAATTATTAAAATTATTATTGATTTGATTATTATTGTCTTTTTAACTCAAAGTTTGATTGGTAGAGAATGTTTTGTTGCATTAAGCCCGCCTATGTACAACTACTGTACATGAAGTTTAAATAAATAAATAAATAAAATTAAGCAATTCATTTATGGATATATACAATTGTATGTTATAGATAGGACTGCGTTCCACTATCAGGGATGAAGCCATGGGTCTAGGTGATCAATGCTCCGGGGCGGGGGGGGAGGACATGGTGGGCTCCCAAAACCTTATTTAGTGATGCATACTACTTTGAACATGCCTACACGTTTTAGTCTGTAAAAGTCTGTTACTCTCTCTCGCTCCACCTTGAATGATTTCCCACTTAAAAAAGGTTTTTCAGCCTCTGGGCCATGTGTCAGCTGCTACGCCACTGGGTGATACAAGGCAAGCTCTAACATAATGTTACCATAGCTGGGACAGCGACTTCTCTGAGTGTAACAGCGATTGGTTCTAAGTCCACCAGGCGGGCCCGCTGCGGGTAAGTGTAAGTTAAACCTAAAACTCTTGGTTTTTCGACAAGCCAGTGTGCGGTGTTTTTGTCAACGTTTTTAAGAAAGTGGTGATGAAATAATTTTCAAAAACTAATGTAATAAAAATCTTTTTAAAATTTTACAATAATAAACTAGCTCAGCAGTTTAACTAAAACATAATTGTGGTAAATTTTATTAACAGTTATGTTACCTTTGACGCCCAAGTTAAGATTTAACTAGTGTTATGGGTCAAGGTTCTCAAAAAAACGGCGATTTATCGTATGGGTCACTGTCATTTGTATTTTGAAAAGAAGAAGAGAAAGAAAAGTAAAGATTATATATTATATTAGTATTTAACACGTAAGAACACAAAAAACCATCTGTAAATAATTTCACACACTCATTTCTAAATTGACGTTCGCCAGGTGGCAGCACTGAGTCATCAAGTCCAAACGTTTATTTTTAATGACATTAGAGCCGTAGAGGTTGCCAAATACTGGTCAGTTAAAATTTAGTTAGAGTACATCGACACGAAAAGAAGAAGAATTTTGTCATCAACGTCAACGTCAATGTCACGTAATTTTTTTTTGTTTTTTTTATGTGGGTAAGTCATCAGGGAGTTAGTGATAGCGTGACGAGTGACAGGACAGAATGGAAGAAAAAAACGTGTTGTGACCCCAAATAAAACGGGACAAGGGCAGGAAGATAGAGGTGGCAAAATCATCCATAACATCTTCTGCTCATGGGCGGAACGGGAGGGTTTGTCAGACTTTTACTGACTAAAAACCCACAAAACCTGTTCCTTCTTTGCCTTCGTCCAAGGGCTCCGGGTTTCATTTTAGTAGTCTACGACCCTGTTAGACTCCTACGGTTTGTTGACATCTCCTTGAGGCGCGTGGAATAATACGCGTTACCGCCGACTTGGGCTCGGTCCGGACGGCGAGCTACTCATTGCTTGCCATCCGCAAGCCCGCGCCTACGGTAGTCGGAAATCGGGATCGGGATCCTATTGGCTACCTCGCGCGTGCGCGTGTGTCCTCCTCCTTTGCTAGCATTACTGCTTCGCACAAAGAGGCAACCGCTTGCCATTCCTCATCGCTTCGGACCACGGCCTGTACCAAGGCCCGGCGCGAGAGATCGTTGCCGCTGATAATGTCATGTCACCCGTTTTCAAAAGTAGAAGACTCTCGGTTAAGTGGCGCCAACTGGCGGTAGGAATTTTCCTGAAAACCCTCATTATGATATTAGTATAAGTGTGTCTGTATGTGCGTATTTGAGGAGTTGTAATGTGCCAGTTTAGGTACATATCCACTGTGAGTTGTGGCCGCTATTACTGGGCCTACACTATTCAGAAGACAAGCTATTAAGTCCCCAGCAAATCCATCACTCACCCTTTTCTAAGAAATTTCAAAGCGCGAGCTCCAAGTATCGCGTCGTCTGCGCTGTGTGATTCAGGCAGAGCATTAAATCATTCTTTCAACACGACGTAACTAACATTAGGTGAATTCCTCTCATTCCCACGAACCTCTACCTCCCTCTGGAACTAAGTCACGCTTTTACGTAATTATTCCTAATGTGGTTTGTGGCTCCACTCCGCTCCACGTGAAAACTGGCTATGTTTAATGTATTAGTTTTAGTTCAGGATAACTGTGTAATGTGTCAAATTGGTGAATGTGCGAACTGACGCTGTGTTCGAGTAGTGAGGTTGTGATTTAGCATAATATCCTTTAAATTTTTAATGAATCTGAACTTCTGGAAATTCATTTCTAGACGTCCCAAAAAATATACCTTTAGCTATTGTTTTGATGTTGTTCAATTTTCGCCATGCTTGTCTTCGAAAACTGTTTGTTTAGGTCTCATCACCATTATCATCATCTTCATTTCAGCCGAAAGACGTCCACGGCTGGACAGCCTCCCCCAACTGTCACCACAACGCCCGGTCCTATGGGTCTGGCATCCATCGGATTCCGTTGACCCTCACCAGGGCATCGGACGCCACTTCAGACCATTCGGCCCCATCGACCATCTGTTCTGCGAGCAATGCGCCCTGCCCACTGACACTTAGTACCATATAGACTTTAGTAGCGTAGTTAGCTTTGTTAGCTAGTGTATACTATGTATGTTTGTTTATGATAATAAAATATTTTTATTACTTAGGTTGGCGATTCCTAGAGTTATGATGGTAACCTTGATTTTGGTCTCGGTCTATGCTAGAATTCTCTAATTTGTCATTTTTCACGAGACTTAAAAAACAATTAGAAAAGGATTGGCAGAATGATTGGTCAACAGCTATTTTGTTCCTGTAATGAGTTAAAAATAGTACTTTTAACCAAACCATATGTTAATAGTCGAACGAAGCTTAGACAGCATTACTCAGTGGAATATGATGCAGTGGTGGCATTATGATAGTCAGACACGATTTGTTAAATTTAAACTTATTTTAGTTGAAAACTCCGTCAGAAGAATCAATCAGAAAATAATATCTCATTAAGACTCACCCGTCAGTAAGAGGCACCTCCTCTAGGATTTGCTTGGCGATCTCCAGTCGTTCTCGATCGTAGGACGCAGCAGCCACTACCGCAATGATGGCCAGCAGCAGACAGGCCACCGAGCGGCGCTCGCACGGGTTTCTCATCCTTGCTATAAAAAAAAAGAAACCACTAAGTATGGACACGAAAACGACAAAAATCAGATACATTTATTTCAAATAGACCATTTACAAGCACTTTTGAACTGTCAAAATATCGGTCAGTCAAAAAAAAAGTGAAGCTAAACTGCACGTTCCAAAGCGTAGATCTCTATGGAGAAGGACGTGCAAGAAACTCCTTGGACACTCTTTTAAATCATGATAAACTTACAAAAACCTTTATTATATATTTCTTGTCACTTCTATTATATGAGCACAATGTAGATAAATATTGAAAAAAAAAACAGTTATTTAAGAATGGAAATCAAATAAGCTACTGGCAGCTAAGAGATGACCAGTATCAACTGACGGCGCCCGTTCACGAGCATGACGTGTGCATCAGTTTGAAGGGAATTGAATAACCTACTAACAAGGGCCATCATCAGTGAGTCAATTGAACGAGCATGACAAACTCTCAACTGCCATGCTCGTTTATGACAAACAAGTTGTAACCTAATAAATTGCTTCATGGTACTTCACATATATAAAATTTGAAAAAAAAAAGTGCTTCTACATTATATAATGCTATTGTTTCCAAAGGTAAACAAGTAATAAATTATTACAAACTCCATTAAAATAAAAAAATAAAAACAATGTCGAAAACAACAATACAAAAAGGGCAATAGCACCTCTTGACCTCTTCCAATATTACAAAACATATTTAAAAAATACAACTATTTAGTAGGCTAAAGTGGCTGTAGCTGTGGAGCAGGACCAGACCATTTAGTTGAGCACTTTTATCAAGGACTACCTTCTTCCAGCGGCTTTACCCGCGTGAAAGTAGGTTTCTCTATACTATACAAACTTTGGACTCCCGTTTCATCCCCTTAGGAAATTAATTTTTAAAAGTCCTGTCTTAATGCTCGTCTACGACATGAAAGGAAACCTTGTGCAAAAGTTCATGCTCCTAGGCCCCGTAGTTTTGGCTGTGCGTTGATATGTTAGTCAACCAGTTTCTAGTCTTTAAATATATAGATATAATCTTCCAATTTATAATTCGCTTGTCTATAGTGTGCTTTAAATGCATGTAGTAAGTGTTGACTCATTTAGATGGAGAATCTCAAGTGGTATTTTATTATAAAATTTTACACAGTGCCCCATAAAAGAACTACCTATGTACTTTAGCTGATCCCAATCGAGTTCGATCTTATTTGTTCCTGTTCCTAGTATTAAAATTGTGCCTGTCACTTATCTTAGTAAAAAGATGAATATTTTTCCGAACATACATAATGTTTTCATAACTGTATTGAAGAGGGAACGTCATTATGTTTATTTCCTTAAATAGTTCCTTAAGAGAATGGTGCCTTCGAAGATTATATACGGCTCTAAAAGCTCTTTACTGCAGAAAAAAATAGACTATGTCTGCAGACCGTCCCCATAGCAAAATACCGTAAGACATGATACTATGAAAGTAATTAAATAGACTAGCCTCGCGGTATTTATATTCAGATGTGAAATATCATTTAGGTGTTTGAAACATTGGTAATCAAAATAACTTTGTCTTATATTTAAATAAACAAACAAAAGACTGTAAATACGAACGAACGAACGAATTACGGATTGCAAATGGAGAGTTAAGCTTCTAGTTTAATTTTATGTCCATTAAAGCGACGGCAAACATGACCACATAATATTTTTTTATAGTGGCTCATTTACGAATAAAGGTTTACCATCCCTGTGATAGACGATGCGCCACGATTACCTGGTGGGCATCCTAGCTATATGCACAAAATGTTGCATGGTGCGGACAGATGTGGAGTAGGAATAACCTGCCCATTTCGCGGTCATCTAGGTTGCTTGCAAGTAAGGGTTCTCCATCCTCGACAAGAGAGAGATGATACTCATCTCTTATCTTCAAGTTGGATAGTGGCCAAAAGCGGATTAAAAATTGCTCGCAAGAATGTTGATAAAACTTACTACTGGGATAGAAGTCCAATGTCTTCATGAAGACTAAGGTCTACTTTTCTGAGAACTTTCATTCAAAACCATTCTTCATCCTTTGATCAAGAATTTCGATTTTAATTTTTTAGGTTTCCGTAACTCAAAAGAAAAATAAACGGAACCCTTATAGGATCACTTTGTTGTCCGTCTATCTGTCTGTCAAGACCCTTTATCTCAAGAACGCGTGGAGGTATCAAGTTGAAATTAAAACCATAAACTCAAGTCTGCAGTGCCTTGAAATTGTGAAAAAATCAAACTTCTCAGTTAACGAAAAAAAAAAGATACGGCCGTCATAAACATGTCGCAAAAAACGTGAATTTCGATACTATGTACTTCTCATTGACCTAGAATCCGGAAATTTGACATGAATCTAGGTCTCATAGCACACGTATAGGAAAAATTCTGAAAACTCTAAATTTGTAGTTACATCACAAAAAAAACTATTTTTGCGAATAGAAAAATTCCTTGTAACTTTATTCTGGAATTGAACTGTTTCCATATGTAAGTTACGAAACCCTCAGTGCGCAAGTCTGACTCGCACTTGCTCAGTTTTTATATTTTTGCGACATCTATGATGCCAAATCATCATCTTCCTACCCTTGTCCCGTTTTATATGGCGCAACAGGTATTTTCTTCCATTCTGTCTGTGGAATATGCTATCACTAAGTCCCTTTTCTTTCATATTATTTCTCACACTATCCATGCATATTGTCTTCGTCTCCCTTTCGTTTTCTATCCGTCCACACCCATAATTGTTTTAGTAGCAATCGTATTATCCCTCCTCTTCAGATGGCTATACCAAGACAAACGATTCCCTTTCAACTTGTCACTGACGCTACTTTAAAACTTCATCTTATATAACTACTCATTTTTCACTTTATCCATTTTCGCCACACCACACATCTATCTCAACATTCTCATCTCTACCACATGCAACCATTTTAGGGTTCCATAGCTAAATGGCAAAAAACGGAACCCTTATGGATTCATCATGTCTGTCTGTTCATCGGTATATCACAGCGACTTTTTTCCGAAACTATAAGAACTATACTGTTGAAACTTGGTAAGTAGATGTATTATATGAACCGCATTAAGATTTTCACACAAAAATAATAAAAAAAAACAATAAATTTTGGGGGTTCTCCATACTTAGAACTGAAACTTAACAATTTTTTTTCATCAAACCTATGAATTGGTCTTCAAAAATAATATTGAGGTTTCTAATATCATTTTTTTCTAAACTGAATAGTTTGCGCGAGAGACACTTTCAAAGTGGTAAAAGAGAAAATGATAAAAATAAAAAAAATATATATATTATGTACATTACTATGGAAACTTCCACCGAAAATTGTTTGAACGAGATCTAGTCAGTAGTTTTTTTTTTAATACGTCATACATCGTAAACCGCAATTTACCTTTCAAGTTTATACGGAACCCTTAGTGCACGAGTCCGACTCGCACTTGCCCAGTTTTTTCATCCATCTTTGAAATAGCCCAACATTCATGACGCCACATAGGAACTAACATTTTAAATAGTTATAGACGATACTGCGCAATGTCCGAAAGAGTTACACTATGGGTTTAAGTTGGTAAATGTCTCATACACCCTTTCGCTCCATCATGCCCGTGAACAGGCTCCGTCAGTTGAGACTGGTAATTTCTTAGCTGCCAGTGGTTTATTTCAATTTTTATATTTTTAAATACTCTTTTTTCATTATTTATTTATTTTGTGCTCATATAATTGAAGCGACAAGAAATATGTAACCAAGTATATATGTAACTCATAATATGATTTATAAGAGTGCCCATGGAGTTTCTTGCACGTTCTTCTCCATAGATATCTACGGTTTGGAACGTGCAATTTAACTTCACTTTTTTGACTGACCGACATTTTGACAATTCTAAAGCGTCTGAAAATAGTCTATTTGAAACAAACAGATTTTAGTGTACACCACAAATTTTTAATTAGTACAAATACTTAAAGGGCTTATTAGAAAAGGTCTTGTTATTATTTAAGTAAAATCTCAATAAATTATATTCATAAACAGCAAAGTTATTAGCGTTAGTTTATATCCCAAAATGTCACTCAATTTATGGAAATATTGTACAGGCGATTGATTATGAATGAATGAATGAAGATCAAAATAGAAAAATACTGCGCGTAGTATTTTCTAGTTGCAATTGTTATGAATGATTGATCAATTAAGAATGTACCAATTATGACAAATTTTAGTGGACAATTTTGTTTTTTTTTTACTTTTGATTACAAAAATATGATCAGTAACGGGTACGGATAGAGCCCCATTTTTTTGTACAGATTATAAAATAGGGTTGTATATTTAATGCTTTTGATTTGAAATAAACGTTTCTGTTTTCTGCTCCGCCCAGAACGGAGGAAGTCATTTGATGATTTCCCTAAAAAAATGATAAGACGTGTCTGTCATAATTCCTGACATATCTCATATTTCGTCTAGCATGACATTTACCATTCGCCATACGAGGCAGGAACATCGTTAGGTATTCATAGTTCCGTCACAAGTTATAGCAACAGCTAGCAATGGCACACATACATTGTTATAGTGTATGTCAGCAATGTATCACACGTACATTGAGTTGAAACAGCGGCCAACGGCTCAGTGGGTGATTGACGATCTGCATTTCAAACTCCACTGATGTTGTTTCCATATTGCATACATGAAGTAGTGCACTCGCATGCTGACCGATTCGAATAGTCTTCATTTTGAATTTTGACGTGGTTTAATCTCTGTAGTTGCATTATCACGCGAATGTTTATGTGGCTTTGTCATGATAAAAACATGGTGTTTTGGGTGTACGTGATTTTGTTCTCTACATAAGTGGTCAATCGTTTCTATGTGCCTGTGTAATTTTTTATTTTTATTTTTTATTATTGATAGGCTCGTGTTTGACCACTATCTCAACTGATGGTAAGCGATGATGTGGGCGACGATGGAGCACGCTTGCCTAGAAGTAACCTATTCACTCTTGACTTAAATACCCCTAGGTTGTAGCTATCAGGGATCACAGTCGACAAGTATTCGTGTTAGCCCGAATACTTCACGATTTGATGTGGCCGAGTAGTCAGCCACATTTGTCGCGACAACGCAAATAATAATGCCATTTTTTGTATAATTTGAGGGACTATCCCTTGGATAAAATACAGTATAGATTCTGGGCGTAATTTCTCTATAATATGTATTTATTTAGAAATATTTCTGTATGTTTATCAGTTTTCTAATACTCATAACACTAGCTCTGCTTATCTTGGGGACTAGACGGCGTTGTGTGATAGTTCCGGATATTATTATTATTATTAATTTAGCTTCACTTTGTGACAATTCCAAAGTAAATGGTTAGTAAATGGTTTATTTAAAATATAAGTTAAAAAAATACAGTAGTATCTTGATAAATCTTGATTGTGTCACTAAAAATATTTGTATGTGCATGTGTACCAGTACTAATGACCTACCAATGTAATGCGACGATAACCATTATTTGCCTGAAATTAGGATAATTGCAGGTAAATAATATTTATGGTAAATATGTAATACCTAGGTGAGTGTGTTGCTATCCATCAGGAACGATTCCAGACTTTAGGTCGTTACTGAGACACGTTCCGATCCAACTTTCTTATTACTTAAAATACTAAAACTTCACGAAGTTACCGTTTCATAATCTGCGCGAAGATTTTACAACGTAGAAACACAGTACATTGTCGCTGGTCCGATATTATCTAGCGAGTTATAAAAGTGGATACAATGGAGATTGCTTGCTACAGTAATAGGCACATTTTCTGTAGTTCAGGTTTCAGCGCGGCGCGGGTACAAGACACAATGTAGTAGAGACCTTCTCTTTTCAAATTTTGCCATTTATATAAGTAGTTTTTTTTTTTGTAAAGTTGGCTATAAGCCGTGATGAAGGTTGCCAAGTTTATTGAACCTCTTTTTACTTTACAAAATCTTACACATGCTCTAAGTTGTACGTATGTATTACGTTACTAAATTGACAATCCCGGAGAACAGGAATGACATTATGTCTTCGAAAGCTACAACTATTAACATAATAGATACTCTATTTGCGTTTAAGATAATCCAATTCCCAAGAACGTCGGTGCGCACCCAAGCTAGCCAGATTCTGATGTGACAGTAGTAAATCTAGCACACGTACATCACAACATTAGCCCTACGTCCTTCGCACCTTAATCCCCCAAGGCCAAGAATGTCACCCCTTAATCACCATCCCTGAATATCTAACACGATTTAGAGGAAACAACATCAAAACACTCCACAGGTCGCAGCTTACCTCTACATGTCAAAAACAGGTCAAAGCGAGAGAGACACGCATATCACTCCATGCTAGAGCGAAAAAGACGAAACATATATTATGAGGGGTACCAGGTAATCCCGGCCTTGTACAGAATACATAATACAGATCTAACAAGGGAGCTTTAAAAGTAATTAAAATGCTCCTGGAGATTATCTTTTTGTACGAAATTGGTGTCTCTCGCTGGATTACAGAATGATCTAGTACAGCTGAGAACCTTTTCACTTTATTTTTTTTTATGGTCCTTGCGTATTTTACGACGGCGAGGCTGCGTTGTAAGTACATACCAAAAATAAACTGGGCAAGTGCGAGTCGGACTCGTGCACTGAGGGTTCCTTACAAACTTAACTATGTAAATAGTTCAATTGCTGAATAAAGTCTCGAAGATTTTTCCGAAAGGCAAAAAAAGTATTATTTTTTTCTGACGTAACAACAAATTTACTGTTTTCAGATTTATTTTTATTCCTGTGCTAGACTTTACTTTATGCCAAATTTCAGGATTCTGGTTTAACGGGAAGTAGCCTATGAATTTTGATTCCAATGAGAGTTTCGAAATATCTAAATGTGCGGTAGACTACGGAAACTGATATACATTTTTAAAAAACTAAGACATGTCTCAGATCCTGAACTGCTGAAACGGTTATATTATGCCCTATGTCAGTCACGCTTAACGTATTGCGTGTCTTCCTGAGGAGGCGCTTTGAAAACCTTACTAAAGCCTGTTGAGATCGCCCAACGAGCAATATTAAAGGTATGTACTTTTAAGCCGTACCTTTTTTCTACCAAAGCGTTATACCAGTTTTTATATAGCTTCTTTTTTTAATGTGAATGTGAGATCACCGTGGACTTCGCGAATTCTTAGGTTACTTCCTATTACGACTTTTTTTAAATTTTTTTGTGCTTTTGGGTACAATATCGACTGGTCTACACATTTCTTACATAATTGGACCACACAATTATAATAAAATTAACAAAATTTTACACATATACCCTCTTACAAAAGATGAATGCAAGAAAAAAAGTTTTTGAGTATCTCCAAAAACTTGATTATGATGAAACTGAACTTCTTCTACACATATAACAAAATAGCACAGCACAAGTTACACTTACACTCTCACACTACACTTCTATACACAACCCCCTTTACTTAAAAAGGGGGAATGCATGTTTTTATTATAAAAAAAATGTTTTTTGTTTTTGTTTATTTTTGGAAATATTGCTATGTGTTGATTATGACTACTGTGTATAATATAGGAATTAGCTATTCGAGGGGAATTGCTCCGATAGCCAAAATACAGGCTTTGCCTAGTCTGGCTACAGATGCTACCATGTTTATGTATTTACTTACCCGGGGCCCTGGGACGAAGGCAAAGAAGGAACAGGAGTGGGCTTTTTAGTCAGTAAAAATCTGACACTACTTCCCGCTCCACCCATTGGGCGGGATTTGTCATAAGATGATTTCCCAACTAAAAAAAAGAAACCGCACCACATATGTATGTAAAAAGTTGTTATAATTGTTTTGGCAAATAAACGTTATTATTATTAGATACGTTTTTAGCTACATAAACGGCCGTATCTTTTTTTTCGTTAGCTTAGAAGTTTGATTTTTTCACAGCTTCAAAGAGGCGAGTTTTAATTTCAACTCGATAACTCCACGCGTTTCCGAAATAAAGGGTCTTAACAGAAAGACGGACGGACAACAAAGTGATCTTATATGGGTTTCGTTTTTTCCTTTTTAGGTACGGAACGCTAAAAATGGCTAAGCTAGTTTAACAATTTTATTTTTTCATGGAACTGGTCTAGGAATAATGTTGGTAGTCTGACTGCCACAGTTATAGTATTAACCTTGATATCAGATAATAACTTACCCTCTACGTTAGTTATTTAACTACGGGACGATTCATAAAAGCCTTAAGTAGAACTAAAAAAACATGGCGGTAGAAATAAAACGTATCTCTCTATTCGTCGGTTCCTCAGCGCACTCTTGGCAGCGGTCTCAGAAAATTAATCTGTACTCAAGCTTCCCAATTCAGTAATTAAAGAGACTCATTAAGTATTTAAAGTAATTAGTGTATTAAGAAAAAGAAACGGACTTCAAATGAAGACGTCTGCACCAGTAAACGTCTGAATTATGTCTAACAGAGTTTGTTAATTAAGCCTTCTGTAGGTTACATGCATTAATACAAAAAGCCTCTGAGAAAATTTATTTGGTAAAAGAAAAATGTTGTCTTTTTAGGGTTCGGTACCTGAAAGGTGACAAAAAGACTATTACTAAGCCTCTTCTGACCGTCCGTCGGCCCGTTTATCTGTCCGTCCGACTGTCAGCAGGCTGTATCTCGTAAACCGTAAGAGGTAGAGAGTTGAAATTTTCGCAGAATGTGTATTACCGCTACAACACAAATAAAATTAAAACAAAGTAAAACAATGAAATGAAAGGGGATAAATACAAGAGACGTCTATTTTTGAGTAATTTATATTTTGCTTGATTTTATTTTAATATTGTAGGACGGAACCCTTCGTGTACGAGTCCGACTGGAACTTTGCCAGTTTTTAGGTTTCCGTACCTTAAAAGGAAAAGACAGAACCCATATGGGATCACTTTGTTGTCCGTATGTCTGTCTGTCAAGACCCTTTATCACGGGAACGCATGGTGGTATCCAAAAAAGACGTATATTTCGACACTTACAAGGGAATCAAAATTCGTAAGGTACTTCCCATACAATAAGCATAGTCAGCCCTTTAATGTTCCCACTGCTGGGACTCAGACCTCCTTTCTAGGAGAGGGACTAGGCCTTAATCCACCACCCAGTGCGGGTTGGTGGATGTCACATGTCTTCAAATTTTTAGTTTTAGGACATGCCGGTTTCCTCTCGATGTTTTTCTTCACCGTTTTGAGAGCAGTGGTGATGAAATAAATTACACAAAGTAATGCGCCTGGCTTTGTTTGAACCTAAGACTTGTAAGTCGGGGCCGTTACCACTCGACCACCACTGCTGTGGGGGGGGGGGGGGTACTAGGACATTTACTTCCCGTTGATCTAGAATTCTGAAATTTGGTATGAATGGTCTTTAAGCACAAGTCCCGATTCCGCCATCTCCTTTCTACCATTGGACAACCCGACGTACGGCGAGTATCCACCCTTACGTTGTTGAAACACCAACGGTCCGAACTAAGCGATTTGCTTCATCGTTTATACCGCGTACATCGAGGGACTGGAACAATTTGCCTGCTGCGGTCTTCCCGTCCAACTATAATTTAGGTGCCTTCAAGGCTAGAGTGAATAGGCTCTTAATAAGCTAGTGCGCCTCACCATCAATGATTGCATCACTGCTTACCATCAGGTGGGATCGCAGTCAAGCACTGGTTTATACCGAATAAAAAGAAAAAAAAAAGTATCGGAAAAAATCTTCGTAACTCAATTTGGGAATTGAACTGTTTTCATATGTAAGTTTGTACGGAACCCTCAGTACGTGAGTGCGAGTCGCACTTGCCTGGTTTTTTTTATAATATATCAGATGTTAAATTAAGTATCCTTTAAAATTGTGGGCCAGTTCTTGCGTTGCTTTTAAAACAGAAAAATGCTATTTCCAACTTTTAGACATGATCCTTCAGTACGTACCTATCCATTAATGATACCCAGGTACAGTAAACTGATGACCTTAGTTTGTGACATGGCTAAAGTGAGGCGAACAAAAAAAAAAAATTATTGCTTTGTCTTAAATAACTTATCCTATTTACAATGGAGAGAATCCTTTTAAGCAAGGAGTATGCTTGTATTAGGATGCTCTGCCCTTCCCCAGGATATGTAATTGTATTTAAGTTATTAAAACTGATCAATTAATCTATATAAATATAAAAATGCAAAAATAAAATGGGTACACAGTATTTGTATGAAAGACAATAATGCGCTAAGAATGTGTGTTATGTGATGTGTGTTGTATGATGTGAACATAACTAACATAAGTTCGTAGTGTCACAATATGCGATACTTTTGTTCAATTTCTCGAGTAATACGTTAAGACCAGGTACGGCCGACTATCACACCGTCTCTGTCACCGTCACCGTCTTGTATAAATCAAGAAAAAAACGTTGATTTTTATGAGATTAAAAATGAGAGTATAGATGCGATAAAATTGGTTAAAAAAATAATAATAATTGCATAGTTTTTATTTGAAAATATTACAGGATTCAATATACAAAATCAGATTCTAAAGTGTAGCTCTCACAGTGTTAACCTTCGAGCATCCAAAAACTTACTTCTTCATATTCCTTCACACCGCACTGGGTCATTCTAATTCTTACACTTTCTCCACCTTACATCTCTGGAATGTGCTTGACATCAAAAAAGCTTAATTTTCCTTCAAGAGTGAAATTCGGAATTATTACGTAAAGAGTTATTCAAACTTAGTTTGGTTTTAATCATAATTATAATCTACACTAATATTATAAAGAGGTAAAGTTTGTTTTTATTTTAGTAAATTATACAGATCAAGTTAAACTTGCATTGCATAGTTTACATCGCCATCATAGTTATAAACTAACCAGCCCTCTTAGCCAAGATACAATCGTTTCGTTTGCGTTGAACGCCTCGAGTAGGCCACGCCTCCGATTGCTTTGTTCTGACCACGTGACTGAGCGTTGAGATGACGTCAGAAAATAATAAATAATTTATTATCAGGCATGTTG
This sequence comes from Mythimna pallens, assembly GCA_961205895.1. Classification (NCBI taxonomy): domain Eukaryota; kingdom Metazoa; phylum Arthropoda; class Insecta; order Lepidoptera; family Noctuidae; genus Mythimna; species Mythimna pallens. The sequence continues at coordinate 1,355,006 of OY540824.1, forward strand.
GCTCATAGATACATAAAGAGAGATACACAACGATACATAAAGAGTAAATACAATTTATCGTTAGTAAATTAGACTATGTTAGTAACAGTTCAAGTGTGGCACGTTACCGACTGAGGCGTGTCATGCCTGATTTACCATATAATAATTACGCTTTATTCGTTTTTAAATATTATTGTTTTAATGTTACTACTAATATAGTTTAGTATTTATTAACTCAAGGGTTGACTAGTAGAGGATGCTTTGTAGCATTAAGAACGCCTGAGTACGACTACTGTAAATTTTACAATAATGTAAAATTTAAATAAATTACAATGATAATGGAGAAAATTCTTAAATTATTTGATAAAAATCAATGGGCCATTTATGTTTAAGTTTTATTTTCAACTCATAATTTGAAGACAAACAAAATTGCTTGAAATCACAAGTTATATATTTGTACATCGAATAAAATATTCGTAATCACCGCAACAATTCCAATAACTCTCTGAACCACTTTCAGTATATACTTTTGCGAAAATCCTCGGAGTATGTACCTCAGCATATACAAAAAAATACAAATACAAAATGTTTTATTTCTATAACAAGTAGTTTACATTAGTCTATGATTGGAGTCTCCTTTTAAGCATGATGATGCCTGTATTAGGAGACTCCGCTCCTCCTTAGCGTTATGGAGCGCGCATATGGAGATAACCTAAACCACTTAATTAGATAGAGAGCCTGCTGAGCTCAGACTTAATCAATTAGTTAAAACCTCTGAGTTAAAAATTCAATTTCAAAATTCAACAAACAAATAATTGTTTTATTTTAAAAGCAGGCTTAACTGCACTCTGTATAAAATAAAATAGGGATTATCGTAAAGCCTTGTGTGGAAAATGAAATATTTTACGATAATTTGACACCATTTCATTTCAAACAAAAAACAATAAAATGTTCGTTCGTAGCTTTCAGCAAATTCTGCTCCCTTATGAGATAATAGCGTTCGTATAAGTGTCTATGTAAAGCACAAAAACTCCAATCCGTCTTAGACTCAAGTAAAAGTTTGATTTCAAAAAGTTGATTCAAACGTATGTTAAACACACCCACAAACACGGACTGAAAAACTTGATTCAAATCGAATATGGTTTGGTCGGGCATGCTCGCTCGGCATCCCATTCAATATGCACAAACAGGCCCTCCCAGTTCAGGCGACAGTCGGATAACTTCTCGCGTACTCTCATTCAACGCACGGTCCCACGACAACTTTGTTGGAACATATTTTTGTATACCCGATTTTATTTTCTGGAGAGAAATATATTCGTTATCTTATTGGTCTAGTGATTTTAGATATTTTTCTCTTTTGGCATTTGTTTACACTAGTATAGCGCACAATATTCCAATTCAAAAACGAACTGCATTTAAAATGAATTAATATGAATTATTTACTTTATGTAGGTTAATCTATCGTTCCACTTAACCGTGTCAACGCTCATAAATTTGACTCACTAAACCTCATATATTATAACGAGGGTGTTGTCATCATCATCATCATTTCAGGTGAAAGACGTCCACTGTTAAACATAAAACCCCCCACCCCAAATGACGCCTATTATTGCTAACAAACAAATCATATAAAAAAATAAGGTTACGCTTCGGTGTAACTGACGGCCCATCGTTAACGATTTATTGTGACGGTGTTAATAGCGCTTTTGAGCTACGCTCGGAGCCGGGAGCGGTGAGCAGTGACGAGCAGGGACTGTATCGCTGCTACTTCATTATACAGCTCTCTGGGGTAAATTCAATTCATTTGTTTTGGGATTTAATCAATTTTCCAATGTCAAACGTTGTTGAGAGAAAGGTAAATGCTCGTTTATCTCTTAATGATTAGCATAATATAAGCATTATCAGCCTTATAATGTTCCCACTGCTGGCACTCAGGCCTCCCGGATGTCACGCGGGCCCAGTGCAATTTGGTGGATGCCACATGTCTTCAATTTTTTGGTTCTAGGAGATGCCGGCTTCCTCAAGAAGTTTTCCTTCACCGTTTTGAGGGAAGTGGTGATGATATAAATTACACAAAGTTATGCGCCTGGCTGGGTTTGAACCAGCGATTTACGACTCGTAAGTTGGGGCCGTTACCACTCGGCCACCACTGCTCCTAATGATCACATTGTAATAATTGTTGTCCCGGATGTCATTTGTAGATCTCTGACAATTGTTACGTCTGTCATAAAAAAAAATGAAGTCATTTGAGCTTCTGACTCTCACAGCTTAGCAACTATACAGCTTCTTTTCAAGAAAAATCTAGCAAACCTACTAGTGCGCCTCACCATCAATAATTGTATCATACCGTCAGGAAGGATCACAATCAAGTACTAGTTTATATTTTTTTTTTAAATAAAAAGAGCCGTTCCCTAACATACTCAACTTTTTTTCCCATGAAGTTTCTCGCCCTAAGGTCGCCGATAGGACGTATCAAACTGATTAAAAACACACGTATTTTCCTCTATTCTACTATGATTTGCTTAATAAACTTTAGAATAAATGTACATTTCCCACCTCCGTTACCAACGTTGTAGGACAATGGGAAATTCTATAGAAGCTAATCTTTGCCCTCCACGCGAGGATTTCACTATTGAAGGCTTTTGAACGCCGCGTTCAGTTGTACGTGCTGGCCTGATAACACGACAGTGATGGAGCTGCCGTAGTGGTACAGTGAATAAGAACACGTCGAATAAAAATGAACTCGTAATTGGAAAAGAACTCAATTATCATTTCCTAGTAAAAGTAATTGCCGTTTATTACTCGCATATTAAACACCCGGTTGACATTTGTTTTTTTTTTATTTTCTCTTCTTACTTATTCGTGGAATACAATCATGGGTATATTTAGTACTTTGCTTTTTGTTTTGCCGACACAGGCTTCCCCCAAGTGTCACCACAATGACCGGTCATCTGCGACTCGCATCCATCGGATTTCCATGGCCCGCACGGGGTCATTGGGCTACCTTGTGGGAGGCCTTCCAACGCTGCGTCTTCTGGTGTATGGTCGCCACTCCAGAACTTTTCGCCCACATCGACCATCTGTTCTACGAGCAGTGTGTCCTGCCCACCGAAGCTAGTTAGTTATAAATATTCCACAACTATCACACAACGCCGTCTAGTCCCAAGCTAAGCAGAGCTTGTGTTATGGGTACTAGATAACTGATAAACATACTTATATATTTCTAAAAACATACATATATAGATAAATTACACCCAGACACAGAACAAATGATCGTGCTCATCACACAAACATTTGTCCTGGGTGGGAATCGAACCCACGACCTCCGGCATAGCAATCAGGGCCACTAACCACTAGACCAACAGGCCAGTCATAATAACGGACTGATGTTAATATTATTATGGTCACCCCTCCGCAGACCTTCAGCAAGTGCTGTTTAATATTGGAGAAATGCGGTTGTTATTATTTTGGCCACGATCTCCTTTAAAAACTGATCCTAAGTAAAGAAATTACCGAATAATATCAGCAGCTGCTTCAGCTATTCCTTTAACACCATATTTGCATACTAAGCGCTTACGAATACAAGTTGAATTTAAATTTTCGGATAATTAACTTCAAGGTTCTGAACGTAAAAGGTAAAAACAAAGATCCATTTCGGCTAATTGGATGGGAGGAAATAACGTCATTTTGTTTAGTCATCATATCCGGTTGGGCGGGTTGCGATGAGTTCTGTTTTGAATATAAAAAGCTTATATTTTTATTTAGGACTGAAGCGTTTTTCATAATTACGAAAGGGTTATATCGGAAACGAATTCGAACCGGAGTTTTTTTTTTAAATAATTGTAATATAATAATTTCCACAACTATCACACAACGCCGTCTAATCCCAAGCTAAGCAGAGCTTGTGTTATGAGTACTACACACCTGATAAACATACTTATATATTTCTAAATACATATTATAGATAAATTACACCCAGATACATAACAAATAATAGTGCTTATCGCACAAACATTTGTCCTGGGTGGGAATCAAACCCACGACCTCCGGCATAGTATTCAGGGCCACTAATCACTAGACCAACATGCCAGTCAAAATTATTATTAAAACAGGCTTACGCTTGACCACTATCTCACCTGATGGCAAGTGATGATGTGGCCGGCGGCGGAGCACGCTTGACTGGCAGTAACTTATTCACTCTTTACTTTGTTCCGTAGGTAGTAGATATCAAGAATCGCAGACTTCGGCAGGGAATTCCACCCCTTAGCTCCACGCACAATGAATGTGTCTAAAACGTTTTGTGCACATTTTTTATTTTATTTTATTTTATATAAACCATTGCTTAACTGCGATCCCACCTGATGGCAAGCAGTGATGCAATCATTGATAGTGAGGCGCACTAGTTTTTTAAGAGTCTATTCACTGTAGCCTTGAAGACACCTGAATTATAGTTGGAAATTGTTCCAGTCCTTCGATGTACGCGATATAAACGACGACGCGAAACGCTTAGTCCGGACCGTTGAAGTTTCAACAACGTAAGGGTGGATACTCGCCGTACGTCGTACATTGCACAAAATGTTTTTAACGTGGCGGTGGTGCATCGCGGTTCTGGTGGTCCGTTGATGAAACGGGCTTGGCGGAATTAAGCTGTGCAATTCTTATATATTGTGGTTGTTAATCTATCTACGGCAAGACCTTGTGATTAGTGCGGCTATTATCTAGTTTCAAAGTCACTTTTGTAAGGGATAAAGACACTAGGTATCTAAAAACAGCTGTAGCCTTTAAAGTTATACGTATTTATATCAATAGTTGTATTATTCAGTTGTATAAATTGTTCCACTTGAGACCCACGCGAGTTCGCTTGAACGCTAACAAATCGGCCTACAAAGCTGACAAAACGAATGATCTGTGACCACAGATCAACAATTCGCCTCGGTGGGCACGGCGTTGTCAACATATTACATACAATTCAAGTTACTCACTATATGTAGAAGTTATTCTTCTTTCGTCTTAACTTTTTCCGACCAATATGTAGACACCTGTATAGCTTCTGTCGTTAACTTAGTTTAAGTTGTAGAAAGTGTAGGATGTGTGCAAGAAAGGAGGTGACGCATATCCTGTGTAGGGGCTCCACGCTGGCACTGTGTTTTGCATTGGGTCAAAGATACCACATTCGGCCAGATTGCTTTTGCAGTGGCCAACTTGAGCCCGCAGTTTGGTTCAAAGTTTTCCAGATTTACCACTGCAGATTGTGTTCAGGTGGCAGATGTTCTGCCGGAGAGAAGAACTTTGAAGGATTGGGATATCTTTTCGTCCACAGTTCACGTCTCTGGTCCGAAGCGCTTTTCAGTGTAAATATTTATTTATACACGGCCAGTCATAATTCTAACTATGCCTGAGGCCGGTTTATTGTGCTTATCATAGATTTTAATACACGAACATTCTTAGTGCCTGATTGCGTCTCTATTTGATTACGCGTTCTATGTAAGTCAGCAACCAACAAATAGAGCAATGTATCCTGCGTGAAAACTATCTCCGACTTATTTCCGGCAACCACAAAACGCGACGGGACGATCCCCATCGTAAGTTGCAACTTGCAACCACGGACACAACTACAAATAAATTACCAACTCCTAAACCTTTACTCAAGCTTTTTTGGCCAAACTATCCTTTGTTCACGACTTCAGGCATATTTATGTAAACTTGCAGTTGATCGTAAAATAGTAGGGGGTGGAATAGAGACACCCTTTTCCCCTCGTTTTATAGGAAAGTGTGTGCCTTATGGCTCAATCGACGCTGCAGTGACGATAAGCCACGAGAACCAATATTGATACGTTGTCACTCACATAAAACTGTCTTGGATTTTGTTTTTTCATTCTGTTCGCTTTTGTGATTTCAATTTGTGATTCGAATTTACTTACTTATTTATTGAAAGAAGAATAGTAGTAGAAAAAGAATATGTGAATTTCAAAAGTGTGACTCATAAAATCATGCTTTGTGTTCTCCTGGAGTTAGGCAGAGGTGATATAAAAATCAATATTATCTATTTAATTAATTAGTCATCATAATCTTCCTGCCCTTGTCCCATTTTATCCTCACTCTATCCTGTCAACGGTAATGCTAACATTGATTTCCTTTTTTCTTACAAAATTCATCCATCTGGACCGTAATTCACCACGCGGGCTCAGTGCGGATTGGTGGATGTTACGTGGCTTCGAATTTTTGGTTTTAGAACATGATGGATTCCTCACGATGTTTTTCTTCACCGTTTTGAGAACAGTAGTGATGAAATAAAATACACAAAAGTAATATGCCTGGCTATTACCACTAATCTATACCACCTCTCCGATAAAATATTGCTTAACATATTTAATCTACACAACTATAAGCTTATAATACTAATAAAGAGCTATTAGCTAATCTAGTGCAACAAGGCACAAACACGGATGCACTTTAAGTGCCACTCAGCGCAACAAACATCAAATCATTAGGAAAGCAACACCGAACCGTTCCGGTGCTTAACGCTCTAATCCATACGCTCGACAAGCAAATTCAGTTATCTGACCAGATTTCCGCAAATTTCCCTCGAATATTTCAAATATTATCTGAGAATAACAGATAAATACAGTGATTTCGATTGCATTGTTCTTGTGAGTTGTGCTGGCAAGTTTCAGATGTTTGTTTCGACACAATCAATTGCTCTTTACTTTGCTAACTTTTTTTAAACAGATTTAACTTTTTCTCCTGCTTCGAACACGCAAAATTTAAGACGAGACAATACGAACATGGATTGGAGCGTTTGTTAAACTGTTCTTAACTTAGGTGAGAGGTAAAAGGTTCATTCTACGTGTAGTGTGTGTTTACTTTTGTAGCTCTTTCTGCGATGATAAAAAAATATTATACATGAATCTAATATATAAAGCACGATCCTTTGTTCTATGTCTGCGTGTAATTTATCTATAAAATGTATGTATTTAGAAATATATAAGTATGTTTTTCAGTCGTCTAGTACTCATAACACAAGCTCTGCTTAGCTTGGGACTAGACGGCGTTCTGTGATAGTTGTGGAAAAAAATATATAAAAAATCTCGTGTCATAGTGTTTGTTATCAAATAGCTTGACCGTTTTTTATTACTTTTTTTTCGTATATTTGGTCTGAGAATAGGTCGTAGGTTATTTTTGACCGTCCTATCCTCACCCCTATTTTTTATGATGAAACTACGTTTGTCGGCTCAGCTAATTTTATACTTATTGTCCTTGGATGAACCAGCACAGCAAGTACAGGGATAATCTTCGATTGGTACCACATTCCCTGCAAAGGCTATCAAAATAGTAAAAAACCTATCTTGTGAAAGTAATAAGCGAGTCTTTAATTCTTATATGAATACAGTGTCAGAGTCTTATGTTTACCAAGAAGGAGATGGCGGGACGACGAATTGGCAAGAAGTGGCTGAGAGCTGGGAACAATGGAAGAAAAGGAGGGAGCCCATTGGCCAGCAGTAGGACAATATAGGCTAAATAAAAATGAATACAGTAGCGTAGATAATGAAGAAAAATTTATTTTACAAACAAGTTTTAAAAAACACTTTTAGGCGTAAATGTTTTCCTCAGTATAAACTAGATGAGGCCGGCGTTGATAAAATGTAAAGCAGATTTATGCCTGAAAGACGTGGAATCAGCTTCCTGCCTGTTACTAGGTAAACAATACTGTCTCCAAATGTATCGGCAGTCATAGATTGAGGTATTACAGTTTTGTTAGAACCCAAAAAAATATAAAAAAGAAAAACGTCCCGCCAGTGAAAGCGCTAACACAACACTTGTACGAACCGGTCCGAACCTCGAACAACCTTCCGTTTGCTGACCTCCAAATTCTAAAAGACATAGTGTTATCGTCCGAATAGAAACTATCCCGAAACTGTAATGGCTGGGTTTTGTATGCGATCATTGTTTGCCGTCAATATATTACTTATGTAACGACCAACCGATACTAGGGCTATGAATTAATAGCGTTTGGAAACTGTTTAGATCGTATTTTGAAAAGGGATTTGCCGGCGCTTATTTTAGGGTTAAGTGTGCGTCAAATGGCGGGCGGAGCGGGGTAAGATGGGTAGTTGTGTAGGGGCGAGTGGGCAGCGTTTAGTGAGGTGACCTAGAATATTTTTATGAACACGCTTTGATGATAAAGTTATATGGGCACACGAGTAAAGGGTTTTTAGAAAGGATAAACTAAAATCCTTAACACCCGAGCGATTGTTAGTATGCGGCAGATATTCAAATATTTCATTTATAAAAGGAGAAATTTACTGACTACTACTGTATCAACGTACAGCCTAAACTACGGGGAGTAGGACTATGAAATTTTTCACGAGATTTCCGTTTATAACATTGGCGAGAGAGGATTTTCCAAAATTCACCCCCTAAGGAGCTGAAACGAGGGTTCAAAGTTTGAATGGAGAAACTTGCTTTTAAGCGGGCGAAGCCGTGGGCAGAAACAAGTTTATTTATATATACTTTATTGTATATCAGGATTACAATTTACAAAAGGGAAATCTGACAATAAAAAAACAAACTTGGTGGCCTTATCGCTTTAGTCGATTTCTTCTATGTAACCTGGAATATACAGAGATTGCCTGGGTGTGTTAACAGAAATTATATAGGTACTTAATAATAAAATAGATACATAATATGTATCTATGCAAGAGAATAAGTGGTAAAACGAAAAATTGATGAAAAAATATATACCTACTAGCGGTCCCAACAGAATTGTCCTGACCGAAAGCTAGCTCATCGTCAGAAGGAAAATTAAGAATCCGATTACTGCACCACCTACTGGATACGATTGTATTCGATCGAACCATCTTAGGCCGCTATCCCACTGGTGTTTTACGAGCGTTGGCGCTTCCCCTACGTCTGCGCAGAGCCAACGTTACGCAGACGCGACTTAACATCGCTCGTAAAACGCCAGTGGATAGCGGCCTTACACATCACCCACTCAATCATACACACATAATTTCATCCATATTGGTCAAGCCGTTTAGGAAGAGATAGGTGACAAACACAAGTACAGAAGAAATATATATACATACAATCGGACGTCCGTATGACGCCCGCGCGCCGACACGACATACCCGACACGACTTCTCCGCGTTCACTAAAACGACGATATCTCAGAAAATACGCGTACTAGCTCTACGAACTTTACGTTCCTGAAATTGTTATGAATTAATCTATTTGATTATGTAGGGTTTTGTATAGTTTGACTTTGTAATGTATTACTAATCTGAACTTATAGTAGTGTGAGGACTATTTCCCAGTTTCGGGTACAAAAGTCGTCATATTTATAAAATAATAATAATATTCCACAACTAACACACGACGCCGCCTAGTCCCAAGCTAAGCAGAGCTTGTGTTATGAGTACTAGACAACTGATAAACATACAATTATATTTCTAAATACATACATATTATAGATAAATTACACCCAGACACAGAACAAATGATCGTGCTCATCACACAACCATTTGTCCTGGGTGGGAATCTCACCCACGACCTCCAGCATAGCAGTCAGGGCCACTAACCACTAGACCAACAGGTCTGTCAAAATAAAACCATATTTTCCTAAAAGAACTGTTGTATCAGACAGATTGCCATTCTCCAACTACCAGGGTTTCCTATTAATCATACCATCGACAGTTGTCCCGCGTAATTATTCTAGGGAACCTGGGAAGTGGTTCGCAAGCTCTCATTATGAATTCCTTATTGTACAAAAGTGGGCTAACAAAGAAACTCTTTCATTCACGAGTATATCAGAGAAAGGCTGGAGCCTCGTACTTTGTAATAGAAAGGGGAATGGTCACTAGATGCCGTGCCAAGTAATTAAGTGGGCTGATTTAATAGAATTGGATTAGTGGGTTGTAGTAGACGATGGTAATCTGACCTCTAGTTAATGAGAACGTTTTTAGAGGTCAGCTTTGGAGGGTATTTTCAAGGGTGATGTGATTACGTTAGTCTTTTTGTGGCTGGTAGTAATAAAAAGATATAGTTAGCTAAACCATTACTATGGATATTAATGAATGATTATTTATGAGTATGTTTGTTGTTACAACGTTAACGTTAACGTTTACAAGAAATGGTGTGTTTTGGGGATTTGCATTGCGTATATATTCAATGTTACCATATATCGATACACTCGTAGTGCTGCTGCGCTGTGTGTCGCGGGTTCGACTCTCACACAGAACAAATATTTACATGAATTGCAGATTTTTTTTTAAATTATCCCATAGGAACATATTCCCGAAAAAAAGTATCCTGTGTACTTTAGAACATAGTCTACCTGTGTGGCAAGTTTCATCGATATCCATTTAGCCGTTTTATGGTGAAGAAGTAACAAATATACACACATTTACAAATTTTCGTCTTTATACCAAATCTTACGACTTCTCACTTATCCGAATTGAAAGCATTCTACGCTCTGGAGCCCTACCATGACGTATCAGGGATGGAGCTGTACACCCTACAAATAGCTCCATGTAGTTCCATTAACAGTTCAATTTAGGTCTTCAAATGGATCGTGTTAAAGACTCGTGGTTTCTTTTTTTTTTTTTTTCGGTTGGAAAATCATCTTATGACATCCCCCGCTCTGTGAATGTGACAACACCGTGGACTTCGCGAATTCTTAGGTTACTTCCTATTACGACTCACTTTTTTTTTTTAATATGAATTTTTTTATTGTGCAACAATATCGACTGGTCTACACTGTTCTTACATAATGTCTATTAATACTGTAATATGAAAATATTGTAAACAATATTTTTTTTAAAAGAGTAACCATGGAGTTTCTTGCCGGTTCTTCTCCATAGGAAACGACCAATTTGGAACCGTGCACTAGCTTCTGACGTTTTATAAGTGCCCATGTAGGCCTATGTGAAATAAAAAATTTTTGACTTCGACTTTGATAACACTTACAGGCTTTGAACAGGTTACATCATATTAAGTTTGAAAACAATTAATAACTTTTTTAACGAGTCTCCTTTAGAAGAAGAAAATGAACAATCCGCGGAATGTTTGTAGTTACATGCCGATGGACGGCGCTAATGAGAAAAACTAATTTCTCGACTGGAGTTCGACTTGGAACTTTTCAAAATTGTCGGCCGGAACAACGGTGGAATTAAAAGTGTAATTATATAGGAAACGAGAAACTGGAAAAGATTGTGAAGGTTCTATTTGTATGTCTATATGTTCAGCCGGACTGTAAGAGCGGGCGAGGGGCGGGGGCAGCGGGGATGACTCAAACATAAGAACTACTTTGAAGTGGGCAAGTGAGCGCGGGAAGCGGCACGGGCTGCTCGATGTGGGACGCGCGCGGGCAACTCACGCCGTAGCTCGTTCATACAAGTGGCCGCAGTGAGTGCGCGGGCGGCGAGCGGCAACGGCACGGGCGCGGGCATCTCAATCTAGTTCCAGCTAACCGCGTGCGTTGTTATGATGGCTCGACTGCAGACAGGCACAGCGCACGCGTTCCTTCCCTCACCGCTCCCGGCATCGCGCTGCCAGCTGCTTTTACTGATTATTTAAGTGTGACCCTATGGATCAGAGCCTGTACTCTCTGGGAAGGGTTTCGTTTGCGTGTCTAAACGTCGGTCGAAATCGTCAGCAGCTTTTTTAATCAGATGATCTTAATAAACACGTTTTGTAATGGACGCCGAGCCTGCGGACCTAATATGTGTCAAAGTGACAATAGACTGATAGGACAGTGAGTGATTATGTGAATAATTAGTGTTTTCTAAATGAACCTAATTAGTTTTTAGTAAGGAACTCATAAAATGAGCCCTAATTGTGTTGTGATAACGTGTAATCATATTACGTAGTGATAAGGACTAAGGTTTTCTGATGGTGACTTTTTAATGTTTTTATATTTTTGTAGAATAGATAAGTGAATTCCGAATAGAATGATATATGGTTTCATATGTGAAATATTGATATTTCTATGTAAAAAGCCTGTTTAAAGTGTAAAGGCTCTCGTTAAGGTAAAGTTTCGCGATACTAAAGGTTATTGCATGAAATTTCGAGATTATTCCGGGCTTGATTCTGATTGGTTGAAGTATTCGTGAGCATTCCGGAATGTTCCTTAATGGCTGAAAAGCTCCACCTTCTGACCGTTCGACCAATCAGCGATCAGCTGCGTAATGTATAAATTAGAACCGGTTTGTTTCCGGACACAGTCGTTTGCCGAATATTCTGAGAAGAAATAAACCTGGAAGAAAGAAGCCTTGTTTTATTTCAAGTCCAAGAGAAAGAAATATATACAGTCCACTACACGTTTCGTGTTGAACTTTTACTGACTAAAATCCACCAGTGTTCCTCATAACGCCCTTAGGCCGCGGTAACTCTTTGAAATAATCCTGCACCCCCTAGTTACGTTGCCTACTCTTTACAAGTTCGTGATGCTATGGGAAGATTATCTTTCAATAACAAATCACATTTGTTTACAAAAATATATAGTCTCATTACTATTTAAATAGGCTCCCCTACTTTACTAGCTTACGATGTTTTTTACTAAAAAGGGTCGATATATTGACACCTTAATTTTAGGTACCTATATACTTATGTAGACTCCATAATAGGTCTGCGTAAATTCTTATTCCAACGAAATTGGGTTTCTATAGCAGCCAAATCTTTAGCTTAGCCTTTGACCTGCAATAGCATAATAGGCTAGATAGGTACCTAGATAAGATTAGAGTATACAGATTTGCCTCAGCAGCGACAGGTTTCTGGTGAACTGGACAAATTTGTTATAATTATCAGTGGAGTAATTTGAAGGCGTACGAGGAGCCGAAGCCACCTCGCAGACACATGAAAGTTATTATAATTATCATACTCCTCTATTTATTTCATATTCAAAAGGAGCGGAGTGAGAGGGTGTGTCAGACTTTACTGACTAAAAACTTACTCCTATTTCTTCGAGGAAGATAATAATGACAATGATGATTCAAACCAATATCATAAATGAACGAAAGTGTGTTGGTCTGTTACACAGGACACAAGATATCTTTCATTGTAGTAGTTCCCTTCTAATAATCTATATATATAAAAGGGGAAACTGACTGACTGACATATCAACGCACAGCCGAAACTACTGGGATTAGGAGCGTGAAATTTTGCACAAGGTTTCCTTTTATGACGTAGGCGAGCACTAAGAAAGGATTTTACAAAATTCACTCCCTAAGGGGATGAAGTGGGGGTCGAAAGTTTGTATGGAGAAACCTACATTTACGCGAGTGAAGGCGCGGGTAGAAGCTAGTAATAAATAACGCGATCAAAGCAGTGGGCAGTAGTTAAGATAGTAGAATAGAATAAAATAGAATAGTATTATAATTATACTAATACATACTAGATATACTAATATTATGTCAATAATGAAAGGAAGTTCTCTTTAAGTTTCCTCTTGAAGATATCTAGAGAAGGGCTGTCGCTAAGAGAGTTCCACAGACGCACTGCAGATACAAAAAAGGAGCCATCGTAGCAGCTGGAAGTATGACGTAGAGTACGAAGGAAAAGAGAAGAGGTGGTGCGATAGGGTTCCTTGTCCTATGTCACTTGGGGACAGCGCAACATGTTTTTTTCTTCCTATTGTTCCTCGTCACGCTATCACTAACTTATTTTTCTTTCATAACATTCGTCACACAATCCTTCCATCTTTTCTTTGGCCTCCCGATCATATTTATACCTGTTCAGCACTATTTTAAAGAATGACAAAAATATCTTTGAAATTTTCTGTTGATTTATAAAATAAACCAACACCTACCTATCAACTTAATTTAAGTAAAACAGGTTTAAGTGAGTGTACCTATTTACTATTTCTAAAAATAAAATAGTAAATGGGTACACTCACTTAAGCCCACTTAAGCACTAGATGACGAGTAACCGAATTTAATTTAAAAGCAATTAGTGCCTGTGACAGCAGGGATGAGTTGAAATAATATTAAGAGGCTCCTTTTCCACTCGCCTATCGTCAACATCGAGCATGGTTTAAAAGCTTGTTCCTTCATCTAACGCAACCCAACGCGATGCTTAACAAACAGGCAACACGAAAAAAGAGAGTTAACGCCTGAAAACTCTGTTAGCATTCGGTAATTCCGTGATTTACACGAATATTTTTTTAAACCCTTAAAAGTTTTTGAAAAAAATAGTGGTCATTTAGAACCTTGATTAAATTGGCAAGGCTTTTATTGTTATACTTTTTTAATTTTTGAGTAAATTATGAAGTGTCAAAGTTCATGCATAATAGCAGATTTTCAGAGGTATTTACTGGATTAGTTTTACACAAATTTATAAATTGATTTCAATAGAAGCTTAGATAATATCCACAAGATACTGTGTTTCTAAAATATCTAATGAAAAATGCGTAGTAACGTCATAATAAAACAAAATGGATTTCGAGTTGCATCCCCTTAAGATGATAAGCCTGCTGTTCTAAACGTCATTCATTATCATAGGTTAGATTTTTAGAAGTTAGCGGAATAAAGGCCTTACCACGAGCTCTTAACGCAGGCCATTTTACGACCTAAACTGAATTGTAAAAGGGATGGCGCTATGTAGTGTGTTCATATCCAACCCTCTGTCTCGCTCGTATGCCTGACATTTTAACACGTCATGATAAGCCCCTGGGTGCCAAGTCCCACAAACTTCAGTTGAAAAGAGTGTCGTGTCTGGTCCAGGCTACTGCCCGACAATTGATTTTAAACTGCAGTATATTCTAATCGTTTGGTGAACTTTTATACAGGACACTTCTTTTGTGGTGACAAAGATGTCCGTTACAGGTGTTGATCAAAATTCTGAATGTTGTTAAAAATACGGTTGTATTCTATAATCTTATCCTATCCTTTTAAAATTACTTCAAAATCAAAATTAATAAAAAAAAGCCTGTTCCTATCCATACGTTTGTGAGGATGGATGTATCCATACATCCATTCTCACAAACTTATGAGAGAGACCAATTAATACCTTCAGAGGCCCATATATCTTCTTTATTTTGCAGGTTCCGCACCTCAAAAGAAAAAAAACGTAACCCTTAAAGGATCACTTTGCTGTCCGTCTGTCTGTCTGTCTGTCAAGACCCTTTATCTCGCCGCGAAAAACGTGTATTTCGAAACTCTCAAAGGAATTAAAACTCCTAAGGTACTTCCCGTTGACCCAGAATCCTGAAATTTGGCATAAAGCAAGGTACATAGCTCATAGCACAGGTATAGGAATAAATATGAAAACAGTAAATTTGTTACCAACGTAACAAAAAAAAACCTTTTATGCAATTCGGAAAAATCTTCGAGACTCTATTCGGGAATTGTAGTTTGTACGGAACCCTCAGTGCGCGATTCCGACTCGCACTTGCCCAGTTTTTAAATATAAATTATGCCCACTATAGCCATTGGTCAATTTTATCTCAACCCGTACTGTAGAGGTTTATGCTGCAAAACAAAAGCCTCCCAAACGACTGACTTCGAACAACGAGCCCGCATTGAGTCTGCTAGTGATGTTCTGCATTCAAGCGTGATGCTATGATAGAGCCGTGGCGATGCTCGCAAAATAAATTAAGGTAACGTACAATATAACGTACGTACAAAGCGTTGAGAGAACACGTTCATTATGCGTACAGCTAACGAGTGAAATTCCCTGCCAGAGTCTATGTTTTTTGATAGCTATAACCTAGGAGAATTAACTTCTAAGCAAGCGCGCTCCATCGTCGGCCACATCATCGCTTATTATCAGGTGAGCATGTAATTACATTAATTCACATCTTTACACCCTAATTAGAAATTTAAGTTCCAATCATAATTTAAGCACTGAAATTTTTCTTAGGTAGCGTTTTTTCTTTTTATTAGTTTTGCTGATTATAGACAAATTAATATGGGCATCACACATAAAAACAATAATGGCGCAATCAAGACGTTATTACTTTGAATTAAGTTTCATTTTCGTTTGATGCAACTGTCAATGACGGGGTGATATAAATTGATACGTTTTAATTATTGTAGGTTAAAAATTGCTATTTTAAAAATAGCTGAAATCTATTCAGCAGCTGATTCTAAACATACTAATTTCAAGATGTGCTTTTAACTACTACATTACATGTTGTATTTGAACTTACTTTCTTAAGAACGCTCATCATCATCATCAGCTTAGTGATGATTGAAAAAAACCATTTTTTTTAGAAATAGGTGCGTAATTTTTGAAGATTATATAAAACTAGAATCAACAGACCTTTAGTTATGACTACTACACAAAATACGGCAATGAAGAGAGAATATTAATTTATTTCCACAAATTCCCTTATTCATAACATTACTACAAAGGTCTAGGTCGGTAGAGCTTCCTTTAGTATTTATTCACATATTACGCTAGTTATGTTTAAGTCCCGTGTAATAAGGAGCGAACCAAAAACCATCGACCGCCTACTAATGTGGAGACCGGGCTGCTACTGGAAAATTCCAGTTTGAAAAACGGAATAATATTTTGCCTTAGTGGGATTTTTTTGGGGTGGGGGTGTCAGACTTTCACTGACTAAAACCACGCCTATCTCCTTCAGTTGCCTTGTGTTTGAGTACCTCTCGGAAGTCTACCCAAGGCCCTGGTAGGCTTCGGCCATGTTGGGCCTCTACGGTTTTGCTGACATTACTGATAACACTACGCGCCGTCGACGACTCGGGCTTGGTCCGGACGGTTACCGGACGGCCGGACGTCGAGCTACCCATTGCCCGTCATCCGCAAGCCCACGCCTATGGTGTGGTTGGAAATCGAGGTCAGGATTCAGGCGGCTGGGGCGTGAGGACGTCCGTACCCTCACGCGTGCGGCCGCTTTCTTCGCTAGCATTATAGTTTCACAGAAGGAGGCGACCGCCACACATTCTCTCTCGTTCCGGATCACGGAAAACCAGAATCTTAAATTAATAATAAAATTGGTCTTTGAAATTCTTTGTTTTTGAATTTTCTTTACTTTTTCGAACAATCACGTAGCCCTGGTAAAACTGGGAATACAATCCAATACTTCATCCTCAATAGTAGCACTGTCAGTAGTGCTACTATTGGATCAATCTTTGGATAAAAAACAGTTTTCTATTATGAAGAGAATTATTTTCTATTATGAGTACAACAATGAGCAGTGATGGCCAAGTGGTAACGGCCCCGAATTACAAGTTGTAGGTCGCGGGTTCAAACCCAGCTGGGCGCATTACTTTGTGTAATTTATTTCATCACCACTGCTCTCAAAACGGTAAAGGAAAACATCGTGAGGAAACCGGCATGTCTTAGAACCAAAAATTCGAAGACATGTGCCATTCACCAATCCGCACTGGGCCCGCGTGGTGGATTACGGCCCATTTCCTCTCCTACAGAGAGGAGGCCTGAGTTCCAGCAGTGGGAACATTAAATGGCTGATTAAACTATTATGCTATGAGTACAACAATACTGTATCAAGAATTTCTGAAATAGCCGTATTTAATGACCAGTTTATAATTCTGGAAAAGTTATTAAATTAAATTCAATTTATGTTTCATGTTTTTATTTGACTTTAATTTATTTGCAATGTTTTCAATTGACTTAATTATTTGAATTACTTTAATAAAAACCCGAATCACAAAGTGCTTAACAAAATAGACGATAAAATCTTTATTAAAAGGTACTTACCTCCCGCTAAAAAGCCGAGAAACTTAATTTTCCTTTTAGGAGCTTGATCTGCAACAAAAGAGAGAGTTCTTATTAATTGGGTGTGCACGTGAGCCGGGCCACTTCCACCTTTTTATGTCTCTTCCTCGAGATGTCGACTACTTGTCAGAGTGGACAGCTTCCTTTTACTTAAGGACGCACTTAATTGGGGTCCTGTTGGCGTAAAACCTGATTAAAAGGATACTGTTGAATATTTAACCAGCTACGTGTTACCTGAAGGTACACTGTATTGACTGATTTGCACGTAAATGATAAATTATTCAAACTACATCTGATTTATCGTGAAGGACGGCTCGGTTAATACCTATCGGGCATGTCGCCGTTCGGGAGGTCAATTCGCCAGATAAAAACAAAATAAAACTACAGATATTTTATTTGCAAAACATGAGTAAACTGTACCTAAAGGAACACTTTGGAGATAGTTCTGCAAAGCATACAAAGTATGAATGTGCATACTATGTATGCACAAGAAATTACCGAATACAGATTGCCGTATTTAAGTAAAAATAACTAAGTTACGAATTCTATTGATCTGATGATTAAATAAATAGTAAACTAATTAAGTAATCGGTATACTGAATGTATTAAAAAAAGATTATAACAAATAATTAAAAATATATTTCTAATAATGGAAATTAAGCAAGTAATTAAAATACTATTCTAACAAACCAATATACTTAAAATTAAAGTTAGGAATTAGGGTATACCAGGCGTAAGGGTAAGTTGTATGCATTTACCCAGTGTCTAATAAAGAAAGTATTAAATTTTTGTTACAGTATCAATCACTTTGTTTCCCATTAGACAGCGGACGTTTTTTTTTTATTCCTGATAGTTCGCCCTTGACCGCTATCTCACCTGATGGAAAGCGACGATGCGATCGACGATGGAGTGCGCTTACCTAGAAGCAACCTATTCACTCTTGACTTAAAGATTCCCGTATATATATAACGTTGTATATATAGATATACATATCAATCTATTTATATAAAAGAATAAACTGACTGACTGACATATCGCGCAGCCGAAACTACTGGAACTAAGACCGTGAAATTTTGCACAAGGTATCTTTTTATGATATAGGCCAGCACTAAGAGAGGATTTCCCAAAATTCACCCCCTAAGGGGATGAAACGGAAGTCCAAAATTTGTATGAAGAGAACTACTTGCACCGAAAGCACGCAGGTGAAGCCGCTGGCAGAAGCTGGTATTACAATAAAATTGATTCCACATACTGTCCAATTTCATAGTACCTAAACTTTTTTTAAATTATTTAACTTGTGCTTGACTGCGATCCCACCTGATGGTAAGCAGTGATACAATCGTTGATGGTGAAGCGACTAGTTTATTAACAGCCTATTCACTCTAGCTTTTTGCTCCATTAGGAATTACTTTGCAGCTAATCAAAACAGCCACTGAACTTTAATTGAAAAACTGTCCTGATTTAATATTATAAACGGTCATAAATAAATATCTTGTTTTAACTAGGTAATTAGCATAGGTAGTCATGGATAATCAAGTTGAAATAATTGAAACCGCAACCACTATTTCAATAACGCTTATAAATTATTTATTAGTTAATTAATTAACTTTAACCGTTTGTATAAATTGTGTAATAGTTTGAATTATTGCTATGAGTTGAAATTACATTACTATAATTAAGTTTATATTTGTATTAAGGTTTGCTTAATTTTGCGTTCAATAGAATTGCGAATTTAAACTGCATTAGTCGGTCGTCCGTCAAACGACTGTATAATGATGTTATAGTCGTGATAATAATGGGTCCCCACAATTATATTGTACATCGAGGCCCCTATAACGTGCCTTATATATCTTACTATATAAATATAAATCACTTCCTCATTTTTTTTCTTTTATTATATTAAAGAAAAGCTTTTGCCGGGTCAGCTAGTAATCTACATAATATTTTCTAGTAAATATTATTTTTCCCTTTCCTAGAGAGGAGGTCAGAGTTCCAGCACTAGGAATATTACAAATCTGATTACGCTACTAGCAAAAGTTTTCGGGTTTGATGGTCAGAAAGAAGGGACTCTTCAACTTTTTACACCATTATAAAGTTTGTTGAAATTGAAGGAAAAACATGGCCGCCCGTCGCCATTTTAATTGATCCCATTAGGTACAAAAAGGTTTGCGATAAAATTCGTCAGCAATTTATAAATTATCTCTAATGTACAAACTGGCCGCTGTCAATTCGTGAGTAGGAGATGCGTGCGCCTAAAAATATCTTGTTTATAAAATTAATCCTGTTAACTTACGGACCATCGTTTGCTATCAACAACAATGTTTCGCAATAAATATTGTGAAAACAATTGAATTAATAATCCTTAAAAAAAACCGAATTGATAAAAATGTAAAAAAACAATCGATATTAGAATAAGTAGTTTCTGTCCGCTATTTTTCAAGCACAGAAATTAATAGTACTGTAGTATTTAAGAAATTAATTATTCTAATTGTAGGCAAATAATTGGGGAATCGACGCATTACATTGGTAGCACGCTAGTGAAATAATCAAGATTTATCAAAATTGTTGTGCCCTAACAGGTTCCATAATTGTACTAAGCTGTAAGTCTTTATGTAACATTTATAAAAGACTGTAATAATAATAATAACTATACTTATTTATTTTCTTCCATATACATATCATAACATTTGTACAGTTATAAGAACAAGTTTGCAGACGGGAGATAGGAACCCTTTTTAAGTGACTATGGAATACAATAAATGAAAATGAACAGATTTAAAATAAAAGTTAAATAAAAGCAGAATAATTTAGCAGTGAATCAAGACAATATAAGGTGTGATAATATTCAAAGCAATGCACTGTTTGATGAGCGTCAGTTCACAGTTGTTCACGCATCGAGACTCCGTGCCTCGAACATCACGTACGAGCACTGACAACCGAACACATTGGCAGTCGTAACGGACAGGCAGCACCCGAACATGGCTGACGCCTGGGTATTATAGACACAGTAGAATAGAACTGGTGTCTTACCAAGATGTACTAACAAACGATAATCCCAATAATCGCTCTGGAAAACCGGTCCAGAACCGTAATACCTACAAAGTGTCATATTTTATATTTTTGCATTAGCAAAAAGGGTCTTTAAAAAAAAAACAAAAACAAAATATAGGTACCATAATTTTTTCTAGCCATTACGGTCCCATAGCTGGGCAAAAGCCTCCCAAAAGCCATTCCAGACATTTTTATTCTGTGCCGTCTTGATAACATCATAACGATATTAAAAAAAAAATAAGACTCGTTTAAACGGAATAAGTTTCTTGCCTCGAAAATACGATTATCGAAAGTTTATAAAAAAGTTTCTTCATATAAACATAAACATTCAAAACTTTCGCTTTTCCACTTTGGCGACAATTGCCTCGCAATGGAATATTGATTAAGTCCGTGAATCGTTCGAGGTTTGTACCATTTGTTATCTTATCATGACTGCAGTGCGAGTATGTTTTAATTATGCCTACTCTAAAAAATAGACAGTAGAAACAATTTAAGAGCATCTAACACTGTCTTGAATTAATATATAATATAATATTCACACAACTATCACACAACGCCGTCTAGTCCCAAGCTAAGCAGAGTACAGTACAGTGTTATGAGTATTAGACAACTATTAAACATACTTAAATATTTCTAAATACATACGTTTTATAGATAAATTACACCCAGACACAGAACAAATGATTTTACTCATCACACAAACATTTGTCCTGGGTGGGAATTGAACCCACGATCTCCGGCATAGCAGTCAGGGCCACTAACCACTAGGACACAGGTCAGTCGAATTACAATTGGAAGATGAAAATACATTCAAATATGTTTTTGGTAATGGAAACCCAAGTAGTTACAAATCTCTAGCAATTTCCTGCTAAACTCGCATGGCAAATCTCGTACTCAAACCGACTTGTGCAATACTCGTATTAACTTGTAAAAACGTCTTACGAGTTTCTTGCACAAGAATATTTAAAAATTAACTTAAAGTCAAAGTCAAATCTTAACTGAGGTTTATGTTTTTTATTTTGCATGTATAACCGTTATTTAATTTAACTGTACAAGGACTTCTAGTTATAGCGGTAAAAGCCTACTCCAGTCGTTTTCACGTTTAAGCACTCTATTCCATATTTTACTTGCTATTTTTATAATGTCTTCACTGCATCTAGTTTGTCTTGGTCTGCCTTGCCTGTGTGCTTTGCCTTAAGAAGGGTACCAGTTTGAGGTGAGTTTTTATCCACCTTTCGCCATTGCTCGGTCAATATTTGACGAAATATGAATATAGATATTACATTTTACAAAGAACCAGTCTTTATTAATTTTAATAAAGCAATAATGTTTTTGAATTTTGAGTACTCAAATGCTGCATACAACTTTTAAATAACGTGAAAAATTCTATCTACGTAGCGTTGTTATTCATTTGATGGTAAAAAAAAAACAAAAAAAACTAACCTGAAAATAGGTCATCTTTGAAATTTTCCGAACCTCTACTAATCCCGCAAATCTCTCGAGCTTAACTGGTTATTTTCAGATAAAATTCTGATGGCAAAAAATGGGTAATAAAACGTTGGTAAGACTGATTTTAATCTTGAAAGTGGGTAGACAGCTGGGTCGGACTCCGTGTACATAGCAGGCCTTAAGTGGTCCGTTAGAGACACACCGGGAACCATTGTTGATTGCGTATTAATTATGATTGAATACCCTTTGGGTGTCTGTGAAATGTGATTGATAACTATGAAATTGAGTTTAGTGAAGAATGCAATAGGTGTCAGTCTTATTGAAGCATCTAACAGCACCTCCTTCTCGGCTATGGCTAGGCGATATTGTGTTTATGGCGAGGCGACTCAGCGCTTACTGCACGTCAAGTCAAAACGTCTTTCGGCTGAACTGAAGATGATGTTACTTTTATCTCGTGAGTACGTACGTTGCCTAGGGATAAATATACCAATGATGCTGCGGGCGGATTATAAATATAACTAATGTATCTTTCATAAAAATATTTTATAACAGACAATTAAGCTTGTATTTTACAAAACTGTTAAGCTCCTGAAATAAAAATGCTTACAAAAAATAAAAACGGATTTATTCAGCTGTGTGGTTTTAGCTTACATAAACCTAATGGAATATTGATTTGCGGCCGTTTTATGTATCGCAACACTGTATGTACTGGATGAATGTATCATTTAGGCGTGTTTGTATAACCAAATCTAAAATTGTGAAGAGTTATAAGTTGAAAATCAATATTCCTAGACAGGAGTATTGCTGTTAAAAAGAACACTAGTGGATAGTGTCGTTAATATGAATCAAAATCTAATAATATAATTAAGTAATTACCTGCTGCAATAGTTATTTGTGCAACAAGAGAGCAAAGTTGTTTTTTGCTGCGAGTGCTAATTTTGAGTCCCGAGCAAGCGAAGGGTTCTTTGATTGAATCACGAGCTTTAGTGAGTAATTCTAAAGTAGAATCCTGAGCGATGGGAGGGATTCAAAGGGACGAGAATTAGCATTAATAGATTTAATAATGATTTCAATTAAAATAAATACTATCTCTGTCGTTAGTTTTGCTCATATTTTACAATTATTTTAACATTCTTAATCTCATTTGCCACTATTTAATTTCCGCTGTTTTTTTAAAGCACGTTCTAAAACAGTCAATGTTGAAACTAGGAATAATTATTTAAAGGTTGCCAGTTTTATCTGCTACTATAACTACTCAGGTACTCTTATTTTTGTTCAAATACAATAATAAATTTAAAATTCAATATTAAAAAAAAATACAGTTTTATATTTTACAAATATTTTCTATTTATTACGCATTTCCGAACGTGTTTTTCTTTGTGGTGGAATTTCAAAATCGGAATGAACTTCGAAATGGCATGTTTCTCACTCGCTTTTTTATAAGGGCGAGAAAGAGACAGAGTACAGTGCAGTTCAAATGTTTCGAATTGTATGACTAAAAAAAAATAATTATAAAGTTACTTTGTCTCACGCAGTGAGCAAAATCGAGTTTTGCGCGCTTACCTAGAAGTAACCTATTCACTCTTGACTTAAAGATTCCCGGGTTGTAGCCATCAGGAAACACAGATTCCGGCAAGGAATTCCACTCCTTAGCTGTACGCACAATGAATGTGTTCCCAAAACGTTTCGTGCACATGATATTCTTTGGATAGACTATTGATCAGACTTCCTGGCTTCTGATTATATGTAACAGCTGTCAAAGAAAGTGACCAACGGCTATGGGTGCTTTCCAAGGCATCGGGGTATCAGTAACGTTTTAGATAAACTTAGAAAAGTACAAATGAATTGATAAATTCGCATTAGTACTTGCCCGTTTTCGAATCAGCAACCACATGTAAGAGAAATGGCTGCCTTTGTTTATTTATTTATTTTATCTTACAGTAAGGGTAAAGACTAATAGAAAAAAATATATAAAGAGTGTAATATTATCAAATCGATAATTATAAGCCTCCACACATAGATAAAAATTATATCGACAAAAAGATTACACACAAGTCAATTAATATAAAGTTAGTTAATCATCGAAAGTTCTTTATCGACGTTAGATAGTCATCGAAAAAATTCGTCGAAAAATTTAGCATTGTACTCATCATCATCTTCCTGCCCTTGTCCCGTGTTATTTGGGGTCGGCGCAACATGTTTTTTTCTTCCATTCAGCCCTGTCATTCGTCATGCTATCACTATGTAACACTTTGTTGACAAAAGTACATGAAATACGCGATTTAGGTATTCTTGTTGATGATAGACTCAGCTTTAAGCCGCACATCAACAATATCGTAAAAAAATCGGCGCAAATGCTGGGCTTTGTAAAGCGAAACTCAAGAGGCTTCCAATTGCCCAAGACAAGAATAGTGTTGTTCAACACTCTGGTACGTAGTCGTTTAGAATACGCTAGTGTCGCCTGGAACCCGCTCTACGCAGCTCATTCCCAAAGGATTGAACAAATACAAAGAGCTTTCACCAGACATCTTGCATTTATATCTAGAGATATTAGTCATCGCTGTCCCTATGAACAGCGCCTAGATTTTTTCAGAATAAAGACACTGCATGACCGTCGCCGTTCGCGTGATCTAATATTCCTTTACAAAGTAGTTAATGGGTTTGTAAAAAGCAGTGATCTAGTAGAGCGTATTCAGTATTCAGTCCCTTTAAAACTTCCCAGACATCCCATCTCTAGATTACTCCATATTCCATTCCGTAAAACTAACCTTGGCCTCAACGCACCCTTGCTTCGAATGTGCAAAACACACAATAGTTTTTGCAAATCACCAGACACCGATATACACGGTGTCTCACTCAACAAGTTTAGGAGAGCAGTCTCGGAGGTATGAGACTGTACAAATATTCCAATCAATTGTTAATTTAAGCATAAATTTCAATACACTATCCTCTTTTTTTTGTAACGATTCATTTTATTTTATTTTTTGTCTACTTTCTACTTTTATTTTATTTTTATAATTGTATGTTTTTTTTCCATTTTGTATGTTTAATTTTTGTGGTAATAATTTAATGGTGTAAGCTGTGCATACCTATAATGGGCATGCATACCAGATAACACGTTTTAATATTATTTTTCGCTAAAAATCATGTATGTAATGCTGTTGGTGTGCCAATAAATAAATAAATAAATAAATAAATAAACTTCCTTTTCTTTCATATCACTCTTCACACAATGCATCCATCTTTTCTTTGGTCTCCCTCTCCCTCTTCATCCATCCACATGTAAACTCATAACTCTTTTAGTAACATGCGCTTCATCCCTCCTCTTCACATGACCATACCAAGACAAACGATTCCCTTTCAATTTTTCAGTCACTGTTATTGTTAGTTATTATTGTACTATCACTAGAATTTTTTGCAACTAATATAGTACATTATGATATAAGTGTGTAATGTTAGTGATTACCGTCGAGGCGGTATTTAGACCCGAGCCGTGGCGAGGGTCTTAAGAGAGCCAAGAACGGTAATCATTAATTACTCACGTGTGTCATACGACGTTTTTCGATACACTTGTGAAGAAAACAACAGTAAAACTAATAAAATTTTCTGTGACATGGCGGTAAAAATCTGTTTTCATAACCACGCGTATCATTTTTTTTTATTTATCCCTAGAGGAAGGCTAAGGTATTTTGATCATACTGCCTAGTCTTACATTTATGTTTTCTTGCGTGAAAAGTTTTTACGATGTCTTTCGTAGTGACAATAGAATACGGATGGAACACTTTCTAATGATTTTGTAGTATTTAATTTTATTTAATTAATACAGCCACTAAACTTTACTGGAATAAAAAAAAACACGCCAAAAACCGCGCGCATCTTAAAATGGCGGCCATAGACCGCAAAAAAAAAATTATTTGAATGTACAATTTATTTACTAAATGTTTTTTATTAATTTAATTACGAGTTAAATTTGTCCATTATAACTTGTAAATTGGTTGAAGTATACATTAATATAAGTAAGACATTAATTTATATACTATTGAACGGAATTTTATTCGAATTCAAAATTTGTTTTGCGAACAAAGAGGTGGAACAAAAAGGTTTTAACTACATTATAGCACTATTGCGTAATGGTAATCAAAATGTCACAGTTTGGTAACGAGTGTCATTATATACCTAAGTGCAGTGCAATAAGAGTCACTTTCTGAGCAAGTGTGTTGAAAAATAATTTATGCAACTTATAAAATATTATATTAAGTGACAAACCTTACGCCCAATGGGAATTCTCTATCGGTGAAAATGACGAACTGCCATAAACGGAACTTTTATCGCCATTCACCCCCTTTGGGAGACAAGTTTGCAAAAACCCTTCTTCAGTGCTTACTTTCGTAATAAAAGGATTGTTGTGCAAAATATCTTACTTCATTATTTTGATTGAATAGGTCGACTAAACTAATATCACTGCATCTAAAGAAATAATGATGATCACAAGTTACGATCATCAATATTTCTGTAGGATTTATTTCAACATACCTATAATCTTTTCTAAAAGGCTTACCACACGCACAAGCTTCACTACAATTTTGCCTGCGCAGGCACAGAAAGGCGCAGATGTAATGATGAAAAACGGAATTAAGGTTAAAATGAAGATTGTGCGTATGGTAGATCCATAACATGGAATAGAAACTTTAAATATTCACTTGCTAGTTCACTTCATCATTTCAGCTGAAAGGCGTCCACTATTGGACATAAGCCTCCCCCAAGTGTTGCCTCAATGAATGGTCCAGGGCGTCTCGCATCCATCTGATTCCCGCAACCTTTACCAGGTCACTTGGTATTAGTTAATTCACACGTAGTGTTCCACGCGCGCCTCAACGAGGTGGCCCAGCAGGGTCGAAGCCTACTGGAGCCATGGGTTGACTTCCGAAAGGGAAACGCGGGGTCCTGGAAAAGTATGACATGCGCTCAAAGTCATAGGATGATTTCCCTCCTTAAAAAAAAATATGTCGACTCTTAACATTCATAGTTTATATTTACATAATATAATTTTATACCAGAAACATGTTAAACAACATGTTTGCAATATCTAATCTACCTGTCACAACGGCACTAACGATTCTATGCTGTATTTGACGGCCCAACACAATATTGTATTCATTGAACCAGTCAGTTCAATAAAAACATGATTGGGCTGTCAAAATAAAAGGTAATGTTTTTAATTGACCATTCAAAAGTGCCTGTAAATGATTTTTTTATATAAAACTAGCTTCTAAACGCGACTTTGCCTGCGTGATGTTAGAAAATATACTACTACCTACAGATAGGTGTTCTGAGTCCGGTGTCTTGTGTGTGTAAGTTCATATGTTTGTGAACGCACACACGTTACGAATTATAGATAGACTAACTTTTGCCAGCGGCTTCGCCCGCGTGAAAGTCGCTTTCTTCATACAAACTTTGGACGCCCGTTTCAACCCCTTAGGGGGCGAATTTTGGGAAATCCTTTCTTAGTGCTAGCAAATGTCATAAAACGAAACCTTGTGCAAAATTTCACCCTCCTAGGCCCTGTAGTTTCGGCTGTACGTTGATATTTCAGTCAGTCAGTTTCTCCTTTTATATATATAGATGAAAAATAATAGTTAAGGAGATGTCAATAAAATCTAGACGCAATTTTATATAAAAATTGTATTAGAAAGTGCCTCATAAAATATAATATCAGTACAATTGAACCAGAAACCTTTCATTTGCGTCTCCCCTTATCACAATTACCGAAAAAAAAACCCACGTTACAGAAGTAAATCCTAGTGAGGGGTAAAGTTTATTTAAAAAAAAAACAGTCTATTAATTTTTGAATTTATTAATTAAAAATACAAACAAATTCAAATACAATAAAATACCGCCCAAGCGCGAGTCGGACTCATGCTCGAAGGGTTCCGTGCCGTTTGTAGCAAAAAACGGCAAAAAATCACGTTTGTTTTATGGGAGCCCCCTTAATTATTTATTTAATTCTGTTTTTTAGTATTTGTTCATAGAGCGGCAACAGAAATATATCATTTGTGAAAATTTCAATTGTCTAACACGATTCATGTGATACAGACTGACAGTCGGACAGCATAAGCATAAGCATAATCAGCCTTTTAATGTTCCCACTGCTGGGACTCAGGCCTCCTCTCTAGGAGAGGGCATGGGCCGTAATCCACCACGCGGGCCTAGTGCGGGTTGGTGAATGTCACATGTCTTCGAATTTTTGGTTCTAGGACATGCCGGTTTCCTCACGATGTTTTCCTTCACCGGTTTAAGAGCAGTGGTGATGAAATAAATTACACAGCGTAATAAGCCTGGCTGGGATTGAACCCGCGACCTACAACTCGTAAATCGGGGCCGTTACCACTCGGCCACCACTGCTCAGTCGGACAGACAGACAGCGAATTCATAGTAATAGGGTCCCGTTTTACCCTTTAGGTACAGAACTAAAAAATAACATATCTTCCTTCTGTATAATATAATATATCCATATATATTAATCGCTTATAATAAAAGCTGTTGTTTGAGAATATGTTACTGGCTGGTAACGTATTTCCTTTGCCACTAAATCAATGAGGCGGTTAAAAGTACAGAAACTCAAGTCGCGGCTTTCGCGCGATTTAATTTAATTGCAATTGTTTTCACACTCTCTTCCACTTTGAGGTAAATTACTTGGAAGCGAATTTACCGCCATAGTCATAAATTCAGGACAATCGCTTTACGGGTCTATTTGAAACAGTGACGGTAGCTGTTTGGCATTACATTTCACGGTTTTTGTGGCTTTGGTAAAAGTAATAGGTGTCTTCAGATTTAATTTGACGACTTGATAATTTTATAGAAGCTAGCTTCTATCAGCGGAAGTAGAAAATATATAGCCTATGTGAAGACAGCTCAGCTCAGCCTATGTTACTCAGCGGTCAAGTAGTTTTTGAGTTAAATCGTAACATACAAGCAAACAAACAAAAAATCAAATCTTTGCCCTTTATAATAGTAGTTAAGAAAATTGTAAACTGGCCCACAATGGTAGAAGATAGGCGTGTGTGAAAAAGAGAGAGGGAGGTTTTCGCCCAGCAGTGAATCATAATTAGATGAGATAGAAAAAAAAAATATGATAAATTTAAATTAATTATCATTTGATGTAAATTTTGTAAAAAGTATTCCATTCTCGTATTAATAACGGATACGGTTTACATCATCATCATCTCTTCCTGCCCTTGTCCCGACTTATTTGTGGTCGACAAGTTTTTTCTTCCATTCTATCCTGCCAACCGTCATGATATCACTAACTTTCTTTTCTTTCATAACACTCTTCACACAATCCATTCATCTTTTATTTGGCCTCCCTCTCCCTCTCCACCCATCCACATGTATACTCATAACTATTTTAGTAAAATGCGCTTCATCTCTCCTTTTTACATGACCGTACCAAGATAAACAATTCGTCTTCAACTTTTCAGCCACTTTCAAACTTCCTCTAATGTACTCAAAAATAGCTATATTATACTAAATCACTACAACACTTAGAAAGAAGACAGACAATGGTAATGGTTTGGGTTTTGAATGCGTATAGATCTAATGAGATCCAACCGCGTACTGGTACACATTTTGGTGAACGAGCGAATGTGCATACGTCTTGTGTTCGATGCTATTATGCATTTTCACTTAGCGTTCGATTAAAACTCGAATACATCAAGAGGTTCCTTTTTCACTCGCCTATCATCAACATCGAGCATGGTTTAAAAGTTTACTTCATCTAACGCAATCCAACGCGATGTTTGACGAAAAGGCAACGCGAAAAAAGAGAGATAACGCCCGAAAACGCTGTTAACATTCGGTAATTCCGTGTTTTACTCGAATATTTTACAAAACTTGTTCCAGGAAATACGTGTTCTTTTTAAACACACAAATTAAAAAAAAAATTGGCTTCATTTAGAAACTTCATTAAAATTGCAAGGCTTATTGTTATACTTTTTGAATCTTTTAATTTTTAGTAAATGATGAATTTTCATGCAAAATAACAATTTTTCTGAGGTCTTTACTGAATTACTTTTACACAAATTTCTAAACTGGTTTCAATAGAAGCCTAGATAATATTCACAAGATACTGTGTTTCCAAAATATCTAATGATAAATGTGTAGTAACGTCATAATCGCGTAAGAGCGGTTGTATGAAAAACCGTGAAAATGTATGTCGAGCAGGGCTCGTAGAATAGGTGATCGATGGGGCCAAAAGGTTTTGTAGTGGCGACCAAGTACCGGAAGACGCAGCGTTGGAAGGCCTCCCACAAGGTGAACCTTCTTCTTCTTTTCGATTCGATGGTAAACTCGTCAAACTGTTTGGGCCCAATAGGTGGCTACATTAATATCAGCATCGGTAGCACTCATCAAATTCTCCAGAGTGCAGGTGTATGGGCACTTGGGGCATTCTAGTATGTGGCTCATGTTTTGAACAGGAGCACCGCAGTCACATTGAATATCCGACGGGTCTATAAAACCCGTCAAAGGCCACTGCAAATCGCGCCCAGGCGGGAGATGTTCTTGGGGTTTCAAGGTGAACCTATGACCTGGTAAGAGTTGCGGGAATGCGATGGATGCGAGACGCCCAGGACGTTGCCGTTCATTGTAGCGACACTTGGAGGAGGCCTATGTCCAGCAGTGGACGTCTTTCGGTTGAATTGATGATGATGATGATGACAAGCTAAATAACTTACAAAGAAAATTAAACTATGCTCAAGATTAACTTGCATCATATAAGTACCTTAGACTTTGCTATGTTCATCTACTTCAAAATTAATGAATATTTAATACAAGTTAATTTATGCCGCGCCCGGTGTACTAGGGGACTGTGCGGTGGAGTGACAACAGAGGTACAGATCAGACAGCTGAGGGCGACGATCGATCGCTCCACAAGGACAATTGGGATGGAGCATATTCGTCTATGAATAAGTATATGTGAGATATGTCTATGGATTTAATTGGGAATATCCTTTGTAGTCTTGTTGACGTATGGCGTCGCTTTGGAATGGCTGCTTGACTTGATCGAATATAACCAACCAGCTGTAGCCCGCGACTTCGTCCGTGTTAAGTTCGTAAAACTGTACAATAATTCTGTGCTTGTAATTCATTCCAAAAGCATTGAAATTATTTATTCACATTTATATTCATTTATTAATATATTTATTTTACTTTCACATAAAACGGTTAAATGTAAAAACACTAATTACCTTCAGGAAACATGTACATATGAATTATGCCCAGATGGTTGAACGTCAATTAACAGTGAGAGTATGTAAGGGTCGTAGCAGTTGGCGTTTCTGTCTACCCCGAGGGAAAAGGTAGTTTATGTATGTTTCTGGTTTATGTTCTGGTAAAACAACGTTATATGGTTTTTAAACTATTTTCAAATGATTATTATTTAGTTGTTATCCACCTCATAACGTGAATGGGACAAATAAGTACAATAACAAGTTTAGGTACAATAGTCGGTCTTAAGGCACCAACTGATAGGGGTAGGTAGTGGGTTGCATGCTCTCCACTATTTTGATTTAAAAATTAATAGTTTAGCATTTTACAAAGCATTCGCCAGGAAACTATTCATGTAGCATTATACAACAGAAGGCTGTGGACTTGGTGGCAGTAGGCAGCGTACATTTCTCGCAGAACACATGGACGATGGGGCTGAAAGGTGGAGTGGCGACCGCGCATTGGAAGACGTAGCTCTGCTACCACAATTGGTGGACCAATTCGATGGACCGATGACTTGGCGAGGATCATGGGAATCCGATGGATGCGAAATACGCAGGATCGTTGTGGCTATACCTAAGGGAGGCCAGTCTCCAGCAGTAGATGTCTTTCGGCTGAAATGGTAATGATGATGATACAACATATTGTTGTAAAGTGTTGGAGAGTGAGAGAGAGATAAATTATGTTTTTAGGGTTCTGTACCTCAAAAGGAAAAAACGGAACCCTTACAGGATCATTTTCTAATCCGTACATCTGTCTGTCTGTCAACGCATAGAGGCATCGAGTTGAAATTAAAACCACATAATCAAGTCTGCGGTCCTTTGAAGTTGTAAAAAAATAAAACTTCTAATTAATCAGACAAAAAAGATACGGCTGTTTATGTCGCAAAAAACGTACATTTCATCACTCTCAAAGGAATTAAAATTCATAGGGTACTTTCCGTTGACCCAGAATCCTGAAATTTGGGATAAAACGAGGTCTTATAATATAGATACAGGAATAAATCTGAATACTGTAAATTTGTAGTTATGTCACAAAAATAAACTTTTTTTACAAATAAAACGGAAAAATCTTCGTAACTCAATTCGGCAATCGAACTGTTTTCATAGGTGAGTTTGTGCGGTACCCTCAGTGCGCGACTCCAACTCGCACTTGCCCTGTTTATTTTTTTCTTAATGTTGTTTTGTATTTAACTCCAGTTATCTAGTTAATTCCATAGTGTGTTTGACATGTCACGCTTGATTTGTTTAAGAGCGATCACCATTCGCGAGCAGGTTAATGATCCTGGCTAAGCCATAAGCTTTCAAATTATAAACAAAACAGAATTACAAAAAAGATGACAGAGCCAAGTCTTGGCACAACGTCCTTCCTTCTTCTAAATAAGCACTTCCAAAATCAAATTACAAGTGAGTCTGCAGACTGTAGTCTGCGCTCTGCAAGTCGGTAGCTTGTCTACAATTAGAGTGGCACGTCACTAGCGATCTAGTGCTAATCTATTCAGCCGTCTCTGCGGTCTAGATGCCGCGCCGAAACTGGGACGAAATTCACTTCAAATTAGTTCATTTATATTATACATATAAATGAACGAGAATTGGAGAATGGATTTTTATTTTAAACTTGCATTATGCCAATTTCGTTCGCCCTCTGTTCCCAATTCAATTTAGAAAAACCCTTATTCTTAAGGCACTCGGTAAGTGAGTTTTTTACACTTTTCACTTAACTGTTATTTGTAACAAGCGACAGTAATTCCTAAAACTTGACAACATTTCTATCCCACACTTGTACAGAGCCTCTTGTCTACGACATATAATATAATAAACACCCATCCTAAATGTAATATGTCCAAAATCGGCTACAGTATCGATTTCAGCTATTTTTAACCAACTTCAAAAACTTTACAATTTATCATAAAATTCGAGGCTATGTTTCAACTGATTATGTCGATCGATCAAGGTTAAACTACACTTACCGTCATCGCTCATCCGATCTTGATCCTGATTCTGTCTAATTATACCGTTCTTCTCGTTTTGTTTTATAAAGTATTGAATATCGTTAGGAAATGTTTCTCTAAGAAGGAAAGCGGCATTGGGACAAGACGGGATTAATCACGTCATTCAGAAAGGGGAGGCACTTAGTAGATACAAAATAATTCCTTTGCATGTACCTACTATTTCATTTATTTGTCCAATGAATCTAAAGATTTTCTATAACAAGAGTCTGATTACTTGATTTAATTATACTTTATTCTATTTGAAATACCTGTTATTTATTTACCTAGTACATACTTTTCAATTTAGTCTTTTTTAACCCATGGTTGACTGGTAGAGAATGCCTTGTTGCATTAAGTCCGCCTGTGTACCACTACTGTAAATGAATTTTAAATAAAAAAAAGATAGCGTTTACAAGAATAATTCGTTATGATCATCATTTTAGCCGAAAAACGTCCATTGATGGACGAAGGCCTCTCCCAATTGTCGCCACAACAACCGGTCCTGCGCGTCACGCAGTCGTCGGTCCACTTTGTGAGACGCCTACCAACGCATCGTCAACCAGAAGAATAATTCCGGAGTAGGTAGTTATTATTGGTACTTAATTGTTATTTTATTGTGTGTGCCAAATAAACGTGTTTTATTTCTTTCTTATGAATCGTTTTAATTTTTGCAATAAGGTTTCAATCTAGCGACCGATTATTTTGTATGTACAAAACTGTCAGCGTTGGTTTCCTTACCCAGAATAGATAAACATTATATTGATAGAATGTAATGTTGCAAAGACTCCAAGAGTTAGTAATGTTTTTAAACCTAAGCGCTGATTTACACTAGAATGGCAGCGGGCGGCCGATGGGTGCCGCGCACGGCCTCCCAACACCACGCGCCTCGTCTCGCGCGTTTTCGCGCAAGAAAACTTATGTGTTAAAAGCGAAATTGATGGAATTTGTTATTATAGCATGGAAATAGCAATATTTAAATTTATTTAGTTACTGCACAGAACATTTTAGACTTTTTTAATGTATATTTTCTGTTTTCAAGCATATGGCACTCATGGGCTGCAGCTAAAAATTAGCGTCAAGTGGAGGCCTTTTTTTTCGTGTGAAATCATCCAATGAAATCTCCCGCCCTTGGGCGGGGCGTGAGGGCATGTCAGACTTTTTCTGACTAAAACCCTCTCCTAGTTTCTTCGTTGCCTTGCATTCCAGGGCCGGGTTTTCCTTTCAGAAGCGAAATTATGGCCCCAGTAGGCTTCGACCGTGGTCTTGTGTTGCATTATGCTGACTTGAGGCCCTTTCGGTATTATTCAGAGCACTATTTGTTTTTCTTTGTGATTCCATTTTTTTAATGTCAATAACCGCAATTTTCTCCCTTTCTTTTCTATCTGAAGAAGGAAGAAAGAGACAAATAAAGTAATAGAGGTAAAGATGCCGCGAGCAGGCACGCGTCGGCGCGGACAGTCGGATAGGATAGAATAGAACCGCCAACAAGACGCGCGTGGCCGCTTGACTGTATGTCTCGCGCCTTTTTTGAACTTTTCAAACGATATTGGTCTTCAAAGTTAAGGGCCTATTACTATACTCGATATTCAGACAGACCTAGTCGATGTCGCGTAGTGAATTAAGGGTTAGACCGGTCTTACTCGGGACAAAAAATAAGACAGTCTGAATATCGTGTGCTGAATATTGCGTAGTGTACTAGGCCCTTTAGTAGATAAACTCTGAAACGAGTTCACACTGAAAGTACTCGACGCGTCGCTTACGGCCGCTGCCATTTATTAAAATAAAAACGGCAACATCTTATGTTAGGTGGCTACTTCAACATAACTAACCTAGTTAACACAGACCCCTTTTTTATTTCCCTGACATGCTCGTTACGTTGACAACTGACTGCTACTCCGAGCTAGTGCGCCACATCAAATAATGTATACGAATAAGAACCGGACGCTGCACTGCACAAGTATTTAATTAAATCAGTACACGTTAAAACAACCAAGACAATTCTTATAAAATTATAAGCCTCTGAAGCATTTAATTACTTGCATCACTTTAAATGTAAATTCAATTTTTGATAAAATAAATGGATCGAATCGTAAACATACTAACGCCATCTAGTCATAAAAGACGACAGTCATTTCTAACGTCAAATCTACCGCTATCACATAAGACTGACTAAGGTTTTTTTGCATACCAAAGGTAGGATGACAGCAGAACGAAAAAATGCATCTTTCTTCATTATCATCATCATTTCAGCCGAAAGACGTACACTGTTGGACATAGGCCTCCCTCAAGCGTCGCCACAACGACCGGGCATGTGTCGCGCTTTGGATTCCCGTGACCCTCACCAGGTCATCGGTCTACCTTGTGGGAAGCCTTCCAACGCTGCGTCTTCCAGTACGTGGTCGTCACTCCAGAACCTTTTGCAGACGCAGTACACATGGTCTATGGAGACATCGAACATCTGTTCTGCGTCTTATATATGATGTATTGTATGATATTCATAATTAAAATGAGAGAAAATGATAGGGCTTACATTTTA
This sequence comes from Mythimna pallens, assembly GCA_961205895.1. Classification (NCBI taxonomy): domain Eukaryota; kingdom Metazoa; phylum Arthropoda; class Insecta; order Lepidoptera; family Noctuidae; genus Mythimna; species Mythimna pallens. The sequence continues at coordinate 1,390,972 of OY540824.1, forward strand.
TTAGGAGCTATATTGTATATTCATACAATGTAGCTAATCTATCAATAAAAATAATAATAATAATATAATAATCAATGTAACGAATCTGACAGCTGTCACTCGTACAATCCTATAGTGATTGTAGTGTAGTCAAAAATGCTTCTCAAATAACTAAACTCCAACACACAATAAACAATATGAAACAACAAGGACTAACTTCAGCAACCCTGCCATTAACTAGCTCATTTAAGTTAACCAGGAGACGTGAGTACCGTCTTACTACCTACTTAGCTACACGTAACAAGGTTTGCCGTAATGGCATTCGTAGATGCTAATAACTGCACATAAACCGAGTTATGAAACTCAAATGGAGTTCGACAGGACACATGGCAATGTAAAGTGAGGAGAGGGGTAGGAGAGGGGTAGGAGGGGGGGTAGGGCAGTAAGTATCTACATTTTGTTGCGATAACTTACTTATGTAAACGCCAAAAGATGGATGCATCCACGTTTGGATGGCTGTATGGACGGGAGTGTTAATGGATGTATGGAAGGATAGATGGTTGTATGTATGGAAGAGTGGATGAATGTATGCATGGATGATAGTATGGATGGATATACTGATGTATGTAAGGATAGATAGATGAATGGATGGATGTATGGACGGCTTTATCGATGTTTGTTACTGCATTTCTGAAAATGCTCGGATGCCACGGACACATGTTTCAATAGAGTTCAAAATTCAATCAACATATTGCATCGATGGATGTAAAAATTGCAAAAATATTATCACGGGAGTGTTGTGCTGGAGTCGGACTGTGAATTCTAATATTGGCTAAAGTTCGTGAGTATGTTGTTGAATTTTGGTCACGGGTAATCTACCTCGATACACAGGGAGGATTTAGGATTCCTCCCATGTATTGTATCTCTGTCATCATAAATGTATGATGTTGCAAGCAAAAATAAACAAACATTTTCATACCTATAATAGCTTTTCAATACACTTTTTCACACAAGTACGAAAAGGTGGTCACAATAAATTACATTTATCGTATTATACTGGGTACTAACTAAGCAACCCCAATGAGTAGCGCGTCAACCTCCGTTTATTTATGTCTTTGTAAATGTATTGAAAAACGTCGTTTGATACACGTGGAAATTTTTCACCGCACCATTCGCCTCCATAACACCCTCACCTACGGCTCGGGCGAATTTCACCTCGGTTACAATAACAAACTTTCTCCATTTGTATCAAAATGTACTATCAGTGACAGCGATACAGAAAGATAAACTTTAAACACTATTACAAAATCAGCACCTATATAATAGCACACTGCCATTTTAAGGATAATCCTAATATTACATTTCTTGTTTCCTCAATGCTCTAGGGAAGTGTCAAAGTATTTAGTTCCGGGTCTAAACTAACATTTAAACTAAGTAGTGCCGCGTGTCGCAGACTTTGTCTCAGTACTATGAATACGGCACACAGCGAAATGGGGCATTAGAATCAATCTCAAGTAGGGTTGACTCCCGTCTAAGGATAATACAGTTTATTTATAAACGGGTCGTTTTTGTGAGGCTAAATATATGTAAATCGTCAGTCTGGATTACTCGGCCTTTTCCCTGCAATATTCGTATCCATAAGAATAAAGGTAAAAAAAAGGTTATTATAAAACAAAAAATCCTCACCGAGTCTGTCTGTCGGTATGAACGAGATAAACTTAAAAACTACCAAACGGATTTTCATATAATTTTTACCAATATACACAGTGATATATGAAGAAGGTATAATGTAATACGAGAAACATATTTATTATAGTGGAGAAAAACCAAAAATTTCAAATTTTTAACACGGGTTTGCTAGTTCATTTATTTATTTCAAGAACAACTAACAAAGCATATACCGTTTTAAATGCTAAGGATTCAGTAATCTTACATTTTATATTGTAGTCTTAATTAAAGGCTGCCTTGGCATGCAATAACCATAGGAGGTATAAAATAATGTATCTAATACCATTTTGTTCGACGTTAAGTTAACTAATAAGAAAATTGTTCGCTTAACTTCAAACAAGCCAACTAATAGTTAATATTTTAAGAATATGACCCGTTTTAGAGTTCCGTGGATCAAAGGAAAAAACGGAACCCTTATGGGATTACTGTCTTGTCCGACAAAATCTTATATATCGGGGACGCGTAGAGGTATCGAGTTGAAATTAAAACCATACATTCAGGTCTACGGTCTCTTGAAACTGTAAAAAAATAATAACTTCTGAGTTACAGTTCAGAGTGACATAAATGAGCATGGCAGTTGAGAGTTTGTCATGCTCACTCAAATGTCTCACTGATGGTGGCGCGTGTGTTGGATCATTCGGTTCCCTTTATAATGGTTGAGCTGAGTGAGCGTCAGGTCCGTGAACGGGCGCTGTCAGTTGAGACTGGTCATCTCTTAGCTGCCAGTTGCTATTTTAATATCTATATTTAGTTTTTATTTTTACTTTATTGACATTGTTCTCACATGATAGCGACAAGAAACATGTAACAGAGATATTTGTAATTGCAAAACACGATTGAAAAGAGTGTCCATGGAGTTTCTTGCACATTCTTCTCCATAGAGATCTACGCTTTGGAATGTGCAATTAGCATCATTTTTTTCTGACAGACTGACTTCTTGACATTTCAAAAGTGCCTGTAAATGGTTTATTTGAAATAAATGCTTTGAATTTGAATTTGAATTTGTTAACGAAAATAAGATGCGGCCGCTTATGTCGCAAAAAACGTGTATTTTGACACTCTTAAAGAAATCAAAATTCATAGGGTACTTCCCGTTGACCTAGAATCCTATAAGAAAAAATCTGAAAACTGTAAATTTGAAGTTGCGTGAGTCCGACTCGCACTTGCCTGGTTTTTTTCGGTTTTCGGTTTCGCTAAACCTTTTTTTATATAAGTAAATATATCTGCTTTTCAATACAATCTTTCTCATTTTCCCATGCCATTTTGTTTTGTTGACTGGGCTATGATAGTTTCATAATAGTTACAATGACCACCCACACCACTCACACATATACACATACAATTATCACACAATAGCAAATTTGCACTACACACTTTAATTTTGTTGCATAAATTGTTAATGTTCCAAAAGCAAATGAAGACAATGACTCCTGTAACACAGGTGCCACCTAGCGCAGGAGTCAGGGCTTCAATTGAATATGTATCAGTCTCTTTATGTCAATAAATATATATTCCTTTATTCGATGTAAATTACCATATAAATTACATTTTTAATTTTTTTTTAAACAAGAACATACAAAAAAAAAAAACATTTAAAAATATAAAAAATAGTACCCCTCCGGTATCGGGAACAGGGTCCAAGCTACCGGCGGTCAGGGCTAAAGAGAAAGGAACCTCCTAACAATGCGAGCCGTGTCCAGAAGTACCGCTTTCTGAATCAAGCCCTTGATCCAGTCGCCTAACGTGAGCCTCCTAAGGTGTTGGTCGAGGCTCCTGGGTATTAAACCATTGCCCGACACGACTATCGGTACAATAATCGCCGAGTCCACAATTATTATTCATCCATATTATTATTATTATTATTAAAAGAAAAACAACGCTGATGTTTCGTATACCGATAGATATCTGAAACTTCATTTTCAAGGTTACCCACAGAAATTGAACAGGCCATAATGTTGCCGGGAGCTAAAATCCAAATTGTCTCTGATATCTGTTTAGATCCCTGAACTGCCAGCCTTAATCCTGGAAAGGATGGGTAGCAATGAATTTACGTTAATTAGCTCCCCAGAGGTTGACGACGGGCGAGTCGTTACAAATACGCTGAAAAAACACCGAAACTGAAGGATTCATGTATTATCTCTTTGTGCGATAGTCGGGACTTCAGGACTCGTTCCCTTGGGTGAGCGGTGTATTGTGACTGCCTCATACTGGCTTTGGAAGTTGAGTAAGTACCTTTTTTCACCGGGGACATTATGCCTATTGTGTCATTGTACATTTCATAGGTTTCTTTCTTATCTATATTTTGTGTAATTGTGTGTCTTGGATCATTTCGTTCCCTTGTAATGGTTAAGCTGAATGGTGCCGGTATAAGTGCTATGTGCGTGAATGGACGCTGACATTTCTAGGTTGCTAGTGACTTAGTTTTTAATTTCTGTACTTGGAAATGTTTTTTTTTTACTTTAGAGGCGAACAAAAAATATGTGTAACTGAGATATTTGAAATACGTAACATGATTTAAAAGGGTGTGCATGGAGTTTCTTGCACGTTATTTTCCACAGCAATCTGAGTTTTGGAATGTGCAGTCACCATCAATTTTGTGGCTGACTAATTTCTTGACAATTCAAAAGTGCCTGTAATTAATTTATTGCAATAAATGCTTTGATTCTTATTTTGCTCGATGTGGTCAGCCTATAGCCTAAAAGCTCTTGGCTGACAGACTTGTTGCTTGTATTGAGTTCAATGTGGGCCGATAATTTCATGCTTAAGGGGATGCAGCTCGACATAATTTTTCACTGTTTTTCATACAACCGCACTTACGTGATTATGATGTTATTACACACCTTTTTCCAGATATTTTGGATACACAGGTATCTTGTGTATATTGAATCGTGTATATATCTTGTATATATCTTGTGTATTTGGCTTCTATTGAAATCAATTTATAAATTTGTGTAAAACTAATCCAGTAAAAATCTCTAAAAATCTGCTACTTTGCATGAACTTTGACACTTCATAATATATAAAAATATTAAAAATATCAAAAAATTGTTACAATAGCAAATTTAGTCGAGATTCTAAATTTTTTTCGAGTGTCGAGACACCAATTTTTAAAAAAAAATTAAGAGTAAAAAAAAAACACGTATAATATTCGAGTAAATCACGGAATTACTGAATGCTACAGAGTATTCAGGCGTTATCTTTCTCTTTTCGCGTTGCCTTTTCGTCAAACATCGCGTTGGATTGCTTTAGATGAAGTAATAAGCTTTTAAACTATGCTCAATGTTGACGATAGGCGAGTGAAAAAGGACCCTTTTAAATTAATTACATGAAGTCCAGTGCTGTTTGGAGTTACTAACCTCTAACTCCTCGAGACATCAGGTTCACTTTACTTTCATTACATCAAAACTTCCTCGAGAAGTTTTCAATATAAGCAGAAAGTTTTCATTTATGATGTCTTTCAAATACGTCTCATATAATTCTGTTTACGAGAGGTGAAGCCATAAGGCACGAAAAGTTTCAATTAATTCCAAAACGCAGAAAAAACATAATTCAGAAACCTATTTGCTGCTTCGTTCACGTGTAAAGTAACGGAAATTAACACGTTAACTTCGATATTCGCTTGACTATTCAGAGGTAAATAAATAAATAATATTTCAAAGGAATTCCTGAAACACGAAATCAACCTTCGCATTTAATTTTCTCACAAAGTGTTTTTCCTGTTTTTTTGCCGATATTTTGTTTGTATTATATATTTATTAGCTTCTGCCAGTGGCTTTGCCTGTGTGAAAGTAATTTTTTCCATACGAACCCCCGTTTCAGCACTTTTTTCATTTTGGAAAATCCTGTCTTATTGCTCGCCTACGTCACAAAAGGAAGCCTTGTGCACGAGGTGGCATTGCACAAGTCCGAGGCCATGTGCGTCTAGGGCCCTCGGAACGCGCCACCACCGGGCTCCCAACTAACTGTAGGAAGAGTTCACATCGGCGTCGGGTCAACGATGAAGTACCTGGGACTCGTTCTCGACAGCTTATGGGATTTTGAGGAGCACCAACGTCTAGCTCCCAAACTGAATCGAACTGGGGCTACCCTCAAGCGACTCCTGCCCAAAATAGGAGGTCCAGACGTCTCCTGCCGGAGGCTCTACGTAGCAATCGTTCGGTCCATGGACCTTTATGGCGCCCCGGCTTGACGCATGCCAGAGGGTCATGGCCATACGGATGGTGCGTAGATACCGGAAGATTTCCCGCAAAGCGGCAAGCCTCCTTGCTGGCCTGCCACCATGGGATCTGGAGGCAACAGTCCTTGCACGCATGCACGATTTGCACCTGGAGATGCAACGCCGGGGTGAAACTCCACTGCCATGATAAGTTGTGGCATGGCGGACAGAGTTCCGGCGAGATCTCATGGTGAAGTGGAGACAGCTACTGTCGCGACCCAGTGCTAGGCACGCCACCATGATGGCGGTAAGACCCCTTTTTGAGACGTGGCTGGAAAGACTTCTACTTTCTTCTACTGAAGAGACTACTCAGCTTCATTCACATCTCTGCTTTTCCGTTATGTTTATTTTTCGATACCCTAAAATAAAGGTATTCTGAAGCTATTTTATATATAACTAGCTTCTGCCAGCGGTTTCGCCCGCGTGAAAGACCCCGTGTCATCCCCTTAGGGGGTGAATTTTGGCAAATCCGTTTTTAGCGGATGTCTACACGCTATAAAGAACCTACCTGCCAAATTTTAAGTTTGTAGTGTTTTATTTTCGGACATTTCGTCATTATGGACACACGATGTGTATATAGTTAACCACCAATCACAAATACTTCCAATGTCCCAATGAAAACGACCAATTCAAAGCTACGCCGTAGCTCGTAGCACCGTATCACCGTAGCTCGTAGCGCGTAGCACGAATCCCCAAAGAAGTAAATGGTTAAATTCACCTTACCGCGTCAAAAGATGTTACGTTTCGTTTTGACACCACTGACATAATCGAGTGACAAAAATTGTGTCAAAATTTATTTGACGAATGATTTAATTTTAGCTACAGTGATTGGTAGAATTAATTTTATTATGCCAATCACACAGCAATAGTGGCACAGTGGTAAAGGCTTTGACTTATGAGTTGTACCTATGTCGTAGATTCAAACCCAGGCAGACATTGCTTTTTTGTGTCAATAAACAAAGTATTTATTTCGTCACCACTCATCATCATCATTTCAGCCGATAGACGTCCACTGCTCGACATAGGCCTTATATCCCCAAATATCGCCACAACGAACGGTCCTGCGCGTCTCGCATCCATCGTATTCCCGCAACCTTCACCAGGTCATCGGTCCACCTTATAGGGGGCCTTCCAACACTGCGTTTTACGGTACACGGTCGGCACTCCAGCACCTGCGAGCAATGTGCCCTGCCCATTACCACTTAAGTTTGGCGATTCTTCGTGCTATGTCGGTAACCTTTTCTCACCACTATTCCCAAAATATTTAAAGGCAACATCGTTAGGAAACCGGCGTGTCCCAGAACCATGATCAATTCGAAGTCATGTGACACTAATTAATTATTTGTTCGGAAGCGCCGAACGCAAGCCAACCGTAATAACTGCGGCAAAGCACCATCATCGCCTGGTGTGAATGTGCGTGCCGCTCAGCCGAGCACACCGGTGTACATCTCCCGTCTGCATTACATCACAAAGGTGTATATGTGATATGTAATATGTGCGCCAAAAGTTGAAGTACACACTGAGGGTGCAGTTGCTGGAGTCACACCGGTCAATTTTAAGGCGTTTGTGGTGCGAGTACCGAACTGCTTTCTACACCTTATTATGAAAGAGTGGTGCTATTATTAGCGTCATGTTCGTGAACGGGCGCTGTCAGTTGAGACTGGTCATCTCTTAGCTGCCAGTTGCTATTTTAATATATATATTTAGTTTTTATTTTTACAGTATTTACATTGTTCTCACATGATAACGACAAGAAACTTGTATCAGAGATATTTGTAATTACAAAACATGATTGAAAAGAGTGTCCATGGAGTTTCTTGCGCATTCTTCTCCATAGAGATCTACGCTTTGGAATGTGCAATTAGCATAATTTTTTTTTCTGACTGACTGACTTCTTGACATTTCAAAAGTGCCTGTAAATGGTTTATTTGAAATAAATGCTTTTGAATCTTCGAATCTTTGAAAGAAGACTTTTGCCCACTGGACGTGGTGTTCGGTCACTTCCACGGACAAATACCACAGGACAATACTAAGACGATATAGTGCAAAGTTAAGTGTTACTAACATAGTTTTAAATCATAATTACTAACAAAATAATTTGATGTAGTTATGTATTTTAGCCAAGAAGGTATTTATGATATGGGTACTGTTTACCTGAAACAAAATGATGATTATTATTATTAGCCAACGAGAAGAGGCCTGAGTCACCGCAGTGGGAACAGTGTAAAGTTGATTCTACTGTTATCTTTTTCACATCATTTGACTTGCATTTCATGAGTGATGCTTCAATAATATTCGCAAGAATCGTTAGGCAGGTTTACAAAATCTGTTTGTCCTTATTTTGGGAGATTTTGATAAGCGATGTTTAATGTGTTCACCCGACGTCGCCTCTTCTTCTTCTTTTCGTGTCGATGTACTCTAACTAAATTTTATCTGACCAGTATTTGGCAACCTCTACGGCTCTGTTATTGGCCTCGTATAGAGCTTAAAACGTCGTCGTAAAAAAATACGTAAGGCATAAATTTCGCCATCTTAGATCAATTTTTAATTTTTGGTGTACAATAAAGAATATTTACATTTAAAAATACTAACTATATTAATTACAATAAAATGGCAATGCCGCCAGTCTTTTGGGCACATTACCAGTCGACAGCGATGTGGATGAGTTTTAGTTTTAGTTAGTTGTAATTAGTTTAGGGTGTTTATTATTATTTATTTCATTTTATTGTAATTATAATTAGTATTTTTAAATGTAAATATTCTTTATTGTACAACAAAAAAAATCCTTATATTTTTAATTTTATAAAATTGCAATATATGAAGTCTTTCGGTGTAATTCCGGTGGTACACCAGGGTGTCATGAAAACATAATTATATTAATATCATTATTTAAGTTTGAGTCTTCTAAGAATACTTTTTGCATGACTCAGTACGGTGAGCAATAACCGAACCAGTGAGCATATAGATGTCTAATAGCCCCTGAATCGTTTATTAGCATCTCAAACAGAAATGGAAAATACTGTCTGAGTGTGTTTTATCTCGGTGATCTCTGTTTTATTATAATTCCAGTTTCTTTTGCTTAGTTCAAGAAATAAAATCACATATCTACTATATAAAAATAAGTCGGGTTTTCCTTCCTGACGCTATAACTCCATAACGCACGAACCGATTTCCACGGTTTTGCATTCCTTGGAAAGGTCTCGGGCTCCGTGTGGTTTATAGCAAAGAAAAGAGTAGGGTAGAGTAGGGTAGAGTAGGGTAGAGTAGGGTAGAGTAGGGTAGAGTAGGGTAGAGTAGGGTAGAGTAGGGTAGAGTAGGGTAGAGTAGGGTAGAGTAGGGTAGAGTAGGGTAGAGTAGGGTAGAGTAGGGTAGAGTAGGGTAGAGTAGGGTAATTTTTTTTTTTTTTTACTAAATCCCGCTTTTGGGCAGAACAACGTCTGCCGTGACCGCTAGTGGGTTAATAAAACTGGTTTTATCTTTACAATTTACATATTTTGAAATCGTTTTCATCGTGTTTGTATCATACATTATAAGAAAATGTCTTTATAATATATTTTTTTTAATTCAAACACGAAGACGCAAAATTAAAAAATAAAACTCATACACTAAAAATACCCTTTAAGTAAAAACTTCTTGCAATGTTCATTTTACCGAGTGGATAAAGATAGGTTCCTGCTGTGACTGACAGTTTGATAAGCTCGCCTGAATTCTAATCTATCCGGCGTCCGGACCGGCCCGGATAGGCACGGGTTGACCCGGACGCAAGACAGAATGTGCCAGATTGCCCGGACGGCGGCATAATGGAACGTATTGAATGATATAAAGCATTGTATTGAAGGGCGACAATTTCTGTCATCATAGCTGAGTTGTAAAATTCACTGCGAATATTATTCACAAGTGATCTGTTTCGTCCAATATTTGAAAGTGGGAATAATCTCTATAAATGTTCTTGAGATGATTTTATCATTATCTTAAGACAGCAATTTAAGAAAAACCAATCCAAAATTTAACGCTCCTAATCACAGTAGTTTTGGCTGTGCGTTAATATGTCAGTCAGTCAGTTTCTCCTTTTATATATTAAAATATAGATTACATTTCTCGAGATATTTTGAAAACCAGATGTTTTGTGAACCACATCTAGAATTCTATTGAAATCAAAACATTTTGTTTAAAACTAATCCAGTTAAGACCACTGAAAATCTGCTACTTTGCGTGAACTTAGGCTCTTCATAATTTAAAATATATTTCTACAGGAACTTTTCGCATATAATCGGGATTCTAAATGACGAATGTTTTTTTCAACAGTGGAACAAGTTTTGTGAAATATTCTACTAAATTATGAAATGTCCGTATGCTAATAAATCGTTCATGGGTTATCTCTCTGTATTCATGTTGCCTTTTGATCAAGCATTGCGTTGGAACAACTAGCTATTAAACCATGCTCAGGTTGACGAAAGACAGCTCGGGAGGGGCCCTCTTAAATCACGTCTACAACTGCGTCGCTTGGTTGATACTTATAATAAACAATTTTGTTCATTAGATATAATGTTCCTTAGCAAGTCATCGTTTAAAAAAGAAATCATCAGCATCATAATTTCAGCCGAAAGATGTCTACTGTTGGACATAAGTCTCCCCCAAGTGTAGCCACGTCTCGTATCCATCGGATTCCCGAAACCCTTACCAGGGCATCGGTCCACCTTGTACGAGGCCTTCCAACGCTACGTCTACCGGTACGTGGTCGCCATTCTAGAACCTTTCGGCGCCAACGGCCATCCGTTCTGCGAGCAATGTGCCCTGCCCATTGCCACTGCAGTTTGGTGATTTATCGTGTTATGTCGGTGACCTTGGTTCTCCTGCGGATATCCTCATTCCTAATTCGATCACGCAAGGAAACTCCGAGCATAGCCCTTTCCATTGCCCTTTGAAAAATAAATCTATAACATTTTAAAAGTCCAACCGTAGTCAATGAGGTGCATATCCTGTGCTGACTCTGTGAGTCGCATAACCTGTTGTATGCCAGAACGCAGATGTATGCGGGACACAATGTCTTTTTAATTGTATCTGTAATACGAAAGGTTAATTCCTTACGGAGTCCATATAAAGCTAGAATACTTTATTTTTTCTTGATTTGTATTCTTCTCTTTCTTCCTAACAATTAAATTTAATCAATATTGCCTTTTAACAGTCAGCTATTTTGTATAATAATCTGTGGATAACGTCGTTAGTAGTGTATTTAATACTCCTGTTGTTTGTTATCCCTATAAATTAAAATAAAATGAAAAGATGACGTTGAGGCTGTCTTGCGAAAATTATATACTAAAATTGAATAGTGGTAGGTAATTAGTATAGCGATAAAATTAAGTAATGTAGTATCATCGAAACAAAAATTGAACATCTAGCACAGTGTAGTCTTTTTAATCTAAAGTTTGGATGGTAGAGGATGTCTTCTTGACATGTATGCACCACTACTGTATACAAAGTTTGAATAAAAATAACAGTTTTTAGACGAATGTGGAACAGAGTGTAAAGTTCCACGAACCTCCCTTGCAAAGAAGATTCCTCTCGTTCAAACAAACGGGTGTTTTTTACTGATCCGGACACCTGCCCGACCAACGTTTTCTGGCTGCTTTTTTTTTGCGCGATGTTGGATTTCAAATTTTTAGTTTCTATGAAACGCCATAGATGTTGCTACAAGTTTATAAGTTTGGACTATCTTAAATATAACTCGAAACAGCATGATCATCTGCCTATAGCTATAGCTATCCTCAAAACATTGTATCATATAAAAACACACACACATCATCAATATAACAAAGGAGGACAAGTTACAAATTAAATTCGTCATACAACGCTGCTATCGTCCGCTGAATGTTTAATAAAAATAAATAAATCCTTCGCTCACAAAGGGAGAACTTTTGTATTGTAACATACAAACCGTAAAACGGCGAGAGAAGTAATTTCAGGAGAAAAGAATAATTTATTTTTTCGCTGAAGACGAATCTGAGAGGGCAGAGTGTGGTCCAAGTCAAGAGAGAAAGCGAAGCAGTTAACACTTTGAGTAGTTTAGCCACGAACCTCAAAAAATGCATTTTCCTAAATACAATTTATTTGTTTATGCTCACAAAAGTACAGAGACGAACTTAATGCGATAAATATAGTAGTAGGTGCAATACAAGAGAGAGAGAGAAGGCGAGTACAATAATAGATATAAAGTCGCAGCTCAGCTCCGTTGGGCCTCGGTTCGGGATCTTTATTTGAAGACTTGGAAGGGAAGACTTTTATATTTTTCTTCAAATTCAATACTATATTATTTCATTACAAAAGTCACGACAATACAGAAAAAAGACAACACATGTTTTTTCTATTAAAATTTGAAAACTATTCTAGAAATGCAAAATCCTTAAAAGTATATTTAGTAAGGCAGTCCGTTAGCTATTAAAAACTCATGCGATCTACATTCGATATCACAATACTAAGAAACTATAGATATAATGTAATAAAGATAGAGAAGAAAATAAAAATGGTAGCAAAGGAGGCGGTCGATCGCGTGAGGCAACGGTCCTCACGCCCTAATCGCCGCCGGGATTCCGATCCCGATTTCCGGCCATCGTAGGCGAAGGCTTGCGGACGGCGAGCAATGGGTGGCTCGCCGTCCGACCGTCCGGTAACCGTCCGGACCAAGTCCAAGTCGTCGACGATGCGCGCTGTTCCACGTGCGCCTCAAGGAGATGTCAGCAACTGTAGGGGCATAGCAGGGTCGAAGCCTACTGGGGCCAAGGGTCTGGTTCTGAAAGGAAGACTCGGCCCTGGTACGAAAGGCAACGAAGGAACAGGAGTGGGTTTTTAGTCAGTAAGTAGGTCGCCCGCCCCGCCCAAGGGCGGGGGATGTCATAAGATGATTTTCCCACCGAAAAAAAAAAAAGCTCACGAACTTTAATTTTGAATGTTAATCGGTTTGTCCGTTGATTTTGACTTTCTCAAACGTATATATCATGTTTGATGACTAGTTATTGCTAATAGTTATTGTGTCGTTATAGTGCCAGACTGGCCTGCGTCTTCTAGAGGTTAGTGACCCTAACTCCTATGCCAGAGGTCGTGGATTCTTTTCTTACCCGGAACCAAGAACCCTTGCACATTTAATTGAGATTCTGAATCATCAATTTTTCTGAAAGGGTTTAAAAAAAACATGTATTTCCTGAAATATTTGAGTAAAACACGGAATTACCGAATGCCAACAGAGTTTTTAGGCGTTACCTCTCTTTTTTTGCATTACCTCTTCATCAAACATTGTGTTGGTTTGCGTTAGATGAAGCAAAAAGCTTTTAAACCTTGCTCGATGTTGACGATAGGCGAGTGGAAAAGAAGCCTCTTAAAACCCGCTCCCGCGCCCTCTCATCGCTCACACCAAATCTCGCAAGACAAGCGCTGAAATACGCGGCGGCCGCGCGACGATAAATCTGTACACTTACTTCTTCGCCCGGCGTCGATTTCCTCCCGAAGCCCCGAACAAAAGCACGTCTCTCTAAACTAAACACGTATTTCCTGGTTTGTTAACCGACTTTGAAAAGGCTGGATGTGTATCTGTGTTGAAAGTTCGAGTGAAAGTATATGTGAGTGAAAGGCTGAATGTAAGTGAAACTGTAGTGTTGGATAAAATCTCTGGAGAGACTCTTATAAAGTTCGCGAAAGAAAGATCATTATCGTAAACGTTATATAGTCGTTTTTATAAGCTACTAATGTGATTTATACTTTTTTTTGAGGTAGAAAATCATCAAATGACTTCTCTCGCTCTAAGGTTTAGCGAGATGACGTGTCAGATTTTTACTGACTAAAATCCATATATGCACTTCAGTAGCTCTGCGTTCTAGGGTCACGTTTACACATTCTAATATTTCAGCGTGCATCGGGCCCTACGGGTTAACTGACATCTCAATGAGGAGCGCATGGAACACTACGCGCCGTTGATTCGGGCTTGGTCTTTATCAGATGGCAGGACGACATGTTACCTATTGCTCGTATTCCACAAGCTCTGCGACTTTCGACGCAGACATCCAGAGCGTCTCCTGTGGCGGTGGCTATTGAATAATATCTACGTAAAAAAGTAAAAAGTTTTATATCATTTTAAGTTATTTACTAATTCATCATCATCATCATCATTTCAGCCGAAAGACGTCCACTGTTGGACATAGGCCTCCCCCAAGTGTCGCCATAATGAACGGTCCTGTGTGTCTCGCATCCATCGGACTCCCGCAACCGTTACCAAGTCATCGGTCCACCTTGTAGGAGGCCTTCCAACGCTACGTCTTCCGGTACGTGGCCGCTATTCCAGAACCTTTCGGCCCCAACGGCCATCTGTTCTGCGATCAATGTGCCCTGCCCATTGCCACTTTAGTTTGGCGATTTACTAATTGCCAAATACTTATTACCTTTATATTCTCATAAAGTTCAGGTAACATCAACAAAATCAACTAAATTAATTACATGCCTCCAAATTCAATCTTATTTTATTTATTTTATAATTTATGTACACAAACATATATATTGAAAAAGATACAATATTATAAAAAATTGTAGAAAGGTTCTGCTTATTTCAAAAAGGAATTTCTTCCAGCAGACCTGCAAAAGGATAGATCAGAAGAAATGTAGACAGTACCGTGTAGAAATAAGAAGAGTTTGTGAAATCTTAAATTAAATTAGCATAGCATAGCATAGTCGGCCTTATAATGTTCCCACTGTTGGGACTCAGGCTTCCTCCCTAGGAGAGGGTATGGGCCATAATCCACCACGCGGGCCCACTGCGGGTTGGTGGATGTCACATGTCTTCGAATTTTTGGTTCTAGGACATGCCGGTTTCCTCACGATGTTTTCCTTCACCGTTTTGAGAGCAGTGGTGATGAAATAAGTAACACAAAGTAATACGCCTGGCTGGGTTTGAAACCGCAACTTACAACTCGTAAGTCGGGGCCGTTACCACTTGGCCACCACTGCTCTCTAAATTAAATTAAAAACATAAAAAATAAAACATATAATTTAAATATTAATAAATACATATTCATACATAAATATATGAAAAAAAATTTCTTACATTACACTTTAATATGTGATATCTTCATCTAAACCACTTAACTGCCATGAAGACCAGTGCCAATAGCACCGCCGCAAGAATGACCTAATACTCCACATTTATCAATAGACTCGAACTGGCGAGGACTATAAATTACTGCAATCTTTAATACAGACGCCATGAGCGGACGTGGACCGATGCAAGCCACGATTAAGGTCTCAAATAAAGTGCTGTGATAAAATTAAACGTTTATGACAATAATAATATAATAATGTGCAATGTGATATCGGCATTATCGTGTTCTGGGTCGGACACATACCTGTAATACGGCACCTCCGATTCCACAAATGTTTTATTTCTGAAATATTTAAAAAATTAACTAATATGTGAAATAAAGGGAATAATATAAAAACTTTTGACCGTACTTCTGGGATTGTCCTGATAGCCGTGGTATACCTCTCCACTCCTCAAGCACATCGGGATATGTTGCTCTTTTGTTGCTACGTCACTTCGTGCTAGCGACCGTTTTAGGGGGCCCATTTGTAGAGTGAAAAAAAAAACCCTGCCTTTTTATCGATGGATATTTATAAAATGGTTCAGGTAAGGGCCAGGTCTTAACTAACATAGTTCCTGGTACTAGTCCACTTAAAACTATAGCCCTGTTGTCTTTGTTTTCTATATGTCGCAATAGTTTTTCACCAACCGGGGGTTGCCTCGGGTGCCATTGCCTAGCATGGCGCATACAGGGATAAACGTCGCTGTCGGTTGGTTCCACGTTCCATTCAAAGCGTCTAAAGGACCTCTGCGAGTTGGTTTAGTTAGTTAACCCTCGTACGCTTTCCAAAGGTCCAGAACCTCGGGGTTCTGAGATATATATTGACTAATATAATAATAATATTCCTAGACTATCACACAACGCCATCTAAACTAAGCAGATTTATTATTATATATTTTTCTTAATAATAAACATATTATGGATAAACTACACCCAGATACAGAACGAATGATCGTGCATCACACAAACATTGGTCCTGGGTGGGAATCGAACCCACAACCTCCGGCATAGCAGTCAAGACCACTAACTGCTAAACCAATAGGCCGGTCAATTTATAAATGGTAAGGAAAGCTTATGCCATGGTAGTAATGTAAGACAATAAGAAAAGTGGTGGAGTAATTAACTGCCCAGAGGCAATGGCTGCACGTTTAAGTGTATCCACTCACAGTCCAAGCAACCATTGTTCAAATGGAGAACTTAAATGGATACTTAGCCAGAAAGTAGTGGTCAACTTTGGTTGCAACTAGCTTCTACCAGCGGCTTTGCCTGCGTAAAAGTAGGTTTTTCTATATACACTTTGGACCCCCGTTTTAACCCTTTATGCTGCTAATTTCGGAAAATTCTCTCTTAGTGCTTGTTTACGTCATAAAAGTTTTTTTTTCAAGCTTCTAGTCCCAGTAGTTGCGGCTATGCATTGATTGACATAGTCAGTCAGTTTACACTTTTATATTTAGAGAAGATAAAACGGGCCTGATAATTCATTGTGTTACCTATGCTTTGGCAAACGTATCGATGACCGTGGATTGTTGCTTTAGCATAGAAAGATGCTGCATTTGATTCTCTTTTTACAATAGTCATAGTAGGTAAGGGTATAGGTTATTTTGCTTTTTAGTCAGGTTAGGTTAGTGGTATTTTAACCATAGAAAGAGAAACTCGGGGTCCTGGAACGCAAGGCAAAAAGTAACATAGGAGTGGGTTTTAGTCAGTAAAAGTCTGACAAACCCTCCCACTCTGCCCTAGGACGGGAGAAGATATTGGATTGATTTTCGACGTAAAAATACGAGCAGCACATTTAGGCATGAAATTGGATTTTATTTTTAACAGCATGTAAAAACCGATTTAACCCCTGCCAATGCCCAAACAGCACGATCATTTTATTAGTTCACAAATTTACAAAATTATTCAATAATTTCGCAGGCGGAACATGAGAAAAACTATTTTTTTAGTCCGTGCTTAAACGTGATCGGAATAAGGAAGTGCGTGGAGTCGGTTATTGAATTGTTCGCCTCTGCGGCGGCGGCAACTAGATACACGTGCTGTTCTGATTTCTGCCGTAGGTCGGGGACATTGGAGTTATTATATTACTTTTTTTTTGTACCTATGTTTTTAACTTGGGGTTGAAAAGGTTAAAATTCTTTAAAAAAATGTCACTTTATAATATTTTATGTGCTTTTCGAAATAAGTTACAATAATTTTCTACTTATTTTACTTCGTAAAAAATTCCCAGCCAAAAAAAGAAAAAAGAAAAAAACCATCTTATTGTTAATGTGAGATCTTTTCAATAAAACCTACGAATGTGGTTTTATTGAAAATCTTTATGTAAGTACGAATTTCCCTTCGGTTTAGACCCACTGTCAAAATAATATATTCCCACCCTCACGTACGTGCGGAGACAAAATCCTTGGCGATGCATATAGTTTCATTAACCGCTTTGAATTTTAAACAGGGTATATATTGCACTAACAGGCAGCGATACTCATGTTTCGATACTGGAAATATGAAATAACGTAAGGGGCACTTACCTAAAATTTAAAAATATCCTTTACGTTTATTTATTTATTTATTAAAACTTCATGCAACATAAAGGTACAAAGGCGGACTTAATGCCTTAAGCATTCTCTACCAGTCAACCAAGGGTAGTGAAGAGAAAACATGGCAGGTGCATAAAAAAAAGGAAAGAATAATGAGAAAACAAGGGATCAAATGTATATATATATATACATAAAATAAACATACATACATATTTAATATAATATAAACCTACATATATATATATATATTATTTATATAAGGAAAAATGAAAGGATTTTTGAGACTACTCCACTATTTGCGTAGAAAATGAAGCCGCAACTTCCGCTTAAATGCATATTGACTGGTGGCCGTCCTTAACGACTTTACGTTAATTCATACTTCTGAGTAGGGAGGTGGAGTAGAATGCAACTAACTTGCATACGATAGTGACATTTAACACTCGTTTTGGCACACTGGCATGAGTATCGCCGCTTCAATTTGGTACTTGGCTCATTTTTGAGGGTTACGTATCCAAAGCGAAAAATGGGACCCTGTTACTAAGACTTCGCTGTCCGTCCACCTGTCTGTCCGTCTGTCACAAGGCTCTCATGAACCGTGTTAGTTAGACAGTTGAAATATTCACAAATGATGTATTTCTGTTCTGTGTCTGGGTGTAATTTATCTATAACATATGTATTTGGAAATATATAAGTATGGTTATCAGTTGTCTAGTACTCATAACACAAGCTCTGCTTAGCTTGGGACTAGACGGCGTTGTGTGATGGTTGTGGAATATTATTATTATTTCTGTTATAATAAATACAAAACAGAATAAGATAAATATTTACAACATACGTGATATTTTTGGTTCGCACGTTGTATGGCAATGCTTAATCTCTGACCGAGGTAAACGCCAGCCTTTGGGTCACGCGAAGTGTCAACTATGTTCAATTAGCATCATTTTTCTGACTGTCTGACTTCTTGACAATTTTAAAGTGGTTTATTTAATATAAACGCTTTGATTTTTCATTGATTCTAAATTAAAGAAAAATCTCTGGATATACTAATCCGAATATTTTTTCACTGAATAAAAACAACACTACAACCGAGTGGCATAGAGTTTTATCCTAAAAAATGCTCAAATCCCATGAAATAGGCTGCGGAAGCCATGTCGCGGGACAGAAATAATATACTGTATGTAAGGTTGGTATAGGTAAATGAAAAGATAATGTTATTAAAATATTTAAATCTCATTTTCCATATCCCTTATTTTCGGCATATGTTTATATTTTCTTTAGAACTTATTTTTGTTCACACCTGTTAGGTACGTAATCATATTACGAAACAGGTATCGTGTGTCTGAAAAGAATCAGAATATTACTTGCTTTGAATAATAATGATTCGATTATAATTCTATCTTTGAAACTGCTGTGTAAGAATAGGATTTAGAGGGTAAGGCTATATACAATCTGATAGTAAGAATGTCAGGTCAATAGATGTTTGATGTCATGCGATTTTGTATCATGAGCTCATCAATTGACAGTTTTTTTTTCTCTTGACTCATAAGGACATAAGGAAGCGACTGCCTGTACCAGGGCCCGGCGCGAGAGGTCGCTGCCACCGATTCACCCCTTCGAGGACACGGTGGAGCTCCACCCAAGCGGGGCACATCTACACCGTTTACTCCACCGATCAACTGATATTATATGAGATACTAGCTGACCCGGCGAACTTCGTACCGCCTTAGCGTAGCAATGATGCACTACTTTATTTTGGAACAAATGATGCTCGAATTTAATTAAGTAACCACGTTTCCGAACAAACAATGCTCTTTCAATATAGTCTATGGCTGTGAATGACATTGACATTCGTTACGCGCGTTTTTTTAAATATGCAAAATTAAATGTATATTTTTCAATATTTCTGAGAGATTTTCTTAATATTTTTTTCCGTAAGAACCTTCTCCTAATAATAACAAATACAACAAAAAAAGAATTAGTGAAATCGGTCCAGCCATTCACGCGTGATGCCGTGACCAAGGAAAACGGGTTTCATTTTTATATATATAGATTATATTAAAGTCACCTATTCTCCTAGTCTGTCTATTTACTACTACCTGCCGCCAGCGACTATGCTCGCGTAAAAGTAGATTTCTCCATTCAAACTTTGGACCTCCGTTTCATTCCCTTTGGGGGTGACTTTTCGAAAATCTTCTCGTAAAAAAAGAAAATCCTTCGTCAAAAAGGAAACCTCGTGCAATATTTCGCACCCTTAGTACTCCATGGGTAGTGTGAAAACGAAACCCGGACCCTGGGACGAAGGCAACTAAGGAACAGGAGTGGGTTTTTAGTCAGTAAAAGTCTGACACTATCTCCCGCTCCGCCCAAGAGCAGGATTTGTCATAAGATGATTTTCCCATCTAAAAAAAAACCCTTAGTCCTAGTATTTTCGTTTGTGCGTTGATATTTCAGTCAGTTTCTCCTTTCATATTATATACAGATGAACATAAAAACCAGTAAACACATTTTCATTTCATTTCAACCAATAAACAGAGCGATTTATGAGAAAGGTTTAAGTGTACATAATATATTTTGTAATAGAGAAAAACAGAAAATTTCAAAGATTTGTAACACCCATGCAAATAGGAAAGGTTTAGTTATAGATAAGAAACGGTATCTTCTTCAAACAAACGCTATTTTAATTATAGTCTTAGTAAATTCCGATCTCTTAATTTTTGCGTGAGTAAGTAAATAAACTCACTGACTTGGAACATAAGTGCTGTCAGACGTCAATCAAGCCACAATATCGGACAAAATGCGTTCCTTCATAAAATCGTGCAAATCTGACCTTTTCCTCATAATACTTACCGCTTTACCTAACGGGAAAAATGTAGCTGTTTATCTTAAATATTCAGAACAGAAAAATACAGATAAAACTTGTCAGCTGAAGCACTTTAGTAAAGTCTCTTTGTATAGACTGTTCACTATTACTCTAGGGATTACGAGTCTCTGTGACATTAAGTAGATACTTTAATAAAAAATCACATTGTATTTTAAAAACTGTATCTAAGAAACAAGAAAACAGAAAAATAATATAGCTATGCGAGCTTGGCTGGTCCAATTAGAACGAAACAAATGACCGCTATAATGAATGATGACAGGTGAAATAATTATTCTTATCAAACATTTGTCTGAGGGAATTAGATACATTACAGTTTTTTTGTTTCAGTATACAGGACGTTTACGCTCACATTCAATATTATTTTCGACCATCATTAATTATTTTACGTTGACTTATAATGACAAAAATTCTACATCAAGTCCCTGTAGCCTTTTCCAAGCAAGGGCCTTGGTCCAGTCTAACTGGTTGCAACTGAACACCCGTGTTTTACATGGAGCAATTGCCTATCACACCTCTAGCTCTTAATTACTGGGCAACACAATACTCATTGAAAGAAAGAAAGAAAGAAAAATATTTTATTTGGCACACATGGATTCACACACTGTAAAAAACAAAATTTAAACTAAGAAGAAAAAAAAAACAATGTGTGTCTCACGGCTGCGCCAAATAGGTCCAGTTCAGCAAAAATGACAAACAACCACATGGTAGTCAGTGGTAATTGCCTGACGCTGGTTTTCAACTGAACCTTATTGAGAGTGAACGGCAGTTATTTTTTTCTTCATTGGTTATCCAAGGAGTATTATGTCGCCAGAAAGTCTGACCTTCACTCTGTACTGATGCTCAGACTTTCAGGCGTCTGACTACCTGTAACGACTATCAAAGCCCTACGAATGGTAACCGGTACCAACGGCTTTACGTGCTTTCCGAGGCACGGGGTGTCAGTAATGTCCCAAATAAACTTGACACGATAACGACCAAATATTTACAATTAATAATAATGGGGGTTAAACTATAAAATTGCCGTTTTTTAAAACTGGTTGCTTTGAAGTGTTATATCTTTGGATTGACTTGGAATTATAAGTTCAAATAAACTCTCTAATAAAGGTAGGTAGGTAGGTCATCTCGGTAAAAAAATAACGTACCTTTAATTTTTTTTTATTTCATATAAACCAGTGCTTGACTGCGATCCCACCTGATGGTAAGCAGTGATGCAATCATTGATGGTGAGGCGCACTAGTTTATTAAGAGCCTATTCACTCTAGCCTTGAAGACACCTAAATTATAGTTGGAAGGGAAGACCGCAGCAGGCAAATTGTTCCAGTCCCTCGATGAAAAAGTTTATTTGAACTTATAATTCCAAGTCAATCTAAAGATATAACACTTTAAAGCAACTCGTTTTAAAAACTGCATTTTCATAGGTCTAGACCTATTATTTCACAGTACCATTCGATCTGTTGACACAACACATACAATAAACAAACCAAGTAAAAAATTCAATCACATCTACCTGAAATACTCGCTTTTTACGAAAGCTCTGTTCTGTTCATAAATATTAATATCACCGACTGTACTCTATGTAAATATTTTAACAAACACGTTTTAGCAAATATCTGAATTTTTCGTTCTAAAATAGTCTCTACAGACTGGAGTGCTCCTAGTTTTATTTTTCGATCACTGCAACTCCTGTAATCTAAAATCAATAGTGGTGGTAATGACCACCAAAAATAAGCCGAAGCAATGAAGCTTGACGAGTCCTGAAGTAATGAATGAACTGTTTTTTTTTTCTTTTTTGTTCGTGTTACGTTTGCGCTTGACTGCTATCTCACCTGATGAAAAGCGACGATGCGGTCGACGATGGAGCGCGCTTACCTAGAAGTAACCTATTCACTCTTGACTTAAAGAAAAACGGCAAGGAATTCCACTCCTTAGCTGTACGCACAATGAATTTGTTCCCAAAACGTTTTGTGCGTATAGGTGGGATGTCCACCATGTACCGGTGACGCATTGCCGTACGCCTGGTAGTCCGATGATGGAACGGGCTAGGCGGAATTAGGTTATACAATTCCGATCCTTCAAGAGAGAGAGATCCTCAACTGTCTTGTTTCTTTAACATTATTTCCAAAAATACATTATTTCCATTTCTCTCCTTATTAAACAGGATACAAAACAAAGTTAAGCCAACAGACGAAAAGGGACTATTGAGCTTAGCCCAATTACCATTGTACCATAGATTATTATTTACACTTATGTTAATGGGCATTTGATTCCATTAATTGGTATGACAAACCGCTTGAACACACGCAAGGTACAATATCAAATATTATATTACGTTCTGATATTCCACAAGACATGCGTAGATGTTTTATTGCTCTGATCACTCATGCAAGCTGTTCATTGAAGATGTGCAACAATATGTTGCACATCTTCAATGGACAGCTAAAGGCACACCTGTTAGAAGGAGTAGCGTAAAATCAAGCTAGATTTGTAATGAAAAACCTGGGCAAGTGCGAGTCGGACTCGCGCCCTGAGGGTGCCGTACAAACTTACTGCAAATAGTTCAATTCCCGAATGGAGTCTTAAAGATTTTTCCGAAGACCACAATTTTTTTTTGTGAGGTAACAACAAATTTACAGTTTTCAGATTTATTCCCATATCTGTGCTTTAAGGCCATGCTTTATGCCAAATTTCAGGATTCTGGGTCAACGGAAAGTACCCTATGAATTTTCATTCCCTTGAGAGCATCGAAATATACGTTTTTTGCAGCATAAACGGCCGTATCTTTTTTTTCAGTTAACTTAGAAATTTCATTTTTTTACGGATTCAAAATACTGTAGACTTGAGTATATGGTTTTAATTTCAACTAGATACTTCCACGCGTTCCTGAGACAAACGGCACAGACGGACGGACGGACAACAAAGTGATCCTATAAGGGTTCCGTTTTGTCCTTTTGTACCTCAAAAGGACAGAACGAAACCCTAAAAAGAACACGGGAACAGTTTCTCATTGATGGTTCAGGTTCAGGTCAAGAAACCCAAGAATTGGACAAGCCGACCTATCTATTCTTTGTTGATTTCTTAAAAACATTTGGTCCCGTGAAATGACCAACCTTCTGTAAGAGACTGAGAAAAGAGCACGCCAAAAATTCTTGTGCATCTACAGAGAAATCTTTACTAAGGATTCCTTCTTCAACAATAGTATCGAAGAGCATTCATCCCAGTGCAGGTATCCGACAGAGATCAATAGTATCTCCACTCTAGTTTAACATCTACACGGAGCTCATTTTGCGAATCACTATCCAAGATTAGACAGATTGTGTTGTGATTATTGTCTACTTAATTACAAATCTTCACTACACTGATGACACAACATTGTTAAGGTGGACCAATGACCTGGTACGGGTTGCGGGAATCCGATGGATGCGAGACGCACAGGATCGTTCATTGCGGCGACACTTGGGAGTGGTCTATGTCCAACAGTAGACGTCTTTCGGCTGAAATAATGATGATGATGATGATATCGGTGGTAATTAACCAACATTTTTACCGCTTCCTTTCTCGTATTCCATTCGAAGTTGCATTTTTTTGAGAATGGCCCTATTATCCAAACAAAAGATTTGAAAACGATCGCCTGCCAACCCAAAATATGGGCCCGATTGAAGAATCCATAAAATCCAAAGAATTCTGCTTTAAAAACTAGACTGGCCGGGACCGCCCAGGCAATTTCATTCCAGCCAGTGTCGCGACGCCATTGTACACCAAATAATGGGTGATTATGGATTTTTTATTAAAAGATTTTACGGACACGAAACGGATTTTTTAAGTGTCCATTATAGAAAAATGAGCCGTGCTCATATAGCGTTTCAAATTTTAAATTAAAGCACTGTTTTTATATTGCTGGAGGGTGTAATGATGAGGATCGCATTAAGCGATAATGTAGCGTAATGACGGCAATAACTACGAGCAATTTAACGTCATTTGTTGCCGAATCGGTACAAACATGGTCGAACTTTGGAAAAGGTTCCTCGAGCGGCACCTCTATAAATATCAGTATGATCATATTATATAATTATCTACCTGTGTCTGTAGATCTCCAAGGTGATAAGATTTTACATTAAATAGTTCAACTTGTTTTAAATACAATAAGTAAATTGTCACTGAAACGTGAACTTGAACATTTCTTACAATTCCAAGAATTGCTCCTCAGATATTTTTTTTTTGTAATATGAGATTGATTGGGGAATTTAATTAACGATATCAAAAGGGAAAATGTTTTGACCTTCTTTAATTGGAATCCCAAATTTTTTATGTAAAAAATGAGCTCCTCTTATTCCTTGAATATTTGAAAAGAAAATGTTTTATTTGAAAATCGCACAAAAAACCCAACAGAATAAAATAAAAATGTTAACTAGTCACATAAACTAACACAAAAAAAAAATAATTAAAAGAACACAAAAAGACCTGAGTCTTCTCTTTGGACCGGAACCATGGCCCCAACTTCCATCTATATATATTTTTTTTTGTGTGGGACAAAGGCATTAAAGTACAGTTACTAAAAAAATATATATTTGTGGTCCGAAAATACTACTAGCAAAAATCATATTTTTTTAAAGGTAAAAGTACACCACGACCCAGAGACCAGAGCAAGGCCAAAAAGGGTATCTTAGCAATATGTCGCGATATTTAAAAATAACGCAGCGCTGGTATGTTCTTGGTACAGGCCATGGTCCGGAGGCATGGCCTGTACGGTCGCCTCCTTCTGCGAAGCAGTAATGCTAGCAAAGGAGGCAACCGATCGCGTGACTCGTGAGGCAACCGCCCCCAAACCCCAACCGCCGCCAGGATTCCGATCCCGAGTTCCGGCCACCGCAGGTGTGGGCTTGCGGACGGTGAGCAATGAATAGCCCGCCGTCCGACCGTCCGGTAGCCGCCCGGACCGAGCCCAAGTCGTCGACGGAGCGTACTATTCCACGCGCGCTTCAGGGAGATGGCAGCAAATTGTAGGGGCCCAGCAGGGTCGAAGCCTACCGGGGCCACGGGTAGTGTGAAAGTGAAACCCGGGGCTGAAAAGAACGAACCGGAGTGGGTTTTTAGTCAGTAAAAGTTTGTCACTTTGAGAAATAGTGTCAGGATTTATCTGGGAGGATGTGTGCAGGATTTATCATAAGATGATAAATAAAAAAAAATGCTCTGGTATGTTGGTAGTTGAATACTAACTAATATTGAATAGAATTGTCAAGTTTAACAAAGCTATAATGTGATTATGTCGGCTGTGGTCGGTGACAGGCTAAATAGATTGATTCATTGGTAACGTGGTCAGATTTCATTAGCATGTAAATTAGATGCTTGATTCCTCATTGAATCCATTACTAAAAATATTTGATCTATAAAGACATAGACGTAATCTCGAGAATACTCAAGAACTACTTAACTTCGCAATTACTTCGCTGCAGCTGCAATCTGAAACACTTCTATAGAAACTTTTTATTTTAATACTAGCACTCTTACTGCGACTTCGTTTGGTGCTAGCCTACGTCATAAAAGAAAGCCTTGTACAAAATTTAATGTTCCTAGTTCCAGTAATTTCAGCTATACGTTGATATGTGGGCACATTGCTCGCAGAACAGATAGCCGTTGTGGCCGAAAGGTTCTGGAGTGGCGACCGCGTACCGGAAGACGCAGTGTTGGAAGGCCCCCTACAAGGTGGACCGATGACCTGGACCGTTAGTTGTGGCAACATTTGGGGGAGGCCTATGTCCAGCAGTGGACGTCTATCGGCTGAAATGATGATGATGATGTGATGTTGATATGTCAGTCAGTTCCTCCTTTTATATATATATAGATTTTTCTTTAAAGGACTAAGTCTAGCTTCTTTCACCGAACCAACAAAGTTAAGGTGTAACTTAGTGAGCTCTTAATTAAAGTGGGAGCAACAAACTTTAAAAATATGAAGGACTTTTATCGTATATTATGGCGTGGCATGCAGCCAAGACTCCTAGCTCTAGATTTCAGGGTCCAGTTAGCAAGGTTTCAATAAGGAGTAGCCATTAAACGGGTTCCGGCAAAAAATATTGGCTGGACATTCGGCCACTGACAATTTTTGGCTCAGTTCGTGACTTTATACAAGTCGGTTTTTTTTACTGTTGTTTTAAATATAGAATAACATATGTCTTAAGTTTTTCTAAAAAGAAGATATGTCTCTGTACAATCCCTGCTGTGTCTTCTCGTCCAATATACCACAGTGTCTCAAGAAGAAAGTCTATGACCAGTGCGAGTTGCCAATGATGACATATGGATCCGAAACGTAGTAGCTTACAATAAGCCTCATCAGAAGACTCAAAGTCACTCAAAGGGCAATGGAAAGAGCTATGCTCAGAGTTTCCTTGCGTGATCGCGTCAGAAATGAAGATATCCGCAGGAGAACCAAGGTTACAGACATATCCCGAAGAATCGCCAAACTTAAGTGGCAGTGGGCAGGGCACATTGCCCGCAAAACAGATGGTCGATGGGGACGAAAGGTTCTGGAATGGAAGATGCAGCGTTGGAAGGCCTCCCATAAGGTGGACCAATGACCTGATGCGAGACGCACAGGACAGGTTATTATGGCGACATTTGGGGAAGACCTATGTCCAACAGTGGACGTCTTTCGGCTGAAATGATGACAATCCAAGCTTCCTTAGGGAGATCAAAATCTGCCTGTATATTTAATTATTATTATATCTAGAATATACGCAGCTGGGCAACGACCTCCCTACATTATTTCCATTTTGTGCGGCTCTGAGCCACTTCTTGCCAATTCATAAGAAAGACATCTATATCGTACATTTGTTTAATGTTACATAATAATATTTTTTAATTATGCGAATGAATGCAATCGATACAAAATTTCGCGTACACAAAATCACTTAGGGTATCTGTAATCCAGAAAAATAATACAGGTCCAGAGGGGCAAAAAAAAAACGCGAGAAAAATACTGGCTTACTTAGTGAAATTATAAAATAGTTTCAGTGTCCACTAAGTACTCGGTATACTGTTGGTAAACCGAGTTACACAAGTCGTTAAAAGTTTTGATTTTGTCATTATTGTCTTTAATTTTTTCTTTCCGAATTGCTTTTGTTTTGAATTATCATGCCTACTCAACTTTTTTGCGAATTCGCGAAGACGTAGACGGGAAAATGTACACTCTAGCGACTGAGGCAAACAAAATTTATATGAGTTCCTGTAAATTTATCATTCAAAGAAAAATGTTTACATTGAGACACATCAGTAGAAATTGTTTGCTAAGATAAGTACAATTAGAGCTCTGTAAATAGAAGTTTCCTCCGAAAGCGTGTCGTTTCCAGGATACTGCCTTCTACATCGGATGCATAGATACCGCCTTTCAAAGGAAGACTCGCGAACATTAGTCTATTGATGGTGACAATACTCGATGTAATGGTAGCTGAATTTTCATCGTCCATGGCAACTATTTAATACATCGGCACACTTTAGGTACTCTCAACATCTTTAATTCTTTATTCCCTTGCCACGTCTCAATTTTTTTTGGATTAGCAATATTTTGCTCCTCCTTCGTCGTCTTCGTTACTCGTCATTTTAATAGTCGCATCCTTTCGGCGGCAACGCCCTCTTGTGAGGAGCCAGAGCTGAACCTGGGTTCATGCCATAGGCCTGGAATGGGATACAGTCGCTTTCTTCTGCGCAGCAGTAAAGCTGGCGAAGAAGAAGACCGCAAGGGTGAGAGAACGTTCAACTCGTAGTCGGTGGCGCGTTGTATTCCACGCGCATCTCAAAGAGATTTCAGTAAAAACGCAGGGGCCTAGCAAAGCCGATGCTCGCTAGGGCCATGGGGAATTTCTGAAAAAGAAATTCGAACGTAAAAGAAACTGAATGAACATATGTGTTTTTTAATAAAAGTCAGACACGCCCTGTCGCTCTACCCTAGAGCGAGACAACTCATTAGATGATTTCCCACCTAGTAAAATCCATTCAACGGCTGCATCACACTTTTCAGTCATTTCAATACTCGTTTTTTTTTCTGCGGCCACATCACCCACACTATTCATCCATCCACCCAGGTATACCGATGGACGGGATTTCTTCTCGTAATTTGGCATGCAACACTTTGGCAGATTGTTTAGAGACATACGTGGCTTATGTGTAAGGGATCTAGAAGCACCGGATACAAATACAAGATGGCCAACAGTACTGTATACGCAGCTGCCCCACGTTTCGGTCCCTATTACATATGTTGGTCGGTCTATGGGAAATTGTACGAGTCCGTCTTTTGTTTCTCTGATCTTCTCTTACTTTTACAGTTTGGGAGTCGTTGACTCGCTTTTGGAACTAACCAGTGTAATATGATGTTATCTAGTCATTGTGTTTTGTGTACCTTTTTATAAGAAAAAATAATTATTGTTTACTTTTAGAGTACATTCATACATTCAAATTCAAACCTTTCATCATCCTGTATTTATTCCAATCCAGTTAGAATATTATGTTCTTTTTAATCCAATTAATCTCATACCCGAAACATTTTTCGACACAATTGAAAAAAATAATATAATTATAATCGAAGGCGTGAAATTCCCTGCTGGAGTCTGTGTTTCTTGCTAGCTACAACCTGGGGATCAAGTTCAAGAGCAAATGCCAACAGAGTTTTCAGGCGTTATTTCTCTTTGTCAAACATTGCGTTGGATTGCGTTAGATGAAGTAACAAGCTTTGAAACAATGCTCGATGTTGACGATAGGCGTGTGGAAAATTTGCATACAAACGAAATTCTCCTTTTCATCCGAAAAGAGAGACTTTCGTTTTCGTTTATGTAAAAGCTATAAGGGGTTCCTTACAGGCTGAATTTCTAAAAATACCTTAGTGCTCGCCTACGTCAAGAAAAGTAGTCATGTGCAGAATTTCATGTTTCTAGTCCAAGTAATTTCAATGAGTATAGCATAGCATAGTCGGCCTTTTTAATGTTCCCACTGTTGGGACTCAGGCCTCCTCTCTAGGAGAGGGAATGGGCCGTAATCCACCACGCGGGCCCAGTGCGGGTTGGTGGATGTCACATGTCTTTGAATTTTTGGTTCTAGGACATGCCGGTTTCCTCACGATGTTTTCCTTCACCGTTTTGAGAGCAGTGGTGATGAAATAAATTACACAAAGTAATGCGCCTGGCTGGGTTTGAACCCGCGACCTACACACACGTAAGTCGGGGCCGTTACCACTCGGCCACCACTGCTCTCCATTTCAATGAGTGATATGTACAATTGTATAATACAGATAATGTATATAGTATGTGTGTACTGTGACGGTAGTGTGACAGAAGCTGATATGTTTGGGACTTGAAAACACTTATTGTTCTATTGCTATCTTTGAGAAACTGTTTGGACATACTGATAGGTGGATAGGTACACATTGACACCTACTTCCTCAAATTCTATGAATTTCTGTACCGTATATCTGTATTCTCCGAGAGATGGGGCACAGGTGTACCTACATATATACAAGTAGGTACTAAAACCCGCCCCGGGTTCGGGCGACGGCAAAAATTGTTGATGGAATTTTTAAGCATCTACATAAAGTCACCAAATATAGATATCGATAAAATAATTTACTATTATAAGGTATTAGGTTTATTTTTTGTGGTGTGAAATCAACAAGTAACTAGCAGGAGACATTTTGCTATAGAACATTTTCTTACAACTAAACTGAATGAAAACGAATTGTTAAAATTTCGAAAATGGAATGGTCCTTCTTGTCTACCAGTGAATGGTTAACTCTATATATTTGGGCCCAGCAAGTCGCAAGGTGATATTTTGGTGGAGCGTGTCAATCTTATAAATTTTGGGCTTTGAACAATTGTTATCGTTAATTGAATTTCACTTATATCTGGGCACGCTTACAGTCTTGTCGCTTCCATCTCACACATGGCAGAGGATTCAGTTT
Source organism: Mythimna pallens (assembly GCA_961205895.1). NCBI lineage: Eukaryota > Metazoa > Arthropoda > Insecta > Lepidoptera > Noctuidae > Mythimna > Mythimna pallens. Next base: position 1,421,363 of record OY540824.1, read on the forward strand.
TAGTTTTGAAATTTTTTGATCTTACTTTTGTATGAACTCCATGCGGTATCGGTGTACCATTCTGGTATTAACTTACAAATTTCGCTTGAGAAACTAACCTCGTGTATCTAGATATACGACCTAGTTAGTGCCCTGGGGCATAGCAGAGGCCTGGCACGTCTTGGTAACACATAACTTTAAACTGGATTATCTTTTATTCCTAACTTATTATAACAGTTACTGAAGATAAAACAACTTAGAACATCAAACTCTCCACTTTTACATATTTTTCAACATCAGACGTTAAAAATAATGTCGAACAAAAATTTGATCGACGAGCTGCCATTGTTATTTAATTTAATTTCTTGTATACTGGAGTGGTAGATAAGAACTAGCTGTTTAAAAATAAGTTAATGTGACTTTTAAAGATGTTTTTTTTATGTATTTCTTTAATGACAAATGAAATAATAAAGAGCAGAATAATTCTAATCCTCAAATATATTCTTCTTAAAATACATGTCACCTGCTGCTAACCGCTCTGGACAGGCAAGCTCAAATCATCATCATCATCATCATATCAGCCAAAAGACGTCCAATGCTGGACATAGGCCTCCCCCAAGTGTCGCCACACTGAACGGTCCTGAGCGTCTTGCATCCATCGGACTTCCGCAACCGATACCGTTACGTGTTTAAGCTCAAATGTGTTGTACTTATCCACAACTTTGAGAGTCTCTGACCTTGATAGGAGGTGGTGCTACATGGTTGTTTATCATGACTTTGGTTTTGTCCATGTTTACTTTAAGACCCACCCTTTCGGAAGCTCTACTGAGGTCATCGAGCATTGTGCTGAGCTCCTCCGTAGTCTCAGCCATGACTATTATATCTTCAGCAAACCGAAAATGAGATCGTGGGCCAAACCGATTACAAAAAAAAAATATTACTGAGTGATTAGTATTATTGCAAAATCATCAAATGCCATACAAAAGCCTTTATATCTGAAAAATAAACGGCTTTTTTGCGATAGTTGACGGAAAAAAAGACGTAGAAAAAGCTAGCCAGTGATACATTGTATTAGAACACGATTTTCTACCCTCAGTGTGATATGCAACTTGTATAAATCCAGATGTAGTTTCTCAGAAAAAAACAAAATCTAAAATCCATCGTCGACTCAAAGTGACTACCAGTAAAGCGCAATAAAATGGTGACTCAAAGTGAAGGCGTACCCTGGCCACTCAACCACGATGTAAATCTGATCACGAGTTAATCTTTTATACATAGTTTAAGCTAAATTTTCCGTATTGAATGTACGTCAGTGAGGATTTTTAAAGGTTAAAAGTTAAGTAAAATGTAATTGGAAATATTATTCAACTGTTTAGTTACCCAACTGCTAAGGAGAGGAAGGGGTTGTGTTGTTTTTGTTAGGTTGTTCCATGTGTTCTTTGATTATAATCTAGTCTAAAATCATTCTATCCAATATGGACCCCGGGTATTGGAAAGAATTATCCAATATGGGCCCCATGTTCTCAACTATTGCATCAATCATGTTCCGTATTAGAATTTATGTACGAGTATTATTTTTTCTATTTCATGTGTGTCATCACCATTATAAATTCAGCCAAAAGACGACCACTGTTGGACATAGGCTTTCCCCAAGTGTCGCGACAATGAACGGTCCTGTGGGTTTTGCATCCATCGGATTCCCGCAACCCTTATCAGGTCATCGATCCAGCATAATTATTGAAATAACCAACAACAAACAATATCACCTTTTTATTACATTAGTTTAGATAGATATCTGAACTGATATTATCTTCATCTTTATAACCGTTAGTTCGAAGTTCATAATGCCACTAAACTTGAGAGGGCATTACTGGCACAGATTTACTCTAACCTATTTGGCACGATCCGATATCCAAGCTACATTTGTATATATTATAACCAAATACCATGTTTATATACGACAAGCTTTGTTAGAAAATAGGCCTATAACATTACATAACTATCTACATTGGTCAGTATATGTAGCTGTACTTTCACATTGTTCCGTCATATTAATTATCAAAGGAAAAATGGGCTACGACCTATTCTCAGACTTACTAATTATTCACAAAAAAAATACCATCTGCTGAGATAGTGGTCAAGTGCGAGCCCTATAATTAATAATAAAAAATATAAATAAGGCACAAAAGGTCGCCGCCGCCGATCTCCATGAGGATACGGCGTTGCTCCGTCCAAGCGGGGCACACCACCAACGTATGCTCCACCGTGCCCTCCGGGCGGTCCACACCATTTTTTTTTAATTCTTGATAGGTTCGCGCTTGACCACTATCTCACTAGACACCCGTACGTTTCTTCCACCTGAATCAGATGCAGGAAACTCCGGAACTTACCGTATGCGGTGAGGACCTGCCACATGCAGAAGGTAAGGACGCCGTGACCTCTCTCCAGCCACTCCTCAAAGAGGGGACTAATTGCCATAATTATAGCGTGACAAAATCATTATTGGATTGTGGCATATTTTGTAATCTTAGTGAGTTTATATCTTTATACCGTTTTCCCTTAAGATTAACTCATGCAGTAAAAGCGTCTGGAACACTTTAACCATTTCCGGCATTCTACATAATGTGAACGAAAACAAAGCAGTCAATAAAAATTCTATGTGACACGGCGAGATGGCACCCGAGGACAGTCAACCTTCGAACCCAAACATATCACTTTCTTTTTATTGACTTTACCGAGTTTGGATTACTTGGGATTCTCAAATATTCAGTATCCATTGCTTTAGTTTGCCCGTTTCTCTCTATTGTTTGCGATGATAGTGCGCAGCGCATGCCGATGCGGGATTTGTGTCGTTAATTTTTATGTGGTACTGGAACTTCAATCTTACGTAGGTACTGTTTGAATCTATAAATGGTCAGGCCTACGATTGTTTTAGTAGGTATAGTATTAACAAAAGCAAGCCTTCCATCCGTGACAAACGGCACAGAAACCGTGCAAAATAGTCTAGATACTCGAGAGGTAGTTTTGTAAGTTATTCATTCACTACTATTTGGTACCTGCTTCGTCTATGTGAAAGTAGAAAAATATCCAAGGGTACACAGGTACTCCCGATATTATAAGTACCCTATGTGTTATTCCAGGACAAGAGCAGTGGTGGCCGAGTGGAAACGGCCCCAACTTACGACTTATAGGTCGCGGGTTGAAACCTAGCCAGGCGCATTACTTTGTGTAATTTATTTCATCACCACTGCTCTCAAAACGGTGAAAGAAAACATAGTGAGGAAACCAGCATGTCTTAGAACCAAAAATTCAAAGACATGTGACATTCGTCAACCCGCACTGGGCCCGATTGGTGGATTATGGCCCATTCCCTCTCCTAGAGAGGAGGCCTAAGTCCCAGCAGTGGGAACATTAAAAGGCTGATTATGCTATGCTATTATGCTATTCCAAGACATGGTTTAGCCTTGCAATAAATATAAAACATTCACAATACACATGTATTCATCTCTCAACAAACGTCTTGTGTGTTGTATGTCGATGATAGTAGATAAGCTAAAAATCTGTGTGTCTGGCCGAAGTTGTTTTTTAGGCTTGTGAAAAATAAAAAGCATCAACATTTCTGATCTATTATAGGACAGGACCAAACAGATTCACCCCAAAAAATTCAACAAGCAAACAGTTTTTTAAACAAGTCTTAGGTATTATTTTTGGATCTTCTCAAGAAACAAGGCGTAAGAACTCTCATAGGAGTTCTAAATAATTCAAGCTGACTCTAGTTTAATCGTAACTAAAGTTATGTATAGTAATTTAACTGTCCGAGGGGTCATTAAATTCACGCATGTTTTGAATCGAAAACCTAGCTTGCGGTATTAATCAGAGGTAAGGTCACGTATACATTCGTGGAAGGTTAGGCTTGAGTCCAATAAAACTTCAAGATCTAGACAAGAAAAATTAACACGAGCTATAGATTTCGCTCGTAGAAAATATTGCATGGGTTATGAGAAGTTACGACTAAAGGACATAAAACAGTATTTCCTTAATTGAGCTGGTTTTTAATGTTCCATTGGAAAATTTTAAGGTAACTACCATCTCCTGAACTCTAGAACATTATTTATAGTATATGCAAAACCTGAATATAGATTGTTCAGAAACTGTAACTGAATCGATTCTAATAATTTTTACACCATGTTATATTTTCCCCAAAAATATTTAAAAGAGGTTACAATTTAGATACCACCGACATTAAGTACAACACAGGTCACGGCAGGTCATAGCGGGCATTAGGTGCCAGCGCACATCTGGTTGCGAGAACAAAACAATACCTCAATCGTACGGATAGGTCGGTGACCATGTATTTGTGCGGATAACCAGGTAACATAAAAGCTTACAACTTTTTGATTTTTCATGATACAGTTATGAAATTTTGTACATAGATTCTTTACATAAATTACAGGAATGTAAGGGAAGGGTTTAGGTCTGGTTACTGTTGCAGAGTTATAATGAAACAGAAGAGCTCTTAAGGTTATAATTTCAGTAATACACGACCTACCCATGAACACTCAGCTGCTTCATTTCTTATTTACCTAACAGTCTACCTCACGTGAATTCTTCACAATGCACACACAACACACGTGATAAGAACACAATTTTCAAATTTGATAATCCGGCTGCTATAGCAAGTCCAGCCGTAAGACCAATTTATTAAGTAGTACTTTATTAGATCCGTGTTTGCACCATGCACTAGCTTCTGGCGTTTTACACATGCCCATTTAGGCATATGTGAAATAAAAACATAATGAAATTAATTTTGGATATTAAATTTTCTTAAAAGTGCCTTTATTCTGTGCTTATTCATATCCCTTTCTTCATCAACCCATCTTTTCCTAGATGTTCATGGCACTTCACTTACCCAGTCGTCTATGCTTAACAATAATATTTACACTTTTTATCCACAATTCAGTTTTGTTCTAATTTATATCCGTCTCCAATAACACCATAAATCACTAGGTGCTGTTATTTGAAACATAAATTTCAAAGCTCTTTCGTAAGTCGATATTATTATTATTAATTATATTATTAATCCAATCTAAGTACAATTCAATGGGAGTAAAAGCAGTCCACAAAAAAGATGAGTGAGTAGAGAAACTCAATGTAAATACTCCAACTATTTTGTCATCAATAAAAAGCGGATCGCCGCAAGTTCCAGAATATTTTATTTTGTTCCCTTTGTTGTGACAGGAAGGTGTCACACATAACAAATTTGTGGAAAATTTATTTACTGGAGGACCACATCTAGAAACCATCCCGTGTCCAAACTTCAGCTTTCGATTCGCATCATCTCCTGATTCGTTAGCTGTACTCTGGGCCACTCCGACGTACTTGGCGGTCAGCCCAAACAGCGCGGCGCGATTCACCGACGACAATTGGCCATAGCTTTCTACGTTCACCTTGCTGATGTACATGAGAGCTAAGTCGTTGATGTTAAAGAACAGCTCTTCGGAAATAAACGGCGTTTTTCGAAAGCTAGGATGCACGAAAATCTTAAACACCTCAGAAAACATATTAGTATCGAAAGGCGACTGAGTAAATTCACCGTACCACACGCATAGTACTTCACGTTTTTCTCTATCAATGTTTTCAAAGATATGAGCGGCAGTCAGCCCCCAGATTGGAGTAATCAGGATACCCGTACCAATTCTATTAACATTTTTGAAGTTAGCCTTTCTTACAAGACCTGCTATCAGAATTATGAACGGGAAATCCTTGTCTTTTACTTTAGAACCTTCGTCAGTACGTCTTAAGCTATTATCTCCTTCGATCTGATTTATCAAACCCCAGGCTGTAATTATTAACAAAAATGACGGAAATTGCCTCATGTTCTGAAGTGTGAAATGATAAAAATCTGGCTAGTTCCAAATGGTATATAAATTGTATTTTTGTGCTTACATATTCACGAAATTCTTTTCAGGAATAGCATGCGAACAAATCGTGACAGATTTTAGTGGTGTTGTATCTAGTTCAACATCTGGTTATGCTCATTAGATTGTTAAGTTTGGTTATACGCATGCTTCGGACCACACACCGTTGTCCTAATGGAGACCACTGCCACTTTATGACGGTACTGTCTTCGTTTTTGAGTAATTAGCATTGAAATAGAAGCTTAATCGATCAAACATCAAAAAATTGTAATCAATCGTGAAACTTGTACGAGTAACTCGAAAAATTGAATAATCTAACTTTATATTCAACGCGCATTAAAATCCTATGAAATTATATTGGTTATTTTTACGACTTGTAAAATTTTATTTAATATAACGGTTTCCACATTAAGTTACAAAATGCTAGGAAAGTAAACGTTACATTTATATACAAACGTTAGTTGGTCAAATGGTCGCAAGCGCGACTGCTGAGCGTGGGGTCCTGGGTTGGATTCCCGGGCCGAGCAAAAAGTACTATTAGGTTTTTCTATTAGAAATTACTTTGTAGCCACCCGGAGTTTGGAAGTTTAGAGGTGTGATACCCCCGTGCCTCGGAAATCACGTAAAGCCTGCCCCCCTAACCAAGTTACAACCGTTTCGTTACGATTCTCTTTTCGTCGATAGCCTCGAGTCGACCACGCCTCCGATTCCTTAGTTCTGACGTCATCTCAAAATAACAGAAAAGAACAAAAGATTAGGAGGCGTGGCCGACTCGAGGCGAGCAACGAAAAGAGAATCCAAACGAAACGGTTGTAACTTGGTTTTAGGGGCAGATCTCTCTGCGGTTGTGTTGGATTGCCGTCCCATCGGACTGTGGCAGTAAAGGAACAGAGAGTGCACCTGTGTTGGCGCACACACATGTGCACTATAATATCTCCTGTACTTGGCTAATCTCTTTTGAAATTGGTCACCGAGAAATTTTTCAGGATTGGATAATTGGGGCATTGAAAAATTCCGTCGGGGCATTAGTTATTGGTAGTACTTATTAGAGACAGGGCAAGTTGCACCCTATTCTTAGCCCTAGTTCTTAGTTGCAATAGAGCCTTTATAGTATTTTTTGTTTATTTAAACTTGGTACTCTCTGTGGGTTTGCCGTGAGAACGTTGGGTCGGTTTTCAGTCTAAATGGATGCCCCTGGATATCAGTATTTTACATGGAGCCTATTTGATCTCCGCAACTCAGCCTTTGGCAAGACTGGTGTCTGGATTCAGGGCTACTAACTATCCGTGACGTCTTTCCAAGTTCTACAAACGTCAGCTGGGATCAAAGGTTTAACGTGCTTTCTGAGGCAGGGAGAAGTCTCGACATGTACAGATGGTCGTTCATCCACAGGTCTACCTCCACCTGCACAACTTTAGGACCAAGCTTGGTACTTACCATGATTTGTTAAAATGTCAGTCGTGCGAGTGAAAAAGAGTGATGGAGCTATACACCCTACATAGTTCCATCCCTTTAACAGTTCAGTTTAGGTCGTAAAATGGATGGCTTTAAGAGATCGTGGTAGGACTGCTGTACAGCTTTTTATTCTAGCCACGAGCCTGGATAACAAAGCTCTCATATTTTGTTTGATAACTACAAGCCTTGATTAAAATAAAACAAAGTAATGGAAATCTTGTAGTTCTTGCTTAACAATATGTAGCCACTAACTAATTAACAACTTTACGACGAAATACACAGTTATAAACTCAAACGATGCAACCAACACTCTTTTTATTCATTTGTTTTAGTACTCTTGCTTACTTTTGTCTCTCATATCTTATTCTTTTCCTTTAAGGTTCAGTCGGCTTTTTTTACTGGTCTAGTGATGTGGTTTATCCAATCCTTATAAGGGCTCACAGGCGTTAATCCATTCGATGGCAGAAAGGTCTTGGGTAACTTGAAACTTAAAGACATTACCCCAACTATTTTATCATCATAGATAAAAGGTCCACCGAAATCTCCGTGCAGTGGCTGATGCGATCTGTCGGAACACTTTGGAGCAATACATAATACGTATTTCGCCCACATCGTTAGTTCCATCCCACAGCTGATGACGATGCCTTCACCAATCTGCAGCGGTTTGAACTGTTCCACTATGCTCTTGTTCTTCGCGAGACCTCCAGTCGTCTTCTTCAGATGTCCAACGGACTTTGAGGCACTTCTGAAGTTCCTTGCAGCACCTCCAATGTACTTCACAGGGAGCCCATACATCTTAGAATGGTCAATATTTGACAGCCTCCCATAGTTTGGCAAAACAACTTTTTGAACATTTAATAGGCTTATGTCGTGGTCGCCAAAGAAGAATCCACGTTTTGTAAACTTTGTGTTGAGAAATTCTGGATGTATGTGTATTTTTAACACAGCAGTATATAGTTTGGATATCACGGGTGAGACTGTGAAGTTTCCATACCAGACATAGAATTTTTCGTCGAGTAAATCGTAGAAGCAGTGTGAAGAGGAGAGGACCCATGTTAAACGTATGAATGCGCCAGAACAGTGCCGGGTCACCAGCGGATCCTCAATGAATGCCACTGACGCGACAAATGGGTACACTCCATCCGCCAAATCATGGTTATGCAACAAGTTTTTATTCTTTATATCCATTTTAATAGAATTTTTCAACACTTCTGTATTTTTAGTGGAACTTTCCGTGATTATGTAAGTGAAAAAATATAACCCTGACAATAGTTGAAACATATTTTTTTTTTGCAATTTACGAAATAATAAAAACTATCCCTACAAATCAACCTATTGCGATAGGCCTACGTGAATTACAAAAGAATTCGATCGTATTTATTTTTTATGGTTTTCCGTTTTATGACTATATTTCGTACCTCTTTCTGTTTCTACTGAACACAAAATGAAATATATTTTATGACTTTCAATATCATATTTCAACAATAATTTCAGACGTCAAGCTCGGATAGTTTGCTGTTGTTTCAAATAATTTGTTTTGTATCACGTTAGTTCTAGTTTTATTCACATGGGTTAGTACATTTTCGATTTATATGAAACCTGTGTTTAGTCAATCTTGCTAACATTTGAAATGTATACATAATAGTAGTAGTCAACACAAAGTCATTTTGGGAAACTATAAATTAAATTCGGTAAGTGTTACAATTCTAAAATTTTTGACGTGACTACCTCTTTCTTCTATAGTGGGAGGTTATTCTAAAAAGGATGATAACGAAATCTTAGTACTCTATTTAAAATTTAATTACGTTACTGTATATATAAAATATCAAGAACTTCGGTACGTTAATTGAAGAATGTAAATGCATCGCGCGCAGTTGAGGGAGAAAGGCATTTTGAGGTAATTTTGCTGCGTTTTGAGATTTCCATTTAGAACAACTTTTGACACGGAAAAGGTACAAAAAATATTAATTCATGTGTAGGTGGGTTAATGAGTGAGTGGTAAACACAAAAAAAGAAATCAATCATGAGGAAAAATAACAAATTCATAAAATTTAGGAGATTTAGATCAACAATAAAAGTCATAATTGAAGTTACTTTTAGTCCACTTAGAAGGGAATCGCTCATCGACCGTGTCTTTTTTATCTCACAATTTCAGATTTGATCCTATAGTTAATTTTCAATAAAGTTAATTGTATGATGATTGTATGATGTACAATGAGATTGTTTGATTTTATTTAATTACATAAGAACCTATTGTGTAAAAGAATCTCCCTCAAGACTACCGAAATACCTTTGTTTTGTTTTATTATTTCTATTATACTTTATACATCTTAGGACCCTGTGGATCTAGATGTTGAAAGGCATATGCGGGCCCGAAGTCAACTCGCAGAGGTCTCTTTTAATACTTTTCATGATCACAAGTGTACCTAAGGATAACCCCAAGTTGGTAGGAAACTATTGTGATATATGAACAACAACAAGGTAATAGTTTAAGGAGGCGGCAGTTGACTAGTTATGAAGAACTATATATAAGCTATAGTCCCTACCTGAATTGACATTATTAAAATACATACAGAGACACACACTTACACACTCAATAAATGGGTCCACAAAAACGGTTGCTGGCATGAATTGACGTAGCAATATGGGAGCTTAATTTTAGTATTTTCTCGTTTAACATTTAAATTGCATTGTTATATTATTGACAGGCGTTTGCCCACTATCTCTCCTGATGGTAAGCGATGATGGGGTCGATGATGGAGCACGCTTGCCCAAAAGCATTCTTATTCACTTTTGACTAAGACTCCCAGGTGGTAGCTGTCAGGAAACATAGACTCTGGCAGGGATTTCTACTGCGTACCCTGAACGCACAACTAAAGCATTCCCAAAACGTTTTCTTGGTCCACAAATTTTAGTTTAAGTACCTGCATATATTTATCGTATTCGCTATTCTCCGGGTGCCTCCGCGTCGCGCTAAATGAGTCGTAAGGGTCGATCGCGGAACTTCTCGCTAAAATAAATGATAAAATTTTGCAGATCCTGGTGATAAACGACCGGCGCGTATTTTGACGCTTTGATTTACGTGAAAAAAAAATGGCTTCCCTTATTTTCTCTTGGAAACGTTCGCCTAATGTGATTTGATTCAGGTATCTGTTATTCAAGTTATCGAAAAAGGAATAGTTTTGAGATTCGAATCGCAAATAAGTCCTGAAGTTAAAATGTTGGGGTAAAAAAGTAAATATATACATACTGCTATTTACCATTATAATTTTTACTTTAGTAAGAGGTTATTGGATGATAGTAATGGTAAGTAATGCTATGTAATAAATAAAACATACAATGATTCCAAATATCGAGCATGAATATTGGGAAAATACTATCTGTTTTCTTAAAATTTTCCCCATATTATTTCATAAAAAAAACTTATATTAATCAGGAGAATATTCACATAAGATATCTATACTTTGATACCACACACATAGATAAACATGTCCGACATTTTTTTTTATTAATGATAGGCTCGCCTTTGACCACCATCTCACCTAATGGTAAGCGATGATGTGGTTGACGATGGAGCACGCTTGCCTAGAAGTAACCTATTAACTCTTGACTTAAATACCCCTAAGTTGTAGCTAACAAGAAAGACTGACTCCGGCAAGGAATTCCACTCCGACATGCTTTTTAATCATCTCAGTATTTGTTTTAGCTATGTCCGATATATTCCATAATGATCTCATATCAAGCTACCAAAGTGTATTGGTTTTATGACTGAGTATTAAAATGCAGACGATACAATATCGATGTAGTTTTTAACGGCAAAGCATATTGTCCATAAGCTAATAAATCTTTATGTCTTCTCTGCAGCAGATCCTTCAGGGCTCCGGGGATTTGTGCGGATTTCTTATCTGATGTCCATTCGTTCACAAAGGGTTCAGTAGAGCCGGTTTTTATGTCCATACTTGTCCACGAACTACTTATTTTTATTTTCACTGCCTTTTTGAAACTGTGGCCTGAAAGCCAATGGCCAATGAATTGTTATTGGGCATTTTGTTCGGTTTCTTTTACTTCTTATAAACTTTTTATTTCTATTTTGGGGATTTCATAGATATTACGGTTTGTGAGTAACTTTTTGAAAATGGTTAGGTTTATAATGATATTATCAGTGACGTTAGTGAGATCTCGTTTATGTGTGTTTGTGTGTGCATTTACATATATATAAATACGAGTAAACTCTCGACTTTTTTCTCAGCCGTTTCTGCCATGAGAAAAGCGGCTACGATCCCAACACACGCTTTTCTTTTCGATTCTATTATTTGAAGACTAGCTGATCCTATAAACTTTATTCTGCAATATAAATTATCAAAGTAAGAAATGGGAGGTTTGGGTAGGAAAGTAAACGACGGCGACCTATTCTCAGACCTACCCAATATAGAAAAAAAGACAACATAACAGTAGGTTAAACCATTTCGGAGGAGTTTGATAACTATTATTCATTATTATTATTACTGTGTTAACAGATTTTTACATACCTACTAGCTGACTAGGCAAATGTTGTCTTACCATATAAATAATCAATGGGAAAATAATTGATGAAAAGGTAACGCAAAAAAAAGAGATAACGCATAAAAACTCTGTTAGTATTCGGTAATTCCGTGATTTACTAGAATATTTTACAAAACTTGTTCCAGGAAATACATGTTTTTTTTTAACCCTTAAAAGTATTCGAAAAAAATTGTCTTCATTCAGAATCTTGATTAAATTGCAAGGCTCCTATTGTTATACTTTTGTGACTTTTTAAATTTTTGAGTAAATTATGAAGTGTCAAAGTTCATGCAAAATAGCAGACTATCAGAGGTCTTTACTGGATTAGTTTTACACAAATTTATAAATTAATTTAAATTGAAGCCTAGATAATAATCACAAGATACTGTGGTTCTAAAATATCTACAATAATAGAACCTTGCAAATTTAAACAAGATTCTGAAAAAAAAGTGTATTTTCTGGAACAAGTTTTCTAAAATATTCGAGTAAATCACGGTATTACCGAATGCTAAAAGAGTTTTCAAACGTTATCTCTATTTTTTTACGATCCCTTTTCGTCAATCATCGCGTTAGATTGCGCTAGATGAAGTAACCAGTTTTTAAACCATGCTCGATGTTGACGATAGGCGAGTGAAAAAGGACCCACTTAATAGACTTAATTAATCTCAGACCTACTAAACGTACATATAAAATTTCATAGATAATAATCGATCAAGCCATTTCAGAGGAGTTCGCTAACAAACACTTTGACACGAGTTTCTTATATATTAGATTAATTTTAAACTTATTCATAGATTTATCCGTTTTTTTTTTAAGAATAATCATTTGAATGTTATGTACGTCTAATTGGTTTTACACAAACCGTCGTGGAGCTCACTGCTGAGAACCAAGCCTGATACAACATCGTTGAGGTTAGTCAGAAAACAAATTGTATTCATTTCATTCCACTATTGGTTTAGGGCAAAAAAATAACACAGATTCCATTAGAATTATTAAAATAACATCCTGAAGCCACAGGGTCTAACTTTGAGAAGGGTCTGAGTCAATTTACGAATTAATTTCACGTTTAACTTGCTCGATGTTATTTTAATTGCTAGCTGGTTACAAAGGGCAATAAAACCTCTTTGAACATTTTATGTGTTTTAATTTTAGGAAATTAACTTATTACGATCATATATTTTTATTATTGTATCTGTTGGTAAAATTATGCATGGCTAAACTAGTCGCATCGCAGTTACGGTAGCGTTTGAATTTATTTTGCGATTACTTAGTAAGATCTCAAAATTTGTTAGTAGGTATTTGCGTTAGCGTAAATCGTGCCTAGCCAAGCCTCGAGTAGGCCACGCCTCTGATTCCTTTATTCTGACGTCATTTCAACGCTCAGTCATGTGGTTAGAACAAAGGAATAGGAGGCGTGGCCGACTCGAGGCGATCAATGAAAAGAGAATTGAAACGAAACGGTTGTAACTTGGCTAGGGGGGCTGTTCCAAAATTTGGTTTTTGATCTTAATTCGTAAAGTCCCCCCTATAATTTCTAAAATAAGAGAATAATAATTTAAAAAAAAATTATGATGTAGGTACATTATCATGCAAACTTTCACCGAAAATTGTTTTGAACGAGATCTAGTAAGTAGTTTTTTTTAATACGTCATATTATATCGTAAACCGCAATTTACCTTTCAATTTTGTACGGAACCCTTAGTGCGCGAGTCCAACTCGCACTTGCCCAGTTTTAGACCTATTTGCATAATAAATACATTTATTAATAAAATAGGTCTATCAACTAAATAGATGAATTTCTAGACAATCGAATGCCGGAAATATCTAAAAAAGATAACTTGACCTACCAATAGTTCTGACGTACGCAGATATTGAAGCCATGTGACTCACCTGCAACAAAGAAAATGTATGCTTTTAGATGTGAAAATAAGGTTAAAAATGCATAAAATATCAATATGTACTTTACTATGGTAAAGGCATTTATTCAACCAATTTTAACTTTTATTGTATTGACGGAAATGATATGGCGGTTGCAGTAAATAGTTGGTTTAGTAACCAAATTTTTCCTTTTAATGCCATCGTTATGCCTGCGAAATAGAAGTCATCGTCGGTTGAACGGACAGTGAAAGGGGAGGCCTATTTCCAACAGTGGACGTCGTGAAATAATGATGATGATGTTGATGATGATGGGCAGTGAAAAAGATTCGTTCAAATGTATAATAGTAATAATAATAAAATTCCACAACTATCACACAACGCCGTCTAGTCCCAAGGTAAGCAGAGCTTGTGTTATGGGTACTAGACAACTGATAAACATACTTATATATTCCTAAATACATATATAGATAAATTACACCCAGACACAGAACAAATGATCATGCTCATCACACAAACATTTGTCCTGGGTGGGAATCGAACCCACGACCTCCGGCATAGCAGTCAGGGTCACTAACCACTAGACCAACGGGCCAGCCGATATAATATATATATAATAGTATAATCTTAAAGCAAATGGAGTTTAAGTAGGTATTATTCTATTTATTCCAATTATTTTTTTTGTTATTAATATGGATACAATAAAATTTAAAATAACTGTACATTACGTTATAAATGGTTATACAATTTAGTATTAGGTCAGTTAGATATATGAAATTGGGCTTTTCGGTCGCCTCCTTCAGCGAAGCAGTAATGCTAGCAAAGGAGGAGGCTGCACGTGCACGCGCGAGGAAGCGACCCTCACGCCCCAGCCGCCGGGATCCCGATCCCGATTTCCAGTCACCGTAGGCGCGGGCTTGCTGACGGCGAGCAATGCCGACCGTCCGGTAACCGTCCAGACCGAGCCCAAGTCGTCGACGGCGCGTACTGTTCCACGCACGCCTCATGGAGATGTCAGCAAACCGTAGGGGCCCAGCAGGGCCGAAGTCTACTGAGGACTCGACCCTGGTATGAAAGGCAAAGACGGAACAGGTGTGTATTTTTAGTCTGTAAAAGTTAAGCTAGTTGGGAAAAGGTTAGGAAGGTAATTAAGGCTTACTGTCCACAGACGCGTAGCTTCGTAGACGCGTATTCGTTATTATATGCTTGGTGTACGCCTGCTCATAGCTAAGTGGCAACGACCCGACGTTGCCGCTTCGTCGACAATGGTTCATACTTTAGTATGTAAGCTGTGAGCAGGAAAACACCAAGCGTACAATGACGAATATGCGACAATTAGGCTAAGCGTACGTGGAAATCAGAAACTTCAAATAGACCAATAACAGGAACTTTTGAATTGTCTAAATGTCAGTCAGTCAAAAAAAGTGAAGCTAAATTGCACTGTTCCAAAGCGTAGATCTCTATGAAGAAGAACTTGCAAGGAACTCCGTGGACACTCGAGTACAATGTCTATGAATAAAGAAAAAAAAAAAAGTAAAAAATTTTAGACTCTACCTATAAGTTCACAACCATTTCAACGTGTTTCGTACATTTTAATGGTAATCCTGAACCTCAAAACCGTATCTAAATAACTAGTGTTCTAGAGCATGCATTAAATTCAACTATATCATTTAATTAGCCGGTAAATCTAATATTCTATGCATTAGCAAACACTATACGTTAGAGTAATACATAATTTCATGTAATACTAAATAGACTGTTACATTATGTTTTAGGCAAATTGATAAATAACTTTGATATTATAGCCTAGGTCAACATCCTGTGAAAAATAAAATCATCTTGAGGGTTTTCTCTCAACTTCTATGGAAAAAAAGTAATAGACACTTTTCATTTAGGAAAAATACTCTTACATATACTCGTACATATTTGTGTTAACGCCGTATTAATATGCCGTAGATTATGTTGGAGAATTGGCTTGTGATATACGTAGTTATATAATTCAGCTATTTATAGAGAAACTGACTCAAAACATCATCATCATCATCATCTTCCTGCCCTTGTCCCGTGTTATTTGGGGTCGGCGCAACATGTTTTTTTCTTCCATTCTGCCCTGTCACTCGTCATGCTATCATTAACTTCCTTTTCTTTCATATCACTCTTCACACAATCCATCCATCTTTTCTTTGGTCTCCCTCTCCCTCTCCATCCACCCACATGTAAACTCATAACTCTTTTAGTAACATGCGCTTCATCCCTCCTCTTCACATGACCATACCAAGACAAACGATTCCCTTTCAATTTTTCAGTCACTGGCGCTACTTTCAAACTTTCCCTAATATACTCATTTCTCACTTTATCCATTCTCGTCACACCACACAACCATCTTAACATTCTCATCTCCACTACGTTCAATCTTTTTTCATCAGTCTTTTTCACAGCCCAACATTCTGATCCATACAGTATGACAGGTCTTTTCACGGACTTGTAGATTTTACCCTTCAACTTGAGGGGCATCCGTGGGTCACAAGTTGTTCCCGTGACCTGTCGCCATTTCATCCATCCTGCGTTGATCCGATGTGTTTCGTCCCGGTCTACCTCACCATCCCCTTGGACGAGTGACCCGAGGTACCGAAAGTCGGAGCAGATCGGTATGGGCGTTCCAGCGAGAGCTAAAGGCACTGGATAGGAGAGACCGCCGAAATCGCAGACTGACTCAAAACAAAAACGTTTATTTTTGTGAAATTTTGCACAAAGTTTTTTTTTTTGACGTAGGTAGCATTAATAGAGAATTATCCTAAATTCACCCCTTAAGGGGATGTAATGGGGGTCCAAAGTTTGTGTGGAGAAACCTATTATCACGCGGTCACAGCCGTTAGTAGAAGCTAGTCTGTGTGCATGAAAAATCATTATTTAAATAGTTGTTTTTTTTTTTTTAGGTTAGTGATCATCTAATAAGTTTCCATTCTGGGTGGGCTGAGGATGTCAGATTTTTCCTGGTTTAAACCAACAGTGTTCAGTTGACCTTAGCGTTCCAAGACCACGATAACACTATCGCTAACCATTCCGCAATCCCATTTTAAAACGGATGTCGTTACAATACTGATTAACTTTTTCCACCCGATACAAGCAACGTGTGAACAATGGGAGAAAGAATTCTTAAGCAAATGCATTTCTTTTCTAAAAAGAGACTACGTTTCCAATTGGCCCGGCTTAGACAATAGCTAATCCAGATGTTCATTCAATCCCGTTCGTTTGTATTTGCGCAGCGTTGTCAGGAATAGAAAATGAATAGGCTAACGTAAAAGGTTGAAATTTCAAAGATAAATTGAGAAGATAAATTGGGTTACGAGGAAATTTCTAACTAATTGGGTAGTTAGTTAGTTATTTAGTTACATGCGACGATAAGTTTTATTATAGTAATAAAGTTAACAGCTGTCCCAGCAAGAAAAGCGCCTCGTCTTACAAGGAGACGGATGAGCTTTGATTAGTACGCTTGCTCAAGGCTAGTAATAATAAGATTTTTAATGATTTTAGAGGTACGTGGACCGCGGTGTAAAAAGGAGGATCCTCGACCAGACAGATATTATGTCTGATTCACGCAACTGCCCGATAGATGATTACGGGCTGTTGTAAATATATGTTTAAAACGCGCGTAAAATTCTATTTGAAAGAAAGAAAAAAGAAGACGAATTTATTTTGTCACAACGCAAGGCAAACAAACAATTTAATTATGTAAACACGAAACCAAACAAAAGAGAACCAAAAAATATAAAATTGCGCGATGCAAAATTTCGTAGGAGATGTCACTCACTACAATAACTAAGCGCCGATTCATACCGAAACGGCAGCGGGCAGCAATGACACAGCGTGCACTTTCAAAGTGAAATAATTAAGAAAGAAAACATTTATATTTGGCACACAATGAACCAACAAGTCAGTAACTTAAATTAATCATAAAAATAACAATAAAAAAGAAACAATAACAACAACAATGTATCTACATCTTTAAAAGACCAGTATATTTAAAGAAATATAAGAAATTTGGCAATCCTAGAGAAAAAATATGAATTGCTGTGCTCTAGCTGTCACAAGTGTTATGCTAAGTGCTATTCTAGATACAAAACAAAAATAGAGAACAACATACCTAAAACCCAAAAGCCTTTTAGAAATTTATTAATGTCCGACGCGGTGGTAAATCATCTATTCCTGCAAGTATGACACTCGGAGACGAAAATATTAAAACAGGACCTGAAATTGCAAACCTATTTTCCTCTGTGTACACAGCAAATACCACGCAGTCCATACAGTCACCTCCTCATTGTTTGCAATAGTTTGATTGTCAATCCCATTGTGAAGCGTCAGAGTTCATTTCCTGCGTAAAATTTGATGAATTCGACGTTCACAGGGCAATTTAAAAAATGGATCCTATAAAGGGTGCTGGACCCGACCTTACTCCATCAGTTTTTGTTAAAATATGCGGTTCTGCTTTTGCACTTCCATTAATGCTGATATTTAACTATTCTTTAAAGGAGGGCAAATTCCCCGAGGAATGGAAGAAGTCTCGAATAGTGCCCGTATTTAAGAAGGGTGATCCAGCCAGCGTAGTTAATTACCGCCCTATTTTGATCCTTTCATGCTTTTCTAAACTGTTTGAATCAATGTTATGCCCATTATTTCACAAATGGTGGATTCAAGCATTTCGGATTACCAACATGGCTTTAGACGTGGACGTTCAACGGTAACAAATCTAGTACCCTTTGTTTCTAAATTATCACGTGAGATCGACAAGGGGCAGCAGATAGATGCAATATATACCGACTTCAGCAGCGCCTTTGACAAAGTAAATCATCTCATATTAGTTGAAAAACTGAGTTGGTTTGATATCGGAGGCGAATTGCTGAAGTAGTTCAAGTCGTACCTGTCAAAAAGATCGCAATATGTGATGATTGGTAAGTTCAGATCTAAAGTATATAGTGGGCACTCCGAAGTTTCACAGAGATCTCATTTAGGGCCGCTTCTATTTCTTATCTGTATCAATGATATTGCCAAGCATATACGAAATTGTAGAATTTCCATCTTTTCTGACAATCTTAAAATAAACAAAGTCATTAACTCCCGAACTGACGCTGACTTGATTAAGGCTGACTTAAGCAGTGTTCGGCATTGGTGTAACGTTAGCAGAATGAGTCTAAATGCTGGAAAATGTTATCATATAAGTTTTACAAGAAAGAAGACACCGGTTAATACAAGGGATGACATCGGTGGCGTAACTTACCTATGAAAACAGTTCAATTCCCGAATTGAGTTAAAAAGATTTTTCTGACGTACTATTATATACTATTACTACTGACTACTATATATACTATTTTTTTTTATGACGTACTATAAATTTACAGTTTACAGATTTTTTCCTACTTACGAACTTGTGCAATGAGACCTTGCGTTATGCCGAATTTTAGAATTCTAGGTCAACGGGAAGTACCCTATGAGTTTTGATTCCCTAGAGAGTTCAAAAGTCCGTAGACTTGAGTATATGGTTTTAATTTCTACTCGATAACTCCACAAGTTCCGGAGATAAAGGGTCTTGACAGACAGACAGATAGACGGACAACAAAGTGATCCTATAAAAGTTCCGTTTTTTTTTTATTTTGAGGCACGGAACCCTAAAATGTTTGTTTTTATTTATTTTCTGTTTGTCTTTTAATAAGTAACACCTGACATGTTATATTGCTGCAGATCCTAAGGTCAACTGGTAGAAAAATTTGCTTTTGTACAATGTTTTTATATGCTATGCTAAATCATACATACACATACCTACAAGCAAACTTGTCATTATCATCATCATTTCAGCTGAAAGACGTTTACTGTTGGACATAGGCCTCCCCCAAGTGTCACCATAACGATCGGTCCGTGCGTCTCGCATCCATCAGATTCCCGCGATCCAGACTAGGTCATCGGTCCACCTCGTGGGAGTCCTTCCAACTCTGCGTCTTTCATACTAAACTGGCACCTTTATAATATTAAAGCAATACCCGCAAAAAAATCATTGGTAAGACTCAATAACTAACAGATAACTCATAACTTACATAACATTTAAAAGCCTCACATCGTTGCCTCACTCAAATTTCGAACTTCATTCATCGCACATTCTTCTAATAGTTGATCTTAACCTGCACGACATGCGATAATCGTCCTTATGGCAATGTAAACAGGTTAAGATCTTTCACGGCACATGCAAGGCTTCCGGCGTTTCGTCTGATTGTGCCTTTTATACTCGAGTTTCCTGCGGTGAGCGGCAGATAGGTTCAACTGGCTATATTTTTAAAACTGTATCTTGTTTTTCCTTTTCGTAATCGTAGAGATGGATATTCAAGGGAACTTCGGGGTCCTGGAACGCAATGCAAAGACGGAACTTAGCTGTGATTTTAGTCAGTAAAGGTCTGACACGCCCTAACGCTCCACCCTAAAGCGAGAGAAAGCCTAGATGATTTCCCATCTTATAAAAAGGATGGATATTTAATAATATAATCCGAAAAATTTAGAACATATATTAGCCAAATTGATCGCCTCGAGTAGGCCATTCCTTTATTCTGACGTCATCTCAACGTTCAGTCACATGGTCAGAACAAAGGAATAGGAAGCGTTGCCGACTCGAGGCGATCAACGAAAAGAGAATCAAAACGAAATGGTTGTAACTTGGCTAGGGGGGCTGATCTCTCTCTGTTCGAGTCGGATTGCCGTCCCATCGGAGGATGAGAGTTAAGAATCAGAGAGTACATCTGAGTTAGCGCGCACGCACTTGTGCACATATCTCCTGCGTACTCGGCTAATCTCTGGTGAGATTGGCTACCGTGATCGAAAATCGTTCGGGAACATTATAAATGACTATTAGATCAACAAGGTCGACCCGATGTAAGTTTTCGAATTTCAACAATGCCTTTTGGCTGCTACAGCTATTCATTATCTCGAACCGAATGTGTTACAGTCGCTGCCAAGGGATTTCGTATGGTCTGTTAAACCACAGTCCGATTTGTTACGGTAAACTGATCAATGTAAATTCTGTATTGTGTTTTCTTGTAAATTGGTTCTTACTGTCAGTCATTTGTAATTTTCGAATCGTTTGTAGGTCAAATTTAAGTGGCAGAAAGCCGCCGGTCTGATGTTCGAAAGGGCTGAAAGGTTCTGGAGTGGCCACGTACCGGAAGACACAGCGTTGGAAGGCCTCCCACAAGGTGGACCGACGACCGGGTGAAGGTCGTGGGAACCCGATGGATGTTAAATGCACAGGACTAGTCTTTGTGGTGACACTTGGGGGCGAGGTATGTCTAGTGGTAGATGTTAGTTTTTAAAATGATGATGACGATGAACGTAGTGTGAAAAGCTGACATCAATTTTGTCAAAGGATATTGTATACCTTAGTTACTAGTTTTTGTAGGACAGATGTGCAACTCATAAGGAGTTACTGGGTATTCTGGGCTAGAAGCCAACCCTACTATATTTCGGCGAGCAATGGGTAGCTCGCCTTCCGATCGTCCGGTAAAGGTCTGGACCGAGCCCAAGTCGTCGACGGCGCATACCACACGTGTCTCAAGGAGAAGTCAGCAAACCGTATAGGCCCAGCAGGGTCGAAGCCTACTAGGGCCAAGGGTCTGCTTCTGAAAGGAAGACTCGGCCCTGGTGTGAAAGGCAACGAAGGAACAGGAGTGGGTTTTTAGTCAGTAAAATTCTGACACAAAAAGAGGAGGGGATGTCATTGGATGATTTTCCTATCAAAAAAAAAGCCCTAATATATTTGGGTCGAAGCTAGATAGATGGTGATGATGGTAATGGTTGCGATGATGGTTTTTCCGGACAATTAACTGAAAATGGTGATTCAATTCTAAATAAACATATTTAAAAACATTTGCTGAATGAAAAAGATATTGGTACCTAAACTGGTTTAAAATACAAATGCCTTCTACAAAAGCCCGTTAAGGTAAATTTTTAGCAACATAGTCTATCCGGGTAAACGTATCGGTCTCCCGGGATGCAAATCAGTTCAGCGCGGGAGCAACTGCGGGATAAAGTTAGCATTTTATATTAAAATGTGGATGGAACTTACATCTTTGTAATACTTTGTTCTTTCTACTAAAACCTTTTATGTTATTCAATTAAAAACGAATTATTCAAAATATAATACATTTTCACAATTTTCTGTAGTGGTCTCCTCTGTAGTATCAAGTGCTAATTGATTTCAAAACTAGATTGTTAGGTCATCCCGATTTCCGGCCACCGTAGGTGTGGGCTTGCGGACGGCGAGCTACCGTTGCTCGCCGTCCGGACCGAGCCCTAGTCGTCGACGGCGCGTACTGTTCCACGCGCGCATCTAGGAGATGTCAGCAAACCGTAGGGGCCCAGCAAGGTCGAAGGGCCAAGGGTTTGTTTCTGAAAGGAAAACTCGGCCCTAGGACGAAGGCAAAGAAGGAACAGGTGTGGGTTTTTAGTCACTAAAAATCTGACACACTCTCCCGATCCACCCAAGAGCGGGGGATGTCATTAGATGATTTTACCACCCTACAAAAAAGGTCATGTTGAGAGTTTTAATAGCAAGGCGACAAACGAATAGAAAAAAGTGTTTTTTTTTTGTTGCAGAAAATCATCCATTAACTTCTCCTGCTCTAGGATGAAATGGAAGGGCGTGTTAGACCTTTACGGACTATAACCGCACCAAATGTGTCTGCGGCGGCGATCTCTCGCGCCGGGCCTTGGTACAGGCCATGGTCCGGAGCGAGGAAGAGTGGCAGGCGGTCGCCTCCTTCTGCGAAGCAGTAATGCTAGCAAAGGAGGCGGCCGATCGCGTGAGGCAACGGCAACGGTCTTCACGCCCTAACTGCCGCCGGGATTCCGATCCCGATTTCCGGCAACCGTAGGCGCGGGCTTGCGGACGGCGGGCAATGGGTGGCCCGCCGTCCGACCGTCCGGTAACCGTCCGGACCAGCCCAAGTCGTCGACGGCGCGTATTGTTCCACGCGCGCCTCAGGGAGATGGCAGCAAACTGTAGGGGCCCAGTAGGGTCGAAGCCTACTGAGGCCATGGGTAGTGTGAAAACGAAACCCAGACCCTGGGACAAAGGCAACGAAGGAACAGGAGTGGGTTTTTAGTCAGTAAAAGTCTGACACTATCTCTCGCTCCGCCCAAGAGCGGGATTTGTCATAAGATGATTTTCCAACCTAAAAAAAAAAACCAAATGTGTCTCGTTCGGCTACTAAACAAAATTCTCAGCATTTTTACAAACACTAACTTATCTAAAGCAAATCTAAAAATGTCTCAATTTCCGTGCATGCTCCGTCTCAGGTAAGAGGAAGTTCCATATTGTGCTTTTGTATTTTAAAAATATAATAAATTGCTTGTCATTTTCTCTCACCCCACCTCGAGGCATTCGCGTTCCGTAAAAGATTTCCAGTTTTATGTAAAACTGAGAACGGTATCTTATTATTTCTCAAATACTATAATACAATTTTGTAATGGAATAATGTTGGTAAACGGATGCTTCTATTGTCACGGTTATTGGATACTCTTTGCATGTACAGGCTACATTTATTACTAACAATATTTGAAGGAGACTTCGTTCGTGAAAATAGTTTTCATAAAAACTTTGACCGTATTTTGAGGGTAGTTTTTAACAAATATATATAAATATAATTAATAAATAAATAAACATGTAGAGCCATGCATACTAGACACACATCTATACCTACACCTCTAATTTTTAATTAGTACAAATACTAAAAGGGCTTAATAAAAAAGGTCTTGTTTTTTGATTACTTAAGTCATCATCATCTTCTGATTTATTTATTTATTTATTTATTTATTTATTATTTGGCTTTTCAACAATAAGCACGCTAATACATTACAATTCGCACAATACCAACTTACGTCTAAGCGCCTCATCACTTACAGAAAAGCACAGCATGCACTACACTGTACGCAGTTAATAACCTAGCTAATTAAAATGACATAAAAAGACAGTTAAAATGACATAATCCAAATTAAATTAAAATGATTTAAATTAAAATAAATTAAATGATGACTTTGATTACTTAAGTAAAGTTTCAATAAATAATATTCACAAACAGCAAAGTTATTAGCGTTTGTTTATATCCCAAAATGAATAAAGGACTATCAAACTACAAAACACTGCGCTTAGTATTTTCTAGTAGCAATTGTTATGAAAGATTAATTTTATTAAGAATTTACCAATTATGGCAAGTTTTTGTGGTCAATTTTTTTGTACATTGACTACAAAAATATGATTAGTAACAGATATGGATAGAGCCCCATGTTTTTGTACTAATTAAAAATGTAATATCATTTTAAACGTTAAAGTTAGACGATATTTCAATCCTCGTTCCATCTTCATCATCATCAAATCCCACATCAATGATAAGGCCAAACGAGGATCGACATATCATCAAATGTTAACCTTTATATGATCTGGCCAGTTTTAGTTGGCCTTAACATGAAGTGATCAATTTCTATGATGCAGCCACGACATATACATAGTTTACACTAATCACAAAGGATTTCGCATCACAACACAGCACGATGCACGTCTGTTGGTAGTGGCGATGAGCTAATATGTCTAATTTGACCACGCATCAGGAAACTATTAAGGACCGGATACAGCATTGTTTGGACAGTATAACCGAATTCCTGGCCGAGATTAAACCAGGAACATACGGGGTTGCGACCGGACAGTGTTTACGTATTTTTTTTTTTTCATACTTTTTATTAGACAAGCGACGTGTACTCTCTCTCTGTACGAATATCAATTCTGGTCTCTTATACAACGTGGCGCGACAATCCGACAGTAAATTAAACTGCATATATGTACTCCATGATATAATCAGTGTGCATACCAAAAATGTTTCAAATATATCTAATAGTCTAGTCACAGGATATTATTTTTCATTTTCAGCATTTTCTACGTCATGTGTATGAAGTGCACGAATACAAAAAAAAATCTTTGAAAAATCATATTTGGTGGCATAAACATAAAACTAAAATTTTCCTTGAAACAGTTAATGAGGTATTAATAAAATTAAAGTGACTGTTGACATATCAAGGTCACTGACGTTACTATTTTTATTTGAAATTAAAATTGCATTGTATTATAATTACATTTTATTTTTTAATTATCATGCCTCGTTGCAATTACACAGTTTTGGAGTACCTACTCAGTCATAATTTTAATTTATGGGGAGTGTCACAGAAACGCCGCTTTAACTATACGGACTAACTGAGAAAAGTATGAGAACACCCGAGTTTGTTCGACCAATGGGCGCATTATTGTTCAAGCTGTCCAGAAGATGCGGAAAAATCAACCCTTAATCCCGAAATAGAATAGTGCGATAGCATTATCGCACTATAGCACTATCCTATTTATTATATTTATTTCTATACGTATAAGAGTAATACTAGACGATAGAATTTTAAATTGCTTTGAACGCAACCTTACGTCTAGTCTGCGTAGGGTAGGTCGACTTTATTCAATATCGACAATAAGTGAGTGATAGTGAGTGCTAAGTGATGGAATAGTGATTTGTTTTTATTGAGCGTTAATAATAATGGCACCAAATTACGTCACTGCATGACACGGCGCTTTTTATTATTATTATTATTATTAGGTAAGACACACTAGCAGCTATTTAGTTGATGCGTGTGTTTCATATAGTTTGGAGATGTTTAGTCTGTCCAACCGATTTTTAAAGCAGTTCAATGTGAGAGCTTTCACAACACTGTTGCCATAGGTTAGTGTACAGATATTTCTATATGGTGGTTTTGTTTACGATTTTAAGGTATTCAGTTTGCTTGAAAAAATATATTTTTACATTTCGTTTTTAGGATTTTTTTTGTAGTTTAATAATATTTCTATGACCTAGTACTACGAGTTTAAATTTATTGTCGTATTATCGGCGCCACGTTGTACAACGTCTTAAGGAAAGTTTTTGAATGTCAATCCGATTTTTAAAAAAAACCTTTTTAGCTCACTTTTATCAGTTAATAGTAAACGGTAAAAACGCGACCCTATTGTTAAAACTCCGGTATCCGTCTAATAGACCGTATCTCATAAGCCGTGATAGCTAAACAGTTGAAATTTTCACAGATGATACAGTATTTCTGTTATCGCTGTAAAAACAAATACTATTTACCAACCAGCGCCAGGCAACTGTTACGTAGTTGTCTGGCATTATGCAGAACTGGACCTATTTGGTGTAGCCGTGAGACATAATGTTATTGTTAATTTTATTGCTCCTTATTTTTTTATGTTTAATTTTAGTTTGTAAATCAATTATTTGTTGATTAATAAATCATGGTGTGCCTAATAAACATATTTTCTTTCTTTCTTTCATCTTAAATATTTAAGTGGGGTTCCCATGCAATCGACGTGAGTTTGTTTGTCGTAATTTTGCAACGGACGGTGCGGAACCCTACGTATGCGAGTCCCACTCGCACTTGGCTAGTTATTTGTTTTTAATAAACGTTGCTTGAAGAATAATCTGACTAACGATCAAAATAAGTGCACGTCTAAGAATAAGTCCAGTTTTAGATAAAAGTAATTTTTAAATGCATCTACATGTTTTTTTTTTATCGTACTTAATTAGTTGTATTATGTTTTAAATAAAGTAACTAGCATTTATCCTGAAAAATAACATATATATTTTTGATTCTGTTTATTATAGTGGATCATACATTTTCGGCCCTTTATAAAACTCGCGATTAACTACTGTTATATTCTTACTAATAAAATACTCGTGTTGGGCCCGCGTAGTGGAATACGGCCCATTCCCTTTCCTAGAGGAGAAAGTTTGAATCCCAGCAGTGGGAACATTATAAGGTGATTTTGCTATGTTCTGCTGAATAAAATATATGTATTTACTTAAAGCGACATCTGCCGCTAGCCAAGTTACGATCGTTTCGTTTGCGTCGAGGGCCTCGAGTAGGCCACGCCTCCGATTCCTTTGTTCTGACGTCATCTCAATGCTCAGTCACGTGGTCAGAACAAAGGAATCGGAGGCGTGGCCAACTCGAGGCATTCGACGCAAACGAAACGATCGTAACTTGGCTACGGAGGCAGGATTCAAAGTTTTCAGCTGACGTATTGAAACTCTCGCCCATGGACCGTTGGTTTTCCTACTGCGTATTTACGTTAGGACCGGTTTCATTCTTAATTCAGAAATCGTGGGTAAGTTATCTTATTGGTAAAGTTTAGGTATCTAGTTTATCACTTTGACTTACCTGTATATTTAACTAGTTGTTAACTTTAGAGCAGTTCAGCTAGTTATTATTAGCAATTAAATCTACCATTAAGTTTGGAACTTGATCCCACGGACTCGTGATTTACATTGTATAGGGCAGACGACTGAGACGGTCACGTTTATAATTACATAGTTAAACTTTTATAGTAACTAACTAGATAAGAAAACTAAATGATCAAATCGCAGTTAATCATATATAATAAAAATCTCGTGTCTTGGTGTTTGTTTATTAGAGAACTTCTTCGAATCAAGCGTTTCGCCTCGTCGTTTATACAGTGAACATTGAGGGACTGGAACAACTTGCCTGCTACGGTCTTTTCGATTATAATTTAGGTGTCTTCAAGGCTAGAGTGAATAGGCTCTTAATAAGCTAGTGCGCCTCAACATCAACGATTGCATCAATACCTACCATCCGGTGGTAGCGCAGTCAAGCACTAGTTTACAACAATAAAAAAATGCTTGAAATTAATTTTTTGAGTATATTTGTCAGGTCTAAGAATAGGTCGTAGACTATTTTTACCCTCACACCCCCACCCACTTTTTCCCCTTGATAATTTCTATCGCAGAACAACAAATTTGCCAGAAATGTCGAATGTCGTTTTACGAACACAAAGCCAGATCTCTCTCAAAACTCATGTCCTTCAAAAAAAAATTGTCAAATACCCAATTGTTTTTGAAATTCGATGAGCGCTAACAATGTTCAGAAATCTTTTTGACATTCCAGTTGCACATTACGTAAATAGTGAACGGTAGAAAAGTGTAAATTCTTTCAAAAATAACTACGATGGTACCACACTAAATAAAATTCCTGTCGGAGCGGTGGTAAAGTCCTTGCTCGACTTATTTACGAATACACCATGAAGAGATTTTATCGACTGCAAGAATTTGTATTTTATGTTTTTTGCAAAGGAAATGTGATACATAAAGTTAAGTAACTAACTATATTAAATTTAAATGTTGTAGTTGATTTTTTAAAGAGTGTTGCAATTATACCACCTTAAATTCACTGTAAATTAATCAAATGGTCTGGTTGATTTTAAAAGGGATCTGGTGTCTGTGTTTAAAGGGTAATGATTTACTTTATCTGACTTACCCCTTTGCATATTAAGGCGTATAGTCCAGCCAACGATCTTGAGTCTCTGGGTGGACTTAAATGCACACATACTTGAACTACGGCATGCGCCTGCACAGAGCCCCGCTATGTTTAAAAGCCATTTCCTTTGCAAAATATTGATTGATTTAAATATGCACATTTTGAAAAACATTCAACCACCTATTTTTCTGTGTGATCATACTTCTAAAGATCAGAGCCGTTTGGTTTGGAAGGAGTAAGGAAAAAAGTAAAGGGAGGAGTAGGCTTCAGAGGGTCACTGTTCTATGGCGCTAAATTGGAGCAACGGCCTTAATATGGGACACTGTTAATGATATAAAACGATAATCATTATCTACATTACTAAACAGACGGACTGTATACATTGCAGTATGTTACTGTATACATACTGCACGCGATCTGTAAAGCAGTTTATGTGCAGACGACACAACTACAACGAAACTGCCAACCGATTGTGCAGCCTGCTAGCAGTCAACGTGTAACCGGCATGCGCTTGGCGTGCAGTTTTAATTGCAGCTTGTTTGCAGTTTCAATGCGGTCGACAACACAAAAACAACATCCAAACTGCATCCATGCAAATGCCTTACAATTCATACGCAGTCTGCCTTTTTAGTTGTAACCTACAGAGCAAAGATAAGTGTGGAGAAAAATATACTCCGGTAATCTGCATCTGCTTATACACCATTCATTTTTAATTGGTACAAATACTTAAAGGACTTATTAGAAAAGGTCTTGTTATTATTTAAGTAAAGTCTCAATAAATAATATTCATAAACAGCAGAGTTACTAGAGTTTGTTTATATTCCAAAATGTCACTCAATTTATGGAAATATTGTACAAGCAAGCAAAATTTATGAATGAAAAACAATGGAAAAGCAGCGCGTAGTATTTTCTAGTAACAATTATTATGAATAATTGATTCAATTATGAATTAACCAATTATGACTAATATGGATAGAGCCTCATTTTTTTTTGTACTAATTCAAAAATAGGAGTGTATATATAAAAAAACCTTCCAATTTATAAAACAAAAAAAAACCCGTGTCACAGTTTTCGTTATCAAACTCCCCTGAAACGGCTTGAACAATTTTTATGATTTTTTTTTTGTGTATACTTAGTAGGTCTGAGCAAATACCAATGTAATTTTTTCTATTCATTATGTACTTTTTAAGTTTATCTAGATCATTACTGACGACACCCCGTGCCTCGGAAAGCACATAAAAATCGTTGGTCCTGATTACAGATGTCGGATTGTCGTTACAGATCGTCTGACGCTAGAAAGACTGTACCACCATCAGTAAATCTAAAGAGTTTTTTTTCTTTTAGGTGGGAAAGTCATCTAATGTCAAATCGCGCTCTTGGGCGGAGCGGGAGATAGTGCCTGACTTTTACTGACTAAAAACCCACTCCTGTTCCTTCTTTGCTTTCATCCCGAGGCCCCGGGTTTCGCTTTCACACTACCCGTGGCCCCAGTAGGCTTCGACTCTGCTGGGCCCCTAGACTATCTAAGGAGTATCGTGTCACCCAGTAACTGGGTTGTGGAGGTTTGATAGGCAGTCACTCCATGAAAACACAGATATTCAGTCGCATCCTGTTAAGCTGACCCCTAACTAGTTGGGAAAAGGCTAGGGGAATGATGATTGGGTAGGTCTGCCACTAGGGCATAGGCTATTTTTTAACTCCTACCCCCACCCCCCATATTTTTCATCGATCATTTATATGACAAAACATCGTTTGCCAAGTCAGCTAGTAATTTTGAAGTTTAATTTTTACACTATCGTGTTCAGCTATCGGCTGTTTTATTCCGTAAAGAAGCTAGAATCCAGTGGGATGGGCCCATTAGTAGGAAACCAGAATTCTATTCAATTCCATCTTATCCTATCCTATTCCATTCCATTCCATTCAATTCCATTCCATTCCATTCCATTCCATTCCATTCCATTCCATTCCATTCCATTCCATTCCATTCCATTCCATTCTATTCCATTCCACTCCATTTTACTCCACTCCATTCCATTCCATACTATTTTATTCTGAATTCTAGACTTAAGTATGCTTAAAATAATGAGTCGCAAATCGTTCACCCACTTCAAACAAGCGATAGATAGTAATTGGCTAATGTTATAATGAGTAACTTCAGCTACTTTTTTTTACCGCAGGAATCAGACTTAGTTCTGGGTGCGGCATCTCCGAAATCGACAAAAATATTTTAGTGGGACTCTCACTATCAGATAGCTTAGATATGTTTTTATAAAAACTAATAAAGTCCTAAAAAGGACAGCGAATGAAGTCGCGGGTAACAGCCAATCAAAGATAAAAATAATTACTTCGCTTCAAACAGTAAGCAAAATGGTACCTACAGAGTAGGTACGTCGGTATGTACATAATACTTTAGTTATCAGAAGTATAAGTAATCATAGGTTGGTCTGTATGTTCTGTAACAGAGGGTCTGGCCACAAAACTAAAGTTAGCAAAGCCACCACACAGTTCCAAAACTATGATTTATCGGTATCCCAAACAGGTGACGTATTGTTTCCGGTACCTTTAGACCAGTTTAATTTTGTACTTTGTAACTTATTATAAATAAGAGATGGAGGGTATATGTCTATAAAGCTATAACATCAAGTTATAATAAATGTTGTCTAACTCTACTCCATTTAGAATCATTACTGACAGCTTGGTGTATTGAAAATAATCAAGGTTTTTTCTATTGTCGTGGCGTCTAAGTGAGTATCTTTAAAACTAAATTGGTTTAAGGGCCTAAAAGTTATGATACGAATGTGAATGGACAAACAGGAAGAAAAAGTATAGGAAGAAGAAATTGTTTTGAAAATAGGTTTAAAAAAAAAAAAACATTTTTACACGTCAATTCTTTTTTTTTCGTCATTTTAATCAGTTGAGACCGGTGTTTTGGTGTGGTGAGAAGAAATACAGAAACAAACTCCCACTGAGTTTGTTTCTCTAAGTCTCTTTTAAAGTCCATACAGCAATAATGTAATGGTCAAATCATGTGTGCATCATAAAGATTAGTCTCTAAGATGCTCTTTTGAGCAAATGATCACACAGATTTGAGTGGACCTGTTCAGTCAGTGCAAGAATTCAACAATATTCGTGTAGCTCAACTCAGGGCTAATAAGGAGCCTGATTACAGTCGGAGAGCTTATAAAAATACTTTATTTAACTGACCGAGTAAAAGTAAACATGATTATATCTTAATCCTAACGATACAAGGTACTCGTACCTTAGCATAGCATAAGCAGCCTTATAATGTTCCCACTGCTGGGACTCAGGTCTAGGAGAAGGAATGGGCCCAATGCGTGTTGGTAGATGTCACGGGTCTTCAAATTTTTGATTCTAGGACATGCCAGTTTCCTCACGATGTTCTTTTTTACCGGATTGAGAGCAGTGGTGATGAAATAAATCAAATTAAGTAATGCGCCTGGCTGGGTTAAAACCCAACTCATAAGTCCAGGCCGTTACTACTAAGCCACCACTGCTTCACTCGTATCTTATGGCTGAATTATGCTAAGATGACAATTGCGTGGTGCAATTGTTGATAATGACAGTTTGGAGAAGCTGCACTGCTGGCAAAGCTAATTGTAGTTACCACACTTAATTCGCTCACACCGAATAACATAGGCGGATGGTGACTCTGTTTTGTAAATAACATTTGGATTTTTAGAATCTAAAGATGTTCCTGTCTCGGTCAATTTTAGAACCAGTTACATTCACTCAAAGACCCAGGAGGATAACAGCTAACTAGTTAAAAGTAGAACTTTTTCCAGAGTGTGTATAACCGATACATTTGAGACTATGATGGTAAGTGTCTGGCATATCCTTTCACCTTACTCTGCTCAAAAGCAATGCTGTCTAATGCCGAGATATTGTCTTGATCTTGTCGCCAGTACTAAGCTGGTATACTTATACACAGACATAATAATACAATTAATTAAACAAATCTATTAGATCTACAATAATATTAAATTCCGTGAATGTTACTTAGCCCTCTTCCTCTCTCCAAATTTTGCTGTGCCCGACAGGATCAGTCATATTGATCTTTGGCATTTTTTTTATAATAACAAATCATTCATTTTGAGGCATCTTGGCCCATAGATACATACCTTATAGAGTAAGTACAAGTTATCGTTAGTAAATAAGACTTGGGATTATGTTAGTAACATTGCACTAAGTTCGCTTCGTGCTGTTCTGTGGCACTTGTCCGCGGAAGCGACGGAACACTACGCCCTGCGGCCAAAGGTCTTCCTTCAACATGACGGGCAGAAAAGTGTTCGGGACCACGAATGCCTAAAAAATTACGTTATGATGCGACTCCAGAAGCTGTACTCTTAGTACGTACTTCGTCTTTTGGAAACCATATTGGGTTATACCATCTATGGATTGCAATAAAGTATTGAGTATGGCAAATTTTGACAAGCCGATGTTACCATCTCCGTGGCGTGGTCTCTGTAAGCAGCTATATTACGTCAACTAAGTACCCAAATCCATCATGAACCTTAACACACAATTCTTCAATAACAAATTCATTATCATTATAATTACTTCAAGCAAAAGCACCTAATTAATTTCCTCTCTGAAACCTAATGGCGAAACTGAAGCCTCAATACTTCGGTTGGTGTTTGTTTAACAGTTACGCAACCTTCGGCACAAAGTTAGATTGAGTTGTGCCAAACGACGCCGCACCGTCGATGATATAAAGTTCTGTTTTCATAAATAACTTTTCTTCTGATCAAGCAATCTGTCTCCTTTCGAACATCAGACTTAAGTCCCCTGCATACTAGCAAAACGCTACGATATGAGTCGATTTTATGATCAAAGGACCATTTTCATGATCATCATTTCAAAGACGTCTACAGCTGGTCTGGCCTTCCCCAATTACCGCCACAATGAGTGCTCTGTGGCGTCTCCGTGGCTCTCATCAAGACCAGACTTTGGTTCAACATGAGGGAGGCTTTCCAACACATCTTCCAGTACGCGGTCGCCACTCCAAAACCTTTTGGTCCTAGCTACCGTCTGTTCTGGGAGCAAGATACCTTGACTTGCCCATTCAAGACCACTTTGAATGGTGAATTTAAATTATGGCAAAATTGATTTGAAAGTTCGTCAATTTCGCTGTAGTTTATTTATTGAATGAGTTGCCAACCACCAATTTCTATCCGGGAGTTGGAACTACGTCAGCTACGTGTCCACTTCAATTTCATGGAAGTACTGTAAACATTCTGATCTACATCATCCCTTAATTTCCAAGCTTACAACCTTTCAAGCCTTTGACGATCGTGTGCAAAAAAATACGAAATAAAGTTTCAGCTCAATTTCGGATGCAACTAAAAATAAGTAATTTTTTTTAGAACACAAGGCAGTTTTGACAGAAACTGGAGCGGAGGTTTTACGGCACAGGCCTGCATTTATAACGATCGACGAATTTGGCGGTTTTAAGCAGCAGCTTAAAACCGCCAAATTCGTCGATCGGTATCTATATATATTTATCCAAAAATGGTTCTGGTAGGTACCCCTCGGAGAGCAAGCTAACCCGGTACGATGGTCGTTAAAACGGCTGAAAAGACTCGAGTTCAAAGCTAATTATATCAGCGCATTAACTTACTTAAATTATTAGTTTTATGTAGCTATAAAGTTAATAAGCTGCATTTAGACATTACAAGTAATAAATCATCTCAATCCCAACGGATATTAGCATCGAGTGTTCGATCCTAGTCATTAGTCGTTTAGATTTATTGTGGTAGTGCTTGGATAACATTTTTTAATGGACCATCTTTTGTGTTTCAAGGCATACCATATCGATAGGTGGGCGTCGATTCATATTGACAGCAGTCAAGACGTAGTCGACTGCGTCAAAGTAAAATTCGATAATAGAAAAAAAGAACCAAAGCAAATACATTAGATTCAAATACGTAATAATAGAGCGTAATAATAGAGGTGCCTAGTGGTAACGTTTAGGTTGTGAGTTAGACTGACGTACAATTTGTATAATTTATGTCATCACCACTGCTCTCAAAACGGTGTAAGAAAACTGGGACGTCCTACAATTAAAAAATTGAAGACATATGACATTCACCAAACTGCGATGAGTCGGTATGGTGGCTTACGACCCATTCATTCTGCTAGAGAGGAGGCCCGAGTCCCAACAGTGGGAAACAAAATAAGACAAAACGCCAGGTGGTTTTGTAATTTTTAACAAGCGTATTGATTACTAAAGAAAAGTTTGTTACTTTAAGTCAACTCTACTAGTACGTGATACTGATCGAGTACGAAACATAAAACAAAAGACTATTGCATTAAAACTTATCGAGAAAACTCTCCCTCATATAAACATAATTTAAAAGCCTTCCTAGCTACGTCTAAAAAATACGATGGCGGGTTATCAAAATACTTGAAGCGTCAATCGCTTTCCGGAGTCCGTATCCGCAATTTCATTGAATTTAGTAGGGATTCGCAAAATATTTATTGACTTAACAAAAGGGAAAGAGAATAAAAACAATCAGAATTTAATAAATAACGCTTGAGCCCGATTTTATTTACGTTTAGTTAACCGGAGTTTAGAATCTATGTTTTGGTAAAGGGTTTCAAATTGGATATTGTGGTTGTGCGTTCTGGGGATACTAAACGTGGTTGTCATGTAAGTTACTAGTTTGTTCATATACTAGGTTGAACAAATTTTAGAATATGGTTTCTGTTAAGAACCTTAACCTCTTAGGATTAGAGTTCGAGCGCTACCGAAATATCACGTGGTCAATTTCCATTATTTTAGATCAACACTGTTATCACTGACACTGTCTAGATTCTCAGAATGATAAAACTGTTTTCCATCAGCCTTTGTGCACGGCTAATAGCAGGGCTCGTACTGTGAATCTACTGCTTTAAATTTTCATTCATAATAACCTTTTAAAATACCTAACCTTTCATAGCTGTTGCTCTTATAATAAGATGACGATAACTGTAAGAGATGAAAATCACCCAGCCTAACCTTATTCCAACTATGTTGGGGTGGCTTGCGGACGGCGAGCAATGGGTAGCTCGCCGTCTGACTGTCCGGTAACCCAAGCCCAAATCGTCGACGGCGCCTTAACAAGATGCCAGCAAAACCGTAGGGGCCCAGCAGGGTCGAAGCCTACTGGGACCATGGGTGATGCGAAAGACAACCCCGGGGCCCTGGAACGAAGGCTAAGAAGGAACAGGAGTGCGTTTCTCACACTCCGCCCATGGGCGGGGGATTTCATTGGAGGATTTCCTCACCGAAAAAAAAAGTTACAGCAACTACACATATCACTTTTTCCACTTTAGTGACTTATTATAGCTTTAAAAGTGACTCATTTTAAATCTTGTAAGCTTTCTACATGTCTTTTGATTTATTTACTATGAGGATAGAGGAAAAATATTATTTTAAATACAGTGTATTCAAAGCGACACAATTTGTCAGACGGCGAGCATGTCTCAATACAAACACAGTCAAAAGGCGGCGATCAGCAAATATTCACGAATTGACACAAGTATTATAAATTGAAAACGAGCGGAAAACTTCACGATTCGGGTAAATATTACTTGTTAAAAAATACACGATACGGAGGTACAACGTGATTTTTTCGTGCCGAAAATAATTCAGTATCACCAGAAATATTACTGGTTTATATAACTACAGTTATGTGGGGTTACCGTGACGTTCAAAGTAAGATTGTTTCATTCTTATTTCAGTGTGGGTAAGAGACAGAGCTATACCGGTTGTCTAGCGCCATCTCTTACCCACTCTGAAAATAAGAATGATACAATCTTACTTTAAACGTCATGGTACAGGTCATAGTGTCAATACTACTAACGGACACATAGTCACAGGTTCCTAACTATCTACTTATATAATTTATTCAGAAACATTAATATTAATAAAACAGACGGGAAATTAGAGCGGCTACCAATGATTAACTTCAATCTTATCTTATGTACCGTGACGTTCAAAGTAAGATTATTTCATTCTTATTTCAGTGTGGGTAAGAGACAGAGCTATACAGATTGTCTAGCGCCATCTCTTACCCACACTGGAAATAAGAATGAAACAATCTTACTTTAAACGTCATGATACAGGTCATGGTGTCAATCATATGTACCTACACTTACATGAACGTTTATAGATTTGAGAAATCTTCTTCTTTTTTTTCAAATGACTGGCCTGTTGGTCTAGTCGTTAGTAGCCCTGACTGCCATGGCGGAGATCGTGAGTTCGATTCCCACCCAGGACAAATGTCTGTGTGATGACCACGATCATTCGTTTTATGTCTGGGTGTAATTTATCTGTAATATGTATGTATTTAGAAATATATACGAGTAAGTATGTTTATCAGTTGTCTAATACTCATAACACAAGCTCCGCTTAGCTTGGGACTAGACGACGTTGTATGATAGTTGTGGAATATTATTATTATAAATCGACGGTAAACTCGTTTAACGGCTTGAGTCCAGTACCGTTAACTGCAGCATCGGCGGCACTCATTAAATCCTCCAAGGTGCAGGTGTGTGGGTACTTGGAGCACTTACGTGTGGCTCATGTTCTGAACAGGGGCACCATAGACCTACTACTACATTCAGTATCAGGGTCTATAAAACCCTATTTCACTAAGTTGTATTAGCAGCGGCTTACTTGGGTGTTCTGACAAGTAATACCAACCACACATAGGTGTCCTCTTCTCACGTCTGGAGAATGTTTTCAGGAACCGACATCCAAATAATAATACGTTTTGGGAACACATTTATTGTGCGTTTTATTCAGTTAAGGAGTGTAATTCCCTTTCAGAGTCTGTGTTTCCTGATAGCTCCAACCTAGGGATCTTTAAGTTAAGAGTGATTAAGTTAGTTCTAAGCAAGTGTGCTCCTTCGTCAACCACATCATCAGATCACGATTGTGGTCATGCGCGAACCTATCTACACTAATATTATAAAGAGGTAAAGTTCGTTTTGTTTGTAGGAGGTACTGGTCCGATTGCAATTTTTTTTTTTACCGATAAAAAGCTGCTTTATTCCTGAGTGACATAGGCTATATTTTAAGTACGCGGGCGAAGCCGCGGCCAAAACCTAATCAACAATAAAAAAATCCCGATGCAGGATTTTGTGGACATGGACACAATACAGCTGTTTGTGTAAAGTCTCTTTGAGAAAAAGTTATGATCGTAATTTAGAATGTGACTTTTCAGTATATTGCACGTGTCCATCATGTCTGGAGCAAGGAGGATTGGCAGGCGTTCGCCTTCTTCTGAGGTGCAGTAATGCTAGCGAAGGAGGCGACTGTACGCGTGAGGGAACGGATATCCTCACGCCACAGCCGCCGCAAGAATCTGACCCTGATTTCCAGCCACCGTAGGCGTGAGCTTGAAAAGGGCGAGCAACGGGTAGCTCGCCGTTCGGCCGTCCGGTAACCGTCCGGACCGAGCCCGAGTCGTAGGGACCCTATAGGGCCGAAGCCTACTGACGCGAAGAGCAAAGAAGGAACGTAAGTGTGGTTTTAGTCAGTAAAAGTCTGACACCATTGTCATTAGATATTTTCCAAACATAAACAAAACGAATGTCAATTATTTTGATCTCCCTGGTAATTGTAATTGCTATTTGAATGTCACTTTCCCTTGGCTTTGTATTCTCACAATCACTAAACAAAATATGGTTACCAGAGAGCTGTAACAATTGTTTTCGAAAACCGATCTTCATTTGTTATTCATGATGAATGATAACTTTCCAGAAAGCGTAGCAATATCAAACAGTAATTCGATAACTCAAACAGCGAGACGATGTATATAAATGTGTGTTTATAGGTATGTACGTAGGAAACGGGCGAGAGGAAATATTTCAAACAATGGAGTCGTTTAGCTCAGTAATTAGCGATTAGGTTGCCCCTACCAGGCTAACAAGCGTTCATTTGGTTCAGTTCCTACATTATCATTTATTTTAAAGTCTAAAACTATCTGTTTAAGCTTTATAATCTACATATATGTATTTAAAAATGCGAAATACCACTCACTGATTAATCACGGAATCTCAAAAAGCATAACACCTACAAACTTAAAATTTGGGAGCTAGGTTTCTTATAGTGTAGACATCCGCTACGGGGTAAAAAGGGGGTTTGAAGTTTGTATGGAGAAACCTACATTTACGCGGGTGAAACTGCTGGCAGAAGCTAGTATATACATAAAATTGAAGTGTTTGTTTGTAATGTAATATGACTGGCCTGTTGGTGTAGTGGTTAGTGGCCCTGACTGCTATGCCGGAGGTCGTGGGTCCGATTTCCACCCAGGACAAATGTTTGTGTGATGAGCACGATCATTTGTTCTGAGTCTGGGTGTCATTTATCTATAATATGCATGTGTTTAGAAATATTTAAGTATTTTTATCAGTAGTCTAGTTCTTATAACACAAGCTCTGCTTAGCTTGGGACTAGACGACTTTGTGTGATAGATGTGGAATTTATTATTATTATTATATCATTTTTTCTTACTAAATACAAAAATTGAAAGTATGAGTATTCAATAACTATAAGAAAAACAAAACTCTTTATATTTTTGTCTGTCTGATTACTCCAGATCTGCTGGTTAATCTTCGTAATGGCTCGACCGATGTTGACGGGACACTCAATGGTAAATAGCTGAAGTTATAAGGAGTAAATAAATGGTATTATGCTGTTGACGTGGACAAATTAATGACTAAAGTTACACATAATTTTGTCACCGTTTTTATTACTTTTTTCTCGAAGACGTTCTCTTCGAGTCGACATTTCATTTCCGTTGTAATGTCAGGTGAGTCGAGTGAACGGGATGCAATAATCGATTAAAGGATATTTATTAATTACCTTTAAAAGGACTTGGACTTATGTTATAAGTATAAACATTTTTTTTTTTAGGTGGGAAATCTTTCAATGACTTCTCGCGCTCTGGGCGGCGCGCGGGGGCCACACCTGTGTCCATCAGTTGCCCTTTAAGTTCTAAGACCCCTCCTTCCTTGGTTTCCTTTTTAGAAAAACCATGCTATCCTAGCCGGCATTGGCCCTGCTGGGCCGCTACTGTTTGCTGATATCTCTTTGAGGACCGCTTGGAACATTACACGCTGTGGATTACTTGGGTTCAGTCCGGACCATTACCGTCGTCCACAAGCCTATGTATCTACTGTGAAGCACCGTTTTACTTTTAAAATCCTGTCAATATTCAAACAAATATCTCTCACTCGAATGAACACCTCTAGTACGGGTCACAATTACCATATGCCGGTAGAGACGGTTCGTTAAGGCACACATAAAATTAATTTTTGAATCACGTTTGTGTTAGTGTGTTCAAACGATTTATGATAGTTCAAACTTTGTATTAGCTTGTGTTTGTTTGCTCAAACAATATTCGTTCGCCATTTTGTTTCAGCTACATAATTTAATGTTTGTTTGTTACTTTTAACTTTGACGGATGCGAAAGGGAAAATTATTTATTGTGTTTATGTGTTGGATAGAAGAAAGGTTAAATTGAAGACGTTTTTAGAATGGCTTTATATATTATGGTGGAGTTGTAAGTTATAGAAAAGGTTTGAATGTAGAGCCTCGAGCGCAGGCGCAGGGTAGCCAGCCTATCGGTATTTCACAGGTTGCATTTTGGAGAGTGTGCGCGGGATTTGCATGACTAGATTCCGCGATTTCCTTTCTACCATCGGACAACCCGACGTACGGCGAGTATCCACCCTTACGTTGATGAAACTTCAACGGTCTGGACTAAGCGTTTCACTTCGTCGTTCATACCGCGTACATCGAGGGACTGGAACAATTTGCCTGCTGCGGTCTTCCCGTCCAACTATAATTTAGGTGTCTTCAAGACTAGAGTGAATAGGCTCTTAATAAACTAGTGCGCCTAACCATCAATGATTGTATCACTGCTTACCATCAGGTGGGATCGCAGTCAAGCACTGGCAAAAAATAAACGATAAAATAATTGAAGCATGTGGAACATTTTCTGAAGAATATTGTGAGAATAAATGGTGAATGGCTATAAGAAGGTCCTCTTTTGTTTTTTTTTTTTATAAGGTGGGAAAATCATCTTATGACAAATTCCACTCTGGAGGATCGGGAGATAGTGTCAGACTTTTACTGACTAAAAACCTACTCCTGTTCCTTCTTTGCCTTTGTCCCAGGGCTCCGGGTTTCACTTTCACACTACCCGTGGCCCCAGTAGGCTTCGACCCTGCTGGGCCCCTACAAGACAATTCAAACAACAAATGATGTTTTGAAGAAGTTTGGGGTCTAATAGA
This sequence comes from Mythimna pallens, assembly GCA_961205895.1. Lineage (NCBI taxonomy): Eukaryota > Metazoa > Arthropoda > Insecta > Lepidoptera > Noctuidae > Mythimna > Mythimna pallens. The sequence goes on from OY540824.1 coordinate 1,461,829, forward strand.
TGATATGGCTATAAAGAAGATGATAATTATCGTCAAGTGCAAAATACCTCTCTCATTTATATAAAGTTTGCTGTAAGAAAACCCAATTTTAAGCCCAGTTAAGCTCGCCTGTGTAAATCAGATGTCCTATTTTTATTGTTTTATAAAAGTTGTGTGTTTAATGAATAATATGAATATATATGATACGAATAGAGAAAAATGTAAGGATAAGAGATGTCGCTAAGATATCGAAAATATTTAGAAAAGGTCAATAGAACGGTTACCCACTAACTGAAATCGCTTATTTATGCACTAATAAAACACAGCAAAAAAGCAGACTTAATGCCTTTATCGGTGAACCTTAGGGTGGTGTAGAAACATAGCATGGCAGATGCAACTTAATAGAAGACCAACAGAAAAAAAATAAGTATAATGATAAACAATGTGGCACTGCCAAAACAGTGCCAGGTTAGATCTCGGTAACACACAACACTGCAGCAGCCTTTTCTTAGAACCGGCTGTGCTATACCAACTGCCAGATACTAAAGCGAATGCCTCAAAGCAACAAATTACGCAGCTGTTTAAACAGTTCCATTTAGCAGACTGTAATTGGACCTCGTTTGACTCCCGGCTTCATAACGGATCACTCGACCGTTTCTACTCACTGCGTACATGCCATGTTTATCGTGTTTGTGATGTCGACCATCTAACAGGGGTACCTAGTTCGGCGAATTGTAAAAGGAAGGTAAACTGTTAGTTCCCGAAACAGCACTATTTGTGGTTACCACACAGCTAATTTTGATTTCACAGTCTGGTTACTGAAGTCTAGGCTAACCAGAAAGCAATGCCGTATTGGCCTGGTTGTTGCAAGCATTAGGAAGTTCGGAAAAGTGGTATTAGGGATTACCTTTAGGACTTTTTTGCATACAGCGTGCGTCTATATCTGTTCAAATGAAGATATTGGGCTATTCCACTTGGGTACTTGAAAACTAAACGAAATTAGCAAAATTTTAATTTTACACCCATATACTGGTACACCTTAATTTAGTATTTTTTTATTGTTATAAACTAGTGCTTAACTGCGATCCGACCTGATGGTAAGTAGTGATGCAATCGTTGATGGTGAAGCGCACTAGTTTATTAACAGCATATTCACTGTAGCCTTGCAGACACTTGATTAAGTTGCAATCATAATTTAAGCACTGAAATTTTACTTAAATACATTTAGGTAGTGTTTTTTTAACAAATTAGTTATCCTTCTATTAGACAAATGTACACAGACACCCTAGTGACGTAATAAAAACTTGTCAATAATTTTATTTTAGATTTTTAACCTATTTTTTTTTGCATTATTTCTGGATAAAAAATGCTGTCTATATATATAAAAGGGGAAACTGACTGACTGACATATAAACGCACAGCCCAAAGTACTGGGACTAGGAGCGTAAAATTTTGAATAAAGCTTCTTTTTATGACGTAGGCGAGCACTAAGAAAAGATTTTTCGAAATTCAGCCCCTAAGGGGATGAAACGGGGGTCTAAAGTTTGTATGAAGTAACCTTTTAAGCGGGCGAAGCCGCTGGGAGAAGCTAGTCGATTATAATGAACACTAGACAGATACTACTATCAAGATGTGTGTTGTGGCGTTACTCCCTCTAAAATTATTTTAGAACTTGTTTTATATTATTATTCATAGGTTTGCAATAGACCATTATTATCTCTCCTGATGTTATCAATTGTGGAAATATTGTAAAAACAATCATTTTTTTAAAAGATTTAGAAAGAAAGTTAGCATGGTGTTTGTTCCCGGTTCTTCTCCATAGGAAACGACTAATGCAACCGTACACTGGCTTCTGACGTTTTATAAATTGCCCATGTAGGCTTTTACGAAATAAAAAAATGATTTTTATTTGTTTATTGATTTAATTCTAAGCGAAGATGTGGTCGACGATTTAGCACACTTGCTTAGAAGTAACTTATATTTACCTTCCTAATTCTTTTTTGTATTTTTGTTGTTGTTATTTGTGCCGGTCACTACCTTCTCTTTGAAGGGTAACCGCAGGTGAAGTCACGATAATATCAATGATCTGTGAACACATGTGTGTAAGCTTGGTAGCCAAGGTATAATCGCGGCGGTTGTAATCATAACAACCACTTGTTTTCCACGTTTTGCACTGCAGTGTAATGCTCGGGTTCTTGTTATCACGCCAAATTAAACTTTAATTCTTATAAGATAAGATTAATTTCCACTTGTCAATACTTTGATTAATGTGCAAATACGCACTGATGAATATCTAGGGTTGCTCTGGAACCGTAAGGTCGGTTTTCAATTGGCATGATAAGTACAACCTTAACCTGAATTTTATTCTAAAATGTACCCTAAAAATGAGATTTTAAGGTAAAATTCGTCTTGAGAGGTGGATTAAAAGGATGGTGACAAGTGAAATTAATGATTTGAACCCGTGAACCTTGAGTAATTGAACCTCGGAAATGTGTGTCGCCGAACGCAAGGTTTTTGATTATCCGAGTCACGGGAAATATTGTGACTTATATCGACAGCGGCCAAAGTGTCGCCTAAAAACGTACGAGTACCTATGGTTATATACTTAAGAGGGTCCTTTTCCACTTGCTCATCGTCAACATCGAGCATGGTTTAAAAGCTTGTTACTTCATCGAACGCAATCCAACGTGATGTTTGATGAAGAGGCAACGCGACAAAAGAGAGATAACGGCTGAAAACTCTGTTGGTATTCGGTAATTTCGTGATTTACAGGAATATTTCACAAAAAACGTGTTCCAAGAAATATGTGTTTCTTAAAACCATAAAAGTTTTTTTTTAAAAATTGACATTCAGAATCTTGATTAAATTTGCAAGGCTTCTATTTTTTATACTTTTTTGACTTTTTAAATATTTGAGTAAATTATGAAGTGTCAAAGTTCATGCAAAATAGCAGATTTTCAGAGGTCTTTACTGGATTAGTTTTACATAAATTTATAAATTGATTTTAATAGAAGCCTAGATAATATCCACAAGATACTGTGTTTCTAAAATATCTAATGAAAAATGTGTAATAACGTCATAATCGTGTAAGAGCGGTTGTATGAAAAACAGTGAAAATATATGTCGATTTGCATTCCCTTAACAAAGTAGGCCAAAAACGAGATTATACCTTTTCAGAATTCGTATCCGACGTCTTTTGGTCCTTTTTTATAAAAAACCAAAACCTTTTCGAAGCTTTCTCATTTAAAATTCGTATCTAAACTCTTTGTATTTTGACACTAGCTCTACGCTAGCTTTTGCTAAACGGCTTTTGTTGTCGACCTTACTGTCACCGTATCGTTATCGCAAAACAAAATACTTTCACCAATGCCATACAGAAACCAACCGTTATGTAATAATAACAGATATGATATTCAAGTATGCTTTCTACGTGCATCATATCGGTATTATATGCACGCATACTAAAGACTATTAAGAACAGGTATTTCTAATACCGGCCATTAGAAATGAACTAGGTACCTAGGTAGGTCTTACTTAATGAACCTGTGAGCATGAGGCGTTCTAAGTCCCGTCATCTGTAAATAATTTCTACCTGCCTTTGTCTGAGTTTGAAAACATGCACTTAAATATACTCCACAAATTTTTAATTATTACAAATATTTAAAAGGCTTATTAGAAAAGATCCTGTTATTATTTAAGTAAAGTCTTAATAAATAATATTCATAAACAGCAAAGTTATTAGCGTTTGTTTATATCCCAAAATGTCACTTAATTTATGGAAATATTGTACAGGCTATTGATTATGAATGAATAAATGACGATTAAAATGGAAAAACACTGCGCGTAGTATTTTCTAGTAAGAATTGTTATGAATGCTTGATTGTAGTATGAATTTACCAATTATGACGAATTTTCGAGGTAAATTTTGGGTTTTCGTTTTTTTTTTACATTTGACTACAAAAATATGTTCAGTAACGGATACGGATAGAGCCCCATTTTTTGTACTAATTAAAAAATAAGGGTGTAGAGTTGCTTTCCATTTTTTTTTTGAGGTTGGTAATTATTATTTATCTGTATGGCCGGCCTGTCTGGCTCTCTAGGGTGGAAAAAAAGGATGTGCCAGACTTTTTATTGACTAAAACCCGCTTTTAATAACTGTTCCCGTTAAAGTGGAACGAGAGGGTGTCTCAGACGTTTTGCTAACTAAAACCCAACTGGGTCTTTTAGTTGCGTTCTAAGACCATCGTCACTCTTTTAAACGTTCCCGCTGCCCAAGCAGGCATTGCCCTACTAGACCTGTTCAGTTTTACTGACGCACGCCGCGACGTTGACTCGGGCCTGGTCCTTAATGAATGGGCAGACGATGAGCTACCCATTGCTCGTCGTCCACAAGCTCGCGACAACGGTGGTAGTTTTAACAATATGCTGACGACAGTAGAAAGTTAGATGCTGACGGAGCAGTCTCCTATTTCTGTCTGCAAAGTTTAAAAGTTCCTAACAAGGTGACCTCAGTTCCCGAGCTGGCTTCGCTTGCTCTTGGGCTAATTAGCACAGGAGTTAGTGGGATCGAGTGGTTACCAACTCATTATAGGTACTTTTTAACAAATGATATCTTATTTGAAATCCTTCATTTTATACTTTACCGGAGATCAGCCAAAGTATAGAAGCAGTCATTCTCTCTATATTTATACATTTAATAGGCAGGATACGTAATAATAAATGATTGATGCGCATAGATAAGCCCGGCCATTGTAGGTATTGTCCCACTCTGCGGCGGTTTGTGTGAGAGGTTATGGATCTTCAATGAAAAACTTGGTATCAAAAATTTTCACATACTTCTCTTCAACAATTCAATATTAGTACATCGAACTACAATGGTTAAGTCTGAATTGAAAAAACTAGACATTTCTTTGTTCTACTCAATTTTCAAACCTATTCTAGAACAACAAAATCCTTACAAGTATATTTTTCATGCCAGTTCGTTAACCTAACTCATGCAATCTCCTTTCGATATCACAGTATATAGGCATTGTATAGACATTCTATACAATGCCTTAATTCTACCTACTTGATGCCTGATTACTTTATCGGTAATGTATTCAATATTGAATCAGTGATCAAATGAAAGCATTCATAGTAAGAACTTGTTTATGAAATTAGAGCTCTAAGTAATCTAAGAATTTTCATTTCCAATCCCATTTATATCTGTCTCATTGCTTTCCATTGAAGTAGACTATTGAGATGAATAATAAAATGAAACAAGACACTGCAATTACTTTGAAGATTTAATTAAATCACTATAAAGAGTAATTGATTGCTTTTCAACAATGTATTTAAGCTTAGCATTGAATAAAAAACATGGATGCCGTATCTTTAGCGAGAATTTCTTAATGATAAATGAATTTTATTTTGCCAATTGGTTTAAAAAAAACACTTTTGCACGCCAATTTTTTTTTTTCGTCAGTCAGAAACTCCGGTCTCATCTTAGAGACCGGTGTTTCCGAACTGACTACCCTGAGAAGAAACACCGAAACAAACTCAAAGTTCTTTAGTCTCTTTTAAAGTTCATAAAAGTAAACATGTAATGGGCAAATCATATGAGAACTATGCAAATTTGATGGATGATCTTTTGAAGAAAGAAGTGGACTTGTCCAGTCAGTGCAAGTATCTGTCAGTATTCGTGTAGCTCAAACTCAAGACTACTAAAGAGCTCAACGACTGGACGAACAATACCAAAGAAAGGACATTTGGGTAGGCCGCATCATTGGCGGACCAGTTATTATATTTATAGAATTCAAAGAAAATATTTACTATTCATTACGACGCACGACGCGACGTTAGACTTTTCAAAACACATATAAACATATAAACGTAAAAATAATCTTGTCATAAAAACCAAAGAAAACTATAAAGGTTATTGAGAAATGATGCTTATTTGAAATTGAAATTTATTACCCGAAGAAGATTGTAATGTACAAGTTTGCCTTAGCATTGAGTATTTTACAATGTTTCAAAATAAACATTGAAACATTTGCAGCAAATACAAATAAAGTAGTATACAAAAAGCACCGAACGAACGAAGAACGAGATTCACAAGATGAAATTCTATTTGTGGTGACGGGGTACGGTTCCATGCAACCAAGACCTCCATGGCTCCGAATATTCACAGCCTCGATGATAGCTCAGGATTGGGCGTTAACTTGTGGGCACTGTGTGAAATCTATAGTTAATCCATCGATATGGTACGGAAAATTAACAGAATCTTCATTTGATACGAAAACGGCCTCAAGCGTACTGAGCATCTACTTTCATCCAGCATTTCGTGCTTTTCCTGAACTGAAGAACCAAGAGACGCTTGTAGACAATAATCTTGCTTTATTACGAGTGAATGCGATACATCTGCGGTTCTATGGGAGAATATTATCTGTTGACTATATGTCTTTAATAGGATTTCCCGTCACAACTGTGGGCGCTGGTAGTGATGTTAGTGTAATGAACAAAACGAGAATCAATGAGAAAACACATATACAAGTGGGTGAAGGTGCCGTCATTGCGTGTGATAAGAAAGTTCGCGGGTTCAACAGACATATGCTGTGCGTTACGCCAAAATGCTCCAGCAGGGATGAAGGCGCACCGGCACCAGATTCCGGGGCGCCGTTGTTGTATAATGGCGGAATTATCGCAGTGCATAACTATGATTTCACAGATGGGTCCAGAGTCAGAATCAGCTATACACCAATCAGTCCTTACATCGATTGGATTTCTACAACAATTGGAAATTGAAGGAATGAGGCATAGAGTTGTATGTGCCATAAAAGATTTTGCCTGGTTTAATTTGGACATGAGTGTTGAATCTGACTGAAATCGAAGCATGCTGCTGTTGTAGCGTTAATTGTAAACATTTACATGAGATTGTCGATGAATTGCAGACGCACATTAGTCCATTAAACCATTAAACGTGTGTTTTAATATGTTTTTGCTTACTTAAATATTATGAAGGTTACTTCTTCCTACAGATAGTAATATTCTTGTAAAAAATATAAAAAAAATCAGATTTTTATCATTTCATCTTTAGTATCTATCTTGTAAATGACTTTACACGTCTACTGACAAACATGCCTTTGTCAGTAAACGTGCAGTTTAACTCTGCTTTAATAAGTCACTGAAATCAGTATGTAACCCTAAGCATGTTTGGGTTTACTAGAATTGCCTTAAGATGCAATCTGGCTATAAGGTACCGTCGAACTAATATTAGTTCCCTTTCGTAGATTGATAGTAGAACTGCGTAATAAAATAAAAAAAAATCCCCATCGTGTTTAGATTCATTAGAATTGTCATGAGATGCACTATTAATGAGATCGGCCAGAGCTAATCATTTGTCGATCGATGGGGTAAGCTGTCAATACATATGTTGATAATGGTTATGATAGATAGTCAATGGGGTTTAAAGTTTCTAGAGTGGTGATCGAGTGCTGGACCTCGCACAAGGGTAATGGTGATGAGAAGGCCGTGGTAAATCGCAGAGGACTTGTCGATGTGATGACACTTGGGTGAGGCCTAAATACAGTAGTACACGTCTATTGACTGAATTGAATGAATTTACATGAATTTTCGTACAAATATAAACCGTTTTCTGGACTACGAGAAATAATACATTTGATATAGTTTTGGTACCTAAATTTTAGGTCGTAACGTAGGCGATGCCGATGTCATAAACTAGTGTCGCACAAAGTACCTCGATATAAGGCAATAGCTTCATATAATTCGATTAAAATTTTACTCTAGGGCTACGTCAGATGAGCAGACAAGGCTTTACGACGAAACTTAGGTATAATATTGTGAATAAAATATTTTTATGTTCCCGTGAACGTTATGTGGACAGCTAGCAGTAGATGAGAATGAACGTACTGGAAAGTGCAAAAAAAAAATGACACAGTAATCACAATTATTTTTAGGAAATCATTTAATGACTTCTTCCGCTCTAGGACAGAGCGGGAGGAGAGCGTGTCAGACTTTTACTGACTAAAAAAGCATCTATGTTCCTTCGGTTGTCCTTTGCGTTTTTGAACCGAGTTACCTTTCCAGAAGTCATTCAATTTGGTGATTTTGGTGATACCTCTTTTAGATGCGCGTGGAACACTACGTGCCGTCGACCACTCGGGCTCGTTCCGGACGCTTACCGGACGGCCGGACGGCGGTCTACCAGTAAATACACACATGTTTATCGTCTTGCAAAGATTATCTAATTGAAGACTACTTTTCAGAAGTAGTTTTTTTTTTGATTATTCTAAACTAGTGCTTGACTGCGATTCCACCTGATGGTAAGTAGAGATGCAACATAAGGCTTATGTGTGTGCATATAACGTAGTATATTCAGAATCGACTCTTGATCTTACGTAGAGTTGTAAGCCTGTCGGTTTTATATAGGTTACATTTTTGGTAGGTTTGCATCGAAATTGCATAGTTTAATTCTACCATTTAGATATATGGCAATGAGCCACTAGTTCAAGGTGGAGATCCCACCCATACGCATGAAACTTTTAGGGAATATATTCATTTTGTGAACAGCTAAAGTATTTCCTGATAAGTACAGCCTAGGGGCCTTTAAGTCAAGAGTGAATAGGTGCTGATATACGCGTCATGTTCGTGAACGGACGCTGTCAATTGACACTGGTCATCTCTCATAGCTCTTATAACTCTTATACTCGTAGCAGAGGATTATTTTAATTTTTATATTTTTAATTGTTTTGTTTTACATTTTTATTCACATTGTTTTCACATATAGAAGCGACGGAAATATGTGTGTACATGCAGTTTCTTGTGCATTTTTTTCCATAGAGATCTACGCTTTGGAATATGAAATTAACATTATTTTTTTTGACTTTATGACAGTTCGAAACGGCCTGTAAGTAGCATATTTGAAATAAATGCTTTTGATTCTTTTTTTCTAGATTGTTGATCGAAGCTTCTTGGCAAGTGTGCTCCGGCGGCGTCAACCACATCATTAGATCACGATAGTGACGCAAACCAATCAAGAATAAAAAAAAACCGGCCAGGTGCGAGTCGAACACGCGCAGGAAAGTTCCGTACCATCCATAAAAACGGCAAAAAAAATCACGTTTGTTGTATAGGAGCCGCCTTAAATATTTATTTTATTCTGTTATTTAGTAATTATTATTAAACGGCAACAGAAATACATCATCTGTGAAAATTTGTACTGTCCCACTATCACGATTCATGAGATACAGACGGACAGACAGTCAGACAGATGGACTGTAGAGTCTTAGTATTAGGGTCCCGTTTTACTCTTCGGGTACGGAACCCTAATATCTGCTCAACCCTTCATAGAATACAAATAAGATGTCATATTTACCAGTAAATGTAATTTATTTAATTACAAGCACTTGTAAAACGTTACGGAGGATGTCAAAGGCGTTGTACAATAGAAAGTTACACTCTAAAAAAAATACATTTAATAAAACAATAATAACCTAATAACAAATCCGCACACATTGAAGTTTATGTCATGTTTACTATGTAAATATCGGTGTTTACCCTAGTTATTGTAGCTGCTATGGATGGTCCGCTCAGTGCACATCGTGCATACAGCTCATGAATACTGTTAAAGCTAGTCCATCATGTATACGAATGAGGGCGCATTACAAAGTCATAACACTTTACCTACTCTTTGGAAATAATTTTAATCAAATTTCGTACTAATTTATGAGCCTAAGCCTAAGATGAGCAATGGGCAGCTCGCCGTCTGGAAGTCTGGTAACCGTCTGGACCGAGCCCAAATCGTCGTCGTCGTCGTCCTAGTTACGCCTCAGAGATGTCAGCAAAACCGCAAGGGCCCAGCATGACTGATGCTCACTAGGGCCACTGGGAATTTGTGAAAAGGAAACCTGTGGTTCTGCAATGAATAGGGTAACTGAAAGGACACAGGTGTGGTTTTAGTCAGTAAGAGTCTGATACACTCTTTTGCTCTACCCTACATTGGAAGAAGTCAATGGACGATTTCCCAACTAAAAAAAATGAATGCTCCAGTTTAGTTCGTGACTGGGCACGCCACAATTGTGGCGGTAAGTCCCCTCTTTGAGGAGTGGCTGGAAAGACCACATGGCGTCCTTACCTACCGCATGAAGCAGGTCCTCACCAGACATGGTAAGTTCGGGAGGTTCCTGCACCGAATTCTTGCGGAAGACACGCCCGGGTGTCGCCACTGTTTGGACCACCCGGAGGACACGGTGGAGGTGTGCCCTGCTTCGGCAGAGCAACGCCGTGTCCTCGTGGGGGCGATCGGTGGCAGTGAACTCTCGCGCCGGTCATTGGTACAGGCCATTGTTCGGAGTGAGGAAAAGTGGCAGGCGGTCGCCTCCTTCTGCGAAGCAGTAATGCTAGCAAAGGAGGCGGACGATCACGTGAGGCAACGGTCCTCACGCCCTAACCGCCACCGGAATTTCGATCCCGATTTCCAGCCACCGTAGGCGCGGGCTTGCAGACGGCGAGCAATGGGTGGCTCGCCGTCCGATCGTCCGGTAACTGTCCGGACCGAGCTCAAGTTGACGACAGCGCGTAGTGTTCCACGCGCGCCTCAAGGAGATGTCAACGAAACCGTAGGGGCCCAGCAGGGTCGAAGCCTACTGGGGCCACGGGTAGTGTGAAAGCAAAGCCCGGGGCCCCGGGATGAAGGCAAAGAGGGAACAGGAGTGGGTTTTTAGTCAGTAAAAGTCTGACACTATCTCTGGCTCCATCCAAGAGCGGGATATGTTATTAGATGATCATCCAACCTAAAAGAAAAAAAAAAGCTTAGTTCGTGAAATTCAAGTTTTCTTAGGATTTTGCGTTTTGTAGCTGAATGTCTTAGGTTCTCTGCTTATTAAAATATATTTCGTGGCCGTAACAAACTCCAATAGGTATAGGTTCCTAATTACCCGAAGAATCTTCAAAATTAAGGCGTCACTAAAAGCCTTGACGAGCAAAAGAGGAGCTGGCGTCACTCCCCGCGCACAAAGATTATCCGATTAATAATTATGTCCTTCATTTATTAAACAAAATATTAATAAAAACATTATATCAAAAGGTTGGTAATTAAATTATCTTTTAGTTTATGAAAGTTTCTTAAAAATACACCTAATGGTTTTTGCCTGATCTTTGCTTTTTTGTCCGTGTTAGACATAACTTTGAAAATAAATCACACCAAGTTTTATGAAAAAAAATTACAAAATATTCGTATATCAAATTATTAGGCAAATAGTCCAGTTTAACATATATTTTTTTCGAAATATACGGACTAGACATTTAGACGTGATGTTAGATTTAAAATCATCAAAAATTATATATCTGCCCCTTAAGTGGCAATGGGCAGAACACATTGATTTCAGAACAGATGGTCGATGGGGTCGAAAGGTTCTATAGTGGCGACCACGTACCGAAAGCAGCAGCGTTGGAAGGTATCCCACAAGGTGGACCGATGACCTAGTTAAGGGCCTATTACACTATTCGATATTCAGACAGCCTTAGTCGATGTCGCGTAGTGTAATAAGGGTTAGACCGGTTTTATCGTGTGCTTAATATTACGCGATATTCAGCACAGTAACTGTAACAGCCCTTAAGGGTCGAGGAAACCCGAAGGATGCGAGACGCACAGGACCGGTCGTTATGGCGACACTTGGAGGAGGCCTATGTCCAGCCGTGAACGTCTTTCGGCTGAAATGATGATGATGATGATGATATTCCATAGAACGTTTACATTCGATCTCAATATTTAGTTTGAATAAATACACGAGTCTGCATATTTACTAACCTTGCATGTAAAGGTAAATATGTTTCTCTCGCGACGAAAATAATTTTCACAATTTTGAGTCCACATTTTTACAGTACAATAAATACGGAATACTGTTATTTGCGTTAAATATTTTGTTTTATATAAATTTGATGTACATGAGTCATATAACAGGGTATATGCATGAAAAAACTTTTTATCAATAAATATACAGAAATAGAATACTTATTGCAAAAACAATATCAAAATTGTTAGAAAAATAAGTGACATATAATAATTTAAAACAAATCTAATCTAATAAATATATTTAGTTTTTATTTTTACTTCATTTACATTGTTTTCAGTTGCGACAAGAAACATGTAACCGAGATATTTGTAATATAGTATAACATGATTGAAAAGAGTGTCCATGGAGTTTCTTGCACATTCTTCTCCGTAGAGATCTACGCTTTGGAATGTATTGTGCAATTAGCATCATTTTTTTTTTCTGACTGACTGGCTTCTTGACATTTCAAAAGTGCCTGTAAATGGTTTATTTGAAAGAAAGTGATTTTGTTTGTTTTATTTCTTTTTACCTAGACGCTGTTATATATGGTGGCCGTACGGGTGTCATGACATTTGACGTGACGAAGACCATATTGGATTTCTCATTCATATTAGCAGCTTTGAAGGATTATAACTTTTTTTGTTGTTGAAAAAATTTGATTTTTTTGTTTATTTATCAGGATTTGTTTCCAATCTGACAGGCTTGTGGGTCTAGTGGTTAGTGGCCCTGACTGCTATGCCGGAGGTCGTGGGTTCGATTCCCACCCAAGACAAATTTTTGTGTGATGAGCACGATCATTTTTTCTGTGTCTGGGTGTAATTTATCTATTAATGTATATATTCAGAAGTATATATGTATGTTTATCAGTTGTCTAGTACTCATAACACAAGCTCTGCTTAGCTTGGGACTAGACGGTGTTGTGTGATAGTTGTGTGAATATTATTATCTATATATATAAAAGGAGAAACTGACTGACTGACATATCAACGCACAACCGAAACTACTGGGACTAGGAACCTGAAATTTTGCACCAGGCTTTCTCTTATGACGTAGGCGAGCACTAAGAGAGGATTTTCCAAAATTCACCCCCTAAAGGGATGAAACGGGGTTCCAAAGTTTGTATGGTGAAACCTATTTTGACGCGGGCGAAGCCGCTGGCAGAAGCTAGTCTATATATATAAAAGGAAAAACTGACTGACTGACATATCAACGCACAGCCGAAACTACTGGGACTAGGAGCCTGAAATTCTGCACAAGGCTTCCTTTTAATGACGTAGCCGAGCACTAAGAGAGGATTTTCCAAAATTCAGCCCCTAAGGGGATGAAACGGGGGTCCAAAGTTTGTATAGAAAAACCTTTTTTCACGCTAGCAAAGCCGCTGGCAGAAACTAGTTATATTATACTAGCTTCTGCCCGCGGCTTCACTCGCGTGAATGTAGGTTTCTCCATACAAACTTTGGATCGCCATTTCATCCCCTTAGTGGGTGAATTTTGGAAAATTCTCTTTTAGTGCTCGCCTACGTCATAAAAGGGAACCTTGTGCAAAATTTCACTCTCCTAGTCCCAGTAGTTTCGGCTGTACGTTGATATGTCAGTCAGTCAGTTTCTCCTTTTATTTATATAGATAATCTCAATCTTCATCGGATATACCAGACAAACCCACTCGTTTATTCCACCAGGGTCGCACATCCACGACCAAATACTCGCATCTCGTCAGCTCTTCTGTCACCTATGGGGATTGAAGAGCTAAAAGAGATGGAGTACCAAGTCGCAAACACACGGCCCTGGCGAATAGTACGCGAAAACTCTAACACAAACCGACGCAACCGATTAAAGAGTTAATGAGGGCTGTTTACGTTTGGGAGTTTTTTTTTAAACACGTTTTTTTTTTTTTCACACTACCCATGGCCCCAGTAGGCTTCGACCCTGCTGGGCCCCTACGATTTGCTGACATCTCCCTGAGGCGCGCGTGGAACAATACGCGCCGTCGACGACTTAGGCTCGGTCCGGATGGTTATAGGACGATCGGACGGCGAGCCACCCATTGCTCGCCGTCCGCAAGCCCTACGCCTACGGTGGCCGGAAATCGGGATCGGAATCCCGGTGGCGGTTGAGGCGTGAGGACCCTTGCCTCACGCGATCGGCCGCCGCCTTTGCTAGCATTACTGCTTCGCAGAAGGAGGCGACCGCCTGCTACTCCTCCTCGCTCCGAACCATGGCCTGTACCAAGGCCCGGCGCGAGAGATCGCCGCCACCGATCGCCCCCACGAGGACACGGCGTTGCTCTGCCCAAGCGGGGCACACCTCCACCGTGTCCTCCGGGCGCTCCACACAGTGGCGACACCCGGGCGTGTCTTCCGCACGAATCCGGTGCAGGAACTTTCCGAACTTACCATGTTCGGTGAGAACCTGCGTCATGCGGAAGGTGAGGACGCCGTGAGGTCTTTCCAACCACGCCTCAAAGAGGGGACTTACCGCCACAATTGTGGCGTGCCCAGCACTGGGTCGCGACAGCCGTTGTCGCCATTTGTCCATGAGAACCCGCCGGAACTCCGTCCGCCATGCTGCGACTTGTCGCGGCAGTGGAGTTTCGCCCCGGCGTTGCATCTCAATGCGCAGATCGTGCATGAGAGCAAGGACTGTTGCTTCCAGATCCCATGGTGGCTGGCAGGCAAGGAAGTTCGCCGCTTCGCGGGATATCGTCCGGTATCCTCGCACCATCCGTATGGCCATGACCCTCTGGCACGCGTTCAGCCGGCGGCTTGCTTCCGCAATGCCGGCGCCCACACCGGTGCGCCATACAGGGCCATGGCCCATACGATTCCCGCGTAGAGCCTTCGGCAGGAGGCGTCTGGTCCACCTAGGTTGGGCAGGAGCCGCCCGAGGGCAGCCCCAGTCCGATTTAGTTTGGGAGCCAGACGTCGGAAGTGCTCCTCGAAATCCCATCGGCTGTCGAGAACGAGTTTTTAAACACGTTGTTATAACGAATTTAAAATCAATTTTCTAAACCATTTTTACCTTTACTTCAACTCCAGATTAGAATAACTACAACCTGAGGGTCTTTAAGTCAAGAGTGAATTGGTTATTTCCAGGCTAGCGTGCTCCATCGGAGAGCAGTGGTAGCCGAGTGGTAACAGCCCCGACTTACGAATTGTAGGTCGCGGGTTCAAACCCAGCTAGGCACATTACTTTGTGTAATTTATTTCATCACCACTGCTCTCAAAACGGTGAAGGAAAACATCGTGAGGAAACCGGCATGTCCTAGAACCAAAAAATCGAAGACATGTGACAATCACCAACCTGCACTGGGCCCGCGTGGTGGTTTATGGCCCATTCCCTCTCTTGAGTCCCAGGAGTAGGAACATTAAAAAAGGCTGCTTATGCTATGTGCTCCATCTTCACTTTCCATCACGTAGGATAGTAGTCAAGCGCAAGCCTATCAACTATAAAAAACCGGGCAAGTGCGAGTCGGACTCGCGCACTGATGATTCCGTACAAGCTTACATATGAAAGCAAATCAATTCCCGAATTGAGTTACAAAATTTATTCCGAACGCAAAAAAGTTTTTTTTTGTGACGTAACTACAAATTTACAGTTTTCAGATTTTTTTATATACTTGTGCTATGAGATCTTGCTTAATGCCAAATTTCAGGATTCTAGGTCAACGGGAAGTAATCTATGAATTTTGATTCCTTGAGAGTGTCTAAATACACGTTTTTTGCGACATAAACCGTATCTTTTTTTCGTGAACTCAGAAGTATGATTTTTTCACAGCTTCAAGGGACCGCAGATTTGAGTACATGGTTTTAATTTCAACTCAATACCTTCACGCGTTCCTAAGATAAAGGGTCTTAACAGACAAACAGATAGAAAGACGGACAACAAAGTAATTCTATAAGGGTTTCGTTTTTTCCTTTTGAGGTACGGAACCCTAAAAAAAGTGGGGCTATAGTTTGAGCCGTAGCTGACTGGTGTCTGACCTCCACATCCTTGTTACTAGGTAATAATATTGTAGGATACGATGGGTATTTCTACCTTTAAATTAATACAAACGATGCTTCTTGCAATTATATATTTTTCAATGATTGACACAAACAAGACTGGTTACCTAGCAACCAGACAGATCATTCTATATATAATACTAGTGGTCAGTGTCTGTACGTATGTAAATAAATTATTTTATTTTGATATAATTTTACCTAATTTTAATAATATGTAGGTCACTACAATATAATAACTTAATTCAGTGCAATGATTAAACCATCTTTTAAAACTCTAGGCCGATATAAACCTAATTACACAGCTACATACCACATTACGTGCTCAGAGCTAAAAAATCTGAATTAAAACCAGCGGGAATTGTGCCCACCCTTTGTTCGCAAATGCTCGGTTATATGTTATTTACGACCGGCGTTAACTAGGGCAGCTACTATGGGGAAACTTTGAGAGTCGAGGATACTAACTTACCTACAATATTTCTTCTCTTTATGGTGAAAGAATTATTCCAAGCGTGGACATACTTATTATGCTCGGTAGATGGCGCTGTACTTAATATTTTTTTGTTTTTATATTTATTTATTTTAATATTTGATATGAACCAGTGCTTAACTGCGATCCCACCTGATGGTAAGCAGTGATGCAATAATTTTATATACTTATATTAGCGTTTGTAAGCGGTTTCGCGCTGGTGAAAATATTAAATATAGAACTATATTACTCAGTGATATTGAAACTTTCTTATAGTGAAAGAATTTTGAAAATCGGTCCAGTAGTTTTTGAGTTAAATCGTAACATACAAACATACAAAAAATAAACTTTACCTACCTCTTTATAATATTAATGTAGATACCTATATAGATGCCGTAACATTGTAAAATAACGCGAGAAATTGTAAAATATTTTTTCTAAATAATAGATACACGGTTATTGAAAACTAATGAATTAGGATGTGATGGTACACAAAACGATTTTCTCATATTATAATCGAGAAATTATAATGTCTGTAACATTCTGGTGACATAAATATTATTTATTTATTTAATATTATTATTATCATTTTTATTATTTATTCACTACCGCTGTGATGATACTACTGCCAACTTCTTACGAATTAGCTCTCAAACTTTAGTTTTGAATGTTAATCGGCTTATTAATTGAGTATACGAGCTGAATCAGCAAATGTTGTTCTGTAATATACCTACCTAATTTATCAATAAAAAATATGGGGGGGCGGGTAGGGAGTAACAAAAATAGCCTGCGATCAAATTCACAGATCTACCATTATTTCAGCAGAAAGACGTCTACTGTTGGACATAGGTTTTCCCCAAATGTCGCCATAACAACCGGTCCTGTGCGTCTCGCATCCATCGGATTCCCGCGATCCTCACTAGGTCATCGGGCCACCTCAACCCAATGAAATTGCCGTTTTTTTTTAAAACGGATTGATGTGTTATATCTTTGAATTGACTTGGGATATCTCGATAGTTTCGGCTGTGCGTTTATATGTCAGTCAGTCAGTTTCTCCTTTCATATATACATATATAGATAAAATCGAAAATGAAATGAGTTAGTAAACATGGTAGGCCCCAAAAACTGTGTAACACACATTTCATGTTTCGTGCTAAAAATGGCGGTACCGGCAGTCATCGCCCAAGGTGCTATGTGTATAAATAATGTCCTTTGTTATACAGACAATGGTCAACGACATCTAACATTACGAATAACATAGCTAGATTGTTGAGTCAAACAGTCCATCAGTCATAATATTTAACAGTGGTTTGGTAATCAGGAAAAAATTGGCCAAGTGTGAGTTGGATTAGCACACAAAAGGTTTGGTAGTAAAAAAAAAAAAACGCTGACAGACAAAATAAAGTTTCTTGTGATTGTTACTTGTAACCCTTTAATTTTTAACTTTATTATTTGTGATAGCGGCAATAGAAATAGGTACTATCAGTAATATCCATAAGCATACAATTTTAAAACTAAGCCCCTTGAACAGATGACCAAGTTTGACTTGCGCCCTCTTTTGCTTCAACCAATAAAGTCAAACAAAAAAGGACGACGGTACCGGCAATATTTTACTTAATATTTTGTTTTGCGATCATCTGAACATCTGATCATTTGGGCTATTTAGCCTAAAGAACATCTGGACATTTGGTTTTACCTACAATACAAAAGTCGGCAAAAGAAAACAACAGGACCGTAGAATTTTTCTTCATCGTTTTTGTAATTAAAAAAAAAAAACAAATCTGTACTTCTTTTATTTAAAAGTATATAAAATGGCTGTTCTAATCAATCCCAATGACATTTTTAATTAAAAAGTAATTATTTCACTTTTTTCACCAGAGCTTTTTTTCAGCTGAGCAGATTTTGTTTTATTTACATTTTTAATGAAAAAACCATTGTTTAATAAATGAATAATTGGTATCCAGTAACTGAGTGAGAAGGTCAGGTTGGTAGTCGCTTATGGTTTATGATTCCGGGATTTTAGAAGAGTTAGTATAAATTGTGTTACTTATATATTAAAAAAAAAAATGCACGTACGATTGCACGTAGCGGCGATGAGAATGTTAAGATGGATGTGTGGTGTGACGAGATTGGATAAAGTGAGAAATGAGTATATTAGGGGAAGTTTGAAAGTGGCGCCAGTGACTGAAAAGTTGAAAGGGAATCGTTTGTCTTGGTATGGTCATGTGAAGAGGAGGGATGAAACGCTTGTTACTAAAAGAGTTATGAGTTTACATGTATGTGGATGGAGAGGGAGACCAAAGAAAAGATGGATGGATTGAGAGTGATATGAAAGAAAAGGAAGTTAGTGATAGTATGACGAGTGACAGGGCAGAATGGAAGAAGAAAACGTGTTGCGCCGACCCCAAATAACACGGGACAAGGGAAAAAAATCTACAAATCACTAGTGCATGACTGTGATCCCACCATGGAAAGCAGTGATGCAATCGTCGACAGTGAGACGCTCTAGTTTATTAACAGCCTATTCACTCTAGCCTTGAATACATCTAAATTATAATCGGACGGCAAGACCGCAGCCGGCAAATTGTTCCAATCCTTCAATGTACGTGGTATAAACGACAAAGCAAAGCGCTTACTTCCACGAACTTTAGGTAAATATTGTCTACAGTACAATCAACACTATATGCGCAGTCCACAACATTTGATGTGTTACCATAGTTAGACGCTTCTTTGAAGTGACATACGTGCAGACTAGGGTTGCCAACTTTTATTAGAAGAAATAGAGTATATTTCATTTCAAAGGAAGTAAATAAAGAGTACGGGCTTATAAAAAGAGTAATATTTTTGGTAATTTTTGCAGCTCATAACAATTTTTCATTGTTTTTAGAAAATATTTTTTTTGACTCCAAGCATTCTAAGTTTACAAAGATCATAAATTCATTTTTCATCAATTTCAATGAAGCCCTGTTCCTCTCTTACTACCACTTCAAATTCATGAAAGTAATTGGCTTTTTTTTGGTTACTTTATTAGGTATGCATCATATGTGTGTGACTGGCACTAGCACAGTAAACGCTGTAAAAAAAAGTATTTTAGCGTTATAGATTATGTAGTACATTTAAATGATATAGGGTACAATAGTCTACTTTAGAGTACGGTTGTCAACCCTAGTGCATTATGTTTTGTGCTATGTTACAGTCAAAACTATTAAAAAGTCAACACCAGATTTGTCCGGTATCGGTCAAAATCGTTATAGAAATGAAACGCGTTCGTTTTATTATAATAAAGTAAAAAATTGTCCCAAAGGAATATATTCTTTGTTTGTTGTTGTTTCTCTTGCTCTTGGCCACTCTCTCACCTGATGGTTAGCGATAATGTGGTTGACGGTGATACATGCTTGCCTAAAAGTCATTTTTTCTTGACTTAAAGACCCCTGTGTAGAAAAATGCAGACACCGGTAGCAAATTCCACTCCTTAGCTGCACGCACAATAAATGTGTTCCCAAAACGTTTTGTGCGTATGGGTTTTTTTTTAGGTTGGTAAATCATCTAATGAAAAATCCCGCTCTTGGGCGGAGCGAGAGATAGTGTCAGACTTTTACTGACTAAAAACCCACTCCTGTTCCTTCTTTGCACTCATCCCGGAGCCCCGGGATTCGCTTTCACACTACCCGTGGTTTGTGCGTATGGGTGGGATGTCCACCATGAATAAAATATGGCGTCAAAAAGTTCCTCCGCATAGCTGTCGACTAAAAGTATGACCAAAATGGTCACTAAATTAATAGACTTCTGAATAAATGTTAAACATTTTTCAAATGGTTTCTACTAGTACTAACTAGTCTAAAGTATATTTTTGTAGTTAAAAGGAGTTTTGACCAATTCTTACTTTTGACTACAACACATACACCACACATTTGCTTTGTCCGCCCCTAATGAATGATGCTCACAGTATTACGGGAGGACCCGACAGTTCGCGTTTCACACGTGTGCCTCCCTTTGATACCCGAACCGTTAGTTACATATTGTACCTAGTCAATCGTCTAGACTAACATGGCTACCGGTGGTCGAGACGAGTTTATGACGAGATTATATGACGTAAGGAAGGCTAATAAAAAGCCTTTCTTACCATTAGAGGACAAAATGTACCCCAATGAGTCGCAAAAGCGTATTAACATTGTATATAAGGCTAGAACGCAAGGGTGTGAAACTAATCACGTATGCATTGAAAAACACTTTTTTACTAAGGTCTTCCAATCTATACAAGCGTAGTACGAAAAAACTCGCGTATACTTCGTAGTGACCTAACTACCTAACCTTATTCCATAATATACAGTGCCAGTACGAATATGGACTAATTGTGCGTAGTGCGTCAGCCCCCTAGCCAAGTTACAATCGTATCGTTCGCGGCGAACGCCTCGAGAAGGCCACGCCTCCGATTCCTTTGTTCTGACGTCATCTCAATTCTTATTCTCGTGGTCAGAACAAAGGAATCGGAGGCGTGGCCTTCTCGAGGCGTTCGCCGCGAACGATACGATTGTAACTTGGCTAGGGGGGCAGGTTAGAATAGTGACCATTAGAACACGATGGCAAGTGAACGAAGCGATCATGTGGGTTAGGTTAGGTTAAAAGCGATTCTTATTTATCTAATTCATTTAATAATATTTTAAGTGTTCGTTATAACATCGTCTTGGACGCGTCTGTGGTGTTATAATAATATCATTTAATAAATAAATAATTCTACATTAATAATGTTTAAATATCATTTCATTACATGATTAAATGATTTTGTTAAACTATATCTCAGCTTTTGTCAGGTGTAAGTGATGTTTCGAGTTCGAGCAGTTTCCTATAGCTGCGTTCTGACCTTGTATAGAATGGAAATACGCGGCGCAACGCTGTCACATTATTCAACAACCTGTCTCGCGTCACGTGAATGCATTGTTGAGGGGCAACTTGCGGGACATTGGGCCACGTTGTAGCGTCACGTAGATTGGATATTGCGCATCATAATGAAGGACATTTTGTACTTTAATGTATTTGAGGCTTTATAGTGCCGGAGGTTTCGACATTGTTGACTGGTTTTGTCAATTTCAAAATTAGGTTGTGAAAAACATGTTCGATAGCTGTTGTCTTCTTTCTCACATTTTAGAGAAATGTAATAAAATCATCACCATCATCTTCAACGGAGTTCCAGTATCTTACATGAAGCGACTGCATCTGACCTTTATAACCCAGTAATTGGGTAACAGAACAGCTCCTGGCAAGAGTGCTGTCAGATTTTGTGGCTTCTTCTACCGGAATCGAATATCAAAGGTCTTAAATGACTGCCGGGAGACCAACGACATAACTCTTTCTCGGGTTTTTCTAGGTACTAAGAGATATATGGTATGTTAAAATGGTTACCCATCCGCAGACTGACCTAAACAAGGTTTGCTTAACATTGTGAAACGAACCGGCTATTATTATTTTAGCCAATAAATTACATTTTAAACGTGAGTTTTAGGAACTTTGTGTGTTTCAATAAACACTCTCGCCAGGTCACGGTTTAGAAGCTTTTATATATTTATTTATTTTATTTATCAATTGCTTGCTATACTTACAGTATGTACCAATGGACTAGGACTTTTAGGACTTTCTAGGACTTCTTCTGCTCTTGATTTTAAAATAGACCATCGACCAGACGGGTATTTTGTCTCGTCTGGGCAACTGCCCGATAGTTGATTTTTGGCTGTTGTACATGTTATAATAGCGTAGAACTCTGATACTGCGACACAGGATTTCTTTATAGCGTCATAAATGTAGCTGTACATTCTCAAGAGAGTCCTTTTCCACTCGTCCATCGTCAACATCGAGCATGATTTAAAAGCTTGTTGCTTCATCAATCAAATTCAATCCGTCAAATTCAACGCGATGTTTGATGAAGAGGCAACGCGAAAAAAGAGAGATAACGCCTGAAAACTCTGTTGGCATTCGGTAATTCCGTGATTTACTCGAATATTTTACAAAACTTGTTCCAGGAAATATGTGTTTTTTCTAAACCTGTGTTGCTGTGCTGTATAAGAGTGATGTCACCGGATCAGCATCACAGTTAGCGACGATATTGGAGTGCTGGGTGACGTCACGGATCGGCATGCTGGTCGCCGCAGTGATGGTGTTGAATTAAAAGTTTTTTAGAAAAATTGTCGTTATTCAGAGTCTCGATTAAAGGTGCAAGGCTTCTATTCATGTACTTTTTTATATTTTTAATACAATTATGAGTACATTATGGAGGGCCAAAGTTCACGTAAAATAGCAGATTTTCAGAGGTCTTTACTAGATTAGTTTTGCACAAATTTATGTTTTTATTTCTATAGAAGCCTATATAATATCCACAAGATGGATGTGTATCTAAAATTTCTAGAGAAAGATGTGTTTCAACGGTTGTATGAAACTATACCTCGAAAAGGAGGCTCTTAAAAGTTAAAAATAAGCACCCAGGATGCAATCCCTGCCTCTACGCACCCTCTGCACATAATAACCACCATAATTTCAACCACCACGGGAAGAAAAGAAGCTATCGTTATCTTTGCCAAGTTGCGCGCGGTACATTAAACTCCATCTCTGAAGCTCCTTCTTTCCTAATATGCATCCTTACAGACCCCTGTGATCACTATCAGCACATATAGAAGGGGCGCCCTTACCTCTTAAAGACCATTCCGGAACCCCCTATCTGGACGGCCGGACGGCAAGCTACCCATTGCTTCTCGTCCGTCAACCCACAGCACTCGTTTTAATTAGTGCTTATAAACTCCTGTCTTCCATCTTTAAACTTGTTTCTTCATAAATTGTATAAATGCAGTTACTTGTGGTAGAAATGCTATTACGTATAATGTTTCCGAGAATTCAATTAAGTGAGTTGCGAAAGTTAAGTATCTTATGTTGTAGAGATCCCGTCTAAGATCGTCTGCAATATTGGTCTAATGCACATTATATTAGGTCTTTAACAATGAAATTGCCGTTTTTTAAAACCGGTTTCGTTGAAGTGTTATATCTTTGGATTGACTAGGAATTATATGTTAAAAATTTTTTTTATTAAGGGACGTTATTCTTTTTCCGAAATTAGGTATTTATTGGATTCTTTACGTTTTGTATTTTTTGTAATATTGCAATCCTTGTAACTATTTTTGAGTTTTAAAAAACGGCTATTTCATACTTTAACCCCTATTATTATATTGTAAGTACTATTATATCTACTCCTATTATATTGTACTTTGACTTTGACATTGTATTTATAGAAGTTTAAATAAATATTAGCTGCCAGCGGCTTTGCCTGCATGATAGTAGATAATTGTCCTAAAGAAACATTCTTCCGAGTTAAAAAGTATTCTATGTGCTGTTCCAGGTTATGGTTTACCAGTCTGCCAAATTTCATTGAAATCCGTTTAGCCCTTCAAAAGTAGTGAAGGAGTTACAAACTTTCGCCATAAACACCACTAGTTTTTAAGTAGTACAAATACTTAAAGGGCTTATTAGAAACGGTCTCGTTATTATTTAAGTAAAGTCTCAATAAATAATATTCATAAACAGCAAAGTTATTAGAGTTTGTTTATATTCCATATACAGGTTTATTGATTATGAATGAATTTCTAGTTGCAATTGTTATGAATAATTTATTCAATTGTGAATTTACCAATTATGACAAAAATTTTCGTGGACAATTTTGCACTTGTTTCTTGATCAAATGTGATACACCTATTTCCGTAAATTGGATGCACGGAAATAATATATCTTGATGTAAATAGTACAGTCAAACAAAGGGACTGGTATAAAAGCAGGTCGTATGCTATATCAATTAACTTAGTAAACTGAAGCGAATGTTAAACGTAAAAGTAACTAATTAACCTTAGTTGACTGCTTCGTTTTGAGGTAGTAAGATTTAGGTGCATTTATTGGGTCGAGCTTGTTTTCATATTTTCATATGAAACGCTTTTTGTTTTACAATTATTTTATTTTTTTTCTTTTTTACGAAGTCTGTACTTGTATATATATTATATATACAGGGTGTTTGGTGCATCGTGTGCCAAATTAAAATGGTCAACGGAAGGGGTCATCTGCAATCCTTTCAGACCCCTAAACACTTCTCATGCCCTGTAGTTTTTTTTCATCGACTTTTTATTGTTTTATTCAAATACAATTTTTTTTTAAATGTATTAGACGTAGACTCTGAATTTTAATTTTATTTTGAAGTTAATTGTATTAGACTGCTTTTAAATTTAAAATTAGTGACATTAGTTTTCTAGTTTATTAAAAATTTACTTGCAAAGTTTTGGACTTGAATTAAAGCTGTCCATGTTACAGCTATTTACTTGGCGATAAAAAATAACCAAAAGCGACCGGATTCTTCCTACTTTTTCAAAAATTCTCTAGTTTATCCCCTTGCTAGTGATGTGCCACATGCCATAAAAATCTTTTTATAACTTTGTGAATTCACTAGAATTGTGAATCGAGTCACATAAGACTATTATTCAAAATTATGATTTAAAAAATATTTTTGCTTAAATGATACCTGAAAAACCTATTAAAAATGTTATCTCACTCTTATAAGAAAACATCTGTCTTGTATCTCTCTTTTCGTGGATTTTACTAGAAATAAAAAAAGAAATGAAATTGCATTTTTAACATTTTATTTTTTACAAATTCTGCTCAAATTGTTGGCCTCTGTTGTGAATGCAGGCTCAACATCATGCACCTGGCCGGGACCAAGGATCTTGTATACCCTACGGACTTACTGGATTGATTACGAAGCAATTTTACAAATTCTAAAGTCTACTTTATTTTCATTGACATTAAGTTCATATTTTTTATCGACCACCAAAAAGGGAAAAATGTACCGAGCAAGACAACGAAAAAGAGGCAGTGTGTCCCTTTATTACTCTATATCTTTAACTAGGGCAAATATTACTATTTAATTGTTATTTTATAATAGTGTTTTAGTATCCTATGTTTAGGAAGTAACCATGAAACAGACACGTTGGTTTAGTTAAGAGATATTTCCACTTATTTTTTTACCCGGTCCTAGCGTACATCCAAAGGATGGACCCTCATTTTATTACAATATAGCCTTATATACTGACTAATAAGTAATTTAATTATATTCTAAACTATAAACTTTATATAACATAAGCCTTTGAGGAATACGGATGTGAAGTGGTCTGTGTTATGAATATCAGCAACAAGAAATGTGTATATTCAACTTTTTGTTCGATGGTGCCTATAATCTTATACCCAGGGACGAAATATCAATTTTAAAGTCTGCGACAGAATTTCTTTGTTGATTTGATTTCAGATTGATATCTTCTGTAGTATCTGATTTTCAATGTTATTATTATAGTACAACTTTGAAGAATAAAATCTGGACCAAAAGTGACCAAAAATGGCTTAGAAAAAACAGAGACAGCAAAGTGAGCAAACTGCCTCTTAGGAATGAGTTGATGCTATATACTAAATAATTTCATACCATAGTTCAAGACTGAAAAGACGTAACGAAATTAGGCAACGAAGATAACCTATAATAATTATAAAATAGATGAAATTTCGTGGTGTATGTTAGAGTGGGTCCCTATAGCATAGCATAGTGGGCCTTATAATGTTTCCAACTGTTGAAACTCAGTCCTCCTCTCAAGGAGAGGGAATGGGCCGCAATCCACCACGACGGCCCAGTGCGGGTTGGTGGATGTCCCATGTCTTCGAATTTTTGATTCTAGGACATGCCGTTTTGAGAGCAGTGGTGATGAAATAAACTAAACAAAGTAATGCGCCTGACTGGGTTTGAACTCGTAAGTCTGGGCCGTTACCACTCGAGTAGGTGAATGGTTTGAAAATACAATTGGACCCGGTAGGTGGCGCTGCATTCAGGTTCTCTTTTTTTTTAACCAGCTTTCAGGAAGGTCCGTCGGGACTACTAGTGTCATATATAATTTGGTGATTCATACCATAGCTCAGAACCTAAAATGTGTAACAAAATCAATGATGATGGATTACATGTAGAAGGTGAAGCGCCTAATATCTTAATTGGGTTATGTCCGATACTATACTGCATTAGGTTTTTGACTACATAACAATATTTAATCTTTTAGTGACTCATTATTTGCGTCACAGGAAACCAAATTCACGTAAATTTGGAAACTAGAAATATCAATTCCATTTAACAAAGAACATAACAACCCATTATTTTGACATTCAAACACTCTGTATGATTACTTCTCTCTTTAACACCAGATCAAATATTCCAGAAGAATATATAGTCACCATTTCTCTATAATGAAATTACAGTTGAAAGCGAAAATGTAATTGGTAAAAAATCTCGTAGACCTGGCACTCTGCCCAGCCGTTTCACTGGCTCGCTGATATTCATTCTAGTTGGTACAGAGTCGGTCTGATTAGGCACTGGCTAGTCAGCTCTACTACTAAATAAGTTTGAAAGAGACCTTCATGTAGGTATGAGGTCACATGATTCCTTATAGAGCTGATTGTTCAAATTGATAAGAAAAAAAAACGACGCTGAAAAAGTATGAAACAAGATTTTCAGGATGCTGAAATAAACAAGGTTATTGGAGGAACAAGAACAGAACAACCAAAAGAAAAGCTGTAGTCACACGTTATAAAGATACGAGTACCAACCGTAACACTTTAATAATAATTTATAGCCTATAAGTTGCCCAGACCTATAAGGATTATGTTTGCAAAATTTGAACAGGATCGGTTAATAGTTTTTGCGTCAATTAATACCATCGGAAAATAATTTTCCTGTTATTAAATGTATAGATGTGAATATTTTGGCTGAGTTTAAAATTACCGTCACTTCACGTGCAGGCCAAACATACCAATGTTTTCCAAAGTTCTTCATGACAAATCGTGTCCTAGGCTCTACACTACATCTATTATTGCGTCTCTTGGCAATCACGTCCACGTGATACGTGACCCACATGCATTCTACTAGAAATTGAATTCCACCAATCACCCACAGACTGCGAAGAGAAGTCACATCTGTCTGGGATTCCACTGGGAGCTGTACTAGGGTCTTTTATGATTAGCATCAGAACAATAAATAGAAACAAGTACGATGATAATTCTTCCTCGGACAAACTTTGTAACGGCAACATCCTTTCATAAAACATTCCCAAAGCATTTTGGGCTCACAATTATAAATACACCCAACCAACGCACGCTAAGCAAAGTATTTCATGAAATATTCATAACATCACATCCAGTTTAGAAAATTCAGTTTTTTTTTTATTCACAAAAAAGGTTTCACGTTACAAAACAAAATAAGGCTCTTAAGCGACTTTTAAAAAGGCTCGTTATGTTTACGGGAGCATAATACTTTGGGTGTAATGTTACTTATTAAAAAGTAAACAGGCTAAGGTATTGGTTTCGACGTGACACCGTTCTCTTTATTCACATTGATGTCAAAGGAGATTCGAGAAATATTTTGTAAGGATGAACAGCGTTTTTCAGAAACCGTATAGTTAGGTTACCTATAACTAAGATTATCGCTTAACTGTCATTGCCATTATTATTAAGGTCATCAGGCTCATTTTTAGGAGTAAATATTTTTAAGTTTATAAAGACTGAATGATTAATGAACCTCATTATTGCTACTAATTTGTGTTTTAGCTGGTGAAACTGCACTAAGCAGACTGTTTTGATGATCAAGTGATCTCTCGCACTATCGCTAAGAGTGTAGTTCCTGGTTCGGTTAGGCAAAGTTTTGATGTTACATCTATAAAATCACTAGAGGTATCTTGTGTATAGGGATATTTGGAGCAGGGTGTTAAGTTCCGCAAACCTCCATTGAAAAGGGAAGATCCTTCAACCAGACGGGCGAATTTACTTGGCAAGTGCGAGTCGGACTCGCGCCCTGAGGGTTCCATACAAACTCACTAAAGTAAATAGTTATTTCCCGAATGGAGTCTCAAAGACTGTTCTCACATTGTTCTTACATAATGTCTATTAATACTGTAATATGAAAATATTGTAAACAATCATTTTTTTAAAAGAGTAACCATGGAGTTTCTTGTCGGTTCTTCTCCATAGGAAACGACCAATTTGGAACCGTGCACTAGTTTCTGACATTTTATAACTGCCCATGTAGGCCTATGTGAAATAAAAATTTTTGACTTTGACTTTGACTTTGAAAAGATTTTGCCGAATCGCAAATAAAAAAATTTCGTGACGTAAAAAAAAATTTACTGTTTTCAGATTTATTCCTATACCTGTGCTATAAGACCTAGCTTTATGTCAAATTTCAGGTTTCTGGGTCAACGGGAAGTACCCCATGAATTTTGATTCCCTTGAGAGTGTCGAAATATACGTTTTTTTGCGACATAAACGGCTGTACTTTTTTTTCCTTGACTTAGAATTTTGATTTTTTACAGCTTCAAGGGACCACAGACTTAAATGTATGGTTTCAATTTCAACTTGATACCTCCACGCGTTCCCGAGATAAAAGGCTGGAAAGACATACAGACAGACAGACTGAAATACGTCCACTCTTGGACGTACGCCTCCCCCAAGTTTTTGGTATTTGTTGTTAAAGTGGCAACAGAAATACATCATCTGTGATAATTTCTGTCTCGCTATCACGGGTCATGAGATACAGCCAACCTAACAAGAATAAAAAAAGAAAAAAAAAGGACACGGAGTGATAGCAATAGGCTCCCGTTTCGTAAAAAGACTAAAAAGTTAAAAATCATTTAAAATAACAAATAAATTTCGCATAATATCTCAATTGTTTTATTGTTTTTTTTTATATTGAATTTTTTTGAATTCTGAGGTTTTTTTGTACTCGGTTGATTGCAATAAGATCGCTGTACAAGGTGCCCCTCTGCCTAACCTTTCAGAAAGGTAATAATCAACAGTTCTGATGTTACGGTATCCACGTACACAAATATAAAAAAAAATTAAACGTGTTTACTCTGAATATCCCGGTAGGAAGCTTATTGTATTATGTGTCGTACATTTCTAATCGAGTCGATTCAGTTCGTTCGCCGGATAGACCTAGATCTCCGAGTTTAATCTCGAACATATAGGAATTGCGGGTCATCTGGGCAGCTGAGCCATATGAAATGGTCCATACGGACGACGAAAAATATCACACAGACATTTTAGTAAAGGCTGACGGAAGCTTTTTAGAACGGGACCTTATTGCAGAGACTTCACTGTCCGTCTGTCGATCACCAGGTTTTATCTTATAAATCGTGATATTTACAGTATTGCCGTTTTTTGCTCGATATTAACAACGGCAACAGGTAAACTCTTGAAATATTAGAGGTTTAAAGTATGAAATTGCCGTTTTTTAAAACTGGTTGCTTTGAAGTGGAATTTTTGGATTGACTTAGAATTAAAAGTTCAAATAATATTTTTTTTTTTTTAATTAAAGATACGTTATTCTTTTTCCGAAATCAAAATCAAAATCTTTTGTAGTAATTTTGAAAGTTTTTATGATAGTTTTAAATAATAATATAATATTCCACAACTATCACACAACGCAGTATAGTCCCAAGCTAAGTAGAGCTTGTATTATGGGTACTAGACAACTGATAAACATTCTTATATATTTCTAAATACATGCTTACATAGATGAATTACACCCAGACACAACAAATGATCATGATCATCACACAAACATTTGTCCTTGCTGAGAATCGAACCGACGACCTCCGGCATAGCAGTCAGGGCCACTAACCACTAGTCCAACAGGCCAGTCCAATGAACAACATAATCAAATACTGATTATCAAATCATTCATACAAGTCAATAGAACCTGCATTTAACATCGTTTACTCAGTATTTAAACTTCAAATGGTTAGAATTTATTTTTTGTAAATAAAATTACACATTCGCAACTCATCATCATCATCATCATCATTTCAGCCGAAAGACGTCCACTGCTAGACATAGGCCTTCCCCAAGTGTCGCCACAATGAACGGTCCTGTGCGTCTCGCATCCATCGGACTCCCGCAAACGTTGTAGGAGGCCTTCCAACGCTACGTCTTCCGGTACGTAGCCGCCATTCCTGAACCTTTCGGCCCCAACGGCCATCTGCATTCGCAACTCATTGTATCAATAGTAATCTTTATAAATAAAAAAGAAAAGCTGCTCGTTAGTCTCGTTAAAACTCTAAAAATGCTGGACCGATTTGGCAAATTTTGGTCTTGAAATATTCGAGATAGTCCAGGGAAGGTTTAAGCGGCGAGAAAAAATGGAAAAAAATCACAAAAAATATCCGAATACAACGCCATCTCTTATTATAATGTCATTATAAAATGAATTAAGCTGTTCTGGTAATGCCAGTAGATGGCGTTAACCTTACTATTAGGCGTTACAAAGTTCGCCGGGTTAGCTAATCAAGTAATAATTATCTAAGTTATCTAGCAGTACTTAACTATAGTACTAGACAACTAGACATATTTGTAATAGTGGTGTCGTAAAGGTTATTGTACTTATGTCATGAGAGATTCACTTGAGATATAGTTAGAGTGACTGCTCGCTGCCTGCTTCAGACAAAAGCTTTCAAGAGTGCTTTAGAGAGTCACTTAACTAAAAGAGAGGATTTTTGTAAAACACAATATTCTTTCTTATAAATAGCTCATGGCTGAGTAATAACAACCTCCAAGGTTAAGCAACACTGACCAAGGCCTGTCTATGGATGGGTGATCATTTTAACTTACCGAGATTATCGTGCCTCAGAAGGCCCATTAAGCTGTTGAGCTCGGTTGTTATTTAAAGATCTTCAACAGTTGTGATGGACAGTCAGAAATCAGAAAACCGGACATACAAGGTTAAGCAACACTGGCCAAGGCCTGTCTATGGATGGGTGATCATTTTAACTTACCGAGATTACCGTGCTTCAGTACGCTCATTAAGCTGTTGAGCTCGGTTGTTGTACAGTTGTGACGGACAGCCAGAAATCAGAAAATCTGACATAAGTCTTCCCAAGGGATATCGTGTTACCTACTTCCTAGGTTATGGAGTTTTCTTGTCTACATTAATTACAAAGGGCTTGAAATATTAGTTCCCTTATTTCATTAACTTTAGAAAAACTATCGTATTGCTTTCTTTAAAACCCGATTTGTGTTTCCCCAAAAAGATGAAATGAATAACACAATAATATCACCCCTTTACCCCACGAAGGGTTGAGCAAAAAATTAATAAAAATAATTTATTTCTGACCGTGGTCCATATTATGTTTGTAACCTTAAAAAATACGTTAAAAATCAACTATTAGTATATCGACGTTTCTCTTGATTATAAATATATATTTACCTCTTTTTATAATGTTTTGAAATCATCAAAATCGAAGGATTTCTTTGATGAGCATAGCACGATAGGGAATTCCAGACTTTTACTAACCTAACAGTAAATATACATCATTAATTTTTTATTAGTACAAATACTTAAAGGGCTTATTAGAAAAGATCTTGTTATTATTTAAGTAAAGTCTCAATAAATAATATTCATAAACAGCAAAGTTATTAGCGTTTGTTTGTATCCCTCAATTTACGGAAATATGGTACAGGCTATTGATTTATGAATGGATATATGAAGATCAAAGTAGAAAAACACGTAGTATTTTCTCCTAGCAATTGTTATGAATGATTGATTCTATTATGAATTTACCAATTATGACAAAGTTTCGTGGACAATTTTAGGATTTTCTTTTTTATACTTTTGATTACAAAAATATGATCAGTAAAGGCTACGGATAGAGCCCTATTTTTTGTACTAATTAAAGAATAGGGGTGTATATATCTCCGTAAAATAGTTTTGATGCGTATTATAAACCGCCGATTGATAAAAATAATTGCACCCTGTTAGACAGGCAGCCGACATTAATATCATTTAGAAAATGCGAGCCAAATGATGAAATTACATTTACCTATATCTATATATTATTATTATTTCTTTATTTATTTTTATACACATATCATTTACATTTTTAAATATTTCTTTAAAGAACAAGTAATAAAAAAAAAAAACATTTAAAAATATAAAAAATAGTTATCCGCCGGTGTCGGGAACAGGGTCCAAGCTACCGGTGGTTAGGGCTCCAGAGACAGAAACCTCCTCACAATGCGAGCCGTGTCGAGGAGTACTGCCTTCTGTATCAGGCCCTTGATCCAACCGCGCAACGACAGCTTCGACAGATGGTCGTCGAAGCTTTTGGCTATAAGACCATTGGCGGTCACGACAATCGGCACAATGATAGCCGAGTCCACATTCCACATGTCGACAACCTCGTGTGCTAAGTCGAGATATTTGATTTGTTTCTCTTTCTCAGCTTTCACGAGATTCTCGTCATGCGGGATGGTGACGTCGACTATCACTGCGCGGCGCGCTAATCGGTCTATCACCACTATATCCGGCTTATTGGCTACAATAGTCCGGTCAGTAATGATAGACCGATCCCAGTACAACGTGACATGGTCATTTTCGAGAACTGGGTCGGGCACATACCTGTAGTATGGTACCTCAGATTCCACTAGGTTGTATTTTAAAGCAAGTTGCTGGTGAATAATCCTGGCTACTTGGTTATGCCTATGCAAGTACTCGCCGTTAGCCAGACGAGAACAACCTGAGATTATATGTCTGATGGACTCACCCGGACGATGGCATGCCCGACACATGTCAACCGTCCCGTCCTTCATAATATGTCTCCGGTAGTTGTTCGTCAAAATAACTTCGTCCATAATCGCACAGACAAAACCTTCAGTTTCTCCGAAGAGGTTGCTGAAACGTAACCAGGCCACGGACGCCAAAAAATCTACATCAGGCTCATGAAGAGCCCGATAAAAGCGCCCGTGGAGCTCCTTGCCTTTCCATACTTCCTTGCGGTCATCAGTAGTAAGTACCACAGGTTTGCGCCAGTTCTCTTTAGCCATGGACAACGGGGTGAGTCCCTTGTCCATTGCGACCACATCGCGGTGCATACCCATATCGGTTTTGAGGAAATATTCTCTGAGGCTGCACACCTCGCGGTTGTGTAGAGTCTTTGCATTCAAAAAGCCGCGACCTCCACACTTCCGCGGGATGTACAGTCTCATCACCGAAGATCGTGGGTGATGCATCCGGTTTGCGGTCAGCAATGTACGGACCCGCCTATCCAGAGCGTCTAGCTCGGTCTGAGTCCATTTGAGTATGCCGAAAGAGTACATTAAAACCGGCATGACCCAACCATTGAAGGCGCGCACCTTATTTCCGCCTGACAGAAGGCTGTTTAAAACCTTCTTCAGGCGGTTAAAGAAGCGCTCCTACAACGTTTGCTTCATGTCAGCGACGTTAATGCCTAACGCTTCCGACATACCCAAATACTTGTAAGTTTCGGTCGGGGAGAGGGTTCTAAGGTGTATGGAATCCGAGAGTTGAATTCTCTCGGATTCCACAATCTCCCCTCGCTTTACATGCATAACTGCACATTTGTCCACTCCAAATTCCATCCTGATGGCACTACTGAAAGTTTCAGTTACCTTCAGTAGTTCCATTAGTTGCAAATTGTTGTGGGCAAAGAGTTTCAAATCATCCATGTAAAGCAGGTGAGATAGGACCTGACCACCTCTTCTCAACCGATAGCCTAGACCTGAATCCTCCAGCAACGTGCTTAGAGGATTCAGGGCTAAGCAGAACCAAAGTGGACTCAAACTGTCGCCCTGAAATATTCCCCGTTTAATCCATATT
The DNA here is from genome assembly GCA_961205895.1 of Mythimna pallens. Lineage (NCBI taxonomy): Eukaryota > Metazoa > Arthropoda > Insecta > Lepidoptera > Noctuidae > Mythimna > Mythimna pallens. Next base: position 1,495,819 of record OY540824.1, read on the forward strand.
GGTTCATCATTCCCCTGGATCGGTCGACATCCTGGATAGCGAAGGACTGTTTTCCATTGCCTCATACATGACTCAAGGAAGGTGCGTAAAGTTGCATCTATTTTATACAACTCCAGCACCCTCATGAGCCATGTATGTGGAACAGAGTCTTCTTATAATCTATCCAACATGTCGACAGATCCTTGCGAGATCGACGAACCTGTTGGCTTATGGCCATGTCAATGAGGAGTAGCTCCTTAGTACCACGGGACCCATTCCTACACACGTTCTGAGAGGCAGACATTATAAAATTTTTCTCTATATGTACATTAATTTTTGCTCTCAGAATGGATGTAAGAAGTTTATAGACCGTCGACAAACATGTAATCGGCCTATAATTCTTGGGTTCCGTGGGACTACCTGTCTTATGGAGCAGATGGGTGATACCAGTTGTGAGAAACTGAGGTAGCGACCCAGAATCTAAAGATGACTGGAATTGCAATGCCAGAAGCGCATGTGAGCTGCTGTACCATTTTAACCAGAAGTTGTGCAGTCCGTCCGTACCTGGAGACTTCCAATTAGGTAATGGACGAACTGCTCTGGCTACGTCTAGTGGCGTAATTTCAACTTTTTCCATTTCTGGTACAGCTGCGCACACGCGCTCGACATCACGCATCCAGCCACCCTCAGTGTGACAGACGGGCACCGACCAAATGCTGCGCCAGAATGCATTCGTGGCGGCATCATCCGGGCGGACCACGTCAATCACACTATGTTCAGGTCGCTCCCAAGCTCTATACACCCACCTCTCATCGCTCTGGAATATGCGATTCTGCGAGTATCGATCGACCCGACGCTTATACCGCCGGATACGATTGGCCCATGCACAAACTTTCTGCTTCAGGAAGTTGATGCGCTCCGTGACACGGGACATGTATTCTCAGGGGGTAATTCCAGTTCCCGAAAATGCCCGTCTCACGAATCGCATCACACGTGGATGTGTATTGCCCTCCCTGAAGCAGTATAGCTTACCAATGAGTGCTCTGGCCTCATCAATACGTCCCTCGATCCTGCACTGCCAGGCTGGTACAGCAGGCTTTGGTCGATTAGCTACATCACAACTTGAAAACTTTATGTTAGCAAAACGACATGCCGCAACAGCCCCACAATACAGGATGGAGTGCGTATCAACGAGATCCTCGCTGCTCTCAAAAACATTCTTAAGCAGCGAGTCCAGAGCACACACTAGCGCCATATTTCGTTTGCACATAGGTAGCCGCGGCAACCGGGGTCTAAATTCGGCTGGAGTGGACCTATACTCGCGAAGCGCATCCTCCAGTGCGCTCCTCAGTCTTTCATTGCACTGGCTACTTACTGTGTCAACCCTATCATCTAACTCATTCTCAACAGCATTGGACCGCGGCGGGATTGCGTCAGCGGCCGGCAGTACCCCTGTCTGTGTTGGAGTCGAGACGATATGGTTGTTCAGTACTTCTGAGCGCAGCCTATCAAGTACGGCGTCGTCCAACCTATGACTGTGTTGGATTACCCGCACCTGATCCGACAATCGTTGCGCCGAGACGTCTACGGTTGGTTCAAGGTCCTGAAAAAGAGACAGCATCCTAACACGGTACGCAGTGAGGTTAGTTCCCCCCTCTGTAGCCCTGTAATATGCGCGCATGACGTTCTCATTCATGGATTGAGTCCATCTCATGCGCTGCACACAACCACCGGCAGCGGGGACCCGGCTCGGGGCCGGTTGGCCCCTAGATCCCAAGCCCTTCGGTGGCCGGCCTCTCCCCGGCCGACGTACAGGTGTTGGCGGCGTCGGCGGGGAAAAATACTCGTCGCTCGAGCTCGACGCGACTGCAACCGCCGGTGTCACTGATGATCCGGGGTCCGGCGGCGGCGAGGCGGAGCTGAGCGGCAAGTCCGGGGATGGATGGCGTGCGCGACGGGCAGCTGCTCTCGTCAACATAGTTATATTATATTTTCATTCCATTTCATTACTGTTTTCATCTTGATGACATGTGTCATCTGTCCGGTATATAATGTATGCATTTTTTCTTTTAGATTATGTCCAAATTCCAGTTTATTGATTTCAATAAGTTTTTATTATATATTTCTTGTTATTTTGCTGTAGAATATGTAAATATGGGACCTTATGTAAATATTTAAAGATTTATAAATTTGTGAATGAAAAAAAACAAATTGTTGACATTGGGTGTTGCCAGCTTATTATTATTATTATTTATTTATTTATTTCATTATAACACCTTTACAGATAAGTCCAAGGCGATGTTATAACTAACACTTAATATATGTACATGGTTATGATATTCTATTCATTAGGATGTAATGTCCAGACCTTTCTCAATAATTATTTGAGCTGCTTCCAAAAATTTCGGCAGTGTTTGGGTGCTATATTATTGATAGTTCGTATGGCTCGTGACAAAGGGGCAAACTTTAGGAGGTTAATCCTAGCAGACGGCACCTCTAAGAGAGCGGGGCGGCGGCGCCTTATTATATATACAAGAAAAATACCACTCACTCATAAATCATGAAATCTCAGAAACGAACTATAACACCTACATACTTAAAATTTGGCAGGAAGGTTCCATAAAGGGTGTAGATATCCGCTAAAAACGGATTTGCCGAAATTCACCCCCTAAGGGGATGAAATAGCCGCTGACTTCTGTCATTAGCTAGTATTTGAAATTGATAAAGGCAAAAGTTTGTGAGTATGTATGTTTGTTACTTCTTCACGCTTCAGCAGCTGAAGTGTGAAGGTTTTTTTTACCCTAGTAGAGTCCTTGGTATAACTGTCTACTATCACGCGGGCGAAGCAGCTGGCAGCAGCTTATTTTTTCATAAATTTAATTATATTCCAGCAAAATACCACAACGTGACAAAAACACACATTTTTCATCAGCAAAACAATCCCCTAAGATAAAAATACTCAATCTTCATAAGAATTAATCGGACATCTCTGTGTAAAGCGTTACGTTTTCTTAGGTCGCACAACAAATTTAATCAGCAGGAAAAGTGAGAGGAAATACAATTTCCTTTTCCGACTTGGGTCAAGTGTACGTATAGGCAAACAGGACGATTCTCCGGCTACCAGGCGCTCATGGCTTGCAGGAAATTAGAATTTGTTTCTTCATTATTTGCAGCGTTTATTGATGTAAAGGAGATGGCGGAAACAAGTCATGCAATTCCGGCGCACACTTTCTAAAACGCATCCTGTAAAATACCGAAAGGCTGGCTATCCTGCATCTGTGCTCGAGGCTTCATATTTGGACTTAACCAAATCTGGATCCCCAATTAGCCTCTTCGCACGCCTATTTTGGACTTGCTTTTCATTTATAACGCAAGCGACCACTAAGAGAGGGCTTTCTAAAATTGAAATTGGATGAAACGGGGGTCCAAATTTCGTACTTTTACGCGGGCAAAGCCGTTGGCAGAAGCTAGTTCAAAAGAAATGCTTTGAGTCTTTGATTCAAAAAGCGAAACTGAAATATGAATGCAAAATTAGATACAAACGAAATAGGGTCAACGCCTTCACTTGAGTGAAGTAGCTGATTCAAGGTAACTGTCACTGACATTTATGAAAACGCTACTCGTAAACAAAGATCACGTCTTCAAAGAGAGTTCCGTAGGTCGTTGATATGACTGTTTACTCAGGCTTCTTATAGCCGCTCAAAAGGACATAGGGTTAGCAAATACGGTAAAATATTAGTGGTTTGGGAATATACAGTGATTTTACCTTTAAGGTTTTGGATCTTGAGTGAAATGAGGAATGTACGTAAGGAAGTTTGGTTAAACTGCTATTTAAGTATATTATTTTTTACATAGTCTGAAAATTACACGATAGATAGTTGAAACGTAATTAAGTAAAAATGATTCATTTTGGGTTAAAAATACTATCGGCAGTGGTAAATAAATACACACACAATTTTCCTATAAAACCATCAGCTACCTAATTTTGACAGGCCTGTTGGTCTAGTGGTTAGAGGCCCTGACTGCTACACTGGTCGTGGGTTCGATACCCACTCAGGAGAAATTGCCACTAATATAAATCTTGGTCAAGTCACATAATATGCTTTGCTTTATGTATTGATAATAAATACTTAGGAAATAAAAATCCGCATTAGTTATTAAACATAAAAATAAAAAAACCTTTTTGTGCTTAGAATATAGTGGTTATAATGAGACATGGCATCGTAGTGCATTTCAAGTATTTGCTGTACTTCAAAAAGCATGTCATTAAGACATTTCAACTACCATCCAGCCTAATGACTTGTAGAAAAAAAAAACATTTTGACATGCATGACATTATGACATGACATCTGGTCGTTAGTTCAAAAATCGTATATCTACATATATAAAAATAAATAGCTGTTCGTTAGTCTCAATAAAACTCGAACTCAACCGATTTGGCTAATATTGTTCTTGAAATATTCGTGATAGTCCAGGGAAGGTTTTAATTTTTAAACGGTGTGAAAATATGGAAAAATTTACGAAAAAAAAAAAAATCTAATTGTATTAGATTTTTTTTTTCCATCGCCATCTCTAATTAAAATGTCATTTTGAAATTAATTGTTCTGGTAATGCCAGTAGATGGCGTTATCTTTCGACAGTTCAACTAAAAGGTATCGCAATATTCATTGACTAAAGGCGGTAAAAAGTTTTTTTTATTTTTTTATTCGTTATAAACCAGTGCTCGACTGCGATCCCACTTGATGGTAAGCAGTGATGCAATCATTGATGGTGAGGCGCACTAGTTTATTAAGAGCCTATTCACTCTAGCCTTGAAGGCACCTAAATTATAGTTGGACGGGAAGACCGCAGCAGGCAAATTGTTCCAGTCCCTTGATGTACGCGGTATAAACGACGAAGCAAATCGCTTAGTTCGGACCGTCAAGTCATGCAATTCCCGCGCACACTCTCCAAAATGCAACCTCTAAAATACCGATAGGCTGGCTACCCTGCGCCTGTGATCGAGGCTTTGTAGATTGGACTTAACCAAATCTGGATCCCCAATTAGCTTCTTCGTAAATTCGCCGCGTCAGCTAGTTGATATTTAAAATTCATAAAAAGTACGTAGGTATTATTGACATAATATACGTAATGTCATCAACTTTAAACTGGAATATCTTTAATAGGAGAATTCTATTAATAGTAATGTTGACAAAATTGTATATACTTTTGTATATTTTTCATCATTTGACGCTAAAAAAATATGCCAGCAAAATTTTATTCGGGAATGTGCCATCACTCTTTCGAATCATCAAATCCATCACCTATTTAATTTAGGCCCGTTTACACAAAATAAACTCATCATCATCTTCCTGCCCTTGTCCCGTGTTATTTGGGGTCTGCGCAAAATGTTTTTTTCTTCCATTCTGCCCTGTCATTCGTCATGCTATCAATAACTTCCTTTTCTTTCATATCACTCTTCACACAATCCATCCATCTCTTCTTTGGTCTCCCTCTCCTTCTCCATCCATCCACATGTAAACTCATAACTCTTTTAGTAACACGCGTTTCATCCCTCCTCTTCACATGACCATACCAAGACAAACGATTCCCTTTCAATTTTTCAGTCACTGGCGCCACTTTCAAACTTCCCCTAATATACTCATTTCTCACTTTATCCATTCTCGTCACACCACACATCCACAAAATAAACTCACATACGGAATTGAAATAGCGCCTTCATATTCAAATCAAAATAACTAAGGTAACCTTACCTTAATTATTATTATTGCACTATTATCATTATCAAAATTTTAAATACCAGGCTCTCGTATGAGTAGCCAAATAGATTAAGCCACTTACATCCCCTAATTTCACCAGCCCTATTACGCAAATTAAGTAGGCATACATATTATCAACGTTCCAGTCGACTTGATAAAGTCATTACATCGCTGAACTTGACATTCTGATGAGTTGTGTCACAGACACTTTAGTGGAGATATTTATTAGTGATGTTACGGTGAGCATAGAATAGAATAGAATAGAATAGAATAAAACTTTATTGTACACCAAAATAGGCATAGGTTGGAAATTAATTTTTATAACTATGGTTGAAAGCTTAGAATATTATATAATGGGTTCTTGATGGCAGATAGGTAGACAAGCCATGCTTCAGATAGAATTTCCTATCAACAATTTTTTAGTACGATATGGTGATTTCTTTTTTAATTTATAACTTACTTTTAATTCTAATAATTTATTAAATTCTCAATAATTTTCAATAATTTATTTATTCTCAAATCCTTATTCGAACTTTGAATAATTTATTTTCAAATCTAATTTACTACTGTTTACTACAATATTATATATATTACCAAATTACATCATAATACTACTCGCAAACAATATCCTACTATCTAAGAAAAAAGATACAATGCAATTGAGTTTGCGATCTTATCGCTAATAGCAATATCTTGGAGGCAGCCGCGAATCGATTGAATTCTGAACTGAACTAAATGTAATTAAGCTGTACATGCGAGATGTCTGCCTTTCGAATATTATATACCAGAAATCTTCTAAATTTAGGTGTCTAAACTAATGTAACAGAAATGTTTGTTTGTTTTTAGTAATTTCTTTAATTATTATTTACACGAATAATTTACATTTTAAAAATATTTAAGTAAGTGTAATTAAAGTAAAATCAAAAAATTATAGTAAAAACTCGAAACTAATTACAACTAACTTCAAACAAACTGCAAGTCCCATTCTCTATTTGAAATAATATTAAACATATAAAAATAATCCTTGTTTACTGTCTGTTCATCCGATTTTGATTTTTAACGACTGAAAACTCAGTTAGTATTCGGTAATTCTGTGATTGACCCAAATATTTTACAAAACTTTTTCGTGTTTTTTTTTTTAAACCTTAAAAGTTTTTAAATTTATGAGTAAATTATGAAGTGTCAAAGTTCATGCAAAGTAGCAAATTTTCAGGGGATTTTACTGGATTACTTTTACACAAATTTATAAATTGATTTCAATAGAACCCTAGATAATATCCAAAAGATACCGTATTTCCAAAATATCTAATGAAAAAATGTGTAATAACGTTATAATCGCGTAAGAGCGGTTGTATGAAAAACAGTGAAAATGTATGTCGAGTTGGATGCCCTTAATACCTGCAGAATAGAAGTCAAAATCGGTTGAACGGACAGTAAAAAAGGTTTGTTTAATTGACTAACCTTATTTCGAATGGATTCTATACACATTGACAACTTATCGCCGCTAGAAATTTAGAGCACAGCCGTCAAAGAAATAAGAACACGAACGTTGGGAGTACTAAGAGTGACAGAGAGAGGTGGGCTGGTTGGAATGAAGGCCATGGCCCTCGAGGGCTAAGAGCGGAAACCAGACCACATTTTTTTTCGGTGGGAAAATCATCTTTTGACATCCCTACCTCGCTTTTTGCGGATCTGAAGATAGTGTCAGGCTTTTACTGACTAAAAACCCACTCCTGTTCCTTCATTGCCTTTCGTACCAGGGCCGAGTCTTCCTTTCAGAATTAGACCCTTGGCCCCAGTAGGCTTCGACCCTGCTAGACCCCTACGGTTTGCAGACATCTCTTTGAGGAACGCGAGGATCTCAACGCGCTATTGACGACTGGGCTCGGTCCGGTTAATTACCGAACAGCCGGACGGCGAGCTACCCAGTGCTTGACGTCCGCAAGCCCGCGTCTACCGTGGCTGGTAGTCGGGGTCGGAATTACGGCGGCTAGGGCGTGAGGACCAGCTTAGGTTTGAACTCTAGTCTAACCAAAATACGGATGAATACTCGAGTTTTACATGGAGCGACTGACTATCAGACCTCCACAACCCAGTTACTGGGCAACACGTACTCATTGGATAGACTGATGGTCAGACTTTTCTGGCGTCTGACTACCTGTAACGACTGTCAAAGATTTTACGAATGACAACTGAGACCAACGGCTTTATGTGCCTTCCAAAGCATAGGGTATTAATCATGTCCTTGATAAATTTAGAAAAGTATATATAAATTGAAAAAAATTACTTTGGTACTTGTCCGATTTCGGACCACTGGGCCATTAAGACACCTGTGACGTTTTGACACATGTCAATAATCGTTTCGTTATTTCAAATATAAAAACCGTAATTCGAATTGTTTACATTGTCTAGAAGCTCAAAGGCCTTTAGGGCCAGCTGGTAGTAGGCTACCAGCTTTTAACGTGATCCATTTGAAGACATAAACTGAACCGTTAATTGGGATGGAGCTATAAGGTGTATAGCTCCATCCTTCTTTTTCGCTCGCACACCTGATATTTTTAAAATGAAGTCATTGTAAGGCCCCGAATTCGATTACGAAAATGCTTTCACTGCTGGAAGGCTATATTTACACTACAACTGATGGCAGAAAAAATGCTTTCACCGCTAGAAGGCTATATTTACACTACGACTGATTGTAGAAATAATGCTTTCACTGCTAGAAGGCTATATTTACACTACAACTGATGGTAGAAAAAATGCTTTCACCGCTAGAAGGCTATATTTACACTACGACTGATTGTAGAAATAATGCTTTCACTGCTAGAAGGCTATATTTACACTACAACTGATGGTAGAAAAAATGCTTTCACTGCTACAAGGCTATATTTACACTACAACTGATGGTAAAAAAATGCTTTCACTGCTTGAAGGCTATATTTACACTACAACTGATGGTAGAAAATATCACAGTATCTGTAAAACGCTACAGGAGCAAAACCCCGGTCAAAAACTAGTTCCCGAAATATCCCCTACACACTAAGCAATATTTCATCAGCTTTACTCCTTCCTGTCTACCCTACCGAAAGTTATGGCGTAATTATAACACATATTATGTATGTCGATGGCAGCGGTATAAGGCCTTAGATAATTAGCGGTGTACCGTGCTACCAGCCTTCGTAAACGAACCTTGTTTGTGAAGGTACCGCGGAAATTGTGATGTTAGCTTTTCGGATTGTGGACGGAAACATGCAAACAGAGCGTGTATTTTTTGAGATACCGTAGTGATTTTGTGGTAGTAAAGCTATCCTGTTATAAATTAGGTATCCTAGTGTGGGATCTAGGGCTACTTTATTGCACGTTGTTTAGTTTTAAAAATATTGTATTTATTTTATTTTTTGTGCATAAAGTGTAATTGGCAGTCTTAATATATTTTGTTATTATTATTTCATTTATATATTTCTTAAAATACCAAACTACCGGTGGGTCAGGCTCCAGAGACAGGAGCCTTCTCACAATGCGAGCCGTATCAAGGAATACTGCCTTCTGTGTCAAAGCCTTTTATTATTATTATTATCTCTGTAAGTATTCATTTTAATAATACACATAAATTACACTTTTAAATATTTCAATATAAAATTGTAAAAAACAACACTTATTATTATTTCGTTTATTATTTTTCGGTAAATATTTTTAAATATTTCATTATAAGTGCTAAAAAAAACATTTAAAAATATAAACTATTATTATGCAGAAGTCTTGTTTTTCTATTAATCTTTAGTTAGAAATATACCTAGGACTTTTCGTATGAGAGTAATCGTAGGTCGCACTAGTATGGAATCAAGTACAAATTGGTGTTTACTGTTGGTGAAGCAATTCGAGTTTTTTTTTTACAAACAACATGATTGCAACATTTGTGCGTTTGTGAGAAAAGGTTTTATTACCAGAGAAAAAACTTTTGACAGTTTTCAGTCGGTCTACCGTAAACGTGGGCTTGTGGAAGGCGAGCAATGGGTAGCTCGCCGTCCGGCCGTCTAGTAATCGTCCGGACCGAGCCCGAGTCGTCGACGGCGCGTAGTGCTCCACGCTCGCCTCATGGAGATGTCAGCAAAACTGTAGGGGCCCAGTAGGGTCGAAGTCTAGTGAGGCTATAAGTTGTGCGAAAGAGAACCCGGGGGCCCCAAAACGAAGGCAAAAAAGGAACATAGGGGAGTGGGTTTTAGTCAGTAAAAGTCTGACACGTCCTCTTGTTCCGCCCTAGAGTGGGAAAAGTAATTAGATGATTTCCCACCGAAAAAAAAACATCGTTTTCTTATGTAGATGTAACGGGTACACCTAGTTTTAACCGACTACAACTAACTAGGTGCAGCCGGCGCGCTGTGGTTAAACTTAGATGCATGCTTAAACTTAGATGCTACTTATCTTCGGTTAGAATAAGGTTCAACCATCATCGTAGTGGTTAAAACTAGGTGCAGCCATACACTGGTGGTTAAACTTAGGTGTATCCTATCTGTCATCGGCTAGAACTATATTTTCAGTGGGGAGTTTTGATTTGATTTTTGAGATTCCAATCTTGCGTTTCCCGATTGATTCGTTTATATTAAAGTGACCTTTATAATTATACTTTTGTACTCTTCCTATCTTTCATATGTTTATGTTAAAACAAATAAGATAACTTTTTGACGCAGTTTTAATTTTAAAAAAACAATCAACAAACTCTCCGTGTGATAGTATGTTGAAACAATATCTATCACTTATTTTAATAAGATAAACTTGAACGACATTCAGGGTTACACGAAATACCGACTGACTTACCTTCTGTAGCATGCATTTAGTTTTTACTACAGAGGGCAGTGGTAGCCGAGTGGTAACAGCTCCGACTTACGAGTTGTAGGTCACGGGTTCAAACCCAGCTAGGCGCATTACTTTGTGTAATTTATTTTATCACCACTGCTCTCAAAACGGTGAAGGAAAACGTCGTGAGGAAACCGGCATGTCCTAGAACCAAAAAATCGAAGACATGTAACATTCACCAACCCGCACTGGGCCCGCGTGGAGGATTACACCTAGTTTCAAGCGCTATAATGATGGCTAAACCTAGTTCTAACCGATGATGAGTAGTACATCTAAGTTTAACCACACGTGGCCGGCTGCATCTAGCTGTAGCCGTCTACAACTAGGTGTAGCCGCACTTCGGCTATTAACCGTAACATATATAAATGTGTATATGTAGACTTTGAATAACAATAGCAGAACGAATTTGGAGATAACTCCACATACAGGCTTTTAAAGTAGATGCTAATAAACATCAGAATTTATTTACTTATTATTTATTAACACCTTGCTAAAGTAACTAGGAGTAGCAGAATCGTCAGTATTAAGAAGGATATTACACAATTTCCGTACTCTAATATAATATATTGATGGCCCAGCCTGCCAGCGAGCCGCAATGACCGAGAGGTCGTAAGATCGAACCCGGACCGGGCAGGAGTCGACCCCAAGCTTTGATAATTGATGGGCTAACTGGAATATTAGCAATAAGCATCATACGTTATTATTCATGTGACCCCACTAGATAGGAGGGAATTATAGGGGAAGCATATTAACTACACGACATAGTTACTGTAATGAATAAAGTTCTATAAAATCAAAATTGTTAACATTGAAAAAAAATTATAGAAAGAATACTTAACATTTATATATAGCTTAGGCAAGACTAACGACAGTAAAAAATGGTTAAATAATCTACAAATTAATTAAAAAGAAAAAAGAAAACAATAAGAGTCATAACTCAAATATGCTGCGATATTAAAAAAATAATAACGAAGAGCTTGTATTCTGATGGGGCCTGGTGATGCCAGGACACACTCATGGAATACAGATTAAAGATAGGCAGAAAATAAAATAAAAAAAAAAAAAAAAACAGAAATATTTATCAAGGAAAATAAACTTGAAAACAGCTTTCGATTGTTTTATCAAAAATTAATGAATGGCGATCTAACAACACAAAAAGGGGTTAAAACCTCTAAAACAATGTAGATGAAACAACATTTTTGCGAACGCTAGTTCCCGATAGTCAATTAACGGAAAATCTACACAATGCCTTCACAGAAATGGAGCTAAAAAGACTCGGTCGATAAACATTTTACTTGTCGGACAGGGAAGGTTTTTTTTTATTTTGTTTCAGAATAATCTTCTATGCGGCGGTTTGGGGTTCCGTGGAGAAACAAAGAACCTTTTTAATTACAGTATGTCCGTTCGAGCGTGTGACATGTTTCAGTTCGGCGTGAGCGTCCGGGTTTATGTCCAAAAAGGACCGTTTTTTATACCCATCGTTGCATAATGTGGTTTTTTTTTTTGCTCTAGTAACTTTAGTGTTGACCTTAAGTTTTTTTCTTACAACTTCTTGTACAGTAGTTTAGGTACATAGGCGGACTTAGGCAACCAAAAAAAAAAACAATATTAAAATATATCTGTTAACTTTAAATTATCTGGATGTTGAATAAGTTCAAATATAAACTTATAAAATTATTAAATGGATAGAACAATATAACTATAACCACTTAAGTATTTAAAATTACATAAACACTAAAAACTCCTACCTAAAACATGACATCAAAAAATTCCTTCGAATTGTTGTTGACTAAAAATGTGCCCAAAAGACTGGCGGCATTTTCACGTTGTATGGCTCTGCTTAATCTATGACCGAGGTAAAAGCCAGACCTTAGGTCACGCGAAGTATCAATAAGGCGTTTGGAAAAAAGCGTATGAGCACTCGAACGCCACGGCCCAAGAGTTAACATCATCATTATCATCATTTCAGCCGAAAGACGCCCACTGTTGAACATAGGCCTGCCCACTTCCACTTTAGTTTGGCGGTTCTTCGGGCTATGTCAGCGATCTTGGTTCTCCTGCTGATATCTTCATTTCTGATGTAGTGTAGGTTAGGTGGTGACGTCTTATTTCAGTAAGTGCATCCTTAACGCCTCGCACGTATAGGGGTATTTTTTTATATTTCGTAATGGTACGTTTTTACGTAAAATCACAATAAAAATAAATAAAAAAAATAGTTACTTTTTCTGGATTTTTCTAGAAAAAAAACTAAGATATAGAGATCAAAATTCGTACACCCGTGTGTACAAAACGATAATTAAGCTTTTTTCAAGGTCAATCAAGTTGTACAGACGTATTTACAATGGGCGCTCGAGGGGACTATTTTTGTCAACTTCAACAAGATTTGTAAGGTTTCTCTACCTTGATTAGTATTAAACGAATTTGAAAATTTGTTTCTATTTGCAATTTTGGTTAAAGTAAATACAAATATTTAAAAAACATATTTAATTACTCAATTGTAAATTTTGTTTTGTATTTCAATTGAGCTGCAGTATTTACAAACTGTAGTGTTTGTGGATTGTGCTTTTGTAATAGTCTATTTATTAACGTTTGAACAATTACAAAAGTTGCTTTGTATGATGTGAATATTTAAATTGGTATGAGGTATTTATATATCTGTGTAATAGGCCAGTGAACGTACCTACTAATATCTATATATATAAAAGGGGAAACTGACTGACTGACATATCAACGCACAGCTGAAAATACTGGGACTAGTGTTAAATTTTGCACAAGGTTTCCTTCTATGACGAAGACGAGAACTAAGAAAGGATTTTTCAAAATTCACTCCCTAAGGGGACGAAGCGGGGTTTCAAAATTTGTATGGAGAAACCTATATTTACGCGAGCGAAGCCGCGGGCAAAAGCTAGTATTATTATATGAACCCAGGTGATTTATATATTTACTTCTTAATTGCCTGAAATCTTTCACTATTCAAATTTATTTATGATAAATAATTACTTTAATGTCTTTTGATATCAAACGTAGTAAAATAAATATCGATAATACGGTATGTTAACGTATAAATATCGAGTAAGTAGGATGAAGAAAATAAATTCTTACATCACAAAGTATATATTTGTCTGCTTTTATACATATTGTTCGTATTACATGTATTTTATTAGACATGTAATGTATATGTGTAAATGTTACACCACAAACTACCTCCATATCTTTTTCTCCTTCACTGTCAAATCCATCCAAAGGTTATCTGTAAAAAATCGCTTTTAGCGATAAGCCCACCCAAATTCCTACTGCGATCTTAATTATGGTAAACAATTTAAAAATCTCTAAAATTACCAGTGTTTCTCTAGTATATTATGCATATATTATACAAACCATCCTCTTGAATCACTCTACCTATTAAAAAAACTGCATCAAAATCCGTTGCCTCGTTTTAAAGATATAAGTATACATAGGGACAGACAGCGACTTTGTTTTATACTATGTAGTGATAACAACACTCCGTTATTATTGATTTTATACGCAGGTTAAAAGCTTAATGCAAGCACATTCACTATTCACAACTACGTTTAGGTTTAAACAGTATCTATAATCACTTCGTTAGTGGTGAACAGCCCTAACAGAACACGAGTTTCAACGCAGCTCGGAGGGCATTTATTCAACCGGAAAATTGCAATTTGTTAATTCTTGACCAAAGCAAAATGATCAGTAATATCCATTGTTATGAGCTTTATAATTTAGTAAATGATGAGTTGATGACCAGAGGGCAGCATTTGGTAGAGTTATTTATGTATTTGCATCGAAATGTTGATATTAATATGGATTTTTCCGGTATTTCTAATGAAAAATCCCGTGTGGCTTACCATATTACAAATAAATAATAATAAAAACCTCAGAGATAGATTAGACAATTAAAACAAAGATAATTAACATACAATTTTGATTAGTATTTTTCATTGAAAAAGTTCTCCCTACGTCAACTGAGGTGAGGTTAACAAATTTATACACTTCCTCCTCCTCCTCATTAATGCAGGAAGAAATTTTTCTGCTATATTTATGATAGTGTCATAAAAAAAATTCTGCTCTTTAAAATTAATCCCGGGATTTGACGCATATCCAATTTATTCTTTCGCTGTATGAAATCAGCCTAAGTACATAAATAACTCTACTTAATTCCGACCTCTGTTGATGACTGAATGTGCAGTAAGCCTACAGAGCGGATTTAATGAGGAGCTAGCATTCGATTTGCAGAATCATTATATTTATGATTTTGGTACGTTATGCCGTAATGATAACGTACTTATAAGTCACGTATAATAAGTACGGAACCCAATTACTATGTGAGGTGCTGACTTGTGCATATTTGAAGTCTGGATATGTTTCATCGTGTTTTATCTTCGTAGCTGTAAATACCGTTTTTTGTTCGACATTGTTTTTGGCCTTTTTATGTCTGCACGATCTTTAACAAGATCGGAGCGAGTTGTGATGAAAAAATACAGGTTCGCAGGGTTGCTAGTATCTGTCTGAACATAATTTTATTGACAATCGTGAATTCTCTTTTGATGCATCTCTGCTAATAGCAGTATAGATCTTCTTCCTCTTCTTATACATATACTACCTTCTGCCAGCGGATTCGCTCGCGTGAAAATTGGCTTGTCCATACATACTTTAGACCCGTTTCATCCCCTTAGGGGCTTCTTTTTTTTTTCGTTGGGAATATCATCTTATGACATCCCCCACTCTTGTATGACATCCCCCGCTCTTGATCATCTTAGGGGCTGAATTGAAATCCTTTTTAGTGCTCTGCTACGTTATAAAAGGAAGCATTGTGTTATATGTTAGTTAGTCAGTTTCTACTTTTATATTTAAAGAAAATAATCAATGACTGTTCGTTATTCACGCTAAAATTTAAAAATCTGCCAAGTGCATGTCGGACTCGCGCACGAAGGATTCCGTACAGTCCGTAGCAAAAAACGGCAAAAAATCACTATATATATATAGTATGAGAGTCCCCTTAAATATTAATTTTATTTTGTTTTTTAGTATTTGCTGTTATAGCGGTAACAGAAATACATCATATGTAAAAATTTCAACTGTCTATCACAGTTCATGAGATACAGAACAGACAGTCGGACGGACAGCGAAGCTTTAGTAATAGGGTCCAGTTTTGACCATTGGGTACGGAACCCTAAAAACAGTTCGACCGATTTTAATAAATTTTATTATGTTTCGGTTGTTTTATATAAAGTTGCTTTAAAAGGGTCATTGATACGTGAGAATTAAATTCCCGGGAGCCGCGGGCAGCAGATAATTTAGTATATAAAATCGCTTTCAACTTGGTTATTTATTCGCAAATTTAAACCATGCAACGAATTTTAATGCAGTTTTCACTGTACTCTACCGTCAACCTAATCATAACTTACCATCAGGTGAGACAGTGGTCAAGCGCGAGCCTATCAATAAAAAAAAAAATAAAAAAAAAATACGGAAGGTTATTATATCATTTGTTCCTGTGCAAAGCCGGGCACTGGCAAGAAATATATGTCGGCGCAGGATGCCGACCACTATCGAAGTTCTGTCCAGGGACTCTGTTTTGTGGGTGATGACTAGGTAACGAGCAATAAACAAACTATTCCTGGTCACACAATTGATTTATTAATATGCAAGCTTTAGGTATTCAATTCACACAACGAGCTTCTGAAAGGAAGACTCGGCCCTGGTATGAAGGGCAACAAAGGAATAGGAATGGGTTTTTAGTCAGTAAAAGCCTGACACACCCTCCTGCACCGCCCAAGAGCGGGGCATGTCATTGGATGATTTTCCCACCGAAAAAAAAAACCGTCCGTAGCAAATAAAATTGTACTATTGGGACTGAAGCAAATGGTTGTAGTCCACCACGTGGGCCCCGTGAGGGTTGGTGGATGTCACATGTCTTCGATTTTTTGGGTCTAGGACATACCGGTTACACCTTTTTGAGAGCGGTGGTGATGAAATAAATTACACAAAGTAATGCGTACCTAACAAGACCTAGTTACGTTTGGACACGTGACTCGTAAGTCGGGGCTTTTTCCTTTGAGCCATCTCCTTAATCTTCTTTTGCTGAAGTGAACTGAACGAGAGATGAGAGGATTAGGTACTGTCTTTACTCAAACAATTCCAATTAGCAAAGATTCTAAATGGAAATTCTCATAAAAGTTAATATTTCTCATGACATTGAAAAGCGTTAATTACAATGATTTAATAACTTCTATCAATGTAAATAATGGCAGACGGTCGCCGCGCCTAAATAAATAGTTTTCAAAACACCTGTTTTTTACGTAACTCATATAGATTTATCGAATGTGTGTTTGTGTGAAGGCGTGCAAAGAGGCTAATTGGTAATCCAGCTTTGGTTAAGTCCAATCTTCAGAGCCTTGAGCACAGGTGTAGGGTAGCTAGCCTTTCAGTGTTTTATTGCGTGAGATTCCGCCATCTCATTTCTAGCATCGGACAACCCGACGTACGGCGAGTATCCACCCTTACATTATTGAAATCTCTAAGGTTCGGACTAAGCATTTCACCGCGTCGTTTATACCGCGTACATCGAAGAAATGGATCAATTTGCCTGCTGCGGTCTTCCCATTCGGTTATAGTTTGGGTGTCTTCAAGGCTAGAGTGTATAGGCTCTTAATAAACTAGTGCGCCTCACTGTCAACGATTGCGTTACTGTTTACCATCAGGTGGGTTCGCAGTCAAGCAATATTTGATATCGAATAAAAAAAAAAAAATGTGCTTATCATTTAAATCCAGATATTTTGTCATTTTGTGATGTAAATCAGTGAGCATATACATCAGGTAAGATAGTAGTCAATCGCGAGCCTTCATTCAGCCTATCCGTATTACAAAAAGACATATAATATAATTCATTTTTTAATTCAAATTTTATTTTGATCCTAATTTTAAATATTAATCTTTCACCTAGTTATGTGTGCTGTGGTTACCTGTAACTGAAGGAGCACACGCTAAAGAACCCCTTGTATAAATGAGATGTATGTCATTACTGTGTAACCTTTGTTGGTAATCCAATTAAATAAGGAGGGATTGATGTACATAGTGTTAATAATTTTAATTGTTTTTGTTTAGTTACTGTAATTAGTGGTCTAACCGTTGTAATCTATACATGATCATACTTTTTTAAAATTAAGATAACACAATGAAGAGATCATTCCTAATCCTACTTAAATGAAGTTGAACCGGATAGTGCTTTCAGTTTTCCACATCTTGAGCAATAATTTCTGAAAAGTGTAGAGGTTTTATATACCCAGGTCTGACTCATCACACATTTTTTATTCTTTTTATTCATTTATTAAATCTAATAATAACGTAATTAAAACTAACTTACAAAATAAAAATAAAAGCCCTAAAGTACTAAAAAATAAGCAATCTAAAGTACGGCGTCGAAAAACTCCTCCACATCGCTGTCGACTGGTAATGTACCCAAAAGACTGGCGGCATTGCCACGCTAAATGGCAATGCTTATCCTTTGTCTGAAGTAAAAGCCAGCCCTTGGGTCACGCGAAGTGTCAACAAGGCGTTTTGAAAGTACTTTAAATAATTTATTTACATAAAGTTAGAAAGATTAAGACATACCCCAACAGTAACATTAACTGTGTGCCATTCCTTTTAAATTATAGCTCGGTTAGTGTTCTATTGAGGGAATCATCTAATATGCGGCGCCGTTACGAAACCCACGCAATATCTACAAGCTAACTTAGCCGAGATGTTGGCCTGCCCACCTGTTCTGAGAAAATGTTGGAAGCTTTGAATTGAAGGATAAATGTTAAGCTTATTTGGCGACCGAAAAGAGGAATTAAAAAGGGTTATTCTGGGAAAATGTGAAACTATTAATTACTACAAAGATTTTTTTTCTATGAAGTTCTTGAAAATGATTTCTAACTAACGCTCGTTTTAAATTATTTTCTCTGGAACTAGAATTAATAATACCTTGTAATAATATAATGTGATTTTCTTTAATTCTGTATTGTTTACCATAGCAGCTTATAATATAAATGGATAACAGACTTCATGTACATAGGCGAGATTAATTCAAAGTTGAGTTTTTTTCCAGCAAACCATTTAATGGTAGAGACCACAATAGAGGGTAGAATCCAGTGCACAATAAATTCTGAATTTCTATTAGTAATAAGAATTTAAATTAATATATTGCCCTGTCTGGGAATTGAAACCGCGGCTCCACGCTCTGTAGTCGCACTTATTCTTTTTATTTATCATTTATACAACACACAAAAGAATACAGGATTATCTATGTTAATTAGCAACCAAAAATCACGAAGATTTAAACTTGTGTTAACATGAGTCTATTTCAATATAGAAACTATGCAAAATGAGTTTTTTATATCTGTACGTTATTGTCGATAACAATTTATAACATCTTTAGGACTTTAAATAATAAAAAAACATTCCTAAATAGGTGGTATTGTTTAAGTTTACATTTGATATTTTTATGTGTAATATTTGTTTTTTTGAGGGTAGACTATTAATAAGTCTCGGTACAATAGAACCAGTAGTTCGTTCGCCATACGTATTGTTGGCGTGCTGTGTACGAAGCCTATCCTCAAAAATTACTCGAGTGTGTTCGATTTTGTTTCTTGTTTATTATAAAATTGTTATTTTATTAACAAAAAAATTATTTGAGTATGAGCTGGTGAGACATTACAGTGTTTAAAGAGGTTTTTTATATATATTTTTATTAGATTTCTAATTTTGTGAGACTTGCAACCGCGAGACTAACAAAGTATTTAAATGCCTTGGTAATGCTTATGTCAGCAAAGCATTCAAATGCTTTGTTTTTTGGTGAGTATAGACTCACTGGCTACTCATATTGTATTATATGTTATTACACTAAACTAAATCCACCACAATGTTTCCAATTTAATTCGTAACGTATTTAGTTTGCGATGTTCTGATTTTTATTTAGCTAGACTAAACTGACAGCAGCTGTCAATGAACAATGCTCCGTTGTCATTAAACCATTTTATTAACCGTCACTTTGATCCATTTAATTAAAATTGGTGTGTAGAGTTTGGGTAGCCAATTTAAGATACAATTTTGTAATTTTTTGAGTAGATTATAAATTACAAAGACAAAACTCAAAGCAACAAACGAACAAAAAAATCGGGAACTTTTTTTCAATCAGATATCACTGTTGTATTTTAGTCAATCTTGAACTTATAATTCATCGGAAATCTGAATATTACCGCTCAGAGCGTACAGTTTAATAAAAGGCCAATAATATAGACAAAACTTTCATAGATCCAGATGAAAACCTGCGAATGAGAAAAAATGAAAAACCGATTGCACTGACACTTAAAGGGTACAATTGTATTTTCAAACCATTAAGGGACCAACTTAAATATTCACGCAAACAGGCGCAGGGTAGCCAGCCTATCGGTATTTTACAGGTTGCATTTTGGAGAGTGTGCGCGGGAATTGCATGACTTGATTCCGCCATCTCCTTTCTACCATCAGACAACCCGACGTAAGGGGAGTATCCACCCTTACGTTGTTGAAACTTCAACGGTCCGAACTAAGCGATTTGCTTCGTCGTTTATACCGCGTACATCGAGGGACTGGAAGAATTTGCCTGCTGCGGTCTTCCCATCCAACTATAATTTAGGTGCCTTCAAGGCTAGAGTGAATAGCCTCTTAATAAACTAGTGCGCCTCACCATCAATGATTGCCTCACTGCTTACTATCAGGTGGGACCGCAGTCAAGCACTGGTTTATATCGAATAAAAAAAAAACTGTTATCCAAATCAGTCAAGCCCTTTACATGAATTAGGTGACAAACACACGTAAGGAAGAATTATTATTATACTGGCGATCGCGACCGATGTTCTTCTGCACGAAAGCTACATTTTGGTTAGAAAAACAGAATTTTATAATTATTCATATTTTTCTTGCTTTTTTTTATATATTTTGAATAGGAGAACACTGTAGACTCCACGAATTCTTAGATTACTTCCTATTACGACTCACTTTTTTTTTAATATGATTATTTTTATTGTGCTTTTGGGTACAATATTGACTGTTCTTACATAATAATACTGTAATATGAAAGTATTGTAACAGAAACCACTTTTTTTTTAAATAGTAACCTTGGCGTTTTTTGTCAGTTCTTCTCCATAGGAAACGACCAATTTGGAACCGTGCACTAGCTTCAGACGTTTTATAAGTGCCCATGTAGGCCTATGTGAAATAAAAATATATTTGAATTTTTTAATTTTTTTATATTTTTTTTTTTGGATTGTAGCGTCACCTATCGAGTTCAATTGTATTTTTAGTTCAAAAAAACCCCCACGCGAACGCCGGCGTGCGCTTGCTCATTGTCTTTCTCTTGTATTTATAATTACGGTAGTAGGGCTAAACCATTCAGGGATTCACTCATACACACAAAATTATTTCATCCGAATCGATCAAGATCTTTAGGAGGAGTTCGGTGACAAACACACGTACAGAAGAATTATATATGTAAAGACTAGCTTACAGAATCACGGTAAACATTGTTCTGCCATATAAATTATCAAAGAAAAAAATGGGGGTGTGGGTGGGAGAGTAAAAAATAGCTTACGACCTATTTTCAGGGAACTGAGAACGTCACATTAATAATATAATTTCATTCTCAATGAGTTTTTGGAAAACAGTAGTTTCCATAAAAACTCAACTTTCGTTAATTAAAACTACGTTACTACAAACTTTGGTTTTGATCAAAATGATTAATCTTCTAAACTAGAAATGTTTTTACTTAAAATCTTTCAATAAGAACATTCCCTGTTCTTTAAAATGTAATTAATTTTAAAGTAATTTTGTAATGTAATTTTTTTGGCTACTACTGTTTTGCACAAAAACTCAACAGATTTCGACTCCACCGGTACATGGTAGACATTCCACCCATACAAACAAAATGTTTTTTGGGAACACATTTATTGTGCGTACAGCTAAAGAGCGGAATTCCCTGCCGGAGTCTGTGTTTCCTGATAGCTACAACCTAGGGGTCTTTAAGTCAAGCGTGAATAGGTTACTTCTAGGCAAGGGTGCTCCATCGTCGACCAAATCTTCGCTTACCATCAGGTGAGACGCGAGCCTATCCATAGTAATACAACAAAAACTATGACTGCAATATCGTAATTTTTACACATATCTTACATATAAAAATAGATAAATTTAAAATCGATTTCGGCCTTCATTAGTCGGCTAGCTATAAATACACCCTCATTAATTCTAATAAAGCAGTTTGACGAATAATGAAAATTCATATCTCTGTTTAAAACAAGAGTCATGTAGGTACCACGGCGCAGCTTTAAATTGGAATTAATGCTCGCATTTAACCTGAAACAGAATAAATGTAGCGAGCTTCGTGGTTTACTGGAGCATTACCTAAGTTGAGGGGGAAACATGCATACGTAGGTAACTTCACGATTATATACATCGATGGGATTAGAAGAGATGCATGTACAAGTTGAACGGTACAGGCGAAGAACAGGGAATGTAATATAACAATAATAATATTCCACAACTTGCACACATCGATATCTAGTCCCAAACTAAGCAGAGCTTGTGATATGAGTACTAGACAACTGATAAACATACTTATATATTTCTAAATACAAACATAAATTACACTCAGACACAGAACAAATTTTAATGATCGTGCTCATCACACAAACATTTGTCCTGGGTAAGGATCGAATGAAGATATCCGCAGGAGAACCAAGGTTGCCGACATAGCACGAAGAAACGCCAAACTTAAGTGGCAATGGGCAGGGCACATTGCTCGCAGAACGGATGGCCACTGGGGCCGAAAGGTTCTGGAGGGGCGTCCGCGTACTGGAAGACGCAGTGTTGGAAGGCCCTCTACAAGTTGGACCGATGACCTGGTGTAGGTTGCGGGAATCCGATGGATGCGAGACGCAGAAGACCGTTCGTTGTGACGACATTTGGGGGAGGCCTATCCAGCAGTGGACGTCTATCGGCTGAAAATGATGATGTTGATGATGAAGGATCGAACCTACGACCTTCGGCATAGCAGTCAGGGCCACTAACCACTAGACCAACAAGACAGTCGAATTTACACGGTAGAACAACGTTTGCCGGATCAACTAGTATTTTATAATAGCTGTTTCACTTGCATCTTTGGTTACTGCAGTCGTAGCGTGATGTTAAATAGCTTTTTTATAAATGGGCTATTCAACACAAAAATATGTTTTTTTTTTAATTCGAAGTAATATTTTCTGAGCTATTATTAGCTGGATATTTCGGTTATGTGTTCAAACAAATAACCGAAATACCCAGCTTTATAGAACTAGGGCCTTACATTATGATTTTGACTATTTTTTTTAAACGGGTTTAAACTATTATATTATCTTTGTTTTGACTTGGAATTTTAAATTCAAATTAAATTTATAATTATCACGATACTTAATTTCTTTTTTCGCAAATAATCATAGTTCTTTTTTTGTATTTTCTATATTTATAGCCACGAGACCCAAGAAAAAAAAAATGTGTTTTTTTTTCATAAGAGGAGTTCTGTGAAAACTATGCATTTCAAAATGTAAGCAATATCCATGTCATATTCATTACGACTTTCTTCCAACAAACGAACTCTTTGTTATTGGTTTAATAGCATCGTTTTGGGAGTTTTATCCCGTAGCCGCCCGGAAAAGATAAGTTATTCGTGAGATAAAACTTTCCAAGTGAAGCAAAAATACACATCCCATACATTAGTAGTTCTATATTCGTTTACGTTATCGATATTGTTAACCGTTTGAGAAACATTGTTTTCACGGTAAAACTATTATTTTTTGAATAATACGCATTTACCGAAAATACAAAACACAAAGTAACTAATAATTAAATATTAAAATAAAAGTCCGAAGATATTAATAGTTAAAAGTAACCAGTTTTAAAAATCGCCTTTTTCACAGGTTTGAGTATAGATTTTTGTCGCAATTAAGCGTAAAAGAATTGGAAATTACGAAGAAATATTACTGTGAAAGGTTCCAATGGAATGCAGTATGTAATAGAAGAAAAGAACTTAATAAAAAAAATAAAGGGTTTACACCCTTGTTAAAAAAATGCCTAAAAACCAGGGTTCACATAGGAACAGTTTTCTTTGACCTCCATAAGGGTCAGAACAAATCATCACATAAAAAAATAAATTTAGTTAACGTGTAAAATAAGAAATATTTATTATCTTATCATACTATTATTACAAAGTAAGTAAGAGTTAATCTGAATTTTGGATATCAGCAAACTGACATTGTTTACAAAATATAAGCAATGTTTTCTCACACGCAAAAGTATTATTAAACATCTCGAAACGAAGATAAATTATTAATCCACGTAGATCGTAAAGTACAGTACTATGACGTGGACAACAAAGTGTCGTTAAGACCCGTAATTAATTAATCCTAATGAGCATTAAAATGTCTGAAAAATCCTGTAAGAAAGTAAATCCCCATAAAGCGTCAATTAATTACTAAGACAAGACTCTTACAACTAACGAATTTGTCTGAAACACTGAGATCTTGGGTCAAATCACTATTTAACACAGTATTTCGCGATTTTATCTAAAATTAATAATTAATCTGCACGTGAAACCGTAAAAATTCCCGCGCAAAAAGTTTGCAAAAACTTTTCATTGATCACACGTTTAAAAATATTCAACGGACATACAAATAATCTCCGAAGTACCTGAAAAATCCTATTAAAACACCCGAAAATTTTCTCTATTGTAAACAATTTGGTTGTCACTTTTCTTCGTCCTAAGACGTTCACCCGAATTATGAATAAAATAAAAAAATAGCACAACTTTGAGCAGAAACAAGGTTGATATTTTTAATAAAGGAATTTGGCAGTTTGAGAAAAAAAATATGTTAGAAAAAATAAGTTTTTAGTGACGTACCTTGATCGCGCCGGATATTCGTCGACTCTGGCATGGGGACGTCTGCCGCACACCGGTTGCGCGAGGGTACTGTCAACTGCTTCTACTGGCTCGTTTCGGCGGGATTCTCATGGTGTGAGTGAGGAGACTATCGACTAACTTGACCGCATGAACTATCGATAAGTATATCTGCGTCTGATTTTATTGTTATCACGACCATAATGAATGTAAGTCATCGTTATTTACATTGTTTATGACAATAATACCCTCTGGTTTTTGTCGATTGAACAAAATTATTTTATTGGTATCCATTCGTAATTAATGTACGTATTATAACAACAATTATAATTATAGGTTTCATAAATTTAAAAATAAAAATAAAGAAAATATTTAATTAAATAAAAAAGTGTATGAAAACGCTTGTAGTGACAGCGTCCCGCCCAATCTTCAAGACTCCCGAAAATTCGATAGGCGAAGTTTCACGCACAAAAACATCGAGTCTAACATCACTACTGGAGAACGCATGCGCGGTACGTTTCCCCGACGTTTGCCCAGCAAAATAACCACGTTGATTGATTCTGCAACTTGTGCGCAGGTTAACTCTACACGTGCGTAAGCTGCCAATTCTTAGAGAACTACCCAACGCCCCGCTCGCCACAGAACTGAGGGGTTAAGGGGGTGTTTAGACAAAAATTACGGCTCAACTTAGACTGGCCGGTCTTATCTGGGCTCGGTTGTTTTAAATAGTACACGCAAGTTTCGCGCGCGGATTTTTCTTGCATTTTTTTTTTTGATTTTGTATTTTATTTTAGTTTATTATTTTACACATATTATTCTATAAGAGACAGACAGACTGACCAGTAGACTATTTTATTTATATGTTACTATGATTTTTTTAAGGAAAAAACGTGTTATTTTATTTGACAAACTTCTATAAAAAATTGGAGCTAACGAAACTTTTCAACGCTACTTTTTTTTAAAGAAAACTTCTCCATAATTTAGGATAGATGACACACTAAAATAGTGATGGAGTCGTTGCATTTAACCGACTTCTACCGTTTCAAATATCTATTGAAAAAATTGAATTCTAGGATATTCGCAATCTCGATAACTCGGAACAAATGGTACTGACATTTAGTTTTTGTGTAAATTAGATAAAACGTACTGTTGTATGAATTAGTGGAAAGTTAGAGTTGGGTATACGAAAAACGACTTTGCTATAATTTAAATAATTATTTTAAAAAAAATAAAGGTAAAGAAATTTTATGTGGATAGCTAATTCACAATCAATATTTTTAGGGGAAAAGATAATTTATAATAAATTATCTTCTTCTGGCTTCATAATAAACAAACATCCTGGAAGCAGTATATGTTCAGAATAGGCTACTGAATCTCCTTTTATTTTATTGTTTATTTCATTTTGTGTTTTGTTTTATTGTAATAATACTTCTTATAGCTATTTTTAAAATAGATATTTTTTATCTTAAAACAATCAAGAATTATTTTAGGATAAAAAATTACCTACTTTGTTAAATCTTGATTAGGGCACTAGTGTATTCGTGTATGTGTGTTATTTTTTTTTAGTTGATATATACCAGTGTTTGACTGCGATCCCACCTGATGGGTAAGCAGCGATGCAATCGTTGATGGTGATGCGCATTAGTTTATTAAGAGCCTATTCATTCTAACCTTGAAGACACCTAAATTATAATCAGACGGGAAGACCGCAGCAGGCAAATTGTTCCAGTCCTTCGTTGTACGCGGTATAAAGGACGAGGCGAAACGCTTTGTCCGGACCGTGGTAGTTTCAATAACGTAAGGATGGATATCCGCCGTATGATGGATTGTCCGATGGTAGAAAGGAGATGGCGGAATCAAGTCATGCAATTCCCGCACACTCTCAAAAATGCATCCTATAAAAAACCGAAAGGCTGGGTCAAGGGTTTGTAGATTGGACTTAACCAAATCTGGATCACCAATTAGCCTCTTTGCACGCTTTTCCACCGAGTCCAAAGCTGCCAGGTGCCAATTTGCAGCACCAGCCCTTAAGTGGCTACAGTACTCCACACACGATTGGACCTGTGCTTTTTAAATACTATATTATAACCTATGTAATGCCTCAATTCCCATATTATTTGCTTACATTTAGGATAAGAAATTTCTTTAAAAAACACTACGTAGGTAAAGAGGATTTAGGTAATTGGTGCTTGAGTTTTGATTGTAACATAATTTTGTAATTGGGATGTGTAAAGGTGTGAATTATTCCAGTTTGACTGGCCTGTTGGTCTAGTGGTTAGTGGCTCTGATTTCTATGCCGGAGGTTGTAGGTTCGATTCCCACCCAGGACAAATATTTGTGTGATGAACACGATAATTTTTTCTGTGTCTGTGTGTAATCTATATATATAAAAGGAGAAACTGACTGACTGACATATCAACGCACAGCCGAAACTACTGGGACGAAGAGCGTGAAATTTTGCACAAGGCTTCCTTTTATGACGTAGGCGAGCACTAAGAAAGGATTTTACAAAATTCACTCCATAAGGGGATGAAGCGGGGGTCCAAAGTTTATATGGAAAAACCTACATTTACGCGAGCGAAGCCGCGGGCAGAAGCTAGTTTATATATAATATGTAGGTATTTAGAAATATATAAGTATGTTTATCAGTTGTCTAGTACTCGTAACACAAGCTCTGCTTAGCTTGGGACTTGACGGCGTTGTGTGATAGTTGTGGATTATATTATATGGGTTATTATATCCTGGACCTTTGGAAGGCGTACAAGGACTCGAAGCCAACTCGCAGAGGCCCCTTTGACGCTTGTAATGGAACGTGGTATCAACCGGCGACTATCCCGGTACGTGCTGTGCTATTGAATCTAAGAACAACCCCTGGTTGGCAACAAAAACAATAGGGCTATGGTTTTAGGATTCTTAATTATTATTTTTTTTATTTATTTATCTCAGGACCCTGAGGTCCTGGACCTTTGGAAGGCGTACGAGGAGCCGAAGCCAACTCGCAGAGGCCCTTTAGATAATTATAATGAAACATGATACCAACTGACGATTATCCCTGTACGCGCTATGCTAGTGCACCCAAGGACAACCCCCGGTTGTTGAAAAACTATTGCGACATATGCAGAACAATGATAATAAGGTTAGGATTCTTAATTATTATTATTATTAGTTACGTATTGTCGAGACGGTGAGTATTTTTTTATTTAAAGACTCATATTCTTAAACAAAATACGATTATTTTCAACATAACTACTTAATGGTTTTGAAAAGAATTTCAGGCACTAAGCTACTTCAGTTACATTTCCAGCGATTTAGATTGTGCGGATATAATTAATGTACATGGGAACGTGAATCTGTTAGTTTGTTACACTCTTATGCCTCAACGGCTGAACAGATTTTCGAGAAACTTGGTGCACTTGTAGACCATGTCCTGAAATAGGAAATAGGATTATTTTTATTCAGAGAGTATGTTGTCTTGTGCTTACTTTACGAACTTTACAAGCCAGTAATATTCAATACTAGCTAGTTCCCACTACTTCACCTTTTTTTTCTAGGTTGGAAATCATCCAATGACTTATCTCGCTCTGGGCGGACTCCCCACGGTCCTATCTAGCAGGCATCGGCCCAGCTGGGTCCTACGGTTTGCTGACTAGGAGGTCTTTGAGGAGCGCGTGGATCACTATGCGCTGCTGACGACTGGGCTCCGTCCGGTTAATTATCGCATCTTCCGTGGTTGGATCAGAATCTCGGTGGCTGGGGCGTGAGGACGTTCGTTCCCTCACGCGGTGGCCTCCTCTTTAGCTAGCATTACCGCCTGCTATTCCTCCTCGCTCTGGATCATAGCCTGAACCGGCGCAAAATATCGCTGCCTCCACGAGGACACGGCGTTGTTCGTATGCTCCACCATATCCTCCGGGCGGTCCACATAACGGTGACACCCAGGCGTTTCTTTCGCAAATCCGATGCAGGAACATCCCGAACTTGCAATATCCTGTAAGGACCTGCGTCATGCGGAAAGTGCGGACGCCGTGTTGCCGCTCCAGCCACACCTTAAAGAGGGGACTAACCATAGTGATTATGGCGTGCCCAGCACTGGGTTGCGGAAGTCGCCAATTCCACCATGAGATCTCGCCGGAACTCTGTCCGCCATAAAGCGACTTTACTTGACGTCAGACTCATAAAACAGTATAATGCCAAGTTCATAAATTCAAGACGCTTTTTTTACGCGGAAACCTAATTCTAATTCTAAAATAAAAGTAGCCTGAGCTCCTTATAACATCAGATACCTACCAAGTCCCGTCAAAATCGGCTCAGCCATTTCCAAGATTCATCGGAACAAACAAACAGACAGACAAAAAAAATTAAATATTGCGTTTTTGCAATAGGTATCGAATATTCATAGGCATCTAGTAAAAAAATGCTATTTTGATTTTGCAAAGCGACACTTCAATTTTATTTATATCTTTAGAAGACGTGGGTACGTAAATAGTCTTAGAAAAATACCAGTATACATTCCATCTCTTTCATAACCGACTTGCTAAAAAGAGACAGCAACACTTACCTAAGTTAAAGCGAACTAGATCGCGTCCATTACCTTGATCACTTAAAAGTATAACTGTGTTACTTCTCCTACATCTGCTGGATAGAAAAAGGTATGGACTTAATTCTATTATTCTATTTTCCGCTGTAAGATTTTCCATTTATTTTTAGGTAGGCTGGCTTTGTTACGGACGGGTCTGAAGCAAGCGTGGGTGATGGTTTTTAGATTTCTGTACCCAAAGAGTAATAACCGGACCCTAATACTAAGACTCCACTGTCCGTCTGTCTGTCACCAGGCTGTATCTCATGAACCATGATAGCTAGACAGTTGAAATTTATATGTATAAAAACTGAATAAAATATTTATTTAAGTGGGGCTCCTATACAAAAAAAGTGTTTTTTTTTTCGTTCTTTGTTCAATATTAATACGAGTTATAATACAATACGGAAATCTTCGTGTGCAAGCCCGGCTCGCCCTTGACCGATTTTTTGTTATTATCGTTCTGTGTGAAAACTGATAAAGTCTTATTAAGCAAGGAGTCTGGTGGTTTAGCTAGCAGGGGACTGTATATTTTTCTTCTATTCTTTATTATGTAGTGTATAATATAAATTTATACAAATAATAAAAATAGGATAGTTTATGTCCTCTCAGGCGAACAGAGGCGTTGCGTGAAATAATTTAGACGTGGGCGAAGGCGCATCAGTGAGGCCTTTTTCTTTCATAAATTCGAAAACGAGGCGACTGTCGCAACGCACTGTTCGACTGTTTACCATCAGGTGAAATTGTGGTCAGACGCGAGTCTATCTAGGTACACTAATATTATAAAGAGGTAAAATTTGCTTTTTTATTTTTGTTTGTAATCTCTTAAAGTGCTAGGGTCCGAGCTGCTTTATGCCTGAGTGATTTAGGCTATATTTTATGTACGCGGGCGAAGCAGTGGGCGATTTGGGTGCTAGGCCATAGGCGAGGGCCCACTTCGCCCACGCCTAACCCACAGTTATTGAGTTTGCTTACATCAAACTACTACACTTGTTTACATCATAAGTCAAATCAAAAGCATTTATTTCCAATACAGGCACAACTGACTATCCGCATGACGTCATGGTCTAGCCCTACAGGCATTAGAAAACGAGGAAGACCAATAACTAGATGGGTGGATGACATCACACGAGTCGCAGGAAAAATCTGGATGTCAAAAGCCACAGACCGAGGCCACTGGTCATCTCTGGAGGAGGCCTTCACTCACACCAAGTGAGAGATTCATGTATGCTAATTTATTTTTTTATATTTTTACGTATTAGATTATTTAATACATTTTTTTATGCTATTTATTTTTAACTCAATAATCAATTATATAATGTTGTTTATTTTAATTTTAATGCAAAATCAATGAAATCTTTATTACTTATCAATTTTATATTATTAATTATTTTTTCATGTTATATACTTTTAATTGTTTGATATTTTGTACGAATTGGCGATGTAATTAACTATGATAATTTAAGTAATGTTTGCCAAAATTTATGATAGCACCTAAAGTAGGGATTCTATTAATTAACCAAATATCATCACTATATTTTTAATTTATTTCGAGCAGAATTTGAAGATTCAATAATTGCATAATTACTTATTATTGCATGAATTAATTTTTTTATTTTATTTTATTTATTTACAGGCACAACAGAAATTATTTAGAGGCACTTTTGAATTGTCAGAAAAATAATGCTAATTGCTCATTCCAAAGCGTAGATTTCTATGGAGAAGAATGTGCAAGAGCAATGTTATACAAGTTGGAATAAACTATTCAAACGGTTTTTTTGTTTGAGGTGAGATATCATTTAATGACTTCTCCCACTCTAGGGCCGAACGGAAGGCGTGGCAGACTTTTACAGACTAAAACCACATTTGTGTCCTTTAGTTGCCCTTTGCGTTCTAGGGCCATGAGTTTCCTTTTCATGAAAGGCCTCTACGGTTCGCTAACATCTATTTGAGGAGCGCATGGAACACACCAGATGGTTGGAGGGCGAGCTACATAGCTCGTCGTCCCCAAGCCCACGCCACGACTGACATCATGTTTTTTGAAAGCAAGAGGTTTAAACCCACAGAGTAATGAAAGACTAAAGACGTTCGAGTCTTACCTCCATCACCCAGAAGTGGAACCACAAGGAGGTCACAGCATTACCATAAGCTCCCAAAATTTAAAAAGTATTGAAGTCGTCCTTAACATTAACAAACTTTTTCTTCTGTGCCACTCATAAGTTAAACTTTTAACTTGTTAAAGTTTGCTTAACCTCAGTCCTAAACTTAGGCATTATAATGCGGACGAAGAAAGAATAATAAAGAAGTAAAGAACTCGCTCTTTTTGTAAAGTAAACTGACTTAGCGTGGAAGCTTTTCGTTTCTTTTACTTTATGTTGGGTTTTATTTTCGTTCTTTTCCGTATGAGAACAATATTTAATTGTGATTCACGCTTAATCTGAGTTTGAAATCGCTAAAATGCATTAAAGAAGGCGAGTCACGTATGTTATTACAAAAATAAATCATTTTATTTCAGGTAACTGTATCCATATCACAAATATCTTTTTAACTAAAATACATAATTATATTACATGATTAGCTTAGTAAATATGATTACTAACCTAAATATGTTAGTAACACTTTGCACTATATGGTTTTGATGATAAACAACCAACCACAAAAAATAAACAAATAAAAAAAATCTATAATATAAAAATGAATCGCAAAATGTCAAAAATCGGGTAGAGTAGAGTAGAGTAGGGTAGAGTAGGGTAGAGTAGGGTAGAGTAGGGTAGAGTAGGGTAGAGTAGGGTAGAGTAGGGTAGAGTAGGGTAGAGTAGGGTAGAGTAGGGTAGAGTAGGGTAGAGTAGGGTAGAGTAGGGTAGAGTAGGGTAGAGTAGGGTAGAGTAGGGTAGAGTAGGGTAGAGTAGGGTAGAGTAGGGTAGAGTAGGGTAGAGTAGGGTAGAGTAGGGTAGAGTAGGGTAGAGTAGGGTAGAGTAGGGTAGAGTAGGGTAGAGTAGGGTAGAGTAGGGTAGAGTAGGGTAGAGTAGGGTAGAGTAGGGTAGAGTAGGGTAGAGTAGGGTAGAGTAGGGTTGAGTAGGGTAGAGTAGGATAGAGTAGGATAGAGTAGGATAGAGTAGTCAGTTGACGGGAGCGAAGCCGCGGGCAAAAGCTAGTACTAAATAAATATCAAACTTAACATAAGGTGCTTTACGATTATATGGATATCTAAGTATCTTTTTATATAAAAAATCAATTGTTGTATATGTTCGCTTTGATGATAGAGTGAATTTATAAGAAAAAAAAATAGGAAGCCCATAAAAACAGTAATAAATTAATTTGGGAGCCGCTTCTTCGGAGATACAAAGTTCATCGGGTCATCTAATTTCCAATAAAAGCTAGTGAAAATATTGCATTCAAAAGGTACCCTGTAACAAGTAAATACTTGTATTTTTAACTCTGCACCAAAGGAAACATTATTTCACGCATATCTCTACGCAATTTTGTCTAGAATAGTACCATGTCAACAGAGCAAAATGATCGACTGCAAGCATGGCTATAATCTTATACTTCTCAGCATAGGGTCAGAACCTAAAATAATAAATAAAATAAAAATAGTTTATTTTCACAATCAGCGTACTATTACAAGTTTGTATTTGAAGAATCCTTTTAGGCAAATAATGCCTGTGTTAGGAGGCTCCGCTCTTCCATAACAATGGTAAATTAATCTACGCGTGACGTGAAGCGTAATGTGTGGTGTGTGATTGTGATGTGAAAGTGGTGTGTGTGGTGAGATGAATGTGATGTACATTGTGTGGTGTGTGTTTTGAAGTGACATGATACTTAGATACCTACTTTCATTAGCACACGATCACAAACAATACTAACTTCAGGTACCTTCAACTCCATCCATGACTGCCAATATGTACAACAGAATTACATGCTTACCACAGATAGATTAATGGATTCCTAAACCAACACCAACGAGGGTTCCTCTTAATACAGACCGATCAAAATTTACCAGATTAATCAAGGTAGGTTTAGGTAAATGAACCTTCCTTCCAAATGAAATTTCTATAATCGACTTGGATGAATACTTAAACAACACAACAACCATCCTTCTATCTAGTTAACAGTGTTCTACTCCTTTACTGTACCTCAACGTAGGCAGGTTGAGAGCAGTGGTGGCCGAGTGGTAACGGCCCCGTCTTACGAGTTGTACGTCGCGGGTTCAAACCCAGCCAGGCGTATTACTTTGTGTAATTTATTTCATCACCACTGCTCTCAAAACGGTGAAGGAAAACATCGTGAGGAAACCGGCATGTCTTAGAACCAAAAATTCAAAGACATGTGACATTCACCAACCCGCACTGGGTCGGCGTGGTGGATTACGGCCCATTCCCTCTGCTAGAGAGGAGGCCTGAATCCCAGCAGTGGGACCATTAAAAGGCTGATTATGCTATGTACCCAGGCAAGGAATTTCTCAGTCTTGATAAAGTCCAGAACTAGAAAGACATCGACTACTTTATTGTGCGTAATGCTAAGGAGGGGAATTTCTTGCTAGACTCTGTGTTTCCTGATAGCTACAACCTAGAGGGCTTTAAGACAAGAGTGAATTGGTTACTTCTTGGCAAGCATGCTGCAGCACTTCCTGACGCTGGGGAACCAAAAGATTAGTAGCCACATTTTGATACTAAAATTTGCTGCAACTTTTTTGTACAAAAAATAGAGAATACATCCGGCTTTGTAGTCTGTGTTGTATGTAATTTGAATAAATAAATCAATCAAAAGTCAATAGAATACAAGTGCGTACCTATTCCATTGACTCACATAAACGCTCGACTCAAATAAACAAAACGTTTCAGGCTGCCCTTCCCTTCCTCAACATTAACGTTCACTTACCACTAAGCGGAAACAGCTTGAAGATCCAATGTAAATATGTCATCTTAACATAAGCTGCAACAGCCGTAAAGCATTTAGTAATACAGATAATTACCGGATTAGATATCTATCAGGCAGTATGGTTGTTTATTGTCTTAGAAAACAAACAGTAAACAAATTGTTGAATGTTACCTCGCCCTGGAGATAACGAATATCGCTTTCCAATCGTTTCAACATTCAGTGGATCAAGAAACACAGTAGAGCCCTAGGCAATGATATTGTAGACGAACTTGCGGAACGGAGTTTTCAAATTGCAATGCTGGGCCGTTTCGAAACCTTGCCTTTCGCTCACTACTTTGCCTACCTTTCTCACAGTTTTGTTCACGAATTCGTCAGAAATCAACTGGAATTTATAACATCAAATGGTCACGCACAACAGACGAATAGTAGTGGAAGTGCGGACTACGTTGTCTCTATACTATATCTTCAGTATTTTATGATCCTAGTGAAATTATTCTCTCGGGGTTTCACTTAGTAAGCCATAGTACGCTAGCTTAACAATGTTATAAAGATCATCTCCCGTAGAAATGCTATGACGCTTGTCCTTTTTACTCTACAAAATTCAGAGCACTTGATGTTTCTATAGTGAAAGACTTTATTTGGATAGTTTAACCAATACAATAAACAACAGATATTATTATATTGCTTCGATAAACAAAAAAAAAAACTTTTAACAGATTCTTTTTTTCGTAAAAACAATTTAATTGCGCAGAACTTTTAGATAAGCTAATCTATATTCTACATATTATGTAATAAAAGGAGAAACTGACTGACTGACATATCAACGCACAGCTGAAACTACTGGGACTAGGAGCGTGTAATTTTACACAAGACTTCCTTTTACAATGGAGGTGAGCACTAAGAAAGAGTTTTTAAATATTCAATCTTTAAGAGGAAGAAAAGGGAGAAATTCGCTTGTATGAATAATAATTATTTATTGGGAAAATATACTTGAAACTTAACTTAAATAGTAACTTACGTAAATAAAAAACCGGGCAAGTGCGAGTCGGACTCGCGCACTGAGGGTTCCATACAAACTTTCGTATGAAAACAGTTCAATTCCCGAATTGAGTTACGAAGATTCCGAAGAGAACCGCAGACCTTAGTATATGGTTGGTTTTAATTTCAACACGATACCTCCCCGCGTCGGACAAACGGACAACAATGTGATCCTATAAGGGATCCGTTTTTTTTTGTTTTGAGGTACGGAACCCTAAAAAGGTTTTCATAATTCGTTTTCCAAAACTAACCCCATAAACCGATTCAGGGGGTGTTAAAGGAACACAAGGAATAAGATTCTCTCATAAAAATTAAAACATCTTATTTCCTGTGTTAATAAATTCGAAACTTGGCACAAATTCTATTCAAAATTAATAATAGATTGTCATTATTTGTTTTCCAAAACTACCCTCAAAATACGGTTTAAGAGGAGCTAAAGTTTTTATGAAAACATTCTCGTGAACAAAGTCGCTGCAAAATGCTTGTTTAAGTATTTATTTATTTATTTATGTACACACAAACACTTAAAAATGAAAATAACAAAAGCAGATAGAAGAGCACAAAGGTACTGCTTATTTCAAATGAAATTTCTTCCAGCAGACCTGCGACTTGTTCTGACATACAAACGAAAATAAACAGAATAGTCAGAAACTGTTAGCAGGGAAAGTTACCAAACATTTAAAATTAATTTAGCCTTAAATTTACGCCTCGAAAACACTCCGCTTATTATAAACTACTCCAATAGTTTGGATACGTCTACGCTGTCAGAAAATGCAACGGTACAACAACGTGCAACGAGCAACGTTGCATGCTACACTGTAAGATATATTTCAACGTGGTGGCGGTTTTCGTGGTAACAATTCCATCTCTATTGTAGCAGTTGCAGTTGCACCGTGGTGCGTGAATAAAGTATAGTTGATACAAAGCTGTACATTTTCGTTTAAACAGAAATTGAGCAACTAAGCTGTCTAGCTGATTTAATTGCGACAGCATGATTGGCGCAACGGTTGAGCAATTGCCTGTATTGCGTTTCGGGGGTTCGATTCACGCACGGAACAAATATTTGTACAATGCATTCCAAATAAGAATAGGATCGATTGCCATGTTGTGACGTCACGTCATACTGTCAAATCGAAGAATTATTATGGTGAGCAAAACAAGAAATTTTTAAATTTATTTTATTTTCGAATTGTGAACGAAAATAATTTAATCAGAATCCAGTTCTTAAATTTTGCTCATCTCTGAGTTCTTCAATTTTGCTCAATTTGTTGCGATTTGACAGTATGACGTGACGTGACGACATGGCAATCGACCCTATTCTTATTTGGAACGTATTGTATGCCCTACAGATAGGTGTTCTGGGGTCTGAGTGTCTTGTGTGTGTGCGAGTTTTTATGTTTTTAGACGCATTCACTATGCAGGAGTTATTCTTAAGCGCCTGTTACACCACTCAATATTCAGACAGTCTTAGTCTATGTAGCGTCACACAAGAAAAAAAGCAACTTACGCTAATGAAACAGAACGATGAGATAAAAAGATAAACATATAATAAGACTGAATATCGAGTAATGTAATAGGCGTGGGGAAACTTTTGTTTGGTTGTACTTTCAAGTTACCACTGGGACATCACTGATGCTCTCCAGTTATCTACAACTGATATTATGAAGAGGTAAAGTTTTTTTTTGTTTGTTTGTTGGAGATAATCTTGGAAAGTATTGGTTTCACCGATAGAAAGTTGCTTTATTCCTGAGTGACATAAGCTATATTTTATGTACGCGGGCGAACCCATCGGCAAAAGCTAGTACCTCATATTATTTAAGTACATCTTCCCACAATTTCGCAACACTTCTAAGAAAACGTTGAACCGAGAACATCCGATTATAGCCGATCGCTCGAATGGATACCATCGCAGGTAACTGTGCACCGCCAAGAGGTCTTGCTTGCTAATCCGAGCTCTAGTATCCACTGCTGCGGTCAACCGAGGTTGACAGTTGCATTGTTTCACGTTGATATGATTTAACAGCTAGCTTTACTGAAAGATAAACGAGGCTGCGGTGATTGATTGTTGATTTGATTTAGCAAATTTATATACATATATCAACTTAATAAAATCCTTAAATTATTCATAATAATATATATTTATATATATGTAAGTTTATATTATATTAAATATTTATGAATGTTTATTTTATATTTGATCCCTTGTTTTCCTATAAATTAACCTTTCCTTTTTTTTTTTAAACCTACCATGTTTTCTCTTCACCACCCTAGGTTGACTGGTAGAGAATGCCTAAGGCATTAAGTCCGCCTTAGTACATTTGTGTTGCATGAAGTGTCTGGGACAAAATAAATAAAATCATTTATTTTGGGCCAGTCAACGCACAGGTTAAACTAATGCTAGAAATATGAAGTTTTACTTAATATAATTCCTAATAACAATCTCGGCAAATGTAGTCCTACCTGAAAAAAATTGAGAACCCGACAGCGCCACCTACCGAGTTCAATTGTATTTTTAAACCATCTGCAAACTCACTTAAATATACAAAGTTTTATCAAAATCGGTCAAGCTGTTTAGGAAGATTTAAGTGACAAACATACGTACAGAAGAATTATACATATAAGTAAGGGAAATTATAAAACAAACTAATAAAAAAAAAACTAAGCGACTGATGATAAGATACTGTTTTAATAACTTGAGCGGTATGAATTTGAGTAAGCGAAAAATTAACTAAACTCGTTAGTTTATTACAAATATTGATTAATAATAAAATCCAGAACGACCTTACTAAAAGTGGGTTGTGATGAATCCATTTCAGATATTAAAATTCTAGCCGTGCGACTAAATTACTAAGTGAGCGACTAGAAATACAGAAAGGGCAACTTCAATATTAAGATAGAGACGATTTTTCCAATTGAGGTCTTACATAACGAACTAAAAGTTCACTTTAAGAAATGTTTTCACTATTATCTAATTATTATCTAGTTAAAGGCAGATTCGGTATTTCGAACTGGGTGAAATAGGTTAGGTTAGGTTACAACTGTGAAAAATTGCGCGTGCGCCGAGCGAACAAAGCGAGCGGTACCGCGGCAGCGGCCGGCGAACGCTACGTCCAAGTTGCACAGTCGCAAATTTTATTTCACCATTGTCTAATTATCCGGGTTTTCGCAATATCCTAATTATCAAATTACCTTGTTACATCTATATATATAAAAGGAGAAACTGACTGACTGACATATCAACGCACAGCCGAAACTACTGGGACTAGGAGCGTGAAATTTTGCACTAGGCTTCCTTTTATAACGTAGGCGAGCACTAAGAAAGGATTTTCCAAAATTCAGCCCCTAAGGGGGTAAAAAGGGGGGATTTCGTACGTATGCATTTTTTTTTTTTCGTGGGCCAATTAACTCAAAACTTAGTACAAATATTAACCTAAATTAGTTATAAAGTTTACGATATTTTTTTTTCAGTACAACCCCCCAGTGCAAGATTTAGGGGGTGTTAAAGTTTGTATGGGAGAATCTTATTTCTTGGGTTAATAAACTTGAAACTTTGCACGAATACACTTTTAAATAAATAATAAAGATACGCATTAGTCGTTTTCCAAAACTACCCTCAAATTACGGTTTAGGGTCGAGTCAAGTGTTCTTTATCGTGTTCAGGATTTTTAAAGTCTTACTGCGCATCCTAATTTACTCGCAACTCGGTGTTAGAAATTAGAAAAACAAGCTCTTACAGAGCAAATAGCGATTGTTATTTTACGGAAATATTTTACACAGTGGTTTATTTTACTCAAAAATGTGGGTAAAAAAATTTATTTAATATAATACTTTCTCAAACAATAATACAACATTCATACCTGTATTGGTGAAATGTTATAATCCATGTTTGTATAAAATATCTTATTCTTTTTCCATTGTGATAACCTAATCCTATAATAACGTACCAATTATGTGATTTATATACGTACAACGACATCTACTGACACAAATTGGTACAAACGAAAACATTAAGTTAATTACAAAACAATATTTTTTAAACAGTCTTACGTAACATTTTGAATAAAAATAAAATTAAGATAAGTAACTGGATGTAGGATTTAGTTGGTATGGTATTTTCGAAGTTTATCGTAACGGTGAATTGTATGTAAATGCAGGTACTCCAGGTTACCCGATAAAACGTCTTCGCTTTACACAAAATCTTTCAAATGGTCATTTCGATGCTTACTTTTCATATGAAGAACTTAATCCTACAGGCGTTGTTAATTCTGACGAGGAAAACATAAATGTGAAGAAAACGAAATATGATGAAGAACCTGATATTGTGCCACTAAATTCCTTAGATTCATATTCAGTCATTTCTACGGACATTCCTTCACAGTCCATGACGGCATCACAAAAAAGAGGACCAGTTATACAGACAAAAAAAGGAAGATTCAAGTTAGACGAGCTCAGAAAACATACTCAGAAAATAATTCTTTGGCACACCGGAAAGCTGTATGCAATTATCAAAAAACACACCGAAATGCCAAATGAAAATTAGCCGCTGAAAATTACCAGCAAGCGCATCCTGAAGTACACAGAGCAGCGCAGTCCCGCTTCAATATGCGTGTTGTTACACGGCCATGGAAGATCAAGTATCTATTAGGAATGTATAAACTTGAAATAAATTACGAATTTGATAATGTAGTTTCAATTGATGATATGAATCATAAATGTTGTTGGTGTAATGCGTTTAAATGGAAGGATGAAACTCCTGAGATGTGTTGCAGCAGCGGTAAAGTTTAACTCAAAGTATTGAGTACACCTTCCGAACCCCTCAACAGTTTGATAATGGATCTCCATCCTGATCACAAACATTTTTTTTCGAACATTCGTAAATACAACAATTGTTTCCAAATGACGTCGTTTGGTTGGAAACAAGTTGGTGGTGATGGATATATGTCAACCTTCAAAGTACAGGGACAAGTTTATCAAGTTTAATTGGCAGTTTATTGTCAGAACCTGGTCAAACAGCTCAGTTTTTACAAATTTATCGTGGGTGACGATGAAAGAGAAGTAAATTTAAGATGCTGTAATTTCCCGCAATTAAAACCAAATTTAATAAAACAAGTGCAAAAAATATTGCACGAAGTCAATCCTTATATCAGGGACATGAAGAGTACCATTGACAGAATTCATTCCTCCTGTAAAACTTTCAAGTTAGTTATACATGCCGAAAAACAACCACCACATAAATGAATTAAGTTGCTTTGGTGTTATTAGATCAACAGTTCGAGCGTCGCGATATAATTAGTGAAATACATCGCTCATACGATGCTTTGCAATATCCTGTAATGTTCAGCCACGGAGAAGACGGTTATTCAATTGCTATTCCACAGCGAGACCCAGAAACAAAATTACTTCAGAAAAAGACAGTGTCAGCATCGAGCTTTTATTTACACTACATCATGGTCAGGGCAAATTAGGAATATTATTACCATCTTTACTTTGATGCTCATTTTGGCCAATATTTGGTAGATTAGTACGCAAAAACTGAGACCGAATTTCATTAGAAATAATCAGGCAAAGTTACGGTCCGATAGCTATATCCACCTTAAGGACACCATCGGTAGACAAGATGTTGACGCTCATCAGCTGGGTTAAATAGTGGTATTACCATCCTTTTTCACCGGTGGGCCGAGATACATGCACGAGCGAACTCAGGTCACTATGACTTATGTACGTCATTATGGTCGCCCAGACTTATTTGTCACCTTCACGTGCAACCCTCGGTGGAAAAAATTAAAGAAAAATTGTTTCCAGTTCAAAT
The DNA here is from genome assembly GCA_961205895.1 of Mythimna pallens. Taxonomy (NCBI): domain Eukaryota; kingdom Metazoa; phylum Arthropoda; class Insecta; order Lepidoptera; family Noctuidae; genus Mythimna; species Mythimna pallens. Next base: position 1,536,675 of record OY540824.1, read on the forward strand.
GTTATTTTTAGATGCACCAGGTGGGACTGGTAAAACATACCTTATCAATTTAATTTTAGCAAAAGTAAAAAGTACTTGCGAAATCGCTTTGACGGTCGCGGCTTCTGGGATCGCCGCGCATTATTAGTTATTGGAAGGTGGTCGAACTGCACACTCTGCTTTGAAATTGCCCCTTAATTTATCAAATGTAGAGACGCCAATGTGCAACATTTCCAAGCAAAGTAATCTTGCCCAATTGTTACGTAAAGCAAAAATAATAGTCTCTTTTTTTTCGCCAAACGTTACAAGTTAAAAACGATACCAAAAGGGACACGAGTGGATAAAACTGAAAGCATGCATTTAAAGATCTCACTTATGGCCCTATACTAAAATTCTTAAATTAACTAAAAATATGAGAGTACATCTCAGAGGAGACGTCTCTGCAGGAGAATTTTCAGACCTTTTACTCCAATTAGGAAACGGCAAGTACCAAGAATTTGATGGGGTTATAGTCATACCTGAAAAATTATGCGCGGTAGTAAGTACAGTCGAAGAGATGATTGAAAAAATTTATCCTGGTGTGGCTCAAATAAAAGACAAACCAATGGAATGGCTAAGAGAAAGAGCTATATTGACGCCTATATTGTATAGTTCAATAGACACGGTGGTAAATGCAGACGAAGCAGTCCACTATCCGGTTGAATTTCGAACACTATTAATCCAGCCGGCCTTCCATACCATAAACTTGCACTGCGTGTGGGCACACCCGTGATGTTGCTTAGGAATTTGAAGCCTCCGAAGTTATGTAATGGTACTAGGATGCAAGTAAAAGCATTGCATCACAATATTGTTAAGGTTATTATTTTAACCAGGTCTGCCCAGGGAGAAACAGTGTTCATACCGCGTATTCCATTAATCCCGAACGATCTTCCTTTTGAATTCAAAAGGCTATAGTTTCCTTTGAAAGTTTGCTTTGCGATGACAATGAATAAATCACAGGGCCAAACCCTTAAATTTGCTGGAGTTGACCTGCGCCAACCCTGTTTCTCGCACGTGGCATGCTCGCGCGTGAGCTCACCTTGCAGTCTGGTGATTCTGGCAGCGCCCTCTAGAACTACGAGGAATGTTGTTTATAAAGAAAGCTTATAAAAACCTTATCTCATTAAATTGTGATAAACTTTTACAATCTACTCTTTAAGTTTGGAAGTGTTTTAAGGGTTGAAGTCCAAACGCGATGTGCGCGGACGTAGTCGCGGGCAAAGTGCTAGTACATAATAAATAAATATCAATATTTAGTACATTCGATACTCTGTACTTTGATATTTAGGACATTAAAAAAAACTCTTCATTTAAGATAACATGCTGCTCAGTATAAATAAATCATTTACCATCATCATCTTCCTGCCCTGGTCCCGTGTTATTTGGGGTCGGCGCAACATGATTTTTCCTTCCATTCTGCCCTGTCACTCGTCATGCTATCACTAACTTCCTTTTCTTTCATATCACTCTTCACACTATCCATCCATCTTTTCTTTGGTCTCCCTCTCCCTCTCCATCCATCCACATGTAAACTCATAACTCTTTTAGTAACATGCGCTTTATTTTTCCACTTCACATGACCATACCAAGACAAACGATTCCCTTTCAATTTTTCAGTCACTGGCGCCACTTTCAAACTTCCCCTAATATACTCATTTCTCACTTTATCCATTCTCGTCACACCACACATCCATCTTAACATTCTCATCTCCGCTACGTGCAATCTTTTAATCTTAAATAAATCATTTACCGAATACTGAAAAATATGCGAGACGTAATGTTAACACTCAACAAATATTATGTCGCTCAAATAATATGAAGCTTCTCATTTTGTATTTTAAGTAACTCGTGGCTGTTCTGTTGATTTTCCGTTACTCGCAGTCAGTCGCTCACTTAGTAATACTATAACTTAAATTAACTATTTTTACGAGTATCTCTTAAAACTTTAATTTACAGTTACTCGTTTAAATACTGCCCTATTATGTAAACAATTTTGTTTTTGAAACCGAACAAAGAGATTAAACAGTGAATGAAATATTTCATGAAAGTTTGCAAATTTTTTCAATGAGTAATCCCATCGGGCACGTTTGGAAATTAAAGAAAGGCACAAGGGCGAAGCACCTACCTATAATTATGTATAAAAGTATTTTTCTACGCATAGCTTGCGACGTTCTTAATTAAAATAATAATAGGTAATTTGTACATGCTTTTGTAAAAAAAATATGTAATTTGCATGAGTATTTAAACAAATAAAGAGATAATAATAATAATATTCCACGACTTTCACACAACGCCATCTAGTCCCAAATTAAGCACAGTTGGTTCTATGTGTACTCAACTGAGGAACTGATAAACATAATTTCTAAATATAAGTATACATGTTTTAGATAAATAACACCCAGAAAGAAAAAAAATTCGTGCTCATCACACAAACATTTATTTTTCTTGGGTGGGAATCGAACCCATGACCTCGCGCATTCCAGTTAGGACCACGAACCATTACACCAATAAAATAGAATACAGGAGTCTTACCATAACGTATTAAAATATCAGGTGTGCGAGCGAGAAAAAGAGATGAAAATATACATCCTATACAAGTTAAGAGTGAATAGGTTACTTCTAGGTAAGCGCGCTCCATCGTCGACCGCATCGTCGCTTTCCGTCAGGTGAGATAGCGGTCAAGCGCGAACCTATAAAGAATAAAAAAAAACTCTATCCCTTTAACAGTTCAGGTTAGGTCGTCAAGTTAAGAGCTCGTGTTAGGGCCTCAGGCCTTATAATCGAGCTTTTCAATGAACGAACGAACGCATAGGTCCAACGCTTTTCAATGAATGAAAGAACGCATTAGTTCAACGCTTTTCAATAAACCCGAGATATATTTCTTCGATGCACAGTGGCTCTTTACGACATTAATAGGAATAGTGCAGTAAAAGGCGTGCATAAATGGGCTTTTATAGTACGAACGATACTAAAATACATCTGGCGCAGCTTAGGCAATCACACTGGTAAATGTTTTTTTTTTATTTATTTACCGTGGTATTAATTCCATGTTTAGTCAATGGTCCTGATTTATCATTCTATTTTTTACAATGTGAATGTGAGAACACTGTAGACTCCGCGAATTCTTAGGTTACTTCCTATACGACTGACTTTTTTTTTTAGTATGATTATTTTTATTGTGCTTTTAGGTACAATACCGACTGGTCTACACTGTTCTTACATAATATCTATTAATACTGTAATATGAAAATATTGTAAACAATCACTTTTTTTTAAAAGAGTAACCATAGAGTTTCTTGCCGGTTCTTCTCCATAGGAAACGACCAATTTGGAACCGTGCACTAGCTTCTGACGTTTATAAGTGCCCATGCAGGCCTATGCGAAAAAAAAAAAATTGACTTTGACTTTGAAAATATTTGGGGTTTTTATACGTAGTTAGAATCCTGACAAATCTGATAAACTGTGTCAATAGAACATTTTGATATAAATGTGTAGTTTTGGTGATTACCTGAGGCGGTATCTTAAGAGAGCCGAGGACGGTAATCATCAGTACTCACATCACATGTTCATACGACGTTTTTCAATACACTTGTACCAGAAGAACAAAACAAAGAACCATTTTACAAATTAATACTACAAAAGTAAATACAGTAGTTGTGATTTTTTTTTGGGACATGGGCTTAAAAATTTATTCTGTTTTCTTAAGCGCGCACATCTAGAAATAGCGGCCATAGACTGCTTTAACAAAAATGATGTTGGTTATCTATAAAGAAAAGCAAATTATATAATAAATAAAAATACTTTCACTTTTACATATGGTGTCTACATCTCTTTTTTTTACAATTTTCCTTTCGCTGGTATGCTGGAAGAGAATTCCGTAGAAATAAGCATCACCTATGAATGTACCTATTTTTCTGTTTCCGTCTTCTTTTCAGCCGATAGACGTCCACTGCTGGACATAGGCCTCCCCCAAATGTCGCCACAATGAACGGTCCTGTACGTCTCGCATCCATCGGATTCCCACAACCTTCACCAAGTCATTAATCCACCTTGTAGGGAGCCTTCCAACACTGCATCTTCCGGTCCGCGGTCTCCACTCTAGAACCTTTCGGCCCCAACGACCATCTGACATACATACATACAACAATACGAATTTATGTTGTACATGCATTCCAAATAGATAAATCGGGATATCAGCAAACAGCTGGTCGACTCTTTGCGTGACCAGAGGGCTGGGCTTTTCTTCGGTCAACGTATCAGCATTGCCATCCAGCGTGGCAATGCTGCCAGCGTTCTGGGCACTTTTCCCATTGACATCGATGTGGACGAATTTTTTGATGCCCTATGAGTTTTATTTCTACCCGTTTGTACATATATTATTTTCAGTTTGTTTATATATTTATTAAGTTATAATATTTAAGATTAATATTTAAAATGTATATATGAAGTAATCTTTAATAAAGCCCAAAAAACCTCAATAGATAAATAAATAAAAATGAACCCCTATTTCTCCTGGTCACGCTATAACTTAAGAACGGCTGGACCAATTTTAACAATTTTTTGTTTTTTTTTTCATCAGCATACAGGGAAGGTTGTAGGGTAGCTAGGTAGGTAGGGAGGTAAGGTAGGTAGGTAAGTAGTGTAGGGTAGGGTAAACAGTAACTAGGGTAGAGTAGGGTAAATGCACATTAACGTAATGTACGTACGCACACAAATTTACTTCTTTATGTATTTAAAAAAGAGATTAGTTTTAAGATAATGAACAGTATTGTATAGATATTGTTTACATTTGGTTTAGTTTTGTATCTAAAATATCAGCGCAACAGTACAATATGTAGAATCATTGAAATAGGCTTGATGTTGGTAAAATGGATCTGAGAATTTTATTGTAGTGTAGTGTTCACTACCTCAGTGAAGTTTGCCGAGAAGGTTGACTGTACCATTATGATCATTAGGACGTGCACATCCATATTTTAATGGTAAACAAATTAACTATTCATACGGACACATGGCTGAAAGGACTAAGTACTTGAAATTGTAATCTATAGAAAACGTAGTGGGTAGCATAATAGCCCGCCGTTCGACCGTCCGGTAACCGTCCGGACCGAGACAAGTCGTCGTCAGTAAATCGTAGGGGCCCAGCAGGGTCGAAGCCTACTGGGGCCGTGCGTAGTGTGAAAACGAAACCCGGGGCCCCGGGACGAAGGCAACGAAGGAACAGGAGTGGGTTTTTAGTCAGTGAAAGTCTGACACTATCTCTCGCTCCACCCGAAAGCGGGATTTGTCATTAGATGATTTTCCCACCTAAAAAAAAAGTAAGTAGCATAATTATTTTAATATGTAATATTTAATTATATACTACTGTTTTTTTTTGTTTTTAACTAAATACAATAAAATAAAGACGATTTCAAAATAGGTGTGAGAAGACTAAAGTATATAGGTAATATGGGTATACACACACCAATCTAGGTATATCAAAGATAATATTGCTGAGAGCTAGCGGACAATCGTATTACTTGTTGAAATGCCCAATTTGATCATTAATTTATTTAATTACTAGGCGGCACCCTCCTTGTAATCAAAGGGATTGAATGGCACCTCAAGGGGTCTTTTTCATCTCGCCATTTTACATGAAAAATATCCATGTCCGTTGTACACGATATTCGGTCAGATACGACAAACAATCTTTCAAAACTTTATAATTACCGAACCTTTGAGCAACTGTTTTGGAACTCTTAATATGAAAAAACTTTTTTTTTAATTAGCTTTCATGGTATAAGTACTGCGGCTGCGATACTACAGAAAATACAAAAAACAAAGAAACCAATAAATATCTAATTTCAAAAAAAGAATAACGTACCTTTAATATAAAGTTTATTTGAACTTATAATTCCAAGTCCATACAAAACTTCAAAACAACCCGTTTTAAAAAACGGCGGTTTCAACATACGTTGTCTTGCTCGAAAGCTAGCTTTTTGTCAGAATAAAAAAAATAAGAACATGACTGCAGTATCACCTACCGGGACTAATTTTGACAAATACACGTACCTACAAAAGAATTATTATATATATTAAGATAGTAAAAAAATATGCTAATGGAACCTATTCCCGAGAAAAAAAAATTCTATGTAATACTTCAGGCCACGGTCTTCCCTTATATCAAGTTCTATCGAAATTCGTTCAGCCATTCGACTGTAAAGAAGTAACGAACATACATTCACAACTTTCGCCTTTATAAGTGTGATGTGATTTTGCGCAGGATTTTTTTTTATGTTTTTGGTTCGTTGGTACCTGTGGTAGGTAGTAATACCTGTAATACAGGTCACCAGGTCACCACCTGTTCCGAGTTACATAATTAGTAGCTTACTTATCAACACAGCAAGTAAGACAAATCTATATATATAAAAGAAAGTCGTGTTAGTTACACTGTTTATAACTCAAGAACGGCTGAACCGATTTGGCTGAAAATTGGTGGGAAGGTAGCTTAGAACCAGGAGACGGACATAGGGTACTTTTTAATGAGTAGGGTAGAGTAGGGTAGAGTAGGGTAGAGTAGGGTAGAGTAGGGTAGAGTAGGGTAGAGTAGGGTAGAGTAGGGTAGAGTAGGGTAGAGTAGGGTAATTTTTTTTTTTACTAAATCCCGATTTTGGGCAGAACAACGTCTGCCGGGACCGCTAGTTATAAATATATAGTAAGTTTAATAACCGCAGGAGTAAATTACTACGTGAGGCAACGGTCCTCACGCCCTAATCACCGCCTTGATTCCGATCCCGGTTTCCGGCCACCGTAGACACGGGCTTGCGAACGGCAAGCAATGGGTGGCTCGCCGTCCGACCGTCCGGTAACCGTCCGGACCGAGCCCAAGTCGTCGACGGCGCGTATTGTTCCACGCGCGCCTCAGGGAGATGTCAGCAAATCGTAGGGGCCCAGCAGGGTGAATACGAAACCCGGGTCCCTGGGACGAAGGCAAAGAAGGAACAGGAGTAATAAAGTATGTATGTGTAAGTATGTATGGGGAGGTTTTAATTAGTTTAGTAAGTACGTTAGTGTATGAGAGTGTTATGATGTATATGTATGGGTGATAGAAAAGGTGTTTTGGAATTTGTGTGATTAAAAAATGATTCCATGTATCAAAAAACCCGTTTTTTTTTTTACAGGTCAAATCTAAAATGTTTTTGTTATTTTATTAAAGTATTGCAGAATGGAAGGACATTACTAACACCCTGCGCCTTGGAAAGCACGTAAAGCCGATGGTCCAGGTTGTCATTTGTAGATCTTTTACAGTCATTAAAGGCATTCAGATGCCAGAAAGTCTGACCAGGAGTATTGTGTTGTCCAGTAACTGGGTTGTGTTGAATACTTTGCTTTGGTATCCGTCTTTTAGTTTTCTAGATTGTATTCAAAACCAATCAGCAGGAGGAGCAGTGGTGGCCGAGTAACGGCCCCGACTTACGATTTGTAGGTTGCGGGTTCAAACCCAGTCAGGCGTATTACTTTGTGTAATTTATTTCATCACCACTGCTTTCAAGACGGTGAAGGAAATCATCAAGAGGAAACCGGCATGTCCTAGAACCAAAAATTCAAAGACATGTGACATCCACCAACCCGCACTGGGCCTGCGTGGTGGATTATGGCCCATTCCTTCTCTTAGAGAGGAGGCCTGAGTCCCAGCAGTGGGAAGATTAAAAGGCTGATTATACTATACTTATATATTGGTTTTCATTGATTAAGTTGTCCTAGAACCAAAAATTCGAAGACATGTGACATCCACCAACCCGCACTGGGCCCGCGTGGTGGATTACGGCCCATTCCCACTCCTAAAGAGGAGGCCTGAGTCCCAACAGTGGGAACATTACAAGGCCGACTACGCTTTGCTATGCTATGCTATTCAAATACATATTCAAATATATAGTAAAGGTCATGTACCTTTGAATTTTCATTCCTTCGTTAATTGTTCCATTTTATCGTAGTCAAATTTATTTATAAAAAGCGAATTTTTGAAATCTTCCTTTTGACTTAATTGAGTCTATAACTCAGTCAAGTCAAAGCAAATTAAATTGAACAGGATTCGTTTGAATCGTAATATGAGAATATTTTACTTAGCTCCTGCTATTTTTAATTCAAATGAAATGAAATGAAAACTCAATAGAGCGTAATCTGAATTGATTTCACGAGTACGTCCAGACAAGTACAGTTGCGAGCGTAAATATGTATCAATAGTTTCTGCCAATGGCTTTACACATGAAAGTTCTGGACTTGCACTTTTTTTTCGTTTGTAAATCATCTTATGACATCCCGCGCTCTTGGGCGGAGCGGGAGATAGTTTCAGACTTTTACTGACTAAAAACCTACTCCTGTTCCTTTGTTGCCTTTCGTGCCAGGGCCGAGTTTTCTTTTCAGAATCAGACTCTTGGCCCCCGGAGGCTTCTACTCTGCTGGGCCCCTACAGTTGCTGACCTCTCCCTAAGGCGCGCGTGGAACAGTGCGCACCGTCTACGACTTGGGCTCAGTCCGGACGGCGAGCTACCCATTGCTTGCGGTCCGCAAGACCGCACCTATGGTGGCCGGAAATCAGGATCGGAATCCCGGCAGCGGTTGGGGCGTGAGGACCGTTGCCTCACGTGATCGGCCGCCTCCTTTGCTAGCATTACTGCTTTGCAGAAGGATGCGACCACCTGCCACTACTCCTCGCTCCGAACCATGGCCTGTACCAAGGCCCGGCGCGAGAGATCGCCGCCGCCGATTGCCGCCGCCGATCGCCCCCACGAGAACACGCTGGTGCTCTGCCCAGGCGGGGCACACCTCCACCGTGTCCGCCGTGCGATCCACACAATGGTGACACCCGGGTGTTGGACTAGAACTTGAACCCCCGTTTCAACTCTTTAGTGAATAAATTTTGTAATATACTTTCTTATTCTTTGTACACCTCATAAAAGGTACTTCTGTGCAAAATTTCAGCGTTCTTGGTCCAAGGGCTTGGTGTCAGTGAATGGGCCTGGTAGTGGTGACATTGGCTTTTATATATAATAGAATATTCCACAACTATCACACAACGCCGTCTAGTCTCAAACTAAGCAGAACTTGTGTTATGAGTACTAGACAACTGATAAACATACTTATATATTTCTAAATACAAACATATTATAGATAAATTACACCCAGACACATAACAAATGATCGTGCTCATCACACAAACATTTGACCTGGGTGGGAATCGAACCCACGACCTCCGGCATAGCAGTCAGGGCCACTAACTACTAGACCAACAGGCCAGTCGAATATAATAATACTAGCTTTCGCCTGCGTACATAGAATATAGCCTATGTCAATGAATAATAAAGCAGCTTTCTATCGGTGCAAACATTTTAGCAATCGGACCAGTACTTCCAGAGATTACCTCCAACAAACAAAAAAACATAAAAAATAATAATAATAATAATAATAATATTCCACAACCTTCACACAACGTCCTCTGAACCCAAGCTAAGCAGAGCTTGTGTTATGAGTACTAGACGACTGATAAACATACTTATATATTTCTAAATACATACATAATATTATAGATAAATTACACCCAGACACAGAACAAAGGATCGTGCTCATCACAGGAACGTTTATTTTGGGTGGAAATCGAAGCCGCGACCTCCGGTATAGCAGTCAAGGCCACTACTAACCTCTAGACCAACAGACCAGTCAGACGTACCATTTAAGCAAAATTCAAATATGATTTACAAATATTAAATAGTAACGTATAGGTATATTTTATATTGTCATGGATACAATATTTTCAAACACAATTGCGTTTTTTTTTTTCAAAATTATAGGTAGGTAAGCTTTACTTTAAAAAAAATTGTTTTGAATTTCGCGTAAAATATTTATTCTGACAACTGTACCTGCATGTATCATGCGATTTCATGAGTGGATTCATTTATTGGAACAGACAAAATTGCAATTCGCTCCAAATAATTACATGTGAGATTTTGTGATGTAATATAACCAATAAAGTACAGTTAATTGGTCATTAATACGGCAGAACGCCGTTCCTTAATTATAAATTATGAATTCAGTGTTGACGGTATAAAATCTTCTAACGAAAAATAATTAAGTTATTTGGGACGTTTCACCATACGGGGCGAATATATATTTATTAAGTTATTTAAATATTATTTGTTCATTTAAGGACACCATTTTTAGGGTTCCGTAGCCAAACGGCAAAAAACGGAACCCTTATAGATTCGTCATGTCTGTCTGAGCCACTTTTTTCCGAAACTATAAGAACTACACTGTTGAATACCGCATTAAGATTTTCACACAAAAATAGAAAATAAACAATAAATTTTGGGGGTTCACCTTAGCTAGAACTGAAACTCATTTTTTTTTTCATCACACGCATACTTGTGGGGTATCTATGGATAGGTCTTCAAAAATGATATTGAGGTTTCTAATATCATATTTTTCTATACTGAATAGTTTGCGCGAGAGACACTTCCAAAGTGATAAAATGTTCCCCCCCCCCCGTAACTTCTAAAATAAGAGAATGATAAAACAAAAAAAATATATGATGTACCACCATGCAAACCTTCCACCGAAAATTGGTTTGAACGATATCTAGTAAGGAGTTTTTTTTAGTTCGTCATAAAACGTAAACCGCAATTTACCTTTCAAATTCGAATCGCACTTGCCCAGTTTTTTTAAAGAAAATAGAAAGAATAAAACTTATTTGATGATAGTTGCAGTGACAATCTTTAAGAAGTAATGTACAAGTAGGTACATACCTTACAGGCGCGCAATAAAGGCAAGTAAATTTTTCAGGAAAGTTCTGCACAAATGTGTTTAGTCTGTAGTTTGAAGCAGGAAATTTGGTTGCCTTACGCTACGAGAGTAGTAAGATAAGACGTAAGATCATAACACTAAGGAAACACGGCGAAAGTCCTTTCCACATCTACAGGGAAGAAAATCCTAACAAGAGACTGCTTCTAAAGTCACAAATCTTAACAAAAACGTAAAAAGAGCCAACAAAAACCCAACAAAAGCCAATTGCGGGGCGGACTTGCACAGCACACGAAAGGCTCCGTGCAACAATATTAAAATCTCAACCATCTACAGATCGACCTCGTCAAACTTTGCTTAAGCTTGAAGACCGAACCGTGCTGACGTTATTTTAACAATTGTTCAGTGTAAAACACTCAAAAAGCGCAGAATAACTTTATAAATATTTCGGAAGTCGGTGTTACATAGTAATTTTAAATAATAGGTCTTAACTATGAAATTGCCGTTTTATAAAACGGGTTGCTTTGAAGTGTTATCTTATATCTTTGGATTGACTTGGAATTATGAGTTCAAATAAACTTTATATTTAAGGTAAGTTATTCTTTTTTCGGTATTCATTGGTTTCTTTGTGTTTTCTATTTTCGGAAATTCTACGTGAGTCCGACTCGTACTTGCCCAGTTTATTTAGTTTGGCCACCTGTCAGTCAAGCTTAAATAGTTTATTTAGTTGAGCCACCTGTCAGTCAAGCTTAAATAGTTTATTTAGTTGAGCCACCTGTCAGTCAAGCTTAAATAGTTTATTTAGTTGGGCCACCTGTCAGTCAAGCTTAAATAGTTTATTTAGTTGGGCCACCTGTCAGTCAAGCTTAAATAGTTTATTTAGTTGGGCCACCTGTCAGTCAAGCTTAAATAGTTTTATAGTAAGGTAGCTATAGAATTTAATCATTAAAACATTCCATGCCAATTCTAATAAGCCAAGCAACGGCTAGGATACACGGAGTTTTCGTGCCTACCTTCCATCATCAGATTAGCTTGATCCAACCTTATAGCCAGACTGCATTACATAAAAATTCCAATAATCCCAAACACTGTTTGGTTAAATTGATTTATAACAGAGTTCCTACCGGTGCCTACCTTTCGGCTTCATCATCAAATCAGTACATCCCCCTCTTCCTTCAATTAGATATTGACTACACTAAAGCAATTTTACTTGTTATTCCATAGCTTCGAAGTTCATCATCAGATTTCAAAGCCGGTCCACAATTGACCGAAAAATCAGTGAACATATATAAAAAAAAAAACATACAGCCGAACACATATAACCTCGTATTTTTGAAAATTGTTTAAAAATTAATAAAGAAATAACTATACTACCTTGTTTCTTGTCGAATGTCAAACATTGTCGAATAGGAAATAGGACGAGCAGAAAATAGCCAGATTCCAGAGGAAAAATTAAATTTAAAAAAAAACGGGAAAGGCATATCAGCAGCAGGCAGGCCAGGCAGGCATTCTATTCTATTCTAAAGGCAAAAAATAAAATAATATAATAAGATAAAAAACGTAATTAACAGATGTAAAACAAAGGATAAGATTATCGAAATATAATTGGGCAGGGGCATCTGTGTAGATTGGAGTGTCGGAGATGAACAAAGAGGGTTACATAATGAAAACCATCCATTCCAAGGCCATTAGAAGGCAAAAGAAAGCGACTAAAAAAACTCACCAACCTTAATTAAAAAAATTAACAGTTTAATACAGATAAAATTGCGAGCACAGGCAATCAACAGGAACTAAATTGATTTTTCTTCTCAGAAACTCACTTCGACAGCCCAGGTGGTCTTTTTGATTTTTTTTATTGATTTATACAAAGAACAATTTAAATTGTATGCGAATATTAAGTACTTAAAAACTAGGAACAAAACGGTAATAACTAATAATTGAGTTGCATTACATTAAAAGGATTAATAAAAAAATAATAATGTTAAAAAGATGTGGTTTTATTAGTGGTGCAATTAATAATAGCACTTATCTGACATAAAAAATGAAAATAAACAATGTCAAAAATATTACAATTACCATTAACAATGTCAATAAATTAGTACCTAATAACAAAGTCAAAAATATTACAATTACCATTAATAATGTCAAAAATTAGTAATAACAATGTCAAACAAAATACAATTACAGGTGGATGTTACATGTCTTCGAATTATTGCGTCTAGGACATCGTTTATTCACCGTTTAGAGAGCAGTAGTAATGAAATAAACCTACTTTGTGTACAAAGTAATTCGCCTGGCTGGGTTTGAACCAGCGACCTACAACTCGTAAGTCGGTGGTGTAACCACTCGGCCACCACTAATGCTCACTACTGCTGCCCGTCTACCTGTATGACCACCCAAAATAAATTGTATAACCATACATGCTTGATTGATTTACAAAAATTCAAATATCTGAATATCTATCTACTTATTACTTTAATTATTATTGATAGGCTCGCGCTTGACCGTTATCTCACCTGCAGCCCTAGTCAAATTACGACCGTTTCGTTTCGAATCTCTTTCTACAGTCGGTAACGCCTCCGGTTTATTTGTTCTGACCACGTGACCTAACGTTGAGACTACTAGCGTTAACGATTGTAGATTATCGACTTGGCTAAGCCCTCTGATGTAATCGATGATGGAGCATGCTTGCCTAGAAGTAACCTAAGTCATAAGGAGCCACATTTTGCCACATTATTTTATGAAAGCAAGCATTAAAATAAACTGTACCAGTTTCTCCTTAACGAACAGACCTTGAGGAAAACCGCCATACACTTTGCTTCAATTACTGCTCACGCCCTTAAAAAGCGCACAACGATACACTTTCAGAGAAGGCTCTCAGAAATTACAGTTGATGTGTGGAAAAAGAGCGCAGAAGTGTTGGTTCTATGATAACATAATGTTACTGTCGCTTTAATATGGTCAAATTGTACCTATATTGTTAAGTAATTGAATTTTTTAAATATTTTTTTTTTTCAATTGAATTTTATAATATACTTCTGTATAGTAATCATTTTATATGACACCAATCATCATCATCATCATCATTTCAGCCGAAAGACGTCCACTGTTGGACATAGGCCTCCCCCAAGCGTCGCCACAATGACCGATCCTGTGCTTCTCGCATCCACCGCACTCCCGCGACCCTCACCAGGTCGTCGGTCCACCGGTCGGTTGACACCAATCATTGTACTAAATTTATTTATTTACTTTTTAGAAACAACGGAAAGTATATTAATTTTATTTAGTTTTGCTACTGTTTAGAATAGAACAGAATAGAATAGAATAAAACTTTATTGTACACCAAAATAGTAACAAAAACTAATATAGTAACTTAATTTAAGGGTACAATGGCGGTCTTATCGCTAACAGCGATATCTACCAGACAACCTTAGGATGGACTGTAAGAACTTGACATAAAAAAGGGGGTAGACTGCGGTGTACTGCAAATTAAAATTAAATTAAAAATATATATTAGACTATACAATAGATATAAAATTATATTACTTTTATTATTGTATTATATTTTGTGTGGAATAATTATAAACCTTTATTGTTGTTATTGTATTGTTGTTACAAATATAACTATAATGCTAATATGGCCTTATGACCCCAAGTTCTTTCTATATTTAGTTATTCTAAAGTTAAAGAAGCTTACAGCTCAAACAAAAAGATAAAGAATAGTAAATTTGACTGACATTATATAACAAAACATTACTTATAAAATACAGAACACTACTAAATTCTAACACGAGGTTTATGTAAGCTACAGGAACATATTAAGTACAAAAAAAAAACTAAATTACTAAATATGAATACTGTTTATTTCTGTTTAGATATCTGCAAATAAGGCTGTGAGTAGTTCAGGCGCCAATATGTAGCTAAATAAAAATAAAGGGGTTTCCGCCAAACCACTTAGGTCCCTCACCCACGGCGACTTTATATAGCGATGCTGTATGCAGCATCGCTACTAACACGTGTTAGTTGCATTTGCAACACGCTAAGTACAGAAGCGATAGCAATGCCCTACTAACGTGCTACAGCATCGCGACCGTGTCGGATGACATCGGGGAGAGAACGGACGGAGGATGACGCGTAAGTGAAACATTCTACATATAAAAACCTCATTTTTGTATCGTTACTGAATCGCGTTTACATCGCGACAAAAGCACGAAAGTATCGCTTTTGCATCGCGACTAAGAATCATGGTGTAGGCGAGGGCTAACAGCTAGCGATCGCATCGAAACCGTATCGATGCACACGCGCGACAGCATTGCTATTGCATCGCCACAAAAAGTCGCCGCGGAAGAGGGGCATTATTTTACTTTATTTCTTTAAACCTTTTTTTACATTCAATTTATTTAAAATTTATGAATGTGGAGTAGCAGAAACCCCTTTATTTTTATTTCGCTATAAAATTTATCAACATGTGAAAAGGTGGAGAGGGAGAGGGAGTGGGAGGCTACATAAAAGAGTAGTGATTTGATGAAAAGGGAGTCAGTGATAGCGTGACGGTTGACAAGATAGGCTGGAAGAAAAAAAGATTTGCGTCGACTCCAAACAACGCGGGACAAGGGCAGGCAGATGATGATGAAATTGGACTTTAGACGTAGAGTGAAAATAATAATATGACAGATTTGAATCTAATATGCTGATCAAAAACATAAAGTACTATATGCTGTGGAAATGTTGTCAACGAAATTTGTTGAGCATGATTTATTGATGGACTACCTTCGTTTTACTGATTGAGCGAATCCTTGAATATTCATCTAAACACCTAAGTGACACTTCGCGTGACACAAGAGCTATATTTCGGCGGCAACGACCTCTCGCGCCGGGCCCTGGCACTGGCCATGGTCCATAGCGAGTAGGAATAGTAGGCGGTCGCCTCATTCTGCAGCAATAGCATTATTGCTAGCATTAGCGAAGGAGGCGGCCAGACGCGCGAGCCCCAACCACCGAGATCCCGACCTCGATTTCCAGCCACCGTAGGCGTGGGCGAAAAATTGCGGGTGGCGAGCAATGGGTAGCTCGCCGTCCGGCCATCCGGTAACCATCCAGACCGAACCCGAGTCGTCGAAGGCGCGTAGTGTTCCACGCGCGCCTCAAGGAGATGTCAGCAAAACCGTTGGGTCCAAGGGTTCTCTTCTGAAAGGAAAACACGGGACTCTGAAAAGCATGACAAGGAACATAGGAGTTTTTTTTTTTAAGGTGGCAAAATCATCTAATGAAAAATCCCGCTCTTGGGTGGACCGAGAAGGAACATAGGAGTGGATTTTAATCAGTAAAAGTCTGACAAGCCCTCTTAAAAATAAAGTGCTGTATTTTTTTTTTTCATTCAGTTTGGTCTCAATATTTACATATTCTCCATAGGTATCATAATCTTCCTTGCTTCTAATCTCCTGGTGTGAGCTATCAAAATTCATACAGCTACTCAAACGATTATTAAATAAGGGTGGTACAGGGTGGGCTTCAGCCTGACTCGGTGACGACATCAAAGTACTTACGTTGACAAATTGTCTTGTGTGGATTACATTAATCATATTATCTCAAATTCCCTTTATCAATTACGAAGACTAATTATACAATCTAAGAGATTCTTAGGGATTGGCATTTGAAGGGGTTTGCCATTTTTCATAATATTTTAGAAGCCTACATTTTAGATAAACCTACACCAAATTGGAGGCCATGTCCTAACTTCTATCACCAGTTACCTGTTCTCAAAGGGCAGCGTCAGCGGACAGCATTGCCGTAGCCGAATAATGGGCTAGGCAAGGATTTAATTTTGAAAAACAAACCTAGTTTAGTCATTGAAAGCTAAAAAGAATAAGACTTGGTGTATGATGATGCAGCTGAAATTTTGATTTGAAAGTGAACAAAATTCACATTATCTTCAGTAGCAAGTTACCGGTTGATATTAATTACTTTTGCAAGAATTAATTACTTTTGAGAAGAAAAAATTAAGAGATGTTCAAATAAAATCTTTCTCTTAAGTGTAGATACTACCTGTAAAATAAAAATAATTAGCCTTTTTAATGTTCCCACTGCTGGGACTCAGGCCTCCTCTCTAGGAAAGCGAATGGGCCGTAATCCACCTCGTGGGCCCAGTGCGGGTTGGTGAATGTCACATTTCTTCGAATCCTTGATTTTAAGTTTTGCCCCCCCACAACGCCGACCCACCGCTTTGAGAGCAGCGGCGAAGAAATAAATTACACAAAGTAATGCGACTGGCTGGGCTTGAACCCGCGACCTACCACTTGCAAGTCGGGGCCGCCACCACTCGGCCACCACGGCTCTCGATACTGCCTGTAACTGTATATTATCTATATATATAAAAAGAGAAACTGACTGACTGACTTTATGACGTAGGCGAGCACTAAGAAAAGATTTTCTAAAATTCAGCCCCTAAGGCGATGAAACGGGGATCTAAAGTTTGTATGGAGAAACCTACATTCACGCGGGCGAAGCAGCTGAAAGAAGCTAGTTATAGTAAATTTCGTCTCGGATACTGCATGCTCCATGAGGTTATAGGCCACAAGAAAGATGAAAGCAAGCTAAATACAATAAAACAAAAATATTCACTACCCTAGCTATTAGTATTATTTGCAATTTGCAACAGAACTTCAATCCATATTATAATATTGTAAATGTGAAAGTAATTCAGTCTGATTGTTAAGCTTTCAAGGTTAAACTTCTGAATAATTTTGTTGAAAGATACGAAGTAAGCTGGAACCCCAATGAAGGACATACATATAATAATTTTTATTTGGCTTCGATTTCGTGTCCACTTTAACTGACACTGACGAGAACTAAGTCGCGGACAAAAGCTGTATAACACCAAAAAGGTACACTGTTAATTTACAATCTGAAATCTTGTAAAAATCTTGAAAATATCGGAAATCAATATCGTATCGAAACGTCGACGTAACGAACTCACACAATTACGTACCTTCTCCCTTTTAAAAAGTTTGAAAGGAAAAGATTGCGGCAAAAAGTATCTTTCACGGCAGTAAATTTTCCATTTTTCTTAACAACGACGACAGAATTTTACCAAGTTTTTTTTTTATAAAGCCGATATGGAAATGAATGGATGTCAAGTGTAAAAATAAAGGAGCGTAGTTTTTGTGAAGAAGAAGTCAAAGGATTTGTTTTAATTATACTATTTACTTTTTGAATTGTCGAAGTTACTCAGTTTAAAAAAAAGTTATTTTTAGGGTTCCGTACAACAAATGGAAAGAAAGAAACCCTCATAGGATCACTTTGCTCTCCGCCTGTCTGTCTGTTTGTCTGTCAAGACCTTACATCTCGAGAATTAGTGGAGACATCGAGTTGAAATTAAAACCATATACTCAGGACTGCGGTCTCTTGAAGCTGTGACAAAAATTAAACTTCTAAAGAAAAAAAAAGATACGGCCTTTTATGTCGCAAAAATCGTTAATTTGACACTCCTAAGAAAATCTTAATTCATAGGGTACTTCCTTCCTTTAGGGGACCTAGAACCCTGAAATTTGGCATGAAGCAAAGTCCTATATATCACAAGTATAGGAATAAATCTGAAATCTGAAAATTTGTAATTACTTTTTTGTTGTATTCGGAAAAAGCTTCAAGACTCGATTCGGGAATTGAACTATTTACATAAGTAAGTTTGTACGGAACCCTCAGTGTGCGAGTCCAACTCGCACTTGCCCAGTTTTTTTTATTTTTATTAGGTTCATGTTGACCACTATCTCACCTGATGGTAACGGATGATGTGGCTGACGATGGAGCGCGCTTGCATAGAAGTAACCTATTCACTCTTGACCTAAACACCCCTAGCTTGTAGCTATCAGGAAACACAGACTCTGGCAGGGAATTTCGCGTAAATCTCTATGGAGAAGAACAATAACCATGAAACAGAAAAAAAACTGTTTACCGACATAACTTAATCTGTGTTCCCAGATAGCTTTTACTTGGGGATAAAGCTAGAACTACATTAGACCGTCGCACATGTGTAACACGCCAGATTTGTACGTAGAACGACGTCGCGTGGCGTGGATCAAGTGTAGCTCTACAAGTCTAGTTTCCATATAAAATGTATGGAGACCGACGCGCCCAGAACGGCGTGTGTGGCACACGTGTGCGCAGTGTATTTCTAGCTTTAGAGTGAGGTATACTAGGTTACTAGGCAATTATGCTCCATTATCGAACACATTATCTCTTAATTACCGCTTATCGGTAAAATACGTTAGCGTTCAAACGCGAACGTATAAATATTTGTCATCATCTTCAGCATTTCAGTCGAAAGACGCCCAATGGCGACCGCGTACTGGAAAACGTAGTATTGAAAGGCCTTCTATAAGGTGGACCAATGACCTAGTGAGGACCGCGGGAATCCGATGGATGTGCGATGCACAGGACCTTTCGTTGTGGCGACACTTGGGCGAGGCCTATGTCCAACAGTGGATTAATACAAAAAATAATATTTTAGGTGAATTCACAAATGTAATTTCGTGTCAAGAAGAGAAAGAAGTCTATGACCAGGGTGTATTGCCAGTGATAACATATAGCTCTAAAACACGATCGCTCACATGGGCTTCATCAAAAGGTTCAAAGTAACTCAAAGTAAATAAAACTAATAGAAAAACTATTCTGAAAATCATTTCAGCAAAATTTTTCAATAACGGACAGATCAATAAGAGGATGATTTGTCCGTTTTGTCCAACAATATGATTTTATAAAATAACTAGCTTCTTGCCAGCGGCTTCACCCGCGTGAAAACCGGTTTCTCTATAAAAACTGCCAACCTCCGTTTTACCCCCTTAGGGAAAGATTTTCGTAAAATCCGTTCTTAGCGGATGTTTACACCCTATATGGAATCTACCTGCCAAATTTTAAGTTTATAGGTGTTATTGTTTCTGAGATTTCGTGATTAATCAGTGAGTGGTATTTCGCTTTTATATATTATATATATATATAGTCAAAGTCAAAGTCAAAGTCAAAAATTTTTTCAAAGTCAAAAATTTTTTATTTTACATAGGCCTACATGGGCACTTATAAAACGTCAGAAGCTAGTGCACGGTTCCAAATTGGTCGTTTCCTATGGAGAAGAACCAGCAAGAAATATATATATCACTCACCTTCGATTTGCCGACGACATAGTAGTCATGGATGAGATTACAGAGGAGCTCAGTACAATGCTCAGAGACCTCAGTAAAGCTTCCGAAAGAGTAGGACTTAAAATGAACATGGACAAAACCAAAGTCATGGTAAACATCCATGTCCACCACCCACTCCTATCAAGATCGGAGACTCTTCACTCGAAGTTGTGGACGACTAAGTTAACCTGGGACAGACGGTTCAGTTGTATAGGTCTAAATTCGAAAAAAAGGTCAATCGTCGAATCCGACTCGTCTAGGCAGCGTTTGGGAAGCTGCGCGGTGTCTTCTCGTCCAATATACCAGCCTAGTGTCTCAAGACGAAAGTCTATGACCAGTGCGTGTTGCCAGTGATGACATATGACTCCAAAACGTGGTCGCTTACAATGGGCCTCATCAGAAGGCTTAAAGTCACTCAAAGGGCAATGGAAAGGGCTACGCTCGGAGTTTCCTTGCGTAATCGCGTCAAAAATGAAGATATCCGCAGGAGAACCAAGGTTACAGACAGCCCGAAGAATTGCCAAATTTAAGTGGCAGTGCGCAGGGCATAATTATTGCTCGCAGAACAGATGGTCGATGGAGACGAAAGGTTCTGGAATGGCGACCACGTACCGGATGTCCTGGTGAGGGTCGCGGGAATCGGATGGATGTAAGACGCACAGGACCGTTCATTGTAACGACATTTGGGGGAGGTGTCCAACAGTGGACGTCTTTCGGCTGAAATGATGGATGATAGATTCTTAAAAGAATAATAAAAATATTCCTGATCTATTATTTCAAGTGCAATTAATAACAAACTGGTGATTTTGCCTAACATCGTAACGGCTGATACTCTTACAATCTTCACATACACAATGTAATGCATTACGTAAATAAATCAATATAGGTTCTCACGCAAGATATGTCATAATCATATATGAAAAAAACATGAGCCTTTGTTTATGCCACGTAACTCAGCGGAGAAAATAGGCTAGTGAGGCGTAAGAAATGGGGGAATAGACTACCCTCATGAGTAAGGGTTCCGTAATCCTAACACGGAACCCTTATAGTTTCACCATTTTGGCCAGTGGGTTTGTGCGTCCATTCACACAGAGACTGATGTTACTAGAAAGCAGTAACTTTATATGAGTATAATTTAATTAAAGGATTGGAGGGAGGTATTTTTATTCTTTCTTTATTCTTTATTCTTTATTGTACACATAAATATAAACAATAAAAACAAAAATGACAGTTGATGTACATTGGCGAGCTTAACCCACAACTGGGTTTTCTTACAGCAAACCATGTTGGTAAGAAATAAATTTAATACATTTTGAGGGACTATAACTGTACAACAAAAAAATAATAATTAAACACTTAAACTAAATCTAAACTTAAAACTAAAATATAATAAGCAGATACGTGTATGCATAAACATAAATATACAATAAATAAATACCTATAAACATACATATTTATGGGTATTTTATTAATTAGGGAAAAATAACAATTACACACTTCATATGATTAACAAAAGCTTGTAATCTAGGCATATTAGTGCATAACTAACTACGTCATCCACGTGTTACAAATTTAAAATAGTTTGGAAGACAATGAGTACAAAATATACTTAAATAGATACTAATTAATCATTCAAATTTACAAATTATATTATATTCTTATATTACTAATATTTTAAACTAGTTATTAAAGAATACAGTTAATTTTCTGCGATTTCGATCATTTTAAGTTCCCCAAAACCCGCTCTTGGGTGGAGTGGGAGATAGTGTCAGACTTTTACTGACTAAAAACCCACTCCTATTCCTTCGTTGCCTTCGTCCCAGGGTCCGGGTTTCGTTTTCACACTACCCATGGTCCAAGTAGGCTTCGACCCTGCTGGGCCCCTACAATTTGCTGACATCTCCCTGAGGTGCGTGGAACAATACGCGTCGTCGACGACTTGGGCTTGATCCGGACGGTTACCGGACGGTCGGACAGCGGGCCAAGTAGATCAATAGGTACGAATTTTGTCTGCTGACAAGGAAAACAAATCTAAATCCAAAAACAGATCATTATAATTTTTTGCTAAACGTCGTAGAGGCGCGCGTACACCCGCGTTAGTGCGACAAGAGGACACTGCACAACAAGACGATACTGCACTGCACTGTATAAGCCCACGAGTGGGACAATACAGACTAGATATTTTAACATCATTTTCTTACCCTTGTCCGGTGTATTTTGGGGTCGACTCAATAAATTTTTTCATTCTGTCCTGTCACTCGTCATACTATAACTAACTCCCTTAGATATAATGTAATAGATACATGGTATATGGTGGACATCCCACCTATACCCACAAAACATTTCGGGAACACATTCATTGTGCGTACAGCTAAGGAGTGGAATTCCTCGCCGGAATATGTGTTTCCTAATGGCTAAAACCCGGGAATCTTTAAGTCAAGAGTGAATAGGTTACTTCTAGGTAAGCGCGCTCCTTTTTCGACCGCATCGTCGCTTTCCATCAGGTGAGATAGCGGTCAAGCGCGAACCTATCAAGAATGAAAAAAAAGAATAATTACAAATTGGTCAAAAAAATCTTCTATAATTTTTATTTTCTTTTGATGTCGCATTTCATAACTCCTTCTATTAAAATCATTCTAAGTGGGTTAGTTTGTAGTTGTTTTGTTTTTGCTTTTATTAAAAGGTACGTGGCCCCACACTAGGGTTTATGGGTGCGCTCACAAACATAAAAATCACATACAGAAGACACCCAGACCTAGAACACCTACGCCATAAAAAAAAATCCGTGCGGGAATCTAACCAGCGACCCACAGTGCAGTAGCCAATTGCTCTACCACTGCGCCATCTGTGCCGTCAAATTGTCCGTTAATCAGCTAATTCAATAATAATAATTATGTTTATCTATATATTTAAAGGCAGAAACTGACTGACTGACATATCAACGCACAGCCGAAACTACTGTCGCTAGAAGCGTAAAATCTTGCACAAGGTTTCCTTTTATGCACTAAGAGAGGATTTTCTAAAACTCACCCTCTAAGGGGATGAAACGGGGGTCCAAAGTTTGTAGTGAGAAACCTAATTTTGCGCGGGCGAAGCCGCTGGCAGAAGCTAGTATATTATAAAAACACAAAGTTCCCTTCTAAGTCTACAAGCCGCTACGCAACCCTGCACTACGTGTGGCCCGACACACATTTGATCGGGTTACTTTTTTTAGAAAAGAGGACTCTTGACTTTAATTGCTAGAAAGTATCAATGCAGTGACGCAATGTAATATTTGTTTAAAATATTTTGATATCTTAATACACAAAAACCTAACATAGTACCTACAAACATATAACGTAGTAACATAGAGTGCCATTTACTGCGGGTGCCCAATGTGGAATACTTAAAATGCAGCCGGTAGGAAAGTCTTCAAGTTTATAAATATTATAAATAAAACACGACGCGCGACGCCACACTTATTTTCTATGAAAAATCATCATCATTTGGCTTTATTTACGTTGCGATGATTTACATAAGTACTTTTTTCATGAATACATAAGTACTGAAAATGCTCAGTGAGTTCATTTTATAAGTGAAGTAAGGTCGAGACCCAACATCGTTTGTTTTCTGGAATTCCAGTTTTGGTTTTATGAAACACATCAGAACATTGTGAGGTCATAAACTTGTTTTCTTACATCATGCAAAGAGATTCATTTGGAAGGTCGACATGAAATACTTTGTACGTAATAACCCCTCATGTCTATCCATCTCTCGAATAAAACCTCCGACGTATCGACGAATCGTATAAATATCTAGTCGATCGTGACCCACACTGTTATAATGTATACAGATTCTGTAGACTTGTTGACGCTGCTGGCAGCGACTGCCAAAGTTAGGGAGGAAGAAATGCGTCAATTTAAATAAGATTGTGTCTCATGCCAAAAATATCTATGATTTATTAAAGGAGTAACTTGTTAAGTTCATTTTGAAACTAGAAAAAAAAACAGATCAAGGTCAATTCGGACTCGCGCACTGAGGGTTCCGTAAAAACTTATCTATATAATCAGTTCGATTCCCGAATTGAGTTACGAAGATTTTATCGAATAACAAAAAAGTTTCTTTTTTACTATAATTTTACAGTTTTTAGATTTTTTCCTATATATATGCTGTAAGACTTTGCTTCATACAAAATTTCAGGATTGTTGGACAACGGTACCCTATGTATTTTGATTCCCTTGAGAATGCCCAAATATAAGTTTTTTGCAACATAAACGGCCGTAGCTTTTTTTCCGTTAACTTATAAGATTTTCACAGCTTCAAGAGTCCAAAGATTTGAGTATATGGTTTAAATTTCAACTCGATACCGCCACGCGTTCCCGAGATAAAGAGTCTTGACAGACAGTCATATAGACAGACAGACACACAACAAAGTGATCCTATAAAGGTTCCGTTTTTTCCTTTGAGGTACGGAACCCTAAAAACTGGCTAAAACCTAGTTGAGTCGTCTGTAAAGTTCCGTTATTCTGGGCCTGTGAACCTAATTTCTATTCGATGTTAATTTCAACTACGTAACTTTGTGCATTCCAAAGAAAACTGGTCTTGAAAGGAATCCTATTTTTCTTTTAACCAATATATAAGTATAGTATAATCAGCCTTTTAATCTTCCCACTGCTGGGACTCAGGTCTACTCTCTAAGAGAAGGAATGGCCATAATCCACCACGCAGGCCCAGTGCGGGTTGGTGAATGTTACATGTCTTCGAATTTTTGGTTCTAGGACATGACGGTTTCCTCACGATGTTTTCCTTCACCGTTTTGAGAGCAGTGGTGATGAAAAAAATTACACAAAGTAATGCGCCTGGCTGGGTTTGAACCCGCGACCTACGACTTGTAAATCGGGGCCGTTACCACTGCTCTCCAATTTTAAAACCAATATCACTATTTATTATCTTCATAGCCTTTTCCAACTAGCTTGGTGCCAGCATTCAGTATAACCAGATGCGGCTGAATACCCGTGTTTTAAATGGAACGACTATCTAACCGACCCCCACAACCCAGTTACTTCTAGGTAAACGCGCTCCATCAACAACCGCATCGTTGCTTTCCATCAGGTGAGATAGCGGTCAAGTGCAAACCTGTCAAGAATAAAAAAAAAATACTGGGCAATGCGATACTCTTCTTTTTCTCTTAACCAATTTCAGTATTACCAATTCTAAATCCCAAACTTCGTACTTCCACGCTCTTTAAAGTAAATACAACGTCTAACTATAGTACAGTGAGAAAATCAATTGAAGACTATTCACGAAAGTATCTCGTCAGCAAAACAAAAAATTTTTTTTTATTAAATCCCATTGTGATTCCCACCGCTGTGAAAAGACTTCTCCTATCTGCTTTCGGGGAAGTTTGCCCGGTGAACATGATCAGATCTTAAAAAAAATACTGAAAGGAAAATCGAGACCATTTTTCTTTTAGCTAACAACCAGGTGACACCTTATATCCGTTACTTGTCAGAAAGCAAAGTCTACAGAACCAAACAAATGGAAAAACCAGAACATGCATATCCCACTAAGATCAGATGTCAAAGGCGATAGGAATAGCCTGAAAAATGTTAAGCGAAACTACACCTCGTACCTCCGGGAATCGAGTAAACCAATCTATCAATTCACTCTTAAACAAAATCCAACTGTTGGAAATAAAAACTTTTTCAACGGAACTTTTTTATAGAAGCTCTCGTAATATTTCCGAGCGAGGAGTAGGAATATGTTTGAAGAACAGTTTTAAAGTGAGTGAAATGTTGAGGTACTGTGGCCGCTAGTAATAAATTTCGTGTGTTCTCTTCGAGGGGCAAGCTTTAGATTTTATCTTGTGTCTGCGGTGAGGGGAGGCAGTTGTGATGGTGGTCTGGTTTTGTTTAGAGAGTAGCATTGTCAATGAGTTATTGCTAGTTTGGGTTCGGCACACGTTTCCTGGCACTATAAGGTGACTGAGATTTCGGCAAAATGTGTGTGTCTCAGTTCTGCATCACCAGTATTAACTTTCTTTGTATTTTATATAAAATTTAATTTATATATATAAAAGGAGAAACTGACTGACTGACATATCAACGCACAGCCGAAACTACTGGGATTAGGAGCTTGAATTTTTGCACAAGTTTTCCTCTTATGATGTAGGCTAGCAATAAGATTATCCAAAATTCAGCCCCTAAAGGGTTGAAACGGGGGTCCGAGAAATCTACTTTCACGCGGATAAAGCTGCTGGCAAAAGCTAGTACTTAATCAATTTGTTATCAGTACATCGCTGACTACCCCCCTTTTTATTTCAATCGTCGAATCCGACTCGGCTGTGCAACGTTCGGGAAGCTGCGCGATATCTTCTTGTCCAACATACCACAGTGTCTCAAGACGAAAGTGTGTTGCTAGCGATGACATAGTGCACTGAAACATGGTCGCTTACAATGGGCCTCATCAGAAGACTTAAAGTCACCCAAAGGGCAATGGAAAGCTATGCTCGGAGTTTCCTTATGTGATCGCATGAGGAATGAAGATATCCGCAGGAGTACCAAGGTCGCTGACATAGCCCGAAGTATCGCCAAATTAAAGTGGCAGTGGGCAGGGCACATTGGTCGTAGAACGGATGGTCGATGGGGACGAAAGGTTCTAGAGTGGCGACCGCGCACCGAAAAACGCACCGTTGAAAAGCCTCCCACAAGGTGGACCGACGACCTGGTGAGAGTCGCGGGAATGCGGTGGATGCGAGACGCACAGGATCGGTCGTTGTGGAGACGCTTGGGGGAGGGCTATGTTCAACAGTGGAAGTCTTTCGGCTGAAATGATGATGATGATGATGACAGTCTACCTTAAGGTTATCTGGAATATATCGCTATAAACGAAAAGACAGCCATTGTACCCATAGATTATAAAAGTAAATAAGTAAGTGTAAATGTTTTGTTACTATTTTGCCATACAATAAAGTTTATTCTATTCCAAATTTATTAAATTTTAGATCATATATCGAAAATCTCAAGTTTAAATCACAAATCGAGTTATTAAAGGAACCATTTTCTATTAATCAAAACAATAAATACCTCAAATCTCTGATTCAAAACGCTTACGACTAATTTTGTTGATAATAAATTTGTCGAGAAAAAGTATGAACTAGTATCAAAATGTTTCATCAACAAAGCAAAGCAGTCCATAACTCAACAGGGTATATAAAAACGTTTATCATAATATCATAGTTACACCCTTATTACCATTAAATCGTCATAAATACAGCTTTTACCAACGTAAAACGAATTCTATTCTTGAGGAGTAAGGCTATTTTTTCTTTGATAGTCCGTTTAAGAGTCATTGTAGGGCGGGAAAGTAGTTTCTTTATACGTAATAGTCCGTATAAACTCTAATAACAGGCCGTCGTTTCGTTATAGAACTTACTTCGACAGAAGGGACATGAAAAAGTTGTTAAAACTTCCCTATAGTTGTTACTTTAAAAGTCGTAACTGAGATATTTTATGTGTAGTAAATGGTGTCCGGAATGAAGCCTCCTTGCTGTCCCGAAGGGCATAAAGAAAAATTATGTTGCGTGCACACATAAAAAAGCCATCGTTATTTTTAAAGCAATAGGTATATATATAAAAAAGAAACTGATTCCATATCAATATTGGGACTAGGAACATGAAATTATGCACAAGACTTTCAAGGCAAGCTCTAAGAAGGGGTTTATGAAAATTCATCTGTTATGGGGCTGAAGAGGGAGAAATTTGTTTGTATGCCAAATTTTATTCTTTGATGCCATATTCTTGAAATTTCGCATTAATAGTAACTCTGAAATAGGTTTTCATTATTCGTTTTTCAAAACTACCCCTTTAAAACGATTAAGAGGGTGTTAAAGGTTGTATAGAAAAATTTTAAACCTTGGGTTAATAAACTTGTAACTTGGCACAAATTATAATCAGAATTAATGATCAAGATAGTCAAGTTTGCCAAAACTACCCTCAGTTATCGGTTTTTATGGAAACATTCTCGCGAACAAAGTCGCGGGCAAAGTGCTAGTCCCAAATAAATTTTATAGGTATGAGACGGAATGACAGCAAACATTAAGTTACAACTGAGAATACATGAGGATAGGTGGGGAGAGAGAATAGAACGGAATGGAATGGAATAGTATGAAATGGTATGGCACTTCATTCTAATAAATAAATAAAAAATAATAGTAACGATTTTAAAGAAACTTTAATCTGTGACTACAATGGCGGCCTTATCGCTGACAGCGATATATACCAAACAACCTTAGAATGGACTATAAGAACTTAAACTTAAAAAAGGGGATAGTCTGCGGTGTACTTCGATAAAATATAAATAAATAAAAAAGAATGTCTAGATAAAATATAGACCTATACAAAAAAGAGAGAGTAAACAGAGAGAGTTTAAATGTGAGAGTGGGAGGGGTACTTGAGTAATGCGAGGACTGTTACTGAGTGTAGCGAGTCAATCATAGCTTGACGTTTAGAAGGCTTAAATAGGAGTGGAAAACGTGTTGCGCCAGCCTAACTAACATCGGACAAGGATTGGAAGGTTATGAACAAAAATTTTGGAACCACTTCTTTTCACTGGTCTACAATTTTACGTTTTTCAGGTATTCCAATATCACAGACAGTACGGTCATACAGCCAGTAAGCAAGCGCATCATAGACCTTTTAATTTACACTTTGAACCAAAACTTCATTTGAAATCTCGTAATTATGTTACAGAATGATCTACAATGTGACTATAGCAATAAAATGATAATTATTTTTAAATTAAATTATTATAAAATATTATTCAGTAAACTCGAATACCTGCTCTTATCTCTACCGCTTTTAGGTACATCATCATCATCATCATTTCAGGATAGACGTCCACTGTTAGAAATAGGCCTCAACCAAGTGTCGCCACAATGACCGGTCCTGTGCGTCTCGTATCTATCGGATTCCGCGATCCTCACCAGGTCACCGGTCCTCCTTGTAGGAGGCCTTCCAACGCTGCATCTGCCGGTACGTGGTCTCCATTTCAGAACCTTTCATCCCCATCGACCACTGTTCTGCGAGCAATGTGCTTGCTTTGTCAATGCCACTTAAGTTTAGCGATTTAGGCTTATTATATATTTAGGCTATGTCTGTAACCTTGGTTCTCCTGAGGATATCTTCATTTCTGATGTGATCACTCAAGGACACTCCGACCATAGCCCTTTTCATTGCCCTTTGAGTGACATTAAGCCTTCTGATGAGGCCCATTGTGAGCAACTACGTTTCGTAGCCATATAATAATATCATCACTGTTAGGTACGTAATTTACTGTATTTTCTGCACTAGTGCGTAAAAGTACGCAAGCACTTTCTTTCGTTTGGTACTCGTGGAAATTTATCACTGAAGCCCTCGGCTCCACGGTGGGTGAATTCCACCTCGATCGCGACGAAAATCTTTCTTCACTTGTATCAAAATGAGATGATTATTCGAGAACGAGTGATATGCTCGTGTTTATTTAATATTAACTTCTACCAAAAGAGAATGATTAAATTGCTTACCTATAGGTAAGATCGCAGTCAAGCACTAGTTTATATCGATCAAAGAAAAGAAGACCGTGCTGTGTGAGATTAAAGCGGT
Source organism: Mythimna pallens (assembly GCA_961205895.1). Classification (NCBI taxonomy): domain Eukaryota; kingdom Metazoa; phylum Arthropoda; class Insecta; order Lepidoptera; family Noctuidae; genus Mythimna; species Mythimna pallens. The sequence continues at coordinate 1,566,256 of OY540824.1, forward strand.
CTCATTCATACAAAATATGTGAGCCCAGATTACCGCATTCATTCCTCGCACGAATACCTCGCACACATTATTGGAGCCACTTGATTTTTATTTATTACACAACCTTACCTCCGCAAAGCCCGATATTAGTTATAGCCCTTTGCGCTAACGTTACGCTTTCTCTGATGAGGCTAATAAACTAACCTTGGCGACAGCTGGAATAGAGCAAGTTGTAGGTTGGTCTCCAGATGGCATTGCACAAATCAGAGGTCGTTTATTTCCACTAACCCCGAAAAGAGAAACTCCAGGATCCAAAATCATGATAGGAGGTGTCCACATCGGTATTCAGTCGATGATTAGTACCTAGGATTCGTCTTCAAGGCCAGTTAGATTTCAAGTCGCACTTCCAAGTCAAATTTTTGATAAAAGGGCATAATTTTTCTCTTTTCTAAAAAGAAAGTTATGTGAATAGTTTTAATGAGTATAATTATGTAAATAAGTTATACCTACATGTCATACTGCAAATATATATATATATATATAAGTATGTTCATCAGTTGTCTAATACTCATAACACAAACTCTGCTTATCATGGGACTAGACAGCGTTGTGTGATAGTTGTAGAATATTATATTATTATTATATTATATAAATTAACAGTGCTATCCGATACTGAACTGCAAATGGAAATTTGATAGGCTACGTGCATGTGTGTTCTACGCGCGCCTCAAAGAGAAGTCAGTAAACCGTAGCGGCGCAGCAGGGCCGATGCTTGTTAGGGCAATGGGATTGTTCTTAAAAGAATAAATATATAATTACGGTCCTGGAACGCATAAGGCAACTGAAGGGACATAGGTTTATACAGGTTATTCAGTAAAAATCTGACACGCCCTCCAGCTCCACCCTAGAGCGGGAGTAGTAATAAGATGATTCCAAACCTAAAAAAACTAGAGCATTCAACTTACACATAGAAAAAAAACCCAAATGAAAGAGTTGAGGATCCTATTGATGAGTGTCACACAGATCTCATACTAAGCACTAGTCAACTACGAAAGAAAGGGAATTAATTAATAAAACAAGCAAAATAAAAACAATTAACTAATTAAAACTATAATTATACATTAAAGAAAATAACTCCTAGCTAAAATAAAATCTCTTCCGCATCACTGTCGACTGGAAGTGTGCCCAAAAGATTGCTGGCATTGCCACGTTGTATGATAATGTTAAATCTCTGATGAAATTAATGAAATAAAGTATTCAAGCCCGGTTTTAAAACTAGTCGTCCATTTTCCTTTCAATATATACGATCCCAAACACATGGAATGTATATTAACAAAGTTACAACATTCTTGTTGAATGTGGCGGTCAGAAGCGATGTGTCAAGCTCAGCCAGAAATGAGCTGCAAGCGACACTGACAAAGAAGTGTAATGAGTTCACACGAGTTTCAGGCCGGCTTGGAAACCAGCGGAGAGGAAAGAAAAAAGATATTTTATATGAGACTGAGTTATTCTCCTAACTTAGCTAAAGTATGATAGATACATTCATATATTATGTCTTACGCCTTTTTCCCAAGGTAGGTAGGCAGGATATATAGAACACCGAATGAATTTTAATAGATCGGTTGTTGTTTCAATTTGGTTATTGCTTCGATGAAAGAAAGAAAGAAAGAAAGAAAAACTGTTTATTCACGCGAAATGACGCAATCTTAAAACTAGCAAACAAACATTATCAATTAATAGGGAAGATATGCGTCACATCCGTGCAAAACGGCCGAACGCTCAGCATAAAGCTGTGGCCTCACGCATTATGCGATGAACTCACAGCGCTGGTTTTCAGCGTGGGCCGGTGGCGGTGTCGACATAAAGACGCCCGAACGGTGCAGTGAACAACATGATGGGTCTGATCAAAGATTTTTATGAAAACACGAGTAGATTGGTGATTGGATTATTACGGCTATATTTCACCGGGACACCATGGCGGCGCGATCAGTTGCCTAGCTCTATAGAGAGTTACTGGTGTCAGTGTGGTTGCGCAACCAATTTAGCGGCGCGACCAACTCGGACGATTTTGATACTGTCTTTAAATGTGGTGTCGCGACTCTGGTATCTGTATGGTGTCTAGCTTGGTAGCTTATAGACACAATGGCGGCGCAACTGGTCGCGCCGCCATGGTGTCCCGGTGAAATATAGCCCTTAAAGTTATACCCACTTAAAATGTTTTCAAATGTGGTATTTAGCTTTTATAGATAAACTAGCTTCTGCGACCTCGCCCGCTTAAGAGTAGGTTTCTCCATACAAAATTTAGACGTCCTTTTCATTTTCTTAGGGTTTTTTTAGGTAGGAAATTAGCTAATGACGTCTCTCGTCCTTGGACTGAGTGGGAGGGCGTGTCAGACTTTTACTGACTAAAACCCACTCCTGTTCCTTCTTTGCCTTCGTTCCCGGCCCCAGTTATTGTCTTAGGGGGTGAATTTCGGAAAATCCTATATTTGTGCTCGCCTATGTCGTAAAAGAAAACCTTGTTCAGAATATCACGCTCCTAGTTCTAGTAGTTTTGGCTGTGCATTGCTATGTCAGTCAGTCAGTTAATTTCCTCTTATTATTAGCTTTTTAAAGATATGTATAAGGCACTAACATCATGTATATTTTACTATAGGCGACGACCTTTTCGAGAGCTAGAAAAGTTATCGAGGTCCTAAAAGGGCAACTGAATAAACATAGGCGGTTTTTAATCAGTAAAAGTGGTTTAATGACTTAATTTTTTCTCACATATTATAAGAATAATATTACTTATATTAAAAAAAAGTAGCAAAAACATCGTTTAAAAAATTAAGGGCAAGTCGCCTTCTTCGCGGCCCCCCATTTAACGATATATTTATACAGCACGGAACACATTACGCCAGAGAAAAATATCTACTCTTATTTCCTACGAATCTATTGAACTAGTTTCACACCTACACTGTTTGTTCAATATCTATTGTTATTAGGACACTTCAACTGTGGGTAGTTCGCATTTAACAAAAATAATAATTTATTCATTTACCAGACAACAATTGGTCCACAATATCTGTTAGTAATCCTTAATTTACGTTAGTACATTATCAATTTTATATGAATGAATGTTGAATGTGATGAATGTTTTTTTTTATTATTTATTTTTTTATTTAAAGCGGTGCTTAACACGTTGACAGTCACACTAATTTTTGTGTTAATTCCATTTCATCGGTACGGGACATAAAGACCTCGTATGCAAACTATCAATATGGCAATAAGGAGCCGCGTCTTTATGTATGTTAGTCGCTTCGTCTGTCTGTTTGAGATAAACTCAAAAACTAATGAACGAAAAACGATAATGATTGTCATAAGATTTTCTCCATTATACAGAGATTACAATAGAATAAACTTTATTGTACACCAAAATATCGATTCCAATAATTTTTACATGTTATATTTTTTCCCAAAAATATTTAGAAAAGGTCACAAATTGGACACCACCAGCGTAAGTTAAATACAGGTCACACACCCAGCAGGTGCGGGAGTAAAATAACACCTCGATTGCCCGGATGGCTCGGTGACCATGTATTTCTGCGCACAACCAGGTAACAGTTACGAAATTTTGTATATAGATTCTTTACATAAAAATATTAGACTCATGTTTCGGGTTTCGCATATATATACGAAAACTAATGTTGTTTAATGGTGTTAAAAATCGGTGCAACAAGTTTCCTTCATTAATTCTTGATTTTTAACCCTCACTCTGCAATGCCTATATATTTATTGTAATAATTTAAAAAAAACGTTTATTTTTTCTCTCACTTTGATCTTCACTTTTTTCGGGTGACAAACAGAAACAATTATGTCTGCTGCCGAAACATAACAGCGTTCAGCTTCGAAATAATGTTCCACGTTCAAACAGGTAGTGGAACTATTTCCGTCTATTCACGTTAAAAAGTTTTCAATCAAAGAGATTCCACCTCAAGAATGAGTTCATTACATTTTGTATTACATTTTCGCTAAATTCTCGTAGTACAAAATAAAGATGAAACAATTTCAATTTTAAATTTTGTTGGGTTATCTATATATATAAAAGGAGAAACTGACTGACTTACATATCAACGCACAGCCGAATCTACAAGGCCTAGGAGCGTGAAGTTATGCACAAGATTTCTTTTTATGACATAGGCAAGCACTAAAAGAGGATTTTCTAAAATTCACTCCCTAAGGGGATGAAACGGGGGTTCAAAGTTTGTATGGAGAAACCTACTTTAAAGCGGGCGAGGCCGCTGGCAGCAACTAGTGTATTATAAGTAGGATAGTATAAATAATTGTTTTGCTTTTCTTGAGTGAAATTACGTAGTTATGTGTATCACAGATGGTACTCCGAATAAGCAGTACATACCTTTTTTCGGTTGGACAATCATCCAATGACATCCCTCGCTATTGGGCGGAGCGTGAGATTGTGTTAGTCTTTTACTGACTAAAAGCCACTCCTTTTCCTTCGTTGCCTTTCATACCAGGGCCGGGTTTTCCTTTCAGAAGCGAACCAATTGGCCCAGTAGGCTTCGTCCCTGCTGGGCCACTACGGTTTGCTGACATCTTCTTCAGGCGCGCGTGAACAAGACGCGCCGTCGACGACTTGGGCTCGGTTCAGACGGTTACCGTATGTTCGGACGGCGAGCTACCCATTGCTCAACTTCCGCAAGCCGGAAACCGCACTTGGCCTGCGTGGTGGATTACGGCCCGTTCCTTCTCCTAGAAAGGAAGCCTAAGTACCCCCTGCTGGAGGGGAAACATTATAAGGTTGATTGTACTATGCTATGCTATAGTGTTATTAAAAAATACTAATACATTAATATAGCCCAAGAAAATATTATAATATTAAATATATTTTTTTGTTTTTTAATCTCTGAAGTCAAGCGTCAAAATCAAACTTTGCACCTCTGCCTTCGTTACGACCCTGTTTATATTGTTTTGCAAAACTTTATTGTTAGTAGATCACGTTCACCTACAATTTTCTACGGTGCATTGTGCCCGATGGCCCGTACCTGTACTCACACGCTCCGGCGACCGTTTTGTTGGACCCGGATGCCCGGTGAAGCTACGGGTAAAGTGAGTCCATTATATTGCTATGAGTAAAATGCATGCATCAAAATGCATACCCATTACTGTCTTATTTATCCAGCTGGACAGCATTTGCTGTCAATCAAAATCCGTTCAGACGTGAAGAGATAATAAACCGCCGGGTTTTTTATTATATGATATTAACTAGAGCTTGACTGCGATCCTACCTCATGGTAAGCAGTAATGCAATCGTTGATGAAAATCGCACTAGTTTATTAAGAGCCTATTCACTCTAGCCTTGAAGACACCTAAACTATAATCGGACGGGAAGACCGCTGCAGAGAAATAAACGAGGTGAAACGCTTAGTGTGTACCGTAGAGGTGTCAACAACATTAGGGTGGACACTCACCGTTCGTCTGATTGTCCGATAAATCAAGTCATCTAATTCCTGCGCACACTCTCCAAAATGCATGCTGCAAAATACTGAAAAGCTGGCTACCTACGCCTGTGCCCCCGACTTTCTGTTTGTGTTACTTTCATTTATAATACTAGTGTGGAAGGAAGAGTTATTTTACAAAATATCATCATCAACTCAACATCAGCTTTGAGCCGGTTTACAATCTAACCAAATGCGGTAGAATACCTAAATAATAATAATAATAATAATAATATATCTTTATTTCCCAAAAGTTACAGATAATTATACGAGTATCTTATGTTAACAGTTTATGCTTACATGGTAGAGGAAAAGAAAAATTAATACATAAGACATTTAGATGTTGCCGAAATCTGTACACAATAATTTGAACTCTGTCCCTTAAACTAGGTTATCCTGTGTCTTAAGGGACAGTGTTTCGCAATAACATTCTAAGAGGTATGTTTATGAGTGGACGGTGTCGATTTGTCTTCAGATGGGAAAAAAAAAAAAGGTATAATTAACATTAGTTTCTAAAAATTAAGTATGAGTATGTAAGGGTGAGTGTGAAAGAGTGTGAATGTATGTGTGTAGGAGTTTGTGTGTGAGTGAGTGGGGGAGTTGTTTGTGCAAGCGTGTGTGGATGCAGGGATTTAAGAGTAAGTGTGAGCATAGAGATGAATGAGTAAATATGTGCTTATTAGGTGATGTAAGTAAGTAAAGTCTCCGTTTCGGTATAGTCCTGTCCAAGTAGCCATTCTGTTACTTTTAATTTTAAGTTGTGTTTGTTGAGGTCTAGGATATTTATTTTTTTATGGATCTTTTTGTAAATGTAAGCGCTGATGACGTAATACTGGTGCTTAGCGAAGGTGGTCTTGTGTTGGGTGCCTGTGGGAAGGTTAGTGCGCTTTCTAGGGTTAGATGGGGGAAGGCTGCGATGGATCCTTAGGACAGATTGAAGCACAAAGAGTTGACGAACTGTAAGAACTTTGCAGTCTGCATACAATTGCGTCGTTGGGTATCTATGGGGCTTCCTTGTCATTACTTTTAGTACGGCCCTTTGTGCTCTCTCTGCCCCCAGGACGTAACCTTTCGAAGCTGCACCCCACACAGGGATGCAATATCCTATGGCCGATTGACATAGTGCGTAATATACCATTTTTAAAATATCGGCATTTGCGGAGTTTCGGAGGGATTTAAATATATATATTAGCCGCAGAGTTCTATTCGTGACAGCGTCTAGTTGCTTTTTCCATGTAAGTCCGTCATCTATATGGACACCCAGATATTTTACGTTGTCACTTCTAGTGAGTGCAGGACAACAGCAAGAGGCTGATTGGTTAAAGCATGAATGAGCAGTAATTGAAAAACTGCGTGAAGGTGCGGTTTTTCTCCTGATTGCAAAAGGGATGTAGCAAGTTTTGTCTATATTTAAGGTAAGGAGATTTAAATTGAGCCATTTCATTATTTCTGCTATTGCTGACTCAGCTATAGATTTGATAGTATCCCAAGTAGGTCCTCGAACTAAGATTGCAGTGTCATCAGCATATGTGTATATCTTGGTGTGTGGAAGGTTCATATTGCAAAGGTCGTTGACATAAATCAGAAAGAGGGTGGGGCCTAGTATGCTGCCCTGAGGGACGCCGAAAGTAACAGACTCCTCTTCACTGAAGTGGGAGTCAATTTTAACACTCTGGGTACGATTTCGGAGATAATCTTTAAAGATTTCAAGTGACACGCCACGTACACCTATGTTTTCCAAATTTGACCTGTGTTTTACATGGAGTTACTGTCTATCAAACCTCCATAAACCAGTTACTTGGCAACAGAACCCTCCTCCTCGCTCCTTAGATAGACTACCTCCTTAGATAGACTGAAGGTCAGACTTTCTGGCGTCTGACTACCTGTAACGACTGTCAAAGATCTATGAATGATAACCGGGACCAACGACTTTAGGTACTTTCTGAGGGACAGGGCCACGTGACCAGTAATTTCCTAGATAAAATTAGAATTTAAAAAGTCACAGTGGTGTCCCGGTTTCGAATCCGTAACGTCGTCGACGGTGCATAGTGTTCCACGCGCGCCTCAAGGAATTCGAAGCCTACTGGGACCAAGGGTCTGATTCTGAAAGGAATACTCGGCCCCGGGACAAAAATCAACCAAGGAACAAGAGTGGGTTTTTAGTCAGTAAAAGTCTGACACAATCTCCCGCTCTGCCCAGGAATGTAGGATGTCACTGGAAGATTTTCCCAACGAAAAAAAAAACGTAAAGCATGAGATAATTAAATAAATAAAAAATTACCTGCCTTTCCTGTTCTCATCGCAACCCTGCGTCATACTAGTTTGCCAGAACCATAATGTGTTTGAAACATCACTTGACAGTTGAATTATAACTGTAGTTCTATCGGAATGTTTGCAACCCCTCTAAAAGTAAAAGCAAAGTAAATCAATAACGATAAAGTAGATCTTTGGAAGATAAGGAGTCACCAATACCACAATAAGAACACAATGAGAAATGTGAGGAGAAAGACGGAAAGTATCAACATTTAATATTGACACAATATCAATTGGATTAGAATTAGGTCGAAATTATGATAAATGGCTAGGTATGACCAAGTAGGCATGCAAGTGTCTGGATAACCTATATAGTGCCTTGCTGTGTGACTCGCTGCTCGAGAACTTGAGAAAGTTTTGATGACGTCACAATTTAGTAGCCGCACGAAAGCTGCGCTGACGTCCTTAGTCGAGGTTCACAGTTTAGACACAAAATAGATAGGTACAGAAGTCAATCTACATACAAAGCGCGCTCGAGCAACGCACACATAGCTCATGGACACGATATCTCGACTCAATTCAGCTCAATGTGAGCTCGAGTGCTATCGATTTGAAACACGTGTCTGTGAACATTTTTGTGAAAAAATTGACCAAAAAAAAACCTTATTCTAACTGTTCAGTGGACGGTTGTTTAAATTCAACATTATACAGTGAATTTACGTTTTTTGGCTACCAGTTGTTACAGAGAGGTAAGTAGATATTTGCTTGTATTTTGATGGTTTGTTTTAACGTAACACAAAACAGGTCCCGCGCCGTGAAAGAGAAGATGATTTGGTGGCCATGTTATATTTTTACAATTCAGATTAGGTAGGCATTTATCGCCGCGCCCGATTGCACTCGGACAGTTCGTCGTCACGCTGACCAAAACGCGATCGCCGAGCGTAGGTATGAAAAGTGAAGTACATACATAAGATTGACTTCTGTAAAGGAAGGATCCTCCGACCAGACGGGAGTTGGACTCAACGCAACACAACGTCTAAAATTTACGGCAAAGACACGTGTACGTTTTAAAAGTTGGGTGAGTTTTCCTGGAAATCCTCATCATTACTCAAGTAAATCTAGAATAGAATAGAATAGAATAAAACATTATAGGTTGATTATGCTTCAGCAGAGCATGATAAGAATCCCTCCGAGTCTCTTAAATCCTATTTTTTGACACATTTTGACAAATATCTCTCTAAAAATTACACCAACGAGGGACAACTTTCGTAATATATTGGAGAGAGAGGTGCCAGAATCCTAAAATATACAACGTCAGTTATCAAACCATTAAAAATTCAATTCCGTTCGGAAGAATTCGGCCAGCATCGGCCATCAGTTACGTTATTCGATGAACGCAGCATAGACACTGCGCTGCCTACCAACTGCGTCTGACAGTTGATTGAAACTGATTGCGCTCAACCAATCACTGCTGCTCTCATTCGATGCTCAGACAGATACCAATAGAATTTAAAAAACTGGGCAAGTGCGAGTCGGACTCGTGCTCTGAGGGTTCTGTACAAATCTTACCAGTCAGGTAAGATATGTACAGACTCCCAAAGGGATAAAACGGGGTTTTAAAGTTTGTATGGAGAAACCGACTTTTATGCGGGCGAAGCCGCTGGCACAAGCTAGTTGAATTATAAAGAGGAAAGATTTGTATTTCTCTATGTTAGTAATTAGTTTTTTTTTTGTAATTAATAAACTAAATTACGAAGTTCATCTCAAATAAATTAAATTAAGTACCTAAGAATGTCAGTCGAAAGATTCTATCATGAATATTCACGACACGTTTTTCTTAGTGGGTGTACTTTAATGTTCATTTATTTAAAACTAACGTCTGCCAGCGGCTTTGCCCGCGTGAAAGTATGTTTCTACATACAAACTTTGGGCCCCCGTTTCATCCCCTTAGAGGGTGAATTTAGCAAAATCCTCTCTTAGTGCTCTCCTACGTTATAAAAGGAAACTTTGTGCAAAATTTCTCAGTGCTAGTCCCAGTAGTTTCGGCTGTGCGATGATATGTCTGTCAGTCAGTTTCTCCTTTTATATATATAGACTAGCTTCTGCCCGCGGCGTCGCTCGCTTGATAGTAGATTTCTCCATACAAATTTTGGGCCCCCGTTTCATCCCCTTAGGGGGTGAATTTTTGAAAATCCTCTCTTAGTGCTCGCCTACGCCATAAAAGGAAGCCTTGTGCAAAATTTCTCACTGCTAGTCCCAGTAGTTTCGGCTGTGCGCTGATATGTCAGTCAGTCAGTTTCTCCTTTTATATATACAGCTGAACATGAAATAACACATTTAATTTGAATGTTGAGTAGAAGGTAGTGGAGTACTTTGATAAAGCTTTGATCGTCTTGACACCCTTGAGAGAAGTTCTATTCATCGAAGTGGTAAAGCATTTTCTTGACTTTTGATAAATCGACTGTCCCTAAGGAAACTCGAATCTGAAATTTTCATTTATTTTTTATTTCTGTTTTAAGTTTAGCATATAAGTAAATTTTAATGTGCGTACTACAAACACGATAATTTTATTATCAGTGCTTATTGTTTTTTTGAAGTTGAATAGTATCGGATCGATCGGGGTTTTATTTGAATTCTACACAAAATTTACATTAGGCTTCGCTTAATTTACCCTGAGGCGCGCGTGGAGCAGTGGTGGCCGAGTGGTAACAGCCCCGACTTACAAGTTGCAGGTCGCGGGTTCAAACCCAGCCAGGCGCATTACTTTGTGTAATTTATTTCATCACCACTGCTCTCAAAACGGTGAAGGAAAACATCGTGAGGAAACCGGCATGTCCTAGAACAAAAAAATCGAAGACATGTGACATCCACCAACCCGCACTGGGCCCGCGTGGTGGATTACGGTCCATTTCCTCTCCCAGAGAGGAGGCCTGAGTCCCAGCAGTGGGAACATTATAAGGCCGACTATGCTATGCTATGATATGCGCGTGGAGCAATACGCGCCGTCGGCGACTTGGGCTTGGTCCAGACGGTTACTGGACAGTCGGATGGCGGGCTACCCATTGCTCGCCGTCCGCAAGCCCGCGCCTACGGTGGCCGGAAATCGGGATCGGAATCCCGGCGGTGGTTGGGGCGTGAGGACCGTTGCCGTTGCCTCACGCGATCGGCCGCCTTCTTTGCTAGCACTACTGCTTGCTCCGGACCATGGCCTGTACCAAGGCCCGGCACGAGAGATCACCGCCGCCGATTGCCCCCACGAGGACACGGCGTTGCTCTGCCCAAGCGGGGCACACCTCCACCGTTTGCTCCACCGTGTCCTCCGGGCGGAAGGTTTATGATAAGAAAAGCATAGTTGTAGAGATTCAAAAAATAGATTGAGGAGAGATGGTCAAACAAGAAAAGATTAAGCAAATGATATATTTTATAAATAATGTAACAAAGAGTGCTTCTAACAATTGAATATTAGTAAATTGAACTAGAAACCTTTCATTTACGTCTATCTCTATGACAATACTTATATATAAAATACGCAAAACATTATGAGCAGGTAGGGAATTTAGTTATAAATGTGACTTGGTAAATTTTTGTCTATGTGAAAGTTGGTTGTTAGGAGATGAAGTTTCAAGTCACTGATAAATATTATTTTTAGAAACAAAGGCAAACCATATTTATTTTATCTTTTAGTAAATAACATTAAATTAATAACACATTTTACTTAAAAAAGAAAAAATTACGTGTTGGTCCGACGACGAGCCCTAAGTAGCTATTGTTTTTATTTTTTAAGGTGGGAATCCTCTAATGACTTATAATCATCCAATGTGTCTCCCGTTCTGCGAGCGAGAGGGTTTGTCAGACTTTTACTGACGAAAACCACAACCGGGTCCTTCACTTGCCCTTTGAGTTCTAGGATCACGGGTTTTCTTTTGAGAAAATGCCCGCGGCTCTAGGGGCATTGCTGGGCCCCTACAGTTTGATTCATGATATTTATTTGTGGAGGGCGTGGAATACTGTAGTTCTCCTCAAACACCCCTCTTTGATGAGATTCACAGTATTCTAGTACTTTGAGCATGATTATGGCGTGCCCAAAGTAGCATGGGATAAGATCTAAAATATCAGCGCATCACAAGCGAGGAATTTTGTCCAAATTTATTCACGCTCAAAACGTTTCGGGAACTCGTTCATTGTACATACAGCTAAGGAATGGAATTCCTTGCCTATGCCAGTGTTTGCGTTTTCTGATAGCTGCAAGCTATGGGTCTTTAAGTAAAGAATAAATAGGACACTTCTCGGTAAGCGTGTTCCACCATCGACAACATCATTGCTTACCAGCAGGTGAGATAATGTTCAAGCGTGAGTTTAACGATAATAAAAAGAAAATGCCCATTAGGTCAATCTTCATGACAATAATTTTTGCTATCTAGGTACGTTTTTTTTTGTGAATTCTGAAAAAACCAAACGAATGAAATGAATATATTATGGAAATAACATGCTCGGTCAACTTCGGTTTCATATATTGATTCAAACAAAACGGAATCGGCAATATTGACTTGAAATACGATTCGGTTTTTGGTTAGGACTGAATTTCAATTCGATGTAGTTTCCCTTTGAATGTGCGGATCTTATTGCCAGCATACATTGTACAACATATGACGTTTACTCTAGGGTAGCCAACGAAATGTATCGCAATCTTTTCATTTAGCCATTTCGGGTAGAAAATGTGACTATAGCATGAAAAGCAAACCCTGTGACCTATGAAATATTCTATCCACAAAAAACAGTGATTTCTGTGCAAACTTTTTCCTTTTTAACTCGTTTAGAGAATATGGTTTTATTTTATAAATATGACGACTTTTGTACACGGAACTGGGAAATAGTCCCTACACTACTTTCAAGTTAAATACATTACAAAATCAATTTACACAAAATCAACATAATCTGATAGCTTACTTCATTACAATTTATCAGAATATAAGGTTCGTAGAGCTAAGATGCGTATTTTCTGAGATATCGTCGTTTTAGTGAACGCGGGGAAGTCGTGTCGTGGATGTCGTGATGGATTCTTTGTGTGACGATTTAAACGCACGGGCGTTTTCAACGGGTACCGGATATGTATCATGAAGGTTTGTGCAAAGTTGCTCGCTTTCTAGAACCAGTGCCGAAATGTGTGTGTGTTTTTATATTTTTATAGTGTTTTTATTAACCTTATTAGCAACTGCGGGTCCTGGCTCGTACTATGGGGTCCCACACAAAACTAAACTAAACTACATACTCCGTTGCGATGGCCTATGTGAAAACCATACATATGTTCCTTCAGTTGTCTTTTTCGTTCTAGGACCACTGGTTTTCATTTCAGAAGTTTTCCCATGTTCTTAGCAGGCATCGTCCCTGTTGGGCCCCTTCGGTTCTGGTGATATCTCTTTGAGAACGAATATTATAAAGAGGTAATAGTACATTATGGTATAAGTGTGTAATGTTAGTGATTACCGTCGAGGCGGTATTTAGACCCGAGCCGTGGCGAGGGTCTTAAGAGAGCCAAGAACGGTAATCATTAATTACTCACGTGTGTCATACGATGTTTTTCGATACACTTGTAAAGAAAACAACAGTAAAACTAATACAATTTTCTGTGACATGGCGGTAAAAATCTGCTTTCATAACCACGCGTATAATTTTTTTTTATTTATCCCTAGAGGAAGGCTAAGGTATTTTGATCATACTGCCTAGTCTTACGTTTATGTTTTCTTGCGTGAAAAGTTTTTACGATAATGTCTTTCGTAGTGACAATAGAATACGGATGGAACATTTTCTAATTATTTTGTAGTATTTAATTAATACAGCCACTAAACTTTACTGGAATAAAAAAAACCACGCGAATAACCGTGCGCATCTTAAAATGGCGGCCATAGACCACAAAAAAAAAAATTGAATTACTAATAGTAAATTATGATATAAGTGTGTAATGTTAGTGATTACCGTCGAGGCGGTATTTAGACCCGAGCCGGGCGAGGGTCTTAAGAGAGCCAAGAACGGTAATCATTAATTACTCACGTGTCATACGACGTTTTACAATACACTTGTGAAGAAAACAACAGTAAAAATAGTAAAATTTTCTGTGACATGGCGGTAAAAATCTGTTTTCTGTTTTCATAACGCGCGCATCATTTATTTTATTTACCCTTAGAGGAAGGCTAAGGTATTTTGATCACACTGCCTAGTCTTACGTTTATGCACCGTTTATGTTTTCTTGCGTTAAAAGTTTTACGATAATGTGTTTCGTAGTGTCAATAGTATACGGATGTAACATTTTAATGATTTTGTATTATTTAATTTTATTTAATTAAGTAATACAGCCACTGAACTTAACTGGAATAAAAAAAACACGCCAAAATCCGCGCGCATCTGAAAATGGCGGCCAAAGACTACAAAAAAAAAAAATTAAGGTACGATTTATTTACTAAATGTTTTTTTATTAAATAAATCGTTTGTACAAGATAAATTTGTCCATTTTAACTTGTAAATTGGATGAAATATTATAAGTTAGTAAGACACTAATTTATATAGGTACTATTGAACGGGAATTTAATTGGAATTCAAAATTTGTTTTGCGAATAAAGAGGTTGAACAAAAAGGTTTTAACTACATTATAGCACTAGTGCGTAATGGTAATCAAAATGTCACAGGTTGGTAACGAGTGCCATTATACACCTAAGTGCAGTACAATAAAAGTCACTTTCTGAGCAAGTGTGTTGTAAATGTTTTTTATTAATTTAATTACAAGTTAAATTTGTCCATTTTAACTTGTAAATTGAATGAAATAAGTAAGTAAGACATTAATTTATATACTATTGAACGGAATTTTATTCGAATTCAAAATTTGTTTTGCGAACAAAGAGGTGGAACAAAAAGGTTTTAACTACATTATAGTACTAGTGCGTAATGGTAATCAAAATGTCACAGTTTGGTAACGAGTGTAGTATACCTAAGTGCAGTGCAATAAGAGTCACTTTCTGAGCAAGTGTGTTGAAAAGTTTTTTTTTTTGTTTGTAAGAGCTAATGCTGAAAGGTACTAATTCGCTTGTTAAATTTTGTTCACCGATAGAAAGCGCATTATTCCTGAGTGACATAGGCTATATTTTAAGAACGTGGGTGAAGCTGCGGGCAAAAGCTAGTAATGAATAAACTCAAAAAATTTAAGTCATCAGTAGTCAGTTATCACTGAGTGACATATATGTTTAACTATAACGTGGGCGAAGCCGCTGTCCGAAGCTAATCATTGTTTAAAACAAAACGATTTTGTTGCTCGGGAAACATTTATAAACGATTTCTTTGAAGTGAAATTCGACGAAATAAAATTGTAGTAGAAAGCGCGGAAAATTTTGTAAAGAAAATTCTATAAGCACAAAAATTAAAAGGTAAGAAGTAAGAAAACACAAATTAATTTATTTTCCTTAATCTTTTTCCTCGTATTTTATTCAATTGAACATAGAATATAAATTTTCTATTTCGATAAACTAAAGTAGCTCTATTTTAGGAGTACAAATGTAGGCCTTCTATTATGTTCTACGTTCAATGCTTACCTACCTTCTTCACTTGGGCGAGGCAATAATACCTTCGCCAAGCCCCACCAATATTAACTTGTAGACTGAGTGATGGCTCCTCAAGAATTTCTCTATACACCACACACAATTTGTATTTTATAACCGTTCCTATAAAGTCCTTTTTCAATTGTGTGTAAGCGAGCGCAGTTAGTTATAGGTATCTATTTTAGTTTTATAAAAGTAATGAACATTCGGTAGATGGGATGCCATCAAGCTAGGTGGATCGATGATCTTTGCAAATTGGCTGGTAACTGCTGGATGAAAGTTGCCATCAATGGAAATTAATGGCATGCGAATGGAGAGGCCCCTGTCCAGCTTAGCACTCTGAATTACGGTCTTCTACATTTCAGAGTAAATCAACTACTTTAAAACGATAAAAAAAAACAACGTGGGAAAACGAGTTTAAAATCAAAACTTCGAAAACATGTGTTATCCATTAACCAGCAATAGGCCCACGTGGTAGAGCCCACTGCCTCTCACAAACAGGAATAGGCCTGACTCAAGACTAGGCCCAAATATTAGTATAGAAGTAAACTGGGACTCAGGCCACCTGAGTTCCAGTTTACTTCTATACTAAAATTTAAAAACACTTTAGTTTGTTTATTGGTTTGTTTGACCGCACTAATCTCAGGAGCTACTACTGAAGGTTCGAATTTAATCATTCTTGGTTGGCTAGCTCATCGAGCAACTTGGATAGCATATCGAGGAACTATATACTACGACGTCTAATAAGAATGGAGACAAAGTACCAAAGACGCAAGTTCCAACAGTTAGATCATTAGTGGATCATGCTTATGCTATGATACAGCGAAGTGTGGATATGTTTGTTCTTAGGTAGGTTACAAATTTTTAGTACACCTTTGAAGAGCGCACCGGTGATTACAACCGTGAAAGCAATAAAAAGGGTTTAAACAAAGCCACACTCGACAGCAAGGATCCCTTCAAAGTTGAATGTATGGCTTAGATTCAGTATAAACACCCCCAGGAGATGCACCAAGGATGCGAGCGGTGCTAACTTGCTAGTCTGTACTTATATGCGACTTGTACTTACAGGGATTTCTAATGTCACACTTGGATACATCGTTTTGAATTCAGCTAGATTTGTTATTATACAAGCATCGTGTTTGCTATGCCCCTTAGGGCCTAGATTAGCGTTTGTTTTAGGGCCATTGAATAAGTCCCGTTTTTAGTTTTTAGGTAAGATACCCTAAAAATTAATTTGAAGTGTATTTATTATTTATTTATTTAAACTTCATACACAGTGGTGGAACATAGACGGAATTAATGCCACAAGGAATTTTCTACCAATCAACCATTGGGTTAAAAAGACAACATTGTGGTAGGTGTGCACAATAAATAAATAACAGATATTTAATATATATGTTTGAATAAAAAGGTTAGTTGCACTTTAAGGTACTGTATCTCTAACGTTTATAGAATATTACAATCAGAAAACAAGAGCAAACATTGTGTATTGTACAATTTTACGGTTTGTATCCCACACCAAAGGCTTACCCAACTTCGAACACATTATGATCATCCCTTCTAGCCTATTTCCATCGTCATATGCCAAGCCATTGAGCTCTAAAACAGCTGGCACCCCGGGGGTGACAAGAACTTGACGGATGATGTCATTGTTGCTGGCATGCCGTGCTATCCGACCAGTGCTTTTGCTACAGGTTAGGCCATGGTGGTCGAAGCGATCATATTAATTAATATTACTATCACTTTAGGATACAATAAATGAAGTACGTGTTCTGCCGTAAAACTACACTGCAGTTTGGTAGAAGACATATGTTACACTAGCTTTTGCCAGCGGCTTCGCCCGCTTGAAAATAGGTTTCCCCATACAAACTTTGGACCCCCGTTGTATCCCCTTAGAGGGTGAATTTTGCAAAATCCTCTCTTAGTGCTTGCCTACGTAATAAAAGGAAACCTTGACCAAAATTTCACGCTTCTATTCCCAGTAGTTTAGACTGTGCGTTGATAAGTCAGTCAGTCAGTTTCTCCTTTTATATATATAGATAACGAATGTATAAATTAAAAAAAGTTAAATCTTCACATTTTGAAATCTGGTCTAGATTTTATTATCTTAAATAATTTGTTTAGCAGAACAATGTTTGCCGGCTGGTTGCAGGTTGAGAAAGTAGAGACACGGAAAAACGGCGGCCCCTAATGAATCCACAACAAAAATAAGAAACAAAAGCATGCACAGAGTCCCCAAGCCCATCCCTTACGTCTTGACATTAGCATAACGTTAACAAATGGAGATTTGAGACCCACCACAGCACCAGGTAGAAGGATCCGTCATCAAGGCATTATGAGTCACCATTAATATTAAATTTCTTCGGCAGCCTCAAGCTTGACGCGTGCAGGGCGGGAACGATAATTTTCACGGGATATTTCTCGGCGTAAACAGGTGAGAGTGAATTTTTTATTATCTTGCGTCCGTGCTGTTATCGCTCATGAGATTTTGTTTATTCATGCCGTTCTAATGTTCTGGTTTTAGTTTTATGGAGTTTGGTCTCTGTGGTATGTTGGGGAATAAACTAGGACAGGTAGGACAAGAACTGTATTTGGTCTAAACTAATTTATTCAAACAAATCTGTAACGTGAGGTGAGACTTACTAATAGTGATCATCACACTATATTATATAGGCAAACAATGAATAGGTTACTTCTAGAAGTAACCTATTCGCTTGCCTAGGCAAGCGTCCTCCATCAACAAATGATCATGCTCATCACACAAACATTTGTCCTGGGTGGGAATCGAACCCACGACCTCCGGTATAGCAGTCAGGGCTACTGACCACTAGACCAACAGACTAGTCAAACATCATTAACAAATACATCAAACGTCATTAAAAACAAATATATTATCAAAGCAAATTAGGTAGGTTGATACTTAATGATTTATCTGAACAAAAAAAAAACTGGGCAAGTGCGATTTGGTGTCACGCTCTGAGGGTTCCGTATAAACTCACCGAGTATCTCGATGATTTTTCCGAATCGCAATTATTTTTTTGTTATGACGTAACAGAAAATTTCCAGTTTTCAGATTTATTCCTATACCTGTACTATAAGACCTTGCTTTATGCAAAATTTCTGGATTCCGGGTTAACGGGAAGTACCCTATGAATCCCTCGAGAGTGTCGAAATATACATTTTGAGACAAAACGGTAACTTTTATTTTCGTTAACTTAGAAGTTTGATTTTTACCACGCAGACCTAAGAATATGGTTTTAATTTCAGCTCGATAATGCGTTCCCCAGATAAAGGGTTTTGACAGACCGACAGACGGACAACAAAGTGATCCTATAAGGGTTCCGTTTTTTTCTTTTGAGGTACGGAACCCTAAAAAGAAAACTACGACGTCTGTTTAATCTTCCTGCCTTTTACAGTTCATAGCTAAGACAGGAAAACGTCGAGACCAGGCCAGCTACTTACTTTATAATTAAACTGAAGTTGTTCCACGAGAGTGTAACCCCACCTTAAAACAGTAAAACCTCTTCAGGATTTTAGTTGAAATTTAAATTTAGCTCAAGTTTATCGTTTGCGTAAAACTTTTACGTTAGCTTTCAGATATTGCGGAAATTAGATTTATGATTCGAGAAGAATCTATTAGGTTTCACAGGAAGTTTATTGACTTGTTATGCTCTCATATTATATTGGGTTGGTATTCGTTATTTCTTAGAATAACCTGAATGTGAAACGTTTTGATTCGCTGTTGCTGGCGGCTTTTGAAAACTGTCCCAAGAGAAATATACTCACGTGATAAATAGTATCCTTTATTCCAGGATATGGTCTATCCTTGTACCAAGTTTCATCTAAATCCGTTCTGCCGTTCGAGCGTGAAGAAGTAACCAACTCACAAACCTTCGTTTTTAATAGGGTTCCGTACCTCAAAAAGAAAAAAACGGAACCCTTACAGTAACACTTTGTTATCTGTATGTCAAGACCCTTTATCTCGGGAACGCGTAGAGGTATCGAGTTGAAATTTAAACCATATGATTAAATCTGCGGTCTCTTGAAGTTGTGAAAAACTCAAACTTCTAAGTTAACGAACGAAAAAGATACGGCCGTTTATGTCGCAAAAAACTTAAATTTCGACACTCTCAAGGGAATCAAAATCTTAGAGTATTTCCCGTTGACCCAGAATCCTGAAATTTGGCATGAAGTAAGATCTTATAGCACAAGTATAGGAATAAATCTGAAAACCGTAAATTTGTTGTTACGACACAAAAAAAAACTTTTTTGAATTCGGGATTTGACTATTTACATAGGTGACTTTGTACGGTACCCTCAGGGCGCGAATCCGACTCGCACTTGCCAAGTTTTTATTATTATTGATAGACTCGAGTTTGATCACTACATAATATGGTAAGCGATGATTTGGTCTACGATGGAGGACGCTTGCCTAGGCAAACAATGAATAGGTTACTTCTAGAAGTAACCTATTCGCTTGCCTAGGCAAGCGTCCTCCATCGTAGACCAAATCATCGCTTACCATATTATGTAGTGATCAAACTCGAGTCTATCAATAATAATAAAAACTTGGCAAGTGCGAGTCGGATTCGCGCCCTGAGGGTACCGTACAAAGTCACCTATGTAAATAGTCAAATCCCGAATTCAAAAAAGTTTTTTTTTGTGTCGTAACAACAAATTTACGGTTTTCAGATTTATTCCTATACTTGTGCTATAAGATCTTACTTCATGCCAAATTTCAGGATTCTGGGTCAACGGGAAATACTCTAAGATTTTGATTCCCTTGAGAGTGTCGAAATTTAAGTTTTTTGCGACATAAACGGCCGTATCTTTTTCGTTCGTTAACTTAGAAGTTTGAGTTTTTCACAACTTCAAGAGACC
This sequence comes from Mythimna pallens, assembly GCA_961205895.1. NCBI lineage: Eukaryota > Metazoa > Arthropoda > Insecta > Lepidoptera > Noctuidae > Mythimna > Mythimna pallens. The sequence continues at coordinate 1,586,450 of OY540824.1, forward strand.
GCAGATTTAATCATATGGTTTAAATTTCAACTCGATACCTCTACGCGTTCCCGAGATAAAGGGTCTTGACATACAGATAACAAAGTGTTACTGTAAGGGTTCCGTTTTTTTCTTTTTGAGGTACGGAACCCTATTAAAAACGAAGGTTTGTGAGTTGGTTACTTCTTCACGCTCGAACGGCAGAACGGATTTAGATGAAACTTGGTACAAGGATAGACCATATCCTGGAATAAAGGATACTATTTATCACGTGAGTATATTTCTCTTGGGACAGTTTTCAAAAGCCGCCAGCAACAGCGAATCAAAACGTTTCACATTCAGGTTATTCTAAGAAATAACGAATACCAACCCAATATAATATGAGAGCATAACAAGTCAATAAACTTCCTGTGAAACCTAATAGATTCTTCTCGAATCATAAATCTAATTTCCGCAATATCTGAAAGCTAACGTAAAAGTTTTACGCAAACGATAAACTTGAGCTAAATTTAAATTTCAACTAAAATCCTGAAGAGGTTTTACTGTTTTAAGGTGGGGTTACACTCTCGTGGAACAACTTCAGTTTAATTATAAAGTAAGTAGCTGGCCTGGTCTCGACGTTTTCCTGTCTTAGCTATGAACTGTAAAAGGCAGGAAGATTAAACAGACGTCGTAGTTTTCTTTTTAGGGTTCCGTACCTCAAAAGAAAAAAACGGAACCCTTATAGGATCACTTTGTTGTCCGTCTGTCGGTCTGTCAAAACCCTTTATCTGGGGAACGCATTATCGAGCTGAAATTAAAACCATATTCTTAGGTCTGCGTGGTAAAAATCAAACTTCTAAGTTAACGAAAATAAAAGTTACCGTTTTGTCTCAAAATGTATATTTCGACACTCTCGAGGGATTCATAGGGTACTTCCCGTTAACCCGGAATCCAGAAATTTTGCATAAAGCAAGGTCTTATAGTACAGGTATAGGAATAAATCTGAAAACTGGAAATTTTCTGTTACGTCATAACAAAAAAATAATTGCGATTCGGAAAAATCATCGAGATACTCGGTGAGTTTATACGGAACCCTCAGAGCGTGACACCAAATCGCACTTGCCCAGTTTTTTTTTTGTTCAGATAAATCATTAAGTATCAACCTACCTAATTTGCTTTGATAATATATTTGTTTTTAATGACGTTTGATGTATTTGTTAATGATGTTTGACTAGTCTGTTGGTCTAGTGGTCAGTAGCCCTGACTGCTATACCGGAGGTCGTGGGTTCGATTCCCACCCAGGACAAATGTTTGTGTGATGAGCATGATCATTTGTTCTGTGTCTGGGTGTAATTTATCTATAATATGTATGTATTTAGAAATATATATGTATGTTTATCAGTCGTCTAGTACTCATAACACAAGCTCTGCTTAGCTTGAGACTAGACGACGTTGTGTGATAGTTGTGGAATATACCTATATTTGTTTCACAATTTAGTATAAAGAAATTGATATCTTATTTTGAAAGTAAGTCCAAGCATTCAGTCAGTACATGGGCTTTTGTTTGGTACTGTAAAGCCCGTATGAACGACCTTACTCAAAAATTTGTAGTGACACTTTAGGTGCCGTAAAAGCACTTATTGCATTTTATTGCTTTCGTTTCGTTATTAGCCTTCTTATAAAAATATATTCTATAAACATGGAAAAATAGACTCTGACAAGACTTGTCCTGATTTTTGGTGTTGATAACGAAACCATAGCCGATTTAGCCGGAGAATCACGAACGCACAACACCATCTATCGAGCTAGTTGGTAGTTAGTTATTGGTCAGAACTTATGTTCCAAATATGGTTGGTACTGGAAGTGTGACGATTTGAACTCTAAATACTTTTTATCTATACTAATTATTTTAAAAAGAAAAAAATTTATATTTTTGTTTGTAACAAATAATTATCTGTCTGTTTGTCAAGACCCTTTATCTCGGGATCGCGTGGAGGTATCGAGTTGAAATTAAAACTATATTATCAAGGCTGCGGTTTCTTGAAGCTGTGAAAAAATCAAACTTCTAAGTTAACGAACAAAAAAGATACGGCCGTTTATGTCGCAAAAAACGTATATTTCAATACTCACAAGGGAATCAAATTTCAGAATCCTGAAATTTGGCATGAAGCAAGGTCTTATGGCACAGGTATAAGAATAAATCTGAAAATAGTTAATTTATATGTTGTCACAAAAAAAGAAACCTGTTTGCGATTCGGAAAAATCTTCGAGACTCCATTCGGAAATTAAACTGTTTACATAGGCAAGTTTATACGGAACCCTCAGAGCACGAGTCTGACTCGCACTAGTCCAGTTTTTTTTTTACGCTTTTTAATTTTTTTTTCTTTCGTAGGAACTTTCTTCTGACAATGATAACAAAAATAGAATTAACGAAATTGGTTCAGCCGTTCACGCGTGATGATGTATAGCTAAGCGAATTAGGGATTCATTTTAGCATTCTGTCACTCCGCTGTCCGTCTATCTGTCACCGAGATGTATCTCAAGAAACGTCATAGATAAACAGTTTAAATTTTCACAGATGATGTATTTCTGTTGCCGCTGTAACAACAAATACTAAAACAGAATAAAATAAATATTTAAGTTGGAATCCCATAAACAAACGTAATGATTATGCCGTCTTTTGCTATGAACGGTACGAATCCCTTGTGCGTGAGTCCGACTCGAACTTGGTCAGTTTTTTATACCATCATCATCATCTTCCTGCCCTTGTCCCGTTTTATTTGAGGTCGGCACAACACGTTTTTTTCTTCCATTCTCTCCTGTCACTCGTCACGCTATCACTAACTACCTTTTCTTTCATATCACTTCTCACACAATCCATCCATGTTATATATATAGACTGATAATATATATGTATATATATTTGTAGTTTTATATTATATTAAATATATATGTATGTTTATGTTATTTATATACATTTGTTTTTTTTATGTACCTACCATGTTTTCTCGGAAGGAAGACCTGGAGTCCTGAAATACAGGGCTACCCTAGTTTAGGCTTCAGTCCACTCCATTTATTATGTCTGTACTGTGTTACATCAATGTGGAAAAATAAATGAATTTTTTATTTTATTCTCTTCACTACCCTTGCTTGGCTAGTAGAGAATGCCTAGGACATTAAGTCCGCCTTTGTACCTTTGTGTTGCTTGAAGTTTAAATAAATAATATAAAGAGTTGTAGACTGCCTGAAAGCAATAAACCAATTACAGATGTTTTTACATTGAGAGAAGAGTGAAGCCGTGGCGCACTAGTGATAATATAGAGAGAACAAATGATAAATGATATTTAATTTTATTTTCGTCAATTGAAACTAGATGAGGTCGGATATCCTAGCTAATAACCCTGAAAATATTAAGTGAATGGGTACTTAAAGAACGATATTCCTCAAATAAAATAACTTACAAGTTTAAATTGCTACGGTGAAGGCAAGTATGTCGAAAAACCTACCGAGCCGAAATACTTAGATTAGATTTTCAGACCATAAATTACGTTGGAACCTAAATTTAGCATGAACAAGTACCTTGTGACTGAGAAGACTTTTAATATAGACTAGAAATTTTTTAACAAAACGGGCGGTTTACGTAGTTTAATTTTTGATTTGTTCGTCAACTCGCTACTGCTAAACTCACCAGCGCACGCGAGTTTGCACCTTCCAATTTCACCTACATTTTTTACTTTACACGTATAAACTACAGTCAAATAAAAACTGATTGAAACTAATATTTACCTATTGCCCACGCTGGGCAGTTTTTACCAGAATGTTACTTTTTAATGGAGTGTAAAGTCCCGCAAACCTCCTTTGAATAGGAAAGGTCCTGCGACCAGACAGATGTTTTGTCAGATCCGGGCCCGATAATTAAATTCAGGCTATGTTCTAATCACGTGAAGAACACTAATACCGCGATCTTAGCAAAGGTGAGACGGTACTTCACGCTGGAACAGCTACTCAACTTTATCAGGCACTAGTTCCATCATGTATGGAGTACTGCTCTCATCTTTGGGATGGGTGTACCAAATACCAGCTTGATGCACTAGAGTCGATTGAGAAACGAGCCAAGAAGATCATTAGTAATGATGCACTTTCAAGTCAAAACTTCAAAATCTTGAGCGTCGATGCCGAGTTACTGGCCTTTATGTTTTCTATCGTTTAAATTTCGGGGACTGTGCATTGGAATTGCAAAATTTAATACCGCCAAGTCCGTTCCATCTTCGGACCACGACACGTACAGCGTTGCGCCTCCGGTACATGGTGGACATCCCATCCATACGCACTAAACGGGTAGGGAACACATTCATTGTGCTTACAGCTATGGAGTGGAATTACCTGCCGGAGTCTGTATCCGGATAGCTACAACTTAGGGGTGTTTAAGTCAAGAGTGAATAAGTTAAGCGTGCTCCATCGTCGGCCACATCATCACTTACCATCAGGTGAGATATAATTGTCAAACGGGAGCCTTTCCATAATAAAAAAGTTAAAAGTTTGTATGTTTTTTTTGTTTTTGTTAGGCTGCCGTTAACTTACTATCTCGTTTTTTAATTAAAAGTCTCTCGCTTTATTAATAATTTAATATAAATCGATATCTCATAAACGATATTCGTTTTATTTTATTAAGAGTTTTTAGTTCAATCGTATAAAATTTCTAATACATTTAAAGTGGGTAACTACATCACACATTTTATAAGAAGTTTTTGTAGCTGAGCCGAGCGAGTTGACGACAGAAAAAGTAGGTAAAATCGGTAGGTCGCGCGGACTCACGAGTTTTGCAGTAGCAAGTTAACGAACAAGTCTTTTTTTATAATAATAATATAATAATATTCCACAACTATCACACAACACCATCTAGTCCCAAGCTAAGCAGAGCTTGTGTTATGGGTACTAGACAACTGATAAACATACTTATATATTTCTAAATACATACATATATAGATAAATTACACCCAGACACAGAACAAATGATCATGCTAATCATACAAACATTTGTCCTGGGTGGGAATCGAACCCACAACCTCCGGCATAGCAGTCAGGGCCACTAACCACTAGACCAACAGGCCAGTCAACTTTGGTTGGTTTACTCTGATGCGCTTTGCTTTTTAGTCCAATTCGTATTGATACACCATCACACGGTGTAGGGGCACTAACTTCTACCTGTGCGCTTGAAGACTTACGATCTCCTTGAAGAACAGCGTCAGATCAGAGACGCAATCTTTAAAGGAACAGATACCGCTCGACCGCGATAGACCCGCTCCTCAAAATTTCATATCTCCGGCAGAACATCTGCCACCTAAACACAAACTGCAGTGACAAATCTAGAAATCTCTGAATCGATTGCGGTATTAGGTTGACCGCTGCAGAAGAAATCTGGCCGTATGGCACCCAGAACCCATCGCAAATATAGTGCAAATGTGGAACTCATTCACAGGATATTCACCGTCACCTCCTTTCCTGCTTACACAACCACATGTATCTTCCATGACTTAAACGTGGCTAACGACAGAGCTATTTATGTGGCTACATATCGGTCGGAGAAAATTGAACCAAATCGACACAAAAGAAGTTGATAGAATAGAATATACTTTATTGTCTTCTTCTTGAATTGATAGATGAGTATAGAATAGAATAAACTTTATTTTCTTCTTTCTATTTTTCTTTTTTTTATTGATGCCAGTATTAAAATTCTGCTTGGTAATGGACAGGCCTGTACGACGGTTCTCTATGAGCTCATACCTGCGACGTGAGTACACCCTAACTCGGCACTTTGTTACACATGAATAAGTAACTTGATGCCGCTCCTTTAACCTGGAGTTTTTGCCTCTGCGCCCTAAATATAATGCATTCGGCTGCCGTGTTGATAAACGCATTATAAAATGGTTTCTAAAGTTATTTGTAAACTGTGAATTCTTCTTGTTAATTACAAATTTTCAACAAAATTAATTATAGTGCAAAAAGTAATCTATATATATAAAAGGGGAAACTGACTTACTAACATATCAACGCACAGTCGAAACTACTTGGATTAGGAGCGTCAAATTTTGCACAAGGTTTCCTTTTATGACGTAGGCGAGCACTAAGAAAGGATTTTCCAAAATTCACTCCCTAAGGGGATGAAGCGGGGGTCCAAAGTTTGTATACAGAAAACTACTTTCACGCGAGCGAAGCCGCGGGCCGGAGCTAGTAACATATATAGCTAAATATACAGACTAGCGGTCTTGACAGGCGTTGCCCTGTCCGACAGATGGCTTTTTTTTTCAGAAAAAAAAAGATGTCCCGATTGCAGCGCCACCTACAAACCATCCAGAAACCCGTTCAAATATATACACAAAATTTCTTACAAATCAGTCAAACCATTTAGGAGTTAGGTGACAAAAACACATACAGAAAAATTATACATGTAAAGATAAATATACTCTTTAATGTACATAATAAAAAAAAACAGTCATCATCATCTTCCTGCCCTTGTCCCGTGTTATATGGGGTCGGCGCAACATGTTTTTAAAGCAAAAAAAAAACACAGAAACGCAGTTTTTAATAAAAAATACAGTAGAAGCTGAAAATTAATAAAAGCTTCAAAGGCTGTGTGTAAAAAATTGCTTATCGCTAAAAGCACATTTTATACACACAACGTTTGAAGGAGAAAAATATTAATTATTATGAAGTTTGTGCTGTGCTATTTTCACATATAGAATACATAACTAATAAATTACGTATTAAACAGAGTAAGCAAATAAGCGTATCATTATTCCTATGAAAAATTGAACTATAAGAGAGACAAAAGTTGGCCAAGTTTTTTTTTATGTGGGTAAATCATCTAATGACAAATACCGCTCTTGGGCGGAGCGAGAGATAGTGTCAGACTTTTACTGACTAAAAACCCACTCCTGTTTCTTCTTTGCCTTCATCCCGGGGCCCCGGGCTTCGCTTTCACACTACAAAAGCTGGCCAAGTGCGAGTCGGATTCGTGCACGAAGGGAAATACGCCAAAAAAATGACGTTTGTAGCATGGGAGCTCCTATATTTATTTTATTCTATTTTTATTAGTATATGTTGTCACAGCGGCAATGGATGTCACATGTCTTCGAATTTTTGGTTCTAGGACATGCCGGTTTCCTTACGATGTTTTCCTTCACCGTTTTGAGAGCTGTGGTAATGAAATAAATTACACAAAGTAATGCGCCTGGCTGGGTTTAAACCCGCGACCTACAACTCCGTAAGTCGGGGCCGTTACCACTCGGCCACCACTGCTCTGACTGCCACCGGAGTCTTAGTAATAGGATCGCGTTTTACCCTAAAAATACTACACAGAAAATATATAAAAATCCGAACACCGAATCCATTGGAACAACTGTAACAACAAAAGCAATTAAGCGTACCTAACATCAATCTGCAGTTGATTTGTCAGAGCAAGCCTAGTCACGGTAGCTCGCTGCCTCGGTTGAGTGCACACGGGTGCACGATCGTAACATAAGCTGCTATAAGGCCATGTATACATTGAACGATAAATATTCTATGAGTCGTGACTATTGGGATTGTGCTATTGTGCGAAATCATGGTGAATGTAGTATTTTTTTTTCCTAGTGATGAAATAATACATTTTGATACAAGTGGAGAAAGTTCTTCTTTTGAAGGTGTTATGGAGCCGAGTGCTTTTTTTGTTGGGAAATCATCCAATGATTTTTCTCGCTATTGGGCGAAGTGAGAGGGTGTGTCACCCAGCCAGATACGATAAATACAATCAATAGCGAGCGCCAGCAGTTTTCCGCAATAGTATTTTTTTGCCTAAAAGCAGTAGAGATAATAAGAGTACACTTTCAAGTGTATTGAAAATAAATTTTAAAGCAAATTCGATTTTAACATACATATTATTAAGATATAGGCGAAAGGCGTCGCTTTCCATCAGGTGAGATAGCGGTCAAGCGCGAACCTATCAAGAATAAAAAAGAAATGTGATTCAACACAATAGTGTCATGGGTATGACCGCGTGTACTCAGAACAAGAGCGTATGTGCTAATCTAGGACATGGTCTATCCGTGTACCAAATGTCATTTAAATCCGTTCAGCCGTGAGTAAGTAACAAACATACTCACACACAAACTTTCGTCTTTATAATATTAGTGTGTATAGAAAAAGCTCAGAGTAAAAATCTAAAAGCTATCAGTCACAGTGCATCCATTAATCTTTGTTCTGTTTTCCAAGCCTACGCTAACTAGCCTGTTAGCTCGTCAATCTTCAGCCGAACTATTGGCAATTCAAGCTGTATGGGGCAAGCGCTGTATAGTTCATTGAAGCTGTATGCTGCCAATATGTTGGTTCAGTGCGCACGGACGTTAGCTGGCTGAATTTTATCAGGTAGTTTTTTTTTCTGGTTATTTACCTGTGAATTCGTTTGAGAGAAAGTTTTCATAAAAACTTTAACACCTAAGGGATGTTTTGAGGTAATCATAATTTGAAGGTAGTTATGAAAAACTAATAACAGCGCGGTATCTTCTCGTCCAATATACCACAGTGTCTCAAGACGAAAGTCTATGACCAGTGCGTGTTGCCAGTGATGACATATGGCTCCGAAACGTGGTCGCTTACAATGGGCCTCATCAGAAGACTTAAAGTCACCCAAAGGGCAATGGAAAGGGCTATGCTCGGAGTTTCCTTGCGTGATCGAATCAGGAATGAGGATATCCGTAAGAGAACCAAGGTTACCGACATAGCACGAAGAATCGGCAAACTAAAGTGGCAATGGGCAGGGCACATTGCTCGCAGAACAGATGGCCGTTGGGGCCGAAAGGTTCTGGAATGGCGGCCACGTACCAGAAGACGTAGCGTTGGAAGGCCTCCTACAAGGTTGACCGATGACTTGGTAACGGTTGCGGGAGTCCGATGGATGCGAGATGCACAGGACCGTTCATTGTGGCGACACTTGGGGGAGGCCTATGTCCAGCAGTGGACGTCTTTCGGCTGAAATGATGATGATAATGAATAACACAGTCTTTATAATCCTTTTTTTTTTGCAAAAGCCTATGTTACTTAGGACAATGCAAGTATTTTAACAATACCTCATGCATGTAAATCAGTTTAGTCAGTTAGAAATTATGACACTCAGAAAGTTTTGAGAAACTAAAAAACTAACTTCTATGGATATAATATTTCTATTAAATCTTCTCAATGAACTCTCCACTAGCCTCTATACAAAGTTTCATGCGTCTGAACTAATTTTTGAAACATTTTATCCAGTCCGCCGCAGACACTTCTTCCACTGCCTTCTCGAACGCTGCTAGCGCTTCTTCTGTTGATGAAAACTGTACCCCTTTCAGCAGATATTTTATTTTAGGGAATAAAAAGAAGTCACACGGTGCCAAATCAGGACTGTAAGGAGGGTTGCCCCAAGACTCCGACCGGTGAGGTGTCCAGGAAGTCACACGTTTTGAGCGCTGAGTACGCGGGCGCGTTGTCATGGTGAAGCAGTACCCCGCGGAGCCCGGTGTTCGGTCGCTTGTTGCTCATTGCAGACAAAACTTCTGGCAGGCATTTTTTGGTATACCATTGCTTTGGTTTCGTAATGGAATTGAAATCAGATACCTCGTCAAAGTGAAGAAACTAGCAATCAAAATTTTCCCTGCGCTTCTCAATCGCTTCACTTTCGTAGGCATTGGTTCAGTTTGAAACACCCAAACTGTCGACTGACGCTTTTTTTCTTGATCGTATCGATCAAATGACTTATCTGGTTTTAGGCCACATTTAAAATCGTAGAAAATCATCACCTGAAAATGTTCTCGATGCAGATCCAGTTTTAAATGAGACACGATAATTTGATTTGGCTCGAAAAAATTTGAAGGGAAATTCAAAATTCGAACAATGGTATTTTTACTTTTAAATAACCAAAGTTTTCAAAGTAATTACAAGTGGCCAGTGCCTTATACATAAACACTTTTTTCGCAAAACTTTCTGAGTGGCCTGGTACTTATATACATAAACCCTGTAAATATAACACTCCTTTTTTTAGCAGTCGTGTAAAAAGGCTGGGCTTATTTATGAACATTAATGAGATAGCCTATCATTAAATATCTTATGAGGATTATATAATGATTACAGTCGATCATCTTTTGTTTGATATTCGTAGCATAGCATAGCACAATCAGCCTTTTAATGTTCCCACTGCTGGGACTCAGGCCTCCTCTCTAGGAGAGGGAATGGGCCGTAATCCACCACGCAGGCCCAGTAGGGGTTGGTATCTTTTCTTTTAATAATAATTTTTGGTAATTTTTTGTTTTATTCTTTTATATTTTTCGCTACTTTCTAATTTGTATATTGAATGATTCGAAATTGTGTAAATACATAATTATTGTGTACACATATACCTACATTTATTTTTTATCTACATAATATGTATAGTGCTTATCGAATAAAGTAGAATAAACCATATTGTATATATCCTCGTCTCTGTTACGGCGTAATTGTGCATGTGCAACGATGGTTGCAGTTTGCGAATTTTTTTGCTTCAATTGGCGCGTCTGATTAAAACGACAGACGGGGGGATATCAAAATATTAATAAAATTTTACAAAAACTTCATCATTACAGCCGAAACACTGTTGGATATAGGCCTCCCCTAAGTGTCGCCACAACGACCGGTCCTATGCGTCTCGAATTCGTCGGATTCCCGCGACCCTCACCAAGTCATCGGTCCATCTTGTGAGAGGCCTTTTAACGCGTCTTCCAGTACGTGGTCGCCACTCCAGAACCTTTCATTGACAATCTGTTCTAATAAAAAAATCTGTTCTAATAAATGTAATGTGCCACCCACGGCTACAATTTGGGCGATTCTTTGGGATATGTCGGTTCTCCTACGAATATCTTCATTCCTGTTGCAGTCAGGCAAAGAAACTCAGTTAATAATAATAAAATAATAATAAGGTATCTTGCGTCTAGTACATGATAGTGCAAAAAAAAAGCAAATTTTAATTCCTGTGTACTGTATCGACACCGGTAATTTCTCTAATAATTATAACGTATACCGACTGTCTTGTTTTTCAGCATAGTCCACCCTAAGAATTTTCCAGATCTCTATTCAGAGGTATGTTGCTGTCAGCATCCATTTTGGTCCTGCCACCTCTTTAATGTCGTCTTCCCATCTACGACGTTACAACAACTAGAATATTACTATTTTTATTATATGATTTTGTTTGATTAATTTACTAATAGTTCACCGCAAATTACCTCCTTTTTACTTTAAATTCTTCATCATCATCATTTCAGTCGAAAGACGTCCACTGCTGGGTATAGGCCTCCCCCAAGTGTCGCCACAATGAACGGTTCTATGCGTCTCGCATCCATCGGACTCCCGCAACCGTTACCAAGTCTTTAATTTTCTTACAGTCCATCTAATGGTTGTCTGTTAGATTTCGCTGTCAGCGATAACATCCATAGAAAATAGTTTGTGTAAAATTATGTTACTATTTTGGTGTACAAAAAAGTTTATTCTATTATATTCCGATACCCATTTAGGATTAATTAAATTTAAATACTAACAGTAACTCATTTATATCAACTTAGTTTTATCCGCTCTTATTAGATACGCATTGTTACCTATAATTATTACGGTTATGAATTGTATCGTTCAGTATTTATATTCTAAATGTTGCTCTTTAGTTTTTTAATAAACGGTGGATATGGTCATCTACTAACATTAAATTATTTTCATCTTTTTTATTTTATTTTAAATTTTTCTTTCATTTTCAGTTTATCTTTTATTTTAATTTTTTGTTTATACTCTAAAAGTAACCTCATATTCGAAACTTATATTTTCGTAACACGTCTGTTGTATTTAAGTCACAAAAGTTCATAAAGGTACTTTTCAACTGAATTGGTCCAGTAGATTTAGAGAAAATCGGCTGTGACAGACCGAAAGACAGACAGACACACGTGATCCTATAAAGGGTTCCGTTTTCAATTCATATTTACGAAGCCCTAGAGACGAGAAAATTAAGACGCATATATCAAAGCCTAACTGAACGTTAACTAACTGGTCGAATCCTAAACCTTTAATATCTAAGCGTAAACTGAACGTTAACAAACTGGTTGAATCCTAAACGTTTAATATGTAAGCGTAAACTGAACGTTAACAGACTGGTCGAATTCTAAACGTTTAAAATTAAGACGCATATACCTAAGCGTAAACTGAACGTTAACTAACTGGTTGAATCCTAAACGTTTAATATCAAAGCGTAAACTGAACGTTAGCAGACTGGTCGAATTCTAAACGTTTAAAATTAAGACGCATATGCCTAAGCGTAAACTGAACGTTAACTAGCTGGTTGAATCCTAAATGTTTAATATGTAAGCGTAAACTGAACGTTAACAGACTGGTCGAATTCTAAACGTTTAAAATTAAGACGCATATACCTAAGCGTAAACTGAACGTTAACAGACTGGTCGAATTCTAAACGTTTAAAATTTAGATGCATATACCTAAGCATAAACTGAACGTTAACTAACTGGTTGAATCCTAAACGTTTAATATCTAAGCGTAAACTGAACGTTAACAAACTGATCGAATTCTAAACGTTTAAAATTAAGACGCATATACCTAAGCATAAACTGAACGTTAACTAACTGGTTGAATCCTAAACGTTTAATACCTAAGCGTAAACTGAACGTTAACAAACTGGACGAATTCTAAACGTTTAAAATTAAGACGCATATGCCTAAGCGTAAACTGAACGTTAACTAACTGGTTGAATCCTAAACGTTTAATATCTAAGCGTAAACTCAACGTTAACAAACTGGACGAATTCTAAACGTTTAAAATTAAGACGCATATGCCTAAGCGTAAACTGAACGTTAACTAACTGGTTGAATCCTAAACGTTTAATATGTAAGCGTAAACTGAACGTTAACAGACTGGTTGAATCCTAAACGTTTAAAATCAGCAAACACGGGCCTTGCCATGTCGTGTTAAAATATCTTTCGTACGAGCGGAAAAGAGGGATAGAGCTATATATCTTATATAGCTCCATCGCTTTAACAGCTCAGTTTAAGTTGTCAAATGAATTGCGTCAAGAGCTCGTGGTGAGTCCTCTGGGGCTTTACCAGAAAAGAGAAGCCAGGTTTTGAGAAAGCTTTTCGTCACCGGCTATTTTAGCAGGACCCATGTTATTTGCTATCAATCGTCAGGCTTCACGGAGCACGGTTATAGATTCGGGTTACGTTTCCGACACTTTTATTTATGTGACGTTACTGCTTATAAAAGCAAATTCGTGATTTACTTCGGATAAATTCGGAAAAGTTCGTTTTTAATTTTATCAGAAATCCATCAGGTAATTTTCCTTAATGTTAATCATCTATCTTTTCTCGTATAATAAATTCTTCTGTACGTCTGTTTGTCACGTAACTCCTCCTAAACAGCTTGAGTGATTTGGATGTTTGTCTGTGTATTTAAATGGATGCCTATATGGTTTAAAAATATAATGGAACCCGGTGGCACTGCAATCGGGTGCTCAATTTTCTATTTGACGAAAATCCTTCGGGCAGGACAACGTCTGCTGGGATGGTTATTAATAAAATAATAAAGTGAATAGATTTGTACCTATTTTTACGTTTTTGTTTTTTAGTTTTTGATTTTTTTTTTTTTCACCATGCGATTGCTGTTTTATCACTGAGTGCCATTGGCAATATATTTTCCACTTCCACGCTGGTGACACCGCTGATAGAAGCCGCTGGTAGAAGCTGGTGGTAGCCATTTGATATGAAAGAAAAGGCAGTACCTATTATACTTGAAGAAAAAACACCGACCTTATTGCTACGCTATTGAGGTCTATAGAGGTAAAATTGAGAAACATTAAACATTAAATAGATCAATGTTCGATTATCAAATCGAGTCTCGAAGATTTTTCCGATTCTAACTAAAACATTTACGGTTTTCAGACTTTTTCCTTTTTTTGTACTTTGAGACCTTGTGACTTGCCAAATTTGAGGATTCTAGGTCAAAAGGAAGTACCTCGACTTTGATATCCTTGTGAGTGTCAAAATATCTGCCTAAACTGAGCATAAACGGCCTTATTTTTAATTTTTTTCACTGCTGCTTGGAGTAGCAATATTGAGTATTTGATATTAATTTGAGCTTCCTACCTCCACGCGTTCCTGAGAAAAAAAGGCGTAAGAGACGGAGGGAACAGGCGAACTAAAAGTGATCGTCTTCTAAAATATACATGCTGCTGTCTATACTAAATGCATTTTTTTAAACTGATCAAATTTCCTCAACGTTTCGAACAAAATAAAAAATGCAGCGAGTCTCCGCATGAAACTACATTTGTTTATGAAAAGTCTTTTCGTTTGTCACCATAAACTGAAACATGTTGTAAGTAACACTCATCTTCCTGCCCTCGTCCCGTGTTATTTGGGGTCGGCGCAACATGTTTTTTTCTTCCATTCTGCCCTGTCACCCGTAAGTAACACTACTAAATTGAATAGTCAACAGTTCCGCGTCCACTTTATTTTGCTAGCATAACTTCTGGCACAAGGTACCATATCAATGTTTTTTCATCTCTCTGGCGTTTTGCCAAAATTTTTCTTTGATTTAAAAACTGTTAAGCTATTCCCATTAGGGGTAACACAAGTTTGTTTTAATTTTACTAAAAACAAAGGATTCGTCCGGATAAATATTTTTCACAGTTTAGAAATGGATATTGGACATTTCTAAAAAAAATCCTGGGCGATCCCGGCCAGTCTAGTTTTTAAAGGAGAATTCTTGGCATCGGGATTTTATAGATTCTTCAATCGGGCCCATATTTTCGGTCGGCAGGCGATCGTTTTCAAATCCTTTGTTTGGGTAATAGGGCCATTCTCAAAAAAATGCAACTTCGAATGGAATGCAAGGAAGGAAGCGGTAAAAATGTTGGTTAATTACCACCGATATCATCATCATCATCACCATTTCAGCCGAAAGACGTCCACTGTTGGACATAGACCTCCCCCAAATGTCGCCACAATGACCGCTCCTGTGCGTCTCGCATCCATCGGATTCCCGCGACCCTCACCAGATCATCGGTCTACCTTTTGGGATGCCTTCCAACGCTGCGTCTTTCGGTACGTGGTTGCCATTCCAGAACCTTCAAACAAATTCAAATGCTCACCAAAATATTTTTTTGTCCATAATACTAAGTTCCAAGTAAAATATATTAACTTCATATATAAATAAACGCACTACTATACAGAGGTACCTGAGAAACAACGTTTTATGTTTCAAAATAAATATACACTCATCAGAATAATATACCTGTTTTGTATTTAAATTCTTTTTTTTTGCTTATCAAAGTGAATTTATAAATGCTCACTAAATAATATCCAAAAGTGAGCGAAGCGAGCTCGAAATTTTAGGACACCCCGTCGCGGACAGTTTTGTTAAGAAAGAGAAAACGGGAGCTAGAGTGAGCTAGCAAAGCGACTAAAATCCTCCTTTATCCCTTTTGTGTTAAGTTACTTTAAACCTCACCGACAGAAATAAGCTCCGCAGGGGTCTTCCGTCAACCTTACTCAAGTCATCTGAAATTAGCTTTAAAGGCGTATTAATATTTTTATGGCACAGCATAAAAAGGAAATAAAGTTTTAGTTCTTGCAGATATTTCGAATTTAGGTAGTAAAATAGGTGCATTTCTAGTAGGCGTTTAAACACAGGCTATAAAAAATTAAAAAAAAAAAAAACTTCCAGGAAGATACCCTTAGGGTTACTGACCTGCTCATTTGGTATCGATAAGTTATTGCAACTGCTATCAGTCACGTCTATAACTAGTAAATTGTGTTTTGAATTTCTGAAAGCCAATTCTCCCAAGCCCAATCGAAAATTTTAAACTACTTTTTCGAAGTTGGTTATAACGTTTCCGACATTGTTATTTACCTCTATACATTATCTGTTATCGTCCTATCTTATGCCTCGCACCACACGTCACTCAAGGATGCCATCCGCAACAATTCGTGTAAACGTACTTCCCTACTAGGCCATTTTAGTTATAGACCAACAAACAGATGGGACAATTTTTAACATGCTGAAGAGGAACTCGTAAATATCCACTGTTGGGAAAATAATATTGAAACGTTTGATTTCGGATGATAACTACTTAGGATTAAGATCAGAACTGAACGGTTGTACGCATTGTTTTGGTAATTGAGCAACGATGAAAAAAATGTCGTTTGTGAAGTTTTGAATATGAAAATTGAGGGAAAAACTGATGAAACCTTAAATAACATAGCAACAACAACAAGCTAGAATGATAAGAACAAAATTGTCCTTATTTCTATGCTGAAGGCTATGCTAATGATTATGACTAAAAGTGGTATATAACACATTTCTTTATCTAAGTACTCGTTTCACTCAAAAATAAGACCTTTGATAAAATATGCATAATACTCCTGCTGACTTGTCCTTTCTTCAATCTCACTCATTGTACCTACAACTGAAATTCAGGCCTTTACAATACGGTTTTTACTTTAAAACTTTAGTGAGGGAACGCCGGAGGTCATCACTTTAGTCCTCTTTTGAGTGAGAAAGATGAAATGTACCCTTGTGAGTTACATTCATTCTTCTTTTGTACTGATGCAGGAAAATTTAATGTTCCACTGAGTTGAAATAGGGAGGTTATGAATAAAGAGCGAAAGTGAGAGGAAAGTGATTTTATGAAACTCTCTCTTTCATTGGCTAGTATATTTTGTAACTTGAAGTTGACCATGAACCAGTCCAATCTTATGGTCTGTCTGTCGTGTCTTATGTCAGTCTGGAATCATCACTGCTGCTTTGAAATTAAGTAGTCATTTGTCACCTGAATCAGAAAAAAAATCTGCGGACCCAGGTAATTGGCCGCTGCAAGTACAAACTGGCCAAAAAAGGCTTTTTCGACCGACCTCTAACACAGTGCGCTTCACAGGAAATGCGCCATGCTATACTGCCTATTCCGCACTACCTTCTGCACTGCAAGTTATACACGATGCCAATAATAGGGTTGTACAGGTTGCCAAATAAAAGCAAAAAAAAAATGGAACGAAGAAGAAACAAAAAAAACATTTATTTCATTTTGTTGAATAACTTCAATTACCTATTCAGTCCTTGAATAGGTACTTGTCCATGTTACTATGTACCCTGTTCTCAATGTTACGCTCTCCTAACTAACCCTTCTGGAACCATGTTTTGTATAAGAAACGTTGCCTATGTATCTCAGTTACACGGAGTATGATGTAGCTTGCTATCCAATAAATAGTTTCAGGGCTAATAAATAAGATAAACAGCAATTCTCTGGATAGACGTAATCAGAATGGACAAAAGTAATACTTTAACAAAAACCAACGAAATCAAATAAATCCTTTGAAAATAGATACGGAAAGATACCGAGTATCCGTCATGTTGAAAGTTCTATTTTCGCCGGGAGCCTGAAATAAAGTTAAGAACTCTTATCTGAGTGAAGCTGGGAATTAATCAGAAGAGGGGCCTATTTATCTGATCTTCCTTTTGACCCTGTGACAGATATAGAACCTTTGAACCTTACTCCAAAAGGTGCTTGAAAAGTCACGTCAGGATTTTCCTAAGAGGCCGATATTTAACGGGTTAGTAATTTAAAAAAGTTTTTCGAAAATCATTTAGGTACAGTCGATGGAGTGAGAACAAAATCCTTCTAATTACTGAGGTAAGCTATGCTATAGTAAGATTAGGTAGGTCGGTACTTATTCCACCGAGTGCACACAAAGCGATTATATTGATTGCAAATAGCTCATACCTGGTATCGATAAATTGAATCAGCTTAGTTGAATTATAATCTAAACTAGATGCTGCGTCTGACACGTGAGAGTATGTAATTATCCCAGGAGAACATACGTGTAATTTCAGGACATCGTGTACTAAGTTTAATTGAAATCTGCCAAAGCGTTCGAGAGTCTGGAACTTACAAACATACACACACACTCATCAACTTTTGTCTTTGCAATATTAGTATGGTCAAAATAGCATCTTTGTACTTAAGTATAGCCTAGACCGCTGTGTCTTAAATCATGAGTTTATGCACTAGTGGAGATTTCTTAAATGTGTCTTCTTCCTGCACTTATCACATATTACTTGAGAGCAACAGGTTTTTTTCTTCCATTCTGTCCTGCCACCCGTCGCACTATCACTTACTTCCTTTTTTTGATATCACTCCTCACACAATCCATCCATCTTTTCTTTAGCCTCCCTCTCGCTCTCCATTCATCTACATGTATACCCAAAACCCTTTTAATAACATGCGTTTCATCTCTCCTCTTCATATGACCATATCAAGACAAACGATTTCCTTTCAGCTTTTCAGTCACTGATCACTAAGATTCCTTAAATGTGTGTGAGACGAAATTAACGAAGAAGGAATTTCGTCTTGTCCTCAAAAGACGGGAATGGGGACAAAAGGCATCGAGGAACAGGAAGAGATAACATGTAAAGAAAGAACTTAAGAAGCCACTGGAATGCTAGTGCGCCTATTTTTAGGCTGGCTATGCCGCAGCATCTTCCTGCCTCACACAGTGTGGACCGATGACCTGGTGAGGGTCGCGGGACTCCGATGGATGCGAGACGCACAGGACCGGTAACTATGACGACACTTGGTAGAGGCCTATGTCCAACAATGGACGTCTTTCGGCTGAAATAATGATGATGATAATGCTGCATCCGTTTTCTTAGATGAATAATGTTAGACGTTAGACTTTTACTGACAAAACCATACTTCTGTCCTTCAGTTGCCCTTACAAGGAAGTTTAATAGGGGAGGAGACAGTTTCTTTGAATGTTTTTAATTTTGTCGATGTGGAATTTCATTTCACACGATTTGCTTAATGACTGGGGACAAATTATATACCTCCCAGATACAGAACAAGCTGTTGACATGACATTTTAAAGAATCATAATCAAAGCATTTATTGGAGTGGAAAGGCGTGCGAAGACACTAATTGGGGATCCAGATTTGGTTAAGTCCAATCTATAAAACCTCGAGCACAGGCGCAGGTAGCCAGCCTTTCGGTATTTTACAGGTTGCATTTTGTAGAGCGTGCGTGGGAATTGTATGACTTGATTCCTCATTTCTACCATCGGGCAACCCGATGTACGGCGAGTATCCACCCTTAATTTGTTAAAATGTCAACGGTCCGGACTAAGCGTTTCGCTTCGTCGTTAATATCGCGTACATCGAAGGACTGGAACAATTTGCCTGCTGCGGTCTTTCCGTCCAAATAATTTAGGTGCCTTCAAGGCTAGAGTAAATTGGCTCTTAATAAACTAGTGCGCCTCATCATCAATTATTGCATCACTGCTTACCATCAGATGGGATCGTAGTCAAGCACTGGTATATAATCCAGTGCTAAACAGTAAAAAAAAAATACAGGCATTTTTGAATTGTCAAGAAGACAGTCATGCTAATTGCACATTCCAAAGCATAGATCTTCACGGAGAAGAATGTGTAAGACACTCCATAGCATAGCATAGTTGGCCTTATAATGTTCCCACTGTTGGGACTCAGGCCTCCTCTCTAGGAGAGGGGACACTCCATAGACACTCTTTTAAATCATTTTGAGTATTAAAAATATCTCGATTACATACTCGTATTTTATGTCGCTACTATTATGTGAGAATAAAGTAAAAATAAAGATAATAAAGATAATAAAGATAATAAAGATAATAAAGATAATAAAGATAATAAAGATAATAAAGATAATAAAGATAATAAAGATAATAAAGATAATAAAGATAATAAAGATAATAAAGATAATAAAGATAATAAAGATAATAAAGATAATAAAGATAATAAAGATAATAAAGATA
The DNA here is from genome assembly GCA_961205895.1 of Mythimna pallens. Classification (NCBI taxonomy): domain Eukaryota; kingdom Metazoa; phylum Arthropoda; class Insecta; order Lepidoptera; family Noctuidae; genus Mythimna; species Mythimna pallens. The sequence continues at coordinate 1,606,279 of OY540824.1, forward strand.
ATAAAGATAATAAAGATAATAAAGATAATAAAGATAATAAAGATAATAAAGATAATAAAGATAATAAAGATAATAAAGATAATAAAGATAATAAAGATAATAAAGATAATAAAGATAATAAAGATAATAAAGATAATAAAGATAATAAAGATAATAAAGATAATAAAGATAATAAAGATAATAAAGATAATAAAGATAATAAAGATAATAAAGATAATAAAGATAATAAAGATAATAAAGATAATAAAGATAATAAAGATAATAAAGATAATAAAGATAATAAAGATAATAAAGATAATAAAGATAATAAAGATAATAAAGATAATAAAGATAATAAAGATAATAAAGATAATAAAGATAATAAAGATAATAAAGATAATAAAGATAATAATGATATAGAAATAAGCCACTAGCATTTCAGAGATGACGAGTCTCAACTGACAGCGCCCGTTCACGAAAATGACGTGTATATCAGCTCCACTTAGTTCAACCATTTTGAAGGGAACCAAATGATCCAATCGCGCCACCATCAGTTAGACATTTGAGTGATCATGACAAACACTCAACTACCATGCTCATTTATGTGACTTTGAAGTATCCAAAAACATAATATGAAAATGTATGAAAGTAATAAAAATAGTGTTTTATAGTTACTTGCAATCTCCGAAGCAGGCTGGAAGGGTAAATCTGAACAGATTGCTCTTAGGCGGCGGTTGGCCGACTAATGTAGCAGCCAGACAGACGCTATCCGTCAACTGAGAGCCTTGTCTTTCGACAAATGCTACTAATTTATTTTTCGTATAGATAAGATTGTTACTTGAGTAGTAAGACATGATGTTAAAGTGGGATGGTTTATTTCTTGAATTTTTGTACTTTATTATTACAGGGAGAGTATTTATAAAACATCTCTTACAGTTCATTTTTGAGTTTTTTTTTTGTTATTATTACGGTTTTACAGGATCCTGGAATACCGGTACAGAAAACCCTACATAGTAGTCACGGGAAAAAAAAATAACCACCAAGTCTACGTACCAGGTTCCTGTTTTCTAGCAGCTGGATTGCCTCAACTTAAAAGTTATAAACCCAGAAATTAGTTTGAAACTCAGTAATTCCATTTGACTCTCCATCTCTAGCAGTGACCTACGCGGGCTCTCTCGCCCCTCGCCTCTAATCTAAACAAAAATGGCTGATCTGAGCGCAGTACTGACGGCGAGGCTCATTTGCAATAGGTAGCTACCTCTGCAGCACGTAATGAGGCCGGTGACCAGCACTTTTTGTTGCGCCTTCTACTTCGTCGAGGGAGCGGTTAAAGCATTGTTGTTTTAAATTTGCTTTTTCATTCTCCGCTACGTCGAGCCGCTGAAGGATGAGTAAAAATTTAAATGCAAGTAGTCTATTTATCTCTATAAAAATGACTTGCACTACCGGTACATGGTAGACAAGGACTATACGTTTAATTCTATTTGACGATAGACTCGACTCCATACGCACAAAACGTTTCGGAAATACAATTATTGTGCGTACAGCTAAGAAATGGAATTCGCTTCCGCAGTCTATGTTTCCTGATATAGTACAACTTAGGGGTCTTTAAGTCAAGAGTGAATAGGTTACTTCTAGGTAAGCGAGCTTCATCGTCGGCCACATATTCACTTAACATCAGATGAGATAGTGGTCAAATAATTTTAAAAAGAAGCGTCGGTTGTTATATCCCTTGGGTGATCTGAAACGAGGGTGGTCTGAAAAGTTTCCGACCTCATGTGAAGATAGCAGTACTTGTCAATAAAAGCTAGTGAATGAAGTTGTGAATCTTTTGACAGTTACTGACCAAAGTTTCTTCTCTACGGGGCTCCGAAAAATCGATGCTTTGGAGTTGTAGTGTTGGAGAAGGATGTTGAAAATACTGTGGACAGCATTCCGCACCAATAACCCCATCCTCAAAGAGCTTCACATACAGGATAGACTTTCGTCGACTTTCGTCGTGATAGAGTTAAGAATACTGAAGTTCTTTGGGCACATCTCCAGAAACGAGGATTCGATGGAAATACTTGTGATTCATGGTCGCGTTGAAGGCAAGAGAGCCCGCGGTCGATATCCGACTCGTTGGATTGATCTTACATCACCCGGGGATACACAGTCGACAGTACAGTATGCGCGTAAAGTCAACAACCACCAGAAAAGGAAAAGTATCGCTCGACATGCTGCAGCCTTGAAGACAAACGACGGCGGCGCGCCGCAGTCCCCTCCATTATCACCACTACCACTCAGATAAGAGTACCCGACTAAAAAGAAGAAGATGACCAAAGTTTCAGTTATTTTGGACGCAGTTGTTATGTGCCAGTTGCTTGAGTGATTCGAATTGAGACGCAAAAAAAGAAAATCCTGTTTCACCAAGACAACGCACCGTCTCACATTATCAGTGGTTAACGCTGCGAAAATTTACGAATTACGGTTTGAACTGCTTGACCATCCGCCTTACTCACAAGATCTAGCTAAGTGAATTCTTTTAGTTCCCTCATAGTTTCAAAGGTAGAGATTTCGGCAAATGGGAGGACCTTTGTGAACAATTATTTTGCAGAGAATAACGCCGACTACTACTTAAAAGAGTTACATTGATAGAGGCATCGCCGATAGAAGTGTGTAGAGTTACAATGGGACAATTTAGAAAAAAGAAATAAGAAAAAAAATCTTATATCTTTGTTAGGTCCGAAACTGTTCATACCGCCTGTGTATGACGAGCTCGTGACCAATTAAAGATGACCTCAAAGGTCTGCTTTCAAGGAATGGGTAAACAATTTGATACATACCGACTCTCCGAGCTTAGTAAAGGATGTTGAATAGTCGTCACATAGTTAGAAACCCTACAATCTGATACAAATCTTACCAAAGTTTTTTTTTTGGTTTGGAAAATCATCCAATGACATCCCCGCTCTTGGGCGGAGTGGAAGATAGTGTCAGACTTTTACTGACTAAAAACCCACTCCTGTTCCTTCTTTGCAATTTTTCCAGGGCCCCGGGGATCTCTTTCGCATCATCCGTGGCCCCAGTAGGTTTCGACCCTGCTGGGCCCCTACGGTTGCTGACATCTCCTTGAGGCGTGCGTTGAACAATACGAGCCGTCGACGACTTGGCCTCGGTCCGGACGGTTACCAGGCCATCGGACGACGAGCCACCCATTGCTCGCCATCCGCAAGCCCGCGTCTACGGTGGCCATAAATCGGGATCGGAATCCCGGCAGCGGTTGGGGCGTGAGGACCTTTGCCTCACGCGATCGGCCGTCTCCTTTGCTAGCATTACTGCTTCGCAGAGAAGAAGCAATTAGAAGGAGGCTACCGCATGCCACTTCTCCTCGCGCCGAACTATAGACTGTACCAAGGCCCGGAGGTCATACCAAGGTGTGTTACTTATCTATGGAGATCAGACGATAGGTAGGGTCTTGGGAGCTCGTGGCCTACCATGAGCTCTAACCGCGATTCGTTTTACGACCTGAACTGACCTGATAAAGATGTGCACTATCTAGGGTGTATAGCTCCATCATTCTATCTCACTCGCACGTTTGACATTTAACACAACATGATAAGGCCTACGAGGTCTAATAGTACAGTTCAGGTCGTGCAATAGATCGAGTTCAGAGCTCGTGGTAGGGTCTCAGATAAAGTATGTATGAAAGATACAATGTCTATACGTCATCATCATTATTTCCGAAAGATGTCCACTGCTGGACATAGGCCTCCCCCAAGTGTCGCCACAATGAACGGTCCTGTGCGTCTCACATCCATCGGACTCCCGCAACCGTTACCAAGTCATCGGTCCCCCTTGTAGGAGGCCTTCCAACGCTACTTCTTCCGGTACGTGGTCCCCACTGCAGAACCTTTCGGCCCCAACGGACATCCGTTTGCGAGTAATGTGCCTTGCCCATTGCCACTTAAGTTTGGCGATTCTTCATGCTATGTCGGTAACCTTGGTTTTCCTGTAGATGTCTATACGTATTACTATCTAACTAATTAGTTGCTCCATGAAAATAGAAGTCTTGAATCGTAAGTTTTTTTTTTTCTTGGCTTTGGCCGGATTCGTGCGACGTAACGCCCGGGTGTCAACATTATGTGGACCACCCGGAGGACACGGTGGAGCACGCGGTAGAGGTATGCCGTATCCTCGTGGGGGATATCGGTGGCAACGATCTCTCGCGCCGGGCCTTGGTACAGGCCATGGCCCGAAGCGAGGAGGAGTGGTAGGTGGTCGTCTCCTTCTGCGAAGCAGTAATATTATCCACAAGCGTGAGGAAACAAACTTTCTACGTGCCTGATCCTGATATCCAGTAACCGTAGCCGTGGGCTTGGACGGCGAGTAATGGGTAGCTCGCCGTCCGACCATCCGGTAACCGTTCGGATCGAGCCCAAGTCGTCAACGGCGTATACTGTTCTACGCGCGCCTCAAGGAGATGTCAGCAAACCGTAGGGGCCCAGCAGGGTCGAAGCCTACTGGGGCCAAGGATCTGCTTCTGAAAGGAAGACTCGGCCCTGGTATGAAAGGCAACGAAGCAAAAGGGTTGTTAGTCAGTAAAAGTCTAACACACACTTTCGCCCCGCCCAAGAGCGGGGGATATCATTGGATGATTTTCCCACCGAAAAAAAAGTGTCAAGTTTAGAAAATATTCAGCTTGTACAGTCTTTTCGAGCTCCATTAAAATGCAGATGAAACAGATTCTAATGTGTTGCAGTAGAAAACATTAGACAAGAAATCAACAACATTCCTACTCAACTTGTGAGGCGCGTTTTCATGAATGTTAGAGATCGCTTTGAAGAATGCCAGAGACGCGAAGGACGACATTTGAGTAATGTTAATTTCAAGAAGTAATTTGCCCATGTTTACAGTTTCTGATTTTGTAAATTAACGCGTAATTTATAAATAAATTGGTTAATGTTTTATGCATCTACAAAAGTAAATCATTTCTGAAGCACCCTGTACCATTTCCGATTACCATTTACCTATGAAATTGCTATTTTTTAAAACGGGTTACTTTGAAGTTTAACTTCTTTGGATTGACTTGGAATTATAACATTAAGTTCAAATAAACTTTAAATTAAAGGTCAGGTTAGGTATTAATTGGTTACTTTGTGTTTTGTATTTTCTGTAATGTAACTGTATTTATAACCATTTTTGTAATAAATCTAAGAAAACTCGCATAATTTTGCAATATGATTTCTACCGTAGAAACAATGTGTCTCAAGCGGTATGCAATAGCGATGGAGGAGAATGGAATGCAGAGCGTGTCAGATTTCCCTTTCGGAAGTAGACTCGGGATCGGCCCAGACGGTTACCGGACGGCCAGACGACGAGCTACCCATTACTCGTCGTCCGCAAGCCCACGCCTACGGTGGCTGGAAATCGCGAACGGGGTCCCGGTGACTGAGGCATGAGGACGTCCGTTCCGTTACGCGTGCGGTCGCCTCCTTTTGAATTAGGATAAACACATAATTCCTTACCACAAATGGATTTCCACCTTGACAGATTACTTATAACTAGAAAAAAACCTCCACCAAGATCGCTCAATTACGCAAGACGCAACCATAGCTCGTAGGCACCACAACAGTCTCCAGTTAACGTCGGCTTGACAGTCCGATTGGCACAAGATTAATCGTCCGTTACCCGGAGGAACTAGCTCACCGCTCTCTGACTGTGATTAATTTTACTTATCAGTTAAGGGAATGGTGGAACCGACTTTTGATTACTTTTTCTTAGATGAAAATTAATAGTTCTTACAATTAGTTATGTTCATTAATTTGACATAAAGATGTATGGGAGTAGGGCTTTCATAGATTGTATAACTTACTTTTAGGAAACCTTTCGTAGGTTCCAGTTTAAGAAAAGAATCACCCACTTTTACCTGTTACAGTAAATGGTCATATGGGCAAGTTAATTGTATTGCTGTAGTTTTTTGACCCACAAATCGAACACAGAGAACGAATAACAAATCAATCATTAGCAAATTCAATATGATAGGAATTTATCTTTGTCCCACACTAGAATTAACAGGAGTTATAGGAATATCGTAGGTGTGTTAGCCATACAAATATTTATTCCGTGCGGGAATCAAACCCGAGACACGCAGTGCAGTAGGCAATCGTTCAACCACTGCACTATCCGAGCGACTGAAGAATTTATCGTAGATATTTTCCGGTCTAAACATCACAACTGCCTTCACTTTATTTTTTAGACAGTTTTTCATGATTGAATTTTCAGCCGTTCGTCCCGATTGTCTTTTGTTGGTCTTAAACATATTATGTTTCGTTAAAAAAACTTTTTACTAAAAAAAAGAAATACAACCGACTTTAATGTAAAAAAAAACACTGAAAAGTGCAAAGTAACTTTATTTTTGGAAGTCGATGTTAAATATCGAAGAGGCAAACCAAAACTATTATAAAACACTATGTAACAATATAGCTGCATAGTTATGTTATATGGAGTGAATGTTATGCAGGGGGATGGGGGATTCCTTTGTACTGGAACGTGACCCCCATCATATTTTATATAAGTACATAGATGGGAACAGTTCCAAAGAATTACCGCGCCCTGGAACTAAATCAGCAGTAACAGTGGTGGCCCACACCTTCGACTTACGAGCTGAAGATCGCGTAATCAACACCCAGCCAAGCGCATTACTTTGTGTACTTGTTTTCGTCACCACTGCTCTCAAAACGGTGAAGGAACATATCGTGAGGAAACGGTCATGTCCTCGATACAAAAATTTGAAGGTATGTGACATCTACCAATTTAAGCACAACTCGCGGGCCCAGTGCCTCGCATGGTAGATTACGGCCCATTCCCTCTTCTAGAGAGGAGTCCTGAGTCCCAGCAGTGGGAACATTATAAGGCTGAGACTGCTTATGCTGGAACGCAAAGGGCAACTGGAGGAACACAGGTCGGTTTTAGTCAGTAAAAGTCTGACACTCACTTTCAATACAATTTCCCACCTCCAAAAAAAGTAGTTTTAGGGCCGACGCTGCGTTAAGGGAGCGCGCGCGCGGTCCCATACAAAAATACTGCGTCGCGGCTCGCCGTGCGGGCACCCGTCGCGGGCAGCAGCACGGGCACTCGTCGCGGGCAGCCGCGCCCCGTACCCGTAATAATACATTAAAGTTCCCCATCGACACGACTTCATGCACACCTTTAAAGTTGAACCAGCGTCACTGTGCAAGTAATAATCCGGTTTCCGCTACTGGGACCACCGCTCACGACATACACGCGATGGGTACCCGCGCGGGCGTCTGCTTAACGCAGCGTTGGCCTTAATTTGAAAATTTCCTACACCATCTAACTATGTAGTTACCTACATGAACCTATATTAAACCTGCATAGTGGTCTGAGCTTAAATGTTTATGATAAGTTTCACAATTTATACTTGCTCTTCTAAGCCTTAACAATCAAGTTGAAGTTCTGGCAACTGTATAATAATAATTTGGTGTCTCGGTACTAAGTGTGTGTCTAGATTATTTATGGTAAGTTCTAAGTATTGGTTTTATTGGGTTTGTCATAAAAGGTATCAAGGTTTATTTGCTAATTAAGTTTCCTACTCGACTACGGTAAAGTTAAAAGGAAGGATTACGATTTTACATAGTATGTCCGTAATGTACCTATGTTCTTATTAACTTTTGTTTCTCGCTACATTTAATATCTGACAAATTCGACAATCTTAAATAAAAAAAAATATGAGGGTATTTGAATATTTTTTTGCTAGATCATCGAGTGGGATTTCTAACGAAAAAGGTGAAAATGTTGAGTTCAAAAAGATTAATTAGTACAGTATTGAAATATACCAAGCCAAGTTACTACTAGAGCCATCTATCCGCAGTTCTGTGTATCAATTAAAGATGGAAGATTCATTGTTAATATTTTATGCTATGAACTACTTGACTATGGTAGGTACTTAAACTTAATCACAATGCATGCCTGTCTACCTTAATGGTACGGCAGTGGGTAATCATACTCTCATAATTGTATTATTGCCAGCTATTAGTCGTAGTTTAATTTATTAAGTCCAGTTAGTCTTTATAAAATACCCAGTGTAAAGTAAAATTCCAATCATACACACAGCGCCATCTGTTTTCGCAGCACGGAATTAGTGCACGGATGATTTGTGGCTCTTCCGGCGCCAGTTATAACACTTTAGGGTTCCTAGTGCTTCCGTTTTATGTATGGTGGCGGTAACGTCCATACATAGTCTCGCTTGTATTATAGCCCACCCCCCTAGATGGTGTTGCAAATATCCTGCATCGCGCTATTAAGATTCTCTAACGATGAATGACCTGCCGTGTTCGCCTTGCAGCTTCGCACTCCTGGTGCCAATCCGGCCGAGTGCGGACCTAATTGACATTAGGAGTGTGATAAGTCCCTAACCTTCTAAGTACATATACAGTGGGACTATGTATGTAAGTTTTTCATAGATGAGTAGACGAGGTTACAATATTTGATTATAAAGAATAGATATTATTAATAGTTTTATTTGTATTATAACAGGTAAATGAAAATAATACGAAATTGGGCTTTTTTTAGGCTTTCCTTCATTATTATGAAGGAAAGACGTTTGTCCAGCCGTGGAGATCGTGGTATTGACCTTATTTTGGTATATTATTATTTTTATCTTAACTCTACGAACGAAAACATACAAAATGATTATACTTTATTTTTATTTTTTGTTGAGGCCTTTTCCAATAGTGTGACAATAACAAACTGAGATTTACGGAGCAGTTAAAGCTGTAATAAACAGTTTGTTTTCTTTCTTTCTTTTCTTCTTTCTGTAATCGAGTGCTTGCTTTTTCTCCATTTAAGAAGAGGCTCTTACGTAGCAGTGGAACACTTGCCGAGTTGATAAGAATTTAACTATATCTTTTAGCTGCTGCAGGGTTCATGATATTTACTGAATACTACTCGTAGAATAATATGTAGGTGTCTACTGGAAATAGTAGGTAATAGATTCTTCTCTTAAACAGAAGGGGACCAAGCCTAGGTCATCCTCAACAAAATCACGGTTTCAAAATAACATATCTTCAGAAATTTCAAAGGCTTTTAATACAGGAACCTGTATTGGATTAGTTTAAGACGCAAATAAAGACAAAAAAAAAATGCAACCACAAAAAGATGCTGAAATTCAACAATCGCTCTTTCGTTTATTCTGCAATAAACATTGTTTAAAATTTAAAGCTACATTGCAAAGATGCATGCAGTAGATAATGGAGATAAAATCAATACTCGTTTGAGGTGCCATTTTTGGTGTAGCCCTTGCAACGGTAGTCATTGGTCATTCGTAGCTTTGATATACCTGTATCTAGTTTATTAATAAAAGTATATCAATGTTGTAGTCTCTAAGTCCATTCTGCTTATAAACACTAATATAAATACGGGTTAATAATGGGCGGTCTTATTAATGTTATTTACCAGGTTAAAAAACGTCTGATACAGCGTATTAAAAATAAATTGGTAGATAGCTGAACACATAGTTTAAGTGACAGTTTCAAGTTAAATGTGAAAAATAGTAACTCGCCAATATACTTAATATTCTTGGCCAAGCATATTTTTGACTAGTCTGGCTGAGCACTTAAAGTTCATCGAGTTCCTTTTAATGTAAAACAAAAGACATTGTACTATGACCTGTGAAAGTGCCTGGATGGTACAGAAATAAAATCGTGTGAAGCGAGAAATGACGCCATATAGCGTAAAATCAGAATTAAATGTTGTTATCAACAACATCACATTATACTGTTACTAGATAAAGTAAGTTAGTAATAATTTATTGCGCAACAAAACCATAAGCCTAAAAATAACATCAGTGACGAAACACTAACAATGAGAGAGGCTATTTCACATAAATAAGATCACTGCCCTTCAAACTAGGAAACAATCTTGTATCTTGAAGAACAGTAGGTACATTTCAACATGCATTGATACAGTTTCGTAGACCATACAAGTGAACGCAGACATTCATGTCATCCCACACAACTGCGATTTTGTATTTTGGAGATGGCGTTGCTGTGCTTCAAATGCTTCTGCTAATGCTTATTTTTGTTTTTTCTTTTTGTTTCTTCAAACATTAAAATAATGTATGTATATTTAAAGAGTAATAGATATTAAAATTGAACATCAATTTATAAATTTGATTATCTATGAGTTAGTTTTCAAACTTAAGAGGGTAAGTTGAATATGGATTTATAAATAATAATTAGTAGATGGTCTAAATAATACTTAAACCGAAGATTGTGACTAAGTTTAATTGATTGTTCGCTAAGTTCATTTCGATTACCTCGTTCCTTTCGTTCAATTTTATTTTTAATCAGGTTAATTTATCAATATGAGTACGAATTATTGTAATATCGATTTAGTAACAAAAGCTCAAATAATTGCTTTGCATAATCAAAATAAAAACTTGTCAGAAATAGCCAGGGAAACCGGTGTAAACGTAAGTAATTTTATTTATACTCTTTTAAAAAATAAACCCACTATAATTATTATAATAATCATAATTTTGGGTATTATATATTTTTGTTTTATTGTTGCAGAGAAAAACAGTTGTTCTATTGGTACGACGATTTGAAGAAGAGGGTTCTTTGAAACACCGTCAAAGAACTGGTTGACCAAAACTCATAAGGGAGTACGATGAAAATAGATTTCTGCCGACGCAACACTATGCTGGTTTATTTGACACAAGCATTGACACTGTTTGTCGTGCTCTTAATAGCGAAGGGCTGCATTATCGGAGGCATGCTGTGAAACCGTTGCTTATGGAAAACCATAAAAGAGCAAGATTGCAGTTTGCTATGGATCACATAAACTTTGATTGGAGTAATGTCATCTTTACTGATGAAAAAACTTTTAAGTCCAGTACTTTAACACGGACAGCTTATGTTTATGGCGTCGAGATAATACGCGATACACAAGTGGTCATGTAGTGCCCAATATACAATCTGGTCATATAACTGTGAACATGTGGGGATGGATGAGTGCAGCCGATCCGGGAGAACTTGTCAGAATACCAAGTCCAGTGCAAATTATATAGAAGTGCTGGAGGAGATCATGTTGCCTACAGTTCGACATGTGTACCCAAGAGAAGAATTACCACAGATAAAATTTGAACACGATACGATAATTGTCCAATACACCGTTCCCACAGTGTGCAGGCTAGGTTTCGTCAGCATAATGACATTTGCGCTATTCCTTGGCCTGCTAGATCACCAGATTTAAATCCAATTGAAAAATTATGGGATGTTATTGTTCAACGGTGGAATAATCAAAATGAGCGTTCTCCAGACGCGTTAGAGGCTCATTGTTTACAAATATGGGAGAGTATTCGTGGTTTCAGATTTGTGTAAAAATTTGATTAATTCAATGCGTTTCCGAATGCAAGCTGTTATTAATCAAAATAGTGGTCACACGAGTTATTAATAATTTATACTTAATTAATTAATATTATTTACTCAGTACTTATTCTCTGTACTAACTGGAGATCTCGTTATGTGTGTTTAACCTAATATTTATAAATATTTAAAATAACTTAAAAATTTATGAACACTTCAAGTTAAAATACAACATAATTTAATTTTTTTATGCTACCTACTAACCATTTAATATTTCGTTGTGCAATTTTGTATTTTTTAGCCTATATTTATTCCTTTTTTATTATTTTTTTATATTAATATCGGTTTTTTATTACATTTTGTAAAATGTTTTTTTTTTAATGTTTTATAATAATAATATTTTTCATGTTATAAATGTTTTTATACGCTTTTGTTAAAACATATGTATTTAAAAATGTAACTCATGTTTATATAAATAGAATAGGCAGGTATATGAAATAATAATAATTTAATTATTTGCAGACAATATAGCACACATAAAAAATAAAACATATAAATAACTTATTGATTTATGCACGGCGTAGCGTCATCGTTTGCAACTTACTCGTCTCGCTTCTGTTTTCGTCGACCTCCCTAGATGGCGTTGCATGTATCCCTCCTACATCGCGCTATTAAGATTCCCGGTTTCTGAATAAATAGGCATGTTCGCGTTACAGCAGCACACATTTAGTGTCGATCTGGCCGTATGTGGACCTAATTGACATTAAATATGTCATAAGACTCTATCCTATCACATAAGCATTGGGGCTATGTGTATTGAAAAGGGTTGATAATGTGACAAGATGTACTTAATTACTAAGTGTAATAGTAGTTGGAGTAAAAAGTATATATTTCTACATCGTTGTGAAAATTTGGAAATATCTAAGGGAAACAGATAAGGGAAAACGAAAATTTTACGAATTATTACTTGGCATAGCATAGCATAGTCGGCCGTATAATGTTGGGACTCAGGCCTCCTCTCTAGGAGAGGGAACGAGCCGTAATCCACCACGCGAGTCCAGTGCGGGTTGGTAGATGCCACATGTCTTCGAATTTTTGGTTCTAGGACATGCCGGTTTCCGATGTTTTCCTTCACCGTTTTGAGAGCAGTAGCGATGAAATAAATTACACAAAGTAATGCGCCTGGCTGGGTTTGAACCCGCGACCCACAATTCGTAAGTCGGAGTAATTATTACTTATATATGTGTAATTCAGGCACATAGGTCAATTAAGAGGTTGACTAACTTTTTATTTACTGGTCTACATTTCTAGTTTTAGAAATATGCTTATAATTTTATTTCGTTTTTAGCAAATCAAAGGTAAGATATATTTTTAACAGGATCGTTAAAACCCAAAAAAAAAAATCTATTGCAATAAAATTTTGGTCCATTATAATACTAGAAAGAATAGGCTCTTAATAAACTAGCGCGCTTCACCATCAACAATTGCAACATTGCTCACCATCCTGGTGGAATTACAGTCAAGTTCTAGACTATATCACTATAGTTATATTGGGTCAAGGGGAGAAACAAACTAGACATGTTAGGCATAAATTAATTCGGAAACAATTACGGTTGTAGAAAAAAAGTAACAGGCTAAAATTTTTAGTCTTTATTAAGAAATAAAACAGTACAATGGACGAACAAATACAATCATTTGGTACTGACAACGAACACATGGACTACAAGTAATAATTATATAATCCTAACATTGACCAAGACTAAACACAGAGAATAAATTGTCAGTAATTGTCTTAAATATCTAAAAAATTCTACTTAAATAAATTCTATGTCCCTATTGAAAAAGGTGTAAGTCCGATTTTATCGAAAATGAGCGAAACACATACCAAAGTGATCAGAAAAATTATTGTATCATTTGGTGAGAGATAGATTAGATCTCTTTAGATCTAAGCTACCTTTAAAAATAAAAAAGTTACTGTGTGTAAATGGGTCCCACTGACGCCAAAATAACTACAATAGTAGATTTCATGTACTTTTATAAACGGAAAAACATTTTTATTTTATGTTTTTTTAATCTACGGATTTATAACTAGGTACTAGACATAAATCCGTTTTCACCTATAAAAGGGATAATATTCATATATTTTGGCATCACTTGTATAAAAAAAAACATTCCGATTGTGTATCTACCCCTTTTAACTTGTAATTTAACTTACGGAAGAAGGGGTATAAGTTATTTTATACCCTCAAGAAATTAATTTTGCGATTAGTACAAAACACTCTTTCAAATATACTATTAACAGTTTTAAAAAAATAACTCATTAATAATAAATCAAAACATACCGTTTACCTATAAAATTATATACCCATTGGAGTGCGCGTAGTATATTTTACGTCTCCAGTAAAGTTGCATTTTTGGACTTAGACCTCTTTTCACTAGGGCCACAGAAATACGTTACGCTAGTTTCCAGGAAAATTCACACCACCAGTTGGCGCCACTTAACCGAGAGGTCTTCTACTTTTGAAAACGTATACATGAAGTTGACGTCAATTTAACTAATGTCATTACCCATAAGAGTTCTCGTGGTCTTGATGGCTCAGTGGTGCCACCTGGTGAAAGTCATTTTAGAAAACTTTCATTACGTCGCCGTGTCTCAAGACAATGGATTTCCTACTTCCTACTAGGTGTGTTGAATAATCGGGATCAACTATGGGATGAAATAAATTAAGTGCTTATTATAGTTGGCAAAATTTTGGCCTATTAATTATAATTAAAAACTCTTCTCCATTCAAACGGTTACTTGACGTTTGCGAAACCTGTCAGCTCTGTCCTATCTTGATGGTATCCCTTCTAATTCTATTCCCTAATATGAATAACTTAAGTAATAATTCGATTCCTGATTCTGTTTAATTTTAATGTATGTGCCTAACAAGTCCTCCCATTCGGCAATGGGCTCGCATTAATATGGGCCGGATTAAGAGTAAAGTCCTTAAGAACCCTCTCACACAGTTTTCAAAATATCTAAAAAACAGCATTCAGTGCGGTGTTTTTTAGATTTTTTGAAAACACAAAAAAAAAATGAGGATCCTAAATAGATGTGCGATTCAGTTTCCCAGCGAGATATTTGCGAAACCTGCTACAAAATTTTGAGAAAAAAAAAATGTTCATATCTCTCTCTCTCTCAATAACAATTAATTTGACCTTTTCAATTTGCAGGATTTATCAAATTTTATTTTATTTTTCTCGAACCGATCGTTTTTTTTTACTATTACTATTTTTTTTTTTTTTAACTACTTAGTTTTAGATATCTCGGCCGTTTAGACTGTGTTTCAAGACATTGGAATCCCTATATGCTACTACCTATTTGAAAGGGTGGGGATCAACTACGGGTCGTTATACATAATGTATTGATAAAAACCTCTCCTCAGTTCCAACGGTTACTTGATGGTTGCGAAACCTTTTTAAAATTATCAGTTCTGTCCTGTCTTGATGGTATAACTTTCTATGCTTTCCTTAAATATAAAATAAATTAAGATATAATTATATTAAGGACTTAGTTCCTATAATATTTGATTAAATACTAACTAGTCGTACTATTTGGTAATAGAATGTCAATAAGCATGTTTATAAACATTCCATTGCTAAATGGCAATTATTTTAACATTAATAATAACTAACTATAATAAACGAATACCGCTCTGCTCTCGAAACTCGGTTGAGTTGTAATAATAATGTAGATGTCTCTCTAAAAGAGGATAGTGGGGAGATACGACAACGTTACTGTAGTAAACAAATATGCCTCTGCGTGAGAGTGTAGCGGGGTGATACAGACACCAGATCTGTTTTAAATTATATGCCTCTTCGTAGGAGTATCGTGCGGTGGTACAGGGAAAGTAAATAGAGGTTTTGGCGACGTCGCTGCGAATCTGAAAACAGGAAATAGAAAACATCAATATATATTTATATAACTTATTTGTTAAAACAATCAATTCGAATTCGAATCACGGACCTCGGCGAAGTAAAAAGGAGTGGACCATAAATTGGCCATTCATAGCATAAAGCATAATCAGCCTAATATTGTTCCCACTGCTGGGACTCAACCCTCCTCTCTAGGAAAGGGAATGGGCCATAATCCACCACGTGGGCGCAGTGCCGATAAGTGGATCTCAGGTGTCTTCCAATTTTTGGTTCTAGGACATGCCAGTTTAAAACTTCACCCAGCTTCTCTGAAAAAACCACTTTAAAGCGGATATATCTTTACCTTGTTTAGTAGGGAAATGAAGAACGGCGTTCAATCTTCACGCACAAGCGGTTCTCATCGGCAGAGATGGACACCTTCTTCCTAGTTAGGTCGGAGTTCAGGTCATCTGCGACACAATATAGCATGTTATTATATTTTTTGAAGTGTTTGCAGACAACTTAGGCCTACTGTCTACGGCCGCGTTGCTTCATAGACGCGTATTCGTCATTATACGCTTGGTGTACGCCTGCGTGAAGCTTACATACAAAACCATATATATATATAACTGTGTCGAAGACGTGTCAGCGCCGTGCCATCGTGTTATTTGAGCTTCGTCGACAGTTTGCAGTAGGTGTACATAGCATAAGCATAAGCATAATCAGCCTTTTGTGTTCCCACTGCTGGGACTCAGGCCTCCTCTCTCTAGGAGAGGGAATGGGCCGTAATCCACCACGCGGGCCCAGTGCGGATTGATGAATGTCACATGTCTTCGAATTTTTGGTTCTAGGACACGCCGGTTTCCTCACGATGTTTTCCTTCACCGTTTTGAGAGCAGTGGTGATGAAATAAATTACACAAAGTAATGCGCCTGGCTGGGTTTGAACCCGCGACCTACAACTCGTAAGTCGGAGCCGTTATCACTTGGCCACCACTGCTCAGTCAGTAGGTGAGTAATGATGCCAATACCAAGCGTATAATGATGAGTACGCGTCTATGAAGTTATGCATCGAAAACTACGCGTTTATGAAGCTACGCGTTCGTAGACAGTAGACTTTATTGATATGATGGAGTTGTGAAATTATGATAACGTGATGATATGAAACAAAAGGTGGTTTGAAGAGAAGTTATATGATTTAACACTCCAAAAAAAAATTGTCAGCGTTCTATAGTTTCTATCTACCCCCATGAGGGAAAAACATCTGACGCGCCCTCCCGCCCCACCCGAGGGTGGCAGATGTCATTAGATGATTTCCCATCTAAAAAAAAAATAAAAGGATTATAAAAAAATGTATTTACTTTGTGGCGGAATGTCACGCCTGAAGTAATCATAGGCTTGGCGCACATGAGGCCTCGCCAAATGCTTCGCTATGTTCTTCATCACCTGGGCCTTCATCACCTTACGAGCCTCTGTAACAACATCATCACATAATTAGTTATAAGAATGTAATTATTTATTAAAATGATATGTACTAAATATGCTGTGCAAAGACGGACAAACTGATAGGCCAGGGTCCAGGCATAGCATAGCACAAGCAGCCTTTCAATCAGTGTTCCCACTGCTGGAACTCAGGCCTCCTCTCCAGGAGAGGAATGGGCCGTAATCCACCACGTTGATGAATGTCACATGTCTTCGAATTTTTGGTTCTAGGACATGCCGGTTTCCTCACGATGTTTTCCTTCACCGTTTTGAGAGCTGTGGTGATGAAATAAATTACACAAAGTAATGCGAATGGCTGGATTTGAACCCGCGACCTACAATTCGTAAGTCGGGGATGATCGTATGAGAGAATAGCAGATAGGTTGAGAAAAATAAATGTATATATCACATGGAGACTTAGAAAGAATCGTCAAAAATCGCAAAAAGTATTAGGTATAACTGCGCCAGTGCAATAACAAGTGCAGGCTAAGTATTTTAAGATCGACATGTTTAGAAATGACAAAGTAAACAATAGCAAAAGCTGAAACGCTATGATTGTAAAAAACTTGAGGGTGTCTGGCGAATATATTAAGAATCGTCTAGTTTATCCCTCTCCTAGAAAGGAGGCCTGAGTCCCAGCATTGGTAACATTATAAAGTTAATTATGCTTATGCTAATTTTTCAAAGATGGTAGATGTTATCATTACTTATTGGCTAGCGGATATATCAGGATATCGATTGTGTATTTCAGGCTTTCAGATATATATCTAGGTCAGCTGAGCTTTTCGCAGAAATGGCTGTGCGAGTTCAGTAGCCTGGTTACATGCTGCGCAGAGAGGGGAGGGTCGGCGGCGCAGTTTATGCACTAAAATCAATAACGATAACTTTGGACTAGATTTATTTATATTGTACTTTAATATCATATACTCGTACATTTGAAAGTATAATAATAATAATTAATGACAAGAAAATTGATATTTAAAACGACGCTTGCATAAATGTATAAAATATAGAAACAGTTATTCGCATTCGTCTACCCCAGTAACCACGCAATTACACTACAGGTCTATCAAAGCGTTAAACAGACAAAACAAATGTTAATCCTGTCTACTACGCAATCCTACTACAGAGCAGACAAAAATTAAAAACACAAAAATAGACACAAAATTTTTGTCCTGACGTTATGAGGTATATATATGAATAAAGTATATATTAAACAATAACTAGTGTACCACGCACGCATCGCACTTATCCTAAACGCTAATTACTAAAGTATATAAACTTACTGATGATCCTTTCAAGGCGGACTATCCTGCCACTGCGCACCCTGCCATCGTCTCCAATCTTCAGTCCAGTACCATCATTGTATGTTGGTTCTCCTTTAGCAGCAGCCGCCTTCCTTTCTTCCTCCAACTCCTTAGCCAGTTCTTCTTTCAGTTTCTTAGGATTTACAACTATCTCCAGGCTTGACGTTGAGTCGTAGTCCGATAATTCTGATGATGACGAGGAAGACGAGGTTAATGATGATGACATGGTTGTGATCAATGATCTTTCAAGTTTCTGAACTTAACTGGTATCTATGTTATGCCAGAACCGATCGCGACCTCTCGCCAAACCAAACTGCCGGGTCGCAAGCCCCGAGTTGTTTCCTTGACGCACCCATTGACATTTTAGCTGTACAACCACGCTCATAATGGTTGCAGTTACAAGAGTTTTTCCTTAATAAATGACAATACAATGTCTTTAACCCCTCAATAGCCGATTGTACATACGTCTGTGCAACTTGACTGACTTTGAAAAACGCTTAATTATCGTTTTGTACACACGGATGTACGAAATTTATTCGGCCGTAAATTTTTGTCTAGAAATGTATTTCCTAGAAAAAGTTTTTTTTTTATTTTATTGGTGATTTTACGTAAAAACGCGCAATTATGTAATAATAATACCCAAATACGCGCGAGGGGGTATTAGTTGATTTATATATTTTTTTGGTCTTCACGACATCAGTTGTGGTTCTCGTCATGAGGGACCGCTATACCAATAATTGTTTTGAGACTTTTTGGCAACAATAGTCCCGTCATATATAAAAATATATATTATTATTATTATCATATTTCTCCTGGTTGCAATTTCTCAAAATAGAGTGAAAATATCTAGAAAATAAACAACTGAGAGTAGCATAAAACTTTTCAGTTTTAATTAAATATCTTCTGGGACATTCTCCTTGGTCAGTTCGATGGTTTAGGCTTATTCTATTTTTTAAACATTTCTCTATTTCCAACAAATACTCCTGTGTATTAATTCACCAACTTAAACACTCACAAACAAAAGACACCTAAGCCCGTAATAACTAACTATCAGTATACCTGTTATAAATGTTTGTACTGTGCAGGAATTGAAGTCGTGATGCGTAGCACAGCAACCGTTTACTCAAGCACTGCGCCTACAGCGCCACCAACTTACTTAATTATGCACATTCCTACAGGGTACATAGCATAGCATAGCATAGTCGGCCTTATAATGTTACCACTGTTGGGACTCAGGCCTCCACTCTAGGAGAAGGAATGTGCGGGTTGGTGGAGGTTACATGTCTTCGAATTTTTGGTTCTAGGACATGCTGTTATCCTCACGATGTTTTCCTTCTACAGGGTACGCTAAGGGGTAAAATGGGGTGCAATGATTAATTATATAATAATAAAATTCCGCAACTATTACACAACGTCGTCTAGTCCCAACCTAAGCAGAGCTTTTGTTATAAGTAAATACACTCAAAAAAAAACACAGACACAGAACAAATGATCCAGCTCATCACACAAACATTTGTCCTGGGTGGGAATCTAACCCATGACCTCCGGCATAGCAGTCAGGATCATTAATCACTAGACCAACAGTCAGTCATTTTTTTCATAAATGGGGCAGATTGTACCGCCTCATTATCTTCATCTGCTACTCCAGCACATACCTGATAGACCATAGACCTACGAACCTACCCCCAATAGACTAGACCTAAAATAGAAGGTCTCAGTCTCAGAATAGAACTGTAATGTTTGTATTGGTATAATTATATTTTATTTGAGTATGTATTGAAATTCAGACAGTAACAATGTTAGTTTTACTTTTTTATATTTTATATTCTTCAAGAATTATTTTAGAATTTAAAAAAATATAATTTATTTCGATAAATCTGTTAAATCTTGATTACGTCACAAGAGTGTCTCGCATGTACGTGCGTAGAGACCAACCCGACGCACTGCTAGTGTAGGGCGCCGGTTCCTGTGATTGGTCCCCATTTTACTTGCCTGTGCATTTTTTTAGGTGGGAAATTCATCTTATGACTAATCCCGCTCTTGGGCGGAACGAGAGATAGTGTCAGACTTTTACTGACTAAAAACCCACTCCTGTTCCTTCGTTGCCTTCGTCTCAGGGCCCGGGTGCCTGTGCATTTAAGTAAAATATCAGTGCTTGAATTATGATTGTAATTTAATTTTCCAACTAGGTTAATAAGGGTGAGCATTACTCCAATTAGACGTTGTACACTACTGAACTAGATTGATGCTGCGAGCGATATATCTATCATAAGAAACCGTTATAGTGGTTAGCGCGAATAGCTGCGAAATTGCACCCTAGTGTAGTTTTCCAACTACGAATGATAGAAATAGAAATCATTTATTTGCCAATAATGTAGGTAACAGATAAGGTATTAATTTATGGAGAGTCCCAATACATTTTGCCTTACGGCATGCAAAATTATTTATTTAATTTAATTTGCCTAAGTTTCTACGTTTTCATTTACTTAACATTTTTATATAATTGAGACACAAATAATGACATAGTACACCTAAAATTATTACATCTAAAATTTATCAATTATAGCATAAAATAATCATCATATGGTATTAAAAAATATATATATTAATCAAATTATAAAACAAATAAAAAAAATATATATTATTGATTATTATTGAAACTAACAAAATAAAATGCTATCACATACAATTACATATAATTCGGAATTAGGTGTCATTTGTAATTACCTACTATACAAATGACACAAAAATTATGATGAGATGTAGCTAGCCGGTGCGAGGATTCCCGCCAAGACTGTGCGAGGTCAATTGCGTAGTATGATAAAGCGGAGCGAAGCTGTGAAATGGGGCGTAGCTTTGCTTAGGTGAAACATTTTTTGCACAAATAATTCGCTAGCGTCCCTCGCATACTTTCGTCACCTTAATCTCTCGCTTTTTTATGTGTAAAACTGACTCGGCAAACGTCATTCTGCCTAATAAATTATCAAAGAAAAAACTGGGAGGTGAGGATAGGAGAATAAAAAGAAGCCTACGACCTATTCTCAGATCTACGAAATATACACAAAAAAGTCATAAAAATCGGCCAAGCCGTTTCGTAAGAGTTCAATAACAAACTGTAACACGAGATTTTTATATAATGCACTAGCTGACCCGACGAACTTCGTACAGCCTAATAGTAAGGATAACGCCATCTACTGGCAATACCAGAACAACATAATTCATTCTATAATGACATTTTAATTAGAGATGGCGTTGTATTTTAATTTCATTTTTCGTGTTTTTTTTTCCATTTTTCTCACCGTTTAAACTTTCCCTGTACTACCACGAATATTTCAAGACCAAAATTAGCAAAGTCGGTACAGCCGTTTTCGAGTTTTAGCGAGACTAACGAACAGCTATTCATTTTTATATGTTAGATAATCTGTCTCTGGCAACACTTTGGCACCAAAGCTGCACTAAGCTTAGTTATGGTAGTGGAGTGATACCATTAGTTGCTCATTCGCCGCGCTCCGTCTGTTGGAAAAATGCCCTTATTGCGCGCGACAAAATCAAATGGCTCCGGACCCTCGTTGTTTTCACAGTAACTTAAATTTATGGGTACAAAGATACCGCCTTTGTTAGTTAATTTTATTTGTTTGTTACTGTTAAAGTTTTGTTTCTATTCTATTCTATTCTATTCTATTCTATTCTATTCTATTCTATTCTATTCTATTCTATTCTATTCTATTCTATTCTATTCTATTCTATTCTATTCTATTCTATTCTATTCTATTCTATTCTATTCTATTCTATTCTATTCTATTCTATTCTATTCTATTCTATTCTATTCTATTCTATTCTATTCTATTCTATTCTATTCTATTCTATTCTATTCTATTCTATTCTTAAGGAAGCCATCCAGTTCATCTCCTTCGTGTTCTGCCGCGGCCTCGCGTCGCTGTGTCCGAGCACCATTCCTGTGTTTTACGGGCCCAAGCATTAGCATTTTTTTTGTATGATCTTATTTCTAAAGATCAAAGCCATTTGAAAGGTATAGGAAAAACAAGAGGAAAGATATCAAGTCTTTAATTACTTTTTTTTGGCGTATGTTTTAATCGTACGAAAAAATCATAATATGTTGATAACGTTACTATATATGAAATTATAATATTTTTTTTCAAATCTATTGACCCACCCGTTACCGAGGAGTAGTTCAGAAAGTTCAGAAAGTCATTGTGTTATGGCATTAAATGGGAGCAAAAGCCTTAATTTAACACCTAGTATGTTGCGCTGGGTATAAGAAACCCAAAAAATTTATCATTGCACGATCGCACTTAAAACACATCATAAAACATATTTATGCGAACGATTGTATCAGGACTGAAGTGGTTTTAGTATAATCAAACTAATATTATACATTAATATGTACAAACTAAAATAATAATATTTAAAAACAGGTAGAAAAGGATATTATTGAGCATCAAAAAATTCGTCCACATCGATATCAATGGATTTGGGTTGTTTTGGGTTTTTATCATTGCCACGTAGGATAGTAATGCTGATTCGTTGTCCGAAGAAAAGCCCAGCCAAATTATATTAATTTATATTAGCATTTTTATAAAAAAAATAAAGTTAATATAAAAAAAAAATATAACTAAGTATATATTATAAAGGTGAAAGTTTGTGATTGAGTGATGGTGTGAATGTGTAAGTTCGTTACTTCTTCACGCTAAAACAGCTGGTCGGATTTTGATGAAATTTACACGCACGCGGGTAGAACATGTCCTGGAATCGCACTTTTTATCCTGGGAGTATGTTCCCTTCCATCACTCGGGCTAAGAAGTTGGCAGCAGCTTGTTTTATTGAAAACGAAACTATAACTAGTAATAATAATAATATTCCACAACTATCACACAACGCCGTCTAGTCCCAAGCTAAACAGAGCTTGTGTAGATTAGTACTAGACAACTGATAAACATACTTGTATATTTCTAAATATATATATATCATAGATAAATTACACCCAGACACAGAACAAATGATCATGCTCATCACACAAACATTTGTCCTGGGTGGGAATCGAACCCATGACCTCCGGCAAAGCAGTCCAGAGTCCAGAGCCACTAACCACAAGACCAACAGGTCAGTCAATAAATGTTTTTTGTATTCATTTTTAAAACGCCACCCTCTTGTGACTCACTGTAGCCTCCCCTCCTAGTTACTACGGGTTCACTCTGGACCCGGAAAATTCAGGAGCAAGGCCAATCAATTTCCAAAAAACAAAAAAAAAAGGTATATTTCTTTAAAATAAACAGAAAATAAACAGTTACACATTATAAATTACATAGTATGAATCAGTTATAGAAGGTGGTTCAATATGTAACACACAGCATTTTCCACAGAAAATAATTGAGAAAAAATATTTTTAAAACCAATCATGCAATAAATTAAATAATAACAATAACAATTTATTGACTGTGTAAGTCACCCCCTGCCTTTTTTCTATGGATTTCAATATCGTTGTTCAGGCAGGAGCCATAGTCTTAACATAGTTCCATGTTACCAGTCCTATTATATATAGTCTATTATCTTTGTTCTCCATATAACGCAATAGTTTTTCAACAACCGGGGGTTGTCCTTGGGTGCACTAGCATAGCGCGTACAGGGATAGTCGTCGGTTGGTATGACGTTCCATTATAATCATCTAAAGGGCCTCTGCGAGTTGGTTTCGGCTCCTCGTACGCCTCCCAAAGGTTCTTGGACCTTAGGGTTTTGAGATAAATAAAATAACAATAATATTATAAACAAAAACTAAAAATAATAACAATAGTAACAACATTAAAAATAAACGAAATAATAACAATTGAATGAAAACAGAGATAAGTCAGAAAAGAACAATAACAATTAGAACTAAAAATATTAAACTAGACGGAAAAGAATATAATAAAAATAAGTTAAGCTTTAATTAATTTGTTTCCATGGCATTTCTTTTAAATTGAGCGGCGGAAATGGCAAACATCATCATTATCACCATCTTCCTGCCCTTATCCCGTGTTATTTGGGGTCGGCGCAACATGTTTTTTTCTTCCAATCCGGCCTTAAAAGGCAAACATGTTAGATTTATTCTGTTCTAATACCTAACACTAATACCACTTTTTTATGAATTCATATTTATTTTCGTGCCTAAACGAATACCAACAACTTGAATTTAGCACAGTTAGCTCAGTCAAACTAAATCAAAATAAGTTTTAAATATGAGTCCAAACAAATACCAGTGGTATTACTTTTTGGTATTAAAGTGAAATAAATCCACGGAACAAATATTTGTATGGCCTACAGATAAGTTTTCTGGGTGTGGGTGCCCCGTGTGTGTCAGTTTACAGGTTTGTGAACATACCCACTATACAGGAGTAACTCCTAGTGTTAGGCAACGTTTAAGAAAATCATTTGTCCATGTGTTATTGCAAGATTTTTTTTTAGGAAATTAGAAATCATTTTATTGACTTCTATCACTCTAAAGTGGAAGGACGGGAGGGATTTTTACTAAAATCTACCTATATTTGCTCAGTTGTCCTTTGAGCAGTTAGCGGGCATTGGTCCTTGCCTAACTGGCGGACGTTGAGCTACCACTTGCTCGTCGTCCACAAGTCCGCGCAAGGGAGCCAACTGAATACCTGCGCTGAGTTTCTGACACCCAGAAAATGCTGACATGGTAGCCCTTTAGGTGTAAGCATTAAATACTTCCCTTCTACTTCGTCGACCTGTTTACGCCATCATTTTGTCTATATCGATTAAATATTTTCAGTTCAATGTTCTAATATTAAATATAAAACAATTTTCTTTCTGACTGTCCGTTGTCAAGCTGAACGGGTAGCCAGAAAGAGACGGTACTATACAGTCGAGCTTTCAATACAGAACCGAGGTTATACGAACCACCCTTGCTTCCTTTTGTTGGAGTGGGAGAGGGCGCTACAGGTGCCCATGCTAGGCAACTGGGCGCCCCCCCTGACTCCTCCACGACGCCATCTTTGGTTACCATGCTATCGTGTACAAACAAAATAAGCAATTGAAAACATTTGATAATAAAATGAGGAATCTGTTTTTCCTGATAGCTACAACCTAGGGGTATTTAAGTCAAGAGAGACTAGGTTACTTCTAGGCAAGCGTGTTCCGTCGTCGGCCACATCATCACTTACTATCAGGTGAAATGGTGGTCAAACGCGTGCCTATCCATAATAAAAAATAAAATTAAAAAATATTGTGAATAAGTTGACGTTATTGTGTAGTACATAATACCACCGAAAACTGAATGCAGTAAAATCTTTTTATGGGATAATATCTACAGATTACTGCGAAACTCAAGTAATTTGAGAAAGTATCAACAGGTGCTTCTGCGAAACCTATAAACAAGAATTAGACGAGATAATCAAAAGCTTCAATTTCAGCAATCTTGTCTTTTGACAAATTACTTGCATTATATTATATTCTTGTTATTATATTATATACATAATTTCGTCTCTTAAGACCATTAAGTGTTGTCCCCTAAGGATTAAAAATAGTTTTTTTTTAAATCTTAAACGTAGTTTTCTATGGGGTTTTTCAATGAATTATTTTGAAAGGACATCTTTCGTCAAATCATAAAAACAAAAAAATAAAATTTAATCATACAGTCTATCTAAAGAGTATCGTGTAACCCAGTAACTGTTGTGTAAAACATAGGTTTTCAGCCGCTTCTAGTGAGACTGGAAATCAATCCCAAGCTAGTTGGAAGAATATATATAAATACCTATAATACATATCCATACTTCCATACTTATATATTTATTTTTTAATATTATAAATACGAAAGTAACTCTGTCTGTCTTTTACCCTTCCACGCTTAAGTCGCTGAACCGATTTTGATGAAAATTTATACAAAGATAGACTAGAGCTTGAGAAAGGACATAGGCTATAAATTATCACACTATTTGCTATGACTATGGACGACTTTTGCCACGAGTTTGATCCCCAGCTATGGTTAAATATTTTGTGATTATTATTTCTTTTTTGTAGTTAATATACAATAATACGTCGAATATAATAAGAAAACTGCTTTTTGCAACGAAAAATTTATTCAATTTTTTTTTGTAAAAACTAATCAAAACATATTAATAAAATCGAGTTGTCGAAAAAAATTCTTACTATACACTCAGGGCGGCGCTTCGGCCAAGTGGGGCAGGCTTCCACCGTATGCTCCATCGATCAGCACAATGGTGAGACCCGGGCATTTTTTCCCTCTGAATTCGATACAGGTATCTCCCGAAATACTCACATCCGGTAAGTCATGCACAAAGAGAGGACGCCGTGGCACCTCTGCAACCACTCCTCAAAAAGAGGAATTACCGCCGCGATTGTGGCGTGCTCACTGTGTAACCCTAAGACGCAAAGGCAACTGAAGGAAGCAGGGTTTTAGTCAGTAAAAGTCTGACAGTCTCTGACACGCTCCGCCCAGAGAGGGAGAAGTTATTTGATGATTTACTAACAGAACCGCAAAGCATAATTTTTTTTGACAGCCTACATTTAAAAGTATTTATTTAGTGTTACTAGAAATATACCACGTATTAATATGTTTTTTCTGACATACAAATCGTTTTAAAACCATGTAAAGTTCATTTACCAGAACATAAACCAGAAACACACAAACTAATGCCTTTTTCCTTGGGGTAGGTAGAAACGGTAACTGCTATGTCCCTTAAGAGCCCGGCGAACGGCGCTTGCAACTGCAAGTTACCGCGTATCGCGGAATATAGCTGTCTCTGTTTGACAAAAACAAGTGAGCGACTGGCGCAGCTGTGTGTGTGTGTGTATGTGAGCGTATTACAATATTTTTAGTATCATTAGGTATGTTCATTATTTGCTTTATTTTTGCCAAATACTTTGGGGAATCGTTAGTGAATGTACAGACTAATAATGCGTTTTTTGGAAATTTCATCACCGTGCCGATATCTCAACATATAAGAATAACTAGCACACAGTAACAAATCAGAAAATGTTATAGAGCCGAGTGCTTTTTTTTTTTGATTAATCATTAGATGATTAGAAATCATTGGATGATTTCCCACAGAAAAACAAAGTACCTATGCATTTGAAGTTTAGTAAAAGGTATATATATTTATTAGTTTTGATGTTCATAAGCAAATAAATAATTTGCATTACATAAAAAAAGTAAAAGGAATACAGAAAGTCGATAGAAAAATTACTTACAATAAAATTTACAACACGACCGAAGCCGAAGTAACGACATCACGCACACACTGACAATGACGTCTCGCTTGCCGCGACAGCACTACTAAGTCTTGGAAAAAGTGTTCCGTAATACCAAAAATGATGAATCAAAACTTAATGTTTTTCATTTTTTTTCTATAAATTATAACTTAATAAATAAAGCTATGTTCCTACGGAAACAATATTAGAAATATTGTTGTTTATAATACAAAAAAAACAACATGAAAACATGTATTTTACGCCTTAAAAATATGCTAAATGAAATTCGCTTTAATTTCATTTTAAGTATTTTGAAAAAAGAAAAACGTAGGAACCTAGATAAATATTGTCTAAATCCGAATATCATCATAATATGGTGGAAATATGCTCAATCTGCAAATGATTTTGGTATTACGTTTGTATGGATAATTCAGCTGTCGCCGTCGCCTTAAGTTACACATACTATTTCGGTTCATTTACGTTCATACATCTGGAATTAATACATATGTCCGAGTACATAACATGTCTTCTGAAGATAATTCGGCTTTTAACAATTAACTGTTTTATGTGGAAAAAAAAAATTCACAGAAATATTGTACAGTTTTACGAACTTAACTCGGACGAAGTCGCGGGCAACAGCTAGTTTATTATAAAACTCCGTTTTCAATCACCAATTTAATTTTCGAAATAGTGTTTCGACTGTTTCATCACGACCTATATAAACCTCAGCCTCGAGAACTATGAGCCTTAAACTTTAACGAGTTGCTTATCAAATGAGATTATATACGCAAAATTGAAAAGTAGTTTTTATGATATTTCCGAGAAATAAAAAAATATGACTGAATTATATTTTAAAGCAGTCAATGATCAACATGTTTACGTTATTCCGTATAATTTGTTCAGTGTTAATCATCTCGAACTCACATGGCAAAACTGTTGTGATCCCGGCACTGCTAGAAGAAGTACAATTAAGGATTCTGGATGGTCGTAACATAAGGCCGGACGAATACACATTTTTGATTGTATTAATTGATTTGGATTTCGAATCGCAAAGAAGATGTGCGGGGTCCATGTTAACAGAATTCTGGGGATTAACCGCAGCGCACTGCTTCATCGATATACCTGTCGTTGCATGGTTCAAAAACTTTACAGAGCCACCCGTCCGATTAGAAACGGCTGCCGAAGTATTGGAAACATTTGTACACCCCTCCTACCGCATCACAAGCGGAGATACTATGCGCATTGAAAACGATATAAGTTTATTTCATTCATCAAAAGTATATGTAAAAACATACGCCAGATTATCTGCAGTCGACTACTCGGTAATATTAGGCCTGCCCGTCACGTACGCAGGGGGCGGGGCCACGCAATATAGACGAAGCGGAGTAATGTCTCCAAAAGATCATTTGAGGCACCTGCAGGTCGGAGAAGGAGCTATCATCAAATGTAGTCCAGAAATTAAGATTAGGGCTAGATACGTAATATGTGTTACCCCAAAATGTACACACAAATTACAAAGACCTTGGACATCCGACTCCGGCGGCCCTTTAATACATGAGCAGAATGTTGTTGGTGTCTGTTCTGTTGGAACCAAAAATAGTGTAATACCTATTACCGGTTACACACCTGTAAGCCCGTATCTTGACTGGATTTCCCAAGTTATCCATTCCAGAGATAACTATTAACCCGGATTGGCCGTTTGGGTTATGAAGAGATAAACCGTTTGATGCTATGTAGGTACATTGGCACTTACCGCCCAATATGCCTTGGAGTTAAATGGACAAATGGCGAGGACCCACAGATATTTTGTCGAGAGCTATTCGAAAAGTAAATACTATTTTATAGTCTGTCTTATTTATTTATTTCTTTGGGATAACAAACAGTTACACAAAGTTTCTTTAATAAAATCCTTAATAACTAAAATGAATAGTGTATGTTTGACTTACAACATTATCCACATGTTACCTTTTTAACCGACTTCAAAAAGGAGGAGGTTATATTTTCGGTTGAATGTATGTTTTTTTTTTTATGTATGTTCACCCATTTCTCGGTCAATTGTGGACCGATTTTGAATTTTTTTATTTTTTTATTTAAAGGTTATGCTTCCGAGTTGGTCCCATAGAAATATTGTTATGATCTGATCATGAACTTCGAAGACATGGAACAGAACTCCTCATAGGATCACAGAGGAACCGTCTTAACAAGTAAAATTGCTTTTTTTATACGTGTAGTCGATGACTAACTGAAAGTAGAGGTGGAATATATCGAACTGATCTGATGATGAAGCCTGAAGTTAGGCACCGGTGTTTGGGATTATTAGAATTGTCATGAGATGCACTCTGGCTATAAGGTATTAAAGTTTGGCTGAGGGGTATTTTTTAATGGTGGTACCATAACTAAAAAGTGTAAAATAAAAAACTTTTAACAAAAAGAAATACAACCGAATTCAAATAAAAAAAACACTGAAAAGTACAAAATAACTTTAATTTCGGAGTTCGGTGTTAAATAACGAAAAGACAATACTATTATAGAAACACTCAACTATTTTTTATTAATTATTTATCCGAGAACTAACTAGGCATGTGAGTAAATGTATAATTTATTTAGATTACAGTTATAGGTTATTTTTATTTTTTGATAACAGTATTTCGAAATTTGATAGATGTTAATGTGAATAGGTCTATTTCCGAGAAAATTGTGTTATAATTACTTGCCATGCGACGTAGAGGTAACTCCAGCATTGGTGTGGCAAGATGGAATAGCAAATAAGAGGTGTGCGCGCAGCTCGCGTCTTACAACAGTTCTAGGTACTCGTACAACATAATTTATTTACCAAATCTGTACAGTGTACATTATTATGTCATATAGAAACATCTCTAAGAAAAGGCGTCTAGACTTCAAGCCCATCTTTAATCATTGGGCCATTAAATCTCAAACTATAGCGACATCGGGTAACGTATAGGACCACTTTGTTGTCCGCCTGTCTATCTATTTATCTTGGGAACCCGTATAGGTATCTAGTTGAAATTAAAACCATAAACTCAGGTCTGCGGTCCCTTGAAGCTGAGAATAAATCAAACATCTACTTTTTGCGATTCGGAAAAATCTTCGTAACTCAGAAGAATTTTATTCCTAATACAGTTCACAGAAAACCTATTCAGTCTTGTGATTCTCAAACTCTGTGGCGGTTATACTGAAATATTATTAGAGTGTATATTGTAGGTATACGTATCTTTGTATCTAGGTATCTTTATGTATTATTTTATTAATTTTATTTGTAATTTTAAAAATTGTGCACTGGATCCTACCCTCTATTAAGATCTCTTTCTATTAGTCAATGGTTTGCTGGAAGAAAAGTCAACTTTGAATTTAGCTCGCCTATGAACAGTCAAGGGCCAAAAGTGCAGTTGTTGCAGTCTAACAATGCTAAAGTGTCTAAAATTTCTATATAGTAGATGTTTATTTAATATTTTAGTATATTCAGAAGGGTCGAAGTGCTCTGGCTTAAGGCCAGCCCCACATCAAGATAAGATCAAGATATAGTACTTTATTTATTATTATACTTACTATTTTATTTAATACTTGATTCTATGCTACGAATTAAATCACTCCTGAACCATTGACCCTCTTCTATTATAAACTAGCTTTTGCCCGTGGCTTCGCTCCCGTCAATTGACTACACGATTCTGCTCTACCCTACTCTACCCTCTACCAATTATAACAAAATGATTCGCCATTTATTGAATTCATTTGTTACAAAAAATGTGATAAACGTAGAACCGCTCGACCGATTTTGTGCAAACTTCACATAAACCATCTACTAAATAGTCCGAACAAAGCTTAAACATTTGGTTTGGATATGTGAGCCCGTTCTTGAGTTATAAAATTACAACAAAAAGTGGCATTGATTTTTATATATATAATAATATAATATAATATTCCACAACTATCACACAACGCCGTCAAGTCCCAAGCTAAGCAGAGCTTGTGTTATGGGTATTAGACAACTGATAAACATACTTATATATTTCTAAATACATACATTTATAGATAAATTACACCCAGACACAGAACAAATGATCGTGTTCATCACACAAACATTTGTCCTGGGTGGGAATCGAATCCACGACCTCCGGCATAGCAGTCAGGGCCACTAACCACTAGACCAACAGGCCAGTCTGATTAGATATGTTATAGATTATAGGTACTTTAATAATGGCAGAGTGTAACTGCACTTTTGACCCCTGAATGTACATGAACTTTGTTATCCACATATGTTGTATTTTTTCATGGTGTAAAATAAAGAATCGAAAAAAAACTGGTCAAGTACGAGTCGAACTCGTGCACTGAGGGTTCCGTAAAAAATTACCTATGTAAATAGCTCAATCCCGAATTGGGTCTCGAAGATTTTTCTGATTCACATAAAAAGGTTTTTTACTATAAATTTACAGTTTTCAGAGTTTGTCCTATACTTGTGCTACGAGAACTTGTTTCATGCCAAATTTTAGGATCCTCAGTCAACGAAAAGTATCCTATTAGTTTTGATTTCTTAGCGAGTGTCAAAATATGTGCTTAACGGAGCATAAACGGCAATAGCGTTGAATTAGAAGTTTGATTTTTTCACTGAAACTTAGGTTAGTCATGTTGAATTATATTTTTAACAATGGGACAAAAACATTCTTCACCAATTTGCCATAGACAACGAGTGCTGAAATAGCTAGAACTGGCAATTCCGTAAGTTACAGTACATAGTTGAAACGTTTTGATGGGCAAGGACTCATCCTCTCTCCATAAAATAAGTTAAAGGTTGCGATCCTCCTCATGGACACGGACCTGAAGGTACATTTTCTCGACGTCTCCTATGAGGAGAAACTTGTGTTGTCGAGCTCTTATTAGTATTGAGAACAGTGAGTCCTGCTTATTATACACAACCATGAGGATGTCATTTATGGACTGACCAGATGAAGTAGGAGCTGAACCGTCGAATACGACCCAAATTTTTGTAGACTCACTACTGTCTTTGAAGACAGCGTGATGGCAGAGGAAGTAAGAAGTAGAAGGTATAGGTATCGCGGATTCTGAAAGGTGACCTAAGTTTGCGTGTTCACGAAATAATTCTAAATATTGCGACTTCACATGTGGTTGTTTGCGAAATCGCTTTTCTAAATTTAATAAGCGTTTTTTGGCAAATGACAATCAGGTGTACCCTTTATAGGTAGACTAAATGAGAATCTACCGGTTTCTAAACGGAAGGTGTGCGATAAGAAATGTGTTTCGCATGCCTTCTCACTAAGACTCATAAGTGGTTGAGTTTGGGGAACCTCTTCTAAGTCCCAGAATTTCGTGAGTTCTTGATGTATTTTGTCAACAGATGACACATAAAAATCAACCGAATAATTAGAATCTATAGTACCTTCTTTTAACTTATTATTTGTAGGTAAATTAAAATACATAGGGCCAGTTATCAGCCAACCAAAATGAGAACTTCTTAATACAGGTGAATTAAGACCGAGAGATAGTTGATTGCGGCCAATAATATCCCAGAAAATATCGGCACTGATGACAACATCAACAGGTTTTGGTTATTGGAAGTGAGGGGCTGCTAAAACGCAATCATTTGGTATATGAAGTTGGTTTAACGTCAACGGGTATTCTAGGTATATTAGGTACCGGTTAATATTGACAATACCAGAAAAGAAGAAGTGATGGTAAAATGTTTCATCAAGGATTTCAACTCGGCAACACAAGTTTCTGTAGCCCGAGTGGTAGTTTTATTGCCTATTCCAATTATATTGAAATTTAAAGTGGTAGTCGGTTCTAAAAATAGTTTTGTTTTAAGAGATAAAGTGGTAAATAATAATTGATACCGCAATCCGAAAGAGCACGAACCTTCAGTGTTTGTTTGGTCGTAAAAATTAATGGGTATTTTGGATTGCAAAATTAACGATAGTATCGCCAGTGGTGTCAGGTGAAATAGTGACAACACAAGAAATATTTTTGTTACTAGAGTATATATGTATGCTTAGCATTGCACATACGACACGGATGCAGGCGACAATTGCGTGCGGAATGGCCAGACCTTAAACAGTTATGGCAAAACTTTAATCTGTTTATTTCACTGATGCGGTCATCCACACTCATTGCCAAAAAGGTGGGACAATCGTAAAGTCGATGATTACCATTATAAACGCTGCATGATATATCAGAAATATTATTGTCTATTATCTATATTATTATCTCACTATTAGAAATGTATGATTGGTGAGATTTTATTCTTCTTCTTCTTTTCGTGTCAATGTACACTAACTAAATTTTATCTGACCAGTATTTGGCAACCTCTTCGGCTCTGTTATTGGCCTCGTATAGATCCTGAAAACTGCAGGTGGTTGTGCAGGATGGACAGCATAGCAAATGACGCATGTCCTGTGCAGCGGCTCCACACTGGCACTGTGTTAGAGATTTTATTTTATTGTTAGGATCTGTAGGCTTCGACATCGTCTAAGTCTTAGGTTTAGAACATGATTGGCTGCTTTTTATTGACTCAAGTAGGTCAGCTCGATCAATAAGAAACTTGAAAATATGTTGTAAATTAGGTATATTGCCCAATGACTTCTCGCGCTCTGGGTGGAGCGGGAGGGCGTGTCAGACTTTAACCACACTTGTATCCTTCAATTACCCTTTGCGTTCTAGGACTACGGGTTTCCCTTTCAGAAATTCTCCGCGGTCCTAGCTAGCGAGCATCGGCCCTGTTGGGCCCCTACGGTTTGCTGACATCTCTTTGAGGAGCGCGAGGATCACTACGCGCTGTCGATGACTGGGCTCGGTCCGGTTAGTTACCGAACAGCCGGACGGCGAGCTACCCAGTGCTCAACGTCCGCAAGCCCGCGTCTACCGTGGCTGGTAGTCGGGGTCGGAATTACGGCGGCTAGGGCGTGAGGACCTTCGTTCCCTCACGCGTGCAGCCTCCTCCTTCGCTAGCATTACTGCTTCGCAGAAGGAGGCGACTGCCTGCCATTCCTCCTCGCTCCGGACCATAGCCTAAACCAGGGCCCGACGCGAAAGGTCGCTGCCACCAATTGCCTCCACGAGGACACGGCGGTGCTCCGCCCAAGCGGGGCACACCTCCACCGTATGCTCCACCGCGTCGGACGCCGTGTTGTCGCTCAAGCCACTCCTCAAAGAGGGGACTTACCGCCATAATTGTAGCGTGCCCAGCACTGGGTTGCGACAGTCGTCGTCGCCATTCCACCATGAGATCCCGCCGGAACTTTGTCCGCCATGCCGCGACTTGACGCGGCAGCGGAGTTTCGCCCCGGCGTTGCATACTCTTCCCACTTAGCTCTGGTGCAGCTATCGAGCTTGGAGCTCATTATATGAATGAGTAAAATATCCCAGTCACGTGAACCTATACCGAGACTAGTTAAAGCACGTTAATTTTTATTAATATGATCCACAAGAAATCTTAATGATTTATCAGACTCATTTGCAATTGGTTTTATATGTAATAATGAATTTATATGATGAGTTACTAATTGGCGAGTATTGTCATATCTGTCACATAAAAAGTTCCAAGCACACGTATAATTTGCGCTTGATACCTCCAAATTAGCAATAATGCGCGGTGCATCGCCAGTCAAGTACAAAATAAGGTAATAAAATTTGTAAATGGCAGCGATAGGAATGTGTCACGAAACTCAAGCCAACAAAAACTAGACCCGTCGAACTTAGTAACTTGGATTTGGGGTTATTTAAAACCTATATGATAATGATCATGATTACACGGACCTGTTGTTATCTGACTTGAATTCAAATCCTTGTAATTACTTTCACCATGACGGTTCGAGTTATGTTTTTGTGTAATACTTTAAGCAATCGCAATATTGGATATAAATAGTTGTTCAATAGTATCACGCTCATCAATCTCACTAGATAAATTTTCTAAGTGCTATAGTTCTATCTGATTCTGCAAGTCGTCAAAACGGCTATATATAATAATAATATAATATTATTTGACCTTATATGGAACTACGTTTCACTAAAAGATCCTGTAGTTCACGAGGATCGTTTGTGCCAGCTTAACTTCCATAATCTTTGCCCATTATAAATTTAATAAATAGATTGTTTGATTATGAACATTTAGATACAGACACAAACTAGTCCACGATATCTATAAAGAAAAAAAACTAAAAGTTAGCTCACGCTCCTCGCCTAACGTCACCTGAGGCCGGCTCCGCGCAGCAGTAGGGCTCCCGTTCAGTCCCGTTGACCCACCTGGAATGTTCGGCGATAATAGTGAACTATATGCCTTTACAATTGCTATAAGCCTGTGTGGAAACACGAATGAAAAATTATGGCTATATTTTAAAAAGATAGCCTATATTATATTCCACCCATAAATTATGTGAATTACTTTAATGAACTGCGTATAGCGTAATCAAGTAATATTTAGAGACACTACACTTACTACAGACACCAATACACTCACAGAAAGCTATTTTAAATAGGTATAGGATAGATTGATTATGGATAAGGGTATAAAAGGAAAGGTTACAGGTAGGTAACAGAGATTTCACTAGGAAAAATGGGCACTTAGCTGCATTGGCCGAGGCTACGGTACGATGCTGAATGCTGATCTGGCTGCAATGGCTCGTGCACCTCCAGGGAACACAGGTATGATTTTTGATTAGGATAAAAGGTGGCTACGGCGCAATGACTATATATGACGATAAAATTGCAGGTTTTGTCGTAGGTCGCCAGATGTTGGGGCTTCAGTGGACTTCAATGAAACTCCCATCTCTCCATTTACACTAAGTTTTACAATTTTATAAGCAGAGCGCGAGATGATTGCAAGAGTAACAAAATTTTGACACAGTAAAAAAAGTGTAGGTGGACGAATAATAAAAAACATTCAGTACGGCAAGGGCGCCTTGTCCTCTGAAACGATAAAAAAACACGGCCACTGCACTTCTTGTCAGTGACGCAGGGGTAAACACACCTGCCCCCCTAGCCAAGTTACAATCGTATCGTTCTCGCCAAACGTTTCGAGTAGGCCTCGCCTCCAATTCCTTTGCTCGGACCACGTGACTGAGCGTTGAGATGACGTCAGAACAAAGGAATCTGAGGCGTGGCCTACTCGAAGCGTTCAGCGCGAACGATACGATTGTAACTTGGCTAGGGGGGCTGTATATCTTCAGTTGCACTTTGCGTTGCGCTGCAGTAACTATTTCGATGGATCCCACAGATCTCTGGTAAAACTAAAAAAAAATTGGGCAAGTGGAAGTCGGACTCGCGAATTGAGGGTTCTATACAAACTTGCCTATGAAAACAATTCAATTCCCGAATTGAGTTATGAAGATTTTTCCAAATCGCAAAATAAGTTTTTTTGTGACGTAACTACAAAACAGTTTTCAGATTTTTTCCTATACTTTTTGTTTGTTGTTTTGGGGGGATGAACTGCTTGCGTCCGTAGGATTTACTTAGTTCTGAACACCCTACACGTGTCCCCTGGGTAGTGCTAAACGAGCAGTAAAGGCGGTGGTAGGCCATAGCATCGGCTGCCGGCTTTAAAGTTACCACCCATCAGACAAAACCATGCCGCCAAGCGATTCGTCGTGTTCCGGCGTGATGTCTGGTGAAGCCGTATGGTGGAAGATGGGTCTGAGCAGTTGTGTTGCGACGCATACCGGGTATGATACGCCAGCTCTTGTTGTGTCGGACGTTTGATCGTGGAGGGTAGCGGGATCCGAAGCACGGTGCTCCGCTGGCCGACCGCAGATAGTTGGGGGCCCAAGTAGTGTGCCAGCCACGCACAAAAGGCTGCCCCGCCAACTGCGAAAAATCCCAGGGTGGCCCCATCGTGCCGGTTGGCGACCGGGCGAGAGGACCCGATGGCGATCCCTGGGGGGGTTCGGGCATCCCCGCAGTCTCCAGATCAACCCTCCATGGGCGCAGCAACTCTGGTTGTGTTGTTGGGTTCAACATCGCATCACCTCGCTCAACTGCCATCTTCCATCTCTCCTATTCACTCCAAAACAAATCGATATGAAAGGTAAAAAGAAAGGCAAGTGTCAACAGCGGATGCACGTCCTCTCATTTCAAGTGCACCTCTCAAATATTAGAGGACTGCACTCCAATCTCGTTGCGGTCCACCACCATCTTGAGACTGGTAAGCCACACTTGCTTTTCTTGACGGAGACCCAAATTAGATGTCCGTCTGATACGGCGTACCTCAACTACCCGGGATACTCACTTGAGCATCATTTCCTGCAGCGTGCCGGGGTCTGTGTGTACGTCCGTAATGACATCTGCTGCCAGCGTCTCCGTCACCTTGAAGACCCTAATTTATCCACGCTATGGCTGTTGGTGGACACTGGTATGGACAAAATTGTTTATGCCTGTGTCTACCGTTCGCACAGCGGTGATCAGGAGACGACTCGGTTGTTCGAACACCTCAGTGAGGCCGCCGATAAGGCTCTGCATCGGCATCCTGATGCGCAGCTCGTCGCTCTGGGGGACTTTAACGCCTGCCACCAAGACTGGCTTTTCCCATACCAGAGGACCGACCACGCTGGGAGAGAAGCGCGAAACTTTGCAGTATCGATGGGCCTTTCCCAGCTGGTCAAACAAGCGACTAGGGTGCCTGATGTAGTTGGTCATACTGCCAATTGTCTGGACCTTCTGCTGACCACCGATCCGGACAGATGTATCGTAACAGTTTCCTCACCACTTGGAACGTCAGATCACTGTCTGGTGAAGTCTGTTTCGTCCTTTTCCCCACCTGACTGCGACTCACGCGGCGATCGGCGAATGTGGCGTTACAGGTCAGCAGATTGGGATGAGATGCGACATTTCTTTGCGTCTTATCCTTGGCAGCAGGTCTGCTTCTCTTCTGAAAGTCCGTCGAGCTGTGCGGATGCTATATCCGATGTGATACGTCAAGCTATGGAGTTTTTCATCCCTTATAGTGACGTACCCATCAGAGGCTCAGCTCGCCCATGGTTCAACGCCGATTGCGTTCAAGCTGAAGAGCGTAAACATTCGGCGTTTCTCGCCTGGGTTGACGCTCGTGACCGCAAAGTTCCGGATTTGAGCTCAAAGAAGAGTGCTTTCAACCGTGCTGCCAAGTCCTACAAAAAGGCACTGAAGAAGGCTCGGTTCGACCGCATTACCCATATTGGCTCAAAGCTCTCTGCACAGCCGTCCGGCAGCAGAGCATTCTGGTCCCTTGCCAAATCGGTCGAAGCGAACTTCTGTGGGCCCTCATTGCCTCCGCTGGTAAAACCTGATGGGACACTGGCTCACTCGGCGAGAGAGAAAGCAGGTCTCTTTGCATCTCTCTTCGCCCATAATTCTCGTCTTGATACTAGCAGTGCTACTCCACCGAATCTACCTCACTGCAACACCTCGATGCCCGAGGTTCGCATAAGGAACAGCGAAGTTTTGAGAGCACTGTGTCGTCTAGACGTGAATAAAGCTAGTGGACCAGATGGTATACCAGCAATAGTTCTCAAGGCATGTGCACCCGAGTTGTCTCCTGTATTGACGCGCTTGTATCGCCTCTCATTTAGGACTGGTATAGTGCCCAAATCCTGGAAGCTTGCCAACGTGCAACCCGTGCCCAAAAAGGGCAGTCGTGCCGATCCCGCCAACTATCGGCCGATTTCAATAACCTCCATACTCTGCAAGATTATGGAGCGTGTATTGAACTCGCGCCTCATGGCATACCTGGAAGGTAACGATCTCCTCAGTGACCGACAATACGGGTTTCGCCACAATCGGTCTACTGGGGACCTACTAGTGTATACCACTCACATATGGGGCGAGGCCCTCGAGAAGAATGGAGAAGCAATTGCTGTCTCCTTAGACGTTTCGAAGGCCTTCGACAGGGTATGGCACGCCAGTCTTTTGAGTAAGCTTCCAGCGTACGGCATTTCCCCTGGTCTGATTAACTGGGTAAAAGACTTCCTGAGTGAACGGTCTCTCCGAGTTGTTGTCGATGGATGCTCATCAGAGCCCATGACCACTAATGCCGGAGTTCCTCAGGGGTCAGTTCTCTCTGCAACTCTTTTCCTGCTGCATATTAATGATCTGCTGATGCCCGGTATCTATGGGTATGCAGATGATAGCACAGTTGTAGAGAGATACCTTCCGGGTGCTCGGGCTAGTAAGGAACTAATCCGGTCCGAACGAGAGGCTATGGTGGAGCGTACGAATGTCTCTCTTCAGACAGTCTCCAAGTGGGGTGAAACCAACCTGGTAGAATTCAACGCCGCCAAAACACAAGCATGTCTGTTCACCGCCAAAAGGAGTCCGTTCACCTTGGCTCCTGCTTTTCGGAATGTATCCCTGAAGTGCACCGACCGCCTTCAGCTCTTGGGTGTCGAAATTTCTTCTGACCTCAATTTCGGGCGGTTCATTGAGTCCAAAGCCAAGGTAGCTGCTAGAAAGCTAGGCGTTCTTGCAAAGGTCCGGCGGTACTTCACACCGGGTCAGCTTCTAATGTTATACAAAGCACAGGTCCGATCGTGTGTGGAGTACTGCAGTCATATATGGGCTGGTGCTGCAAAATGCCATCTGGCAGCTTTGGACTCAGTAGAAAGGCGTACGAAGAGGCTAATTGGGGATCCAGATTTGGTTAAGTCCAATCTACAAAGCCTCGAGCACAGGCGCAGGGTAGCCAGCCTATCGGTGTTTTACAGGTTGCATTTTGGAGAGTGTGCGCGGGAATTGCATGACCTGATTCCGCCATCTCCTTTCTACCATCGGACAACCCGACGTACGGCGAGTATCCACCCTTACGTTGTTGAAACACCAACGGTCCGAACTAAGCGATTTGCTTCGTCGTTTATACCGCGTACATCGAGGGACTGGAACAATTTGCCTGCTGCTGTCTTCTCGTCCAACTATAATTTAGGTGCCTTCAAGGCTAGAGTGAATAGGCTCTTAATAAACTAGTGCGCCTCACCATCAATGATTGCATCACTGCTTACCATCAGGTGGGATCGCAGTCAAGCACTGGTTTATAGCGAATTAAAAAAAAAAAAACAAAAAAACTTGTGTGTATAAGACCTTGTTTCATGCCAAACTTTAGGATTTTAAGTCAACGGGTACAGTACTTTATGAATTTTGATTCCCTTGAGTGTTGAAATGTACGTTTTTTGTCACATACTATCGTATCATATCTTTTTTTTCGTTAACTCAGAAGTTTGATTTTTTCACAGCTTCAAGGGACTGCAGACCAGAGTATATGGTTTTTATTTCAACTCCACGATACTAATACCTCCTGAGATAAAGGGTCTTGACAGACAGGCAGACAGACAGTGGGACAACAAAGTGATCCTATAAGGGTTCCGTTTTTCCTTTTGAGGTACGGAACCAATCTGAACATGTTTATCAATTATAAATAACAGTAACATTGCTGACTTTCTATGTAAAGTAAAGTATGTCCCATGCACTGAACGATTAGGTATTCCACAATCGCGGCGGTAAGTACCCTCTTTTAGGAGTAGCTAGAAAGGTACCAAGACATCCTCATCTTCTACCTGACACAGATCCTTACTGGTCATTGCAGACCGGCGGGGACCCCGAAGCCCGAAGGGTCTCGTTACGAATTCAGAAACACTCGGTTGTCATCATCATTGTGCGGACCGCCTGAATGTCATGTCGTAGGGTACAGTGAAGGTGTGCCCCGTTTGGGCAAAGCACCACCGTGTCATCATGGAGGCAATTGTCAGCCTTGAGAGAACGGACATCCTTACGACTCAACCGTTGTCACAGGAGATGCCTGGAGCTTAGGGAGTTGCGGGGCGCACCCTGGCCAGTAGGCGCGGGCTTGCAAACAACGAGCATTGGGTAGCTCGCCGTCCCGCCTTCCAGTGAGGATCGAGCCAGAATCATTGACGTCGCGTGGAACACGGACCTCAAAGTGATGTCAGTAAAACTGTAGGAACCCGTTTGAGGGCATCGCAAAGGGCAACTGATGGACACAAGCGGGTTTTATGTCAGTAGAATTCAGACACGCCGTCTTGCTCTACCATAGAGCGAGAAAAATCATAAGATGATATCACAACTCCAAAAATAAATAAATCACTAAACGATTATTTTTTTAATATGACTCACTTTCTCTCGGACCTCGAACCCAAAGATCAAAGGGGGAAAAACAGTAGGTACCTACCACGTGACTAGCTTTAGTAATAAACATTTTCCCCTTGATTTTGTTTTGCAAAAAACGACGGGAGTTTGCAACCTGACGAAATTCCTTTTGCGAATAAAATGAGGAAATTATATAATTAAATAATTAATTATCTATTTATTTCAAGTACCAAAGACTCATTTTAGTTACTTATACACATACAGACAATATATATCATAAAATTACATACAATGAAATGTTAACATTAAATTATCATTACATTAAATTGAATCTTATTACAGCGTCAGTCAGTCAGATATTAAAAGAATATATAATATAATCAACTGCACAATATGTAAAAAAATAAAATTAATTCCCTTAAAAATAAACCAAACCCCTCCGCAGCGCTATCGACTGGTAATGTACATACCCCATAAAAACTTTATTATTCAATTAATATGCAACACCTTATGATTTATTCATTATTTATTTTACCTTTCGGTGTCTAAGCTCTGCAGGTAGTGAATTTTAGAAATAGTTTACATTAAAAATAACCATGAGACCGTTTTTGGTGAGAAAATACTCAAAATATCAATCATATGAAACAATTATCGTGTGAGAGCAGCATCGCGGCGTGTGTTCCCGCCTTCAGTATCTACGGGCAAGAGCTTGTGAGCGGTTGTCTCCTGTTGCCAAATATATATTGAATAATGAGTGGAATCAAGAAAAGTGACGTCACGTCATTAAAAATTGTGGTGGACGAACACTCAAATAGGGTGGTAACGGCAGTGCCAGTTCAAAAAAAATATGATAAAGGTGTGGTAAAATATAAAAATAAAAAGGAAGAAAACCAACCAAAAACTATGGGTACGTTTCATTA
The DNA here is from genome assembly GCA_961205895.1 of Mythimna pallens. Taxonomy (NCBI): domain Eukaryota; kingdom Metazoa; phylum Arthropoda; class Insecta; order Lepidoptera; family Noctuidae; genus Mythimna; species Mythimna pallens. The sequence continues at coordinate 1,648,542 of OY540824.1, forward strand.
GCATTTATTGATACTGCGTAGATTTAATAATAATTAATAAGCACATAAACATTAGGATGATTTTTACTTGCTGTGTTGTGTGTGTGTGCGGTGTGTGTTTTGCCGCTATTGTGAATTATCCTGTTGTAAGTTATATTATGATAGTGTATTCTAGCGTACCAAAAAGCGAAAACACTTTTAAATTAGTTTCCAGATGTAAAGTATGTCTTTGTACAAGTTTAGCGAAAGATGCCTCTGCGAAAATGTTTGCGTTTATAAAGTTTAAGGAGTCGATATATTGCATGGCACAATTAATATATAATGTGAAGCCACAACAAGCCTTTATTCGATATTGTATGTCAGTTACTTCAAGATGTACTATTTCATTGTTTTCTAAGTTTTAGTGAAAAAATAAATAAGATAAAGCAAAAATCTTTTCAGGATCTAACTAGACTATGACCCAATTTTACTGGTAAAAAGCTATAGCACTTTTGTTAAAAATCGCCCTAGATCTTTTGGGAGTTTTTCCTTGCCAAGTTTTCCAGGGGTTACGTGACAAAAAGTGTAAAGTATAGTTATAGACTTCCACTTCAATTAATATATAAACTCATTTTTGTGAATAATCTATTTGGCTATTATGCTATAAATATTTTTCTCTTACCATAAATAATAATATATTTATTTCTCAACACAAATGCAATATGATGAACATAAAAAATTAATCTAAAAAACATAAACATTTGTGAGAGACTGGTGCCCAAAATAGTTAATGTGTAAGACATACAGGTATACAAATTAAATAAAAAATAACATTAAAATCATTGAAAGTTTAAATAATATGTACAGAATTTAAAATAATAATATAATAATTCAATAAAAAATAAAATAAGAATAGCATAATTACTCTACCAAAAAAAAAAAATAGAAACACATTTATGTTCGATGAGACACACATATGTGATTACGTTTATGACTATGGTATACGTTTGTGTAACTGATAGTTATAACCACGTAACTTTAACGGATCAGAATCAAAGGATTTTCGGTTGCCTGATAATCTACGGTTTACGGTTTAAGACATTTATTTCTCAAAAAGAATACAATTCACTTAACATGAGAAATACAAGTTATTCATAAATACTAAACATGTTGACATGAGAAATGTAGGTACTCAATTATACTAGTAAGTATTAAATTATCTAAACACAAAATTCTACAATGTCATGAGGGTAACAAGAAAAAAAGTACATATTTATTGTATTATGAACTCATTACGTATCGTTTCTTAAAGGCAAGTCGATAGCAATTACTTTTTTGTTGTATCTAACTTTTTTATCTATGTTTTTTTAATTTAAGCTTGCTTATTAAATTAATTCGGTTATATAATTTTACATCTTAATTTAATTAAAACGGGAAAAATCTTTCAAGATGTGGTGTTTCAAGGTTTTTTTGAATAACGTGTAGGATTGGATCTCTTTTATGTCATTAGGCAATTTGTTGTATAATTCTGCTCCCTCATATAGTATATTTTTTCTTCCGTAGTTGGTTCGAGGTCGTCTTAGGCAGATATTGTTTTTTCGTCTAGTGATGCGCTTTTGTGTTTGTCCTTTCTTTGTAAACGTAATTTTAGAGTGTATATCTTTGTTTAGTAGTTTAAATACTAATATGCATGTGTTATATGTATATATTTGTGAAAGTGTCATTAATTTAGTTTCTTTGTATATCTTTTCTGTGGGAGTTAGGTAGTGGTAATGAAATAGTAGTTTGATTAGTTTATTTTGACATGTTTCGATTTGCTTTAAATTTGTTTTAGCTGCAGTGCCCCAAATCTCTATTAGGTAGTCAATATGAGGTTTTACCATGGAATTATATATAATATACCTAACAGATTTTGGCAGACAGCGAACGATGCCTCGAAGCGCTCCCATAACAGAGGAAAGTTTAGATCTTAGTTTGTCTAGGTGTGGTTGCCACGTCAGATGTTTATCTAGATGGAGTCCAAGATCCAGATCTAGAGTTTTAAACCATTTACAAACAGCACGTTTACAATCTAATCTCTGCAGTGGGTATAATGCAAGTGTTGTATTAATTTTGTTATACAGATATATACTCCAAGAAAACAGAAAAATCTTTGCGAGAGAACAGAGCGGAAAAATCTAGTGGGACATACTCTACCCTTCCTTCGCTTATGTTTGACAAGATCGTATTCGATTAGTCTATGTTGTTTGTAAACTATGAAAAGTATGAAGGTCTGCCTGACTGTTAAATATCCCAACGTTTATAGAGGTCCACAGTTGGGTAACGAAAAGGCAGCCCAGCGCCTACCTTGAGGACTGCTCTCTGTGCTCTCTCAACTTCCAGAAGGTGCATCTTTCCAGCTCCTCCCCAGAAGGTTACGTAATAATTAAATAAACTATAATCCTGCATAGTAATGCTGTTATGACACTATGGTTTTTGTTGTTTGACATCTTATACTTAAAAAAGTTAAAAAAAAACAAAATACAACCGGCTTTTCGGAAGTCGGTGTTTCAATAATAGTTTTATCTCTTCGTTATTTAAAACCGACTTCCGAAATTAAAGTTATTTTGCACTTTTCAATGTTTTTTTTACTTTGTGGCTTATATTTTTTTTTTTTTTAACTTTTTTTATTTTACACTTTTTAGTTAAGGTACCACTACTAAAAAGTAGCCCTCAGCCAAACTTAAACTTTATAGCCAGAGTGCATCTCATGACGATTCTAATAATCCCAAACACGGTTAGATTACATTAATTTATTACAGAGTTCGAAAAAAAAGAGTTATTAAAAATTCGAAGACATGTGACATCCACCAACCCACACTGGGCCCGCGTGGCGGATTACGGCCCATTCCCTCTCCTAGGGAGGAGGCCAGAGTCCCAACAGTGGGAACATTATAAGGCCGACTATGCTATGCTATGCTATTACAGAGTTCCAGTGCCTAACTCCAGGCTTCATCATCAGATCAGTTCAATATATTCCACCTCTACTTTCAGTCAGTCATCGACTACACGTTTAAACAACAAAGCAATTTTACTTGTTACTACTGTTCTGCTGTGATCCTATGAGGAGTTCTGTTCCATATCTTCGTAGTTCATGATCAGATCATAACAATATTTCTATGGGACCAACTCGGAAGCATAACCTTTCAATCAAAAAAATATTTTTTTTAATCCGTCCATAATTGACCGAGAAATTGGTGAACAACCATAAAAATAAAACATACATTCAACCGAACATATAACCTCCTCCTTTTTGAAGTCGGTTAAAAAAGAAGGCGGTTACATGTTCGGCATGTGATTAAAAAAATTTTTTATTGATTATACTAGTAGGTTACTATACAAATCAGGTTTTTCTAGTTTAAAAAAAACTCTCATTATTCCAATACGCCATTTTTCCGGTTTTTTTTTTAAATACAATTCAAGAATTTTGATAGGGAAATTCCACCTTTTCACCCCTTAAAGTTTGAATTTCCAAAAACCCCTTCTTATTGCTCGCCTACGTCATAAAAGCAATTCTTTTGCAAAATTTCACGTGCCTAGTCCCAATAGTTTTGACTCTGCATTGATATGTCAGGCAGTCAGTTCCTCTTTATATACATACATATAGATATTAACCAGTCACAAATTATTTCGCCTGTGCTTTTTTTTTTCGGTTGGGAAAATCATCTCATGACATCCCCCGCTCTTGGGCGGAGCGCGAGATAGTGTCAGACTTTTACTGACTAAAAACCCACCCCTGTTCCTTCTTTGCCATTTGTTTTCCAGGGCCCCGGGGATCTCTTTCGCATCACCCATGGCCCCAGTAGGTTTCGACCCTGTTGGGCCCCTACGGTTGCTGACATCTCCGGTGGTCCCATCGGCGCGTAGAACACCACGCGCCGCCGACGACTTGGGCTCGGTCCGGACGGTTACCGGACGATCGGACGGCGAGCCACCCATTGCTCGCCGTCCGCAAGCCCGCGCCTACGGTGGCCGGAAATCGGGATCGGAATCCCGGCGGCGGTTGGGGCGTAAGGACCGTTGCCGTTGCCTCACGCGATCGGCCGCCTCCTTTGCTAGCATTACTGCTTCGCAGAAGGAGGCGACCGCCTGCCACTCCTCCTCGCTCCGGACCATGGCCTGTACCAAGGCCCGGCGCGAGAGATCGCTGCCGCTGATCGCCCTCACGAGGACACGGCGGTGCTCTGCCCAAGCGGGGCACACCTCTACCGTGTGCTCCACCGTGTCCTCCGGGCGGTCCACACAATGGTGACACCCGGGCGTCTCTTCTGCTCGCCTGTGCTTATCAATATAATTTTATGCTGATAAAATGTAATTCGAGAAGGATGCGACTGAAATAATAATAGCCGCACTTCAAGATAAAGCAACGATTGCCGAGGTCAATCTGTGGGTGTTTAAATATAACATGCCAAGATTCCTCAGTATCTTGAAAAGCACGACCAACCATTCCTCCCGGCTGACTTTTATAGATCTTTAACAGTATGTAGCCTGAAAAACACTGACACTAGTCTTACCAAATTGTATTGTCTTACCCAATTGCCGGGATGTGAAAGTCTGATAAGCAGTCGCTCCAAGTACTGCTGTTCAGTTGTATTTGGTCAGGCTGGAAGCCAATTCGAACTTTAATTAGGAAAAGGTTAGTCTGCAAGAGAATCAAGGTTGCCGACATAGCCCGAAGAATCGAAAACTTAAGTGGCCGTAGGCAGGGCTCGTTGCTCGTAGAACGGATGGTCGATGGGGCCAAAAGGTTCTAGAGTGGCGACCGAGTACCGGAAAATGCACCGTTGGAAGGCCTCCCACAAGGTGAACAGACAATCTGGTGAGAGTCACAGGAATGCAGTGTATGCGAGACGCACAGGATCGGTCATTGTGGCGACGCTTGGGGGAGGCCTATGTCCAACAGTGGACGTCTTTCGGCTGAAATGAGGATGAAGAAAAAGTTAGTTAGACAAAAGGAAAAAAATATTACGTTTTATTATCTTTGAACAATTTTCAGGAATAGAACAATTATTTCAATGAGTTCACGCCGACTTAGTATTTTGTAATGGGGTAAACATCAGCTAAAATCCTTCTCGCTATGTGCAGAAGTTATTTTAGGTTTAACAAATATACCTAATAGTTTCAAATATAGGTATGAACTTTGTTTTTTTTTTTTTGTATTTCAATCTATACCTACCTAGGTTCCTTACTTAGCCTTCCCCGACTCAGTGACGCTCATCTTTAAAATATTTATAGATTCTTTTAATGAAGTCAAAAGGCTGAAAGAGTAATCTATTAACTTATTTTTTACTTTCTTTTTGTGTCGGGGTATTTTTTTTAATTTTTTATTTTACACTTTTTAAATTGTTCGTAGTTATTGTGATAACTACTCAAATTACATTTTCTTAAATATTATCAACTAGCAGTTCGCCCTGACCCAACCTACTTGATATAATATTATACAGATAAACCACCTCCCACTTCTAGCATCAGGTTCTGGTCATCATGTGAAATGTATAAAACTGGTTAAGACGAATCTAACGAGCCCAAACTGGACGGATTTCCTATTAGGCTTTCAAAGGTTCCATCAGCCACCTCCCGATTCTAGCATCAGGTCCTCGTCATCACGAGAAATGTATAGCTCTCGTTAAGGCGAATCTACACACGACAGATTCTTCTTAAATTCTTTTTTTATAAATAGTAGCTAAGTACCATCTCGATTAGCTCAGCTTACAAACAAAAAAAACCGCATCAAAATCGGTCCATTCGTTTGGGAGCTACGATGCCACGGACGGACACAGACACGTCAAACTTATAACACACCTCTTTTCCGTCGGGTGTTAACAAAAAAAACCGCATCAAAATCGGTCCATGTTTTACATGGAGCGGCTGACAATTAGACCTCCACAACCCAGTTACTGGGCGACACGATACTCGTTTGATAGACTGATCAGGTCAAACTTTCTGCTGTCTAACTGGTACCAACAGCTTTTACATGTTTTCCGAGGCACGAGGTGTCAGTAATAGATAAACTTAGAAAAGTAAATTTGAATTAAAAAAATGACATTGGTACTAGCTTGGTTTCGAACCCGCTACCTCATTTATGAGAGGTGATACAATGCGGTAATGCTATTTTAAATATACAAAAAAAAAAAATATTTGAAAATAAAAGAATACTGTTACCGAAAAGGTACTTTATTTAGTAACTTAGTTGTGGAAGTAACTCCTCAGCAAACCTCCAATCTATCACTGTCCTCCTATTGATTCATTAACAATGTATTATAATTTGCAGAACCCTCCACCAGCCACGCTACTGAAAAAAAAAAAAAACCTGTGGATGACCCTGGAGAGGAAGGGAGCAGCAATAAAACCACCACCAAAAAAAGGGCTTGTGATTTCTTCTAGAGTCTACTAGAAGAAATTAGTAGCCCCATCTTCAAGGTAATAAAACTTCCAATGTAACCTTTATCTATACACCCGTTACTGATTTTATTTTTGCAGTCAAAAGTAAAAAAAAAACGAAATCTCAAAATGGTCTACAAAAATTTGCAATAATTGGTTAATTCATAATTATAATCATTCATTGTGTTTTTCCATTTTGATCGTTATTTATTCATTCTTATGCGATAGCATAGTGGTGGCCGAGTAGAACTGCAGTGGTAGCCGAGTGGTAACGGTTCCGACTTATGAGTTGTAGGTTCAAAAGCAGCCAGGCGCATTACCTTGTGTAATTTATTTTCATCACCACTACTCTCAAAACGGTGAAGGAAAACATCGTGAGGAAACCGGCATGTCTTAAAATAAAAAATTCGAAGACATGTGACATCCACCAATCCGCACAGGGAACGAGTGGTGCATTACGGCCAATTCCATCTCCTAGAGAGGAGGCCTGAGTCCTAGCAGTGGAAACATTATAAGGCTGATTATGCTTATGCTTAATCATTAGCCTGCACAATATTTCCATAACTTGGGTGACATTTTGGGATATAAACAAACGCTAATAACTTTGCTGTATATGAATATTATTTATTGAGACTTTATTTAAATAATACCAAGGCTTTTTCTAATACGCCTTTTATGTATACTAAATGTACTAATTAGAAATTAGTGGTGTATAAAAGGAAAAACTGACATTATCAACACAAAGCTGAAACTACTGGAACTTGGAGCTTCAAATTTTACATAAGGTTTTTTTATGCATTTTTCTCCAAAAAAAAAAAATCATACCTATTCACCCATTTCATACCCATGAAACGGAGGTTCCAAGTTTGTATGGAGTGATTTACTTTAATGCAGGCAAAACCACTGGCAAAAGCTACTTATTAATAAAATTATTATATAATGGGTTTCTATGGTTACCTACATGACAATCTGAGCTCAGCTGAGCAGATAACTCCTTCTAGTTTCATTTACTTTGGTTTCCTAATACATTAACTGGCCGATATTTTTTTTAGGTGGGAAAATCATCTTATGACAAATCCCGCTTTTGGGCGGAGCGGGAAATAGTGTAATAGTCAGACTTTTACTGACTAAAAACCCACTCCGTTTCCTTCTTTGCCTTCGTCCCAGGGCCCGGCAAAAAGTTAATCGAATTTTTTTCTTAGCCCATTTAGTCGATGAAATCCTTTGAAATGTATAAATGAACCAGCCTGTAATCAAGTGTATCCTTGAGAGGATGTTCTATCGGAAAAATATAGGAACATAATTTCACACTTTAATATCAATTTAATACCTCTGGGGAATGATTTAAAAGAAATCTCATTAAATATGTATAAACTAGTTTTTACTTCATAAACCCAGTAATTTAGGCTGTGAATCGTCAACCAATAAATTAATTGAGGGGACTATAGCCGTCAACCGCGAGTTTTATATGCGCAAAAGAATATATATGGGAGAAATATCCATTTTCTATTTATTGATGGGACGAAAAGTTCTAGAGTAACAGACACGTACCGAAAGACGCAGCGTTGGTAGGCCTCCCACAAGGTGGGCCGATAACTTGGCGAGGGTCGCGGGAATCCGATGGATGCGAGACGCACAGAACCGGTCATTATGGCGACACTTGGGGGAGGCCTATGTCCAACAGTGAACGTCTTTAGGCTGAAATGATGATGAACATTTTGCCTGTGTTTTAATTTTATATTAAAATCTATTATTTTTAGTAAATGGGTAATATGTTCCAAGGTCGCCGACATAGCCCGAAGAATCGCCAAACTTAAGTGGCAGTGGGCAGGGCACATTGCTCGTAGAACGGATGGCCGATGGGGCCGAAAGGTTCTAGAGTGGCGACTGCGCACCGGAAGACGCAGCGTTGGAAGGCCTCCCACAAGGTGGACCGACGACCTGGTGAGGGTCGCGGGAGTGCTGTGGATGCGAGAAGCACAGGATCGGTCATTGTGGCGACGCTTGGGGGAGGCCTATGTCCAACAGTGGACGTCTTTCGGCTGAAATGATGATGATGATGATGAATATGATTCATACGAGTATTTAAAAGCCTTGTGTCTTTTGCATCTTTTTCTTTCATTTTAGGTTCTGCAGTCCTCATTAGGAATTTGGCAAATAATCATTTTATTTTCATGCATTAGAGGTACATAAAGTTTTAGTCTGTCACCTTATTGTTGCAGATCAATCGATCGCTAGATGGATCGCTAGATGGCGCTACACACAACGGAGAAACACGTTTGGACAGCTCTGTTTTGTTCTTAGACAAAACCAAAAATAAAAACAGGGTTTAATTAAGTTTATTGTAATGCTTTTTCTTTGAATATTAAGATAGTATTATGATTATTCTATTATTATAAATTAGTGTCTATTATACTCTACTGCATATTTGCAGAACTATTGCTTAGTCAATTAGATATATAAGTAAGATTATCTTGATGCCAACATCTACGTAATTTATATAGGTATATGATATTTTTCTAATTTAACCTTATTATAAAAAGCTAAGTATTTTTTTTTAACCCTCGCGATTCACTGCAATCTTGTGTGATATTATTGAAAACGGAAAATTTATCTACTTTTTTATAGTAATTTTGAGGAAAACAAACAATATGTTTACAAACTATTTACCTTCTGATATGTGGTTTAAAAACGACTTATTCTTATTTACTTAGTTGGTAGTAAAGATTATAAAAAAAAAATACTCGATACCGAATTGAAAAAAAAAAATTAATATACGATGATGATCGTTTAAGTTGTAGTATAAGGAATAGTGATAAGAATGTATTGTATTATTGTAGAATGTATTTGGTGGATGTCACATGTCTTCGAATTTTTTATTTTAAGACATGCCGGTTTCCTCACGATGTTTTCCTTCACCGTTTTGAGAGCAGTGGTGATGAAAATATCTCAGTGCATTGTTGTCGGCCTCTTAAATAGCTTTCGAACCACCTATAAGCATCGCATATCGCACGCCTTTGAAGGGGTTATCAAAGTTACTCTAAGAAATCAGTCACTATGATGAATAATATAGGCTATTTTTTTTTTATAAATATGAATGTAGGATTAATAGACTTTTACTCTCAACTTTGAGCCATACATTAAAGCAAAGTCTCAACTGGCTGCAAAAAAGCTGGGAAACCTCGCAAAAGTCAAGCAGTACTTCACGCCGGAACAGCTGTTCAAACTTAATTAAGCGCAAGTTCGTTTATGGTGTACTGCTCTCACGGTAGAATGTATTGGATCCTTCTCCTACTTAACACCATATTTTTGTACCTGCATTCATAGCAAATAAATTATTTCATTTCATTTCTCATCTTTGGGACGGATCTGCTCGAAACCAGCTAGATCCACTAGAGACAATTAAGAGGCGAGCTAGGACGATCATTAACAATGATGCACTCGTCGAACTGAAAAAAAAAATATATACGATGATGATCGTTTAAGTTGTAGTATAAGGAATAGTGATAAGAATGTATTGTATTATTGTAGAATGTATTTGGTGGATGTCACATGTCTTCGAATGTTTTTATTTTAAGACATGCCGGTTTCCTCACGATGGTTTTTCCTTCACCGTTTTGAGAGCAATGGTGATGAAAATATCTCAGTGCATTGTTGTCGGCCTCTTAAATAGCTTTCGAACCACCTATAAGCATCGCATATCGCACGCCTTTGAAGGGGTTATCAAAGTTACTCTAAAAAATCAGTCACTATGATGAATAATATAGGCTATTTTTTTTTTATAAATATGAATGTAGGATTAATAGACTTTTACTCTCAACTTTGAGCCATACATTAAAGCAAAGTCTCAACTGGCTGCAAAAAAGCTGGGAAACCTTGCAAACGTCAAGCAGTACTTCACGCCGGAACAGCTGTTCAAACTTTATTAAGCGCAAGTTCGTTTATGGTGTACTGCTCTCACGGTAGAATGTATTGGATCCTTCTCCTACTTAACACCATATTTTTGTACCTGCATTCATAGCAAATAAATTATTTCATTTCATTTCTCATCTTTGGGACGGATCTGCTCGAAACCAGCTTGATCCACTAGAGACAATTAAGAGGCGAGCTAGGACGATCATTAACAATGATGCACTCGTCGAACTGAAAAAAAAAAAATATACGATGATGATCGTTTAAGTTGTAGTATAAGGAATATTGTATATTAATAGTATCATTGTATTGATTATTAAATAAATAAAATTATAAAATTTATTGCCTTTGAGTACTCTTACCCCTCCCTGCTCAAAAACGATGATGTGGTCGACGATGAGGCATACGCTTACTAACTCATATTTTGAAGTGGGAAATAAAAAACCACACCTATATTCCATCTGTTAGCTCGCCGTCTGACCGTCCGGTAACAGTCCGGACCGTGCCCAAGTCGTCGACGGCGTGTACTGCTCCAAGTGCGCCTCAAGGAGCGTGTCATGTCAGCAAACCGTAGGGGCCCAGGAGGGTCGAAGCCAGTAGGCTTGGCCCCAGTAGGGGTCAAGGGGGGGGGGGGGGGGTTGTGTCTGAAAGGAAAACTTGGCAAGGGAAATTGTTGAGATTTTGTTTTAATGTATGGCCCAAAGTTGAGAGTAAAAGTCTATTAATCCTACATTCAAATATTTCAAAAAAAATTGAGCCTATATTATTCATCATAGTGACTTATTTCTTAGAGTAACTTTGATAACCCCTTCAAATATCGTGCCTTCTATTGGCCGCGACCCGCTGCTGGGCCTCAAGCGATTCAACTGTCCGATTTGTCAAAAACTTAGCCAAAACCTACAATCGAACAGACAAACCTGCGCCTGGCGCTCTACTTACTATATAAATAATTCCACACAATTGGTGTACCAGACAGTCCCTTGTGCAGAACATGTATGGAGACGGAGGAAACGGTCACGCACGTGCTCCATGAGTGCATGGATTTCACCGATATAGGCGTGAAAATCTTACATTTAGAGGATTTCTTCCAAAACATCATCTTCCTGCCCTTGTCCCGTGTTATTTGGGGTCGGCGCAACACGTTTTCTTCTTCAGGATTTTTTCAAAAACGCCATGATTAGGTAGGGGGCAAAATTGGCTTCTCGAGAGACGTAGGATGTTGGAACGAAGGCCGCTAAGGTCCTTAATAAATTGTTGCAAACATGTCTCAGTGTGACGTTCTGCTGGAAATACGCACCAGTAGCCCTGTCTTTGGGAATCTGATAGATGCGAAATATACAGAACTGGTCGTTGTGGCGACACTTAGGAAGGCCTATGTCCAGCAGAATGTGGAATATTATTATTATATTTATTTCACTTTCTTTCCGTAATTTATGAGAAACGTATGAAGACTAGAAATTAAGATATCCTCAAGAGAACTAAGATTACCGACATAGCCCGAAGAATCGTCCAACTTAAGTGGCAGTGGGCAGGGCGCATTGCTCGCAGAAGAGATGGCCTTTGAAGCTAAAAGATTCTGGAGTGGCAACCGCGTACCGGAAGACTCAGCGATGGAAGGCCTACCACCAGGTGAATCGATGACCTGGTGAGGGTTGCGGGAATCCGATGGATGGGCGACGCACAATACCGTTCGTTTTGACGACACTTGGGGGAGGCCTGGATCCAACAATAGATATCTTTCGGCTTGATGATGATGAATGAATGTAGACTAGCATTACTTTACGGTTACGATGAAACCGAAAATCTCATGAAGTCTTTTCTAAACATATCTTTCTTGCTTTTTTTTTTATATAACCTCTTTTTATAATGTGAATGTGAGAACACTGTAGACTCCACGAATTCTTAGATTACTTCCTATTAAGACTCACTTTTTTTGATATGATTAATTTTATTTTGCTTTTGCGTACAATATTGACTGGTCTATACTGTTCTTACATAATATCTATTAATACCTACTGTAATATGAAATATTGTAAACAACCACTTTTTTTAAAAGAATAACCATTGAGTTTCTGCCCAGTTCTTCTCCATAGGGAACGACGAATTTGGAACCAAGCACCGTGCAGAAGCTATTCTGACGTTTTATAATAGCCTATGTAGGCCTATGTGAAATAAAATAAAAAAAATATTTTTGATTTTGATTTCATAAACAAAGTCACAACTCCGTACTCACCACTATAACAACATGAAATGTCTGTTTTTGCTATTTTCTCATTACTACGCCAACTTTTGATGTAAGTTTTGCTATGAAACATTAGAACAGGGATAGAGAACTTAGGCACGTGTCAAAATAATTTGGGCACGCCAGTATATACTACATATCAAATTACCTTGATAAAAAACAGTAATTTAACAATACTATTATAATTTTCTTTTTTATTTAATTAAATAAACAACCGCAAATATAACGCTAGTAAATAGCGTTCGGTTTTATAGTTTGTCCATTAAATTACCAAGTCAAGATTTTTCGGCGGCACGTCATGACCTTTTGTAATATATTTGGTGGTACGTTCCCCAATAAGGGTTTGCAATCCTTGCGCAAGTATGAGAATCGTCGTACTCATAACATAAGTTACTTTTTTTTTGTTGTGTAATTCATTTAATGACATCCCCCGCTCTTGGGCGGGGTGGGAGAGTGTGCCAGACTGTTACTGACAGAAACCCTACTCTTGTTTCTGCTTAGTAATCGTTTCAGGGCCCCAGGGGATCTCTTTCGCATCACCCATGGCTTCGACCCTGCTGGGCCCCTACGGTTGCTAACATCTCTTGAGGCGCGCGTGGTACACTAAGCACCGTTGACGGCTTGGGCTCGGTCCAGACGGTTACTGGACGGTCGGACGGCGAGCTACCCATTGGTCAACGTCCGCAAGCCCGCGCCATCGGTGGCCGAAAATCGGGATCGGATTCCCGGCGACTGGGGCGCTAGGGCCATTGCCACGTGCGTGCGGCCGCCTTCTTTGCTAGCATTACTGCTTTGCAGATAGAGGCCACCTGCCACTCCTCCTCGCTCAGGACCATGGCCTGTACCTCCAGGCGGTCCACAAAATGGCGTCACCCGACGTTTCTACCGCACGAATCCGGTGCAGGAACCTCCCGATCTTACTATGTCCGGTGAGGGCCTGCGTCATGCGGAAGGTAAGGATACCGTGTTGCATTTCCAGGCACTACTCAAAGCGGGGACCTACTACCATAATTATGGCGTGCCCAAACATAAGTTACTTATAATATGGACGACACTTAATACTTTTCTCAAGAATCACTGTCTCATGTTAAAAACTGCACGAAAACCCGTTCAATAGTTTTTGAGTTTATCGTGTGCATACGGCCAGACAAAAACGTCGAATACTTTGTTTAATCATATGTAAGGATGTGTCTGTACTAAATGTGCACACGGTTTAACGAACACATGGACGACGTATATGATAAACGAAGTGAAGAGTGATGCATAAATTATAGATTTTCTTTTCATTCCCAACAAGATATCTTATACTTAGCCATAACCAACCGAAACTTATTAAGATGGCTCAGTTGCTTATTGAGAAAGATCTGAATTAATAGTAATTTTAATCATAATTAATTTAATAATAATAAAACATGTATTTTAAGTGTTCGTTATAAAATCGCCTAGCGTTATAATATAATTTATTAAATAAATAAATAAATCTTTATGTTATGTTTATTCATAAGCTCGCACTTAACCACTATTAATGTTGAAAACCTAAACACTTAAGTCCGCCTTTGTACAGTGTTCATTACTGGTGCATAAAGTTTTAATAAATAAATAAATGTAGGTACATTTACTCTTAAACTATCGTTGCCTAGTTTTTGTATGTAGGTTTGTATGGCTTATAGACTTAATGTGAATGCATTAGCATAGCATAGCATAGTCGGCCTTTTAATGTTCCCACTGTTGGGACTCAGGCCTCCTCTCTAGGACAGGGAATGGGCCGTAATCCACCACGCGGGCCCAGTGCGGGTTGGTGGATGTCACATGTCTTTGAATTTTTGGTTCTAGGACATGCCGGTTTCCTCACGATGTTTTCCTTCACCGTTTTGAGAGCAGTGGTGATGAAATAAATTACACAAAGTAATGCGCCTGGCTGGGTTTGAACCCGCGACCTACAACTCGTAAGTCGGGGCCGTTACCACTCGGCCACCACTGCTCTGAATGCATTAAATGTAAATAATTATCTGATAAACTTTACTTGGACTCAATATTACTTCAACTAACTTCTATGTATAAAATTTTTATTAAATCTTTTCGAAGAACCGTCCACCAGCCTCTATATAAAGTTTCATGCATCTGAACCAATTTTCGAAACATTTATTCCAGTCCGCAACAGACACCTCTTCCACAGCCTTTTCGAACGCTGCTAGCTTGTCTTCCGGCGATGAAAACTGTGTTCCTATCAGCTTATTTTTTAATTTAGGGAATAAAAAGAAGTCATACGGTGCCAGATCAGGATTGTAAGGAGGGTGCCCCCTGACCGATGAAGTCCCTCGTATTGATCGCTCAATGTGCGCGGGCGCGTTGTCATGGTGACTGCTTCACCATGAAACGCGCATGCGGAGTCCGGTGTTCGTTCGCTTGTTGCTCTTTGTAGGCTAAACTTCTGGCAGGCATTTTGTGGTATATCATTCGGCGTTGATGCTGCTTTTGATGAATTTGAAATCCAGATAAGTGAAGAAACTAGCGATCAAAATTTTTCCTGCGCTTTTCGATCGTTCACTTTCGTAGGCGTTGGTTCCTTTTGAAATGATAAATGATATGATAAATGATAATTATTTTTTTTTGTAAATAGGTTTAAAAAAAAACACTTTTACACGTCAATTTTTTTAAGATTAGATGAGGCGGTGGGCGGGAGGTGTTTCCTAGCTGACTACCCTGAGAAGAAACACCGAAACAAACTCCGGGGTCAAAGTGTCTTTTAAAGTCCATACAGTAAATATGTAATGGTCAAATCACTAACCAGCCAGACATATAATACATTAAAATTACTGAGAAGTAAAAAAAGGCAATCAACATAGTCCTCACGTTCACAATAATAAAAGGAAAAATATAGTTTACAAAATGTAATACTTAGTAAATTAGGTAAACATTGATCAAAAATTAATAGAGAAAAAAATTTTAAATTGCAAAATAAAAATAATCTACAATATCAAATTGTAAAAAATAATAATAATAAAAAGCACAATTGAAAATAAAAAACATTTACAAATGGTGTAAAAAGCCTTTTGGCAAAATTTTCGCTTTACAAATAATTTGGATTTATTAAAGCTTAGTTGTTGAATATGACTAGGAAGTTTATTATAGAAGTGTATACATTGGCATCTAAATCAGCCCCCTATTTTTTTCAGACTGGTTGTAGGAACCACAAAGTTTGTTCCTAGTATTAAATTTATGAACATCACTACTTTTTAAACATTTTATCCTCCAGGGTTTTTGTTAGGTTTTGTCTACGCCCCTGACAACATAGCCTATATTACATTATGTGTTCACTATCTACCAATAATATACATAATCCAAACGAGAAAAATGAAACCAGAATTATCTATTACAAGTAATAAAAGTGTGAGGTTCCTCCTCCCACCTACGCCAGACGTATGTTTCAACAATTATTGCCATCCTTGTCTATCGTAATAAATCATGGCCGCCGCGAGGGCATATCATCTACCTATAAGCACCTTGTATTGAAACTGACCTATCGCATCGTGCACTCGTCTGCTAGCCAGTATTGATTAGCATCATAATTTGAATGAAAAGCGACCCGTCGAACTTCAAAGTAATTAATGTGCTATACTAATATTGTGAAGTTATATTTTGGAAATCAGACTGGGTAGTTGTCAGTCCCTACGCAGAGATCACAATGACTGTATTAAGAGCGTTTAACCCGAGATACTCATACATTTCCTTACAATCGCTCTTACGTGATTTTAACGTTATTCTTCTAGATATCTTTATTATCTTCATCTTCTTCTAGATATTTTGGAAACAGATATTTTGTGCAATTTATCTAGATTCCTATAGAAATGAAACATTTTGTGTAAAACTAATCAATTAAAAAGACTTCTGAAAATCTATCTGCTTTTTTGTGTGAACTTTGGCCCTTCGATGTCCGATTAAGAACGTTCACTCGAAATTACGCGCTATTTGGCCGAAAACCATGATTTTCAAACCCGTTTATATCCATTAATGATTTATTGTACAAACATGTGATTTACCAATAACATTAGGAAATATTCTAGTCTAAATAGTTAAGTAGGATTTTATTTAAATTAATAGCACTCTTGTGAACTATATTCACTTAAGTGAATAGAGGTTTTGAAATTTTACTTTCAGAGTCAATGTTCTTATTTTAATTTTCTTTATTAATAAACTAAATCAATGAATCTTTTTCTATAACTATTTTGTTAAGGATTCTAGTTACTGGTTTGTATTTTTTGTATATTAATTCTATTAGAACCGTAGAAGTTGTTAGGCTTCGAAATTGACTCTGAAAGCAAAATTAAAAAAAACTCTATGGTCTCAATAGAGTTTTTTTAATTTTGCTTTCAAAGGAAAACTACCTTAGATACATTGACACATTGGAGACATACCTTTATTTTTAAAAAGATACAATACTGCATTCAAAGATTTTAAAACTCGCTTGCCTCGCCCGGACTCAAATATCTAAAATTAAAAAAAAATACACTCTCTATTTTAGTATACCAATCGATAGGGTTTTAATTCAGTATAAAATTTCTCTAACAAACATTTGGTCTTATTCTCGTCTGTCGTATAAGATATCCACGAAGAATACCTATTTATTACACAAGTTCTTTAATGAACATCTAGAACTTACTGTTCACTTTCATCAAGTAAAAGACATGTAATAGTTCTCATTCTCCAACATTAAAAAATTTTGAAGTAAACGCTTGCTAATTTATCTCTACTTAGAGAACATACTTAGACTCATTTTCATAATGTTTTTCTGATTTTTATAAAGTTAACTTACCTTTAAAAAATCAAATCAGAAAACCTCGTCGGAAGTTATATTTTTGAGCCGTTTGGGGTTGAAACTCTTGGGTCGTGGAGTCCGAGTGCTCATAAGCTTTTCAAAGAATTATCCAGACGCTTAGTTGACACTTCGCGTGACCCAAGGGCTGGCTTTTACCTCGGTCAGAGATTAAGCATTGCCATACAACGTGGCAATGCCGCCAGCCTTTTGGGCACACTTCCAGTCGACAGCGATGCGGAGGAATTTTATGACGCCATATTTTAGCTAGTAGTTTTTGTCTTTAGTGTATATATAGTTTTAATTAGTTAAGTGTTTTTTTATCAACTGATCAGAAAAATGTTATAAAAATGAGTAGGTAACCCAGTTTGTTCTTGTTAAAATCTTTGATATGGAAATCGTTTAATGTTAATAATACTTGACACATTTCCTTCTTACACGATTGGAAGCGTTATGTGGAAAATGTTATTTGGGGCATACACGAAGGGTGGAGGCTACAAGAAGTGGATTTCAACGGAGACTAAATTTGTGTAGCCGGAACGAGGGGACTCATGTCGAACAATATATCAGTTAAATAATTTAAAGCGTAACAAATTGATAATAAAATATAGTTAATTTTAGATTTTATGATCATTTTTATTTTTAAGACCAAATGTTTGTTGGAGAAATTTTATCCCGAATCCTATCGAATAGTATAATAAAATAGCAAGTATTTTTTACGAGGCAAGCGAGTTTTAGAAAATCTCTGAATGCAGTCTTGTTTCTTTTTTAAAATAAAGGATTGTCTCCTTTATCCCCTCGAAAGCCAATTGTACATACGTCTGCACAACTTGAATGACCTTGAAAAACGCTTAATTATTATTGTCGTTTTGTACACACGTTTATATACGAATAAATTGAGTTTCAGTTCTAAGTATGGGGAACCCCAAAATTTATTGTTTTTTTTTTCTATTTTTTGTGAAAATATTAATGCGGTTCACAGAATACATCTACTTACCAAGTTTCAACAGTACAGCTCTTATAGTTTCGGAAAAAAGTGGCTGTGACATACGGACGGACAGACAGACACATGACGAATCTATAAGGGTTCCTTTTTATGCCATTTGGCTTCGGAACCCTAAAAAGACACTGTTGCAAATACCAATTTCAAACATATTTAAGGTGTTATACAGATTTCCCCTGAACCGCTCGCCCCGCTCACACTCCACCAGGATATAATGTGCGTCTTCAATTAATCCACATTTTTCGCAATTAGGTGACGCTATAATACCCATAAGGAACGTAAACTTCCTCGATGGGATGTGACCAGATCGAAGCCTAAAGGCAGTAACACTGTTTTTTTTCTGTTTAGTTCAAAGTCAAAGTCAAAGTCAAAAAATTTTTATTTCACATAGGCCTACATGGGCACTTATAAAACGTCAGAAGCTAGTGCACGGTTCCAAATTGGTCGTTTCCTATGGAGAAGAACCGGCAAGAAACTCCATGGTTACTCTTTTAAAAAAATGATTGTTTACAATATTTTCATATTACAGTATTAATAGACATTATGTAAGAACAGTGTAGACCAGTCGATATTGTACCCAAAAGCACAATAAAAATAATAATATTTAAAAAAAAAAAAAAAAAAAGTGAGTCGTAATAGGAAGTAACCTAAGAATTCGCGAAGTCCACGGTGTTCTCACATTCACATTAAAAAAAAAGAAGCTATATAAAAAAAAAAAAACAAGAACAATTAGTAATTACAATTATCAATAAATGACATGTCAACAAAAAGAAAATTACTAACGAATTTATGGTGGTTGGCGTCTACTAATATAAAAAATATTGCAAAAGCAATGTGTAGGAAGAAAAGAAAAAATGTATATATTACAACAAATGTGGAGCAGTTAATAGACAGATGTACACAACATTATGAGTTACCAGGGGGCCACATGTGCAGAAGCAGTCATTGCCAAACAAGCGTGTCTTCGACATAGTCTTTAACCTTGTAATAGGCTTTTTTAGTTAGGACACGCTTAATATGGGTTTTGAACTTGCCCTCGCTAAGTTCAGTCACCGCCTTTGGTAGCTTGTTATAAAAGCGTATGCTGTTTACTAAAAATGACTTGCTGGTCTTAGCTAATCTCCATTTGGGTAATACAATTTCGTGTTTACTGCGCGTATTTATGTTATGAAAATCGCTTCTAATTTTGAAAAGTCCTAGGTTTTTACGAACGTACAAAATACTTTCCAAGATATAAAGAGAAGGCAGAGTAAGTATATCGATTTCTTTGAATTTATTTCTGAGGGACTCGCGAGGACCCATTTTATAAATAGCCCGGATTGCTCTCTTTTGCAATATGAAAATTGAGTCCACATCAGCTGCAGATCCCCACAGTAAAATGCCATAAGACATAATACTGTGGAAATAAGCATAGTAAACTAACCTAGCGGTGGCTACATCTGTCAATTGCCTTATTTTTCGTACTGCATATGCGGCTGAGCTTAATCTACCTGAAAGAGTTCTAATATGAGCGCCCCACTGCAGTTTAGAATCGATAGTTATACCTAAAAACACAGTTTCCGTAGTAACATCAAGTTTGTTGCCGTCTAGAATTAGATTGACGCCAACTTGAGGGACATTTGGTAATGAAAATTTCATACATTTAGTTTTATTCGCATTTAATAAGAGATTATTAGCTGCGAACCATTTCGAAAGAACAGTCAGACTTTCATTGACTTGCAAGACATCCCTATCTTTTCTATCCACTTTAAAAATAAGAGAAGTGTCATCAGCAAACAGAATTATATCGGATAAATTAGCCATCATATAAGGAAGGTCATTAATATAAACTAGAAAAAGAAAAGGGCCAAGAATTGAACCCTGGGGCACGCCCATCTTTATTAAAGACCCCGAAGACGTCGCCCCATTAATGGATACTTTTTGCTGCCTGTAAGATAAATAGGAAAAAACAAGATCAGCAGCTCGTCCACGAATTCCGTAATGATGTAATTTACGGATCAGAGTATTATGGTCAACACAGTCAAATGCTTTTGAGAGGTCACAGAATATGCCAATAGCATCCTGGGACTTCTCCCAGGATTCCAAAATGTGACTGATGAGTTTCACTCCTGCATCCGTCGTTGACCTTCCTTTCGTGAAGCCAAACTGATGACTATGCAAAATCCTATTTGAATTGAAATGAGACAACATCTGGTCGAGCATGATTTTTTCATAGATTTTACTCAATGCTGGAAGCACAGATATAGGTCTATAATTAGAGGGATCACTCTTACTACCTGATTTGAAAATTGGTACTACTTTACTATGTTTCATTAAATCAGGGAACATTCCGCTGTCTAAGCATTGATTAAATATGCCTGTTAGGACAGGAGCAATAGTATCAATAATATCTCCAAGAACCTTAACGGATATACCCCATAAGTCTTCAGTGTTTTTTATATTAAGACTTTTGAATGTTTTTATAATTGTATCAACAGAGATACGCTTAAATTCAAAGGTTGGTATATCCTTAGTGAAATGTTCTTTCAAAAAAGATTCAGCCAACAAAGACGAGGAAGGGAGAGATTTCGTAACTTCTATTGGGATGTTGGTGAAAAAGTTTTCTAACGTCTCAGCCACTTCTGACCTATCTGAGATAATTTTATTATCAATTTTTAGCGACAATTCATTCCGATCTCGTTGGTTTGTCTTTCCAGTTTCCCTGCTTATCACCTTCCAGACAGCTTTTATTTTATTATTAGAATTTTCAATTAACTTACTTATTGATTTAGATTTAGCTTGGGCGCAGACTCTTTTGAATAACTTTGAATACATTCTAACGTGGTTATGCAAGTTAAGATCAGATGACAAGGATTTTTCATGATATAGCTGATATAAAGTATCTCTGCTTTTTCTTATTCCAGCAGTAGCCCATTCATTAAATTTGGATTTATTATTGATTTTAACTTTTTTAACTGGGCACGCCTTATTAAATTCTCGGCATACTGTAGAGAATAATGTATCATAGTTTACATTGGGGTCTTGCGAATCAAAATTAGCTGTTGAGAGACTACTAAAAACATTATGATTAAAATAATTTAATTTATTTTTAGTAAGCGGTCTAAACTCTGCAGGTGAATCTAATTGTAACGTTTTGACTAACTCGAAAGATACGAGTTGACCAGTGTGGTCAGACCTCGCGCCACTAATTATGGAAGAGTTTTTTATATTACAATTAGTAAATATATTATCTATGCATGAAGCTGAGGTAGGTGTTATTCTTGTTGCTTCATGAAAAATACATTTTAGATTAAAAGAACTAAACAGTGAGAGAAGTTTACATTTTTCTGGTGAATTTACCAGTAAATTGATATTTAAGTCCCCACAAACGAAGACTAATTTGTTATCTCTAATAAGTTTATTTAGTATTTCTTCTATTAAGATCAAAAAAGATGTCAAGTTTGATGCAGGTGGTCTATAGACACATAAGAAAGTTTGGCCTTCAACCTCTGCACATGCTACCTCACATAAGCGATCAACAGAGCAAGCAGTGATATCTTTCCTTTCCTTATATCTTAAAGAATTATTACATAATATCAAGGTACCACCCCCTACCGATGATCTATTGTACGCACTGGCAACTGAAAAATTATCCACATTGAACACCATTCTATCTGGTTTTAACCAAGTTTCACAAAAACACAAGATATCCATATGATATTTATCTATTAACATTTCCACATCTAGAATTTTGCCAGAGAAGCGATTTATATTCTGATGGTACAATAAAATGTTATTATTAGGCTTCTCTTTTGTCGTTTCTAAAAGTTTAAAGAATCTATATCAGTATTATTAGGAATACTAGATAATACTGATTCGTCACTTAACCTAATCTCAGTTAAATTATCAATAACTGCATGTATATTAAAAGCTAACAAAGTAGCCAATAAATGTCGACTTTTTTTGGGAAGAAACATATGTTCCCGTATCAAAACAAAATCTCTAACAAAATTGTTAGTATCAAAATACAATAAACGGTCACTATGACGGCATGACAAGATGTGCATTAAGTTATTAAGGCTAAAGTAAGTTAGTATAGTCGGCCTTATAATGTTCCCACTGTTGGGATCCACCACGCGGGCCCAGTGCGGGTTGATGGATGTCACAAGTCTTCGAATTTTTGGTTCTAGGACATGCCGTTTTCCTTCAGATGTTTTCCTTCACCGTTTTGAGAGCAGTGTTGATGAAATAAATTACACAAAGTAATGCGCCTGGCTGGGTTTGAATCCGCGGCCTACAACTCGTAAGTTGGGGCCGTTATCCACTGCAGTATTACTGATTTAGAATTTTGTTGGAGTTCTAAAATCTGGTTAATTATTGGGTACGCTATCGGTGTTTCTCGAACTGTCGAAGTACAAGGAGCCACATGTTGTAGAGCTCTCTTGGAGTCAGTTAATATTACAAACTTATTTTGATTTTTTGATTCAGCATATGATAAAGCTTCACTGATTGCCAACAGTTCAATGTACATTATAGTTACGTTCGAGTCAACACTAAAGCTTATTGATATATTTTGTTCATCATCTTCCTGCTCTTGTCCCGTTTTATTTAGGGTCGGCGCAACACGTTTTTTTCTTCCATTCTGTCCTGTCACTCGTCACTCTATCACTAACTCCCTGTGCTTTCATATCACATCTCACGCAATCCATTCATCTTTTCTTTGGTATCCCTCTTCCTCTCCATCCACATGTAAACTCAAAACATTGATATATGTTGTTGTGAGTCATAAAAAGCTGCACTGGAATTATTACTTTATTTAGAACCATCTGTAAATATTTGATAAAAATATGTATATTCTGCTCTTAAATATTGACAACATAAATCATTCAAAACTAGTGGTAGAAATCGTTTTTTGCCTGATTTACTATATTTCCATCGTCGGCCACATCATCGCTTACCATCAGGCGAGATAGTGGTCAAACGCGAGCCTATTAATAATAATATTAAAAAAACTTATTTTAAAGTTAATGTTTTTAGTTTTTTTATTTTTATTTATTAAAAACTCTCACACAACGCCGTCTAGTCTCAAGCAAAGCAGAGCTTGTGTTATGAGTACTAGAAAACTGATAAACATACTTAAATATTTCTAAATACATACATATTATAGATAAATTACACCCAGACACAGAACAAATGATTGTGCTCATCACACAAACATTTGTCCTGGGTGGGAATCGAACCCACAACCTCCGGTATAGCAGTCAGGGCCACTAACCACTAGACCAACAGGCCAGTCAAATTTATGTAAAGTTAAATCTATGTAAAGGCCACAGTGTATTAGCACGTCTTTAAAGTACTCATGGCTTAAAACTAGCAAAGGCTTATTGCTCCATTTCCAATTATTATTATTTACAACACTTTGGATACACAGTTTTACTTGTTGGACACATTAGATATGCTCAAGTCTCAAGCTTTTGGAGAAAGCATTACAGAAATCCTATATGGTTCTACTCTTATTTTCAACTCAAATAGCATGATTTGTGTGTATTTAAGGAAGAATTTTTAACAGTTATTCTGAAATTTTCACTTTGAACCCATTCTTCTCCGTCTTTTTTATTGAGTCATTTAGCTGATACAATTTCATTCTCACAATACATAATTATTTTCTACGAGTTCTTCTTCAGTTAAGCCCAATTCAATATCTCTAATAATTCCTTACGATAACCCAACCTCCCAGGTTTTTTGGATTTGCCAACCAAGGTGACTAAATACCGGATGACAAAGAAATTTTTCTGCACTACTTTTGTTACTAAAAGTTACCAGCAACTTATATGGATTAATATATTTAATTTGGTCAATGTCCATCATCTCATTTTGTTTTAATAATTTTTCAAGTGCAAATTGTTTGGGTATCTTCTTCTTGGAGGTTACAATAAATTGTATTGGTGATTTCACAAACATCCTTGCTAAGTTTTGCCATCTTCCTAGAGTTTATGCTTACAGTTAAGATTATTCTCAGATCTTAGTCTTTTGATGTTATTGTATTAATTTCTATATCGTTATTTAATTGTGTTTAGTCATCTAATGTATCAATGTTTAAGTTAACATCATAATTCTCATATTGGTTTTGATCCATATCCATTAAATAAAAAGTTCATAATGGCGTAACTGCACTCACGACGTGATGCTGGACAGCGCGAGCACACGCCGACAGCTGTTAAATCAGTTTTTTGTTTACAATTAGTAAACAAAAGAAAAAAAATATTGAGCAACATTTTAAGAAAAAGTTATTAAAAACATAAAAGCAAAACTTTTTGAAGCCTTTGAAATTTTTCTAAAGATTCGCTTAGAATTTTTTACATAAACATTTGCCAGTTTCACGTGTACAATAACATTTTTTCTAAACAGTACAAAAGTTTTTGCAATACTTTGCATTTGAGGGGCTTGGAAGTGGAAAATTATCACACGTTTGAATTAAGGACCTCTGCACACCACATTTTTTAAACGTGCCGTTGACGCCCGTTTGTAGCGATACAGACGCGAGTTAGACGAAGCCTGTAGAACTTTAATAGGATAAAAGCGCCGTCGACGCACGTTTCTGAAACGCGTTAAAACGGCGCGTTGAAAAAACGTTGTGTGTAGAGACCCTTAGAACAAAGGGCTATTGTGTGACTCCAGTAACGTGAAAGTTTGCATAAAAGTGTTTTGAAATCAAGAAACACGTGTTTATGAAAAAAAAATATGCTGAAAGATCAAAGAGGCTGGTTATCGACCAGGGTTCCTGGGTTACACAAACAAAAATTAACTAAGTACGATAACTCCCGCGTTAAAGGTTCGGTAGTGATTATTTTAATTTGATTTTAATGTTTAATTTGATTTAATGAGAGATAAACAAACACGAAAATCAGTCGAGTCCCTTCGAAGTTCCAAACTTTTAAGCCATGGATCACACAGGGGTTACTCAGATGTATCAGGAACAATAATAACATGCATAAGAACCATAAAAAATCACTAGATAGACCCATTGATAATCACGTAACTCCTTTACCATAACTTCTGTAATAAATTATCAAAGCTGAGAAAAACGAATTCGATAAAGCAATAGTACATTTTGATACAAATGCATAAAATTTTGTCATTGCAACCGAGGCGGAATTCGTACTGGCCGTAAGCGAGTGTGTTATGGAACCGAGGGCTGCAGTGAAAAATTTGCACGTGTATCAAACGACGTTTTTAATACATTTACGAAGAAATACTTTCTCTTACTACTTATTTTGGAGTGAATAAAATTTTCCAAAGCCGCCATACATTTTAGTTTTGATTTAGTTTAGTTTTAGTTTGAATGAGATCTAGCATCTCATTCAAACCAATTTTCGGTGAAAGTTTGCATAGTACATCATATTTTTTTTTTTAATTTTATCGTTCTCTTATTTTAGAAGTTACGGGGGGGACACATTTTACCACTTTGTAAGTGTCTCTCGCGCAAACTATTCAGTTTAGAAAAAAATTATATTAGAAACCTCATTATCATTTTTGAAGACCTATCCATACATACCCCACACGTGTATGGGTTTGATGGAAAAACTTTGATTTTCAGTTCCTAAGTATGGGGAACCTCCAAAATTTATTGTTTTTTATTTGTCTATTTTTGTGTGAAAATCTTAATGCGGTTCACAGAATACATCTACTTACCAAGTTTCAACAGTATAGTTCTTATAGTTTCGGAAAAAAGTGGCTGTGACATACGGATGGACAGACAGACAGACAGACATGACGAATCCATGGGGGTTTTGATTTTTGCCATTTGGCTACGGAACCCTAAAAATAACACGAGGGTGATATAGATGGCATATTGAACCTTACCGTAGTGCGATAAGAGTCAGTTTTCGAGAAAGCAAATTGAAAAAAAATAATCCAAAAGCGACCTGGAAAATAATAAATAACATCCTTAATGAACCCAATTCTAAATCTCCCTCTAAAGATGTTTTCTCCTCAATAAACGAGGTCATCAGTTTCTTCGCAACTAATGGCGCCCAGCCTATACCTAGCGTACAAGTAGCATTAATCATGAGATTACCACTTTCTAGGTTAATGGACTCTACGAGTAATTCAGGTAAATTAGAACGGTATTTACATAGATCGAAACATCCCTTTGATAATCGTGTTCGCTTTGTATTCGTTCGGAAGAGACTAAAAAACTCCTCTTCACCGGCTTTTTTTTAGGTGGGAAAATCATCTAATGACAAATCCCGCTCTTGGGCAGACGAAAGATAGTGTCAGACTTTTACTGACTAAAAACCCACTCCTGTTCCTTCGTTGCCTTCGTCCCAGGGCCCTGGGTTTCGTTTTACGAAATAGGGATCGGAATCCCGGCGGCGGTTGGGGCGTGAGGACCGTTGCCTCACGCGATCGGCCGCTTCCTTTACTAGCATTACTGCTTCGCAGAAGGAGGCGACTGCCTCTCTTCGCTACTTCTCCTCGCTCCGGACCATGTCCTCTTCAACGGTAAGTAAATCATCACAATATAGATCTTTTTGGATTATGGTTTTGATTTTCTCATCCGAACACTCTTCGCCTATCTGCCCGAGAAAACGAATAAATAATAGTAAGAAAAGAGGCACTAGCGAACTGCAAAATCCACCAACCTTTACTGGGCCGTAATGGTTGATTGCAGCCCACTGACTCTTAAAGAGAGTATACCTGTGTTCCAGCAGTGGTAACATTATCTTTTAATATTAAATTTCAGTTCATAATTATTTTTTATGACAATCTCGGTCTTTGCTTTTCAGTACCTTACTAACTACAAGTGCATTGATTCCAGATAAGTCACTATCT
Source organism: Mythimna pallens (assembly GCA_961205895.1). Classification (NCBI taxonomy): domain Eukaryota; kingdom Metazoa; phylum Arthropoda; class Insecta; order Lepidoptera; family Noctuidae; genus Mythimna; species Mythimna pallens. The sequence goes on from OY540824.1 coordinate 1,675,704, forward strand.
ACTCCAATCCCAAGAAGCTTACTTATTGAATCCTGTTTATTGCTCTATAACAATAAGAACTGTTGAACACAGTTCTGTCAGTGGTACGTAACTAATTATATTTATCTACACTGATATTATAAAGAAGTAAAGTTTGTTTTTTTTTGTTTGTAGTAGATGATCTCAGGAAGTACTGATCCGATTGCCAAAATATTTTTGCGAATTTTATTTTATTGGAGAAAGTGCCACTAAATATATGAAAAGAAAAATCGATGGCCCCACCGAATAAACGTGCAAGAGTTCTTACACGATTTTTTTTTTTTTCATTTTTCGTTTCTTTTGCCTATCCTGCATCTACTTAATTTTTTTTTATGAATTTTAGACCCAAAACAAGGCCTATTATGATAGTGTGTTCTTTTATTCTAGGGAAATAATTTATTCAAAAGTTATAATAATAATAGTTTATGCTTTCCTTACATGTTTTTTGAGTCGTCTAGTACACAAGAATAAACATATTAAAACCTACAGGCGTTTCAGAACATTTGTGATTGGTTTCGACTTTGGGTAATGTCGTCTTACACGTTTATTCGCGTAGAAATGTATGCAAATTTTATTATTAATATTTTATCCCACGAAATTGAAGTTTTAATATAAATGGGTTATTTAAACTAAAGTATTGCATTGTCTCTCACTATAATATTTTTTTTATAACAATTTGTATTAAAGATTCCAACATTAATATTCTTTGCATATTAGTTTAAGTTTATTTCTAGTAACGGTGAATAAACAAATGTTTACGCGATAGATTCTATTGCAATCGTACGTAACATTAGAAACGGGTACGCGGGTTTTTTTTTTCGGGTGGGAAAATCATCTATTGACATACCCCGCTCTTAGACGGAGCGCGAAATAGTGTCAGACTTTCACTGACTAAAAACCCACTCCTGTTCCTTCTTTGCCATTTTTCCAGGGCCCCAGGTATCTCTTTCGCATCACCCATGGCCCCAGTAGGCTTCGACCCTGCTGGGCCCCTACGGTTGCTGACATCTCTTTGAGGGACGCGTGGAACATTACGCGCCGTCGATGATTTGGTTTACCGGACCATCGGACGGCGAGCTACTCAATGCTCGTCGTCTGCAAGTCCACGCCTGCGGTGGCCGGAAATCGAGATTGTAATTACGGCGGCTGGGGCGCGAGGGCCATTGCCTCGCGCGTGTAGCTGCGGCCTCCTACTTTGCTAGCATATCGCAGAAGGAGGCGACCGCCTGCCACTCTTCCTCGCTCCGGACCATGACCTGTACCAAGGCCCGGCGCAAGAGATCGCTGCCGCCGATCTCCTCCACGAGGACACGGCGGTGCTCTGCCCAGGCGGGGCACACCTCTACCATATGTTCCACCATGTCCTCCGGGCGGTCCACACAATGGTGACATGCGGGCGTTTCTTCCGCACGAATCCAGTGCAGGAACCTCCCGAAACCGGTGTAGGAACCTCCCGAATCCGGTGCAGGAACCTCACGAACTTACCATGTCCGAAGAGGACCTGCGTCATGCGGAAGGTGAGGACGCCGTGAGGTCTTTCCAGCCACGCCTCAAAGAGGGGACTTACCGCCATAATTATGGCGTGCCCAGTACTGGGTTGCGACAGTCGCTGTCGCCATTCCATTCCACCCGAAATCTGTCCGCCATGCCGCGACTTGGCATGTCAGCGGAGTTTCGCCCCGGCGTTACATCTCCACGCGCAGATTGTGCACGCGTGCAAGGACTGTTGCCACCAAATCCCACGGGGCCAGCAAGGAAGCTCGCCGCTTCGCGGGAAACCGTGCAGTATCCCCGCACCATCCGGATGGCCATGATCCTCTGGCTTGCGTTTAGCTTGGCTACCGGTCGCTTTCGTAGCGACGGCGCACATACCAGCGCTCCATAAACCGAACGATTCCTGCATAGAGCCTCCGGCAGGAGTCGTTTGGACTTGCGGTTTTGTTGACTTCTCCTTGAGGCGTGCGTGGAACACTACGCACCGTTGACTACTTGGGTTCGGTCCGGATGGTTACGGCGAGCTACACATTGCTCGCCATTCGCATGCCCTCGCCTATGGTGGCTGGAAATCAGGGTTGGAATCTCGGCGCCTGATCTAAGGGCCAAACAATCGCACATGCGGCTGCCTCCTTCGCTAGCATTACTGCTTCGCAGAAGGAGGCGTCTGCCTGCGGTCGGGATCGAGGAGAAATATCTCCTCACTCCAGACCATGGCCTATACCAGTCCCCGGTGTGAGGTCGTTGCCGCCGATCACACCCACGAGGACAGGGTGGTGCTCTTTCCCAGCGGGGCACACCTCTACCGTATGCTTAACCGCGTCCTCCGGGCGGTCCACACAATGGTGACAACCGGGCGTTTCTTCCGCACGGATCCGTTGCATGAACCTTACCATGTACGGTGAGGACCTGCGTCATGCGAAGTCTTCGCCGTAGTAGATACGGTTTGATGATCAGTTTGCTACACCTTGTTATAAGAATACAATATAGGGATTCGATTGTTTCATTTATTTCAGAAAGTTTGACATGTCAGTCACGAAGTTCCTTTCTTATTGATGCTATATTAGAGTTTAACAGAGTCAACTCAGATTGCGAATAGGGGAGCCATAGAAATGGCAGGTTGTCTGTGGTTATTTATCCAGCTCACGTTGAATTAGAAATTAAAAATATATTTTTAATTCCTAATTCAATAGAGAAGGGCCTATAAGAAAGTGACTCTATGCTTGCTGCTATCGGGCGTTCAAAGAAAAGTCATACTATATAGACTCTCGATCGAATGTATTAGGTACTTGATAGAGAATGCTAAAGTTACTGGGCACAAGTACCAAGTAAAACAAATGACACAAAATAACTTTATGGATTTTAAAGAGTTAGTAAAGGGGAAGAATTGGTTAAAGGACACAAACGACGATAAAATATACTGGAGCAAAATAAAAGTAGTAAACTTCTCTCATGATCATCCTAATACAATTTACAGCAGGTATAGTTTGGAAGATGAATTACGAGAGATGCAAATCACGATAAGGACTAACTCAAGCGGCGTGGAGAACCTACAGAAGATGCTGAAAGCTTAAAACTAGCGTACACTGGAATGTTACCTAAACCACTTCCGTTATTTAAGGATTTGATAAGTCTTTGTGATTCAGGAGCAATACCAAACCATTATCAAAGCTTGTATATAAATCTACTGCCATTGGATAACTCCATTGCGGTCTCCAATGACAGTGAAGAGGAGGACTAGTTTTTCTAATATTGCAATTTGTAATTTTTTTAATCAAAAAGACTAGTACTTTGTGTTCACGTGCATAAATACATGATTATATCTTTTTTTATTTATTAAAATATCAGTATTTTATTTCATCTTTTTATAAAATTATTTTTATTATCATACCATGCATTAGCAAAGATGTATAACATAAATGATAACTGATCTTATTAACACTAATATAAATGCTTACGATCTTTGCAATCATATAATAGCAGAACAATGTACTGTAAAAAAGCGTGTAAATAGTTATAGCTGGATCCAAAAACAAACTTGAATTACGGAGAACAATAGTGTAACCTTACAGTGCGTTTTATTCGTTGTGTTTTATTACACGAATAAACGTGTAATAATTATTACTGAGACCTAGCCATGCGAATTTCACAAGAGTAAAAATATTAAATAGTTTTTCATGAATTTCTTGAAACTCGTTGAAGTTTTTAAAGAAGTATATATAAAATTCTATAGTTTATTTTTTTATCTTTAATTTGATTATGCATTATGTATACCTATTTACAATGAAAAGAGCGTTATTGAAGTTTAAACGTTTTTATTTTTTGCTGAAAAGTTGTCAATTTTCTCTTACACGTTTATTCGGTGGGGCCATCGAAATGTGGTCATGACGTGCCGCCAAAAAATCTTGCTTTAGCAGTTTAATGAAAAAACTTAAACTAAATGCTTAATTTGCAAATGTACAGTTATTCGTTTGTTTATTTAACTAAACCAAAAAAAATAGTGTAATTATTGCTATAGAAAATCACCTATATATTGTAAACACTTACACTGCCGTACTCGAATTCTTTTGCCGCGTGCCACGACTGGCACGTGTGCCTTATATTCGCCATCCTTGGCCTATATTATTTACATAGACAATTTTCCTATGTTTCAGATTTGAGTCAAGTCAAAACAACTGATATTAAGTACATTTAAAGATTTATCGCTAACATTCAAAATGTTGTACAAAGAGTACAAAAAAGCAAAAAGAGAAATAAACTTGAGAGAAGAGAGCTTTGAAGTTTAACAAGGAAACATCCTTCGAAAAATTAACAGCACGCATGAACCCATTTGCAAAAAGAATCTTCAAAATGCAGATTAATCTTTGCACCAAAAATAAGAAAGGAGATCGATTTATATTAGAAGAAAAACTGATCGCATTATCTATAATGAAGCAAAGTCCCAAATAAAAATAATAATAATCATTTATTTGCAAACAAGTGACACTAATTACATAAAATGTTATCGATTTTTACACAAAATATTTATACTACCATCAAGGGTTAGAATAAAATGGTGGTGAAATTTAACATTGAGACGGGAATCTGCCCTCAAGTTTTCGAAATGATGAAAAAAGAGGTTTGTAGGTACTATATTGGTAGTTTTTAATGGAAACAATACTCGAGTCTAACCTTCTACTTTGGGTCTGAAAAAATGTTTACTTATATTACTTTAATTCGATTTTGGCTCGTGACCAAATACTTGCAGATCGAGAACCAGATTAGGATAATTCTATAAATTTTCCCATTATAGCTGTGAATGTATATTCATCTTTCTAAATAGAGATTCAAATGATTACCATTAAGAATAAAATTGCTTTCATGAATTGACTGATCTCAGCAGGAGGCAGGCTTAAAGTATCGAGAATCGTTCAAAGGACCTTCGTTACCAAGATGTGATACCATCTTTTTGACTGTGTTACAATATTTTATCAACTGCAAAACTTGTTGGCACTCGTTTATCATTTGCACATATTTATCATTTGCACATATATTTTGAGATGTGTTTTTTTTATGTGGAGTCAATCTTAGTATTGTGTATGACCCCTCTCACCTGAATAAGCGGTCTGAGAAATATTTTTGAAAGCAAAAATATAAGTTTCAAAGGAAAAAATTCAAAATGGCAAGACATAGTAGATGTGTATGAAACAGACTGTCATCACACTGAAGCCAGACTTCTTCATAAACTGAGTGATCAACATGTCATTCCAGAAAAGATTAAGAAAATAAAGGTAGGTACTCATATTTGCAATTTGTTTTATTTCATCATTTCAGCCGAAAGACGTCCACTGCTGGACATAGGCCTACCCCAAGCGTCGCCACAATGAACGGTCCTGTGCGTCTCGCATCACCTTGTAGGAGGCCTTCCAACGCTACGTCTTCCGGTACGTGGTCGCCATTCCAGAACCTTTCGGCCCCAACGGCCATCCGTTCTGCGAGCAATGTACCCTGCCCATTGCCACTTAAGTTTGGCGATTCTTCGTGCTATGTCTGTAACCTTGGTTCTCCTGCGGATATCCTCATTCCTGATTCGATCACGCAAGGAAACTCCGAGCATAGCCCTTTCCATTGCCCTTTGGGTGTCTTTAAGTCTTCTGATGAGACCCATTGTAAGTGACCACGTTTCGGAGCCATATGTCATCACTAGCACTGTTTTATTTAACCATTAAATTATATGATGGCATTTTTTAAATTAATACTTAAAAGCTGTATTTTTAATTTTCAGGTTAAAAATTGTGTGAAGGTCTTCAGCACTACTGTGTCTGCAGCCTTACATATACAGCAAAATTTTCTAAGTAACTTTACATGACATTATATGTTTTGCATAATATATTTTGACAGGTTCGATCCCTGCTTGTGCTTATGGTTTATATTTTACCGCATAAACAACATAGCAATTTGCATTATTTATTTACATATTAATGTGGTAATGTATTAAGTAGAATTAAACATTAGTCTCACTCCCCTCCCTCACTAATATTATTAAACGCATAGTAACGGAAACAATATAGTACTTATATAAATTATTTATTTCAGCCCATTATGTGATGGAGATCGTTCTGTTTTTTGACCAACTATTCGACAGCGTCACTGGAGCTGCAAGATTCTCTAAAAGAAGCAAAGGAAAAATATAAAGAACACTGGTGGTAGAAAAATCAGCTCATCATCAATTTTGGAAAGAGGCTATAAATAATTTACAGAAAATTAAATATGTAGATTTGAATGGAAAGGAAAAGTCAGTCCCCTTTTTATTAAATTTTATTGTTTTACTAAAAAGCTACATGAGGCCATAGCAGTTTTTTTTTAAAGCTGCCATAGCCTCATGTAGCCTCATAATTTTTAAATTACGGTTTTTACCCTAATTTAAAAATTATGAGACCCAGATATTTCAATTCAGATCTAATTGAAAACTTTTTGGCCAAGTAAGGGCATATAACTACCGAAATAATGACCCAAACTGCCACAGCTTCAACTGTACCTTTAAATCATTATTGATAACTAGAGTAATAAAATTCCACAACCAATCACACAACAAACCAAGGAATTGTAAGGACGATCAAATCATCAATTTACAACCATAGTGTACTGAACAAGTAAAAGAAATTGTCGAGCTGACCTCCTTCGAGAGTAATGCTATGGTGAGGAACGATAGATACGAATAAAAATATAGGAATTTTTAAGCCGGCTAATAAGTCCATAAATTTTTGAGGGGCACATTCTGAAGGAATACTACAAAGAATAGCCGACTTCTTTAGAAAACGATTTCCAGCTTTAGTCATATAAATATCATCAGCTTGAAAGTGTGCAGAGCAAATAAACGAATATTTTGTAGGAAGCCACGTGTTTTCACTTCTATCCTCTTGACGAATTTTTATCCATTCTTCCCTTTCCAGCTGACCAGATTGAACAAACCTGACATATAATTATAGTGTATGAAGGACGAAATCTCAATATCAGTATTGCAATATCACACATAATACTACAAATTCAACTGAACTTAATTTATCAAGGTGTAGGGACTACAATCTACCTGAGTCGATTGAAGTGAGTGTACGGCACGCATAATCTAGTGCGTAGTACATATATATCGACGGTCGTAGACAAATGTATATGATTGAATTCATTTTAAATCCTGTATAGCAATATTTATGTTTACTCTTAAAGCTGGGGGAATATTTTTTTTTAATGCAAAAACGTGAAACATATCCAACGAAAATTAAATAAAAAACAAAACGATAAACAAAGTTTTTATTTAAAAGACTCTAAGACTCTCTGCGCGCTCCCTCCATAAACCCTAGGTCTATACCGGTAAAGTTTGCTTTGCACTAACATGCCTAAACCAGATTCAATCCACAGGGCAGTTTTAAGGCAAACTTTTGGATATTAGCGACCCCACGGACCTGAGCTCCCGGGTGAAATCTTGTTCGTCCCGGGAGAAATCTCCTTCCTGGCTAGGATACTGTATACATCCCAAGTAAACACCAACGATAAACAGAGCTCCTACCTCTGTCTAGCCTTTATTGGCTGGCTTGAGTGAAGATTCGCAAGCGTAAACGTGTTTAGGAGAAGGATGTATACTATAATCTAGTAAAGTGGTGGTAGGGATCTTGACCGTACCTCCGGGATTATCCTAATAGCCCAGGTATACCTCTCTACTCCTCAAATACTTCAGAATAGGTTGCCCTCTTGTTACTACGTCACTTCGTGATAACAACCATTTTTGGTAGACAATTTATTGAGTGTGCCACCCCCTGCCTTTTTAGAGACTATGTATTGATAACATAGTGTTGACATAATTCTAACCAGTCCACTTAAGACTCCCAAAACCATAGCCCGGAGGACACGGTGGAGCACACGGTGGAGGTGTGCCCCGCTTGGGCAGAGCAACGCCGTGTCCTCGTGGGGCGATCGACGACGGCGATCTCTCGCGCCGGGCCTTGGTACAGGCCATGGTTCGGAGCGAGAAGGAGTGGCTGGCTGTCGCCTCCTTCTGCGAAGCAGTAATGCTAGCAAAGGAGGCGGCCGATCGCATGAGGCAACGGTCCTTACGCCTCAACCGCCGCCGGGATTCCGATCCCGATTTCCGGCCACCGTAGGCGCGGGCTTACGGACGGCGAGCAATGGGTGGCTCGCCGTCCGGTCGTCCGGTAACCATCCGGACCGAGCCCAAGTTGTCGACGGCGCGTATTGTTCCACGCGCGCCTCAAGGAGATGTCAGCAAATCGTAGGGGCCCAGCAGGGTCGAAGCCTACTGGGGCCATGGGTAGTGTGAAAGCGAAACCTGGGGCCCTGGGACGAAGGCAAAGAAGGAACAGGAGTGGGTTTTTAGTCAGTAAAAGTCTGACACTATCTCTCGCTCCGCCCAAGAGCGAGATTAGTCATAAAATGATTTTCCCACCTAAACAAAAAAAAAAGCCCTATATTTTTATTTTTCATATATCACAGTAGTTTCCCACCGACCGAGGTGCACTAGCATAGCGCGTACATGCATAATAGATGATGGGTACCACATTCCGTGAAAATAGTCTAAGGAAACCCCATACCCCATCTCGTATGTCTTAAAAGTTCCAAGATCCCAGAATCCTTTTTTTAAGGTAGTAAATCATCCAATGACTTCTCTCGCTCTAGGTTCGAGTGAGAGGGTAAAGGGAGGCTTTAGGGGAGTCTAACTAAAACAACTCCTATGTTCATTCAAGTGCCTTTTGCGTTTTAGGATCCCTTTCATATTTTCCCCCATTGCTCTAGTAAGCATCGGCACTGATAGTCCTCTACAGTGAGCTGATAACTTTTTGAGGTGCGCATGAAACACTTAGGATTTATTTATTTATTTATTTATTTATTTATTTATTTATTTATTTATTTATTTTAGGACAACCAACAAAGCATACACCATTATACATGCTAAAGATTCAGTATTCTTACATTATATAGTGTAGCCTTAATTAAAGGCTGCCACGGCATGCAATAAACATAAAAGGAGTTATGAACTAACGTATCTATTCACATTTTATTCGACGATAAGCCAACCAATACAAAGAAATATGGCAACAAAAACAAATTCTGAATATTTGAACATATACAAATTATAAATATTTATTTACTTATTTATTTATTTATGAGAATTTTATTTATGAGAATTTTGTCACTTTCACTCACATAAAGTACATGACAGGGACAAAACTCTCTTTTCACTCTAGTGGTAATGCTTTATGTAAGACAGACTTGAATTTACGCAACGAGTAAGACAAATCAACATCTTCACTGGGTGAGCGTGACAGGCGACCAAATTGAACCTGCATCCTATTAACGGTGGAAAAATGACCCAGATTGGTTTTGAAGCTCTTAGCGCGAAGCAACTGATATCTAGATATACGAGCCATTTTGTAAGGCACATTTATGTTTATTTGACTAAGTAACCCTGGACAATCAATGTGAGTGTTTATTATTTTGTATAGGAACAGATGATCTAGGATAGTCCGGCGATTTTCCAGACTTAAAAGTTTAAAATGTTTTAATCGAGAGTTGTAGCTAGTTAATTTTTTGACCATATTGCAATGATAAGACAAATGCCAGAGAAATCTTTTCTGCACAGATTCCAAACGACGTTTATGTATATCATAAAATGGAGTCCAAACTATGCTGCAATATTCCAAGCCTGACCTGACTAATGAATTAAAGATTGCAATTTTAGTTGAGGCGCGTTTGAAGTTTTTACTGTTACGGAGAATGAAGCCCAACATCTTAAACCCTTTAGTTGCAACTTTATCAACGTGAATATTAAACCGAAGTTTATTGTCAATATAAACACCCAGGTCACGAATTACCTCTTGCTCGTAAATAGTATGGTTATTAATTTTGTAGTTACGAAAATAGGGTCCTTTTTTTCTAGAAAAATGTATGTGATTGCATTTGTCAGCATTAAGTAACATGTTATTGTCCAAACACCACCGGGAGAAACGATCCAAGTCATCTTGCAGTTTATATGTATCCTGATTGCACTCTATTCGTTTTATAATTTTTAGATCATCCGCGTATAAATATATGTTTGAGTGTATGAAACAAGACGCCACGTCGTTTATGAATATATTGAAGAACAATGGTCCCAGATGGGAGCCTTGGGGCACACCTGAAGGTGTGAGAAAGAGGTTCGACGAATAACCATTGACCACGACCTTAGATGTGCGCCCAACAAGGTATGACTCACACCACTGCAATAACTTTCCTGCAATTCCGATTGAGTGTAATTTGTTAACTAAGATTTTGTGATCCACTTTGTCAAACGCCTTACTGAAATCAGTGTAAATCACATCTACAGGCGATCCACGGTCCATAGCATCAACTAAGTCTGATACAAAGCACGCAAGATTGGTTCCAGTAGAACGGCCTTTCATGAAGCCGTGTTGTTCAGGCATCAATATTTGTTTTACATGCCACGAAAGTAAAGGGTATACTAAAGCTTCGAACACCTTGCCAAAAATAGACAAAATTGACAAAATTGACACTGGTCTATAGTTATTCGCAGCGGACCTGTCACCAGACTTAAAAATCGGAACAACTCGTGCTTCTTTCCAAGTTTTCGGAAAACAACCTGTGCTCAATGATTTGTTATAAATCATAGAGAGAGGTTCCCCCAAAAACTCACAACATTTTATTACAAAAATAGAAGGCAGTCCGTCAGGCCCTGGCCCTTTATTAGGGTCCAGTCTTTTCAAAGCTTTAATGACAGAATCCTTGGTGAACGACAATTGGGTCAGAAAATCAGTATGCTGATATTGCAAGCTCTCGTGTTTAGTCCTATTGTCAACAGGATTGTTACTGTGAGTGTTATAGACGGATGAAAAACATGAGGCAAATATGTTGCAGTTTTCTGCTCCGTTACTGCCTTTGACATCACCGTAATGTATTGAAGAAGGATATGTACTGTTACCGTTACGTTTTTGCTTTAAAAATGACCAAAATAGCTTAGGATTAGAAGTTATCGAAGATTCTACTGACTCTAAATACTGCCTATAATTACTATGTATTAATTTTGAAACTCTGTCTTTGAGCAAACGATATGAAATTTTATCTAAGGGGTTTTTAAATTTGGAATAAAGTGAGCGGTATTTGTTCTTTTCCCGTAGTAGGCGAACCAGATCTTTGCTAAACCAAACTGGATATTTGCAAGTTTTAGGCTTAGTCTTAGGTACGTATTTCTCAATCACATTATAAATAACTTTGTAAAAAGAATCCACCATTACGTCAACATCGCAACATTGTGAGAACATGTCTTGCCATGATATATCACTTAATTCTCGAAAAATGTTACTGTAATCAGCTTTATAGAACTTAAATTTTGGCTCCTGGTTAGGGCGTAAAGTATCCTCGTGCAAGTTACATAGCAGTTCGAATTCAAGGGGGGGGTGGTACGAGTCTATATTACTTAGAGGGTTTTCGGACTTACTTAGACTTCGCACAGTGGTATCGGTAAGAACGAGATCGAGAATCTTATTTTTATGGTTATAAATACAATTGTATTGAGCTAAATTATTTAAAGAAATAAAGTCTAACAGTCTCAGCTCATAAATTCCATTTTTAGTTAAAGAAGATGCAAGCGGTGCGCCTGAAGAACCTATCCATTCGATGCTACTCAAATTAAAATCACCTAATATTAACGTGGAATTAAAGTTTTCTAAGGCATTATTAGCGTTCTCGATAAAATGTTCTAAGATGTGTTTTTGTACTGGAGGAGGAATGTACACGGCACAGATTAAGAGTTTGGCTGGTCGTTTGTTTAAACAAATGTCTACGCATATCCATACATCTTCACATTTACTCTCCCAATTAGTCACTCGATATGATTTTAACCCCTTAGACACTGCCACTAACACACCGCCACCGGCTTTGTTGTTATGAAAACCACTAGACCCCCGATCCCGTCGATACACTAGATATCGGTTGCAAAATAACTCAGAGTCCAATATGTCGCCCGCCAACCATGTCTCACTCAATACAATAATGTCATAGTTACACGCTAACACATTCAAGTAAAAATCTTCAGTTTTGGTTCTCAAACCTCTTACGTTTTGATAATAACATTTAATTATATCAGAGAATGAAAATAGTTTTAGGAATGGTCTCAAGATTTTAGTTTAAAGTAACTACCTACCTATTACAACCAAAGAGCAAAAATAAAAGGATTTCAAGTTAATTTATTCAAAAACTCCATACTACGAATAAATACCGCTTCCGAATCGGTTGATTTGCGCACATAAACTCGTCCTCCGCGTACCCACACAAACTTATAATTCAGTTCTTTAGCTCGAAGTCGGGCAGCAGCATGTAGGTTTTTATTTTCCATTGTGAGATTCTCAGTAACAAATATCGCAATCTTCTTATCATCCAGGCCCAGTGCTCCGGTGTTCAGCTTCTCATTTGGGTGATCCTTGTTGTATTGTATTGTAGCCGCCAGCAGAGAATCCCGGGTGCGTGGGGTGTTGAACTTCACCAGGATTGTACGTGGGCGAGTAGATTTAGGGTTTGACTTGGCAACGCGTGAACAATAAGATATGTCGCCATCGTTTACAGGATACTTGACAACTTGACCGAGTTGTCTAACAATGCTCACTACATTCTCAGCCCTGTGCTCGGGGACACACTGAAGTTCCAAGTTAGTAGACCTAGACAACTGGTCCATTTGCCTCACACGGTTAGAAAGAATGTTGACCTCTGACCGGAGCAGCTCGTTTTCGGTTTTTAGTAGTTTCATTGTCGAATTATGGGCAACCATATCGCTATTTATGCTGTCAAATTGTGCACTCATAAAACTGAGAGAATCCTTGAACCCATTTATTTGATCTCTAAGTTCGCGTAATTCAACATTCAAGGTGTTTTTCAATTCACTCATAAATTCATTCATTACTAACCGCATCTCATCACGTATATCAGTGCGCGATACATTATCTGGCATTCTAGTAGCCGATGCATGCAAAAGTTCCGGTTTGTTTTGCAGCTTACGACGCGTCACATTAAATGTTATATCAGCCAAACCTGTCGGTGTCGAAGGGCGAACGGGATCATTGCTTTTAGGCTGTTTGTTGCAGCAACTAAGGCATATCCATTTCTGGCTTGCATCGAGAAGTTTCTTCCCTTCTTCAAGTGAGATATCCAGGCAGATATAATGATATTTATCTGAACAACGCTGGCATTCTAAGTAATCACTTTCTATCGGGTCATTACAAACAGCACATTTACTCATGCTTATTCGGTGCACGCGCACTACCGCGGTGATGACAAGGACGAAAAATTGCAACTGTCTCTTATCGCAGGGGAGGTGCGGCACGTCCCCTCGCACGCTGTGAGCACTCGCGCCGAGGATTTTTCCACAAAATGTATTTTCTATGACACTGGAATATGTGATTTGTTCTTTTGCACAACAGTACTAATTCGCGTAACCGATTAATAACTTTTTAGTTTAACGAAGATAATAAAGAACGACACGTCTCCTTCCTACAGCGATCTGGACGAGTATGAGCGGATAGTGAGCTACTCATTGATCGTCGTCCACAAGCCCCCACCCGACCCCAGTGGCCGAAGATCACTCTGCGATTCCCGTCGCCCGAAGCATTTTCTGTCGTGACTGGGGCATGAGAATGTGCGTTCCGTCACTTTTGGGGCCCCAGAGTTCTGAGATATTTAGATAAACGACAAATAAATACAAATAATAATAGCTTAATAACAATGAGTTTTGTTTATTTCAATTATTTGTTATTATTCTTAGACTTTAACTATTTAAAATATCTTTATAGTATTCAAGCGCAGACATAGCCCGAAGAATCGCCAAACTTAAGTGGCAATGGGCAGGGCACATTGCTCGCAGAACGGATGGCCGTTGGGGCCGAAAGGTTCTGGAATGGCGACCACGTACCGGAAGACGCAGCGGTGAAAGGCCTCCAACAAGGTGGGCCGATGACCTGGCGAGGGTCCCGGAAATCCGATGGATGCGGGGGAGGGCTATGTGCAACAGTGAATGTCTTTCGGCTGAAATGATGATGATACATGCGTAACTGCAACAGATGATTAGAAAATCCAAATTACTTTGGAAAGGGATTTTTTTCGGTTTCATACTATAATATTTCCTTCACAGAAAAACTGTAATTTTTTTTACAACTTAGACTCGAACTCAAGACTTCAGGATATACTTAGCAAGCCCTATAAAACGCGTACCTACATACGCTGGCTCGCGTCGGTCGAGGTACCGCGCAGTTTCACAGTTCCGCCCGCCACCCGCCCAGTCACCGCACCATATCGATTTACGAGTACGTTGTTTGGCGATATTTCCGCGTCCTTCTCTATTTCTTAGCGAGAGCTTGCGACTGTTGTTGACTATTACGAACCGAATTAATTTCGAACTAGTTTTTCCCACGAATTTGTGTCCGTGCGTTTTTGGAACCGTGATAAAAACTGCTTGCACTCGGCAATCGTGCAGCGTTGAAAGTTCAGTTACAGATAGCGTGCTTTGTTCAAAGTTGACCGCGTCTTGTCAGAACTTACACCATGGTTTCAATTCCTATATCAATCCCTGTGGAAGAGAAGATAGAGATTTGTCAGCAAGAAAGAATGAACGATGGATGGCGAATACTCAAGCAAGAAATAGACCGTAAGTTATTTTAGTTATAGTTTCTTTTTCATCTTTCGTAAATACCTAATTAAGAATAAAAAAGGTAAAGTTGCATGCATTTTATCAACAAAATAAATACGAATAGTCATTCTTTTTTCTTTACGGATACTCCGAAGCCAAGAAATCTGGCTTCCAGTCTTGCTAAGGGGTATCGTGTTACTCAATTAATGTATTGTGGAGTTTAGATAGGTGCAAGACTTGTATTCAGTGCCATCCAACTAGACTGGAAGCCGACCCCAAACTTGGCAAAAAAGATTAGGGAGATTGACCAGTTTATATCATCATAATTATAGTTACTAGAAACTTTGTTGACTGACTAATGACGGTTTTCTATTTACTTTTCAGTTAAATTCAAGGAGCTATGTGACCAAGTAGCCGAGCAAATGGAGAACAGAAAAGATCCCCGGTTTCAGTATTATTTGAAATTGTACAAAGAATTGTTGAATCCTCAAGGTAATGGTATCTTTAGTTCATATTTTAAATTATATTAAGCTCAAAATTATTGATAAATTGCACTCAGCGAAATCCATACTCAAGCAATTTCTTTTAATGCTATCCATTTTTTATACTAATACTATTTTCTGCCAGCGGCTTTGCTCGCGTAAAAATAGATTTCTCCATATAAACTTTGGACCTCCGTTTTATCACCTAAGGGGTGAATTTTATAAAATCCTCACTTAGTGCTCGCCTACATCATAAAAGGAAACCTAGGGCAAAATTTCACGCTCCTAGGCCTTAAAGTTGGGGCTGTGCGTTGATATGTCAGTCAGTCAGTTTCTTCTTTTATATATGTAACGGCTAATAGCCGAAGTGCGGTTACACCTAGTTTTAGCCGACTACAGCTAGGTGCAGCCGCCCAAGTACGGTTAAACTTAGAACATTACAAACCAAAATAAAAAATTATATTTTTGTTTGTAATGAATATAATATAATATAATATTCCACAACTAACACACAACGCCGCCTAGTCCCAAGCTAAGCAGAGCTTGTGTTATGGGTACTAGACAACTGATAAACATATTTATATATTTTTAAATACATACATATTATAGATAAATTACACCCAGACACAGAACAAATGATCGTGCTCATCACACAACCATTTGTCCTGGGTGGGAATCGAGCCCACGACCTCCGGCATAGCAGTCAGGGCCACTAACCACTAGACCAACAGGTCTGTCCAAAATGAAATGAATAAACTTCTGAACAAATGCTGGCCCGATTTTTAAAATTCTTTCACCATTAGAACGCTACTTACCACGGAATGACATAGGCTATACTTTCCCCTTTTACATTTACGTCACCACTGGTAGAAGGTAGTATATATTATAGAAGCGTAAGTAACTCTGTCTTACTGAGCCCGCTTCAAATCTTAATGGCTGAAAGGATTTATATGTAACTTGGCACACGGGTTAACCATGGTCTGGACAAAGGATAATTTTTATCCAAAAAGTACCATCGCTTCGAACAATTTTCACGCAGCTAATGCAACTAGCAGACATTAATGTTTAACATGTTTAAATTGTGCCCTCTTGGAATTAAATAAACCCTGTTGAAGACAGATAGTTTTCTTGCCTGGCGAACTAGTTTGAACTTAGGCATCTATGTTTTAAAGTTAGGTATCTAAAAAAAAATTAAGAAAGAAAAACATTTTATTTGCCGGAAAAGGCGCAAACTTATAACTAACATATTGCAAACAAAACGTGTTTTCTTGCCTGGCGAACTAGTTTGAAGTTAAGCATCTGTGTTTTAAAGTTAGACGTCTGTGTTTTAAAGTTAGGCATCTATGTTGCCGACAAAATACGTAGGTTATCAAAAGACCTTATACAATGTGAAGATGAACACAAGGCTTAACACGTAGTCTGTTTAATTACGATTATTTTTTTCTATTTCATTGTTATTCCCATAGTTTTGTTCCAAATAATGAGGACTGCTGCAAAAAATAGTCACTTTACAAAATACACTCCACTTCTATGCTTTTCAGCCGCCCGTTATACTCGTACGTACGTCATTTTAATTATGATTATCTAACTTAATCTTTGCAGACTATATGAAGCACCGCCTGAAGATTTATGCTTTTTGCAACTCTAGAGCTATGCACGATTGCCTCTGTGAGTATCTAATTGATTTCCAACAAGATGCATATTGCAGTCTTTATATTGAATCTGATTTAGGTCTCTTGAGCATCCACGGATGCTCCTCAAGCAAAGAGTAAAATATATAAGAGCGTGATAAGACCTGTGTAATACTGTATGGATTAGAATTGGGCTGAGATAAAGATGGATGAAAAAAGATTGCATGTAACGGAGATGAGAATGTTGAGACGGATGAGTGGAATGACGAGAATGGTTAAGGGTAAAAATGAGTATAATAGAGGAAGTTCGACAGTGGCGCCAGTGGCTGAAAAGGAATCGTTTGTCTTGGTATGGTTATGTGAAAAAGAGGAATGAAACGAAAGTGTTACTAAAAGAGTTACGAATAGAAAAGGGAGAGAGAGGCCAAAGAATAGGTGGGTGGATAATCTGAGGAGTGATATGTCAGAGAAGGGAGTTAGTGATAGCGTACAGGTGATAGGATAGAATGGAAGAGAAAAGAAGTTTTGCGCCGATCCCAGGTAAAATGAAACAAGAGCATAAAGATGATGATGATATTGAAATCGATTATACAGAGACCTATGACTGAAATCTCCATTACTTTTGTGTTTCAGCCGTTGACGAGCTGTTGGACGAGCTCTCCTCTGGCTATTCTCAACCTCAGACTCTGAGTTCAGCTCCAGATGACCTCGCTACTCATCAGGAACCGACGAATTAACTCCGTTTTCAACACTATGATACCGTTGTCATTTTTTTCGTTATTCTTGTCAGCTTCATTCTTCAATACACTAATGGTTTACTTGAAAGTGATTAACAGCAATTCATTATTAACAGCTAATTACGGTGTGTGTAGCACTATGGTTATTTTAAAAACCCCCACGGGAAATTACTTCTCATTCACAGCTTATACTCCATTCGCAATTAAATTAGACATGTTCCGTAGGCTTAAGGATAGCAATTAAAACAAAAAAATTGTTACAATACCAACTATTTACGGCAGCCGCCATATACCATGCCACCAACGCAATAAAAGTCAAAATCGATAGAACGGACTGTAAAAAGGGTTTGTTATATATCTAATCTTATTTATTTATTTACTTATTTATGTACACACAAACACTTAAAATCGAAAAGAAAAAATACAGATAAAAGAGTACAAAGGTCCTGCTTATTTCTAACGAAATTTCTTCCAGCAGACCTGCGACAGGAGAGTTGGATGAGAGATGTAGACGCAGTGTATATAAAAAAATATAGAGAATTAAATAGACTAAAATTATTATCTAAAATAAATCTCATTAAATACATACATATATATCAATATCAGTAAATAAATACACAAAAATAGATACATACATAAATTAAATTATAAAAATACATATAAGTAACTATAATATATAACTTACGAGATGGTAGAGAGAAAATGTCAATGAAATCTTATTGAGAAAGGAGTATAGTTACTTATAAAATCAACATTTTCAAATACGTTTTCAATCGGCGCAGCATCTCTAAAATCAAGTCCACATACTCACCTCAGTCCTACATAACTTAGAACTTTTCAGACGATAAGCGGTAAACAACTTCACATTATTTCACTTTTAAATATTTAGTAGATACAGGTCCTTGTATACGACCTTCTTGTGTAATCACTTTATGCCTATTTAGCGATGGTTTAGGTTAAGGTGATCCAATCCAATCCTTGGTGCATTTTGTTGATTTTTTCGACGCTTATTAGCGCCCCTACTTTTATCTCACCTTCATTGTATTGGTATTAATTACCCATAAATGTTTTATTTTTTCACAACTATCACACAACGCCGTCTAGTCCCAAGCTAAGCAGAGCTTGTGTTATGGGTACTAGACAACTGATAAACATACTTATATATTCCTAAATACTACGTATTATAGATAAATTATACCCAGACACAGAACAAAATGATCGTGATCATCGCACAAACATTTGTCCTGGGTGGGAATCGAACCCACGCCCTCCGGCATAGCAGTCGGGGTCACTAACTACTAGACTAACAGGCCAGTCGCATTAATCATTAAGCTCTTTACAAAACCAATTTAAAAAAAGGTAAATCAATTTCGCACTCAGCCAAACAAAAATCAAAATGAAACGTAAAAATTAAATCCAATTTTTGGATAAAAAATTGTAATTAATAAGAAATCAAAAGACTTTTGTACCGAAATTAATGATAAACTGTGCGTAGCACTGTATTTATCGAGAAGTGAAAAACTTTCACTACTCATAGCTGGAAGCGAAAAAAAATAGTTTAGGAGTAAAATAAAAAATATCCAGTAAGTATTCAACTTGTTACCGTTTTCTACGAATAAGTTTGTAACTTTATAAGTATTCTTCGTCAAACCCCATAAGTTTATTAAGTTTTCAATATGATTTACATTTTGTTTATGTTTAATATTTAGTTTTATTGTCAGTAGTTTAAGTACTTCTCATTCACAGCTTATACTCCATTCGCAATTAAATTAGACATGTTCCGTAGGCTTAAGGATAGCAATTAAAACAAAAAAATTGTTACAATACCAACTATTTACGGCAGCCGCCATATACCATGCCACCAACGCAATAAAAGTCAAAATCGATAGAACGGACTGTAAAAAGGGTTTGTTATATATCTAATCTTACTTATTTATTTACTTATTTATGTACACACAAACACTTAAAATCAAAAAGAAAAAATACAGATAAAAGAGTACAAAGGTCCTGCTTATTTCTAACGAAATTTCTTTCAGCAGACCTGCGACAGGAGAGTTGGATGAGAGATGTAGACGCAGTGTATATAAAAAAATATAGAGAATTAAATAGACTAAAATTATTATCTAAGATAAATCTCATTAAATACATACATATATATCAATATCAGTAAATAAATACACAAAAATAGATACATACATAAATTAAATTATAAAAATACATATAAGTAACTATAATATATAACTTACGAGATGCTAGAGAGAAAATGTCAATGAAATCTTATTGAGAAAGGAGTATAGTTACGTATAAAATCAACATTTTCAAATACGTTTTCAATCGGCGCAGCATCTCTAAAATCAAGTCCACATACTCACCTCAGTCCTACATAACTTAGAACTTTTCAGACGATAAGCGGTAAACAACTTCACATTATTTCACTTTTAAATATTTAGTAGATACAGGTCCTTGTATACGACCTTCTTGTGTAATCACTTTGTCTATTTAGCGATGGTTTAGGTTAAGGTGATCCAATCCAATCCTTGGTGCATTTTGTTGATTTTTTCGACGCTTATTAGCGCCCCTTCTTTTATCTCACCCTCATTGTATTGGTATTAATTACCCATAAATATTTTATTTTTTCACAACTATCACACAACGCCGTCTAGTCCCAAGCTAAGCAGAGCTTGTGTTATGGGTACTAGACAACTAATAAACATACTTATATATTCCTAAATACTACGTATTATAGATAAATTATACCCAGACACAGAACAAAATGATCGTGATCATCGCACAAACATTTGTCCTGGGTGGAAATCGAACCCACGCCCTCCGGCATAGCAGTCGGGGTCACTAACTACTAGACTAACAGGCCAGTCGCATTAATCATTAAGCTCTTTAGAAAACCAATTAAAAAAAAAAGGTAAATCAATTTCGCACTCAGCCAAACAAAAATCAAAATGAAACGAAAAAATTAAATCCAATTTTTGGATAAAAAATTGTAATTAATAAGAAATCAAAAGACTTTTGTACCGAAATTAATGATAAACTGTGCGTAGCACTGTATTTATCGAGAAGTGGAAAACTTTCACTACTCATAGCTGGAAGCGAAAAAAAATAGTTTAGGAGTAAAATAAAAAATATCCAGTAAGTATTCAACTTGTTACCGTTTTCTACGAATAAGTTTGTAACTTTATAAGTATTCTTCGTCAAACCCCATAAGTTTATTAAGTTTTCAATATGATTTACATTTTGTTTATGTTTAATATTTAGTTTTATTGTCAGTAGTTTAAGTACTAAATTATAAACTGTAATCTCATGTAACCTTGAAAAGGTTATAAATAAATCTGGATGTAAGCAATCTGGCTTTTTATTATTATTTGTTTTAAATCTTGCCACTAATATAGTCCGCCTAACCACTTCAACCACCACCAAAGCTTCCGTCTTTCAAATTAAAATCAAAATGATAATTTGATAACATTACCCGCAGCTAATAAATATGTAATATTGTCCTTCATTTCGTAAATGAAACAAAAGAGAAACATTGTCACGAACAACTACGATTTTTCCCAATATGTAAGAAATATATATACGTATATATGTATTTCATTTGTTCATTCCAAAACACGAAATATATACGCTACCTTAATCTTTTATTTAATTTCACAATTGGTTTTGCGTTTCGATTCTACCAGCATTGCATTCACCCTTCGCGATCAATAAAAACCCCGCACCACAGCGGTTCAGGGCTAGCATCGCTCGTCTTTTTCTAACGCTAGACTGTGGGTATAGCTCCATCACTGTCTGTCGCTCGAAACCACTACATGTATTTGCGCCGAAAATATTCGTCGCCCGGCAGTTACCCTCGAGCGAGGGCGCGCGGCCGGTCCTAATAACTACCTAATCATGGATTTTTTCCAAGCAACAGTGTTAACTGAACATGAAAATAACGGAGCTCCAAGCATGGAGCCAGTCGGGGCTTCTAAACATGAAAATAACAAGGCTCCAAGCACGAAACCAGCTTTGGTTACTGAAGATGAGAACAAAGCAGGCCCTAGCACAGCAGCAACATTGGTTTTTGAACATGAGAATACAGCAGGCCCAAGCAGAGAATCAGCTTTGATTTTCGAATTTGAGAATATTGGTAGCCCTAGCATGGCGCCAGCATTTTATTTTGAACATGATTATACTATAGCCCCTAGTAAAAGGCCTAGACTTGATTTTGTACGAGAGAATACTGCAGGCCCTAGCACAGAGCCTATATTGGTTTCTGAACGTGAGAATACGGCAGGCCCTGGCACCGAACCAGCACTATTTTGTGATCGTGAAAATATAGCTGGCCCTAGTACAGGGCTAGCATTGGTTTTTGAACGTGAGAACTCAGCGGGCTCTAACACAGAGCCAGATTTTATTGTTACACTTGAGAATACGACAGTCCCCAGCACTGACCCAGCAATTATTTATGATTATGAGAATATTACAAGCCCTAGTACCGAGCCAGCTTGGATTGTTGAATATGAAACTACAGTAGGCCCAAGTACAGGACCAACTCTGGTTTTTGATCGTGAGAATACAGCAGGTCCTAGCACAGGGTCAACTCTAGTTTTTGAGTGCCATAATACAGCAGGCCCTAGCACAAGGCCAACACAGGTTTCTGAACGTGAGAATACAGCAGGCCCTAGCACAGGGCCAACTCTGGTTTTTGAACGTGAGAATACATCAGGCCCTAGCACAGGGCCAACTCTGGTTTTTGAACGTGAGAATACAGCAGGCCCTAGCACAGGATCAACTCTGGTTTTTGAATGTGAGAATACAGCAGGCACTAGCACAGGGCCAACTCTAGTTTTTGAATGTGAGAATATAGCAGGCCCTAGCACAGGGCCAACACAGGTTTTTGAACGTGAGAATACAGCAGGCCCTAGCACAGGATCAACTCTGGTTTTTGAATGTGAGAATACAGCAGGCACTAGCACAGGGCCAACTCTGGTTTTTGAATGTGAGAATATAGCAAGCCCTAGCACAGGGCCAACACAAGTTTTTGAACGTGAGAATACAGCAGGCCCTAGCACAGGATCAACTCTGGTTTTTGAATGTGAGAATACAGCAGGCCCTAGCACAGGGTCAACTCTGGTTTTTGAATGTGAGAATACAGCAGGCACTAGCACAGGGCCAACTCTGGTTTTTGAATGTGAGAATATAGCAAGCCCTAGCACAGGGCCAACACAAGTTTTTGAACGTGAGAATACAGCAGGCCCTAGCACAGGATCAACTCTGGTTTTTGAATGTGAGAATACAGCAGGCACTAGCACAGGGCCAACTCTAGTTTTTGAATGTGAGAATATAGCAGGCCCTAACACAGGGCCAACACAGGTTTTTGAACGTGAGAATACAGCAGGCCCTAGCACAGGATCAACTCTGGTTTTTGAATGTGAGAATACAGCAGGCACTAGCACAGGGCCAACTCTAGTTTTTGAATGTGAGAATATAGCAGGCCCTAGTACAAGGCCAACACAGGTATTTGAACGTGAGGACACAGCAGACCCTAGTACAAGGCCAGCACTGATTTTAGAATGTGAGAATACAGCAGGCCCTAGCACAGGGCCAACTCTGGTTTTTGAATGTGAGAATACAGCAGGCCCTAGTACAAGGCCAACACAGGTTTTTGAATGTGAGGACACAGCAGACCCTAGCACAGAGCCAACTCTGGTTTTTGAATTTGAGAATACAGCAGGCCCTAGTACAGGGCCAGCACTAATTTTAGAATGTGAGAATCTATCAGGGCCTAGTACAGAGCCAAAATTGCGTTTCGAACGTGAGAATACAGCAGGTTCTAGTGCAGAGCCAGATTTCATTGTGGCACATGAGAATGCAGCAGGCATTAATACAGGTCCAGGATTGATGTATGAATATAAGAATACAGTAGGCCCTAGCGCTGAGCCAACTTGGGTTGTGGAACAAAAAAACAAAGCAGGCCCTAGCACCAAGCCAACTTGGACTGTTGAAAATGAGAACAAAGCAGGCCCAAGCACAGAAGCATCTTACTTAGAAGAAAATACCGAAAACCCTGCAGAAAACAACGAAACCAATGAAAACCAAAGCACAACCACGGACAATGAAAGGAAAAGAAAAATTATAGATGATGCAAATAAAAGACAAGTAAAAGCTAGAAGACTGTTAGAGAGAGAACGAGAATACTTTATTTTCAAAAAAGTTCCAGAGCCATTTGATGACACCCCTCTGGAAGGAGAGGAGCTTGAATTAGAAATTGGTAAGCTTATACTGTAGATACTCAATTTATATGGTAGCAGTAATCATCTCTTGTTTTTCTCTTCTTAGCGCAAATACAATTAACATAATCATGCCGAGGCAAAATTATTTTCAATGCAACAAGATTCTAGCTGTGGTTATAGAAATAATGAAATAATTAAAATGAAATAATTTCAAGGAATACATAGCTACCCAGCAAAAGAATTTCCTTGCAGTTTAGCGAAAATACAAATTGCAAACAAGTGTTTTCTTTATGTTCCGTAAAAATAAATACTGTTTTAATGCCACTGTAGACGCTAACGCTAAATTATTTTCTATGCTAATTTTCTCTATCAATTTTTGCAATTGCGATTGTTGCTCACAATGAAGCTAAAGCGACTACTTAGTAATCTTTGCTCAGGCAATAACAAGCATATGCTATTTTCTCATATTTGCGATCGCATCTACTGTTTAATTCTCATCAAAACCTGTATATGTATTTAGTTTTAATTAATCACAGGCATTATACAATACCAAGTTATATTTAGCAATTTGGATCACTTCATAATAATGGTATTGTTTTGTTAATTTTTAGCATTGAACAAGAAAATGCGTGAAATGGTCATGCAGGATGTAAAGAAACACTTCAGCGAATATTTGGTGAAGCAGTTCTTAATGTTTTTCATGACTGAAATGACTGCAGAAGGTAATCTAATCATCTTTAATAATATTTTAGTTACTTGGTGACTTCATAATTTAAATAAGAGAGAGTTTCACATAGAGAGAGGCCAGCAAGAAACTCCATATGTAAAAATTAGATTAGTAAATAAGATCAGATTGCACTTTTTTAGCAGCTATCTTGTGAGTTTCTAATTAACAAGTAAAATTAAAAAATCCGAATAACTATTACTTACTTATATTCCCATTATTCAATGCTATGTAAATTGATACTCAGTCTGTTGATACTCAGTCTGCTCATTAGTTCTAGGGGGTCACAGCGGACCCCATGGGGTGCTCAAAGCTTTCTTAAGTAGCTGCTGTAACAACGTGGATCCCATGACCTGCTGTAACATTACTTTTTTTTTCATTTTGAGTGGTAGCCTACCGCAGCGAATATTCAGTTCATCTAATCTATACAATTCTTCATCAGTTGGAAGGACGTTCGAAACTAAATTATTTAAAACTGATATATTGATGCAAATTCGTCTTATGAGTAGGTAGCTTCTCTTTGGCGAGTCTGCCAAACTTTGTATCGACGACTTTTTAAAAAATGTTGCGTTTTCAATAGAGTGAAATTAAAAAAAAAAAACTTGGTTACAATATAGGTACGTACGTCAATTCTTGAAGCCTCACTGGTTTTTTTTTTGGTTGTTTATGTAATGAATTCTCCTATTCTTTAATTCTGTACTCGTTCTCTTCAGTTACATTATTTAAAAAAAACCGATAGTGATATACTGCCATGTAAGCGTTTAATTTGGTGATTATTTGAATGACTAGTTACAGTGATTCCCTACTAATTGATGAGACACTTACTGGTTTGATGTATATGTGAAGAAGATTGAAGTTATTAATAAGACGGAATATAATGTTATATATAATATACATAAAACATTATCCCTCTATTCTTCAGTGTACGCGTATATGAAAACGCGAGTGATGCCTAAAAATTATTACTTACATTACATTCTTTAAGGTATGCAAATTAGCAGAATACTAATTATTGAATGCGAGGGTTCTAGGCCATTGCCGTGCTAGCATAGTATAATCAGTTTTATAATTTTCCCTCTGCTAGTATTCAGGCCTTCTCTCTAGGAGAGGAAATGGGCCGTAATTCACCACACGAACCCAGTGCGGGTTGGTGGATGTCACGTCATGTCTTTGATTTTTTCTTCTAGGACATGCCGGTTTTCGCAAGAGGTTTTCCTTCACCGTTTTGGGTGCAGTGGTGATGAAATAAATTACACAAAGTAATGCGCCTGACTAGGAATGAACCCGCGATATATAACTATAAAGTCCCGGCCGTTGCCACTCGGCCCCCACTGTCAATACAGAATAGTTTAAATATCGTCCGACATGTCAGCTATTTAAATTTTTTGAAAATTAAAACTTTTTCAACGTATTTTCTCTATTACCAATTTTATCAACACTTTGAAATAAATATAAAAACTGATCACTTTTCAAAGTTAATGTGTATTGTTTCATCTAAACTAATATTATAAAATGGAAAGATTTGTTTTTGTTTGTTTGTATGTTACAATTTGACTCAAAAACTATTGGACCAATTTTCAATATTCTTTCGCCAGTAGAAGACTACTTTACAATGAGTAACATAGGCCTATATTTTCTATTTTCACGCGTGTGAAGCCGATGGCAAGAGCTAGTATATTATAATAATACAAGCTGACGCGGAAAAACGTTGTTCTGCCATATAAATTATCAAAGAAAAATGGGTTGGTGGGGGTTGGAGGGTAAAAACTAGCCTACGGGCTACTACACACAGTACCGATTTATGCCGGCAATACAAGCCGCCGGCACAGGCCGCGCAAAGCCGCCAAGCATCATTCCGGTTGTAACAGTCACATAGAACGGTATTCCATAATATACCATTTTCATGTTTTTTTTTCTATTAATAGCAACACAGTTTCGTCGTCCCAATAAAAGGACATTTTAATTTCTTTCATACCTACAAATAAACCGCACACCACTATCGTTCGAAAGCCAGGCACACTCCGGCGGCCATGCCGGCGGCTTTTTTGTGTGGCAAAGCCTTTGAATGCCGCCGGGTGCACGACGGCTTGCCCAACGGCCCCGCCGCCGGCACTGTGTGTAGGAGACTTACAGCTTATTCTCAGACCTACCAAAAAATAAAACAATTAATTTCATAAAAATCGGTCAAACCGTGTCGGAGTAGATCGACAACAAACACTATGACACGAGATTTTTATATATTAGACTAAAAAACTTTTTACATATTTATTAAATGATATTTTATTTTCAATTAGGTTTTAAAAAAAAAAAAATTTTTACATGTCAATTTTTTTTTTGCTAGTTTTAAATAGATTAGCGCGGTATTTCCTAGCTGACTGACTACCTTGAGAAGAAACATCGAAACTAACTCAAAAGTCAAATTCTTTTTGTACTTGATTTTGTCCATACAGTAAACACATTATTATGATTAAATCACTGAACCATGAAGATTAGTGGACCTTTTTAGTCAGTGCAAGCATTTTTCAGTAATCGAGAAAGTCAAATCGGAACCATTATAGAGCTTAAGTGCCGGTTATAGTCACAGAATATTTTATACCTACTAGCCGGGGTCTATATCAAAAATTCAAAGAATTTTGTTTCAAATAAACCATTTACAGGCACTTTTGAAATGTCAAAAAGTCAGTCAGTCAGAAATGACGTTAATTGCTCGATTATTATCGATTTCGCGGCCCCGCAATAGCTATTTTATATTTTATTTAAAAAAAACTGGTCAATTGCGAGTCGAAAATGCATGCTGAGGGTACCGTACAAACTTACCTATGTAAATAGTTCAATTCCCAAATAGAGTCTCGAAGATTTTTCTAGTTATACCTGGGCTATAAGACCTTACTTCATACCAAATTTCAGGATTTCAGGTCAACGGGAAGTACCCTATGAATTTTGATTCCCTTGAGAGTGTCCAAATATGCGTTTTTTGCCATTTGTATGGCATTATACTTTTTACGGTCGCATATTTTTTCTTTCGTTAACTTAGAAGTTTGATTTTTTCACTGCTTCAAGGGATCACGAACTTGAGTATATAGTTTTAATTTCGACTCGATACCTAAACGCGGTCCGGAGATAAAGGGTCTTGACAGACAGACTGACGGACAACAAAGTGATCCTATAAACTTTCCGTTTTTTCCTTTTGAAGTACGGAACCCTAAAAGAACATAGTAACTATTGAAAACATTCAAATATTTCCGTGACGTAATTTTGTAAATATACACGATCTGCAGCATAGCAGTCAGGACTACTAAACCACTAGACCAACAGGCCAGTCAAATTGTTGTCATCTGATAATTATATTATTATCATACTCAGATCTGGGGCCTTACTTAACATGGCGTGTTGAAATGTCTAGCGTACGAGCGGAAAGAGAATTTTACACTCAATACACCCCTATTTTTTTAAATTACTACAAAAAAAATGGGGCTCTATCCGTACCCGTATCTGATCATATTTTTGTAGTCAAAAGTAAAAAAAACGAAATCCCATAATTGTCCATGAAAATTTGTCATAATTGGTAAACTCATAATAGAATCAATCATTCATAACAATTGCTTCTAGAAAATACTACGCGCAGTGTTTTTTTCATTTTGATCGTCATTTATTCATTCATAAATCAATAGCCTGTACAATATTTCCATAAATTGAGTGACATTTTGGGATATAAACAAACGCTAATAACTTTGCTGTTTATGAATATTATTTATTGAGACTTTACTTAAATAATAACAAGACCTTTTCTAATAAGCCGTTTATTATTTGTACTAATTAAAAAAAATTTGTTTATAACTCCAACCCTTTTACAGTTCAGTTCAGGTCGTCAAGATCACGTGGTAGGTCCTCAGGTCCGTAATATAAAACATTAACATTTTATTTTAATAAGGTTAGAGAAAGCTGTTGACCACTTCGGAATTGACAGTAACGTTTCGTTGTTTACATTAAAAATCACGAAAAATACCGATGTGATAAGTCTTGCTTCAGCTTTTTAACTTAGCTAAAAAAAAACGTTTAATTGACACAATTAACATAATAAACAGTGGTTAAAGAGTCACATTTAGCAAGTACAATGTTTCATAGTACATCTGATGTCACCACCAAAATAGGCCGAGAGCCTGTATAATGGTGGTCCATCGTTCAGCCATGAAGTTCAACTAGAAAGTAGGTACATAATTAGAGAGTGTCGCTACACTGGCACTTGTTTTTGCTTATAAGACATAGACCAAAAATAAATATAAGTAAAAAGTAACACAAAACATAACAAGAAAAAGAGACAGACATGGGCGTACCCAGCTTCTGGCGTAGGAGGGGGCAAGTCAGATTTTTTAGGTCGGATCGTCCGCGGCTGTTTTGTCATACACACTACACAAACACACCTACATGAAACATTAGGTATATATAGTGTAGTGTGTAGGGCAAACAGCCGCAAATGATCCTGCTTTATAGGTCATTAAATAAATAAATAAACTTTTACAAAAAAAAAGTCGGTGTTAAATAACGAGGAGTAAAAACTATTATAGAAACACCGACATCCGAAATTAATGTTATTTTGCACTTTTCAGTATTTTTTTTTTACTTTGAACACTGTTGTATTTTTTTTTTTTTTTTTTGTAAAGGTTTTTTAATTCTCACTTTTTACTTATGGTGCCACCACTAAAAAGTAGGTACCCCTCAGCCAACTTAAATACCTTATAGCCAGAGTGCATCTCATGACAATTCAAAACAACAAACAAAACAAACAACAGACAAAACTTTTTACAAATAAAATACAACCGACAAAAAAAAAAACTGAAATGTGCAAAAGAACATTAATTTCGGATGTCGGTGTTTCTATAATAGTTTTGTCTCCTCGTTATTTAACACCGACTTCTGAAATTAAAGTTATTTTGCACTTTTCAGTGTTTTTTTTTACTTTGAAGTCTGTTGTATTTTTTTTTTTTGTAAATGTTTTTTATTTCACACTTTTTAACTAAAATGTACCCCTCAACCAACTTAAATACCTTATAGCCAGAGTGCATCTCATGACAATTAAAAACAACAAACAACAGACAAAACTTTTTACAAATAAAAAGCTTTTTACAAAGAAAAAAAATACAACCGACTTTAAAAACAAACAAAAACTGAAAAGTGCAAAATAACATTAATTTCGGATGTCGGTGTTTCTATAATAGTTTTGTCTCTTCGTTATTTAACACTGACTTCCGTAATTAAAGTTATTTTTCACTTTTTAGTTATGGTAACACCACTAAAAAGTACCCCTCAGCTAAACTTAAATACCATATAGCCAGAGTGCATCTCATGACAATTCTAATAATCCCAAACACGGTTAGATTACATTAATTTATTACAGAGTTCCGGTGCCTAACTTCAGGCTTCATCATCAGATCAGTTCGATATATTTCCCCTCTTCTTTCAGTAAGTCATCGACTACACGTATAAACAAAGCAATTTTACTCGTTACGACGGTTCTGCTGTGATCCTATGAGGAGTTCTGTTACATATCTTCGAAGTTCATGATCAGATCATAACAATATTTCTATGGGACCAACTCGGAAGCATAACCTTTCAATAATTTTTTTTTTTTTAAATCGGTCCACAATTGGCCGAGAAATCGGTGAACATACATAAAAAAAAGCATACATTCAACCTCCTCCTTTTTGAAGTCGGTTAAAAAGTAAATGTATGTCATGTCTATGTCAAATAAAATAAATGCTAGTCGCTCGCAACTCCCTATAATGCTAGTCCCGCGCCATCGTCGAGCGCGGTTTTTTGGCAATTGCATCGTGGATTTTGCCAGTGTCTACTGCGCGGTTTATTTAAAAGTTAGAGCATAAGGCCCCGTTTGCACTTTAATTAGTAATTAGGCGAGTTCATACATGTTCTATGAGATTTCCAAGGGGGGGAAGCTGCCCTCCCCTGCCACCCCCTGGGTACGCCCATGTCAGACAGAAATGGTATATTATAATTGTATACTGTGTAGGTGTAGTTAGAGGAGTGTGAATGTATATTGTGTGTGTGGGTGAATGTTTTGTGTGTGTTAGAGAGTGTATATTGTGTACATGTACGTTACGTTACGCGTACGTTTAAATGTGCACCATGAGTCCACTTACAGCTATAAAACATTTTAGGTAATGTCTTCCGATTGTATTTTACAGAGTACGAGACGTGCGAAGTACAAATCACTGCTGCAAGCATGCGTCATCCTCACCCCCTCTGATGGACTAAACTGCCTAATGGTAAATTCAGGCTTCACCAAGGGAGGCTACCCCACAAACTTTTGCGCTGCGCTGTGAATGGAACCTACGAAATCGACGAAACGACCTTAGTACATAACCTGCCGGAGGAACCATACAACCACGAAATCCTCCGCCGCTAATGTGCCAGCAAAACGTCAAATTTTTGGGTTTTTAGTAAAGAACTGTGTCAATTAAAAACGAGTTTACATTTTAATAGCTCAATTATCTTGGTACCACTTAAGTTTTGTTTTACAATGTGTTTCTTAGGAAGCTGAAGCCATAATGGTAATTTTTAGTTTTCAAAAATATTTTACAATACACTTACTCGAAAACCCGCTCTTATCTCACCGTTTTTAAGCACGCAATAGACTATTTTCCACACTAATGCAGAGAAGAGCGCGTGTTCTCCCTGCCACAATGTTATTACATTAATCGTATCGGGCCAGGCGCGCGTCACACCCACGAGTTACCGGTCAACCCCTGTTTATTAATTTCTTCGTAAGTGTATTGAAAAAAGTCGTTTGATACACGTGAAAATTTGTTACTGTAGCCCTCGACTCGACCATAACACACTCACCTACGGCTCGTGCGAATTCCGCCTCGGTGGCACTGACAAACTTTCTGCACTTGTCTCAAAATGTACTATAAAAACACAGTTCTTTGCTGTTATCGATTTCATAAAATTTGTTTTGATCAATGATAAAATATCAATTTGATGTAAGATTGTGTCAATAAGTATACTAAATATAACCATACTAAATGTTTTACTGTATCTATTCAACATTTTGTCTGTCTTGATGCCCCCTGTGATCCTTGCAATATACTGAATTAAAATCATCGTCTCATTGATCTTAATAAACATTATATGTATGTAAGTCATTATGGAACAACGGTTCATAAAGTATCAGTATTTTAAAATGTAATATGAAAAAAAAATTTACAAAAAAAAAAAAGTGTAAGTATTAAGTGATTGAAAGTAAGAGATGGTAAAATTATATTTATGAAGGTACTGTATTAAAACTGTGCACAAATAGTGTAAAAATTGTTAGGTATACAGGGTGTCTGGCTATCGACTGTGCAAACTTTACAAGACACGGTAAAGACACGAAATTAATTGAACTATATTATTCGAAAGAAATTTAAAAGGTACCAGTATTCTCAAAATTTCCCCTCAAAGGGTGTATGTGATCAAAAGTCTGAACGAGAAAGAAGGGTTTTAAAGATATACGATATTTCTATCTTCTAAGCCATTTCCTCTTTCGATTGAATTAAATGACAGATGGTTATAATTCTGTCCGTTGTCATGGCAACTGAATCGATTGGAGTGGAAGGAGATTCCTTAAAAAGGACTTAGAATATAGAGCTTATCCTTAATTTATGCAACGTGCTGATACAGTTTGTAGAGGACGATTTGACTGCAGGTGGTCTTGTTGAGGCACTATCTTTATACATGTTTGTTAAAAATATTATGTGTCTACTTATCTTTGCCAGATGGCAGAATAATCTGTAATCAAATACTTATAAACAATTTATTATCTTGATGTCAACTAATAATGTAGTGGTCCGGAGCGAGGAGGCATGGCAGGTGGTTGCCTCCTTCTGCGAAGCAGTAATGCTAGCAAAGGAGGCGGCCGATCGCGTGAGGCAACGGTCCAACCGCCGCTGGGATTCCGATCCCGATTTCCGGCCACCGTAGGCGCGGGTTTGCGGACGGCGAACGATGGGTAACCCAAGCCCAAGTCGTCGACGGCGTGTAGTGTTCCACGCGCGCCTCAAGGAGATGTCAGCAACCGTAGGGGCCCAGCAGGGTCGAGGCTTACTGGGGCCATGGGTGATGCGAAAGTGTCCCCCGGGGCCCTGGAAAAATGGCAAAGAAGGAACAGGAGTGGGTTTTTAGTCAGTAAAAGTCTGACACTATCTCCCGCCCCGCCCAAGAGCGGGGGTTGTCATTAGATGATTTTCCCACCCGTAAAAAAAAAATACTAATAATGTAGTAGTAGTATGCATATTAATTAGATGTTTCATTAAAGTACATCTGTCCGAATAATTAATTGTTTCGATATGTGGATATTAATTTTTTGTATAAAGTGGCATCGTTTTTCGATACTGCTGTGTTGCTCCTAAAAATGGTCCAAATTCACGAGACCCATAAAATACATACCTAATATTTGACAAAAAGAAAAAAATCTGACAAAAAATTAAAAAAATATTGTATTTTACTTATCCGTGACGTAGGTACGTGACGTAGTTTTAGTTTAAATAGAATACTTTTTAAAATTACTGTAACAACTCAATACTGAATAAAGATCTAAATGTGGAATATATTTTTATTGTACTCAAACATAAATAACGAACCTAATATCCTATTCATGGACTAGGACGTGGTACCTAAATTCTCAAGAAGTTTGTATATTTAGTTTAATTTTATATTAGTAAATATTAAATCATTTATTTTTATATCAACAGTGACATATTACCCTTGCTTGTTAACCATATGTTATTCTCAAAACACTTATGTACCTATCTCTTCAAATGTTTAGTTGAGGAAACTCAAGTAACTAAGAAGTCTTTTTTCTAATTATAGAATCGAACAAATATGGCTAATTAATGGGGTCGTCCAGGTCATCTCGACAGACGCACCGCGTTGTATTGATCGGCGCAGGTAACAGACGATTGATTGCTGCGCTGCAATGATTGGTTAGCTAGTTTAACAAGGTGGGTGAATATGACATCCGTTTTGTGAGACAAGGATGCACCGTTCGGCCCACGCCCTCCCTCGGTCGACTCTCAAATATACGGCACTGAGAACATCTCGTTGCTAGTGTGTGTACGAACTTGTTTTATTGTATAGTGCTGTGAATTTTCCCTATATAATAACATCGTTGTATTGAAAATCAGTTCACTTGGAAAAACAAAAACAACGCAGAGAGAGTTGACCTCGAGATAAGAATTTACACAAAATAAACAATGGAGAAATCAGTTCCAGTAACAAACAAAACAGAAGAACAGTCAGCAGAATCAGATACTTCGGTACAACAAGATGAAGAAACCAGAGATATCGATGATGTGATTAACGACGAGCTGGGAAATGACATCATTGAAAACGTCAATAAGCTGGAAGAACTTACTCGCGTGAAAATGATCGTAGAGAGAATAGTATCAAAACTAGAAGGCCTGGTAAAACACAACAAAAACAGACTACTCATTCGCTTACGCAGAGGGTACGCTATTCCGAAAAATGAAGCAGCGAAATATAAGATGCGTATGGATAAACTTGAGCTGTGGTCACGAAGGCTCAATGCCCTTATGAAGGAAAAAGTAAAGCTTACAGCTAAGCTGGATGAGCACCGTGAGATAGTCTCTACTTACCTTGAAAAGATAGGTTGTGATCTTTCTACGTTCAGGTGGCAAGTGCGTTACAGGTGGTCACCACAGGGTCATCTTTTGTGCGAGCATGGACACCGGAATCCAATAGCATGCATAATGTCTGGACATGATGCTCATGCAAATGAACATGATCAAACGGATGAGGATACTTAAAAACCAGTATCCTGTAATAACATCGCTCAGATTTATTTTACTCTGTCAATGAGGAATAAACAAAGTTATTAATTTAATTTTTTGTGTGATCAATAATAAGAATAATAATTATAATAAATCCGCAGTGTAGTTTTGTGGCGAACTGTTGGGCATTAGCGACCCCACGGACCCGATCTCCCGAGAGAATTCTTGTTCTTCATCTCCGTCTTACCATTATTGGCCGGCCGTAGTGAACAGTGACGAGGAACTGAGCTCCCACCTCTCTCTTGCCTTTATTGGCTGGCTTGAGTGGAGATTCGCAAGAGCAAATGTGCTCGGGAGAAGGATGTATAATCCAGTAAGGTGCTGGTAGTGATCTTGACCGTACTGCCGGGATTGTCCTGATAGCCTTTTTTCGATGGATATTAATAACGTAGTTCAGGCAGGGGCCATAGTCTTAAAATAGTTCCATGTTACCAGTCCACTTAAGACTCCATAAACCATAGCCCTATTATATTTGTTCTCCATATGTCGCAATAGTTTTTCAACAACCGGGGTTTGTCCTTGGGTGCACTAGCATAGCGCATACAAGGATAATCGTCGGTTGGTATCACGTTCCATTATAATTATCTAGAGGGCCTCTGCGAGTTGGCTTTGGCTCCTCGTACGCCTTCCAAAGGTCCAGGACCTCAGGATCCTGAGATAAAAAAATAAAATAATAATATTTACACAACTATCACACAACGCCGTCTAGTCCCAAGCTAAGCAGAGCTTGTGTTATGAGTACTAGACAACTGATAAACCTACTTATATATTTCTAAATACATACATATTATAGATAAGTTACACCCAGACACAGAACAAATGATCGTGCTCATCACACAAACATTTGTCCTGGGTGGGAATCGAACCCACGACCTCCGGCATAGCAGTCAGGGCCATTAACCACTAGACCAACAGGCCAGTCGTCGCCAACCGATGTATCGTATTAATATCTAAGTGTGTAGTGATGTCAAGTTTTCTTTGTTTAGCAGTAGAAGAAAAAGCAAATCAATTGTAGCAACTGTTTATGTCTATGATGGGTAAACCACAGTATTTGTTCTTATTCTACATAATGTATTAACTGTATACTTAAATGTACCTACTAGCTCTAAGTTATCTTCAAGTCATTAAAATTAATAAAACAGTATCCTTATTTTCAATTATATTCTCCGTAAATGCACTTGTAATACTCATTCCCTCCTATTTATAAAAAAATTGCGTTGCTTAGTAACTGATAAGAAAGATTAAATTCAAATTCCCTACAAAGAACGAATACTCTGCTATGTAGTTTCTTAACCAGTCATACACAACACAATACATTTCTATAGATAATTCTGGTATCTATTTATAAATATCTGCATTCACAAGAATTCACAAAACATTATAATTATATTTGTAGACCTAGTTGTAAGTACATAAAAACCATTAGCTGCAAAACCATGAGGCTGATGGGAGGAGCCACAATTTCTTCAGATTCAGATTCATTTATTCATTGTAAAACATAGGTAGGTACATTACAAGTTCTTATTTAATACATTGAGGGCGCTATGTTTTGCCTCTAGGGCATGCAATATAATTATTTAATATAATTAGACCAAAAAATTAATATAAATTTATGAAACACAAATAAAGAATTAAATAATTTAGATCATTTCTCTGTATCTAATAATCCTACATGCCAACTACTCAGATAAGACTTTTTTTTCGGTGGTAAAATCATCCGATGACATCCCCTGCTCTTGGGCAGAGTGAGAGGATGTGACAAACTTTTACTGACTAAAAACCCACTCCTGTTCCTTTGTTGCCTTTCATACCAGGGCCGAGTCTTCCTTTCAGGAGCAGACATTTGGCCCCAATAAGCTTGGACCCTGCTGGGCCACTACGGTTTGCTGACATCTCCTTGAGGCGCACGTGGAACAGTACACTCGATGCGATGCGGCTCCTCCTTTGCTAACATCACTGCTTCGAAAATATGGTAAACTAGCTTTTGCCCGGCTTCAAAGATATACTAGGCTTTGTTGAGTTATGCGCTTACCAACACATTTTGCGATTCATTTTTACATTATAGATGAAGGTTGGCTATCTCTATGATGGATCCATTGTTTTTTTTTTTTTTTTTTATTTGTTTATTTGTTCCTGCAATCTGTCTCTTCGACATTGAGCTGGATTTTAAATATTTGAAGAAATCGGCGTGTATGGAACAGTATCCAGCGATACGTCCAAAATTGGTGCTAGCTCCTCATGCAATCAGGTCTTGAGGAGCACGTCTTTTCAGCCTTTTGAAGGTGGAGTTTGGCTCTATACTCATCAGCTCCCTAGCCAGGAAGTTTGGGTGGTAATTTAGCCTTTTGGAATATTTTTGCAGACTGTTTTTTATTTCCTCCTTGATAGAGTCGACTTTCAGGTCTTTGTGAAGACGCTTGTTTGTTATGAACCAGGGTGCTCCAGTTATCATTCGCAGGGTCTTTGATTAGAATCGCTGCAAAATTTCTATGTTAGATGAGGATGCTGTTCCCCACAGCTGAATGCCATAGGTCCAAATAGGCTTTATTATACTTTTATAGAGAAGAAGCTTGTTTTCAAGCTTAAGTTGTGACTTTTGACCCATTAGCCATTTCAGATTATGGAGTTTTAGGTCAAGTGCTTTTCTTTTTGTTTGGATATGCTTTCTCCACGTCAGTCTTCGGTCAAGGTATACGCCCAAGTATCGTACTTCATCAGATTGTGGTATTTTGACCTCATTGAGCTCGACTTCTGGACAAGTATCGATCCATTGTTGGTAATGTATTTCGAAGTGAATTATACTGACAGACAACTGGCACTTCCAATTTTTTTTTAAGGTTTTTTGGGGTAGGATCATAAAAAATATACACATACGCTTTGGATATTTTTATCATTTTATTATTATTAAAAATAGTTAAAATTAAATTACTGTCGTTTATAAACATTCAGCTTATCACTAAGCACATACTGTGTGGGCGGCAGAATCCTTATGCCCTAAGGCAAAATTGCATTTACTTGCTGGCTTGAGCTGTCATTTAAAACTAGCAGTCATTGGAATCACACGGAGTCACCATCATGACCACCTTGGTAGACATTGCGGAAACCCAGCGCATGGGTTTGATGTCTTTAAGCCAGCGGATGGCTGGTTTTGAAACGCACCTTAAAGAATCATCACCTGGAGCAGACTTGAGCGGCCTCCATAAAGATGTCTCTGCATTCAAGGAGCATGTATGAAGCGTCCTCAGCGCCTTGCAGCTGCAGATTACAGAGCTGAGCAGGAATATTGATACTATAGAGATGCGTCACAGGAAAAAGTTCTTGCTACTCGGTGGTTTTCCTGAGACTCCGGGTGAGAAGGTTCCTGAAGTCGTGGCAACCATTTTTCAGACTAAGCTTTTTTTTTTAAGGTGGGAAATCATCCAAATGACTTCTCGCACTCTGGGTGGAGCGCGAGGGCGTGTCAGATTTTTACTGACTAAAACCACACCTGTATCCTTCAACTACTATTTGCGTCCTAGAACTACAGGTTTCCCTTTCAGACTAAGCTTGGCTTATCAGATTTGACACCCTGTTCACTAACCGTATGCCACAGATTGGGTACCACTACAGAAGGTCATGCTAGACCTGATTTGGAAAACTAAGACAAAACTAAAGGGATCTTCGTTTGTGGTCTCCGAATTCTTTACTCGGCAGCGGCAGTCTACGTTTTCAGCGGCTCGTAAGCTGTTCGGCGTGACGAACGTATGGACTATGGACGGCAACGTCAA
The DNA here is from genome assembly GCA_961205895.1 of Mythimna pallens. Taxonomy (NCBI): domain Eukaryota; kingdom Metazoa; phylum Arthropoda; class Insecta; order Lepidoptera; family Noctuidae; genus Mythimna; species Mythimna pallens. Next base: position 1,713,788 of record OY540824.1, read on the forward strand.
CGTCAATCTTCCGGATGGCAAGCGTCGCCGTGTCTTCGGTCTTGAGGAGGTCGTCGCGCTGGGAGCAGAGCATGGCAGACAGCTGGATCAGGAGATTCCTCTGGTGTTTAACACTAAATCTAATAGCGCGGCGCAGGCTTCAACTCGATCTAGACGGATTGCTAAGAAGAAGTGATAAGATTCGGTATTTTGTGTTATGTACTGTATTCATTTATTTGTGCGTGTTTTCCTAACAGTTTTGGTCGCTTTTGCTTGCAATTTTTTTTTTCTCTATCTTGTAACCATGTAAAGATAGGCACTTCACCGAGTTTTATTCGATATACCGACACTTTTATTACTTTTTTTTTTTTTTTTTTCTTTTTTGGCAATTGAGCCGGTTTCGACTATTCTGCCAGTGTCACGTTGGGACGGCGGCCCGGTGAGAGCAACCGTCGAACTTTGTACTTCGTGGTAGGTGTTAGTTTAACAATCAGAACTTTAGGCCATTTTCTTTCAAAAATGTAGCCAGGAAGTTAATTAGTTTGGGGGAGAAGTGAGAAAGAAGGGAGTGGAAGTTAGTTGGGAGGGGAATGTTACATTTGGGAAGTTTACGATAGAGGTCAAAAGATTTATTATTCAAGGAGCAGGAGAAGAAAATATGGTCTAAAGTACCCTCCGCAAGTCCACACTCGCAGAGAGAATTATCCCGAACATGGATCTTACTCAAGAACACTGGGCTGCAACATACTTTATGTTTTGTTGTGGTTGTGCACTGACGTATAAATAATATAATTTATATACGTCAGTGTCATTGTGATCTGTCAGTGTCCCTTGTGATTACAGGTGTTTTTTTTCAACGACCTGGTCACTTGGACCTTTACTCAAGTGGTTTATTGTGAACTGCGTTTGCGTTCGGAAACACGCACTAGTTTTCTAGTTTTATAGCTTTATATTTTAGTTTTGTTTGTGAACAGTCTGCTGGCACGGCAATTTTATTAGTGAACTTTATTTCACATACTTTAGTATTAGTTTATATCATATCTATCGTTTTTTTTTATATTTATTAATTTACTTTATAATAATTATGTCTGACGACGACTTATTCTATTCCTGCCATAGTTCTACGTCATTTTCAACTTTAGAAGATTCTTTTTCAATCAATTCTTTCTTGAGTAGTGAGTTCCAGGGTTTTAAAAATTAATTTAATGTATGTCATGTGAACGCTCAGAGTATCCCTCAACATCACTCTGAGATGTTAGATTTATTCTGTGGTACTGCTTTACATGCTATCCTAGTTTCAGAGAGTTGGCTCAAGCCCGAACAACACGGCGAAGAGAAAAGGGTCCTTACAAGACCCTTTTCTCTTCGCCGGCAGTTGCAAACGGCAACCCCGAGTACTTACTCCTTGAAATTGATGTCAAAGGGGTACAGGGAGCAATTCTTGGAGTAGTGCCCACCTACCATTGATCATTTCTCCAGTCTGGATTCTCTCTTTGATTCGGTTTCCTCAGAGTACAAACATCTCATAGTCATGGGCGATCTTATGAAGGATAACACTAGATCGCGCAAGCTGAGAGCAATCCTCGAATCGTCAAGTCTATCACTCCTCTCACTCAATCCAATCTTGATACTGACGATTCCTGGCTTGATCTCATGCTCGCGTCTACTGTGAATCTGGTTGCTAACCATGGCCAGATTGCGGTCCCTGGGTTATCAAGGCATGATTTAGTTTACATATCGTATAAAAAAAGCCACCGAAACAGCGGCCAGCCATAGTGTTCCTGCGAAATTTTGCGAGGTTAGACGGGGACAAGCTCAACAGTAATGCAAGTGCTGTGATTGGGTCGATGTCGAACAAGCACCGACTGTGAATGAGAAGGTGGAAATTCTGGATAGGAGTATACTTAAGCTCATTGATGCGCATGCGCCACTGAGGGACGTCCGTGTCAAGCGCCCCCCGGCTCCATGGATTACCCCTGGAGTTCGAATGGCGATGAGACGGCGTGACAGGGCTTTTCGAAAATATAGAAGAGATCGCAGCGAGGAGAACTGGAACCTGTACAAGTTGGCTAGAAACCGCTGTAACCAGATGGTAAGGATTTCTAAACGCCGACACATTTGTGAAAAATGTCGTCAACTCTTCACCGGCTGATATTTGGAAGTTTCTCAAATCACTTGGCATAACAAAGTCCTCTTCTCATACTTTTCCCTCTAGTATATCTTTGAATGATCTTAATCAACACTTTTCATCGTCGGCTATGCTTGCGATTCCTGTCAAAAACACTACTATTCTTAATATAACTTTCACGCCAATTTTACCTCATGATTCTTATTCTTTTTCCCTAGTCACCAAATCGAAGATCCTCAAAACGTTTACTGCGATTAAGTCCAAGGCTGTCGGCTTTTTTTTCTTTTTTTTTTCCGGTGTGAAAATCATCTTATGACATCCCCCGCTCTTGGGCGGGGCGGGAGATAGTGTCAGACTTTTACTGACTAAAAACCCACTCCTGTTCCTTCGTTGCCTTTCGTACCAGGGCCGAGTCTTCCTTTCAGAATCAGACCCTTGGCCCCAGTAGGCTTCGACCCTGCTGGGCCCCTACAGTTGCTGACATCTCCTTGAGGCGTGCGTGGAACAGCACGCGCCGTTGACAACTTGGGCTTGGTCCGGACGGTTACCGGACGGTCGGACGGCAAGCCACCCATTGCTCGCCGTCCGCAAGCCTGCGCCTACGGTGGCCGGAAATCGGGATCGGAATCCCGGCGGCGGTTGGGGCGTGAGGACCGCTGCCTCACGCGATCGGCCGCCTCCTTTGCAAGCATTACTGCTTCGCAGAAGGAGGCGACCGCCTGCCACTCCTCCTCGCTCCGGACCATGGCCTGTACCAAAGCCCGGCGCGAGAGATCGCCGCCGCCGATTGCCCCCACGAGGACACGGCGTTGCTCTGCCCAAGCGGCGCACACCTCCACCGTATGCTCCACTGTGTCCTCCGGGCGGTCCACACAGTGGCGACACCCGGGCGTCGCTTCCGCACGAATCCGGTGCAGGAACTTCCCGAACTTACTGTGTCCGGTGAGGACCTGTGTCATGCGGAAGGTAATGACGCCGTGTTGCCTTTCCAGCCACTCCTCAAAGAGGGGAAGGCTGTCGGCTGTGATGGAGTCAGCAGAACCATGTTATCCCTCATGTTCAAAAGTCATATCATGAATATATCGAGTCTCCGAGGAATATCGTAAGCGACATGTAGCGCTTCTTTGCAAAAAGGGGGTTCCTTTCATTATTTTCATTATATAAAATGTTAAAATATATAATTATAAAATAAAACTGCATTTATAAATCCAATAACCAATCCAATAAACCCAACGATTTATGTATTTCTCTTTTAAGCCTCATAAAGATACGATGGATGGATTCATAAATGGCATACATTTTAATTAGAAGATAAATTTATAATAAAGTTACAATTCATTAATAGCTATTATACTCACATTCAGTCCGGTTTCTTCAGATATTTGTGTTTTATTAAGACCACTTTTATGCAGCTGCACTTCAATACTGATATTAGCCTGCATTTTGCGGATATTACAATACTGCTAACCACACGTCACTAACCAACAACTACAACCAAACGACAGTTCATTCCGGTCAAGTTAAAACTCATGTCTACCTCGCAGAAATCTAATTCTTTGTTTAGTTTTTTTGTGATCTACCTTTCTAATTCTAAGAAATGTGTGAACAAGTTAAAGAATAATTTAATATATGTAATGCTAATCCATAACTTTCAATCGGGTAAGAACTAACAAAAAGTCAACAATTGCGTGGGATTTGGACTTGCGGCACACTGACTTGCGCATCAATCTGTGTGCTCAATACCACTGGGCCATCTTGACTTATGCTAAGTTGGTGGAATTGTGAATTTCAATTATTTGTTGACGAAAACTTGAAAATAGAAGGTCGTAAGTCAAACTAAACGTCAAACTAATACGTTGTGTGAATTCTTATCGACTTTTGCAAGTGATAGTACATTTTAAAGAACAGTGGTGGCTGAGTGGTAAGGGCCATGACTTACGAGTTGTAGGTCGTGGGTTCAAACCCAGCCAGGCGCACTTGTGTAATTTATTTCATCACCACTGCTCTCAAAACGATGAAGCAAAACATCGTGAGGAAATCGGCATGTCCTAGAACCTAAAAATCCCAAGACATACGACATTCACCAACACGCACTGGGCCCGCGTGATGGATTACGGCCCATTCCCTCTCCTAGAGAGGATGCCTGAATCCTAGCAGTGGGAACATTAAAAGGCTGATCATGCTTAACTACATACCTATGTAACATTATGGAAAGCAATAAAGTATTGAGTACTGATTATTAATTAGTTAATTGTTCTTACCCCTCTTTTCATACCCCAAGTAGAAATCTACTTAGTTTTTGAGATTGTTTTATTTTATTAATGATAGGCTCGCGTTTGACCACCATCTCATCTGTACGAAAAAGTTACCGCGGCCTTGGAACACAAAGGGCAACTGAAGGAACACATGTGGACTTTAGTCAGTAAAAGTCTGTCACTCTTTCTCTTTCCACCAAGAGCGAAAGGGGTACTTTGATGATTAACAGCCGATTGTTCGCAAGAAAAGCGCTTCGCTGCTTAGGTGAGTGCGAGATAGTCGCAACAGCATCCTGAGAACTGTAGCGGACAGCTATAGCTCTCAGATTATAAAATTTATTTTACAAAGGGTGGGTACTAACACTAGATTACATAATAGAGAACACTATCTCTCTACCACCTCGTAAGTTATATATTATAAGTAGTTTTATGTATTTATTTTTATAATTTTAATTTATGTTTGTATCTATTTATGTGTACATTTATTTACTGTTAATTATGTATGTATTATATGATTTATTCTAGATAAAAATTAGTCTATTTAATTCTTCTCTATATTATTTAATACACACTGCGTCTACATCTCTCATCCAACTCTCCTGTCGCAGGTCTGCTGGAAGAAATTTCGTTAGAAATAAGCAGGACCTTTGTACTCTTTGATCTGTATTTGTTCTTTTCGATTTTAAGTGTTTGTGTGTACATAAATAAATAAATAAATAGATAACAAGTTATATATTAAGTTACTAACACTTTATGGATCTTTGTGTTCGAAATAAAATAAATTCTATTTTATTCTATTATTATTAATTATCACTTTTCGGAGGGCTTAGCTAAGTTGATAATCACATGTATGTAAATGACATCATCTCAATGTCGAGTCACGTGGTCAGAACAAAGGAATCGGATACGTTACCGACTGTGGAAACAGATTCAAAACGAAACGGTGGTAACTTTACTAAGCCTGCTGTTGTCTTAGTGAATAAGTCAAGTAAAGATTATTAAAAATGACCTGCCCAGAAATTAATTATTTCCTTCGCTGAAATAAAATCAAATTGACTGTTGTTTATTTTATTTAATCAAGAGGGCTTTATTCCGTTGTCATGATGACTAAGTATACTTACGGAATAAAGCCCTCGATGAAAATAGAAGTGAAGGAAAAAGTCCTTAATTGTTTCTAAAGCCAGAGGGTCTTTTAATAATACTCTCATAATGTATTTTGAAGGACTGTTCCACCAAAATGAAAAAAATAGAATATTTAAATTCAGTACAAAATATTTTACTACTCATAGGCTAACATGACTTTAAAAGTCAGTACAGTTAGGAATTGGAAATCAGCGAAGTATGCGTAATCGTCTACCACATGATCAGTTACCAGCTGGGAGATACGCGAGAATTATACTTAGGATATTTAGGGTACTTACCCTTCAGTATGATTCTCGAACCTGAATCCTATACCATCACTACATAGTATAAAACAAAGTCGCTTCGTCTGTCCCTATGTATGTTTAGATCTTAAAAACTACGCAACGGATTTTAATACGGTTTTTTTTAATAGATAGAGTGATTCAAGAGGAAGGTTTATATGTATAATACATGCATAATATAGTAGAGAAACTATAGGTATAGATTTCAAATGTGATGTCGTAAATAAACACTTTTTTTTTGCGCTTGTTTCGCAGACGCTGGCTGAACTCTACGAGATAGATCAAAATAATGTGCTACAGTATTATATAATTTAAAAAGATCTACAAAAAATTCTGCAGTGCTATATGTTACAGCGTAGTATTCTCTTAGGGATAACTCACAATAACTATTTTTTATCCTTTACTTTTTACGAGAAATAATGGCTTATTTACGAAGCGATGTAAGCAATATAGCATTAATCCTTATCCAATTTAGTACCTTAAATACAATGTGCATTTAATATAGATCAATATGGCCTTTTACAGCATGTAATTTGAATGAATATTTTCGAAGATATTACAGATTTAAAATGCAGGGGCATTGCGGTAGCGGTGGTAACAGCATTCCACCCGTGCGAAGTCGAGGCGGATCGCTAGTCTATAATAATAGGTATTATATTGGACATACGTTTCCCTCAAGTGTCGCCACAACAAACGGTACTCGTATCCATCGGATTTCGGCGACTCTCACCAAGTCATCGATCCACCTCGTAGGAGGCCTTTCCGCTGAAATTATGTTTATTGATTGACGATATTAATTATGCAAGATGATGTCAGGCAAATCATGACCTCAACTGTCCACAGCAGATCACATTTGAATTTTTTTGTCAATTCAGGAGAATAGCGCGACAACAACTTGAGTTTATTGAGTGTACAAATCATTGCCTGCCATTTTGTTGGCGTGTAGTGTTACAGCGATCAGGCAGAGGCCCACAGTTCTCCCATAGTTTTAAGCAATAAATCCACACTTAAACCCATTTAAAAACAAACGAGCCACTCGTTTGTCTATCATTCGAGTGTTACTGTATCTTAACTTATTCAATTCAACAAGGACTTGTTGCTAAGGCCCACATTTAAGAAAATAAAGAATAAATTTAAAGTATCGAAGCGTTTGTACAACAGAATCATTAGTGCGCAAATCGGTCTCACTCTTGTCAGGTTATTATCTTTTGAAAATGGCGGGAACACAATGTTTTGAAGGGGTGTCAACAAAGCCTATTGAATCCAGACCCAACCCCTCTTTACGAATGTAATATGAGTGTTTTGTTGGCTTCTCCCTTCTGTGTGCGGTGAGTGCTTAAAGCTGTCTTACTCTGATGCTCCGAACAGCTGAAAGGAGTACAGTCAATCATAAAACTGAAATAGATAAATAACATATTGGTAGAGTAGTGATGGCCGAGTGGTAACGGCGCCGACTTACGAGTACATTATTTTGTGTAATTTATTATTAAATCTGAGGGTATAAGTGCATCAAAGTTCGTTCAGATGATGCCAAAGATACCAAAATTTAAGGAGGTACCTAATGTTACGGTGAGTTTTAGTCTTTGTTCCTTTAAACCCGAAAGGGATGATTTTTAAATAATTTTCCTGGCGGTTTGGTGACGCACGCCACGACTGCGTTTTTTTACATCTTACCAATTTTTAAATTTATTTTGACTATTGTTGACCTTCTGATGAGGCCCATTGCCACACAATGGGCCTCATCAGAAGGCTTACAGTCACCCAAAGGGCAATGGAAAGGGCTATGCTTGGGGTTTCCTTGCGTGATCGCATAAAGAATGAAGATATCCGCAGGAGAACCAAGGTCGCCGACATAGCCCGAAGAATCGCCAAACTAAAGTGGCAGTGGGCAGGGCACATTGATGTCACGTGGTATCGCAGTCAAGCACTGGTTTGTGGGTCCATGTAGACTTGTAAACATTTTTGAAGACCTTAAAAAACGCATGTGATTGGCAATAAATTGAATTGAATTGAGGAGTGGTTGGAAAGGTACCACGGCGTCCTCACTTTCCGCATGATACAGATCTTTACCGGGCATGGTAATTTCGGAAGGTTTCTGTTCTGGATTCAAGCGGATGAAACGCTCGGTGAAGCATACGGTGGAGGTGTGCCCCCCGGTGGTGACCTCTCGCGTAGGGCCCTGGTTCGGAGCGAGAGAAAATGGGATGCAGTCGCATCGTTCTGCGAAGAACTAAAAATAGCAAAAGTGGTGGACGATCTTTTTCTACTCTTTTAGTAAAAGTTGAGTCACAATGATAAGTACAATGACCTCTTTTTAGTAATTGCGTTCTCTCTGTTACACCTTGTAGTTTCACTTAAACATCAGTGCAAAACCTTACTTGAGATTATCTTCAAACATTAAAGACTGAGGATCTTCTGCTGGGTATCTCACGGTGTTGATGCTCTTATTCAAGGTATACCGTAGTTATACACCTACATTTACTCACCATAAACTCACTACAAACTCACACACATCCTACACTTAAGTAGTGTGTAGTATACACACACTCACCATATACGAGTAGTTTAGCTTTACTCATCTTATTTGTTTCTTAAATAAAGTTGTTTTTGTTTTCTTTGGTAAAAGTTTAATTAAAAAGGTTTAGTTTTTTAATATTATAAATATGACTTTGTTTGTTACGGAGAATCACTGACTCCTAAGTTGGTTTAGGAGTCTGAGTACCTACCTATAGGTATATTCGTGAACTTGTAATGAGCCTATAAAAAAAACTTTGTACCGCGTTTGTGATGAATACGAAAATAAATAAATATAATACGATTCTGAGCGTGATTGTACTTTATAGTATTGACCCGCGTCAGCCGTGCCGGCCGGCAGTCCCTAAATATAAGCTCCTGCAGCCGGTTCCCTCTCGCACTTTTATACGGTTGTCATATTATAATCATGTCAGGACCAACAGCCGGGAAACAGAAAAGCAAGAGGAAGCATAATAGGAAGGGGAAGCGTACACGAGACGTTGCCACTCAGTGCGGCAAGTGGCTGAAATTTAAATCGGCAATTGGTAAGTTTAAAGTATTGTTTTGAATTAATTAGAACTTAAAGACCTAAGGTGCGACCAGTCAACGATATAGCGTCTAAACACGTAATACATATGCAAATCAACAACGCAACAATGGTAAACAAAGAAAAATCAAAATAGCAACAGATAGCAAACACCGCCCCCGCTCCATTTCAATTAAAGGGTAAATCAATCATTCGTTTTTAATTAGTATATATTAGCAGGAATGCGATTAATGCGATAAACATATTATTTGGCTATAATATTATATTATTTATTAAGAGGCTAGAGAGAGAGAGATAACGTGCTAGTTTACAATAAAACTGAGAGAAGAAAGAAAGAAAAAAGAAAGAGAAGTGGTATTAAATAATAATAAGATCAAGATTCCCCAAACCTTAAGTGGCAGTGGACTGAGTACATTGCAGAACTGATGTTCGATGGGGATGAAAGGTACTGAAAGACAAAGCGTTGGAAGGCCTCTTACAAGGTGGACCGATGACCTGGTAAGGGGCCCGGGAATCAGATAAATGTAAGTCGCATAGAACCAGTCTTTATGCCGTCGATAGTTAATCAGCACGATTCATTTGGAATATCATGTTCTCATCAAGTCACTTGATAGCTGATATCCTTTATTATTTACTGAAAATACCGGCCAAATCCCTGGTCTACTTCAACAAAGAGAAGGACCTACGCAACGACTTTCTCTGATGGGTATAGGCCCTTTGCTTCCTTGGCCACTTATATCTTTTGTTTGCTATGCGATCACTCGAGTCGGGGTGCAAGGTATATAGGCTTGCGCCTAGACCCACTGCCAGCCCATAATGCTACCAATTCAGAGCCATGAGCCATAATCTCCCTAGTTTGGGTTGATGAAGGTCATGCTTTGGTGGCTCACCATTAAATTAAAGTAGAAACGCAGCCCTGTACTCTTCACTGTGTTTCCAAATAGTCATGTGTGCTAATATGACAATACTGACGAATATCCGAAATCAGATTTTATTGGGCGGGGCACATTATTCCGAAATCAGATTGCATCGGGCGAGGCATATACTAGTATTTCGCAGAATTCGTTTAGAATTGGGCCAAAAGTTTTTAACCCCCAACTAGGTAAATCGATGACCTGGGAGTTCCGGGAAATTGAGAATTTATAGAACGCGAGAGGCACTGGGGCCGGTTAGTGAAAACCTTTATACTGCAGTGGATGTATTTTTCAATCACAGGCAATCATGAGATAATAATAATTGTACTACTGTGCTTTTTATCAATTTATTGAAGCTTTATACACTAGTAAACACTGTACAAAGCCGGACTTATTGCATAGGCTTTTTCTACCAGTCGACCTTAGGGTGGTGCAGAAACATAACATTGAAGGTGCAACTTAATGGTAAACAAACAAATAAAAAAACAATACAGTAATAAATACATACTTATATAAATCACCATCATCATAATTTCAGCCGAAGGACGTCCACTGTTGCACATAGGCCTCCCCCAAGTGTCAAAGTCAAAGTCAAAAGTTTTTATTTCACATAGTAGGCCTACATGGGCACTTATAAAACGTCAGAAGCTAGTATCGTCACAACGAACTGTCCTGTGCGTCTTGCATCCACCGTATTCCCGCGACTCTCACCAGGTCATCGGTCCACCTTGTGGGAGGCCTTCAAACGCTGCATTTTCCGATGTGCGGTCGCCACTCTAGAACCTTTCGGCCCCATCGACCATCCATTCTACGAGCAATGTACCCTGCCCACTGCCACTTTAGTTTGGCGATTCTTCGGGCTATGTTGGCGACCTTAGTCTCCTTCGGATGTCTTCGTTTCTGATGCGATTACGCAAGGAAACTCCGAATATTAATTATACATAATAATAAAAATACATCCATACAATATTAATAAATTAGCTAATATAAATATCAAATATAAAATTGAGCACGGAGAATAAATAAATATTACAGTAAAAGGTAATGCTCCTTCACCATTGTTTTAAAGAACGGTTGCGTTTGAGCACGCTTTGCTTTTATAGGTAATGCATTCCAAAGACGAGCTGCTTGAACAGTAAACTATTTGTCAAAAAAGGATGTGGAATTCATACAAATTTCAGATTCTCCGATGATCTCAAGGAAGAATATGTGTCATAAACGAACTGAAAGCGTTCTATAAGATAAAAAGGAGTCGAAGGATTTAGAAGGATTAATTGACCATATTAATCGAAAACAGGGCAGGAAAATGATGAGCAGTTTTACTGTTATTCAGTGATGGTATTGTTATATTTTTTCAGAAAAGGACGAGAAGTTACGCGCCGAGGTACTGGAAGATGTTGAATACATTATCGCTGTCGTGGGCTTTCCAAAACCAGATGAATTAACTCCTGAAGGTACGTATTTTCATAGTGAATGATTTAATTGAACTTTCATTGTTAATATATATTTATTAATGGTATTGTTGTCTATGATTACAGATGAGCGTATTCTGATAGAAAGTCGTGAAGACCTCTGTAAGTGTAATTATCTTTATTTATGAGGCAAAAAGCGATATATTAGACAGATGAATAATAGTAATTTTTGGTGTATTTCAGCCGTTCATCACATTGCCGACCTCGCACTTCTCGTCCAACCTCTCAACACTTGCAAATGGGTCGTATAAACATTCAAACCAGAGGTATTTATTGTTTTTTTTTAGTTAACAACATGCGTAGCTTCTTGAAAAAAAAAACATTATTCGACTGCATCCGGCTAAACTACCGTAAGCTTATGGACGGCGAACAATGGGCAGCTCGCGTCCGGTAACATAGCCCTTCCCATTGACCTTTTAGTGACTTAAAGCCTTCTGTTGAGACAAATTGTGAGCGACCACGTTTTTGGAGCCATATGTCATCACTGACAACACGCACTAGTCCTAGACCTACAATTACGACAACTAATTTAACACAGCCGTGAGACACACAATGTGTTACTGTTCCTTTTTAGCAGGCCTATGTCCAACAGTGGACGTCTTTCGGCAGAAATGATGATGATGATGACATTGCTCGCACACATTATTTTATCGCCCTTTTCCACCAAAGCAGCTACAAATCAACCTGGGAAAATTAGAATATAAATGTTTTTTGCCTCCACATTTCTATTCATTGGGGCGTAGCTCATATGATATCGAAAGGAGATCGCATGAGTTAGGTTAACGAACTGGCATGTAAAATATACTTTTAAGGATTTTGTTGTTCCAGAATAGGTTTGAAAACTTAGTAGAACCAAGAAATGTCTAGTTTTTTCTGGTACGGACATAACCATTGTAGCGCGATGTGCTAATATTGAATTCTTGAAGAAAAGTATAGTAAATTGATAAATTTTTCCAAGTATTTCATTGAAGTAACAATCCCGGTCCTCGAAACAAACCATCGCAGAGTGCGACAATACCATCCACAAATCCACACTTAATTTACCTACGTCTACATTGTCACACTATCGTACATGTTTATTGGAAAACTTATAAAGGTTCTAGGGTGAAGATTCTGACCCCGACTACCAGCCACGGTAGACGCAGGCTTGCGGATGTCGAGCAATGGGTAGCTTGCCGTCCGGCCGTCCGGTAATTGACCGGACCGAGCCCAGACGTCAACAGCGCGTAGTAATCCACGCGCTCCTTAAGAAGATGTCAGCAAACCATAGGGGCCCAGCAAGGCCTATGCCCGCTAGCTAGAACCGCCCGTAGTCGTAAAACCCAAAATGCAACTGGAGGACACAGGTGTGGTTTTAGTCAGTAAAAGTCTGACACGCTGTCCCGCTCCGCTCAGAGCGCGAGAAGTCTTTAGAGGATTTCCACACCTAAAAAAAGGTAGTCAAAAAGGGACCAACATGACGCGCAACTTGTCCCTCAAAATTTCTCGACACATTTAAGTGACGCGAGACTTGTTGTTACATAATTTGACAGCGTTGCATGTCATAAAGGGGGAGAATTTGTCCCCTAATGTCTCAGAGGTTTCAGTAATGAGATGCGGAATGAAAACTAATAGTATTTTTATTTTTCAGTGAGCAGATACAACTTCAGCACGACGCATATTATTGACCTGAATCGTTCATCGAAGATCGTCTTGAAATCAAATAATATCTAAAAATATTCTATTACGTAGTTGTTTTCCAAATAATGGCACAATGATCAATAGTTTTATCAATATATTATGCCGTTTGTCGAAATTTGTCCTAAAAGTTAATTTATGGAGATCTAAATTTAGCGTTAGTCTTTCGTCTTACATGATTTTCCATAACACATGTTTGACATTGACCGAATTGTCAACAGCTACACCAATTGTCATAAACTTTAAATAGAGTTATCCCTCATATACATTAAGGGACAAAGCGTCCCCCAACATGTCACGCAACGCTATATCTACGTGACGCTGCAACATTGCTCAGTGTCCCGCAACGCGTTATGTTGCCTTTAACTCAACGGTCAATGTGCCAGTATTAGGACAAAAACTAATAAGCGTCGTGTTCTCGACAGTCATGGTGATGATACTGCACGCAGGAGCCTGCAGTATCATCAGCATAAATGTCGGGATACGACAGTATTTCCAAAATACAGAATTTATTCTGTGTTAATTGAGGAGCACTCGATGTGCCAAGTTTATGTTTTTGTTTAACAGTTTACGTATCTTTACAAACTTTAATGTATTAGTAGAATAGTAAGAAAGAGTCCCAACTAATAATACTCAATTAGATTCTCTTTAGGCAGCTGGTGTAAGGCTAGATTCAGAGCCTGTTACTCCAGGATCGTCTTGTATTAAACCTTTTCCTAGACTCCTAAAAACACAAACATCAAACAGCACCTCCATTGCGTAACATTCTTACAATCACTGTCAGTAAAAGGAAATTTATGATCTATTACTACTGATACTAGATTTTGTCAGCCGCTTTACAAGCATAAAATGAGATATGCTATTCCAAGACCCGTTCTACTCACGTACTAAATTGCATCATATATTCCTTTTAATTAAAATATTAGTGTCATATTTAAAATAACACAATGAATGTTGTTGAACGCTACGTATGCTAGCTTGTTACACAATTACACTATAGAAGCGATATATAATCAAATGAATGAGGTGCTGTATTTTTTAAATTTTTGTAATAATTTTATACACAAATGAGACTAGAATTTAGACTCTTAAGTAATTAATCATCCTCGTTTTTCGTAAAATACAACAACAAACATTGAATTTATTATTTTGTGACGGTTAAGCGATTTTATCTTTCCACTGTCGATTAATGATGTTTTTTCGACTATAAAATTGTGGTGTTAATGAGCAATCTTTATATAATATTATATGTTTGAAGAAATTACGTAATTAAATTATAAACGTTATGTAACTAGATAATTGTAAATACCGTCAGTTTATGATAAGCCGCTTAAAATAGTTAAAATATTTTTTTTTATTAAATTCGGATACATTGTAAATTATCAAATTTATATTCAAAATATCTTTATATAATATATGGAGAGTTTATACTCTCGCAAGATTTATGACAATCTTACGGTGTTTTGCAATTATTCGGTGAAGTTTACAAAAAAATATTTAAATTTAGACTCGTATTCATTCTAGAACACGGACTTAATACTTAATTTGTATCGATATTCACTAAAAACTAAAAATATTCGTGATTAGATAAGATTATTATTATTTCTCAAAAATGGGTTTTAAAAAAGAGTTGACGAGATTGGGTAAAAAATATTAAGCAATAAATTTATTATTGTACATAAATACTTATTATTGATTTAGTTCTGTAGCTTACAATGCTTCTATTGAGTTCAAGTAAAGAAGCCTCGTTCATAAATATTTTTTTACCTTCCGAGTAAAAGTACATTGAATCTGTGATGGTTAGTCGATACATAAAATAGATATTGTAAAAAAAACTAACACTACATAAATTTACGTTTGGGAGGTCATTGATAAAAAAAACTTCTTTTATTAAACGCCAAAAAATTTTTACTGAGGAAAAGAAATGTAGTATTATTTTTATGTATACTATATCTATATGTGTACTAACCACCTTTATTTACATCAAGCTAGCAATTTACCTACTGTGTAAATCTTTGATAATAATATAAATATATATTTGTTTAGGTAAGCAGTAGCTCAACTTATACATATTATATTATGTAGGTAGTTTCTTAGAAACTTATTTATTTGGAATTACTCGTTTGAAATGATTGAATATTTTTGGCTACATTTATTGTTGTTGAAATTTGAATTCATTGACTGTGATGGTAGTAGAATCCAAATTATTATGTCAATTTCTGTAGTATTGTTAATATATGAATTGTTTAAATCATAATGATTGTCTAATAACATTTTAAACATAATTTTTTCTGAATAAATGAATCTGAATGTGTTTTTATTGTGTTCTTTATAGATCCTGTTCATTAGATTTCTTTATCACCTATATACACTGAGAGATCCAGATTTTCTGCCGAAACTTGTCGATGGCCTTACCCAATAGTGGCTTGACGCTGGGGCGAAACTCCGCTGCCGCGCCAAGCCGCGGCATGGCGAAAAGACTTCCGGCGGGATCTCATGGTGGAATGGCGACAGCGACTGTCGCAACCCACATCCTGCACCGGATCCGTGCAGAAGAGACGCCCGGTGCCACCATTGTGTGGACCGCCCGGAGGACACGGTGGAGCATACGGTAGAGGTGTGCCCCGCTTGGGCAGAGCACCACCGTGTCCTCCGGGCGGTCCACCCAATGTCCGGAGCGAGGAGGAGTGGCAGGCGGTTGCCTCCTTCTGCGAAGCAGTAATGCTAGCAAAGGAGGCGGCCGATCGCATGAGGCAACGGTCCTCACGCCCCAACCGCCGCCTGGATTCCGATCTCGATTTCCGGCCACCGTAGGCGCGGGCTTGCGAACGGCAAACGATGGGTGGGCCAATCGTCCGGTAACTGTCCGGACCAAGCCCAAGTCGTCGACGGCGTGTAGTGTTCCATGCGCACCTCAAGGAGATGTCAGCAACCGTAGGGGCCCAGCAGGGTCGAGGCCTTCTTGGGCCATGGGTGATGCGAAAGGGACCCACGGGGCCCTGGAAAAATGTCAAAGAAGGAACAGGAGTGGGTTTTTAGTCAGTGAAGGTCTGACACTATTTCCTGCCCGCCCAAGAGCGGGGTAAGTTATTAGATGATTTTCAGACCAGAAAAAAAAACCCAATACTGGTTTTTTTCTTAAATATACATAATATTCTGGCCTCTGCAATTAGGCTTGGATACAGGGTCTTGGGGATCCGCTGGATGCGAGACGCACAGGACTGTTCGTTGTGGCGACACTTGGGAGAGGTCTATGTCTAAGTGTGGGCGTCTTCGGCTGAAGGGATGGTGACGATGATGCATTAAACTTGGCTACACAATATGTAACCCGTAGTACGATGAGTATAATGATCTACCTTTTTTATTTTTAAATGACTTTCTATTTTTCCATTCCTTTTACCTCTACAAAGTCTTATATAATTTAATCTGAAATAATTTATTTAATTGATTGATTTATGATAGTTCCTTATTTTATTATATCCATGGAGTTTCTTGCACGTTCTTCTCCATAGAGATCTACGCTTTGGAACGTGCAATTTAGCTTCACTTTTTTTTGGAATGACCTACATTTGACTATTCAAAAGTGCCTGTAAATGGTCTATTTGAAATAAATGCTTTTGACTTTGACTTTGACTTTTGAGTCAGATGGCTCTGTGGCTACGAGTAGTCAGAACCCGAAAGTCTGACACACAATATTGCTAAATGGGATTGGGTTACTCTGTATTTAGTTGTGTAGTGCTGTTCCATCAGCCAGTTGCTTCTCACAAAATCAAAGTGTTCAGCTGCATCTCGTCATACTGGAAACTGATTCTACCGCCGCCATCAGCAAAAAGCTCGGCCAATGGTGCCGGTGTTTGACAACGTAGATCTGCAAATAATTTTACTGCACTACTAGTGTGATTTCACCTTTATAAGCCTAAAAGCGGTAACTAAATGTAAGTGAGTTTTGAGAATAAAAAGGATTTTGTTATAAACAATTTCCGTCACTTTTGTAACATATACATCTGCAGAACTTTTTAGTTGTGCGCGCATCAAGTAAAATGTGCGATAACCATGTAGATAACTTTTATACATTGAAATTGTGTGTAACTTGATATATTATTTAGGCTTTGTTTCATGGCAATCGATTGACTATATCGAAAGATATACTACTTTAATTGACTGTTAGGCGGTAAGAAGTTCGCGTCAGCTAGTACTGAATAAAAGCTTCGGCCCGCGGCTTCAACCGCTCGGTATGTTGATAAAAAGTATTTCAAGCCCTGTTTCATGTCATGTTTCAAGATCGGTTCAGCGGCTTAGGCGAGAAAACGTAACAAATAAATACCTACACACTCAGACACTCTCCAACCCGCACTGGGCCCGCGTGGTGGATTATGGCCCATTCTCTCTCCTAGAGAGAGGAGGCCTGAGTCCCAGCAGTGGGAACATTTAAAGGCTGATTAAGCTTATGCAGACACTCTCACACACATTACTTTTATTTCATAATTTTCACAATATTTTATAATACGTACTAAATAAAATTTGTGTGTGTGTGAAAATTGAGTGAGTATGACGTTTTAAAGAAGAAAGCCAAGAAAGCCATGGCAATAGCAAAATCAAAAGCCCAGGACAATCTATATGACGCACTGGACAGTTTTGCAGGCCAAAAAGAGCTGTATCGGCTAACTAGAATAAGAGAGAGAAAGGCGAGGGATGTTTGTCATGTAAGATGTATAAGAGATGAAACTGGAATGGTTCTATAGGATGATGAAAAAATCAGAAAGAGGTGGAAGGAATATTTTGAAAGATTGATGAATGAGGAAAATAATTGGACTGGGGTGTTAGAGAATAAACCAGTGAATGTGGGATTAGTGAGAATGGTTAGTATGGATGAAGTCAGAATAGCAGTAAATGGAATGAAGAATGGTAAAGCCATTGGTACAGATGGAATACCAGTTGAAGTGTGGAAGTTATTGCGAGAGGATGGACGGACGTGGTTAGCTTTGTTTTTCAATAAGTTGTTGCTGGAAGAAGCCATTCCTGATTAGTGGTGCAATAGCTATTTGGTGCCGTTTTTTAAAAACAAAGGTGATGTGCTTGAGTGCAATAATTATAGAGGAATAAAGCTAATGTCACATACTATGAAAGCCTGGGAGAAAGTTATTGAAAGGCGACTGAGAGAAGAGAGTGAAATTTCACAGAACCAATTCGGTTTTATGCCTGCTCGCAGTACAACGGATGCCATTTTCGCTATACGCCAGCTGTGCGAGAAATACAGAGGTACGCATAAAAACTTGCACATGGTATTGGGTGGTACCTCGAAAAGGCATACGACCGGGTACCTCGTGAGGTTCTGTGGTGGGCCCTTAAGGAGAAAGGTGTGCCTGGGAAGTATGTACAGTTGATCCGAGCGATGTACTGTCGATGCAGTACCCAAGTCCGGTCAGTGTGCACCACTGGCAGCTTCAATGTGGCTGTCGGCTTACATCAAAGGTCGTCTCTCAGCCCTTACCTCTTCCTGATGATAATGGACGCTCTGATGTCAGACATTCAGGAAGAGGCTTCATGGTGTATGCTGTTTGCCGATGACATTGTGTTGGTTGCCGAGAGTGGCCTAGAGGTCCAGAACAGATTGGAAGTGTGGTGGCACAGACTGGAGAGTGTTGCCCTGAAATTGAGTAGAACCAAAACAGAATACTTGTTCTGCGATTTCGGCGGTCTCTCCAATCCAGTGCCTATAGCTCTTGCTGGAACGCCCATACCGATCTGCTCAGACTTTCGGTACCTCGGGTCACTCGTCCAAGAGCATGGTGAGGTAGACCAGGACGTAACACATCGGATCAACGCAGGATGGATGAAATAGCGACAGGTCACGGGAACAACTTGTGACCCACGGATGCCCCTCAAGTCGAAGGGTAAAATCTACATAAGTCCGTGAGTCCGCGCCTGTCATACTGTATGGATCAGAATGTTGTGCTGTGAAAAAGACGGATGAACAAAGATTGCACGTAGCGGAGATGAGAATGTTAAGATGGACGATGGACTGTGTGGTGTGACGAGAATGGATAAAGTGAGAAATGAGTATATTAGGGGAGGTTTGAAAGTGGCTCCAGTGACTGAAAAGTTGAAAGGGAATCGTTTGTCTTGGTATGGTCATGTGAAGAGGAGGGATGAAACGCATGTTACTAAAAGAGTTATGAGTTTACATGTGGATGGATGGAGAGGGAGACCAAAGAAAAGATGGATGGATTGTGTGAAGAGTGATATGAAAGAAAAGGAAGTTAGTGATAGTATGACGAGTGACAGGGCAGAATGGAAGAAGAAAACGTGTTGCACCGACCCCAAATAACACGGGACAAGGGCAGGAAGATGATGATGACACACTAAATAAAAATTGTTTTTTTTTTTCAATGTTCGTAGAAAGATACGGGTTTTTTAAGAAGCCCTTGTGAGGTGGAACATTTTAGACATTCCGTTTCGTTTTTCAAATCTATGGAAAACCATCAAATATTTCAAATAAAATAACATTTTTGTTTCACATTAATATTTATTGAGTGAAAAAAATGACGTGTTTTTAATCTGACAATTCTGGTTCTTAGACTACTGACATCAGAAATACAAAGCAATCTGCTTTTTACCTTTAATAGTTCAATAACACTGACTAATACTAAAATTATATTAATTATGTATGTTATAAATAGAAGAACATGCATTCTTTATTGGCAGTAATTTAATAAGTAATAAAATAAAAAATAAAAACTCATAAAATAGTAGTAAATACAGCATAAAATATGATTAAATATAACAAATATAATAAAATAAAACGCATTACTATAAACAGTCAGTTCTTTCACTTGTTTGTGCTGTCGCTCAGGATAGGGCAGGCAAAATTGGGTTTTAACACATTTAACCGGGTAAAAAACGCTCCCATCTTTATTAGTAAGTATTTAACCGAAAAGCTAACAAACAGTTTCACTGCTTGATAATAAAAGCTGTTTAGAACAGTCATTAGCATTTAATTAGGGCTCATCAGAGCCGCGATCAACAGTGCACACATATTTAAATTTTACTTACAAATTTTTAATACCTGTGTGTTAATTTTACAGCTGTGTTCTTGGGAACAAACAGTCTTTTTCATTAACTTATCTAAATAGGTTACTACACGTCTAATAATTTATTTTATTTTATCGTTGATATCTTTTATGTCTCTAATGCCTGTATTCTCAGTGATACTCAGTTGTAAAATCTCATCTAAAATTTTTAATTTAATATGCAACTGAGATTGAGTTATAAAATCAAGATTACCTGAGCTTGTATTTAAACCCGCGTTCTAGAACGAACACATGCCCAGATATTTAATTGATACGTTTTCTACAAATTACAATTAAAACAATACAAATTCTACGTTTCTCCAATTTAAATACAATGAGATCGCAGGCGAGAAGTTTTTTTCTCGATGAGCAGTAAGGACCGAAACTGTGTCGATGGAGAACTTAATATATTATTACGTAGCAAAACGGGAGCGGGGCTCGCGGCTCACCGCGACAGATGCAGTTTACGCAGTTTCGGCCCTAAATGGTATTAAATTTAAAATATATTATATTACCAATTTTTTTGAAGATCGTCTGCGTTCTCCTTTAAGCTTCAGATATATCAAGGGACACAAAGTCTACCAACATCGACATGTTGCGCGACCGCAACGCTGTCAAATTATCAGCAGGTCTGCTGGAAGGAATTTCGTTTGAAATAAGCAGTACCTTTGTGCTGTTTGTATTTGTTCTTTTCAATTTTAAGTGTTTGTGTGTACATAAACAAATTAATAAATTGTCCAACAGCACGTCTCGCGTCACATAAATGCGTTATAAAATGTTGGGACATAAATTACAGGACACTCAGCTACGTTGCAGCGTAGGTGAAGCGTTGCGTGTCATGTTATGGGACATTTTGTCCCCTAATATATCTGAGGCTTTAGATGAGCGTGTTATATTACTTTTCTTAATCCATACTTCTTTTTTTACTTAAAAATACAATGTACTTAAATACACTCCAAATGATACAACTGAAAAACGACTTATTTTTAACAAATCATTATATTTTTTAATAAAGTTGCTTGAGAGAGTTGTTATTTTACATGTATGTAGTAACATTTACGACATATATTTACGCACATTTAGGACACTGAACACCGATAAATAAGTTCATAACATGATTTAATAGACAGACAGCATAATGCCTGGATACAAACTACTACATACTGACACTGATAGAGTGGTAATTCGTGATACAAAACCTCCGAAAGCGGGGTCTGTGCACGGGACAAACATCAAACTAACTCTACTGAAGACAAAGAAAGATTTACAAAGTGAACAGAGTACTGCTTTTAAACAAATGGATGAAGTTACCCGAACCTACATACAACAAACCATTAGATCGTCTTTCCTGTTTTGTCGCTTGTTATTTGACGGCAGCTGTCAATGGTTTGTTAGTAAAGGAAACACTAAAGCCTCAAATACATTAGGGAGCCATTTTTTTGCGTAAAGTATGTACGCTGCAACGTTGCAGCGGTGACATCATGAGTAAATTGAGCGTTGCACTACATGTTGGGGACACTATGTCCCCTAATATATCTGAGACTTTATAAGACGGTGCGTCGCTATTTTGGTGTGTATTAAAATACTTCTGCCATCGCGCAAAGTCACAATGGCGTCGCGCTGTCGTATTGTAGACAAAATGGCAGCGGCTTCAAATCGTAGGTAGGTATAAACGTGAACTGACAATGGTGACTATGGTGACCTCTGCTCACTGAAAAGAAAAATTAGTCACGTTAAAAAAACCTAGGGGTCTTTAAGTCAAGAGTGAAGAGGTCAAGGTAAGCGTGCTTGTGCACATCATAGCTTAGTGAAGATCTCATCAGGTGAGATAGTCGTTAAACGCAAATCTAGCAATAAAAAAAATGTTTTAACTGTGACTCAGTTAAAACATACGATATATAGATATCAAAGTTAAGTACCACTTTCAAATTGGACAACTTTGTTTTTTATTTTTTTTTTATTTTACATATTGGAGATTTATATTATTAACAAATCGACAAATACATGTAAAAAATTAACAATTTTTATTAAAATTGCGATCAGTTGAAAATTAATATCCTAGTGAATTATTTAAAAATCATTTTCTATTATTTCTGTGTATTACTGCATCTTTTTGTTTTATATTGCGGTAAAACCAACAAAAACCAAAATGAACAACAAAGTGAATGTAACATACCTTTAGTTTGAAAGTGTATGTAGAGCTTTTTACCAGATAGGTTCATGCAGGACGACGAGATGAGCGATCTTGTCCACAGCTGAAATACAGAAATAATTCTTCTTATCATAATTATAACAACTAACTGACTCGGCAAATGTGATTCTGCTATATAAATTATTAAAAAACAATGGGAAGTGAGGGTAGGAGGGTAAAAAATTGTTTCCGTTGTATTCTTAAACCTACTGTTGTTGTTGTGTTGTTGTTGTTGTTGTTGGTGTTGTATTTTGTGTGAAACACACAAAATTTCATACGAATCGATCAAGCCATTTCGGAGAAATTATGTTACATACATTACCTAAACCGATGCCAGAATACCTACGATCTATTTTTGTGGCGTGGGAAATTATTATCAAATAACTACGTACTCCCACTCTGGATAGAGCGAGAGGAAATGTTACACTTTTACTGACTAAAATCTACCCATCATTCTTCCGTTGCCCTTTGCGTTCCAGGATAGCGGTCACACTTTAGCTTTAGCTCATCCTACCGAGCGGAGCTCAGTCACTCATGCTAACTAACATCTCTTTTAGCTCATCCTAGCGGGCCAAGCTCACTCACTCATGCTAACATCTCTTTTAGCTCATCTGAGCGGGCCGAGCTCAATCACTCATGCTAACATCTTTTTTAGCTCATCCTAACGGGCCGAGCTCAGTAACTCATGCTAACATCTCTTTTAGCTCATCCTAACGGGCCGAGCTCAGTAACTCATGCTAACATCTCTTTTAGCTCATCCTAACGGGCCGAGCTTAGTCACTCATGCTAACATCTCTTTTAGCTCATCCTATCGGGCCGAGCTTAGTCACTCATGCTAACATCTCTTTTAGCTCATCCTAACGGGCCGAGCTTAGTCACTCATGCTAACATCTCTTTTAGCTCATCCTAACGGGCCGAGCTTAGTCACTCATGGTAACATCTCTTTTAGCTCATCCTAACGGTCCGAGCTCAGTCACTCATGCTACCATCTCTTTCAAACGGCTTGACCTATTTGGATTTTAATTTTAACTTTATAAGGTTAACCTAAAAAAAGATTATTGTGTAAGGAGTACTCACGTGTGCAATTTTGCATTGCAATCTCGTTGCAAGTCGCGTAAACTTCGATTTGAATCGAAATAAACTCTGCAAAGAAATGACACATGTTTCATATTTCTCTTATAAGTGTAAATTAAAGTATGGTGTGACTTTAAAGGAATGATATTTATTTTGAAAATTAGTTTAAAAAAATACAATTACACGTCAATTTAAAGTAAATAAGGCCAGTGTTTTCTAGCAGACTACCCTGCGAAGGAAAGCCGAAACAAACACAGAGTTCAATCAACATTATTATAAAGTTAAATTAGATAATAGGCTATGGCAAACAATATGAGACTAAGGACTTTTTTAGGTGGGAAATCATCAAATGACTCCCCGCGCTCTTGGGTGGTGCTAGAGGGCGTGTCAGACTTATACTGACTGAACTGTTCTTACAAGAGTGGGTTTAGTCAGCAAAAGTCATTCTTAAAAAAAAAAAAAACTTTAGTTCAGACCGTGGTCCATATTATGTTAGTAATCACACACCTTAAAAACCATGTTAGTAAAAGATACAATAGGAGAGAAATCTTACACTTCACTACAAGTCAAACACTGCTTATGGTTATCGTAGTTGAGGTCGATTCGACGACGATCTATCGACGATTTAATATGTGCTTAACTCTAAACCCTATCGTACTGGGTAGCATAAAAATGACAGGCACGTTATCTAGCGAGTGAAATATTCATATAAAATACCTTCGCGAGTTAAATACTTCTGAGCGTACCGCAGTACCTCCAAGAACACGGGGTCGCGGTTTTTATCCATCTCCCTAATTACTTCCACGCCCATCTTGATGTAGGTCCCTGAAAACATAAAATACATTACGTTATTAAAGTAGGTATAACAATATCTTTGCTTTAATTAATAAATTCGTGTTAATTTCTATCCTACTTTATTATAATGACTAGCCTATCTAGTGGTTAGTGGCCCTGACTGCTATGCCGGTGGTCGTGTGTTCGTTCACAATGTGTGATGACTACGTTCATTTGTTCTGTGTCTGGGTGTAATTTATCTATAATATGCATGTATTTAACTGCAATGTAACTAATAAACAACATATATAAATATGTTTATTAGTTGTCTAGTACTTATAGTAAAAGCTCTGCTTGGTTTGGGACTAGATAGCGTTGAGTGAAAGTTGTGGAATATTATTAAATAAAATTAATCATTACCAACTCAAGTGTTGGCTTCAGCTTTCTATATTTGATAATAATCTCGACTTCTTATTTCAAGTTGTATTATACGAATTTATTTGTTGAAAGTCAGTCAGTTGCTCTATATTTAATAAAATATTGTTATCCGGCATGTAACAAAATTAAGACTTTTGAATGTGATTATCATAAGGAAATGCAGGTGAATGGTGCACTGTATCTCTTAGACAGCATTTCGGACCAACCTATCCGAATTGCAAGAACTTAAAATCTCCTCGCTGTTATCGCCCGAGTCTGTCTGAGCAATATTCTGCAATACTTCGGTCACATTACAAGGAAAGGCGGTAGCAACCTCGAAAGGCTCATCGTGACCAGGAAAGTAGACGGAAAAAGGCCTCGTAGGCGCAGTCCAATACGTTGGTTTGACCCTGCCTTTCTCACCACCAAGGCCAGAAGCAGATGGAGAACACAAGTGAAACATGATGGATGATGGATGGGTGGATGGATACAAGTGAAAGTGATGAAGCAGGGAAATCTCACATACCTCTCTAGTGTGATAATTATATAATTATGTATATAATTATTATTATGTATTAATTATATTTTTTTTGTTTAGGATATATGATATAGTTTTATATTTAAATTATAAGATTTTTTTAATATTTTTAATTCAATTTAAGATTTCAAAAAACTCTTCTTATTTCTACACGGTACTGTCTACATTTCTTCTGATCTAACCTTTCGCAGGTCTGCTGGAAGAAATTCCTTTTTGAAATAAGCAGAACCTTTGTACAATTTTTTATAATGTTGTATCTTTTTCAATGTATATGTGTGTGTACATAAATTATATAATAAATAAACCTCAGCATTGAGAAATACCACGCATGGAAGGGAGTCATGGAGGGGAGTAAATGGAATTACTAGCTGTATTTGAATAATTAAAACATTACGTCGGCCATAACTGTGAAATCTGACGTAGGACTAAGCTTTAAGATGATGAAATATAGATGGCAATGATGTACAAGGCGCTTCGAATCAGTCATTCATAGTAAAAAAATAAATATACATAATAATAATATATAATATTCCACAACTATCACACAACGCCGTCTAGTCTCAAGCTAAGCAGAGCTTGTGTTATGAGTACTAGACAACTGATAAACATACTTATATATTTCTAAATACATACATATTATAGATAAATTACACCCAGACACAGAACAAATGATCGTGCTCATCACACAAACATTTGTCCTGGGTGGGAATCGAACCCACGACCTCCGGCATAGCAGTCAGGGCCACTAACTACTAGACCAACAGGCCAGTCAAAATCATTTTTCATAAGAGTAAACATGGACTTTCTTGCCGATTCTTCTTAATAGAAAACGACCAATTGGAACCGTGCGCTAGCTTCAAAAGCTTTTATGTTCCAATGTAGGCCTATAAGACGTGATGATGGCCAAAAGAACAGAGCCCTTCAGTTATCGAGGGATGACAAAGGAAGTTTCTTTTTTTTAACATAAACGTCACCCCACGAAGGAATTAGGTACTCCTGTATCCTGGGGTTTTTTTTTTAGGTGGGAAAATCATCTTATGACAAATCCCGCTCTTGGGCGGAGCGGGAGATAGTGTCAGACACTTTTACAGACTAAAACCCACTCCTGTTCCTTCTTTGCCTTCGTCCCAGGGTCCGGGTTTCGTTTCCACACTACCCATGGCCCCAGTAGGCTTCGACCCTGCTGGGCCACTACGATACTCCTGTATCCTGGGTGCGTTCACTAACATGTTCACTCCTACGCACGACAATCGGTCACGAAACACCTATCTATCTATATAGGCCACAAAAATATTGGTTCCGTACCGAAATCGAACCTGTGACACGCAGCGAAGCAATCAATGAATATCAATCGATGTTAGTATTGGCAGACTAACAGCCAGTTAGATTGATAAAATTTAGAGAATAACACGAAAGATCTGGGTGAAAGTCGCACATACCAGGAACGCATAGCACAAAAGAGACTGGTCGCTTTTTGCGTGGTTTACTGGTCTCTTTAGTGAGTTTTTGTGAGAGAATTAATTCAGGAGGAACAAAGGCTGCCAATGATGATGAAGAGGCTAGCATTCCATTTGCTGACAATCGTTTTTTTTTCATACCTGGGGCCCAAGTCTGCTATTTTTATAAATTTGTCATTCCAACACGATCCCATTGTCATTTTGCTAAAAGTTCGTAATCTGCTCATTGATCGATCAGTAGTGTCGTACTAAAGTTGTGGTAGAATAGCAATATCGAGCTTATTAAAAGCAGTGACTGCACAATGATGTTCTAATGGTAGATCACTGATCAAAGGAACTATCAAAAATTTTGTAAAATATGTACGAGATTACCATTCTAAGCCACTTTTTTCAATGGAGTGTCAGTGGTTGACCGTAAAAAGTTCAAACAACTTTCCCAAAGAAACTATTTTTCTTTTTTTTATCTGCAGCTTAGACCTATGTTCCGTGACTCAGGATTAGGCCTTTAAAGGATCACGGTTCCTAGTTAGATTAACTAATTGTCTTTGGATATGATTTAACCGAAACATGTAGGTACCTACACTGATGACGTACACCGATGGATCTGCAAGCTGCGCGGGTTATCACTATCGTAGGTAAGTTACATGAGACAACGGCATTTCGCGGCTAACAGCTAAGCGGTCGCAGAATTTTAAACAGCGGTCATAAAACTAATGTGTATAAAAAAAGGTTCTTTGGGAAAGTTGTTAGTGATCATGAGTATAATCACGTGTTACCAGTACCCTTAGTAGTAGATTACCAAACTTGTCTAAATCAACAATTATGAAATCAATGATAGACCATTTTGACACTATTGTAATAGCAGACTTAACCTGACCTGCATACATCATAATGACCATTATTCGATACTCTTTTCAATGATATAAACTAGTGCATAACTGGAGAACACACATCAATGGAGAAGCGCACTAGTTTATTAAGAGCCTATTCACTCTGGCCTTGAAGAAACCTAAATTATAATCGGACGGGAAGACAGCGGTAGGCAAATTGTTTCAGTCCTTCAATGTACGCGGTATAAACGAGGTGAATCGAACGCGTTGCATTATAAATTGAGACTGCAATGTAATTTTCTCGATCGATAGCGCTATTGTGAGTAATTGAAAAATGACGCCGGTCAACCGGTTGAATTGGGGTCAGATTGGGGCCAAACACATAATTTATTTACATGTTTATCGTCTCGATATCGTCAGTTGCTTAGTTGTTTCCTAACTTTTTTGGGACCAATATTTGAAAGCAATATATTTATTTCTACCATAATTCTTTGTTCACTGTCTTTAAAGCGCTTGTATTTATTTTATTATTTATGTACACACAAAAAACAGAAAAAGACAATATAAAATAGACAATAGTACAAAGGTACTGCTTATTTCCAAAGAAATTTCTTCAAGCAGACCTGCGAAAGGAGAAATTTAGAGAAAGAAATGTAGACAATAGTGTGTAGGAAGCAAGAGAAGAAGAATGTGTGAAATCTTAATCTAAACGGTCAAATAATACAAATATGTAGTTAAACATAAAAATAAAATACATATATAACTAATTATACCTTCTACTATAAATAAATATAATACATAATATATATGAATATAATTATCACAATTGACAGGAGAGATAGTGCTCTTTTATTCTATTTTTAAAGAGTGAGATCGATTGTATGTTATTATTTGCACATGACTTTTACAAATAATGAAAAATAATAGCCGACCTTAACCCACAATTGAGTTTTGTTACAGCAAACCTTATCTATATATATAAAAGGAGAAACTGACTGACTGACATATCAACGTACAGCCGAAACCATTGGGTCCAGTAACGTAAATTTTTGTACAAGGCTTCCCTTTATAATGTAGGCGAGTACTATGAAGGGGTTTTTGAAATTATTTTTTTTAATGAGGAAGGAACTCAACGTCTCAATCCATAAGGATTAAACCTTTGTACCCAAACTTTCTACTGAATACGTGAATTGCAATGTCTATTTTAATTATTCGCAAATCGATTCCTAATGGATAATATGCAAAATTTTATTTATTTATTTTATTCAGGTTAACCAACAACAGTTTACACCAGTACACTAGCAACTTAATAATTATAGTTGGATACAATTGCGGGCGCAACAATTAATTATAGGTTAACACCGCTAGCACAAAAAACATTGGTAAAATCATTAAATTATTAGACTACAAAATATTCTTAATGTAAATGTGAATATAATGCGACTATGAAAATTAGATTAAATTAATATTCAAATAAATTACTAAACAAGGTAGAAATTAAATAATAATTGATACGGAATTACACTAACAATTTAAAAAGAAAATAAAAACAACAACTATCTGAAAAATACTGAACTGTGGTAATAAATTTTAAAATATCTAAATCCATTAACAAAACAAGACATAATCTTTAAAATATATATAACAGAAATTAACCACCAAAATACAGAATTATTTTACCAAATTATACAATTAATAATTAACTAATAATAGATTCTAGATTTTACAATAGATTTTAAATTTTACACTAGATTTTATTGTAGAAAAAAAAATTGTGTGTAATAAAAGAAAAGAAAAACATCGAAATGTAAACAGCAATATCCCTACAAGTATGTCGTATGATTGCTCAATATAATGACTCTATGAACTACACTGGCGTGATGTATATCTATTATGTTACTATTAATGATCTTGCATAACCTAGGAATTGGAGAGTTTGCACAAAGTACAGACCTTCGATATGGCGGGCACAGGGGCGTTATGCTTTTCCTAGGATATCTAGCAGGCGCACGAAATCTAATTAGGCTAAGTAAGTCGGGACAGTCAAATTACGCAACAGTTACGCAAATTGGATATTATTATTGTATTGGATTGGATTGTGATGTAAAATTGGTGTAGTTTTGTATCTAAACTGGATAAATTGTGGAAACTCTGAAACAGGCACGCCTTTTTCGATGATTGTCAATCTTGTCGGTAAAATGGAGCTGAGAATTTTATTGTAGTGTTGGCTATCTCAACGTAGTTTGCCGAGAAGGTTGACTTGATACATTTGCTGACAAGTACTACAAAAACAGAATGTGCACATCCATATTCTAACGGTTAACAAATTAACTATTCATACGAAGACGTCACTTAAAGAACTTAGTATCAGAGCCAAAAACATTAACAAAAAAACAAAAAACATTCTACGTGGAAGGAAGTACAAAAGAATAAAAACAAAAAATAAATTTGAATACCAAATATTTATTTTGAGTAAACTCACTTATTAGACGTTCGATCGGCATTTTTTCCAGAGCCTCTCGATCCTTAGCGTAGAGCCTTACTTTCTTGATTTCAGATTTCAGCACTTCTTTCTGTTGAGCGTTCATTTTTTAATACTATAGGTACTCTGTTACCGGATTTGAGGGTTAAAACTAGAGTTAACTACTGTTCAGTCACTCTGGCTGGAAGGAACTGCGAGCCGGCAGACTCCGCGACTGCGCTGATCGATATTAATGTACTGTCGCGCTCGTAAATCTCTGTTCACTTTACTTTTCTGAAAAGAGACAAGTATATAGAAACAAAACTTTGATTTGGATTGTTACTTTGATATATATTTAGGTTCATTTTAGATTTTTAACAAAGTATCGATTTTTGGAGAGCAGTGGTGGCCGAGTCTAACGGCCCCGACTTATGAAGTTGTAGGTCGCGGGTTCAAACCCAGCCAGGCGCATTACTTTGTGTAATTTATTTAATCACCTCTGCTCTCAAAACGGTGAAGGAAAACATCGTGAGGAAACTGGCATGTCCTAGAACCAAAAATTCGAAGACATGTGACATCCACCAAACCGCACTGTGGCACGCGTGGTGGATTACGGCCCATTCCTTCTCCTAGAGAGGAGGCCTGAGTCCCAACAGTGGGAACGTTGTAAGGCCGACTATGCTATGCTATATCGATTTTTGTAAAAAGGCTAAAGATTATAAGTATATATGCGCGCATGTTTGACTAGTTCGACGAACTTCTAGTGTCCTGGTATATATACCTTTTATCCTAGGAATATGTTTCCTTGAGATAATTTTGTTGTGAAGCCACCGGCAGCAGCTTAGTTGTTAATAAATAGGAATTATTAAAATTTTGGTTCCATTCCTGGCCTGCCTATGACTGGCCTGTTGGTCTAGTGGTTAGTGGCCCTGACTGCTATGCCGGAGGTGTGTGTGTTCGATTCCCACCCAGGACAAATGTTTGTGTGATGAGCACGATCTGTATGAGTTGTTCTGTGTCTGGGTGTAATTTATCTATATATTATGTATGTATTTAGAAATACAGAAGTATGTTTATCAGTTGTCTAGTACTCATAACACAAGCTCTGCTTAGCTTGGGACTAGACGGCGTTGTGTGATAGTTCTGAAATATTATTATTATTATTATTCCAGTGGTACTTTATCTCTACTACTTCCTATCTCTATGTACCCTGCTATCAATATTTACCCCTCTATTTCTATTTACCCCTCTGTCTCTATTTACCCCTCGGTCTCTATTTACCCCTCTATTTCTATTTACCCCTCGGTCTCTATTTACCCCTCTATCTCTATTCTCTCCGCATGATTGTATTCGCTGTCCAGAATATTCGAAGAGATAATGTGCGTTCGCGACGTTATTAAGTGCTATCTAAATATAAGTACGACTCTTTCTGTGTCTGGGTGAGGTAGAATGATATTAATTATAATTAATAAAACAAGATCATCATCTATAACATTGATTAATCCTTAATTTTCAGTTTAAGTCCCCAATTTCTGTCCCCCAACTGTCATAATTGAATAAGTTTATCTGAAAAAAACAACAAAATTGTGAAGATAGCTAATAATTATTTATGTTCAGTTTTATGTCACAAAGATTCATCGACCGCAGCCACGAAATCGAAATAGGTACATTGGATTTGTATGTGACAACCTATTTGGATTTCGTCGCTGTTTTTTTAGTTTTTTGTTAATAACCCTTCTGAAAGTATTTCAATGACGATGGCAAATCACAACTCGATTAGTCAAGTACGCAACAAATATAATAGACCAGCCTGTGCACAAACACAGAGTTTTTTTTTATTTTTTAGGTGTGAAAATCATCCAATGATATCCCGCGCTCTTGGCCGGAGCGCGAGGGTGTGTCAGAGTTTTAATGTCTAAAAACCCAGTCCTGTTTCTTCTTTGCCTTTCAAACAAACCCTTGGCCCCAGTAGGCTTCGACCCTGCTGGGCCCATATGGTTTGCTGACATCCCCCAGAGGCGCGCGTGGCTATGCACCGTCGAAGAGTTGGGCTCGGTCCGGACGGTTACCGGACAGTCGGACGGCGAGCTACACATTGCTCGCCGTCTGTAACGATTGTCAAATATCTGTGAATAACGACTGGAACCAACAGATTACGTGCTTTTCGAGGCGCAGGATGTCTTCTCGAAAAAATACTTGCATACATAGATCACACTTATAAATGCAAAAGTCAATGAGCGTGCAAGTTTATTACTTCTTCACGCTTGAACGGCTGAACAGATTCGGAAGATATTTAACAAACGTGTAGACCATATCCTGGAGCAGCACTTATGATACTTTTTACTCTGAGAGTAAGTTCCCTTAAAAATATTTCTACTTTCACGCAGGCGAAGCTGCTGGCTGCGTCTAGTCTCAAATATACCTACAATCTTACTCATTTCCAACAACACTCTTTCAGGTGAAATGGATATAACTATGTATATGTGAATATTAAAAGCTTTCTATTACTCGTATAAATATTTATGCACTATGTCACATTTAATTTTCAAGCTGACTGTACCGCAGTTGTTCGCATCTGCTCGGGGCGACAGAGCGGGACGGCAATATGATATTGTAGTTAGGGTTTATTTTTGATAACTGGATCGATTTAGTCACGGGCATTCATAGGTTATACTGTTACATATTATGTACGAGTATTAAAAACGAATTTAATGAAAAATTTGGTATGAAATTTTTTTGTAGTTTTGTTTTAGCAACACTTTGAGAGCAAACAATAAATTGTAATGAAAAAACATATTTCTTGCGAAAAATCTTTGAATAGTCGTCAGTCTTGTGTCAAATATGTCAAAATTAAATATGCTTTTCACTTCCTGGAGGTTCTATATTTGTTCTAGATCAGTTCGATATATTCCTCCTCTTCTTTCAGTCAGTCATCGACTACACGTATAAACAAAACAATTTTACTTGTTACGACAGTTCTGCTGTGATTCTATGAGGATTTCTGTTCCATATCTTCGAGGTTCATGATCAGATCATAAAAATATTTCTATGGGACCAACTTGAAAGCATAACCTTTCAATAAAAAAAAATAATTCAAAATCGATCCACAATTGACCTTGAAATCGGTGAACATACATTAAAAAAACCCTAAAAAGTGTAAAATAACTTTAATTTCAGAAGTCGGTGTTAAATAACGAACATACGTTACTATTATAGAAACTCCGACTTCCAAAATTAAAGTTATTTTGCAATTTTTAGTGTTTTTTTAAATTGAAATCGGTAGATTTTTTATTTATTGTTACTTGATTTGTATCTTATTTATTTTTCTAATAAAGTGAATGTTTTGTTTGAAATTCAAAAAAAACAAATTTTTTAGTTAAGCTATTATAACAGCTTCTCAAAAAAGGATTAATATTAACGTCACCTTGTTTGAAGACCTATAGATCTTCAACCACTGTCATCCTTCCCTATATGATGTAATTTCTTAACCAGAAAAACGATCTACGAATTTAAAATCGCTCAAAGCGCCATCCAAACGAACTAGAATTACAAACCCAGCAGCTGAAGTGACAGTTAGCTGGGTCATATTTTTTAAGTGTCATCACTTCAAAAATATGACCCAGCTAACTGTCAATGACATCTCCCGCCTCAGGAGATGTCATTGGATGATTTCACACCTAAAAAAAATCCAACACAAATGTTTGTGTGATGGGCACAATCATTAATCCTGTGTCTGGGTGTAATTTATTTTTATATTTTTATTTGTTGAGTAATCTTGGAATACCCCAATAGCATTAAGATAACTATTATAACTATGCTAAGTACTGTGCACAACTGTTCATAGAATGCCTCGATCTCTCCCAGAAGCTCAGATTCTCCCCAATAGACAGATCTCTTGCAAACATCTTGGACGCCTAATTCCACTTAATCACTTCATCAATCCTTTCGGTATTAAAGCGGCTGAGATCGTATTTCAAGGACTTACCATTGGACATCTTCCAGGTTAATAATTTGCTACTAGCTGCGTGAAAATTGATTTCTCCATACAACTCCATCATCATCATCATTCCAGCCGAAAGACATCCACTCTTGGACATAGGCCTTCCCCAAATGCCGCCATAACAACCGACCCTGTGCGTCTCGCATCCATCGGATTCCCGCGACCCTCGCCAGGTCATCGGTCTACCATGTGGGAGACTTTCCATGCTGAGTCTTTAGGTACGTGGTCGCCACTCCAGAACCTTTAGTCCCCATCGACCACCTGTTCTGCGTACAATGTTCCCTGCCCATTGCCTTTTGGGTGACTTTAAGTCTTCTTATGAGGCCCATTGTAAGCGCTTATATTTCGGAGCCATATGTCATCACAACTCCATACATATTTAAAAAAGTTATTTTTAGTTAGTTTAAATAACTTATTTTGTAACCGGTGTGATCTAATCTTACACGAAAATAATGCCCTTAGATCGG
Source organism: Mythimna pallens (assembly GCA_961205895.1). Classification (NCBI taxonomy): domain Eukaryota; kingdom Metazoa; phylum Arthropoda; class Insecta; order Lepidoptera; family Noctuidae; genus Mythimna; species Mythimna pallens. The sequence goes on from OY540824.1 coordinate 1,747,977, forward strand.
GGAATCCCAAGGACAAAAACAATAAAAAAACAATTACAATTTCAATCTGTCTACAATGACGCCAAAATCCCGCGCCTAGGGATGAGAATGAAATAATCGATAACAAAGATTTTGAATTCTGTTAATTAATAATAATATATATTATACAGGGCGCTTGGTGCATCGTGTGCCAAATTAAAATGGTCGACGGAAGGGGTCATCTGCTATCCTTTCAGACCCCTAAACACTTCTCATACCCTGGGGATTTTTTTCATCGACTTTTTATTGTTTTGTGAAAATAAGACCCAAATTTTTCATTCAAACACAAATTAAAAAAAATACATAAAGCGTACACTCTAAATGTTAACTTTATTTAGATGTGTATTGTATTAGAGTACTTTTAAATTTTAAATTAGTGACTTTATCTGTCTAGTTTTTATTAATACAATTTAATTTATTTTTTTGGGAATGCCAACTAAAAGAGAAATACGAGATAGATTTTACTTTATAAGAGTGAGATAACATTTTTAAATATTAGTCTTATGTGACTCGATTCACGATTCTAACGAATTTACAAAGTTATAAAAAAATTTTTTTAAAAGAACTAGATAGCTAATGTTACTAATTTCAAATTAAAAAATACTCTAATACAGTACACATATAAATAAAATTAAAATTCTGAGTCTACGTCTCATAATTTTTTAAAATTTGGATTTGAATGAAAAAATTGGGTTCTTTTTCATAAAACAATAAAAAGCCGATGAAAATAAATCCACAGGGCATGAGAAGTGTTTAGGGGTCTGAAAGGATAGCAGATGACCCCTCCCGTCGACCATTTCAATTTTGCACACGATGCACTAAACACCCTGTTTATATTACCGACAAAGCCCGAAGAATCGCCAGACAAATGGCAGTGGGCAGGGCAAATTGCAGAACAGATGTTGGATAGGTATGAAAGGTTCTGGAGTGGCGACCACGTACCGGAAGACGCAGCGTTGGAAGGCCTCTCACAAGGTTGATCAATGACCTGGTAAAGGTCGCGGTATTCTTATGGATGCGAGACACACAGGACCGGTCATTATGGCGACTCTTGGGGGAGACCTATGTCGAACAGTGGACGTCTTTTGACTGAAATTATGATGGTGATGATTATATAATTATATATTTATCTACAAAATTGTAAAAACTAGTGATTTTAGTACTCAATTATATTTAGTCGGGTACAGAAAAAACCCTAGCTCTTAAAGTGCCCTCACCTTCACGAATACACTTCTCGAGAAGTTGCTTTAACCAGTTTTAAAATACAACAGCTGATGACTTGCAGGATAATGTTAGCAAGTTCGTGGATACCGTACTTTTCAAATAATGACTCACCTCTATATAAGTTTACCCTAATGAGAGAAAGAAAGGGTCTTATATAGGCTTTACAGGAAGACACGAAGGGGTCAGTCGCTCTTACTCTTTATACTCAGCTGTCTGATACTATTTCCTACTAATATTATTATTCAATTTATTTATTAACATATCATATAAATTATATTTTTAAATATTTCAATAAAAATATAAAAAAAACATTTAAAAACATAAAAAATAGTACCACAACGGCATCGAGAACAGGGTCCAAGCTACCGGTGGTCTGGGCTCCTGACAGAGGAATCTCCTAACAATGCGCGCCGTGTCCAAGAGTACTGCTTTCTGGATCAGGCCCTTGATCCAGTTGCTTAACGAGAGCCTCCTTAGATGTTGTTCGAGGAGTTGTTATTATTATAGGGCCGTTTTAATATTAGATAAGAATTTTATAAACAGCTTATGAATTTTGAACCTTCCAAAAACAGATGCATTTAACTTAAATTCTGGCAGTGTCAATATCAATTATTTAAATAAGACTTTTAAACTGTCCTAAAAGGCCTTTCTGAATGTTAATGCATTTTGAATAAGCTTACGCCATGCCTACGCCGTAGCAATGCTACGCTTGCTACGAGCCCGTAGCAAACGCCTACGAAAAGTTGTAGAACATACACTTCGATTAGGTATGCAAGAATGGTAAATATGTAAAATAGACATAAGCTGAGAAAATAAGTTCGAATCTTACTAGATTTGTTGGAAATCTGAGAAAGAAATAACATGTAAACATACAAACGGAAAGTCGCTTTATCTGCTACAAAACTTATTTCCTAAAGTCATTCCTAAAATATATTAAATACTTTTTTGTACTTCCAAAGTTCACACAGACGGAGGTTTAGGCCTAATACGCCCCGTACGTGTATTACTTGCGCTGCGGCTAACAATAGTCTTCTCTGCAGTTTGGAGGCCGTAACTACGTTTTTGGTTTAGTCTTGATTAAGATCTCCTATTAAAACAGAATGCAGTGGTGTATCATCTTTAATACGGGGTCACTTTGACCTCGTACAGCACTTAGATAAAAAATATTTTAGTTCCTTAAACCTTACGGGGTTTAATAAGCCCCTTACCATCATAATGATAGATTTTAAACGAGGTCTTAAACGCCCCGTACCGCAGGGATGGATGTAATACAAAAATGAGTGGCACTATCAACGTATTATATAAGATATACATAACTCAAATACAATAACACAATAAGGTTGCTTGGCACACCGCAATTTGCATAAGATTTTAATATTTTCAAAATAATTATAACATTCGCTAATGTTGCTCGCTTTAGGCTAACTTATGTGACACATTATACTTAACTGTTTTTGCTATATATTCCTTTGTATCTGCAAAAGTGTTTTTTCATTCATAAGAAGCTGATGACACAAGACACACTATTATAACCTTCTGACTCACTTTTCACGTGAACTTAGGCAGACGTTAAGTGGTTATTATTTATATTTTGCTCACTTTACCTATTTTCATGAATCTTTAGCCAATTAATTACAACATTGCCCTTTTCTCAGTACTCTATACAAACGTAATCTTGGCGTTCTGTCAAGGACAAGGGGTGTAATCTATCGACCTTTGAAAGCTCTTTCACCCCCTATTATAGTCGACTTTCACCCTTAAATTGACTAAAACCATTTCCATCACAATATTTAGATTCAGCGTTAGTAATACACATAATACTGACAAAAATAAAAGCATTTAAATCCTGCTATTTAGTAAGTAAACTAATATTTATGAAATAAGTCGATTTTTTTAGCGAGGAAAATGTAATCGAATCGAAAATAAAGTGAACCATATCGATGGTACCGCCCCTAGCGCAACTGTATTCATACCGTACCGTAAAAGTTAGTTTAGTAGTAATAACACCTTTATTGCTGTGAAAATAAAGATTAGTTTGTCATGAAATCTGGCTAATAAAAGCGGTCGTAGATTAAGGGGTAGTTGTACAGTATTTTCTGCTTGATCGGAGTATTATTGCGCACTCAGAATGATTAATTACTTTATTCTAGTTTGTTTGAGAATGTACTCTCAGTTGACCTTAGTGTTTGTACATAATGTGAGGTGTTTGTACACATTGCAGTCACTTGAGAAGTATGTGAAACTGATTCTTTAGTTTTGTAGTTAGTTTTTTGGTTTTTAAATGTACTTGAGGCATGTAACGTAGTTCAGAAAAATTCTTTGATAACAATAAAATTGTTATAGCAGCCCTTGTCTCGTGTTATTTGGGATCGGCGCAACACATTTAATCTTCCATTCTGTCCTGTCACTTGTCACGCTATCACTAACTCACTTTTCTTTCATATCACTTCTCACACAATCCATCCATGTTTTTTTGGCCCTCTCCATCTAGTTAGAAGTTAACATTACTAAGTAATATTATAGAGTGCTAAACTTGTTATTTTAAACTATAGTAATACTTTACTATATCCTATATCTTTGGCTAACATGTATCCTAACGTACTTGTAGCCATTTCAATTGGACTTCTATTTAGTATTCTTAGGTTTAAAATATTTCAGTTGTATCGATACTCATACCATTTTTTATTTATACTTACTTTTTACAGATACTGGAACTGCTCGAAGCTCAGCCGTCATAAAGTCGATTGCTCTGTCGAAAGCTGTCTTTTGCTGTTTAAAGGATTAGGATTTTGTATAACAACAGTGTTTTGATTAATTAAATAACCTGAGAAATAGATATAAAAACAAACTTGAAGTCATCAGCGTACGCACTAATTACGGTAGAAAGACCATATTATTTGAAGGAGTACATTTGTTCAATGGATTACCGGACGATATTAAAGAGTGCAACAATGTGAATACATTTAAACAGAAGCTAAAGAAATATGTATGTACACTATAATCTGCTAATACTCTGGAGGAAATTTGTATTGTATTATGTTCATTACTTTGTATCTCATTTTAAGTGGACTGTACGTTCTTATGAGAAATAAATTTCTTTAAACCGAAACCGAAATATTAACTGCTGCGGCTATTTGTTGCCGAGTTGCCTACTCTCAAAAAGTTAATCTGGCAAACATTTTTCATTGATGTGATTTACGAAACTGAATTAATGATAAAGTCAGTGTTTCTGTTTATTTTTCTCGGGATGGTAATTTTTATGAGCTCAGTTGGTTTTTACAGCAGTAACTTGAAAAGTTTTAAAACTCATTTTAGTTCTCATCATCAGTAATCTCATTTTATTTTTGGAAATTTTGATGAATACATCTTTTAGATTGAGTAAAGATGTCCAGATGAATGAACAATAAACTTTCGACAAAGTATTTAAACGTGGACGCTACCTGTTAAGCTGGAAGCTGCCCCGCTCTGATTTATCGATACGCGCCAAACGCAACCTAGACTCTCTCTAGGCTATCCACAGAGGTAATAAACGTCCATATTTCAATCAGTGACATTTGGCAACTTCAAGCCATTGAATTGACATAGTTCACCGACTTCAAGGCAATGCATGTAACAAGTTGGTAGACGCGAATTTGTTTGTGTTAAAAAATGATAAATTATCAAGTGCGCGAGTGATGGATATAATATTGAGTGAAGATTCTCTTTGAGTTTCTGATCCAGACAAAAGGATTACAAAACAAAATAACAGGTCTTTTCATTAGGAAATTCAATGAATTACAATTATTTGAAGTGCATCTATAAAATCGATATTGTGTAGGTCAGTCTATTAATAGAATCCTGCTGGGGGTCGGAGCTTTTTATTATTGATGAAATAGTGCGGTTCGCTCTCGCAAGTTGCTCTGTAGACTAGTGAGTGAATGAGACCAAATTATTGTTCGATTGTTGTGATTCGACAAAGAAAGCATTCTTTCTTTTACCCTCTACCAATGTAAGTTATGGCTTTTTGCTACTGAAGGCAATACAGGAGCGCTCTTGTGAACCAAAACTTACCAAGCCTCATCATGTTTCAAAACATTAATCTTGTGCGGCAAAATATCAATTGCGCAGTAACGATATTTTTACTAAATAAAACAGACTTAATTCCACATATAAGAAAAATTTAATAATATAAAACGTGTATGCTACTTCATGTGCCTCACGCAATGAGACCTACCATACATACATCGGAAAGGAAACGAAGATAAATAATAATAATAATTAATCGTTAACAATAACAATTATTATTATTATTTGTAATGTAAATATTTACGATTAGTAACTATAATTAGTGTTTATATACAGTAACGGCTCATTGGAAATATAAACGCCCTTACAGTATTAAACTAGAAGACAACATGCAGGTTCCAAAGCTTCGCCCTTTTTGATACAACACTGTTCATCCTATCAAACTCATACGTGACTATCCAGTTCACAAAACTCTACAAGCAATTTGTTTCAGATTATAGATAACAATTAACATAGAATTTGTAATGTACACTTAATAATAACAACTTACGTAGAAGACATAGAATAATAATATATATAATATAATCACGCTCCAAAGCTTGCAAAACAATTCATCGTGTGATAAGTCTCTTAAAAACAATTTAATTTATTATTATATTTTGAATAATACTTAAGATTCTCACCAATCCGTGAAATAATGATAAGAATCGGACCTGATAACACGGAACTAGTCTAAACTATATCTAGCTGGTCTAGTCGTACTAGTTCGTGTTATCTGTCCAACGCTTCGACAAAAAATTTCAGCAATTTTTCCTAAAAATATTTTTTAAAGCTAAAATTTATATGCCAAGAAGGTAACAATAAAATTATGTAGTCTTTGCTTAACAATTCAGATTAATTAAAATGTATTTTGAGCCCACATTTATAGTACTGGCCAGGAATAGCCCAGATCACAACTATTTATGCTGGATAGTCAGGTGACAGAAAAAAAGGCGCAACTTTACCGACTGATTTCAGAAGATCAATGACGCAATTTGGCAATTTGATGACGCTATTATAGTGTCGTCACCGCATGATCTATCTATGACGAAAGTCTTTATAATAATAATGCTTATAACCAACTCTGGACTAATCAATGCATTCATTTCTTTCAGGTAAGTAAGCAGATATCTAAAGTAAGTTATTTTTATTTCCATAAGCTTATCCAACCCGTTTGAAAATATTTCCTAAAACGTTGGTAACAGGTATTTAGCCTAATTTTGAATTTCATTCTCTAATACAACCTTTGAATAACCTAACTATTCAGTTTTATTTTTTAAATATTATTGAGATACAAACAACCATCATGAAGTTTAAAAATAGTATTAATTACTTATTTAATAGGGTATAATTATTATAAGTGTTAAAAAAGCTATTATTATCTAATAATTGTTGGTGATTCATTTTGTTGTTGAATAAGCTTATGGATACTATGTTTTGGCAATGTAATAACTGAAACGTTATTTGCATTTAAGCAATTGTTACTCTTACAAAAAATATACCACATTTTACAGTCGACAAATTACATAGATACTGGAAAATATAAATATTTAAAATGTATTTAATAAGAATTACATTTTTTCATCCAACAGCCGGTTATAAGTCCCAAAATTCATCCTTACAATATTGATATTCAAAATGTCCATCCGAATCGGGAACACAATGGAATGTACTAACTCAGTAAAGTTAAACTTAGGTATAGTTGCTCAAATATTGACAAAACGATGACAATCATCAAAGTAAGGCACCGTGTTAGCAAATTATATTAATTATCTTACAAACTCACGCGGAAATATCTTGTTGTAAACTGTAATTTTACTGAAATTCATTAGAAAACGTAAAAAATAAAAAAAAACGAAGAAAAATGAGAAAAAACTGCTACGTCATAATTCGCTTTTAGTTCGGAAAAGTCGCACTAGTTGGCGCCACTGTGCAGGAGATATCTCGCGGTGTTCATTGTGCTTTCTCGTTTTCGCAAATTTCACACCCATGGCATCAGGGACGGGGCAGACAAGTGCGGTAAATGCTTACTTGAAACTTGTACAGTTTGCTTTTTATTAGTAGCTTAGGCTTTTTAGAAGTATTGATTTGTTACAGTCGCTTGAGTCGTATGACTACTGATAAATCTATTGAATCCAAAATGTTTCTTTGTTTAGACAACATTATTGTCAGTAGTGGCCGAGTGAGAGCAGTGATGGCCGAGTGGTAACGGCCCCGACTTACGAGTTGTAGGTCGTGGGTTCAAACCCAGCCAGGCGCATTACTTTGTGTAATTTATTTCATCAGCACTGCTCTCTAAACGGTGAAGGAAAACATCGTGAGAAAACATGCAAACGGCATGTCCTAGAACTAAAAATTCGACGAAATGTGACATTCACCAACCGCACTGGGCCCGCGTAATGGATTACGGCCCATTCCCTCTCCTAGAGAGAGAAGGCCTGAGTCCCAGCAGTGGGAACATTAAAAGGTTGATTATGCTTTTTTCAAAATATATCCGCGTGTAAAATAAATTAAATATATAGAAAATGGCACCAAACTATCTTTACATAAATGCCTTGATGTTACTTAGTATAAAATTGTGCGGTTTTGTTTGTGAATTCCCAAGTGTTGATTCAGTTATCATAAACTGTGTATCATAAGCAGTTCAAGTTTGTTTTTCAAATATCTACTTCAAGAAAACCAAAAGTGTTGACGCTTTTAATTTTTTTCAGTTTCAATTGATTTTTTGGATATTTTTTTTAATGACCGAAATATGATTATTATTTTACATGACTTTTTCAAATTATTTTGCTAGAATTATAAAACTTTGACAAATTTCAAAACTTGATATTTAGCATTTATGTAAATATAATTTTTCCACACATACCTGTGACTAAACAACTTATAAATCATTATATATCTGCCTTAAATTAGATACATTTAGCTAATGAATCTTAACCACTATTTTTTTAATAATTATGTAGGTAAGTCGTTCCCGAGTCGGTGGAGTCGAAAATTTATACAAAGAGTTGATTTTAACACAGCCGCATATCTTGAATGACGAAAATTTATCTATTTTTATAGTGGTATATTGTAAGTATATATATTATTATAAGATAAATGTATATTTCGTTTATATATTACGTTTTCTAATACAATAATTATGACATAGTTTGACATTCATATGGAATATTCATATCGATCTTTTTTTACCCGCTTTAGGAGCAAAATTTTCGAATCCTTTGTCTCGTTACCTTTATAAGGTCTAAAATCCAAATTACTATAGGTAATGCCTATCCGTTGGTCGTTATAGGCTAGTCGAAATATTATTTAGAGCCCATGAAAATAGGTTTGAAAATTATGCTCCCCTACCAATAGATTAGGCAATCAGAAAAAGTGATGTCATAGTCAGCGGGTAATTACAAGTATATCAATAATGTAGGTATTCTAATACACTACATCAATGCAGTAACCAGCCGTCGTGCATATTTAACCCTAGTACACATAGACCATTCATTAAGCGGTATTCATACCATACAAATAACATTTATTTCTATCATGTCATCATTTTTATTATTAAAGTATAATAAATTTATGAATCACATTAATTTTTTTTTTAATTTTTTGTTTCTTACTTCTATGATTTCACGGTTGTTACACTTATACATCGATCTAGAAAAGAAATGCAGAATGATTTAATTATATGAGTGGTTATGCATGATTTTAAAAGCTAAATTCGTACAGCTAACACATGATTTTACGTATATAGCCTAACCCATAAAGTGTGTTCAAAAACACAGTCTTTCTAGCTGGTTTTGAAGCTAGCTAAGGGCTTATACAGGTCCAAACTCCTCAAAATGCATCACGCTTTCATATATTTTCTTAAAAGCAAGTTTATTTTTTGCATCAACCTGTATACGTCACGCCACAGAAAATAAGCGTGAGCTATACTTACACGCGTATAAAACCCCCTGTATATGCCCGTGCATTTTATTACGTGTACTCAATAGCAATTTATTAAAGCAAGTGACAATCCAAATATATATATATATATATCTATTCTTCGAAAGTCAATTTGGTTTTACCAAATATTTCGAAAAAAAAATAACGTATCAAATTTTGCTAACTGTCTTGGTATGATTATAAAATTCCCAATCGAAATGACGGTAATTTTATAATTGAGTCACTCAGTGAAATATAAAAGTGAGTGAGTCTGGGCAAAGTACAGTGACTCAAACTTATATGTTTAAAATTTAAAATATTTTTGTAAAATGACATTAAGTTGAAAAAGACAACTCCAAAAGTTATTTGCGACTGATCTCAACAAAATATCTTGTACTTTGCGATTGTTAAATAATTGATCCGTTATTAAAAATTTACATAATTTTATTATTATCGCTATTGAACACGTAATTCAGTTATTGTCTACTGTCAAAACAAATCAGAAATATATTTTTTATAAAAACTTAGAGGGTAGTCCCAAGTAAAACTCAAAATTTTTGCAGCTCTTGTATTTATATATATATTTCCTTGTATTTTATTCTTCAAGTGTGTTCATCACCTAACTCCTCCTAAACGGCTTGACTGATTTGGATAAAACTTTTTATTTTTGAGTGGGTTTATAAATACAATTGAATTCGGTAGGCGGGCTGCGATCTAGTAATTTTATTTTTGACGGATAGCCAGTCTTCGGACAGGACAAGTTAAATATAAAATTTAAATGTATACAATTTTGAAGTTTTACAATAATCTATGTTGCACTAAACCTGTTCACTATCGGCACTGCATTGATATGTCAAAATTAACTTTGAGAGGATTCTCAAGTTACGTTCGGAAACAAATAGGGCGCTTTCAATTTAGACGTTTCATGTCGAATCGCTGCCGCACGTTTACCGTGCCAATGGTTATATACCGCAAACAGCCCGCTGCCGTACGATAGCAGTCCGATACCAAACGCCTAAATTGAAAGCGTATCTGACTACCGTGCGGTTTGTATACTAGTGACGCGACATCAGTCAAGCCATGGGTTCTGATTTAGACATATTACTGTTAGTGCTCTTGTTGAAATTCATCAAGTTGTCGAGCGTTCGCGGTACGGCGCCGCACTGTTGCAGCAATACGCGCTTTGTATTAAAAAAAATATTCCGTGAGCAGTACGACTAACGCACCGCTAAGGTACCGCAGCCGACCGTTAAAAAACGTATTATTTTATTTATTTATTTTATTTTTTATAACTGTCACACAACGCCGTCTAGTCCCAAACTAAGCAGAGCTTGTGTTATGGGTACTAGACAACTGATAAACATACTTATATATTTCTAAATACATACATATATAGATAAATTACACCCAGACACAGAACAAATGATTGTGCTCATCACACAAACATTTGTCCTGGGTGGGAATCGAACCCACGACCTCCGGCATAGCAGTCAGGGCCACTAACCACTAGACCAACAGGCCAGTCAAATAGTATAAATTGAAGGTGTCCATAAAGTAGTTTTTTTTTTGTTTTTTTTTTAACCAATAGGCTTTTTATCTTTTTTTTTTGTTTTGTTTTTATGTAATCAAACTTATGAAACAGGCGAGTGCTTCGAGGTTTAAGTACTTAAATTAATTTTAGTAGTTTATTATTTAGTTTGTTGAGCTTCAACAGATTTTTTTTTCTATTTGTTTTAATATTTATATTTTTTATGTCATGCGACCTTATTGATGACAGTTTCTATTCGTGCTCATCATCTTGTACATTAGATCAAAGATTTTCTAGTTTTTTATAGTTATTCCAATGCTCTAAGACTGAAGCTCTTCGAGACCATCTTTCTGCTACCTTTTTAAACTGTCGCAAAATCTTTAGTGCTTTGCACATAAATGCCCAAAGCATTTCTGCTCACTACTCTCGATTTGTTATCGTCGTTCGACTCAAATCTTGTTCACGCTGTCCTTGTCTCTAAATTGTAATATTTATTTTCGTATTGTTGGTAATTTTAAAATAGTATTCTGGAGACTACCCTCTATTGTGATCTCTCTCTGTTACTCAATAATCAGCTGGGAGTAAACTCAACGTTGAATTAAGCTCGCCTATGTATTAACGTATTAATGTATTACCCAACTTGTCTTTCTGTTCAATAAAGAATTTAAAAAAAAAAACATTTTGACAGTCGACAAACAATGCAAAAATGAAAATGTGTTCATAACTGAGATTTTCGAAATGAAATATCTAAAAACGCCAAAAATGCACAAATACTAAATAACAGTGAAATATAAAATGGAGTAAACTTAATTAATTGTAACTTTAATGGTGATTCAATAATTTAAATGTAATCAAATCTAGGTACATGGGACGACAGAATATAATAACTTACTGAGCGTAATGCAAATGCAGATTTGCTTCTTGTGCCTATACTAGGCTGCAGAGATGTCACACGCACGCGATGTTACATCGTAATTTTACTATCCAATGAAATAAAATAATGCGCAAAACACACTAAACTAAATTTGTTCGTAATATTAAGCGTGGTTAATTACATTTCCGTACTAACACCCTACCATTTATTATTTTTAATCATTAGTCAATCGAAACACAAAAAAGCAGATCCATCTTTTCGATACATTCGTCCTCAGTCAATATTTTATAATAATTACTCAAATTCAGTCAAAATTCATGTAAAATATTTGGCTATAGTAAAATTTGTCGTACCTTAATACTAATATTATTGTATTTAGCTTTCAATATCGCTTAAAGTGCGTGTGACAACTCTGCAATGGTAGATACAAAGCACATTATTGTGTATTTTGTAGAACATATCAAAGGGAAGACTAAATTATTGGCCCCGGGAGGTATGTTAATAAATCGGCACAATTACTGACAACTCAACGACACTGCACACTTTCAAAAGAGCTGTTCATCATTACGTACAGCCGTTGTTTATACTTATTATCTAGTCACAAAGTTAGGTACTCCGTAACTGCCACAACTTGCGTATATCATTTTGCAGAGTTGTTCTTATCTCATACTGCAGAGTTGTTCATAATATTCTTAACCCTGCCGAGATACATATGCAGGGTAGCGTCGTCGAAAGTAAGTTAGTTGTAGTAAGCAAGTGCTTATGGTAACTTAATTTAAGTAATTGTGATGTTTATAGAGGTAATAATAATTAAATAATTGCGTTTCCCTTATCACTAGAAAAATACTTGTCCAAATTATTCGGTTAGCGATACGAAAGTTAGTGGCGTTACGTAATTATCCAAATTGCTTAACACACCATTTTGATAATTTAACGCCATCAACAATTTACTACTTATATATTGAAGATGTAGTGTTGAGTTATCAAAATGAGAAGTATTATTGCAATCAGTGTGTTATGCAATTGTGATGGAGACCAATTAGTCTTAAAATGGTGGCCATAAACAAATATTAGCGACTGTGTCAGGCAGGCGACGTCGGGGGCAACAAATAGCGAGTAAAAAATTGTGCTGTTCTTGTATAATTACTGAGATCAAGATTGAACACGCGTACATCGACATCGATGGCCTTCGTCGCCGGCCTAATAATTAAGGCTTCTACACACTTAGCGCAACTCACATTACAAAAATACAAAAAAAAAATGTACTATAGATGTTACCCTCCCTGTAGGCTTAACATTAAATATTCACGCTATGTGTGTAAAAGCATGCTATAAATTAAACAGTGCAGACAATAATAATCCTTAAAACTAACGAAATAAAGGCCAGTTAACCGCAAAATATCGGAATGAAAGAGTAAAGAGAAAGCTTAACACTACTGAATAAAATACAATTATACAAAATAAACACGAATCTGCGCCGAGACCGCGGACCAGTCGATGATAATCTTACTGTGATCTTGAGGCCTTAGCGCGAGTTGTTTTAACGTAAAAGTTTTTGATCGAAACGTTTACCGCCCTTAGCTCTCTGATTGGCTAAAAGCTTGGAGCGGGCCAATCGGAGACTCGAACTTCATAAACGTGTCTGTCGCGTGAACGTAAAACAAATTCACACTAGGCACTCTGATGCCACGCTGTCACTTAGGACAGGGGTGCTCACAGCACGGCGATGCTCCGACTGGTCCGCAGCACCGACATAACATCAGGTAACGCGACGCACTAAGCCTAAAATAATAAAGGTCGTGCTCGGCGTCGGTGGGATGATTAGCCGACCTCCCCAATAAATAATATGACCGCGATTGAAATGCATGTGGGGGCGCAGAAGGCTGCCCCTCCCACTCATGGCACACTCGCACCATCGCTAGGCGACGGCGCCAAATACAAAGCTCACAAAATTATATAATACACAACGGCTATAAATCGAACTCTTAGCAACAAAGAACCATAACGATAATTGCCGAAACATCAAGAGATTTTTCCCGAATAAAAAACTCGTTTAAACTTAAAAACAAAACTTTAAAGCATTAGGTGTAATGAGTGTTGACTCGGCTACGACGTAGCGGCATTCTTTGGCTTGTCGCTGTATCTGCTCATCACAATCAATTCCGCGTTCACAACTCACAACAACCTATAAACGGAATTATTAACATACGTGTAACTAAACGGGGTACGCGAGCGATTTATTTGCGTTTTCGCTGCGTGGCGCGGCTGACAGCCGCGGGCGTAGTCGCGGTGGGGGCCGCGGGCTACGCGTGACGCTTGGCGTGTAACGCCAGGTGGTCGGAGCGCGAGAAGCAGCGCTCGCAGTGGCGGCAACGGAACGGCTTCGCGCCGGTGTGCTTGCGGTAGTGGCGCGTCAGCTCGTCCGAGCGCGCAAATCGCCATTCGCAGCCCTCCCACGAACACTTGTACGGTTTCTCGCCTGTAATTAATTAGATAAATACGTTTTTAATAGACAAATAGAAACTGTTCTAGTTATAAAGAGAAGATAAATCATAAGAAACATATTCGCTAGTCGCTTTTAGAGTTCTTCAGGCAAAGATATTTGTTACCTACATGGGGTTGGGTTACCCGCGCAAGCAAAGCAAAACCGAAACGCAAATGAAACTAGCATGCAACGCAAAAACGTACATATTTACTACATATTTTTACCTCTTCAATAGCGGAACAATGAAAATAGTACATTTTAATACAAGCGGAGAAGGTTTGTCTCTGTGACCGAGACGGAATTCTCATTGGAGCAGAGTGCTGCAGTGACAAATTTCCACTTGTATCAAAACGACGTTTTTCAATACACTTATACTAAAGACTACTTATACCTACAGAAATACTTAAATGTAAGTTGACCGGCAACTCGTAGGTGTCGCTTAGCGCCCAGCCCGATAAATATAATAAATTGTGGCGGAGGAGAGTTCACGCACTTTTCCGCACTAGTGCAGAAAACAGTGAATTGCGTGCCTAAAAGCGGTAGGGATAAGAGTAGGTTTTCGAATAAGTGCATAGAAAAAATATTTTCAAAGCACTGGTCAAAAACATCGAATTATCAGTTAATTAAAAATAATTATTACGACGCACTAGGCCTAATACTAGTGCTGACTGCCGACTGTAGCAGGGTTATGGCAATATAATTGTATTGCATTGTATTCCATATTAACCCGTTAGTCAATTACGTGATATAAATAGAGAACTTCAATCAAACATTCGTACGAAAACTTATACGGTGTGACCTGCATTCAGCAGCGGAGACCGAACAGGACCTCTAATGATGAGCAGCCGTCGCCACCACTCTTTCAGTAAGTGTGAAAAGTAGAGTATGCTCCTCAGAGATAAGGCTATGTTTGTCTTGAGCTAGCTTGAATCCTTCACTGTTTTCAGCATCGACTTATATCGTGGTACATATATATCGATAATTGTCAGAGTGAGGCACTAACGAATCGTGGGAGTATGTACATTACTCCCACGATTCGTTAGTGCCTCACTCTGTTCGGGGGTTAACTCTGAATTTTTTCATACCAGCCCTCCTAGCAAAGTTACAACCATTTCGACCACGTGAATGAGCGTTGAGATGACGTCAGAACAAAGGAATCAGAGGCGTGGCCGACCAACATTTGATGATATGTCAATCCTCGTTTGGCCATATCATTGGTGTAGGATTTTCTGAAATAAAAGAACTAAAAAAAGTAGGCCAAACAAGGTTTGACATATCATCAAACTTTAACGTTTAAAACGATCTGGCCAGTTTTACTTGGCCATGTCATGTATCAAGTGATCAATTTCTAGGATCTGGCCACATCACATATACAGCTATTACTTTACTAAAACGTAGTGTGAACACGTGCTTATGAACTTAATTTTACAGTAAATCGATTATTCAAAGTCATCCGTAAAAAAGAAAAATATTGCTCCACTGGTCTTAGGGGGTTTTAATATCGTGCGGATTTCATCACGCAAGCGGGACTGCCCCGCATGCGGAAAATTACAAAATGCAAAAAAACGTACGTATTAAATGGACATTTGCGGGGGCTACGCATGCGGTGCAATCTTGCATGCGTGAACAAAACCGCACGATATTAAAACACCCTTATTAAGTCGAAGCTTCGATGAATAACTTCTCCCGGTCGGTATGGGTGGAGCGGGAGTGAGTCATCATCATCATCATCATTTCAGCCGAAAGACGTCCACTGCTGGACATAGGCCTCCCTAAGTGTCGCCACAATGAACGGTCCTGTGCATCTCGCATCCATCGGACTCCCGCAACCGTTACCAAGTCATCGGTCCACCTTGTAGGAGGCCTTCCAACGCTACGTCTTCCGGTACGTGGCCGCCATTCCAGAACCTTTCGGCCCCAACGGCCATCTGTTCTGCGAGCAATGTGCCCTGCCCATTGCGACTTTAGTTTGGCGATTCTTCGTGCTATGTCGGTAACCTTGGTTCTCTTGCGGATATCCTCATTCCTGATTCGATCACGCAAGGAAACTCCGAGCATAGCCCTTTCCATCGCCCTTTGGGTGACTTTAAGTCTTCTGATGAGGCCCATTGTAAGCGACCACGTTTCGGAGCCATATGTCATCACTGGCAACACGCACTGGCACACGGGAATGAGTGTCACACTTATACTGACTTAAACCCATAGTATTCGTTTAGCAGGCTGTTCTTTTACCATCTATTGCTCGCCATCCGCAAACCTACAATCGCCATCGAAATCGTCCAGCGACTCCAAGTTCGAGACATAAAGATGTATTATTTTCTGCATAGCGAAAAAAAAAACAATAAATTCGGAAGCATGCAATGGCTTTTGCAACGATACATTTATAAATTATCGGTCATATTTCGTGTTTTTTTTTATATTATAATCGCATAGCTATTAAGTATGACCTACTAACAGTGCGCAAGCGTGAAACCCAGGCGTACCTAATTTATTTTCTATTTACTTAAGATAACCTACTATTCGTATGTGCAATTCACTAAGGCTTTTGCTACACCACACAATTTATTATTTCTACACCTAAAGAAGGAACACAAGAGTGGGTTTTAGTCAGTAAAAGTCTTAAACACTCTCTCGCTCTGCCCAAGGGCGGAAGATGTTAATTAAATGACTTCCCACCAAAAAAAAAAACAAAAATAACCGATGTGACCTTTTCCTTATTTTTTTAAGCAACTGCTTTTTTTAAGCGACAGTTTGATTAGTTAGTCGAATAGGTAAATAAAGTTGTCAAAATTGTATGGTGCAAACTTGTTTGCATGTTGAATGTGATGCTATCAGCGCCATCTAGATTTGAACTGAGTTAAACATTTGTGAAACGCAGAGCCATGTTATCGAGTAGTTCCTTGTGTATTCGCTTGGGTGTATTTGCTCTCTAAATTTTTGAAAGTTTAAACTCGTGTAGGAAATTGAATTTTGCGCCATCTAGTAATACTTAACCAAAGTGCAAAATGTCTAGTGAAAATTATACAGGCTGAGCTCTTCACCTGTTCTCTCAAAATCCACTAGATAGCGTTATTTTCAATCATGTTCAGGTTCAAAGGCAATCTGGCAAAAGTTTTGAACAGTTTCCATAAAAATCCGCTAGATGGTGTTATTTGCAATTTTATTTAGGTTACATTTCAAGTATATTTTTAATAGTTTTTACGAAAGATTTTTAATACAAGGTGCACGGATAGGGCTCTTTGCCCATTACCCGTTAATTCAACAAGGTGGTGATGCAGCGCCAAATACTTTTTGTACAAACTAAACTAATCGCCAATTTTTGAGAACTTCCGCTAGATGGTGCTATTTTAAATTATGGTTGGATAACACAAATGTGTTTCATTCGACAACAGTAGATGGCGTAATAACAGATGTTTACACATGATTGTGCTAGTCTATTGCACTTTGAAATTACAATAACAATCAAGTGGCCTACTTTGTGTCTGACTTCCTGTACAGAGTCATAGTAGGGCATTGTTGGAAAGATCTAAAGCTAGAAGCTTATGGTTACAGGAAATCGTTCGAATAACTCGGATTTTATGAGTAGGTACCTACCTATATAAATAATGACGATCGTGAAACGTGATGTCAATGTATTTAGGGAGATTACTTCGGACAGTAAGCATATTTGCCGATATTGAATCGTGCCTAAACTGGTGACTTTCTTTTATATCTAATATTTTTATTTTGGACGGTTCTATAAACCAGTTGCATTTCTTGTGCACTGAATTTATGTGATTCAAAAAATTATAAAATACACTTAATATTCTATAGGTGCTAATAGTACTTTATTTTTTATGTTTGAATAATATTCATGATTCGATAATTGAACTAAGTACAAACTATTTAAAAAAAGTTCAATAACATGAAACTTCAAGATCAAAATATGAACGGAAGAATTTAGGTACCTACGCTTCAATATCGACAAATTCGCAGTCTGACGGAATCACTTTAAATAGAAATGACAACACATTTCCCGAACATCATTTTATATCTCGGAAAGTAGACGTTGATTCATAAAATCCGAGTCATTCGAACGATTTCCTTAAAATTATTCCACAGTTAGATCTTTTCAACAATAAATTACTAGATATAACACTACAGAATGGCATAGTGAAAAATTTTTGTTACTCGTCAGGAGCACTGTAATATCGGAGCATCTGCCCCCTCCGTACGTCATTACGGGCCGAAAATAAATTCCTATATAAATACGCTATCTAGTCTAAACTATCAGAATCATTGTGATTCTACGTGGCACGTGGTCAAACGATATCCGCTAGTACAATCGACAAAGTTGGAGAAGGACAGTCTTTGAACCTTATGCACAGGTAATAAGGTTGAAAAGTGGCCCAATGTGATCTTTGGCGATTGTATGGAGTACAGTAGAGGTACCTACCTATATCGATCCGGGAACCGCGGGTAAGATTAAAGGATTGTCGGATACTCGGATACTATCGTAGTATATGTACCGTGTCGCACTGTGGCCTGAATGAAATTAGTTTCGTAATCATGGAGGCCAGGAGAATTTTGGCTATTGAAACATCGTAAGATTTTAAATTGATAGTTCCTGCTTATTATGTATGTTTATTATCATTTCTCGGTGCTTTGCGTGGTAGTCTTTTTTTTTAATTTAGCTATATATTTACAGTTTTTTTTTTTTCTAATAAATGCATTAGGAATACTTTTGTTACTTCGTTTGCATGTAGTGTTTACCTGTAAGTGATGCTGCACACTATTAGCATAGATTTTACAATGGTTTTACTTTCAATAAAATTAGTTCAAATTACAATGGTGAATCGATACAATGAAGCCCGAAGAATAGCCAAACTCCAGTGGCAGTGGGCAGGACACATTGCTCGCAGAACAGATGGTCGATGAGGACGAAAGGTTCTGGAGTGATGACCACGTACCGGAAGACGCAGCTTTGGTAGGCCTCCCACAAGGTCGTCCGATAACCTAGTGAGGGTCGCAGAAATCCAATGGATGCGAGATGTACAGGACCGCTCGTTATAGCGACACTTGGGGGAGGCCTATATCCAACAGTGGACGTCTTTCGACTGAAATGATTATGATAATGAATACAATAAAAAACACATATATATACATATAAATAAAATTATGAAAATAATAAAATAAGGACTTACGAGTAACCAAATAGTATTACAATTCATAAACATTGCCAGGCAGGAAATTTTTTAGACATCACAAACGTTGAGCTGCTTATATGTTAAACTGACTCACTTTGATTTTTGATTGTACGCTCTCATTCATAAAAATCCCTGAAGTATGACTAAACATAATTTTGGTATTCAGTAACTTGGCAGGAACTAAACAGTTGAGAGATTTTTATGAATAAGATTGTCAATCCTATATTTCAAGTCATATCATCCAACTCGACTCCACCTCGAAGCACAAAATTAACAGTTACAATTTCTTACTGACATTTCTCGAGGGAAGTCCTTCAAACGACTTGGAGCTAAGGCTTACCACAGAGGATAATGTATTAAGGGCTTTTCGCAATATAGTAAAGATATCAGGATACTAACCAGTGTGCGTCCTCTTATGCGCCTTAAGGTGAGAGCTCTTGGTGTACACCTTGTCGCAGGCTGGGAATTCGCAACGGTGCACGCGCCTGCGAGGGTCGCTGGCGTGAGGATGAGCATGGTGGCGTGCTACCGGAGCCCTGCGTGGCACGAGGTGCTGAACTGGCACCGGGTTGGGAGTAATTTCCTCTGTAACAGTTAGTGAAGGCATCAGACTGACAGCTAATGGAGAGTGAAAAAGACAGAAGAAGCGTAAAGTTATCTGTTTATTTTTTTGCGTTGTTAGTTGTGCTTCTGCATTTGGTAGTAATGTGTAAAGTGATTTGGTGATATAGCTGCAGTTGTTGCGGCTAGATCGGTTTGAGGTTAGTGTTAGTTTAAGGGATTAGATGTCACTCATGTGTCATAGTGAAGCTATGATGATGATCGATGATGTCCTAATGGCTAATGGTTGATTAGTAGCGTAACATAGACGTAAGGGTCGGCTGTCCACAGTGTACCGGTGTTCCGATGATGGAACAGGTTTGGGGGAATTGTGTAACTCCAGTACACACTCCCCGAAATGTAAACGACGGTAAAATCTTATCGATTAGTGTCAATCTGTATCATGCTACGACTGAGCAAAGGCTTCAACTTTCAATACCAAATGAGTTTAAGTAATAAAGAAAATGAATCAGCCAAAAAACCATAACTAAGACAATGAACCCTCAAGTTCCTGATACTCGAGAGGCATGACACCTACGAGACGACATACCAGGACTGTGCTCGTACTCCGAATCGCTGGGTGGCTCGCATTTGACCGTAGTGATGAACGTGAAGGTAGTGGTTGGCTGTGGTGACGGCGGCGAGGCTGGAGGTGACGGGTTCACAGTACTGGGCGATGACACTGCCCAATCCTCTTCTTGGGAGGGCTCGCGACGCTTGCGAGGCTCCTCCCGGAGGTACCTCTCCATCTCGTAGCATGTCTGTAAAAGAGGGTGGCGGTTAGGTCTTGGTCCTTTTAGTTGGTATTCTGTTGTAAGCGAGATCTGGCGGCAGAATCCACTTGACATACTATGCTAGCTATAGTAAGACCATTACATGTAAGACTTTGTTCTGACGCCATCTCAACGCTCACTCACGTGGTCAGAACAATGGAATAGGAGGTGTGGCCGACTCGAGGCGATCAACGAAATGAGAATCGTAACGAAACGGTTGTAACTTGGCTAGGGGGACAGTGTAGGTCATCAAATGAATCGCGTAGAGCTCGTGCTAGGGCCTCTGGTCAGTCAAATGGAATGTTAATCAATAGGTGTGTTTGTCCTGTATTATAAATATATTTTTGTATCTCGTTCTGTTTACCGATAAAACCTGTAATACTGTATGAATTCGAATATTGGGCCGTGACAAAGACGGATAAAAAATGCTGGTAGCAGAGATGAGAATGTTGAGATGGATGTGTGGTGTGACGAGAATGAATAAAGTGAAAAAGTATATTAAAGAATGTTTGAAACTTGCGCCAGTGACTGAAAAGTTGAAAGGGAAATCGTCTTGTGAAGAAGAGAGATGAAACGCATGTTACTAAAAAGATAAATAGATTGTGTGAGGAGTGATATGAAAGAAAATGGAGTCAGTGTTAGAGTGACGGGTGGTAGGACAGAATGGACGAAAAATACGTGTTGTAACACGAGACAAGGGCAGGAAGATGGTGATATTATATTCAGGAATCTTCAATCCGTTGAAAGCGGTTGACAAATTTTACAATTAATAATTTTATTTTGAAGTTGATATCAATCCTGCTATGTTTTCAAATTCTATATTTATTTTGTGATGATTGCAGTCTTTAGATAGTTCAAATTTTCAGTTAATCCTTAGTTTTGTCACAGTTATTTATTAACTAGCTTCTCTTACAGTTATGTCCAAGTGAGAATAGAAAATTATCCTAAAGAAACATACCTACTCCCCAGATAAAAAGTACCCTATAATTATGCTATTCCAGGGCAAATTCTACCCGTATATCAAGTTTCATGGAAATTCGGAACAAACAATTTCAAACTCAAAGTTTTACTCTTATATTATTAGGGTGATTTAGGGCCTGCGCACACTTGAGACAAGACTGCCTTACTTGTCTGCGACAAGACTGTTTTAGACCGTCCAGTATCGCCAACCGTTACACTAACTTACCACTAGAGACAACTTTTAAAACCTCCAGAAAACCAAAAAATTATCCCACACAAAATCGCAAAATTTCTCACCAAAAAAAATGTGTGTTGTACGAAATAAAATATGCCTGCTTCTTTTATTCACACACGTGTCATATTAACAATGTTAACACAGATTTTTTCACATTGACAGTTATCTAATAACTTATATAGGTTATTAGATTACTTTAATAATAAATGATAAAAATTATCAATCAGTTGATCAAAATACCATTTGCGGGTAAATTAACATAAGTAGATAAATCAACATACAAATTATTCAATAACAGCTATGTATTAATTCGTCTTCAGAAGAATCATTATTGTTTGCACCATCATCGTCAGTATCAGATTGATAATTATATATTCTATGGTGCTGATTTACACCCGAGTGATTGCATTTTTAGTAAGAACTTGAATTTTACTACAGCTCTAGAAAAATCCACGAGTCATTAAAAACAAAATATTTCGCAACTAAATGGGGGGTTAAAACCAACAGTTGCAGTTTTAGTGGAAAATCCACTAAGTTGGCAACACTGGCCGTACGCCGCTAAACTGTTTTGTCTTGATGGTGTGCGCCGTGTCGTAGACAAAACAGTCTTGTCGCAAATAAGTCTGTCTAAGACAGTCTTGTCTCAAGTGTTCGCAGGCCCTAAACACTTTACGCACAAAATTACAGAGGCGGAGGAAATGCCTAAGGCATTTATTATTTATGCTGTTCTTTTCGTTTTTCGCTTCCATTTAATTGTGTAACACATAATGTACATTTATATATGTAACTATATATATAATTAAGCATATGCATTATAATTTTTTAATCAATAATCGTTTTTTTTTCCCTTAATTTTGTTGGTTAAAATTTGCTTGCAGTACACCCTAGACTATGCCCTTTTTTATTTTAGTTTAAATTCTTATAGTCCATCCTAAAGTTATCTGGTAGATATCGCTGTCAGCGATAAGACCACCTTACTAGCTACCTTTGGGTGAAGCAAAGAAAAATAGCATACTAATTTAAATTTTCAATCAAGCTCAAAAGTCAACTGTACCTAATTAAACTGCTGTTCCAATTCTAGCGAACCATTTTGTCACTTCTTAATTAATTTAATGTGATTTGAGTCTGCAAGTAAATCTCCAAGTGAGTTTATTAGTTTCAACTAAGTTTGTTAGACATTGGATGCTGTAATTTCAGTAAGAGAAGTTGTTCCTAAAAGGTGACACTTTTGAAGCATTGCCGCTAAAACAGAGTGAATTGAATAGTTTAAATTCGCAACTGACTAGAAATTTCGTGTAGTATTTATTGAAGATTTTATTGGATTTTGTTGTATTGTATTTTTAATTTTTTGACGTTTAATATTGTTATGAATTTTAGTGTATTATTATTGTAATTTTAGTGTAATTTTTGTTTCTGTATTTGTAATTTGTTTTCTGTGTATGTAGTTTGTTTCTGTGTGTGTAATTTGTTTTTGTATGTGCAATGTTTTATGGACTCTTAATTGTCCGAAATAAAAATTTATTATTATTATTATTATAATTTGTGTGTAAAATTTGTTAAACTTGTATGGGTCTTGTTACCTGTATTGAATTACTCAGCGCAATACATAGTATTGGTTACTAGCTTTCCTGTACTAGCGGCTTTGCTACGTGTGAATTTATATATTTATTTCTTTATTGCACACCTTAACTTACTACAGGACAGACATATATAAAAAATAAGTGTACAATAGGCGGTCTTATTGCACAGGGCAATTTCTACCAGACCACCTTTGGATGGACTGAAACGAAGAAAAAGATTTTGGAATTTTGAAACCCCATTTCATCCCTTCAGGGCGTGAATTTTGGAAAATCCTCTCTTAGTGCTCGCCCACATCATAAAAGGAAACCTTGTGCAAGATGGCACAATCCTAGTCCCGGTAGTTTTGGCTGTGCGTTGATGTGTCAGTCAGTCAGTGTCTCCTTTTATATATATAGATTGTTTTTTTAAGCTAGAACCAGTTTATCTAGGTATTATTTGCCCTTTTCATAATATTCCAAAATAAAAACTGCATTAAAGTAACAACAAGTTCAGTTCCACGTCACAGTTGGGAAAATTAATATGAAATTTCACTTCGCAGTTATATCCGATAGAAATTCCTGTTTTGTTTTTTCAAGCATATTCTCTCAAAGTTAGTTTCAGTTTGTACTGTATAATTATTATTTTCCGTTGTGACTAGGTCGTACTGCGAATGACTGAGAAAAGCTCTAGTATGAGACACACTTCTGTTCTAGGAAAACTTAATGAATAAAATCTTATGCTTGCAATCTTTTTAGGGTTCCGTACCTCAAAAGAAAAAAAAGAAACCTTTATAGGATCACTTTTTTGTCCGTCCGTCTGTCTGTCTGTCAAGACCCTTTGTCTCGGGAACTCGTGGAGGTATCGAGTTTATATTAAAATCATATAGTCAGAAAAAAATCAAACTTCTGACTTAAAGAAAAAAAAAAAAGATACGACCGTTTATGTCGCAAAACATGTGTATTTCGACACTCATAAGTGAATCAAAATTCATAGAATACTTCACGTTGACTTAGAATCCTAAAATTTCTGTCTTATAGCATAGGTACATGGATAAATCTGAAAACTAAAAATTTTTAGTTACGTCACAAAAAAAAAAAAATTAGCGATTCGGAAAATTCTTCCTAACTCAATTTGGGAATTGAACTGTTTTCATAGGTAAGATTATATGGAACCCTCATGGCGCAAGTCCGACTTAGCCAGTTTTTTTATTGCTGATAGGCTCGTGTTAGACGACTATCTCACCTGATGGTAAGCGACGTTGTAATCGACGATGTAGGGCGTTTACCTAGAAGTAACCTATCACTTGTGACTTAAAGATCTCCAGGTTATAGCTATTAGGAAACATAGACTCCGGCAGGGAGTTCCATTCCTTAGGTGTACGTAAAATGAATATGTTCTCAAGATAATATATAGTGTATTTAAACCTAGTAATTAAACTTAAGTTAATAAACGAGGGCGTTAGGTGGTAATCTTGAAATAATTAACTACTTTAATACTGGGATTTACTTTGTAAGATTTTTTAAATAATAAAGTCTGTAGATTCTTACATTTTGATCGCTTTATTAATGTTCATAAAACGAATTCCTCTAAGTTTATCTTTAATTGATCTAAACAACACTATTTTGTAAATATTACTTTATATATACATCTTAACTGTTAATCCTAAATATTATAACTTAATAAATATATAAACAAACGGAAAATAATATATGTACAAACGGGTAGAAATAAAACTTTATTAATGTTGTGTTTACTGATGGTATCTGATCTTTATAAGATCTAAGACTAGCTTCTGCCAGTGGCTTCGACCGCGTCAATGAAGGTTCCACCATACTAATTTTGAATCCCCGTTTCATGAACAAAATTCCTTCTTATTCTGTGACTGGTCTGTTGGTCTAGTGGTTAGTGGCCCTGACAGACAACTGTTTGTGTGATGAGCATGATCATTTGTTCTGTGTCTGGGTGTAATTTATTTATAATATGTATGTGGGTTTTTTTTTATGCTTAGCTTGGGACTAGACGGCGTCGTGTGACACTTGTGGAAATATTCCATATTATTAGATTACATTATAACACAAACGTCTGTGCAAAATTTCTACGTTCTATGTCCTAGGGTTTGGGCCCTAGGCCCTAGCTACGTTGATGGGTCTGTGAGTGAATCAGGACATTGCTTTTTATACCTATATACAAATTGTGTTTCCTAATTGTTATCCTACAGCAGAAATATTTAAGATTGCCACACGTAAACAAATGAATCAAAGACGATTATCGAAAGAAAATAAAACGCGTAACTCCTTCACTGGAATAACCGAGAGGGATCGCCCTCCAAGGACATTCCCCGCCCCCGATGGTAACGTAATGTCCTACAAAAAGGTCAGATGCGTAGTACTACCAACCGATACACGTGTAGAGATAGATATATGTATGAATGTTTATGTGCTTATGTACGGAGTGTGTAGGGATCGAAGCACGTGGCTGCTGACTTCAGTTATGTTTTTGGTAGCTATATCTTCCGAGCTTGTATTATTATAGGTAGGTATAGGGAATAACGGAAATGTTTGCTTATTTTTGATGTTTACAGACCACTTAATGAAGAACTTTTTATTTACGTTCTTGGATAAATACCCTTTAAATAAAACGCTCAATATTTTATAATCTATGCGGACGCCAGTGTCCGAATGGCGCGAAATCACGCGCAAACGCTCGCTTGGGTTTTGAGTGATGACTAATGGCGCTAATGATGGAGCTAATGGCGGATTTTATAATAAGATCTACTGCAGTAAACAAAATCAGAAAATATATGTTTTTCTTCAGGATAAATTTTATTCAAATTTTAGGTTTGATCTAATAGCCTCTCTCTTTTCCTCAATGAAACCTCATTTCTGGTTTATCCTTCACACAGTCTGTCCATCGTTCCATTAGTCACCAGTGCGGTACCGCGCTGGCAGGACCCAACATGCTGCTGCGTCCAGCAGTACCTACGACGCAGCTGTACGTTTCGAGGCTACATCACACCACAAAGGCTGAGGAGATCGTGGAGTATGTACGCGTAAAGACAAACTGGACTTTGAGAGTCGTGCAGTTGGAGCCGCGCCATAATACTAATTTCAAGTCGTTTGTGGTGCGGGTGCCGACTCACCATTTAGAGACCTTCCTCAAAGGAGAGTTTTGGCCGAAGGGTGTCGTGTATCGACGATTTCGTGGAAGAATACCGACCTCGCAGCGGAACACGACGCCGTCACTTCGTGTGCAATAGTATAGTTTAGTAATTGTTATAGCTTTTATATGTATTAGTTTATTATTTTGTAAGATTATTTGTGTATTTTTTCTATGGGCCTTAGTTGCCTGATAATAAAGAATTATTATTATTATTCCATTTATTTATTTTTTATCCATATCGTTTACATTTTTAAATATTTCTTTAAAAAACATATTAAAAAAAACATTTAAAAATATAAAAAATAGTTGTCCGCCGGTGTCGGGAACAGGGTCCAAGCTACCGGTGGTTAGGGCTCCAGAGACAGGAACCTCCTCACAAAGCGAGCCGTATCGAGGAGTACTGCCTTTATTATTATTATTACTAGACTTATTTAGGCATCTAAGGTGTTGCTTTTCTATCGATTGACTTTGTTTTTTTTTATAATGGCAATTCTATTATTGTCTATTGTAATGTTTTCTAAAATTTTTAGAGTAGACAGAAGAATTTTAGAGTTCTTCGTTACATTAGTCTTCCTTTACTTTAAATATTGTATCTTAGGTGTTATTTTTTTTCTATAGACATTGTTTTTCTGGCAAATTCTTATTTTTTTGACGGTATTTGATATCGTTTTTTTTTTAATATAATTTTTTGTTGTAATGCTTTATTGAATTTTATTAATAGTAATTCTAATTTTAACCAATTCATTATTTTTTTTTGTACTACTTGTGTTCCTATTTCTTAAGCTTTAATATTCGCACACGATGATTTATTTTTTTAGTAAATCAATTAATCCATATAAATTGTCAAGCATTCCTCTTTCTCCCGCATCCGGGTAGCGCGTAAGTGGAGATACCTTGGCCACATAGTCATAATATTTTTTTTTAAGTAAGTATACTTATATTTTAAAAATGTAAAATAAATATTAGTATTTTTTATTACATCTAGCATCTAGTACTGTGATCTTAAACTGATTATAATAATTGATTACTTATTGCAAATACATCGATTAAAGGGATTTTCACAAATTATTTACATTAACAAACAATTACAAAAATGCTTATGAAAAAATTCAATTTTTGCCTTACGGTAGAGATGTCGTTTTGATCTGACTACACTGACTGACTGATACGTGTACAATACGTGTAAAAAAAATTGTTTTTCTGTCTTTATTTGGTTATTCATTTAGACACACACAGATAGATATTTAGGTAGACTCTGAATTTCTAACAGTCAAAATATTATGATTGAATATCTCGAAAGCATCGTTATATTAATTTTAATACCAAGAAGCGCTTGTTTTGAACTTGAAAACTGATTGAATTAATAAGTAAGTACCTACCAAGAACCTACGCAAATTGTTGTTTCTTCTTCATTAACTAACTTCAAGAACGTCAGTTGGTCAAGTTTTATACCTTTCTATAAATAAAATGTAACTCCTTTATATTTTTCTCCATTAGCTAGAATATGATCCAGGGTTTTTACAGTGGACAATAATTTAATACAGTTATTATTTTACGAGCACCGCCTGCAGTTAGATGTGACTGAGACATATGGGTCTACTCGTAAAATATTACGGTAAATATAGTGCAAGCTAGGATAGTTAATTGATTCTATTAATTTAGAGATGCTGAACCCGTTTCTATAGCTGTTCTGTGTCTCCCGGAGCACAAGTAATTGGGGCTTTGCGTGCTCGAATAAAGCTGAGTTTTAATTAATCATATACTCAACTAGCTTCTGCCCGCAGCTTCGCCCGCATAAAAAAATAGGGTGAAGTTGGAAAATCCTCTCTTAGTGCTCGCTAAGACTTTTTATAATAACGTCTTTTCGTAACCACTAACGATAAATTATATTTATATTTGCAAATAAGTTTAAAAAAACCGGTTTCAACCGAGTCCTCCCGGTCGTTCGATCACCACCTGTGCAAATTCACTGTTGCGATGCACCAAAAAATATTAGTATCATAAGTATCATTTATATATAAGCTGTTGGCGCTGCACAGGGAGGTTCCCGCGTCACCACGCCCTGAACGACATAGTCCGTAGAGCCCTTATATCGGCAAACATCCCTTGCGTGCTCGAGCCTCCAGGTCTTAGCAGGTCTGATGGTAAGAGGCCGGATGGACTGACTCTGGTGCCATGGAAAAACGGGAAGTGCCTGATCTGGAACGCAACTTGCGTCAGCACTGTCGCCGCCAGTCACTTGAGTCGCACCATGCACACTGCCTCTGCCGCCGCTGAAGACGCCTGCTCTAAAAAAAGGCTGAAGTACGCTTCCTTGGCTCAGCTTTACCATTTTGTGCCGGTTGCTGTAGAGACTCTGGGCAGTTGGAGTACGGAGGCAAAGTGTTTTGTGGGGGATTTGGGCCGTAGGCTCGGGGAGGCAACGGGTGACTCCCGGTCCGGGTCGTTCTTGGTGCAAAGGATGGCCATCGCTATTCAGCGAGGTAATGCGGCCAGTATTATGGGCACTTTTGCACCGGGAACGATCAGGGGCGGGTTATTTATTGACATTTGACATTTTATATATTGTAAAATTATTATTATATTATTATTATTAAAAGACCTATAAAAACTGTATGTTAAAAAAATAATAATTGAAAACAAAGTTATAATCTTACACTAATATTAACCTAAAAAGCTAAAATACTCGTAACACTAAAATATATTACAATACTACTAACTATAAAAAATATTAGTATCATTTATGGCATTTATACAATTATAGTATCAATAAATACAATTATAGTACCAAAATGTTGGATGCAATCTACTCGTAATTTATTTAATTTTCTTCTACTATTATAACCATATTACATACTCAATACTTTAATCACGACAATTTCCTTATTCAAGTCATGGTACCTACAGAACTTAAAAACACATTATCAGCCAACTGCGGTACTTACACACAAACTTCGCTTGTTATTCAAACTTCCAAGGATATAATCAACTCATTAATACTTTGCTCTACGTAGGGATCGAACCCAGAACCCACTGTTACTTAATAAAACTAGAGAAACACATGAATCCTGTTAAAATGTTCGCACGGCTAATATCTAATAGTGCATAGCGCCCTTAAGACCACAATCCTACGGTGCTTGCAGCATAAACACAGGTTCGTTGACCCCATCAAGGTTAGAATACTAGCTCCATCTAACGGTTAACTCAAACACCAAGTTACATTTACTTATGACAATTTAATCGGCAACCTTAACCTTGAGCCCTAAAGTTCAAGATAGCGTGGCAGTGCGGAAAAGGATGTCAAAGAAGATGGTAGGATTAACCCGTAATGGTGAGTCCTATTGTTGTTGAAAAATGCGATTTGAGCGATTGAATCATTCATTGTTTAGTTTTTTTTTAAATGATGATTGATGTTTTTTAGTATAGGCAACTGTTTTACATTAAACACAGTCTAGTGGATCGAAGTTTTTGCGATTATATCGAGTTATACTACTATGTTTCTTTAAGTCGTGATTTTTTTGCTAACTTCAAGATAGTGGCACCAACCAATTTGAAAAATATTGTAACAAATTTGTTAAAAAAAAAATACATACAGTCTAACACAGGTTCTGTGTTCGACTGTATGTAATTTTTTTTTAACTCTTATACTTATTTTTGAAGTCGGTTAAAAATACATGGGTTATATTTAGAACCTCATTCTTTTTGAAGTCGGTAAAAGTAGGACCTCCTTCTTTTTGAAGTTGGTTAAAAATACATGGAAAATATTTGAATTTTCGAGGGTAAATCGTGAAAACCAAAATGTTTCACATTTTTTTTTCTGGGTCTAGTTGTCTAGTTTATATTAGTCTATTCTTTTAGTCTAATCGCAGTCTAATGTATGTGAAGGTACCCACAACCCACTATGGGAATCCCAGATATTTTTTTTTTTTTAAGAATCTGTTGATACAGCGGCAACAGAAATATGTACATCATTTGTGTAAATTTCAACTGTCTAGCTGTTACATTTCATGAGATACAGCCTGGTGACAGACGGACAGCGGAGTCTTAGCAATAGCCAAATCTTGTTGTTCACTGCACCGTTCGGGCGTCTTTATGTCGACACCGTCACCGGCCCACGCTGAAAACCAGCGCTGTGAGTTCATCGCATAATGCGTGAGGCCACAGCTTTATGCTGAGCGTTCGGCCGTTTTGCGCGGATGTGACGCATATCTTCCCTATTAATTGATATTGTTTGTTTGCTAGTTTTAAGATTGCGTCATTTCGCGCGAATAAACAGTTTTTCTTTCTTTCTTTCTTTCTAATAGGGTCCCGTTTTTGCCCTTTGGGAACGGAACTCTAAAAATGCGCTGTTCCTATGACAGTTAATGATTAATTTAATTTCTCTATTTATAAGTGCTGCTTGAAAGTCTAAAGAAAACACTTTTCTTTCTAGACAGCTCTCGGAATACACTGGAACACTTACATTACACACAATCATGGGAAAACTTTCCTTTCTTATGGGAATCATAAACAGACGACGCTTGTTTAAGATTAAGATTAAGCTCAGCCGCATATGCAGTACGAAAAATAAGGCAATTGACAGATGTAGCCACCGCTAGGTTAGTTTACTATGCTTATTTCCACAGTATTATGTCTTATGGCATTTTACTGTGGGGATCTGCAGCTGATGTTGACTCAATTTTCATATTGCAAAAGAGAGCAATCCGGGCTATTTATAAAATGGGTCCTCGCGAGTCCCTCAGAAATAAATTCAAAGAAATCGATATACTTACTCTGCCTTCTCTTTATATCTTGGAAAGTATTTTGTACGTTCGTAAAAACCTAGGACTTTTCAAAATTAGAAGCGATTTTCATAACATAAATACGCGCAGTAAACACGAAATTGTATTACCCAAATGGAGATTAGCTAAGACCAGCAAGTCATTTTTAGTAAACAGCATACGCTTTTATAACAAGCTACCAAAGGCGGTGACTGAACTTAGCGAGGGCAAGTTCAAAACCCATATTAAGCGTGTCCTAATTAAAAAAGCCTATTACAAGGTTAAAGACTATGTCGAAGACACGCTTGTTTGGCAATGACTGCTTCTGCACATGTGGCCCCCTGGTAACTCATAATGTTGTGTACATCTGTCTATTAACTGCTCCACATTTGTTGTAATATATACATTTTTTCTTTTCTTCCTACACATTGCTTTTGCAATATTTTTTATATTAGTAGACGCCAACCACCATAAATTCGTTAGTAATTTTCTTTTTGGTGACATGTCATTTATTAATAATTGTAATTACTTAATGTTCTTGTTTTTTTTTTTTTATATGGCTTCTTTTTTTTAATGTGAATGTGAGAACACCGTGGACTTCGCGAATTCTTAGGTTACTTCCTATTACGACTCACTTTTTTTTTTTTTTTAAATATTATTATTTTTATTGTGCTTTTGGGTACAATATCGACTGGTCTACACTGTTCTTACATAATGTCTATTAATACTGTAATATGAAAATATTGTAAACAATCATTTTTTTAAAAGAGTAACCATGGAGTTTCTTGCCGGTTCTTCTCCATAGGAAACGACCAATTTGGAACCGTGCACTAGCTTCTGACGTTTTATAAGTGCCCATGTAGGCCTAAGTGTGTATTATGTTATATAAGCGAAATATCACTTATTGATTAATCACGAAATCTCAGAAACTATAACCCCTACCAACTTAAAATTTGGCAGGTAGGTTCCTTATAGGGTGTAGACATCCGCTAAAAACGGATTTTCCGACATTCATGCCCTAAGGGGATGAACCGGGGGTGTGAAAGTGCGTATGGAGAAACCGACTTTCACGCGGGCGAAGTCGCTGGAAGAAGCTAGCAAATTATAAAGAAAAAAAATGGAGGAGGACTAAATAAGTAAGAACTGTTCACAGACTTACCAAACATACACAAAAATTTCATAAAAATCGGTCCAGCCGTTTCGGAGTAGTTCGATAACAAACACTGTGACACTAGATTTTATATATATTAGATTATAATTATCTAGCCTGTTCTGCTACATTGCTGCGCTCCCGGAGCACCAATTTGGTATTATGGAACTAAAAATTCCTCCGCTTTGCTGTCGTCTGGAAGTGTGCCCAAAAGACTGACGGCTTTTCTACATTGTAGATATTGTAATACCTTATAATCTATTGGGGGGTTACCATGACGTTCAAAGTACGATTGTTTTGTCCTTATTTCAGTGTGGGTAAGAGACAGAGCTATACAGGTTGTCTAGCGCCATCTCTTACCCACACTGGAAATAAGAATGAAACAATCTTACTTTAAAAGTCATGGTACAGGTCCTTGTCTAGCTTATTATCAACGCAAACTTCCTATCCTAACTTAAATCACTAGTCTCATAAAACTCCAATCATTAAAGAGACTAGAATATTATTTAACTTATACATACATACATTGCACATGTTATGAGATTCCTCACCGACTCAAAGAACAAGCGTTATCAACTAACATATGAATCAAGTTTAATTGACATATCTCCGAGGCTAATATATTATGCTTGTTTGCCACACATACTCCTTTTACTGTACTTGCACAACTTCTAATAATATTTGCGTTATTTAAAAGGATAAAATAGTTTTTAGGGTTCCGTAAAGTCAACTGGCAAAAAACGGAACCTTTATAGATTCGTCATGTCTGTCTGTCCGTCCGTATGTCACAGCCACTTTTTTCCGATACTATAAGAACTATACTGTTGAAACTTGTTATGTAGATGTATGCTGTGAACCACATTAAGATTTTCACACAAATATAGAAAAAAAAAACAATTGAATTGAATTGTGGGGGTTGCCCATACTTAGAACTGAAACTCAACAATTTGTTTTCATCAAACTTACACGTGTGGGGTATCTATGGATAGATCTTCTAAAATGATATTGTCGTTTCTAATATATTTTTTATTTAAACTGAATAGTTTGCGCGAGAGACAATTCCAAAGTGGTAAAATGTGTCCCGTCCCCCCCTGTAATTTCTAAAATAAGAGAATGATAAAACTAAAAAAAGTATATGATGTACATTACCATGCAAACTTCCATCAAAAATTGGTTTGAACGAGATCTAGTAAGTAGTTTTTTTTAATACGTCATAAATCATAAACCGCAATTTACCTTTCAAGTTTGTACGGAACCCTCAGTGCGCGAGACCGACTCGCACTTGCCCAGTTTTTTTCAATCTTTCGTCAAGCGTATTATTGTTTTCGGTGGTTTTTGTTGGAGTTTAACAAAAACAAATCTATTCTACTTCAACACTTTGTTTTTTTTCTTTCTAACTAATAAATATTGTATTTAATGGTCCGAGCCACAGTTGTCACCACTTGAATGAAATCCCTAATATGGTTGCTGTTACTGCATTCCTTTAGCCTTGTTTTGGAGGGTACACGTCTCGCGTAATATTACTGAAACACACATTCCATAAAATAAAGAAAAGTATAATAAACAGTTATTATGCATAAGCTGAGATAGGAGCCTTTTTGGCCTCGCACAGGTCTTTTATTTTTATCTTTTAATATTATTTTCTTTTTTATTTTAAGTTAAGTATTTATAGATTAAGTAGTTAATTTTTCATTGTTGTTTGTCCTGTGCGAGTGTCAAATGAATGTGTTCTTTCTTTCTTTTCTTTCTTTATTATTTAAATCATTAAAAACGATGATTGTTTTGGCGTCTACTTAATTAACCTTAACAGTATTTTCATTTGCACTCATTACATCTATTTTATTGACTTTCTAGAGTCAAGGGTTCTTTCTGTTTGCATTGCGACTGAGTTGAGTGGAGTGGAAACAGTACAGACTATCCTTCAAAAGATCTGGGTGTAAGTATATTTTTAATTAGGAATAGGACTTATTAAAAACTGTCTGTGATGAGATTTTGGCAAGTCCTAAGTATCTGTTAGCAAAAAGAATAAGAAGTCTAGCAAGGATAACTAATTGATGATATTCACTAATTAGTGTAACTAGAACTATAGAAACCACGAATTTAATAAACCGAAAAAAAAACTGTCTCTGATACAAGCTGTCCAATATTTACTATTAGTTTGGTATGCAAGTATCCACTGAAATTACTCAAAAGTCTGTCTGTCTGTCCGTAGCATTTATTGTGATTACGATTTCTTTTACATGCCATGGGTAGGATGACAACAGGAAAAAAAACTAATTGCACAATTCAAAGGGTAGATCTTTAGACTGGCCTGTTGGTCTAGTGGTTAGTGACCCTGACTGCTATGCCGGAGGTCGTGGGTTCGATTCCCACCCAGGACAAATGTTTGTGTGATGAGCATGATCATTTGTTCTGTGTCTGGGTGTAATTTATCTATATATGTATGTATTTCGGAATATATAAGTATGTTTATCAGTTGTCTAGTACCCATAACACAAGCTCTGCTTAACTTGGGACTAGACGGCGTTGTGTGATAGTTGTGGAATATTATTATTATTATTATATTATTATTATTATGGAGAAAAACGTGCAGAAAATTCCATGGAAACTCTTTTTAATCATTTGACTTATTAATAAGAGTCCTGAGGAAGATCATTTATGTATGAGTACTAAAAGAAGATATGGACCCAAACTTGAGCCTTGTGGTACCCTTGTTTGAATTTTAGACCGCGTGAATTAACTGCATTTATTTGAATACTCACTCCCTGCCTATCTGTATCTTAAATGAGGTTTCACTAAAGTGAGTGCAAGATTACCTAAACCATAATATTCTAATTTTAAGAGCAAGGTCATTTTTTATTTTTATTTTAGACTACTAACTTTTTATTATATTCCCAGCGTCCTATATTCTATCACTTCATCACACACTCGGACTTGCTATGATGTATTTGGACCGTCCGTACCAAAGTCAAGCTTAACTCGACGTAATTAGTTAAACACACGCTCCAACTTGGTACGGCGGACCAAATTCAACATAGACCACGCTCGACTTTCGTACGGGCAGACCAAATCCGTCTAACACTCCATCAATTCAGTTTCCCTCTGAAGCTAGAACTACATTAGACAGACGCACACGTGTAACACGCCTGATTTGTACGCAGAACGACGTCGCGTGGCGTGGATCAAGTGTAGCTCTTCAAGTCTAGTTTCCATATAAAATGTATGGAGACCGACGCGCTCAGAACGGCGTGTGTAGCACACGTGTGCGCAGTGTAGTTCTAGCTTCAGTCTCTGCATCTAAGTGTTGTGTATTTTAACAAAATACCTTCTTTTAGCTTAGAACACAGCCCGGCAAATGGCGGTCGCCTTGTCCCCTTATCGGTTAGGCTCGGCTTATTATCGTTATCCGGGCACTGCTGAGTATTTTTTTATAGCGATGCCCTACATTTTAGCAATATTGTACCTAACTCATTTATATTACTTAGGCTTACTGTGCTACCATTTAGCTATGGCACATGCACGCAGGACTGCTTACGATGTCCTGCGGGTTCGTTCGAAAGTTACCGTGGCCTATTTGTTTGTTCTTTTTTTACGTTGGAAATCAGTCTATATTTGTTGTGACCAGATCATAGAAATTGATCACTTCATGAAATCGCCAAGTAAAACTGGCCAGTTCGTTTTAAAAGTTAAAGTTTGATGATATTTCAAACTTCGTTTGGCCTATTTTTTTTTAGACCTTTTATTATCATTGAAATCCTACATCAATGATTTGACCAAACGAGGATTGAAATATCATCAAATGTTAACAACGTTTATACGATCTGGCCAGTTTTAATTGGCCATATCATAAAGTGATCAATTTATATGATCTGGCCACGACATATATAACTTCTCTTCCTCTTGGTGGACCGGGAGGGAGTGTCAGTCCTTTACTAAAAAAAACCAACAGTATTCCTTCATTTGTCCTTTATTGTCAGGGCTTCGGTAACTCGAACTATCCGCAGCTATGGCAGACTTTGTCCCTTGCCTCAAAGAGATGTCAGTAAAATTTTATGCGCTTACCGCGGTCGTCCCCGGACCGGAGGAACATG
The DNA here is from genome assembly GCA_961205895.1 of Mythimna pallens. Taxonomy (NCBI): domain Eukaryota; kingdom Metazoa; phylum Arthropoda; class Insecta; order Lepidoptera; family Noctuidae; genus Mythimna; species Mythimna pallens. The sequence continues at coordinate 1,784,545 of OY540824.1, forward strand.
AGTGCTTACGACTTTGATAAATGATATCCGTGATCTCACCTGATAGTAAGCGATGATGTGGCCGACGATGGAGCACGCTTGCCTAGAAATAACCTATTCACTTGTGACTTAAAGACCACTAGGTTGTAGCTATCAGGAAACACAGAATCCAGCAGGAAATTCCACTCATTAGCTGTACGCATAATGAATGTGTTCCCTTTGCGCTTTGCACGTAGGCACCTACTTTGTAAGTTTATTTCTGTTAGATTAGACGTAGGTACCTACCTATTACGTTTACGGAGTTCCACTAAATAATTCAAGTTGGTCCAGCATGCCATTTGCCGGTGTTTGCTTAGGGTATGTTTGACCAGGATCTATAGGTACGTACTTCATTAATTATTATAATTTATACAATTTATTGCCAAACTTGAATGATCACGCGTCCACTGTGCGCATATACGCATGTTTAATGCGTAGTGGATAGAAAATGTAAAAAGTATCGTAGGTATTCACACACACTCACCCGCCGCTATTGTGATGCGCATCTTTTAAGAATAATAAATGTCAAAAATCATAAGGGCGCCTTCAAATTAGCCGAGAAGTGCCGCGCGACGGTATCGGCAGTTCGGCTGCAGCTCTGTCGCCCGCTGCTTTGTTTTTCCATATAATACGCGCGGCCGCAGCGCTGCAGCCGCGCTGCTATCGCGCGGCACTTTGCGACTAAGACCTGTACCATGACGTTTAAAGTAAGATTGTTTTGTCCTTATTTCAGTGTGGGTAAGAGATGGCGCTAGAAAACCTGTATAGCTCTGTCTCTTACCCACACTGAAATAAGAATGAAACAATCTTACTTTGAACCTCATGGTAACCCCGTAATTCGTCATATAAATGTCATATAAATGTGGTTTGTGATGACAATCCGCTGCCGTATTCAAGAGGTATCATTACTATATAACGAAAATGTTCAAAGTAAATAATATAATACAAGTAATGTTAGTTATTTATGTAAATTGGTTTAAATAAACAACTTCACGCGTTTAATGGAAAATAATTTACAGTCGGTGTTTATTATCTCACTGCTCTGAGATGAAACTCCAACTAAACTAAGAAACCACAGTGAAGTTCAGACATTAGGTATTTTAGTGAGTTCAATTTATAACCCATAATCCTATAACGTAAAGGGCAACTGAAGAACACAGGTGTGGCGCACACTAGATCGGGAGAAGTAATGGGATGATTTCCCAGATCAAAAACAAAAAAAAAAAAACGCAAACAAAATAGCCATAAAATAAAACACACAGCTCCAGCATTAATAAAATTACACATAATTAAACAAAAGAATTCTACAAATACAAGGTACCTAAGCAATAACGATCATGATCCCTGTCAAACACAATTTAACCGCAACCCAACCAAAGGGAAATAAAATCATAAACGTATTTCATAAAATCATTTTACATTCGCATTTCAAAAAATGGTTAACAGTTCTGTTAAAATTCGCAGCAATTATGTTACAAAAGAGCATTCGAATTCGCAGTTTTGTTTTAAAGCGATTTACATTTATTTCGCAGTGGCAGAAAACATATTGCATTTATGAAATGTCGCATTATTTTGCTATTTTAATGAATTGTTGTTATTTGACTTGGGTAGTGTGAAGTACAAGTGCTTTGTATCAGCTGTGACACTGAAATGAGCTTTTGACTGACCTGTTGGTCTAGAGGTTAGTAGCCCTGACTGCTATGCCGGAGGTCGTGGGTTCGATTCCCACCCAGGACAAATGTTTGTGTGATGAGCACGATCATTTGTTCTGTGTCTGGGTGTTATTTATCTATATATGTATCAATTTAGAAATATATAAGTAAGTTTATCAGTTGTCTAGTACCCATAACACAAGCTCTGCTTAGCTTGGGACTAGATGGCGTTGTGTGATAGTTGTGGAATAAAAAAAAAAAAAATATATATATTATAACGTTTAAGGGCCGAAACTGCGTTAAGCGGACGCCCGCGACGGGTTGCAAAGCGTGTGTGTCGTGTGCGATTATTACCTGCGCAGTGTCACTAGTTCAACTGTAACGGTGTGCATGTAGTTGTGTCGATGGAAAACTTAATATTTATTACGTAGCAAAAAGGGGGCGTGGGGCCCGGCTCCCCCCTGCCCGCGTGGGTCACCAACAAGCACTTTTGTTTGAGACCGCGCGGGCGTCCACTTAACGCAGTTTAGGCCCTTATTGTTAAATACAGATAGTTTATTTTACTATCCCTTTATTGAGTTTCTGGTTGTAGATTTAAACTACAATACCTGTTAGTATAGGGATAAATTTCTATGCCTAAATCAAGCAAATAAATACATGTATAATTGATTTCTTGACAAATTTAAATTTATTACTATAACTATGTGCCAAATCATCATCTTCCTGCCCTTGTCCCGTGTTATTTGGGGTCGGCGCAACACGTTTTTTTCTTCCATTCTGCCCTGTCACTCGTCATGCTACCACTAACTTCCTTTTCTTTCATATCACTCAAACTATGTGCCAAGGAAGACTTAAAATCTCTAATAAATCAGTAAGGTATCTACGTAGTTTCCCGTATTATTTATACATGTGGATCTCTAACGATATAAATTGATCAATGATTTTGTTTAGGGAAAGTGTATTTAGGTAATGGAAATTGATTATAATATGTTCTTATTTTTCAAGAAGCAGTTTGTGGTCCAGTGGTTACTATCAGTTCAAATACAGATTGCACATGATTTTGTGTAATTTATTCCATCGCTTTTGCTCTCAAAACGGCGAAGGAAAATATTTTGAGGAAACCGACATTTCTTAGAACAAAAAAATCTGAAGACATGTGAAATTTACTAAACTTGCACTGGACCCACGTGGTGGGTTACAGCCCATTCTCTTTTAGAATGAAGGCTTGAGTCCCAGCAGTGGGATTATTTATAAGGCTGATTATATTTACATTGTCACATTTTCTATCTTAACTTCTGCCATTCAAGAAATAAGTGCTACAAATGCTTCTTAATTACCTTACTATTAAATAGGAATTTTAGAACCAATGGTCTGCAACACATTTCTCAAATGGCCGTAGTGAAGATAGATAGAAAATGTAAAAGTATGTAACTTATTGCTCGTGACTGTACATAAGAATCATCATCATCATCATCATTTCAGCCGAAAGACGTCCACTGTTGGACATAGGCCTCCCCCAAGCGTCGCCACAATGACCGATCCTGTGCTTCTCGCATCCACCGCACTCCCGCGACCCTCACCAGGTCGCGAACTGCATACAAGCGGTACATAAGAACATAAGAATTGATGATATTTCATAGAAATTGATGATGATGCGTCAGGCTGACACTGACTACCATGTAGTTGTCTGGCATTTTTGTTGAACCTATTTGGCGCAGCCGTGAGACACACATTGTGTCAGCTTTTTTTTTTAGTTGTCTTAAAGTTTGTTTTTACTGTGTGCCAAATAAAATATTTTTCTTTATTTTCTTTCTTTCTATGATATGTTTGGTTTTTTAGAACTGCACATTTTTTCTTTCCAACAAAAATATGGATTTTTTTTTATAGAAATAGTAGAACACTGGAATTTTTACATCCTGTATGAAAAATTTATTATGTTTCATACAGTTTCTAAACGAAATATATCCGATAGCGTTGAATTTGGAGTTGTCAAAAACTTGTATGGTGCTCCCTACTGCTATATTTAGTAAGAGCATTAGCATGAGATTATTTTTATATCCAAATACTCCTTCAAAATTGATATAGGTTGCTTTGGCACCTACTTCAAACACCGAACAAACATGGACTAAAAAAAAAATCAACATATATATGCAACCAATACAATTTGTAAAAGTGCACAGTGCGCAAAACAAATAAAATCTAATTACAATAATTTCTAAACTAGTTCCCTGTTAGCCTAGCAGCTGGTCACACTACATACCCATCGTCTTTCCGCTTCGCACGAGTGGCTTTCACAACCGCCTTTCTCAGTTTCTAGTGTTTCCACCACAGAGATGGCCTCTGCTAGAGACGCCATTAGCTACGCTTCGTATATCATAGCCCCGGCCGATGACAATAGGATGACTATATAAAAAAAAACCTTCCGTTTGTGCTATGTTTATATACTGCCTACGTCATTAATATTGCGTATCGCTTGTGACCGATCCCATAAGAAAAACATTAAAATAAAATATTAAGGAGAAAAATAACAAAAAAAAAACCGAGCAAGTACGAGTCGGACTCGCTCACTGAGAGTACCGTATAAACTTACCTATGAAAACAGTTCAATTCCCGAATTGATTTACGAAGATATTTCAGTATAGCAAAAAAAAAAATATTTTGTTGTGACATAACTACAAATTTACAGTTTTCAGATTTTTTTCCTATACTTGTGGCTATGAGACCTTGCTTGATGCCAAATTTTAGGATTCTAGGTCAACGGGAAGTACCCTATGAATTTTGATTACCTTGAGAGTGTCAAAATATACGTTTTTTGCGACATAAACGGCCGTATCGTTATTTTTACTAAACTCAGAAGTTTGATTTTCACAGCTTCGAGGGACCGCAGACGAGTATATGGTTTTAATTTCAATTTGATACCTTCACGCGTTTCCGAGATAAAGGGTCTTGACCGACAAACCGACAGACAGGCGGACGACCAATTAAAAAAGCCTAAAAAAAACTGGACTGGCCCGACACCATCTAATTTAGCCGGACACGCAACCAAAAAGCCTGACTGTGACCGGCTTTACACAGATGTTTTAGAAATCTACCCTATTTTCACTATGGCTACTAGTATGACAGCCGGAGGCCCTACCACGAGCTCTTGACGCGATCCATTTCACGACTTAAACTGAACTGAACTGACCTACATAGGGTATATAGCTCCATCCCTCTTTATCGTTCGCGCGCTTGACATTTTAACACGTCATGTAAAGTCACCCCCAATTCGGTGCTCAATGCACTTGCGTGACAACAATTATTTTTTTTTAAATGGCGGCTCTAAAGACAAAGATTCCTCAAGACCTCATATAGGAGGCTACAAGAATAAACGGGGCAGTCATTGGACAGCCTGCGTCCAAATCTGTTGCAATATTAAAAATATTGTTGAATAACTATATGATATATTGCAATAAAACATTTAAAAAAAAATGGCGTCTCTAGTCGCTGTCGCTCTATGCTCTGTGGTTTCAACGCTCCAGTGTAATGTTATCGGTTCTTAATGTTATGTGAATGGTAACAGTGTGCTAATGTTATGCGTTAGGTTACGGTCGGAGGCATAAGCAGCACTTATGCCATTATGGCAAAAGTCAATGTTGACATTTAAATATTTGACAGGAAAATTTGGGTTTGATGTAAATCTACAACTCACTTGAAAAATATTTCAATGTTATTATAATAATATATATTTTTAAAATAATAATTAAATCAATTAATTAAATTGGTCTTGCTCTATCCCATCTTCCTAGCTAGTCGTGCTGTGCTGATGCTACGGCAGCGGCACATTTTGGGGCCGTTTGGGGTTAAAATTCTTGGATCGTGGGGTCCAAGTGATCATACGCTTTTTAAAGAATTATCCAAACGCCTAGTTGACACTACGCGTGAACCAAGGACTGACTTTTACGTCGGTCAGAGATTAAGCATTGCCATACCACGTGGCAATGCCGACAGCCTTTTGGGCACACTTTCAGTCGGAGGAAATTTTTTGACGCCATATTTTAACTAGGAGTTAATGTAAAAGTGTTTTTATTTCTCTTCTTTTAGTATTTTATTAGAATTAATTAAATCGAATTAATTTTTAGATTGGTTAAAATAACACTTGATTAAAAATATAAAATAACCACACGTCATGTCCAAGGGTTCGATACACACCTCAAAGAGATGTCAGCAAGATCGACAGGACCCGTTAGAGCTGATGCCTGCCAGGTTTGCGGTTCAAAACAGTTACTGTGGCTTTTGTATAGGGCAATTGAAGGAATAGGTGGGCTTTAAACAGTAAAATTCTGTCACTCCCGCTCCACCCAGAGAAGAAGAACTTATTTAATTTTTTTCCACGTAATAAAAGGAGATCGTTGTTCAGTAACTATAACTTTGGTTAAGTTCATAAAGTTTCTAGGCTAGAGTGAATAGGCTCTTAATAAACTAGTGCGCCTCAACATCAATGATTGCATCACTGCTTACCATCAGGTGGGATCGCAGTCAAGCACTGGTGCTGATTATATCAATTTAAAAAAAAGTTACTACTGTGATGATTCAGAAATCAGAAACGTTTATTTCAAATAGACCATTTACAGGCACTTTTGAATTGTCAAAATGTCGGTCGTCCAAAAAAAAAAAAGTGAAGCTAAATTGCACGTTCCAAAGCGTAGATCTCTATGGAGAAGAACGTGCAAGAAACTCCATGGACACTCTTTTAAATCATATTATTAGTTACATATATTACTTGTTGCTTCTATTATAAATGATTTGTGAACTCACACTATGATGTGATTCTTCATTAGTAATTAATATACGATTATGTCGACCATAATGGACGCAACGCATATTCACTTCGGCAAAATGAACGATGATTTTCAAATTTTGCACAATTTGTAAGCATTGTTCCAAAGTTCTATAAATTGTAAAATGGCAAAATGTACAAACCACAAATCAACTATGAAATGTTAAATTGGCAGTGACAAGAAAACTGTTGCCAATTTAAAAACTAAATCACTAAAAAAAACCGGCTAAGTGCGAGTCGGACCCGAGCACGAAAACAATCACATTTGTTGTATGGCAGCCTCACTTTAATATTTATTTTATTCTGTGTTGTCATAGTGGTAACAAAAATACATTATCTCAACAGTCTAGAAATTTCGGTTCATGAGATATAGCCTGGTGACAGATAGACGGACAGTGGAGTCTAAGAAATGGGGTCCCGTTTTTACCCTTTGGGGTACGAAACCCTAAGAAGCACCCTTTAGGAACTACATATTATGATACTAGTTCCCACTAATGAAGAACTAAATTCTTCACTAGTCTAAACACACATCCATATATTATAGGTACTCTTTGACTAAGCCCCCGGTATCTCTAGATGCCCTAGATTACTAGACTAACGAGGCAATTAGTCTTAGGGAAGCTAGTTCAGTCCCCGATAAGCGCAAAAAACACGCTCTAATATCTATGCAAATGCGAATTGTGCCCAGTGAGTCACGTTCATGGTAATTACGGCAAAATAACTTTAAAATTATTTTAGAGGTCGACTAGTGAAAATAAAGTTAAACTACTCATTCAATCAGTAGTAGAAATATTTTTTTAAAATTTTCTAAATCTAATCTAAATCTAAAAAGTTGAATAGGTGTCTATATTCTGTTGATGAATTATAAATTTATCTTAATTATTATTAGTAGTTATATTATTAGTATTTAAATTATTAGTATTGTAATTATTATTATTGAAATTGTTTGGTTGAATTATTATTATGGAATTGAAAATGTTTAATTTATAATTTAATTATGTAATTCAGATACAAGCTTCTTGTTATTGAATAAATGACTAATGACTAAATATATCAGAAATTTTCTAAGGTATTTAGAAAATATTTAGATGCCTGTTCATTAATACGTGTGTATGACCACCACACGAATGTTTCAAAGCCGTAAGTTTGTATAATGTTTGTACGTGTGTGTTTTGTTTTTAGGTGGGAAATCTTCTAATGATATCTCTCGCCCTTGGGCGGAGCGCGAGGGCGTGTCAGACGTTTACTCACTAAAACCCACTAGTTTGTTCCTTCTTTGCCTTGCGTTCCAGGGCGCCGGGGTTTATTTTCACTCAATCCATGGCCCCATTAGGCTATGACCCTGCTGGGCCCCTACAATCTGCTGACATTTCCTTGAGGTATGCGTGGAACACTACGCGCCGTTGACGACTTGGGCTCGGTCCAGACGGTTACCGAACGACCGGACGGCGTGCTACCCATTGCACGTCGTCCGCAAGCGGATCGAGATCCCGGCGGCTGGGTTGTGAGAGCCGTTCCATCACACGTGCGGCCGTCTTCTTTGCTAACATTACTGCTTTGCAGAAGAAGGCGAAACCGCCACTCCTCCTCGCTTCGGATCATGGTGTGTACCAAGGCCCCTCGCGAGCGGTATGTATGTGTGTGTATGGTTGTTACTTGACTGACTGACATATCTAAGCACAGCCGAAACTACTGGGACTTGGAGTGTGAAATTTTGCACGAGGCTTCCTTCTATGACAAGCGAGCAATAAGGAAAGATTTTCCGAAATTGGTCCCCTCGAACGGATGAAACGGAGGTGCAAAGTTTGTATGGAGAAACCTAATTTCACGCGAGCGAAGTTGCTGGCAAAAGTTAGTAAATAATAAAACCTATCGACAATATCATCCAAAACATTCCAGTAGCAATAACATCTTTATTATTCTAAAATTGAATACAGACAACATCGTATCCAGTCATGTTTCAATTTCAAATAACAAACTTTCCTCGATTTTATTATACCTACGCTGTATTTCAACCATTGTGCCTGGAACGCGACCTACGATATCTTTGCATTCCAGTACCTAAAGCCGATAAACCTGGCCAATAATACTGCCGAGTTCTGTGCAATAAAGTTATGGAACGCACGAGTAGATACGAGCAATACAAGTACCGTAACTAAGTAGACTTTTCAGCGCCCGGTGCCAGTTTCTGTAACTACGACCCTAAAACAGTTCGAGCAGGGTAAGTTTAATCAGAAATGATGATATCCGCAGGAGAACTGAGGTTGCCGAAATAGCACGAAGAATCGCCAAACTTAAGTGGCAATGGGCAGGGCACATTGCTCGCAGAACAGATGGCCGTTGGGGCTGAAAGGTTCTGAAGGGGCGACCGCGTACCGGAAGACGCAGCGTTGGAAGGCCCCCTACAAGGTGGACCGATGACCTGGTGAGGGCTGCGGGAATCCGATGTGCAGTGTATGTCTATCGGCTGAAATGATGAAGTTTAATCCGCGTGGTTCTCAACGGTCATGAGTGTCGAAGGAGGTACCTGTCCGGATCTGACAGGAAAAAACGCTCGGGTGTCACTATTGTGCTAATCGTTCGGAGCACATATGAAGCATATGGTGGAAGTTTGTCCCGCTTGGGCTTAGCCTGACCTTGTGACTGCGATCAATGGGGGCGACTCGAGCACCCTATCCTGGTTCAGGCCATGGTACTATGGCAAACAGTAAGTAGCCTCCTTCTGACGGAATGAATGATACAAAATATTTTTGCACCCCATCCGGGTCTGCGCAATAAACCAAAGCACCGCTGGCACGCCCTGGTTACTGGAATGTTATAATATTAATAATAATATCATGATCATGTAAATAAGACTCATAATTTATTTTGAAATGTATATTTTTGATATGGATTATCGTGTGGCTTTGAGGAAATATGGTGCACTTTTTTAAGCTACTTAATCAAAATGTTCACATTTTGTGTTTTTATTTAAAAAAAAGGATGGTTTGGTTCAATTGACAATTTTCTCCCTAATCTATTTGAATGTTAGGTCCGGTGCTAGATATTTTAGTTTATTGTGTATTAGGAAAAAAAAAATACTTCTCATGTCATCTTAAATAGAGTAATATCAGAGATAATTATATTATCTAGCTATTACCATAGTCTCAAAATACAATTTAGCAGATCTCAGCAGGCTTTAGCAGGCTCGAATTCACGATCACATTACACGAGAGTAATGGAACAAAATCAATCAAAGGTGATTGATGCTGTTATGTTATTAATGGTTATTAATGGGATTATTATCCGATGTGATATTGATTTAGATAACACTGTAAAGCTTAAAGCAGCTGAAGATAATAATGTCACCAATAGAAAAATCAAGTCGAATAACTATTTGATCAGTCAAGTAAATTATATTTTCAACACAGTTTTCTAAAACCCAGTCTTATCCCTACCGTTTTTAGGAATGCATTTTTTTTTATTATTTTTCGCACTAATGCGGTAAGGTTCCCATGCCCTTTCCGCCATAATTTTATTATTGAAAAACGTCGTTTGATCCACGTGAAAATTTGTCACTGTAGATCTCGGCACCATAATACCCTCGCCTAAAGCTCGGGCGAATGCCGCCATAATCGCAATTGCAAACTTTCTCCACTTGTATCAAAATTTACTATTTTCGTATCCTGATATTATACATCGGTCTTCCCATCAGATTATAATTTCGGTGTCTTCAAGGCTAGAGTGAACAGGCTCTCAACAAACTAGTGTTCTTCACCATCAACGATTGCATCTCTGCTTACCATCAGGTGGGATCGCAGTCAAGCACTATTTTTTATTCGTACCCAGAATGACAAATTAACTGGATATATTCGTCTCAATTTGAAGTTTGCTCTTTAAGGTACCCAATTAATTTTGTTAAACAGCATATTTTTTTGTCAAATTCTGAGACAAAAATGATAAAAGTATAATCTCATTGTTGCCACATCTATTCAGAATAACTATTCGTTAGATTCGCATTTCTTTAATAACACGTTGCATATTTCTTTAAGAATAGGACTCCGTTACAACCTCATCAATCAAGTACGAAAGAAAACCTGATAGATTATTATTATGACCCGTTTCTTAGGGAAAAATAAAGCTTAGCTGAAGGCTGGGAGGATGTTTTAATATGAGATAATAATTCCATTATAAGATTGTGTTTATAAAGGGCTAAGGAAGACAGAAAGCCCTGCCAAGAGCTCTCAACGCGATTGCGATTTGGCGACCTAAACTGAATTGTTAAAGGGATTGCTCTTGCTCGCTCGCTCGCTTGACATTTTTACACGTCATAGTAAGGAAAAAACGCCGAAACAACCTCAGAAGCCAATGTCTTTTTAAGTTCATATTCCATGTTATATAAGAAGCCAGCAGCAGCAGCAGGAGCAGTTTAGTGCCTGAGATAGTCTTTTGAGGAAAGAATCACACAGATTTGAAAGTACTTGTCTAATCAGAGCAAGGCATTTGTCAGTGTTCGTGTAGCTAACTCAGGACTACTAAGGAGCTCAATGCCTTGGCGAACAATACCAAAGAAAGATTTTTAGGTAGGCCGCCAACTGCTAGATATATGTATAAGATCCGACTTACGTTAATGCATCAAGAGGAAGGCTTTCCACCAATTCGCATCAGGCCCTTATGATAGATTATGCCCTCTAATCTTACACCTCTCGTGGAGAAAAAGAAAAGAATTCCTGGAGAAACTTGGGGAGGACTTTGCCCAGTAGCGAGACAGTAAAGGCAAAAAAGAGCGTTTTCATCCCAATTGATTATATTAACAAACAAGTTTTTATTTTTATTTTTAATTGATATAAACTAGGGCTTGACTGTGATCCCAACTGAGTCAACAGGTGTGGTAAGCAGCGATGCATTAGTGCGCCTAACCATCAAGGTAAGGCGCACTAGTTTATTAAGAGCCTATTCACTCTAACCTTGAAGACACCTAAATTGTAAGCGAACGGGAAGACGAGAACGCAAATTGTTCCAGTCCTTCGATGTACGCAGTATAAACAACAAGGGTAAACACTTAGTCCGGACCGTAGAGGTTTCAAGAACGTTAGGGTTGATACTTGCCGAACCGCGTCGGGTTGTCCGAAGATAGAAAGGAGATGGCGGAATTAAGTCATGTAATTCCCGGAAACACTCTCCAAAATGCATCCTGTAAAATACCGAAAGGCCTGGGTACCTAGTTACGAATAATTATGATATATGTATAATAATAAAGATGACGTTAATGTCCAATACAACATTTAATGTAAATTGTCAGTACCAACAAAGGGTATTACAATGATAATAGAATTTGTTAAGCTGTATATACAGAATATATTTTATGAACGACTGGTCACAATTTATTTGCAAACGTTACGTTTTCGTTCACGTAAAAATAACATACACATTTGTGATATGTACCTATACTTCATCATCTATTTAAATAAAAGGAGAAACTGACTGACTGACATATCAACGCACAGCCGAAACTACTGGGACTAGAAACATGAAATTTTGCACAAGGTTTTTCCTATGACGTAGGCGAGCTCTAAGAGAGGATTTCCCAAAATTCACTCTCTAAAGAGATGAAACGGGGGTCCAAAGTTTGTATGGAGAAACTTGCTTTTACGCGGGCGAAGCCGCTGGCAAAAGCTAGTCTAATAAAAGAAGAAACTGACTGACTGCCATGATATGCCAGTCAGTCAGTCAGTCAGTTCACAGACGCACAGCCGAAACTATTGAGAGTAGAAGCGTGAAATTTTGCACAAGGTTTCCTTTTATGACTTAGGGGAGCACTAAGAGAGGATTTTACTAAAATTCAACCCCTAAAGGGATGAAACAAAGTTTGTATGGAGAAATCTACTTTCACGCGGGGGAAGCCGCTGGTAGAAGCTAGTTCCGAATAAGATAAGACCATTTAAACAAACGGTTTTTTTTACTGCCCATTCAATCGATTTCGACTTCTATTCCGTAGGCATAAGGATGGCATTAAAAGCAAAGAAGTGGTTACAATACCAACTTTTTACTGTAGCCGTCATGTACCATGTCACCAACGCAATAAAAGTCAAAATCGGTTGAACGGACAGTTAAAAAGGTAAGTTTAAATGTATAATCATATTTCGAATGGAGTTTAAATTAATTAATAATAATAATAACGATTTATTCAAATAAATTAATATTCCCGTACACTTTTTTTTGAGGTGAGAAATCAAACAATTAAGTGTTTTATCCCGCTCTAAGTGGGAGCGAAAGGGCGTGTCAGACTTTTACTGAAAGAAAAAAAGAAAAACGGTGTATGTACCTACGACAAACATGGCACATAACTTAAAAAAATAAATATATATATAACAAATCTATACAGAAGAGAAAGAGACGCGGAAAACGGCCAGCGCTCAGCAAAATGCTGGGGCTCATGTACTGAACATAGCCACAGCGCTGATTTTCAACGCCAGCCGTCGTCGACGAGCTGGCTCTAAGGCCACGGTGACCTCTTTTAAATATTTCCGAAACCAATTCACATACCTATCATGTCGATCTCATTTATTCATGTGACCATAACTAAAATAACGGTATAACCAAACATAAACAAATTAACCTGTTTTTTTTTTAAAAAAAAAAACAACAGAAACTAAATAATACTCTAATTATTTTTCCACGTCTATTCAAATCCGACTCACTGTGCCCGTAACGGACAAAAGATTCCATTGTGTGCGATCCACAATACTTTAGTGGACAAAAACTGGTCATTTTTTCATCATTGAAAATCGATTTCACTACCGTTTAACCGATTTGGAGGAAAGAGGTCATGAGTTAGAGTTAGAAACCATTTTGTAGTGAAGCCGTAATTGGCGATAATTTTACTGTTCGTTGTCGAAATAAGCAGTGGTTAGTGCAGATCATATTGTTCGAGGTTTTTTTTAGGTGGGAAATCATCCAATGACTTCTCCCGCTCTAGGGCAGAGTGAAACTTTTACTTACTAAAACGTGAGTTTTCCAACGTGGTCCTTCCTTCTTTGCCATCGTGCCGGGACCCAGGGGTTCTCATTCGTACAACCCATAGCCCCAGTAGGCTTAGACTCTGCTGGGCCCCTACAGTTTTTCTGACATCTTTTCGAGGCGCGCGTGGAACTCTACGAGCCGTTAACGACTTGGACTCGATCCAAACAACGAGCTACCCATTGCTCGCCGTCCGCAAGCCCACGCCTAGGATGGCTGGAAATTGGGGTCGGGTTCACGGCGGCTGGGGCGTGAAGAAGTCCGTTCTCTCACGCGTGTGGCTGCCTCCTTCGCTAGTTATACTGCTTTGCAGAAGGAGGCGATATTGTTCGAGGTTATAAGGCGCCTCTCACTTTTCAGTAGTGGAATAGATCAGTAGGTGTATTTTACTGTGCACTTAAACCGAAAATGCATTTGCAAACCCAGTTCTTGGAGACGTGTTAGATGTTTGACCGACGTACGGCGAGTATCCACCCTTACGTTGTTGAAACTCCAACGGTCCGGACTAAGCGATTCGCTTCGTCGTTTATACCGCGTGCATCGAGTGACTGGAACAATTTGCCTGCTGCGGTCTTCCCATCCAACTATAGTTTGAGTGCCTTCAAGGCTAGAGTGAATAGGCTCTTAATAAACTAGTGCGCCTCACCATCAATGATTGCATCACTGCTTACCATCAGGTGGGATCGCAGTCAAGCACTGGTTTATATCAAATAAAAAAATAAAAAATGACTATTTGTCCCGCTACCATTATGCAGGTTCAAATTTAATTAGTCAGCGAAACTCCTGACGTCATGGTCGATATCTTGTAACAATACCAGTGGCCACTGACCTCATAGTCATCAAAGTTACTTTTTTTTTAATTGATTTAAACCAGTGCTTGACTGCGATCCCACCTGATGGTAAGCAATGATGCACTCTAGCCTTGAAGACACTTAAAATAAAGAGTTTACATTTGTTTTAAAAATAATACAATTATTATTTTTAGAAAACTTTCGGCACCTACTTTACGCACAGTGCAAACAAATACATTTTTATTAGTATAGTAGATTAGGGAGCCGCGAAATGGCGACCGTCACGTTTTTATCTGCACGCTCGTTTTATTTTTTTCAAAGATCATGTACTCAATACAATTTACAAATTATTCGAAATCTCTCGAGTGAAGTGTTTTTATTGAATTATCATCATCATCATCATCATCATTTCAGCTGAAAGACGTCTACTGCTGGACATAGGCCTCCCCCAAGTGTCGCCACAACGACCGATCCTGTGCGTCTCGCATCCACCGCATTCCTGCGACTCTCGCCAGGTCGTCGGTCCACCTTGTGGGAGGCCTTCCAACGCTGCGTTTTCCGGTGTACGGTCGCCACTCTAGAACCTTTCGGCCCCATCGACCATTCGTTCTACGAGCAATGTGCCCTGCCCACTGCCACTTTATCGGTCCTGTGCGTCTTGCATCCATCGGACTCCCGCAACCGTTACCAAGTCATCGGTCCACCTTGTAGGTGGCCTTCCAACGCTACGTCTTCCGGTACGGAAAGGTTCTGGAATGGCGATCACGTATTGAATTATACTGTTAAATAAATATTTATCACTTCAAAATCTAAATAAAATAGGTTGCAAAAAAAAACATGGCAATTCGTTTTTGTCGATAAGTCTGACATGACTGATTATATGATTGCCTACATAGACAAATTTTCAATGAAAACCGTTTTTCATAACAAGATTTTATACTTGATAAATGATAATGTAATGGTCTTGATGAGTATTAATTATATATGTATATACCGCATATACATATATAATTAATACTCATCAAGACCATTCCAAAAAGCTCAAACACAATAGAGTTCCTATGGCCACCTTCCGGTTCCATCATCAGATCGGCTCCATGTCATAATAATTTTGCATTGTCATCTGATTTACACATGCATGCAAAATTTCAGCCCAATCGGTAACCGGGAAGTGGAACAAGATTTGATTACAGACAAACATCGAGACAGGTGAAACTAAATAAAAGCTAGTAAAAAGGGGCCCTAGTTTTCTTTGCCCCAGGGCAGTTAGTCTGCCAGCTACGCCACTGGTTAAAGCCATTAGATTAGCCCAATAAGCCGACCGGCTAATCCGCATAGCCAACAAGGGAACTAAATCCGAGTTCTCATCTGATTGGACAAGTAACACGAAGTTTCAAAGCCCTATTACGGTCTCTGCAGAACCCGCTTCAAAGCGCGCGAATGTCAGTCTTAATGAAACTTCTGATACAGCTGTAATTGGTATAGAAAGAAATCCTAAGGCCCTACCACGAGCTCTTATGACAACCTAAACTGAACTGTTAAAGGGATGGAGGTGTTACACACGTAAACTATACTTAAACGTAATCAAGATTTATACAGTGTAGCGACATCTATGACGTCACATAAGAACTAATCCTGCATCGCGCAATCAAAATTCTCCGCGCGTTTAGAACATATAGAACAGCCCGAAATCATCTATCGGGCAGTAGTAGCCCACCAGACATAACACCCGTCTGGTCGGAGGATCCTCCCTTTTCAACGGAGGTTTGCGGGACTTTACTCTCTGTTCCACATACCTCCAAACTGGTGACCCTCGACAAAGAACGTCAGCGCAGCCTTCGTGCAGCAACCACTTCGTGACGTCATCATCACTTCCTCAAGCTTTCGAGCACCGAGCCATACAGCTAGCACCTACGGCTTTAAAGGGTATCCTGACCACCAGCATGCCTACCTGGTCATACCTGGTCATCGCCCTCAGCCTCATCAGCGACCTTGGCGAAGCACACTGCACCTTCGGCCAGTCACATGAAGAGCCACGAAGAACCTCTCCTGGTCGACGCAAGCAGTCAAGCCACTACATCGCACAGCACCGCTCCGACTCACTGGAGCTAGCAGCACTACTCCGACTCACTGGAGCCTGCAGCATCATCCCGACTCACTGGGACATCATCACCCCGACTCACTGGGGCATCATCCCGACTCACTGGGACAGCAACACCCCGACTCACTGGGGCATCACCGCAGACAGTTCCGACTCACCGAGAACTATGCGGCATTCGGTTCCGACTCACTGGAACCAACCTACCACTGGCCTGGCACGCATCAAGAAGCATCAAGAACCATCGATCTCCGATCTCCGGAGGGGAGTGATGTAGCGACATCTATGACGTCACATAAGAACTAATCCTGCATCGCGCAATCAAAGTTCTCCGCGCGTTTAGAACATATAGAACAGCCCGAAATCATCTATCGGGCAGTAGTAGCCCACCAGACATAACACCCGTCTGGTCGGAGGATTCTCCCTTTTCAACGGAGGTTTGCGGGACTTTACTCTCTGTTCCGTCTACCTCCAAATACAGAATTAAAATGAGTTTGTTAGTCTCGCTCAAACTCAAAAACGGCTGGACCAATTTGGCTAATTTTGGTTTTGAAATCTTTGTGATAGTCCAGGCAAGGTTTAAATGGTGAGAAAAAATGGAAACAAAATCACGAAAAAAAATCTATTTCTAATTAGAATGTCATTATAAAATGAATTATGTTGTTCTGGTAATGCCAGTAGATGGCGTTATCCTTACTATTAGGCGGTACAAAGTTCCGCCGGGTCAGTTAGTCCTAAAACAATTCTTAGTTATTTTAGGATAAAAAAATTACATATATTAAAAATAGCTGAATATGATTCAGTATCCGATTCTATTCCGAACATACGTTCAGAATGTGCGTTTATCATGTTAGAATATCAATACCAGAATTATGAATTAACGTATGGGATTTTTTTGCGTTTTTCGAAAAACACCCTTATATCAATCAATGTAAGGTATATTTTTACATTTTAGGTAAACGTCCCTTACGTTAATTCATTATTCGGGTATCGATTGTTGTCTATTAAAATTGATTTGAGGATCACGCACTTATCATGACGTGTTAGAATGCTAGGCTTGCGAGCGAGAAAGAGAAAATATGTTTATTTGGCACACCATGATACATTAATCAACAAATAATTGATTAACAAACCAAAATCAAACATAAAAAAAAATTAGTAGAAATAAAAATTAACAATAACAATATGTCTCACGGCTACGCCAAATAGGTTCAGAACCTGTATCATGACGTTTAAAGTAAGATTGATTCATTCTTATTTCCAGTGTGGGTAAGAGATGGCGCTAGACAACCTGTATAGCTCTGTGTCTTACCCACACTGAAATAAGAATGAAACAATCTTACTTTGAACCTCATGGTAACCCCGTTGTTCAGTGCTAAAACTACACTACGCGCTATACAGGTCCACCCCGTTAACAGTTCAGTTTAGGTCGTAAAATGGATCGCGCGTGGTTGGGCCTCAGCTCTCTCTAAAGGTAATGGCCATCGCATAAAGTTTACGATAGGTCCGTGAACTAGTAGGTGCTCTTTAAAGCGATGACGTCACTAGCAACACATCCATTGAAGTTACTATCTGGTTGATGACTCACCTATACACTTGTTAGGGTCTGCTCACATCGAGACGTGACGCGACGCTAAGCTTTATTATGAAATAGCCATAAATGAATTTATGACATTTGACTGGCCTGTTGGTCTAGTGGTTAGTGGCCCTGACTGCTATGCCGGAGGTCGTGGGTTCGATTCCCACCCAGGACAAATGTTTGTGTGATGAGCACAATCATTTGTTCTGTGTCTGGGTGTAATTTATCTATGTGTATGTATTTAGAAATATATAAGTATGTTTATCAGTTGTCTAGTACCCATAACACAAGCTCTGCTTAGCTTGGGACTAGACGGCGTTGTGTGATAGTTCTGGAATATTATAATTATTATTTACTATTTTTATTTGCTATGTTAGTGAAATTTGTATTTCATTTAATTTGAGTTGTATATCGGTTTTTTTTTCTAATTATAACTTTGTTCTCTTAAAATTGTACTTCTACCTACTTTATGTATTGTTTGTAATTGCTGTGCCCGACAGGGTCCACGTGCACTCGTTTAACTACTCTTAAGACCTTATGTAACATATGTGATATAGCAATAAAGAATTGAATTGAATTGAACTTTATTTGCTGCTCAAAAAGGTACATTTTACACGCTGTAAATTTTTAGTAGGTATCAATTTTCCATTTTTTTTTTAGGGTTCCGTAATCCGTAACCAAAAGATAAAACGGGACCCTATAACTAAGACTCCGCTGTCCGTCCGTCACCAGGTTTTGTCTCATGAACCAGGTTGTATGATTTTAACCGTCCAGTTAAAATTTTCACAGATGATGCATTTCTATTGCAGCTATAACAACTAAAAAATAGTTAAGGGGGCCCCATACAACAAACGTGTTTTTTTGCTAGTTTTAAAACTGTTGAACAGACAGCAAAAAAGGTTTATGTCATATCTTAACGCGCATGGAGTATAGTGAATTTATTGCATCTCATCATAATCAATATGTTTGCATGTCGGTGTGAGCAGACCTTACGATGTACCTACAAATCCAATATAAATAGCACATGCCCCTAATTAATTATAAACCATACACTTCGTTTGTTTACATTATAGTTAATGGTGTAGTGTGATCAATTAACACTGTTTATAAGATACTTCTTTCACGATAGATCATCTTTTTAATGGTTTCAGACAGTATCAAAGAGTATTTATTTGTGGAAGGAAGCAGATATAAATTGGTTATAAGTTATGAATGGGCAGTGAAGACTGAGGTAATTAATTTATCCACCAAACTGTGGTGTTATCATATTTTACGCCGTCTCATGGTATTCAGTCATTTTTAATTAAAAGTGAAATAATTAGCAGCGGGTGTTGGAAAAACAACATTTAGGCAGAAACTGGCGTGGGTTGGTCATATCGTACGAAGGCACCTGGAGATATTACTTTTTTTTTAACATTTACCGTCTTAACTATCATGGTTCATGAGATACAGCCTGGTGACAGACGGACGGACAGCAAAATCTTATAAATAGGGTTCCGTTTTACCCTTTTGATACGGTACCCTAAAAATCACATATTCAAGGGCCTCGAATTTCTACTCTACTAAAAAATGAAGTCCAGATTAAAATAAAATAAAAAAAAACTTTGATAACTAATACTTAACATTCCCAGTGTATTATAAATGAACAGTATAACAAAACTAAAATGCACTCAATCGTAAGGACGCGTTGTTATCGCGTATTTCTGTCGGTGACTCACGCAACATGGCGTTGTGAACCCGGTAGGGTTGTCGAACGAACGCTTACAAAAGGAGTTATTGCCGATTCGGACACAGTGTCCATTTTCAAGAAAAATATTGAAAATAAAATGTGTCGAATATGTCGTGTGTGTGTGTGTGTGAGTCAGAACACCACCAAATTTATTGAAGCTATTTACTATAGTTAGATAAAGAAAAGTTTATCTTTAAATTTTCTTTGTAAAGGATTAAAAATTTGAAAAATAAGGAAATAAGTGAACTAAGTTCTCATTAAGTAGTCTTTTTATAGAATAATTTATTTGTATTGGCATAACAATTATTGTAGTACCGCACCCAAGTGCCTA
This sequence comes from Mythimna pallens, assembly GCA_961205895.1. NCBI lineage: Eukaryota > Metazoa > Arthropoda > Insecta > Lepidoptera > Noctuidae > Mythimna > Mythimna pallens. The sequence continues at coordinate 1,804,561 of OY540824.1, forward strand.
TGTAAATTCATTCAAACCGATAAATAGCCGATTTACATATTATCTCTGAATGAAAAACCGGTACAGGTGGTATTCAAAATTCTATTCTTTTGAGTTTAGTGTAAAGATAATCTTAGAAACATTCATACCTTGTAGAATTTTTTTTATTGCTCTTTTAATTGGTCTTTCTATTTTACTTAAATTATTAAAATGTATCTTTTGCCCTGACTTTTTTTCCTATTTATTGTTTTTTCTTTGGGGGCGAAATTCACCATTACACACTGGCTCGCGTAGTAGTTTACGGCCCATTCTTTCTTTTACAGAAAAGGCCTGAGTCCCAACCAAACATTATATTAGCTGACTAAGCGGACGACAAGATAATTATATTGAAGTTAAAAACAATAATTTAAAATTCATAAACTCATTTTAAAACTGTCGTGACAGCCCTTACTTATCGTAGGTCACACTTGCCACTCAGAGCGACAGGACGAAAATATGTATTTGCGCCATTCACACACGCGGCTAAAAGAGCATACACACTGAACTTAAATAATGCTGCGAGTCCTATAAAAAAAACCTACAAATCATATATGAGCAAAAACGTATACGTACGAGCGTAAAATTTTGAGTTACACAAATAATACATCTATACTGCGTTGTGCGATAGTTGTGGAATATTATTATTATTATTCCATTTGTTTTATATATACACATAATATTTACATTTTTAAATATTTCTTTAAAAAAAAAAACGTAATAAAAAAACACATTTAAAAAATAAAAAATAGTAGCCCACCGGCATCGGGAACAGGGTCCAAGCTACCGGTGGTCAGGGCTCCTGAGAGAGGAATCTCCTAGCAATGCGCGCCGTGTCCAGGAGTACAGCTTTCTGGATCAAGCTCTTAATCCAGCTGCCTAACGAGAGCCTCCTTAGATGTTGTTCGAGGCTCTTAGCTATTAAGCCATTTATTATTATTATACTAATACTAGCTTTTGCCCGCGGCTTCGCTCCCGTCAACTGACTACTCTATCCTACTCTATTCGAATTTTTCTCGCCGTAAAAACCATCCTTGAACTTCAACGAACATTTTAAAAAAAGAATTGGACAAATTGGTCCAGGCGTTGTTGAGTTATGCGCTTACCAACACATTTTGCGATTCACTTTTATATTATAGATATAGAAATTATCTATATACCTAATATAAAACTGAATCGCAAATAAAGAGGAAAAATTTGTATTTTTGTTTGTATCTCATTAGATACAAACAAAAATACACAACAACTCAATTTCAATAAACTCAAAATCTACTGAACGGATTTTTAAAATTATTTAACCAGTCGACGGCTATTTTTTACGTAATGACCTTTAGCTATATATTTTCAACGATTATGCGAGCGAAGACGCTGGCAGTAGCTAGTGATGTATAATTTTTAAGGTACACATTTTTATAAGTAAGTGCTGGGCTTTGGCTGAGTTAACAGGCAGTCAATATACATTTCATCAACTTTACTAATTATACAAATGTACAGCAGCATCTGTTTTGTATGAAATCAGGCTCAGATTACTTACCAATTCATTTTTGTATGACCTCAATACCTATTTATAAACGTTCGAATTAAATGAATGGCGTGCCTCTAATCACCATCGCGCCACTTAAGTCCAAATAAACTAAAGACTCACCAGACAGTTCATTCATAAAAGAAAATCAACAAAAAATGTGCCAGTAAAAGTGTTTACCATCTGTCGGAACCACTTAAAGCCAGTCTGTCGAGTTCCTAAGCTCTTCGCCACCCACTTAGGATCCCAAGGTCAACGTTGCACTTGACGAGAAAAAACGTCAGCGCCAACGTACCGACATCTGTTCCAGCGATTTTGCGTTTTTTGTGTGCCCTAATTTATTTGTACAATAAAGTAAGACCTTGTAGCGGGATGATTTTTTATCACCGTTTTTGTGAAAAGCAGTTATTATTGAGTAGTTAGTTTGTTGGGCCGCTTATTTTTAGATGATACCCTAGAAAATGATGACAGGTTTTTTTAGGTGGGTAATCATCCAATGACTTCTCCCGCACTATGGCGGTGCGGGAGTTATGTTATATTCCTTCTTTGCCATGAGTCCCCAGGTTTCTCTTTCGAAAGCATACCCATGGTCCCAGTAGGCTTTGGCCCTGCTGGGTAACGGTTTTGCTGACATCTCTTTGAGGCGTGCGTGGAACACCACGCCGGGCTCGTTTCAGACTGTTACCCGACGGCCGGACGGCGAACCATACCCATTGCTCGTCGTCCGCTAGCCCACGCCTACGGTGGGTGGAAATCTGAAGCGTTGACTGGTAGGACTCTCTTTTGTTAGTTTTATGATCAATTTTATTTTGAAAAAGAACGAAATTAAAAAATTTTTCAAGCGCTTCAATAGAATGTGTTCCGGGCATTGGAATTTGGGTTATCATAAGATTATTAATTTTACATGTGAAATTAATATCTACTCCCACTCCTCACTAACGTCACTTGAGTAGACAACCGAGTAAACACTTCAAAGACATCGCGTGTCGTTGCGATTAGTCGACCAGTCTGTTGACATCCTAACGACTAATCGTCACCCACTTAGGAACAACGCGTCAAGGCCGCGGCTGCATTTCGCGACGAAAAAATTCGTTTTATTTTGATAACAGTTGAAAGTGTTTTAAATAGTTTTATTTATATCTTAGTAGTTAGATAGACCAATAAAAATGTGTAGTTGTAAAACAAATCTAGTGACCTACGTAAGACGGATTCTGTTTTTTGAGTTGGGAAATCATCTAATGACTTTTCTCGCTCTAGAGCGGAGCGCGAGGGCGTGTCAGACTTTTACTGACTAAAAGCACACCTATGTTCCATCAGTTGCCCTTTGCTTTCTAGGACCACTCCTTTTCAGAAGTTTTCTCATGGCTTTAGCAGTCATGGGCCCTACTGGGCTGCGATATTGCTGACATCTCTTGGAGGCCCGCATGGAACAGTAAGCGCCTTCGTCGACACGGGCTCGGTCCAGACGGCGAACTACCCATAACTCATAGTCCGCAAGCCCGGGACTTAGATGACTGGTAGTCGATGTCGGGGTCTCGGTGGCTGGGGCGAGAGGATGTCCGTTCACTTACGGACAGACGCTAGAATTACTGCTTCTCAGGATGCGACCGCCGCCTTTTCCTCCTCGCTACAGACCCTGGTCCGTAGCCGGGACCTGGTTTTTGGCCCGGGGCCTGGTGGCTACATAAGATAGATGGAATACGTAAAAAACAGAAATGCAGACATAAATAATATTAAATATGTTTATATAATTATTTAAATGTATATTTCAATACCCTTATTTTCTAAATAATCACTAACCCGTAGGAAGCATTGGTGATAAGATTCTACAGGTTTTGTTTTACTTATCGACATAATTCCCACTAAGAATTCTTTAGTGTTTGTTTACTTAATAATTGTTGTAATTTGTTGACAAAACTATAACAGCAACATGGGGAATACACTGGCTCCTGTAATACAGTTTCTAAATAGCTCAGGAGCCAGGGAATTTCATTTATGAGTGTAAAACTTTATGTCAATAAATAATTTATTTATTTATTTAAAAAAAAAAGTCTGTTTATCCAAGTTTTTGCAATATTCGGACCTACATATTAAATGCAGCAGCAGTTAAGTTAGTTAGTTCAGCAGTATCTGGACTTAAAAAAAAAGTCTGTTTATCCAAGTTTTTGCAATATTCGGACCTACATATTAAATGCAGCAGCAGTTAAGTTAGTTAGTTCAGCAGTATCTGGACTTATATTGGACAAAAATGATACGGAGAAGTCAAAGTGTAAAATGCGTAATCAAACTTACTCAGTATGGTTCATCGAGCGCTTGTTTCAGAAATAATTAGGTACTTAAATATTGAATATACGTCAATAATGTACAAAAAAGATGATACACTCCCTGTTTGGACAGTAATTTGTTTGACTTAATTTATCGCGTAAATGTATACAACTTTTTATGCATTTAAAAATAGTCGGAAACAACAACTTTTATTTTGAGTGTGTGATGGACGAAAAATACCTCGTATCAACCCTCCTACTTTCGTTAATTCACCAACCCGCACTGGGCCCACGTGGTGGATTACGGCCCATCCCCTCTCCTAGAGAAGAGGCCTGAGTCCCAACAGTGGGAACATTATAAGGCCGACTATGCTGTGCTATGCTACTTTTCGTTTCTCTATTAATAAACTTTGTTTTTTTTGTAATAACTTGATGCCCTTTAGGCGCGATTGGTCCAATGTTCAAAAGAAAGTCCAATTCGCGGTTGGTCCAATTAGTGGTTGATACAATTCACAGTTGGTACAATTCGCAGTTGGTCCAAAATGGACGAAGTTTCCGAAATTATCTAAACTAATATTATAAAGACGAAAGATTTAATTTTTTGTTTGATTGTATGCGCTTTCCACCATACTTAAAATTCATAACAATTGCATCCGTAACAACCCTAGTAGGTACTTACATGTTTCTGAACGCACCCAAGTTGCAGTCCGGATTTATTCCTAATGTGGGGCAACGAGTTATATAATAATATACATATATTTATTTACCTCACATCAAATAAACTGATTAACTTCCGTAGACTCATAGCAAGGTTCAGTTGAAAACCAGCGTCAGGCAACTGCTACATTGTGGCCTGGCATTATGCTGAACTGGACTTATTTGGCGAAGCCGTGAGACACACAATGTTGATGTACTTATATTTTAAGTTTTAGTATTTTAGTTTCTCATTGTGTGTGTGCCAAATAAACGTGTTTTCTTTCTTCTTTCTTTCTTTCTTTCTATCTATATATATAAAAGAAAGTCGTGTTAGTTACACTGTTTATAACTCAAGAACGGCTGAACCGATTTGGCTGAAAATTGGTGGGGAGGTAGCTTAGAACCAGGAGACGGACATAGGGTACTTTTTAACGAGTAGGGTAGAGTAGAGTAGGGTAGAGTAGGGTAGAGTAGGGTAGAGTAGGGTAGAGTAGGGTAGAGTAGGGTAGATTAGGGTAGAGTAGGGTAGAGTAGGTTAGAGTAGGGTAATTTTTTTTTTTACTAATTCCCGCTTTTGGGCAGAACAACGTCTGCCGGGACCGCTAGTTTGTTATAAAGGGGTAGCTTCTTAAAGAGAGGCTAAATAATGAAATCTCCTATATTTTAATGTGTGCAAACATAGAAAAGGTATATTTAGTAGCAATTCGCGATGTAAGGCGATAATAATATAAAGGAAATGAGTGGTCACGTTTCAGGCAACATTTTGACCCAGTTTTGAGCCTAGAGTACCTGGCGATATCGACCACGTACAATACACTTAGCGAAAGAGTTGGACGATATTTATATATTATATGACCGCTAAACGAATTTATTGCAGAAAAAATTAGACCTATTTTCAGAAGTTGTATTTTTTAGAGTTCCTATGCTCAAAAAGTAAAACGTGTCCGTCTGTCTCCCCCTCTGTCACCAGGCTGTATCTCATGAACCGTTATAGTTAGTTGAAATTTTCACAAACGATGTATTTTTGTTGCCGCTATAACAACAATTATACTAAAAACAGAATAAAATTAATATTTAAGAGGGCTCCCATACAACAAAAGTGATATTTTTTGCACGTTTTTGTCTCGACATTATACGAGTAGACAATGGTAGGTACAGAACGCTTCGAGCACGAGACAAACTCGCACTTGGCCGGTTTTTACATTTAAAGAAGGAATGTAAGTTAAATCACAGTAATATTCAAACTAAGACAGTTTCTTATTTATTTGCCTTATCTCTACGTAATTAACAAAAAAAAACGTGTTTTATTTACTTTTTTCTTCTTTGGCAACAACAGAAAAATAGCTTGCTGGTTGATCCAAAAAAATTTAGTGTTTTTTATTAAATCCCTTCAAAGATATCGGTTTCCAAGTTTATATTTATTTAAATAATAGTCAAAACAGTTATACAGATTATTCGCCAGTGCGAAAAACCCGCGAATATCTGTAGGTACCACAACATACTCGGCTGGCCTGTTGGTGTAGTGGTTAATGGCCCTGACTGCTATGCCGGAGGTCCTGGGTTCGATACCCACCCAGGACAAATGTTTGTGTGATGAGCACGATCATTTGTTCTGTGTCTGGGTGTAATTTATCTATCGTCTGAACCGAGCTCGAGTCGTCGACGGCGCATAGTGTTCCAAGCGCGAAACCGTAGCCCAGCAGGGTCAAAGCCTTTTGGGGCCATGAAAGAAAAACCAGGGGACGATGTAGCTCGCTTGTCTAGAAGCAGTGGCGTAACTATAGGGTGGCAAGGCTGGCAAAATGCCACGGGCCCCCGGTTCAAAAGGCCTTGAGCTCCGAAAAAGAATAAAGAAATATACAAATTCAAGTAAATTATTAAGATTTATGAAACGCATTCATTAGAAAAGGATCAATTTCCCGTGGTATTTTACCAGCCACTACCTTAAAGATACGCCATTGGGATGCCCAACTTCAGACAAGAAATATAAAAGTATTCGTGTATTATAAATATTCTTTATTGTTAATAAATCGGCAAGTTAGAAAACTTGGCAATTTATTAACAATAAAGAATATTTTATGTCTGTACTCTAGTGATTTATCCAAATTAAATTACAAAGTTGACGATTTTCCTGGGGCCTCATCCGATGATTTTGCCACGGGCCTTGTGTTGTAGATGGTATAGTTACGCCACTGTCTAGAAGTAACCTATTCACTAGTGACTTTAAGACCTCTAAGTTGTTGCTGAGGAAACACAGACTCCAGCAGGGAATTCCACTCCTTAGCTGTACGCACAATAAATGTGTTCCCAAACCGCTTTGTACGTAAGGGTGGTCTACTAAGTACCGGTGGCGAAACGTACGTCTAGTGGTCCGATGATGGAACGGACTTGGCGGAATTATATTGAGCACACACCCCGTATTATTAGTACTCACAGTATTAAGCATAAGCATAAGCATAATCATAATCAGTCTTTTAATGTTCCCACTGCTGGGACTCAGGCCTCCTCTCTCTAGGAGAGGGAATGGGCCGTTATCCACCACGCGGGACCAATGCGGGATGGTGAATGTCACACGACTTCGGTTCTAGGACATGACAGTTTCCTCACGATGTTTTCCTTCACCGTTTTGAGATTAGTGGTGATAAAATAAATTACACAAAGTAATGCACCTGGCTGGGTTTGAACCCGCGACCTACAACTGGTAAGTCGAGGCTATTACCATGGCCACCACTGCTCAAAAAATTCGAAGACATGTGACATTCACCAACCCGCACTGGGCTCTGGTGGATTACGGCCCATTCCCTCTCCTAGAGAGGCCTGAGTCCCAGCAGTGGGAACATTAAAAGGCTGATTATGCTTATGATGCGCCTGACTGGGTTTGAACCCGCTACCTACGTAACTTCGTAAGTTGGGGTCGTTACCACTGGACCACCACTCTGCTGCGCTTATGATAATTACAGTAAGTCACATTTTGGTCGATATTGAATTAAATATATATTTGAAATGTAGAGATTGAGATCTACATTTCTGTATACTTTTTTTTTGTGGTAAAATTTATTTATTTATGACTTGAATCTACATCTACAATTAATTGATAAAAAACACTTAACTAATTAAAACTATATATACACTAAAGACAAAAACTACTAGCTAAAATATGGCGTCATAAAATTCCTCCGCATCGCTGTCGACTGGAAGTGTGCCCAAAAGGCTGGCGGCATTGCCACGTTGTATGGCAATGCTTAATCTCTGACCGAGGTAAAAGCCAGCCCTTGGGTCACGCGAAGTGAATTCTGTATACTTAACTCAATATCGACCAAAATTTGACTTACTGTAAATATCATAAGCGCGGCAGCACTGCTCTCACAGTAATATTTTAAGCCAATGCAACATACCTAGTGGTTTATACTATGATATTGAGACTAGGTTTACACTCGGTATTCCCATAGTATTTGGTTACAAAGGTTGGCACAAAGAGGTTAGTCGGTCTTTGTGTGCCGATACTGCCAGTATTTAGTTAGACTGCCTGCTTCAATATCGTCGGAAATGCTTGGCAGGTTGTGTGACGTGATATTACTCAAAGGACCATGAATATTGATTCATGGTCCTTTGAGTAATATCTCGTATCAATTGCTGATCTGTAAATGCCTGGTCAGTAAAGAAATCAATATAATATTTGTGCGTTTTAAAGTCTCTTAACTACATATACATACTGGGCCCTGGGTAGTGTGAAAACGAAACCCGGACCCTGGGACGAAGGCAACGAAGGAACAGGAGTGGGTTCTTAGTCAGTAAAAGTCTGACACTATCTTTGTCATAAGATGATTTTCCCACCTAAAAAAAAAAACTTCTATGACTACTAACATAACACAAAGTATCCTTTTGGCGCAAACGTGTGACACGCGATGTTAGTTTTTTCTGTTATTCTAAGTTTCAACATGTTTTTTCTACACTCTGTGTCTATGCAAGCATAGCATAGTCAGCCTTTTAATGTTCCCACTGTTGGGACTCAGGCCTCCTCTCTAGGAGAGGGAATGGGCCGTAATCCACCACGCGGGCCCAGTGCGGGTTGGTGGATGTCACATGTCTTTGAATTTTTGGTTCTAGGACATGCCGGTTTCCTCACGATGTTTTCCTTCACCGTTTTGAGTGCATTTGAGTGCAGTGCAGTCTATGCATGTGCGCCAAATAAAATATTTTCCTTTCTTTTCATAGTTGTGTTTTAATATTACATGTGTTTGCCACTTAACTTCTCCTCAATTCTCTGTTTGGGTAATAATTGCTTGGCCTTACTATATTATTTATAAAGTAAATGTCAGCGGAAAAAAATACATATCTTTAACTATACAAATGCATTTCAAAATGATCGAAAACGGAATTTTTTTTTAGAGTGAGTGTTGGACCGAACATGCCTTTTATCAACCCTCCACCACAGGTCCAATTTAAAAAATCTTTTACCAATTGAATGCTACGTTAGCACCGGCACTGAGTAACATACATAGGCATATATTTTTTACTATCACGCGGGCGTTGCCGCTGGCAGAAGCTAATATAGTATAGTAGTTCTATACTAAAAACAAAATCCCTTTCCTTTGTCTGTTTGTCGACTAATTCCTCCGAAACCACGCAACAGATTTTGATATGGTTTTCGCTTATAGAAAGATCGATAAACGAGTATAGTAAGGGTATGTTTCGGGATTAACTATTTTGAGTTAGAACTTCTGAAAACCTGTCAAAATTACACGTTTAAGTGGTAAACGCTAAATTTAGACTAGTTTTCAGGCTAAAATAGACGTTGAGATATACTTAATTTCAAATGCTTGAATCAGATATCGAAGATTTGAGTACCTATCCACACCCGCTAAGCTAACAATAGAATGAGATTTGAGTCATTGAAAGTCAATAAAATAATAACATACTTGTTAAAATTTATTTAATTTCAGTTCAGTTAACGTTATAGCTTCTCCTAGACTGCACACTGGTGTACCGTGGTGATTGGTTGGGTTCCTCGTGGAATCCGAGGCATACTCGGATTTTTTTAAATTATTTATTAAAGTGTATTAACTTTAGACAGACGGAAGAAAAATGTAGATCAAACTATGGACTAAATTCGAAACACATTCTCCGAGGGCATTCCTTTTGGATTCGTACCAATTATCGAGCAGGAAGAACTGTTTGCAATGAAAACGGATCGGAAATTAAAATTAAAATTTTCAGTAACTAATTTGAAATATTTTTGGCTATGTGTAGAAAATAAATATCTTCTTCTCCCAAAGCATGCTATTACAATACTTTTCTCATTTTCAAAGACCTATTTTTATAACGTGAGATTTTTATCTCTGCTCTATGTCTATAAAATCATACAGTTATGTATATCACTGGTCGTTGCCTGATATCAGAGTAGACAAGTTACTAAGGGCCGCAAAATTAAGTTTACATTGTCTTTATAACTTCATAAGAGGGTTGACATAACTTCTGATAGTTACGCAGACGAGACAAGGATCGAGTGAGCTAATCCTTATTAGTGTTAACAATCAATACAGTTATTATGGAACAAAACTATTTTTTCGGAGATTGTGTGAGAGGAGAATGGGAGATGGAATCTGATCCTCTTTGTTGACCATATTCGTTTATCTTTTCTGTCCATTATTTAGCAAGCATTCAATTACCACTTGTTTATTCAGATGATGTTATATTTTCTTTACTATGTGGAAGATTCGACTGATATTTTATTTATATACTAGCTTCTGCCCGCGGCTTCGCTCGCGTGAAAGTACGTTTCTCCATACAAATTTTGGACCACCGTTTAATTCCCTTAGGGGCTGAATTTTGGAAAATCCTTTCTTAGTGCTCAACTACGTCATAAAAGGAAATCTTGTGCAAAATTTCACGCTTCTAGTCCCAGAGGTTTCGGTTGTGCATTGTCATGTCAGTCAGTCAGTTTCTCCTTTTATATATATAGAAAATAGGTTTTAAAAACCAAGCAGTTATAAAGCTTTTGTAGTTTGCACCGCAAACTTAAAACCAGCGCTTGTGTATGGAATCCTCATGAAGTTACATATACACTCATGCTGGAGAAAGTACAAAAAGCTTATCTCAGGTACCTATATAAACGATTATTTGGATACTATCCATATATGTATCCTACTATGTTTCTTTTAGGATGCTTAAATTATAATTCATTAAAGATTAGGCGGGCTGTTGACCAAATTACAACAGCCTATAAAATTATTAATGGTTACACTGATGCGTCAGACTTACATTTAGAGTTGTGTAAATTATTTGTTCCGAATAATTACAATCGCTCTAGAAAGCATAAATTATCTAATGTCCCATTTTGTCGCACTGTAGCTCGATCCACCTCTCCTATACCGCGTATGCTAACGATGCTCAACGCGCTCGTGGAGACCAACCCTGGATTGGATTTGTTTGCTGATGAATGGAAGACAATATTATTAGAAAGTTTGCGATTCTGTGAGAAGACAGAGTGAAAGGATTAAATTAGTTTAGTTTAGTATTAATGGCTTTTTTGCTGTACTAAATAAATAAATAGATATAATAAGTAGACAGTACCGCATGTCTTCGTACGATTGAGAAATAATAATGCACGATAGATGTCCTGTTTTTCGGCTGGTTATCTATCTCAACTAATATCCCTTAAAAGGGTTAGATGTCCCAAAATTTAGAAATCCTCAATAAAAAAAAAATTATTTTCGAATTCATGAGAAACGTTTTGATCGATTTTTTCTTTGTGTTTATTTGGTAGGTTTGAAAATAGGTCGTAGGCTATTTTTTACCCTACTACTCCGACCCCCATTTTGACGACGTTTGCCGAGTCAGCTAGAAGAATATTTTTTACTTTTCATATACATTTTGTAAAGAGAAAACTAAAGTTGGTACTTGCCAGTTTTACAAATAAAATATATTGCTTGTTGGTACTGAGAGATAAAGTGGTTCCAAAAAGGGTAGCATTTATACCGGTTTTACCCTACCTTAATTTAATTTGTCAACATTGGTCAACGGTGAATCTTTTTTGATATAAGCCAGTTTTTGACTGCGATCTCACCTGATGGTAAGCAGTAGAGGCGCACTAGTTTATTAAGAGCCTATTCACTCTAGCCTTGAAGACACTTAACTAAATTATAGTTGGACGGGAAGACCGCAGCAGGCAAATTGTTCCAGTCCTTCGATGTACGTGGTATAAGCGACGAAGCGAAACTGTAAGATGTAGGCGAGGAATTTATAATTTATCTGCAGCGATCTTCCCAATCGATTACAATTTATGTATCTTGGATTCTAGATTGAATAGGCTCATCATAAACTAGTGCAGTTCATCATCAACGATTGCATCACTGCTTACCATCAGATAGGATTGCAGTCAAGAACTAGTTTATATCAATAAAAAAAATTCAACCCTAATGATGGTGAAAGACGAGTTGAAAGTTTGTCAGGAAGTTCTAGATTTTTAAAATCGAATGATCGTGAAAAGTAGATTGTAGATCTATGTTACCCCAAATTCAACATGAGAAACGCCACGAGTAAAAGCTAGGTTATCTATATAGCCTATAGTTAAAAATAACAGACTAAAAAATATTTTCTGAATCCTATTTTGTAGTCAAAGTTCTTATTTAATAATACTTTGTACTACAGGCTCTGTTGCTCCATTGTTTCTGAAGTTGGTGTTGGAAACTTCGTAAAAGTAGTTTTCAAGTTGTGATATTTAATCCTCTGAAGTTTCCCCATTTGTCTGGGCGGAGGAAACGGAGAATGGTCTTTCAAAAGCAGCTATTACAGTATCAAAGTTTAATAAATTGACATATATTTACTTATAACTAGCTGGAACCGCGATTTCGTCCGCATCAGACTTTTGTAACAGCATAATGCCTTTTGAAAGAAAAATAGTTTATTTACGACAAACCTGCCAAATAACATAAAAAATATAATATTATAACAAATCTATACAATAGAGTGAGTTATGCGACACAATCGTGCAAAACGGCGCTCAGCAAAATGCTGGGGCTCATGTATTGAACTGAGCCACAGCGCTGATTTTCAGCGCCAGCCGTCGTCGACGAGACGTTGAACGGCAGTTGGTTACAGTTACAAGAGGTTTTTTTTGTTTTGCGTGAAACCGTAATTCTTTTTCTAAAACCAGCCTCTTTATAATATCAGCTATTTACTAGTGAAAGTCTCGTCATAATCGGTCTAAGCGTTTCGAAGATTAGCCGAAACAAACAGACAGACAGAATTTGAAAAAAATATTGATAAAGGTAACGAATATACTTTCTTGTGCATTTGGTAAGAAAATATTATTTTGACATTTCAAATAACTGTAATTAAAGTGTCTAAATTCAATTTTAGTTATATGACATAGGAATCCGAACGATGCGAGACGCACAGGACCGGTCATTATGGCGACGCTTGGGGGAGGCCTATGACCACAATGGACCGAAAAATCGGTGAACAAAAAAATACATTCAGCCGAACATAGAACCTCCTTCTTTTTGAAGTCGGTTAAAAATATGGATATACCTGTTTAAAACAATTCTAATACCAATGGCATTCAATTATTTTATAGTTACATTATTTATTGATTACAGCAAGATTTCCAAGATAAACAAGTCAAGTCTAAGCGTAAACAAGCTAATCAAGTTATCTTTTACTCAAGTGCATCCCCAGAAGGAGGGCAAAGAAAATATTTCCCTCCCTAACCTCCTTTATAATAAACAGGGCAGCTCTTGTACTATAACGTCACTTTGTATCATCGTAACTAGTCAAAGAGGCTGGGAGAAATAGGTTAACGACGTTCTTGCTCACGATATGGAAACTACAACTAATGTTTAAATATTTGAGTTAGTTTGTTTAGTTTGGTTTGATTTTGACGTTTTAAAGTGAACTTATTATGTGCTTTTAGATGGTTCTGTAACCATTTTAAATGATTTTGAAGTCTTTGTAAGTATATCCCGAGCGTCGGAAGTCGCAGGGCGATTTCCAGCCATCGTAAGCCTGGACGACGAGCACTGGGTAACTCGCCGTCTGGCCGTCGAGTAAGGGCCGATCCCGAGTCAACAGCGCGTTTTTCTTCCACGCGTAGCTCATAGAGATGTCAGCAAAACCGAAGGGACCAAGGGCCAATTCCTGCTAGGGCTGTGAAAATGTTCAAAGGGTACCGTGACCCTAGAACGCAAAAGGTAACTGAAGAACACAAGTTTTTAGTCAGTAAAAGTCTGACACGCCCTTGAAGACCCGATCACAAACTTGACCCTGACCCGACCTCGGCCTTGAAGATTGCGTAATTTCCCACAGCTAAAATGTTTTTCCTTCTCTCCCTTTCGCTCACAATAATACTCAATTACCCAATTTTTTTAGGCGAACCCTGAATTGATAGCCTCGTCACTGCCATCGACTATTTAGCCCCTAGGCGGTGCTTAACATTAGATTACAGTACAATCTCACTGTTTTGAGAGCTGTAGTGATGAAATAAATTACACAAAGCAACGGGCCTGGCTAGTTTAGAACTTTCGACGTTGGGCGAAGTCAGGGACACTACCACTGGACCATCAGAACTCTTAAAAAGGAAAAAGGAGAAAAACAAACATGTCCTAGAACTAAAACTTCGAAGAATTGTAACATCCACAAACCAGCACAGAACCCACGTTTTCGATAATGGCCCATTCCCTCTCTGCCTTGTCTGGTAAGCAGTGATGCAATCATTGATGCTGAAGCGTATTAGTTTATTACGAGCCTATTCACTCTAGCCTTGAAGACACCTAAATTATAATCGGACGGCAAGAACGCAGCGGGCGAATTGTTCCAATTTTTCGAAGTACGCAGTATAAAATAAACGACGAGGCAAAACTCTTACTTGTCATAAGAGGATTTTCCCACATAAAAAAAAGTCCGAAACGTAGAGGTGTCAACAATGTAAGGGTGGACACTCGCCGTACGTTGGGTTGTCCGATGGTAGAAAGGCCATGCAGTCTCCAAAATTCATCTTGTAGAATACTGAAAGGCTGGCTACCCTACGTCTGTGCTTCAAGCGTATGTAAAATGAATACGCATTACAGAGCTAATATGGATTCCTTACGGCTTAGAGCCTGCGCACACCTGAGGCAAGACTGTCTTAGACAGAATTGTCTACGACGTCGCAGACTTGTCTGCGATAAGACTGTTTTTTCTACGTCACAGCGCACACTATCAAGACAAAACCGTCTAGTGGCGTACGGCCAGTGTTACCAACTTAGTGGATTTTACACTAAAACTGGTGGTTTTAAACCCCCATTTAATTGCGAAATATTGGTTTTAGTGGCAAGTGGATTTTTCTAGTGCTTTAGTAAAATTCAATTTCTAACTAAAAATGTGATCACTCGGGTGTAAACCAGCACTAATTCTAAGACACTCTTGTCTCAAGTGTGCGCAGGCCCTTAAAGTATACTTACTGCCCAACAATTTGCCTTTATGAAAAATCTCCAGTTGAAAACATCTGTACTTCTGTGAATCGAGCCCTGTATCAGTCTGAAGTCTGTCAAGGGTAAGCGAGTCTAATGCGAGGGCTTTAGAATAATACACGAAGATTTTAATTGGTATTGGAGTAGGTATTAATGTAACCTAAATGTTGTATGAAATTAAACTTTTATTATCGTCTGGTATTGGCTCGAACTTCCTCTGTGAGATTACTCATCTTTATACTAGCGATAGACGTTGTCCTGGCTGAAAACTGTCTTTTAGACAGAAAAGTTTGAGCACCCGATTGCAGCGCCATCTACCAGGTCCATATGTTTTTTCAAACAATGCATGTCAACTATAGCACTCAAATATAGCTGTTTAGAAGTTAGATGGCAAATACACGAGTACCGAAGAATTATTACAAGTTAACTTGTTTGCTGTTTCATCAATGACTACCAAGATATGGCAGCCGCTCTTCAATTGGCCTCTTAACGTAAAGAGTTAAAATGGAGTTAATTATAAACTGGAGGATTTCCTCTGCGACAGACGTTGCGCAAAAAATTCGATTGTTTACTGTTTTTTCGTCTGAAACGGTGAATTAAGTCCAAATTATCCTAACAGTTTTTGTTATCATTGAATTTTTGCAAGTGTACCCGCTGGTGACTACTACTGTTTTTATTTGAACTGAAAATAACTACAGTCAGATACTTTTATGGAGGAGAAAGTTGTTAAAGTCGAGAGAGATACATTTTATCAGCGACATTGATAGTCAAAAAATCCTTTATGCATAGAGTTGATAAGAGTTGCCAACCTAACATTTTGATCACTTTGTGTAGTCAGCTCCAGAAATACCAAACTAAACAAAAAAAAAACCGTCTATTGGAAATTGAAATCCTTATTTCTTCATAACTCGCTGCTGTCAGCGGCAGAGTGAATGTAAAAAATTTCTCTAAGGGAAAATACTCCAGGGATGAAAAGCTCCTCCTCATTCTATATGCTATTCCAGGAAATGGTGTTCCCGTGTGACAAATTTCATTACCTTTTTATACTAGCTTTTGCCCGCAGCTTCAACCGCGTACATAAAATATAGTCTGTCTCGGGAATTAAGCAGCTTTCCATCGGTGAAAAAATTTTGTATTCGGACCAGTACTTCCAGAGATTACCTCCTACAAACAAAACAATAAACTTTACATCTTTATAATATTAGTGTAGCTTAGTGTGAAGTGCGATTTACGAACACTGCCTATATAGGTTTAAATAGTTTATTTTCATAATGACAAAATAGCCACTTACATGAGAATACAAGATAATGTAATAAACATAATCTAAGGTCACCGATACAAAACAGTTTAAATTTATTTAGTACGAGATCCCCCCTTTTTACCCCCTTAGGGGCTGAAGTTTTGGAAAATCCTTTCTTAGTGTTCGCTTACGTTATAAAAGGAAGCCTTGTGCAAAATTTCACGCTACTAGTCCCAGTAGTTTCGGCTGTACGTTGATATGTCAGTCAGTCAGTTTCTCCTTTTATATTTATAGACTAGGTTCTGCCCGCGGCTTCGCCCGCGTGATAGAAGGTTTCTCCATACAAACTTCAGACCCCCGTTTCATCCCGTTGGGGTCTGAATTTTGGAAAATCCTTTCTTAGTGCTCACCTACGTCATAATAGGAAACCTTGTGCAAAATTTCACGCTCCTAGTCCCAGTAGTTTCGGCTGTGCGTTGATATGTCAGTCAGTCAGTTTCTCCTTTTATATTTATAGATTACATAATAATATATTGGTCACGTATCACGTCAGAATGAAAGAAAAAAACGTGTTGCGCCGACCCCAAATAACACGGGGCAAGGACAGGAAGATGATGATGATGATGATGATGATGGTCAAGTGTCATGATTCTATTATCAACCAACAGGATAGTAATATAGTTAGTGAGGAGTTCCTGAAATGTAATTTGACAGTTGAGATTTAAAACCGCTGAAAAGGCGTACATTTTTATACCGCTAATTCCCCAAATTGCCGTATCCATTTATCCATTCTTTTAAATTCCGAGTACTGACACGATCTGCTTTCGGGCTACAGTCGGCTCTAAAAATACGGCAGTACTGACTGGCTAAGATGTTATTGCGCGAATTGGAATCGGAACGGGGCCAAACGTACGCGAGCGATCCAATCCGACCATGTGTAACTTGTATTTTTAACTGCGGAAGAATATTTCACGATTGCAAATGAAATTTGAAGATTGTATCGATGGAAATTTCAATTTTCGTGTACGTATATCGGTGATTAAAGAGGTTCCCGTTTATAATTTTGATGTACACCTAAGATGAGATTTTTTTTTTTAAATTGGGAAATCATCCTGACTGAGCTGAGCGTGTCAGACTTTTACTGACTAAAACGCAATCCTATATTCTTTCTTTGTCCTCGTTTTAGGACTCCGGGGTTCTCTTTCGCACAACCTATGCTGAGCGTTTGGCCGTTTTTCTCGGACGTGGCGCATAGATTTTATTTTTTTGTCATGGAGAATATTTGCAATATGCGTCTTAAGTTTGCGCCTTTTTCGGCAAATATTTTTTTTTCCTTTCTTTTTGTAGCCCCAGTAAGCTTCGACCCTTCGACGGCATTCTAATTTAAACAGCACGAAAGTATCTCCAAGTATGTTTTTCCAAAACTTTAGTGCTCTCACGTGGTTTACAGTGGTGGCGCAGATGTCTTAAGCTTCAACATTGATTTTAAACCTTTTTTTTTTATAGTTAACTCACGCTTAACCACTATCTCACCTATTGATAAGCGATGATGTGGTCGTAGATAGAGCACGCTTACCGCATATTACAGTAATCAGGAAACACAGAAACAGAGAATTCCGCTCCTTTCCTATTCGCACAATAAATGTGTTCTCATAACATTTGTATGTATGCCTGGAACGTTCACTATATTTTGGTGGCGTAACGCCGTACGTGTAGTGGTCCGATGATGGAACGGACTTTGCGGAATTAAATTGTGCACTTAAAATGCACACGAACCCTGAAACGTAAACGCTCAAGACTTTTGAGTTTTTAGCCTGTGCATCATTGCCGATGATCTTGGCTCTCTTCACATCAAGCTGATATTTGGCAGATCTATCGTATAGCTAAGAGTAGTACAGATAATCAAATTAAATTATTTACTTTAGGAAGTAAACTTATTTTTACTCGACTGTTCAAGAAGAACTATCGATTATAAATCTAGATAGATAGATAGATAGATAGATATATTCTTTATTGTACACCAAAAATGCAAATTACATTAGGAACTTAATATTAATATAGTGTCACAATGGGCGGTCTTATCGCTAAAAGCGATGCGAAAACGAAAGCGATGAGTGCTTTTAAAAGGCTAGTGCGCTTCACCATCAACGATTACATCACTGCTTACTATCAGGAGGGATCGCAGTCAAGCACTCGTTTTAGTCATTAAAAAAAAAGATGGTAACGATATTTAGCGAAGAAAATGTTAATTCCGATGCAGAACTTATCCACTACGGTTAACCTCAATTAATGTCTGCATCGTGGTTCGCCAATTCAAATACACATCTATCATACATGTAGCTCCAAATTAACCAATCTGACTTAAGTCCACAATGATCTACGTCCACAAGTCCTTCATTCAGTTTCTCCGCAATTTTAAATTCCTAGCTTCCTTTCATTTCTTGATCGTAGATATCAATGTCGTTTCGTACCGTTTCGGTCTATTAGATCACTCGCGCTTGAACCGCTTCGTGGCTACGTTTCAAATGATTTCGTGTTTACTAATAGAGGATTATAGTGTTGTATGTGGATTTGATTAAGCTTCGAATATTACTTTCATCTTGGTATCGGTAAAAAGTAAGCTATACCATAAAATACCCTCACGCATAAGAAACCTTCTCTCATTCAACGCATTCAAAACCCAGCTTAGTCATTATACCTATTGAGTAGCGTAATTAGAGACACAATAGAAAGACAATGACCGAGCGAACGCCGGCGTTCGCGTGGGGTTGAATGAATTCGCCAACCAGACATTACTCGAAAAATGAATGCGTTGGTTGGGTCAACTTTCGGGTAGTTTTAGATTGTCTTGTGACGGATGTTGTCGAACCTAAATTAGTATTTAATTAAGTTATAATTATTGTCCTCAATTAAGCGACATGTTATGTTTTTAGTGAGTATAAAGTTTCTTTAAACCTAAACCTAAAAGCTGGCTGTTCTATTATTGTTCGTTTCTTTGGTACTGTTTGTCTAGTCGTTGAGCTCCTTAGTAGTATTTAGTTGAGCTATTCGAATACTGACAAATGCTTGCAGTGACTGGACCAGTCCACTCAAATCTGTTTTTTTTTTTTGATTCTTTTCAAAAGACCATCTCAGATATAAATCTGCATGGTTCTCATATGATTTGAGCATTACATGTTTGCTGTATGGACTTTAAGAGATTTTGACCTCTAAGTATATTTCGGTGTTTTATCTCAGGATATTTAGCTAAGAAACGCCGGCCTCATCTAGTTTAAATTGACGAAAATGTTGACTGTATTTTAACAACCTATTTGCAAAATAATTATCATTTATCATTATCATTTGTAAATAACTACTTCCGTATATAACTACATTATGTTCTGAAGAGACTGACTTCATTAATTTATTTGTTTTAAAAAACTTATTATTACTAATCAAATGTTAATATCTCAATGTATTATATTTTAATTTAACTTATTGATATTTCAATGTAATTGAACTTAATTCTTTTTACGCGATTACGATCTTTTTTCTTTATAAATATATTTACAAGTGCTAGGCACGCCTTTATGTGTAGTAAATAGTGATTCATCATATTATTTTCTTGATTTGCACAATTTTTTTTTGCGCTGTATTGAACTAATACAGACATACCAAAGACTGAATAAGTCGTTGATAACTGACTCCCTTTTTAGTTGCTAATACTAGTTTAAATATAAAGTTTTTTTCAAATTTTCATTCTAATTCTAAGTAACACGACCAAAATCAATTACTGTTCAAAAATGGCAATCACCAAACCACCTCTATCTCAAAATACCTGCGATATTCTCAGTAAATCCGCAAATATCTTTTATCTCATTCTTCTGACCCATTGACATGGCACGTCGGACGTGGTCGTCATGGCCCCGTTTGAGGCCAGCAGTCAGACACAATACGTGACGTATATTTCTGGCGTTTTCTGGCCACAATGTAGAACATTTCACAGCTTGCAATAAAGCTGATGTAGGCTCAATATAGGTGACTGGTTTGCTTACTAGAAAATAATAGTAATAATAGCCGGGAGAAGGATGTATAATCCAATAACGCGCTGGTAGCAGACAGCCGTGGTAATAGCTCTCCTCTCCTCAAGCACTTGAGGATATGTTGCCCTCTTATTTGCCCGTCCGCCGCTTTTTTCGTCCGCCCCCCAGAAAAAAAATATTTGAATAGAAATTATTGTCTTTAAAGTTGTCAAACATATTTGACTTATTTCATTATCACATATGTATTAATGTGACATATATTTTTTTTTAAATGATTTTATATCTTAAATGAAATAATAGTCAAGCACTAGAGTGTACTTGACTGCGTTTCCATCTGATGGCAAGCAGTGATGCAATCTTTGATGCGCACTAGTTTATTAAGAGCTTATTCACTCTAGCCTTAGAGACACCTAAATTATAATCTGACAGGAAGTCCGCAGCAGGTAAATTGTTCCAGTCTTTCGATGTACTTACGCGGTATAAACGACGAGGTCAATCGCTTAGTCCGGCCCGTAATGGTATCAACCTGGGCGTTAGACACCCAGCGCTGGTTTTCAGTTGGTACCCCGCAGGTAACGAGGTTCCAGACAAACAAACAGACAGACACGGCAACCGACTTTGTTTGATACTATGTGAAAATAATACGGTGTCAACGAACCGAAACAAAAGATGAGAAATGAGGGTAGTAATATTGTTAACAGTGTTCCATTTCTGCTTCTTAGAGTATCGATGGCAAAACTTTTTTTAAATATTTTTTTTAAGTTAAATTCATTGCCTGGCCCAATATTCGACCACGGAAATGCCATTCCCTGACATCATCATTAGGACCCTACGTGGACAGGCAACAGGGCACTTGCCGCAGGGTGGAAGGTGAGATGTGGGCTGTGGAGAGACGCCGCACATACACTGTAGATCGAAACCGTCCGAAAATTTATAGAGTGTCTTTGCTGCGCCTAATCATCTAGATTAGCGGAGTCTGTTTAAAGTTTTCCAGGTTGGCCAAGGGATCTCGTGTCCACGGTGTGACGGCTCGAGAAAATGGCAAACATTGTTTCACTGACGAGGTGCAATGATGAGGTGGAGAAACTTCGTCTTCGTAATTTGAAAAACAAACAAGTGAATTTGAAAACCAAACAAGTGAATCGAGAAAACACAATTACTCTTACACTTCAAACAATTGGGAAAATTCTGTTAAATAACGTGAATTCGATTATCCCCTTCTTCGTTTACGAGGGAATACACAAACAATTTACTAATCAAGCCTCTTTTGAATTCCTATCTCCATTTTCCTCACCGGGTCGGCTTATCGCACGCTGTTTGTAATCTCGAGATAATCTCGATACGAAAACCGTAGACCGGAGTAAAATGTGTCTCTTCTTATTCCGCGTATCCAGGCTGCTGCGCTGCGAGTAGCGCGTTCGATTCCCGCGAGGAACAAATATGGGGTCTGGATTTGCATGTTTGTGGATGCACCCCACAGTACAGAAGTAATTCCTATTGTGGAGCGATGTTTCTTTTGAGGCCATACCTTAAAAGAAAAAAATGGAACCCTTATAGGATCACTTTGTTGTTCGTCTGTCTGTCTGTCTGTCTGTCCCTCAAGACTCCGTTATCTCGGGAACGCGTGCAGGTATCAAGTTGAAATTAAAACCTTAAACTCAAGTCTGGGGTCCCTCGAAGCTGTGATTTTTTCCTATACTTGTGCTTTGGGACCCTGCTTCATGCCAAATTTCAAGGTTCTGGGCCAACAGGAAGTACCCCATGAATTTCGATTGATTTGAGAGTGTCGAAATGCACGTTTTTGCAACATAAACGGCCGTATGTTTTTTTTGCTGTAATAGAAGTTTGATTTGTTTTTTAATGTTTGGCTTCAAGGGACCGCAGATTTTAGTGTATGGTTTTAATTTCAACTCGAGACCTCCACGCGTTTCCAAGATAAAGGGTTTTGACAGACAGACAGACAGACAGACGGACGGACGGACAACAAAGTAATCTTATACGGGTTCCTTTTTCCTTTTGAGGTACGGAACCCTACAAACTAGTGCCTAGAGATGTATTTTAAACTTAAAAGGCCGGATTCTACTTTAAACATTTATTGAAAATCAGAACATTTATAACGGTACACTTCTCAATTCAATCTGATTACTTTATGTTAATTACTTTTAAATTATTCATCTCTTTACTTTACAGGTAAATAGTTTTCGTTTATACAGTTACTGAAATGGAATTCCAAACCATCGCATGATATTTGTTCAAATACCCAACAGTAGGCAAACAGCGCAAACCCGCTTTATCCTTGCAATAATAAATATTGATACAACTTTGCGATTCAAAAATATTGGGGAAATACTCGCGTAAAATTTACGATTTTATTTTAAGTGCTAACTAAACAGACTTTTTTTTAATAGCATTATTCCCTTCTGCAAATCTACACTTCCTTCTAAATTACTAAGTCAGTCACAATGATGATGCCTAGTTGTTCTTAGCCGCTAGTTATCTTCAATTTAATCCACATTCATCATCATCATTTTAGCCGAAAGACATCCACTGTTGGACATATGCCTCCTCCAAGTGTCGCCATAATGATCGGTCCTGTGAGCCTCGCATCCATCGGATTCGCCCACTGCCACTTAATTTTGGCGATTTTTTAACGAACAAAAACATAATTTATCTGCAAAACAAATTAACTTAATAGGGACCAGCTGAAGAGAAAATAAAGTAGCAACTTCAATATTTGCAGAATTACTTGAAAGGCAAAGTTGCTTTGTGACAAAAAGTACCTTTGATGAGCACTGCAAGATCGTAGTTCAGCAAACAAGATAATTAAACTCGTCTGCATATCGCATGGCAGCCATTTTATCTTTCTAGCCATGTTTGTGCGAAGAAAATGTCTGATAATAATTTTACCTCAGGTACACGGCGTAGAACATATTCTTAGCTAAAATATTCTCAGGTAAACACGTTTGTGCTGGAAATTTTAAATTAGAGAGGATTTTTATATTAGTTTTGAGTTAAGTGTCGTGAGGAATTTAATGTTGTAAGGAGATTCCTGAAAGATATAACAGGGGAAGAAATATACGAAGAAAATTACACGCAAGACAAAATACCTATATTTAAAAGAGAGATCTCTTAGAGTAATTTTACTCCAAACACTTATCTGCGTTATTACTTAAAAGCTACACACAGATATAATTTGGTTAAAAAATCAATCTCTTTGATTTTTTTTTGCTTTTGATTCCCATATAGTAGCATAGCATAATCAGCCTTTTAATGTTCCCACTGCTGGGACTCAGGCCTCCACTCTAAAAGAGGGAATGGGCTGTAATCCACCACGCGGGCTCAGTGCGGGTTGGTGAATGTCACATGTCTTCGATTTTTTTTTTTGGTTCTAGAACACACCGGTTTCCTCACAATCTTTTCCTTCGCCGTTTTGGGTGCAGTGATGATGAAATAAATTACACAAAGTAATGCGTCTGGCTGGGTTTGAACCCACAACCTACAACTCGGAAGTCGGGGCCGTTACCACTCGGCTACCACTGCTCATGATGATTCCCATACCTACAATTTAACCCCTGAGTTAGTTTCGGTGTTTCTTCTCAAGGTATAGTCAGCTAGGAAACACCGGCTTCATCTAGTTTATACTGATGATGAATTTAATTTAATAATGATGAAAAAATTTACTTTAAGTATTTTTAAAACCTATTTTTAAAATAAATATTATTTATTATTAATAAATTCGTTCGATTCAAAAGTAGCCCCCGTCTTCAACTTCAAGTTAGGTTCTTTTAAGCCCTGCAAACATGAAAAAGAGCGCTGTGCATTTGTGCAGTGGGGTTTCGTCGGCACCATTGTCTGCACACACCGGCCGAATACAAATCAAAATTAATTTTACGAATTGCCACAGCCTGTTTCGAAACTCAGGGCTAGGCAAGTAATTAAAACTTATCGATCTAAATCATTTGACTAGCTGTTTAACGAAGCAAGGTTACCGACGATAGCACGAAGAATCGCCAAACTAAAGTGGCAATGGGCAGGGCACATTGCTCGCAGAACAGATGGCCGTTGGGGCCGAAAGGTTCTAGAGTGGCGGCCACGTACCGGAAGACGTAGCGTTGGAAGACCTCCTACAAGGTGGACCGATGACTTGGTAACGTTTGCGGGAGTCTGATGGATGCGAGACGCACAGGACCGTTCATTGTGGCGACACTTGGGGGAGGCCTATGTCCAGCAGTGGACGTCTTTCGGCTGAAATGATGATGATGATGATATCCTTTATAACATTAGTTTTAATCCTAAAGAAAGTTTTGTCAAATTTTGTTCAATCGTTTCGAAGGTGTTTACCGTAGTCTGAAGTCCTGTTCCCGCGAGAAAACGAAAAGTAGTACCGAAAGAACTTCTTGTAACACCAACTATCCGTCAGAAAAAGTCCCATCCAAACTAGTCTAACCGTTTCCCAGATAAGCCAGGCAAATGGATGGACCAATAATAAAAAATAAAAAAATTGTTATAGGCATCAAATATACATATTTTCATATGCATTCGGTAAAAAGAAAATAGTGTTACAAACAGACACTTTAATTGTATTCATAATTATGTTATGTAATTAAAACTAGACTAGGTTTTGTCAGCGGCTTAGATCGCGTGTAAGTCGGTTTCTCTTTACAAAATTTGGACCTCCGTTTCATCCCGATATGGGGAGTATTTTGGAAAATCCTCTCTTAGTGCTCGCCTATAGCATAAAAGGAAACCTTGTTCAAAATTTCACGCTCCTTGTCCTAGTAGTTTCAGCTGTGCGTTGATATGTCAGTCAGTCAGTTTCCCCTTTTATATATAGATGAACTGCATTATTCATGTATGCGTCATGTAATAAATATACGAACAATCATCTGACCGCTGTCTACTTCGTTTACAAATGTGACAAAGATTTATCATGCAGA
This sequence comes from Mythimna pallens, assembly GCA_961205895.1. Taxonomy (NCBI): domain Eukaryota; kingdom Metazoa; phylum Arthropoda; class Insecta; order Lepidoptera; family Noctuidae; genus Mythimna; species Mythimna pallens. Next base: position 1,829,705 of record OY540824.1, read on the forward strand.
ACGACCACTGCTCAATTATTTTTTGTTTTATTTTATCTAACACAGAGAACACAGATATTAATTATGTTAAGTGTGATAAAACCAACCTAACAATTACAAATTCAAGTACTTACGACATATACTGGCTTCTACCAGCGGCTTCGCCGGCTTCGGTGGAGTTTCGTAAAATCCGTTATTAGCGAATGTCTACACCCTATAAGGAACCTACTTAAGTTTGTAGGTGTTATAGTTACTGAGATTTCATGATTAATCAGTGAGTAGTATTTCGCTTTTATATGTATATAAATGCGTGCAGCTAGCTACTGATGAAATATGATTTTGTAAATGAACATGACTTGTTGTTGACCAAATGTCTGTAATTTTGATGATGGTAAATCTGATTATGTTGAATATGTATTAATTCTAGCGATGTGCCTACATGTACTTTATACCTAAGCTTAAACTAGGTACCGGGGCCGTAACCTGTTTTTTTTTTGTGCTGCGTAAAACGTTTGGACATGAAACTGCAATGCCATCAACTGCCTTCTGATTTTGCTCGCCATCCTTTTTGGATGGGTGTTAGGACAAGAAGGGGGGCAGCATTTTTGGTTAGAGGATCCACTTTCAAAGCGGATTTTCTTGTCCAAATCGAAGCTCATACCCATTTAGAACCTGTGGATGTTCAAAGTAACTATGGCAAGCTCTCTAACTCAAGTGGAAACAGAATGTCTCCAAATGACCATGCTTAGCTCGCTTTATATATATAGAAATCTAGCCTATACTTTCCTACGACCGTGCAAAGAGTTCCCTCGATTCCTTCCGTTGTTCCCGGCTCTGAACCACTTCTTGCCAATTCAAAAGACACCTAAGTCATCCCTCCATCTCCTCGGTCTGCCACGACCCCGTCGTCGTGTGAGCTTAGGGCACTAATTTTGTGGTTTACCGGCCCACCGTTCGATCGGCATGCGGCAGACCTGTCAAGCCCAGACCCATTTTAGTTGAGCAGCCGACTGAGCCACGATATGTGTTTTGGAGCGCAGTATAGTGTACCAACGGCTGGGGAAAATGTAAATTATGCAAACGTTTATAATAAAGAAAAGAATAAATGAAAAAGCGTTATTTTGAAATTAGATAAAGTGAAATTCTATCAGTGATTAGTGATTACGCATGTTAAAAGTTCTAAATTACTGACTGGCAGTTGATAATTACATTCATACAGGTTCACAGTAGGCCTTCATATTTTCAAGAACAGTTGCAACTCTTTCCCAACACATTTAGCAGTAGCATAAAGTTCCTGACTGTTAATTATTTTGGTATTTATCAGTACAAAGCATTCTTGTGTTACTAATGTGTGTTTAAGCAGTTAAGACAGTAGTTGTACTTATTTATGCATTTAAAGACGTTTAAAGGGCTAATTGGTTTGGTGTAGCGTTTGAGTCGATTGGCGTTGTTTGCGTAAAGGGTCCAGCAGACAGGCGTAGCACCTTAATGTGACCACTGTTTTTTATGGATATGTCACAGTAAAATTGTAAATACCGTTAGATTATAATCTATCTCGTAAGATTGTAAATTGTCGAAAGATCTCTCAACTGTGATAATTATATTCATATATTATGTATTATATTTATTTACAGTAGAAGGTATAATTAGTTATATAAATAAGTATTTCATTTTTATATTTAACTACATATTTTTATTATTTGATAGTTTAGATTAAGATTTCACACATTCTTCTTCCCTTGCTCCCTACACACTATTGTCTACATTTCTTTTAATTTCTCCTTTCGCAGGTCTGCTGGAAGAAATTTCTTTGGAAATAAGCAGTACCTTTGTACTATTGTCTATTTTATATGATTGTTTTCTGTTTTTTGTGTGTACATAAATAGTAAAATAAATAAATAAAGATTGTGAACCGGTTACGGTTCAACATTATAAGTATGTTAATACTGTTTCACTTCAATAGATTAAAATCTACCGAAAAATAATACGTTAAATAGTAAGCAGTATGTTACGGTTCACAATCTTTCGACAGTTAATAACCTCACGAGACAGTTTATAATCCAACGGTATTTACAATTTTACGATGTCAGATATATATGTATGTATGTGATGTGTATTGTTAGTGAATCGAGCTTTATTAAAAGAATATGATCATCTCCCTACCCTTTTTCCCAACTAGCTTGAAGTGGGCATGGAATGCGGTTGAATACCCGTGTTGTACATGGAGCGACTCTGCCTATCAGACCTTCACAACCCAGTTACTGGGCACCTTGAATCAATAGTTGGTCAGACTTTCTGGCGTCTTTCCTGCGACTGTCAAAGTTGAGAACCGGTACCAACAGCTTTTACGTGGTCTCCGAAGCACGGGGTGTCAGTAATGTCCTAGATAAACTTAGAAAAGTACATATGAATTGAAAAATTTACATTGGTGCTTGCCCGGTTTTGAACCCGCAACCTCAGGCATGAGAAGCAGATGCCTTAACCAGTGGACCATCACGCCAGTTCTTTACAAGAACACAGCTGATGTTCCTTTCATGTAAAAAGAGTTCGAAAGATCAAAGCCAGGTCCTGATTCCGTTTATTACTAATAGATTAAAAATAGTTACGGATTGGAAAGCTTTTCTTTGATAACGTAGTTCAAAAAAGGTATGTAATACATTAATGTTGTAAAGCGGACCCTCTTCTACGTGATCTTAGTTTTGGCAAAATAAAAATCGTATCAGATCAGTTACAGAGGGCCTTTTTTGGGTAGGAAAATCATCTAATGACATCCCCTGTTCTTGGGCGGAGCGAGGTCGTGTCACCCCTCTACCGTATGCTCCACCGTGTCCTCCGGGCGGTCCAAACAATTGTGACATCCGGGCGTTTCTTTCGCACGAATTCGGTGCAGGAACCTCCCGAACTTACCATGTCCGGTGAGGACCTGCATCATGCGGAAGGTAAGGACGCCGTGTTGCCTTTCCAGCCACTCCTCAAAGAGGGGACTTACCGTCATAATTATGGCGTTCAAATATATTTTTATAGTATTTCAAATGGAACGACTGCAAGTGACCATCATGACAAAGTAGCTTACACGATATCGCTTAGCTTTGATTTCAATACATTCAGTGGGGTACGAGGTCTAATACGCCTCGTATGTTTCTTTCTTGCGGTGCGGCTAAGATAAACAGTCTTCCCTGCCGTGTGGAGGCCGTAACTTCCATTTGGTTTAGTTTAGGAAAAGATGAATATAATATGTAAGATGCCTTAATAGAATAGAAAGCAGTGGTGTATCTTCTTTAATACGGGGTCACTTCGACCTAGTACCACACCGAAGAAATATTTTTTTAACATTACGGGGTTTAATAAGCCCCATACCGTCATGATGATAGTTTTCAAACGAGGTCTAAAACACCCCGTACCACCAAAATGGAAATAATACAAAAACGAATGACGCTGTCAACGTGTTAAACTCAAAACATTTAACAATTCTCTCTAACACAATCGCCTTTGCAATGCGTTTTCCCTGGAGATCAAATACCTGCGAACGATCGACAATATATATAATACTTATGTATATTCTACATCTGTCTGTTTTCTCTTGGGACGAGGGAACGTTTCAACGAGATTCATGTTTTTATGTTGAAAGGACTACAGAAGCTAAGCGCGAGTTTTATTCTACACAAAAGTCTATAATCCACTCCAGTAAACAGAATCCGAAAAATACATGTTATTTATCAGGATAAATGCTGTATAAATAGTGTATGCAATACTTTTTTTTTAATTTTTTATTTTTTTATTCCCAACAATATCCTTACAGACACTAGTCCAAATCGATATTGAGGTTTCTTATTTCTAATACATAATACAGCTGATTTAGTACGATAGAAAAATATCACGAAGATGCCCATTTTTTCCGGTGGGAAAATCATCCAATGACATCCCCTGCCCTTAGGCGGGGCGAGAGGGGGTGTCTGATTTTTTTATTGAATAAAAACCCACTCCGGTTCCTACTTTGCCTTTCGTACCAGGGCCGAGTCTTCCTTTCAGAAGCAGACTCTTGACCCCAGTAGGTTTCGACCCTGCTGGGCCCCTACGTTTTGCTGACATCTCCTGGAGGCGCGTGTGGAATAGTACAAGCCGTCGACGATTTGGGCTCGGTCTGGAGGGTTACCGGACGATCGTACGGCAAGCTACACATTGCTCGCCGTCCGCAAACCCGCGCCTACGGTGGCCGGAAATCGAGATCGGGATCCCGGCGGCTGGGGCGTGAGGGCCGCGCACGAAGATGCCTGTAAAAATTACAATCATTCGGTTTGTTTGTCAGATTATTCTACAAACAACGATTTACCGTTATAGTGTTTTATAACCAAATCTGTATATTTCTAGAAAATCGCTAAAATGCTTGGTATTTGCAAGCATCGAGTTCTTTTGCATCTTTTTCTTTTGTATGCAATCTAAGATTAACAGCGCTTTAAGTACTGTAGTCCTGTTAAACGATTTTGTTCGTTTGCAAAGCAGTGAATAATAAAACGTATCTCAGATTTAATCTTCTGAGAAAAGGTTTAGCGTTTGCCTTTAGTATCTTTAAAGGATGCTTTAGTTTAGGGTGCAATAAAAAAGCCTTCACGAAGAATCGTAGAAAGCTAACTCAATAAAATTGCATTCCGCAATGTGAACTTAGTAGAATTTACAAGAATAAAATGTTTTAGACAAACGTTTTTAGGGTTCCGTACCTCAAAAGGAAAAAGCGGAACCCTTATAGAATCACTTTGTTGTCCGTCCGTCTGTCTGTATGTCTGTCAAGACCCTTTATCTGGCGAATGCGTGGAAGTATCGAGTTGAAATTAAAACCTTATACCTACTCAAGTCTGCGGTCTCTTGAAGCTGTGAAAAAATCAAATTTCTAAGTTAATGAAAAAAAAAGATACGGCCGTTTATGCCTAAAAAATATGTAAATTTCGACACTGTCGAGGTAAGTAGGCGCTGGCCGTTTTGCGCAGATGTGTCGCATTCTCTTCGCTATTTTGTATGATATATATGATATAATATTATACTTTTTTTTAATTTACGTGTCATGTTTGTCGTAAATAAACTCTTTTTCTTTCTAGGTAGGTTGTCCACCACGTACCGGTGGCGTATCACCGAACGTTTCGCAGTCAGATGATGGAACCCGCCTGGTAAAATAAATTAAGCAATTCCGATGAATAATTTCATTCCGCCAAGATCTTTGCTAGGAGAGGGATGGAATAGGTTAGCAAAAACTAAAAATTCACAAAGTAAAACAATAAATAAATGCGTTTTTCTCATAATACATTTTCCCGTGATAAGTTTTTAGAGAATCATAATCTCGCTAGCTTTGTCCCAACCAGGTTGCGGCTTGTGGTTGGCTTCCAGACTAACCAGATGCGGTTTAATACCCTTGTTTTACATGGAGCGAAGAGTTGCTGACGATTCGGAAACAATATATTCTGACACCACCAAATTTACTGAAGCTGTCAATCACCAAAATTAAATGGCAACGGGCAGGGCACATTGCTCGCAGAACAGATTGCCGTTGGGGCTGAATGGTTCTGGAGTGGCGACCACGTACTGGAAGACGCAGTGTTGGCAGGCCCCGTACAAGGTAGACCGATGACATGGTGAAGGTTGCGGGAATCCGATGGATGCGAGACGCACAGGATCGTTCTCTGTGGCGACATTCGGGGATGGCCTATGTCCAGCAGTGGACGTCTTACGGCTGAAATGATGATGATGTGCCAATTCGGATATTGTGTTCGAACATAATGTGTCCGAATCGTCAGTCAGCCGGAGCGACCAAGCAATCGTAGTATCTGCCTATCAGACCTCCACAGCCCAGTCACTTGGTAACACGATTCTCCTTGGATAGACTGATGGTCAGACTGTCAAAGATATACAAATGACAATCAGGACCAACGGCTGTACAAGCTTTCCGAGGTAGGTAGGAGGACCAATAATCTAGATAAACTTATAAAAATACATATCATCATCATCGGTGGACGTCTTTCGGCTGAAATGATGATGTCATTTCAGCCGAAAGACGTCCACTGCTGGACATAGGCCCCCAAGTGTCGCCACAATGAACGGTCCTATGCGTCTCGCATCCATCGGACTCCCGCAACCGTTACCAAGTCATCGGTCCACCTTGTAGGAGGCCTTCCAACGCTACGTCTTCCGGTACGTGGTCGCCATTCCAGAACCTTTCGGCCCCAACGGCCATCCGTTCTGTGAGCAATGTACCCTGCCCATTGCCACTTAATTTTGGCGACTCTTCGTACTATGACGGTAACATTACTAAAATATTATTAAATAATCGTCCTAGAATACATATGGATGGAAAAATTCACCTTGGTACTTGTCCGGTTTCGAACCCGCAAATCATGCTTGAGAGGCGGGTGTGTTATCCAAAGGCTCATCAAGAAAGAATATGAGCGAAATTTTCGTGTCTTTGTTTAAACTTAAGCAAACTATTACGATCCTACTTTAAAATTCGTATAATAATATCCAGCACCATTTCGTGCTCGAGCTGTACCTAATTAGCCAACTGTAGACCACTTACGACCAGCTTCTCATGTTGCCATCACTTCATGCTCGAAATTACGAGCACAAGCTGTGTTTGCATTCATTTTTAGGGTTCCAACCTCAAAAGGAAAAAACGGATCTCTTATAAGATCACTTTGTTGAACGTCTGTCTGTCTATCTGTCCCTCAAGACCCTTTATTTCGTGAACGCGTGGAGGTATCGTTGAAATTAAAACTTTATACTCAGGTCTACGGTCCCTTGAAGCTGTAAAAAAATCAAATTTCTGAGTTAACAAAAAAAAAAGATACAGCCGTTTATGTCGCAAAAAAAAACGCGTTTATCGACACTCTCAAGGGAATCTTAATCATAGGGTACTTCCTCAACTCTTCGTAACTCAATTCGGGAATTAAACGGTTTTCATAGGTAAGTTTGTATGAACCCGTGTGCGAGTTCAACTCGCGCTTGCCCGATTTTAGTCTAGTTGAGAGCTTTTCTTTACTTGAAAACAAAAGATTGGTCGGTATTTTGCAGTTCTTTTAAACAGAAAACAATTGAACATCTCGGTACTAAGAGTCTAAATTGTTAGCTACAACAGAGGTTGTATTCTGTGCTCATTTTAAATTGGTATGGAACTTATCTCCAGTCTGGTTTCTGAGGGTTTTAAATGTGTTCTTATGTTATTTAATTAGTAATTATGTATCCAACACTATTTGTAATTATGTATCCAACACTATTTGGAATCGTTTTCCGAATTAAAAGTATCATAAGGTGTAGCTTTTTTGTGGAAAATCATTGAATGAATCGACTCAAATTGCATGGAGCGAGATGGAAGTGTCAGACTTTTTTTACCTTCAGTTGCCGTTCCTAAGAGCAAGGTAGCTCTTTCCTACAATCCGTTAACCCATCCGTCCTGGTGGGCTCCGTCCAAAATGTGGATACATGGCATTATTTTGCCACCTTTTGGTTGAGCATGCTACACGAGACAAAGCGGCAGCCAATTACTTTATCGTACTGTTTCATTACGGACCAATGGCGGTCTTCTGATTATAAGACGTTGATGGTTGTTATGGTGATCGGTATTTCGCAGGTTTAGACATACATTCTCTACGCTATTCTTAGATCTTTTCATATGGCGCCGAGATTTGGACGCTAAAAGCTGCAGACCGCAAACGTATTGACGCCTTTGAGATGTGGTGCTGGAGAAGCTTGCTCCGTATACCTTGGACAGCACTTCGGAACAACGTATCCATATTGCGAGAACTCAAAATCTGCTCGCGATTGTCGTCAGAGTGTCTACACAAGATTCTACAATACTTCGGTCACATTGAAAGAAAAGATGTTGGCAACCGCGAAAGGCTCATCGTGACCGGCAAAGTGGATGGGAAAATTCCTCGTGGAAGCAGCTTAATACGCTGGTATGACCAGATCTGCTATACTCTTGACTCTACGGTATACAATGTCCTTCACACCGCCAGAGACAGAAACAGATGGAAGAATATCATTCGAATATCGTATCGTATGATGCAAGGAGGAGAAGACATACATTTCCTGAGCATTTGCAGATAATCTGCGAATTAAGACTACATTGGAGATAAGACAGAGAATTTGTTTATTGGCATAAAAAGAACGCCTCCTGCTAGACACAATAATAATGTGATGTTGTACATTGGAATGTTTTTAATCAATCACACCACAGAATCTGAACAGATATGGATAAATTTTCAACGCGGTTTTAGTATTTTCATCTCGGTATTCCATTTTGTTTTGCACGCGGGTGAAGCACTGACAAATACATTGGCTTTTAAAATATCTTACGCTAATATTATAAGGCGAAAGTTTGTGAGGGCTTATATGTTGGTACTTCTTTAAGCGCAAACAGTTGGCCGGATTTCGATTAAATTTGTTAACGTAACGTAATCAGCCTTTTAATGTTCCCACTGCTGGGACTCAGGCCTCCTCTCTGGGAGAGGGAAAGGGCGTAATCCACCACGCGGGCCCAGTGCGGGTTGGTGAATGTCACATGTCTTCGAATTTTTGGTTCTAGGACATGCCGGTTTCCTCACGATGTTTTCTTTCACCGTTTTGACAGCAGTGGTGATGAAGTAAATTACACACAAAGTAATGCGCCTGGCTGGATTTGAACCCGCGATCTACAATTCCTAAGTCGGGACCATTACCACTCGGCCACCACTGCTCTCGAAAATTTGTTACACTGGTAGATCCAGTTCTGGAAACCACATAGAATACTCTTCATCCCGGAAGAATGTTCCCTGTCTATAATTTTGTTAGTTGCTTTATATTTGATGCTTCGATTTTACAACAGCCGTAAAGACAGAAAGATGTCTAGACCACTAATAAAATAAGTCTATGTCTGAAAAGTTTTGATTAAAATCCAATAAAACTCGCGGCTTCTCCCGGCTTTTCTCGTTAAGCCAATCTCAGGAAGCAGTGCCGTCGTTTTTTTTCAACCGAAACAAATTAAAGATAGATTTGTGACTAAGTATTTTATTCTGTGACTTTTTCGTGCTCGAATTTATTTATCTGTTTTAAATAAAAAGTTAACGTCAAAATCGGTCATTTCACTCCTAAACATCACAACAACTCGACGAGCACTCGGACCCCATGCTTATAGAGTTTCAACCCTGAACGTTTATTACAGTTTAAAAAATGAATATTGACTGTTGTTCTAAGTATATTGCATCGTCTGAGAGATTCAAGTAATGATTGTTTTTATTAAAAAAAATTAAAACGTTAACACAGCGCTATCTCTATATTCCCAAACAAAAGTAAATTTTTTCTTTCTTTTTTTCTTTCTATATTTCTAAATACAAGCATACCTATTAAGTACTAGATTCTGCACACGGCGTAGTCCGCGGGAAAGTAGGTTTCTCCATATAAACTTTTGACCCCCGTTTTATCCCTTTGGGGATGAATTTTAGGAAATCCCCTCTTAGTGCTCGCCACCGACATAAAAGGAAACCTTGTGCAAAATTGTCGTTTAGTCGTACATTGAAGGGCTGAAACAATTACCTACTGCGGTCTTTATATTTTAGGTGTTTTCAAAGCTAGAGTGAATAGGCTCTTAATAAACTAGTGCGCTTCACCATCAACAATTGCATCACTGCTTACCATCAAATGAGATCGCAGTAATGCACAAGTTAATATCATTTTTTTAAAAAGTTGTATTAATTATCTTTTTCTTTTGTTCACAGACTCATCACGATAATCAGTGAACAATGAAATTGTGAAATTGTGTCAGCCCAAAAGTATAAATTGAAAGGTGAGTGAAATTTAATAATTCTTACTATCTAAGATTTTCTTTTTATAGACTAGTCTTGGTCAGTACCTATGGCTTACGAAACTTCGATGATATCCTAACTATAACTATCAGTAAACCACGTTTTGTAATTCTGTGTACAATATCGTGTTATGTTTTTCATTTTCCTGTGTCTAGTAACCAAAATCGCTTCATTATCCATGCTCTAATATCTTCGAAATAAGTAATGAATGACGGATTATGAATCCTTCGTTCCCTTTTGAGGCAAATCCGCCAATGTACAAAATAACTGCCTTAATAATGCGCTCAGGTTGTCTCCCTAACTTTTAAGCGCCTTTCCATTTTTCCTGCATTCTCAGACGCGAGTCATTTGTTTCTATTTACATTTGAAATCGGATTTTAAAATGGATAGCCTGAGGAAAATATTTTAAGTCTACGGCATATTTATATAACTATATAAAAGGAGAAACTCACAAACATATTAACGCACAGACGAAACTGCCAGGAATAGGAGCGTCAAATTTTGCACAAGGTTTGCAAATTTTATGACGTAGCCGAGCTTTAAGAGAAGATTTAAAAATAATTCACTACATAAGGGATGAAACAGTGGTCCAAGATTTGTATGGAGAAACCTACTTTCACGTGGGCGAAGCTGTTTGCAGAGGCTAGTTCGAAGTTAGTTGAGCTCCATAGGTTCAGAGTTAAGCTAAACGACATCTGGTACATGAAGGACTGGTTTACTTCAAGGCTCCAAGGCGAGGATTTGTTCGAAAGAATAACCTAGCCTTTACAATGGGTAACTGAAGTCTGTAATAGAACACTTCCTGTAGTTCCATCCAGACCGAGACCCAGTAAAAAAACGTACTTTCTAGTTCCGTCACAAAAAAAAAGTTTTTTGCTTTTCTTGGAAGAAAATACGGAACTCAATTTGAGAATTAAACTGTTTTCATAGGTAAGTTTGTACGGAACCCTCAATGCGCGAGTTTGACTCGCATTTGGCCGGATTTTTTCCATTGATAATATAATTTGTATGGCAGAACAGCGTTTGCCGTTTCAACTAGTGTAGTCTATTATATCTTTTTTTATCCGTTTCGCTTGTATCTTGTATCGTATTTTCCGCCAGAAATTCACGGCATATTTTCCTTTTTGACAAGCTTCCCTTATCCCAACTTTTCTTTTTTGCATCTCAGAGGTTTCGTTAAAAATATTCGTAAGGTTAGAAATTCAATTTCCGCGATAAAAACAATGCTTTCATCTTGTTTTCGGCAAGTTTCGTTGATTTCGACATCGTAGTGAAACAAGATGGTGCAAACAAAGAGAATTTTCGAAAGGGCATTGAGAAAAAGTGTTCCCCACCCCCCAACAGATTTGAAACAGGTGTTTGAAACTTTGAAGTTTCACACATTTTTAGCACAAACTCATTCAAAGTTTCTTTTGTTATGGCGACATACCTCAAAAATATGAGGTTTAGGTTTTATAAAACATTATATTTTAAACTAAAATAACCAAGTGTTTTAGACCTTAAATATACTCATAACATAATACTCATCGAGCCCTGTACGATTCTACAAAAATATTTGACAAAGGACATTGCGTAAAACTGCCCTCAAAATAACACCTATTATAAACATTATAATTTTTTAAACAGATGTTTGGCAAATCACTACGACGAGTGGCGACCACGTAACAGAAAACGCTGCGTCTTGAGGCCTCCCACAAGGTAGACCGATGACCTGTCGAGAGTCGCGGGAATCCGATGGATGCAAGACGCACAGGACCAGTCATTATGGTGACACGTTGAACATAGGCCATGATCAACAGTGGAAGTCTTTTGGCTGAAATGATAATGATGATAATTGTTTTGCTGTTACGAACTCTACTGTTTTTTTTTTTGTTTTTGAATAAAAACATTCCCTGTTTTATTCTTCGATTCTTTCATAATCGCTTATCTCAATACAGAAATAGAATTCATAATAAAAATAAATTGTTATTTCATACTTCCTCCAATCAGCTGTCGGAGTGAGTCAGTGTTTCTCAGACTTTATGATTCTCAATGAATCGCAGCGATGAATCATTTCATATCGCTGGTTTTACGAGAAATAGTGCCGTTAGAGATATTGTAGATATATGCAAGGTCACATAAAGGGCAAAAGAAAAATATTTTCCTTCTTATTTGTTTGAATTTTTTTTTTGTACATGCGGAATTAAGTTGGAGTCGTCAAAGAATTTTGACAGGCTCAGTAAGCAAACCAAAAACGTTTTTACATCTCATATTGCATTCCAGATACTGAAAAACCCCATTAAAAGTACTATTCAATCCTACAAAGTAAGCAACTAATTAAATAACTCTTTGGTCATTCTAAAACACGATGCATAAAAGATACTTCTGCATAAAGATGCTTCATAAAACATCTAAGTCAAAAAGAAGACTTGAACGTCTCAAGAATATTACTATTTACTCGTACCTAAATTATTTCTAGAAACTCTATTTCAAATGCTTTCAACGTGAACTTCAAACATACACTTTAATCCTTAGTACACACAGCCACTCCATTTCATAGACTTAAAACTTTCGTGAACAGAAACCCACCTCGTTCACCTCAGTTTGTGAAAGGGGCGACTTAAAACCCCATAAAGCACATCTGTTCGTCTGAAAAGTTATAATAGGATTTAGTTTCCGTAGTTCAAAATATCTAATATAATAACATGAAATTGTGGTCTTTCTAGTTGCAACTTAAAAGGAATCATGTGAATTACTTCGTACAGGACAGTCTTACCTCATGAACTGGCATAAATGTATAAAAGCGAAATACCACTCACTAATTAATCACGAAATCTCAGAAACTATACAAAGTTAAAATTTGGCAGGTAGGTTCCTTATAGGGTGTAGACATCCGCTAAGAACGTATTTTAAGAAATTGTAACCCTAAGGGGGTAAATCAGGGGTTGGAAGTTTGTAAGGAGAAATCGACATTTCGCGGGCGAAGTCGCTAGCAGAAGATAGTAGTTAATAAATCTTTCCAGTATTTTAAAAACTAAGAAAATTAGTTTAGGCACGTATTTATCCGCTGAGGATCACGCTCATGGCGCCAAAAGAGATGACACGGGCGTCGGAAATCACATTGCTACTGATGACGAGAAATGGGTAGCTCGTCATCCACCCGTCCTCTAAGGAGCAGGCTCGATTCAGATTCAGATTTATTTATTTGCATAAACATGTGTAAATAATATACATGGTAAGATGCGTATTATACGTGTTACAAAAAATATTTCTTGGCTCAACATGTTTGACCATGGCTGGTGTGCAAATTAGCTCGAAAGACAATAAGATTTATAAAAAAATACAAAAATAAATGATAAAAATCCAAATAACAATTATCATTAATATTAAAATATAAAAAATAGGTCAATGGTTGTGCAGTACATACAAAATAAATAGAAAAAACTGTCAGGAACTTTAGAGCGATTTATCATTTAGAAATTCATTAAGGTCATAATAGGCTTTTTCTGTCAGTATTCTTCTTAATTTTCTCTCAATGGGAAGTGTTCCACGCGCGCCTCAAGGAGATATCACGAAAACTGAAGGGGCCTAGTAGAGCCGATGCCTGCCAGTTCTACTGGAACGTCTGAAAGAGTGGATGTGGCCCTAGAACGTAAAGGGTAACTGAAAGACAAGGGTAAATCTTTAGTCAATAAAAGTCTGACATCCCATCTCGTTCCACCCTAGTGCGAGAGAAGTCATTGAATGATTACCGATCTTCGAAAAAAAAGGGTCAAGTTTTTGTAAATTTTGTCTAATACTAAAAAGGTGAAATGGGTATGGTCGTAGGAAGGATGGTCAGTGGGGCCGAAAGGTTCTAGAGTTTCGACCGCGTACCGGAAGACACAGCGGTGAAAGGTCTCCAACAAGGTGGACCGATGATCTGGTGAGAGTCGCAGGAATGGGATGGATGCGAGACGCACAGAAACTATGTCGGGGAGGCCTACGTCCATCAGTAGACGTCATTCGGCTGAATCATTTCAGCCGAAACATCAACCTTGGGCGGCTGATATTCTTGCCACGGCACGAACTCATCATCATCATCATGATGATGAGTTCATGCCGTGAACTATTCTCATAATATAATAGGGGACAAAATACTGCAAATAACATGTTTCATCTCTTGGTGTACCTAACATAAGCATTAATTATTAATATGCATTGTACAAGCGGGTAATACACAAGGATTATTACATGCTCGAATAATCTAGAGCTTGCATCGGGTACTCGGTTTTCATCACGTAGGTATTTCGGTTACCCGGGTAATAATTTGCTTATTAAGTTCAGCGTGATATTAATATTAGCGGTGGCTCAGCGGTAAGGTAGTCTTAGGTTGTGGGTTCAAAACCAATCAGCCGCGTTACTTTCTATAATTTATTTCATAGCCAATAATCTCAAAACGGTTAAGGAAAACATCGTGAGGAAACCGACATGTCCTAGTACCAATAATTCGATGATATGTGACATGCAACAATTAGCACAGCGCCCGCGTGGTAGATCACGATCCATTACCTTTTTAAGGAAGAGGCCTGATTCCCAGCAATGGGAATAGGGGCTTTCAAGCTTGTGCATATGGTCATGTGAATGGACTGAGAAAGAAAAGTGAGTACGGGTCACAACACAGAATGAAAGAAAAGAACGTGTTGCGCCGACCCCAAGTAATATGGAACAAGGGCAGGTTTTTTTTTTTGATGATGATAGGTACTTATGATTCTGGCTGGCATTCGATAGTGAAATGTTGAGATAAAGCGTGATACAATCAATGAGGGTGTTCTAAAATGATGTTCACCAGGTGGCAGCACTGAGACGTCAGGTCCAGACACCTGTCAAAACGCTTATGTTAATGACATTAGTTAGACGTCAACGTCAAACGTGAGACGTTCTATACACGTTTTCAAAGAATAAGACCTAACGGCTAAGTGGCGCCAACTTGTGGTGTGAATTTTCCCCAACACCCTCATTGAATTAAGTGTTTCCTAAATTATATTATAATCATCGTGATACCAACGCCTTGTATCATATGAGTCATCATCATCATCATCAGTCATCATATCAGTACACTGACGAAATGCAGTTTTAGTTTTACCTAGTATATATTTCCTCGTTGATGCAGTGTTAAAGAGTTGAAAGTCAAAAAAAATGACGATCGAAATATAATTTGAGTAAAGTAGGACTCAAAATAATTCCATTATATTTATGAGAAAGTTCATAATAAATTGGGGGGACTTTAGAAAAGTGAACAACGTCTAAGTAGGTACTATTAATAGAATTTAATCCTGTAAAATAAAGCGAAGCAATGGTTTAAAGTGAACAGGCCCGGCATCATTTACCGCTCAGCTAAAGTTGAAGGTACATACTTACTCAATTTCGTAAAAATCCCGCAATTTAATTTACCTGTAATCAAAGAAAGAAAGAAATTAGTTTTTTTTTTATTCTACTACTACAACACAACGCCGTCTAGCCCCAAACTAAGCAGAACTTGTGTTGTGAGTACTAGACAACTGATAAACATACATATATATTTCTAAATACATACATATTATCGATAAATTACACCAAGACACCGAAATGATCGTGCTCATCACATAAACATTTGTCCTGGGTGGGAATCGAGCCCACGACCTTCGGCATAGCGGTCAGGGCTACTAACTACTAGACCAACAGGCCAGTCGATTTTATCGTTAACAGAGACCAAAGACCAAACTTTACATGTACATATATTTAAGCAATTATGTATATACTCCTTACAGATCTAATATATAAAAATGTCGTGTCACCAGTGTTTGTTATCGAATTTTTAATTCCTGCGTAAGCATAAAAATCGATTTTTATGTTTTTTTTTTGTGTAGGTCTGAGAATAGGTCGTAGGCTGTTTTTTACCCTCCTGCTGTTCCCACTGCTGGGACTCAAGCCTCCTCTCTCTAGGAGAGGGAAAGGGCCGTAATCCACCACGTTGGCCCAGTGCGGGTTGGTGACTGTGACATGTCTTCTAATTTTTGGTTCTAGGACATGTCGGTTTCCTCACGATGTTTTCCATCACCGTTTTGAGAGCAGTGATGATGAAATAAATTACATAAAGTAATGCGCCTGGCTGGGTATATATATACGGAATCAGGACAAGCTAGACATAGTTCCTAGTAAGACTCATTTCTTGCACAAAAGTATTTACTGCTCGACTCCATCGTATATTCAATAATAATCCAAGGCCTATACGAGCAATTACTGAAATAAAATCATTTAAAAAGAAACTCCATGAACTGTTAGTGAACATATGCCATTACTCTATGAATGACTTCTTTGCCGACAAATCACTATTAAAATATAATCTGCCTGGGTCATGACACGTTTTGTATACGAGAGACTCCATTGATTTATAAATTGTTTGTTTATTGAAATTTGTTACTCCAACAATGTAATAATTAATATAATATAATAATATTCCACAACTATTACACAACGCCGTCTAGTCCCAAGCTAAGCAGAGCTTGTGTTATGAGTACTAGACAACTGATAAACATACTTAAATATTTCTAAATACATATATAGATAAATTACACCCAGACACAGAACAAATGATCGTGCTCATCACACAAACATTTGCCCTGGGTGGGAATCGAACCCACGACCTCCGGCATAGCAGTCAGGGCCACTAACCACTAGACCGACAGGCCAGTCAATTTTGAATGTATTTTAATATTGTTGACATGCATGTAATAATCACTATAGGTACTTACCTACAATGTATTGTACGCCCTAAGGGTGGGAACACCATCTGTATTATGTACAATTACCTATGATCCACAATAAGATGATTTGATTTGATTTGGGTTTGAACCGGCAACCTTACAATTCGTAAGTCGTGGCTGTTACCACTCGGCCACCACTGCTCAGTAATATCATACCCATATTTGATTAAAATGAAAACTAACAAAACCCTAATAATTTCAACAAGCTGCAATCAAAATGCGGACCAAACTCTACGTTGATTGGCGCTACGACGTCACGCTCGCGTGCCTTCATCTGCATAGCAAAGTGATGTTAATTCTTCGTTCATGGTAGGATGAACTGCATTCATCTGAGGCTGATGGAGAGGACAAAGCAGGGCGAATTGCATTTGAATATCGAATTTCGGGGCGAATGAGAATATTGTTTGTTATGAGAGGGTTCAGTTATGAAAAGTAAGTTTTTAGGGTTTCGTGACCAAAGGGTAAAAACGAGACACTATTGTTAAGACTCATCTCTCATGACATATCTCATGAACCGTGATAATCATGGTTCAATCGTCAATAGTGAATCGTACTAGTTTATCAAGAGCCTTTACTTTAGCCTTGAAGACACCTAAATTATAATCGGACGGGAAGACCACTTCAAGTAAAACCAATAACCGACAGCCGCTTCGCTATTTCGCTTCCTAGCTCACCAAACTTACTCTACTAAAACCCTTATTGGTTTCCTTGAAAACACAATACAAACTTGGTCCTCGCCATACAACCTGACATTCATCAGAGAGGCCACGCACATTAGGCATAGACAAACAAAACAAATCATTACATTGTTTACGTTGTCTATCAGTGAGTCACAGATTACTCATCAGCTACTGAACGTGTCCGCGGTGTGTACTACGTAGGTACCTATAGATAGTGCCCGCGTGTGTATGCATAGGGTTACCTCGCAACAGCACCGTTGAACAGATTAGAACCTACTTCTTAGTGTTAGGCATCCATTTCTTCTTACGTTTTGTTTTATGAAAAAGTACCACTGACTCCTAGGTCACAAGCCTACACCTAGTTTAGGAGTCAGAGTTACCTATATATTTGAGATCTTTTTTTAGGTTCCGTACCTTAAAAGGAAGATATTAAACCCTTATAGGATCACTTTGTTGTCCGTCCGTCTGTCTGTCTGTCTGTCAGTCTGTCTGTTTGTCAGTCAAGACCCTTTATTATGAGAACGCTAGGAGGAATCGAGTTGAAATTAAAACCATATACTCAGGTTTGCGGTCCCTTGAAGCTGTGAAAAAATTAAACTTCTAAGTTAACGAAAAAGAGAAATACTTTTTTTTGTATTCGGAAAAATCTTCAAGACTCGATTTGGGAATTGAACTATTTACTTATGTTAGCTTGTACGGAACCCTCAGTACTCACGCTTGCCCAGTTTTTTTAAGGTGGGAAATTATCTTATGAATTCTTTCACTCTAGGGTGGAGCTGGGGGCGTGTCAGACTTTTACTGACTAAAACAACACTAATGTTACTCCAGTTGCCTTTGCGTTGTAGGTCCAAGGATAACCATTTCAGAAATCGACTCATGGCCTAAATAGGCTTTGGCTCTGGACCCTGACGGATTTACTGACATATTTCTGAGGCGTGCGTGAAACACTACGCGCCGTCGAAGACTTAGGCTCGGTTCGGACAGTCACCGGAGGGCCGAACGGCGAGCTATCGTAACTTATCTTGAAAACCTTAATTCCCGAAGGTCACCAGTTATTGCTTTAAATTAATAATGCTATAAGATTTGATTCCTGTAGAGAATTTTCTAGAACACTTTCACTTTCTAAGTAGTCTAGTCATTTCTGAAAAATTACTTATTCAAGAAACACAAAACCTCTCAATTCCTACGCCAATTAAATCAACCACATCTTATTATAATCAAATTTAATATAATTTACTGTAATTATATTTAATTTAATCCATTATAAATTTAATGAGTAAACTGTAAAAATATATTCCAAATTACTGGTTAAAATCAATTAAGTTATTATCTTCGCATAATTTAGTGCATACTGTGCTTTTCAGTAATTTCGTACTTATTGTTGGAAAGCCTAATCATCATCTTTCTGCCCTAGTCCCGTTTTATTTGGGATTTTATTTTTCACTCGTCACGATATCCCTTTTCTTTCATATCACTTCTCACACAATCCATCCATCTTTTCTTTGGTCTCTCCCTCTCCATCCATCCACTTCTCCCTATTATACTCATTTCTCGTTCACGTTGAAAAACCTAATAATAAATCTATATAGATGAAAGGAGAAACTGACTGACTGTCATATCAACGCACAGCCAAAACTACCGGGACTAGGAGCCTGTTTTACACAAGGTTCCCTTTTATGACGTAGATGAGGACTAAGAGAGGATTTTTCTAAATTCTACCCCTAAAGGGAAGAAGCGGCGGATCAAAATTTGTAAGGAGAAACATACTTTCACGCGGGCTAAGCCGCTGGAAGAAGCTAGTTTATAAGTAAATCTTCATAAGCATGCACACTTTATTATGTCTGATAGCCCTACTCTTTACAAAAGGGTCTTAGTACCTCCTACCGCAGTTAGTGATAATTGTGGTGATATTACGGTAATGCCCTCGGTATGCGCTCAAACAATGTGAGGTTTCAAAGAGGCATGACGTCATACTTTGGTGGATCACAATGGTTTTTTGGTTATGGTTCCACAGTGGCACGTGAAGCGGATCGCCTCTTTTGGCCTATTACACGGTTTTGGATAACGAGACCAGGGCTTTTTTATGTGGTGTTGATGGGACACGTTAACACCATATTGTAGTATAATGTTGCCACTGTTGAAATACAAGTGCCTTTTAAGGGATCCATACTCAAAAGATAAAAAAATCTTTTTACAAAAAAAAAAACTATTACTAAGTTTCATAGATACTAGATTATATCATATATCATCTGCCACCGGCTTCGCCCGCGTTATAGTAGGTTTCTTCATTCAAACTTCCAACTCCCGTTTTACCCCCTTAACCTGCCAAAGTTTGTAGGTGGTATTAGTTTCGGTGATTTCTTAATTAATCAGTGAGTAGTATTTCACTTTTATATATATAACATACCATGGAGCATTTTAATTAGGTTACAACTTGCTTGACATTACGAGCATGGCAGTTGAGAGTTTGTCATGCTCACTTAAATGTCTCGCTGATGGTGGCACGTGTTATTGGGTCATTCAGTTCCCTTCAAAATGGTTGAGCTGAGTGTGGCTGATGCACGCGTCATGCTCGTGAATGGGTGCCGTCAGTTGAGACTGGTCATCTCTTAGCTGCCAGTGACTTAATTCAATTTATATTTTTTTTAACCAGTTTTTTTTTTTTTGTTATTTTAATTATTATTACTTATCTACATTGTGCTCACATATTAGAAGCGAAGAGTATGTAACCAAGATTTATGTAACTCATAATATGATTTAAAAACATGGTATAACACGCCAAGCAAAACGAGTGCAAGTACTCCTTGTTATTCTATCCATTCTAAGATATTAACAATACAGAATTATACATCTCCTCTCACCCTACAACATCTTCGATCAAGATTGAGTTGGCTTTAGTCCAAAACAATATCTTCAGAATACTCCGCAACACTCAAATTATAACGTACATCGATTACCATTTCCACGATATTGTTGACTTGGCCACTAATCCAAATGATTCGATCTGTATTCTATAACCCTAAACTGATATAAACTTCATTGACGATGTCATAATAATTCGATTTGAGGTGACTTACTTTACCGGGTTCTCGGTAACTGAGACTCTAATCTCTGTTACCGAGAACTCGGTGCTAATATTGTGGCTTGAAATTCACTTGCAACGTACGAACATTTCATGCCATAATATTAGCTATACTTCAGTTTCTTGTTAAGTCGGGTATAGACTGTTGTAACGTAACATGAAAGGACCATTTCACAACTTGTACCTACTCACATGGTTAGAATGCTCAGTTCACGCGCGTAGGTGTGCACAGCTCGCACGCGCAAGGCGTCCACACTACGGGAATTCTGTTACATTGCACGATACGTTGCAACAATGTGAATGGCAAATTCTTTCTTGCGTGTTACATTGCATGTTACGGTGCAACAGTCTGTATCCGACTGTATAGAACTCAATATGACTTAGAATGTATGAATGTTTTGTCATTCTCACATCACCCTCGTATATAAGAAAACATTTATTTTCACTCAGTGCCTAGCATTACCTTCACTTTAAAATCTCTGATATATTATGGCACCAAATGTCCCCCAACATGACGTGTAACGCATCAGTTTATTCAATAACATGTCCCACTTCACGTGAATGCATCGCAAAATGTTGAAAGACACGTTGCGGGACACTGGTCAACGTTACAGCGTCAGATAGATTGGGCGTTGCGCGTCATATTGGGGGACAGTTTGTCCTCACATAATATATCTGAGGTTTTAAGAGCCAGGCTGCCCAGTGTGGCCGGTTTTTCTACCTTTTTGTATGCCGGAAATTGAAGATAGACATCGAAACATAGATTCAAATCGACTGTCCCTAAGAAAACGTGTAAACTCTCGAGTCTGAAAGTTTGCATTTTTTTTTAAATTTCTGTATTAAGCTAATCTTAGAGATATTTTTTAATGTGCGTACTAAAAAAAAACGATAATTATAAAATAAACTTCAAATCGCTCTCCTATAAAGTAATTTTTTCAATTCCGATAGTTTACCTAGGGACAGTCGAAATATTCGACAGAAACGTTTCCCGGTGTGCGATACACAATTTTCAATGGAAACCAATCGCTTTGAAGATACACGTGTGATTCTAAGCCATGTTATATCAATATTGGATTCTCCGACCAGATCATCAGAAGGATTGGTTTCGTGTGTTTTCCTTTGCCATCAAAGTAAATAGAACTGTCCACTACAGGTTGAGTAAAAAGAAAAAGCTTTGTTTTCAAACAGAACTATATTTATTTTGCTGAAAACTACAAAGGTCCGGTAACAGAGCAGATACTCTTTGAGTATGTGCTATATAGGATCGATCTGAGTCTTTGTTCATGCTCCATAGAAGACTGTGATGAAAAGTATGGAGACGTATTTTGCTTTGTATGTCTGACAAAAAGATGGACCATTTATGAACTACTTTCACGATATATTTTTATTTGTATCAAACCTTTGTTTCTGAAACCAGGCTCGTTATTTTGTTCTACTCAACAGTGAACAACTGTGTCGTGATGGCCCAGTTGTTAAGGCAACCGGCTCTTCTGCATCAATATGATTTCTTGACACACCCCGCCCAAGAGCAGGAGATGTCATTGGATGATTTTACAACCTAAAGAAAAGCTGCATCTGGCTGGAAGTCGACCACAACACGATAAAGTTGTAGTACCAAAAACATTTCGAGTTAGAAAACTGGATACAAAGCAAGAGTATATTATTTCTTGTTTGCATAACTCAGTACAACATTGTTCTTCTAGACTAACCATAAATAAATTACGATACCGAACGAAAAACATTGGAACGGACAGACCGGTAAAACGTTAATATTATTACCCTGTATCGGAATAGCCTGGTAGTTGGATTACATCTGCAGTAGAGGGTTATGGAGGGTTACTCCATAGCCTCAATTTATTTTAACCCTATTACGCACTTAATATTCTCGTAGAACTGGAAAAAGACAAATCCAATTTTGATTTTGTTTGTATAGAATTCTGTTGCAAGTGTGATTGTTATTGTAAATGCTGTATTGTGCATTGTGATTGTAAAAGCCTCCGGGATCCCGATCCCGGCGGCTAACGTAGGCGCGGGCATGCGGACGGCGAGCAATGGGCAGCTCGCCGTCCGACCGTTTGGTAACCGTCCGGACCAAGCCCAAGTCGTCGACGGCGCGTAGTGTTCCACGCGCGCCTCAATGATTTGTCAGCAAAACCGTAGAGGCCCAGCAGGGTCGAAGCCTACTGAGGCCATGGGTTCCCTTATGAAAGGAAAACCCGGCCAAGGTTGCAAGGCAACGAAGGAACATAGGAGTGGGTTTTTGTCAGTAAAAGTCTGACACGCCCCCGCGCTCCGCCCAAGGGCGATTGAATGATTTCCCACCTAAAAAAAAAGTTTATTCAAAGAAAGTAAAATAAAGGTGGACAATTAATCATAATGTTTTTGTAAAGGTTTTAAGCTGTTTCAGTTTTATTGTAACATTTTCAAAGTAATTCTACTTAAGATAAGTACCTACTAAGTATAATAAATAATGCGATGTTATTCTATTTATTACATTTCTGCTGAAAGTTTTTTTTTACTGAATTCAACATATTTAATACATTTAATATTAATGTTTTATTGAATTGAAATTATTGAAGAGCAGTGGTGGCCGAGTGGTAACGGCCCCAACTTACGAGTTGTAGGTAGCGGGTTTAAACCCAGCCAGACGCATTACTTTGTGTAATTTATTTTATCACCACTGCTCTCAAAAACGGTGAAGGAAAGCATTGTAAGCATGTCCTAGAACCAAAAAATTCAAAGACATGTGAAATACACCAACCCGCACAGGGCCCGCGTGGTAGATTACGGCCCATTCCCTCTTCTAGAGAGGAAGCCTGAGTCCCAACAGTGGAAACATTAAAAAGCTGATTAAGCTATGCTAATATTTTATTTTATTACAGAACGTTACTTATAGTATTCATACTAATTTTGAACCATATTTTAACTAGGAAGGTTAAAACTCATATTCTCAATAAGTGTCTACTGATTAAATGTAATAATCCTTTGAATTTTAGTATGCATTTTTGGGTTTTTTGTATGTTATGTTGTCCATATATGTATTTTGTTATTTCCAATAATAAAATGTCCACAAATCCTCGACGAAATGACGAAATGTTAAAATTTCTTACACTTGTCTAATTGCTAAACCCATTTTGATTAACAAATGCGATAGATAAACACAGCCAGACAATTAGAAGAAAGCATTATCTTTAAGTACTTAAAGAAAGGATGTGACGTGAATTTAATATGATAGCACAGATAAATTTTTTACAATGACAGTGAGCAAGCCGTTTAAAAATGGCAAAGCAAGAATAGAAGTCCTATTTTAGAGAATATCACATTCAAAGTCAAAGCCAAGCAAACAATGACCTTTAAAGTGAGCCATCTTGTAGCCTAATCAGTTCAATCTTGATTACCTACTTATTTGTACTGCTTCTGGCAGACAGAAGCGTAGCGTGGACTAATTTAGACGTGGGCGAAGGCACATCAGCAAGGCCTTTTTCTTTCGTAATTCGAAAACGAGACAGCTACTATCGCAACCCAGTATTCGGCCACATCGTCGCTTACCATCAGGTGAAATAATGGTCAAACGTGAGCCTATCAATGATTAAAAAAAAACTCCTCGTTCATAAAGAGCCTTCTCCTCGCTTGTGCGGAGCCCCCTTGGATGCGAGGACATGGGCGAGGGCCCACTTCACCCACGCCTAGCTACGCTAATGGCTGCAGACAGTGAGCCATAGGTAGCTCGCCAAGCCCGGCTCGACACGGCGTGTTGTGTTCCCATCAAAGAAATGTCATCATTATTGTTGGGGTCAGTTAGGACCGACGCCGACGCCTGCCAAGGTTGCGGATTATTGTTCAAAGGAGTTACTGCAGTTCTCGTAATAAAGGACAGCTGAAGGAAAACTGTGGGTTTCAGTCAGTACCAGTCTGACACTCCCCCTCGCTCAAACCAGAGCGACAAAAACTTTGCAATGTAGGATGTAATTATTTCATTATCTTCCTGCCCTTGTCCCGTGTTATTTGAGATCGACGCATCACGTCTTTTCTTCCATTCTGTCCTGTTACCCGTCATGCTATCACTACTGCCTTTTCTTTCATATTAAATACTCTTCACACAGTCCATCCATCTGTACCTACATGTATACACATAACTCTCTTAATAACAACTCTAAATAACTCTTTTAATAACATGATAAATGATAAATGACATTTATTTTGTAAATAGGTTTAAAAAAACACTTTTACACGTAATTTTTTTTTTTTTTCGTTATTTTTATACTAGATGAGGCCGGTGTTTCCTAGCTGACTACCCTGAGAACAAACACCGAAACAAACTCAGGGGTCAAAGTCTCTTTTAAAGTTCATACAGTAAATATGTAATGGTCAAATCACATCACATGCGTTTCATCGCAACACTTTACATAAAAGATGAAGTTAGTCTCGGTGTAACAGCACTTAATGCACTATCAATAAACAGATTTAAATAATTCCATCAATGCAGCTTAACACATATCGCAATATTCATCGGAGAATTAAGTAATTAACATTTATCACGGTAGGTAAATATATAAACGTACTCAATGTTAACGTTATATGCACTTTGGAATGTTTTAACGTTTTGGTTTGTTGCTACCCAGTTTTGTCAATTTGACTTGATGATATAGCAGTAATAAACACCTTTCTTTAAAAGATACACATTGCAAACAACAGCAATAACACTAGAATACTTGCAACTACCGCTCCGATCCGATCTACAATTGCGACGCCTCCAAAACCCAGTTACTGAGCTATACGATACTCCTTTGGCTAGACTGTTGGTCCGACTTTCAGGCGTCTGACTACCTGTAACGACTGTCCAAGATCTACAAATGACAACCGGGACCAACGGCTTTACATACTTTCCGAGGCACGATGTGTCAGTAATGTCATAGATAAACATAAAAAAGTATATGAATTGAAAAAATTACATTAGTACTTTCTCGACGTCGATTCCGCAACCTCATGCATGAGGGTCACAGCGGCACAGGGTCATCACGACACACTAGGTATCAATTTGCGAATAATTAAAACGGACAATGACAAAATTCCACCAAAAGCGTTTCCATTCCAGCTCACAAATTTAAAAAAATCAAATATATTCCTTCATTTACAGTTATTTTTTTTCAAAAAAAGAATACGAAACAGATACAAAATAAAAAAAGCTACAGTTTCCAGATTCAAACTCGGCTATTAAAATTCAACGGGAATAAAACGTTGTCAGAATGTGATATTGTCAGCGTACTTTATTTTTGTTTCGTATCGATCGCGGACAGCAAAGGGGTTTTAAATTCAGGGGAGCGGAAAATAGGTCAATGTTATGCTTAGGGTAATGTGCTATTAATGGGTTACCTGTATAGGCACTTCTTTTAAAGGGAGTTCCAATAGAGTGAATGTTTTAAATTTTATGAAGAGTAGGTATTATTACCATATTCAAATATGGAATATGGAATATTTGAATATGGAATTGAAGCAAATACACTAATACTGGCTTTTGACGTTTTATATGTAACCATGTATGTATGTGAAATAAAACCACTTTCATTTTGAAATATTTGAAGAATTATGAAGTATCTACTTTTCTGTTTCTCATTTTTCATTAAGTACCTACCATATTCCGCTCCTACACTAACGCTTTTAGGCAAGCAGTTTACTATTTTTTGCACTAGTGCGGAAAAATGTATTACATTTATCGTATCAGACTGTTTGCCAAGCTGTCCTCACTAATCGCTGGGCAGTTCTGTCTATTTATTTCGTTTCGTAAGTGTATTGAAAAACATCGTTTAATACACGAGGAAATTTGTACGTGAAAAAGGTTTATGTACATAATTTGCACCTGTGCAAAACTGGGGTAGGTCACTAGTTTATGAAGTTCCGTAGCCGAAGGGTGCCAACAGGACCCTATTACTCTGCTGTGGACGGACAATGGCTTGGTCTGTCAGTAGGCTGAATCTCAAAAACCGTAATAGGCTAGAGAGTTAACATTTTCACAGTATGTAACTAATTTTATTTGTTGTTGTGCCGCCACAACAACAAATAAAATTAAATATGAAATTAATAATGAATAAGATTTTTTTTATTAATTAGAGATTTCTGTAGAATTAAGCATCATCACGGTACCTATTTTTTTGTTTCCTTCTTATTGTCTTTTAGTTATAATTATGTGCGTACATGAATTGTTATATAAATAATAATATTAAAATAACATTAAAAAACAAAGGTTCCCATACAACAAACGTTTATATCTTGACGGCAATTTTTTTCCTCGATTTTAATTTTAAAGTACGAAACCCTACATGTGCGGATCCAACTTGCACTTGACTAGTTTCTAATAGTTAAAAAGCCTTTGTCTTCACTAACGCATCCAACATTTCGAATAATTGACAGGAACAATTTGCCTGCTGCGGTCTTCCCATCTGATTATAATTTAGGTGTCTTCTAGGCTAGAGTGAATATGCTCCTAATAAACTCTACACCATTAACGATTGCATCAATACTTACCATCAGGTGGGATCGTAGTCAACCAATAGTTTATATTACTTAAAACAAGAATAATATTCTCCGAAACTGTAATCGATCTAACTAAGAGCTAGCGCGCACTGGTGACTTTTTGTTTACTGTCTCCGTACTTATGAACCCAATTTGTGGTGCACAATTGAATACGTGACAGTTGGGTAAAAAATATTAAAAAAAATATTGTCAAAAGTCACCAGCGCGCGCTGGCTCTAACAGTCGACGACAGTCGATCACATTACTAACAAGACTGTCACTAATTAGCATGGCTTGATTAGTAGAGTAATTAATTTGTGTTAAATACTGCGCGCTCGAAGCTATGTGTACCAGGAGAACATGAGTGTCGAGCGAATCATTCATCTTAATACGTAAATCACAAACGTGTAAACTGAAGCTGGAATTTTGAAGCTATACGATTTTGAGCTTTAATTAAACCAGCCATAGCGCCCATAGTCATATCCCATAACAGGGATGGCGAACCTATGAAAAGTGTGCCTGTTACAGCACGCGGGAAATTATTTTGGTCACGCAAAATTTAAGTAATCTGAAACAGCAGAAATGACACGAGGTTTCACTTTTATTTAATGAAATAAACTAACAACTGTAAACATTACGATATTTTTTTATTTATTTTTTTAGGTGGGAAAATCATCTTGTGACAAATTCCGCTCTTGGGCGGAGCGGGAGATAGTGTCAGACTTTTACTGACCAAAAACCCACTCCTGTTCCTTCGTTGCCTTCGTCCCAGATTGTGATACCTGTGTGAGTATGAAGTTCCGTTGACCATTTCTGATCTTCTTTATCAGTTCTACTTCATCAAATATTACTTTTTGACTGTAAATGCTTAAGTTCTCGATGAAAATACAAAAATCTTTACATAGTTGCCTATAATATTTGAGGAGTTCCCGCGATTTTTCATGGACCCCATCATCAAAACTGGATTTTGAAAAACATGGTATCAATCTGGTAGGATAAACCGGAAAAAAAAATTTGCAAATCGGTCAACGACGGCGGTCTGAGGTAACAAACATAAAAAAATAATGATAAAAAAAAAACAACCGAATTGATAACCTCCTCCTTTTTTTGAAGTCGGTTAAAACTGTCCACGGTTGACAAAGATGAATATTACATTATTTTAAAGGTTTGAATATCTAGATAAGCTAGCATAAATCACGTTGTTGTACCTCATGGGAGTATCGAGTATAGTAAATTTAAGTTGAGTAGATTTTTGTTACAAAAGAGGGCGTCTTTTTTCATATATTATATATATTATATATATTTAGTAGCATGTTCACCAGTAAACCAGTTCGTTACTGTGGCCTTGTACATCACCTGGAACGTCTAATCAGTTTGTTGTTAGTTACTACATTACCAAGAAACTAATTTTAATTACCGCAATGTGTTTGCGATTTCAGACCATTCAACTCGAGGTTTCCGCAAGCTGTGGCCTCTCGATTCAGTTCTAAATACACTACTAGAAAATGATTGGAAATTATTTTTTTATGATCAACCAAGATCAGCGTCATTTGGCAAACGTTCAAATAAACATTGTGGTAATTCGTAAGATTTTTAAATCAGAATAACGTTACTAATGTATACAGCTTTATCGACCGCCGTTCTATGGTCTCTGGTGACTTGGTTGTCTTGGATCTAGCTAGTTAAAAGATAGAGTTCTATTCGTTGTATCAATAACTAGTTTCTGCAAATGGCTTTGCCCATGTCCCTATATCACTCAGTGATCAGATAAAGTAGCATTCCTTTGGTAGAAGAATTTCTAAAATCTGTCAGTTACGAATTAAAAAAATACAAACATAAGTACAAATCTTTCCTCTATATACTATTTTTTACCTGTGTTTGTCACCGAACTCCTCCTAAACTGTTAAACTGATTTTCACAAAATTTTGTGTGTATATCTTCTCTCTTGTGTGTATATCGAATTTGACCGCAGCCCCAGTCGTGAGGGCTTGCACGCGCATGATGACGTCCACCGTAGAGTCCCCCCCTTGCGGAAGCCTAACTGGCTGTCCGCAAGGCCCTGGCCCACCCGTACTAGATGTCTACGACTAGGCAGTCTGCAACCACTCTTTCAATGAGCTTGCCCACCTCGTCGAGTCGCATGAAAAGCCGGTATGCGGACAGAGGATCCGCAGGGAGCCTCGGCCAGTAAAAGTTAGTTTTCCTTAACATGTTCGCACTTATCGTCTGTTGCTGAAATACCAATCCAAATAGTCTAATAAATAAAAATCTTGAATGTGTTTGTTATCGAAATCCTCCAAAACGTCTTGACCCATTTTCATGTTTTTTTTTGAGTATGTTTGGTGGGTCAGAGAATAGCTTTTAGACTACTTTTTACTCTCCTATCCACACCCCCCATTATTTTCTTTGATAATTTATATGGTAGAACTACGTTTGCCGATTCAGCTAGAAGGTACCTATAATTTAAAATTCGGTAAAACAAGGATGATAAGTACATATTTATGGTTAGGGAAAATCAAGTAGTAATAATTATTTTCAGGATAATCATGTCATCAACTAGAATAATATTTTAGTGAATTATTAAATGATATTTATTAATACTTACTTACTTTATTAATACGTATTAATACTAATAATATTATTACGAAAGAACGATTTTGTGTGATTTTCCGTTGACCAAGAATCCTGAAATTTTACAAGAAGCCTTTGCTTTTTGTCAAATTTCAGGAATCACCGGAGACCGTGCGAGTGTCACCACCTCCATATCATCTTTGCTAAAGACTATTATTGGGTGCTTTGATAAAAAAAAAACGCTTCACAATCTTTACTATAAGTTTAGTGAAGCAAACAAAGCAACCGTAGGGGCCCAGCAGGGTCCAAGCCTACTGGAGCCATGGGTGATGCGAAAGAGATCCCCGGGGCCCTGGAAAAATAGCAAAGAACAGGAGTGGGTTTTTAGTCAGTAAAAGTCTGACACTATCTCTCGCTCTGCCCAAGAGCGGAGGATGTCATTAGATGATTTTTCCACCCGAAAAAAAAATACCACAGTCGTTTTGCACTTACGCTTGACAAATTTTACCTGAACGGCATCATTAATTCCAGAAAATAAACCCTTTGTTTGTGATGTACTTAGCAGCTATCCAAACGCTAAATATCTAATTAAAATCAAAGCCTCAACAGCCAATCACATAAAGTCTATTGTATAACAGAGCTGCAATTGAAATGTCATTCATATGCGGTCGAGTCACGTACGAATGAATGACATGCAAACGACATCTGTGCAGTTTGACGAGTGACCGGTGAACGGCTGCGATTGGTTCATTCCATTCATTCAGTCATTGTCTGAACTGTCGCAAAAATCAATTTGTTATAGAAGGAAGATAAGGCAAGGGTTTTTACCAGTTTATGACTGTAATTAAGTTATTTATTAAATAAAATTATGTTAGAAATGATGAAATGGATAACCAGACTAAAGTCATATTTTGCTAACGGATATTAACAATTAAAATAAATAATTTTAATTTCCGAGGTCAACCTGGGAAGAGGTGGCGAGACGACCTATATGCCTACCGCAATAACTGGTTCGAGGTGGCTCAAGAAAAAAATATCTGGAAAAAGTTGGGCGAGGCTTTTGCCCAGCAGTGGGACAGTATAGGCTATAAAAAAAATGTAAATACCCATTTTTAATATTCCTGGGTACTCAGTAAAGTACCTTCCAGAAAACTGGATAAAAAATAGGATTTAAAATAACCTGATAAATATAATTATTATCAAGCTAATTTAAAATGAAATAAACAAAATTAAAAAGTAAATAAGTTCTTAACTAGTTTTTTAAACCAAAACATTTTTTCTTCAATCCCAAGCATATCCGAAGTAAATCTAAGGGATTGGAAAACTCAATCAGATTATAAAAAACTCGAAAGTTCGAAATTTGAAATGGTAAGGACTTTTAGGTTATAAATTAAACGAATCATTTCTTATTCAAAAATGCATGTAAAATATGAACTTAGAATATTATGTCTATATTCTTATTCATTAAATAAAAATGAACTCCATTTCTCCTGGTCACGCTATAACTTAAGAACGGCTGGACCAATTTTATTATTTTAATTTTTTTTACCAGCTTTCAGGGACCGGTTGTAGGGTAGGTAGGTAGTATAAGTAGGTAGGTAGGGTAGGTAAATAGCGTAGGATAAGTAACGTAGGGTGGAGTAGGGTTGGGTAGAGTGGAATAGAGTAGTCAGTTAACGGGAGCGAAGCTGCGGGCAAAAGCTAGTGTAATAAACAAATGGAGCTGCATTTGATCTCACAGTTTGAAAAGCGAACTCTGTCGAAGTGACGTATTTCAAGTTGATCAAACAGCTTGCTTTGAAGCACTAGTGTACTATAATTTGGAAATTGAAAGCCCGATACAGTGCATTCATTACGAAGTTAATTGCTATGGTCTGCTGAATGTATGACAGTTTTGCACGTTTATGAATGGAAATGAAAAGCTCTTGTTTCGGACGTTGCAGTAGCCGAAATTAAGAGGATTACCTTTGTATGCACAAGTGAAAATAATGTTGTGAAATACCTCTGCTGTGACTTTAATAAAAGGAAATATATTATTCATACATTTTTAAACAATTTGATTGGATCCCTCAGAATATATTATTATTTAAATTAATAATAATACTTTACGACAACAAATATATAACCAAGATTTATGTAACACAAACTATGATTTAAAAGAGTGTCCATGGAGTTTCTTGCACGTTCTTCTCCATAGAGATCTACGCTTTGGAACGTGCAATTTAGCTTCAATTTTTTTGACTGACCGACATTTTGACAATTCAAAAGTGCCTGTAATTGGTCTATTTGAAATAAACGTTTCTGATTTATATATATAATATGTCACCGAAAAATTGCAGACTCCGTATGATTGTAATAAATCTTTATAAGATTATAATTTCTCGATATATTATAAATATACATAATATTCATTAGTTTCCAACATAACTAACCATGTCACATTTATATCGACGACTCCGGGCAATAAGTCGATAATCGCACAAATTAGTTTCTCGATTACCGACTTAATGCCTTGGGACGTCGATGTGTATATTTATATTAAATACCTATACAACGTCAATATAAATTAACACACGTTTCAGAATTACATACCACCATATATTCAACGTCACACAACAAAAAAAACAACACTAGCTTTGCAAAAAGTGGTCAGCAAGTGACATTTGCACAAGTATTACCATAAGAAGATGACATTTGACTCGAGAGTTGCCATATGAAAAAAATAATGAAGAGGAATCTGTAAAAAATACTAAATTGCAACGGCCGTGGACTTATAACCTACATTGAGACATTGCAGAGATTTGCATATGGCGCACACAGATGTGTACAGTCAACTTACGTCATTAGTGCCACTTTATGCTACGACAGATGGTGTTTTGCTGCAAATTGAAGACACTATCGAAGTAAAATTGATAAGATAGACGCTTGGTTGACCGTATATTTGACAGGACGGTATGAATTAGAAAAAATGGTGGTTTTTTTATGTAATCGGAAAGGCCGGAGTCTGCAGTACTAGAGAGGCTTGTTGAACTGCATGTTTAAAGATTACGCTTTTTATTGTTTCTGTTTTATTTTATTTTAATTTGTGACATTGCTGTTATTGACATTGTTATTTTTTTATTTTGACATTGAAAGGAAATTAATTGAATTTTAATATAATCTATATAATTGAGTATGTATGTGTGTATTTGTAATTGTAATTGATTGTAGTGTTTTATTATGGGAATAATTTCCTACCAAATAAGTGATTATTATTATTATTAGTAGTCGTACCTATTGGTGCTATTTCCCTATAAACAAACAAACAATGTGGTCACGCATCTCGTGTTTGAAGAGATGCGTGGTCATTTGAGCATGCCTTCACACCGACTTGAGTTTTTCCCGTGTGATATGGACGAACAGACATTTCGTTATATAAAAATCTCACGTCACAGTATTTGTAATCGAACTCCACCGAAACGGCTTGAACGATTTTTATGAAATGTTTAGTTAAATTGGGCAGGCTATTTTTACCAACCGCCCATTTTTTCTTTTATAATGTACATAAGGTTGACTGGTAGAGAATGCCTTGTTGCATTAAGTCCGCCTATGTACCACTACTGTACAAGAAGTTTAAATAAATAAATACCACAACGTTTACCGGGTCAGTTAGTTTAAGAAAAATCAACTTATTAACAACAAACATGAGGGTAGAGCATCCCACATAATTTTTTAAGGTACCGTACCCAACGGGTAAAAACGGCACCCTATTACTAAGACTGAGGAAAACAGAATAAAGTAAATATTTAAGTCGGTTACAAACGATGATTTTTTATTATTTTTATTATTTGCCGTTTTTTGCTAAGGACGGTTAATTTTTCAATGTGGGAAATCATCCAACGACTTCTCCCACTCTAGGGAAGAACGGGAAGGCGTGTCAAATTTTTACTCCCTAAAACACACTCCTACGTTTCTTCCTTGCCTTGCGTTTCTAGGACCCCGGGATTCCCTTTCGGACGCCAACTCATGGCCCCATGCTTTTTTTTTTTTTTCGGTGGGAAAATCATCTTATGACATCCCCCGCTCTTGGGCGGGGCGGGAGATAGTGTCAGACTTTTACTGACTAAAAACCCACTCCTGGGCCCCATGCTACGGCCGGTACGGAACACTTCGCTCGCGACCGACCGACTCGTACTTGGCCAGTTTTTTTTTTTTATATTGAACGTCCCTTTTACCTTGTTATCATTCGCTAGGTAAATATTCAACTCGTAACAACGTATATATCTTTTCTTAGTCCATAAAAAGTCTTTGGTTTAGAACCATTAAGGCATTCTTAGTCATTATGTTAACAATATTTGCCTATTACGGGTTTCGCTCAAGGCTAGAGAGCCTGCGACTGGTTTAGCATTATTAGGTATCTATAATTATCTAAAGAATGATACTAACATTAAAAAAAATAAAAAAAAATTTTTCTTTTTTTTAAATATTTTTGTAATTTGTATTTTTGGTGTACCTACAATAAAGAATATATCTAACATTATAAGCATAGGCGATAGTTTGTCTACAAAATATATTTATGTATTGTATGTTTGATGCTCTATTAAGTTTAAATGGCTGAACGGATTTAGATGAAATTTGGTACCACAATAGCCTGTATCTTGGGTTAACATATGTGCTATAAGCCGAATATAATAATATTGGGAAAAGTACTAATTCCGCGCAAGCAAAGTTGCTTTCAAAAGCCAGTCTACGATTATTATTTTTTTCTATATTATATAGTATTGTATAATTTAATTTAATCTAATAGGTATGTATATAGGGTGACTGGCAATTACGAGTAGTGTACGATACTTAAACACGTGATTGTGCTCATGATAACAAACAATTTTTATTATGGGAGCAAAGCCGAAATCGCGAAAAAAATATCAAATGTTCAGTACATTAGGCAAACATAAATATGTACCAGTCACCCTATATAAAAATCTCGTGTCACAGTGCTTGACTAGTTTTTAAGTTTTATTTTGTGTGTATTACGACTTTTATGCGTCGGAGGCACCATATATTGCTGACACCAACTAAGATTAATTTTTTGTATTGTCCATAATCGCTACCAATTAGGTGATGCAACATGGAATTCAGGAATTCAGTCATTTTACTAGACTGCTGTAATTTATTAGAGAAGGAACAAAGTCGTTTGCATACAACTACGAATATTTTGTACTGTAGACATAAGGCCGGTGCCACAACATTGATTGAGCGTAAGCTGTTCTTAACGAACTTTTCAATTATTTAATTAAAAACTTGTAAGTAAAGTTTATAACAGACTCATTAAGCACCTATCATATCGAGTCTTTTCAGGAAGAACGGGAGGGTTTTTCTTGCCTAATTAAAGTTTTTTTTTTTGGCTGTAAATCCCTATTGTCATTCGTAGATCTTTGACAGTAGTTACAGTTAGTCAGACGCCAGAGTCTGACTATCAGTCTATTCAAGGGGTATCGTGACGCCCAGTAACTGGGTTATGGAGGTCTGATAGGAAGTCGATCCATGATCCAATATGATGATGATGATTATTTGTTGTATTATTAGTTTTAGTCCATTAGAATAGGACAAATTAATATTTTATCATAAATATATTTTTTATTCGGAAAGAAAACGCTCCTACAAAAAAAAAAACACATCTTTGTGTTAACAATTTTTTTTTCTGAAAAAGATCTTAAAAGTTTTAAAAAAAATCGTTTAATGAAAATACTACTTATTTTACCATGTTTGAGACATCACCAGTCTCTTAGAGTATTATTTTAAAAATTAAATAAATTTTGTGGTGTAATATGTGACGATCAATAAACCCCAGATGATTAAAGATTATCTTTAAAAGAAACATTTTGTTTTTAGAATTGTTGAGTTCTAAAATCGATAACAATGTTAACAAAAGCTAATATTACAATCATAACCAAACAATCAATTTTATCGCCGCTCCAATTCACGACACGAATCCAATATAATCGGCTTAACGATTATCGAATGTCGTGCCAAATTGCGTTTAATCTCCAGTGTGTCCGCAGCCTTACGGGTAAATGTTCGGTGACGTAACCATGGTACATAGGAATGTCGCGAAGCAAGTTTGAATACAAAAACAGTAGATATGATTATATTTATAATTTAATTTTATATTATTGAACTAACACTTTTGCAGCGACTTCATTCGCGAGAATGTTTTTGTATAAAACTTTAACATTTTTATTTCGAGGGTAGTTTAGAAAAAATCTAACAATGACTATGCTTAATTTTATATTTTATACAGTTACGGACTGGAATTTCCTGTCGGAGTCTGTGTTTTCTGATAACTAAAGCTTAGGGGTAAATAGGTTGCTAAGCCAAGAGTGAATAGGTTACGAGTTACTAGGCAAGCGTGGATTACCGTCGACCACATCATCGCTTACCATTAGGTGAGATAGTGGTCAAACGCTAGCCTATCTATAAGTAATAAAAAAAATTATATGAATATACATTTTTTTTCCAGCTGACAAATAAACGAATTTGAAAAACTGATTTTCAATTCAGTGGGGCAAAAACTAATAATGGCAGTCTTAGCTATTAATTTTGATCAGAATTTGTGCCATATTACAAGTTTACTAACCCAAGAAATAAGGATCCTCCATACAATCTTTAAAACCCCATGAAGTGTTCTATTGGGGGAGTTCTCAAACAATGAGCACCTTTATTATTTACTAAGGTGATTATTCGTGCTAACTTTAACGTACATTGGTTATTGGTAATACAAATAATGAAATGTTACATACAAACGAAATTCCCCCTTTTCAACTTCTCAAAGGTTGGATTTAACTTAGGGCTATATTTCACCGGGACACCATGGCGGCGCGACCAGTTGCGCCACCATGGTCTCCGTAAGTTACCAAATTAGACACAATACAGTCACCAGAGTCACTACACCAGACTGAAACAGTTTCAAAATGGACCTTAAGTGGACGCGTCCGAGCTGGTCGCGCCGCCAAATTGGTTGCGCAATCACACGAACACCAGGTGAGTAACTCTCTACAGAGCTGTATACATTTTGTTGGTAGCGGCGACTGGTCAAGCCGCAATGGTGTCCCGGTGAAAAATAGGCCTTAGGGCTAAGCGAGCCCGTTACAAAAGAAAACCTTGTACAAAGTTCCATTTTCCTAGTCCCAGTAATTTCGGTTGTGCGTTGACACGTCAGTAAGTAATTGTATTAATAATTGTAGTAATGTTTTTCTTTTTATATATTTAGATTGATGTATTATTTATATTCAATCACCATGTCGCTTTGTTTCGGGGCAAGTTTTCAATAGGTTTTTTTGTGGCAACAGATGTTCGTTCGTTTATAGAATAAAATATGAATGGAGAACGTTTAATATTATTTTGTACAATGACTATTTTTGTTCACAAGGCTAGTTTGTTAATCGTACGATTCGAATGTCATTTCTAATGAAAATACGAGTATTATATTTTGTACTTCCATCAGCCTTGCTTAGGAGTACACGTCTCCCGTAATATTACTGAAACACTCCTTCCAGTATATAAACAGTTATTATTGAAAACCTTGAAACGGTGTTTGGTTTGCTTTCCGCCTATTAACCCTAACAACATCTACGTTCAGTGGAACACTAGAATTTGAACTCTCAATAGACGGTCAGGCCGGGTCGTTTAGAAACAAACTAACAATCATAACAACAATATAACTTCGACGTCTACTTCTAAATATAGAACTGCTCTGCCAGTTGATGCTAACAACATAATTGTTGTGAAGTGTCGTCCACATGACGACAGTTAACCGACATAGTGACATTCTAGCAGCAATAATGGTTGTCAATAGTCCAAAATGTATTGGATTGACAAATGAATTGACATTATGCTGCTATTTAATGGATTTACTAACGAACCGAAATGTATAGAATTGACATATGCTATCGAAATGTATGGAATAGATATACGCCGCCGAAATGTGTAGAATTAACATTGGATACAGAAATGTATGAGATTGACTAACGATATCGGAATATATGGAATTTACATAAGCCTTCGAAATGTAAGATTTACATAATTATGCTGCCGATACATTTCGGCAGAATTGACATTGGATACAGAAATGTATAGGATTGACATACGGTGTCAAAATGAGGGATTGACAATCAGTTCAGAAATGTCATGAAATGTCGCACATTATTATTCTTTTCGTTTTTGGCACTACGATAATCAAAAAAGCCCGCGGAAAGTAAGTTATTTTATTAAACTTCTCTTATGTCATTTCGCGTCATTTAAGCTACAAGCATATTCCTGCCTGTCGCTCTAATTGTTAAAGTATTTCACCGGAACCATTATCCCATGGCACCCAACGAAAAGTACAACGTACGGAACGTACAAAAGTATATGTAGTGAAAATAAACATACACACGAGTATATATATAATATACATGTATATAATTCTGCTGTTAGTATAGGAAACAATTACACAACTTCCGCATAACCCCTCGCGCGTATAGGGGTTTTATTATTACGTAATTGTGCGGTTTTTAGTAAAATCGCCAAAAAAAAAAACCTTTTGTGGTTTTTCCAGAAAAAAGAAAAAATAAGAGACCAAAACTTCCGGCCGAATAAATTGTCATTCTACCACAACTCTATTACAAGACCATTGACCGATCAATGATCGATCATTATGAATTAGCAGATTACGAACTTTTAGCAAAATGGCTATGGGATCGTGTTGGAATGACGAATTTATAAAAATAGCAGACTTGGGCCCATGATATTGAGACAAAGCACATTCCATAGAAGAATGGACGGCATATAGAAGGACGACTTAGCAAAATCAGTAAAAGTATGAGATTGACAAAGCAGTAGGAGATTGTTGAAAGAATGCAAAAACCTCATGAATGTTGACAGTTTCCGGGATATATGTATGTATGTATGTATGGCATTCTCTCTGTATTTGAAGTCAAGTTGATTAAAAACAGTTAAGCCAATACACAAACTGACCAAGTAATTGATGCTCTCTAAATTCTGTCACCCAAGTACTTACTTATCACATCCTACCTTCGACAGGGCAATGACTTGTCCCAACGATCATAATCATAGTTATCACAGCAATTACTTACGAGTAGCCTGAATCATATCATACAATGGATGTATGGAACACATTCCATAAAGGTACATACAAATGGTCGCTATTGTATTTTCCGAACGTGATTTGACTTACGATAATGTAACTAGCAAAATTGAGCTCTAAAACGATAAGTGTAAAGTTGGAATTCTTCGAAAAGTCAAAGGGCTAGCTATAATTCTCGTTTGAATGGTGTCTATTTTAGTTTTCAATGACGAAGTTTATTAGGAAGGCAAGTGTTTGGAAGTTTGCATATTGAAACGGGTATAGGAAAATAATTTGTTCAGATGGCTACAACCCGCGAATCTTATATCAAGAGTGAATAGGTTACTTCTAGATAAGCGCGCTCCATCGTCGACTGCATCGTCGTTTTCCATCAGGTGAGATAGCGGTCAAGCGCAAACCTATCAATAATAAAAATAAAAAAAGATTACATATTTATTTTGAATTCGGTAAGTTTTACTACGTGATATAGCTTAAGAGTAGGTAGTAAACAAACAAATAATTTGTTATAACAAACTAATACATAGATTATAGTAGAATTAAGTTTAACCTATCTCAATATTTTTTTGGTTTATTTAACTCTCTCGCTAAAGGTACACGTTGGTAGCCGACTGCACGCAGCAGCAGCAGACGACATATCTAAACCAACATTAGTTAGTAACAAGTAAGTAGGTACTTGTTACTTATTATAATAGTTCTTTAGTGGGGATAATTTATGGATTTAGAGTTTCAAAATTTATTTTAATACTTATTACCAAGGTATTCAAGTAGCAAGTACAGTCGTCCCTAACTTTTTTTTTCATAAAATTAACACGCAACTTATAATTAAATGAGTAGGTACTTACATAGTTACGAGTACCTACCTAAATAACCGTATAATAAAATTAATATTTTTTTTCCGATTTTTATCACTCGATTTTAGTTTGGGGTAGGTAATAAGGTTTTATTACCTACCCCAAACTAAAATCGAGTGCAATAAAATTCATGATAGTCAACGAATATAAATACATAAATTTAAAATGCATAATGCATTTAAAAAAAATAAAGACTGACTAATTATAATAACTTTTTCTTTATGTTTTCCTCCAAAACATGATCCTTGTAAGAAAGTTTCGGCTTCGGCCGAAACTAAGACTATTGCCGAAATTCGGACTCGGTTTGGGTCGTAAAAACCAGTTTCGGTCTGACACTACATAAAAGACGTCGTGTCTTGTCTTCAGTATTTTTCACGTTCTCTGGCAATATTGCAGAAGCGTGATAAAAATAATACGGGCAACTTTCGCAAAATACGATACACTCTTGTATTTATTCAACAACCAAATACGAAATTAATAAAATGTATCTCATAAATCACGTCAATTTTTTCGTCAGTTTAAAGTAGAGGCTGGTGTTTCCCGATATTGGGTAATAAAATAAATAGGTAATTAAAATTTGAAGTTACTTCTTAAGAAATATAATAGATAACTTCAAACTTACTGCACTTCCTTCTACTAACTGCTTTCATAATTTTAAAAGGCATCTCCCAAGTAGATAACTTTAAGGCAGCATATTATTGAAGAACTCACTTGTAAGCATATGTAACAACGTACTTTGTTTTAGTTCCAGGGTACTATGATGTTGTATGTTATATCGTAACTCTTAGGAAGTTGTGTAAGACTGAAACTGCGGTGAGATCACCTATTGTTTCTCCATAATATTATGGGAAAATGCTTCCATTAAACGTGTAGAAACATACACGTGTGTTTACCTTGTGGCGTTTATGTTGAAGTTTTTTATAAAATCTATAGTTCCCGGATACGATATAGATTCTTTAAACTAAAATTTAGAATATGTAAATGTTCAAATATTAAGAATTTATTTTTGTTGTCATACTTATTTCTTTATTTATTGGTTGGTTTAACGTCGGTTCTCAAACTTTTTCTTTAACAGAACCCTATTGGAAACAAAATATTTAACGGAGGCTCCGTTAAATTAAAAAACAAGAAATATTTTGAGTTATCATGATAGTATCGATTATTTCCTATAGATCGTAAAATCTAATGTGAGGAAAGACACTGCTTTTTATTTTTTTAACAATTAAACAACATCAGAAATAATGAGGAACAATGTCTAAAGACACCTGGTCTTTATTCTTTCTTCCTCATTATATACATTATTCACATGGAGCCTGCAAAGAGGTTTTGCGGAGCCCTAGGGTTCGGCGGAGCACACTTTGAATATGCCTTTCAAGAAAATCTTGCTTTTGGTGCCCTATAAATAAATTAAGAAATATCCTATTTTTGGAGCCCTATAAAATTAATGGTCTCATAAGGACAAAGGTCAAATTGACACAGTAACGGTATCAGCTGTTCGCATGATTCACAGTATGTCACAACGTCTCAAGACCACACGTGATTCATCTAATGAGGGTTAGGTATAATGTCATCGTTTCCTAACAAACTTTCCTACCAAAACTGTATTTGGGTTTTTCACCATCACCTGGAAAAGTTAAGAAAAAAGGTCGTGGGGCTCTTTGAACCGGGACAAATAAAATAAATAGTTTTTTATGATAACTGTACTTTAATGCCTCTTTCCTAGTGGTCCACAAAAAAAGTTATAGGTGGAAGGTGGGACCGCGGTCCCGATCCAAAGAGCCCCATCATCTTCCTGCCCTTGTCCCGACTTATTTGGGGTCGGCGCAACATGTTTTTTTCTTTCTTTTTAACAAATTTATACACTTCCTCCTCCTCGTCATTAAAGCAGGAAGAAATTTTTTCTGCTATATTTCTGATAATGTCATAAACAAAATTCTGCTTTTTAAAATTAATTGCAGGATTTGAAGCATATCCACTTTATTCTTTCGCTTTAGGAAATCGGTGTAACTATATGTTTAACTCTACCTTCCGACCTCTGCCTTTAGAAATCGACTGGAAATCCAATTTCGTTTTTACATTATGTTTATTGTGAAAAACTATACAATTCATATAAAAAATCTACTTAAATATTGATTTATTACGTTATGATTTCAGACCACACATAAAAGATTTTATTTTGAATATCTAAAGGCCATATTTTTAAATTAAATTTCATGTTTTCCACTATTGCATGTAATACTTTATGAATATCGAATGTTTTGCCTTCGGTCCAATCCCTTAACATTTCAGTTATATTTTCTAGATATTCTACATTTTGATAATTGACGTCATAGACTCCGTCAATGATATTAAACAATTCACGTAAC
This sequence comes from Mythimna pallens, assembly GCA_961205895.1. Lineage (NCBI taxonomy): Eukaryota > Metazoa > Arthropoda > Insecta > Lepidoptera > Noctuidae > Mythimna > Mythimna pallens. Next base: position 1,871,453 of record OY540824.1, read on the forward strand.
AGTGACACAGTAGGTTTTAACAGATCTGGAGCAAATTGCAAAACTTTATCAGGATTCGTCAAAATCTCATCTACGAAGTCAAGAGTATCCCTTTTAACCATGTGGTTTGAATTTATTAAATATTTAATAGTCTGTCGAAATTTTACACTAGACGGTATAAAAATCTTGTGTTTCTCCAAAACCTCTGTGACGGGCACAAAGAATCTCTTCAAGTCTCGCGCAGCTATGTTCATCAAGGTCCGCAGCCAATCTACCAGATAGTCACTGTAGTAATATCTATCTCTACAAATCTGTAGAGTATCGCAGATATTGTTTTCGATAAAATTGGAAGATATTTTCACCTGTTGTCTCAAAATTTTCTCCTTTAGCGTCTGTTGGTACCAAGTTGTCTGCATCATCAGTTTCCCCTTCACATTTTTTATGTGGTACCTCAACACTTTTTCCAAAATATAGTTTGAAACATCCATGAAATCTATCATAAAATGATCAGTAATGTTGATTCGTTTTCCTTCTAACATAGCTTTTAGTTTAGTGTTAACAATCTCTGTATACTTTTCTTCAATATTATTGAATGCTTTTTTAACATCTACAATATCAGCTTGATATAAATCATAATTATTCATAATATTGAATTTCACATTCTTCAGTTGTTCACTGGACACTTCTAGAAGAACGCTGACGAACGTGTCAAATAGAACAGAGTCGTTGTTCGCTACTTCAATGTCTTCTGGTTCATAGTTATATACATTTCGTGTATCTCGCATTTGATGAGGTAGAATGTTAAAGTAGACAGAGTCCGCGGTTCGAGTTTTGGTGGCGCAGAACATTGTATCTGAATCAAAAATAAAATTTAAGGTCCAATGTGATAACAAGACTTACCTTAGGACAGACAATAAGCTACCTACATACGTACATAATATGTCCACCTATCAATTGCAGTTATTTATTTATATTCGATTCGTGTAAGATTACAATCTATCTACCGACCAGTACTGAGTTAAATTAATAACTATAATATCTACTGTACCGGCCAGGTTACTTCCATAGGACCGCTATCCGCATGTGTTTTCAACCTCCATTGACAATTTGTACAAAACTACCGAATTACTCGTATTTTAAAGTGATCTAAAGTCAAAACAATGTTATAAACAAACCCTTCAATTTGCGTCATTACACCAGCGATCTTACTTTCACCCGCACCCTTAGTGGTAACAAACGATGGAAGACCGGCTAATAATTAAGTTACATTTCTTTCATAAAAAATCAATTATTTTTTTCTTAAATTATGTCTTCCTTTAAACGCTGCTGTAGGGTTTCCTTCAGAACAATTGAGCCATTTACTTTGATGTTTTCAGATTGGAAAACGTAATATTACTTTAGAAGATGTAGATTTGAATACAAAGTCTAAGGTTAGGTATAATTGTTTTTGGTTCTATAAAAACTCCTTGACTTTGAGAAGTTGAGTAACAAATTTTGAGAACACTGTAGACTCCGCGAATTTTTAGATTACGACTCAATTTTTATTATGATTATTTTTATTGTACATTTTGAGTACAATATTGAATGGTCTAAACTGTCCTTACATAATAGCTTCTAATACTGTAATATGGAAGTATTGTAAGAACAACATTTTTATTTTAAAAGAGTAACCATGGAGTTTCTTGGCGGTTCTTCTCCATAGGCAACGGCCAATTTGGAATCGTGCACTAGCTTCTGACGTTTTATAAGTGCCCATGGTCTATGTGAAATAAAAACATTTTGTTTTTTTTTTTGAACAATATTGTAGAATACAATATCATAATTCTTCCAGTCTTGTGATCACTGTCCCCAATTATTGTCACCGAATTATTTAACATTATTTCCGATAAATCAATTCTATTATAATTAAATTTCTATTGAATTTAGCTCAATATCCAATCAGTATTAATAAACAAAACAATAGAAACTTACATAAAGAAAACGTAAGTATGACGACAATTTTCTGCATGTGAAACATGATTACTATACGCGTTAAAAACTTGAAAAACCATTTTGATTCGATTTATACTAGCAGTAAATTTTATAGTTTTATGTCGACGTTTATTGAAAAACGAGGGTGAGTATTATGTTAAGCAGGCAGTCGACTGTACGGCTGTTAAAGCATGTGAGGTGTGCAGAGAGATGCATACGCTTCATTAAACGGGGAATGATTTAAGACGGGTACAGACTGCTGTAAAGTAACATGAAATGTCACAAGCAATGAAAGAATTTGCTGTCCACATTGTCGCAATGTATCATGCAATGTAACAGAATTCCCATAGTGTGGACAGACGCCTAACGCGCGCGACCGTGCACACTACGCGCGCGAACAGAACATTTCAAATATATGAGTAGGTACATGCTAGGTTCGTGCGTGCGCTACGTCCACACTTATGAAATACTCCTTTTATGTTACCTTGCATGTTACGTTACAACAGGTTGTACTCGGCTTTATACAGCCCTTTGTATTTTTATATCTTGGTTACCATGTCGGTCATGTTACAGGGTTTATATTAGCGTGAATCTTGGAAATCTATTGACCTACATATTTATAAAATAAAAATCGCTTCTTGTGACGTCTGTGTGATATGCATCTAGACGGATTTTAGTGTAGATTATGTCCATATAACTTGTTCGTTAATTATTTTTAGCTGTTACTACTGTTATTACTAGCTGTAGCTTAATTATTATGAAAAGTTCTTGATATTTTATCAAAAATTGTTTTGATAAAATATCAAGAACTTTGCAAGCCTTACCGTGACGAATTAAAAGGGTGCGAGCGAGAAAGAGCTTTAACAGTTCAGTTTAGTTCGTTAAATGGATCTCGTTAAGAGCTCATAGTAGGTCACAGATATTAACTAGCGCGAGAGAATTGGAAAGATTACTAATAAAAACCTCTACTAAGAAAGTGTAACAGACAGACAGAGTTACTTTCACATTAATAATAATATTAAGGTATAGATAGATGTTATTATATTTATTATAATTTGTAGTAAGTATCAGTATTGGACAGTATTGGAATGGCAGCGTATAGATCCGGAAAACACTAGCTTAAAGTCTGCGAAAAAAAGTGAATATGATGCTTTAAAGAAAAAAGCCAAGAAAGCCGTGGCAAGAGCGAAAGCAGCGAAAGTACAGGACAAACTATACGACAGTCTAGATAGTCCGGCAGGCCAGAAAGATCTATACCGGCTTGCTAGAGCAAGAGAGAGAAATGCGAGAGATGTTTGTCAGATAAGGTGTGTAAGGGATGAAACTGGAATGATTTTATCAGAAGATAATAAAATCAAAGAGAGGTGGAAGGACTATTTTGAAAGACTGATGAATGAGGAAAACAACTGGAATGGGATTTTAGAGAGCAAACCAGTGAATGTGGGTTTAGTGAGAATGATTAGTATGGATGAAGTCAGAATAGCTGTAAATGGAATGAAGAATGGTAAGGCTTTTGGTCCAGACGGAATACCAGTTGAAGTTTGGAAGTTGCTGCGAGTGGATGGATGGATGTGGTTTGCTTTCTTCTTCAATAAGTTGTTGCGGGAAGAAGCCATACCTGATGAGTGGTGCATCAGTTCCCTGGTGCCCATCGTTAAAAACAAGGGTGATGTGCTTGAATGCAATAATTATAGAGGAATAAAGCTAATGTCACATACTATGAAAGCCTGGAAGAAAGTTATTGAAAGGAGGATAAGAGAAGAGAGTGAAATTTCACAGAACCAATTCGGTTTTATGCCTGGTCGGGGTACAGCGGATGCCATTTTTGCTATACGCCAGCTGTGCGAGAAATACAGAGGTGCGCATAAAAACTTACACATGGTATTCGTTGATCTCGAAAAGGCATATGACCGGGTACCTCGTGAGGTTCTGTGGTGGGCCCTTAAGGATAAGGGTGTGCCTGGGAAGTATGTACAGCTGATCCGAGCGATGTACAGTCGATGCAGTACCCAAGTCCGGTCTACAGTGGTGCCCACTGGCAGCACTGTGTGGCTGTCGGCTTACATCAAGGGTCGACTCTCAGCCCTTACCTCTTCCTGATGATAATGGACGCTCTGACGTCGGACATTCAGGAAGAGGTTCCCTGGTGTATGCTGTTTGCCGATGACATTGTGTTGGTTGCCGAGAGAGGCCTAGAGGTCCAGAACAGATTGGAGGTGTGGTGGCACAGACTGGAGAGTGTTGCCCTGAAATTGAGTAGAACCAAAACGGAATACTTGTTCTGCGATTTCGGCGGTCTCTCCAATCCAGTGCTTTTAGCTCTCGCTGGAACGCCCATACCGATCTGCTCCGACTTTCGGTACCTCGGGTCACTCGTCCAAGGGGATGGTGAGGTAGACCGGGACGTAACACATCGGATCAACGCAGGATGGATGAAATGGCGACAGGTCACGGGAACAACTTGTGATCCACGGATGCCCCTCAAATTGAAGGGTAAAATCTACAAGTCCGTGATAAGACCTGTCATACTGTATGGATCAGAATGTTGGGCTGTGAAAAAGACGGATGAAAAAAAAATGCACGTAGCGGAGATGAGAATGTTAAGATGGATGTGTGGTGTGACCAGAATGGATAAAGTGAGAAATGAGTATATTAGGGGAAGTTTGAAAGTGGCGCCAATGACTGAAAAATTGAAAGGGAATCGTTTGTCTTGGTATGGTCATATGAAGAGGAGGGATGAAGCGCATGTTACTAAAAGAGTTATGAGTTTACATGTGGATGGATGGAGAGGGAGAGGGAGACCAAAGAAAAGATGGATGGATTGTGTGAAGAGTGATATGAAAGAAAAGGAAGTTAGTGATAGCATGACGGTTGACAGGATAGAATGAAAGAAAAAAACGTGTTGCGCCGACGCCAAATAATATGGGACAAGGGCAGGAAGATGATGATTAGAACTCTTTGCAAAAATATGAACAGTCTAATACTGATCATCATCATCTTCCTGCCCTTGTCCCGTGTTATTTGGGGTCGGCGCAACATGTTTTTTTCTTCCATTCTGCTCACTGTAATGTTTACACAATCAATCCATCTTTTCTGCAAAGAGTTTTTATATAGTCAGTAAATCTAAAGAATCATAAAATATGTCAGCGCATCTTATGATGGTACTACTGGTATACTTACAAATCTTAAACACGGCTTTCAGTTTATGTTTACTTATACATTTTATACAACAACATGAACTTGATAGATCACACTTTTGACAATATAATCATAGCTAAGACAGGACAACGTGTCGATCAGGTCAGCTAATATATAATAAATATAATTAATAGATACATTTTAAAAATCATTCAACTTACCTTGGTAGGTTTTGAACCTAAAATGATACAGTTTTCTGGAAGATTCATTTTAGTGACATCATACAATTTTTTTTCTTCTTGATCATAAGTTTCATCACTGGACTCCGATGTATCTCGCTGTTTTCGAATTGCTGCTTCATCCGAGGATGATAATATCTCGATAACAGTATGTAGCTGATTTGGTTGTATGTTTAAGGATGATGCCACCTCGGTGATAATATCACGAGGTTTCAATTTGTGTGATTCATCCGAGGGTGATCGTGTACCAACGATAGTATCTCGACCTTTCTGTGATTCATCCGACGGTAATGATACTTTGAGAATAGTATCTCTTATGAGAATAGTATCCTCATGTTTCCACGTTAGTCCTTTATCTGAGGTTTTTCGTTTATGTCGATATTTTCTTTTCTTCCGTTTTGGAGACTCACTTGAAGATCCTGATGTATCTTTTTTCTGTGCCGGTAAAGCATCTGAAGAATCCGATGTATCTTGATGCTTCAGCTCATCCCAAGATTCTGATGAACCTCGACGTTTTCGTTTGTTAGATTTATTTGGTTCATCACTGGATTCTGGTGTATATGTAAGTTTTCGTTTTTCTCTTTTTAATGGTTTATACCAGGACGCCGATGCATTTAGCGATTCATTCGAGGAAACTGATGTATCACTATGCATTCGTTCATCGAAATATTCCGATGAACTTCGACTTATTCGTTTCCTTTGTTTTATCAATTCATTCGAAGATTCTGATGTATGTTCTTCCTCTGATTCCGGTGTATATGTAACTTTACGTGTCCTTGGTTTTAGCAGTATATCCCAGGATTCCATTGTATTTCGTTGTTTTTGATCTTGTGTATATCTACGTGTCCGTTTACTTTTTATTAGTAGTTCATCCCAGGATTCCTGTGTATCTTGATGATAAACATTCCGAACAGCGCCGTCGTTTCGCTTGGATTCTTATACATTACCTTGAGTGTAGCAAAGATGCACTTACAACATTCCTGAACTACCTATCTTAAAGTATTATTTTGAAGTTCACTTTACCTGCAACAAAGAAAAATATTATTGAGTATTAAATGAGCATTCATGATAGTATTTTTATTTAACGTGCCGTAAAAGGTATTTCATTCGCTTTCAAACAAGGAGTCAGCTTCGAGGATCGAAATTTTGATACAAGTGGAGAAAGTTTGTCATTGTGATCAAGGCGGCATTCAATCGATCGTTGGCGAGGGTGTTATGGAGCAGAAGACAGCAGTGACAAATTTCCACGTGTATCAAACAACGTTTTTCAATACAAAGAGACGTAAATAAAATTGTGGCGGCTCGCGCACTTTTCGACACTAGTGCGAAAAACATTCAAATTCGTGCCTAGTGGTGGGATCAGAGCGGGTTTTCGAGTAAGTGTATTGAAAACAATTTTGAAATAATAGAACCATTTTTTTCCACTTGTTCGGAGTGAAATGGAACCTCCGTCATGCAGTTTGGACACATATGGGAAAAATTATTACAATTTACAAGAATGTTGTATAATATATGAAAAACAAAAACGCGAATGTGAAGCTAGAGTGACAAGTACGAATAATGATTTAAATGGAAAAGCATATATTTCCAAATATATAGAGACATTTGTGATCGAAGAGAGCCCTTCCCAACCCGTCTATCGTATGCCTGAGCATCGTTTAAAAGCATGTTGGTTTATCCAATGCAATGTTTCATAAAGAGGTGAAGCGAAAAAAGAGAGACCTACATCTAAAAGATATGCTGGCATTCAGTAATTCAGTCATTCAGTCGAATATTTCACAAAACCTGTTTCAGGATCAGGGGCGCCGACTCCGTGGGTACTCGGGGGCTCGAGCACTCATGAGAAATAAACAGTGTGTCCCGAGCACCCCTGAGAATAGACATCAAGAAACAGATCAGTAGTCGCCATTTAAGTTACGTATAAATTATAATATGTATTTCTTGATAATAAAAACAAATTTCATTTTTATATAATGGTTTCATTTTATATTTTTATCAAACATAATTAGTAATTAATTACGCAGAATGTAAGGAGGACATTTATTTATTTGTCGGTCGATCAGTTTGCATTTCTCTTCTCACACTTCGCCACATTTTTGAGTCATGAAATGAGCATGAGCACCCATTTGGTTTTCTAAAACCCGGCGCCCCTGTTCAGGATACGTGTTTTATCGTGTTTGAAAAGTTTCGTTGTTCAAAATTTTGATTAAATATGCAAGGTTTCTATAAATGTAAATTTTTAAATTTATGAGTACATTATCAAGGCGAAAAATTCACACAAAATAGCAGATTTTCAGAACTTTTTACTGAATTAGTTTTACACAAGTTTATGTTTTGATTTTAATCCGTTTATATCCGTGTTTACAAAATATGTAGAGAAAAATGTGTAATAACGTCATAATCACGAAAGAGCGGCTGCCAATAAAGTGCTATGCAGTTTGACAGATGTTATATTAAGATTTGCTTTGTATCAATATGCTATTAAATTTAAAAAAAAACAAAGATGTGTAACAACGTAAAAATCACGTAAAAGTGATTGTATTTTTTTTTATTAATGATAGGCTCGCGTTTTACTACCATTATCTCACCTGATGGTAAGCACGCTTGTCTAGAAGCAGCCTATTCACTCTTGACTTACAGACCCCTAAGTTGTAGCTATCAGGAAACACAGACTCCGGCAAGGAAATGTATCTCGGTTTTGACGCTCTTAATTTAAGTTTTATGCACGCTTTTCACTCGAATACAACCGAATTTCGTTTTCCCAACCTAAATTTTAATGATATTCAGTTTGCACATGGACAAACAACGCCGTGACGAACCGGATGCATTGCGGATACGGCATGAATCCGGCGCTCCCGGCTTAGCTGACAATTTCCTACCCATTGGCCCGGCAATAGTGTTCAACCTAAACTATCTCGGTCGTACCGTACCGGGAATGTTACGTCGCATTTCTATGCGGTTTTAGCCTTTAGGGGGGGGGGGGGGGAGGGATGAGCTTGCAAAATACAAGAAGTCTGGCAGGAGTTGTTTAAGAAAGTTTACCAAAGTGAAGATTCCTGGCTATGGACATATAATAATATTCACACAACTATCACACAACGCCGTCTAGTCTCAAGCTAAGCAGAGCTTGTGTTATGAGTAATGGACAACTGATAAACATACTTAAATATTTCTAAATACATACATATTATAGATAAATTACACCCAGACACAGAACAAATGATTGTGCTCATCACACAAATATCTGTCCTTGGTGGGAATCGAACCCACGACCTTCGGCATAGCAGTCAGGGCTACTGACTACTAGACCAACAGGCCAGTTGAATATTTTGACTGGCCTGTTGGTCTAGTATTTAGTGACCCTGAGTCCCTGACTGCTGCGCCTGAGGTCGTAGGTTCGATTCCCACCCAGGACAAATGTTTGTGCGATGCGCACGATAATTTGTTCTGTGTCTGGGTGTAATTTATCTATAATATGTATGTGTTTAGAAATATACAAGTATGTCTGTAAGTTGTCTAGTACTCATAGCACAAGCTCTGCTTAGCTTGGGACTAGAGGGCGTTGTGTGATAGTACCTAGTGGAATATTATTACATTATATTATTAGATGGAGAAGAAAACTGGCAACACTCATTGTCCTCCTGCTCTTGTGAAACAAATTTATTCGGAAGCGTTCCAAAACGTTCTATTTAGACATTGCTATACTTTGAACCCTAAAACACACACATATTACACACATTTCATTCATCCTTTCTATGGCTTTCCTATTTTTAAGGTTCCGTACATCAGTAGACAAAAACGGAACCCTTATAGATTTTATAAGGGTTCCGTTTTGTCTACTGTCTATTTTGCTGTCCGTAAATCCATCTGACCGTCGAACAAGACTTTTTTGTTAGGGTCGCGTAGTGGTATTCACGTCACGTCAAAATCAACGTAGGTAATCTAAAAATAAGGCCATTTATGCTCCGGCGAATATTATGATACTCACCAAGAAATCGTTTTGAGAACATATTCATAATGCGTACAGCTAAGGAGTGGAATTGTCTGCCGGAGTCTGTGTTTCCCGATAGCTACAACCTAGGGGTCTTTAAATCAAGAGTGAATAGGTTACTTCTAGGCAAGCGTGCTCCATCGTCGGCCACATCATCGCTTGCCATCAGTTGAGATGGTAGTCAAACGCGAGCCTATGAATAATAATAATAAAAAAATCAAAAGCTAGGGTGCTTTCCATTACCAACCTTGAAATTTAGCAAAAAGCAAAATCTCACAGCACAAATAAAGGAAAATAGTTCGAAAACTAAATTTTTAGTTACATCACAAAACAATTACCAGATTCGGAAAAAAAAAATCGTAACTCGATTCGAGAATTGTACTACATATTTACATAGGCAAGTTTGTACGAAACCCTCGGTGCGCGAATCCAACTTGCAATTGACTAGTTTTTTTTCATATATTCGAGAACGTTGCAAATATTGAATCTATTTGAACCCATATTGTTGTTCGAACATAGCTTTTGAAAACGGCCTGAATAAATATGTACACTGTAGCAATACTTTGATGTGCTAAAAGTTTTCAGTCTATCACAATCGCCTTCACTATACTAAATCCGAATTTGCGTTGATGTTGGGAAGCTTTCTGACGATTCGGACACAGTGTCCGAATTGACACATTTTTATTTCAATATTTTTTTTACTGACGATGACTGTTTAGTACAGTCAGATATAAGTTTTAAAATACAAAGAGGAAAAAAAGCGTTAACAAAACTATAAGCTGGATTTAAGGCGACAACTTTGTGTGATAAATTTAATTATATTATATTTTAAGTTTTTTTTTTATTTGACGGTATTAAACAGTGGCCGAATCGTCAGTAAAAAAATGTTGTAAATAAATTGTTTCGGTTCGGACTCTATGTCCGAATATACCTATTGTGTCCAAATCGTAAGCGATGCATTGGCGAATAGGGGATAACTTAACTTTTACCGGAAGGCAACCAGACAGTGTTCGGGTTGGATGCAGCCAATCTCCGGTCTTGGTACACTGATTTCTACACTTATATCTACTGCGTCCGTTGTTCTTTTGTTTAGGATGGTTCTTTTTCCTAAAGTACTGACCACAAGGATGTAATCATCTACCGTCACAGCAAAGGTGACCTTGGTTGTTACAATCCGTGTAAACAGCAGTGTTTTTTTATTCCACAGCTATCACACAACGCTGTCTAGTCCCAAGCTAAGCAGAGCTTGTGTTATGAGTACTAGACAACTGATAAACATACATATATACCTATTATAGATAAATTACACACAGACACAGAACAAATGATTGTGCTCATCACACAAATATTTTTCCTGGGTGGGAATCGAACCCACGACCCTCGGCATAGCAGTCAGGGTCACTAACTATTAGACCGTTAGTTAGATGTAATCCAAATTTTGATATGATCTTCAACGTCCTTTGGATGGCGGTTTCCCAACCACAGTTTCAACTGCAGTGACTGATTTAGGAACGTGTTGGCGCATGGGTTAGATCCGTGAAGCCGCCCCACAATCCAAACATACAAAAGGTGCTTCCACCTTGGTGATCTCTGTTGGAACGCTGGATTGCATCCATGTGGCAGGTAGAATTAGCATAGCTTAGCATAGTTGGCCTTATAATGTTCCTACTGTTGGGAGTCAGGCCTCCTCTCTAGGAGAGGGAATGGGCCGTAAATCCACAACACGGGCCCAGTGCGGGTTGGTGGATGTCACATGTCTTCGAATTTTTGGTTCTAGGACATGCCGGTTTCCTCTCGATGTTTTCCTTCACCATTTTTGAGAGCAGTGGTGATGAAATAAATTACACATAGTAATGCGCCTGGCTGGGTCTGAACCCGCAACCTACAACTCGTAAGTCGGGACCGTTACCACTCGGCCGCCACTGTTAGTAGAATTACCAATTTGTAATACCTAAAGCAGGGCCAAAGCCTATTGGGACCATGGGTTGGCTACTGAAAGGGAAACCCAGGGTCCTGGAACGTTAGGATTTAGTCAGTAAATGTCTTACACGCCTTCGCGCTCCACCCTCGAGCTGGAGAAGTCATTGGACGATTTTCCACCTTAAAAAAAAAACGCGGGCGAAGCTAATGCCAACGGGTAGTTTTATAGGCGTAAATTTATTTCAGGGTTTACCATGACGTCTTAACATCATTATAATTTCTGTGTAAGAGAGAGACGGTTGCTATACAGGTTATGAAGCACTATATTTTTCTTACGCTGGATTCCGAATTCTGGTAGAGGTTTTGTAGTTACGAAAAGGTCCCATTGTCGCTCCTGTCTGCAGTACCTACCGGTCCATGGGCGGCGATCGCCTCCTTCTGCGAAGCTGTAATGCTAGCAAAGGAAGCGGCCGCACACGCAAGCCTGACGTCCTCAAACCCCGACCCCGACCTCTAGTCACCAAAGGCGTGGGTTTACGAACGACGAGCAATGGGTAGCTCGACGTCCGGAACGATCTCGAGTCAGCTAAACCGCTGGGTCGAAACCTATTGTGGCCATAGGACAACTTCTGAAAGGGAAATCTGTGGTCCTAGAACAAAAAGTACAATTGAAGAAACTTTGGTGTGGTTTTAGTCAGTAAAAGTCTGTCACGCCCTCCCGTTCTACCCCAGAACGGGAGAGGTCATTAGATGATATACCACATCAAAAAAAAAGGTTGGGATTTTGTACTTGTAGTTATAAAAAAGTCGCATTGTCGTTCTCACTTTCTGCATTCGGTACTATTGCAGTTAAGAAATAATTTCGCAGTCGAGCCGCGTCCCGAACGTGATGTCAGACCGATACGTTATCTCTGATAAGAGACTTTATCAATTGTATAACAGTCTGTGTAACAGTTATGACTATGTGTTCCTATTGTTTGTTTAAATCGTGTAAACAATCGACAGACGTAATTTTGAATGAGAGGATAAAGATTCGGTGTTCTTTTGAGGGGGTAAGTAATATATGGTGTAATTACAAAATCTCTAATATTTACAAGATATAACAACCGAATCTATAATTGTATTCGATATCACGATCAGTTAATATAATAAACGATTGATATAATTTTCAAATAACAAATTCTTATAAGCATATCATGCATTGATTATAAAATCTTTAGTTATTCCACTCAAAAGACATGAAAATTATTTAGTCTAATATGAAAGAACTAGCTTCTGCCCGCGGCTTCAAGCGTGTGAATGTAGGTTTCTCCATAAAAACTTTAGACCCTCATTTTACCCCTTTAAAGGTTTTATTTCCGAAAACCGCTTCTTAGTGCTCACAACATGAAAAGAAACCTTGTGCGAAATTTCACGCTCTTAGTCCCAGTAGTTTCGGCTGTGCGTTGATATGTCAGTCAGTCAGTTTCTCCTTTTATATATATAGACGAAAACTTTTTATAAATCATTTTAACATAACCCAATCAAAATTCACTAACATTAGAAGGGGATCTTAAATGGTCACTGTTCTAACCTAATCTTATCTACATGATCGTTTCGTTCGCTCGCCACTATTCTAATCTGACCTAATCCAGGCGCAATTTTAAACTCAACCTAACCCAAATGATTCACTAACAATAGACGGGGATCTGGCGTTTGCTGCTTTAGTAAAATAAGCCTCCCACCAAATGGATCGATCACCAGGTGAGGGTTGCAGGAATCAGATAGATGCGAGACGCACAGGACTGTTCTTTGTGGCGACACTTGGGGGAGGTCAATGTCTAACAGTGGACGTCTTTCGGCTGAAATGATGACGATGAATAAAATAATAAAAAGACTTCAAATGGTTTATGTAAAAATTATCGCATCATATAGCGTGAGCGTTATATCGATCTGTCGTTGTGTAGCTATCAATGAGCATTGCAAATAGCGCGGGCTATTACTTCATCGTCCCTGAGACTACCATCTGTCTGCATACAGGGTGACTTTAATTCTTTGGCACTTTTTCAGAGGGTGAAACTACTCATCAACATTTCCTGATGAGATTTTTTCGAGTAAACTTATGTAGTGAGTTTTTTTTTTTCGGTGGGAAAATCATATGACATCCCCCGCTCTTGGGCGATGGAAATTTGTGTAGTGGGTTGTGTTATGAAATTTGTTTAAGGCGTATAGTCCCTTGAACATCTGGAGTTAAATGCACACATACTTGTATACAGAACCCCGCTGACTTTTAAATTGTTTTTGCGAAATATTTATTGTTTTATATATATACTATATGTACATGTTGAAAAACACTTAACCAGGATTTCTTTGTGTAAACATATTTCTAAAGATCAAGGCCGTTTGAAAAGAGTAGGGAAAACGAGCGAAAAAAATATCATGACGTTAAATTTGTTTTTTGGCAAAAGTATTAGTCATACGAAAAAATAATATGTTGATAATGTTGTACCGACATGAATATGCAGTAAACATTTTTTTTTCTAACTTATTATCTTAGCCATTAACGAGAGGCTTCAGAAAGTCAAAGTGTTATTGTACTGCTTCGAGCTAGGGCCTTAATTTGCGATCACGGTAAAATATACTCCTACCCATAAAGTCGTAACATATTGTACGATGAAACCATACACTAATAAAGCACTAATGTTTATTCGTATATTTTTACCTCATTTCGCTAATTGGTTTTAGTTGAGCATTCAGTACACGATTAGCGGTCCTCGCGTGTGTTCCCTTCCTAGCTTGTACAAATATTTATGATTTTTTATTACATCCAGCGTCTGGTACTTACCGTGTGGATCTTAAACTTTTTGCTGATTACATAATTTAAAGACATTATTTAAAAGTGTTTCACAAATTACTATACGAACGATTACAAAAACAGTTATCCTAAAAAATGTAATTATTGCGTTATGACATGCTTACGACCCTATGCGTGGATTTAATCGTAGGAGTGACTATCTCAGAGAATCTTGGCGGGAATCCTGACTTCTATTCTGACATTTGCTGCTAAATACTACAAAAATTTGTTACATCCACATTCTACTGAAAAGCAATGACTGTATTCTGTATCAAAAACTAAATAAATAACTTGATACTGGCTAAATGAATGGAAAAGAACAAACTATTTGTTAAATGTTACATATTATTTTAACAATTAAATTTTTTCCCGGTATTGGATTTCAATCACAAAATATGCATTCTACATTTAAAAAAAAACGAAAAAGAATCAGTTTGGTACATTTTAACCAGACAAAATGCAATGAATAATTTTTGTAGGTATAAAAAATAACACTGATCATGTACGAACATAAAATACCGATACCCTAATACTGCTGAGAGCTGGACAGCTTTTCTTTTCACATTTCAAAGTTTATAGGTAAAATCAAACTAATATTATAAAGCTTGAACTACACTATGCACACGTGTGTCACATCTGCCGATCTGGGCGCGTCGGTCTCCATACATTTTATATGGAAACTAGATTCGTAGAGCTACACTTGGTCCACGCCACGCGACGTCTTTCTACGTACAAATCAGGCGTGTTACATGTGTGCGTCGGTCTAATGTAGTTCTAGCTTAAAGGTGAACGTTTTTGAGTGTATGTATGTGTTTGTTACATCTTCACGCTCGAACGGCTGAACGGATTTGGCATACGGGTAGTTCTAGGCACATTTTCACTTTTTATTACGGGAGTGTGATCCATCGGGACAATTTTCGGTTTTCACGCGAGCAATGCCGCTGGCAGCACGTACCTAGTTATGTCTATCTTTATTACTGCCCCCTAGCCAAGTTACGACCATTTCGCTTCGATTCTATTGCGTCAAACGCCTCGAGTAGGCCACGCCTCCGATTCCTTTGTTCTGACGTCATCTCAACGCCTCAGTCGCGTGGTCAGAACAAAGGAATCAGACGAAACGAAACCTACTCGAGACGAAACGGTCGTAACTTGGCTAAGAGGGCAGGTGTTTGCATTTAGTGCGAAACGTCAATTGTTTCATCATCATCATCACCATTTCAGCCAAAAGACGTCCACTGTTGGACATAGGTCTCCACACTCTCACACACACACACATTTGTGTAATTCTTTCGCACTAAGGTGAAGCGAGAGGGCGTGGCAGACTTTCACTGACTAAAACCACACCTTTGTTTGGTTTAAGAACAACTTTATTTTTCATAAAGAATTGCATACATAATTGTTCCTTGGTTCCTTCAGTTGCCTTTTACGTTCCAGGTCTATGAGTCTCCCTGGTGAGTTGATTTTTCAGAACCGATCCCATGGCCCTAGCAGGCAGTGGCCCTGTACATTAATTTCACCAGACGCCAATGAATGGAGTCACCCTGTAGATATGAAAACTCACCCTAAGCACTGGTTGCAACCTTTCGTCTGACCTACTTGACTCTAGCAATTAGCCTAGCTAGAGCAAGCTAGCGCTATTAATTCTAAGTTAGAATGTTTATGTTAACTCTGCTTTTACTCGTTTTTAGGTATGGTTCCATACCTCAAAAGGAAAAACACGGAACCCTTATAGGATCACTTTAATGTCCGTCTGTCTGTCTATCTGTTTGTCTGTCAAGACCCTTTATCTCGGGAATGCCTCGAGGTATCGAGTTGAAATTAAAACCATTTATGTACTCAAATCTGCGATCCCTTGAAGTTGTGAAAAAATCAAACTTCTATGTTAACGAAAATAAAAAGATACGGCCATTTATGTCGCAAAAAATGTGTATTTCGGCACTGAGAATCAAAATTCATAGGGTACTTCCCGTTGACCTAGAATCCTGAAATTTAAAAAAATACATTTATAGAAGCCTTGCACATTTAATCGAGATTCTGAATGACGACATTTTTTCTCAAAAACTTTTAGGGGTTTTAATAAACCACGTATTTCAGGAACCAGTTTTGTAAAACATTCCAGTAAATCACGGAATTACCGAATGCCAACAGATTTTTAATTTTTCAGACGTTCTCTCTCTTTTTTCGCGTTGCCTCTTCATCAAACATCGCGTTGGATTGCGTTAGATGATGCAACAAGCTTTTAAACCAAGCTCGATGTTGATCATAGGCGAGTGGAAAAGGGGCCTCTTAATATAGTTTTCAGGAGTATATTTTTATGACACACAAATTACTGCTCGGAGTTTCATTGCGTGATCACATCAAAAATATCCGCAGGAGAACCAAGGTTACCGACATAGCTCGAAGAATCGCCAAACTTAAGTGGCCGGCCGGCCCACTGCCGGGCACATTACTCGCAGAACAGATGGTCGACTCCCCATCGAAAGGTTCTGGAGTGGTGAGTACGTTCCGGAAGACGTAGTTTTGGAAGTCTTATCACAAGCGGGACCGATGACCTAGTGAGTGTAACGGGAATCCGACGAATGGCGACACCTGGCGGAGGCTTACGTCCAACAGTGGACGTCTTTCGACCGAAATGAAGATGATGCAATTACTGCCTAATTATGAAATGTAGATTCCTCCGCTTATTTATTTATTTAATCATATAAAAATGATCCATAATGTTTAGTAACAATAATTGAAACTTATAAACTATGCTAGTATAATAACAATTTATTTAATTAGACTTTTATGTGCGTTAAAAAAGTGTATGTGATGTTAAAATGTTTTTATGTGCCTGAAAAGTGACGCATCACGCACGATCAACCTACCTCAATGATGTAGAAGTGTTTTTCAATATGTGGGTCGCAACCTCTAGGTGGGTCACAAAATCATGCTTAGGGGGTCGCAGTCGCGGGTCAGGTAAAAGTGAAATGTGAGGATTACTGACCCTACAGACCCGGTAATAAATCTGTAGAAGTTTTTAGTTGTGCGCTTATCACGTAAAATATACGAAATCGACGCAGATAACTTTTATACATTAAAATTATGTGTACCTTGATATATTACTTAGGCTTTGTTTCATTGCAGTCGGTTGACTATATCGAAAGATACACATTCTTTGACTGTCAGGCGCTACGAAGTTCGACGGCTCAGCTAGTTCAGTAATAAAGCTATGTCTATGCGATTTTATTCTTGAATACTATTTCAGCTCTTTGTTCTATTTCTCACACGCAAATAGTGTGCAATTTGAAATATATTCGAATTAGACTTCTTAATCAAAATAGTGGTCACAAGAGCGCAGTGCGCCCGTCCGCTCACCACAATAT
This sequence comes from Mythimna pallens, assembly GCA_961205895.1. NCBI lineage: Eukaryota > Metazoa > Arthropoda > Insecta > Lepidoptera > Noctuidae > Mythimna > Mythimna pallens. Next base: position 1,888,889 of record OY540824.1, read on the forward strand.
TACGGTCCTAGGGGGTCGCCATAAGTGTCTATTTAAAAGAGGGGTCACGTATTCAAAAATATTGAAAAACACTGATGTAGAAAATATACAACTGCAATAGAACTTTTTCTGCAACTTCGTTAGTGTGGATATTCTGTTCGAGAATCGAAACCATGATACCCAGCGCTTCAGCCATTTTCAACCACTGCGTCCTTTGAAGCAAATATAAAAACGACAAGAATATGCCAAATCCTGCAAGGACCATTATTAGCTCCGTTTGTAACCACGCCATAGTTTTACAGACTATTGTAATAATGTAGCTAATATCGTTGTCACCCTATTCACTAACAGTGTACCTAATGGACGTACCTACTGCATTCCTACTCGACTAAGTACGTTCACTAAATACCTCGCCTTATCACACGCGCGGCCTTTGGCAATCTACTAACGAAGTATTCCAGTAATTTTAACAACCATTCACATTGTATCTTTGAGATTTACTGAGAAATTCAGCTCAAGTAATTTTAATATTAAATATGTGTGTAAATTAATTATAAGTTTAATAATAATTATACATAATAGGGAAGTTTGAAAGTGGCGCCAATGACTGAAAAGTTGAAAGGGAATCGTTTGTCTTGGTATGGTCATGTGAAGAGGAGGGATGAAACGCATGTTACTAAAAGAGTTATGAGTTTACATGTGGATGGATGGAGAGGGAGAGAGAGACCAGAGAAAAGATGGATGGATTGTGTGAAGAGTGATATGAAAGAAAAGGAAGTTAGTGATAGTATGACGAGTGACAGGGCAGAATGAAAGAAGAAAACGTGTTGCGCCGACCCCAAATAACACGGGACAAGGGCAGGAAGATGATGAATAATTATACATAATACCCTTTATTTACATATATCAAAATAGTTTCCCACCAATCAAAGGTTGTCCTTGGGTGCATTAGTTTAACGCGTACTAAAAGTACTTACGTATAAAAGTCGGTTGATACCATGTTCCATTAAAAGCTTCTTGGTTTCGACTCCTCGTACGCCTTCAAAAGGTTCAAGTCCCCAGGGTTCTGAGATATGATAACCCATACAATAATTTTAATTAATTAAACACTAAGTTATTATAATAATTTTAATTTTAATATTCTGATTTCTGGGTGTTCTCATCTAGCTAACGGAGAATATTTGCATAGACACAACCTCGTAGCCAGGATTATCCACCAGCAACTTGCTCTTAAATACAAACTTGTGGAATCAGAAGTACCATATTATAAGTATGTGCCCGACCCAGTTCTCGAAAATGGCAATATCACATTATATTGGGATCGATCTATCATCACTGACAGGACTATTGTTGCCAATAAACCTGATATAGTGGTGATAGATCGACTAGAGCGTCTTACAATGATTGTTGATATAGCTGTCCCTCATGACGAGAACCTCGTGAAAGCTGAGAAAGATAAGCAAATTAAGTATCTTGACTTAGCTCGCGAGGTTGTCGACATTTGGGAAGTGGATAGAGCAATCATTGTGCCGATAGTCGTAACGGCCAATGGCTTAATAGCCAAGAGCCTCGAACAACATCTAAGGAGGCTCTCGTTAGGCAGCTGGATCAAGGGCCTGATCCAGAAAGCAGTACTCCTGGACACGGCGCGCATCGTTAGGAGATTCCTCTCTCAGGAGCCCTGACCGCCGGCAGCTTGGACTCTGTTCCCGATGCCGGTGGGCTACTATTTTTTATATTTTTATGTGTTTTTTTTTTAAGGAAATATTTAAAAATATAATAAGTATGTAATATAATAAATAAATGGAAAATAATAAATTTTAATAAATTTAATAATAATTTTATATAATAATTTTAATTAATTAAACACTAACCCAACCCGCACTGGGCCCGCGTGGTGGATTACGGCCCGTCCCCTCTCCTAGAGAGGAGGCCTGAGTCCCAACAGTGGGAACATTATAAGGCCGACTATGCTAAACACTAAGTGACCGCGTTCACTCTCTCACTGTCTTTCTAAAGGTTAATATTGTAGCCATCGTGATGCGCGGTTGGATCAAGGGCGTGATACAGAAGGCAGTACTCTTCGATACGGCTCGCATTGTGAGGAGGTTCTTGTCTCTGGAGCCCTAACCACCGGTAGCTTGGACCCTGTTCCCGACACCGGCGGACGACAATTTTTTATATTTTTAAATGTTCTTTTTTATGTGTGTTAAAAATATTTGAAAATTTAATAAAAATGAATATACGAAATTTTAATAAAAATAACAATACCTACGTTCTTTTTTTAAGGAATATTTAAAAAAAAATAACAAATATGTAGGTACGTTTGCAAAATAAATAGAATGACAATAATAATTATTTTACTTGAGATCACGAGAAAATGCCTTTGTCCAACAGTGATACAGTTTTAGGCTCATAAATAATATTACGAGTATTATACTAGAGATATTTTTTTAATATAATATATTATACCTAGTTTTACGACTAATATGCTTCACGTCAACCGGATTTACGGTTCCCGGGAGGTAGGATACACGGGCTGATACAATATAATATCATATTATATTGTACCTAAGTTCTACCATAATTGGATGCTTGACATCACCCGTTGTTAACATTGTTAATTATTGTTTTTTCCTTAATACTTATAATTAGATTGTTGTCGTAACAATAGTTTGTTTTTATAGAGCTGATAGTTATATTTTTATTATTGTTAGACAGTACCATTCGGACTGTTGTTGGGGACCTTCCTCCCGTTAATTACCTCGCACCGACACTTATCTGCATTGTTATGTACGGTTTGATATCATTTATTTCTAAAGATTACAAATCAATTTTTCAGAAATTAATACTTAATATTACTTGATTAGGTAAATTTTTTTGTTGTCCAGGAGTAGCAGATTTTAATGTTTACATTTAGTTTATAGTAAGAAGGTAATTGCTAAAAATTTTGTATTGTCTACCGCCGTGCGGCGCGTTGACGCGCTCTATGGGTGGCGACTCGTTAGCTTTGTTTTTATTTTATGTTTGAAATCTAAGGGCACGTTTACACTCGGAACAAAAAATATCCATTCTATTGAATTGTTTGTTACTTCCTTACGCTCGGAAGGCTGAACAGTTTCGGATGAAACTTAGTACACGGGTAGACCACGTTTTGGAATAGACATTTTTTTGTCTAGTGAGAAATTTCCCATTGGATAATTATCTACTATCTACTATTATGTGGGCGAACACGCAGCGTTGGAAGGCCTTCTACAAGGTGGACCGACGACCTGGTGAGAGTCGTGGGAATGCGGGGGATGCGAGACGCACATGATCGGTCGTTGTGGCGACGCTTGGGGGAGGCCTATGTCAAACAGTAGACGTCTTTCGGCTGAAATGAGATGATGCGGGCGAAGCCACTGGCAACAGCTAGATCTATCACAAGTTTTAAAAAAGAATAAAGCTTACGACATTCCGTTTTAAGTACCCTCCGTGTATACTTTCAAAGCGATATGTAATATCTTTATCATAATAAGGGTGAAATTACAAGTCATGCAGATCAATTAGGGGATGAAGGTAGAAACGGGAAACTTCAAATTAGCGACGTGACGCTCTCATGTTGCCTTAGTAGCTAAAGTGACTTTGAAGAACTAATTAATTCGCTTCGTTATTACGTACTTTAGAGTGTCATTATGAGCTTACTGCATGTGTAGGTACTTACTGTAGCAACTCTTTTTAATCTCATCTTTGACGGAATTATATTTTTGAATTTATTTTACAAAGATTGAGGTCCCTGCTGTCCTGTGCCCTTAGTTCTCGCTGGAACGCTCATACCGATCTGCTCCGACTTTCGGTACCTTGGGTTGCTTATCTAACGAGATGGCGACAGGTCACTGGAACAACTTGTGACCCACGGATACCCCTCAAGTTGTAGGGTAAAATCTACAAGTTCGTAATAAGGCCTGTTATACTATATGGATCAAAATGTTGGACTGTAAAAAGACTGATGAAAAAAGATTGAATGTAGCGGAGATGAGAATGTTGAGATGGATGTGTGGTGTGAAGAGAATGGATAAAGTGCGAAATGAGTATATAAGAGGAAGTTTGAAAGTGGCGCCAGTGACTGAAAAGTTGAAGGGGAATCCTCTGTCTTGGTATGGTCGTGTTAAGAGGAAGGATGAAACGCAGGTTACTAAATGAGTTACGAGTATGTATGTGGGTGGATGGAGAGGGAGAAGGTGGCCAAAGAAAAGATGGATGGATTGTGTGAAATGTGATATGAAAGATTATAAATAAATTTTGCCTATTTTATTTTTGCTACACGAGATGGTATACATATGAAACTTCCTCTGTTCTGACGTCATCTCAACGCTCAGTCACGTCGTCAGAACAAAGAAATCGGAGGCGTGGGCTACTCGAGGCGTTCGACGCAAGAGAATCAAAACGAAACGATCGTAAGTTGGCTAGGGTGGCTGGTAACTGAATACAATATTTTGTTATCATGTATTACACATATTTCGGTGTACTTTGCGATTCCACCCATAATAAAACTAGATCAAGAAGAAAATAGGGATGGGTCAAATTCAGGACGCCCGCGCTTCTAGTGTTAATACAGTTTTTTTTTTTTTTTTCGGTATGAGTGGGAAGTCCTCATGGACGCCCAAGCTGCCTCACAGACGAGCCAGTCTGGACAGTGTCAGACTCCTACTGACTAAAACCGCACTCCTACCTTACATTTAAACCACGGACATAACGTCCGTGCCCTTGTCTGGTAATTATACATTGTTTGCTTCTGGGCAACTCCACGTGCAAGTGGCGTCACTCCAGAGCACCTTTCAGCGATCATCACAATAAATCCCGTCAGAATTTCAGGGTTTAGAGGCCACCAGCCCGAAGCGATACCCAAGCGACAACGACCCACATACGCATCAAAAATCAGGAATCTCCCAACCTTCAACACACATACAACTCATCGCCGCCCATAATGCCGCACCAAACAAATGGCCCCTCAACCCCAATAACTATACTTAATACTAATACTTAATAGGTGTTAATACAGTTGTAGATAGAGATTCAGGAGCACTTTTACCCTTAGAATACTTAATTAATAGTCGTAAATAAATTTAAGGCTTGGGTACAGGCACATTAATATTACTGAAGAATCAGGCCATAATTTTTCCATTTCGTACAAATATTTCTGCTGCAGCACACACACTGTACCCATTCAATAGCTCACGTAAGGAAATGTAAAACTCACCGGTTCCACGCTATTTCCTGCCAGAACCAAATGAATGCATGTTCATACACAGTGACTAGTTACAAAAGAACTACATATTATGTACAAACTTCTGCCAGCGGCTTTGCTCTCATAAAATTAGGTTTATCCATACAAATTTCTAACCCCCATTTTACCGCCTTAGGGGTGGAGTAAAAACTGCAAACATAACTTGGCAAAATGGGAATTTATAGACCCGTCGGATATTCAATGTGACTGCGGTGCTCCTGTTCAAAACATGAGCCACATACTAGAATGCCCCAAGTGCCCATACACCTGCACTCTGGAGGATTTGATGAGTGCTACCGATGCTGCTATTAATGTAGCCACCTATTGGGCCCAAACAGTTTGACGAGTTGGTAAAATGGGGTTTTATAGACCCGTCGGATATTCAATGTGACTGCGGTGCTCCTGTTCAAAACATGAGCCACATACTAGAATGCCCCAAGTGCCCATACACCTGCACTCTGGAGGATTTGATGAGTGCTACCGATGCTGCTATTAATGTAGCCACCTATTGGGCCCAAACAGTTTGACGAGTTTACCATCGAATCGAAAAGAAGAAGAAGGGTTGGAGTTTCGGAAAATCCGTTCTTAGCGAATGTCTAAACTCTATAAGAAACCTAACTATCAAATTTTAAATTTGTAGGTGTTTTACGCTCGATTTCTGATTTAAGCATTTGAAGTTGAGTATTACTCAAACTCTAGCCGGGAATTCTGTCATAATTTGGCATTTAAGTAGGGTTTGAGACGTGCTTAACTTGAAATACTCAATTCAGAAATCTGCCGATAGTTTCTGAGATTTCGTGTTTAATCAGTGAGTGGTATTTCGCTTTTATATCTAAAGATTTATCTACGAACTAGCTGCTGTGAGCGGTATCACCCGTGTGGTTATAGGAAATCGTCCACAGGGAATATACTTCCGGGATGAAAAGTAACCTATGTGCTATTCCAGGACATGCCGCCTGGCCCCGATCCCGATTTCCAACCAACGTAGGCGAGGGCTTGAGGACGACGAAGAATGAGTAGCTCGCCGTCCAGCCGTCCGGTTACCATCCGGACCGAGCTCGAGTCGCTGACAGCGCGTAATGTTCCACGCTGGCTTCAAAGAGATATCAGCAGAGCCGTACGGGCCCAGCAGGGTTGGATTCCTAAAGGGAAACCCGGGGCCCTGGAAGGCAAAGCAAAGAACATAGGTGTGATTTTTCATTGGATGATTTTCCCACCTTAAAAAAATGGTCTATCCATGTGCCAAATTTTATTCAAATCGGTTCAGCCGTTCGTGAAGACGTAACGAATATACATACTCACAAACTTGCGCCTTTATTATATTAGTGTATATATTTAACGTTCAACCAGTATTTTATCAATTAAGTAAGTTGTTGAATTTCAAGAGAATTCCGAAATGTTTTAAGTAGCCTATATTTGGAGTTTTTAATTTCGTAGGCTTTAAGCCTACTTGGGTTGTTGAAAATTTTAATGTAATTCTGGCAATTTACCCGTCATTCACGACTAAAGGATTTCGAGATTTTGGGTATGAGAGGTTTATTTATAGTAAGTAGCTTAAAAGTGTAAATCATTAACTGAGATGACAGCATTCATTGATAAAAAGCATAAACAAGATGATCCACACTACCACCACACCACACCACTACCGCACCATTGTCTTCACATTAATATTTATTATAAGAATAAGTCTGTTTGTCAGTATTTTTGTTACAGTTCACTCACGCTCAAACGACTGTACAAACTTTGGCGAAATTTGGCACACGGGTAGGTCATGATCTGATGTGGTAGGACACATAATACTTTTTTTTTATCCCGGAAATATGTTTTCTTGGGTTAAATTTTCTTCTTTCAAGCGCGTGAATGTTTATGTATGGTCACTACAATTAGTCTGACTACTGAAATATAACTTTGTAATAGTTACGTCAATAACTTATTTAAAAATCAGATATGTAAAAATAAGTAAAGTTCATTTTTTTTATTTTTTTAGCTTTAATGTGTCTGACAGAAGTTCTGATCCATGGAAAGTGTCTGACACTCATGATACTACTTTAGCATAATATATGCTACAAAACATCTATAAAAATCAGCCATAAAATTTAAGTTAACTGACTCGTTATTTTTAGTTTTATTTTTCACCTCGTACTTGCCAAAGTTCCCCAAGGGGGAGCTCCACAAGCACACAGGTATTCAAAGCACATGAGACGCTACTGAGAACCTAAGGTTTCATCCATGTGAAAATAAGTTCTATCTGACAGCTCTGGGATCTTGGTTGGCTTATTAGAAAAGATCTTGTTATTATTTATGTAAAGTGTCAATAAATAATATTCGTATACAGCAAAGTTATTAGCGTTTTTTTTATATCCCAAAATGTCACTAAATTTATGGAAATATTATACAGGCTTATTGATTATGAATGAATAAATGACTATCGAAATGGAAAAATACGTTGCGAAGTACTTAGCAATTGTTAGGACTGATTGATTCTATTATGAATTTAAGAATTATGTCAAATTTTCGTGGAAAATTTTGGGATTTCCTTTTGTTTACTTTTGACTACAAAAATATGATCAGTAATGGGTACGGACCCATTTTTTTGTGCCAATGAAAAATAGGGGTGTATAAAATTTTGAGGAGCAATTTACGCATTGTGATAGTGGTTACCCAGTGATGTGACGGCTCCGACTTACCCAGTGGTAGGTCGCGGGTTTAAGCCCAGCCAGGCGACTTACTTTTTGTAATTTATTTCAAAACAACTGTCCTCAAAACGCTGAAGGAAATTTCGTGAGGAAACCGGCATGTGCTAGAACTAAAAATTCGAAAAAACGTGATATCATTCTAATTCGCACTAGGCTTGCGTGATGGATTACGACCCATACCCTGTCCTAGGGAGGAGGCCTGGGTCCCAGCAGTGGGAACATTATAAGGCTGATTATACTGTGCTTGTATATTTTTTTATTTATTTTTTATTGTTATAAACTAGTGCATGACTGCGATCCCACCTGATGGTAAGCCGTGATGCAATCGTTGATGGTGAGGCGCACTAGTTTATTAAGAGCCTATTCACTCTAGCCTAGAAGGCACCTAAATTATAGTTGGACGGGAAAACCGCAGCTGGCAAATTGTTCCAGTCCTTCGATGTACGCGGTATAAACGACGAAGCGAAACGCTTAGTCCGGACCGTTAAAGTTTCAACAACGTAAGGGTGGATACTCGCCGTACGTCGGGTTGTCCGATGGTAGAAAGGAGATGGCGGAATTAAGTCATGCAATTCCCGCGCACACTCTCCAAAATGTATTACACATTCAATGACAGACATTTGATTTACCAAATCCTTCCATGCTTTACACGTTTTCGAACGTATCCACGTTACAAGATTGTGGAGCAACATTTTAAAATATATAATTATATTCATCATCATCATTTCAGCCGAAAGACGTCCACTGTTGGACATAGGCCAGTAGGTTTATGGGTAGTCTATTAACTTATTTTTTAGTGAACCGCTGCTGCGACACTGGAATATATACGAGCTTGAACGTACCGGTTGTCTTATTCTGCTACCAATACCAATCTTATTTCGAATCTTATCAGTTAGTGACGAAGTCAAAGTACAAATTACGCATGCATTATTATTTATAATTATTATATCGTAAAAATGGCAAAAGTATCCGCTTTACTTTCGGTCGGCGCATTAACAGTGTTTAGCTTCGAACATCAAGAATGGCATCAGAAACCGCTGTTTCAGTGGTTCTTTGTTCATACAAAGAAACACTGAAACAGCGGTTTCTTGTAAACACAGCTTGCAGCTAGTAAACACCGGCTTCATTTAGCTTAAACTGACGAAAAAAATTACGTGTAAAAGTGTTTTTTTAAACTTTTTTGCAAAATAAATATCGTTTATCATTTTAATTAAATCGGGGTAAATCCAGGACGAAACATCGAGCTATTCTGCTCGGAATCAAGCTACAAACTGAATCGAGACCTAGCTTCAAAATACGCATTTGACAATACAACGCATCTCGGGCACGTGCTATCTGTATAACATATACTATCAGCATATACACGTAGGCATTAATAATCCAAATTCTATAGCCATACTGAGCCATTGATAACCATGTTGTACGCAGATGTGTTGATTGATCATGTCTGGATTATAGAACCTAAGCCTCTTTGTTTGGGAGATAATAGCAGAAGGGTTATTCAGGAAGTATTTGAGGAGAATATAATGCTGTAAGAATTGTTGTTGTACTAATAATTATATTTTCTTACTATGGTTTAGTATATTCCCCGAGTTTTGAAAAAACGTAAACATTTTTGTCATTAAATGTGGTAACTGCTGAGATACAGCTGTCGTCTCCGAGAGAAGAACTTAACTTCCCACAAGTTAAGCAAGAAGTGTGTTTTATTTTAAATTTACATAAATATTTTCACATATCTTCTGCCAAACTGCAGTACAGTTTGACGGCAGTTTTCCCGTGGATAGTCTTCTTGATTAAAGGCCACCACCAGGCCAGCCTGTACAGCAGTCGTGTACAATTCAATCGTCCGAAACAGGCAACCCAGCGTGAGCGACATAAATTGGTGCTATTACATACCTACTTTGTGCAAGACAATAGTTTGGCGGAAACATTTTTTGAGCTCATATTGTGACTATGTTGATGCTTAAAGCATCAACGTAGTCTCAACATAATTAGCTTTTTATCTGACCCAACCAGAAAGAAGAGAATAAAGGAACTCCGAAATATGCCTACGAAACACCCAAATATACTATCGGAATTCACAATACGACATTTCATCGCCAATACTATTTTATTGGAGTCTCAATTCAAATGCTACGGCGTCACATGTTGTTTTTAGTGGCACTAAAAATCTATTTCTATGGTATTTTAGTGTCTATTCACATTTTATGAGGTTTATCTAAAATGTGGCACGGCATTGGATGCAGGGTATGCTGTTTTAAATTTTGTAATCTTTAAATATATTTTGTTTCGCTGTAGGCATGTTTAAAAGAGGTAATTGAACTCATCGGAGCCTACGCTTTGCAGTTTTGGGCAAAGAAATGTAGGTGACGTTATAATGCTTTAAAAAATGCTATCATACCATCAGAAGATAAATTCAAGTCGCATTCTAGTCAAAGTCGAAATTAGTCAAAAATTTTACACAGACAGACTTAGATTGCAATTTAAGCTTTCTCATAATCCCTTGTACCCTAATTTAGCAGCACTGTAGCATCATATTAAGTCATTTTCAGTCCCCTTACATTACTTTTTTAGGGTCCCGTACCTCAAAAGGAAAAATCGGAACCGTTATAGGATTACTTTGTTGTCCGTCCCTCTGTCTGTCAAGACCCTTTATCTCGGAAACGCGTGGAACTATCGAGTTAAAATTTAAGCCATATATACTCAAGTCTTCGGTCCCTTGAAGCTGTGAAAAATTCAAACTTCTGAGTTATTGAACAAAAAATAAAATCAAAGGAATAGGAGGCGTGGCCGAGTCGAGGCGATAGTACTGCCCGTACTTTCAGAGATTACTCTAACAAACAAAAACAAACTTTATCTCCTAACAATAATGGTGTACATTCCATAATATCACTAACCACAATCCTTCTTTTGTTCACAGACTCAACTCCAAAACTATTTAAAACAAAATGGCCGACGCTCCCGACAACCACGGTTCGCGAGGTATAGTGAACGTTGTCTGCCAAGCGTGGAGTCATCGGGCGCGATCCGGCCCGGAAAAAGATCAGTTAACACCAAAAGACCGGAAAGCGAGCATAGCAAAAATAATAATCCTTTACGCCGAATACACTCGCACGAAGCATCGCAATAAGCGTTAGTCTACGTTCCCGCCATCACTCATAACAGTGTCCAGACCATCATTACCATCTTCATCATCATGTCATCGACAACCGGGCATTCCTCAACGGACAAATTTTATTTGGTGAGTTCTAGTTTTTTAATTTGGTATAGAAAATGGAAAATAATAGGAGTCATTATATGACCTATTTAAAAGACAATTGCGATTTTTTCCAATGTTTACATGAACCGTCATTGATAGTTTACAGATATGGTGTGTTTTTCGAGGGATACTTTAAAAAACTCGCCAAGTGCGAGCCGGACTCTCACAAGAAGGGTTCCGCACCGTATGTAGCAAAAAACGGCAAACCAAATCATATATGAGAGCCCCACTTAACTTTTTTTCACCGTTTTTTTTTATCAGGCTAAATTTATTTATTGATACTTTATAATATTATATACATTTAAGTCTAATAATAACGTAATTAAAACTAACTTACAAAATAAAAATAAAAGCCTTAAAGTACTAAAAAAAAAGCAATCTAAAGTACGGCGTCGAAAAACTCCTCCACATCGCTGTCGACTGGTAATGTACCCAAAAGACTGGCGGCATTGCCACGCTGAATGGCAATGTTTATCCTTTGTCCGAAGTAAAAGCCAGCCCTTGGGTCACGCGAAGTGTCAACTTTTTGTTTTATTAACTCTTTATTTTATTCTGTTTTTAGTATTTGTTGTTATAGCGGCAACAGAAATACATCATCTGTGAAAATTTCAACTGTTCAGCTATCACGGTTCATGAGATACCGCCTGGTAACAGACGGACAGATAGACAGACGGACGGACAGCAGAGTCTTAGAAATAGGGTAAAAATGTAGCCCATTTAGACCTGGTGCTTAATTGAAAATAGACCCACAGTTTGCTTCATTGCCTAATTGACCCACGTAACTTCGTACTGTTACCAAAACAAACACAGACATCTGTAATTCAATCCACTCACAAAGATAACGTTTATTTTTATGTAACAGCGACATATCAGAGGTTGTGACCTATTGCACTTGACCGCGCGTGTCAGTCAATTGTGTTAGCATAGCCACGGTCCCCTAATTATAGACGCACTGATTTAGACAGGTATCCACAATCTTTACAAATTTAAAGAAGAATTTGTAGTTAAAATTAGATTTTGATTTGATGACAAATTGAACATAATTGTAGTTTTGGACTAGTAAAATATACATCTTATTTAGAAGCAAGATTTTATGTGGCAGTGGGCAGGACACATTGCTCGCAGAACAGATGGTCGATGGGGCCGAAAGGTTCTGAAGTGTCGACGACGTATCGGAAGTCGGTCTGTGTTTCCAGATAGCTGCAACCTAAGGGTCTTTAAGTGAAGAGTGAATAGGTTACTTCTGGGCAAGCGTGCACCATCGTCGGCCACATCATCGCTTACCATCAGTTGAGATAGAGGTCAAATGCGAGCCTATAAATAATAATAAAAAAAGACGGAGCGTTGGAAGGCCTCTCACAAGGTGTACTTACTGATGACCTGGTGAATGTCAAAATCGATGCGAAACGCACAGGACCGGTCGTTATGGCCACACTTGGGAGTCCAACAGTGGACGTATTTTGGCTGAAATGCTGAAGGTTCTATTATGATCAGAATAAAGTGACTGCTGGAATGACGAATTTTAAGAAATATGAAATATGAAGGTATGTTGTGCTAACCCCAAAATTAAGAAATAACAACAAGAGACTGAAAATGACAGTAACGTAGCTATATTTTTCTACGTGAGTATTTTGCGAAGTCATTTACATAATATCATTCGGTTGTAACTTTCGTTGGTAGATATACACTCATATTATTTAATAACACTGCTATCTCGCATCGTTCAAAGATTTAATGCTTGAACTGAGGCACTCATTATTCAAGAACTTTCCTTGAGTCGTTGTGCGGTATCTGTGAGTCACCGAGAGGTCGCGACCCGCCAACATTGTCGCTCGCTCCAGCACTGCTAATTGGTACCCTCACGAAATTGAGAGCAAATCTTAAGGTCAATTAACATGTTATTTTTTTGATCTAACCATCAACAATATGGATACACACCAAAAAAATGATAACAGTTTTTTTTGCAAAAAAATTAACAATACACTTCAACAATTCAAAATAACTTTGATTTTGGAAGTCGATATTTCTGGTTTTGTTTCTTGGCTTTTTGAATACATCATCCGAAATGAAATGCGAGCACATTCTTGGACATATCACAGACTTTTAACAGGGATTAATATTATAAAATAAATCTTGTATAAATCTGAAATCTATATAAGAGGAGAAACTGACTGACTGACATATCAACGCACAGTCGAAATACTGGATGTAGGAACGTGAAATTTTGCACAAGGCTTCCTTTTATGACGTAGGCGAGCACAAAGAAAGGGTTTTTGATAATTCACCGTCTAAGGGTATGAAACGGGGATCCAAAGTTTGTATGGAGAAACCTTTCACGCGGGCGAACCCGCTGGCAGAAGCTAGTCATATATAGAAATTAGGCATTTCAATGTCCACACTGGTTAAGTACATAGATACAATACAGTTTTCCATAAATTCTAAATAAAAAATTACACTTCGGACCGATGTTTGAATTAATATGTTTTATAACTAAAGAGTAATTTTGACATTTTGTATGAAAATATATCAAACAGCCTTTTTTATTCTTCATTGGCTTCAACAAAATTCTTGATTTTCTCATTTCCCTAACAATAGATTTATTTGTTTAAGTACAAACTTATTTCAAGTGAAAACGTAAACTAATAGAAGAACACAAAGATGCTACTTATTTCAAAAGAAATTTCGACCAGAAAAGCTGAGACAAGAGAAAGGTGAGAGATGTAGAAACAGTGTGTGTAAAAAGGATACAAAAATTAAAATAAATATTATAGTATGACGAGTCTATGCTATGACCAGTGCGTGTTGTCAGTGATGACATATGGCTCCAAAACGTGGTCGCTTACAAAGAGCCTCATCAGAAGACGTGAAGTCACCCGAAGGGCAGGGAGGAAGGGGCTATGCTCAGAGTTTCCTAACGTGAACGCATCAGAAATGATTATATCCGCACGAGAACCAAGGTTACATGCATACAAATGTACATAGCTCGAAGAATCGCCAAACTTAAGTGGTAGTGGGCAGGGCACATTGCTCGCAGAACAGTTGGTCGATGGGGACGAAAAGTTCTGGAGTGGCGACCACGTAACGGAAGACACAGTGTTAGAAGGCCTCCCACGAGACGGGTCGATGACCTGGTAAAGGTCGCGGAAATCCGATAGATCGAGACGGACAGGACCGGTCGTTGTGGCGGCGTTTGGTGGAGGCCTAGCCTATGTCCAACAGTGGACGTCTTTCGGTTGAAATGATGATGATAATATCACATTGACGAGACTGGCCAAACAATTAAAACGATGCTTCTAATCGGAAATTTAGGATCACATCCTCCGCAGCATACACAAAACACGCTTTAATTTGGACATTTATCGATACATTCTAAAATCAGTAGTCACATTAATTATGGACAAAATAATAATAGAGATAGACAAAACTCTCCGAGCGATGTGAGTTTAGACAGGAAATATCATCAATAAGCTCTCATATTCAGCTTGCATAATTAAGCTGTAATCACTGCAATTTCCGCAACAGCTCCCTTATGTACTCGAAGTCAGCCTAAAAGCTACGCAGTGCGTTTTCATGTACCACATAAACAGCGACGATTAAAGCTTGTGAACACATCACTGACGACTTCACAATATTGACTACTACAATAGGGATTTCTAAATCAAAGTCAAAAGTATTTTATTTCACATAAAATAGAAGAATTTTTAAAAGACATATGAATTGAAAAATTCACGTTGGCACTTACCCGGTTTCAAACCCGTAACCTAATGCATGGGAGGCAGGTGTTTTAACCATAAAACCTTGAAACAGTAACATTCATTAAAACTTTTTATTCCTCTTAATTGTCCAAATCTCTTTGTTTTCAACACTATTCTATTATTTGTCTTTTTGGTAGCCACAAAGGGTTTTTTCTAGCAACAACTTTAATGGCTACAACATACCAAGGATTATATGAACAAATATTATTATTATGTGTCCGTATATCTCACGACACTGGGTCCTGGACCTTTGGAAGGCGTACGAGGGGCCGAAGCCAACTCGCAGGGACCACTTAGACTTTTCCTGGAATATGGTACCAAGCGACGAATATCCCTGTATGCGCTATGCTAGTGGACTCAAGGACAATCCCCGAAAATCCCGGTTGGTGGGAAATTATTATATTATGCGGCACATGGAAAATAAAGATATGCTTAAGTATACTGGTTACCAAGAACTATGTTAAAACAATGGCTCCTGCTTGAAAATGTTATACTTTAATATTATTTCGTTTAGCTTATTGCTTACTCTTTAAAATATTTCAAAAAAAAAAAAAAAAAATATAGTATCCCACCGGTATCGGGAACAGGGTCCAAACTACCGGCGGTCAGGGTATCAAGTAACCTCCTAACTGTCCTGAGCCGTGTCCAGAAGTACCACTTTCTGAATCAAGCCCTTGGCCTAACAAGAGCGTCCTAAGGTGTTAGTCGAGGCTCCTGACTACAAAACCATTGACTGATACGATTGTTTTGTTATTAAAAACTTAAAAATGACAACTCAATGCACTTTGTACCTCTTGTACACTAGTTAATTTCATTCATTTCAATTTCTAATGAACCGTAATTATAGCATTACTCACTTAAATGTACCGCTGATCTTTGCTCCCGAGATTACCACTGCTCAAGGAGTCATGACTTGAAATGACGCCGACATTTAACATTCATGCACCGGTCTGATCTATGTAGTGAGTAAGATGGTTTGTTCCTATATGCTAGCGAATGGTGATTTAGAACTTGTGAACATTGATCAATCGTTTTTATATTTAGTCTGATCTATTTAAAGACCGAATTTTCATCTTTATCGTTCGTTATAGTCATACATTTTTTTGCAGAATATTTTTATCTAGCTTGGGGTTGGCTTCTAAACCCCCAAGCGAACGCCAGCGTTCGGTCTCTCATTGTCTTTCTATTGTGTCTCTAATTCCATTCGATAGGTTAATTGGATGCGGATGAATACCCGTGTTTTACATGGAGCGACTGCCTATCAGACTTCCACAACCAAGTTACTAAGCGACACGAAACTCCTTGGATAGACTTTCTGGTGCCTGATTACTTGTAACGACTGTCAAAGATCTACGAATGACAACCTGGACTAACGGCTTCACGTGCTTTGCGAGGCACGAGGTGTCAGTAATGTCTTTAATAAACTTATAAATACATAATATTATTTAATCTATAATATAAAAATGAATCGCAAAATGAGTTGGTAAGCGCATAACTCAACAACGCCTGGACCAATTTGGCCAATTCTTTTTTTTAAATGTTCGTTGAAGTTCAAGGATGGTTTATACGGCGAGAAAAAAAACAAATAGATAGAGTAGAGTAGAGTAGGGTAGAGTAGAGTAGAGTAGAGTAGAGGAGAGTAGAGTAGGGTAGAGTAGGATAGAGTAGTCAGTTGACGGGAGCGATGCTGCGGGCAAAAGCTAGTATATTATGAATTGAAAAATTCATATTGAGCTTGCCCGGTTTTGCACCTGCAACCTCATGCATGAGAGGTGCCTTACTACCAGGCTATTACGAGACTGGCCCGTATACAATAAACTCCTAAATATGTAACATAAAAGCAAAAAAAGGTGTTTTGTTGTTTACCTAGATCATTTGTAGATATAAAAAGAGAAACTGTCCGACATATCAACGCACAGCCAAAACTACAGGCACTAGGAACATGAAATTTTACACAAGGCTTCCTTTTATGACGTAGACGAGCACTAAGAGACGATTTTCCAAAATTCACCCCCTAAAGGGATGAAACGGGGTTCCAAAGTTGGAATAGAGAAACCTTGTGCAAAATTTACGCGGGCGTAGCAGCTAGCAGAAGTTAGTTTTAAATATAAAGATTCGATAGTAGATGCTGTAGATATTCTACAATACATTTCATTAATCTATTTCCAAAAAGTATCCCAAAACTTAGAGCACCCGAATATGAAACAAATATTATAGATCTATCACTCTGAAGAAAACTCGAACAAGTCATGATATGTTCCTGAAACAAGTAAAACTTCCAACAAATATTGTTATTCTGAGAGCAAAACAATCCGTGTTCAAAGATAGCTTTCAGAATAATTTCAGACATACGAAGTTTCGCTGAGAAACATTTTTCCTTTTCACTCAAATAGCCTTACTAGTATTTTCTAGAACAAAGTTAAGTATCTATATAATACTAGCTTTTGCCCGCGGCTTCGCTCCCGTCAACTGAATACTCTACCCTACTCTACCCTACTCTATCCTACTCTACCCTACTCTACCCTACTCTACCCTACTCTACCGTACTCTACCCTACTCTACCCTACTCTCCCTACTCTACCCTACTCTACCCTACTCTCCCTACTCTACCCTCGTCTATTCGATTTTTTCTCGCCGTAAAAACCATCCTTGAACTTCAACGAACATTTTAAAAAAAGAATTGGCCAAATTGGTCCAGGCGTTGTTGAGTTATGCGCTTACCAACACATTTTGCGATTCATTTTTATATTATAGATTTTATCTATATCACTAATATTTAAAGAGGTAAAGTTTGTTCTTTTTTGTTTGTAGGAGGTTCACCGATAGAAAGCTGCTTTATTCCTGACTGACACAGGCTATATTTTATGTATGCGAACGAAGCCGCGGACAAAAGCTAGTAATATATAAAAGGAGAAACTGACTGACTGATATATCCATACATAGCAGGGAAAATACTGTGATTAGGAGCGTGAAATTCTACACGGGGTTTCTTTCTATCACGTTGGTGAGTTTTACGAGAGGATTTGCCAAAATTCACCCCATATGAAGATTTATTTTTTCGGTGGGAAAATTATCTTATGACATACCCCGCTCTTGGGCGGGGCAGGAGATAGTGTCAGACTTTTACTGACTAAAAACCCTCTCCTGTTCCTTCGTTGCCTTTCGTACCAGGGCTGAGTCTTCCTTTCAGAATCAGACCTTTGGCCCCAGTAGGCTTCGACTCTGCTGGGCCCTTACAGTTGCTGACATCTCCTTGAGGCACGCGCCGTCGACGACTTGGGCTCGATCCAGACGGTTACCGGACGGTCGGACGGCGAGTCACCCATTGCTCGCCGTCCGCAAGCCCACGCCTACGTTGGCCGGAAATCGGGATCGGAATCCCGGCGGCGGTTGGGGCGTGAGGACTGTTGCATCACCCCATAAGATGATGAAACGGGGGTTCAAAGTTTGAATAGAAAACTACTTTTACGCGGGCGAATCTGCTGGCAAAAGCTAGTTAAATATAACATTATTACTAAATAACATTATTATCTTCTGCCAGTGGCTTCGCTGTTAGGGAGGAAGAAAATTATCCCAAGAAATTCATTACAAATGATTTAACTTTAAGCGACGACGCCAACTAAAACTCCATGTTTCTTACGTGTATTATCTAAGGTAGCTTGCCATGAGTTACCTAACTTAATACGACTTCAGTATGAGTGACGTGCTCTGAATTTTTAGTAGTTTTACTGCTTTTAGTGTCCCGTACCTCAAAAGAAAAAGCGGTGCCTTTATACGATCACTTTTTTGTCCGTGCGTCCGTCTGTCTGTCTGTCAAGACCCTTTATCTCGGGAACGCGTGAAGGTATCGAAATTAAAACATATTACATTTTCTTACGTCTGCGGTCCCTTGAAAATGTGAAAAAATCAAACTTCTGAGTTAATGAAAAAAAAGATACGGCCGTCTCAAAAAACGTTTATTTCGACACTATCGAGGGAATTAAAATTTATAGAGTACTTCCCGTTGACCCAGAATCCTGAAATTTAGCATAAAGCAAGGTCTTATAGCACAGGTATAGGAATAAATCTGAAAACTGTAAATTTATGGTTACGTGCCTTCAAAAAAAAAAAACATTTTGCAAATCTGAAAAATCTTCGAGACTTCATTCGAGAATTGAACTGTTTACATAGGTAAGTTTGTACGGAACCCTTAGGGCGCGAGTCCGACTCGTACTTGCCCAGTTTTTCAGTATTAATTTTAAATGTTTTTTTTTTTTGCAAATAGGTATTAAAAAACACTTTTACACATAAATTTTTCGTCAATTTAAATTAGATAGGTAAGGTCGGTGTTTCCTAGCTGACTACTTTGAAAAGAAACACCGAACCTAACGCAAAACCGAATCTCTTTTAAAGTCTATACAGCAAACATACAATGGTCAAATCATATGAAAACCGTGCAGATAGGTGTATGAGATTGTCTTTTAAGGCAAAAACCGCAATGATTTGAGTGAACATGTCCAGTCAGTAAGATTCGTGTACCTCAACTAAGTTCTATTAAGGAGCTGAAGGAGAAGGAGTTTTATTTAAAATTCATAGGATATTCTATTGTACAAAATATTGATGTATAAAGAACTAGGTACAAACATATACGATGTTGGAATTTTTCATCACATCTTGTCGACACCTAACTCAGAGGCTGCTTATAGCTTAATTAAGTTTACTTTGTTACGTTTTACAATATAGGTAAGGTATTTACTATTATATTGTCCGATGGGACTGACATGTACATTTGTATAAAAGTCCCTAATACCAACAAAAGAGAGAAAAAAAAAAATGTTCTTTGAAACTGTCTGTACACTCTATTTTTTCTGCATTAATGTTACGATCGACACACGGGCCAAAAGGTTCATCGCACCGTCGCACGTCTCAGCTAAAATATGGACCCTAGTAGGATGTGCCAATCACCAAAACGGCACGCCGCTGAAAATCAACGCTGCATCGCTTGAAATGATATCCTAGCCAAATTGAATGCGATAAAACACAATGTTATGGAACTGTTGAAAGTTACAAATTACAAATACTTAAGTTCATTAAGGTTCCATACCACATTCGCCCAAAAATTGAACCCTTATAGAATCACTTTGTTGTCCGTCTGTCCGTATTTCAAGGACCCTTTTTCTCAGGAACGCGTGCAGGTAAGTATAAGCTAAAATAGATGTGTGGTGGGAAATCAAGGGGTGGCTTGGAGCAGTGAAAAAATCAAGCTTTTAGGTCAAAGCAATATAAAGGTATGGCCGTTAACACTCCGTCTAGCCATACATTTTGACACTCGCAAAGAAATCAAAAGCTATTGATAAACTTCCCGTTAATCTAGAATCCTGAAATTTGGCAAGAAGCAAGTTCTCACAAAAAAATAAAAGAAGAGGGAACTGTTTTGTAGTTACATCAAAAAATAATTCATTTTGGCGATTCGAAAACATCTATGAGACACGATTTGGGAATTGAACTATTTACATAGGTAAGTTTGTACAGAACCCTCAGAGCGCGAGTTTTAATCGCACTTTACAGCTTTTTTTGTCATCATATGACAAGAAATTACACAAAAAGACTGGCACGCGCCAGTCTACAAGTTACCTCTCAATTACCCTCAAGTTAGAAACGGCAGCTCTAACTCACTTACAGCGAAGTAACAAAGTTACCCACCGATCCTTAATGGAACAGCTATATCAGATTATTGGTTTCTAATATAACGATAAATAAATAACGTTAAATATCAATACCATACTCACACCCCAGTGGCTGAAACCACGACCACGACCACGATTAAAAGTCACGGTAGACGCGGGTTTGCGGACGTCGAGCAATGGGTAGCTCGCCGTCCGGATGTTCGGTAATCGACTGCGGAGATTTTCTGAAAAAGAAACCCGTAGTCCTAGAACGCAAAGGGTAGAAAAAAGAAAAAAAAACTGAATATCATACACAACGATAAAATCGTTTAAAATCTGAGAAAGTTTAGAATCGTGAATTTATAAGTAATTCAAAAGTGATTCACGGTAAAATCGAACAGGGTCCAACTTGAATAGTTTTATTGTGCAGCAAAGTCATTCATAACTATATGATATCGCTTGATAACGCTTTAGAACTTTTATTTCTCAGACTTTTTCAGTGTAGTTATTTTATTTTTTCGTTTACTAGGAATGCAAGAAATCAATATGTCTGTCGTGTGTCTAGTTACACTTGTTTGTTGAGTTTAATATTATAATAAGATCCTACAAGAATCACACAACGCCATCTAGTCCCACACAAAGCAGAACTTGTGTTGTTAGTACTAGACAACTGATAAACATACCTATTATAGATAGATTACACCCAGACACAGAACAAATAATCGTGCTCATCACACAAATATTTGTCATGGGTGGCAATCGAACCCACGACCTCCGGTATAGCAATCAGGACCACTAACCTCTAGAGACCAACACGACAGCCAAAATTTGTAATTAGAGGACGCCTATCCCAATGGCATCTCCATAATTACTGCCAGCAAATCCAATTAGTCGATGTCCGTATCACTAACGTGTAAAATAATGAGTTAACTATTATTTGCCTTAGCTGGGGTTTTAATTAAATTTCTTGGATTATGGAACAAAGTTAGCGACTATTATAGTTATAGTAATATGTTATGTTAAGAGCGGTGGTTGCCGAGTGGTAACGGCCTCGACTTACAAGTTGTAGGATCCGGGTTCAAACCCAGCCAGACGCATTACTTTGTGTAATTAATTTCATCACCACTGCTCTCAAAACGGTGAAGGAAAACATCGTGAGGCATGTCATAGAACCAAAAATTCGAAGACATGTGACATCCACCAACCCGCACTGGGCCCGCGTGGTGGATTACGGCCCATTCCCTCTCCTGGAGAGGAGGCCTGAGTCCCAACAGTGGGAAAATTATAAGGCCGACTATGCTATGTTATGCTAATATGTTATAGCTAGATATCCGCAAGAGAACTAAGGTTACCGACATAGTCCGAAGAATCGCCAAACTTAGTGGTAGTGGGCAGGGCACAGTGCTCGCAGAACAGAAGGTCGATAGGTGGTACATATATATAGCAACAATTTACTAACCAACAATTGTAACCGTACAGTTAATTAACCCTGCCACTCAAACTAGGGCTACCTGTATTTTGAGAGACAGTTCGTATTTTATTACAAGTATGGCTCTTACATTTAAAGGTCAATTAAATTAAAAACAATCAATAATACCCATTACTAATAACAATTAACAATACAAACGCATGTTGCAAAAAGAGTTATGAGTTTACATGCGGATGGATGGAGAGGGAGACCAAAGAAAATATGCAAAGATTGTATGAGAAGTGAAAAGGCAGGGAGTTAGTGTATACGAGTAACAGGACAGAATGGAAGAAAAAAACGTGTTTCGCCGACCACAAATAAAACAGGACAAGGCAGGAAGGTGATTAGATTTTCACAAAATCACCAAACGTAAAAAGGCTTGCTTGTGCAGACTTGGCCTTTTATCAAAGACATCATCACTATCAATAAAGATATTATCGGCAATAAAGATAGGAATGACAATAAACCTAAAAATGTCTACTTCGCCAGGGAGGGTCACGCATTATTCGACCCGACCTCAATTGTCAAATCGATCAAACGAGGGCCAATCAATGTCATGAGCACTTTGCAAAATCCATAACTTTACTCACGAAACAAAAGCTTTTACGAAAAGTTGTGCTGTGGGCTGAAAGATTTAATGGGGACAAAAATTGATCGGAGCATTAATGTAATTAAGTCGGTATGCATTTATGAAGTCGGCATTCGTTTCTGGTAACACCGCCATGGCGCTTTATTGAATAAAATATAGAAGTGATACGAAATCCGCAGAAAAATGTTAAAGCAACTGCGATATAATGGTATTTTAATAAATAATTCGTAGAATTTGTACTATTCAGGAAAAAAGATATTCAGGATTCAGGAAAATGTGGAATTACACAACAAGATTTCAATTTGCAAATTCTGAATGAAAGCAACAGAAATACAAATCAAAGAGATTTCTTGGAAACCATTCTATCAATGGAACAAAGCAAAGGGAACTGAATGAATAATTTTATTTCTGCTCTTTTGTTATAAGTTACATGTTAACGAGAATATATTTTGTCTCGTGAATGACCAGTTAGCAAAAACCGGCCAAAGAGTCGGTAGCCAAAAACGGCAAAAAATCGCGTTTTTTGAATGGGAGCCCTCTTGAATATTTATTTAATTCTGTTTTTGAGTATTTTTTGTTAGAGCGGCAACAGAAATACATCATCTGTAAAAATTTTAACTGTCTATCACGGTTCATGATTTACAGCCTGATGATGGACAGACAGACAGACGAACGGACAGCGGAGCTTAGTAATAGGGTCCCGTTTTTACCCTTAGAGTACGGAATCCTAAAAATGGTACCGAATTTAGCTCATAAATCAATCAAAACGATATTTTAGACAAGTCTGTCTGAGACAGTCTTGTCTCAAGTGTTTGCAGGCCCTTAATGTTCTATTTCAGTATCGAACAGTACCAGTGTCTGAAGGATTGAGGGTCACCCTTCGGCACTCAGAATTGCTATAACTATTTTGAATGATGCTAGTGCTTGATTGCGATCTCACCTGATGGTAAATAGTGATGCAACCGTTGATGGTGAAGCGCACTAGTTTATTAAGAGCCTATTCACTCTAGCCATGAAGATACCTAAATTATAATCTAAAATCAACATGTATGTACTACATTCCATAATTATTATAATCTATCCATTACATTTCGACTGGCCTGTTGGTCTAGTGGTTAGTGGCCCTGACTGCTATGCCGGAGGTCGTGGGTTCAATTCCCACCCAGGACAAATGTTTGTGTGATGAGCACGATCATTTGTTCTTTGTCTGGGTGTAATTTATCTATATATGTATGTATTTAGAAATATTTAAGTATTTTTATCAGTTGTCTAGTACTCATAACACAAGCTCTGCTTAGCTTGGGACTAGACGGCGTTGTGTGATAGTTGTGGAATATTATTATATATTATATTATTATTTCAGGCAGTGTGCGTCGGAATTGCTTAATTCAATTCCGCCA
Organism: Mythimna pallens; assembly: GCA_961205895.1. Lineage (NCBI taxonomy): Eukaryota > Metazoa > Arthropoda > Insecta > Lepidoptera > Noctuidae > Mythimna > Mythimna pallens. The sequence continues at coordinate 1,912,946 of OY540824.1, forward strand.
AGTCATCGCACTCTTAGACGTACGGCAATGCACCAACGGTACATGATGGACAAGCCATCCTTACGCATAGAAAGTATTGGGAATTCATTTTGCGTACAGCTAAAGAGTGGTATTTGCTACCGGGTTCTGTATTTCCAGCTAGCTACAACCCTTTAAGTCAAGAATGATGAAAAGTCAAATCGGTTACTTCTAGACAAACGTCCCCCAACTTCGGCCACACCATCGCTCACCATTATGTGAGATAGTCGTCAAACGCGTACCTTTTGACATAAGTGGAATAAGTCATTGGTGATATGGAGTCAAGTACTGCAGTGACAAATTTTCACGCGTATCTAACGAAGAATAGTACATTTTGATACAAGTGGAGAAAGTTTGTCATTATGACCGAGGCGGCGGAGTATTAGCGAGGGTGTTATGGAGCCGAGGGCTGCAGTAACTTTCCATGTGTATCAAACGACATTTTTCAATACACTTACGATGACTTAAATAAACGGAGGTTGACGCGCGCCTCGTGGGGATCGACGCGCGCCCAGCCCGATACGATAAATGTAACGAAATTGTTGCGGAGGCGAGCACGCGTACTTTTACGAACTAATGCGAAAAACAGTAAATTGCGTGCGGTAAGGATAAGCGTGGGTTTTCGAGTACGTGTATTGAAAATAAATAACCTGGGGTTGACGCGCGACACGTTGGGGTCGCTCAGCAACCAGTCTGTTACAATAAATACAAACATTTGTTGCGGGTATAGTGATTGATTCGGTCACTCTAACATATAAGGGGTAAAACCCCTTCCCGATGGTCGTCATACCACAAGGGAATGGGATCAGGTTTCTGAAGCTGCTATCCCTAATGAATATGTCAATCATGTTGGACATTTCAATCACGTCAGAGCCATTTCCGAATAATACCTAAGGAAACCACAAGACTGAAACCATTAGCAAGACAATCTGAACGCCAAATGAACATCTCTGTCAAGCTTAGGTGATATCCAATCGCTTATCTAGTTGATTGGTCTTATGCTTCTCGACATCCCGGCTCAGGTGCTTAGGGTCAGTGACACAAGATTATATTATCAATAGCCTAACGTGCAACAGAAGACAAGTGAACAATGCCGTATTGATTGAATATGGTTATAGGACCCGGTTCGTGAGTGAGTAAGTTTGGAGGTTCGGAACTAGATCAATTTTGTTTTTTTCTTTTTTTCCACAACTATCACACAACGCCGTCTAATCCCAAGCTAAGCCGAGCTTGTGTTATGAGTACTAGACAACTGATAAACATACTTATGTATTTCTGAATACATACATATTATGGCACAGAACAAATGATCGTGTGCTCATCACACAAACATTTGTCCTGTGTGGGTATCGAACCCACGACCTCCCGCACAGCAGTCAGGGCCACTAACCACTAGACCAACAGGCCAGTCAAATATTCATACTACTTATGAAATTCATAAATCTATATATATATAAAAGGAGAAACTGACTGAGTGACATATCAACGCACAACCGAAACTACATTGTTTTCTTTTATGACGTAAGCAAGCACTAAGACAAGATGTTCCAAAATTCACCCGCAAAGGGGATGAAATGGAGGTCCAAAGTTTGTATGACCTACTTTGTCGCGGGTGAACCCGCTGACTGGAGCTAGTAACCACATAAAGAACAGAATAATTCGTTCCAAAACTCAAATCGCATATGTAGGTAGCACAGCCTAAATTAAAGTAGAAATGCATCACATTCAACGCCACAAAAAAACTGGTCAAACTTAGCCCCTCAGTTTGATTCCTAAATATTAACATGTACTGGCATGTACTGTGTGGCAGTGGGTAGGCCACATTGCTCGCAGAACAGATGGTCGATGGGGACGAAAGGTTCTGGACGACCACATACCGGAAGACGCAGCGTTAGAAGGTGCCCCACAAGGTGGACCGATGACCTGGTGAGGGTCGCGGGAATCCTATGGATGCGAGACGCACAGGAATGGTCATTATGGCGACATTTAGGGGAGGCCTATGTCCAACAGTGGACGTCTTTCGGCTGAAATGAAGACGATGATGATGAACATGTACTGGTGACGCGATAGGCTCGAAAGATGATGAAATGAATTGAACCAGGATGAGAAGCACACCGCCAAAGGCCTTAGCACTGCACACGCGGGACGCGACGAGCCTACCATAAGAAAAAGAAACAGTTACTTTTTTATCTCAGAGTCTTGAGTTGAATATAGTAAGTTAAAATCGTTTTTTTACAGGTTGGTAATCATCCAATTACTTCTCGAGGGGGGCGTATCAAACTTTTACTGACTAAAACCACACTTGTGTCCATCAGTTGCCCTTTAAGTAAGACCACGGGTTTCCTTTCTTAGAAAAACCAGCCGGCGTTGGCCCTGTTGGGACGCTTTAGTTTGCTGACATCTCTTTGAGGACCGCTTGGAACATTACACGCTGTGGATGACTTGGGTTCAGTCCGGACGATTACCGTCGTCCGCAAGCCTATGTATCTACTGTGGAGCACTGTTTTTACTTTTAAATAACCTGTCAATATTCAAACAAATGTCTCTCACTCGAATGAACACCTCTAGTACGGGACACAATTACCATATGCCGGTACAAATTAATTTCATGTGTGCCTTAACGAACCGTCGCGTTAAGGCACACATAAAATTAATTTTTGAATGACGTTTGTAACAGTGTGTTCAAACGATTTATGATAGTTCAAATTTTGTATTAGCTGGTGTGGAACGAACCTGGAACGCAAGGCAAAGATGGATATCTTTGCCTTGCGTTCCAGGGCCCCGAGTTTCCCTTTCGAATGGTGCTAGTAGGCTTCGACCCTGGTTTTGTTGACATCTCTTTGAGCCGCGCATGGGACACTACGCTCCGTCGACGACGGTGAGCTACCTATTGCTTGTCCTCTGCAAGCCTACGCCTCTACCGTTGCTGGAAATCGGCATCAGGGTCCCGGCGGCTGGGCCTTGAGGAAACTAAGTTTTTCTTGTCTTCGATATGAAGATTCAAATACTCTAACCACATGGTGATCACTAGTCAAGGTAAGGTAAACTACATTGAGCACACGTGGGCCACGAACGCCGAAGTGGGCGCGTCGGTCTCCATACATTTTATATGGCAACTAGACTTGTAGAGCTACATTAGATTAATTTTCCGATTTCCGATGATAGTTTCACCGATTTATAATTAAACGTGTAGCACTAAAGTTAATTGCGTGCCACAGTCAAGTGCGGTTAAAGGCCGTCACACACGAACAAAATACTATAATATTTCATATAATAATAAATTAAAATACCATTTTTAAGGTTCCGTACTCGAGGGCTAAAACGGGACACTATTACTAAGACTCCGCTGCCCGTTCGTCTGGCACCAGGCTGTATGTATCTCATAAACTGTGATATTTACGACAGTTGAAATTCGGCGTAAAATAAAAATTGAATCTTATTATATGTTATAAATTAATAGGTATTTAAATTGAAAATAATAACATGTAGGTACAAACAGGTAGGAAAAGAACTCATAGGGCGTCAAAAAATTCGTCCACAACGATGTCAATGGTAAAAGTGCCCAGAACGCTGGCAGCATTGCCACGCTGGATGGCAAAGCTGATTCGTTAACCGAATGATGATGATGATGATGATGTTTTAAGATTCAAGTACCCTGTTTCTTGAGTTAGGGCTCTTTAAGATACAGCGTGGCTAGAGATACTAACACGACCTATGTTTTAAACTACTACTTAATATAGTATCTTCAGTGTGACGGTCTTAGCCTCGGGTGAGTATCCCCGTGACGCAAAAGCCTCGGTGTTAGTGTTTTCTGCTCAATATGACAGTAGTTCTATGTTTATTTAAGAGTCCATTGGAACGTTGACTACACTATAAATTATGTTGCTTTTAGCGCTTCTGTGTGCAGATAGCTTGCTGCTGGAATTATTAAAAGATCCGAGCGAAGCAGAGAGCATTAATAAAACGAGGAACGTTTGAGTTTTATAAAAAATAATGTCCACTATTTTGTGCTATGAATACTTTTAAATATTCAGTCGTACTTTTAGACATGTCCAAGAACTAAAAATTCGAAGACATCCACCAACCCGCACAGGGTTCGCGTGGTGAATTACGGCCCATTCCCTTACCTAGAGAGGAGAACTGAGTCCCAGCAGTTGGAACATTAAAAGGCTGTTTGTGCTTATGCTATACTTATCACTGCTTTCTAAGAACTAACTTTCTAAGAGAAGACTTACTGCCTATCCCTCTAGGTTCTAGGACATGCCGGTTTCCTCACGATGTTTTCCTTCAACGCTTTGAGAGTAGTGAAAAGTACGGCTGAATATGTAAAAGTATTCCTAACAGTCAAGCTTCTTAATGCACGACAAAGCCAGTTTCCTTCACCATTCTGAGAGCAGTGGTGATGAAATAAATTACACAAAGTGATGCGCCAGGCTGGATTCGAACTCGCGACCTACAATTTGTAACTTGGGGCCGTTACCACTGTTCTTTTAATTTGATTATCGTCCAAGATATTGGACAGAACCACCACAAAATATTTTCATTTCAGTCTCAAGTCACACAGATACTTTGTAATTACGCCAAAGACTGGCCCACCATCCACCATAGTGTAACCGCCCACGAAAAATTCTATCGCTAGGCTTTCAAACGACATTTAATCGACCATCCTCTTTGAAGTGCCCATTGATTAGCTATCACAGCATTCAGAACAAATCGACTGTATTGATCGTTGACACCGACAAGCGTAAAGTGAACTATACTAATTAATCGACGTGAATTCATAGCAAAGCTGGGATGAAATGGAATACAATTGTTTCGGTTGTGTGGGTGTTTTGCATTTGTCCATGGCTTCCCGAGAAATTGGCAATATAAAACGATATGTCTAGTTTTATAAATAGGTATCTACATAAATATATGTATTATAAATAATTGAGAGGAAAGATAGCGCTCATTTACTTGATTTTTAAAAAGTGAAATTGATTTCTTTTTAATTTCGAATGCTATGCGGAAGTTACTCCACAACCTTACTGCATGGACAGAGAAAATGGAAGGGCTTTCTAAAAAAAACCTTTTTGAATTAGCTAATGGGAACACTATCGAAACCAATAATTGAACACTAACAAAACCAATAATTGGAATACTAACGAAACCAATCAGCCGAATAATTCACGTGTTCATGTAGGTACACTTGAGTTGAAATTAAAACTATATAGTGAAGTCTGAGGTCCCCTGATGCTGTGAAAATATCATACTTTTAAGTTAACGAAAAAAAAGATACGGTCGTTTATGTTGCAAAAACACGAATATTTCTACACTCTCAAGTATATCAAAATTCATATGGTACTTCCCGTTGACTCAGAATCCTGAAATTTGGCATAAAGCAAGGTCTTATAGTACAGATATAGAAAACAATCTGAAAACAGTGAATTGGTTGTTACGTCACAATTTTTTTTTTTTTTTTGTGATTCGTAAAAATCTTCGAAACTACATTAAGAAATTGAACTGTTTACATAGGTAGGTTTGTAGGAAACCCTCAGTGCGCGAGTCCGCATGGCACTTGCCTAGTTTTTTTGAACTACCTGTGGAAAGGAGCATATGTATGTAACGAAGTTCAGTGATAGTTTTTTTCTACTTTTTCCCTGAACTGGATTTCCTATGAAAATAAACTAGTTTACTATAAAAAGTTCCTTTGAACAGGATTTCCTATGAAAGTAATCCGATGCGATGTTTGACGAAAAGGCAACGCGAAAAAAGAGAGATGCCTGAAAACTTGGTTAGCATTCGGTAATTCCGTGATGTACTCGAATATTTTACAAAACTTGTTCCTGGAAATACGTTTTTTTAAATCCCTCAAAAATTTTGAAAAAAATTGTCGTTCAGACTTAATTTTTGCAATGCATCTATTGTTACACTTTTTTTTTTTCTTTTTTAAATTTTTGAATAAATTATTAAGTGCCAAAGTTCATGCAAAACAGCAGATTTTCAGAGGTCTTTACTGAATTAGTTTTACACAAATTTAAGTTTTGGTTTCTATAGCAGTCTAAATAATATCTTCAACATAGCCGTGTATCCTAAATATTTATTTAAGGAAAGATGTGTAATAACATCAAAATCCCGTAAAATTGGTTGTATGAATATGTCTGGAAAACCTCAAAAAGGACATTCTTAACTTAAGCGAATTCGATTGCAATTGTTTTTTTTATTGAAATAAGATTTGCTGGTCTAGGAGCATTTTATTAGTATACAGGGTGTTCCTAAATATCATCATCATCTTCCTGCCATTGTCCCGTGTTATTTGGGGTCGGCGCAACACGTTTTCTTCTTCCATTCTGCCCTGTCACTCGTCATACTGTCACTAACTTCCTTTTCTTTCATATCACTGTTCACAAAATCCATCCACCTTTTCTTTGGTCTCCCTCTCCCTCTCCATCCATCCACATGTAAACTCATAACTCTTTTAGTAACATGCGCTTCATCCCTCCTCTTCACATGACCATACCAAGACAAACGATTCCCTTTCAACTTTTCAGTCACTGGCGTCACTTTCAAACTTCCCCTATTATACTCATTTCTCACGATGGGGTGTTCCTAAATAAAGTTTTTTTTTTTTTTAATAAAAATAAAGGTATCTATTATGAGAATAATCATGCTTTAGAAAAAAAAACACTTAAAATCATTTAGTGTAACTTTGAAGACCTGATGGCTAAAAAATTGTACCTATAAAATAGGCAACTACAACGTGACCTAAGTTGGTAGTCGCTTTAAATTAATGAATTAAGCTGACATGTGACATTCACCAACCCGCCCTGGTCGTCGTGGATTACGGCCCATTCCCTCTCCTAGAGAGAGGAGGCTTGAGTCCCAACATTAAAAGGCTGAATATGCTATGCTATATTAAGTTTATTTAAAAGATTAGTGTCTTTAAATATCCATCTATTTGACTCCCAAAGTTCTGATTACTTATTCAATTAACCCTGTATGTGTTATACAGGGTTAATTAAAACAATCACGTGCAATTTAGCTTCACTTGTATTTTTTTTTAGACTGACCGACATTTTGACAATTCAAAAGTGCCTGTAATTGATATATTTGAAATAAACGTTTCTGATTTCTGATCACGTCAGACTTTTTCTAGTTGGTAATTTATTTTTTATTCTAAATCACAAATATCCGATCCAATCTGATGGTAAGCAGTGATGCAATCGTTGATGGTGAGGCGCACTAGTTTATTAAGAGCCTAAAATCTCCAAAACAAAGTCGGTACCGACAAAGCTTTATTGCCGGAGAGTTCCATACGATTTATTTGGAATTGATTTATGCAGTGGTTTTTTCATAAAACTCGATTTTCCAAAGCACTACTCTCAGATTTTACGCACCGTCTATTGTCATTTTCGTTCGGAACGGTGTTTATGTGCGTGCGAACTATACGTAATGCATACAGACTAGCATCTAACTGCTAATACATAATATTATCGCTGTCGGACACAATGTCAGATGAGACATCGCACTTTTTGGCCTTACCCATCAGCGAGTTCGAGCCCGCGACTAGTTCAGCCTTAAGGGTTCAATTAAGTGCAGAATCGGGATGTCAGTATTGAAATATGCCTTTCTGATTTACGATATTCCCAATATTTTTAACCGAACGGACCGTATTTTGATACGCTCTGACCTGAATGGTTGACCTGACACAACCAAATATCATTCATACAGGTAAATAAGGGTAATAATAATTTAATATTCTGTTAGAAAATTATTCATAAACATGTAGTTAACTAATTATCAATCAAATACAATTCCGTTGGAAAATTATTACTAAAATGTATTCTGCGAGTAGTTACCCAATCAAATGTAATTGGTTCATCTGAAAATGATAAATAACCGTAACAGAAAATGTAAATAGCAACGGAATTTATTGAATTATGCAGCAGAATCTATAAAATATTATTGAAATTACTGCTAAAATATTATTCGTATCAGCTTCGCAACGTGTAATATTGGAAACTTATTCATAAATTAAATCAAGACACGTGCAAAATGTATCGATTTCAACATATTAAGTAATATTGAAATAACGTGTTCTATACGGATCAGAATATTATAAAAACCGTTTAAAATATTAATGAATCACTTCAACGAATTCAACCGGTTCAATTTCCCGGAAATCATTCCTGAATATTTTTATTTACATCTACGTAAGGGCGATGAAATGTTGATTCTGCCCACGACAATTTGAGTAAATATTAGTGTAAGCAAATTGAGCATACTCAATTGTGTTCAAACCTATCCGGCACGCAGGCAGAGCCAATACCAGGCGTCTGGCCCCGGGCGGGTGGCAGGCGCAATGCCGTGAATTTGTGAAATTCGGCAAGCAAACGGGTCTAACACGAAATTGAATATCGAGGGTTCCTATTTTGTTCGCAGTACTTGCCATTCGCAAGAGAACATTGCAGTTTATTAGAAGGTATTTTGCTAATAGTAAAACTTATACCTACCTACAGAATAGTATTCGTTTTGATCTCATTATTTTATTATCACTTAATGGGTCTCATCAGAAGTCTTAGTCACCTAAAGGGCAATTGATCGGGCTGTGCTCGGAGTTTCCTTGCGTGATCGCATCAGGAATGAAGACAGGAGAACCAAAGTCACCGACATAGCACGAAGAATCGGCAAACGTAAGTGGCAGTGGGCCGGGTATATTGCTCGTAGAACAGATGGTCGATAGGTCCGAAAAATTCTGTAGTGGCGACCGCGCACCGAAAGACGCAGTGTTGAAAGGTCTCCCAAAAGGTGGACTGCTGACCAGGTGAGAGTGGCGGGAATGCGATGGACACACAAAATTTTATAAGAATATTGGTCAAGCCATTTCGGAGGAGTTTTGTTAAGGTGCGTCCACGAATGTGCCGTTCGCGAGCCGCTCGCGAGCCGCTTGCGAACTGCGCGCGTGCATTTAATGTTCGTACGTGCCGCGCGTGGTACACATAGTTCAAACGCGAAAGAAGCTTTACAAACACTGACACGAGATTTTTATATGTATATTAAAAGATAAAGAATGTTTGATTGCGCTAAACTCAGAAACTACTGTTACGAATCGAAAAATTATTTTAGTGTCGGATAAACCATTTATCGAGTAGGTTATCATCACGGTACGACCTATGAGAGCGGAGCAACAACCAAAGACACGAGTAAAACAGCGGGGGACAGGAGTACAAGATAAGAGGCACCTTGCACTTTGTGTCCTTAACAAATTTTAGTTGCGTCAATTGAATGATCTATTGGAGCATAATTGGGTGGGATTGGACATGAAAAGGCAATTGAATATGATTAAATACATAATCGTGCGCGTAAGATTGACATCTCAGTGTTTGTACCACCTCTTCGACACTAAATAGCTCCTGACATTTTATAAGTGCCCATGCAAACCTATGTGGAATAAAAACATTTGAAATGAATTTTAGATGGCACGTTTGGCGCATTGGTTGAACGTTTGGGTGATGTTTGGGTGTTTCGAGTCTGAGTCGTTGAGCTTCTTAGTAGTCCTGAGTTGAGCTTTGCGAATACTGACAAATGCTTACATTTACTGGACAGGTCCACTCAAATCTGTTTGGTTCTTTCTTCAAAAGACCATCTCAGACAAATCTGCACGGTTCTCAAGTGATTTGACTATTTATTGTATGAACTTTAAAAGAAACTTTGACCCCTGAGTTTATTTCGGTGTTTCTTCTCAGTGTAGTCAGTTAGGATAAATCGGCCTCATAGCATAGCATAGACGGCCTTATAATGTTCCCAATGCTGGAACTCAGGCCTCCTTTCTAGGAGAGGGTATGGGCCATAATCCACCACGCGGGCCCAGTGCGGGTTGGTGGATGTCACATGTCTTGTAGAGTGATAACGGCCCCGACTTACGAATTGTAGGTCACGGGTTCAAACCCAGTCAGGCACATTACTTTTTGTAATTTATTTTCATCACCACTGCTCTCAAAACGGTGAAGGAAAACATCGTAAGGAAACCGGAATGTCCTAGAACCAAAAATTCGAAGACATGTGACATTCATCAATCCGCACGGGGCCCGCATGGTGGATTACGGCCCTTTCCCTCTTCTAGAGAGAGGAGGCCTGAGTCCCTGTAGTGGGAACATTAAAAGGCCGATTATGCTGATTACCTTATCTCGTTTAGCTCTTCAATACTCATAAGTTGAAAGAGCTGACGAGATGGAGTATTTGGTCATGGATGTGTGACCTTGGCGAAATAAACACGAGGCTGTTTGTCGGATATATCCTACGTAAGCTGTTAAAGGGTAGACTCCTAGGTTTTCTAGGTTCCAATACAGGATAAGAATAGTAAATAACATTCCATACCTCAGTTAAACACATTATAAATGCATACTAACATATTCTACGTTATGCCGTCTACACTAATTAACAGATATCGTCCCTAAGTGGATGTTAATTATGTGGGTAGCTGCCATCTTGTTGAACAAGCCAATAGAACTCTATTTTTTGTTCGTCCATTGAACGGATCTTGAATGAGTTGGTACCTATTTATTGTTGTTTTAAAAATTTCCTGTCTAAATCAAAATTGTTTCAGATCGCCGTGTGTGCCCATTATCGGCATCGGCATGGAAAAAGATTCTCAAAAAAAATGTCTATGAAATTATTTTTGTGTGCCTATAACTAACCTTAAGAGTTACATCAGATATAGGATTATCTTGAAGCTTCTATTCTGTAATTACAGATTTCAGAACAACAAACGCACTCATTGATCAAGGCGGTAGAAAGCTTAGACGGATAAAACCTTTATTTATTCAAGGGAATTATTAGGGTGTGTTTCCTTTGATGCGTAGCAGGACGGAGAGGAGTTGAGTTACCCTCCGCTTCGTACTCTCAGCTCGACTCCATTCTGTCCGGCTCGGGGCCGCGAGTTCATTTGTTTTGTTTGAAAATCCGCTCAGTTCCACTCTGCTCCTCTTAAACCTTTTAATTGCTTTTTTTGCGTTGGATTGGCACAACGAGTGTTTTCGTGTCTGATTCGCCAGGGTCGTGTGTTTGTGACTGGGCACTCTATCTCATTTAGCTCTTCAATCCCCATAGGTGACAGAAGAGCTGACGAGATGGAGTATTTGGTTGTGGATGAGTGACCCTGCTGGAATAAACGCCTAGAGTGTTTGTCGGATATATTCGACGTAGGCTGTTAAAATGTTAAACTGTTTTCTCCGACGCGGAGTGAAGATTTCGAGCACTATGATTGGCCAGTTCACGGTCCGCTTCGCTCCACTCAGCTCCGTTTCAGTGAAGATTTCGAGCACTTTGATTGACCAGTTCACGCTCCGCTCCGCTCCGCTCCGCTCCACTCCGACCAGCTCCGTTTCAGTGAAGATTTCGAGCACTGTGATTACCAGTTCACGGTCCGCTCCGCTCCACTTCATCCATCTCCATTTCAGTGAAGATTTCGAGCACTGTGATTGGCCAGTTCAAGGTCCGCTCCGCTCCACTCCGCCCAGCTCCGTTTCAGTGGAAACGAAGCTTTATGGCGCACCCTCATGAGTTTCACGTTATAAATAACCCTGCCCTTACTCCCGTGCAAGTGGCGTGACGGAGGGGAACAGGTACTTTTATAAAATCATGTTTGCAACCCTTTGAAGGGCTTCATGTAATAATAAAATGTATACTTTATAGTACATACTCGTAATTAAGTTAAAATCTATGAAGGGTTAAAATGTTGATTGTATTAATAAAAGGGTTGGTTTTATACCAGAACATACGACAATTAAGCTAGAACTACACTGCGCACACGTTTAACTACCTCCATACATTTAATATGGAAACTAGACTCGTACAGCTACACTTGATCCACGCCACGCGACGTCGTTCTACGTTCAAATCAGGCGTGTTACACGTGTGCGTCGGTCTAATGTAGTTCTAGCTTTATATTTTTTCAGTTTTATTTTTTTCAAGTAATCATGCGAAACGTCACTATTTTCATACAAAACCAGAAACATATTGGTTTAGGCAATATTTGGCGACTACATAGTGTCAAGTGAGGTTTTTAAAGGTGCTTCTGAAAAATCGATGTTACACATGTATTGAGTCGAAAGTTCGAAACTGTAAACGAATTCCCAGGAATGTGGCTACTTAGTGGCGGTTCACCCCAATGTCACCCTAAAGAGGAATTCGATATTCAGTTGCAAAAATAAGGCGAGGGTCTTTTTATTTTTACTTTAGAATAAAAACATTGCGTTTACAAACATAAACTCGCAAGACAGGACACCTATCTCATCATCATCATCATTTCAGCCGAAAGACGTCCACTACTGGACATAGGCCTCCCCCAAATGTTCCCATAATGACCGGTCCTGCGCGTCTCGCATCCATCGGCTTCCCGCGACCCTCACCAGGTCATCGGTCCACCTTGTGGACACCTATCTGAATACCATAAAATGTTTGTCTCTAAGGGGAACCGAACCTGTGGCACGCAGTGCAGAATCGCATTGAAATAAACCATTGTGCCAAGCGTACATAAATTTGCATCTCATTCAAAGCTATTCGGGAGCACTTTGTCTAAAAAATTACATAATTAATGACTTCTAAGTCTTAAAAAGAATAATTAAAAGCAAGAACACCTTAATTTCTATAATTGCTTCAGGTTTGGTATGCTGTGTAATCTTAGGATTACTAGAAGTCATGCGAAGGGACACATGGGCACATTAAACACATGGTTGATGTGGTAGAAAGGATCTAGAGTGGCCTCCCACAACAATGTAGACCGATGATCTGGTTAGGGACGCGGGAATCTGATGCATGCGAGACGAACAGAACCAAGCGCACAGCTAAGGAGTAGAATTCCCTGCCGGAGTCTGTGTTCCCTGATAGCTACAACCTAGGGGTCTTTAAGTCAAGAGTGAATAGGTTACTTCTAGGCAAGCGTGCTCCATCGTCGGCCACATCATCGCGTACCATCAGGTGAGATAGTGGTCAAACGCGAGCCTATCAATAATAAAAAAAGGATAGTGGCGACGCGTGTGGAAGGCCATGTCCAACAGACAACGATCTTTCAACAGAAATGATGATGATTCGATGGGAAAATCCATCTCCTGTAGACTTTTCTAATAAAGTATTCTGAGTTACTTTCTTTTCACAAAACCTTTACACAAATTTGTGGTTATCAAAATAAAGATCTTTTTAACAGAAAATGCATAGCATAGCATAACATAGCATAGCATAGTCGGCCTTATAATGTTCCCACTGTTGGGACTCACGCCTCCTCTCTGGGAGAGGGAAAGGACCGTAATCCACCAAGCGGGCCCAGTGCGCGTTGGTGGATGTCACATGTCTTCCAATTTCTGGTTCTAGAACATGCGGTTTCATCACGATATTTTCCTTTACCGTTTTGAGAGCAGTGGCGATGAAATAAATTACACAAAAAAATGAAAATGCGAGTACAAATAATTCCCATAATGTGGCGGCATGTTTCTCTTCAAAAAGTTATTATGATTCCGTAGTATCCTACCGCAGTACTAATGCCTCCCCTTTCTTTCTACTTTTTCTCTCTTCACTCCTTTAGATAAGAATCCAACTCGTCTCACATCGTCTTCTAAGCTGGGTACAGACTGCTGTAATGTATCATGCAAGTTAACAGAATTCCCATAGTGTGGACGCCTATCGCGCGAGAACCGTGCACACTTCGCGCACGAACAGAGCATTTCAACTATGTGAGTAGGTACATGCTCGGTTTCTGCACGCGCTGCGTCCACACATATGAAATGCTCCTTTCTTCTTCTTCTTATCGTATCGATGGCAAAACTAGTTAAATTACTTGCCTGGCCCAGTATTCGGCCACGGCAGTGCCGTCCGCTGATACTGACATTAGGTCCCTACGTAAACAGGTAACAGAGCACGTGATGCAGGATCGAAGGTCATGGACATGTTCTGCGGAGAGACGCCGCACAAACACTGAAGATCGGAACCGTCCGAGAACCCCCATCTGTGGAGATTGTCTTTGCTGCGCCCAACTTGGGTGCGGAGTCTGTTTAGAGTTTTCCAGGTGGGCCATGGCAACTCGTGTCCAGGAGAGCCTTTCATGTTACCTTGCCTGTTACGCTACAACAGTCTGTACCCGGCTTGAGAACTTAATTAAAACGCAAACCAATATAATTTTATCGGCTTAATGAAAGCATCCCTATTTATTTACGTTAACCATTTCCCCCACTTTAACAGGCTTCGAATTCATCTCACGTCCGTTAAATTCGCATAAAATATATTATCAAAGGAATTTATTTCACATTGGGAAAACCGGATTGTGCATTCGTTTCAATATGCGATATCTTTCCAGAGCCATTTATTTAAAAAATAATCCGACCCAATTCTTTTATACGGAAAGTAATGACTGGCCTGGTGGTCTAGTCGTCAGTGGCTCTGATGGCTATGCCGGAGGTCGATTCCCAGCCAAGATAAATATTTGTGCGATGAGCACGATCATTTGTTCTGTGTCTAGATTTTTTTTTTTTTATTGGGTGGGAAATTGGGCGGAGCGAGAGATAGTGTCAACATTTACTAACTAAAAACCCACTCCTGTTCCTTCTATGCCTTCGTCCCAGGGCCCCGGGTTTCACTTTCACACTACCCGTGGCCCCAGTAGGCTTCGACCCTGCTGGGCCCCTACGATTTGCTGACATCTCCCTGAAGCGTGCGTGGGCTCTGTGTCTGGTAATTTATCTATAATATGCATGTATTGTTCTTATTGGAACATTTGAATACCTAGTTACTCGAAAATATTGGAGATTATAAAATTTTAGAGTTTTACAGAAATTACGAGAATATAATAATAGGAGCTGGATTATAGAATTCAACATGTTTAGATAATACTTTCGGCTTTATAAGCCGTTATGTATTAAGGCATAGTAAGCATAGGTTTTAATACTTGCACAAATTTTGCTTTGCGCTTTCAAGTTTTGAGCACAATCACACTTATATTGTAAAGGCGAAAGCTTGTGAGTGTGTGTGTTACTCAAACGGTTGAACTGATTTAGATGAAACTAAGCACACGGGATATAGAATAGCTTAAAAGCCTGGAATAGCTATTAGGACACTTTTATCTCACAATTACTTAAACTTGTTAAAAAATGAAAGAACGGGCCTTTTTGACATTATTTGAGAAATACCCTAGAATGTAACTTAGAACGGAACTGAAAGAAACAAATGTTTAAAAAAAATACTTACATTTTTTTTTGGCGCATTAAATAATAATATGATATATATTGCGAGTATTCTTTTAGCGTATTTATGTATTAAAAAAAAGTTAAGTTGTCAAAAAATTAAAGGCCCGTTTTGACATCTGTCAAAATTTGTCATCTTGCAAATTTTATTGTTTCATCAACTTAATTAAATTATGTAAGTAATGCCCACTCACAGTGGTAATACTTAAGAAATCATGAGGCCATTGAACACAATTCAATACAAAACGTGTCCTAGCTTAAATGTGTTCAAAATGAGTACACTTGTACTGAAATCAGTACGCTCATTAATGAAAGGGCTAATTAATACGTTTAACTAGACACGTGGAACCGTATGTATGTGGGATTATTGAGTGAGGGTGGAATGTCCCCCTCCTCCCCATACACGTGCTGATGACCGATCACTAACGAACGGTTGGCAACACTCGCCGCTTGAAAACATTGAAACAATAACATCTTTTTTCTCCTGGCTTTGGTACAAAATGGACATCTCACCAATGCACAAAAATAATCCGGCAATACGTTCACTGTGTCAAGCTATAGAATGGTTTTCTCTACCAGATTCATCAGAAGGCTAAAAGCCAAAGGGCTATGCTCGAAGTTTCCTTGCGTAATCGCATCAGAAATGACGATATCTATTTAACCTATTAAGTAGCATAATTAGAGACACTATAGTAAGACAATGATTTAATGAATTAAGTGGCATTGGGCAGCACATTGCTCACAGTAAAGATGGTCGATGGGGCCAAAAGGTTCTGGAGGGGCGACTAAGTACCGGAAGATGCAGCGTTGGAAGGCCTCCCACAAGGTGGACCGAAACGCACAGGACCGCTCGTTAAGGAGACACTCGAGAGAAGCCTATGTGTGTCCAACGATGATGTTGATGATGATAAGAAACCAGAGTCTGTGATTCCTGACAACTGGACTTTGACTGGGGAGTCTTTGAGTCAAAAGTGAAGTTTATTTCTAAATAAGTGAGATCCATCATTAATTAATTATCGCTTATCAAAATAATAGTTTGATATTCATCATATTGCTGCAGAAAACGTTCCTGATAAATTTAACGATGTAAAATGTAACTAAGGGTCAATTTTACCTAATAAACTAATCGTGATCCGTATATCCACAAGAGTTTTTTGCCGGTTCTTCCAAAAACGACCAATTAGATCCATGCACTAGCTTCAGACATTTTATAAGTGCCAATGTAGGCCTATGTGAAATAAAATGATGTTGAGTTTGAACTAAACTGCGTTCAAGTACTACATTCAGTGTCAATTACACTGACATCTACTGAACGCCGTTTCGTTGGTTAGATTCTGCAAGGAAATACATATTCATATTTGTATCTACACTAATATTATAAAGAGGTAAAGTTTGCTTTTTTGTTTTTTTATTATTTTTTTTTTGTTTGCAGGAGGTAATATCTAAAACTACTGCACCGATATCAGTTTTTTTTTTACCGATAGAAAGCTGCTTTATTCCTGTACTCGGGAGAAGCTGGGGGCAAAAGCTAATATAAGGAAAAGGTAATCTATATATATATTATAAAAGGGGAGAAACTCTTGGTAAAACATAGAGGATCTACCTATTTTTCGCACAGTCGAAACTACTGGGATTAGGAGCGTGAAATTTTGCACAAGGCTTCCGTTTATAACGTAGGCGAGCACTAAGAAAGGATTTTTCAAAATTCACTCCCTAAGTGTTTGAAGCGGGGTTTCAAAGTTTGTATCTACATTTACTCGAGCGAAGCCGCGGGCAGAAGCTAGTATTATATAATTCTTCTGTACGTGTTGTTGTTACCCGGTAGGTGGCGCTGCAATCGGATTCTCAATTTTGGTTTCTAACGAACCGCCAGCTTTCGAGCAGGAAGTCTGTCGCTAAAAAAATAGCTAGTAGAAAATATAATACTATTCAGTAAAAACATACCATAATAAGGTATCCACTCAAATAAGAGCTTAATCATTTGTAATATAATTTTCCGTCCGAATTGTGGATTTTCCTCGAAACAAGATATGTATTTATTCCTTCTCAAAGAAAACGCCGCATAGAAAATATTAAGACATCTCAGCCGTGATTTTTGCGCCCTCCAAGGAAAATTACATATTTATTTTTTCTTAAGCTCATGTTTCCTGTAAGCACCTACATCATTTTCTTATTGTAACAGGTTTAGCAATTGATGTACAATTTCAATTGGTAAATGTTTATTTTCCTCTGATTGTTAAATTATTAAAGCGTAACATTGATAAAAAATAAAAAAAAGAACCTGCCGAAGCAGAAAGCAAACTGTCAAAAAGTTAGTGACTGCAGGGGCGCCATAAACAAAATGGCGGCGGAAATATTACTTTTTACAAAATAAACCGAAAAAAAATATAGCAGAGCATAAACTATAAAATATAATGCGTTCAATTTATAGGAAATTTATCCAAGAACGTAAGTAATCAAACTTGTTCATACAAAAGTAGTCTCTAAGTATTGAAAATAGGGCCTACAATGAAGTGGGAGAGAGCGAACGCCGGCGTTCGCTTGTCAAAAAAATATTGGTAAATACAGATAAGGAGTTTCGTTGGTACCTGTACTAATGAAAAACATTGTATCACAGGCACCAGCATCTTTTATAATGAAGAATAACTTAACTTTAAAACAGTCCAAAAACGATTCACACAATGAAATGATAGTAAAAAATTAAGATACAAAGAATAAATATAATTATGTTGGAACCTGTTCCCGACACCGGCGGACAACTATTTTTTACTATTTTTAAATGTTTTTTTAAAGAAATATTTAAAAATGAAAATTATATGTATAAACAAATAAATACTATTAAGTATTACTATTAAGTATTAGTTTTAAGTATAGTTGTTGGGGTTGAGGGGCCATTTGTTTGGTGCGGCATTACGGGCGGCGATGAGTTGTATGTGTGTTGAAGGTTGGGAGATTCCTGATTTTTGATGCGTATGTGGGTCGTTGTCGCTTGGGTATCGCTTCGGGCTGGTGGCCTCTAAACCCTGAAATTCTGACGGCTTTTATTGTGATGATCGCTGAAAGGTGCTCTGGAGTGACGCCACTTGCACGTGGAGTTGCCCAGAAGCAAACAATGTAGAATTACCAAACAAGGGCACGGACGTCACGTCCGTGGTTTAAATGTAAGGTAGGAGTGCGGTTTTAGTCAGTAGGAGTCTGACACTGCCCAGACTGGCTCGTCTGTGAGGCAGCTTGGGCGTCCATGAGGATTTCCCACTCCTACCGAAAAAAAAAAAAAAAAAAAAAAAAAAAAAAAACAAATAAATAAATGGAATAATATAATTATGTAATAATTTCAATTTTTTTATTTTCTGACTGCGGTCTTAAGGCTGAATGAATAGGCTCTTAATAAAATAATGCGCTTCATCATCAACGATTGCAATACTGCTTACCATCAGGTGGGAGCGCAGTCAAGCAAAAATTTGTGTCATTTAAAAAAAAAATGAAAGAAGATACACCCAGCACAATTTCTAGCATTTTAGCTAAAAATAGAACCACACGATAATAATGAGGCTTGAATAGAACTATGCTATGCTTGCACGTACCACAATTTAGTTCACGATAGTGTAACGATGAGTGCAATTTAGTTTTGAACCAACATCCCACACTGTCCGGTCACTCACCGTTGGTGCATTACACTCTCCCCGTCCAATCAGTCAATATTGATGACAGTTTAGTTGTAGTATTCTCGTTCACATGTTCGACGTAAGACCTTTTGGAAAATGCTGGGAATCATATTTTTTGGGTCGTTGACTTTTGGAATAGGAATCGAATGGTGTTTTAAACTTTTTTTTTTTTACCTAAATTAGAGGTTAATTGTATATGTATTTGCTTAATAAGGTTATTAAGTTCTTTCATAGTATTTATTATTTTTAAAAAATAATGAATACTCAGGACTTCTAATCTTGATGAAAATATCAAAATTACCATAATGTATCCCTATAATCTTTGAAGAATTCCAGTTCCTCATGAATTACGTCATAAAAATAGAACCAATCAGGAAGTGTATCCTTTCAAATGAAGAAAGAATTTTTAAAATCGGATCATGAATGTCGGAGTTCTAAGGTAAAAAGCATTTAATAAAAACCGGGCAAGTGTGAACCAGACTCGCACACTGAAGGCTCCGTACAAACCTACCATAAACCTCCTTAAAAACCAAAACCTATGAAAACAGTTCCATTCCAAAATTGAGTTACGAAGATTTTTCCGAATCGCAAAAAAAGTTTTTTTTTTGACTTAACTACAAATTTAGTTTTCAGATTTTTTTCAATACTTGTGCGACCTTGCTTATGAATGAGACCTTGCTTCATGCCAAATTTCAGGATTCTAGGTCAACGGGAAGTAGCCTATCAATGTTGATTCCCTTGAGAGTGTCGAAATATACGTTTTTTGCAACATAAACGGCCGGTTTTTTTTTTCGTTAACACAGAAGTTTGATTTTTTTCACAGCTTCAAGGGACCGCAGACTCGTTTAAGGTTTTAATTTCAACTCGATACCTACACGCGTTCCTGTGATAATGGCTCTTGACAGACAGACAACAAAGTGATCCTATAAGGGTTCCGCTTTTTTCCTTTTGAGGTACGGAAACCTAAAAATAAGCGAAAGAAAAATACCTTTGCTAGCTTATTTTTGAAGTCGGCTAAACACAAATCATGAAGAACTCCGTCGAAACTGCTTGATCAATTTTTATATGTACCTACTAGCTTCTGCCAGCGGCTCCGCCCGCATGAAAATAGAGTTACAAACTTTACGCATACAAACTTTGAACCCCCGTTTCAACCCGTTAGGAGGTGCATTTTGGAGAACCCTCTCTTAGTGCTCGCCTACGTCATAAAAGGAAGCTTTGTGCAAAATTTCACGCTCCTAGTCCGAGTAGTTTCGGCTGTGCGTTGATATGTCAGTCAGTCAGTTTCTCCTTTTATTTATATAGATTTGGTAGGTGTCTATTGTCAGAAGTCGTATTTCCCCGAGTACGACAGACGAGCCGCCCCCACTCCGCACGAGAACGAACGAGAACGACGAGAGAGAACATTTTCTATAAATAGCCCGTAGTAGTACGCTTCGTAGTACTACTACGGGCTATTTATAGAAATCGTTCCCTTCACACAAAATTAGGTTACAAATTGATGAAAACAAAATGATTACTTGGAGTTTTTTAAAAGAAATTTCAGGATCGCTACCTTTTGTTTTGCTTTTTGGTACGGTTGGCTTTTTTATCGTTGGGAAAATAATCCAATGACATCCCGCGCTCTTGGGCGGACGAGAGGGTGTGTCAGACTTTTACTGACTAAAAACCCACTCCAGTTCCTTCGTTGCTATTCATACCAGGGCCGAGTCTTCCTTTTCATAAGCAGACCCTTGGCCACAGTAGGCTTCCATCCTGCTGGGCGAGTGAACAGTACGCTCCGTCGACGACTTGGACTCGGGTCGGCCGGTTGGCGAGCTACCCATTGCTCGCCGTCCGCAAGTCCGGTTGGCTACATTTTTTTTTAAATTATTATTACAGATAGGCTCGCATTTGACCACTATCTAATCTGGTAAGCGATGATGTGGTCGACGACGCTTGCCTGGAAGTTACCTATTCACTCTTAACTTAAAGATGCCCAGGTTGTAGCTATCAGAAAACACAGACTCCAACAGGGAACTAAAAAAAACCATTGTGGGTACAGCTAAGGAGTGGTCCTTAGCTGTACCCACAATGGTTTCCAGCGCTATAAATATCTATTGTTTAATAATAATATCTATTGACACTATTATTTCTATTTGAGTAGTTTTTTTCAGTTTCCAACAACTTAGGAACTTGTCCAGTTTTTCATGTTCATCACTGCATTTTTTTAAAACATTATTCTAATTTATTTATTTAAACTTCATGTACAGTAGTGGTACATAGTCGGACTTAATGCAACAAGGCATTCTCTACCAGTCAACCTTTGGGTTAAAAAGAAAATAATGATCTAATGATTGCAGTTTTAACAGGATTTTCTTACTGAGCATAAATTAAGATGCTGAATTCAACTTAACCGGGTTACGGAACAAAAGTTAAGCAAAATCAAGTTAGCTGAGACTATAGTTCATACTTAAGCTTACTTTTTTTTTAGGTGGAAAATCATCCAATGACTTCTCTCGCTCTTGGGTGGAGCGAGAGAGCGTGTCAGACTTTTACTGGCTAAAACCCTCTCTTTGTCCTGCGTTCCAGGACCCCAGAAAAGAGTACTTACCTAGTGATACAATTTTGATGTACGATAAAGTTTATTCTATTCTGCACACAAGTATGCAAAATGTCCTCAGTCATGTAAACTAAGTTTGAATCATCTAGGCTTAGTTGCAATTTTTTTTTTCAAGTTATTCTAAAGTAAAGATAATGTCAGTGGTAACGGCCCCGACTTACGAGTTGTAGGTCGCGGGTTCAAACCCAGCCAGGCGCATTACTTTCTGTAATTTATTTAATCACCACTGCTCTCAAAATGGTAAAGGAAAACATCGTGAGGAAACCGGCATGTCCTAGAACCAAAAATTCGAAGATATGTGACATCCACCAACCCGCAATGGGCCCGCGTGGTGGATTAAGACCCATTCCCTCTCCCAGAGAGGAGGCCTGAGTTCCAGCAGTGGGAACATTAAAAGGCTGATTATGCATAATTACGTTAAGATAATCAGGCTACTCCACACAAGAAGACAGCTCATGTTCCGGAGTCGATAAACGTCAATAATTCATCAATTAATAATTTACGGTATTGTCTCTACTTAGTAGCTACTAATTACGCCGCTCGACCTACCAAATTAATTACGCCGCTTGACCTACCAAATTAATTAACGAACCAACAGAACTATAGGAAAGGCATACCTAGAAATTGGCATTACCTGATCGCTGATGAGACGGACTGATTTTGTTGTACTCTGGGTGAATTCACAAGGAATTCATTACATACATATTTATAATTAGTTATAGATGCTAGTCCATCCTATGGTTGTCTGTAAAAAATCGCTTTTAGCGATAAGACCGCCCATTGTGACACTATATTAATATTAAGTTCCTAATGTAATTTGTATTATTTATTTTTTTATACAATAAAGAATATATCTATCTATCTAGTATTAATAAGTTAGGATAAGCGCATTTATCGCATTGGGGAAAAACAAACCTGTGAAGACAGATGTAAGACGAAGAAAAAAAAAAAATCAATTTTTTATTATTATTTTAAATACGTAGGCTCGCGTTTGACACTATCTAAAAAAAGAAAGAAAGAAAATATGTTTATGCGAACGCAAAAGGCAACTGAAGGCCTCAGGTCAGATTAAAGGAACTCCACTCGACTTAGTCATATGATAATGGAAGTCAATTTGGTAATCCAAGGCGTAGTCGAATAGAAGGACAAACTATTTAGGGTAGTTTCTGCCATCGGCTTCGCCCTTTCTCTATACAAACTTTACCGTTTTCGTCTCATTAGGGGATAAATTTTGGAAATTCTTAGACGTGGGTGAACGAGTGAGTCGGGAATCTGTCTTTTATATTATACAGATGATATTAGAAACATTTTCAAGATTATTTCGTTAATCTGATTAAAATTTTAATTATGATAGACTGATAAATAAGAGTATAATATACTTTATTGTATCTACACTAAAATAGTTACACCACTGATCATATCGTTTTTTTTTTTTAATCTTTGTTAATTTCATTGACAGTCATAAAAAACAAAATTTTATAAGAGAGGAGGAAAGTTTCCTGCCTGGCAAATTTTTCAGCCATAGGAAAGTTATGTTTCTTTTTTTTTAATATTGTTAGGCTCGCGTTTGACCACTATCTCACTCACCTGATGGTAAGCGATGATGTGGCCGACGATGGAGCACGCTTGCCTAGAAATAACCTATTCACTCTTGACTTAAAGACCCCTAGGTTGTAGACAGATTATGTGCAGGGAAACTTAGTTTTTTACAAATACGTACTCAGGATGAAAACTACCTTTCGATTTCTGATCTAAGCATTTTGAGTATTATTTCTAAAAATCTAACCTGAAAATCTGTCAAAATTTAACGTTAAAATTCTTAGTATACCTACTTTACATGAAGTTATTAGACGACCTCTTTCCTATAAAATGGAAACCCTAAAGTAAGTCATTGTACTCGATCAAAATCTATGCTATGACAGGTCATCCACCTAGTTGGCCTAGGTACGCATGAAGTATCATGGATGGCGTATTATCATGGATGGCGTATCAGCTAGGATCCCCGGTCCAATTGTGGGAGGGAACACCGATGTGGTTTTTAGTCAGTAAGAGTCTGACAGACCCCTTCGTCTGCCCCAGGCGAAGGACATCCATGAGGATTTTTGAACCCCGGCAACAAAAAAAAAAGGTACGCATGAAGTACCCGATAACGATTGGTTTTATTTACTTTTTCTGAAAAAATTCTAGCATGAAAAGTCGAAGCCTAAAAGGCGTAAAATCATAACTTATTTTTTAAGTAACATTATATTATAGAAAAAAAATCTTATTACCTATATCCAGTGTCTGGTACTGTGGTCGTAAATTGATTACATAATGCAAAAAATATTGGTCAAAAATATTTCACGAATTACTTATATTATTAACTATTAAAAAAAAGATCCAAAGCCTTGGACATCGGTCGAGTTGCTAGCCTGTCGGTTTTGTATCGTTTACATTTCGGGGAGTGTGCATTGGAATATCACAATCTAATTCCGCCAAGTCCGTTCCATCATCGGAACACTAGACGTACGGCGTTGCGCCACCGGTACATGGTAGACATCCCACCCATACGTACAAAACGTTTTGAGAACACATTTATTATGCGCACAGCCAAGGAGTGGAATTCCTTGCCGGAGTCTGTGTTTCGTGATAGCTACAACTTAGGAGTCTTCAAGTCAAGAGTGAATAGGCTACTTCTAGGCAAGCGGGCTCCATCGTCGACCACATCATCGCTCACCATCAGATGAGATGGTGGTCAAACGCTAGCCTATAATTAATAAAAATAAAAAAAACTCTCCTGAAAAAATCCATTATTTGCCTTACGACGATATGCATGGATGTATCGAAATATTTGTTAAACTAAAAGCAACTAAAAACTAAAATATCAATAAAATTTACAACAATAGCATACTAATTGTAAAAACAATATAAAAATTGGCATAATACGAGATATAACAATTTTAAACACATTTGGCCTTAGACATACACCTGTACATGTCATGGCCTTTGACATCAAAGACTGTGTCGGAGTTTTCTGTCATAATAGCAGCTTTGAAGATTTATAACTTTGTTGTTGATAAAATTGTTTTTTTTTTTCATGATGGTTTACTAAAGCTAAAAGCCGGCGAAGTGCGAATCGAACTTGCACATGACGAGTTCCGTACCAAAAACTATAAAAATTAGACACTATATTACTTTTTAGGGTTCCGTATCCAAAAGGATAAAAACGGGTCTGCACTAGGCTGTTCCTCATGAACGAAGATAGTAAGACAGTTGAAATTTTCAGTCTATGATGTATGTCTGTTGCCGCTATAACAACAAATACAAAAAAAGGTTATAATAGTGTCTTAGATAATGGTTCGGAACCCTTCATCCGCGAGTCCGATTCGCACTTAGCCAGTTTATTTTCATATCTATAACTAGCACTTGGCCAGTGACTTTGTTCGTGAGAGTGTTTTCTTACAAACATAATACCATATTTTGATGGTAGTGTTGAAATCTAATAATAACAGCGTTTATCATTCATTTTGTTCTAATTGCTTAACTTAAGAAATAAGTATCGGCCATACAATTTTTAAAATCACCAACATTGTACCATTAGGGATAGTTCTGAAAACGAACGACAACCTATATACATATTTTTTTTATTATTGACTAGCTGACCCGGCGAACTTCGTACCGCATAATAGTAAGGATAACGCCATGTACTGGCATTACCAGAACAGCATAATTCATTTTATATAATGACATTTTAATTAGAGATGGCGTTGTGTTCGGATTTTTTCCGTGAGTTTTTTTCCATTTTTTCTCACCGTTCAAACCTTTTCTGGACTATCACGAATATTTTAAGACCAAAATTAGCCTAATCGGTCCAGCTGTTCTCGAGTTTTAGCGAGACTAACGAACAGCTATTCATTTTTATATATATAGATAGGCTCGCATTTGGCAACTATCTCACCTAATTTAGTTAGGTTACTATGTGTGCTAACAACCAAGTGTATCGGTACACGTAATGTAATTTTAAATACAAGCGTAATCCCCTCTCTTCACCCCCTAAAAAATGAATCAAAACATCAAAAAGGAAGCCTTGAACACAATTTCACGTTCCTAGCGTACACGTACCCTATCAGTCAGTTTCCATTTCTCACAAAATCTATCAATCTTCTATTTGGCCTCCCTCTTCCTCTTCTTCAGTCCTCATTTATTATTAATCTCTTTTAGTCAAATGCAGTTCTCACACCTCTGTCTCAGCATCACTCCTCAGTCTTCATCTCAATTATCCACAAACGATTTCCCAACGTATCTAACACTGGCGCCAGCACCTAATGAAACACTAAATTGAATACACGGATAGCATAGATAGGGTTTCAAATAACCAAGCTTCCAGACTAATTACCCCTCAAGAGCAAGAAACTCGAATAAAGGCCAACAACAGTTACAATTTGAAGCCAGACGGACACAGAGACAGAGGCTGTATCTGTGTCATAACACCAAACTATAGATAACACGACACGTGATAACGTTGCGTAATGCCAATGACCTTCAGACAAACAGAGTACGATGATGCCGGCTGTTTGAATACGTTCACTTCCACTTTGATGAGACGCGCGAACGGAAGCGGGGTCGGCAGAAATGTGGGTACGCATTGAGTTTCTGGACTTTTTTAGGCTTCCGTACCACAAACGGAAAAAACGGATCCCATAAAGGATCACTTTGTTGTCAGTCGGTTTGTCTATCAGTCAAGATTTATCTCAGGAACGCGTGGAGTTATCGAGTCTAAATTAAAACCATATATTCAAATCTGCGGTCCTTGAAGCTGTGAAATAATCAACCTTCTCAGTTAACGAAAAAAAAAGAAGGCCGTTTATGTCGTAAAAAAAACGTTTATTTCGACACTCTCAAGGGAATCAAAATCATTGGGAAAAATTCCTGTTGACCCAGAATTCTAAAAACCCAGAAATTTAGCATAAAGCAAGGTCTTACAGCACAGGTATAGGAATAAATCTGAAAACATTAAATGTATTGCTACTTAACAAAAAAAAAAAACATTTTTATTTTGATTCGGTAAAATCTTCGATTCGCGAATTGAACCATTTCCATAGGTTAGTTTGTATGAAACCCTCAGTGCGTGATTCCAACTCGCACTTGCTCAGTTTCTGTTGACTGTTAATTCCAAGCTGGTCAAAACATCGTGGACTTTATACATTTATGAATAAAAAACTGTAATCACCGATCCGCATTAAGTACCATTCGATGATTATTGTTCGCAGGTCTTGAAGTAAATCGGTTTCAAGCTAATATTACTAAGTAAAATCAGTTAGAAACGTGCAAGTTTTAGGCAGGGTTAGCAACAGATATAACTGGAAGTGGAACAGATGGAGAGGGAGGCCAAAGAAAAGTTACATGGATTTTGTAAGAAGTGATATGAAAGAAAAAGGAGTTAGTGATCGCGTGGCGGGTGACAGGATAGAGTAGAAGAAAAAAACTTGTTGACATGATGATGAGTAACAAATATAATATCGTAAAAAAGTTGTTTCATATTTTCTATCAACAACATTTTCGAAACCATTGCATTGGACCCAAGTAATACAGGCATTGCCTAGCTCGGTTACAGAAGCTACATCCAATACCTTAAAATTATCTTGCTTAACTGTACCTACCTGTTATCCTAGTACTAAGCTTTTTTGAAATAAATTATTATTTATTAATTTATTTTATTGGACCCAAGTAAGTATTGATACAAGTAAGATTGTTTTAAGATCAATTCAATCAGCAAGAAGATTAAGTCAAGTTGCATGTTGCATCTCCAGCTATATGCACGTATATAGGCTATGCAAACATTTGTTCCCCGTGGAAATCGAGCCGGACTCACGAAGCGTAGCGCCTATTTACCTGAGCCAATAGGAATTCAAGTTCTATAGACGAAGTGGTATCGGAAATTGGAACGCCTTTATGATAGGAGATAGTACGATTACTGACTGTTGCTCACGTTGTACGGGCATCTCTATTTTTTCACGTTGTGTTTCAACGTTTAAACGTTGAATTGCGTTGGATGAAACAACAAGCTTTAGCCCTCTTAACTAGAAATTGTATCCGATATTGGTAATATTCTCGCTTTGTAAAATAAACTGCAAGAACAGAGAATAGGTATAGTATCATCAAAATGTACAATAAGCACTTCTCTGCTGTCCAAAATAAGGAAAACAACCGTGAAGTTTTATTTGAATTTAAAAGCAAACGGATGATAATAACCTGTGTTTTTTTTCCTCACGATTCAAAGTTTTTATAAAGACATGCCAACGGTCGAAATACATAAATATTTAACAGCGATGAGTCATATCGCGTGGAATGCCTTTACACCGATCGTGTGGTCATTGAGCGACGTACACTGTAATAATTGTCTGGTCTGTTGTGTAGACTTGTATGGAGTTAAACCACTGTTACCTATTTAGAGACAGTCATGAGGATTAGAATCCCAGGTTTTCGTCAATCAAAAATATTAAACATGCTTCATATCTCGCTAACCAACAAAGAAAACTCGACACACGAAATCTTGAAGAAGAATCTGTAAAATGAATGAAACTGCGTCAACCAAAGCTTATCCATTCAGCCATGCCTTAAAGATCAATCACCGTTTCCAATAAATCATTTCTAAATCAATTTTCCATCCGTCATAATTGACCTAGAATTCTGCTTACCCACTTTATATACAGCGTAAAGACCACAAGCCATCTGGGAGCGAATGGTAAATATTACCAGGCATTACCTCATCGTTCACCCGAAAGCGTAGGACTGGTCGATTGCTCCATTCCTCACTGATCGAATGGAACAGAGAGAGATGGGAGATCGTACCGGTTTGGGGACTACGGACTACTCATCATTATTTTAGTATAGCGTGTATATCTGAGGTAATTTGTTGGCTAGGCGCGCTTTACGAGCTTTTTTTGTGGATATACAGAGGATCTGTTAAATGTGGGAATTAGGTATTGAAGACTCGGGTTTTGGTTTCCAGAATAATCACGATTGAGCTAGGTAATGTAATCCACCACAAATACGAAATAGCATTGGATTGAAAATAAAATTAATCTAGCTGAACTCGGCAGAAATTATGGGTAAGTAAAATTGAAAACGTATTTATTTTGTTTATTTTTTTGAAAATATTGGTTTAAGCTCCTCGCAAGGTGGACCGATGACCTGGTGAATGTTAGACGCAAAAAATCGGTCATTTTGGCGAAACTTTGAGGGGACCTATGACCAAAAGTGTACGTCTTACAGCTGAAATCAAGCAGACACTGCGCCCGTATTTACCTGAACTGACCTAAAATAATGATTACATTAAATGATTTTTTCTTACATCGATCATTGCCCATTTCTTCTGCAGGTGGAGTTCGTTAGCTAGTTCAATTTAACCTCATAGAACGAAAGGCACTCCGAACCTAAAGACAATCCAAACATTGAACCCTAATAACGGACGCAGAGAGCCCGCATTTGAACTGCAAGCAAGCATTTAAGGCGCAGGTTTTGAATATTTGCTAACTCTGTTTTAAAATCGCAAATTATACAACATATGCAGTTCTGATGACTGGGGACTTTGCTTTCAATTATCCCCAAGCATTTTTCACGCAGGAAAAATATCCTACAGTCTTGTAGAAAATAGAATACCTATTAAATGCTCTAGAGTGCCAACATGCAAAAAATCAAATAGTCATATATATTCTTTAACATATTCGAGATTACTATATTTTTTCATAGAGTTTTCTACTATTTGAGCCGGCAAATCTTTATTCTGCCATATAAATTATCAAAGTAAAAAATGGGAGATGGGTGTAGAGAGTAAAAAATAGCTTACAAGCTACCAAATATACAAAAACAAATTTCATAAAAATGCATCAAGCCGTTTCGGAGGAGTTCGATAACAAACGCAGTGACACGAGATTTATAATAAAAATACATTTAGTCGAACATAGAACCTCTTTTTTGAAGTCGGTTAAAAATGTAATAATAGGTCTTTACCTATGAAATTGCCGTTTTTTAAATCGGGTTTCTTTAAAGTGTTATATCTTTGAATTGACATGGAATTATAAGTTCAAATATACTTTTATATTAAAGGTACGTTATTATTTTTTTGAATTTAGGTATTGATTGGTTCCTTTGTGTTTTGTACTTTCTGTAATATCGCAGTACTTGGCACAGGCTTTGTCGCCATTACTACATAATTTTAGTTGACTAATAGTGTAACATCTTAACACTGATCCTGTTTAATGCTACGTAGCACACTGGTTATCTCAAGACCAATATTGTGCTCATTCTCGTAATCAAACTATCATCAACCACAATTTCGCATAAAGCTAGAAATATCCGATACATTTTACTCTTACACACTAAGGCTGAGGCTACAGTGGTCAGCGATTTGCGATGCGACTGGAAGAGCGAAACAAGTCAAATAATTATGGTGTGGCTACACTAGAAGCGAAAATTTAGCGATGACGTGACTATTCTACACATATGCTTTATTTATAACGAATTAGATGAGCAATTCATGTGGCTATACTGTAGAAGAAAAAGACAGCGATTTCACTGCGAATTTGCATTATAAGTGTTGGGCAGTTCTCATAATCTTAACCTTCGTGCATCCAAAAACATGCTCCTTCATATTCCCTCTCACCGTACTGGCTTTATGTCCAATTCATACGCTGTTTCCACCATAAAACTCTGGAATGTGCTTCTCCTTGACATCAAAAAAGCTGCAATTAATTTTCCTTCAAGCGTAAAATTCTCTCAACTTTAGTTTGGTCTTCGTCACAATTATTATTGAGTTTTCTTAATGATTTGATATTTTTCATAGTATTTATTAGTTTATAATTTTAGCATATATATGTATTTATAAATAAATTATTTTTTATTTTATTTGTTCTGTTTGAAATATTTATTTATTGTGCAAACCTACCACATTATTATCTTTATAACCCAAATGTTGACTGGTAGAGAATGCCTTGTTGCATTAGGTCCGCCTATGTACCACTACTGTACATGAAGTTTAAATAAATAAATAATCGCGATACAGAGGCGAAGAACACGACGCGCGCGGGGATATATCGTTTGGCTCGGCAATCGAGGCAGTCGTGGTCGGCTTTGTGAAGATGTGTATTATTTGAATTTAGCTTTGTCAAAACCAAACTTTGTGTTTTGCTAGAAAATCCTTAACTTAATTACGAACTACTTACTTTTGAAAAAGACATTGTGTTGGATTCATGAAATAAATAAAGACCTGCGTCAATTTCCAGAAACATTCTTTGAATAATACAAGAACGTACTTGTACTTCAGATACAAACAGTTCAACATCCATTGTAGACAAATGATTTGAACGCGTCCCCGCGACATGAACGATCACACCTTTAGCGTTATAATGTAGTTACTAGACAGCGAAACCCTCTAAAATTGTTATTTTGAACTTAACGCAAAATAAATCGCTACTTGATTTAAATTCGCTCAAGTAGAGTAGCCACATAATATTACTTACGAGCGATTTGCTTTTCTACGTTTTAAAAGACAGTTGCAATATAGCCACTAACATAACAGACACTTAAATTAAAACGGGTAATTTCTTGGACAGCGAACCATCAGCGGTTAATTGTCTGTCGCCGTTGACGATACGCGTAATGTAGCCACAAACATATTAAGTAGCACTGTTGAAATTATCTAATAAATTCGCTTAAATTTCGCTGATAATTTTGATGTAACCGATGCTATGATTACAGTACTATTGTTCCAATCGCTTACAAAAATCACCTACTAGTAATATTTAGCGTACAATGGGCTATAAACGTGAATTTCAATTATTTGTTTTAATCGTTCATGTATCGCCGGTCGCATCGCGGTCTAGTGTAGCCTCAGCCTTACTCTAATTTACTTCTTTGTAAACTAAATAAACAAGAAAACTTCGATAGGCCGATCCTCCCCGACCTCCCCAAGCCGCGACTCTAACGTCCAAAATTGTTTCAAACTTGCATTCGTGTGAGTTCGGTGCGCCCCGAACGTTACCGAAGCCTGCCGAAGACACTATCACTATTCGTGTAGGTCACTGTCAATCTATATCGACCAGTTTCGCGAATGACATTGAGTCGTTAAGTTCATTCACACGCGTCGTCTGATTCAAATTCTTTAGATACTTATGGCGTAATGTTCCATTAAATAATACAAGCCGACGCGTACAATGGGCGACAGTCAAATAAAACATTGTCTAATTTTTTTTCTTTATGAAGATTTTAATATGGCGAGCACTGCGTAATAAAAGGCTACCAGTATTATTATAAGAGTAACAATAAGTTATTTCTATGTTAATTCACGACTGAAGGTCAACCTTTCTGATGTTGACGTGAGGTTGGCTGTAAGAGAAAATATTATATTGATTTTGTTCTGTGATTCGAAGACAAGTTCTCAATTTTAACGACTCTAGACCCAATACATTGGAACAGGCTTTGCAGGCATTTTTTTTTATCAATACAACTAATTTAAAGATTCCATTTTACTCGCTTATACTCTTCGATAATGGTATATAAGTTGTGTAAAACTGAATATTACCGAACATGGCCGAGTCTAGCCGAAGCGGTCATAAGAGGGTTATTCTGGATGGATGAGGTTACCTTCCCTTGGGGTTATGCAGGTCAGACGATTTCAGGTCGCGTTGTACATGAAACTTGCGACGAAACAGATGGAGGTAAAGTAAAATGTGTGGTCAACACAATGGGCAACCTTTTATATCTCTGGGGTATGCTAGGGGACTACTATGAGGGAAATGTTAGTAGAATGGCCAGCAGTGTGGTCACTAATTAACCCAGAAAGTGTAATCATAATGAACATAGCCTAATCATAATCCTGGGACGTACGGACAGCGTTATCAATTACTGGTTATCCCCTCTTTCCTATGGCCTTTTAATATGAGGGGGGTACCCAATTGATTCTGCTATCTGTACGTATCGTTTAAATTAATAAACTAATAATTGAAGGCCGAATTCTGGAGTAGCGACCACGTGCCGGAAAACGCAGCGTTGGAAGGCCTCCCTCAAGGTGGACTGATGAACTGGTGAGGGTCACGCAAAACCGATGGATGCGAGACGCAGAGGACTGTTTGTTATGGCCACACTTAGGGGAAGCCTGTGTCGACGTCTTTTTGGCTGAAATGATTATGATGATTATGAAGTTTAATTATATTTGGATGGGGAACAAGTATGTAAACTAATATCTACCTGGTATCATCAGTTTTACACAGCTTTATTGATAATTCCTTGAAGTTTAACAGGAAACGTAAATTAATTTAAAATATAGGTACTTTTAGACTTGCCTCAATAATTCGTTGTGACATTTTCCTCTTTGGTTGGCGCGATTTCCGTTGACATTTTTAAACTATGACGGACATTATGAATCACTGTCAATTTTCTGTCATAATTAATCATTATGGAAGACTGTCCGAAAATAACGTCATTATTATAAAATAAGAAAATAGCCTAAATACCATTTCAATATGGCCGATAAATTTTAAAACGTAATTACTTTTTCTAATTCTGAAATTTTTATCTTCGAAATTTTTACCTCGTTATTCGCTATTGTAAATTAATTTATATTGTTCAAAAGAAGTTCACAAAAAAAACATTTTTTCCGCCATTTGGTCGACCCCAACTAGTGATGTGCAATAATTCCAATGAGTCGGTATCGATATCGAAAAATCGACCAAAAGAAGTCGAGAAGAAACTCACCTAAAAGACGAAGGAGAAAGAGGATGTCACGAAGAGTGGTGCCAATTCGCGGGGATGGTAACTGTTTGTTTCGTTCTGTTTCTTATAGTATTTACGGAACTCAAGATCGTCATCGAGAGATCCGACTCAGTGTGGTAGACAGAATAGTGAACAATTGGAATTGGTATAAGGATTTTATTATTGGAGATCGATCGTACGGGTTTCACATGTATACTGCTCATGACTACAGGAGATTGATGTCGACTGACGGAGAGTACGCAGGCCACGTGGAACTACATTGCGTCAGCGAGCTCTACCCACAGTACACCTTCAAAATTCACCGAGATTCTTGCTCAAGGACCATAGACTACGGCAGAGGACGAAATGTCAAACATCTTCTGTTTTCTGGATACTTAGATGCCGGCCATTACAGTGTTTTAGAATATCATTAATTTTGTGTTCGTATTGTTGTAATAAACTATTTATTTTTTGCGTTTTTTTTAAATGCTGAGACCTAGTAAATTAATGAGAATTCTTTAAGTAAAAGTAACATCTGAAATTAAGGCCTTGACCATGCCGTGTTGTAATATCAGGCGTGGAAGCGAAAAAGAAGGATGGAGCTATACACGCTATATAGATCCATCCCTTTAACAGTTCAGTTTAGGTTTTCAAATGGTTCGTGTTAAGAGGTAGGGCCTCTGTTCTACGATTATACGGTTGAGATATAGGAAGTTAGATGGAATGGGATATCCTCGTACCGCAGCGATCCCACGCGTATCTCACTGGGCGCGTCTTTGTAAATATAAACGTATTACACACGTCGAGTGTTATCTTTAAGATTGGCACAAACATGAACTGATTTTTAAATTTTCTTTTCACTAATTTTAAATTACTATGAACGTTTAGTGGACGTGATCAGACTCGAAAGAGAGTCCAATTTGTCAATTCATTAAAAAATATTTGTTTTCGTAATCGTTTATTTAAGATAACGTCAAGATAATTTTGATATTATCAAACACTCCTTATTATTACACAACATCTTTGTATTTATCTAATTATAAAACGTTTTTAATTTCGTACCAACCTACAAAGATATGACTTAATTACTAGACAAAATCAGCAGTTCCTAACTAAAAACAACATAACAACGTTTATAGCATTTGTAACAGACAGACAAGTTAAAACTAGACAAGTGTTCATGGTCACCTGTTAGTCATATTATTATTGTACCGTTTCTACTATCAAAACTGCATGACGAACCGACAAGGTCAGCGCAACACTATGCCAACTTTTTTAAAATGCATTCTTGTACTCAAGATTATTTGATAAGTTCAATCACCCGAACTTCAACCATAATTCGAGTGTAATAAGGTCCAAAGTAGACTAAATTTCAAAACATTCCAGCCAGAATGTATTGGGTGAAGTAATTATGGTGATCGAGTTGCAAACTTCATGGTTGATGTCATTCTCGACGTCTTACCAATTTGAATATAAAGGTGACCGATATTCTCGCGGTCTTACTGATTGTGAGTTAATTCATAAGTTCGTTTTTTTTTAATAATTTTATATTTTTTTACAGTCATTTTTTGTTATTGTAATATTAAAATATTGTAGCGTCTTTAGATTTGGGTATCGGTTAACGCAAAGGTCGTGCAGACGTCAAAGTTTTGGTATTTGGCTAGAAAACATCATTTAAATCCGTTTAAACCCCAGTAGGTAGTCGAGCTAAAGTTTCAGAGCAAACGTTTCGTATACCTAATCAATCTATGAAAATAACGAGCCTCTTCAATTTACAGTCATTTAGAAAAGTAAACTTTTTTAGGGTTCCGTAAGCCAAAAGGAAAAACGGAACCCTAATAGAATCACTTTGTTGTCCGTCTGTCTGTCTTTCAAGACCCTTTATCTCGGGAACGCGTGGAGGTATCGAGTTGAAATTAAAACCATATACCTACTCAGGTCTGCGGGTCCTTGAAGCTGTAAAAAAATCAACCTTCTAAGGCAACGAATAAAAAGATACGGCCGTTTATGTGGGATAAAACGTACATTTCGACACTCTCAAGGGAATCAAAATTCATAGATTCAGTTGACCCGGAATGCTGAAATTTGGCATAAAGCAAGGTCTTATAGCGCAAATACAGGGATAAATCTGAAAATCACACATGCACTACATCTACGCTTACCCATATATAAAACAGTTTTCAATGCTTACCTGTAACGAAAAACAAATTAATGATTAAACATAATAATATAGCACAAGCATAACATAGCCTTATAATGTTCCCGCTGCTGGGACTCAGGCCTCCGGTCTAGGAGAGGTAATACGCTATAATCCACTAAGCGGGGGCCCAGTAAAGATTGATGACCCATACCTTTGAATTTTAGGTTTTAAGACATGCCGGTTTCCTCACGATGTTTTCCTCCACCGTTTTGAGAGCAGTAAATAAATTACACAAAGTTAGGTCATGCTCCTAGGTGAGTTTTAACCCGCAATCTACAACTCGGTTAGTCGAAGCCGTTTCTACTGGCCTACCACTACTCTAAATATTTTTCATTACTCATAATCGCAAAGTAGGTCTGAAGTTTCTTGATGAGCGGGTTGAAAGTAATACTTTTTGCCCTAGGGAAAATTGCTGTCAACTGACAGCTGTCAAATTATTAAAAAAAAACTAGTTTTATTATCACAATTCTTTTGAACCATGTCCCAACTTTTTATACAGCCAGTCAATTACAACGCGATATACCTACAATTGAAATAACATAAAAATAAATATTAAGTAAAGAATATATATTTTTTAAATGACTATCAAAATTTACTTTCAACAATTTCTTTAAAATAACATAGATATGGGAAAAATATTTACCATTTTTTCAATCATGAAAATAATTGCTGAATAACAGATCGGCCACAGAAAAAAAAAAACAAACAAAATAGGAGGGCAAGCAGCG
Source organism: Mythimna pallens (assembly GCA_961205895.1). Classification (NCBI taxonomy): domain Eukaryota; kingdom Metazoa; phylum Arthropoda; class Insecta; order Lepidoptera; family Noctuidae; genus Mythimna; species Mythimna pallens. Next base: position 1,949,098 of record OY540824.1, read on the forward strand.
ATCCGATCTTCATTAGTTTTTTCGAGTTGTAGAGTTTTGTTTACACTTTATTCAATCTCTGTTATAGGAGATTTGTAATAGCACAACACCAAATAACACGGGACAAGGGCAGGAAGATGATGATGAGGAGATTTGTAATAACACGATAAATTCATCAGATTCAGATATGTATTTAACGCGTGATTCATACGTGGAAAACCTTTTACCGCCTAAATCAAAAGAAAGATACCTAAAATCATACGACGACTCAGGTTTTTATTTTTAGTTTTCTTGTAAAATCTACAAGTCCGTGATAAGACCTGTCATACTGTATGGATCAGAATGTAGGGCTGTGAAAAAGACGGATGAAAAAAGATTGCATGTAGCGGAGATGAGAATGTTAAGATGGATGGGTGGTGTGACGAGAATGGATAAAGTGAGAAATGAGTATATTAGGGGAAGTTTGAAAGTGGCGCCAGTGACTGAAAAATTGAAAGGGAATCGTTTGTCTTGGTATGGACCTGTGAAGAGGAGGGATGAAAATGTTACTAAAAGAGTTATGAGTTTACATCTTGATGGATGGAGAGGGAGACCAAAGAAAAGATGTATGGATTGTGTGAAGAGTGATATGAAAGAAAAGGAAGTTAGTGATAGCATGACGAGTGACAGGGCAGAATGGAAGAAAAAAACATGTTGCGCCGACCCCAAATAACACGGGACAAGGGCAGGAAGATGATGAAGATGATGACCGTACTTGTAAAGAAAGTGTTTACCTCGGGTTTAAGCCTTATTTAGTCCCCTAGGGTAACAATGTACTATTAAGATCCTATTGTAATTTTATTATTGGAGTACAATAAAGAGTATATCTTGATATAAAAAGAAACAGACTGACTGACACATAAACACAAAGCCGAAACTACCGGGATTAGGAACGTGAAATTTTGTACATGATTTCCTTTTATGACGTCGGCGAGCATTAGGAGAGGATTTTACAAAACTCTCCCCGTAAGGGGATGAAGCGGGTTCCAAAGTTTAGATTGGGAACCTACTTTCACGCAGACGAAGCCGCGGGTAAAAGCTAGCCTATCTGTATACGTAAAAAAATATAATAATTTAAAGACTGCTTTTTTTTTAAGGTTTGAAAATCATCTAATGACAAATCTCGCTCTTGGGTGGAGCGAGAGATAGTGTCAGACTTTTACTGACTAAAAACCCACACCTGTTCCCTCTTTGCCTTCATCCCGGGGCCCCGGGCTTCGCTTTCACACTACCCGTGGCCCCAGTAGGCTTCGACCCTGCTGGGCCCCAACGATTTGCTGACATCACCCTGAGGCGCGCGTGGAACAATACGCGCCGTCGACGGCTTGGGCTCGGTCCGGACAGTTACTGGACGGTCGGACGGCGAGCCACCAATTGCTCGCCGTCCGCAAGCCTGCGCCCAATTTAAAGACTACTGACGTGTAGACTTATGACCCGTAGACGGTGCAGCAAAAGCTAGCGAGCAAATGAGTTGAAACAGTTTAGTGCCTGTTGGTTAACTTACGATACGGTTTTTCATTGATTTAAAAACACCAGATTTAGGCTTAAAAACGGTTCACATGAAGATTTGATCAAGTTTTCTATACAATTTTGAAAAGACAGTCGCATTTTGTCTAAAAGGCAGTTTGTATTAGATGTTACAACACATTCTACCATCTACTATATATACACATACACATATTCACCACATACTACATAGATTTCTACCATCGGACAACTCGACGTACGGCGAGTGTCCACCCTTACGTTGTTAACACCTCTACGGCCCGGACTAAGAGTTTATCAATGTTCGCTTGTTTTTCCTACTCCTTTCAAAAGGCTCTTAATCTTTAGAAATACGTTTCACATAAAAATTGCTGGTTAAGTTTTCTTCAGAATGTACTCGTACATAGCATATTTATGTAAATCAATTAATATTTCGTAAAGAAAATAGATTGAATGCCGCCTAGGCAGTAGTACGAGTATCTGTGCATTTAATTCCGCCCAGATGTTCCAGCCCCCCTGGCCAAGTTACGATCGTTTCGTTCACGTCGAACACCTAGAGTAGGCCAAGCCTCCGATTCCTTTGTTCTGACCACGTAACTGGGCGTTGAGATGACATCAGAACAAAGGAATCGGAGGCGTGGCCTACTCGAGGCGTTCGATGCGAACGAAACGATTGTAACTTGGCAGGGTTCCTAGGCAAGGGACTATACGCCTTAAATGTATGGGTACACTAAGCAGTCTTATCGCTGACAGCGATATCTACCAGACAACCTTAGGATGAACTATAAGAACTTAAACTAAAAAAGGGGGTAGTCTGCGGCGTACTGCTTGCAAATAATAATCTAACAAATTTTACATGGAATATATTCGACAAACACTCTCGCTTTGATACCGTCAGGGTCGCATGTCCACAACAAAGTACTCCATCTCGTCAGCTCTTCTGTCACTTATGAGGATTGAAGAGCTAAACGAGATGGAGTACCCAGTCGGAAACACACGACCCTGTCGAATAAGACACGATAACAGTCGTCGGTATAATCCAAAGTAAGCGGTTAAAATATAAGCAGGTAACAAATAGGTATTTTTAAGACAAAGATTTCCGAGCCACAACTCAAAACATGTTATAATGAGAACCTTCCGAGGGTAGATGAGTCAGAGCGTTGCAAAATGCCAACATGCACCAATGACTAATAGTTATTTAAGTTACTCTTGCACATATTTTTATGACCGCTTGTATGTAAATTGGTGGCACTTAATGCAGGACGTTGATCTACGTATTTGTCACTCTAAGACCTAGATTAGTAGATCATACTTGTCAGTTTTTAAGGTTCCATAACTAAAGGCACCCTGTCACTAAGACTCCATTGTCCGTCTGTCTGTCACCAGGCTGTATCTCATGAACCGTGATGTTGAAATTTTAACAATGTATTCCTGTTGCCTGTGTAACAAAAAATACTAGAGGTTAAATATAGTGTCTAATGTTCTATAGATAATGGTACAGAACCACTCCGTGCGCGAGTCCGACTAGCAACTGGCCGGATTTTTCCATGCAAAATGGCAAGGTTTTTAAAAAAGATAGATTACGCAAACCATATGTGAAATAAAAAACAACAGATACCTGTATCTGTTGTTTTTTATTTCACATATGGTTTGCTTTAAAAGAATCACAAAAACTTCATGAAAAAAACATGAAATAATTGAATAATATATCACCATATTTCAACACCGCATATAATATCTAGGTCAGAGCAGTCGTTATACATTCAAAACAGAAAATAAAAACTGACCATATTTTTCAATACGAAAGTCAATATGAGATAACTGAAAATGTTATGAAAGCGGGTCACGGGTTCTAGTGCCATGGACGCATGTTAAACTGTCATTCATCTCTAGTGTGTGGTGTTGGCGTGTTAAGCACAAATACGCAAGCCACTTCATCTCTCTTGGTTGACTCGTCTGAAGTGGCCTTTATAAATAATAGAGTGATTGCCACGTCAATAATTTTAGGAGTGGCTGGAAAGACTTCACGGCGTCCTTACTTACCGCATGACGCAGGTCCTGACCGGGCATGGTACGTTCGGGAGGTTCCTGCACCGGATCCGTGCAGAAGAGACGCCCGGGTGCCACCATTGTGTGGACCGCCCGGAGGACACGGTGCAGCATACGGTAGAGGTGTACCCCGCTTGGGCAGAGCACCGCCGTGTCCTCGTGGGGGCGATCGGCGGCAGTGATCTCTCGCGCCGGGCCTTGGTACAGGCCATGGTCCGGAGCGAGGAGGAATGGCAGGCGGTTGCCTCCTTCTGCGAAGCAGTAATGCTAGCAAAGGAGGCGGCCGATCGCGTGAGGCAACGGTCCTCACGCCCCAACCTCCGCCTGGATTCCGATCCCGATTTCCGGCCACCGTAGGCGCGGGCTTGCGGACGGCGAACGATGGGTGGCTCGCCGTCCGATCGTCCTGTAACTGTCCGGACCGAGCCCAATTCGTCGACGGCGTGTAGTGTGAAAAAAAAAGTCAATAATTTCAAGAAAAAAATTCTATTATTTTCTTTTATAGATATAGAAACATTGGGCGACGAATTGTCCCACGACATGAAGCGCAACGCGCAAAAAATTGTCCCGCGTCACGTGAATGCGTTGTAAAATGTTGGGGGATAATTTGTGGGGCACTTGACCACGATGTGGCCGATAATGGAGAACACTTGCCTAGAAGTAACCTATTTACTTCTTGGCTTAAAGATCCCAGTTTGTAACGATCATGAAATACGGACTCTGGCCGGGAATTCAGCTTTTTAGCTGAATGCGCAATGAATGTGTTCCCAAAATGTCTTTTATAAATCAGATCGAATAAAAACGACAACGAATGTTTGACTGAACCTGAAAATAATACAAAACCTGATTCAGTCAGGCATTATGTGAATCGTCCGCGCAAATTAGGGCACTCTAATACGGCTTGAGTTAGGTTCGAGGGGATCCTAAATCCGGGCATCCTGATCGCGTCGATTTTCTTTTGTTTTTTTTTTTTTTGCTTACTGTAAATGGTCCGAGGAATTTAGTACAATGAACGGTTTATTGTCCGAATGAGTGATTAGGATTAGAACCTTTCATTCTCAACGTCTAATGTTTTGATTAATTGTTTTAAATTGAAGGAATAAGTTTTTGGCTTTCTTGCTAAACTTTTGAACTTCGTGACAATGCGACAACGCATTCTATTGCAAATTTTACTAAAACTATTCTAATTATAGAATTATTTTTTTTGGAAGTGAGACTTTGGATGGTTCGATAATACAACCCGGTAGGAGACGCTACAATCGGTAAAAGAGTTATGAGTTTACATGTGGATGGATGGAGAGGGAGAGGGAGACCAAAGAAAAGATGGATGGATTGTGTGAAGAGTGATAACAGGAAGTTAGTGATATCATGACGAGTGACAGGGCAGAATGGAAGAAGAAAACGTGTTGCGCCGACCCCAAATAACACGGGACAAGGGCAGGAAGATGATGATGAGGGGACGCTACAATCGGGTTATCAATGTTTATACGAAAAGCTAGCTACAAAAACTTTCTGGTAAGTTACAGTTATAAGAAGAAGTATCGTTTCCACGTGTAGTCGCTGACAGATGCCAATTCCACAAAAGCGTGGAGAACGTTTTCTTAGAAACTTAACTCGACTTCAAACAGACATTGATTGGGAAATAACTAGATTAAGTTGGACGGATAGCTTCGGAGAAGTTGCCAACTTAAGTAATAATAATGTCAGGACCAATCATGTTTATTACCCTTGACTTGGCGTAGCTTTTAACCCCAGATAAAAAACGAATACAAGACTAATGTGTCATGTTAAGAGCCGGTTGCAGCCACAGAGTATTTTGTAGCTACTGGCCCGAGTATAAGCCGACTTTGCGGCCCCGTAACAGCGATTTAATTTTTATAAAAAAAAAACATAGTAATGCACAAGTACTTACTATTCAAGATTTTTATTTTACCAAACCCTTCTAAAAAACAAACTTTATTATTTTATGTAACTTTTAAACATTTCCGTGACGCCATTTCATAGATAAACTACACCCAGACACAGAACAAATGATCGTGCTCATCACACAAACATTTGTCCTGGGTGGGAATCGAACCTACGACCTCCAGCATAACAGTCAGGGCCACGAACCACTAGATCAACAGGCCAGTTAGAGTGATCAATCAATCAATCAATCATTTATTCTGAAACCCATTGATTGATTGATCTGGATGAAACTTGGTCCGTAAATATTTATTACTTCTTCACGCTTGTACGGTTGCAAGCGTGAAGAAATAATAAACATATATACAAGCCTTAATAATAAAAATGTGATTAAAATAGAGTCTGTACCGTCCTACTTTTGGGCAAAGACTTCCATCCATTCCTTCCCTTGTTCCTGACTCTGGACCACTTCTTGCCAATTCGTAAGGAAGGCATCTAACTCGTTCCGCCATTTTCATCGAGGTGTGCCGCCACTCCGACTTGCAATTTCACGGCGCCAATTTTGTGTGTTAACTGGCCCACCGCTCGATTGGAATGTGAGAAACTTAGCCCAGATAGATAGATATACTCTAGACGGTCTCTAGACGTCGGTCTTGGCCCAGTCCAAGTTTGTGGTAAGGGAATTACATGACTTGATTCCGCCATCATCTTTGTATCATCGGACAACTTTTTGACAGCGTTTTACCTCGTTGTTTTATACCCCGTACAAGGAAGGACGAACAATTTGCCTGCTGCGGTCTTGCCGTTCGATTATAATTTAGGTGTCTTCACGGCTAGAGCAAATAGGCTCTTAGTAAACTACTACGTTTCACCATCAACGATTGCATCACTGCTTACCATCAGGTGGGATCGCAGTTAAACTCTAGTTAATAGCATTTAAAAAAAAGTTTTGCATTTTTTAAATTTGTTTTTTACGAAAGGAACAAATCTTGGTAAACTGAATACTTAGTCCATCCGAATTAATTTTATGTGGTCATCCGGAAGTTTAATTGTTTAGTTTTTATACGAATTGAGGATATCTACCCGTATCAATTGATTTAGATTGAAAGTGCAATAAACGATGAAGATTTTTAATATTATTACATATATAGGGGGGAACTGATTGCTCCCCTAATAACATCTTTTTTAAACTCTACTCTAAATGGTTACAGTTGATTCCAGAATATAGTAATCAATAAAAGACTGTCACCTAGCTACCAATTAAATCATTCCATCATATTCTGAATATCACTAACGGATGGATGGAGAGGGAGACCAAAGAAAAGATGGATGGATTGTGTGAAGAGTGATATGAAAGAAAAGGAAGTTAGTGACAGTATGACGAGTGACAGGGCAGAATGGAAGGACAAAAACGTGTTGCGCCGACCCCAAATAACACGGGACAAGGGCAGGAAGAAGATGATGATGATGATGATGTTCTGAATAACACTAACTCACTAGCGATGCTAGTTTGTCTGGCTAACACATGAATAAAGATGAAATTATTCCTGTTTAATTAGTAACAATGTTTGATCAAATATTTGACTATTGCTCTATCGCACTTTTATGCAGGGTAGCTATTTAGAAACTCCTTTAATGGGACAATTCGCCTTACAGTAATTTTCTATACTATCATTATTTTGTTCTTGTCTAAAATTTTTATCTTAGCGCATTTTTTTTCTTGCATACTTTTTTATAAGTACGTGATCTCTGTAGTGACACTTTTCTTATATCATATTATTCTTTTCATCATCTTTGTTTTGCATTTTTCCCAATTCTATCCAGCCATGCGAGGGAATTACATGAGTTGATTCTGCCATCACATTTCTACAACCTGGCGCGCGATTTAAGATAAACCCTTACATTGTTAACACCTCTACAGTCCGGACCTAGCGTTTCGCCTCGTCGTTTATTTTATAACGCGTACATCGAAGGACTGGAACAATTTGCCTGCTGCGGTCTTCCCGTCCGATTATAATTTAGGTGTCTTCATTGCTCTCATATCTCTTTAGTGTTCACTTGTAGTAAAAATAATTTATAATAAGTATATAAAAACGAGCAAATCTAGTATCAAACTCTCATCGTCCAACGAAATATTTGAACCAATATTCCATCATGGGTCCAATATCTACCACAAGTAACGTTTAATCCGTGTGTAACGCAATTGACACGGTTTGGGGATCAGCGTCCCCCGAGTGACATCAGCCCGCATCACGATGACTACTACCTATGTCTGTGGTGTCCTGTAGAGACTGGGGGACGGCAATACAACAATCAATAAAAATCCGGCAGTAATTACTCGTCATTAATTCATTATGAACAACGTTTGAAATGGCATCCTACATACCATTTGACTGGCCTGTTGGTCTAGTGGTTAGTGACCCTGACTGCTATTCCAGAGGTCGAGGTTTCGATTCCCACCCAGAACAAATGTTTGTGTGATGATCACAATCATTTGTTCTGTGTCTGGGTGTAATTTGTCTATACTATGTATGTATTTAGAAATATTTAAGTATGTTCATCAGTTGTCTAGTTCTCATAACACAAGCTCTGCTTAGCTTGGGAATGAACGGCGTTGTGTGAATATTATTATTATACATTTTTGAAGTTATGTAGATATTATTAATTATCCAACATAAAAGATATTTTCAACAGAAATAAGTCATCAGTTCTTGGAGCCAAAATGTAACCAAAAAGACGTATTTTTGTAAGTCGATGTGTTAAGTAGGTACCTATGGATGTTTCTTTATGCAGTTTGTTTAGTATTCCCTTTTGTTTCCGTCGTATGAGTTAGGTTCTTTTGGACTTGTGCTGAATAGTCATTATTGAAAAATAATTAAACGACACACTACAGAATAAAATAATGCAGTATACAAACTCCCTATGAATTGGTTTAAAGATTACCTCAATTTTGTGACATAAATGATAATTTTTTTGGTTTTTCAGCTAACATAAAGTTTTGTCGGTAATTTTTCTTATTATTGTTGATACCACTCAAAAGTTGTACCAAATTTTTTGCACCTTCTTGGTCGTGCTATTACAGTAATATGACACCTACAGCACGCCCGCGACCCGTAGAAACTTAATGCAAGGATATCTAAAACTTAGAACTCATCTTAATCTAAAATAACATTCATCATCATGATCATGATCATTTCAGCCAAAAGATTTCCACTGTTAGACATAGGCCTCCTCCAAGTATCGCCACAACAAACGTCCCTGTGCGTCTCGCATCCATCGGATTCCCGCTACCCTCATCAGCTCATTGGAAATAAGAATATCTGTAAATTTCTGGAAATTCAGATTCGATCAAAATACATTTTCGATTTATGGGCCTCCTAGCTTGAAAATATTTCGATTTTTGCGAAGTAGGCCAGAGAGTATGGAGACAGGAACTTAAAAAAATATGAATTGAATGGATATGATTTGTGTCTGTAACAAGCGACTGAAATACATACGAAATTACGCTTTATACATTCACGTCACAAACCGCAAAATGTGGCTTCATACGAGGATGCATTGCCTGCAGCGTTTGGTTAGCAGCCGGCGATCGCTCACCTATAAAGTTGCCCTACTGGACTTATTCAGACTGTGGTCCAATTCTCGTTGCATTCATATTGTGAGGAAAAAGAAAATCGAAGAGATGAGGCGAGCATAACTTTGAAATGAAGGCGGGCTTACATCAGCTGGTCATAGTCGGTATGCGGGAAGAGAATGCTGCCGATCTCTGGTACAAAATTTAATATCGTTCAAGCGTTGTGCAGTACTTGTTTTTTTTTTTTATACTGCAGGCGAAGGTTTCGAAGATCTTGGAGCTATTTTTATTAAATTCACATTCAAAGTCACGATTTTAAATTTTGAGCAGCCCCGTGTTAGCTGCCCCGACTTAGAATTTGAAGGTTGCCGGTTCAAACAAGACGTATTACTATGAGATGAGTTTGTATCAGAAACTGAACTATTATAACTGACTACGATGTTTTTTTCCCATTCTGCTCACTGAATACAATACATAAATCGATAGAAAAAAATCAAAAGTCAATAGATGGCACAAAACAGGGTTTCCCAAATAATTTTCTTAATCCATTACCACATTACCTTAGGCGATTATAGGGAGTCGAACTTGGAATAAAATTTAAGTTGAAAATTTGTAAAAACCATTAGATCTGTTGATATTCTCAATAATTTATTCAAAACTCACACTAAATAATTATACGTGTCTAAAATATTCAAGGTCAAAAGTTGAAAACAGTTTTCGTAAATATCTCTAGTCTTAGTAATCAGTAGGCTAAATCTAACATGGTGTAAAAATATTGGAATCGATAGTGTGAACAAACTACATCAGGTTTCACATAATACTAAATATAATGTTGTATATTTTGTAACCATTATTGAGATAAAGCACGAATAGTGAAGCGTACTACACACACATGTACACTACGCCTAGCTCAAGGTCAATAATAAATCCCACTTTATAATGATTAGGTTCAATCCCAAAGCTGACTGATAAGCAATTACCGATACAAATAAATAATATACCACAACTGTCACACAACGGCATCTAGTCCCAAACTAAGCAGAGCTGTGATATGAGTACCAGAAAACTGATAAACATACTTAATATATTTCTAAATACATTTACACCCTGACACAGAACAAATGATCGTGCTCATTACACAAACATTTGTCTTGGGTGGAAATCGAACCCACGGCCTCCTGTATGGCAGTCAGGCCCACTAACCACTAGACCAACAGGACAGTCGAAGTCGAATTTCAGTTAAATACAGAACTTGAAGTAGTCTTCCCAACATATTAAGCATAATCAGCCTTTTATTGTTCCCACTGCTGGGACTCAGGCCTCCTCACTAGGAGAGGGAATGGGCCGTAATCCACCACGCGGGCCTAGTGCAGGTTGGTGAACGTCACATGTCTTCCAATTTTTTGCTTCACCGGTGTTTAGTGACCACTAACCACTAGAGAAACAGGTCAGTCTATAATGGTTAGGTTGAATCTCAAAACTGAGTGATTTTAAGCAATTAGCAATTACCGATACAAATATATTCGAAGCAACATTTTATACGTGTGTATCCTTTATTCGACATTGGCACAGGACATAAAAACCTACATTGACTGTTTATCTGTGACGTGCAAAACAGTGAGTCAGCTTCACCGCATCATGTCGATTTGTTGCCGTTTGGATTTCAATGAAAGACTTGTGTTATGTTATGTGTTTGGACGTTTGTTGTAATGATTCCAATGTAGTATTGTACTGGACATTGTTTTGCAACTTCCGGATTAAGGTTACCGCAGAAGACGATGTCATAAGTTGTCTTTACAAGTAGTTCTCTGATGACACGGTTGGTGCAGCGGCAAAGTTAAAAAAAGTTCTACATATGGGACGTTTTATAAAAAGCTTTTGCATTATTGTCGCATCATCATCATTTCAGCCGAAAGACGTCCACTGCCGGACATCGCCTCGCATCAATCGGACTCCCGCAACCGTTACCAAGTCATCGGTCCACCTTGTAGGAGGCCTTCTAACGCTACGTGGTCGCCATTCCAGATTTTTTCGGCCCCAACGGCCCTCCGCACCATCTTTGTCGCATCGTTACTACTAAATAACGTAATATATCAGGAGATAAATCCACGTCAACTTTCAATTTCTTTTCTTTTATTCAGACTAAAAAATAAACCATAATTTTGAAATATATACCTAATTAAATTATTACACCATTGTAGATAAATGATTGAATTACAATAATTAAATTAAGAGTGTTTAATTAAAGTTTATGACGCATTATGATAAAATGGCAGTATCTGTTACAAAAAGTATAAAAACAAACTTTCGATATCAAAATATTATGGTGCTGCTAAAACGTCTGTTGATAAGAACTTGTCCTCTTAAATTACAGATTATTTTCGGCAGCCAACAGTATTCACTTCCACAGGAATGGATAATACTAAATTAATTACGTAGCTCGGTATTAATTACAGCATTCTATTTCACTTTTAAAATGTTGTTCTGTCCGTTAGCGTTCACGGGAACTTGTTAATTAATAATAATAATAATATTCCACAACTATCACACAACGCCGCCGTCTAGTCCCAAGCTAAGCAGAGCTTGTGTTATGGGTACTAGACAACTGATAAACATACTTATATATTCTTAAATACATACATATATAGATAAATTACACCCAGACACAGAACAAATGATCATGCTCATCACACAAACATTTGTCCTGGGTGGGAATCGAACCCACGACCTCCGGCATAGCAGTCAGGGTCACTAACCACTAGACCAACAGGCCAGTCCAATTTCATTTTGTTTGTGAATAAATAAATGTTTCCTAATTAATTATTTTTCGAAAAGAGTAAGGTCAAACAGACAGATAGAAGTAAAGGGTACTGGCTAAAAAGTGCAACGCGACAATGAGACATGAATTTGCTTTCCTATACCCGTAAACCGATTCCGATGGAAATGATCCAAAAATTAATTAATGTTCCTGATTCCTTCCTGCAGTCATCATATTATTATATCTAGCCTATTACTGTCCTACGGCTGGGAAAATGCATCTTTCCATTCCTTCCATTGTTCCCGGCTCTGAGCCACTTCTTGCCGTTTCCTAAGGAGTACATGTAGGTCGTCTTGCCATCTCCTTGGAGTGCCGCGACCTCGTTCGCGCGGTTTCAGGTCACCAACTTTGTGTATTACCGGCCCACCGCTCGATCGACATGCTGCAGACATGTCCAGCCCAGCAGCCTAAATATAAATATATTAATAAGTATGAAACACGCCCTTTGTTTATCCAATGCAATGGCCCGATAAACATCATAGTTTTTTTCCTCAACTACCGTTGATTCCACTGTGTATAAGTTCTACAACAAATCTTCGGTGAGTTGTGCTCGGTAATCGAGCCAGATAAACTCGTCCCCGCGTATAAAAACTATCCCCGGCATGGTTTATATACTCGGTTCATCGGTTTGTGTCACATGCAGAAGTTTGCAGCGTAAAGCTTTCATAATAAATAAAATTTATATTTTATCGTGTCCTGCCTGATACGATAAATACCTACCATCAATTGTAGCGGGGGCGAGCTCGCGCACTTTCCTGCACTAGTGTGGTCAACAGTAAATAAACGTAAATGACGTGAATATGGAGCGGGTTTTCGAGTAAGTGTATTGAAAAGGTTAGCCATTTTGAATCTTCTCTGTAAAATGTAATGCAAAATAAAATTTCTGATGTAGCAAAGATGTGACTATTGGATGCCCTGCAAACTACAAGTATTAATGTTTCGTTTACAGAGAAGTTTCAAGGCCAGTGAGTGATCTAACGCGTTCAATGTGTGACTAGTCCGATATTACAGTTTACTCGTTCAATGTCTACAAAACACATAGCAGGTCTTTAGTTTCTTTGTAGGTCACTTATACAGGGTGGAATTTTGTAACGCCGCCTGGAGGGAAAGTAACATAATTTATAATATTCACACAACTATCGTCTACACACAACGCCTTCTAGTCCCAAGCTAAGCAGAGTTTGTGTTATGAGTAAAATAAAATAATATAATATAATATTCACATAACTATCAATCACACAACGCCGTCTAGTCTCAAGCTAAGCAGAGCTTGTGTTATGAGTACTAGACAACTGATAAACATACTTAAATATTTCTAAATAAATACACACACAATAGATAAATTACCCCCAAAATAGTTACCTACTCTTAATACTGGATAGAAAATTTGGCTTAAAAGGAATCATTTCTACAAAGGAATCTTCATAAACCTAAGTAAAATCTTACCATTAAGTGTCGGAGTTCATCAAAAACATTTCGTTTGTAATAGAGCATAATAAGGTAATACACTCATTATTGAAAAGTGTCTCGATTAGATTGTAAATAATCAATCAATAATAATCAAAATTTTTATTTATCCCTAAAAATGCATTTAAAATTTACATTTTAAAATTTAACCTTTATTTACGGATGTTTTAGGAGATGTTAAAATCATATGCCCTATATTACGGAAAGAGTACTTTGACGAAAGATCTGAAGAGAAGCGTACACTGTCCAAGACAATACAATCTCAGCCACCAATAATACCTTATCTAGACGAACGGTGAGTATTAGAATTAGAAAATATATTATGTTTAAGGGATGCAGGTATGTGCAATCTGATCTTATCTAAACTTACATCCAAACTAGCTGTTTAGTTATATTATTTGATTTCTAAATTGATTAAGTTATGATCATAGAACCAACTGCTTTTGTTTTTTATTTATGTAAAAGTAAATGGTTGGCGTAGGTAATCGCTCCGCGAAAAGATAAAAAAAGCACGTTAAGGCTGTGCAAATTCGTGGTTTTTATTCGTAGGTCTGTCAAGTCAAAGTCAAAGTCAAAAATTTTTTATTTCACATAGGCCTACATGGGCACTTATAAAACGTCAGAAGCTAGTGCACGGTTCCAAATTGGTCGTTTCCTATGGAGAAGAACCGGCAAGAAACTCCATGGTTACTCTTTTAAAAAAATTATTGTTTACAATATTTTCATATTACAGTATTAATAGACATTATGTAAGAACAGTGTGTGACGCCAGAAAGTCTGACCAAACCTCCATGAATCCAATATGTATCTTGTTGCCCATTAACTGGATTGTCGAAGTGTCATAGGCAGTCGCTCCAAGTAAAAAAGGGTATTCAGCTGCATCGGTTAAGACTGGAAGCCGAGCCCAAGCGAGTTGGGAAAAGGCAACATAGCGGATATAAATATCATATATAAAGTACCTAAACACACAGCATAAAGACTCACAAAGATTTGCACTATCGAGGGCATTTCCTGATCGCTAGCACATGCGCTGACTGTCTAGCTTATTATAGATAATTACGATATTATTATTATATTCAGCATAATCGCATGGTGAATCATTAACTCGTAATATCGTTAAAAGTCAATTTATTATATACAGTAACTTGACCTCGCGATACTGTCTGTGTTTTAATTGACAGATTTGTTACAGATAACAGAACAATACGACTGTCTTTCCTGCCCCCCTAGCCAAATTACAACCGTTTTATTTCGATTCTTTTTTCGTTGATCGCCTCGAGTAGGCCACGCCCCCGATTCCTTTGTTCTGACGTCATCTCAATGCTCAGTCACGTGGTCAGAACAGAGGAATAGGAGGCGTGGCCGACTCGAGGCGATCAACGAAAAGAGAATCGAAACGAAACGGTTGTAACTTGGCTAGGGCGGCTGAAGAGTTAGGTAGAAGTGTAGGCTGTTGTACAATTCATTCTTTATGTTATAGGTTAGGTTAGGTTATTAGGTTCGCTTCCGATCAGTATATCTAAAAGGTAGCCTGAAAAAATACGAATCATTCATCATAGTGTTAGGTTTAGAATTCCCCGCTAGCTAGGACCGCGGGGAATTACTGAAAAGGAAACCGGTAGACCTAGAACGCAAAGGGCAACTGCTACCGGAACACCTGAAGAATATTAATAAATATAATATGTTTACTAATAAATTAAAGCTATTTCTACTAAACAAAAGCTACTATAATATAAATGAATACATGAATGATAGACAGAATTGCAATAAACTTTAAGTAAGTATTTAAATTGATATTATTCTACATTTACCAATATTTATTTTATTACTAGTTAGACATTATCCATTTTGTTATATTGAGTTTTGAATGAATCTTGCTTTATTATTTTAATTTGATTAACGTTTGACATTATTTATTATTTTGGTATTAATGTTTGATTTTGATTATGTTATGTGATTATTTTTGTTTGATTTTAATGTATTGTTTTAATGGATTTTAATGTTTGATTTTACCAATTTTAATTTTATTATTTATTTGACACTTTTTATTATTTTGTTACATATGAATTTTATTTGATTATTTTTAATTAAATTATAAGTTTGACATTATTTATTATTGTTGTTTATATTAATTTATATTAATTCGATTAGTGTTTGATTTTGATTATTTTATTTGATTAATGTTTGATTTTGATTATTTTAATTTGTTTCTGATATTTTATTTTTGTTTTGATGTAATATTTGATTATTTTAATCTGATTTTAATGTTTGTATTTTGATTATTTTAAATTAGTTTTAATATTTAATTTGTTTTTGAGTTATAATTTGATTCTAATGTTTCGATTTGATTTAATGATTTATTTTTTACCAATTTTGCTGTGCCCTTACAGGGTCCATAAATGTACCTTAGCTTTAAGCCTATTGTAACATCTTTAATCACATTATGGTATGCAAATAAATGAAATGAAAAAAAAATGAAATGAACTGTAGGACACAGGTGTGGTTTTAGTCAGTAAAAGTCTGACACGCCCTACCGTTCCATCCAGAGCGGGGGAAGACATTATATGACTGTGGAAGCCTTAAAAAAACTGGTATAGAAGTTAAGATAAAAAAAAACGTTTAGAATTATTTTGACAATAGCTACATATTATAAAATTTTCTTTTTTAAAAGTGTCCTGGGCACTTTTCCCATTGACATCGAAGTAGGTGATTTTTCGATGCCCAATGAGTTAGTTTTCTACCCGTTTGTACAAATTTTTGTGTTTTCTGTTTTTATATATTATATACCTATCAAGCTATAATATGTACTAGTTCAGATGTTTATAAGTAGTTATACAATAATTAGTATGTGTGTCATACTTTAACAAGCACTTGGATAACTATAATAATAAATATAGCATAGTATAGCACAATCAGCCATTTAATGTTCCCACTGCTGGGACTCAGGCCTCCTCTTGAAGAGGGAATGGGCGTAATCTACCACGCGGGACCAGTATGGGTTGGTGAATGTCACGTCTTCGTATTTTTTGGTTCTAGGACATGCCGGTTTCCTCACGATATTTTCCTTCACCGTTTTGAGAGCAGTGATGATGAAATTAATTACACAAAATAATGCACCTGGTTGGGTTTGAACACTCGTAAGTCGGGCCGTTACCACTCGGCCACCACTGCTCACTATAATAAATACACACAAACATAATAGGATTAAATCGCAATTGTCTGTGGGTTCTACAAATGATGATTAACTACTTGTATTACAATTTTAGGTGAAAATCGAACAAGCTATTACGCAGCGTTACCGTCAGTACAACAGGCTATCACCATTGTTTCAGCGTGATATTTCCTCCAACCACAAACCCAATAATAGGTAATCTATTTGACTAACTGGAATACAATAAACAGGAAAGATATTTAACATTTTCATTCGGGCTTGTTCAATAAATTTAACGGCTGATACAATTTCTGGCGCTAGCCAAAATATGAGCCGGGAATGATCAATTACTCAATTTATAGACAGGTTTATATATGGAAACATTATTTACTTTCAGTAAATCAGGGTTATGATAAAGAAAATATTGTGTAAGCAGTTCTCTTTTCTTTCATGTCACTGATAGAAAAGAGTTAGTGATAGCTTGACGGGTGGACAGAATGGAGGGAAAACAAACGCAGGAAGATAATGTTACAAGGTGCTATTTACCTCCTGTAATGTTGTGCTAAATCTGCACAACATTACAGGAGGTTGTTATAAAACTCGTAAATAATCATATAAATTATATATGGCATGTTTTTGAGGCGCGCGTGGAGCACTACGCGCCGTTGACAACTGAGGCTCGGTCCAGACGGTTACAGGATGGCCGAAGTGTTTATCTAAAAGTTACTTATTTCGTCAATTGCAAGATATTGTAACGCCGGCGGCAATCTCTCGCGCCGAGCCCTGGCCAGGCCATGGTCCGAAACGAGGAGGAGTGGCAGGCGGTCACCTCCTTCTGCGAAGCAGTACCTTATGCTAGCAAAGGAGGCGGCCGTTTGCATGAGGCAACTGTTCTCATGCCCCAACCGCCGCCGGGATTTCGATCCAAATTACCGGCCACCGTAGGCGCGGGCTTGCGGTCTGCGAGCAAAGGGTAGCTCGCCATCCGACCGTCCGTCCGTCGACGGCGCGTACTGTTCCACGCGCGCCTCAAGGAGATATCACCAACTGTAGGGGTCCAGCAGGGTCGAAGCCTACTGGGGCCAAGGGTTTGATTCTGAAAAAGAAACTCGGCCTTGTTACAAAAGGCAATGAAGGAACAGGAGTGGGTTTTTAGTCAGTAAAAGTCTGACACTATCTTCCGTTTCGCCCAAGAGCGGGATTTGTCATTAGATGATTTACCCGCCGAAAAAAAAACCTGCGCATAGGTCCCTTTGACTACAGGGTCCCGGGTTGCAGATGGCAGGAAAGAAATAGGATGAGACATAATCTGCGATGATTCTACATCTGCAGTGCCTCTACAAGCTCTTAACGTGATCTGTCTGTCGGCCTAAACTGAATAGTTAATGGGATGGACCTTTATAGGGTGTATAGTTCCACCCTTCTTTCTTGCTCGCACGACTAAAATTAACACGCCATGGTAAGTCTGAACTCTTCAGCTGTTTTATCAAGATGTCCTCACTTCGTCAAATTGGTGTTACATTCGCCCAATTTAGAACTTCCAAGTAGGTCACGGGCAACTACCGAAAAATCCAATACTAATTGAGTTATATCTTTCAGTTCATGCTGCTACAATACAAGAGGAATCATTTTATTTAGTTAACATAATGACATATGGCTCCGAAACGTGGTCGCTTATAATGAGGCTCGTCAGAAGGCTTAAAGTCACTCAAAGGGCAATGGAAAGGGCTAAGCTCGAAGTTTTCTTGCGTGATCACATCGGAAATGAAGATATCCGCAGGAGAACCAAGACATAGCCCAAAGAATCACCAAACTTAAGTGGCAGTGAACAGATGGCCGTTGGGGCAGAAAGGTTCTGGAATGACGACCACGTACCGGAAGACGTAGGGTTGGAAGGCCTCCTACAAGGTGGACCGATGACTTGGTAACGGTTGCGGGAGTCCGATGGATGCGAGAACCGTTCATTGTGGCGACGCTTGGGGGAGGCCTATGTCCAGCAGTGGACGTCTTTCGGCTGAAATGATGAATGAGGTCCAACGCTAAACATGGGTTTTTTTTTGTTGTTTACTTTAATTAACTAGTTACCACAATCTATTTAACAGGTAATTATTTTTATTTTAACCCTTTAACCGTTTGGGTCGAATTGGTCCGAAGATGTTGTCGTGTCTTTTCGCCAGGGTCGTGTGTTTGCGACTAGGTACTCCATCTCGTTTAACTCTTCAATCCTCATAGGTGACAGAAGAGTGACGAGAATAGAATAGAATAGAATAAAACTTTATTGTACACCAAAATAGTAACAAAAACTTACAAACTAACTTAATGTATGGGTACAATGGCGGTCTTATCGCTAACAGCGATATCTACCAGACAACCTTAGGATGGAGAACTTGACATAAAAAAGGGGTAGACTGCGGTGTACTGCAAAATAAATTTAATTAAATTAAAAATTATATATAATACTATACATAGATATAAAATTATATTATATTATATAGCTATTATATATAAAAGACAAAAAAACAAAATCATGAATATTATATATATATATATACATACATATTATATGTTACACAATTTCAAAGAGAGAAATAGAAAAAAATACAAAAAGGTGAAAGGACTAGAAAGAAAAAGAAGGGAAAGAACTGAATTTGGATAGTAGCAGAATTAATTATTGTGAAAGAAAATGATCTTTGAATAAATTTTTAAAAGAAACTAGTGGCTGGGCTGGGCTGGGGTGACGAGATGAGATATTTGGTCGTGGATATGCGAGTGTTCGTCGAATAAAAGGTACTTGTAATATAAAGAAGATCTCTCAACTTGTTATTTTATTTGAAATAACTGTATTCGGCAACTTCTAAACTGGTGCGTTCGTAGTATGCAATTTCTAACTTTGTACAACTCAGTCTATTGTTATTTATTATTGGTATAACACAGTTTGATAACACTGGTTACCAACATGCATTTCGAACACAAACGCTTATCATGAAAAATATTCGTTATCTGTTATCAGACCTAGTGATAAGTCGGTGTAGTAATCAGCTGATTGCGGTGACAAGCTGTTTCTCTTTATTATTAGATCATAGTATTTGACGAACTGTGACATTTCTTTTTTCTTAATTACAAAAGCCCATAATTATATCAAAACAATTGAAGGCACATTGCTCGCAGAACAGATGATCGATGGCGACGAAAGATTCAATTGAAGATACGTATT
Organism: Mythimna pallens; assembly: GCA_961205895.1. Classification (NCBI taxonomy): domain Eukaryota; kingdom Metazoa; phylum Arthropoda; class Insecta; order Lepidoptera; family Noctuidae; genus Mythimna; species Mythimna pallens. Next base: position 1,968,779 of record OY540824.1, read on the forward strand.
AGAAGACTCAGCGTTGGAAGGCCTCGCCAGGTCGCGGGAAACCAATGAATGCGAGACGCACAGGATCGGTCGTTATGGCGACACTTGGAGGAGGCCTATGTCCAACAGTGGACATATTTCGGCTGAAATGATGATGATGATTTAACGAAATACACGATTTCTAGCCATGGGGTATGAAAGGGCTACAGAGCGCTACGTTACTACGTTTTTCCCGTTTCTGTTGCTTCGTCTTTATTACTTTACACGCGCACCCGTTGCGGGTACTGGGCACTTGACCTTTTCGAAGGACGTATTCATTAAGGCCAGGTAAGGCAACCTTCCGGTTGACACTTGAAAGGGATTCTGATGTACAATCAAGTTGTGTTACTTGAATCAAATATTCAAAGCATTTTATTCCAAATAATCCATTCGTGGCACTTTCGAAATTTCAGGAAGTCGGTAAGTAACAAAAAACTATGCTAAATGTACATTCCAAAGCGTAGATCTATATGGAGAAGAATGTGCAAGAAACTCCATGGACACTTTTCAACCATGTTATGTATTACAAATATCTCAGTTACACGTTTCTTGTCGCTACTATCATGTGAAAACAATGTTAATAAAGTAAAAATAAAAACTAAATATAGATATTAAAATAGGAACTGGCAGCTAAAAGATGACCGGTCTCAACGGGTGAGGTCGTGGTTGCGATTAGCACCCAGGACAAATGTTTGTGTGATGAGCACGATCATTTGTTCTGTGTCTGGGTGTAATTTATCTATAATATGTATGTATTTAGAAATAAGTAAGTATGTTTACCAGTTGTCTAGTAATCATAACACAAGCTCTGCTTAGATTCTTGAAGTTTTTATTTTTATTTCGATTCGTAAAATATTAATCCCTTTTGTCTTTACAAGAATTTAAAAAAATCGGTGTTTGAGCTGAAAAATGACGACAATAGTCGTAGCCGGGAGCGGCACGTATAATAAAATGCCCGTCATATCTCACACATACTCGGGTAGTTGGAATTCATGAAATTAAATTTCCATTGTTTGCCTTTGAAATGTTTGGCAGCTTTTAATTTAGGTGTTTTTATAAGAGACGTTCACTATATTAAAGCCTTTGTATAATGCATGCCTTTGTATTGGCAGTTTTAGAGAATCTCTTTTAGAGAAATTTGCATTGTTTTTATTTATTGAGTGAACCAGGACTTTGCTTTTTATATATCTGTCATACTAATAAAAAAACGATGTCCACACTAGGAATTACCCTTGTTTCATGTACTTATGCGTTCGCTAACATGTAAAGTCAGATTCGCAAGCTTACCCAGACCTTAAAACAACTATCTGTAGGGAATCGAATCCGATACTGAAGATACAATAATCTGGACTCATATGACTTGTGAAATATTTCTTTAAACACGACTCAATCATGTGTCACCTGTTTACGAACCCTCCCATTGTTATTTCAAGTAATAAAATTGGAGTATATTTGCCCGACCCCAATCTTTGGCACAAATAAAATCAACCAAATATCGATCGACTCCCGGAGCTAACACTCCCCTTTTACCCTTTCTAGTGAATTTTCACATAGTTTGTAAAGTACATGGACCTAAATAAATTTAACATAGAGGTAAATTGAAACTATAGAACAATAGGTTTTATGTGTAAAAACTCGGAACACAACGTCATGACAATGAAAATACTAAACAATTTTTTTTTTACAAATTTCATAAAATTACATATAAAATATTTATAGTATTTTGCATTAGGCCTGTCAACTGTTATCACACAAATAATTAACCTACTCTGGGTGGAACAAGAAAACGGAGAGTCAGAATTTTAGGGATTAAAATTCCGAAGCACAAGAAAAAAAGATGGAAGATAGTAGTAGATTTTGATACAAGTGGAGAAAGTTTGTTATTGCTGTGTCCGAGACGGAATTCAGAGATGCTGTGGTGACCAATTTCCGCGTGTATCAAACGACGTTTTTCAATACAAGTGTATTGAAAATAAATTTTTCGTTTAACATTCATACCACATGTGGATCATGTAACCTGTATTTACATTTTTGTCTAGACTAATCAACTAATGGTTTATTTATTATAAATTCTAATTTTAACTACCGAGCGCCAAGAAACGAAAGTCTCGCTGTGTTTATGGAAACCGTAAATTCGAGGTGTTTGAATGTTCAAATTAATTGTTGGTTTATTACAGCGCGTAGGTAACTGATACACTTCAATTAGAAAACTATATTTAAAATTATAATTTAAGCACAGAAATTTTACTTAAAAACGCTTTTTTTGGGGTGGAAAATCATCTCATGGCTTCTCACGCTCTAGGGTGAGACGGGAGGGCGTGTCAGAGTTTTACTGACTAAAATGACACCTGTGTTTCTTCAGTTGCATTTTGAATTCCAGGACCATGACCTAACTCCCGAGCAGTGCTATAAAATAGTGACTTTCTGAAGCCTACTCCTCCGTGACGGCTAGGTCAATAGGTTTAAAAAAGAATATAATATGTTTATTATAGATTCATGCACATTTGCATTTTTTCGTACGTTTGCCAAAAAGAATAATTTAACTTTATATTTTTTCGATTGTTTTTCCCTACTCCTTTCAAACGGCTTTGATTTATGTTTACACAAAAAAAATAATGGGTAATTTTTCTTCAGAATGTACAAAGCTTAAGTAAATCAATCAATAAAAAAATTCGCAAAGAAAATGGATATAAAGGTCAGCAGGGCTCTATCCGTCCAGATGTTCAAGGACTATACGCCTCAAGTGCACAACTCCAAGATTCTTTAAAGAAGCCTAGCAAACTCCATTCATCAGTCTGAAATGGGTGAAGCGTAAACTTGAACTCAAATGAACAGAGTATTTAAGAACACGTGACAAAGACTTTATTGTCTGAGAGTTCCGAAACTCGTAGAAGTTTTAAACTTAACTTTATGTAGGATGTAGGCGGCAGTAGAGTATGTGTGCATTTAATAATCGGCCAGAAAGTCTGCTGCAGGCAATTTTTTCCAGTCTTTCTATGTACGCGGCATAAACGACGAAAAGAAAGAAGGAAAGAAAAACTGTTTACTCGCGTGAAATGACGCATTCTTAAAACTAGCTAATAAACATCAATAGATAGGGAAGATATGCGTCACATCTGCGCAAAACTGCCGAACGCTCAGCATAATGCTGCTGCAACGACGAGGCGAAACGCTTGGTCCGGACCGTAGAAGTGTCGGGTTACTTGGTCATCCATCAGTCAGTCGGTCAGATCAGTTGCCCTTTGCGTTTGGCCTAGAGGCCACGGGTTTCTTTATTTGAACATGTCCCAATTTTATCCTAGCCAGATTCAAGGGACTGTAAGCCACAAGTACACAACTTCAAGATTCTTTAAAGAAGCCTTGCAAACTCCATTCATCAGTCTGAAACGGGTGAAGCATAAACTTGAACTCAAACAAATGAATGGATTATTTCTGAACACCTGACAATGACTTTATTGTGGTTCAGGAACTTGTAGGAATTTACTCAACTCAAAACTGCGTAGGAAGAAGAATTTAGCCTTTAAGGAAAGTATTTTGGCGACTTGCAGCACCTAATTATGTCATGTCATTTTTCAAAGAAGGAGGTAATGGTTGTACGTTCGTGGAATATCTCGAAGAACTTTCTTGTTTTAAAATATTTTACCTGCATTTTCTTGAAGAACGACAGACGCACTAAAAGGTGATGATAAAAGGCGAACTTAACTGAAAACTCGATGTCAGGCGAACATAATATAAGTGGTACTTATAAAAATTGACTTCAAATAAAACGTAAAAAATTTATTCCCGATACCGGTGGGGTACTATTTTTTATATTTTTTAATGTTTTTTTGTATGATTTTGTTTAAAAAAATATTTAAAAATGTAATTTATATGTGTTTACAAAGAATAAAGGAAATAAAGGAATAATAACAAGTCTACTCAAAGGTTGACTTCAAGAGTTAGTACACTTGTGTTAATAAAAAATATCCTGTGTTTTTGATAAATAATATACTCGTATATAAAAATGAATAGCTGTTCGTTAGTCTCGCTAAAACCCGAGAATGGCTGGACCGATTCGGCTAATTTTTGTCTTGAAATATTCGGGATAGTCCTGGGAAGGTTTAAACGGTAAGAAAAATGAAAAAAACCGAATACAACGCCATCTCTAATTAAAATGTCATTAAAATGAATTATGCTGTTCAGGTATTGCCAGTAGATGGCGTTATCCTTACTATTAGGCGGTACGAAGTTCGCCGTGTCAGCTATTAAAAAATAATATAAAAATACCTAAAGGGAACCTCAGACTTCACGAAACACGAGTCGCAAACCGTGTAGCACTAAAAGTGTCCAACTGTCGAATCAAACATGGAAACTTTTATTTAACATTTATATTTTAAACAGGCAACAAACAGCAGTGACAGTTTAGGCTGTACAACTTCTGACATTTTCTCACTCTAAACAAATAAATAACTTGGTAATTTAATTTGTTCATACAGACGTGATGTCATTCTACATTACTGCGACATTAGTTAGATTAAGACCAAATAAATAACGGATTAATTCGGTAAACTTTTAACTATATAAATAAAAGGAGAAACCGACTGACTGACATATCAACGCACAGCCGAAACTACAGGGCCTAGGAGCGTGAAATTTTGCACAAGGTTTCCTTTTATAATATAACCGAGTACCAAGAGAGGACTTTCTAAAATTCAGCCTCTAAGGTGATGAAACAGGTGTCCAAAGTTTGTATGGAGTATCCTACTTTCACGCGGCCGAAGCTGGTTTTTCTATAACATTTTGTTCTTTAGTTAATTCCATTACTCTCCCTATTACATTTTTACCATAAATTACCTACCTCTTTTATTATTATTATTATACAACTTTATTGCATACCTTATCTCTGGTTTCCCTTCAAAACATAATTCAGGACAAACATCAAAAATAATCATCTTTTACAAACTTTTTCACTCAATCACATGCTTGCTTCACATCTGTCATTCATCTTTACGTTCCACTCATTTATTATAACACTCATAACATTCCGTTTCTACGTTAATGTTATTAGTATTTGACATATACATCAATCGTAATCTATCTATATATATATAAAAATAAATAGCTGTTCGTTAGTCTCGCTAAAACTCGAGAACGGCCGGACCGATTTGGCTAATTTTGGTCTTGAAATATTCGTGATAGTCCAGGAATGTTTAAACGGTGAGAAAAATGAAAAAAAAACGAAATAAAAAAACCGAATACAACGCCATCTCTAATTAAAATGTCATTATAAAATGAATTATGCTGTTCTCATAATACCAGTAGATGGCGTTATCCTAACTATGAGGCGGTACGAAGTTCGCTGGGTCAGCTAGTCACTGATATCTATATATATAAAAGAAAGTCGTGTTAGTTACACCACTTATAACTCAAGAACGGCTGAACCGATTTGGCTGAAAATTGGTGGGGAGGTAGCTTAGAACCAGGAGACGGACATAGGGTACTTTTTTTTTTTTTTTAGGGTAGAGTAGGGTAGAGTAGGGTAGAGTAGGGTAGAGTAGGGTAGAGTAGGGTAGAGTAGGATAGAGTAGGGTAGAGTAGGGTAGATTAGGGTAGAGTAGGGTAGAGTAGGGTAGAGTAGGGTAGAGTAGGGTAGAGTAGGGTAGAGTAGGGTAGAGTAGGGTAGAGTAGGGTAGAGTAGGGTAGAGTAGGGTAGAGTAGGGTCATTTTTTTTTTTTTACTAAATCCTGCTTTTGGGCAGAACAACGTCTGCCGGGACCGCTAGTATATACATGAATGTCGTTGTACAAAAGAATTGGGACATGTTCAAATAATAAAGAAACCCGTGGCCTCTAGGGCCAAACGCAAAGGGCAACTGATCTGACCGACTGACTGATGGATGACCAAGTAACCCGACACTTCTACGGTCCGGACCAAGCGTTTCGCCTCATCGTTGTTGAAAACCAGCACTGTGAGCTCATCGCATTGTGCGTGAGGCCGCAGCTTTATGCTGAGCGTTTGGCAGTTTTGCGCGGATGTGACGCATATCTTCCCTATCTATTGATGTTTATTAGCTAGTTTTAAGATTGCGTCATTTCACGCGAGTAAACAGTTTTTCTTTCCTTCTTTCTTTTCGTCGTTTATGCCGCGTACATAAAAAGACTGGAAAAAATTGCCTGCAGCAGACTTTCTGTCCGATTATAATTTAGATATCTTCAAGGCTAGAGTAAATAGGCTCTTAATAAACTAGTGCGGCTCACCATCAAATATTGCATCACTGCTTACCATCAGGTGGGATCGCAGTCAAGCACTAGCTTATAGCATTAAAACTAAAAAGGCACAGGTGTGGTTTTAGGCAGTAAAATTCTGACATATCCTCCCGCCCGATTCTAGGCAGAAGAAGTCAGCTCTAAAAACTAAACAAACCTCTAACAAAGTTACTACTTGTGTGTTCATCTTATACTAAAACCGTAAAACATTAAGAATGTTACCTCACTAGCACATAAACCAACTCAAAACTTTAGAATAAAGTTTGTTCAGCGATTATTCAGCCTCCAAACGAGGAAATGTGTAGAATGCAATCATAACTTTTCAACGTCCAAGAGTGTGTCATTGTTCGATAAACCTATTAAGGGCAAAGTTTCACTTAAGAGCATTATGTCATATTTGTAAGGGAAACTTGAAGACTAGGTATATGTGCTCGATTCGAACTACTTATACACAGTGACATCTCTGACATCATTGACCTCTTTGTCATCGACGCGCAAACGAATATCACGGATCCAGTCCTACGAAACATTCCACCATTGGGGGTCCAGAATCATTCTGGACCCCCAATGGTGGAATGTTTCGTAGGCTGTATCCTAAAAAAAAAATTGTACTTTTTTAAATGTAAACTGTGTAAAATCGTTATTTTAACCAACTCAGATCCCCACCAACTGTGTTCCCACGTTGTCGTCGTGGTGGGGCTTGCGTGTCTCTGTGATCTTGAGGGCTATGCCGGTAGAGCTACTCATGCCGGAAGGCCTCAAGTGAGAGACCAGACCAAGAGGATCACACACAAGGCGGAGTCCAGATGGACCGCCACGGAGGGTGCGCTGTCCAGAAGCATCGGCACCAACAGCTGTTGGTGCGTTTGGATAGTGGTTTTGGAGAGTGGGTTCGCCTCTGGTATGTGTCTGCATATCAGACATGACCATGATGGCGAACGTGTTTATTGGGGACCCCACCCCATTGACAAAAAGGCAAAGCTGTGGCCAGCACCAATATGAGCGCGAGTAGTAAAAATATAACTACCCCAGGAGGGTACCTGCATGCAGGAGAATCCCTCCCCGAGCAGAGCTCGGGCTGCCCCTCGTATTCTGGGGGGGGCAACTACCGCCTCGGGTCTTCGGACCCTGTACCGTCCTCTTTGGACGCATTGAGCCAGGGTGGCTCACCTGCCGGCGACGTGGAGTCCCTGGGACCCGTTCCTAGCACGTCCGTAGCGCCGGCAAGTACAGAACAGGTCGGCAGGAGCTCCGGCCTTAAGGAGGTGAGTGGATATGCGGTATCAGATTCCGATACCACATCTTCGCTCACTTCGGAGAGAATGGAGGTTGAAAAACCCTCGTCCAGGAGGGATCAGTTCCTCCGAAAGCGCCCCATGTCGGGAGAAGGCGAGAGGTCGTCTTCCGACGAAGTTTCAGCCCGCAAAATATCTACCGCTAGGCGGGGGGCGGGCCGCAAGTCGGGGAAGGGGAGGGGGCTCACTGCCCAGGAGGCGGCCCCCCAATCTCTAGAAAGCGCTAGGGAAGGGCGTCATCCCAGGGCGATCACCGGTAGGGCTAGCCCTTTGGAGCCAGAGCCTTCTGGAAGCGAGTCAGACGGCATGAAGGAGGCAGTGGCCAACTTCACAGAGGTCGTGGCTGACGCTTTAACAAGCGTCGCACAAAAAAGGGAGAAGTCCTCCAAGGGGAGGGCCAAAACCCAAGCCACGATCTCAATCGCGAAGGCTCTTGAGACCGTCATAGAGACCCTCAAAAAGTCCCTCAACAAGAGGATTGAGGGGCTCGAGGCGGACCTGGCCGATCTCCGAGGAGCTGATCCCGAGGTGGCGCCAAAAGGGGGGCGTAAGCAAGGGCAATGCAAGTCCCAGCCCCAGCCCCAGCCGGAGAGTGAGATGCTGACCCTGCTGCGGCAAGAGCTGGCTGCCTTCCGGCAGCAACAGCAGCAGCAGCAGCAGCAGTTTCAGCAGCAGGTGCAGCAGCAGTTCTCCGTTCTGGAGGGCATCGTGCTGCGCCCACCGCTCGCGGCCTCCGGCCAACGGAAGGTGGCATCGTACGCCGCCGCCGCCGTAGTCACAGCTGCTGCGCCTAAGCCGGGCCCGTCGGGGCAAACCAAACGCGGGCCCACGATGGTGTCAGAGCCCACGAGGCCAGCCCCAGCGGCTAAGCAGCAGCAGGAGAAGCCTGCCCCTCCTAGAAAAGGCAAGGCTGCTAAGGGGGCAAAATCTTCTGCCACAGCAGTGCGCCGTCCACCCCCGCTACCCCAACCTTCAGAATCTCCGGCCGACGCCGAGTGGCAAGTCGTCGGTGAGAAGAAAAGGGCGGGTAAAGTGGCAAGGGCGGCCAAGAAGCGGAAAAGGCAGCGGCAGCGTCATATGAGGGCCCTTGCGGCTAGGCTTCGCGCCCCGGCATCCGCAGCTGTAGTTATCAAGCTACAGCCGGCTGCGGAAAAGAAGGGCGTGACCTACGGCAAGGTCATCACTAAAGCGAGGCAGGCGGTGGATCTTACCGAGCTTGGTATCGCGGGGGGCTTCCGGATGCGGCATACCGCGACCGGGGCCCTTATGTTGGAGGTCCCCGGGGCGAACAGCGGCCCCACCGCAGACGCCCTGGCCGACAAAATCAGAGCGTCCTTAGATGCGGAGGAGGCCCGAGTGTCCAGGCCCACAAAGTGCGTTGACATGCGCATTATGGGCCTGGACGACTCCGTGACGGTGGATGAGGTTGTGGCCGCCGTCGTCAAGACGGGAGGGTGCTTTACCGACCAGGTCCGGGCGGGCCCCATCCGAGCTGATAGCACGGGCATGGGGGCAGTGACGGTGAGTTGCCCCGTGTCGGCGGCCAAGAAAATCACCGAGGAGGGCCGACGGCTTTTGGTGGGCTGGGTCTCCGCGCGGGTAAAACTGCTGGAGCCCAGACCTCTGCGGTGTTATCGCTGCCACGTGGGACACCACGTGGGGGCCTATTGCGCAGCGGAGGTTGATCGCAGTGACCGCTGCTTTCAGTGCGGTCAGCCCGGTCACAAGGCCGTCACTTGCAGTGCAGCGCCGCATTGCTACGCATGTGCGGCGGCAGGCAAGCCGGCTGATCACCGGGCTGGGGGCAGGTCATGCGATCCCCCCACCAAGGCCAAGGGCAAGGCCCCGAGGCCCATTCCAGCGGATGTTCTCACTGCTGCGGCCGCCAAGTTAGCCACCACCGCTATCGCTTCCACAGACGCCGCCGCTGCAACCGCCGCAGCTGTGCCCTCACAGGGGGCTCGGGAGGAAACTATAATGGACTGCCAATAATGGCTTCATTACGTCTCCTCCAGGCGAACATCAACCACTGCTCCTCCGCTCAGGATCTGTTGCTCCAGAGCATGGCGCAGTGGTCGATCAACATCGCCGTTGTCTCCGAGCCGTACCATGTCCTACCCAGGGCTGACTGGGTGCAGGACCTGAACGGCTCGGTGACCTTAATTTCATCGGCCGCCGCTGGTACCCCGTCCCTCGAGGGTATCAAGAGAGGACGGGGTTGCGTGGCAGCACGGTTCGGGGAGATGGCTGTGGTCGGGGTGTACCTCTCCCCGAATAAAACTCTCGCCGAACTCCACAACTCCCTTATGGAGTTGAACGCCGTCGTCGCTGGGTTTGGATCCCTCCCCGTGGTCGTTTGCGGGGACTTCAATGCCAAGAACTTGGCTTGGGGTTCCCGGTTCACGAACCAGCGGGGTCGGATGGTGGAGGACTGGGCACTGGAGACAGGCCTGGTCGTCCTAAACCGGGGTTCTGTCCCCACGTGTGTGCGGATGCGGGGCGAGTCAGTGGTGGACATTTCGTTTGCCAGCCCCGCTTTGTCGCAGCGTGTCGTCGACTGGCGCGTCATGGAGGCGGTGGAGACGTTCTCAGACCACCGCTACATCCGGTTTGACGTCTCCACCCAGACCCCGACCGCGCCGGTCCAACAGACCCCGTGTGGTCCACGGTGGGCGCTGAAGCAGCTGGACCGGGAGCTTCTCCTGGAAGCCGCGATGGTACAGGCCTGGGTGCAAGCACCGGACAGGCCTGTCGACATCGACGTCGAGGCAGAGTGGCTCCGGGAGGCCATGTCACAAATCTGCGACGTGGCAATGCCCCGAGTCCGGCAAGAACGTGCTCGGCGCCAGGTGTACTGGTGGTCGCCGGAGATTGCTGCGCTGCGTAGTGCGTGCAATACCGCGCGGCGCCGGTACGCCAGACATCGCAGGCGCCGCATCCGCCCGCCGGATGCAGAGGCCAGAGAGGCGGAGCTGTACGAGGGATACAGAGCGGCGAAGCGCACCCTCCGAGCGGAGATAAAGCGGGCCAAGTTGGAGGCCCGCAACGTGTGGCTGGGGACTCTAAACGGAGACCCATGGGGACGCCCCTACAAGTTGGTGCGAGACAAGCTCCGCCCTTGGGCTCCCCCGCTGACGCAGAGTCTCCGGCCCCAGCTTGTGGAGGGCGTGGTGAGCGCTCTGTTCCCCGCGCGAGGAGAACACTCTCCCCCGCCCATGGCTCCACCACCTGCGGTGTCCGACGTGGGCCACGACGGCGACGGCGACGACAATGTTCCAGAGGTGACCGAGGTAGAGATGAGTGTGGCGGTACGAAGGCTGAATGCCAAGAATACCGCCCCGGGACCCGACGGCTTGCCTGGAAAAGCCTGGGTCCTGGCCATGGAGGAACTCGGGCCTCGACTAAGGGGGCTCTTAAGCGCATGCTTGGAGAGGGGCCAGTTCCCACTTCGCTGGAAGACGGGGAAACTGGTCCTCATCGCAAAGCAGGGGCGCCCTGCGGACTCACCGTCTGCGTACCGGCCCATCGTGCTGCTCGACGAGGTGGGCAAGCTCTTTGAAAGAGTTATTGCAGACCGCCTCGTCGCGCACCTAGCACGGGTGGGGCCGGATCTGGCGGACGGCCAGTTCGGCTTTCGCAGGGGACGCTCCACGGTGGACGCTATCATGCGCGTGCGAGCCCTCACGACGGGGGATGCGGTATCCCGGGGCAGGTGTGTCTTGGCGGTGTCTTTGGATATCGCCAACGCCTTCAATTCCCTGCCCTGGAGTAGCATTAGGAGGGCACTCAGGTATCACCGGGTGCCCGACTACCTCTGTCGTGTGATCGAGGCCTACCTGACGGACAGGTTCATCATCTACCCCGGTCACCAGGGAGAGTGGAAACGGCGAGAGATGTCGTGCGGTGTTCCGCAGGGATCGGTACTAGGACCGCCCTTGTGGAACATCGGGTACGACTGCGTGCTGCGCGGCGACCTTCCTGACGGGGTTAGCGTCGTCTGTTACGCGGACGACACACTGGTTCTGGCACAGGGAGAGTCGTACCAGGCGGCGGTCGAACTAGCGACACGCGGGGTTGCGATAGTCGTGGAGAGGATCCAGCAGTTGGGACTCGAGGTGGCACTGCACAAGTCAGAGGCCATGTGCTTTCACGGCCCTCGGAATGCGCCACCACCGGGTTCCCAAATAACGGTAGGAGGAGTTCATATCGGCGTCGGGTCGACGATGAAGTACCTGGGACTCGTCCTCGACAGCCGATGGAATTTCGAAGAGCACTTCCGACGTCTGGCTCCCAAACTGGATCGGAATGGGGCTGCCCTTAAGCGGCTTCTGCCTAACCTAGGGGGTCCAGACGCCTCCTGCCGGAGGCTCTACGCAGGAATCGTTAGGTCCATGGCCCTTTATGGGGCGCCGGTATGGGCGCCGTCGCTGCGAAAACGACCGGCGGCCAAGCTGAACGCATGCCAGAGGGTCATGGCCATCCGAATGGTGCGGGGATATCGCACGGTTTCTCGCGAAGCGGCGAGCCTCCTTGCTGGCCAGCCACCATGGTATCTGGAGGCAACAGTCCTTGCACGCATGCACGATCTGCGCGTGGAGATGCAACGCCGGGGCGAAACTCCGCTGCCGCGCCAAGTTGCGGCATGGCGGGAAGAACTCCGGCGGGATATCATGGTGGAATGGCGACAGCGACTATCGCAACCCAGTGCTGGACACGCCACAATTATGGCGGTAATTCCCCTCTTTGAGGAATGGCTGGAGAGACCACATGGCGTCCTTACCTACCGCATGACGCAGATCCTCACCGGACATGGTAAGTTCGGGAGGTTCCTGCACCGAATTCGTGCGGAAGACACGCCCGGGTGTCGCCACTGTGTGGAACGCCCGGAGGACACGGTGGAGCATACGGTGGAGGTGTGCCCCGCTTGGGCAGAGCAACGCCGTGTCCTCGTGGGGGCGATCGGCGGCAGTGATCTCTCGCGCCGGGCATTGGTACAGGCCATGGTCCGGAGTGAGGAGGAGTGGCAGGCGGTCGCCTCCTTCTGCGAAGCAGTAATGCTAGCAAAGGAGGCGGCCGATCGCGTGAGGCAACAGCAACGGTCCTCACGCCCCAACCGCCGCCGGGATTCCGATCCCGATTTCCGGCCACCGTAGGCGCAGGCTTGCGGACGGCGAGCAATGGGTGGCTCGCCGTCCGACCGTCCGGTAACTGTCCGGACCGAGTCCAAGTCGTCGACGGCGCGTATTGTTCCACGCGCGCCTCAGGGTGATGTCAGCAAATCGTAGGGGCCCGGCAGGGTCGAAGCCTACTGGGGCCACGGGTAGTGTGAAAGCGAAGCCCGGGGCCCCGGGATGAAGGCAAAGAGGGAACAGGAGTGGGTTTTTAGTCAGTAAAAGTCTGACACTATCTCTCGCTCCACCCAAGAGCGAGATTTGTCATTAGATGATTTTCCCACCTTAAAAAAAAAAAAAAAAAAAAAAAAACCAACTCAGATGATATTTATATTAAAAAAAAAAACAAAAGAAAAATTAATTAAAAAGTCATCGGGGTAGATAAAATCGTTATTCTACTCAATCTCGATGATATATTTAATTTTAAAAGATTTTCATTCATTTTTTTTTTTCTAAAATGTTAGAATAACGATTTTATAAAACTTAAATTAAAAAACATAAAGATAAAAAACAATAGGAAAAATTCTACCAGTGGGCCCCCCCAGAATGATGTACTGGATCCATGGTATTCGTTTGTGCGTATATGTCAAAAACACCCTGTTTAATGATTATTAGTTGATACTAATTTTATCACTATAAATTATGATTATATTTATTGTAATTTTTAGTACAATATTGACCGGTCTACACTGTCCTTACATAATATCTACTTATACTATAAGTAATATGGAAACATTGTAAATACAACATTTTTTTTAAAAGAGTAACCATGGAGTTTCTTGCCGGTTCTTCTCCATAGGAAACGACCAATTCGGAACCCTGCAGTAGCTTCTGATGTTTTATAAATGTCCATGTAGGCCTATGTGAAATAAAAACCTTTTATATTTTGTTTTTTTTTTTTTGACTAGGTTGAAAGTTGGGTTGGTATCCATGAAGACTGAGGATGTTTTTGTGATGCACTTAATTTAAAAACAAACAACACTACTACGTATCAACATTTATTATTAAACTTTAAAAATATAACTTTAATAAGACGAAACACCAACAAGTTATCATCGGCTTCATCGGCCGACTGTATCAATGTTTTCCTTCATTCACCCACGGAATGTGGCGTTTGTCAATGTTTACAAACAAACCAACAGGCGATCCTGTGTGTAAACTGATAGTTTGTGGACCGAACCAATCGTTTACATTGATAGTGTTTTTTTTTTTAATATAGTGGGAACCATACTGGTCGTTCCGATGCTGAAGTATTTGAAGGCTGTTCCGTTGATAAAGTGAACACAGCCGTGTTTTGGTATATATATTATGATATAAATGAAAATCAACACGGCAATAGCTGAACAACTTAAATTTAAGTTGGTGGGTATCTACACTATATTTTATTAAACCAAGCGTTCCGGTAATATATTTTATTTAGTACTGGACACACAGCGTTGGAAGGCCTCCCATAAGGTGGACCGATGACCTGGTGAGGGTGGCAGGAATCCGATGGATGCGAGATGCAGTCAGGTCGTTGTGACGATACTTGGGGGAGGCCCATGTCTAACAGTGTATGTCTTTCAGCTGAAATTATGGTCTATAATATTAAACGTCTGGAACCAGTTTTCAGAAAAAACGTTGTTATAATTTTTGTTCAAAAGATATTATTTCAAATCGCTTTTTTATATTTCATACGAGCTAATCACGTCTTGTTTTTTTTTTCAAATTAGGGAAAAAGAATGTACCTGCTGCGGTCTTCCCATCCGATTATAATTTTCGTGTATTTAAGGCTAGAGTGAATAGGCTCTTAATAAACTAGTGCGCCTCACCATCAACGATTGCATCACTGCTTACCATCAGGTGGGATTGCAGTAAAGCACTAGTTTATACCAAATAAAAAAGGGGAAAAAGAAACGATTCGAAAAATTATATTGGTTGAACTGTCCGATGCATTCTTTACCATCCCAGTCTAAAAGGACGTAAAAGTCAGAACATTTAAAATCAACAGTACGAACTACTAATTGTTCCGAATTAATGTTAATTAACATTGTTCTGTGAGCACGATGCTAGTGTATACTAACACTAGCCGATGCCAGCGGCTTCGTCCTCGTGAAAATAGAAAATTGTCCCAATTTAGCTTCACTTTTTTTTCCAGTGCAATTTAGCTTCACTTTTTTTTCCAGTGCAATATAGCCTCACTTTTTTTTCCAGTGCAATATAGCCTCACTTTTTTTTACAGTGCAATTTAGATTCACTCTTTTTCCAGTGCAATTTAAATTTACTTTTTTTTTTGACTGAACGACATTTTGACAATTCAAAAGTGCCTGTAATTGGTGTATTTGAAATAAACGTTTCTGATTTCATGGTTTCCCCATGGACCAAGTTTCATCGAAATCCATTCAGCCGAATATTAATGTGATTTATTCTCTTTCTGTTTGGGTTAAACTATAGAATGTTGACCGATGACCAGGTGGACCGAAGACCTGGTGAAGGTTGCGGGAATCCGATGGATGCAAGACGCACAGGATCGTTCGTTGTGGCGACATTTGGGGGAGGCCTATGTCCAGCAGTGGACGTCTATCGACTGAAATGATGATGATGATAGAATGTTGTGTCGAAGGAAAGGAAACTTCAAGATTTTTTTAATAAAGGACTACTTTCAGAACTATATTGGAGAAAGAATATATTTGAAGGTGCAACAGCAGACAACAATATTCTTTAAAATGGTCTACTATTGTGCCAAATTTTATCCTAATCTGTTCAGCCCTTCGAGCGTGAAGAGGTAACATACATACAAACACACATAAACTTTTGCCTTCATAATATTATTAGTGTAATGGTAAGAGTAAAAGTTATTTTTTGTCCGTTCAAAAGAGAAACAGGTAGGTCGACAAGGGTTGGAGTTTAAAGTTTTTTTGGGGAGCGTTAGGTGAAATGGGGTCAGAGTTTTGCAGGTGTGTTAATTAGGGCGTGCTATGGTGTGACAGAAATAGCGGTCCCCCTGGTCGAGGTGGAGTCATGCAGAGACAAGGTGCTTCGTAAATAATTACCATGATATTTGACAATTAATTATGTCAAAGCCAAAGTTAATTAGAGCATGGAAAACTACTGCACTACAGGCCCCACCACAAAATCTTAATGCAATCCATTTGATAACCGAAACTGAACCGTTAAAGGGATAGAGCTATATAGCTATTGAAAACCAGCGTCAGGCAACTACTATGAAGTTGTCTAGCATTTTTGCTGAACTGGACCTATTTGGTGCAGGCGCGAGACACACAGTCTTAGTTATTTAAAAAATAAGAAAATATTTTTTTTTTTTATCTTAAGTATTTACATGTTGTTTCTGCATTGTGTGTATCTGTGTACGTGTGCCAAATAAATATTTTTCTTTCTTTCTTTCTTTCTATATTGCCTCGCAAGCCTGGCATTTTAACACATCATGGTATAAGAAGCCCCTGATATAATACGAGTATTTGAGTGTCACGCAAAACATCATCAATCATCATCCTCATTTCAGCCGAAAGACGTTCACAGCTGGGCATAGGCCTCCCCCAAGTGTCGCCAAAATGAACGATCCTGTGCTTCTCGCATCCATCGGATTCCCGCAATCCTTACCAGGTCATCAGTCTACCTTGTAGGAGGTCTTCTGATACGTGGTCGCCATTCCACAACCTTTCGGCCCCAACGGCCATCCGTTCTGCGAGCAATGTGCCCTCTGTCCAATGCCACTTAAGTTTGGCGATTCTTCGTGCTATGTCGATAACCTTGGTTCTCCTGTGGATATCCTCATTCCTGATTAGATCACGCAAGGAAACTCCGAGCATAGCCCTTTCCCTTTGGGTGACTTTAAGTCCTCTGATGAGGCCCATTGTAAGCGACCAAGTTTCGGAGCCATATGTCATCACTGGCAACACTGGTCACAGACTTTTGTCTTGTGGTATATTGGACGTGATACCGCGCACCTTCACGAACGCTGCCCAGCCGAGTCGGATTCGACGATTGATCTCTTTCTCGAAGTTAGACCTACCCAATTGGACCGTCTGTCCTAGGTAAACGTAGTCGTTCACAACTTCGAGTGTAGAATCTCCGATCTTGATTAGAGTGGGTGCTACATGGCTTTTTACCATGACTTTGGGTTTGTCCACGCCAAACATAAGTACTTATTTTTCGAGCTCACACCTCAAAAGTAATAAATGCCCATTCAATACATAAATAGCCATTTAAAATTCCATCTTAAATATCTCCTATACCATGGATTATGCGAAAGTAAAAGTGTAAAAAGAACAGGAGTGGGTTTTATTCAGTAAAAGTCTGACACGCCCTCTCGACCAAGAGCGCGAGAAATCTCATTAAAAACCAATAACCTTAAATACACAAAAAAAAAGTGTGAAACAACTTAATCTGTCATAATAAAGCATGCAAATATCATATTATTATGAAAAAGCAGCGCCATTGTCCGAGCTGAAATATGACGCGGCATCAAAAATAAACAACAATATCGGGCACTTTTTCCATCACGGGCGTCAGAAAGCGGAATTTTATAGAAAAGCGTCACAAGAGGCGGAACAAAAGACTGGCCGGCGAGAAACGACAGCAGTATAGATAGGTGAACCGGCCAGTTCTTTTTTATTTTATCTGTGCCGTTTTATCTTGTCTATTTGTCTTCATTTAAAATATTAGTACCGTATATATGTTCTTTCATGATCGTTTTTGCCGTTTTTTGTTTTAACTTTTTCTATTCTAACAATCAAACGAGATTTTTTAGAGAAATAGTTTTCTATTAGAGGTCACTTCTAACCGTATTCTATCTCTGCACAACCTAAGGTCCGACTGGTGGAAAACCCTTACACATTGCTGCAAGAACGTTTGAAGGAATTACTGTGTCCCCAGAATGCAAACGGCAAATTAAAGAACGTGGGTTTTAGTCAGCGAAAGTTTGCCCTTTCACTCCACCCTAAACCGAGAGAAGTGTTTTGATGATTTCTAACCCTTGTATAACCAATTCTACTTATACATAATTAGACCTTTAGAAAAGAAATAAGTAAAAAAATCATCATGTATTTATAATGATTTAAAAAAAAAAAAACTTGGAAACTCTAAAATCGAAAATAACGTTGATAAAAAAAAATATGCAAGCCAAATAACTCGAACACCAACTCAATATTCGTCCAAACAAAACTTCGTAGCCATGCTGAACAAGCCTAGTTTGTGGCAGGCATTTATTAATTACTATTGTTTCGTCGAAAAACCCGACGTGAACCAATCGAGTAGGTGTGAAAATTGTATGCACGGCGTTTGCAATCGTTGATTGAAACACTATTCATCAATGAATGAACTGAACTACCCTCGTTTGAAAATAGAACCATTTCATTTTCAAACGTTAGTTTGGTTGGTTTCAAGGGCGCTCTAAGCTAGTACGCGAAAATCGAATTCATTGAGCGGCTATATTTCATGAAAAATTCGTTCAATAGAGTAAGACGAACTGAGAGGGTTGTATTAATGATTTTAATCATTACAATTCCGTTATTAAACACGGATCACGGCCACCAATCACCTTTTAATCAACATACAACTTGACTCTTACGTGCAAAATGCAAAAAATTAAGAAAAGGAGATAATTTTTTTGGGCATTTTCTAAAAGTGCGGTTTTTTCGCAATCAGAAAACTTTATTTCAAATAGACCAATATGTCAGTCAGTCAAAAAAGTGAAGCTAAATTGCACGTTCCAAAGCTTAAAAAAAATTGTTGTTCTTACAATATTTCCATATGTATGAGTAGATATTATGTTAGGACAGTGTAGACCGGTCCATATTGTAATAAAAAGTACAATAAAAATAATCATTATAAAAAGTGAGTCGTAATAGGAAGTAACCTAAGAAGTCGTTGAGTCTACAGTGTTCTTACATTCACATTATAAAAAAGAGCCTATATAAAAAAAAGAAAAAAAATACGATTATCAATAAATAAGACGCTACTGCACAAAAAAAAAGTATTATAAATTAAATAAAAATAATATATCTAGAACGAGCACCTTGCCAGCGAAATAGTTCGCGAGAACTTTTTCATGAAAATTTTAACACAACTTGAACCGTATTTTTGAGGGTAGTTTTGAAAAAATTAAAATGACATTCTTTATTATATATTTTTTGCTAAGTTTCTAGCTTATTAACCCAAGAAATAAGAACCCTCCATACAATCTTATCGACTGGTGCGAAGTAAATAAAGTTATCTGCAATTTTGCGATTTTCTGATAATTAGTATTAATAAGTGAATAATAAGCACTTATTTGGTTTTTTTTAAATGTAATTTAAAAAAAAAACTATCACTTCTGCATTTTTGACATACTGCATTTTAGGGGTTCAATACAAGAAACTATGTTCTGTCATTGTTTTTGTTTGCTAGATTTTAATATTGTAGTATTTTAGTATTGGAAATAACGCTCGCTTTGTTGTCATATCTTCTATGGCAGAGAATATTGGTGTTCAATAACACACAACATGAACCTGTTACGGTAAATGTATACAAATAGATCGTTTGTGTACAAAGCTGCAATTGATACCCTTAACGGTTTCTCGGAAATTCTCGCTGAAATTTCATATACATAGTTTAAATATAGAACAGACGCCATAACTCGGGTTTACAGAAAGCTTTGGACACAGAACAATTACTCAGAACGATATTCCCTTGATCTACCAACAGCAAAATTATATGTTAAACTTTGTTACTTTATAATATAACCCAGCGGTGAAGATGTAATTGATTTAGATTCGTTTTAAGACTCTCAGCGCCATTTGGTCCGCCGGCCACCCACATAAATTATTTTATTGCAAGCCAATATGTTTTATTTCCGCAGGCCATGTGGGCGGCCGGCGTTTTAAATGCGTTTACTTATCCAGCCAATGATCAAAAATCAATATAAATTTGTGGGATTACACGGCCTGCTGGGCGGCTTGCGGGATACGCCGTAACCTATGTTCACGGAGTATCCCGCCAGCGGCCCACATGGCTTGCTACAAAAGTTAGTTCAATTGTAGTGTGGCTTGCTGCATAAAAATATATGTGACCCGCGCTTCGCCCGCAAGGCCTGCTTCTATAAAAAGTGCTTATATTTACATGGCGCTGAGAGTGTTAAATAAAAGTAGTAGACTGGAATCACTAATGTTTCATCAAAACTCCATTCACAAAATTTTAGTTAACAACCGACGTTTCGTTTACTATTTATTTCACAAACAATTCATTCCAAAAATGAATCTTTTGTCAAACGACACGTTATTAAACAAAAGTTTATATGGTGATTTTGTTTGTAAAGTGAATTATTTGAAAAACTTGTTGTATAATGATGACATGACGAACCATGTTTTTACCCATCGTTGGTTGTCGAGTGAAAATTTGTAAATCTGAAATTGCTTGCAGAACAATTAGTCCGCGGGCCCAGTGCGGGTTGGTTCTAGGACATGCATGTTTTCCTTCACCGTTTTGAAATCAGTGGTGATGAAATAAATTACACAAAGTAATGCGCCTGGCTGGGTTTGAACCCGCGACTACAACACGTAAGTCGGGGCCGTTACCACTCGGCCACCACTGCTCTCCATAAGTACCATAAGTATAGTTATATATTCTACGCATGTTTCACCAAGACCTTGGATCTCTGCCTTGCCACCAGCTGTAATAAACCGTGAAGACCGCAACTAACTCTCAGTCCAAACAATAACTATTTACTTATAAACTAGGTTTAAAAATAACTATGTTTACGCAGTGTTTCCGGTACTAAAGTGTTGGTACACACAGGTCGAGTCAACTAAACTCGTATGTGCCTTGAAATAGGTACGTTAGTGGCCTTGTTACTCAGATTAAGGTGCCCGTATACAGGTGTGACAGTGCGACAACTATATATGTATTACGACAACGCGCTTTCATAAAATGTATTCAAAAATGATTCGGCAACCGTTCTCCGAAGACCTATTCGTTTATTTCCGTTTCCCTAGCAGAATCTTTCACCTATGGACGTTTCGCCGACAGGAATTTTTTCTTTCTTAAAATATAATATGCGTTTTATTTTTAAGGTTCATAGGTCGAATTCTGAACGGTAAATCTATGGTCCTAAAACGCAAAGGGCAATTAAACTAGCTGACTTAGCAAACGAATTGACCGAATTTTATGAAAGTACACAAAAATCTTTTATAAAATTCGGTCAATCCGTTTCGGAGTAGTTCGATAACAAACAGTGCGACACGATTTTTTTTTATATTAGAATTATACACCTTAAATAAATATTTTTGCGAGGAGCTAGTTATAATAAATAATAAAATTGTTTTCGGTGTATTTTTCTGAATGATCATATTTTATTTCATCTCAACTGGTATTAAATGGTGAAATAAAACCCACCTACCGTATACATTCACTGTAGGTGGAAATATCATCAATTTAAAAAACTGCCCACATTTATTGAACATTTAATTACAAATATATCCAATTTCCACAAAATGAAATGTTATCAATTTTGTTAATACTAAAAGTGGTTTAGTTATCCGTCAGCAAACTTTCAACAAAAATAAACACGGGAATACACAAATATTTTCCTAAGTTGAATTTTGTAAACAGAAAATAACACAAAAGCTATATATTTTGCAGAAAACAGCGTTAAAATTGATAGGTAAAATAATTAAATTAAGCAGCAAATAGCAATTCAAATATTGGCATGAGAAAGAGTGGGATTGTGCTGGGAACATCTCGCATTTCATTTGTACCCGTTAACTTAATGGTGGTGACGTCACACGTGATAGTTTCCCCTTCCACCAAATTTGAAAGCTTTCTAACTTCTTTAATTTTGAAAAGATTTGACAAACTCCCACCACTTCCAATTTTGACGAAGTTATCTACTTTGTGATTTTCTCACATATTAGTAGCGATAAGAAACATGACTGTTAGCGAGATATTTGTAATAGAAAACCTGATTAAAAAGAGTGACCATTTTTTTTTAGTTGTGAAAATCATCTGATGACAGATTCCGCTCTTGGGCGGAGCGTGAGATAGTGTCAGACTTTTACTGACTAAAACCCACTCCTGTTCCTTCTTTGCCTTCGTCCCAGGGTTTCACTTTCACACTACCCGTGGCCCCAGTAGACTTCGACCCTTTTGGGCCCCTACAGTTTGACATCACCTTGAGGCGCGCGTGGAACAGTACGCGCTGTCGACGACTTGGTATCGGTCCGGACAATAACCGGACGGTCGGACGGCGAGCCAACCCTTGCTCGCCGTCCTTTCGCGAGTGTATACCAAAATAAAATATCCTTTATTGTGTCTTAATTTCTTGTTATTTCTCTTGTTTCATTAAAATGAGCTTGTGTTAACGCCCAGCGCTAAAATGTAAAAGAATATTCAGAGATTTTAAAAACTTTACTGCCATGTGACATAGGTACAAACAATAAATCTAAAATAAAAGTTGTGTCAACGCTAATGACACACAAATAATTTGACGTTAAAACTTTAAAGTAAAATAATTTCGGATAAACTATAGCGGCCAGGTGGACAGCCCCATACCGGAACATTTGGTACGTATGCATGCCGCTGTGGCATATATTATTATATTAAAAAAAAAAAAATCAGTAGGTATTGTTTCTGGTAGTTATCAAGTACTAACATTAGTTTTTAAATAGTGTGCATACCAACCAACTATGGACTTTGTCCGAAATATAAGATTTTTCATTTAACTATTTTTGTAAATCAAAGGAGGCTGGGACGCTAGCATTTTTTTTTTACAAATATCCCAATAGAGGTGATGATTTTACTGGTTCTTCTCGACGACGAATTTGAATCGTGCTACATTCTGACGGTCTGTAAAGAAGTGAGAATTCAATTGAACGGTCGAACCATAGCTTGGAGAGCCACGTCCATTTTCGTGGATAAAAAATCATTTATCGCTGCAAACAGTGCCTCGCAACGATAAATGATTTTTTATCCATATCAATATTGAAAAGCTGAGCATTTTCTAGCTACAAGTCAGCTTGTATCAGCTTTGGAGTTTTTATTTCTATTTGAATGGTAAATACTGGTGATAAAAGTATTGCACGTTTTACACACTATGGACAGTATATCGTTGGTACAAATCTTTTCAAGGTGGACCGATGACAGGTCATTGGTCCACCCATTTATCAAAATAAGCGGAACATTGCTCGCAGTACAGATGATCGATAGCGATGAAGGATTTGATAGAATATACGTACTAGAAGACTCAGCATTGGAAGGCCTCGCCAGGTCGCGGGAATCCTATGGATGCGAGATGCACAGAACTGGTCTATAGGGCGACGCTTGGGGGAGCCATGCACGCCTATGTCCAACAGTGGACGTCTATCGGTTGAAACGAAGATGGTGATGATGATGAATATTTTCTCTGGCTATCTGGTTAGCAAATTGACTTACTGTCCACAAAGAATCACAAGAGTGACAAAGAAAGGCTGTGCTTCCCAGGCTTGGAATGCAAAAGGGAACTAAAGGAACACAGGTTTTTTTTAGTTGGGAAAATCATCTAATAACATCCCCCGCTCTTAAGCGAAGCCCGAGTGCGTGTCAGACTTTTACTGACTAAAAACCCACTCCTGTTTCTTCTTCGCCTTTGTTTCAGGGCTCCGGGGATCTCTTTCGCATCACCCATGGCCCTAGTCAACACCGACCCTGCTGGGCCTCTACGGTTAAGGAACACTGGTGGGTTTAGGTCAATTATAGTCTGACACGCCTTTTCGCTCCACCCAGATTGCGACAAGTTATTTGATGTCAAACTATTCTACTGATTAAGTACAACACATGAGCATTTCTAATGGCGGCACTATTCTATTTAGGGTTACGTACCGTGGTGCCAACGGAATCCTGCTACTAAGCATCTACTATCCTTCCGTCTGTGTTTCAGCGGGTAGTGTCTCATTAACCTTACGGGATAGAAAGTTGAATCTGTATTTCTACGAGTATTACCGCTACAACAACAAATTAAAAACAAAAAAAAAAACAAAATGGGGGTTTCCATATTGATTTACGATACGTTATTAAGATACGTTATTTTGTCGTCGGTTTTTGCTTGACGCGCACTTGGCCAGTTTTTATTCTATTTCTGCGTTGTCAATGGAGCCAAATATTAACTTGTTTACTTGCGAGCATTCCTTTCGTAGTTAGTTTCTCTACTCCTACAATCACTTCTATTATAATCAATTTCTCGGAGAACTAGTACTTAGTAATGATATGCACTTAAATATAGTCCATTTAAACGTGAATGCGATAAGCTAAACAACAGCACAGTGAAGATAACCGTCTGATATCAGCTATTGAATAATTCAAAGAAATTATTATGTTGTCACTCATAGTATCAAGTTTTCGACCCATTTTGTCGTGTGATGAATTCTTAAACTATATCTGTTTTGACGCTTGAATGCGCTCCTTGCATTTGAATTGTCTTTAAGAGTGGAAATACCGAAGTGTACGTCCGGTCTTGGATAGTCTACCAAATCAAACAGGCGAATATAATAGTTTGCCGACATAGCACAAAGAATCGCCAAACTTAAGTGGCAATGGGCAGGGCATATTGCTCGCAGAACAGATGACAAAGTGCAAAATGGACCGATAACTTGGTAAGGGTTGTGGGTATCCGATAGATGCGAGACGTACAGGACCGTTCATTGTGGCGACGCTTGGGGGAGGCCTATGTCCAACAGTGGACGTCTTTCGGCTGAAATTATGATGATGATGATTAAATTTTAAACTTGATAATAGACCAGACATATTCGCTCACAAGGGGCTTCACCAGAAGGCTTAAAGTCACCCAAAGGACAATGGAAAGGGCTATGCTCGGCTTACGTGATCACATCAGATCGTCGTCGATGGAGACATTGGTGGTGATATGTCCAACAGTGTACATCTTTCGGCTGAAATGCTACGGAGCGAATATAATCATCATCAATAATGATATTCGCTACGTAGCATAGCTCATAACTTAAAAGCTACGATTAGCAGTACTAACGATCGTGAGTTCGAATCCAATCAAAATTATTTTTTGTTATTAATTTCTAACCCTCAAACCGGTGAAAGAATCATCGTAAAAACTTCGAACATAAATTCAAAGACACGTGTCATTGTTATTCTCAAATTTGCAGTGTGTGTGTGTGTGTGTGGGCCCCTAGAGGACTATGGTCATATCTATTTCACGATACGGGAGCGTATCTCCCAGCAAAATCGTCTAATTGTTGATTCATAAGAAGAAAGTTTTACCTTTGCTTAAACATCTTTGCCAGTATTTCCAGCTATACAATAATGATAATAATAAAGTTTATTGACACAAAAAATCTATAGGTAACATTTTTTTTGAAGCCCTGGCTCCTGAGCTAGGTTACACGGTCATGCACGCGTCAATCAAAACCATCAAACACGAATGAAGCTTGACTGACGGAATTTTATCGCCATACATTTTTCGTCATGCAAACGTCAGTCATCGCATTACACGGTAGGTTTTTCGTCAGTCAAGATATTTGACTGTGGCAAAACTGACAGCAAAACCTATCATGTAACGGACCCCTTAGAGGTGCCAGTGTCTTTACTCTTCACCCAGTTGCATATATTACATTTGATCACATATTCATTTGATAAAAAAAAGAAATAACATGGTAGAATAAAATAAATCAAAATGCACGCATGCTCTAAATATTTAATGACTTAGCGTGTTATGTGTGAGTTTATGTGGGTGTGCACGTATGTGAGTGTGTGTGTGCATACAATGTATACACGAGAAATCAAACGTCGTCTAAAATTGTCTACCCTCTTTTCTCGCATCGTAAAAGGTGACGAAAGCATTATTCCAGATGTTCAGATAACTGCATACACCTGTATACTTCCCTACGATGCTTCCGTTATCGTCACCAGATGCTACAATATCTGTTGTTGTTTTATTTAGATCTCTGACATAAAATTTAGTTTTGTCCATTGTGACTGAGTTTGTCCTTTGTGAGGACATTCTAGTTTTATACGAAACTTTAGCATGGTTGGCGCTGTGGTTAAACGATTAGCTGCGCTGTGTCTCACAAGTTCGATTTCCGCGCGGAAAGAATATTTGTATTGCATATAGATGGTTGATTTGGTTATGTATATATATTTAAATATGTTCTTTCATTAAAAAATAACAGGCCCGTTTTGACATTTTAGAAAAACCCGAAACTGAAAGAAACAATAAAATAATAATTAGGGGCCCGGTGTAGTAGCTTAGCAATTTTAGTATTAGCTACACTACACCGGACAAGCCGCTAGGTAGCCAAAATACAAATACGCTCTTGGGCGGAGCGGGAGATAGTGTCAGACTTTTACTGACAAAAAACCCACTCCTGTTCCTTCGTTGCCTTCGTCCCAGGGCCGCGGGTTTCGTTTCCACACTACCCATGAATATGTTCCCTTGGGATAATTTTGTACGTTCACGCGGGCGAAGCCGACGGCATCAGCTAGCTGTAGCAGACAAGCGTGACGATTGGATAATCCTTTTTTTATTTTTTCTACGAATAATGTTACCGTTAGAACAAATTTCAAAGCTCAAGAAAACAACTAGTTTTCTGCTTACCGCAACCTTTAAAAATACCTACTTGTTGGTTTATTGCGATAATAACAAACTCACAAGTACCGCAAGCACAGCGGCTGAGCTGCCAGGGTTTGCACAAAGGTCGCCGACTGATAGGTACCTAGTTCGATTTCCGTAACCATGCGGAACAAATATTTAGTATCATCAGTAAACGCCCGCCTACCCAATGTTTTGCAAAAATAGAAATGATCAAAAGAAATTCCGGTTGTTTTTAATCTGCAATCTGTTTTCTTTTAATTTTTATTTTATGACTAACCAAAAAAAAAAACGTGATTATGACATGTCTTTATTAAAGTTTGTTTGTTTGTTTTTTTTTTTTATAATAATGGCCCTTAAGAGGAGCTCGGCGACACCTTAGCGTCAGCGCACACTGAGAGCAAAGCAGAGCATTTTCTGAGACTACGGAAAAATGAATCTTATGACTTTACCATACATTGCAAAATGAAATACACTTCCCTTGATGGTTGACCATGCTCGATTTCGCAACACACGTTTTGTGCACTTGTGTATTTCATTTTGCAATGTATGGTAGGTTTAAGTACCTATAGTCATAAGATTCATTTTTCCGTACTCTCAGAAAATGCTCGGCTCTGCGCTTGGTGTGCGCTGACGCTTACAGTACAAAGTTATACATATATTTTTATAAGTAGCCACCCGATTATGGTGTTTTTGTTTGTGAGAAATTGAGAATAACATCGTAATCACAAGATTACCAGCTATACACCTAAGATAGTAAGCATTTAACAGCTATAATCTGAATAAATTCCAGATTATGTTCTTGAAACTTAATTCTTGACAAATTAAAAAATTCGCTGTTCCATTTCATTATTGGCAGAAAATCTCAGTTTTGATGTGATGGCCATTTTAAACTTTAAATAGTCAATTTGTAATATCAATCAAGTTCCCTGACTGTAAATTCACGCAAACGCGTGATAAGCAAGAAAAAACTATTTTAATAGCCGACCATTAATTTGGACTACACACGTAAACGACTGACTCATGTGGGTAGGAACGAACGCTCTCATTTATTTAATACACGTCAAATCAGTCTTATCAGCGTCAAAACACTAAATAAAAACAAATAAACGTCAAAAATAACAAATTTCAACAAAATAAAGTTTGAAAAAAGTTTTAAAACCATAGCGTTGCATCATACAGCGATCAGCGAGTAACATAAACACAGAACTCAGATAAAAATGCACAGTTATCAACAGAAAACAAAAACACAAGTTGTAACGTAAACAAACTATAAATAACCGTTAAGGAATGCAGCGTTGAATAAAATATAGTACCAGGAAAGTGAAACTGAATAATATCGATTGATTCCCGACGAGAATGAACGTCCCTTCATGGGATAACCACGGCACGGCATTACGCGCCCAATTCAAACTTCGCCGAACCATAGACAAGCGTACTACGAAACTTATTCAAAACTCACTCAAAAGTTTAATTCAGACGGATTCACGCGCCGGGACGCTCAACTAACAGCCACAACTTCTCCATACTTTATTTTTAGTAATGGCGTAACCGCACAAGGAATGTTAACTACTCAAACGCATTTATATAACGCAGAGCCTTAAACTAAACGGAGATTTCAAGTTATACTGAAAATCGACCCAACGTCAATACGCATGCGCGAAACCGTTTTAATGGTGCCCGGCTCCAATATTCGAATTTGTTTAAAAATTACGCTCAGCCTCAACAGATCGCCCACTTAGCTAACTGCCTGATGACTTAAAACCGCTCAGCCCATACCTGTTGCCAATAGTCTTCCAGAGACAGCTTCCACTCGAAGTAGCCGGTGTCGGTGACGTCCTGCAGTTCGCGGAATAAGTTACCGCTTGGTAGCACGTCCATCGCACTTACATGTGATGCCGATCGAACGAAATTCAACGCGCGGCGCGACGTGCCCCTTCCGTGGCTAGCGAACGACTAAAGCAAATGTATGAGTCGAGTGGAGCAACTCTGCCCCGCGCGCCCGCCCCCGCAACTCACAGTGTCTTTATCGGACAGAGAGGGCATCTGTTACCTTTCTCTTTTTTTCGTCCTTTATCCTGGTCGTGATCAACCAGGATTTGTAAGTAGTAAGACAAGTCCCTGGCGAGATTTACAGTTATTATATGTCACTGTCCAATTTTTGTGTGACGGGAGTAAGTCGTATACTAAATAGGAATCAATATTTTATAATTTTAAAACGGATCGATTTGTCCCAGGAAAATATACGGATGAAGGTATTTCGTATTCGTTTTATGGCTACTAAATTATAAGGGCGTAAAATTTTTTCGTCCTACAAAAAAAATTTTCGTCTTTCAAGAAAGTTCAATATTTGGAAAGAATTCTATTTGGAATCTTACATGATCTTACTTTGACCGTACACAACATGCCATAAAATTCTAGACTTCCTGTAGCTATTCGTATATAACTTAGGTTACCCTAACCGTATTAACATTAAAGTTTAAAGTTCAAAGTACTTAATGAAAATAACTTCGCTAACAAAACAAAATGTACTAAAATAAAAAGCATACGATTGTCTGCTTTCTTCTTTGGGAGCAAAGCCCTCCATCTTTTATCCTATCAAAGGAAAAATTAAATCCAAAGAAAATATACACGTTAAAAAAATTTCTTAGATATTTTTCTTTCATTAGTCTGTACCTGATGGTTCCTAATTGGTCGGAATATTCCAAACAGAATAATTTAAATCCATGGAAATTGGAAAATCATCTTTAAAAACTTCTAAAGAATATTTTCTAATTATGAGGCACTTTCACCTCTGGAAAATGAAGAAATTTATAGTATAATTATTAAACGTATGTGTACCACAGACTTAGGTACCAACCATGTCAGCCAGCTTCCCAAATAACCGAATGCAGCTGTCTATATCTAAATTTAATATTTACTTTATTTGCAGCCGATTATTTTATCTATATACTAGCTTTTGCCCGCGGCTTCACTCCCGTCAACTAACTACTATATTCTGCTCTATCCAATTCTACCCTACCCTACCCTACTCTACCCTACTCTACCTCACTCAACTCCACTCTACCCTACTCTACTCTACTCTACAGTATATTAATCCTTTGCCTAATAAGGCAATGAATAAGGCTGAAAATGAAGATGGCTTCGTTACGGTGCAAAGGAGGAAACGCCGAAAGCAAGCCAACCGGAATCTTTGCGGCACAGCACCAGCATCACCTGGTGCGAGTGTGCGTGCCGCTCAGCCGACCACACCGGTGTACATCTCCTGCCTGCATTACACCACAAAGGTGGAGGACATCGTCGACTATGTACGCCAAAAGTTGAAGTACACACTGAGGGTGCAGTTGCTGGAGTCGCACCGGAATGTCAATTTTAAGGCATTTGTGGTGCGAGTACCGAACTGTTTTCTACACCTTGCTATGGACGAAGACTTTTGGCCTCAGGGTGTGGTGTTCCGTGGCTTCCGCGGACAAATACCACAGGACAGCACCAAGACGAATAGTGCGAAGTGAATTGTTACTAACATAGTTTTAAGTCATGTCTACTAACAAAATGATTTATTATAATTAGTCAGGTATTTATGATATGGGTACATCATCATCATCATCATCTTCCTGCCCTTGTTCCGTGTTATTTGGGGTCGGCGCAACATGTTTTTTCTTCCATTCTGCCCTGTCATTCGTCATGCTATCACTAACTTCCTTTTCTTTCATATCACTCTTCACACAATCCATCCATCTTTTCTTTGGTCTCCCTCTCCCTCTCCATCCATCCACATGTAAACTCATAACTCTTTTAGTAACATGCGCTTCATCCCTCCTCTTCACATGACCATACCGAGACAAACGAATCCCTTTCAATTTTACAGTCACTGGCGCCACTTTCAAACTTCCCCTAATATACTCATTTCTCCTGTTTACATGTTGCCTGAAATAAATTGATTATTATTATTAATTTAATATTATATTAAACATATCAATCAAAACGAGAAACCTCCCTCTCGTAGTGCTTTCCTATTTTATTTTATTATTGTTGGTCTTGATATGGTTAGGTGAAGAGGAGAGATGAAACGCATGTTACTAAAAGAGTTATGAGTATAAATGTGGATGTTTTTTTTAAGGACATGATATATTCTTACATTTATTACTTTAGAAATTTATTTCCACAGTAATTCTAACAGAAAATCTTAAAAATTATATATTTATAATTCAATTATAAAATAATTAGTAATAAAAAGGAATTTTATATCTTATACATCTTAACTATTAAATAATATAACTTAATAAGTATTTAAACAAACTGAAAATAATAATATGTGCAAACGGGTAGAACAGAACTCATAGGGCATCAAAAAATTCGTCAACATCGATGTCAATGAGAGAAGTGCCCAGAACTGGCAGCATTGCCACGCTGGATGGCAATGCTGATTCGCTGGCCGATGGAAAGCCCAGCCCTCTGGGCTATTACTTTTTTTTTTTCATTCCTTTTTTATTAATTATTCATTTTTATTGACACCGAATTTTAAATTAATAATTGCATACAATATAAATTGTTTTAGAATAAATTCATCTATCAATCTATCCGACCTACACGATAATAATCGAATTCCAAAGTAAGCAAATACTCGTATCTACGAAGTAGTTAAACACAAAATAGTCCAGTCAAATTAGACCAAAAAATTGGGGTAAGGCTACAATAATTCGCACCCTGCTGTAAAATTGGTAAGATTGATCAAAACACCATCACAGATAGACGGACAACAAAGAACAGGACAGAACAGAATAGTATTTATTCGATGCAGGCAATAAAATAAGCAACAACAACACAAAAACAAAAAAATATAAGTACAGATTTACAATATAGTTGCGCTGAGCGTGCCCGAACCGAAAGGGTCGCCAACTCAGCAATTGCTGGGCGTCAGACACCCAGCGCTGATTTTCTTTTCTTTTTAATAAAATATAACATATAAATAAACCTATCCTATATATATCCATCCTATATATTCCTTGGGTCAGCTTTACCATTTTGTGCCGATTGCTGTAGAGACTCTGGGCAGTTGGAGTACGGAGGCAAGGTGTTTTGTGGGGGATTTGGGCCGTAGGCTCGGGGAGGCAACGGGTGACTCCCGGTCCGGGTCGTTCTTGGTGCAAAGGATGGCCATCGCTATTCAGCGAGGTCATGCGGCCAGTATTATGGGCACTTTTGCACCGGGAACAATCAGGGGCGGGTTATTTATTGACATTTGACATTTGACATTTTATAAATTGTAAAATTATTATTATATTGTAATAAACCTATATAAAATAACCCTTACTTAAACTAAAAAAAAATATCTTTTAAGAGTTCCTTTTTCTCCATTTGAGGTACCGAACTCTAAAAACGCGCTTAGTATACTACCTCAAAGGTAGCGTGAAAACGTGATCTGATTGTGATCTACAATTTTTGTCTGAGCTAATTTTATGATAAAACTTACCGTTTCGCTGAAAATCGCGAAAAACTCGTTTGTGTCACTTTTGACCTCGTGTATTTTTTCCAGGTGCTGGATCGATGAGAACCTTTTAGATTTCATGTATATATTATTATGAAGGTGTTTTAACCATCTTACCAATTTTCAGCTGGGTGCGAATTGTTCGTAGCCTCGGATGTCTAAATTGACTGGACTAAAATTCTATCGTGAATTTTTCTGTCATCTTTTCTGTAAAAAAACAATCAAAACTTGTAAACCAATAACTAAAAGGTTTTTGGAACGAAACAGCGTTCCAATAAAAATTTTGTGTACAACTTCACGAATGTGAATCAGTTATTGTACGTCCAAGAGGGAAGTTCAATTTAATTGGTTATGTCGGACCAGCACATTCCCCACAACTTTTTCTGCATGAGTATATTGCACCCATACTTTCTCCTACAAATTATAGGTACCAACAGCAAATAAAAAAAACTCCTTTCGTTCTGTTGGAGGTAGATTGATAAACAACCGATTTTATATTAATTTCTCTTTTCATCATCATCATTTCAGCCGAAAGACGTCCACTGTTTGACATATATCTCCCTCAAGTGTCGCCACAACGAACGGTTCTGTGCGTCTCGCATCCATCGGATTCCTGCGACCCTTACCAGATCACGGTCCACCTTGTGAGAGGTCTTCCAACGCGACCCAGTTACTGGGCAACCAGATACTCCTGGATAGACTGTCAAAGATCTACAAATGATAACCGCGACCAAAGGCTTCATGTGCAATCCGAGGCACTGGATTGTCAGTAATATCCTAGATAAACTTAGAAAAGTACCATGAATTGAAAAACTCACATTGGTACTTGCCCGGTTCCGAAAATCCGAACCTTCAACCTCGGGTACTGTGAAAGCGAAACCGGGGGCCCTGGGGCGAAGGCAAAGAAGAAACAGGAGTGGGTTTTTAGTCAGTAAAAGTCTGACACCATCTCCCGCTCCGCCCAAGAGCGAGATTTGTCATTAGATGATTTTCCCACCATAAAAAAAACCCGTAACCTCTAACAATATTTTAGTAAAGTTATTCAATTTTTTTTTTAAGCCGATTCTATAAAGGTAATTAACTTGGCAGCCTTCTCGGAAAAACGAGTAGGAACCTAAATAATACGTTTACATATCTTCGTATTATAAGGGTAAAATGTTCGTTCATTTTTACTAGAAATAGAAACTCCCGAGAGCCACTTTCCATGTATTACGATGGTCAAAAATATTGCTAAGTAAAAAAAAAACATTGACAACAAGCTGCAGCCAGCGACTTTATCCGCATGTATTTAGAAAATTTTCCCAATAAAACATAGAATAGAATAGAATAGAATTTTTATTTTGCAAATACGGGTAATACACAACAGTTCATATCTATATATATAAAAGAAAGTCGTGTTAGTTACACCACTTATAACTCAAGAACGGCAAAACCGATTTGGCTGAAAATTGGTGGGGAGGTAGCTTAGAACCAGGAGACAGACATAGGATACTTTTTATCCCGTTCCCGGGGAACGTGACATATAATGTGGTATAACAAAACGCAACTGATATGGAATAACAAAACGCAACTGACAGCTAAACGTAATGTTGTCTATGGTTGAAAATTTGACAATTTCAAATTTTGAAGTTTACCGGTTGATGTGTTTAATGGTATATTAAATTAATATACTGTAGAGTAGGGTAGTGTAGAGTTAGGTAGAGTAGAATACAGTAGTCAGTTGACAGGAGCGAAGCCGCGGGCAAAAGCTAGTGATACATAAAAGCTCAGCCACATTTTACCATTTGGCTCGAAAATATTAATGACTTGAAAAAAAAAAATTATAGATTCATTTAAATCACATAATTTTTTCGTGTGACTAATACTTTTGCCAAAAGTATTTTTTTAACTACATGATATTTTTTCGCTGGTTTTCCCTATTCCTTTCAAACGGCTTTGATCTTTAGAAATTTATTTACACAAAAAAATTGCTGGTTAAGTGTTCTTTGGAATGTACACAGCATATAAATCTATAAATTTTTCGCAAAGAAAATGATTTTAAAGGTCAGCGGGGCTCTATGCGGGCGCAGGCGGCATGCGGCAGTATGAGTATGCATGCATTTAGATCCGGCCAGATGTTCAAGGGACTATACGACTTAAGGCCCCAGTTCCAGACAGCACAGGTAGGTAACATACAAAAATGCGTGCGTGGGTGCGATATTACAGGAAATATAAAAAACACAAAGAAAACAAATAAATAACTAATTTCGAAAACAGAATATTATACCTTTAATATAAAGTTTATTTGAACTTATAATTCTAAGTCAAACCAAAGATATAACTTCAAAGGAACCTGTTTTAAAAAACGGCAATGTTCGCTATATCCTCCAGATCACAGAAAAAGTCGTAATCCTATCATTATCTATATATATAAAAGGAGAAACTGACTGAGTGACATATCAACGCACAGCTGAAACTACTGGGATTAGGAGCATGAAATTTTGCACAAGGTTTCTTTTTATGACATAGGTGAGCACTAAGAAAGGATTTTCCAAAATTCACTCCCTAAGAGGATGAAGCGGGGGTCCAAAGTTTGTCTGGAGAAACCTACATTCACGCGAGTGAAGCCGCGGGCAGAAGCTAGTTCTTTAATAAATTCAAATTTTCATTCAAAATAACAGGATTAACTGTGGCCCTAATGATTTTAATAATTACTGGTTATTATAATTAAGTACCTTAAATACATTGTGTATCTAATTTTTAAATTAATTGATAAAAAACACTTAACTAATTAAAACTATATATACACTAAAGACAAAAACTACTAGCTAAAATATGGCGTCATAAAATTCCTCCGCATCGCTGTCGACTGGAAGTGTGCCCAAAAGGCTGGCGGCATTGCCACGTTGTATGGCAATGCTTAATCTCTGATCGAGGTAAAAGCCAGCCCTTGGGTCACGTTATTATAATAGAAATGTTAATGAACAGCTAAAGTAAGAAGAAAAAAATAGTTTACGGCTTTGGATAACAATTCTCAGAAAAATTAAAACTCAATAAGCCCCGGTTTGTGATACTGATAAGAAGTTATCAACGCAACACGCTAGCACTAAACAAATCAAATGATCGGTTTGTTTATTGTTCCTAACACCAATTACAGTAGCTAATGAGCTAATGCGCGATTAATTGGCGCAATACTTCATCGAATGGCTGCTGCCCTGGTTATGGTGAATTTGATTCCCGCAGGTAACAAATAAAAACGATTTGTTTATTGAGACACGCAAGAAAAATAGAGAAATATATAAACAAGAAGAAAATAAACAGATTAGAAGAGGCCGAAGGCCCTAAACTTGGCTCAGCCTGTGTCTTGGTGGCCCAGGACTAATTAATAGACTTGGCAGATTAAAAGTTCTGTGAGACACGACACAATTTATAAGTTTTAGTGTAGAAAATAATTAATTAGTGATAGAAAAAATAATATAAATAATAATAACACGGTTCTGTTCAGAAAGCGGTACTAGGTAAGGACCCTATTCCCGATACCAATGTGGGCTATTGTTTAATCAAATAAAAAAACAAAAATATTTTTATTTAACATAGGCCTATATTGGGTACTTATAAAACGTCAGAAGCTAGTGCACGGTTCCAAATTGGTCGTTTCCTATGGATAAGAACCGGCAAGAAACTACATGGTTACTCTTTTAAAAATATGGTTGTTCATACAATATTTCCATATTATAGTATTAATAGATGTTATTTAAGAACAGCGTAAGATAGATAGATAGATGAGAGAGCAGTGGTGGCCGAGAGGTAACGGCCCCGACTTACGAGTTGTAGGTCGCGGGTTCAAACCCAGCCAGGCGCATTACTTTGTGTAATTTATTTCATCACCACTGCTCTCAAAACGGTGAAGGAAAACATCGTGAGGAAACCGGCATGTCCTAGAACCAAAAATTCGAAGACATGTGACATCCACCAACCCGCACTGGGCCCGCGTGGTGGATTATGGCCTATTCCCTCTCCTAGAGAGGAGGCCTGAGTCCCAACAGTGGTAACATTAAAAGGCCGACTATACTAAGTCATCTGAATGTTTCTCAATGTTTTTGACATTAAGTTGTGTTAGTTCATTAGTTCGACATGCTCCGTTTATATCAATAATAAGAACAATCTGTAAAGTAAAGAGTAGATAAATTAATAAAATTGATATGCATGCATAATTATGCCTATCAACATCTACTAAGTACGTATTAGATTATGTTAAGTAGTTGATTAATGTACATAAACTCCATTCTTTTCTACATTAGACAAAAGAGGTTTTTAGAAGCAGGTGTGCACAACATTTATTTTTCAAGATAAATTCAAACAATACCTAGGTACTTATATAAATTTTACCATTGTAAGGTACTTATAAACACTTAGATAGGTAAATGAAAGGGATTTAAAAAAAAATAAACATAACTTTATTTCAAACAATTTTACAAATTTTTTGTAATGACAAAGAAAAGTTTTTTTTTCTATTCTATTTCAATGGCGTATCAACAAGTTTCATCTTTACAAAACAAATGAATTCTTTTATTACAAAGTGTAAGAAGTACCCTAAAACAACCTTTTTTAACTTTTTTGTAATGCTATTGCGAACAAGGTATAAGTAGATACTGAATGTGCGACTGACTTACTTTTGTCGCCAAATATACGGACAGGTACTTCGTTAAGAAACTTTTCACTTTCAGATGCTGTGAAAACATTCGATTTCTTAGGTTGATGAAGCTCTTTTAAAAATGCCACTTATATAGGATAGGTGTTCTTATGTATATGTATGTCTTTTTTATCTTTATTGGTGCTTTTAGCATTGAATACATACTCCACAGAGTGCTTGATTTCTTGGTCTCGGATAAATCAATAAAATATGCCAGCAAAACGTTTTCTGAGAAAGTTTTGGCTCCTTTAGCTAGTCGCCACGTGTTAAACATATCGCACTGTTTCAAATACTTCTCACGTGATTGTTGAGGGAGAAAGCTCATTTGCGTATTATTAACAGTTTCAGTCAATTCTGTTGGCGTCAAATAAAAATTCTTCTTCTTAAATCACTCATTTAGGCTTTTAATTATTTTTTTTAATTTTCCTGTTTTCAACCTAAGGTTTTATCAATATGACGTGAAAAGAAAATGGCGTGCAAATGAAATTAAAAAAAAAAACAGTACACCAAGGAGGTTCCGAGTCTGAGTTTTTAACAAATTAGAAAAAGTTTTTGATAAATTTGGCACCATGGAGGTAGAAGTAAATAGGTTTAATGATGTTTTGAATTCACAAACTTAGGGCACACGATGTTCTAAATTCAATTTACTTTTATCCTCTAGCGGATAAAAACTTTTGCATTTAGCCAAAATACTCTTTCCGAGATGGAGGATGAAAATATATTAAAGGGGCTGGACCAGATACGGCCAGAGGTTTTCAATGCCGTGGACAAGATTATTATTTATACTAAAAATCTTAATAATTACTAGAAATAATTATTAAAATAATATCACGTCAGTTAAAGTTTTTTTTTTTCAATTATTTCTTGACCATGGATACAAAGTCCTTTAGGTGGAATAATAAAAATAAAATAAAATATAATTTTCAATTTAATAATCGACTAGAACATCATTTTTTTAACATCATTTATTACATCAATAATATGCAGTTGGTGGTTAAAATGTTCGGGTGTTTTTGGCGGGATTTCTTGAGTGAAGTTCAGTGGCTGTATGGGCTTAAGACCTTAGCTTACCCAAATGGGGCGAAAAGTGGCGGCAAAAAGTGTCACATTTCGCCGCGTAGCATTTGAATTGCGACTATTTGCTTCAGTTTGTGAATATTTGCTGCTATTAATTTTTGCTTTCATAATGAAGTCTGCACTCGCTTTTCCCGACGGCCCCAGCCTGCCTATGGATTCTGAATCTGCTGTGTATGACAATGACCCCACCCGCTCTATCTCGGACTCTGTTTCTACTTGTTTGAACAACTCCAGCGTCCCACAGATGGAAACCGACTCGTACAATATTTTGACCCGCAGAAGCCAACGTTGTGTTAATTGTGCTTTAAATATTACTCAAATGAGACGAAATTCTTTGGAAGTTGCTGAAATCCGTGATCTGTGATACAATAATGGATTTATCCACGGCAGGTAAGAACTATTTAATTTGTACCAATACATAAAATACTAACAAAAATAAAAATATTTTGTAAATAAAATACTACAGATGTTAATGTTGAATGAAACTTGTTGATGAATAAATAAGCTAATACTTAGAAGTCACTTAAATACTCGTAATGTTTTTAGACGTTGTTCTAATTTTAAACGTACGTCGTTTAAAATTAGAACAACGTCTAATTTTAAATGATTAACCAAACGAATAAATAAATGTTTTTTTATTTTGCTGTGCTACAGCCGCCATTTTGACTCTAGCAATATAAAAATTAAAACTGATTTAACTAATTTCCTCCAACTTTTAGATAAACCTGTAATAGCTGTAACAGGTTTTTTTATTTCATAAACTATGAATTGAAGTTGTCTTAATATATAATTATGTCCACTGTTGCTATACCGCGGCCAAAGTTTGTAAGAATGGTGGACCATACCCTTTCAATTGTTTGCCAGTTTGTGTGGTTAATATTATTAAACCATGAGAAGTCTTTTTTATAGGAAACAAAATGCCACAACTTAAGAAAAAGATGAGAAACAAAAGCAGTAAAATGAAAGAAAACGTTACGAACATAACAAAAATTATTCAGACAAATTAGCTGCTTTAAAAAAACATTTTACTACGATGTGGCGTAGGTCTCACTTGCCTGTTATGATAATGCTTAAAACGGCTATTATTTGAAAA
Organism: Mythimna pallens; assembly: GCA_961205895.1. Classification (NCBI taxonomy): domain Eukaryota; kingdom Metazoa; phylum Arthropoda; class Insecta; order Lepidoptera; family Noctuidae; genus Mythimna; species Mythimna pallens. Next base: position 2,007,402 of record OY540824.1, read on the forward strand.
AATACTATTTATTTAATTACTAATATTTTGTCTAATCCGCGATAGTTTAGCTTATCTATGTCACATCCTTGACGTCTGACTAATTTATGTACTAAATTAGAAAAAATATTTATGGAATTAAAACGACTAATTTAATATCTTCATAATATAAACAATCCTGCAATGTAATAATTATTGGAATTAATACAAAAAAATTAACACTTCAATAATTTGCAGTACACCGCAGACTACCCCTTTTTATGTTGCTCGTAAGTTCTTACAGTCCATCCTAAGGTTGTCTCGCCATTGTACCTATAGATTAAGTTAGTTTAAAAGTTTTGTTACTATTTTGATGTACAATAAAGTTTTATTGCAACACAATAACAATTGTAGTGTAGCACAGAAGTCAGTGCCTCACTCTGTTTTACCAATAAATTGACTTATTTTTACACCTCACACTCACTACTCTCCTACACTCACCGCTCACCACACCACTCACCACTCACCACCCACCACTCATTTTTTTTTTTCTAAATATAATATTATGTTTTATATAGTAAATCTGATAATAAATAGGTGGCACAGTCTGCAGTGGAGAGCAGTGGTGGCCGAGTGGTAATGGCCCCGACTTACGGAGTTGTAGGTCGCGGGTTCAAACCCTGCCAGGCCATGCCATGAAATAAATTACACAAAGTAATGCTACTTTGTGTAATTTATTTCATCACCACTGCTCTCAAAACGGTGAAGGAAAACATCGTGAGGAAACCGGCATGTCCTAGAACCAAAAATTCGAAGACATATGACATCCACCAACCCGCACTGGGCCCGCGTGGTGGATTACGGCCCATTCCCTCTCCTAGAGAGGAGGCCTGAGTCCCAACAGTGGGAAAATTATAAGGCCGACTATGCTATATGCAGTCTGCAGTTGTAATAATCCTTTTTTATGTAACCTCACAGCTGAACACTGTCTCTAAAGATACAGGTAATCCTAGTTTGAGAGGCAGGGCTCACATTATCTGTATACAAACTTCAGCAGCGTCGTTAGCATTTTGTTTCTTTGTGACAATAAACTTTATTATTTACTGACTAACTTCACCCTGTAGTTTCACTACCATCGCTACATAGGTATAACCCTGCAATTATTCGGATTAAAAGTGAACCGAGAACATGACGCTCAAAAATGATAATATTTTGACCTATTAAAAAAATAATATTTTAGAAGTTGTTACTTCAAGAAACGAGTAACTCTCAAAGACAAATCATTTTACCTCTAACATTATAAAGATAACTTAGATTAAATATTAATAAGTGAGTCAGCCCCGCTTCAAAGAGGTCAATTATTTTCTCCGCTTGTGATGTTGCCAACACGAGAAGAGAAAAATAATTGTTCTTGGAAATCATTTAATGAAGATCTTAAGTTAATGGTGCTGCTAATAATTTTAAAATTATTATCTTGATATAAATGAGATGTTAAAATTCTAAGTTTTTTTATTTAATACCTAACCTAGAAACACAAATAAATATGAAAAATATTCTCATGTAATAATAATAAACAGAGGTGCCAATACACTAATAAAAACACTCGAAAACTCGTGTATATGAAGGAAACTACTCGACTGGTGCAAATAATATCTTCGTGACCGAAGTTATCATGTTAAAAATGGTCTCAACCTTAGCAGACCTGTATACGTAAAGAAAGGGACAGCTCAGGGATCAGTAGACGCCCGGGTGCCACCATTGTGTGGACCGCCCGGAGAACACGGTGGAGCACACGGTAGAGGTGTGCCCCGCTTGGGCAGAGCACCGCCGTGTCCTCGTGGGGGCGATCGGCGGCAGCGATCTCTCGCGCCGGGTCTTGGTACAGGCCATGGTCCGGAGCGAGGAGGAGTGGCAGGCGGTCGCCTCCTTCTGCGAAGCAGTAATGCTAGCAAAGGAGGCGGCTGATCGCGTGAGGCAACGGCAACGGTCCTCACGCCCCAACCGCCGCCGGGATTCCGATCCCGATTTCCGGCCACCGTAAGCGCGGGCTTGCGGACGGCGAGCAATGGGTGGCTCGCCGTCCGATCGTCCGGACCGAGCCCAAGTCGTCGACGGCGCGTAGTGTTCCACGCGCGCCTCAAGAAGATGTCAGCAACCGTAGGGGCCCGACAGGGTCGAAGCCTACTGGAGCCATGGGTGATGCGAAAGAGATCCTCGGGGCCCTGGAAAACAAATGGCAAAGAAGGAACAGGAGTGGGTTTTTAGTCAGTAAAAGTATGACACTATCTCGCGCTCCGCCCAAGAGCGGGGGATGCCATGAGATAATTTTCCTACCCGAAAAAAAAAAAAAGCTCAGGGATCAGTGTCTGGTCCGCTCCACTATTTAGCATACTTGAATGACCTAGAAAATATTATAACATCAGCATATTGATACTGGGAACAGTGTGTTCCCAGTATCAATTTGCTGATGACACTTGTATTCTGTCTGCAAATGAGAACCTGAATAAGGCCGCCGAATGTTTGCAAAAAGATTTTACTTCTATGATTAAAATGAGCACATGACATGGGACTTATTCTGAATCCACAAAAAACTAAAGTAATACACGTACACTCAAGCTCGTACTTAGCTCGTAGGACAGATGGTTGATGGGGCCGAAAGGTTTTGAAGTGGGGACCGCGTAATGAAAGACGATACGATGATGATGACAATGATGATGATTATGATGATGGCCACTCTTCACGTAGGTATCTAATACAGAGAGGGCCTATAATTCAAATCAGACTCCAGTACACATACAACCGCTACCTACACACGCCAAGTAACTCCCATTATAACTAAGCACTAGATGATAAACCCATCAAGAATAAGTATGTCAGTTCAAGGTCACTCGATGCTCACCCTGATAAAAGGTGCCGGCACGTGTGGACAGCAATAAACACTCCTCGACACGATGACGCACTCTGTTGCTATTAAAATCAGTAAAAAGAAAATACCCTGTGGTTATAAGAATAAAGCTGTGGCCGTTATTGTCATAGTGTATCAACATGACCCCGATCGGACGTTATAGTGGAAGGAGCTGTCATTCGCACCCCTGCTCTTTGCCATAGGGTTGGCACTTTGAAATCAGAAACTTATATTCAAATAGACCATTTAAAAAAAGGTACTTCTGCGTTGTGAAAATGACGGTCGCACAAAAAAGTGAAGCTAAAGGCGTAAATCTCTATGGAGAAGAACTTGCAAGAAACTCCATGGACAGTTGGACACTCTTGTAAATCATGTTATGAGTTACAAAAATCGTCGCTTCTATTAGGTATGTTTTTATTTGTCATTAAAACTTATTAAATATTTCTTGAAAAACAAAAAAAAAAACATTTCAAAACGTAAAAAATTGTATCCCACCGAAATCGGAAACAGGGTCCAAGCTACCAGCGGTCAGGACTCCAGAGAAAGGGACTTCCTAACTATACGAGCCGTGTTCAGAAGTACCGCTTTCTGGATCAAACTGAATAGATCAGTTCGCCTAACGAGGGCCTCCTGAGGTGTTTGTCGAGGCTCCTGGCTATTAAGCCATTGGCTGACATGACTATTTATTTATTTATTGGCACACCAACAGCATTACTTACATGATTTTTAGTTAAAAATAACATTAAAACCTATTATCTGGTAAGCATGCCTATTATAGGTATGCACAGCTTACACCATTAAATTATTACCACAAAAATTAATCATACAATCATCATCATCTTCCTGCCCTTGTCCCGTGTTATTTGGGGTCGGCGCAACATGTTTTTTTCTTCCATTCTGCCCTGTCATTCGTCATGCTATCACTAACTTCCTTTTCTTTCATATCACTCTTCACACAATCCATCCATCTTTTCTTTGGTCTCCCTCTCCCTCTCCATCCATCCACATGTAAACTCATACAAAATGGAAAAAAAAACATACAAAATGGAAAAAAAAACATACAATTATAAAAATAAAATAAAAGTAGAAAGTAGACAAAAAAAAAATTAAAATTACAAAAAAAAGAGGATAGTGTATATATCATTGAAATTTATGCTTACAATTAACAATTGATTGGAATATTTGTACAATCTCGTACCTCCGAGACTGCTCTCCTAAACTTGTGGAGTGAGACACCGTGTAAATCGGTGTCTGGTGATTTGCAAAAACTATTGTGGGTTTTGCACATTCGGAGCAAGGGTGCGTTGAGGCCAAGGTTAGTTTTACGGATAGGAATATGAAGTAACCTAGAGATGGGATGTCTGGGAAGTTTTGAAGGGACTGAATACTGAATACGCTCTACTAGATCACTGCATTTTACAAACCCATTAACTACTTTGTAAAGGAATATTAGATCACGCGAACGGCGACGGTCACGCAGTGTCTTTATTCTGAAAAAATCTAGGCGCTGTGACTATCGGACTATCGGCACAATGATCGCAGAGTTCATTTCCTAGATGTCGACAACCTCGTGAACCAAATCAGTATTTGTAGTTAGTAGTGATTTGTTTATCTTTCTCGACTTTCATGAGGTTCTATATTTATTATGTGCAAATTGATTATTACTATATAGTTATTGCTATATCTCTACTAGCTATATTTATGCAGGTAGGTTAAATACTGTTATAGTGGGAGATATTATTATTATTCTCTTTATTCCTTGTAAACACATAAAAATTACATTTTAAAATTTTTTTTTTTAACCAAATTCATACAAAAAAAAAACATTTAAAAATATAAAAAATTGTACCCCACCGGTATCGGGAATAGGGTCCAAGCTACCGGCGGTCAGGGCTCCAGAGAAAGGAACATCCTAACAATGCGAGCCGTGTCCAGGAGTACCGCTTTCTGAATCAAACCCTTGTTCCAGCCGCCTAACGCGAGCCTCCTAAGGTGTTAGTCGAGGCTCTTGGCTATTAAGCCATTGCCCGACACGACTATCGGCACAATGATCGCTGAGTCCACATCCCACATGTCGACAACCTCGCGAGCCAAGTCGATATACTTGATTTGTTTATCTTTCTCGGCTTTATTATTATTATTATTTCGTTTATTTATTATCTTATCACATAAATTACATTTTTAAATATTTCAGTAAAAATAAAAAAAATAAAACATTTAAAAATATAAAAAATAGTGTCCCACCGGTATCGGGAACAGGGTCCAAGCTACCGGCGGTCAGGGCTCCAGAGAAAGGAACCTCCTAACAATACGAGCCGTGTCCAGGAGTACCGCTTTCTGGATCAAGCCCTTGATCCAGCCGCCTAACGCGAGCCTCCTAAGGTGTTGGTCGAGGCTCTTGGCTATTAAGCCATTGGCTGACACGACTATCGGTACAATGATCGCCGAGTCTACATCCCACATGTCGACAACCTCGAAATTATTATTATTATTATTATTCCATTCATTTATTTTTTATCCATATTGTTTACATTTTTAAATATTTCTTTAAAAAACATATTAAAAAAAAACATTTAAAAATATAAAAAATAGTTGTCCGCCGGTGTCGGGAACAGGGTCCAAGCTACCGGTGGTTAGGGCTCCAGAGACAGGAACCTCCTCACAATGCGAGCCGTATCGAGGAGTACTGCCTTTTGTATCAGGCCCTTGATCCAACCGTGCAACGACAGCTTCGACAGATGGTCGTCGAAGCTTTTGGCTATAAGGCCATTGGCGGTCACAACAATCGGCACAATGATAGCCGAGTCCACATTCCACATATCGACAACCTCGTGTGCTAAGTCGAGATATTTGATTTGTTTCTCTTTCTCAGCTTTCACGAGATTCTCGTCATGTGGAATGGTGACGTCGACTATCATTGCGCGGCGCGCTAATCGGTCTATCACCACTATATCCGGCTTATTGGCTACAATAGTCCGGTCAGTAATGATAGACCGATCCCAGTACAATGTGACATGGTCATTTTCGAGAACTGGGTCGGGCACATACCTGTAGTATGGTACCTCCGAATCCACTAGGTTATATTTCAAAGCAAGTTGCTGGTGAATAATCCTGGCTACTTGATTATGCCTGTGCAAGTACTCGCCGTTAGCCAGACGAGAACAACCAGAGATAATATGTCTGATGGACTCACCCGGACGATGGCATGCCCGACACACGTCAACCGTCCCGTCCTTCATAATATGTCTCCGGTAGTTGTTCGTTAAGATAACTTCGTCCATAATTGCACAGACAAAACCTTCAGTTTCTCCGAAGAGGTCGCTAAAACGTAACCAGGCCACGGACGCCGCGAAATCTACATCAGGCTCATGAAGAGCCCGATAAAAGCGCCCGTGGAGCTCCTTGCCTTTCCATACTTCCTTGCGGTCATCAGTAGTAAGTACCACAGGTTTGCGCCAGTTCTCTTTAGCCATGGATAACGGGGTGAGTCCCTTGTCCATTGCGACCACATCGCGGTGCATACCCACGTCGGTTTTGAGAAAATATTCTCTGAGGCTGCACACCTCACGGTTGTGTAGAGTCTTTGCGTTCAAAAAACCTCGACCTCCACACTTCCGCGGGATGTACAGTCTCATCACCGATGATCGTGGGTGATGCATCCGATTTGCGGTCAGCAATGTACGGACCCGTCTATCCAGAGCGTCTAGCTCGGTCTGAGTCCATTTGAGTATGCCGAAAGAGTACATTAAAACTGGCATGACCCAACCATTGAAGGCGCGTACCTTATTTCCACCTGACAGAAGGCTGTTTAGAACCTTCTTCAGGCGGCCAAAGAAACGCTCCTTCAATGTTTGTTTCATGTCAGCAACGTTAATGCCCAACGCTTCCGACATACCCAAATACTTATATGTTTCGGTCGAGGAGAGGGTTCTAAGGTGTATGGAATCCGAGAGTTGAATTCCCTCGGATTCCACAATCTCCCCTCGCTTTACATGCATGACTGCACATTTGTCCACACCAAATTCCATCCTAATGGCACTACTGAAAGTTTCAGTTACCTTCAGTAGTTCCATCAGTTGCAAATTGTTGTGGGCAAGAAGTTTCAAATCATCCATGTAAAGAAGGTGAGATAGGACCTGACCACCTCTTCTCAACCGATAGCCTAGACCTGAATTCTCCAGCAACGTGCTTAGAGGATTCAGGGCTAAGCAAAACCACAGTGGACTCAAACTGTCGCCCTGAAATATTCCCCGTTTAATCCATATTGGTTCATCATTCCCTTGGATCGGTCGACATCCTGGATAGCAAAGGACTGTTTTCCATTGCCTCATACATGACTCAAGGAAGGTGCGTAGAGTTGCATCTATTTTATACAACTCCAGCACCCTCATGAGCCATGTATGGGGAACAGAGTCATAGGCCTTCTTATAATCTACCCAGCATGTCGACAGATCCTTGCGGGATCGACGAACCTGTTGGCTTATGGCCATGTCAATGAGGAGTAGCTCCTTAGTACCACGGGACCCATTCCTACACCCGTTCTGAGAGGCAGACATTATCAAATTTTTCTCTATATGTACGTTAATTTTTGCTCTCAGAATGGATGTAAGAAGTTTATAGACCGTCGACAAACATGTAATCGGCCTATAATTCTTGGGTTCCGTGGGACTACCTGTCTTATGGAGCAGGTGGGTGATACCAGTTGTTAGAAACTGAGGTAGCGACCCAGAATCTAAAGATGACTGGAATTGCGATGCCAGAGGCGCGTGTGAGCTGCTGTACCATTTTAACCAAAAATTGTGCAGTCCGTCCGTACCTGGAGACTTCCAATTAGGCAACGGACGAACTGCTCTGGCTACGTCTAGTGGAGTAATTATAACTTTTTCCATTTCTGGTACAGCTACGCACACGCGCTCGACATCACGCATCCAGCCACCCTCAGTGTGACAGACGGGCACCGACCAAATGCTACGCCAGAATGCATTCGTGGTAGCATCATCCGGGCGGGGCACGTCAATCACACTATGTTCAGGTCGCTCCCAAGCTCTATACACCCACCTCTCATCGCTCTGAAACATGCGATTCTGCGAGTACCGATCAACCCGCCGCTTATACCGGCGAATGCGGCTCGCCCATGCACAAACTTTCTGCTTCAGGAAGTCGATGCGCTCTGTGACACGAGACATGTATTCTTGAGGGCTGACACCAGTCCCCAAAAACGCCCGCCTCACAAAGCGCATCACTCGTGGTCGTGTATTACCCTCCCTGAAGCAGTGTAGTTTGCCGATGAGTACCCTGGCCCCGTCGATACGCTTCTCGATCCTGCACTGCCAGGCTGGTGCAGCAGGCTTTGGTCGAATAGTTCCATCTGAGTTAGGAAACTTGATGTTGGCTAAACGACATGCCGCAACAGCCCCACAATACAGGATTGAGTGCGTATCAACGAGGTTCTCGCTACTTTCAAAGATGTTCTTAAGCAGCGAGTCCAAAGCACACACCAGCGCCCTATTTTTTTTGTGCATGGGTAACCTTGGCAAACGGGGTCTAAGGTCAGTCGGAGTTGATCTGTATTCGCGAAGCGCATCCTCCAGTGCGCTCCTCAGTCGATCGTTGCACTGGCTACTTACTGTGACAACCCTATCATCTGCATCATCTGCATCATCGTTATTATGATTGGACCGCGGCGAGATTGCGTTAGTAGTCGGCGTTACCGCGGTCTGTGTTTGTGTAGATGTTGAGACGATTTGGTTGCTCAGTACCTCTGAGCGCAGCCGATCAAGTGCAGCGTCGTCCAACCTGTGGTTGCGTTGGATAACCCGCACCTGATCCGACAATCGTTGGGCCGAGACGTTCACGGTTGGTTCCAAGTCCTGAAAAAGAGACATTATTATTATTATTATTATGAGCCCGTTGTGTCCCACTGCAGGGCAAAGGCCTCCGTTCCGTTATTCCATTCCTTTTTGTCCTTAGCCACTTCTGGCCAATCCTTAAGGTCTAAATCGTCACGCCATCTCCTATTATCAAAAACTTTTGTGAGTAAAATTATTGGGTTACACCTTGCGGCTTGACAGCCGTTTTAACTCGTCTGACTTTAGAAAACAATTGTTACCTTTCTCTATTTCTATTTTTATATTCTATTTCTTAAACCTTTAAACGTATAATTGTCTTGCCCGTTAGCAGATGCGATCTTCTTCGACATCACAATACTAAGGTATTTTCAATCGACATAAAGTTACGAACTTCCAAAAAAACACAAACCACGAGGCACGAATTCTCGGAAATAAAATCATTCTTTGAGTCTATGAATGTCTATGTAAATATTTTAACTAGCTTTTGCCCGTGGCTTTGTCCGCATACATAAAATATAGCCAATAGGAAAAAAAAAAAGCAGCTTTCTATCGGTGAAAAAAATTTCGCAATCGGACCAGTACTTTCAGAGATTACCTCCTACAAACAAAAAAACACACAACCTCTTTATAATATTACTAGCTGCCTGCCCCGGCTTCGCTTGGGTGCAATTTTTTTTCCGAACAAACCTTGTTCTTACAAATACGAACACAACAAATGAATCATTATAGACGTTCTAAATCGATGCGTGTTATGTACCTACACATGCATTCGGAAATTAATTTTTATTTATAATGTAGAACATAATCCTACGCTCACAGACAGGCTTGTTCAAACCTAAGCTAATATTGCTAGCTCTATTTGTATCGAAATTTCCTGATTTTTTAGAGGTGGGCAACCATCTAATGACTTTTTGCGTTTTAGGTTAGAGCTCCCGGGAGGGTGTCAGACTACACACAGCTATGATCCTTCTTTCGCCCTTGCGAATGGAATATGATGACCACGAGATTCCCTTTTGGAAGTCAACCCATGCCCTCAGTAAGCTTTGGCCCAGCCGGGCTACAGTTTTGTTGACATCTCTTTAAGTCGTTGTAAAATATTATAAGTATTGTATAATGTAGAAGCATTTATTTTCAAAGTTTGTAAATGTGAGTACCATGGAGCTATTTTATGGTTTTTTATGTTACTATTGGACTTGTTTGACATAAATGAGCACGGTAGTTGAGTTTGTCATGCTCCCTTAAATGTCTCACTGATGGTGGCGCATGTGTTGGATCATTCGGTACCCTTCAAAATGGTTGAGCTGAGTGGTGCTAATATTAGCGTCATGTTCGTGAACGGGCGCTGTCAGTTGAGACTGGTCATCTCTTAGCTGCCAGTTGCTATTTTATTATCTATATTTTTTTAGTTTTTATTTTTACTGTATTTACATTGTTCTCACATGATGACGACAAGAAACATGTAACAGAGATATTTGTAATTACAACACATGATTGAAAAGAGTGTCCATGGAGTTTCTCACACATTCTTCTCCATAGAGATCTACGCTTTGGAATGTGCAATTAGCATCACTTTTTTTTTCTGACTGACTGACTTCTTGACTTTTCAAAAGTGCCTGTAAATGGTTTATTTGAAATAAATGCTTTTGAATCTTTGAATCTTTGAGTCGCGATCAGAACACCACGCGCCGTCGATGACTCGAGCTCGATCCAAACGGTTACCGGACGGCCGGGCTGCGACCTACCCATTGCTCATCGTCGGCAAGCCCACGTCTACGGTGGCTGGAAATCGGGGTCGGGATCCCCGCGGCTGGGGCGTGAGGACGTCCGTTCCCTCACGCGTGCGGCCACCTCCTTCGCTAGCATTACTGCTTCACAGTACGAGACGACCGCCGTCCATTCCCCCTCATTCCGGACCATGGCCTGTACCAGGGCCTGGCGCGAGAGGTCACCGCCGCTGATCGCTGATCACCTCCACGAAGACAAGGTGGTGCACATCCAAAGCGAGGTACACCTCCAGTCTATGCTCCACCGTATCCTCCGGACAGTCCGCATAATGGCGACACCCGGGCGTTTCTTCCACCCGAATCAGGTGCAGGAACTTACCATGCCCGGTGAGGACTTGGTCATGTGGAAGGTGAGGTTGCTATGAGGTGTCTCTAGTCTTACCGCCATGATTATGGCGTGCCCAAGCGAAATTTATTTGCGATACTATCTTCAGTGAACATTCACGTATCGGTTACTTTATAATTGTTCATGGCCATTGAAAAGAATTATATTTTAGTGATAGAGAGGAAAGATGTATTTTAGTAACCTTATTGAAACTCACCAATTAAGAACCATGACATAAAATAGAGTAAAAATAGAGAACACGAAATTCATGGAATACTAAATACACCTCTTAACCGTTTAATTTAGGAATCGGTTCTTCGGTAATATTAATTCAGAATGACGACTAAAAATTTCCGCTCGACTATCGTTCACCCAGCGCGACAATCGCATTTTGTTCGGCTTTTTTTTTCGGATTTACGTGCGTGCACTTGCAAGTTTCGCATCATCTCTATAACCTTAATAAGGTAAACCTTAAAAATTTAATAATTAATTTGTCCAATTAATATGCATTAAAAAGCAAAATCCATAGTAATTGTGCCGACAAACCTATTATATTTTTATAAGAATTTATAAATTACCAGTTAAACATCATCTTTCGGTTTTAGTTAAATTCTAGTACATCTTTAAAATCATGATATCTCCGTAATGTAATATTAGAATTGAATGATTAAAAATGTTTTATGCAGGTATTGAACCAAGCATCAATATGAAATAGTTTATTTTGATGAGAATTAATACTAATTTACCAATAAAGTGCCTTTTCTAGAGGTGGCGAATACATTAACTATTTAAATAGAATAAAGTAGTTTTTGTGACATAACTGTAATAGTTAGACATATGGTGTCGCAATATTTTATGTAGATAATGATGTGTTCTACAAAATCGTAGTAGGTACATTATGTTGTTCTATCGTTAATAGTTTTTTCAGCGCACGCGATGTAAGGAAATTTACAGCCTTTTTACTTATTCACACTTCGGTTTACCTTATTGCAGTTTTAGTAGGTAACCCCCAATTTTTTTTTATTATTATTAAATATAGCCTATGTTACTCAGTGATAAAAATACCTTTCTAGCATTGAAGGAATTTTTAAAATCGGTTCAGTAGTTTTTGTGTTTATTCATTACAAACAAAAACACAAAAATCCAAAAATGTAAATCTTTCCTATTTATAATATTGGTATATAATTATGTAAGTGTAGATTTCATGACTGAAATTAAAAATATTTACATTGAATAAATAAATTGATATAATGATGATACGACTGCCAACCTGAAAGACAGAAGTCTGAGAAAGAGATGAAAGATCTTTCATGAACAATATAGAGATCAAAGGAATACGTAATACTAACATCTACCACGAAGTCAAAAGCTCGACGGTAATCCTCACCGAGTCGCCGTCTCAACATGACACTGGCAGAATAGTCGCAAACGGCTCAATTGCCATAAAAAAAAAGTAATATGTACAATTATATTGATAAAGATCCGATCCTTACCATGACGTGTTAATATGTCACCCTATATAGCTCCATCCCATTTAACAGTTCATTTTAGGTCGTCAAATAGCGTTAAAAGCTTGTAGTAGCACCATTGTTTGCTATAGATTTTCATATTGAAAATAAAAAATGAATTGCTCAGTAAGTGCATCCTCACCAAGTAAATAAAAGAATAAAAGTAAAATAAATATGTGCATATTAGTTACTTGATGAAAGATTACCTTAAAGAAGTATCCCAGGTACCACCATTGTGTGAACCGCCCGGCGGAAACCCTGGTGCAGCACACGGTAGAGGTGTGCCCCGCTTGGGCGCTTGGGTTTTTAGTCAGTAAAAGTCTGACACTATCTCGCGCTCCGCCCAAGAGTGGGGGATGTCATGAGATGACTTTCCCACCCGAAAAAAAAACCTCGAAGAAGTATAAAAAACTAGATGCTGGAGATCTCGGATTACAGGGTAATCATAATAAGAACTTTTCCATACAGAAAAATAAATGACTGCTGCATAAAACCAAAGCCTGAGAATAGGAACACAGTTCCGAACACATACGAGCATTCAGCTTGACCCCATTCCCGATAATGATAATATCACATTGAACTAGAATCGGTCTATTATCACTAACAGGACTATTGTGGTCAATTTGCATGGTGTAGTGCGCTATACCAATGATTGTTCCGCATGAAGACACCTCGTGAAAGCCGAGAAAGATAAACAAATCAAGTTGCTTGACTTGGCTCGTAAGGTTGTTGACATGGGATGTGGATGTGGACTCAGTGATACTAAAACTTAGGTCAGGAGAAGAACATAATAATAGTTCTTAAATATGTTTTACTTAAATTGGTTGATTCGTTTACAAGTTATTTATTTATCTATATATAAAAGGAGAAACTGACTGACTGACATATCAATGCACAACTGAAACTTTTTATTTATTTATTTATATATGCATGCTAACGACTTAAATTTACTAAACATTGACTATAACATATTTACGAGGGCATCCTGTGTAAAAAAGTCACTTACAGGTATGCACAAGATTTACATTAGGTCTTATTAATTAATGATTATAATTATAATTAGGTTTAAAACTGGAAATTGTCATTACAATATAAAACTAAAAAACTAATATACTAACAATAAATTAAAAATAAATTAAATTAAAATAACATTATTATTATCTTCAATTATAGATTAAATTACATTACATTATATTAAACATTATTATTATTCAACCATATCATGAAATTAAAATATTATAAAATTACATTGCATTATTAAACATTACAATTATTCAATTATATTATGAAATTAAAATATATTATCAAATTACATAATCAAATTATAAAATAAAAATTGAAAATAAAAAAAAACGAAGACAGAACCAGGCGGCTGATCACAGGTTATTTAATTCAGTAATTTTGTCTTTAAATTTTGGCAGGCTATCAAATAAAACATCGATGCTGCTGTCGAAACTATTGGGACTAGGAGCGTGAAATTTTGCACAAGGGTTCCTTTTATGATTTTACAAAATTCACCTTCTACGGGGATGAAATGGGAGTCCAAAGCTTGCATGGAGAAATCAAATTTCACGCGGGCAAAGCCGCTGGCAGAAGCTAGTCTATATATATAAAAGGAGAAACTGACTGAATGACACATCAGAGCACAGTCTAAACTACTGGAACCTGGAACCTGAGATTTTGGACAAAGTTTCCTCTTATGACGTAGGCAAGCACTAAGAGAGGATTTTCCAAAATACGTCCCCTAAAGGGTTGAAAAAGGTGTCCAAAGTTTGTATGGAGAAACCTACTTTCACGCGGGCAAAGCCACTGGCAGAAGCTAGTTTATAATAAGCACAACTACAGCACAGTCACTTACAATTAAATAAACTTACATCTAAAATTGGCATTTCAGTAACCGTGTAAATTACAGGTATGCATTGACGTTGACAAAATGAATATTAGAGACAAATAGAGAACTCAACGGAGGGAGGGGTGTGTGGTGGCGGATGGGGACTCAATGGTTTGCTGGAAGAAAACTTAATTTTGAGTTAAGCTCGCCTATGTACATGAACGTTGTTATCTACTTCTTTAATAAGTTGTTTTAATGTACAATAAAGAATTAAAGAGAGAAAATAAAAAGTGTGTTCGGAACATCTCTATAATGCGTAACTTGTACTATAGAGGTCAGTGATCCAATCCCTTTACTAACGCACGCTTACACAGCCGCACGCACATACACACACAGACCCTACACGTACACACAGCACACACATGCGCACACACACACGCACACTCACAAGCACACATACACACTCACAAGCACACACACAAATGCGCTCGCGCAATAATACTTGTATTTAAAAAACAATAACTGTAAAAAAATAAAATTGTAGTAGGTAATATATACAATTAGAGGGGATCGGCACTGTTACTCCTTAATACAGGCTATGTCATAGCCTAGCAAGGAGAGCAGCACGTCACCCATTTGATTGCCACAGATTTTAAACTACCCACTTTTTTAAAACTGTTACATGTACTACAATCTGTTTTTTATATAAATAAAAAAATAAAGATTATAAAGATTATCTAAATTCAGAACTGCAAAAACAGAACACACCGAAATAAATATAAAGACGTACATTATTCGCACTGTTTATGTAGGCAGCGCGTGTATGAAGCGAAACTCATGGATTACGAGGGTAAAAGCACGTAAAATTTTGAAAGAACCACTGAATATTTCTAAATACTCGAATTTCTTAAGGGTATCCAACTCGACATACATTTTCACTGTTTTTCATACAACCGCTCGTACACGATTATTCTGACGATAAAACACATTTTTCATTAAATATTTTGGACACACGGTATCTTTTGGACATTAACTAGGCTTCTATTGAAATAAATTTTTAAATTTGTTTAAAACTGTTCCAGTCATCTGAAAATCTGCTATTTTGCATGAATTTTGACCCTTCATAATTTAAATAAAATAAACGGATTTTTTTGAGGCGAAATATCATTCAGACTACTTTCGATTTTTATTTTTTTATTCTTATTGGAGACTTTTACTGACTAAAACCGCACCTGTGTCCTTCAGTTGCCTTTTGCGTTCTAGGACCACGGGTTTTCGTTACAGAAATTCTCCACGGCCTTAACGGACATTATATGTACAGTTTGATAGGAATGTCGATATCCATGGTCTGGATAGTTAACGACAGGCCGGACGGCAAGCTGCCAATTGCTTGTCGCTCGCAAGCCCGTGCGGTGGCTGGTAGTCGGGAACGGGGTTTAGGCAGCTGGGGTGTGATAATGCCCGTTTCTTCACTCAAGCGGCGACTCCTTCGCTAGCATAACTGCTTGGCAGAAGGAGGCAGCCACCTCCCATTCCCTGTCGCTCTGGACCATGGCCTGAACTAGAGCGCGGGGCGAGGAGTCACCGCCGCCGATCGCATCCACGAAGACAGATGGTGCTCCGTACAAGCGGGGCAGATCTCTACCGTATACTCCACCGTGTCCTCCAGGTGGTCCAAACAGTGATAACACCCGCGTTCCTTCCACCTGAATCCATTGCAGGAACCCAACGAGGTCTTTACTACAAATTTATGAATATAAAATTTAATCTTAAATTGCGTCTGTAATCCGTTTTTTTATAGACAAAGACTCAATAGGAACATGCTAGATTCCATATTTCATCAACCGAAATGGAATAAGCGCAGCCTTCATTTCCCGGAAAACGCTGTTATGTTACTTACCTACCATATTTTTAAAGGAACTGGAGACAGACGGCTTAAAGAAATTACTAGTATTAAAAGCACTATTTACAAACCAGAATGATCATTTTTTAAAGGTGGGGATATCATCTTATGCTTCTCCTGCTCTAAGACGGAGCGAGAGCACGTGTCAGACTTTTACTGACTAAAACTACACCTGTGTCCTTCAGTGGCCCTTTGCTTCCCAAAACTACGAACCAGTAATATCATGAGTTTATTTTTAAAGACGCCAAGAAATGAAAATATTGTGCCAGAATAAAATAAAAACTATTTTCCGAGATATTCTTTTGTTCCATAATTAGCTGTGTGCTGACAAGGAACGTCAGGATGGGGAAAACGGCACTGGTAATTAAAAATGGAGAACCGAAGTAAAAAAATAAGAGCTTTCCTACAATTTAAGGGGAGGTTGTACTCATTTTGAAGATTTTTTAACCTCTGGAAATCCACAAATATAAAAGAGAACACCATGAAAAATTATTTCATTAAAATTTACCATATGACCAAGCGCTGGGTAAAAATCAAAACATGATATAAGTGAGTTAGCTTAAAAAAAAAAAATCGCTAAACTGACCCACGTATGATTTCAAACGTGTATATCTACGAGGACGGAAATATTTAAAAGTTACATAAAATAATAAAGCTTTTTTAAAAGGATCTGGCAAAAAGAAATATCTCGATAGTATGTTTTTTTTTTTTAATAAAAATAAAATCGTTGTTAGTCGACATAGAATTAGAACTCTTTAGACGTAACTGTGCATATATGGCACCACTTATTTACAACTCCTTACCCAAATATATTTCCGAATTACCATACAACAAATTCTGTCGTATTTTACGGGACTGGTTGATAGAGGAAAGTTTTTATTCAGTAAAAGAGTTTTTGAAGAAAAGTTCATGTTGTTACAACTTTTTTAAGGATGCATAAATTTATTTCATGTTTTTTATCTATTTTGACATTAATAAAATCCATAATGTAAATTCAATAATAATTAGATGTTAATCCATTTTTATTAATTAATGTGTTTATTTTTTAATATTTGCATACCTGTAACTTAGGTGAAATATGTCTTGATCTATAACTGCCATTATAACAACTCCTGTACCATATTTATAGCAAATAAATGAATGATTGATATAGAACCGGGAGTTCATACAAAATACTCTGTGACTACAACCGGCTCTTAAATAAGTCTATTGCATAAGACAGCAATGCCTTGAGGACGTAATCTGGAAACAGGAGGTAAGCTTGGATAGCAGATTCTGTTTGTGATTTTAAAGGACAACAATTATGACGCGGCTTGATCCTGCCCCGGGTTGCCTGATCTTACAAATTGAAAACACTTATCCGACACGGAAGCAATTACAAAGAATAAATAATCTTCTTTTTAATCACAAAGTAAAAATAAATAATACAGAAAATGATTTAAAAAAAATGCGCTGAGCGCCCTACTACCCATGTACCGGAAGATACAGCATTGGAAGGCTTTCCAAACAGGTCCACTGTTTCCTGGTGAGAGTCTTCGACGATGACCTGGTGAGAGTCATGGAAATCCGATGGATGTAAGATGTACTGGATCGTTCGTTGTGGCGACACTTGCGGCAGAGGGGTCTATGTCCGACAGTGAACGTCTTTCGGCTGAAATACTGACCGTACCGTAAGGGTTACCAAGTTTTTGCTGAATATAGGAAGTAAAACAGACCGGCCATTGTAGCTCAACTTTTAGTTGGAAAGCGCGGTGATGACGGGACACCTCTTAAGAATATTATGTGTCTAAGTTTTAACACTCTCAGCGCCATGTGGGCCGCAGGCTACCAACATTATTTATTTTATTGCAAGCCAATATGATTTTTTATAACTTATTTCCGCAGGCCATGTGGGGCGGCCGGCGTTTTAAATACATTTACTTACTATTACTTATCTAGCAAGCTAATGACAAAAAATCAGTATGAATTTGAGGGATCACAGCGGACCACACGTACACACACAAAAGTCGACAGGCTCTTGTCACCGCCGGAGTACCTGCCATATTAGAACCTAATGGCGTAGTATGTGCCGATGGGAAGATACCAGATGGTATGACGTTGGTTCCATGGAAGTTGGGTAGGGCTCTGGTGTGAGACGCAACCTGTGTCGACACCCTTGCGCCATCCCATGTTCCAAGTACGACGGGCTGTGCTGGCGCTGCCGCTGCGGCTGCTGAGACCTTTAAACGGCGCAAATACTGAAACCTTATTGGTAATTACAGTTTTGAGCCTTTTCTATATGGGACTTTTCGCAATTTTCAAGGTAGGAAGCTAAAAATCGGTACATAGACTCTGTTACAAACGAGAAATACCTGTTTTTTTTTTTAAATCTGCCCCCTTCCCCTTATATGGGGGATGGAAATTTGTGTGAGACACTCCGCAAAAATAGTACAGGTTCTATGATACAAACGAATAATAAAATAATTTAATTAAAACAAATTAAATAAAACAATAATAAATCTAACCATAAATCAATCAGCTTTTGAGAAAAAAAAAACAACTTTCGAACCATAAATAAGTGTTATTCATGGATTCCGATAGATGGCGCTGGTACGTATCTAAATCGCGCTAACGTTGTGTGTTGTTATCGGCCCGCGCTTCACACTATAGAGCATACGGTACCTATAATACTCTGATAGTTGACTATTGATTTGCTTTTGATTTTTGGCTATTCGTGTTTACCTTTGCGGTTTGGTATTGTTGTTTTGGTTTGGTTATCCGATTTCCGGAAACAAACTCGGTTTTGGATTCGATTTTACCGTTGTTGTTTTTCTGATTGGATTAATTCGTTTAGTTGCGATATATAATATTCCTGGAATTTTAAGGAATAAGACAATCGCTTTGGTTTTGGATTTAGTTTTGCTTCGTGAATTGGTTTTGTTTTTTTTTTTTTTTGTTAAAACTAAGTAAATATATTAAAAAACCAGGCGTCCCAGTCATGCTTATGCAAAATTTGGATGCCCCGAGATTATGTAATGGGACGAGACTTCGTTTCACACAACTTAGCCGCAATATCATTAGCGCCTCTATCTTAACCGGCGTAGGAAAGGGTGAAAATGTAATGATCCCACGAATCCCAATAATTCCCACAGATTTCCCGTTCCAGTTTAAAAGGCTACAATTTCCTCTTAAACTTAGTTTCGCTATGACCATTTACAAAGCGCATGGACAAACGTTAAAGTTGGTTGGGATGAACTTAGAAAAGCCGTGCTTTTCCCATGGACAATTGTAGTTATGTAGCATGTTCACGTGTGTTTAATGCCCAGAATCTTTACATTCTATCCCCCAAATGGAAAGACGTATAATATCGTTTACAGTAGCGTATTAAAATATTATTCTGTTCCGAGTTTTCGGCCTGTTCACGACTTCGGTCTTAGCGGCGCGGCAAGCGATGCAAATCCACGAACCCGGGCGGCGGCCGCGGTAGACGTATTTAGGTAGTCAGAACGTGCTCAATATAATGGCATTATTAAAATTATCCTTTCTCTGTTTAGAAAGCAATATATTTTTAAAACAAGATATCCTTAATATGAGAGAAGGAGTGCACGAACTGAATAAAGATCGGTGTTTAAATGGCGAATTTCGTCACCTATACGAAGATTACAGAAAATATCCAGATAAGTTTTATGAGTACACAAGAATGAGTGTGAAAACTTTTGATTATATTCTGCAGCACATAGAAGTATATTTATTTAAAACTTTTTTTTTTTGTTCTTTTTTGCTTCGCCACTGAGTGCGTCACTCCTGCACCGTGGTTCGCGCCGCTGTTTCGTGGCGTCGCACTTACTCGCTGGTACTTTTGTTCCCGCCGCTCACGTCACCGCTCGCCGCTGTAGCGATTCGCTCTGAGAAAACCGCGCGCTTTTTCGCTATGAGCGGCGACTCGTGGCGTGCTTCAAACATTTTCATACTTTTGATTTTTTCGCTCGCCACACCGCTCTTCGCTGCAGCTCAGAGCAGCAAGGTCGTGAACGAGCCGTAAATCAGGAAAGGGGAACCGTGTTACCCAGAATTTAACGCGAGCGAAGCCGTGGGCAAAAGCTAGTATATAATAAATTTAGAAATCAAATCTTGCAAATTAAACTTGATCCACTTCCCGGTAACCGATTGAGCTGAAATTTCACATGCCTGGGTAAATCAGATGACAATGCAAAATTATTATGACATGGAGCTGATCTGATGATGGAACCGGAAGGTAGGAACTCGGTAGTTAAACGACACAACCCCATCGAGTTTGGCCTCATTTGATTCATTTTGACGAGTACTTTGGTGCTAGAAGATGGCCATAGGAACTCGATAATAATAAGTGCAATAAGATCACGCTATCATGTTTGAGCTTTATGGAATGGTCTTGAAGAGTATTAATTATATAGGTATCTATATACAGCGCTATAAAAGCTTGCTATGAAAAAATGATTTTCATTGAAAATTTGTTCATTTCGTTAATTGCACCTATTTCTTTTTTTTTATAAAGGTATTAAACGTAATTATCTTTTTTTCTTTTGAAGTAACTAAGGTTACAAAAATATAATTTAGCCAGTGATATTTTGATAAACTCCTCTACTTCTGCAGAAGTTCCGCAAGTTCCGCAAACGGAAGTAAAAAATACTTCCGTTTCCGTTTCTGGTTCCGCAAACTTTTTATCAGAAGAATACAACGAGGAGCGTGGGGGTGGGAGGCTCGTATGTGACTGGACACGACGAATATGGCGTGGAGTGGAGGATATTTTTCGTTCATTCTGCGCATCACCACGACTTGCGTAAGGGCGTAAATCTTCTGTTGTTTTTTTTCTTCGTTTCTGCCTCCGTTAAGACACCTCCATTGCATCACTAGTATATACTACCTACTTACACACATTACACTTTTAGGTACATAGCCAAGGTAGATTTTGCCTCATCATAACACACATTTAACTATTACTTCGGTTATTTACTCATGAACATCCAACTTTAAATAATTCATCAGTAAAACAAATGCTTTATTGAGTAAAAATATTATTAATAGTTAATTGCGCATAAAATAATAAATACTTTAACCATGTGCATTTCACGCGTTAAACTACTTAGCTTAATTAAACTACTGATGCCGATCGGTAAGTACTCTCCATAATTAATATGAAAGTGAAATGTTAATAAAATTAATTTTAACAGATTGCTCTCTTGTAACTATAAAATGGGTTACGCAGTAGCTTAATTGAATGAACTTTAATTTGTGGCAACCTTTTTAGTGTAATCAACATCACTTGTTTACCAATTTCAATATCATTAATATTGAATGGTATATTTCGGTATTGGACCAATTGGGCTGTTTTTTTCTGTAGAATGCAATCATAGATAGGTAGGTAATAAGTATATTTCTATGGCTGTAATCATCTAATAGCCTCAACCCTCTCATTTCATTATTGACATAATATTAGTATAGTATGTATAAAATAATTATATATTAGACTAAGTTACGTAAGTTTAAATTGTGTACTGGATCCTACCCTCGAATATTATGTTCTCTCTCTGTAACTCGATATTTTGCTGGGAGAAAACTCATTGCTGAGTTAAGCTCGCCTTTGTATCTACATGAACTGTCTATATCACCATATATTATGTTTATCTCCAAAAATTCATACAGATTATATTATTTAAGCGGACAAGTATTTTATTATTGTAACTCTAATAATAATGTAATTACTAAGTACTAAAAAAAAGCAATCTAAAGTACGGCGTCGAAAAACTCCTCCACATTGCTGTCGACTGGTAATGTACCCAAAAGACTGGCGGCATTGCTACGCTGAATGGCAATGCTTATCCTTTGTCCGAAGTAAAAGCCAGCCCTTAGATCACGCGAAGTGTCAACAAGGCGTTTTGAAAGCTCTTTAAATAATTTGTGAGCACTCGGACCCCACGATCCGAGAGTAGTTATATTTTCGGGGTTATTATATTTCCGCCGCTTGAGGTTCTCTGCAGCTGCTGCGGCAGCACCGGCACAGCACGACGAGCTAGGAAGATGAGATGGCGCAAGAGTATCGACACAAGTAGCATCCCACACTAAAGGCCATCTTCCATGGAAATAAAGACATACCGTCCGGTCTTTTGCCATCGTCGCGTGCCAGGCCATGAGGTTCCAATACGGCCGGAACGCCGACGGTGACAAGAGCACGTCGGATGATGTCGTTGATATTCGCGTGTCGCGCTATGCGACCCGCACTTCGGCTGCATGACAGACCGTGGTGTCCGAGGCTGTTGATAACTTCGCCACAGTGGCAGCGATGAGGAGAGCAACAAGGAGCGCCAAGACGAAGGGAAGCAGCGAGGTGGAAGGTAGTATCGTCGAACAAGGTGCCTATGTTCGACGACGGTAATGCATGAAGCCAGAGACCCGACTCCCACTCCCTCACAGCTAGCAGGCGCGCACGCTCTGCAGTAGTCACAGATGTTGCCAACAGATTCTCTTGAACTAAGTAATTTGCATAGCGGCTCATCCCACCGTCTTTGGGAAGAAAGTTTATCGGGTTGTTTGGAATTCGGGCAAGCGAGTCTCCAAGCGTCTATAGCCTCGGTAAAGCACGGCACATCGAAATCAATCAGTGAGGAAGATAGGACATTCCTGATTAATTTTTCAGTGCCGTGAACCGAGGATATAAAAGCTGGTAAACTGATGCTGGTAATTTTACGGACGCCGAGGCCTCCCATACGGATCGGAAGGGTAGCTTGAGCCCAAGCTCAATCGTCCATGGCCACATTTAAAATTGATGAAAGAGCATGTCCGATAATTTAGTCCATTTTTTCCAAAAGATGAGTATGTTTCCACAAATGAGAAGCAGGGAGGAAATATGTTAATTTAGGGCCGAAACAGCAAAAACTAATTAAGGTGATGGCCGAATGCATGTTAATTTTGAGCAATCTTTCCGAAACCTCATTAAAATTTTGAATTTTTTCCTCAACAAAATTGGGAAATGAATCCTCGAAAATAGGAGACCCAAGAAGACGAAGAGAGCTTTTTTCAATAATTTTGATATCTGGGGCTATTGCGTTAAATTTGGAAAGAGTCAGTTGTCTGTCGGTGTAGTCGGATAAGAATAGTTCACATTTTGAAAGCCTCAGATCAAGTCCTATTGAGTGGAGTTGATTTTTTAGGAAATGTAGGTCATTTAAAACTGTGTCTGTATCGCCTCCTAGGGTTCCGTCGTCGAGGTACCAAACGTTGAATTTTGAATTTAACTGTCGAATGGTGAATGGCTAAACTGAAGATCACTGGCCCGAGGGGATCACCTTGCTGACAGCCAACAGCGGATTCCAAAAGGTGGTCCCGATATAGTAATTTAGCTGGATGTCTATAACATTGCCAAAGAAAACTAAAAATTTGGGATAATATATTATATTAAGTTTTTGTGCACAATAAAGAATTAAGAAATATGTAACACCTCCCGGTTTGGATAGAGCGAAGCAAGTATCAGATTTCTACTAATTAAACCCCATATTTGTTCTTTCAGTTACCTTTTGCATTCCAGCAGGGCCACGGTACCTAACTCTATGAACAGTCCTGGCAGGCTGTGGCCCTAACGGGTCCTGTCAATCGTGCTGATATCTCTTTCAGGCGCGCGTGGTGGACCTGGTCTTCATCAGAAGGTACTTCAAGTACATAAGTACTGATTTGACTCTTGGGCCGTGGGGTTTGCTCACATTACCTACTGCTTTGCAGGAGGTGACTGATTCCCTTTCCTTCTCGCCCCGGACAATGGCTTGAATTGGGCCGGATGCGACCGGTCGGCCCACCAATCCCCTCTAAGAAGATACGATGGTGTTCCGCCCAAGCGGGCAGACTACCACAATATGCTCCACCGTGTCTGTAAATATGACGCAAAGTGAAATGAAATGGCTGGTTTAAACACCGCGTACGAAACCTTATAATTTCGTCCGTGTATGCGCATATTGGCCAGCGAATGGGACTATTTGCATTGTATCTGGGTCGTACGAATTCGTAATATCGGTCAAATGGAACGTGTACTACGACTATCTCTCTGATTTAATTAAAACGTGCATAATTCTAACGTATTTTTTGCGTCATGGCATCACAAATAAAAGCATGTTAACAAATGTAAACTAAGCAATAATGATGCGACCATCATTCATCGAGAGATTATTTAAGCACATTCAAATGTCTCGCTGATGGTGGCACGTGTTATTAGGTCATTCAGTTTCCTTCAAAACGGTTGAGCTGAGTGGGGCTGATGCACGCGTCATGCTCGTGAACGGGTGCCGTCAGTTGAGACTGGTCATCTCTTAGCTGCCAGTGACTTAATTCAATTTCTATTTTTTTTTAAGTTACTTTTTTTATTTTAATTAATTATTATTACCTACTTATCTGCATTGTGCTCACATATTAGAAGCGACAAGAAATATGTAACCAAGATTTATGTAACTCATAATATAATTTAAAAGAGTGTCCATGGAGTTTCTTGCACGTTCTTCTCCATAGAGATCTACGCTTTTTAACGTGCAATTTAGCTTCACTTGTATTTTTGTTTTGAATGACCGACATTTTGACAATTCAAAAGTGCCTGTAATTGGTCTATTTCAAATAAACGTTTCTGATTTCTGATTTCTGCACCTTATTTATACCAAGCTGTAGTTACTGTAGAATAAACTATCCTTTGATACAGCTAAAGCAAATTCACTTGCCTTAGCTGACCCGGACTGGCCGAAGTTGATCTACCGTTCAAATTGGAAACTGCACTCAAAGCTATTGCTCAAATATTTGGTACATATTAAATTCCTCAAAGGAACTATTCCTCTTTGCTGAAATTGCAAAGCGAACGAAATAGCGTTGCATTGCTCACATTTCGTATTAAATTTTTTATTACAAAAATAAAATAACCGGATTCACTAAAAAAACACTAAAAGGATCAAAATAACTTTACTTTCGGAAGTCGGTGTTTCTCGGTACTGTTTATTTCTTATTTAACACCGACTTCCGAAATTAAAGTTATTTTGATCCTTTGTGTTGTGTTTTTTGTTTTAGTGAGATCAGTTTTTTTTGTAAAATGTTTTAGGTATGTTTCACACTTTTTAGTTGCGATACATTTATATACATATAATCAGAGTAGGTACCTATTTCTCATGAAAATTCCAATAAACCCAAACACTGCTAGGATACATTCTTTTGCGTTCCGTCTCCATTATCTGATCACTTCGATAGTAACTTACAGCCAAAGTGCATCTCATGACAATTCTATATGCCCAAACAGAGCTAGGATACATTGATTAATTAGGTACATATTATTGTATTGTCATAGTCGCTTAACTATCTTCATTGTAATATCTATGTAAGTATGAAGTTCTAGTCTTCTTCAAAAGTTCCACTTCATCAAATGTTACTTTTTGACTGTAAATGTTTAAGTTATCGACGAAAATACCAAAATCACTATATGATTGCCTATAATATTTGAGGAGTTCCCTAGATTTCTGATGGGTCCCATCATCAGAACTGGAATTTAAAAACAAACATAAATAAAAATACAACCGAATTGATAACCTTCTCCTTTTTTTGAAGTCGGTTAAAAAAAATATCCATAAAACCACGGCGCGGCAGCTTTGTTTAGCCGTCAGTTCTAATTTAGTGTCTATGGCCAGCCTGATGGTTGTCGATGGCAACCGCTGACATCTGTCAGAGACAGTAGGAAAATTTACGCGGGAAGAGATAATCCATTTTTCTTCGCACGGCTTCGCTGTCTGTGCAACGGACGGGCCATAGTGGCAGTAACGAATTAAATCTTCATTTCATGTGCATAAGAAAAAAATGGCTTTTTATGGAAAATACTCAGAAAAAACGTATTTACCTACAATATTTTATGTGTATTCTGTCTCCCTAATATAGAGGTCTAGCCCATGTCTTTTAGGACTAAGACAAAATTAACGAAATCTGAGTGAGGTCAAGGCTATGGAATGAAAGGCTATGCTATGTAGGTACGTAGGTATGTATACATATAAGATTATGCCTCTTTTTGCCATAGAGCTAAGTAGAGATGCACTTTAGGTCATCCACATTTCGACAGGTATTTTGTAGTCCCAAGTAAGTAGGTAATAGGAGACGAGCCTATTAAACAGCCGCAAATCCCAGCTCCGTGCTGGTTCTGAAAAAGATCCAAATGGAAAAATATACGAATTTATACCTAAAAATATACGAATCAATAGGTTCCTAAAATTCCAAAGGTATTAAACATAATAAAAAGATCCCAAAAAAACGTTGTGAAGTACCTTTAAGGTTGTTTCATAGGTAATATTTTTGATCAATTTGACGCCAGAATTTATTAATTATTATAACTATAATTACTCATTTTAGTTGCACAAACACGATTGAATTTATCTGTACCTATTGCATTTTATCATAACTTCGTCTGCAATAATTTAATAATGACATTAGTGATCTCTAGATATTTTTACCCAAGTGTCAGTATTGATAAATTCTTTGAAATTGCAATCTAATCAATTTATCTAATATATTAGAGTGGGCGGTAAGCCACCACACGGGACAGCATGGACAAAGCAGCCACAAAGGTCCCTCGCTATGTTTTTCTTTAGTTTTAAGATGTGTCTTATAATTTCATTTCATTAAATTTAATTTCAGTATTTTGATTAATTTAATTAACTAGATGATATTACCTATTCAAGATCATAGTTACGTGGTGTATGTTAGAGATAGATAATCGTCAGTGAATTCAACTACTTTTGATATGATATATATAAAAACTTATACGTAAATATGTACATATTTATTGTTTATTTATTTTATTTTACAGAATGCTTACTGACTAATAAACCGACTGATATAAAAGTGTAATATTAAAAAATTGTTAATTACAAGCCTCCACACATAGATACACGATAAAAAGACAGTAAATACAAGTCAATTAATCTGATATTGTACATATTATTCATCCTGAAAACAACTGGCACTGGCAAAACCAGTATTACCTACATGAGGGAGAGTGATTTCTTGTGTTGAATCACAGCAATTGTGTTATCTATATGTATAAAAAGGGGAAATGACTGACTGACATATCAACGCAGAGCCGAAACTACTGGGATTAGGAGCGTGAAATTTTGCACAAGGTTTCCTTTTATGTCGTAAGCGAGCACTAAGGAAGGATTTTCCAAAATTCACTCCCTAAGGGGTTGAAGCGGCAGCGGGGGTCCAAAGTTTGTATGGAGGTTACTCCGCGCGAGTGAAGCCGCGGGCAGAAGCTAGTAATCAATAAAAGAATAAGTGGCAATTGACAGTTTCAGTCAATAATAAAAATACTTATTAAAATATCATTTATCAACAATCGTTCTTCTTAAAATTGCATTGCAGCGACCAATAAAAAGTATTTTCTCAACGATTAAGCGTCCAAACAGTCAGTACTTATTGTACAAGTACAAAACAATTGTATGTGTGCTGTCTGGAGGCGACGCGACAACGCTACGTACGTTACCGGGCAACGGTTGCCAGGGCGCTGCCGCCGAAATGCCTTTTCAACGTTGCGGCGCGGCGCCCCAGGCCGCCAAAACGACTGCGCCGCTCCCCTGACGTGATCCGTCACTGATGATATTTTTTTTTCAGTTTTTTACACACTCATACTGAAGGTACACATACATATGTACATTCTGAAGGAAACTTAGCTAGATTATTTTTTGTGTAAACATATTTCTAAAGATCAAAGCCGTTTAAAGGGAGTAGGGAAAACAAGCGAAAAAATATCATGTTATTTTTTATTTATTTTTAACTACGAAATAATCGTATGTTGATAATGTTATTTATGAATCTATAATAGTTTTTTTTTATTAAATAAAGAAAAAATATATTATTATACATTATACTATTTAAGCGTAACTAAGTAGTAGGGATGTTACGGAGGTGGTCTTACCGGTACCGAAGTCGAAACCGGAGATTTGAAATTTGTTTTAACGGAACCGAAACCGAAATCGGAACCGGAGGTAAACCATGGATGGAGGGTAGGGGACAACTGAGAACCTATGTTAAGGCCGGGTCAGACAAATGAATAAAACAATGTTATAATTATTCTGTTCTTTAATATTGATTTGGTGCAGCCGTGAGGCACACAAATGCATTTTTTGTTACTTCTTTTTTTATTTTTATTTTTTGTTTCGTGTTTACCCTATATTGTGTTTGTGCCTTGTGCTGTACCAAATAAATTCTTTTTCTTTCTTTCTTTCTTTCTTTCTATTTGAAAAAATACACAGTCAGAAAATACATAATAATAAACATTACAAGAGAGGTATGGTCTGCACTCTGACACCAAATTAACCCTGACATCTATATAATTGCACAATTAAAATAATATACTTTTAATTTGTTAGTTCTAAATTTGCGCCTTGTTCCGCCAAATAAGATGTTTTTCTTTCTTTCTTTCAAAATGGACAATATTTTGTAACATTGGTAATTTCACCTATCTACGATTTAATAGAAATGGAAAGTACTTAGTACACACAAATAAAAAGTAACTTCAAACATTTCTAGAATGTAATTATAAGAACTATACTTACATAAAAGAAAGAGTTCTTGAGAATCTTTTGTTTTTTTGGCCTCTTTTATAGGTGTCGATGTCGAAGGCTGTATGGTATTCTATTTAACATTCTCTAATTTAAAAATTCTTCGTACTCATTTGCATGGTTAGATTTTAAATGACTTTTAAATGGAGTTGTCGTACCTCCTTTCCTTGAGTATGTCTTCTCGCATATTTTACACTTAGCTGAACTCACGTTAACATCAACAAAGTATTTCCATATTGCACTTACTTTAGGCTTCACTGTCTAATAATATCGTTCCAGTGACACTGTAAAACACGATCACATTTCTCTGGCCAACCACAACATACTGCTTTGATCCTTACCGATACCAAAACAACAACAAATGAACGTAAATTCGCGCAAATAGCGTGAGGTGTTTCGCGACAAGTACAAACCTGTTTGTCTAGGCACGTACCGCGCGGTGCGCATGATCCGGTATAACCTCCGCTTCAAATCAATCGGAACCGAAGCCGAAATCGGAGGTGTAAAATGAACCGAAAGTTTCGGTATATCGGAGCCGAAGCCGAAACTCCGTAACTTCTCTACTAATCATCATTTGATCATCACTCGCTACTATTACTTACAAATATAGTAAAAACACATACACACACACTCTCACACACACACCTTCACACACCCCTACACACACTACCCTACCCTACTCAAAAATTTTCGTTTTATTTTATTTCCTTTTTAAATAGTTTATTTGTCCGTTTACCTATTATATAATAACCAGTCGTATAAATACAAAATAGCATCTCATGTATGTACTTACCTAAATGCAAATAGAAACATCCATTAAAGGGTTGGGCTCAGCATCTTTAACACAAGTTGTCTTAGCAACTTAGTAAGGGTGCTGATGTCACCACATCATTGTATATTACTTTAAGCTGTATGTATTAAATGTATTTAATGTAAAATGTAAAACTTGATGCAAATAAACTATTATTATTATTATTATTAAGTAGCACCTTTTGACAATCAGACAAAGAATTGCGCGCCTTTTCGGGATATTGTACGTTTTATGACTTTCAATTTGTGATAATGTTTTGCGTTAGATTAGATATAACTTAGTTATATCTAAGTTACCTTTAATATAAGTAAGAAATAATTAGGTATCCTAGCGGTCCACAAACTAATATTTACCCGATGTTTCCTCCTAGAACTAGCCGCTTTATTTTTTCATTATCTGTATTCCGTAGTAGCTCGAGGCCCCGCCTCCTATTCCTTTGTTCTGAACACGTGACAGATCGTTGAAATAACGTCAGAACAAAAGAATCAGACGTGTCACACGTGTGCCACACACGCCGATCTGGGCGAGTCGGTCTTCATACATTTTACATGGAAACTAGACTTATAGAGCTACACTTGATCCACGCCACTCGGCGTTATTCTACGTACAAATCAGCCTCCCTAGCCAAGTTACGACCGTTTCCTTTATATTCTGTTACGTCCTTTGTTCTGAGTCACAAAGGAATCGGAGGCGTGGCCTACTCGAGGCGTTCGACGCAAGAGAATCGAAGTGAAATGGTCGTAACTTGGCTAGGGGGGCGGGAGTGTTACACGTGTGTTCTAGCTTTACTGTTCCATGGAGCAGAATCGATAGGAAACACGTCAGAACTAGTTGCACGAAACAATAATAACAGTTCTTGAAACTAAATAATTTCGTTCAGGGAACCGTGAATAGAACTATATTTATGTTTATACTAAGGGTGAGTTTAATTCAAAAGTGAGCGAGCGGGTGTAACCATGGATATCAGACAGAGGGTGTTTTTCTATGGGTGTAACAAAGCAGGATCTAACAAAAGTGGACTTAACAAAGTGGAGATTTAAATTTGGTTTATCAGAACCGGAACATACCTACATTATTATTGTTGACATCGAGTGAGTGGACTGGATATTAAAATAAGCAGTGCAACCTTCCCCAGTGCGGGGTACCCAGTGTGGGTTGGTGAACGTCACATGTCTTTGAATTTTTGGTTCTAGGACATGCCGGTTTCCTCACGATGTTTTCCTTCACCGTTTTGAGAGCAGTGGTGATGAAATAAATTACACAATGTAACGCGCCTGGCTGGGTTTGATTAAACCAGCGACCTACAACTCGTAAGTCGGGGCTGTTTCCTGGCGGCCATCACTGGTCTCATATTGTCCGCACAGGACCGGTATAAAGGACGAGGCGAAACGCTATCAGTATTCACGACCATTCAACTTCACGTTACCAAATAATTTTGTTTACCATCCATCCTCATTATATCGAACGCGAAACATCATAACATGACATTTTATAATTTTAGGCGTGAAAACGAAAGAGATGGGGCTATAAACCCTATATAGCTTCATCCCTTTAACGGTTCAGTTTAGGTCGTAAAATGGATCGCGTTAAGAGCTCTTGGTACAGAAAGCGATCGATAAATGATAAATGATATTTATTTTGCAAGTAGGTTTACAATACAATCGTTGATGATGCCTATTCACTCTATCCTTGAAGACCACCTAAATTATAATCGGGAAGACCGCAGCAGGAAAATTGTTCCAGTCCTTCGATGTACGCGGTATAAACGACGAGGCGAAAAGCTTAGTCCGGATCATAGAGGTTTCAACAATGGATTCTTGCTGTACGTTGCTCAAAAGCCACACCCCGACCACGCCCGAAAACGCAACGCATTGACGAAGTCACTACATCTGCCTGCCTATCTTTTACATCGTCAATGTAAAAAATACCCTCAAAACTGAGTAACAAACAAAAGAGTCTTGGTTAATACACAAAAATAAATTGAAAAACACTTACATTGACTTAGCTGAAATTGTAGAAAATCGTCCTAACGTTTTCACTTGGGTGTATTCGCGGTTCGACTGCCGCTTTTCAGCCCACGCGCTACGTGGCCCTACGGCTACGGCAATATGGCGCCTGCCGCCGTGAATAGGGTTGTCAAGTCTTGAAAGTGAAAAGCCGGACGGACTATCCTTTTTATCCGGACAAAAATGCCGACATTTTTTTCAAGTCGAACATGAGTTTTTAATAACAATAAAATTAATAAGATCTTTTTAAATTCAAAAGTAAAATAAGTGGTATAATTGCTAGACATTTTATCAAATCGTTCTATTTTATATAAATAAAATTATAATATATATCCAAAGAAATAAAAATCCAGAAAAAAAATTAAAATTAAATTCATTAGAAAGTTTTCTTTGTTAACGAGTAACTTTTCAGTATTATTCTTATACTGGGTCAAATCTGACCCGACCATAACTTCAGTAATATTAAAGACCATAAGAAGGTTAAAAACCCTATCAAAAGCCGGACGGGCCGGACTCCACCTAATTTGGCCGGACACGCAACTAAAAATATCCTGACCGTATCCGGCATTATGAGGTCGCCTGGCAACGCCTGTGGAGATAGACTAGGGGAACCATCGATGACCTTCAAAGGAAAATTGTTTCATTCTTATTTCAGTGTGGGTAAGAGACAGAGCTATACAGGTTGTCTAGCGCCATCTTACTTTAAACATCATGGTACAGGTCTAGATAGTTATAGCAATTTTGAATACTGGCAGGACTAGACGCTGATAGTGGTAGATGACAGTTACGTTTGAGGTGTTCCCGACCATAGAGGCCGATCATTCGACAAAGTTCTTATTTCAAACTAGCATTGACAACAGACTTTTCACTGTTATTTAAGAATGTTAACCTTAGAAAAAAGAAAAAAAAAACAATTGTTTTTGGAGACTTCAACATCGGTCTACTCAGTAAGGACAACCACGTTACAAGGTACCAGAATGAAATAAAGGGAACCGGCTACGAAATATTGAACAAAATAAACAAACTATGCAGTACCCGAAAAACTGACACTACAAACACTTTACTGGATCATATATGATCAATAACTACTTACGCATTCAGCATATCTATAATTGACTCGAGCCTATCAGACCACAAGCAATTATTTCTTCAGATAGGCAGCTTAGCACCAAAATAATCAAGTATAAAGTACTCGACTACGAAAAATTATACAATAGTGCCATGACAGTAAACTACACTAATAACAAAAACGACTACTACTACTTAGAAAGATTTATCTCAGAGCAAATAAACAAAAATAAAGATGATAAGTCTAAAATCCTAAATTTACTCCAAGAAGACTGGATTAAACGAAATATCATAGACTCAATCTACCTACGAAATCAACTATGGCAACAAACAAAATCCCACCCAAAAGATAACAAACTTCGAAAGAACTTTAATTAAGAACAGGAAAAAGTATAAAGCCTTATAAAACGACAGAAAAAGAACTAGGTACTACCACAACTTATTTCAAAATAACTACAAAAAACATAAAAAAATGTGGGAGGTTACTTACTTAGCAAATAACAAAATCAAAGACAGAAGTGCTCCTCCTAAACTATTGTCAAACTCGGGATTCATCACGGACGATAATGAAATTTGTAACATATTTAACTCATTCTTTGCATCAATAGGCGCGGATTTAGCTAATAAAATACCTAAAAAGTACCATACAAACACAGGCAACATTCTCATGTACGACAACAACTACACACACGAAGTAACTTTGAGTGAGCTAACCCACAGTGACACTAACGAAATATTAAAAACTAGTTTTCTGCCAGCGGCTTCGCCCGCGTGAAAATTGATTTCTTCATGCAAACTTTGGACCCCCATTTCATCCCCTTAGGGGGGTGAATTTTGAAAAATCCTCACTCAGTGCTCGCCTACGTCATTAAAGGAACCCTTATGCAAAATTTCACGCTCCTAGTCCCAGTAGTTTCGACTGTGCGTTGATATGTCAGTCAGTCAGTTTCTCCTTTTATATATATAGATTATTGACAACCTCGACAGCAACAGTAGTATAGGTTTAGACGGTATCAACACAAAAGCCATTAAATGCCTTAAAAATATAATTGCAGAAAGATTATCAGACTGTATAAATATGTGCTTAACTCACGGTATTTTCCCCGACTCGCTTAAAGTTGCAAGGGTCAGTCCTATTTCCAAATCTGGGAGTAGAACTGACCTCGGCACCTATCGACCGGTATCAGTCCTACCTGTGATATCGAAAATATTCGAACGAGTCATATACAACCGTCTAAACACGTATATAACTAAGAAAAAAATCCTGATTGATCAACAATATGGTTTCCGCCCTAAATCAAGTACCCTAACAGCCTCAATAGATTTGATAACAAAAATAAAAACTAATATTGATCAGAAAAAATTTGCTGTAGGTATTTTCATTGACCTAAAAAAGGCCTGTGACACAGTTAGCCATAAAAAGCTGCTACAAAAATTAAACAATATAGGTATTTCAGGCAGCGCCCTTAGTATGTTCGCTTCTTATTTAGAAAACAGAAAACAAGTAGTTAAAATAGATAACTTC
The DNA here is from genome assembly GCA_961205895.1 of Mythimna pallens. Taxonomy (NCBI): domain Eukaryota; kingdom Metazoa; phylum Arthropoda; class Insecta; order Lepidoptera; family Noctuidae; genus Mythimna; species Mythimna pallens. The sequence goes on from OY540824.1 coordinate 2,041,456, forward strand.
ACAAGCACGATACAAAACATAACATATGGCTGCCCGCAAGGTTCAATTTTAAGTTCGTTAATATTTCTCATATACCTTAATAACATTAATATAAAATAGGTTTAAAAGGGCACCTAACACTATACGCAGACGATACTTGCGTCTTTTATTTCAACAAGTCATTACAAAACAGTATATCTGATGCGCAAAAAGACCTCGATCTACTAAACGAATGGCTAAAATATAACTTGCTAACTATTAACACGTCAAAAACATCATTTATGATCTTTTCCACAAAAAATAAACCACTACCCCATTTCTCACCTCTAACGATTGACGGAGAAATAATTTATTTATTTATTTAAACTTCATGTACAGTAGTGGTACATAAGCGGACTTAATGCAACAAGGCATTCTCTACCAGTCAACCTTTGGGTTAAAAAGAAAATAATGTGGTAGGTTTGCACAATAAATAAATAACAGATATTTTAAAAAGAACAAATAAAATAAAAAATAAGTTATTTATAATAATAAAATACATATATATGCTAAAATTATAAACTAATAAATACTATGAAAAATATCAAATCATTAAGAAAACTCAATAATAATTCTGACGAAGACCAAACTAAAGTTGAGAGGACTTCAAGTACAAGAATAATAAAACGGTCTAGTCACGAAAAATATCTCGGGTTGTGGGTAGATGACAAACTTACGTGGAAACTGCACATCGATCATGTCACAACAAAACTAACGTCACTATTAGGAGCGGTACGAAAAATCAGAAACTGTATACCGAAAAAAGTACGACAAATTATATACAACTCCCTAGTAAAATCTAACCTTGAATACCTAATTGAGCTACGGGGATCAGCCACTAAATCTAATCTATATTCACTACAAAAGAATACAAAACAAAATTATCAAAGTACTATTTCATTTTAACTATCTTTATCCAACAAAAAAACTATACGGAAAAACAAACCTACTAAACCTCAAACAACTTTACACATATTACACCTGCATTCTCATAAAAAAAAATCACCACGAATTCTGTACAATCAAACATTCAACTACGTAAAAAGACAACAACATACAATACTAGAAGTAAAAACAAGTTTCAACTAATGACTGCACGCGCACGAACTAACTACGGCAGAAAAACAATACTGTTTGAAGGAGCACGGCTGTTTAACGATTTACCCGAAGAATTGAAGAAATGTGATAACATTAATATGTTTAAATCAAAATTAAAAAAACATGTCTATAACATAATATGACGTCACCGACACACCAGATCTGAATATTTCAATACTTTTATGTAATTGTTCTTATGAGAATAATTTCTTTAAACCCAACCTAACACAACATGAATTTCCTCCTTTTAAATATTAGGTACTAGCTTCTGCCCGCAGCTTCACTCGCGTGAATGTAGGTTTCTCCATACAAACTTTGGACCCCCGCTTCTTCCCCTTAGGGAGGGAATTTTGGAAAATCCTTTCTTAGTGCTCACCTACGTCATAGAAGGAAACCTTGTGCAAAATTTCACGTTCCTATTCCCAGTAGTTTCGGCTGTGCGTTGATATGTCAGTCAGTCAGTTTCTCCTTTTATATATATAGATAGATTGTTTATTTATTTTTTGTGTTATCCCGGAATATATACATTCATACTAAAATTATAAATGTGAAAGTAAGTGTGTCGGTCTGTTACGCTTTCACATATGAACTGCTGAACCGATTATGATGAAATTTGGTACCTACGGAGTAAGTTTGAACCCCAAGGAAGGTCATAGGCTACTTATTAGCTTTTTTTTTCGGTAGGAAAATCATCTTAAGACATCCCCCGCTCTTTGGCGGAGCGAGAGATATTTTTGTAATTAATTGGCTAGCGTTTGACCACTATCTCACATAATGGTAAGCGACGATATGGCCGAAGTTAGAGGACGTTTGCCTAGAAATTACCGATTTATACTTGACCAGGAAGTAGAGAATCTGGTTTTGTTTTTATTAGGTGGGAAATCATCTAATGACAAATCCCGCTCTTGGGCGGAGCGGGAGATAGTGTCAGACTTTTACTGACTAAAAACCCACTCCTGTTCCTTCGTTGCCTTCGTCCCAGATTGTGATACCTGTGTGAGTATGAAGTTCCGTTGGCCTTTTCTGATCTTCTTTATCAGTCCTACTTCATCAAATATTACTTTTTGACTGTAAATGCTTAAGTTCTCGATGAAAATACAATTGCCTCGCTCGTGCACGTGCGACCTCCTCCTTTGCTAGCATTACTGCTTCGCAGAAGGCGATGACCGCCTGCACTTTTTTGCAGTTGGGAAATCATCAATTGATTTCTCGCGCTCTAGGGTGGAACAAGAGAACGTGTCAGACTTTTACTAACTAAAATTTATACAGTCAAACGGGGTGAATAGCAAAGCAGAGATAAAAAAATTAAAGGGATATTTAGTTCTTCAAAGGATTTTTCATATAAGTACTCCAATTTATTCATTATCTCTGATTACGCTACTAAAAAGGTTAAATGTAACAAAAGTCAATGCTTCGCTTCGCTTAAGAAAATCCTAATTAGGGTTTTGTTTCTATTCACCCCTGCGTTCCTATTTACCCCGTTTGATTTTAGTTCTGCTGACAACAATGTTTCATTAAGGGCCTCTAATTGAGTTAAGGCTTCCCTTTCCCCTTCATTTTACTCAATAGTTTCATGTTTTTGGCTTTTGATATCCAGTTTTCACCTGCCGTCATTTTGATTTCACTCTCCTATTCAAACATACTTGTTTGGGAAGAAACAATTTTGTACTGTTTCACATTACAATTCAAACCATGCGATTATCAGTAGGGGCCGAGCAGGGTCGAAGCTTACTGGGGCCATGGGATCGCTTCTAAAAGCCCTGGAACGCAAGGCAAAGAAGATACATATTGCGCACTAGGGCGGAGCCAGAGGGCGTGTCAGACTTTTACCGACTAAAACCCACTCCATTTTAGTCAGTAAAAGTCTGACACGCCCTCCCGCTCCACTCTAGTGTGCGAGGCGTCATTGGATGATTTCGCACATAAAAAACCCACAAGCTCCTATATCGGTAGGTACACTAATAAAACAACAAAATTAATATAATGTTTTATTTAATTTCACAAAAAGTCTTATTCTTATGAGTATCCAGTTTCAGGAATGTATTTCCTATCTATATAACTTATATAACTAAAGGTATAAAAAGCTGTACCTATATCTTAACCAAAAGGTTGAGTTACTGAAAAATCCGAAGTTTTTAATAAACAATAAATTTTACAATGCGTTTCAAATATGAATAGGAACGTCAATGACCATGTTGACCTCTATCTGTCAAATCTTTCTTGAAAAGTACAGTTTGCAAAGAAAACTTATTTGCGTTTTAAATGTATCAATAATGTTTTTTTTTTACTTTTCTTAACCGAGTCTTAATAAAATATAAGTGTAGTAAAAACGTTATAGTTTAATCTAAATTAACTAAATATATTATTTATATCATAACCATTTTTTTAAAAAAACCTGATTTATTTCTTTTTTTCATTGTGGACAACTATTCACTTTCTTATTTCATTCGCGTAAATTAATTTAAAAATAGTCTTGTTTTGCTCACTCTACCTCAGATCTGATTTGACAGCTATGACGTCACAACATGGCGCTAAAGCGATCCTATGCTTATTTGAATCGCGTAGTATATATCATTAAACTGTTACCAAAATATTGTATAAAAATTTAGAAATAGAAAATACCTTATTTTTAATCAATAAAAGCTTTCAGACGATATTAAACTCGTTAAAAAAAATAAAAAAAATAAATAAAAGGCCCGTTTTGACATTTGAGATATTTTTCAAAGGGTAGGGTTAGGGTATTCCCTAGAATGTAACTTGAAACGAAACTGAAAAACACAATAAAATAATAATTAATTAAATAGTGTTTAAAAAAAATACATACTTTTTTTGGAGCGTTAAATAATATGATGGAATATATTGCGAATCCGACCAACGCGCAACGTCACAATTATTACTCAATAGCCCTTTTATTTTGTGACTATTAAATTTGGTCAGATTCGCGATATAATCGCTTTTGACGCAATTCGGAACACGGGGTAAGTATTCGTTTTGACAGATGTTAAATCGGTCCTTTTATTTTTTGACGACTTTACCAAAACTGTTTACATTAAATTCGTGTTTACAACTTATTTGATACGAGTTTACTTTAATATTATGTTTCTAAACTTTCGCAATTGCATACACCAATATAGAACTCTATTTTTTTATTAGTACAAAAAAAAATTAAATGCTCTATCCGTACCCGTTACTGATCATATTTGAAAAGTCAAAAAAAAAAACGAAAATCCAAAATTGACCACGACATAATTGGTAAATTCATTATTGAATCAATCATTCATAAAAATTGCTACTAGAAAATACTACGCGCAGTATTTATCCATTTCTATCATAGCATAGTCGGCCTTACAATGTTCCCACTGTTGGGACTCAGGCCTCCTCTCTCTAGGAGAGGGAATGGGCCGTAATCCACCACGCGGGCCCAGTGCGGGTTGGTGGATGTCACACGTCTTCGAATTTTTAGGTTCTAGGACATGCCGGTTTCCTCACGATGTTTTCCTTCACCGTTTTGAGAGCAGTGGTGATGAAATAAATTACACAAAGTAATGCGCCTGACTGGGTTTGAACCCGCGACCTATAACTCGTATGTCGGGGTCGTTACCACTCGGCCACCACTGCTCTATTTCTATCTCCATTCATTTATTCAAATCAATAGCCCGTACAATAATTTCCATAAATTGAGTAATATTTTGGGATATAAACAAACGCTCATAACTTTGCTGTTTATGAATATTATTTATGGAAACTTTGCTTAAATAATAACAAGACCTATTCTAATAAGCCCTTTAAGTATTGATTAAAAATTAGTGGTGTATAGGTGATATATGCAGTGCCGAACTAGGGCGGTACCAGCTGTGCCCAAGCACAGGGCGCAATCTCAAACTAGGGCCTGAATTCTGTTTTAGGCTTGCTAGTTAGTGGCATAAATACTACAACTACTATTTATTGCGTACCCTATCCTAGGCAGGGTGTTAAAATTATCAAACTCGCTCTTGTGCTGGTGAAAAAATTTTGAGCTAGATAACATTATATAACTTTTTTCAAGGGACATATAGTTATAGAAGCTCGCACCGGTCGTATAAAATGCTAGTTACGGCACTGGATCTATCTAATACATTATCAATACATTTTAAGGTTTTAAATCGGGAATACCCTCTAAGAATACAAGAGTTAATTCGTAAACATCGATTACTACCAGTCTAACATCAACATTTTAAGTCATTAATAAATACTTGGGGCGATAATTGCCTGCAGAAACACCATTTAATATTATGCAGGCTAAAAACAGTTACAAATCGCTTTAATTTTGACTGGCATATTAAATATGCTGAACTGAATTCTACGAAACTAGAATTGCCAGTGAACATTGCATTTCATCAAGCAACAGACGGTGGGTAAATAGAGATGAATTTGATTGCAACAAATAAAAAAGAAGATCCTTAAAGCCGGGTACAGACTACTGTAACGTAACATGCAAAGTAACACGCAATTAAAGAACTTGCCGTCCACATTGTCGCAATGTATCGTGCAATGTAACAGAATTCCCTTAGTGTTGACGCCTTGTGTGCGCAAACACAGCATTTCAACTATGTCCACGCTTATGAAATGCTCCTTACATGTTACCTTGCATGTTATGTTACAACATTCTGTACCCGGCTTTAAATTTAGTGCTTTCTCCTTTAAACGTCATGCATCTTCTTAAAAAATAACACATCAAGTTTCTGGCTATACGAATGTACGAAGAACTAATCAAACTTTAAGTAAAGCTCGAAAAATAAGGATGACTTTGGACTTTAGCCGGGATCTTGATTTTGAGTAAAAACTTAAACCTAAAATAACTAGGAGCTTTTCGATTATAACTTATAGACCAGAAAACATGCTACTAAAACCGTCGTTGTGAATCTGTGTCTGATTCCGAGCCTTAGCTATTTCCTCTTTGAATTTGGCTATGGTTTCCTTGGCAAGCTGTAGCTTCTCCTTAAGCTCAGCTATTTCACTGCGGACCGTTGGTTGGGCTGTGACTATCTTTTGTAACATTTTCTCTTTCTTTTCCTCAACTGTAACAAAAAGAAATAATTTGCCTATGATGCCGTATGAGAACACTATTTTGTGCCAGTAGTTTCACATGCATAAAAGTGGTTAATCCAAACCAACTTTGGAACCTCATTTTATCTCTTTAGGAGTTGAATTTTGACTCCTAGTCCCAGGTTTCAGCTGTGTGTTGACATGACAGTCAGTCTGTTTCTCCTTTTATATTAGACTAGTTACTGCCAGCGGCTTCGCCCACGTGAGAGTAGGTTTCTCCATACAAACTTTGGACCCCCATTTCATACTCTTAGAGGGTGAATTTTGGAAAATCCTCTCTTAGTGCTCGCCTACATTATAAAAGGAAACCTTGTGCAAAATTTCACACTCTTAGTCCCCGTATATATATATATGTCAGTCAGTCAGTTTCTCCTTTTATATATGTATATATAGATGTTTATGAATAATGTGTCAAACTCTACTTAAATGCCAAATTTTGACAGATTATGAGGTAAAAAATCTTTTGTGAGGTTGGAAAGTTTTACTGACTTAAACCTGAGTTGCCTTTTGGTTTAGTTTCTGAGGTTCCTGCACCGGATTCGTGCGGAACAATCGCCCAAAGGACACAGTGGAGGAAACGGTAGAGGTGTGTTGAAAAAAAAGTAAACAAACATACTGCCATGAGTGTGTATAGTGTATAGTATGAGTTTTGTGTATGTGTGAAAGTGTGTGTAATGGTGTGTCTGTGAGTCTAATTATTATAGTAAAACAAATACTATGGGCTTTAAATTGGGTAATAAAATTTTCCTTTTTATTTTTGGAACAGACAATGTACAGAATAGGCATACATCTCCTTTTTTTGTACTGATTGATAGTCACATTTGACATCCCTTCTACACTTTCTAAGTTATTGAAATAGAAATCGAATCAAATCTAATATTGAATGATCAAAACACAAAGAAAGCAAAAGGAATCGCTATCATCGCCCATGCACAATGGTCCATCACAGACTAAGAGTCTCTACTCACTAAGAAAACCAAACTCCAAATAAAAGACACAAAATGAGTGAGTAAGGATTACAGCAGGTGTGCATTCTGTTGGATCTGCCAAACCCCCTGAGAAAAATGCTGTAAGTTTATATAATTATGTCATCATCATCATCTTCCTGCCCTTGTTCCGTTTTATTTGGGGTCGGCGCAACACGTTTTTTCTTCCATTCTGCCCTGTCACTTGTCATGCTATCGCTAACATAAAATTGAAAAGGAATTGTTTGGTATGGTCATGTGAAGAGGAGGGATGAAGTACATGTTACTAAAAGAGTTATGAGTTTACATGTGGATGGATGGAGCGGGAGAGGGAGAACAAAGAAAAGATGGATGGATTGTGTGAAGAGTGTTATGAAAGAAAAGGAAGTTAGTTTATATCTTATCTCATAGTGGGGCTGGCCCTAAACCAGAGCACTTCGACCCTTCTGGATCTTCTGTGCTAATTCCCCTCCCTTCGATTCCCCAGCCCTCCGTGCACCTTCTTCATGAGTCCCAGTATGGCCTTGATGGGGCTGAGCCTATAGTCCTCTGGTCTTGGAAATGGTTGGCCCAGATACTCTAGTCTTTTGGAACCTAGTGCTGCACAGTCGCACAGTAAGTGTAGCATATTCTCCTCTGCCTCTCCACAGATCCTGCAAGTCGGGTTGCTTGCTAGTCCCATGTTGTGGAGCTGTTTGTGGGTGGCATAGTGCCCCGTGAAGACTCCTGTGATTGTTCGGAGCTGTGATCTGCTGTACCTCCATAATTTTTGGGTCCAGGCCTTATCTATGTCATTAAGAAATAGCTTTGCATGCTTCTGGCCTGTTGTGTTGCGCCAGTGTGTGCTGTGTATTTCCAACGCAGCCCTTTTTAATGCTTGGTTGATGACCCTTGGTGAGAGTCCTATGAATTGTTGGTGAATGGTTCCGGTCCATATAGGGGTGTCTCAGATCCTTTCCTTGCTAGAGTGTCGGCTCTTTCTTTGTTTATATAATTATGTATGTATTTGAAAATTCTTGGAACACAGCAGAATACAAGCCAATATATTTGTATGAAAGACGCTTCTAATGAGAAATATCTCTCCACCCAAACTCGTCATATTAACACATCTGCTTATAGTCAGGAGGACTGATTGCACAATAACATTTGAGAAACAGAATTGTACTTCCAAGCCTATTTATTACATATTATGATAAAATCTCGCATTGCCAAAACACTGCATAGGCTAAATGTATTTGCAACAGTCAAAAAAATATACAAAATTGCTAATATTAAATGTAAATCAATTTTATTGGGTTCGAATAGAACATAATCAGGGTTTAACTTACAATTGGTGTTGTGATTCCATGGCCCATTGGTAATAGGTTTCACACTGTTAATTAGATGCTGCATCAGCACGGTAGGATCTTGGAACACTATCTCATCATAGGACTCGCTGACTAGCACACGCCCCGTTTGGGGCGGGCCTCCGACTGTCAGCGGTGATTGGAATAGCTTTAGTATGTGGTATAGGGTCACCTGAAATATAACATTTATTAGTATTGATTAGGAATTGTGTACCTGAATATAATTATAAAAAAAAGCAAGAATAATGTAATTTTTATAAAAATCTTACAGGTCTCTCAGTAGGATCAAGGAAATATATCTTGATGACAATCTCAAATTCACCCCATCCAGTCTCGGTTATCTCATATGGCATCTTGGTGAGAATCCTGTTAGGGTTTGAGTAACTCTCGTGAAGCTTGAAGTGCACCTTCTTCACGTAAGCTGACATGTCCTCATTAGCAAATGGCTTCACATAGACCGTCCACTGGTGGGTGTGGCCGTCTTCTTCACGTTTCTTCCCAAAATATCTTGCTATATTGCCAAATACTACGGGTTTTACTATCACAATACCCTGAAATAGTATTAAGTCTGTATCTAAACTGAAGATAAACAAAAGATGGACACTCAATAGCGGTTTTAATCCGACGCGACGGCCGATCGATAAATTCAACAATAAGGTACCAATCTTTCGGAACTTTTACGACAAAAATATTAATTTACACAAAGGATCTTGTAATGGCAATAGGGATATCATTATCGGCAATTTCTTCAACATTTAGCAATACAACAAAGGATTTTCATAGTCAAAGATTTAAGTCTTACCTTCATTCTCCCCCCGGAGTCAGGGCCAAAGTCATGGCAGCTCATATCTCTGTCTTTTCCCGTTTTAGCCAGCTTGATAGTTTTAATTTGCCGGTTTTTTAAAGAAATACAACGCGTTCACCACCACCAATGTACAGGATTGGAGATGGAGATTGACGATTGTTAATTTGTGAATTTTGTTATAGAAAATTTCGCGTTTTGCTGTCACTTTGACACAAACACTTTTTAGTTGGGTGTTTGGGTTCTAGTCTTTTAGGCCACCAGTTATTACCTCTTCGTTCGTCTCGTAAATTCAAAAATGCTTTATTTAGAACATTAATATGTCAGTAAGTCCTCAACTCCTCAGTCATTTTAATTAATTTTACATCACTTTCTATATTTTTTTTTGAATTGTGATCTATTTATGAATATCCGAATTTCTAATTATCGGTACGCTAACATCAAAAAGCTGGAAAACAGCCGGAACTAACGCGTAACGGCATAACGTGCTTTCCGAGGTACGATGCAATCAGAGCAGTGTTGGATCAATCAACAGTTTTTTTCAATCAGTTCTATAACTTATTTAATCATGAGTAAAAAGTTCATCACAAGCATAACTAATTATATCAATAAGTATCAATATTAATTAATATTGATCGTTATTTAAGATATACAGGGTGTTTGGTGCATCGTGTGCCGAATTGAAATGGTCGACGGGAGGAGTCATCTGCTATTCTTTCAGACCCCTAATCATTTTTCATGCCCTGTGGATTTTTATTCATCGACTTTTTATTGTTTTATGAAAATAAGGCCCAAAGTTTTCATTCAAATACAAATTTAAAAAAATATATAAGGCGTAGACTCCGAATTTTAATTTTATTTAGATGTGTATTGTATTAGAGTACTTTTAACTTTAAAATTAGTGACATCAGCTATCTAGTTTTTTTTCAAATTTACTTGCAAAGTTTTGGACTTGAATTAAAGCTGTCCATGTTACAGCTATTTACTTGGCGATAAAAAAAAAACCAACAGCGACCGGATTCTTCCAACTTCCTCAAAAATTCTCTAGTTTATCCTCTTGCTAGTGATGTACCACATGCCATAAAAAGCCTTTTATAACTTTCTTGTTTCGCTAGAATTGTGAATCGAGTCACAAAAAACTAATATTCAGAATTATGATTTAAAAAATATGTTTGCGTAAATGATACCTGAAAAACCGATTAATAATGTTATCTCACTCTTATAAGGCAAAATCTGTCTCGTATCTCTCTCTTCGTGGGTTTACTAGAAAAAAAAAAAAATGAAATTGCATTTTTAACATTTATTTCATAATTTTTACAAATCCTGCTCAAATTGTTGGCCTCTGTTGTGAATGCAAGCCCTACATCTGTTTCGTATTATAACAGTTGTTGTAAGAAGTCGTATTTCCTCCGTAATTGTTCGTCTCTACCAATTTTAATAATTTGGCACACGATGCACCAAACACCCTGTATAAATAATAATTCTTAATGTTTCATACGTACGGATGGAAAATAATTTAGCTGTTTTGATTTTTTTTTGTTTTGTTTGCTCTTTAACTTGGGAATCCTCCACAACACATGAATTTACCTTTATAAAAAATTAATCGTATTTTGATTATTTATTACCGACAAATATCCATTATATTCAATTGTTTATTAATAATACAAAGCATTTTAAAATTAATTTGCGTTTAAAAAAATTTTAGGGTTCCATATCTCAATCAGTAAAACGAAACCCTTAAAGGTTCAATTTGTTTTCCATTGGTCCAAGAAAAGTTTTTTTTTTCACAATTTGCAAAAATATTCGAGATTTGATTCGGTTATAGAACTTTTTACAGAGGTGAGTTTATACGGCGCCCTCGGTGCATGAGTCTGTTTCGCAATTGAACTTTTTTTTGTATAGGTTACTACTATTACTACTTAGAGCAAAATGAAATATTTAAAAATCCCAATCCCGCAAACTGCGGGATTGGGATCGGGAACTGGGGGATCTCTAGTTCGGACGTTTTATAAGTGCATGGCTGCATATTCATTTTTATTTAAATTTAGAATATGACTCTAAAATAATCAGATAAAATTGGAAAAAATCTAAAAAAAAGGAAATAGCCTGCGTTATGCGACTTAATTAAAGATAAGTTTCAGCTCTCAAAATAAATGTCAGGACGTTTTTCACAACGTTGTTTTAAACTGTAAGGAATCAAGAGTTTATCTATGATGGCTCGTCGTTTGTTTTCTTCATTCGAAAGTTAACAAACGATTTGCAACGAAGTTTTCTTGTTAATATTTTTCTAAAGTTTACTATTATACTGACTTTAATTGTTACGTTTTTTGTCATGATAAAGTTTTTCTCAATGCAATATTTTTTGTGATAGTTATTTACTTTGTCACTAGTTTATGAAAAGAGAGAGGTTAATTAACTTGGCCAGCATCACTTTGAAGATTTTAGTGTGTTCTATTTTATTTTATTTTTATAAGTACAGTGATAGACTACATACAATACAAAAATCTGATGTCCAATTATTACTAATTATTCAATGTTTATTATGCTTCACTAGTGACAGTAAAGGTTTAACAATAAGGAGAAGTTAATAAATGATACTGTTGTAATTACAATTTATACCTACAAATAATTTCTAAATTCGTTAAAACACTTCAAAAACAAGTCTACCTTAGGACATATTGAATTATATTGACTGCATATTCTGGATAACGGATTGTTTTCAGAAACATTTTTATTACTAGCGGGAATACTGAATAATTGTAGAGTGCAGATCGAATTTGTATTTTAAAGTAATTGAATGTCAAAGGAGCCATTAGCAATTTTATGTAATGCACGTAAATCACTAACCCGACCCTTCAAGACTCTTCATGTGAAAGTGTGTGAGTCGCTGATTGTAATTAGGAAGTTTACAAGTTACTAATAAACTTATTTTTTTGACGAAGGCGAGTCGGCCTTGAAATTTTAAATACCTACATAACACACAAATTACAAAAATACATACAAAAATTTATATTTAAATTCACATGCACATTGTTTCTGAGTTCGATCTCATACGTATACGCTTAGGGTTCCGTACAAACTTACCTATGGAAATATGTAGTTCGGTGTTTCGTCTCTGGGTTGTCAGCTAGGAAAATTTACTTGGAAAAGTGTTAAGTATTTATTATCAATTTGCAAAATGAATATAATTAATTTTATTACCTCTCGAACTACATATTATACAAAATACCGGTGTACAAAAATAAAAAAAAAATGAAAAAGAAACCAAAACATTGCACATATTTAACTTTAATTTCGGAAGCCGGTGTTCTGGTTTTCTTTCTTGATTTTTTTGACACTGACAAAATTGAAGTTATATTGCAATTTTATTGTTAATTTTTAACAGGCTTCGATTATGCGATTCGGATAATCTTTAGTTATCTTAATCCATATTTTTCAGAAAAGGTTTTAGAATTAATATGTACCGAACTGATGAAGGTCTTCGGAAGTAGAGATCTTTTTTATAAATGGTTCTTTTTTTAAATATATATCCTTTTAATTTTTTATTTATGACTTTATCTGTATCAACATTTCATTTTTATTTCTTGTTCTACACAAATCTACTGACGTCTCTGTGTCGTCACCGTCACCGGCCCATGCTGAACACCAGCGCTCATCTAATGACAAATCCCGCTCTTGGGCGGGGCAGGAGATAGTGTCAGACTTTTACTGACTAAAAACCCACTCCTGTTACTTCTTTGCCTTCATCCCGGGCTGAACACCAGCGCTGTGGTCTCGTCGCATTGTGCATGGGGCCACCACGGTTTTATGCTGAGTGTTCGGCCGTTTTGCGTGGATGTAACGCATACTTATGACACATGACACACATGATTATGATTGTAAGCAAGTCATAAGATTACATCATCATTTCAAGTAATTTTTTTTTTTTCTTTCTATACCCAAAATCTATCATTGACGCTGTTTTGCTTATCAAGTCGTCCACGGCGCGTAGTGTTCCACGCGCGCCTCAAGAAGATGTCAGCAACCGTAGGAACCCAGCTGGGTCGAAGCCTACTGGGGCCATAGGTGATACGAAAGAGATCCCCTAGGCACTGGAACAATAGTAAAAAAGGAACAGAAGTGGGTTTTTAGTCAGTAACAGTCTGACACGCTCTCCCATTCCGCACAAGAGCGGGGGATGTCATTAGATGATATTCCCACCCAAAAACAAATACCGCAAAAGCATTGTTCAGTTTCACTTACACGGTTGCATCTAGTCTGGTCATTTTTACTTTATATAATATATATAATATTCTACAACTAACACACAACGCCGTCTAGTCCCAAGCTAAGCAGAGCTTGTGTTATGGGTACTAGACAACTGATAAACATACTTATATATTTTTAAATACATACATATTATAGATAAATTACACCCAGACACAGAACAAATGATCGTGCTCATCACACAACATTTGACCTGGGTGGGAATCGAACCCACGACCTCCGGCATAGCAGTCAGGGCCACTAACCACTAGACCAACAGGTCTGTCTGTCAGTATCCACTTTGCAACAGATAGGTATTTGTTTTACACTAGCAAATTTGTGTTTCCATTAACAACGGCCAGTATTTAACGGTCCAGTAATCTAGTTAATTAAACCTGTTAGCCGACGAAAAGGCCGCAACTAGCAGGCTCGTATGTTGTTGAGGATAAAATCAATCAGGCACTTAGCCCGAGTGCTAATGCTTTACGGGATAATATAAATGCATTTGTAGGTACTACTACTAATAATATATTTTATGGCAGTATGTGAGAAAACTCATGGTTAGTAATACGAATTTGAAAGGTCAATGCAAACTATTGGCATGATTTACATTTTTCTTTTCGCAAGAAATGAAACTTACTATCTAACTAGAGGACAATACGATGAATCAATAGCAAACAGAACCAAGTCTTTAAACCGTAACCGAACGAAAATACGTATAAAAGCATTGCTAGTATATTTTTGTTGTATACCTACCTAACATTTTGAGTTCCGTTGATAAAATAGAATAAATTGATTATTACTGTTATATTTTTAACAAACTCGCAGTTTTTCAACACTAAAACTAGTAAAAAAAAATAAGTGATAAACGAATCGAAAAGATACGCTTTAGTGTTGTGATAGTGATTGAGACTATTTAATGCGTACTCACCATAAAAACTGAAACTAAAACTATATTTAACAATAGAAAACTTATAATATCAGACATTAGTATTTTTATTTAAGAAAAATGACGCCTGGTAACAAACTATAGCAAAATACTAAAAAGTCTCTAACTTCGTTGAGTAACGGTTGGTAGACATAATTCTTTTTGCTATTGATTTATCAAACAGTCCTTTAAGATATGGCCTAGGTTTCACTTTTGGCGAAAAGAAAAAAATTACATGCCAGCAATGTATGGGAAAAGTTTAATTCCCCTTTACATGATTTATACCGCTGAATTTTATTTTTCTGTGTTTTATACCTAGATACGTAGTACATGAAGGTAGGTACTGGTAACTTTTGCCTCATGTTACATGTGAAAATGACCAAACCAACACTTAAGCACACCAAATGTTCAATTTCTGTAAATTACAATAATAAATTGCATTTTTTTATTATTTATTTATTATAAACTTTATTGTATACCATTACACATACAAAAGGAAACTAAAACACATACATACCTACAATGGGCGGCCTTTTCCGTTCCAGCAACCTGGAATGGACAGTGATTGCCTGGACAAGAAAATATGAAGCTGTCATTGGTGACAAAACCAGTAATAAACATATAAATCAAATCAAAAATCAAAAAATGTTTATTTCGTTATTACACGTTATACACAGTTATTATACAGTTGGTGGCGTCCCCTTTAAAGCATATGGATGCCTGTACCAGGGGGCGCCGCTCTTTCATATCATACAAGTGTAATAAGTTACAAGAGTGAAAATGAATATTAATAGTCTAATTCTAGTTTTATCATAAGTCTGTTGGTGTGTGAGTGAGTGTGTGTGTCAGTGTGTGTGAGAGTGTTCGTGCGTGTCTGTGTGTGTGTGTGTGTGTGTTTGTGAGTGAAAGGGTGTGTGTGGGTGCAGGGAAAGAGGTTTGTGTAAATAGGAACAGTTTAATTAATTTTTATTTAGATTTAACAGCAGATTCTCTGTTTCATCATAACATAACTTGTTTGTCCAGCTAACCATTCTTTAAACGGTTTAGTATAGATATCTATTTCTTTATTTATTTTATTATGTAAGACGAGCGTCTGTCGTACTGAAATTTAGCAAATTCTGTTTTTACCCGAGTGGTGCACAACATTGTGTTTTCTTCTTCTAGCTAGGATTTTGGAATCTAATGGTATGGTTTTATGTTTTTTTAGTACTACGTGTATAATGTGTAGTTTTCGGACTGATAATAACTTACTAATTTGGTATAGCTCAAAAGTGGGAAAATTCCTTTTTTTGAAGTACATTACAGGTTTATTAGTGTCCGTTGTGCTCTTTCAACTTCAAGAAAACGCGTTTTACGTGCGCCTCCCCAAATAGGAATACAATATATTATTACTGATTGGACTAGCGAGATGTACACTTCATTTAGAAGGATTTTTGATTCGCCACTCCTTGAGACTTCAAGATTCAAATATTCAAATTTTTTGTTATAGAAACTAGCTTTTGCCCGCGGTTTCGCTCGCGTTAAATTCGGGGTAACACGATTCCCCTTTCCTGATTTAGAACACAGAAGAGAACTCGGAACAGAATATTATTATAATACGCTACTGTAAACGATATTATATGTCTTTCCATTTGGGGATTGAATGTAAAGATTCTGGGCATTGGATAGACGCGAACATGGGAAAAGCACGGCTTTTCTAAGTTCACCCCAGCCACCTTTAATGTTTGTCCTTGCGCTTTGTTAATGGTCATAGCGAAACTAAGTTTAAGAGAAAATGGTAGCCTTTTAAACTGGAACGGGAGATCTGTGGGAATTATTGGGTTCGTGGGATCATTACATTTTCACCCTTTCCTACGCCGGTTAAGATAGTGGCGTTAATGATATTGCGGCGAAGTTGTATGACATGAAGTCTCATCCCATTACATAATCTCGGTGCATCCAAATCTCGCATAAGTATGACTGGGACGCCTTGTTTTTAAATATATTTACTTACTTTAAACCAAAAAAGAACAAAACCAATTAACGAAGCAAAACTAAATCCAAAACCAAAGCGATTGTCTTATTCTTTAAAATTTCAGGAATATAATTAATCTAAACCAAACGAATTAATCCAATCCGAAAAACAACAACGGTAAAACCGAATCCGAAACCGAGTTTGTTTTCGGAAATCGGATAACCAACCCAGACAATAATAACAAACCGCAAAGGTAAACACGAATAGCTAAAAATCAAAAGCTAATCAATAGTCAAATAACAGATACAGCAGCATTTTAATGAGAGATCAAAATCAAAAGGAATCTGGTATAAAAGTAAACAGTGTGAACCTCCTTATATACCTTGTTTCTCAGATTCAAAATTGAGTCGCTCTGAAATTGTTGCTGCGCGTCGGTTGCGGTGAGGACACATTAACTAAACCACTTTGCTTACCTCATGCGAAAAACTGTCTCCCCAAACTGTGAGGTGTGTGGGAAAAAGGAAGACGTACAGCATATGTTGGTGGAATGTGACCGATACAAAGACAAGAGAAACATTCTTCTAAACGTACCATTTGTTCTGTGTCTGGGTGTTATTTATCTATATATGTATGTATTTAGAAATATGTATGTTTATCGGTTGTCTAGTACCCATAACACAAGCTCTGCTTAGCTTGGGACTAGACGGCGTTGTGTGATAGTTGTGGAATATTATATTATATTATAAAGTCATTGAAATTGTCCTCAGTGGACGTAGGAGTTTTTAATGGCATCTTACCGAAATCTAGCTGTAGTGAAGCAAAAGTTTTATATTCTTTCATAGATTTAAGAAAGCAGATTATAAAGTGTAGATAATAGTAGGTACGATAGGATTGTGTTCGAAAATCCATCAACCATCAGTGGTTCTGCATATAAACTGTGGTTACTTAACCATTAGCTAAACCATCAGAGTCAATTAGATGCTCTTTGCGACAGCTATGCCCCGTCAGCAAAGTTTGTATTGACTTAGATCGAGCACCAACACTCCCCTCCCTCAGGGAAGGCCGCGGTTCTCCCCAATCTAACTTATTGTAATCACATCACTCTGGGGTACATTCTTGCTTAACTTAATTTCTGATCGCCCTATCGCTGTCGTGATGGCCCAATAGTTAAGGCACCCAACTCTCATGCAAGAGGAGGCAAGTAACAATGTGAATTTTCTAAGTCATAATGTACTTTTAAGTTTATAAACCCCTATTTTTTAATAAAATAGCGAGCCTCATCATCAACGATTGCATCACTGCTTACCATCAGGTGGGATCGCAGTCCAGCACTAGTTTAAATCAATTATATAAAAAAAAATAGTACAAAAAAAATGCTAGTGCATGGTTCCAAATGGTCGTTTCCTATGGAGAAAAACCGGTAAAAAAATCTCCATGGTTTTAAAAACTTTTGCAGTACTACTACGTCTTCGCATTGAGGACACGGTGGAGGTGGAGCATATGGTAGAGGTGTGTCCCGCCTGGGCAGAACATCGCCGTGTCCTCGTAATCAGTCAAATCAGGGTAATCAGCGGCAGCGATCTCTCGCGCCGGGTCTGGGTTCAGGCCATGGTCCGGAGCGAGGAGGAGTGGAAGGGGGTCGCCTCCTTTTGCGAAGCAGTAATGGTAGCAAAGAAGGCGGCCGCACGCGCGAGGCAATGGCCCTCACGCCCCAGCCGCCGCGATTCCGATCTCGATTTCCGGCCACCGTAGGTGCGGGCTTGCGGACGTCGAGCAATGGGTAGCTCGCCGTCCGACCGTCCGGTAACCGTCCGGACCGGGCCCAAGTCGTCGACGGAGCGTAGTGTTCCACGCGCACCTCATGGACAAGACTGCAACCGTAGGGGCCCAGCAGGGTCGAAACCTACTGGGGCCATGGGTGATGCGAAAGAGATCCCCGGGGAACAATCGCAAAGAAAGAACAGGAGTCTGTTTTTAGTCAACAAAAGTCTGACACGCCGTCCCGCTCCGCCGAAGATGAAAGATCATTTTCCCGCCCAAAAAAAAGTGCTACTACGTCTACAACCCTCAAAAGTTGACGTGCACTAAAAGCTTCAACCACCAACTTTCAGTTCCACAATGACACTCCAATAACTGCTGTCTGGGTATGATGCTCTTAAATAATATGACTTTCGCATTGAACCCAGACAAAGTCACCTTTGTAAAAGAAAGGCCACGGACGATTAGCCTGAGACGCTTCAAAATACGCCAGACAACTTGAACAGCACCGCACACTGAACTGTGTCCTCGTGGTAGGTATTACACGCGCACTTTTTCAATAATTTGTAACCACAGAGTACTTTGTTTTTGACAATGCCGTCGGACGACGAAGAGTCGATGACGTGATACTTTTATAAAGATTAAAACGTGCTTTCGCCCGATGTACGCCCTGACTTACCTATGTATGACAGTCATGTGGTATGTAAGGCACGTGTCATGAAGTTTGCAAGCAGCAACGCGAGCACGACGACCACTCCATCGGGAGGGTTAAATAACTTTGTATATGTCGTGGTCAGATCGTAAAAATTTATCACTTTATGATATGTCCAAGTAAAACTGGCCAGATAGCTTTAAACGTATAAGTTTGATGATATTTTAATCCTTGTTTCACCTACTTCACTACTTTTTAGACCTACATACATAGGCAGACATAATTATAATACCTAAGCTGTGAGCAGGCATACATCAAGCGTATGATGACGAAAACGCGACTATGAAGCTACGCGTCCGTGAATAGTAGGCCAAACTTCTTGACAACTTGAACCAAAAATAAGTAGGTAAGCGAAGTGGGTTTTAAGCCGATTCATAATAGACTAGCTATTGCCTGCGGCCTCACTCGCGTGAAAGTAGAAAATAAGAAAATAATAACCTGTGACGCAGTGATACCACACAATACTTAGAGGCTATGAATTTATATAATATTGCTAGAAATAAATTTGACTGCATAGATTTATCTAACATGTTAAGTTACGTGGTTCCTAGGACAGTCCATAAGCGAAAGGTGCTGGTAAATTATTTTCAGTGCGCCCTTGTAAGTCCAATTCTGGTTTGCGTTCGCCTGTTCGCAGATTGGTTGATGCCTACAATGAGACTTTTGAATATATTTTCGCATGTTCACCGTGTAAGTTCAAAAGTCTCATTCTTAAGGAGCTTTCATAAATGGTTTTCTTGTTTTATTTTTTATTTTCTCTCTCTCACTCCACATATTTGAGTTTGTTTTGTTACTTTTCTTTGTATTTGTTCATAATCATGCCTGATAGTTAGTTTAAATTAGTCATCCTAGTGATTTTATTTAAGTATCCCACAGTTAATCTGTGAGCAGCGCTGTGGGCTACAGTATTGTTTATATGTTTTGTATAGGTACCTGTAGTACCTAAGTTTTATATTGTAGCTTGTTTGCTGTTCCTTTTTATAAAAATAAAAATAAAAAATACAGTAGCATTCTGCTGGTGAAAGAATTTTTATCAATCGTTTTCGTGTTTATTCATTACAAGCAAAAATTTAAATTTTTAATTTAATCGGCTATCGCAAGTATTTTTAACTCAATCTCAATATCTGGCGGAGTAGCGTCTAAAGAATTCTCTTCAAGTTTTAAATTCAACATTATTTTTTCAGAAATAACACTAATGAATAAGTTAGTTAATAGTATTAACATTTTTTTATCTGCGCTTACCTAAACCTTTGCAGGTTGAAGGAAAAGCAAAGGTATCAAACAGTTATACATTCCAATATTAAATATACCTAGTAATAAAATATTTTTGAATTTAGAACACAGATAATCGCTAATTAGTTATTAAGTAAATAATGATATTTATTTATGATATTTTGTTTTTAACCTTTCGCGCGCGTAGGGTTATTATGATTACGTCATATACCATATGTAGAGACCAACATTTTCGGCAGAACTTTCGTACACCCGTGTGTACAGTACGACGTTTAAGCGTTTTTCAAGGTCATTCAAGTTATACAAACGTAAGTAAATTCGGCGTGCAAGGGGGGACACAATTGAAATTGTCATTAAATATTAAAACCTTAAAAGTATTCGCCTCTTTGCTTAATAAAATAAAAATAATATCCGTTGACCGTGACGAAATACGTTTGTGTAAAACTAATCTACTAAAAACCTCTGAAAATCTGCTATTTTACGTGAATTTTGGCCCTCCATAATGTACTCATATATTAAAAATATAAAAAAGTACATCAATATAAGCCTTGCACATTTAATCGAGATTTTAAATGACGACAATTTCAGAAAAACTTTTAAGGGTTTAAAAATCACGTAATATCTTCGGAAAAAGTTTTGTGAAATATTTGAGTTCATCACGAAATTACCGAATTCCAACAGAGTTTTCAGGCTTTATCTCTCTTTTTTGTATTGCTTTTCCATCAAACATCGCGTTGGATTGCGTTAGATGAAGCAACAAGCTTCTAAACCATGCTCGATACGATATGTTGACGATAGGCCAGTGGACAAGGACCCTCAGATTCGTGCATTTTTATGTCCAAACGTTGAATTTTTCCAACCAAGTTTTTCACTTCGTTGTAACCATATTGACCTTTGACGTCATTGTCATCATCATTTTAGCCGATAGACGTCCACTGTTGGTCAGCCTCCCCCAAATGTCGCCTTAACGACCAGTCCTTTGCGCCTATAGTCCATCGGATTCCCGCGACCCTTACCGGATCATCGGTTCACCTTGTGGGAGGCCTTACCGTTCCAACGCTGCGTCTTCCGGTACGTGGTCAACACTTCATAATCTTTTGGCGCCATCGACTATCTGTTCTGCGAGCAATGTGCGCTGCTCACTGCCACTTAAATTTGGTGATTCTTCGGCCTATGTCGGTAGCTATGGTTCTCCAACGCATTTCTGATTTGATCACGCATGGAACATCCGAGCATAGCCCTTTTCCATTGCCATATTGATCATGAACCATATTAAATTATGGTTTTACTATACCCAGTTTGTATACACTGTAAAGTCAATTTACTTTGACAAGAATTGAAAGCAATCAATCAACAAAATAAATATACTGACGCAACTTGACGGATCGTAACAGATTCGCACCTCTTATATAATCCCGCCGCTTGCATAAAAATCCTGCAAACGCTCCATTTTACAATTTAAATAAAAAAGTTATGAAACGTTTTTCGCGGAAATCATATATCTGCCAGTGAACTGTAAAACACAAAAACAGATTGAATTTTATTCACGTGTTTTTTTATCTCTTTTATTTTTGACGGTATTCCATCAGTTTTTTGTCTGTATATATTTTTGATATAGGTGAAATTCTGACGCAGTCTCTATGAATGCCAGTGATTAAAAACGTTCAAATGATTTTTCTGTTCATCACGATGAACAGAGAAATCATTTAAACCAAACACACGTGTTTGGGGGAATCCAAATAAGAATCTAACTGTCCGTTCGTTTTACTTTTCTTTTTTTTTAATTAATAGAAACCAGTGCTTGACTGCGATCCCTCTTGATGGTAAGCAGTGATGCAATCATCGATGGTGAGGCGCACTAGTTTATTAAGAGTCTATCCACTCTAGCCTTGAAGACACCTAAATTGAGAGAGAGTGGCCTTAATCATTTTTTCAGTACCAACTTTATTTGAAAAGAGAAGTTTTGTTATTTAAAATAAAATAAGTGTTAAAGAAATGACAGTTGAGCCACTGTGGCTCTCGTGAGCTAGAATGGCTTAACTTATATAATGGATACAGAATTTATTTAAAAAAAAAACAGTTTCTTCAAATGGGATCAGTATTGAAAAAAAAAACAGGTAGGCCACTCAGGCTCTCTTGTCCTCAATTATAGTTGGACGGAAAGGCCGCAGCAGGCAAATTGTTCCAGTCCTTCGATGTACGCGGTATAAACGACGAAGCGAAACGCTCAGTCCAGACCGTTGAAGTTTCAACAACGTAAGGGTGGATACTCACCGTACTTCGGGATGTCCGATGGTAGAAAGGAGATAGCGGAATCAAGTCATGCAATTCCCGCTCCAACTCTCCAAAATGCAACCTGTAAAATAGCGAGAGGCTGGCTACCATGCGCCTGTGCTCGAGGCTTAGTACTTAACCAAATCTTGATCTCCAATTAGCCTCTTCGCACGCCTTTCCACCTTTCTCTCTATCAAAGGCTTCTTTGTATCGTTATTTTATGTTTAGTTACTGAGTTACCATGGCTACGGTCTACTGTCCACGGACATGAAGCTTCATAGACGCGTATTCGTCATTATACGCTTGGTGTTGGTGTACGCCTGCTCACAGCTTACCACAAAACTATTGCGTCTATATTTTCAGGATTGCGTCAGTCGACGGAGCGGCAACGACACGAGGGTTGACGCTTCGTCGACACAGTTTCATTGTTTTGTATGTACACTTAGACCAAAGATTGAAAAAAGAAGTACTCGTTACCCTTCGTAGTAACTCGCCATTTCAGCGTCATTTTCGGCAAAAGTCTGCTCCCATTATTGAACCAGTTGTAATGCATTTGTTTCGTTATTATTTTTTCAATATACATACTCTAAAAACCGCTCTTAGCCCTACCACTCTTAGTGTCTAAACACATTATGCCGAAGGTACGCGACGGAAGTTCTGCGGCTGATTTTACCTTCCGACGTATTCGGCTGATATGACACACCATAAGAGCCGAACTTACGCGGCTGAAATTCAGTTGCGTAACTTTATGTATATCAAGGATTTTCTATACCCTACGGATAAACTGGATTCATTACAAAGCAATATTACAAACTCTAAAGTGTACTTTATTCCCATTGACTGTAAGTTCATACGTTTCATTGACAAGCAAAAAGGGAAAAATGTACCGAGCAGTAGAAAGAGATAATATACCTTTTTGTATCGTACTCTCCGGTACACTGACCTGATACGTTTTTAAGGTTGACATAATCAATTCAAATTGTATACTGTGATTAATATGAAGAATCTTGTTCTTCATATTAATCATAGAGTTAATGTAGCAAAAAGTTTACATCAGTCGACAATTGAACCGAACTTCGGTCGCGTGTAATGTGTGCTCTACAGAATACTTTGCCACCGAATTTCCGCTGAACTTAAACCGGACCGAAGTTCAGCTGTATGCTATAACGCAACGTAATTTCGGCATAATGTGTCGTCAGTAATACAAATAGCATTGCAAGCGTTTGGTAACTTCGGTCGCGTTTGTTCTTCATAGTGTGTTTAGACACTAAGGCACACAATTTATTTTCCGTAATAGTGCAGAAAAGTGCGCCAGTTCGCCCCTGCCACAACTTATTGTATTTATCATATCGGGATAGGCGCTAAGCGAACCTAGTAAGTCGCCGTTCAACCCCCGTTTATTTATTTCTTCGTAAGTGTATTGAAAAATGTCGTTTGATTAACGTGTAAACTCACTGCCGCACTCGGTTCCATAACACCCTCACCTGCGGCTCGGGTAATTCTGCGTCTGCCGCGATGACAAACTTTCTCTTTCTCTTTCTACACTTGTATCAAAATATACTACAAAAAATCGTTCTACCAATATCTATGCACATTATTTGTAACGGGAACATTTGGTCTGGTCAGGTCATGCCTCCATGGTACTTTAACGAACAACGTAGCTATCCCAGTAACTAGATTGGCACTATTGCCACTAGATCAGCTCTTTATTAAACCAATTAGGTTCTGGCGTACTATCGGTTAACTGCGCAGTAATTGATGTGACATTTTGTGGATGTTTCATCTATACAGATGGATGGACACTATATTTAATGGTTCGTTAATAGTGTTAGTCTGTATAGCATAATAAGCATAGTCTAGTCCTGTCTTTCTCACGTCTGTATGCTAAATAAAATATATTTTGCCTAGTAATAATTCAATTATTTGATTGTTGATCAAATAGCCATTTTTTAGTATTGATGGGCTCGCGTTAGCTGGGTTTGAACCCGCGACCTACAACTCGTAAGTCGGAGCCGTTACCACTACACTACTGCTCTACTAGGCCACCACTATTCTCAAAACAGTGAAGGAAAACATCGTGAGGAAACCGGCATGCCTTATAACCAAACCGTCACCGTTTTACACGTCAATTTTTTCAGTCAGTTTAAACTAAGGCCGGTGTTTCCTAGTTGAGTGCCCTGAAAAATAAAACACTGAAACAAACTCAGGGGTCAAAGTCTCTTTTAAAGTCCATACTGCAAATATGTTATGGTCAAATCACATGAGAAACAGGCAGTTTAGTGTCTAAGAGGGTTTTTTCAGGAAAGAACCATACATATTTGAATGGACCTATCCAGGCCCTATCAGAATACCAGCGGTGCGTTATTTTTACTTTTTAGTTAAATATCGCAGCATATGCTGAGATAAGAGCCTTTTTGGCCTCGCACAGGTCTTTTATTTTTATCTTTTAATATTGTTTTCTATTATTTTTAAGTTAAGTATTTATAGATTAAGTAGTTACTTTTTATTTTGTTGTTGTTTGTCCTGTGCGAGTCTCAAATAAATGTTTTCTTTCTTTTTATTCGTAAAGCTACTAAGGAGCTTAACTCATTCTTTTGTGAGCCTTTTAGAACGAAAATAAACACTTTGAAGACATACAACGTATTCGCACCCTATTCACAATTTTCCTCAAAGGAACACAAATACAATACCTTGGATTCTCAATGGACAACAATATTTTCCATTTTCCCTTCGAATGCATTCGACGCAATATGAAAACTCTTTTCACTAAAGCTTTGCACCTTGAAGAGGCTTCTTATTCATTTTCTTTGCGATGCCTTTTACAAAACTGAATAAAAGGAATTGTAAATAGAAAAACAAAAATTTGAAAATCAATTTAATTTATGTATTCAGCTTCTCATTCAAGACTAGCTAGCACCCGCGACTTCTTTCGCATTAGATTAATAATATTAGTCAGTGTCAGTCATGATAAAATAGAACAATGCCATTTGGTCACAATTTCAAGAAGTTTATTTTCTGTGTGGAACCATAATTTTTTCTGGCCATATCATGAAATGGTTGCATTGTTTTTTTTGCAGTTGTTTTTCATGATATGGCCAACTAAAACTGGCCAGATCGTTTAAACGTCAACGTTTAATGATATTTCGATCCACGTTTGGCCATATAATTTAATAATATTAAATTCATACAGATACAGATTTAATTGCCATCATTTCATGATGTGGTTGATCATATCATGAAGTGATCAATTTTAAGATCTGGCCACGATATATGTATCTATTACTAGCTGTCTCCCGGTTCCGCGTCTTTAGTTACTGCTCCTTAGGGTTTTTTCATGTTTTTAAAATTTTCAATTTTTGTCATCACTTCAGTCGAAATTCGTCCACTGTTGGACATAAGCCTCCCCAAATGTCGCCACTACGGACTGTGCGTCTCACATTGCAACTGTCACTAATTTTGTTTTTGATTATTGTTCCTAATAAGCAGGATCGCATCACGCGGCCGATAGGAGATAATAAAAGTTGGCAACCCTATCAATGACCTCGAGGACCTCGTGAAAGACGTCGCCATTGCGAGGTGGGGGAAAGGACGGGTTAAGTTCCTATCGTATAAAGTGTCATATTAGCCGAAATACTGCTGTTGGATATAGTCCTCCCCCAAGTGTAGACTTAAAATAATCTCTCAGCTTGAACTTAGACCTTCTCTCTAGAAGAGGGAATGGGCCATGGGGTCCGAATGCGCGTCTCCTTTTTAAAGAAACTTGCAGACTGATCGACACTTTGTTATCAGAGAGTTTGCTCGTACTTAGTCTAAAGAATAAACTACTTCGACGCTTGACCATATTTTTTTTTTGTATACGTACCTACCTACATAGTTGAGTGTAGTAAGTATAAATAGTTAGTTAAATTTCATAATTATGTACATAATATTATAAAACATTTTGCAGGTACGAATGATGAGAAATACCGTTGAAACACACACAAACAAGTACATGGCAATATACTTGGGGTGTTCATTCCACCGTAAACCAAGAAAGTAGTTCAAGGACACCTGGAGGAAACAACCTTGATTCGCCGACATGGGAACGGTAAACCGAATACAACACAAAAATATGGCAGATACTGAAATATTTACAGTTTTACGTCATAGATAGACCTCTTTAACATGATATTTATGATTTTTTTACAAACCGTATTCCATTTTTTACGTATTTAAAAATAGCCTTAGGGCTATATTTCACCGGGACACCATAGCGGCGCGACCAGTCGCCGCTAGCAACATAATGAAAGTCTATGTACTCTAATTAGCTTTATAGAGAGTTACTCACATGGTGTCCGTTTAGTTGGGCAACCAATTTGGTGGCGCGACCTTATGGACGCCAGTCCGGCCGCCAGTGGCGCCCCCACTAAAGAGTATGTTAGGGCTATATTTCACCGGGACACTATGGCAGCGCAACTGGTCGCGTGAAATTTAGCGCTTAAAAGCACACTTAATGATAAATTTTATTTATTTATTTATGCACTAGTAAGAAACACTGTACAAAGGTAAACTTAATGCGTTAGGCATTTTCTACCAGTCGACTTTAGGGTTGAGCAGTGGTGGCCGAGTAACACTGGTAACGCACTGAGTTTCAATCATTAATACTTTTTTTTTTGTGTTTTTATTACTAGTTTGAGTTTAAGTCTGACACTTCCTGTTACTCCTCCCAGAGCAGAAGATGTTATTTGATTTCATCACAAAGAAGACCACAAAAAAGACAAAAAGGTACTTCAAAAGCCTAGCCTCTCATTTACTTAACCTTTTTATAGCCTGAAGAATCGCCAAACTTAAGTGGCAGTGGTTCACGGTGGAGTATACAATAGAGATGAGGCCCGTTTGGGCAGAACATCGCCGTATCCTCTTTGAGGAGATCGGCGGCAACAATCTCTCGCGCCGGGCCTTGGTACAGGCCATGGTCCGAAGCGAGGAGGAGTGGCAGGCGATCGCCTTGTTCTGGAAAGCAGTAATGCTAGCAAAGGAGGTGGCGGCCTCAGCCACTTGGATTCCGATCCCGATTTCCGGCAACCGTAGGCGCGAGTTTACGGACGGTGAGCAATGGGTAGCTCGCCGTCCTACCGTCCGGTAATCGTCTGGACCGAGCCCAAGTCGTCGACGGCGCGTAATCGTAGGGGCCCAGTAGGGCCGAAGCCTTCTGGGGCTATGGGTTCGCTTCTGAAAGGAAAACCAGGTCCTGGAATGAAAGGGAACGAAGGAACTAGGAGTGGGTTTTAGTCAGTAAAAGTTTGACACGCTCAAGGGCGCCTACTGCGCCCAAGGGCGGGAGATGTCATTTGATGATTTCCTAGCTAAAAAAAAGTGGCAGTGGTAAGGAAAATTGCTCGCAGAAAAAATGGTCAATGGGGCCGTATGATGCTTTTTTATTTATAAAATAGTATAAAAGTGTGATTCCTAGGTGAAGTTCTGATAGTTATTGATAATAATTAACCGAATGAAGATAGTAAACCAGTTTTTGTTAGAATGTCTGTTTAATCACAGATTAAGCTACAAGTAAAGGGCTTATTACACTACGCGATATTCAGCACACGATATTCAGACTCTTATTTTTTGTTCCGAGTAAGACCGGTCTAACTCTTATCGACATCGACTAAGACTGTCTGAATATCGAGTAGTGTAATAGGCCCTTAAGTAAGCAGATTTCTAACTGAAAATTTCAATAAAATGATCTTTTTGTAATACGGTTTATTGCCTTTTTACTTACTTCCTTATTTAGGGTATCGTATTGAAATGGTAACAATAAGGAGAATTTAGGGCATTTGTGTTCTCACTCTTATTTGGTGCGTATTGTGATGTTTTGTATCTATGGAAATGACGTAGCCAAATCTTAGAAATTGATCACTTTATGATATGGCTAAGTAAAACTGGCCAGATCGTTTTAAATGTTAAAGTTTGATGATATGACATTCCTTTTTGACCTGCGAAATCCTACATTAATTTTCATATTCAGATCAGATCAGTTTTATATATATAATTTCACTTATTCAAGAAACTAGGACTCATAATTACAATAACACAGAACATAACACAAAACAACACCAACAAACAAACAACATTTAAATATTTCACACACAGTTATAGACTGCAGGTAACATGCAAGTCACTGCAGCGCCTTATTTATGGACAGTCGAACCGATAGGCTATCATCATCGGTTTAGTTGACCATTCATGAAGCAATTTTAAGATCTGGCCACGACAGATTATATGCGTATCAGATTTTTTTATATTCGTCAAAAATCACGGAAACTTAAGAACCGAATCGAATAAAAGTTAGTTTACTGAACGGCCTTTTGATGTGACTCCACTTGACTGGTTAAACAGAACCTTCAATATGTGAATGCAACTCACATTTACCCTGCTTTTTCCTGATTTGGTTTTACATTTAATATTGTTGTTGTCATACCACAACATATGCACGTAAAATGCACACAATAACATCGTTAAACCACATACCACGACGTCACAGGCGTGACGACCCACATTTATCATTATTACACAGGTGGAGTTTTTAATAGTCTATTATACGGTTCAGTAACAAAATATTTTTTTATGTTTATTGCTAATGCTAAATTATTTTCTGGAAAATAATATTATCATAGTCACATAATTATTATCTTTTCATACATCGTGTGCCTATGTTACAGGTATAATAATTATACCTGTGATATAGGACACTGCTTTATCCCCTTTGTAAATATTTCACTCTTGCGTCGCTAGCGTGTTTTTGAGCGTGTACGTAAACGTAGTTAACAATGCCGGTGCTCTATGAATGTAGTGTTCCGATTCCAACATTATTTGCCTACAATTCCGATAACTAATTTCTTCAGTACCTAAAAAATGTAAATGTTATTTTTTTGAATGTTCTGTCTGGTTGAAGTCCTGATTGTTTGCCGAGCTATAAGTTTTTTATGTTTTTAAGTGTTATTTTAAAACCACTAATAGGTTACTCCTGGCTTTAACAATAGTGTCTGCAATTACACTAGTGTGACACAGGTTCTCACCGAACATGGTAAGTTCGGAAAGTTCCTGCACCGGATTCGTGCGGAAGACACGCCCGGGTGTCGCCACTGTGTGAAACGCCCGGAGGACACGGTGGAGGTGTGCCCCGGTTAGGCAGAGCAACGCCGTGTCCTCGTGGGGGCGATCGGTGGCGGTGATCTCTCGCGCCGGGCCTTGGTACAGGTCATGGTCCGGAGCGAGGAGGAGTGGCAGGCGGTCGCCTCCTTCTGCGAAGCAGTAATGCTAGCAAAGGAGGCGGCTGCTCGCGTGAGGCAACGGTCCTCACGCCTCTACCGCCGCCGGGTTTCCGATCCCGATTCCCGGCCACCGTAGGCGCGGGCTTGCGGACGGTGAGCAACGGGTGGCTCGCCGACTGATCCTCCGGTAACCATCCGGACCGAGCCAAGTCGTGGACGGCGCGTACTGTTCCACGCGCGCCTCAGGGAGATGTCAGCAAATCGTAGGGGCCCAGCAAGGTCGAAGCCTAAACTGGGGCCATGGGTAGTGTGGAAACGAAACCCGGGGCCCTGGGACGAAAGCAAAGAAGGAACAGGAGTGGGTTTTTAGTCAGTAAAAGTCTGGCAGTAACACGGATTCACTATTATTCTAGGTTATGGTATATTTTAAGTGGTATGGTAATTTATTTAACTTTTTCATGTTATTGAAATTTTAAACCCCATTAAGCTTAGCATTACGAGTATATCGCTATTCTACGTATAAATTACTCTTTAACAGAAACCACATAAAATTACCAGCACTCGACCGAATCGCCCTACTACTAAACACGTGCCTCATCCTTCAACAATGGGTAAATTACTATAGTGTTGTAGAGTAAATACATAAAAACAAAAGACAGGCTGCCTGACTGCTCGCCCCGGAAGCGTACCGCGCGTAACGATACGGTGTGAATGGACAGCCGCCGGCGTGAACTATAATATCGCATAGGTAGATGTAACGGTCACCGCACGCAGAGTAGCGAGTGGATCAGAGAGTGCAATAGGACATTTTGATACAAGTGCAGAAAGTTTGTCAATGCGACCGAGGTGGAATTCACACGAGTCGCAGGCGAGTGTGTTATGGAGCCGAGGGCTGCATTGACAAATTTGCACGTGCATCAAACGACTTTTTTCAATACATTTACAAAATGAATAAATGGGGGTTGACCGGCGTCTCGTGAGGGTCGACGCGCGTCCAGCCTGATACTAATAACATTGTGGCGGGGGAGAGCAGGCGTACTATTCTGCACTAGTGCGAAAAACGGTCTATTGCGTGCCTAAAAGCGGTGGGATAAGAGCGAGTTTTCGAGTAAGTGTATTGAAAACGTCTTATTTATCTCCTTACTAACGTTAATACCGTAAGTACGTCCTATTGAGTTTTTACTCAGCCAAGTGCTAGCCGAATTCGCGCGCGAAGTAGGTATTCCGTATCGTCCGTAGCAAAATCGGCAAAAAAATCACGTTTGTTGAGGACCCCACTTAAATATTTATTTTATTCTGTTTTTAGTATTTATTGTTATAGCGGCAACAAAATTATCATCTGTGAAAATTTCTAAGTATAGCTATCACGGTTCATGAGATATAGCCTGGTGACAGAAAGACGGACAGCGGAGTGATAGCAATAGGTTCCCGTTTTTACCTTTTGGGTACAGAACCCTAAAAAATTGTATTATGAACTAGCTGCCCGCCCCGGCCTCGTCCGTGTGATCCGAACGATTTCTTGCAAGTTTAATTCTAACAAACCTTGTCCTGATAATTAAAAACACAACAAAAAAAACAAATACCTAGGTGTAGTCATTCTGAAGTTATACGCGTACATACATCTCGACCATTCATTCTTATTTATTTACTAGCTGAATTTCGTACCGCCTAATAGTAAGGATAACGCCATCTACTGGCATTACCCAAACAGCATAATTAATTTTCTAATGACATTATAATTAGGGATAGCGTTATGTTAGGTTTTTGTTTCGTGATTATTTCCATTTTTTCGCACCATTTAAACCACCATTTCAAAACCAAAATTAGCCAAATCGATCCAGCCGTTTTTGACTTTTAGCAAGACTAACGGACAGCTATTCATTTTTCTATACAATAAGATATAGATACATTTTTATATACATATGATACTTAGTGATATTACAAAAAAAAAGACGAAACTCAAAGAAAGAAATGAAAAACTAATTTTAAAATGATAATGACATGCATGTAAACTTTTTTTTAAACGCTTTCGGATTTACTTATGTTAACTCACATACACAAGTCGTCCAGACCCGGAACATCTACCTGTATGCTATACAAATATTTGTTTCGTGCGAGGTTCGAATCCGCGACCCGCAGCGCAAAGACAGGCAAAGACAGGCAAAGACAGGCAAAGACAGGCAAAGACAGACAAAGACAGGCAAAGACAGGCAAAGACAGGCAAAGACAGGCAAAGACAGGCAAAGACAGGCAAAGACAGGCAAAGACAGGCAAAGACAGGTCCGCCGCTGATGATGGCTCGCCGTCCGCAAGCCCACGCTTACGGCTTCCGGAAATCGTCCTGTGACTCCTTATGACTGGGGCGACTCCGACAGGGGCAAAATTCGCTCTAAGGCCACAGCCAATTTACTTGCCTTGCTTTCTCCTAACTGTGCTACGGTCGCCTACTAGTCTAAACTAGGAACATGATGACTGCCGGCAGGCAAAACTAGCGGGAAATTGTGCGAAGTACCTTGAAGGCTTCCGGAGAGCTACCTTCCTGATGACCACGACCACTCTGGCAAAAGTGAAAAGACCAAGAAAAAGAAGTACAGCCTTCATTTAATTCCATACAAAATAATGACCAAAAATATATTATTAGAACTAATACTCTACACTTTACTATTCTACTAGTTTACTTCGTAAATGAGTATTGAAGTTCCGGTTTATTTCGTCTAGCTCGGTCAGCACAAATGTAATCTCTGAAAATACTGTTCAGTGGAAAATACGGAAACCATGCGGTGTTGTAAGTTATATTTGATTTAATGAGAATTCCTGCACTAGAGGTACAATATTAATTTCGAATTCTGTATAATGTTGACTATGTAAAGGCTTCCGATTCTGTTGGAACTTTAGTCTGTTGGAATTTACGGCAAAGCCGTACCTGCACAAGTAAATATGCAGTTGCACTACAGCTTAAAACTAGGTTTATACATTTTAAAGAAACTATAGCCGCATTGCGAACGAATCTACTGCCTATGATCAAGGCACAAGGCAGGTCATGATTCGTAGCAGCAATAGCAGAATCTGCGACAGCAAAAGAAAAATGTCGGTAAAGCTGCAAGTCATCTGCGTAAAGATGGAAACTAAGATATTACTCTACTTACAAAGTTAATGAAACTTCGTCTTGCTATTGTCTCTAATTACGGTATTCGAAAGGTTAAAAAGAAGATCAAAAAAAAAAAAGAAGAGAGAGAACGCTACCCTTTATCTACTTTTTATCTAGATTTATCAAGATGTATTAATATTTGTTCTTTATTTAGGTATCATAGAACCTTGTTATTTCTTCGTTGGTAAATTCAAAAACTGTTCTTCTGTTAACTGTTTTGTTTAGTTTAGACTTATTATGTTATTTGTTTCGTTCTTTTACGAGCTCTAGCGCTTTCTTTAATAAGATTTTGTTATTTTATATTCCTTTAATATTTTCGAAACTTTCCTTTACTTCGTGAATCACTTTGTTATAGTAATCCTATGTATTATAGTTGTTATACATTTTTAGAAGTTCTGGTATATGGCTGTTAAGATTTTCTCTTTTTTAGGGTTCTGTAGTCAACTAAGAACCCTTATAGTTTCGCCAAGTCTGTCTGTCTGTCTGTCCGTCCATCCGCGGATAATCTCAGTGACCGTTAGCACTAAAAAGCTTAAATTTGAAAAGGAATAGAAATATGAACGTATTTCCTTTCAAATAAAAAAAGAATCATTAAAATCGGTTCACGCAATCCAAAATTACCAACGAAAACCCAACATACCAAACCCGTCTAGTTTGTATAAATTAGTAAACCAATTTCCCGAGAGATGGCGCTGTACTTTGAGCTACTTCGCGCTGTTAAGATTTATCCTGAGTTGATGGGGTCGGTCCGGGTATGAGCTATTATTATTGTCGAATTGTTCGGTTGGTCTCTCGTTGGCATTGGTGGTATTTGTTCTTGCTCGTTGTCTGTCGTTCATTACCTCTTAAGTGGGGACACTTATTGTGACGGATGGGAAACTACGGAACCCTAAACTGAGCGTAGCCAGACACGCTCTTGGCCGGTTTTTCTAATATCTTTTTTGAAGTATTAGAAAAATTGCGTTTGCTTTTGCTTTGTGAATTCAGGCAGACTGTAGCTCTTTGTAAACTGTAATCCGGTCTAAAAGGGAATGACGAAAGTACTCTATATTGAGAGATTAAGTGAGGCTTTGTGGTCATAATAAAATCTATTTGAGACTCGTCTATTCCTCTAATGATTAGTGGCACAGACCTATGTCGAAGGTCGTGGGTTCGGTTCCCATCCATGACAAATATTTGTGTAATAAGCAAAATCATTGGTTCTGTGTTTGGGTGTAATTTATCTTTGATATGTTTGTTTTTAAAAATATATAAAGTAAGTTTATCAGTTGTGTAACACAAGCTCTGCTTAGTTTGAGACTAGATGACGTTTTGCGATAGTTGTGGAATATATTAGTTAATTTTTTTGTATTATTGTCTGGAGAGATCCGTTCTTGGGTTCTAGCAAGAACATTATACTAGTATGTATTATAAAGCCAAAATTGTGTTTGTTACTTTTTCTCGCTTGAACAGCTGAACTGATGTCGTTGAAACCTAAATCAGATTCTGGAATAGCACATATAATTTTAATCCCAGGAGCATGTTTTCTTGGGATCATTTTTTTACTATACTGAGGGAAAAGCCGTCATTTTATTAATTATCACACATGTAAATAATTTATTTGATAAATAATTTAAATAAAATGGTTATTTATTTTAATTAACTCTAACTCAGATTTATTTTAAACTAGCTTTTGCCCGCGGCTTCGCTCCCGTCAACTGACTACTCTACCCTATTCTACCCTAATCTACCCTACTCTACCCTACTCTACCCTACTCTACCCTACTCTACCCTACTCTACCCTACTCTACCCTACTCTACCCTACTCTACCCTACTCTACCCTACTCTACCCTACTCTACCCTACTCTACCCTACTCTACCCTACTCTACCCTACTCTACCCTACTCTACCCTACTCTACCCTACTCTACCCTACTCTACCCTACTCTACCCTACTCTACCCTACTCTACCCTACTCTACCCTACTCTACCCTACTCTACCCTACTCTACCCCACTTTACCCTACTCGATAAAAAGTACCCTATGTCCGTCTCCTGGTTCTAAGCTACCTCGCCACCAATTTTCAGCCAAATCGGTTCAGCCGTTCTTGAGTTATAAACAGTGTAACTAACACGACTTTCTTTTATTTATATAGATTTAATTTTATTTTAAGCATTTTTTATTATATCCTTTAAAATGCAAAAATGCTGCTGCGTTGCGTGTCGCAGGTTCGCACGCACCCACGATACAATAGTCATTCCTAGGGTGGGGCAACAAAGTAACGCCTCAGCTAATTTTTGCTTTCTTTGAAATATCGCAAGAAAATTCTTCGCGATCTTAGACAGGATCACATCAGAAACCATAAAGTCATCCAAAGGGCAATGGGTAGGGCTACGCTCGGAGTTTCCTTGCGTTATCGCATCAGAAATGAAGATATCCGCGGGAAAACCAAGGTCACCGACATGGCCCGAAGAATTGTTAAACTTAGGTGGCAGTGGGCAGGACGCATTGCTCGCAGAATGGATGGTCGATGGGGACGAAAGGTTCTGAAGTAGCGACCACGTCCACCGGGAGGTTCAGCGTTGCATGGCCTCCCACAAGGTCGCCCGATGACCTGATGAGGGTCGCAGAAATCTGATGGATGCGAGATGCACAGAACCACATACGGAATTAGGGGTATATGGTCCGCGAAAGGTCTAAAATATGAAACTTTCAAATCAATCAACATCTTTTGTAAGGAACTCTAAAAATGCGGTGAAATAGAACTAATATTTAATATACAAATGATTTTCGTCGCAAAAAGATGGGGCGAATAAGGAAAATCTTGACTGGGGCCTCGTGAGGCAAATGTAATAAATATAATTCTCATATCACAGTGTCGCAGTCAAGTACTAGTTTATATCAAATAAAAAAAAACTCCGAAATGGCTTGACCGAATGAGGGTGTTCAGGAAAAATCACACCACCAGTTGGCGCCACTTAGCCGTCAGGTCTTTTCCTTTGAAAACTAAATACCTATAGATGTAGCCACCTCGTGGCCGCACATGAGACAGTACTATAAAACTTCAATGAGGTTATTACGTAAACTTTTCCTTAAATATGACCACTGAAATACACTAAAAACTTAACTATTAGAGTCTATTTCTCATACTTACACTAAAACTATTACTTTAACTGCTGAAATTATTTTAAAAACATAAAAATTTACTCGAGTCGACCTCTCTGTGACAGTGACAGGCCTGTTTGGCTAACTTTTAAAAGTTCGCCAAGCAAAAATCCGGCACGTCGAATGAGACAGAGCATGTTATGTTTTGTCTCAATTTTCTTAATTATTTCGTACATAAGCTTCTCACTTCCGCACTTCCCTACAGTCTCATGGCTACATCTAAACTCTAAAGGTCATGACGTTGACGTCTAACGTTTGACGTTGATGTCTAAATAATGTCATTATTATAAGCCGTTTTGACAGGTGCCTAGACCTGACGACTCAGTGCTGCCACCTGGTGAACATCATTTTAGAAAACCCTCATTAAGTGTGTATATTAAGTAGGTCTGAGAAATGATCTCAGGTTATTTTTACTTCTCCAACCCCTCCCCCATTCGTTTCTTTGATAAAAATATTGTAATAATATAAAAATATTAGCCACTAAAACATGCACTAAAAGTGGAAATTAAATCACCCATTTAAAATTTCACCGGCATTGAAGAGCTTAAATTTCAGCATGTTAATTAAACTCCACTTACCTGGTTACGATTCATTCGACATGTCATTTCAAAGCCGAAGCTTTTCAGTAAAATGAGCTTAATTTGTTATTAATAATTTGGTTGTATTTTATTTTTATTTTGCGTAGGCTCGCGTTTAACAATTGTCTCACTTAATGGTAAGTAATATTGTGGCCGACGATGGAGCACGCTTGCCTAGAAGTAACCTAATTCACTCTTGACTTAAAGACCCCTAGGTTACAGCTATCAGGAAAAACAGAATCCGGCAGGGAATTCCTATTCTTAGCTGTCTGTATGATGAAGAAACGTTTTGAAATGTCTATTACAAGCTGTTGCATTGGTCGAACGATTGTGCGAGCAATAGCTTCTGACGTTTTATAAGTGCCCATGTAGGCCTATGTGAAATAAAAATATCTAAATATTTTATCTAGTTTTATATTTGCGTTACCTCACCTGAATCAATTCCTCGCTCTAAACAATAAAACGTTCTATACGTTCTATTTCAAAGTGATTCTATTACTACTAAAGAAAACTTTTTTTTTTTCACCTTCTTTTGTATCAAAGCCTTTCTTTAGCGAGCTACCTTTATAATACTTACGACAAAAAGGCAAGAAAGAAATATTTTATTTCTGATGTAAAAACCAATTCAATTTTCTCGGTAACTTTCCTTAATCACCTAGTAACTAGCATCTCCATCATGTATTTTGCTATTCAATATTTTATTTCTGAGAGATTATCTCCAGGCCATTGGACGGTGTAATTGCTCATCCGGAAGGTAGTCATGGAGACACTGTTAGCGATGTTACTATGGTAATCGAGCGAGTGATCTTCAGTATCATATTACTTAGAACTTAAGAAGGATAGAGATACGTTGACCTTATTGTTGAAGTCCTTCAAGTAGGTTTATTGTTTAGATGAGAAATCATTCAATGACTTCTCCCGCTCTAAGCTTTTTTTTTATTCGGTGGGAAAATTATCTTATGACATCCCCCGCTCTTGGGCGGAACGGGAGATAGTGTCAGACTTTTACCGACTAAAAACCCACTCCTGTTCCTTCGTTGCCTTTCTTACAAGGGCCGAGTCTTCCTTTCAGAATCAGACCCTTGGCCCCAGTAGGCTTCGACGCTGCTGGGCCCCTACAGTTGCTGGCATCTCCTTGAGGCGCGCGTGGAACAATACGCGCCGTTGACGACTAGGGCTCGGTCCAGACGGTTACCGGACGGTCGGACGGCGAGCCACCCATTACTCGCCGTCTGCAAACCCGCGCCTACCGTGGCCGGAAATCAGGATCGGAATCCCGGCGTCGGTTGGGGCGTGAGGACCGTTGCCTCACGCGATCGGCCGCCTCCTTCGCTAGCATTAC
Organism: Mythimna pallens; assembly: GCA_961205895.1. Classification (NCBI taxonomy): domain Eukaryota; kingdom Metazoa; phylum Arthropoda; class Insecta; order Lepidoptera; family Noctuidae; genus Mythimna; species Mythimna pallens. The sequence continues at coordinate 2,079,336 of OY540824.1, forward strand.
TGCTTCGCAGAAGGAGGCGACCGCCTGCCACTCTTTCTCGCTGCGGACCATGGCCTGTACCAAGGCCCGGTGCGAGAGATCGCTGCCGCCGATCGCCGCCGCCGATCGCCCCCACGAGGACACGGCGTTGCTCTGCCCAAGCGGGGCACACCTCTACCGTGTGCTCCACCGTGTCCTCCAGGCGGTCCACACAGTGGCGACACCCGGGCGTCGCTTCCGCATGAATCCGGTGCAGGAGCTTCCCGAACTTACCGTGTCCGGTGAGGACCTGCGTCATGCGGAAGGTTAGGACGCCGTGTTGCCTTTCCAGCCACTCCTCAAAGAGGGCACTTACTGCCATAATTACGGCGTGCCCATCCCGCTCTAGGCTGGAACGCTATGGCTTTTCAGACTTTTACTCACTAAAACTCACTCCTATGTTCCTTCTTTGATTTGTGTCAATTGCGTCCTAAGACCCCGGGGTTTCCTTTCGGACGACCCATGGTCCCAGTGGGCTTCGACCCTACTGGGCCCCTATTTGCTGACATCTCCTTGAGGCACGCGTGGATCAATACGCGCCATCGACGGCTCGGGCTCGATCTGGATGGTTACCGGACGGTCGGACGGCAAGCTATCCATTGCTTGCCGTCCGCAAGCCCGCGCCTACGGTTGCAGGAAATGGCGACACTTGGGGTGTCTAGTATTCATCAGATTCCTGCGACACACATCAGGTCATCGATCCACGCCACATCTTCCGATACGCTGTCGCCACTCCAGATTTTTCTAGTAGTTTCCTTTGACCAATTGTTGTGAGCGACATGCCCTGTCCGCTGCCATTTAAATTTGTTGATTCTTTAAGTTAAGCTTTATCGGTAGCCTTGGTTTTCTTAGTCTGGATGGCTTAACTTATGTGAGTTCACATGTTTGTGAATACTGTGCGATGCCCCCCCTAGTTAGGGGCAACTTTTTTTTTAAATAAAATAAAAGTAAAATTATTATCACAACAACAGTACATTTTGATATTATAAGCTGTGTGAGTGCTGCAGTGCCCAATTTCCATGCATATAAAACGACGTTCCTTAATACACTTACGAAGAGATAAATAAACTGCAGCCCTCGGCTCCATAACACCCTCGCCTACGGCTCGTGCGAATTCCGCCTCGGTCGCAATGACAAACTTTCTGCACATATATATAGTATCAAAATGTACTATTTCATTATTTTCTTGTAAGTGACCAGATGTAGAAAATTTCAGTGTGCCCCATGTAAGCATAGTTACATTTTGTTCGCACAGTTTGAAATAGAGGACTGTTACCTGATGCCAGTGTTTCGACTGGCCTGTTGGTCTAGTGGTTAGTGTCTGGGTGTAATTTATCTATATATGTATGTATTTAGAAATATATAAGTATGTTTATCAGTTGTCTAGTACCCATAACAGAAGCTCTGCTTAGCTTGAGACTAGACAGCGTTGTGTGATAGTTGTGGAATATTATTAATGTTGAGCATCAGGTATGCAGATAATATGCGAAGGAATTTAATATCCTGTAGATCGTGTGACAAACATGTTTTCAAACGTGAAACGTGTTGTTTTGTGTTACTCAGAACGCAGTCGGTACAATTTAACTATTTACCTGGTTCATAAAGTTATTTCCATAATGCGACATATCAGAATTACGTTTTTCCTTAGAAATAGCCCATGCTACATTAGATCCTTATATACAGAATGACTTGCCTTAGGTAAGGGTTGTATGACATATAGAGTAGGAACAAGAAAAAAATTAAATGTACAGATTTACAATATAGTTGCGCTGAGCGTGCCCGAACCGAAAGGATCGCTAACTCAGTAATTGCTGGGCGTCAGACACCCAGCGCTGATTTTCAGCTAGCATATATTTATTAGCCTATCTCCAATTGTTACACTTTACATTTAAAATAAACGTGTTTTTAAATAAACCAAGTGTACAATATCTTACGATAGACACAGCATGCATAAACGCCATCGTCAGACAGACGTCAGAGACAGATTTCTGTCTGCAGAGTGCGGGCTAGCTCCAACTCCATCCTGAAAACCATAGCGGGGAGGTATGATTCTCCTCTTTTAAGTAATGTTGTTCACAGATGCATTATGAACAACCACCTGGTCTTAAAATAATTAGATAGATAGTAAGTTTACTAACATAGGTTTAAATTTTTTCTTAGGGCGGAATTCATCAATAAAACTAATCGCGTTTTAACGTTTGGCTCGCATAATCGCGTTTAGCTGCTGTCACTAGTGTCACTTGTAAAAATACAACAAAAGAAAAATACTGACAAGTGACACTAATGACAGCGGCTAAACGCGATTATGCGAGCCAAACGTTAAAACGCGATTAGTTTTATTGGTGAATTCCGCCCTTAATTGTTTACTAAAATACTAACCCAAAAAACACGGATTAAAGATTTTTTTTAATAAACAATATTAAAACAGAAAATGTAGGTTTAGTGGCTAGTCATTTTAAGTGGACTTGGCGCTTGAATTTTTGAATAGATGTGCAAAAGCTTTCTGTTCTAAACTTACATCGCAATTATTAAGAAGCCTACAAAGTCTTGGGATTGAGGAGTTACACCCTGAAATAGTTTTTAGGGTGTAACCATGCCAAGCCATTTGGCTACGGAATAGACATATGGCAAAAAACGGAACCCTTATAGATTCGTCATGTCTGTCTGTCTGTCCGTCCGTATGTCACAGCCACTTTTTTCCGAAACTATAAGAACTATATTGTTGAAACTTGGTAATACATGCATTCTGTGAACCGCATTAAGATTTAGAATAAGGTAGAAGTAGGTAAGACCTCAATATCAGACCTATCCTAGGTCTTGAGGATGATATTGAGGTTTCTAATATCATTTTGTTCTAAACTGAATAGTTAAGCATCAATTTTTTTTTTCTGACTGACTGACTTCTTGACATTTCAAAAGTGCCTGTAAATGGTTTATTTGAAATAAATTCTTTGAATCTTGGTTTGCGCGAGAGACACTTCCAAAGTGGTAAAATGTGTGCCCCCCCCCCCCCCCCCTGTAACTTCTAAAATAAGAGATATGATGATAGATATGATAAAACTAAAAAAAAATACATGATGTACATTACCATACAAACTTCCACCGAAAATTGTTTTGAACGAGATCTAGTTTTTTTTTTAATACGTCATAAACCGTAAACCGCAATTTACCTTTCAAGTTTGTACGGAACCCTCAGTGCGCAAGTCCGACTCGCACTTTCCCAGTTTTTGGAAAGGGGGATGTAGTAATTTGATTCGACGGCTCGGAAAGTTGTGAGGTAGGTTAAAATTAAATTTACATAACAACTGAGGACAGCCTATTTTACCGTGAAGAACTTTGAATTAGAATATAAAAGAACATTATCGAGCAGGTAGCGTAAAAACAATTTTACAACTTTATAATTACTTACTAAAAAACAAGTGATAGACTCGGTTGGGAATCAGTAATTGAAACGAGTGGACTGTATTAAAATAGGTGTAATTAACGGTAAGAAGACCGTACAAAAGAAATGCCCGGAGTCGCCGACGTCTTTGAGCTCAGTGTCTGGCAAGGCGCACCGCGGCCGCTGCGCGGCGCTGTGGAACCGGTTTCGGAGTCCCGAGCCCCGCGCCTTCCCCGCGTTGGTCCATGCATGTGTGGAGCGCCGACATATTCCCCGGGTTGAAGAGAAGTCTTCAATCTTCTACTGGTAGGGGGCAGATGCAGTTGAAGGCACGGCGAATGGTGCCCCGCTTCGTCTTCATTTCAGCCACTCTCGTGACCCCGTCTACGCCGGGATAGGTCTTTGTGACCCGACCCAGGGACCAGAGCAGAGGTGGCGCTGTCTTGTCCTTGATCAGGACTAAGGACCCCGGCTTTACTTCACCTCTGGAATCAAACCACTTTGATTTCGCCTGCAGCAGAGAGGTATATTCATTATGAAATCGTCCCCAGAAGTGTTGCCTAATGAGCTGAATCCGCTTCCAACGATCCAGCCGCGTGATGTTAGCTTCAGTCAACTGACGGTGCGGTACTGATGAGAATGGTCGTCCAATTAGGAAGTGAAAGGGAGTGAGAGCCGAAAAATCGTTAGGGTCAGAAGAAAGAGGAGTAAGAGGGCGTGAATTCAACACCGCCTCTATGTGAGTGAGGCAGGTAGCCATCTCCTCGAAAGTGAAGTGGGTAAGATGCAGTAACCGTTTTAAATGATGCTTACATGATTTTACAGCAGCTTCAGCCAATGAATTAAAATGAGGACTGTATGCAGGCGTGAAAATGAATTCGATGCCTTCCTGCGCCATTTCAGATGCAACATTTGATGATTGCAAGAACCTACACATCTCATTTGATGCGCCTACGAAGTTAGTTCCGTTATCTGACGCGATGCTTCGAGGCTTGCCACGACGCGCCACGAAACGATTTAGGGCGGCCATGTAGGCCTCAGTTGTGAGGTCAGTGACGAGCTCCAAATGTACGGCTTTTACTGCCGAGCAAACAAAGATGCACATGTAGGACTTAGTAAGTTTGCATCCTCGGCCTTTCCGGTTGGCTACCAATACTGGCCCAGCATAGTCAACGTAACAATTCAAAAAAGGAAACTCAAAATTTGTTCTTGAACTAGGTAGTTGACCCATTATAGGCTGCACGTTCTGCGCCTTTTGCCTGAAACATTTTAAACATTTGCTCACGACAAACCTAGACAAGTTTCTGCCACCAAGAGGCCAATAAGTTTGTCGTATATGTGACAATAACAACTGCGGACCAGCGTGCGCAAGCTTTAAATGTTGCATGTGAAATATAAGTTTTGTAAGTACGTGTTTACTGCATAAAACAATAGGATGTTTCACATTAAAATCGTAGGGGGAATTATCGAGCCTCCCGCCCACACGAATGAGGTTATGGTTGTCAATGAACGGTGTCAGAGGAAGCAATCTACTTTTGCGTGGTAATTTTTGTCCAGACTTTAACAAATTATACTCTTCAGGAAACATTTCAAGCTGTGAATGGTGTATAATTAAATTTAATGAATTTTCAAGTTCTGTTACTGTAAAATTACCTGGCAATTTATTTTTATTTTTTAAATTGTAAATAAAACGTTGTACATATATTAATATATTTTGTATTTTTGTTAGGCTAGAATACTTTACTAATAAATCATGAATGATTGATGAATGAATGGTATGGTCTGAATGATTACTAATGAATGAAAGACTGTCACTATCACCACTAATTAAATGAGTTACTACTCCCGGTAGACTATCCTTCCCAGGGTTTGGCATGCTGGGCCACTCATTTTCATTATGCTGCAAAAATGAGGGTCCAGACCACCATAGAGGTTCGTTTATGAGAACGTCGGCCCTCATACCACGGGAAACAAGATCCGCCGGGTTGTCCTTCGACGGTACGTAGCTCCAGGTATGACCACATGTACTTTCCTGTATTTCATTGACTCTGTGTCTGACAAAAGGTTTTAATTGATTTGAAGGAGTAGAGAGCCAACCCAGGACTATGGTTGAATCACACCAGAATCTACATTTATGGATGGGCATGGAAAGTGATTCCTGAACCTTAGTACACAGCCTTGCACCTAACAAAGCTCCGCAAAGTTCAAGCCTCGGTATCGTCGTTGGTTTGATGGGCGCTACACGATTTCTAGATACTAGAAGTTGCACGCCTACGGATCCACTGCCATTACAAGACCGAATGTACACACAAGCGCCATACGCCCTCTCGGACGCATCGGTAAACACGTGTACTTCATGCGTAATTGAGTCTTCAAGCAAAACCCAACGAGGTATATTTAAGTTGTTCAATGCTGTTATTGTGCCTTCAAATGTAGACCAAAGGTTTTTGATTTCATGCGATACTTCGTCATCCCAGTCGTACTTATCTTGCCATAGTCGCTGCATGATCATCTTTGCTTCGACGACACATGGACCTACGAGTCCTAATGGGTCAAAGATCGTACTGATAACAGACAGGACATGACGTTTGGTGACTTTAGTAGTGGAGGTGATATTTATGTTATAAGTGAGTGAATCTGAGTCACAGACCCAGTTAAGACCTAACGTTTTTGATTGAGATGAGTTTAACCCTTGTTCAGAAAAATGTAAAGTATTATTTGACTCGTTGCTATGTGTGATTTGTTTGAGAATTTTAGGATTATTTGACCGCCATTTTCGTAAATTTAATTTTGCTGATGATAGAATCGAATGTACCTTTTTTGAATTTTCTACAGTTTCAGCTATGGTATCCCCTCCACTAAGAAAGTCATCAACGTAGAAGTCTCGTCGTATGGCGCATTGAGCACGACTATCCTCAATGTTATCAGCCAGACTTACTAGGCACTTAGTGGCTAAATAGGGTGCAGAAGCGGTTCCATAGGTAACCGTGTTCAAAGTATAGGTCCTAAGAGGCTCTGAAGGTTCAAACCTATAAATTATTTTTTGAAGAGGTCTTTGGACTGGATTTATCTCAATGGCCCTGTACATCTTCTCTACGTCAGCTGAGACCACGTACCTATGCTGACGAAAACGTGTTATAATGGAAAACAGATCATCTTGAACTACGGGTCCGACTATCTGTATGTCGTTAAGTGACACGCCCGAACTGGTAGGAGCTGATGCGTCGAATACTACGCGTAGTTGTGTAGTGGTGCTGGAACTGCGAATAACTCCATGACGTGGAATGTAATATTTATTCACAGAGTTTTCTGGTGAAGGAGTACAGTCTGAGTCTAACGTCATATGACCTAGGCGCTCATATTCTTTCATGAAGTCATTATATTTTTTATGAAATGATGGATCGCGTTTAAATCGCCGTTCAAGAGAAAGAAAACGATTTCTAGCATTAGTAAAAGAATGACCTAATGTACTAGGATCCCCTTTTAACGGCATAGTGACGACGAATCCCCCATCGTCATTTCTAACAGTGTTTTGTGCAAAAGACTGTTCACACATTCTCTCTTCAAGTGAGAGTGAATGTTTTGAAGCGACATTGTCAAGCTCCCAAAAATGAGTGAGGTTGGGAGTGACTTTGGAATGATGGCAAAATTCAATAGGGGAAAAACATGATTGGCGCGAAATACTACCTGAAACTAACCAACCTAACTTGGTCTCGCATAATTTAGGTAGGTTTTTCCCTAAGTCTATCGTTTTGCTACCTAAGACATTCCAGAATACTTCAGCCCCTACCAGGATATCTACGACCGACGGAACATTGAAGTTCGGGTCTGCTAGCATAAGACCTGAAGGAATAGGGACGTGTTTAATATTTACTAAAGAACTGGGTAGAACCTTTGTGATTTCTGGCAAAACATGACACTCGATATCGACAGTGAAATCACAGTATAAAGATTCTATTGAGAGGTGACAAGACTGTGTACTGGTGGATATATGGTTATTAATACCCGTTACCTTGGTGCTCGTACCGTGTCGTAACAAACCCAGCTTCTCTGACAAGCTCTGCGTAACAAAGTTCGCCGTACTGCCGTTGTCCAGTAGCAAGCGCGCAGTATACTTCTTACCCGTCACGCCAGTCACGTTCACCATCGCTGTGGACAGTAATACATGCGCAGAAGTAGCAAGCTGCATGGAATTGGCTGACAGCGCCACATTTGAAGAAGGCAAAGCAGAAGGCAAGACAGAAGGCAATGGATTGGAAGCTAGCTTAGGTTCGTTGCATTCTAAGTGTAAAAGCGTATTGTGTTTTGTTTTACAATATTTACAATGTGAAAATCTACATTTGTTTGAAGTATGTCCAAAGCGTAAGCAATTCATACAAACTTTAAATTCAATTGCCTTTTGTATGCGATTTTCGATGGACAAGTTTCTAAAAGGTTCACATTTAAACAATGTATGTGCTTGGGAGCAAAGTGGACATTTACTGTTTTTATTATTTAAGTTATCAGTTTTTTTATTTGGTTGATTTGGTTTAGACTCAGTTTTGTTGGAATTATGACTATTATTTAAAGCGACAATAGTATTCCTATCAGAAGTGCCATGACTGGACTCCACTGATTCTAACCAGTCTGCTTTCCTGCTTAAAAAGGAACAAAATTGTGTCAGAGTAGGATCTTCTTTAAAAGTGCTGTTTCTATGCTCTTCCCAGACTCGTCTTGTTGTTAAGTCTAATTTTTTAACCATAAAATAAATGATAATATCATCCCAATGTTGAGTGGGCCTTTTTAATGCTGTTAGTGCCCTAATATTTTTATTAATAGTATTAACAAGGTTTCTGATGGAAACACTTGACTCATTTGTTATGGGTTCAACTTCAAATAACGCTTGAAAGTGGTTATTTACTAAAAGACGGTTGTTATTGTAACGTTCGCACAACAAGTCCCAGGCAAGATTATAATGATCGGCTTTAAAATCAATATTTTTGATAATTAAAGCTGCGTTTCCCTGGAGTGAAGCTCGCAGGTAATGGAATTTGTTGATATCACTTATGCTAGTGTTGTCGTGAATCAATGATCCAAAGGTATCCCTAAACTCAAGCCAGCATTGGTAGTTCCCATCGAAATGAGGCAAATCTATCTTCGGCAAACGTACGAAGGAATTCCTAAAAGTAACATGTGCACCTGAGTCAGCATCTTTGAAGCCCGCCTCCGACGTAGCACCGTTGGCCGAGACTCCGATCAGGCTGCGCGTGAGTGCCACCAGGCTGAAGAACTGACGGTCAAAGTCCTCACGCTCAACCAACGCAGACTCGTCGTCATCGGAAAGCACTTCGATCTGTGTCTGAAAGGCGTCAAATTCGGTGTGTAAGGTCTCGAATTTATTAAAACGTTCCTCTAAATCTAAACGTTGCAACTCAGATATTGTGGAACTACTTTTTACTAGATTTAAATTGTTGCTGTAAATAGTAAGCTTCGATTTAATTGAACTACGTTTCCTAATCAATGTTTTTAAGTTATCTGCCATTGTGAATAAAAATAACAGCTAGACGCGCTAGTGCAAATGTACTTAATAGATAAGAAACCGCAAAACAGCTGTGCGTTAGTGAAAGGGATCGAGAATCACTGTCAAGGTCAACTGCTCAACACGTGTTGACGTCGTGCAAAGTAGCTAATTATTACGCGTTTTGTTACAAAATATGCGTGTTTTACAAGCAGTGATCTGGATAAGCATAAGAAAGCACTAATTTTGAAGCACTGTATGAACACTAAAAAAGTTAATCGTCGATTTTTCGGCATAAAAGGAAAGCAGAAATAATAACTAATTGGAACGACTCACTCAAATACAGTATTATACTCCCATAAGTATGACATGAGCGTCCACGATGACGATGCAGGCTGCTTCGGGAACGACTCCTTCCGTTACAATCTTCGTGGTCGTACCGCGTGGCGTTCGCGCGGTCAAAGTCTACACAGGCGAACACGACGACCGATGATGTTGACGGCGTTAATTACGGCAATACCGGTAATTATGTTGCGCAATCGAAGGACCAATGATAGACTCGGTTGGGAATCAGTAATTGAAACGAGTGGACTGTATTAAAATAGGTGTAATTAACGGTAAGAAGACCGTACAAAAGAAATGCCCGGAGTCGCCGACGTCTTTGAGCTCAGTGTCTGGCAAGGCGCACCGCGGCCGCTGCGCGGCGCTGTGGAACCGGTTTCGGAGTCCCGAGCCCCGCGCCTTCCCCGCGTTGGTCCATGCATGTGTGGAGCGCCGACACAAGTTTGTCGAGCCAAAGTGGCGTACCGAAGCAAAACCGCACGTCGAAACTAATTTCGAGACAATGTTTGGACAGAGTCTGAAGCGACCCAAACGAGGACAAACTATTACAACAACGTGTAAGTGTAATGAAAGTCTTTGACACTCTTGATAAAAACAAAGAGGGGAACATGACAGAAGGCAAGTTTTGGAGTGAGAACCGACTTATAACCGTGAATACTGAAGACTTTTGAAAATCGCTTTTAGCGACAAGACCGCCCATTGTGACACCCTATTAATTTTAAGTTCCTGATGTAATTTGTATTTTTGGTGTACAATAAAGAATATCTATCTATCTATCTAACTTTGCAGTCTTAAAAAACGACCAAAAGATGCAAAATACTCATAAGATAAGAAAGGATAATTATTTATTTGTTCAAACATGAATAAAATACATAATCGCAAAATAAATGGTCATGTCTGCCTTGGACAGTAAAAAAAATCATTATAGCGTGTCATTAAGTCAAAACATCATGTAATAATAATACATGTCAAAATAAAATTATAAGTCTTGACGCACATATCGTCATAATTATTTAGTAAAATTATTTAATAATAAGTAATAAATTTATTTATTTCAGGCTTAGAATACCCATACTTAAATAAAATTAAATTACTTAAATTTACAATTTGAAGATATTAAAATTTATAATAATAATACAGAGGTAATATTAGATTCAGTTCAGTAACTAATAAAATGTCAAATTCAGTTCCATAAAATAAAATGTAGCATGTTTAGGATCCGGGAGACTGCTGACATATCTATAAATTGAGAAACATCGAAGTAAAGACAAGTTGTTCCACCCACAAATATTTTTGTTATGTGTATGTGTAGTACCAAAATGTCCCGAGCCCAAGTCGTCGACGGCGCGTGCTGTCTTCCCGCGCTTCAAGGAGATGTCAGCAAACCGTAGCCTACTGAGGCCAAGGGTTTGCTTCTGAAAGGAAGACTTGGCCCTGGTATGAAAGGCAACGAAAGAACAGGAAAATCTTCCAATGACATCCCCGGCTCTTTGGATTCGTAATTCGTTGTCATTGGATAATTTTCCTACCAACAAAAAAGTAGTATTTATCATCTACAGAAACTATTATCTCCGAACATCGAATGCGAGTCTATCACAAGGCTCCAATTACCGGATATAGTCCCAGTGTCGGCCCCGCTACACCATTTCAATTAATAAAACGAATTAAATGTCGTTGCTTGAATATAAATACTATGAGATAGGCTTTGATTGCACAGAAAAGGTTAGAAGACTAACAGTTACGAAAAACAACATTAAAGCAAATTTGATTAAAGTACTAAACGGAACAGTCACGGAAACATATTTAAGCAGCAGTTTTTCAGCAAAATTTGTGAGGCAGGAAACCCAAACTTCTCGTTATCAAGTTGAGTGACGTTAAGCGTGGCTGGAAAAAATGGCGTTATAAAGCCCGCGCACGTTAACTTGGCGCGTCGCCTGGGGGCACGCTTAATGTTGCAAGCCTAACTAATCTATTTTCCCTCATTTAATTTAAAACAATCTTTCGTAATGTAACTTAAATTGTACGGGTCCCAAGAACAAAAACGTATCGAAATCGAAGACGAAATGTATTTTGTTACGTATTCCTATTGTACTAAGAACTCACAATATTTTTCATTTTGTTTAATATTTTTTTACTATACAATTCGGTTGTAGATTTGGCATTATTTACCGGCACTACTATAATTTAGGTGCCTTCAAGGCTAGAGTGAATTGGTTCTTAATAAACTAGTGCGTTTCACCATCAATGATTGCATCACTGCTTACTATCAGGTGGGATCGCAGAAAAAAACTTTCATCCATCGCATGAAGTTTGCAGAATTAATATCGTCATGAAAGTCCCATAATTAAGATTTAAATACATAGTAGCAGTCCATTATCAACAAACTCTGTCTTTCTGCCAGGCACCGCTCGGGTACGAATATGTAGGAGAATTTTATTGTTATGGTCACCCAAAAAAAATTTTTGACAAACATTGGAAAATGGTACCGTAGGCCCGATATTTTCTCATTCCTCTTAACAAGCACGTTTGAGTTTCAAAAAAATATCCCAGCCAGCACTTTTAATCACTTTCGGGATAATGATGACGATTATTTATTTTGGACACGATTAGAAACACAGAACACAATACATTCGCCTGACACATGACATAACCGTCAAAATGGCGGCAAATGATTAGTTCCGATTTCGGCCGCGCGCCGATTTAACGTGCGCCGAGTATAACGGCGCTCACAACTGTCAAAAATGACATTTCATGTATATCAGTGACAACAACTATGGCAGTGAGTGCAAATGTCTAAATGACAATAACATTAATCTGTAGCCTGCCACTAACATCTTAGATCTACCACAAAGTGCAAAGTTCGACGGCTCACCATACGGCGCTGCCGTCACCACATGACACTGACAGAATAGTCAACACCGGCTCAGTTGACAAAGAAGAAAAAAAAAACTATGGCAGTGAAAAACTGGGCAAGTACGAGTCGGACTCGCGCAATGAGGGTTCCGTACAAACCTACCTATGTAAATAATTCTCGAAGTGAAGAAGTGAGAAATCTCGAAGATTTCTCACTTCTTCGAAACTTTTTTAAGTTTTTTTTTTAACGTAACAACAAATTTACTGTTTTCATACCTGTGTTATAAGATCTTGCTTTAAGCCAAATTTCAGGATTCTTGGTCAACAGGAAGTAACCCTATGAATTTTGATACCCTTGAGAGTGTACATTTTTTGCGACATAAACGGCCATATCATTTTTTTTCGTTAACTTAGAAGATTGTTTTTTTTACAGCTTCAAGGGACCTGAGTATATATACTCTTGACGTCTTTACGCGTTCCTGAGATAAAGGTTCTTGACAGACAGACGGACAACAAAGTGATCCTATAATGGTTCCGTTTTTTCCCTTTTGAGATACGGAACCTTAAAAAACTCAAGATTTACATGAGCTCAAATGTGACGTAGTCAAATCTAAAGATTTTCACAATCATTATCACGTCGTAGACTGCCTCTTTATCTACTTATAACCTAGAACAAACACGTACTATATTGCCTTAACAATTTAACTGACACTGAAAGTTACAACAACTTTGATCGACTAATCATATCCGAAACACAAAAGGCACAATACCGGCTTTGCAAACCCAAATCAATTGCAGTCATAGATAACCTAACTCAATAGTTAAACCAACTGTTTGGACGTTCAAAAGTGAACATCAAAGGATTTTGGGGCTTGTCTCTGAGGATTGCCTTCAATACTTCATTACGATAGACCCATTGAGGATTCGCTGGATCGTTTGCCGGGTTCTGTCCGCTCCTTCCTATCAAAGGGATTTGAATTCAGTTAGTAGTTTACTGGAATATGTGTCATCTACGTAGCCAGTTCTATTTGTCATGTTTCGGTTAAGTACTTTTGAACAGTTTTAGCTGTTATTGGATTTTTTTTCAGATTGATGCAATTCAACATCAACATCGATGATTTAGCCCTTTCCTTGACCATGCCCTAAATGCCATCATATCGATTAGTCAACATAAATTATGTCCTTTTCGCTTTCTGCTGAGTCACAGGGATGTGGGCAGTATGTTATATGTCCGTATTTCTAGAAGAATTAAACACAAGTGTGTTGACGTCCATTGTTGAGTTGTGTTCTGTCAAAATGCATACTGCATAATCTATATTTATAAAAGGAGATAATGACTGACTGACATATCAACACACAGCCGAAACTACTAGGGCTAGGAACTTGAAATTTTTCACAAGGTTTCCTTTTACGACGTAGGAGAGCACTAAGAGAGGATTTTCTTTTGTAAAGTTAGTACCAAACCTTCTGTCTACACTGGATGGGACCATTCAGAATGAATGTAAAGCAATCAGTCTGTGCGTACAACTGAAACAATGGCTCTGATTCCGCCTCGAACGAGTCGTGTAGAGCTTTTTAATCCGCAGCCACCATTTTTCCATTTATAAAGATGTTGTACCTGTATAAAAATAATATATGAACGCTGAAAACCAGCGCTGTGAGCTCATCACCACAGGTTTATGCTGAGCGTTCGGCCGTTTTGCGCGGATGTGACGCATATCTTTCCTATTCTATTAATTATGTTTATTAGCTAGTTTTAAGATTGTGTCATTTCGCGCAAAAATACTCTATTTCGTTATTTTCCTTCTTCCTTCTTGCTGCAACGTGGAAATGTAAATTAAATAGGAACAACAAAAAGCTACCGTATGCGACATTAAAAACATAATAACTTAGATATCTTATGCTAGAAACTTCGTTTGCGAAAAAGATTGCATAAATTGTTTAACCGTATTTTGGGATAACTTTTGAAAAACTAATAATGACAATCTTTATTTTATGGTATTGCAAAAAGTTGTACTAATTTATTTTATTTTTTTGTTTGCTCGTCTCCTTTTTAAGAAAATTTCACGCCGACTGATCAACACTTTGCCTGACCAGACGGCTGGCTCGTTCTTCGCCCAAAGAATTAGCATTGCCATTCAACGTGGCAATGCTAATTCTTTAGGCGCCAGTCTTCTGGGCACATTTTCAGATGACAGCGATGTGGAGGAGTATTTCGACGCCTGAGTGTACTTTGTGTTTTCGTATTTTAATTATGTACATAATTAGGTTTTAGTATAGTTTAGTTAATATTTAAGTTTTTTTATGTAAGAGAATATTTACAATTAGCAAAATAAATACATCTTTATTATTCATTTCGATTAGAATTTGTGCCAAGTTTTTTAACCCAAGGAATTAAATTCTCCCATATAACTTTTGTTTTTGAAGTAGCACACGACAGGGACATGTGGCAGGATCTGGAGGAGGCCTTTACCTAAGAGGGGTTCTTGCATCACTTAAATTAATAATAATTATTTACATAAATGTAATATTTAAAAATAAATATTCATGAATAAATTTAAATAATAATAATTAATAAATATAAATAATGAAAATGAATACAAATAGAATACATATATATATGTAATGAAATAAGTACCTACATTATGCATGCAATCAATTTATGAATTTATGAATAATCATTTTACTTTCAAATCATTTAAACGCTTTTGTTATCTAATATATAAAATTCTCGTGTCACAGTTTTCGTTGCCATACTCCTCCGAAACGGCTTGACCGATTTTGATGAAATTTTTTGTGCTTATCCGGTATCTATGAGAATCGGCCAACATCTATTTTTCATCCCCCTAAATGTTAGGGGTAGTCCACACCTAAAATTTTTTTTTATTTTTTAGACAAAATTTTTAATTTCTATTATTTATATGGCAAAACAACGTTTGCCGGGTCAGCTAGTTGTAATATAATGTTATGTTAATAATTCTTAAATCGGCAAGAAGTAAAAGGCTTTTTATTTTTATTTTATTTTTATTATATAACTTTTGTGGTAGTTTTGAATAAAGAATAATGAATACCTTCTTATTTACCTACTTGGATTATTATTATTACTATGATTCTGGTAAGTGGTCCCAAGGAATAAATTTGGCATACAGACGAATTTCCCCCTTTTCAATTATCAAAATCCCTTTCATTAAGCAGGGGTTTTTAAAAACTCGCCTACATCATAAAAGGAAGCTTTGTGCAAAATTGAAAGTTTTTGGGTCCAATAGTTTCGGCGGTCCGGTATGTCCGTTAGTCAATTTCTTTGACTAAACTGAACTTTATGGGGATTCCTTCTCCTACAGGTACCTTACTAGAAAAAATTACTCCCTAATTAGATTTAGCTGTGAGGGAACTAACCCAGACAAAAAGAAAAAAAAACAACAAATGTCAAAACCACTTTAATTTCGAAATTCTGTGTCAAAAAACAAAACCAGAAACATCGGCTGTCGAAATTAAAATTATTTTGTATTATTTTTGTATATTTGCCATATCTTCATGACACCTGGGGTTTATTTGAAAACATATTGGTCAGTAAGTCTCACTGCAGGTCAATGACCTTCTCAATTATCTGGAGAGGGAATAAGTTGCGATCGATACGCTTGCTCTTGGCATGTTTGCGAATAACCAACGATACTTTTTTTTATGTGGGAAATCATCTCTCGCTGGCGGAGCGAGAGGGCGTGTCAGACTTTTACTGACTAAAACCCACTCCTAGTTAAGGAACTAGGAGGCTTCTTAGTAGGCTTCGACCCTGCTGGGCCCCTACGGTTTGCTGACGTCTCCTTGAGGCGCGTGTGGAACACTAGGCGAAGTCGACGACTTGGGCTCGTTCCAGACGGCTACCGGATGGTCTAACGGCGAGCTACCCATTGCTCGCCTTCCGCAAGCCCGTCACTATGGTGGCCGGAAATTGTTTCGCCATTAATAAGAAATAAGGATGGTCATGTCAGACTTCTGTGGCTTAAATTATTGTGACGATCTTCTGGATTTTTTGAAAGGGTATTCCGAGATCTCGAGGCCATTTCATATTGAAGACTAACAGTGAGATAAACTTTTCAAAATGGTAGGTTTAAGATCATCATCATCATCATTTCAGCGGGTAGACGTCCACTGCTGGACATAGGCCTCCCCCAAACGTCGCCACAATGAACGGTCCTGTGCGTCTTGCATCCATCGGATTCCCGAAAACTTCATCAGGTCATCGGTCCACCTTGTAGGGGGCCTTCCAACACTGCGTCTTTCGATAGGTTTATGATATCTTTAACGTATTGAGAATGAGATTTGAACGTCTTTGTTAAAAACCAATTAAAACTCAAGGAAAAGAATCGCCAAACTTAAGTGGTAGTGGGCAATACACACTGCTCGCAGAACAAATGGATGGTTCTGGAGTACCGCGTACCTGAAGACACAGCGTTGGAACACTTCCAAGGACCGTTCGTTGTGCCCATACATGGGTGAAGTCTAATGTGGTGATGATGAATTAAAACTTGGGGAACTGGGATCCTGTAGTCACCATCTTCCTGCCCTTGTCTCGTTTTATTTGGAGTCGGCGCAACACGTTTTTTTCTTCCATTCGGTCCTGTCACCCGTCACGCAATCACTAACTCCCTTTTCTTTCATATCACTTCTCACACAATCCATCCATCTTTTCTTTGGCCTCACCAAACTGAGATCGTGTACTCTTCGAATTAGAAATACATCAATAATAATAGTATGTGAATATATCCTGTTCCTACACTCAACATATACTTCCACAATGTTGAATGACCAAACAGATCGGTAGGTACTAGAGTTTGAACTCAAAAATCGTTATTTTGGTAAAAAGTGGTCAAGGTCGCCCAGTCGAGTATTTAGCATTACTTTTTATAAAGCCGGCCATTCAAGGCGTGATTTGCAAAAGAATTCGCAATTGACTTTATGAGCTTCAAATAATTTTAATATTCCTTTGTTTTTAAATTCTTTGATTATTTTTCCTTATTTTCTCATAAGAAGTTAGCATAATTGGTTTGTTTGAAACCGACGTTTATTTTCATCTTTAAAAAGTAATAAAATGTAGTTAAATTAAATTAAAACAACAGTAATAATAAAATTTTATTTCGATTTTTTCTGTCCATAATATTAATTAACATTTATACAATACACACAATATTAATAAAATACACAATGGAAAAAAAATTACAATACACAACAAAAAAAATACACTGATTTAGTTCGCTGATAAATGATATTTATTTTGCAGGCTAGTTCTAAAAAACACTTTTACACTTTTTTTCGTCAATTTAGACTAGATGAGGCCGGTGAAGGGAAACTTTATAGTTGGTACTCACCTTTTTTTAAGGGTGGAAATCTTCCAATGACTGCTATAGCTCTGAGTGAAGTGGCGTGGCCGACTTTTACTGACTAAAACTGTGTCTTTCAGTTGCCCTTCTCGTTGTAGAACTACGAGTTTCCTTTTCAGAAATTCCCCGCTGTCCTAGCTAGCGGGCATCGGCCCTGCTGGGCTCCTACGGTTTGCTGACATCTCTTTGAGAGCGCGTAGGTCACTACGCGCTATTGGACTCGGTCTAGTCAATTACCGGCAGGCCCGATGGCGAGCTACCAATTGCTCTACGTGTGCAAGCCCGCGTCTACCATAGCTGGTAGTCGATATTGTTTTTAACATATTAACCAGAATTTTGATACAACACACAGACAGTTTTGTCATTGCAACCGAGACGGAATTCAGTGACAAATTTCCACGTGTATCAAACGATATTTTTCAATACACTTACGCAAAAAAAAATAAACGGGGGGTGAAGCGGGACTCGTGGGGGTCTCATAATGCTCAGCCGGATACAATAAAAACAGTAAATTGTTGGCGAGCTCGTTTACTTTTCCACACTAATCATTGACTAGTAGGCGGTGCGAAGCGCGCCAGGTCAGCTTGTACAAAATAAAATTTGATCGATTGAAATTCGGACTATGAACAGGCGGTTTTATGCTGTAGTGACTGTTTTAAAGCTGTCATGTTTTTGTTAGGAAGTTTATTTTGTAACGTTTTTTCGCGGGTTTTGTTGACATAGGCACTTAATTGAACAATGAGAATATTAGGGCTTTACCATAATTATGAAATTGCCGTTTTCTCATAAAATAAGTTAACGTCCTTTTTCTCTTTATTTTTCATTTCTATTAATCAAAATAATTTCCCACGCAATCAATGCATTTTTGCCAACGTAGTGGTAGCTCATTGATACCCTTTTTGAAAAAGTCTGCTGGACGGGAAACAAATTCTTCAAAGGCATTTTGGCATTTTCCCCGCCAAGAAGTTATCCAAATTCAAGAAAAAGCAAGTCTGTAGGGCAAGGTTTGGTGAGTACGGTGGATGACGGAGAACTTCCAACCCCAGCTCTTGTAACTTGGAGACCGTCTGCTATGTAGCATGAGGTCGCTCGTTGTCGTGCAGGATCAGCGGAGCCGAACGATTGACCAAAGCAGGTTAGAGATGTGTGAGCTTCTCCATCATTATGTTCAGTTCTTCACAGTACACACAGTCTCTTGCATTGTTTAAGTGTTGAATCATGATCTAACCAACTTGCCGAGCGCTTGCGACTGTCGAACAGAATTCATTTTTTGGCACCCAATTGTCAAGCATTTTTACCTTGCCAATTCGACGCAAATGGACCAATATTCTTTTGATGCTAACATCGAAGAAGCTGCTGCTAATTCAGTAGATTGAGAATCATCAGCACAATTGCCTTTAATTCGTCATTGTCGACTAAAGTTTTCGGTCGACCACGGTGTTTATTTCTTAGCTCATTTTCAGAACGTAAGCGGGCAAACCAATTACGGGTGGTGCGATCGTTAGTAGTGTTCGCTCCGTATACGTCGTTGATGTTGCGTGCTGCTTCTCCCGCTTTGCTGCCACGACGGTAGGTACTCATACTCGATAATCACTCGAATTTTTAACGTTTCCATGATGACGTAAACGTACAAATGCAATGAAAACAGAACGCTTACGTTTAAACAAATGACTATTTTTCAAAAAAGAATTCCATATTTTAAAAATAAAAATAATTTGAACTTAAAATTCTTTGCGAAAAAGAAAAAAAAATTGATTTGAAATAGCCAGTTCGGCAGAACGGCAATTTCATAGGTAAAGATCTATTATATCCTAATTAGTTCATGAGAACTTGCCGGTATATTTAAAATGTTTCGCATCATTTTACCTGACTTCCCATAAGTACCTAAGGTTGACTTTTTTATTGCATTAAAATACAATTTCCTTTGGTCCAGTTTTATAAAGGGGCGTAATTATTGATGTCATCAGTGCTTCGGGAAAAGTGCCAGTTAATAAATTAGAACTAAAAATTAAATTAAGGTCAAAAGAAAATTATTTTTTCATTTAAATAACTAATTTAACAAAATATGCTTAACTTGACCTAATTAAAACTAACTTACAAAGAAAATTAGTATAATTTTTTTTATAAAATGAAATACAAAGTCGTGATGATGTGTGTGAATATTGTGAATGTAGGGAATACCAATATAATAATTATAATAAAATGTATACTGATATAATCAGCTTGGTAGCAATAAGGGCCTAAGCACACTAGGTTTTTTAAATACACCGTTTACGCGCGTTTGTAGCGATACAGACGCGATAGGTACGCACGCGAGTCAGACGCAACTTGTAGACCTTTAAAAGGATAAAAGCGCCGTCGACACACGCTTCTAAACCGCGCGTCAACGGCTCGTTTAAAAAACGTGGTGTGCACAGGCCCTTAGTTTTCTGTTTCGTAGTAATCCTGTGTCAATAGATTTTGTTTATCTTATCGTATAGAAAAGTTGCGAGAAATGCCAGGTTTTGCCTAGCAGACTCACTTTACGTAAAATAAATACAATGGTAACAAATTAAATGCAAACATTTGTTGAGATTTCAATTCTAGATTAATTAAACAAAGTTCATTAAAATAATTGTAATGCGAGCTATCTTAGAGTTTGTAGTACTTACATATTTGCAACAACAGCAAAATGAATTAGTTACACCTACAGGGTGGATTGCAATTAGTACATTATAATGACCTGTTAAAGTTATAATGGTACCCAGTACAAAGACAACTTATTTCCCCGATAATACCTACGTAATTTTTTTTGAGCAGTGGTGGCCAAGTGGAGAGCAGTGGTGGCCAAGTGCTAACGGCGCCGACTTACGAGTTGTAGGTCGCGGCTTCAAACCCAGCCAGGCGCATTACTTTTTGTAATTTATTTCATCACCACTGCTCTCAAAACGGTGAAGGAAAACATCGTGAGCTAACCGGCATGTCCTAGAACCAAAAAATTCGAAGACATATTACATGCACCAACTCGCACTGGGCCAGCGTAGTGGATTAGGGCCCATTCTCTCTCCTAGAGAGGAGGCCTGAGTCCCAGCAGTGGGAATATTAAAAGGCTGATTATGCTATGCTATGAGTAATTTTTTCACAATAGCAAGACTTCGAGCCGGGTTTCATTATTCCTTGAAAGGTGCCAAAGTTAAATTGTTTTTTTTTTGGATGAATTGTAATGTTTACAAATCATTCTGCTATAGAATATACAAATTTCAGTGAAAATATAGAGAATTTAGGAGAATATAAAAAAAAGAATATCAAGCAAGTTACAGAACTCAAAAACGAGTAAGCAACGAAATAAAACTAAATTTATAATCTTGTGCTAATGTTTATTATATTATAATATATATTATACAATTAGTATATTAATATAAATATAATAATAAAGAGGAAAGAAGTGTTAATTTTATCAAGGAAGAAGTTATTAAGTTATAAATCCTTATAAAAAAGCACAATAATATTTTCATGTGCAAAAAACAGATGGTTCTCTAGTACAAAATAAAAAGAAAAAGCATGGAATAGCGTTCAAAAGGAATTTAATTCATTAAACCGATCCGTGATTAAACCCCAAGCGAACGCCGGCGTTCACTCGCTCATTCTCTTTCTATTGTGTCTCTAATTACGGCACTTAAAAGTTTAATAATACCAATGGACTATTTAGCATAGTTATACCTAGAATAAGTAATAGTACTTACAAGCATAGTCAACAGTACTTTAGAAACAATAAATTATTATTATTTATTTATTAGTAAACGAAACAAAAAGAAAACATAAAAACAATCTTTACCTCTTTGTATTATTAGTGTAGATAAATTATTAATTAAATTTACTGGTATTTTAATATATATTATTGTATAGTTTAGTTTAATAGTTTAATAGTTTTATCAAGTACATTATACATGTCTGTTAGAACAGTGATCCCCAAACTAGACGTTAGTCTGTATCTTGGGGATCGGAGTTGTACATTTTCTTTATATCCATAAAGTTGTACATGGAGGTTATTAACAAAATCAAACTAAGATTGAACTTAAAGAGTGAAGACAAAATAATAATAATCATAACTTAGCATATTAAAATGGATGAAAATAAATAAAAACGAACACAAGAAAAAATAAAATCAAAAAAATTAAAAAAGTGGTACATAATAAAGAAACATACTGCAATATTCAAGTTAATATTATTATGTATGTGTGTACGTGAGCGTTGTGATGACGTGTGTGTGCGTGTGTGTGTGTGTGTGTGTGTGTGTGTGTGTGTGTGTGTGTGGGGGAGAGGGTGTGGGTGTGAGCGTGTGTGGGAGTGAGATGGAAGTGATATTAGGAGTGCTGTCGGTTTATATTGTCTTACTTCATTTGCAACTATTTGAAGATGATCCTTTCTGTTTCATCGTAGGAGAGTGTGAGAAGCCAGTTCTTTATGATCTTTTTACACAGGGGTATTTTGAGGTCTATTATATTGCAGTTCTTTACTGCTACGTTATAAGTGCGTGGATATAAATAGTTTGAGGAGCGTCTTGCCATAAGACAGTTTCCTTTGGGAGTGGGTATCCTGAAAGTACGCTTTGATATTATCTCCGCGTAGTCTGGTCTAGATTTTAATTGCCTGTGTGTTTGAAGGAAGCATTTAGGATAAAAAGCTGTCGGACACGGAGGATCGGGAAATCGTTGTAGAGTTGGTCAGTTTAAAGTCTTGAGCAAGTTATGCTCAAGAAACCTTTAATGTATCCTTTTAAAGGTTTCTTGAGCATAACTTTAATGACGGCTCTTTGTGTTCTTTCGACTTCAATAAGTGCGGCCTTACCTGCACCACCCCAGACAGAGATACCGTATTGGAGGACGGACTGGCAGAGACCATAGTACACAGTGCGCAGTATACGAGGAGGTGTGCAATCACGTAGTTTTTTCATGATGTAAATAAGTTTCCTGACTCTGCCTGATAGTGCGTGTATTTGCGGTTTAAAAGATAAATTTTCGTCTAAAGTAATTCCCAAATATTTTATGGAGGTTATACGCTCAATCTCTGTGCACGAACAACCCGTAGTTCGATTATTAGGGTTATGGGAGCAAGTATGAAGTGTGAGAGTGAGGTGTGGGGGTGGACTTGAAGTCTTGGTTTTATGGAAAGAAATTATCTTTGTCTTTTTTGCGTTTAATGTTAGTAAATTACTATCCATAACTTTAGATATTTTGAGTAGTCCCTCTTCGGCATAGCTGTACACCTGGTTCCAATTTTTACCGTGAAATATTATAGCTGTATCATCTGCATAGGCTATTATTTCAGAACTCGTAAGAGAAGTATTCAAGATATCGTTTATGTAAAGTAAGAAAAGTGTTGGACCAAGTGTACTACCTTGCGGGATTCCATACGTGATGGGAAGTAGGCTGCTGGAGATATCACCAAGCTTGACGAATTGCTTTCTATTGGATAGGTAGCTTTTGAGCCAGTTTAGGGGTGTACCGCGTATACCTGCTGCTTCAAGCTTCTTTAAAAGGAGACCTATTGAGATTGTGTCGAAAGCCTTTGCCAAATCAATGAAAACGCACATAGTGTGTTCTCCTTTATCAACCAATGACGACACAGTATTGGTGAGAAGCCTGGCTGCATCTTCAGTTGATCTTCCCCGTCTAAAGCCGAACTGCCTGTTGGATATCATGTTGTGTTTCTCTAAAAAGTTCGTAAGTCGTTTGTTCACAACTTTCTCGAGGAGCTTAGATAATATAGGCAATAGGGCGATAGGTCGATAGTTATCGGGGACATCTGTTGCACCACTTTTATGGATTGGACTGACAGCTGCAACTTTCCATCTGTCCAGGAATATTCCAGATTCTAAACTAAGATTAAATATATAGGTTAGTGGATGAATAATAGAGGGTTTCATTTTTTTTATTAATCTTACGTTGAGATTATCGGGCCCGGGAGCGCTGTCATTGTTGAGTTGAGTTATCAGAGATTCAATTTCTGTTTCGTCTGTGGGGTGTAAGAAAAATGCATGAGGACTTATGAATATTTGGGGTGTATTTTTCGGCAAGAGAGGTTTGTGTTTACGAGAGTCTTGAAAGAATTAAGTCAGACAGTTTTTTTCCCACTGTAGTGAAGTAAGCATTGCACTTGTCAAGTGATTCTATTGGGTTCTTATTGGTAGCTAATTTTTCGGATTTATTTGACGTCTTATTGTTAGCACTATATATGGATTTTATAGTCTTCCAAAGTTTTTTTGGGTCATCTTGGCTATTTTCGATTAAATTTCTGTTGTAGTTAGTTTTTAACTTATGTAGCAGACTGTTACAGAAATTTCTGTATCGGGTGTAAGTTAAACGTTTCATTTGATCGTCTGGGCACGATCGTGACGCTAGGTGCAGTTTGTCGCGGTGGCGCATGCATCTTATTAAACCTGGGGTAATCCAAGGCTTGATGTTATAATTACTTCTGCCTACTTTGACTTGTTGTGAGTATTTTTTTAGTGATGACGTTATGATTTCAATAAATATATTGACGGCGGTGTTAGTGCAGTGGTGGTTCAAGACTTCAAGCCATGAAATACTATTTAACTCGGCGACAGCAGCTTCCTCATCAATTTTAATTTTCCATTTTTTCCTGGTAGAGCAGGATTGATTATTTTTTAAGCAGGTAGCAGCTATCGCAATGTCATGGTCAGTTACAGAGCATTTAGAAACTGCTCCCGTGGATTTATTTCTAGATTTTATAAAAATATGGTCTAGACAAGTGTTGTTTCTCGTTGGCATGGTTACTGCTGGAAGGAGACCATGTGTAACCATCATTCGTAGATAATCCGCATTTTTGTTGTTAATTTGGTTGCATATGTCAATATTCATATCTCCCGTTACCAATATTTTATCGTAATTATTTAACTGATTTAGTGTGGTATCTAACGATTTGGTAAAATTGTCTGGGTTAGTATAGGATGGGGATCGATAGATACCTAGGATAACAATTTCGTTGTTAATTTTAATTAATAGACTGTCTGCGTCAGCTATATTTGGTTCACTAACGGTAAAATTCCAGGAAGTTTTTATATAAGCAACTACACCGCCATTTTTGTTTGACTGTGAGTGCGTCCTAACGGCTGTATAGCCTGGTAGTAGTTCCAGCAGCAGTTCGTCGCTCAGCCAGCACTCAGTCAAGACAAGGACATCGAAATCGCAATTGAAACGCTGCAGAACCAAGTAAAAATTATCAAAGTTGCGTTGGTAACTCCTAATGTTGAATGTTAGTATTTTGAAGTTTTAGTCAGTATGTAGTAGCTGTTGTAGTCAGTATGTTTGTGTGCTGCCCTGCAATTTTCTATCAGATCATATGAGTGACACTCAATTTGGAGACTATTATCAATATCTTGGATTAGGTTAAATTAAGCCATTTGTATGGGTATAGGAAAACTGAAATTGTAATAAAAAACGTCTTTAGTGGTGTCACTGCTTGGTTGATAGAGATTACTGGCAGGGAAATGGTGAGGATTTGCGTAAGTGTGAGTAAGAGTGGATGTGTGTTTAATTTCTGTGTGGTTTTCGAATATGGAATAATGTGGAGGTATGTCAGTATGAGTAAGTTGTTATGTGTTATTTGTGAGTTTAGGGCTAGTGCTAATGTGACGATACTATTGAAACTAATTAAAGCTAAAGCAATAGACAATAGATGCTTAGTTAAGGTGATAGTATCATACCAACTAATCAATAGGTTAAAAAACGTGGAGTTAAATTTATACAGATCTGTAGATATTTTAGACGTTGAAGTCCCGATGCAGCAGGTGTTCAGGTTAGCAGTTCTAGATGCCAGCAGTGGTTGGCAGAACATCCGCGGAGACATCTGATGGAGGCTTTGACCCAAAGAGGCGATGTAAATCATTTTTATTTTTGATGTGGATAGACGGGTTTCCTTCTTGTTTGCGAATAAGGATTGATCCGTTTTTGACCCAAGTGAATTTATAGCTTTGCTCTTTCGCTGAAAGTTTAACAGAGCGAAATAACTGCCGGTTTTCGCGAGTAAGGCGCTCGTTAGTGAATAGTTTCCTCGACGTTCCTTCTATTCCAATGTCAGAGGAGGTCAGATTATGCCGTGATCTTGCGGCCTTTAGAAACTTGTTACGTTTGTGATGTTGTACGAATTTGACCACCAATTGTCTTGGGGAAGCTTCGGGTTTGCCCGTCAAGTTAGTGCGTTTAGGGCCGCGCGGTAAGCGTCATCTATATCAGCCTCTGTAAGGTCGACACCAATTATCCTTGCTGTCAACATAGTTATATGCACGAGATTTTCATTATTTTCTTCCTGAATTCCGACCATTTCGAGTTCATTTCTCATGGTGTTTTGTTCGAAGGTGTTAAGCTTGTTGTGTAGTTCGCTAATATTGCTTTTAAGCAGTATTATTTCCTGATCTCGTGACTCAATCTTCTTGTTGAAATCTTCAAGTTTTTGGTTTATGACTTCGGTAAAATTAGCAAGTTTCAGACCTATGTCTGTATTTTGTATTTTGAGGTCACATACCTGTTGCCTTAATAGACATATTACCGAGAGGAGAAGCGACGACTCTGAGCCTTTTGGGGGCTTTTGTCTGGTCTCTAGTACGTCTTCAGCGTCAATGTTCGCGTGCTGTGTGTCGGGTGACAGAGCCAACCGCGTGCGTTTCAGGCGGAGCGTTGCGTTTGAAGTTTCTGGAGAGCCCTGCAAAGCTTTTTGGATGTCCGGTTCCGATTGAACATGCACAATATTTACTGCGTCTGCTGTCTTCGGTGGTGAACGTGCTACACGAGGCATATTGCAATTTTCCCTCCAAACGACAAAGCAAAACAAACTTATATAAAAAAAAAAAAATGCAAAAAGTCTGGAAAAAGTCAAAAAGAGCTCATTAAGTTACTATGTGACACCTGGGATCGAGCTCACGTCCATGCGATATCACCAGCCATCAGAACCAATGCACCACGATGACTACAACAAAAGTGGTCAAAAAAGTCAGTCCCTTGTAGGTAGCAATACTTCTCGTTAACTCGGCGGTAATGAGGTCAAAGTCCAGTTTTTTGTTTGCCACATAAACGGCAGTTAAAATATTATGAATTTATGCTACTTGCTGTACACTTTTTAGCGTTTTAAATCTTAATCACAAAATGAACTTAATATTTTTTTACACTGTTCGAAAAGGTGTTTATTAAAGAGTTATTTGGTATGCAATAGTCACTAGTTTGATAACTTTTTCACAACTTTCTGAATAAATTTTGTGGAGCTACTAAGTAGCACGTCTGACTTGCAAAATTGCGCGTTGACAACTCGCACGAAATGTTATTATGCAATATGTTATGCAAAATTGTTATGTTAGGTAACATAATTCACAACCCGTTATATATTACGTAGGTGCCTAATTTTATTAATTTCTGCAAACATTAAAACTACTAATTAATTCAGTATTTCATTAGTTTACATACATCAAACCAAAGCCAAAATTAATATCTATAATACAATGGGCACGCCACAATCACGATGAAGGGTCAAACAGGGTACCTACTTCCCCTACTACCCTTCTTTGAGAGTGGCAAGAGAGGTACCTCCTCACTTCCCGCCTGACACATGTCCTCACCAGACGGGTGTTACGGAAGGTTCCTGTTACGGATTCAGCGTTATTAAAACACGGGTGTCACCATCGAGTAGTAATCCAGCCCGTTTGGGCGGAGCGCCGTCATGTCTTTGTGGAGGCGATCGTAGGTTGGTATTCGCGGAGTGATTTCCGATGACGGTGAGCAATAGATAGCTCGCCGTCCGGGCTTCCAGCCTTCCGATAAGGACAAAACCCGCGTCTACGGCCCAGTAGAGCTTAGCTTATATTGCGTTAGAGTTCGATAAGGAACCACGGGAGGCGGCGTTAGTATTACATAAATTATGCACGGGTGTGTTTGTGTTAGTCTAGGGTTGAGGTAAGTCGGCGACGAAGTTGAAAAATCTCATGTTTCTGTTATATTACGCTCTTTCAACCGAAACAGAACCATTACATCACGTAGCATCAGGCAACTGTGACAATGTGCAATAGTAACAAAATACTGCATTTAAGTCAGTTGCTTTTCAAAGTTGACATGTATTCTGCTACATTTTTTAGGGTTCCGTAGCCAAATGGAAAAAACGGAACACTAATAGATTCGTCATGTCTGTCTGTCTGTCCGTCCGTATGTCACAGCCACTTTTTCATCATTCTCGTACGTGTATTTATAGATAGGTCTTGGAAAATTATATTCAGGTTTCTAATATAATTTTTTTCTAAACTGAATAGTTTGCGCGAGAGACACTTTCAAAGTGGTAAAATGTCCCCCCACCCTGTAACTTCTAAAATAAGAGAATGATAAAACTAAAAAAAAAAATATGATGTACATTACTATACAAAGTTCCACCGAAAATTGGTTTGAACGTGATCTAGTAAGTAATTTTTTTATTACGTCATAAATCGTAAACCGCAATTTACCTTTCAAGTTTGTACGGAACCCTCAGTGCGCGAGTCCGACTAGTACTTACTCAGTTGTTTTCGAGTGACTTCTTACGCTCGAGGGTGGATTGAGAGAGCGTGTCAGACTTTTTTACTGACTAAAACCTGACTCAAACTCCAAGGGTTGTCAACTACTAATATACCGTTAAAACAAAGCTCCAAAATTTTGTAAAATAAACCAAAAACGTTCAAGGGTGATATTTACGAAAACTTGAATCATTTCTGCAGGTTAGATATTTCCAAATTTCAATTTTCCCATTTTACCAACTTTGAAATAACTTCCGACGTCATCAGCAAATCGAACTGCGGTTAGTCCGGTACTCGTCGCAGTCTGTACATGGAATAGTTCGGCTACAAAGTATTAGGTATCAGTACTAGGCTACGTTTACACCGACATGCATGAACTATGCAAGATAGGTTTGATGAAAACTTAAAAACCTAAGAAAAACTTATAAGAATAGGTCGAAAAGACCTTTTAACCTTCCTCCCCAACCAAAATTTTTTTTATCACGATTTGAAAATTTTTGTTTCGATTTATAGTTAGGTTCGTTAGTATTTTATAATGTAAAATAACTCATTTACAGTACAAACCAGGAGGGAGACCAAAGAAAAGATGGATGGATTGTGTGAAGAGTGATATGAAAGAAAAGGAAGTTAGTGATAGTACGACGAGTGACAGGGCAGAATGGAAGAAGAAAACGTGTTGCGCCGACCCCAAATAACACGGGACAAGGGCAGGAATATAATGATGAAGATGATGACAGTACAAACGGTTGGACTCCTGTTTAAACGATTGTAGCTATTGCTATTGTCTTGAAATATGGCCCAGATCTTGCCTGGCACTGAAAACAAAGAAAAGTATGGACACCACTCTCCTACTTTAAAAATAGAACAATTCCCGAGGTACGAGATCTAATATGATCTTCCAACAGTTCAGCTGTGATGGTGTAAAAAATAGGTAAATTTGGACACGACTTACAGCTTTTTAGATCATTTTTGCTTTGCAATACAGGCTTCTGGGTCACAAGTTGGAGCATTCGGTGGAGGAGTGCCTGGCTTGCGCCGAGCACCGCCGTGTCCTCGTGAAGGTGATTGGTGGCGGCGACTTCTCGCGCCGGGCCCTGCTTTAAGCCATGATCCGGAGCGACAGGGAATGTGTCGGCTCCTTCTGCGAAGCAGAAAGCAGTGTATTAGTGAAGGTGATAGCCGCAGCTATGAGAGTTCGTACATCCTCACGCACCAGCCGCCGCGACAGGAGACGACGAGTAATGTAGTAGACATTGCTCGTCGTCCACAAATTCACGCCTACAGTAGCTGAGGATTACCCTGTGATTCAAGACTTCCGGGGCGTCTCCTGTCGCGGCGGCTGGGGCATGTAGATGTACGATCCCTCATAGTAGCGGCGCTGGCATGGCGGACAGAATTCCGGCGGGATCGCATTGTGGAATGGCGATTGCGACTGTCGCAATCCAGTGCTGGGCACGCCACAATTATGGCGGTAAGTCCCCTCTTTGAGGAGTGGCTCTAAAGATAACACGACGTCCTCGCCTTCCACATGACGCAGGTTCTCACCGAACATGGTGAGTTTGGGAGGTTCCTGCACCGGATTTGTGCGGAAGGAACGCCTGGGTGTCACCATTGTGTGGACAGCCCGGAGGACACGGTGGAGTATACGGTAGAGGTGTGTCCCGCTTGGGCAGAGCACCGCCGTGTCTTCGAGATAGGCGGCAACGACCTCTCACGCCGGACCCTGGTACAGGCCGTCGTCGGTACCGGCCCCGAGCCGTCGACGGCGCGTAGTGCTCCACGCACACTTAAAAGTGGTATTAGCAAAACCGTAAGAACCTAGCAGGGCTGATGACCCGGAAATTCCTGAAAAAGAAAACCGTGGTCCTAGAAAAAAGGATAACTGAAGGACATGTGATTATAATCAGTATTAGTTCAACAGGCTCTCCCGTTCTGCCCTAAAGTGGAAGAAGTTATTGGATGATTTCCTAACTCAAAAATAAAGTAGAGGGGTAGAACTAAATGATTAAAGGTAGAACTATATTGCGCCCACGTGGGTCACGTTCGACGATCTGGGCGCGTCGCTCTCCACACGGTTTATATAATAATAATATATCACAACTATCACACAACGCCGTCTAGTCTCAAGCTAAGCAGAGCTCGTGTTATGAGTACTAGACAACTGATAAACATACTTATATATTTCTAAATACATACATATTACAGATAAATTACACCCAGACACAGAACAAATGATCGCGCTCATCACACAAACATTTGACCTGGTTGGAAATCGAACCCACGACCTCCGGCATAGCAGTCAGGGCCATTAACCACTAGACCAACAGGCCAGTCATATGGCAACTAGACTTGTAGAGCCACGCCACGCAACACGCCGCTACGTTCATCTCAGGCGTCGCCTACGTGTGCGTCGATCTAATACAGTAGCCACATAAATTTGCGCGTCGGTGTAACTGCGTCCATTGTATTAGTGCAGTTGGCGGGGTGCGCTTATACTACGCGTAGTGGCGGTCACGCCACAGTGAAAGCTTGCGCACCGACCAGCGAGCAAGGTAAATAACAGTAAATTTTACATAACATTTTAGTGCACCGCGAAATGCATTTTCCGTGTTTATGTTAGAAGAAAGTCTTCGGTCTTATTGCTAGGGAGTTTTGGCTAAAGATTTGTTTATTTAATTTGTGATATTTTGTGTTTGCGCTTGACATTTTTTTTAATTGTAAGTATTGTATTTTTTTGACGAATACAGGAGCTAATTGCGAGTTTTATAATGCGCAAAAGTAGGTATGTGTTCCACTGCAGCAAACAGATTCAGAAGGATTAATGCTAGATAGTTGGACTAAACTGACAGCAGTGGACAATGCCCCGTTGTCATTAGATCATTGTCATAGTCATATGTTGTCATATGTCACTGTCATTTTGGTCCATCTATTTAAAAATTATGTTATGATAAATCAAAAGAAAGTTTTCGCCTGTCTTTTGGTTAACTGTTTCTATTTTGTTAATGAATTTCTAAATCAAAAATATTGCCATTACCTTTTGACATTATTGTAGTATTAGCTGACCCGCCGAACTTTGTACCACCTAACAGTCAATGAATGTAGTATATCTTTCGATATAGTCAACCGATTGCGATAAAAAAAGCCTAAGTAATATATCAAGTTACACACAATTTTAATCTATAAAAGTTATCTACATCGATTCCGTATATTTTACATGATGGCCGCACAACTAAAACCTTCTACAGATTTAACAGGCACCCCTCTTTTTAATTTGTACAAAAAGAATAGGGCTCTATCCGTACCCCCTACTAATCATATTTTTGCAGTCAAAAGTAAAAAAACGAAATCCCTATAATAGTCCGGTCAATTTAGACATTCGAAGGTGCATAAAATCCCAACAAGCTGAAAATCAGTAAAATTATTCAAAACATAATTATAAATAATATTTAAAAGTTCCCCATCATTCCCGTGTATGGATTGTTTTTTATACAAGGTCAAACGTCAAAAAAATGAGTTTTTCGCGATTTTCAGCAAAACGGTAAGTTTTATCATAAAATTATCTGTAAAAAATTATCAATACTTTTTTCCTACGAGCTACCGTTTCTGAGATATAACGATTCAAAAAGTTATAAAAGCTGTTATCAACATAATATGCACACATTTCCACGCCACCTATGAGGTAGTGTACTTAGCGCGTTTTTTTTAACGTGGTTTCCCCAGTAGGCCTACTCCACGACTCCACGGGTCAGTTGTGATCCTGTTTAATGTGAAACTATTGCAAATTAACGGAAATTTCCAAAGATTGGAAAAGATAAAAGCGATGTAATTGAAAAAAAAAGTGATGAAGTTCATTCGCCTGATTCGTAAGTTTCAAATTCTTCTTGTTCTTTTACTTGTTCTTCTTCTTCTTCTCTTGCTTCTTCTTCATCTTCATTTTGGATGCAAGTAAATTGCGTCAATAGCGATGTATGCACTAATAAGCCCTTTAAATATTTGTACTAATTAAAAATTTGTGGTGTATGTATAGTAGATTGCTCATTGTCTTTTCATCGCATTTTGCAAGCATTGATATCTCATTCTTATTTGGTATTAAAAAAATAACAGATGTCCTTGAAGTTACACTTGTTCATATTCTTCTTCATCCTTCCCTCATCCCATATTACTTGAGGTCGGCACAACACGTTTTTTTCTTCCATTCTGTCCTGTCACTCGTCAAACTATCACTAATTCCTTTATCTTTCATATTAGTCCTCACACAATCCATTCATTTTTTCTTTGGCCTCCCTCACCCTCTCCATCCATCTACACAATATACTAAGAACTCTTACTTACACTTGTTTATATAAAAAATATAATTATCTTTTGATTTAATGTTGTACGAACTGTACGTGAATTGGCTAACTAGATACTGACTTAATGTTATATTTCTACACTGGTATATAACACATTGTAAATTGGACTTTAAAAGAGACTTTGACCCCTGAGTTTGTTTCGGTGTTTCTTCTCAGGTTAGTCAGCTAGGAAACACCGGCCTCACCTAGTTAAAATAACGAAAAAAAAAATTGACATGAAAAAGTGTTTTTTTTTTTTAAAACCTATTTACAAAATAAATATCATTTATCATATGTCATCAGAAAATTACAGATTCCGTAAGAAAACTTTATTATAATTTCTCGATATTATAGTATTATGAAAAAATCGTTTTTTATACGATAAATTACATCCAAGTTCTTTAGTTTCCAACATAGCCGTATCTTGTTTAGAAAAATAGTATTTAAAAAAATTTATAGTACTTTATTTGTTAAATGTTTTGAAATATATTTATTGTAGAGCTTTTCGCACAAATAATTAATATACAGTCTTTTTTTTTTTCATTGATGAAGAAAATAGATGATGTTAAAGTTCATTCGATTCGTTCTGAACTCTTTTATTGTTATTTGATAATAATTCCAGCGTCTAAGTTTAACACTGACGAGTGTAGTGTTAAACATTTTGATGTTGTAAACAGTATTTAGTATACTTTATTTTTTTCAACAGTAAAAAGTATAATGTAGTGAAAACCAGTATAATACTGAATTTAACAGTATTGTTGGCAACCCTAACCACATACCAATTGGTTGTCACGTAGAACTTCGACAGTTTGTCAGAAGTCAGAGTATCATACGCTAGTTTTGCCGTATTGTTCATTTTTATTTATTTGAGAAAATACAAACAGAACAATAAAAAAATAGAATAGAATTTATTCGACGCGGGTAATACACAATAAGAGATTGCTCAATAAAGGATAGTCATAAAAACTTAAATATTTTATATTATAAAACTAGTTCTATGTGCGTAGTTCATTTTATCTTATTAACATATTTTTTTAAGTATCTACTAACAAAAATATAAATCTGCTGTATCTGAGATAAATAAATTATTATTATTATTATTATAAAACAATCATGCTATCCACCACCAAGTTCTCCACATATTATAATTTCAAAAAATTATAACTAGCTACTAGTTACGGTCATTGACCCTCCTACATTTGTTGACATTCATAATTTGAAAAACGGAAATAAAGACATAAAGCTGTCTTGAATCTACATGTATTGTAATCCTTTACATGATCTAGTAACGAAAAACCGTTCGTTGTATGTTTTTCAGGTACATACGCAGAGGTATCAGGAAAAGGTCAATGTACTTTATTCGACATTTATCTAGCAATACTAATCTTCTCTGGAATTATAAATAAGTACTGATATTTAACAGCGTCAGACAGTATTCTGTTTCCGATATATTTGGTAATAACTACGGCAGGCAAAGGCCGAGCCATGTAAGCGGAGCCTCATCCCACTGCTGAACCATTGCGCCAATAAAGAGAGTTTGCAGGCCAAAGGTGCTTCTAATAACTAACTTACCACACCAACAGTTTCTAAGAACTGGTTCTAGTGCAGTGGCGTAGCTTATCTTAATGGGGCCCCATATAATAGTACATTATGATATAAGTGTGTAATGTTAGTGATTACCGTCGAGGCGGTATTTAGACCCGAGCCGTGGTCTTAAGAGAGCCAAGAACGGTAATCATTCAAACTCAAGTATCATAGACGTTTTTCAATACACTTGTGAAGAAAATAACAGTAAAACTAGTAAAATTTTCTGTGACATGGCGGTAAAAATCTGTCTTTATAAGCCGCGCATCATTTTTTTTTTATTTACCCCTAGAAGAAGGCTTAGGTATTTTGATCATACTGCCTAATTTAACGTTTATGTTTTCTTGCGTGAAAAGTTTTTACGATGATGTCTTTCGTAGTGACAATACTCGTAGTATACGGATGTAACCTTTTCTAATGATTTTGTAGTATTTAATTTTATTTAATTAATACAGCCACTGAACTTCACTAGAATAAAAAAAATTACGTCAAAAACCGCGCGCATCTTAAAATGGCGGCCATAGACCACAAAAGAAAACAAATTTTATTTGAATGTACGATTTATTTATTATATGTTTTTTATTAAATATATCGTTTGTACAAGTTAAATTTGTCCATTTTAATTTGTACATTGGATGAAGTAAGTAAGTAAGTAAGATACTAATTTATATACCATTGAACGCAATAACTTAATGGGAATTTTATTCGAATTCAAAATTTGTTTTGTGAACAAAGAGGTTGAACAAAAAGGTTTTAAGTACATTATGCACTAGTGCGTAATGGTAATCATGGATGCGTGGTCAATGGTACTTTGAAAGGCTTTGAAGATGAAAATTAGCTCGTTTATTGTATAATTCTGAAGGACTGTGATAGGTTCAGTATTTATTGTCGCCTTACGTAGAAAAAGTTAGAATGAGCGGAGCGAGCTAAAAATTATTAGAACAGCGTATCATATAGACATTATTCATCCACTACTGGCCTCCTATCAATAACGGAATTTAAGATTGTGGATGAATGAACATATTACGAATTAAAGCACGTGTCGGGGCCCCTGTACTGGCTGATACGGTGGCAGCTACGTCCCTGTTCTAGTGCTTAGGGAAGGCATAATATTATGAATACTTTCGTTGTTTGTCATAACTTTTAGTTCTTCGTTATGTGTCAGAAGGAATTATAGGTATAAATCTGTTTTTTTTTTTTAATTAATTTATTTTTTATTCTAATTTATCTTTAAATATTTTTTTCGTAGTACCTACCTGTCTACCTGTTTTGAATTTGTTTTTTTTAACGTAATTATTGATTTTTCGTTTTTTTTTACGCTTTTTGGATATTATGGTCTGAGTCTGATTATAGGTTAATAATATTCATTATTATTATATTTTTTTGTAACTGAAAGGTTGAAGTGGGATCGTTTGTCTTGGTATGGTCATGAAAAGAGAAGGGATGAAACGCATGTTACTAAAAGAGTTATGAGTATACATGTGGATGGGTGGAAAGGAAGAGGGATG
Source organism: Mythimna pallens (assembly GCA_961205895.1). NCBI lineage: Eukaryota > Metazoa > Arthropoda > Insecta > Lepidoptera > Noctuidae > Mythimna > Mythimna pallens. Next base: position 2,114,757 of record OY540824.1, read on the forward strand.
CCAAAGAAAAGAGGGATGGATTGTGTGAAGAGTGATATGAAAGAAAAGGTAGTTAGTGATAGCATGGCGGGTGACAGGATAGAGTGTTGCGCCGACCCCAAATAAAACGGGGCAAGGGCAGGAAGACAATTTCGGGTTAGGTAGGTACTATTTTTCACAACTGCTTTTAATATCAAAATATTTATGTAGAAAGTTTTGGTTTAATTGAAATTGAAATTAAATAGGAAAAATGCTTTTCTATTTCTAAATACAATGGTTGCTGCATGCAATATGTTATGCGTTAACTTTGAGTAACATATACATGTAATATGTAAATATGTCTCACTAATAGGTATCTAATTCTCTATTTGTTTCGAATTGGCAACTGGTTTTGCGCATCTTTCAACTAACTTGAATTACAACAAAATGAAAAACTATTATTAACTAAATTATAAAGTCGGTTTCTCTATACAAACTTTGGACTTCCTTTTCATCTCCTTATGAGGTGAAGTTCTTAGCGGATGTCTACACCCTATAAGGAACTTACTGCCAAATTTTAAGTTTGTAGCTGTTATAGTTTCTTACTTTATGATATGCTATTTAAAGAATGATTATGATTGTTACTATTTTGGTGTAGGTACAATAAAGTTTATTCCATTCTAATTGTGTTTTGTTTGAGTATCAGAAAAATAAACGAACAGTTAGCGATATCTGTCAACAGAAAATTGTACTTTCTCACTTCTGTTTCAGTTGTTTTGAGACACTCGGCAAAACTTGTCGGGCTTAAATGCGTCATACGAATAGATGGCGCTTATTCGCAATTTAAAATCCGACTGTTATCAAAGTGGGCCATAAAGATTGAAGTTTGATGAGCAGTTAATAGATGGCGCTGTTTCAAATCTTCCAATTGTGTAAGATTTTAAAGCCTAGGGGACCAAATGTTTTACAACTTAACGCACAACGCTGTCAAATTGTCAACAAAATGTTCCGCGTCATGTGAATGCATTGTTCAGTGACGTGGATATAATAAATTAAAAATGTTTAGTTTGCGCCATCTAGCGAGACTATGGCCACAATCGGGCCGGCTCGGCCACACTGGGCTCCAACAATTGTACAATAAGTTCAACTGGCTGTTTATAGATGGTGCTGTTCTCAATTTTGGTTTTAACATAATCATTTTTTACGTTGGTCCTGTAAAATGGAAGTTTCACGCTGTATACCATCCATCTTGCTACAATACATGGACTGCGCGATGCATGAGTAAATAGGCTTAACGTACGTCAATATTCTATTTAAATAAAAGGGAAAACTGACTGACTGACATATCAACGCACAGCCGATACTAGGTACTGGGATTAGGAGCGTGAGATTTTGCTTAAGGTTTCCTTTTATGACGTAGGCGAGCACTAAGAGATTATATATGTTTGTTATTGACGTATGTCAAGCGTGCATTGTGCGTACGGCGCTTTCAGTGCCTGTAAACTTATTGGGGTGGGATTAATATTCAAGCAATTTTAATAAATATTGGTTTTAATATTAAATGTTAACATTACTTAAATACATTTAATTATTGTAAGGTAAGTACTAAACACTCAGATAGGTAAATTAAATGCATTTAAAAAAAAATAAACATAACTTTATTTCAAACAATTTTTTTTTTTAAATAGCATATCAACAAGTTTCCTCCTTACAAAACTAATGAATTGTACACAATACAAGGCAACAAGATAATTATTTAACATCCATACAAATAGAAATAACTGATATTATAATAGTATAATGAAAAAAGGTCCAGGTACTGACAACCCTTGCTTCTTTTAGATTGTACATACAGTCAAAAAAAAAACCGGTCAAGTGCGAGTTAATCTCGCGTACGACAAACCCGTCGTGTGCGGTGTGCGCATCATCACTGCTCTCAAAACGATGAAGGAAGACATCGAAAGGAAACCGGCATGTCTTAGAACCAAAAATTCGAAGACATGTGACATTCATCAACCCGCGCTGGGCCCGCGTTGTGGATTACGGCCCATTCCCTCTGCTAAAGAGGAGGCCTGAATCCCAACAGTGGGAACATTATAAGGCCGAGTATGTATGTGTGCTAGAAAAACGTTTGCAGAGTCAGCTAGTGACATAATTATACTACTTGTAGGTCCTGTATTAACTGGGTGGGTCTCGTAAAGTAGTACGTACTGGGTTGCGAGTCTACAGTCATTCGTAACGTAAACTACTAACCTAATTTCCCATCGGCTACACACACACTCACGTTTATAAATGAGGGGCGTTGGTTGTAAACACGTGACTGTTCCCTTCCTTAGTACAGACAGCGTAAAGTGTTATTTAGTGCCGTGACACGCTCACGCACATAACGTGCACGTAACAGGTTATGCACTAGTTGATGGATACGCTTCGCTGGTAATATTACGTGGTGCATTGCGCGTGGTTGATTTGGTACTGAAAACTGGCCGATGAATAACAGAATTATCATTATTTTTATTTCTACTGTCGCTCTATGGAACACAGGAACTGGTAGTATTATGCTACTGGTTATATTAATAATAATAATAACCTCATCGCCGTATATCTACGTTGACGTCGTGGTGGGGCTTGTGCGCTCCAATAAACCCTAGGTCTGTGTCGGAAGCGTATGCTTTGCCGTAACATGCCTAGGGTGAGGGGCTAGACTAAGAGAGATACAATCCGCAGGGCTCTGTCTTGTCTTTCTTGGCTGGCTTGAGTGGAGATGCGCAAGAGCAAACGTGCTCGGGAGAAGGGTGTACAATCCAGTAAGGTGCTGGTAGGGCTCTTGACCGTACTTCCGGGATTGTACTGATAGCCGTGGTATACCTCTCCACTCCTCAAGCACTTCAGGATAAGTTGCCCTCTTGTTGCTATGTCACTACGTGCTTGCGACCGTTTTTGGGGGTCCATTTATTGAGTGTGCAAGTCACGCCCTTGCATTTTATCGATGGAAATCATAACATACATAAATAATAAATTATTTAGTTAGTAAACATGATTTAAAACTATTTTAGTAACACTTCACTTGCTTCACACACAATTCACTATTTTGCTATTACGGCTGGATGTGAATTTCAGTAATCCACCTAGTAATAAACCCAGTCATTGGGTAGGTTAGGTGTACTCTTTGTAAGTGCGGTGTCCCTGTTCAAAACATGAGCCACACGCTAGAGTGCTTCAAGTACTCATACACCTTAACCACCGTGTGTGCCACCAATGCTGCAGTTAACGTAACCATCTACTGGACCCAAACAATTTAAAGAGTTTACCATCGAAAAGATAAAGTTGCTGGTAATACTACTATTACTTAATAGATAATACCAACCCGCACGTTCATGAGGTCGAGAATTGCATCTTTTTGGCAAAGTTTGAAACGGTCCAGTAACAATATTATGGGAGCAATCTTGAGCACTCTACCTAGTCCTACATTTATGTACTGGATTTCTGTAAACCTGAATGAGAACAAAAAAACTGGGCAAGTGCGAGTTGGACTAGCTCCCTAAGGGCTCCGTACAAACTATCCGTAAAGAGTTCAATTCCTGATTGGAGAGTTGAATTTTTTTTAAATTGATATAAACCAGTGCTTGACTGCGACCTCACCTGATGGTAAGCAGTGACGCTTACCGTCAGGTTTTTTTCAAACACACAAAAAAATCTCTTTTTGTGACGTAGGTAACTACATATTTTGTATACTATGTTTCGTATACTTCTATACTTGTATTACAAAAGCTTGCTTTATGCAAAATTTCAGGATTCTGGGTCAACGGGAAGTACTCTAGAATTTTAGTTCCCTTGAGTGTCGAAATATACCTACGTTTTTTGCGACATAAACGGCCATGTCTTTTTTTCCGGTAACTTAGAAGTTTGATTTTTTCACAGCGTCAAGGGACCGCAGACCTGAGTGTATGGTTTTAATTTCACCTCGATACGTCCACGTTTTCCCGAAATAAAGGGTCTTGAAAGATAGACAGACAGACAGAAGGACGGTCAACAAAGTAATCCTATAAGGATTCCGTTTTTTCCTTTTGAAGTACGGAGCCCTAAAAATGTAAGGTATTAGGGCTAACTGGGCATGATTATGGGTCGTGAATGCCCGTCATGCGTCCCAATAATTTGTGTTCGCATTATGGGGATAAAGAAAATGTAATAAAACAATTAAAATTACGTCCCGTGGTTCTCATACACTGTCTTTATTAATTAATGTTAATATATTAATACAGTCCCAGGTATATAATATAACTAACCGTATTACGGAAAGGCACGCAGGATTTAAAAACGTCGCTATAATGACGTTTTCGGCAACCTCATGTTCAACCGAATTGTGGTGGTCCTGCAATAAATGATTATTATTATCATAAGCAAAATCAGCCTTAACTCTATAAAGCGGCTAACTACTGCGGCTTAAACCTTCTTTCTAGGAGAGGGAATGGGTCGTAATCCACCTTACTAGCCCAGTGCGGTTTGATAGTTGTAACGTCTTCGAGTTTTTGGTTCTAAGACATGCCGATTTCCTCACGATGTTTTCCTTTACCGTTTTGAGAGCAGTAGTGATGAAATAAACTACACAAAGTAAAGCACCTACCCGGGTTTGAACCTGCAAAATACGATTCGTAAGTTTACACTGGACCAACATTGATCAGACACAAGATAGTTAACACAGTCGGCCTTATAATTTTTCCCACTGCTGGGACACAGGATTCCACTCTAGGAGAGGAAGTAGGCCGTAATCTACCACGCGGACTTAGTATGGGTTGGTACCTGGATGTCACTCGTCTTCGATTTTTTTGGTTCTAGGGCATGCCGTTGTCCTTACGATGCTTTCCTTCATCGTTTCGAGAGCAGAGGTAATGAAATAAATTGTACAAAGTAAAGCTGGTTTGGACCTGCAAAGTACGACGGGGCTGTTACTACTGATCCAATACTGCTAGCAAAGGAGGCGGCCGATCGCGTGAGGCAGCGGCAACGGTCCTCACGCCCCAACCGCTGCCGGGATTCCGATCCCGATTTCCGGCCACCGTAGGCGCAGGCTTGCGGACGGCGAGCAATGGGTGGTTCGCCGTCCGACCGTGCATAACCGTCCGGACCGAGCCCAAGTCGTCGACGGTGCGTATTTTTCCACGCGCGCCTCAAGGTGATGTCAGCAAATCGTAGGGGCCCAGCAGGGTCGAAGCCTACTGGGGCCATGGGTAGTGTAAAAACGAAACCCGGGGCCCTGGGACGAAGGCAACGAAGGAACAGGAGTGGGTTTTAAGTCAGTAAAAGTCTGACACTATTTCGCGCTCCGCCCAAGAGCGGGATTTGTCATTAGATGATAATCCCACCTTAAAAAAAACGAGTGTGCTTATGACCACACGACTGAAGTGAAACTTCTTTCGCTCCATCTGTATGTATATATATATATATGTGTGTACAATATATACATGTATACACATATATATATATTTATCTTCTACAAATATCAACTAATTCATCATCCAGTAAATTGTACAAAGACCTCGGCTTTGATGTGTCCTTGAACTCAAAATGTGGCTCTGTGATTGGTCGGCCAATCACAGCTATTTCTTTTGCTTTTGTTAGTTTTACGTAATTCGAATTTCAAAATGTACACAATAAAAATACGATAATATTCAAATTAAACGCCAAATATCTTTAGTAAGATACATAAAAACATATGTAATAGCCATAGTTGCTATGAGAGGAAGAGAGAAAGTAAATGTGCGCGCGCACTGCTGTCTCTTGCTTATATCCCCCACTTAACTTCCGTTCGCCTTGCCCGATCACACTTTTCGTAACGCTTACGTCACGCGTTCGCCAGCTTACTCCCCAAGTCAAGCGTGCGTAAAGAAGTTTCACTTCAAAAAAACACTGTTCAGACACAACACTGTTCACATCAGACATGAATTAACTAAAATGACTGAGAATGTTACAAAAATACACACAACCTGTTTTATTGTATTTAAACAAAGATATGAGCTTAGCGAGAATTGATTTTTTTGTATTTTTATGAATTGTGTATTTTATTCGACTAAATCAGCATGCTTAGCGATTCTTTCTAATTTTCATTATGTTTCTATTTTACTAACAATATCTCAAGAATTTTCTCTAAACATTAATTTCTTATTGTTTCAGATGTGGTTAGCGGCGCTAACTATAGTAGTAGCAGCTTGTTTATACTTATACTTTGACACTCATAAGCCTAAGAAATTCCCTCCGGGCCCAAAATGGGTTCCAATCCTTGGTTGTGCCAACGAAATTTATAAGCTTCGAGAGAAAACAGGTTACCTGTACAAAGCTGTGAAGGAACTCTCTCTAACGTACTCCAAAGATGGGACACTACTTGGTCTCAGAATCGGAAAAGATAGAATCGTAATGGTAAACAGTCTAGAAGCAAATAAAGAGATGCTTTTCAATGAAGACATTGACGGTAGACCAAAAGGAATCTTTTATCAAACAAGAACTTGGGGAGAAAGGCGTGGAGTTTTACTCACTGACGGAGAGCTATGGAAGGAACAGAGGAGGTTCCTATTACGACATTTAAAGGAGTTTGGCTTTGGAAGACGAGGAATGGAGGACATTGCCCGGTTAGAAGCATCGCATATGGTGCACGACGTCCTCGAGATCGTTGGTGAAAACAGCGGCAAAACAGCCGTTATTCAGATGCATAATTTCTTTAATGTTTACATATTAAATACTCTGTGGACGATGATGGCGGGAATTAGGTATAAGCCTAGTGACCCTCAGATGAAGGTGCTTCAAAGCCTTCTATTTGACTTATTCGCCGCAGTAGATATGGTCGGCACTCTATTCAGTCATTTCCCTATTCTCAGTATTGTGACACCCACTCTCTCTGGCTACAAAGACTTTATTAGGACGCACAAAAGAATATGGAAGTTCCTCCGGGAGGAGTTGGCGAGACATAAAGATCGTTTTGACCCATCTCAAGAGGATAGGGACTTTATGGATGTTTACATAAGAGTTTTGAAAAATAAAGGTGAAGTGGATACGTATTCTGAAGGTCAGCTGGTGGCCATGTGCATGGACATGTTCATGGCAGGCACGGAGACAACTAGCAAGAGCATGAGCTTCTGCTTCAGTTACCTGGTTAGGGAGCAGGCGGTACAGAAAAAGGCTCAGGAAGAAATTGATAGAATAGTTGGCAAAGATCGGAAGCCCAACTTGGATGATCGTCCCAAGTAAGTATTCTTCATATAAAAGCATAAAATAAAGTGAAAAAGCTTAGTAGTTACTACACAATTGCTTGAACATAAGATTCTGATTCGACCTCGCTACACTGTCACACAAAATAATCCTTAGTAATTGTTAATACTTTTCCTATATTTGAAAACTAAGACATTTTTACCTAATGTTTCTGAGACTATCGGCATACACAATTGATTTAACATAAGATTCTGGTTGACCTCGCTATATTGGTTTTAACGTCACTCAAAATAATCCTTAGTATAATTAACATTATTGTCCAATATGAAAACCAAGAAATTTTTGTCCAATGTTTCTGGTGCCATCATCACATTGCGTTAACCGTCATCGTTATTGCTGCCTATTACACATGTTGAACACGAGCATGTCTTGACTAATTTGTAAATTAAATTTCTCGTTTCAGTATGCCGTATAACGAGGCAATTGTCCACGAATGTGTACGCCATTTCATGGGACGAACGTTTGGAGTGCCACATCGCGCTTTGAGAGATACGTGGCTAGCTGGTTACTTTATACCTGAGGTAAGATTTACTTTCTGCAGTAATTGATGCAGTAAGAAGTAACTTTAACAGCTATCGAATGATTAAGTGTAGTTATGGACTAGTATTCTTTTCCGTTTAAGTTAAAATATGTAATGTAGACAGCTACTAAAATTTCACCAGATATGATAAACTTCTATGTGATAGAATTTTGAGCCTTAACATAATATTTACAGTCTTCTATGTAATCAGTCAGGCTACTTTTATTTTTTTCTTCTTATGCTACTTAGTAAACGTTACCAATATACTCGCCGTACGTCGGGTTGTCCGATGGTAGAAAGGTGATGGCGGAATCAAGTCATGCAATTCCCGCGCACACTCTCCAAAATGCAACCTGTAAAATACCGATAGGCTGGCTACCCTGCGCCTGTGCTCGAGGCGTTGTAGATTGAACTTAACCAAATCTGAATCCCCAATTAGCCTCTTCGCACGCCTTTCCACTGAGTCCAAAGCTGCTAGATTATATTAACAGGTGCCTTATCTCCATGTTTCAGGATACGATGGTCCTGAGCAACTTCACGAATATATTGATGGATGAAGAGATGTTCCCCGAGCCATACTCTTTCAAGCCGGAACGATTCATATCCGAGGGAAAAATCTCTCTACCAGAGCACTATTTTCCATTTGGGTTAGCCAAACATAGATGTATGGGCGATGTGTTAGCTAAATGCAATATTTTTATATTTACCACTACTATGTTGCAGAGATTCTCTTTCTTACCGGTTCCTGAGGAACCTTTGCCGTCTCTCGATCATGTAGATGGAGCAACGCCTTCCGCTGCTCCATTCACAGCACTAGTAGTTCCAAGAGAGGTGTAATCCTCATTGTTATGTCGAAATCTAGTAAAGGTGGCTGGTTACCTTAACTATATTATTTGGGAACCATATTATGTGTATACTCAATCTAGTAGTTTAGATTGCGGTTGATCGATGACGTCGAAAGTTAAGATTGCTTCAGTGTGTGCAAGGCAGATGAAATTGTGTCGTCGATCGACTGGTTAATAGGGAATATGCATGATAAAAACAATTTGTTAACTAACCAGTTTATCAATAAATATACAAAAATAGAAAACTAAATATGAAAACAATATCAAAATTGGTAGGAAAGAACACGAGATATAAAAATTTTAAACAAATATATCAGTCTCTCTCGCCAAGACGTTTTCTATAGCGGCCGTACGGGTGTTGAAGTCATAGACCATGATAGACTTCTCTTTAATAGTAGCAGCTTTGAAGTTTTATTTACTTCGTAGAATCGTAACTGAAGATATTTTAATTTATTTTTCATAATATTATATATTCCTTGCTGTCCTTAAATTTATATAGATTCTATGTTGGTGTTTTTATATGTGTAGCAGTAGCGGATTTGACCACTGTAGACTACTGCATTTCTAGTATGAGACTAAAGACTATTTATGGGTAATGTATTTACATGTATTTATATATTGTTGTTAATATATATGAGGTAGGATTTTAGATCGGTTTTTCATTGTGTTTCTATTTGCTGAGATATTAGTCTCTTAATAATATTATAATGATAAAGGTTATTTTGCGTCCGGATAAAAAAGGCTTTTTTAAAAGTTTTCAATTGAATTATATGAATGTTGTACTGAAATATTTTTAACTTCACCACAGAGAAATAAATGAAAAGAAGACACAGTGTACAAAAGTTAGGACAGAATTCACCAATAAAACTAATCACGTTTTAACGTTTGGCTTGCATAATCGCGTTTAGCCGCTGTCACTAGTGTCACTTGTCTGTATTTTTCTTTTGTTGTATTTTTACAAGTGACACTAGTGACAGCGGTTAAACGCAATTATGCGAGCCAAATGTTAAAACGCGATTACTTTTATTGGTAAATTCCGCCCTAAGAATGCTAGCTATAATAATAACTTCAACTTGAAGATTATTTTCGGAGGAGAACTTCGGCTTTTTGTTACTCTGTGGTTTAGTATCAAATTTTATATTCAGGAGAGATTGCTGACTGATCTAGAAATAGGCTCTAATTTATGACTATTTCAAATGAAGCGAATTGTATTTTTATCTAAATTTATTAAAGAAAGTTAAAATATTTGTGTGCCCGGCTGTTACGACGGCACATCGAGTTTTAGATAAAAATCGTCTTTGACACTTGTTTAGTATCATAATTATGTGCCATTGAAAAGTCCGGTTACGGTAACCAATTAGTAAACAATATTTACTGTTTAAAAATCAAATGTATTTTATGTATGCATGTTAAATTGGCGCCTAACATTATTGTAGTTTCGACACGTTGAAACAAAAATAAAATAAAATCTTCAAAGGGAACAGTTTTTTTACTTACTCTGACAAATTAATTATAAAATATCTATGTCCTATTGTGTATCTAGGTTATCCAGTAGTCCCGCATTTTGTGAGCTAGAGGGCCTTCCACTAGTTAGAATCGGGATAAATTCTAGGTTCCTACTGAAAGAAAAATATAAAAATCCTAATGGAATCCAGGGATCGACTTCATGACCAGCTCTTAAGACTAGGTGTGACAGCGTCATCAATTGGTGACCTCCTTTCTAAGGTATTTTAATTTGAAAAGGGTGCTGTTGTCATTACTTATAACTATAGCGTAACTTCAATAGGTATACTCAAACTTTGACAGTGTATAGCGGCTTAGTTTAGTTAACTTTTGTGTCTAAACACACTATGCCGAAGGTATGCGACCGAAGTTCGGCATGATTACTGACGACACATTATGCCGAAATTACGTTGCGTTATAGCGTACAGCCGAACTCAGTCCGGTAAGTTCAGTGACAATTCAAGAGCAAAGTTTATACGCGACCGAAGTTCGGTTCAACTGCTAATGAAGAACCGGGGCAGGGAGCAGGCATGCCTGCGCCCCGCGTGTTCACCCGTTGTGTTTATTAAAATAATAACAGAACCCTAAACGGATCACTTTGTTTTGCGTTGTAACGAGTCGAAATCGTCTCGCCACACAATTCGCTTTTAGGCGATTTCCGAAGCGATATTGTGAAGACGTCCCTAAAAGAACGTGTAACCAAGTAAGGAAATCATTTAAAAAGTGAGCTGTCAGATTTGTTTTTTCAATTTCTGACCCGGCGATGTGATGGCGAGCAGCTATTTTTTGCTTCTGCTAATTTTTTGAAATAAATGGACAGTAATCGTCGATATTTTGTGCCCTGTAATGGCTTAAAAGGATTAAAAGCAGTCCAACCTCTTGTTTCCTAATAGGATTGGTGTATATTTTTCGGTAAGAATTTATTTTTGGATTTTTACATGACGCGTTGTCGTGGGTTTTCGTTCTCGCATCTTACATCTCATTGTTCTTTACAGTTGAAGTGATTTTCCGCCCACTTATTTCTTTTGATGTATTTAAAGCGCACTCAACATTTTACAAGAAAAAAAAAGACGGTGAGTTTTCACTAAAAAATACTAAGCGACCTCGTGTTTGAAACTCAAACTTTCATGTAATCTAATGATTCCAATCGCTTGTTTCAGCCGCCTGGCGTTTTTTTTTTATTTTTTTTCCTTTTCTCATATTCCTCGATATTGGAATCCTTTGGACTGGTCTGCATTGCCCCGCCTGGATGAGGATTGCTTTTATTGGAATTATTTAAACTTAACTTCAAAGATGCAACAATACTATTTTAGTTCCAATACTCTCAACAATGTCATTTGATAAGTATCTCAAGGGTATGTATGCCTGGTCATGAACTGTGGGCCGGAAGAAATTAAAGACTAAAGCTTGACTTATATTTTTAATCTTTTTTTTCCTATATGGCCTACCACCAGCCGATTAAAGGCCAAGACTCTCCGAACTGTAGTGAATCCGAGTTTTTTTTTTGAGGATGTACCTGGCGCCCGAATTATCCATTTAGCTATCGGTACATCATCAACCCTCTATTAACACACACACATTTCATAACCCCATACAGCGTCTGTCTGTCCGGCTGTATACAACACTAGTTTTAGTACATACGAAACCTGAAACACCTGTCTAGTATTCTTATGTAAATAATCGTATGTACTAAATTTTTAAACCGTTTATTGAAAAATCACGCACGCGCCGTCTAGTGCTCATCTATATATATAAAAGGAGAAACTGACTGACTGACATATCAACGCACAGCCGGAACTACTGGGACTAGAAGCGTGAAATTTTGCACAAGCTTTCCTTTTATGACGTAGGCGAGCACTAAGAGAGGATTTTCCAAAATTCACTCCCGAAGGGGTTGAAACAAGGGTCTAAAGTTTGTATGGAAAAACTTATTTTCAAGCGGGCGAAGCCGCTGGCAGAAGCTAGTTGATAATAATTATTTAGTTTGTATTGTAATTAACTGGTGATAACGTTTTTCATCACACTTGTAGGCTTTGGTCACACTACGTTTTATTACTTACGTGGCTTTTACAAATAAAGTACGTAATAATATTTACCTAAACTTGACCATCTTGGCGTGAGAAAAAGCAACTGTGGAAGTATCACTAAAACTGTTTATTTATGGACTTTCAAAGTTCGAGCACTTGTGTAGAAAAACCCTGTACAAGACTAACTACATTTTCAGTTTAAAATTCTAGAATTGCTGTATGAAAAACGAATTTTCAGTGAACGGTCGCTATAAATGTAGATGAAGTTTAAGTTCGATTAGTTTTATCGTCTTTTTTTTTCGATGGGAAAATCATCCAAAGATATCTTTCGCTCCTGGGCGGAGCGAGCGATAATGTCAGACTTTTACTGACTAAAAACCCCCGTCTATTTCTTTTTGCCTTCGTTCTAGGGCCCCGGGGTTCGCTATCGCATCACCCATGGCCCCGGTAGGTTTCCTATTACCTACTAGACCCCTACGGTTTTACTGACATCTCCTTGAGTAGTTTAATCGTCTATGGTTTTATATATAGTATAGTTTTAGTATAGTAGTTTATAATACTTAGTTTATCCTTGCCCCATTTCATAATGAGTGTAGCGACATCTATGGCGTTACATAAGAACTAATCCTGCATCGCGCAATTATAGTTCTCCGCGCGATTAGAACATATAAAACAGCCCAAAATCATCTATCGGGCAGTTGCCCACCAGACATAATACCCGTCTGGTCAGAGAATCTTCCGTTTTCAACGGAGTTTTGTGGGACTTTACACTCTGTTCCGCCTACCTCTAAATGGGTATGGAAGTAAGAAGTATATTGTTTTCAGTGCTAATAATCCTTGCCCCGTTTCATTATGGGCATAGAAGTAAGAGATATAATGTTGTTAGTGCTAATAATACTTAGTTAGTCCTTGCGCCGTTTTATTATAGGAATCTGCGACGACGTCTGGCGTACACGTACCGCTGCCCGGGTCGCGCCTCCCACCCGCTTGCACCAGATTATCTAAATAACATAATTTACCTCTTAGTTCGCTCATTAACTAGAACTAATTTTATACTATGCCTCCCTCTTCTCCATCCAAAACTTTCACTATTTAGAGTGATCTCTTACCCAAGTTTACTCCATGAACATGATCATCATCATCATCATCATCATCATTTCAGCCGAAAGACGTCCACTGTTGGACATAGGCCTCCCCCAAGCGTCGCCACAATGACCGATCCTGTGCTTCTCGCATCCACCGCACTCCCGCGACCCTCACCAGGTCGTCGGTCCACCTTGTGGGAGGCCTTCCAACGCCTCCCACAATGAACATGATCAGAGGGTTGAAATTAAAGTTGATAATTTACAATCGTTAACGCAAGTACAAAACTTCAAATGTATGGGAATGACATTATCTCAACGTTAAAGTCAAGTAGGCAGAACAAAGGAATCGGAGGCGTTACCGACTGTAGAAAGAGATTCGAAACGAAGTGGTCGTACCTTGGCTAGGCCTGCAGATCGTCATACTATCTTGACCGCGGTCATTCTTGACGGCGTCGTCCTCCCTCAGACATTCATAGAGTGACTATAATCGCCGACCTGTCCAGGAGAATACTACGTGGCCAGCCAACACCCTCTTCATCCTGCCTTACTCAATTAGCCGATATTGGGTAATAAACTAGACTCTAAATATTGTAAACAACCACTTTTTTTAAGAGAGTAACCATGTGGTTTCCTGTCGGTTCTTCTTCAGCGCGAACCATGCACTAGCTTCTGATGTATTATAAGTGCCCATGTAGGCCTATGTGAAATAAAAATATTTTTGATTTTGATTTTATTCTGAGCAAATATTTTAATACTATGGGACCCACTCCTTACTTGTGATCTGATAGTCTCTTGTGTTCTGCTACAAGTTTATTGCCACTGCTATTCAGTGTGTCTTAGTAATAAGAATAAAAGGCTAGAATTCTTAAATCATCTTCATTTTCCTGCCCTTGTCCCGTGCTATTTGGGGTCGGCGCAACACGTTTTTTTCTTCCATTCTGCCCTGTCACTCGTCATGCTATCACTAAATTCCTTTTCTTTCATATCACTCTTCAAACAATCCATACATCTTTTCTTTGGCCTCCCTCTACCTCTCGATCCATCCACATGTATGCTCATAACTCTTTTAGTAACATGCATTTCATCCCTCCTCTTTACGTGACCATAGCAAGACAAACGATTCCCCTTCATCTATTCAGTCATTGGCACCACTTTCAAACTCCCTCTAATATACTCATTTCTCACTTTATCCATTCTCGTCACACCACACATACATCTCATCATCAAAAAAAATCAAGGGACAAGAAAATAATGAGTGATGATGATCATTATGATAAGGATGATGATAAAATTGAGATTTCTGCTTGAATGAAATCAAAACACTGCAATGGAATTATTGAGAAAGGGTTCTCAATAATTCCATTGCAGTGGATGATATAAATGAAATTTATTCACCAAAAACCATTGTTGTTCAGAGAAAACAAGGTAGATGAGTAGCGGTGGTAAATTACAATCCGCAGACTGTATAGTAGTACTGACACAATGTCAGATAGAACTATTACTTTCAATTGACTTAGTAATTCGCGCTATCGCAGTCTGAACAATATCTCAAACTCGAGGTTTGCACCCGGTTGGTAAGATGTTACTGCCATCAAATACAATCTGCGGAAGCATGTCGTTGTCGTACCCGAATAAATCGCCAAGGTAAATCTTAAAGAGCTGTGATAGGCAATGGTAGCAGCAAAACGTCCACAGATAAACATGAATGTCCTTAAACACCAGTGTAAGTACTTTCTGTTTAGTTAAGACATCCATCTCAACATCCTCATCTCCGCTACTTGCAAAATTGTTTCATTTTTATATAAGATGATGAGTTGCTTTCACGAGTATTTGCTTGGTGCTAGCATGATGGATCTAGTCTCTAGTCAAATGAGATTGACTGGCGTCATATTATCTATTTTTTTATTAATCGATACCCGCATCGAAAAAGGCAATATCTCGGATTACAGTCCAAACAAAATTCAAGCATGGGCACTATCACTTTAAGGTTAATTTTGAAAAATGATTAATGTACAACCTTTTTCGTTGCGTGTGTTGATATAGTTTTACGGCTCTTCAGGATCAGATGTAAAAGACAGTAAAGAATCCTTATAAAGATTAATACTTACTTATATAAGCCACTTCTTTACTCTGGACTATTTCTTGATGAACTGGAACACGAAGGGTTTGAAAGGGAGGATACAATAAAAATACCTTTATGATGAGTATGAATTTAATGGAAAATGGATGTCTTATTATTAATAACTACAATATAAGAGGAGAAAACAAAATTGTCACTTAAAACTAATACAACCTTAACATTAACTTAACTTCAATCATAATATGCAAACAATTTCTATTACCAGACGTATTGGAACGCAAACGGTAACTTCATATTTCTCTAAAACTTTACTTCAAACCTTATGTGCAGTAATTGCTAAGTTTCCTTACGACTATTACCATCCTTTTACCTAAAACTAAATGATACGACATAATCGTTTTCAGACTAGAAAACAATACTTTTTTAGTGAGCTCGCTTTTGACTTCATTCTTGCCTGATGGTAAATGGTTTTTTTTTTAGGTGGCACGCAAAGCAGATGTTGACAGAAAGTTTCACTCTGTGGTTGTGCGCATGTAAGTCTGGAGTTATAGCGCTGAGTACGATAGTCGGGATTGCAACCAAGTGAACACTCCTTGATGTACAGCCTGCCGAAGTCTGACTGGCACGTAGTATGTATTCCGCTGATGTGCTAGGCTATAAAGCACCAGCCTCTCGACGTCCATAAGCCATTGCGTTTTCTATTCCACCAACTCAAGATGCATCATAGCAAGATGTTTTTCTAGTTTTAAAACAATTATGTGAAGGATCTGGAAGAACAAATGGATTGTGCATTGTTTGACTGCGGCCAATTTCTTTTTCGCCAATGATTACAACCTCCTCGGTGAATGATAGTAATATACTGCACATCGTTCTAAACCCGATCCAGTTCCCGTTTCTGTTCCCTTGCGCTTCCGTCTTACAATACATTCAATTCGTTACAGTTACTGTCCTTATCTAGCCACGCATTAGTCTTAAATATCTATTTTGCTGACTCAGCATTACATACTAAGAAGATATATTCAAAATTACATACTAAGGTCATTACAAACGGACTGTTTTGGCAATTTTCTCAAAAGCGGCAGGTTCGCATGTGGCTTTTATATTGTCTAAATCCAGTCCGTTTGTAGCTTAAACGTATTAATATGGTTATTAAATATGGTTAATAAGTATGACTAAATATAAATGACTGACATACATGTTACTATTTCATATATTTGTGGTAGAACGCATGGCGAGCTCAATGCTTAAAGGTAACATTGTGTGTAAACCTTGCTTTCTCTCGAATTTGTTTTCATACAATGTTTCCGTGGAAGCAGATCTCCAATCCAAAACTTTCGACTTGAACCCGGGAAACAAATAACAATTAGGGGGTTCCAATAACAGCATTCGATGGTAAAAAATTAACATCTTGAATTATTAAATTGATAGTAATTGTGATAATTGCTGTGTAATATTACAATTACTGTCAACTATCTCGTTCTCTACTAACCGAGTATTAGTTGTGGCTGCCTACTTTCGGACCGATGTTATACAAGTCAAGTTAAATAAAGATCGCATAGGGTTTCTACTGGCGATCAACTGAAGCAGGCACAGCCAAAAACACCTCCAGAATATCGAACGTCCATGCAACTCTTCTATTGTTAACAATTTTCAATGGGTAAAACCTTAATATTAAATAATGTTAAACGGCCAAAATATACAGAATTAACTATGAATCCGGCTTAAATGTAGTATGTGG
Organism: Mythimna pallens; assembly: GCA_961205895.1. Taxonomy (NCBI): domain Eukaryota; kingdom Metazoa; phylum Arthropoda; class Insecta; order Lepidoptera; family Noctuidae; genus Mythimna; species Mythimna pallens. Next base: position 2,131,770 of record OY540824.1, read on the forward strand.
TGAACTAAATCTGTTTTAGCATGTCAGTCGTACCTATCGCTATTATCTATAATCTAAGTCCAATAATGTCCGATTTAAATCCCGCCTGCCTAACAAACAACGAAAGTTGATTTAACTTACTAACGTTGTTTGATTATCTCAGAGTCAAACAGACCAAGATTTCCAAAGGATTACTCTTAAAACTATGATGCAGCGAAAGGTGATAAAATGAAGCGATGATGACATGTGATGAATTGAATTACCTAACTATTTGAAAATAAACGAGACGTTAACAACTTATTCAGGCAAGATCGGAAATATAAAAAAGAGACAAAAAATAAAACTATAGTAGAAATGAATGAAATTATAGAAGAATATGGCACTTAAAAACAGAAGAAGACACTAAGGAAACCAAGGAATCACCAGAGGCACAGAACAAGGGTGTCTGGTGATCAGCAGTAGTACAGCCCTACTCCGCCGATGACGCTGCTGTCGTCACCGGCCACTGACATAGGTAGGGACTGATAAACTAAAAATAAAAGAAAAAAAATCAAGGGACAAGAAAATAATGAGTGATGATGATCATTATGATAAGGATGATGATAAAATTGAGATTTCTGCTTGAATGAAATCAAAACACTGCAATGGAATTATTGAGAAAGGGCTCTAGTGGATGATATAAATGAAATGTATTCACCAAAAATCATTGTTGTTCAGAGAAAACAAGGTAGATGAGTAGCGGTGGTAAATTACAATCCGCAGACTGTATAGTAGTACTGACACAATGTCAGATAGAACTATTACTTTCAATTGACTTAGTAATTCGCGCTATCGCAGTCTGAACAATATCTCAAACTCGAGGTTTGCACCCGGTTGGTAAGATGTTACTGCCATCAAATACAATCTGCGGAAGCATGTCGTTGTCGTACCCGAATAAATCGCCAAGGTAAATCTTAAAGAGCTTTGATAGGCAATGGTAGCAGCAAAACGTCCACAGATGAACATGAATGTCCTTAAACACCAGTGTAAGTACTTTCTGTTTAGTTAAGACATCCATCTCAACATCCTCATCTCCGCTACTTGCAAAATTGTTTTATTTTTATATAAGATGATGAGTTGCTTTCACGACTATTTGCTTGGTGCTAGCATGATGGATCTAGTCTCTAGTCAAATGAGATTGACTGGCGTCATATTATCAATTTTTGTGTTAATCGATACCCGCATCGAAAAAGGCAATATCTCGGATTACAGTCCAAACAAAGTAGTAGATACTGCTACTAACCCACTTGTTAGACCCTTTCGTACATCGGTAGATACGGTGGAAACAAAATGGATGTGGGTACGTGAGGCCTGTTGAGGTCTTATTATGGTGTTCTCCAGCACCATTTTGCTCAACGTCGTCTAATATGACTTGTTTAGACACAGGCGGTGGTAATGGCGGAGAGAATGTTAGTAATGGAACTATTAAATTGGATAGATACACTGTGTGAACGATTTATGATGACTTGGATGACTCAGTACATTTACTGTCACATTTTCTGCCATCGTTTGCACCTATGTTTGACGTGGAAGAAATAACAATGAACCAGAGGTAAGTGTCCCATGCACACTAGAGATGAAAGATCTTTGATGTAAAAGTTATTTAATTTGATTTAACCAGAAGGAAATTATGCATATCAATACCATTCAGTCAAAAGACGACAGCAATTTGAAAACAAATCCTACGATTTTATTCAATTTTAAATTTTAGGTATGTGTTTATAAAAACGAAAACCATTGTTTAAACTATCGAACTGTTTCTTTTTTGTGTATCTGAACTTTTAAAATCAAAACTCAATCAGAAACTCAAATCGGACATTGAATCACGGAGGTTCTGCAATGGGTACTCCGTGATCAGCAGAACGAAAGCTCCTTTCAAGCCGATGACGCTGCTGCCGCCACCGGCGAGGAAAACTTATGACAAATCTATTTAAATATCGCAAATAGACCATCAAATATTTTGATAAACTGTGGAAACCTGATTGATTCTCTGCATTAAGTTCAGAGCAGAGCAATCCATTGAAATTTTAAATACTCCAAACATATTTACTTGGTTTCCACAAAGAACGGTCAGCAATTTTAGTCAATCATAGTATAAAGTACCTAAATATTATCAAGGAGACTCCGTTTCAAATAAATAGTACTTTTTTATTCGTATAGTGATAAGAACAACGGGTTATTAACAAATTAGTTATAATATTTATTTAGTAATTGAAATAATTATTAATAACCAGGTTATTACGCAAATCGGATATTTTGAGAATTAACCAACTTGTTAGTGGTGGTTAACTAGTAGATTTGGCCTCAAAAATCGATTACACCTTCTTTGTTTTAACCGTTGTCTACTAGTTAACAAGAAAAACAACATCATGTGGCTATTGCAAGACAAACAAAAACTGTTCTAATTGTTTTAAAAGTCTTACTTTTTGTGACTAGCACTAGCTAGTGCAGCCAGCCGCTGCCTGGTGTGTCTCGGCCCTTAATCTGTATTTTTGGAAGTCTGGATTATGAAAACGGAAACTTAATCAGAAAATTAAGACTAGTATTTTGAAACACGGAGGATCTGAATTGTGTGGAACTCCGTGTTCAGCAGAAACTAAACCTCCCCCTCCCCACGTCGGTGACGCTGCTGACGCCACCGGGGGACACTAATAAAAAAGTTGGCATTCAATGAGTCTATACTCCATCCGCATTAAGATTAAACATTTAAGCAAATCTTTTTTACCGTAGGCCGGTAGGGTCTAAAAGTGGTTACAGTAACAGTTATTTACTGTATCCGCTATTTATCATGCAGTGGTGGCAAATCGGAATTAAAGTCAAAACCGGTGCAATGTACAGTAATAAAAGTTTGTTCAAATTACTAATCATGACGCGAATGGAATATAGACAAAGTGCTAACGACTAATCCTTATGATTAGTAAAAAAATAAAATGAAAGGAAATGATTGACTTGCGAATTAATAAATAACCGAAAACTAAAACACTTTGCCCGATACTGTGATACTTGTGATATCGTGGCATGAGTCTGTTCTAAGAAAATTTAAACAAATAAATCGTTGCACCCATTTGATTTTATTCATGACATTATATAAAAGGAGTATTTTCGAAGGATCTGTTGTAAGAGGTTTTCCCTAAGCTGAAACCATCAAATGATTTGTGTCAATAGTGGCTGGGGATGTCGGATGCCCATTGCCTCACGAATGCCGAATATGGCTTGAACCAGAGCCAGATGCGAGAGGTCACTGCCGCCGATCGTTTACACGGGGACACGGTGGTGCTCCACCTGAGAGGGGCAGACTTCTACCATTTTCTTCACGGGTATTATTTCAGCCCCAACTGGCCATGTTTGGTGAAAATTAGCATCAGGAAGAAAGCTGTTTTCATTGCTGGTTTGTTAGTTTGAGCATAAGATGCAGGATCACCGACGAGCCTCGAAGAAATTATGAATCGATGTAGTGTTTGTTTACATATTAGTTGAAAGTTTTGGGTCACTACATTATCGAGTGGGAATAGGAAAATTGAAGGCGAAACTAACTCAAACCACTGACGATGATGAAGTTAAGGTTATTTGTATCCTTAAAGGTCTGATATCTTTAAAGGTACAAATAAAAAACTTTTTTTAAAATTGATATAAACTAGTGCTTGACTGCGATGGTAAGCAGTAATGCAATCGTTGATGGTGAGGCGCACTTTACTGAGAGCCTATTCACTCTAGCCTTGAAGACACCTAAATTATAATCGGACGGGAAAACCGTAGCAAGCAGATTATTCCAGTCCCTCGATGTACGCGGTATAAACGACGAGGCGAAACGCTTGGTCCGCTTGGTCATTTCTAGCCGACGAACGGCGAGTATCCAATCGCCATTCGTCGGCTAGAAATGAGATGGTGGAATCAAGTCATGCAATTCCTGCGCATACTCTCTAAAATGCATCCTGTAAAATACCGAAAGGCTGGCCACCCTACGCCTGAGCTCAAGGCTTGTCTTTTATCAGTGGATTTAGATACATAATTACAACAACGATATTGATAAATTTCGATTAACTCGCTATTTCTCACCGAATGTGAAGCTGTGAAATAGGCTCATCACTTGTGTATACCAAACACAGGACAAAATATAAAATTTCTTCGTACGCTAAGTTGTGACAAAGTTAAAAATTTTAAAGAAGTTTGTGTGTTCGAATTGAAATCGTTGTAGAAGGTAATTAATGCAATAACAATGTCCATATTTGGATTCAGCAAATGTAGAATTAAGCAACGCGTTACCAAAGTAAGGTAGATAAAAAGTTGATAAAGTTCGAGTAAGAGCCAATTTAAGATATTGGACCAATTATTAATGAACACAATTTAAGCAAATTGAAAAACGGTAAGAAATATATCATAGTAAGCAAATACTTTTGTAAAATACAAAGCCACGGTGAGGCGTAGTTACACCTCACCGTGGCCTTTGTATTTTGAGTCCAGCACTGGTCGCTTCTATGCTCTGGGAATATTTACAGATATATATGTCTTTTGAAAAACATTGAAAATTATTAAATTATTTTTTGTGTATCTGAACTTTTAAAATCAAAACTCAATCAGAAACTCAAATCGGACATTGAATCACGGAGGTTCTGCAATGGGTACTCCGTGATCAGCAGAACGAAAGCTCCTTTCAAGCCGATGACGCTGCTGCCGCCACCGGCGAGGAAAACTTATGACAAATCTATTTAAATATCGCAAATAGACCATCAAATATTTTGATAAACTGTGGAAACCTGATTGATTCTCTGCATTAAGTTCAGAGCAGAGAAATCCATTGAAATTTTAAATACTCCAAACATATTTACTTGGTTTCCACAAAGAACGGTCAGCAATTTTAGTCAATCATAGTATAAAGTACCTAAATATTATCAAGGAACCCCGTTTCGAATAAATAGTACTTTTTTATTCATATAGTGCTAAGAACAACGGGTTATTAACAAATTAGTTATAATATTTATTTAGTAATTGAAATAATTATTAATAACCAGGTTATTACGCAAATCGGATATTTTGAGAATTAACCAACTTGTTAGTGGTGGTTAACTAGTAGATTTGGCCTCAAAAATCGATTACACCTTCTTTGTTTTAACCGTTGTCTACTAGTTAACAAGAAAAACAACATCATGTGGCTATTGCAAGACAAACAAAAACTGTTCTAATTGTTTTAAAAGTCTTACTTTTTGTGACTAGCACTAGCTAGTGCAGCCAGCCGCTGCCTGGTGTGTCTCGGCCCTTAATCTGTATTTTTGGAAGTCTGGATTATGAATACGGAAACTTAATCAGAAAATTAAGACTAGTAATTTGAAACACGGAGGATCTGAATTGTGTGGAACTCCGTGTTCAGCAGAAACTAAACCTCCCACTCCCCACGTCGGTGACGCTGCTGACGCCACCGGGGGACACTAAAAAAAGGATCACCGATGAGCCTCGAAGAAATTATGAATCGACGTAGTTGTTTACGTATTAGATGAAAGTTTTGGGTCACTACATTATCGAGTGGGAATAGGAAAATGGAAGGCGAAACTAACTCAAACCACTGACGATGATGAAGTATCTTTAAAGGTCTGATATCTTTAAAGGTACAAATAAAAAACTTATTTTTTTAATTGATATAAACTAGTGCTTGACTGCGATTCCACTTGATGGTAAGCAGTAATGCAAACGTTGATGGTGAGGCGCACTAATTTATTGAAAGCCTATTCACTCTAGCCTTGAAGACACCTGAATTATAATCGGATGGGAAGGCCGTAGCAGGCAGATTATTCCAGTCCCTCGATGTACGCGGTATAAACGACGAGGCGAAACACTTGGTCCGGCCCGTAGAGGTTTAAACAACGTAAGGGTGGATACTCGCCGTTCGTCGGCTAATCAGAAATCAGAAACGTTTATTTCAAATAGACCAATTACAGGCACTTTTGAATTGTCAAAATGTCGGTCAGTCAAAAAAAAATACAAGTGAAGCTAAATTGCACGTTCCAAAGCGTAGATCTCTATGGAGAAGAACGTGCAAGAAACTCCATAGCTAGAAATGAGATGGTGGAATCAAGTCATGCAATTCCTGCGCATACTCTCCAAAATGCATCCTGTAAAATACCGAAAGGCCGGCAACCCTACGCCTGAGCTCAAGGCTTGTCTTTCATCAGTGGATTTAGATGCATAATTACAACAACGATATTGATAAATTTCGATTAACTCGCTATTTCTCACCGAATGTGAAGCTGTGAAAATAGGCTCATCACTTGTGTATACAAAACACAAGACAAAATAAAATTTCTTCGTACGCTAAGTTTTGACAAAGTTAAAAATTTTAAAGAAGTTTGTGTGTTCGAATTGAAATCGTTGTGGAAGGTAATTAATGCAATAACAATGTCCATATTTGGATTCAGCAAATCTAGAATTAAGCGACGTGTTACCAAAGTAAGGTAGATAAAAAGTTGATAAAGTTCGAGTAAGAGCCAATTTAAGATATTGAACCAATTATTAATGAACACAATTTAAGCAAATTGAAAAACTGTAAGAAATATATCATAGTAAGCAAATACTTTTGTAAAATACAAAGCCACGGTGAGGCGTAGTTACACCTCACCGTGGCCTTTGTATTTTGAGTCCAGCACTGGTCGCTTCTATGCTATGGGAATATATACAGATATATATGTCTTTTGAAAAACATTGAAAATTATTAAAGGCAGACAGCGAAAATAGAACATTGTATCAGCTCCCTACACCGTCGACCTCCTCTACATCTTACAATTAAGCATGTTCTTGAAAACTCCCGCCAGAGATAGATTCACCCCATAGAAACTCAAATCGGAAATTGAATCACCGAGGTTCTGCAATGGGTACTCCGTGATCAGCAGAATAACAGCTCCTTTCAAGCCGATGACGCTGCTGCCGCCACCGGCGAGGAAAACTTATGATAAATCTATTTAAATATCGCAAATAGACCATCAAATATTTTGATAAACTGTGGAAACCTGATTGATTCTCTGCAGTAAGTTCAGAGCAGAGAAATCCATTGAAATTTTAAATACTCCAAACATATTTACTTGGTTTCCACAAAGAACGGTCAGCAATTTTAGTCAATCATAGTATAAAGTACCTAAATATTATCAAGGAACCCCGTTTCGAATAAATAGTACTTTTTTATTCATATAGTGCTAAGAACAACGGGTTATTAACAAATTAGTTATAATATTTATTTAGTAATTGAAATAATTATTAATAACCAGGTTATTACGCAAATCGGATATTTTGAGAATTATCCAACTTGTTAGTGGTGGTTAACTAGTAGATTTGGCCTCAAAAATCGATTACACCTTCTTTGTTTTAACCGATGTCTACTAGTTAACAAGAAAAACAACATCATGTGGCTATTGCAAGATAAACAAAAACTGTTGTTATTGTTTTAAAAGTCTTACTTTTTGTGACTAGTACTAGCTAGTGCAGCCAGCCGCTGCCTGGTGTGTCTTGGCCCTTAATCTGTATTTTTGGAAGTCTGGATTATGAAAACGGAAACTTAATCAGAAAATTAAGACTAGTAATTTGATACACGGAGGATTTGAATTGTGTGGAACTCCGTGTTCAGCAGAAACTAAACCTCCCACTCCCCACGTCGGTGACGCTGCTGACGCCACCGGGGGACACTAAAAAAAGGATCACCGATGAGCCTCGAAGAAATTATGAATCGACGTAGTTGTTTACGTATTAGATGAAAGTTTTGGGTCACTACATTATCGAGTGGGAATAGGAAAATTGAAGGCGAAACTAACTCAAACAAAAAGTTAAGGTTATTTGTAGCCTTAAAGGTCTGATATCTTTAAAGGTACAAATAAAAAACTTATTTTTTTAATTGATATAAACTAGTGCTTGACTGCGATTCCACTTGATGGTAAGCAGTAATGCAAACGTTGATGGTGAGGCGCACTAATTTATTGAAAGCCTATTCACTCTAGCCTTGAAGACACCTAAATTATAATCGGATGGGAAAGCCGTAGCAGGCAGATTATTTCAGTCCCTCGATGTACGCGGTATAAACGACGAGGCGAAACAATTGGTCCGGCCCGTAGAGGTTTAAACAACGTAAGGGTGGATACTCGCCGTTCGTCGGCTAATCAGAAATCAGAAACGTTTATTTCAAATAGACCAATTACAGGCACTTTTGAATTGTCAAAATGTCGGTCAGTCAAAAAAAAACAAGTGAAGCTAAATTGCACGTTCCAAGGCGTAGATCTCTATGGAGAAGAACGTGCAAGAAACTCCATAGCTAGAAATGAGATGGTGGAATCAAGTCATGAAATTCCTGCGCATACTCTCCAAAATGCATCTTGTAAAATACCGAAAGGCTGGCCACCCTACGCCTGAGCTCAAGGCTTGTCTTTCATCAGTGGATTTAGATGCATAATTACAACAACGATATTGATAAATTTCGATTAACTCGCTATTTCTCACCGAATGTGAAGCTGTGAAAATATGTTCATCACATGTGTATACACACAGGACAAAATAAAATTTCTTCGTACGCTAAGTTTTGACAAAGTTAAAAATTTTAAAGAAGTTTGTGTGTTAGAATTGAAATCGTTGTGGAATGTAATTAATGCAATAACAATGTCCATATTTGGATTCAGCAAATGTAGAATTAAGCAACGCCTTACCAAAGTAAGGTTGATAAAGTTGATAAAAACTGAATTGAAAAAGACCTTTCATTTAAAAAAAATTAACTGGCGTCTAGAATACTGCTTCAAGAAACACACTAGCATATACCTAACCAAGATGATAATTAAATGAGAACGCGATTCAGATTCGAGTCACGCAGTTCATTGCTGACCAGTGTGGATGAGGGTGGAGCAAGTTTAAAAATAGCGTAAGAATTTCCGAAAACTGAATTGAACACACCATATAATAATTTGGTATAGGAAATATTTTTTGAGAAATAAATTGGATGGACGCCTGCTCGTATAGTGAACAAGCTTTTGCCCGCGACTTCGTCTGCGTAGAAATTGAAAAAAATTCTTTAATTCTTTAATTCTTTATTGTACACTAAAACAACTTATAAAATAGGTAGATAACAATGTTCATGTACATAGGCGAGCTTAACTCAAAGTTGAGTTAAGCTAATTCTTTTAGATTTTTGAATTGATTTTGTTTTATTAAAATTAATCTACCAGTCTGTCGACATTCTGCAATGGCAGACTGCGAAGATAGAACATTCCATCAGCTCCCTACAGCGCCGACCTCCTCTACACCCTAGAATAAAGCATGTTCTCGAGACTCCCGCCAGAAATAGATTCACCTCACAGAAATAGCATAAGAATTTCTGAGAACTGAATTGAACACACCATATAATAATTTGGTATGAGAAATATTTTTTGTGAAATAAATTGGATTGACGCCTCCACGTAAAGTAAGCTTTTGCCCGCAACTTCGTTAGTGTAGAAATTTGAAAATGTTTCTATTAGGTTTATCGATTGATTTTATTATATTATAAAGAAGAAAAAGAGTTATACTCTTCACTCCTCAAGCACCTCAGGATATGTTGCCCTCTTGTTGCTACGTCACTTCGTGCTAGCAGCCGTTTTTTGGGGGCCCATTTATTGAGTGTGCAATTCACTCTCTGCTTTTTTTCGATGGATATTAATAACATTGTTCAGGCAGGGGCCATAGCGTAAGATTTTCCGAGAACTGAATTGAAATTATTATTATTATCCTACAATGAAGCATGTTCTTGAAAACTTCCGCCAGAGATAGATTCACCCCACAGAAATAGCGTAAGAAATTCCGAGAACTGAATTGAACACACCATATAATAATTTGGTATGAGAAATATTTTTTGTGAAATAAATTGGATTGACGCCTCCACGTAAAGTAAGCTTTTGCCCGCAACTTCGTTAGTGTAGAAATTTGAAAATGTTTCTATTAGGTTTATCGATTGATTTTGTTATATTATAACTAACCGACCGGTCGGTCGACATTCTGCAAAGGCAGACTGCGAAGATAGAACATTGCATCAGCTCCCTTCACCGCCAATCTACTCTACATCCTAGAATAAAAAATGTTCTCAAAGACTCCCGCCAGAGATAGATTCACCTCACAGAAATAGCGTAAAAAATTCCGAGAACTGAATTGAACACACCATATAATAATTTGGTATGGGAAATATTTTTTGTGAAATAAATTGGATTGACGCCTCCACGTAAAGTAAGCTTTTGCCCGCAACTTCTCCGTGTAGAAATTTTAAAATGTTTCTATTAGGTTTATCGATTGATTTTGTTATATTATAACTAACCGACCGGTCTGTTGACGCGTCTGCAAAGGCAGACAGCGAAAATAGAACATTGTATCAGCTCCCTACAGCGCCGACCTCTTCTACATCCTAGAATAAAGCATGTTCTCGAAGACTCCCGCCGGAAATAGATTCACCTCACAGAAATAGCATAAGAATTTCCGAGAACTGAATTTGAACACACCATATAATAATTTGGAATGGGAAATATTTTTTGTGAAATTAATTGGATTGACGCCTGCCTCATATAGTAAACAAGTTACTTCCAGGCAAGCGTGCTCCAACGTCGGCCACATCATCGCTTATCATCTGGTGAGATAGTGGTCAAACGCGAGCCTATCAATAATAATAAAAAAAAAACAAGCTTTTGCCCGTGACTTCGTCTGCGTAGAAATTGAATGTTTCTCTTTGATTTTTCAATTGATTATTTATTTATTTCCATATCATAATTTGGTATATTATCACCATATAATAATTTGGTGTGGGAAATATTTTTGGTGAAATAAATTGGATTATGAATAAATTGACACAGTTAGAAATTCTCCACATAACATCTCATTATCAACGCAAGACGTGTGGAAATCAGCCCGATATACAAGAAACCCGATGAATTACAACACACTTGGGCCCAGCAAGTAGTGTTGCTTGAAATTCCGCACAGAGAGTGCTTAAATTGACAAAGTAGTCATCAAAATCACTAAATATTGTGGCGTCAAAAGGAAATCGCAATAATAGTCATAATCGGTGGAACGGACAGCAATAATAGTTGTTCAAATGTCCAATTTCGACGCGAATGGAATATAGACAAAGTGGCATGCTAGGTCTAGTGGTTAGTTACCCTGACTGCTATGCCGGAGGTCGTGGGTTCGATTCCCACCCAGGGCAAATGTTTGTTATGAGCACGGTCATTTGTTCCGTGTTTGGTTGTAATTTATTTATAATATGTATGTATTTAGAAATAATCGTCGAATCCGACTTGGCTGGGCAGCGTTCGGAAAGGTGCGCGGTATCTTCTCATCCAATATACCACAGTGTCTCAAGACGAAAGTCTATGACCAGTGCGTGTTGCCAGTGATGACATATGGTTCCGAAACGTGGATACTCACAATGGGCCTCATCAGAAGGCTCAAAGTCACCGAAAGGGCAATGGAAAGGGCTATGTTCGGAGTTTCCTTGCGTGATCGAATCAGAAATGAAGATATCCGCAGTAGAACTAAGGTTGCCGACATAGCACGAAGAATCGCCAAACTAAAGTGGCAATGGGCAGGGCACATTGCTCGCGGAACGGATGGCCGTTGAGGCCGAAAGGTTCTGTAGTGGCGACCGCGTACCGGAAGACGCAGTGTTGGAAGGCCCCCTACAAGGTGGACCGATGGCCTGGTGAAGGTTGCGGGATTCCGATGGATGCGAGACGCACAGGATCGATCGTTGTGGTGACATTTGGGGGAGGCCTATGTCCAGCAGTGGACGTCTATCGGCTGAAATGATGATGATGATGATTTAGAAATATATAAGTATGTTATCACTTAAACATTGACAAAGTTAGAAATTCTCCACGTAACATCTCATTACCAACACAAGACGTGTGAATATCAGCCCGTTATACAAGACACCTGATGAATTACACACTTAAACATTGACAAAGTTAGAAATTCTCCACATAACATCTCATTATCAACACAAGACGTGTGGAAATCAGCACGATAAACAAGAAACCCGATGAATTACAACACACTTGGGCCCAGCAAGTAGTGTTGCTTGAATTTCCGCACAGAGAGTGCTTAAACTGACAAAATAGTGATAAAAATCACTAAATATTGTGGCGTCTAAAGAGAATCGCAATAATAGTCAAAATCGGTAGAACGGACAGCAATAAAAGTTTATTCAAATATGTAATCTTGACGCGAATGGAATATAGACAAAGTGGCATGCTAACGACTAATCCTTATGATTAGTCGAAAATTTAAAAGTAACAATTGAATTAACGATACGGCTTCACCGAACGCGCTTCAGGGAGATCCGAAACGGGTAAGGACCCAGACTGCTCCAGAGGATCAGAAAACCTACGCGCAGGCCACGAAGGACATTCCGGCGCGGTTTGCCGTAGCAATCTGCTTCACTCCCCCCTCCAGAGACTTGACACATGAATTACGCAGAGGACTGGAAATAATAGTCCAAACATCAAACTGATGATGTAATTTATTTATAATATGTACGTATGTGTATCAGTTCAAAACAAGACATGTGGAAATCAGCCCGATATTCAAGACACCCGATGAATTACACACTTAAACATTGACAAAGTTAGAAATTCTCCACATAACATCTCATTATCGACACAAGACGTGTGGAAATCAGCCCGATATACAAGAAACCCGATGAATTACAACACACTTGGGCCCAGCAAGTAGTGTTGCTTGAAATTCCGCACAGAGAGTGCTTAAACTGACAAAGTAGTCATCAAAATCACTAAATATTGTGGCGTCAAAATGAAATCACAATAATAGTCAAAATCGGTGGAACGGACAGCAATAAAAGTTGTTCAAATGTCCAATTTTGACGCGAATGGAATATAGACAAAGTGGCATGCTAGGTCTTGTGGTTAGTTACCCTGACTGCTATGCCGGAGGTCGTGCGTTCGATTCCCACTCAGGGTAAATGTTTGTTATGAGCACGATCATTTGATCTGTGTTTGGGTGTAATTTATTTATAATATGTACGTATGTGTATCAGTTCAAAACAAGACATGTGGAAATCAGCCCGACATACAAGACACCCGATGAATTACACACTTAAACATTCAAAATTCAAAGCAATTATTTTAAATAAATGCTTTGAATTTTGCATTTTGAATTTTGACAAAGTTAGAAATTCTCCACATAACATCTCATTACCAACACAAGACGTGTGAATATCAGCCCGTTATACAAGACACCCGATGAATTACACACTTAAACATTGACAAAGTTAGAAATTCTCCACATAACATCTCATTATCAACACAAGACGTGTGGAAATCAGCCAATAAACAAGAAACCCGATGAATTACAACACACTTGGGCCCAGCAAGTAGTGTTGCTTGAATTTCCGCACAGAGAGTGCTTAAACTGACAAAATAGTGATAAAAATCACTAAATATTGTGGCGTCTAAAGAGAATCGCAATAATAGTCAAAATCGGTAGAACGGACAGCAATAAAAGTTTATTCAAATATGTAATCTTGACGCGAATGGAATATAGACAAAGTGGCATGCTAACGACTAATCCTTATGATTAGTCGAAAATTTAAAAGTAACAATTGAATTAACGATACGGCTTCACCGAACGCGCTTCAGGGAGATCCGAAACGGGTAAGGACCCAGACTGCTCCAGAGGATCAGAAAACCTACGCGCAGGCCACGAAGGACATTCCGGCGCGGTTTGCCGTAGCAATCTGCTTCACTCCCCCTCCAGAGACTTGACACATGAATTACGCAGAGGACTGGAAATAATAGTCCAAACATCAAACTGATGATGTAATTTATTTATAATATGTACGTATGTGTATCAGTTCAAAACAAGACATGTGGAAATCAGCCCGATATTCAAGACACCCGATGAATTACACACTTAAACATTGACAAAGTTAGAAATTCTCCACATAACATCTCATTATCGACACCAGACATGTGGAAATCAGCCCGATAAACAAGACACCTGATGAATTACACACTTAAACATTGACAAAGTTAGAAATTCTCCACATAACATCTCATTATCAACACAAGACGTGTGGAAATCAGCCCGATATACAAGAAACCCGATGAATTACAACACACTTGGGCCCAGCAAGTAGTGTTGCTTGAATTTCCGCACAGAGAGTGCTTAAACTGACAAAATAGTGATAAAAATCACTAAATATTGTGGCGTCTAAAGAGAATCGCAATAATAGTCAAAATCGGTAGAACGGACAGCAATAAAAGTTTATTCAAATATGTAATCTTGACGCGAATGGAATATAGACAAAGTGGCATGCTAACGACTAATCCTTATGATTAGTCGAAAATTTAAAAGTAACAATTGAATTGCCGATACGGCTTCACCGAACGCGCTTCAGGGAGATCCGAAACGGGTAAGGACCCAGACTGCTCCAGAGGATCAGAAAACCTACGCGCAGGCCACGAAGGACATTCCGGCGCGGTTTGCCGTAGCAATCTGCTTCACTCCCCCCTCCAGAGACTTGACACATGAATTACGCAGAGGACTGGAAATAATAGTCCAAACATCAAACTGATGATGTAATTTATTTATAATATGTACGTATGTGTATCAGTTCAAAACAAGACATGTGGAAATCAGCCCGATATTCAAGACACCCGATGAATTACACACTTAAACATTGACAAAGTTAGAAATTCTCCACATAACATCTCATTATCAACACAAGACATGTGGAAATCAGCCCGATAAACAAGACACCTGATGAATTACACACTTAAACATTGACAAAGTTAGAAATTCTCCACATAACATCTCATTATCAACACAAGACGTGTGGAAATCAGCCCGATATACAAGAAACCCGATGAATTACAACACACTTGGGCCCAGCAAGTAGTGTTGCTTGAATTTCCGCACAGAGAGTGCTTAAACTGACAAAATAGTGATAAAAATCACTAAATATTGTGGCGTCTAAAGAGAATTGCAATAATAGTCAAAATCGGTAGAACGGACAGCAATAAAAGTTTATTCAAATATGTAATCTTGACGCGAATGGAATATAGAAAAGTGGCATGCTAACGACTAATCCTTATGATTAGTCGAAAATTTAAAAGTAACAATTGAATTGCCGATACGGCTTCACCGAACGCGCTTCAGGGAGATCCGAAACGGGTAAGGGTTCAGACTGCTCCAGAGGATCAGAAAACCTACGCACAGGCCACGAAGGACATTCCGGCGCGGTTTGCCGTAGCAATCTGCTTCACTCCCCCCTCCAGAGACTTGACACATGAATTACGCAGAGGACTGGAAATAATAGTCCAAACATCAAACTGATGATGTAATTTATTTATAATATGAACGTATGTGTATCAGTTCAAAACAAGACATGTGGAAATCAGCCCGATATTCAAGACACCCGATGAATTACACACTTAAACATTGACAAAGTTAGAAATTCTCCACATAACATCTCATTATCGACACAAGACATGTGGAAATCAGCCCGATAAACAAGACACCTGATGAATTACACACTTAAACATTGACAAAGTTAGAAATTCTCCACATAACATCTCATTATCAACACAAGACGTGTGGAAATCAGCCCGATATACAAGAAACCCGATGAATTACAACACACTTGGGCCCAGCAAGTAGTGTTGCTTGAATTTCCGCACAGAGAGTGCTTAAACTGACAAAATAGTGATAAAAATCACTAAATATTGTGGCGTCTAAAGAGAATCGCAATAATAGTCAAAATCGGTAGAACGGACAGCAATAAAAGTTTATTCAAATATGTAATCTTGACGCGAATGGAATATAGACAAAGTGGCATGCTAACGAATAATCCTTATGATTAGTCGAAAATTTAAAAGTAACAATTGAATTAACGATACGGCTTCACCGAACGCGCTTCAGGGAGATCCGAAACGGGTAAGGACCCAGACTGCTCCAGAGGATCAGAAAACCTACGCGCAGGCCACGAAGGACATTCCGGCGCGGTTTGCCGTAGCAATCTGCTTCACTCCCCCCTCCAGAGACTTGACACATGAATTACGCAGAGGACTGGAAATAATAGTCCAAACATCAAACTGATGATGTAATTTATTTATAATATGTACGTATGTGTATCAGTTCAAAACAAGACATGTGGAAATCAGCCCGATATTCAAGACACCCGATGAATTACACACTTAAACATTGACAAAGTTAGAAATTCTCCACATAACATCTCATTATCGACACAAGACATTTGGAAATCAGCCCGATAAACAAGACACCTGATGAATTACACACTTAAACATTGACAAAGTTAGAAATTCTCCACATAACATCTCATTATCAACACAAGACGTGTGGAAATCAGCCCGATATACAAGAAACCCGATGAATTACAACACACTTGGGCCCAGCAAGTAGTGTTGCTTGAATTTCCGCACAGAGAGTGCTTAAACTGACAAAATAGTGATAAAAATCACTAAATATTGTGGCGTCTAAAGAGAATCGCAATAATAGTCTTAATCGGTAGAACGGACAGCAATAAAAGTTTATTCAAATATGTAATCTTGACGCGAATGGAATATAGACAAAGTGGCATGCTAACGAATAATCCTTATGATTAGTCGAAAATTTAAAAGTAACAATTGAATTAACGATACGGCTTCACCGAACGCGCTTCAGGGAGATCCGAAACGGGTAAGGACCCAGACTGCTCCAGAGGATCAGAAAACCTACGCGCAGGCCACGAAGGACATTCCGGCGCGGTTTGCCGTAGCAATCTGCTTCACTCCCCCTCCAGAGACTTGACACATGAATTACGCAGAGGACTGGAAATAATAGTCCAAACATCAAACTGATGATGTAATTTATTTATAATATGTACGTATGTGTATCAGTTCAAAACAAGACATGTGGAAATCAGCCCGATATTCAAGACACCCGATGAATTACACACTTAAACATTGACAAAGTTAGAAATTCTCCACATAACATCTCATTATCGACACAAGACATGTGGAAATCAGCCCGATAAACAAGACACCTGATGAATTACACACTTAAACATTGACAAAGTTAGAAATTCTCCACATAACATCTCATTATCAACACAAGACGTGTAGAAATCAGCCCGATATACAAGAAACCCGATGAATTACAACACACTTGGGCCCAGCAAGTAGTGTTGCTTGAATTTCCGCACAGAGAGTGCTTAAACTGACAAAATAGTGATAAAAATCACTAAATATTGTGGCGTCTAAAGAGAATTGCAATAATAGTCAAAATCGGTAGAACGGACAGCAATAAAAGTTTATTCAAATATGTAATCTTGACGCGAATGGAATATAGACAAAGTGGCATGCTAACGACTAATCCTTATGATTAGTCGAAAATTTAAAAGTAACAATTGAATTAACGATACGGCTTCACCGAACGCGCTTCAGGGAGATCCGAAACGGGTAAGGACCCAGACTGCTCCAGAGGATCAGAAAACCTACGCGCAGGCCACGAAGGACATTCCGGCGCGGTTTGCCGTAGCAATCTGCTTCACTCCCCCCTCCAGAGACTTGACACATGAATTACGCAGAGGACTGGAAATAATAGTCCAAACATCAAACTGATGATGTAATTTATTTATAATATGTACGTATGTGTATCAGTTCAAAACAAGACATGTGGAAATCAGCCCGATATTCAAGACACCCGATGAATTACACACTTAAACATTGACAAAGTTAGAAATTCTCCACATAACATCTCATTATCGACACAAGACATTTGGAAATCAGCCCGATAAACAAGACACCTGATGAATTACACACTTAAACATTGACAAAGTTAGAAATTCTCCACATAACATCTCATTATCAACACAAGACGTGTGGAAATCAGCCCGATATACAAGAAACCCGATGAATTACAACACACTTGGGCCCAGCAAGTAGTGTTGCTTGAATTTCCGCACAGAGAGTGCTTAAACTGACAAAATAGTGATAAAAATCACTAAATATTGTGGCGTCTAAAGAGAATTGCAATAATAGTCAAAATCGGTAGAACGGACAGCAATAAAAGTTTATTCAAATATGTAATCTTGACGCGAATGGAATATAGAAAAGTGGCATGCTAACGACTAATCCTTATGATTAGTCGAAAATTTAAAAGTAACAATTGAATTGCCGATACGGCTTCACCGAACGCGCTTCAGGGAGATCCGAAACGGGTAAGGGTTCAGACTGCTCCAGAGGATCAGAAAACCTACGCACAGGCCACGAAGGACATTCCGGCGCGGTTTGCCGTAGCAATCTGCTTCACTCCCCCCTCCAGAGACTTGACACATGAATTACGCAGAGGACTGGAAATAATAGTCCAAACATCAAACTGATGATGTAATTTATTTATAATATGAACGTATGTGTATCAGTTCAAAACAAGACATGTGGAAATCAGCCCGATATTCAAGACACCCGATGAATTACACACTTAAACATTGACAAAGTTAGAAATTCTCCACATAACATCTCATTATCGACACAAGACATGTGGAAATCAGCCCGATAAACAAGACACCTGATGAATTACACACTTAAACATTGACAAAGTTAGAAATTCTCCACATAACATCTCATTATCAACACAAGACGTGTGGAAATCAGCCCGATATACAAGAAACCCGATGAATTACAACACACTTGGGCCCAGCAAGTAGTGTTGCTTGAATTTCCGCACAGAGAGTGCTTAAACTGACAAAATAGTGATAAAAATCACTAAATATTGTGGCGTCTAAAGAGAATCGCAATAATAGTCAAAATCGGTAGAACGGACAGCAATAAAAGTTTATTCAAATATGTAATCTTGACGCGAATGGAATATAGACAAAGTGGCATGCTAACGACTAATCCTTATGATTAGTCGAAAATTTAAAAGTAACAATTGAATTAACGATACGGCTTCACCGAACGCGCTTCAGGGAGATCCGAAACGGGTAAGGACCCAGACTGCTCCAGAGGATCAGAAAACCTACGCGCAGGCCACGAAGGACATTCCGGCGCGGTTTGCCGTAGCAATCTGCTTCACTCCCCCCTCCAGAGACTTGACACATGAATTACGCAGAGGACTGGAAATAATAGTCCAAACATCAAACTGATGATGTAATTTATTTATAATATGTACGTATGTGTATCAGTTCAAAACAAGACATGTGGAAATCAGCCCGATATTCAAGACACCCGATGAATTACACACTTAAACATTGACAAAGTTAGAAATTCTCCACATAACATCTCATTATCGACACAAGACATTTGGAAATCAGCCCGATAAACAAGACACCTGATGAATTACACACTTAAACATTGACAAAGTTAGAAATTCTCCACATAACATCTCATTATCAACACAAGACGTGTGGAAATCAGCCCGATATACAAGAAACCCGATGAATTACAACACACTTGGGCCCAGCAAGTAGTGTTGCTTGAATTTCCGCACAGAGAGTGCTTAAACTGACAAAATAGTGATAAAAATCACTAAATATTGTGGCGTCTAAAGAGAATCGCAATAATAGTCAAAATCGGTAGAACGGACAGCAATAAAAGTTTATTCAAATATGTAATCTTGACGCGAATGGAATATAGACAAAGTGGCATGCTAACGAATAATCCTTATGATTAGTCGAAAATTTAAAAGTAACAATTGAATTAACGATACGGCTTCACCGAACGCGCTTCAGGGAGATCCGAAACGGGTAAGGACCCAGACTGCTCCAGAGGATCAGAAAACCTACGCGCAGGCCACGAAGGACATTCCGGCGCGGTTTGCCGTAGCAATCTGCTTCACTCCCCCCTCCAGAGACTTGACACATGAATTACGCAGAGGACTGGAAATAATAGTCCAAACATCAAACTGATGATGTAATTTATTTATAATATGAACGTATGTGTATCAGTTCAAAACAAGACATGTGGAAATCAGCCCGATATTCAAGACACCCGATGAATTACACACTTAAACATTGACAAAGTTAGAAATTCTCCACATAACATCTCATTATCGACACAAGACATGTGGAAATCAGCCCGATAAACAAGACACCTGATGAATTACACACTTAAACATTGACAAAGTTAGAAATTCTCCACATAACATCTCATTATCAACACAAGACGTGTGGAAATCAGCCCGATAAACAAGAAACCCGATGAATTACAACACACTTGGGCCCAGCAAGTAGTGTTGCTTGAATTTCCGCACAGAGAGTGCTTAAACTGACAAAATAGTGATAAAAATCACTAAATATTGTGGCGTCTAAAGAGAATCGCAATAATAGTCAAAATCGGTAGAACGGACAGCAATAAAAGTTTATTCAAATATGTAATCTTGACGCGAATGGAATATAGACAAAGTGGCATGCTAACGACTAATCCTTATGATTAGTCGAAAATTTAAAAGTAACAATTGAATTGCCGATACGGCTTCACCGAGCGCGCTACAGGGAGATCCGAAACGGGTAAGGACCCAGACTGCTCCAGAGGATCAGAAAACCTACGCGCAGGCCACGAAGGACATTCCGGCACGGTTCGCCGTAGCAATCTGCTTCACTTTCCCCTCCAGAGACTTGACACATGAATTACGCAGGGGACTGGAAATAATAGTCCAACAATCAAACTGATCCAAGAGCCGTGGGTCAGAAAAAACAAGATATGCGAATTTGAAAGCACTAGAGGTAAAGTAATATCCAGTACTCAAAACACAGAAAAACCACGAACTTGTATATACATACCCCAAGATTTATCAATCACACCACTAACCCAATTCTGTTCCAGAGACCAGACGGCAATCAGGCTCCGGTGCAATAACGATGTCACAGAATTGGTACTAGCCTCATCATACATGCCAGGTGATAATATAACGAAATATAGTAACACGTACCCATAACAAAAAGAAAAATTAACTTTCAGTGTAGCTCAGTCTTCAAAATTTACTGTTAAGTAAAATAATTCGAAAAATAAAATGTGGTTCAACTAATTCACTATAAATTCATTTCAAGTGTAATTTAAAGCCTATATTTGACTATCACAAGATAAAACACACTAGCATATAAACATAATGATAATTTAAAGAAAGGACTGTATTTCAAGACAAAAACAGTATAATTAACCTCAGACTAAAAAATCGTTCAATGTGAAGTATCTCTTGATCGTGTCTTATTTTGTTGATGCATTAATGAAACATACCAACACAAATCTCAGCTTCCGGGTAACTAAATCTCCAAAATTTACGGGTCGAAAAATAATTTGAGGGAAAAACAATATAAGTACTAAAACACTACAAATTCTTGTGATGTGAGGTTTTGCTTGATTATGATTTATTTTGGTTATAATTTAATTACATACCCATAACAAAAAGGAAAATAGACTTTCAGTGTAGCTCAGTCTTCAAAATTTACTGTTAAGTAAAATAATTCGAAAAACAAAATGTGGTTCAACTAATTCACTATAAATTCATTTCAAGTGCACTTTAAAGCCTATATTTGACTATCACAAGATAAAACACACTAGCATATAAACATAATGATAATTTAAAGAAAGGACTGTATTTCAAGACAAAAACAGTATAATTAACCTCAGACTAAAAAATCGTTCAATGTGAAGTATCTCTTGATCGTGTCTTATTTTGTTGATGCATTAATGAAACATACCAACACAAATCTCAGCTTCCGGGTAACTAAATCTCCAAAATTTACGGGTGGAAAAATAATTTGAGATAAAAACAATATAAGTACTAAAACACTACAAATTCTTGTAATGTCAGGTTTTGCTTGATTATGACTTATTTTGGTTATAATTTAATTACATACCCATAACCAAAACGAAAATAGACTTTCAGTGTAGCTCAGTCTTCAAAATTTACTGTTAAGTAAAATAATTCGAAAAACAAAATGTGGGTCAACTAATACACTATAAATTCATTTCAAGTGCAATTTAAAGCCTATATTTGGCTACCACAAGATGAAACACACTAGCATATGCCTACATTGACATATTTATGAGAATACGCTTAAGTAAAATTGAGTTGAAACTGAGCTGTAAGTTTGAAGAATTAACTGGCGTCTAAAATACTGCCTTATAAAACACAGTGCATATACTTGTGTTGTGTGTAATTTAATTAAATTATCATCTTGGTAAGGTAATTAAGATGTGAATGAGCCTATCAATAATAATAAAAAACAAGCTTTTGCCCGCGACTTCGGGAGAATTCTTGTTCTTCATCTCCAGCTTGCCTTTATTGGCCGGCCGTAGTGAACACTGACGAGGAACTGAGCTCCCACCTCTCTCTTGCCTTTATTGGCTGGCTTGAGTGGAGATTCGCAAGAGCAAACGTGCTCGGGAGAAGGATGTATAATCCACTCTTTTGAGTTGGTTCCAGTCATATTTGTCTGGACGGACGCTCAGGGTTGTAGTAAATGGCTGTTCTTCGGAGTCGTACATTGCTACGTCAGGAATACCTCAGGGATCTCATTTGGGTCCACCGATGTTCACTCTTTTCATAAATGACATCTACAAATGCTTCCAGAACTCGGAAATATTCCTGTTCGCCGATGACCTAAAAGCTATAAAGTGTATAAGAAATCTTGCAGACTCGGTGCTGTTCCAAAGCGACCTGGACCGGCTAACGGAGTGGTGTGTCTACAATAAAATGTCCCTGAATGTAAAGAAATGCCATCACATCAAATTTACAAAAAAAAAAAATGTTATTCAGTCCACTTACAAATTGAATGGTGAACGGCTAGAGGAAGTCGAATCTATACGTGACCTAGGCGTTCAGTTCGATAAAAAGGTAAGTTTTATCGAACATATCGATAAAGTCACATTAAAAACATCGAAGATGCTTGGCTTTGTTATGAGGGAGTGTAAACATTTTAAAAAACCTAACATTAAAAAAACTATGTACAACTCGCTGGTTAGAAGCCATCTCGAGTATTGCAGTGTGGTCTGGTCGCCTAAGTATAAGGTCCACATCAAGCGTATTGAACGGCTGCAGAAACGGTTCTTGTGGCATCTTACCTATACCAAAAACTTGGGTAATAAGCTCAAGTCGTACCAGGATAGGCTTAAGTACTTTAGGATGGACTCGCTGGAAAAACGCAGGAACATGCTGGATTTGGTTTTTCTTAAGAAACTGGTAACCGGTTCTATAAACTGTCCCGATTTGCTGAGTAGGGTATTATTCCATGTGCCACGTAGTCTGCCAAGAAGTTCTAATAGGAGACTCTTCTGTATGCCAAGATGTCATTCCAATTTGAGACAATACTGTCCACTCTCTAGAATGTGCGCTGCATACAATGAGCTCGATTTGGACATTGATCTCTTTGCTTCATCGGTTCCAGTTCTGAAAAAAGTCGTACTTGCTACTAATAACTAAGTCCTAGTCAAAAACCTAATGTTATTATTACGAATATATTAAAATCGAATTTATTGTGATCAAATTTAATTTAATTTATTTTAATTTAAATCATTTTAATTTAATTTGGATTATGTCATTTTAACTGTCTTTTTATGTCATTTTAATTAGCTAGGTTATTAACTGCGTACAGTGTAGTGCATGCTGTGCTTTTCTGTAAGTGATGAGGCGCTTAGACGTAAGTTGGTATTGTGCGAATTGTGATGTATTAGCGTGCTTATTGTTGAAAAGCCAAATAATAAATAAATAAATAAATAAATAAATAAATCCAGTAAGGTGCTGGTAGGGATCTTGATCATACTGCCGGGATTGTCCTGATAGCCGTGGTATACCTCTTCACTCCTCAAGCACCTCAGGATATGTTGTCCTCTTGTTGCTACGTCACTTCGTGCTAGCAGCCGTTTTTTGGGGGCCCATTTATTGAGTGTGCAAGTCACTCCTTGTCTTTTTTCGATGGATATTAATAACGTTGTTCAGGCAGGGGCCATAGCGTAAGATTTTCCGAGAACTGAATTGAAATTATTATTATTATTATCCTACAATGAAGCATGTTCTTGAAAATTCCCGCCAGAGATAGATTCACCCCACAGAAATCAAAGCTCAAAGTCACCGAAAGGGCAATGGAAAGGGCTATGTTCGGAGTTTCCTTGCGTGATCGAATCTGAAATGAAGATATCCGCAGTAGAACCAAGGTTGCCGACATAGCACGAAGAATCACCAAACTAAAGTGGCAATGGGCAGGGCACATTGCTCGCAGAACGGATGGCCGTTGAGGCCGAAAGGTTCTGTATTGGCGACCGCGTACCGGAAGACGCAGTGTTGGAAGGCCCCTACAAGGTGGACCGATGACCTGGTGAAGGTTGCGGGAATCCGATGGATGCAAGACGCACAGGATCGATCGTTGTGGTGACATTTGGGGGAGGCCTATGTCCAGCAGTGGACGTCTATCGGCTGAAATGATGATGATGATGATTTAGAAATATATAAGTATGTTATCACTTAAACATTGACAAAGTTAGAAATTCTCCACATAACATCTCATTACCAACACAAGACGTGTGAATATCAGCCCGATATACAAGACATCCGATGAATTACAACACACTTGGGCCCAGCAAGTAGTGTTGCTTGAAATTCCGCACAGAGAGTGCTTAAACTGACAAAGTAGTCATCAAAATCACTAAATATTGTGGCGTAAAAAGGAAATCGCAATAATAGTCAAAATCGGTGGAACGGACAGCAATAAAAGTTGTTCAAATGTCCAATTTTGACGCGAATGGAATATAGACAAAGTGGCATGCCAGGTCTTGTGGTTAGTTACCCTGACTGCTATGCCGGAGGTCGTGGGTTCGATTCCCACTCAGGGCAAATGTTTGTTATGAGCACGATCATTTGTTCTGTGTTTGGGTGTAATTTATTTATAATATGTATGTATTTAGAAATATGTAAGTATGCTTATCAGTTTAAAACAAGACGTGTGGAAATCAGCCCGATATACAAGATACCCGACGAATTACAACACACTTGGGCCCAGCAAGTAGTGTTGCTTGAATTTCCGCACAGAGAGTGCTTAAACTGACAAAATAGTGAAAAAAATGATGTCACTAAATATTGTGGCGTCTAAAGAGAATCGCAATAATAGTCAAAATCGGTAGAACGGACAGCAATAAAAGTTTATTCAAATATGTAATCTTGACGCGAATGGAATATAGACAAAGTGGCATGCTAACGACTAATCCTTATGATTAGTCGAAAATTTAAAAGTAACAATTGAATTGCCGATACGGCTTCACTGAACGCGCTTCAGGGAGATCCGAAACGGGTAAGGACCCAGACTGCTCCAGAGGATCAGAAAACCTACGCGCAGGCCACGAAGGACATTCCGGCGCGGTTTGCCGTAGCAATCTGCTTCACTCCCCCCTCCAGAGACTTGACACATGAATTACGCAAGGGGCTGGAAATAATAGTCCAACAATCAAACTGATCCAAGAGCCGTGGGTCAGAAAAAACAAGATATGCGGATTTGAAAGCACTAGAGGTAAAGTAATATCCAGTACTCAAAACACAGAAAAACCACGAACTTGTATATACATACCCCAAGATTTATCAATCACACCACTAACCCAATTCTGTTCCAGAGACCTGACGGCAATCAGGCTCCGGTGCAATAACGATGTCACAGAATTGGTACTAGCCTCATCATACATGCCAGGTGATAATATAATGAAATATAGTAACTCGTACCCATAACAAAAAGGAAAATAGACTTTCAGTGTAGCTCAGTCTTCAAAATTTACTGTTAAGTAAAATAATTCGAAAAACAAAATGTGGATCAACAGATACACTATAAATTCATTTCCAGTGCAATTTAAAGCCTATATTTGACTATCACAAGATAAAACACACTAGCATATGAACATAATGATAATTTAAAGAAAGGACTGTATTTCAAGACAAAAACAGTATAATTAACCTCAGACTAAAAAATCGTTCAATGTGAAGTATCTCTTGATCGTGTCTTATTTTGTTGATGCATTAATGAAACATACTAACACAAATCTCAGCTTCCGGGTAACTAAATCTCCAAAATTTACGGGTGGAAAAATAATTTGAGAGATAAACAATATGAGTAATAAAACACTACAAATTCTTGTAATGTGAGGTTTTGCTTGATTATGACTTATTTTGGTTATAATTTAATTAAATACCCATAACGAAAACAAAAATAGACTTTCAGTGTAGCTCAGTCTTCAAAATTTACTGTTAAGTAAAATAATTCGAAAAACAAAATGTGGTTCAACTAATTCACTATAAATTCATTTGAAGTGCAATTTAAAGCCTATATTTGACTAACACAAGATAAAACACACTAGCATATAAACATAATGATAATTTAAAGAAAGGACTGTATTTCAAGACAAAAACAGTATAATTAACCTCAGACTAAAAATTCGTTCAATGTGAAGTATCTCTTGATCGTGTCTTATTTTGTTGATGCATTAATGAAACATACCAACACAAATCTCAGCTTCCGGGTAACTAAATCTCCAAAATTTACGGGTGGAAAAATAATTTGAGATAAAAACAATATAAGTACTAAAACACTACAAATTCTTGTAATGTGAGGTTTTGCTTGATTATGACTTATTTTGGTTATAATTTAATTACATACCCATAACGAAAACGAAAATAGACTTTCAGTGTAGCTCAGTCTTCAAAATTTACTGTTGGGTAAAATAATTCGAAAAACAAAATGTGGTTCAACTAATACACTATAAATTCATTTCAAGTGCAATTTAAAGCCTATATTTGACTATCACAAGATAAAACACACTAGCATATAAACATAATGATAATTTAAAGAAAGGACTGTATTTCAAGACAAAAACAGTATAATTAACCTCAGACTAAAAATTCGTTCAATGTGAAGTATCTCTTGATCGTGTCTTATTTTGTTGATGCATTAATGAAACATACCAACACAAATCTCAGCTTCCGGGTAACTAAATCTCCAAAATTTACGGGTGGAAAAATAATTTGAGATAAAAACAATATAAGTAATGAAACACTACAAATTCTTGTAATGTGAGGTTTTGCTTGAGTCTTGAAAAACCTCAAATTGCAAAAAAAATAGACTTTCAGTGTAGCTCAGTCTTCAAAATTTACTGATAAGTAAAATAATTCGAAAAACAAAATGTGGTTCAACAGATACACAATAAATTCATTTCCAGTGCAATTTAAAGCCTATATTTGACTATCACAAGATAAAACACACTAGCATATGAACATAATGATAATTTAAAGAAAGGACTGTATTTCAAGACAAAAACAGTATAATTAACCTCAGACTAAAAAATCGTTCAATGTGAAGTATCTCTTGATCGTGTCTTATTTTGTTGATGCATTAATGAAACATACCAACACAAATCTCAGCTTCCGGGTAACTAAATCTCCAAAATTTACGGGTGGAAAAATAATTTGAGAGAAAAACAATATAAGTACTAAAACACTACAAATTCTTGTAATGTGAGGTTTTGCTTGATTATGACTTATTTTGGTTATAATTTAATTACACACCCATAACAAAAAGAAAAGTAGACTTTCAGTGTTGCTCAGTCTTCAAAATTTACTGTTAAGTAAAATAATTCGAAACACAAAATGTGGTTCAACTAATACACTACAAATTCATTTCAAGTGCAATTTAAAGCCTATATTTGACTATCACAAGATAAAACACACTAGCATATGCGTACATTGACATATTTATGAGAATACGCTTAAGTAAAATTGAGTTGAAACTGAGCTGTAAGTTTGAAGAATTAACTGGCGTTTAAAATACTGCCTTATAAAACACAGTGCATATACCTTACCAAAATGATAATTTAAAGATAATATGCTTCAGCGTGACTCAGTTTAAAAAAATACCGGCGGATCAAATAACAAAACACTTCAAATTCTTGCAATGTGAGGTTTTGCTTGAGTCTTGAAAAACCTCAAATTGCAAAAAAAATAGACTTTCAGTGTAGCTCAGTCTTCAAAATTTTCTGTTAAGTAAAATAATTCGAAAAATAAAATGTGGTTCAACAGATACACTATAAATTCATTTCCAGTGCAATTTAAAGCCTATATTTGACTATCACAAGATAAAACACACTAGCATATAAACATAATGATAATTTAAAGAAAGGACTGTATTTCAAGACAAAAACAGTATAATTAACCTCAGACTAAAAAATCGTTCAATGTGAAGTATCTCTTGATCGTGTCTTATTTTGTTGATGCATTAATGAAACATACCAACACAAATCTCAGCTTCCGGGTAACTAAATCTCCAAAATTTACGGGTGGAAAAACAATTTGAGATAAAAACAATATGAGTAATAAAACACTACAAATTCTTGTAATGTGAGGTTTTGCTTGATTATGACTTATTTTGGTTATAATTTAATTATCTACTAATACACTATAAATTCATTTCAAGTACAATTTAAAGCCTATATTTGACTATAACAAGATAAAACACACGAGGATATGCATACATTGACATATTTATGAGAACATGCTTAAGTAAAACTGAGTTGAAAAAGAGCTGTCAGTTAAAAACATTAAAAAACTTACTAGCATATACCTAACCAAGATGATAATTTAATGAGAACGCGATTCAGATTCGAGTCACGCAGTTCATTGCTGACCAGTGTGGATGAGGGTGGAGCAAGTTGCGAGTTTAGTCATTTCGAAAAGTAAACTCTAGCGCTAGTCTAATAAGTACTAGAGAAAAGTGGGCTCGCCTTAATAGAGCCAATTACCTAAAGATACTGGACCAATTATTAATGCACACAATTTAAGCAAATTGAAAAACTGTAAGAAATATATCATAGTAAGCTTATGATAGGGCAAATACTTTTGGAAAATACAAAGGCCAGTGAGGCGTAGTTACACCTCACCGTGGCCTTTTTATTTTGAGTCCAGCACTGGTCGCTTCTATGCTATGGGAATATATACAGATATATATGTCTTTTGAAAAACATTGAAAATTATTAAAGGCAGACAGCGAAAATAGAACATTGCATCAGCTCCCTACACCGTCGACCTACTCTACATCCAACAATAAAGCATGTTCTCGAAGACTCCCGCCAGAGATAGATTCACATCACAGAAATAGCGTAAGAATTTCCGAGAACTGAATTGAACACACCATATAATATGGTATGAGAAATATTTTTTGGAAAATAAATTGGATTGACTCCGTCACGCAAAGTAAGCTTTTGCCCGCAACTTCGTCCGTGTAGAATTTGAAAATGTTTCTATTAGGTTTTTCGATTGATTTTGTTATATTATAATTAACCGACCGGTCTGTCGACCAGTTTGCAAAGGCAGACTGCGAAGATAGAACATTGCATCAGCTCCCTACACCGCCGACCTCCTCTACCTCCTAAAATAAATCATGTTCTCAAAAACTCCCGGCAGAGATAGATTCACCTCACAGAAATAGCGTAAGAATTTCCGAGAACTGAATTGAACACACCATGTAAAAATTTGGTATGGTAAATATTCAAGTGCAATTTAATGGCATTATTTGATTATCATTTAATAAAACACACTAGCATATAACCATGATGATTATAATATGAGAATGCGCTTCAGTAAACCAGTGAAACTAAGCTGTAAAATTTAAAAATTAACTGGAGACTTAAATACTGCCTCAGGAAATACACTAGCACATAGACATGATGATTATATGATGAGAATGCGCTTCAGTAAACGGGAGTTGAAACTCAGCTGTTAGTTTCAAAAATTAATTGGCAAATGAAATACTGCTTAAGAAAACACACAAGCATATAACCATGATGATTATATAATGAGAATACGCTTCGGTAAACCAGTGAACCTAACCTGTTTGTTTTAAAAATTAACAGGAGACTTAAATACTGCCTCAGAAAATACACTAGCACATAGACATGATGATTATATGATGAGAATGCGCTTCAGTAAACCGGAGTTGACAATGAGCCGTAAGTTTCAAAAATGAATTGGCGAATAAAATTTTTCCTCCGAAAACACACTAGCACATAGAAATGATGATTATATGACGAGAATGCGCTTCAGTAAACCAGTGAAACTCAGCTGTTAGTTTCAAAAATTAATTGGCGAATAAAATACTGCTTAAGAAAACACACTAGCATATAACCATGATGATTATAATATGAGAATGCGCTTCAGTAAACCAGTGAAACTCAGCTGTTAGTTTCAAAAATTAATTGGCGCATAAAATACTGCTTAAGAAAACACACTAGCATATAACCATGATGATGATTATAATATGAGAATGCGCTTCAGTAAACCAGTGAAACTCAGCTGTTAGTTTCAAAAATTAATTGGCGCATAAAATACTGCTTAAGAAAACACACTAGCATATAACCTTGATGATTATATAATGGCGCTTCAGTAAACCTGAGTTGAAACTCAGTTGTTAGTTTCAAAAATTAATTGGTGAATAAAATGTTACTTAAGGAAACACACAAGCATACAACCATGATGATTATAATATGAGAATGCGCTTCAGTAAAGCAGTGAAACTCAGCTGTTAGTTTCAAAAATAAATTGGCGAATAAAATACTGCTTAAGAAAATACACTAGCATATAACCATGATGATTATATAATGAGAATGTGCTTCAGTAAACCTGAATTGAAAATCAGTTGTTAGTTTCAAAAATTAATTGGCGAATAAAATATTAGA
This sequence comes from Mythimna pallens, assembly GCA_961205895.1. NCBI lineage: Eukaryota > Metazoa > Arthropoda > Insecta > Lepidoptera > Noctuidae > Mythimna > Mythimna pallens. The sequence goes on from OY540824.1 coordinate 2,162,483, forward strand.
GTTGAAACTGAGCTGTTAGTTTCAAAAATTAACTGGCGAATAAAATACTGCTTAAGAAAACACACTAGCATATAACCATGATGATTATAATATGAGAATGCGCATCAGTAAAGCATTGAAATTAAGCTGTTACTTTTAAAAATTAACGGGAGACTTAAATACTGCCTCCGAAAACAAACTAGCACATTGACATGATGATTATATGATGAGAATGCTCCCAGTAAACCTGTGTTGAAACTGAGCTGTTAGGTTCAAAAATTAATTGGCGAATAAAATACTGTTTAAGAAAACACACTAGCATATAACCATGATGATTATATAATGAGAATGTGCTTCAGTAAAGCAGTGAAACTAAGCTGTTACTTTTAAAAATTAAATGGAGACTTAAATACTGCCTCCGAAAACACACTAGCATATTAAAATGATGATAATTTGATGAGAATGTTGCCAGTAAACCTGTGTTGAAACTGAGCTGTTAGTTTCAAAAATTAATCGGCGAATAAAATACTGCTTAAGAAAACACACTAGCATATAACCGTGATGATTATATGATAAGGATGCGCTTCTGTAAACCGGAGTTGAAACTCAGCTGTTCGTTTCAAAAATAAATTGGCGAATAAAATATTTTATCCGAAAACACACTAGCACATAGAAATGATGATTATATGATGAGAATGCGCTTCAGTAAACCGGAGTTGAAACTGAGCTGTTACTTTTAAAAATTAACGGGAGACTTAAATACTGCCTCCGAAAACAAACTAGCACATTGAAATGATGATTATATGATGAGAATGCTCCCAGTAAACCTGAGTCAAAACTGAGCTGTTAGTTTCAAAAATTAATTGGCGAATAAAATACTGCTTAAGAAAACACACTAGCATATTACCATGATGATTATATAATGAGAATGCGCTTCAGTAAACCAGTGAAATTAAGCTGTTAGTTTTAAAAATTAACTGGAGACTTAAATACTGCCTCAGGAAACACACTAGCACAAAGATATGATGAGTATATGATGAGAATGGGCTTCAGTAAACCTGAGTTGATAATGAGCCGTAAGTTTCAAAAATTAATTGGCATATAAAATATTTCCTCCGAAAACACACTAGCACATAGAAATTATGATTATGTGATGAGAATGCGCTTCAGTAAACCGGAGTTGAAACTCATCTGTTAGTTTCAAAAATTAATTGGCGAATAAAATACTGCTTAAGAAAACACACTAGCATATAACCATGATGATTATATGATGAGAATGCGCTTCTGTAAACCGGAGTTGAAACTCAGCTGTTCGTTTCAAAAATAAATTGGCGAATAAAATATTTCATCCGAAAACACACTAGCACATAGAAATGATGATTATATGATGAGAATGCGCTTCAGTAAACCGGAGTTGAAACTCATCTGTTTGTTTTAAAAATTAATTGGCGAATAAAATACTGCTTAAGGAAACACACTAGCATATAACCATGATGATTATAATATGAGAATGCGCTTCAGTAAACCAGTGAAACTGAGCTGTTACTTTTAAAAATTAACGGGAGACTTAAATACTGCCTCCGAGAACAAACTAGAACATTGAAATGATGATTATATGATGAGAATGCTCCCATTAAACCTGAGTCGAAACTCATCTGTTTGTTTTATAAATTAACTGGCGAATAAAATACTGCTTAAGAAAACACACTAGCATATAACCATGATGATTATATAATGAGAATGTGCTTCAGTAAAGCAGTGAAACTAAGCTGTTACTTTTAAAAATTAACGGGAGACTTAAATACTGCCTCCGAAAACAAACTAGCACATTGAAATGATGATTATATGATGAGAATGCTCCCAGTAAACCTGAGTCAAAACTGAGCTGTTATTTTCAAAAATTAATTGGCGAATAAAATACTGCTTAAGAAAACACACTAGCATATTACCATGATGATTATATGATCAGAATGCGCTTCTGTAAACCGGAGTTGAAACTCAGCTGTTCGTTTCAAAAATAAATTGGCGAATAAAATATTTCATTCGAAAACACACTAGCACATAGAAATGATGATTATATGATGAGAATGCGCTTCAGTAAACCGGAGTTGAAACTCATCTGTTTGTTTTAAAAATTAATTGGCGAATAAAATACTGCTTAAGGAAACACACTAGCATATAACCATGATGATTATAAAATGAGAATTCGCTTCAGTACCTAAACCTGAGTTGAAACTGATTTGTTAGTTTCAAAAATTAATTGGCGAATAAAATATTTCCTCCGAAAACACACTAGCACATAGAAATGATGATTATATGATGTGAATGCGCTTCAGTAAACCGGAGTTCAAACTCATCTGTTAGTTTCAAAAATTAATTGGCGAATGAAATACTGCTTAAGAAAACACATTAGCATATAACCATGATAATTATGTAATGAGAATGCGCTTCAGAAAACCTGAGTTGAAACTCAGTTGTTAGTTTCAAAAATTAATTGGCGAATAAAATACTCCTTAAGAAAACACACTAGCATATAACCATGATGATTAAATAATGAGAATGCGCTTCAGTAAACCTGAGTTGAAAATCAGTTGTTAGTTTCAAAAATTAATTGGCGAATAAAATACTGGAGTTGAAACTGAGCTGTTAGTTTCAATAATTAACTGGCGAATAAAATACTGCTTAAGAAAACACACTAGCATATAACCATGATGATTATATAATGAGAATGCGCTCCAGTAAAGCAGTGAAACTAAGCTGTTACTTTTAAAAATTAACTGGAGACTTAAATACTGCCTCCGAAAATACACTAGAATATTGAAATGATGATAATATGATGAGAATGTTCCCAGTAAACCTGAGTTGAAACTGAGCTGTTAGTTTCAAAAATTAATCGACAAATAAAATACTGGTTAAGAAAACACACTAGCATATAACCATGATGATTATATAATAAGAATGCGCTTCAGTAAACCTGAGTTGAAACTCAGCTGTTAGTTTCAAAAATTAATTGGCAAATAAAATATTGCATACGGCAAGACACTAGCGTATAACCATGATGATTATATAATGCGAATGCGCTTCAGTAAACCAGTGAAACTGAGCTGTTACTTTTAAAAATTAACTGGAGACTTAAATACTGCCACATAAAACACACTAGCATATAACCATGATAATAATAATATGAGAATGCGCTTCAGTAAAGCAGTGAAACTAAGCTGTTAGTTTTAAAAAATAACTGGCGAATGAAATACTGCTTAAGAAAACACACTAGCATATAACCATGACGAGATCACGCTTCAGGGTAGCTCAGTCTCAAAAAAAAAAACCAGCGGTTCAAATATTTCAAGATAAAAATAATATAGTTAACGAAACACTAAGAATTCCTTAAATGTGAGGTTTTGCTTGATTATGACTTATTTTGGTTATAAATTAATGAAAAATACTAACATGTATCTTTTATAGAATTGGAAGTAGAACTTCAAGGTAATACAATCTCCATTTACTAGTGTGTAAAATATTTTGAGAGAAAGTTAATGTGGTTCAACAAATACACCGTAAATTCATTTCAAGTGCCGCTACGCAATGTAGCGCCTCTTTTATGTTTTACCGCAACGAACTATACAAACATAAATGTAAGAAAAAACTCGCATCAAGGCAGCTGAATTTAACAAAATTGATGACGGATCTATTACCTAAAGATAAAAACAATATAATAAGAAAACTCATAAATTAGATGAATTTGTATCATCTAATTTGATGATTTGCTTGATTATGTATGATGTTGGTTGCGAATTAATGAACAACATTAACATATTCGTACAATTATGACTATAACGTCGATTTAAGAAGAATGCGTGTAAATACAGGAAATTCGATAAAAATAAAGTGGTAAGTTAAAAACTAAAGGAAGACCTACAATTTGTTTTAAAAAATACACCATAAATTTATTTCAAAAGAAATTTTGCGATTTAATGCGTTTAATCGATTACCACTTGATGAACTACACGAAATCAGAACAACTTTATAATAACTGCATTACTACATTTTTTTAAACTACTATAAACATATCAAACACTAGAATAAAGTATACCTGCCTTAGTATAGCAAATAAGAAAAGTACTATCGAAATAATTCTTAGCAAATAAATTTAATAGAGCCTTGATAAATCCGATAAAAGCTATTGGACCAATTCTTAATCAAGAACTTTTCAAAAAAATTTAAAACTGTGGGAAGTATACCATAAGAAGCTTATGATATGGGTAATACTTTTGGAAATCACGACAGCCACGGAGCCCATACCAAAGCGACCAGCGTTGAAGCTGGCCCCTCGAGGCTCCGTCAAAGAGTCCTTCAAAGACTGGAAAACGTAGTGACAACCACCGTAAGATGCGTGACCAAGAAGAGGAAAAGTCCTCGCCTTAATAGAGCCAATTAGAGTACTGCTATTAGACCAATTCTTAATCAAGACAATTTAAGCAAAATAAAGAAATGTATCATAAGAAGCTTATGATACGGGCCCTGTCGCGCACGCGTATACGGCAGGCCACGTAGCGAGTTTAGTAATTAGTGAAAAGTGTAATGTAGCACAAGTGCTGGCTGCTGGAATTAAGTTTATTCATCTTAACAGAGCTATTTGTTTGGACATCTCTAACGTGCGCGGACATCACTACGCGCCGGGAGACAGCGGGCGGGAGCAGAGGTCGCGGGGAGAGGCGCTCGCCGCGGCGCAGTCCAGCCGGCTCGCCTGGCACTTGTCATCACACCTTACCACCGAGCGCACGCGTCCACTTTTCGATCAATATTGTTGTTTTCTCGCCGTGCCGCTTGTATTTCTAATTTTATTAATTGTAATACAGTCCATCAAAGTTACTTGAGTTTTTATATAAACTGTCCTACCACCACCTACAGGGCTTACCGCACATCTTTCTACTAATAAGGAATGGTGCTATTGGACCCATTTTTAGTATGGATATTTTAGATGTTTTGGAAAATACAACTGGTGTTGCACACCCCAACGTTCGACTGTTTGGTTTGTTCCCGTATGAATCACGATAGTAAAAAGTGTAATGCGCGTGCGTAAATGGCAGGCCACGTAGCGAATTTAGTAATAGTGAAAAGTGTAATGTAGAGCAAGTGCTGCCTTGCATACACTAGAATAAAGTGTATTAATCTTAAGAGAGCCAATAAAGAAAGTGCTATTGGACCCACTTTTAGTTCGGACATGAACTAAAAGTGGGTAAACACAATTTTCTACAGGGAATAGCTGAAATATACACGAAACCGTTTCATACAGATTCTCAGACAATTTGTCGTAAAATATTTCCTAAATTAGAAGGACCTCACAACAATGACGGTATAAACTTTTATTGAACATATCACCATAATCTGATATGAAAATATTTACAGATATATAAGTGTTTTTAAAAGCATTGAAAATTATCAAGGGCAAAAAACGAATCAGTCCTTTACACCCGTAATCTTCTCTACATCCTACAACTAAGCGTGTTCTCGAAGATTACTGCCTGAGATAGATTCACCTCACAGAAATGGCGAAAGAATTTTCGAGAACTGACTTGAACATACCATAACAATTTGGTATGGGAAATATTTTATAGGAAATAAATTGGATTGACACCTCTACGTATTGTAAATGAAACTGAGCTAGCCAGATTCGTCAAACAATGACATAAAAACGACAAGACAAAGAAAAACGATGTATGGGTAGAGACTAACTGCCAAAACATTGGGCACTGGATCCTACCCTCGAATATGTTCTCTCTCTGTAATTCAAAGGTTTGCTGGTAGAGTTAGTTGTAGTGGTTCTCATGAAAGAACATTAGTGTAATGTAGTGCCAGTGCTGCCAAAGACTGTGGAAAAAAGGTGAAATAGTTAAGAGAACTGTAAGAAATATACCATAATAAGTGTGACTTGGAAATCGTCGTTCATGTAGAGAGTAAATGGGAAATATAACTGGTCCAGTCGCGTAGCTCATTGCATGACCTGCGTAGATGAGACTGAATTGGTTCAGTCAGTAAGCAAGTTTGATTTAAAAAATAATGAAATTCTGTCAGGCATATTAGGGTAGAGATTGACGACAGTAAGGTATGGCATCCAAGCTCCGAGATACAAGACGTATGCAATAAGGTTTAACCTGACCATATTAGCAAGGTCGCCGGTTTGGTCATGTAAAAGCATACAAACTAGTTTTGCAGAAGCAGTAGAAAAAAAATCGAATAAATCCTTCCGAAAAATTTACATCTTTGGGTAAACTTTTCGGAAGGATTTATTCGATTTTTACGAGTTAGGGTTCACCGCTTGCTGCATAATATGTGTACGGACTTCAGGGGCCCGGGTGGGATCATAATTTTGCATAGCACGACTTGAACGAGGTGGAAAGAAATCATACAAACTAGTTTTGCAGCAGCAGTAGAAAAAAATATTATATACCCAAAGATGCATATAGCAAGCTAGTCACCAACGTACGCCCGACTCCTATCCACGCGAATGGGTAGTATATTGTTAGGCATATTAGGGTAGAGATTGACGACAATAAGGTATGGCATCCAAGCTCCGAGATACAAGACGTATGCAATAAGGTTTAACCTGACCATATTAGCAAGGTCGCCGGGTTGGTCATGTATAAGACGGTAAGGGGCTGGGTACCTATTCTCCCGCTGAACTTTATTATAGCAAGAAATCAGTGCCGTCAATGTTATAATGGAGCAAGTGCCGTGGACTATAATACAGTTCCCCTGTCGGAAAAGAATGACACCGTAGTAGCGACGCTCACAGTAGTCATAGTCTAAATGCCAGTAGGTTCCGAAGACAGCCAATGAATTTTAATAGATAGCTTTTGGAAAACAAAAAATAATCTTATTCCTTTCCTTTTTGTAAAGTAAATATTAACAGGGCCTAAGCAGTATTGTCATTGAGCTTTAGCTGCTTAAGAAATTCTAAGTTTTGTTTTTTCTTTTCTTCGGCTAATTCCTTTTTTTAAATTTTGCGATTTTTCCGGTTCATCTGACGACTTCTCCATTCTTTATTACAATTCATTGATATGAGTGGTTTTTGTCATTTGTCGATACCATATGAGATTTGGAGCTTCGGCTCAGGGAAAGTTCATAACTCTAAAGTCTCGCGTGTGGAAGACGAGGCGCGCTGAGGGGTGTTAGGGTTCATCGCTTGCTGCATAATATGTGTACGGACTTCAGGGGCCCGGGTGGGATCATAATTTTGCATAGCACGCCTTGAACGAGGTGGAAAGAAATCATACAAACTAGTTTTGCTAGTTAGCAGTAGAAAAAAATATTCGAATAAATCTTTCCGAAAAGTTTACCCAAAGATCCATATAGCAAGCTAGTCACCAACGTACGACCGGCTCCTATCCACGCGAATGGGTAGTATATTCTGTCAGGCATATTAGGGTAGAGATTGACGACAATAAGGTATGGTATCCAAGCTCCGAGATACAAGACGTATGCAACAAGGTTTAACCTGACCATATTAGCAAGGTCGCCGGGTTGGTCATGTATAAGCATACAAACTAGTTTTGCAGAAGCAGTAAAAAAAAAAAATCGAATAAATCCTTCCGAAAAGTTTACATCTTTAGGTAAACTTTTCGGAAGGATTTATTCGATTTTTACGAGTTAGGGTTCACCGCTTGCTGCATAATATGTGTACGGACTTCAGGGGCCCGGGTGGGATCATAATTTTGCATAGCACGACTTGAACGAGGTGGAAAGAAATCATACAAACTAGTTTTGCAGCAGCAGTAGAAAAAAATATTATATACCCAAAGATGCATATAGCAAGCTAGTCACCAACGTACGCCCGACTCCTATCCACGCGAATGGGTAGTATATTGTTAGGCATATTAGGGTAGAGATTGACGACAATAAGGTATGGCATCCAAGCTCCGAGATACAAGACGTATGCAATAAGGTTTAACCTGACCATAGCAAGGTCGCCGGGCTGGTCATGTATAAGACGGTAAGGGGCCGGGTACCTATTCTCCCGCTGAACTTTATTATAGCAAGAAATCAGTGCCGTCAATGTTATAATGGAGCAAGTGCCGTGGACTATAATACAGTTCCCCTGTCGGAAAAGAATGACACCGTAGTAGCGACGCTCACAGTAGTCATAGTCTAAATGCCAGTAGGTTCCAAAGACAGCCAATGAATTTTAATAGATAGCTTTTGGAAAACAAAAAAAAATCTTATTCCTTTCCTTTTTGTAAAGTAAATATTAACAGGGCCTAAGCAGTATTGTCATTGAGCTTTAACTGCTTAAGAAATTCTAATTTTTGTTTTTTCTTTTCTAAGGCTAATTCTTTTTTTAAATTTTTGCGAATTTTCTGGTTCATCTGACGACTTTTCCATCCTTTATTACAATTCTTTGATATGAGTGGTTTTTGCCATTTGTCGATACTAAGAGATTTGGAGCTTAGGCTCAGGGAAAGTTCATAACTCTAAAGTCTCGCCTGTGGAAGACGAGGCGCGCTGAGGGGTGTTAGGGTTCATCGCTTGCTGCATAATATGTGTACGGACTTCAGGGGCCCGGGTGGGATCATAATTTTGCATAGCACGCCTTGAACGAGGTGGAAAGAAATCATACAAACTAGTTTTGCAGCAGCAGTAGAAAAAAATATTCGAATAAATCTTTCCGAAAAGTTTACCCAAAGATCCATATAGCAAGCTAGTCACCAACGTACGCCCGGCTCCTATCCACGCGAATGGGTAGTATATTCTGTCAGGCATATTAGGGTAGAGATTGACGACAATAAGGTATGGTATCCAAGCTCCGAGATACAAGACGTATGCAACAAGGTTTAACCTGATCATATTAGCAAGGTCGCCGGGTTGGTCATGTATAAGCATACAAACTAGTTTTGCAGAAGCAGTAAAAAAAAAAATCGAATAAATCCTTCCGAAAAGTTTACATCTTTAGGTAAACTTTTCGGAAGGATTTATTAAATTTTTTACGAGTTAGGGTTCACCGCTTGCTGCATAATATGTGTACGGACTTCAGGGGCCCGGGTGGGATCATAATTTTGCATAGCACGACTTGAACGAGGTGGATAGAAATCATACAAACTAGTTTTGCAGCAGCAGTAGAAAAAAAATATTATATACCCAAAGATGCATATAGCAAGCTAGTCACCAACGTACGCCCGACTCCTATCCACGCGAATGGGTAGTATATTGTTAGGCATATTAGGGTAGAGATTGACGACAATAAGGTATGGCATCCAAGCTCCGAGATACAAGACGTATGCAATAAGGTTTAACCTGACCATATTAGCAAGGTCGCCGGGTTGGTCATGTATAAGACGGTAAGGGGCTGGGTACCTATTCTCTCGCTGAACTTTATTATAGCAAGAAATCAGTGCCGTCAATGTTATAATGGAGCAAGTGCCGTGGACTATAATACAGTTCCCCTGTCGGAAAAGAATGACACCGTAGTAGCGACGCTCACAGTAGTCATAGTCTAAATGCCAGTAGGTTCCAAAGACAGCCAATGAATTTTAATAGATAGCTTTTGGAAAACAAAAAAAAAATATTATTCCTTTCCTTTTTGTAAAGTAAATATTAACAGGGCCTAAGCAGTATTGTCATTGAGCTTTAACTGCTTAAGATTTCTAATTTTTGTTTTTTCTTTTCTTCGGCTAATTCTTTTTTAAAATTTTTGCGAATTTTCCGGTTCATCTGACGACTTCTCCATTCTTTATTACAATTCTTTGATATGAGTGGTTTTTGTCATTTGTCGATACCACATGAGATTTGGAGCTTCGGCTCAGGGAAAGTTCATAACTCTAAAGTCTCGCGTGTGGAAGACGAGGCGCGCTGAGGGGTGTTAGGGTTCATCGCTTGCTGCATAATATGTGTACGGACTTCAGGGGCCCGGGTGGGATCATAATTTTGCATAGCACGCCTTGAACGAGGTGGAAAGAAATCATACAAACTAGTTTTGCAGCAGCAGTAGAAAAAAATATTATATACCCAAAGATGCACATAGCAAGCTAGTCACCAACGTACGCCCGACTCCTATCCACGCGAATGGTTAGTATATTCTGTCAGGCATATTAAGGTAGAGATTGACGACAATAAGGTATGGCATCCAAGCTCCGAGATACAAGACGTATGCAATAAGGTTTAACCTGATCATATTAGCAAGGTCGCCGGGTTGGTCATGTATAAGACGGTAAGGGGACATCTCTAACACAGTGCCAGTGTGGAGCCGCTGCACAGGACATGCGTCATTTGCTATGCTGTCCATCCTGCACAACTACCTGCAGTTTTCAGGATCTATACGAGGCCAATAACAGAGCCGTAAAGGTTGCCAAATACTGGTCAGATAAAATTAAGTTAGAGTACATCGACACGAAAAGAAGAAGAATAAGCTTATAAATCTAAAAGCTATAGAAGTTTATCAATTTCATAAGGATCAGTTTTGTTCACCAATATTTATCATTAAAAAATCAAATTAATCCTTCAGATTGATTTTAAATTTAAAAGCACTAAATACTTTCATACCTACAGAACACTTTAAGTTAGAAGACTATAGAACAGTGAATAAAATCTTGCAGAAAAATTATTTTTTAGTTTCCATCGATCTAAAAGACGCTTATTACATGGTCAGCATACATAAAGAAAGCAAAAAGTACCTAAGATTCCTTTTTTAAGGAAAACTTTATCAATTTAATTTGGTTTATGCACAGCTCCATTTACTTTTACCAAAATTATGAAACCAATTGTTGCATATTTAAGAGAAAAAGGATTTATTTCAGTGGTCTATTTAGATAACTTTCTCTGTATAGGTAAAGATTACCAACAATGCTTAGAAAATATGACTGCAACAATAGATATATTATAAAGATCACCATCATCTTCGGAGGAGACCACAATTTCACATAATTGAAGTCGAATCTTACTGACAGGTAAGCTTGTTTGAATTCCTAATTATTGAGAGCTTCTCAGAATATCCCCTCGAGCGCCGATTGTACATACCTACGTCTGTACAACTTGAATGACCTTAAAAAAACGCTTAATTGTCGTTTTGTACATACTTTGGTACGAAATTTTTTGGTCGAAAATTTTGGTGATATTTGAAATTTTTTTAATCCAGAAAAATTTTTTTTTTGTTGATTTACGTGGAAACGCAATTACGTAATAATAATACCCCGGGGCGCCCGAGGGAATATTAAAATGGCAATGGACAGGTGCAGACCAATTGCAGATGCTTAGTTAATTTCTGTTAACTGATTAACCTTACGAAACACATGACTGCTAAACGCAGACATCCTCTTTTGATGGCAATCGCCGTATCTTCGCAAGGCTTGGTGTTTTGACCGTGACACCTTGACTTTGGACAAGTCTCACGGCAATTTACCCATGAAATGCGTAGTACCTCGTTGTTCACAAACAGTCCACAGGGACTGCAGTAAACAGAGGCTTTGACCACACATCCTGAAGGTAACAAATCTCTGTGCTCAGTATGATTCACTTTCTAGATGAAAGTCGCTAAATAATCAAATTAACCTAAATGCTGTAGAAGCCTTCTTGTTTGTCTTAGATGACACTGTGTTTTTCAAATGGATGAAAAACAACTGGAACAATAAATTCTTTGTTTTTTTTTTTAATTGATCGTATAGGGCTTCGGATCATAAAACAGCAAATTGATTCAAACAGCATAAAGGTGTTAAAAAAATAATAATTAGAAGATCTAAATGATGTAATAATCGATTCGTAAAAAGTTTTAAGGAACTGAACACCAAATAATGGAAACTGTAATATTGGTGAATAAAAAATAATAACTAACAATTACTAATAGTAAAAGATGGTTATAGCCGCCATCTGTCGGACGCCAGAGCCTCGTCGGTAGCAGCAGGGTGCGCCACGAGCAGGTGAGGATGGCTTTTGAAGAAACTAGATCTTAAACGTTTCCCCCTTGCACCCCAAACTAAATATAACGAAACATAAAAAAAAGAAACTTAATAAACTAATTTGGACATTAAAAGACTATTTTTGAAGTAAGAGACTTGAATTTATAAAAAGGTTTTAGAAAACGATCATTTTATAAAGGAATTTTGATAATGGTTGCTTCGGCTGGCGGTTTTGTCCGCCTTTTGAGCGTGCGAAAGCAACAAACATACACACATGCCAACATATACACAAACTTAACATTAAAATATTATTGCGAGTGGAAAGTTCAGCATTGAGACATAACATAAGGACGCAATTTAAACACGACACGTTAACACGTAACGGCTTTCGATTAAAAAGGGTGTAACAATGACGGGTCGCTCCAAATAAAGATGGTCGCAACCCGAAAAAGCTACGTTGTGCATACATTGGTATTAATCTAGGCAAATCGAGAGAGTCAACAAGTCGTGATTATAGCGAGTGCCTTTTTGTTATGAACTTATGCAAAGAGGGAGAATATAAGGAAACATAAAAAAACGGATCTCAATAAACTAATTTAGACAATAAAAGACTATTTTTGAACTAAGAGACTTGAATTTATAAAAAGGTTTTAGAAAACGATTATTTTATAAAGGAATTTAGATAATGGTTGCTTCAGCTGGCGGTTTTGTCCGCCGTTTGAGCGTGCGAAAGCAACAAACATACACACATGCCAACATATACGCAAACTTAACATTCAAATATTAGTGCGAGTGGAAAGTTCAGCATTGAGACATAACATAAGGACGCAATTTAAACACGATACGATAACACGTAACGGCTTTCGATTAAAAAGGGTGTAACAATGACGGGTCGCTCCAAATAAAGATGGTCGCAACCCGAAAAAGCTACGTTGTGCATACATTGGTATTAATCTAGGCAAATCGAGAGAGTCAACGTGTCGTGATTACATCGAGTGCCTATTTATTATAAACTTATGGAAAGAGGGAGAATAGTAGTTTATTTTTTAAGATCAAAACTTGTCCAAATTGTTGAAATGATATCTAACAAAATAATTAGTAAAAATTAAAAATAATTAAAGTAATTGAAAAGAAAACATTTAAACAACAAAAGCAAATTTAAGAAAAAATAAGGTCAAACACAAGACAGATACAGATCAAAAGTAAGATTAAGGAAAAGAAGACACTTAAAAAACTAAACGGCCACTGGTTTTCCCTAACGGAACATTAAAATTAATCTAGTCATCAGTTGGTAACTATAATTATAATATAGAGATTCGCTATTTAAGGATGTTTGTTTTCTCTGAATGTTTTTTGGCTCCGATATCCAAGCGCTGTGAAACCTATCAAAAATGTTGTCGCTTACAATAATTTCACAAACCTAATACCAACTTTTGATGAATAAAAATATGTTGAATAGGAAATATAGAAACAGATGAAAGATTTAGAAGACGTAAAACCAGACGATGAAGGAGACGAATAGAAATTAGAAGATAGAAAAATAAAAACAAGAAGTTCCGATAAGTAATGATGTTAAATAGTGGCTACCTAAACCTTATTGGGTGGTGGCTTAGTCATCAGCAATGCCAGTCAGTTGTCATAACAAATGGCTTACTGGATGGATATACCGCCATCTGTCGGTCGCCAGAGCCTCGTTTGTCTAGGCGGGGTGCACCGCGCGCAGGTGAGGATGACTTGGGCAAACTGGTTCATGTGCGTTCACCCCTTACACCCCACACTGATGCACCGCTACAAAAAAATCGAGTTCCTGTAATGGTTGCATCAGTGGCATCAAACACACATAGTGCTATGGTGCGGGTGGTATAGGTTTTTCGTATCAGGGGATCACTGCAACTGTATGCTCCTGACGATGTGCATATAGTCGGCCTTTTAATGTTCCCACTGTTGGGATTCAGGCCTCCTCTCTAGGAGAGGGAATGGGCCGTAATCCACCACGCGGGCCCAGTGCGGGTTGGTGGATGTCACATGTCTTTGAATTTTTGGTTCTAGGACATGCCGGTTTCCTCACGATGTTTTCCTTCACCGTTTTGAGAGCAGTGGTGATGAAATAAATTACACAAAGTAATGCGCCTGGCTGGGTTTGAACCCTCGACCTACAACTCGTAAGTCGGGGCCGTTACCACTCGGCCACCACTGCTCTCAATCTCTCTCTCTGACGATGTGGACAAGATTAAATTCCGCATTCGACTAGTCACTGAATCAGTGTTTTCACGATAATAATTTGCGAGTAACTTGATGCATTCAAAGTAATACAATAAGTATAAGGAAAATATCTAGAGAAGGTTGAAAATGTCTAAATGTTCGAATGAAAATCTGGTCTATAAATTAAACGGTTTGAGGAATTTAATGTTTTGAAAGATTTCGAATAATAGTTAATATTGTGTCATAGATGGTGATTGTGTAGTGTGGTGTCGAGGGAATCCAATGGACGCAAGATGTATAGGACCGTTCATTATGGACGATGGTATCAATGGGCGCAAGATGTTTAGGACCGTTCATTATGGACGATGGTATCAATGAACGCAAGATGTATAGGACCGTTCATTATGGCGACACTTTGGGGAGCCCTATGTTGGACATAGGACTCCCCCAAGTGGGGACGTCTTTCAGTTGAAATGATGATAAATATGATTAAGATTTAAGAGTTAATTTGCTAATAAGAGTTAATTCATTTGACTAAAATGGATTTTTAATGAAAATTTCGCTGCATCATAACTTCGTCATATTTTAAAATGGAGTTTGTGACCTATACAATAATTACGTAATAAAGGGTATAAATCGAAAATCACTGCTTTGGCTTTAATGAACGTGACTATCTAGCTCTTAGGTATTTACTCGAATTATAATATTTTCTCTACATTGATTTGGTTTGAATTTTATAAGTAAATACATAAGCCATTTAATCAAGACTTGATTGAATAGCTTTAGTTCTTGCAAGCCTTCCAGGCAAAACATAAAGTGCGAAAATCGCTGCTATCTATTTAAAAATAGCACTCGACTAAGTAAAGCTCACCCAAAAGCACTTTATACTCAACCCTTAGACTAATTTATGGGTATATTGAATTTAACATTCGTGAAAAACACTAAATGCTCAACAGAAGACACAACTGTGCCTCAGTGTGCTCCACAGTATTCAATACATTTGTAGAAATTAAAAATGGACTAACATAACTATAATCAACGTCTTTTTTGTTGAGAACAAGATCCTTAGTGCTGAAAAACATAACGCAAAAACGTACATAGAAATAAATTTCAAAAAGTAATCAAGATATTCCAGGTTATACCTAACATACTAACTTAAAACTACACAATGAATGTGGATATCACACCTTGTAAATTTTTTATCACATCGAGGCAGCCTTGGACTGTTTACTACTAGGATGCTAATTTAAAGCTTTGGCATAATAACTCCACGTTTTAACGCAAGAGATGAAAAACGTTTGCCAGTTCGAGGCAGCCTCGAAAATGTACAGTTACGCCACAATGTAAAGTCAAGTCAAGACAAGTGTATGTCAAGTATTACGCAATGTATATGCTTAAACTTATCACAAAATGAATCGATCATAGATACATAAAATATCACGATTACTATAGAGATCCAATGAAACTACTAAATAGACAAAAAAATATAATCCTCTAATAAATCGAAGTCAAATAAGAAACACCAAGTACGTGTTATCTAAACTGTAACGTACCGACTACTCCTTAAGGCTCTCCTTAAGGTCGACCTTACTTGTAGAACAACAAAAATATTTGTTAAGGCGCTAGACATTTTGTTGTAAATTGCTTCCAACTTCTATTGGAATTTTCGCAAAACCTAACCACAACAAGCAATTAAATTGATATAAAATTTCTCAAATCTACGCAAATTCAAACTTAAATAACTTTCGCGCTTGAAGCAGCGATTCTAATAATAATCATTTCTGCTCGAATGGTGGGATCACGGTACGCCAGTAAAGCTCTTAATATATAATAATAGTTACAAACATTAATTACACAATATTTTCAAAGTCATTTTGATTAGCTGTAGAACACCGATAAGAAATGGAGCGGTATTGACTAACCCACACGCACAAAAGAGTAAACGTCAGGTAAACAGAATTAAACGGTATGTTAATATAAAATTAACCCGGTTTTTACACAAGTGATGCCTGTTTTCATCTGTTTTTATTTTTATATATGGCCTACATTGCGAACAAAGAGTAGTGAGAATATTTTCTGATAACTTCGAAAGAGACTAAAATTAAAACAGTATTCGGTTGCGCTGACAAACTGCATAATATAGTTAATAGAATAGTTAAAATCATGATTTTGCCTATTTTTATATGTAATTAGGAAAAAATGCTATTTGATATAAAACTAGCGATTAATTAAGTTTTAATTAATATATAATTATATACTTATTATGATTATTGAATTCGTTCACCTCTTACTAAAATAATTTATCAGAATTTTCAGTACTTAACAATAAAATATATCTAAAGATTTAGTCCCTATAATATTATATAATAACCTTACAACAATGAAAACAACAATAACATTAAATTTTGTTAATTCTTTAAATAAAGGCAACGATGAAGCAATGCTAATTGAAATTTAACTTTTATTTGAAGATTAAATAAATATTTCACTATTTAATTTTGAAGCATGTTTGAAATTAACTATTTGTTATCAGGATCTTTTTGTATTGCATGGACTATTTAAAAAATCCCAGGCAATGTGGGAATTAAGTATGCAACCAAATGATAAAATGATGTGCCCGTTTTATATAGAAAGCCTACAGATTTAACATGTGAAGTAATTAAAAGTTACACTATTTTTGGTTTAAAAGTAAAGGCTATTTGTGATATAATGCAAGTGCAACAGTTTTATTACCATGCTGTTATTTTAAAACAAATGATTTTATTTATTTTGGGCAAAATTCAGTTATTACAAAGAGGATCCTAATAGCAATAGCGAAGTATCTTGGTTTGCTTCAGAAGGTACTCAGAGTAGCGGGTTTGAAGTTTTTTGTAAATCTATTACATTTTGATAATAATTTTGCATGTTTTAATCAATTATCAAGATTATTGTTTGAAAGAACTTTGGTAGCCAAACCTTTTCTTACGACTGTGTAGAAATTAGAGACTTTATAGGATCATCTGTAATTTTTAAGAGGTCTGTTGGACTAATGTTATTTTTTTGTGTAGGCGAGATGTTTTTTATTGCCTTTATAATAATTAAGCCACGATTGTTGTATCATTGTTTATTTGAAGCAATAAACAGCAAGCATATTTAAATACCGACCCGACACTTAAGTTGCATGATAAGTTTATATTAGTAAAAATTACAATTGCATCGTTTTGATTACGCGTAGAGCCCGTGGAGTGCGCAACATAGGCGTCTAGTATAGGCAGAAGACTGACACCGCAAAGACAGTACTCGGTGAGAATAATAATGTCAAATTAAACGTCGTCGGTCACTGATAATAGTATACGTAGCTGGTCAAAGTTTTTATTTATGCTACGAATGTTAATATGAAAATGCTTAAGCAAGGGCTTATCTGAGTTTACATAATTTAGGGCAGTCTTGTGGCTGACGGCAGATTGAGTTTGAAGCTTCGAGTGATTCTATTTCGTTGTGAATTATTTTTAAGTAAGCCATTTAATAAGTTTGATAGTTTTGCTTATATTAATGCTAAAATAACACACTTCTAATAATATAATAATTTAAAATTATAAAGCGATTAATTTGCGTTTTTCTTTAACACAATATAAAGACGTCTGAAGCAATCAAAGCAAGCAAAGAAACTAACGATTAATTAATATGATTTATTTTTAATAAATATACTAATATACTTAATATTTAAACGTCACACATTTTTTTTTGCTTTTTTATTTTTTATTTTTTTTTAACTTATTTTTTCTCTAGGCTAAAAATAAGCTTTTATAAATAATATACTTAAAGTTATAATTTTATAATGATTAAGTTACGTTTTAAATATATCCATCCACTTTAAAAAATAAACGGAGTTGTTGTGTAATTATCTCCTCCCTATTGGAAAAAATAAATGAAAAAGTCCAACCAAGGTTTATTTATTGTTTACTGCTCGTATAATTTTAAAGATCTAATCGTTGTCTGTCATCAACCCGCACTGGGCCCGCGTGGTGGCCCATTCCCTCTCCTAGAGAAGAGGCCTGAGTCCCGGCAGTGGGAACATTAAAAATGCTGATTATGCTAATCGTTGTCTTGCGAATTAATGCGCATTAATATCATAGTATTAATTTAATAATATTTCATAAACACTAATTGTTTATAGCTACATCATCCATCATCATCCTCTCGCTATACTCGTTTATGACTTTTGTGCTTATCATTTATATATTTTGTCTAAAAATATCATATTATAATATATATTAATGATTACCTACTGCATATTGAAAAGGGAATGCTCAGCGGCGAGAGTATAAAAAGTATTATTTTTATATATAGTTTTTAAGATTAGAATATATTATTAAAATATGTTTTAGTGATTGTTTTTTTATTGATACTGTAGATAATTGCATAATATTACAAGTACGGTTAATATAGATTGTTGTTAGTATTTATGAAAGAGAAAAGACTACAAGAAGAAGACATCTGTGGCTAATATGTTGTTTTATGAATTTAAAAAATGTATAATAACAATAAGACACAGAACAAATGCTCGTACTCATCACACAAACATTTGTCCTGGGTGGGCATCAAACCCACGACCTCCGGCATAGCAGTCAGGGCTACTGACCACAAGACCAGCAGGCCTGTTACAAGTAAAAAAAAACTGTATATTAGGTTAATCTACATAGTTATCCGTATATCGACTCTAGAGTACAAAATGCCCATATAGAATTGAATAAGCATTCGAATTTAAGATAACGTTATGTTAATCTTCTTAATTATTATTTTTTATTGCTAACATACCCATTTTGGAACAATAACCAAGTAATTTACAAAGTTTGGTTAAAGCCCTAACACCTAATAATAACACCTACTGCATAAGTAACATTAAGTAGAACTAACATACGTAACTAGAGAAAGACTTTATTCACTGCAAACATCACACACTATAAATACAAATATGTAAATACAAAATAAGAAAAAACCATAGAGTAAAAACATCATAATTGGAAAAACATAACAACGATATCATGTTCCTGCATGCCCGAAATGTGGCACTAAAAAACACCATATTGTCCGAAGTCACACAAAATGTAATGGAAGATTACAGCAGTAAAGAAAAAATTACAATAAGCTACCCTACATATCGTCCCTTAGCTTACAACACCGCTCAAGTTGAAAATTGGCGGTTTTCACATTTGAATGCCTTTAGATGGAGCTGCTCATTGCGCGTCTAAACATTGCTCACATGATATAGATTTCAGCCAATCAGAAGCCATAATTCGAAAGCTATTGACAGCGCGCAAGTCAGTCGCCCTCTCAACAGCGCAGTTTTTTTCATCTCCTGTAAAGTTGGTAAAAATGACTTATGCGGTGTTGTTAGCTAAGGGACGATATCAGATAGCTCCTCGGTCGTGACAGATTGCCCTCCCATCGGACCTTGAGAGTAATAAAAAATGTATAGTACGTGTGTGTATGCACACACTTGCTTTGTGCACTGCCAGTGACCGTAATTTAGTCTGGGGAAGATGTTAAGATGATCATCAGAGAAGATCGTAGAAATAGTCAAAACAAAAAATAAAACGAATTCAACCTAAACTTAGATCTTGGAAAAAAAAAACATGATGGTTAAACACCAAAACAATATGTAAAACAACCGAATGCTATTATAGCAACAGAAATAAATATCTGAAGAAAAACATAAATACAGTTATAGGCTTACAGACTCATTCACTACGCGATGCGCAAATCTTTTACATTTTTAAATTCTACAACTACGATGGTTTCATTAAAATGTTTGACTTTAAATTTTCACTTAATAATTTAGATATATCTCTAGATATAAGAAAGAATTAACTTAGAATACCAGAAGTGCCGCCTGTGTCGTGAGAGTAAGTGAGAGTTACCAAAGATCAATTTTAAAGGACTTGAAAATCATTAAAAATCTATAATGTGGTGTTGACAAAAATAAAGGTACAATAACTCTTTACAAAACTGTAGAGGGGAGTAAAAACCAAATGGAAAATAATGGAGTCCTTATGAAAGGGAGCCTCATAAGAGGCATCGCTACTGATATAGCACCTCTTGAAGCTCAAGGAATGGGGAGTAGTGGCTTTATACTAATAAAGCCACTAATGTTGTATCATTGTTTAATTTAAGCAATAGACAGCAAGCATATTTAAATGTCGGCCCACTTAACACGATAAGTTTATATTAGTAAAAATTACAATTGCATCGTTTTGATTACGCGTAGAGTCCTTGGAGTGCGCCACGTAGCCGTCCAGTATAGGCAGAAGACTGAAACCGCGTGGTGAGAATAATAATGTAAAATTAAACGTCGTCGGTCACTGATAATAGTATACGTAGCTGGTCAAAGTTTTTGTTTACGCTACGAATGTTAATGTGAAAATGATTAAGCAAGAGCTTATCTGAGTTTACATAAATTAGGGCAGTCTTGTGGCTGACGGCAGATTGAGTTTGAAGCTTCGAGTGAGTCTATTTGCTGTGAATTATTTGTAAGTAAGCCATTTAATAAGTTCGATAGTTCTGCTTATATTAATGTTAAAATAACATACTTCTAATAAAATAATAATTTAAGATAAAGCGTTTGATTTGCGTCTCCCCTAATACAATATGAAGACGCCTGAAGCAATCAAAGCAGGCAAAACAGCTAACGATTTAATAATATGATTTATTTTTAATAAATATACTAATATACTCAATATTTAAACGTAATTGTTCGAATAAAAAGGTATTTTATATTAATTTTCAAAATTACAACATATTTCTGTATTTTAAAAATATGCAATGTATACTTATTTTTTGCCTGTTATAAATAAGTTTTTATCAATAATATACCTAAACTTATAATTTTTTAATAATTAAGTTAGGTTTTAAATATATCCATTTAAAAAAATATACGGACTAGTTGTGTAATTATCTCCTTCCTATTGGAGAAAATGAATTAAAAAGTCCAAGGTTTATTTATTGTTGAATACACGTATAATTTTGAACATTTCGTTGTGATGCGAATTATTATTATAGTATTATTTTAATAATATTTTATAAACACCAATTTTCTTAAAGCTACATTATTATAGTTAATCTCTCGCTATACTCGATTAATATTATTTTTGTCCATATCATTTATATTTTCTAAATAGAAAATATAAATGATATGCACAAAATATAAATGTTATTATTCTTAAAATATTATATTAAAAATATAATATATAATGATTACCATGATTACTGCATATTGAAAAGGGACTGCTCTAAGGGAGGTGTAAGAAATATATAGTTTTTAAGATTAGAATATATTACTAAAATATGTTTTAGTGATTGTTTTTTATTAAATACTGTAGATAATTGCATAATATTACAAGTACGGTTAATATAGATTGTTGTTAGTATTTATGAAAGGGAAAAGACTACAAGAAGAAGACATCTGTGGCTAATAAGTTGTTTTATGATTTTTAAAAATGTATATTAAGTTAATCTACATAGTTACCCGTATACCGACTGTAAAATGCAAAATTCCCATATTGAATTTAATAAGCATTCGAATTTAACATAACGTTATACTAATCTTCTTAATTATTATTTCCTTAACAAGTATTGCCAAATTACGCGTTTGGAGAACAATAACCAAGTAATTTACAAAGTTTGGTCAAAGCCCTAACACATACTAAGAATACTTACTGCATAATTATCATTAAGTAGAACTAACATTAGACAGAGGTTTTATTCACTACATACGTCACGTATCTCCTCTCACACTATGAATACAAATGTGCAAATACAAAATGAGAAAATAACCATAAAGTAAAAATATCATAATTATAAGAAAAATATAACAACGCTATCATGTTCCTGCATGCCCGAAAGGAGGCACTAAAAACACCATATTGTCCGAAGTCACACAAAATGTAATGGAAGATTACAGCAGTGAAGAAAAAAATTATAATAAGCTACCCTACATATCAGATAGCACCTCGGTCGTAACAGATTGCCCTCCCGGCGGACCTTGAGAGTAACAGAAAAATTACAGTACTTGTGTAACACACTTGCTTTGTGCACTGCCAGTGACAGTAATTCAGTCTGGAGAAGATGTTAAGGAGATCATCAGAGAAGATTGTAGAAATAGTTAAATCATCTAATAAAAAATGTAACGAATTCAACCTAAACTTAGACATTAGAAAACAATTCTGATGATGGTCAAATACCAAAACAATGTTGTATATATAAAGCAACCGATAACTATTATAGTAACAGAAATAAATCCTTGAAGAGAAACATAAATACAGTTATAGCTTACAAACCCATTCACTACGCGATGCGAGAATATTACTCACTCCAGAACCTTATAATATCATATTCCTTAGATAGATGAAGTTCTACTAATTTACAAAGTGCGATAGGGCACATTTTTAAATTCTACAACGCCTGAGCCTTCGTAGCTCACTAAATGTTTAACTTTAAATTTTCACTTAACAATTTAGAGATATCTAGCAATAAGAAAGAATTAACTTAGAACGCCAGAAGTAACGCCTGTGTCGTAGGAGTAAGTCAGAGTTACGGAAGAAGGACTAGGAAATCAATCAAAATCATCCATATATATGTAATGAAAAAAATCTATAATGTGTTGACAAAAATAAAGGTACAATAACTCTGTAGAGGGAAGTGAAAACCAATATAAGAGGCATCGCTACTGATATAGCACCTCTTGAAGCTCAAGGATTTTTACTTTCCAATTGGGATTTAAACTATCTATTCCCCGAATGTGTAGCATCTGAAGCCACACCCTCGGTACTGGAAGACGTTTGATCTTATCTCAATCCGGAATGAAGTAAGTTATATTTTTTAGTAACATCGACTCTGAGAAATTTTAGTAATATTATAAGCATACACATTTACGTTTACCATTTATTTGGTCATGAATTTGTTGCGTGTTATGGAGTAACTGTATATTGTACATATTTCGTTGATTTTGTTTACAGTGGTTTCGGTTACAACAATTGCCTATGTCTATGTTAGGTAGCCGCTCCTACCTTGTGCCGCTCACATCGTAGGTGTTCTGATCAGGTTACGTAGAATCCTGTCCCACGGTGTTTTGGTCATGTGTCACCTACCTGTTACTGGTGGTTGGTACTCCTTCAGTTCGATCTGGAATAAAAAATACGATCTATAAAATTGTACTTATTAATAGTAAGAACGTAACTTCATCATCATCATCATCATTTCAGTCGAAAGATGTCCACTATTGGACATAGGCCTCCCTCAAATGTCACCATAATGACTGGTCCTGTGCATCTTGCATCCATCGTATTCCCACGACCTTCATTTGATCGTCGGTCTACCTTGTGGGAGGGAATACCGGACGTACAAGGAGATGCAGCGTTAGACTTAATATGATAGAATATCAGTTTTTGGTTGAAAAAACCCATTTTCCCAGTTGATATTGATTATTTTTTCTTAATTTATTTCAATGGTGGAACTCGTTGTCGTTAGTAATTATTATTAATATATTATTTTGATTTTTGGAATTTATAATAATTTAGTAGGTAGCCACAAGCAGAGAACACATTTACAACCATGATATTATAATGATACTCGTGACAATGACATTGTAGTTACGTTAGTCAACACGAAAACAAAAAAGACATTTCGCTGGTTTTCTAGTTGATTTCGTTAACAAAGTTGGCGTGGAATAAGCCAATAATGTAGCACTTGCTACTTCATATAGAAGAGTGGAAAAAATTTGACACTTTATTGTATGACAGCGTGATTCTAATTAATTAATTCATTTATAAAATTGTAATAAAGGAATGCTTTTATTACTAAGATATTAAAATCTTTTTGGTAAATTATTATATTAAAGTTTATGCACAAAAATATTTAGAAAAAATTCTTTATAATAATAATTATTGTTGTTGTTTGTTTGTTGTTAGTTCTTATGTAATTAATTATTTGTTTTTACTTGTTACATGTTAGTCACTAAGATATGTTTTTATGGGTCAAGGATTCCAACTGCAAATATTTTTATTTTTTTAATTTCTTCATGGTTTTCAATATACATAGTGTTACTTAAAATATCTTACCTCACTGAGTATGACCCAAAAACTGCTGTTTCTATGAACTCGCAGCCGGATAGCGGCGATGGGACCCATGGCTAAGTCTCCCTCAGCGAGTCCGAACTCATCGAATGAGCCAACCGGAGTATATGACGCATTATTTCTTGCTGGCAGCACTTCCACAGTTGTATCATAGAACTTATCTTTAATATGTTTCACATTCCCACTACGAAACGTGTAGCTGAAACAAAGGATTACAAGAAAAGTTAGGAACGATTGCAAGATATTTGAGAAATCAGTAGAAATTTAAGGTTTCAGATGTTTTAGTCATCATCAATCACATGTGTCGTTAGTCACGTGTTAGAGGTTCATGCATAGTGAGTACTTCATCATGAGTAGTTTTTGTTATTCAGTTGAAATAAAAGAGAAAGAGGGTTTAAAAACTTTGAGGATACTTACTGAGCAAGAACTACTGGCTTCTGAAACCAAAATTCTACGAAATTTCCTTTTTTCGGCTTTTCACCCCAGAAGAAAGTATGTCCATCGTAAGCCGCTTTCAAACCATGGCCTAAATGCACCTGTATATTGGTTTTTGTGGCAGCAATGGGTGGGTTGCTTGTGTGCGGGTAGAACGTTGGGACAGCCCCATATTGCGTATCCTGAAACCAATAACAATGATGTATAGTTGAACAGAAAAACATTTAAGAATTGTTTGCGCAAGAAAATAGCTACATTAGTTAGCAACTGTGTCGCATCTATTACTGCCCATCTCCTGGAGGAAGTCGTTACCAAAACGGAAAAAAAAAATTATCATCATCTTCCTGCCCTTGTCCCGTATTATTTGGTACAACACGTATTTTTCTTCCATTCCACACATACCTTCGGTTAAATCATTCTTATTACATCAGAAAAAGAATAAAGAAATAGTGAACCTTACCTTTATTTTCTGAATCTTTCCCTTGAGTGAAGAATACAGGCCAATATGTTGGAATAGAGACGATTTGTATTTTGGACGAATTTCTTCCTTTGCTGTGGAGCATTTTTTCTGAAACAGAAAACAGCATTAAGGTTAAATTCTATTAGAAAAAGAAGAAGAAAGTCATAGGGTTAGGTATACACTAATCTAAGGCGTCGTTCACACTTTCCTGTTTACCTTGCCTGGTGACTTTAATCTCGAATATTGCCGTCGGTTTTTGGCGTGATTTTTTGAGTTAAGTTCAGTGGCTGTTTTAATTATTCGAAAATTGATTCCTAGTAAATAATGTGATGTAAAATCGGTCTAGTTTTGCATCTACTTGATAAAAAAAACACAGCTGGACAATTTATGAAATTATTGAAACAGGCGATCTCGAAAAATGGGACAGTTTTTTTTTGTTGTTTTGTTTACCGTTTACAGCGAAGCTTGCCGAGAAGACCAAATTGATAGATTTGCTGACGAATACTACAAAAACATTAGAATGTGTTATATCTGCACTCTAATGGTATTAAATACTTTCTTAACTTGATATTTAGCTAAATGTATAAACTGTGCGACACAAGACTAAAAAAAATAAAACCGCTACACGAAAGTCTGCAGTAGGTTACAATCTTTATAGGTTGAACAGTAAGTGAGGCACTTATTAAAAAAAAACTGGGAAAGTGCGTGTCGGACTCGCGCACACAGGGTTCCGTACAAACTTGTATAAATAGTTGAATTAGCGAATGGAGACTAGAAGATTTTTCCGAATCGCAAAAATTTTTTTTTTTTTTTTGTCATGACAATAATTTTACTGTTTTCAGATTTTTTCCAATACAGCACAGGTATTGGAAAAAATCTGAAAACAGTAAAATAATATCGACGGTTAAAGGGCTAATTGATCTAAGAGACATTAAAAAAAAAATTGAAACCTGACTCAAACGACGGAGAAAAATTGCCTGATTCCGAATATGTATATATCTCAATATTGTAAAAAATGTCGTTTAGATCAATTAGCCTTTCAACCGTCGATATAAGAACTTGCTTTATGCCAAATTTCAGGATTCTGGGTCAACGGAAAGTACCATATGAATATGAATGCCTTGAGAGTCGAAATATACGTTTTTTGTGACATAAACTGCCGTAACTTTTTTTTTTAGTTAACTTAGAAGTTTGATTTTTTTTGACAGGAGAAAAACATTACATGGAAGAAGTTTTGGTCAATAAAGGAAATTTTGAAGGGAAAATACACCATGAACCTAAAGAAAACTGTTATGGCTACCAAACATGGAATTACACAAACAGAATAAAACAAAAAATAAATGTTACACAAAGAGCCATGGAGCCATCTTGAAGTATAACAAAACAAAAATTTTAAAATGAGAGAAAAACTAAAATTACAGATGCTGAGCAGGTCACCTATCACGTTACACAGACAACAGATGACTGATGAGAGACTTTTCTTGAGTTCATCTAATTTCACATCCCGTCACAAATACTTAAAACATTGTCACAAATATGAACCATCATAGTACTTTACAAGAATTATTTGAATTTCCAAAACTATCTTATCTTGTCGTCACATTCGGTCATATCCTTTTGTCAAAAATTCTGTGAACAGTATGACGGTCGCGTCCAATCACGTATTAGCGTCCTTTGTTAGCGTCTGTGGTCTACGCAAATTGCCACAGATTATAAAAACGAGTTGCTCTAATAATGGTGCTACGGGCGCGTCGTGGTGTTGCCACTTTATATTAATGTATTTGTTACGTTATTATTTTTTAATTTTTCTTTTTTAAATTTATTTACTTTTTCTTTTAATTTATAATATATAATATAATTTTCCACAACTATCACACAATGCCGTGTAGTCCCAAGCTAAGCAGAGCTTGTGTTATGGGTACTAGACAACTGATAAACATTCTTATATATTTCTAAATACATACATATTATAGATAAATTACACCCAGACACAGAACAAATGATCGTGCTCATCACACAAACATTTGTCCTGGGTGGGAATCGAGCCCACGACCTCCGGCATAGCAGTCAGGGTCACTAACCACTAGACCAGCAGGCCAGTATTTATAATTCATATGTATTTTTATTTCCCTTTTCTATCCAAATGTCGTTGTACGCTGCACCGTTCGGGCGTCTTTATGTCAACACCGCCACCGGCCCACGCTGAAAACCAGCGCTGTGAGCTCATCGCATAATGCGTGAGGCCGCAGCTTTATGCTGAGCGTTCGGCCGTTTTGCGCGGATGTGACGCATATCTTCCCTATTCTATTGATAATGTTTGTTAGCTAGTTTTAAGATTGCGTCATTTCGCGCGAATAAACAGTTTTTCTTTCTTTCTTTAGATGTACTATACGGAGTACCCGCTGGAGTGGACCAACTTCTGGGAAGAGGAAAGTTGGAAGACCAATTAAACGGTGGGCTGATGACATTTTAAAGAATGTAGGGAAAGACTGGACGGGCAAAAACTAACATAAGAAAAATGGGAAACAGTTGGAGGAGGTCTTTACTCAAAATGAGATTCATACCAGTAAACAGAATATCTAACTCTACTAACAAAAATTAGTTTAAGTGAACCTACTAATAAGGCCTGAGTCCCAGCAGTGGAAACATTAAAAGGCTGAATACGTATGTATGTATGTATGTACCTACTAATACTACTAGCAATTCCAAAAACTTAAAAAAAAAATAAGGTATGAAAATAAAATGGCTTCATTAATTATTATTAATATCAATATTTCGATGCAATGCCGTGATAAGACCTGTCTTACTGTATGGATCAGAATGTTGGGCTGTGAAAAAGACGGATGAAAAAAGATTGCACGTAGCAGAGATGAGAATGTTAAGATGGATGTGTGGTGTGACGAGAATGGATAAAGTGAGAAATGAGTATATTAGGGGAAGTTTGAAAGTGGCGCCAGTGACTGAAAAATTGAAAGGGAATCGTTTGTCTTGGTATGGTCATGTGAAGAGGAGGGATGAAGCGCATGTTACTAAAAGAGTTATGAGTTTACATGTGGATGGATGGAGAGGGAGAGGGAGACCAAAGAAAAGATGGATGGATTGTGTGAAGAGTGATATGAAAGAAAAGGAAGTTAATGATAGCATGACGAGTGACAGGGCAGAATGGAAGAAGAAAACATGTTGCGCCGACCCCAAATAACACGGGATAAGGGCAGGAAGATGATGATGATGACTTTAATTATTAAATGAATAATTTAAAAGAAGTACATATGAGAAGTATTAGGTGGCTGTGCGAATTAAGAGGACTACAGAACCGAATAGTGTATACTTTAATGGATCATATTATGATCCATTAAAGTATATTAAGTATTTCATATATTATAAGTATCAATTCTGTCAAAAAATTTACATGTGGATGGATGGAGAGGGAGACCAAAGAAAAGATGGATGGATTGTGTGAAGAGTGATATGAAAGTAAAGGAAGTTAGTAATAGTACGACGAGTGACAGGGCAGAATGGAAGAAGAAAACGTGTTGCGCCGACCCCAAATAACACGGGACTAGGACAGGAAGATGATGGTGATGATCAATATTTCGATGCAAGTACATGAATAACTCTACCCTACCCTAATTCCGACCTCTGGTAATAAAGTCATAAGTAAGTGTGATTGTATGGAAATGTACTTCGGGTTAAGCGCTTTTAACGGGATCGTGTAACTCACAGTAAGGCCACTGAGCTTAAATCATGGGGATAGTGTTAACGACGCCTTATGGAACTAATTAAATAAAAGTGTATCCACAAGTGTTCACAACGCAAAAATAATAATTTGCGTTGCAGTTATTTATGGTGGGCTTTAATGTGGACTTCGTTCTCCGTACACCAAAATCGCTCTAACCAAAAATTCGGTTATAGCGTTCTAGAAAATGTACGGTTATCAATAAAAGGACGAATAAGACTAGTTAGGAAAACTCCACAGAACTTCTACTTCCAAGGTTTATTTTGATACACAGATTTCAATTTATCTTTTCTTTATGTATTTTTATTTTATACGATTGTGTGTGTACATATATATACTCTTTGTTTCTTTTGTTCTTTTTTTCTACTATTACGATGAAACAGCGAAAATTTGAATCTTAATTCAAGCAACTGTTGAGCAAATTCAAATTTAATGTAAATGTTATATTGTCATTGGATATCGATAACCATCACGCCCTGCGGAGTTTTGCTAAACAATCTTATATGACCCTGTAACTATTAATTTAGTTAAGATAATTAACAACGTAACTGTTTCTACTAAACAAAAGATTTTATAATTAGAACCTAAAAGTGTTTTTCCTAGTACAGTGTGATATTTTGATTCCAATTTCAAATGCTTAGTACAGTTAAGTCAAATCTCTAGCACAAAAAAAATAACATTTTTACTATAAGATACAGAGGTACTATCAATGACAAAAAATTTCACACTGACATGTTTTAGACTTAATTACTCTTTATGGAACTGTAATATGTGCTTTTTTAGCTTTTGTGTACTTTGAAACAATCAACTTTAAATGAATTTTATACTGGTGATAATCTTCCAACTAATTATAAATATTTAAGAGCCGCATTCACGCAGTGTTTTGTCACGAAAACACAAGAAATTGAAAGTAGAACTAAATTAAAAATTTGAAGCTACATCATAAAACTTTCCTTTTAACTTTTATCTAGAAATCTATTTAAAATTTGACACTCATTTCGACTTTAAAGTTTGTTCAGTATAACGGGCTAGAAAGTGATGAATGAAATACTTACAGATGACTTCTCAATGGTGCAGGTCCTGTCAGCCAAGTAGCTCTCAAGCAGCCAGTCGATGGGCATATTGTTGTAAAACAGCTGTACGTAGGTGATGAAGTGTATCAGGTCCGCAGAACGGAACAGCTTGCCAATGCCTCCGACATGGCAAAATTCGATGAAGAACCAGTTTGGATTCTGGACGGTGGTTGTCGCAGTGAACTGCTTGATTTCCTGGAAAATAATTAAGGTATAGGTAAGCATACACCGTTCTTTTAAAAACGAAAAAGTTCAATGATATCCGATTGTATCAAAATATTTTAACTTGGAAGAGACATATGTCCGACAGTGGATGTCTTTTGGTTGAAATGATGATTCAGATTTAGATTATGATGAACTGGGTGATCAAAGTTCAATAAATGATCGTTCCGTCTAAAGTACTTACTAGTATTTTATTCGACTTCATTATAGTCGAAAGGTAGTCAAAGCCAATTTAATCGAGGAAAGGGATTTTCGATATGAGAGAAGTTCATAAAAAAATCGAATAACACAAAACGAAAATAAGTTTATCAAATAATAGTGCATTATCATTTCAAGTCTAGCCAATCACTGAACTTACCTGAACATAGTTCTTCTTGGCAATGACGTCATCTTCTAGCATGAGATAGAAGGTACCCTTGGACTGGGCATAGGCCATCAGGTAAATGTTGTCCAGATTCTGCTTGGTCCTCCATTTGACTCGTTTGTGGGAGTCGCCCAAGGTGACTGGAATGGTCTCGAAATTCGGGTAGTAAGCTGGTGATGGTGATATGACTTCTATAAGCCCATTTTCAACATGCTTCGGGAACCTGAAAGAATATTTTGGACATTTGGTTTGAAAAGAGATGAAAGTGAGTCTTCTAGCTTATTAGCATAGAACTGAAAAAAAAATCGAAAGACAAATGAGACTACTTCAAGGTGTCTTAGGTGGGACATAACAATCAGTTTCGTTGTTCATTCAATGCAAACTTCCCTGTTTACAACTCAGAGAAATAACAAGGTGAAACACTGCACCTCAATAATCAAACACGTTCAAACTCGGACAATGTTTCCCACCGTGTTCACAGGCAATATTTACAAAAGACTAACACTAATTGTCTACACTTCAAAGCAATAATCGTCTATCTGGTATCTGATTGAAACGGAAATCGAACTCGGCACTGGGCTGAACAGGCCTATGTAGCACACGATCCCTAGGAATTGAATACATTACCTAGGTAAAGTATGCGACGGACAATAATATACATATTTTATACATTGCCTGGACGCCCCAAGTATTCTATAAATTTTCAAGGTATTGTAAAGATTACCTGAATTATACAGATAGAAATAAGGACCATGAAACTAAATTTACTCTTAAAAATACAAAGTAAGTAACCCAAAAACAAGATTAAAAAACTTGCAGTAAAGCAATCCTAGAGACTAGAAAATAAAACATGTTATGGTCAAACGCCATGAAAATGCTGCTGTAGACAGCGTGCACTGAGCAGTTCACAACCAGATCAATCAAGAAGAAAATAAACCGTGGGTACAGGATTGCTGGTCAGACGTAGAAATTATTTAATGAAATGCAGGGGAATGAGGATTATTAGTACGAGTATGATTGATATAGGAAGATTAAAGAATCAAAAATCAAAGCATTTGTTTCAAATAAACCATCCACAAGCACTTTTGATTGGTCAAGAAGTCAGTCAGAATAATGATGCTAATCGCACTTTCCAAAGCATAGATCTCTATGCAAAAGGATGTGACACTGTTTTAAAACATGTTATATATTACAAATATGTCGGTTCCATATTTTTTATTGCCTCTATTAATTGAGTATAAATAAAGTAAATAAAAACCAATTCAAAATTTAGAAATTAAAATATGCCACTGGCAGCCAAGTGATGAACAGTCTCAACTAATAGCGTTCATTCGCGAATATGACGCGTAATCAGCACCACTCTGCTCAACCATTTCGAAGGAAACCGAATCATTTCACACACGTGCCACCTTTAGTGAGACATTTGGATGACCATGTAAGTACAGAAACAACTGACGGATTGTGTGAAAGATGATGTGTTTAAAAATAAGGATGATATTATTGAAGTGACAGCAAAAAGAGTAATAATTGAAGAAAAAGGCAAAGTGAACATATTGGGATTGAAAATAGACTGACATCAATACTTACATGATTTCTATCTGTCGGGCTGTTTTGAGGACATATTCGAGATCCGTTTCACCAATCATGATGACAATCAGGGTTCCGTTGACGTCAGCTGGCGTCAGGCCGGTAACGAGATGCTGTAAAAAATATGCTAAGTTCAATCCAAGTATTAAAGTTATTGTAAAGTTTATTTATCCTAAAGTTGCTAATGGAGCATCAACTCGATCATGGATAAGTTTAAATATTGACTCGACTTCAGCCGTGCGAATAAGGGTGAAGCGTAAAAATTTGTCCCTTCTGGATCAACTGTATGGAATTTTGAAGTAATTCCATTAAAAAAAAAAACTACAGAATGTGCTAACTTAAAAATAAAGATATTAAAATTTTTCAGTAATAAAACGCCCGGGTGAATAATTATCTCATTTTGTATAGCAAAAGTAATTAAATGATTACCGATTAAAAGGACAGTTAATACGCGTAAAAATATACGATATAATCACTTAGTCCATTAACACGCAACTTGGATTAACTCAGGCTACAAATCAACGTCTTTTCACGACAGGTCGAATAATTAATACGGAGCGAAAAATAACACGACTGTATTGCACGACCGTGCAGTGGATAATGCTAAAAAAATCTATTCGTTGTTTCAAAGTTACATTTGAAAGAGTAAAACAAAGAAAATTAACAATAACAAGGCATTGTGTTCGTCTATAAGGCCCAGGTGACACCGCGGTTGTTGAAATAATAACACTGATGAGTATCGTTTGTCTTGATAAGTTTCCACGAGACTGATTGAATAAAAATATTATAGACCGATTATATAAACAGCACTATTTGCTAATCTATTCAAGATTATCTTGCTGATCACGACGAATATCAAAGTAAAACTAGTAAGTAGTTTTAAATTGATTTAAACGGCCAGTTATAAAGCTTAAAATTCATTTTAGTTAATTTTAGAAAGATTAGATTAAGCTTTGCCTAACCTTTTAAGCAATTCTTTGGACCAGAACCTCTGGTAATGGTGGTCAAGTGAAAAAAAATTACACATTTTTTTACTACAATTATTAACAATACAATTTATTTTACAGTTTATTTGAAGAATTTAAAATTTAAAAGAAAATTACTGTTTTTAACTAGTGATTGCTCATTTGATAAAATGGGAGTATCCTACTTGTAACAACTTCTTAAGTTGATTAGAAAACGTGATATCAAGATTCGATATACAAAAAAAATTTTTTCACATAGCAAGCAAATCTAGGATACGGTTCTAATTGGTTGGGCTCGCCACAATTGTGGCGGTAAGTCTTCTCTTTGAGGAGTGACTGGAGCGGCAACACGGCGTCCTCACCTTCCACATGATGCAGGTTTCTGCATCGGATTCAGGCGGAAAAACGCCCGGGTATCGGCATTGTGTGGACCAACCAGGGGACACGGTGGAGCATACGGTGGAAGTGTGCCCCACTTGAGCAAGCACCGTCGTGTCTTCGTGGAGGCAATCGGCGATAGCGACCTCTCACGCCGGGCCCTGGTTCGGGCTATGGTCCGAAGCAAGGAGGAATGGCAGGCCGTGGCCTCTTTCAGCGAAGCAGTAATGCGAGCGAAGGAGGAAGCCGCACGCGTGGGGGAACGAATGTCCTCTCGCCCCAGCCGCCGAGATTCTGACCCCGACTACCAGCCACGGTAGACGCGGGCTTGCAGACGTCAAGCATGGGTAGCTCATCGTCTGGCCGTCCGGTAATTAACCGGACCGAGCCCAGTCGTCGACAGCGCGTAGTGATCCACGCACTCCTCAAAGAGATGTCAGCAAACCATGGGGGCGCAGCAGTAAGTAGTAAGTAGTAAAAGTCTGACACGCCCTCCCACTCCACCCAGAGCGAGAGAAGCCATAAGATGATTTCCTCCCTTAAAAAAAACTGGTGTTTGTTTAGGGTAACTCTTGTGGTCTTTTATCAATTATCTGTTACCATTATATAATATGTTTTTTTTTTTATATAATTGTATTGACTAACTAAACATTTAAAAATGAGTTTTTTAATTTCCTATTCAATGAAGTATATATTCCGGCTTCACACTGTGTAGGTAGAAGTTATGGGAACGCAACGAATTATTGTCATTTTCCAGTGTTTTGATTTAAAGCTGACTAAAGATTTTCTGCAGCAGTGGCTACTAACAAAAAAAGAAAAAAAAAATACAAATTATTAATTGAAGAGACTGAAGACAGCAGATGACAATTATTAAACCTGGAAATAGATATCAATTTCATAGAAATATAGATTAAAATCATACTTACGGTCAGGGTTAACATAAGGTAGCTTTCCTTATCCCTCTTAACTGTTGGTATGCCCACTACCATATCTGAGAACTGCCGGTTTCCCCTCATGTGGTAGCCGGGCTTCAGGCTGTAGGGGTCATTCATCAGATGCGGCAAGAGTTGATACACGAATGGGGTCCTCAGCTGCTGTATGTTCCTGGTGAAAACGCCAGCTGCCGCTTTGGTTCCTGATAATGGAGAGGACTTCACTTAATTATGGTACTCCAACGTCTTTTTCACTAATACATTCTTAAATGGGGTACGGTAAACCTTATGAACATTATTCTTAGATAAAGGTAGAGTTAATAGTGGTTTATGGAGACAGCAATACGCACGTGTGTAGTGGTTGCCTTGGCAGGGTCACTTTACAATTTTGGAGACTCACATTTTTTTTTTTCGCTTCACTCGTGAATGCTTTTCTAGACTTAATATGCAATTCTATTTGGAGACTAGCTTTTACACGCGACCCGCGTAGAAGTCGAAAATGGTTTTATTAGGTTTTTTTGACTGATTTTTGTTTTATTATAATGCGTAGAAGTCGGAAATATTTGTAAAGTCTAAGTACACTAGAAGGCTGTTTATCACGCTATTATAAGTAAGAGTGGAACTATAGAACGTTGGGTGAAAGTACGCGGTATTATATATAGACCCTACTTAAAAGCTTCGTCCTAATAAAGCAATCATTGCACAAATATGCTGCCATCGCTTTAAAATGTCCGGACAACTCGCGCCACCTATCGGCCACGATCAAGATCGAGTACAAAATCCACACGACGGTTTCTTCACCCCACCGGTAGATGGCGCTTTCCATTTTTACCAAATAAGACTAACTAACATATCGCTAATACACGATCGTCACGTGCATTTGTTTGGTAAATATGAACGCGTCCATTCGACAGATAGAATTTTGATATTGCCGTACAATTAACGTGACGACTATTAATTTATTTGCGATGTTCATTTCGTATTAGGGCATCGCTAAATAATAAAATTCTATTGGGACTTTTCATAAATACTTAGTAACTTTTACGTATCAAACATACGTATGTGCTGGCTATGTTCGGAGTTTCCTTGCGTGATCACATCAGACATGAAGATATCCGCAGGAGAACCAAGGTTACCGATATAACCCGAAGAATCGCCAAATTTAAGTGGCAGTGGGCAGATCACATTGCTCACAGAACAGATGGTCGATTGAGGCGAACGGTTCTGAAGTGAAAACCACGTGCCAGAGACGCAAAGTTGGAAGGCCCTTTTTTTTTTTTTTTTTGTTGCCGGGGTGGAAAATCCTCATGGATGTCCTTCGCCTGGGGCAGGCGAAGGGGTCTGTCAGACTCTTACTGACTAAAAACCACCTCGGTGTTCCCTCCCACACTTGGACCGGGGATCGTGGGAGCTGATACGCCATCCATGATCCCCGGCTAGTGCCGGCCCGCCTACGCGGGCCACCTCAAGCCCGCGGGGAGTGTGAGGTGTCCTCCCCCCGCGACGTCTAATAGGGGTGCGCGTGGAACACTACGCGCCGCCGCCTCGGGTCTTGCAGGATGGGGGACGGCGGACGACCCCGAGTTCACCGTCCCTCCGGACCTCTTTATGGGGGCTGGAAGAGGGCGTTGTCTGCCCTCCGCCGACGCCCGGTTCGCCTGCTGCGGCATGGAAGAGTGGCCACGGCCTCCCTCTCCCTCTCCGCAGCCTCCTTCTGCGAAATTACGGCTTCACAGAAGGAGATCACCGCATCCCACGACTCGACGCCCTCGACCATCGAACGAACGACGGCCGGCAGCGACAGGTCGGGGCCCACTTCAGATACAAGGACACGGCGCTGCTCCTCCCATGCGGCACACTCGGCCAGTGTGCGTTGCGCTGTGTCCTCCCGACAGTCGGTGCAGTGATGGCAAAGTTGGAAGGCCTCCCACAAGATGAACCGATGACCTAGTGAGGGTTGCAGAAATACGATGGATGCGAGTCGCACAGGACCCGGTCATTATGGAGACACTTGGGGGAGGCCTATGCCCAACAGTGGACGTCTTTCATGTTATAAACCGACATCAAATGTAAAATAAACAGTTACCGGATACGGCTGGTAATGTTTCAACAACTTGAATTCGCTGCGAATAGA
The DNA here is from genome assembly GCA_961205895.1 of Mythimna pallens. Classification (NCBI taxonomy): domain Eukaryota; kingdom Metazoa; phylum Arthropoda; class Insecta; order Lepidoptera; family Noctuidae; genus Mythimna; species Mythimna pallens. The sequence continues at coordinate 2,198,944 of OY540824.1, forward strand.
AATAACACAGTTTACGCTTTATTCTTTATTGCACCCAAATAAATTATACTAAAATCTTTTTGTTTAATGACAAATACATTTTTAAAAAATTTTTAAAGAGTTTCGTTAACTATGGAAATGGTTTCATTGCCACACGCTCAGTTAATTAGCACATTCTAGTACCTACTAATATTATTGACGTGCCTTTGCGAACGTTTCATAGAAGCATAAAATCGTTTAGAAATAATGTGGGAATTATTTTATCAACCGGCAGGTTTTATAGATATGTACTATCTGAGAGAGAACCTCCAAATTTCTTCTACTAATTGTACCTAATTATTATTTCATATATTTCACATTTACATACATATTAGTTACATTTTGAAATATTACAAAAAAAAAAAAAAACATTTTGAAATAAAAAAAAACCAGGCCAGTGTGAGTCGGACTCGCGCACTGAGGGTCCCGTACAAACATACCTATGAAAACAGTTCAATTCCTATTATTATAAAGAAGTAAAGTTGTTTTTTGGTTTTTATTTATTTTTTGTTTGTAGGAGGTAATCTCTGAAAGTACTGTGTGAGCTTAGCCAAGTTGATAATCTAAATTTTTTAACGCTAGTAGAAAACTTCAAATGTATGGAAATGACATCATCTCAACGTTAAGTCACGTGGTCAGAAAAAAGGAATTGGAGGCGTTACCGACTGTATAAAGAGATTCGAAACGAAACGGTCGTAACTTGGTTAGACTTGCTGGTCTGATTGTTAAAATTATTTCACCTGTAGAAAGCTGCTTTATTCCTGAGTAACATAGGCTATTTTTTATGTATGCAGAAGAAGCCGCGGGGAAAAGCTAGTAAATAGACAACCTGCAACAACTGTGTTGTCTATGGTCCTATTGGTGTAACACAGTTATGCCCGATACACACATGGCCTATCAGGGAACTTGGTTTTTGTATATTTGTAACGGATTGTGCGTCCATTCAGGCAGAATAAACATGTTTTCTTTCTTCTTTCTTACTTTTCTTTCTAAATAATAACTATCAACAGTTACTTATTATAATACGACTTACCGGTCATATTCTTCAGGAGCCCGAATACTGCAGGAGTACCGGTTGACAATGAACCGCCTTGACTAGTCGCATGATTAGTAGAACCGTTACCACGGTCGGAAAACATTTTCGCCTGTGAAAAAATATTTCGATGTATTTCATGTTTTATTAGCATTTTGCAAAAACTAGTACATTATTTAACTGTCTGTTACTGTTCGTCATAGAGCTAGAAAAATAGGTTTTTGCACGAGGTGTCAGTTTTAATATGTCCTTCTTTTCAATGGTTAGGCAGTGGTCCGACCGCCGGCGAGAAAACTACTATCAGTGATTTTCTCTCTCAAGAAACGCACAATATATGTAAATTCCGTGTAAACGAAAGAGATGCATATATTAAAAGTTGCTCTCTGACAGTTCACATTGCCGGCGATGACTCGCTTTACTAGTTGTGTCGCTGAGCGACTAGTTTTACGAAACTAAACTCGTTCAGCGATGCTCGCGGGCCTAAATGGTGACAAATTGCTTATTTTGGCCACACTGTGAGCGACTGCGGGCGAGTAAACGCTTGTCGCACTTGCACACTCGCTTATAGCCCGGCGACAAAACTATCGAAACTACGCACTAGCTATCGAACTCGTTTCCCGCTGATCGCCAACTCGTTTATAGTTTCTACTTTTCTAGTTCTACCCGTTTCTTGTTCATTGTCGGCGGTCGGACCACTGCCTTAACCTAATTGAGAAAAACCAAAGCGAATAGAAAAGGGTAAAGGATCTTTGAATAAATATAAGTGTTGTTTTTCACATTCGTCTCTTACATCATGCGGATATCGACATAACCCGAAGAATCGCCAAACTTATTTAGCAGATGGTCGATTGGGCTAAAAGGTTCTGGAATGGCGACCGCGTATCGGAAGACGTAGCTTCGGAAAGCCTCTCACAAGATGGACTGATAACCTAGTGAGGGTTGAAGGAATCCGATGGGTGCGAGGCGCACAGGACCGGTCATTGTGGCGACACATAGGGCAGGCTTATGTCCAACAGTGGACGTCTTTTAGCGAGTATATCATTCATGCAAACACACTTCCACAAGAGGTGTTTATAAACAAATACAATTAATGGAAAACAGAATACAAGTACAAACACACATCTTTTGTGAGCCTATCTCTTATCAGAGCTAATGACATCTCGGAATAGACAGTCAGACAATCACTGTAATGTAATACACACGTGTCGCTGGCTCTATTCAAATATCATGTTATAGGGGACATAAAAGTCCTTATACGTAACCATACTTCAAGCAATCATAGAGAAATTGTCACCCATCAACGTATATAATATAATGTTCACACAACTATCACACAACGCCGTCTAGTTCCAAGCTAAGCAGAGCTTGTGTTCTGAGTACTAGACAACTGATAAACATGCTAAATAAGATAAATTACATCCATACACAGAATCAATTATTGTGCTCATCACATAAACATTTGTCCTGGGTGGGAATCGAACCCACGACCTCCAGCATAGCAGTCAGGGCCACTAACCACTAGACCAACAGGCCAGTTGTGTTTAACGACCAAGAGATCAAACTGAAGATTGCTTCAACACTGTACGATACCATAACCATCAAACGAGAATTGTTTAACAATCCTGTTACACCATTACACAATACAGTCAATAGTTCAAAATTACCTGTAGGGTGATGACATCTTCCTGCCTTCCTCTGTACTGTCCCTCTAGGAACTGCAGATGAGACCGCATGTCCGCTAGTATTTCTTCCATGTGATCTTCACGTTGAAGTCGAGCTGTAAAATGGAATAATGTTAATATTCGTTCATAGGTGGCACCAACAAAGTTAAAGAGGCCTTAACATGATCCCGAGGGATGGAGTTGTATCACCCTTTATTGCATCCCTTTAACAGGTCAGTTTAGGTCGTCAAATGGGTCGCGTTAAGAGTTCATGGTAAGGCCTCAGCTGAACTAATACATCAGCTGTTATCACAACGATTAATATTTGTGAACAATTTTAAAAAAAAAACTACACTAAAAATACTAACGGTTGCCGAGCTTAAATTTTAAGAAGCATCTATTCTGACTTTCAATTTCCTTCTAAATTCATTGCACTATGATACGTAGTGTATTAAGCAGTTGGGATGCAGTATCTACTAGTACATAAAAAGCAAATAGCCGCCACCGCCGACACATGTTAAACGCGTTTATATTATCTTACCTTAAAACATATCTTAGAAAGCGATCATTACAAGTAAACCGCAACCCACAAAAACGAAAAGTTTCATTAAAAGTCCAATTTTTTTTCCTAAATAAATTTAATTAGTTTTAGTTGAAATTAAACAGTAATTTATGAAATGATCGCTTTCTATGCATTAGGACAACCACAAGATTAATTTTGATTGCGTTATTATTTAGTTCAATACCTATACAGTTGTAGATAGATTGACTATGTGAATCGGCTGCTGTTACTTAGCTACAATTCTTTTCACATAGTCAAAAAAAGGATTAAACAAGTATATACAAACAAGTACGGTCATCGTATGCATAACTTTTCCACTGTTCTCTAGAATTTGTTGATCGCATAATACATAAGTATAGCATAGCATAGTCGGCCTTATAATGTTCCCATTGTTGGGACTCAGGCCTCCTCTCTAGGAGAGGGAATGGGCCGTTATCCACCACGCGGGCCCAGTGCGGGTTGGTATACATAAGTATGCGATCAACAAATTCTAGAGAAGAGTGGAGAACACTCCAAGGATTAGCATTATAATATACCTACGTATATTTTTTCATGTTCATAGACTTATATCGCTGTTTTTCAGCAGAGAAAAATTTAGATTACAATCAATTTCAATAGCTTACGTTCTTCTTTCTTCTGACCACATACTGTGACGCTACCATGGTAACTGACTCTCAAGTGGATTGACTCATAAACTATATAAATCAGTTCACTTCAGTTACAGTTGCCATATCACGTTATCTTGCAATATGACTTTGATGTGTTTCTGCGTTAAGTATAAAATTAAAATCTAAAACGGGTTGTTATGATGGTTAAGAAAGCAATGGATAATGAGATAGAATAAATTTAAATAAAAGAAATGATCTAAGAAAATGATAAATGTGTTGGTAATGTGAAAAAAAGGGATAAATTATAAACATATCACATAGGTAAAAACACGTCACAAAATTGCTTGTATGTTTTTCATCTCGAAGTTTACATGTCTGTTTTTAAATGCATTTTATTTATTATCATTAACAAAACTAAACTACATGTAAAAAACTAGAAGTAACTACAAAGAGTTAAGTAACATTTTTTGATTTTGTACCGTCATTAGATTTTGATTTGCATCACAACATCAAAAATATGATATTCAAATAAATATTAACATTCTATTCACTGACTTATTTTTTTTTTTAATTTTTAGTCGATATGCTTGACTGCAATCGTTGATGGTGAGGCATACTAGTTCATTAAGAGCCTATTCACTCAAGCCTTGAAGACACCTAAACTATAATCGGACGAGAAGACCACAACAACGATTATTTCATTAGTTGGACAACAAAAAATCAATGAAAACTATACTTTGTATATCTACTACGTGAGGTGGTCTCATTTTTTGCTGTGAACATTACCGACAGGCTTATATTTTAATATGGTATGAATTATTCTCATATTATGTAGGGTTTTTATAGGTACGCTCAATCTTTGACAGTGAGTAACGCTTCAAGTGCAGTTGGTTAAGTTACAGCTGTCAAACTTGTCAGATTTATTATGTAAATGTTTTATGACACACGCTTTCACAATGCATTAAAATTGTTAAAAACATTTTTGAAATGTTCTTTATCATCTGATTGCTTAAAGTTGCAATTTTGTGGTTTTACTTTTCGACAATCCAAAGACAATTGTTGCTTTTAAGTTTTTTTAAATAAGTTAAGTCTATATGCGTAGATGAAAATAAATGCATATTGAAAATAGAAAATGCTATTGTTGCCGTCATATCATTCAGGCAATAAACTAATTTATTTATTTTTAATTTCAAATTCCGTGCTCTTTGTTCACAGGTTCGCATTTAGGGCCATATTTATTGCGAATTTGCGACTGAAATCATGTTTTTGTCACGGCAGAGTGTGGCATTGTAAAATGTATAAAAATCCTCCAGTCTTGGAGAGGAGAGAATGAAATGAAGACTTGAAGTTAGGAAAGGTTGTTTGTTCAAATATCTTGAATTATATATGTTTTTTTTTAGTGCTGTGGGTTGCTTGGATTAAATATATTGAATAGTTTTGTACTTTTAATTTTTGTATGTTTTATTTGTTTGTGTATGTGTAATGTGTTTGTATAATGTATTAGAGCAGTGGTGGTACAGTGGTAACGGCCCCCACTTGTATGTCGTGGGTTCAAACCCCGCCAGGCCGCCATTACTTTGTGTAATTTATTTCATCACCACTGATCAAATTATTTTGATAGTCAATTTGAAACGTAACAAGCTATTTACTGGTCCGTAGGCCAAATCAACCAATAAAGAGATACCTAAGCTAGATGGAGTTTAAAAAAAAAGAAAAAAAAAGGTAGATGGAGTTGATGGCTGTGATCTGACGAATCTCCAAGAAGTTACATAAGTAAATGTAGGTAATGCTTTATAGAAAGTTCCTGCAGAGTAACTGACAGCCCGAAGTGACAACCGCGTGCTTGATCGTGCAAATCTACTCATCAGTTTAAAACTCAGTGCTACAGGTGTAAAATTAGTCATCCACTTTAAGTACCGAGATTTAAGTGACAGAGTGAATACGTAGCAGCCGATCGTAATCATGGCACATAAAATTTTAGTAAATTTTGGCGTTGTAAATTATTGAACTAGACACAGAAACGGTATTTCTAAATTTTGATATGCCATATTTACGTTTGTTAACGGTGGCTGGTGTTCTTTCTGAAAACAATGCAGTCAATAGGGTTAAAGATACCACTACGCTACGAATCCTTGCCCTTCGAAAAGTATTTATTAATACACTTTGTGCAGATTCTTGAGTTTATCGATGATAGACTGCTGATAAATTTTAAAATTAACTACAATAGCAGCATGGACAATTTAAATTGAAATTTTTCTAAGTTTGAGACTATCAATATGTATTTTGGTATATAAAGTAGAAAGAAGACTAAAAAATTGTTGCGTGCAAGTGACATTCATCAGTCTTGTGGATTAGATAATTTTTTCAAACATATTCAAATTAAATAACTTTGATTACAATAAAATTTAACAACACCATAATGTAGCAGGCTTATATCTTTTCTTTTTTTTACCTGCTTTATTGGATTTATTTAATAATTGCTACATACCTACTGTACAAGCTTTACTAAAAAAATAATTGTACATAGGTTTTAATTATACACAAAGACTTTTGTTTTTTTTTTGTACCTATGTGCTTGTTACTTGTATTTTGTAATTTTATTATTATATTTTTTTTTTACTCTTTACTAGTTTTTTACTCTTTCATTTTGGTTTACTTTTTTTCATTTTATTCTTTCTTCTCTTTATTCCTTTTTGATTTCCTTGTGTTTCTTTTATGTTTTTCGTCTCTTCTTATTATATCCCGTTTATGCGTTGTCGTTCTTTTAACGAATTATTTTGAGACCATGATAGATTCTTTTATTCAACAAGAATCTTATATGATATCAATATAATTAATCAAAGTCAATAGAGAAGTGACTATAATTGTCTGTTGAGTAAATCATCACACAATTTAAGATCCGTCCAGTCACCGCATATTTGTATCAGAAACCGTTTCGTTCACGATTTGACGAGTTGACTGACTGACATTTAGGTTGGGCCAAATAAAGTACTCAAACGGCTAGCGCTTACTCACATAGTTCTCAGTTTAGCAAGAATTTTGTCAATATGTGAATATTGGTTTTGACCTCAATAGTGACCTTCCAGATTGATGAAAAGTAGAAAGTAGTGTATGGTTTCTTCGCATTTTCGTCTGCTACGCTGGATGTTGCAATTTCACCGATCACTCAAAGTTCGGAAATCAGGGTACGTATAATATATCTACGACTACATGGCCCGTACTTTCGAACTTCGTGCGAGGGGCAAATTCTCATGACAATAATTAGATTAAACTCTGATTCAAAGTGTTGGTTGTGTAAAGCTTGGTATAATTTTTGTTGGTACCTATATCAAATTTTTGGTTCACAATTCATTGGATCATATCAATTATTATATTATGATAACACAAATACGTTAGCACATGATGGCGTAATGGTGTAATTTCTCCAAGGGAATCATATGAATTAACAATTACTGTACTCACTACATTCTGTAATACATTTCCATTAATATGTTATTTTTTTTTCACTAGTACAGCAATACTCTATATATTTTTGTTTGCGAGGATGTGATATAATCCCATCCCTTAAACAGTTCAGTTTAGGTCGTCAAAAGGGTCGTGTTAAGAGCTCAAGAGTGAGGCCTCAGCTGAACTAATACATCTACTGTTATCACAATGATTATGATTTGTGAATTATCAACAATTTTTACAACAATACAAAAAATACTAACTATAATAATATTATATTCAGTATTTTTAGCGTTGTTCAGGTTGTGGCAGGCGAATAAAAGCTTAAATTTTAAGGAGAAAATGACTTTAAATTTTCTCCTAAATCCATTGCACTACGATACAGAGTATTTTAAGTAATCGGAGTGCAGCACCTACAAGTACATAAAAGCAAGTAACCGCCACTAACAACTCATATTTAAACGCGTTTCTATAGCTTTACTTAAAAAACTAGTCTTAGAAAGCGATCACTAAAGTTTAACTCATAAAAACGCAATGTGTTATTAAAAAGTTTTTTTTTAAATATATATATTTAATTAGTTTTATTTGAAATTAAGTAGTCATTTTTAAAATGATAGCTTTCTATGGATTAGGTCCAGCTCACGGTTAATCTTGATTGCGATTTTATTCAGTTCAATATACAGTTGTAGATAGATTGACTACGTGGATCGACTGCTATTACTTAGCTACGATTTATTTTCCTTCTTTTTACTTTGAACTTCCAAAAAAATTAGAGGGTTATCAATTCAGTTGTAATTTTTTTATATTATATTTTTTACTTCAGAGCTCCGTCGTTTATGACTTAAGGCATGTTATGCTTTCATATTAGTCCCATTTTTTTCAAAAATCCAGTTCTTTTGATGGAATCCATGAAGAATCGAGGGAACTTTTCAAATATTATAGGCAAACACATACTGATTTTGGTATTTTCTTCGAGAGCTTAATTATTTACAGTCAAAAACTAACATTTGAAAAAGTAGAACTGGTGAAGAAGACCAGAAATGGCAATGGAATATCACAGTGAAGATAGTTAAGCGAAAATACAAATATAAATGAATGGTTCTGAATAGTCATGTTGAAAATGCTATTATCGAAGTGATTTGATGATGATGATGGAGCCGGAAGACAGGCATCGGAACTCCGTAATTAATCAATGTATCCTAGCCGTGTTTGGGCTTATTAGAAGTGTCATGAGATATACTTTGGCTATATGATACTATCGAACTGATCACGGTGGACACGAGAACTTAAAAATAAAAGAATGTATCCTAGCAGTGTTTGGGTTAGTTGGAATTGTCTTGAGAAATGGATACCCTGGCTATAAGTGTATCGCAACTAAAAGTGTGAAATAAAAAACATTTTACAAAAATAAAATATATAACCGACTTCACTAAACAAATACTTAAACTTTAAAACTAAATCAAATTCGATGTTAAACAAGAAACAAACTTATTTAACATTGAATTCAAGTTTTTAATTTTTTAATTTTTATTAATAGATTTTTTGTGACAAAGCCAATGGTCGAATTATTTTGATAGTCAATTTGAAACATAACAAGCTAGTTACAGTTTAGTAGTCAAAATCAAGCAATAAAGAGATATCTTAGCTAGGTGGGGTTAATAGCTGATATCTGACGAATCTCCAAGAAGTTACCTATGTGTAGGTAACGCTTTACAGAAAGTTTCTGCAGAGTAAGTCACTAACCGAAGTGACAACCGCATGCTTGATCGTGCCAATCTACCCATCGCATTAAAACTCTGTACTACATGGATAAACTTAGTCATACTCCGTAAGTACCGAGCTTTAAGTTATAAAGTGAATATGTACACCCGGTCGTAATTATGACATCAAATTTTAGTAAAATTTTGGCGTTGTAGATTATTGAAATAGACACAGAAAAGGTATTTCTAAATTTTGATGTGCCATATTTACGTTTGTTAACGGTGGCTGGTGTTCTTTCTGAACACAATGCAGTCAATAGGGTTAAAGATACCACTACGCTACGAATCCTTGCCCTTCGAAAAGTATTTATTAATACACTTTGTGCAGATTAGAAGAAGAAACAAACTTATTTAACATTGAATTCAATATTTTTAGTTTTTTTTTTGTTAATAGATTTTTTGTGACAAAGCCAATGGTCTAATTATTTTGATAGTCAATTTGAAACATAACAAGCTAGTTACAGTTTAGTAGTCAAAATCAAGCAATAAAGAGATAGCTAGGTGGGGTTAATAGCTGTTATCTGACGAATCTCCAAGAAATTACCTATGTGTAGGTAACGCTTTACAGAAAGTTTCTGCAGAGTAAGTCACTAACCGAAGTGACAACCGCATGCTTGATCGTGCCAATCTACCCATCGCATTAAAACTCTGTACTACATGGATAAACTTAGTCATACTCCGTAAGTACCGAGCTTTAAGTTATAAAGTGAATATGTACACCCGGTCGTAATTATGACATCAAATTTTAGAAAAATTTTGGCGTTGTAGATTATTGAACTAGACACAGAAAAGGTATTTCTAAATTTTGATGTGCCATATTTACGTTTGTTAACGGTGGCTGGTGTTCTTTCTGAACACAATGCAGTCAATAGGGTTAAGGATACCACTACGCTACGAATCCTTGCCCTTCGAAAAGTATTTATTAATACACCTTGTGCAGATTCTTGCGTTTATCGATGATAGACTGCTGATAAATTTTAAAATTAACTACAATAGCAGCATGGACAATTTAAATTGAAACTTTTCTAAGTTTGAGACTATCAATATGTATTTTGGTATATAAAGTAGAAAGCAGACTAAAAAATTGTCGCGTGCAATTGACATTCATCAGTTTTGTGGATCAGATAGTTTTTTCAAACATATTCACATTAAATAACTTTGATTACAATAAAATTTAACAACACATATTGTCGTCATTGTTGTGTGGAGGCAATACTTACAGCTTACTAAGGTTTAACAGAATCCCATCTACGCTATGGTGTCATTTTTTGGGGCAATTCAACAGAAAAAGACACGGTGTTCAAGGCTAAAAAGAGATGCGTTCGTTCAATACTTAAAATTAAACCTACTGATATTTGCGTACTTTACATTAAAAAATATAAAAATCAAAACAAATCCATACTAATTTAAACGATTAGATGAAGTAGTCCCACGTAACAGGCGCGACAACAATAGGATATGCTCTCACACTGCGAGAACATCCCTTATGCGCAAAAGTGTTTTCTGTATTGCTCCTATGATTTTTCATAAATTGTCTAAAAGTTGGAGAGAACTGCACTTGTCACTTTTTTAAGATAAGCTGAGAATTTTTTTAGTTAATAAAGTGTATTACAATATTTTAGATTTTGGAAAGAAAAGGACTTTTATGTTCCGACTTCTAATAAATATGGTTAAGAATGACAATTTGATTCGAATTTTGAATCAATGGTCTTACTGATTTTTTACACTTACGTTTTTGATTACTTTTTTCCTTTTTGTTTTCTTCTACTTTTTGATTTCCTTGTATTTTTTTTATGTTTTTCGTCTCTTCTTATTATATCCCGTTTTTGCTTTATCGTTCTTTTAACGGACTACTATTATTTCGAGATCATGTCAGATTCTTGTTCAATGGCCTACAGACAAGTGACTATAATTGTCTTTTGAGGTTTAAATTACACTATTTAAGGGTCTACTTAAATTATGTGATTATTCCCTCAATTATTATTTCCAGTCACCGCTCATATGTATCAGAAATTGTTTCGATCACGATTCGACGAGTTTACTGACTAACATTTTGGTAGGGCCGCATAAAGTACTCAAACTGCTAGTGGATTATCCACTTAGTTTTCAGTTTAACAAGAACAAGATTCTTGCCAAACCGAGAACTAAGTGGGTACAATATGTGGATATTTGTTTTGACATCAACGATTTTTTTTTAAATATGGGTCCCACAGTTTATAGTGGCCTTCCAGATTGATGAAATGTAGAAAAAAGTGTATGATTTTTTCGCATTTCCGTCTGCTACGCTGAATACTGCAATTTTACCGCTCACTCAAAACATAGAAGTAGACTATATGCATATATACGACTACGTATACTTCCATGCTTTGTGCGAAGGTCAAATATTTATGCTGTGACAGAGGTGAGCGCAGGTGGTTTCTCGCAATGATGTCACATTTGGTTTCAGCTTTATTCAGGCAGTCTAGAATATAATACAGGTATGTAATAGTTTCGAATCGGTGTTGTGATTTTTCTAAAAATAATGATGCTCAATGCTTCTATGTATTCTATGGCTAACTATATACTCAATGCTTTATTATTAATTTGGTGCATTTACTAATAAAAGCTGGCAAAAGCAATGAGATGATGATAATGATGGTTAATTAGTTCTTTATTATTATAATTTGATTTAACACTAACATTAGATAAAGTTATATTACTACTATCATATATATGGGTGTTATCTAAAATAAAATATTTATATTTTAATTTGATAGTAGTTTTAATTGAATTAGTATTATTTTTAAAATTTATTCTACATTAGGCTTCAAATATTGATGAAACTATAATTCTAAGCAGTACTTGGTGTATTTTTTGTTAGTACATGTATAAAATTTTTGGCTATTGGATCCTATCAATTTGTATACTGTGATAACATAACATTATCAGATGGTGGTCTAATGGTACGATTTCTCCAAGGGAATTATATTAATTTACAATTACTCTACTCACTACGTAATAAATTTCCATTAATATGTATTTTTTTTCCACGTGCTAAAGGCCTATTAAAACAATATTATTTATATAATTTTTTTGGAGGTATGTGATATTATCCCATCCAAAATGGGTCACGCTAAGAACTGATGGTGAGGCCTCAGCTGAACTAATACATCCGCTGTTATCACAATGATTATGATTCGTGAACTATCAAGTTTTTTTTTACAACTACACCAAAACTACTAACTTTAATTATTATTATAGTTATTTAGGTTATGGTAGCTGACGAGAAGTTCAAATTTTAAGAAATAAATGACTTATTCCTTCTTAATCCATCGTACTATGATACAGAGTGTATTAAGCAGTTGAGATGCAGCTTACATAAAAAGCTAGGTTATGTTACAAGCAAATACATAGGTTCAATATCAAAAAGAACCAGGTTTTTAAACCGCAACTGAACAAAGATACATATATGGAAACATTGCTAGTATATTTTTGTCAAGCTTTACCGATTTTAGATATATTATAATGAAATGGAAATATAAAACGTAATATTTTGAGGTTTCCATTGATAAAATAGATAAAATTGGTTATTACTGTAATATATTTTTCACACACGCATTTTTCATCACAAAAACTAGTAAAAAAATAGATATACGAAACGAAAAGACACGCGTTGGTGTTGTGATAGTGATTGACATTATTTAATGCGTACTCATCATAAAAACCGAAACTAAAACTGCATTTAACAATAGGAAACTTATAATATCAGACACAGTATTTTTATTTAAAAAAAATAACGCCTGATAACAAACTATAGCAATATACTAAATAGTCTCTAACTTCGTTTGGTTACGGTTGGTAGACATAATTATTTTTGCTATTGATTTATCATACAGTCCTTTAAGATATGACCAAGGATTCACTTTTGGCGAAAAAAAGTACATGCTAGCAATGTGTGGGAAAAATACAAGCCAGCAATGTGTGGGAAAAATACAAGCCAGCAATGTATGGGAAAAGTTTCATTCCCCTTTAAGTTTGGTATGAAATTAAACAGTATTTTATAAAAAGCTTACGGTTAATCTTGATTGCGATATTATTCAATTCAGTATACAGTTGTAAATAGAATGACTATGTGAATCTACTACTATTACTTAGTTACGATTTCTTTTCACATAGTCAAATTTAGGATTAATAAAGTATATATACAAGCAAGTACGGTCAGCGACATAAGAATGCGATTGATAGATTCTAGTGAAGAGTGGAGAACAGTCCAAGGATTAACAATATGATAATTATATATTTTTTCATGGCCATAGACTTATAGCGCTGTCTGTTTACCAGTGAAGGAAAATTTAGATTACAATCAATTTCAGTTAGTTCACAATAAGTACATGTATACACATAAAGAAGACATAGCACCAAAAGAGAGGTTCCCGAGAGTTTACGTTCTTGTTTCTTCCAACCCCCACACGCGGCGACGGTATTTATGAGTTATTCCATTTCAGTACCCTTATCATCTTTAAGTGCTTTGTACTGTCAAAGTTAACAAAGGGACCAAAAGGATATATCTCAATTGTATAAAGATGATCCACCGGCAGGCGTTGTATTTACTTATTATCTGCCCATCTGTCTCTTTCTCTAGGGGTCTAACCAGAATAATAAGTAATTAGTTTGATAACAGTTTTGTTTTTTCACTCAAATAAATTCATTTAGATTTTACCATACATTATCTCGAAATAAGACTTTGATGTGTATCTGCGTTAAGTAAAAAATTAGAATCTAAAATAGGCTGTTACAGAAGGTTAAAAAAGCAATAGATAATGAGTTTGGAATAAATTGTATGTTTTTCAATAAATAAAATGATCTAAAAAATGATAAATGAGTTGATAAAGTGAAAAAAGATGAATAGATTATAAACATATCACTTAAGTAAAAACACGTCACAAAATTGTTTGTATGTTTTTCATCTCATAGTTTACATGTCTTTTTAAATGCATTTTTTTTTATTATTATTAACAAAAGTTAACAACATTTTAGTGTTCGGGGTATAAAAACTAGAAGTAACTGTAAAGAGTTAAGTATAATTTTGTTGTTATTGTACTGTCAGTGTAGCACTCGCGAGCCAACGAATGTCAGTTATAACGATTGGATAGGGACATACGGTCTTCTTACACCTAAAGCTAAGCTTTGTTAAGATTTGTAAATTCTCATTGGCAAGGAATCGCAGCGTATGGTTATACAAGTTGGACATGAAATAGAAATTTTGAAGCAATAGATCCCTGAAAATATAGAAAATTATTGTTAACAGGACAAATTGCAACCTCATAATGAAAATACCAGTTACTTTTGATTTAGCCATTATCTGACCCTAAAAAGCCTGCTCTGAAACACTGTGGTTACCAGCGATACATTTAAATGTAATTGTGTGAACAATACATGTTATTAAGTCTAATATGCTCATTTCCAACACACTGTTTTTTTTAGTTAGGTTACTTTCATTATGAGGACGCGAAATATGATAGAACAAGAATTACAATTACAAATAGTAGTCGAAATTGATATAACGTTAAACGTCGTAACAAATATATTAAATTTAAACAAGTATTTATCATTGGTTTAGCATAAAGTCTTTTTACTTATAGATACTTAATGTATAAGTAAAAAGACTTTATGCTAATAGTCACAAATATCCAGATCAAAAGTATTTTACGATTCTGAATAACGAAATCTTTCTTTATCTCCATCTTTTTAGGTCTCTTCTGAATCTGAAATCGCATCTTCATCATAGCTTTCACTATATATCAGTCTAACGCTTGTTTATTTTTAACGATCCATGATTGCGCGTCAGGTATCGTCTAGTATACTGCCGTGACGTCACAGTTTGCCTGTGAGGCGTCTACCAGACTCAACACGTTAATGTTCATCTAACGAGTATTTTAATATGCTGTTTATGGAAGACGGTTACCAAGTCGTGTTTAAGGTTAGATGTTTCAACAGACCGTTCTTGGCTTGTTAATTTATATTTAGCTTTTTGTTGATTTTTAGGAAAGTGCCTATAATCACTGTATCACCAATGTCTTTATTGGTAATCAATCTTTTCTCTTTAATTTCGTAATTCGATGTTAAATAAGAAACAAAAATATCGAGAAATACTAACTTCCGACATTAAAGTTATTTTGCTCGTTTTAGTGATTTTTTAATGAAGTCAGTTATTTAGTAGTTTTCAGTTTAGCAAGAACTAGATTCCTGCCAAACCGAGAACTAAGTGGATAATATGTGTGTTCGTTATGTGTGTGTGTAATATGTGGATATTTGTTTTAAACTCAAAGATTTTTTTTTTAATATGGGACCCACAGTTTACAGTGGCCTTCCAGATTGATGAAATGTAGAAAAAAGTGTATGATTTTTTCGCATTTTCGTCTGCTACGCTGAATGGTGCAATTTCACCGCTCACTCAAAAGCATGAGTAGTGACTATGTATATATACGAATACATGACCCGTACTTCCATGCTTTGTGCGAAGGGCAAATATTTATGATGTGACAGAGGTGAGCGCAGGTGGTTTCTCGCAATTATGTCACATTTGGTTTAAGCTTTATTCAGGCAGTCTAGAATATAATGTCGTGATAGTGCCATTTTATGACAGATGTGTAATATTTTCGAACCAGTGTTGTGCTTTTTCTAAAAATAATGATGCTCAATGCTTCTATGTATTCTATGGCTAACCATATACTTAATGCTTTATTATTAATTTGGTGCATTTACTAATAAAAGCTGGCAAAAGCAATGAGATGATGATAATGATGGTTAATTAATTGTTTATTATTATAATTTGATTTAACATTAACATTAGATTAAGTTATATTACTACTATCATATATATGGGTGTTATCTAAAATAAAATATTTATATTTTAATTTGATAGTAGTTTTAACTGAATTAGTATTATTTTTAAATTTATTCTACATTAGGCTTCAAATATTGATGAAACTATAATTCTAAGCAGTACTTGGTGTATTTTTTGTTAGTACACACGGTGACTTTAATAGCGTAGCAGGGCACACTAACATGATAAATGTGTGCGTAAACGCTAGCGCGTGAAACACAACAGGTATTATCGTTGTGTGATACAAAGTAACTCGTTTCTACACTCACACTCTTGAAAAAAAAAATAGTAGCCGTCTAAGTTAAGAAGCAAAAATTGGCTTCTGTTATTAATGGCGCTGTGGCGCAATGCGTATGATACTTAACTGACGAGTAAGAGGTCCCAAGTTCGATTCCAATTATCTGTTATTTTCTTTTTGTTTTACTCATGTTTTTTTTGAATAGTAATGTTATGGTTATTCTCGTAATAATTAAAATATTCGAAATATATTTTTGTAATTTTATACATATAAACTATGTATATTTACGAAATTAATTAACGAAATTTTTGTATATAACTTGTAATATAAATAATTTTATAATATATATATATATCATTTACGTAATATAACAATACGTTATTATTAATAGTTGACGATGGCGCTGTGGCGCAATGCGTATGATACTTAACTGACGAGTAAGAGGTCCCAAGTTCGATTCCAATCGTCTGATGTAACAAAAAGTTTGCTTGTTTTTATTTTCTTTTTGATTTACCCCTGTTTTTTTTTTAATAGTAATGTTATAGTTACTCTCATAATAATTAAAATATTTTGAAAATATTGTGACAAAGAAAACTGCGATAACGATCCAACTATGTTTATTACAACTTATTAATTACATACATTAAACGGAATGGTCACAATTAACGAATCTGTTCATGATTATCTTTAATACAATATATAAAGTGAAAATATTCTAAGTCAGACAAGGATGGACGTCACTTTTTTAAGTTTTTTATTAGTGACATAAATCAACATGTTATCAAGAATGAATTATGATAGATATCGCAACTCTTTATCTCAATAACAATAACATCATGTCACATAATAACAACAACAGTATAATTACCTACAGCTTACTTCTTAGTCTTTTTTTTTACTTATAACATATCAATCAACATGTTTTAAAAAATGAACTATGATAGGTATCGTAACTCTTGATTTCAATAACAATAACATGATAAAAACAACAACAACAAAAACAGCATACAGTAATACAGCTTTTTAAAAATATTTATAATTGGATTCAATTTAAATCAAAATTAATATCTAATTGGTGCACCTTCATTGTCGATTACTTCTTGTAACCTCGTTCTCATGCTAGCCACCAAATTTTCACACAGGTCAGTGCCGCGAAACGATTCCCACATGGATGACACTAAATTATCTAAATTACGTTTAGATCTCACATCAGATGAATCCCAGTTGAGCACCATGTGACCCCATAGATTTTCTATGGGGTTCAAATCGGGACTTTTAGAGGGCCATTCAATAACAGTCAAGTTTTCTTGGACACTTAACCAGTCTTGCACCATTCGTGCGCGGTGCACCGAGCAGTTATCGTGCACGAAGTAAATATGCTCGTCCGGGTATGCCACGCGCACGGTAGGCAACATAACATTTTGCAAGATGTCCAAGTAACCTTGACTGGTATTGCGACCCCCTACCTCCACTAACTCACCGGGACCCATCGATGACATCCAGCCCCAATAACCTAACGTAATGCGACCACTAGACCTGCATGGGAGAATATTTTTCTGATGGTAACGTTCTCCATCTTTTCTCCATAATATTTTACGCCCATCCTTATCTGACTTAAAACACTTTTCATCACTAAATATAACTATGTTATTGCACCAATCAAAATCTATAAATTTTCTTGCAACCGCATCCTTTCTTCCTTATGCAACGCCGTCAGTAAAATTTTTTTCGCAGGCTTGCGACATTTAATTTTTGCTGCTCGTAAGTGGCGTCGAACAATTGTCATAGACACGTCGTGCATAATCGCAGTGTTTCTTGTTGTAGCAAAGCCGTCAGCGCTATACGTAGCAACAATATTTCGATGCAGTGGGTTGGCATCCGTATATGCAATTGCTTTTGGACCCGGACGTTTGGCATCGATTGTCCCTTCAGCTGTATATCTATGCACCCAAAACTGCACAGTTTTCCTCTGTAAACAATCACAAAATTACGTTAAAACCTAACAAATATCAACAATGTTAAATTATTTCGCATTATGTTAAGTTTGGATTTGTTACTTACCGGTAGCATTAGTCTCCTCGAAATTTCACTTATGGATACATTTTGTTTATATAATACTACTATCTCAGCCCTCAAAAGTGTAGACAAATGAGACATGTTAATTATTACTTGTAAAAAGTATCACTTTCCACAACGATTAATTATTTTTTGTCTCGGAGTAAGTTGTAGAACACACGATCGTGATAGGCAAAAGCGTTATGCCAGGTTAACTTATTATCCGACTCATTTCTTAGTAAATAACTAATAAAGTGGGTAGATGATAATATTCATACACTTAGTTTTTAAAGCAAATATTCTAAGTTTTAGCTTTAATAAACTTCGTTATCATTATACTACAATAAAATAGAAAATAATGTTTTGTCAATGGCTAGGATCGAACTCGATACACCTTTAACGGCAAGCAAGCACTTGATAATCAGTGCTAATTTTCCATCTAATGAACGAAGCGAATTTTTTTATCTAATTCGTAGCAAACACATATACAAATATGTGTGTGTGTGTATATCGAGTAGTAAACGAGTTTTATTTTGTTTGCGAGTTGAGCTGGAGACATATTATTTGAATAGGTGAATTATTGTGGGATGGCACGCTCGGTTTTAATTCTGTTTGTATTAATACCCACAGCTACTTGATTATTGTGAACATTATTCCTGATTACCTACCCATATCATCAAAATTACTTTCCAAAGATTAAGTGTAAGTGTTTGATGCTAATTTAAATAACTATAATAATTTCATAAGTGAATGTTTGCGAAAATAAAAAAAAAAAGTTGACAATGAAAGGATTGTCAACTATTAATAATAACGTATTGTTATATTACTTAAATGATATATATATATATTATAAAATTATTTATATTACAAGTTATATACAAAAATTTCGTTAATTAATTTCGTAAATATACATAGTTTATATGTATAAAATTACAAAAATATATTTCGAATATTTTAATTATTACGAGAATAACCATAACATTACTATTAAAAAAAAACATGAGTAAAACAAAAAGAAAATAACAGATAATTGGAATCGAACTTGGGACCTCTTACTCGTCAGTTAAGTATCATACGCATTGCGCCACAGCGCCATTAATAACAGAAGCCAATTTTTGCTTCTTAACTTAGACGGCTACTATTTTTTTTTTCAAGAGTGTGAGTGTAGAAACGAGTTACTTTGTATCACACAACGATAATACCTGTTGTGTTTCACGCGCTAGCGTTTACGCACACATTTATCATGTTAGTGTGCCCTGCTACGCTATTAAAGTCACCGTGTGTACATGTATAAAATTTTTGGCTATTGGATCCTATCAATTTGTTTACTGTGATAACATAACATTATCAGATGGTGGTCTAATGGTATGATTTCTCCAAGGGAATTATATTAATTTACAATTACTCTACTCACTGCGTAATAAATTTCCATAAATATGTATTTTTTTCCACGTGCTAAAGGCCTAGTAAAACAATTTTTTTTTTGCGAGTATGTGATATTATCCCATCCCTTTAACAGGTCAGTTTATGTCATCAAATGGGTCGCGTTAAGAACTCATGGTGAGGCCTCAGCTGAACTAATGCATCCGCTGTTATCACAATGATTATGATTTGTGAACTATCATTTAGATTTTACCATACATTATCTCGAAATAAGACTTCGATGTGTATTTCTGCGTTAAGTACAAAATTAGAATCTAAAATAGGCTGTTACAGAAGGTTAAAAAAGCAATAGATAATGAGTTTAGAATAAATTTTATGTTTTTCAATAAATAAAATGATCTAAAAAATGATAAATGAGTTAATAAAGTGAAAAAAGATGAATAGATTATTAACATATCACATAGGTAAAAACACGTCACAAAATTGTTTGTATGTATTTCATCTCATAGTTTACATGTCTTTAAATGCATTTTCTTTATTATTATTAACAAAAGTTAACTACATTTTAGTGTTCGGGGTATAAAAACTAGAAGTATATGTAAAGAGTTAAGTATAATTTTGTTGTTGTTGTACCGTCAGTGTAGCACTCACGAGCCAACGAATGTCAGTTATAACGATTGGATAGAGACATACGGTCTTCTTACACCTAAAGCTAAGCTTTGTTAAGATTTGAAAATTCTCATTGGCAAGGAATTGCAGCGTATCGTTATACAAGTTGAACATGAAATAGAAATTTTGAAGCAATAGATCCCTGAAAAGATAGAAAATTATTGTTAACAGGACAAATTGCAACCTCATAATGAAAATACCAGTTACTTTTGATTTAGCCATTATCTGACCCTAAAAAGCCTGCTCTGAAACACTGTGGTTACCAGCGATACATTTAAATGTAGTTGTGTGAACAATACATGTTATTAAGTCTAATATGCTCATTTCCAACATACTGTTTTTTTTTCAGTTAGGTTACTTTCATTATGAGGACGCGAAATATGTTAGAACAAGAATTACAATTACAAATAGTAGTCGAAATTGATATAACGTTAAACGTCGTAACAAATATATTCAAATAAAAAAACATTTAATTTAAACAAGTATTTATCATTGGCTTAGCATAGTCTTTTTACTTTTAGATAATTATATCACAAATACCCAGATCAAAAGTGTTTTACGATTCTGAAAAACGAAATCTTTCTTTATCTTCATCTTTTTATGTCTCTTCTGAATCTGAAATCGCATCTTCATCATAGCTTTCACTGTATATCAGTCTAACGCTTGTTTATTTTTAACGATCGATGATCGCGCGTCAGGTATCGTCCAGTATACTGACGTGACGTCACAGTTTGCCTTCGAGGCGTCTACCAGACTCAACACGTTAACGTTCATCTAACGAGTATTTTAATATGCTGTTTATGGAAGACGGTTACCAAGTTGTGTTTGAGGTTAGAGGTTTCAACAGACCGTTCTTGGCTTGTTAATTTATATTTAGCTTTTTGTTGATTTTTTAGGAAAGTGCCTATAATCACTGTATCACCAATGTCATAATTGGTAATCAATCATTTTATTTGAATAATATGGGTTTACAAAGATGTTTGCACAGGTACAGATTCGAAAACGATAAAAATAACTTTAATTTCGTAATTCGATGTTAAATAAGAAACAAAAATATCAAGAAACACTAACTTCCGACATTAAAGTTATTTTGATCGTTTTAGTGATTTTTTAATGAAGTCAGTTATTTAGTAGTTTTCAGTTTAGCAAGAACTACATTCCTGCCGAACCGAGAACAAAGTGGACAATATGTGTGTTCGTTATGTGTGCGTGTAATATGTGGATATTTGTTTTGAACTCAACGATTTTTTTTAAATATGTGACCCACAGTTTACAGTGGCCTTCCAGTTTGATGAAATGTAGAAAAAAGTGTATGATTTTTTCGCATTTTCGTCTGCTACGCTGAATGGTTCAATTTCACCTCTCACTCAAATCATAGAAGTAGACAATATGTATATATATGAATCCATGTACTTCCATGCTTTGTGCGGAGGTCAAATATTTATGATGTGACAGAGGTGAGCGCAGCTGGTTTCTCGCAATGATGTCACATTTGGTTTCAGCTTTATTCAGGCAGTCTAGAATATAATACAGGTATGTAATATTTTTGAATCGGTGTTGTGATTTTTCTAAAAATAATGATGCTCAATGCTTCTATGTATTCTAAGGCTAACCATATACTCAATGCCTTATTATTAATTTGGTGCATTTACTAATAAAAGCTGGCAAAAGCAATGAGATGATGATAATGATGGTTAATTAATTGTTTATTATTATAATTTGATTTATCACTAACATTAGATTAAGTTATGTTACTACTATCATATATATGGGTGTTATCTAAAATAAAATATTTATATTTTAATTTGATAGTAGTTTTAACTGAATTAGTATTATTTTTAAATTTATTCTACATTAGGCTTCAAATATTGATGAAACTATAATTCTAAACAGTACTTGGTGTATTTTTTGTTAGTACATGTATAAAATTTTTGGCTATTGGATCCTATCAATTTGTATACTGTGATAACGTAACATTATCAGATGGCGGTCTATTGGTATGATTTCTCCAAGGGAATTATATTAATTTACAATTACTCACTGCATAATAAATTCCCATAAATATTTATTTTTTTCCACGTGGCAAAGGCCTAGTAAAACAATATTATTTATAATTTTCTTTTTTGCGTTTATGTGATATTATCCCATCCCTTTAACAGGTCAGTTTATGTCATCAAATGGGTCGCGTTAAGAGCTCATAGTGAGGCCTCAGCTGAACTAATACATCCGCTGTTATCACAATGATTATGATTTGTGAACTATCATTTAGATTTTACCATACATTATCTCGAAATAAGACTTCGATGCGTATTTCTGCGTTAAGTACAAAATTAGAATCTAATATAGGCTGTTACAGAAGGTTAAAAAAGCAATAGATAATAAGTTTGGAATAAATTTTATGTTTTTCAATAAATAAAATGATCTAAAAAATGATAAATGAGTTAATAAAGTGAAAAAAGATGAATAGATTATAAACATATCACATAGGTAAAAACACGTCACAAAATTGTTTGTATGTTTTTCATCTCATAGATTACATGTCTTTTTAAATGCATTTTCTTTATTATTATTAACAAAAGTTAATTACATTTTAGTGTTCGGGGTATAAAAACTGGAAGTAACTGTAAAGAGTTAAGTATAATTTTGTTGTTATTGTACCGTCAGTGTAGTACTCACGAGCCAACGAATGTCAGTTATAACGATTGGATAGAGACATACGGTCTTCTTACACCTAAAGCTAAGCTTTATTAAGATTTGAAAATTCTCATCGGCAAGGAATCGCAGCGTATGGTTATACAAGTTGGACATGAAATATAAATTTTGAAGATAAAGATCCCTGAAAAGATAGAAAATTATTGTTAACAGGACAAATTGCAACTTCATAATGAAAATATCAGTTACTTTTGATTTAGCCATTATCTGACCCTAAAAAGCCTGCTCTGAAACACTGTGGTTACCAGCGATACATTTAAATGTAGTTGTGTGAACAATACATGTTATTAAATCTAATATGCTCATTTCCAACATACTGTTTTTTTTTAGTTAGGTTACTTTCATTATGAGGACGCGAAATATGATAGAACAAGAATTACAATTACAAATAGTAGTCGAAATTGATATAACGTTAAACGTCGTAACAAATATATTTAAATAAATAAAACATTTAATTTAAACAAGTATTTATCATTGGCTTAGCATAGTCTTTTTACTTTTAGATAATTATATCACAAATACCAAGATCAAAAGTGTTTTACGATTCTGAATAACGAAATCTTTCTTTATCTCCATCTTTTTATGTCTCTTCTGAATCTGAAATGGCATCTTCATCATAGCTTTCACTATATGTCAGTCTAACGCTTGTTTATTTTTAACGATCGATGATTGCTCGTCAGGTATCGTCTAGTATATTGCCGTGACGTCACAGTTTGCCTGTGAGGCGTCTACCAGACTCAACACGTTAACGTTCATCTAACGAGTATTTTAATATGCTGTTTATGGAAGACGGTTACCTAGTTGTGTTTAAGGTTAGAGGTTTCAACAGACTGTTCTTGGCTTGTTAATTTATATTTTGCTTTTTGTTGTTTTATTTGGGAAAGTGCCTATTATCACTATGTACTCGTATCAACAATATTTGTTTTTATTGGTAATTAATCATTTATTTGAATAATATGGGTTTACAAAGATGTTTGCATAGGTACAGACTCATCATAAATTCAGCTTAAACTAAGCGTTCAAATGTTTTATAATACAGTGTTATATTTAGATTAAATACAAAAAAAAAGATCCTGACCACTATGATTATCTCTTGGACTCCATCTGTCACCTCTTGATTATACCTTAAAAAACCTACAAAAGTTTGTAAAGTTGTTTGATTTGCTGTTATGGTGATTATGTTGTTGTTTGCTGCTGTTGTTGTTATTTGAAATTATTTTTAATTTAACAACAGCTTGTTAATTAAACAGTTATCAGTTCATTTTTTTAAATGTATCTAGATAAAAATATCGTATAATAATTGATCACTTGTGAACGTGTGGTTAAAGTTTTTTTTGCGATTCGTGGCTTTTCAAGTGCTCAACGTTGGTTAGAAAGACTTTATTCATCTTTATTAGAAACATGTTCGATTAGTATAGACAAAACTTTGCACACTGTATTTTATTTGTTCAAAATTTGAATATGGAAACATTATTTCTCAACAATTCACGAAGAATTTTAAGATCGTTTGTAGCTACAACGGTTACAATACTTGCCGTTACTGTCCCCGCCCCTAAAATCAACCCTGTATTTTTAGTCCCTGTTTTCTTTCTCCTTGATCTCACTGCTTCAAGTGAATCCGACCTTCAAGTTACCGCAGTAGCCAGAAGATACTGTTCAAAATTAACTGGGCCAGCTGCCAGATAGACATCTGCATTGTTGCTTCGATATCTGCGTTGCTGTGATTCTACAACTTTTCGTTATTCTGTGACCTAAAATGTCACTTTTGATACGAATTTCAAAGTTATGTGTGGTGTGTTTAGGGTCAACTCCATTAAACACTGTATCGATATATCCTGGCAAATAGCTAAAAGGAATGTTTGACACTCAATTCTATGGTCACACTACTGTGTGTAGTATATTTGGATGATTAACGGGACAATATCCTTTATAACGGTGTATGACCCTATAAAATTGCAATGTGACAATTGTTTCTCTTAAAACTTGAAAATCAATTTCACACTGGTTGATTTACGGTGCAACTAGAAAGCAGTTGGTGCCAGCAATTTTTGTTGAGAAAATACTTCAGATAGCTTCAGCATAAATGCAAAATGTTTGCTTTATGAAAAGTATTCTGTCAGTCACTGCCATTTCTGTGAATCCGTATGTAATCTGTATGTGTCTTTGAAAACAAGAAAAGCTAAGGAGATGGAGAAACATTGTTATTATTATTATTAATGATATCCGTACACATCAAATATTTAGACGATATCACATTTTAGGTTTCTTGCACAAAGCAAAAGAAATATGAAGGGAATTTACTCATTGTAGTTGGCTAGAAAATTGCGCAAGTCCTAAATGTTCTCTTAGTATTCAAACTATATTTCCATCATTGAATATGCCTTACAAAATCTTAGTACCTACTTAAATACTCGTAACATAAGTATAATTTAAAAAACAAATTTCTTTGCCATTTGTATATGAATAGAATATAAAAGTCATATACATATTTAATAATATATACGACCCTAAATAACACGGGACAAGGGCAAGAAGATGATGGTACATATTTAATAATATGTCCTTGGAATTTCTACGCTTCGTAATGTGCAATATGCGTCATAATTATTTCTGACAGACTGACTTTTTGACAATTCAAAAGTGCCTATATCTTTAAATTTACTAAGAAAGTCAAACTTCATTATATAGGATATTGTGTAACACACAATAACTAAAATCCTTTTCATTTCGATAATGAAAATTAAAATACATTATCCATGAGGATAAAGTAAAATTGATATTTCATTGACAAGCTACACCATGTAGAATTGATGGTTATTCATCATACGATACAGTTCTAATGACTAGTGTATTGCCAACAAAATGACATGTTGTGGCAGCTTCGAAGAAAATTATCGTGGGAAACCGTCCTGTGGTCAAGTCACTTTTATTATGCAGTAGAAGTAACGTACTCATATTAACAATGAAAAAAAAGTTATAAAGTAGATCTAAAGGTTTTGCAAATGGTTAAGTTTTTTAACGACTATAAATGCATTCTAAGCACTAAAGTTTTACTTAAATACAGTTTTTTTTAAGAAATTAGCTGTCCTAAATAATATGCAAATAATTTAGGAATCAACGACACACGTTGACAGCGACACACATTAACATTGATAGCGCTTCAGTAGTGGTATCTATGCACACTCATAAGCTAGTGACAAATCGATTTGTCAAGAATTTATCAGAACAGGTAAGATATTTATTCTAAGTTTTAAAATTTTATCCAATCGTAAACTAATTTTGTTACAAAAAATCTCTAACTGACATTAATTTATATTACCAATAGTACGTGCTGCTGGCTTGTTACTATGTAACCGGAATTTAATTATATTAAAATGCAAACAAATTAATTAAAAATAAAAAAATTGGAAAAAAAAGAACTATTTTATTATTTTACGATATTTCCAAACAAAAGACAATAAAATATTTACAGATAGATGAAGAATTTAATTAGTGGCGAAAAAGAATCACGCGTAAGGTGACCATAATGATCATAAGTTTTTATTTATGATATTAGCCTTATTGACTTATGTGTCATACATTATGTGGATGATGTATGTGATTATGTATATGTGTGGATGTATATATCGACTATTAACCGTATGATTAATAGTAGTAGTAATTTTATTTCAGTCCAACATGAGTTAGATTAGTCGGAATTGTAATAAAAAGCGAAAAATATCGAATATTTGCATCTACAATGTTGGTAAGTATGCATCATTGTAGACCCTGTTTGGGTACAGCAATATATTTTTTGATATTTATATTAATTTAACACATCAGAATTTTTTTTATATACCTGCTATTTAAATTCTTCATTTAAATTTGAAGTAAATATTGAAATTTATAATAGAATGTCAAATAAATAAGATAAACAAAATAAACAAATCAAAATAAATACAAATGTTAAACACAGTAGGCAAAATAGCTATAACAAGTACTAGCGGTTTTTTTTTTCGGTGGGAAAATTGTGACCTTCTATGCAAAAACTATATTTTTGATTAATATAAAATTGTCTAAAACAATCTGTAAATTAAAAACCTTTGTTTGTCATAGATAAATTCACTAAGTATATAGAAATTGTTTTAATTTCCTAATAAATACATTTGTCTTTTTCAGCTCTCTTATATTTTTTGGTAATTTATTATAAATTTTTGTTGTTATGACAAAAAGGCTAGATGAATGCATTTTAAGTCGAGATGTAGGTAAATTCAACCTATTTTGTGCCGATGTGTGTATCTGGTCTGTATTTCGTCACAAATTTTGTAAAATTCTTGGTGTTTTTGGACAAAATTGCATATCTCAAGAATATACCTGCAAGTTACAGTCAGAATTATTTGTTCTTGAAAGTGTGGTTTACAACTGTCTGTTTGCTTTATATTTGATGAGCTTTGTTCTGTAATGGTAGGTGCATCTGTGCTATTACCCCATATAATAATACCGTAGGTTAGCCATGCATGAGCATATGCATAGTAGGTGGCGAGTGCGGTTATTTGATTCGTTTTTTTTTTATTTCACGTAAGCCATATAAGAATTTTGAAAGTTTTGTAAATTTTTTTGGTATGTGGGACTTCTTGTTTATGTATGTGTGTCTATGGATACGCTGAGAAGATTAAAACATTTACTAGTTCTAATTATGTTTTATTAAATGTATAATCTAATGTTAATGGTGTAGATGAACGTAATGTTAATATTTATCTATACAATACTAGTTGTCCTTCACAGTCTTACTCGCGTCTTTGGTTCGTCGCGTGTTCCATTTCCGTGGGCATAATGTTATAATTTTTATAGTTAGTGTAATAACTGACCCAGCAAACGTTGTTCCGTAATATAAATTCTTTAAGAAAAAAAATGGGTAGTGGGGGGAGGGTAAAATATAGCTTACGACCTATTCTCAGATCTACTAAAACTATACGCGAAAAAAAAAAACATAAAAAAAAAACTTCCAATTCCTTTTTATTAGTATAAATTATTGTGAATAAAAGGTCTTATCTTAAGTCTATGTACTAGCATATGGCCATTGAAGCTGGCAGTTACGAATTGAAAGAGACCGCAATCGGTTTTTAAACTATAATTGGTTCTTGCCACAAATTAGCTGAACAGACGTTTAGTTCAACCAACTGTTGATACAGTTTTCTTTATAGGTAATAGAGCTTTAATAACTGAGTGATTTATAAATTTTATATCTTATTATAATATCTAGATTTATGTTCTTAAACTCAACTTAATGTTCAGTTATAAGAGGATTTATTGTAATTCTAATGTTTTGACATTTTAATTAAAAAAATATATACAATTTGTTTTAAATTTTGGGTTTGAATATTATTTGCATGCCCACGCAACGACGACGCGCGACGGTAGAACGTTGTGGACCTTGATAAGATAAAAACAAATCTACGAGTATGTACCCATTTCTCATTTTTGCAACGAAATAAATGATTTGATTTTGTAAACTAGCGTCAGGCAACTACTTTGTTGTGGTCAACTTTTTGCTGCATTGAACCAATTCAATGCAGCCGTCAGTCTCTCTTCTAAAAAATCTCGTCTAAAACTTAGGTTTATGTTTTGATTTCGTTTTTTTTACTTTTGACTACAAAAATATGATCATTAACAGAAACGGATAGAGCTCCATTTTTTTGTAATATTTAAAAAATAGTGGTATAGACTAAATGCCTAAATAATTTTAAATTCTTTATACAAGTCAAATTAAATATAATCATAATATGCTTTTGTATAATTTTTATAACAAAGCGCTACAAAATTAAGCCTATAATATTTTGTTCTGGAGTTCGCCAAGGGAATAACTAAAAAAAAAATGCAAATATACCTACAGTTCATTTTCCATAGTCGTTGGACTGTATAAGCCATGACTATCATTGTAATCGACAATACAAAAGCACACGTGTCTTTTGACGGACGGAAGGGCAAATCCCCGATATTTTTGCAAAATGTGGGGTGCTCTAGAAGGCCAGGTGTGGTCTGGATTGTGAATAAAGTAACGAGACTTTTTGAAATCTGGGAATAACAATAATATACTTTCTAATGTGTGTACATTATTCAGGTAAGTTTATTGAGCTCGTCTTATATTGTGAATCACTCAAGCCTTGACGACTGTTCAAATTCATTTGGGCTAAGGATACGCCTTTTATCCAATACTAGCGAACCGTATCAGTTTTGCACTGGTATTATAAATCTTTGAAATTTTTAGCTTTTTTTCTACTAAGTATAATAATATGTATTTTGGTGAATTCAAAGTAAAGGAAGCTTGAGAACGAATGAATCAGGATATTATATTGCTTTGCGATAGTTTAAAACTTTGACGCGGGTTGGAATCGTAGACAAATCTTAAGTTTGATTGTATTAATTGTACTTTAAAGAGTATCAAGTCTTAACATTGATTGCCTTTGGTAGCTTATAATGTCTTTATGGCTCGGGTAGAGGTTTTCGGCGTGATTGCTACGAGCGAACTTCAGTGGCTGTTTTAATTATTCGCAAATTGATTCCTCATAAACATTCATCATTTTTCTGCCCTTGTCCTGTTTTGTTTATGTTCAGCGCAACAAGTTTTTTTCTTCAATTCTGTTCTGTCACCCGTCACGTTATCACTATTCCTCATAAATATTGTTATGTGAAATTAGTGTAGTTTTCTATATCAAGTGTCTGCGCAACTGGACAATAATTATGTGAAATCATTAAATCGCGATCTCAGCAAAATGGAGCTAAGAAATTTATTGTAGTGTTAACTACCTCAGCGAAAGCCTAAAAGTTTGACTTGATACATTTACTGTCAAATACTAGAAAAAAATTAACTATGGTAAACGAATTAACTATTCATATGAAGACATGGCTTAAAGGAATTAGTGTCCAAGCCAAAAACATTAACAAAAAAAAAAGTTACTCGCGTACGCCTCACCAGTCCGTACACTTTGGCTGACGGGAAAGATATCCCGGTCGACCATAGACTATCATAATGTCATCTGTGGGCCACAGACTGCCCAAACTTCAACGGAACAGTGCCAAATAATAGTATATCGTCCTACCTACATACACTTCATAACTGCTTATTTTTTTATCAATATAAAGTAATCATAATTATGAGAATAACTCATCGTGGTAAAAATATTGGTCAGACAACTAAGCGGTTCCTAGGACATGTGTTAAAAAAATAAAGTAGTTGATAGTAAAATGTGGTCACAGCATAGATGAATGATTTAAAACATTTTCATAGTATTATTCGCCCTCGTATTTGCTTAGGTACAATATCGCTTGCGCGTTATAATCAGTAGGCTTAGGCTAATTACTTTTCCATTAGCGTTTCCACCAAACGCTAATTACAAAAAGTATGGCCATGACATTACTTGCTGAGAAGTCACGTGACAAGTGACGTGCCATACATTTTATACTTTGGGTTTGACAGTGGCAGTAGGGTACATTGCTCGCAGAACAGATGGTCGATGGAGCCGAAAAGTTCTGTAGTGGTGACTGCGCACCTGAAGACGCAGCGTTAAAATGCTTCCTTAAAGATGGACCGATGACCTGGTAAGAGTCACGGGAATTTAATGGATGCGAGACGCACTGAACCGTTCGTCGTGGTGACACTTTGGGGAGGCTTTTGTCCAACATTGGATGTCTTTCGGCTGACTTGATAACGTCTTGTTCTTAGTGTTTGGTGGGAACACAGATAGAGAAGTAATTCGTCTAAGTCTGGAGGTTTATTACTTTATGATGTCAAATTGTTAAAGCAATTACGAAGTCACACACAGTAAAAGTTAGTGATTCAGACATTCAATATCATCATTAAATAGTTATGAAAACACCGCAAACACCATTATAATATTATAAAGTTACAAAAAGGTAATTACAAGAGCAGCTAGATTCTGAAAGAAAATCGAATTATTTGACACTTACCGTTAATCTCTCAAGGTATGTCAGATTACAAGCATTTAATAAAGCATGATTTATTTATTAGCATATTAGTATTAGTAAAAAAAATACTTTATTAGCAAATATGCTAATAAAGTATTTTAGTAAGTTAGTGATAATAATTAGTAAAAGATAACTAAGGTGCGATAGTGGTAAAAGAAGAAGAATAAAGCTTTAAAAAATCCCCAGTATCTATTTAACTATGTAAGCTACGTGTTTTGTTGTATTTGTATTGCATTGCGTGCGTCGAATTAATTCTATTCTATTCGGTAAAAAATACATCAAAAATACCTCGAAATAATAATAATATATTTTACATTTGTAAACTGTGAAAATCTTTTTTACCCGTCTTCAAAAAGAAAGGGATTCTCATTTACTTGGTATTTTTATTTTTGGAAGTCAGTATTAAATAACGAAAAAAAAAAACCAGAAAATCTTTTTGTAATGATTATTTTTCTTTGATAATCTTTGTATTTTTTAAATTTAATATTTAATTAATTTACTTGCAGTACACAGTAAACTTCAACCTTTTAAATTCTTTTAGTTCTTCCAAATGTTGTCTGGTAGATATCGCTGTCTGCTATTGTACCCAAAGATTTAAATTGGTATGAAAATTATGTTATCATTTTGGTACAAAATAAATTTTATTCTATTATAATCTAAAACTAATCAATCTATCAGCCAAGTCTTCTCTAGTTAGGGCTTGCTTCCA
Source organism: Mythimna pallens (assembly GCA_961205895.1). Classification (NCBI taxonomy): domain Eukaryota; kingdom Metazoa; phylum Arthropoda; class Insecta; order Lepidoptera; family Noctuidae; genus Mythimna; species Mythimna pallens. The sequence goes on from OY540824.1 coordinate 2,230,629, forward strand.
ATCTAACTTAGATCGGATACGGCTGAATACAATAAATACCAGATAAATTTTAAACAAAAACTACAGGTTGGAGGTAGGGCAGTAAAAAATAACCCACGACCTATTGTCAGATCTACCAAATATACTAAAATTCTTGAGATTTTTATCAAAGGACTAATAAAAAATAAATGCTGTACTATATGACTATACTTACTGAATACAAAACTATAGACCATACGTGTGTGAAGCTTGTGTAAAAATCTGTCTAAATACAAAAGGTGCCCACTCTCTGTCTATACTTGAAAACAAAAACTCAGATAATTGAGAAGAATTTCCATTTAATCTACGATATTTACTTTAGCGTCAAGTATAGTGAAATTTTTAATTGACAATTTGTAATAAAAAGGTTATACATAATATACACGATAGTGGTGAAACTAGGCATAAGGATGGCATTAAACGCAATAAAGTGGTTACAGTACAACTATTTACTGCAGCCGCTATTTATCATATCACCAACGCAATAAAAGTCATAATCGTTTGAACGTACATTTAAAAAGGTTTGTTTAAATGCCGAATCATACTTCGAATGGAGTATATACGAGTAGTAAGGCATTGAATTTCTAATAGTTGATTATTATCTGAGTTTCTGATATAAAATAAACTTAACATACTTCTACACCCTTACACTAAGTCGATTCGTAAAAAAAATCCACCACCCCACTCAACTTGTTCGCCATTAAAACGAATTAATGTCGATAGATAAAAAAATAAAGTGTTGCAGAAGATTGAGCCGAAATTGAGTCGAGTGAAGGAAAACTAAAAACTTAGAAAAGAAACGCTAGTTTTAAAATTACATAGTACTTACCATTAGATGACGTGAAGATAATTATGGTGAAGACTGTAACGAGCAGCACCAGAAGGCAGGCAGCTATCTTCTTTCTCGGAGCGAGAATCCGGCCGCCAAATGTTCGGCCCATGAGGGTATTGGGGAGAGGCATTTCAACACTGCGAAAGAAAATAGCAGGTTAGCAACTATGACATTAATAAGCTAGATAAACGCTAGCACGCAAGCACGATGTACTCTTCAAAACGATAGATGAAGATAGAATAATCCTCCTAACTGTATTTCATGGCGGTCAACTTTAACAGAGATAAGCCACTTGACTTATAGTACGCAAGAGATATTATAGTGTACCAGGCTGTGCGCAATCACAGGTGCACTCTCAGTTTCTTTACTCTCATAGTCCAATAGGATAGCAATTCGACACAAACGGAGAGAGATCAGGCGCGAAACTAATGGCTTTACTTTAAGCCGGATTACCATTGTAATCCGGCTCGAAGGACCAATATGGTTGCATTCATTAATGACAAAGTTACTGGTGTCGTGACATCGAGCAGAGCCCATGCTAAAGCTGGACAACGACCTGGTGCGGATACAATAAATTAAATTCGGGCTGCTACAGAATAATTCCTAATAGAAAAACCAAATTTTTTTTTGTTAATTATAGGCTTGCGTTTTACCACCATCTCACCTGTTGGTAAGCGATGATGTGGCCGACGATGGAGCACGCTTGCCTAGAAGTAGCCTATGCACTCTTGACTTATAGACCCCAAAGTTGTCCTAATAGTACTTTTAGCATGAATCCATGACCTAACGCTCAGCAGTCGTACTTGCTAAGACAAAACTGAAGAGAGGTGTTCCAGACATTTCACCAGCTCTCTCATAGTCTTTCTTTTCTGTCTCTAATTACGGTATTTGAAAGGTTAAAAACATTTAAAATTACTGTACATTAAGTTGAAAGTATCAAGAAAGTTAATAAAGCCATGCTATAAAGTTTCAAGTGTTTATAACACTTGAACCAAGCAAGAATATTTAAAGTATTTCCTTCCAAGATGTCCTGTCATGCGAAAATGCAGCAATAACAATCAAACATATCAGAAAGTCTTAAAATTCCATATACTTGACAAATAGTTAGCCTTTAAAACGAGAACAGTTTATAAACCACCTACTACCCACTACCCACAATAACATATTAAAAAAATCTAGGAGGAGTTGTCAGACTTTTTTTTTGTTATTGATAGGCTCACTTTTGGCCTCTATGTGGTCGACTATAAAGCACACTAATTGCCTAGACGTAACCTATTATCTTTTAAATTAAAAGTCCCTAGGATTTAGCTATCAGGTGGTGACTCTTTCAAACAAAAGCGTAGCTCTGGCTAGAATTACCACTCAAATAGCAACTAAACTATTCATCACGAGTCTATCCATTAGTAATCTATATTACGTCAACGGCTTTAAGATGTTATAATAGGCCTAATTAGAGACTACTCATTACTAATATTCCTTTAGTTAATTAAAACATTGTTAACTATTTCAATAGGGTAGATCGAGCTATTTGATATATTTAGAGCTTAACAAGATACTAAGAACTTAAAAGATGTTTTTTTTTAGTACCGTAAACAAATGAGGTATATATAGCATTATAGAATATGCATGAAATATTTGCTATCTAACCAGTTAATTAATAAATATACAAAAATAGAATATTAACTTTGAAAACAATATCGAAATTGGTAGCAAAACTAATGAAATATAAAAAAATAAAGAAATATATTTGTCTCTTTCACCAAGGTAGGCAGGCACGCAGTTTTATAGCTATGGTACTCGTTCGTGCTTTTGACTTTGACTTTGACGACTCTGTTTGAAAGAGAGAAAAGTCCATATCGGACTTTTCTCTCTTTCAAACAGCTTTGAAGTTTTATAACTTCGTTATTGATGAAAACATTTTAAAAATTCTTTCATATTTGTTTACAAGAGCTAAAAATGATTTAACTTCAACAAAACAAAAATTAAAAAAAAAAACGAAACTATCCTTTAAATACGAACTTATTATCACAGACACTCTGAGTCGACTGGTTTGATGATACAGACTATTAAAAGGGTTTATTTACTTAATATAGAATGAAAAAACCGTTTAATAACAATACTAAATAGGGAACGATACAAAGGACAAGTATTATACGAGTACTCACTATTAAAAAAAAACCGGCTCAAAAAGACCGTGATTGTCCTCAAATGGACATCCTGTACTTATGTCATCCCTTTTGTTCAGATGACATCTTGAAATGTCTTTCAAGAATCATCTGACCAAAAGGGAATAGTTTACAATGGCCGAATGAACAGATTACTAGGAGGACTGCAGACGTAATCGTTCCAATTTTGTTACCATTTAAAAATAGAAATCAGTGGCTAATAAAAGAGCTGAGAAGAAAAATATTTCGCTAGTTGATGCCGAGATTTACAAACATACGTGTTCAAATAATGAACTGTATTAAAATGAATAGAATTTGATTTTTAATTTTAAAAAATTGTGCTGTTTACGAGTATAAGACACACAGATATTATGGACATCCCGCACATATGTTTTAAACGTTTTGGAAACACATTTATTGTACTAAGAAATGAAGTTCTGATAGCTTTGTAGCCCTAAAGATCCCTAGGGATCTTTAACTCATAAGTCAATAGGTTACTTCTAGACTAGCTTGCTCCATCATCGCTTACCATCAGGTGAGATAGTGGTCAACGCGAGCCTATCAATAAAAGAAAAAACTAAACCATTTGTACACGATATAAAATTGATAACCGATTTTTCTTTTGAGTTAGAAAATCATCAAACGGCTTCTTCCGCTGTAGAGTGGAGAAATCCCACTTATTTTCCTTCATTAACCCTTTGCGTTTTAGGGCCACAGTAACTCTACTAAACGTTTTCACAGCCCTAGCAGGTAAATTGATAACTGTGTGGTAAAATTGGCAAAACGACAACCTTATTCTCCATACAAACTTCAAAACCCCGTTTTACCCCCTTAAGGCAGAAGTTTCGTAAAATCCGTTCTTAGCGGATGTTTACATTCTATAAGGAACCTACATGCCCAATTTTAAGTTTGTAGGTGTTAGAGTTTTTGAGATTTCGTGATTAATCAGTAAGTGGAATTTCGCTTTTATATATATATAGATTAAAATAACTACGGCTTACCATTTCATTTTAAAAACCACAATCCACTATTTAAACAATGCAATCTGTCCATTTTTATGATTGAAAACTAACGCAACACGTCCTCAGTTTGGCACTTTACAATGCTTCAATCAAACACTTTACAAGAAGTAGCACTAAAATAACGATGACTATAGTTTGATCAAACCCAAGCGCGATTAGGAATATTAAAATCAACACTAAAAATTCTTCCAAAAAAGACATGGTTCTTTGAAAATACTGCAATAAGGTGATGAAGGCTGTTGATGCAAACCCAATTGAAATTTCCAGTAGCTGTCCACAAGAACCTTTCTATACGGCTTCAGTGAAAAGACTACAAAATACTGTCGATAAATCATTGAAACAAAACTGTCTTTTACTTCGTCATATCTGTGAAGGTTTTCTTGACCGTGTAATTACCTCTTTATAGTTTTAGTAGAAGTTTTAGTAGACTTTGATTGCAAGAAATTGCCATTAATAGATTGGCAATTTAGACACGTAATTTGCTCTATGCTAATTTTCTTTCAAATACTATTAATTAAAAAAAAAATAGATATACATTATCGTTTATTATTTGGTTTGGTTTGTTTTTTTAGCTTAATTTTTTATTTAATATTTTTTGTTTATGAAGGTCCTTTTTCACTCGCCTATAGTCAACATCGAGCATGGTTTTTAAGCTTGTTACCACATCTAACGCAATCCAACGCGATGTTTGACGAAAAGGTACGCGGAAAAATAGAGTTAATACCGGAAAACTCTGTTAGCATTCGGTAATTCCGTGATTTACTCGAATATTTTACAAAACTTGATCCATGAATTACGTGTTTTTTTTTTTAACCCTTAAAAGTTTTTGAAAAAAATGGTCGTCATTCAGAATCTTGTTTAAGGCTTCTATTGTTATACTTTTTTATTTTTTTTGTTATTCATGAAGTGTCAAAGTTGAAAAATTTTTTTTCAACTATAATATCCACAAGTACAAGCCTAGATAATATCCACAAGTTACTGTGTTTCCAAAATATCTAATGAAAAATGTGTAACAACGTCATAATCGCGTAAGAGCGGTTGTATGAAAAACAGTGAGAATGCATGTTGAGTTGGATTAAGCCGAGAATTTTTTTAATTGTCTAAGCTGTTCTTGCTTAGGTAAATTAAAAAACCTACCAGCTCTGAAAATGGCACCGTTCTATCTATTTCTTTTTCGTAATTTACGATTTTGTTTTTTTTTTTTAGAATTTATTTCCATCGGGATTCATGTTTTTTATTTTACAATATTTTATCTAGCAGCAGCATTTTCAAAAGTATGTCTTTTTTCCTTGAGTCAAATAATTAAAGAACAACAAAAAAAAAAAAAACTAACAAAAACAAACTGAAATTAGGTGCACAAACTGAATTAATTTTGAGAGCCATTCTAAAATGTCAGATTAGAATCCAACGCCGCCGTTTAAAATAAATTTGAAATATTTCAATGGCGACTCAATATCCAAATGTCTACAATACGGATTCATAATTATACACTGTCCATTTCGTCAGGCCTTGGCAATATAATGACAGCCTACTATCTGCCACCAGGCTATTAGGCGTCATCGATGCACTAATTATACCTTTGTCTTTAATAGCCAAAGATATTTGAAAATGTTAAATTTTCATACCTTTTCTTTTTTTATTCAAATATTTTTATGCGAGACGATCTGCGAAATGCCAATCACTACGGTTGGTTCGAGGTGACTTTAGAAAAGATAGAGAGATATGTGCTGAACCGGACCTATTTTGGTGCAGCCGTGAGGCACAAAACTATATTTTTTTTTCTTTTGTTTTCTTTTTTTTTTGCTTCGTTTTACCTAATATTATGTTTGTGCCTTGTGCTGTACCAAATAAATTATTTTTCTTTCTTTCTAGTCACAGTAAAACATTCACTGTTTATTAAAGATATGTATTGCCACTAGCCCTGCACGTCATAAAACGAAAAGATTTGTTTTTATATGTACGAGTATATGTCAGATTTATAGTTTCAACTTTAGTGAATTTCTAAATAATAAGTTTTTTTTAATGATATAAACCAGTGCATTCGATTCCACTTGATGGTAAGCAGTGATGCAATCATATATTGTTTGGCGATTCATATATTGCAAACAATAAAATCAGCTAGGCCGAGGAATCGAAATTCTGCCAAAGTTTGATAGGTCAGTAGGTATTATTCATTAATAAAATAATAATTAGGGGCTCAGCAGGGCCAAAGCCTACTGGGGCTATGGATTCGCTTTTAAAAGCCCGAGGTTCATGAACGCAAGTCAAAGAAGGAACATAGGAGTGGGTTTCAGTAAAAATCTGCCACACCCTCGCGCTCCACCCTGGAGTGGGAGAGGTCATTGAACGATTTCCCACATTAAAAGAAGCTATGAAACTCAAACGAATAGTGCAAATAAAGCTAGATAATATCACAATTTAAAATATACAAACTTCAACAGAGGAATTTGCTCAGACAGAAAACTTGGAAGCTGTAGGTAGAACAGACATTGTTACTTCATTTTTTGAACAGTAACCTGAACATACCAACCTGACCTAGGTCCCTATAGATGCTTTTTTTGCACTCATAGGAAAGCTTTTAACAGAGATTATTTTGCGCTAGTTGAATTATTAAATACAAGTGCAAATAAAACAAATAAAGCTATTGCAGTCGCAATATGCGACTGCAATAGATAACACCAAGTTCCATCATGCCTTATTTTAAAATAACATGTCCGGTTCTGGGTAGAGCGAGATATAGTGTCAGACTTTTATTGACAACCCACCCGGGTTCCTTCACTTGTTTTTGGGATCCAGAGCCGTAGAAACTCTATCGTTGAATCTTACTCTGTCGACATTTTAATTAGAGATGGCGTTGTATTCGGAAATTTTTAATATTTTCTCACCATTTTAACCTTCCCTGACCTATTACAAATATTTCAAGATAAAAATTGTCCCAATCGGTCCAGCCGTTTGAAGTTATTGCAGAATATTCATTTCGGCGATTCAATTTTATTTATATGTAGGTAAAGATTTAATTCATTTTTTTTTTTGTGCCTGACCGACCTAGGTAATTCAAAAGTCCATAAAAATGTTTTAATTGAAATATTTGCTTTTTTTAAGGTGGGAAATCATCCAAATGACTTCTCGCGCTCTGGGTGGAGCGCGAGGGCGTGTCAGACTTTTACTGACTAAAACCACTCCTGTATCCTTCAATTACCCTTTGCGTACTAGGACTCCGGGTTTCCCTTTCAGAAATCCTCCTCGGTCCTAGCTAGTGGGCATCGGCCCCGCTGGGCTCCTACGATTTGCTGACACCTCTTTGAGGAGCGCGAGGATCACTACGCGCTGTTCGACGTCCGCAAGCCCGCGTCTACCGTGGCTGGTAGTCGGGGTCGGAATTACGATGGAAATATTTGACTTGAGTTTAATTTTTTCAAAATACATTCACAAATTAAGAGAAGCTAGCAGTTCGGTTGCTATAGCTACTAGTGCATATAAACCTCGTGTATTGTTTTCACAACACACCCCTCGAATTCTTTTCCCTTCCCGACAAGGGTGGCTCTTACGAATAGAAATTGGTACAGACTTTATTTTATTTGCTCATCGTGATTTCAAAATGAAATTCGATTTTTGAAATGCTTCTTGTAATATAAATTAGCAATAATTGTACGTGAGGGTATATTCAAATAAATCAGTGTTTAACCACCTTGAATGTATTTTATTACAAGGGGACAGTGCAGCAGTGGGATAAGAACCCCCGCCCTTTCAGATTGGCAGACTGCTGGTGGTGGCTGGAGCTAGGCTCTGGCAGTTCTGGAAGCGTGTATATGGCTGTTTAATAATAATAATAAATCAAATATCTCGACTTAGCACACGAGGTTGTCGACATGTGGAATGTGGACTCGGCTATCATTGTGCCGATTGTTGTGACCGCCAATGGCCTTATAGCCAAAAGCTTCGATGACCATCTATCGAAGCTGTCGTTGCGCGGTTGGATCAAGGGCCTGATACAAAAGGCTCCTCGATACGGCTCGCATTGTGAGGAGGTTCCTGTCTCTGGAGCCCTAACTACCGGTAGCTTGGACCCTGTTCCCGACACAGGCGGACAACTATTTTTTTTATTTATAAATGTTTTTTTTATATGTTTTTTAAAGAAATATTTAAAAATGTAAACAATATGTATAAAAAATAAATAAATGGAATAATAATAATAATCTTTATTTATATAAAAAACAGATTGTAGTACATGTAACAGTTTTAACAAAGTGGGTAGTATAAAATCTGTGGCAATCAAATGGGTGACGTGCTGCTCTCCTTGCTAGGCTAACATAGCCTGTATTAAGGAGTAACAGTGCCGATCCTCTCTAATTGTATATATTACCTACTACAATTTTATTTTTTTACTGCTATTGTTTTTTAATTATAAGTATTATTGCGCGAGCGCATTTGTGTGTGTGCTTGTGAGTGTGTAAGTGTGCTTGTGAGTGTGCGTGTGTGTTTTAAGGTAGAAAATCATCCAGTGGCATCTCCCGGGTGCGGAGCGGTGATTCAGTTTTAATAAAGGTTTTATTTTCAAATGCATTGTTTCATTTTGAAAACGTAAGATATGTTTTGTAGAAGAAATAGCCAACTGCTTTTGAATGCATTATAGAAGTACGAACTTATACCAATATATATGTTATATATATATATATGAACAGCAAAAATACTAATAATAAGCAGTGTTTGTATGCCATGTTTTCCTTCTTTAAATTTCTTGCATAAAGTGGTGATAAATTTTTCAAATACTGTCAATTGAAAAATTTATTAGCATATAATCGAGAAAAAGTATCAGTTTAGGTCCCCACATCTCATACATGAGGTTTCGGGTTCGAAACCGGGCAAGTATCAAAGTGAATTTTTCAATTCATATGTACTTGCCCCGGAAAATCAGACGCCAGAAAGTCTGACCGTCAGTCTATCGAAGGAGTATCATGTTGCTCAGTAACTGGGTTGTGGAGATCTGATAGGCAGTCGCTCCATGTTAAACACGAGTATTCTGATGCATCTGGTTAGTCTGGAAGCCGACCCCAAGCTATTTGAGAAAAAGCTATGGACATGATCACAAAATATTGGCTCATCATCATCATTTCAGCCGTAAGATGTCCTCTGTAGGACTTAGGCCTCCCCCAAGCGCCGCCACAACGACCGATCCTGTGCGTCTTGCATCCACCGCATTCCCACGACTCTCACCAGGTCGTCGGTCCACCTTGTGGGAGGCCTTCCAACGCCTAAACGCCAAATATTGGCTTCATGCTGATAAATTTTGCTACTTTTCTATGACTAATAATAATAATAATAATAAGTGCTTTATTTGTATTTTAGACAATTTTACAATTCATAATACTTCTGCCAAACTGCATAGCAGTTTGTTGGCAGACGTAGCTCCGGTATTATTAAATTATTTATATTGCAAACATTGTCATTACACAAAAATATCATATTTTAGTTTAATTTAGTTTAATCTAATTTAATTTAATTCAATTCACTTCAATTCAATTTAATTCAATTCAATCCAATACAATTCAATTCAAAACAATTCAATCCAGTCCAATCCAAATAAATTCAATCCAATTTAATTTAATTTAAATTCAATTTACAATACAAAATATTTAATTTTACTTTAGGAAACTATCATGCGTTCACTGAGTACACTTAGGAAATATTTCGTCGTTTTATATTTAAACACCCGTTTGGAAATTGACTCACTTTCGATGTCTGCGGGTAGACTGTTGTATACTACTTGTCAGTTACTCATTATTTCACCTATCCGTTAAGCTTTAATATCAATATCGTGTCACGCAGCTAAATTATTTAATCATGTGATTGATTTAAACAATGCCCAGACGCCGCATTCTAAGACAATGGAGTGACGTAAATAATAGGTATCGGACGAACTTGAATGTTTGTAATTGACACAAAGAGATAATTAACGAGAGACGTAACCAAAGTGTATTGGTCTATTTGTAATCTAATATACATATATTATATATATAAAAATCTCGTCGTGGTACTATCGAAGTTTTTCGAAACGTCTTGATCGATTTACATGAATTTTATTGTATACCTAGATTTCGTAGGTTACGAAGTACGTACGAAGACTATTTTACCCTCCTCCCTCTAACCCAATTTTTTTCTTAGGTAATTTATATGACAGAACAACGTATGCGGAGTTAGCATTGCTATATGTACTCGTAATAGGACTAGCTTGTGCCAGAGGCTTCGCCCGCTTGATAGTAAGATTCTCCATACAAACTTTAGACCCCCGTTAGATCCCCTTAGGGGCTGAATTTCAGAAAATCCTTTCTTAGTGCTCGTTTACGTCTTTAAAAAATTTCACGCTCCTAGTTCCAGTAGTTTCGGCTGTGTGTTGATATGTCAGTCAGTCAGTTTCTCCTTTCATAAATATAGATAGATTAAGAATTATAGATTTTTTTAAAAGAGTATGCATATTTTTTGTAATATGCTAGTAAGAAATATAAGGCTTTTTTATTTTATTTATTTGTTTAAAACAATCTTTAAATAATAAACCAGTCTAAGTGCTGATATAAAATCCCATCTCTCTTGAACTCTTTATCCAGGATCCAAATGTTACAACTAAGTCACAGTTGTCCATCTCTCGGACACTAGTTTACTTCTTATAAACAAAAATATAGTTTCAAATATGGAATTGCTCTTTGCATTTTTGTTTCGGCCAAACCCAACATTCAGAACTATGAGAGTTCTGAATGTTTAAGTGCGTCAACATCAAAGAAACATCATAGATATAACTAAGAATATGACTGGCCTGTTGGTCTAGTGGTTAGTTGGCTACGCAACCCAGGACAAATGATTGTGTGATGAGCAACGATCATTTATTCTGTGTCTGGGTGTAATTTATCTATATTATGTATAATAATAATAATAATAATATTCCACAACTATCACACAACGCCGTCTAGTCCCAAGCTAAGCAGAGCTTGTGTTATGAATTTAGAAATATATAAGTATGTTTATCAGTTGTCTAGTACTCATAACACAAGCTCTGCTTAGCTTGAGACTAGACGGCGTTGTGTGATAGTTGTGGAATATTAAAAAAAAAAGAATACTTCTACTTACTTATCAGAACCAACAAAGATACCAGTTTTGAAGTACCAGTTATGAGATACTGGTTAAACTGTACTAGTTCAATTGCATGTCAATTAATTCTAATACAATCCAGTTACTTAGTTAACACTAATTATTCTGATAGTAGTCTCTATTCGTTTTATATTTAGACCGAAACAAAAGAATTAATAAGAATTGAAATTTAACGAAAATTTAAGTAAAATAGCATTGTAATCAAAATAATTAATAACTTTTGATTAAACGACTTTACACAGCTAATAACTAAATAGCTGTTGGTTAGACACCATTGAGTTATTGAGGCGTGATTAATATAGATGTTTGCAACAAAAAAAAACGTATATCATATAGATTTTGGTACGTCGAACGCATAAAGTCATAACTTGTATAAAATGTCAAATATTATTATTACTCATCATCTAGCGATTTTGATTTAAAACAAATACATTGTTTAAAAGTATTTTCTCAAATTATCTACATAATTTATAATTAATAATTACAAAATTTTGGTCCTGAAAATATGTACCTTTTGCCTGACGACCTTATGAGTGTGGAAGAATTTCATACGAAAATACTTATACAAATATTTCATGACTTTATAACAGTATAGAATGTGACTCGAGTTCTCCTTTTTCTACTGTGTATTTTATGTTCAAAAACCGGGTAAGTGCGAGACAGACTCGAGCGCTGAGCGTTCTGTACAAACTAACCTATGAAAACAGTTCAATTTCCGAATCAAGTCTCATAAGTTTTTTTTTGTGTCGTAACTACAATTTTTTTTTCAGATTTTGTCTTATGCTATGAGACCTTACTTCATGTCAAATTTTAGGATTCTAGGTCAACGGGAAGTACCCTATGAATTTTGATTCCCTTGAAAGTGTCGAAATATATGTTTTTTGCAACATAAACGGTAGTATAGTTATATTTTTTTCTTAAGTTACAATTTAGATTTTTTCACAGCTTCAAGGGAACGCTAACTAGAGTATACGGCTTTAATTTCAACTCGATACCTCCACGCGTTCCGGAGATAAAGGGTCTTGACAGACAGACAATTCCGACAGAGACAGAGAATTCCCTGCCGGAGTCTGTGTTCCCTGATAGCTACAACCTAGGGGTCTTTAAGTCAAAAGTGAATAGGTTACTTCTAGGCAAGCGTGCTCCATCGTCGGCCACATCATCGATTACCATCAGGTGAGATAGTGGTCAAACGCGAGCCTATCAATAATAATAATAAAAAAAGACAAATCGTCATACAGATGGACGGACAATAAAGTGATCCTAATAAGGGTTCCGTTTTTTCCTTTTGAGGTGCGGAACCCTAAAAAATGTATTTTAGTCAATGGCAGGTACTAGAAAGAACAGGAAAACATATAGCCTTACTATATTTGTTCGTCAGTTTCAAATATGGCAACTAACAATATGTACATAGTTATATCTACGTACGCCTATTAAAAGAACTATTGCTTGAATGAAACTAATCATTTTAATTAGTATCCTCGTATTTTAGTGACGAGAACAAAGTATAACAATGATTTTGTAGAGGTTCGGTATCTTTCCAGTATAAACTGACCTCTTATCGTTAGGAAAGCGTTTGCAATGCCAGGCCAGCTTTTACTAGGATAGTTAGGCTACACATTTATTGAATTACCATTGCTTTGGACTGCCTTTCCGGTTCTTTATAAGAGCAATTACCATTGCTCTTATAAAGAAACCGCGGATGAAAATGAAAGATGTAAGAATATACAATTTATTGTACATCTATAGACTTAATATACCTAATTATAAAAACTAGCTGACCCGGCGAACTTCGTACCCCTCCTAATAGTAAAGATAACGCCATTTACTGGCATTACCAGAACAGCATAATTCATTTTATAATGACATTTTAATTAGTGATGGCGTTGTATTCGAAATTTTTAAATTGATTGTTTAATTTTTTTCTCACCGTTTAAACCTTCCCTGGACTATATTTCAAGGCAAAATCGGTCCAGCCGTTTTGAGTTTTAACAAGACTAACGAACAGCTATTCATTTTTATTTGTAAAACAAAGTCCCACATCGCATTTACCTGTCAGTTTGTCTGTTTGCGATAAACTTAAAAACAATTGAACGAATCTAGCTAGACTAGAAAATGGCCAAAATCATCATCATCATCATTTCTGCCGAAAAATTTTTACTGTAAGAAATATGCCTCCAAGTGTCCCCATAACGATCGGCCCTGTGCGTATCGCCTCCATCGGATTCCCGCGACCCTCACCAGCACATCGGTCTACCTTGTGGGTAGCCTTTCAACGCTGCCTCTTCTAGTACGTGATAGCCACACCTTTCGTCCCCATTGACCATCTGTTCTGCGATCAATGTACCCTGCCCACTGCCACTTAAATTTGGCAATTCTTCGGATCTATATCTTATCTTAGGATATCTTCGTTTATGATGCGATCACGCAAGGAAATAAATAGCTCTTTCCATTGCCCTTTGAGTGACTTTAAACCTCCTGATGAGGCCCATTGGAAGCTGACCAAAATATTGTCGGAAAAAGGGTAAGCAAATGAATAGTGCCTGTATTGTAAATCATCTAGATTCTACAGTGTGAGTAGAAAATATTAAACAATTTATAAGAATAATATTATTAAATCGTTATCTAAGATAATGTATTGTTATTAATAATAGGGTTAGACAATGATCGTGTTAGAGTAACATCTTTCTAAGCTGTTCACAAAGTTATTTTATCTCGGCGGTGTTTGTAGAGTTTAATGTCAACATATGTATATACAAGCGGCGGAACTATAACAACCTCGTCACCAGTTATGAATATTTTCGAGCTGTTTAGGATTGAAACTCTGGCGCCATGGGGTCCAAATGGACTCCCTGGGGTCACCTTTTAATCGCCTATGTATATCCGACAAACGCACTCGTGTTTATTCCGCCAGGGTCACACATCCACGATTAAATACTCCTCGTCAACTCTTCTGCTACCTATGGGGATTGAAGAGCTAAACAAGATGGGGTACACAGTCACAAACACGCGACCCTGGCGAATAGGACTATAAAATACTCGTCGGACCTATCCGACCCGGGCGTTTGCGTAATCCAAGGGCTGGCTTTAACCTCGGTCAGAGATTAAGCGTTGCCATACAACATGGCAACCCTTCGTTAAAAAAGTCCCGCAAATCTTCGTTGAAAAGGGAGGATCCTCCGACCAGACGGGTGTTGTGTCTGGTGGGCAACTGCCCGGTAGATGATTTTGGGCTGCTCTATATATTCGAATCGCGCGAAGAACTTTAATTTCACGATGCAGGATTAGTTCTTATTTGACGAAATAGATGTCGCTACATAATGATGAAACGTACTATGAATTAATCATTTATATACCTACTTTATACATATATACTAACCGACAATATATTGCAGGTATAAATAAAGTCGTGACCTTTTACCAAGTCAATAATTATGGGTCGAACTCGATTACAAAATACAGCGAATCCATTACTGAACAAACTAACGTGAACGTTTGCTATCGACTTGTTTACTCATTTAAATATATACAAATTAAGTAAACAGACAAAACGCTGCATTTTTAAAGCTGTTTTGAACAAAACAACATCAAAAATTTATAATAAAGGTCGTAATAAAATGTCACGCCTGTACTGGGGCCATGGGTTGTCCGAAACGGTACCTCAGGGTCCTGGGACCCTACGCAAATAAGGAACATAGGTCTGAAAAGACTAACGCCCTCTCGCTTCGGTCTAGAGCGAGAGAAGTCGTTCTATGATTTTCTAAATATAAAATACTGGGCAAGTGCGAGTCGGACCCGCACTCTGAGGGTTCCGTACAAACTTACCTATGAAAACAGTTCAATTCCCGAATTGAGTTACGAAGATTTTTCCGAATTGCAAAAACGGTGTTTTTTATGACGTAACCACAAATTTACAGATTTCAGATTTTTTCCTATACTTGTGCTATGAGACCTTGCTTAATGCCAAATTTTAGGATTCTAGGTCATCGGGAAATACCCTATACATTTTGATATTTTTGCGACATAAACGGCCGTATCTTTATTTTTCGTTAACTCAGAATTTTGATTTTTTCATAGCTTCAAGGAAACGCAGACTTGAGTGGTTTTAATTTCAACTCGATACCTCCACGCGTTCCGAGATAAAGGGTCTTGACAGACAGTCAGACGGACGGACAACAAAGTGATTCTATAAGGGTTCCATTTTTTCCTTTTAAGGTACGGAACCCTAAAAAGGATCAATAAAAGAGGAAGCTTCAAAGTAAATCATTCTAACTTATAAATAATCCATTTCTTTCTCAATAATTAAACTCTCAGTTGCCTATTTAACGCAAAGACTTCTAATCGTGTCTCGATCAAAGTCTTTTATTACTCGACTAGAAATCGCAAAGCCTTTGATTAATCCCCTTTATTCATTTCTGCGGTTCCATAATTGAAGGATTAAATTTTCCTGTGCATTCCAAGTATATTGGACTGATAATTCTCTTTCTTTTTCCAGCTAGAACACTTCAATTGTTACTTTTAAAATACTCATTGTGTACGTTTTTGATGACCAAGGAATAATAGAAATGTCTCGTCCATTTACCGTTAGCATTTTTCTAGTGAGCATCTTAATTATAGTTATACATTTCTTTGAAAGGTTTAAAATCTAGATGCAGTTAATTCTCCGAGTAGAGAGGCGTGGACGAGGCTAAGTGGTGTTTCAGATTTGATTAAGACAAATCTATATCGGGAATCACATGACTTTATTCCGTCATCATTTTTCTACTATCGGACAACCCGACGCTTGGCTAGTATCCACCCTTACATTGACGTCACCTCTATGCTCCAGATTCAGCATTTTGACGCGTCATTTTTATACCCCGTACATTGAAGGGCTAGAACAACTTGCTTGCCGCGGTCTTGTCGTCCGATTATAATTTAGTTGTCTTCAAGGCTACAATTAATAGGCTCTTAATAAAATAATGCGCCTCACCTTCAACGATTACATCACTGCTTACCATCAGGTGAGATGGCAGTTAAAAACTAGTCTATATTAATTAAAGAAAAATACTGAATTGGCATCTGTAGGAATTTCTTCGTTTTATAAACATTAGTGGTCATGACAGACGTTGTCCTATCTGAGTGTACCTTACCGGGGTCTAATAGGGTATTACATTCATTTTTGAAAAGTGTCTCAATTAGATTCTTTACTGATATTAATCCACTAAAAAACCACAAAATTTTCATTCAAACGCTAAGTACCTACCCTAAAAATACATTTAAAATTTTGCGTGTAATTTGACGAAAATGCAGAATGCAATGGACGCCATATTTACTCTGTGGTTGTGACGATAGTTGGCTGTATTAACAAAAGCGCTGATATTTATTCAGTATGACCGATCAGTTGACAGTTGACAGCTGTCACTTTAGTTTACACAGCCGAATGACGTAATAACATGGTGGCTACTATTTCATGGTGTTATAGAACAGATAAAAGGACTGAAAACTTTGAATTTAATTTTAAAATTCATTTTATGAACTAAAACTTACACTTAACGACTACTTTTTGCCTAAGCTATCTTAATGATATATTTTTAGAGTTTTTTCTCTTATAGAGTAAAATACCCTATTATTAACTTAAACAATTCAACGACCCACTTAAACACACCCAAAAAAGATCATTGAAATCGGTACTGCTTTTTTAGAGGAGTGCAGTTACTTAAACACAGACTGTATTTATTTAGGTTAGTCATTATATCATTTTATTAGCATAATCTCGAGGTCATCGTTTTGTATGATTTCCCGAGGGAATTTAATTAGGGCAAGCGTTTGAAGTTTTTTATATTTTTTGTTCACTTTAATTTTCTGAAATTAATTAGCGATTCAAGTGCGTGTTGAATGAGGCTTCCTTTATATCATAAAATTATATACGCAATAACAATCATGTTACTGAGTAAATTATTTGTAATACTTTTAATGAGTAACATAATTGTTATTTAGTAAAATATGACCAGCGTTTAGGACATAGTTTATATTGATAAATAAATGCACAATAACTATTATTTCGTTGAATTGTTGGAACAATTATTTGCAGCCAATTATATTCAATAATATCTGTAGTAGATAATATTGATTCCCGAACTGAAAATTTAAAAGGGAAACGTTTGTCTTGGAATGGTCATATAAAGAGGAGTGACCGTGTGGTATTTGAAATAAAAAAAGAAAAAATGTTTATCAATGACACACACTACTAAGAAAAGATGGATGGATTGTGTGAAGAATTACATGAAAGAAAAGGGAGTTAGTGATAGCATGACGGGTGACAAGAGGTAATTTTTAGTATCTTCCTGCCTTTGCCCGATTTATGCAGTGTGGGCGCAACATATAATAAAAATAATAAGAAAAAGTTTATGTGGTCCCGATCGTCCTTCCCAGAACAGGCGTCATTCCGAATTAGCTACTACATAGTCTGAAATGACTAAACTTAAAAGAAATCCTTTATATACTATAAATACATGTCGAATCGTTAGAAGGTTCATGCAAATAGATGAAACCGAATTAGGTCCCCATAACACACCCTCAACACATCACACGCTGCACTTGATTTCGGTTCGTTAATATAGTTAAAAACCAGCCAAAGAGCTAAAAATAAAAAAATAAAAACACTTTCCAATAACAATAATAATCTTTTATTTACCTCAGACGTTTTCACAATTTTATTGAACTCTCTGACTCTTGTGCTAAGTGATTAACCTATGTTACAAAAGCCAGTGCCTTCTTTTGGGAGAAATACAATTTGTTCTTAAGTAATATATATACAGTCACACGTTATAGGTACAACCGAATCACTTTAAGAAAGTGTGACTACAAAGATGAGATTAAAACTAAAATAAAAACTAATAGTTGCCAGTAAGCCTCTAATGGTGAGTGAGTGTGTGTGGTGAGTGAGTGTGTGTAGTGAGTTAGTGTGTGTAGTTTCCTTCCACTCTGTCTGGTCTCCCGTCACTCTATAACTAACTCCCTTTTTTCGTATAACTCGTCATACAATCCATCCATCTTTTCTTTGTCATCAATAACCATTTTTTTCTTTCTTTCAAATTTCAAATGGTCAATCAACGT
Source organism: Mythimna pallens (assembly GCA_961205895.1). Classification (NCBI taxonomy): domain Eukaryota; kingdom Metazoa; phylum Arthropoda; class Insecta; order Lepidoptera; family Noctuidae; genus Mythimna; species Mythimna pallens. Next base: position 2,248,904 of record OY540824.1, read on the forward strand.
TTTGGACTTTGTACTTAATGTTATCACCATTTGATTGTCGTATTGTCTAGAGCCCAACGTGCATATTGTATTATTGTTACATACCTAATGTATGTAACATTGTACTACAGCTGTGTTATGATGTTACTGTACATAATTTTGTGTCTAACTGTGACATGAGTAAACTACGTACAGTAGTCATTTGTTTTGAAAATATGTCTTTATTTTTGTCGATTTGACTTGTTCGTCAACTCGCTAGTAATTGCTTGTTACGACTTCAATAAACAATAATAATGAGGTAAGGAGAAATGGAGTCATATTTTTTTTTAAGACTCGGGTATTTGCTATGGGTATTTGCAATTCATTCGTTCCATATAGATCTTTTTTAAGATGGGAAATCGTCTAATGTCTTCTCCCGCTCCAGGGCGGGGTGCGTGTCAGACTTTTATTGACTAAAACCACACCTGTGTTCCCCTTTCGTTGCGCTTTACGTTATCCAAGGGTTTCCCTAGTTCTTAATAATTAAAATGTCTATTATTTTAGTATCTTTAAGAATGTAAAAATCCTGGCCTAATATGGTGGTTTTTATTGTAGAATATTGATATTATTAACTTAAGTGACAAGTGGGGAGGGAACGTTTCTCGCAGAACAGATGGTCGATGGGGACGAAATCTGCTGAATAAAACGCATCTGCTCTGCTCGGCTTACGGTGTTTATCATATTAATTGAAGTATCTCCAAGCACGGTGTTTGAATCTCACACTTGCGCGTCCGATTACTTAATAATCGATGCAGTTGACTATCTATATTGAATTGCATGTCTGTATATCGAATATCATTTTTTCTTTCCTTAGACTAAGCTGTATCAATGCTATGCAATGACTAAAATACGATTTTTACCTATGTACATCTCAGTACTCTAGGTTTATAATTTCATGCTTAACTGCAATGAGCCAATTGATTTCAAAATTACAACAGGAATGTCAGAAAACTCAAAAGACAGTAAATCCAGATGTGTTTTAATTGGAATATAACTGAATAAACCTAGCTAAGTCAAGTTGCCACGGGTAGTGTGAAACGCCACGGGTAGTGTGAAAGTGAAACCCGGGGCCCTGGGACGAAGGCAAAGAAGGAACAGGAGTGGGTTTTCCCACCTAAAAAAAAAAAGAAGCTAAGTCAAGTTAGCATTTTATTAATTGGAAATAAGCGTTCAAATTAAAATGACTAAACAGGTATGCGTGCACAAGGTATGTAATTTTGAAGTGTACTTCGCGTTTACATGCACGAGTGACAGATAGTCAGTTGTAGTAACTGACTATGTTACTACAACTGACTATCTGTCACTCGTGCAGTGAGTGAAGAAGACGCGCTAAGTGACAATGCAGCAAGTTAAGTCCTAATTAATTGTCACTCTAATCCCTTTTGACGTCAGCGTGCTCACATGTTTCTATAATATGCACAAATAAACTTAAAATTTAATGAAATAAAAAGTAGGCGTGACGGGTGCAAGACATGCGCATGCACGCACATGCGCATGTAGGTACAAGTCAACACGAATAAAGTGATTGAATTGAATGCTCAGTCAAAGTCGACTCAAAAGAGCATGCTCATACATTCGTACATGCACATGTAACTCAAATTAATGAGTCAGATGTTCAATCAAGACCACTTTTAAGTGCATGCACGCATGTGCATTAATAGGTTGCATGTGAACGCTTATGCTCATGTATACATACCAAGTCAAATCAAATATTGTGTCATTCTAGGCCAATTCGAAAGTGCATGCACGTATGTGCATTAACATGTAGGTGCATGCATGACATTTAGACATGTCAAATCATATGATATAATGAGTCAGATGCACAGTCAAGACGGCTCAAAAAGCATGCACGCATGAACATTAACATGTCGGTGCATGCATGAGCATTGTCATTTAGACATGTCAAATGAAATGAAATAATGAGTCAGATGCGCAATCGAGGAGGCTCAAAAATGCATGCACGCATGAACATTAACATTTTGGTGCATGTATGTGCATTAGCATGTTGCATGTGCATTAGCATGTTGCATGTGCATTAGCATGTTGCATGTGCATGCATGTGAATGCATGTGCATTAGTATGTTGCAAGTGCATTAGCATGTTGCATGTTCATTAGTATGTTGCATGTGCATTAGAATGTGCATTAATATGTTGCATGTGCATTAGCATGTTGCATGTACATGCATGTGCATTAGCATGTTGCATGTGCATGCATGTGCATTAGCATGTTGCATGTGCATGCATGTGCATTAGCATGTTGCATGTGCATGCATGTGCATTGACATGTACACATGTCAACTCAAATAAAACAATGTGTCAGACGCTCAGTTACAGTGACTCGTAAGTGCATGGGAAAATGTACAGTCAAGAAACACGCGAAGTCAAAAGAGGGAACTCGCTTCAACTTTTCGACTATCTGACATTGACTTATGTGTTCTCAGAGTATTCCTAGTATGTAGTAAATTGTAAACAGATTGATTGCAATTTCAATTTATAGTAAGCGATTTATGAAAACGGAAATACAATTTTAGTTTCTGATAAGAGTATGGTAATAAGTATTGTCATCAGATTATATTAACTTTTTGTAATTTTTTTTTTTTGCTTTGTTAGGAATTAAAAAAATAACATGACACGTTGATTGTTATTTACTATACTCAATTAATTATGAGATAAGAAATAACTAAACGTTTTACGAGTTACGTTTCCTCCTTAAAATAACAATTTTTTTATTTATATATTTTCAAATAATTTGAAAATATAATTATAAATAAAAAGTATATATCCCGTATATGTAAATTGGAGTTGAACGTATTATAATATTCTCCGAGAAAATACTGTGTCCAGACCTAGGAAACCTAATAATAATTTATAAAGTCTGCATTTTAAATTGAAGAAATCACGCTATAAAAATAATAATAAAAAAGGTCGCCAGGAGAAAGGATTTAAAAAATTGCAGTGCATTGAGAGAAGACTGGAAATTGCTGAGCGCGAGAAACAAACCGAATTTTGCGGAGCAGAAAACATGTTGAACATTGATAACACATATTGGCAAAAAACAGATCGCCTGAAAATAATCTGCCGCTAACTCGTGGATCGAATAAATTTGATCGACGAGAATTTTGTTCCGTGCCGACTTTTTTTTTTTTAAATTGTATAATTATTTTTTCTTTTTTTGTTTTGCTAACAGCAGACAAACATCTATGAAAACTTATATAATCTCAAAAATTGGTTCCTTCATCCTTTACTTGTTATTTTGCTAAGGAAAGCATCTCTTGCAATAATGCATTTTTTTTATTACCTTCTTCACTCGAAGTCATTGATTTTTAATTATTTTATCAAAGTGAAGAGGAGTACTTTGTCATTTTAATTGATTGTTATTTATAGTCCTGAATAGTATTAATTTTTCGGACTTTATCTGTTAGAAGGATTTACTGACATTGAAAAAATCCTTTCCTCCATAGTCATTGACTTATTTCCGAACAAAAATTCATTTACCGTAAAATGAGTTTTACTTATTTCATAATTCTCGAATTCGGAGAACTAGAAGTCTTAGAGATCCTATTATAATTTATCGCTGATGAAATCAAAGATTTCTACTAAATAGACATAAAGGTCTTTTATTTTATTCTGATAAATATTTTAAATTTAAATATTTTAGAAGACGCAATCTTTTTTGAGTTTATCAAATTGCGTCCTATGAAAAATCTCTTTTACGGACTTTAAATTAATCAGATGTATATGTGTAATTTTTTATCGAAAATGTTGTCTTTTTATTTAAAAACGTTATTTATGAAATTGCCTATTTTTTATTTTTCATTTTTATTTCTTTATCTGATTCGAACCGATCAAACCCTTGGTTTAATTCCGATATAACAATATTCTTTATTGTGGAATAAAACGCGAATAAGGAAAAGTCCTTAAACTTAAACTCCTACCATATCCGTACTAGAATCATTTAATCCGTACTTCAAGTTTTTCCGCTGAATCTATCTACACGTAACTACTAAAAACGTTATTTATGAAAATTCCTTTTTTTTATTTTTTTTTTTTCTTTATCGTATTCGAACCTATAAAATTATTTTCTGGTGTAGTAATATTAAATCCTTGGTTTAATTCCGATATAAAAATATTCTTTATTGTGTAATAAAACGCGAATAAGGAAAAGTCCTTAAACTCCTACCATATCCGTACTAGAATAATTTAATCCGTACTTCAAGTTTTTCCGCTGAATCAATTTACACGTAACTTAGAAAATGCCGACAATATAACAAATTCCTATGAAAAAACAGACTAGAGAAAAAATTCGCGTCGAAGAAAATAGTTTTCTGCGTCTAAAAAACCTGTAAAACGATCCTGAAAATCCGGAAACTGTAAAACAAAACGTTGTATCGAAGACGTTTTACTTTGAAAATATTCGCGATGGATGATCTTGATAATTTCGCGAAAGCTAACTACGAGTAAATTGCTGCTTAGCTGTTTGTAACAATCGCGGCCATATTTTGCAAATAAAATCCCGAAATAAAAAATAAACGCGAGCAAACGTTTAATTTTACAATTTCCGCATTCAAACATACAAAAAACCTTATAATCAATCCCGAAACGGTCGCAAAGGAAATAAAAACAATAAAAGACGTAAATATAAGAAATAAAATGAATATCACTTACCGAAATTAAATAGAAAAGAAATAATGAAATCTTAGTAAGAAATAAAATAGCAATCGCGAAAAACACCCTAAAAAAATAAGAGAAATAACCTCAACAAAATGATGCATTACGATAACGAAAACAGAAAAATAATCAAATAATATTACAAAGTCAAATTACTTACCAAAATCGGTCGTCACCAGTCTTGAATGTACATTTTTACGCGAAAAGAGACGCGGGTTTTTTAGTGAAGCTACAGTTTAATCGAGAATGAGGTTAATATTTTTATTTTGGCAAATGAACACTTGGAGCGCGGAGCGGAGCGGCGCGGGCTCTAGCTGCGAGGTACAGGCGATGACTGTTTTGCCGACCGTGGTTACGATGGAGCAGAGATGTTACTAGTTCGAATTCTTCAGGTTCTGTGCTGTCCTGGGCGAATCTGGACTCCCTTTATAGTCAGGGGGTGGTAAGGGTGAAATTTACGCATGCGCATTGATTTGGGAGAAAGCTGTGGAATGGGGTTGGTACGTACAGCCACCGCACGTTTTGGAAATCTGCCATAATTTATTTCATACGTTTTTTAGATAATTTTAGGGCTTGTAAAATCAGCAGGTTAGCAAAAAATTAAATGACGGTGATATTTAGTGTTTGTTTACCTTATCGTATTCAACAGAATTATCATTTGATTAATTAATTGAAGAAGAGCAATATAAATTAAATGGTCCCCAGAGACTGTCTGATGAATTAATTGTACCCTACACTATAATAACACATTATTTTAACGATATCATTATTTTGAACATAATTATTATTATTGTAATTTTCCAGTAGCTTAACAGTTTTCCGAATTTTGTAGTTTCACTGGAACGGCCACCCTACCTCAACCCACTACTCCAACTCCCCCTCCCGATTTTATCCACGTCCATGCACAAGTAGAATTTCTGGAATACGTTTTCGAGCGAATTTGAACCTTATCAACAAAAAAAAACCAGCATTAACTATCGTTTTGTCTAAAAAAAAGTATTAAAAATGTCTTCTTTTTGAATCTCGAACATGTGTATTAAGTAGCAGCTAAGATGTGAAGAAAACAATTATTCATCTAAAAGTTTTTACTTTATTGACTTAGAATCTGCGCGTATTGAAAAAAATGCTAATGTTACATTAAATTCCTTAACAATAAAAAATCCTACCCTAAAAACAAACTTTATTGTACATTACTGAAGTATTAGTAGAAAATACTAAAACTTTGAACATTTTCATCTTGCCGACGGGAACTGAAAAATGCTCGTAAAAAAACAAACGACATTTATATTGTAATAAATAATGTTTATGTGCGTCTAAACTAATTTAAACTACACATTAATGTACTTTCAAGAACGAAAACTTAAAAAAAAAGTGAAGAAACGGCATCAATATTTCAAACTGAAATTAAACTTCCGTTTTTCGATCAAATAAATAATTAAACACAAGAAAAGTTTGATTTGTAGTTCTCATACCATTAATTTAATCTAATGTAAGTAAAATTGTGCATTTTAATTATAGCAGTTTAAAAAAAACACAGTTTTGAAATGTGAATGGCGGAAAATAAAAAAATCCCTCAGAGTTTTAACAAATTATGATAAAACACCGTTTTTTAAATGTTATCTGTTAGTTGTAATGAAGTCAACATTAAAAGTCACAATTTCAGGCCTTAACTCGTGTTTTTGGATTATTCCACGTCACCACGACCCTGAAATGTAAAAAAGCAACCTGAGGAACACAGGTTTTAGTCAGTAGAAGTCTGACACCATCTCTTGCTTCACCCAGACCGGGAGAAGTCTGATGACATCCCACCAATTTTTTTTTAGGTGTGAAAATCATGTAATGACAAATCTCGCTCTTGGGCGGAGCGAAAAATAGTGTCAGACATTTACTGACTTAAAACCCACTCCTGTTCCCTCGTTGCCTTCGTTCTAGGGCCCCGGGTTTCGTTTTAAAGAAAGATAGAAACTCGTAAAATTTTCTAGAGATAACCTACTTTACTTTTTATTTAAAAATGATCTAACTAACTAATATTTTAATAAGGAAGTACCTTTAGATATCACTGTTAACGTATTTCCCTTTTCACGAACAATTTCATTTGCCGTCGGCGCCATTGGTTCTGGTTAAAGTTAAAGAAAACTGTCCTATTGCGAATCGGACCGCACACGATAGGTTCAACAACACCACCACACACAACAACACAACAACAACCTACATCAACAACAACACACCAACAACACAACAACCAACAACACAACACAACACAACAACACAACAACAACAACAACAACAACAACAACAACATCAACATCAACAACAACATCAACATCAACATCTGTACAACATTAGATACTATATTATAACTGTTATTATTAATATCGAGCAAAAAACGGCAAAATAATACGTTTGTTGTATGGGAGCCCTACTTAAATAAAATTTTATTCTGTGTTTAGTATTTGTTATAATAGCGGCAATAGAAATACATCATCAGTCAAAATTTTAACATGTTAATGAGATGCGATGTTAGCCTGGTGACAGACAGACGAACAATCGAGTCTTAGTAATAGCTTCCTGTATTTACCCTTTACGTACTTAAAAATGATCACTAGCTAACAAACTATTAGATATAAATAAGTACAGATTAAAAAATTACCTAAACTAGTAAACATTTTCTTGAGATAACCTACTTTCCTTTTTATTATAAAATGATCTAACTAACTATTATTTAAATAAGTAAGCACCTTTAGATATCACTGTTATCGTATTTCCCTTTTTACGAACAATTTTATTTGCCGTCGGCGCCATTGGTTCCAGTTGTGATTCGTAGATCTATGACAGTCGTTATATATTATGTAGTCAGACGCCAGAAAATATAATCATCAGTCTATACAAGGAGCATTGTGTTGCACTTACACAGTAACTGGGTTGTGGAGTGAAGGTCTGGCAGGCCGTCGCTCCATGTAAAACACGGGTGTCCAACCGCTTCAGTTAAGACTGGAAGCTGACTTGAGGTCGGCTTGCTAGCTAGTTGATAAAAGATTAGGGAGATGGTACGATCGTCCATAACTATTTTTAACCGACTCCAAAAATGGAGGAGGTTATCAATTCGGTTGTATTTTTTTTAATATGTATTTTGTCTCAGAATTCTGTCGGCGCTTTAGGCACCGATTCGCAAAAATTGTATTTTCCCATAAAGGATTATACTTCCAGATTGATCCCATTTTTAAATTTCGTAGTCGAGGGAACTCCTCAAGTATTGTAGGGAACCATAATATATAGTGATTCTGTTATTTTCGTTGAGAACTTAAAAAATAATAGTAAAAAAATAACACTTGATGAACTGAAACTGTTGAAGAATACCACAAATGGCCAATGGAACTTCATTCTCACATAGATATCACAATGAAGATAGTTAAGCGACTATGACAACACAAATAAATAAATGATTCTGAATAGTTACGTTGAAAATGGTATCATCGAAGTAACCTAATGATGATGATGGAGTTGGAAGATAGACACCGAATCTCCGTAATTAACTAAGTATTCTAGCCGTGTTTTGGCTCATTAGAATTGTCATGAGATGCACTTTGGCTTTAAGGTACTATCGAACTGATCTGATGATGGAGCCGGGTGAAAGGTAGACACCGAAACTTCATAATAAAAAAATGTAACCTAGCAGTGTTTGGGTTATAGGAATCGTCATGAAAAATAGGCACACGGGTTATAAATGTATCGCAACTAAAAAGAGTGAAATAAAATGTATTTTCACTAAAAAAGAACACTAAAATGATCAAAATCACTTTAATTTCGGAAGGCAAAGTTATTTTGATCCGTGTAGTGTTTTTTTTTAGTGAATTCGGTTATTTCTCTCTTTTCAATTATGTTTTGTAATTACAAATATCTCTGTTACATGCATAGTTTTAAGCATAGTTTAATCACCCTTATAATGTTAACTGCATGGTCTTAGGCTTCCTCTCTATGAGAGGAAGTTGTACGTAACTCATTACGCTGGCACAGTGAGTATTGGACGTCACGTCATGTCTTTGAATTTTTGGTTCTAAGGCAAACTGGATCCCTCGCGATGTTATCCTTCATCGTTTTGAGAGCAATGGTGCTGAAATACACAAAGTAAAGCGTCTGACTGGCTTTAAACTCACAATGTAGGTACTCGTAAGCCGGAGTTGTTCCCTTATAGGGTCTGTTTGATGTCCGCCCGACGCGATCTGCGATCCCTTGAAGCTGTGAAAAAATCATACTTCTAAGTTAACGAAAAAAAAAGATACGGCCGCTTATGTCGCAAAAAAAAGTGTATTTCGACACTCTCAAGGGAATCAAAATTCATAGGGTACTTCCCGTTGACCTAGAATCTTGAAATTTGGCAATCTCTGTATATTTTTTCTCCTAGTCCGATAGGACGGCAACCCGTCACAACAAAAGATAGATTAGGCGTAAGACCGAAGACTTTAGGTACTACTCGAGGCACATAGGTGTCAGTCACACTACCAATTGTCAAACTGCGGACTGCTACAAAGTAATTCTTAGTTGAGTTGAAGATTAGATTCAAGACCCAATAGTCGCTTGCGATCACGTCACCAATAAGACAGTCTGTTCTGCTCCTATATTAATGACATTCGATAAATATTATTACAATGCTCTTGAGAAGCTCTAGTTAAATGTGTTAAGTGTTCAATTCCATTTAATTATAATAATAATAATATGATTTATTTGCCAGAAAAACACGTGCTTTACATTTCCTTTACATGCTAGGTACTTATGCCTAGATTTACAAATACATATTACATTAAAAATACACAAAGGAAACAGAAATTACTGTTGATCTCCACACTAGGTCGAGCCTGTCTCGTGGAGTCCGAGAGTGAGCTTGCCAAAAGAACGTGTAATGAGGTAATACTGTTTGACTAACATTGTTACAAACAATAACAGCCATTGTGTGTACATTAAAGACTAATTGTAATAAAAAAAAAAAGAAAAATACATAGCAGGCATTTCTCTAATAGAATTTCACTACTTCTAGACCTAAAGGATAGTAATCAAATAGCATGGTTGGTATGAAACAAAGTGGCAAAAATATGACATTGCCGTTTCGGCGACAGAGTTTCATAGTTCTGGATGTATGCTTCAGGCAGATGTACACGAAGCGTATAATGACGAATATGCGTCTAAGAAGCTATGCGTCCATAGTCAGTAACCCTAACTGACGATATACTTGATATAACTACCTACTCATATAAATAGACCTACAGATACGCATGTGTGAGTTCACAACTACTAAATTAGATAAATTTGAAGCTCTTCAAATTAGATTCCTAAAATTACTTGTTACTAAAAAAAACTAAAAGCAGTTGTAAGGGAGATTATAATAGAAAATTATTTAAAATTTAACCACCACAGTAGCCAAGAGCATATCTTAACTCACGTATATAACAATCATAATACACGATCTATGGCTGCTGGTAGATTAAATGTACCCAGAGTCATCAATTACTTTGGTGACAGAACACTGAATAAGAGAATACCATGCGGCATGCCTATTGAACAGTATGCCGGCAGACATAAGGAGTGAAACAAACACAAATACATTTAGACGTAAATTAAAATTATATTATATAGAATTGTTGTTTTAGTTTTATAAGTGTTAGTTTAAATAGTAGTTAGTTTTGAGTAGAGACTAACAGACCCCACAGTCAAACCATTGCAACGGTTTTGTGGGGCTTATCTTATAAGTTACCTTACTTTTTTGAAAAAATAAGACATGTTTGTGAATAATCCTACCATAACAGGAGTCATTCCTAATAAGCGGCAACGCTTTTTTTAATGATAATATGACAATGACAGCATTTGAATTTTTTTTTTACAAGGCTTACTGTTTTACGTTGCATTTAACCCGTCTAGTCATAACACCTTTTTAATTATGATGATCATCATCATCATCTTTTGTCAATATTTGTCATTTTTAATTTGGCATATCTTTTCTTTTTGTTAACCTGTCGAAGCGGGAAGCGAACTGTTAAACTGCAGGGGCGCCATAAACAAAATGTTGGCGGAAATATTACTTTTTCCAAAAAAACCCGAAAAAATAATATAGCAGTCTAATACTTTAAGATTTAAAAAAAAAATAAACCATTGATTTGAAATAAATTGTTAGTAGGTACATCGCGTAATTTTAAGTTTCGGAAGAGCGAACTGCCCTAACACAGGCAACTCAGCCACTAGATGTAATACACATTTTGTGAATGGGAAAATAAATTATTTGTAATTATTTGTATTACTTGTACGAGTATTCCAGTTTTCCACTGTTGGACAAAGACCTCCCCAATTGTCGCCACAATAAACGTTCATGTGCGTCTCGCATCCATCAGATTCCCGCAACCCTTACTAGTTCATCGTTCTAATTGTAAGAGGCCTTCCAACGCTGCGTCTTCCGTTACGCGGTCGCCACTCCAGAACCTTTCAGACCCAACGGCCATCAGTTCTGCGAGCAATGTGCCCGCCCTGCCCTGCCCATTGCCACATAAGTCTGGTGATTCTTCGTGCTATGTCGGTAGCCTTGGTTCTTCTGCGGATATTTTCATTCTCGATTCAATCACTCGAAGAAACTCCGAGCATAGCCCTTTCTAATGTCCTTTGGGTGACTTTAAGCCTTCTGATGAGGCCCATTGTAAGCGATCAAGTTTCGGAGCCATATGTCATCACTAGCAACACACACTGGTGAACGAAAGTCTATGACTTTCGTCTTGAGACATTGTGGTATATTGGACGAGAAGATACCGCGCAGCTTTCCGAACGCTGCCCAGCCGAGTCGGATTCGACAGTTGACCTCTTTCTCAAAATTAGACTGGACTACCCAACTGGACTGTCTGTCCGAGGTAAACGTAATTGTCCACAACATCGAGTGTAGAGTCTCCGATTTTGATATGAGTGGATGCTACATGGTTATTTATCACTAGCTTCTACAAGCGGTTTCGCTCGCGTGAAAGTAGGTTTCTCCTTACAAACTTTGGACCCCCGTGTTATTCCCTTAGGGAGTGAATTTTGGAAAATCCTTTCTTAGTGCTCGCCTACGTCATAAAAGGAAACGTTGTGCAAAATTTCACGTTCCTAGTCCCAGTAGTTTCGGCTGTGCGTTGATATGTCAGTCAGTCAGTTTTTCCTTTTATTATGTATATAGATTACTTTGGTTTTGTCCATGTTCATTTTAAAACCCACTCTTCCGAAAAGCTCTACTGAGGTTATTGAGCATTGTGCTGAGCTCCTCCGTAGTCTCAGCCATGACTACTAAGGCGTCGCCAAACCGAAGATGATGTGATGTACTCGCCATTGACATAAATACCTAGTCCACTCCAGCCCAGAACCTTGAAGACATCCTCCATTGCGGCCGTGAACAGTTTCGGAGAAAGGACGTCTCCCTGAGTCACACCCCGTTGTTGGAGGATAGGTCTCGAGGTCTGGTCCTGAAGACCTGAAATTGGACTGATATAGTGACGTTTGGTTTGCGTGATGGAATCAGAAATGAAGATATCCGCAGGAGAACCAAGGTTGCCGACATAGCACGAAGAATGACCAAACTAAAGTGGCAATGGGCAGGGCACATTGCTCGCAGAACGGATGGCCGTTGGGGCCGAAAGTTTCTGGATTGGCGACCGCGTACCGGAAGACGCAGTGTTAGAAGGCCCCCTACAAGGTGGACCGATGACCTGGTGAAAGTTGCGGGAATCCGATGGATGCGAGACCCACAGGATCGTTCATTATGGGGACATTTGGAGGCCTATGTCTAGCAGTGGACGTCTATCGGCTGAAATGATGATGATGATGATAGTGGCGTTTTCGTACAAACACTTCAGTACTCCGATGTACCGATAGTAAATCTTGCTAGATTGAGAAACTGCAGCACAGCCCAATTCTCGGTCGAATCAAAGGCTTTCTCGTTGTCCACAAATGCCAGGCAGAGAGGCAAATTATACTCCCCAGTGTTCTGTATAACCTACCGTAGCGTATGTATGTAGTCTACGGTGCTGAAGCCCTTTCGGAATCCGGCTTTTTCGGGAGCATATTCAATTTTTAGCGATGATAGAAACTTGCACAGTTCTGTATTTTTCTTCTCTGACACGATGAGCGTCCGATGAGGTTAAAGTCATAACCGTAAGAGTTTACTGTAGTAGTTCAATTGTAAGACCCCTTTTAGGTAAATGTCAATTATGAAAAGGGCGCTATGCGGTGATTTTTAAATGGGTTTTGCTACAGTGGGGTTTAAACATGACATCGTTAGTTAATTTGCGCATATTGACGCATAATAATTGCATAGAAATGATATGAAAGTAGTTTATCGTTTGTCATGAGTAAAGCCCGCTCTGCAGAGACAGGAGCTGAGATGTAAATTTATTCCTATTGTAGGTAGGGACATCTTGGGCAGTTAAAGGCAGGTTATACTTAAACCTTAAAAAGTTTTTTTTTGGAATAGAAGTGCTTTGTAAATCCTTCGCATTTCTATTCGTAGGGGCGTAGCTCATGTGGTACATTGGGGTACATAGGGGCCACACATATGTTATTGCTAACTTAGATACTGGCAAGATAGGTATATTTGTTAAAATTTATGTTTAAAAAGCTTAGGGGTTCGAAAGAATTTTGATGGGGATTTAAAATAAGAAAAATATAGGCGGACGTAATTTTAATATAATACTGTAACATAAAGAGTGCTTTTATTATTAATATAATGTAATAATTTGAACTAGAAGCCGTTTCACTCGAGCCCCTTCCCCAAAATATTCAATATGCCTCTTAACACGCGGTGATCACTTCTGGTTTTCAACGCATTGATAACAGAGACATCATTGAATATTTGCTTCTTCGTCGACATGATGAAGTCTGCTCACGCTTTTTGAAGAAGGAGTTCATCATGCTGAGGCCCTCCTTCTCCATAAAACTAGCCAGTATGTCGTCCCGGTGGTTCCGATGTTCAAATCCAAATTGCCCCCCTCGTAGCTCGTCACTGTCTCGTTAGCCCCCTGTCTTTGGACTTCGGATAATTCCACAACACCCCATTGTAACTCGCTTAATTCTTCCTCAAGTTCGGCGATTTTCTCGTCAGACCGGAGTGTACGCGTGTTGTACATTGCCAGGTCCCGTCGTCGTTTATTGGCTTGGTCCGAGGTCGTTTGACGGTTAATCTATCTTGCCCGGATATTCTTAGTTCCCAGACCCCAGGGTTGCGCCCACGCCCGTTCACGCCCGTCCACGCCAGCACAACCGCTGGAGTCACCGGGGACTTGGGGCCTATCGAAATCCCAATGGATAGAAGGACAAACCATTGGGATTTGGACCATAATCCGCCATGCTGGTCCATTGCATGTTGGCAGGTCGCCTTAGCCTCATTCTTTTGTCAGCTAGGTGCATCACGAGCACGTGAGGTTGGCTTGAATCCCGATATTTATATTGATACCCCTTATACACCTTAATAATGTTACTTAGAACCAAATTTTTCAACCCAAATTCGTAATCATGCATGAAGATTTCACTTTGTCCCCAAGCAGGCTGCATACTACAAAGTGCAAGTCAGATTTTGCATAGGATTCCCTTAAAGCATTCTTTTTTGTGGGCGGGCACGCATTGTGAGTTTAGTGGTTTGAGGAAACTACCTCGATTCGGGCGACAAGACTATAAATTACCGTCACAATGCAAAAGGGCGCTCCAAAAAGCATGGTTGGGTGAAGGATCACTTAAGAAAATTTCATAAGATTTTCAATAATGTCTGAAACACCTTATCAATTAATAATGGGTATTAAGAAATCTTCGCACAAGTTCTTTTTGGACTTTGATACATGCAAGGTGAAATGAAATTTAACAATCTATATATATATATATATATTTCTTTCTAATTACATAATTATTTTTTTTACAAAATGTTGTCATTTCTTAAAATAGTATTACTTCAGAAAATAAATTCTGATTGGCCTCTACTTTTTCTCAAACTGAGTAGAAATTGAAAAAAACAAATGATAAATAGAAAAAATTAAATAAAAAACAATCGCTAAAAAAAAAAAACAGAACAGAGTAACGCAAAGCAAACTAATTCAACACAATATTTGCCCGATGAAGATAATCTCGATCAAATGAACGTTAAATTCACAAACGCCGGCAACGTAGCACCGTCGGAAAGCGAACGCTATAATGAACTGAAATCAACAGGCCGGGAAAACCAATAACATGAGTAGACACGCTGCTTTCACTGTGACAGACTATGGAGACGGGGGTGGGGCGACAAGAGCATGAAACGTCAGTAACGCTCTAGAGCTGAAAGAGAGTGGACGTACGTCGCAACTATACGTAACCATCAAACTATTACGAAAATTACCATTAAAAACTACCCTACTCAAACTGAGAATGTAGCAAAAGCCAAACCAATGGAAACGCGTCACGTTTTACCAAACAACTCTTACAAAAAAGGTTTTGTAATCAGTTTTTTATATTGTTCTGAGAGGTACGCTACCTGTTGCTGCCTGTTCGAACAGAAACTGAAGCCTTTGTAAATTTCTTTACAATTTCGTCAGTTGTTACCAAGTTTATTCCAAAATATACGCAAACAAAAGAAAAGGAAAAACAACCGTCCCCTACCTGCGTCCGGAGTTTTGTAACTGTTTATTTGTTTATCTAAAGCACATGAAGAGCTTCTTCGAAAGTTTCTGTGAAATTAAAAACAAACGCTAAAGCTGAAAAGGTTTTGATTTCGAAATCCTTTCCTTCTGAGTTTTTAAATGTTGTTTTTTTCCGTCACAAACATGTGTTTTTATTGTTTTAACTTTATCAAAGAACGAAACGTTTGTTGATTATGAAACTGTACGTACTGTTAAAAATAAACAAAATATGTTCTTCACACAGTTGCTGTTATTCACCAGTTTAAAGACTACAAAAGAAAAAAAAATAGCAGGGACAGTCTACAAAACTATCCAAATAAAGAATAATTAATTTAAGGTTTTGAACAAACCTGTTTTAAAATTCAACAAGGCTCGCTTGGTAAGCGAACCTTTGAAATGTTGAATTTTGACACTTGCACTCGCTGAGAAAGATTTTGTTAAAAGTAACGCACTATTTACGTATTCTGCTACTGTTTTCATTCAAATTATTCGATATTCAACTACTACACATGTGCAATTACACATGGGTTCACTATCAACGATTACCATAAAGTAGGATCGCAGTCAAGCACTAGTTTATATCAATAAAAAAAAACAATTCGGATTCGAATTGTTAGGTAGTCATTCAGAAATAGTAATAGGTTAGTTAGCAAATGGAGAACCCGAGATACCTACATTTCCATACAACCGCTCTTACGTAGTTGTGACGTTATTAAACATCTTTCTCTAGATATTTTGGAAACACAGATCTATATCTTGTCGATTTTATCGATCTACGTTTCTATTCAAGTTGTGGAGTTTCTAGCCGGTTCTTCTCCATAGGAAACTACCAATTTGGGACCGTGCACCAGCTTTTGAGGTTTTATAAGTGCCTATGTAGACGTATGTGAAAGGTTCTGGAGTGACGAACGCGCACTGGAAGACACAGCTCTGGAAGCCCCACAAGGAGTGCCGAAGACAAGGAGCGTCGTGGTATACCGGTGGATGTGAGACGCACAGAACTGTTCGTGGTGGTGAGATTTGAGGGAAGCCTATAACCAGCAATGGATTTTTTTTGGCTGAAATGATGAATGATGATGATAATATAGAATTACAGTACTAAACATATTCTGATTCTTTCCATACAACACACCTTTTCCGCTGGGTTACGAGAGAAAAATCGTTCTCATGATGAGAAACGATTACCAGTGCTTATAAACATCTCGAAACATCGCTAGGAGCGGAAGTTTGGGGCCGAGTTGATTGTTTCTCTACTCTTGTAATTTAGTGAGTAGTAATCTTTTAAACCTGAACTCTGTTGAGGAAGATTTGTTAGGTGTTTTTTCCAGACCTTGAAGATGTTCTTCGAGAGCAGTATTTTATACTTAGGCGTACCTACTTGAGTGGTCTGCCATCGGAAAATGTTTTGTATTGAGAAAGTAAGTTATTCAATTCTCAATTCAATTTGAATCGAGAATTGAATGAATTACTACATAAGTAATGAGTTTTGAACTAGAATTACCTGCCGGTTTCATCGCTGTAGAGAAACACAGACTCCGGTAAGAAATTCCACTCAGCTAAGCTGTACGCACAATGAATGTGTTCCCAATACGTTTTGTACGTGTGGGTAGGATGTCCACCATGTACCGGTGGTGCAACGCCGTACGTCTTGTAGTTCGATGATGGAACGGACTTGGTGGAATACCTTAATCACACTTGTCTTCTCAAAATGTAAACAATAGAAAACCGACCGACTAGCAACTCAGCGTCGATGCTCAACACTCGACTTGACAAGTGCATCATTGCCGATGATCTTTTTGGCTCGCTTCTCAATCGACTCTTAGTGCATCAAGCTGGTATTTGACAGACCCATCTAATAGATGAGGGCAGTACTCCATACACGATCGAACTTGCGCTTGATAGAGATTGAACAACTGTTCCGGCGTGAAATACCGTCTCAGCTTTGCTAAGATCCCCAATTTTTTGGCAGCCAGTTGAGCTTTTGCCTCGATGTAAGAGCCGAAATTTAGAATAGATGACAGAGAGACTGCGATGGTCCAAGAAGCTCAAAGTGGTCGGTTATCGGCACGGTCACACCCCGGAAAGATGGAGCCGGTTGGAATTGGCACCATTCAGCAGAAAACATGTCACGCCTAACGCAGGCGTTTATAATTATCATCATTTATCCCAATCTGGTGACCTGTATCTCCAAACCCACCGGGTGCCTCTAGGGCTGGGATTGGGTGGGGAGTAGACAGACACAAACTCAACCAGACGGTTGTAAGATCTGCCTAAAGGCGAAGATATCGACACGGAGTAGCTGTCTGAATCTGTTGTCAGCAGAAGGTCCAACAATTGGCTGTGTATGAATTCACATCCCGTACCCACGTTATCTGCTGTATCAGCTGGGAGAGATTAATTGTGCTAGCAATAGCTTTCGCATCTTTCTTCAACTATTCTATAGACACTTTTTAATTTTGGGAAACCTAGCATAGCATAGCATAGTCGGCCTTATCATGTTCCCATTGTTGGGCTCAGACCTCCTCTCTAGGAGAGGGAATCAGCCGTAATCCACCACGCTTGCCCAGTGCGGGCTGGTGGATGTCACATGTCTTCAAATTTTTGGTTCTAGGACAAGCCGGTTTGCTCACGATGTTTTCCTTCACCATTTTGGTGATGAAATAAATTACACAAAGTAATGCGCCTGACTGAGTTTGAACCCGCGACCTACAACTCCGTAAGTCGGAGCCATTACCACTCGGCCACCACTGCTCTCTTGGAAAACCTATTCCGGCAAAATCGCAAACTGCCGCTCTCATTGGTTGCTTAAATATTAACATCACTTTCATCTACGTCATTAACATTAGATTATATATTGAACGACACATATTTGGAACAAGTAAATGTTTTTAATCTCCTCGGGTCATCCATATGTGTCACATATAATCTAAGCAAAACTTTATAAATTCTTATATACCTTCATCATCATCATTTCAGCCGAAATACGTCCACTGTTGGACATAGCCCCCCCCCCTCCGATCCACTGATCTAAAATAAAAAGCATCGCGAAAATTTATTATTAGCTCTGTTTCTACCAACCTTTATTTATACAAGTTTCTTTAACGGTCGGGGAAATCATTAAACTTCTCCCTCCTCTGGGTGGAGGGAGAGGGGAGTGTCAGACAGGTTAAAGCCAGCGGTGACTCTTTCGAACAATCCTGAAGCCTTGGCGGGCAATAAGTTTTAAGCTTTTATATAATGGTAAAAATTACAATGGAAAATTCCATTGTGTGAAAATATTTTGAACACAATGAAATCTAAAGATGCTTGAGTATACTGTTCTTTATACTGATAAGTTACTTAAAATAAACTTTTTTTTTGGTTGAGAAATCATCCAATGACTACTCTCGACTTACCCCAAGTTTGTTTCGGTGTTTCTTCTCAGGGTAGTCAGCTAGAAAACACCTGCCTCATCTAGTTTAAAAATGACGAAAAAATAAATTGTCGTGTAAAAGTGTTTTTTTTTTTTAACCTATTTACAAAATAAATATCATTTATCACTAGTGCTTGGGCGGAGTGAGAGAGAAAACCCACTCCTATGTTCCTTTGTGGCCTTGAATTCTAGCACCCCGGGTTTTCCTTAAGCGCGAATCCAATAACCCCAGTAGGCCTCGGCCCTACTGGGTCCCTACGATTTTGCTGCCATCTCCTTGAGACGCGCGTGGAACACTACCCGCCGTCGACGACTCGGACTCGGTCCGGATGGTTACAGGACGGCCGGACGGCGATCTACCTATTGCTCGCCGTCCGCAAGCCCACATGTACGGTGACTGAAAATCGGGGTCGGGATCCCGGTGGCTGGGGCGTGAGGAAGGGGAAATGAGTGTGAGTTTTCTGACAGGAAAATCCAGCTAGTGACCGTGAAAAGAGTCAGTAACTTCGATATCTGTTGCTAGACTTTTAGATTTCATTACGTATTAAAATAGAATAATGAAATTATCATCCATTTTAAATATACTCCCTTGTTTTTAATTAGTACAAAACTAAATGGGGCTCTATTCGTACCCGTTACTGATCATACTTTTGTAGTCAAAAGTAAAAAAAAACGAAATCCCAAAATTGTCCACGAAAATTTTTCATAATGCTACTAGAAAATACTATGCGCTTCCATTTTGACCGTCATTTATTCATTCACAATCCCGTACAATATTTCCATAAATGGAGTGACATTTGGGGATATAAAAAAACGCTAATAACATTGCTTTTTATGATTGTAATTTATTGAAACATTACTTAAATAATAACAAGACCTTTTCTAATAAGCCATTAAAGTATTAGTACAAATTAAAAATTTGTGTTGTTTATGCTAACTCATAATGAAAGAAAGAAAGAAAAACTGTTCATTCGCGCGAAATGACGCAATCTTAAAACTAGCCAACAAACATTGTCAATTGATAGGGAAGATATGCGTCACATCCGCACAAAACGGCCGAACGCTCAGCATAAACCTGTGGCCTCACGCATTATGCGATGAGATCACAGCGCTGGTTTTCAGCGTGGGCCGGTGGCGGTGCAGGTGTCGACATAAAGACGCTCGAACGGTGCAGTGTACAACAACATTTGGATAGAAAAAGGAAATAAAAATACCTAAGAATAATAAATTAAAAAATATTTTATTTTGTTTCTTAACTCATAATAATATAATAATAATTTTACAATATATAAAATGTCAAATGTCAATAAATAACCCGCCCCTGATCGTTCCCGGTGCAAAAGTGCCCATAATACTGGCCGCATTACCTCGCTGAAGAGCGATGGCCATCCTTAAAAAAAAAAAAACATCATCCTTATAAATTAAAAAGAAAAGAAAATTAAACTAAATAAAAAGAAAAAAATAAATAACGTGACAAATAAATTTATATAAAGTGGCAACACCACGACGCCCGAGCAACTCGTTTTTATAATCTGTGGCAATTTGCATAGACCACAGGCGCTAATATGTGATTGGCCGCGACCGCGATATACCTCGATATTGAATGCATCATCATATGAAAGTAATTAATACGTCTGTCCAGATACTATCTGTCGAAGCCATTGCTTTAATGATGTCCGTCATCTATGACAATGATATCCTTGCAATTGATCTAATTGCAGGAATATCACTATCGAGGGGTTCCATGTAATGTATGATCAAAGGCCTCGGGTGCACTACATAATGATGCAAGGGATGCTCGGAACTGCTATCTTTGTATATGTACGTACTGGTCGAACCGTTGGCTAACAAGTAATATTGTTTAATAGATTAAAATTTTCTTTTCTAACAATAATCAACGAATTTGATCGGCCTGTTGAGCTAGTGGTTAGTGGCCCTGACTGCTATACCGGAGGTCACGATTACTATTTTTTTAATTTATATAAAATTGATGGTGAGACGCACTGGATTATTAAGAGCCTATTCACTCTAGCCTTGAAGACACCTAAATTATAGCTGGACGGGAAGACCGCAGCAGGCAAATTGTTCCAGTCCCTCGATGTACGCAGTATAAACGACGAAGCGAAACGCTTGGTCCGGACCCTTGAAGTTTCAACAACGTAAGAGTCAACCCATCGTATGTCGGGTGGTCCGATGGTAGAAAGGAGATGGCGGAATGAAGTCATGCAATTCCCGCGTACATTCTCCAAAATGCAACCTGTAAAATACCGAAAGGCTGGGTACCCTACGCCTGTGCTGGAGGCTTGGACTTAACCAAATGTGGATCACCAATTAGCCTCTTCGCACGCCTTTCCACTGAGTCCAAAGCTGCTAGATGGCAATTTGCAGCACCAGCCCATATGTGACTGCAGTACTCCACAAACGATCGGATCTGTGCTTTGTAGAACAGTTCCATTCCCACCCAAAACAAATGATTGTGTGATGAGCATGATCATTTGTTCTATGTCTGAGTGTAATTGATATTTTTTTAATATGAATGTAATTAGAAATATATAAGTAAGTATGTTTATAGGGCTCAAAGCACGAGTTTTGCTTAGTTTGGAACTAGATGGCGTTGTATGAAAGATGTGGATAATGCATTTGTTTCAATAATAATTAAAACGCTTATTGCAAATAAATTGTTTTTATTTATTTATTATTTTGTATTGAATGTTTAAGGCAAATACAGAACTATCTTATTTACGGTTTATAAATATAAATAGTTTATTGTCACAATTAGTATTGTCATATTTACAAGTTTTTGAAGTCTCCTTCAGTCCCCGCAAAACAGTGCCTGTATTAGAAGACTCCGCGCTTTCATATCATTGCCGAACATGAACTAAAGGTGAGTTCCAAAAAATAGTGTACAGTGTTACACAGAAAAATAAATAATAAAATTACGAAGTAAGTTTTGAATAGTTCTTACTTAGATTAAGTTGTCTGCTGCTCGAATATCACAAAAAATCTAATTGATAAGTTTATATTGTATTGTGGTTTGGTGTGATGTGAGGTGATGTGGCGTGGTGTGGTGTGGTGTAGTGTGGTATACTTGGTGTGTGGGCTGTGGTGCTCTAAAATATCAGCAAAAATACGTGACGTGTTTCGGGTACTTAGAAAGAAAGAAAGAAGAAAGAAAGAAAGAAGAAAGAAAGAAAGAAGAAAGAAAGAAAGAAGAAAGAAAGAAAGAAGAAAGAAAGATATATAAGCCACTTGAAACACGGTTGTCTGTCGACACGACAAAAAACACTTAAAAATTATTCACGTCATAAACCAGTAGGTAAGTATTAGAAAGAGGAAAAAATTGTTTGTTAAATTAATCTTTAGAAGTATTCGATTAAAAAATCTTTTGTTACAGTGATAAAAAGTTAAAATATCGTCGTAAATAATTAAAGTGATTTAAAAAAAAAAAATTTAGAATTGAGCACGAGAAAGATGCTACAGTAAAATCCGATAACTCATATTTTGTTAGTTCCACATGAGCACATATAAATCAAATTAAAATAAACAACCCTTACAGGATGTGAGAATGGCAGCCATTAATGCAACGTTAAAGGTGGAACCAGTTCCAGTGGTCTTGGAAAACTAAAAAACTAACTTTCGAGGGCGGTCTAGTAATTTACGTTGCATTAGGATCTCTAGGCAGCTAAATTTTTGTGCATTTTAGTTGAATTACGATAATATTATCAGAACAATGAACATCACCCAAACTTCACACGTGCAAGTTCGTATGCACACAAACTTACACTCATACAAACAAACACCTAAACTTATCAACTTGCACATTCACACACACATTATTAAGTACCACTTTTTTAGTTGATATAATTTTAAAATTGTTAAATAGTATTAGAATATAGACAAAAGCTGCCGATTATCCGATAGATACGAGACGCGCAGGACTAGTTATGGCGACACTTGGGGGAGGCCTATGCCCAACACTGGACGTGTTTCGGCTGAAAAATCTGTATGTTTTTTATCATATTTTAAACTTGCAGAAGAGGACCGTGAGGGCTAGATAAAAAAAGTGTACTGATGTACATTTGTTTAATATGTATCGTTTGAAATAATATATTTTTTTTAAACTTCGTACCCTAGAACTTATAATAAACCTTTCAAAACGGTCAAGAACAAGTTGCAAACAGTACACCTTGCATTGAACAGCCATCTCTTATATCTGGACGGACATAAATCACATGGGAAGAAAAGGGGCTCTGTTTTCTCATCGCAAAACAAACAAACCAAGCAGGTTTTGATCAACAGGGATCAAAATCAAGGTTAAGCATGTGACTGCATCTCAATTTGTGGCATTTTAAACATGTAATAGACTTGATTGACCCTCCGTAACCCAGAAACTCCCCTGTGCACATTATGCCGTCGGTCCCAGCATTTTTAAGATCTTTACCAGTCGTTATGTGTAGTTTTGCAAAGGGGAATTGTGTTACCCATTGGAGATAAGATAAGCAGTTCGAAATTGCATTTCGAAAAGTCTGAGTCTGAATTACATACCTTAATTTTGCAAAACCCGATCCATCATCGGACCACTAGACGTAAGGACGTCGGGGGTCGTCTAGTGGTCCGATGTTGAACCGCGATGCGCCACAGATAGAGGGTACATGGTGTGTATTCCACCCGTTTTGGGAACACATTAATTGTGCATACGGTTCCCCATGCAATTCCCTGCTGGAGTCTGTGTTCTATCATAGCTACAACGTCCGTCTTTAAGTGGAGAGTGAAGAGGTTACTTCTAGATAAGCGTGCTCCATCGTCGATCACATCGTTGCTTTCCATCAGGTGAGATATTCGTCATATAAAAGGTAAAGTCCTGACTCACTTACTAACTCATCAACCCATATTCTCGGACTAAGAACGCTGAAATTTCGTCTTGCCTTTTATGACGGTGTTCAAAGTAGTAAGTCTTTGGACTCCCGATTCATCTCCATAAGGCACAAATTGCCAGAAAATTACAAGCCACTGGCAGAAGATAGATAATAAAAATTTAAAAAAAGATTGCAAAAAAGGCGTCATTCAGCTTTCTCTGATATGATTGGAAGGCTACTGCAATATAGTTGAGAAAAAGCTAGCCAGGTGATATTATAAAACAGGGTACAATCAAAGATGCTTCACCTTTGGCTGGAAGTAATCTATTCTCTCACGTTTTTTTTCCTGAAACTAAACTGTTTCAGGAAACCCAGAGCGCACACCGAACAAAAAACAACCAGGGCTGAGGATAGCAGTGACCTCTTTCGGTGACAATGTAGCTGCAAGATTTAAAGTTGCTATGGCTACCACTGCGTTTGACCACTTACGTTCTTTTCAGGCAGATGTCGCTGATATGCTGCTTTTCAGGAACTTAACTTTCAGTTGCTGAGCTGAAAATTTTTGATAATGAACTCTTAGATTCTATAACTTCCGTCAAAGTTTCTTCGTAGGAAGCTCTTGGTATGGAAATAGATTGATCCTATCGAAATATTAAAATCCCTTGAAATATAGAAATAATGTATGCTTTGCTGGTTATTTATTTATTGATAGCTAGAACTTAGGCGTTTGCATACCAATAAGCACATTCAACACTAATTATTATTCGGTCTGTTACCTTTAAATGATTGTAAGAACAAAGACGATATTTATTTTTGTGCTGTTTTTCCTTTTGTAAGCCCGTGAGCATTCGTAAGCTATGGTGAACACCGAATTTAATTTGATTTTCACCGCGAATTAAAAAAGGTGGTTTGAATCAAAACATATAAATCATCATTGCTGGAAACAAAACAATAAAATATAATTGTTACCAAATAAGGGCAGCAAAAAAAAAAACAATCATTTTGCACTTCTTTCTTTAACTTTAATTAGCAAGAATATTTGAAGAACAAAATTAAAATGCATTACATAATCTTTTTATTAACCGACTCAAAAAGGAGGAGGTTCTATGTTCGGCTGTATGTTTGTTTTTTTGTATGTTCATCGATTTCTCTGTCATTTGTGGACCGATTTAGTTTTTTTTTTTTTTAATTGAATGCTTATCCTTCCAAGTTGGTTCCATGGAAATATTGTTATAATCTGATCATGACCTTCGAATATATGGAACAGAACTCCTCATAGGATCACAGCAGAACTGTCGTAACAAGTAAAATTGCTTTGTTTATACGTGTAGTCGATAACTGACTGAAAGAAGAGGGGGAATATATTGAACTGATCTGATGACGAAGCCAATGATGAATTGAGAATCGATAGGTACTTATCGTTCAGGTAAAGGTATTCTGTTTTTAACCGACTTCAAAAAGGAGAAGGTTCTATGTTCGGCTGAATGTATGTTTTTTTTTGTGTATATTTCGGTCAATTGTGGATCGATTTTGAAAATTATTTTTTTGATTGAAAAGTTATACTTCCAAGTTGTTCCCATATAAATATTGTTATGATCTGATCATGACCTTCGAATATATGGAACAGAACTCCTCATAGGATCACAGCAGAACTGTCGTAACAAGTAAAATTGCTTTGTTTATAGGTGTAGTTGATGACTGACTGAAAAAAAGGAAGGGGATATATCGAACTGGTCTGGTGATGAAGCCGGAAGGTACATTACTTTAATCCCACCACCGTGTTTGCTATTATTAGATTTGTCATGAAATGCATTCTGGTTATAAGGTATTTTAGTATGGCTTAGGAGTACTTTTTAGTGGTGGTACCATAGCTAAAAAGTGTAAAATAAAAACTTTTTACAAAAAAATAAAATACAACCGACTTCAATGTAAATAAAAAACACAGGAAAGTGCAAAAGAACTTTAATTTCGGAAGTCGGTGTTAAATAACGAAGAGACAAAACCATTATAGAAACACCTACTTCCGAAATTAAAGTTATTTTGCAGATTTCAGTGTTTTTTTTTACAGTTTTTTGCAGTTGGTCTTTTTTCTAAATTCTGAAATAAAAAAAATTGAACTGCTTTTCCTGCTTTCGTCACTTTTATCAAAAGATAGACGGGGGATGACGCGCGACGCATTTATTTTTTAAGGTGTTAATTAATCATCCAATGACATCTCCTGCCCTTGGGTGAGGTGGAATGGCGTATCAGACTTTTACTGACTAAAACCCACTCCTGTTCCTTCTTTGCACTCATTCCAGGGCCCCGGGGCTCTTCGCATCACTCATGGCCCCAGTAGGCTTCGACCATGCTGGGCCCCTACGGTTGCTGACATCTCCTTGAGGCAAACGTGGAACACTACGCGCCGACGACGACTTGGCCTCGGTCCGGACAGTTACCGGACGGTCAGACGGCGGGCTACTGATTGCTCACCGTCTCCAAGTCCACGCCTGCGGTGACCGGAAAACATTATCGGTGTGAGGGCCATTGCCTTGTGCGTGCGTCCGCCTCCTTTGCTAGCATTACTGCTTCGCAGAAACAGGCGGACCGCCTGCCTCTCCTCCTCGCTCCGGACCATGACCTGTACCAAGGCCTGGCGTGACGCGCGACGCATGGTATTCGCTTTGCGCCCAGCCTGATACGATAAATACAACAAATTGTGGCAGGAGCGAAATCGCACCCTTTTCTGTACTGGTGCGGAAAACATTAAATTGCTTACCTAAAAGCGATAGAGGTAAGAGCGAGTTTTGGAACATGTGAATTGAAAATTAAATTTTTCTTACCGGCGCACAGCGCCCCCTCACGGATGCATTTTCGTTATCTAACCCTAGAGAGCTCGTATTTTGTTTTAATCCCGTCATTGAACCTGACAGCTCTCAAAGAAAATTACATTCGGACTTTGTTAATGGACGTTCGGATAAGCCCCATAAGTTCGAAAGGGTTGTTCCCAAAGGTACACGAGTCTATTGTTGTCGAAAAATGACAGTTCGAACATTAGTTCCCAATGTGTCCACGACATTTTAAAATAATAAATATTTTCTTTCCCTACGAGTCCATGAGAATGTTTGATACAGTCAGGAGTGTTTATTATTTCTAATTCTATAAAATAAAAGACAATGAATAGTTTTATTTCATATAGGCAGTATTTATAAAACGGTAAACATGCATGTCTTCAAAGAGGTGAATGGTCATAACCATGAAAAAAAAAAGTTTTATAACAATTACAGTACCTAAATAATTTTAATCTTACACTAAAAGACTTTGCGTTAAAAAAAATCACAGATTTTTTTTTTTCTGAAATATCACAGTACATCATCTCATACAATAAAATGGACCTAAGCACTATAAATCACAGTTTTAGAAATAAGACATTATATTGCATCGCTTCATTCTTCAAATATAACATTCACAATGTAGTTCCTCTACCCTGGCAACTTCGCACTTTACGGTTTTATTATTTTAATTGAGTTGTTTTTTCCGTTTTCAATTGTTAACTATGCCTAAACGTAGTACTAAAGATAAAATTGAGCGTTATAATAAAAAGATTCGTAAACTCGAAGAAAAAGAACGGCAACAATGTCGTCGTATAGCGCGAGTGTTAGAACTTTCGGATTTCTTTATTTATTTATTTAATACTTCATGCACATAAAGGTACAGAGGCGGACTTAATGCCTTAGATATTTTCTACCAGTCAACCTTTGGGTGATGCAGAGAAGAATAGTGGTAGGTCCGACAAAAGAAAGAAAAAGAGAGGTTAATATAAAAAAGATATACAAATGATTCCGATGTGGATTTTGATAACGCCGCCGCCGTTAACAGTAAGTATCTGCCTAGTTTAATTAATTTTGATCAATAAGTGCTAAATCGCATTTTCATAGTGCCAAGTGACACACACACAATCTTAAAAAAATCTTTGTTGCCTTGATTTGAAATCGAACGTGGCAAGCCTGGGGGTTGGCCGTGAGTAAACACGAAGGCATAAAAGCAAAATCAAAGCCTATCTTACATGAGATAGCTAAACATTTTTGCGAAATAAGACAAAAGCCTGGGGTCTATCCGAGAGATAGAACGAAGGTATATTATTTTTGTCAAAGTTAGCATTCTAAAAAAATTCTTTTATTATAATAAATGCCGACAAAGTCGACATGAAGGAGTCTGCTAATCCGCAATCCTGAGATACCAGTTCCTGATCCATTATTACCAGAAACGACTGACGTACCTCCGGTCGAACATGAGCTCGACCCCGAAATTCTGTCAGCACTTGGGGGGCCCTCTGACGACACTCCTGAATTTGGACAAAATATACATGAAAATTTAGCACAAAGATGGCAGCCTATGTTAAAAAGAGGACTTCTGAAGACAGTCAAGGACAAGTCCTTCCAACTGTCCACTTTTGCAAGCACCAAATCTTAATGCAGAAATTTCGGCAGCTATAACGGATATGGCTAGAAACCGCGACAAGAAAATTGAGTTATCACAACAACTTCTTCGTGCTGGGATCACAGCCGTAAAGAGAGCGATGACTCTTCTCATCACAGGTGACGAAAAAATCCAGGCAAATAAAATGCTAAGTGACAGTTGTAGCATCTTGTCCCATCTTCACCATACGGATACTCAAGCACGTATCAAAATGGTTACACCCGGATTGCAAAAATCATTCCTAAATGTTATCAAAGATATCGAAAGAAATAGTACGCTGTTCGGTTTAAAACTATACGAAAAAATCAAAGCTTCTAAAGCTATAGAAAGGCAGAGCCTGCAAATAAAAAAGACTCCGGTGCCACTAAAACCCCCACATATCGTTCAATCGGCAGTCAATAGACCCCGCTACCAGGAAAACTGGACAGGTCCTTCGCGTTAGCAGTCGAACAGGGGGGGGCGCGGAGGCCAGAGGAGACAAGCCCCTGCAGCACGCAAGGCACAGCCAGCGGCGCCAACGAGGTATTCGAACACGAACAAAACGCGTGCTCAACCTCAACAATAGACCAGGTACATGCTGGACGAATACATTATTTTTATACTCACTGGCTTAACATAATGTCTAATGATACCGTTCTCGAATGGATCCGTAATGGGTTTTCTATACCTTTTTCTATAACTCCGGTACCAACCATGTTACCTCGTAATTGTCTCTCACAGACAGAAAAAGAGGACATGAATTTGGTCATCAAAAAGTTACTCGATTTAGGGGCGATATCAATATGCTCACCGATTATATCAATTTATATCAAAAATATTCCTTACTGTCAAACCAAACGGCGAAAAGCGCTTTATTTTGAATTTAAAGCCACTAAACGAATTCATATCCAAGTTCCATTTTAAAATGGAAGATTACAGAACCGCTTCTAAATTAATTCCCCATAATGGATTCATGGCCAACATAGATTTGAAAGAAGCATACCTTTTAATTCTTATCGCAAAACATCACCGGAAATACTTACGTTTTTATTTCGAGGACAATAACGGACAAAAGCTTTTGTACGAATTTAACGCTATACCGTATGGTTTATCTATTGCCCCAAGAACCTTTACCAAGATTATGAAAGAAGTAGTCTCCCATCTTAGGAGCCAGGGGTTTAAATCAGTACAATACCTTGACGACATACTATGTATTGGTGATAACTATTCTGAATGTCGTGATAACGTCACAGAAACTTTGAAATTATTAGAATCTCTTGGCTTTGTAATTAACTAATAATAAGAGTTCATTGGAACCAAAACAGAATTGCAAATTCTTAGGTTTCATGTATGATTCAAAAAATTTAATAATATCCTTACCAGATGAAAAACGCAATCATATTGCTAAGTTAATTGATAAATTTACACTTTTACCACGCTACACTATAAAAGAATTTGCTCAACTAATTGGGGTTCTTACCGCTGCTTGCCCCGCAGCAAAATATGGATGGATTTACACAAAAATTTTAGAACGTCAAA
The DNA here is from genome assembly GCA_961205895.1 of Mythimna pallens. Taxonomy (NCBI): domain Eukaryota; kingdom Metazoa; phylum Arthropoda; class Insecta; order Lepidoptera; family Noctuidae; genus Mythimna; species Mythimna pallens. Next base: position 2,278,480 of record OY540824.1, read on the forward strand.
AATTATTAGCCTTGAAAATATACAATAACTTTGAAACGAAAATTAAATTAAAAAATATAATTTTAGAAGATCTGAACTGGCGGTCAAAAAATATTGGCGCCTGGAAACCTGAATTAAAGTTTCATATTAACTATCTAGAACTCTTAGCGGTACTTTTAGCGTTAAAATGGTTTGCCCGCAATTATTCTGATTGTGTTATATTATTACGTATTGATAATACGACAGCCATAAGCTATATCAATGGTATGGGCGGAATACAATTTCCTCATTTAAATGATTTATCTCGATCTATTTGGCAATGGTGTGAGAAGCAAAAAATCTGGTTATTCGTATCTTACATAAACACAAACGATAATATTATAGCCGACGAACAATCTTGAAAAATTAATATAGATACCGAATGGGCATTATCAAATGAAGCATTCCAATCAATAATACATAAACTAAGTAAGCCAGATATAGATTTATTCGCCTCTCACACCAATGCAAAATGCAAGCAGTACGTGTCTTGGCAACCAGACCCTGATGCCATCACTGTCGATGCCTTTACTATTAGCTGGCGCTATCATTTCTTTTATGCTTTTCCGACATTTTCACTAATATAAAGATGCTTACAAAAAATTGTTTTAGACAAAGCCGAAGGAATTCTTGTATTTCCTTTATGGCCATCACAAGCCTGGTATCCTCAGTTAAAAAATATGCTTGTTTCAGAAATTATTATTCTAAAAGCAAACAAAGATCTTTTATCTTCCCGTTTCAGAGCTCACCATCCGCTTTACAAGTCGCTTACCCTGGGTGCCGCAGTGCTCTCCGGCTTGCGTTCACACAACGAGGAACGCCCTCAATCGCTTTTGACCTAATTTTAGCCTCTTTATCTAGTATTACTGTACAACAATATAATGTCACTTTTAAACTGTGGTGGAAATTCTGTATAGCTAATAATATTAGTATGTTTGAGCTGTCAATTCCAAGGGTCATGACCTCCTTGTCCAATCAATTTGATAAGGGCGCCTCATATGGCTCTCTAAATAGCCATCGATCTGCCCTATCGCTACTTCTAGGAAATAGTGTAGGAACAGACGACTGCATCATAAGATTATTGAAAGGAGTGTATCCCCAGGTGATACTCGACTATATTTCTAATTGGTTTCCAAATAAGAATCTATCAATCGATTTAATGTTACAAAAAAGCTGGCTGTTTTATTAGCCATTTGCACAGCCCACAGAGTCCAAACGTTGTCATTAATAAAGACCTCAAACAAAAATAAATTCTGGAGGCATTGATATAGTCATAACTGATATAGTAAAAACATCGGCCCCGGGTCGAGATCCTTTAGAAAATTCCTTTGCAAGTTCTGTTTGCTTTCCGCCAAATACATAATTATTAAACAAGACTGATTAATTATATTGATCATTATAAATCAAGGTTTATTATACACTAAGCAATAGTTAAAATATTGTTAATTAAAATATTGTCAACATATTATCAGATCAGATTAATTACACTTCATGTAAAGACATCAGTTTAATAAACAAGAATTTATTAAATTAGGTATTATTATTGAATTCTAAAAACAGCTAAAACTTCATCTCTTCTCTGAAGAATGAAGCGATGCAATATAATATAACTCGAAAAAAAATAATTAAGAAATGAAACAAAAGTTTATCTTCATCGGCGATCTATCTGCTCTTGAAACTTGAAGGAGTTTCGAACTGGATTTTCTAAATTTAAGTACTTACATTGATGCTTGAACAAGTTATTTAAAAAAAGTTACAAACAAGTCAGTTTTCAAGCCGTCTGGTGCAGTTCGTTGCATTTGTTTCAGTTTAATCAGAGATTTGATAATAATAATAATTTTTACTTAAGGAAAAGCACACTTTTTTCCCAATTTTTTTATTCAGTCATTTATAACAAATCAAAAACAATTACAATAAATCAAATCAAACTAACTCAAAAATAATTACATTAAAAATATAATCTAATTTATATTTATTTTATTTATATTTTTTTTTTTTTATTTCTGTTCTCAATGTCTCCCTAGATGGGCCCCAGTGGAGGCAGGCGGCTCTACCTATCCGTTGTGGTGGTCTCGGGGTGCGGTGCGCACGGGATGTGGGTCTGCCGGCTTTCTTGGCGTCTGCGCATGGGGTTGCCAACCTAGTCACTGTATTACTCAATACTAATGGTGACGGGGGAAGCATGCCCTTTGTGTCGGATGCTGTTTCAGCTTGGTTGGCCCTCAACTCGGGTGCGGCAATTCCCGAATCAGAGCATGTTCAGCGGGCGTGGGATGACATGGGGGTAAAGCTGCTCCAAGAGCAATTATTGGAGGGTGCGGTGGGAGTCGATAAGGCCAGGCTACGGGCAGTGTCAGAGCCCGAGTCAGGGGCGTGGTTACAGGCGATTCCTTCGCCTCATCTGGGCACTCTACTCGACGATGACTCTTTGCGTGTGGCGGTGGCTCTCCGCCTGGGCTGTAAGGTGTGCGAACCTCATATATGCACCTGCGGTTCTTTGGTGGAGGCCGATGGCCATCACGCACTAAGCTGTCGGCGCTGCACAGGGAGGTTCCCGCGTCACCACGCCCTGAACGACATAGTCCGTAGAGCCCTTATATCGGCAAACATCCCTTGCGTGCTTGAGCCTCCAGGTCTTAGCAGGTCTGATGGTAAGAGGCCGGATGGGCTGACTCTGGTGCCATGGAAAAACGGGAAGTGCCTGATCTGGGACGCAACTTGCGTCAGCACTGTCGCCGCCAGTCACTTGAGTCGCACCATGCACACTGCCTCTGCCGCCGCTGAAGACGCCTGCTCTAAAAAAAGGCTGAAGTACGCTTCCTTGGGTCAGCTTTACCATTTTGTGCCGATTGCTGTAGAGACTCTGGGCAGTTGGAGTACGGAGGCAAAGTGTTTTGTGGGGGATTTGGGCCGTAGGCTCGGGGAGGCAACGGGTGACTCCCGGTCCGGGTCGTTCTTGGTGCAAAGGATGGCCATCGCTATTCAGCGAGGTAATGCGGCCAGTATTATGGGCACTTTTGCACCGGGAACAATCAGGGGCGGGTTATTTATTGACATTTGACATTTGACATTTTATAAACGTCAATTAAAATGTCGTTGACATTTTGTAATTTCAAGATATATTTCATATTTATATTATTGTACTTAAGTTATGCTTTATTTATATTTATATGTAATTATTTATTTGTTAAAAAAGTTCAAATAAAATAAACGAAACAAATTGACATTGTGGTTGTCGCCATATTGAATTTTGATTAGTCAGGTTTTTAGATATTCTAGGCTATTAGACTGATTTTTGGAATCGATTTCATATCAAGTATTGTTTATAGAGTCCAGAAAAAAGTATTTTATTTCAATTCTTGTAAATAACAACATAAAAAATAGCTTATAAAGTTGTATTATTCAAATAAGCTGCCAAAACGCCATATTTGACAATACGCGTCAAATTGTATTCGTAGACGTCACACGCCAGTAAATAAACATTGCAGTGAACTAGTTGACTTAGTATTTTGCTGTTTGTGTTCATTTTAACAGTGAGTTCCCCCAAAAATGAGTTACAAATGGTGTGTAGTGCCAGCGTGTACTAACACGTCGATAAATACGCCGGAAAAACTATTTGTATGTGTTCCGAAAATGTCAAAATGCGCAAAAAGTGGTTGCAACTAGCTCGCAAGTTAACACGTGAGTAAAAAAATGACCGACCATAAGAGCATCAACTTTAGGAAAGTTCCCGCTGTCTGTTTTAACGTAGTTGCTCTCCGTTTGCACCTATGTATTTGGTATCCAAATATTACCGTAGGTAATGTAAGAAATCGTAAATTAATTAGCAAAATATCATAGCACAGCTACTAGAAAACTAGGCGTTCTTGCAAAGGTCCGGCGGTACTTCACACCGGGTCAGCTTCTAATGTTACAAAGCACAGGTCCGATCGTGTGTGGGGTACTGCAGCCACATATGGGCTGGTGCTGCAAAATGCCATCTGGCAGCTTTGGACTCAGTAGAAAGGCGTGCGAAGAGGCTAATTGGGGATCCAGATTTGGTTAAGTCCAATCTATAAAGCCTCGAGCACAGGCGCAGGGTAGCCAGTGTATCGGTATTTTACAGGTTGCATTTTGGAGAGTGTGCGCGGGAATTGCATGACTTGATTCCGCCATCTCCTTTCTACCATCGGACAACCCGACGTACGGCGAGTATCCACCCTTATGTTGTTGAAACTTCAACGGTCCGAACTAAGCGATTTGCTTCGTCGTTTATACCGCGTCCATCGAGGGACTGGAACAATTTGCCTACTGCGGTCTTCCCGTCCAGCTATAATTTAGGTGCCTTCAAGGCTAGAGTAAATAGGCTCTTAATAAACTAGTGCGCCTCACCATCAATGATTGCATCACTGCTTACCATCAGGTGGGATCGCAGTCAAGCACTGGTTTATATCGAATAATTTAAAAAAAAGCGTCAAAATTGTATTATAGGCACTCAAAAGAATAGCAGTCAATGACAGACATATTTACAGACTTGTGACGTTTAAATAGATTCAGCCAATAGTGATCGTTTTAAAAAGCATGGCGCTAGGTAAAATAAAATAAAGTTTATTTCGTATTTTTTATAAATTGTCCGCTATTTTTTAGATATATTGGTACAAATCGCTTTTAAAACCCACAATCTATGCGGATGGCAATAAATATGATCTTATTTTTCGTACTGTCAAATAGCCTATTGGCGTGAGAATCATAATTGGCCTGACTGTTACTGAAAGGAAGCGAATCACAATACTGGACATAACATACACTGTATTATCCGCGACTCTAAACGTCTCACTTAGATTCAATCAATTCGAATATGCCGCAGCTATTATGTCAAATCAAAAGTTACTGCGCAGAAAAAATATATCAATTAAAATTTCATTTGTATGACCGACTCTTCGCGATTCATTCGAGCGGGAATCCTCGGCTTCACTAAAAAAATATTTTAACCATCATTCCCTCCATGCAATTTGGACTAGGGAGCCTGTCCATTAAGGGTTCGAATTTTGAACAAAATTGCTTCAACGTTATTGCATACTTCGTTCAATTTTCCATTCGAATGAATGAATGCAATCCTTTTGTAAATTTCTCGTATGTGTTTATTTTAAATCATGTGTAAAATAGAGATTGAACTGGTATTTAAAATATTCGTTTCGGTAACACACAACATGTGGAAAATTTTTTTTGGGTATAGATTTGATTACTAGTCGATGTCTCTGTTTCTGTTTGGTTTGGATGTTTGAAAATTCTTGTCAAAGGCTTGTAATACCCCCCAAGCCTTCTAACATATGGCTGTACAATACCTAATTACAGATAATTTTGTAAAGGTAAGTAATTAGAGCATAGGTTGCGGTTAGATCCCTTTATTACCTGTCAAGCTCCCCTCATTATTAGCAAAGGATATAAATGCTAAAAAACAGAAATTAGTTACGCTGTCCTGTACTTATATCCGGTTTTTACGCCAGTTGTCTAATTCTAAATGACGTTAAATAATTAAGGGGCTTGACAGACAGCGCCAGCTCTTCGACAATAATGGCACAATGAAAAGTTTCAAAAATGCGGTCGATGTGCGTTGTTGAAGAGCGATTTTTGCGTAACTGAAATGGTTAGGCTGTTTTATTGGTTTAACTAAGTACCTTATAAGTGTGTCGTTTGAGTAGCCACCCTAGAATTTATTTAATAAAAGCGTTTGCGTTATTTTGTATCTGTTTAGGGTTCTATCCTAACCTAACTACACTATATGCATAAAACATTTTGGGAATACCTTTTTTTTAAATGATTCAAATTATTGCTTGACTGCGATCCCACCTGATGGTAAGGAGTGATGCAATCGTTGATGGTGAATCGCAATAGTTTATTAATTCACATTTATTGTGCGTACAGCTTAGGAGAGGAATAACCTAGCTATATGTTTACTAATATAGCTAAGACCAAGTGGTCGTTAAGTCAAGACTGAAAAGTTTTTTTTTAATCGTTATAAACTAGCGCTTGACACAGCACACACCGCAGCAGGCAAGTTGTTCCAGTGTTGTTGTTGTTGTTGTTTACTTTCAGATTAGCGTGTTCCATCGTCGACCATAGCATCGCTTACCGTCAGATAAGATAGTGGTGAAGAGCGAGTTTTTCCATCATAATCATTTTATTGCCCTTGCCCTATTATTATTATTGTTTCTTTATTGTCAGGCAACTAAGGCCCATAGATAAAATACATTATATTACAATCCTTTAAACAAAATAAACTAGTACATAATAAAAATGTTGTATATCGATGATCTACAAAACAAAATTTTTCATCGCAGTCGGAGGACTTTTTATAGAAAGTATTCTACAGACTGGTCCCTCGACGGCGATGAAAAATTTTGTTTCTTAGATAAAGTAGTTTTCGCGACATCGTGTTTAGTCAGTGAGTGAATGAGTGTCAAATTTTTATTTATAACACAGCTTACATCTTGTTTTTTGCTTTTTAGTTCATTTTTTTTTACATGGCAGTCGTGTTTTTTTAATTTTTAGTAGCGATGATTTACAGATAATCTTTGGATGGATTTTACAGAGACGTAGAAATGATACGCAGTTAGCTACCTACCGGTACACACCGTATTACAAGAACTACTTTCTGTAATACGGTGTGTTTTACCATATGGCTGCGAAATATATTGCAGTTAATTAACAAAGACATCGTATTGACCCTGGGAAATACTTTTAATTATTATCTATTTTGTAAAATTTCCTTTGTTCCTATTTAATGGGGACGAAAATAATGGAGACAAAGGGTACACACGAGCGTTAATGGAGCATCGAGGATATTAAAAAAAACTGGCCAAGTGCAAGCCGGACTCGCGAATGAAGAGTTCCTTACTCTCCGTAGCAAAAAAACACGTTTATTGTATGAGAGCCCCACTTATTAAATAATATAATAATAATAAAATAATATTCCACAACTATCACACAACGTCGTCTAGTCCCAAGCTAAGCAGAGCTTGTGTTATGGGTACTAGACAACTGATAATCATACTTATATATTTCTAAATACATACATATATTATAGATAAATTACACCCAGACACAGAACAAATGATCGTGCTCATCACACAAACATTTGTCCTGGGTGGAAATCGAACCCACGACCTCCGGCATAGCAGTCAGGGTCACTAACCACTAGACCAACAGGCCAGTATTAGTATTTTATTCTATTTTTAGTATTTGTAGTTACAAAGTCAACAAAATTACATCATCGGTGAAAATTTCCACTGTCTAGCTAACACGATTCATGAGATACAGCTTAGTGACAGGCGGACCAACAGACGGACGGGCGGACAGCAGAGTCTTAGAAATCGGGTTTCGTTTTACCCTTTCAGCACGGAACCCTAAAAGAGGTGAAAGCAAAAAGAAGTACAAAGCAGAGACTGTTAAAAAGAGGTTGAACCTAAAACAAGCATAAAGCAGAGAGTGGCAAAAGGTTGATGTACTTGTTGAGTTTCCCGCTGAGCAACTAACTGAAAACAGCACCATCTTTCTGAAGTTCATAGAAGTATTCCTATTCTACACAAACGCATCGTTTTGCAAGGCACGTCACAGTCTTCAATATTGTCACTCACGCAAATTGACAAGTCTGTTCGTCTAGTAGTGTTTGTGTGATGAACATGATCGTTTGTTCTGTGCCTGGGTGTAATTTATCTATATATGTATGTATTTTGAAATATATAAGTATGTTTATCAGTTGTCCAGTACTCATAAACAGCAGCGGAGCAGTGCAGTGGTGGCCGAGTGGTAACGGCCTCGACTTACGAGTTGTAGGTTCCGGGTTCAAACCTAGCCAGGCGCATTACTTTGTGTAATTAATTTCATCACCACTGCTCTCAAAATGGTGAAGGAAAACATCGTGAGGAAACCGGCATGTCCTAGAACCAAAAATTCGAAGACATGTGACATCCACCAACCCGCACTGGGCCCTCGTGGTAGATTACGGCCCATTCCCTCTCCTAGAGAGGAGGCCTGAGTCCCAACAGTGGGAACATTACAAGGCCGACTATGCTATGCTATGCAGTACTCATAATACAAGCTCTGCTTAGCTTGGGACTAGACGGCGTTATGTGATAGTTGTGGAAAAAAGAAAAAATAAATTGCTTACACATCAAGCTTTTGTTGACTTGAAACCCACCTGTGTTCACGACCTTAGTGTTCACGGTAATTCTTTCGAACAATTTTCCAGTCCTGGCAGGCATCGACCCTAGTGGGCCCCACTAGTTTTGGTAATTAAATACTGTACTGTTGTATACTGCCTTCAGTTTAACATCACAGTCATCGAAATCATCATCTTCATTGATATAGTCAATATATGACTGATGAGAGTTAATTTTATTATGCTAACGAAGGCACTGCATGTTGACCGAGTGTTACCAAGCAAAGGTCATAACCAACGTATACCTAGGCAGTATATTTGTCTTGCCTTGCCTTGCCGTCACACAGTGTTGATTGTTTAGTTGGCTGAGTTAAGGGGATGCAACTCGACATACATTTTAACTGTTTATCATACATCCGCACTTACGCGATTATGACGTTATTACACATTTTTCATTAGATATTTTGGTAACACAGTATCTTGTGGATGTTATTTAAGCTTCTATTGAAATCAATTTATAAATTTTTGTAAAACTAATCCAATAAAGACCTCTGAAAATCTGCTATAGTACATGAACTTTGACACTTCATAATTTACTCAAAAATTAAAAAGTATAACAATAGAAAGAAGCCTTGCAAATTTAATCAAGATTCTAAATGATGACAACTATTTTCAAAAACATTTAAGGGTTTAAAAAAACACGTATTTCCTGGAACAAGTTTTGTAAAAAATTCTAGTAAATCACTGAATTACCGGATGCCAAAAGAGTTTTCAGGCGTTATCTCTCTTTTTTCGCGTTGCCTATTCGATGCGATGTCTGACATCGCATTTTTTTGCGTTAGATGAAGTGACAAGCTTGTAAACCATGCTCGATATTGACGATAGGCGAGTGCAAAACGACCCTCATAAGGCAAGCGCCAGAGTGTATAGAAATCATAGTAGTATGCGTTCCTTCGAAAGTGTCGACCACATGTACAGAAAAAAATTGTGTTTGCTTCGAAATTTTCGACCGATTTTGAGGTTAAAATTCGGTGCCGGAGTTAATGTTTCTTGTTAGCTATAACCTAGAAGTTTTTGAGTCAAGAGCGAATAGGTAACTTACCTTTACACCTTTTAATAGTTTTCAATCGTTAAAAGACTCATCAGAAAACGTAATTTAGTGGTATTACAACGTTAGTGATATACGTAAAAAAGTGGCCTATATGGAAAGCGATCAATAGACTATACATTCAAATAGGCCGTTGCAAGCACAACCTGGTAAAATGGGGAATTATAGACCCCTCCGACACCCAGTGTGAGTGCGGTGGTCCTGACCAGACGATGGCCCACTTATTAGAGTACCCAAAATGTCCCTACATCTGCACAGTGGAGGGCCTAAAAAAAAAATAACAGACATAAATAGATTAAAGAGTTTCAACATTGTGATATTATACAAACGATCGCCACTTCCAGGCATAAAATATTACTGCACTAGCACTCTATCTATTTTTAACTGAAAATGTAATAAGTTATATTTTCAGAACGAAAGACTCTGCCTTGAACTAATATTTTTCACTCGCGTTGATCAATGCACGTTTCATGAAATAAGAAGTATAAAATGACACAACGTTTGTTATTTTGGGTAGTGTTATTGTGTATATCTTTGTAGTATATCCTGGAACAAGTTTATCTTTTCTTTTCTTTATCTTTGTAGTATCTTTGTAATTAAGATCAGTCTCTTGAGTAATCAAATCCCTACTGAAAATAATTTTGCGGTCACTCCATCTGGGGACGTATATAATTATGCAAGTCTTCTAGTAATAAGGCATGCCAATTGACTGTTTTTCGAACTACTGCGGATAAGCGCACGAGCTCGCCTCCGCTTCAATTTACTGTGTTTATAGTATAAGGCTCGGCGCCTATGAGTCGCAACTCAACCCCCGTTTATTTACATATTCGTAAGCGTATAGAAAAACATCATTTGATACATGTGAAAATTTGTCACTGTAGTACTCGGCTCCATAACACCCTTGTCTACGGCTCCGGCGAATTTCACCTCGATTAATACTTTATCAAAGTCAGATCAGTCTGACTCTAAGTTTGATCTCAATATTGATATTTTAATTGAAATAACAAATCTATTTGGAATTTAATTAATTAATGGACTATACCAATCCAGGTGTATAATAGTGTATTGCAAAACGAAATATAAAATTGTTTTAATTATATTCCTATGGTAAGTCTAGCACTTTTACAGCGACTTCATTTGCGAGAATGTTTTCATAAAAACTTTACCACCTCTAAAATTGTGTTTTGAGGGTTGTATTGAAAAACTATTAATGGCAGTCTTTATTATTCATTTTGATTAATATTTAGCTAAGTTTCAAGTATATAACCCAAGGAATAAAATTCTCATATACAGTGTGGAAAAATTAGTCTGGAGGGACCTTAAATCCTTAAGTTGGCTCATTTTGCTTAAAGGAAATGTCTCCTTTTCCTTTATTTCATGGATATCTTGTACGACAGACGAGAGTAAGACCAAATATTTGTTAGAGAAATTTTATCCTGAATAATAATCCTATCGATTAGTATAATAAAATTGCGAGTGTTTGGTTTTTTTTTTAATTTTGGTTGGTTCGAGTTCCGGGTGAGGCAAGCGAGTTTTGGAAACTCTTTGAAAGCAGTTTTGTTTCTTTCTAAAAATAAAGGAATGTCTCCTCTAAGTAATATGAGCCAACGTTTCCATCCAGGGCTCGATTTATTTTTCCACGCTGTATATACAACCTTTAACACCAACTAAACCGTTTTACAGGGGTAGATATGAAAAACGAATTTTATTTACTTGTTTTTTTTTATTGGGTGGCAAAATCATTTCATGACAAATCCCGCTTATGGGCGGAGCGGTAAATAGTGTCAGACTTTTACTGACTAAAAACCCACTTCTGTTCCTTTTTTGCCTTCGTCCCAGGGCCCCGGGTTTCACTTTCACACTACCCCTGGCTCCAGTAGGCTTTGACCCCGCTGGGCCTATATTTGCTGACATCTCCCTGAGGCGCGCGTGGAACAGTACGCGCCGTCGACGACTTGGGCTCGGTCCGGACGGTTACCGGACGGTCGGACGGTGAGCCACCCATTGCTCGCCGTCCGCAAGCCCGTATTTACTTGGGTTACCATTTTCGCTAAGTTTAAGGAATAAATTTTTGCATACAATCTAACTTTTACCTTTTCACTCACTTATAGGTTGAATTTCCATAAACATTTGACTTTTTTATCCTAGTAGTTTCAGCTGTGTAAATGTAAATATATAAACAAAGCGCCATTGTCTAAATGTCAATAATATGCAGTCGAGTTAAGGCCGTTGCTCCTATTTAGTGCCATAAAACAGTGGTTTTCTTAAACCTACTCCTCGGTAACGGCTATGTCAAAAGATTTGAAAAAAAAATACACCCCTATTTTTTATTTAGTAAAAAAAAAATGGTGCTCTATCCGTACCCGATATTTGTGTAGTAAAAGTAAAAAAAGGGAATCCCAAAATTGACAGGAAAATTTGTCATCATTGTGTAAATCATAATTGAATCAATTATTCATAACAATTGCTACTAGAAAATACTAGACGCAGTGTTTTTCCATTGTTTTTCTTTCATAAACAATATAGCCTGTACAATATTTCCATAAATTGAGTAACATTTTGGAATATAAACAAACTCTATTCTACTCTAATAACTTTGCTGTTTTTTTTGTTAGACTTTTACTGACTAAAAACCCTCTCCTGTTCCTTCGTTGCTTTTCGTAACGAGGCCGAACCTTCCTTTCAGAAACAGATCCTTGGCCCCAGTAGGCTTCGATCCGGCGAGCTACCCATTGTTCACCGTCCGCGAACCTAAAACCTACGGTGGCTGGAAATCGGGATCGGAATCCCGGAGGCAACTTTAGCGTAAGGACCGTTGCCTCACGTGTGCGGCTTCCTCCTTTACTAGAAAACTACATAACACCATCGAGTTTGGGTTCATTTGATTCGTATTGACGAGAACTTTAATCGTATATGGTAACCAGGGTCTGATGATGGAGGTGGAAGGTGGCCATAGGATCTTTGCATAGGTTGTAAAGGGTTGTATACATATACCAACTCAATCTTGATAGGTACTGACTACTTTAACGCAATGGAAATTCAAATTATTGTGTTTGATCAAAGAATAACAAAATGGCTCTGATTCTAAAGTTTTTTCTTACTTTTAAAAATGGATGCGTTAATATCTACGCATTCGTTATTGCAAATTCAACGCGTTTTGATTATGTTCTTTTGGTTTCTGTACGATTTTCGGTGCTAATAAAATTAAAGAATTCTTTTTACTAAAAAATACTATTTAATATGGATGCTGATCCTGTGAGCTTTTTCTCTTTTTGAAAAAACTAAGTTTTTTTCTAACTAGTTTTGGACATTTTTATTTTTCGGTGTTTTGTTTCCAATGTTTGCTTGTGATATTTAATTTTCTACATAAATACAGGAACCTGAGAACTTTGATACAAAATTTTCCACACGGTGTCTCTTTTAGTTTTGTCGCACATGTGCTCTAAATGCCTTCGTCATTTTCAATGGCTAAGCAACCATTATTCATAGTCATAGTAGTCATAGTAATTTATTGGTAAGGGATTGTCACAAGTCATTTAAAGAATGTTACATAAAATTAGTCAACAAATGATTACTATAACAATGTCAAATAATAAAAAATGTCAAACAAATAAAAGAAAATACAAGAAAACAAAATAAATCGAAAGTAAAACACGAATTAAAATAAAAACAATCCTAATAAAAGTCAAAATAATTTTCATTCTAAATTAATATTTGCGTCAAAGTTAAATTAAATTAAATCATAAATTCGTCAAACGAAGAAAAAGCTTGCTCGATAAGCCATTTTTTCAAATGAGCTTTGAAGCTCCCTACAGTTGGGGCACTAGAAATAGCTACAGGCAGCTGATTATAAACTGTCGTTATCATTACGTTGTCTATCAATCATCGATTTGTTAAATCTACATAGAGAAGATAATTGTTAAAGTATTTGCAGTTGAAATAATTGTTTGCAGCGACGAGCAATTTGCTTTCCACAAAATGACCGTAAAATATTAACTTGGGTGAAATATAGCGCCTGTTGAAAAACGTATAGCAACAATACTTTTTCGAACACAATGCAATGCGTAGCGTTTTTTTTTTAGAGGGTGTCTCCGTTTTTATTGACTAAAACCCACTCCTATTCCTTCTTTGCCTTCGTTCCAGGGCCAACAACCAACGACCCCTAGGCTTCGACAATTCTGGGCCTCTACGGTTTGGTTTGGCTGACATCTCCTTGAGGCGCGTTTGGAACACTACGCGTCGTCGACGACTTCGGCTCGGTCCTGATGGTTACCGGACGGTGGACGGCGAGTTACCCTTTGCTGACCGTTCGCAAGCCCACACCTACGGTGGCTGGAAATCGGGCTCGGGATCCTGGCGGCTGCGGCGTGAAGGCCGTTCGCGTGCGGCCGCCTCCTTTGCTAGCATCACTGCTTCGCAAAGCGACCGCCTGCCATTCCCCTCGCTATATAATGCGTAGCGTGCAGGCAGGTGTAGTTAAAATGCATTTTATCTCAACTCACTGTATTTGTGTAAAGTCATACTACCGTGTTCATTAATAGTTTACGACAAAAACGTTATTGCTTATGTGTTTTAGTATAATTGAGTGACTTGATCACCTATTGCATAGTTTCAATATGTGACAAATATAATTCTACGTTCCGAAATCAATTAAAGAAATATCTATATATATATAAAAGGAGAAACTGACTGACTGACTGACATATCAACGCACAGCCGAAACTACTGGGACTAGGAACATGAAATTTTGAACAAGGCTTCCTTTTATGACGTAGGCGAGCACTAAGAGAGGATTTTTCAAAATTCATCCCCCCATGGGATGAAACGCGGGTCCAAAGTTTATATGGAGAAAGTTTCTTTTCCGCGGGCGAAGCTGTTTACAGAAGCTAGTCTAATATATAAAGTACTAGCTTCTGCCCGCGGCTTCGCTCGCGTAAACGGAGGTTTTTCCATATAAACTTTGGACCCCCGTTTCATCCCCTTATGGAGTGAATTTTGTAAAATCCTTTCTTAGTGCTCGCCTACGTCATAAAAGGAAGCCTTGTGCAAAATTTCACGCTCTTCGTCCCAGTAGTTTCGGCTGTGCGTTGATATGTCAGTCAGTCAGTTTCTCCTTTTATATATATAGATAAAGTCTAATATGTAGCTACAAAAAATAAAATTAAAAAAAAAACTGAAATTTTATTATTTGTTTTGGATGATGGATGCGAGACGCGTGGCGACACGTGGAGGAATCCTATATCCAGCAGTGGACCGTCTTTCGGCTGAAATGATGATGATTTGTTTTGGCAGTTTTCCTAAAAACAACCAAAATTTTTTAAAGGCACTTACTTTAGTGACAACACCGCGTACCTATCGCACATATATTTTATAGGATTAGGTGGATGGCTGAGCCCTTTCTGTTAGAAGTAGGTTATTTTCTGGTTAGTTTAAATCATTCGTATTTAGACAATTTCATGATAGGAAGTGAGCAGTAAGTTTGACTATTCTGTTGGTCTAGTGGTTAGTGACCCTGACTGCTGTGCCGGAGGTCGTGGGTTCGATTCTCACCCAGGACAAATGTTTGCGTAATGAGCATCGCATGACAATTCTTTTTTTAATATTTAATTAAGCTGAAACACGGCTAGGATACATTGATTAATATAAATATTCCAGAATATATTCTGCTTTTTATCCGTTGATCACAGAGTATAGTAAATGCCGTGCCATGCCGTGTCTTTAGTCTAATAATATAATATAATAATATTCACACAACTATCACACAACGCCGTCTAGTCTCAAGCTAAGCAGAGCTTGTGTTATGAGTACTAGACAACTGATAAACATACTTAAATATTACTAAATACATACATATTATAGATAAATTACACCCAGACACAGAACTAATGATTGTGCTCATCACACAAACATTTGTCCTGGGTGGGAATCGAACCCACGACCTCCGGCATAGCAGTCAGGGCCACTAACCACTAGACCAACAGGCCAGTCAGTATGATTGACATGCGCTTGAAAAAAAATTAAAAGCATGTCTTCTAAAATAAAAAACAAAATCACACTAAAAAGAAAACAGGACTAATCGAAAGAGTTTTTTTATAACAGAGTACTTAGGCAGTAGATAATACTGCAACATGTAGTAAGGACGACTGCTTAAAATCAAAACATAGTAACTCGTTCCATCAAAAATGTTCAGGAGAGCAAAAAATCTGGTCGGCTACTTTGATTCGTTCGCCCGAGGAAACCAGAAGTGATAGCGATTTGGGTGTTTGGCGAAAAGTTGTTCTATATTTATTTATTTATTATTTGGCTTTTCAACAATAAGCACGCTAATACATCACAATTCGCACAATACCAACTTACGTCTAAGCGCCTCATCACTTACAGAAAAGCACAGCATGCACTACACTGTACGCAGTTAATAACCTAGCTAATTAAAATGACATAAAAAGACAGTTAAAATAACATATTCCAAATTAAATTAAAATGATTAAAATTAAAATAAATTACATTAAATTTGATCACAATAAATTCGATTTTAATATTTTAATATATTCGATTTTAATATTATTAAATAAGATTAGGTAAACATTAGGTTTTTGACTAGGACTTAGTTATAAGTAGCAAGCATTATATTGTTGACATTCTAGTTGTTATACTCTTAATCATTTTTAGAGTATCATGAATCACTCATACTTTATTTTTATTTGTGAATTTACCCAAATTTTGTTTTTTTTTTCCTTAATCTGCAATCAGTTTCACTACTTTTAGCAGGTGTTTTGAAATGTAATTTCATGGCGGGATCAGCGTGACTCCAGTGAGCCAACTACCCCCAATCAGTTGCTAAGTCCCCTTTTGCAATTGGACTATGTTGTCTTTCCTTTTTAATCTTTTTGAATAACTTCTGGTTTTAAGAGCTGCCGCCAGAACCACGGAACATTTATCTGTTCCGTGGCCAGAACCCTGCCTTTCCAGTCTCTCCTGGTACTTTTGCGAGTATTTTTGGATTTCCTCCAAGACAGTATTCATTTTTAGTTGGTCGTGGATTTCGGTGTTGGTGATGAACCAAGGAACATCAGAAATAGTCTGCAAAATCATGTTTTGCATTCTCTGTATTATGCTATTACTTGATTTGCAGGCGCTTCCCCATAGTTGGATTCCGTAGAGCCGACACTGGCTTAAGGATTACTTTGTAGATAAGGAGTTTGTTGTCAATACTCAATATGCTGTTGCGTCCCATTATTTACCCAAATATGAATGTAAAAATAATATCAAAACTTAGTACGTCTTCTTACTAGGTTATCAATTTGATTTTCTATGGCAAACGTAGGTTCTAGGAGATCAAGATCTTGATAACAATCTTCGGAATAATCATCAAATAGTTGTAGTGCAGGTTTTTGTACTACCAAAGGTATATAATCGGGATCAGCTGCGGAGTCATCACTCAAGTAAGCAGTATCAAATCCAAGGTTACTATAAGAAACGATACTATCATAGATCGTTACATTTTCGGCTGATGATCCAGGGATAGGAGTGTTGTAGTTGATAACAGTTTGGTCAGTATCTGTTTTAGCTTCATCATTTGCTCTGAAAGCGGAAAAATGAGCAAGGCTATCACGCAACCAACACCAAAAACAAAACGGCAGTAAGTATTAGTTATTTAGTTTGGGTAAAGAAAAAAAAACTTTCCTTCATTGTTTGGGTAAAGTCCCGTTCTGTTCTATAGGGCAAAGAGTAAAGGAGATTTATGTGGCGCTAGTAGAGCTCACACTGGTTAAAATTATTATCTCTGTAAATACAATTAAATTTAAAAATCGGCCACAAATGGGCACTTCGATAAAATGTTTCTGGTATCTTTTGATAGAACATAGGGCGTGTTTAAATGAAAAGTGGCTGCTTTTCTCATAAACATAGGTAAGGGTACCTATGTTTATGAGAAAAGCAGCCACTTTTCTCATAAACATAGGTATGTTACATTACTGTTTTAATTAGAAACTTTTTATATCGGATCACATTAAAAATTACCGAGATGCCCATTGTGGCTTATTTTTAATATAATTTTCTTTACAGAGGTAATAATTTATAACTAGTGCAGGTGAAACTAGCGCTGCCTAAGGCCCCTTAATCCGGAACCACTACTTTTCGTCGATAATTAGCAAAATATCCTAAAATAAGCATAATTGGCTTTTGCACATTCATCACACGAAAGCTAGCACAACAAACCAGTTTTGTTAGTTTTATTATGAAGATAATGCAACGACAATTAATAAAATTGCGTGTAACTCATTTAATTATTTTTTACACGGGGCGAAACTTTTGTTCGCCGGTGACACTGGACTTACTAAACGAAATTTCATCTATTTTACAATCGGTGCCAAATTCAAAGCATAGCAAGTTGGTATTTCAAATTTATAACTTAGTCTAAGCCTAAGTCGCTTGAGTTACTTGGGTTTTAAATTTGTTTTTTGACTTACTAAGTTTAAAATTTGTACTTCAAGGAAATTTTCGTAATCATTCCAAATTGCTTAGACTTGCTAATTTTTTTTTTTTAAATTAGGTATCAATGTGGGTGTTTTAAGGTTCACATAATTTTGATACCGTCTTCTAAGTCGACAAATGCCAAAAAACGTTTTTTTTTTCTAATCCCCTGTTACAAGGTTTTTAATTTGGGCAGCCGAGAAGGCCCCACACTATTTCCGACAACAGTCAAGAACACAATTTGCAAGTAAGCACCTGTTTAAGCCGGCTTTAAACAATTAGGCCGCTCGTTGAGACAACATTAATATTCCACTTCAAAAGCTTAATAAAAATAGAAAAAGGAAAAAAAAAACAACTGTTGTCTGAAGCTAATCAAACAAAAAAAAATAGAAAAATAAGTCGACCTCTCATACGCTCATCAAAAACATGATTATTCTTCACAGAACGGTGCCAAGGACATTATCAACAAAGTATAAGCCGAAGATAATTGATGCGAAATTGTACCATCAAAATACTTCTGCGAATCGACAACTCACTTTAATAAAATATACATTATTAATGCCAACTGACAATCAATAATTACGGTTTGAGAGACCAAAATCTCTTTGTAAAATGATAAATTGGTGTTCGTAATCGCAATCGATACTGGTTGTGTGCTTAAATAATTCATTTCCATTTAAATACATATTATCTTCACAAATTTTACGTGAAAATAATATACTTACCTTTTCATCATTTTCCTTTTTTTTTATTCGATATATACCAGGCTTTGGCGATTGATGGTTTTTTTTTTTTTTTTTTTTTCGGTGGGAAAATCATCTTATGACATCCCCCGCCCTTGGGCGGGGCGGGAGATAGTGTCAGACTTTTACTGACTAAAAACCCACTCCTGTTCCTTCGTTGCCTTTCGTACCAGGGCCGAGTCTTCCTTTCAGAATCAGACCCTTGGCCCCAGTAGGCTTCGACCCTGCCAGGCCCCTACAGCTGCTGACATCTCCTTGAGGCACGCGTGGAACAGCACGCGCCGTCGACGACTTGGGCTCGGTCTGGACGGTTACCGGACGGTCGGACGGCGAGCCACCCATTGCTCGCCGCCCGCAAGCCTGCGCCTACGATGGCCGGAAATCGGGATCGGAATCCCGGCGGCGATTGGGGCGTGAGGACCGTTGCCTCACGCGATCGGCCGCCTCCTTTGCTAGCATTACTGCTTCGCAGAAGGAGGCGACCGCCTGCCACTCCTCCTCACTCCGGACTATGGCCTGTACCAAGGCCCGGCGCGAGAGATCGCCGCCGCCAATCGCCCCCACGAGGACACGGCGTTGCTCTGCCCAAGCGGGGCACACCTCCACCGTGTGCTCCACCGTGTCCTCCGGGCAGTCCGCACAATGGCGGCACCCGGGCGTTTCTTCCGCACGAATCCGGTGCAGGAACCTCCCGAACTTACCATGTCCGGTGAGGACCTGCGTCATGCGGAAGGTAAGGACGCCGTGTTGCCTTTCCAGCCACTCCTCAAAGAGGGGACTTATCGCCATAATTATGGCGTGCCCAGCACTGGGTTGCGATAGTCGCTGTCGCCATTCCGCCATGAGACCCCGCCGGAGCTCTGCCCGCCATGCCGCGACTTGTCGCGGCAGCGGAGTTTCACCCCGACGTTGCATCTCCACGCGCAGATCGTGCATGCGTGCAAGGCCTGCTGCCACCAGGTCCCATGGTTGCTGGCCAGCAAGGAGGCTCGCCGCTTCGCGGGATACCGTGCGATATCCCCTCACCATCCGTATGGCCATGACCCTCTGGCACGCGTTCAGCTGGGCCGCCGGTCGCTTTCGCAGTGACGGCGCCCACACCGGCGCCCCATAAAGGGCCATGGACCGGACGATGCCTGCGTAGAGCCTCCGGCAGGAGGCGTCTGGACCCCCGAGGTTGGGCAGGAGCCGCTTGAGGGCAGCCCCAGTCCGATTCAGTTTGGGAGCCAGACGTCGGAAGTGCTCCTCGAAATTCCACCGGCTGTCGAGGACGAGTCCCAGGTACTTCATCGTCGACCCGACGCCGATGTGAACTCCTCCTACCGTTAATTGGGAATTCCGAGGTGGCGCGCTCCGAGGGCCGTGAAAACACATGGCCTCGGACTTGTGTAGCGCCACCTTGAGTCCCAACTGCTGGATCCTATCAACGACTATCGCAACCCCGCGTGTCGCTAATTCGACCGCCGCCTGGTATGACTCTCCCTGAGCCAGGACCAGCGTGTCGTCTGCGTAGCAGACCACGCTGACCCCGTCAGGGAGGTCGCCGCGCAGCACGTAGTCGTAGCCTTGTTCCACAAGGGCGGTCCTAGTACCGATCCCTGCGGAACACCGCACGACATCTCTCGCCGTTTCCACTCACCCTGGTGACCAGGGTAGATGATGTACCTGTCCGACAGGTAGGCCTCGATCACACGACAGAGGTAGTCGGGCACTCGGTGATACCGGAGTGCACTCCTAATGCTACTCCAGGGCAGGGAGTTAAAGGCGTTAGCGATGTCCAACGACACCGCCACGACACACCTACCCTGGGACACCGCATCCCCCGTCGTGAGAGCTCGTACGCGCATGATGGCGTCCACCGTGGAGCGCCTCCTGCGAAAACCGAACTGGCCGTCCGCCAGATCCGGCCCCACTCGTGTTAGGTGCGCGACGAGGCGGTCTGCAATTACTCTTTCAAAGAGCTTGCCCACCTCGTCGAGCAGCACAATGGGCCGGTACGCGGACGGAGAGTCCGCAGGGCGCCCCGGCTTGGCGATAAGGACCAGTTTCCCCGTCTTCCAGAGAAGTGGGAATTGGCCCCTCTCCATGCATGCGCTAAAGAGCCCCTTTAATCGAGACCCGAGTGCCTCCATGGCCAGGACCCAGGCTTTACCAGGCAAGCCGTCGGGTCCTGGGGCGGTATTCTTGGCACTTAGCCTTCGTACCGCCACACTCATCTCTACCTCGGTCACCTCTGGAGCATTGTCGTCGTCGTCGCCATCGTGATCCACGTTAGACACTGCTGGTGGCGGAGCCATGAGCGGGGGAGAGTGTTCCCCTCGCGCAGGGAACAGATTGCTCACCACACCCTCCACAATCTGGGGCCGGAGACTCTGTGTGAGTGGGGGAGCCCAGGGGCGGAGTTTTTCCCGCACCACCTTGTAAGGGCGTCCCCACGGGTCTCCGTTCAGAGTCCCCAGCCACACGTTGCGGGCCTCCAACTTGGCCCGCTTTATTTCCGCTCGGAGGGTGCGCTTCGCCACTCTGTATCCCTCATACAGCTCCGCCTCTCTGACCTCCGCATCCGGCGGGCGGATGCGGCGACTGCAGTGTCTGGCGTACCGGCGCCGCGCGGCATTGCATGCATTCCGCAGTGCCGCAATCTCCGGCGACCACCAGTACACCTGGCGCCGGGCACGTCCTGGCCGGACTCGGGGCATTGCCACGTCGCAGATTTGCGACATGGCCTCCCGGAACCACTCTGCCTCGACGTCGATGTCGACAGACCTGTCCGGTGCTTGCACCCAGGCCTGTACCATCGCGGCTTCCAGGAGGAGCTCCCGGTCCAGCTGCTTCAGCGCCCAACGCGGACCACACGGGGTCCGTGGGACCGGCGCGATCGAGGTCTGGGCGGAGACGTCAAACCGAATGTACTGGTGGTCCGAGTACGTCTCCACCCCCTCCATGACGCGCCAGTCGACGACACGTGGTGACAGAGCAGGGCTGGCGAACGATATGTCCACCACTGACTCGCCCTGCATCCGCACACACGTGGGGACGGAACCCCGGTTTAGGACGACCAGGCCTGTCTCCAGAGCCCAGTCCTCCACCATCCGACCCCGCTGGTTCGTGAACCGGGTGGCGACTGATGGTGAGGCGCACTAGTTTATTAAGAGCCTATTCACTCTAGCCTTGAAGGCACCTAAATTATAGTTGGACGGGAAGACCGCAGCAGGCAAATTGTTCCAGTCCCTCGATGTACGCGGTATAAACGACGAAGCAAATCGCTTAGTTCGGACCGTTGAAGTTTCAACAACGTAAGGGTGGATACTCCACGTACGTCGGGTTGTCCGATGGTAGAAAGGAGATGGCGGAATCAAGTCACCGCACACACTTTTCTTTTTATCATTATGTTTTAATGCAAAAATAATTTGGTAATTCTTAATGGCAATAGAAAGGGCTATTCTAGGAGTTTCCTTGCGTGATCAAATCGGGAATGAGGATATTCGCAGGACAACTAAGAAGAAAAAGATCAGTAATCGCCTTTTAGGGATGGGCGTTTTTTCATTACCCGATGACCCGTTTACCACAGTGGTTTATAGCGCCGGTTGAGACGCAAGGGTCGCAGGTTCGCTTCCCGCACCAACACAAAAGTTTGTTGATGGAACAGATATTTGTGTTGGGTCTGCGTGTTAGTGGTAGCTTCGTTGTTCCGCAGCATGTAAGCAGGACATTTATATATTTTTCGGTCGATCAGTGTGCATTTCTCTTTTCACACTTCGCCACTTATTCGAGTCATCAAATAAACAATGAGCACCAGAACAGGTTTTCTAAAAGTCGACGCCTCTGCTCCGAAAAGGCTCCGAAGTAATTCCTCGCATGTAATCCTCGGCTACGCTTATTGTGAAAACATTCTTCTTAGCAACTTGTAGCATGGTAAAAATTTGCTATCATATTTTGAAAGGCGCTTTATCGAGTTCATATTATTCACTAAAGGAGCAATTTTCACCGGAATGGCAGTGTACACTGGCGGGAAGCTGACAAGATGCGCGTGACTGCATGCTCTTGTTAAACCTTTCATGCAATATTGGTATTTTAAGGATTCATATAAAGTTGAAAACTATTTTGCACTAAACGTGTTGCCGCGTCGCTGCCGCGCGCTGCAAATTCGATACGAATATTTAAGCACTATTCCGTTCAGAATATCGAAATGTCAAACCCAAAATAGATATTTCACTCCGACAATATTTCAACGTTGAAACCTACGAATCTGAGCGAAATATTTAATTACAGAGGAAAACATGGCGGCAGCTTTGTCAAAATTCGAAAATGCCACGTTCTGAATGGAATCTATGCAAGCGTTTGTTTTCATGACTGATTTATGTCAAGACTGATTAGGTAAGCGCGCTCATCGTCGACCGCATCGTCGCATTCCATCAGGTGTTTCCATGAGATAACGGTCAAGCGCGAACCAATCAAGAATAAAAAAAAGTATTTTGTGACATGTATACAGTTTACACCGGGGATCAATCAAGTATAGAAAAACATACCTTTGTCGCGTGACGACAAGGAGGCGTGTTAATAAGGATGTTTCAAAATTTCTGCAAATGCAACTTCAACCGATCAATTGCAACCTTATGTTTCGGAGATAGAGTCTATAATCAAATTTAATTTATAACTCGTGTCCACCCTTAAAATTTCCTTTCTAACTTCATGGTTATTTCAACACAGCATCCGCTGTTCGCCCGTCCAGAACCCACGGCCTAGGGGACTTTACTAAAGCTAAACCTGACTATTGGCTTTTACATTATGTCGAAACGGTATATTTATCGTTGAACGACTATTTTTTGTAGCTGTTCCTATTATAACAACTGTTTGTCGTGGCCACGATACAAAATCGCAACAACGACACATGACTTACGTCACGGTTTAGTCTTGTTAAATGTTATCGTTTTACGACTGTCGTTGTAGCCGTTTCCACTATCATGACAATCTGTTGTCACCGCAATAATTTCGTAGACGACAGTAAATCGTGTCGTTCTATATGTGATCCATTTAAATATCTACGCCCCGACAATTAAAACTACACGATCATCTGTCGTCACGTCCAATTGGAAACGCGGCCTTATGTAACACAGAAATTATATTCGATAGCAGAAATTTATTGTATTAATATTATTGTAAGCTTGTTTCTATAGTTACTAGTAATAGTTCGTTTGTTTCAAATATCGAGTATGTCGAGACATTATGTCTTAGAGGAAAAGTCACAAGAGTCTGATAGGATTCGTAAATTGAGATTATCAGTTTTGTGATAAAGTTGTGAGATAATAATATTATGGAATATTTTTAACTGTGCATCAAATTGGCAAAAAAAAAATTAGTACAGGCCATGGTCCGGAGCGAGAAGGAGTGGCAGGCGGTCGCCTCCTTCTACGAAGCAGTAATGCTAGCAAAGGAGGCGGACGCTCGCGCGAGAGACCCACCGGGATCCCGATCCCGATTTCCAGCCACCGTAGGCGTTAGCTTGCGGACGGCGAACAATGGGTAGCTCGCCGTCCGACCGTATGGTAACCGTCCGGACCGAGCCCAAGTTGTCGACGTCGCGTAGTGTTCCACGTGCGCCTCAAAGAGATAACAGTAAAACTGTAGGGGGCTAGCAGAGTCGAAGCCTACTCGAGCCATGGGTGATGCGAAAGAGAACCCCGGGACCCTGGAACGAAGGCAAGGAAGGAGCAGGAGCGGGTTTTTAGTCAGTAACAATCTGACACTATCAAGTGCAGGGGATGTCATTGAATGATTTTCCCCCCGAAAAAAAAAACACCTAGGGGGATGAAACGGGGGTCCAAAGCTTGTAAGTAGAAACCTACTTTCACGCGTGGGAAGCCGCTGCCAGAAGCTAGTAAATAATAATTCTGTTTCATCTTAACCTGTAAATCTCAAAGAAATATGACATGAAATGTCATTAAAAAATAATTCAATCATTTTATTCGATACATCAAGTACTGATAATTGTTCTACCATGAAAAAAAGTACTAGGTAGGTACCATAATTATTATTCAATTCTTTGAGCCAGATGCATGTATACCGTTTCGTTCCTGTTCCCGGAATTTTGTGGGGGTAGGTGTGGGGTTGGGTGGTGGGCGGTGCAGCCCCGGGCGATGCAACGGGGATCAAATATTTGAGCTCGTTTCCGAGAATGCCCGGGAAAATTCATATATGACTGACAATACCTTTAGAATTGAAACTTTGTGTGGGTTCATAACATAACGATTTTACTTTGTTATGCAACAATATAATGTTTCTGCACAAAACTAAAATAGACTGGTATAAAATGCCATAGGCAATAAGCCCGCCTTTGTACAGTGTTTAATTAATAGAGCATAAATATTTAATTAATTAGTATCTTTTAGTGATAGTAAATAGAAGCTACTTGGTTATGGGAAATGAATAATGTAGCAGGTATGATGACCCAGGCTTGCGGGATTGTTGATAACTGAAAAAATATGAGATGGTTTTTGTTACTAAAAGCCTTACGTAACCTCTTGCCGCTGTAATCTATCGATCAGCCATATTTTTTTGTTACCACAGACTCAAAATGTGACTTCGTGGTTGCGTATTGACAATAAATTCTAGTTTTAAGTTCGATCGACTATAATAATCGACTACCTCAATACTTTTTTGCCAACTTTATTTTGTTTGTTTTTTTTTTTATACCCCTTGACGTATATGTAATGGTTTATTGTTATATATGTTTTTGGTTTGTTTATTCAGTGATTTTAAGTATATACCTAATATGTTATCCTTGCTGGTCGATCAACGTCTAACGACGGCTGGTGCTGTAGATCAACGCTGAGGCTCTGTCTTACACGAGCCCCAGCATTTTGCTGAGCGCTGGCTGTTTTGCACGGATGTGACGCAAATCCTACCACTAATAATATAAGTAGTCATTGTTTTTATTTTCAAGGTATACGCAATGTTTGACGTAAATAAACTCTTTAACTTTCTTCTGTCCTCGTGAAAGAAAAAAGAAAGAAAACATATTTATTCTGCCCAAATAGACGCACAATAAAAAATAGTCATCTGTCGGGCCATGTGCAAACCGGGCATAACTGTGCTGTGTGCTGTGTGCTGTGTGCTGTGCTGTGTGCTGTGCTGTGTGCTGTGTTGTGTGCTGTGCTGTGTGCTGTGCTGTGTGCTGTGCTGTGCTGTGTGTGTGCTGTGCTGTGCGTGCTTGTAACGCGTTCCATTTGACGTCTAAAACTGTTAAAGGGATGAAGCTATTAGGGTGTAAAACTCCATCCTTCGTTCCCGCTCGCGCAATTGATATATTAACACGTCATGGTAAGGAAACTTATTCCAAAAGCCGATGCCCACCCACCCGAAATCAGCCAAGAATATTTTTCATCAATATCAAATGAAAGACGTCACCAGCCGGACAACGGCCTCCCCTAAATGTCCCACATTTATCGGTCCATGTTTTTCGCGCCTATTGGATTCACGTTTTCAGGTGTACTCAGGCAGGGCTAAGGGAGTCTTTAATATCGTGCGGATTTCATCACGCATGCGAAATTGCTCCGCACGTGTAACCCCCGCAAATGTCCATTTTATACAAGTATTTATTATAATGCGTGGAATACTCACGCAAGTCGCGTTTCTTTACATTGTGAACGGCAAAAAAATCATGTAGTCAATAATACACCGTGTATTTTTGGCCGATTGAAAACCTCCAATGAGTTTTTTAGTATTTTGTTGTTATAGCGGCAACCCAGGTAGGCCGCTGGAAACACAACTTGGCAAAATGGGGTTTTATAGATCCGTCGGATATTCAATATGACTGCGGTGCTCCTGTTCAAAACATGAGCCACATACTAGAATGCCCCTCGTGCCCATACACCTGCACTCTGCAGGATTTGATGAGTGCTACCGATGCTGCTATTAATGTAGCCACCTATTGGGCCTAAACAGTTTGACGAGTTTATCATCGAATCGAAAAGAAGAAGAAGAAGCGGCAATGGAAATGTATGATCTGTTAAAATTTCAACTCTCTAACTACCATGAACCGCATAAGATACAACCTGATGACGAACGGACAGACAGACAGACGGACAGCGGAGTCTTAGTAATAGGGTCCCGTTGTATCCTTAATAAATAAGATTACATCAACACCACAAATAAAATAAAATAAAATAAAGTTAAAAAATAAACTTTTTACAAAAAAAAAATATAACCGACTTCAATGTAAAAAAAAACACAGATTAGTGCAAAGTAACTTTAATTTCGGAAGTCGGCGTTACTATAATTTTTGTCTCTTTGTTATTTAACATCGACTTCCGAAATTATTATATAAATATTATTATAATAAACATTTTACAGTTTATAGTTATGGTACCACCACTAAAAAGTACGCCTCAGCCAAACTTAAATACCTTTTAGCCAGAACGCATCTCATGAGAATTGTAATAATCCTAAACACGGTTAGATTACATTAATTTATCACAGAGTTCCAGGGTCTTCAGGCTTCATCATCAGATCAGTTCGATATATTCGCCCTCTACTTTCAGTCAGTCATCGACTACACGTATAAACAAAGCAATTTTATTTGTTACGACAGTTCTGCTGTGATCCTATGAGTAGTTCTGTTCCATATCTTCGAAGTTCATGATCAGATCATAACAATATTTCTATGGGACCAACTTGGAAGAATGTGAACCTGTCATTGTCAATCTAACAATTGACCGAGAAATCGGTGAACATAAAAAAAAAGTACATTCAGCCGAACATAGAACCTCCTCCTTTTTGAAGTCGGTTAAAAAACAGATTATCTATATATATAAAAGAAAGTCGTGTTAGTTACACTGTTTATAACTCAAGAACGGCTGAACCGATTTGGCTGAAAATTGGTGGGGAGGTAGCTTAGAACCAGGAGACGGACATAGGGTACTTTTTAACGAGTAGGGTAGAGTAGGGTAGAGTAGGGTAGAGTAGGGTAGAGTAGGGTAGAGTAGGGTAGAGTAGGGTAGAGTAGGGTAGAGTAGGGTAATTTTTTTTTTTTACTAATTCCCGCTTTTGGGCAGAACAACGTCTGCCGGGACCGCTAGTATGTTAATATATTTAATTAAGTAAATCATAGCAGATCGTTAAATAGTAAATATTATAAATCGGATTACTATTAAAATAAATTTAATTACAATAAAAATAAATTAAGTACAATTAACAAAAAGACTCATAGATCGCAGTGATTTATAATAACAATTATGTTTTTTTTTTAAATGTATTTAACTCATGCAATTTTGAAGTTAGAAAAAGATGAAAAATACAGTAAGAAAATGCTGGGAAGCGACTGACGCAGAGCGTGTTTACCATGTTTTAACCGACTAATTATTCTTGCTAGCATAACGTTATTTGTACCAGACGGGTGAATCGTGAGCCGGGCAACAGCTAGTTTGATTACCCAGCAATCATCAAAAATTTACAGTGCTGTGTGATAAACAGATATGCTATAAAGAGTTCAGCGTTAATTTCTTTGGAAATTTTCAAATGAGTTACTTTGATCCTGGAACTTAAAGGGCAACTACTAAAACAGATTCTGACATGTCATTTCACTACATTCAGAGCGGGTTATATAAGTTATATGATAATGTCTTCTTACCTCAAAGAAAAGCATATGTTTTGTTTCAACACACTTTTTGAAAACTGACTCCTATCTCACTGCTTTAAGGCACACAATGAGGTATTTATTTATTTATTTATTTTTTTATTATTAGTCTTTTCAACAATAAGCACGCTAATACATCACAATTCGCACAATACC
The DNA here is from genome assembly GCA_961205895.1 of Mythimna pallens. Classification (NCBI taxonomy): domain Eukaryota; kingdom Metazoa; phylum Arthropoda; class Insecta; order Lepidoptera; family Noctuidae; genus Mythimna; species Mythimna pallens. Next base: position 2,306,751 of record OY540824.1, read on the forward strand.
AACTTACGTCTAAGCGCCTCATCACTTACAGAAAAGCACAGCATGCACTACATTGTACGCAGTTAATAACCTAGCTAATTAAAATGACATAAACAGACAGTTAAAATGACATAAGTTAATCCAAATTAAATTAAAATGATTTAAATTAAATTAAATTAAATTTGATCACAATAAGTTCGATTTTAATATTATATAAGATTAGGTAAACTTAGGTATATTTTGTACTAGTGCGTAAAAATACTCCTACTAACCCCAAAACATATTCAATTTATTACACATACTAGCTACTGTGGCTTCGCTCTCGTCGACTGACTACTCTATTCTACTCTACTCAACTCTACCCTACGCTATTTACCTAACTACCTAATTTACGCTACCTATCAGGTGGTTAGGTAGAGTAAATGGTACATGATAACGACAAAAAACATGTAACAGAGATATTTGTAATTACAAAACATGATTGAAAAGAGTGTCCATGGAGTTTCTTGCACATTCTTCTCCATAGAGATCTACGCTTTGGAATGTGCAATTAGCATCATTTTTTTTTTTGACTGACTGACTTCTTGACATTTCAAAAGTGCCTGTAAATGGTTTATTTGAAATAAATGCTTTTGAATCTTTGAATCTTTGAAATCAGGTAGGTAGGTAGGCCCTAATTACGCTAAGTACAACCTTCCCTGTATGCTGTGAACAAAACAAAAAAATAATATACCGTGACCAGGAGAAATAGGGGTTCTTTTTTATGTTTATAGATTATAACATCAGGTTTTTCGCCGACAAATCCTCGTCGGTCGTCGTCGGTCCTCCTTGGTCGGTCGCTTGGCAACCTCACGAAAATCGACCTTGTCACTCCGATAAGATTCCGCAAAGTATTTCTCACAATAATTTGTAACAATATAGTATCTATTTATGTTTATGATTTTTTTTCGAGTAAGTGTGTTTGATAAACGTCGTTTGATACACGTGTGCATTTTTCATGGCAGTCTATTTGCTCTATATTGCACCTCGGCTGCAATGATAACGTTGTATACGCCCACTTGTATCAAAATCTATATATATAAAAGAAAGTCGTGTTAGTTACACTGTTTATAACTCAAGAACGGCAGAACCGATTTGGCTGAAAATTGGTGGGGAGGTAGCTTAGAACCAGGAGACGGACATAGAGTACTTTTTAACGAGTAGGGTAGAGTAGGGTAGAGTAGGGTAGAGTAGGGTAGAGTAGGGTAGAGTAGGGTAGAGTAGGGTAGAGTAGGGTAGAGTAGGGTAGAGTAGGGTAGAGTAGGGCAGAGTAGGGTAATTTTTTTTTTTTACTAAATCCCGCTTTTGGGCAGAACAACGTCTGCCGGGACCGCTAGTGTACTATAAATTATTGTGGTCAAGGAAAAGGATTTTTTTAAACTCATTACTGTGGTACTCAGTACCGTCTCTATTCTGAGCTGTATAAAAAATAATATTATTATTAATAAGTGGTGCACATTGTCCACTATGTTGCATTTGCTCTGCATTATAAAAAAGGAGAAAAATAGTTTAAAGGAGATACAAAACTGTAAAACAATGTAGATTTTTTAACGAATCAGAGTTATTTTGTTCTTATAATTCATTGGGTATTTTTTTTGTACATATTCTGACAGTCGTTGTCTTGCTTGTGTTTTAAGGTACTTTAATAAACGCTTCGGAGTTTCCTTGCGTGATCGAATCAGAAATGAACATATCCGCAGGAGAACCGAGGTTGCCGACAAAGCACGAAGAATCGCCAAACTTAAGTGACAGTGGGCAGGGCACATTGCTCGCAGAACAGATGGCCGTTGGGCCGAAAGTTTCTGGATTGGTGATCGCGTACCTACCGGAAGACGCAGCGTTGGAAGGCCTCCTATAAGGTGACCTTGTAAAGGTTGCAGGAATCTGATGGATGCGAGACGCACAGGACCGTTCATTGTGGCGACACTTGGGGGATGCCTATGTCCAACAGTGGACCTTTATCGGCTGTAATGATGATGATGATGATGATAAATAAACGCTTTCTATTTTCGAGTGTCTCCATTTCCATTTTCGATTTGTTACTTCATGGCTGTAAGAAAATAATCGAGTTTCTACACACGCCGGTGACATTCAACATTAGCCGGGGGCGAACTACCCTTGGTGAACTGCCCGGGGCGAAATATCGGCTCGGAATATTCTAGGCTCTTACCTTCGAGCACATGTCATCGTAATTTGATCAGCGTTTAGCGAATATAGTATTTTTTTCTACCTAGGTATGTTTTTTGGTTTATAAAGGCGGGTAACCGGATATTGAGGCTTAGCTAGAGCCTGTACCATTTTGTGTTATCCGCTAGGGCTCGGGTCTGATAGGCCTTTTATGGCAGGTTGTAGGACCATAGGTTTCCTTTCCTGAAATTCCCCATGGTCCAATACCGGGCATCAGCACTGCTGGGCTCCTTCGAGATCGGTAACATCTCGTTGAGGCGCGCGTGGAACTAACTAGGGCTTTAGCTTACCGGACAGGCAGATGACAAGCTATGGCCATTCGAACCAATAGTTCCTGAGATAAGCGCGTTCAAACAAACATATATACAAACAGCTGATTAATTCCCAAAAATATACAAATTTGATAAATAGGTGTCTTCAATGCTAGAGTGAATAGGCTCTTAATAAACTAGTGAGGCACACCATCAATGATTGCATCACTGCTTACCATCAGGTGGGATCACAGTCAAGCACTGGTTTATATCAATTAAAAAAAAATACTGGTGATTTATTTTGTATTATAATTTTATTTAATTTTTTACACCTAGCACATAAAGTGCCGAACAGTAGATCTTTTCTGAACTAATTTCCGACTGTAAAAGTGGCTGGATAGATACTGGGCGACTAGTGTGTTCATCTGCGTTTCCGACTCATAGAAATTGTCAATGTGCTTACCCAAAACTGCAACATTAAACGGCTGTAGTTTTATTTTTTTTACTAAACAGCATCAATGATAAATGTTTTTTTTTTTTGTCAGTTTATATAAGACGAGGCCAGTGTTTTCTAGCTGACTGCCTTGAGAAGAAAAACCGAAACACAGTGGTCAAAGTCTCTTTTAAAGTCTATGTCTGTCTATGTAATGGTCAAATTGTATGTTAGGCAAGTAGTAACTATTGTGCTAATGATAGGTAAAGAGTTGAGTCCTGAAGATAGTACAGTATTCTTCGGCATAACTCTAGATGCTAAGCTTCAGTGGGCCCCACTTATAGACAAATTTTCGAAAAAACTTAGCTCCGCAGCATACGCTGTTAGACAAATTCGAAATTTAACTGATGTAGAGACTGCCCGTTTAGTTTACTTTAGCTATTTCCAGTGTCATGTCGTACGGTATTTTACTGTGGGGAAATGCCGCCGATATCCAGTCAATTTTCGTTTTGCAGAAAAGGGCTAATTTTGTTCGATTTATAAATTAAATCCCAGATACTCGGTCTTTTGAGGAAAGAGCTATATAAATTTGAGTGGACCTGTCCAGTCAGTGCAAGCATTTGTCAGTATTCGTAAAGCTTAATTCAGGACTACTAAGGAGCTCAACGACTATATTGGTTATTAAATGTAGCAGTAATTAACTTTTCAAATATTGTTATGCAAAAAAGGGAGACGTGGTGGAAACTTTTTACCTTACATCTTTTGTACATACGTAAGCTAAAGGTGTGTCCAGACCATCCCACGCGTCGCTCGCGCGCAATCTACGCACCGTACTCGAATGGCGCAGGAGGTGCACGCGTGCTGCCTTTGGTACACACACATAGTTCAAACGCAAAAGAAGCTACGTGCGCACGAGCCGCGTGCACGCTGCACGCGCGCCTCACTCGAGCCTTGCCGTAGCTGCACTAGAGCGGCGCACCAAACTTGGGCTATAGCCGCACACGAGCAACACGCGCGCAGTTTGCAAGCGGCGCATTGACGGCGCATTCTCCAGGTCTAGTCTAGGACTAGACACACCTTAATGACGGTGACAATGTTTCTGTGCGTGCATTTTTTTTAGTTACATTGACAGTTTGCCCTTCCGCCAGATATGAAAGCTTTCTAGCTTACTATGATATGTTATTATAAATATTACAAAAATCATCTATCAAAAAATCAATTACCCAACCCAATTATGTGAATGTTACAAAATGTTATGGACATTATACTTCCTGCAAAATTCTATTCATCATAACTTTGAAATCCTCAATCTACATAATTATTACAATCTTCATGAACGCATCACTCATTCAATATATATATCTACCTACTTATTTCCTTAAATAATTATATGTTAACAAAGTACAAAACTCAGCAGCAATATAATCACTACATTAACTTCAAGCACACTTACAATAGTTAAAACCACTCTAATCAGAAAAAGTAAGCCACATTTTTTTAGCCACATTAGTCTGTCTAAATCGACACTAAGTGGCTAAATCTGATCACTTCCTATCCGTGTCTAGCCACTCAAAGTGTTAGCGTTTTAAGCCGATCAAACATGAGCGAAGCGCTGCATTTTTGATCAGCAGGTAGTACTGAAATAGATAGCGTGTATCTAATGGTTCGATGGGCTACCTTCATGATTATTTTTCCATCAATAGCACTGAGTTTCGATAAGTATTGAAACTGCATTTTAATTTTTCTTTATTATCTTTATATAGTATAATTTTCTGCATGAGATTGCCCTGTGCGATAAGACCGCACTTTTTACACTTTTTTACACAAAGTCTGTCCATATTATGATGTGTACAATGAAGTATATAATAAGTAAATAAATAATGTGTCTGTTTCTCACACAACTTTTAAACAGTTTGACTGATTTAAAAATTTTGAGTGTATTTGGATGAGTCCCTGGATGGTTCGAAAATACAATTGTATCCGGTAGGCGGCGCTGCAATCGAGTTCTATTTTTTTTTTCTGACAACGTGCCAGCTTTCGGCCAGGATAACATCTAACGAGACCGCTAGTAATATTATAAAGTTAAAAGGTTTGTTTTTAAGTCCCGTAACTCAAAAGGACAAAAAGGAACCTTTATAGTCTAGTCTAAAAGTCTAAAGTCTAAAGTTATTTTTTCACATAGGCCTACATGGGCACTTAAAACGTCAGAAGCTAGTGCACGGTTCCAAATTGGTCGTTTCCTATGGAGAAGAACCGGCAGGAAACTCCATGGTTACTCTTTTAAAAAAGTGATTGTTTACAATATTTTCATTTCATTACAGTATTAATAGATTCACTTTGTTGTCCGTCTGTCTGTATATCTGTCTGTCAAGAACCTTTATCACAGGATCGCGTACAGGTAGTTATCGAGTTGAAATTAACACCATATACTCAGGTTTGCAGTACCTTGAAGCTGTGAAAAAATCAAACTTCTGATTTAACGAAAAAAAAGATGCGGCCGTTTATGTCGCAAAAAATGTGTATTTCGACTCTCAAGGGAATCAAAATTCATAGGATGCTTCCCGTTGACCTAGAATCCTGAAATTTGGCATGAAGCAAGGTCTTATGGTACAAGTATAGGAAAAAATCTGAAAACTGTAAATTTGTCACATACATTATATATATACATTATTGAATGAGTTAAAATTATATACGATTCTTTTAAATAAAATGCAGTTTGCATGAACTCGCAGTACAATCATCAAACTACGATTCCTACCTAAAACTGACACCGGATCAATCAAAGGGGTGCGCCGTCCGTCTTTTTTTTTTTTCCCGGGTGGGAAAATCATCTAATGACAACCCCCGCTCTTGGGCGGAGCGGGAGATAGTGTCAGACATTTACTGACTAAAAACCCACTCCTGTTCCTTCTTTGCCATTTCTTTTTTTTTCCAGGGCCCCGGAGGTCACTTTCGCATCACCCATGGCCCCAGTAGGCTTCGACCCTGTTGGGCCCCTACGGTTGCTGACATCTCCTTGAGGCGCGCGTGGAACACTACGCGCCGTCGACGACTTGTTGTTACCGGACGATAGGACGGCGAGCCACCCATTGCTCGCCGTCCGCAAGCCCGCGCCTACGGTGGCCGGAAATTGGGATCGGAATCCCGGCGGCGGTTGGGGCGTGAGGACCGTTGCCGTTGCCTCACGCGATCGGCCGCCTCCTTTGCTAGCATTACTGCTTCGCAGAAGGAGGCGACCGCCTGCCACTCTTCCTCGCTCCGGACCATGGCCTGTACCAAGCTTCAAGCGTATGCCCGGCGCGAAAGATCGCTGCCGCCGATCACCCTCACGGCCATCCGTCTGAGTTGTGATTACGTTTAGTGAGTGCAACCACTGTAAGCGATCGCAGGGGAAGCTGATAATAAAACTTATAGAGATAGCTCGGTAGAGATATATGATGATAGGCTCGCGTTTGACCACTATCTCACCTGATGGTAAGCGATGATGTGGTCGACGATGGAACACGCTTGCCTAGAAGTAGCCTATTCACTATTGACTTAAAGACCCCTAAGTTTTACTTCAACATTTATATATCTTAATTATTAAAATGCTTAACTTAACCTAATTAAAACTAACTTACGAAATAAAAATAAAAGCCTAAAGTAGTAAAAAAACAATCTAAAGCACTGCGTCGAAAAACTCCTCCGCATCGCTTTCGACTCGGTAATGTACCCAAAAGACTGGCAGCATTGCCACGCTGAATGGCAATGCTTATCCTTTGTCCAAAGTAAAAGGCAGCTCTTAGGTCACGCGAAGTGTCAACAAGGCGTTTTGAAAGTTGTTTACATAATTTGTGAGCATTCGGACCCCACGATTCGAGAGTTTCAACCCCAAACGGTTCAAAAATATAACTTCCAATATTTGACTGGCCTGTTGGTCTAGTGGTTAGTGGCCCTGACTGCTATGCCGGAGGTCGTGGGTTCGATTCCCACCGAGGACAAATGTTTGTGTGATGAGCACGATCATTTGTTCTGTGTCTGGGTGTAATTTATCTATATATGTATGTATTTAGAAATATATAAATATGTTTATCAGTTGTCTAGTACCCATAACACAAGCTCTGCTTAGCTTGGGACTAGACGGCGTTGTGTGATAGTTGTAAAAAAAAAATATATATATATATATATTTCCGCCGCTTGAGCTTCTCTGCAGCCGCTGCGGCAGTACCGGCACAGCATGACAAGCTAGGAAGATGAGATGGTGCAAGAATAATAGATAGTTAGGTTGGTAGAGAGTGAGCACATCCGAAGAGGGCCTTCTATTACGTAATTTTGTTTCAGGGTTGACTGTTTATTGGACGTGATTAAAATGTGATGTTTTCTTTTTTTTTATCACCTTTGATAGTCATTGTCATCTTTCTGCCCTTTGTCTCGAGTTATTTGGTTCTTCCATTCTGTTCTGTCACCCATTACGTTATCCCTAACTCCCTTTTCTTTTATCACTTCTCACACAATCCATCCATCTTTTCTTTGGCCAACCTCTCTATCCCCTCTCTATTTATTCATATGTATACTCATAACTCTTTAAATGATATGCTTTTCATCCCTCCTTTTCATCATCATCATCATCATTTCAGCCTAAAGACGTCCACTATTGGACATAGGCCTCCCCTAAATGTCGCCACAATGACCGGTGCTGTGCGTCTCGCATCCATCGGATTCCTGCGACCCTCACCAGATCAGCGGTCCACCTTGTGGGAGGCCTTTCAATGCTGCGTCTTCCGGTACGTGGTCGCCATTCCTCCTCTTCACATGACTATTTTGATTTTTTATTTAAACATGTACCTACCAACCACAAAATTTGAAAGTAGAATCCTGAGCTAATTTTACAACTACAAATGCAAGTATAACTTTTCAGACATACTACGAGTATTATCGGGAATTTGACAGCAAGCCTACTTAGCTACAAACTTTTCGCCATGGAAGTTGTTGCCCAAAACTATCTCGGATTGGCCCCCCTCACCAGTAAAATATAAGCTGCTTAACCCTTAGTTCGTTTAGGGATGTTATTATTACATAATATCGCGTTTTTTACGAAAAATCGCCAAAAAAAAGTTTTGGAAAAAACGAATATGCAAATATCGTACACCCGTGTGTACAGGTTTTCAAGGTCATTGTTTAATAAATGAACAACGGCAACGCTTGAAAGTGTAACTGCTCCCTAGCCAAGTTACAACCGTTTCGTTTCGATTCTCTTTTCGTTGATCGGCCACGCCGCTTATTCCTTTGTTTTGGCCACATGGCTGAGCGTTGAGATGACGTCAGACCAAAGGAATCGGAAGCGTGGCCGACTTGAGGCGATCAGCGAAAAGTGAATCGAAACGGTTATAACTTGGCTAGGAGGGCTGGTCCTAGAACACAAAAGGCAAAAAAAAACGCGGTTTTAGTCAGTAAAAGTATGACACATTCTCTCGAAATTTCTCGACATTTGATGATTTCATAATTCAAAAAAAGAAGGCCTTTAATGAATAAAAAAGGGAATTTTTGTAAGGTAATATTGATCATATATCTATAAATGTAGTATTATTAATTGAGAAAAATTCTTGAAAAACAATGAATCATTTATTAATCCTGCATCGGCCTTTGAAAGCTTCATCGTATCAAATATATATTTTGCCAGAGAATATCTGCAGCTGCACTGAACACGGATTATATTAAAATCAAAAATACGAATCAGAATATTAAATAAATAAGCTTTAAACTATAAAGCTAAAAGGTTTCCCGGTAAAGTTTCATCGAAGCGTGGAGTTTGAACCACGATTTAATATTATTGGAACTATAGGATTTCATACAAACGGCTTACAGACCGATGGGTCAAGCTGGAAACGGTGTACGCTGTATTCATCAGTCTGTGTTAAAAGGAGATTGGGCACTTATAGATTCACTTTTTGACGCGTATGGCCATTTGAGTTATTGTATAATTCATAACTATTATTTTTATTGTTTTTTACTTCAATTCATTGAAATCATTTGTAGGGTTTCTATTTTCACTTTAATTAGTATTTAATACAATAAATACGTCATTCGTTCTATTATAGTGAAGCGACTTCTTACTGAATTACAATCGATCGATTAATCATTAACGTAAATCGTGGAACAAAAAAACAATCTACATTCGTAACTAAAAAATATTAAGTGTTGTCATTATTATTTTTCTTTAATTATGTTAATATTTCTTTCGTTAAAAAGCAATTTCTAGGCAAAAATAAAACAATTAAGGTATAATCGATAATGTTATAACGCCGTAGTCAATTGATGTGTCACAACACTATTCGATGAAATGTCAAACGATTTTCGTTTACCGTGTTAAGCATGCCAAGAATATTGTTTTTAACTTTTCTCTGCTAACAAATATAAATTGGTGTCGAGTTTTAAGATTCTTGCAAGTTCATTTACTACATCGAGCGATTTGACTCTTTGTGTGTGCTGTAAAGTGAATTATTAGAACGTCTTTACGTCCATGATGATTTGATCTAGACTTAAAATAATATGTCGCGCTGTGTAATTGTTCTCTTTTATATATGCACACCCACTGCCATGGCCCAGAGGCAGGGTTTCAAAAAGGAATTGTTTTGAGATGTAACATAACCTCAATACTGAACTTATATTTTTTTTCAAAAACTCCACAATATATCATTTTGAATTTACCCTTGTTTTAAAGCATGACACTACCCTTTTTTGTTTCTAATTTACACTACTATACTATATCAAAAGTTTCGCAACCAAGTGTCATAGTAACTTGCCCAATCTCCTTTAGCATTTATTACTTTTTCCGCAATGCATTTTTCGGGTTCCGTACCTAACGGATAAAAATAAAAATGTCCGTCTGTCTGTCCGTTTGTCACCAGGCTGTATCGCATGAACCGTGATAGTTAGTTGAAATTTTCTCCGATTATGTATTCCTGTTGCCGTTATATCAACAAATACTTAAAAAAACAGAATAAAATAAATATTTAAGGGGGCTCCCATATAACAGAAATTATATTTTTGCCGTTTTTATAGATAATGGTTAGGAATCCTTCGTGCGGAGTCCGACTCGCACTTGGCCGATTCTTTTCTTCTTTATTATTGTTTATTGAATTATTTTATTTACACAAATATTTATAAATTAAGGTCTAAAACTAGAGGTAAAAGGTACAAAATTTCATTTTATCTGAACTAGGTATAAACCTGTATCTAGAACATTCGATCCCGATCCTTTATTCTAATCCCGGGATATCGGGTTTATCTATTATTTGTCCCGGGATCTAGGCATAGTCCCGGCATTGTATTGGAAATAAAAAGTTGTAATAAAAAGTCAATAAAGCACGTCTAATCAGTTTTTATTTGTCTTTTAGCAATAATAATAATAAATAATTAGGCACTTCCATAAATGATTTACAAATCTATTAAACTTTCAACTTAGTCAAGGAATAACACATAAAATGTACATTTATTTAAACAGAGGCGAAAAAGAACGTTTTGATTCTAAATTCAAATTCGAAATGTTTTTATTTTATAAAGGCCTCTAAGGGCACTTGTAAAACGTCAGATTATAAGCTAGTACATACTCAATGGAAAATGAAGCAATCATCATGAGGTTTTTATAAATCTGGCTCAACGAGATTAATTTCCTTTTAATGGTTTAGAAAAATACCGTTTCTTTATAATGTTTCTTGAGCTATGTTTTTCTAAAATGTTTTTTATTACGTGCTGAGGCTTTTCTTTCACTGACATTTCAGTTTTGTTTATTTAAAAGGTAGATTGAATCTGTGTTTGTCAATTTTTTTATTACCGTTTTTGTTTCAACTTTGTTTTTTAGTTACCCGAATAATATGTTTTTTTTTGTTGCCATCTTGCTTGGACTTTAAAACAAATCTTTTACATCACTATCAAAATTATTATTACTTTATATATTCTTTTCGCATATCGTCGATGATCTATCGTCTTTAATCTAAAAGTCACAGTGGTCACTTAATTGTTATTATACAAAACTTAAACTTATATTAATCCCAATTATTCCGGGATTTGTAAAATTATATCCCGAAAAATTTGGATCTAAAATACGGGCGTGATCCCTCGGGGTGATCGGGGGAGGCCTATGTCCAGCAGTCAGACGTCTTTCGGCTGAAATTATGATGATGATGATGATGATCCCTGGATCTCGAGTAACGGGATACCCGGATCGAATCCTCTACCTGTATCTCAGGTCATCCAAGTAACTAATTACTCGTATAAGCCAAAATTCATAAAACAATTAGTTAATAACATAGGAGTAATATTATTCAGTCAAATTCTGACCAATATTTTGCTTGATCAACAATTTTGCATCACCGCAAGACATTATTTTGTCACAATAACATAACATAACATAACATAATCAGCCTTTTAATGTTCCCACTGCTGGGATTCAGGCCTCCTCTCTTTAGAAGAGGGAATGGGCCGTAATCTACCACGCGGGCCCAGTGCGGATTGGTGAATGTCACATGTCTTCGAATTTTTGGTTCTAGGACATGCCGGTTTCCTCACGATGTTTTCCTTCACCGTTTTAAGAGCAGTGGTGATAAAATAAATTACACAAAGTAATGCATGCGCCTGGCTGGGTATAAACCCGTGACCTACAACTCGTAAGTCGGGGCCGTTACCACTCGGCCACCACTGTTCTCAATATTCCATTATAATTTTTTGCAAGGAAACCGTTTTAACGATTTTATTTTTGATAGGCTTGCGTTTAAACACTATCTCTTTTGATAATAAAACGTGTGACGAAATGGTTAACAAAAGAGCATGCTTGCCTAGATAAATGATAAATAATATTTATTTTGTAAATAGGTTTAAAAAAACACTTTAACACGTAAATTTATTTTTTCGTCCTTTTTTAACTAGATGAGGCCGGTGTTTCCTAGCTGACTACCCTGAGAAGAAACGCCGAAACAAACTCAGGTGTCAAAGTCTCTTTTAAAGACCTTACAATAAATATGTAATGGTCAAATCACATGAGAACCATGCAGATTTGTCTGAAATGGTCTAGAAGTAACCTATTCAGTCTTGCTTATAAACTACATGTTTGTAGCTATTAGGAAACACAGACTCCGGCAGGGAATTACACATTTTGCATAATGCTGATATATAATTATGAGTAGGTATCTATCTCGTGTTTCTTCCTTACTCTTAATTTGCAAATATTTTTTTTTATAAACTAGTGCACTACTGCGGTCCCACCTGATTGTAAGTAATGTAATCGTTGATGGTGAAGCGAACTAGTCTATTAAGAGCCTATTAACTCTGCCTTGAAGACACCTGAATTATAATCGGACAGGAAGACTGAAGCAGGCGAATTGTTCCAGTCCTTCGATGTACGCTGTATAAATGACGTACGTTAGTCGTAATGCTTAGTCCGAACCGTAGAGTTTTTAACAATGTAAGGGCGGACAATCGCCTTACGTCGTCGTATGTCCGATGGAAGAAATGTGATGACGGAATCAAGTCATATAATTCCTACCAAAATACATATTGTAAAATACCGAAAGGCAAGTTTAGTTTAAAAGAAAAGTTTGTTCTTACTTAATCAACTCTGGATCACCAATTAGCCACTTCGAATGCCTTTCTACCGAGTCCAAAGCTGCTAGACCGTCCGTTGTCATGAACCAAGTACCTACAAACACAAACAAAACGTTACATAAAAAAAGTTCACCCATTAAAAAGATAGTTAATATCGAGTTCACACGTAACACAAGCCCCATAATTAAGCTCATCCAAGGTATTGTTTCGCCCGAGATTCGAACCCACTGCCCTTTCGCAACGCGTTACGTAACCCATTGTGAGACATGATGGTTTCTGCTTATTGTCGCACATAAGGGCATAGACCATATGGGCACGGTATTTGTAATTTCTGTTTGTCTGTTGAACTAAAAAGATCTTGGTAATGGCAGTTGTTAAGGCTTGTTGTGCCTTAAATGGGAGACTTGAAACATTACAATCTTATTTGGAGCATTGGTTTTATTTCTCGTTGGGTTTGTATTTATTGTTATGTCTCTCTCTCTAATCTAAAAATTTAAAAAAAAACTTAAAAAAAAGCAAGTGAGAGTCGGACTTGCGCCCTGAGGGTTCCGTACAAACTTACATAAGTAAATAGTTTAATTCCCGAATGGATTAAGTATCGAAGATATTTCAGAATTGCAAAAAAAAGTGACGTAACAACAAATTTACAGTTTTCAAATTTATTCCTATACCTGTTCTATAAGACCTTGCTTTATGTCAACTTTCAGGATTCTGGGTCAACAGTATACGTTTTTTGCGACATAAACGGCCGTATCTTTTTTTTTCGTTAACACAGAAGTTTGATTTTTTCACAGCTTCAAGAGATTGCAGATCTGAGTATATGGTTTTAATTTCAACTCGATACCTCTACGCATTCCTAAGATAAAGGGTCTTGACAGACAGACAGACTGACAACAAAGTGATCCTAAAAGGATTTCGTTTTTTCCTCACTCGACATGATCATTGTCTTCTTCATTTTAACTATAAGACGTCCACTGATGGACATAGGACTCCCCCAACTGCCAGCACAACGAACGGTCCTATGCGTCTCGCAGCCATTGGATTCCTGTGACCCTCACCAGGTCATCGGTCCAGCTTGTGGGAGTCTTTCCAGCGCTGTGTCTTCCGGTACGCAGTAGCCACTCCAGAACCATTATGCCCCATCGACCATCTGCTCTGCAAGCAATATTATGGTCGCTTACAATAGGCCTCTTCAGAAGACTTAAAGTGTAACGAAAAGAGCTATGCTCGGAGTTTCCTTGCGTGATCATATCAGAATTGAAGATATCCGCAGGAGAACCAAGGTTGCCGAAATAGCTCGAAGAATCGTCAAACTTAAGTGGCAGTGGGCAGGGCACATTACTCGCAGAACAGATGGTTGATGGGGACGAAAGGTTCTGGAGTGGCGATCATGTACCGGAAAACGCAACGTTGGAAGGCTTCCCACATGGTAGACCGATGACCTGGTGAGAGTCGCGGGAATCCGATGGATGCGAGATACACAGGACCGATTATTATGGCGACACTTGGGGGAGATCTATGTCTAATAGTGGACGTCTTTCGGCTGAAATGATGATGATTTTGAAAGTTCCCAACGTGGTGTCCTACGGGCGATACAACGTGACTGCGGTTGTGAAGCGATCCGTTGCAGTTCATCCGAATTCAACGCAACGCGGCGACTTTGCCCTAAGTATGTGTGAAGCCGCTACTTTAGGCCCGGCACCTATTATCAGCATCGGCAACGACAAGAATCCTTCGGCATCCCTACATGAAATTGTACAATGTCGGAAATTATGCCTTGGGATGCTTTTTAGTCAGTTTTTACTGTCTGTTTAAGTCTGACATGATGATTTTCCCACTGAAAAAAAAGTTAAAACAATAATGGATTTAAGATAAAGGAAGTTAATAGACGACTGTACGATAATGCAGTTAATGAGCGGCCAGAGAAGTCACATGTACAGAAGTAATCATTGCCAAACAAGCGTGTCTTCAACATAGTCCTTAACCTTGTAATACGCTTTTCTGGCAAGGAAACGCTTAGTATGGGTTTTAAACTTTCCCTCGCTAAGCTGGGTAACCGTCTTGGGCAACTTGTTATAGAAACGTATGCTGTCAATAAGGAATGAGTTGCTTGTTTTAGCTAACCTCCATTTGGGTACTACAATTTCATGTTTATTACGTGTATTAATTCTATAATATAAAAATTGAATCGCAAAATGTGTTGGTAAGCGCATAACTCAACAACGCCTGGACCAATTTGGCCAATTCTTTTTTTAAAATGTTCGTTAAAGTTCAAAGATGGTTTTTACGGCGAGAAAAACTCGAATAGAGTAGGGTAGAGTAGAGTAGGGTAGAGTACAGTAGAGTAGAGTAGGGTAGAGTAGGATAAAGTAGTCAGTTGACAGGAGCGAAGCCGCGGGCAAAAGCTAGTATTATATAAATCGCTTCTAATTTTAAAAAGTCCTAAGTTTTTACAAACATACAAAATACTTTCTAAGATATAGAATGAATGCAGAGTCAGTATATCGATTTCTTTGAATATGTTTCTAATAGACTCGCCAGGACCCATTTTTTAAATCTCCATTCTCCATTTTTTGTATTGATCTCTTTTGCAAGATGAAAATTGATTCTACATCAGCTGCAGAGCCTCACAACAAAATGCCGTAGGACATAATACTGTGGAAATAGGCATTACAAACTAACCTAGCTGTCGATACATGTCAATTAGAGTGATAGCATAAGAACCCTTTACCTCCTGATAAAATATTAATGTAGATTTTAGTTGTTTTGAACTTAGCATCTTTCTATAACGGCAAAATTAATAATAATAATAATATTCCACAACCATCACACAACGCCGTCTAGTCTCAAGCTAAGCAGAGCTTGTGTTATGAGTACTAGACAACTGATAAACATACTTATATATTTCTAAATACATACATATTATAGATATTTTACACCCAGACACAGAACAAATGATTGTGCTCATTACACAAATATTTGTCCTGGGTGGGAATCGAACCCGCGACCTCCAGCATAGCAGTCAGGGCCACTAACCACTAGACCAAAACGCCAATCAAAAAATTCGTGCGTTCATTAAAAATGACTTAATTCACATTCCAGAGATGCCAGCCAAAGAAAGAGCGAAAGTCTATACAAAGTAAACTAGTTATTCAACCCGACATCGCCCGAGGTCAGATATTAATGGACAACAACATGGATACCACTTATGTAACATTTCGGATGTTAATTTACTGTTGTCAAAGAAAAAGATCATTATTTACAATTTAAAAACCACTTTATTGATGTTCAAGACACAGACAGATGACTTGTCTTAATTATCGTGTTTTTGTCTGACGATTGATTATGTTTTTATGCTGCAAAACTTATTATTCACACATAATAAGGGTTCAGTTAAAATCACCCTTTTCATAGCATACTGTCAAGTATTTTACACGTGTGGCCTGTGGACTAACTACAACTTCAGGATGCTGTTGGGGCTTCAGTAGTCATAGTCATCTCAACGCACAGTCACGTGGTCAGAATAAAGGAATCGGAGTCATGGCCTACTTTAAGCATTCGACGCAAGAGAATCGAAACGAAACGGTCGTAATTTGGCTAGGGGGGTTGGTTACCGATATAGCCCGAAGACTTGTAAAAACCTAATTAGCATTGGTCAGGGCTGGTTACTCGTAGAACGGATAGTCAATGAGAATGAAAGGTTGATTAGGCCTTCCACGTTGATCTGGTCAGGGTCACGGGGTCTCTCATCTCGTCTCAGACGAGATGAGAGACCCCGTGACCGGTACTGGTACTTGTGGCGGCAAATTCATCGTGTAAAATACCAAAAGGCTGGCTATCCTATGCCTGTGCGTCTTTGTATATCGTACTTAACTAAATCTGGAACCAAGTCATCGGTCCACCTTGTGGGAGGTATTCCAACGCTGCGTTTTTCGGTACGTAGTCGCCACTCTAGAACCTTTATCTTTTTAATAATACAAAAGAGCTCGCGGCCTTGAGCCGGACAGAACGGAATCGGGTGGAGAGCACGAAGCGGATGGTAGCTTAACTCCACTCCACCTCGCTCTGCATCAATGAATACACTTGCCACTTAACTCTACTCCACCACGCCCCGCATCAATGGATACACTCGCCACTTTTGACTACTCTTCTCCGCTCAACTCCGCTCACTTCAAAGGAAAAGCACCCTTACTAACGAACCTAGGAGAAAACAATATGCAGTCGAACTAACTGCAAGTGGCTGCTTTTAATAAAGTCCGTGTCTACCCACACAGATTTTATTGAAAACTGTGAATCGTGAAACACGTGTACGTACCACGCTTTCATTAAACTTACTGCCTCGTTGTTTCGACTACCTACTAGCTAGTAGCTAGTATTTTACACTATTTATTTTTTACAGAAAAATATACACAAGTAATATTAATACTTCCTTTCCAATTTCGGCTGTGGTAACTGGTTTCGGTCATCAATGCAACACAAAATACGGGTTGCGATATTCGTCATTTGTTTTAATGTGGCTAATATAGCCTGCTGCATATCTGCGGTTTAAAACTGCATGCACACTGTACAGTGCGGACACGTCAAAACACCATTTTTTTATTTTTCGTCGTTATTAAGAATAAATTTCTTAATAATTGATTACAATCTAGCCTAAAGGACTAATAAGTAATTTAACGCTAATTTATTTTTATACGGTTTTGCTTAAACTAAGAATAGCGTCCTTTAGCACTTATAGAAGTCCATAGCACTTTCTTAGAGTCTGATATTGATAAAAACACTTTGTTCATGTGTAATATGCATAGCACAGCATTGATGTTAGTGTGTTGGTGTAAAGTTATTGGATGTTGGAGGGCGGCTAATTTTCGATGGTCTCTCGTCTGACGTTGAGGTCTGTCTTCCACTGGTCTTCAGAAGTATAGACATTTTGTTAATTAAACGCCTCTAATCAGTCAGCGACAGGGGTATAGATTGCACTTCTTCATGTGTCTTTTCTGAACGTCTTTATTCCTGAGGAACTGACCGCCTTGTTTCTGCTTACGGAAAGTACGCAGAAACATTAAAATGTTAACAAGCCTTACTTAATCTACCTTCAAATATCACATTCAAAACTGTATAAATATAAATATGTGGTTCGAAAAATTGCTCCGCATCCCTGTCGACTGGAAAAGTGCCCAAGAGACTGGCGGTATTGCCACGGTGTATGGTAATTCTTTAATCTTTGACAGAAGTGAATGCCAGCCCTTGGGTCACGTGAAATGTCAACTAGGCGTTTGGATAAATATTTTAATAATGTAATATGAGAGCACACGGCCCAAAAGTTTCAACCCCAAACGACGAAATAGTTCAGTTTGATATAAGTGCTGAAAGTTTGTTATTGCGACCGAGGCGGAATTCGCACGAGCCGTAGGCGAGTGTTATGGAGCCGGGGACTGCAGTGAAAAATTTGTACGCGTATCAAACGACTTGTTTCAATACACTTACGAACATATGAATGAACGGGGGTTCACCGTAGAGTCGTGGTCAACGCGCGTCCAGTCTAATACGATAAAAGCAGTAAAATTGTGGCGCGGGAGAGCAGGCGCACTTTTCTGCACTAGTGCGGAAAACAGTCTATTGCGTGCTTTAAAGCGGTGGGATAAGAGCGCGTTTTCGAGTAAGTATATTGAAAATTTATGAGAAAATCCAAGAATTTCACAGGAAAAACACAATATGCTACACATTCACACCTACAAACAAAATCTAATTACATTAGTCTATACATTTAAACAGACTAATATCCGCCAGAAGCCTAAATGAAACCGAACTCACTGTAATGAATATTGTGAACCCAAAGGACATAATCAAAACCAATTCTCGGATTAATTACTCAAAGCCATATGCACCACAAACGTGGATCCACGTAGGTACAACGTCCATAGTCGTGATTAAAGTGCGGCGTTTAGATTAAATTTTACCGGACCTTTAGGCTACCAGTCCATTTGAACGGACACTAAAGTGGTCGATCAGGACATCGACGACCATTGTTGCGTGAATATAGAGGAATGCCGTTGGTGCTTTACAGCTTTGCCTTTCTGTATTAAACGCCGCTGAAACCTACAGCTTAATGAAGTACTTTGCACCTACACAGGTGTACAGTACTTCATTAAGCTGTACGTGCAGGACACACGTCCTGCGTGCGTTAAATGCCTGCATCCACTGTTACCAATACAGATTCTAGTTTGGATGTAACAGCGTCTGTTTTCGTAGAGCAGCCATTTTGGAAAAGTTTGTAGTTTGTAGTTCGCTAGTTTCTATATCACAGAATGTTAGACCTGTTTCGTTGAGGAAATTTAAATGAACGTGACCTTTATATTTTGTATTATAAAATATATGTATTTAAATTCTAGTTACGTGACGATCATGTGCAACTGAGGTATCTATCTATTTATCTAAATGAAGAAGCTGACTGACTTACATATCAACGCACAGCCCTAACTACTAGGACTAGAGCGTGAAAATTTGCACAAGGTTTCCTTTTATGACGTAGGCGAACACTAAGACAGGATTTTCCAAAATTCACCCCATATGGGGATTAAACTGGGTCCAAAACTTGTATGGGGAAACTACTTTCGTCCGGGTGAATCTACTGGCCGACAAACGCGAGCCTATCAGTAATAAAAAAAAGATTACCACCATCCTGCACATATACTAATACATTAAAGTTCAGCCCACACATCTTGTGATAAAACCACATTGAGCACTATCATCGACACTGGCTTTTGTTACAATAATCGTAGATCAGCACACATGTAATCCTATTTTTTTTTGGGGATTTTATTTACTATTCATTTATTTATTTAAACTTCGTGTAGAATAGTGGTACATAGACGGACTTAATGCAACGAGGCATTCTCTACCAGTCAACCTTTGAGTTAAAAATACAACACTGTGGTATTTGTGCACAATAATTTCTGTCTATGAAGGGTTGTTGATTTGAATTTTGTGGGACAAACTACAAATGAAAACAATCCTTTGTTCATACCGCAAATATAATTATCAATGGGATTGTTTGACTGTTGTTTTCGCATCGCGGGTGGTGTGTGTTTGTTAAAATTCACGTACAAAATATGTTTGCAGACACAGACGCAGGTGTATCTGATATTTTTTGCAAAATATGCTTAGAGGCAAGTGCCCATAAATATTTATAATACTGTTAGCTAAACTAACCTTTACAAAAACAAATGTATGTGAATTTAGCTAAAAAAATATTCTTTTGTAATCGATGCATTATTAAACAGTTTTTGGTTAGGGCTGCACAGATAAAATTCATCAGTGAATATGATAATTAATTGCAAGTTTTATTTTATTGTACCCCAGCAATTAATAAAATAAAAAAGCCATTTATTCAACTACTACTAAAAAAAAGAACTTTATATTATTTTCCTCTGATTTTCGTTTCAATTATTGTTAGCTAATTTATCACAGTTTATAAAAAAATATTGTAAGCTTATTATGTTGTGGTCTTGATACAAAATGCAGCTAGCCAAGACAAATTCAGTTTTTTTTTTTATTAATGATAGGCTCGCGTTTGACCACCATCACACCTGATGGTAAGCGATGATATGGTCGACGATGGAGCACGCTTGTCTAGAAGTAGCCTATTCACTCTTGACTTAAAGACCCCTAATTTGTAGTTAGCAGGAAACACAGACACAAGGAACTCCACTCCTTGGCTGTGCGCATAATAAATGTGTTATCAAAACGTTTTGTGCGTATGGGTGGGATGTCTCTACCATGTACCAGTAGCGCAAAGCCGCAGTTTTATAAACTGAGGTCTAAACTAGAAATGCACCAAAATCACAACAAACCTTTCATCACTAAACGTAATATAGGGATTTGATAGACACAAAATGATCTGTAATAATTAGACGTCATTGAGGCAAGCCGTATTGGCTTGTTTCTGACGTAACTACATTACTGGAATGCCGGGTGCATTTAACCTCCCTGCTTGTAGTTAAAATTAATGTTGGTATTAATTTTCTGAATCGAAAATTCGACCATGACAGTTGAAATAGTGATTTGTTGATGATAACTACGATTTTACATTTAGATTCGATTTTGACGAAGTTAATTTTGCTGGTGATGTAAAAGTTTTGGATGATACTAAGATTGGAACGACTAGTAAAATAGCAAGTGAAACAAAATAATGTAAGAAATTGACCACACGTCATTTCAGTACAGAACGGTATATTAGAACCTTTAACTGTGGAGTCGTGAGGATATCACTTAAAACACATGTTTCCAGTTACACTTCCATTTATTGAATAAAACTAAATTAATATAACATAATTCTCACAGACTTATTTATTAAACAATTTCCATATTCAACGCAACATGACTGGCGTACGAGTGTTTCTAAGCTAGCTAAAATGCATTTGATGCTACAGTACAACTTCCTCGAAAAAGTACACGGCTTAACAAACGCATGGCACGGCAAATCAAGTTCAATACATGTTTGAACTAAACAAAAATATGGTAATGAATATAATATAATATAATAAAATAATTAACCAAATTAAATCATGCACAAAACTGAATTAAATTGAAATACAATTATGGATATAACAATTTTGTATTATTTTTGTGTACTACAATGAACTTAGTATTTTTCAATATTTATACATTTGGAGATAATCTTCTACTACTTCTAATGGCCCAGTATACAAACGTTCAAGTTATATAATAGTAAGTGAGTGTAAGTGTTAAGTTATAGTAGTTGTTCAATTTGTAGCGAGAGCAGTCATTCTCTTCGTTTCAAAACCTCAAGTTCTTCAAAACCAAGTATATTTTTTAATTCCCTTAATGCACAAATAAATACTTAAAATACAATGGCATCAACCAATCTTAAGAGCGACCGACCCGAGACAAATTTTAATTATTTTTTATACAATCGCTCTTACGTGATTATACTAATTTTTCTCTAGATATTTTGGAAACACAGATACCTTGTGGATATTATCTAGGTTTTTATTGAAATCAAATCATAAATTTGTGTACTAATCTAGTAGGTAGAGATTTCCAGTAATACGGAAAAATTTAGCGTGATCTTTGGCATTTCATAATGTACTAATAAATTAAAAAAAAAGAAAATGTAACTATAGAAACATTGTATATTTAATCGAACTTTGAATGACGAAATTTTTCTCCAAAAACTTTTTAGCTGTTAAAAAAAACACGCATTTCCTTGAACTAGTTTTGTGAAATTTTCGAGTAAATTACGGAATTTCTTATCGAATAGCAACAGAATGTTCCGATGTTATGTCTTTTTTCGCGTTACCTCTTTGTCAAACACTGCGTTGGATGAATCGATAAGCTTTAAAACCAAACTCAGGGTTGGGAAGTACCCTCTTAAATAAATAGAATTCAATATTGTTAAAAGTCTCCTATAAAAATGGAGAAATCAAAAGCAGTACAGAAAATAGAATTATTGTTGACTGTATATTTTTCTAAGGCAAAAGTCAATCGCATTAGGATGGCTCGATGGTCCTTAAACAAACGTACAAGGTTGGAACTTTATCTTACCTTAAACATAGACGGAAATGCTATGGTTATCTTTTTAAAATATCTGCCAGTAATTTTAAGTTCCTCGTACCTACCACTACTTGAAATAAGCATAATGGAAATAAAATTGATAAAATCATAATATAATTTGGTTCGTTGGATGTCCGATTCTTTTGTTATACTTAAGTATCTTATACTCTGGTTGTATAAAATTATTGTAATTTGAGCTCCGTAATTATTGAGACGGAACATTTGAAATATAGGATGTTTTTGAGGTGTTTTTTTTAAGGTGGTAGTCATCCTATGGCTTCTCCCGTTCTGGGTGGAGCGAGAGGGCGTGTCAGACTTTTATTAACTAAACACAAACCTGTGTCCTTCAGCTGCCCTTTGCGTTCTTTTTTTTTCGGTGGGTAAATCATCCACTGTCATCTCTCGCTCTTGGGTGGAGCGAGAGATAATGTCAGACTTTTACTGACTAAAACCTACTCCTGATCCTTCGTTGCCTTTCATACCAAGGTCTTCCTTTCAGAATCAGACTCCTGGCCCCAATAGACTTCGACCCTGATGGGCCCCTACGATTGCTGTCATCTCCTTGAGGCGCGAGTGTAACACTGCGCGCCGTTGACGACTTGAGCTCGGATAGGACGCTTACCGGACAGTCGAACGGTGAGCTACCTTTTGCTCACCGTCCGCAAGCCCGCACCTACAATAGCCGGAAATCCGGCATCCCGGTGGCTTGGGCGCGGGGGTCATTACCTCACGCGTGCACGTGCGGCCTCCTTTGCTAGCATTACTGCTTTGCAGAAGGAGGCGACCGTCTGCCACTCCTCATCGCTTCGGAGGCCACTTCCATGGCCTGTACCAAGCCACGGCGTGAGAGATCGCTGCCGCTGATCACCCCCACGAGGACACGTCGGTGCTCTGGCCAGGCGCGGCACACCTCTACCATATGCTCCACCATGTCCTCCAGGCGGTCTACACAATAGTGACACCAAGGCGTTTCTTCCGCACGAATCCAGTGCAGAAACCACCCGAACTTACCATGTCCGGTGAGGATCTGCGTCATGCGGAAGGTGCAGAAGGACGCCGTGTTGCCTTTCCAGCCACTCCTCAAAGAGGGAACTTACCGCCATAATTATCGCGTGCCCATGCCCTTTGCGTTCTAGGCCTGCGGATTTCCTTTTCAGAAAATTCCCGCGGTCCCAGTGGACATCGGCCCTGCTGAGCCCCTACGGTTTGCTGACACCTCTTTTAGGAGCGCGTGGATCACTACGTACTGTACGTACGACTGGGGCTTGGTCCAGTCGATTACTGGACTGCTGGACGGCGAGCTACTTTTTGCTCGACGTCCGAAAGCCCACATCTATCGTAGTTGGTAGTCGGGGTCGGAGTCTTGGCTGGGGCGTGAAGGATGTTTGTCTCACGCTGTTTTTTTTTCTCTAGGTTAGAGCGTTCCCTCACGCGTGCGGCCACCTAAGGAGGAGAGCATTCTTTGAATAGCATCCTTTAAACATTCTCACAATGAGTAATACGAGTAAAAGTATGACTAGAATGAAATGTATATTCCAAACCTTTTTACAGAGAATTTTCACCTTTATAAACGGAAGCCTGTGAAACTATGCAATTAGTCTGCTTTTCTTCAGAATATTATTCATATAACTTGTTCCAAGCTCTAGGAAATTGATGAAATGATCAAGTAAATGCAGTTTTCAGTACTTTGTGCTGCCCAAGCAACATAAATATTTTTCAAGTCAGTAGGGAAACCTCGCAAAAGCAATTTGTTTATGAATGTTTTTCCGTTAACGTACGTATACTTGCGTAGGTGTTTGTACGGTTTCTTAGGGGAAAATTTCAAAGAGCAAGTTATTTTTGTTTTTACTTAGTGCGTAGTTAAATGATATCACGTGTTTTTGCAGGTTCTTGAAGAATTATTTCGAAATATTTTTTTATTTTTCTAGGTCCGGAAATCACTGAAGAGGTTTGAAAAACCAATATTGAACTAGTGAATTCTACGACAAATGTTTGTGTGATGAGCACGATCATTTATTCTGTGTCTGGGTGTAATTTATCAATAATATGTATGTATTTAGAAATATATAAGTATGTTTATCAGCTGTCTAGTACTCATAACACAAGCTCTGCTTAGCTCGGGACTAGACGGCGTTGTGTGATAGTTGTGTGAATATTATTTTTATTTACTTGTATGTATCTTCACTTGTAGCATGCATAATTCTAGAATAAAGAGTTCCGGCTTTGTTTCTGGGTGGTTGTCTATAATAAATTGTCCAAATATCAGCTTGATGCCCTGGAGTCTATTGAGAGGCGAGCCAAGAGAATCATCGGTGATGATGCACTTGTCGTGTTTAAAAAAAAAACACGTATTTTCTGGAACAAGTTTTGTGAAATACCGAATGCTAACAGAGTTTTCAGGCGTTATCTCTCTTTTTTGGCGTGGCCTCTTCGCCTAACATCGTATTGGATTGTGTTAGATAAAGTAACAAGCTTTTTAATACCATGTTCGATGTTGACGATAGGCGAGTGAAAAAGGAGCCTTCCTAAGAACTGTAAACAAGGAACTATTATACTATTTTTTATCGATTTAGATAACTCACAAGATTCAATGGTGAGTGTTTCTTGTCTGTAATCGCAATGTCGCTTAACATCACTTACCATATTCGTAATAAATTGTAGCCGCTGCCTCTGCAGCAATTTATGCCATACTTGTCAGGGAATCGAGGAATCGGCCACGTAAGCACCTAGATAAGGCATATTTGTTATGTTATCATACCAACAGCATTATTAGTTCGGTTCCTGTCTGGTTATATCATTTATAGGACTAGTATGTGCTTTAATTAACATTTAAACTCACGTACACAAGGCATCCAGACCTGGAACACCTATTTATGGGCAAAACAAATATTTGTTACGTGTGGGAACCGAATCTACGACACGCAACGCAGCAGCCAATCGCTTAACCATTGTGCCAATTGTGCCAGTTTGAAAAAACATGGATCATTGAGAGATAATTCTCTTCATGGGAAGAGAATTATCATTATGAGCCGGTTGTATTCACAGAGTATTTTGTGTGAACTCCGCCCGGGTCTATCTTGACTTCGCGGGCCCGTAACTGCGATTTTATATTTATTAAAAATATCCTAGTAACTATATACGATTTTTGTTTTTACCAGTCCCTTTTAAAAAGCAAGCTTTATTATTTTCTGTAACTTCCAAATATTTTCTAGAAGTAATACAATTTTGAAGTTATAAGTGGGAGCACTTGTCATCATGCTCAATTATTATGTTATAGATCTCTAGGTTTCAGACTTACCTATATTATTGAGTCCAGATTTCAAATGATAAATTCCACTAGCTTCTCATTTTATAAGTTGGCCTATCAGTATATATGCAAAGATATTAGTAAATCGCCAAATTTTCTTTTTTATTTTCGGCCATACAAACGTATGTACAGTACGACAATTAAGCGCTTTTATAATGAGTTTTGGGACATAGTATAATTTTCATCCCGGTAGTAAGCTTCTGTAGGATAATTTTTGGATATCTAGCAAAAGCTGGACATCCGGAAATACTTTTCAGTTCTCACACCTCCCTCAAGACTACAACTAGGTGGAGAATACCAGTATTCTTTTAATAGAACCTCACTATTACGTCACAGAAGTACTAGAGCCTCTGTTGAACTATGCTGATTTACCGGTGTGTGCCAAAGCAGTGGCCATCATGTACTTATAATAAGAGTCGCCCGGCCATTGCGTAAAGTCGGCTTAGAATCTTGAATGCATTGCGTAAGTACGCATCAAGGAATACGTTTTTTCTATACAAGTTATAAGTTGTAGCGGGCAATAATATAGTAGGTAGTTTTCAGCATGTCAGTGGTAACACTTTGTCGATAAAATAGCCTAGCTACGTGTGGAGTTTCAATACAGTAAGAGGCCAACTTAGACTAAACATACGAATCAGTAAACTCACATAAAACATCGATTTTGTATAGTTATTATCATCATCAACATAATGTTCTCTCGAATTTCATCTCGAATGTGATCCCTCTCTGTCACTCAAAGGTTTGCTGGGAGAAAACTCATTGTTGAGTTAAGCTCACCTTTGTACATAAATTATCAAATCAGTGTATTAAAGTTAAAAATTTTTTGTGTGAATAATAAAGAAGGTTTTCTGGTTCAGATTCTGAATCTGACGTCTTCTCCACAACTGGCATCCGTCATCACACAAAAATTTAATAAAAAATGAAGTTTTAGTTTCAGTTCGCTCCGCTCACCGCTCGCTCCGCTCACCGCTCGCTCTCATCGCTCGTTCCATTCAGCTTCAACTGCATGTAATGTTGATTCCATTCACGACATTCGCACAATTTCTCCTCATCGACGGTGTTGGGATTACAGATGTACAATTGTTTACACAAGCGTTATGTATTTATTTTTATTCTGTTCATTCATCTTCATTATTTTATGTTTTTTATATGAGTTGTCCGCGTAAAAAAGGGTTTTTCTTAACAAATTTCGGACCTCCATTTCATCCCCTTAGGGGGTGAATTTTAGAAAATCCTTTCTTAGTGCTCGCATACGCTTTAAAAGGGAACCCTGTGTAAAATTTTACGTTCCTACTCCCAGTTGATTCACTTTGCGTTGATATGTAAGTCATATAGATAGGTACTTCAAATAAATAATTTATTGTTATTATATTATTATCTCAATTTCAGTTCGGAGCTACATGATTTCTTCTATATTTAGGAAAATCCATAAAATAATTCCTGTAATCATCATTGAATCATACATAAAATTATATTCCCTATTCATTGAAATAAAAAGAGGTCTGTAACAATATCAGAAAATTGAGTTTATTAGATACGTTTCGTACGTTTACAGATAACAGAAAATTGGTTCATTAGTAGGAATAAAACCGCAAATAGATTAGAAATAGGTTCAGCAAAATAGAACAAACATATTTATATACAATCTAAGATAATCTTCTATTGGGTAGGCTAATAGGGTATGTGACTAAACTAGGCTTATTTATAAAATTTTAAATATTTGAAGAAAACAAAAATGGTTATATGTCTGGAAGAAAAGTTAATAAAAAAATGTTTTTTAACCTAATAAATTTTCAATCATTTGATTAGGTTATAGTTAATCGAGATAAAATAGTCCACTGCTGGACATAGGCCTCCCCCAAATGTCGCCACGATGAACGGTCCTGTGCGTCTCGCATCCATCGGATTCCCGCAACCTTCACCAGGTCATCGGTCCACCTTGTAGGGGGCCTTCCAACACTGCGTCTTCCGGTACGCGGTCGCCACTCCAGAACCTTTCGGCCCCAACGGCCGTCGGTTCTGCGAGCAATGTGCTCTGCCCATTGCCAAATTTGACTTTTGAGTGAAATATAATTTTATTGAAGCTGATAATATAATTATATTAATTATATAAATAGTAATAAATAAATAATAATTATATTTTCTATAATTAGTTATTACTGCGATGCCCAGTCTTTATCTTTTTCAAACACACACCCCAGACCCTAAACATACCAGAGCTACACCCCTACAGTACCAAAGCTCGTAATAATGACGTTCTATTATTATAATCACTGTACCTGCCTTTGACGTAACATGTCAAGTACACGTTTGATTGGAAATCAACGCTCGATGATAATAATTATTTTGGACAATAGGGGACGCAAATGACTTTACTACACTACCCTATATAGCTCCATCCCTCTAACAGTTCAGTTTAGATCGTCAAATAGATCGCAATGAGAGTTTATGGTAGGAACTCAGATTTAAAAAAATATTTTTTGTGTTTGTATGTATTCAATCTGAAAAAAAGATCGTTATGATTATAAAAGTCAAAATCTAAATGTTTTGAAGATAATGTTGCGATAATTTTCATCAAAATCACCGGCGGAATCAAGTAAACATATAAATATGCTGACCTATATGTTAACCTACAACTTCTAATAGTCAAACAATTTTGTGCTCACGTGTACTGGTGATACGATCATTCCGTTGCGTCACGCGACCTCTTGCTTCCGACAAGTGTGAGTCTTCTCTTAGATGCAACGATGACCTGAGACGAAAGGTTAGAAGCGTTTGTGTGGAACTGGCATCATTATACATCACATACGCCTGACAAAGCGACCTGAAGAAAGGCCTAGGCATGTTTGGTGTGGAAACTACCAGATGTATAGCTAATGGTGGACCTCTCACCCATATGCTCAAAAGTTGTGGGAACAGCTAAAGATGGCCCTAATAGGGTCTTTAAGTCAAGAAAGAATTAGTTACCTCTAAGTAAACGAGCTTTCTTTGCTGCACGTAGGCCATTCGAGACCGATCAACCACTCTGTGAGAGGAACACCACTCACCACCACCGGACCACATCCGGACGCGATCTGCAGAGGTCTATATGGAAAGCGATCGATAGACTACGTATCCAAGTCGACCGTTTCAGACATAACCTGGAAAAATGGGGGATTATAGACCCCTCCGACACTTAATGTGAGTGCCGTGCTTTTAATCAGAATATGGCCTATTTATTAGAGCACCCAAAGTGTCACTAAATCTGCACTTTGAAGGATCAAAAAAACGCTACTGATGCCGTTATAAACATGGCAACCCAGTGGACCGTAAAACATTGAGGGAAGAGACCACCATCGATTTGAGAAGAAGCGTTTTTCATTGTCTAAAAAATCATTGGTTACCAGGTGAGATAGCGGTCAAGCGCGAGCCTATAAAATCTCAAGGAAAGAAAGAAAGAAAAAGAGTTTATTTGTTCAAGGAAGCTCGTAATTTTAGCATAAGGACCTTTTCCACAAGAGATGTGCTATACAGCTATACTGCGAGGATGTGAAAGCTAAGCTACGAAATTAAGTGACCGTTACCACCAATGCTCGGCTAAGTAGGGAGGGTAAGACGTAGTATAAAGATGCGCCGCGCGAGGTAGCTATGCGAGGAAGATGCGTAGCTCGAACTATGTAATATATAGACCGTAAAGCGTAGTTGGCGCGCCTACTAGAGGTGCTCTACTCTGTTGCGCAGCTACACTATTCGCCACCATCCACAGTACGTATCCTTCTATATAAAAAACACAGCTTAGTTTAATCCGTTTTTGCCAGTACTAAGCTATATGGACCAATGTGTATGATTAGTAGATATCAAAAGCAGCAACGTAGAAATAGCACATCTCATGTGGAAATGCACCCTGTTTCTGCGGTTTAGGCGAAAGATTGCGAACAACTTGGGTTTGTTTGAAAATTGACGTGTGGTCGTTTATAACTCCTACATCAAAGGACTGGAACAATTTGCCTACTGCGATCTTCCCGTCCGATTATAACGTAGTGTTTCCAAGGCTAGATTGAATGGGAAACTTAATAAATTAGTGTACTTAACCATCAATGATAGCATCGCTACTTACCACCAAGTGGGATCACAGTCAAACAATAATTTTTATCAATAAAAAATTCCGTGGCCCATAATTATATAAAATTTCACACGATTTTAGATTTCTGAATGTTAACGCAACACTTCATAGTTTAGTCAAAAACCTCCATTTAATTATATTAACCTTACGTAAAAAAATAACAATAAAAATTGGGCAGAAATGTTTGATAAAGCGTCTCAAGCATCAAGCGATTTCAAATTTAATTTCTACAACAATCTACTTGTATCTATTAGAACAGGTAATAGGTTTTTTAAGTCAAATTCTTACCTAAACACAAATTTTTGTGTGAGCCATCTAGCTAACCTAGATTTATTTTCATTAATGTCTTCTAAAGTCGAGGGACGATCTCGCTCGACTTAATACAAAAAATTGTCGGTTCTTCCGCACTAATCTGGTGCCAGAACCTTCCAAACTTATCATGTCCGGTTAGAACCTGCGTCATGTGGAACGAGAGAATGCCGTGTTGTCTTTCCAGCCACTCCTCAAAAAATGGCCTTACAGCCATAATAGATACACGTGTTACACGTGTTCGTATACCGCTTAGTTACTAGAGTCCTGTGCCCAATTGTACGCCCAATGGAAATATTTCGACATCATTTTTGTACGCATGGATGGGGCATAACAATAACAGTGATATCAATTACATGCCAATTAATTTCTCTTGTTAATAGTATTGTTAACCGATCTTCAACTGTGTTGCTAAGATTTCTCATAACAATTTCGTTACTGACCGGATTATATATCATGCTCATTGTCTTCGGAAAAACAAGACGAGGGTGTACTAGAAAAATACAGGTTAACAACACATTACATAAATTAACAAAAAGAAAGAAGATATTGTTTACCTTCACTAGAATTTTCCATAGCTTGTTTTTTTGTTATTGTCCTACTAATATTATAAACGCGAAAGTTTGGATGTACGAATGTCTAGTGAATTATTTTTTATTTATTATAAAAACATTGCTTTTACATACAAACGCATTCGCGAACGAAAGACGTGATGTCATTTCATTCTCAAATGTCAATAATTAATTATTATTCTTATAAATTCATACGTTTTTTAGGGTTCTGTAGATAGATATACGAGCCTACCGCCAACGTATGTATATCTTTGAGATAATTCGCCACGCTACCATTAGGTTGGTAACAATGTGTCGCCAACCTAACAACGATGTTAAGGAATGGCCACAGTTTGCAAATCATGCCCAGGCGGGAGACGTTCTTGGGGTTTCAAGAAGTCGGATGGAGGTAGGTGATGGTCTTCCCAAAGCTTTAGTCTTTCTTTAGGTGGCGGAACAAGAATGGCATGTTTGCTACGCAGGAAGCTCTTCCGGCTCTTAAGCCTACTTGGGGATGTTATGTGTCGGGAATCGGATTCTAGACATACCTACGTACAGCGCCTTGGGAAAATTTCCATTATCACGTGAGCGACGCCGCTTGCAGCAATTAGTTTGTAAATGGAAACTCATTGTGGGCTTATTTATTAGAAACAACTTGATATATTATGTTACTAGAAAAATGATGTTTTTATTTGTTCAGTATCAGTTTCATAAGGTCGACCTTTCGATTTGTTATTGTTTTGTCTCAGACTTACAGAAAAATAAAACACTCATGTTTCAATGGGGTAAATATGTGATTTTGTGTTATTATTTTTTTGGGGTGGTAAATCATAAGATACCTCCTCCCGATGTAGGTGGAACGAGTGGGAGTGTCAGATTTTTTTGTTATGTGTGGTGTTATGTGGCTTCACAGCCAAATTTTCCGTAGGTAGGAGAATATGTGACCTCGATGATATACTTACTACAAATGTTGTACATACTTGCTAGCCTACCCGCAACCTTAGACCCATTAAATATATCATCGGTATAGTAATAAAAAAAAATACCTACGATTGGAACTTTTTAGTTGACATTCTGTCAACTGCTGCGGAAAACATTATTAGACAATATATATTTCGTATATGCAATAATAACCAAGATTACAGACATAGCCCGAAGAATGACCAAACTTAAGCGGCAGTGGGCAGGGCACTTGTCTCGCAGAACAGATGGTCGATGGGGACGAAAAGTTCTGGAATGGCGACCACGTACCGGGAGACGCAGCGTTGGAAGGCCTCCCACAAGGTGGACCGATGACCTGGTGAGGGTCGCGGGAATCCGGTGGATGCGAGACGCACAGTACCGGTAATTGTGGTGACATTTGGGGGAGGCCTATGTCCAACAGTGGACGTCTTTCGGCTGAAATGATGATGATGATATACAATAAGAAATCATTCATTTGACTGGCCTGTTGGTCTAGTGGTTAGGGGCCCTGACTGCTATGCTGGAGGTCGTGGGTTCGATTCCCACCCAGGACAAATGTTTGTGTGATGAGCATGATCATTTGTTCTGTGTCTGGGTGTAATTTATCTATATATGTATGTATTTAGAAATATGTAAGTATGTTTATCAGTTGTCTAGTACCCATAACTCAAGCTCTGCTTAGCTTGGGACTAGACGGCGTTGTGTGATAGTTGTGGAATATTATATTATTATATATTATTATTATTATACACTGAAAAGCAATTTGAAGTTGATCAAATGACTCAACAGGTTTAGGCCACATTTAAAATCGTATAAAATCATCACACGAACATAATTATTCTCGATGCAGATGGAAGTAAGAAATAATACTTAATTAATTAGAACATAATAAATGATTTATCTATTTATATTTTTATTTTTAATAAATCATATGTTTTACTGTATATCTCATATGAATAATAATACTACAATATGAAATATCCTCACGTGTAAATTTCGTTATATATCTGTTATACCTAAGGTTTGCTGTAAAAAACCCCAATTGTGAGTTAAGCTCGCCTGTGTATGTTCTATTTTTTATTAACTGTTAAATTTGTGTACAATAAATAATATAAGAGCAGTGGTGGCCGAGTGGTAACGGCCCCGTCTTACGAGTTGTAAGTCGCGGGTTCAAACCCAGCCAGGCGCATTACTTTGTGTCATTTATTTCATCACCACTGCTCTCAAAACGGTGAAGGAAAACATCGTAAGGAAACCGGCATATCCTAGAACCAAAATTTCGAAGACATATGACATGCACCAACTCGCACTGGGCCAGCGTGGTGGATCCATTCTCTCTCCTAGAGAGGAGGCCTGAGTCCCAGCAGTTGGAACATTATAAAGCTGATTATGCTGTGCCATGCTATGCTAAAGAGTTTTAGACACTTAAATCTATGCTAGATTTTTTTTTAAAATTTTCCTTCATACAAATTTTCCACAATTAATAAAAATAATAAATGTAGGTTGTTTTTAAGGTTGTCGACATGTGGGATGTGGACTTGGAGATCATTGTACTGATAATCGTGTCAGCCCAGCATCTTAGTAGGCTCTCAATAGGCGACTGGAACAATAGCTTAATTAAAAAAGCAGTACCTCTAGACGCAACTCGTATAGTTAGGAGGTTCCTTTCTTTGGAGTCCTGACCACCAGGAGTTTGGACCCTGTTCCCGATATCGGTGGGATACAATGTATAGCATAGCATAGTCGGCCTTTTAATGTTCCTACTGCTGGGACTCAGGCGTCCTCTCTAGGAGAGGGAATGGGCCGTAATCCACCACGCGGGCCCAGTGCGGGTTGGTGGATGTCACATGTCTTTGAATTTTTGGTTCTAGGACATGCCGGTTTCCTCAAGATGTTTTCCTTCACCGTTTTGAGAGCAGTGGTGATGAAATAAATTACACAAAGTAATGCGCCTGGCTGGGTTTGAACCCGCGACCTACAACTCGTAAGTCGGGGCCGTTACCACTCGGCCACCACTGCTCTCACTCGGCCACCACTGCTCTCAATACAATGTATTTTGTATATTTTAATTTTTTTTAATTGTTTTTAAGACATATTTTAAAATGTATTTACCAAGTTAAAATAACTAAAGAAATAATAATATTCTACAACTTGCACACAATGCAAGAAAAGTGGTATGAGTAGGTACTAGAAAACTGATAATAATACTTATATATTTCTAAATACATACATATATAGATAAATTACTCCCTGAAACTGAATAAATGATTGTGCTCATCATACCAACATTTATCAAGGATGGAAATCGAACCCACAATCTTCATCATAGCAGTCAGGGCCACTAACCACTAGACCAACAGGCCAGTCACATAACGGGTAAGTACAATAATGGCTGGGATAATGCTTGAACTTAAATTCAATTAAACAGTCAATCACTAACTTGAACTTATTTAACCCCGGGTATAAATTGCGATAGTATCAGTCATAAATTCGCAGTCTTTGAGACCTCTCGTGAAAGTGAAACCGGCATTGTTACCCGTCTGGTAGCCACGTTAGTCTAGGAGTCTAGGACATTCTTTAGGTTTACTATGAGTACAATTTTAGAGTGGTTCATTGTTGTTCTTAGATTTAAAAAAAAAAGCAGAATAATGCGTAGAAACTTCCATTTTTCTTTTTCTTTTTGCTTCTTTTTAGGGTTCCGTACCTCAAAAGAAACGGAAATCTTAAAGGATCACTTTGTTGTCCGTCTGTCTGTCAAGACCCTTTATCTCGGGAACGAGTGAAGGTATCGAGTTGAAATTAAAACCGTACCTATACTTAGGTCTGCGGTCCCTTGAGGTTCCGAAAAAATCAAACTTCTAAATTAACGAAAAAAACAGATACGACGTTTATGTCGCAAAAAATGTATATCTATATATATAAAAGAAAGTCGTGTTAGTTACACCACTTATAACTCAAGAACGGCTGAACCGATTTGGCTGAAAATTGGTGGGGAGGTAGCTTAGAACCAGGAGACGGACATAGGGTACTTTTTTTTTTTTTTTAGGGTAGAGTAGCGTAGAGTAGGGTAGAGTAGGGTAGAGTAGGGTAGAGTAGGGTAGAGTAGGGTAGAGTAGGGTAGAGTAGGGTAGAGTAGGGTAGAGTAGGGTAGAGTAGGGTAGAGTAGGGTAGAGTAGGGTAGAGTAGGGTAGAGTAGGGTAGAGTAGGGTAGAGTAGGGTAGAGTAGGGTAGAGTAGGGTAGAGTAGGGTAGAGTAGGGTAGAGTAGGGTAGAGTAGGGTAGAGTAGGGTAGAGTAGGGTAGAGTAGGGTAGAGTAGGGTCATTTTTTTTTTTTACTAAATCCCGCTTTTGTGCAGAACAACGTCTGCCGGGACCGCTAGTCTATATATATAAAAGAAAGTCGTGTTAGTTACACCACTTATAACTCAAGAACGGCTGAACCGATTTGGCTGAAAATTGGTGGGGAGGTAGCTTAGAACCAGGAGACGGACATAGGGTACTTTTTTTTTTTTAGGGTAGAGTAGGGTAGAGTAGGGTAGAGTAGGGTAGAGTAGGGTAGAGTAGGGTAGAGTAGGGTAGAGTAGGGTAGAGTAGGGTAGAGTAGGGTAGAGTAGGGTAGAGTAGGGTAGAGTAGGATATTTTTTTTTTTTACTAAATCCCGCTTTTGGGCAGAACAACGTCTGCCGGGACCGCTAGTTTATAATATAGCACCAATGTGCGTTTTGGCAAACTAATGACAGCTTCATAACATGTTCCGAAATTACTGTTTATTCCAAGTTGTCTGGAAAACATGGCAGAATGTGATAAGGCCGCCCATTGTATGTGTTTTAGATATAAGTTTTTCCTTTTTTATGTTTCTCGGTGTAAGTACAGTAATGTATAATTAATAAATAAGTCAGGGTTAAAACTTAATACTTCCTGAGTTTGGCGGTCTTACTACTTCTAGAGTTAGCCGGTCTACTTCTAGAGTTAGCCGGTCTTACTACTTCCAGAGTTAGTCAGTCTAAGTACTTCCAGAGTAAGCCCGTCGGGGGACAACTGATACAAAGGATCGGTCGGTGTGATGACTCTTGATTGTATGTCCAGAAGAGGACACCTTTTGGCTGTTATAATGAAGTCTGCATCTACATATCTAGTTTATATAAATATGATCAAACGCAAAAAGGGGGTTAAAAAGCTTAAGAATGACAGCCAGCATTACATAATAATATTACGTATAGTTGTTATTAAAATTATCGTCTAAACATGGACCTAGAAACCCAAATTATGTTGAATCTAAAAGTATAGGTAATCAAAACGTCTATAAATAAAAATATAAACATCGATGAAGTTCCCACAATCGATCAAAAGACGTGAACATTACATGTAACTACCATAAAATAATTCAAATCGATTGAACATAGCTTTCACTGCTGGTATTGTATTCACTAGTATGCAGACACCTTGTGGCAAATATTGGCTTATGAAAAATAGACAATGCTGACTTACTTACCGCATCGTTAAATGTGCTCGGAATAAAACCAGCTATGGTCACGTTCGGCCAATGTTTGGCCATATAGAGACGTTAGATATTTTCGTTTGTTGATTGCATTCCGATGTTACATCACTTTGAGTACAATATTGGCGTATCGGTCAGTTGGTGGATTCGTTTGATCGTGCATTTAATTACTATTAGGATGAATTTTATCAATTTCAAGAGTTATAAATATTTAATAAATAAAAGTCTTATGTGACAGTGTTTGTTATCGAACAGCTCCAAAACGGTTTGAGCGATTTTTATATAATCTTTTGTGTATATTTGGTTGTTCTGAGAATAGGTTATAGGCTATTTTTTACCCTTCTACACCCCTAGTTCACCGTCCGACCGTCCGTTAGCCCAAGTCGTCGACGGCGCGTACTGTTCCACGCGCGCCTCAGGGAGGTGCCAGCAAACCGTAGGGACCAAGTAGGGTCGAAGCCTACTAGGGCCAAGGGTCTGATTCTGAAAGGAAAACTCGGCCCTGTTACGAAAGGCAACGAAGGATCAAGAATGGGTTTTTGGTCAGGAAAACTCTGACTCTCTCGCTCCGAAAACCCTTCTACACCAAACCCCCCATTTTTTTTAACAGTTTATATGACAGAACAAAGTTTCCCGGGACAGCTAATCAATATATATATATAAATTAACTAGAAATCCCGACAGACGTTGTCCTGTCAGATAGCTAGGTTCTCATCAAAAAAATAAAATTGAGAACCCCATTGCAGCGCTACCTACCGGGTTTGATTGTATTTTCAAACCGTTCATGAACTCATCAGAGTGATTTATATACACACAACGTTTCATCCATATCAGTCAAGCCGTTTAGGAGGAGATAGATGACGTAGTATTTTAAGATTTAGAATAGATATAATGTAGAATATTAAGAAGAATGCGTAAAGATAACTGTCTTCACTATCAATGACTCTCTTATTTCGGCCACCGCGGAACCACTTTTTTATACAATAAAAATTTATTGTCTTTACGCAAACAAGAACTTTAGAGGTCATTCAACCCATTTATACAGGTTGTTTTTTTGCAACTGTTACACGTCTACATAAAGGCTATCTTAATTACCTAGCAGCTTATTTTTAAACATCTCCGAGGTACAACTGGCTTTTGAGATGAAAGGATTTTATTTTACTTAGTTTAGGAGTCAAATGTTCATTTTATTTCCATTGATCAGTGTTCAGACAACTAATATAATTATGCACACACACACTCACACAACACAACACAACTACACTCGTATACTGCTCATGTCATTTTAAACTGTAGCTGTGTGTTAAATGTAGATTTTTTTTTTATCAT
The DNA here is from genome assembly GCA_961205895.1 of Mythimna pallens. Lineage (NCBI taxonomy): Eukaryota > Metazoa > Arthropoda > Insecta > Lepidoptera > Noctuidae > Mythimna > Mythimna pallens. The sequence continues at coordinate 2,343,847 of OY540824.1, forward strand.
TTTTTTTTAAATGATATACTAGTTTATATCAAAGGAATCGCTTAACACCAAGTAGAAGGAATTTTTCCACTTTGTGTTAAGCAGTGATGCAATCGTTGATGGTGAATCGCACTAATTTATTAAGAGCCTATTCTAGCCGTGAAGACACCTAAATTATAATCGGACGGAAAGACCACAGCAGGCAAATTGTTCCAATCCTACGATGTACGCGGTATAACCGATAAGTCGAAACGCTTAGTCCGGACCAGAGTTTATTTGATTTATTATTTAAAAAAAATAAAAATATATTTTTCAACAACAGTTTATTACAAAACATTTGAAATATAAAAATTGTAGGCCACTGGTGTCGGGAGCAGGGTCTAAGCTACCGGAATAACCACCGGTTCACTCCAGAGAAAAACCTCCTCACGATGCGAGCCGTATCGAGGAGAACTGCCTTCTGTATCAGGCCCTTGATCCAACCGCGCAACAAACGCTTTGACAACTTTTATTTTTTATTATATACTATATTGTAGGTTCTTACAAGGAACATAACAAAGAAAAATTATATATATAACACATAGAATGGGCAGCCTTATTGCATTCCACGATCTCTCTTATTATTATTATTTAATTACTATCTCGATTATTATTATTATTAACTGCACCAGTGTCTAAACATATCGCAAATAAAAGCCAATGCAAACTATTGGCATGATTTACTTTTTTCTTTTCGCCAGAAATGAAACCTTCAATCAATACCGTCAATAGCAAAAAGAACCAGGTCCTTAAAACGTAACCAAACGAAGATACCTATAGAAGCATTGCTAGTATATTCTTGTCAGCCTTACCTTGAAACCCGGGGCCCTGGGACGGAATGAAGGCAAAGAAGGAACAAGAGTGGATTTTTAGCCAGTAAAAGTCTGCCACTATCTCTCTTTCCGCCCATGAGCGGGATTTGTCATAAGATTATTTTTCTACCTAAAAAAACTTATTTTCGTTATATTATGATGAAATGGAAATATATCACGTAATATTTTGAAATTTCTATTGATAAAATAGACTAAGTTGGTTATTACTGTTATATTTTGTCACACTCGCAGTTTTTCATCACTAAAACTAGTAAAAAAAAATAAGTGATAAATGATTGACACCATTTAAGGTGTAAACAACATAAACACCAAAACCAAAACTATATTTAACAATGGGAAATTTGACATATATCACACCTAGAGTATTTTTATTTCAGAAAAATAACGTCTGAAAAAAAAAAACTATAGCAATATATTATAAAATAATCTCTAACTTCGTTTGGTTACGGTTGGTGGACACATTTTTTTGCTATTGATTTCTCACACAGCCCTTTATGATATGATTTAGGTTTCACTTTTGGAGTAAAAAAAAAATTACTGCTAGCAAAGTTTCATTCCCCTCTATGTACTTTCGGTTATTATTTCTTAAAAGAAACAATGAATCTAATCTAGCATGAAACCGTGTCTCTCTTATATGTTAAGTTATTTTTAACCTCAACTTCTATGCCAAGTTATTTTTAACCCATCACTATTTAGTAACGATGGAAATATTCGTGATTGATTTCTTCGTTTCCAATACTTTACAACACAGTTACGACACACCTATGTTTTTCTTAGTAATGAATAATCCGTCTAACTCTGTTTCGCATCAAACAAATTCTTTATATTCATTTAGAAAGATATTTCATTAATAAAATATCTTACAAAATATATTACGCTCGAAGATAGGCGTTTTTGATGTCATAACTTTTTTTTTTATAAGTCAGGCTGGATGAAAATTTAAATGTCTTAATGCCATGCTCTTTTTCTGGTGATTTTGCTATTGTAATAAGATGTCAATTATTTTTATTTTTATGTGTATTATCTAATGCGGAAATGTAGTTTCTAAGTACAGTTATTGCAATGCACAAAACAAAGTGTAATAATATGTTACTTGACCAAGATTTATATTAGTGGCTACATTAAAAGTTCAGTTTAGCCAAAAGTCATGAAGTCAAGCCATGATTATTTATTATTGTAAAAATCTAGTCAACCCATATTTACCTATTATATTGCTGGTATTTATCATGGTAATATATGTAGACACTTAATAATTTCATCAACAATGGCCTCGCCGTTGTTTTTTTACAAGTAACTTTGTCACTTTTATTTATGTATTATTTTTGAGACATTTGAAGATTATAAACTAGACAATTATTTCAAATTAAAATTCTATTCTAATAGCCAATGTTATAGGTACACTCATGCTCACTAATTGCTCCCTTTCAAAAGTTTATAACTTGAGACTATTCCAACACAAGTGTTGAGCAATTACTCGAGTCCTTTTTCATTGTGGCTATTTTTACTATTGACCTTTGCTACGGGTAAGCTCCCTCGCTGACGTACTTCGTAAACATTTCAGGTAAACAAGTAAAAACTTGATTCTATTGTTTTTTAATCAACGTGAGACGTACGTAACGAAATGAATTTTCGTTTCTTTAGAACCATTTCACAAAACAAAAGCAATTGTGAAACTGAATTTCATAGGTTTCCCGTTTTTAACATCTATCCTTGTTCCATTTTCTTCAGCCTTCGTCAATGTAGGGACATTGAGTTCAGCAAGGCTGTTGGAAATAGTTACCGGAAGGGGAGAAACAGCACGTTTCTTTTGAGTAAAAGGTGTCTAATTAGCGTCGATATTATCTTGATTGCTTGTTTCCCTGAACGAACTCTCACTGTTTCCGAACGATGGGAAGATGCATGTGTTCTCAGAAAAAGATAATTTGTGTTAACAATAAACAAGATTAGCAAGTAGAGAGTACTCTGTAGATAATAAGAAATCGTAGTTGGATTGCGTGAAAACCAATAATATTTTTTATACATATTATTTTACCCACAATCAGTTTTTACTATATGCGCTTTGAGTGTGTCACTCAGTATCAGGCGATCCTCTTCAGTGGACCATATTAATTTATATGCTTTAATATCTTTCCTCTTCAGCCTTTATTGTAGGTTCGAGTTGTCAGCTTTACAGCTAATGCATTTGGATAATAATAATAATAAATTATTTATTGATCTTCGTTGGCTCCTGAGCTAGTTAGAAACTTTATTAAGTACAGATGTCTTTCAAGTCTTCCAAGATAATAATAATAAATAATAATAATAATTTCTTTATTCTTCCAAAAAGTACACAAAACACAATGACTAGACAACATTACATTACACTGGTTAGTTCCAAAAGTAAGGCTACGACTCCCAAACTGAGCACTGCCCGTATCTTGGGTAGTCGGCGGTCCACCGTTTTATTAGTGCAGTCTGTTTTAGAAGCTATTATCCTATTCTGTTGGTGCATAATATGTAGGTATTTCCATATTAGGTATGTCTTCTATGTTAGTGCATTTTTTTTTTTTTTATATATTAGTACCACCAGGTTCGTCAGTCCAACTTACGGGAAATCTTCCAACGCTACATTTTCCGGAGTGTGGTCGCCACTCCAAAACTTTAAGCACCATCGACCATCTGTTATGTGAGCAATGTGCCCTGCCGACTGTCACTTAAGTATAATGATTTTTCGGGCTATATCGGTAACTTAGCTTCTCTTGCGGATATCTTCAATCCTGATACGATCACGCCATTGCCCATATGGCTCCCTACCGACATATATGACTTCTACTTTAATGGAGTCTGTCTATCCAACAAAAATAGGTTTAACCGTGCCACCGTTCTTAATAAGATTGCTTCCAGCAATTTAATTTATTTAAAGCCTAGTCAGCCCTTTGAAGTAAACCTATTTTTCCTTGAATTAAGGGTTTCAGTCGAACGTTGCCGTTCTCAGTACATAAGTAATGTGACTGGTTGATTGCACATCACGAAATCCCCGAATACAAAGAAAAGTGTTCCGAAAGGTCATTTGATCATGAAATGTCAGGTTTTTAAAGAAACCTGGAGATTTATTTTCGCTTTAGTTTTTGTTTTAAATGTTGATAGCTGGTAACACTGGCTTTGTAATGATCACAGTTCAGTACGTTAGTTAGTAAGTTTTGCCACAAGCGGCCATGATGGATTTTGTCAAAGCAAGCTCCGCCTACCGTGACTACGCAAAGGGGCTTCATGGTATCGCAAGCTAAGGGCTGCACCCTCGGATGCGAAAACAACTCACGTAAGTGTTTTTATAATATAAGCCTTTTTTTTCGGTGAGAAATTCATCCAATGACATCTTCCTCTCATGTGCGGAGCGGGAGATAGTGTCAGACTTTTACTGACTAAAAACCCACTCCTGTTCCTTCGTTGCCTTTCATACCAGGGCCGAGCTTTCCTTTCAGAATCAGACCCATGGCCCCAGTAGGCTTCGACCCTGCCGGGCCCCTACATCTCCTTGGGCTTGGTCCGGACGGTAACCGGACGGTCAGACGGCGAGCTGTCTGCTGCTGGTCGCTCCCTTGCGCGTGCATGTGCTGCCTCCTCCATTTCGAAATAGTAGGTAACAAACAAACTTCTCATCTTCATAATATTAAGTATCTTCGTAGATTACAGCAAAGTCGACTTCAAGTGTGATTGAGATAATTAATCATGATTGACGCTACATTTTATGATGAAATGCTTTGGAGCCCCGGTGAAAGGGAATGTGTGGATTATTTCTACATAATTATATTTTGTAGTAAAAGGTTTTTATTGTCGAGTGTTGTACCTTGACTGATGGTAGTCGAGGTCGGGGTCACGGCAGCTGGGGCGTGTGGATGTCCGTTCCCTCACTGGAGCACCCGTCTCCTTCGCTAGCATTACTACTTCGCAGAAGGAGACGACCGTCTGCCATAGGGCTCAGGTGAGAGAGGACACTATCGCCGATCGTCTCCACGAGGACACGGCGCGGACGCGCCTTCACCGTGTCCTCCGAGTGGTTTGCACAATGGTGACACCCAGGCGTTTCTTCCACCTCAATCCGATACAGGAACCTTGACCTTACCAAGTCCGGTAAGGACCTGCGTCATGCAGAAAGTGAGGACGTCTTGATGCCTCTCCAGCCATTCCTCAAAGAGGTTAAGTAAATGATTATACGAAGCAACATTCTGTTTATATTTTTGTGCTTTCTGTATAAATGAGATTGTATTTTAAAATAGGGCAGGAAAAGTGGGAGCTTTATCCGATGCAGAAAACTTTTCTTATGAGACTGCCCCTAACTTGTCATGAAAAAAAAACTTATATTAACGGATATTCAATACTAGCTTCTGCCGGAGGCTTTGCCCGCAAAACTCATGATATAAAAATAATTTGTAGGCAATAGTACCCAGGGTTTAGTGCAGTCATATTTTAGTGACAATCACATGTTGATGGTTTTACAAAAATAAAGAAGCGAGGCAGCCCCTTCAACACCCCGAAAGCATTATTATACTGCACGCGAAGGGCACTGTACGCTCTTTGCGTAAAAGGTACCCACAAGCTACAGGTGTAGAATATATAGATGTTCCCTCTTCGCACAGGAGTCAGGACGTCACTCTATTTGTACATATTTTTCATGCAAATAAAGTAGGTATTATCTTATCCTTGTAAAACAATTCTGATTATATCTTTATTTTTTTCTTTGTATTGTATATTTTAAATTAAATATAATATTTGCTAGCAGTACACAGCAGACCGCTATTTTTTATTTAAGTTCTTATAGTCCATCCTAAGGTTGTCTGGTAGATTCCAGTTGGTTTTGGCTGTCAGCGATAAATCACCATGGTACCAATAGATTTAAGTTTTTGTAAAATTGTTGCTATATATATAAAGTTGGTTCTATTCTATTCTCATTTTTAAAAATGATGATCTTTGACAACATAAAGTTGTATAATATTTTCATCTACACTTACATAAAAAAACATCATTATTTTCCAAACAATATTAGTGTTTCTTATAAACATCACGAACAAATCTTAGAAATGTCTCGAAAATGCATTCAGGAAGGAATATTATAATTATACAATAATTAATGTAGTTACTATACCAACTATATTATCCCACGGGTGTTAAAATTAAAATTTTAAATAATGTCACGAGATGCTTCCTCTTATTGTTTGTAATTTGTAATTAAAACGCATTCTGAATATCAACCATTTCCGCAGTATGATTATGCCTTTTTTGTGTTTCTATATTTTTATTTTAAAAAACCCACAGGGCAGATTGCGTCTAGCTGTTGGGCAAGCCGGGGGGGTCGCTATCTCCTCGGAGAGGTCTTGTTCCTCATTTAAACGTTCGGGAACACATTCGTAATGCGTACAGCTAAGGAGTGGAATTCCCTGTTGGAGTCTGTGTTTCCTGATAGCTACAACCTAGGGGTCTTTAAGTCAAGAGTGAATAGGTTACTTCTAGGCAAGCGTGCTCCATTGTCGGCCACATCATCGCTTACCATCAGGTGTGATAGTGGTCAAACGCGAGCCTATCAATAATAACAAAAAGAACATTAAATACCGTGTACAGTAATAATTGGACTTCAGATTTATTTGTACTGTACGTTGTCTTAACTGTGCTGAATTGTCTTAGTCTGTCACTATATTTATTAAAATAAAAATAAAAAATCTCTAGCTTGCCTTTTATAGCCAGCTGAAGTGAACACTGACGAAAAACAGAGCTCTCATCTCTTACTTGCCTACATCGGCTGACTTAGTCTTAGTCGAGATATTCATAACCGTCTGCAAATATACTCGCAGGAAAGACGTAGTAAAAGGATCTTGATTGATCGGTAAAGTGCTGAAAAGGATCTTGATTGTACTTTAAGGGGATTGTTCTTTTTTTCTTATGCTTTAAGCACCTCCAGATAAATGTTGCTTCTTTGAGTTCTATCTAGACTAAGCGACATTCACATTACTAAGAGAAAACGTTTGTTTAAAAGTCAATATGTCTGGAGTTGACTACGTGTAGTAAGTAAGTACATGATGCTGACTACATAATATAGTGACAGCGTGATTTTGACACCGTGATATTGATAACGTGTTATTGACACTAAATATTTACCACATGATATTGACCACATAATATTTCGGTGGCTCATTTCAAACCCGTATGTTTTGCATGTATTTTGAGAATTGCTATTTCTCATTGAATGTCAATTAATTATAATAATAAATTTATTTCTCATCACAAATGCAATATGGTGAACATAAAAACTTAATCTAAATAACATAAACATTTGTGAGAGACTGGTGCCCGAAATAGGTTTTTTTTTAAGGTGGGAAAATCATCTAATGACAAATCCGGCTCTTGGGCGGAGCGAGAGATAGTGTCAGACTTTTACTGACTAAAAACCCACTCCTGTTCCTTCGTTGCCTTCGTCCCAGGGCCCCGGGTTTCGTTTTCACACTACCCGTGGCCTGCCCGAAACAGGTAAAGAATACCTGTGTTACGGGTCAGTCTCTTGTCTCTTTATCACTATTATTTACTAGCGGCCGTTAACGGGTATCTTCATCTTTCTTCTTGTGCCGTTGGCTAACCAACTACATGATTTGTAACTGTAGGTTTTACTGCGTGAAAACAGTGAGCAAAACTCGCATTTTCATTTTCAGCGGTCCGTTCAGATTCGTCTTGTTCACTCTGTGCAAGTGATGCGAATGTGTGGTAGATATGCTGTGCGTGGCAAAAAGTACCATTTTTTCTTGGTTAACCATACAATTGAAAACATTCAGACTGCCATGCACTCTGTCTCTTTCCTGTGAAAAAAACAAGCCATTTAACCACATAACAATGTTGATGTATTTTATGGTGAGACGCAATTGATATCAATTGATCTGAACAGACTAAGATTTGGAACTTGATGTCATAGTATCTTTAATTCAGCTCAAAATTAGCTATCCAACGATATAACACCCAGCTATTGGAAGGTGGACCCAGACTTCATAGAAACCCTGGCATCATGGTATGGAGAAACCTATTTTCACTCAGGAAAAGCTGCTGCCAGTAGATTTTTTTAATTGATATAAACTAGTGCTTGACTGCGATCCCACCTGATGGTAAGCAGTGATACAATCGTTGATGGTGAGGCGCACTAGTTTATTAAGGACTATCATCGGAACACTATGGCGGTACAACCAGTTGCGCCGCCATGGAGTCCGTAAGCTACTAAACTAAACACCATACAGATACCAGAGTCACTACACCACACTGAGACAGTATCAAAATGGACCTTAAGTGCACGCGTCCGAGCTGGTCACGCCTCCAAATCGGTTGCGCAACTACATGGACACCAGGTGAGTAACTTTCTATAAAGCTGTATACATTTTGTTGGTAGCACCGACTGGTCGCGCCGCCATGGTGTCCCGGTGAAATATAGCCCTAAGAGTCTTTTCACTCTAGCCTTGAAGAAACCCAAATTATAATCGGACGGGAAGACCGTAGCAGGCAAATTGTTCCAGTCCTTCGATATACGCGGTATAAACGACTTGGTGAAACTCTTGGTCTGCTGGCTAATTCCTAATACACCACTCCAAAAACATGACTATCATCTAAATTTTCACACAAACCTGTTGCCACTCAAGAAATCACTGCACTTAAGCCGACTATAGTTTGAGGATGGCAGTTACAGTTTCCCATCATTGTCGGGAGATCGACAATCGAAAGTAAGTTCAAGTACGTCTGGTTCCCACGCGTGGGACAAAGATTAGGGGAATGAACAGAAGTGATATCATTAGTAACTTCCGGTTGAGTTGACATTTAAGCAAATGAGAGTCTTTTTTGTGAAATGTTGTATGTCCATTAGGCACTTGCATGAATTATGATTTCTTTGCGAATATAGTCATTTCTAGTTGTAATGGTCATCAATTTGTCTGTTTATTTATGTATACACAATTATTAGTATTGCGTCGCAGAATAGATGGTCTATGGAGACGCAGCATAGGAAGGCCTCCCAGAAGGTAGACTGATGATCTGGTGGCAGTGGCGGGAATCCGACAGATGCGAGTCGCACAGGATTGTTTGCTGTAGTGACACTTTTTTGGTAGGAAATCATCAACCAACCGGGTTTTCCCGCTTTGGACTCTGGACTTTGCGTTCTAGGACTACGGGTTTCCTTTTCAGGAAATCCCCGCGGTCCTAGCTGGTACCGGCCCTACTGGGCTCCTACCGTTTTGCTGAAATCTCTTTGGAGCGCGTGGATAACTTCGCACTGTTGACGACTGGGGCTCGGTCCGGTCTCTTTGCCAGCCCGCTCCCGTAGGGACACTTGGCGATTTTTCTTGTGAGATTACAGTAGTGCATATAAAGTGAAAAATGAGTATATTAGGGGAAGTTTGAAAGTGGCGCCAGTGACTGAAAAATTGAAAGGGAATCGTTTGTCTTGGTATGGTCATGTGAAGAGGAGGGATGAAGCGCATGTTACTAAAAGAGTTATGAGTTTACATGTGGATGGATGGAGAGGGAGAGGGAGACCAAAGAAAAGATGGATGGATTGTGTGAAGAGTGATATGAAAGAAAAGGAAGTTAATGATAGCATGACGAGTGACAGGGCAGAATGGAAGAAAAAAACATGTTGCGCCGACCCAAAATAACACGGGACAAGGGCAGGAAGATGATGATTACAGTAGTGCATATCAATCTTATGGATACCTACTAATATTGATTGATTTAAATATGCCATGTACATTATGAAGAATACTTTATAATACTTTGCTACAGCAATTTTTTTTGTATAAACATATTTCTAAAGATCAAAGCCGTTTGAAAGGAGTAGATAAAATAAGTGAAAAAATTTAATGTCATTAATTTTTTTTAAAGAGCAGTTTTTTTTGAGAGCAGTGGTGGCCGAGTGGTAACGGCCCCGACTTACGAGTTGAAGGTCGCGGGTTCGATCCCAGCCAGGCGCATTACTTTGTGTAAATTATTTCATCACCACTGCTCTCAAAACGGTGAAGGAAAACATCGTGAGGAAACCGGCATGTCCTAGAACCAAAAATTCGAAGACATGTGACATTCACCAACCCGCACTGGGCCCGCGTGGTGGATTACGGCCCATTCCCTCTCCTGGAGAGAGGAGGCCTGCGTCCCAGCAGTGGGAACATTAAAAAAAAAAAAGGCTGATTATGTTATGTTATGTTATGTAATTTTTTTTAGGCAAAGTATTAATATTACGAAAAAATCATAAATGTTAATAATGTTGTAAATGAGTTTATAACATATTTTTTTTTTTCAAACGGATGTACCGAGGTGTAGGCTTCAGAAAGTGAATGTTATACGGCACTGCTCGGGCCTTAAAAAAGTTATCGTTTTATGTATTTAATTAGAATCATTTTATTTGACCTGCATTGTATTTTATCTAACCTACACCACAACTTTATTTTACTTAGACAAGAAATTAATAATAATAATAAATCAATCGACTCTTCATCGATCACTATCATCAGATTTAAAGTAGGTATTCATAAGCAGTAATAATAAAAAAAACTACTGGATGTAGAAAAAAAAAAGCAAAAACTCCAAGACACGACTGTCAGGTCTGCATAAATTACCTATTAATCTATGACTTCAAGTTAATTGTGGGAACATAACGATATAGGAAGTGAACGACGAGTGACCGAGCGAAGATTTCTAATCGATTAAAAAACGAAATTAAATCGAGATGTGTAATCGATTTATTTGCAAAATACACAATAAATGGCAGATGGTTATGGCAGCTGTATTATTTGGCAACCTGCATTTGTTATTTGTGTCAGTCGTTAAGGAATAAATCGAGATGTCATAATGAGGAATTGTTCTCAATGCAGATTGATCGTGTTTTATTCAAAAAAAACGGCCAAGTGCGTGTCGGACTTGCACACTAAGGATTCCGTACCGTCCGTAGCAAAAAACGACATAAAAATCACGTATTTGTTGTTTTAGCGGCAATAGAAATAAATCAGCTGTGAAATTGCTGCATAACTCTAAAACAGAACTTGGTCTAAGAACAGTGAGTATATTGAAGTACTTGTTCCCTGTGCCGAAGACTGATTCCAAAAGGGTGATCACATTCGCTAACAATGATGACTACATCAGCTTCAGACAACATACTTTCAGGACGACTGGCAAAGCAATAGAACTATCAGAGATCGGCCCCAGCTTCCAGATGAAGTTGGGCACGCTGGATTCTATAGACGCGGCCGACACGGAGTGGGCGTTGAGGCCCTACATGAACACGGCCGCCAAGAGACGCTTCCTCAGCATCGAGGACGGTTGGCAGGAGGAAGAGTTATAATAACAAAAAAAAAACAACTGGCTAGCTATCATGGTGCATTAGATACAGCCTGGTGATAGACGGGCAGACAGACAGACGGACGGACAGCGGAGTCTTCGAAATAGGGTCCTGTTTTACTCTTTAGGTCCGGACCCCTTTTTTTTGTTTTCGGGGGGAAACCTTTAAAAGGCGCCTGCATTTTTGGGGAAAAGACCAGGGAGTGTGGGATTTTTACCTCACTAAAACCACCCCGGTGATCACCATCCGCACATGAAAGAGGGCCCCGTGACCTCTTAAAAGACCACCCCGGAACCCCCTCTGTACAACGCCTGTTAGGGCACATCCCTGAGGAGACTATGAGAAGTCTCCCCTTAGCCTCGTTGTGCACGGTAGCACGTGATCACTGTGCCACCGTCTTTCCTGAAGTCACTTGGTGGGCGGACAGAGTCCCCACTCTGAGAGCCCGTGACCTCGGATAGGTCCGGACCCCTAAAAATTGAAGATGATCTGTCTGGTTACAAAACATGATTTATCCAGGCTGAGACAGAACATGACACGAGAGAGAGTTTGTCTTGTATATTTTTGCTATCGAAATGATTTTTTCTGTATCGGTTGCTAAGGAACCAATCCCCCTACGCCCACCTACGAAGATATTGATTTGCCGACGGCTATTCGCAAAATTAGTGGTGCTTTGCTAATCCATATACAAAACACCGGCCAAGTGCGTGTCGGACCTCGAAGGTTCCGTAGTGACCGTACATGCGGGCTTCAAAATTCAGCTTTATAATGTTCCCACTGCTGGGACTCTGCCTCCTTTCTAGGAGAGAGGACCTTAATCCACCATGCGGGCCCAGTGAGGATTGGTGGATATCACAAGTCTTCGTATTTTCGATTCTTGGATTCACAATGTTTTCCATCACCGTTTAGAGAGCAGTGCTGATGAAATAAATTACACAAAGTAATGCGCCTGGCTGGGTGTATCCCATACTGTGGGGTAGAGAAAAAAAATTATCCCCACTTGAAGTCATGCCAAATTACACGCCGGAAATGGTGAAACTACAAAGGTTTCTTGTTATTTCTGCGGAACCGTGATCGCCCGGAGGATACTGAGGAGCTAACGAAGGAAGTCTGCCCCGTTTGGGCGGAGCACCGCTTTATCCCCGTGGCGCTCAAGGGGGGAGTGATAAGTGATAATTATTTTGCAAATAGATTTTTTACACGTAAATTTATTTTTTATTGTTGATAGGTTCGCGCTTGACCGCTATCTCACCTGATGGAAAACGACGATGCGGTCGACGATGGAGCGCGCTTACCTAGAAGTAACCTATTCACTCTTGACTTAGAGATTCCCGGGTTGTAACCATCAGGAAACAAAGATTCCGGCAAGGAATTCCACTCCTTAGCTGTACGCACAATGAATGTGTTCCCAAACGTTTTGGGAAAAGTTTAAACTAGATGAGGCCGGTGCCTTCTAGCTGAATACCCTTCGTGTCTTCTTGTATCGGGCTCTAGTTCAGGCCACTGTAAGGTTTGAGAGGGTATTGAAAGCAGTAACCGCCCGTGAAGTAGTAATGTGCACCAACCCGTCGCAAGGGGCGTCATGAGTCGCAACGCAATTCCCGGTCATGGCAAGTGCGGGTTTGTTGACAGCGAGCAATAGATAGCTCTTCATTCAATAAGGACTTAGCCCGGGTCGATGGCGTGTCATGTTCCACGCGCGCTTCAAAGTGTTGTCAGCCAAATTGACCAATCAAGGCCTTGATTGGTCAATTTAGCTGGCCAGCTAAAGCAATCATATATTGTTGACTGGCCTGTTGGTCTAGTGGTTAGTGGCCCTGACTGCTATGCCGGAGGTCGTGGGTTCGATTCCCAACCCAGGACAAATGTTTGTGTGATGAGCACGATCATTTATTCTGTGTTTCGGTGTAATTTATCTATAATATGTATGTATTTAGAAATATATAAGTATGTTTATCAGTTGTCTAGTACCCATAACACAAGCTCTGCTTAGTTTGGGACTAGATGGCGTTGTGTGATAGATGTGGAATATCATATCATATCATTGTTAATGCCGAAAGTAAGTCGACGAGTCGGTAAGTCAGTGTTTCTAGTTTTGTATGTTCATGACTTAACATTAACACTGCCTTCCAAAATTAAAATTAATAAGAATTTTTTTTTTTAAGTCTATTAAATTATTCAGTGATGTCATAGTAGTATTTTCAGAAGACACCAATTTTAAACTAGTGCAAGCGAAGCGAGCTCTTTAATTTCAATGTTACATATCTGTAAATTTTATTTTATTACTGGCTTGCCCGGGGAATTTCGCGCCGCCTAATAGTAAGGATAACGCCATCTACTGGCATTACCAGAACAGCATAATTCATTTTATAATGACATTTTAATTAGAGATGGCGTTGTGTGCGGATTTTTTTTCGTGATTTTTTTCCATTATTTTCTTACCGTTTAAACCTTCCCTGGATCTCAAATATTTCAAGACCAAAATTAGCCAAATCGGTCCAGCCGTTCTAGAGTTTTAGCGAGACTAACAATCAGATATTTATTTATATATATATAGATAATTGTGAAAGTGGGAACTATGTGGATTAATTTTCCTTTTCTGTAATTTTAACGTAATTTCTGTCAATTTTGAGTACCTACTTAACGTGACCTAAATGTCCTTTCGGAGAATTTCTGAAAGGGAAACCCGTAGTCCTAGAACGCAAAGGGTAATTGAAGGAAGGTGTGGTTTAAGTGAGTAAAAGACTGACACGCCCTCCCGCTCCACCCAGAGCGCGAGAAGTCATTTGGATGATTTCCCACCTTAAAAAAAACCAAATGTCCTTTCTTTAAACCTGTGGTGCTGGAATGCAAAGGATAACTGCAGGAACATAGGTTTGTTTGTTGTGGTCAATAAAAATTCGACTCGCTCTCTCGCTCCGCCCTAGAGTGGGAGAAGTCATTAGATGATATCACGAATCAAAAAAAAAACACTCGCTTTTTGGAGTACTATAAATCAAATTTGGTGTTGCAAAACAACATCGGAGATTGCAGATGCACCTCTCTCCTTGTTAAAAACTTGAAGTTATTAAGAACCGGTCAAGTCGCGCGACCTTGCGTGATTAATGTTCCGTACCTACCTGTTTATTCGATGTTTGCAGGCTTAAATTTATTTATCGTTTATTTCAGGCATTAATTAACCCATAGAAATATTATAGAATAAAATAAAATTGTTATATCATAATAAATAAATAAAATTAAATACATTAGATTATATATAAATTATTAAATTACATTAGTAAATTAATTATAAAAATTATTATCATTATCATTACCACTAAATAGCATTAATAAATCAATAAAATTACACAGGTACACACCATGGAACACTTCAGATACTATCCCATTCTTACATCGGGTCGGTAAGGCGTCCTATCCAAAGAAAAAGAAATATTGTTAGTTTGTACTTATTGTTTTATTAAATTATTAAATTTATTGTTAAAAGAATAAATACTGCAGTTTCGATTCAAAGATTCAAAAGCATTTATTTCAAATAAACCATTTACAGGCATTTTTGAAATGTCAAGAAGTCAGTTAGTCAGAAAAAAAAATTATGCTAATTGCACATTCCAAAGCGTAGATCTCTATGGAGAAGAATGTGCAAGAAACTCCATGGACACTCTTTTCAATCATGTTTTGAAATTACTAATATCTCTGTTACATGTTTCTTGTCGTTATCATGTGAGAACAATGTAAATACAGTAAAAATAAAAACTAAATATAGATATTAAAATAGCAACTGGTAGCTAAGAGATGACCAGTCTCAACTGACAGCGCCCGTTCACGAACATGACGCCAATATTAGCACCACTCAGCAACCATTTTGAAGGAAATTCAGTTTTAGTCCAGTTTCTCTTGACTCAATCATTCTTGCTGGTCCATAAACACGTGTAGGATAGGGAAGTTGATCAATTTTGCTTATATACCTGTATTTTTATTACTTATGATTTTTGTTCACTGATCGCCCTACAGCTATTTCCTTTCATTCAGACCCTTCAAATGATGTCCTGACATTGCCCTGTTCGATAAGATCCCCATTATACACTTAGATTTTGCAAATGTTGATCCTATCCACACTAAGAGGTGTTCACTAAAGTATATAATAAATACCATACCTGATAGGGATAATAGTTGCAGTTGCTTTGTGAAATTTCAAACAAAATAAAAAAAAAAAACGTTGCGGAATTCTAAAAGATATCAAAACTTTGTTCTCAATGTCGGACACCATTATGTCATCAATATCTACGACAGACAATCAGACAGATAAATTATAATCAGAAAACTTAATGCCACGAACGTAACCATCACTTGGTGCAATACATAAATTAAAATTTGCATGTCCAAAAATACACCCATATCTCTTGAACGGCTGCACCCATGTCCACGACATTTAAACTAAAAGATAGCTATAAAACACAGTTATTTTTCTTAGAAAACCGCATTTAAATATGTCTAGTATTTTACGAGATAAAGCGCATAAATAACAGTGAAATAATGGTCAAAGTAAGATTTGCGCTTGCGCTTCGCACTGGTTACATAAAACGACTTTCTTTGCAAAGGTCGCGGGTTCGATGGCCGGGTCGTGCATTGAGGTGATCTCTCGCTTTAACGGGGACGCCCGTCGGCCCTATTTATATTACGTATTGTATTTTAACGCTAGCTGAATATGTGGAGTAAACAGAACGATTGGAGTATTGTTCCTTTTTATTGTTAGTGACGAATAGATATAATCGGAATGTAGAGCTAGTTTGCAGTTTTCAAAACGAGAATAGTAAATTTTGATACAAGTGGAGAAAGTTTGTCAGCAACAAGTTCAAATAAACGGTGTCAATTCGTCGGGATTAAATGTGAAAATGGGGGTACCCCAAGGTTCAATTTTAGGTCCTTTTTTATTTTTAGTTTATATTAATGATTTACCCTATTTGTTGGAAAATAAACTTAATATGGTGTTGTTTGCTGACGACACTTCTTTGATTTTTAAGATAAATAGAAGGACTAATAATCTTGACGACGAAAATTACGCCCTACTGCAGGTCCAAAACTGGTTCACTGCTAATAATCTAGTTTTAAACGGGAAAAAAACTAAATGCATAAGATTTTCCTTACCTAATGTCAAAAGTAGTGATTGTGACGTAGTATTAAACGATGAAAAGCTAGAATTTGTCGATAAAACGGTTTTCCTGGGGATTACGCTTGACTCAAGGCTACAATGGGGTCCTCATTTAACATCTCTTGCAGGACGGCTTAGCTCAGCTGCATATGCTGTTAGAAAAATCCGCCAATTTACGGATGTTGATACCGCTAGACTAGTCTATTTTAGTTATTTTCATAGTATCATGTCATACGGTATCTTACTATGGGGACGGGCTGCAGACATTGACTCAATTTTTATTCTACAGAAAAGAGCTATCAGAGCTATTTACAATCTTCGCCGGTGCGATTCTCTAAGGGAACTGTTTAAGGATATTAACATCATGACGGTGCCTTCTCAATATATTTATGAAAACATCATGTACGTTAGAAAAAATCTTCATCTTTTTAGCAAAAGAGGCGATAGACATAATTATGTTACAAGAAATAGGGACCAATTAGTTCAACCAGGTTTTAGACTGGCTAAAGTGGCCTCTTCTTTCATGGGGTACTGTTTGAAATGTTATAATAAAATACCTCCACAAATATTAGAACTCAATGAAACGAAATTTAAATCTTGTATTAAACGCACACTATGCAGGCAAGCATATTATAAGTTGGAGGATTATATTCAAGATAAAAATGCTTGGCTCAATGCTGGTCCAGCTCCTCTACCACCGAGGTATACAAATTGATTAGTTTGGAAATTATTATTATTATTTTTTTAATGCTTTTTTTTTTGGGAATTGTAAAATATTATAAGTATTGTATAATGTAGAAGCATTTATTTTCAAAGTTTGTAAATGTGAGTACCATGAAGCTATTTTATGGTTTTTTATGTTACTATTGGACTTGTTTGACATAAATGAGCACGGCAGTTGAGAGTTTGTCATGCTCACTTAAATGTCTCACTGATGGTGGCGCATGTATTGGATCATTCGGTTCCCTTCAAAATGGTTGAGCTGAGTGGTGCTAATATTAGCGTCATGTTCGTGAACGGGCGCTGTCAGTTGAGACTGGTCATCTCTTAGCTGCCAGTTGCTATTTTAATATCTATATTTAGTTTTTATTTTTACTGTATTTACATTGTTCTCACATGATAACGACAAGAAACATGTAACAGTGATATTTGTAATTACAAAACATGATTGAAAAGAGTGTCCATGGAGTTTCTTGCACATTCTTCTCCATAGAGATCTACGCTTTGGAATGTGCAATTAGCATCATTTTTTTTTTCTGACTAACTGACTTCTTGACATTTCAAAAGTGCCTGTAAATGGTTTATTTGAAATAAATGCTTTTGAATCTTTTGAATCTTTTGAATCATCGCGACTGTGGTGGAATTCGCTCGAGCCACAGGCGAGGGTGTTATGCAGCCGAGTGCGCAGTGACAAATTTCCACGTGCATCGAACGACGTTTTTCAATACACTTACTTAGTGCCCAGTCTGATACGATAAATGTAATATAATTAATTGTAGCTGGGGTGATCTCGCACACTTTTCTGCACTAGTGAGAGATACAGTAAATTTTAGAGATGATGAGATGCTTCATTTTCAAAAATTTTATAAATTTTTCAATGAAAGCAAATCGATTGCTATTTAAAAAATGTATAAAAAATATAAAAATATAAATATATGAAAAACGAGCATGTGGCTCGTGACTTCTTGTGATTTTATGTAAGCACACAAAAGTTCTCAAAGAATCCTAAATAGAGGAATTGTGTCAATAATACCACTACTGGTAGCATAAGTACACCGATCTCAATTAACCGACTAGTATACAGAGTAGCTAGAGTTTCACCAAAGGTAAGTTCCTACACGCACTCTTGCGCAACGCGATAGATCGCACGAACAATGAGAACTTGTGAGTTTGTTTTAAACCAAATTGTCTGTTATTTCTGTCAGATTTTTTCATCGCATTGTTCGTAACCCGAAATTTTACCTTCTTTGACACATAACCTACTTGTTATGTCTATGGTAGTTAGTAAGCTAGTGTTAGGATGAGTCATCATCGAAAGTCATCACGATCATTGGCAAATGACATTTACAAATTAGGAGAATATCAAGCGGCTCCGTCGTGACGCGTAAATGTCATTTCACTAACGATTATGTAGATTCTATGGCAACTCGCTATTGTAGTATCTAATATGAAACTTTGTTTTATATTTTTTTAATGATTTCTACTGAGTTCAAACCAGGGTCTGGAGCCAGAGGGAAAAGGATGCGGTCGCCTCCTTTTATGAACCAGTTATGCTAGCGAAGGAGACGTGCAGGAACGGTAATCCTCACAACAGTTGCAGTGCGGCTACCGGCCACCGTAGGCGCGGGCTTGCGGACGGTGAGCGATGTGTAGCTCGTCGGGCGGGTTCTGGTAACTATCCAGACCGAGTCCGAGTTATTAACAGCGTGTACTGTTCTACACTCGCCTCAAAGAATTATCATTAAAAGCAAATCGTGCACCATAGCTTCTGACGTTTTATATAATAAAGAGGTGAAGTTTTTGTTTTTTGTTTTTAGGAGGTAATCTCTGAAAGTACTGGTCCGATTACGAAAATTTTTTTACCGATAGAAAGCTGCTTTATTCCTGAGTGACATACGCTATATTTTATGTACACGGGCGAAACTTCGGGCAAAAGCTGGTGTGAAATAAAAACATTTGTTTTTTTATTTTTATTTTGTAAACCATACGGACCCAGCCGCCTACAAAAACTTGTTCAGGGTCCGCGTGTCTTGTGTATGTAAGTTTACATGTTTGTGAACGTACCCACGACGATACAGGGATTTACTATTTCTAGTATAGGACAGCAAATAAACAAAAACTGTTAAACGGCCTAACTGATGTCAACGATAACCTCTACCTATTACGACATGGCTGCGTTGGTCACGTCCACTGACGGACGCTCGCACTTGTGTGCGCTTAGGGCATGACCTCCGTGTAAGTGCCATCGTGTCTTTACTTTTACCGGCATTCATTAAATAGCATTAAAACTAAGCCTGCCTCCGGTCTGTCATGCAGCCGAAGTGCGGGTCGCATAGCACGACACGCGAATATCAACGACATCATCAGACGTGCTCTTGTCTCCGTCGGCGTTCCAGCCGTATTGGAACCCCATGGCCTGGCACGCGACGATGGCAAGAGACCGGACGGCATGTCGTTATTCCCATGGAAGATGGGTAGGCCTTTAGTATGGGACGCTACTTGTGTCGATACTCTTGCGCCATCCCATCTTCCTAGCTCGTCGTGTTGTGCTGGTGCTGCCGCTGCGGCTGCGGAGAACCTCAAGCGGCGAAAATATAATAACCTTGTTGGAAGTTATATTTTCGAACCGTTTGGGGTTGAAACTCTCGGTTCGTGGGGTCCGAGTGCTCACAAGTTGTATAAAGATCTGTCAAAACGTCTAGTTGACACTTCGCGTGACCCAAGGGCTGGCTTTTACCTCGGACAGAGGATAAGCATTGCCATACAGCGTGGCAATGCCGCCAGTCTTTTGGGCACATTACCAGTCGACAACGATGTGGAAGAGTTTTTTGACGCCATATTTTAGTTTAGTTAGTTGTAATTAGATTAGAGTTTTTATTATTATTTATTTTATTTTATTGTAATTATAGTTAGTATTTTTAAATGTAAATAAAGTAATAGCCTGCATGAAAGGTGGTTATTCAATGGATAGCTCACTATCCAGCTGTCCGGTAACAGTATGGACCAAGCCCAAATCGTCGACAGCGCGTAATGTTCCGTGCTCCTAAGAGATGTTAGCAACCCGGAGGGCCCAGCAGATCAGATGCCCGTTAGAGCCGCGGGGATTATCTGAAAAGGAAACCCGATGTCTCAGAACGCAATGAGCAACTGAAGGAAACAGGTGTTCTTTTAGTCAGTAAAAGTCTGACACGCCCGGTCGCTCCACCCTAGAGTGAGAGAAGTAATTGGATAATTTCACAACTTAAAAAAAAATGTTCTCTTCTTCTTAGAGTGTCGATGGCTAATTCGTGAATTTGCTTGATTGAAAGCCTTTCTTGACCAGAATGGTGTTAAATAACAAGCAAACAATACACTGTCTTCCGAATTTAAAGTTATTTTGACTGTTTTGTTTTTTGTAGTGAAGCCGGTATTTATTTTTGTAAAATTTTTTTTCTTTCTTTCTATACAGTACTGTACTAAGACATGGTCACCCAGGTGAAGGAGTAGATAACATGTTTGTACACACATTTTCATATAAATATCATTGTCTTTGATAGTGTCATTTTGTTCAGAGGCTCAGCCGCTCAGGTCATTTGAGAGCATATTGAAATGCTAGGCACACGGATTGCCAAAGTCGTCTAGGAAATAATATCTGGAAGATTTTTAGTAAGCCGTAAGTCTAGCGTTATTTATATCTCTCAATATTTTAAAAACAACCTTTTAAATTTCGTCCGTGTGGCACTGCGGGGTGCCAACTGTAAACCAGCCCTAGGTATCTAATGCCCAGTAAATGCTGAGATAGACACACTTTCGTTGCCAGCGCTCGGCGCATTCTGCACTATTGTTTTTTTTTACTTTGTGTTTGTAATAAAAAAAAAAGTGTCGTCATTCAGTATTTTGATTAAATTTGCAAGGCTTGTATTGTTATACTTTTTGGACTTTTTTAAAAAAAATTGAGTAAATTATGAAGTGCCAAAGTTCATGCAAAATAGTAGATTTTCAGAAGTCTTTACTAGATTAGTTTTACACAAATTTATGTTTCGATTTCTATAGCACCCTAGATAATAACCACAAGATACTGCGTTTCCAAATATCTAATAAAAATGTGTAATAACGTCATAATCGCGTAAAAGCGGTTGTATGAAAATTTATCTCGAAAAGGACGCTTTTAAATGCATTCTGTACGTATTTTGCACCAATTTCTTCTGCTCTTCTAGTTTTTTTAATTCATAAAGAACCACGCACTCACATCCTATTAGTATGGTGAGGATGCCAGCGATCGTGTGTGTCAGAAGAGCGTAAGTGCCTTCACGTACGATTATGTAACGCACGCAAATCGCATGGTAAATACGACTTTCTGTGTTTAAAATAATGTTATTTATGTCAAGCAGAATAAAGTGTGGAAGTTTAAGTGGTTTGTTTGTGTCTAGAAACGAATAAGCCTAAAATATATACATATAAAATATTAAACTGACGTAAATATAAAAGCACAGCCGAAAGCACAGGGATTAGGAGCGTGAATTTATGAACAAGGCTATGTTTTATGACGTAGGTTAGCACTAATGGTTTTTTTTTCTCTTTTTTTGTGAAGGAAATCATCAAAAGATTTCCCAAGGGAGTGTGACACTTTTATTGACTAAAACCACAGTGTTTCTTCAGTTTCTTATTTTGCGAGGGATTATAATCAAACAACTGTCAGCTTTATTTCTTTTAAGGCTCTAGCTCCCGAGCAGTGCCATAAAACAGTAACTTTCTGAAGCTTACTCCTCAGTAACGGCTATGTTAATGGGTTTTAAAAGAATATATGTTTGTTATAGATTCATGTACAACGTTAACAACATAACGAAATAAATTACACAAAGTAATACGCCTGGCTGGGTTTGAACCCACGACCTACAACTCGTAAACCGTAGCAATAACCACTGGACCACCACTGCTATTCCGCTCCGTCAAGACACCACATTGAAACTCTTTTGAGGTTACAAGTAACAATTTTTGTCCTGGAGGTTTTTTTTTTAGGTGGGAAAATCGTCTAATGACAAATCCTGCTCTTGGGTGGAGCGAGAGATAGTGTCAGACTTTTACTGACTAAAAACCCGCTCCGTCAAGACACCACATTGAAACTCCTTTGAGGTTACAAGTAACAATTTTTTTCCTGGAGGTTTTTTTTTTTTAGGTGGTAAAATCGTCTAATGACAAATCCCGCTCTTGGGTGGAGCGAGAGATAGTGTCAGACTTTTACTGACTAAAAACCCACTCCTGTTCCCTCTTTGCCTTCAACCCGGGGCACTGGGCTTCGTTTTCACACTACCCGTGGCCCCAGTTGGCTTCGACCCTGCTGGGCTCCTACGGTTTCGCTGACATCTCCTTGAGGCGCGCGTGGAGGTGGATTTCCGTACTGTATTCATCTGGAACTTTTGCCTTGGTTTCTCCTAACTATGGAAGGGTTGGCGGCTGTCCTTGTCGACCTGGATGCAGTTGAGTCTCACTATTTTATAGGGAGTGACTGTCTCTCTGATTCCTCACAACCCAGTCCTCTTCTTAGTGTTTGCTATGGTTAGTTTTGTTTTTCATGTTTAGCGTGCTTTCTGAGATACGGATAATCCTATTATTATTTTTTTCATTATTGATACGTTCGCGCTTGACCGCTATCACACTTGATGGAAAACGACGATGCGGTCGACGATGGAGCGCGCTTACCTAGAAGCAATCTATTCACTCTTGACTTAAATATTCCCGGGTTGTAGCCATCAGAAAACACAGATTCCGGCAAGGAATTCTACTCCTTAGCTGTATTTTTGATAAATATAATATAATATTCCACAACTATCACACAACGCCGTATAGTCCCAAGCTAAGCAGAGCTTTTGTTATGGGTACTAGACAACTGATAAACATACATATATTTTTCTAAATACATACATATTATAGATAAATTACACCCAGACACAGAACAAATGATCGTGCTCATTACACAAACATTTGTCCTGGGTGGGAATCGAACCCACGACTTTCGGCATAGCAGTCAGGGTCACTAACCACTTGACCAACGGGCCAGTCAAAATCAAAACTATTAGTGCTAACTTTCTAGTTAATTGGTACACGGAATGAGATTTTGCATACATATGAAATTCTCCCCTTTCACGTTCTTAAACGTTGAATTTCTAAAAACCCTTTCTCAGTGAATGTCTTCTCAGTGAATGTCTTTCCTAGCCCCAGTAGTTTCGGCTATACGTTGATACACCTATTAGTCAGTTTATCCTTTTAAATATACTATTTATATTTGATTTCTTCAGAACAAAATGTGCCAAAATATGTTTCAATAAAAAAGGTATGGGATTTAGACGACCATTTCTGGAGATTACCCCTTATAAACAATCATACAATTTTATATTTTTAAGTAAGACGTTGTTAGCTTAGATGACATTAAACAGTTCATACATGTCTATATGCAAGTACTTTCTAACACGAGTATTCTTCCGTCTTCGTGCGCCAGGTACTTAGGAGATTATCTTCAAAAACTGCGTCTTAAGACGTGACTAAGCTCTAACAAGGAAGCTGTTTTACCAATCGCCATTAGACTATAGAGATGTTTTCTTAAGTCTTTGATACCTGGTCTTGGAATATGGATGTGTCATTTTTATATTTTACTAGCTTTTGCCCGCGGCTTTGCTCCCATCAACTGACTATTCTGCTTTACCCTACTCTACACTACTAACAATTTGTCTGAGTGTAATTTATCTATAATATGTATGTATTTAGAAATATATAAGTATGTTTATCAGTTGTCTAGTACTCATAGCACAAGCTCTGCTTAGTTTGGGACTAGATGGCGCTGTGTGAAAATTGTGGAATTATTAATATTATTCCGTTTAGTCATTATACAAATAGTAGCTCACCGGTATTGGAAACAGGGTCCAAGCCACCGACGGGCGAATCCAGAGAGAGGAACTTCCTAACTATACGAGCCGAGTCCAGAAGTACAGCTTTCTGAGTCAAGCCCTTGATCCAGTCGCCTAACACGAGCCTCCTAAGGCTCGTTGGTCGAGGCTCCTGGCTATTAAGCCATTGACTGACACGACTACCGGCACGATGATCGCCGAGTTCACATCCCATGTCGACAACCTCGCCAGCCAAGTCAATTTACTTGATTTGTTCATCTTTCTCGGCTTTCACGAGGTTTATTATTATTATAAATCTTTTTAAGCATTTCTCTTTCGAGCCACGTAGGTCCAGCCCTTGCGTTAAGCATCTAGTTATTCTTCTCAACTCAACCACTCACTTTGTGAAGACTTTTCAACATTATGTCAAATATCCACAATACCCAAAAAGGAATTTATGCTTACTGTAGTACAAAAAAACTGGCTAATTGCGAGTCGAACTCGCACATGTAGAGTTCCGTACTACTAAATATTAAAAACGATAAAATATTTTTTATTATATAGGAAACCCGTTTAATTTTATTTCTTTAGATAATTTTTTGTTTAGGGGCAATAGAAATACACAATCTGCGAAAATTTCAACTCGCTACCTCTTACGGTTCATGAGATACAGCACTTTGACAGATTGACGCACAGATAGACATACAGACGGATAGACGGACGTCCCGGTACAATTTTTCGGGTACGGAACCATAAAAACGACAAACGTACGTGATACATACCAAACAAACAAAAAAGCAGTTGAATGAACTTGATCTTCAAGCCGGTTTTACGGCAATAAAAACACTAGTTACAAAAAATGGTGATGACTCAATTAGCGTAATATAGTGTTCCACTACTCTTGACAAAGATCATTACAAACGCTTTGCGGTTAACCGCAAGATTCTTGCGATGCGTCATATCGATTCTTAATTCATAAATGCTTTTATTAAAAGCCAAATAATTTAGTGTCAGATGCTCTTAAGAAAAGAATCTTCTCTGAGAAATAAATGCAACGCCTTTTTTCATCCTTTTTTAGTAGGACACGGTGGAGCATCCGATGGAACCTTACCACACCGCCATGTCCTTGTGGAGGCAATCAGCGGTAGCGATCTCTCGCGCCGGGCCCTGGTTCAGGCTATAGTCCGAAGCAAGGAGGAATGGTAGGCAGTCGTCTTCTTCTACGAAGCTGTAATATATGCTAGCAAAGAAGGCTGCTGCACGCGTGAGGGAACGGACCCCAGCCGCTAGGACCCCAATCCCGAGTACCAGGCACCATCGTGGGCTTGCAAACGGCGAGATATGGGTAGCTCGCCCTCTGGCCATCCGGTAACCGTCCGGACCGAGCCCGAGTTTTCTACGGCGCGTACTGTTCCCTGCGTGTCTCAAAAAGATGACAGCAAAACCGTAGGAGCTTACCCGGGCCGAAGCCTACCGAAGCTATGGGTAAGAACCCATCCGGAAATGCAAATGCCAGCTGAAGGAACATGGGTGTGGTTTATCCACCTCAAAAGCGAAGCGCAATTGAAGGACACAGGTGACAGGTCTGTATGGTTTTAGTCAGTCTAATAAGTCCTCTCGTTTCATCTAAGAGCGAGAGAAGTGATTGGATGATTGCCCACCACAAAAAAAATATTTTTTTAAATAGACTGACGTCTAGAGTTATGTTATGAATGCAGACATTTTGTTTCAGCTAGGATTTGAAAAGTATTCTAGTTATAGTACATTATTCTACTAGTCATCCTTATAATGTTCCCACTGTTGGGACTCAGGCCTCCTCTCTAGGAGAGGGAAAGGGCCTTAATCCACCACGCGGGCCCAGTGCGAGTTGGTGGATGTCACATGTCTTAGAATTTTTGGTTCTAGGACTTGCCGGTTTCCTCACGATGTTTTCCTTCACCGTTTTGAGAGCAGTGGTGATGAAACAAATTACACAAAGTAATGCACCTGGCTGGATTTGAACCCACAACCTACAACTCGTAAGTCGGGGCCGTTACCACTCGGCCACCACTGCTCTCATTACATTATTCTACAAAAGCAAAAATTTAAGTGTTTATAATTAACACTTAAACTTTACAGAGAAATATAGGACCATGCTAAAGACAAGTAGCATAACAGTTCAAGGCTACACTGTCTTTGTCTGTTTTCTTATTTTTTTTGTGAGTGGCGCCTAACCATATCTGGGCATAGACTTTATTTTTCAGAGATTTTTTCTTGCACCATCTCTAACCTACCTTCGTAGTACGTATCCAGGACATTTTCTCACCAATCTTAGCTCCATAGTTCATCTCTCTCTCAAGTTTTTTTTCAACAAAGATACATTACTACTTACTGAAAAAGAAAAAGCTTAACCATCCATAATAATAATAATTTAATATTCCACAATTATCTCACAACGCTGTCTAGTCCCAAGCTAAGCAGAGCTTGTGTTATGAGTACTAGACAGCTGATAAACATACTTATGTATTTCTAAATACATACATCTATATATATAAAAGAAAGTCGTGTTAGTTACACCACTTATAACTCAAGAACGGCAGAACAGATTTGGGTGAAAATTGGTAGGGAGGTAGCTTAGAGCCAGGAGACGGACATAAGATACTTTTTTAGGGTAGAGTAGGGTAGAGTAGGGTAGAGTAGGGTAGAGTAGGGTAGAGTAGGGTAGAGTAGGGTAGAGTAGGGTAGAGTAGGGTAGAGTAGGGTAGAGTAGGGTAGAGTAGGGTAGAGTAGGGTAGAGTAGGGTAGAGTAGTCAGTTGTCGGGAGCGAAGCCGCGGGCAAAAGCTAGTTATAGATAAATTGCACCCAGACACAAAACAAATGATCGTGCTCATCACACAAACATTTGTCCTTTTATATTACTTTTATTAAACGATGATTTAAATTAATTAGCAGTAAACATGTTATTATTTAGTCATTTGTGATGTTAACACGAATCTAAATAGTACTAAAAAAACCGGGAAGTACGAGTCGGACTCGCGCACTGAGGGTTCCGAACAAACTTACCTCTGAAAACTGTTCAATTCCTGAATTGAGTTACAAAGATTTTTCCGAAACGCATTTTTTTTTTTGTGACGTAACCACAAATTAACAGTTTCCAGATTTTTTCCTATACTTTTGTTATGAGACCTTGCTTCATGCCCTATGAATGTTGATTCCCTTGAGAGTGTCAAAATACACATTTTTTGCGACATAAACGGATGTATCTTTTTTTTTTTCAATAACTCAATTGTTTGATTTTTTTACAGTGTCAAGCGACCGCAGACCTGAGTATATGGTTTTGATTTCAACTCGATACCTCCATATGTTCCTGAGATAAACGGTTTTGACAGAAAGACTGACGGGCAACAAAGTGATCCTATAAGGGTTCCGATTTTTCCTTTTGAGATACGGAACCCTAATAAAAGGAACTAGAAAAATTATAAACTTTAAACGTTAACTAGAAAAATTATAAACTTTTTGTGGTCAGCTACTGAATGACTGTGGTCAGATTACGTAATTGTATCATTATAGGACTGTGCTGTATTGTAAGATAGGCACTAGTGAAGATGTTGTTGTGCTAGTGAAACCGCAGGCTTAAATAAATTACTTTTCTAATAATAATAAGAAATGTATTAGAATTAAGCCACTGGCAGTCATGTACTAGTTAATATAATTAAAAAACAGGGTTTTAATAACACTTTCCAACAACTTGATTTTGATATTTTATTTAATTATGACATTCATTCATTCATTGTTACTTATTTAACATCTAATGTCATAATATTTTAGCATAGCTTTAAATGGACCGAGTCACTAAGTTTTAATGTCGAGTATGTCTATTTTATAATCATTAGATGATTCAGTAACTTAGTGCCTTTATGTGTGAAGTGGTCATAACTATTGAGGAGCATAAAGAGGTGAGTTGGGCCATTCAATTACAGTTTGATAATAAATTCATTTTCAACACTACCAATGTCAGATATAAGATGTATGAGTAGACCTATTAATTTTGTGGTCAAGCTTAAACGTTGTACGTATTTGAATGATGTGAAGATTTATTTATGTTCAGTTGTTTCCACACGCATATCATATTACCTAACGCATAAAGTATTCTTTGCGAAGAATTAGATAGTGACCTATGCTCATTACATCCTCTATAGCCAACATTATTTTTAGTTAATGCGAAACCTGAATAATATTTGTTCAGAATCAGTAACTGAATCGATTCCAATAATTTTTACACCATGTTATATTTTTTCCCAAAAATATTTAAAACAGGTCACAAGTTGGACACCTCCGACACTAAGTACAACACAGGGCATGGCAGATCATAGTGACCATTAGGTGCAAGCGTACAGCTGGGTGCAGGAGTAAAACAACCCCTGAGTCGCCCGGATGGCTCGGTGACCATGTATTTGTGTGGACAAATAGGTAACATAACAAGCTTATAACTTAGTGATTTTTCATGATACAGTTATGAAATTTTGTACATAGATTCTTTATATAAAAATACTAAACACGTGTGTCGGGTTTCACATATATATCAACGCACAACCGAAACCTTTGGGACTTGAAGCGTGAAATTTTACACAAGGTTTCCTTTTATGACGTAGGTGAGCACTAAGAAAGATTTTTCCAAAATTCACCCCCTAAGGGAATGAAACGGTGGTCCAAAATTTGTATGGAGAAACGTACTTTCACGCGAGCTAAGCCGCGGGCAGAAGCTGGTATATAAATAAAATAACAGTCGAATCTTCCACATAGTAACGGAAATATAACATATCATCTGAATAAACAAGTGGTAATTGAATGCTTGCTAAATAATGGACAGAAAAGATAAACAAATATGGTCAACAAAGAGGATCAGATTCCATCTCCCATTCTCCTCTCACACAATCTCCGAAAAAATTGTTTTATTCCATAATTGTATTGATTGTTAACACTAATAAGGATTAGCTCACTCGATCCTTGTCTCGTCTGCGTAACTATCAGAAGTTATGTCAACCCTCTTATGAAGTTATAAAGACAATGTAAACTTAATTTTGCGGCCCTTAGTAACTTGTCTACTCTGATATCAGGCAACGACCAGTGATATATATAATCTGTATGAATATAATGCATATCATGCGGTTTTGATCCCGCATGCGTGATCAAAACCGCATGATATGAATAGAGCTAACCTATTACTAAGATCGTAAACAGGAAGCAGTTTTCTTTTCACAATACCTACTTAAAGGCCTAAAATACATAGCATAGCATAGTCGGCTTTATAATGTTCCCGCTGTTGGGACTCAGGCCTCCTCTCTGGGAGAGGGAATGGGCCGTAATCCACCACGTGGACCCAGTGCGGGTTGGTGGATGTCACATGTCTTCGAATTTTTGGTTCTAGGACATGCCGGTTTCCTCACGATGTATTCCTTCACCGTTTTGGCCTAAAATACACTTGCCTGTAATTGAAATTACAGCAAAAGTATACATGTAGCTAGGATGCCATTGTGACGACCATCAAACAGAATTTGTTAAAGCTCTCTGGCTTAAAAAGTACTTCCATAGTTTTGTGCTAAGTACAAGCATGTGTATCACCATCTTAATTATGCGGGGGCTAGCGGACGAGGGAGCAGTGGTGGCCGAGTGATAACGGCCACAACTTACGAGCTGTAGGTCGCGGGTTGAAACCCAGCCAGGTGCATTACTTAGTGTAATTAAGTTCATCACCACTGCTCTCAATACGGTGAAGGAAAAAATCGTGAGGAAACCGGCATGTCCCAGAGCAAAAAAATTCGAAGACATGTGACATTCACCAACCCGCACTGGGCCCGCGTGGTGGATTACGGCCCATTCCCTCTACTAGAGAGGAACAAAAGGGTTATGCTATGCTATGACGACGAGCAATGGATGGGTCGACGTCCGGTAACCGGCACGTAGTGTGTGTGTGGCGCGAACCTCAAAGAGATGTCAGCAAAACCGCAGGTGGAAGCCTACTACGGCCAGGTCGAAATCTCAAAGGG
Organism: Mythimna pallens; assembly: GCA_961205895.1. Classification (NCBI taxonomy): domain Eukaryota; kingdom Metazoa; phylum Arthropoda; class Insecta; order Lepidoptera; family Noctuidae; genus Mythimna; species Mythimna pallens. The sequence continues at coordinate 2,373,784 of OY540824.1, forward strand.
TTTCTCGAGATCCTGGGACGCAAAGGACAAAATAAAGAACACAGGTGTGATTTTAGTCAGTAAAAGTCTGACACGCCCTCCACCTCCTGCCCTATTGCGGGAAAAGTCATAGATGATTTCTCACCTAAGAAAAAAAAACGACTATAATTTTATTCACAACCTGCACGGAATTTGCCTTGTCACTCATGCTTTTTTAAAAGACCAAAAATCCTAATATTCCACAACTATCACACAACGTTGTCTAGTTTCAAGCTAAACAGAGCTTGTGTTATGAGTACTAGACAACTGATAAACATACTTAAATATTTTTAAATACATACATATACAGATAAATTACACCCAGACACAGAACAAATGATCGTGCTCATCACACAAACATTTGTGGGTGGGAATCGAACCCTCGACCTCCGGCATAGCAGTCCATAGCAAAAATATTATTAACTCCTCGTAATTAAAAGGCTCTAGGGGAAACACCATAGGGCTACGCAGTTAAACCTTCCTTCACGTCAAAGTCATGTGCACTGATTGTATTTCTATGTTGCCCGCTAGTGAAACAAAAAAAAAGAAAAAACGTTACGTGGGGTAGTTTTTAGGGTTTCGTATGTCAAAAGGAAAATAACAGAACCCTTTTAGGATCACTTTGTTGTCCGACTGTCTGTCTGAGAATACACTTTAAACTTCTAAGTTAACGAAAAAAAGATACGGCCGTATATGTTGCAAAAAACTTGTTTATAGACACTATCAAGGGAATCAAAATTCCTAGGGTACTTCTCGTTAACCCAAAATCCAGTGAATATTCCATTAATAAACTAATGCGCCTAACCATCAACGATTGCATCACTGCTTACCATCAGGTGAGATCGCAGCCAATCACTAGTGTAGACCAAATTAAAAAAAAAGAAAACTGAAATTTAGCATAAAGCGAGGTCTTATAATACAGGTACAGGAATAAACCTGAAAAATGTAATTTTTTTGTTACGTCACAAAAAAAAAATACGAGAAAGATTCTTAAAAATCTTCTAGACTACATTCGGGAATTGAATTATTTAAATAGGTAACTTTGTATGGAACCCTTTTTACGTGAGTCTGATTCGTACTTACTCAGTTTTTTTTTAGTTTATTTGAGAGGTGTGCCAGAGGTGGGCCAGGATTTCAGCATTTTTATGAAAGACTTGTTATTTCTGTGTTCATTCAAAATTTGTGTTGATTGGTTTGCCTTCGTATATTTCTCAATTAACAATTTTGAAAACGAATTTCTAAAAGTTCCTTAACGGATAGCACCAAAATCAATGTATCATTTAAAAATTCATTAGTTGTGTCATTTGGTCTTAGACCAACTTTAGATATTCTAAAAAAAAGTTGTATTCGTAATTATGAGTTTTGCTTTCGCAATGATTTATTTGCAATAAAAAAACTGGCTCAGTGCGAGTCAGAAGCGCGTACAAAGTGTTCCGTACTATAACATTAAAATCGAATAAAAAAAACCTTCAAAATAACGTTTCTTGTCTGAAAGGGGTTTCCTTTAATTTATTTTATTCCAACTTTATTTTTTGTGGTTCTTCCACCCGTTTGTACATATTATTATTTTTAGTTTGCATATATGTCGGAGCCAGATCTTAAAATTGATCACTTCATGATATGGCCAACTAAAACTGGCCAGCCCCCCTAGCCAAGTTACAACCGTTTCGTTTCGATTCTCTTTTCGTTGATCGCCTCAAGTCACGATCGAATCGAAACGAAACGGTAATAATTTGGCTAGGGGGGCAGATCGTTTAAACGTTAACATTTGATGATTTATGAACCCTCATTTGGACATATCATAATATTGATGTAAGATTTCAATGATAATAATAACAGGTCTAAAGAAAGTAGGACAAACGAAGATTGAAATATCATTAAACTTAGACGTTTAAAACGATCTGGACAGTTCTGCTTAGCCATATCATGAAGAGATCAATTTTTAAGATATGGCCACGACATATACACTTATTAAGCCATAACATTTATTACTTTAGATGTTTAGAAGTAGTTGTATAATAATGATTTTATAACCTGCATTATAATTTGAATCATATTAAATATCGTATGCATTGTACTGACAATAGAATACACATTCTATGAAACTCCCTGCCTCTTACGGTTTATAATATACAGTCTGCAGATTGATAGAAAGACGGACGAATGGAGGGACAACGTAGGCTTACTGAGAGGGTTCCCGTTTTTTTAGGGATCTGACGTTGGCACCCTTCGGCTACGGAACCCTAAAAAAAAAGTTACACAACAAATTGCACAATAACATGATTTTATGTTACGAATTCCTACATTCATCAAATTATCATTAAACGCTCGGAAACGCAAACAATGAATTTTCTATAGTATTATTTTAGCGAAAGTGTGACAAAGACAGCCATTCAAAAGGTTCATAATGATACCTTGAGCTGTCGATTGAGGACTGAAATGTCGGACAAATGACTTAATAAGCTATTTATATTTTTTCTATAAATAATATAAACTAATAAGTCATACAACGGGGTCCATGCAGCTAGTCTTTTAGTTAAACTTCCAGTCGACAGTGATGTGGAGGAATTTTTGACGCCATATTTTAGCAAGGAGTTATTTATTACTTTTAGTGTGTATTTTAAATAGTTTTTCGTATTTTATTATAATTAAAAACTACTGGACCGATTTTAATAATTTTTTCACCAGTAGAAATATACCACTAGACATAAGCTATATGTATTATTTTATTATTTATAGGCTGCGTTTGACAACTATCTCACCTGATGGTAAGCAATGATGTGGCTGACGATGGGGCACGCTTGCCTAGAAGTACCCACTCTTGATTTGAAGACACAAAGGTTGTAGCGATCAGAAAATATAAACTCCTTAGCTGTACACATAATGAAGTTTTGTGCATATGGGTGTGATGTCCACCGTGTACCACTGGTTGCCGTGTGTCTAGTAAGCCGATGATGGAACTTGTCCGATGGTCATCGGGCCACTAGACGTACGGCGTTGCTTCGTTACCTAGGGGTCTTTAAGTCAAGAGTTAGAAGTTACATCAAAGAAAACGCTCTCCACCGTCGACCCCATCATCACTCACCATATGGTGATATAGTGGTCAAGCGTGAGCCTGGTTCCTCCAAAGATTCCGTGTGTTAGCAGAGTCTATTAAAAACCATAATTATCTGGTGCTTATTTTACACTATATGGGTTTTTTTTTCTATTTAACGTAGGTAGTGAATACAGATCCTAAAAAATGGTTCGCTATGTTATGCCTAGAGAAGTACAAATATGGTTGTATGCATAGATAAATAAATACATTAATCATGCTAGAGGTAAACTCGAATTATTTGCAGGTAAGTCAAAACTAATGTAATGATGATGAAATAATATAATCAAAAATTATAAATGTCACAATATGGAGTAATCAGTCACAACATTCAATATAAGAAAAATAAATAATTTTACCTGGTTGACCGCACAAATACATGGTCACCAGGCCATCCGGGCGACTGAGGGTTTGATTTGCTTCCGCACCCAGCTGTTCCTTGGCGCCTAATGCCCGCTATGACCTGCCGTAACCTGTGTTGTGTTTTGTGTCGATGATGTTCAATTTGTGATCTTTTTCAATCATTTATGAACAAATATAACATAGTGTAAAAATAATCGGAATCGATTCAGTTGCTGATTCTGAACAAACTACATTCAGGTTTTGTATATACTAAAAATAATGTTAACCATAAATTAAAAAAAAAAAACAACCAATTTCATCTACACCTCCGGCTTCGTTAACCTCCGCGGCCGTGTAGGCGAAAATCGTCGCCTCCGCATCCGCCTCGTACTTAATTATTAGTGTTTCAATTCAATTCAATGTGGGTCATAGGTTCAACAGATGTTGTTTTAGTTACAGGTTCTGCTACGTCCCGCCAATGAGGCATACAATTTTTTTTATTATTAATTTGGTACGTAGTTAATAAATAAAATAAATAAATCAAATTGACATGGAATAAAATAAATTAGCAAAATATATTCTATTAAATTATATTTATTAAATTATAAATTAGTCATATTACAATATAATAGTTGTAAGTAATAGTGTTAAGTATGTACTTTCCTTTTCCGCCGATTGTTTAGCTTTTTTTAAAATGCACCAAGTGCAACCTCCTTTTGTGTTGCAGTTGCTTGAAAGAGATCGCCAAATGCGATAAGACCACCAATTATATGTTTTTAAAATTAAGGCTTAAATTGTAATATTTATTATCTTGGTGTACAGTAAAGCATACATACAATAAATAGATAAATTATAATTATAACTTACTTTTCTAATTGGTGTGTAAGGGTGTTCATTATTCTAGGTACATGTTGTATATATGTTACCGTTAGACTACAGAATATATAATATAAGTATTAACTGAATGATATGGAGCTACGTATCGTGAAAGTTGAAAAAGTCCAAGACCAAGTCGAGCAACTGCAAGCCCGTTTAGATAAATTAGAAGAAGATAATAACGTTAAAGATCAATGGTCGCGTATGAACAATATTGAAGTTAAGGGAGTGCCTCAGACAGGCAACGAGAACTTATTTGAAATAATAGCCAAAATCAGTGCTAAAGTCAATTACCCTGTCACAAAGAACCAAATTAACTTCTTCACTCGAGTACCTACTAGCGAAAAAGACCGTATAAAACCTATTATAGTCTGTTTCTGCCAACGTTATGTAAAAGAAGATTTCATAGCAGCTGCTAGATACGAACTAAAGACATCACCCCTGACGCCAGTTAAAATTGGCCTAATTGGAAACCATAGAATCTTTATAAATGATCACCTAACAAAAAGAAACAAAATGTTACTGTCTAAAACTAAGAAAACCTCAACGGAAATGGATTTTAAATATGTCTGGGTCAAACATGCGAAGATACACGCAAGAAAAAACGATATGTCACCAACACTGGTTATCAAATCGGAAAAAGATCTACAAAAAATAGTTTAAATTACTCAAGATTAATACCTGTCAAAACCGCTATCTTAATATTAAGTATTAAGTTTGTGTTTTCTAAGTGCGAGACAAATGTGTTTGAGAATCTTAGTCTTATGTGTGCTGCTTGCGTATTCCTATTAGTTTTGTGTCATTACACGGTGTGCCCAAGTAAGTCAGTTCAATATTATGTTTGCAATGTCGCTTCCTGTTATGCTAATTTGAGCCTTAATTATCGCGTTATACAGTACGCTTTCCCTCGTGGACCGTCCCCGATTATGACGTTTTACTCCGAGGTGCTCTTATCTCAGTGTAGGTCGTCGCTTATTGTTTCCCTTTATACCAGCTGTTTTTATAATGTTATTTTTATTGATCACTGTGTATTGCTGTGTCTATTACTTTATTTGACCGCTACCCATCTTATGCATTATAATAGTTGCGATAATGACCTACACTTGATTTTATCGGTTATATTTAATTTATTTTTGAGAAATCTTTATCTATTCATAAGTTATTTAGTTGTAGTTAAAGGTAAATATGGCTAAGCTTAAAATTTATTACCAAAACGTGCGTGGTTTACGTACGAAAACGAACATAGTGTTTCGCGGAGTTTGTCTTAGTTCCTACGACATAATTATATTTACGGAAACGTGGTTAGATGATAGTTTTAACAGCAGTGAATTATTCGATGAACGTTACCTTGTTTGGAGACGTGATCGTGACTACTCCCGAACCGGTCAGTTGCGTGGTGGAGGTGTTCTGATAGCGGTGAAACATGAACTTACAATAGTTGAGAGGTTGGATTGGCGTAGTTCTGCGGAGGATATTTGGCTATCCTTAATCCTTAAAAGGTCCAAACCACAGGTTAGTTACAATTTGCATATATGTGCGCTTTATTTATGCAAGGAAAATCTAGGTAATTCATATAGTACTCAGTTACGTAATTTCACGGATATTTTTAACAACTTAATTGTGTCTCATCCACTTGACAAGTTTTTGCTCGTGGGTGATTTTAATTTCGGAAATGACGTCGAGTGGTGTACTGGGGACATAGCCACTAATGGTGAGTTAATCCCACAAAATATTTCTTCTCAGCATGTTACTCAATTCTTCGATACACTACAAACATTCAACATGTCACAGTATAATGGTGAGCGGAATGTTAACTGTAGACTACTTGACCTTGTATTCTGTAACGATACTGTAACTGTCTCGGAATGTACGGACCCTCTGGCGTTGCCTGTTGATCTTCATCATAAGCCTTTATTTATTGTGACAAAATTTGTCGAAATACATACACTGGTCGATAAACCTAAGCAAAGTTATGTTTTCTCGAAGGGTAATTATGATGCTATTAAATCTGAGCTTGATCTGATTAACTGGCCTCAGTTCCTATCGTCAATAAACTTAGAAGATGCAGTCACAAAATTTTACAAGAAACTATATGAGCTTAGGGATATACACATACCTTTAAAATCGGTTAAACAATCCTCTTACCCTGCTTGGTACACCCCAGCACTAATTAAAATGATTAGAGAAAAATATAAGTATCATAAGAAATATAAACAATACAGTAATTTTTCTGATTATCATTCTTTTTCATTATTGCGTACCAGAGTTATTGAGTTGGAAAAAACTTGTTATGACAATTATATGACTAACATTGAGGCTTCTATTATAAAAAATCCAAAATCTTTCTGGACTTTTGTAAAGAGCAAGCGGAGGGCTGGCTCATTTCCTAATGAGATGTTCTACCGCGAGACTTCTGTGAATGCAGGGCAAGATATTAGCAACCTTTTCGCTAGCTATTTCCAGTCCACCTTTTTAGAACCTGAATCAACGGCTGATTATGAATGTAGTTCCAGTGAGCGATACAGTAATACTGCTATGTCTGTCAGCACAGTTGACATTAACCGCTCACGTGTATTGAACCTGCTCAAATCCTTAGACCTAACTAAATCAGGTGGCCCAGATCTTATACCTCCATTGTTCATAGTATCTTGTGCTGACAGTCTTGCGGAACCCATTACTATCCTATTCAAGCGTTCTCTCTCTGAAGGTAAAGTTCCAAAGGTTTGGAAGTCTGCTTTCGTAACTCCCGTCTTTAAAAAGGGCGATAAAGCTAATATTGAAAACTACCGCCCCATTTCTAAAATCTGCCTTTTTTCTAAAGTTCTTGAACGTATAGTTTACACCGATGTCTACGCGGCTTTCAGGACAATTCTTGGTGATGAACAGCACGGTTTTGTTAAGAACCGCTCGACCACGTCTAACTTACTTCTATCACAGGAATTTATTACGAAAGGCATGGTACAGCGTCAAGTTGACGTAATTTATACCGACTATAGTAAGTGTTTCGACCGTATTGATCATCGCATGCTTCTGAAAAAGCTGTTCCTCGCCGGAATTCACGGGGACTTGTACCGATGGTTCTCTTCTTATATAGAAAATAGAACACAGGCTGTCGTGCTTCAAGGTTATACCTCTGGTTGGAGTTCTGTCCCTTCAGGAGTGCCTCAAGGTTCCATTCTTGGTCCATTGTTGTTCATATTGTTCATTGCAGATATCAAACAGTGCTTCCATCATTCGTATATTTTACTATATGCTGACGACATGAAGATTCACAAAGTGATAAGAGACATGTCAGATGCATATCAATTGTAAGACGACCTGCACAGATTTGAGAGATATTGCATCCGTAACAAACTCCAACTGAATGTCTCTAAATGTTTCGTCCTAACATTCTCACGTCGTGCATCTTTGATAAATTTTAATTACACCATTAACAATCAACTCATTAGCAGACTAAATAGTATAAGAGATTTAGGGGTGATCGTAGACAACAAGCTTCTGTTTGATCAACATGTAAGTAGCATAGTTACAAAGGCATCGAAAGCTCTGGGATTTATTCTACGCACTACGGCCTGTTTCCGATCTCTTAAACCAGTTAAAATTTTGTATTGTTCTTTCGTACGTAGCCATTTAGAATACGCATCTCAGGTTTGGAACCCGCAGTATGAGACTTATAAGTCCCGTATTGAAGGCGTCCAAAGAAAATTTCTACGTTACCTAGATTATAGGGCACAGCAATACTCAGTTGACTATGAGCACCGTTGTAAACGGTACCACTTCCTTCCTTTGGAGATGAGGCGTCAAATTGGAGACTTAAGTATGCTGATGGGTATCGCAAATGGCCACATTGACTGTCCTGAACTCGTTTCTAATTTAGCACTACGCACAAACCTAATGGGATTACGTCTGCGACCAATATTAAGTGTACCTCTCGCATCGACCAATTATATGAAAAATGTTTTTTCAATAAGGAGTGCACTTGATTTCAATAGTTTTTCTAGGGACCTTGATATCGACTTGTTTAACACCAGTGTTGCGACCTTACGACGGCGAATGGCACAGAATTTTTTCTGTGATTAACTTCTCGTTAGTAATTTATTGATTTGTGTGTAGTTCCTTATTATCGATATATATTTTTTCTTATCTATATGTGGAGGCTCGTAATTAGCTATTTAATAATGTTACAATGTTTATATCATTTTTCTTCTATTTGTCTGTGAGCCTTCTTTAAAATAAAATAAATAAATAAAAAATAAATAAATAAATTAACTAGATAGTCTAGATATATAATAAAAGGAGAAACTGACTGATATATCAACGCACAGCCGAAACTACTGGGGCTAGGAACGTAAAATTTTGCACAAGGCTTCCTTTTATGACGTAGGTGAGCACTAACAGAGGATTTCCACAGACAGGTTCCCAACAGAGGGGTCCAAAGTTTGTATGGAGAAGCCTTCTTTCACGCGAGCAGAGCCGCTGTTAGAAGCTAGTCTGCAAATACCCGGGTAGAATCCGTTCAAGTGTGAATTTTAAAGTAGCAGATATTTTGCCTTTACCTAGTTAATCTACATATTAACGGACGCTACATCGTTAAATCGCGGAAGACAGTAAGTAAAACACTTTTGTCTCCTTTTAGCACGACGCTCTTACTTCTGAGTGGTTATAAAAAAAATAACCATGAAGGATAAGGCGAGAGATCAGCTCTGCTTCGCTCCCGCCTTAGCCTTCTGACTTAAATAATTACAATAAATTCGAATGTTTTACTCAAGCCAATAACCTGTTTTATAACCTAACAGTATTCTTGGCCATTAGTCTGCAGATTAACTAGAAGAACTTAAACATTTTTTTTTTCACTTTAACAGACTCAATCAGATAATCTACAGATTAATAAGTTTATATACACTCTAACTAATTTACGCCCATTAGCAGTAACATACTCCATTTCACTCCTCTCAGAGAGCGGGAGGAATAACTCGATGATTTCTCACCTCAAAAAATAAACTATTGCGTGAAAGAACGTAGCTCATCAAGGTCTCCATACAACCATAAATGTTAGGCAAGTCCAATTAAATATTTGGTAAAAGCGTTTGCCGCCATCTTACAAACATATTTTAGTTGAGTTTCAATCAGATGACGTATGAGGTTTTATAATTGCCATAATGTTATTTAGGAGGCATCATTCCGTAGGCTAATGAGATGGTTTATTATGCTGATAGGATTATAAAATAAACGTGTTATATTAGATTAAGTACTTCGTGTAATGTGAGATAATATTCGTGTAATATGTGCTGGTTGATCTATTTTATCTCCATAGATTCTACATTCCGTGGCATCGCAGCGGGATTTTTTGGCCTCATACAGATTAATGTATTATTATTTATTTTTTCTTGCTTTATTTACTTAGAAATAAGATGATCTTCGAATGAAATGCGTAGATATGGGCAGATTAGTAGATTTTTTTTTTTATCTGGGCCGCCAAATTAAAAAAAGATTACATAAAAATAATAAAATCTTGTTCTTTTTTCTGTTTCTTGTAATAATAAATCATCACACCATTTTTTTTTATATGTTTATTTGATGACTTTTTAATTCCATTATCATTATCATCATTTTAGCCGAAAGATATCCACTGGACATATTCCTGACCCCAAGTGTTGTTTCAACGACTGCTTCTGCGCGTCTCGTTTTCGGATTTCTTTTTCATTGCTTCAGAATAAATCCGGCTTAACAATTTAGAGTATCAATAAAAAATAATTCAACCCATTAGAAAAAAGTATTATTGGTATCATGGAGTTATTTACTTTTTTTGGGGATCCCTCAAAACGAAAAATTATAACCCGTATAGGATCACTTTGTTGTCCGTCCGTCTGTCTGTCTCTTGAATGGCAGCAGTTCAGTTTGATGAAAATGTGACAATATATATAGTCATAGTCATAGTCGGCCTTTTTAAAATGTTCCCACTGTTGGGACTCAGGCCTCCTCTCTAGGAGAGGGAAAATGACAATGACAATATATATGATTTATCATATTGCTCATGACTGTACAACATTCATTATGGTTTACACAGTCAAGTGTACTTCAGAATGTACATAGTATATGTAAATCAATCCATATTTCGCAAAGAAAATTGTTTTAAAGGGCTCTATGCGGGCGCAGGCGGAAGTACGATTGTGTGTGCATTTAACTGGTCAGATGTTCAAAGGATTATATACATTAATGACGAACAATTCGTAAAATTAATAAACGTTGTTTATTTATTAGATGAATCAAAACATTTAATAAGAACTAAAATGAAGTAACACTTGTGACAGAAACTCAAGTATATTTTATAAGTATTATAAGGTCAATGTCAATACTACTTAGGCAGTTACTCAAATATTTATTATGAACCGCAACAAATCTTAATTATATAAAACAGTGCTTGACTGCGATCCCACCTGATGGTAAGCAGTGATGCAATCGTTGATGTTGAATTGCACGGTTTAATAACAGCCTATTTATGAAGACACCTAAACTATAACCGGACGGACGGGAAGACCGCGGTAGACATATTGTTCCAGTCCTTCGATGTAAGCGGTGTAATGACGTGGGGAAACGCTTGGTCCGGAACGTAGAAGTGTCAACATCGAAAGGGTTTTTTTTACGAAAAAATAATTTCGTTAAAAATGTTAAAAACGAAGTCAAAATAATATAATTCACCCAAATAATAATTTAAAACACATCTAATTTCAATCCTACATCAAAATTACTGAACACAATCACAACTTGTTTTCTTTAAACAAGTAATTTATCTATTAGTAATTACAAAAATACCTATTTATAAACAAAATCTAAACATAAAGTGTACCTTCTAAATTCAAAGTTTCTTTAAAATTTTTAATTAAGAACCTACTAATTAATGTTTGTAACAGTAAACATTTTGTTTATATTTAGTTTGTTTACGTATTGCAACCGTAAATAATATAATTTAAAAATAAAGCCAGTTGATTTCTTTTTTATTCTTTCGTCCTTTTTGAACTCAAGTAAATGTCTTAGACCATATCCCCTCGGTATCAGTAGGTAACCAAAATCCACCCGGTTTCTCCTTGAACCAAAAAGACAAAATTAAAATGTATACAGATTACACATTGATCTTTTTTTATAATAAAGATAGGCTCGCGTTTGACCACCATCTCACCTGATGGTATATGATGATGTGGCCGACGATGGAGCACGCTTGCCTAGAAGTAGCCAATTCACTTTTTACTTAAAGACCCCTAAGTTGTAGCTATCAAGAAACACAGACTCCGGCAAGGAATTCCACTCCTTGGCTATACGCATAATAAATGCGTTCTCAAAACGCTTTGTGTGTATGGGTGGGATGTCTACCATGTACCGGTGGCGCAACGCCGTACGTGTAGTGGTCCGATGATGGAACGGACTCGGCGGAATTAGATTGTGCAATGCCAGTGCACACTCCCCGAAATGTAAACGATAGGAAACCGACAGGCTGGCAACTTGGCGGCAATGCCCAAGGCTTTGGAGCTTCGACTCAGCAAGTGCATCATTGCCGATGATCCTCTTGGCTCGCGTCTCAATCGACTGCAGCGCATCTAGCTGGTATTTGGCAGACCCGTCCCAAAGATGAGAGCAGTACTCCATACACGATCGTACTTGCGCTTAATAAAGGTTGAGCAGCTGTTCCAGCGTGAAGTACCGTCTCACCTTTGCTGAAATCTCCAATTTTTGGCAGCCAGTTGAGCCTTTGCCTCGTTGTATGAGCCGAAATGTATCCCCAAGAAGCTCAAGGTGATCTCTCTATATCAAGGCTTTACGTCAACCCAGCCATATTGATCATATTAATATAGTCTAGACGGCGTCGCGCAACCTGCCAGACAATTTTCCATAAAAGCCCTAAGTAACGTTAACAAACAATTCCCTTTGTTCGGAAAAATCTGCTTATCTACAAAGGGGTTTATCTTCAAAGACACTAATAATATTTTCGGTTCTGACCACGTGACTGAGCGTTGAGATGACATTAGAACAAAGGAATCGGAGGCGTGGCCTACTCGAGGCCGATAGAGGAACGATACGATTATAACTTGGCTAGGGGGGCTGCTAAGGTAAAAATACGCCCTTTGTCCAATTATGTCTATGTTGTAGGTGTTTGACTGCCTCGTTGGTCTCGTGGTATTAAGTGCGGCTGCTGAGCGTTGGGTCCTGGTTTGGATCCCGCTTAGGGCAAAAAGTGTTATTGGGTTTTTTCCATTCGGAATTACTTGCTGAACTTCCTTCTGTTTGAAATTGCCGTCCTATCAGACTCTGAGAGTGATGGAACAGAGAGTACACCTGTGTTTGCGCTAACTGGTCTGTTGGTCTAGTGGTTAGTGGCCCTGACTGCTATGCCGGAGATCGTAGGTTCGATATTCTATTCTATTCTATTCTATTCTATTCTATTCTATTCTATTCTATTCTATTCTATTCTATTCTATTCTATTCTATTCTATTCTATTCTATTCTATTCTATTCTATTCTATTCTTTTCTATTCTATTCTATTCTATTCTATTCTATTCTATTCTATTCTATTCTATTCTATTCTATCCCTAAGAGACACATACCATAGCGGATTTTTTTTAGACCATTTTAATGTGTACATTATTTTGATTGATGATTATTTATGAACTGACTATAGAGTCAGTTCATAAATAATGGAGTCAAAATAAAACCAGCCAAGTGCGGGTCGGACTAGCGCACGAACGGTTCCGTACCATATTCTATACAGCATTAGAGACTATATTATTAGGTACTATATTTAATAAAACAACACTTTTGTTGTTTGGGAGCCCCACTTAAATATCTGTTTTATTCTGTTTTTAGTATTTGTTGTTATAACGGCAACAGAAATACATCATCTGTGAAATATTCAACTGTCTAGCTATCACGTTTCATGGACACGGTGAACCTGGTGAGAGAAAGACGGACAGTGGAGTCTTAGTACATACATATTATAGATAAATTACACCCAGACACAGAACAAATGATCGTGCTCATCACACAAACATTAATCCTGGTTTTTTTTTTTTCTCAAATCATCCAATGACAAATCCCGCTCTTGGGTGGAGCGAGAAATAGTGTCAGACTTTTACTGACTAAAAACCCACTCCTGTTCCCTCTTTGCCTTCATCCCGGGGCCCCGGGCTTTGCTTTCACACTACCCGTGGCCCCAGTAGGCTTCGACCCTGCTGGGCCCCTACGATTTGCTGACATCACCCTGAGGCGCGCGTGGAACAATACGCGCCGTCGACGACTTGGGCTCGGTCCGGACAGTCACCGGACGGTCGGACGGCGAGCCACCCATTCCCACCCAATCCTGGGTATGAATCGAACCCACGACCTCCGGCATAGCAGTCAGGTTCACTAACCAATAGACCAACAGGCCAGTCTGGTTGGTTGTTTGTCAGATTGGTTAGATAAAAAATACAAACATTGCCAAATGCAGATTCAAATCGATTTTTAAACCGATCCGTATTTGGACAAGAATAGTAATAAATTGAAAAGATAACGTTTTTAACAGCAATAAAAACAAAATCTGATATAAAATAACACCATCTTATATAATGTTTATAATAACATTTGCTAAGAGCATTCTAATTGGCCTGTCATATTTGCAATCGCCTTTTCGATATTGAGGTTAAGCTGTCGCATATTGTATTGGTGCGCAGTTGTATAAAATGGACAGCCTTATTGGTCGACCGAGTTGATGCAAACGTGACCTGAGTTTGAGTTCAGGGTTCACTTCCCAGGTCAAGTAAAAATTCACTGGGTTTTTACTTGATCGAATAAAACGAGGATTGAAATATCATCAAACTTTAAAGTTTAAAACGATCTGACCAGTTTTACTTGGTCATATCATGAAATGATCAATTTCTAAGATTAGGCCAAGACATCTACACAATTATCCTGAAACATAACAAACGTTTGATGAATCTGCGTTCTGGATGGCATATCCTCTCTCAGTTAAAAGGTCTATATCCCAAATCTATGTAACACTTATTGTCACCACTATTTTAATATAATTTCTTTCTTTCTTGGTTTCTTTCATTCTTTCCTTCCTTCTTTCTTTCTTTCTTTCTTTTTTTTCTCATTTAATCCGTACACCTCAAAACTAATCCTATTGGAAAAATATTTGTACCAGCCACATTTTGCAATAGGACGAGTAAGTGGAGTCTATTGAACGTGTCTTACAACATAGCTTAGTGTTTTAACGTTTATTTTATGGTCATTTCATGGGCCCCACTGCCCAAGCATGTGTAATAGAGGACAGTACTGCAATTGGCCTTAAAGTTAATAGCCATATAGGTTTCGTAGACTTTCCTTAGGTCGTGTGGCGATATGCCCGCGCGTCTTGACGGAATGCCTTGCTCGTTGTTTAGGAATTGTAATTATGATATTTCGAAATTTATATTTCATTTAATAAATTTAAATTATATTAAAAAGTTAATTCAAATCAATACTAATATCACAAAGAGAAAAGATTTTTATTTTAAATTTTTTGTTTGGAATGAATATATTCAAAAACTACTAGATCGATTTTAAAAACTCTTTCACCAATTCAATTTTACTTTATCTTTATATATTTAATTCTTCTGTAAGTGTGTTTGTCGCCTAACTTCTCCTAAATGGCTTGACCAATTTTGATGAAATTTTATGTATGCCTATATTTCAGTGAATTTCTAGATGGTTTTAAAATACAATTGGACTCGGTAGGTGGCGCTGCAAATGTGTTTAATTTTTTGTATGACGAAAAGCCAATTATGGGGCCGAACAACGTCTGCCAGGAACGCTAGTCGGTACCTAGACTATATATTTTCTTATTTCACGAGGGTGAAACCGCAAGTAGAAACTAGTATTACATCATTCACAACAACATGTATGATTTTTCTTATGTACTGCATAAAATGTCATATATAACCGAGAATGGCTAAAGTGAGAAATGAGTATATTAGGGGAAGTTTGAAAGTGGCGCCAGTGACTGAAAAATTGAAAGGGAATCGTTTGTCTTGATATGGTCATGTGAAGAGGAGGGATGAAGCGCATTTTACTAAAAGAGTTATGAGTTTACATGTGGATGGATGGAGAGGGAGAGGGAGACCAAAGAATAGCTGGATGGATTGTATGAAGAGTGATATGAAAGAAAAGGAAGTTAGTGATAGTATGACGAGTGACAGGGCAGAATGGAAGATAAAAACATGTTGCGCCGACCCCAAATAACACGGGACAAGAGCAGGAAGATGATGATGATGATATAACCACGACTATACCCAATTAAGCACAGGAATCTATGTAGTACCAATACTTACATTTCACCATATATGTTTTACTAACTGCCGCCCGCGGGTCCACCAGCATCAAGTTAGTACTTTCCGCTTTTATAAATTCAATAAATTCAAAATTCAATTTCACATAGGCTTACATGGGCACTTATAAAACGTCAGAAGCTAGTGCACGGTTCCAAATTGGTCGTTTCCTATGGAGAAGAACCGGCAAGAAACTCCATGGTTACTCTTTTAAAAAAATGATTGTTTACAATATTTTCTTAATACAGTATTAATAGACATTATGTAAGGACAGTGTAGACCAGTCAAAGTTGTACTCAAAAGTACAATAAAAATAATCATAATAAAAAGTGAGTCGTAATAGAAAGTAATCTAAGAATTCGCGGCGTCTACAATGTTCTCATATTCACATTATAACAAAGAGGCTATTTAAAAAGAACAAGAAAAATAAATAATTTCAACTATCAATAAATGAGACGTTAACAAAATAAATTACTAACGAATTTATGGTGGTTGGGGTCTAATAATATAAAAAAATATTTCAAAAGCAATGTGTTAGGAAAAAAAAAATTATATATTACAACAAATGTGGAGCAGATACTTTACACAATATTATGAGTTCCTGGTCCACATGTGCAGATGCAGTCATTACCATAAATTGTAACTTCTATGTTAATGTACCTATAATGGTACCAAAATTTATCGAAATCTGTTCAGCTGTTTGAGCGTAAAAATTAACATATACACACTTACACATATCTACAAGCTTTTGCCTTTTAATAATGTGATTACTATGGAATGCCACTTTTCCTGTATCGGCACGTACACTGTTAGTATCGTATTATGCATTATTAGAATATTCAGACAGAAAGTGAAGAATCTGAATACTTAGTATGGACGCCGATTACGCAACATGCTTTTAATAATTCGAAGTTCGTCTTCCAATATTTTGTTAATAGAAATAATCAGCACTATTCTAGGTCTTTGAGAAATCACCAAACAATTTCTCCCGAACTCTAGTTGGTTGGTTGGAGGGTGTGTTAGACTTTTATTGACTAAAACCCGTACTGTTCCTTCAGTTATGTTTCACTGCGAAGGCTACGGTAAGTCCTTCGAAAAATTTACAGCCCTGGCAGGCCCTAACTGGCCCCTACAACTTTGCTGACATCTCTTTGAGGCACTCAGAGGCGTAACGTGGACTAATTTAGACGTGGTCGAACGGGAATCAAAGAGGTTTTTTCTTTAATTAATGACACCGACTGTCACAACCCAGTGTTTGACCATAACATTGCTTACTATCAGGTGAAATAGTGGTTAAACGCGAGCCTATAAATTACAAAACAAAATTCTCGTTATTAAAGAGCCCTCGCATCCACGAGGCCCCTTTGCCCACGGCTACGCGCCTTTGATCCGGATTGGATCCATACCGGATGGATGGACACGACGGTGCTCCACCCAAGTGGGGCACACGTCCACTGTATGCTCCACCGTGTCCTTCGGGCGATCCGCACAATAGTCAGGCCTGGGTTTTAAATCAACCTGGATTGTTGTAAAGTTGTTAAAACTTGTATGTGCTCTACATTGATTCAATAATATCCTATAAACACGGTGTCTTTAACAGCGACGCACAAACGAATACCACGGATCCAGTATATGATTCTGGAACCCCAGTGGTGGAATTTTTCGTCGGCATATTAGAAATTTGAAAAAAAAAAAAAAATTTTTAACTATTTATAATCGTTATTCTAATCAATCCCGATGACATTTTTAGTTTTAGTTATTTATTTTTTTTCACTAAAAATGTTAGAATAATGATTTTATATCGATTTAATTAAAAAAAAAAAAACTTAAATTAGATTTTTAAAAAATATAGAGGAAAAAACCGACGAAAAATTCTACCACTGGGGGATCCAAAATAATGTACTGGATCCATTGATTTGTGCGTCGATGTCCAAGACACCCTATATATTTATAAAGTCCAATGATTTTTCCCACACTAAGGTGGAGTGGGAGGCCGTGCCAGACTTTCACTTACTAAAAAACCACACCTGTGTCGTTCAGTTCTTTGGCTTTTGCTTTCGTTGGATCTCAGGTTTCGTTTTCAAAATTACCCGTGGCCCTCGCAGGCATTCGGCCCTGCATGTGTCGCTGACATCTCTTTGAGGCGTGGCGTGGAACAAGCGGAAAGCGAGCAACCCATAGCTTGCCGTCCACAAGCCCGCGCTTACTTACCCAATAATAATGAATTAATCAAAATTCTTATTTACAAAACTCCTCCCTTCTCAATTTTTTCCTATATTTTTTTTATTAACACGGGATATTGTGGGGGTGACCCACAATTTTGGCAATAAAGATACAGCCATACAAGAGTCTATTGCGAACTAAATTAATTACGTTCCAAAAGAAAGTAATAATTTCCTCAGAGGATTAAATCAAAAAAGGCCTTTCAAAACAAATGCCAAGGCAGCCTTTTCATGACAAATTAAAAAATGTAGACATGGTTTTAATCAGAGACATCCCACCTAGGGCGCTGGCTCCGTGGGTGCTCGGGGGCTATAGCATCCATGAGGAATAAACAGTGGGTGCCGAGCACCCCTGAGAATAGACATCAAGAATCAGTAATCGCCTTTTATGGGCGTTTTTCATTACCCGACGATCTGTTTAGCGCAGTGGTTTAGACCGCCGGTAGAGACGCAAGGGTCGCGGGTTCGATTCTCGCACCAACACAAATGTTTTTTGATGAAACAGATATTTGTGTGACAAAGAGAGGCGTGAGATGATTCTGCAGTCTTCAGACGATGCGTGCATCTACCGGCAGCTCAATAGACGGATCTCAAAGTCCTTAAAACGCGATCTCCGCCTCTTTAATACCGAAAGGATTAGGGATGCGATTGAGCGGAAGTCGGAGTTTCCTTGCGTGATCATCATTCTTTATGCGATCACGCAAGGAAACTCCGAGCATAGCCCTTTCCATTGCTCTTTGGGTGACTGTAAGCCTTCTGATGAGGCCCATTGTAAGCGACCATGTTTCAGAGCCATATGTCATCACTGGCAACCTTGGAGCCCTTATTCCGCTCAATCGCATCCCTAATCCTTTCGGTATTAAAGAGGCGGAGATCGCGTTTTAAGGACTTTGAGATCCGTCTATTGAGCTGCCGGTAGATGCACGCATCGTCTGAAGACTGCAGAATCATCTCACGCCTCTCTTTGTCACACAAATATCTGTTTCATCAAAAAACATTTGTGTTGGTGCGAGAATCGAACCCGCGACCCTTGCGTCTCTACCGGCGGTCTAAACCACTGCGCTAAACAGATCGTCGGGTAATGAAAAACGCCCATAAAAGGCGATTACTGATTCTTGATGTCTATTCTCAGGGGTGCTCGGCACCCACTGTTTATTCCTCATGGATGCTATAGCCCCCGAGCACCCACGGAGCCAGCGCCCTAGGTGGGATGTCTCTGATTAAAACCATGTCTACATTTTTTAATTTGTCATGAAAAGGCTGCCTTGGCATTTGTTTTGAAAGGCCTTTTTTGATTTAATCCTCTGAGGAAATTATTACTTTCTTTTGGAACGTAATTAATTTAGTTCGCAATAGACTCTTGTATGGCTGTATCTTTATTGCCAAAATTGTGGGTCACCCCCACAATATCCCGTGTTAATAAAAAAAATATAGGAAAAAATTGAGAAGGGAGGAGTTTTGTAAATAAGAATTTTGATTAATTCATTATTATTGGGTAAGTAAGCGCGGGCTTGTGGACGGCAAGCTATGGGTTGCTCGCTTTCCGCTTGTTCCACGCCACGCCTCAAAGAGATGTCAGCGACACATGCAGGGCCGAATGCCTGCGAGGGCCACGGGTAATTTTGAAAACGAAACCTGAGATCCAACGAAAGCAAAAGCCAAAGAACTGAACGACACAGGTGTGGTTTTTTAGTAAGTGAAAGTCTGGCACGGCCTCCCACTCCACCTTAGTGTGGGAAAAATCATTGGACTTTATAAATATATAGGGTGTCTTGGACATCGACGCACAAATCAATGGATCCAGTACATTATTTTGGATCCCCCAGTGGTAGAATTTTTCGTCGGTTTTTTCCTCTATATTTTTTAAAAATCTAATTTAAGTTTTTTTTTTTTTAATTAAATCGATATAAAATCATTATTCTAACATTTTTAGTGAAAAAAAATAAATAACTAAAACTAAAAATGTCATCGGGATTGATTAGAATAACGATTATAAATAGTTAAAAATTTTTTTTTTTTTTTCAAATTTCTAATATGCCGACGAAAAATTCCACCACTGGGGTTCCAGAATCATATACTGGATCCGTGGTATTCGTTTGTGCGTCGCTGTTAAAGACACCGTGTTTATAGGATATTATTGAATCAATGTAGAGCACATACAAGTTTTAACAACTTTACAACAATCCAGGTTGATTTAAAACCCAGGCCTGACTATTGTGCGGATCGCCCGAAGGACACGGTGGAGCATACAGTGGACGTGTGCCCCACTTGGGTGGAGCACCGTCGTGTCCATCCATCCGGTATGGATCCAATCCGGATCAAAGGCGCGTAGCCGTGGGCAAAGGGGCCTCGTGGATGCGAGGGCTCTTTAATAACGAGAATTTTGTTTTGTAATTTATAGGCTCGCGTTTAACCACTATTTCACCTGATAGTAAGCAATGTTATGGTCAAACACTGGGTTGTGACAGTCGGTGTCATTAATTAAAGAAAAAACCTCTTTGATTCCCGTTCGACCACGTCTAAATTAGTCCACGTTACGCCTCTGAGTGCCTCAAAGAGATGTCAGCAAAGTTGTAGGGGCCAGTTAGGGCCTGCCAGGGCTGTAAATTTTTCGAAGGACTTACCGTAGCCTTCGCAGTGAAACATAACTGAAGGAACAGTACGGGTTTTAGTCAATAAAAGTCTAACACACCCTCCAACCAACCAACTAGAGTTCGGGAGAAATTGTTTGGTGATTTCTCAAAGACCTAGAATAGTGCTGATTATTTCTATTAACAAAATATTGGAAGACGAACTTCGAATTATTAAAAGCATGTTGCGTAATCGGCGTCCATACTAAGTATTCAGATTCTTCACTTTCTGTCTGAATATTCTAATAATGCATAATACGATACTAACAGTGTACGTGCCGATACAGGAAAAGTGGCATTCCATAGTAATCACATTATTAAAAGGCAAAAGCTTGTAGATATGTGTAAGTGTGTATATGTTAATTTTTACGCTCAAACAGCTGAACAGATTTCGATAAATTTTGGTACCATTATAGGTACATTAACATAGAAGTTACAATTTATGGTAATGACTGCATCTGCACATGTGGACCAGGAACTCATAATATTGTGTAAAGTATCTGCTCCACATTTGTTGTAATATATAATTTTTTTTTTCCTAACACATTGCTTTTGAAATATTTTTTTATATTATTAGACCCCAACCACCATAAATTCGTTAGTAATTTATTTTGTTAACGTCTCATTTATTGATAGTTGAAATTATTTATTTTTCTTGTTCTTTTTAAATAGCCTCTTTGTTATAATGTGAATATGAGAACATTGTAGACGCCGCGAATTCTTAGATTACTTTCTATTACGACTCACT
Source organism: Mythimna pallens (assembly GCA_961205895.1). Classification (NCBI taxonomy): domain Eukaryota; kingdom Metazoa; phylum Arthropoda; class Insecta; order Lepidoptera; family Noctuidae; genus Mythimna; species Mythimna pallens. Next base: position 2,395,051 of record OY540824.1, read on the forward strand.
TTTTATTATGATTATTTTTATTGTACTTTTGAGTACAACTTTGACTGGTCTACACTGTCCTTACATAATGTCTATTAATACTGTATTAAGAAAATATTGTAAACAATCATTTTTTTAAAAGAGTAACCATGGAGTTTCTTGCCGGTTCTTCTCCATAGGAAACGACCAATTTGGAACCGTGCACTAGCTTCTGACGTTTTATAAGTGCCCATGTAAGCCTATGTGAAATTGAATTTTGAATTTATTGAATTTATAAAAGCGGAAAGTACTAACTTGATGCTGGTGGACCCGCGGGCGGCAGTTAGTAAAACATATATGGTGAAATGTAAGTATTGGTACTACATAGATTCCTGTGCTTAATTGGGTATAGTCGTGGTTATATCATCATCATCATCTTCCTGCTCTTGTCCCGTGTTATTTGGGGTCGGCGCAACATGTTTTTATCTTCCATTCTGCCCTGTCACTCGTCATACTATCACTAACTTCCTTTTCTTTCATATCACTCTTCATACAATCCATCCAGCTATTCTTTGGTCTCCCTCTCCCTCTCCATCCATCCACATGTAAACTCATAACTCTTTTAGTAAAATGCGCTTCATCCCTCCTCTTCACATGACCATATCAAGACAAACGATTCCCTTTCAATTTTTCAGTCACTGGCGCCACTTTCAAACTTCCCCTAATATACATTGTTATGAAAACTTTTCGCAAAAACATAATTATTATATGTTCTTTATGAGTGCCGTAGGTAATTAGGCAATATTCATGATCCTATCTACATATCGATTTTCTTATGTCCTCAACATTTAAGAAGAATTAGATTATCAATATTTCGCAAATTCAACATTATACAACATCTAGATAGTGAAACAATGAATTTAAAATATGTGTTTTTTGAAAATCTTTTGTCTATACCGCTAATTCTTCTTCTAAGTGTTCGATTCACTTGATTATAAAAGTACATCTTCTCATAATGATGTCTGAACGTAAATACAGTGATGAAGGATCCACACACAATCTGCTACACGTCTTTATTCTCTATAGTTTCCGCTAATCTGACAGAATCAGATGTATTATCGACATGTACCATCAACACGCTAACTGTTTGCTGAAAGGGCGTAGTTTGACTTACGCGTCATTTCTGGAAATAAATTTATTAAACCTACAAACATCCTACTTGTTCAGTCCTGTATATCCTACGTTTTTTATTTACCGTACGTACTCAATATAATTTTAATTGAATAGAGATAAGACAAAATGGTAACTTATTTTTTCTTGCATTATATAAACTAGTGCTACAACATGATGGTTACCAGTAATGCAATCAGGCGCACTAGTTTTTTAAAAGTCTATTCACTCTAGCCTTGAAGACTTAAAATTACTGCCGAACGGGAAAACCTCCAAACTGTTCCAGTTCTTCTATTAACGCGGTTTAGACGACGAGGCGAAACGCGACTAAAAAACACATTTTTTTAGTTTTAATTATACAATTAATTCTCTCATTCTAATAAAATGATATTTATTTTGCAAAAAGGTTTTTTTAAAACACTTTTACACGAAATTTTTTTTTGTCAATTTAAACTAGATGAAGCCGGTGTTTCCTTTTCGGTGGTTGTTTTAATTATTCGCAAAATTCATGAATAATCGGTGAATATTGTGATGTAAAATTAGTGTAGTGTCCGGTTGTGCACTAATTTGCACAACCGGACTATATGTGGAATTCGAAACAAGTTTTTTTTAGGTGGGAAAATCATCTTATGATAAATCCCGGTCTTGGGCGGAGCGAGAGATGTGTCAGACTTTTACTGACTAAAAACCCACACCTGTTTCTTCTTTGCCTTCGTCCCAGGGCCCCGGGTTTCATTTTCACACTACCCGTGGCCCAGTAGGCTTCGACCCTGCTGGGCCCCTACGATTTGCTGACATCTCCTTGAGGCGCGCGTGGAACAGTACGCGCCGTTGACGACTTGGGCTCAGTCCGGACGGTTACCGGCCACTTTACCGGTCCATAGCTAAACGGAGAAGTTTTCCGACGTCATATTTTATATTTTACAAGGTAATCGTTTTTTTTTTTGTATTAGTTTATTTTTTATATGTAAATGGTATGTCAAATAAACCAATGGTTCTTTAGTATAGTCATCGATATCTGATAACCACATTTATATATCTTATAAATGTGGTTATCAACTATCGATGGAGTTACAGACGATACATTTCGAGATTTGATGCTGTATTGCATTATTTGGTTGCATGAGTAAAGCTAGAACTACATTATACCGACGCACACGTGTAACACGCCTGATTTATACGTAGAATGACGTCACGTGGCGTGGATTAACTGTAGCTCTACGAGTCTAGTTTTCATATAAAATGTATGGAGACCGACGCGCCCAGATCGGTGTGTGTGGCACATGTGTGCGCAGTGTAGTTCTAGCATAATGTTGTTGGTCCTAAGGGAATGCTACTTTAGTTTATTATGTTACATATATTTTTTAAACATATTATAAACTAGTGCTTAACTGCGATCTCACCTGATGGTAAGCAGTGATGCAATCGTTGATGGAAAGCGCACTATTTTATTAGGAATCTATTAGGCATTATCTGAAGATACCTAAATTCTAATCGGACGCAAAGACAGTCGCAAGCTAATTAATATAATAATATATTCCACAACTATCACACAACGCCGTCCAGTCCCAAGCTAAGCAGAGCTTGTGTTATAAGTACTAGATAACTGATAAAACATACTTATATATTTATATATTTATACACACATATTATAGATAAATAACACCTAGACACAGAACAAATGATCGTGCTCATTACACAAACATTTGTTCTGGGTGGGAATCGAACCCACGGCCTCTGGCATAGCAGTCAGGGCCACTAACCACTAGACCAACAGAGTCCAATTGTTTCAGTCTTTCGATGTACGCAATATAAACGACGAGGCAAAACATATTAGTGTAGATGTATAATTGTATATTTATTCCATTATAATTAAAATGTATACATACATACATACAGAATTTGTAAAGAAGAACTAATACATTGAAATCATTGCACAATATTTTTGATCTTGAATATGAATCTATATATTGAAAAGGTGTGGTTTGTTTTTGCAAATGAACTGCACCTCAAAATGCTAACAAAAATTGTTTGTAATAAAAAAAATATACATTTTTAATTAAATTTATACAGGGCCAATAGAGATGAATATAAATGAGAAGTGATTAGTTATACAACCTTTACTCTTTGAGATTTATCTCTTAAACGATTAACTTGTATAGTGTAAATTAATTATTGATGATAGATCGGAATTTAAGTCAAAGTTTATGTTTCTGTCGACTGTCTGCAAATATGTCGTCATATTTCTATGATTTATTACGTTTGGAGTGAATTTTTTTATTTTTTTTTTTATTTATTATGTTATTTTTTGAGGTCAACCTTGAAGTGATGATGGAGTGGAGCGAAGGTGTGAGTTGAAGTTATGTTTTATTTAGCAAGGAACATTAGAGAGGTAAGAAATTATTAACGTGTAATCTAAAAGGTTAAATATTTTTAATCTCAGCCGATTGCCGGGCGTTTTACTTTATGAGAATTAGCTAGAGTGACAAAGCTCTTTTAGTTAGACAAAAATAAAATATTTACAATAAGCAAATAAAAAAAATGTTTTATAAATAAAAACCAGTTTAATTTATGGTATCTAATGATGTTTAGGTGATATTATTAACAAAAAGGTTGACTGGTAAAGAATGCTTTATTCTGCCTATAAACTCACTTTTGTGTACAAAACGATACATTGTAACAAGTCAAAACGATAATAACGGCAGACGTGTAACCACGGATATCGCGTTCGACTCCCTAATTGCATGCGTGTGCATCGAATGATCCCAAATAACAAGTGTTTACAAGTGCATGCTCCGCCCATTCTATCTATGTATGCTATTAGAAATTGATTTTGTGTAGCTGCTTTCTTCTTAGTTTGCGTGAGTGAATTTTAAGTGTGTGTCGTAAATACACTATTTGTGAATGTTGTCATAATTTTGGTGGGAAGCGGCGTCACTAGGATTCCTTACTATTCGTATATATCCGGATATCTATGAGTGTAACACTGTGTGGCAGTTATTTAAATAAATAAATATGATCTTCTCTCTAGCCTTTTTCCAACTAGCTTGAAATCGGTTTTCAATCTTATCAGATGCGGCTGAATACTTCTGCTTTACATGGAGTGACTGCCTATCAGGCCTCCAATAAGTGGGTTACTGGACAACACGGTACTCCTTGAATAGATTGATGGTCACACTTTCTGGGATTTGACTACCCGTAATAACTGTCAAAGATCTACAAATGACAACCGATGTTTCAGTAATGTCCTAGATGAACTTAAAAAAGTACATAAGAATTGCAAAATTCACGTTTGGAACTGGCAACCTCATGTATGAGCGGCGTCTCGATAGATTAGTGGTTTTTTTTTTAATCTTTATCAAAAGAGCTTTTTCGCAATTAATGCGAAATTGACACTCTATAAGTATACAAAACAGAATTAAATAAAAAGTGTTTGCTTAATAATAAAATAAAAATACAGCTAGGTTTATTTTGTAATGGGATTATTTTGTCTAATACTGGGTTCGAAAAGTTTATGCGGTAAAAGGTTTTCCATTAAAGATTTAGCCTAGGCGTTAAATCCATATCTGAATCTGTTTTGCGCGGCAATTTGTGTTCTGAGCAACTGATTTCTAGTAGTTAAGGCACCTTTAACGCTAGGTCCTGGAGAGTGGTGGCCCAGTGGTAACGGTCCCAACTTACGAGTCGTAGGTCGAAGGTTCAAACCCAGCCAGGGTCATTACTTTGTTTAATTTATTTCATCACCTCTGCTCTCAAAACAAAAACATCGGTAAAAAAAAACATCGTAAGGAAACCGGCATGTCTTAGAACCAAAATTTCGAAGACATGTGACATATACCAATCCGCACTGGGCCAGCGCGGTGGATTATGCCCATTCTCTCTCCTAGAGAGGAAACCCGAGTCCCAGCAGTGGGAATATTAAAAGGCTGATTACGGTTTGCTAATATGCTAAGCACTGGGCCATCACGTCACTTGATGTAAATTAAAGATTAAATAAATAAACATAAAAAAATAACTGTTCTCGCGTACGTCAAGCACGATCTTTAATGAGTGAGGTAGACAAGGCCGTTTTCATTGTTCTTGTGTTCTCCAGTTTTTATTTACGTGTTCCGCTCCGTACCCTGGCGTGTTCCGGGCTTTGTAAGCAACTAGTTGAGTTTCCAGTTTAATATTGGTTTATTTATAAGTATGGGAGATTCTGAATATGGAGCTTGATAGCAAATTCAACCTGTTATTTGGTTAGATGTAGTATAATGCTGGAAAATATAATATATTTTAGTATTGATTCTTTATTGTGCACAAAACATGTACCTACCTACAAGGGCGAGGATAACTCAACAATGAGTTTTCTCCCAGCAAACCTTTGAGTGAGGTCATATTCGCAGGTTCCAGTGTACAATATAAACCTACATACGTTAATTGTGAGTGCGGAGATCTAGAGAAGAGCTGTTGTGAAGCAAATATAGGAATGACTTCCAGAGAGGCACTGCAGTAAGTTCATAAAAGGACTCATCATAGCGACTGGACATGTGACTTGGAGTACCAAGAAGAGAATTAGTAGTGCTACAGGGCTTACCCAAGACAAGGCTTAAGGCATTACGAAGATGTTGATTATATCAACAGTGAACAGTCCGATGGATGCGAGACGCATAGGACCGTTCATTGCGGTGACACTTGATGAATGATGAGCAATTGTTTCAGGGCTGAAACAACTGCTCATAATTTACAAGTCGTACATCACGGTAGACGCTTTACATTTTTTAATTCATTTCACTAACACTATTTTCAAAATGGTAAAGGAAAACATCGTGACGAAACCGGCATGGCCTAAAACTAAAAATTTGAGACATGTGACGTCTACCAAACCACATTGGGCCCGCGTGGTTGATTTTGGCACATAGAGGCCTGAATCCCAGCAGTGGGAACATTATAAGGTTGATTAAATTATTAATACACTTACAAAAAAAAAATTACAGTGTTTCTGTTCACGTAGCAGTACGTTTTTTGATAGGCTCTTAATAACTCGTAATGAGCCTCACCATCAACGATTACATCACTGCTTACCATATACTAGGAGAAATTGCAGACAAGCACTAGTTGTTTTTTTTTTTTAATGACATTAAAAAAAAAAAACAATTTGTAAAATTGTAATTTGTAACACCTAATCTCACTAAAGAAATTTTTTACCTACCAAGTACTAGCATAATCAGCCTTTTAATGTTCCCATTGCTGGGACTCAGGCCTCCTCTCTCTAGGAGAAAGAATGGGCCGTAATCCACCACGCGGGCCCAGTGCGGATTGGTACCAAGTATTAGATAAGTACACTCAAAAATCTACAGTAAATATCAGCTGTTATGTTATTTTACGAAGCATATAAAGTCTTATTATCTATTCTTGGTTATTGTATCGCAATCAAAACTTAACGCATTCTTAAGTGTTTTGACCTAAAACACTGCTGTTTTACTGTAGACAATCATGACTATCTTTATGCTATGGTGGCCCAGTGGTTAAGATACCCATTTCTCATACATGAGGTTGCAGGATCGAAGGCGGGCAAGTGCCAATGTGAATTTTTCAATTCATATGTACTTTTCTAAGTTTATCTAGAAAATTACAGACACCCCGTGCCTCGAGAAGCACATTAAGCCTTCAGTCCCGGTTATCATCCTTAGATCTTTAACAGCCGTTACAGGTAGTTAGACGCCCGGTAGTCTGACTAGGGCCTGCCCACACTTGAGACAAGACAGACTTTTCTACGACGTCGCAGACTTGTCTGCGACTCAGCGCACACCATCAAGACAAAACAGTCTAGCGGCGCACGGCCAGTGTTGCCAACATAGTGGATTTTTCACTGAAACTGATGGTTTTGACCCCCCATTTAGTTGCGAAATATATTGGTTTTAGTGGCAAGTGGATTAAAATGCGATCACTTGGGTGTAAATCAGCACCATAGAATCCATAATTATCAATCAGATACCGACGATGATGGTGCAAACAAAAAGAATGAATAATTTATATGTTGATTTAAACACAAATAGTATTTGAATCTACTGATTGTTAATTTTTTTTACTTATTATTAAAGGAAACTAATAAACTATACGCCTGCTTATTTTATTTCGTACAACACACATTTGTTTTGTGCAAAATTTTGGGATTTTGTGTGTGGGATAATTTTTTGTTTTTGTTTTTCTGGTGGTTTTAAAAGTTGACTCTAGTGGTAGGTTAGTGTAACTGTTGGCAACACTGGACGTATCTCCTCTCTAGTAGACTCGTCAGAGCAAACCAATCTGGTCACAGACAAGTCTGCAGTGTCGTAGACAAGTCCGTCTAAGACAGCCTTGTCTTAAGTGTGCGCAGGCTCTTAGTCTATACAAGGTGTATTGTGTTTCTAAGTAAATAGGTTGTGAAGGTCTGATAGACGGTCGCTCCATATAAAACACGAATATTCAAGCTAGTAGGGAAAAATATAGAAAGAAGATTAATATATCTTTATTATATTTCTTTCTATTATCGGTGGTTTAATTAATATAGAAAGTAGCTTTTGTCACAGCATTGATAATTAATATGTATACGAAAAACTTCAATTTGATCAGTAGATTTAAATTTAGATACACGAGACGCCAATAACATAAAATATGCATTAATTAGCATTTATAATACATAACATCAAATTTTAATAACCCACATATGCATACAATGAGGAATACAATAAAAATTAATACAACTTCATAAATATTCCAATTGGATTCGAAGTTTCGCAAAAACTGAATTATATTGGAAGATTTGACTCTTATTAATAGTTTTATATCTTATCTGGTGACGTATAAAGTTCATTTTATATTGACAAATAATATATATTATATTTTTTCGACAATTATAATTAATTTTCATTCTTTTGACTCAAAAAATAAAGTTGATTTTTATTTATTATGATATTAAAGTATTTAAGTACTGAAATCTAATTAATCTGACTAATTTTTTTCCGCAACGATGTGGTGTTGACTTTCCATCTAAACAGGTTCAACTGAGTGAGTGTCAGGTCACCAGCCACAAGTAGTGGCTTGTGACCGCTTTTAGCTTGTCTTGGCGTTTGTGACTGCGGCACATGGGCCACCACGAGAAGCTAGCCACTTGTGTTTGGTGGCTGCTACTTTTTTTAACCTTTACGTGCAGTGTCATAATGGACTCTGACAAAGGTCTGCGCGAGTGTCGTGTGACGGCCAGTGCGACCCACAAGAAGCGAGCAGCGGCGATTTGTAGCGTGTGACGGCCACCGGCGTCAACCGTGTGCGGCGAATCCATATAAAATGTATGAAACCTACAGGAAATATGCCGGTGGTGGCGTTTTGTGGTTGTGATCGGTGGCCCGTGTGAGTGTGACCAGGCCTACTGACCACGGACGCGTAGCTTCATAGACGCGTATTCACTGCAGCGGCACGACGGCGCCGCTTCGGCAACACAGTTTCATAGTTTTATATAATATTCCACAACTATCATACAACGCCGTCTAGTCCCAAGCTAAGCAGAGCTTGTGTTATGGATACTAGACAACTGATAAACATACTTATATATTTCTAAATACATACATTTGTTCTGTGTCTGGGTGTAATTTATCTATATATAGATAAATTACACCCAGACACAGAACAAATGATCATGCTCATCACACAAACATTTGTCCTGGGTGGGAATCGAACCCACGACCTCCGGCATAGCAGTCAGGGCCACTAACCACTAGACCAACAGGCCAGTCAATATGAAAGCTTTACACAAGCATCTAGCGTATAATGACGAATACGCGACCGTGGACAGTTTGACTTAGCGTGCTTTCTGAAGCACGGAGGAATCTCAGTACGTTGAGAAGGTTACCCATCCACGGAATGACCTTGACAAATATTGCCTATACTTGAAGATGTGCACGTGTGGCTGTTATTACTTAGCTATGATCTTTTCTTTGAATGGTCAGTCCGGAGTTAAAAATAAATACTTCTATCTCCGGTAAACAAGTCTGGAAAAAATAAGAATTAAAATATCTTCATCAAAAGCGAAGTTTTAACGCTTCAAAGCAGCTTTTGTGAAAGAGAAGTGCGTCATAGTCTCTGCGTCAAAGACCATGAGACCCGTATGGTCGCCATAAAAACGGCGTTTTGGCGAGAGAGACAGTTCCATTTCTTTAAAATGGTTATAATATCTCGTTTGCTTTCCTGCCAATTTTGACATTGTTTCCACAATTGCTATTCTACTTTAGTGCGTAAACACAGAACTCTTTGATGTGGCAACAGTTGGGGGAGGGTTATATTCAGCAGCGGACGTCTATCGGCTGAAATGATGATGACGGTGATTCTATTTTTGTATATTTATTGATAAACTGGTTAGAAAACATATTTTTAGGGTTCCGTACCCCAAAAGGAATAAACGGAACCCTTATAGGATCACTTTGTTGTCATCCGTCTATCTGTCAAGACATTTTATCTCGGAAACGCGTATAGGTATCAATTTGAAATTAAAATCATATACTCAAGTCTGCAGTACCTTCAATCTGTGAAAAAATCAAACTTCTAATATATAACTCATAATATGATTTAAAAGAGTGTCCATGGAGTTTCTTGCACGTTCTTTTCCATAGAGCGAAAAAAATAAAGATGCGTAAGTTTATGTCGCAATAAACGTGTATTTTTCGACACTTTCAAGGGAATCAAAATTCACAGGGTACTTCTCGTTGACCTAGAATCCTGAAATTTGGCATGAAGCAAGGTCTCATAGCAAAAGTACAGGAAAAAATCTGGAAACTGTAAATTTGTATTTACGTCACAAAAAAAAAACTTTTTTGCGATTCGAAAAACTCTTCTTAACTTAATCCGGAAATTGAACTGTTTTCATCGATAACGGAACCTTCAGTGCGCGAGTCCGACTCGAACTTGCCCAGTTTTTTTATACATATTTCCTATTCCGAATACTAATAACTCCATTAAAATATTATGTATTCTGTAATTTTATAACAACACTACAAAATCGATGTACAATACTGATATGCGGATAGAAAGTAAAATTTTAATTTAGAGTATGTATCTAGGTTAGAATGGTTCCTGTTTATTTTATAGACAAGCTCTACCACTAACCGTAGGCGCGAGCTTGCGGACGGCGAGCAATGGGTGGCTCGCCGTCCGATCGTCCGGTAACCGTCCGGACCGAGCCCAAGTCGTCGACGGCGCGTAGTGTTCCACGCGCGCCTCAAGGAGATGTCAGCAACCGTAGGGGCCCAACAGGGTCGAAGCCTACTGGGGCCATGGGTGATGCGAAAGAGATCCCCGGGGCCTTGGAAAACAAATGGCAAAGAAGAAACAGGAGTGCGTTTTTAGTCAGTTAAAGTCTGACACTATCTCGCGCTCCGCCCAAGAGTGGGGGATGTCATGAGATGATTTTCCTACCAGAAAAAAAAAAACTACCACTAGCTCAAGGACTAAAGCTGCTTTCAGCGATAACAATAAAGGCTTACTTAGATGCCGAATCGAAGACGCGTTTTTTGCTTAACCTGAGCTGACCCAGTAATAGCATAGCATAGCATAGTCGGCCTTATAATGTTCCCACTGCTGGGATTCAGGCCTCCTCTCCAGGAGAGGGAATGAGCCGTAATCCACCACGCTGGCCCTGTGCGGGTTGGTGGATGTCACATGTCTTTGAATTTTTGGTTCTAGGACATGTCGATTTTGATTTCCTCACGATGTTTTCTTCAACGTTTTGAGAGCAGTGGTGATGAAATAAATAACACAAAGTAATGCGCCTGGCTGGGTTTGAACCCGCGACCTACAACTCGTAAGTCCACCACCACCACCACCACTCGGTCACCACTGCTCTTCCCAGTAATGCTTACGTACTATTGTCAGTAGATTGGATAGGTACTACGTAAGAAAGATTATACTAAACGTATTCCATCTCTTACTGAGGAGAACCGTATAGAACGGGCCTGACTCGTCGATGGCGTGTAGTGTGGTATCGAAAGAGATTGCATGAGTTTAAGTTGCGAACTGGCATGTTAAGTGTACTTCTAAGGATTTTGTATGTTCTAGAATAGGTTTGAAAATTGAATAGAACAAAATAATGTCTACTTTTGTCAGTCAGTAAAGTAGTCAAAGTAAAAGTAAAGTAGTCAGTAAGTAAAAGTAGTCAATCAAGATAAAAGTTTTATTTCAAGTAGTAATAAAGATCCCGAGAGTGTCGCCAAGCGCGACAGTAGTATTCCACGCGCGCCTCAAAGAGATGTCAGCACCGTAGGGGCCCAGTAGTACTGAAGCCTACCTATTTAGTAAGTAAAAAGAGTAAGTAAAAAGTAAGAGTGGTAATTTGGTCCAAGTTTTACCTTCACTAGGACAAGGCGGTGTTATGCCCAAGCTCAGCAGACCTTCACCATGTCTTCTGGGATCCACCGCAAACGTATCAGAAAGAACCTTCTTTGAGGAGTGGTCGCCACGACGTCCTAACTTTCCGCCTGACCTAACAGGCCCTCGTTAGACACGGTTGTTTCTTCTCGCCACATCAGACAAAAGAACTTCTCAGCTCAATGGTCAGGTGAAAAGTTAGGGCGCCATGGGGACTCTATAGCCGCTCTTCAAAGAGGGGTCTTACCGACGCAATTGTGGCGTGTGGCAAGAAATAACCTAAGTTTATTCTGAACAAAATACCACATGGTTGAAAACATGAGACCATCTATCATCCCCTTCCCTTATACCATTTATGAAACTTTTGTAGATATAGTAATACCTATCATTGGAAACGTGCTAATTATTTTATAAGCGGCTTTTTTGTACCCTTGGCAAATCTTTAGATTTCATCGCTTTTCATTCGAGACACGTGTTTCGTCTTTTCTGCCCACCCCTATTGGTCTTTGTCTTTCTGCCCTAATTGCTCATAATAGGTTTCTTTTTAATCTATTCAAGTACGTACGTATTTAGAGAAATTAAATATTAAATTAGACTAGCTTCTTTGATGAGAAAAAAATTGTATGGGAAGACCTTTGTGATATTCTGCGAACCAATAACTTTCCATAACATGTTCTCTTGCTAATATTATATTTTTTGATAAAAAAGTCATGGTTCAATACAATAATGAATGATACACCAATTAGCCTAGTTTCTCATATTTGTAAAACCTTTATCAAAATTAATGAAAACCTAGATAAAAAGTAATTGCCAGAACAAGAGATTAACAGATGTGGTTCTAAACTACACTGCGGTTCAAAACGCACGTCGTTGATGATTGGAACTCATAAAGCTATCCAACGTATATGGGACTGGGCAGGACATGTGTTTCACATGTCATAAGAATTGAGGACAGCTGCACTGAAGACAGAAAGACAGGGCAAAAGAAGATATGGGGTCGACCTAAGTGTCTTCCGCAAGAATAGAAAAAAATGCGCTATATGTCAACCGTCGGAAGAAATAAGGAGAGTGAGCGCTAGGATAATACGGGCAGTAATTTAATCAACCACGTAGATGGTATTAGACACATCGTCGGTTTGCTTTAAATATTATGTTCTGCCCCCCTAGCCAAGTTACAACCGTTTCGTTTCGTTTCTCTATTCGTTGATCGCCTCGAGTCGGCCACGCCTCCTATTTCTATGTTCTGACCACGTGACTGGGCATTGAGATGACGTCAGAATAAAGGAATCGGAGGCGAGGCCGACTTGAGGCGATCGATGAAAAGAGAATCGAAACGAAACGGTCGTAACTTGGCTAGGGGGGCTGTGATTCTATCGGCGATGTCGATTGTTGACCACGTGACATATCTCTAGCTCGTGCCAATCAATCTGCTCGCCTTCTCCCAACTGCGTTGAGTTCAGTTTCCAGTCTAACTAGATGGACAGGCCATACCAGTATTTTACATGAAACAAATGCACATCCAACCTCCACAATCTAGTCTATCAGTAGTGGTTGTCATTGACGGATTTTTTTTTTTTGTTTTGTCGGTCAAATATCGTTCGAATGTTTTTGTTATACTGACTGAGAAATATTATTGGTTAAACAATGATCTCTAACTAATCAGTAATACACTCTTGGCGGAGTGGTCGTGGTCATGGATCGTCTAATAGGTTGGTTGTGGCTTTTCAAATACTTCTCCATCTCTCATTCGTCACACTGCGGGTACATTCAATGATGAACACTTCAAGATGATTTAAAAAGGTTTGTCCATCTGAAGGGTGACCGTCCGCGAGATCGTTGGCCCTCTACTCTTTCCTGCCCCCCTAGCCAAGTTGACCACGTGACTGAGCGTTGAGATAACGTAAGAACAAAGGAATCGGAGGCATGGCCAACTCGAGGCGATCAGAGAATCGAAACGAAACGGTTGTAACTTGGCTAGGGGGGCTGTACCACTAAAAGTTTCAAAAAGCTTTCGTTGCAGATAATATGTCAAAACATTTAAACAGTTACATTCTCTGACATTACTCTTTAGAATATAAATATCAATTAGGTAAATAATAAAAGTAGAATTGTACGGAATAATCAGGTTAGAAGTCATCATCATCTTCCTGCCCTTGTCCCGTGTTATTTGGGGTCGGCGCAACACGTTTTCTTCTTCCATTCTGCCCTGTCATTCGTCATACTATCACTAACTTCCTTTTCTTTCATATCACTCTTCACACAATCCATCCATCTTTTCTTTGGTCTCCCTCTCCCTCTCCATCCATCCACATGTAAACTCATAATCTAAGGTTAGAAATCAAATAGGTTAATAGGTAGTTTAAGTAACCTATTCAGTTAAATTGTGTAATCAGCAAGCGAAACAAGTTGTACCATCTAAAAATAAATTAAAAAGAAAATAACTGCTTGAAGACTCGTAAAATCTTTCCTTAGTTAGCCAAGAATTTAATTAGCATAATTCAGCCTACCTCGGCGTCACCACTTCGCCAGTGGTATTTCGCGCCGTAGGTATGTATCAAATTACGAAGTGTCGACATCTAACATGTCTGTTCATCCTTTTATCGACTGCTAATTATGTTATAACATCGTTGCTTATTTATTATCTTGTGTTGTCTGCAGTGACGATAAAGAAGTCGGTATATCTATTTTTTTTTAAGGTTGGAATGCATCTAATGACTTCTCTCGCACTAGGGTAGAGCGAGAGTGCGTGTCAGACTTTTACTGACTAAAACCACACCTATGTTCCTTATTCCGATCCCGATTTCCGGCCATCGTAGGTGCGGGCTTGCGGACGGCGAGCAATGGGTAGCTCGCCGTCCGACCGTCCGGTAGCCGTCCGGACCAGCCCAACTCTAGTTCTACGCGCGCCTCAAGGAGGTGTCAGCAAACCGTAGGGGCTCAGCAGGGTCCAAGCCTTCTGGGGCCAGGGTTTTTGCTTCTGAAAGGAAGACTCGGTCCTAGTACGAAAGGCAAAGAAGGAACAGGAGTGGGTTTTTAGTCAGTAAAAGTCTGACACTATCTCCCGCTCCGCCCAAGAGCGCGGGATATCATTGGATAATTTTTCCACCAAAAAAAAACTATGTTCCTTCAGTTGCCTTTTGTCTTCTAGTATCACGAGTATTCATTTCATAGTTTTCCCCATGGCCTCAGCAAGCATCGGCCCTGCTGGGCCCCTATGGTTTGCCGACATCTTTTTGAAGCCCACACTACGCGCCATCAAGGACTCGGGCTCAGTACTTATAAGACGAGCTGACGGCGAGCTATCCATTGCACGTCGTCCGCAAGCCCGCGCCTATGGTGGCTGAAATTGCTCTTTGATTCCCGGCGCCCGGGGCGTCTTATGTCGCGGCGGCTGGGGCGTGAGGATGTACGTTCCCTCACTCTTGTGGCGGTATAAACGTGAACGGATAGACGTTAAGATTACTTAACGTTCCAAAGATTTCTCGTGGATAATTACGAAGACATTAAGATCTTGGTTAATTGGACAGATTAATTTACTAATAACTTGAATAGAAAGAGGATCATAATTTAACAATTATCAGTTTCTATTACGACATTGATCACCATTGATTAGAATTGGAATTTACTTCATCTACAACGGCATTTACGTTGGTAATTAATCAAGGCATCAACTTCGATATAGTCCAAAGAATTACCTAACTAAAGTGGTAGTGAACAGATGGTCCAGAGGGCCGAAAGGTACTAGAGTGGCGATTGTGTACCGGAACATACGGCTTCGGAAAGGCGTCTACAATGTGGACCGATGGTGAGGGTCGCGGGAATCCGATGGATGCGAGATGCATAAAATTGGTCATCGTGGTGGCATTTGGGAGAGGCCAAAGTCTAGCAGTAAATGTCTTTCGGTGGAAATGTTAAGTAATGATTATTTGTACATCAATTACAAATTCATCAATTAAAAACTTAACTTTATTTGAATTCGTTTGATTGATGATTTGAGCCAAGTACGTGACTACGCAATTATAGCCAGCATCCGTAGCGTTACATCTTCTTCATTGGTGTAGGTCTATTGGCACTTCATCATCATTCTACCGAAATATATCAACTGCTGGACATAGATTTCCACCAAGTATCATCACATATCGAACGGATCCTCGTCACCGTCACTAGGCCATTGGTCTACCTTGAGAACCTTCTACATTGCTCTTTGAATGACTTTCAACCTTCTAATGAAGTCTATTATGAACGACCACGTTTTAGTGTCATATGTCATCATTGGCAACACGCGCTGGCATTTTACGACATTGTGGCACTTGGGGCCATCTATTTTGGATACTCCATTAATATGGAATATGGGTCATGTTCTGGATAACAATAATAACAGATTCAGGATGTTGATGGAGCTACCCCGTTTCTGCAGTGCATCAGCTATGATCGCAGACGCACACGTCGATGGCTGCCACACCATCGTCAGACTAAAATCTGCCACTCTGCCAGAGTGCGGAATAACTCCAACTCCATGCAGAAGTCCATAGCGGGGAGGTGCGATGTTGTTCACAGATGTATTTTAAAGAACAACCTTGTTTTAAATTAATAGTAGTAGTGGTAGTAAATTTACTAATATAGTTTTAATTTTTTTCTTAATGGTTTACTAACCCATATCATCATCATCATTTCAGCCGAAGCCCAAGTGTCGCCACAACGAGCGATCCTGTGCGTCTCGTATCCATTGCATTCCCGCGACTCTCACCAGGTCATCGGTCCAACTTGTGGGAGGCCTTCCAACACTGCGTGTTCCGGTACGTGGTCGCCACTCCAGAAACGTTCGGCCCCAACGGCCATCTGTTCTGCGAGCAATATGCCCTGCCCACTGCCACTTAAGTTTGGTGATTCTTCGGGCTACGTCGGCGACTCGCATTTGCATAGCAGCACTAACATTAAAAAAAAACAAAAGATAATTTATTTTGTTACCAGTAATGTTCACAGTTGTTTCTACAACGTGTAAATGATTTTCTTCACGCCGCATAGCTTTCGGGGTCGACACAGATACCGTGAGCGCAAGTAAACGATCCTTGCACGGTTCCTTCACTAGTTTCCGCTATTAAGGTGAGGAGATTGAATTTTGTAACTGTAATTTTATTTAACTAGTTGACACATACTCGTATGTCGAAGTTGCAGAGATTTAAATCGTTGACTAAAGTCTGTGTAACTGTAAAACGGATGAGTTTAAATTGACAAACCAGCCAAATGTATCTTAACATTATTCATCATTCATTTATTTTAGTTCTGCAATTTTTATGATTATTACTGACATATCAAAGGCACAGCTGAAACTACTGAGCCTAGGAACGTTAAATTTTGTACAAAGCTTTGTATTATGATGTAAGTTAGCACTAAGAGAGGATTTTAGAAAATTCACCCCCTAAAGGGATGAAATGGGGGTCCAAAGTTTGTATGGAGAAACTTTTACGCGGGCGAAGCCGCTGGCAGAAGCTAGTAAACAATATATCTATCTATCTACTTATAATTATCCCGCCTCAGTCCTAATTTTAGTTGGGAACAGCGTACCACTTATTTGTATTCCTCTCACTCCTGGTAATCGTCCCGTATTTCAAGAAAGAATGTTGTTCCAGTAATAATACTGGGACCAGAGTGCCTCTAGTGCATAAGCACTATAGACCGTAATTTTAAGACTTGAATTAGTGAGTGAATGAAACTTTTTTTCGAGTTGGGAAATCTTCCAATGACTTCCCTCGATCTAGATTGCAGCGAGAAGGCGTGTCAGACTTTGCTGACTAAAACACTACTGTCCTTCAGTTGCCTTTTGCGTTCAAAAAGCACGGTTTCCCTTTTAGAAATTTCCCGGGGTCTCGTGGGTTTTGCTGACATCTCTAATGTGGAACACTGCGCGCCATCGATGATTCGGCCAAGGTTCGGCTGGTTATTGGACGGCTGGACGGCGGCCTACCTATAGT
The DNA here is from genome assembly GCA_961205895.1 of Mythimna pallens. NCBI lineage: Eukaryota > Metazoa > Arthropoda > Insecta > Lepidoptera > Noctuidae > Mythimna > Mythimna pallens. The sequence continues at coordinate 2,412,528 of OY540824.1, forward strand.
ACGTCTTCCTCAATTCGTGACACAGTAACTGGGGATCGCCCAGCGACTCTCACCGCTCGGGGGCATCTCCTGTGGCGGCGGCTGGGGCATGAAGATATACGTTCCCTTACAGTTGAAGCCATCCTCTTTCACTAACTTTACTGCTTAGCAGAAGGAGGTGGCGGCATCCCAATCCTTTTCGCTCCGGATCATGGGTTGTACCAGGGCAGGGTCTAGCACAAAAAGTCACCGACGCCGTTCTGCTCTGCACGGACACAGCGGTACTCCATTCGACCGGGACACGTCTCCACCGTGACCTACGGGCGGTCCGCTAAATGGTGACAACCGGGCGTTTCTTTCGCCTGAATCCACATTAGGAACCTCCTGAACTTGCAATATCCAGTGAGAACAGGTGTCATACTGAAGGTGAGGATGTCGTGGTGCCACGGTCTTCTTCTGCTAGTGAAGCAAAAGATCACGACGTGATTAAAATACGACTTCAAAATTGACAGCACTGCAGGCTGATCGTCCAAGTAGATCAGGCTCAGGTAATAAAGAATCGTCATAGGTCTCGACATAGTGATTGACTACATCAAAAACCATCAAAAACACACCATTAAAATTAAAAAAAAAACTAAATATATCACCAAAGATCACGGCTTATCCCTCACACATAATATTATAAAGTTGGCGCCACATCAATATGTATATTACATGTTAAGAATTTTATATTCAAATTATATGAATATTTTCGGTTGTAGTATAATCTTTTTCTTACAAAACTGTTGTTGTTTGGGTGTGTCGAATTCTTGAGATCACGTGAAAGTAGTTTTAGTGAGCGTTATGCTAAGTTAATTGTTTAGCTCGGGCTTAGACGCAACAATAGGAGAATTAGAAGGTCGTGGACTACATATTAAACTGTTTAGCGTAACATTCGCATCTCAAGTGCGTGTTGGTCAAAAACATTTTCATTAGAAACGCAATTTTATGGAATTAACAATTTATTGGGCATGGGATATGTTTCACTTTATACTGACCCAAATGGTTACTTATTCTGAGTTCGAAAAATATTTAACCGAAATTCATTTCACATAAAACTTTTCAACAATTATCGTTTCGTTTTTTTTTATTATTTCATCTAAGTCACTTCTGCCACTGTATCAGTTTATCTATTATCAATTTGATTTTTTCCTTTATTCCGAAATTTAAATTGATCGAAAAACTTTTCTCCGAAATAACATTTGTTCGAAGTATTATGTTTCCAAACATTCAATATACCATTGTTTTAATTACCATATTTTCAATAAAAAAAAAAATTAAGGTTGCTTGCATTAAGTATGCATCATGCAAGCAGGCATGTAGCATGCAAGCAGACATACAAAAAAGTAAGGAAATAAGTTTTTGAAACGATTCTGCTATTAGAGAAGAAAATATTTCCATAACTTCTGGTTAAAAGCGTACCAACTTTCGGCCATCCTGATATCGAGAGGAAGCGAATTTCACAAAAGGGTGAACTATATATAGAAGGAAGATTGAACCTAATAAGAAAGACGAGAAGACCAGTATAACAGTAGGAGGTTGTTAGAAGAACGCAAATACCTTGCGTGTGAAGAACATCGTGTTATATTAATATTGAAAGTGACATATGAGATACTTCTTGCTCATTCCTAATGAAGACATCCAAAACCAAAAACTGAATGGAATAAATGAATGAATGAAACGGTACCTTCATTAACCAAGGTAGGCATTAAAACAACGACAAAGATAATTAAAAGACTATCGCATGCAGTAACGCATCTCAACGTAGACTTGACCTACGATATAAATACAAAGAAGTTATCGAGAAACATAAATAAAACATACGCCATTGTAGAAGGATGCAACTATGATTGTTATAACAGGTTACTTATGACCTCGAGGAAAGAGATCAACGAGGTATACTTTGAAAAGAGCCTAGTCAGAAGATGACTGCCAAAATTTTGCAGTTTTTAAAGAAGAATGAAGAAGAGTATATTTTTATCAATATTCAAGTTGGTCTGTGGGTGATCACTCAACAACTTAACGTGCATTTCAAGGCACGTAGGTGTCTCGATTTGTAGTGGATGATTTCCACCAAGCGGATTGCTCTCGGCTGTTATTGTCATTTTGATCTTCTCTCAGCTCGTGGCTAAGTAATTAAATGGCAATCGCATGATTTCACAGATTCCTTCTTGACGTCTTTATTTTTCAAGTCTTCTTTCGCTGTACGAGAAAGTAAAATTAGCATTCCCTCTGTACTTACCTAGTATTCTGTTTCCTTCTTCTTATCTTCTATATATATAAAAGAAAGTCGTGTTAGTTACACTGTTTATAACTCAAGAACGGCTGAACCGATTTGGCTGAAAATTGGTGGGGAGGTAGCTTAGAACCAGGAGACGGACAACGGGTACTTTTTAACGAGTAGGGTACAGTAGGGGAGAGTAGGGTAGAGTAGGGTAGAGTAGGGTAGAGTAGGGTAGAGTAGGGTAGAGTAGGGTAGAGTAGGGTATTTTTTTTTTTTTACTAAATCCCGCTTTTGGGCAGAACAACGTCTGCCGGGACCGCTAGTTTTATTATATATGCGAGTATACATTAACTATTTTAAAATAAATTATATCATTATTCACAATTTTTTTCTTAGGAGGGCTGCATTTTCAAATCTTATAGCTCGAAGAGTCTAAAATGACCTTCAAAATAAATATTTTTTTTTTTCTTAATTTGCACTAATCTGATGAAATAAATGTAAGTTGTTAAGTCAATAATTTTCCTCCTATAGAGAAATGTGTTGCTTAATATTGAAAAACCAATACTTATGCTGATTAGAATATTAACTCCAACACTGGATTATGCAAAAGATAGCCGTGTTTTTTGTTATTATATTATACGTAAATTAGATTATAAAGGTTTGTATAGTGTGGAAATATGCTTGACATAAGCATACATGGTGTTGTTTATGTGAAGTTAATGTGATGTTTTTTATTTCTTAGACATTTTTATTTTGTCAAGTGACTGACGATTCTTTACGGAACCTGTGATGTATAAAATGAAGAGTATACAGCTATAGGTTGTATACAGGCCCTCACTAGCCACCGAGGGAGCCGGACGTATCAACCCCTAGCTTCAAACATTATAATAAAATATATAGCATAGCATAGTTGGCCTTATAATGTTCCCACTGTTGGGACTCAGGCCTCCTCTCTTGGAGAGGGAATGGGCCATAATCCACCACGCGGGCCCAGGGCGGGTTGCTGGATGTCACATGTCTTCGAATTTTTGGTTCTAGGACATGCCGGTTTCCTCACGATGTTTTCCTTCACCGTTTTGAGAGTAGTGCTGATGAAATAAATTACACAAAGTAATGCGCCTGGCTGGGTTTGAACCCGCGACCGACAACTCGTAAGTCGGGGCCGTTACCAGTCGGCCAGCACTGCTCCCAATATAATAAATATATACAAGTGTTTTATTCTGAAACCTAATAATATCCAGACTAATAAATATTGGTCCGTTAGCCCCAACTAAGTCCTAAAAAGATCATCTACATTCGATCTGCAATCTCAGATCCTCTTTGTTGATAACCATCTCATTGCTATAACCTAGGGTGGATTTAGGCGTATTGGTGAATGTAACCTGTCTTCGAATTTCGATTCTAAGACATAAGTACCAGTTTCCTCATGATCTTTTCTTCGCTGTACTGAGAGCAGGCTGGTTGGGTCATGTACAACTCTGAAGTCGGGGTGGTTACCACTAGGGCACGACTGGTCCTGTTCTGGTATACATGCAGTAAGTTAATATTCGTGACATCATAATATCGATTGCCAAAATCCCAAATTGTATTATTGTCTTTTTTTTTAAGTGGTAAATCATCCAACCCCGCTCTAGGTGGAGCGAGGAGTATCAAGTTTTATTGACTAAAACCCATCTGTTTTTCGAGGGCCGCGATGCCTTTTTTGATGACAGATTACAGACAGGTGACATCCACGATCAAGTATCATTGACAAGAATACGTTTGGGAGTTTCGATAAATGTTTAATATTAAAAAATTCAAAGCACTTTATTTCAAATAAACCGTTTACAGGCACTTTTGAAATTTCAAGAAGTCAGTCAATCAGAAAAAATGATACTAATTGCGTAACATTTCAAAGCGTAGATCTCTATGAAAAAGAATGTGCAAGAAACTCCATGGACACTCTTTTCAAACTAAATACAGATATTAAAATAGCAACTGGCAGCTAAGAGATGACCAGTCTCAACTGACAGCACCCATTCACGAACATGACGCGAATATTAGCACCACTCAGTTCAACCATTTTGAAGGGAATCGAATGATCCAACACGCGCCACCATAAGTGAGACATTTGAGTGAGCATGACAAATGTATTTAAAAATCATTACGGCTTTGTTTTTATTGCCAAGGTCAAGATAATGATATCGACTAAGGTCCAGGGCCTTGAAGCAGCCACCGAACAATCCGATATAAATGCCATCAAATATTTATAGAAAGCGTTTCATAACGTGATCATAATATAAACCAAATGGTCGCATACCACATAATAATGTTTATGTGGCATTGCTCAACACGACGTTATTCTACTTAGTTAGGTAACAACATCTGTCCATGTAATGCCTCGTTTCTAGTGTTAGGAGGTTCAGTGTTATATTACGAACTAGCTAAGTAACAAAGGAATACTGCATGTATTCATATGAACAGTTCTTTAAACGTATGCGGAACATGGTGAACAGTCCCACTTACTTTTGTTGAAAAGGGAGGATCCTCCGACCAGATGGATGTTATGTCTGTTTGCAACTGCCGCTGTTCTATATCGCGCGGAGAACTCTAGTACCTCGGTGCAGGATTTCAGATTTCAGTTCCCTTGTGACGTCACAGATACATCGCTACAGCACTGTCCTCCAGAGATCGGAGACCGATGGTTTTTGATGCGTCGTGATGTATAATATAATATTTCACAACTATCACACTACGCCGCCTAGTCTCAAGCTAAGCAGAGCTTGTGTTATGAGTACTAGACAACTGATAAACATACTTATATATTTCTAAATACATACATATATAGATAAATTACATCCAGACACAGAACAAATGATCGTGCTCATCACACAAACATTTGTCCTGGGTGGGAATTGAACCCACGATCTCCGGCATAGCAGTCAGGGCCACTAACCACTAGACCAACAGGCCAGTCAGCGCAAACACAGGTGTACTCTCTGTTCCATCACTCTCAGAGTCTGATAGGACGGCAATTTCAAATAGAAGGAAGTTCAGCAAGTAATTCTGTTCTGTTAATGTATGCCAGGCCAGTGGAAGGTTTGTTCCAGTGCGTCGGAACCGGAAACCGCACAGATCTCGGTGAGTTGGAACTGTCTGCAGTGATGCTCCAGTGTCTCATGGTAGTTTTGTCAAACCAGATACAGTTGTATATCAGTATTTATATGAAGCGACTTTTTTATTGACCTCCACAATTCAGTAATTACGTAATACATACCCTTTAGCCTTGGAATGGCTGGTTCTTACAGGCCTATAATTAACAATATTTTCAAAATAATCTCGCTATGCACTTCAGCCCTTTTAATTTACTGTCTTCGAGTTCACTTCACTGTTTTTGGGCTAATTTTTTTTATTGTGATTTGTCAAAAAATACAATTTATTGACCGTTTTTGCCGTGGAAGGTGGGAAGGCCTCTGGTGTGGATCCTTGCGCCATTCGTTGTTCTGAGTACGGTGGGCTGTGCTTGCGTTGCCACTGCAGCTGCTGAGACCTACTGCAGAAAAACTGTAACCTTATTGGTCATTACAGTTTTAAACCGTTTGGGGTAGAAACGCTTGGGTCATGGGGTCCAAATGCACGTCTCCTTTTTAAAAAAATTTCATATTATATCGACTGATCAACACTTTGCATGAACAGAGGGCTGGCTCGTTCTTCGCCCAAAGAATTAGCATTGCCAGTCTCTAGGGTTTTTGCGAGTTGGTTTCGGCTCCTCGTACGCGTTCCAAAGGTCCAGGACCTCAGAATTCTGAGATATATTGAAACATAATAATAATATTTATTTAATTTTTCATAAATAATAAATTAACATGTACATAGTTAGGTTTAGTATAAATACTTAGTTTAGTTATTATTTAAATTTAATGTATAATATATGTAGTTCATTAGTAGACAAAAGTTAAATATCTGATCTAAAAATAGTTAAAAAATTAGTTAACTAAACTAGTTATCGTTTTCTATCTTCATTAGATAGGGAGAAAAATTAGTAAAGCCCAAAAAACAAGCGTCGTGTTTGGTCATTACGGCCTTCGTGAGACGTGTGAAATGAACCCACGATGACGTTTACTCACAGCAGCAACGACAAATATTTCTCAGTTCAATATTGATCTTGCTTAAAGTCCCTTTTGTGAGATACCGGTTTTTAACGCGGCTGCGCTTGCTTTTTTTCATCTTCAAGAATAATATATCCGTTCTGATTACTTTCTTGGGAGAGATCTCAATCTCACGGTGCACTGAAGGCCATTTCTTTATTGTTGAGTAGACACGTGTTCTTAACTGCTGTGCTGAAATAATAAAAGAAACAAGTTTAATAAAAGCTTGTGAAATAAATTTCTTTCTGCAGATGCTCCTTTGAAATGTCATGGTGAGAAAATTGGCTGACTGCAAGGTAGATACTAGGGCCGGTGGATTCTACTGATATACTCAAGTATGTGCTATAGAATTGATTGAATGGCAACCTATATCTGCAAACCTTATATTTTATGAAAAACAAGAGTTCAAGAAATTTTAATCTATCTTGACTTACCAATCCCAAGCTTGTAAATCCATTTGATTTATTTTTTTATTTAATTTGGTTGTATTATTTTTTTATAATTTAATTTTAATTTAATTAAGTTTAATTCAATCATTTAATTCAATTGTTTAATTGAATTAAATGATTGAATTAAACACACATGTTTATGTATTTCTATAATGTAATGTAATTATCAATTACCATTTTTATTTCTTGTTCTGTATTTTTGTGTTGTTATTACTTATAATTCTAATTATTATTTTTCCCGTTGACATCTTATGCAATGCTAATTAACTAATCTTATGTGTTTTAATCAAATGTTTTGTGTTAATGTTGTGATTATCTCTAAATATTGCAGCACTTGAATAGAGTTTTATAATTGATCCTGTAAGTTCCCAGTGCATGTAATGTTGACGATCCTAATAATAAATAATTACAATACGAATACCTACTAAATAATAAATCTACCAAAACATTGCAAAAGTAAAACCTAAATCACAAACATACAAACTAACACACCAACATGACCATTCAAACATTTATAGTATACGTAAAACCAGTGAAAAATATAATATTACCTTGACACTATTAAATGGAAGACCCGACTGACCGCCCGTCGAGATTAGGCAAAGACAATAAAAATACGCATAGTGTTGATGCGTAAAGGGTACAAGATAATGAATATACCAGAACACCAACTTCGAGCACCGTGGGTGGTACCACAGATTACTGAATAGTTACTACGTGTGGTACGCTACTAACAGATAATGAGAATACAGCCAACAGTGACGTAGATAATGATCTACTAATTAATATTTTAGTATGTTCCAAACTGCGAAATTGATGCAGGCGTCAATATATGTAATACCTATGGCTTTTGAAATGACGCATGCATTATGCAACGAAGCACGTCAGTGGTAACAAATCCAGTATAAGATGACCTCGCATTCTATTGCAATTTTGTACGATACTAGGCCAGCTCAAGGATAAGGTATTTTGTCTAAAGCACGGTATGCTCTTCTTTTAGAAATATGTACAATACTACCGTGAAATACCGCACCGACTTACATTAGGAGAAATTGAATTTTATGATGAAATCAGAAATCGGAAACTTTATTTCAAATAGACCAATAACAAGCACTTTTGAATTGATTGTCAAAAGGTCGGTCAGTCAAAAAAACAAGTGAAGTTAAGTTGCACATTTCAAAGCGTAGATCTCTATGGAGAAGAATGTGCAAGAAACTTCATGGACACTCTTTTAAATAATGTTATGAGTTACAAAAATCTTGGTTACATATTTTTTGTCGCTTCTATTATAACAATATAACATTCCACAACTATCACACAACGTTGTCTAGACACAAGCTAAGCAGAGCTTGTGTTATGAGTACTAGACAACTGATAAACATACTTATATACGTCTAAATACATACTTATCTTAGATAAATTACACCCAGACACAGAACAAATGATCGTGCTCATCACATAAACATTTGTTCTGGGTGGGAATCGAACCCACGACCTCCGTCATAGCAGTCAGGGTCACTAACCACTAGACCAACAGGCCAGTCACTATGTCATTATGTGAGAACTATGTCTATAAATAAAGAAAAAAAAAGAGTGTTTAAAAAAATATACTTAAAAGATGTTTGGCCTCTGTCCCGTTATCTACTCCGTGTAAAGGGCCCGCGCCTACGACTCAACTAGTTGAGTCAATAATATTATTAGTTTTAGTACATTATGAGCTCGGCATGTTAATAGTGTTTTCGGCTATGCATGTAGTGCCATGTAAATATACTGACCGATGGTTTCACACCTCTGCTGAAAGTGGTTTTGTTCAAAACAGTAAGATATCATAGTAAAAATAATAAATAATCATTTTAAAGCAGGTATTTCAATTATGTTTAAGATCACAATGCCAGTAACATTATCCATTATAGTTTCTCAATTAGAACGTCAAAATAAATATATTTTTATAGCTAACATGTACTCTCCTACAGCTAGGCCTGGGTCTCTCAACATTTCATCCACTGTTCAACATTACCCCTTTCACGTAAGGAGGCCGCACGCGTGAGGGAACAAATGTCCTCACGCCCCAGCCGTCGAGATTCTGATCCCGACTACCAGTCACGGTAGACGCGGGCTTGCGGACATCGAGCAATAGGTAGCATGCCGTCCGGCCGTCCGGTAATTGACCGGACCGAGCCCAGCCGTCAACAGCGCGTAGTGATCCACGCGCTCCTCAAGAAGATGTCAGCAAACCGTAGGGGCATAGCAGGGTCGATGCCCACTAGCTAGGACCGCGGGGAATCGGGGAATTTCTGAAAAGGAATCCCGTAGTCCTAGAACGCAAAGGGCAACTGAAGGACACAGGTGTGGTTTTAGTCAGTTAATTGTTTGACACGCCCTCGCGCTCTGGGTGGACCTGTTATTACATGATTTCCATACTTAAAAAGAAAGAAAATTAATGAAAACCTCCAAGATGTAGGTACCAACATCTTCTTCGTAATTGACTCCAACTTTCTCATCTTTTACTGCCGCGACCCCGTGTTGCAGTTTAAGACCACCAATCAGGATCCCTCGGAAGACTCGGGACTCTTGGGACTTACCGCTCTTTCGGCATGCTGCACATATGCCTAGCCCAGTCTCATTTACTAGTCTTATAGTCTTGTTTACTGGTAACTAGCTTCTATAGATTACCAGAATATTATTTAAAAATTACTTAAAAGCCCAACGACGATCCATGGAATACTATTTTACAAGTAAATTTCAGCCTTCACTGACCTTCCTTTTATAGATACACGTAGGTACAGTATCAAACCATAGAGTGGCATTGCTAGTGTTAAAGCCTGTTACTGACAGGTATCTGAGAGTGTTGTCTATTACATGTATTTTCGTCCCCATTCACGCTATTGGCTGCCACTACCCGTCCGTCCGATCAAAGTAAACCACTCCGCATAAAAGCGATAAGTGTCAATAGCCGAAAGGCACCCATTATACGGGTCTTATTTTTATTATATTAAATGTTTACCGTTATTCGAATTTGAGTTGCGCAATCGTTTATATATATATGATATAAACCACTGCTAGACTGCGATCCCACCTAATGGTAAGCAGTGATGCAATCGTTGATGGTGAATCCTATTCACTCTAGCCTTGAAGACACTTAAATTTTAATGGGACGGAAAGACCGCATCAGGCAAATTGTATTATAATTCGAAATTGTACGTCTTAGGTTCAACCCAGCCAGGCATATTACTTTTTATAATTTATTTCATCACCACTTCACTTTTTTTTTTAAGGTGGGAAAATTAAAAACCCACTCCTGTTCCGTCTTTGCTTTCATCCCGGGGCCCCAGACTTCGCTTTCACACAACCCGAGGCCCCAGTAGGCTTCGACCCTGCTGGGCCCCTACGGTTTCGCTGACATCTCCTTGAGGCTTGCGTGGAACACTACGCGCCGTCGACAACTTGAGCTCGGTCCGGACGGTTACCGGACGATCGAACCACTTGAAACACTGAAGGAAAACATCGTGTGGAAACGGTTGTAGAAGAAAAAATTTGAAGATTTGTGAAATCCACCAATCTGAAAATCCACCACGCTGGCCCAGTTTACCAAAAAAACATGTTATAAGACAATATCTCAAATTTTTCATGATAAAGGTATTTTTCTGATAAAATTGTTACACGTGGATAGACTTACTCCCACATATTTTGATCATGGCTTAATTCCCAGTGGGCGACGCTTTTGCTCTATTAAAATGTTATTGAAAAAAAATTGAGGGCGGCACGTGTATACTATGTATTTTCCTTTCTTTATAATAAATAAGAAATAACAGGTTATTTATAGACCAGCTGACCCGGCCAACTTCTTAAACAACAGTGAATGAATGTAGTACCTATAATATCTTTCGATATAATCAACCGATTGCGATGAAACAAAGCCTAAGTAATATATCAAGTTTTCAGTCTTAGTCATTGCCGTCGAGTTGCCAGCCTGTCGGTTTTCTATCGTTTACATTTCGGGGAGTGTGCACTGGAATTGCACAACCTAATTCCGCTAAGTCCATTCCATCATCGGACTACTAGACGTACGGCGTTGCGCCACCGGTACATGGTAGACATCCCACCCATACGCACAAAACGTTTTAAGAACACATTTATTATGCGTACAGCCAAGGAGTGGAATTCCTTGCCGGAGTCTTTGTTTCCAGTTAGCTACAACTTAGGGGTCTTTAAGTCAAGAGTGAATAGGCTACTTCTAGGCAAGCATGCTCCATCGTCGACCACATCATCACTTGCCATCGGGTGAGATGGTGGTCAAACGCGAGCCTATCATTAATAAAAAATAAAAAAGTTACACTCAATTTTAATGTATAAAAGTTATCTACACTAAACTAAACTTCTGCAGATTTATTATAAATAGTAATTAGGTACCTAAATGTCCTGGCAGTCTTGCAGATGGAAAATTCACACAAAAAAAATAAATTATTTTTTCATTTTCTTGGAAACGATACTTCACACAATATTAATATGCTTGTAGTAATTTACCTATACTTCTACAAACCACGCTTCTGATAGCTACCTATCATGACGTAGGTAGGTTGGTCTCGAATAATCAGAACTAAAGGGCCTATTACACTACGCGATATTCAGAACACGATATTCAGACTGTCTTATTTTTTGTTCCGAGTAAGACCGGTCTAACCCTTATTACACTACGCGAAATCGACTAAGACTGTCTGAATATCGAGTAGTGTAATAGGCCCTTAACTAACACGCGTGAACTGCGAACGGTGCAAGCCAAATTCAACCTTCAGCACTACATTTACAGCATAAATTAGGGGCGCTGCACACGGCTAAGACACTATAATATTTTATCTTAAGATACAATATCGCTTGCCATACAAATCCATCTTAAGATACGAAAATATGTAATATTATTTATTATCTTCGTCGTGTGTTGCATTGAATAGTGTAGTGTAGTGAATTCCACTGCGGATGACGTAACCTACGACAAACTTATTATTTGCGATTGGTAAAGTAATCGGGTGTAGGGATCGAACCGCAAAATTAAGTTTGTTTTTTATTGTATATACTTTACACTAAAGAATAATTTTGAAGATAATAAAGACATTAAAGAATAATTATACCAAGTTTCACCGTAATCGACCCGATAGTTTTTGCTGATGCCTGAACAAACAGACAGACAGACAGACTGACAGACAATTTTTTTTTAATCGTGTTGTTGGGTTCGGTGTTGGTCTAGTAACACAGGGGATGTTATTAGACCGATAGACAGACACCGAACCCAAAAAATTATTTTTAGGATGAGCCATTTATTTTTTTGATATTTTCAATGTACAGAATTTTCACTTGAACTACAGATTTATTATAAGTATAGATATGACTTTTCATATCTAGATGTTTATCGAGAAACGTTTAGCGTCTGACCGCTATTTTTAACTCAAATATTGACATAATAAGCTTATGTAATGTACATGATAGTTAATTTATCCGATGTAATTCTATTTGCTGTTGACACTTCCCTTATTTTAAAGTAGATGCGGATGTTTTTGAAAACTATAAATATGAGATATTGACATACAGACAGACAGGCGGATGACAACAAAATTATCCTATAAAGGTTCCGTTTTTTTCCTTTTGAGGTACGGAACCCTAAAAACTTTCAATCGAATTGAGAACTTTGATTTTTGATTGAGAATTCCTTCTTTTTTATAAATTCGTTTAAAAATAGACACCAACTAAGGGTGTTTTTAATATCGTACGGATTTCATCACGCATGCGGGATTGCTCCGCAGGCGTAGCCCCCGCAAACGTCCTTTTAATACAAGTATTTATTGTAATGCGTGGAATACGCACGCGGGATGCGGGGCGAGACAACGGGCAGCACATATTAAAAACACCCTAAGAACGCCTTCAAGCTGCAAACATTGTACTTAATCATCTCATAATCAAAACTGAGCCTTGTCAGATAAACATCACGACACTCCCATTAAATTATTGTAACATACCCACGACAAGTTGTCCATTATATCACTTTGCAGAGAAAGTGAGCATGCAGAAAACAGATCAACTGTACTTGGTGCCGTTTTTAACCATACCGGCCGGTTTTTGAAATACGTTTGGCGTTGCTACAGTTTTTCGGTTACGTCATTGTGCGTACACGCAATTAAATTAAGGATTTTGTTATTTAACGTGACATAATGATATGCTGATTTTATCGGTGTTTTTTTAGGGTTATATGTGGAAGTTGTAAGATTTTTTCAAAATCATTTATCAGTGACAATATATGACACCTTATGGCACGTAAATGTTTCTTCTTCTTTTGGATTAGATGGTTTTTTTTCCATAAAGTATGTTGCGGTGGGCAGGGCAAATCACTCGTAAAACAGTTCGTCGATGGGGACGAAAGGTTCCGGAAGACGCAGCGTTGGAAGGCCTCCAACAAGGTAGACCGATGTACCTGATGAGAGTCGCAGGAATCCGATGGATGTGCGATGCACAGGACCGTTCGTTACGGCAACACTTGGGAGAGGCCTGTATGTGGACGTCTTTCGGCGTAAATGATGATCATGATGATGATTTGGCCCCAATGGTCACGTTTATAGCGACGTCAGTAGTGTTTTCGAGGTCCTCCAAAGTGCAGATGTAGGGATACTTTGGGTAATCTAACTCGTGGGCCATTGTGTAGACAGGAGCACCGCACTCACACTGTGTGTCGAAGTGGTCTATAATCTCCGTTTTGCCAGGTAATAAGTATATTTGCAAGATTGCAATGAAGAAATACTTCTTAGAGAAAGAAATTTTCTTAAAGTTTATACATGCTTTTTTTATTGTTGAAAGGCTCACGTTTGACCACTATCTCACCTGATGGTAAGCGATGATGTGACCGACGGTGGAGCACGCTTGCCTTGAAGTAACCTATTCACTCTTGACTTAAAGATCCCTAGATTGTAGCTATCAGGAAACACAGACTCTGGCAGGGAATTCCGCTCCTTAGCTGTACGCATAATGTATGTGTTCCCAAAACGCTTTGTACGTATGGGTGGGATGTCCACCATGTACCAATGGCGCAACGTCGTACGTCTAGTGGTCCGATGATGGAACGGACTTGGTAGAATTAAATTGTGCAATTCTAACGCACATTCCCCGAAATGTAATCGATAGAAAACTGACAGGCAAGCAACTCCGGCGTCGAAGCTCAAGACTTTAGAGTTTAAAACGGCTGAACGCTCAGAATAATATCGTAACCATACGCAAAATGCGATGAGTCTACGGCGCTGGTTTTCAGCGTGGGCCGATAACGGTATCGACATAAAGACGTCGGCACGGTATTGTGTGCTAATAGAATAATATATATAATATTGTAGACTTGGTTTCTGTTATAGCATTTATCATTTATTAGAGCAGTGGTGGCCGAGTGGTAACGGCCCCGACTTACGAGTTGTAGGTTGCGGGTTTAAACCCAGCCAGGCGCATTACTTTGTGTTATTTATTTCATCACTACTGCTCTCAAAACGGTGAAGGAAAACATCGTGAGGAAACCGGCATGTCCTAGAACAAAAAAGTGGAAGACGTGTGACATCCACCAAGCCGCACTAGGCCTGCGTGGTGCGCTCTCCTAGAGAGGACGCCTGAGTCCCAACAGGGAACATTATAAGGCCGACTATGCTATGCTTTTTATCATTACGTTATAAAGTGTAACAATCGTAGATGGGACAATAAATTATAATTACGCATTTTTTTTAAACTTGATTTGATAATGGGCCCCAAACTAGGCAGAGCCTTATTCCATCTATCTTTGTGGCATACGAGCCTTACCATGACATGTTAAAATGACAGGCATGCGAACGAAAAAGAAGGATTGAGCTGCACACTCTATACGCCCTATTTTTTATATAGTACAAAAAAATTAGGATCTATCCGAACGCCTTACTGATCATATTTTTGTAGTCAAAAGTAAAAAAAGAAAATGCCAAAATAGTCCACGAATTGGTACCTAAATTCATAATTGAATCAATAATTCATAACAATTGCTACTAGAAAATACTACGAACAGTGTTTCTCCATTTTGATCGTCATTTATTCATTCATAATCATTAGCCTGCACAATATTTCAATAAATTGAGTGACATTTTGGGATAGAAACAAACGCTAATAACTTAAGTGTTTATGAATATTGCTTATTGGGACTTTACCTGAATAATAACAAGACCTTTTCTAATAAGCTAAAGGGCACTAGTATTTAAATATTTGTACTAATTAGAAACTAGTAGTGTATAATAATAATAATATTTTTATTGACACTTCAAGACACAGTTATCAGTGTAGCTCTGACTCTTGTACTATTATATTTCCTATACAGGGTAAATCATAAAAGGTCAAAGGGCAATTGCAGGATTACAGAATTAGTTTTTATTAAAAATATAAGAAAAACAGAATATATATATATATATATATATATATATATATGAAGGTACTCCATGTGTAGGGCATGTTTACGTGGGGATAGTGTGTGTGTGTGTGTGTGTGTGTGTGTGTGTGTGTGTGTGTGTGTGTGTCTGTGTGTGTGTCTGTGCATGAAGGTGAGCAGTGTATGTGCGTTAGGGACGAGTGTCCGTGCTGTTGAGAAGTGTACTAGTCATTGAGTCATTTAATGTTGTTGAGTAAGTTTTCTGTTTCATTGTAGTCCTAATTATCAAGCCAGTGCATAATTGTATATTTGAATTGAAAGTTGCTTATGTGCTTTAGTTGTAGTTGATTGGACACTTTGTCTTGACAGATTTTGTTATATAACCGAGGAGCTACGTAGTAGTATATAGCGCCATCCCTTTAACAGTTCAGTTTAGGACGTCAAATGGATCGCATTAAGGGCTCGTGGTGGAGCCTCAGGGCCGTGAATTGAGTAAGAAGATTAGAAATTCCATGTGACACAGTATCATTTTTCAATATAACTTAAAATCTGTAGCGCAGGCTGGGGTTGAATTGTTTTATTGAAACATATCAGTAAAAAGTGTAAAGTACCATTCACATCAACTTCTTTGATAGTTATCAAACCAGCCAATATGTGAAACTAACTTAAGAACGTATTAGTATTAGAGGGTGCCGTTTTTTGCGACATAAACGGCCGTATCTTATTTTTTCATTAACTTAGAAGTTTGATTTTTTCACAGCTTCAAGGGACCGCAGACCTGAGTACTTGGTTTTGATTTGAACTCGATACCTTTACGCGTTCCAGAGATAAAGGGTCTTGACAGACAGACACACAGACGGACGCACAACAAAGTGATCCTATAAGGGTTCCATTTTTGCCTTTTGAGGTACGGAATCCTAAAAATAAAGTAGTGAAGGTGCCTCATACATATTCTTGCAAATTTAAATACTTAATTGATGTCTACAGAACCTTTAATTATATATAGGGACAGTCATAATAACCAACTATCGGAATAGGCCTAAACACTCATGTTATGTAAACATACCTAGCAGTCATAGAATATTTGACCAACGCGTTCTTGCTTCATATTAAGTTACTTAACATCGAGTACTTTGGAATAACAAGAGTTATCAAATATAAGATACAGCACGAATTACACCACAATTTTCCATATAGAAGTATTACTTAAAGATGCTGTCGTTACAAAATGTTAAAGTACCTTTGACGTTATGAACTCCTGGTACTGAACGGTGTGTGCACACCATCTTCAAGCGGGTCTACTGATGTTGAAATGGTTACAGTTTTAACGCATGATGATTAAACGAATGGATTAAAGCAAAAGTGTGCATGACCTCATAAAAATATCTTAAATTGTGTTATTTACCATCTTTTAATAGAGTACAGAGAGATCAATACCGTTCCAATTGCTTAAAATTATTTTGATTGCCAAATCAAGGTCGCTGATGCTAGCTTGCCATCGTAAATCGTGGAAACAGTCCACAAAAGAATGTCAGTAAAACTGTAAGGGTGCAGCAGTGCCGACGCTAGGGTCATGGGGAATTTCTAGAAAAATAAACTGCAATCAAATCTAGCCAGCTGAAGTGGCAGTGAGACAGTTATGTTGGTAAAAAGGCCGACAGCCAGTTGTGCGGTTTAGTTCTAAATTAGTGACCACATATAAGTATATATATCAAATCAAATCAAAGCATTTATTTCAAATAAACCATTTATAGGCACTTTTGAATTGTCAATAAATCAAGTCCAAAGATCTCTGTGGTGAAGAATATGCAAAAAAAACTCCGTGGATACTCTTTTAAATCATGTTATTTTATTTATGCACAATATATTTTACACGATTATTTTAAAAACACTTAACTAATTAAAACTATTTATACACTAAAGGCTACTCTCAACTAAAATATGACGTCAAAAAACTCCTCCGCATCGCTGTCGACTGGAAGCGTGCCTAAAAGACTGAGGTAAAGCCAGCCCATGGGTCATGTGGAATGTCAATTTGGCGTTTGGATATTTGTTTATAAAGCGTATGAACACTCCCCACGGCCCAAGAATTTAAACCCCAAATGGCTCAAAAATCAAATTGCTGACGAGGTTTTTATATTTCCGCCGCTTGAAGTTTTCCGCAGCTGCAGCGGCAGCACCAGCACAGCACAATGAACTAGGAAGATGGGATGGCGCAAGAGTGTCGACACAGGTAGCTTCCCACACTATAGGTCTCTCCATCCTCCACGGAAATAAAGACATACCGTCCGGTCTCTTACCATCGTCGCGTGCCAGGCCATGAGTTTCCAAAACAGCTGGAACGCCGACTGTGACAAGGGCATGTTATTTATTACAAATGTCTTGGTTAAATATTTCTTTTCGCTTCTATTACATCAGGAACAATGTAAATAAAAAAGGTAGAAAATAAAATAATTCAAAATATAGAAAATAAAACAAGCCTCTGCCAGTTAAGTTACCATATGCCTTAATGGATGCGGAAGATGTAGGAACAGGGCCTTAGCAGGACATGTTAAAATGTCAGGACTGCAAGCGAGGAAAAAGGATGGAGCTGTACACCCTATATATAGCTCCGTCCCTTTAAAAGTTCAGTATAGGTTGTCAAATGAATAGTGTTAAGATTTTGTGGATGGGCTTCTAATAGGAACGTCGATAGATAAAACGATTATAAACATTTTATCTCATCATCATTTCAGCTGAAAGACGTCCACTGCTGGACATAGGCCTCCCCCAAATGTCGCCGCAACGAACAGTCCTGTGCGTCTCACATCCATCGGATTCCCGCAACCTTCAACAGGCAATCGATATATTACCTTGTAGGGGGCCTTCCAACACTGCGTCTTCCGGTACGTGAGCGCCACTCCAGAAACTTTCAGCCCCAACAGCCATCTGTTCTGCGAGCAATGTGCCCTGCCCATTGCCACTTAAGTTTGGCGATTCTTCGTGCTATGTCGTTAACCTTGCTTGTCCTGCGGATATCTTTATTTCTGATTCGATCACGCAACCTCTTATCTATCGTGTTTAATACGTTCAAATTTCATTTCGAAGAATGGTTACCAATCTTAAACATGACTGCAATAAGCTATGTTTAACCTCGTCACTATTACTTACGATTCTGAGGAAATGTGTTTTCTCTAAGGATTCTGAAGGTCGACTACATTAAGTATGACTTGCAAATAGTTATCATTGGACAAGGAATGTTGTGTGTGTTAGTAACAAAGACTTGTTTATTGTTTTGCTAGCAAGCTGGATTTAATTATCCTATTATTATCTATATATATAAAAGGAGAAACTGACTGACTGACATATCAACGCACAGACAAAACTACTGGGACTAGAAACCTGAAATTTTGCACAAAGCTTCCTCTTATGACGTCGACGACGAGGAATTTCCAAAATTCACCTCCTAAAGGGATGAAACGGGGGTCCAAAATTTGTGTGGAGAAACCTAACTTTCACGCGAGCGAAGCCGCTGGCAGTAGCTAATAAGTATATAAGCTTTTTTGGATATACACGCGAATCATTACGTACACGATTATCAATTTCTAACAAGGTGAGAATAATATGACAAATGATAACAACTTGAGTAGGATACTAACCGTGTCACAGTTATAAAGATATATTATTGTGAAAGCACCAGAATCTTTTAAATTAGCAAAGAAAAGATATTCAGCTAAGAATTTTGAAGTAATATAATTAAAGACGAAAGAGAGAGAAGAGAGTTTTGAGGCTAGAGAGTAGAAGGCCAACATTCACGAGGCCGATCACCCACCAGGTGGACAGACCTCTTTAAATCGTCTTCGAAGCATTGCCTCATTGAAAGTACACGGTGTGCCACGAATAATAAAAAAAGCATTTATTGCAGGCAAACAATAGCACCCATACAGTAATAAGAAAACAGAACACACACATAAAGAAATACATTACACTATCGGACATAGCCAGCAACATGTCTGCAATCCAGATTGGATTATTCCCAATACAGATTGGATTATTCCCAATACAGATTGGATTATTCCCAATACAGATTGATCCCGACAATTATCGCCAAAACTACATTGGAGCTGCCTCGCACCCTGCGCAACAAAGACGAGCACCACTTGCGAATAAAGAGAGATGGAGAAGTCATTGAAAAGCCACAACCAACCTCCCAGACGATCCATGACCACGACCACTCTGCCGGGAGTGTGCGACTGAGAAGATTATTAAAGAAATTTGAGTGAATAAAGATAAGAGTTTCAACTTGATTTACTACTTCAAAAATATTTTGAGATTCTAACTTCAAAAATACACAATCCTCTCTGAACTTTCATATTTGTCTACGTACTTTAGACATTATTATCAAATTATAATGACCTTACATAATTTTTCGAGCATAGAGTATGCTAATATAGAGTTCATGGATACTGGACTTTGGATCCGGCGTCATCGGGCAATGTAATGAAAGGTGTGAATGACGCAACTTTCTCAATAGTTTTTAATTGGATTGAACTTTGGACTCGTCAATGTTTTGGATGTAATTAACAACAACAAACCATCCAGATACCATCAACAGATACCAACGTAATTGTTCTGCAACATATCCAAGTTGATCAAAAGACTATCAAAAGGCCGAAGTACCTTCGTGTCCTGTTTGGCAATCATGGAAAATGACCTAAAGTGTAAAACTCAAATCTTCGGGATCAATGCCAAATCCGTGCTGCTTTACGGGTACGAAATGTGAAACTCGCATCCACGGGATTTACTGAGCCGAGACCATCTCTAACATAGAGGTCATAATAATTATATAACCGAAAGACGTCCACTTTTGTACATAGGCCTTCCCCAAGTGTCGCCATACCAACCGATCCTGTACCTCTGTTTGATTCCCGTGACCATCACAGGTCATCGGTCCACTTTGTGGGAAGCTTTTCAACGCTGCGTCTTCCGGTACGCGGCCATTCCAGAACCTTTCGGCCCCAATAGCCATGTGTTCTGCGAGCAATGTTCCCTACCTTGCCACTTAAGTTTTGCGATTCTTCGGTCTATCTCGGCAAACTTGGTTCTCCTGCGGATATCTTCATTCTTGATAATGTTACGCAAGAAAACCAAACATGGCCTTTTCCATGATCCTTTGATTGTCTTTAAGCCTTCTGATGAGGTCCATTATGAGCGACCACGATTCAGCCCTATTATTTGTATCGAATGAAATCAATTTTTTGCTGTGTGTGGTTAGCAAGTCACGCTTGAAATTAAATAATAGCAGTAAATTTGTCATAGTATTAGCAATAATCATTGCTAATCTGTTTGAAAAAAGCTAATATTTATGATGAGAATTTGTTATCGTGCAATGATTCAGCACATTTCACTGTAGATCGTGCGGTGAATGATGACATACGTGATCTTTAACCAATAGTTAATGCGTAGAACATTTTTAAGTATTGCATAAATTATACTTAAGAGTTCAATTTTTCTAAGAATTTTAAGTCTCCTACTTGACCTAAAACGCGTGTACTGATTTCTCCTGCATTTTGTTGAAAATAATATTGAATGTTTTCTTCGTTAATATAGCCTTAAGATGTTTTGTAATGAGACTACTCTGTTCTATCCCACGTCGGGGCAAAAGCCTCCACTTACTCCGTTCATCGTCCGTGAACCAGTTCAATATTTTTTAATATCTCTTATCATGTTAGCATGTGCAAGACAAGAGCATTCGACATGACTTTCTCATGCTAATAGACGAACAGTTACCTAAGTGTGTAGAAATAACTTGCCCTTGAACTTCGTTGATCTAAACATCTTTCACGCAACGCTCCTAATAGTGCTAAATAGTCATTCAAAATCATTACAAAATACGGATGAAAAAAAATTCCATGTAGTGGAGATAAGAATGTTGTAAAGGATGTGTGTTTCGATGTGAATCGATTCAGTTACTGATTCTGAACAAACTATGTTCACGTTATACTAAAAATAATGTTGTATAGAATGTCTAGCTCCATCCCTCTTTATCCCTTGCATGCCTGAAATTTTAACACGCCATGCACCTGCCGTCCGGTAACCATCAAGACAGAGCCCAAGGAGATGACAGCAACCGTAGGGGCCCAGCAGGGTCGAAGCCTACTGGGGCCATGGGTGATGCGAAAGAGATCCCCGGGGCCCTGGAACAATGGCAAAGAAGGCACCTGTATGTTAAACTTTGTGGCCGTATAGATTTGTAAGCATATCGACCATTTTATAGAAGACCATCGTAAGCGACAGTTTGCGTTTTTTGCAGAAATAGATTTTCTCTTCCATTATTAAAAAGTATTTAAGATAATCATCATCGTCATCACCATTTCAGTCGAAAGAAGTTCACTGTCGGACATAGGCCTCCCCCAAGAGTCGACATAATGAACTGTCCTGTCCGTCTCGCATCCATCGGATTCCCGTGACCCTCACCAGGTCATCGGTCCACGTTGTGGGAAGCCTTCCAAAGTTGCTTCCATCATCCTCCTTATCCTCTATGTTAATATGGATCTACAAAAAATATAATTTGTTGTTCATATACCTACTACTGATCTAATATAAATTTCTATTAACATGTATTATTATCATTTTTTTTTGTAAGTTATGGAAGAGAAAACCCACTCCTGCAAAAAATGTAAATTGTCGCTTACGATATTCTTCGCTTGTCGCTTACGTAAAAGGGCTCGATAATAATATATTAATTATTCTTCCAAAAAAGGAATACGATAATGTTTATTTGGTGGCTGTCATTAGGAAGGTACACACAACGGAAGTATAAATGTATAGAAAATAAAATAAAAAAACCGGGCAAGTGCGAGTCGGACTCGCGCACTGAGGGTTCCGTACAAACTTACTTATGAAAACAGTTCAATTTTCAAATCTTGTCTCAATGATTTTTATTTGTGACGTAACTAAAAAATTACAGTTTTCAGATTTTTTTCTTACACTTATGCTATGAAATCTTACTTCATGTCAAATTTCAAGATTCTAGGTCAACGGGAAGTACCATATGAATTTTTATTCCCTTGAGAGTGTCGGAATATACGTTTTTTGCAACATAAACAGCCATATCTTCTTTTTTCGTTAACATACAAGTTTGATTTTTTCACAGCTTCAAGGAATCGCAGACTTGAGTATATGGTTTTAATTTCAACTCGATACCTCCATACGTTTTTGAGATAAAAGGTCTTGACAGACAG
Source organism: Mythimna pallens (assembly GCA_961205895.1). Lineage (NCBI taxonomy): Eukaryota > Metazoa > Arthropoda > Insecta > Lepidoptera > Noctuidae > Mythimna > Mythimna pallens. Next base: position 2,434,979 of record OY540824.1, read on the forward strand.
ACAGACAGACGGACGGACAGCAAAGTGATCCTATAAGGGTTCCGTTTTTTTTTCTTTTGAGCTACGGAACTGTAAAAGTAACAATCATAAAAAAATAACCAATAACACTACGTATGCCTCGTCTTTAACACAAGCAACCAAAAATGTATAGATACAACAAGAAACCTGGCAACCATATAACTTAAATTTTAATGTTTTACTCTTAAATAACAGAAATGTGGCACCCACAAAGTGTTTAAAATTGACGGAAAATACTCAAATGTCGGCTCGCCCTTTCTCCCGGCTTGCATACATTATATGAGTCATGACACCGCCTAGTAAAATAGAAATGTTTAGAATTCCTTACGACTCAGTTTTGTTAAACTTCAAACAAAATGGCAGTCTAGCCTTTTCCCCAGCTATATTTTTTTTATTGTTGATAGGCTCATGTCTGGCCAAGATATCGCCTGATGAAAAGCGATGATGTGGTGGACAATGGAGCACGCTTGCCTAGATGTAACCTTCACCCTTGACTTAAAGAGGTTGTAACTATCAGGAAACATAGTCTCCGGTAGAGAATTCCACTCCTTAGCTGTATGCACAATGAATGTGTTCCCAAAACGTTTTGTGCGTATGGGTTTTTTGTTCGGTGGGGAAATCATGTTATGACATCCCCCGCTCTTGGGCGAAGCGGGAGATAGTGTCAGACTTTTACTGACTAAAAGCCCACTCCTGTTCCTTCGTTGCCTTTCGTACCAGGGCTGAGTCTTCCTTTCAGAATTAGACCCTTGATCCCAGTAGGCTTGGACCCTGATGGGCCCCTACAGTTGCTGACATCTCCTTGAGGCGCGCGTGACGTACGCGCCGTCGACGACTTGGGCTCGGTACGGACGGTTACCGGACGGTTGGACGGCGAGCTACCCATTGCTCACCGCCCGCAAGCTGCGCCTACGGTAGCCGGAAATCGGGATCAGAATTCCGGCGGCGGTTGGGGCGTGAGGACCGTTGCCTCACGCGATCAGCCGGCTCCTTTGCTAGTATTACTGCTTCGCAGAAGGAGGCGACTGCCTGCCACGCTCTCCACCATGTACCGGTGGTGCATGGCCATACCCTAAGTGGTCCGATGACGTCATACCGTAATGAAATAATAAATCAGTTGTCAAGGTTAAGATGCGCTTATGTAAGTTGACGAGGCGAACCTTTAAAAAGTATAGTAAGGTATGTACCTCCTCACAAGGTCTCCAAAAGCCTTTCAACTAACGGAAAATCTCAAGTAACACTTTAACATACCAATTATTCAAATCAAATAGATTTTGACGCTTCTCCATGATTCTTACTTTGATTTGGTAACTTGAAGATGATCGAAGCGTCGATGGTTGTTTTGTATGTGAGACTAAATGGCAAGAAAGGTCATGTCTTTTGAGGTTATCTACACTAAATTATAAAGAGGTAAAGTTTGTTTTTTTTTTCGTTTAAGAGGTAATCTCGGAAAGTTCTGGTCCGATATATTTACGCGGACGAAGCTGCGGGCAAAAGGTAGTGACCTTCCAGCTTCGTCCGCGTAAATATATATAAAAAAAAAATAAAAAAAATATGTATAAATATAGAGGTGTGGAAGAAGACGGGGAGCTATAACCTAAACTTAAACTACACACACACACATACACATGATCCTAGTTTACACAAGATAGATTTATTATCTTCATGATTACATTTCGTGTTCGACTACCTGTCAACTTTTCTATACATCTAAAATCTATACAGACACAGAGACAATTCAAATTGTATGTATCTATATATGTACGAGTATGTTTTAATTAAAAATAAAACCGGGCAAGTTCGAGTCGCACCCGCGCACTGACAGTTCCGTACCAATTTACCTATGAAAACAGTTTCATTCCCGATTTGAGTTACGAATTTTTTCTGAATCGCAAGTATCTGACGTAACTACCAATTTACAGTTTTCAGATTTTTTCCTATACTTGTGCTATGAGACCTTGCTTCATGCCAAATTTCTGGATTCTAGGTCAACGGGAGTACCCTATGAATTTTGATTCACTTGAAAGTGTCGAAATATACCTACGTTTTTTGCGACATAAACAGCTGTATCTTTTTTTTCGTTAACTCAGAATTTTTCACAACTTCAAGAGACCGCAGACTTGAGTATATCGTTTTAATTTCAACTCTTATACCTACACGCTCTCCCGAGATAAAGGGTCTTGACAGACAGACAGACAGACGGACGGACAACAAAGTGATCCTATAAGGGTTCCGCTTTTTTCTTTTGCGGTACAGAACCCTAAAAAATAAAAATAAATTGTCTCTGTGTCTTTTTTACTATCAAAATATTTTTTTTTATACTAAATGCGTATCTTCCACTCCGGCTTACTAAACCGACCAACTGGTTGTGCCGAATGGATCTCGGTGAAGGTATTTTTTCCAATCTAACCAATTTTGAAACGGATCAACTTTTTTCTTTCTCAACGGTACAACTAGTATATTCGATAGGTCGTCTGTCTGTCTATCTTTCTGATAACTCCGGCAAATCTCTGAAACGGCTGACCAATTTTGAAAAAACGTCCACGAGCCTTTATAATAATATAAAAATAAATACATTATATATACCTATGAACTAAAATAATAAACTAATAACTACTATGAAATATAGACCATATCACATGATACACGTTAATGAGAAAAACGTGACAGTTAAAACCAAACACAAGCGTGAATTGTAATAGAAAAAGGTGAAACGATTGTCCAAAATAATTATGTCACTTTGTATGCAGTAGCGGTGCGAGCAGACAGATATGAATGGGACTCTCGCGAAGAGAAACTAATCGACAAGTGATTGGGTAAGTGTAACATCACTGTGTTTTACTATGAGGTATAGGGCCTTACTCATCATCATCAGTGTTGAAGTGAATAAGGTTCAATATTGTTGTAGGACTTCGTAGAAAAATAACACACGTCTTTGCTGTATGATGGTTTATTCCGAACTATTCTAATGAGCAAGACAGGTGATCATCAATTGTACCAAACAATCAGCATCATCTTCCTGCCCTTGTCTCGTTTTATTTGGGGTCGGCGCAACACGATTTTCTTCCATTCTGTCCTGTCACCCGTCACGCTATCACTAACTCCCTTTTCTTTCATATCACTTCTCACACAATCCCTCCATCTTGTCTTATTCTTATCTATCTCTATAGGGCCTTACTATGACACGTTAAACTGTCAAGCGAGCGAGCGAGAAAGATGGATGGAGCTGTACATCCTATATAGCTCCATCCCTCTCTGTTAGAGGTATGGAGCTACATAGGACTTTTGACTATATAGGACTTTTGACTATATAGGACTTTTGACTATATAGGACTTTTGACTATATAGGACTTTTGACTATATAGGACTTTTGACTATATAGGACTTTTGACTATATAGGACTTTTCACTTTTGGTCGTCAAATGGATTGCGTTAAGAACTCGTAGTATTAGCCTTGGTATGAGAGCTGTAGTGGCCCAGTAGTAACGGCTTCGACTTACGAGTTGTAGGGCACGGGTTCAAACTCAGCCAAGCGCATTACTTTGTGTCATTTATTTAATCACCACTGCTCTCAAAATGGTAAAAGAAAACATTGTGAAGAAACCAGCATGTCCTAAAACCAAAATTTCGAAGATATGTGACATTCATCAACCTGCATTGGGCCCGCGCGAGAGGGCCTGGCTCCAACCAGGGATAACATTATAAGGTTGATCATGCTATGTTATACTATGAGGTATTTGTTTGGCTCCCTATGGTCCTTCATCTAATTATAATAATAAAAAATTAAATTGTAAAAAACATCCTCTCCAGCTTTAGCTGAAGTCTGTGCTTCGACGCAAATCCAACGAATTTAAACTTGTGTGTACTAATTTGAATAAACTTCCCCTAAGCGAGATTTTCGAGGAACACGCTGTGAACTGTAAAAGGATTCCATTAGTATTGTACAGCAAATTATTATAACAGTAAATAGTACATTGAAAAATAATCTATATATACAGATTTTAGGGTTCCGTACTCAAACGGCAAAACGATTATTAAGTCCGTTTGTCTGTCTGTCACCAGACTGTATCACATGAACCATGATACTCGTAGTTAGACTTGAAATTTTCACAAAAAGATGTATTTCTGTTGCCGCTATAATAAAAAATACTAAAAAACAAAATAAAATAAATATTTATGGGGGCTCCTATGGGCCCTGTCATTGTTGTATGCAACAATCGTGATTTTTTTTCCGTTTTTTGCTACAGATTGCCTCTTTCTTTTTCCCAAGAACTCTTTTTTTATTGCATTAGGCTACTTTGGGGTTGGGCAGAGTCCCACCTCCAATCCGTGCATTCATCTTTGCGTGGTACAATAACAAGGTATACAGAAGATAGTATACAAGATGGAGTAATCTGTGTCGAACGCGAACCACGTCAATCGTCGCATGCACAAGTCGATGACGTATCAGTCACGAAACATGATAACCTGACCGGTGACAGGCGGACAGGTTTTTTCCTGATTAAAAAGTTGTTTCTGAAAGGATGTGCTTAAGAAACAGCAGGTTTTATGCAATATTATAAAACTAAACGTTATGAAAGTTTAAATTATTTCTAAAAGTCTAACTCTCACAAAAAAATTCACTAATTTTGTGTTTTTCTTGTATTCTTATTTCGATAGAATGAATGTGCAATGCGTTGACCGCTCCATCAAACAAACATTCGATATTTTTGAACACTCGACGTGTTGAGTGTTCGATATAATGAACGTTCAATTTATTATCCATTCGATGTTATGAACGTTCGAGTATTCATTTAGATGTTCGATTATTTGAAATTTGATTTGGAATAGTACACCCCTCTATGACCCTTAATCACGACTGCATTTGTCCGAATTAAATACAATAACATATACAAAAGGTGATTAATGATAAAATAGTTCTGAATATTAGGGTGCACTAGCGACAGGAGCATTTAATTTGGAGGCCATTGTAGGTAATTTTGTATTACGATGAAGTTGGACCGAGCTATTCGGATTGTTAACCACAAATTTTGTAAGCAAACAAATGCATTCTGATTATATTATTGTTGCTACTACACTAACGAAACGTGATTACCAATCAGACGTCATTTGCGGGATCTTTTGAAGATGAAAACTTTTTTGATTATTCTAGCGGGAAAAGTGTTATATAATTTTTTTTTATATAAACTAGTGCTTGACTGCGATCCCACCTGATAGTAAGCAGTAATGCAATCATTTATAGTGAGGCGCACTAGTTTATTAAGAGCCTATTCACTATAGCCATAAAGACACCTAAATTATAATCGAACGCAAAGACCACAGCTGGCAAATTGTTCCAGTCCTTCGATGTACGCGGTTTATAAACAACGAGGCGAAACGATTAGTCCGGACCGTAGAGGTTTCAACAACATAAGGATGAATACTCCAGTATACTGTTGCCTTGATAGCACACAATTACAATTATAAATGAATAAATGATTCACGTCGAACCTTTCTTCTTCATCCAAAATTTGCCTCAAATCGAAATGATGGCACTAAAAATATTGTACTTAGCTCGAATTTAGACACACCACAAAGGTTTCTAAATTCGATATAGTGTCGATTCAATGACGCTAAAATTAGACACAACCTAGGTTAACGTGTACACTACAATCTAGATTTTTTTTTCCTGGGCCCTAGTGGATATCGACCTTGCCGGGCCCTTACGGCCTCGCTGACGTCATTTTTAGGCGCGCGTGGAGCACTACGCACCGTAAACGACTCGAACTCGCTCCAGACGGTTACCCACGTTCTAGGGCTGCGGTGACACTGTAAACCAATTTTACAGTCCAACAAACTATCCCTGTTACATCAAAAACCATAAAATCCCCAATCAAATTCTGACGCAACCGTGTACCAAAGCTTTACAATTTTCTTCAATACAATAACAGAATTCGAGCCGCGAACTAACCACACCATAATAGTAGAACGCGTGATACTAACCATGGGGAAACGCCTCGTAAAATTTGATACTGTGACGTAACATCTTACTATGTAATTAAACTGAGGCTGGTACAGAGTTCACTTGACTAGTTGCGTAAGTGCAACACGCAGGTTCGTCGGTACGTTGGAGCCTCTTCCGCAGGCTAGAGGCGTATGTTTATGTATATAAAAAAAAAAACCGGCCAAGTGTGAATCGGACTCGCACACTCGGTACAAACTTACTTAAGTAAATAGCTCAATTCCCGAATGGAGTTTCGAAGATTTTTCAAAGTCGCAAAATAAGTTTTTTTTTTGACGTAATAATTAAATTATTTTCAGATTTATTCATACGATTACTATAAGATCTTGTTTTATGCCAAATTTCAGTATTCTGGGTCAACGAGAAGTAAACTATGAATTTGTTTGCCTTGAGAGTGTCGAAATATACGTTTTTTGCGACTTAAACGGCTGTATTTTTTTTTTCGTTAACTTACGTGTTTGATTTTTTTACAGCTTCAATTTTCAGCTTCAGCTTCAATTTCAATTAGATACCTCCGCGCGTTCTCGAGATAAAGGGTCTTAATAGACATACAGACAGTCAGATGGACAATGATTTCTATGGCCGTGTCTTAAACCTCTAACCTGCCGATTGGGACCACGTCTTATTATCATATCTTATCTTTGGGTATTTGAGACTTTATGCTTCATTTCATATCATCAAACTTGTTTTCAGTCCGTAGCAAGCTTGAGCCAAGTGCGTGCGTTTGGACCCTTCCGAAAAAAATAAGGGGCATGAAGGGTTCTATACAACAATATTAAAAACCAAAAAGTGCCAACAAAATAACTTTTCTTTTATGGAAATCCCTTTTAATATTTACCTTTATTTTCATTTTATTATTTTTTGTTGTAGCGGTAATAAAAATACACATTCTATGAAAATTTCAACTCTCTATATTATACGGTTTATGAGATAGAGCCCGTTAACAGTCGGATGGACAGACAGACCGATGGGTAGACGAACAAGCAACAGAGGGTATTAGGTATTGATTATTGATAGGTACTTAGATATGGAACCACAAAAAGTGTAAACGACTTTCCTTAGGATTCTTTATTTAATAAACGACTTTATGGCTATTGCCTTTATGGCTATTCCCACGGCTTGCTTGGGTTTCAATTCCTTATTAGTTAAGCAGTCACGTGACCAGATAATTGTGGCATTAAAATAGGTACAGTCGTAGCAGGAAACACGCTCCTGACAGTTTCTACGTGTTGTGCAGTTGCGCATTCCAAATTACCCATACCTCAGACACTCTCCGCGCTTAATGCTCTCCTAAAGAAAAAAAACAAATTATGTTAGGGAGAATGAAAGACAATTCTGACAGAATGAATGTCCCACCCATACGTACAAAGCGTTTTGGGAACACATTCATTATGCGTACAGCTAAGGAGTGGAAGTCCCTGCCGGAGTCTGTGTTTCCTGCTAGCTACAACCTAGGGGTCTTTAAGTCAAGAGTGAATAGGTTACTCTAGTCAAGCGTGCTCCATCGTCGGCCACATCATCGCTTACCATCAGGTGATTTTATTCTTTTTATAAATGTACTTCTTTGTTTTTTTTTTAACTCGGTGTTGAATTTACTGACGAAAAATATACTGTTTTATACGATGACCAACATATACTAGAATGTCTATTTTTAAATCTTTTATACAGTTAAGAAACATGCATCACATATTATGTTTGTATAATAGCGGATGCGTAATAAATAGTAGATATATATGTACATAATAGATTAAAGCTTCACACTGGCAGATGCAATGCGAGATCCATTTTTATATAAATTTATCTATCAGCAGAAATATTTTATAACACTTCCTTTGAAATTGTTTCGTCGTAATTATCTGCGGACCTTCTAGCCAAGATAAACATTGAATTTAGATCTTTAAAGATCAAAAATGAAAGGTAGTTTTCTGATGAAACTGAAAAGAAAATTCATTGACATGTGTAACTGTATCCTGACTGTCCTAACCTATGGTGCACAAAGTTGGTCACTTATTGAACAACAAAAGTCCAATCTCAAAATTTGTCAAAAGGTAATGGAGCGCAGCATAATACGTGAAAAGCAAACAGATCGTGCTAGAAACACCACGATGCGGCCCCCCTACACCATTCGAGCAGAAGTCCCGCAAGGCTCCGTAGTATAATCCTCCTTAGCCTTCACGCTGTTCACCAGTGACATTCCCAAAAATAAAAAGGCCCAGTTGGCTTTATTCACCGACGAAACAGCCATTTACTACACCGATCGTGACTCCAGAGTTGTCGCTCACAATCTCCAAACCTCCGCAACTCAAGTAGCAGATGTCGGGGAAAAAATAGCTAGACTGAAATAGGAGTAGGCTGGCTAAGTCACGGTCGCATGAATGCACCCGGACAGATGGGCGAGGATTGTCGCTCACCGGCCGCCTGAGGTAGGATGACGCCGACGAGGTGAACCGCGACGACGATGATGTTACGATCTGATCATGTTCGTAGGGCAAACTTGACCAGAGATCACTCTAGACAGAGAGGTTTGGAAGGAGAAAAAGGAGGCCTTTTCCCAGCAGTGAGACACAATGAAGGCTATTAAAAAAAAAAAAACTATGATCCCTACTTGACAAAAAAATGAAAGTCCGAGATGTACCTACTTGAACATAAACTATAAAAGAATCTATGACGCGAGTCAACTAGTTATTATTATTATCTATATATAAAAGGAGAAACTGACTGACATATCAAGGCACAGCCGAAACTACTAATAAGACTAAGAGCGTGAAATTTTGTACAAAGCTTCCTTTTATGACGCAGAATTCACAACCTAAGGGGATAGAACGGGGGTCCAAGTTTGTATAGAGAAAACTTCTTACTCGCGGGCGAAGCCGCGGGCAAAAGCTTGTATTCTATAATTACCTCTGACCTGCTAAACTCTACCAGTTAACATGGCCGACAATTTGGCCAAATTATCTAGGTAATAGGTAGATAAATATTTTTTTATAATATATTAACGATAATTATAATTCGTGAGTGAAATTGACGCAATCAGAAAGTGAGATTTACGCAACCGTCCGTTTGGAATATTTGAGCGAATGTAAGGTGTGTTGTTGGTAACCGATTTTACATGTTTATTATGTGTTTACTGCTTTTGTAAAAGTTAGAGTTGTTTTTGTTTTAGGTTAAACGTTCAAATGTTTTTGTACTTATGAGAATCTTTACTACTCCTTATGTTACAACTAGCGACTACGTTTAAAACAAACTATCAGCCAAGTGGGACTGCTAAAGAAAATGCAGTAGCCGATATTTTTTTTTTATTACACCAGGACTTTATAGTGTACACCAGCTAATTTGTTTCTCTCTAAACTATTTTTTAAAATTCTTTGTTTTTTTTTTTTCAAACCAGCTGCAATAAATTATGTACGTATGTTGGTGAACAAAATGGCGCCCGAACAGGGCTGCAATTTAATAATAATAATAATAATAATAATAATAATATTCCACAACTATCACACAACGCCGTCTAGTCCCAAGCTAAGCAGAGCTTGTGTTATGGGTATTAGACAACTGATAAACATACTTATATATTTCTAAATACATACATAGATAGATAAATTACACCCAGACACAGAACAAATGATCGTGCTCATCACAACAATATTTGTCCTGGGTGGGAATCGAACCCACGACCTCCGGCATAGCAGTCAGGGCCACTAACCACTAGACCAACAGGCCAGCAAAGCAAAAAAAAAAGGGTTACCTTCAGGCCCGGCTACCTCGTCAGGCTTCTATTGTGTTACTTTTATCATTTTGTAGCTTAATAAAAATAAAAAGGCTCCTCCACTACAAAAAAAGAAAATGTATAAAGACAAAACATTTTTATTTTTATTTCGCTGCAATAGGTACGAACACCTAGTACACGTTCTTTATTCTTTACTAGCTTTTGCCCGCGGCTTCGCTCCCGTCAACTGACTACTCTACCCTACTCTACTCTACTCTACCCTACTCTACCCTACTCTACCCTACTCTACCCTACTCTACCCTACTCTACCCTACTCTACCCTACTCTACCCTACTCTACCCTACTCTACCCTACTCTACCCTACTCTACCCTACTCTACCCTACTCTACCATACTCTACCCTAATCTACCCTACTCTACCCTACTCTACCCTACTCTACCCTACTCTACCCTACTCTACCCTACTCTACCCTACTCTACCCTACTCTACCCTACTCTACCCTACTCTACCCTACTCAACCCTACTCTACCCTACTCTGCCCTACTCTACCCTACTCTACCCTACTCTACCCTACTCTATTCGAATTTTTCTCGCCGTAAAAACCATTCTTGAACTTCAACGAACATTTAAAAAAAAGAATTGGCCAAATTGGTCTAGGCGTTGTTGAGTTATGCGCTTACCAACACATTTTGCGATTCATTTTTATATTATAGATTATACACACAATTTTGAACAGACAATAAAATAGGACAGTTGATGTACATAGGTGAGCCAACCACAACTGGGTTTTCTTATATCAAACCATATGAATGAGAAACAAATTTTACATTTGAGGCACTTTAAATGTACAACAAAAAATTTAACACATAAATAAAATCTAATTTAAAACTAAACAGATATGGGTACAGCACACAATAAATGAACATAATTTATACAATAAAGAAATACCTATAAACACACATATTTATGGGTCATGTTGACAGAAATTTTTCCTTAATTCTTCCCCTGAAAACTTCCAAGGAAGGCCCTCAATGTATGTGGAAGAGAATTTCAGAAGCGCACAGCACGAACTGTAAAAGATCCACTGTAGCGACTTGAAGAGTGGGGAGGAAAACGAAGGAGAAGAGAGGATGATGAGCTACAAGTTTTTTTTTTACTCAACGAAACGTGCTTGTACTATATCAATAAGTTTATCTGCCAAATGTCAAACTCAAGGCCTCGCCCTTTATTAACCAAACACTCTAACATTTTATTCTGCCACTATCAACGAAGTAGGCGGTCTACGGTCCATCTCAACAATACAAAAAGAAAAATATATTGCATGACTATCGATACAAAAAATCTAGGTCAAAACCCCAAGCAATATATCAACGGTTTATCATTATTGAATCTGACAATTAAACCAGTATACGATATGCTTACAATTCAAGCTATGCACATAATAACACCAGTTAAAACTGACCCATGGAGGTGGAACGAGGGAAGTTTCGTGAGAGGCCAATGAAAACTGGGTACCAAAAAATCTTCGCGACCCAAAAATGACAAAAACTAGTTTTCAACCAGTTCTGCTTTCATAAAAACACTAACGTAATGCAAGTTCCAACGTTATTCATTGGAGAACAATTTCTAATGTCATCATTACCTAATTTTTTACTCTGAACAAATATTATGTGTGGAAATTAAAGGCATTATTCAAGGCTCTATTTATATTATGGAGGTGTTGCACAATGGCAGTACGTGACAAGGCGTAGGCACTTGTGTAGCTATAATTATGCTGTGTTCGATGCAGAAAAACATATACGTACGAATAGAAAATCGAACTATGAAAATGTTTGGGATTGAATTTCAATTTATTTTTCAATACTCTTTCCCCACCGCTTTTAGGCACACAATTGATGGTTTTTGGCACTAGTGCGGAAAAGTACGCGTGTTCGCCCCCGCCACCATTTTATTACATTTATCGTATCAGGTTGGGCACGCGTCGATCCCCACGAGTCACGCGTCAACTCCCGTTTATTTATGTCTTCGTAAGTGTAATAAAAACGAGATACACGTGGAAATTTGTCACTGCAGCCCTCGGTTATATGTAGTGTTGTAGGTGAGGGTGTGTGAGTGCATGTGAGAAGGGTAAGTGGTTGCAAGTGTTAGTGTGATATTAACTCCTATACCTGTGCGTTTATTTACATTATTTTTAAGACGTCTTCTGTTTTTTCATAATCCAAATTGAGTAGTTAAAGTACCGATTTAAAATAAGCAATTCTTTTTTCTTAGTTTTAAAATTTTGTGGTCCCATGAAAGAAAACTATTTCCTTCCAAAAGATTTATAAAAATTAAGTTTATCTCAGTTCACCAGACGACTGGAGCGGTGTAGTCGAACTACTGTCGCACAGTTGTTTGTCACACCTGCCAGCGTGATGTCGAATTTCAGTGAGTCACACCAGCGTGCAATTTTTTTTTTTTTTTATTCCGTATAAACCAGTGCTTGACTGCGATCCTACCTGATGGTAAGCAGTGATGCAATCGTTGATGGTGAGGCGCACTAGTTTAATTGAAATAGTAGTCGCAGTACAGTTTTGTCGCTCAAACGTTATTCGCACATCCATTTGTCGAGCTCATATATTACACTCCTACTAAACTTATAGGCTTATAATAATAAAACAAGGGCCTAGTTAAGGCCCTAGCTCCCGGGTAGTGCCATAAAACAGTGATATATTAGCCTACTCCTCGGTAACAGCTAGGTCAATAGGATTGAAAAAGAAATATATTTATTATAGATTCATTTATAACATTATCAACATATATTATGTTGATAATGTGTTTTGTAAAAAAAAAAAAAATGTTTTTTTCGTATGATTAATACGTTAGCGAAAAAAAAAAATAACATCATGATATTTTTTCGCTTGTTTTCCCTATTCCTTTCAAATGGCTTGAAACACGTTTACACAATAAAATTGCTGGTTATGGCGGTTCTTCAGAATGTACACAGCATATGTAAATCAATCAATATTTCGCAAAGAAAATGGTTTTAAGTTTTGTCCATGGAGTTTCTTGCACATTCTTCTCCATAGAGATCTACGCTTTGGAATGTGCAATTAGCATCATTATTTCTGACTGACTGACTTCTTGACATTTCAAAAAGTGCCTGTAAATGGTTTATTTGAAATAAATGCTTTGAATTTAAGGGTCAGCGGGGCTCTATGCGGTCGGAGGCGGCAGTACGCCTATGTGTGCATTTAACTCCTCCAGATGTTCAAAGGACTATACGCCTTAAAGCTACCTACCATTGTTTATCATTCAATTCATACGCAGTTTTAAAACGGATTATATTAGAGAAAGTGGGTTGTCGACCGTAAATCAAAAAAACGCCTAATGATTGGTATCAGTACCTAACGATTACGACTCGTTGCTAGGAAGGTTAGTAGTGATGATGGTGTAGTTCACAGTTATGTGGGCCATAAGTCTCATGTACTACGTTTCACTTTTATTTTTGTTTGTAAAAAGAATCGTGGGCTTAGAAGATTGTAAATTATATTTTTGTTGATTGTCGCATCTTACTCACGTAATAAGATATTTTTTTTTCGGCTGGGAAAATCATCTAATGATATCCCCCGCTCTTGGGCGGAGCGAGAAATAGTGTCAGACTTTTACTGACTAAAAACCCACTCCTGTTCCTTCTTTGCCATTTTTTTCCAGGGCCCCGGGGATCTCTTTCGCATCACCCATGGCCCCAGTAGGCTTCGACCCTGCTGGGCCCCTACGGTTGCTGACATCTCCTTGAAGCGCGCGTGGAACATTACACGCCGTCGACGACTTGGGCTCGGTCCGGACGGTTACCGGACGATCGGACGGCGAGCCACCCATCGCCCGCGACATAATAAGATGTGGACTAGGTATGGTTAAACAAAAACTGGTCTTTTTTGTTGTTGTAGAGTATTGTCTACTAATCTAATGTAATGACTGGCCTTTTGGTCTAGTGGTTAGTGGCCCTGACTGCTATGCCGGAGTTGTGGGTTCGATTCCCACCCAGGACAAATGTTTGTGTGATGAGCACAGACATTTGTTCTGTCTGGGTGTAATTTATCTATAATCTGTTTGTGTTTAGAAATATATAAGTATGTTTATCAGTTCTCTAGTACTCATAACACAAGCTCTGCTTAGCTTGGGACTAGGCGGCGTTGTGTGATAGAAATAAAAAAATATGTTTTTTTTTGTATGGTTCTCTACCCAGAAGGGAAAACGGGATCCTATTACTAAGACTCCGCTGTCCATCTGTTTGTCCGTCTGTCACCTGGCTGTATCTCATGAACCGTGATAGCTGGACAATTGAAACTTTCACACATGATGTATTTCTGTTGCCAATATAAAAAAAAAAAAAAACTAAAAATAGAATAAAATAAATATTTAAGTGGGGCTCCCATATAGCAAACGTGAATTTTGATGAACCCATCGTGTCCGACTCGCACTTAGCCAGTTTTTGTTTTCTGTTTCAAACAAACAAAAGGTTCTATTAAATTAACAAAGCTTTCTTTTCATGGCACCTTATTCATTTATAAAGAAAATAACTAAGTATTGTTTGCAAAAAATGTGAAATATTTTGCTTACTTATGAAATGTTTTGTTATTGTGTTTGTGCCTTGTGCTGTACCAAATAAATTATTTTTCTTTCTTTCTTTCTTACTTTGTGTGGAATACTTTTTCCTTTTCTGTAACATTTATAACATTGTTTGGCAGTATTGAGAACTTTTTGCAGCCTACCCAAATGTCCTTTCTTTGATATTGTTCGTCAAGTCTTTGAGCTACTTAGTAGAAAAACAAAATCATGGTTTGTAATTTTTCTTTCTTTATAGGGTTATCTACCTCCACAGGAAAAAACGAAACCTTTATAGGATCACTTTGTTGTCCGTTCTGTCTGTCTGTCAAGACCCTTTATCTCGAGAACGCGTGGAGGTATATAGTTGAAATTTAAGCCATATTATACTCAAGTCTACGATCCCTTGAAGCCACGAAAAATCAAACTTCTGAGTTAACAACAGGACATGAAGAGACAAACAACAAAAAGATACGGCCGTTTATGTTGCAAAAAACGTATATCTCGATACTCTCAAGGAAATTCATAGGGTACTTTTCGTTGACCTAGAATCTTGACATTTGGCATAAAAGCAAGGTCACATAGCACAAGTATAGGAAAAAATCTGAAAACTGTAAATTTTTCGTAACTCAATTCCCGAAATTGAACTGTTTTCCTAGGTTATAGAGAACCCTCATTGCGCGAATCCGACGCGCACTTGCACATTTATTTTTCGATACTGAATATACTAGTCGAAGTTTTGAGGTATCCATTGTTTGAGATAATATACCACAATTGTTTAGACTAAGTTGAACACTAAACATACATTATTGTTAACCAGTTAGTCTAACAATACATGAAACTGCCAATTAAGGCGAAGCACGTCAACTGATTTGATATACCTGTCAAAAACATAATGTAACATAGAGTTCAACGACCGGAACTACATCTCACTCTAGTTGTAGGTAGAATAGATGCTTTACAATATCACAGGCAGGTTGAAAGTATAAAAGAATTTTGAAAATTTGATTTTAATTAATATTCAGAAATTAATTTAAAAATTATTATGCAATGGTTTAGACCCTAACTCCCAACCAGTGCCATAAGTCAGTGACTTTCTGAAGCCTACTCCTTACCGGTCATTACGTTTGAAAAAAATACATCTATATATATAAAAGAAAGTCGTGTTAGTTACACCACTTATAACTCAAGAACGGCTGAACCGATTTGGCTGAAAATTGGTGGGGAGGTAGCTTAGAACCAGGAGACGGACATAGGGTACTTTTTAACGAGTAGGGTAGAGTAGGGTAGAGTAGGGTAGAGTAGGGTAGAGTAGGGTAGAGTAGGGTAGAGTAGGGTAGAGTAGGGTAGAGTAGGGTAGAGTAGGGTAGAGTAGGGTAGAGTAGGGTAGAGTAGGGTAGAGTAGGGTAGAGTAGGGTAGAGTAGGGTAATTTTATTTTTTTACTAAATCCCGCTTTTGGGCAGAACAACGTCTGCCGGGACCGCTAGTTATTATTATAAATTTATGTACAACATTATTAACATAATTAATTTTTTCGTAAGATTAATACTTTTGCCAAATAAAAAATCATCATCATCATATATTCATCATTATCATCGTGATATTTTTTCGCTTATTTTCCCTACTCTTTTCAAACGGCTTTAATGTTTAGAAATATGTTTACAAAAAAAAAAAAAAAAATTGTTGGCAAAAAATGGCGTAAAATGATGTAAGTAGAGATAGCTTCGGTTATAGAAAAAGTAACTTTTTAACGTACGTTGTTTTGTGACACAAACTATTTTTTTGGTTTAAAGACAGTTAACGCCATTTTTTACTGTTACCCGTGTGATGAGTATGGTTGAAGCAACCCGCCATTAGTCAATAAGTTTTATTTTTATTTTCCCTTGCATGTACGAGTAAGTACACCGGACACAAAGGCTTTTCACTTAATTAATTTGCCAGCAAAAGCAATTTGCAAAATACAAAGAGAAGGGCTAAAATATAAAACAAAAAAAAAATATAAAAAAGAATCCATTTCAATATGCCTTTGTGCTCCTTTGTCTACCTTCCAATTAATTAGCCACCTTATAGTACGACATCATTTAGAAGTGCCATCGTCAAACACGACGCGATCACTTTTTAACTCGTGCGACATAACGCGATCCATTTTCAATCGTTGAAAGAGATGGAGCTATATAGGGTGTACATCTACATCTCCCTTTCTCCCTCGCACGTCTGACCTTTTACCACGCCATGGTAAGGTCCCAGGAACGCGGCAGGGAGTGACAGATCAAAGAACGATTTAACGACGACGTAGAAAGTAAATCCCTGCTATTCAGATGCATTTGAATACCAGGGTCCCCCTAGTACGGACTCCAGTCTCTCGCAAAGGAGATTCTTACTCATTTATGTATAATAGATTACTTAGTTAAGGAAACCTTTGTGAAGAGAGAACAACAAAAGAAATAAAAAAAATATTATTATTATATGGATCGTCGAACTCAAAGAACGATTTAACGACGACGTAGAAAGTAAATCCCTGCTATTCAGATGCATTTGAAAACCAGGGTCTCCCTAGTACGGACTCCAGTCTCTCGCAAAGGAGATTCTTACTCATTTATGTATAATAGATTACTTAGTTAAGGAAACCTTTGTGAAAAGAGAACAATAAAAAAATAAAAAAATTATTATTATTATTATTTGGATCGAATGGAACTCAAAGAACGATTTAACGACGACGTAGAACGTAAATTGGTATTTAGATGCATTTGGGTTGAATGGAATCAAAAGTGTTTTTTTTTTATGATTAACGAATGTAAAGCTATAAATGCTACTCTGGTCATTTCGGGTTGAATTCCACGTCAAAATGGGAAATTGGTGAAACTTTTATGCTGTGTCAAAGTTAAATATTAAAATTTTAAATAAAATATTTAGATTTTTGGCATTGGCTGATGGCTGCATTCCCTTTCAGATCAAAATTTTGGGCCCTGGGTTAACTTTGAGTAGGTACAAATTTGTTGAGAGTTTCATTTGAAATGTTTTAGCTTTTCTGTTGGTACATGTCAAACATTTTGGTGTTTTCCTTTCTGTCTTACATAACCTATGCATATTATATCTGAATACTATTTTTTTCTTTATGTTTTCAGATTAGAAAATATATTTCCTCTTTTTCTCTTTGATCGATTGCTTCACTTTTTTTAGAATTTCGTTATGGGTGTCTTTAGTTTTAAATCACAAAATTTTAAATCACAAGCTAGGCAATGGAAAATGCAATTTAGTCATACTTGGTGTAAATAACTGTAGATAATGAAAACTTACAACGGTTCTGCGGCGCTCAGTTTATAATTTTACTTATCATTTTGGAATAAGATAAACAAATAATATTCTTTTGTATTTTTTTTTTCTGTAAATTTTAAAATTTACAGAAAAAAAAACCAGTGTTCTGTTATTTTCCCTAATAAATAAAAAAGGTTGAATTTGGGAGGCGTTTTTTGAAAATTTTGCACAAAACGACATACAGATAAAACTTACCGCTTCGGCCAAAGTACAACGTGTCATACTTATGCGGCGACATTTTCTTAGAAAAAAAAACCTTTATTCGGTTCACTTTCAGTAAAATACAACAATTAAACAATCGCATTACATTTTGTTGTTTTAAGGGCTATGTTCTTACGAATTCTTTGGATCCCACACTAGGATTCCTTAATTCCTAGAGTCCACTCTCTTCCCATGTTAGGCTTTAGAGTCCCAGTCATACCACTCGACTCCAATTATATTAGTAGGCTAGCACTTTTTGGTATTAATGTAAAAGGTCTTTTTTCTAAGTCGAGTGGAGGCTCCGGGAGCAGGAGTCTCCGACCAAATCCGTGCTACACTGGAGACCTCAGTCTGCGACGTCATTCACATCGCCGAAGATAGGACAACATGGCGATATAGTCCACAAGAAAGTTATTCGTCGAGGTCACGACCCTCAGCATTGATGATAAACGACGCCAGGAGAAAGCTCTTTGTGTTGACGACACTTATTCCATTCCTGTAGTACGGGGCTTTTAAGATCTCGTTTGAAAACTATAATTAAGGTGGTAAAGGGTTTATTAGGTCACGTAACATTTAAAAATTAATTTTTTTTTTTATATAAATAAAGGACAATGGGTGTATGAATTCGTATTTTAGTGCGAGTTCTAGAATTCCATACTACATATATCTGCGGTTTTTATTACGCTTCTCATATTCCCGAAAGGGAGGAGGTAAGGTAGATAGTCGAAATGGGGGATGGGTGGGGGGTAGTTACACAGAAATGGGCGTGTCTATTGGAGGAGCGAGGTAACTTCACCTCCCCTTCAACCTCCTACCGAAAAATAGGTCAGCTCTCGTCGAATGATCTGCTTGTTCCCCCCGTTTCAGTAGCTCGGAAACGCCCAAAATGGAATATTTTTGTGCAAAAAGCTTCTGTTTATATTACCCATTTTTAGGAATTCGTACTGAAGGGTGCCTCGGGACTCTATTACTAAGCCTCCACATGTCCATCCGTCTGTCTGCGGGCTGTATATATTAAGAGATGTGTTGTTGTTGCGTTTTTGAAATGTATTCGAAACATTTCCCCTTCGTGTACGAGTTCAACTGAAACTTGGCAACTTTTTATTATACCAAGCGCTCTAAGCTTACACAGAAAAAGTCTACATGTGGATTTACACACACTACTAGGCCCAACAGAGATAGTACTATTGTATTAATTATGGTAGCCATATATCTTTAATTAACTGGTGTACAGGCGATTTCATCCGCATCAAAGTTATAAAATAGCGCTAACATTTGATTAGAAATTCCAAGTTTAATTTTTTTTTTTTATTAAAACTTTATGCACTAAACATTGTACAAAGGCGGAATTAATGCCTTAGGCATTTTCTACCAGTCGAGCTTAGAGACATAACATGGCAGGTGCAACTTAATAGAAGACTGACAGCGAGGAAACAAGAACAATAATAAATATATACTTAGATACATACATACAAATAAAGAATGATATTGAGAAAAAAAACGAATACAACAAATCAAGAATGTGATGAATCTACCAACTTCGTGCGAAAGTGTTCTCGTGCTTTCATTTTAAAGGACAACCGACTGGTTGCCGTCCTGATGTTCAGAGGGAGCGTAGAGCGTGGAGGGGGGGAGTTTTTTTTTGCGGTATCCTAATTTATCATCATCATCATCGTCATTTCAGCCAAAAGACGTCCACTTTTAGACATAGGCCTCCTCCAAGTGTTGCTATAATGAACGGTTCTGTGCGTCTTGCATCCTTCGGATTCCCGCTACCTTTACCAGATCGTCGGTCCACCTTGTAGGAGGCCTTCCAACGCTGCCCATTGCCACTTTAGTTTGGCGATTCTCCGTGCTATGTTGGTAACCTTGGTAGAATACCAAATCCTAATTATTTTCTTGAATAAAGTCTAAGTTACTCCTTATAAACATTAGCTATTTACAATTAAAAGTTCTTGCAAAATAGCCTCAGCCGTTAAAGTCGAAGATTAACCGAAACAAAAACAGACTAAAAGACAAAAATAAGAAAACCCTTTTGTTATAGGCATCGAATAGTCTTTCATATGCTTTCATATGTAAAATCTACAAGTCCGTGATAAGGCCTGTCATACTGTATGGATCAGAATGTTGGGCTGTGAAAAAGACGGATGCAAAAAGATTGCACGTAGTGGAGATGAGAATGTTAAGATGGATGTGTCGTGTGACGAGAATGGATAAAGTGAGAAATGAGTATATTAGGGGAAGTTTGAAAGTGGCGCCAGTGACTGAAAAGTTGAAAGGGAATCGTTTGTCTTGGTATGGTCATGTGAAGAGGAGGGATGAAACGCATGTTACTAAAAGAGTTATGAGTTTACATGTGGATGGATAGAGAGGGAGACCAAAGAAAAGATGAACGGATTGTGTGAAGAGTGATTTGAAAGAAAAGGAAGTTAGTGATAGTATGATGAGAGACAGGGCAGAATGGAAGAAAAAAACGTGTTTCACCGACCCCAAATAACACGGGACAAGGGCAGGACGATGATGATGCATTTGGTAAAATGTCAACGTGACACTTCAATTTTATTTATATTTTATATATATTTATATTATTTTTTTTGACGAAAAGCAGGCAGAACAAGATCTGTCGGTACCGCTAGTAGATGTATAAATTACAATAGTAAAGCTATTTCAGATTTAAAATTTTCTTATCTTGTGAGCCCACTGTGACAATGGACCACGTCATCGTGAACAAGTACAACCCAAACATATTATTTCGATATATAAAATATGACTTTATCATTCGCAATTTATGTCCCCTAATAACACAGTTGGACATCTGCCCACCCTTTTAAGGCAAAAGCGTGAGCGATGCAATAGTATTCTGTTATAGTGGGTGGCATATGTGACCTCTTTAGTCACTGGTTGATAGATAAATGAAATCTAACTATTTTTATGTTGAGAAATCATCCAATAAATTTTCTCGCTCTTGGGTGGAGCGCGAGGGCGTGTCAGACTTTTACTGACTAAAACCACACCTATTGGGTAGCCTACCATGGGTTTCCCTTTCGGAAGTAAACCCATGGCCCCAGTAGGCTTTGGCTCTACTGACGCCTCTGGTTACAGTTTTGCTGACATCTTTGTGAGGCGCGTGTGGAACACTACGCATTGTCAACGACTCGTACCAGACGACCGGATGGCGAGCTACTCATTGCTCGTCGTTGGCAAACCTACGCCTACGGTGTCTGAAAACCGGGATATCTCTCTACGAGTTCTACAGGCAACAGATACTAAGCTAGTAATGTCGCTGCTCTAATTCCCGTTACCATAATTATATTAATTGTTGTCTGACTATTAATATAATGCCATGTAATGATTTTTTTAATTTTTATTTTATGCTTTTAATTATTTTTATTTTTTACTTACCGATAATGTTATTTTAATCTTTTGTTTCTTATATATCTAATTTAATTTACTTGTAATGTGATTTAATTTTTCTGGCATATTATTATTTAATTTATGATAATCAAAATTGTGGTCAAGAGTTATCCAAAATCATTGTCATCTAACATTTCGAAATAATCGATCAAACTAGTAGCCGTAATGGTCAGAAGCCCACAAGCTCCCACATGGAGTTGTGTTTTATTCAAATGTGGTACCACCATGTCACCAAAAATATCGTGGGCGTTGAACTTATAACCTTCGCTGATGGATATTAAGCCGTTATGGTGTTTAGGACAAATTGATGGTGATATTAAGTGATAGTTTACATAATTCTAAATGAAAAATACATTTCTATTGATGGTGATATTTATCATCTCGGATTGTGAGCTTAGGCTTGTTTGCGGGTCAATGGCTTTGTCTGTCAAGGTTTTGGTGCAGTTTGTCACCGACTTCAGTTGAAGAGGGAATTCCACTAATATTATGAAGGCGAAAGTTTGTTTTTCTGTGTTCCGTGAGTGTGTCCGCTACGATATATACTTTTTTGTTCAAATATTGCAGCATAATGCTGAGATAAGAGCCTTTTTTGTTCAAATATCGCAGCATTATGCTGCAATATTTGAACTGAAAAGTATATATCGCAGAGTAATTAAAAAAAAAACTAAATAATATTAAAATAGTAACTGGCAGCTAAGAGATGACCAGTCTCAACTGACAGCACCCGTTCGTGACGTGAATATTAGCACCACTCAGCTCAACCATTTTGAAGGGAACCGAATGATCGAACACACGCGCCACCACCAGTAAGACATTTGAGTGAGCATGACAAACTCTCAACTGCCATGATCATTTATATGAAGCGATTAGTTTTACTTTGTTAATTTTTATTTTGCAGGTGCAAGCTGACGCACGTGACACATTGCACTTACTTTCCCTAAGACCTAATTTCCGAACTTTACCGGCACTAAAACAATTCAAATGAAATCCACGATCGTGTCATTTACCTGATTGTAACTGACCACAACCAGGTAATGTGTTTGCAAATGGCATCGTAGAAACTGACGAGCGCATAATGTAATTGTGTAATAGTACTTTAGTTACTACTGATGACGTGAGAGTGAAGTGTAAAGATAAGCGACACCTACTTATGTGTTTTCCGGGAGACTATGAATAGATGTATCAGTAAGATTAGCATGAGACACCGTGACAAGTGTCGTGGATTCTTGCGTACTATACTGGATATATTAAAAAGTAAAAAACTAAAACCCGACTACGACAAAAAAACGACGCTAAAAAAGTATGAAACAAGATTTTCAGGATGCTGAAATAAACAGAAAAGCCGTAGTCACACGTTATTAATGTGTTTCGGTTGGTACCTATAACGTGTGACTGCGGCTTTCCTTTTTGTTATGTTCTTATTTTTTCAGGTACCTTGTTTGTTTCAGCATCCTGAAAATCTTTTTTCATACTTTTTTAGCGTCGTTTTTTTTGTCGTAGTCGGGTTTTAGTTTTTATACTTTTTTTTTTATTTACAAGTTTTTGGTGTTAAATTTAACAAAAACTTTTTGCCCGCTAGAGGGCGCCATATCGAGTTTTGTGACATGTAACCTACCCTATGTTCAGCGGACATTTAAGACGGTTCTAACGATACCTCATATGTCGAGTTCCGATAAGTAGACTATGATCTATGAGGAAACAGATCAACATACTTACATACATACATAGCCTGTCAAAAATCATAACCATCCTTTGGCTTTGCCGTAGTTAGTTAGGTTAGATCTTGTAGAGTTCTTTGGTTGATCTGCTGGTCTCAAATATATTTGGAATAATATATTTAATTCCTGTCAGTAGGACTTATTCATATTTAGTTATAGGAACAAAGGTGAACAATGAAAGCCTCAGGCATTCTATACCTTGGGCGGATGATTGACATGTTCTCCTGGAGGCAATCGGCAGTAGCGATGTCTTGCGCCCGGCTCTGGTCCAGGCCATGGTTCGGAGCGAGAGGAAATGGAAAGCAGTCACCTCCTTTTGTGAAGCAGCATTGCGAGCAGAGCAGGTGGTGGAAAGTATGATAAAGCGACATAACCCACTCTCCCGGCCTGCGCAGGAGACGTCCTGTGCATCGCCGAGATTTGCAGTACGAGTCCCCGGCACATTAGGCGCGAGCATGCGGATAGTGAAATGGTTACCGTGGCTCTGGAACACAAAGGGCAACTAAGTTGTTACCGTAGCTCTGGATCACAAAGAGCAACTAAATGGTTACCGTGGCTCTAGAACACAATAGGCAACTAAATGGTTACCGTGGCTCTAGAGCACAAAGGGCAACTAAATGGCTACCGTGGCTCTGGAACACAAAGGGCAACTAAATGGTCACCGTGGCTCTGGATCACAAAGGGCAACTAAAGGTACACCGATGGAGTTTAGTCAGTAACTGTACTGTAGCTGTAACTGTAGGCGGTTGTATGTCACAACCCACCAGTTATTAGTCTTTTAGGCTAGATTGTAATCAATTATTAAGAAATTGGTTTTAAGAGCATCCGACTCGACATACATTTTCACTGTTATTCATACAACCGCTCTTACGCGATTATAAAATTATTACACATTTTTCATTAGATATTTTGGAAACACAGTATCTTGTGGATATTATCTAGGCTTCCATTGAAATTAATTTTTATATTAATTGTGTAAAACTAATCTAGTAAAGACCTTTGATAATCTGCTATTTTGCAAGAACTGTGAGACTTCATAATTTGCAAATTTAATCAAGATTCTGAATAATGACCATATTTTTCAAAAACATTTCAGAGTTTAAAAATAACTAGTATTTCCTGGAACAAATTTTATAAAATATTCGAGTAAATCACGGAATTACCGAATGCTAACAGAGTTTTCAGGCGTTATCTCTCTTTTTTCGCGTTGTCTTTTCGTCAAACATCGCGTTGTGTTTCGTTAGATGAACTAACAAGCTTTTAAACCATGCTTGATATTGACGATAGGCTAGTGAAAAAGGACCCTCTTAATAATAAAGCACAAAAAAAAAGAATATGCTTGTATCTTATTAGATATTAATTGGTAAACAGGATTTCCCTCCGAGTATAAGATTGGGAGGTAGTCGCAGTGTTTGTTTGTGAAGTCAACGTAAAGTTGATTGATGTGGTCCGTCCGGTCGTGTGGTGAGTCGGTCCGGTACTCGTAATAGAACTGTCATAGGTAAAGGTCACAATGGTATGTTTTCCGGCTTTGGGATATCACATAAGTCTAACAAACACAAGATTGGCCCACTTTACCTTTAGGTAACCCCAGCTTTTATAGATTTTAGCTTGGAATATGCATAATATCCTCTTACCTCAAAAGTAGAGAGATTTTTCAATAAATTTGACTTTGGGGCTATTACATTGATTTTGGAACAGTCAGTTGTCTAACAGTGGGTACTGTAAATAAAAATAATTCACAGTTCGAAAGGTTAGACGAAGTCAAGGGAGTAGATTTAAAAAAAAAAATTTGGTCATCTAAACCGTATCTAGGTCGACTCCTATAGTTCCATCATCGAGATGAATGTTGAATACGTAGACTTTAGCCGTCAATACTTTTAATAGCTTTACAATCTGAAAAAGGTTCTAGAAATAAATAACTAGGAACACTTAGTAGTAAGGAAAACGAAAAAGTGGAACAACGCCGTTCAAAGAAGAACAAGCGAAATTAAAGTTACTGAAGGCGACGTAGTTGCGCTGGAATTTTATAGCTCGGATGGTAATGAGTCCACGGCTCAGTCAGCGGGATCAGTTAACGTGAGGTAGCGTTGTTACCAACTTGTTGTTAATTCGATAGTATTCCTGCAGAAATGCTTTTGCATTGTAGTACGAAATTGTGTTTATTTTTTGGAAATACCTTTTTGATTTTTGTTCAACTCTATTTACTGAAATTTACAATATTCATTTAATTACCTTAATTATTTTAATAGCTTATCTCATATCTTTGCCACTTGCTCCCTGAAGATTTAATTTCTTAGAGTTACTTAGAAACTACGAAGTTCGCAAAATTTCGAATTCGAAGTCACTCATGCAAATTTTGGTCTAGACATTACTTGTAACAAACTTATTAAAGTTGTAGTAAATAATGATACAGTACCTTCCTTTGGAGCCTCACACTACTTACATTTCAGAGACACGAGAGACCACACGGCCATCATTAATTAAGACTTTCCACTAAGAAAGTAGTTGGGACCCCCTGAACTTTCAAAGGTGAACTCGAGAGCAAACAAAATCAAGTACTTAACTAAATTAACTAAACTCGTATATAAGCAGGAATTACTTCATACATTTTCTTTGAAAATTGATATTTAGTTAGCAAACCTGACTTTTCTCAGTAATTGAAATTGTAGTTTCAGATATACGTTCTTCTTCTTCTTCTTTTCGTGTCGATGTACTCTAACTAAATTTTATCTGACCAGTATTTGGCATCCTCTACGGCTCTGTTATTGGCCTCGTATAGATCATGAAAACTGCAGGTAGTTGTGCAGGATGGACAGCATAGTAAATGACGCATGTCCTGTACATCTCCCCCCTGGACGCGAATTGCAGTGGCCAATCTGGAAATCTCTTAACGGTCTACGCACTCAGGTTGGCCGCTGTAAAAATAATTTGGCCAAATGGGGCTTCCTCGACCCATCTCTAACACAGTGCCAGTGTGGAGATATACGTTAGCAATATACCTATACTATTTTTATTATGTAGCCGAATAAACACCTTAGCATTTTCAATTTCATCCCGAAATAGGTAAGGCTCAATATAGGGTGACTGGTAATTAGTGACAGATACTTAAACACGTGATTATACTCATGATTACAAACAACTTTTCCAAAAAACTTTTTTTATATACTCAATAGTTTTACCATTTTGGGGCCCGAGTGCTCACAAGTTGTATAAAGATCTGTCAAAACGTCTAGTTGACACTTCGCGTGACCCAAGGGCTGGCTTTTACCTCGGACAGAGGATAAGTATTGCCATTCAGCGTGGCAATGCCGCCAGTCTTTTGGGCACATTACCAGTCGACAGCGATGTGGAAGAGTTTTTTGACGCCATATTTTAGTTTTAGTTAGTTGTAATTAGATTAGAATTTTTATTATTATTTTATTGTAATTATACTTAGTATTTTTAATAGTTTTATCACAATAACAAAACAGCTGTTTGAATCCAAGGCAGTTTGTAAAACGCGCGTGCCTGCGACCGTCGCCGTCGTACCTACAACAGAGATACAACAGATTACTTACAGCTATGGATTTGCTAGCCGGGCGGCTAGCAGCTGAGCGGTCGCCGGTTGCCGGCGCGCGCGCGCCTTTATAAACAGCTGTTTTGTTATTATGATAAAACTAATGAGAATATAAAAAAAGTTTCTTTGGGAAAGTTGTTTGTAATCATGAGTACAATCACGTGTTTAAGTATCGGTCACTAATTACCAGTCACTCTATATAAACGAGAGTTGTCAGTGGGAGTTCGTGGGTGATTCTGCTGAAATGTTATATTCCCAAAGGATCACCACCACCACGGTTTAACACCGTTGTATAACGTCAACTATTATTATTTCAGACAACCTCCATTACCGATTTGCCATGGATTTAGCAACCAAGCTTAAATATCAGTGAACCAGTTAGCACCCGTAGCACGCGTACCAACATGGGTACATAAACATGATCTCTGACACCAAGAAGTGCATCAGATCATTGCTTTGATATTTTAATCCTGATTCCATTAGTTTTATCCTATTGGTGTATATGTACAGTCAGGGATCAAAAGAGCTTACTTCTTCATTTAACAAACATAGACACATACACACGCACACATACACATACAAACTTTCGCCTTTATGTTTTGGCCTACACTTGCTGCTTTTCGCCACGTCCTACTATTTCTGGAAGAACCCACAGCAGCACGAGGCGTCGCTGTACAAAGACCCTCCTCAATGTGCGTCAACCTATAGATAGGCAAATCCCATTTCATCTTAACTTTCAATATAGTGACGTAATAGAAACCAGATGTCTGCATGAGGGACTGATGACATTTTGATTGACACTGGTAATTATTGCGAATATTGGCTATACAGGTTGCGGTCACTCCCCCCTCCCCCTACCTGGCTCGAAGGGATGGGGATATCGTAGTCAAAGGAGTAATTAGACCGGGAATAGAATCTTATCACAAGCTATAACTTGGCATATTGGCTATGATTGGCGACCACGTACCGGAAGACGTAGCGTCGAAAGGCCTCCAACAAGGTGGACCGATGACTTGGTAACAGTTGCGAGAGAGATCCGATGGATGCGAGACGCACAGGACCGTACATTGTGGCGACGCTTGGGGGAGGCCTATGTCCAACAGTGGACGTCTTTCGGCTGAAATTATGATGATGATGATGATTGCATAATGCATGCATAAACAGGAAATAATAGGGAATAGGCTTAAAGCTATTTTTAATTAAAAAGTATCGCCCGCCATTATTTGGGATTTTATTTAAGATTCCTCAGTCCCAGATTGATCAGCACACTAAAAAAGAACTTCCGAAAATAAATTGTCAAATTGCTCACAAACATTAGTAATTATGTAATTAAGTAAATCTCTTCTTTAGAGTACTTACATAATTGCGTTTTATATAATCTTTAAATACTTATTATATTTTAATAACAATATATTCGCTTCGTTCCTTTTTATCTCTATTATTTTAACAATTCTACGACTGAGTCCGATTTTAATAAGGTACTTTCTTATACTTTTTAGTTCATTTAAAATTATCGCCAATTTCTCTGCCATAACACATATCTATTCAATATATTAAGCTTCAATAATTATCACTACGCATTAATATTCTTAGACTTGTAGATATTATTGGCACAAAATGTGTAGTTATAACGTATCTAAAAGAAAAGTGTAAATGCATATTATTCGTTTAAGTTTAATAATATCAAGTATAACTGAATAAACACTAAGGTATTGATTATTGAACGTTATTTTTACATACGATTACTTTGAGAACTTACAATTTACGCAGTGTATACTCGCACTTCCCCTGTATACCAACACTAATACTGCACCTCAGACTACACTGTCCAGTTTGATCTGCCCCCCCTAGCCAAGTTACAATCGTATCGTTCGCGCCGAACGCCTCGAGTAGGCCACGCCTCCGATTCCTTTGTTCTGACGTCATCTCAACGCTCAGTCACGTGGTAAGAACAAAGGAATCGGAGGCGTGGCCTACTCGAGGCGTTCGGCGCGAACGAAACGATTGTACTCGTAACTTGGCTAGGGGGGCTTGTGACTACACAGGATCTCGTCCAATCTGCTTCGTATTTGATTGTCATAGCACCTTTTTGCCAACTTATATACAACGTGGCGCTGTCGATACGACAATAAATAAAAATACTCTAAGTACTAATCGCCTATATTCGTGACCGAAATCTTGTTACTGCAGTATTTTTGGTATTAACTTATAAAACAAGCAGTCTACGTAAAAATATCTGAGTCTGTGTCACTCAGTCATAAAATAACTTTCCACTGGCGAAAGAATAAAAAAAAAACGGTTCATTAGTTTAGAGTTGATATCAATACTAACAAAAATATAAAAGACTGACTCAGCAAAAGGGATGGACGAGAGAATCATTTGGCAATCACAATTCACATTCTATCAGCGATAGCGTCATCACCATTTCAGCCAAAAGACGTCCATAGTCACTGTTGAACATCCGCTGGGAGGTCTACACTTGAGGGACCAAGTGTTGCAACAATGACCAATCCGGTGCATCTCGCGTCCGTCGGATTCCCACGGACCGGTCAGGCAAAAGATTAAAAACCTTGTTTTGCCAAATAATTTTATAGTTTTTACCCAATGTTGTACAAATTTTATTGTATAATATTA
This sequence comes from Mythimna pallens, assembly GCA_961205895.1. Classification (NCBI taxonomy): domain Eukaryota; kingdom Metazoa; phylum Arthropoda; class Insecta; order Lepidoptera; family Noctuidae; genus Mythimna; species Mythimna pallens. Next base: position 2,464,151 of record OY540824.1, read on the forward strand.
TGTTGTTATTTATCAAATAATTATTTATGTATTTTACTTCAATAAAATTATACACCAGTAGGTAGGTACACAACATCAATATTTTATTTTATTACATATTATGTATATATTTTTTTTTAGCCTTGTCCGTGCGTCACTGCGGGGTGCCAGCCAATGCTGAGGTAGTCACCCTTTTGGTGCTGGAATGCGCAGCGCATTCTGTACTTTTGTACTTTTTTACTTTGTGTTTGTAACCGTTGTGTGTCTGTCCCGAATGAAAGTACTTCTATTCTATTCTATGCCTTGTTTTACCATAAAAGCATACAAAATTTAACATAAGTGAAAAAGTGCTTGCAAGTTTCCGGAACTACAATTGAATTGAATTTGTATTTAAATATATATAATAATTTAGCATCTAAAATGGCCACGAACAACCCGTAGTCTTCTACTGTCATCATCATCATTTCAGCCGAAAGACGTCCACTGTTGGACATATAGGCCTCCCCCAAGCGTCTCCACAACGACCGATCCTGTGCGTCTCGCATCCCCCGTATTCCCGCGACTCTCACCAGGTCGTCGGGCCACCTTGTGGGAGGCCTTCCAAGCGTTTTCCGTTTTTTTTTTTACCCCCAAAAATCCAACTTTACGTAAAGACTTTTTTTTAAAGTAATATAAACTAGTGCTTGACTGCGATCCCGCCAGATGGTAAGCAGTGATGCAATCGTTGATAGTGAGGAGCACTAGTTTATTAGGAGCCTATTCACTCTAGCCTTGAAGACACCTAAATTATAAACGGACGGCAACACCGCGGCAGGCCAATTGTTCCAGTCTTTCGAAGACCTTCCTTATGTTGCTAGTACGATTTTACAAGGATAAAAAATTCTGGTGAACAAGTGTCTTATAAATTGATGATGACAGTTGAAGGCGTTGAAGCAACCCTAATCATGTGACGCGCGTCATGTCAACACTTCTGCGTGTCAACTTACCACTGATATGAATCAGTTCCACGTACTATGACGACGGCGCGTTAGCTCACGATAATTAAAACAATGTATCTGCAGTTTAGATGACTGACGATGAATTTAATGACAGGTATCATACCTACCTTATTACATAACCCTTTGTTTTAAAACAGCTGGTAAAATGTAATTAGCCCATTAAACAGACAAGACAGTAAAGGAGACGTATTATTTAAGAGCGTTTTTTTCCAATCGCTTATCGTCTACACCGAGCATGGTAGTAAAAGCTTGCTCAATCCAACGCAAAAAAGGCAGATGAAGAGGCAATGCAAAAAAAGAGAGATAACGCCTGAAAACTCCGTTGGAATTCGGTAATTCCGTAATTTACTCGAATATTTCACAAAACTTGTTCCAGGAAACATAAATAATTATTATTACATTCCAAAAATAAATTAAACAATTACATATATTACTCCATTTAGATAAGACCCAAAAATGATGTATGATTAGAATATCAAAATAATTTAAATGTCCAAATAATTTCTTTACTTATGTTAACAAATAAATAAATATAATTATATTATTACATTATTTTTCTATTTCTTTATTTATTTACATTTTTAAATATTTGTTTAAAAAAACATACATAAAAAATTAATAATATAAAAAATAGTTGTCCGACGGTGTCGGGAACAGGGTCTAAGCTACCGGTGTTTAGGGCTCCAGAGACAGGAACCTCCTCACAATGCGAGCCATTATTTATACCATCCATATTTTCTTTGACATCCAATTCTAATTTAACTCTTCTTCAGTATGAAGACGGCCACATGAAAAATTTGGGTTGTTGAATTGCATTACACTATTACCCATAACCCTACCCCCTCTCCCACTTATTGTTCTTATAGTCCATCCTGAGGTTATCTGGTAGATATCGCTGTCAGCGATAAGACCGCCATTTTACCCATAGATTTAAGCTTCTGTATTTTTTTTATTATTTTGGTGAACAATAAGTTTATTCTATTCTATTCTATTCATTACAGTTCACAGGACCCAGCAGGGTCGAAGCCTACAGGGGCCAAAAGTCTGCTTCTGAAAAGAAGACTCGGCCCTGGTATGAAAGGCAACGAAAGAACAGGAGTGGATTTTGAATCAGTAAAAGTCTGACAAACCCTCTTGCTCTGCCCAAGAGCGGGGGATGTCATTGGATGACTTTCCAACCGAAAAAAAAAGCAGATCATCGATACAGCATAGAAACACCTCCTTAAATCCGTCGTTCACACAGGTGGTCTTTCCTCATTACGAAAGTGATGATACACTAATTGATATTCGAAATTTCGCACAAGACTAATCAGCTCATTTCGTTGTATTTGATTTGACTGCCAATTACAATTACTCATTTTCACGCCCCACACCAGTGTAGTTAGTATTCAAATTTAAGCTGAGGTTATTTTGCATCAATCACTAGAGTGAACCAATAATGACCGTCCCCTTAAAAACCGATTTTTGGAAAATTATTTCTTAGCGCATGCCTACGTCTGCGTCAGAAGACGCAGCTTTAGAAGGCCTCCCACAAGGTGGACCGATGACCTGAGGGTCGCGGTAATCCGATGGACGCGAGACGCACAGGACCGGTCATTTAGGCGACATTTGGGGGAGGCCTATGTCCAACAGTGGACGTCTTTTGGCTGAAATGATTATGCCTACGTCATAATGACCATTCTCGCTCCAAAATTTCAGTACAATATGTTCAGTGGTTTAAACTGTGTGCTGAGACATCCACAATTGATATAAATTTACCGACATAGCCCAACGAATCACCAAACATAAGTAAATGGCAGTGGGCAAAGTGAAATTATAATGATGTTGATAGATCAGTCAGTCAGTCACAATTGCTTTTTATGTTATAAATTAGAAAAAATGTCAAGTTCTAAATTGCATCCTTAGAAATAGTAACATTAACTTGATACTATCTTCTCCAGCACTAGGGTGGGTGCCAGAGTTTTAAAAACCTAACTGGTGCTAAAACCTAACCGTGTACTTCAGTTGCCCTATGCGTTCCAGTGCCACGGTAGCTCTTTCGAAAATTCCCGCGGCCTCTAACTATTCAAGTTGAATGCGAAATTCACAAGTCCGGTCGTTGCGATAATGAATCAAACCTGTATGTATGAACCACTGAAGAAATTTCCAAAAAGAAGCAACACACCGGCAGTCCAGAATGGAGTAAAAACAATGACCTACCAACGCAGTGAATACAAATGTCAATATTGTCCTTGTATATATGAAACACAGTGCTGTTTCAATTAACACTAAATGCGTGTTTCAATTAACACCAGGTAGGTGTCAACGTGTGTGTTACACAAGCCTAAAGTTCTAAAGTCTGATTTTTATTTACTCTAGCGACCTGCCCCTGTTTTGCACGGTTATTAATATTCCACAACTTTCTCACAATTTAACCATCTAAACTATCTAATGTCAAACTAAGCAGAGCTTGTGCTAGGAGTGAATATATATATATATATATATATATATATATATATATATATATTTCTAAATACATACATATTATAGACTATATATATATCTCATTAGACCCACCCGACATCTGACCAGCACCACCTCATCGTTCGATGTTCACTCGTTGTCAACAGGCGGTGCACTTGGCGTAGTCAAAGTGTGTCATCTTTTCGAATGGAACATTTGCATCTGAATCGCTGAAATGTTCCGGAACAGTGATATGTATCATTTGGGACATTTGGAACATTGGCTCAAAAGATACAAAACACAGATGATTACTGTTATAAATCGTGATCTGTTACGTCGCGTCTTATACACTAACAGTTTTATTTAATTGAATTTTGATTTAAGTATAATTTTAAACAGATATTTGTAGATTAGGTCATTAATTATATATTTACACTATTTGCGTTTTAATTTGAATTTTAAAAACACTGCAGGTCACTTAAAGTAAAAAGTGTGTTAGTGTTCCAATTGTTCGAAATAATGCATTTAACACATTACTGACGTTCCAATCTTTCCGAACACTATAATATTTCGGAACAGTGAGTCGGTTCAGTAAAGAGTTACACACGCCTACGGTGCACGGTTGGATGCCGTGTGTCAACCAGTAACCGTCAAGTGTTCCACAGGTTGACGCCGTGTTGTTAATCAGTAAACGTCACGTAGTCAAGGAGTGGACATTACGTTGTCCGCGAATAGATATGTAGTTCATCAAGGAATGACGGGAAAGGGTGCGGTGTGTCACCAATGCACTGTCTTCGCGCGTGAACAGCACACGATCCATTCGGGCCCAGCGTGTGGGCAACGCAAGGCAAGCATGCGAGCAACGGGTGACCACAGTGTGGGCCACTCGCCATTCTCGCGTGGTCTCCCGTGGGTGAGGCGTATCGGAGTTGATGTAGTGAGTGTATACCCATAGTACTCTATACAAAGAATACTAACCACTCGAGGCGAGGTGGTGCTGGTCGGGTGTCGGGTGGTTCTAATGAGCCTTTAGGCTATGGTTCCACTAGAGATGTGCAAGGTAGGTAAGCGGTGAAGCTAAACTATACGAAAACGTGTCCCGTTCCACTTGACCTAATCTGCTTAGCTATGCGAGTTAGCTACAGCTCGTAAAGGTTGTGTCCATGAACACTACAGTTATTTACGATTTATCTGACACTTATGTCTTATTTCCTTAGACAGCCGTAAGATGCCATAAAATATTTATATTTAGGCATAGTTTACGAAATAACTGCGTAACAGATAACTAACAAGCAGGAAGGAGTTTTACTATTAGTCTGAAGTGAACTTTCACCTAGCCTGCCGACACTTAACCTCTTAATGTAGGCGTAGGTACTGCATGGATTATATCATCAACATCCATCCGCTCTTTCATTAATTCCGGCAAATAGTAATGCGACCACCTTAGGCAATTCTCATACGATGCCGCGCACTGACGCATTAGGCGGTGACGCAGTTCACACGTCACCTTCGTTTATTTCTAATTCGTTGTTGCCTATTCCAACACACACACTGCCCGACCGCGTGGCTTTGTGGGGCTTGACGCACGAGATACCACATTACAACGCGGATCACTGTTGATTTTTTTTTTAGGTGGGTAATCATCCTATGTCTTCTAGGGCAGAGCGCGAGAGCATGTCAGACTTTTACTGACTAAAATCCACTCCTATGTTAATTTTTTGCCTTGTATCCCAGGACCACGGGTTTTCCTTTCAGAAGCGAACCCATGGCCCCAGTAGGCTTCGGCCTTGCTGGGCCCCTACGTTTTTGGTGACTTTATCACTGTGGGTTAAGGGAGTTTTGATACTCTAGTCAAGACCCCGCTGTACTTAAATAACAGGTGTCAGCCTCTGACGTCAAAGACCACGCTCGACTTCTTTTTCTTATAAGCAGCTTTGAAGCTTTATAACTTCGTTGTTGCCAAAGATGTTTACATTATTTTTAGGGTTCCATACCACCAAAGGAAAAAACGGAACCCTTATAAGATCACTTTGTTGGAACTCGTGAGGGTATCGAGTCAAAATTAAAACCGTATACTTAGGTCTGCGGTCCCTTGAAGCTCTGAAAAAATCAAACTTCTAAGTTAACGAGAAAAAAGATACTTTATACGACCGAGCAAGGTCTCAAGGCCCGGTTTGTTTACTTGAGCTGAAAAATGTCAAATTAAAAAAAAAATACAAATTAAAAAATTGCAAGTATAATTGCATATTCCCAAATATTTTTGTACGAGTATTTTACTTTTAATAAAGAAATTGACAGTGACGTATCGGTAAAGCACTCTACGCAGTAGGATAAGTGACCGATGACCATTAATACAGGATAGTCAAAGACACCCGTGAAAATGGAGTGCTAGGATGTGTTTCAAAGAAAGTTGATAGCAGTGAAATTCGTCGCTTCACATTTTCGCTGCCACTGCTTGCGTCTTCCAGAACACCACAGTATAGATGATGGAGCAATCTAATATATAAAAATTCGTTTCAGTGTTTCTTATCGAACTGATCTGAAACGGCTTGATCGATCTTATGAAATCTTTTGTGTGTATTTGGAAGGTCTAACAATAGGTCTGACCACCAGTGGAGTTGTGGAGGCAGGTAGTCACTCCATGGGAAAAACTTGTAATCAGCGGCATTCTGAAGATTGGAAACTAACCCAAATATAATAGACTAGCTTTTGTCCGCGGCTTCGCCCGCGTACACAAAATACAGACAGACAGAGTTACTTTCACATTAGAATGTATAAGTATTTTGTCATCTATAAATTATATTACGCAAATCGAGATCCAGGTCAAGATATAAATTACTAGCTTTTGCCCGCGGCTGCGCCCGCATACAAAAAATATAGCCTATGTCACTCAGGGTTAAATCAGCTTTCTATCGGTGAAAAAAAATTAGCAATCGGACCAGTACTTTCAAAGATTACCAACTACAAACAAAAAAAAAAACAAAAAAAAACTTTACCTCTTTATAATATTAGTGTAGAAAAGGGGTTCAGTAAAAAAATATCTATTGGTTGTTAGAAGTCCATGCGCTTTATACTCCGTAACATCAGTGTTTTAATTAACAGAACTAAAAATGCACCTATAGTTCGACAATGATCCATTAAAGTGCTAAAAGGATTCCCGTTCGAGTCAGTATAGTTAATTAATGGATTACACAGACAGCCAGAACTTATAAATATGAGGAACATTAAAAAAAAATAAACATTTGAAATTAAAATTTTGAGTGCAGTGGCGGGTTCAAACCTAGCCAGGCGCTTTACTTTGTGTTATTTATTTCATCACCACTGTTCTCAAAATGGTGAAGGAAAAAATCGTGAGGAAACCGGCATGTCCTAGAACCAGAAATTCGAAGACATGTGACATTCACCAACCCGCACTGGGCCCGCGTGGTGGATTACGGCCCGTCCCTTCTCCTAGAGAGGAGGCCTGATTCCCAGCAGTGGGAACATTAAAAAGGCTGATTATGTTATCTTATGTTTGAAATAATAAACTTTATTCTATTTGTCCTCTCAAGACCCGCGCCATTAAAGCGATTTCTCGGTCAAACACTTAACCTATCGCGTGCGAGGGGTTATTTAACATTCACATAAAAAATGATGTACCGAGCTCTGCTGTTTTTACCTCTAATCGGAATGTATACACAGTTTTGGGTTGATGAATAACGAGGTAATAAAAGTAAAACGCGATATCTTACGTAAATAGCTACGTCCGAACCCTTTCATGGCAATGAAAAGGCCTATGCTCGGAGATTCCTAGCGCGCTCGCATCAGAAATTAAGATGAATATCTTAATTTCTGATGCGAGCGCGCAGGAGCCCCAAGGTTACCGATATAGCCCGAAGATTCACCAAACTCAAATGCCAGTAGACAGGGCACATTGCTCGCAGAACAGATGGTCAATGGGGACAAAAGTTTCAAAGGGACCACGTGCCGGAAGACGCAGCGGTGGAAGGCCGGAACAAGGTGGACCGATGACCTGGTGAGGGTCGCGCGAATTTGATGGATGCGAGACGCTGTCATTAAGGCGATGCTTGGGGGGCGCCTATGTCCAACAATAGACGTCTCTCGGCTGAAATGATGATGATGATTAACCCTTTGATGGCATGCGGTATCTGAGATATAGGAGTGTTACTTTACAAGTAAGTAATACAGCAATTTGGAGTGGAAACTTTTTTTTTCGAGTGGGAAAATCATCTAATGACATCCCCCGCGGAGCGTGAGGGCGTGTCAAACTTTTACTGAGTAAAAACTCACTCCTGTTCCTTCTTTGCCATTTTTCCGGGGCCCCGGGGTTCTCTTTCGCATCACCCATGGCCCCAGTAGGCTTCGACCAAGCTGAGCCCCTACGGTAGCTGACATCTCATTGAGGCGTGGGTGGAATACTACGCGCCAACGACTTGGGCTTGGTTCGAACGGTCACCGGACGGTCGGACGGCGAGCTACCCATTGCTCGCCATCCGCAAGCCCGCGCTTACGCCGGCCGGAAATCAAAACAAACAAACGAACAGCAGGCCTGTACCAAGGCCCAGAAAACAATAAAACTCGATTTTATCAACCTCAAACTCAAAAAATATTGATTTCACCATCACCATTCTACCATAATCCGACGTGTCACGTTCACTTTATTCTTTCGCTGTATGAAATCGGTGTAAGTACATGTTTAAATCTACCTAATTCCGACCTCTGGTCATAACAATAACATCATAGATTAAAAAAAATAATAAAAAAAGAAAACTCAATGTCAATAAAATGCAAGTAATGTCAAAAAAATCAAAACAAAAAAAAATGTCAATAAAATTCAAGAAATGTAATATCAATAAAATCTATTATGATGTAATGTGATGATTATGCGTATAATCCATAGATATCCGTGGTATAATTACTCCAATACAATCCGCATATTTACCGAAAAGTGTTAGTACGGCTTCGATACTACATTCCACTTATAATTACATTCACACGATAGTAAAACGATTTGTTTTCTTAAATAGGAACCGGCCTAGCATTCTCAACCTTCCATCAAAATTAACGTAATTACTCACTTTCTCCTAGACATCCCATTGTTTTACGCGCGTTTTTTGATTACGTGAATAGTCGTACTTGCTTTGATACTCGTTTATGTTCCACAGCTATTATAGATATGATACGCTGATTTTTCGGGCTCAATGGTAAATTGAGCTTAGTGTTGTAATATGCGAATTGTGATATTCCTGCGTTACTTGTATCATATTCATAGGAACTGGTTCTTGTGCCGCCAGTACACAAAACTTTATTTCATTTGTTGGCGTTCGTGGTGCGAGTAGCGAACTGTTTTTAGGGCTCCGTACCTCAAAAGGAAAAGCGAAACCCTTATAGGACTGCTTTGTTGTCCGCTGTCAAGACCCTTTATCTCGGGAACGCGTGGAGGTATCGAGTTAAAATTAAAACCATATACTCAAGTTTGCGTTCTCTTGAAGTTGTAAAAAAAACAGATTTCTAAGTTAACTGAAAAAAAGATACGGCCGTTTATGTCTCAAAAAACGTATATTTCGACATTCTAGAGGGAATTAAAATTTATAGGGTACTTCCCGTTGACCCAGAATCCTGAAATTTGGTATAAAGCAAGGTCTTATAACATAGATACTGGAATAAACCTGAAAACTGTAAGTTCGTCGTTACGTCACCACAAAAAAAAAAAAAATTACGGTTCGGAAAAATCTTCAAGACTCCATTCGGGTATCGAACTGTTTACTTATGTAAGTTTGTGCGGAACTTTTTTCTACCTTGTTAAGAAAGACGACTTGACTACAGAGATCCAACCACAAGCTCTTAACGCGACCCATTTTACGACTTAAACTGAACTGTTAAAGGGATGGAGCTATAATATAATAATAATAATAATATAATATTCCACAACTATCACACAACGCCGTCTAGTCTCAAGCTAAGCAGAGCTTGTGTTATGAGTACTAGACAACTGATAAACATACTTATATATTTCTAAATACATACATATTATAGATAAATTACACCCAGACACAGAACAAATGATCGTGTGCTCATCACACAAATATTTTTCCTGGGTGGGAATCGAACCCACGACCTCCAGCGTAGCAGTTAGGGCCACTAACCACTAGACCAACAGGCCAGTCTATATAGGGTATACTATAGCTCCAGCCTTCTTTCTAGGTCGTATGACTAACATTTTACCACGACATGGTAATCCAGCACGTGGTTTATTTTTATTTATTTTTTTAAGGTGGGAAATCATCCAAATGACTTCTCGCGCTCTGGGTGGAGCGCGAGGGCGTGTCAGACTTTTACTGACTAAAACCACACCTGTATCCTTCAATTACCCTTTGCGTACTAGGACTACGGGTTGCGCTTTCAGAAATTCTCCGCGGTCCTAGCTAGCGGGCATCGGCCTCACTGGGCCCCTACGGTTTGCTGACATCTCTTTGAGGAGCGCGAGGATCACTACGCGCTGTTAACGACTGGGCTCGGTGCGGTTAATTACCGAACAGCCGGATGGCGAGCTACCCAGTGCTCGACGTCCGCAAGCCCGCGTCTACCGTGGCTGGTAGTCGGGGTCGGAATTACGTCGGCTAGGGCGTGAGGACCTTCGTTCCCTCACGCGTGCAGCCTCCTCCTTCGCTAACATTACTGCTTCGCAGAAGGAGGCGACCGCCTGCCATTCCTCCTCGCACCGGACCATAGCCTGAACCAAGGCCCGACGTGAAAGGTAGCTGCCGCCAATTGCCTCCACGAGGACACGGCGGTGCTCCACCCAAGCGGGGCACACCTCCACCGTATGCTCCACCGTGTCCTCTGGGATCCAGCATGTGGTGTTCTTTCGCTTCCATGGTCGAGTACCACAGAACAGCACCAAGATTTGGTATAGAATAAGGTATTTGTAAAGCAGTGGTGGCCGAGTGGTAACGGCCTCGACTTACGAGTTGTAGGTCACGGATTCAAACCCAGCCAGGCGCATTACTTTGTGTCATTTATTTAATCACCACTGCTCTCAAAATGGTAAAAGACTCTCCTAGAGAGGAGGCCTGAGGCCCAGCAGTGGGAACATGAGAAGGCTGATTATGCTATGCAGCTAAGGTCTTTGTGATAAGGCTACTTTTACTTTTATCTCAAAAATATTTCAATTGAAAAAAAAAAACATTAGTCAATAAGTCCCGTACGTGCATCCAAAAAAAAAAATTATTCTATGACAGAGAGTCCACTTACAAACAATTAATATAGATAATATCAAACAATTAATATAGATAATTTTATCCTAAAATAAAAAAAATATTTGTGATTGATTTTACATAAGTTAATAAGTCTTGATTGCATCACTAGCGTGTTTGTGTGTGCGTGTGTAGATAGCAATGCAGATGCGCTACCAATGTAGAGCGTCGATGCATTAGCTTCTGACGTTTTATAAGTGCCCATGTAGGCCTAGGTGAAATATACAATATTTTTGATTGCTTGATTGATTGATGCCTATGTTATTTGTCTACAATTTATCTCTAACTACAACACCAACACCAACAACAACAACACCAACGGTCCGAACTAAGCGATTTGCTTCGTCGTTTATACCGCGTCCATCGAGGGACTGAATCAATTTGCCTGCTGCGGTCTTCCCGTCCTACTATAATTTAGGTGCCTTCAAGGCTAGAGTGAATAGGCTCTTAATAAACTAGTGCGCCTCACCATCAATGATTGCATCACTGCTTACCATCAGGTAGGATCGCAGTCAAGCACTGGTTTATACCGAATAAAAAAAAACAAAAACTAGCTTCTGCCAGCGGTTTCGCCCGCGTAAAAGCAGGTTTCTACATAAAAACTTCCGAACCCCGTTTTACCCTCTTAGGGGTAGAGTTTCGCAAAATCCGTTCTTAGCGGATGTCTACACCCTATAAAGAAACCCTGGCAAATTTTAAGTTTGTAGGTGTTATAGTTTCTGAGATTTCGTGATTAACCAGTGAGTGGTATTGGTATTTCGCTTATATATATATATATATATTTATATATATAGATTGGAAGTATGTATCTGCTGAATATATTGTGTTTATTAACTGTTCCATCTTTGTTTTAATATATAAATCATTTAGACTTCAACTACCTTAAATCAGTTAGTAATTTATTTTGTTTACTTCTCATTTATTGATAGTTGTAAATATTCATAAATTTCTTGTTTTTTTTTATTTAACCTCTTTTTTATAGTGTGACTGTGAGAACACTATAGACTCCACGAATTCTTAGATTATTTCCTATTACGAATATTTTCACCTGATGCTATTTTTTAAAAGAGTAACCATGTAGTTTCTTGCCGGTTCTTTTTTATAGGAAACGACCAATTTGGAACCGTGCACTAGCTTCTTACGTTTTATAAGTGAAATAAAAATGTTTAAAAAATTTATATATCCTTAGTAGAAACCCGATAATACTACCCAGCCCGAAGATTAATAATAATATAATATAATATAATTTTCCACAACTATGACACAACGCCGTCTAGTTTATTATAGATAAATAACACCCAGACACAGAACAAATGATCGTGCTCATCACACAAAAATTTGTCCTGGGTGGAAATCGAACCCACGACCTCCGGCATAGCAGTCAGGGCCACTAACCACTAGACCAACGGTCCAGTCAGATTGTACCTGAAAACCTGGAGCCATGCTCATATTGCTCATCTCTACTTGGGATCGGTTTCCAGTCTAATCGAATGTGGTTGTATACCCGTGTTTTACATAGAGCGACTCTACAAACCAGTTACTGGGCAACAGGATACTCCTTGGAAACACTGAGACTGGCCTGTTGGTCTAGTGGTTAGTGGCCCTGACTGCTATGCCGGAGGTCGTGGGTTCGATTCCCACCCAGGACAAATGTTTTTGTGATAAGCACGATCATTTGTTCTGTGTCTGGGTGTAATTTATCTATAATATGTATGTATTTAGAAATATATAAGTATGTTTATCAGTTGTCTAGTACTCATAACACAAGCTCTGCTTAGCTTGGAACTAGACGGCGTTGTGTGATAGTTGTAGAATTGTGGAATATTACTGATGGTCAGCCTTTGGTCAGACTACCCGTAACGACTGTCAAAGATTTATGAATGACAATCGGGACCTTTGCAGGGAGACTTTGCAGACTCCGAAGCGCGGATTGTCAGTAATGTCCTAGATAAGCTTATAAACCATGGGTCAGCTACTGAAAGGAAGACTTGGCTCTGGTATGAAAAGCAACGAAGGAACAAGACTGGGTTTTTAGTCAGTTAAAGTCTGACATGCCCTCTCGCACCGTCCAAGAGCGGGATGTCATTGGATGATTTACCCACCCACAATTTTTTTTTTTATAAAAGAACATATGATTTGAAAAATTTGCACTATGACATCATCATATCATTTCTCATTAGGGCAGATAACCCGACCTAAGGCCAAAGAAAACTTAACATTTCAATCGTCATTCGCGATTCGACAATCCAAAATGCTATTAGCTTACTATACTATAATATATATATTTTCACATCGACATATGCAGTCTTGCCACTACAAATTCACACATTCATATGCAATATATTTAGAACCATCTTGTCCCCACAAGATTGAATATAGTGGTCCCTGTCAAAGCAAGCAATATCTGTATCGGAAACGTTTGTGACACTAATACTGCTTTGGTTAGATTGATTCTATTCTTGGACACACCTTTGACGTTTGATGTCTATGTCGTCTATTCGTGCTGGTGTGTATGATACCATCTGTATCAGGGGTACTTAGGCTTGTCCACAACTGATCTGTCGACGCATCTGCCCCTTGTTAAGTAATCAACTGCAAATCTATTACAAAAAAAAAAAACACAGAACTCAAAATCACAGCCATCTAGTGAAATATAATAATGGATGTTAGTGTTAAATTACTTCATAGCATAATACTGTAATCAGCCTTACAATGTCCCCGCTACTGGGACTCAGGCTTTCTCTCTAGGAGAGGGAATGGGCCGTAATCCACTACGCGGGCCCGGAGCAATTCGGTGGATGTTACATCTACAAATTCTTTGGTTGTAGAATATGCCGATTTCCTTACGATGTTTCCCTTGACTCTTTTGAGAATAGTGGTGATAAAGTTAATTACACAATTGATGCACCTGACTGGGTCTGAACCCGCCACCTACAACTCGTAAGTCGGGGTTTACCTCAAAGTTTTTTCGAGTGAATAGTTTTATTTCCGCGCTCCCGGGGCTGATAGTGATTGAACACCCCTGGTTTATTCAATATATTGATGCTACCGTTCAAAGCCTTTGTGTCTTCGAGCGCTGACTGTGCCTAAGTCCATCAAACGCCGTCCCTTTGTGTCAATCGGGCTTTATTGAACACCCTCCGATGCCATCGAATTGTGCCTACCTATGATATCGTTGTCTGTTACGACGGCGACGGAGCTAATTTACTTAGTAGGTACCGTTATTGAACTTAGCTTATGAGCATCTCTGAATTAGAACGAAAATTACTTACAGAAATATTAATTCAGTACACTAACTCGAGTACCCGCTCTTATCTCTACCATAATTTACTGTTTTTCGCACTAATGCGGAAAAGTGCGCGAGCTTGCCGCCACCATAATAAAATGTATTGTGGGGGCTCCTATACAACAAACGAGATATTTTGCCGTTTTGCTGCGGACGGTACGGAACTCACTAGCATTCGGCCAGCTTTTTAAGATTTTTTTAAATGTAACAATCAAACAGAACAATTTCAACCACATTTTAAACCAATAACTAAAATATTTCATAAATTCAAATGCGGTGGCGGTGGACTACGAAATAAACTCCATATTTCGTAATAAAGATAGAAACTATTCCACATGCAACGAAATTTTGTACAGTTTTGATGAATGCAGTCACTACAGTTCACAAAATTCCACAAATAGTTGGATTTAAATTAATATTCCAGGTGAAATTTATACCACAGAGGTGCGTCCGGGTGTTGCCATAGCGACCTCCCTACGGCCCCAGGGGAGGCAGATATATTAATTGTGGGTGCAACGCTATTCCAACATGTATACTTGTGCATTTACGTGAGGGCTTCAATGTAAAACTTGATCCTTTTACGCGCCATTTTGCTTGAATTGAGTTGGAAATTAATTGGCTCTTACAGAGTCTGTTGCAGTCATATTTTTTGACTCGGTAATATTAGATTTTGATACAAGTGGAGACACAACACAGCGGTTTGTGGGGGCTGCGCGGTGACCCCCACGAGTAATGCCTGGATGGGTTTGAATCCGCGATCTACAACTCGTAAGTCAGGTTCATTAGTACTGGGCCAACACTACCACATTTTACAGTAGTGTATAATGAATCAAAATTTTAAAGAGACACACACTTCTTTAAGCAGGAGTTGTTTTTTTTTTGTAGGTGGGACATCATCCAATAATATATCCCGATCTTGGGTGGAGCGTGAGGATGTGTCAGACTTTTATCTGCTATGTCCATTTTTTTTTTCTAACACATTGCTTTTGCAATATTTAAAAAAAAATATTAGGCTTCAATTACCTTAAATTCGTATAATCTATTATATAAAAGGAGAAACTGACTGACTGACATATCAACGCACAGCCGAAACTACTGGGACTAGGAGCGTGAAATTTTGCACAAGGCTTCCTTTTATAACGTAGGCGAGCACTAAGAAAGAATTTTTCGAAATTCAGCTCCTAAGGGGATGAAACGGGGGTCTAAAATTTGTTTGGATAAACCTTTCACGCGGGCGAAGCCGCTGGCAGAAGCTTGTTATTCATATTTTTCTTGCTTTTTTTATGTAGCCTCTTTTTATAATGTAACTCTGAGAACACTGTAGACTCTACGAATTCTTAGATTACTTCTTATTACGACGACACACTTTTTTATTATGATTATTTTTATTGTGCTTTTGGGTACACTATTCACTGGAACTCCTTGCTGGTTCTTCTCCATAGGAATCGACCAATTTGGAACCGTGCACTAGCTTTTGACAATTTATAAGTGCTCATGTAGGTCTTTAACATAAAAATTATCTTGAGTTTGACTTTTAGTGACTAAAATCCAATGTCACATTTCTTCTTTGCCTTCCAGGACCCTGGACTTCCCTTTCGAATGCGAACCCCTGTAGGCTTCGGCCCTGCTGAGCCTCTACGGTGCTGCTGACACCACTACGCGCCGTCGGCGACTTGATCGGTCTCGTGGTAAGAGTACGTGAGTTTCTTTAAAGACATGTAACCCACCTAATTTCTACGAAGAATATAAACTCAAATATATTAATCAAAGTGTCACTTAGCGTGCAATTACATCACCATTATAATATGACGAGTAGCCATTCATGAATGAGAGTATGTGACTAGAATTAATTTAATGACGCACACTGGTGACGACACTTCAGTAATATAACTATATACCTCCAGCAATCATATTCTTATCATTCAACCCAGGTTAATCATGTCAACTGGATTAACCTTTCGAATACCGTAATTAGAGACACTAAAAAGACAATGAAAGAGCGAACGCTGGCGTTCGCCTGGGGTTTAATTAATTAAGGGAATTCTCGTATGCTTACGGCAATTCCCATATATTTAAGCAATTTTTTTTTATATTTATGGCAATTACCGTATATTTTTAATTGCAATCCTTATATAGGGTGACTGGCAATTAGTGTACGATACTTAAACACGTGATTGTGCTCATGATAACAAACATTTTTTATTATAGAAGCAAAGCCGACATCGCGAAAAAAAATCAGCTGTTCAGTACATTAGTCAAACATAAATGTACTGAAAAGCTGTTTTTTTTTCGAGATTAAGGTTTGTTTCCATATTAAAAGCTGTTTAATGCTGGCAATTTCCGTAGATTTAAGCCAATTCCCGTACATTTAAGCTAATTCCCGTACATTTAAGGAACGTTGATTCGCTGTGGAATTTCAATATCATTCTAAATCGTTACGTTAGAACGCCTTTCCTATCTTAAGTACATCATTCTCCTGTCCTTTCCCTAATTTAACCCAAACTTGATTCGTCAGCATGATTGTTATTACATAATAAAACTCACGACCACCAACTCAGCAGGATTCACCTACTTTCAGGCACCAGTAACTGACGTCATCACCTCGTCCTTTCCTCACAATGTTTTACTACAATAATATCAATTTCACAAGTTACTAAATGTTTATAGAATATTGTGATTTAGTATATATCACGACGGAGAATACGCAACTCTATCCAAAACTCCAAGGGCTGCAGAATTGTTAGACAGTTTCGAGTTTCCGTGGACTTGTAAGATGACAGGAGGATTTTAGCCAGTATAAGGTATCTGATCATCCTAGGCAGATAGGTTTGGAGGAAAAAAAAAAGATTTGACCCAGCAGTGGGATACAAAATAGGCTTTAAAAAAATAAGTCTGATACTAGGAGTATTAGACTCCCCAGAGCGAAAGAATTTAAGATAAAATAGGTAGGATAATCGGCCTTGTAATGGTCCCACTGCTGGGACTCAGACCTCTTCTCTAGGAGAAGGAATGGGCCTTCCACCACGTGGGCCCAGTCCGGATTGTTGGACGTCACATGTCTTGAAATTTTTGGTTCTAGGACATATCGATTTCCTCACAATGTTTTCCTTCACCGTTTAAAGAGCAGTGGTGATGAAATAAATTACACAAAATAAGGATGGGTTTAAACACGCGACCTACAATTTGTAAGTCGATGCAGTAACCACTGGGCCACTACTGGATAGAGGTTATTGGATTTCCAACCTAAAAAAAAAATCTAAATTCTGACCACCTTTTGACCACGTGAAAAATGTGGGTCAAGTTCACATGGACGAATTGTCAAGCATTCCAATCAAAGTATTTTGTTTTGTAATACAACTATTTAGAACTTGAGAGAAGCCGCACACCAGGCTTGAATTATTCATTTTTGAGTAACAGTTGCCTTGGACAATGGTGTGAATGGTGAAATGTATGGAATAATTTAATTGTTGTATGATGTTATACAATCTATAAATATGTTTGCTATTAGAGATATTTACTTTGATTGGGACGCTGTCTCTGTACTTTTATTTTCGACATCGATTTGATCTTAGCTAGAATGTACAAAACCGGCCAAGTGCGAGTCGAACTCGCATCACTGTGCTCACATAACAGAAGCAACAAGAAATATGTAACCAAGATTTATGTAGAATTTATGGAGTTTCTTGCGCCCTCTTCTCCATAGAGATCTACGCTTTGGAACGTGCAATTTTACTTCACTTTTTTAACTGACTGACATTTTGAAAATTCAAAAGTGCCTGTAATTGGTCTATTTGAAATTATAAACGTTTCTGATTTTTGATTTCGCGCACGGATTGTTCCATAAATAAACATAAAAACATGTTTGCTGTATGAGAGCCCCAGTTAAATATTTATTTTATTAGAGTTTTTAGTATTTGTTGTATAGCGGCAACAGAAATACATCATCTGTGAAAATTTCAACCGTCTAACTATCAGAATTCATGAGATACGGCCTGGTGACAGACAGACTGACAGCGAAGTGATAGCAATAGGGTCGCATTTTAACAACGGAACCCTAAAAATCATAATTTAAGTGTATATATATAAGCCACCCAAGACAAAGACGGCTTTATCCCCGTGTTTGATACTCTACTTTTTACACCATCTGCGAGATAATTAAAAGACAATTTAGTAAAACATATATATATGTATTATTTACAAGTTAATCTTAACTATCACTCAACATGTTTTGAGATTTGAAACAAACAAAATTCACTACTCTAAGATTCTGGAGTTTAAATTTTCTATATCGCCTTTATTTATTTTTTTCGAAACTAGTCAGTAATCAGCCAAACACAAAAAAAAAAACAGGATAAAAATGTTTTTTTTTTTAGTGGCCAGTTGAATTTTGAATAAACTTGTTTGATGCACGTACATTTTAGTTCACTTAATGTTGACGGTTTTTGACGTTCCAAATTCAAATCTCATTTTTCCCTAGGGATCACCCATACTGCATTATCTAACTAGGGACAGAATGAGTTGCTTTAAGTGGTTGTATGACATTTAAATTTATCGAGCAGTTGGTGTAAAAACAATATTAGCGTGAATGATTAATGAGACTGTTTATGCGGATTGTTGTCGAGTAGTAATTCGCAGTTAAAACCGATATTATGACTGTCATTATCAGTTTAACTGGGCCAGCAAGTAAGCTTTCATTACAGCCAAGTGATTTTAATTAAAAAATTCATGAGATTTATAAGCCGTGCTGCGATAGTTTCGTTGACTTGTTTTGTTACTTACTCATTTATGTAATTATATGACTTATGAATACTTATGAACTACTCATAGTTAAATTTTACATCTGTTTGTAAATGTGAAGCAAATACATTGCGCGAAATAAGTGTTTCTTATAATTTGTTCTAGAAAAAGAAAAACGTTTGACAAAATTTCACGTATTATGCGTCTGAACGAAATTGTAGGTATATAATTTTGGCATTTGGTGGGCATCAGGACAAGATAGGCCACATGTTACCCGTTTTAGCCCAAAATATCGCTAAAGGAGATGCCCTAGGGATCGAGAATCCCAAGACGATATCTGGCCACCGTATGTGCTTGCGGGCGATGAGCAATGGTTAGCTCGCCTTTCGGCCGTCTGATAAGAATCAAACCCGATTCGACAGCGCGTAGTATTCCACGTGCGCCTCAAAGAGATGTTAGTAAAGGGCCTATTACACTACTCGATAGTCTGGCTGTCTTAGTCGATGTCGCGTAGAGTAATAAGGGTTAGATCGGTCTTACTCAGAACAAAAAATAAGTCTGAATATCGTGTGCTGAATATCGCGTAGAGTAATAGGTCCAGAGTAATAGGCTGCGGTAAACTTGGTTAAAGTAACCGTGGCTTTAGATCGGAAAGGGGAATCAAATAAGGTTTCAAACTCATAATAAATTCGTTAGCAAAAGTCAGTAAACATAGTAAAGTTTGAATCTTTTTTTGTGTGGGAAATTATCAAATAACTTTTCCCGCTCTAGGCGGAGCGAAAGGGAGTAGTGTCAGACTTTTATTGACTAAACTGGCTGTGATCCAGTGCTATGGTAAGCAAGTTAAATAAGCCCCTATGTGTACCGTAAACCTTAGAACGTTTGGGGTCGAAACGCTTGGGTCATGGGGTCTGAGTACACGTCTCCTTTTCGAGGTAATTTCACGTTGTATGATCGACACTTTGCGTGAACAGAGAGCTGGCTCATTAAAGCATTAGCATTGCCATTCAACGTGGCAATGCTGCCAGCCTTCTGGGCACATTTCCGGATGACAGCGATGTGGAGGAGTACTTCGACACCTGAGTATATTTTGTGTGTTAAGTACATAGTTAGGTTTAGTATAAAATAATTTATAGTTAACATTTAAGTTCTCACTATGACTATAAACAAAAAACAAATAATTTTTTTAAGAACTTTTAGAACGTGTTCATGATTCTGTGTAGTAGTTAGGTGTCAAATACACCCCAAATTTCGAAGCCAGGATGACAAACCAATGGCGAGCTTGCCAGTGGCATGTCGGGCACAGCAGTGTAAGATGTACAACATATCTACAGGTGATTTGATACAGGCAGTAAGCACACAAATTTTCACTTTTATTTAATTAAATAAACAAACAAAAAACTGTAAAATTATGCTAAACATTCAGTTTCAGTTTGTCCATTAATAAATCAAGATTCTTTGGCGGCAAGTTATGACTACCTACATTTTTTTTTCTACATTTAGTAGCACTTTCTTCATAATTAGATTCAGAAACATTTACTTCAAATAGACCAATAACAGGTGCTTTTGAATTGTCAAAAAGTCGGTCAATCAAAAAAAAAAGTGAAGCTAAATTGCACGTTCCATAGCGTAGATCTCTATGGAGAAGAACGTGCAAGAAACTCCATGGACACTCTTTTAAATCAATTATTATGAGTTACATAAATCTTGGTTACTTGTTTCTTGTCGCTCTATTATGTGAGCACAATGTAGATAAGTAATAAAAAAAAAAAAAATACAAATTTAAAAAATTAAAATTGAATTAAGTCACTGACGTCCACTGCTCGACATAGGCCTCCCCCAAGCGTCGCCACAATGAACGGTCCTGTGCGTCTCGCATCCATCGGACTCCCGCAACCGTTACCAAGTCATCGGTCCACCTTGTAGGAGGCCTTCCAACGCTAAACCACTGACAGCTAAGAGATAATAATCTCAACTGATGGCGCCCGTTCACGAGCATGACGCCTGGATCAGCTCCACCATTTTGATGGGAACCGAATGACCCAACAACACGTGCCATTTGCGAGATATTTGAGTGAGCATGACAAACTCACTCAAATGTCTCGCTGATGGCAATGCATGTTTTAAATTTAGACTCATTTAATTTTCAATTAAATTTCAATAAAGGTTCGCCATCCCAGCTCTACACGAACAAATTACTACTCTTTGAAACTACCCTTCTTTACAAAGTAAATCATTGCACTAAATAAATATTACTTTTAATTAATTTTTCGGGAATATTCTCTTTGAAAAACATGATCGCAGCCTTTGAGAAAAAAAAAATACAATTTGTATTGGAAATAAAAGTAATCCCTTTGATCGTGTGTAGTGGTTTTATTCATACCTGAGGCCCTACCACGAGCTGATAATACGATCAATTTGATGACCTGAAATGAACTGTTAAAAGGATGCAGCTATAAAGGGTGTATCGCTCCATCCCTCCTTCTCGTTCACTCGCTTGACGTTTTAAAATATCATGGTTGCGCACCTGCAATGGCGGCTGCAGCCAATCACGTGGCGGGTCCACAGTGAAACAAAATTCATTGCTTCACTAGGACTGACGAGTAGACGATTTTTTTTTTTAATTATACGAAGCAATTAATTTTGTAATTAATCCACAGACAGGTAATGCGGCAGTGAGTTACCATAAAGGAAACTATGTTTTTTTAAATTGCGCTACACAATTTATTGAAAACTGTATTACAGGATCAAGTGTATTCACCATATTTTTAATAAATTTTGTCAACTTTATACGATAGAAAAAAAGTAAGTGGAAAAAAATTATAACAATAATCCTTATATTATCTAAAGTTGAAAAAAGAAAACAAAACAAGTTGTAATTTTTTTTTTCTGTTTTGTATCCTGCATCGCAGCAATCTGTTTAATAAACATTTAGCCGCTTCTTTGGCTGACTTATCGTCTGGGTGTGGCAGATTGCATTGAAGAGAAACATCCAAAGAATTTCTCTTCCTACTGGCTGATGAATCGGTCTGTGAGATTAGATATACTATTTCTCTTCAGTCTTGCGAATTCAATACTTCCAGATCCAGACAGCTTAGAGGCCAGGGCATTTACATGCTTTGATAACTTTTTCTGGTAGTTTGAGCCCCTCTGGGAAATTTCCTCTTTAACAGTTTTTAATTTAAGGTCTTGTAGAATATATTTGTTGTTGATGCTTTTTAGATTGTTGGATATGCATCTCATTGCCTTAGTTTGAAAACAAGTTGTAATGGAAAAATTATTTTAAAAAGTATGATCAATATCAAAATTATTAATAAAATTAAGGACAAGGTTTTTCTATTTCACCAAGTTGGCATCACTTTTGACTGGCCTGTTGGTCTAGTGGTTAGTAGCCCTGACTGCTATGCCGGAGGTCGTGGGTTCGATTCCCACCCAGGACAAATGTTTGTGTGATGAACACGATCATTTGTTCGGTGTCTGGGTGTAATTTATCTATATATGTATGTATTTAGAAATATATAAGTATGTTTATCAGTTGTCTAGTACCCATAACACAAGCTCTGCTTAGCTTGGGACTTGACGGCGTTGTGTGATAGTTATATTATATTATATATTATTACTTTTGTGTGTATGTTCACGTACTCTTTTTTTTCTGTAAGTTAGGCGTAATTTCTATATTTTAAACCTGTACTTAAGTGTTTGCTAGCCTTTCAAGAAACTTAGTGCTGGGCACGCCATAATTATGGTGGTAAGTCCCCTCTTAGAAAAGTGGCTGGAAATGCGTCCTCACCTTCCGCATGACTTTGGTCCCTATAGGACATGGTAAGTTCGTGAGGTACCTGCACACGGTTCGTGCTGATGAAACACTCGGGTGTCACTATCATGTGGAGGTGGACTGCCTCGAGGAAACGGTGAAGCATACGGTAGAGGTGTACTCCGCTTGGGCTGAGCACCGCCGCGTGTCCTCGTGGGCGCGATCGGCGGCAATGACTTTTCGAGCCGGGCTCTGGTACAATTCATGGTCCGGAGTAAGGAGGAATGGCAGGCAGTCGTCTCGGAACGGCTCTCTCGTCCCAGCTGACGGCATTCCAATCCCGATTTATCCGATTTTCAGCACCTGTGGGCGTAGGCTTACGGACGGCGAGCAATGGGTAGCACGCCGTCCGGTCGTCCATTAACCATCCAGACCAAGCTTATGTAGTATACGGCGCGTAGTATTCCACGCGCGCCTCAAGGAAATGTCAGCAAATCGTAAGGGCCCAGCAGAGTCGAAGCCTACTGGGGCCATGGGTTAAGTGAAAGTGAATCAAGAGGCCCTTGAACAAAGGCAAAGAAAGAACAGGAGTGGGTTTAGTCAGTAAAATTCGACACGAAACGGTCGTAACTTGGCTAGGCCTGGAAGGGTGACCAGACGGTTGCTAACTAGCGTTCCAACCAAGGTGACCTTGCTAGTTTCAATCCGTGTAGACAGCAGTTGTAACCCATGACCTTCAACCCCTTGGTTGGGAGGCGCATTTTCTAAACCACCGAACGTGTTGGCGCGTGGTTTACATCCAAACCAAGCTCCAACCATGGTGACCTTGGTTGGAACGCTAGTTTGCAACCGTGTAGTCGACTCTTACAGATCAACATAAATTAGTAACTGCATTCTCTTACACAATGCTAGCTCAAACCAAGTACGAGTATGTGGTGGTACCTGCGTCATATACAACAATGATCCTTGATCTCAGCACAATGCAGTTAGATTAGCTGACTTGCAACTGACCCCTACTGTGTATATCTGTACTGTATACATATTACTTATTAAGTTACATGCTCAAAATAGTGTTGTAACAAAGCTTCGCCTCCGTAGTGCGGAATTTCCGCAAGAAAACGCATTTCCGCATCTGCATCAGCCTTCATAAGTTTTTAACGCAACGTTGTATCGGAAGTCTACTAAAAAAGGTCATTATCATCCCCTACCTGAGCCCGACCCCGAATACCAGCCACGGTAGGCGTGGGCTTGCGCAAAACGAGCAATGGGTACCTCGCCGTCCGGCCGTCCGTTAACCATCCGAACCGAGCCCTAGTCGTCGACAGCGTGTTTTACGCGCTCCTCACAGAGATGTCAGCTAACTGTAGGGGCCCAGCAGGCCCAATAAAAAATAATAAGAATCGTAGAGAGCCAGTATTACCAAAACTATTTAAAAACTATGTTAGTATCTAATACAACTTAGGTACACAAAAGTACAAAAACAAAACGAACAAATAAAAACACTGCATTCAATTTGAGATAGATTTATCAGGTGGCATGTCTGACATGTAGCTTGATAAACGTATCTATTGTAGCCCCGTCTAACCTTATGAAAAGACCTTCTCCAATATAGACCAATGCTCGCTAGGGCCGCGGGTGTTCTCTGAAAACGAAATCTGTGGTCCTATAACGTAAAGGGCAACTGAAGAACACAATTATGGTTTTAGTAAAATTCTGACATTGCCAACTCTACCTTACAGTAGGAGAAGACATTTAACGATTTCTCACCCTCAAAAAAAAAAAACAGAGGCGCGAAGAGTAGCCATATCTAAAAACGATAAAATTTCTTTCAATTTTAAGTAACATGAAATAGGCCGACCGCTAAATAATAGTTGATTATATTTAGTCACTATAAATTAAGAACTCATCGGTCTCCATCACCTGCCAGGGTTGCGGGATGGTTAAGAAGAATTACCGTGGCCCTGGAACTTAAAAGGCAACTGAAGGAACACAGAATTTGTGTCGGTACCCCCGAGTTTGTTTCGGTGTTTCTTCTCAGGGAGTCATCTAGGAAACACCAGACTCATCTTGTTTAAACTGACGAAAAAAAATTGATGTCTAAAGGTTTTTTTTAACCTATTTGCAAAATAAATATCATTGATCACAGATTGGTGGGTTTTTGTCAGTAAAATTAAAAAAAAAACGATCTCCATCACGTGCACTGAGTTTCATTAACGAATTCACTATGTGATTAAATTACAGTCCGTACAATTGGTCGAGAAGGCACTGTTTTAACTATACTATCATGATGTAGTCACGTACGTAGCGTTTTTCTAGTTGAAACCTTAACAAAATCCAAAGTTGAGAGGTTATACCTACCTACTTATAAGCTTGTATGGATTCAACTTATGAACACTTATCCGCAAGAAATATTTTTTTAATTTTGACTACACAAATATGATCAGTAACGGGTACGAACATAATATAAGTATACACTAGTTTCTGTCAGATGGATTATTATTTCTTCTAGCAGAAATAATATCCCAAGGGAACATACTCCCGAGAACATATTCTATTTCAAGACATGGTCTACCCGTGTACTAAAAATAATGATAATATTCCTCAAATATCACACAACGCCGTCTACTCCCAAGCTAAGCAGAGCTTGTGTTATGAGTACAAGACAACTGTTAAACATACTTATATATTTCTAAATACATACATATTATAGATAAATTACACCCAGACATAGTACAAACGATCGTGCTCATCATACAAACACACACACACACACATTTGGGGGAGGCCTATGTCCAGCAGTGGACGTCTATCGGCTGAAATTATGATGATGATGATGCAAAATATATTATGTATTAGACATTATGTAAGTAGCTTTATATCGTGCTCTGGATACTACGCAAAAATACATTCAGCCGAACATAGAACCTCCTCCTTTTTGAAGTCGGTTAAAAAATATGTTCTTTCTATAAAATTCAAAGGTTTGCTAAAAAAAAAAATGTTTGCTGGGAAAACACTCATTGTTACAATAAAGAATTAAGATTTATTTATTATCACATACAATTGTTTTAACAGGCATACCCAAGATAACAAATGTAGTCACAAAATAACCGCACTCAGAGACGCCACCCACAGACTGATCAAATATCCATTAGTGTAGTAGTAGGCAACATACATACATGATAGTCGATGGTCAGTCTCCAGCAGCGCCCTGAAGAACCGGCACAAGTTACACAGAGGACAACACACTTAGTGTCACCCTCTTGAATTCCGCCAATGTGCAAGAAAAAATATCTAACCGCAGAGATACGCTATTAAGTATTTCAACCGCCCGAGTCACGGGTGCGAACTTTAAAAGATTTGTGCGGGCTACCGGGGCTTTTAACAGCCTTTCCCTCGGTCCTGAGCGCAGTCTTCTGTTTCTCAACGATTCTAGTATTTGTGGATTATTACGGACACTCCGTAAAAGCAAAAACACATACTTTGTAAAAGCGAGATTGCGCCTTACTTCAAACAAGAGATGTATCATTATAAACAAAAAAATTACGTAAAAACATCGTTGAAGCGTTTATTTAATATTATAATAATACACAAAAAAAATATTTTAAAAAGATATTAATATCATAACTTTAAGCTCTTTTCACGAAACTTAATAATAGACGATATAAATTAAGATGCACATCTTTTATCAGACTTTCTACATAATTCCTGATAGATGAAATCATCAAGTGGTATTTCATTCTAAATAACTTTGATGTTTCTATATTAATTGTAATTTAAAATAAACTTACACTAAACGTTATATTCACAAACGCAAAAACAAGACATATTTTACAGATTACTTAGCCTTATAATGTTCCCACTGCTAGGACTCAGGCCTCCTCTCGAGGATGGGGAATATGCTGTAATCAACCATGGGGTCCCAAGGCGGGTTGGTAGATGTAACATGTTTTCAATTCTTAGTTTTAGGACCTAAGTTTCCTCACGATGTTTTTCTTCACCGTTCTGAGGGCCATCACCGTGGCAATGAAATGAATTACTCAAAGTAATGTGCCTGGCTGGGTTTGAACCAGTGACCTATAATATGTAATATATTATTACACAACTTTCACACAACGCCATCTGGTCTCCAAACAAGCAGACCTTTTGGTATGAGCACTAGACAACTGATATATATCCTTATTATAGATAAATAAATTACACCTAGACACAAAACAAATGATCTTGCTCATCACACTAACAGTATCTTGAATGGAAATCGAACGACCAGCATAGCAGTCAGGGCCACTGACCACTAGGCCTACAGGCCTGTCGTACTACGAGTTGTAGGTTCATAATCATCCCACCCCACGTCCGTTATCAGTGGGCCCGCACAGCTCCTAAATATACGTAAGATATTATTTTAGGAGCTGTGGACACTACATGAAGATACATATTATTAAGGCAAGAAATCGATAATAATAATGATACAACAGCAGGAACCACTTCACAAATAAATGTAGGTCACTAAGTCTAAACCCATCTTTAGCGAATTTAGGCGAGGCTCAACTAGAAACTCGGTGGCTTTTCCTAAGTAAACGATAGATACTTGTAAAATAACTTAAACACAGGTAAACTAGAAATATTGACATTTTAAAGCATATACTTGTTTGTAATTTGTTTCTCAGTACAGTAAATGATTTATATATACTTACATAAAACTAAACAAATAAATAAATTACTTCAAATCGGAATACTTCAATTTCACACAAGTTTAAATAGCCGACCAACAGCACTTTTCCTTTAGCACTGTGTTTTCTCTGTCTCGTAAATATTAGATTTAATCTAACACAAATGTATATGCACAGGCATCTAAACAAAAACATGAGAATGAAACAAATAATTCGAGAGAGAAAGAGCAAATTTATAACAATCTAACAATCATTTTTATGTGTTAAAAAAAATAAACACTATTTACTGAGTCTTCGTAAAATATCACGATACTGTTAAAACTTGTAAGTCTTTTTGAGTAAACAGCAAGCAATAAACTGACATGTTAAAAAAAATCGCAAAGCCAAATCCGCAAGCAGTTAATCGCATGATAAGAAAATCAAAACAATAATAATTGGCGCACACAGCGACCCGCGTTAGAAACCGAACCCTCCCCTACGACTCTTAGCCGCGCATCACGGCCGCAGGAGCAGGAGAGGGGCCTCTTGATAAAAACCTGCGCAGCCGCAGCATCGTCAGTCGCGGCGGACATCATACCAAAATGAGAACGCTGACTATAACGGTGGGTGCAGTGTGTGACAGTGACTTTTTATCGTGATTCTTTTCGCAATATACAAGTGTTATTTCGATTTATTTATCAATAAAGGTGCTCGATAAAATCATTCGGCAATTTTAAACAAAATCGCGGACTTCAAAAATAAATATTAGTGATTTCGAACCTGATTTAATATCGTTATCTGATCGGGATTTTATTCACAACCCAATTAAATGTATCGATCGCGAAAATAAATCAAATAAAAAAATGATTTAGTGATCGATCTGTAAAAAAAACCCGGCCAAATATTCGTAAATATTGTCTTGATCTTATGCGAACTGATAATAATTGCGATTATCCGAGTAATCGACCCGCGCCTCGTTCAATAACATTTACGTTCATACGTAACAGCCTATAACTCATATTTGATGCGCGGGCGCAACTCCAACTTATGAAAGCTCAATACCGATTTCTAAAGTTATCGATAATATGCATAAAAACAACATTAACAAAAAAAACTCTATCAACTTTAATAAAAATAATATTTTTTGTGAGCACAATATTATTTGGTATGAATATTTGCATCAAATATTGTATTCTAGTGTCTGACGTGAATTATAATTAATGAATGCATAATAAGCCTCTATATTTAGATACTTTACATAAGATGTGCAACACAATGAATTCCGTAAAAGTGAAACTAGTAAAATTTCACAGATCATTTAAAAAACGAGGCTTAACTCTTAATTGTTGGAAAGTCAACAGTCATTGTGGAAATTAAAACTAGTTTGTTTGTTGCAGATATGGGTGGTGCTGGCATGCGCCGCAGCATCTCTAGCCGTGCCGCTACAGGAGACGGCCAAGGACGCTGAGTTGTCCCGGGATAAACGCTCCCCTGGAGGGTGGCACTCTCCACCGCCGGAGGGAGTGTGGAAGAAAAAACTCGTATGGAAAGAGGAGTGGAAACAAATCTGGAAAACCGAAAAGAAACTGGTCTGGAAAACTGAATGGAAAAAAGAAAAAGTACCAGAATGGAAAACGGAAAAAATACAACAGTGGAAAGAAGAACAAGTGCCTGCATGGAAAGTAGTTCAGAAACCAATCTGGAAGGAAGTGCAGGTGCCCATCTGGAAGGAAGTTCAGGTTCCCGACTGGAAAAAAGTATGGAAACCAGTTTGGAAAGAAATCCAAGTCCCACATACCAAGGAAGTACAAGTACCAGCTTGGAAGCAAATCCACGTCCCAGAGTGGGTGAAAGAAGGCGTACCCGGAGAGAAATACCTCGGCAAGGATGACCACGGTTGGGAGTACACAAGCCACGACCTGTGGAGGAAGAAGATGATCTGGAAGCCAGTGTGGAAGAAGATCTGGAAGACCGAGCACAAACAAGTGTGGGTAACAGAGAAGAAGCTGGAATGGAAAGAAGAGTGGAAGCAGATCTGGAAAACAGTCAAGAAACAAGCGTGGGTCACTGAAAAGAAGCAAGAGTGGGTAGAAGAGAAAGTACAAATCTGGAAGACGGTCAAAAAAGAAGTCTGGGTACCCGTCCAGAAAAAGATTTGGGTAGAGAAGTGGAAGAAGATTCAGGTACCCGACTGGAAGACTATCGAAGTGCCAGCATGGAAAAAGGTATGGAAACCAGTCTGGCAGAAAGTCTGGGTACCGATCCACCACGAAGAACACCACGAAGAACACCACGGATGGGACTAAGCTTAGGTAAAGATACCTTCCTTGTACATATTTTTTAGTCATTTGTTAACTATTTGTTACCGTCATATACCAATTTTTGTAAATATTTTTTATGTCGATAAGTGCCAGGCGTACGCGAAGGTAAATCTTTCCTCAAGCGAGTGTCCAAAAATGTTTTCTTTTCCAAAATTGCAAATGCGAAATGAATTTAGCTTTGCGTGCGCCTTCGGAAGTGATTTTTACGTAATAGTTTCATACATTTGAACGCTGTTCACTTCCTTCTCCGAGTCTATTGTTAGTGGGCCGACAATGGGCGTGATCCCATGGCCGCTTCACTCATGGATACCTAAGTTCTCCACTTTTGAAACAATATAAACTGCGTTAACGAACGACGTACACTTTTACACAACTTTTTGTTTGTCCGTTTATATTCTTTCCAAAGTGGTAAAAGAGGCTTTACGTTATTTGTTATGTTATGTCTGTTGAAAGACATATTTTTTATTCGACTGACTTTTCTGCCGATTAAAATTGATAATAATTTTTGCTCTGAAATTGTTACCAATTTATTGAAAATTCTAATGTAGATATACCAAACAAATTATGCAATTTTTATCAGTGGAGAAGTGGAAATTGAACTAACACTAGATGTCTTTTTGAACAAAAAATATTATCAAAACGTTTTTCTGTGATGAAAAATAATAGAAATTGACATAGTTTTGTGGGCATAGTAGTGTTAGTTCAATGAGTTAAAAGAGGATGACCGGGAGAGGAGTTCGAGTCTCGGCCGATGTAAAGTACAAGTTTGTTTTGTTTTAAGTTTTAGTAATAAACGAGTTATTAATAATGAAGTTTTAGTTTCATTTTATTATATCTTTTTTTTTTTCAACATGACAGATGAATATGGTTATTTCAACAAATTGTTATCACATCATCATAAATCTTTCTGATTTCATCTTAATTCCTATCATTTTCTAAAATCAATTGATATTTTTAATCTAACGACTGAACACATTAGTATTTAGTATCAATTGGTATTAAAACGAAGTCCAGCTCACATCTCCAGTAACCTGAAAACCTAGAACGGTGGATACCGTTCAGAAAGTGAAACTACTAATGCAACATACATACATATACATTATCCAAGTCGTCGATCTACGGCTATTTATAGCTCTTTGGCTACGGCAATACAATGTCGGCCGAGAGGTCGCGGGTTCGAACCCCACCACAGCACTGCAGACGTGGACGGACTCCTTGAACAAAGTATTACGTGATTATGAAGAATAATAATTATGTTAATTGCTAACTACTAGGAAATACTAAGAATATTAAAATAAGCATCCATTTTACTTAATTCTGAAGATATGGAAAATATATATGGTTATGGATATGGTATTTGGAATGAAAATTATTTTGACTTTATTTTAATTAGTAATTTGACTTCGATTATTATTTTCTTTATTCATTCATTATACATATTAATTAAATTTTTAAATATTCCTTTTTTAACAAAATCATATAGAAAAAAAAAACATTTAAAAATATAAAAAATAGTAGTCCGCCGGTATCGAGACAGGGTCCAAGTTACCGGTGGTTAGGGCTCCAGAGACAGGAACCTCCTCACGATGCGAGCCGTATCGAGGAGTACTGCCTTCTGTATCAGGCCCTTGATCCAACCGTGCAATGACAGCTTCGACAGATGGTCGTCGAAGCTTTTGGCTATAAGGCCGTTGGCGGTCACGACAATCGGCACAATGACAGCCGAGTCTACATTCCACATGTCAACAACCTCGTGTGCTAAGTCGAGGTATTTAATTTGTTTCTCTTTCTCAGCTTTCACGAGATTCTCGTCATGTGGGATGGTGATATCGACTATCATTACGCGGCGCGCTAATCGGTCTATCACTACTATATCCGGCTTATTGGCTACAATAGTCCGGTCAGTAATGATAGACCGATCCCAGTACAACGTGACATGGTCATTTTCGAGAACTGGGTCGGGCACATACCTGTAATACGGCACCTCTGAATACACTAGGTTGTATTTCAAAGCAAGTTGCTGGTGAATAATCCTGGCTACTTGATTATGCCTGTGCAAGTACTCGCCGTTAGCTAGACGAGAACAACCAGAGATAATATATCTGATAGACTCACCCGGACGATGGCATGCCCGACACACGTCAACCGTCCCGTCCTTCATTATATATCTCCGGTAGTTATTCGTCAAGATAACTTCGTCCATAATTGCACTGATCGATATTATTATTATTATTGTTTTTTTCCTTGTAATTTCTTTTATTTGTTTGACATTTTTTATTATTTGACATTGTTATGTACCTTATCATTTGTTGACTTATTTTATGTAACATTCTATAATGACTTGTAAGAATCCCTTACCAATAAACTACTATGACTATGACTATGAAATGTTTACTAAATTGACTGGTGATATTAGTGCAAAATATCGGATACTTTCTTAAATCTATACCTATATATATACTTGTATATAAAAGGAGAAACTGACTGACTAACATATCAACGCTGAAACTACTGTCTAGTGGCCTAGGAACATAAAACTTTGCGCAAGGTTTTGATTTATGATCTATATGAGCACAAGGAGAGGGTTTTTTAAAATTCAACTTTTAAGGTAGCGACACTTCGGGGAGGCCTATGTCCAACAGTGTACGTCCTTCGTCTGAAATGATGATGATGAAGGGGGTGAAAAGGGACAAATTCGTTTCTATGCAAAATTTTATTCCTTGGGCCAATATAAAAATACGTAATTAAAACTACCCCTAGTATTTAATATAGCATAATGAATCAGTGTTATAATGTTCCCACTGCTGGGACTCAGGCCTCCTCTCTAGAAGAGGGAATGGGCCGTAGTCCACCACGCGGGCCCGGTGCGGGTTGGTGGGTGTCACATATTTTCGAATTTTTGGTTCTAGGACATGCCGGTTTCCTCACGATGTTTTTCTTCACTGTTTTGAAAGTGGTGATGAAATAAATTACACAAAGTAATGCACCTGGCTGTGTTTGAACCCGCCACCTACAACTCGTAAGTCGGGGCCGTTACTACTCGGCCACCACTGCACCACTGACTTTAGTATATATTAGGTATTTGGTTGGTACCAAAGATGCAAGTGAAACCACGATGGACAGCTGTTATAAATAATCGTTTTCGATTTCGGCAGAAAAAAAAAGACATAGCGTTCCTGCCCTGGTAGACCGCTTTGAAGACCCCACCACTTAGGCAAGCTTGATGAAGCTTCCTTTGGAGATGCCTAATATAAACTCAAGAAAAAACAAACGAATGGCCCATTGTGTGTTACACAGATTGACAAGTTACAGAAAATTAGAAGAGAAAAAAAAAAAAGATATTACGGCAGTTAGTAGACTAATTGAGTAGCTTTTATTCAGGCTTAAGTGTGGGAACTGCAGGGTCTAAATTCACGCAACCGTCGTCGGTCTGCTCAGGGCTATAATACAAAGGATTTGAATTTTGGGATTGTTCTCTACCCAAATCTTCTTCTGGATGGACCAAGACTTTTCTTGACTGTCTTCCAGGTTTGTACTTTTTTTTGGGTTCCGTACCATAAAAGGAAAAAAACGGAACCCTTATAGGATCACTTTTGTGGTCCGTCCGTCTGTTTGTATGTTTGTCTGTCTGTCAAGACCCTTTATCTCGGGAACGCGTGGAGGTACCAAGTTAAAATTTAAACCATATACTAAAGTCTGCGGGCTCTTGAAACTGTTAAAAAATCAAATTGCTAAATTAAAAAAAAAAAAGATACGGCCGTTTATATCGCAAAAAAACGTGTATTTCGACACTAGAGGGAATCAAAATTCATAGGGCACTTCCAGTTGACCTAGAATCCTGCAATTTGGCTTCAAATAAGGTCTCATAGCACAAGTATAGGAAAAAATCTGAAAACTGTAAATTTTTAGTTACGTCACAATTTTTTGTTTTGCTTTTCGAAAAAGTCCTTGTAACTCAATTCGGGAATTGAATTGTTTTCATAGGTAAGTTTTTACGAAACCCTCAGTGCACGAGTCCAACTCGCACTTGCCTAGTTTTATTTTTATTTTTAAGCATCTTAAGGGACTCTGTGCTGGTATAGAGAGGAGCTAGCGGGAGTGTCAAACTTGATTAAAACCTACCTATGTTACTTCAGCCTCCCTAGCCAAGTTACAACTGTTTCGTTTCGATTCTCTTTTCACCGATCGCCTTGAGTTGGCCACGCCTCCGATTCCTTTGTTCTGACGTCATCTCAACGCTCAGTCACGTGATCAGAACAAAGGAATAAGAGGCGTACCCGACTCGAGGCGATCAACGAAAAGAGAATCAAAACGAAACGGTTGTAACTTGGCTAGGGGGGCAGTTGCCCTTTGAGTTCCAGTATTACGGTTACTCTTTGGAACGTTGTCGCAGCCAACATAGCCTTGGTTTAATATGCAACTAGCTGCTAACACCTTATTTCTCCCGCGGGAATATACATATGAAAGAAAAAATTCTATGTGCTATTCCAAGATAATATGGTCAAACCCTGTACCAAATTTCGTCCAAACCCCTTCAGCAGTTTCAGCGTGTACGAGTAACAATACAAGCATTCACACAAACTTTCACCCTTATTAGTGTACTTTTTATTTATTTTTTTAACTATCACACAACGCCGTTTAGTCCCAAGCTAAGCAGAGCTTGTGTTATGAGTACTAGACAACTGATATAAATACTTATATATGTCTAAATACATAGATAAATTACACCCATACAAAGAACAAATAATCGCGCTCATTAAACAAACATTTATCCTGAGTGGGAATCGAACCCACGACCTCCGGCATAGCAGTCAGGGCCACTAACCACTAGACCAACAGGCCAGTCAAATGTCAGTTAATCCTATTACCATAAAAAAAATCATAGAAGATAGTTAACAAGAAAACACAAGGAGCTAAAACTATGACAGTACCAACATATACTATTTACATAGATACTTAGCAAGTTGTTGCAACACGGAAAGAGAGGTAGGCAACTAAGTAAGCTTTTGTTAGTTAAACTAAATAAAACATACAACTGACAGTAAGCTGATGTGTCTGTAAATAAACATCATTCAACATTTGTTTGTTTGCCTTTGAATAGCTTTATGACGCCTGGGATTTTTCTACGTCTTGTCGTATTACGATAGAATAATATTCTACAAAACATCATATTAAAATCAGCCATGTAAAAATAAATAAAGTCCAATTATATTTTTGTGGAGCTTTAAAGCGTCTGACAAAAGTTTTAGCCATGGAAAGTGTCTGACACATATGGATACTATTATAGAATAGTATTCTACTAATTAAATTAATATATAAAAATCAGCATACGTTATGTAACTCTTATTTTTAGTTCCCTTTCTCACCTCGTACGTAGGTAACGATACGGCGACGGCGTCGGTGCGTGCGTGCGTGCGTGCGTGCGTGCGTGCGTGCGTGATGCGTGCGTGCGTCTGTGCGTGCGTGCGTGCGTGATGCGTGCGTGCGTACGTGCGTGCGTGCGTGCGCTGCGTGCGTACGATATGTGCGTGCGTGTGTAGGGGTTGGTTACGTGATAGTCGGTTGGTAGGTGGGGGAGCTCCACAAGTACACAGGTATTTAAAGCACATGTGACGCTACTGAGAACCTAAGGTGTCATCCATGTGAAAATAAGTTTTGTCTTATCGCTCTAGGACCTTGGACTATAAATATAATAATTGAATCTCTTAATATAATGATGTTATCTCTTAAATATAATGTGTACTTAGTTTATATGTAACAACTTGAAAATCTAAAATTACGTTCAAATTTTATCCGCTTCGAATCTGAAATTTTGCATCATTCATCTCTGATGCTCCATTTTATTCGGAGGCTGTTATAACTTAAAATACACGCAAAGCCATATAAAATAATAGTGATGACCAAGCTGGTCTTTACACGTGGAACCGCGGATACATACTTTTACTTGAACTTTCTTAAAAGTTAATTAAATTCTATTCTAGTGTTCAATTAAATTGTTTTTTTTTTTCTAAACCGTTCTAAGATCACCTAGTAACAGCACGCCATAATTATGGCGGTAAGTCCCCTCTTTGAGGAGATTTCCGGCCACCGCAGGGGTGGGCTTGCGGGCCGCGAGCAATGTGTAGCTCGCCGTCCGCACGTCTGGTAACCGTCCGGGCCAAGCCCAAGCCGTCGACGGCGCGTAGTCCACGAGCGCCTCAAGATGTCAGCAAACCATATGGGCCCTGCAGGGTGGCAGCCTACTGGGGCCATGGGCTCGCTTCTGAAAGGAAAACCTGGCCCTGGAACAAAAGGCAAGGAAGGAACTAGGAGTGGGTTTTAGTCAGTAGAAGTCTGACACGCCCTCTCGCTCCGCCCAAGGGCAGGAGATGTCATAGGATGATTTCCCACCTAAAAAAAACGAATTACTACAGTTTTCATTATTCGTTTTTATTATAATTAGTAACAGGTTTTAAGTTTATTAACCAAAGGAATAAGATTCTCATATACAACCTTCAACACGGATAATGAAAACCATTTTTTATTTACTTTAGGTTTTTATTTCTGTGTAAAGTCTCAAGGAATAAACTTTTGCATAAAAACGAGCTTCACCCTTCTCATCCCCTTATTAGTGCTCGTCTACATCATAAAAGGGTGCAAAAATTCACGTTTTTAGGCCTTGCAGTTTCAGCTACCTATGCGTTGATATGGTACAGTCATTCGTTTTCTCCTTTAAAAGTGATCAATGATTTATTATTTACAGACGAGTACAAAAATATATTCTTTAACTTTACTTTCTAAAATTATCCTTTATCTACTAAATCTCCGAACACTCCCGACAATTCCCGAAACGCTGTGACAACTCATTCACGAGGTCGGTAAACTACACGGAATAGCACTTAAACCCTTCAAATTCTTAATTATTGAACCTGGCTTTCCTAACTCATGTATGTACATTTAAAATCGAACCCCGGCTATAGGTACATGGACGGGATGTATGTTGTATGTGAATGTTTTGTAAAAGCAGACAGGTTTGTTTGTTCCCAATTTGTAAACGACTGTAGGTATAATTAGTAAATAGATAAGTTAACAGAAACGTATTTAATGCTATTTTGTATTCTGGTTGTTGTTGTAAAGTTAGCAGCTAACTTATTTCGCTTCTGGTAAATAAATGATTATAATTTATTAGTGTTATAATGTGTTTTGGTAAAAAAAATGATCATCATCATCATCATTTCAGCCGAAAGACGTCCACTGTTGGACATAGGCCTCCCCCAAGCGTCGCCACAATGACCGATCCGGTGCTTCTCGCATCCACCGCACTCGCGCGACCCTCACCAGGTCGTCGGTCCACCTTGTGGGAGGCCTCCCAACGCTGCGTCTTCCGGTGCGCGGTCGCCACTCTAGAACCTTTCGGCCCCATCGACCATCCGTTCTACGAGCAATGTGCCCTGCCCACTGCCACTTAAGTTTGGGGATTCTTCGGGCTATGTCGGCGACCTTGGTTCTCCTGCGGATATCTTCATTCTTTATGCGATCACGCAAGAAAACTCCGAGCATAGCCCTTTCCATTGCAAAAAAATTGATAGCAATTATTAATACGGACAAATTTGGATGGACTGATGGTCAGACTTTCAGGCGTCTATTTACCTGTAATGACTGTTAAAAATCTACAGTGTGTGTGACAACTGGGACCATAATATACCACGTCTTTCCAAGGTACGGGGTGTCAGATAACCAATCAATTCATAAAGTGTATCTAAGACATTAACTTCGAATTCACTCATAGTTGCCCTGAGACAACTGAAAAGACTCATCTGTTTCTGGAGTATGGTGGGCTGGTTGGGGTGAAGGTCGCCATGGCTCACGCACAATGGTCTGCCAAGGACTAAGTGCAGAAACCAGACCACGATAGATAGATAGACAGAAATTAACTTAGAAAAGTACATAATTATGAACTGTTTTTTATAATGCTTCCATAGTTATAATAACTATAATCCTCACGGCCGAATTTTGATCACGGTGGTCAATTGCAGCCACGTACCGGAAGACGTAGCGTTGGAAGGCCTCCTACAAGGTGGACCGATGACTTGGTAACGGTTGCGGGAGTCCGATGGATGCGAGACGCAGGGGACCGTTCATTGTGGCGACACTTGGGGGAGGATTATGTCCAGCAGTGGACGTCTTTCGGCTGAAATGATGATGATGATGATGGTCAATTGCAACAGAGGTTAGCCAAGTACGCAGGCGATATTATAGTGCACAAGTGTGTGCGCAACCACAGGTGTACTCTCTTTTCTTATGCCCTCTTTTTCTATAGTTATGCATTGTCAATAATATAATATTCCACAACTATCACACATCGCCGTCTAGTCCCAAGCTAAGCAGAGCTTGTGTTATGAGTACTAGACAACTGATAAACATACTTATATATTTCTAAACACAAACATATTATAGATAAATTACATTCAGACACAGAACAAATGACTGTGCTCATCACACAAACATTTGTCCTGGATGGAAATCGAACCCACAAGTCCGGCATAGTAGTCAGGGCCACTAACAACTAGACCAACAGACCTATCTATAACTATATAATATCTTATACAAATAATGAATAACATCTTATACAAATACCAAAGCTACCTAAATATATGTTTTAAAGTGTTAATAATACTCGTACTAGTATCTGCCGCGGCTTCGCTCGCGTGAAAGTAAGTTTCTTTATACAAACTTTGGACCCCCGTTTTATCCTCATAGGGGGTGAATTTTTGGAAAGTCGTCGACGGCGCGTACTGTTCCACGCGCACCTCAGGGAAATGTCAACAAATCGTAGGGGCCCAGCAGGGTCGAAGCCTACTGGGGCCACGGGTAGTGTGAAAGTGAAACCCGGGGCCCCGGCCAAAGGCAAAGAAGGAACAGGAATGGGTTTTTAGTCAGTAAAAGTCTGACACTATCTCCCGCTCTGTCTAAGAGCGAGATTTGTCATAAGACGATTTTTTTTATTAATTTTATAATGACATTTTAATTAGGGATGGCGTTGTATTCGAATTTTTCTTTCGTGATTTTTTTCCCATTTTTTCTCACCGTTTAAACCTGGTATCACGAATATTTCAAGACCAAAATTACCTAAATCGGTACAGCTGTTCTCGAGTTTTAGCGAGACTAGCGAACAGGTATTCACTTTTATATATATATAGCATAGATAGATAGATATATAGATAATAGAAGATACTGCACTTCTATATTCACAAAAACTACGGAAATGTATTTATAGAAATAAATACATTTATAATGAATGTGTTATGTGAGAGAGTAAGAAATGTTTTTAATTTATGGAAATTGCTAGCAGAGTTTTAACATTTCACATAATCAAATCCAAAATAAGTAATAAAAAAAAAATCTATAATAAGCGCGAAATACAGTCAACAAGATCATAAAAGTTACTTAACTGTTGCAAGGCGCCACAGATCAATAAAATGGCCGAAACTTAGCGAAATCAATTTGCAGTTTAAAGGGCAGTATTTTTGAATAAATATCATTGCCGTCCCATAAGTTGGGAACTTTATCGGATAAAAATATTATATGTTAACGTTCAGGTAATGTAATAGTTATGAAACGTTCTGTTCAGAACCTCATTATTTCAGTTTTACTATGTAAGATCTTCAACGAACATATTACACTTTTTCTTTTATTCTTGATAGGTTCGCACTTGACTGCTATCTCACCTGATGGAAAGCGACGATGCGGTCAACTATGGAGCGCGCTTATATAGAAATAACCTATTCACTCTCGACTTAAAGACTTAAAGACTGTGTTTCCTGATGGCTACAACCCGGGAAGGGTTGTAGCCATCAGGAAACACAGATTCCGGCAAGGAATTCCACCACACAACTGATTTCAGTTCAAACCAACCTATCGGTCCGATGTATTGGTTAAAATATAAATGAATAACTAATTTAAATACTAAAATGCCGCCTAAAAACGTATAAAGTTTATTTAAGCTAGTTGGATGCCTAAATAAGTCAAGTCAATCTGAAGATATTACAGCTCAAAATGTTAACAGTAGTACAACTTATTTAACTCCTAATAAAATTAATATCGAAAGAGAGACCATGCAGTAAGAACTAAAAACTTTGCATCCTGAGTTTATAAGGTACATACATCTTGTTGTCGAGATTGTGAGCTCTTAACTCGACTTCAATACAGTCTCGAGAGCAAATTTTGGCTGTCGGCGGCCACTTTCCGTGTCGGTTTATCGTGGGGAAGGTAAATTGTCGATATTACACTTGAGATAACAAATTATATTTCGTTAATAAAAGGCGGAGGAATGCAGTGATCGAGTAGTGATCACTTTGTTGTGTGTCCGTTTTTCTGTCTGTCTGTCAAAACCCTTTATCACGAGAACACGTGAAGGTATCGAGTTGAAATTAAAACTTTACTATACTTCTCAGGTCTTTTTTTTAAGGTGGGAAAATCACCTAATGAAAAATCTCGCTCTTGGGTGGAGCGAGAGATAGTGTCAGACTTTTACCGACTAAAAACTCACTCCTGTTCCCTCTTTGCCTTCATCTAGGGGCCCCGGGCTTCGTTTTCACACTACCCGTGGCCTCAGTAGGCTTCGACCCTGCTGAGGCCCCCTGAGGCGCGCGTGGAACAATACGCGCCGTCGACGGCTTGGGCTCGGTCCGGACAGTTACCGGACGGTCGGACGGCGAGCCACCCATTGCTCGCCGTCCGCAAGCCTGCGCATACGGTGGCCGGAAATCGGAATCGGAATCCCGGCGGCGGTTGGGGCGTGAGGACCGTTGCTGTTGCCTCACGCGATCGGCCGCCTCCTTTGCTAGCATTACTGCTTCGCAGAAGGAGGCCAGACCATGGCCTGTACCAATGCCCGGCGCGAGAGATCACTGCCGCCGATCGCCCCCACGAGGACACGGCGTTGCTCTGCCCAAGGGGGGCATACCTCCACCGTATGCTCCACCGTGTCCTCCGGGCGTTCCACACAGTGGCGACACCCGGGCGTGTCTTCCGCACGAATTCGGTGCAGGAACCTCCCGAACTTACCATGTCCGGTGAGGATCTGCGTCATGCGGTAGGTAAGGACGCCATGTGGTCTTTCCAGCCACTCCTCAAAGAGGGGACTTACCGTCATAATTGTGGCGTGCCCAATACTTCTCAGGTCTGCGGTCCCATGAAGCTGTGAAAAAATCAAACTTCTAAATCTACAAAAAAAAAGATATGGCTGTTTATGTCGCAAAAAACGTGTATTTCGACACTCTTAAGGAAATCAAAATTCATAGTGTACTTCCGTTGACCTGGAATTCTAAAATTTAGCATAAAGCAAGATCTTATAGCACAAGTATAGGAATAAATCTGAAAACAGTAAATTTGTTGTTATATCACAAAAAAAAACTTTATTTGCTATTCGAAAGATCTTAAGACTCCATTCGGGAATTCAACTATTTACATAGGTAAGTTTGTTCGGAACTTTGAACTCTCAGTGCGTGAGTCTGACTCGAACTTGCCCAGATTTTTTGAAGGTGGGAAGTCATCCAATGACTTCTCCCGGTCTGGGTGGAGCGAGAGGGCAGGACTACGGGTTTCTTTTTAAGAAAATCCCCGCGGTTCTAGCGGACACCGGCACCCTACAGTTTGCTGACATTTCTTTGAGGAGTGCATGAGCTCGGTCCGGTTGTTTACTGGGCTGCCTGACGGCGATCTTCCCATTGCTCGACGTCCGTATTTCCACGTCTACCGTGGGTGGTAGTCGTGGTCGGGATCTCGACAGCTGGGGCGTGAGGATATTTGTTCCCTCACGCGTGCGGCCTCCTTTGCTTGCATTACTGCTCGCACAAGGAGGCGACCGCCTGCCATTTCTCCTCGCTCCGGACCACAGCCCGACCCAGGGACCCCTTGTCATTTCTAATGATTCTTATTAATGCTTTGACTTTGGAGAAATTCTTAGTGTTGTTAACGAGAAGATTGTTAACTCTGCAAAGAACGTTGACATATTGAGTTAAGTAGGTAAACAATAAGGTCTAATACATATGCATACATCATTACCAAGTTATAGTAAGGATATTATAATGTCCTTGCAAGCACGTAATACTTTGCAAATCATTGCTCAACGATTGAGTAACTAATGACAAATAGGCTTTCACAATTATAATGATTAAATAGTTTTTAGACCCATCTTCGTTTGTTTTTACTTAGGTCCTTTGTTTAATGAGTCATGTTGAAGGTAAAAATAATGGATGAACCAATCAGATGTTATTAGGTAAGAGTTTGTGTGCAGAAGTTTTGGTACCGCATCATCTATAACTGAAGTAAACCGTTGCGTTATCGGAATTGAATTCGGAACCAGTGTTTTTAAATTTCATTTGTCGGATTTGGAACTAAAATTAATTGAAGGTGGAAGTTTGTTTTTTTTTTCGGTGGGAAAATCATCTATGACATCCCCCGCTCTTGGGCGGGGCGGGAGGTAGTGTCAGACTTTTACTGACTAAAAACCCACTCCTGTTCCTTCGTTGCCTTTCGTACCAGGGCCGAGTCTTCCTTTCAGAATTAGACGTCAGTAGGCTTCGACCCTGCTGGGCCCCTACAGTTGCTGACATCTCCTTAAGGCGCGCGTGGAACAGCACGCGCCGTTGACGACTTGGGCTTGATCCGGACGGTTACCGGACGGTCGGACGGCAAGCCACCCATTGCTAGCCGTCCGCAAGCCCGCGCCTACGGTGGCCGGAAATCGGGATTGGAATCCCGGCGGCGGTTGGGGCGTGAGGTCCGCTGCCTCACGCTATCGGACGCCTCCTTTGCTAGCACAGAAGAGCATTACTTTCAATTTAAGACAGCAATTCAAATTCTGTCCTAAAATGCCTGCAAAAACTATTCGTCAGAATAAAATCTAGTAGCAATTAAAATGATCTGCGCTCGTAGATTAATTAATACAGGAAATATCGAATTCCTTTCCAAATGACTTAAACACTAGATTTTAAATTAACAATCATGTCAATTCACATAATCGACAGAGTCTAGAAAACTGCTTCACCGATTTAGATGGAACTTTCTCTTGAAGATTGCTGACGAAGACTGCTTCGCAGAAGGAGTCGACCGCCTGCCACTCCTCCTCGCTCCGGACCATGGCCTGTACCAAGGCCCGGCGCGAGAGATGGCCGCCACCGATTGCCCCCACGAGGACACGGCGTTGCTCTGCCCAAGCGGGGCACACCTCCACCGTATGCTCAACCGTGTCCTCCGGGCGTCGCTTCCGCACGAATCCGGTGCAGGAACATCCCGAACTTACCGTGTCCGGTGAGGACCTGCGTCATGCGGAAGGTAATGACGCCGTGTTGCCTTTCCAGCCACTCCTCAAAGAGGGGACTTACCGCCCTAATTACGGCGTGCCCATAAAGGTGGAGGTGAAGGCAGTGTCAAAAGAAACGCTACTAAAACTAATAAAAAAATCGTAGAAGTATAAAGAAGAGCTCAAAACATCCCAAATGGGAAACAAAATAACAAGTGAAAGAGTAATCCACACGGCGCGCGGCGCGGGGTGAGGGAGGTTCCCCGTGCGCAACCATTATAAACTTGTCTGTACTTCCAATATAAGTTCCGATTACAATTTATCGGTATCGAAAATGCAAAATCAATCGAAATTCGGACCTTTGTAACATTTCGACAAACTAACATTCTGTCAATGATGCGGTTGACAAGAATATCCAATATAATTAATTTACGCCACTGAGACGTCTTATTTTTCAGTGGGATAAGCATCCAATGACATCCCCCACTTTTGGGCGGAGTGGGAGATAGTGTCGGACTTTTACTGACTAAAAATCCACTCCTGTTCCTTCTTTTCCATTGTTCCAGAGCCCCAGGGATCTCTTTCGCATCACCCATGACCCCAGTAGGGTTCGACCCTGCCGGGCCCCTGCGGGTGCTGACAACTCCTTGAGGTTCACGTGGAACACTACGTGCTATCGACTTGGGTTCGTTCCAAACGGTTACCGGACGGGTGGACGGCGAGCTAAA
Source organism: Mythimna pallens (assembly GCA_961205895.1). Lineage (NCBI taxonomy): Eukaryota > Metazoa > Arthropoda > Insecta > Lepidoptera > Noctuidae > Mythimna > Mythimna pallens. Next base: position 2,507,583 of record OY540824.1, read on the forward strand.
AATTGCTCGCCGTCCGTAAACCCGCGCCAACGGTGGCTGGAAATGTGGATTGGGATCCCGGTGGCAGGTGCGTGAGAACTGCTCCCTGAGACTTCATGTGTTGGGATTCCAATCCTGCACTATTTTCAATCCAGTGCGGTTTTTGCTGGACTCACTTTATTCCAGCAGGATCCCACAAAGGTCATGGTCCCCATCTTCACTTACTATCAGGTGAGACAATGGTCAAATGCAAACCTATTAATAATAATAAAAGGTTAAGGAACTAATCATGGATTTTTTTAAGTGATTTAAATTTTTATTAAAAATTACAAAAATATCAAGAGTCTCTTACTAAACCTGATTGACATATTATTTTACTGTTTTACTTCTTATTTATAAGTTATAACCCATCTATATTTACTATAAAGACAAATTATACAGATAACCATTATATAATACAGATAAGATTGCGCCCCGCCGGCGCCGGCAGATTAGAAGTCCATTCTCTCCTAATTAGAGTAATATCGACTTTTTTTGCTTGATGTACCTGGCGCCCTAATTTTTTACCTTTTTCTCATTTTTTTTTTGGTACTTCATCAACCCTTTAACTTATATTATCACACACACATTTTTTATATATATATTACATTTATTTATTTATTTTATACTTTATGCACAAACGTAGAGAGGCGGACTTAACGCCTTAGGCATTTTCTACCAGTCAACCTTAGGGTGATGCAGAGATAAATAATGGTAGGTGCAATAAAAGAGAGAGAAAAAGCGAATAGGTACAAGAAAAGATATACTAATAAACCATAAATATCATACAATTATACAATACATACACAAATGAATAAACTATCTACATATATATCTACACTAATAAAGTCAAACAATTAGTTGAAATCGACAATTTGAAAACCTTAACGCTGTGAAGACTCTACTGCCAACTTCTTACGAATTTCTCGCTCGCGAACTTTGATTTTGAATGTAAATCGATTTGTTGGCATCCTAATTATCCTGGGGGAGCGCATTCCACAAAGAAATAGCTTGAACAAAGAAAGAACAGTGAAGAAAGTCAGTAAGATGAGTGGGACATTGAAGTAGGCATTTAACCGTACCATTAACCTACATACAGATGTAGGTCACCTCCCAAGTAGCACAGAAACGCTATATAGTAGCTGAATTACAGTCCACAATAGAATCTTATTGACTGATTATTAGAGTATGTGTGTTACCTTTTATACAAACACAAGGGCTGAATAATAAAGTCCTTGTTACCTAATTTTCAGTACAAAATACACTCCAGGATATTTCTAACTCTTTTACGGACTTGACATTTCACAATTTGCAAAATTGAGAATAATTTTCACCCTAAAACTTTACGTGGGCTAACGGTCACCAGGTCAACATTCCACCTTATGGGTGGCCTTCTAATGCTGCGTCTTTAAATACAAAGTCACCACTCCAGAACCTATTGATTTCAAGGACAATAATGTTCTGCGAGCCATGTGCCGTGATCAATCCTAAACATTTCAATGTTCTAACAGTAATGGTCTCTCATAGAGAGTTCTGTTAGTTTTTCTAGACCAAAAATGAAACATTGAAGTACTTTTACTCGATACAGTATCGGTCGTCAAGTATGCTTACTCAGTATCTATTGAAAAGTTGCGATACTTACTCGAATCGAATCGTTTTTGGAAAAATTTGAGTAAAAACCGTAACAAAGTATTGGTATCTTTGATATCATGTCCAAAATTATAAGAATTTATGAAAAAAAAAAGTATTTTTGTAGAGCTTCCTAAAAATATAAATTTTTAAATGCGTAACAAACACCGACTAACGAATATGGGTGGGACGCAGAACGAAAGAAAACAATGTCAATGACGACAAAATATGCAGCAACCAATGATGAGAGCAACCGATTAGTTCTTTTTTTCAGGCATAGACAACTAAGCTTGCCAACTACACAAAAATAAGACTAGGATGCGTTCAAAACTTAAATTTTAAATTTGCATTTTTTTTTAATTAGTGTTAAAATTAAAAAGCGACATTGGCATTACTGATATGAGTACTTTTAACCGATACATAATCAATACTTAATTTCAAAGTATTTATTCTGAAAGTACTTTCACTCCGGTTCCTTCTTTGCCTTCGTCCTAGGGCCCCGGGTTTCGCTTTAGCCGTGGCTCCAGTGGCTTCGACCCTGCTGGGCCCCTACGATTTGCTGACATCTTCCTGAGCGCGCGTGGATATATGAACCTACTTGTATTTACTTATTTGTTTATTTCTACCACTAAGTAATATTGTTACTAAATACTTAAACTCTTCACTTTAACATAATCGGAATTTGATTTAAGAGTTAATTAAAAGTCTAAAAGCAACCGAATAAGCATAATCAGCCTTATAATGTTCCCACTGCTGGGACTCAGGCCTCCTCTCTAAGAGAGGGAATGGGCCGTAATACACAACGCGGCCCCAGTGCGGGTTGATGGATGTCATAATTATGTCTTTAGATTTTTGGTTCGAGGAAATGCCGATTTCCTTACGATGTTTTTCTTCACTTGCACTCAAAAAATTTGAAGTATGGCCATTCCTTAACCTCGTTATTAGGTTGGCGACACATTGTCACCAGCCTAATGGTAGCATCTTACCGCCCACGCCCCACACCTCGCGACCCCGCTCTCTCCACAGAAAAGAAACAAACGACTCTCTCTCGCGCTCGCGGTCTGATCTGGACTGGACTCCATTTTGATAATTTTGTCAAAATATATCAATAAAACCCCTACATATTGAATTTTCCTCAGAGTTTGATCTCCGATTCGAGTCCACACACTCAGCCCCTATAGGAGTAAACACATTATATATAATACGATGTAACACAATCTTCACATTACAAATAACATTTTCCCCAAAAGCTAAGTTTGTAATAGAATATAAGCCCGCAAGCGGGAGTGCTTGCGGGCTTATATTCTTCACGGAAACAAACCGTGTATTATTTTGTTTCTCGAATAATTCCCCAAAACAATGAGTTTTCGCGTACTAATTGGTCTAGCTCATAAGTATAGACTTACCTTTGAGGGGGTGACGTCCCTCCCACATTTCCATTGTTGGTAACCTAAATGTGAAAAGCTGACTTCATTCTCCACTATGCAAGCAGCTTAGAGCATGTTAGGGTTTCATTATTAAGACTACCGTTCACGAACAGTTTTAACTTCAGACACATTTGAACGAAATCCATTTTTTCTGTACGTCAATAAGTAATAATGATATTCAAAAGGCAAAGAATAATGACCATGAAATTGTTGATGAAATTATTAAGTATATGTTACCGATAATCTGTATAATTCAGATATTCTATCATCATCATCATCATTTCAGCCGAAAGACGTCCACTGTTGGACATAGGCCTCCCCCAAGCGTCGCCACAACGACCGATCCTGTGCTTCTCGCATCCACCGCACTCCCGCGACCCTCACCAGGTCGTCGGTCCACTTTGCGGGAGGCCTTCCAACGCTGCGTCTTCCGGTGCGCGGTCGCCACTCTAGAACCTTTCGGCCCCATCGACCATCCGTTCTACGAGCAATGTGCCCTGCCCACTGCCACTTTAGTTTGGCAGATATTCTATACAATAATATAAAATAAAATGTAATTTATATGTATATTAAATTAGTAAAGTGAATAATAATGATATTTCACAACTATCACACAACACCGTCTAATCCCAAGCTAAGCAGTACTTGTGTTATGAGTATTAATTTAAATAATTTCTTCACAGGACTCTTTTTTTTTACGCTATAAGTCTGCATACTCCACAAAAATCATGACTGATCGTCATTGTAGATGGACGGACCAATAAATAAAAGTAAATAAAAATCAGTCTTCATTTATCTCCGTGTACGGCAACCCTTAGTATTAACTTCCATCGCTCCTGCTGTCTGTACTAGAACATTTTCACTACCCTTACGCTTCAGTTGATGTTAACAAGCAGGTGTAGACTCGCACCATGGGTTTTATAACTAACTAGCTCATGCCAGCGGCTTCGCCCGCATGAAAATAGATTTCTACAAACAAACTTTGAACACCCGTTTCATCCCGTTAGGAGGTGAATTTTGGAGAACCCTCTCTTAGTGCTCGCCTACGTCATAAAAGGAAACTTTGTGCAAAATTTGACGCTTCTAGTCCCAGTAGTTTGGACTGTGCGTTGATATGTCAGTCAGTCAGTTTCTCCTTTTTTATTTAAATATAGATTAGTGTATATAAAATAATATGTACCATTTGTTTCGGATTCAAGAATGAATAATAATGAATTATAATTTTACAGGTTGTTTTTGGGGAGTGTGCGCGGGAATTGCATGACTTGATTCCGACATATTCTTTCTACCATCGGATAACCCGACGTACGGCGACCATCCATTCAACGGTCCGGACTAAGCGTTTCGCTTCGTCGTTTATGCCGCGTACATCGAAGGACTGGAACAATTTGCCTGCTGCAGCCTTCCCGTCCAACTATAATTTAGGTGCCTTCAAGGCTAGAGTGAATAGGCTCTTAATAAACTAATGCGCCTCACCATCAATGATTGAATCACTGCTTACCATCAGGTCGCATCGCAGTCAAGCACTGGTTAATATCGATTAAAAAAAAAGAGTATAAGTTCTATAAAGTTTCAGTTAGGATAGTGTTGTTATGTTTGCTGGCAGAAAGTTCGACGTTCCATCTGAAACTAAGTGGACAGCATTTTACTTATCTTTATATATCAGGATAGCTCCACAGACATAAAGATATAATGTGACATATTCGTGTCTACATCCACGAAATCAGAATACAGCAACGCTAGTATTATAATATAAGATATCTAATGCCCCGTTTACATGTGGGCCCAGCCTCGGCCAATCGCCATTGTTTAAACGGGGAAACCCCGTTAAACAATGGCTAAGGATGTCGATTGGCCGAGGCTGGGCCCACGTGTAAATGGGGCATAATATATTGTGATATCGAAAGGAGATCGCTTGAGTAACGTTTTTTACAGTTAACGAACTGGCTTGTAAAATATACTTTTAAGGATTTTGGCAGTTCTAGAATAGATTTAAAAACTGCGTAGAACAAAGAAATGTCTAGTTTTAGCGGTGCAAACATAACCATTGTAGCGCGATGGGCTGATATCGAATCCTGAATAATAATTTATATAAACGTGATAGCCTCCCAAGGGTTTTATTCAAATGGAAGATCCCCTACCGAAGTCTACCGTCGCAGCGCTGCGACAATATCTAACTGAATGAAAGGTGCCTGATACACGATTTATTTAATGTAACTAATTTGAATTTTATTATGGAGTTTCTTGCCGGTTCTTATGGAGTTTCTTGCCGGTTCTTCTCCATAGGAAACGACCAATTTGGAACCGTGCACTAGCTTCTGACGTTTTATAAGTGCCCATGTAGGCCTATGTGAAATAAAAAATTTTGACTTTGACTTTAATTTGTTTTAATTTAACTTAGTCAGTTTAAATTATTTTTAATTTATTTAAAACCGCACATTCTCACAATGGGCCTCATCAGAAGTCTTAAAGACACCCAAAGGGCAACGGAAAGGGCTATGCTCAGAGTTTCCTTGCATGATCGCATCAGAAGTTAAAAAATATCCGCAGCAGAACCAAGGTTACCGACATAGTCCGAAGAATCGCCAAACTTAACTGGCAGTGGACAGGGCACATTGCTCACCGAACAGATCATCGACAGGACCGAAAGGTTCTGAAGCGGTATATACGTACCGGGAGACAGCTTTGGAAGGCCTCCTACAAGGTGGGCCGATGACCTGATAAGAGTTGCGGGAATCTGATGGATGCGAGACGCATAGGACCGGTCGTTTTGGCTATATTTGGGGTAGGTCTATGGCCAACAATGAACATCTTTCGGCTGAAATGATGATGATGATGATGGACATTTTCAAGTGTGATTTAGTTTATTTTACACGATGTCAACTATATGGGTAATTGTAATGGATGAATGTTATTACAATGTTTTTGTTTGTCAGTTTGTAATTTGTGTATTTTTATATTTTTTTTTGTGTCAATCTATTTTTTTTTTTTGTGTGGGAAAATCATCTTATGACTAATCCCGCTCTTAGGCGGAGCGAGAAATAGTGTCAGACTTTTACTGACTAAAAACCCACTCCTGTTCCTTCTTTGCCTTCGTCCCAGGGCCCCGGGTTTCACTTTCACACTACCCGTGGCCCCAGTAGGCTTCGGCCCTGTTGGGCCCCTACGATTTGCTGACATCTCCTTGAGGCGCGCGTGGAACAGTACGCGCCGTCGACGACTTGGGCTTGGTCCGGACGGTTACCGGACGATGGTATAATAACCTATGGGTATTATGTTTGAAATAAATGTTAATAATAATAATTAATATTACTTAAACGTAAAACCATATTATCTTTGTTTTCCATTTATGTTACAACAGTTTTTCACTAACCTGTGGTTGTCTTTGGGTGCCCTAGCATAGCGCGTACAGGGATAATCCGCGGTATCACGTTCTATTGAAAGCTTCTAAAGGTCCTCTGCGATTTGGTTTCCTCGCCTCATATGACTACAAAAGAAGAATATACCTACTAATACATAAAATAATAATTATTGTAACTATTACAGTAAATGTGGATTATTGTATAAACTGCGCTTAAAAATAATAAGAAAATAAATATTACTTACGGTCACGGTCACTTAGATAAAAATTATTTCTCCTTTGTGCTTAGCGTTTTTTGTTGAAACAAATATGAACTCATAAGAATATGTAAATGTTATTTTTTACGATTCTAATAATTTGAGGTGCTCTATAATACTCTAATTGAAGTTGTTCCAGAGAATTTTATCTTTTATGTAAAAGATGTGATTTCAAGTACACTGGAAAAATATGAATAATAACAAATATTATTATAAGGGTGAACTCCACTGTAACAATACCATTTTCAACCAATTATGTAGCTTATTTCTCCCGTTCTCATTATAGAACCAAACATTATATTGTTGTTATTTTCCTCTATATTTTTAACACGCGTTTCTTTCTGCAAATCAGTAAAATCATGAGGCATCCATTTTTCATATTATTTTATTTTGTTGATTTGACGCAAATGAGCCAATATTATTGGTAAGATAATGTTAAACCATGCCACTAATTCCTGGGTAGTTTGGCTCGGATCGGCTTCCACCATTACTTTCAATTCATTGTTAATCACCTGTGTGGGCGATCTTCCACGTGGTTCGTTCTTCAAATCAAAGTTTCCATCACGAAAGCTTTTAAAACAAAATCGCACGGTGCGTTCATTAGCAGTCCCCTCTCCAAACGCAACATTGATATTGCGAGCTGTTTCTGCCAGTTAGTTCCGCGTCGGAACTCGTATTCAAAAATCACTCGAATTTTCGAAGTATCCGTTTTATTTAAGCTGAATAAAAAAAACAACTGAAAGTCGAATGTTGCACATTTTTCTAAATAAGAACTTCATAGGTACGATGTGAAAAAAGTTTCACTCAAAAATCTCAAACCATGAAGGTTCTATGTCAATCCGAAGTACCTATTACAATAAAACGGCAATTTCATACGTTAACCCCTAATAATTTAGTGTTTTGAAATATCTGGGCTCCTAAAATCGCTTAAGCTTTGTTTGTAGGTACCAATGCAATTCACTATAAAATAAAATTAGTTTCCTTACACATTCCATACACCTCTATTGATGTTACAGAAGAATGATTTCTATAATCGATAATCACATTTTCATTTGTTTAATGTAGGTAAATAAATAAATAATAAGCGCGCTATGTTATGCCCGAGGGCGTACAAATGTAGGTGTTTTATTTATAATTTTAATCAGTCAATAATGTTTAAAAGTAATTAAATGTCAAAAATATAATAAGTCAGCAATCATAAAGTACAAACATAAAGACAAAAGCATACAAAAAATTAAGAAATAATATTGTCAAAAATGCAATTTCTATGTCAAGATCAGTAATAAAGTATCTATTATCATGTCACCATAGATTTTCAATCATCATCATCATTTCAGCCGAAAGACGTCCACAGTTAGACATAGGTTCCCCAAAGTGTTGCCACAATGAACGGTCCTGTGCGTCTCGCATCCATCGGATTCCCGCAATCCTTACCAGATCAATTTACATACGTCTGTTACAATCTGGAGTGGAGAGTGATGAGGGTAAAATAAAATAGATTTAAAATCCACCTTCATATCATGCTAAGATATGAACATGGAAAACGGTTATTTATTGTGTAGCAAAGTTCCTATGACTGGTGTGTAGGGAAAGGGTTTTATGAAAAAAATCATAGGAAGACAAGACTAAGTATTTTATTTTAAATAGGCTTGTCAGTTAATCGAATAAACTACTGGCTCGTTCGGAAACTGGGTCTTCGAGGAGAAGAACGGCCAAAAAACTCCTCGGAAGCTCACATAAAATATTTTACAGACAACTTACGACATCATTCAATATGGTTTATCAGAATAACATCTACAAGTAACTCTATGTTCTATGTCTTGGGCTATTTCATAATAGTAGGTAAGGCAAAGAATCTGAATAAATATTCTCTAATACCGTATAACATAATTAAAAATAAAAGCCATAGTAAGACACAGACACAGAATTGATACACCATTAGCATTAATTAAGCCCATCGGTATTTTACAGGTTGCATTTTGGAGAGTGTGCGCGAGAATTGCATGACTTGATTCCGCCATCTCCTTTCTACCATCGGACAACCCGACGTACGGCGAGTATCCACCCTTACGTTGTTGAAACACCAACGGTCCGAACTAAGCGATTTGCTTCGTCGTTTATACCGCGTACATCGAGGGACTGGAACAATTTGCCTGCTGCGGTCTTCCCGTCCAACTATAATTTAGGTGCCTTCAAGGCTAAAGTGAATAGGCTCTTAATAAACTAGTGCGCCTCACCATCAATGATTGCATCACTGCTTACCATCAGGTGGGATCGCGGTCAAGCACTGGCTTATACCGAATAAAAAAAAATAAAAAAAAGCCATAATAATAAATAACTTACGTGAGCTACAGATTTGGGGACTTCTTAAAATGTTTAAGAAAATCTTATCTAAATTCCTAAATAAAAATTATTAACTGTTGGAGCAATCGAAACTGATCAATATATCCAGTAGACGTCTTTTGACGCCAAGCATAGGAAGTATGGTCTCTACGTCAAGCCTTTTATTCGCCTTTAAAACTTACAAAATGCTAGTAAATTTATACTAAAAAAAAACAAGCTTAAATTTAGTTTTATTTAATTAAGTGACATACGGAGAAAACAATTTTTTTTTAGAAATTTATAGCATAGCATAGCTTAATCAGCCTTTCAATGTTCCCACCGCTGGGACTCAGGCCTCCTTTCTAGGAGAGGAATGAGCCGTAGGTAATCCCACGGGGGCCCGGTGCGGGTTGGTGAATGACACGTGTCTTAGAATTGTTGGTTCTAGGACATGCCGGTTTCCTCACGATGTTTTCCTTCACCGTTTTGAGAGCAGTGGTGATGAAATAAATTACACAAAGTAATGCGCCTGGGTAGGTTTGAACCCGCGATGTACAGACAGTCGGGGCCGTTGCCACTCGGTCACCACTGCTCAAAAAAAAAATCTTCAATAATAATAACAGGACTGACCATGATTATGTTAAAGTGTCAGTCATATGAGTGAGAAAAAGGGATAGAGTTCTACACCCTACATAGCTCCATCCCTTTAAAAGTTCAGTTTAGGTCGTATAATGGATCGCGTTAAGAGATTATAATGTAGCACACCTATATAATAATAATAATAATAATAATATATTCCACAACTATCACACAACGCCGTCTAGTCCCAAGCTAAGCAGAGCTTGTGATATGGGTACTAGACAACTGATAAACTTACTTATATATTTCTAAATACATACATATATAGATAAATTACACCCAGACACAGAACAAATGATCGTGCTCATCACACAAACATTTGTCCTGGGTGGGAATCGAACCCACGACCTCCGGCATAGCAGTCAGGGCCACTAACCACCAGACCAACAGGCCAGCCATAATATATATCACTTAAAGTTCATAAAAAATTCAAAAGCTTTTTATTACACATAGGCCTACATGGGTACTTGTACAACGTCAGAAGCTAGTGCACGGTTCCAAATTGGTCGTTTCCTATGGAGAAGAACCGGCAAGAAACTCCATGGTTACTCTTTTAAATAATTGTTGTTTTTACAATATCTCCATATTACAGCTGTAATATTATGTAAGGGCAGTGTGGACCGGTCGATATTGTACTAAATAGTACAATAAAAACAATCATAATATTTAAATCCGTCATTGGCGTTCTAGCAACCAATTAAGTTTGTCACTTGTAAACTTCGTTGGCGTTCAAAGGTTCAAAAAGGTAACTGTGACGGAAATTACGTCACACAAGTACAAACCTCCTACCTCACGGGGTGAACAATTCTAACCTCCATTAAATACTCACCTTTCACATAAACCTTAGGATCACAGGTCAGCCTAGACGTGTCGTTGACTGGTTTCCACAGGAAATCCTGCATTTACACAACCACTGACCCCCTTATGTGCAAGCGCGATGTTAAATCAGGAAGTGGTAATCTTCAAGAGAAAGTTCCATCGAAATCGGTGAAGCAGTTTTCTAGACTCTGTCGATTATGTGAATTGACATGATTGTCTATTTAAAATCTAGTGTTTAAGTCATTTGGAAAGGAATTCGATATTTCCTGTATTAATTAGTCTACGAGCTCAGATCATTTTAATTGAAACTAGATTTTATTTTGACGAATAGTTTTTGCAGGCATTTTAGGACAGAATTTGAATTGCTGTCTTAAATTGAAAGTAATGCTCTCCTGTGCTAGCAAAGGAGGCGTCCGATAGCGTGAGGCAACGGTCTTCACGCTCCAACCGCAGCCGGGATTCCGATCCCGATTTCCGGCCACTGAAGGCGCGAGCTTGCGTACGGCGAGTAATGGGTGGCTCGCCTTCCGACCGTCTGGTGACCGTCCGGACCGAGCCAAAGTCGTCGACGGCGCGGTCTGTTCCACGCGCGCCTCAGGAAGATTTCAGAAAATCGTAGGGGCCCAGCAGGGTCGAAGCCTACTGGGGCCAAAGGTAGTGTGAAAGCGAAACCCAGGGCCCCGGTATGAAGGCAAAGAAGGAACAGGGTTTTTAGTCAGTAAAAGACTGACACTATCTCTCGCTCCGTCCAAGAGAGGGATTTGTCATTAGATGATTTTTCCACCTAAAAAAAAGATAAGAACACAGATTTTGATATTTTTGGGGAAGAATGGAATGCGATACTGTCAGAATGTGTGATTTTATTTGTGATGAATGTATGACTGAATCTATATTTTGAACATATAGAATATATATAGTATCTACCTCTAAATCCCGGGGTACAGCTTAAAAAACACGCGAGTATAATATGTCATATACAAAATTTCAATCGATTTAGTTGAATAGGTTTTAGCATAAGAGTTTTTACGAACAGAATAGAGAATACAACTTTTGAACTACTACATTTTGGCAGAACTAATGTTTTTTCTAAACGTTAACTTACGTCGTTATCAAACTAAAAAAAGTTTGTATAGAATATTATAAACGGAGTACCGTATATATACCTATTTCATTTTTAGCTTCTCATAACAAAATTATGGAGGAAAATAACAGGCAGATAATCGTCTGTTTTTCGTAAACAACAGGGAGCTTTACCATCGATATAAAGGTGTGTTCAGAACTAGCAAATGTGTCGCGAATACCACGCGCAGTTGTTTTTTTTTTTCAATTTTGATCGTCTTAATAAACTAGTGCGCCTCACCATCAATGATTGCATCACTGCTTACCATCAGGTGAGATCGCAGTTAAGCACTGGTTTATATCAAATAATAAAAAATAAAAAAAATAAAAATTCATCAACATATTCCCAATACAATAATTCCATAAATTTAGTGACATTTTGGGATATAAACAAACGCTAATAACTTTGCTGTTTATGAATATTATTTAATGAGACTTTACTTAAATAATAACAAGACCTTTTCTAATAAGCCCTTTAAGTATTTGTACTAATAGATGATCAAGCGAAGTGAAGTTTGATCGCTTAACTTTAACGATATAATGTCTACATTTCATGTAATGTATAAATAACCCACAATTAGCCCGCAGCTAATCGTGATATCGCAATTGACCCAAAGCAGGGGCGCCGATTGCGTGGATGCTCGGGGGCTCGAGCACCCATTAGAAATACACAGTGGGTGCCGAGCACCCCTGACAATAGACATCACGAAACAGATCAGTAATCACCTCATATAAATTATCGTACAAATTATAATATTTCTTGATAATAAAAACTAATTTCATTTTTATATAATGGATGCGTTTACTTTTTTATCAAGCATAATTAGTAATCAAATACGCAGTATGTAAGTAGGACATTTAATTATTTGTCGGTCGTTCAGTATGCATTTCTCTTCTCACACTTGGCCAGTTTTTGGAGTCATCAAATGATCATGAGCAGCCATGAGGTTTTCTAAAAGCCGGCGGCAAATTAACAGGTAAATTCTAATAGGGATAAAACACACAACACATACCCGCAGTATCTTCATTTCCCGATGAATCTAAACATCGAATTCGTCGATATTGCACGTTTTCATTTTTCCTCATTAATTAGCGTATCTTCTTTTCGTAATGATGTACTTGTTCTTGTGCGCTACGCTTCGGCATTTTTCTTGGGCGCTTGTTCTCGTTCATTATCATCATCATTTCAGCCGATAGACGTCCACTGGAAAAAGACTCAGCGCTTCGCTGCTGCAGGTTAGTTTAGTTTACGTCTTACAAGTTTATCTTTTAGTTTCTAATTACATGAAGATTGCAAAAATTATCATCATTCCAGCCGAAAGACGTCCACTGCTGGACATAGGCCTCCCCCAAATGTCGCCACAATGAACGGTCCTGTGCGTCTCGCATCCATCGGATTCCCGCAACCTTCACCAGGTCATCGGTCCACCCTGTAGCTTCCAACGGCCTTCCAACACTGCGTCTTCCGGTACGCGGTCGCCACTCCAAAACCTTTCGGCCCAACGGCCATCTGTTCTGCGAGCAATATGCTCGTTGCCTTGCACGAACGCTTCTTGCATTTGTTTTTTTATTTTTTACGAAACCTCTATAAAGATGTGCAGGGTTTGCCTGTAAGTTAAACGGACTACTCTGTAATTAATTATATCTCCGAATGAAGCAACTCGTATAATTAAAAATCAGTGGTGTGTAAGTGCACCTGCATTCTCCGCGGTTTATTAAAAGTATGCTTAAATAAATAGAGATATCTCTTCACACTCCTCTTTCAGGGCCCAGCGGTTTTGCAAACATATTAAATGGGGCTTACATTAAAATGTAAATGGAAATACGTTCATTTTTTATGAAATGCAATTTAAAACCGTTTAACAGGTTTTTCAATCAAAATTTGAATGCAATGTAATCACGATTTCTGTATTTTGCAAAATAAATTGGTCGGTATTGAATGGAGGCACAACTCTTTTAGGCCGCTATGGCTTAAAGCCGCCTTAATTAAGAAAAAATTTAAATTAAAACGAACGAATCGTTTTAATTGAGAACAAATAATATTGCTTGCTTAGTACAGATCGAGAAATGAACCAGCTGGTCTATAGAGCAATAAGTATTTTACTTAAGCTGTCACTCACAAGATAGTTTCGTGAGCTTTTGTTTACAGAGACTTAATAATAATAATAATGTCGGGCAATGGCTTAATACCCAAGAGCCTCGTCCAACACCTTAGGAGGCTCGCGTTAGGCGGCTGGAACAAGGGCTTGATTCAGAAAGCGGTACTCCTGGACACGGCTCGCATTGTTAGGATGTTCCTTTCTCTGGAGCCCTGACCGCCGGTAGCTTGGACCCTGTTCCCGATACCGGTGGGGTACAATTTTTTATATTTTTAAATGTTTTTTTTGTATGATTTTGTTTAAAAAATATATTTAAAAATGTAATTTATATGTGTTTACAAGGAATAAAGAGAATAATAATGTAATAGTCCAGTGTTACAGAATGTATCTTAATCTACTAAAGTTATGTTGTTACATAGAGGTATTAACAGTAACCGGTAAAATTAATATTAAATTGAACTGTGGTCGCCAAACTAGGCAGTGCCTGTATCTTGGGGGCCGGAGTTACGTTTAGTTACATTTAGACACGCTAATTGCTAACTTTCATAATTGTAACAAGTTTTTTTTTTTATCAAATCAAATAAAATGCAATACCGGTATTACATGTGATGTTTGTAGTTATCGAATGTTGGGCTGTGAAAAAGACGGATGAAAAAAGATTGCACGTAGCAGAGATGAGAATGTTAAGATGGATGAGTGGTGTGACGAGAATGGATAAAGTGAGAAATGAGTATATTAGGGGAAGTTTGAAAGTGGCGCTAGTGACTGAAAAATTGAAAGAGCATCGTTTGTCTTGGTATGATCATGTGAAGAGGAGGGATGAAGCGCATGTTACTAAAAGAGTTATGAGTTTACATGTGGATGGATGGAGAGGGAGAGGGAGACCAAAGAAAAGATGGATGGATTGTGTGAAGAGTGATATGAAATAAAAGCAAGTTAATGATAGCATGACGAGTGACAGGGCAGAGTGGAAGAAAAAAACATGTTGCGCCGACCCCAAATAACACGGGACAAGGGCAGGAAGATGATGATGATGTTTGTAGTTATCGATATTTTACGCGATTCTACCTAGTATGATATAAATGATAATGATTGATTTTTATATATTATAAAACAAGGTTTCCCACCGTCTATGTTGGTTTGTGATAAACTCAAAAACTATACGGATTTTCATTAATTCTTTATTTATTTATTATTATTTATTAATTGCTTGCTTTAAATACAGTATGCAAGCCAACACACCAACAATCTATGAACTAAAAAAATTGATACATACATTTAACATTACTGCTATAAAAAATATGTCGAATATAGGTTCCTGAGCAGTCAGGGTGTTCAGCAGATTGAGCGTTTGGGCTGTAGTGGCATATCAAGTATCACGTTAAAGTATGTGACGGAGGAGCAACGAACAGGCACCGTATAGCAGAGGTATATATAAATTTTTCAGATGGTAGTAATGTATTAAAAGCGCGCAATTACGTCGCAGTTCTAACGTGTTGATACCCACCATTCCCACGACAAACATCATATAAATCGGAATATTAAGTACCCGTATAACTTATTTTATAGGTAGCGAGCAAATTTGCGTTGAACCCGTTCTATCATCAGCTTATATTTTCGCTCGTGCGGATCCCACACCAGCGAATTGTACTCAAGTTTGCTACGCACAAAGGAATAGTACAATGTCACGACAGCATTCTTCGTCATTAAGCCTGCCTCATGACAAACCCTATTTATAGTTGAGTAAAGCCGAAAATTTATAAACTCGAGTGACTAGTAAGTCGCCAGTACTTATCACTGGCTACACTTGAGGGGGACTCAAGTGTAGCCAGTGAGCAATTATTTAGATGATTTAATATATGAAGAACACAGAAACAGACTCAAAGGTGTAAAAGCGGCCAAATTAGTTTTTATTAAATATAATTTGCCTCTGTTTATTTTCGAGTACTTTAGTAAGTAAACTACAAAATACAAATTTGATTATACAAATCTTAAAAAAGAAATTGTATTTTTTCTTCATAGTATTAACCCGCTACTTTGACATCTGTTTCCGTTAAGACACATCCGTTGCATCGCTATTACGGATGACGAGTAACGGGTAACTCGCCGTCTAACTGCCTGGTAAACGTCCGGACCGAGCCTGAGTCGTCGACGAGGCTTAGTGTCCACGCGCGCCTCAAGGAGATGTCAGCAAACGTAGGAGCCCAGCAGGGTCGAATCCTACTAGGGCCATGGGTGATGCGAAAGAGAACCCCAGGGCCCTGGAATGAGGGCAAAGAAGGAACGGGATTGGGTTTTAGTCAGTAAAAGTTTAACACGAAAGGGCAGGAAACGTCACTGGATGATTTCCCACCTTAAAAAAAGTCGTACAATGACGAATACACATCTATGTAGATACGCGACCGTGGACAGCAGACCTTATTCTCCAAATTTTAAGCTATTGTTATAAAAACATCGAATTTTATTCAGCTTCACCTTTCATAGTTTGTGAATATATTATTGCATTGTAATCGTATGTTTTTGTTATGCGAATGTTATGTAACCATTATGAAGTAATTTCTATTAAATACTGTTTTGTAAAGTATTACTAATCGCTTTGTTGAATAGTATCGTAATGGCTGATATTATGATGATGATGATGCCACCTAGCTGATTTCGGTCACTGCGACCGCATTCCTTTGCTCCTCGCGGTTTTTGCAAGCTTAAGTTTGCTGCACTGTTATGTGTCCCCATGTTGCTTTGACAATTTTGGCTGAAATACTCCAAGATGACAAGCCAGAACACCGTTGACGACATGGTGAATTATAGCATAGTCGGCCTTATAATGTTCCCGCTGTTGGGACTCAGGCCTCCTCTCTAGGAGAGGGAATGGGCCGTAATCTACTACGCGGACCCAGTGCGGGTAGGTGGATGTCACATGTCTTCGAATTTTTGGTTCTAGGTTTCCTCAAGATGTTTTCCTGCACAGTTTTGAGAGCGGTGGTGATGAAATAAATTACAATAAATATATAAATTATATAATATAAATTATGTATATACCAATAAATAAGCAAAATCCATAAAAACTAATATCTATACGAATGACTAATCCTACTAAAAATAACCTACGTTACAAACTGTCAAATATACTACCTATACTTCAAACTAAAAACTATACGATCTACGCCTTATAAAAGTAAACCTAAGTACCTACCTAATATAAAAAAAAAATATTTAACAGAAAACAAAATACCTACCTACCTAAATAAACCTCTTTCTGATGATAACCAATCTAAACTCAATAAAAAAGCAATTTGAAATAAATTTTTTGAATCTTTGAATCATACTTTAAATGCCTTGATCTCTACATAAAATAGAATCGATTAGCATAAACATTTTTTATCTGACTGGCATTTTTTTTTTCAAAATCTGTGAATGCCGATCGAACAATATCTCAAACAAGTTATGGGTAGTCCCTTAGGTACATTTTTCTGTAACTCTAATGGTAATGTAAGAAACCTGCCCTTACTGACTCGTCTCGAAAATCCATACATACTGAGGTAAGGCCAATGGGACAGCGCGCAAGCTCGTCGTGACAAATTTGAGGCGACATCTTTTAGTGTTAGCTTCTTATATTGTTAAATTGTGATCTTCAGCAATTCGAAGCATTTTAAATTGTATTTTTGTTATTAAGACCTTACTAACCGATAGGCTTTATTACCCGAACCTAACTTATGTTTTAAAAAAAATCCTCGGAATAAATGTTTGTGCCCAGAATAGTACCAAAGTAGAATCATAGTACCTGCAAAAACACACCAGAAAAACCGGTTCAAAAAATAAACAAATAAACCAGACAATACAATAGGAAGACTAAACGACCTGTCTTCATATATTACGTAAAACAATCACAAATCATCTTAGTGTTAATGTAATTAAAACAGTAATCATTGTCCATTGTTCTTGCGTTAAATAAATGATATTATCTAACGACGGAGATGAGTTACTGTGTTTCTTGCTCCTACTTATAATTTTTGTTGACAACCGATTTAAATGACGATTATAAGTTACCTAGGTACATACCTACTAAAATAACGAGTATTTATGTTTTTACTTTGCCCTACACTAGGAATCTCAGCAACCACCCAGACCCAGAACGCCGATCTGTAGCATATAACATTTTCAGTCTTATAATGTTCCCACTGCTGGGACTCAGGCCTCCTCTCTAGGAGAGGGAATGGGCCGTAATCCACCACGCGGGCCCAGTGCGAGTTGGTGGGTGTCACATATCTTCGAATTTTTGGTTCTAGGACATGCCGGTTTCCTCACGA
The DNA here is from genome assembly GCA_961205895.1 of Mythimna pallens. Classification (NCBI taxonomy): domain Eukaryota; kingdom Metazoa; phylum Arthropoda; class Insecta; order Lepidoptera; family Noctuidae; genus Mythimna; species Mythimna pallens. The sequence continues at coordinate 2,525,580 of OY540824.1, forward strand.
TGTTTTCCTTCACCGTTTTGAGAGCAATGGTGATGAAATAAATTACACAAAGAAATGCGCCTGGCTGGGTTTTTGAACCCGCGACCTACAACTCGTAAGTCGGGGCCGTTACCACTCGGCCACCACTGCTCTCCTATCCGTAGGCCATACAATATTTCCAGGGTATAAAAATATAGGTATTGTTATGGCTAATATTTACGCTGTCTCTACCATTATGTGTCTTTGGAATGTGCTTCCCCTTGACATCAAAAAGGATGAAACTAAATTTTTCCTTCAAGCGTAAAATTCGAAACTACTGTAGAAAGAATAAAAATGATTTATAAAATCAAAAGTTTTTTATCCCGCCCTTATCCTTCTCACAGAGCCCAGACCACACCTACCCACCTTAGGCGCAGACTTGCAGACAGCGAGTAATGGGTAACTCGCCTTCCGACCGTCTGGTAACCGTCCGTAGTATTTTCCACGCGCGCTTCAAGATTTCAGCAACCGGGCCCAGCAGGATCGAAGCCTACTGGGGCCATGGGTGATGCGAAATAGATCCACGGGGCCCTGGAACAATGGCAAGGAAGAAACAGGAGTGGGTTTTTAGTCAGTAAAAGTCTAACACGCACTACCGCACCCATATTACCAACCCGGGTGCCACCATTGTGTGGACCGCCCGGAGGACACGGTGGAGCACACGGTAGAGGTGTGCCCCGCTTGGGCAGAGCACCGTCGTGTCCTCGTGAGGGCGATCGGCGGCAGCGATCTCTCGCGCCGGGCCTTGGTACAGGCCATGGTCCGGAGCGAGGAGGAGTGGCAGGCGGTCGCCTCCTTCTGCGAAGCAGTAATGCTAGCAAAGGAGGCGGCCGATCGCGTGAGGCAACGGCAACGGTCCTTACGCCCCAACCGCCGCCGGGATTCCGATCCCGATTTCCGGCCACCGTAGGCGCGGGCTTGCGGACGGCGAGCAATGGGTGGCTCGCCGTCCGATCGTCCGGTAACCGTCCGGGCCGAGCCCAAGTCGTCGACGGCGCGTAGTGTTCCACGCGCGCCTCAAGGAGATGTCAGCAACCGTAGGGGCCCAACAGGGTCGAAGCCTACTGGGGCCATGGGTGATGCGAAAGAGATCCCCGGGGCCCTGGAAAACAAATGGCAAAGAAGGAACAGGAGTGGGTTTTTAGTCAGTAAAAGTCTGACACTATCTCGCGCTCCGCCCAAGTGCGGGGGATGTCATGAGATGATTTTCCCACAGAAAAAAAAAAAAAAAACCCATATTACCAAAAAAAAAAAATGGCCACACCTACGGATTTTTTAATCTGGGATTATCTGAAGAATCGGCTGTATATTGTACAACAGTACCAAATCCATCAATCATCTGAATTGAAGGAAACCATTAGATAAGAAATCAACAACATTCCTACTCAAGTTCTGAGGCGAATTTTCATGAATGTTAGAGATGGCTTTGAAGATTGCCAGAGCCGCAAAAGACTATATTTCAATAATGTTATTTTAAAGAAGTAACTTTCCCATTTTTCAGATTTTGTATGTACAAGATTGAATTCATCAGCATCATCATCAAATTTAAAATTTAAAAAAAAATACAAAATTTTGAATTTCGCTTGTTACCTTGGAGTATTCACCTTCAAAAGGATCTTTCAGCGTCTGATCACAAGTTAGAACGCCTGATAACTTTGTCATAGCAGCATGCAGCGGACCGTCCGCGGTGACCGGACCGAGCGGAGTAGAGGAATATTTTCTTCAAAACTAAGGTCTTCTTGAGGTTACTTTACATAACTACTGTTTTGTTTTAATAAGTACAGTGACAGACCACAGGCTAAAACAATTTAGCACAATTATGTCAACATACGGTACATAAATCTAAAGTTCAATTATTACTGTAAACAGCAATTAATGTTTAATATGCTTCATCAGTGACAGTAAAGGTGAAATTATATGGAGAAGTTAATAAATGACACTGTTTTAATTACATTTACGCAAATAATTTCTAATGAATTATACCAGGATTTCTATGAAGTCTGGGCCCACCTTCGAATAGCTATGTGTGAATAAGCAGATTACGAACTTTTAGCAAAATTCAATAATTTATAAAAATAGCAAATTTTTGCCCTGGGCCTCAAGTCTGCTATTACGATAGTGTCAGAACGGACTATCAATGATTTCATAATTATATTACTCGTAGTTCCATAGAAATATTGTTATGACCTGATGATGATAAGTACCTTACTATAGAACTTGCACACCATTTAAGTTTGGCTGAGGGGTACTTTTTAGTGGTGGTACCACCACTAAAAAACATAAAATAAAAAACTTTTTACAAAAAAGAAATACAACCTACTTCAATGTAAAAAAACACTAAAAAGTGTAAAATAACTTTAATTTCGGAAGTCAGTATTAAATAACGAAGAAAAATAACTATTATAGAAATATTTATTATATTATTCAACTTACACCTATTGAAACAAAACAGGAACCGGAAAATTCTGGTTTAATTGAATTTGTTGTCGTGAACTCACCCTTGAACTTCGGGGGCCCTAACATTGAAAGGTAACCCCTACCTTGCCGTACTTTAGAGGTCAATGTCAATTGGCGTACAGGAAAGACCCTTCTGTGATCGGTACAATCACTAACTAATATATTTATTTAACATTTATAAATACGGCAAATGGATGTGTGGTGTGACGAGAATGGATAAAGTGAGAAATGAGTATATTAGGGGAAGTTTGAAAGTGGCGCCAGTGACTGAATAGTTGAAAGGGAATCGTTTGTCTTGGTATGGTCATGTGAAGAGGAGGGATGAAACGCATGTTACTAAAAGAGTTATGAGTTTACATGTGGATGGATGGAGAGGGAGAGAGAGACCAAAGAAAAGATGGATGGATTGTGTGAAGAGTGATTTGAAAGAAAACGAAGTTAGTGATAGTATGACGAGTGACAGGGCAGAATGGAAGAAGAAAACGTGTTGCGCCGAACCCAAACAACACGGGATAAGGGCAGGAAGATGATTTATAAATACGGCAATAAAATTGGTTGCTCATTTTTGTCATTAAATCTCTGATGATCCCACCCGCTCCCCTCCGAGCATAGCATATAGCATAATCACCCTTTTAATGTTACCACTGCTGGGACTCAGGCATCCTCTCTAGGAGAAGGAATGGACCCAGTGCGGGTTAGTCAATGTCACATGTCTTCGAATTTTTAGTTCTAGGACATGCCGGTTTCCTCACAATGTTTTCATTCACCGTTTTAAGAACAGTGGTGATGAAATAAATTACAAAATGCACCTAAAACCCGCAACCTAAAACTCGTAAGTTGGAGCCGTTACCGCTCGGCCACCACTGCTACCTGAGCAGGAGTAGTTATTCGATTATTTTCCATATTAAAAATGGCCCCATTTTTTTTTTTTTGCGCTGTGACGTTGATTACCTAGCTACGCCACTGAGTGAAACTACTGCGCATACTTTCGGAAATACAATCTTTAGAGGATCAATAAGTAAGTATCGTTTTAAAAATACAATTTTCATAATTGTACAATTTTTGCCACACATTTAAGCTCGTGACTGTACGTCTCATCGAGCCCGACCCTCCCCACCGAATTGGCGTCTCGAACTTCAGCTATGTTTTGACGTTTAACTTGAAATCACTGAACACAAAGTTTATTTTAGGGAGATGTGAAGGTAAGCTATTGTCGAGTCGATTATGTACGCTGTCAAGTTGGTAAGCATGTCGAACGATGTAAAGAGGAAACTTGGCACTAATTACATTGTTATAATTCTAAAACAAGAAGGTACTTGATAATATTTATGAGGAGCATAATAAACTCTTTCAAAGTACTGAGTGTTTCAGCAAAAACTTACTTTTGTAGATACGTAAAAAATACATATCCATACTAATATTATAAATGTGAAAGTAACTCTCTCTATCTGTCTGTCTGTTACGCTGTCACGGTTAAACAACTGCCCCCCTAGCCAAGTTACGATCGTTTCGCCAAGTTAGGCCTCGAGTAGGCCACGCTTCCGATTCCTTTGTTCTGACCACGTCACTGAGCGTTGAGATAACGTCAGAACAAAGTAATCAGAGGCGTGGCTTACTCGAGGCGTTCGACGCAATAGAAACGATCGTAACCTGGCTAGGGGGGCTGATCTGATGTTGATGAAATTCGGTACGGAGGAAGCTTGGACTCCTAGGATGGACATAGACTACTTTTTATGTCTTCGACTTCGCGTCCGCAATAACCGACTTTCACGCGAATCTGGTCCTGGTAGAAGATAGTAATAAATATATTATTACTAGCGGTCCCGGCAGACGAAGTTCTGCCCTAAAGCTGGCTTTGCGTTAGAAAAAAATTGAGAACCCGATTGCAGGCCACCTGCTTGATTCAATTATATTTTCAAACCATCCGGGGATCCATTCAAATACATACACACGAAATTTCATCCAAATCGATCTATTTATTGATCATCAGCATTTTTCATTTCAGCCAAAGAACGATCACTGTTGTACATAGGCCTTCTCCAAGTTTGGCCACAATGAACGGTCCTGTGCGTCTCCCATCCATCACAATCCCACGACTCTCACCAAGTCATCAATTAATTTGAAAACGGCAATATTTTCATTTACATATCGTGGATTTGATAGAAATTCAATATTACTTTTACCTATAATTACTCAATACTCAATACTTTATTGCAATCCATATGTATACATAGATGGTGTCGAAAATTTTTCACAGACCAATATGGACCCTGTCGGGCACAGCAAAGTTAGGAGAGAGGAAGAGAGTTAGGTAGTAATTTACGGAATTCAATAGAATTTTATTTAGAATGTGATGCGTTTAATTATGCATGTACATTATTATAATAATTATGTCTGTGTATAAGTATGAGTAAATTATGTCAGGTATCTTTATTTATCTTGTAACGTCATTATAATTAAATTATGTTCATATGACAATTAAATTATGTATGTGTACTATTATTATGTCTGTGTATATATGTATAGATAAATGATGTCAGGTATTTTGTTTATTTTTATCGTCATTATTATTAAATTATGTTTTTATTTAAGTCAAATTTTGTAAATATATTATTATTATGTCAGCAATTATATCGCTTATTATTGCTGATAATTAGTAAAAACGCGTTCTAAAACTCGTTATCATTGTACCTAGTCTTACCTACTCGTATAAATACCAACCTGTGATATAAATACTGCTTTGTCATACCAAATATTTCCACTTCGTTAGATATTTACTGTTACTAAGAACTTACCAAAGTATCAGCGAATTTATTTAAATTCAATTTATTCCAATTTCTGTGTCCATCTCTTAAGGCGTATAGTCCCTTAAACATCTGGCAGTGGAATTAAATACTGCACATTATGCTACATATATTCGTACTGCCATCTGCACCCGTATAGAACCCCGCTGACCTTTGATTTTCGTTAATACGTCAATTGTCCTTTTATACATATAAATAGATGGACTCAATAATGTCTTCACAATTACATTACAGAAAAGAAACCATATAAATATACTTATTTGCTAACTATATTCCCTTTTGCCTTTTCCATAGAAAATGCACAATTAAAGGTATGCAATTTTACTTACTCATTATTTTATAATCACTTCTAAAGCCCTAGAACATTTTTACAAGTAAGAACAAAGAACCGCTAATCATCAAGAAGCCTTAGGCTGCGTTCCTACTTTGTCGTGACGACAGATAATCGTGTAGTTTAAGTGTCGTGGCCCATATATTTAAATGAAGGTGCTCACATAAAGGACGACACGAGTAACCGTCGTCTACAACTTTTATTGCGGTGACAATAGGTTGTCATAACAGTGGGAACAGCTAGCACGAACATCGGCATCGTAAAGCGATAAAAAAATGGTTAGCTGTACAATAGTGTAGCTTGCTACAGGTGTGCTGTCTGCAGTGAAACGAAATAATGTCGTCGCGATGTAAAATGAGTTGCTGAACGATAAAAAATAATCACAATAACCAGTCGTTATAATAGGAACAGTTTGAGAACATACTCGTCCGACGATAAATTAACAGTTACGACTTAGAGGGAACGTGGCCTTACAATAACATGCGAGGGTGGACTGCAATACTTGGTCTTTTGTTTTCCATTTCAATCCCAATCCGGCTACATTGTTATCTATTGCACCCATAGCCCGCGTAAAAGCCCTAACGTCACCCTTGTAAGTAACGTTGTTTGACGTCATCAATAGCTAAGCCACTGCACTATGCAGAACAATGGTAATTTAATCCCTGTACCTTGTAGATACAATGAACCAAAGAACCCTCTAGAGCTATTGTTTGAGATTGATTGTAGTAACAATAAATCTCATACAATAGCTCGGCGTTGATAACAGTCATAAAAATCGTAAATTATTATTAATATATTAATAAAGTTATGCTAAAATAAATTTATTTATAACATTTTTTTTATGATCATTATCGATTATACCTTAAATCACTTATTTATTAAAGAAAAAAGATTATTTTCATATATTAATTATTTATTTTATTAATATATTAAGATTTGTATATTATTATTTAATAGTACAGTCATTTGGTAGTTTTACTTCAAAAGTTTTCTGGGAGTTTTGAAAATTAATAGTTTTATTGATTTTTATATGCTCTTTCTGAATTTTAACTTTGTCACCTTGTATTTTGGCCTCCCGCGCAGTTATATTAAAAAAATGGTGTCTAAAAGCAGTTTTTTGGCAATATCTTCTTTCTGACCCATTTTACGATAAACACAGTTTATACGAAATGAAACTAAAGACGATTGCCTGGCCCAGAGCGCCAGGCTAGATTTGCCGACGTCGCAAGTGTTGAAATTCAGATAGAGCACATGAAAATCTATAAAATTACCAATTTCCAAAACTCCCAGAAAACTTTCCCAGTCAAGACTATTTTAAAACCAAATAACTGTAGGTATTATAACGGAACTTCTTGATACGAAAAACGCTTTTAAGGAGCTGAATTTAGACATCAGCCATTAACCTACACTCATCATACTTGTACTGTTAATTACAATGTTTTCAAAAAAAACAATTGAATGATATCTCAATACTGTAGCTTTTCTAATACTGAAATCAAAAACAATAGAATGGATACCTTAGGTTTTTTTTTTTTAAGGTTTTTTTTTTTTTTTTTTTAGGTGGGAAAATCATCTTATGACAAATCTCGCTCTTGGGCGGAGCGAGAGATAGTGTCAGACTTTTACTGACTAAAAACCCACTCTTGTTCCCTCTTTGCCTTCATCCCGGGGCAGTAGGCTTCGACCCTGCTGGGCCCCAACGATTTGCTGACATCACCCTGAGGCGCGCGTGGAACAATACGCGCCGTCGACGGCTTGGGCTCGGTCCGGACAGTTACCGGACGGTCGGACGGCGAGCCACCCATTGCTCGCCGTCCGCAAGCCTGCGCCTACGGTGGCCGGAAATCGGGATCGGAATCCCGGCGGTGGTTGGGGCGTGAGGACCGTTGCTGTTGCCTCACGCGATCGGCCGCCTCCTTTGCTAGCATTACTGCTTCGCAAAAGGAGGCGACCGCCTGCCACTCCTCCTCACTCCGGATCATGGCCTGTACCAATGCTCGGCGCGAGAGAGCACTGCCGCCGATCGCCCCCACGAGGACACGGCGTTGCTCTGCCCAAGCGGGGCACACCTCCACCGTATGCTCCACCGTGTCCTCCGGGCGTTCCACACAGTGGCGACACCCGGGCGTGTCTTCCGCACGAATTCGGTGCAGGAACCTCCCGAACTTACCATGTCCGGTGAGGATCTGCGTCATGCGGTAGGTAAGGACGCCATGTGGTCTTTCCAGCCATTCCTCAAAGAGGGGACTTACCGCCATAATTGTGGCGTGCCCAATGGATATCATAGGTATGGATCATTCGGTAATAGGTACAACATCATTAAAATTAACCAAACAATTTGCTGCATGTGAATTACTTAGCTCTAATTGGTGATAAGCTACCATTTCTATAATATATGATTACATAAATACCCTAAATTGCACTTTGGCGAACCAAACAATGCGGCACGTGTACATCAAAATTGTGAGCTCAATCCTAACTGGGGTCCGCACAATACGTCGCTAGCAGTATGCTCCGCCACAGTCCGGCTTAAGGGCGTTGCTAGACGACTATATACGCATTCAGGGGGAATTAATTGACTCTGCACGAGGTAACGGGGAAGTTTGATTGAATTTCTACCTGTCAGTACGCTAATTGCATTTAGTGAAGCCGGCCGGCCGTCTAAATTAAAATGTTGCGAGTGCGAATTCTTTGTGCGCACAGCCCTTTGTACACCTACGGGGATATCAACGACGTCACGGATTATTTGATGGATCAAAATGGCGGACTTAGGGGGAGCGAATGTATTCTATTTTGATGTTAAAAATGTTTTTGTGGTGCTTCCTATAAAATGATGTATTACAATAAAACGCTTGCAGATAAAAAACAGATTATAGTTCCGATTACCGAGATACAATATGAGGATCGAATATTATAATAGAACTTCAAAGATATGAAGTATAAAATATCAGAGTTAGTGGGGAGTTTATGCGGGTTTTTGAAACCCGCATAAACTCCCGGATATTTTTTTGCAGCTTAGATTTTAAGCCAGGAGGGCTGGGGCTTATTTCGACGTATGTCACACTGCCGCTCACAACCCAATTTGAAAGTATTGGTTACAGGCCAGATTGCAGCCAGCACAAATTCCTATCTTAAATTGAATCGTCCACTGCTCTGCCACCTATGTTCTAGTGTAGGTGTATCATAAGTTCAAATAACTCTATTCTAATGGGTGCTAGCCCCTAACGTCAGAGATTACTACCAGAGAGGCATATAGCATAATCAGCCTTATATTCCCACTGCTGGGACTCAGGCCTCCTCTCACCAGGGCCCAGTGCGGGTGGGTGGATGTCAGAAGTCTTCAAATATTTTTTTCAAGTGTTGTTTTGAGAGCAAAAGTAATGAAAAAAAATACATTAAAAAAAATTCCTTCCTGGGTTTCCCGCGACCTAGAACTCGTAAGTCGGGACCGTTACTACGGCCACTACTGCTGATAACCAGAGAACCATTGAGGCAAAACATTTCAATACGCAACTGCTGGTCAGGCATGACCAGCAGTTCAAAGACAAAGCTTCGCTCAAAGACAAAGAGATCTCCGGGACAGCAATATAGGGTTACGACATAGCATGTTACCCCCGATACGGGACACAGGCAGCGTTTGTGAACTATTCACTCAAAGTTCATCAATATAGGCGGCGGATGAGCGAAGATTGCTTTGGTGAATTAATTGATGTACAATTTCCTGACAGACACCGACAACGGCATTCAAATACAAGGTATACTAAATACAGTTCAAAGCAAAATGAACTCAATACAAAAGCCCTTATTGATGTTTAGACCAAGTGAAATCCTGATGATTTCATTGAACGTTCGGAGAGCCTCTCGCTACCTGGAAAACTTTAAACAGACCATCTCCACGGACGGGGGTTCATATGGTTCCGATTCTCAGTGTTTGTGCAGCGTCTGTTTTTACACACCATGTCCCACCTTCTATCTTACGTCAGTGTCCTGTTACCTGTTCACGTAGAGATCTAATAACTGCGTCAGCAAATTAGTTTTGCTATCGACACGCTAAGAAGAATAAACCAAGTGTAATTCTTGGCGGCTTTATACCTAAGTGTTGGGGCTTCAATGGACTTTAATGAAACTCCCGTATCCGAGGTCCGATAATATATTTTGATTAAATATTAGTAATACGACCAGTACGATACGATAGTTGCAACGATGACAAAATTTTGACACAGTAAAAGGTAGGTGATCGAATAATAAAAAAATCACATTCAGTACGGCGCCCGCCTTGCCTTTTGGAAAGGCAACAAAGCTCGCACATTGATCTTCTTAATATTAACGCAGGCGTAAACTGTAAGCTTCAGATAACTTTGCACGATTTTTAAGTCTAAAAGGGGCCATTATCATGCAACTACGTTTTCCTTACGGTAGTTAAATTACTATTAACTTTAAGTGAGATTGCAGTTATTGCAGTAGTACAAAGGGTAATCCATTCTTCTTCGAAATAATGTAGTAAGATGCTTACTAACGTACACGGGCAACATTTCCGGGAATTATTGCTTGACTACAGTGGTTGGATTTAGTGGAAAAAGTATAAGTAAAAAGTTAAAAACAAAAATAATAAATTTATTTTTTAAATCATTTTCTATTTTGTTAATAAATGTACCCATTGGACGTGTGTCTTATTGCACATGAGTCAATTTATACTAAATGTTTGGTTTTTTAGCAACAATTAATTGCCTCTTGTTTTTTCTTTTCTTTGCTCTTTCACAAATAGCAAGCAATTTTTTTGGTAAGATACTCGTATTTAGGTACCTATCATTACTTTATATGATTGCCAAATTAAATACTAGTAATAAGACTACCACGGAGCAATACCTTAACCTAACACAAAAATAATTATAATCAAAAGTTTTGCCCGAATTGATAGATTCAATAACGTGGAATTCGAATATCAATACATTATATGAAATGGTTTTCAGCTATCTCGAAATATTTGCTATAATTTATTGAAAAATTCCATGATCTATCACCAAAGTTTTTTTGGTACATGTAGGAAACTTGCAAGAAAAGTCTATGGGAAATGAGACAAAAAATGTTATCTATGAAATTACGTCAGCGCTATTATCTATGCTCGGTCCATAACTTAAAAATCGAACAACAACTGCTTATCCCTAAAAGCAAACGAGAATAAAATATAAATGATAATGTGTGCACTTGAAATAACATTGATAACAATAATGACGCTTATCACTCACTGTTGGTATCAGTAACCTCCTTACAAGCAAGCCAGCAACTTGTACTAAAATGCCTTGTTTAAAAATATTGACCAATTTGCCTCGCTCCCAAATTCCTAATGATTTTGTTAATAAAATCCTTCCACTGTTGGCGAAGGTTGTGAAGAAGCCGGAAGATGTGAGTATATTTACAAAAATTATTGTTATTTAGCGTGAAGTTAGTGTTAATCAAGACTTAATTCTTTCGTTTTTTGAATATAATTGCTTTGGCTGCTTCCGCACTTCTATTCATTAGGGCGTAGTTCATGTAATATCGATGAAAATCGTATGGGTTATTGCTCTTATTACCTAGCCAGTGGACTGGCTAGGTAAAGCGCCGTACGCACCATTCATCTTACTGTGCGTTTTGTCAAACACATGCTATAACGGCTATATTTTTTTAGGTTTCCGTACCTAAAAAGGAACCCTCATTGGATCATTTTTTTGTCTGTCTGTCTGTCTATCTGTCTGTCAAGACTCTTTATCTCGGGAACGTGTGGAAGTATCGAGTTGAAGTTAAAACCATATACTCAAATTTGCGGCCTATGAAGCTGTGAAAAAATCAAACATCTGAGTTAACGGAAAAATATACGGCCGTTTATGTTGCAAAAAACGTGTATTTCGACACTCTCAAGGGAATCAAAATTCATAGGGTAGGTACTCCCCGTTGACCTAGAATCCTGAAATTTGACATGAAGCAAGGTATCATAACACAAGTATAGCAAAACATCTGAAAACTGTAAATTTGTAGTTAAGCCACAATTTTTTTTATTTGCGATTTTTAAAAATCGGGAATTGTAGTTTGTCAGAACACTCAGTCCGCGAGTCCGAATCGCACTTGCCCAGTTTTTAAATTACTTAATTGATACCAATTATTACGACAGAAGGCTAATTTTTGTACTTCCTTAGTATCATATCAGCGACAGTTAATGACAAAATGTCAAAATGAGAAAATTTATGGTGTTTTTACAAATTGCGATGCGAATGCGAAATTTAATTAAAATTTGGCAATCGCCACTAATGTGCTAACTATCTTTAAAGTATGCTTAAGTAGCCTGAAAATACAAAATTATTAATATTATTTATAAGATTGACAAATATCATAATTATGTTCTATTGCCTGTCGATTTTATTGAATCGGAGGTGGATTCAATGAAAAATTTGAAAAATTTTAGCATTAACTTTAATTTGAAAATATATCAATTTTCATGTTTATTGGTGCATAATCTAATAAATAATAATCTCATGTCAAACTACTATCAAAATCCTCCGAAACGGCTTGACCAATTGATGATGAAGATGGTCTTAAAATAGGTTATAAGTTATTTTTACCCTGCTACCACCACCACCTGTTTTTTCATTGATAATTTACGTGGCAGAACAACGTTTGCGGGGTCAGCTTATATTTGTATGTACAGAGGTGTATTAAAAACCCTTGTATATAATATACCTATTAAACAATAAAAACAACCTATAAAAATATTGTATTGTATGTTTCTCGGACTAATATTTTTATTACGAGGCTTCTATTAATAGTAATGTCTAAGATAAAATGGTTTATAAATTTAATTCATATGCTTTTGAATATTTTTAATGGCAGCATACTAAAAAAATATGCCAGCAAATTTCTTTAATTGCCCATAATATCTTGTTTAGAATAAAAATACGTAATTTGAAATAAAATTCATGATCACCATTATTTCAGCCGAAACTGTCGGAAATCAGGAATTAGAAATGTTTATTTCAAGTAGACTAATTACAGACACTTTTGAATTGTCAAAATGTCGGTCAGTCAAAAAAGTGAAGCTAAATTGCACGTTCCATAGCGTAGATCTCTATGGAGAAGAGGGTGCAAGAAACTCCATGGAAACTCTTTTAAATCATATGAGTTACATAAATCTTGCTTACATATTTCTTGTTACTTCTATTATGTGAACACAATGTAGATAAGAAATAAGAATAAAAAAATAAATAAAATTGAAATTGAATTAAGCCACTGGCAGCTAAGAGATGACCAGTCTCAACTGACTACAAAATATAAGTTAGGACAACGGCAAGACAGATTAATCAACATTGATTCAGTGACTAGCACAATCAACCACCTGATCATGAATGACTAGCAGAATCAACCTGATATGATTAGGAATATCTGAAAATACGATACGGAAAATCAAATACAATGTTACGTAATTCCTATTTTTAACTGCTTCGAAAAATTATATTTGTGACTAGACTGGACTTTGATAGTCGTTACAGATAGTCAGAAGTTTGACACCAGGAAAACTGACACTGTTGTGTCATGGGTTCCATGTTAAAGGGATGCAATTCGACAAACATTTTCATCACAGTTTTTCATACAAACGCTCTTATGCGATTATGACGTTATTACACATTTTTCAATAGATATTTTGGCATTGATACATCTTGTGAATATTATCTAGGCTTCTATTGAAATCAATTTATAAATTTGTGCAAAAACTAATCCAGCAAAGAGCTCTTAAAATTTGCTATTTTGACAACTACAACTATACCTATTTGAACTGTGATACTTCATAATTTACCCAAAAATAAAAAAAAAAGTTTAACAATAGAAGTCTTGCAAATTTAATCAAGATTCTAAATGACGACAATTTCGGTTGCTTTAGATGAAGTTACAAGCTTTTATACCATGCTCGATGTCGACGACAGGCGAGTGGAAAAGGACCCTCTTAAGGCTCTAGCCCCCGAGCAGTGCCATAAAACAATGACTTTCTGAAGCCTACTTCTTGGTAACGGCTCGATTAATAGATTTGAAAAAAATATATCTTTATTATAAATTCGTGTACATTTGATTTTTTCGTAAAATAAGAAAAAAAAAATTACAACAATATATTTTTTTGTTTGTTTTCCCAACTATTTTCAAACGGCTTTGATCTTTACAAATATGTTTACAAAAAAAAAATGCTGGTTAAGTGTTCTTCAGAATGTACATAGCATTATTTACATATAAATCAATTAATATTTCATATCATCATATCATACAAGTTTGTGTGCATTTAACTGCGGCCAAATGTTCAAGGGACTATACGCTTTAAGTCTGGGTTGCGGAAGTCAGATAGGCAGATTCGACACTCTCAAAAGAACAAAAATTCATAGGGTACTTCCCGTTGGCATAGAATTCTGAAATTCGGCATGAAGCAAGGTTTCAAGGGAAAAGTCTGAAAACTGTAAATTTGTAGTTACGTCAAAAAAAAAAGTTTTTGCAATTTGGATAAATCTTCGTAACTCAATTCGGGAATTGAACTGTTTTTATAGATAAGTTTGTACGGAACCCTCAGAGCGCGAGTCCGACTCGCACTTACCTAGGTTTTTAATAATTTGTTTTCTTTCTATTCTTAGAAATTCGTCTGCGTGGTATCAGGCGACTGTGCTATCTCTTTTGGCGGTCAGTCGACGGAAGCCAGCGCTGTGGCAACCTTGGAATCCATTGGACACCTAGGACTGGAAGAGAACAAGATCATAGGTTCAGAAGTCACCGCTTTTATTGAAAAGGAACTTGGAATCGCACCGGCTAAGTAAGTAGTTCATATAACTTCTCTCGAATATGTTCGAATGACTATCTGAGGAACTTAACGCCTCTACCAACTTTGCAACTAAAAATTTTGCTGCAATTTCGAGGTCATGTCTAGCTGTCCTTGAATCGAGTACCTATGAAGTTTTGAAGAAAATAACTTAATATCGGTGTTCAAAGTGATTCCAAATGTGTTGATGTTTGTGATTTGGGTGGGGGGCATAAAGGTACACTATGTGGCTTGTGAACCTTGCCATAGTGGATCTTAATAACGTACTTGGGAGCAATGGGGGTATTTTACCAATTGAGAGTCAAGTGATGTGGCAGGTTGACTGTTAACAGATATGGGTGTTGGTGTGAGCACAATGAGCCAGAGCACAGTGAGACAATTTTAATATAGTCCGAAGATTAATTATGAAGATTATCAATTATTTTGACAAATATAACGCTTGTGGAAGATAAACCTCCCGTCATTTGACTGACCTGTTGGTCTAGTGGTTAGTGGCCCTGACTGCTATGCCGGAGGTCGTGGGTTCGATTTCCATCCAGGACAAATGTTTGTGTGATGAGCACGATCATTTGCTCTGTGTCTGGGTGTAATTTATCTATATATTATAAGTATTTAGAAATATATAAGTATGTTTATCAGTTGTCGAGTACCCATAACACAAGCTCTGCTTAGCTTGGGACTAGACGGCGTTGTGTGATAGTTGTGTGAATATTGTGGAATATTATTATTATTTCAACCTCAATCTTGGGGTCAAATTTCAATAAAAATGTAATTATATATATTTGAGTATAGGGTGATGCTAAGCGTCTACATAAGCTGTCACGCTCACGCACCTTCTTATGTCAGATATCGATATGTACCTAGCAGCCGAGTATATTGTATTGTGTGTTATATTTAGTGGCACAGTATTTATCTGTAAGTGGTATATAGGCAGAATTCTCAAATGATCGCAACAGCAATAAATTAATAGAGAGTTCATGGCGTACAATTAAAATAACAATTCACTTTACAATAAATTTTATTTCACATTAGATATAATTAGGTAATTACAAACGTAGGTGGACCCTAAATTTGAGAAAACCACTGATCTTGTTAGAAGAGTCTAAACTACTCAACGGATTGCCCAAAACTACTATGCGTAAACGACATCCCCCTAATGATCCCGCTCACGTGACTCAACTACAACGTCACAGTGTTTCTCCCCACTGGTACTAAGGAATCAATTTAGTGTCTTAATATTGCTAAATTGTCATATTGCCTATTTATACTTATTATACATTTAGAAAGAAGAAAGAAAGAAAGAAAAAAAAATATTTTTATTTGGCGGAACAAGGCGCAAATTTAGAACTAACAGATTATAAGCATATTATGTGAAAGAAATATGCGCCACATCCGCGCAAAACGGCCGAACGCTCATTATGCTGAGCGTTCGGCCGTGACCACACGCAAAATGCGATGAGTCTACGGCGCTGGTTTTCAGCGTGGGCCGGTAACGGTATCGACATAAAGACGTCGGCACGGTATTGTGTACCAATGGCTTTGAATAAAATAGATAAATATAAATAAAAGGGAAAGGCAAAAAAAAAAACAATGAATAAATAAAGTGGAAATACGATATCATAATATATATAAAGTGGAAACATTACGTTGCGTCTGTACCATTTACAATCACTAAACTACAACAACTAAAAAACAATCTAAAATATAGCATCGAAATGACAGAACTTAAAAAATAAATCTTAATTGGAAAAGCTTAAATTCAAACCAGTATTTAATAACGACAAAGGCATTCTGAATAAATGAAGTACTTCATAATTCATACTCGAAAGGGCACACACTGTCGAAAATTCAATATTCAATGTATTCAATTCGATGAATACAGAGCTACCATAAAGCTAGTGTAGGCTATATCATTGAACAGCGGGGACGATTGACCCTTTGTATTGAATGGAGATACTACATTCTAAAGCCGTTTGCATTCGGAGGTTCTGGAGTGGGGATCGTGGACCGGAACATACAGCGTTTGAAGGCCTCTTACTATGAGAACCAATGATCTGGAATTCACTGGATGTGACTGGCACGTACGTCGTACGTACGTGTTAATGTTGGGAAGACTATGTTTAGCAGTAAATGTTTATGTAGTGAACCGGGACCGCGGTCCCAACTTCTATTTTTTTAGTAGTATTTAGGGACCACAAATAAAATAAATACTTTTTTTTGGTAACTGTACTTTAATGCCTTTTTCCTTGTGGTCCAAAAATAAATATAATAAATAAATAATTAAAGGTGGAATTAGGGACCGCGGCTCCGGTCCAAAGACCTGAATGAGCCAATGTTTTTCGCTTCAAATGATGATGATGATGATATGCTTACCCAGCCTAGATATTTTTAACTAAATAACTTCTCCATTTCTGGGCGAAGTGGAGGGAGTGTCAGATCTTTATTGACTGTAATCCACTCGTGTC
This sequence comes from Mythimna pallens, assembly GCA_961205895.1. NCBI lineage: Eukaryota > Metazoa > Arthropoda > Insecta > Lepidoptera > Noctuidae > Mythimna > Mythimna pallens. The sequence continues at coordinate 2,542,479 of OY540824.1, forward strand.
CTCTCAGTTTTTCTTTGCGTTCAAAAGCCGTAAGCTTTGTAATTATTGTATCAGGCTGGGCGCCAAACAAACACAACGAGAAAGAAATAAATAAACCGGGGTCGACGTACTAACCCCCGTTTATTTAGTTCTTCCTAAGTGTATTGAAAAACGACGTTTGATACTCGTGGAAATTTTTCACTGCAGCTTTCGGCTCCAGAATTCCGCCGCGGTCGCAATGACAAACTTTCTCCACTTGTATTAAAATGTACAATTTTTTTATATTTGTCTATCTCTTTGTTTGTTCCGGCTAATCTCCAAAACGGCTGGACTGGTAGTGGTATCATAAAAAGTAATTTAGCTTCTGAAATTTTAGAAAAAAAACTAAACACTTCTTGTTATTATAGTTTATATTGTAAACACTGCAAGCACTGGTTTATATTATATCAATTTAAAATAAACAATATAACTAAATGGGATTGTGCTTTTAGTAAATTGATAAATTTGTTTCAGCTTCTTCTTGTCATTCTACGACATCGCGGGCAAAGACATCGTTAAAGGAGGAGTTTCCTTTGGTTAGACTTCACAAAACAGTTTTTAAATGAAACCATAGACTAACTACAATATTCATAGCAAAATGTATTAATCACCCAAAATAATCAGAATGAAAATCAAGCCACTCGAAGATCCTACACTAATCCATCATCCATCTATAAAGTCTAATATAAAGTTGTATCAGGAAAAATGTTATTAGCACCCTTAATTAACCTCTAACTGTTGGTAATAGAAACGATCCTTTGAAAAACTTGAAATAAACAAAAAAAAATACTTGTCAATGGTAGTTTTTTTTTACCCGCCTATGGAAAATGAAAAAATATTAAAATACATGGACTGCCTGAATTGAACATAGCTATAGATTCATCTTCAGTCTTAATTTTTCTATTTTCAATACACTTAGTCGAAAACCCGCTCCTATCCTTACCGCGCTTAAGCATGCAATTTACTGTTTTCCACACTAGTGCGGAAAAGTGCTGGCGTTTCCCCCGCCACATTTTATTACATAATATTATATCGTATCAGGTTGGGTGCGACCCCCACGAGTCGCCGGTCAATCCTCGTTTATTTATTTCTTCATAAGTGTATTGGAAAGACACGTGGAAATTTGTCACTGCAGTACTCCTCGGTCGCAATGACAAAAAACAATCGAAAAGTACTATTTTGTGTATATTTCGAGGCCAGATCTTAGAAAAAACTGGCGAGATCGTTTCAAACGTTAAAGTTTGATGATATTTCTATTTTCGTTTAGCCTACTTTTTTTAGACCTTTTTAATATCAGTTTTATCATTTAAGTCCTACATCAATGATATGGCCAAACGAAGATTGACATATCATCAAATGTTAACGTTTAAACCACGACTTAAACATGACAAGCTGACGAACAACCTGTGTATGAACAGTCGGTTGCTTAAAAAATGTTCGAACAAAAGGTGTCCTATTTTTCCGAATATAATAAATAACATATCCCTGGATTCATTTTGATCAAAAGCCATCGCAGGATATTTGATGTTACTGTAAATCAAATACAGCAAACTGCTCAAATGAAAAAGAGCTTGAGCTTACGATTTGCTCACTAGTAGCGCCATCTAGATAATGGATTAAGTACTACAATTTTTTTTTTTAATTCTGTAACTTATTTTGTCACATGTTTTGTTAATGTCTGTAATAGTCTGAGTTCCCAAGGTTATTATGACAATCCTCATGAGACAAAAGAAAAAAGAACAGCAGCAAATTATTTTCTATGAAAATATCTTCTAATGTACCTACAGGGTGTTTGGTGCATCGTGTGCTAAATTGAAATGGTCGACGAGAGGGGTCATCTGCTATCCTTTCAGACAACTAAACACTTCTCATACCCTATAGATTTATTTTCATCGACTTTTTATTGTTTTATGAAAATAAGACCCAAATGTTTAAATCAAATACAAATTTAAAAATTTTGCCACAGTAATTGCCTGGACAGAAATGGGGCTGTCCCCATTTCTGTCTACGAATTTACTGTCCATTCCAGGTCGCCTGGAAGAGATCACGGAATGCGATAAGGCCGCCCATTGTATGTACGTATGTGTTTTATTTTCCTTTTATGTTTGTACTAGCTTTTGTCCGCGCCTTCGCCCGCGTGGAAGTTGGATAACAAAATAATTTTAGAAAAAAATTAGTAAGTAGGTAGGTATCATAATATGCGTCCAATCTAAGTCGTGGGGGTGATCGGTGGCAACGATCTCTGGGGTCGGGACGAGTTTGTTTTTTGAAATCGGAAAACCAAACCAAGATAATAATACCAAATCGCTACAAAGCCTCGAGCATAGGCGCAGGGTAGCCAGCCTATCGGTATTTTACAGGATGCATTTTGGAGAGTGTGCGCGGGAATTGCATGACCTGATTCTGCCATCTCCTTTCTACCATCGGACAACCCGACGTACGGCGAGTATCCACCCTTACGTTGTTTGCTCGAAACTTCAACGGTCCGGACTAAGCGTTTCGCTTCATCGTTTATACCGCGTACATCGAAGGACTGGAACAATTTGCCCGCTGCGGTCTTCCCGCCCAACTATAATGTAGGTGTCCTCAAGGCTAGAGTGAATAGGCTCTTAATAAACTAGTGCGCCTTACCATCAATGATTGCATCACTGCTTACCATCAGGTGGGATCGCAGTCAAGCTCTAGTTTATATCAATTAAAAAAAAAAAAAAAACGACGCGAATAGCCAAAAATAGAAAGCAAATTATTAGTCAAATAACAGAGTATAGGTAACTAAGTACCTAACTGTATGCATTATAGTGTAAAGCGCGGGCCGATACAGAGCACACAACGTTAGCGCGATTCTGAAACCTATATCGGGCGCCATCTATCGGAATCCATGAGTAACACTTATTTATGTTTCGAAAGTTGTTTTTTTTTTTTCAAATGCTGATTTATTTAAAGTTAGATTTAATGTTTTAATATTATTTTATTTTATTTGTTTTAATTGAATTATTTTATTATTCGTTTGTATCATAGAACTGTACTAATTTTGCGAAAAGTCTCATACAAATTTCCATACCCTATTTTAAGGGTTGGGGAAAATTTTCAAAGAAAAATTAGGCAGATATTTTTCTTTGGTAACAAAGACTGTGTACCAATTTTTAGCTTCCTACCTTGAAAATTGCGAAAAGTCCCATGTAAAATTTCACCCCCTCTTTTGAAGGTTTAGGGGTAGATTCCCAAAAAAAAATATGCACAATTTTTTTTTTAAGTCACAAATAGTCCGCATACCAATTTATAGCTTTCTACCTTGAAAATTGCGGAATGCTCCATACAAACTTCCACCCCACATTTTAGGGGATTGGGGGGGTTAGAAGAAACAAGAAGTAGCCTATGTCACTCTCCATCCCTTCAAATATCTCCACTTAAAAATTACGTCAATTCGCTTCGTTTTGCCGTGAAAGACGGAGAAAAAAACAAACACACACACTTTCACATTTATAATATTAGTATGGATCTTAGTCGTGTGCAGCGCGCCTTAGTAAACTCCACTGCGGGTGACGTAACCTACGACAAACTTATTATTTGCGGTTGGTACAGTAATCGTTTCTGGGGATTCTGGTTTGTTTTTTATTGTATATACTTTTTCGGGATAAAAAGTACCCAGTGTGATGCCCAGGATATTAAAGAATAATTTTACCAAGTTTCATCATAATCGAACCGGCAGTTTTTGCGTGATGCGTGAACAAACATTTTTGGGTTCGGTGTCGGTCTAGTAACACCCCCTGCCATTTATTTTTTTTTATATTTTCAATGTACAGAATTTTCACTTCTACAGATTTATTATAAGTATAGAATGGTGTACATTAAAGGATAAATAACAGGTCACAGTGTTCGTTTTAGAACTCTTTCGAAACGGTTTGACCGATTTTTATGAAATTTGTGAATTTTTAATAGGTCGTAAGCTACGTTTTACCCTCACACCTTCTATTACCACGCCCGTTACATCATTGGACCATCAGACGTATAGCGATGCGCTACCCCCACCGGTACATGGTGGTCATCCCACCCGTTTCGTGGATATCACAACACGTTATGGACACACACATTACGAGTACAGCTAAGGAGTGGAATTTCTTGCCGGAGTCTGTTTCCTGATGGCCACAACCAAGGATTTTTTAAGTCAAATGTAAATAGGTTAGTTCGTTAGGTAAGCGCTCTCCATCGTCGATCATCGTCGCTTTCCATCAAGTGAGTTAGTGATGAAGCGCAACCGCATAAAGATTAAAATAAAAAAAATTGACGGCAGAAAAAAATTGGCGTTTCGCCTCGTCATTTATACCGCGTATATCGAGGGGCTGGAACAGTTTGCCTGCTGCGGTCTTCCCGTCCGATTATAATATAAGTGTCTTCAAGGCTAGAGTGAATAGGCTCTCAATAAATCAGTGCGCCTTATTACTTACCATCAGGTGGGATTGCAGTCAAGCACTAGTTTATATCAATTAAAAAAAAAACAGTAAGCGCAGTGGTTATGCAAGTGACTGACGTACTGCACGTCGCGGGTTCGATTCCCACATGGAACCCATATCTGTATGGACTGCTTAAGAGTTGTGTTGGTTCTGGGTGTCTTATATATCTGAGTTTATTTATATATGTTTGCCTTCACGATACAAGAGTAATTCTTACTGTGGGGTAATTAAAAAAAATAAATAATAATAATCAGTAGGTCTTGCTGAAATAACACAAACAAACAATATAATCTCAATGATTAGTCCAAATTGGCTAATATTTTCCCCGCTTGGGCGGAGCACCGCTGAGTCCTTGTTAGGGCGATCGGCGGCAGCGACCCCTCGCGCCGGGTGCTGGTACAAACCATGGTCTGGAGCGATAAGGAATGGCAGGCGGTCGCCTTCTTCTGTGAAGGCGGCACGCGTGAGGAAACGGACTTCTTTAAACCCCAGCCGCTGGGATCCCGACCTCCATCTCCACCCACCGTAGGCGTCAGCAATGGGTAGCTCGTCGATCTGCTGTCCGTTAAACGTCTGGACCAAACCCGAGTCGTCGACAGCACATAGTGTTCCATGCGCTCTTCAAAGAGATGTCAGCAAAATCGTAGGGGCCCAGCAGGGCCGAAGCCTACTGCGGCCATGGGTTGACTTCCGAAAGAGAAACCTGGGGTCCTGGAACGCAAGTCAAAGAAGGAACACAGGTGTGGTTTTAGTAGAAGTTATTACATGACTGGAACCTTATGAAAACGGATTCGGTGACGATCACTCCACGGACTAGTTTACAGTAACATTATTGATAATATTTAATTTTAACATCACAATAAGGAATATGCATGCCGCCATTGTATTTATAAATGCCAGCTTATATCACAAAATAATTTTTGAAATATCTTCATCAAAAACGAAGTTTTAATTTCGTTTTTGATGAAGATATTTCAAGAGATAGATACATTTATTTCATCATCATCATAGACGTCCACTGTTGGGCATAGCCCTCCCCGAAGCGTCTCCACAACGACCGATCATGTGCGTCTCGCATCCACCGCATTCCCGCGACTCTCACTAGGTCGTCGGTCCACCTTGTGGGAGACCTTCCAACGCTGCTTTTTCCGGTACATTTATTTAAAATTGTTATATCTCGTTTGCTTTCTACCAATTTTAATATTATTTTCACTGTTAATATTCCATTTTTAATAATTATTGATAGATAACAAATAAATTTTGCATATATATTCCGAATTTCTATTAATTAAAACCTTTGCTGCATTTCGAAATTTAATTACATAGGATTTTTTAAGGAGATGCCTCCCTACTATTGTGACGTAGGGAAGCATGCAAAATAAACTGATGTTATAACAAAAATTTCACGATAAATATTGATGGCGGCAAAATAACTGCGATTTCATTTGAACTCTCAATTATATTGTGATGGAAACATACAAAAAAAAAATACAGTGCAAACGTACTGTTTGTAAATTATTCATGCAGTTAATTTAATTATTCGCTATCAGACTCCAATTAGTGAAACACGCGGATGGTTGAGCGATTGGCGAGCCCTGCGCGTCGCTAGTTTGATTTCCGCAAGGAACAACTATTTTTATTGGCTACAGATAGTTGATCCGGGTATGTGAGCTAATGTTTGTGAAAACACCCACGATGCAGACACCTACATCGAGGGTTCTTTGTCACACTAGGAATTTGACTGACCTGTTGGTCTAGTGGTTAGTGGCCCTGACTCCTATGCCGGAGGCCGTGGGTTCGATTCCCACCCAGGACAAATGTTTGTGTGATGAGCACGATCACTTGTTCTGTGTTTGGGTGTAATTTATCTATAATATGTATGTATTTAGAAATATATAAGTATGTTTATCTGCCTAGCTTGGGACTAGACGGCATTGTGAGATAGTTGTGAAAAAAAAATCCCAGCGTGAGGAAACATATCATACAATTATACTTAACTGTAAACTCAATGAATAAAAACCGACTTTATAAGAGTTAATAAGAATTATAAAAGCCGACTCACGTGACCAGAAGGTTGGGCTTTTCTTTAACCAACGAATCAGCTTTGCCATTCAACGTGGCAAGGGTGCCAACGTTTTGGGCAGTTTTCATTGACTTCGATGTGGATGAATTTTTTTATGCCCAATTTTTTTGAAATTGCCGTTTTTTCAAAACGGATTGCTTAGATGTGTTATATCTTTGGATTGACTTGAAACTATAAGTTCATAATAATTATAAACTTTATATTAAAGGTACTTTATTATTTTTTGATAACAGGTTTTTGTTATCGATTTCTTTGCGTTTTATATTTTCTGTAATATCGCAGTACTTATAACCATGAAAGCTAAAAAACAAGTTTATTGTATGGGAGCCTCCTTAAGGCGTGTAGCCCCTGGAACATCTGGCTGGAATTAATCGTATTGCTGCCTAGGCGGCAGTTCGAGTATCTTTGCATTTTATTCCGGTCGACTGCGCCCGGATAGAATAGAATAGAATAGAATAAACTTTATTGTTTACCAGAATAGTAACAAAACTTTATAGAACCCCGGTGACCTTTAAATCCATTTTCGTTCCGAAACATTGAATGGTTTTTTTTTGTTATAAACTAATGCATGACTGCAATTCCTGATGGTAAGTAACGATGCTCGTTGGTGATGAGGTGCACTAGTTTATTAAGAAATTGCTGGTTGGTTGGTTGGTTTATTAAGTGTAACACTTAACCAGCAATTTTTCAGTGTAAACATATTTCTAACGACCAAAACCGTTTGATAGAAATAGGGAAAACAAGCGAAATATATCATGTTGTTATTTTTATTTTGCAAAAGTATTAGTCTTAGGAAAAAATCACAAATATTGATGATGTTGTAAATTAATCTATAATAAACATATATGTTTTTCATACTTATTGATCTAGCCGATACCGAGGTCTTCAGAAAGTCACTGTTTTATAGCAATTTTCGGGTGTAAGGGCCTTAAACATTTATTTTATTCTGCTTTTTAGTATTTTTAGTAATAGCTGCAACAGAAATACATCATCTGTGAAAACTTCAACTGTCTAACTATCACGGTTCATGAGATACATCCTGCTGACAGACGGACAGACAGACAGACCAGCAAAGTGATCCTATAAGGATTCCATTTTTTTCGTTTTGAGCTACGGAACCTTAAAAATCGATGCTTTGGTAGTTAATAATACATATTACTTATACTAAATTAAAAATCTTAAACAAAGTCTTGTTCCAATTTACCCCTGCGTTCCTATTCGATCCATGTGACGGTATAGTTAGTGAAATTAAAATACAAGTAATTTTGTTCATATAATTTATTAAAATCTTTGAGGTAATAACAAAAACAAATTCACGTCATCAGAGACATTACGATGTCTTCACATTAATTTGGTAGATTTTACTGAGGTAAGTAGCAACAGTTCATAGACGTCGATTGATCCATTCTTCCAATGAATAATGGCATCTAGGGTTCAAGGAGTGCTCGACTGGTCTGCTAACAAACTTGAACAGATTTTTTGAGTAAAAAGAGAGAGACAAAACACGCACGGCAATGATTTCTCACTCGGTCTTTAGTCAATGTGCCTCGACACCGATACAAATCTGCGACGCTTCTTACAACAAAATCTCAGATATATTAGGGGACAAAATGTCCCGCAACATGACGCGCAACGCTCAAACCCAACATGTGACGCTGCATCGTTGCTCAGTGTCCTGCCCCCCTAGCCAAGTTGATAATCTGCAATCGCTAACACTGGTCGAAAACTAATCAAATGTATGGGAATGACATCATCTTAACGTTAAGTCACGTGGTCAGAACCAACGAGTAGAAAATTCGTAGCCAAGTTCACAATGTTCAAAATGATAGAATGAATTGTTATCGTTTATACACACAGTCTTACTTGTGCCGCGTACCGATGTGGACGCATTGTTTACGTGTTATTTGTATCGATTAGCGCGGCGTAAGCTGTTGCTCGTAATTACTCGCCATGAGTAGTAATCTTGTGGTGAACGAATTGCTGGCCTTCCTGCAGCAGAAGCTGGATGTCATGGACGAGGTGTCCGCTGTCCAGATCTGCGCAACGAATTTCAGCGAGGAGGACATAGCTGCTGCGAAGTTGATGTTGTTTAGTGTGCTAAATAAGCGTGACCAGATGGTGTCCCGCCGGCGTGACGGGACTAGAAAGAGCATACAGGATATTATCACGCTGTTCAAGGAGACCGACCCTGACGACGTGCCGACGTTTGTGGCGAAGGAGCTGCACAAGCTTCCTCCAGTCACCTTCGATCACGTTGATGTCACTAGCCTTTTGAAGGACATTGTCTTTCTAAAGGCCAGTCTTGCGGATGTACAGGCGAAGTTAGATGCATCCCAGAAAACCGTCGCCGATTTACGCCAAGAGTTGGTGAATTTCGCAACACAGCGGCGGTAACTAGGTCATCAGTCGATGCGTCTAATGTAAACACGCGTCATGGAGCTAGCCTCAATTTATTGTCGCCGAATTCCGTGTCAGCAGTTTCGTCGCCAGTATGTTCTCGACGAACATACATGCTGAGACTGCAGAGTGCTCACCCCGAGCGCCCCACAGCTCCGTGCCGGTCATGCGCCTCCTCCATGCGCCGCCGCCCGTCCCCTCCGCCCCGCCCCGCTACCTGTACATGTAGCCCCAGCGAATCTGCATCATCAGGATTACGCTAGCGTCACCGCGAGCGCCCCTGCCGCTCCTATATCGAAGCCTTTGCCTAATAAAGCAATGAACAAGGCTGAAAATAAAGATGGCTTCGTTACGGTACAAAGGAGGAAACGCCAAAAGCAAGCCAACCGGAATCTCTGCGGCAAAGCACCAGCATCGCCTGGTGCGAGTGTGTGTGCCGCTCAGCCGAACACACCGGTGTACATCTCCCGCCTGCATTACACCACAAAGGTGGAGGACATCGTCGATTATGTGCGCCAAAAGTTGAAGTACACACTGAGGGTGCAGTTGCTGGAGTCGCACCGGTGTCAATTTTAAGGCATTTGTGGTGCGAGTACCGAACTGTTTTCTACACCTTGTTATGGACGAAGACTTTTGGCCACAGGGTGTGGTGTTCCGTCGCTTCCGCGGACAAATACCACAGGACAGCACCAAGACGAATAGTGCGAAGTGAAGTGTTACTAACATAGTTTTAAATCATATTTACTAACAAAATTATTTAGAATGTTATTATTATGTATTAGTTTATTATTTTTAAGATTGTTATTTATGTATAGTGTCTATGGGCCTTTGTAGCCTGAAATAAAGAGTTATTATTATTATTATTATTATACAATGTTCAACGCTACATCCTTTGTCATTGTAGAACGAGTCGCCGACTCAGGCGCGTCAACATGGCTACCAACTTATCGTTTTCTACAATTGCTGACACCGAGGTGTTACTGAGTGGAGAACGGAATTCGACACGAAACGGTTGTAACTTGGCTAGGGGGGCTGATACTTGCCCGTTAACATTTTATGACGCATTCACGTGATTCAGGACATTTTGTTGGATAATTGGTCAGCGTTGCGCGTCACGTTGGGGAACATTTTGGCTCCTAATGTATCTTAGGTATAATAAACATATCATACAGAATCCATTCATTAACTCTATCAGACAGAACGTTAACTTATGAGATGATCCACATCTTAGAAACTAAAAAAAACTATCAACAACTTATTTTATAATATTTTTATAATATTCTACTTACTAATACTAATTGATCTGTCATGCATTTAATAAAAACCCAAAAGGAGTCAGAGTAATTCTTCGTAAAACTTCTCCGAAAATAATAAATTAAATAATTTGATTTTTCTGAATAAAATAAATTAAATAATTTGATTTCTCTGAAAAAAAACAAATATAACAAATTAAATTCTATAAAAAAAACCTCTAAAAAAAAACAAATGTTTGGATTTACCTGCCCATTTTGGCGAGTTTTCGTGATTGTTTTCTTTTTTTATATAAGGTATGGCGGGACCAATCACTAAAAACAAAACATGTTACTTCACCAAATGTATGGTGGTATGACTGATCTTTAGTTACATCAATAATATTTTTTTTTCTGGTTTTGACTTTTGAGTTATTTAAATAGGTACTTACTTACTTATCTACTTGCTACTTTATTGTCCCTATTGGATATTTGCAAACACCATGACATCATTAAAATCAGTGCCAGACAACTTCTGGCATTTATGATGAACTGAACCTATTTTGGCGCAGCCGGCACACAATTTTATCTTTTGCTTCTTTTTGGTTTCAAATAGGTGACTAGTGTTTCTGTGCCAATGCTGTGTCAAATAAATCCATTTTCTATCTTTCTTTCTAACCCTCACACTAATTTTATAAAAGCGAGAGTTATTTATTGTGTATGTTTGCGACTACCTAATAATATTCTCTTGGGATAAATTTAAATTTTACGCAAGGGAAACCACTGTAAAAAGCTAATATATGTATGTATGTTGAACACGAAATGTCGTCCACGACTATAGCCATTTCACATTAGATGATAACAAACAATAATGTTACAATATCGGGGGAATGGTAGTTTCATACATTTTCTAACGAAAAAATTAAGTTGCTAGTACTACTAGATACTCAAGAATGTTCGGTGGTATAATACATACAAGCTGTTGCCCAATGTCAACTCATGATCATCTGATCAATGAAACGACCATCGTCAACCATGTCGTCACCGCTATCACCCATTGCCAAAATTGCCTATCATTGATGGTAGAACTACATTGGGCACACGTGGGCCATGTACGCCGATCTGGCCGCGTCGGTCTCCATACATTTTATATGGCAACTAGACTTGTAGAGATCCACGCCACGCGACGCTACGCAACGCAATTCTATGTACAAATTAGACGTTACACTAATGATATAGATTGCAATTTTTTGAGAAGGACGGTGTTTGCCGATATCCTGTAACATAGCTAGGTACAACGTACTTTCTAATGCTTTTTCATTATCTCCTTGAACGCCAACGACACTTATAAGTGACAAACAATCTGCAGCTAGAACGCCAAAACGAAACGAATTCAAGCAAAAAATAGATATGCTACATTCAACAGGGTATCTGTTAATATAGCAAAAAGATAAAAATGTTGTAAAAAAAAATGGCGTCTTCTTCGCTTAATTAAATGAAAACAAAATTGATGTTGATATTTTTAGTATTAATTCAGTAGCATTTCGTTGGTACTTAATAGCAAATAAGGTGTAGCGTAGAAAGTATACTTCTCATGGAATCCGCTTGGCGTTCAAAGGATTAATCCTTTCCATTTTCCTTACACATCCCATTTTCCAGAAATCCACTTATCTGCCTCGGTATCGATGCCCTTCCAGATCCCACTGCTAGCCATCCCAGCAGACCGCAGAGATTCAGCAGCCTCTAGCCCTTCTGAGGATTCCTCCCAAGAAACGGCCTCATGTACTACATTTTCGACCAAAGCTGGTTCTCCACTTATCTTCAGTTTTTGCACTTGATTTTGTAATTCATCCGTTATTCCACTATTTTCGTAGTGTTCATCTGTGTTGATTTTAATTTTGACATCAGAATGGCTCTGTTTTCGTTCGATCCACTCAGACTTCGCTTGCCATCTCTCCAGGTTCCTCAAAGCCATGTCATACATAGGTCCAGTGGTTGGCAGGATTCTGTACAGCATGCCGTAGCACGGTACACAGATTTGGCTCAGGAATCCGACCTGATAAAATGTAAAATTATTATAATTTCAATCTTAAAAAAAAATATAGTAATGATAACCGGTACTCATAAACACGGTGCGTCGATATTGCCAACCAAGACAAATGTTTGTGTGATGAGCACGATCATTTGTTCTGTCTGGGTGTAATTTATCTATAATATACAGGAAAAGTTTTTAACCAGTCCGTAATTTTTTTTTTTTGTTGGTCCAGTGTAAGTTTAGTCAATACATTTCCATTTTTAGATCATAACTTTTTTTTCTCATTTTTCTTCCTTTTCGAAATAAGTAAAACATGTACACAATTTAATCGTAGTATTATGAATGAATACGGGGCCACGCCACGGCGCGGCGGCGTGGCGGGTTGAGTGGAGGTTGCAGGCAGGGGAGGCGGAACCGGCGCTGGCGTTTAATCGAGCGCCGGCGCCCACAGTACGTCACACGCGGAAGTCGTATGCAGATGTCCGCTACGTTTCATCTTCGCGCATGTTTGACACGTTTGCACTCGTGTTCTATAGGTCTCGTTTATGTTTCACCGTATGGCTCGTCTGTGTTACCGTGACCGGCTAAGTCCCAAGACCTCAGTCCCTGTGATTTTATTCTCTAGGGAGAAGTGAAACTCCGGGGTGTATGAAGAGCCTAGATGACTTGAAACAGAAAAAAAATGCCGATTTTAATGAAGTGATAATAGTGTCCTAAACGAAGTTAATACAAAAAATAAACGTGCATGTTTAAGTCTGAAAAAAGGAGGAGGTTACTTCGAACAATACGTATGTTCCGGTTCAACAATAGGTTCTTTTTGTTTGGATATTATTGTAAATACCTACGTAGTTGATGTCTATTTTTTAAATACCCTAAATGTAAGTACCTAACATAAGTAAGTGCTTTAATTTGAATGTATTTTAGATTGTTTAGTACAATTTATTTTCTGCATTTTTATGGTCTTAAGCCTATGAAAATACGAAAGACAAATTGGGTAAACATTTACAAATAACTTTATAACCTAAACTTAAAAAAGTAGTTCGAAATTGTTAAAAATAGCGATCAGTGATGCTCACCCCCCGCGCACCGCAGTACTTGCAGGTATAGCGCCGATCAGCTGATCGGCACTCGACCTGCGCGGAGGCTTGGCAGTGAAATAAGTTCCTAAGTAAATAAGTCTCGTAAGCAATAACTTTCTTTTTTACTATTAATACATATCAAAATAAAAAAAAGTGTTTATTAAAATATATTCAAGCTTATCATGTCAAAACACTTTTCCTGTTTATGTATTTATAAATATATAAGTATGTTTATCAGATCTCTAGTACACAAGCTCTGCTCAGTTTGGGTCTAGATGGCGTTGTCTGACAGTTGTAAAATATTATTATGTATAAAATGTTATTATTATCTGGGAAAAGGTGCAGTTTTTTAAGCTAAGCAAGCCAAGTCAATGTAGCGTGTTTTGAGTAAATTTAAGGTAAAGAATGAGTATTATGTGGAGAGATTTCATTTTCCTCGATCTGCATGAATTTTCTTACTATTCTGCAGATGTTTAAAATTGCAGCTTTTTGGAGGGTAATATAGGTTGAGTCTTTCAGATCAACATATTACTTAGCGGCTATGGTGGAGATGATGAGGTATGACACTCGTAGTGGAGATAACATTGGGCACAACAACGTACACTTTTTCTTGCCTTCAAATTCGGGTCACTTTTTTAACTGATTTTCTCGCTTATCGTTTTTTGCAAATGATGTGTGTGTAAACGAGAAGTGAGCTGTGATATTAATTAAGTCAGTGATTTAATTAATTTTATGTTGTAGAGTTATATCTGGTCTATTGTAGTGAATGGTCCTGTCAGTCAATATTGCGCGGTCATAGTACAGTTTGTGAGTTATATTTTCTATAACTGTTTGTGGTGCATGTATTTGTATCCTGTATGATTATTATTATTTTTATTATTATTTAACTATTCATGTACACGCATAAAATAAAAGACAAGATGAAGGAAACAGAAAAATAGGTACAAAGGTGATTATTTCTATAGAAATAATCATCATCATAATAAAAAATAAAAAACAAACAATTTAAAAAACAAAAATCGTCATTTTTCATTATTATCGACTGCATCCAGATTGCAATTTTAAAACAGGTCTGCAGCTTAGACCCTAAGAAATTTATGAACCTTAAATGCATACCTGGCTAGAAGGTTGTTGATCCGGCTTATATCGGTCCATCATTGGGATCGGCTCCCTACCCGCTGCTCTCTCCTTGTCTCCCTGGTCATAGAACTCCTCAAATATGACTTTCACAGTCTTGATCTGGATGTCCCAGGGTTTGGCTGATGCTGAGAGATCTGCTGCCGTCATGGATATTGCCATGGCTAGTTCCCTGAACCAATCAAAAGTCATTTATTTAAACCCTGCTATAAATCAGCATTTATTGAATGTCAAAAACAAAAGATAGTCCTCCAAAAGCAAAGTTATTACTACTTCCTGGTGATGTAACTACATAAGACATAGGAACCATAATTCAAATTGTTTCTGGTGTGGATTAATTTGTATTTAATTTTTGGATCAATAACTGCTATTTCCATGTTACCATTACAACTATAAGTAATGTAACTAATTTATGTATTGTCTATATATAATATAGTCCAGCTAGCACCGTCAGTAATCATATTTTGCGCTAAAAAGATTACCTGTAAAATTGTCTGTATATCGGCGGCATTTCCTCACAGTAGAATACCGTACGACATTACACTGCAAATAGCTAAAGTAAATTAAACGGGCAGTCTCTACATCAGTAAAATTTCGAATTTGTCTAACAGCGTATGCTGCAGAGCTAAGTTTTTCGATAATTTGTCTGTACGTGGCCCCACTGAAGCATCTAGAGTTATGCCCAATAACACTGTAGTATCTTCAGGACTCAACTCTTTACCTCTTATTAGCACACTAGTTTCTACTTGCCTAACATGAGGCATGGTAAACTTAATACATTTAGTTTTTTTTTTTTTTTTCAATAAGAAGTAGGTTATTTACATCAAACCAGTGCACTATTTTTAAAAGTGCTATTTTTATTTCATCAGTAACCGGCTTCTGACGTTTAAGTTTAAACAAAAGTGAAGTGACGTCTGCAAACAACACTATATTATGGTTATCGTTTATGCAGTAAGGTAAGTCGTTTATATATATGAGAAACAAAAATAGGCCAAGAATTGAGCCCTGAAGGACACTCATTTTTACTACAGATCTGAGAGATCTTTTGCTGTTTACATCAATTCTCTGAATCCTTTCACTCAGATAAGATGTAAGAAGATCCAGGGAGGAGTTCCGGATTCCGTAATGGTGTAGTTTCCTGATTAATGTTTCATGGAGAACACAATTGAAGGCCTTTGACAAATCGCAAAAAATGCTTTAAAGAACAGTACACTTTCAAATGCATTTGTACAGTTTTATAGATAAATCTACGCAGGCAAGTAATAACATGTCATCCCCTACAGCTGCGATTTTGATAAAAAACGCAGTAGTTATTCAGAATATACTCACGTATGACTCTGTAGTTCCCAGTTGAACTGAGTGTTGGCTCCTTCATGGAGTTCCTTGATCTTTGCCAGGTTGGGGAAAAAAACAGCCAGGTCGGTAGCTAGGATGCAGTGCCTGATATAGCCCAGGATCTCCTTGTAGTCTTCGCTGGAGATGTGCGAGAAAATGTTGTGTCCTTCCTATAAAGTTAAAATTAGAGTATTATTATTATTTTTTATTAACTCCTGTCATACTGTAAGGATTAGAATGTTGGGCTGTGAAAAAGATGGATGAAAAAAGATTGCATGTAGTGGTGATGAGAATGTTGAAATGGGTATGTGGTGTGACCAGAATGGATAAAGTGAGAAATGAGTATATTAGAGGAAGTTTGAAAGTGGTCTCTTGGTATGACCATGTAAAGAGGAGGGATGAAACGCATGTTACTAAAAGAGTCATGAATATACATTTGGATGGATAAAGAGGGAGAGAGAGGCCAAAGAAAAGATATGTAAGAAATATAAGAAAATAGAGTTAGTGATAGCGTGACGGATGACAGGTCAGAATGGAAGAAAAAAACCGGCTAAAAGCGAGACAAACTTGCGCACGAAGGATTCCATATCATTATCTATAAAAACGGGAAAAAAAAATACATATTTTTTCCCGTTTTTGGGAGCCCCTTAAAATATTTATTTTATTCTGTTTTTTAAGTAGTTTTTATTATAGCAGCAACAAAAATACATCATCTGTGAAAATTTCAACTGTCTTTCACGATTCATGAGATATAGCCTGGTGACTGACGGACAGAAAGACAGACGGACGGACAGCGGAGTATTAGTAATAGGGTCCCGTTTTACTCTGTGGGTATGGAATCCTAAAACCGTGTTGCGCCGACCATAAATAAAACTGGAAAATGATTATTAACTGAACTAACTTCAAGAAATGTAGAAGTTTTTGGCTAAGTATTAATAGCCGTACGAGCTGATTAAGTTTAAGTAAATCTTGATGATATTGGCTCGTAGTTAAGTAGCCTTCCATCACATGCTAAGACTCCTCCATGGCTCCGACGGTACGCTAAGCCGTTAGTTCCGGCTGAATACGATTGAAATGCGGTGTTAAAAGTTTAATTGTCAATCAATAAACCTAGCGACTAGAAAGGTGTTGAAAAATCTATATGATGCACCAACAGCAGTTAAATTTCCCACACCTTACCTTTTAACAAATTGCCATACTTCTTCTTCACACAATTTGTTATTCAACCCCATTAGACTGTCGTTTTATCGTTAAAAAAACACGTATTTCAAGAACTGTCTTTTAATTTTCCAATTTACCTGTACCTACCACATTGTCGAGTTGTAAATTAATTTATTGATGATTGCGTTATCTTTTTTATTTATAATTGGCTGTCTTGTATTTTTAAACGACTTCAAAAAGGAGGAGGTTCTATGTTCGGCTGAATGTATGTTTTTTTTTTATGTATGTTCATCGATTTCTCGGACAATTGTGGAACGACTTTGAATTTTTTTTTTTCGTGCGTGGCCTACTCGAAGCGTTTGACGTGAACGATACGATTGTAACTTGGCTAGGGGGGCTGAACTGATGTTGATGCAATTCGGTACGGAGGAAGCTTTAAGCTGTGACTTTAAGGTGATGCAATTCGACATACATTTTCACTGTTTTTCATACAACCGCTCTTACGCAATTATGATATTTTGAAAACACAGTGTTCAGATTTACAAAAGCATCACTCCAATCGCTACTAACTTTCTAAACCAGAAAACAGTATATCACCATTTTATGATCACCGTCAAAATCTACGCATATTTTCAAATTTTGTTTAAAAATCTCTTTGTTAACTGTTTCATTCGACAATGCACCGTTCAACCGTACATTGTAATTTTATTAAGAAATACTCCTGAGTTTCCCGAAACACACAGTATCTTGTGGATATTACATACAGGTTTCTGTTGAAATCAATTTTTAAATTTGTGCAATACTAATCCAGTAAAGACCTCTGAAAATCTGCTATTGTGCATGAACTTTGACACTTCATAATTACCTTTTAATATATGTACCTAAATATAAATATGAAATACATAAATATTAACTAAACTATACTAAAACCTAACTATGTACATAAATATAATACAAAAACACAAAATACACTCAGGCGTCGAATTCATAATTTACTCAAAAATTAAAAAAGTCAAAAAGTGTATTTCCTGGAACAAGTTTTGTAAAATATTCCAGTAAAACATGGAATTACCGAATGCTAACAAAGTTTTCAGGCGTTTTCTTTTTTCGCGTTGCCTTTTCGTCAAACATCGCGTTGGATTGCGTTAGATGAAGTAACAAGCTTTTAAACCATACTCGATGTTGCCGATAGGCGAGTGAAAAAGGACTGTTTTAACCTCACCTGTTGCAATATAGTGACGGTGATATTGAAGTGATGATGTTCCAAGGTGGAGGTGGTGTACATAGCAGCCAGAGGGGAGGCAATCTCGCTCATGTACTTGTTGGTGTAGCCACGGTGGTCCAAGTCGTGGCAGAGGCAGGCCACGAACAAGGCTAGACGCTGGAAGATGAATGTAATTTAGTAAAAAGTTGGGATATGGTAAACGTACTATCTCGAGGTGTTGGTGCGTAGTGGTCCACGCTACGGTCTTAGGCGTACAAGGAAGTCTCGCCCCAATAAGGGACGAGAAACTTAAGGTCCTTATTTCCATTTAGTGCCATAAAACAGTGACCTTCTGAAGCCTACTCTTCTTGATCTTGATCTGTTTTTTCGTTAACTTAGAAATTATTTTTTTACAGCTTCAAGGGACCGCAGGCCATAGCATATGGTTTTAATTTCAACTCGATATCACCACGCGTTTCCGAGATTTAGGGTATTGACAGACAGACAGACATACGGACAAGAATGTGATTCTATAAGGGTTCCGTTTTTTCCTTTTGAGCAGCTTTGGAGCTTTATAACTTCGTTTTTATGAATGATCTGTTGTATGAAATGAAGATCTTTTAAAGATTCATTCATATTTGTTTATTAAGGCTAAAAATATTTAATTTACCACATTAAAATATGCATGCATATTCCATAAAGCAATTTTTATCGGTGATACTGATGGTACTGTCAAGAAACGTAAATATAATACAGTAATAGATTGAAGATTTTTTTAAAAAAGATATGTAAGAAAAGAAACCCAGACAAAATAAAATAATTCCTCACCATTTTTGGATTAAAGCGATTATATTTGTCATTCTTCAGCATAACATACATCGAGTGAGCCACCGTCCATCCATGATCAAAGTTATGGTATGGAACAGTTCTGTAGTTCTTCTTCACTGTCAGGACGAAACGCCTCAATGTGCTGAGGTCGAAGTTATCTACGACGAACAAGTCACTGAACATCTCGATTACGCATTTGCACTTTTGAATTTCATCGTATTTGTAAGGATCCAAGTAATAATCGTTGAGGTCCACATTAAGAGGATCTGGGTTGTTCATCAAGACTGTTACCTCATTTTCCTTGCATGTATTGTGGTAACTGAGGACTTCTAAAGCAACCCTGTACTTTTGTTCCTTTCTCATAATCCTGTCGTATAGCCTGGCGTGATGGAGGGCTAACCCAAAGAAGGTTGAGAACATTTCAAAATGTACTTCGTCCTCATGCCCAAAACTGTTGTCGTTACGTTTGTTCACCATCTGGACGACTCCGATCACTTTACCTTCGGCCTTAATTGGCATACAAAGTATGCTAATTGTCTTGTAGCCCGTGGCTTCATCCACTTCCCTGAAAATAAAAACATTATTAAATATCATTTCATAGAATCAATAAACACTTACACCATTATTAGGTATAATGATTTACTGAATTTTGAATTAAATTGACGGCATGATTTGCGCTGATGATGATTAGGTATAGTGGTTTGGCTGCATGAAGCCGGCTCGATTGGCTGCATGAAGCCGGCTCGATTGGCTGCATTAAACCAACTCGATTGGCTGCATGAAGCCGGCTCGATTGGCTGCATGAAGCGGCTCGATTGGCTGCATGAAGCCGGCTCGATTGGCTGCATGAAACCGGCTCGATTGGCTGCATGAAGCCGGCTCGATTGGCTGCATGAAGCGGCTCGATTGGCTGCATGAAGCCAACTCGATTGGCTGCATTAAACCAACTCGATTGGCTGCATGAAGCCGGCTCGATTGGCTGCATGAAACCGGCTCGATTGGCTGCATGAAACCGGCTCGATTGGCTGCATGAAGCTGGCTCGATTGGCTGCAAGAAGCCGGCTCGATTGGCTGCATGAAGCCGGCTCGATTCTCGCACGGAACAAGTATTTGTATGGCCTACAGATAGATTCTGATATTCCTGGTCTGGGTGGCTTATATAAGTGACACCAACGTTATAGGAGTTATTCCTAGTGTGGGGCAACATTTTTTAAAGAAGAAGAAGAATCTATTATACTCTTGTTATAAAAAGCTAAAAATAGAAAATGTACATCTATGCAATTTATCATAACAAACGAAAATGAGAAAATTAAACTGGACAGATTGTTATAATTACAATAGCTTATAATCCCGGTCAAATATAATTTAAACAAGTAAAAAGACTATGATATAATTTTCACAACCCAAAACAGAGGCCTAATAAAATAACCATACCCATAGCTTACCTATTAAATCGGTAGTCAGAGTATGCATCAGGAATATTCATAGTTTCTCCGGACGTCGCCACATAGCCAGCTATGCCTCTGTTGATAGGCATCCTAATCTCTTTCTTTTCCATATCTCGATCATGTCCTGGCTCGAACTTCAGGTCGAACACTGTGGAGACCAGCTCGAAGTTTTTATGGTCGACCAGGAACAGCGAAGCCCGGTCAGCGCTGACCAAGCGCTGGGCAAATTCCAGGATTCTCTTGATTAAGTGATCCAAGGACACCATCTTTTCGAATATTGCTCTGAAAAACAATGTAAACAGTTACTCTAAAATGTCCAAAAAATAATCACGCAACCAAACTAAAGGGGTGACCAGACGGTTGCAAACTTGCGTTCCAACCAAGGTGACAGCAACTGACAGCGCCCGTTCACGAACATGACGCGAATATTAGCACCACTCAGCTTAACCATTTTGAAGGGAACCAAATGATCCAATACACGCGGCACCATCAGTGAGATATTTGAGTGAGCATGACAAACTCTCAACTGCCATGCTCATTTATGTCAAACAAGTCCAATAATAACCTAAAAAACCATAAATAGCTCCATGGTACTCACATTTACAAACTTTGAAAAAAAAAAATGCTTCTACATTATACAACACTATATTTTCAAATTTCAAAAACATTTAAATAATAATAATAATAATTTCTAAACTAATCAATTTGTACACCCTAGTGGTAGTGGAGCTGGACCAGCATTAAGCCAAGCATTTTTATCCTATATATAATCCTCCAATTTATAATATGCTTGCCTGCATAGTGTGCGTTTAATACAAGATTTAAATTTCGTTTCATTGAGTTGTAATATTTGGGGAGGTATTTATCATAACATTTCAAACAGTACCCTATGAAAAAAGAGGCCACTTTAGCCAGTCTGAAACCTGGTTGAACTAATGCTACTAACAAACACTGTGACATGAGGTTTTTTATATATATACAGTACAGCAATAAACAAGACATTTGTCATACTTTTCATTATCAACTCATTATGACATGTCACAAACGAAATGGTGGTTTAGGAAATGATTTCCGTTCAAAAATTAATGCTAAAATCATCGATAAAGATATGTCACCATCTTCCTGCCCTTGTGTGAAAATTTTAATGCGGTTCATAGAATATATCTACTTACCAAGTTTCAACAGTAAAGCTCTTATAGTTTCGTGAAAAAGTGGCTGTGACATACAGACGGACAGACAGACAGACATGACGAATCCATAAGGGTTCCGTTTTTTGCCATTTGGCTACGTAACCCTAAAAACACTTTTACCGGAGATTTGTAAGTGTTAGAAGATTTTTGAAGCTAAATATTATTAAAGGGGAATTGAATGGTATATCTGATGCCCTACCACGAAATCATTTGATAACCTAAACTGAACTGTGAAAGGGATGAAACTATACAGAGTTTATGGCTCCATCTCTCTTTCTCGCTTGCACTCCTGACAATTTAACAAGTCATGGTAAGACCCCAGATATTGTATTCAGTAGTTTGATCCTATATGCTAATATAAACTGTCTAATGGTAGGAAATTTATGTATACATATTTTGTACGTAAAAGTGTGACACTGTTTAATGTTTAATTTATTTTTATTGGTACTAGAATGTATTTCACCAGGTATTATTTATATAATTGACGTTGGACATCCCAAATTTTAGAAATATTATTAATAATAACTATTATTATTTATTTAATAATAATAATTTCCCAATTTTATTCTATTTCAATAAAATAAAAATGTGTAAAATAAAGTTCACATGCCATGTCACAGGCTAAAGAGAAACCATCAATTGTAATTACTCTATTTAAATGTGAATAAAATGATTTTTTTGAACATCTTCTTTTAACTCTCA
Organism: Mythimna pallens; assembly: GCA_961205895.1. Classification (NCBI taxonomy): domain Eukaryota; kingdom Metazoa; phylum Arthropoda; class Insecta; order Lepidoptera; family Noctuidae; genus Mythimna; species Mythimna pallens. Next base: position 2,564,776 of record OY540824.1, read on the forward strand.
CAAAATAACACTTGGATACCATAACTTACCCAAAAAACGTAATGCAGTTCGCGTTAATATCGTTCAAACAGTATTATTACACAACCCAACTAAATCTAAAATGTAATCGATGCAGTTTTATTTCGACGATCAAAAATACAATACCAAGGAATAAATTATAATGATCTGTCAGCTCACGTTTACTAATTACCCTCTTTTTTTTATTTTTACGGATTCGTCTGCAAACAGCTGTTAATACACTATCATCAATTAATATTTTAAAGAAATATATAAAACAAACCTATGAATACTTAGTAGTACTAAGTTCTAAAAAGATTGGCCCAATTACCTAATTGTATAAAAATTAGTTTAATTTATAATGTTTACAATGACCTATCAATGGTGAGTTGGTACTGCCACGGCCATTACAACTTGTAGCGAGGAAAATTAGTTAAATTCGATTATTTTCACAATTATTGACGAGTTACGAAGATATGCAATCCATCCTTTTAAGTTGTTTATTGTTTATGGAGAATATATTTTACAAAATCCCTCTCACTTCGCCCAAGAGTGAGAAAAGGCATTAGATTATTTTCTATCATAAAAACGGGTGCTGGAACATTCAATTGTTTGCAGACTTCCTACCAGGGCCTATAAGTAAAATAATTATGTTGTGTTTTCGATAATGTTTTATTTTCAGATCACAGAATGAACAAATATTTATCCATTGCAGTTTTATATAAACAAATAATTTGTGAAACTAGTACATTGTACCATACAGCACTATAAATATATAGCACGAAATCGGCAATTAAGCGGTAGTAAAAGGCAGCATTAGGTGATACTGGGCTGAAAACAGCTAAAATGATAATGAAGAAGCTCCGTGCAAAATTGCACCTAACGAATAACCCGACGTATGGCGAGTGTCAACCGTTACGTTGTAGACACGTTTGCGGTCCGGACTAAGCGTTCCTTTTCGTTGTTTATACCGCATACATCGAGGGACTGGATCAATTTCCCTGCTGCGGTCTTCCCATCCGATAATAAAGGAGTCTTCAAGGCTAGAGTGAATAGGCTAATAAACTAGTGCAATTTATCATTATCGATTAAATCACCGCTTACAATCAGTTAGGATCGCGTTAGTAACAATACATACTTCACGACATCCAGAAGGAAATCTGACATGTTCCTTTCCCTGTTCTTGTCCAGGTAAAGGTTACAATAGTGCAGCGCCAGACTGGCGAGGACCAGGTAGTTGGAGCTGATCTCCATGTCGGCATCCTTAAAACTGTCCTTCACGCGCCACATCTCAATCACGTACGCAGTCTTTCCACTCTTCACTAATATCGGCTGATACATCACGTAGTTGGCTTGTTTCTGAAAAAATGATTTCGTATAAACCATTTGTAATAATACCGAAACCCTTTTGTGGGCCGTTGGTCATGCTATTATTTATAGATCGTGAACAGTCGTTATGGATAGTCAGCCGAGTATCGTTGCAATAACAGATAGTCAGTAATTTCACATATTATAGCTAGCATATGATAGCAACATCTGGTGTAACTTTAAGACGACCTCATCATAGTAACGTGGCTCGATAAACACTAACCCCCCTAGCCAAGTTACGACCGTTTCGTTTCGATTGTCTTGCGTTGAACGCCTCGAGTAGGCCACGCCTCCGATTCCTTTGTTCTGTCGTCATCTCAACGCTCAGACACGTGGTCAGAACAAAGGAATCGGAGGTGTGGCTTAGTCGAGGCATTCGATGCAACAGAATCGAAACGGAGTAGGTAGATTAGTTGAGTTAGGTCACATCCGTCGTGGTTGACATGATTTTTCGGTAAGAAACTTTTTTGAGGACCTTACCGCTTTTTTTGCTAAAGCCATGGGTGGTTCTGGAAACCTAGCTGCTTCATCAGCTCTTGACAGGCGTCGGCAGATCCCATTCTTCGCCACTTGCAATACTTGGTGCACCTGGTCAGCGGATGCACGGACCAAACTCTTTATCACTTGTGCAGACTAAAACACAGAAGAGGAAGAGGTTAGGAAATATCGATCTTCAATGAGGGTTTTCTAAAACGAAGTTCACTAGATGTCAGCACTGAGTCGTCAGGTCCAGGCACCTGTCAAAACGCTTATGACATTAGTTAGACATCAACGTTAAACGTAAACGTCATGTATATACGTTTTCAAAAGTAGAAGACTTCTCGGCTAAGTGGCGCCAACTAGTGGTATGAATTTTTCTAAAAATTATTGGCATTTCTCACTACCTAAATAAAGTTTTAAAGCAGATAGTCAAGTCAGGGGTCAATATTATTTCTATTTTCATTACCGGGGTAAAAATAGTAGTTTTATAAAGTACCAAATTTCACCTGACTACTATCATTATTTTCTGAGCTCATTAGTATGTTACAATGGGCCTTATAATGTTACCACTGCTGGGACTCAGGCCTCCTCTCTAAGAGAGGGAATGGGCCGTAATGTAAGTAATAAATAGTTACAAAAAAATAAATTTGCTACATTGTCTCGAACTATGTAAAAAAAAGTGGTCCAGACACCCTGATATCAAAATGTCTATCCACTTTCTTCGACGCGATTTCTCGCTATCAATAGAGGTACTCTAAATATATGACCTCATTATAGGTACCAAGTAGTAGCATAAAGGTAGTAAATTTCAGTATTTCTTAAACATCAAATATCACTAGTGGTCCAGGGTTCTGACGCTTATTCCAGTGCGGATTGGTGAACGTCACATGTATTTAAATTTTTGATTCTAGGACACGCTGATGTTTTCTTTCACCGTATTAAAAGCAGTGATGGTGATGAAATTAAATTACACAAAGTAATGCGCCTAGCTGGGTTTGACCTAAAACTCGTAAGTCGGGGCTATTACCAATGGGCCACCACAGCTTTTATTTTCTTGCTATATCTGTCAGTTTTAGACTAAAACAGAACAGACAGTTGTAGACTAAAATACGATGACGTAACTTGGCGAGGCTTAATTTCTTCTTCTTCTTCCTGCCCTTATTACGTCTCACAGAATCCGGAACATCATTTTTTTTTGGCCAAAATAAACAAAACAATATAATCATAACAACCAACGAAAACTTTTGTCACCGCCTGTGCTCAAGACAGAGACTGCGACACGATAATGACACCAATGCTAACGTGTGAGTGAGACATATTACCGCGTACTGAGCATTACCGAATAAGCACAAAGTTTTACGAAATAATTAAAGATGTATGTCTAATACATTTGTCTGAGGGTATTGTTTGATTGATTTTTATTCAAATCGATTGAAATTGAGTCATAAAAATCTAAAAAAAGTTGTCTACTATCATTAGTTCGAAAAATATAGGAGAGAGTATAGCTTCAAACCTTGATCTCAATCACGAAGAACTGAACAAAGCTGGAATGATTAGGGTAGAGTTTGTACACTCGATGAGCATCCACTCCCAGCGAGTCACTGATGTAGCTGGCCAGCTCCAGGATAACGGAGTGCTCGCTGGGGTCATTCTTAATAGCATGGATGATATTCTGGAAAACAATTTGAACGTGTCAAACAAAGTCGAAATCGAAAACAAAAAACAGTTTCTATGAGGACATAATTTGTTTGTAACTAGTACAATCAAAATCAACATCATCATCATCATCACCATTTCAACCGAAAGACGTCCACTGTTGGACATAGGCCTCGCCGAGTGTCGTCACAACAGCCGTTCCTGTGCGTCTCGTATCCATCGGATTCCCGCGACCTTCACCAGATCATTGGTCTACCGGAGGTAACTTAAGTTTGACAATTCTTCGGGCTATGTCGGTAACCTTGGTTCTCCTGCTCTCTTCATTCCTAATGCGATCACACTAGGTAACTCCGAGCATAGCCCTCTCCATTGCCCTTTGGGTAACTTTAAGCCTTCTGATAAGGTCCATTGTAAGTGACCACGTTTCGGAACTATGTCATCACTGGCAACACGCACTGGTCATAGACTTTCGTCTTGAGACACAATGGTATGTTGGACGATGATCTCATTAAACATACCAGTAATCCGCCCCCCTTGCCAAGTTTTTGCCTTGGCTCCTGCTTTTCGGAATGTATCCCTGGAGTGCACCGACCGCCTTCAGCTCTTGGGAGTCAAAATTTCTTCATATCTCAATTTTGGGTGGTTCATTGAGTCCAAAGCCAAGGTAGCTGCTAGAAAACTAGGCGTTCTTGCAAAGGTCCGGCAGTACTTCACACCGGGACAGCTTCTAATGTTATACAAAGCTCAGGTACGATCGTGTGTGGAGTACTGCAGTCACATTTGGGCTGGTGCTGCAAAATGCCATCTAGCAATTTTGGACTCAGTGGAAAGGCATGCGATGAGGCTGATTGGGGATCCAGATTTGGTTAAGTCCAATCTACAAAGCCTCGAGCACAGGCGCAGGGTAGCCAGCCTATCGGTATTTTACAGGTTGCATTTTGGAGAGTGTGCGCGGGAATTGCATGGCTTGATTCCGCCATCTCCTTTCTACCATCGGACAACCCGACGTACGGCAAGTATCCACCCTAACGTTGTTGAAACATCAACGGTCCGGACTAAGCGTTTCGCTTCGTCGTTTATACCGTGTACATCGAAGGACTGGAACAATTTGCCTGCTGCGGTCTTCCCGTCCAACTATAATTTAGGTGCCTTCAAGGCTAGAGTGAATAGGCTCTTAATAAGCTAGTGCGCCTCACTATCAATGATTGCATCACTGCTTACCATCAGATGGGATCGCAGTCAAGCACTAGTTTATATTAAATAAAAAATTACAACCGTTTCGTTTCGATTCTCTTTACGTTGATTGTCTTGAGTTGGCCACGCCTCCGATTACATTATTCTGACGTCATCTCAACGCTCAGTCACGTGGTCAGAACAAAAAATAAAAGAATAGAAGGCGTAGCCGACTCGAGGCGATCAACGAAAAGAGAATCGAAACAAAACGGTTTTAACTTGGCTAGGGGGGCAAAATTCCTTCAATAGAATCGCTGGAAAACTTTAAAAACCACTAAATAAATAACTGTTTACCGTAAAAATTTCCTTTTTGCCGAACTGCTCTTTCTTTCTGTAACTCATCAGTTGTCTGCGGTTTGGAGGAGCCACCTGCAAGAAGATTACAAAATTATTAAATCAGCTCAGCTGAGCTACCCACGAGCGGTTAACGCGATCCATTTGACGAACTAAACTGAACTGTTAAGGGATGGAGCTTTATGATGGAGCACGTCTGGTTAGTTCTTAGGACTTAGCACATAAAACCTGAGCGCCAATACAAATGTGAGACAAAATAAGTTCGGCTATTTTTTATGTTTACATAATAAAAAAAAACTATTTAAAAACGATTGTTTTTGATTTCGTATTTTATTTTTTTTAATTTTTTATTCGGTATAAACCAGTGCTTGACTGCGATCCCATCTGATGGTAAGCAGTGATGCAATCATTGATAGTGAGGCGCACTAGCTTATTAAGAGCCTATTCACTCTAGCCTTGAAGGCACCTAAATTATAGTTGGACGGGAAGACCGCAGCAGGCAAATTGTTCCAGTCCCTCGATGTACGCGGTATAAACGACGAAGCAAATCGCTTAGTTCGGACCGTTGGTGTTTCAACAACGTAAGGGTGGATACTCGCCGTACGTCGGGTTGTCCGATGGTAGAAAGGAGATGGCGGAATCAAGTCATGCAATTCCCGCGCACACTCTCCAAAATGCAACCTGTAAAATACCGATAGGCTGGCTACCCTGCGCCTGTGCTCGAGGCTTTGTAGATTGGACTTAACCAAATCTGGATCCCCAATTAGCCTCTTCGCACGCCTTTTTACTGAGTCCAAAGCTGCCAGATGGCATTTTGCAGCACCAGCCCATATGTGGCTGCAGTACTCCACACACGATCGGACCTGTGCTTTGTATAACATTAGAAGCTGACCCGGTGTGAAGTACCGCCGGACCTTTGCAAGAACGCCTAGTTTTCTAGCACCGCCCGAAATTGAGGTCAGAAGAAATTTCGACACCCAAGAGCTGAAGGCAGTCGGTGCACTCCAGGGATACATTCCGAAAAGCAGGAGCCAAGGTGAACGGACTCCTTTTGGCGGTGAACAGACATGCTTGTGTTTTGGCGGCGTTGCATTCTACCAGATTGGTTTCACCCCACTTGGAGACTGCCTGAAGAGAGATATTCGTACGCTCCACCATAGCCTCTCGTTCGGACCAGATTAGGTCCTTACTAGCCCGAGCACCTGGAAGGTATCTCTCTACAACTGTGCTATCATCTGCATACCCATAGATAATAAATGGATTGTAAACAAAGGTTGAGGCATTTCAAGGGTTCCGGACCTCAAAAAGAAATACGGAACCCTTATAGGATCACTTTGTTGTCCGTCCGTCTGTCTGTCTGTCATGACCCTTTATTTTGGAAACGCGTGGTGGTAACGAGTTGTAATTAAAACCATTCACTCAGGTCTGCGGTCCTTGAAGCTGTTAAAAAATCAAACATCTAAGTTAACGGAAAAACAGATACAACCGTTTATGTCGAAAAAAACGTGTATTTGTCACTCTCAAGATAGTCAAAATTCATAGGTTACTTCCCGTTGACCTAGAATCTTGAAATTTGGCATGAAGCAAGGTTTCATAACACAATTATAGGAAAAAATCTGAAAAATGTAAATTTGTAGTTACGTCAGAAAAAAAAAGTTTTGCGATTCAGTAAAATCTTCGTACCTCAATTCGGGAATTGAACTGTTTTCATAGGTAAGTTTGTACGGAACCCTGAGTACGCGAGTCCGACTCGCACTTTCCCAGATTTTTTTATTTTATATATGTATGTATGACCGTGTTGGGCATCAAATTAAATAAAATAATAATTACGTTCCACAACTTTCACACAGCGTAATCTAGTCCCCAAACTAAGCAGAGCTTGTGCTATGTTTACTAGGCCAATGATAAACATATTTATATATTTCTAAATACATACGTATTATGTTTAAAATAAACCCAAACACAAAACAAATGATAGTGCTCATCACACAAACATTTTCTTTGGTGGGAATCGGACCTACGACCTCCGGTAAAGCAGTCAGGGCCACTAACCACTAAACCAAAAGGCCATTCAAATAAAATAAAATGGCGTAACATGTTTTTTATACTCACATAATGCTTCCTAGTTTTTCTCAGCAACCATTTTTCTAGTACTCCTGCAGGTACTCGCTTGAAAACGTATTCCTCCAGAAATTCCTTGTTGTTCTCCAAATAGTTAGCCACTTCATGTCCCTCAATCTCTGTTGTTTTTTTAAAATATAATTCAGTAAGATATACATAATCATTAATATGATGTAGCTAAATCAAGGGTAATCTTCTTTTACAGTATGCATTTCGGAGAGTGTGCGCGGGAATATCATGATTTGATTCCGCCATCTCTCACTGCTTACTATCAGGAGGGATTGTAACTGCGGTCAAGCACTAGTTTATATCAATTAAAAAAAGAAACGTCTGCCGATCGTCATGGTGGTCATAGACTTTAAAAAGGGACAGTTAACAGAATCTGGTGGGAGGTAAACAATTTTCCTTACTATCCTGGCCGCACACGGGAACCCACATAACGCCATACATCCACGAAACGCCGCCATTAATCTATTTCCTTTAGTTTTCATACATTTCATAATATGGGGGTTACCATGACGTTTAAAGTAAGATTGTTTCATTCGTATTTCAGTGTGGGTAAGAGACAGAGCTATACAGATTGTCTAGCGCCATCTCTTACCCACACTGGAAATAAGAATGAAACAATCTTACTCTAAACGTCATGGACAGGCCGCAGATGATGACGCTAATGGTTGCCACACGCTAAAAATCATCGCTGCTCGCTTCATGTGACCTACAAATCTGGTCCCTCTTTACTTCCGATCACCACTTCGAATAGAAGGCAACGCACGTACGGGATCCTTATTAACGTTGATGGGTATAATTTTATTCCTATTTTGTGTTTCACTGCTGGTCAGAGGCCTTCGTTTTCTCCTTCCAAACCTCTCTGTCCAGGGCGATCTCTGGCCCAGTTTGCCCCGCAAACATGGTCAGATCGTAACACCACAGTAACAATCCTAGCCCATCTGCCCTGGTGCATTCGTGCAACGTGGCCAACTCACTCTCACTTCAGTCTAGTGGTTATTCTCCGACATCTGCTACTTGAGTTATGTAGCGCAGCGTGGTGTTTCTAATGTGATCTATTCGCTTAACAACTGTTATGCTGCGCTCCATTGCCCTTTGACAAATCTTAAGTTTGGACTTTTGTTGATCAGTAAGTGACCAACTTTGTATCGCACGCGTCAGCTAGCTTTGCATTTGTCACGTGCGGCCAGGCTTCTCTTCTAGGCATGCACGCTTCATTGTCGTCACGTGATTTAGCGACCTATACGAGAGCCTATTAAAAATAGTAACTTTTAAGAAAAACTAATAAACCGTACCTTTGATTGAAGTCATAGACTTGGTCTTGTTCCGCTTCGGGATATTGCCTGCAATATTTATTTAAAAAGAAAATATTAATTAATTTGCAATATAATTTCGGAACTCAGATTAACAACTCATGGGCCCTACTATGAATTGTCAGTGCCAACAAGATCCGTCATGAAAAATATTTCAATTACCACGATACATTTTAATTATTTGTTACTCAGCCTATTGACGTAGATTTGTCTGTTCAGTATCACTGAGGAATTCCTTTTTATTTCATTTTTTGCAAAGACAGTCAGTCTGTCAGTCAGCAGGCTGTATCTCATAAACCGTGAGAGGCAAAGAGATTTTTAGAGAATGTATATTGCAATTACAATCACAAATAATATATGGAGACCCCTTTAATTTTAACTTTATTTTAAAACGCAAAAAAAACACATCACTTGTTTGGAAAATAGATGTGTGTTTTTGCGTTTTTGTTTAATTTTAATAATGTAGTATAGAATAGTGATGTAACGAATATTCGCATTCGCATTCGTATTCGCAAGAAATATGCGAATGATAGGCGAATATTTTTGACAAAAAAAAGGAAATAATCTATTCATTGAATGGATAAAGAATTACCATACAACAGATATGATTTTATAATTTTATATTTACTTTAATGGTTTTCTATCACACAACTTGTATTTGTCATTTTCAGTGTCACAAATTGAAACGAAAGAACATGTTTGAGAAGTTTCGAGTCATAGTCATGTTTTTATATCACTTGTATTTAACAAATACAATGATACTAACTAACCTCAAATCATAACAAATCTTTTCGTATGAACTTAATGTTCTTGCTGAACTTAATGTTGAAGCTTCGTTCAGTCAGTCTGTAACGTCTCTGCTATGTTCGGACTTGTCTGACATGAAATGTCAAACCTTTATGACATTTTGCGCGTACTTTATTTGAAAGTCAACATTCGCATTCGCATTCGCGAATATTGAATTTGAACATTCGCATTCTCGGATGAGAGAAATCTAACATTCGTTACATCACTAGTATGTAACCGGTGCTCGCGCTCGAAGAGTTCTCAACTACATGGAACCTTTCGAGCGCGAGTCCGACTCACACTTGGCCGTCTCTCTCTCACACCGAATTCATAACGGCTTTAAAGCATCATAGTAATATGGGCCCAATATCGGATTTATTTTTCAATATTTATTGAGAATTTACTAATTGTATTACTGTTCCAGATGTTTTCCTACAAACTATTATCACATTTTTCAGTATCAAATATTCACCATTAAAATTTGATAATCTGCGAATATTGGAAATTAATATAACGCTGACGTTTTCTACAGAAATATATTTTCAATCGAAAATGTGTAGTAAAAACATCTTGATAAATAAGTGTAATCAATGTTTTCAATTTACAATATTTTTATTTAAAAAGAAAAATTATACTGTTTCATTGAAATTTTTTCTACAGAACGATATTTTCAATCTAAAATAAGTAATAATGAAACATCTCGATAAATAACTGTAATCATTGAATTCAGTTTACAATATTTATTTATTTAAGAATTTCATACTGTTTTTTCGTATGAAACCGTCACTATTCCCACTGCTGAGTAAAAGCCTCTCCAAAGTCCTTCCACACATTATTCATCATCATCATCTCGCCACCGCTTACTGGGCCTCGAGAGCTATTGCTCTGCGGGAACCCACTGCGTGGCGACACCTACCTAGCGAGAACTGTAGTACATGTTGCCGACTCTCAAACTCAAAATTATTTATTTCACATAGGCCTACATGGGCACTTATAAAACGTCAGAAGGTAATGCACGGTTCCAATTGGTCGTTTCTGTGGAGAAGAACCGGCAAGAAACTTCATGGTACTCTTTTTAAAAAATGGTTCATATTACAATATTACAATGCTAATACATATATATAAATGATCATGGCAGTTGAGAGTTTGTCATGCTCAATCAAATATCTCACTGATGGTGGCGCGTGTGTTGGATCATTCGGTTCCATTCATAATGGTTGAGCTGAGTGGTGCTAATATTCGCGTCATGTCCGTGAACGGGCGCTGTCAGTTGAGACTGGTCATCTCTTAGCTGTCAGTTGCTATTTTAATATCTATATTTAGTTTTTATTTTTACTTTATTGACATTGTTCTCACATGATAGCGACAAGAAACATGTTACAGAGATATTTGTAATTGCAAAACATGATTGAAAAGAGTGTCCATGGAGTTTGTTGCACATTCTTCTCCATAGAGATCTATGCTTTGGAATGTGCAATTAGCATCATTTTTTCTGACTGACTGACTTCTTGACATTTCAAAAGTGTCAGTGTGTCAGTGTGAAATTTCAAAATAAATGGTTAATTTGAAATAAATAAATGCTTTTGAATGTTTGAATACTGTGCTGTGTGTGTGTGTGTGCGTGTGTTTGTGTGCTTCCTGTGAAGAGTGATACAACTCGACTTATAATGGTTTTTAGGATTTTAACATAGAACTTGTCCAAAAAATAATTACGATTATTTTGGTCTAATGCACGTTTTTATATCACTCATAGTTTCGGAGATAATTTGGTGCAAAGTGATTTTTTCTCTAAATTCCGGCAGTTATATAAAGAATTTAGAGAAAAAAAACGTTAATATTATTATATATATTTAAACTCGTAACCCTTACTTGCTTCACACATTTTTTTTTCGTGTTTTGTGGTATAAGTACAATTATATTAATTTCACATTTTATTTTTCAATATATTTATCATGAATATTGATTTATTCAGAATTAAATCACTTTGAAACAATTTTTCTCAATACTGATTAGGGTTCAATTCAAGATGTACCTACAAATCCGAAACTAAAAAATACAAGATTTTATGTGTAAACGAATTTAAGTTTGAATTTTATTTATAACTAAAACCACGTCTTAAAAAAATTTATGAAGAACAAAATGTGCTTAATGATACAAGAGCGCATATCATGAGACGAGGGCTGAAGAAGCACACGAGTGTGGACACTCACTTGACAAGAGATTGGTACCAACTAGTGCGTTTTTTTTTGTGTTTTTAAAATGTGAAATCATCTAATCACTTCTCCAGCTCTAGGATGGAGCGTGACGGCATGTTGACTGCTGGTAGTTAGTTACGCAGTAGCTCTATGTAATCCTACTCAATGACTGAAAGTCGACCAAAAGAGACTGATTACATAGATTACCTATGTGACTTTGTATTAATTTACTGCATTCTCCTCGCAAAATTTTAGCCAAGAGTGTTACAAAAATGTTTAATCTAGGTGAACTAACCTGGTTTCTTCTCAGTCTTCACCGAAAACCAGTCCATGTAGATTGGGTGATTCTGGCGGCATCCGCTGTGGAACTGTGACCGGTCTTCAGACTTTCTATTTTCATTTGGAATCCGGTAGATGGATAAGGTGTGACCTGTTTCGGCAAATCATAGGTTATTATCAAAAACGGTTATTATCTGATAGAAGTGGAGATCTGTATCGTGGGTGCGTACTCTAGACACCCAGACCCTGATCTACTTTCTGTAGGACATATAAATATTTGATCCGCGTGGAGATCGAACCCGTGACCTGCACAGCAGCCAACCTCTCGACCACTGCACCAACCATGATCACCAGCGTTATTATAATTTTAGCCGAAAGACTTCCACTGCTGGACATGACCTAGCCTCTCCCAAGTGTCACCACATCAACCTTTACCAGGGCCTCAAGTCTGCTATTACAATAGTGTCAAACTAGTCTGTCATTGATTTCACAATTGTTGATTTTTAAAAGTTTGGTAATCTACTAATATAAAGGCGTCATTATGACTTTCCAATGATCAACCACTGACACTAACTAATGACAAATGAATGTTTGATGTAAGTGGGAATCTGCTAAAATTTTGACAGTTCCTTTGATCAGTGACCTACCATTAGAACGTCATGGTGCAGTCATTGCTTTTAATTTGTTACGAGATAGCCTGATATTGTCATTCTACCACAAGACCATTGACTGACTAATGATCGACCATTATGAATTAACAGATTACGAAATTTTAGCAAAATGACAATGGGATCGTGTTGGAATGACGAATTTATAAAAATAGCAGACTTGGGGCCCAGGTCATCGGTAAATTTAGTGGATTACGATGGCTTTTCATCCTGGAACTTGACTGCGATCCTACTTGATGGTAAGCTGTGATGCAATCGTTGATGGTGAGCCGCACTAGCTTATTAAGAGCCTATTCACTCTAGCCTTGAAGATACCCAAATTATAATCGGATGGGAAGACCGCAGCAGGCAAATTGTTCCAGTCCTTCGATGTACGCGGTATAAACGACGAGGTGAAACGCTTAGTCCGGACCGTAGATGTTTAACTTTAGAAATCGATGATCTTGTGATGATAACGTGTGGTTTGCAACCGCTAGACGAGAGTTGTCAAGATTCGAATTGAATGTAAATTGGAGTGGCCAAGGTCCTGGAGTGGATTATTTGGCTGATCATCATGATGCTTGTCGAGTCGAAGCTTCAAAGTCTTGAGCATCGACGCCGAGTTGCTAGCCTGTCGGTCTCAATCGCATAATTTAATTCCGCCGAGCCCGTTCCATTATTCCACTATCCGATCCTCGACGATGCACTACTGATATTATGAATAGTGGATATCACACTCATAGCATAGCATAGCAGCATAGTCGGCCTTTTAATGTTCCCAATGTTGGGACTCAGGTCTCCTCTCTAGGAGAGGGAATGGGCCGTAATCCACCACGCGGGCCCAGTGCGGGTTGGTGGATGTAACATGTCTTCAAATTTTTGATTCTAGGACATGCCGGTTTCCTCACGATGTTTTCCTTCACCGTTTTGAGAGCAGTGGTGATGTAATAAATTACACAAAGTAATGCGCCTGGCTGGGTTTGAACCCGCGACCGACAACTCGTAAGTCGGGGCCGGTACCACTCGGCCACCACGTATATTTTTTTTCCTCTTAGAGTATATGCTTTCCGCCAATATGCACAAAACATTTGGTAACAAATTCATTGTGCGTAAAGTTAAGGACTGGAATTCCCTGCCGGTGTCTGTGTTCCTGATGGCTACTACAACTTGGGGTTCTTCAAGTCAAGAGTGAATAGGTTAGCTCTAGGCAAGCGTGCTCCATCGTCGACCACATCGCCGCTTTCCATCAGGTGAGATAGAGGTCAAGTGCGTGCCTTTTAATATTATTTAAAAAGTTCTCTGCTATCCTTAGAAAATAAACGTTTAAGTAATCTGTTTGATATTGAAATGACTATAGTTTACCTGAATAGTTCGCGCTATCACTATGGATGGGAGGCAAAAGATGAGGCGATCGTGTTTTCGTGGACCTTGCCTGAGTCGCAAAACTATATCTTGAAGTGGATGGCTGAAGTATAAAATATATATATTTATATATACAAACTGCTTGAGATAGACGGATAATAAGCTCAATAAAACTTATATTAAAAACTAGCTTCTCCCAGGGGCTTCGCCCGCGTAAAAGTAGGTTTTCCATACAAACTTTGAACCATCACTTCACCACTTTAAGGGGTGAAATTTGAATCATCCTCTCTTAGTGCTCGCTTACGTCATAAAAGGAAACCTTGTGCACAGTTTCACGCTCTTATTCCGAGTAGTTTTGGCTGTGCGTTGATATGTCAGTCAGTCAGTTTCTCTTTTTACATTTATATAGATTCCTTTCCATCATGCCCTTTCACCCACCGTAACTAGAACTTATAATATTACAGAAAGTTTAAAAGTTATATCTTACAACAATTAACTACATATTTGCAAACATTCGGCTTCCACTTCTCCCTATATCTTGTAAAAGGCTTAACCAATTATGAAAAATGTTAGACATTTTTCCAAACCAAAGCTAGAAAACCTTCTTTCAAATAAAAAAGCCACATGAGCTTTAGGGCCACAGACAGACACACACATAGAGGTCAAGTTTATCCTCCATCTTCGATTTACGTTGGGGTTTAAAAACAGTCACTTTTTGACCAGCAATATTTTAGTTTCATGCAAAAAAAGAGGAGAAGGATGGCCTTCATTGTATAGTGAGACAAGACAGCACAAGTTTATAATAATAATGTAATGAGACAAGCCTACGATGCTTACGATATAAAGGCCTGAGGATAAGACGGTCTCTCAGCAGCTACTACCTACTATCTACTTACAAGCATAGCACAGTCGGCCTTATAATGTTCCCACTGTTGGGACTCAGGCCTCTTCTCTAGGAGAGGGACTGGGCCGTAATCCACCACGCGGGCCCAGTGCGGGTTGGTGGATGTCACATGATGTCTTCGAATTTTAGGTTCTAAGACATGCCGGTTTCCTCACGATGTTTTCCTTCACCGTTTTGAGAGCAGTGGTGATGAAATTGTAATATATTATGATGTGGGTACACGAATAATAAACCAGTCTCGCATGAATTGTCGTTTTATTTACATCGATATTCTACAGAAATAAATTACACAAAGTAATGCGCCTAGTTTGAACCAGCAACCTACAACTCGTAAGTCAGGGCCGTTACCACTCGGCCACCACTGGTCAACTTACAAGGCAATATCTCAATTGTTTCAATAAAAAGGTACTTTTCTGATAATATTGTTACACGTGGATAGACTTACTCCCACATGTTATGATCATGGTTCAATTCCCAGTGGGTGACGCTTTTGCTCTATTGAAATGTTGTGGTATAGAAATAAAATATATAGATAATTAAAATACTTTTATTATATTTTTTTTTTTTATTCACACCACACACCACACTCATGCCGTTATCTACTTACTATTTTTTATTTTTTTAGTCTTAATTTTTGCATAAATTAGTTGTAATTATGAGGATATGTAAATCTCTGCTAGTGATTATGAGGGTGGGCGCTGATACCTATAAATACAAGATATTAAGTTATCTTAGCTTAGGTATCAGCTGTAACACTTATATATCACAATTGATTAACCTTTCGACGTAATTTACTGTAATTTGGAAAATTTGTTAACTTGAAGGTGCAAATAATCTCTATAAAAATGAGATCTCATTAATGAGGACGGCTCGTTTATACTATTTTCCTTTCTTTACAATAATCTAAGTAGCTTCTGCCTACGGCTACGCCTACGTGTAAATAAGAAGTTTTTTCAGACAAACTATAGACACTCGTGTCAATCCTTGAAAGGTTGAACTTCCAGAAATCACTTCTTAGTGCTCACCTGCGTCATAAAAAGAAACCTGGTGCAAATTTTTATGATCCTAGTCCCAGTAGTTTCGACTGTGCGTTGATATGTCAGCCAGTCAGTTTCTCCGTTTATATAATAGGAGCGTCTATTCCGTATCTACTGACTCATAGTTTTTTTTCGTGAATTCTACTAGAATTCTAAGATTCTATCACTGTTTGTGTTTACTATTGATCGAAAGTGACTGTTTCTCTTTCAAATTTGAACAAACGGTGCTATTTTTAGCACACTTGAAAGTTGTTGTGCGATAATTAATATTTTTTATAAAAGATTGTTATTTTCTATAGAAGAGTCGCTTACAAAAAAAAAATTGTTTTGAAGAGCTATTTCCGTATTATGATGTACGAGTATGTAACAGATTCTTTCCAAAATAATTTTAATAATACTCGTATCTAAGCCAAAAAAATCAGTGATTTCTAAGCGATCGTAAAAAGTACTTGTCTGTAGTTCCCATAGATAAAGAATCGCTTTTCTGGTAAAGTGTCTAGGATCTGTGGTACTTTTTATCTGTGGTACTTTTTATCTGTGGTACTGTTGTGTGAATTTTTACAGCGGCGGCGCGATTTTGTTGATACGTGTTTATTTAAGTTCAGTATGAAAATTCATTGAAGTCTTCGTTAACCTGCTAAAACATGGATGTGCAGGTTCTTAATAGTGAAATCAAAAAGAAAATACAATAAAAAGATCGCTCAATTTATCGTAAAAGCGTTTTTTAAGAATATTCTTTTTAATGAAGAAACAACGACCACCAATGATGATAATACTGAAGATCATCAACATGCCGAATCTTGTGATTGCTTGGAACATGACATTGGTCAAATTAGAATATAAAGGACATTGCTCGTCGCCCATACATAGCTCGCCTAAGATTCAACAGGGAGGTGTATTTACTCTTTGGGTTTTAGATAATGTATATATTCGATTAAACTTAAATTAAAACAACGGACACTTTTGAGAATTCTGAAAAAATCAAAACACTTTCGGATTTTGAGGTTATAATTACGTCAATAAAAACATTCGATACGTAGAAAAAATACTTAGCATGTATTACTGAATGACATTACTACCAAATGTCAAATGTAGTCATCTGTCAATTGGTCAACTATCAGTGTCGACTGTTTGAAACGAGCAATAATATTGCTCGTTTCAAACAGCGCTTTCAATCGAGTTTTTTGATAAGGCTTATTATGGTTCCGCGACATCATAGCGGACTGTTTGTAACTAAAAATCATTATCGTATATCAAGTGTTGAGAATACTGACGCTTGTCTGTGTCAAACTCTTATTAAGAGTGCTGTTACAAAGACTTGGCTGTATGAGCTATAATACCTTTGCCTATTAAAAACTTCAAATTGAACCAAAAAATAATAGAACTATCGTCGAGGATTATGACGGAATCTAAGGAATAAAGTAAATACTTTTTAAAATGTTTTCGAAATTAGGAAGTGTCCGTTCTTTTAAAAAATAAGTAATGTATATTATTAAAAGAACTAGTAATTAAGTATAGTAAATGTTTCATGCGTGTTGGTTCATAGGCCATTTTTTATCCATGTCCTTTGTTCTTTCTCCTATTTTCTTTCATTTATCGTAAACTTACCTATATCTATACATTCTTAATCAAAAGGTGCTATAAATTTACTTGTCTGAACAAAAAAAAATATTATCATTGCAGATCAAAAAATGCTCTTTTCCGAATATCTGACCAAAAAGAGCTATTTCCATTTTTGATTACTTGTTTTTGTGCTTTTTAATAATAACAATAATAAATAAATTTACCCTAAAAATAAGTGGCCTCCTCGTGAATTACCTGAATAAAAAAAATACACTTCACATACATTATCAAATCAGCATACGTTTTTTTAAGTTTTTTTTTAAATTTACTTAACATGGAAATAACCCCTTTCGAACAGATGCTCCTTTATATAGATAAATGAGAAATAACTGGTTATTTCTAGATATGACTGGTCATACCTAGATGTTTATTGAGAAACGTTTAGCGGCTGACCGCCACTTTTAACTCAAATATTGCTATAAGTTTATGTAATGTACATGATGGCTAATTTATCCGATATAATTATATTTGCTGATGACACTTCCCTTAATAATAATATTGTATATAACAAGAAAAAAGTAAAAAAAAAATGGGTAAATCTCGAACGAGTTAGGATGCAATCACTCACTCCTACCACACTAGCGCATTGTATGCAGCCGTGCCTAAAGGAGTGATTTTATGAATGAACAGTCTTTTTTCACTCACTCTTATATCACTTCACTCTTTTAACAGTAAGAAATTTCACATTTATAACATTAAAATATAGTATGGAAGTCGAGAGCTGCGGAGACCCAGTAGAAACGGTCTTGACTTACGAGTTGTAGGTCGCGGGTTCAAATCCAGCCTTTACTTTGTGTAATTTAATTCATCACCATTGCCAGGCCTGGCGCACTCCATACTGTTGGTATAGAAATGTGCCTACGACGTGCGGCCTTTCTTGCAAGGCTAAATTCGGTAGTGTCACACGCGTGTTCGATTTGCCGATTGACCCATGCCAACAAAAACTATTTTCAAATTCTTTATCGAATATTCTATAGAGTTTTTATTGCAAGTATCTGTGAGGATTTTCACGTAAACGAGTCAATGACCATAAAGATCATTCAATATAAGTAGATCTCCCAGAACTAGTGACCACATTACTAAAGCAAGATTAACATATATAGGGTGACTGGTAATTAGTGACCGATACGTTTGTAATCATGAGTACACGTAATTGTACTCATGATTACAAACAACTTTTCCAAAGAAACATTTTTATTACTAACTAGCTTTTGCCCGCGGCTTCGCTCCCGTCAACTGACTACTCTATCCTACTCTACCCTACTCTACCCTACTCTACTCTACCCTACTCTACCCTAATGTACCCTACTCTACCCTACTCTACCCTACTCTACCCTAATCTACCCTACTCTACCCTACTCTATCCTACTCTATTCGATTTTTTCTCGCCGTAAAAACCATCCTTGAACTTCAACGAACATATTAAAAAAATAATTGGCCAAATTGGTCCAGGCGTTGTTGAGTTATGCGCTTACCAACACATTTTGCGATTCATTTTTATATTATAAGATTTATTGTAGCGCGCTCGCTTAAAGTACCAAAATACTAGTATTTAGATATTATTTTACTGAAACATGCAGGTACATTGCTTACGTCATCGATAACGCGGGCGCGGGTGCAGCGCCGCTAGCAGCTAATCGGATGAAGGCGCGCGCGAAATTCAAAATTTCAAACAGCTGTTTTGTTATTGTGATTGAACTAATTAGTATAAAAAAAAAAGTTTCTTTGGAAAAGTTGTTTGTAATAATGAGTACAATCACGTTTTTAAGTATCGGTCACTAATTACCAGTCACCCTATATAATGAAAATATATCTTACAAAATGTTAATTGGGTGAAGGAAAACATCGTGAGGCAACCGGCATGTAGAGCCAAAAAATTCGAAGACATTTGACACTCTGCACTCACGGCCTCACGGTGGTGGATTACAGCCCATTGAAAAGGAAGAAAAGAGGCCTGAGTCCCAGTAGCGGGATTATTATGAGGCTGATTATGCTTTGTATGCTGTATAGTGAAACGATATTTTGTAACTAACACCATGTACCATAATATTAAAAAAATATATTTGACTTTGACTTTGCTTGTAGTGTCGAAGTATGGATTATCGTTACATTTCATGTATAAAACTCTTTTTCGAAAAAAAAATACAATCGACTTCAATGTAAAAAAACCGGGCAAGTGCGAGTCGGACTGAGGATTCCGTACAAACTTATCTATGAAAACAGTTCGATTCCCGAATTGAGTTACGAAGATTTTTCCGAATCGCAATTAGTCGCTTAAAAAGACATGCATAGCTTGACAAAAATCTCCTAAAAGTCACCACATCGATCGATCTTCTACTCGCATATCGCATCAGATTACTGTGACCTTGACCAGGTCACCGATCGAACGTATTGGCATTAAAAATAATTTACCTCATAACAATACAATATTCCACAACTACCACACAACGCCGTCTAGTCCCAAGCTAAGCAGAGCTTGTGTTATGGGTACTAGATAACTGATAAACATACTTATATATTTCTATATACATACATATATAGATAAATTACACCCAGACACAGAACAAATGATCGTGCTCATCACACAAACATTTGTCCTGAGTGGCAATCGAACCCACGACCTCCGGCATAGCAGTCAGGGCCACTAACCACTAGATCAACAGGCCAGTCGTATTTACCTCATAACCTACTCATCTAAAATATACCGACATAATTACAAGTCCTATTTTATAGAACAGCTACCTTACTGCTAAACAATACAAACAGCCATTAGTTTGCACAACTCTTTAGTTGTACAAGATATAATGGCACGTCGAAAATGGTGGATCGATTTATTTGAAGCTATGAATTTGGAGGCATGGCTGGCACTGTAATCTAATCGAATGGTGTTCGCTGCACAGATCCGATGAGCGAAGCGTGAAATGTGTTTAAAGAGTAGCGGGAAATATATACAGGGGTCTCACTATGATGTGTGTGAAACTTTATTTCAGGTGTACGAGCCAAAAAGAGGGATGGAGCTGTATACCCTATACCTCCATTCCTATGGCGCGATGACGTCACGCGCGAACGCCGGCGTTTGCGTGACATTCGTTCGGTGGCCCTAGCTTACGAGCAGTACCATAAAAAAGTGACTTTCTGAATCCTACTCCTCGGTAACTGCTTGGTTAATAGGTTTGAAAAAAATATATGTTTATTATAGATTCAATTACAACATTATCAACATATGATTTTAACCGACCTCAAAAAAAAGGAGGATGGTATCAATTCGGTTGTATGTTTTTACAACCGCCTTCAAAAAAACGAGGAGGTTATCAAATCGGTTGTATGTTTTTTTTTTTTCGTTTACCTCAGAACTCGTCGTTTATGGACCAATTTGCAATTTTTTTTTCCTCTTAGTGTGTATGCTTTCCGCCAATACGCACGAAACATTTTGGAAACACATTCATTGTGCGTACAGCTAAGGAGTGGAATTCCTTGCCGGAAACTGTATTTCCTGATGGCTACAACCCGCGAATCTTTAAGTCAATAGTGAATAGGTTACTTCTAGGCAAGCGCGCTCCATAGTCGACCGCATCGTCTCGCTTTCCATCAGGTGAGATAGAGGTCAAGCGCAAACCTATCAAGAATTTAAATAAAAAGCGAATCATTTAAGCGACTATGACAATACAAATAAATGAATGGTTCTGAATAGTTACGTTGAAAAAGGTATCATCGAAGTGATCTGATGATGATAATGGAGCCGGAAGGTAGGCACTGGAAGTCCGTAATCAATCAATGTAACCTAGCCGTGTTTGGGCTTATTAGTCATAGCATAATCAAAGTCAAAGCGTTTATTGCGAACTAAATGTTTACAATGCTATTATAGTATCATCTCAGTACTTTTGACTTAGCAGCCTTTTACAAGCATTGCAATTTTAATTTGTCTTAGTTAACATACAATAGACATTATTATTATTAATCTTTATATCTTTATATAATCAATTTTATATAATTTTGATGTCAAATACTATAAATTCAATTGAGAAATTAAAGTTTAATTGAGAAATTAGAGCTATGTCAAAAAGTTACATGTTAATAATAATTAAATTAATACAATTACTATAAATTTAATACAATCATTAAAATAGTTTTTTTTTTTTTAGATAAGAATATTACTGAGATTTATTTTTTACAAGTACAAACGATATAACAAGAACAATAAAAACACTTAACTAATTAAAATTACATAATATACACTTGGGAGCAAATAAATCGAGCCACTACCTTTTTTCACGTAAAATGGTAAATATTTTTGGTAATATGGAACGTATCAATTCGAACTATATATCGCCTAAAAGTTTAGTTAATAACCTTTACAATGAGGGTAAATTATTGAATAATAACCTTATTGAATGATAAATTATTGGCTCTGCAAGAAAAATGGTAATTTTGATAGAAAATTTAGTAGGGCTAAAACAGTCCATAAAAACAATAAAAAACAAAATTATTGCAAAAAAAATATTCTTAATAACTGGTATTACCCCCCCGGGCCCTGATACATTCTTGTAGCCTATTAGTCATCGATCTGATCAGCGTTACGATGACATATTGTGGTATGTTCTCCCACTCTTCAAGCACAGCGACTTTAAGCTCGGGAATGGATGAAACAGCGGGAACCCTGGCTCGGACTCTCCGTTTTAGCTCGTCCCATAGGTGTTCGATCGGGTTCAAATCGGGACTTCGTGCTGGCCATACCATTTGTTGAATCCCGATCGCAGACAAGTATTCCGTAACGATCTGCTCGGTATGAGGTCTCGCATTGTCATGCATAAACAAGAAATTTTCTCCGACAAAACCAGCATACGGCATTACGTGGTTTTCAAGAATGTCAGTTATGTATCGGTCAGCTGTTAATCCACGTCTACCACTGCCATCGTTGGCGGGGTCGACGAAGACAAGTTCCGTTTTTCCGTCTAGAGAAATTCCTCCCCACACCATACAAGAACCACCACCAAAACTCACCGTTTCTCGAATGCAACATTGGGCAAATCTTTCACCAGGACGTCTATACACTCGGTTTCTCCCGTCATTGCTAAAAAGACAGATTCTTGACTCGTCAGAAAACAAAACTGACCTCCAGTCTTCTAACGTCCAATTAATGTGTTCTCGAGCAAACTCCAAGCGAGATCGGCGATGAGCTACAGTCAATTTTGGGCCAGTTGCTGGTTTGTGTGATGTTAAATTTCGTTCTTTTAGTCTTCGTCTCACTGTCCACCTACTAATTGCGACTCCTCGAACGTCACGTAACGCTTGCTGTAGCTGAACAGCATTAAGTCCACGGTCGCGCAACGAATTGGTTGCAATAAAGCGGTCGTCACGTTCTGTTGTTGCCCGTGGTCGGCCAGTTCCAGGTCGCCGAACAAAAGCACCAGTCTCCAGATACCTGCGGTATACCCGCTGTACCTTTGAACGACTCAAATGAAGTCTGCGTGCCACTTCACGTTGTCCGTGTCCAACCTCAAGTAAAGCTACAACTTGGGCAGCTTCCGTCGGTGTAGTATCCATTTTATCAGGTTATTTTGATTACACAGACACAGATAAAGACAACAATAACAAGTAATATGGGTATGATTAACAAAAACCTCAAATTTAATCTTTTCTTAACAGAGTACAATAAAAATGTCATAAGCAAATTAAATGCGATAATTTTATTCTACCCTTTAAACTTTAATAAAAATGAAATTTTGACAACTAACTACCCTCATTGTAAAGGTTATTAAATACCCTTTTAGGCGATATATGTTTCGAATCGATGCGTTCCTTAATACCAAAAATAATTACCATAATGCGTGAAAAAGGAAGTGGCTCGATTTATTTGCTCCCAAGTGTATACACAATAACTCCTATCTAAAGTATGGCGTCAAAAAATTCCTCCGCATCGTCGACTGGAAGTGTGCCCAGAAGACTGGCGGCATTGCCACGTTGTATGGCAATGCTTAATCTCTGACCGAGGTAAAAGCCAGCCCTTTGGTCACGTAAATCGTTATTTTGAGCTAGACTCTAAATATTCTTCTATATATATATTAGTATATTTATAGCCTTTTTTGAAATACTGTTACTGATTTTTCAGTTTTTTTTATATTATTGGCAATTTATTATATATTTTTATTGCCATATAATATGGGCTTTCACTTAACATTTTGATTCTTGATAATGGAGGGCATAATCTCTTTTTATGTCGAGTGTTTACGTTGTGCGTATCTTCCACTTTTGTGAACTTGTCGATATTTATAAAAACAAACACACAAATGTCGAGTATGTACATTGAAGGCAGAGTCAACATCTGATATTTTATAAAATATGGTTTACAGCTCTCGGTATTGTCTATTTGGGCTAGAATGCTTATACATTTGTTTTTGCATTATGAATAGTTCATCTATATGAGTGTGCATATGCGTAGTAAGCAACCATAGCAGTTTGTGTGTTAGTGCTTTGTTTAATTTGGAAAAGAGCGTAAGGGAATCTGGAGAGTTTTGCTTTTATATAATCTATGTGTGACTTCCAGTTAACGTGTGTGTCAATATTTATGCCAAGTAGGGTAAATGTATTAACTTCTTCTATTTGCGTGTTTCTGAATGTTGTTTTTAGATGGAGAGGTGGTTTTTTATATGATCTAAACTGTATTATTTTAGTTTTACTACTATTAATTTCCATTTTTTAGAATTGTCATGAGATATACTTTGGCTATAAGGTACTATCGAACTGATCTGATGATGGAGCCGGAAGAGGGAAGGTAGATATACGAACTTCATAATAAAACAATGTAACCTTACAGTGTTTGGGTTAATTCGAATTGTCATGAGAAATAGGCACTCTGCATAGAAGTGTACTCGCAACTAAAAAGAGTGAAATAAAAAACTTTTTACAAAATAAAAAACCGACTTCACTATGTTTCTACGTATTGTTTGTTCCTTATTTAACACCGACTTCCGAAAATAAAGTTATTTTGATCCTTTTAGTGTTTTTTTAGTCGGTTATTTTTTTTAAAAAAAGATTTTTATTTCGATTATTACTTTTGCCAAATATTTTTTTTAACAACATTATATTTTTCACTTGTTTTCCCTACTCCTTTCAAACGGCGTTGATCTTTAGAAATAAGTTTACACAAAAATAAATAGTGGTTAAATTTTGTAGTGTTCTCAATTTATTTGCATGTTTTCATCGCGAGAAGAACCTAAATAGGTTCCTCATTACTTTTTTGTAAATTCAAGGCGGTGTATTTTTAGAAATTTTGAAAACTGTAAGTACCTTTTTGTGTTTTTTAAGGACTCTCCTTTTAAGAAATCAGTAAACACCCGTACGTTATATATTTAGCTTCAGAGGTTCAAGTACATAGATTGGAATCAGTTCTTTTCTTCATTATAAATTACTAACTGACTCGGCAAAAGTTGCTCTGCCATATAAATTATCAACAAAGAAAAAATGAAGGAGGCGGGTAAAAAGCTTTCGACCTATTCTCAGATCTTCCACATATATACAAAAAAAAATAGCTTTCGACCTATTCTCAGACCTACCAAATATATACAAAAAAATCCATAAAAATCAGTCAAGTCATTTCAGAGGAGTATAATAACAAACGCTGCGACACGAGATTTTTATATATTAAATAATTCGATAACCTACTAGTGATCCACCCCAGCCCCCCTAGCCAACCGTTTCGTTTCGATTCTCTTTTCGTTGATTGATATTCCTTTGTTCTGACCACGTGACTGAGCTTTGAGATGAAGTCAGAATAAAGGAATCGGAGGCGTGGCCTACTCGAGGCGACCGACGAAAAGAGTATCGAAACGAAACGGTTGTAACCTGGCTAGGGGGCAGCTTCGCAAGGGTGTTAGAAATCTTTGTAATTCTCGGCTTTTATACATTTAAACTATCCTCATCATGAATCACTCTGTCTATTGGCAAAAATTGCATGAAAATATCTTTGTTGATGGCATTCATACAGATAGACACACGCGAGGATTTCCTGAAAAGGAAAGCTGTGGTCCTAGAACGCAAAGGGCCACTGAAAGCCACAGATGCAGTTTTAGTCAGTAAAAGTCTGACGCACGCTCCACCTTAGAGCGAGAGAAATCATTGAATAATTTCCCACATAAAAAAAAGACAGAAAAAGGAAGAAAGACTTCTACCTTTCATGTCGTTTTATAATATTTTCCCGCAACGATCTACGTTGTAACAAAATGAATCTTAAAGCGATAGGGCCATGTTTGAATTTCGTTTGGACTGTAGTCCGTGATACTGCCTTGTTCGATGCGGGTGTCGATATATTTATAGATTTGAGGCAAGTTTTCAGTAATACGTATCATGTTGAACGACCAATCAAATTAGTTTGATTGCAATTAAGGGTAACTTTATGACAAAATAATGGCTAAATGGCACCGCAACATTTGAGTAAATACGTACTCGTACTAAATAAGGAGTTATGTCTCTATTACACTACATTATAAAGTCTTTTGAGAAAGAACATCGCAAGCAACAAATCCCTTTTTGCAGGCTTTCTTTTCCATTACTAAAAAGTATATGAGAAACTAAATTAATGAGCATGTTCTAAAATGACGTTCACCAGGTGGCAGCACTGAGGCGGCAGGGCCAGGCACCTGAACCTTTTGAGAGCCACGCGAACGCCGGCGGTCGCGCGGCGTGACGTCATCGCGCATTCGGCCGAAAGTCAAGCGACCGCCGGCGTTCACTATCTCCCACTTCATTGTAGGCCCTATTTTCAACACTTAGAGACTACTTTTGTATGAACAAGTTTGATTACTTACGTTCTTGGATAAATTTCCTATAAATTGAACGCATTATATTTTATAGTCTCTACCCTCAAATATTTTTTTTTCGTTTTTTTTTTTTGTAAAAAGTCATATTCCCGCCACCATTTTGTCCGTGCCCCTGCAGTTTGACAGTTCTTGACAGTTCTTGTTCGTGAAAAGGCTCGTGTTAATGACATTAATTAGACATCAACGTCAACGTCAAACGTGGCTAGAAATTGATCTCTTCATGACATGGCCGACCCGGATCATTTAAATATTAACGTTTGATGATTTGTCAATCCTCCTATGGCCCTATCATTGATGTAGCATTTCTACGAAAATAAAAGATCTAAAGAAAATTGGTCAATCGAGGATTAACATTTCCATCTTCATCAATGGTCTTTTACATTTTCAAAAGTAAAAGATAACTCGGCAAAGTGGCACCAACTAGTGGTTCCTTTTTTTCAGATCTCTTGGGCGTAGCGGGAGATAACGTCAGACTTTTACTGACTAAAAACTCACCCCTGTTCCTTCGTTGCCTTTCGTACCAGGGCCGAGTCTTCCTTTCAGAAGCAGACCCTTGGCTCCAGTAACTGGTGGTGTGAATTTTTCCGAACAAATTTATGAAAATCTGTACCAAGTCTCTCCTCCTACTGAAAAGAGTCACCACGGCTTTCAGTTGCAAAGAGTAACTGAAGGGTAGTTAGTAAAAATCTAACACTCCCTCTCGCCCCGCCCAAACGGAAGATCATTTTCCACCCACAAAAGCATTATATATTTAATCTTTTTTTTTAAGTGGGCGGGAAAAGTCATTAGATAATTTCCTAATGACTTTTCCCGCTCTAGGGCGGAGTATGAGCATGTCAGACTTTTACTGACTAAAACCACACCTATCTTCCTTCAGTTTAGTCGGCGTCGACGATTGGGGCTCAGTCCGGACGGCGAGCTACCCATTGCTCACCATCAGCGAGCCCTCATAATACATTTAACTATTTTTAAAGGTTCACCATTTGACATTATTATCATTTTTTTAAAAGAGTAACCATGTAGTTTCTTGCCGGTTCTTCTCCATAGGAAACGACCAATTTGGAACCGTGCACTAGCTTCTCACGTTTTATAAGTGCCCATGTAGGCCTATGTGAAATAAAAATTTTTGACTTTTGACTTGACTTGACATTGAAACGAAATGAACATCTAAATAAAAGCGCAATATTGGATGGAGTTGGAAATCCAACAATTCAATAATATTGTAGCAATATTAGTTGAGTCCGGCAACGTTTCAGGAGACAATACATTGAGCAATTAGTTAGGTGTATTAACTCTGCGAACTTAATGATAATTGCTTTTAATTTCTATGATAGTACATTATCTGTAATGGATGGGTACGCAGGAGAACCAAGGTTACCGACATAGCCCGAAGAATCAGAAATCGGACCAGATGGTCGATAGAGCTGAAAGGTTCTCCAAGCCGTCGACGGCGCGTATTGTTCCACGCGCGCCTCAGGGTGATGTCAGCAAATCGTAGGGGCCCAGCAGGGTCGAAGCCTACTGGGGCCACAGGTAGTGTGAAAGCGAAGCCCGGGGCCCCGGGATGAAGGCAAAGAAGGAACAGGAGTGGGTTTTTAGTCAGTAAAAGTCTGACACTATCTCTCGCTCCACCCAAGAGCGTGATTTGTCATTAGATGATTTTCCCACCTTAAAAAAAAAGTGTTTGAAATTGAATTTTATTAAAGCACTAGAAAAATCCGCTAGCCACTAAAATCGCAACTAAATGGGGAGTTAAATACACCAGTTTTAGTGGAAAATTCACTAAGTTGGCAACACTGCGTATGCCGCTAGACTGTTTTGTCTTGATGGTGAGCGCCGTGTCGTACACAAAACAGTTTTGTCGCACACAAGTCTGCGACGTCGTAAACAAATCTGACAGTTTTCTCTCAAGTGTGCGCAGCCACTTAGTGCTCGCCTACACCATAAAAGGAAGCTTTGTGCAAAATTTCACGCTCCTATTCCCAATAATTTCGGCTTGCAATGATATTTATCAGTCAGTTTCTCCTTTTATAAAATGTATCTATATATAGATAGGCTCGCGTTTGACCACGATATCACTTGATTGTAAGCGATTATGTATTCAATTATGGAGAGATAGTAATAAAATATAGGTATAGAAATGGAAATGAAAATAGTTCAGTTAAATCCTAATACATAAGTGCGTGGTTATTGGCTTACCATTTTTAGTGGTAAATAACTAGCTACATATATGTAAACTAGCTTCTGCCCGCGGCTTCGCTCGCGTAGACGTAGGTTTCTCCATACAAACTTTGGACCCCCACTTCATCCCCTTAGGGAGCGAATTTTGGAAAATCCTTTCTTAGTGCTCGCCTACGTCATAAAACGAAACCTTGTGCAAAATTTCACGCTCCTAATCCCAGTAGTTTCGGCTGTGCGTTGATATGTCAGTCAGTCAGTTTCCCCTTTTATATATATAGATAACATGCTACATTAATGTAATATATTACATTAACATCTTATGACTACGCACAGCATTAAGATAATATAATTAGGAATTAAATCGCAAAGCAAAACATATTGACACATGACATAACATCACGCTTCTGCTCCCCAGAGGTTGAAGCCTAGGTTTATTACATTAAAAAACTTCGCCAGTAATAGTTAAGTAATTGGTAATATACAGAAAAAAAATCTATCAAATCAGTTTATCAATAAAAATACAAAATAAACTGAAAACAAAATCTAAATTGGTAGAAAAGCAACCGAGATAATATATCCTTTTTTTTATTTTTGGTATTTTTTAATATTGTTTTCTTGTATTTTAAGTTAAGTATTTATAGATTAAATAGTTACTTTTTGTTTTGTTGTTGTTTGTTCGCACAAGACAAACAAGAACAAAACAGTCTTTCTTTTTTAGATGGGATAATCATCTAATGACAAATCCCGATCTTGGGTGGAGCGGGAGATAGTGTGCGAGTCTCAAATAAATGTTTTCTTTCTTTCTTTTCGTTTTAAAAAAAAATCTTTTTACAATACCAGGAGGTATTGTAAATATATTTGTTTAAAGAAATATTTGGTAAATAATTCTAAGAAAATACAGGATGAAAGTACGAAAGTGAAAGAAGAAGAAAAAATTAACAAGACCAGGAAGGAAAATTAATAACGGCAATATGCCTTATGCTATTGGCTTCGTTCGCGTGAATGTTGGTTATTGTGAACGAACATTCGAAGTCGAAAAAAAGTAAAAAGAGAGATAAAAAGTAGCCAGTGTCCTTCCTTGAGGTTCAAGTGTACTCTGTACCAAATTTCATCAAAATCGGTTTCGTAGTTTAGCCGAGAAAGAAAAGAGTAATTCTGTCGCCAAACTTAAGTGTGTAGGGTGTGGGTGGGGCACATTGCTCGTAGAACGGATGGCCGATGGTGCCGAAAGGTTCTAGAGTGGCGACCGCGCACCGGAAGACGCAGCGTTGGAAGGCCTCCCACAAGGTGGACCGACGACCTGATGAGGGTCCCGGGAGTGCGGTGGATGCGAGAAGCACAGGATCGGTCATTTTGGCGACGCTTGGGGGAGGCCTATGTCCAACAGTGGACGTCTTTCGGCTAAAATGATGATGATGATGAATTCTGTCTGCACAGTGTCTGTGAAATGAAGCTTTACAATCCTGTTTACCTCCACTTTGAAACAAAATTATTGTGATATAACAAATTCACATACCTGCATATAGGTATAAGAAACTTAAATATAAACTAAATTATCTTGCCCAGAAGACTGGCAGCATTGATACATTGAATGGCTATGCTAATTCTTTGGGCGAAGTACGAGCCAGCCCTCTGGTCACGCAAAATGTCGATCAGTCGGTGTAAAATTTCCTTGAAAAGGAGACTCGCACTTGGATGCCATGACCCAAGCGTTTCTATATCAAACGGCTCAAAACTGTAATTACCAATAAGGTTACAGTATTTGCACCATAGATATCTAAATAGATTTGCACCGTTTGAGGGTCTCAACAGCAGCAGCCGCAGCGGCAGCGCGATTGTAATTATTGTGATCTCTGTTTGAAAAATGTTACTGCGGGCCTAGAACGCAAAGGTCAACTGTAGGAATATGTAAGGGTTTTTGTTATGGATAGGCTCGCGTTTTTCCACTATGTCACATGATGTCAGCAATGATGTGGCAGACGATGGAGCACGCTTTCCTAGAAGTAACCTATTCACTCTTGACTTAAACACCCCTAGGTTATAGCTATCAGGGAACACAGACTCCGGCAGGGAATAACAATAATCTATATATATAAAAGGAGAAACTGACTGACTGACATATCAACACACGGCCGAAACTACTGGGACTAGGAACATGAAATTTTGCACAAGGCTTCCTTTTATGACGTAGGCGAGCACTAAGAGAGGATTTTCCAAAATTCACTTCCTAAGGAGATGAAACGGGGGTCCAAAGTTTGTATGGAAAATCCTATTTTCACGCGGGCGAAGCCGCTGGCAGAAGCTAGTATAATAATATAATTCTAACCGCCCCAACTCAAAAATGGTTATTTGAATAGCATAGCATAGTCGGCCTTCTAATGTTCCCACTGTTGGGACTCAGGCCGCCTCTCTAGGAGAGGGAACGTTATTTGAATATATGAAAATAACTATTTGAAGATTGACATTAAGCCATGAGCCGAAAGTCCTGATAAAGTAGTCCAACATTACTACTAGATACTTAGGTCCAACATTGACCAGTTAGGTAACTACTTTATTCTATATACACAAAAACATATACCTGTTTTTGTAAGTAAACGGAAAAATAAGAAATAAGAAAACCATTTATTTGAGACTCCCACCAAACGAAACAAAACACAAACGAAATCGGGGCAAAGCACAGAATAAAATAAAAATGTTAACTAGTAACATTAAATAACTAACATAAAAACAAATAACAACAAAAAGGAAAATGCTCTGGTTCCAAAGAAAAAAAAAAGAAATTTACCTCAAATTATAGATATAATAAGTAATAAAATAATAAATAGTTTTGATTGTCATCCTCACTTGCAAATATTTCCAGACGTCGATTTAAAAATATGATTGTTAAATTATTTTTCAATATTTTATTCAAAAATATGATTAGGTACATTATTTCTGCATCAATTAAAATCAATTTTTTTTTTTCGTTTTGTATTTCGCGTTTTTTGAACTCCTATCGTTTTTTTTTTATTGGGTGGGAAAATCATCTTATGACAAATCCCGCTCTTGAGCGGAGCAGGAAATAGTGTCAGACTTTTACTGACTAAAAGACCACTCCTGTTCCTTCTTTGCCTTCGTCCCAGGGCCCCGGGTTTCACTTTTACTTTCACACTACCCGTGACTCCTATCGTGGGGATTTTGAGACATAATAATTATTAATTTTAATTTCAGACGTAATGCAGAGCTCCGAGGATTTTTTGAACAATCGGTTTTGGAGCTATTGCATACCATGGAAGTGACGGGTTTACGTGTGCAAAGACAGGGCAAGCGTATGTCCCGACCGTGGCTGACCGCCGTAAAAATGCGCAATTATTTACAACTCCGTATTCTCCCACTCGATCAAGAATTTTCCTCAACAAAAAGAATAAAAAGAAAGATATAATAAAAAGGGCGATTAATCTAAAAATAAACCTGAAATTTTTTACACAACTGATCGGATCAGTGTGTTGACCAAACATAAAAATCTTAAATTTTCGCGTTTGCTTAATCCCTAAGTAACAAATGAGCACGCAATGCATACAAAATAGGAGCGATATTATTTATTAAAAAAAAATTACACATTACTTTTTTTATCTATAAAAAAATCAATTGCATGTTTGTTTTTTATTAAATCCAAACAGATATTAAACACAATCACTGAATTATAATGTCTCGCTTAAATTGAAACATAAAAACTAGCCTTACCTGAGGAGTATCCTTCGCCCCACCATCTTCAGCTGCCGAATTCATAGTAGAACTATAATGATTATTATTTTATTATGAACACGTGCGCTATGGGACACTGTGGAGTCACAATGAAGTGTTGCCGAAACGGGGGAGTAAGTACTCGTCTTTTGATGTCGTAGGCGTTAAATTGAAATCAGACATTTCTAAATGTGTCTGCGTGTTACAGAAAAACTGTATTTCTTACTCTGAAGTTATGGTATGAATGAAAAGCATTTTATTTGTATAAATGGAAAAAAATAAACATAACAATAAATGTATGCAAGTAGGTACTTGCGAAATATAAAAGTAAAATAAAAATTTAAGACTAAATTTTTTATAACTTTAGAATTTACCTTAACGAGTCTTAACCTCTCAGGCACCAGTACCGAATATGTTACACCTTATACGAGCTAACTTAAACCCTATTACGTAAAAATAATTTTTAACATAGCTTGTACCGAGGTGTACCGAATTCGGTACACTGGTGCCTGAGATGTTAAAATCCTAATTTAATTTTTATTAAAGATTTTTCGCCTTTATGATATTAATATGAATCTTTATAACCAAACCTCTAGTAACTGTGCAATCCACGTTATTACTGACTACAATAACCGCTTTGTTTTGACCGCGTGCATAAACAAAGGCCTCATCAAATTAGTTTGCAATCAATTAATGGGCCTCGGTACATTAATAGATTAAACTGTGTGATGTATATATAGCCACAAAGGAGTGTGATTAATTTGCAGAGTTATGTCTTACGTAGACAAAAAATAATAAAGAAAATATAATTACACAGCAACCGTCAGGCATATTTGGATGAAATTTTCAGCATCGAAAAGACACTTTAAGGGTGCCCAATCCATGTTACATCCCATGTATACAATCGGTCTTACGTGATTATAACTTTGTTATACATCTTTCAGGAAAATCGATGGATGAGAAACGAGAGACACACAGGACCGGTCGTTACGGCGACGCTTGCGGAGGTCTATGTCCAACAGTGAACGTCTTTAATGATGATGATACATATTTCTCCAGATATTTAAACATCTTGTGGTTATTATCTAGGTTTCTATTGAAAACCAAACATAATTATGTAAAACTAAACCAGTAAAGACCTCTGAATGTCTGCTATTTTCCAAAAAAATTCTAGAACTTAGTCTTCATAATACTTAGGGCATACTGAAAGTTTCTGGATTCTGATAAGACTAGATAAAAGACTTATTTTGTTTATCAAAGTATACCCTGGCATTTAATGCATTTTTGCATACGCTGAAACCACTGTACAAAGCAGTTGGACCAGTCTTCTTTAGGAACCTCTTCAATGGCTTTATGAAACGCTTTCACCGCCAATTCAGGGACCGTAAAACGTGTGCCTCTAAGTTTGTCTTTAATTTTTGGAAACAAATAGAAGTTGTAAAGTGCAAGGTCCGGGCTGGAAGGCGGATGCGTCACCAGTTTCACATCAGGAGCCTTCAAATAGGCTTCTGATACTTTAGCGGAATGTGAGGATGCGTTATCGTGGTGGAGGAGTACATTGCTTCGAGGACGCTGTTCGCGAACTTTTTCTAAGACTCTGGCTAAGCAAGTGTTGGAGTACCAAAAAAAAAAAGTATCCATCGAGTGCAAATAAATAAAATTAAAATTAAATAAAAGTCCATAGCAAAGCTTCCGAACCTTCAGATGCACATGTAAAATGTTTTACACTTTTTATATCTCAAAATGTCACTCATAGCATAGCATAGCATAGTCGGCCTTTTTCTAATGTCACTCAATTTGTGGAAATATTGTACAGGCTATTGATTTTAATGAATAAATAGCAATAAAAATGAAAAAAAAACACTGCGCGAAGTATTTTTTAGCAGCAATTGATAAGAATGATCGATTCAATTATGAATTTACCAATTTTGGTTTTTTTTTTTACTTTTGACTACAGAAATATGATCAGTAACGTACTAATTAAAAAATAAGAGGTTCTCAATTCGAATGTTTTTTTTTTTACTGACAGTATAACAGTGCAAATAACATATCAGTTAATATAAAAAGATACATATTATTTGTGGTTAAATTATGCTACACTGGCTATGAGGTACGTGACGACAATGTCCGTTATAACGACTTCTCGCCACATTTGGAAGGAGTGTAACATAAAGACAAAATTAATCGTAATACTCAATGGTCACTACGCCTTCTTCCCGTAGTTTTTTAGTCATATTCTGATTTTACCGATTATGATTTTACGTGGGAGTCAGATCAATATGTGAGCGTATGGATTGAGTGTTCTTTTTTTAAACGTCTTCAAAAAGGAGGTTATCAATTCTGTTGTATGTTTTTTTTTATGTGTGTTACTTCAGAACTCCGTCGTTTATGGACCGATTTACAATTTGTTTTTTTCTTCTTAGAGGGTATGCTTTCCAATTGGTCCCATTTTTTTTTCAGAATCCATTTCTAATGATCCATGGGGTCCATGAGGAATCGAGGAACCTTCTCGAATACTATATGCAACCATATGGTGATTTTGGTATTTTCATCGAGAACTTAAGCATTTACAGTCAAAAAATAACATTTAATGAAGTGGAACTGATGAAGGAGACCAGAAATGACCAACGGAACTTTATACTCACAAAGGTATCACTATATAATTTCGGAAGTCGCTGTTAAATAAGAAACAAACAATACCGAGAAACACCGACTTCCGAAATTAAAGTTACTTTGATCCTTTTAGTGTTTTTTTAGTAAAGTCGGTTATTTTTTTTTAAGTTTATTTTAAAGGGTATCCCAAAATAAATGCAAGATTTGAATTTGCCGCCATTTGTGCAGTAAAGGGTTGGCAACCCCAAAAAAAGTGATGTTTTACTTATTCCATAAATAACAGCATCAAATTTTTTTTTTTAATTTGTATGGCTAAATAATAATTTTTTTTTATGATTCAATAAATAAATCATAATCTGAAGACTAAAATCTGTGTTTTCTATTTAATTCAAATGTTGCTTTAATTTTGGGACCCTATATTTATACGAAATCATGGAAGGA
Source organism: Mythimna pallens (assembly GCA_961205895.1). NCBI lineage: Eukaryota > Metazoa > Arthropoda > Insecta > Lepidoptera > Noctuidae > Mythimna > Mythimna pallens. The sequence goes on from OY540824.1 coordinate 2,599,851, forward strand.
TTTAGGAAATAATTGTGATAACTTCATGGTCAAGATAGAAAAACTGGGCAAGTGCGAGTCGAACTCGCGCACAGAGGGTTCCGTACAAACTTTCCTATGTAGGTAAATAGTTCAATTCCCGAATTGGAGTCTCGAAGAATTTTCAAAATTATATTTTTTTTTTTGTGACCTAACAACAAATTTGCTGGTTTCTGATTTATTCCTATAGCTGTGCTATAAGACCTTGCTTTATGCCCAATTTCAGGATTCTGGGTCAACGGGAAGTGTCCCTATGAATTTTGATTCAGATTTAGGTTTAAATAGTTTATTCTCATAAAGACAATATAGCCACTTACATGAGAATACAAGATAATGTAATAAACTTATTCTAAGGGCACCGATACAAAGCAGTTTAAAAATATTTAGTTCAAGTATCATGATTCTATTCTCAACTAGCAGGATAGAAATATAGTTAGTGAGGAGTTCCTAAAATGTAATTTGACAGTTGAGATTTAAAACCGCCAAAAGAGGGTACATTTTTTATATAAGATGGCAAACTATTATACAATTGTGCTCCTTCATAGGTAATATTCTTTTTAGCATAGTTTGTTCGTGTTCTTGGCAGGGCAAGTAAGCTAGGTCGACGAAGACTGCGTTTAGAAATTTGAAACTTTTTGAGATTCTTTTCAGTGACTAAAATAAACGTGTTTTGCAACATAAACGGCTGTTTTTTTCTTTTTTCTTTTGTTAACTTAGAAATTTGATTTTTTCATAGCTTCAAGGGACCGCAGACTTCAGTATACGGTTTTAATTTCAACTCGATATCTCCACGCGATCCCGAGATAAAGGGTCTTGATCGACAGACGGACAACAAAGTGATCCTATAAAGTTTCCGTTTGTCCTTTTGAGGTACGGAATCCTAAAAATTGTGAAATATTTGGGGAAAAAAGTAGTATTCAATTAACTGGAACACTCAATCTGCTAACCTGAGGAAATATTATAACTCGTGTCTTGAAAATACTAGATATAATTGTGTTTAACATTTTTATGTGAAATAATTATGTTGAATAATTGAATGGAATGGGAAACCATTAAATAGAGGTGTGTGCAACACAACCCGATTGCAGCGCCACCTATCGGGCTCAATTACATTTTCGAACCATTCTGGTTTTTTTTTTTTCGGGGCGGTAAATCATCTAATGACATTTCGCGCTCGTGGGCGGAGCGAGAGATAGTGTCAGACTTTTACTGACTAAAAACCCACTCTTGTTCTTTGCCATTTTTCCAGGGCCCCGGGGATCTCTTTCGCATCACCCATGGACATCTCCTTGAGGCGCGCGAGAAATACTACGCGCCGTCGACCACATGGGCCCGGTCCGGACGGTTACCAGACGATCGGACGGCGAACCACCCATTGCTCGCCGTCCGCAAGCCCGCGCCTACGGTGAAACCATTCAGGTACTCACTCAAATATACACAAAAAGTTTCATCCAAATTTGTCAAACCGTTTAAGAGGAATTAGGTGACTGACACACCTACAGAAGAATTATATGTATAAAGAAGATTACTAGTTTATCTAAATGTTTGTTTCTAATCAAAAAATCAATAGCCATGATGTGTGCTTGCCAACAAACCGACGACAGATACCTCATCAGGTCGGACATTGTACAATTATGAATATTTATTTTTACTGTTTTCCTGATTTCGTGAATATGACCCTGATTGATAGATTATCATTATCAATCATTGAGTTTGTTTCCAAGATAAAATTGTTATCAGATTACCAGCGAATAGTAAAATTCATCAACCATACTGTGAAAGGCAAAATTTTTATTTTAAATATTTCATTGTATTTTATTGAAAAAAAAATCCACTTGTGGTCCTTCAGTTGCCTTTATAGAGGTATGCGAAATAGTTTGTGGAGTCCTGCAAACCTCCGTTGAAAAGGGAGGGCGGCCCGAGAGATGATTTCATGGTTTAGTTTACCTTTTACATTCCAACAGGCCTAGACAAGTTACGACCGTTTTGTGTCGAATCTCTTTCTACAATCGGTAAAATCACTAAATCGGTCCACAATTGACCGAGAAATCGCTGAAATACATTAAACCGAATATTGAACCTCCTCCTTTTAGAAGTCGGTTTCCAGTCCATTTTGGCAATAACATACAGACATTATTATTACATATTATGTTTTAGTTGCGACTAAAGAAATAAGTAAGTTGCTCGCAGAACAGATGGTCGATGAGGTGGAAGATTCTGGAGTGGCAACCACGTACTGGAAGACGCAGTGCTGAAAGGCCTCCTACAAGATGGACCAATGACCTGGGGAGTGGCTCCATCCCTATAACAGCTCAGTTTAGTTCGTCAAATGGATCGCGTGGTAGGGCCTCATGTCGCTAGAATTCAACCCAAGAAAAAACGACGAACCTCAAACTATACGACCTCTTTCAATCACGCTAGAAATAACTAAAAAAAGAAAAAATAAACTAGGATATTTTTAATCTGTGATCTAGTCTAAATGTCGAGACAAATAACTAAATTTGTCAAACGTTGAACAACTAAACAAAGCATAAATAAATACCTAGTAAATTAAATTAGACGAGTAATGGAACGGTGGCCATTTTGTTAGACCTCAACTGGACCTTAACTGGCGCCGCCATCATGTTCCACGTAATATGGTGGGGTATGATGCAAATGATTCTATGACCCAAACGCAGAAGCTGATAGTTGGTTGCTTATCAGGGGTTACTACTAAGTTCATCGTCCAGCCTATGGACGTGATCAAAATTAGGGCTCAGCTCCTTCGTAAGCCAAAAAAAAGATTTGCTACATACAGAGTAGCGAGGAGGATACTATGGGAAGAAGGCATCACTGCTTTCTGGCATGGACATTGTCTAGGACAGGTACACATGAATTTGATACTTGATTTTTGGTCGCAGGTTAAGCTTCGATTCCCGCCCAAGACAAATGTTTATGTGATGAGCACCATAATTTGATCTGTGTCTGGGTGTAATTTATCCATAATATTTATGTATGTATTTAGCACGAAGAATCGCCAAATTTAAGTGGCAATGGGCAGGGCACAATGCTCGCAGGACAGATGGCCGTTGGGGCCGAAAGGTTCTGGAATGGCGACCACATACCGGAAGACGCAGTGATAGAAGGCCCCTTACAAGGTGGACCGAGGACCTGGTAAAAGTTGCGGGAATCCGATGGATGCGAGACTCACAGGACCGTTCATTGTGGCGTCATTTGGGGGAGGCCTATGTCCAGCAGTGGGCGTCTATCGGCTGAAATGATGATGATGATGTATTTAGAAAAATTTAAGTATGTTTATCAGTTGTCTAATACTCATAGCACAAGCTCTTTTTTATTATGTAAAGGCTCGTGATTTACTACTATCTCACCTCAGATGGTAAGCGATGATGTAGCCAACGATGGAGCACGCCCGTCCAAAAGTAACTTATTCACTCTTGACTTAAAGCTCTGCTTCGTTTGGGACTAGATGGCGTTGTGGAATATTATATTTTCTGTGTAACTGTAATACAAGCTTTCATCTTCAACTGGTTGTTCAGACAGTTCTGTCTGACAAGGCCACCGGCCACAACCACAATACGCCGCCACCGGTATATTTCCTGTAGGTTTCATACATTTTAAATGGATTCGCCGCACACGGTTGACGCCGGTGGCCGCCACACGCTTCAAATCGCCGCTTCTCATTTCTTGTGGCACAAACCGGCCACTAAACGCCGATACAAAATACCGTCACACGCCACTCGCGCATTTAAACCTTCTTCGTCAGTGTCCATTATGATACTACGCGTAAGTGTTCAAAAAAAGTAGCAACCACCGGCCACAACTGGCTGTCGCGCGCTTCAGCTTCCTTTGTGGCCACTTCTAGCTTGTCGTGGCGACGTTTATGGCTGTGGCACGTGACCCATGTACGGCGACACTTACTGAACAGGCTCACAAACTTAAGTATAGAAACTTAAGTCGAGGAGGTAAAAATTACAAGACATCCTGGCATTATCCTTATCCTATCAGTTCATTCTCTTTGTAGCGTTTTAATCTACCTGATGATTTAGGTTCACTCAATACTGGGTGTCAGCAGCCAGTTCTACGTGTATGAGCTCACCACAAAGCTAGCCAACACTCTGGTGCCACGGAAGTTTCAGTAAGTTGTAACAAACTAACCACTTACTTCGTAATAAACTACAATAGACAAGTGTTCTTGGTCAAATAAATCAATAATAATTGACCAATTATATTTTATAATTTATACACCTACACACTCCGTTTCCGTTATATACAGAAGATCAATATAAAAACCCCCCATGTCCCCGTGTCTTATCAAACTTTATTTAGTTCCTTGGTACGATTTCCGACATCAAAAATTTTCATTCGTCTTTCAATCTCAAAGTTTGATAGAGTAGAATCCAAGGACTGGAACTAAATGTTGGTCGTTTAACGGAGACATGGGCAGTCTGTTGCCGTAGCATGAAGAATCTGGATAAAGCTGTAAGTATAAGTAAAGTCTGGCTTTAAATAATCATGAGGACAAGTAATTTTGTTATGGTGACTAAGTTCGCCCCACTGTGTGATATCATTGAATAGAGGTAGACCCAAATCGTACAAAAGTGACATAGTGAAAGACATATTATATATTTTATGACATGTGTTTAAATTTTCATAGTCAGTCCCCTCTAGCCAACTTACAACCGTTTTGTTTCGATTCTGTTGTGTTGAACGCCTCGAGTAGGCCACCCTCCGATTCTTTTGTTCTGACCACGTGACTGAGCGTTGAGATGACGTCAGAACAAAAGAATCGGAGGCGTGGCCTACTCGAGGCGTTCGACACAAGAGAATCGAAACGAAATGGTCGTAAATTGGCTAGGGGGACTGATTATTATCAGCAACTTGTCGACTAAGGACGATTTGTTGCAGTATTTTTTTGACAGGCGCTTAAATAAATGTAATGTTAACGTAAAATATGAGACGATCTTCAATAAGCACTTGTCCTATGCAGCTTTAAGTAGATAGAAAGGTATGGAAAGAGAAAAGAAAGGCTTTACCCCCACTGTAGGACAGCTCAGAATTTTACCACACCTTTCAAAACTTTCAAAAGTTTTCCGTTTGATTTTAGCATATTATATTAATTGACAAACTTGGGCTAACTTAGCCAGAGATCACACTAGTCAGAGAGGTTTGGAAGGAGTATGGGGAGGCCTTTGAATCACAAAATAGTTATACTTAGTTATTTCTGTGCACCATGCGTCATCTACATTTTCATTTTTTTTCTATCTTTCTCCAGACACCTCGAACATTTCGTATGCGGCGTTTTAGCTGGATGCGTTTGTACCACGTTAGTTATCCCACTGGAGGTAATTCGAGTTCGCCAGATTTTGGTAAAGGACCAGTATAAGAATCTTTTCCATGGAGCTCAGACTGTGTATCGATACGGAGGGATCAGGGCGTTCTATGAAGGACTCAGCGCTTCGCTGCTGCAGGTTAGTTTAGTTTACGTCTTACAAGTTTATCTTTTACTTTCTAATTACATGAAGATTGCAAAAATTATCATCATTCCAGCCGAAAGACGTCCATTGTTGGACATAGGCCTGCCCAAAGTGTCACCACAACAAATGATCCTGTGCGCCTTGCATCCATCGGATTCCCGTGGACCGATATCCACCTTGTGGAAAGCCACGTTGCAACTTCCGGTACGCGGTCGCCACAAAAGAAACTTTTGGTCCCATCGTCCAAGATGTCCAGCTAGCAATGTGCCCTGCCCACTGCCACTTAAGTTTGGCGATTCTTCGGGCTTTGTCGATAACCTTGGGGTCTCCTGCAGATATCTGCATTCATGATGCGATCACGTGAGGAAACTCCAAGCATAGCCCTTTCCATTGCCCTTTGGGAGACTTTAAGCCTTTTAGTGTGGCCTATTGTGGCGTAATTATACTGTATTAAGCATAATATGACAGGTACCGATTGGGAAAATTTGATGTGGATCTTAAGATAAGAACGAAACTTTGTCAGGAAAATTGTGAATTTGGGGAATAAACAAAGGAGTGGTCGTCCTACGACGACTGTCACGGAAGAAAGTGTGCTAGCAGTAAAAAAAATTATTCCAAGAAAACAGGCGAATTACATACGAACAGATTCAACATACACTGCAGACTGTTTCGGGAAGCTTTTACAAGATCCTACACCTTCGCGTGAAGAGGATAGTTTGCCACTGTGTGCGGCACAACTTCACCGAAGGTCATAAGCAGGCATTGTGACAGGTGACGGATCCTGAATTTATCAATACGATCCAGAAACAAAGCGTCAGTCGACAGTTTAGCTGTTTCAAAACGAACCAACGCCTACGAAAAAGAAGCGATCGAGAAGCGCAGGGAAAATTTTGATCGCTAGTTTCTTCACTTTGACGAAGTATCTGATTTCAATTCCATTACGAGACCAAAGCAGCATCAACGCCGAATGGTATAAGTACCATTCATAAAAAATGCCTGCCAGATGTTTGATCTGCAACAAGCGACCGAAAACTGGTCTCCGCGGGCTACTGCTTCGCCATGCTCGAAACGAAGGACTTCCTGGACACCAAACCGGTCAGAGTCTTGGAACCTCCTTACAGTCCTGATCTGGCACCATGTGACTTCTTTTTAGTTCCTAAAATAAAAAATCAGCTGAAAGGGATACAGTTTCCATCGCTGGAAGACGCGCTAACAGCGTTCGAGAAGGCCATGGAAGAGGTGTCTGCGGCGAACAGGAAAAAATGTTTCAAAAGTTGGTTCAGACGCATGAAACTTTGTACAGAGGCTGGATGGAGAGTTCTTTGAAAAGATTTAATAAAAATATTTTATCCATAGAAGTCAGTTTTTTAGTTTCTCAAAACTTTCCGAGTTTCCCACGTTATTAAAAACTATTACCACATCAAATCAAAATTCGAGTTCTTGATTTTGTGTCTCTTTTATTTATTCATTTCATCAACAAATTTACATTTGTGTCAATATAACAAAACATTCAAAAACCAAAATACTAATAATTATAAAAAATAAAAATCAATTTACTTTTCAGATGGGTCCACAAGTTGGTATACAATTTGCAACGTTCAGTTTCGTGCAACCCCTCTTGCTGTCACTGATTGCCATACCCTGTGCTCCCGAAGAATGCAAGAACAACAAGCATAAAGTGGCAACCCTCGCCATAGCCAGCTCTGTCGCTGGTTCCATCTCAGGTTTCGTCTCCAAGAGCCTAACATACCCATTTGATTTGGCTAAACGGAGACTGCAAATCCATGTACGTACCTCATCTATATATAAAAGGAGAAACTGACTGACTGACATACCAACGCACAGCCGAAACTACTGGAACTAGGAGCGTGAAATTTTGACAAGGTTTCCTTTAACGACGTAGGCGAACACTAAGAGAGGATTTTCTACAATTCACCTCCAAAGAGGACGAAAAAAGAATACGAAGAAGTAGAGTAGCGTAGTGTAAGCTAGAGTAGGGTAGACTAAGGTAGAGTAGGATAGAGTAGGGTAGGATAGAGTAGGGTAGACTAAGGTAGAGTACGATATAGTAGGGTAGACTAAGGTAGAGTAGGATAGGGTAGAGTTTGGTAGAGTAGAATATAGTAGTCAGTCGACGGGAGCGATGTCGCGGGCAAAAGCTAGTAAATTGCTAAAAACACGAAATCTGTATGTGCCATAAAATCCATTTTTTTTTTTTTTTTTTCGCGCGTAATTTGAAGGAAAACTAGACGTCCGCCGTCCTCGCCATGTTGCTATGTCGTCATGACGGTTTATTCCAGAAATCCCCGGGTCACTGACAAATCCTCACTAGTGGGGATAGCTAAATAAAATCATCTCAGTGGGGATTTTTGAAAAAATAAGTAAGAATCCCCACCAGATATTTTTGTTTCTAAAATATTAAACAAATAATTGCGTTATCAATTTAATTATTTCAGAATTGTTTATAAATTGTTTGCACAGTAAATATTGCAAGACTTCAGTCACTGGAAATCTGGTTTACCATACATGCAATATGCATCCAGATATAAAAATTATATCTATATTAACACGAAGGAGGACAGATTTTAATGCATAGTTCTACTCTTCATTTTATATTGCTGTTATATTTTTAACCGATTTCAAAAAAGGAGGAGTTTTTTATATGTTTTTTATTTATTTTTTATTGTGGTTACCTCAGAACTTCGTCGTTTATTGACTTATTTCCATTTTTTTTTCCTAAAAGGAACTGCTTCTGATGCTATTTTTGTTCAAAATCCAGTTCTGATGATGGGATCCATGAGGAATCGAGGGAACTCCTCAAATATTTTATTTATTTATTTATTATTATTTTATTTAGGCAACAAAGGTGATTTATAATACTAATAAAACTAGAAATTTCAATATAATTTGCAAGTGATCACGATAATAGCTGGTTATTGTTTTATTACTTGTTATTATTGGTAATTTTAGATACATCTCGTTTCTGCCGAAGCTGGGTTTTTTTTTTGAGCATTCACTTTTTTATATTAATTTCAATGGAAGCCTAGATATTCTGTGTTTCTAAAATATCTAATGAAAAATGTGTAAAACGTCACAATTCCTTAAGAGCGGTTGTATGAAAAACAGAGAGAATGTATGTCGGGTTGGCTGCTCTTTATTCGTGTCTTCATATGTATAGTTCATTTCAGTCATGATGTGTTCAGCCTACTGATGTGTACCTACCTACCTTAATTCATTTCGTTTGGTATTATCTTTTTATTTTTATGTGAAATATTAAAAATTTGTAAAAATAGTGTCCCTACATTCCTATTTGACTATTGTATGCCTTAAGGGCGGGACGTAGCTGATCTATTTAATTATTTAAGACATGTATTATGTACAAACATATGCTCTACAATAAAGATATTGAATTGAATTTAATTGAATTGAATTGTATTGAATTGAATTGAATTGAATTGAATTGAATTGAATTGAATTGAATTGAATTGAATTGAATTGAATTGAATTGAATTGAATTGAATTGAATTGAATTTGTTTATAATATTAGATTATAGATGTAGGTACATATTTTAATGATTTTGTAGTATATGGCAGCAAATGTATTAAGTCAACCTTCTCTGCAAACTTTGCTTAGGTAGGCAACACTAAAATTAAATTCTCAGCTCTATTTTACCAAGATCGCGCATTTTTCAATAATCCCACTTATTGTCTAGTTGCGCAGACACACGTGATGCAAAACTACACTAATTTTACATCACAGTAAAAACAGATAAAAAAAGTTAAAATTATGAAATGAATTTTGTTATTTTATGAACTAAAATGAAAATTCACAGACTGCTTATTTAGCCTAAGCTACCTCAATTGTATTCTTTAAGCTTTTTTCTCATACACAGTAAAATAACCTATTGAACCTGCAGTGCTATTATCTAAGAAAACAGCCTTGAGCGCAGCGCTGGCTGCAGTAACGAAATCCAAATACGTACATAGAATTAGAAATTAAATGGACCTATAAATTGGATTGTTAATCCAATATACTTATTTGGATTTCATCGCTGCGGACAACGCTGCACTCAAGGCTATTTTCTTAGAGAATAGCACGACTGGTCAACTATTTCCGATCCGACATACCTACAACTATTTTCTCTCATTTCTGGTCTCCACCGTTTTTTCCCGGAGCAGGAAAACTAGTGACATAACCAAGCGGCTGCATGGTCGACTTGATCACATGTTGTCATACAAACATTGTGTTTATTTCTTACGCTGGCAAACTTCCGTACTTCCTTGCCTTAATAATTATGTATTAGACAGAATTAGGTAGAGTTATTCATGTACTTGCATCGAAATGTTGATGTTAATATGGACCTTCCCAAGATTTCTAATGAAACCGTGCCGGGCCTTGGTACAGGCTATGGTCCGGAGTGAGGAGGAGTGGCAGGCGGTTGCCTCCTTCTGCGAAGCAGTAATGCTAGGAAAGGAGGCGGCCGATCGCGTGAGGCAACGGTGCTCACGCCCCAACCACCGCCGGGATTCCGATCCCGATTTCCGGCCACCGTAGGCGCGGGCTTGCGGACGGCGAGCAATGGGTGGCTCGCCGTTCGATCGTCCGGTAACCATCCGGACCGAGCCCAAGTCATCGACGGCGCGTAGTGTTCCACCCGCGCCTCAAGGAGATGTCAGCAACCGTAGGGGCCCAGCAGGGTCAAAGCCTACTGGGGCCATGGGTGATGCGAAAGAGATCCCCGGGGCCCTGGAAAAAAACGGCAAAGAAGGAACAGGAGTGGGTTTTTAGTCAGTAAAAGTCTGACACTATCTCGCGCTCCGCCCAAGAGCGAGGAATGTCTTGAGATGATTTTCTCACCCGAAAAAAAAAATTATTATAGGTACGTTATTCCTTTTCCGAAATTAGGTATTTATTGGATTCTTTCTGTTTTGTATCTTCTGTAATATCGCAGTTCTTATAACCATGAAAGCTAATAAAAAAATGATGATAAAAAAAATACAACCGAATTGAGACCCTCCTCCTTTTTTGAAGTCGATTAATTAAAGAAAAGGGTGTTTAGTGTGTTAGCGTGATTGTGACAGGCCAGAAGGGAAGAAAAAACGTGTTGCTGCGGCCCTAAATAAAACTGGACAAGGCCAGGAAGATTAAGATTAGATGATGTAGTTAACTATCTGAAAATCAGCATCGTAGATTGCTGGATTTGCCCAGTGTCACGATTTAAGCTGAGCAACAACCTATTTTTGCCTAGATGCGACGCACAACTTGGATTTATAAATTGTTATTTGTTTTTCTTAGATTACTGTTTATTTTTATGTTATATCAGTCTCTGGTCGGTCGGTGCAATAGACAATGGACAACCACAGACTAAGCTAAAAGATTAGACTGTTTTGTATACACAACCACAGACTATGTAGACATCAGTCAACTGTGTTTATTGTCTAGTGTCTATGGTTCAGCACAGTTATGCCCGGTTTGCACATGGCCCGACAGATGACTATTTTTTATTGTGCGTCTATTTGGGCAGAATAAACATGTTTCTTTTTATTTTTTAATTAATATGTTGTTACAGACCCACAAAACGAATATGAAGTACAAGACACCTACACAAGCTCAAAGCCTTATCCGATGTACCAGGTTAATCGATTGCCTTACGATTGCGTACAAGAAGGAGGGTTTGCCAGGCCTCTACAGAGGTTGGGCAGTGACAGTGTATAAGGCGCAGTTGACAAGTGTAGTCGCCTTCACCTCCTATGAACTATTCTGCTTTGCAGTCAGGGAGCTAAACGCAGTACCGAAATGAAATGTCCACCAATTTCTTTATTGGACTGAAAATTTAATGACAACATTTATTTCGTTCGGAAGCCAGGTGGGTTGTTAAATTGGAAACCCATGTTTCGGCTGTTCCTTTTTTCTCTTGGGACCAAACGTTGATGATCTCTAGATTTGCTTTTTGGAGTCGCAAATAAATATGTTAGAGAGAACACATTTTTAAGTGGTATGCCCCGTACACGAGATTACATTTTCAAGCTAAAAAAATCGTGGCTTGCTACACTGACTTAGGCCAGGATAGACTTGTTTATACAATTCGGTACCAGGAATTTTACAGACTAAACTGTAGCGTAAAATGATCGAGGCTCTGCCCAATTCCGGTTACAATGACGAACTTTTTCCACTTGTATCAAAATGTGCTATAACAGTCGATACGGATATTCAAAAGCCAGGAAATCTGACACCAGTCAGTAAAGGGGTGTCGTTTTACTCAATAACTGGGTTGTGGAGTTCAGATAGGTAGTCCTTCTAAATAAGATTCTCATCATTTCAGCTGATAGACGTCCACTGCTGGACATAGGCCACTGCTGGGCATAAGATTCTGGTATCCAATAAAGTCGGGAAAAGGCTAGAGTGTTTGTACTCACTTTTATTCTAGCTTAAAAAAGTAGCCACGTGTTTTCCGGGCATTATCGACTTAATTATTCTAGTATATAACCTTTATAATAAGTTTTATTGTTATTCCACGTTTTTATAATCTAATAATGTAAATTAGTATTTTTTAAGACTTCTTTTCTTAGTGATATTTTTAGGGCCCACTTTAAAATATTATATCTACGTGTCTACGAAATTTGTCTCATCTTTTAATATATGTATATGTTCTTATTGTGAAGTAGATATTATGGACCGTTGCCGCGTTGGGTGCAATTATTTAAAGGGGGTTGTTTATTAATTAACTTTTGTAACCTAATTTAACTTTTGTACTTTATTACTGTGTTTTTGGAGAAATTGTTAATAACCTCGGCAACTGTTACTAAAGTAAATTATACCAAGTAGTGTTTTTTTTTTTATTTCCTTTACTCGCTTCTCATAAACAGCCAATTTTTGCGGACTCTCCTTATTAAATGTTTAGTTGTACATGGTAAATGCTCACTGTAAAGATGATGATGTGTCGTTGTGCATGCTGACAACTCATTATAAATGTAATGTGGTGCATACTGACAACTCATTGTAAATATGTCGTTGTGCATACTGACAACTCATTGTAAATATGTCGTTGTGTCGTTGTGCGTACTGACAACTCACTATAAATGCGTCAATTTGTCGTTGAGCATGCTGACAACTTATTTTGAATGTGTTTAATTTATGAATACTGACAAGTCCCTGTAAATATGTCAAAGTTTCGTTGTGCATACCTACTGACAACTCACTGTAAATGTGTCAATGTGTCGTTGTGCATACTGACAACCACTGTAAATGTGTCGATTTGTCGTTGCGCATGTTGAGAACTTTGATGTTGTAATTTACATACTGACAACTGACAATAAATGTGTCGGTTTCATGGTGTAAGCGTACATCACATTGTAAATGAGTCGCTGTGTAGGTAAATTCAGCGTCATATATATTGGAATTCTTGTGTCTAAACTAAGAAAATTTAACTTTTGCTCTAGATATGTAATCTGCGATTTAGTTTGAATTCTTGACAGAATTATTTGTTGATATTAAAGGGTGTTCAATATATATTAGAGGATAAGAATAAAACAAATCTTTAGTTAAAAAAAAAGCTTTAAACACATCATTTTTATTTTCTTTGGTTCTTAACAATAACATGGTTTACATCTATGGTAACTATTAATAATACAATTTCAGATTGTAATTTGTTGTTTGGTACAAAATTATTGGTTTTTTACATTTTTATGCATTTTCATTAATTTCTAAACATTATATTTTTATACTTTTTACAATATTTACAAGAACTTTTAATGTTAATTAAGTAGAGGCAGATTATGTTCGATACCTTTGCTTGTATAACAATCACAATTCAAATAAAGAACACAGGTATTAACTTTTAAAATAAAGTATGTCTAAAAAGTCGGCATTGTTCAGCATAGGCTACGTTGTGTCAAGACAAGTTATTAAAAATTGGTCACTCACAAATGACCAAAAATTTAATAAAAATTTAAATTATTTTTTACAAGATTCGTTTCAGTATTAGACGACATAAAAATTTAAAATGGCGTTTTAAAGTTTGTCGCCAAAAAATCGAGTTTTCTCGTCACGTAACGTAACGTATGCTAAATATGTTTTTTTTTTTATGATTTCTTCGACCAAACGATGTTTGGATGCTTCGGTAAACTTCGGGGGTGTTCGGATGACTTCGTAAACTTTCAGTAGCTCTGTTTATTACGATGTGTGGTTCCTATCCTAAGTAATCTGGGGACAAAACAAATTATTTGTTATAAACTTGTATAATACAAATGACGACAATTCCAGAACGTTATTTATGTGGCAGCTTATATAGATTAGCAAATAAAGATTAAAATTACCGATATGTCTATATATTTTGGTCCTTGATTGTATATAAACACAGAGGTGTCATATCTATCGATTGAAGAATCATATAAGTAATACAATGTTTCATTACCCTTATACTTATTTATTTACTAGCTGAACCGACGAACTTCGTACCGCCTAATAGTCAATGAATGTTGTGTTAGCTAAACTGTCAAAAAATAACGCCATCTACTGGTATTACCATAACAGCATAATTCATTTTAAAATGACATTTTAATTAGAGATGGCGTTGTAATCGAATTATTTTTATTCATATTTTCTCAACCGTTTAAACTTTCCCTGGACTATAACAAATATTTCAAGACAAAAATTAGCCATATCAGTCTAGCCGTTCTCGAGGTTTAGCGAGACTAATGAACAGCTACTCATTATTATATATAAGTAGATAAGATTCATGCATGTTACCTTTATGTGCACTTTAAGCGCATGTAGGTACAGAGGCGAATTAATACCAAAACCGATTGGTATCCTAGTAAAATCTGCTAGCCCCAGCTTCGCACAGGTATTAGAAATATTTCAAATTATCTACTTTTCTCCTCTATTATATGCACTATTGCACTATTAAACCTTCCTCTTGAATCACTCTGTCTGTTAGTAAATACCGCATCAAAATCTATTCAGTGTTTTTTGAGTTTATCGTGAACATACAGACAGACAGAAGTGGTAGAGGACTTTAATTTATAGTTCGTGAGGAAGTAGTTTGTAATCACTATGGCAACAAAACTGGAATTCAAACCCGGATCTCCAAGCTCAGCAGTCGCTCTATCAACCATGAGATCAAGAGGGCAACCACACTCACAAGTATTACACATAGGCCTATATGGGCACTTATAAAACGGTCAGAAGCTAGTGCACGGTTCCAAATGGTTGTTTCCTATAGAGAAGAACCGGCAAGAAACTCCATGGTTACTTAGAGATAAATTCTCACCTTAAACCCTATAACAACAAGTCACTTATCAGTTCCAGCCATGCGACAACGGCTCGCTCTCCCACCCATGATGTTGCTCCTCGTGTACTGGCACGTACACCTTCTTCTCCACCTCGACGTGCTTCACAACAGGGTACGGCACGTGCTTGTACACCGGGACGGGCACGTGCTGGATCACAGGCACTTCCTTGATGACCTGGACTTCCTTGACCACGGGCACGTGCACTGGGACGTGGACTTTCGACACGTGGTGGTGATGGATGGTGTGCACCTTGTAGGGTACGTGGATGGTCACGTGCTTGTGGCTGTGGAAGAGAGGTAGTGGTTAGTTCAGTGAAGGTTAACTTTTTTTGGCTCCAATTATTTTGTATTTGCTCAGCGGCCCAAGACTGCTATTTTTATAAATTCGTCATTCCAACATAATCCTATTTTCTATTTGCTAAAAGTTCGTAGTCTGCTAATTCATATTGGTCGATCATTGATCGGTCAATGGTCTCGTGGTAGAAAGACAATATCAAGCTGTCTCGTAACAAATTAAAAGCAATGACTGCACAATGACGTTATAATGGTAGGTCACTGATCAAAGGAACTGTAAAAATTTTAGCAGATTCCCGCATACATTACACTTATTTGTCATTATGTATGGGATTACCATTTCATGCCATTTCTTGCAATGGTGTGTCAGTGGTTGACCATCGGAAAGTCATAATGACGCCATTATATTAGTAGATTACCAAACTTAATTGTGAAATCAATAATGGACCATTCTGACACTATTGTAATAGCAGACAAGGAGGAAGTATACACTATGGTATGTAAATAGAATTCTAATTAAATAGTAATAAAACTTGATAGGTTACATCATGAGCTACTGCTAGCTCATTAGCTTGCAGGGCCAAGAGATGAGACATTCCTATGAGTACTAAACAAGCCGTATTCAATAATATGGTTAGAAATCTGGTCTTTAGTTTGAAAACTTTGTCTAATCGTTTACTCAGGTCAGATAGGACAGGACTGTTGGTTTGATCGAAAAAGTCACTACGACCCTGAAACGACTACTAAAAGGACCGGTGGAGTTTAAATCAGTCAGTCTAATACTCTATAATGGTCCACCCGGAGTGAGAGTAATTATTCGTTGACATGCTACCGAATTAAAAAGTTCAGATAGTACTAATTTACTTAAAGAATACAATTGGGGACAAAATGTCCCTCTGTCCCGCAACATGACGCGCAACGCTATCAAATGTCCCGCGTCACATGAATACGTTTTAAAACGTTATGGGCTAAGTTGCAGGGAACTGCGTTAACGCAAACGTTGCAGCGTCACGTAGATTGAGTGTTGCGCGGTACGTCGGGATGGGGGACATTCCCTAATGTATCTGATCCACTGAGAGGCGGTATAGAAATTAAGACGTCAAAATTTAGTGAATAAACGGCTAACCGTTTACTATACTCTATCTAACTCATCATCGTTTATTCACTCATCATCGTTTATTAATTGAGAATCATTTTAAAATTAGAATTCAAATAAGAAGCAACCATCCCAATTCCAAAACGTTACTCCTATTCTAAATAAACACCGGAATCAAATGCCATACAAGTAAAGACCTCACACACGATTCGCATAAGAATCTACAAAAAAAAAAACAACAACATTGCAACATAGAATTCATTTCTCAATGCGACAGATTAACCAATTCCACGCGTCGAATGCGTCCCATGCTTACAAATCGTGCGCTTTCCCTATGGTGCACGCAAAGTGGATGAAAAGGGAAACGCACCAGTTGTCGGCAATGATGTAAGCAGTAATTTGGGTGCGACGACTTTGCACGTCTGACGTAAACGATGTTAATGTGCACCTGGGTTTACCAGTAATGTAATCGAATGATGCTATAACTGTCACTTTTGATGACGTGTGCGACAGTTCTAGGAACTTTATGCGTGTAATGTGATTCCTCGAGGGCTAGACAGTTATGGCAGACAGTAGCCTGTTTTGGTCCAGTGAATGTAGGCTAAAGTTTCTACAAGTAAATTGAAGACTTATTTAAATGCTAGCTGCTCCGGCGAAATACGTACCGCCTCACAGTCAATGAATGTATTGATTATCTTTTAACTAAACTTATTGACCGAATTATAGTATCTTAGTCGTGTGCAGCGCCCCTTAGTGAATTCCACTGTGGGTGGCGTAGCCTACAACAAACTTATTATTTGCGGTTGGTACAGTGATCGGGTCTAGGAATCGAACCGTAAAATTAAGTTTGTTTTTTATTGTATATACTTTTCCGGGATAAAAACCCAGTACCCAGTGTGGTGCCCAGAATATTAAAGAATAATTATACCAAGTTTCATCGTAATCGAACCGGTAGTTTTTGCGTGATGCCTGAACAAACAAATAGACAGACAAAAATTTTTTAATCAGGTTTTTTGTTCGGTGTCGGTCTAGTAATAACCCCTGCCATTTATTTTTTTTGATATTTTCAATGTACAGAATTTTCACTTCTACAGATTTGTTATAAGTATAGATTTATTCTGACGACTAGCTTCAGTCAGTGGCTTCGCTTGCGTGAAAGCAAGTTTCTCCGTACAAATTTTGGAGCCCTGTTTTATCCCCTTAAGAGATGAATTTTGCAAAATGCTTTTTTATTCTTTGTATACATCGTATAAGGCATCGATTCAGGACTTTGTCTTTTATTCATACCTATATATTATGTCGTGGCCAGATCTTAGAAATTGATCACTTCATGATATGGCCAAGTAAAACTGACCAGACAGTTAAAGTTTGATGATATTTCAATTCTCATTTGGCCTACTTTCTTTAGACCATTTATTATCACAGAAATCCTACATCAATGATATGGCCAAACGAGGATTGACATATCATCAAATGTCAACGTTTATACGATCTGGCCAGTTTTAGTTAGCCATATTATGACGTAATCAATTCTAAGATCTGGCCACGACATATACACACGTTCAATTAATAATAATAATATTCCACAACTATCACACAACGCCGCCTAGTCCCAAGCTAAGCAGAGCTTGTGTTATGGGTACTAGACAACTGATAAACATACTTATATATTTTTAAATACATACTTATTATAGATAAATTACACCCAGATACAAAACAAATGATCGTGCTCATCACACAACCATTTGTCCTGGGTGAGAATCGAACCCACGACCTCCGGCATAGCAGTCAGGGCCACTAACCACTAGACCAACAGGTCTGTCTCAATTCACTTCATGTTGAATTTTAAACACAAAAGAAAAGGTAACATATGAACAAAAATATTACCATATACTACAAGCGTATAACATTATGTAAGGTCTCTCTAATTATATAAATCGTAGCTTCGTAAAATACTACTCCCATATAACCAGAAAGCGAAACAAAACAACGTAGCATTCGTACGAATAACAACATAATTTTCGAAATATATCATTGTTTCTCTCTCTTCAATTACAGCGAGGAAACGCGAATAATTGCAGACCAGCATTATAATGAATCTAATTGTGTTACTATTTCAAATTTGGTTGCAGCGTAACGTAAATTAATTAAGATGTGAATATAAACTGGACACCACATTCATTAATTATAATGATTTTGTATTTATGCACTTTCTAGCCCGAAACACAGGTTCTCCCTAGTTCAGGCAAATGAGAAACAGTGTTCCTTTTTAGTATTTAGTATACTTTATTGTATTGAGAGCAGTGGTGGCAGAGTTGTAACGGCCCCGACTTAGTAGTTGTAGGTCGTGGGTTCAAACCCAGCCAGGCGTATTACTTTGTGTAATTTATTTCATCACTACTGCTCTCAAAACGGTGAAGGAAAATATCGTGAGGAAACCGACATGTTCTAGAACCAAAAATTTAACAATCCACACTGGGGCTGCGTGCTGGATTACGGCCCATTCCCTTTCCTATAGAGAGGAGGCCTAAGTCTCAACAGTGGGACCATTAAAAGGTTGATTATGCTATTATGCCTATTTCATCAATAAATTATTAATTGAAGAAAGTCGTAGGTATACGTAATTGATATTGCTTGACCTTTGAAATGCATAGTTTCTACGTTGGAACTCTTAATATGAAAAAACGTTTATAATTCCAAGTCAATAAAAAGATATAAGACTTCAAGTGTTATATATTTTTATTGACTTGGAATTCCGTTTTAAAAAACAACCGATAAAAGCAACCCGTTTTAAAAAACGGCAATTTCACGGGTAAACATTAAGAATCTATATTATAAATAGAAAGTACCTGATCGGTTCATTGTTTCCTAATCCGATTTTAATTGGACGTTATTTTCCATAAATTTAAAAAAATGAAGGTAAGAATACTCAGTCTATAAGCCGATTAACTTTATTTTTTCTTGAGAAATCCCAGGTTAAAAGAATCTTTTTAATTACAAATTTTGCATATTGGTCCGTTTGTTATCGGGCTGTATTTCATAAAATAGGTAAAGAGCTGAAATTTGTACAGAACGTGTATTTCTATTTGACTGGCCTGTTTTTCTAGTGGTTAGTGGCCCTGACTACTATGCCAGAGGTCGTGGGTTCGATACCCACTCAACATAAATATTTCACAATCATTTGTTCTGTATCTGGGTGTAATCTATATATATAAAAGGAGAAACTGACTGACTGACATATCAACGCACAGCCGAAACTACTGGGACTAGGAGTGTGAAATTTTGCACAAGGTTTCTTTTTATGACGTAGGCGAGCACTAAGAGAGAATTAAAAAAAAAAATTACCCCTAAGGGGGTGAAATGGGAGTCCAAAGTTTGTATGGAGAAACCTACTTTCACGCGAGCGACGCCGCGGGCAGACGCTAGTTTATATATAATATGAATGTATTTAGAAATATATAAGTATGTTTATCAGTTGTCTAATACTCTAGCACAAGTTCTGCTTTTTGGGACTAGATGGCGTTGCGTGAAAGTTGTGGAATATTATTAATATTATTTCTGTTGCTGCTATAACAATTAAAATATAGTTAAAAAATTAACAGGGTTCACATTTAAGAAAATATATTTTGTCGGTGTTTTTTTTTTTTGCTCGATTTTAATATCTTAATGCCTTTCATGTGAGAATCCGACTCGCACTTGGTCAGTTTTATTCTACATATGTACTCATTTAAATACATATTACTTTCAGTTTTTTTTTTTTGTTTTTGACCACTATACTAATTTCGTATTTATATTATAAGCTTTGAACGTAAGTTTTATTCATTTATAGATAATAATAAGGATTTGGGGAGGCCTATGTCCAACAGTGGACGTCTTTCGGCTGAAATGATGATGATGATGAATAAGGATTTGTTGCTAACTACCTAATGATAATTACTTTCAATTAAAAATCAGGGGACATGCTAAAATGTCGGTAGTTCGAGCGAGGATTGATCTAAACACCCTATATAGCTCCATCCCCTTTACAATTCAGTTCAGGTCATCAAATAGATCACGTTAAGAGCTTATGCTAGCACAGCTATCAATTGTAATAACATTTAATTAAAGAATTGTAAAGCAGATTTTTTATGTACATTTCTATGGCTTCAATGTTGTTTAGACTATAAGGGTTTTACGCAACAAAAGTTTAACATAAACAAATTTTAAAAAACTTACAAAATGTTGCGAAAAAACCCTTTTGAAATACGAAAAAGAAACAGGAAAATTTCCAAGAAGTTTCGTGAAGGTGAAGACATACAAAGTCTAACTTACAAATGGAAATTTTAAATTTAATTCTTTGTTTTCACGTTGCCAGTCACATTTCGAACAATGTTTACTTACATCCTACCTATTTCAAACAGATTGAAAGCCGTTGTTCTAGAACGTAAAGGGCAACTAAAGAAACATAGATGGGTTTTTAGTCAGTAAAAGTTTGGCACGCCCTTACGCTTCATCCTAGAGCGAGAGAAGTTATGAGATGATTTCCTACCTCCCATTTTCATACAGTTATTATTTTATCAATAAGTAGATCGCAATTTATCCTACTTTTGCATATTGTATTTGCAAATTCATCAAGAAGTAATATTGCTAAGATATTAGTTTGTAAGTAATTTTAAAAAGTAGGTACTCATCCGATTACGGTATATATTTTTTTTTAGCTATAAACTGCGCTTTTATTGAGCTGGAAAATCAACGACTTCTTCTGCTCAAAGGAGGAGCGAGAAGGAGTATCAGTTGAGGCGCTCATGGCCCACTACGCGCCATCGTCGAATTTGTCCTTACCAGACGGCTGGACGACAAGCTATCCATTGCTCGTCGTCCTCAAACCTGCATCTGCGGTAGCCGGGAATCGCGTGAAATGGAATGGTGGTGGCTGTGGCGTGAAGAGGTCTGTTCCTTTACGGTTGCAGCCATCTCCTTCGCCGTATTACAGGTACCCAGAAAGAGGAGGTCGCGAGAGGTCGCCACCGCCGATCACCTACACTTAGCATTTTTGTCTCGAATATTTACGGTTAATCGAGGAAAAAGCTAAATAAATATCTATATAAAGTATGAGTTCAAATATATTCCAATATACACATTAACATTCTTAAGATAAATGAGAGCATTATAATGTAGGTGGGCAAGTGATAAACTAAAACATAATAATCAACAATATTACAAATGTCAGTCATGAATACCAAAGTGTTACAATCAACGATTAATATTATAGCTTTATTTGATAAACTCATTATGAAACACTACGATTCTGACAATCACATACGATAACTATTTTAGAATATGTTGCCAATATATAAAAAGGTAGGTTTATTTTACGAACAAATTAGAGGTAGAGGCTGGCCGCCATTAACCTAGTGGTAACATCGAGATAGACTTCTAGAAAGCCCAATTGCCAAAATCAACAACCCAGAATTGTGAGGAGAACCGACCCCAGATAACGTGAGCAGGGTCGGACAAAGAAGAAGATTTTTTTCTTATAATTGATACACTTGCGTTTGACGACTATTTCACCTGATGGTAACCGACGATGTGGTTGAACATTGAGTTTCGACAGTCGCTGTCTCGTTTTCGAATTTATGAACGAAAAAGGCCTCGTTGATGTGCCTTCGCCCGCGTCTAAATTAGTTGATACTACGCCTCTGGCGTTTAGTATGTTATATGTTATATAACATCATGTTACGGTCAACGACTAAAGAGGCGGACAAACCACGGAGGACAGCTAGGCCAAAGTTCTTCCTATTTATAACACTACAATAAAAATAGTATAACGACCCTAACACATACACCTCATCTATATATATAAAAGGGTAAACTGACTGACTGACATATCAACGCACAGCCGAAACTACTGGGATTAGGAGCGTGAAATTTTGCACAAGGGTTCCTTTTATGACGTAGGCGAGTACTAAGAAAGGATTTTCCAAAATTCACTCCCTAAGGGGATGAAGCGGGGTCCAAAGTTTGTATGGAGAAACCTACATTTACGTGGGCAAAGCCGCGGGCAGAAGCTAGTCTTATATATAAAAGGAAAAACTGACATATCAACGCACAGCCGAAATTACTGAGACTAGGAGCGTGAAATTTTGTACAAAGCTTCCTCTTAGGACGTAGGCGAGCACTAAGAGAGGATATTTCAAAATTCACACCCTAACTAGATGAAACGGGGGTCCAAAGTTTGTATGGTGACAACCTTCTCCCACGCGGGCGAATCCGCTGACAGAAGCTAGTCTTTTCATAAAAATAAAGCTAAATAATTATTATGCAACTTGTGCAATAATATTATAATGTATAATATATATATATATATATAACAGTTATGGCACACGACCGGAACTGTGGTTGTATACAACAACAAATATTATGTTGTTAAGTTTTCTGTTAGTATAAACCGAGGTATTGATAGGAAACCTTTCACTACGATGTAATGCGGAAGCGAAACAATCTCTATCGAACAGATCATCGACTAATAAGCTATTAATTAAAAACAATCTTAGTATCTTATGATAAAGAGTCGATTAGCGTCAAATAGCCTATATGGAAAGCGATCAATGGACTGAGCACCCGTTGCAAACACAACCGTTGGTGCCGTTCGTTGGTTGATTTGGAAGATATGAGGTAATAAAGGTCGTTTCACTTGTGCCGCGTACCGATGTGGACGCATTGTTTACGAGTTATTTGTATCGATTAGCGCGGCATAAGCTGTCACTCGTAATTACTCGCCATGATTAGTAATCTTGCAAAATGAGGGATTATAGATCCTTCCGACACCAAATGCGAGCTCTGTGCTCCTAACCAGACGATGGCCCACTTACTAGAGTACCCAAAGTGTCACTACATCTGCACTTTGAAGAAACTAAAAAACGTCGCTGACGCCGCCGCCGCTACAACCTACGGAGCCCAAAAACTTTGACGGAAGTGACAACCTTCAATTCGAGAAGAAAAAGAAAAAGCGTTAAATTATGCTGTTTAGACGATTATCCTATTGGAAATCAAACTGTTTCTCTGGCCAACAAATGTCTAGATTCCAGATCAAAAATTATTACAATATTCATGGGAAAGTCAAGAGTGAATTGGTTATTTTTAAGCAAGCGTGCTCTATCGTTGTCATAATCGCTTACCATCAGATGAGATATTGATCAAACGCGAGCCTATTAATAGTAATGTTTGAAATGCTAGCATCGACGGCGAAAATTTTTCCGGCACTATGAACGTACAAAGTCTAAGTCCTTCTAAACATGGATTTTAAAACGTGACCAAAACAAAGCCTGACATTTCCAGTAAAAGATTTCATTTCTTAAAAACTATTAAGGTATTATTAATTACATTTCTAAAAGACCACACTGCTTTTTTTTTAAGTGGGAAATCATCAAAATACTTCTCTCATAAACTATCTATAGCAAGGCAATCTATAGCAACTAAAAATTGCGAGACAGGACAGCTGCAAGCTGTCCAAGGCAAGCCCTAAACTGGAATCCTCAAGGAAACGTAAACGTACGTAAACGTAGTCACCCGAAGCAGACCTGGCGATGAACGTTCATCGCAGAGGCGATGAATAAGGAATATCTGGAGCAAAATAACGCTGTGGACGCCCTCAAGGGGACACAGAAACTTAAACGTACACTAAATGCATGTTTAAAATATTCCACAAATGGTTTTGAGCCTTCAGTGATTATAGTTCATTTAAACTTTGGACTAAAACCGTATTAATGAGGGAACCTTAGTAAAAATTTACATTCCTGCAATACAAGTACAAATAAAGAGACAGCTATCATTTCACATGTCGTTTAATAAAAATAACTAAAGCAATACGCAATGATACGCGACTCATTGCACCCTTTACTTGCCGATAGGGGGTGGTGAGCTTAAATTCTTTATACGTATAACTATAATGTATACGCTTTTCCACATTAATTTTGACAAGGGGCTCTTTGTGCGTATTTAATGGAAAATTAATTGAGTACAGCACAGAGGATAAATTATAAAAGGCTGCATTAAGATTTTTTTTTTCATGTACAAGGTCTTACAAATAATACGTGGTGAGTCAAAACATGTGTTTTGCCATTTATGTTGTACAAAATTAGTTGCACAAGACAAACAGTGAAAAAATTAACAAAAATTACAAATTGAAATTAAAAGTCAAAATTGAAATATCGAAATTAAAATTCTAATGCTAAAATAGAAATTAAAATGTCAAAATTGAAATTGACTGAAAATCGATATTTAAAATTAATTCACAATAGCAATGTAAAAAAACAACTCAATTCAAAGTCACGTTAAAGTGCCCCAAGTAAAGGTATACCCGTACTTTGGAAGATTTATAGAGTGCAACCGACGCTGCAATTAACGTAGCTACTTAATTACTGGGCCCAAACAATTTATGTTGTAAACAAATATGTCTATTACAAGTTTCTTGTCGCTACTAATATGTGAGAACAATGTAAATACAACAAAAATATAAACAAATATATAGAGTTTATAACTCCATCCCTTTTTATCGCTCACACGACCGAAATTTTAAATAATGACATGGTAAGGCCTCAGGACTTTTTGATTTTAGACATTTTGATGGCGTAAGTTAATCTCCCACATTTGAAACGGATATCGTAATGCTACAATTACGCTTTGTCTCAAGCTCAAGGAATGTTTGAAAAGTCTCCGAACTCCCTAGACTGGAAGTATTGAGTGTTATATAACCGAACTGGACTAACCGGTCATACTAAGCGATATAGAATGTTACTAAGTATAAACGCCTAGCACTGGGTACAAATATCACGCCATAGTGACTTAGAGGTAGGCAGAAGTTTAGAAAGCGATTGACAGTTTTGGTTTCTATATTTTGATTATTCTTAGGATGTAACTTCATATCTATCTAGATATGACAACGCTTAGGGGGGAAACTTTATCCAATAACGGCCATCTTCGTTCAATTGTATAAAAATGACGATTTATATCATAAACCCTAGGGTTCTGTATCTTCGGAAGGAATATGAGGGACCGAAGCCAACTCGCTGAGGCCTCTTCGATATTTTTCATGGAACATGGTACCAACCGATGATTATCCCTGTACACGCTATGCATATTATTATAGATAAATTACAGCCAGACACAGAACAAATGATCGTGCTCAACACACAAATATTTGTCTTGGGTGGGAATCGAACCCACGACCTCCGGTATAACAGTAAGGGCTACTAACCACTAGACCAACAGGCAAGAATTAATAATAATAGTCTAATAGAGCTTGATCCAGAAAGCGGTACTCCTGGACACGGCTTGTATTGTTAGGAGGTTCCTTTCTATGGAGCCCTGACCGCCAGTAGCTTGGACCTTGTTCCCGATACCGGTGGAACACTATTTTTTATATTTTTAAATGTTTTTTTTATTACTTTTTATTGAAATATTTAAAAATATATTATTATGTACTAATTAATAAACGAATAATAATAGTCTTATGGCCGATCTTATTACGTAGTGCGTTCTTGATTATTCTGCAAATCATCACGTAATTTGTTCATCCCAAGATTCGAACACAACAACCTTTACAACCAAAACATTTATTACATGGCCGGTTGTACTTTATGCCCATATAAGTGTTTATTGATACTTGTGTGTTAAAATTCTCCCTTTCATGAGCTTTTTAGAGTGTTACGCACACAGATTGAGAACATCTGAATATTTTTATGGTAAAAAATTATTACACATTTACTTGTTATGTAATATCATCAAAGTACTTCCTTTCACCAGTCGGTAACCTTTTTTAGCAGCTTTTAATGTCAAATCAGTGCGATTAATACACTTGCAAAGTACAAAAATATTACGGGCCTTACAATTACGTGTTAAATGTCAGTCGTGCGAGTGAGAAATAAGGACGGAGCTATACACTCTATATAGTTCCGACCATCCCTTTAACAGTTCAGTTTAGGTCGTCATCAATTCCAACGCTTTTCAGCTCGGGAGATTCCTGCATCGGATTCGTGCGGAAACAAAGGCCTGGGTGTCACCATTGTGTGAACCGCCCTGAGGACACGGTGGAGCATACGGTAGAGATGTGCCCCGCCTGGGCAGAGCACCGCCGTGTCCTCGTGGGGGCGAACGGTGGCAACGATCTCTCGTGCTGGGCCTTGGTACAGGCCATGGTCTGGAGCGAGGAGGAATGACAATTTTATGATTAAACTGTCTAAAACTTCTGAAGCGAACACGCAGTTAAATCAAGTTAATAAAATTACGTTTGTTTAAGGCATTCCTTAACAAATTATTTATTTGATTGCAAACGCATTCAGAATGGAATTTATTACACGGAATGAAGCTTATGCAAAGTCATCTCTTAGGACCTAGTGTGACCCGCTGAGTAACTTAATGAGTCCAGTAGACTTAATGACCAGATGAGTATGTATTCAAGCAATTATCACTTATCTAATAATAACTACGGTTAGCGACATAGCCTTAACAATTGCCAAACTTAAGTAGCAGTGGGCATTGCTTGCAGAACAGATGGTCGATGCGCCAAGCCGAAAGACGTCTCCAGCTGGACATAGACCTCTCCCATAAGTCGTCACAACGACCAACCCTGTGCGTCTTGCATCCATCGCAATCCCGTGACTCTCACTCAGTCATCGGTTCTGCATCTTCCGATACATGGTCGCCACTCTAGAACCTTTCGGCCCCATCAACCATCTGTTCTACGAGTAATGTGGCCTCCCTAATGCGCTTCAGCTGCTTCTGATCATAGCAATTAATTATCACAACCACTGCTTATAAAATCATTTATTGTTGTTCGGAAACAGTCACGAACACGTCAAACACAAGCCACTTGCACTTCCCTAATTACCGACATTACATAACCTGACGTAACAACACATAATGTGATTTATTTATCGATGGTCTACAGATTCGTTCCTTGGTTACGTGAGTCATCGATAAATATCTAGCTAATAGGGATGAGCTGTATGCATCTCGATACCATATCAAACATTTCCACACTACGTGGTAATGCTGCCAGTCTTTTGGGTACGATTCCAGTCAACAGCGATGCGGAAGAATTTCTTGACGCTATATTTTAGTTATAATTTTAAAAGGAAGTTAGTGATAGCATGACGGGTGACAGGGTAGAATGGAAGAAAAAAACGTGTTGCGCCGACCCCAAATAAGAAGGGAAACCAAACTAGAGCATGAAGATGATAATGATTTTAGTTAGGAGTTTTTACCTTATATGTTTTTATTTTTCTCGATACCTCAGTTCCAAAGTGAAACAATTCAAAAACGGTACTTATATGTGTGTATTTATTAATAATTATTTCATTAATGTGTGTGTAATAATTATACTGCTCTCAATTATCGACTTGTTCTCTCTATCACTCTTTATAAATTGTGGATAATGGTTTAGAAAAGTACTTCTCACACTTATCTCATTTTCACTGAAGTTTATTCTTGGTAGACTTAGAGACTAATGTATCGCATTTAATTTTTCTTACTAAGATTTAAAGGAGATATTATGAGACGAATTAAATGTGACTATTAAGAATTAGCAAAAAGTGGTAGCGACTCAGATATTTTTCGTCCCCCGCTCCACCAAGTTGTGTCAGATTTTTACTGACTAAAATCCAACAATAATACATGCGTACAGTTTTTCACAATTATTTTCCTTCTAGCAACTTGGAATAAATAATGCTATTTTTAGCCTAAGTATTTTTCCCTATAAAACTCGGAAAAAAAAACATCAATTTAACATAATACCCTCTCGATCAAAAATTGTAAAGCAAAATTCTGAGAAAAATAATATAAAAATAAAAAAAATATTTCGATTGTCTGATAACAAAAAATAAAAGTGTAAGAAAATAAGTCTTCTCGAGAAATATTAAGCCGATTACAATCAGCTTTCATATTTCTTACGACTTCTAGAAAATATAAAGCCGCGTATACACTGGGTAAAGGAAAGCAACAGGTAAGTAATTAAGTAACTGAATGGGGTTTTTTTGTGATAAGATTCGGTTCAATTCAAGATTTTTACGCTGTCGTCAATTGTTTTAGATGTCATGTGACAGTGGATGGATTTTCGGAAGAGAACATTAATGCTTGTGGTTTTTATTCTGCTGTATAGAAAATGCGTTTAGCAGTATCATTATTTTTTCTTTAAATTATAAGGCATCGAAAGCACTCGTCTGGAAAAACGAGAAGGAGGTCTTTGCTCTGCAGTCACACAAAATACAAGCCATCTTAAGTTGATTAAAAACAAAATGTTAAGTACTAAAGCGATTAATATCCAATACTAAAATAGTTAACCTATTTTGTTTTTGTAAAATACTTGAAAGTCAATAAAAAATATCGCCCAACTATCACTCGACAATTTAGTTCCTCTCTTCTGATATCAAGCAACGATTTATTTACTAGTATTCCAGGCATTTTGCCCCAAGTGAACACGCAACTTTATGTTCCAAATATGACTTATACCAATCAAACAATTTACAAGTTGGAGAGGATGGAAAAATTTCTTGTTACATTATTATTTTCTACTTTGAAAGTCTGTCGACAGTAGAGTGTTTTTAATTGGGGGAGATATGTCTGTACCTAATAGCTAATCTCCAAATATAATCTGACCTTATATTGTATTAATTTTTCTTACATTGCCAGGTCAGGTTACACTGGTCTATATCTTCAAAGTATGAATATGTTTAAAAAGCGAAAAGCACATTTTTTTTTGTTGACAAGCCCTACCAGAAATTGCGATACGTATTGAATCAATTTTCCACTGTTATGACGAGAAAATGATATAATATGAAATGGGAGCAATAGCGTGGCGACTGATATATGACATTTAAAGCCTAATTAAAATGTTTATGTGAAGACTAAATTTATTTTTTCGGTTTTAAATATATGTAAAATAATAAATAACACGGTAGGAAACTTTAAAAAAAAATCATTGGCTATCTTATCGCATTCCGCGATCTCTTTCAGGCAACCAAAGTGGATAGAGATTGCTTGAATACAAAATGGGGTTGCATTTTTTACTGTGACTCTTACAAATTGATTTATGGAAGCATTGTTTTATGAATGTCAAAGACAAGATTTATTAAGAGGGTCCTTTTTCTCTCGCCTATCGTCAACATCGAGCACGATTTAAAAGCTTGTTACTTCATCTAACGCAATCCAACTCGATTTCTGACGAAAAGCTAACGCGAAAAAAGAGAGATAAACGCCTGTAAACTCTGTTAGCATTCGGTAATTCCGTGATTTACTCGAATATTTCACAAAACTTGTAAGTATTACCCTTAAAAGTATTTGAAAAAAATTGTCGTCATTCAGAATCTTGATTAAATTTGCAAGGCTTCTATTGTTATATTATTTTGACATTTTTAATTTTTGAGTAAATTATGAAGCGTGAAAGTACATGCAAAATAGCAGATTTTCCGAGGCCTTTACTGGATTATTTTACACAAATATATAAATTGATTTCAATAAAAGCCATCTAGGCTTTTATTGAAATCACAATATCATATATCCACAAGATATGGTGTTCCCAAAATATCTAATGAAAAATGTATAATAACGTCATAATAGTGGAAGGATGTGTCAGACTTTTACTGACTAACAACCCACCCCTGTTCCTTCTTTGCCTTTCATACCACGGCCGGGTTTTCCTTTCAGGAGCGAACCCATAGCCCCAGTAGGTTTCAACCCTGGTGGGCTGTTTGCTGACATCTCCTTGAGGCGCGCGTGGAGCACTATGCGCCTTCGACGACATGGACTTGGTCCGGACGGTTACCGGACGGTCGGACGGCGAGCTATCCATTGCTTGCCGTCCGAAAGCCCGCGCTTGAGGTGGCCGGAAATCGGGATCGGGATCCCAGCGGCTGGGGTGTGAGGGCCACTCCCTCACTCGTGCACGTACGGCCTCCTCCTTTGCTAGCATTACTGCTTTGCAGATGGAGGCGACCGCCTGCCACCCCTCCTCGCTTCGGACTATGGCCAGTATCAAAACCCGGCGCGAAATAAAACATGACTATTGATGATGCGGAATTGCTCCGCATGCGGGGCTGCTGCCCGATATCACGCCCCGCATCCCGCGTGTGTGCGGAGCAATCCCGAATGCGTGATAAAATCCGCTCGATATTAAAAACACACTTATAGGTACTGTTACTTTAAACAGAATTTCTTTTAATATACACATAACATAATTATATTAATTGAATAAATATTTTATACTTTATACATATAGTACATGCAATAAAGACTACCATTATTCGTTTTGCAATAGAGGCACGGGCCAATTATATCTGATGTAGCAAGTTTCTATGTATAAGTATTGCTAAATGGAATTATCTATTTATAGTCTAAAACTCTAGCCAGTTACACCATTATAAACTTTTCGTCACTATATAACGCTAAAGTAACAAAATCTATTTCATTTGGTCGATTTTGTCAACAACAAGTCTTTTTATCACAATATTTTGTTAAAGTTGTTTTTTAACAGTGATACTATAAAAATAACTTCAACAAAAAAACAATCAATAACAAAAAAAACGTTGAGTGCTCGCATAAATTATCCTTATAAAATTGTTGTTTTCGTTTCTAGTCTAGTCAAATTCACTTATCACGTAACGTAAGACATTGACTCTGATGCAACAAAACATTGTTACAGTGATCTTAAACTATTTTTAAATCTAACTGCATTTGAACGATGAACTAACTTCTTTACATAAAAAAAAATAAATGAATGGTTTGGTTATAAAAAGAACAACAAAATTCGAACTAAGTGTACGAACGGTTTTATTTCATAAAAAGAATCACTAATTCAAACTATGAATGAACGAACGACTTTGTCTTAAAAAGAACAACAAATTCGAAATATAAATGAACAGCATTGTCATAAAAAGAACAACATAAATCGTTCATTTTATTTTTATTGCTGCATCGTTGAACTTGAGATAGTTTGGTTGCGTCATTGTATTTACAATATTTGTAGTTTTTTGTTTGGATAGTAAATAACTGAGTATCTTACGTAGCAATGCTTGCGGTTACATTTTTTGCTTTTTTTGTAGATTCTAATTGAGACGAGTTGATTACAGTTACATAGCAAAAAACTGACAGCTCAGGTTCATGAACTGTCAGATTTTTTGCCAAAAATAAATGTTAATGGTTTGCTGTTAACATAATAAATGATGGAACCACTTAATATGTCCTATATTTCTGGGTCGGGATTTTGAATATTTTTATAAAAATGAGGGTACTTACTGTCCTCCACCGCCAGGGGTTGGGGAAGCGACGACCACGGCGACCACGAGGGAGATAAGCTGTCAAATTAAATGATATTTAGAATTATTAGAAGAAAGAGAAGTTTTATTATTTAAAAGAATTGGTAACAAACAGTTCATAATTTAATGCATTTATTTATTTATTTTTATTAGAATTGCCAACATTACAGGCACTGGGAATTTACAGGTTTATTTTATAACACTATTCAAGTAGTGCAACACTAGATTTTTTTTATGAGAATTAAATATATTTATTCTCATTATATTTAATTAATTATTATGATGATAACTATTAATAAAATTGAAAAAAAACATAAATTAGCACGGTTAGAAAATTTTCAATACTAATTACTATTAGAAAATAGAAAAAAAAAACTTTGACAGCTAAAGTGCCCCGAAAATTTTGACATCAATAAAAAAAATAGAGATTTTTAGAGAACTCACAGCGAGTTTTGCGTACATCTTGCTTGGTTAGCTGGACTGATTCCGTATTACACTTTACCTGACAAGACTGGCTTACTTTCTACTCCTCAGAGCGCACTACAAGCTTATATACTCGTTGGTTTGCGAGTCCAATAATTGCATAATCTAGCCCCTTGGTCCATCCCTACTAGCCCGTTTTACCCGGCGGATTTAGAAAGGTAGCACACACGTTAAGATTGGGTGTAGAAAGGCCACTTTTCAATTGGGTGGGGTAATCACAGGTGGGGTGAGCATCGAGAGTGGACAGCAGTTACTTTTCTTTAGTTCTATGTTTTTTGAAGTGACAAAGTGAAGTTATCTGTGTCGATAAAATGTATTAACGAAAATTAAAGCCGAATTGTTCAAAGTTTCAAAGGTTCTAGCCCATAAGTTATTTTTAAGCATGTATGTATACGTACCCAATTAGTAAGGAAATTAAATGTCTTAATTGCGTTGCTAATTAAATATGTAATATTATTATGTACGTTATTTATCTGGTAAGCATACTTGGATGTTTATTATATTGCTAACCTGAAAAATTCTCGTTAGCTGTTTTTTGTAACGTCAATAAATCGAGATCAACAAAACTGTTCACATGATTTATCTCGAATATAAAATTAATTGGAAATGTTATGGAATATCTAACTATTTTAATAGTTATCGTCTAGACTGGCAAAAATGGTTGTTACTCAATTCAAATGTACGATAGATATTTTTCCCACATGTGTGATTTCTTTTTTAAACTACGGAATATTTGTTTATTTACGCGTTGAAAAGTGTTGGAGAAAATGAAATTCCTAAAATCGACATTTATTTTTTCACTGTCAATATCATTTTCATAATTTTGTTTTTTATCTGAATGAGCCCTGGGTCCATGACGTGTTAAAATGTCAATGTCATGTAAAAAAGGATGGAGCTTATATAATTTCATTCCTTTAACAGTTCAGTTTAGGTTGTCACATGAATCGTGTAAAAACCTCGTGTTAGGGCCTCAGATTTCTTTGCCATTCTTTTAACAGATTTAAGCTCAATGAATACCTAATAAATGATGAACTTTTTCTATTTTTTTTTCACAACGATAATATGATACTCGTATTTGTTAATAATGTTATGTCATATAGAGTCATAACGTAAATACCTAAGTCAGTATATACCTAGCATAATATAATTTAACTAGTTCTTAATTCGTAGATTCGTCATAATTCTATTTGTAACGTGTCATAAATTATGCACTGCGAATGCTAATAAGCTATATGCGACTGTTTTTTTAATATTACAGTGATGTGTCTATGATCTGTGTTTTTTTTTCTTTTTTGGCATTATATCATGTGCGTTTGCTTTCGTTTTTGTTGAAGCCTATTTTAGTGGTTTAAAATGAAAGGAAAATTGGTAAAGGTATTTTTTTTTGAGTTTATGCTTTAGTAATAAATCTAGGTCTTTTTTCGATGGCGGATAGCTGTAAGTGGCTACCATTTTAGTGTACCCTTGGAGAGCATAGAGTAATCCATAAGGGGGTGCTATGTGCCCTAAAATAAACAGTATACATGTTAGGTTACCGGACGGTCGGAAGGCGAGCTACCCATTACTTGAAATTGCAAGCCTACGGTGGCTGGAAATCGGTGTCGGAATCCCAGCAGCTGGGGCTTGAAGGCCGTTCCGTCACGCATGCGGCCGCGTCCTTCGCTAGCAATACTGCTTGTCCCACAACCCTGAGATAGAAGTAACCTAGATGTAGGTTCTCATAATTGATCAACCAAATGTTACGTAATTTTTGATGTTAATGAACCATTAATAGTGCCTAATAAAAAAAAACTATCAGTTTTTGCGCAAACATATTGACCAAAACAAGATATCAAAACGTTATCATCGTGCGCATTCGGCACACATAATTAAAACTTGTAATATTACTTTAACAGGCAAACTAAAGCAAAGCCGATATAGTTCAAAGAATCGCCAAACTTAAGTGGCAGTGGCAGCGCACATCGCTCGCAGAACAGATTGTAATTGTCGATGGGGACGAAAGGTTCTGGAGTGGCGACCACGTGCCGGAAGACGAAGCGTTGGAAGGCCTCCTGCAAAGTGGATCGATGACCTAGTAAGAATCACAGGAATCCGATGATGCGAAACGCACATGACTGGTCGTTATGGGCACTCGACACTTGAGGAGGCCTACGTCCAACAGTGGACGTCTTTCGGCTGAAATGATGAGGCCAAGTAATAGTGGAAAGATAGGGGGACACGAATAGTAAAAGATTGGGAACCGCTGACTTATTGCATTGCCTGTTAACCAGGAGTGTTTGATTCGAAAGATAAATAGGTATCGTCAGTATTCTGGCATCGTTAGAAAAATTTTGATAAAAGTTGAGAAAGTTGGTAATTGCGACCGAGGTGGCATTCGCCCGAGCCGTAGGCAAGGATATTATGGAGCCGAGTGCTGCAGTGACAAATTTCCACTTGTATCAAACTACCTTTTTTAATTCACTTTCGAAGAAATTAATAAATGGGGATTTGATACGATAAATATAATAAATTGCTCGGGTAAGGGTGAGCTCGAGCACTTTTCCGCACTAATATGGAAAATAGTAAAATGCGTGCCTAGAAGCGGCAGGGATATGAGTGGGTTTTCGATTAAGTGTATTGAAAAATAATATTTACTTTCTCTAAGTTGACAGGCACACTTACATCATTGTGACTACCTTGAATAATGGAGTCTTTATTACTTGAACATATAAAATTACACACTATTTGTAACTAATTTGACGTTTGATATACTTATAATGTAGTTAGTATCTTACAAGCGAGAAACTGCAATAACTGAACTTGAAAAGTGACTTATTACAAACTTTTTAGTCTATTATTGCACTCGATTATTTTTTTTTTAAATTGTACAATTTATTTAATAATTTCTTAATATTTGTATGAACTAGTATTTTTTTTTTCAATGTTATTTTAGCGATGTCTATGGCGTCACATATCATGATGTCGCTACAGTATCATTTATTTCATAATTTCTTAATATTTTTATGAACTAGAGTTGCCAGTTTTTTGTTTCATTTATATTATTGTGTCTCCACATTATATCTTTATTGGATAGTGTAATTATTTTGATACAATGTAATCTCGCTAACTTGATCGAATCTACAGATAACTACAAAAATATTTATTCTCATAAACAAATGTTGACGATAGGTGAGTGGAAAAGGACCCTCTCCTTTTCCCCGCCTATCGTTAACATCGAGCATGGTTTAAAAGCTTGTTGCTTCATCTGACGCAATCCAAAGCAATGTTTGATGACAAGACAATGCAAAAAAATAGAGATAACACCTGAAAACTCTGTTGGCATTCGGTAATTCCGTGATTTACTCGAATATGTTATAGAACTTGTTCCAGGAAAGACGTGTTTTTTTTTAACCCTTAAAAGTTTTTCAGAAAAATTGTCGTCATTCGAATCTCGATTAAATGTGCAAGGCTTAAAATGATGTTATTTTTTTTTTATATTTTTAATTTACGAGTACATTATGGAGGGCTAAAATTCACGTAAAACAGCAGATTTTCAGAGGTCTTTACTGGATTAGTTTACAAAAATTTATGTTTTGATTTCTATAGAAGCATAGATAATAACCAGAAGATAGTTGTGTGTCCAAAATATCTAGAGAAAGATGTGTTATAACATCATAATCACGTAAGAGCCGTTGTATGAAAAAGTACCTCAAAAAGGACGCTCTTAAAGGTTGAATTTTCAGAAACCCCTTTTTAGTGCTTGCCTACGTCATAAAAGGAAAGCTTGGGCAAAATTTCACGCCTAGTCCCAGTAGTTTCGCCTATGCATTGATATGTCAGTTAGTCAGTTTCTCCTTTCATATAGTCGTATACACGATAAATTTTTAATTAGAACAAATACTTAAAGGGCTTATGAGAAAAGGCCTTGTTATTATTTAAATAAAGTCTCAATTAATAATATTCATGAACAGCAAAGTTATTAGCGTTTGTTTATATCCCAAAATGTCACTCAATTTATGGAAATATTGTACAGATATAATATTGATTATGAATGAATAAATGACGATCAAAATTGAAAAACACTGCGCGTAATATTTTCTAGTAGCAATTGTTATGAATGATTGATTCTATTATGAGTTTACAACAATTACATTTTTAACAATTATGAGCCCCATTTTTTTTTTTGACTAATTCAAATCCAGGTGTGAATATAGAGCCTATCCTAATAAATCAGTAATCTTATGAAAAACCAGATTTAACTTTTTTAGAGCATTTTTGCTAAAAGAGGTATCGTATCTTTTAGCATAAAAACGTAAATTGTCGGTTACAATGTTCTTCGCGATAAAGCTCTACATATCAATACTGTTAAAATGTTTGTTGTCTGAAATAAATCGAATCAGTGATGTAACTTGTTTATGTAATAAGAAACAAAATGTATGTAGGTAAGTGAAATTACTTAATCGTGAAGCCATCCTTACATATTTAAAAAGCAGACTGTCAATCTGTCTGTCTGTACGTTTTTTTTTTGTGGTGGGCAATCAGCAATGACTTCTCCCTCTCTAGGGTGGAGCGAGAGGACGTGTCAGACTTGTTACTGACTAAAGCTCACCTGTGTCCTTCAGTCTTTGTGTTCCAGGATCTCTTTCAAAAATTCCCGTGGCCCCTACGGTTTTGAAGACATTTCTTTGATAAGCGCGTGGAATGCTACTCACCGTCGACGACTCGAGCTTGGGTCTTATTCGACGACCGATCCGCAAGCCCGTCACTACTTTAGCCGGGGATGTTTTTTTTTTAGGTGTGAAAATCATCTAATAACAAATCGCGCTCTTGGGCGGAGCGGAAGATAGTGTCAGTCTTTTACGGACTAAAAACCCAGTCTGTTCCTTCGTTGCCTTCGTCCCAGGGCCCCGGGTTTCGTTTTCACACTACCCATGGCCCCAGTAGGCTTCGACCCTGCTGGGCCCCTACGACGCCCGGGTGTCGCCACTGTGTGGATCGCCCGGAGGACTCACGGCCCGGTGGAGCACACGGTGGAGGTACACCTCCACCGTGTGCTCCACCGTGTCCCCCGGGTGTGTGTGTGTAGGTGGAGGAGGAGAGCAACGCCGTGTCCTCTTGGAGGCAATCGGCGGTGGCGACCTCTCGCGCTGGCCTTGGTACAGGCCATGGTCTGGAGCTAGGAGGAGTGGCAGGCGGTCGCCTCGTTCTGCGACGCAGTAATGCTAGCAAAGCAGGCGGCTGATCGCGTGAGGCAACGGTAGCCGGGGATCGACTCCCAACGATCGGGGCGATTAGTCACGTTTAGCTGAGAACAACATCGGCATCGGCAAGGAAATGAATCCTTTGGCATTCCTAAAAAGATCATTTGGAATCCCTAAAAGAATCTTTTGGCATCCCCATACTTTAGATCTTTTAGTTGCCGATGCCGATAATGGGCGCCGGGCCAATGACGGTTAATTTCAAAAATGTATCTATAGGAAATACATAAATATTGTTTCATTAATGAAAAAAATACGCATCTTTAATAGATGAGAGAAAAGTATAGCTAATGTATGAATCCGACAGCGGTCACCCACACTATACTCTGATAATGATATACTTAGCTATTTTTACTTAACAAAGGCCAACAGTGTTCTCGTTAGCGTTGCATTACATGGAAGTTATTTTTATAGCACTGTCGCATCGTATTAGTATTACGTACAAAGACGACAGTTTGTATGTATGTATGTGTGTATTTTTGTTACCTATTTCCTCGTGTATCAAATGACGTTTTTCAATACACTTACGAAGATATAAATTAACGGGCATAGACGCGCGACTCGTGGGGATCGCTTAGCGGAAGCGAGCACGCGCACTTTCCTCCACTTGTGCGGAAAACAGTAATTAATTAGGGTTATCCCCCATGAGTCGCCGATCCTTGTCAGACCTCAATAGCCCGCCAGTGCCAAGTGGCAGTCAGAAAACAGTACCTTATCTATGATTTTGTTTTTAGGATTCCGTACCCAAAGGGTAAAGACGGGATCCTATCACTAAGGCTCCACTGTCCGTCTATCTATCTGTCACCAGGCAGTATCTCATGAACCGTAATAGACAATTGAAATTTTCATAGATGACGTATTTCTTTTGTACCATACAACTAACGTGATTTTATTGAAAACCTAACTTAAAAAGCGGAGCTAAAAATTTTATACTCGTAATATAGTGTCTAATGTTGTATAGATATTTCTAAAACTCTTGGAATTTCTCCTATATC
This sequence comes from Mythimna pallens, assembly GCA_961205895.1. Lineage (NCBI taxonomy): Eukaryota > Metazoa > Arthropoda > Insecta > Lepidoptera > Noctuidae > Mythimna > Mythimna pallens. The sequence continues at coordinate 2,638,028 of OY540824.1, forward strand.
TGCTTACAAACATAAATTCACATATACAAGACAGCCAGACTCCTAACAACTATTTGTAGGCCACGGGAATCGTACCCGAGACATTGCTGCAGCCACTCGCTCAACAAAATCCCATAATTATACCGTTGTCTATCTAACTGTACACCTTGGAACGCTCAATGCCTTCCTGATGGTTACGTCATCACCTGCCAACTTATAACCATGGATAGTGTCACTACAGACGGACAGTCGCCGCTCGACCTGCCAACATAGTGTTACGGAACATACATCATTTGTAAGCTGAGCTGAGAACAGTCTAGTGCACGTTCATGGTGACATAGGCCTGCCATGCACGGACGCGTAGCTTCATAGACTGTTGCTTCGTCGACAGAGGTTAAAGCTAGGCATTGGTAAAGTGTGTCATCTTTGCAGTTGGAACATGTTCCAGAACAGTGAAATGTATTTGGAACATTTGGAACAGCGACTCAAAAGATACAAACAGAACATTTGGAACATCGGCTCAAATGAATCATGCTCTGTTACGTCGCATCGTAGTCACACTGAGACAGAGAAATGTTAGATTATATGTATCATTTGCAACATTTGGAACATCGGCTCAAAAGATACAGACACAGACCCTGACTTTTATGCAGTGTTAATCATATTTACTCTATTTACATTTTAATTTGAAACCGACTGCAGGTCACTTAAGGTAAAGAATGTTTCAGTGTTCCAATTGTTCCAAATGATACATTTAAAACATTACTGCTGTTCCAATCTTTCGGAACATTAAAATATTTCGGAACAGTGAGTCGGTTCAGTAAAGAGTTACACATGCCTAGTTAAAGCTAGAACTACATTAGACCGACGCACACGTTGACCACGCCTGATTTGTACGTAGAACGACGTCGCGTGGAATGGGACTGGCTGTTGGTCTAGTGGTTAGTGGCCCTGACTGCTATGCCGGAGGTCGTAGGTACGATACTCACCCAGGACAAATGTTTGTGTGATGAGCACGATTATTAGTTCTGTGTCTGGGTGTAACTTATCTATAGTATGTATGTATTTAGAAATATATAATTATGTTTATCATTTGTGTAGTACTCATAACAAGCTCTGCTTAGCTTCAGACTATACGGCGTTGTGTGATAGTTGTGGAATATTAATATTATTATTATTATAGTTATTTGCTTTTGCTGTAACGCTACATTTATATTGTAAGCTCCTCTTATGAAATATCATCATCATTATTTCAGCCGAAAGACAACTGTTGGACATAGGCCTCCTCCAAGCGTCGCCATAACAACCGGTCCTGTGCGTCTCGCATCCATCGGATTCCCGCGTTCATCGGTCCGCCTTCCAACACTGCGTCTTCCAGTACGTGGTCGCCTATTAAGAACCTTTCGTCTTGTTCTGCGAGCAATGTGCCTTGCCCATCGCTACTTAAGTTTGACGATTCTTTGGGTTATGTCTGTAACCTTGGTGTCATGCCAACCCTACAGGAATCGTGCGTTTCTCTCTATGAAAGGCATCCTATACAGGGTGTCTTTGACATCGACGCACAAACGAATACCACGGATCCAGTACATGATTCTGGACCTTCCAGTGGTGGAATATTTCGACAGCTTTTACCTAAGGCGATTAACACACGGCACCGCGCACCGCCGCGGTTGGCGGTGAAGCGGATCTCATGTCGCATTGATCTCTATTAAATCCGTCGATGCCTAACACACGTACACCGCCTGACCGCGCGTTCGAGCGGTGCTCTCACCGCCACCGCCCCTCCGCGCGGCCGGCCGCGCGGAGGGGCGGTGCATCACACACGGGGCGCCGCATAACCGCGCGAATCATCGTGTGTGCTGATTATTGCCACCACTTCAGCGTCCATTCTTGCCAGTGTCTGTGATCAAACTGGTCAAATCCGCGTTAAATCCAACCGCGCGGACAGGCGCGTAAACCGCCTTACCGCGCGGGGTACCGCTACGAAATCCGCTTTACCGCCACCGCCCTCCGCAGCGGCGCGCGGTGCCGTGTGATAATCGCCTAATTTAAAAAAACAATCCATACTTTTTTTATGTTTAAACTGTGTAAAATCGTTAGTCTATCTATGGCAGCACATAGGAATTAACATTCGAAAATCTTGCATCGTATAAAGCGCTTATTACACTATGAATACCGAGTGGTGTAATAGGCGCTTTAGAGTTCTCCGCGCTATCAGAACTAAAACAAAAGCGCAACAAAAAAATGGCGTGTTGAATACTGAGCGCCATTGACGACACGGGCTTGGTTCTTGCCTTGCCGGACAGCCAGACGGCGAGTAGGGTGGCCGAGGATCGCCTTGGGACACCTGCCCCCCTAGCCAAGTTAGCCTAGCCTTTGTTCTGACGTCATCTCAATGCTCAGTTACGTGGTCAGAACAAAGGAATCGGAGGCGTGGCCTACTCGAGGCGATCGGCGCGAACGAAACGATTGTAACTCGGCTAGGGGGGCTGATGCAAGGGGTGCCTCCTGTGGCGGCGGCTGGGACGTTACGATATCCGTTCCCTCACGGTTGCGGCCATCGCCTTCGCTAGCATTACTCACAGTAGGAGGCGACCATTTCCCATTCTCTCTCGCTCCGGTCTATGGTCTGAAAAAGGTACCGGCGCGTGAGTTTGCTACGTTCCATAGCTGTGGTGACTATAGTGAACTATTCGGCACAAACTTGTTACTCTTACAATATTAATGACATAAAATATTCGTCATAAGTCACAAAAACCTCTGGTCGGAGGATCCCCCATCAGAGGTATATGGTACTTTACACCTTGTTTCGCATACAGCTAAAATCAGGCCAAAATGTGGGTTTAAAATGTGAGATGAGGTCAATGTAATAAGGAAAAATCTAGGTTTTATACATAACGAGTGTTCTATCACTAAACTGTAAGATATAAATAACTTTAGTTTGTTCTAGAAATACAGAGTCTCTAGTTCCGCGTCAATATAATTAATATTGAGAGAGGGAAGTCAATTCCATAATGGTTCCTAATTAATATGTAACCGCCTCATATTTACTATGTTGCTGATTAGACTTTAGCTACCTTGCATACAGTCTATTAGCTTTTCCAATCAGCTTCGCCCGAGTGAATTCGTCGCCTAAAATTTTGAACCATTGTTTTTACATATATCGTGGCCAGATCTTAGAAATTGGTCACTTCATGAAATGACCAACTAAAACTGGCCAGAACGTTTAAACGTTAACTTTGTTGATATGTCAATCCTCGTTTGGCCATATCATTGATGTAGGATTTATATAATAATAAATGGTCTAAAGAAAGTAGGCCAAATGAGGATTGACATATCATCAAATTTTAACGTTTAAAACGATCTGGCCAGTTTTAGTTGGCCATTTCATGAAGTGACCAATTCCTAAGATCTGGCCACGACTCCACGTTCCAAGGGCCCAAGTCTGCTATTTTTATAAATTCGTAATTCCAACACGATCCCATTGTTATTTTGCTAAACGTTCGTAATCTGTTAATTCATAATGATCGATCATTGATCGGTCGATATAGAATGACGTTTTATTGGTAGGTCACTGATCAAAGGAACTGTCAAAATTCTAGCAGATTACCGCATACGTCAGATATTCATTTGTCAATATGTCCGCGATTACCATTCTAGAACATGCCACTTCTTTTAATGGAGTGTCAGTGGTTGACCATTAGAAAGTCATAATTACGCCATTATATTAGTAGATCAACAATTATGAAATCAATGATAGACCATTCTGACACTATTGTAATAGCAAACTGGAGGCCCAGGTCTGGGTGTTTTGTGAGTTAATATGTTTTCAAAGAGCCCTACGAACCTGTGAACGTACTTACGATTCTGGAGTAATTTCTGGCGTGGTTCAAAGTAATTTTTTTTTTAATAAAAGTTAACGAAAATGTTTAATTACGTACAAATTAGCAACAGCAAATAAGAATAGAGTATCTAAACAAATCAATCGTATCTGTAATATTTTTACTCACATTTATAAAAACAGAATGAAATCCTTTGAGCTAAACAAAGCAAATTTTTACAACAACAACTAATCAACGTGTTTAAAACAAATACTTTGAACATTAGCACTATTTGGATATGTCAGACTTTTACTGACTAAAACCTACAACCCACCTGCGATCTTCATTCACTCATTGCCCTTTGTATTGGTACTCACATTCGCACAACAACACTGCTTAATCACTAATGCTAACTAATCATTAGTGATGCAATCACTAATGATTGCATCACTGCTTACCATCAGGTGGGATCGCAGTCAAGCACTGGTTTATATCAAATAAAAAAAATAAAAATACAGAAATTCAACTAACATTCATACACCATTGTGGATAAAAAATAATCATACAAGATAAATTATCTTAAATATCTATTAGTACGTGGACTTGTAGGTACGTGAATAATTTGTTTTTTAATTCCGGTTCCGATACAACCACTTCAGTAACATCCCTAAAATAAATAATTTTACAAGAAACAACATTGCATACGCAGTAATTACCAGTACCCGTAGCTAAGTTACGACCGTTTCGTTTCGATTCTCTAGCGTCGTACGCGTCGAGTAGGCCACGCCTCCGATTCCTTTGTTCTGACGTCATTTCAACGCTCAGTTACGTGATCAGAATAAAGGAATTGGAGGCGTGGCCTACTTGAGGCGTTCGACGCAAGAGAATCGGAACGAAACGGTCGTAACTTGGCTAGGGGGCAGAACAAGTAGTACTCTGAAAATTTCATCCTCTTTTGCATTTTGTAATTAGACCAGAGACCTACCACAATCTCTTAACGTGATTCATTTTACGACATAAACTGAACTGTTAAAAAAAGGGGTGGAGCTTTATAGGGTGTATAGCTTTATTCCTGTCGCACGTTTGACATTTTAACACATCATACTGTATCGGCACTTTGCATACATGCAAAATGTACCCGAGTGCTGCTGGCTGCGAAAGTGTTATTTCACTTTCACTGTTCGCCATTCAAACGATCTAGAATCTTGGTCATTTAAATTTGGACTACACATTGTTCCATGAACGCCGCGTAATTCCCTAACCGTAAGTAATGAGAGCAGTGGTGGCCGAGTGGTAACGGCTCTGACTTACGAGTTGTAGGTCGCGGGATCAAACTCAGCCAGGCGCATTACTTTATGTAATTTATTTTCATCACCTCTGCTCTCAAAACGGTGAAGGAAAACATCGTGAGGAAACCGGCATGTCCTAGAACCAAAAATTCAAAGACGTGTGACATTCACCAATCCGCACTGGGCCCGCGTGGTGGATTACAACCCATTCCCTCTCCTAGAGAGAGGAGGCCTGAGTCCCAGCAGTAGGAACATTAAAACGCTAATTATGCTAAAGTAATGAATATAACGTTATTGAAGAACCTATGCAGTCGGACTGACCACACAACTTTTTTTTAGAAGTAAATTGGTATCGTCGCAAAATTTCTCACGGTCTGGATGGCGTGAGAGAGGAAGTGTCAAACTTTGACCGACTAAAACCTGTGACCTTCAGTTGCCTTTTGGGTTCCAAGACTAGGTCATATTTTTCAAAATTCTTCGCAGCCCTTACGGGCGTCAGCCCCACTGGGCCCAGGGCCCTTGCTGATATTTCTTTGAGGCGCGTGTGGAACATTGAATGCCGTCGACGTCTCGGGCTTGGTTCTTGCCGGACAACCAGACGGCGAGTTGGGTGGCCGGGGATCACCTTGCGACTCCCGACACTAGGGGTGCCTCCTGTGGCAGTGGCTAGGACCTTACGATGTTCGTTCCCTCACGGTTGCGGCCACCTCCTTCGCTAACATTCACTTACGGTAGGAGGCGACCATTTCCCATTCTCTCTCGTTTCGGTCTATGGTCCGAACCAGGGCCTGGCGTGACAGTTTGCTATAATAATAATATTCCACAACTATCACACAACGCCGTCTAGTCCCAAGCTAAGCAGAGCTTGTGTTATGGGTACTGGACAACTGATAAACATACTTATATATTTCTAAATACATACATATATAGATAAATTACACCCAGACACAGAACAAATGATCGTGCTCATCACACAAACATTTGTCCTGGGTGGGAATCGAACCCACGACCTCCGGCATAGTAGTCAGGGTCACTAACCACTAGATCAACAGGCTAGCCTATGTTCCATAGCTGTGGTGACTATTACGAACTATTCCGCAGAAACTTATTACTCTTAAATATAAATGACCAACAATATTCGTCATGAGTCACAAATACCTTTACAGAGATTTCGCACTAAAAATTTGCTAAGTAGTTACTATATTATGTGACAGTTGACAGGTGCTAGAAGATATGTCAGGAAACCGTAAGGGCCCAGCAGGGTCGAAGCCTACTGGGCCTAAGCTTAAAATTCTAGAAGATTTTTTTATATATACAGATTACTAACTGACCCGGAAAATGTTGTTCTGCCATATAAATTATCGAAGAAAATGGGGGGCGAGAGCATTAGGATAAAAAATTACCTACGACTTTTCTCAGACCTACCTTCAAAAATTGATCAAGTCGTTACGGAATGGTTCGATTACAAATACTGTGACGCTTAGAAGATTATAAATAATAGTCAATTTCAATAAATTTAAAAACTACATTAATTTTACAGTTTTACTATTGTGCAATCAACATTAATAACGAAATTAAATATACTAGGTTGGCTGATTTCCGTCCTGATGTAAAACAGTGTGAGAGGTAACTACTTAATTAAATTCTCAAGACATAGTTTTTAAAGAACTGATAAATGTAATAACTCAATCACAGTGAGTGTATGTGAACACACCGTGAGGAAACCGGCATGTCCTAGAACCAAATATTCGATGACATGTGACGCCCACCAACCAGCACTGCGCTCGCGTGGTGGATTACGGTCCAATTCACTTTGCTAGAAAAGAGGCCTGACTCCAGCAGTGGAAACTTCATACGGCTGATTAAGCTATTATACATTCATCTTACAAAATCCTTTAATTTTGTAATATGTAGCCATTTTATTTTAGCTGAAGCAACTATTGTGGCGTGCAATAGTGCAACGGATTGAACTGAATCGACGACTTCTGACACCAGTTAAATGTCAGCTGTTACTTCGACATCTCTGTAGTCCTTATCACAGCTTCCACATTTCTTTAGAATGTATATCGTCCAAATTAAACAGTGATTCAGTATTAGGGGTATTTCCGTAATAAAACATAATATGTGGACATGTTGATCGTTTGCGTCATTTTGTTTAAGCTTTGGTATTCGTTGTATTTAAAACTTTTTGTTTTTTGTTTACTTTCAAAATTTTTGTGTTTGTGTTTTCTTTATTTTTTTCTTTTTTTAAGAAATAATAAAGTACTTCTTTTGTGTACGTATTGATTAGCCAGTTGGTCTAGTGGTTAGTGGTCCTGACTGCTATGCCGGAGGTCGTGTGTTCGATTCCCACCCAGGACAAATGTTTGTGTGATGAGCACGATCATTCGTTCTGTGTCTGAGTGTAATTTATCTATGATATGTATGTATTTTGAAATATATAAGTATGTTTATCAGTTGTCTAGTACTCATAACACAAGCTCTGCTTACCTTGAAAATAGACGGCGTTGTGTTATAGTTGTGGGAAAAAAATGTATGATTTATGTATATATCACCAGAATACATACTTTTCACCACAGCAGCTCAAACAAGTAGGTTTTGCTGCTTAATAACAGTGAGCAAAACTCGATTTTGCTCACTGCGTGAGACAAAGTAACTTTTTTTTTTTAGTATACCATACAGTTCGAAACATTCGAACTGCACTGTACTCTGTCTCTTTCTCGGTCTTATAAAAAAGCGAGTGAGAAACATGCCATTTCAAAGTTCATTCCAATTTTGAAATTACACCACAAAGAAAAACACGTTCGGAAATGCGTAATAAATAGAAAATATTTGTAAAATATAAAATTGTTTTTTTTTTATAAAAAAAGTACTTATAGCAGCAGATAAAACTGGCATTTAACCTTTAAATAATTATTTCTAGTTTCAACATTGACTGTTTTAGAACGTGCTTTAAAAAAACAGCGGAAATAAAATAGTGGCAAATAAGATTAAGAATGTTAAAATAATTGTACAATATGAGCAAAACTAGCGACAGAGTTAGTATTTATTTTAATTGAAATCATTATTAAATCTATTACTCTTAATTATTTTATTTCCCAAGTAATATGTGTTCTCGCTGCCGAAGTGAAAAATTATGTGTGTAACACGAGAGCAAAACTTTTTGCACCTCGTGCCTTTGAATCCCTCCCCTCGCTCAGGATTCTACTTTAGAATCACTCGCTAACGCTCGTGATTCAATCAAAGAATCCTTCGCTTGCTCGGGACTCAAAATTAGCACTCGCAGCAAAAAAAAACTTTGCTCTCTTGTTGCACAAATAACTATTGTCTCACCAGCAGATCTCATATCTATCTATATCTGTGCATATAAAAGGACGAACTGCCTGGCTGATATGTCAACGTGCAGCCAAAACTACTGGGACTACGCTCATGAAATTTTGCACAAGGCTTTCTTTTGTAAGCGCGCTATCAACCTTTAAGGGAGTAAAAGGGAAAAATTTCGTTCGTATGCAAAATCTCATGTCGTGATCCAATATACTTGAAAGTTAACATGAATAGTAACTTAACTATTAAATATTATAACTTAATAGGTGTTTAAACCAACTGAAAATAATGATATGTACAAACAGGTAGAAAAAGAACTCATAGGGCATCAAAAAATTCATCCACATCGATGTCAATGGGAATAGTGCCCAGAACGCTGGCAGCATTGCTATCCAGCAATGCTGATTCGTTAACCGAAGAAAAGCCCAGCCCTCTGGTCACGCGAAGAGTCGATCAGCTGTTTGCTGATATCCCGAACAACTCGATGAACGCTCGGACCCCGTGGCCCCAGTGTTTCAACCCCAAACGGCTCAAATGTATGAGCTCCGATGAGGTTATTATATTTATGCCGTTTGAGGTTTTCTGCACCTGCAGCAGCCGCCCCTCCCGCCGCACTCAGAAGCTAGGGTGTCGACACATGTTGGATCCCACTCCAAAGGCTTGCCCAATTTCCAAGGCAATAGTAATAGTAACTTAAATAAATAATAAAGTTTGTCATTATTTGTTTATCAAAACCAATCCATTAGAGGTTAGGGAAATGTTAAAGATTGTATATGGGAATCTTATTTCTTGGGTTAATGAACGTGAAACATGGCACAAATTCTAACCTAAATGAATAGTACAATGCGTTACAAATAAGAATAGGATCGATTGCCATGTTGTGACGTCACGTCATACTGTCAAATCGAAGAATTATTATGGAGAGAAAAACAAAAAAAAATAAAATTTAATTTATTTATGAACTGTGAACGACAAAAGTTTTATTAATCAAAATCCAGTAATTCAATTTTCCTCATCTCGGAGTTCTTCAAATTTGCCTAATATGACGTGACGTCACAACATGGCAATCGTTCCTATTCTTATTTGAAACGAATTGTAAAGACTGTCATTATTAGTTTTTTAAAAACTGCCCTCAAAAGGCCTTTTAGAGGGTTTCAAAAGCTTTTACGAAAAACATTCTCGCTAGCGAAGTCGACGGTAAAGTGATAGTTGATTAATAATTAAAATAGACCTAGATTACTTTAGGTGACTAATTGAATTAATTATCTACAAGAATTATGTAACACTTTCCTAGATCCAAAAACACAAATTATTTCTTTTGTAATAATGAGCGCTTAGTTTCGAAAATGTATATCTCGACGATTATATTTCAAAATGTCAGAACGAAAGGGGACCGGTTTGTCCTCAACGCTTCCTTATGACCTGGTAAGAGCCGTGCTGCCTGAAGACAACAGGTTTTGAACACATTAATGTAATAATACTAGGCGTTGCTGGCGTCGATCTTAGCGTGAGTTGTTTTTCACATGGTCAGCTTTACGGCTCTCTTTCCCGTGTGAACACTCCAAGGAACCTTTATGTTCATATTCCAGACGGGCTCACTGACAATGTCGTGTATGCTGAAGCTCTCAATTGATTTCGTACGGTGACTATCTGTCGTAGCATTCGTTGCAATGAACGTCAGCTTCGCTATCGGTTATCCTGCTAAACAGGTACCAAAGTAGGAATATACCACAAAAAACTAACAGAACGCGAGCGATGCCGCGAGCAAAGATATCATATACCCTCTTAATCACCGCTAATGAGACACAATTCGTTTTCTATTGTAATTAGCCACAAAAGGCTCGCGCCGGGACAGAAGTATTTAATACCGGTATGTTCGATAGATAACGTTCTACACAAATAGCACTTTACACAAAAACTCATTGATAAGCTTCGTCATCCACGCGAACGAAGTCACGGCACAGACAGTATAATAATATAATATTTATTTCACCAAAACTTACTACAAATTACATAAACTTAAAGGCTAATACTTAAAGTAATGACATAGGAACATTTGTAACCGAACTAGGACGAGTCCTGTATCTCGGTATACAACGCCATACCCTCAAATCAACAAAAAGCATTTAGCTCAATCAACATACAAAAAGATCCGAATTACCTTGCCTGAGCCATAAAGCTTTCTATGAAAAAATAATTTTCATTGAAAACTTGTATATATATAATTGTTCTGTACGTGCGTTTCTCACATAACTCGTCCTAAACGGCTTGACCGATTCGAATGTAATTAGTGTGTATATTTGAGTGGGTCCCTGTATGGTTTGAAAATATAATTGGACCCAATAGGAGGCGCTACATTCGGGTTCTTAATTTGGTTTCTGACAAAATGCCAGCTTTCGGGCAAGACAACGTCTGCCTGGACCGCTAGTAATAAAAAAATAATAAAAAAGCAACGCTGCCTCTGCACAGTCTGCTATTTTTATAAATTCGTCATTCCAACACGATTCCATTATCATTTTGCTAAAAGTTCATAATCTGTTATTTCATAATGGCATAATTGATCGATCAGTGGTCTAACAGAATTGTGGTACAAGCTGTCTTGTAACGAATTAAAAGTAATGACTGCACAATGACGTCTGCTGGTCCAGCTCCTCTACCACCGAGGTATACAAATTGATTAGTTTGGCAATTATTATTATTATTTTTTAATGCTTTTTTTTTTGGGAATTGTAAAATATTATAAGTATTGTATAATGTAGAAGCATTTATTTTCAAAGTTTGTAAATGTGAGTACCATGGAGCTATTTTATGGTTTTTTATGTTACTATTGGACTTGTTTGACATAAATGAGCACGGCAGTTGAGAGTTTGTCATGCTCGCTTAAATGTCTCACTGATGGTGGCGCATGTGTTGGATCATTCGGTTCCTTTCAAAATGGTTGAGCTGAGTGGTGCTAATATTGGCGTCATGTTCGTGAACGGGCGCTGTCAGTTGAGACTGGTCATCTCTTAGCTGCCAGTTGCTATTTTAATATCTATATTTAGTTTTTATTTTTACTGTATTTACATTGTTCTCACATGATAACGACAAGAAACATGTAACAGTGATATTTGTAATTACAAAACATGATTGAAAAGAGTGTCCATGGAGTTTCTTGCACATTCTTCTCCATAGAGATCTACGCTTTGGAATGTGCAATTAGCATCATTTTTTTTTTTTCTGACTAACTGACTTCTTGACATTTCAAAAGTGCCTGTAAATGGTTTATTTGAAATAAATGCTTTTGAATCTTTGAATCTTTCTAATGGTAGGTCACAGATCAAAGAAAACTGTCAAAATTTTAGCAGATTACATACTTCAGACATTTATTTGTCATTGTGTACGAGATTACCATTCTATGCCATATCTTTCAATGGAGTGCCAGTGGTTGATCATTGGAAAGTCATAATGACGCCATTATATTAGTAGATTACCAAACTTGTCAAAATCAATAATTATGAAATCAATGATAGACCATTCTGAAACTATTGTAATAGCAGACTTGAGGCCCAGGACATGCGTCACCTGCTATGCTGTCCACCCTGAACACGAGGCTAATAACAGAGCCGTAGAGGTCGCCAACAACTGATCAAAAAAAAAATTGTTAGAGTACACGAAAGAAGAAGATCTGCCTTAATATTTTTACAGTTAAACTACTGAACCGATTTTGATAAAATTAGGCACATAGTAAGCCTGAACCTCAAGGAAGGACACGGCTACTTTTTATCCAGCTTCGATTTCAACTTTGCATCCGCAACAACCGACATTCATGCGGACGAAGCTTGTTGAAACTAGTTTATAAAACTCTGCCCCCTAGCAAAGTTACAACCGTTTCGTTTCGATTCTCTTTTCGTTGATCGCCTCGAGTCGGCCACGCCTCCTGAGCGTTGAGATGACGTCAGAACAAAGGAATCGGGGGCGTGGCCGAATCGAGGTGATCAACGAAAAAAGAATCGAAACGAAACGGTTGTAACTTGGCCAGGGGAGACTGTAGAGTCTTTTGAACATACCTATCCCTGGAACTGCTGGTTTGAATTGAAAAATTCTTTTCATGTAGGATAGCCAATTTATTGAGTAAATCTGTAGGCTATATAACTCCACACATCACTGTGACCTGTGACCCATAGAAGCCAAGTAGTAACTAAAGAGGCGGGTGAAACCATGGAGGATACGTAGGAAGTTTTCAAAAAAATAAAAATTGGTTTTGCAATTTTTGTTTTTAATTGCTCATAAATAAAAATGAATAAAACAAAATTATTTTATGAGTCAAAAGTGTGGACATCTACTTCTGTGATGTTGTCGTTGTGGTAGTACGGTTTTATGTATAAAATCATGTTGCAAATTAATCTATTAGATAAATAAAATATTAAATACTTTTATATAATTGTTTGTTTGTTATGTTCGTAAAAGGCAATCTAAGGCAGTCCTTTCACTGGAAGGAGCTATAGGTATGTATCACATATCTTCGATTTTTTGGTCCAGGACATGCCGCTTTCCTCGCGATGTTTCCTTTACCTTTCGAGAGCAGTGATGATGAAATAAATTACACAAAGTAATGCGCCTGGCTGGGTTTGGAGAAAACTAATAAAATATAAATAAAGTAAAGTGATACCTCGTGTTTTGTTAAAAGATTTGATATTTTACTCGGCCCAGCTTCGCACGGATGTTTTCCTTTTTTTTCTTTCATTGGATATAAACTAGTGCTTGACTGCAATCCCACCGCAAGCAGTGATGCAATCGTTGATAGTGACGCGCACTAGTTTATTAAGAGCCTATTTACTGTAGCCACCCAAATTATAATCGGATGGGAAGACCTCAGCAGACAAATTGTTCCAGTCCTTCGATGTACGCGGTATAAACAACGAGACGAAACGCTTAGTCCGGACCGTAGAGGTTTCAACAACGTAAGGGTGGATACTCGCCGTACGTTGGGTTGTCCGATGGTAGAAATTAGATAGCGGAGTCAAGTCACGCAATTCCCGCGCACACTCTTCAAAATGGAACCTGTAAAACACCGAAAGGCTGGCGCCGAAAGGTATTAGAAAACATTGAAATTCTCGGCTTTTCACTACTATAATATGCATGTATTACCGTGGGGCGAGCGTGGGCGGCGGCACTGGAGCAGCTGGAGGAGATCCAGCGTCGCCTGGCCGCCGCGCCCGACCTGCAGGGTGAGTGTTGTGCGCAGTGCTGCAGCGCAGTTCGCTGCAGCAGGACAGCGCCCGTACATTATACACCCAAACCTTCTTCATGAATCACTCTATCTATTGATGGAAATTGCATACAAATTCGTTTAGTAGTTTTTGAGTTTATCGCATTCGTCCAGACAGATAGACGCGATGAGGGGTTTTGTTTTATAATAATTCAAGTAGTCCCGACATTTTGTCAGAAAAAAGTATTAAGAACCCGACCTCACCAGAGCTTGCCCCTACAGACTTTAATTATTCCAGAATTTGGATAACTTCTTGGCGGGGTAAAAATTCAATAACAAAGAGGCAGTTCAAAATGCCTTTCAAGAATTTGTTGCCTCCCGTTTAACAGACATTTTCAAAAATAAACATTATTAAGCTACCACAACGTTGGCAAAAATGCATTGATTGCATCGGGAATTACTTTGATTAACAAAGTAAAAAATATAGAGAAAAAAGGGCGTCAACTTTTTTCATGAAAAACGGAAATTTCATCGGTAACGATATTTAAAAAGATTGATGTGTAACTCATTTCATTTGCGTGATGTTTCGTTACGATTTCACTTAGTTGGACCTAAATAAGTGTTACTTATTGCAGGCCCAGATGGTAATCTGACCGAAATGAGCATACAGCGTAGTGGTTAGTATTTAAGTATTTATTAAAATTACTTATTAAGTAATTACAAGCCATATTACCAGTCATAAATGTCTGAAATAATTTATACCAGATATTTATAATAGTCATTTAAATCATATGATGACTGGCCTGTTGGTCTAGTGGTTAGTGGGCCTGACTGCTATGCCGGAGGTCGTGGGTTCGATTCCCACCCAGGACAAATGTTTGTGTGATGAGCACGATCATTTGTTCTGTGTCTGGGTGTAATTTATCTATATATATGTATGTATTTAGAAATATATAAGTATGTTTATCAGTTGTCTAGTACCCATAACACAAGCTCTGCTTAGCTTGGGACTAGACGGCGTTGTGTGATAGTTGTGGAATATTAATGTAATGTAATGTAATTAATTGTGCTATAAATTCATAGCATATAAGCATAGCATAAACAGCCTTTTAATGTTCCCACTGATGGGACTTAGGCCTCTTCTTTAAGAAGAGGAATGGGCCGTAATCCACCACGCGGGCCCGGTGCGGGTTGGTGGATGTCACATGTCTTCGAATTTTTGATTCTAGGACATGCCGGTTTCCTCACGATGTTTTCTTAGTCACAAAAGGAAACCTCGTGCAAAATTTCACACTCTTAGTCCCAGTAGTTTCGGCTGTGCTTTGATATGTCAGTCAGTCAGTTTCTCCTTTTATATATATATAGCTGAAAAAATTATAAAACCGATATGAACCAACAGTGTATGTTATAATGATAACGCAACAAACAAATATGTTACATTCAATTAATTAACACATTATGAAAGAAAAAATGTTTGTTAATTGTTACAAAATTCTATTACTTCACTATTCTATTTTTAGCAGTAGGTAAATGCTGTAACATAACTTTTATTTAAGTAATACGATGATTATGATATACTACGAGTATCTATTTAGATCAACGGTTCTCAAACTGTGGTCCGTAATAATAATAACAACAATAATAATCATTTATTTTTCTAATCTACTATATAAAAATAAGTCGGGTTTTCCTTCCTGACGCTATAACTCCATAACGCACGAACCGGTTTCCACGGTTTTGCATTCGTTGGAAAGGTCTCGGGCTCCGTGTGGTTTATAGCAAAGAAAAGAGTAGGGTAGAGTAGGGTAGAGTAGGGTAGAGTAGGGTAGAGTAGGGTAGAGTAGGGTAGAGTAGGGTAGAGTAGGGTAATTTTTTTTTTTTACTAAATCCCGCTTTTGGGCAGAACAACGTCTGCCGGGACCGCTAGTGTAGGTATAAAGATAAGGTGTTACAATTGTTGATTGTCCCAATACATTTTGCCAAACGGCATGCAAAATATTCATAATATAAAGTAAATAAAGAGAATATTAAATAAGTTAAAAATCGTTAATCGTTCAACTTAAATGATATGTCATACAAATTCAGATACAATGTCATAAAAAATCGAATATAATGTCATAAAAATAAAACAATATAATGCTCGAAATAATACCATGTCATAAAGATAATAAAATGTCATACAAATAATAAAATGTCATCAAATAGGATACAATATCATATGAAGTGAAATGATTAAGTACTATTAGGAACCTAGCGTTATACATAAAAAAAAGAAAAATCACAGTGACAAGGAAAAAAAATCACATTGAAGGAGAAACATTTTAAAACTTTATGTCAATAAAATAATTTATTTTACTTGATTGTCTTGTCATACAGAAATTCTTTGATTGAGTAGTAACACTTGTCCAGTATAAGTTTTGTTAATTGATTTTTAAACATTCTTATAGGTAATTCCTTTAAATTCCTTGGCAAAGAGTTAAAAATAAAGAGAACCATGTGTAAAATACTCTTTTTTTAAAAAGCAGTTTTATGACCACCGGTATATAGTTGATTTTTATATTGTGGACCCCTGGTAAATAAATGATAATTATCAAATCGCGAGGGACAACTAGTTTCATATAAAATTAATAGCAGCGTCATGTATCATCATCATTTCAGCTGAAAGACGTCCACTGTCGGACATAGGCATCCCCCTAGTGTCACCATAATTACGACCGTTCCTGTGCGACTCTCACCAGGTCATTGATTTAGCCCAAAATAATAATGATAAATGATATTTATTTTTCAAATAGTTTTTTTAAAAAATACGTAAATTTTTCGTCAATTTAAACTAGATGAGGCCAGTGTTTCCTAGCTGACTTCCCAGAGAAGAAACACTAAAATCAACTCAAGGAGTGGAGTTTATGGAGTTTCTTGACCTCAGTATGACGCAAACAACCTAAGGTTAGAACGATTACAAAAGAGATTCCTATGGCATTTAGCTTATGCCAGCGGATTCGCTAAAACAAAGAGGTTATATGAGGCCAGGTTTTCTTATTTTAAGATTAATTTGAGAAACATAGTAAAATGGCCGATACTATATTCTTATACAAATACACGGGGTTAAATTAGTTGTCCCCAATTACTAAGTAAAGCTCCTGCTAAACTCCCTCGTGCTCAGCAACAGGACCCTCCTTCTCGTAGAACAGTACTCGACACAAGCTATGTCGTCCCACGGCTTTGTAAACTGCCCCCCTAGCCAAGTTACAATCGTATCGTTTGCGCCTAATGACTCGAGTAGGCCACGCCTCCGATTCCTTTGTTCTCACCACGTGACTAAGCGTTGAGATGACGACAGAACAAAGGAATCGGAGGCGTGGCCTACTCGAGGCGTTTGGCGGCAACGATACGATTGTAACTTGGCTAGGGGGGCTGTTAAAAAGCTGCAGCGATCTTGTTGAAGTGCATTTTGACTCATTTGGCAAGTTCCACAGAATTATTAGCAGCAATTTGTGAAATAATATTGTATCCATAACAATATTGTATTTTGATCAATTTTAATTTGTATAGTGATTTTAATCTTGATTTCAATTTTTAATTTCATGTAGAAAATCAGTATAAGCATTTTAATACTGATTTTCAGTGTTCTGTCTTCCTATTGGTTAATAACC
The DNA here is from genome assembly GCA_961205895.1 of Mythimna pallens. Lineage (NCBI taxonomy): Eukaryota > Metazoa > Arthropoda > Insecta > Lepidoptera > Noctuidae > Mythimna > Mythimna pallens. The sequence continues at coordinate 2,655,282 of OY540824.1, forward strand.
TTTAGTTAGAGTCATTGTCCAGGGCTAATATAAATAGTAATAAATATAATTAGTTTATTTCAGACTATTTTCAATGTATATTTATTATGTTAATGAATGGAACTTAAAAATACATTAGAACAATATTTAAATGGGTAAATTAATTAGTCAATTCTTTAAAAAAAAATATCAAATTAAAAAGAAACATATTTTTTTCCACAACTATCACACAACGCCGTCCGGTCTCAAGCTAAGCAAAGCTTGTGTTATGAGTACTAGACAACTGATAAACATACTTATATATTTCTAAATATATACATATTATAGATAAATTACACCCAGACACAGAACAAATGATCGTGCTCATCACACAAAAATTTGTCCTGGGTTGGAATCGAACCCACGACCTCCGGCATAGCAGTCAGGGCCACTAACCTCTAAACCAACGGGTCAGTCAACATAAATAATTAACAATTCACAAATCAAAAATAAAGAGTTCATAAAATAATTATGCAGTTTTATAAACCAGTTCCACACTAGCGACTCCGGGCTTTCAGCGATCACATAACCCGACTTTACTATACTAAGTATACAAACATACAAATAAAATAAAAAAAATGTAAGTAATTATTTCACGCACTTAAAATACGGAAGTCGTTATCTCAAAAATTCTGATTAAAAAAATGTTTCGTTACATACGCCTGATGCCAAGATTAAGTAGATACCTCAAATATATACAGAGCTAAGTTTTTAATCTTAATAGTGTTACGTGAGATAATGTATACCGTAATGGTATCGCCACACTGTCTCGAACGGTCGCGCGACTTTAGTAGTCACCTATAAATTAGCCTATAAATTAAAAATTTCAGCCGAAAGACGTATAATGTTGGAGATATGGGCTACCCCAAGCACTGTTGTCTTCTAAAGGATTGTCCAGGTGTAGTTAATTTCATAGCAACAGGTAACGCAAAAAAGAGGCATTTGCTCCGTAGGTACATATAAATAAAATTGACGTGTCCATATTTGTAATTTTAAAATAACTTTCTTCTAAATGCATATACCAAAATAGCTTCTTTTACTTCATATGTATCTACTTATATTCGATACCTATAAAAAAAGCACTTTTTTTAATTTTGTTTGTTGGTCTGTCGGTCTGTCTGTTTGTTCAGATTAATCTTCAAAACGGTTAAACCAAATTTGACAGGATTTTCACTGACGGATAGCTGATATTACAAGGAGTAACGTTGGCTACTTTTCCTTTTCCCGCGAGAACGAGCCATGATCGTGGGGGGAAGCAGCTCCGAAATGGATAAACAGCTTTTGACAAGACATTTACTTAACAGAAAATAACGAACAAAGTCGCGGGTGACAGATAGTAATAAATAAAATAAAATATCTCTTACCTTGACGAACGCACCGTAAATTCAGTGGGAACACACCTTAATAGTTCATGAAAGAATTATGTTACTAGCACTAATTAGAATCAGTCAAAACATTAATCAAGTTTTTATGAGCGTTCATCTAACCTGCTAGATTGTGCTGTTAGCCTAGTAACTGCTAAGTGTTTTCCTAGATATAATTTGACCGTAAATCTCATAAATACGCGTATCTAGCACCCATATTTTCAGGAGTACGGAGTGGCAGTATTCCTCGACATGGAAAAAGCTTTCGATCGTGTGTGGCACGAGGGGCTAGTCTACAAACTCGCCACCTCTCCCACGCCCCGTAGAATCGTTAAAGTGGTCCAAGCTTTCCTGTCCAACAGGTGTTTCAGAGTGGTGGTCGACGGGGCGCTCTCCGCCCCCCGGCCCATCCGTGCGGGCGTGCCGCAGGGTAGCTGCGTCTCGCCGGCGTGCTACTCACGTTACACCGACGACATCCCAACAACTGAGGACGCCACGCTCGCGCTGTATGCAGACGACGCCGCGTACATTACCACCTCCATGAACGCGAAGTACGCGGCGGTGAAGATGCAGCGCGCGCTCGACCAGATTCCGGAGTGGCTCGCCAAATGGCGGCTGTCGGTTAACGTGAGTAAAACGCAGGCACTAATCACTGGCTCATCGCCCCTCCCACCACGTCTGAAACTCAGCGGAGCCGAAGTCGACTGGACGCCCCGGGCCAAGTACCTGGGTGTGACCATCGACCGACGGCTCACTATGGGACCGCATGCTCGCAATGTCGTCGCGCAGGGTAGAGTCGTCCGCCACCGACTTAAGCCAGCGCTCTCGTCCCGCCTCCCGGCGCGCGTCAAACTGGGCATATACAAAGCGTATATTCGCCCAGTGTTGACGCACGCCGCCCCAGCTTGGTTCGCCCTCACTAGTGAGTCGAGCCGAGACAGACTCCGCGCGCAACAACATCTTGCGTTGCGTAGAGTCGTCGACGCTCCTCGCTATGTGAGGAATGACATCATCGAACGCGACCTCGGGATTGAGAGCCTGGATGAGTTTGTGCGACGCCTCGCGAAGGAGATGTTCGCGCGTGCCGACGCCTCAGCTTAGCCCCACGTCAAGCACCTGGCGCCATGGCATGCGCGCCCCCCTGACGCGAGACGACTCCCCCGCGACCTGATTGCGGGCAGCGAGTAACAGGGCCATATTTTCACTTTGTAAGAAAATTTAGAGCTGTAGTGGCCGAGTGGTAACGGCCTCGACTTATGAGTTGTAGATCACGGGTTCAAACGCAGCCAGGCGCGCATTACTTTATGTAATTTATTTCATCACCACTGCTCTCAAAACGGTGCAGGAAAACATCCTGAGGAACCGGGCATGTCCTAGAATCAAAAGTCATATGACATCCACCAACCTGCACTGGGCCTGCGTGGTGGATTACGGCTCATTTCCTCTCCTAGAGAGGAGGCCTGAGTCCCAACAGTGGGAACATTATAAGGCCAACTATGCTATACTATGCTAAGAAATTTCCTCCACTCGACTCACAATTACAAAAGTCTTCTAGTTGGGAACGATTAAAATTGATAATAATTGGATTGAAAGAGAGTAAAGTCGACCAACGACATTTTTTTTAAGGTGGGATATCATCTTATAACTTCTACTTCCTAAAACCATACCTATGACTCTGGTTCGATCCAGACGGTTACCGGACGGCCGGACAGCGAGCTAACTATTGCTTGTCGTCCTCAAGCCCACGCCTGGGGTGGCTGGAAGTCGGGGTCCCTGCGGCAAGGGCGTGAAGATGTCCATTCCCTCAAGCGTGCGGCCATCCCCTTCGCTAGCATTATTACTTCGCAGATCGATAACCTGATGAGGGTCGCAGGTATCCGACAGATACGACACGCACAGGACCGGTCGTTGTGGCGACTCATCGGGGAGGCCTATGTTCAGCATAGACGTCTTGCGACAGGAATGATGGTGAAGATGATGAGTTTAAAGTCGTGGTTGAATCAAGTAGAGGAAATGAGTTAGAATGTGGATGTAGGATAATTCTAAATAAAGAGTATACACTGAAAACAGTTTTTTTAGAGAATATCTGGTAGTCAGCTACTTACGTAGCATTCTGTAACTTTCTCTTGTTAAAATTTCCAGCATTTACTTATCAACAAAATTTCAGTTCTAGTATTTAATTTAGTAACTATTTTCAAGATTTCAAACATTTACGTATTAAAAAAAAAATACTTAACTAACTATATTCTATTTAAACATGTCGTAGCTAGATCTTAGAATTGATCACTTCATGATATGGCCAACTAAAACTGGCCAGTGGCCAACTAAAATTGACGATATGTACGAGTAATTTGACGATACGAGTATATTAGTCAACATACCGGCGGCGGCCATTGTCCAATAGTAAATGCTTTTGGCTGACAATATGATGACAACAGTAATCGACAGAAATGTATTATTTTTTAAAGAACTACTTCATCAAATTCTTAGTAACAAAATGTAAGCAAAATATTTCCTCCTACAGAACCGGAATTATACAAAAAAATAATACGGCCGAAATTTTTCAATCGAAATCTTAACGATCAGTTAAATGTATCAAAGTGAAAGTATTTCTGTAACTCGTCCTGATGTAATAATAATCCCACCATAACATTAAAATAACATAACATCACGGCTTTGTTTTTTGATGAAGTAGGCACAGATATAGAAGACTTGTTTCGACGAAACTTTTTACTATTTTCGGGGAAAAAATCTAGTTTTTAAAGATAGGATACGGAGGGACAGTAAAAAAGGTATGTTTAAATCTTAATGCCAATGAAGAATAGAAAGGTTTCAAATAGTGACTGTGAGGGACACAGGTGGGTTTTAGTCAGAAAAAGTCTGTCAAACCCTCTCGTGCTGATCCTAAAGCAGAAGAAGTCGTTGGATGATATCCCAGCTCATAAAAAAGGTATTGAAAATGTAAACGAGGAAACAGATGGGTTAAAAATACCGGTTTAACCGTTTAACAAGAGTAGAACATGCTACGGGCCCCGTGCTTTGGAGGCCCTCGCTTGGTCGTATAAAAAAGTAATTATAACCACTTCCGAGTTTTCCTTAACCCCTCGCGCGTATATAGGTATTATTATTACGTAATGAGGATCAGTCATGATTTTTGTGAGTGTATACAAACTTATAGCGTAAAAAAAAAACAGTAAATACTGTGAAGAAATTATTTAAATCGGACCAGAAATGACGAAGATACAGCAATTTTAGTGAAATACTTCCAGAAACGCGCCCGAGAATGAAGCGACTCGCTGTGACGCCATCTGTCATGATCGGTCTCCACCGGCGAATGAATACGGTCAAGCCGTTGGTCGCACGGATCATGACAGATGACATCATCGTTAACATTCCAGCGAGAGTGCGCGTTTTCAAGTAGCTGTTTCTGAATTTTTCTAGGAATAACGATGATCATCATCATTTCTGCCGAAAGATGTCCACTGTTGGGCATAGGTCTCCCCCAAGCGTCTCCACAACGACCGATCATGTGCGTCTCGCATCCACCGCATTCCCGCGACTCTCACCAGGTCGTCGGTCCACCTTGTGGGAGGCCTTCCAACGCTGCGTTTTCCGGTGCGCGGTCGCCACTCTAGAACCTTTGGGCCCCATCGACCATCCGTTAGTGGGCAGGGTACATTGCTCGTAAGCAATGTACCCTGCCCACTGCCACTTTAGTTTGGCGAACGAAGATATAGAGCCCAAAATTTTCGGCCGAATAAATTTCGTACACCCATGTGTACAAAACAACAATTAAGCGTTTTTCAAGGTCACTTTTTTTTTGTTATTTATCACGTATATTTTTAACAATCGTTTAACATAATTATGTTTAGCTCGCCAAACTTTATAGTTTGATGGCGAGAAACGCTCGTTATACAATTATTTCTATGACATCATAAAAAAGTAAAAATAATACGAGAGGCTTTGCTGTCTCAGGATGTGTACAATATACCATATAAACTTAATACTTAATTATGAATTTTTTATGTACATATATTGTTATAAAATTATATTGTACAGACGTATGTACAATCGGCGCTCGAGGGGACTTGTACGACTATGGACCCATCGCTACTTAAGGGCCCGGAGCCTGTATGAAAATAAGTTAAAGGAGTTTAGTGTATGTGTACGTACAGTACAATAACGCATTCAGGGTGCTTTTGTGGTTGCCGTGGCAATGTAGCGCGTCAGGGATTTTCGCGGACGCATGTGTTGATACGGGTTCGCCACGATCATGCGGAAGCATTGCTTCCAAAGTATTGCGCTTCCATGTTGGCGCGTCTGCGTTCCTTCTCCATTGGCATCCTGAATGTGTTTTCCGACAGGTGCGACTCTCCCCTCGTACTAAGGTGGATAAGTGTCCAGACACACTTATCCAAATAAACTAATGACCAATTGAACTGTTCGTACAATGGTTCATTGGTTATTTATTATTATAATTTAATTTAATACTAACATTAGGCTAAGTTGTACGACTACTAACACATATGGATGTTTATCTGAAATAAATATTTTGAATTTGTATAAATTGGTCAACCTTACCTCAGTTGACGTAGTGAGATCTTTTTTAATAAAAAATACTAATAAAAATTGTACGTTAATTGTCTTTGTTTTATTTGTCTTATCTATCTCTGAGGTTTTTATTATTATTTATTTGTAAAATTGTTGGCCACACGGGATTTTTCATTAGAAATCCCGACAAGTTCCATATTAATATAAACATTTCGATGCAAGTACATGAATAACTCTACCTAATTCCGACCCCTATTATAAATCAGGTTTTACTCATAATGATTGTTCCATAAGTGAGGACTTGTTATTGGCTGTCAGTCTAAAAAAATAAGGTACAGACCTTATTTTTTTTTTATCATTTAATTGGCAAGACTGCACAACGTAGTGTGGATATATTTTATTAAAAAAATGATCTTGTGTATCTTTCTTTCTAATCATCATCATCATCATCATTTCAGCTAAAAGACGTCCACTGTTGGCCATAGGCCTCTTTCAAACATATTCTATATTTAACTTGATTATGTCTCAACATTGTGTGCAGATAATTTTCCTCAAGCAAGCGAAGATCATTTAGTTAATAATGTTCTATTTCAAAACAAACCCCATAAATACATTCAAGTTTTGTTACATAACAAGAATAGACTAGAAAAAAAATGTCTGCCAATTACAGCAGTTTCACCGACCTTCAGCTATTTGAATTATCGAACACTTAAATCTGCGTTACGCGCAATATAAAAATTATGAATGCGATGTTTCGACACTAGAGAAATTAAACCATTTCATAACTGATCTACGTTAATACTTGTGCAAAGGTCACGGGTACGGTTTATTTGGCCCGACTTGTAATGTCTTGCGAGTGAATGTGAAGTATTTTTGGCAGTTTTTTTTTTTTGTGAGTGGGTATAGGAATGGTTTTTTTGCGAATGGGAGCAAGTCCGGTTAAGCAGCCGACAACCTCCTAGGTTATTGACTGCTTAACCGGACTTGCCTGTGGCGGCCTTAATTCAAGAATCAAAGCCTCCAACCAGGGCTTAGTTAACTACTAACTAAGCGACTCCACGCTAAGAGCAGCAGCAGAGTGGGGTACTGACCTCGGCTTAGGGCGTCGCTGGGGGAGGGCTGAATCGATCAGATTATTTTTGGCGGAAAATTCCGCTTCTTATATAGCTTATTGACCGGTGTCCGACTCTAAGGATTTGCCTCAATAATTTTTTCTTGTATTATGTACTCTGTGTCCGAAAAATCTCTAAAATTTGGTGACAGTGGGCAGGATACACTGCTCATAGAACAGATAATAGATAGTCGATGGAACCTGGAAGACGCAGCGTTGGAAACCCTCCAACAAGGTTGACCGATGATCTGGTGAGGGTCGTGGAAATCGGATGGATGCGAGACATAGAGTGGTCACCATGACCATACTTTTGGGAGGCTTATATCGACCAGTAGACGTCTTTCGGCTGAAATTAATATGATGATGTACCCAAAATAATTATAGGTACACTAGTTATTGGTTTGTATTTTTTGTTTATAAATTCTATTAGAACTGTAGAAGTTGTCAAGCTTCGAAACAGGCTCTGAAAGTAAAATTTAAAAAAAACTCTATTTACATATGTGAATATAGTTCACAAGAGTGCTATTAATTTAAATAAAATCCCACTTATCTATTTAGACAAGAATATTTTCTAATGTTATTAGTAAGCCACATGTTTGTACAATAAATCTTTAATGGATATAAACGGGTTTGAAAATCATGATTTTTAGCCAAATAACGCGTAATTTCGAGTGAACGCTCAAGCTCAATTTTTTTTTTTTAACTACAGATGGTTTACGTCGTAATCACGTCACGAGGCGCGGTGATGCGCAGAATCAACCAAAAAAATATAACAATAAGAAAATTCGTTGCGACACGTTTGTGTACCACCACCAACGTGCTTCTTCCATCCTTTTCCACGCCCCAGCCGCCGGGATCCTGATCCCGATTTCCAGCCACCGTAGGTGCGGGCTTGTGGACAGTGAGTAATGCTCACCGTCCGCAAGCCCGCTTTTATCGTCTGGTAACCGTCCGGATAGAGCCCAAGTCGTCGACGGCGCGTAGTGTTCCACGCGCGCTTCAAGGAGATGTCAGCAAAACCGTAGGGGCCTAGCAGGGTTGGAGCCTACTGGGGCCATGGGTTATGCGAAAGAGAACCCCGGGGCCCTGGAACGAAGGCAAAGCAGGAACCTGGAGTGGGTTTAGTAAAATTCTGACACGCCCGCCGCTCCGCCGAAGATGTCATTTGATGAATTCCCAACTAAAAAATAATCTTTTATCATGGGTACATTCACAAACATTTATATTCACACACACAAGACACCTAGACTCGGAACAACCATCTGTACACCATAAAAATAATTATTCCGTGCAAGAATCGCTCAACCACTACACCGAACATACCGATAAATAATTTCAATAGCTTACTGTTCTTAATTAGCATTTTATGATAATCTGTATACATAAAAGGAAAAACTGACTGACTGACATATCAACGCACAGTCGCAACTACTGAGACTAGGAGCGTGAAATTTTGCACAAGGCTTCCTTTTATGATGTAGGTAGGCGAGCACTAAGCGGCATGCAGAAGCTAGTTCTACTATAATTACTAATTATAAATGAGATTCATATTCATTAGGTACATAATCATCACCCGCTTTCAAACAGAGACAAGGAACTACATGAATAGATCGAGCTTAGATCGATTTGACATTGAACATAAAAAAATGAGCCAAGTGCGATTCGGACTTGACCAATGAAAGTTCCATACAAAGGACATTGCTCTCCATCCATACATTGTTGGCCCTGGAGCCAAGAGCATCAGAAAATCATGTATTGCATTCTCTACTATTAGTAAACAACTATAAGTTAGATATTATGAGTATTTAATAGATATAAATAAATTTTATTTTGCTATCCTAAGTTTTAAATGGGTCCGAAATGTACTGGCTGTGATGCTGCTTTGGACGATTTACTACTTATGGAGTGTTCGCAAGTAAACTGCAAAAAGAGATTTCATTTTAAATGCCTGGCCTTAATAAAAAACAAATTTGAAGCGTTAACGCAGGAATACAAGGACCAGTGGATTTGTCCCAAATGTGTTTACATAATGCCGAAAAGCTGCAATACCAACATGCTTGTTCGAGGAACTGCAAGAATTAGCGAGACGTATACATCCAGCAGCTTTGTAAACACCGCTGACTGAGATAGTCGTCATAATACAGAGGAAATAACAGTCTGTGATGAGACGCAACTTCTCGATGAGATACGGGAATTTCGGCTCGAAGTTAAGCCCCAGTTGTTAGAGCAACGAAAAGAGTATATTTTACTGCAAAATCGATTTATTAACACGGAAACCGAGTTAACTTTTCGAATACTGTAATTAGAGACACAATAGAAAGACAATGCGAGAGCGAATGCGGTTCGAACGGGGTTTAATGAATTAAAATAATTGAAACAAATATTAAAGGTAAGAAAAGTCAAACAAAGTTGAGATGCTAGAAATAAGAATGAAAATATTTATAGTAAAATGAGAACCTAGAAGCAGTGTTAAAAGGGGCCTTTTCCACTCTCTTATCGTCAACATCGAGCATGGTTTAAAAGCTTGTTACTTCATCTAACGCAATCCAACGCGATGTTTGACGAAAAGGCAACGCGAAAAACGAGAGGTAAAAGCCTGAAAATTCTGTTAGCATTCGGTAATTCAGTGATTTACTCGAATAGTTTACAAAACTTGTTCCAGGAAATACGTGTTTTTTGTTTTAAACCCTTAAAAGTTTTTGAAAAGAATTGTCGTCATTCAGAAAGATTCTGATTAAATTTACAAAGCTCCTTTTTTGAGTAAATTACGAAGTGTCACATTTCATGCAAAATAGCAGATTTTCAGAGGTCTTTACTGAATTAGTTTTACAAAAAAATTTAAAATTATTTCATTAGAAGACCAGATAATATCCACAAGATACTGTGTCTACAAAATATTTAATGAAAAATGTGTAATAACGTCATAATCGCGTAAGAGCGGTTTTATGAAAAACTGTGAAAATGTATGTCGAGTTGTATTGTTATTGTTAAGAATAGTCCATTGCCAAATCAATGCTGTAAAAGATAAACATATAGTACGAAATAATGTAGCAAAGGAATGTGTGGTCACGAAATCAGCGAAAACAGTGGAGAATGAGGAACAGATGCAAGTAACCAGCAGTGAAAAGAAATTTAAGAATGTTATAAACGTACAAATGGAACAATTGAAAAAATAAGAAAATTGGACTACCGTTACCAGGAAAAGAAGCAGATTTTCAACCAACGAAGTAAAAAAAATGCGAATATACGAGTGCAACAATTGACATACTGGGAATGGAAAAGAAAAAATATTTACATGTATGGCGGTTGCAGAAGGAAACCACAGTGGACAATATAGAAAAACATTTAAAAAAAAATATGAGAAAGAAGTACCCTACACAACAAATAAAACACAAGACTGAGAGAGATTATGCATTCTTTATAATAGGCAAAGCAAATATGAAAAAAGCAGATATGAAAAGCTGTGCCAGAAAGCAAATATGAAAAGCTGTGTCTACCGGAGAGCTGGGCAGTTAATATAGAATTCGCAAAAATACTATAGTTAAGTACCAAAACCTGCAAAAGTGCGAACTAAGTTGGAGGAAAGTTGCATCAACATTTCAACAGACTGTGAAAAAAAAAAGTGCAAACTTGTTTGCTGTAACGGAAACAGCATGCAATGACTCCATCCGCCGAAATCATTCCACCAGGATACACAATTCTACGGTGTGACAGAGCGGACGGGCGTAAACAAGGTGGCGCGTATCTCGGGGCCACACCGCGTTTCAAGTTGCGGCGTGCGTCGATGCCCGATGGCATAAACGTTGACAATCAAGAGTTTGAACTAGTTTGTACTACTCTGTATCTACGTAACAGCTGATTTATGTTTTTAATTTGTTTTGTTTATATAACGCCTTATAGTAATGATAATGAATAATTATTATTTCACATTATTGAACAGTGCTGTAGTAAGTATGACGATGTTATAGTTATAGGGGACTATAACTTGTATTCATATTCTTTAACCGTAAGTAGATATTACGAATACTTTCTTACATTTTGTGGATTCACTCAGAGTAACATAGCAACGGTAAGAAATTGTAAAGGCTATTTATATTTAGTGTTGAGTACATTGGCTGGGGGTGCGCGTCTGAGTGTGCGCGCGTCGGAGGCACCGCTCGTCCCGGTGGACGCGTGCCACCCTCCACTCAAGATCTCGGTCAGTACACGCTTGCGTCAGCATCGGAACCCTAGCTCGGCGTGCTCGGCTGCACCCCGCTCAGCTGCGTCCGACGTAAATAGGTGTGAAGTAAGAGCTAACAATGGCAGCCGTAGATTGGACTTCTTTATATGACATCGACTTAGAAGCAGGTTTGGATTATTTTTATAGTATTATTAATTCTATTATAGACTAGCTGCCCGCCGCGGCTTCGTTCGGGTGCAATTAGATTTTTTAATTTCTTGTCAATTTTTTTTTTCAAATAAACCTTGTTCTGACCAAACACAAAAAATAAATAATTACAGCCATTCTAAATTGATGCGATTATGTACACATGCATTCGACAATTAATGTTTATATATGCTCACAGACGGGATTATTCAAACATAAGCGAATATCGCTATCTATGTTTGTGGCGAGATTTCCTATTTTATTTTTTAAGGTGGGAAAGTCATCTAATAACAAATCCCACTCTTGCGCGGAGCGAAAGATAGTGTCAGACTTTTACTGACTAAAAACCCACTCCTGTTCCTTCTTTGCCTTCGTCCCAGGGCCCCGTGTTTCACTTTCACACTACCCGTGGCCCCAGTAGGCTTCGACCCTGCTAGGCCCCTATGATTTGCTGACATCTCCCTGAGGCGCGCGTGGAACAGTACGCGCCGTCGACGACTTAGGCTCGGTCCGGACGGTCAGACGGCAAGCCACCCATTGCTCGCTGTCCGCAAGCCTGCGCCTACAGTAGCCGGTACTCGGGATCGGAATCCTGGCTGAGGCGAGAGGACCGTTGCCTCGCGCGGTCAGCCGCCTCCTTTGCTAGCATTACTGCTTCGCAGAAGGAGGCGACCGCCTGCCACTCCCCCTCGCTCCGGACCATGGCCTGTACCAAGGCCCGGCGGGAGAGATCACCGCCGCCGATCTCCCCCACGAGGACACGGCGGTGCTCTGCCCAGGCGGGGCACACCTCTACCGTGTGCTCCACCGTGTCCTCCGGGCGGTCCAAACAGTGGCGACACCCGGGCGTCGCTTCCGCACAAATCCGGTGCTTCCTGAACTTACAGTGTTTGAACCTGCGTCATGTGGAAGCTGAGGACGCCGTGAGGTCTTTCCAACTACGCCTCAAAGAGGGGACTTACAGCCATAATTGTCGCGTGCCCAGCACTGGGTCGCGACAGTCGCTGTCGCCATTTCACCATGAAATCCCTCCGGAGCTCTGTCCGCCATGCTGCGACTTGCCACGGCAGCGGAGATTCACCCGGCGTTGCATCTCGATGCGCAGATCGTGCATATGTGCAAGGACTGTTGCCTCCAGATCCCATGGTGGCTTGCCAGCAAGGAGGCTCGTCGCTTCGCGGGAAATCGTCCGGTATCCTCGCACCATCCGTATGGCCATGACTACTGTTTTGACATTTATTCCTATACCTACAGGTATAGAATAAAGCTTAAAAGCAAGGTCTTATAGTACCTACACCCTACGTTTGATTCCCTTGAAAGTGTCGAAATCGGCCGTATCTTTTTTTTTTTCGATAACTCAGAAGAAGTTTAATTTTTCATAGCTTCATGGGATCGCAGTCCTGAGTACATGGTTTTAATTTTAACTCGATACCTCCACGCGTTCCCGAGATAAAAGATCTTGACAGAGAGACAGACAGACTGACAACAAATTGCCCCAGACGACTCATTGACCGGGTTCCGTTTTTTTTCTTTTGAGGTACGAAACCCTAAAAAAACACAGTTTCTCCGATACTCACCGTCAGCCACGATGGCGTAATGAAGTCCAAGTAAAATTACTTAATCAAGAAATTTTATTCTAGGAACGTTTAGGGAAAATGGCTGCTTAAATTGAAATACACTTCGTTGTAAACATGACGATAGCTCAATACGGCTGTGAGTCAATTATACTACTCATCAATTAACGTTCAAGAATATAAAAAGAAAGAAAGAAAAATATTTTATTTGGCACACGTATACAGATACACACAAGTAGAAACTACATGTAAACACTTAAGATACAAAAATAAGAAAATAAAATAGCTAACATTGTGTGTCTCGCGCCTGCACCAAATAGGTCCAGTTCAGCAAAAATTTCAGTTTTCAACTGAACCTTATTGAGAGTATGCGGTAGTAAATTTAAATTATTTATAATAGTTGTTAGTGTTAGGTTATTTATTTACCTTACACACATATATACATGTTTAATAAGTGGTGGTAAATATTTTATTGGACAATTTAAATCTTTCAATTAATGACTACCATATTATTATGCTTGCTAGGTCAAGGCTTCACTCCATTGCTTCCATTGTTCCCAGCTCTGAGCCACTCTAAGCCACTTCTTGCTAATTCCTAAGACACTAAGTTGTCCCGCCATCTCCTTCGTCCGCCGCGACCCCGTTGTTCGATTTCAGGGCACCAACTTTGTGTTTTATTGACCCAACGCTCGACTGGCATGCGGCAAACAGGTCCAGCCCAGTCTTACTTAAGCTGGGCAATCTTCTGAGCCACGTCAATGATCTGCCTTTTGGACTAACATAACTTTTTTTAAATCTTCATTGAAAAAGATTTTTCGGCACATACTACAATAGGTCACACCTACTCGAACCACGTTCGTGGAATCACCATCAGGTATTCAAAAAAAAAAAAGAAAAAAGAGATAGGTAGAAGAGCCAGCCAGTGACGAACGAGTGCGAGTGAGTGGCGTGTGTGTATGAGAGATATGGCAGATGCATAAAAAAGATCATTCCTTTTCTTGCGTTGAACTCTTTTCTTTGATTTTGTCGATAATTTTGCTAAGACAAAGAATAAAACAAAAGAGTTCAACGCAAGAAGTTATAGAATCAAGGATCCCTAATTTCATAAAGACTGACACTTCTACACCAAACTGCTATTGAACAAACTACTCAGCAGTCTGGAGTAAGCTTCAGTGCATTCTGATAGCTTCACAAGGAAAACGGTGCATATCTTCACTTGCCTACCATTTTCTCACTTATAATGAGGTCAGCTTCTAGGCGAACGGTTAATCATCCAATGATTTTATAAAAATAAAATCGGAACTGGAATCAAACTAACAAAAAATCGAAGTATGTTTGTGTGATGAGCACGATCATTTGTTCTGTGTCTGGGTGAAATTTATCTATACTATGTATGTATTTACAAATATATAACTATGTTTATCAGTTGTCTAGTACTCATAACACAAGCTCTGCTTAGCTTGGGACTAGACGGCGTTGTATGATAGTTGTGGAATATTATATTATATTATCCTAGCTTCTGCCAGCGGCTTCGCCCACGCTAAATTTGGTTTCATCCTATAAGGAACCTACCTGCCAAATTTTAAGTTTGTAGGTGTTATAGTTTCTGAGATTTCGTGATTAATTTGTGAGTGGTATTTCGCTTTAATATTTAAACTAGCTTTTGCCCGCGGCTTCGCTCCCGTCAACTGACTACTCTAACCTGCCCTACCCTACCCTTCTCTATCCCACTCTACCCTACTCTACCCTACTCTACCCTACTATACCCTACTCTACCCTACTCTACCTTACTCTACCCTATTCTACCCTACTCTACCCTACTCTACCCTACTCTACCCTACTCTACCCCACTCTACCCTCTCACTCTCTACACTACTTTACCCTACAAGTTTCAATTTGACAGCAAAATCCTCATTAACAAAATGATCCGCCACTTATTGAATTCATTTGTTAAAAAAAATGTGATAAATGAAGAACCGTTAATTTTGTGCAAACTTCACATAAACCATCTACTAAATAGTCCGAACAAAGCCTAAAGATTTGGTTTGGATAGGTGAGCCCGTTCTTTAGTTATAAAATTACAACGAAAAGTGGTATTGATTTTTTATATATATAGAAAGACTAGCTTCTGCCAGCGGCCTCGCCCGCATAAAAGTCGGTTTCTCCATACAAACTTTGGACCTCGTTTCATCCCCTTTGGGACTGAATTTTGAAAAATCCTATCTTAGTGGTCGCCTACGTCATAAAAGGAAGCATTGTGCAAAATTTCACGCTCCTAGTCCCAGTAGTTTCGGCTGTGCGTTGATATGTCAGTCAGTCAGTTTCTCCTTTTATATATATATAGATGCAATAAATGCGGTCCTTTCTCAATAATTATTTGAGCCACTTCTATAAATTTCAGCAGATTTTAGCCAAATATATCCTCCGATAACGCTATATTATAATAGTACTTATGGCATGTGACAAAAGGCCAAACTTGGATGTTAGTCCTAGCGGACGGCAACCAAATCGAACCTTCATAACATCTCTGATGTGAACTAGGGCATTCAGCGACCAGTAATCGGCTGTCAATCACTAGTGTATGACACTTAACTGTCTGTGACCACACTGACCGCACTTTCGTCACACGCACACGTTTCTCGATGTATCATTACGGTCTAGTAACATAATGTGGACAAGTGAACGATATACGTAATCATTATGTCATTAAAGTATTTTGTTTATTGTACAAACATCCTTTATACGAATAAATTAAGGTTTATTTATTTGCCAAAATACGTACGTGCTTGATTTGTAATGATTTTGGCATTAAGCCAATGGTTTCAATCGTCAGAATTCACAGCAATAGGTATTGTGCCAACAAACAAGATCTTTTTGCACATCAAACCACCAAATTGTAATGTCATAAAGTAATCTTTGGTAGTCGACAAACGTCACACTTTAATGTCGTTGGTTTTCTACATGCTTTTGCTTATGATCTTTTTTTTTGTTGAGGTGGGAAATCATCCCCCGTTCTAGGGTGGAGTGAGAGGGCGTGTCAGACTTTTACTTACTTAAACCCACCTTCAGTTACCTTATGCGTTCTCAAGCTACGGTCGCTTTTTCAAATATTCCCGCATTTGCTCTTGACCTACGCCTTTTATTTACCAAATATCTCATTACACAGATAATATTAGCTGACCCAGTAAACGTTGTTCTACCAGCTAAATTATTAAAGAAAAAAATAGAAGGTCGGAGTAGGAGGGTAAAAAATAGCCTACGACCTATTCCCAGAACTACCAAATACACACAAAAAAATTCATAAGAATCGGTCAAGCCGTTTCGGAGCAATTCGATTACAAACCGGGACATGAAATTTTTATATATTAGACTAACGACCTACCCCGTCTTCGCACGGATGCAATGCTGATACCACCGCAACCGCTATGTCCGGCATTTTCAAATTTGTAATATCTTTGTAAATATTCATTTAGATATTAGATACGAGAGAAGTATATGTATACTATTGCTTTATTTATTCCGTTGGTTGGTATCGTGGAGAAAAGTGGTATTTTACCAGAACAGTGACCATAAACATAATCAGGCGTATACTGTTTCCACCATAGTAGTGGAGGACTTAAAGATGCCTATATTATTAATATTATTATAATTGAATGTTATTAAATATAATTGAATGTTATTAAATATAATTGAATGTTATTAAATATAATTAAAATCATTAAAATATTCGGCAATTTAAAAAAAAAATTATAATGTAATACTCGTAGAACCTGAGATATTTGCACGCCATGAGAAATGGCAGACATGTCGTGAGCCACTTTTATTTAAGATCTTGCATGCATGTATTATTTTAATTCTGTATGCATACACATGTTTGAGCAAATAAAATTTCTTATTCTTATTCATAATCCACCACGCTAACCCGGTGCGGGTTGGTGGATGTCACAAGTCTTCGTATTTTTGGTTTTTCTCTATTTGTTAATTTACCGGTTCGAGAGCAGTGTTGATGAAATAAATTACACAAAGTAAATTGAGAGTCGCGGGAATGCGATGGATGCGAGACGCACAGGACTAATCGTTGTGGCGACACTTGGGGGAGTTCGTGAAATATCAAGAACTAAATATACTATACGATTTCAGTTGAAATTATAGTCTGTATTTTACATATACTCTCTGTAAAAAGTATCAGGCATTCTGAAGCGAACGGGAGCGTAAAGACCCGATGCCATAAAGTATATCATCTCGACGCTACAGAGCGCGGTGTTCCGGTGTTGCGCAAGAGTAGCAAGGTTGGCGCACTCTCCATACGCTGCGTACAATCTACGCACTAGTGACGAAATACATGCTTTGTGTAATATGTTTTTGTACGCAGAAGCTGTTTTTAATAACATGTTTTTCGAGCTTACTAATTGATCATTTCATTAGATTGGGAATATTACATAAATGGCGGATTTGTTGTGAGGCGTGTGTGTTGTTAATTTAATTACATAGGTACGCATCTTTTTGATCAAAGGTCACTATAGAAGCACATAGGCAGTGCAGAAATAATTGCGACAAACGTGAGCCTATAAATAATTAGAAAACAATTACCGGCGGATCAACGAGGATGTGATGGACGAAATTCGTATGCAAAATTTTATTTCTTGGACTTTCAAGTATATATGTACTTGAAATTTACCATAAATAGTAACCAAATTAAATAAAAAAGATTATCATTATTCGCTTTTTGAAACTACCCCTACAAAACGATTAAGGTGTGTAAGGTTTATTTATTTATTATTTTTTAATTTATGACAACATTGTTATAAAAATTGTACAAAAGTTCTGCTTATTTCTAAAAGAAATTTCTTCCAGTAGACCCGCGAAAGGAGAATTAGGAAGAAATGTAGACAATAGTGTGTAGAAATAAGAAAAGAAGAGTTTGTGAAATCTTAAATTAAATTAATAAATACTTATATACCTATATATACCTTATACTAAAAATAAATACACATATAATTATCACACTAAAGAGGAAAGGTAGTGCTCTTTAACTTCAGATTTGAAGAGTGAATTAATATGTAAATCTCGAATGCTAGGCGGAAGAGAGATCCATAACCTTACTGCATGAACAGAGAAAGAGTAGGAGTAGTAGCTGGATTTATGAGGAGGGGTTTTAAGAAGGGATCTTAGGTGTGATCTGCACGGAGCATCACTTGGGCGAGAGTATTAAAAACGGTCCCGCAGGTAGGAGGGATAAGATGGGTTGTGTAGGATGAAAAAAAGACAAGAAAAGGAGATATACCGTTTCGTCTTTATGTCGACAACGCCACCGGCCCACGCTGAAAACCAGCGCTGTGAGCTCATCGCATTATGCGTGAGGCAGCAGCTTTATGCTGAACGTTCGCCCTTTTTGCGCGGATGTGACTCATACCTTCTCTACCTATTGATTATGTTTGTTAGCTAATTTTAAGATTGCGTCATTTCGCGTGAATAAACTGTTTTTCTTTCTTGTTCTTTTTTTTCAAATAATCTGAGTATTACTGCGACGACGGATAGTGAGCCACTTAAGTTGTAAGGTTGTAAGAGAAAATCTTATTTCTTGGACAAATTCTAATCAAAACGAATAGGCTGTCATTATTAGTTTTTCAAAACTACCGTTAAAAATACGGTTTAAGGGATGTTAAATTTTTATGAAAACATTACCGCAATCGAAGGCGCTGACAGTGCTGGTTATTAATTATAAGACTACTGTCCTAAAATAATAGTTGATATTAACATATTTTCATAGAGAAAGCCCATTCCGTTCCACGCTAAAAGTCAGCGCTGTGGTCTTGTCACATTATGCATGTGGCCACAGCTTCATGCTGAACGTTCAACGGTTTTGCGCGAATGTCGTCCATATATATTTTTTTCTACAGTTGTAATGATTATAATTACAAGCTAGTCTTAAGATTACGTCATTTCTTCATTCTTTGTGAACAAACTCGATATATTGATTCTGTGTTCCTTGGTTCTAAAGCACTCGGTTGTCTGATATGAACCAAGTCGAGTCGTCGACAATGCGTATGCGTGCGACAATAGTGTTCCTCGCGCGCTTCAAAGAGATGTTAGCAAACTGTAGGGTCCAAACAGATTCGATGCCAGCTAGGGAAAGTAAGAATAATAATAATAATAATCTTTAAACAAATCAAGTATACTTGGCTCGCGAGGTTGTCGACATGTGGGATGTGGACTCAGCGATCATTGTGCCGATAGTCGTGTCGGGCAATGGCTTAATAGCCAAGAGCCTCGACCAACACCTTAGGAGGCTCGCGTTAGGCGGCTGGATCAATGGCTAGATTCAGAAAGCGGTACTCCTGGACACGGCTCGCATTGTTAGAAGGTTCCTTTCTCTGGAGCCCTGACGGCCGGTAGCTTGGACCCTATTCCCGATACCGGTGGGGTACTATTTTTTATATTTTTAAATGTTTTTTTTTTGTATGATTTTGTTTAAAAAAAAATATTTAAAAATGTAATTTATATGTGTTTACAAAGAATAAAGATAATAATAATCTTTTATTGGAAAAGAAAAATATTTACAAATTGAAAAAATATGAGCGGGAAAAATCATTGGATGATTTCCCAACTAAAAAAAGGTCAGCTAGAGTTGTGTTTAGTAGTTCCGTCCGGTGTACAAATGCTTTTTCGGCTCCAGTCGGGTAATAAATAGATTTCTAAAACTTATCTATGCAGTTGACACCTCGCCTCACATTATGGAGTCCATTTGCATCCCACTATTTATTTGTGTTCGGCATTACTTAGAGGATCGAACACACGTTGACACGTTCGATTACAGAGAGATCCTAATCTAACTTGTTTTTACCAGAAGTTGAAGAAAAGAAAATAATGGTATACATATTTTCTACTTTTGTAAAAGAAGAAAAATCATTATATATAGTCATATTCATAGTCATAGTAGTTTATTGGTAAGGGATTCTTACAAGTCATTATAGAATTTTACATAAAATAAGTCAACAAATGATAAGGTACATAACAATATCAAATAATAAAAAATGTCAAACAAATAAAAGAAATTACAAGGAAAAAAAATAAAAAATAATAATAATAATCGAAGTCAAATTACAAATTAAAGTAAAAGTCAAAATAATTTTCATTCCAAATTAGCGTCAAAGTTAAATTAAGTTAAATCATAAACTCGTCAAAAGAATAAAAAGCTTGCTCGATAAGCCATTTTTTCAAACGAGCTTTGAAGCTTCCTATAGTTGGGGCACCAGAAATAGCTACAGGCAGCTGATTATAAACTGTCGGGCCCATAACATGAGTCGTCTTGGAAGATTTGGTGAGCGTTCTGGAAACCGTCGATAACTGACCCCTGCTTCTGGTGCAATATATATATATATATATGTATACCAGCTTGATGCATGCACTTGAGGTAATTGAGAGACGAACAAGGAGGATCATTGGCAATGATGCACTCGTTGAGTCGAGGCTTCAAAGTCTTGAGCATCGACGCCGAGTTGCTAGCCTGCCGGATTTCTACCGGTTGCATTTCGGGGAGTGTGCGTCGGAATTGCATAACCTAATTCCGCCTAGCCCGTTCCATCATCGGACCACCAGGCGTACGGTACGGTAATGCGCCACCGGTACATGGTGGACATCTCGCCTATACGCACGAAACGTGTTGGGAACACATTCATAGTGTGTACAGCTAAGGAGTGGAATTCCTTGCCAGAATCTGTGTTTCCTGATGGCTACAACCCGGGAATCTTTAAGTCAAAAGTGAATAGGTTACTTCTAGGTAAGCGCGTTCTATCGTCGACCGCATCGTCGCTTCCCTTAAGGTGAGATAGTGATCAAGCGCGAACCTATCAAGAATAAAAAAAAATCACTAGTTAAATGTAATGTAAAAAAAGTTAATACTCATATTCTAACTACAATTTCGCACGACTTCATAAATATATGTATGCTTGTAATCTACATATATTATAAACTGACTGACTGATATATCGATACATTCAACATATAAAGTCGTAACATATTTTTTGAGTAATATTGTAACAAGAAAAAAAAATCTTATCATATATCACAGGGGTCTGAATTAGGTAAAAAAATTAATGTACTTGCATCGAAATGTTGATATTAATATGAATCTCCCCGTGATTTCTAATGGAAAATCCCGTGTGGCCAAAAATATTACAAATAAATTATAATAAAAACCTCAGAGATAGCTAAGACAAATAAAACAATGATAATTAACATACAATTTTTGTTAATGTTTTTCATTGAAAAAGATCTCTCTACGTCAACTGGGGTAAGGTTAACCAATTTATACACTTCTTTCTCCTCGTCATTAATGCAGGAAGAAATGTTTTGCTATATTTCTGATAGTGTCATAAAAAAAATCTGCTCTTTAAAATTAATATCGGGATTTGAGGCATATCTACTTTATTCTTTTGCTGTATGAAATCAGTGTAAGTACATGAATAACTCCACCTAATTCCGACCTCTGCAAATTACTGATTACATAATACAAAAACATTGGTTAAAAGTGTTTATAACAATTAATTATATCATTAGTAACAATTACGAAAACGAACTAGAGAAAACATTCTACTGAAAAAAATCACTTTTTACCTTATGACCTTATGCATTGGAGGTATCAATCAACGCACAGCAGAAAGTACTGAGGCTAGGACAATGACATGCACAAGGCTTCCTTTTTATAATGTAAGCGAGAATCTTAATAACATCAATCTGAACATGCAGAGGCGTAACGTGTACTAATTTAGACGTGGGCGAAAGCATGTCAGCAAGGCCTTTTTCTTTTATAAATTCGAAAACGAGACAGCTACTATCGCAACTCCGTGTGTCCGACCACATCATCGCTTACCATCAGGTGAAAGACGTGGTCAAACGTGAGCCTATCAATTATAAAAAAACCCTCGTTCATAAAGAGCCCACGCTTGTGCGGGGCCGCCTTGGATGTGAGGCCGTGGGCGAGGGCCCACTTCGTCCACGCCTAGCCACGCTACTGTGAGTATGGTTTAAATCTCCTCTATTGTTGTCTCATCCAACGCAATCTTTGATTAAGAGGCAACACGAAAAAAAGAGATAACATCTGAACATTTGGTTGGCATTCGGTAATTCTGTCATTAACTCGAATATTTCCCAAAACGTTTATTTTATTTATTTTTTAAACTATAAAAGGTTTTGAAAAAATTCGTCATAATTTGTAATCTTGATGTGGAAGATTTCTATAGCTATATTTTCTTAACTTTTTCAATTTATGAGTGCATTATTTTTCTCGCAAAATAACAGATTTTCAGAGGTATTTACTGGTATTTTACTTATACACTTCCAAGTTTTGAATTCAATAGGAACCTAGATAATATTTACAAGATATATGTGTTTCCAAGATCTATATCTTCTATACTTATAATAAATCTGTAGAAGTGAAAATTCTGTACATTGAAAATATCAAAAAAATAAACGGCAGGGGGTGTTACTAGACCGACCCGAACCCAAAAATGTGATTTAAAAAAATTGACGAGACCCTCCTCAGATTCTCTTTGCTATTTAGCCATTGCGTCACGACTACTGGCAAAATGACTGCTGTCTCCCATCCACTTCCCACATGTCGACAACCGTGCGAGCCAAGTCAAGATACTGAGTTTACTTATCTTTACTATTCATTATTCTTATTATTTTTAAATTTTATACCAGCTGCATTCTCTAGATTCGCCACTTAATACAATTTGCGAACAATTTTATTAAAATACCTTCAGAATATATTGGAGCCATTGACGCGCAGAACCTTTACTAGCGAATATTTTAAACGAGAGTTATTTCCTTGGTAGTCAAGATGCATAGCTTACATGTTTAATAATGAAGATTTAAGACGTAGGTAGTTTTACGTAACATTTTAAGAATACCTGGTTGGTCTAGTGATCGGAAGCTATCAACGAGTATGAGGTTCTGGGCTCGATTTCTGAATTAGATAAAAGTGTTATTGGTAACCCGTCAGAAACTTAGTAACAGCCAAGAGTGTACTTCGAAAATCATGAAATGATTTCTCTTGGTCTGGATGGAGCGAGAAAGAGTGACAGACTTTTACAGACTTACCCAACTGTATTTCTTCAGTAACTGTTGCGTTCTCTGCGCAGCGGGCTCTGTGAATGCAGCTAAAAGTTTTTTGAGATGCGAGTGGAACAGAATGCGCCGTCATCTCAGGCTTGGTCGAGTTACACATCGCTCGCCGTCCGCGAGTCACGTTCCGCGGAATCGCATTGCGACTCCCCGGCGACCGGGCTAGGTAACTACATCCCTGCCTGTCTTTTCTTGTGCGTACAAGCAGGCGTGAAGTTACCCACATTCGAATGTAGCTTTTTTAGATGGTAAACCATCCAATGACTTCTGCTCCAAGGGGGGCGAGAGGGTCTGTCAGACTTATACTGACTAAAAGAAGAAAGTAGAAAACGTTTATTCGTACCTCACACATACAGCAAAAATTAAAAAAAAAAGTAGAATACATTAAAATTAAAATATAGTAGAATTAAGTACTTAACTAAAAAAAAAAAAAAAATAATAACTGTATGATCTGTGCAAGGTCAAAAAGGCGCCTAACGCAGCGCTGGTATTCTGTTAGGGCCTGCGGTGATGCCACGGTCACACTCAAGGAGGTTAAATAAAACTATAAAACCTACTCCTATTGTCCTTTTTTGCCTTGCGTTCCAGGACCCCAGGTTTTCCTTTCATAAGCGAGGCTTCGGCCCTGCTCCCACGGTTTTGTTGATATCACGTTAGAATGTAGGTACGGATGTTAAACCCACATAATAACACGTAATGAGATACTACACGGTGATCTAAACACTTGCCATGTGATTACCATTACTAACCAGTTACCCGAAGGTGGTTAGATTTGTTTCCGTATCAGTCAATGGTCTGTCAAGAGTGAATGCACTGGATGTGGATGACATAATGAGAGTAAGGGACCGCGGAGCAATGTGCGTGATCGCATAAAGAATGAAGATATCCGCAGGAGAACCAAGGTCGCCGACATATCCCGAAGAATCGCCAAACTAAAGTGGCAGTGGGCAGAGCACATTGCTCGTAGAACGGATGGTCGATGGGGCCGAAAGGTGGCGACCGCGCACCGGAAGACGCAGCGTTGGAAGGCGTCCCACAAGGTGGACCGACGACCTGGTGAGGGTCGCGGGAGTGCGGTGGATGCGAGACGCACGGGATCGGTCGTTGTGGCGACCGCTTGGGGGAGGCCTATGTCCAACAGTGGACGTCTTTCGGCTGTAATGATGATGAGGATGATGAGAGCAATGTGACGTGGTTGTAAATAGAGTTACAAATGTAAGGGTGCGCTCTTGGTGCAACTTAGAGAGGAGCGACGAACGGGAAACACAACATCATCATCTTCATTCAACACACGCAAACCTCATAACATTGGCATCATTGCTCATTTTTTACTACGAAGACTCCGCTGTCTGTCTGTCTATCTGTTCGTCTGTCACCAGGCTGTATCTCATGAACCGTGTTAGATAGATAGTTGAAATTTTCACAGATGTTGTATTTCAGTTGCCGCTACCGCTATAGCAACAAATACTAAAAAAACAGAATAAAATAAATATTTAAAGGGGCCATTACAACAAACGTGATTTTTTGGCCTTTTTTTTACTACGAACGGTACGGAATCCTTTGTGCGTGAGTTCAACTCGCACTTGGCCGGTTTTTTACATTATTGTTTTTATTTTTTGAACCTGTAACGTGTCATATTATATTTCAATCAAGGAATTTCTTTACTATCTGGATCGCTCACATGAACCTAAACCTCTCCGCGATCCGGAGAGTAACGGTACTATGGATGCTATCTCTTTTTAATAGTGTATCCTGGACTAGCTTCGTACTACAAGATAAATTTTTCTAATAAGTTATAGATAGAGGTAAGAAAAGGCCAGACCCCAACTTTGCTTAATGCTAGTCAATAATAAATAATTATGAACTTCACTTGTTTGGTTTCGTATTTGGAACTTTGTGAGGTTACCTACTTATTCTTGTTAATCTTCTATATATATAAAAGGAGAAACTGACTGACTGACATATTAACGCACAGCCGAAACTACTGGGACTAGGAACCTGAAATTCTGCACAAAGCTTCTTTTTATGACGTAGGCGAGCACTAAGAGAGGATTTTCCAAAATTCACCCCCTAAGGGGATGAAACGGGGGTCCAAAGTTTGTAAAGAAAAACCTATTTTCATGCGGGCAAAGCCGCTGGCAGAAGCTAGTTAAGTATATTTGAGTTTCTTGCCGGTTCTTCTCCATAGGAAACGACCAATTTGGAACCGTTCACTAGCTTCTGACGTTTTATAAGTGTCCATGTAGGCCTATGTGAAATAAAAACTTTTGACTTTGACCTTGATTCAAGTTTATGATTAATTTTAGTAGTGTTCCATTTGACGCTTCTGTCTCCACCTCGGATTTCAGTTCTTATTTTGATAAACCAAGAAAAAACTCCCCCTGCCGAATTTGGTTCCGACATAACCACTTCCATTAAATGCATAGCTTAAACCTACCATCGATACGCCGAACCGTTTTGGGAACACATAAGTAATAAGAAATTAAGTAAAAGTAGTAAGAATTTCTTGCCGGTATCTATGTTTCCTGATAGCTACAACCAGGGATCTTTTCTTCAATATTGTGCAGCGATAGACATCATTAGCTCGACATATAAACTAATCTACGAAATCCTGCATCGCGAAATTAAAGTTCCCCGCGCGATTTGAACATTTCAACAGACCGAAATCGTGTCTCGGGAGTTATCCGAACCAGACATATCACCTGTCTGGTCGGAGGATCCTCGCTTTTTAACGCAGGTTCACGGGACTTTACACTCTGTTCCACATGCCTCTAAATATAGTGAATAGTACGTGCTCCATCATCGACCACATCGTCGCTTTCTATCAGGTGAAGTAGTAGCCAAACGCCGAGCCTATCAATAATAAAAAGTGGTCAAGTGCGAGTCGGACTCGCGCACGGAGGGTTTCGTACAAACTTGAAAAGTAAATTGCAGTTTACGATTTATGACGTATTAAAAAAAAACTACTTACTAGATCTCATTCAAACCATATATATTTTTTAGTTTTATCATTCTCTTATTTTAGAAGTTACAGGGGGGGGGGGGACATTTTACCACTTTGGAAGTGTCTCTAGCGCAAACTATTTGGTTTAGAAAAAAATGATATTAGAAACCTCAATATCATTTTTAAAGACCTATCCATAGATACCCCACAAGTATGGGTACGATAAAAAAAAATTGAGTTTCAGTATGGCGAACACCCAAAATCTATTGTATTTTTTTTCTATTTTTGTGAATATCTTACTGCGGTTTACAGAATACATCTACTTACCAAGTTTCAACAGAATAGTTCTTATAGCATAGTCGCATAGTCGGCCTTATAATGTTCCCACTGTTGGGACTCAGGCCTCCTCCCTAGGAAAGGGTATGGACCATAATCCACCACGCGGGCCCAGTGCGGGTTGTTATAGTTCTTATAGTTTCCGAAAAAAGTGGCTGTGACATACGGACAGACAGACAGACAGACATGACGAATCCATAAGGATTCCGTTTTTTGCCACTAGGCTACGGAACCCTAAAAAGCTTATTCATACCACTACACGGCCCCGCTCTCGCTATCGCCCTCTGCACAGTCTTCGCAGCTCAAGCTACAAATCACACTAGTAATATTTATTCTTCACCAAAAACACAATTCCTTTAACACCGTAACAGTGTTACATAAATTCGTACATTCGGTAAGCAAAGTCAGGAGTCACGTATACCACCAGGTGACCATTTCTCCATCGCAAATGCGCATTTTAATGAAATTCGATGAAAATACGATTCGGATTCGTACCGTGTGAGTGGCTGTCACGAAGGATCGTGTGTAGCAGGTGTGACTGTCCGTCTGTGTTGATAATATTACTCAGGGGCGCCGACTCAGTGGGTGCTCGGGGGCTCGGACACCCATGAGAAATAAACAGTGGGTGCCGAGCACCCCTGAGAATAGACATCAAGAAACAGATCAGTAATCACCTTTTAGGGATGGGCGTTTTTTCACAACCCGATGACCCGTTTAGCGCAGTGGCTTATAGCGCCGGTTGAGACACAAGGGTCGCGTTCGATTCCCGCACCAACACAAATGTTTGTTGATGAAACAGATATTTGTGTTGGGTCTGGGTGTTTGTCCGCAGTATGTAAGTAGGACATTTATTTATTTGTCGGTCGATCTCTGTGCATTTCCCTTCTCAAACTTCACCACTTTTTCCAGTCATCAAATAAGCATGAGCACCCATGGGGTTTTCTAAAAGCTGGCGCCCCTGATATTACGTATACATGATGTTTAGTGATATGTTATGTTGCTCAACTAAAGTTTTAAATGCCTCGTTGATCTCGTCGTAAGCTCGACTGTTGAGCATGACATTCTGAGTTCGACAGGGTCGAGCGAAAAGTTCTAATGAGTTCTATTAAGAACGAACTTTACAAGATTAGTGTGTTTGAAATTGTGAAATGAATCATATTGATCTGCCTAGTTAGTTCTGCTACTTTTATATTATTAGGGATGACTTGTAAGCATAGTCTTGAGTATAATCCCCGAGTTAAACGTATTGGTACCGAGTTAATCAAGAAATGAGTCCAGTGATGACATATGGTTACGAAACGTGGTCGCTCACAATGGGCCTCATCAGAAGGCTCAAAGTCACCCAATGGGCAGTGGAAAGGGCTATGCTCGGAGTTTTCTTGCACGATCGAATCAGAAATGCAGATATCCGCAGGAGAACCAAGGTTGCCGACATAGCACGTAGAATCACCAAACTAAAGTGGCAATGGGCAGGGCACATTGCTCGCAGAACAGATGGCCGTTGGGGCCGAAAGGTTCTGGAGTGACGACAGCGTACCGGAAGACGCAGTGTTGGAAGGGCCCCTACAAGGTGGACCGATGACTTGGTGAAGGTTGCGGGAATCCGATGGATGCGAGAAGCACGAGACCGTTAATTGTGGCGACATTTGGGGGAGGTCTATGGCCAGCTGTGGACGTTTATCGGCTGAAATGATGATGATTAATAATCAAGAAATTATCGGTTCCCAGAGAACCTGGATTTGTGGCCGAGAAACCGGTGTCAATTGATGATTTTCCGTGAAAAAATAACAAACACACATTTGCTTCACTCTATCATTTAGGTATCTGAAGTCAAAGAAAAAAAATATTTGACTAGAACGAAAATTTAAATGTTCAAATAACTTAAAATGTTGTCTACTTATATCTAAATAGAATATTGATACGCAAAAACATTTTACAGCCTAATATATATTACAATACTTACTGTCCCCCACGGTTCCACCAGCGTCTAAGTTTACTACACAACCCCTATTGGTCATAACGTGATGTTATAATATACCCTTCTCGATATTCAGGCTATCTACCACCAAAAAAATATCAATTCGAACTAATAGTTCTTTAGATATCTGTAAGTTGAAATTAGAATTGTAATCTAAAGTAGATTTTAAGATACAACTGCTTAAATCAGAAATCAGGAGTAAGCAAACGGTAAATGTTCAGTCAGCGGCTTCCTTACTACTAACGCCATCTAGTGAGAATATTTATAGTTTGTGAATAAAAAAAAAAATTACTCACTGACCTTAATATTT
Source organism: Mythimna pallens (assembly GCA_961205895.1). Lineage (NCBI taxonomy): Eukaryota > Metazoa > Arthropoda > Insecta > Lepidoptera > Noctuidae > Mythimna > Mythimna pallens. The sequence continues at coordinate 2,683,965 of OY540824.1, forward strand.
TATTGCTCCGGGGCCCTGGAAAAACGGCACAGAAAGAACAGGTGTGGGTTTTTAGTCAGTAAAAGCCTGACACTATCTCTCGCTCCGCCTAAGAGCGAGGGATGTCATTAGATGATTTTCCCACCCTAAAAATATAAATATATATTATTGCTAACTCCTGTACTTGTAAAATAATTAAGGTAAATAAATCATAGATTCTATTGCTGTTTACTGCGCCCGTCGGTTTACACATGATAATGCGAAAACTTGCAGAAGTAAACTAAATTAGGGTTTCACTTAACCTTCTATTTTTAACCTAATTATCATAAAAATCTTATTAATATTAGAAATGTATAGACGCATATTATATCGAGGGACTAAAACAATTTGCCTGCTGCGGTCTTTTCGTTGGATTATAATTTAGGTGTCTTCAATGCTAGGAGTGAATAGGCTCTCAATAATTGTGCGCTTCACCATCAACTAATGCATCACTGCTTACCATCTGGTGGGTTCGCAGTCAAGAACTAGTTTATAACAATTTAATACTATTGTGGTCTGTTAAAATGAAGATTTATCACTTAAATTGATTTTAAGAAAACTGAACTAACGGTACGTATAGGTACTTTACTTGTCTCTTGCTTTTCATATAATGTTTTTTTTTCGGAATCTGGTTTTGTTTTTTATTTCTTTTTTCACCTGCTGTTTTCTTTCACGATTCTCATCTATAAATACAGTAGGATACTTGGTGTCACAGGAAAATAGTGTTTGGTTTATGGCTTCCCTATGACTAGCGCCATCTCGTAGCAATTTCTGTGTTCCGTTTGATGGCGGATGGGTAAGTAATATAAATATGGTATAGTATAATTACAAAATCTCTAATATTAACAAGATATAACAACTGAATCTATAATTTTATTAGATATAACGATCAGTTAATGTAATAAACGATTGATATGATTTTCAAATAACTAATTTTCATAAGCATAACATACTTACTATTGATTATAAAATCTTTAGAATACCAGTCAAAAGACATAAAACTTATTTAAATATGAAAGATCAAAAGCTTTTTATAAATCATAATGGCTTTTAACTAATCATAATCCAAATGATTCACTAATATTAGAAGGGGATCTGGCACTCAGCGGCCGCTACCGCGGCACTCTCGCTTCGCTCGCTCGCCTTCGCACTTTAATGGTAACTATTCTAACCTAATTAATCCACGTGATGAAACCAGGCGCGATTTTTAACTTAACCTAACTCAAATGATTCACTAACATTAATAGAAGGGGATCTGGCGCTCGGCGGCCGCTGCCGCAGCATGCTCGCTCACCTTCGCGCTTTAATGGTCACTATTCTAACCTGACCCAATCCAGACGCGATTATTCCGATCTACGCACAATTAGCCCATACATCTACACACAATTCGTACTGGCACTTTATATTATGGAATAATGTTAATTGTTAGGTAGTTACGAAGTATACGTGTGTATTTACATATACTCTTGTATAGATTAGAAGACCTTAGTAAAAAAGTGATTTTTTAATCCGTACGCGATTAATTTCTTTTATAAAATGAAAATACGCTGCAGCGTTACTTGTGGGGATTATCGGAACTAAAACATTTAAAGAGACGTATCGATTGCGCTTTGACAAACGCAAAGTGTGTATACAATGCGGCGTACTTTATTTCAGCCGAATTGAAATCTGGCTGGAGGGCCACTCATGCAGCTCCGCAGCCGCATTATATTAAGGTGTTGAATCATTACAGTAACGTTTTTCAATAAGCCGCGCCAACTCGTAATACTAACAGTGTGTTATACGATACATATTTGCGGCATATATATTTTTTAAGTGATAGAATTAATGATTTCCGATGAAATAAATTTTATATCCAATAACGTTATACGAAACTGTTAGTAGGGCAACTCAAGCCCACTAAACGTGCAGAGCGTAGTCGGTGGAACACACAGGAAATGCTTATAGTGGTAATGGAATAAAATAATATAAGTTTTTGTAAAACTTAACTTGGTTTAATTCCTCATGACACACAGAAACACAAGAACGCACTGACAGGTAAAATAAATAAAAAAAAAAAACAAGTAGAAAAATAAACTTACTTAGAAAAAAGATCGTATTAAAAAACTACCGACTCTTTTATTCTAACAGAAACAAGTTTTAGAGTTTATAAATTAAATATGTAAATGAAATATTACCCGATTAAAATAAATAAAATACATTATCCAATTTGGGAAATCAAACCCAGAACCTCATGCTCATAGCTTACGATTTTTAAACCAACGAGACATCACTACTTTTTTTATTACTTTTTTAGTTACTTAAAACATTGTGTCTTTAATCTTTATTATATTATGGAACGGGATTTCAAACTACGGGATACGTCTTCGAAATGGTTGAACTAAATTTGACGGTACTTTCATTGGCGTACCTACTTATAGGATATAACTAATTTTACTTAGGCTACTTTTTATATTTTCGCAAGAACGGGACTTAATTCCTTGGTCATCACCGAAATGGAGAATTTAACTCATTTATATGAAAGTAAAAGTTGTTACGAACTTTGCGCAGACAAAGTCGCGGGTAACAGATAGTTCCTACGTTATAATAGTTTATATTGGTTACTCAGAAGTACATCGACTTAAGTATTTGCTCATTTATTTTTTTGTTAACTTTTGTTAAGAAAAATATCTATTTAAAAATGTAATTTTGTAATATTTTACAACAAAGGCAATAAAACCATATTTATTATATTACAAGCGTGAAATTAAATATTTTTATAAAATTGACCACAGCGCCATCTATACTAAGTTGATGAAAGCTTCTCCGAAAAGTTATACCCATTCAGCCTTTCCGTTGTTGATACATAGCATTAAAGTCTGTGTCAGTTATAATTTTTGTGTATATCCAGAGTAACATTTTACACAGGGCAGAATTTAAATTATAAGCTTAGAGTGATATGTTACTTGAAACGTCTCTTTAGAAAAGGATTTGGAAAATTGTACTGTTTGTTATAAAAAGACTAATAAAATGCTAGTTTTGTAACTTACCCCTCGATCTTATTGACTAAACTGAGTAAGAGTACCTACTACAATTACATTAATTCGCTTTGATGATAAAGTAAAAAGTTTTTACGAATATTTTAACAAAAAAACAGGTGAAAGTATATAAAACTTTCTCCTTTATAAATATTAATGCAATTAGTTAAGATTTTAACACTAATCAGTTTATATAATACCAGTATGTTTTGGGGCTTTCGTAGATGTTCAACTCATATAAATATAGGATTTAACACATAATAAAGATTCATAGATACGTCTGATATTAGGGTTTAAAAACTCATTCTGATTTTAAAATTATAGTTGAATAACACTCTATATTTTATATACGTATTTAAGTGCGAACATGAATTGTGAAATAAATAATAAGAATAATGTGTCAACTCAATCTTGTGATGTTATTCACTAGGTTTGACTCGACCATCAAAATTAGTTCAACACCGCGCTCGATAGATAGCGTTGGAATCAAATTAGATGTCGCTATTGTTTCGCTCATTCAATGACTTTAATAGTATCTCTCTAATATATAAAATTCTCGTGTCACAGTTTTCGTTGCCATACTCCTCCGAAACGGCTGGACCGATTTTGATGAAATTTTTTGTGCTTATCCGGTATCTATGAGAATCAGCCAACATCTATTTTTCATCCCTCTAAATGTTAGGGGTAGTCCACCCCTAAAATCTTTTTTATTTTTTAGACAAAAATTTAATTTATATGGCAAAACAACGTTTGCCAGGTCAGCTAGTATTTTATAAATATCGATAAATTTTAACATATGTATAAAATTTTGGTAAAAGTCAAGTGGTGTTGCCACAGTTAGTGATAGCATGACGAGTGACAGGGCAGAATGGAAGAAAAAAACGTGTTGCGCCGACCCCAAATAACACGGAACAAGATTGGACTGAAGGACTGATGATGAAGTGGTGTTGTCACTCGACTTCGGAAATCGTAGAATCATCATCTATCTACACTGGGCCGGAAAAATAACGCGTCATATAGAAAAATGGAGAATGGAGGACTTGAGGGGAATTTTCTCTTGTTAAATAAAAACACAAATTAGGAAAGGAGTATTTTCTGTAATTTCTAAACTAGGTTTGGTATAAATATAAACGATAGGTTTAAAATTTAGTACATTCTTTGTGAGGAAAAATAACAATATAATTACATATATAAAACAGATATAAAAAAGGTAAATATGAGATAGGTATAATAAGTCCGAGCCCTACCAACAGCCGTCAAAGGTTTGGAGGTCTGGAGGCACCTAGAGGTTGTCCAATCAGCCGCCCATAGCTTTACATACTCTTTGTAGCCACCAGGGGCTGTAATGGCGGTCAGCAAGCGGAGAGTTTTTTAATTTGTTGGATATACCTATCCTATTTAAAAAAAAAAAGAAACGAGACATAAATAGCTTTAATAACTGTTGAAAAAAAAAAACAAAGACCACTTTAAGTAGGTACTTTTATTGTTTACTTAAAAAGTTGATAAACTAAAATAAATAACTTATAATAATAATATTATAATAATTTAACATAAACTTAATACCAAGAGGTTGTCAGAACTTATAATGAAATACCTTAGATCGCTAATCACGAATTATTCTTCTCTCAATAGTTCACTTTAGAAGAAAATGACAAACCAATCAGCCAACAGTGAGCTACTCAAGCCCATTATAATAGCTCAAGCCCAAATTGAAACGAGAATAAGTCTCTATATTATTTCGGTAGTTTCTTTTAGGTAGTTACTAATAATACAGTCAAATCTTTAATTCAACAGTGAAGGTTACTTCTAGGCAGGGGCGCCGGCTTTTAGAAAACCTCATGGGTGCTCATGCTCATTTGATGACTCGAAAAAGTGGCGAAGTGTGAGAAGAGAAATGCACACTGATCGACCGACAAATTAAATAAATAGAATAGAATAGAATATTCCACTACTATCACACAACGCCGTCTAGCCCCAAGCTAAGCAGAGCTTGTGTTATGAGTACTAGACAACTGATAAACATACTTATATATTTCTAAATACATACATATTATAAATAAATTACACCCAGACACAGAACAAATGATCGTGCTCATCACACAAACATTTGTCCTGGGTGGGAATCGAACCCACGACCTCCGGCGTAGCAGTCAGGGCCACTAACCACTAGACCAACAGGCCAGTCAAATTTAATACATTGGGAAAACATCAAATACATTGTCCTATTCCCAAACTAAGGTTTTCCCTTTTACCATGGAAACAAGGAACAACGAAGGTAGCATAAACACCCAGACTCAACACAAATATCTGTTTCATCAACAAACATTTGTGTTGGTGCGGGAATCGAACCCGCGACCGAATCGGGTAATGAAAAACCGCCCATCCCTAAAAGGTGATTACTGATCTGTTTCTTGATGCTATTCTCAGGGATGCTCGGCACCCATTGTTTATTTCCCATGGGTGCTCCAGCCCCCGAGCACCCACGGAGTCGGCACCCTTGCTTCTAGGCAAGAGTGCTCCACCGCTGGCACCGCTCTAGTTATGGCACTAGTCAACTATTAGTAGATAGTGAGAAATTAACTTAACCGACTTGCCCTGTGTAGCCCTATTTGTTAGAAATAACCTCCATTTGTTTCCTAGAATAGCGGATATTATATACGGGATCAGTGAGCAGTGATGGCCGAGTGGTAATGGCTCCGACTTACGGAGTTGTAAGTCGCGGGTTCAAACCCAGCCAGGCGCATTACTTTGAGTAATTTATTTCATCACCACTGCTCTCAAAACGGTGAACGAAAACATCGTGAGGAAACCGGCATGTCCTAGAACCAAAAATTCGAAGACATGTGAGATCCACCAACCCGCACTGGCCACGCGTGGTTGGATTACGGCCCATTCTCTCTACTAGAGAGGAGGCCTGAGTCCCAACAGTGGGAACATGATAAGGTCGACTATGCTATGCTATACGGGATCGCTGGGATAACAGTAAAATTCGTGTTCAACCAGCTAAGACTGCATTACTTACTGTATAAGAGCGTTTTAAGCAGAGCGCCAATAATTTATAATAATATTCCTAACTATATATAGACCAATTTAAGAAAAAGTCTATTATAATATTCATAAATTTTTAAATGATAAATCGCTCTAAAGTTACTGACCGATTTTTTTTCTATTTATTTTGTACCGCACAACTATTAACCTATTTTTTTATTTTAATATTAATGATAATTGTTGTTTTTGTATTTTTAAAATCTTATTGTCTTTCGAGCTATTTTGCACACCAGCCATGGTCAAACATGTTGAGCCAAAGAATATTTTTGTAACACCTGTAATAAGCGTCTTACCATTTATATTTTTTACACATGTTTACCTATATGCAAATAAATAAACCTGAATCTGAATCTTGTAGCACGGGTCACTGTTTTCTCATATTTTTTCCCCCTCCATTCTCCCATGTCAACCGTCAAACTAATCTGTCTCCGTTTTCTATATTTGTAACACAATTCATCATTCTCGTCATAATTTTGCCTCAAATTGTCTCTCTCTACCTTTTGGTCCTTTCAGTTCAACCAGTATTTGACCGGAGGCGGTTGGCTCAACTCGGACGCTCTGCTGGAAGACACCAAATCATGGAAACCTTTTTTATTATATAAACCCTTCATCCGCATTTTCATTTCTGTAAATTGCTTTGCATACTTCCTCATCAAGTTTCGAAAACGATGCTTTTCTAGTATCAGGATCTGGAAAATAAAAGAAGCTGATAAGTATAACGGGGTCTTTAAGTCGAGAGCGAATAGGTGGCCTCAGGGCAAACGAGCTCCATCGTCGACCATATCATTGCTTACCATCAGGTGGAATAATGGTCAAACGCGAGCCTATCCATTATAAAAAAAAAACCGGGCAAGTGCGAGTCGGACTCGCGCACTGAGGGTTCCGTACAAGCTTACCTATGAAAACAGTTCAATTCCCAAATTGAGTTACAAAGATTTTCCCGAATCGCAAAAACATATTTTTTTTGTGACGTAAGTAACTAAAAAATTTACAGTTTTCAGACTTTTTTCCCATACTTGTCTATTAGACCTTGCTTCATGCAAAATTTCAGGATCTTAGGTCAACGGGAGGAATTTTGATTCCCTAGAGAGTGTCGAAATACACATTTTTTACGACATAAACGGCCGTATCTTTTATTTTCGTTAATTTAGAAGTTTGATTTTTTTCACAGTTTTAAGGAACCGCAGACTTGGTTGGTTTGGTTTTAATTTCAACTCGTTACCTCCACGAATTCCCAAGATAAAGGGTCTTGACATACAGACAGACAAACAAACGGACAACAAAGTGATCCTATATGGGTTCCGTTTTTTCCTTTTGAGGTAAGGAACCGTAAAAAGAAAGTCCTTTTCCAAAGCTTTTAAGTTGAGATGAAGAATGAGAATGGAACAACTTCACATCCAAGTGCGTTGTTTGCATGAGTGAATACAGGAATCATTCCTGAATAAAATCTTCTAGTATACAAAAATCTCCTGTCTAATAACTTCTAATACAAAAAAAAAAATATATTTCGACACAGGGAATCAAAATCTTCGAGACTCCATTCGGGAATTAAACTATACATATATATTCAGGTAAATTTGTACGGAACCATCAATGTGCTAGTCTGACTCGCACTTACTCAGTTTTTTATATCTGTAGGGGATGTGGACTTTTATATTGAAACACTTGATTATCGTAAGGATGAAGAGTAATACGTCCGTGCGCAATCTTAGGTAAAGATCACGTTCGTAAAGCAATGCCAACTCAACTAGGTACAGTGGCGCTTAGTTCGCGCCCCGCGCTCCCCTCGCTTGCGTGCCCCGCGCTTTGAGCACCAGATTTTTTAATTTTTTTTAGCCCGTTCTGTCCCACTGCAGGGCAAAGGCCTCCCTTCCGTTATCCCATTCCTTTCTGTCCTTAGCCACTTCTGGCCAATCCTTAAGGTAAGAGTCTAAATCATCACGCCATCTCCTTCTAGGACTACCGCGTCGCCGGCTCCTGCTGTTCGGGAACCAGATTTATTAAATACAAAAATATAGGTACATCGGTTTAAATTAATTTGAAAACTCAAAATTAGACATTAAAATAGAACCATTAAACCACGTAAAATAATCAAGCGACAGTTCAAATGGAATTTGTAATTAACTTACAGTGCACGTAGTAACGGCCACTACAAAAGACATACAGAGTTCTTGGTCGGTAACCAGAGACAATCCTCCGAAGAAATCTCCGTCGATCAGGTGACCCTGCTCCTTACGGTTTCTGGAGTATACTGCCAGGACCCCGTTGTCCACAATCATTAAGCCCTGCGCTGGCACCCATGCCTATACAGATAAGAATTTACTTTGGACTGTATGGTGATGACTTTTTTCTGACTGAAGAAATGTATGTGGTTAATAATAGGTCCTATGAAATTACTGTTTTTTAAAACGGGTTGCTTTGAAGTGAATCTTTGGATTGACTTGGAATTATAGGTTCACATATGGTGCGGGCAGAGGCGTTTGCCCTTTGCGTTCTAGGACCACCATGGGGTAACCGTTTCAAATGTTGCCGCTGTCCTAATGGATATGCTACTGTAGCAACATCTGGCGTCACATAGGAATTAAAGTACGAAATCCTGCATCGAGCAATTAATTTTTCCCGAGTTTTGAGCATATACAACAGCCCGAAATCATCTACCCACACCAGACACATCGTCTGTCTGATCGAAAGATCCTCCCTTTTCAAAGGAGGTGTACGGTACTACACTATATACGACAATATTCTGTCAGCAAGAAATCAATTGCAGAATGCTCTGATTCTGCTGCCATTTTACCTTCCACAGCAGATCATCTTCCTGCCCTTGTCCCGTGTTATTTGGGGTCGGCGCAATACATTTTTTTCTTCCATTCTGGCCTGTTACCCGTCACGCTACCACTGACTTTAACAGTTTCAATGCCTCTATTAGTAGATATAAGCTAAGTGAGTTTCTGCCATTAGCCATGACACAACTGTCATATTTATTGTTTGGATGGAACCTATACTCGCCTACCGGGGGCGGGGGGTTGTGGTCATGACCGTAACAATCCATCTCACGACCTGCCTTTGATCAGGGCACTGGAACTAAAAGCATAACTTGACTACGTATTACTTACTTCGGCCACGATTGCATTCCTCAAATATATTTCCTCTCTCAGTAGCAGGACAATCTCCTCAAGCATGGGCAGGGTAAAGTCAGTAAAATACGGAATCCGCATCATGAGCTTTAAGTAGCAACTCAACTTGGCTTCCTTCTTCAGCACTCCTGGTAGCATCCGATACAGCTCGTTATGCTTCTCCATTGCTTTAAATCGAGTTGGTCTGAAGTCAAAGTACTGATCTACTTTAGCATTCAAGTCATCCGACAGCTGATGAACCGCCAAAATGTTTAAAACCTTCTTCCTTAAAAGAATCAACTTATCTTTTGTGTACACATACGGACTAAGGAAAGCATAACACTCCAATAATATCCAAGCGTAAAATATTTTACAAAGACCGTAACCAATCAATGCAGTCATCTTATCTAGATAGAAGATTCTCTGTGCCATACCAAAACTATGTAGCTGAAAAGATTTTAAAATCCTGTTGATATCTAAACCCAAGTTATAGTTGTTGGTGTTAGAAACGTCCTGGCTCCCGTACATGAGGCCCACTCTGACACCTAACATGGATTCAGGAACTACTCTGCCTGTACCCATAAACACAAGCATAATAATGGCGTCGCTTAGATCATAGAACTGGCACAAGATAGAGAAACTAATGGCCCCAATCCTTAAGAACTTGAAACAAGAATTTCTGTTAGATGAGCGACGTTTCTGAATGTAATAGGCGGACGCTTCAATAACTCTGAAGAGACTGAAGATACTGATGATCTTCAGAGCACAGATAAATCTATTAGCCTTACATAAACCACATGTTATGTTAAATCCGTATCTAAGGAACATTAGCCAGTGCAGTGGCATAGACGAAGCGACATGTATGAACAGTTTTTTCGTGCAATAGTTAATTAAAGACTTCTCAGTGTCTAAGATGACTCTTTTAGCTTCGTGTTCAATGTAACCAGTCTTCAGGTTAACATATAAATCTGCTATTATAATAAGTTCGCAAAAAGCTCCGAAGTAAAATAGATATATTGGCAGCTCGTTGAAGGTGAAAGAGGACGTGAATATGAATGTGATTTTGTTTATGATGAAGACATGGAGGATTAGGCAGTCCCAGAAGTTTCTGAAAAGAAACATACCATTAGTATTAAATGTAAACAATGTGTGGCAATGCCAGATACATATTAGATATAGTTACACTAGGTTTCTAATAATTGTGCACGCCACAATTAAGGCGGTAAGTCTCCTCTTTGAGGCGTGGTTGGAAAAATCTCACGGCGTCCTCACCTTCCGCATGACGCAGGTTCTCACCGAACACGGTAAGTTCGGGAAGTTCCTACACCGGATTCGTGCGGAAGCGACGCCCGGGTGTCGCCACTGTATGGACCGCCCGGAGGACACGGTGAGGCACACGGTGGAGGTGTGGGGGCTCTCGTGGGGGCGATCGGCGGTGGCGATCTCTCGCGCTGGGCCTTGGTACAGGCCACGGTCTATCATCATCATCAAATGGACATGTAATTACCTACTGCTGGATATAGCCCTCCTTGCTGTTCTGCCACATTTCCTGTTTCTGTAAGACACTCAACCAGGTGATTGCCGCTACACACCCTAGGGCCATAGAAGGCTCTTGGCCACCATTCGGTCACCAACGGTGGTTTTCGGAATAAGTGGTTAAGTATAAAAAGAACACTTCTCCTAAAATAGATTTAGGAACACATTCAAATTATCTGAAGTTTGTTTCATGATAGCTACAACCTAGTCAAGACTGAATGGGTTACTTCTAAGCACTCGTGCTCTATAGTCGACCATTGGTCAATCGCGAGCCTATAATTTATAAAAACAGGTTACCTTGTTACCATCGCGTATTATTCTTACTCTTACCTAAACTTGCTCAACGGATGTATGCGATGCTTGTACTTGCGAAACTGCCTGATTCTTTCAATCTTCATGGCATGGGAGCTATTGTAGAAGCCTCTGGCTCTCCCAGAGGTGTACGAAAGTAGGAATAGGTCATGCCACCATCGCATAAGCACAGTCACGCAACCGCCACCAACGATATCTGTGTCTAACACGTCCTTCTCAGGGGCAACCACGCATGTGTGATAATAATATGAATCGTGGAACTCATGGTTTTGGTACATTGTTAAAGAAATAATTTTTGTTCTTGTAATCTGAGATTATCTTTTCAACGAGGAAGACGAATTCATTACAAAAAGTCCCCAGGTCATTGTCAACACGTCAACACTAATCAACACTGCCAAAGATGAAAGATGAAAAAATAATTGTTCTTTTACTGTCATATAATTATTAATAATAAATACTTTGTGATGTTGTGAAAGTCAACCACAAACCAGTGACATGACCAGTTTTGGAGGTTTTTGAAGTTGAAGTTGTTTCGCATTCCGGCGGAAGAAACGCCCGGGTGTCACCAATAAGCGGATTGTCCGGGGGACACGGCGGAGCATACTGTGAAAGTCTGCCCCGCGTGGTCGGAGCACCGCCATGTCCTCGTGGAGGCGATCGGCGGCGGCGAATTCTCACGTGTGGCCTTGTTTCAAGAAATGGTCCAGGGCGAGAGGGAATGGCGAAACTGACAACTTCTTCTGCTAAACAGTAGCGAAGGAGATGGCCCCAATCGTGAGGGAACATACATCCACACGCCCCAGCCGCCGCCAAGGGAGACACCCCGGGCGTTGAGAGTCACAAGCGAACGGCCCTAAAGTGGTCCCTCGCTCTAGGGTGGTGCCAGAGAGCGTGTCAATCATCTGATGATTACGTGACACAAAAAAAAGTATCATAGAGATAATTCCTATGATACGTTTTTTCCAACTTTTCAAAAAGATTATTTAGAATTATTAGTTCTATTTTCTAGAAATCCCGTACGGTTTTGGTTCAGTGTGAACACAGCTTAAAACAGTGTTATTTGCCTGACTTTGGGCGTATCCGAACACATTTCGCAGCCATAGCATTAAATTGCGAGTTTTTTTTTTTGGCGGGATTCTTCTAAGAAAGATTAGTGGCTGTTTTAATTATTTGCAAATTGATTCCTAGTGATATTGTGATGTCTAATTTTAAGTCTCAAGTGTCTGCGCAACTAGACAATATGTGGAGTCATTAAAAATAGGCGCGATCTCGGTAAAATGGAACTAAGAATTTTATTGTAGTTTTGGCTACCTCAGCGAAGTTTTCTGAAAAGGCTGAATTGATACATTTGCTGCCAAATACTACAAGAACATTAGAATGTATTACCCCTGCATTCTAATGGTTATTATGTGAAGTGATACATAGTGCAGTGTTTTGAAAATTAAATAAGATTATTAAACTTAAAGGTCCAAGTGACCAGGTCATTAAATCCAAAAAAAAATATTATACTAATGCCCGCCGCCATTTCTAATCAAACGTCATGCTGACAAAAGTCAAACAGTAGCCATTTGGGGTTGTAGTGTTTGCTTCAATCACTGTTTTTGTTTGGTAAATCGCAACAATAAAGCTACAAAATGCCGAAAAATATCACGACTGAAGTTCGGGAGATAATATTGAAAGTAAAGGAGTTTATGGACGAAGAAAAGCGAATGCAAGTGCCAATAATACCCCTGAGTAAAGTTTATGTTCGAGTATCAGCCGCCACAGGTTCGTAGACTTGATATTTTTTATAATAACGTGCCGTATGAATATAGAATCAAAAATTGTATAAAGTCTATGCGTTTATTATGAACATTTTTATTTTATTTGTCAATCTAAACCTTTTGAAACTGCATTTGCACTTTGTTATTTTCTGTACATGCGACTCGCCTAAGCATTTTAATCAGCGTCTTTGTTAAACGAAAATCACTTATAATATATATATTATCGTGTTTAACGTATATACGCTTTTAGCCATTGCATTGAGTCTTTTAAGGATATCAGAAAACTTACACAAAAATCCGCTAATATTTATTTTATGAACATGAACACTTTTTATTTATAGAAGAACTATAAGCTACAAACTAGCGAGTGCCAAACGCAAAAGTGGCATATAGAAATATCAAATATTCTGGTATGGGTCTATTCCATCTGTCTGCGATAGTTTCAAGATTGTGTAATGGCCGGTGCATTGCTTATGCGTGATAGCTATATATTCATCAATTTATGCCTCTGCAAACAATCCAGATGCACATGCAATCTGTGTAGTTGACCCACTGATTACATTTATAGAACTACTGACATTACACTCGTCAACACTATGCTATTTATAATAAACCTATTGAATAATAACAAAGGCTATGGCCGTTGTTACTGATGTTTATTTTAGTTTTAGTTCCCTATTCAAACCCCAAGCGAACACCAGTGTTCATGCGTGATTTCGTACCATTTCGGTTAAATACCGACGTCCACATAGATTATAAGGTACTTATCTAAGAATGTAAATGAGAAGTTCTTCATAAAGTAGTCTGTAAATATCAAAAATAAGCAACCTTTCCGTTATTCCCTATACATATATATATAAAGATTAGTAGCTGAATTTTCTTAACATTGTATATGAGTCCATGTGTCCATGATGACGGCCTATACCGTCCCAAGCCTGGGCAAAGGCCGCCCTCCATTCCTTCTATTGTTGTTCCCGGCTCTGAATTAATAACAAGAAAAAATTATACAAATTAAATTTACTTTTTAGGCTGAAAATTTGACAATGACATCTCTCTCTGTCAGATAAAAACTCAAACAGGCCTTGTAACACTTATTATATATAGGTTTGGTCTTTGATTACCAACCCATCTGTGATTAAATATTGTCTACAAGTGGTTTCATCCATGTGAAAGTACTAAAGAGATCATAAATACAAATCCTGGGTCCTAATTCAGGACATTGTCTTCCCGTGTGCTAAGTTTCTCCCAGACCTGTTCATCTGTAAAAACATATCAAACATATACACATTCAATTTCACTTTTCAATAAAATCCAGTCCTACTTTTAGCTATTATAAATTTGTGATAGTCTGTTTGTTTCTTTATGTGGGCTATAATTGCTAGCAAAAGACAGAATATAAAGATCATTTGTGGACAGCCTATCAGCCATACTTTGCGTTCAAAGTCCCAATAATTAGATTGCATGAACCTATTTAAAGTCCTTTAGAAATTAAAGTTTAACTTTTTGAGTACCGTTATTTCAGACACAATGAGCGAGCAAATGCCGGTGTACACTTGGGGTTTAATGAAAAAATTAGTTAGTAATTATATTTTCTTTATTACAGAGACCTGTCTCTCTGTGTTTTGTCCCAACCAAATAAATATTATAGTTGATTTTAGACACATAATATTTTGCTGCAAATATTTTTTAAAGCATTGTGCTTTCTTACTTTTAATGACACTGCGAATGTAATGAAAAGTTGTGTTACATTTCATGTTATATTGATAAACATTTGAAAAAACCAAAACACTGTTTAATTTAGAACATCTGACTTTGAAACAGAAATGAATGAATGATTAAGTGAAATTTGTTTAAATGAGTTGTACTCATAGATTTAAGATTTTATAATATTATGTGACTATTTTGGTGTATAATAAAGTTTATTTTATGTTTTTGCTAATATGAAATGTTATTTGAAATAAAGTCTGTCTCATCCATGCGATTGCGCTAATATACTATATATATACACATAACATAAAATCATCTAAAGCAGTGTAACATACATTTTCACTAGTTATTTTAAATACCATGTAATAAATCCTTTAATCCACTGTGACATTACAGTGGATTGAAGGACATAGCGGCTCACTGGGCAATGACGCAGCAGATGAACTAGCTAGAAGGGTATCTGGTATGGTGGGGTCTGGGCCCAAACCCATTGTGCCGGTCCCCTTTGGTCAGCTGCGTGGTTGTTTGGCTACGTGAACACACACATAAACGAGCAGAGCGCTGGTGGTTGTCGACACCAGGATGCAGACAGGCCAAAGAGACCATGCCACACCCCAATAAAACCCTTACAAAAAATCTCATGAGACTGGACAGAGGCAGCCTGGTGGTGAGGACCATCACTGGACACTGCACACTAAATAAGCACCTCCACGTAATAGGCATCACAGATAGTCCCCTGTGCAGAGCGTGCTTGGAGGAGGAGACAATTGACTCCTTAGCTGCACAGGTGTCACAGATAGACGTACACGAACCTTAGAATTCCCAGACTCCCTTACAGACGCCCTAAAAAACCTGACAGGCCTTATCAGTGTTTGGTGAGAGGTGGGCTGGTTGGAATAAGCCCACCAAAGATTTTGGCCGCTATGGCCCACGTACATGGTCCATATTGGACTAAGTGCGGAAACCACACACGAACTGAACTGATAGGGTGCTGGTCTGACACACAAGTTTGTTTTCCTGCAGTCTCGTTTTCCAGGTTATCTATCAAATTCAATTTGGAAGTATCCAACATTTTAACCATCTCGAGAATCAAAGCCTAGTGCTTGCGACCACTATGTGTCTTTTACTTAATTAATTTGTTTGATGTATCTCTTACAGGTGTCTCCGAACGCACAGTATTGAATATAGTAAAAGAAGCGAGACTCGTGGAGCAAGGTCTGCTAGACCCTGAAACCCTGAAGAAAACGCCCAAGAAACGCGTGCGAACAAAAGGCAAGATAGAGGTCGACGAGTACGACCTTCAAGTGATCCGCAGGAAAATCCACGAGTTCTACGCTTTCAAGAAAGAAGTACCCACTATCAACAAACTCCTACACATTTTAAAAGAAGAGATAAACTTCAAAGGTTCGAGAGAAACGCTCAGAAAGATACTAAGGAAGAACGGCTTTCAATTCAGAAAGACGAAGAATAACAAAGAGAAAGAGCAGGCACCAGAAACTACTTCATCCGTCCCCCCAATGGTTGCGCCATACATACACACGATGTTCAGTCACAAAAACATACAATCGTAGATTTTATGTGTCGAGGTATACGTGTACACTGGTTAGATAAGTGAAGTTAGTTTCTTCTCACAAAACATATATTCCTTTGATGATTCGAGGTGCATCCAAGCCTTGAACTAAATATAGACTTCTTGAATCTTTATGATGAGCGACAGATGGGGCTGTCCCCTATATCTTTCAATTGTAATTTGCATGCAGTTGTACTAACAGTCAGTGCATTGTTAATCCAATTGAATGCAGATTTAAACTTTGATACTTGATGTTACTATTTTGTTTTGATTTTCGAAAAAGAAGCCACTCTACATCCAAAGCACTCATTTCGCGTGCAGTTGGGACAAATATGTCATTCGATCCTACTTCTCAAGGAAAGTCAGTACCACCGCTGTTACTGATCATTTCGCGGAGGGTACCTGGATTTCCGAAGTACTTTCCTCTGTATCTAGCAACTACTGGGTAACTTACCCGACGTACGGCGAGTACAACAACGTAAGGGTGGATTTACGTTGTTGAAACTTCAACGGTCTACACATCTAACTATAATTTAGGTGCCTTCAAGGCTAGAGTGAATAGGCTCTTAATAAACTAGTGCGCCTCACTATCAATGATTGCATCACTGCTTACCGTCAGGTGGGATCGCAGTCAAGCAATGGTTTATCAATAAAAAATCAAAATAAACTTTGGAGCAAATGAATTGCTCTCTCGTCCTCCTTCTTGCAGGCTCTGTAGAGTAGGTCGTGCTATTGTCAAAGGGGTGCTTATTAAAGGACCCGTGGACAGTTGTAACCGCCATGGCTTTATACAATGGAAGTTTTGTCAGCCATTGGGCCGGTTTCATGAAATGGTGTCGGCCTCTGGTGCGTTTTCTTACCATAAAGCGTAAGTATCCGAAGGGATGCGCCACAACGGGTTCCTCCTCCATCCTCTTTTGGAGAGTTCGTCCGCTGCTTTGTTGCCTCGGGAGTAGTAAACAAGACTCTTTTATATTATTGTTAGTTTGTGGGAAGATGCTACACTTATTTACCTACTGTGGTATAGTAGCTTTTAGATCTATGTATAGACGGAACTCATCTTTTTTACTAAATTTATATTTCGAATAATTATTCAAAATATTGCGATATAATAAATTATACACAAAGGCGAATGAAACTTTCGCCTACATTGCCGACCTCTATATTTTGTTCTTTTCGCCAAAAGTGAAATCTAGCCATATCCTAAAGGACTGTATGATAAATCAATAGCAAAAAGAATTATGTCTACCAGCCGTAACCAAACGAAGTCAGAGAATATTTAGTATATTGCTATAGAGGCGTTATTTTTCTTAAATAAAAATACGGTTTCTGATATTTTAAGTTTACCATTGTTAAATATAGTTTTAGTTTCAGTTTTTATGGTGAGTACGCATTAAATAGTGTTAATCACTATCACAACACTAACGCGTATCTTTTCTATTCGTTTATCACTTATTTTTTTTAATAGTCTTAGTGATGAAAAACTGCGAGTGTGTAAAATATAAATAAAAGTATTATCCAATTTAATCTATTTTATCAATGGAAACCTCAAAATATTACGTATATATATATTTCCATTTAATTATAATATAACGATAATACCCGACAAAAATATTCTAGCAATGCTTCTATACGTATCTTCGTTCGTTTACGGTTTAAAAACCTGTTTCCTTTTGCTATTGATTCCTCGTATTGGCCTCTTAACATATTATAGCCTAGCTTTCATTTATGGCGAAAAGAAAAAAGTAAAACATGGCAATAGTTTGCGTTGGCCTTTATAATATTATATCTGAATATATTGAGTTAGTTTCTATTGAGGCTATGTTAAATCTCATGTTAGATTGCCCGCAGAATATTTATTTCTTTTCTGACAGTTCCAACATTATTAAAATGATCAAAATGTGATCTTTATAACAATATAATACTTGTATGTATGACTTAGACCACACTGAATCCACACTGCCTATCACCAAATCGTATGCATCACTCATGGTCATCGGCGAGGAGGCTGAATAGCTCACGTAGGTGGGGGGTCGTGGCTTTTCAAATGCTAAGACCCTGCACAACCGCGAAGTGTGCAATCTCAGGGAATATTCCCTAGCTGCTGACATCGAGATGTAGTGGCGAGGGACTCACCCCGCTCTCCTTGACTAACGAGAACTGGCGCAAATCTAAACGACTCCAGGAAAGTATGGCAGAGCAAGGAAGTTCACGGGCGCTTTTATTCAGCCTTACATGCTGGTAGATCTTTTAGCGTCCGTATCCTGACTGCGCCTTGATGGCCTTTTTGGAAAAACCAAAGGATTAGTGAATGAACTATAGGAAATATATATTGTAAAGGACTGTACGGTTGACATTGGGCATGCTACCGGTGCAGGAAATCGTTCCAACTCATTATTTCTGAGTGTTCTCTTCTAGCTAACAGAGACTTTGTTTATCCACGTTGCCAAAGGCCTTGAATAAAAATTCCTCCTAATTACAATCTTGTGATACAATATGTTAATAGCCAAGAGCCTCAACAACATATGAGCTGGCTCTAGTTGGGCAGTTGGATTTTGATCCAGAAAGCAATACTCCTGGAGACTGATTGTATTGTGAGGAAATTCCTCTAAGGAGCCCTGAACACCGGCTTAGATCCTATTTCTGATACCGCTGGGCTGTTATTTTTTATGTTTTTAAATGTTTTTTTTTAATTGTCTTTTTATAAGAAATATTTAAAAATGTAAATAATATGTTTTAAAAATGTATAAATAAAATACTTGTTTCGTGAATGTTCATAGGATGTTTTCACATTTGTGTATAGATTTCTTATACAGGATACACATGGGCAAATTCTTTAACCGTTGAAGTAGCAGAAAACTAATGCTACAATGAAAGCCTAGAAGTCCTGACTTTCTGGGTGTTGTGCACTTTCGGGAGCCACCCTTGATGTATGTCTGTCTAAATATCTTGTAGGATATAAATGATCCTACTAGTTATATTAACTATACCTATGTAACACCAAATTACTTGTAAGAAACATTGTAATGAAAGGTATGACTTGCAGACGCTTGTTCTACTAAATGTAAAAAATAACCATTCACTGTGGTTCGTCGATATTATTTAAGATGTAGTTTTAATTACAAAATATATATGGCAGCTTATTATTAAGAGTTGCAAAACTGTAATCAATAACTAATTCTAAATGATATCATATTTATAATTAGCAGCTTCAAAAGGTTAAAATATCTTCATTCCAGATCGAATGCCAATATCCATTAACATTGTGATGATCAATACAGTTTTTGCTTAAACACTGTTGATATTGGAGACAGTTAACCTTATAAAGGATACGTCTGTAATAATCTATATTTTTTACAGGGGTACCTTTATAGCCTAAGAGCCCCTGGCTGCCAGACTTTCGTTATTTTATAAAAGCTGAGAGTTTTGTCAGTGCGTGTCCGAAACACAAGTAGGAAAGGTGTTTCGGAGAAGTTTCAATTGTGGTTTCTTTGACAGGTAACGTATGTGGTAATATATATAACGTATGTAGGTAATATATCAATTTTAATTTGTTTAATTATAAAGCTCTTTTTTACCTGGGGACATACACAAGCCTTTATAAAATAACGAAAGTTAGGCAGCCACGGGCTCTTAGTCTATAAATAATGACGGGTTTATTACTTCATGGGTCGGAAACAGTTGTGAAACATTTCGAAATAAATAGTTTTGAAATAATAATCAAATTAAGATTTTAGATACTCAATTTAAAAAGTAATTTTAGTTTTTTTTATTAAATATGTAATTATTATTTTAAACAGGATTGAAATCTTAGTTTAGTGACAGCAGAAAAAGATTATCCAAAACAGGGAATACGTATGAAAAAAAATGTTATCTAAACTGTTTATCAATAAATATGACAAAATAGAATACTAACTGGGAAATCAATATCAAAGTCGGTAAAAAAGCAAACGAGATATAACAATTTTAAACAAGTAGGTATAACAGTGTCTGTCGTCAAGACGCCGCTTTTTACGACGGTCGTACGGTCGTGATGGACTTTGACCGCAGTCTGTTTCTAATCAGCAGCGTTGAAGCTTTAGGCTCTATTTACACCGCCGCAAAATGGAATGGAAGTGACTTTTTGCTACGAAATTGTACATTATGTCAATTCTATAATAAACAAACTTAATACGAGCCAAAAAAAAGTCGCGCGTCTTCTGGGGAATCCTCGCGCATTTTTGAGAATTCCTCTAGCTACTGTCGGCATCTTCTGTGGAATCCGCGGGAAATGGCGCGGGGAACAGTAGTGCGGTACTAAATGTTTACGAAACAGGTCGCTGGAATGCGCGAGAATTCCAGCGAATTCACGCGTCATGAGGCGAAATTGACGCTTCTATTGTGCGGTGGTATAAATTGAGCCTTATATCTTTGTTGTTGAAGATAATTTAAAAATTCTTTCAAACTTATTTGTTTTTTTTCCAGTCTATACTGTCCCACTGCTGCGCAAAGGCCTCCCAACATTCCTTCCTTTGTCCTCGGGTCTGAGCCACTTCCTGTCAATTCCTAAGGAAGACATCTACATCGTCCGGCCATCTCCTACTTCGTCTGCCGCGACCTCATCGTGCAATTCCAGACCTATTAGTTTATTAGAGTTAAAAAAATTGTTCCCTTTTTCCCTATTGTGAAATGTTACACTACAGTTTCCAACCGAAGATTTTACATAGTGAATTTTCTGTTTAACCAATCTGCCTAGCCGTATTTTTCAAATATATTGAGGTCGGATTCCAATCTCACCCGTTGTAGCTGTAACCAGTGTGTTATATGAGCAAACCAGTAACTGGGTAATATGATACCCCTTGGCAAGACTGATTGTCGAACTTGAAATATCTGATAAATAAAAAAAATCGAATTGTAGGTATGTACAGCTTGATCTCGTAGTTAGAATTTTTTTTATAGATGTAGGCTGAAATGAGTGTATAAATGACAATAGCATAGTTGGCAATATAGTATGTGAATATAGCTCTCGATAATATGATAGGAGTTGATGTCGAATATCACATAATTCTAGTTCTATTTTATTTTTAGGTTTTTTTTTTTACGATAATGATATCGTTTACACATCAGATCATATGATCATGTGATAAGAAAAATTATAAGTATTATTGTAATGGCTCGGTCAAATGCTCCTATGACCTACTTGCATAAATCAATTGGAGTGTTATTTTTTAACTTGTTAACTTCAGTTTATGAAGAATAAATACGACCTTTTGACATATTTTCTATAACAAAACTGTCAAACAGCCATTTTTTTTTTTTAAATAGACCTTTAGGATGGTAATAACAACACTTTTTTTTCTACAATACATTTGAAATTCAGAAGTTTATTAATTCAATGTATATTTAGCGTGAATTGTTCTTTTACTAGAGAAAAGTCATACCCCCTTTTTCCCCCCACGAGTATTTGTTTTTTTTTTGTTAAGTATCCTAATACTTAATGTATGTCAAAGCTTAGTGATGTATGAAATACCTAGTTGTCAAAGTTATTCCTAAAATATAAATTAAAAGTTATAATTTTGTATTACTATATAGGTAAATTAGTTTATAAATAAAACTCCATTACGATTGATTAAAACTTGATATTTATTTAATTCATCCCAAACAATCTTACAAGAATTTATAGTGACAAGTCTCTGAAACTATCCACTACGAAATTACGAGAAATGTTGCCTGAGTTAGTTTTAGTTTTATCCACATCCTTTAACTTTAAGGAGTGTGAAGCATATTTCTACTTGTGCGCATATAAATTTAACAATCTACGACCGAAAAAAGACACTGATCTCCATTACAAGAGTACTGTCAAAAAACTGGAAGCCCTATATTACAAATCTTAAGTTAACATTTAATTGAATTTCTTGGCAAAATTACTCTCCTGAAAATATTAAGGAGATAATTTTGATTCTAGCTTTATATTTGTATATATTTAGTTATTTTCGTTCAAAATGTAAAATGTTTTCTCGTATTATCGTAGTGAATGAGATGTTATCTTATCCTATGCACTGTCGATTAAAATAAGTTACTAATGAGATGTACTAACGACCCTCTCAGGTTTAGACAAATGACATTACCTGTCACTTCACATTCTGCCCATGTCACGTTGAAACGGTGACTCTGTGACAACGACCTTATAACCACTAGACGTCGATTATAGATTGATATTACGGCCAATCAGAACGCAGTACCGCGCTCCCCCGTACCGATTCGAACCTAGGTCCCCCGCTCCCCTCACCTCGGCTAGTTGACAGAATTGTTTTGGTGCGCTAGTATGAGGCGTCTAATGGCCGTAAGGTAGTTGCTCGGTGAGGACCACCGTAGAGCTTTTAACTTCGTGGTAGATGGACTAAGCTAGCTATCTGTCACGTGACTTCACGGGTAATGTCATCTTAGTGGTTAGCGGGAAAGCTAACAGAAAAGTCTCAGAAGCATCTATTCCTGCAGTTCAGCTAGCACTTCATGAAATACCATTCAATAGGGTTAGATGAACTGAGAGTTTTGTATTGATGGTTTTAGATTTGTCTCTATCTCAAGCCACACACACAATAATTTGGAAACTTCAACTTCAGATTAGTCAGAAAAATAGCCGAAGCAATAGCATTTTAGCTGTTATTAATATTATTCATAGTATCAAAAAATCGTGTGACTTGCAATTAATCAACAGTGCACTCTCATAACCTTACCTCCAACATTTATATACCATATTATAATATAATAACGTACAACTAAGAAATATTCAAACCAATAACAAAATTGAAATAAAACCACTGGTCGACCATTTATAAAAAAACATTTCAGGGCAAGAGGCATGGCAATGTGATTCCTTTAGGTTTTGATTTGCTGAATCCAACTTTCAACTTTAAAATTTGCCACGTCCTATTTTAAAATTGGGATATTGCTATTTCAAAAACCATTTCATATTCGTACTTATTAGAAAGAGAAAAAAACAAGAGATTACACCGGTTTTCTACAGTATAAATTTTGCAATCTAATTTAGACATTAATGTATTTATTTCAGTTTGGCATCACTAATATATGGAACAATTGCATCGAATTCGGCCACACTCTTATTTTGAAGCCGACCAGTGTAATTACACATAATAACAATAATAAAGTGTCTTAATATTAAATCATACAATTAAACTCTCCAAATAATAAACTTACAACAAAAAATATATTACTTAAACACAAGAATATGCAGCGAAACCTAGCGGTAATCTATAACAAGCACATTTCGACTACGGCACTTGAGCTTTAATAAAACTCCCTATCCAATAACTTGTATTCGTCGACGCTCTAACACTTATATCACTAGATCTCACTACATTGATTTGATATAACAATACGTTATATTTTACACAATAATATTATCAATAAGAGCACAAAATAGACACATGGTACATCACACAGAGCGTGATGACAAACTCAGGCACGGATGCCACGCTATTACAGATAACCGTAATTATAGCTAAATCGTTAGTTTTATAAATTGATTGGGGTATTACAAAAAGGACCACTTGTTCCAATTGTTGACGCTGATTACTACTACTATCTGTATAATATAAAAGGACCTGCCCCCCTAGCCAAGTTACAATCGTATCGTTCGCGCCGAACGCCTCGAGTAGGCCACGCCTCCGATTCCTTTGTTCTGACCACGTGACTGAGCGTTGAGATGACGTCAGAACAAAGGATTCGGAGGCGTGGCCTACTCGAGGCATTCGACGCGAACGATACGATTGTAACTTGGCTAGGGGGGGCTGACTTATCAACGCACACACCCAAGCCCTTGCATCTAGAAAGCTGAAATTTTGCCCTGAGATCGCTATATGTCGTGGCCAGATCTTAGAATTGACCACTTCATGATATGGCAACTGAAACTGGCCAGATCGTTTAAACATTAACTTTTGATGATATGTCAATCCTCGTTTAGCCATATCATTGATTTAGGATTTCAATGATTCATATTCATACTCATATTCATTTATTTGCATATGATATTAAAAGGTCTAAAAAATTAGGCCAAACGAAGATTGAAATTTCATCAAACTTTAACGTTTAAAACGATCTGGCAAATTTTACTTGACCGTATCATGAAGTGGTCAATTTCTAAGATCTGGACTTTTACTGACAAAAAAACCCATGCTGTTCCTTCGTTGCCTTTCATATCGGGGCCGAGTCTTCCTATCAGAAGCAGACTCTTGGTCCCAGTAGGCTTCGACCCTGTTGGGCCCCTACATACACGCTAGACCTAGATCAGGCTTGATGTTATCTGATGGTTGTGTCCTACGATAGAACGAGCGACTCCTGTTGACTTGCTTTGACTACTTAAAGCATTAGTTATATGCGCTTAAGGGCTATATTTCACCGGGACTCCATGGCGGCGCGACCAGTTGCGCGGCCATGGTGTCCGTGAGCTACCAAACTAAACGCCAGTGTCGCTTCATCACACTGAGACAAAGTGCACGCGTCCGAGCTGTTCGTGTCACCAAATTGGTTGCGCAACCTCATGGATACCGAGTAACTCTATAGAACTGTATACATTTTGCTGGTAGCGGCGACTGGTTGCGCCGCCATGGTGTCCCGTTGAAATATAGCCCCTAGAAACGTTCTTAATTCCTCAGGTGTTTACAATGTCCATCATCTGCTAAGGTCGAGTTTGAAATCACGCATTGCAAAAAACGTACCTCCAATAACTACATTTTGTGATAAAAGTATATAGCTTTATAAACGGCGACTTTTTAAGGGATATTCAGCTTTACTGACAAACTCAATTATTGTGTATCTGAAATAAAAGAGTGCAATAAAACGATTACAATACGAGATTATTAATAGACAATTTTACATATATTTTTGTTATTTTTTTATTTTTATTTTACATCTAACACCTATTAATATATTATCTATTTGTATAAATCCCTTAAAATCGGTCGAATTAATTTTGTCTAAATAAAATTTTAGGCCTAATCAGAATATGATCGGATGGTGATACAGTACAAGTGCATACTAAGCAAATACATTTGTGACTATAGCAGTAATACCTAAGCGTGCGTTATTTAAAAAAATATAAAAGCATATAAGCACATTATTAAATAATATGTCAAATATTACTTCGACACAGTATTTAAGATATAAATTTACGTTTTAAAACCAATAAACGATCATATATTTGGCATTCCTGCCAACACAATAGTACTGCCACTTTTTTGAGTACGTCTTACATACATAATAATAAGGGCTAAACACACATGCTTGTTACTTGCACTACAGTACGCAAGTAGCTAGCATGACAGTGACATCCACCAATCAGAATTTTTTATAGCTCTGCCCCCTAGCCAAGTTACAACAGTTTCGTTTCGATTCTCTTTTCGTCGATCGCCTCGAGTAGGCCACGTCTCCGATTCCTTTATTCTGACATCATCTCAACGCGGTCACGTGGCCAGAACAAAGGAATAGGAGGCCTTGCCGACTTCGAGGCGATCAATGAAAAGAGAATCGAAACGAAACGGTTGTAACTTGGCTAGGGGGGGCTGGCATACAAGCTACTTGCATACTTTTGTGCCAGCTATAAGCATATGTATCACCACTTATACATATATTTATAAAATAATATAAACTTCAACAAGGTTTGGTATCAAATGCAACGCTTATGCGAGCTGACCTCAAATGAAATGGGACCAGCCGCTAATATATTAAAGAAAGCAGTTTGTTTAAAGATGACGCAGAATTTAAGTATATAAAAAAAATCAGTATATTATATCATTATCTTTTATATTAATATTATTTTTTTTTGTAGTATAGATTCCAGTTTTTACTAACACTAGACGACACGTAAATATATCTATGCTAAGTTTTTTAAAGCTAAAGAGTTTAGCATGTTTGAACACGCTAATCTCAAGAAGTGCTGATTCGAGTTGAAAAATTCTTTTAGTGATGCATAACCCGTTTATCGAGGAAGGCTATACATAGGTTATATAAAGTCAGGCTACGACCAAACGGAGCGGAGAAGTAACCAAAGACGGGGGCGTCAAGTAGTTAAATAAAAGTTCAAATAGATTGAACTGAGCTTAGCTCAACAGTGTAATATTATTAAATTGAATCGAACCGCGGTACCGCTTAACAGTCAAGGAATTTAGTATATCTTTCGATAAAATCAACCGATTGCGATGATACAAAGCCTAATATATTATGTGTAACTTGATATATTATTTAATATATCAAGTTACACACAATTTTAATATATAAAAGTTATCAACATCGATTTCGTACATTTTACATGATGCGCGCACAACTAAAAACTTTTACAGATTTATTATATCTATAGATAAATTTTATTTAAGTGTTATCTAGTATTAGTCAAATCAGGGTAAAGTACCATATAAACGAGTTAGTTAAGACCCCGTTCCGCGAAACGCTACAAGTGGGAAGGGGTCATCAATGTTATTTATAAGCACAATAAGATTTTATTATATTATCTAAGATATTTATTTGAAACAACTCAATGTTGTTCCGAAAAATGGAAAATCAACATGGAGATGATGTTGACAAAAGAACGATTCTAAGGTAAATTGCGTTTTTAGCAGTACTACCAGCACTGGCACTCCATAAATGAGATGATTTTATTGATTTCCTATTTTACGAAACTATGAATGAAACTTGCTTTATCAAGCGTATTCTATGTCGTAAGTGACTTTCTATTCGTAGGACAAAGTATGTTACAGTCATAATGATCAATTGACGATTGTTTTATGGAATGTAAGGAAGCGGACTTCAAGAAATCGTAGCGAATTAGACGACACGAGATAGAATGTTTTTTTACAATACCGCGTTTAAATAATGTCGAATTTAACGACATTACTTACTCGGTTTTTAGGGCTAATGAGACATTTAGAAAACTTTTAAAGAATTTTAATTACTGTTAATCCCACAATTGACCACTATCGCACCTAAAGGTAAATAGTGACGATGTGGTCGACGATTGGCCAAAATTATTGTTTTTTATTGCTTTCATAGTTTTATTTATTTACTAATCTGATCTTTAATAACACAGTTTTTTGAAAAAATACGCTCATTCTTTAGCCATCAGTTGATATTGTTAGATGGCAATTTTTTAATCTCATTTAATATGCGATTACTTGATCTGTAAAGCCTACAGGTCATAACAAAGATTTTTTTTGTCTTTTTTTTATGAATCGAGCTTCAAAACTGCTTCGCTTTAAACCTACATAGTTAAAATTTGTTGTAGATTGCTGTTAAAGTATCTACTCAAAAATAGTTTTACATGACGCCCACGTGATTTTTCTTTGGGTTAGTCACGATAATCATATGACATATTTTTGTATAAATGAATGCTTGCTGCTAAATTAACCGAGTAATATAGTAATACAACACATACACAAATAACATATAAGACTATACAACATTACTTTTAGTATATGCGAAACCCAAAACACGTGTCTAGTATTTTTATGTAAAGAATCTGTGTATAAAATTTCATAAATGAACCTGGTTGGCCGCATAAATACACGGTCACCGGGCCACCCGGGCAACTGAGGGATTGTTTTACTCCCGCATCCAGCTTAGCGCTAGTGTCTAATGCCCGCTTTTACCTGCCGTGCTGTTTTGTACTTAGTGTCAGTGGTGTCCAACTTGTGACCTTTTTTAAACATTTTTGGAAAAAAATATAATATGGTGTAATAATTATTGGAATCGATTCAGTTACTGATTCTGAACCAACTATACTGAGGTTTTGCATATACTAAAAATAATATTGTTCAGCCACTTAGCTCAACACAATATGATGTGTTGGCAATTACAGCACAGTAATATCCATTACAACGGAATGTTAATTTTCCTCTGGATAGAAAAGATTTGAGGATCGGTATAACTCGATGGTATGTAATATAAATTCAAAACATGGTAAGAGAATACGTAGACATAGATGGCGCTACACCATCAGTCAGAAGTTGAGTCCAGCAGGAACTTCACGACCCTCAGTAATGAGAAATACGACGCTAGCAGGAGGATAAAACACCTCCTCCTCCTCCTCCACCTCAGGTAAGGGCTATGCTCGAAGTTTCCTAGCGTGATCGCGTCAGAAATGAAGATATCCGCAGGAGAAACAGGTTTTTTTATTGTATTAAACTAGTGCTTGACTGCGATCCCACCTGATGGTAAGTAGTGATGCAATCGTTGATGGTGAGGCGCACTAGTTTATTAAGAGCGGGAAGACTGCAGCAGGCAAGTTGTTACAGTCCCTTGATGTACGAGGCGAAACGCTTGGTCCGGACCGGAGAGGTTTCAACAACGTCAGGGTGGATGCTCGCCATTCGTCGGGTTGTCAAGGTGATGGTGGAATCAAGTCATGCAGGTTATGTTACCGACATAGCTCGAAGAATCGCCAAACCTAAATGGCAGTGAGCCAGGCACATTTCTCGCTGAACATATTGCCAATGGGGACGAAAGATTCTAGAGTAGCAACCACGTACCAAAAGACGAGCGTTGGCGCGGTCTCCCACAAGGTGGATTGATAACCTGGTGAGGGTCGCAGGAATCCGATGGAAGCGAGACGCACTGGACTGGTGTGTCTATGTCCAACAGTGAACGTCTACCGGCTGAAAAGATGATGATGGTAGGTAGGAACTACGAAATGTCTCCTCGTTTTAATTACAATATCGTTCTTCGATGTCTTTGTGTCGACATCGCCACCGGCCCACACTAAAAACCAGCGCTGCGACTCACACTGCCACACTATGTACGTGGCCACGGCATTATGCTGAGTATTCGGCCGTGGCGCATATTTCCCATATAGAATGTTTATAATTTGTAAGTACAAGGTGGACCGATGACTTGGTAACGGTTGCGGGAGTCCGATGGATGCGAGATGCACAGGACCGTTCATTGTGGCGACACTTGGGGGAGGCCTATGTCCAGCAGTGGACGTCTTTCGGCTGAAATGATGATGAATGATGATGATAATTTGTAAGCCAGTCCTAAGATTGCGTCATTTCCCGGAAATAAAATGGCTTTTCTTCTTATTACAGTGAAATTATTGGTATATTACCGTGCTGTCACTGCTGACGGAGTATGTAGCAAGCAACTAAATACGTATGCGGCTGTTAAATGTTTAGCACAGGTCATCATCGTCATCAGCCTTCTTGGCAGCGTAGGTGACTGCCACGTACGGGGACTCTTCCTTTTGCTCCATGTACGAAATTTCCTGTAATGGAGGAAAAATTTATTAGCAATTTATGTGTAGTTAGAAACTAAAAACATAATCAGCCTTTAATGTTCCCCCTGCTCAGGCTTCCTCTCTAGGAGAGGGAATGGGCCGTAATCCACCACGCGGGTCCAGTTTGGATTGGTGGATGTCACATGTCTTCGAATTTTTGGTTCTAGGACATGTCGGTTTCCTCACGATGTTTTCCTTCACCGTTTTGAGAGCAGTGGTGATGAAATAAATTACACAAAGCAATGCGTCTGGTTGGGTTTGAACCCGCGACTACAAGTTATTAGTCTATTCTGCCAGTGTCACGTTGAGAATCAGAAACTAGTTTGTCCTAATTTTAAAGGATAACTGAAATTAGCTACAAGTTGACGTTTTTAAATGAATTTTTTTTTTTAAACAGTGTCAAGTTGAAGACTACAAGCTTAGCGGCGCGTGATTCGGCGGACAAAGACGGGAGTGTCGCGGCAGGGGAAGGGGGTGAGGACGGAAGGACGGCGCGCTGCAACCCCCAGACCAACCTCCAACGCGAATCTGACTATTTTTTTTCCCCTCTACATCATAATTTTTATTTGGTGTCTAATTTTAATGTAAATTTTACTTTCGAATTTAATATAAAATTAATAAACTAAACAGAAGTAACATTTCTATTTAATTTATTAATTTTATATTATAGCTGACCCGGCGAACTTCGTACCTCCTAATAGTAAGGATAACGCCATCTACTGGCATTACCAGAACAGCATAATTCATTTTATAACGACATTTTAATTAGAGATGGCGTTATATTCGGGTTTTTTTTTCGTGTTTTTTCTATTCTTTTCTCACCGTTTAAACCTTCTCTGTACTGTCTCGAATATTTCAAGACCAAAATTAGCCAAATCGGTCCAGCCATTTCCATTTTTTAGTTTTAGCGAGACTAACGAACAGCTTTTCATTTTTATATATATAAATTAAAATCTGATTTTCAATTAGAGATAATGATTTGACAATTCAAATGTTGCATGTTTTCTCTATTTCATAAACCGAGGTACCGCCAACCGATATTGAACAGAAAACCGAAAATATTCGTAAAAATAATTTCGTTTTTAAATTCAACTAATAACGGTCAATTTTAGTATTTTCTGAAGGTAATTTTTAATTCACATGCAGTTAGTTTATAATGTACGTTTTATTTTATGACCTTATTTTAATAATATTGCAATCTCTTTAAAATATCAATTATTTCATCATCATCTTCCTGCCCTTGTCCCGTGTTATTTGGAGTCGGCACAACACCTTTTCTTCTTCCATTCTGTCCTGTCACTCGTCATACTATCACGAACTTCCTTTTCATTCATATCACTCTTCACACAATCCATCCATCTTTTCTTTGGTCTCCCTCTCCATCCATCCACATGTAAACTCATAACTCTTTTAGTAACATGCGTTTCATCGCTCCTCTTCACATAACCATACCAAGACAAACGATTCCCTTTCAACTTTTCAGTCACTGGCGCTTTCAAACTTCCCCTAATATACTCATTTCTCACTTTATCCATTCTCGTCACACCACACATCCATCTTAACATTCTCATCTCCGCTACGTGCAATATATTTTCATCATGAAATATCAATTATTTATTTATTGAAATCTTGCACTATATCCTACCCTTTTTGTGATCACTCTCATCATTCAATGTTTTGCTGAAAGAAAACTCAACTTTGTACATGAACTCTGTTATCCACTTACATTATAAGTTGTGTTAGACTAAAAAGTCGATGAATGAGCGCATCCCTAATTTCGTCCCGAATCATTGCCCCCGCACTAGCATCTTTGACAGTCAAACAGATATTTACACGCCCTTTTCATGGTTTTATACTTTTTAATAGTTTGGAGTTATAATTAAATATTTTGTGTGTTACAATTACATTTATCTCTAATACATTTTAGGTGTACAATAAAGAATTAAAGAGAACACCTATCACAGTTTAGTCTTTTTTAGCCTAAAGGTGACTGGTAGAGAATGCCTTGTTGCATTAAGTCTGCCTATGTACCAGTACTGTATATAATCTTTAAATTAATAAAAAGGGACCATACCGCAGCAGTAGTGGAAGTAGACGACGCATTGGGGCTGACGTAAGACGGGGCCGCATTCTCGCGCACGGCAGCGCGGGGTGCAGGCTCCAAGGCCTCGGGCAGCGGCACCGAAGCGGCCAGGCGAGCGTACTCCACGTCCATGTTGCGGATGAACGGGCTGGCCAGCGCGCGCTTGGCAGACTCACGGTCCTCCTCATCATAAGCCTGCAGGATCTGCTCCAGAGTCTGCATCTCTGCCACCTCGCAGTTGCTGCCCCATTCCTGGAAGATTTTTAACATCCGAATTAGTGACTTGAATCATTTTTTATATCGAAACAGTTTTATATAAAATCACAAATAGAAAGAACGCTCAAAATTAAATAAGTTTGAAATCTTTCAAATATAAGGTGAAAAGGTATTGTCATGTAACAGAAATAGGATACACAAACTAGAATGTAACGTCACCGCTATTATGTTGAAAGCGTAGGAAAGAGTTAGGGAGACGTCCCACACACAAATATAATAAATGCTAAAGTTGTCAAATAATCAAAGGCCCGTTTTGACATTTGTCAAAACAAATACTTAAATACACAAAAAGAATCATCATCATCATCATTTCAGCCGAAAGACGTCCACTGCTGGACATAGGCCTCCCCCAAGCGTCGCCACAATGACCGATCCTGTGCTTCTCGCATCCACCGCACTCCCGCGACCCTCACCAGGTCGTCGGTCCACCTTGTAGGAGGCCTTCCAACGCTGCGTCTTCCGGTGCGCGGTCGCCACTCTAGAACCTTTCGGCCCCATCGGCCATCCGTTCTACGAGCAATGTGCCCTGCCCACTGCCACTTAAGTTTGGCGATTCTTCGGGCTATGTCGGCGACCTTGGTTCTCCTGCGGATATCTTCATTCTTTATGCGATCACGCAAGGAAACTCCGAGCATAGCCCTTTCCATTGCTCTTTGGGTGACTGTAAGCCTTCTGATGAGGCCCATTGTAAGCGACCATGTTTCAGAGCCATATGTCATCACTGGCAACACGCACTGGTCATGGACTTTCGTCTTGAGACACTGTGGTATATTGGACGAGAAGATACCGCGCAGCTTCCCGAACGCTGCCCAGCCGAGTCGGATTCGATGATTGATCTCTTTCTCAAAGTTAGACCTAGTAGTAGTTTCAGCCATGACTACTATATCATCGGCAAACCGAAGGTGAGTGATGTACTCGCCATTGACATTAATGCCTAGTCCACTCCAGTCCAGAACCTTGAAGACATCCTCCATTGCAGCCGTGAACAGTTTCGGAGAGATGACATCTCCCTGCCTCACGCCCCGCTGCAGAAGGATAGGTTTCGAGGTCTGGTCCTGAAGTCGGACTGACATTGTGGCGTTTTCGTACAAACACTTCAGCACTTCGATGTACCGATAGTCAATCTGGCACCGTTGGAGAGACTGCAGTACAGCCCAAGTCTCGATCGAATCAAAAGCTTTTTCGTAGTCCACGAACGCTAAGCATAGAGGCAAGTTATACTCCTCTGTCTTCTGTATAACCTGCCGGAGCGTATGTATGTGGTCTACGGTGCTGAAACCTTTTCGGAAACCGGCTTGTTCGGGAGGCTGGAAGTCGTCGAACCTGCGCGCGAGACGATTCGTGATGACTCTGGAAAACAGCTTGTAGACATGGCTAAGAAGAGAGATGGGCCTGTAATTCTTAAGCAGGCATTGTCGCCCTTCTTAAAGAAAAGTACCACCACACCTCTGCTCCAAGCCTGTGGCGTCTTTCCCTCAAGTATGACGGAATCGAACAACCTCTGAAGGGCCCTTAGGACCGGTTTTCCACCCGCCTTCAGGAGTTCGGCTGTAATTCCGTCGTCACCCGACGCCTTGTTGTTTTTAAGCTGCTTCAGAGCCACCCTAATCTCGTACAGGCTGACGTCCGGGATATCTTCGGTATAGTGCCGGGTTAATCTAGCTCTTGGGTCGTTTGCTAGATTCGTTGTGGGTTTTGTGATAGATGTGTACAGCTGTCCATAGAATGCCTCGATCTCTCCCAGAAGCTCCGATTTGGCGGATATGACTCTGCCATCGTCGGTCTTCAGTTTCGTGAGCTGGCTCTGCCCTATAGACAGATCCCTTGCAAAAACCTTGGAGCCCTTATTCCGCTCAATCGCATCCTTAATCCTTTCGGTATTAAAGAGGCGGAGATCGCGTTTTAAGGACTTTGAGATCCGTCTATTGAGCTGCCGGTAGATGCACGCATCGTCTGAAGACTGCAGAATCATCTCACGCCTCTCTTTCATGAGTTCGAGAGTTTGATCAGAGAGCTTTTTCTTCCTTGTACGACGAGTCTTAAAAAACTTAGACCCGACCGTATGGACAGTTTCCACGAACCCATCGTTGTATTCGTCCACAGAGCCACCTAGGCACTCGAAACGATTGTGAAGTTCGAGCTGAAAGCTCTCGGAGTTTTGAATCTGGATCTGTGCTGGACGGAACGTAGACCTCATCAGTCGAGATCTTTCAAGCTTGATATTGATATTCAATGTGCCTCTTACCATGCGGTGATCACTTCCAGTTTTCACCGCGTTGATCACAGAGACATCATTGAATATTTGCTTCTTCGTCGACATGATGAAGTCAATCTCATTTCTGGTCGCACCATCAGGGCTTTGCCAGGTCCACCTCCTACGGTCACGTTTTTTGAAGAAGGAGTTCATCATATAGAGGCCCTCCCTCTCCATAAAACTAGCCAATAGGTGTCCCCGGCGGTTCCGATGTCCAAATCCAAATTGCCCCACTCGCAGCTCATCACCGTCTCGTTTACCCAGTTTCGCGTTAAAGTCCCCCATGACCACGGTGAAGTGAGTCTTAGAACCATGCATGGCTCTGGATATATCCTCATACATGGACTCTACTTCGTCGTCGGGGTGTGTCGAGGTCGGGGCGTAAACCTGTATGACCTTCAGCGAATATCTTGATGATATTCTGAGTATAAGATACGCTACCCTGGTCGACACACTCTCGATCCTCACCACATTATTCACAAGGGACCTGTGGACGATAAACCCGACACCACCCTGGGATTGCTGGTCACCCTCCCGGAAATAAAGCAGGTTACCGGATTTGAGAATTATCGTGTCCTCCCCCTGTCTTCGGACTTCAGATAATCCCACAATACTCCATCGTAACCTGCTCAATTCTTCCTCAAGTTCGGTGATCTTCTCGTCGGACCGGAGTGTACGCGTGTTATATGTTGCCAGGTCCAGTCGTCGTTGTCTAAAGGGGTAGCCGGATCCCATCCGGAGATTCTTCGCACCCCTTGCCTCGCCGTAACCTTGACCGCTACCGGAGTCAAGGGTAGACGGGCTGCCGGGCACTAGGGGCCATTTTTTGGTTGTGCTTATCATCATTGGGGGGATTTGCCATAATCGCCACGCTTGGCATGCGGGTTGGCGATCGCAGTTTAGTTGTTGGAATTCACAGAGAATGCTGCTGCCCATTCTCTGGTATGTCCCTTAGTCGCCTCTTACGACACCCACGGGAAGAAATGGGATGGTGTTATTCTTTACGTCCGAACAAAAAGAATACTCGCAATATATTCCATCAAATTATATAACGCGCCAAAAAATGAATGTATTTTTTTAAAACACTATGTAATTAATTACTGTTTTATCGTTTCTTTAAGCTTCGTTCCAAGTTACATTTTAGTGTATTTCTCAAATGTCAATAAGGGCCATTTATTTTTTAACGAGTTTATCATTTTATAACCAACTTTGATGCAGTCAGGGAAAGATTGATAACAATTTCATAGTTAGAGGCAACTGCACCAGCAAGATGGCGACGGCGCGTAGGCCAATGTTCCACGTTACCCATACTCATAACCTCAGTATAAGTTTACCAAAATTTTATTTTATGCGAAACTTGAATATAGTTTGTTCAAAATCTGTAACTGAGTCGATTCCAATAATTTTTACACCATGTTATATTTTTTCCCAAAAATACTTTAAAAAGATCACAAGTTGGACACCACTGACACTAAGTACAACTCAGGTCACGGCAGGTCATAGCGGGCATTAGACACCAGCGCACAACTGGGTGCAGTAGCACAACAACCTCTCAGTCGCCCGAATGGCCCGGTCACCATTTATTTGAGCGGACAACCAGGTAACATTACAAGCTTATAACTTTGTTATATTTCATGATACAGTTATAAAATTGTGTACATGACACGTGTTTCGAGTTTCGCATATTCTAAAACTAATGTTCTTCATCACCCACCTTGTAGGCCTTCTCCGCAGCGACCGTATCACCGCGAGCAAGCTGCACGAGCACGATGGCGACAGTAAGCCTGCCGATGGCACCGATGTTACCCGACTCCTGATGGAAGCCGATCTCGCGACGCAGGCTGTCTAGGGCTTGGTCGTAACTGGAACCAACAGGTTCTTTCATCAGGTTATTTTTAACACTAGCATCTGCCAGCGTGAAGTCGAAAATTATCTCAACATACATATTCCTGAAATCTACCATTTGCCTTTTACCTAAATCCATTCAGCCACTTGAGCGTGAAGGAGTAATAAACACACACAACCCCTTCGGGCACTTTGGAAACCAGTTATTGGAAACCAGTTTAGAAATCAGAAATATATATTTCTTTATTAGAAACGGGGTTTCCATTAAAGAAAAATATTTCTGTTTTCGAAACTGGTTTCCAACACCGAGTGTTGGATCTTCTTTCGAAACTCTTCGAAATATAGCTATTATTCAAACTACGTAAAATATAGTATACTAGCTTCTGCCAGCGGCTTCGCTCGCGTGAAAGTAGGTTTCTCTGTACTAACTTTGGACCCCCTTTTTAGCCCCTTAAACGGTGAATTCCCAAAAATTTCTTCTTAGTGCTTGTCTACGTCATAAAAGGAAACCTTGTGCAAAATTTCACGTTCCTAGTCCCAGTAGTTTCGGCTGTGCGTTGATATGTCAGTCAGTCAGTTTCTCCTTTTATATATATAGATAGGTAGTTGTTTAAAATACCTACATGATGTGTTCAGTTACAAAATAAATAACTGAAATTTGAATCTAATCTATCATAATTTTCAACAAGAATGGTAAATTTAGAGAAAAGAATGGTAAAAAAAACGTTCATGAAAATCAAAAATAAAATACGCTTTGACCACACATTGACGCACCGTATTCATCTATCTATCAACTGATGGAATTTAGTCAGGCGATAGGACCTGCGCAGTGGAGTGCCGTGAGCTGGGTTTAAGAAACCGTAGCCGAGCTAGTGTCCGTAAGGCTGTTTGGTCTGAATTTCAAGCAAAATGGTGGTTTTATCCATTAGTTTATCATTTCAGCCGATAGACGGACTGCTGGACATAGGCCTCCCCCAAATGTCGCCACAACGAACGGTCCTGTGCGTGTCGCATCCATCGGATTCCCGCAACCTTCACCAGGTCATCAGTCCACCTTGTAGGGGGCCTTCCAACACTGCGTCTTCCGGTACGTGGTCGCCACACCAGAACCTTTCGGCCCCAACGGCCATCTGCTCTGCGAGCAATGTGCCCTGCCCATCGCCACTTAAGTTTGGCGATTCTTCGTGCTATGTTGGCAACCTTGGTTCTCCTGCGGATATCTTCATTTCTGATTCGATCGCGCAAGGAAACTCCGAGCATAGCCCTTTCCATTGGCCTTTGAATGACTTTGAGCCTTCTGATGAGGCCCATTGTGAGTGACCACGTTTCGGAACCATATGTCATCACTGGCAACACGCACTGGTCATAGACTTTCGTCTTGAGACACTGATATTGGATGAGAAGATACCGCGCAGCTTCCCGAACTCTGCCCAGCCGAGTCGGATTCGACGGTTGACCTCTTTCTCGAAATTAGATCTACCCAACTGGACTGTCTGTCCAAGGTAGACGTAATCGTCCACAACTTCGAGTATAGAGTCTCCAATCTTGATAGGAGTGGGTGCTACAAGGTTGTTTATCATGACTTTAGTTTTATCCATGTTCATTTTAAGACCCGCCAGATGTACTCGCCATTGACATTAATGCCCAATCCACTCCAGTCCAGAACCTTGAAGACATTCTCCATTGCGGCCGTGAACAGTTTCGGAGAAATAACGTCTCCCTGCCTTACACCCCGCTTCAGGAGGATAGGTTTCGAGGTCCGACTGACATAGTGGCATTTTCGTTCAAACACCTCGATGTACCCAACCTATAGTCAATCTGGCACCGTTGGAGAGACTGCAGCACAGCCCAAGTCTCGATCGAATCAAAGGCTTTCTCGTAGTCCACAAACGATAAGCAGAGAGGCAGATTATACTCCGCTCCATGCCTGTGGTATTTTTCCCTCGAATATGACAGAATCAAACAG
Source organism: Mythimna pallens (assembly GCA_961205895.1). Classification (NCBI taxonomy): domain Eukaryota; kingdom Metazoa; phylum Arthropoda; class Insecta; order Lepidoptera; family Noctuidae; genus Mythimna; species Mythimna pallens. The sequence goes on from OY540824.1 coordinate 2,721,734, forward strand.
CTTCCGAAGGGCCTTAAGGATCGGCTTCCCACCCGCCTTCAGGAGTTCGGCTGTAATTCCGTCATCACCCGGTGCCTTGTTGTTATTAAGTTGCTTCACAGCCACCCTAATTTCGTACAGGCTGACGTCCGGGATATCTTCGGTATAGTGTCGGGTCAACCTAGCTCTTGGGTCGTTTGCTAGACCCACTGCGAAGTGGGTTTTATGATTGACGTGTACAACTGTCCATAAAAAGCCTCGATCTCTCCCAGCTCCGATTTGGCGGATATGACTCTGCCATCTTCGGTCTTCAGTTTCGTGAGCTGGCTCTGCCCAATAGACAGATCTCTTGCATACACCTTAAGAGCCCTTATTTCGCTCAATCGCGTCCTTAATTTTTACAGTATTAAAGTGACGGAGATCGCGTTTCAAGGACTGAAAGATCCGTTTATTGAGCTGCCGATATGTGCACGCATCTTCTGGAGATTGCAGAATCATCTCAAACCTTTCCTTCATAAGCTGAAGAGTTCGATCTGTGAGCCTCTTGATCTTATTTGTACGAGTCTTATAGAATTTAGACCCGACCGTATGAACAGTTTCCACGAACCCATCGTTGTAATCGTCCACAGAGCTTCCTAGGCATTCGAAACGATTTCGAAGTTCGAGCTGAAAGCTCTAGAGTTTTGGATCTGGATCTGTGCAGAACGGAGCGTAGACCTCATCAGTCGAGATCTTTCAAGCTTGACATTGATATTCAATGTGCCTCTTACCTTGCGGTGATCACTTCCGGTTTTCACCGCATTGATCACAGAGACATCATTTATCCATTAGTTGGAGTATGAAAACAACCTGTGTCCGACAGAAGCGAGGTGCGCGGCATCTGCTGATGTAATCTTCGGACAACTGAAGCAGTAAAGGTCGGTTCGTTGAAGGTAACCTAAGTACGGGTTCCCTGGAAACTAGATATGGTTTTTAACTCCATCTTACAATACCACAGCTTTAGAATCTGTAAAAGCTGGCGTAGCTCCTAAGCGAGGTTCGTGAACTTAACTCGCCCATGGAGGCTTTGCAGCTTACATCGCAGCTGAGACCAAAGGTCCAGATTAAAAAATGACTACGGCACTGGTCCCTACCAGTACCATGTATTCTCACGCTTAACTGAAAACACTGGCGAAGACACATACCACAATCAGTGTACACCTTCCCATACAGCCTATTCTTCCTCCTCCTATCACATCCCATGACTTGCCAAACAGCCTGGAAGGCGCCTAAAGGCAAGGGTAAAGATTTAGTGATACGACGCAGATCAGCCCTCAAGTAAGCCAGCTCACCGAATCATTGTTGTGCAGGTATCAAATTGCCTGCCTAAGAAACCGTCCCGCGCGATACACCGGGCACTGCGGAACTGCAACGCACTCGTGGTAAGGTCCACGGGTAGTGTGAAAGCCCACGAGTAGTGTGAAAGCCCACGGGTAGTGTGAAAGCCCACGGGTAGTGTAAAAGCCCACGGGTAGTGTGAAAGCTCACGGGTAGTGTGAAAGCGAAACCCGGGGCCCCGGGATGAAGGCAAAGAGGGAACAGGAGTGGGTTTTTAGTCAGTAAAAGTCTGACACTATCTCTCGCTCCACCCAAGGGCGAGATTTGTCATTAGATGATTTTCCCACCTTAAAAAAAAAACTCGTGGTGAGGTAATAAAGGTTCTGAACAGAGGACAGCTATTATGCGGCCAAATCGGAATTGTAAAAATTCTATGAAAGCATCAAATCCTGCCAACAAGGTAAAGAAAACATTGGCGGGGCAGAACACCCCTGAGCCAGCCACGCTCCGCAAACTTTACAACACACTCATCACGTCGCTTGGAAAAATGAGACGGGTCCTAGTTAAAAGTCACGATCAGTTTCCCAAGAAGCGTTTTCGCACAGGTAACAGAGCGGTCAGATGGTTTCGAAATTCCATCAGACGATAATGTGTTCGACGGAAATAGCACAATTACGCTGGAAAAATGCCAATGGGCTGTTCGAAGCTTCCACATTTTCACGGCACCTGATTCCGATGTTTTTTTTTTTTTGTGCACTACTATTATGAAGTGTTTACTACAATAGCCTCTGTGGCAATGAAAGCTTCCTTGGCCTTTAGAAGCGTTCCTTAGAGATGGGAATAAAAGGAAATCGTATTCATCCCTAAGCCCAGTTAGTGAATATACAAGCGCTAAATCCTATCTACCTATAAGTCTGACCTCCTTCTTACTAGATGCTGGAAGACTATGACTATACTACATAATGTCGCCCTTAAAACAGTAACACTATACATAAGCAACACTCATACAGCTCGGGTAAGTCGAGTCTGTTCTTCATCTGGTGTTAAGGATCCAGATAGGTGAAGCGATTAATCCGAAAGGCCTGGACACGTTCATAGACATCGATGGAGCTTTCGTCAAAACCAACTTCTCCAGCACACGTATCCCCATTCTTGGAAAGAATTCCAAGAATGGGGAAAAACAGGTAAAATAAGTACAACATGACCGGATTAGTAACAAAGCAAATGAGCAGTTCGCTTTGCCACTGATTAGTTTGCCGACGGAGTCGTGTCGTGGTGTGGTGGCCGCATTAAGCTAGCGATAACCATAAACTACAACGCATGCAAAGGCCTGCTGCTTGCCGACTACGGGCTGCACGAAGTCTGCTGCGGCTGCAGCAATCGAAATCATTCTGGGACTCCCTTTGTTTTTGGCGGGAAATCTTCAAAAGGCGCCTGGACTTTTGGGGAAAGACCACAGTGGGATTCTTAACTCACTAAAACCACCCTAGTGATCACCATCAGAACATAGAAGAGGGCCCCGTGACCTCTTAAAAGACCACCCCGAAATCCCCTCTGTACAACGCCTGTTAGGAGACACCCCGAAGTGACTGTGAGGGGTCTTCCCTGAGCCACGTTTTGCACGGCAGCACGTGATCACTGTGCCACCGTCTTTCTTGAAGTCAGTCGACGGGCGGACAGACATCCTGAGACTCCCTACTCTACATGACTTCCCATGTAATAGAGAGCGCGCCCATTGCCATTTTCTCTCTACAAATCTAATCTCATGATCGCTACTGAGACATTTCAGAAACCAACGAGCCTTCTAGTTAATTTTTAATGGTTGGCAAAAAGTTTTGTAAACCTAAGGGAAAAAATTGTCACCGACTATAATCCTCCCGACCGAGTTTCGATCACGGTGGCTAATCACAAAAGAGATTAACTAAGTACTGAGGAGATATTTTAGTGCTCAAGTGTGTGTGAAAAGACAGGAACACTCTCTAATACTTTACTCTCATAGCCCTATGAGACGGCAAGCCGACATGACCAAAGATCAGACGCAAGACCAACCCCCGGCTTCTCATGCTTTCCTAGGCACGGGGATGTCACACTAAACTCCGAGTCGCTACAGGGTAATTCCTAATGGAAAAACCCAGTAGCACTTATTGCCCGACCTGCGTTCGATTCCCAGAACGCAGGACTCCATGCTCAGCAGTCGCGCTTGTGACACGAGACCAGCGAGGCAGTTCATCATCCTCTATAGACATAAGACAATAGCATCGTAGTTGGTTTGCCATACATCTAAAATCTCTTGGTCCCGTAAATACTTTAAACCGGATTTTAGCAGTACTGTAATTGAGTAAATGCAGAATACCTATCTCTTTGGAGTGGCAACCTCGTCTGGTTCACTACCAACATTATTTGCAAAGCGGGTCCCGTCGCAGGCCGATTGAGCTCAGTTTTTACTTACCATTTTTGAGTTATGAATATTCAATTATGAAAAAGAGAAATTCTGTTCGTCTTTAGATAAAAATAAAATTAAAGTCTCTTTGTAATATCAAAATAACAGTTTTTTTTTTTACTAAAATTAGAAGTGTATTTAAACAAGCTTCTGCCCGCGGCTTCGCCCGAATGAACTTAGGTTTCTCCATACAAACTTTGGACCCCCGTTACACCCCCCTAGAAGGTGAATTTTGAAAAATCCTCTCTTAGTGCTCGCCTACGTCATAAAAGGAAACCTTGTGCAAAATTTCACACTCCTAGTGCCAGTAGTTTAGTACTATGCGTTGATATGTCAGTCAGTCAGTTTCTCCTTTTATATATATAGACTAGCTTCGCACGCGTGAAAGTAGGTTTCTCCATACGAACTTTGGACACCCCTTTCCATCCCCTTGGGGGTTAATATTGGGAAATCCTTTCTTAGTGCTCGCCTACGTCATAAAAGGAAGCTTTGTGCAAAATTTCATGCTCGTAGTCCCAGTAGCTTCAGTTGTGCGTTGATATGTAAGTCAGTCAATTTCTCCTTTTATATATATAGATTTAATAATGTGTACTCGATACTTATAACGAAAAACTTTTTTTTTTAATTTTAACTCTCTGTCTAAGCTCCTAAACGGCTGGACCGATTTTGACGGGACTTTCACTGGTAGATAGCTGATGTTATTGTTGTTAGTAACTTGAGACTACTTTCATTTTAAAAAATAACAATGAGAATGCCACTACAAAAAAAAAACTTCTTGAAACTGTGACCCGATGCCATTAAACTGTTTTACGAGTCACCTAATCTATTTCAAAAACAGTATTGTTGATCATTTTTATACTGTAAACCAAGCGTGTCATAGAACATCGTCTAACCAGCTACTATCTCCGGCTATTCTTTGTCGTTAGATAGCAACTTAAACGCTCTTATACTGCTTACAAGAGCTTTCTAAGTGAACAAGTTACAAGAACTGCAGGATTGTTCGAAGTTACAGTCTGACGTCCATATGCTAAAGTGCCATTATCTGACATTTAACGGGCTTTCGTTTTTAGATGCTATAATTCTATAACGATCTATCAGTATTTTTCTTATATCAATACTTACCGAGATAACACCGCCGTTAAGTTCCCCTGATTTAAGGTACAAGTTGGTAGCCGACTGCACGTAGCAGCAGCAGACGACGTGTCGCAGCGACGCTACTGGTTTTTACGTATTTCTATGAAATTCCCTCCGTAGTAGTGCCGCTGACGCCGGAGCAACGACACGTCGATTATTCTCGAACACGTCAGACATCTTGTTTCACGGAGCACTCGGAACCAATTGAATGCCATCTGCTGTTGCCGTCTGCAGTCGGGTTCGAAATCATGACTGCAGCGACATGACGCAACGACGTGTCGTGACTACATGAAGCGACGACATGTCTTCTGCTGCTGCTGCATGCAGTCGGCTACCAACTTGTACCTTTATATGTAATTCTACGCTACGAAATGGTATTTTGAGTTACGCACAAAATAACTCAAAATATGATTTTGTCAGATAACGGCACCATGGCTTGAGGACGGCAGCCGGGTGATTCTTTGCAACCGAGAGAATGTCTCATTCATCTGGCCTAGTTTTTCCCCATTTTGATATTTTTATTTGCAATATAAGTTTTCCCCGATCACTAAAAGTATCAAAGGCGCTCATTTTCGCCCAGTGGCTTACGATACAAAATAGATAAGTACGAAACCAAGGCCAGATGAATGAGACATTCACTTGGTTTCAAAGAATTACCCAGCCGTGGCCTCAGAACGTAGAAAAAAGTTCAACTCAGGGATCACAGTTGGGTTTAATAAGTCTGACATTCCCTCCACCCCGAGCGGGACGATACAAGCTGCCAGCACCAAGAAAGAGGAATGAAACTTTTGCCATACACTGCTAGCATATATTTTTTTTTCTTTTTGCCAGAAGTGGCGACCCAGGCCATATCTTAAAGGACTGTATGAGAAATCAATAGCAAAAAGAATTATGTCTACCAACCGTAACCAAACGCGGTTCTTTTTGCTATTGATTCCTCGTATTATCCTCCAACATATAACCTAGGTTTCATTTCTGACGAAAAGAAAAAGTAAATCATGCCAATAGTTTGCATTGGCTTTTGTACTTCCAATATACTTGTTGTTTGATTATTACTACTACTAGCAGTACACCGCAGACTACCCCTCTTTAGTTAAAGTTCTTATAGTCCATCTTAAGGTTGTGTGGTAGACATCTCTATTAGCGATATATAGAGCATAGATTTAAGTTTCTGTATAGTTGTTACTATTTTGGTGTACAATAAAGTTTATTATTATATTCTATTCTTGTCTTGTAAATGTGTTAAACCAGGATATAAGCTATACTTCTACCAAATTTCATCCAAATCTGTTCATTCGATCGTGAAGGAGTAACAAGCATACACACATACATACTTTCATATCATGGACATGGTCTACCCGTGCACCAAGTTTCATCGAAATCGGTAAGGAAATCTGATGATTTCCTACAAAAGAAACTACGGTAAACTTGGTAGTAATTGGATAATTACTTCTCCTGCTCTAAAACGGAGAGCGAACGCGTGTCAGACTTTTACCGACTTAACACACCTATGATCCTTCTGTGCCTTGCGTTCCAGGACCCCGAGGTCCCCTTTCGGACTACCCATGGCCCAGTAGGCTTCGGCCCTGCTGGACCCCTACGGTTTTACTGACCTCTTTCTCTCTCTTCTCACTACGCGCCGTCCACGACTCGGGCTCGGTCCGGATGGTTACCGGACGGCCGGACGGCGAGTTACCCATTGCTCGTTGTCCGCTAGCCCACGCCTATTCGAGCGTGAACAAGTAATCAACACATAAACAGACACACTCACAAACTTTCTCCTTTATATTAGTGTGATTATATTCAAGTCCTGGTCTGATCTAACTGGATATAAAGTGCTATCGACGATGAATGTAATGGATTGCTTATTCTGAATGAGGGAAAAACGTCAAACTTTACGTTACCGTTGCAGCTTGACAAGAATGCGCGAAGCTTTGCTGATGTACTCCGACCCCTGGTGCTGACTACTCTCGGTCTGGAAAATAAAATAATAACAAACGCTCTACAAGTCTTCTATTAAGTAGTGGTTATTTCGTCCTTTTCCTTGACTACCTCTGAACCTCGTTGAGGACGCAGAAATTGTTACTGTAAAACCAGTACGGCCTGGGCAGTCTTCCCTTTTGCCAAATTCGTACCTGGGACACAGGCCTCCTCTAGATCTCTGTGAAAGGGACTTTACCAACTTTCTGAATGGCTAGTGTATTTACCACGGCCTCAGGAGCTATTCGTAGTGGTTTGTGCTAGATAGACGAAGCTAGAACGGTATGATAAACATAGGTAACTAAAACAAGTGCTGATTCCCATCGGCACTTGTCAAACTGCCAAAGCGGAGGTCTCCCGATCTCTCTTTGGCAGTTTGTGAAGTTTTACGCATAGCATGTTTCCACTGACAGAACACAGGCCTCCTAGTTGCGAGCGAGAATGTTTTGATTGAAGTCCAATTTTTTGGTCATATGACACGTCGGTTTCCTCGACGATCCCTTAATTTTTTTGAAAACAGTCATCTTTGTACAATTTAGGGTCTGCGCAACACTTTGAGGGTCTCGACACATCTGCGAATCATACGGCGCCGAACGTTCGGTTGAATACGCTCACAGTGTTTTTCAAGTTCCCTATATGACACATCAGCCGAAATTACGTCGCGTTCATGAGCAAGCGACACATCACGCGACGCATCGCGACCGAAAGTTCGGCGACGCGTTAAGCGACCGAAGGTTGAGTGCCTGTTGCATTTTCCTTTTTCTAAGCCCTCTATGATAGGCAATACTGTAATAAAATCCATTTTGCTGGATAATACAACACGTCACAATCACACGCCACAGAGACACGAGTTTGCGATTGGTCGGTGCGTTTGGTGTGCCATGCCAACAGAATACTATGAGCGAAATTTCAGCCGCTGAAGTATCGGCGCCGCACGTTCCGCAGATGTATCGCGACTCTCAGAACAGTACTGATTAAATAAATTACACAAAGAAAACTAGTAAGCCGGGGTCGTTGCCACAGGCTATCGACAATTACCTACAATAAATACTAACCTAGTTCTAAGAGAAAAGTATCGCTATTTAAGGGCTTACTACATCGGAAGACTACAATCTATTTCTAATTAGCAACCAACCAGTTTCGGTTAAAGAAAAACGGTTATCTAAGTCATAATACAAATGTTTATAACTGCAGTTTATTAATTGTACACAGAAGACTCCCAAGACCCATTCTGTTAATGATAGTGTTAGTTTAAGATGAAAAAGTGAACAAAAACTGACATGAAAAGTTAGTTACGATATTTACAGAATATCGATAGCTAAATAGATATTAGGTAAGCGTTTGTTAGATAGCAATCTATACGTAACAGGGCCCATCCATATATTACGTTACACGTTAAAGGGAGATGCGGGATCCCGGGTGTCGACGAAGTGCGAGATCGAGGAAGTAGGAGAAGTGACGTCACTAGTTTCTGTATGTAATAAACGCTTTCAGAATTATGCATTTGTTTATCGAAAGTGCCATCACTTATTGGGTCCCATTAAAGAGTGCGTTTCCACTGACGCGGGGCTGGGCGGAGGGGTTAACCTCGGACCGTGAATTGGCCAATTACAGTAATGTCACCATCAGATTTCGAATCACCACTCCAAATCAGTGCAAACAGTGTAAGTGGAGCGGAGTGAAGCTGAGCTGACTATCAAATAATACAAATGAAAGCGTGGCTTCGAATGACAGAACGGTGTCAGGTACCGAACGGAGAGCATTTAGCGGAGGGTAACTGAACTCCACTCCGCCCCCCTCCGCTTCAATAGAAACATTTGCCACTTTTCACAGCTCGTCTCAGCTCCACTCCACCCAGCTCCACTCCAGTGGAAACGCAATCTAATCGCAAGGCGACATCGCAGCAGACCAAGATGAAGGTGGAGAGATGAACTTTACTTTTACCTTAGAGACTAGCTTGCACAAAAGACAGACGTGTGTGGAAAAAGGGAAAAAGGAGAGGTAGGCAGCAGAGAGACATAATGGGCTAGTTAGATTTCTCAAACTTCACTTTCACCTGAGAACCTGTCAAAATGTAGCATTTAAGTAAGGTTTAAAACTTTCACACAACACATAATACTTATTTCAGAAACGCGAAATTGTATGTATGTAATTATTAAGGAAAAAACTTAAAACAGATTTCCCACTCGATTCGTGATAATTTTATTTTAAAAGTTAAATTTGATGTGGTTTTTTTTTAATTTTAAATGGAAATAAAATCTAATTTTAGAACTGTGTTTTAATTTAATCATTTTTAGATGTATAAAATGTAAAATATGTGACATAATTAAAATGCAAATGTAACCTGCTATGACGAGGACAAAGGGGGGATAGAAAAATCATGATATTCGTCCACCGTAATTTACGGCTGACCCCTAAAGGTTTTGTTAGTCAGTACTCCTTTGCAGTTACTAAATATATGCCGTCTTCTCGGAGTTTCACACGAATGTGAATTGTTCTTACCTGTTGATACTTACGAGTAGGATTTACTGGACACACCGTGTGGCTAGTAGATACAGCATCAAGGAGAGCTCAGATTCATTTTGAAGACTCGAAGCAGCAAAATTTTCCAGTTAGTAAGCATTTTATGTGTATGTTAACTCTTTTTAGCAGGACGAAAATATCCATCCTTAAGATGCGAGAAAAGGATAAGTTAATCTGACAGCTGTCAGCCGCACCATCCTGTAGCATTTGTAGTGAAGTTAGTTCATTGGTTAGTGTATTACAGTGCTATTATATTACAGCCGTCATGGTGTAGTGAGAGCAGGTGTTAGGTGACTGGCGGTACACCATGTAGACAGCACTAGATTGAAAATGGAATCGATAATGATGGTGATGATGATTATGATTTAGCACTCGATGTTGATAAAGCTTTCTACATCTTACAACCATCTTCGCTATATCTTTAATAATACACAGCTATGTTCGATGACAGATTCAATCGAGGATGGCTACCATTCTAACCGGATGTAGCTGATGAATTTTGCTGATGAAGACAGCTGCATCAATTGGGTAAATTAGAAAAATGGATAAACAGTTGATGTATGTACCTCGCAAAGACTGTTTCAATCAGAACTGTGTACTTTTAGATGTAAAAGTATCAATATTATCTATACTTTTACATCTAAAAGTATAGATAATATCTATGCTCTTGGATTCAATTGTTTTTTGTTGTTAGTAAGCCAACGAAACTTCATAATTACCGACACCGATGAAGCAAGCGTTTTGATCAATAACAGTATTTCTCACTTTTACACAAGGTGCGAATCCAAGATATAAGGTATTCCGGCAACAAAATTTAACCAAATCCGCTCAGCCGTTTTAGCGTGAAAACTAACAAACATACACACAGCCACAAATAAAAACCTTCACCTTTATATTATTAGTATGATATCTTCAGAAAAGGTATACTTACAGATACCGGCATGGATCTTGAGCGCTGACTTCCACTTGCGCAGAAGTGAAATATCGGGTCTCTTTAGTGGTATGAAGTGAGACGCGGGGCGGGGAGGGCAATCCTTGTACAGTGATTGGCTCGCCGATTTGTATGATGCGCAAAGCGATCCCCGCTCTTTCGCCAAACGTTCAAGATTCGGGCCGGTACCTGTAACACTACTACCTACCTCGACTACCCGGCACCGCATATCCCAGCGGTGTGCGTTCTGATCAAAATCCCAAAGCTTTAGCCACAAGCATAGATAAGAACTACGTAACAACCCGTTATCACAGACTTTTTCTATCTACAGTACAGATTTAGAAAAAAAAAAAATGTTGAACGCGTTGTTCCGTTGTCGTAATGCAACTGTTTGCGGGTATGATGGTTAATGATGAGATGATCTAGATCAGTTAAGGCAGGCCGCAGTTCAGCACACGCAGTTGCAGTTGCAGGTTGTATGGTGTATGGTGAACGCAGCCGCAGCAATTTGATGACCATGAAATGATGATGGCAGATATGTAATGTGATTTTCGTTAGTGTTGTTAGTGTTAGTTATGCAGAGATTTCTTGTTAGTTTTGGTAAAAGTATTTCAAGGCGCTAGGTATCGTTTTTATTTTATTAATAAGATAGAAACCCGAAAAACTGAGCCGATTTCAGTAATGATTTTGCGATCAAAACAAGTAAACAGACAAATAAATCAGCAACTTAAGGTAAAGATAACGGCATGGATCTTGAGCGCTGACTTCCACTTGCGCAGAAGTAAAATATTGGATCTCTTTAGTGATATGAAGTGAGACGCGGGAACGGGGTGGAGTGCAATCCTTGTACAGTGATTGGCTCGCCGATGTGTACGAAGCGCAAAGCGATTACCTTTCCTCGAGCGCTCAAGATACGCGCCGGTATCTGTACCTAGGTCGTAACTACCAACCCGACCAAGCCAAATTCGATGGTGCGTTATGTTCCGCGGATCTCACAGATGTGAGCAAGACTGAAGGGCCCCTTCGGTAGGTCCGATGCTTGCTAGGGCTGCCGGAATATTGTAAAGAGTTACCGTAGCCCTAGAATGCAAAGGGCACCTGAAGGATGGGTTATAGTGTAGTTTAAAAAGGATACCTAGCACCTAAAAGCCGTAGATAAGGTTTTAAGATACATCGCCAGTGCTTTTTAATACCAGGTTAATGCTGGACCGAAGGTGCAGAGACCGATAAAATGTTAGTATTGATTCTTGCATTATTGTAGAGTTAGTATTTTTCTTTCTGGCCTTTTGTTAGTATAGTCTAGGAAACCACACCAGTTCTGTCCTTTTGCAGGTAGAGAGAGAGTTTTGCTATTTCGTTCCTATGCAGTCAGTCAGTTTCAAGAAACCTGTAGTACAGAACTGGTTAATTGGCACCCTTCTATAGGCCGAACTCGTTTGAGAATAGTAATGAGCACATTAAGTTCTTAAAATCGTCAAGGCACAGGATAGGGAAATAATAATACAGAATCGAGCCGAATAGTTTACAACTACAGTTTATTTGATTATATGAGATTATTAGACGATTATGAGAAAAAAATCTTACGTATCTAAACACATACAGGTTATAGGTTAATCTCTACTCTACTTAACTTGTATTTTTTTTTTATATTTACAGGTTCGCGCTTGACTATTTTCTCACCTGATAGTAAGCGCTGATGTGATTGACGATGGAGGGCGCTTGCCTAGAAGTAATCTATTTGTACTCTCGACTTAGACCTATAATTTGATTATAGATAGATTAGATTATATACTAGCCTAGAACTTAAACCAGTGCCTGACTGCAAACCCACCTTATGGTTAGCAGTGATGCAATTATTGATGTTGAGGCGCACTAGTTTATTAAGAGCCCTAGCACTCTAGCCTTGAAGACTCCTAAATTATAACTTATCATTACTTAACTCATACTCTTGACTTAAAGATTGCGAGCCTAGCACTCTAGCCTTGAAGACTCCTAAATTATAACTTATCATCACTTAACTCATACTCTTGACTTAAAGATTGCGAGCCTAGCACTCTAGCCTTGAAGACTCCTAAATTATAACTTATCATTACTTAACTCATACTCTTGACTTACAGACAGTACGCCATGCGCGCTAGCCTAGAACTTTTTTTTTTGAGTTTTATAAACCAATGCTTGACTGCGATCCCACCTTATGGTTAGCAGTGATGCAATTATTGATGTTGAGGCGTATTAGTTTATTAAGAGCCTAGCACTCTAGCCTTGAAGACTCCTAAATTATAACTTATCATTACTTAACTCATACTCTTGACTTAAAGACCTATACTTCATTTAAAATAAGATGAGACATTTAAACGAATATTGTGTACTGTCTGTTCAACCGCTTATGATTTTTATTTCTTAGGCATAAGGATGGCATTAAAAGAAAAAAAAACGGTAAGTGCGAGTCGGACTCGTACTGAGGGTTTCGTACAAGCTTTCCTTTGGCAACAGTTGAATTCCGAAGTTAAGTTACGAAGATTTTTCCGAATCGCAAACCGAATTGTTTTTTAATACGAAACTACAACTTTACTGTTTTCAGATTTTTCCTATACTTGTACTATAAGACCTTGCTTCATGCCAAATTTCAAGATTCTAGGTCAACGGGAAGTACCCTATGAAATACACATTTTTTTGCGACATAAACAGCCGTATCTTTTTTTTTTAATTAACTCAGTAATTTGATTTTTTCACCAGAGTATATGGTTTTAATTTCAACTCGATACCTCTACGCATTCCCGACATTAAGAGTCTTGACAGACAGACAGACAGACAACAAAGCGATCTATAAGCGTTCCGTTAGTTCCTTTTGAGGTACGGAACCCTAAAAAGTGGTTACAATACCAACATACTGCAGCCGCCATTTATCATGCCACCAACGCAATTAAAATCAAAATCGGTTGAACGGGCCGTAAATAAATCTTACTATGCATGGAGATAATATTATATAAGACTAGTGATTTGCTTAAATATAAACATTTAACTTAACAATAGTGTGATAATACTAGCGGGTTAAATAATAGGACCCGGGTGCAAATTATGTGCCTACACAGGCAATCCTTATTTATCGGTCTTTCTGTTAGTAAAAACCGTATCAAGATCCGTTGGGTTGTTTAGAAGGACTTAGCCAATAAACAGGCAGACAGCCGCAGATTTATATCGTATCGATTAGTCGTCATCCGAATCAGATCCAAAATCATGAGGTCCATAATGGGGGCTATTTTCACGAGATTCTCTTGCTTGAGCTTTTAACTCTTTATATACTTGTTTCAGAGTCGATTTTATTCTGTAAAAAAGGAAAATTTAATTTAATCCTTATAATAAATTAGTAAGACTAAGTAATAATCGTTATACAATAATATACTTTTGATTTCTTTCAGTAATTTGATCAAATATTTATGCTAATAGTGACTGCTATAATGGAATTTCAATACCAACGAGGCAGGTTTTTGGCCACAGCATGTTTATACCAGGGATGAAATTTTGGACAAAGCGATACTGTGTGTGTGTGTGTTTCTAAATATCTAATGAAAAATGTGTAATAACGTCATAGTCGCGTAAGAGCTTTTGTATGAAAAACAGTGAAAATAAGTGTCGAATTGCATGCCCTTAAGAAATTTTTAACGATTAAAAATTTATACTAACATAGGATACATAGTCTTATTTTTTATGGGGGTGACAGATATTGGCCACCTTATGGTCCTTACATACTTTTTTGTTTGGTTGACGTTCATCATCATCATCATCATCATCATTTCAGCCGAAAGACGTCCACTGTTGGACATAGGCCTCCCCCAAGCGTCGCCACAATGACCGATCCTGTGCTTCTCGCATCCACCGCACTCCCGCGTTCATATAAATAACTAAAGCGTCACTCAGTCCGACTGTGAGTACTACGCACCAAAATATTATATGTAAATTATCTATCCACTACCGAGCTCAACAATTTACTGTAGTTTATTTTTTGACAAAAACCGGATGTTATTTTTAGTAATGAATGATAAAAGATTTTATTAGTTGTTATTATTATAAATATATTATATCTTTATATATCTTTATACCAAAATTTATCAAAATTGTTTCTGCGGTCACTTTGAGAGACCCTTGAACTATATTGTGTAATGTATGTTAATTGAAACTAAGTATTTTTGATGATGATCTCACTAACAGGTAGTTTGTGAGGATTTGTTGGCAGTGGCTTCGCCGGTGTGAGAGAAAAAACTATCCCAAAGGAATATACCCCGGAATAAAAAGTATTTGTGTGTGCTATGTGCTATTCCAGGGCATGGCTTATCCGTGGGTGTAATCTCAATCCAAATCAGTTCAGTATTAATTTATTAAAACTTCATGCAACACAAACGCACACATTGAGAAGACTTTTAAAATAAGACGTCGTTATGAAAAAACGATGTCGTTATATATGTCTAATTGCATTCGTAAACTTGGAACTACAGTGTATTCTAGTTAAGAAAATAGTGACATCGTCGCTACTTAGCTTAGCCATGCCCCTTGACCAATGCGAAAATAGTAAATTAAAATAAAAAAATCAGTGAGTTGACCAGTTCACAGCTTCAGGGCCTCAAGTTTGCTATTACAATAGTGAATGGTCTATAATTGGTGGTATAATTGATTTCATAATTGTTGATTTTGACAAGTTTGGTAATCTACAAATAATGGCGTCATTATGCCTTTCCAATGGTCAACCACTGACACTCCATTGAAAGAAATGGCATAGTATGGTAATCTCGTACAATACGACAAATAACTGTTTGACGTATGCGGAAATCCACTAAAATTTTGACAATTCCTTTGATCAGTAACCTACCTTTAGAACGTCATTGTGCAGTCATTGCTTTTACTTTGTTAGGAGACAGCTCGATATTGTCATTCTACCACAAGATCATTGACCGATCAATGATCGACCATTACGAATTATCAGATTACGAACTTTTAGCAAAATGACAATGGGATCGTGTTGGAATGATGAATTTATAAAAATAGCAAACTTGGGTCCCAGACAGTAGGTACAGACGCATATTTTCTCAACTTTATAAAAATAGCAGATTTTCTCAATTTTATAAAAATAGCAGATTTGGGCCCCAGACAGTAGTTACAGACGCATATTTTCTCAATTTTATAAAAATGGCAGACTTGGGCCCCAGACAGTAGTTACAGACGCATATTTTCTCAATTTTATAAAAATAGCAGACTTGGGCCCCAGACAGTAGGTACAGACGCATATTTTCTTAATTTTATAAACAAACTAGCTGCTGTCAGCGCATTCGACTGCGTGTATAAAAAATTACTAACGATTATAGTGGTTGGCGTCTAATAATATAAAAAATATTTCAACAGCAATGTGTTAGAAGAAAAAGGAAAAAAAGTATATATTACAACAAATGTGGAGCAGTTAATAGATACATTTACACAATATTATGAGTTACCAGGGGGCCACATATGCAGAAGCAGTCATTGCCAAACAAGCGTGTCTTCGACACAGTCTTTAACCTTGTAATACGCTTTTTTTGTTAGGACATGCTTAATATGGGTTTCAGTTCAGTCACCGCCTTTGGCAGCTTGTTATAAAAGTGTATGCTGTTTACTAAATATGACTTGCTGGTCTTCTAGATAATCTCCATTTGGGTAATACAATTTCGTGTTTACTACGCATATTTATGTTATGAAAATCGCTTCTAATTTTGAAGAGTCCTAGGTTTTTACGAACATACAAAATACTTTCTAAGATATAAAGTGGAGGCAGAGTCAGTATATCGATTTCTTTGAATTTATTTCTAAGGGACTCGCGAGGAACGATTTTATAAATAGCCCGGACTGCTCACTTTTGCAATATGAAAATTGAATCTACATCAGCTGCAGATCCCCACAGTAAAATGCCATAAGACATAATAGTGTGGAAATAAGCATAGTAAACTAACCTAGCTGTGGCTACATCTGTCAATTGCCTTATTTTTCTTACTACATTTACGGTGAGCTTAATCTACCTGAAAGAGTTCTAATATGAGCGCCCCACTGCAGTTTAGAATCGATAGTTATACCTAAGAACACAGTTTCCGTAATAACATCAAGTTTGTTGCCGTCAAGAATGAAAATTTTATACATTTAGATTTATTCGCATTTAATAAGAGATTATTAGCTGCGAGTCATTTCGAAAGAACAGCCAGACTTTCGTTGACATGCAAGACATCCCCATCTTATCTATCTACTTTAAAAATAAGAGAAGTGTCATCAGCACAATAATTTGAGGAGTTCCCTCGATTCCTCATGGATCTTACCATCACAACTGGATTTTGAAAAAATTGGGACCAATCTGGAAGCATATCTTTACAGGGAAAAAAAAATTGCAAATCGGTCCATAAACGACGGAATTCTGAGGTAAAAAACATAAAAAAAATAATGATTAAAAAAAAACAACCCAATTGATAATCTCCTCCTTTTTTGAAGTCGGTTAAAAAATCATAAAAATCGGTCAAGCCGTTTCGGAGGTGTTCGATAACAAACACTGTGACAAGAGGTTTCTATATATTAGATACCTCACCTATTCATAAAAATCAAAGTGAAACTTTTAACGCCAATATACTAGTCCAGAACTAATAAAATTATCAAAGATATTACTAACCTGTCCTTACTCATCCTTTTACCCAGTCTATCACTTAATTTTTCGATAAATACGGCACGGCGTTTTTTAGGCATCCCATACGTCCTTTCCAATATTTCCATCATTTCGTTCGATTCTGAAAGTACAAAAAATAATTAACACTACGAAAGACTTTTACACTAATTTCATTAATAAGGATAGCAATAAAATGTTCCCTACCAGCAGCATCTGTTAGGCGCCTAGCGTAACAGTGCTCCCTGGAAGTAGACGCATAAGAAGTCGAAGCCTTAGGTTCTTCCTTGGAAGTAGACGCATAAGAAGTCGAAGCCTTAGGTTCTTCCTTGGAAGTAGACGCATAAGAAGTCGAAGCCTTAGGTTCTTCCTTGGAAGTAGACGCATAAGAAGTCGACGTATAAGGTCGCTTCGTGGATGTAGACGCATAAGGTCGCTTCGTGGATGTAGACGCATAAGAAGTTGAAGCCTGAGGTTTTTCCTTGGAAGAAGACGCATAAGAAGTTGAAGCCTGAGGTTGTTCCTTGGAAGTAGACGCATAAGAAGTCCACGCATAAGGTCGCTTCGTGGAAGTAGATGCATAAGAAGTTGAAGCCTGAGGTTCTTCCTTGGAAGAAGACGCATAAGAAGTTGAAGCCTGAGGTTGTTCCTTGGAAGTAGACGCATAAGAAGTCCACGCATAAGGTCGCTTCGTGGAAGTAGACGCATAAGAAGTTGAAGCCTGAGGTTCTTCCTTGGAAGAGGACGCATAAGAAGTTGAAGCCTGAGGTTGTTCCTTGGAAGTAGACGCATAAGAAGTCCACGCATAAGGTCGCTTCGTGGAAGTAGATGCATAAGAAGTTGAAGCCTGAGGTTCTTCCTTGGAAGTAGACGCATAAGAAGTTGAAGCCTGAGGTTGTTCCTTGGAAGTAGACGCATAAGAAGTCCACGCATAAGGTCGCTTCGTGGAAGTAGACGCATAGGAAGTCGAAGCCTGAGGTTCTTCCATGGAAGAAGACGCATAAGAAGTCCACGCATAATGTTGCTTCGTGGAAGTAGACGCATAAGAAGTCGAAGCCTGAGGTTGTTCCTTGGAAGTAGACGCACAAGGTTGCATCGTGGAAGTCGACGCATAAGAAGTCGGAATCGAAGCATAAAGTCGCTTCGTGGAAGTCGAAGCGCGAGGTTGCTCCGTAGAAATCAAAGCGTGAGGTTGTACCGTGGCAGTCGACGCAGAAGTCGAAGCTTGAGCTTGCTCCGTAGAAGTCGAAGCGTGAGGTAGCTCCGTAGAAGTCGATGCGTGAGGTTGCTTCAGGGCAGTCGTCGCAGATGTCGAGGTTTGAGCTTGCTCTGTAGAAGTCGAAGCGTAAGATTGCGCAGTCGACGCAGAAGTCGAAGCGTGAGGTTGTTCAGTGGGAGTTGACGCGTGAAGAATCGAAGCGTAAGGCTGCTCCGTAGAGGTCGAAGCATGAGGTTGCTCAGTGGGAGTCGAAACGCTAGGTTGCTCAGTGGGAGTCGAAACGCTAGGTTGCTCAGTGGGAGTCGAAACGCTAGGTTGCTCAGTGGGAGTCGAAACGCTAGGTTGCTCAGTGGGAGTCGAAATGCTAGGTTGCTCAGTGGGAGTCGAAACGCTAGGTTGCTCAGTGGGAGTCGAAACGCTAGGTTGCTCAGTGGGAGTCGAAACGCTAGGTTGCTCAGTGGGAGTCGAAACGCTAGGTTGCTCAGTGGGAGTCGAAATGCTAGGTTGCTCAGTGGGAGTCGAAACGCTAGGTTGCTCAGTGGGAGTCGAAACGCTAGGTTGCTCAGTGGGAGTCGAAACGCTAGGTTGCTCAGTGGGAGTCGAAACGCTAGGTTGCTCAGTGGGAGTCGAAACGCTAGGTTGCTCAGTGGGAGTCGAAACGCTAGGTTGCTCAGTGGGAGTCGAAACGCTAGGTTGCTCAGTGGGAGTCGAAACGCTAGGTTGCTCAGTGGGAGTCGAAACGCTAGGTTGCTCAGTGGGAGTCGAAACGCTAGGTTGCTCAGTGGGAGTCGAAACGCTAGGTTGCTCAGTGGGAGTCGAAACGCTAGGTTGCTCAGTGGGAGTCGAAACGCTAGGTTGCTCAGTGGGAGTCGAAACGCTAGGTTGCTCAGTGGGAGTCGAAACGCTAGGTTGCTCAGTGGGAGTCGAAACGCTAGGTTGCTCAGTGGGAGTCGAAACGCTAGGTTGCTCAGTGGGAGTCGAAACGCTAGGTTGCTCAGTGGGAGTCGAAACGCTAGGTTGCTCAGTGGGAGTCGAAATGCTAGGTTGCTCAGTGGGAGTCGACTCATAAGAAGACGAAGCATGAGATTGCTCAGTGGCATTGGATGCGTGAGGTTGCCCCATGGAAGTCGACGCGTAACGACGCGCCGACGGGTTCCACGTTGTAAATATTCGGTAAGCGATCATAGGTGCAGCAGAGGGTAAATGTAGGATCTGTAAGAAAGAAAAAAAAGCATTATTTAAGTATTGCTAAAATATCCAGAAATCAGAAAATAGGCTTGTGGCTTCTCTTGAGAAAAGTTTAAATTTAAAAGTAGAAAAGTTTATTTTAATACTATCTCCTACAGATTAGTATCAAATGCGTAGTTTCTTGACTAGGCTGAGATTTGAATACGAAGCGTTCGTTTCTTAAAATTATGGGAATCGCGTATTTGTTTCTTAACTTTGATTTCTATAAACAAGAAGCTTAACAACGAATGTGCTTACGTCAATTGATGGACCGTCTTCGTTGGAGTTTACGGGGGGCCTCGGGACGCCTTGATCTGACTCTCTAGGTAGCAACATGGACATGGGTAGATTTAGCGACATTAGGGGTTGCGGGACCTGTGGGGCTCTTACGACTTCTTGGGGCTCTTCCTCATCTGACATCGTTATTACCTCTTGGGACTCATCTGCTGGGTCCCTTATGACCTCTTGGGACTCATCTATGATGTCCTGGCCCTGCTCTTCTTCGGGAGACCTTATGATCTCCTCTGACTGCTGATCGTTCGAGCCCCTTATGATCTCCTGGGCCTGCTCGTCCATTGGGACTTTTATAATTTCCTCTGGGAGCCTTACGATCTTTTGGCACTGCTCGTCAATTGGGACGTTTATGATGTCCTGGGCCTGCACATCCTCTGGGACCCTTATGATCTTCTCGACCTGCTCGTCTTCTGGAGCTGTTATCTTTTGAGCCTGCTCGTCCTCTGGGGTTCTTATGATCTCCCGGGCCTGTTCGACCTCTGGGACCGTTAAGACCGTCTGAGAGTTCGCGACGGCCTCCCTGTTACTAACAAAGCCTTCTTGGAGTTTGAGCTCGGCCAGAATCTAAAACACATATTAATTTATAGACATCAAGGAAAAACTTGTATTAACAGAAAACCGAAAAGTTTGCCAACCTCTATCCATTCCTCTACAGTTTTCGCTGGTCCCCAAAGGTCATTCAGTGTGTCCTTCAGAGGCTCCCACTCGTTTAAGTCATTTGTTGACAATTTGTGGCTGTTATCCGGAAGTGTAGTTGCTATACATATATAGTGTAATAAATGGTTTATTTGCATAGCAGTTGGCTCGAAATTTTCACCCTGTAATATAAATTAAATTACACAAAAAAATTAATTTAATTAACATACTACTTACTATTACTTTTTATGGTGTAAAACAAATATTCCAAGATCTCAGAGTCCCTAAACGTTGCTTATTGTTAACCGACTTCAAAAGGAGGAGTTCTTTTCGACAGTATTTTTTTTTTAACATTGTTTCTGCTTTCACGAGGTTCTCTTCTTGCGGGACGGTTATGTCAATAATCATTGCAGCATATATCAGGCTTATTGGCTACAATAGTACTGTCAGTGATGACGGACCGAACCCAATACAATGTGATATGACCATTATCGAGAACTGGATCGGGTACATACTTATAGTACGTTACTGCCTATACTAAAAGAGAAAATATTTTGATTATAAACTTGGCTATTGGAAACAAGAAGGCTAATCTTGGTTACAAGGTGCCTTTGTGCAAATACTCTCCGCTAGACGAGAACAACCAAAGATAACATTTATTTATTACATGGAGGAGGACTTACAGCTAATAAAACCAGACAAAAAAAAAGGAAACCATAATCATTAGAAAGCCAATTACAAGTCCTAAAGTATGGCGAATTGATTCTCTCGGGCATGTCACCGGTCCGGCAGACGTCGACCGTGCCGTCCTTCATAATAAATACCTGGTAGTTATTCTTATATAAATAACATAGCATATCTGTTTATTGTTACATAATTTCATAACATTACAACACGTCAGTACACTCTAAAGTGTTACGCAGATACATAGTTCACCCTGCTATACCCTCATTTCCAACCTTAAAAAACACATTTTCTTGTGTTATATTCAACTTCAGTGACGTACATATATACGTCTTTTGTACGTGTATTTATCACCTCACTCCTCCTAAACGGCTTGACCGATTTGGATGAAACTATGTGTGTATATTTGAGTGGGCAACTAGATGGTTTGAAGATACAATTCAACCTGATAGGTGGCGCTGCAATCAGGTTCTCAATTTTATTTCTGACGAAAAGCCAGCTTTCTGACAGGACAAATTCTGTCGGGACCCTTAGTATAGCTATAAATTGACTGTCGGCCCAAGTTAACACTACTCCATCGGACACATTTCGTTACTAGGAAAATAAATAATGTCTGGGGTTCTGGGATATTGCTCTACAAGAGTACTTTATTCGGGAGGTTCTGGGTTGGTTCCCGTAAGGTGAAAGCCACGGGCTCGAACGTGGGCTATTCACGCTAGATGGTTCAGAACTTTTGAGTACGTTGACCATAGCATCTTGCTACACAAATTAGAAGCTTACGGCGTAAGGGGAAACATACTAAATCTTATTAACAGCCAGTTTCTTCATCAAAAGTAACAGCCAAAGTAATGTCATAAAGTAAAAGTAACGGTCAAATTCGTTTCTTCACAATTTTAACTGTTGGTTTAACTGTTACTTTTGCCTTTAACTTTTACTGCTCAATAAGTGGCTGTTAAAGCTAAAATCACTGTCATTTTGACAAAGTTGTAGGTTATATAGGTTTCATTGTATTTATTTCTAAAATATTTTAGTACTAAAATGTTATCACGAACTTCGTCCAGTGAAAGTTCAAGTTCATCAGACGATGAACTAATCATTAGTTTATTAGCGTAGGCGTAAAAAGTTTAATATTCGCAAAGATCATTTTTTATGGGACGACGCTGATTTTCTATTCCGATACAGAATTTCAAAGGAAACAGTTACATACCTCAGCCTATTATTACAAGATAAACTGACGCCAACCACAGAAAAGTAAGTTTATACAATTATTGCTGGTTTTACGATTTTATGCAACGGGATCAATGCAACAAGTAGTGGGCGATATAGCTGTCGTACATAAAAGTACAGTATGTAAATGCGTTTTCAAAGTATCTCACGCTATAGCTTCTTTAGCTGGGATGTTTATACAAATGCCAAAAAATGAAGAACTTGAAAACATATCTTGTCAATTTTATGAGATAGCCAGATTTCCAAAAGTAATTGGAGCTATTGACTGTACCCATATAGTAATTATATCACCTGGTAAGTAGTATTTATTGCCAACCTACACTGCCACTACTATCATTTCCTAGGATAAATAGTACCTATCCTGTTTTAATCGAGGATATGGTCTGTGCCTCTGTATTTCAAAACAAATCCTAACACAATAAAACTAGGTTGGGTTTTGCGGGTTTACTAATAATAAAGACAACATAACTGGGCGTCAAATTCATGTCCAAATATCGCTCATTATCTTCGAAAAGCTCCATATTAATGTACATATGTTATTATTTATCAATTCAATTTCAATAAAAACATTCTTTTTTTTTATGGCAATTGAGCCGATTTCGACTATTCTGCCAGTGTCACGTTGGGAATAAAAACATTCGTTCGTTTAAAAAGAAATGACATTTGACTTTTGGCACTACTTGACAGTGGATATTGTGATGTTGTCATGGGTAAAAAAAGCTCCCCACGTTTTTTTGGGGTAATTATGACGTTTTTGTTGTGGTAACTCAATTGACTTTTAGTTTAACTGTTACTTGGATGAAGAAACACATTTGCTGTAATATCAGTAATGGTCAAGTAAAAGTTAATACTTTTACTGATAGTTTTAGTTGTTGATGAAGAAACTGGCTGTTAGTCGTACGTTACTAATAGAAAACAGTACACAGAAATTGAAAAAAAAATAATATTAAGACAAACCCTCGGTTTCTGATTTAAGCATTCGAAGTTGAGAATTACTCAAACTCTACTTTGCCCTGAAAACCTGTCAAAATTTGACAGTTAAATATGGTTTGAGACGTTCTTAACTCAAAATACTCAATCCGCCCAAAGAAAGAGAGAAATTTGCTAATACACTGGTTTTTCTTCCAAATACAATTTATCTTTTAATTATAGATTTTCTTGCCCGGTTGGTCTACTTACCTCCTCCAAATATTTTTTTTTACACTTTGTAAATACACTACCACATAATTCTGACTGAGTGATCAGTAACTCTATAGCACAGTGCTTAAGTATATCGCACTTAAGAACTATACTTTGAGTAAACATTCACCTTAATGTACAGGACATGTGGGGAGCTTCTTAAGACAAATTAATAAAGACAAAAAAATAAAAAAGTACATGAAATGGTTTTAAAGTATACAGTAATTTAATTATTTTTTAGAAGAGCTATGGAGACGTGTCCTTGCTGCCTAATTTTAGTCAAATTAGGATGAAGTGAGGGTATTTCTTATGTTTACTGTTTTATTTTGAAAGCATTTTTTAGGATAGTTTTATTTATTGTCAGTTGAACGACAGACAGCGATAGATTGTCGCTATCCTATCATTTTTAATATCATTTTAAATCACATAAATAAAAGCAGTATTCGTGCATGTTTTCTGTTTTATTTCCATAAAGCTTTATTCGAACTAAAACTAATCACTAACGTTTAATATTTTACCAAATCGGTACAATCGTTCTCTTATAATATTATCAGAGCAATTTTAAGCCATACTAAATAAAAAATACATATATGTATATTTATTTCCATTAAAGCTCACATTTACATGCAAACATTTATTTATGAAGTATTTCCATGATAGGCTCATTAGAAATAAAACATTTGACACAAAAAATAATATATTTACTCGAAGACTAAAGGATTTAGTCGCGACTTTGCTCCCATGACGTGAAGCTGTAATATTCCGTTACCGGTGTAAATACTTAAAAAAGCATTTTGTTTATGTCTTTAAAGTATAACATAGAAGATTCCCTATACTGAAGTATACCACCTATATTAGATCCCTTACTTTCTTGGGGAAAGTACGGAAAAATTACATACTAAACTTATCACTATTATATGATAGTTAATATAAAAATGCACTTACCTATGGCCGTATTCTTGAAGTGTGTCGTAGCCTTGTAAAAATCATTTGCACACGTAAAATAACATTAAACAAATATAAGAACAACATTACATGCAACATTTATACATAATTCATAATGTAGTAAGCCCAATATAATATAAACAATTATGACAACAAGGACCTAAATACTAAGATAGCATTCTCAACTAGGTAAGAATACATTACACTTACAGTTAATTAAACTTAATTAGACTTACAGAGGAGACATCAGCGGCTTGTTGGAACAGCTTAACGGCCAGATCCAGGTCTTTATCTTCTAAGATCTTAGCCGCCTTGTCAAGAACGCTAGCACCGCTATCACCCGACCCATGTTGTTGATACAGGCTTGCCGATTCAACAGCTAGGTTGTAAATCTGGAAACACAATATTCCATTCAAATAACAAACATCCCTATGGTCTTGCTTGTTTAAAAAAGTAAAGATATTTTATAAAACTATATTGAATATTTTTAAAACATTAAAAAAACGTGTTATGCTGACCCCAAATAAAACGGGACAAGGGCAGGAAGATGATGACGATATTGCATATTATTCGATTGGCACGTGTGTCACAAAGTGCTCAGTGCAACGGTGCACGGCACTTTCGAAACGCAAGAAACCACAAAAAAATCACGTAACGGAAAGACAAAATATGTAGAAAATTGTACACCTCCCGTACAAACAAATTGTCGTATAACCGACTATTTAGGTTATTTTTGGCATATAAATTAATAGTCTGATATATTGCTACACTACGACCGTTTGCCGTGTATAGTATAAGATGGTAGTCAATTCGCGAAAAAGTAAATTTTCCTGATTTCATGCTCCGTAAAGTGTTTAAGCCAGTTGAACGAATTTTCCATGCAAAAATAAATATCAGATAATTTAAAAAAATCCAAGTGAAGACGCTCCCCGGATAAAAAATATCAATGTGTTATTCCAAGATAAATGCCCTTCCGCAGAACAAAATGTACAGAAGTCAATCTACATACAAAGCGCGCTCGAGCAACGCACACATAGACACCGCTCACGGACACGATATCTTAACATTTCGATACGGGGGACAATTTGATATGGTGGACGTTAAGTGACTAAAGGATCTCGGCGCGCTCGGACCAGTGCGAGCGCGAGTGCATCCACTTGACACACGCATCTATGAACTTTTTGTGCAATTTTTGAGCAAAAGAAAAGTCATTTTAACTGTTCATTGGACAGTTGTTTAAATTCAACATTTAATGGTGAATTATCGTTTTTAAGCTAGTACTAGTTTTTTAGAAAGTTATGTATGTATTTGCTTGTAATTTGACAGCAAACCTAGCGCGACCGCAGAGCGTAGGTATGAAAAGTGAAGTACATACATGAGATTGACTTCCGTACCTATCTATTTTTTTGTGGTCTGAGCGTGAAGGAGTAACAAACACATATGTATAATAGACACACACACATGCAAACTTTCGGCTTTATATTATTACTAGCACTTCGCCCTTGACTTCGTTCGAAAGAATGTTTTCATAAAAACTTTAACACACCTCATATTCGAGAGTAGTTTTGGAAAACTAATAATGCCATCTTTATTATTTATTTCGGTTAGACTTAATGCCAAGTTTCAAGTTTATAATACCAAGGAATAAAATATATTCTCCCATACAACCTTTGATATCCCCAAAATCATTTTGCAGGGGTAGTTTCGAATAACGGATAATGAAAACCTGATTCATTTACTTAGGTTACTGTTTATGCCAAGTTTCAAGTAAGTATATTGGTCCAAAGAATAAAATTTTGCATATAAAAAATTTTCACGTTCATAGTCCCCATAGTTTCGGCTGTGCGTTGACAGTCGAAATTGACAGTCAAAGTTCGTTAGAGCGACCGAGATGAAATTTGCCCGAGCGGCAAGCGAGGGTGTTGTGGAGCCGAGTGCTGCAGTGACAAATTCGCTTAGCACCCAGTCCGATAAGATAAATACAATAAATTGTGTCAGACTAGTTCGCGCACTTTTCTACACTAGTGCGGAAACAGTAAATTGCGTTCCCGAAAGCGGGTAGGGATAAAAGTAGGTTTTTGGGTGAATTGAAAAATACATTTGCAGCACACACTAGGAAATGCAAAACCGGCCAAAATTAAAAACCAGTTTTTTTTTTTCGGTTTTCCTAAAAAAAAACCCGGATAACAATGTAACCGTTTTGAAAATAAGTTTTTTTTTTATTTATGTGTAAATGATATTTTTAAACTGTTAAATTCAGGCCGCCTACAGCTTGCATCTCTTTAATTAAATAGAACATTATCTATTTAAAAGAAATGTATATGTACTTATTTCAAATATAAATGAAAATGCATAAATATATTGAGGTAAAAGATATATTTGCGTTTTGTGTTTAAACTCAGTAGGTAAAATATAAATCAAGAGTACCAAAAAGATCAACTAAGCGTAATTTAGTTATTATAAATATCACGCATGAATATAAAATACTTTCATTCATTATTCAATTAACTAACAATAATAACTGTATTTCATTACCTTTGCTTTAGTTGCTGTTCCAGATTTTTTTTATTTTCCACTATAGAAAACGACAATTCGCATATTATCTGCCCAGAGGTCGACTTCTCTTGTGTTCTTCTGATTCACATTTCACCACGAACACTTATAACCACTGTATAAAGCACAAACACAATAGTGATTGCGTTAATGAGTACAGTAAATATCGCATTGCGGCCCTATGAAATTTTGAATTTCCATTTCCACTCACACACTGTTTCATCATAATGGCGTGGCGTCATGCCTATGACGCCACACCATTGCACGCATTTGCTAAGCGTCTTGAGTTCTTCTGATTCACATTTCACCACGAACACTTATAACACTGTACAAAGCACAAATACAATAGTGACGGAAGCTCTAAATTCCTCCCCTGAAGCTTCAGTTGCTTTATTGAAAGCAAACTTGCCAGGCTGTCCGGTTGAATTTCAATTCAAACATATAAACCCTTTGACAGTCGTAAAGGATTTCCGGCAAATAAAAGTCAAATTAACCGAAGACCTATGGGGAATGTCTCTTAAAGTATGCGCATCTATAATTGAGACCATAGCACCATACTTAGCTTTAATATTTAATTTGTGTGTGGACCAAGTAGTCTTTCCGGATATAATGAAGTACAGTAAAGTTATACCACTTTTTATACCCGGTGACCATAATGACACTAATAATTACAGACTTGTATCAGTATTGCCGGTTTTCAGTAAAGTGTTTGAAAAAGTTATGCTTAATCAAATGCTTTACCATTTCAACAGCAACAAAATCTTTCATGATCAGCAGTATGGTTTCACCAAAGGACGTTGTACGACTGACGCTGGTGTCACTTTATTGAAACATATATTTGCAGCGTGGGAAGAAGCCCAAGATGCGATAGGATTTTTTTGTGACCTCTCTAAGGCTTTTGATTGTGTTAATCACGAAACCTTGCTTTTAAAGCTAGAACATTATGGACTAGGTAAACTTGCACTCAGCTTGGTGAAATCTTATTTAATTGATAGGCAACAGCAAGTTCAAATAAACGGTATCAATTCTCCGGGTTTGAAAGTCAAAATGGGTGTACCACTAGGCTCAATATTAGGTCCTTTTCTCTTTTTAGTATATATAAATGATCTACCGCATCTATTAAAAAAACAACCACATAGTTATTGTTTGCTGACGATACGTCGTTAATTTTTAAGATCAATAGACGTTCCACAACTTGATGACGTAAACAATGCTTTACAGCAAGTCCAAAACTGGTTTATTGTTAATAATTTAGTGTTAAATGGAAAAAAACTAAGTGCATAAGATTTGCGTTACCGAATGTTAAAACTAATTACTCTGACATAGTATTGAACAAGGAGAAACTCGAATTCGTCGAGAATACGGTTTTCCTAGGGATCACGCTTGACTCGAGGCTACAATGGGGTCCTCATTTAACATCTCTGGCAGGTCGGCTTAGTTCAGCAGCATATGCTGTCAGAAAAATCCGTCAATTTACGGATGTGGATAATGCGCGACTAGTTTATTTTAGTTACTTTCATAGTATCATGTCATACGGTATTTTGCTATGGGGACGAGCTGCAGATATAGAGTCTATTTTTATTCTGTAGAAAAGAGCTATCAGAGCCATATATAATCTTCGCAGAAGCGATTCTCTTAGGGAACTATTTAAGGAAATAAACATCCTGACGGTCCCTTGTCAATACATTTATGAAAACATTATGTATGTTCGGAAAAATATTCATCTTTTTACTAAGATAAGTGACAGGCACAATTTTAATACTAGGAACAGGAACAAATTAGATCAACCTCAGTTCAGATTGGCTAAAGTACATAGTTCTTTCATGGGGTACTGTGTAAAATTTTATAATAAAGTCCAAATTTAAAGCATGCCTTAAACGCACACTATGTAGACAATCGTATTACCTTAAACGCACACTATGTAGACAATCGTATTATAAACTGGAGGATTCTACCTTGATAAAAACGCTTGGCTAAATGCCGGTCCTGCTCTGCAGCCACACAACACAGCCAATTTTACCTTCAAAGTAGTTCATATATATATATATATACATTGGAAGAGATACTATTCTCCTTTTTGTATAGTTGTTTTCGAAATGTTTTTTATTTATTTTATTTGTTTATTTCAATAGAGTTTATGATAATTTATAACCTTTTGTATTTGGAAACAATAGCATTGTATAATGTAGAAGCAATTTGTTTTTCAAGTTTTGTGAATGTGAAGTACCATGGAGCATTTTTATTAGGTTACAACTTGTTTGACATTACGAGCATGGCAGTTGAGTTTGTCATGCCAACTCAAATGTCTCGCTGATGGTGGCACGTATTATTGGATCATTCAGTTCCCTTCAAAATGGTTGAGCTGAGTGGGGCTGATGCACGCGTCATGCTCGTGAACGGGTGCCGTCAATTGAGACTGGTCATCTCTTAGCTGCCAGTGACTTAATTCAATTTCTATATTTTTTTAATTAGTTTTTTTTTTATTTATTATTACTTATCTACATTATGCTCATATTAGAAGCGACAAGAAATATGTAACAAAGATTTATGTAACTCATATGATTTAAAAGAGTGTCCATGAAGTTTCTTGCACGTTCTTCTCCATAGAGATCTACACTTTGGAACGTGCAATTTAGGTTCAATTGTATTTTTTTTTTTGATTGACCGACATTTTGACAATTCAAAGGTGCCTGTAATTGGTCTATTTGAAATAAACGGCAATATGGCATACGGCCGTATGAAATTTTGAATTTCCATTTCCACTCACACACTGTTTCGTCATAATGGCTTTTGTCGTACCTCGGAACTCAGGTATAAATTTTGTTTATTTTTTTTGTAGTAATTTTGACCTGGATACTAAGTTCTTTAAGCCACCGCCCTTTTATAGACGTGGCGTAATGTTGTCACTTTATACGTATGTAGATAATTGTATTTCCTCACTATTTATTTATTACTGTTATTTCCATTTATGACTTTGTCCTAAAAATGTATTTATATTTATTTTACTCAAATCTATTGGTACACAAAACCGTTGCCGACTTCTGTGAGTCGATAACGTCACCGGCCCACGCTAAAAACCAGCGCTGTGGACTCGTCGCATTTTTGCGTTGTGGACACGGCATTATGCTGAGCGTACGGCCGTTTTGCTCGGACGTGGCGCATATATGTTATTTTTAATTAATTATGTTTAAGTCTTGCAAAATGTTTGCAATATGTTAGTTATAAGTTTACGCCTTTTCCGGCAAATAAAATGATTTTCTTTCTTTTATTGTGTTCCAAAGTTGTACTCGTATGTGAATTCATTCATGTGAATAAAAATTTTGCGCTATTTCGCTTGCAATACCTATAAAATGAAGCGCAGTTTCGAGGAACTCAACAACGTAATAAAAGTAATACTCGCAACAGCAGTAGGTACTTGTACTTGCATATTACTCTACCTTTCTCGTTAATACTTCAGAGTTATCTCATTATTTAAAGTTATTTCCAGACTTGATTGATTCGTGTGTATCATAATTATTATATTTTTTATAACGGCAGTTCCGCCCTAGCACCGAATGATAGATTGAGCGCCTGAAAGTTGTTTACTTTTGTAGGAACTTATTAATAACAGTAGGGAAACAAAAATCAATCTATAAATATTAAAAAAAAGTATCGTCCTGTAAAGTAATTATCAAGTAATCATAACTTTGTTAGTACATCACAATAATTTATATATACTAGTCAAAACATAATAAGGGCCACTTGTTATTTTTAACAGCATAGCATAGCATAGCATAGTCGGCCTTTTAATGTTCCCACTGTTGGGACTCAGGCCTCCTCTCTAGGAGAGGGAATGGGCCGTAATCCACCACGCGGGCCCAGTGCGGGTTGGTGGATGTCACATGTCTTTGAATTTTTGGTTCTAGGACATGCCGGTTTCCTCACGATGTTTTCCTTCACCGTTTTGAGAGCAGTGGTGATGAAATAAATTACACAAAGTAATGCGCCTGGCTGGGTTTGAACCCGCGACCTACAACTCGTAAGTCGGGGCCGTTACCACTCGACCACCACTGCTCTCATTTTTAACAGCGGTAGCGATAATTTATTTTTTATGGTTCTCAAGTAGCTGAACGTTTAATGTAGTGTTACCTTATTTGTTTACAAATATTTTTTGAGTGTCCTACCTGCATAATTGTGTAAAGTGGATAGTTTTTGATACTTTATTGTGGCCATTTGATTCTACCCAATTTTAAGATGGATTTTAACTCAGTCAAACTGACGATTCTGTCAAGAACAGTTTAAGTTTTGTTTAAATTGTGGCTGAATTAACATTTTAAAAAAATTATGCCGACAATCCGACGCCATATGTACTTTCCAACCGTAACTAGGGCCGTAACATTGCTTCAAGAAGGCCATTCGCAGCGTTCTGTTGCGTTGCAGCCGGGTTTATCCCGGCGAGCGATTCAGATTGCTTGGAATCGATTTCAAGAGACTGGGAGACTAACCAGGAGACGGGAATCTGGCAGAATTCGAGCAACTACCGCACAGGAGGGCCGCTACGTGCGTTTGACTGTGCGCAGAGAACACTGCACCACAGCCCGCTGTACAGGTACACGTGTTAGTGATCAAACCATTCGAAATCGGTTACACGAGGACCAGCAGTTCTCCAGGAGACGCGTAGTGCGGATGCCATTGACAAGTGCTCATCGTGCAAACCGATTATCGTTCGCAAGGCAGCATCTGGCATGGCATCAGTGATTGGAGCACAGTATTGTTTACGGATGAGTGCAAAGTAAAATTTTTTAGTAATGACCGTCGCATTAGGGTCTGGAGGCCTGAAGGTTATATCGAGGAGGTCATAAGACCCCATGTGGTCCCATATGCACAGAGAATCGGCGCAAGATTCCGTCTCATGCACGATAATAGTCGCGCTCTTACAGCTAGGGCTACCAGAGAAGCCCGAGAGGAGGCTGGTATACTGACGTTGCCCTGGCCTGCACACAGTCCGGATCTCAATCCTATTGAACACATGTGGGATTTACTAAAACGCAGTGTTCGGAGCACAAACCAACCCGTACACAATGAAAGACAGCTAATAAACGTTCTAAAATCAAGCTGGGAACAAATTCCTCAAGAAACAGTGGTACACCTGGTGGAGGAGTGTACCATCCAGGCTTCAAGAGTGCATTAGAAAACGAGGAGGGCACACAAAATATCGAGGAAAGTCACCAATCAACCAATACCTAATTTGTTTCTTTTTTCACTTAATTTTTATTCCGTACTTTTTGTTTACACAGATGTTAGTTTTTAGAAAGTGGTGTAATTTTTTTTTTTGATAAAATCCTTCGTCATTTTATGCTGTTTACAATAAAAAACTTTAAAAATTCATGAGAATACTTTAAAAACGTGGTAGTCCTTATTTTGACTAGTATATATACAAAAGGAGAAACTGCCTAACTGACATATCAACGCACAGCTGAAACTACTTGGACTAGGAGCGTGATACTTTGCAAGGCGAGCACTTAGAGAGTATTTTCCAAAATTCTTCCCATAAGAGGATAAAAAAGGGGTCCAAAGTTTGTATGGAGAAACCTAGATTCATTCGGGCGAAGCCGCTGGCAGAAGCAAGTATCTTACAATCCTCACGCCACCTGTCCATATTTATATTGACTTCCCATTTTTTACATTCACCACTATTTTAGTCAAATGAGTTTCACGCCACCTCATCACATGGCCATACAAACGAATATTTGTTTTTATACCACTTTAGTTTTAGTATATGCGAAACCCGAAACACGTGTCTAGTGTTTTTATTTAAAAAAAAACTATATATATAATATATATAAATGCACTGGCACCTAATGCCCGCTATGACCTGATGTGACCTGAGTCGTACTTAGTTTCGGTGGTATCCAACTTGTGACTTTTTAAATATTTTTGTGATAAAATATAACACGGTGCAAAAATAATTGGAATGGATTCAGTTACTGATTCTGAATAAACTATATTCAGGTTTCGCATATACTAAAAACCAGTGCCACTATCAAATGGCAGTTAATCAAAACACTTTTGTGTATTTCAGTATCGGGTTAATTCCTGGAACACTACTTCAATGTATTATTTATAGAAAATAAACCGGCCTATGGTTCCCACTTCCTCCCACTTAAAAATAATTCAATTGTCTTTAAACCTTTTTAATATTTACTTAAACTATAAATAAGTTAATAAGAGTTATTTTCCATGCTATCTCTTTCTATATCACAATATATAATTAATTACATAATCTAAGACAAGGTAATAAGTACCTGCGTTATCTTAATTCCAAATCTTTATTTTTTTCTAATATTTAGCTGATTTCAGAAATTGACTTAATCTTTTTCTTGTTGACAAGAGGAATATTCCATGAAATAGTCATAACATGTTAGCAATACACGTGTCCAATTAATCGGTGTATTGAATCGTATAATGACCACTGGGGGCGAAATCCGGCCACCCCCACCTAAGTCACTGCTCGCGAGCCCTTTTGTTTTACCTTAGCAACGTGGGTTGAGCCACCCACGCCGGGGTCGATATATAATACTAACGATGGGTATTCATTACTTCAAATACAAAAAAATATATTGGATTATTTATTTTTTTGCTAATTAACTACGTAATGTAGGAACATGATACTCTTATCCCACGTTGGTTTGGTTTATTCCATTTTAATTCCGACAAACTAATACCACTGTTATTTATTTGCTCTCAATTTTATTTTCTATTCTGAACGGATACCACTCTTTAAATAATTTAATTTACGAACAGATACCAGTAACTTTAATTTGGTACAGTCAGCTCAGTAAAACCTAATCAAATTGTTACTAAGTAATATATTTACTAAGTTATAGGTAAGACTGTAAGAGTAGTTTATGGGAATGATCTTGCTATTTTTTTACCTGCAAAGAAAGGTGAGTTTGTTATATTGTTGTAAAATTCGAAACCAATCAAGAGTCGAGTATGGCACCACTTAAGTCAATAGAATAAGGTTCGTTTCTATTTTGATAATAATTATTATTTCTTTTGTGCTTTAACTCGGAGAGAAATTGTTACTACATAACTTCCTCAGTACATTTCCATGCGGTGGCGGTGACGTATTCGTACCGCAGTGACAGTGATTTTTATTTATTAATTGAGTATATTTTTGTATAATTAACTTCACTTTAAAGTTTTATTTAAGATATTGATCGAGCGTCTTTTTGACGTGACAACGTCTTATAAATTGGTTTGCCGGGTGACACTTCAAGAAACTGCGTTACGCTCCGCTCACGTTATGCGCTCACAATGAGAGCGAGTGAGAGGCACGCGTCCCTTCCACTCACACGATTTTACCACTCAAAGTCGTTGTCACGTAAAACTTTCGCCCGTATACCGACTTTACAGGCAACCAATTTTTTTTTTTTAATCCAATCAAATGTAAAATTTACATACAATTTAATCATTTTTAAATTGTAACACTTATTAAATTAATTATGATTATTAATTATTATTACTTGAATAGAATAATGGTCAGACTTTCTGGCATCTGACTACCTGTAACGACTGTCAATGATCTACGAATGACAGCCAGGACTAACGGCTTTACAACTCGTAACTGACACAATCTAGCAACATTATTCTGTAAATTTTACTAACTAAAATATTCGTAAACAACATATTAACATGTTGTGACATCGCTTTACCATACAACAAATTAAAACAATTATGTCATCTCAATCACATTCACTGAGCACATACATGAATCTTGTTTACCAGAGCAGAATTAATTTATTCTAAAATATGCATTTATGTATTAAATTTAACAAATACGATAAAATTATCAGGAGGTATAATTAAAAATCCCATGTACATCAACATCATTAAAATCCTTGTAATGGCTGAATAAAGAATCTTTACCCATAATTATAGGTTGTTCAGGTCTCTTAACGTACAGTTTTATTTTTAATACGATATATTTTTTCATTTTCTAGTAGGAGTATTTTTTTATACACACAGTACAATAAATCACCATTATTAATAATTATTTTTAAGCTATTATACTATATAATCGTTATTTTTTTTAAGCTTGTACAAACAAAACAAATAACGTGCGTCACGTACACCTTGAGATTGTCCACTGACTGTGATTGTTTAAACTTGTTTTTATAAAGCTGTGTATAAAAATCAATAAAATTTTACGTCCTAAGTAAGCCCGTACAACGCTTGCGTCGCGTTGATGGGCATGTTGATAGCAATGATGCGTCCCTCGAGCCAGGACTTGGGCTTGGTCGTCCAGGTCTCCAGCAGTGGTGTAGCTGATGGGAATGTGCCCACAGCTGGTAAGTTAGCCCGAAGTTTTTATGTTTTTATAATTTTTTTTTTATACGACATTGAATTCGTTATTAAGAGTTTCTAAAATTGTGTTCTTAACACATATTTATACTTTGACACCTGTATATATATGTGTATATGTGTGTGTGTATGTGTATCAATTAAACAAATATTTACTGGTAAAATTATTTATTGAATTTTTTATCCTTAAATAATTTTTAAGTGTCAGGATGAATAGCTACTACAAATCACAATGAAAACTTAAAAATATAATAATTTTTGAAACTGACATAATCAACAGTAGGAAAACAATTAAAGAGTGTTTCATTAAAAAAACTAGACAATATAATAATGGCTGACTGTCGACAGAAAGAAAAAAAATTTCAGTTTCGTAATTTTTATGTATATTTAAACAGATCGGACTAACTTAACGAGTGACGTCCGATCTTCAATTATGTGAAGTCGCACTTGCCCGGTTTTTTGAGTATTGGAAGCTTAACATTAAGCCTCAGATACAATAGGCGACAAATATTACAACAACACAAGTTGCATCACACTGGGCAACGTTGCAGCGTCACGTAGACTGAGCGTTGCGCGTCATGTTGGGGACATTTTTTCTCCTGTATCTGAGGCTATACTGCATCGCCCATTCGAGAAAGTCACGTTGCATGTTGCGTGTCAACGCTCCGAAACAACAGTGACTTTTCAGCCTCTCGAAGGCACTCTATAAGGTAGACTGATGAGCTCGTGCCTTGCTAATCCACTGCATGCGAAAAGCACCTCTTGATTTGGCAACGCTTGCGGAGACCTATGTGCAGTAGAGATCAAAATCTTCCAGCCGAAATGATAATAATGATTCTGCTTCTTGGACGCTTGTTTCTTGTCAAATATCGGGATCCAGAAGATTATTGGAGCATTGCTGTTAAGTGTCAACTTCACTAATATGTCTGAATCGGTTTAGTAAACACAGGCGACGTACGCGAATAAACGATCGATCCTTCTCAGAATACGAGTGAACGCACAAACAAATTAACGAACCGAAAAATTCCGAACACTATTGAAATAGTTAGATTCTTATCAGACGCCCAATAACAGTTACATCTCCTTTTTACACCTAATAAGCTCATCGCTCGGTGTCCACTCGTTGTCGACAGATGGTCCACGTTTGGATGCTGCGTGTAAACAATTAAACGTCACGTAATCAACGAGTACAACAAAGTGAGTAATTTATTAAGGAATGACGGGAAAGGCTGCAATGTGTCGCCAATGCATCGTCTTCGCGCGTGAAACACTCGCAGATAGCACACGCTTCATTCGGGACTAGTGCGTGGCAAGCGTGCGAGCAACTGGTGACGACCGAGTGGTCGACTGATCACCCCACAGGCGTGACACTCCGGAGTGGATGCGGTGAGCGTATATCCATAGCACCGTATACAGATAGTACAAACCGCTCGAGGCGAGGTGATGTACCTTTGCACTATTTTACCCATAATTTCGATCAACCTGGCCGATCTTATTTAAATTCACATATATAGAAACCTTTGATAAAATATAGTCGCGGGAGAAGTTATTCGATGATTTACCACCTCATAAACAAGTCAAAATCTTTTCAAAATGTTGGTAAAGACTGAAATCGGAAAAGTCTATGGATAATTCGGTAGAAATCCAAGGTCTTTCACCTAAACATATCAAGATAAAGATTTTTTTTAAAAGGGTATTTTGGCTCTAGATAAAAGATTTGCTAAATGTATTGACCTAAAGGGCGATTACGTCGAAAAATAAAATAATATTTGAATAAATTCATTTTCTAACATAGCTATTCTCACTACTTTTTGATCACCCCTCGTATTATAGATAAATTAGACACAGAACAAATGATCATGGCTATTCACACAAACATTTGTCCTGGGTGGGAATCCTCCGTCATAGTAGTCAGGGCCACTAACCACTAGACCAACAGGCCAGTTAAACAATACAAAATTATCTGTTCCGTACGGGAATCGGACCCGCAACACACTGTGCGCCAGCCAATCGCTCAATCACTCTTCAAGACTTACCAGTGTAATCCAGGCCACGTTGTCAGTGATAGTCACCCTAGATAGAAAGTAACTTGGACTCACCTCTTCCGGAGGAGCGGTTTCCTTACTGACAATAATTGCGTTTTCCAGAGCCTTAGCCGCGTGGAAGAATGCGTTGTTCTTCTTATAGCATTCCGAAGCCTTCAGGTGGCACTCCTTAGAGTTCGGCAGGTCTCTAGCAATGCGGTAGCATTGCGCTGAAAAATACATAACCATGTAGGAACTGAATTTCTTAAGATAAAATTACGATTACATGATGGTGATTGTTTGCAAAATTATCCGCAAGAGTTTTCAAGAAGAACATCGAAGCGACAATTTGCGTTTTTTGCAAGAATGCGCGTTTCTCCCACAATAAAGAAGTAGGTATTTATGAAAATATGTTAAGAGGACTACAGAAAATAATCTCGAGTTACAATGATCCACTGCATTAAACAGAATCAGAAAAATATATGTTATTCTTCAGGATAAATCCTAGACAGATAGTGTGTTTAAAACATAATACTGCTAGTTTAATATGATAGAAAAAAAACACTAAGATGCCTCTATAAAATTACTTTTATACTTTACTAGCTGACCCAGCGAACTTCGTACTGCCTAATAACGCCATCTACTGTCATCACCAGAACCAGAACAATTCATTTTAAAATGACATTTTAATCAGTGATGTCGTTGTATTTTTTGTTAATTTTTATATACAGTTTGAGTCTTTATAATGTGCACATATCGAAATGAGGGAATCTATGCTTAATTTTATCGATGGAAAAAATATTTTAAAAAATCTAAATATTTATTTATATTTATTATGGATTTTTTTTTAAATTTTGTTTGCTTTCGTGACTCCAGTGTATACAAAGCTGTGTAACTTTTAAACTAAACGATCTATCATGATGAAACAAACTCCATAATGATCGGAAGTAATTAGGCGTTTTTATTTTAATTAAGTATATTCTCTTTTGAATTAAGTATTTTTCCATAGATTACTTTATCTTCGCACAATACTTTATACTAAATAACCAATAACACTAAAAAGTTTTTTTTTGACGTGACAACGTCTTATAAATTGGTTTGCCGGGTGACACTTCAAGAAACTGCGTTACGCTCCGCTCACGTTATGCGCTCACAATGAGAGCGAGTGAGAGGCACGCGTCCCTTCCACTCACACGATTTTACCACTCAAAGTCGTTGTCACGTAAAACTTTCGCCCGTATACCGACTTTACAGGCAACCAATTTTTTTTTTCTGTAACAGCATCGAAATTGGTTATTAAATGAAGCAGTAATTAGTATTTCAAATATTAGAATGAGGAAGAGTGGGGGTGACATGAGAATATCTCGCTATCTCTTTTGTGCGCACATAACTTAATGGCCAACGTCACATTTCAGTATGCAGTGCATCCTTTATCTATTAGGTAGTTTCCACAAACAAAGGTTTTAACTTACTTAATTTTTAACCGATTTGAAAAAAAACTTCATTTTTTATTTGTGATAGAGTTACCTTTCTAAACAAATTATTAAAAAAAAATACAAAAACTTATATTATATTTTATTTATATTTATTATGGATTTTTTAAAAATTTTGTTTGCTTTTGTGACCCCAGTGTATACAAAGCTGTGTAACTTTTAAACTAAACGATCTATCATTATGAAACAAACTCCATAATGATCGGAAGTAATTAGGCGTTGTCATAAAATGAAAATTCTCAATAACAGGCCCTTATCACCTACCTTTTTTATTACTTTAAGTTATTCTTCATTTTATTAGGAACATAACGGTAAAAATTACATGTTTTTAAGTCGACTTGAACATTTTTTATCACTGTCAAAGAAAGGCCGAGCGCATAGCTATGTGAGGAGATTTTTAAACAACAATTATCATGATCAATGGATCGGCCGGCAAGGACACTGTGGAGGTGTGCCCCGCTTGGGCAGAGCATAGCCGTGTCCTCGTGGGGGCGATCTCTCGCGCCGAGCCTTGGTCCGGAGCGAGGAGGAGTGGCTGCCTCCTTCTGCGAAGCAGTAATGCTATATATATGCTATGCTTTGCTAGCAAAGGAGGCGGCTGATCGCGTGAGGCAACGGTCCTCACGCCCCAACCGCCGCCGGGATTCCGATCCCGATTTCCGGCCACTGAAGGCGCGGGCTTGCGAGCAATGGGTGGCTCGCCGTCCGACCGTCCGGTAACCGTCCGGACCAAGCCCAAGTCGTCGACGGTGCGTACTATTTCCACGCGCGCCTCAGGGAGAAAGCAAATTGTAGGGGCCCAGCAGGGTCGAAGCCTACTGGGGCCACGGGTAGTGTGGAGAAGGAACAGGAGTGGGTTTTTAGTCAGTAAAAGTCTGACACTATCTCCCGCTCCGCCCAAAAGCGGGATTTGTCATAAGATGATTTTACCACCTAACAAAAAAGGAGAGTGACACACCAAATTTTAATTCGCACGGCTTTGTGCTTACAACAACGAGGTGGACATTTTGAGAACCTGGCGCATTAAATTATGTATTTAATCATAAATGGGTTTGAATTGAACTCTTTTGTGCTAATTATCATCC
This sequence comes from Mythimna pallens, assembly GCA_961205895.1. Lineage (NCBI taxonomy): Eukaryota > Metazoa > Arthropoda > Insecta > Lepidoptera > Noctuidae > Mythimna > Mythimna pallens. Next base: position 2,761,617 of record OY540824.1, read on the forward strand.
CAAATAAACCACCCTTATAAGAACAATACAATTGCACGTTCGGAGTGCCATCTTTGAAACGACCCGCGCACATTCACAACAAAGTTCACAAAAAAAAGTTATCTACTTGCTAAATAATAGTGCGTAGCTATGCGCTGGGCCTTTCTTTGACAGTTGATAAAAAACGTTGGGGTTGAGTTAAAAATATGCAATTTTTACCGTTAGGTTTCTAATACAATGAAGAATAACTTAAAGTAATAGGAAAGGTAGGTGATGGGAGCGTGTTATTGAGACATTTTACAATTATTGTAAAATGAATGAAAAAAAGATCAGACTATTGCCAAAAAAAATGTTTATTTTTAATTGAGGCAATTTTTTTTCTACAATTTTCATTTTATGACAATATTTACTTCCGATCATTATGGAGTTTGTTTCGCAATGATAGATCGTTTAGTTTAAAAGTTACACAGCTTTGTATACACTGGGGTCACAAAAGCAAACAATTTTTAATATAAATAAATATTATTTAGATTTTTTTAAATATTTTTTCCGTCGATAAAATTAAGCATAGATTCCCTCATTTCGATATGTGAACATCATAAAGACACAGTGTATTTTCTCACCGTTTGAACCTTCCTTGGACTATTACGAATATTTCAAAACCGAAATTAGCCAAATCGATCCAGCTGTTCTCGAGTTTTAGCGAGACTAACGAACAGTTATTCATTTATATATATAGATAGATAGATAGATTTTTAATATACATGCAAACATTCCGATTGTTTGTCAGATTATTTTATATGCAACGTTCCTTTATAGTGTTTTAATTTTATAATTAAATCTGTAGATATTTGTAAATCGCTAAATGCGTAATATTTGCGAGTTTTTTGTCTTCGTACATCTTTTTCGTTTGTATGCAATCCGAGGGTGACCACGCTTTAGGGCCTATGGTCCTATTTCTACACACTATTTCTATTAGATCAATAGTTATATTTTTAGGGTGTTTTTAGCCGCATGAGTTGGTAAATTAAATTGTTTTTTTTTTAACGAAAATTACTGTATTTTAATTTAAATGTCACATTAACTACGTGATAATTTTCGTTCGAAGCTTGGGGTAAATCAGCCAAAGTTTAATTTGGATTTTATGACTTACCGGCCTGGCTATACTCATCAGCTGCCGAGTCAAAGTCCGCCTTCCAACGAAACATGTTTGTCTTCGCACTGTCAAGGAAATTTATATTGATAAGATGGGATTACAAATGATTAAATGGCAACAATTACAAGCAGTGATGAAACGCGAGCAATACGAATGAAGAAATGTAATTAAATAATAATAAGCATAGTTTAAACAGTATGTATAGCTACGGCAAAATATGTATTTGTATACAAAATGCCGCATCCTATGAAACAAATATTATACATTCGAACCAAAGACGTCTTGAGTGTTTTATTAAAAAAAAACAGTTATTATTAACTTTATTATTTGAATTAAGTATTTTTCTATAGAGTGTTTTTTCTGTAAACAGCATCGAAATTGGTTATCAAATGAAGCAGTAATTAGTATTTCAAATATTAGAATGAGGAAGTGGGGGTGTCATGAGAATATCTTGCTATCTTTTTTGTGCGCACATAACTTAATGGCAGTGACGTCACATTTCAGTATACAGTGCATCCTTTATCTATTAGGTACTTGGCAGTTTCCACAAACAAAGGTTTTAACTAACTTAATTATTAACCGATTTGAAAAAATACTTCATTTTTTTATTTGTAGTTACTTTTCTAAACAAATTATTTAAAAAAAATACAAAAACTTAATTCAAAACTTTTAAAAATGGAATTTGATAAACAATTTTATTAAGAGGACTACAGCACCTAAAGCGCGGTCACTCTCATACTGCATACTAAACAAAGAAATGCGCGAAGACAATGCTTGCAAATATGAAGCATTTTAGTGATTTAATAAAAATCTACAGATTTGATTATAAAATTAAAACACTATAACTATAAAACGTAGCTTGTAAAATAATCCGACAAATAATCGTATATTAGTCCGGTTTATAATTGATAAAAGTAATTTTTAGAGGCATTTTCGTTTTTTTATATATCGTACTTAATTAGTTGTATTATATTTGAACACAATATCTATCTAGCATTTATCCTGAAGAACGACACATATTTATTTTTATTCTGTTTACAACAGTGGATCGTATAATTTGCGCATTATAAAACTCGCGATTAGATCATGTAGTCCCCTTAAGTTCGTGTCATTTGTTTTTTATACTTTGCAACACATCTAGCAACGCCAAAAAATAAACGATTCGTTTCGAAAGATTATACATTCGCAATCCAGCAACTTAGCGCAACATGAAATGATCAAAGCATGAAAATCAGAGAAGGCAAAGGCTACAATTTACCTTTTCCTACCCATGACTGAAAAAGCAACAAAAATTTAACCTTCCGACCACCAATGTCTACTGTAGATGAAAAACCTTAAATAGAGCTCTTTAATAATAATAAAAAAAAAAACCTTAAAATAACATGTTAAAAAAATATAGCGCGTGATAGCCTTAGTTGGTTTCAGAAGGGTTAATATAGAAATTCTAGTGACATCTATTCAATAGCGAGGTGTTATTTCGATTAGCATTTTCTATATGGTATTTATTATATTTCCATTCTGCATAATTCGTAGCTCGCTGGAGCTCGACCAAGGATATAGGACGCAACTCGCCGTACGGACTCAGATATTAAAGTCTAAACAAACGAAAAATAGACCTATTGTTATCAAGTATAGGTATACATTACAAACCCCGAGTCTGTTGCTACTTCCTACTGTGTTTATGCAGCCTACTGTCTGAACGTTCGCAGTAAATTTTCAAGTTCCAGTCGAAATTATGTCACGTTCATGAGCAAGCGACACAAAACGCGACGCGTTGTTACCAAAAGTTCGGCGACACGTTAACCGACCGAAACTTGAGTGCCTGTTGAGTTTGCCTTCTTCTAAGCCCTCTATAATAGGCAATATTGTAATATAATTTGCTGGGCAATTCAACACGTCACAACCGCACACCACGAAGACACCGACTGACGACTAGGCTTGACGAAACGCCGCGCCGCCGTGTTTGCGACTGTTCGGCGCATTTGGTATGTCATGCCAACCGAATAAAACGACCGATAATTCAGTCGCTGAAGTGTCAGCGCCGTACGTTTCGCAGATGTGTGACCCTTAACACTGGCTTCTCATAACTGACATATCGTTTACATTTCGGGGAGTGTGCACGGGAATTGCTCAATCTAATTCCGCCAAGTCCATTCCATCATCGGACCACTAGACGTACGGCGTTGCGCCACCGGTACATGGTAGACATCCCACCCATACGCACAAAACGTTTTAAGAACACATTTATTATGCGTACAGCCAAGGAGTGGAATTCCTTGCCGGAGTCTGTGTTTCCAGTTAGCTACAACTTAGGGGTCTTTAAGTCAAGAGTGAATAGGCTATTTCTAGGCAAGCGTGCTCCTTCGTCGACCACATCATGGCTTGCCATCGGGTGAGATGGTGGTCAAACGCGAGCCTATCATTAATAAAAAAAAAAACCTATGTACCTATATATACCTCATCCTGCTTGTGCGGGTAACAAGTTATAAATCTTCCTAGCTTTTTCCCAACTAAGTTGGGGTCGGTTATCAGTCTAAATGGATGCAGCTGGATACCATTATTTTACATGAAGCGACTGGTTATCTGTCCTCCACATCCCAGCAATTCGGTAACACGATATCTCTTAGCTAGACTAGTATCAAAATATGCTTCTGACTATGCATTTCGACTGTCAAAGATCTACATAATATGACAGCCGTTACCAACGGCTTTCAGAAGCACGGAAGAATATCGGTATGTAATGGATGGTGACCATTGAGACTCCATTGCGAGTAACACAAGCATGAAAAATTTAAATTCACACTAGTTTGAGATTTAAATGTAGATCAATCTTTCATTACTACACATAAAAATGATTCTGTTACTGACAAAACAAACTAACAGACAACGCACAGCAAAATCAACAGATATGCATTTTTTTATTAGGTACACTAGAATATGCTAGGCAAAAATACGACTCAGCCGTTATCTATAATAGTACGTAGTAGAAATTGGTTCGGACGGAGCAAATCCGTCGTACCAAGTTTGAGCTTGTGTTACACTATAGATAGTAAACTAATTGAATTGACATGAAATAATGAGTGAGGGTACCTATATGTGTGCTTACCATCGTGTGAATTGGAATGGTAATAATAAGTCTTTACATATGAAATTGCCGTTTTTAAAATCGGGTTGCTTTGACGTGTTCTTATATCTTTGGATTGACTTGGAATTATAATTTCAAATAAACTTTATATTAAAGGTACGTTATTCTTTTTCCGAAATTAGTTATTTATTGGTTTCTTTACCCACGTGAATGAAAGTGATTGAAACATAAATAGACATCCTATTTATTAGCAGTTTTAAGTCCGTATACCGTGGATACACATTGTTTCCACGGTAGAACTCGTATTACAAAATAATGCGAGTTTTCTTAGATTTCATAAAACATTTTTATAAGTACTGCGATATTACAGAAAATACAAAACACAAAGAAAACAATAAATACCTAATTTCGAAAAAAGAATAACGTACATTTAATATAAAGTTTATTTGAACCTATAATTCCAAATCAATCCAAAGATATAACACTTCGAAGCAACCCGTTTTAAAAAAGAGAATTTCATAAGTAAATAACAGGAACATATAAGAAAACCGGAACAAGTTAAAGCCAGGGAAAGTAATTGTTTATCACTTTTAACTAATAACTGAAACTTATGAGTTTACATGTGGATGGATGGAGAGGGAGAGGGAGACCAAAGAAAAGATGGATGGTTTGTGTGAAGAGTGATATTGTAGCGACATCTATGGCGCCACATAAGAACTAATCCTGCATCGCGCAATCAAAGTTCTCCGCGCGATTGGAACATATAGAACAGCCCGAAATTATCTATCGGGCAGTAGTAGCCCACCAGACATAACACCCGTCTGGTCGGAGGATCCTCCCTTTTCAACGGAGGTTTGCGGGACTTTACTCTCTGTTCCGCCTACCTCCAAAATATGAAAGAAAAGGAAGTAAGTGATAGTATGACGAGTGACAGGGCAGAATGGAAGAAGAAAACGTGTTGCGCCGACCCCAAATAACACGGAAAAAGGGCAGGAAGATGATGAACTAATAACTGAAACTTCAGTTAGATAAAAATATGTAACTGCCACATATAGACTTTTTCCCAAAGGGCCGAACTTCACTGGGACGCCACGCGTCATGGCGACGTAGGCAGGTCGCGGGAAGCCAAAAAAATTTATGGATTGGCTGTGTGGCCAACAGTTGCCAGGTGATGAACACGCCATATAAATGCATGCATTTTCTTGGTCGCACGAACTGGCGGCACCGCCATAGCGTCAAAGTGAGACACGGGCCTCACAATATAGATAAACAACTACCTTCCCGACTGTATAAACATTTTACAAATATTAAATTGAGTATTGGAAGCAAAGCATTAAGTATTATACATTTTTTTATCAGTGGCAATTGTGTTAAAAAAGAACACATTTCTGAAAATGTACACAATATAAATAATAGCTCAAGGAGACAAGTGGAAAAAATTCTTTGGCTGAATTCCACAAAAATTGCTTTTTTCAGCCAAATTGCTATTGTTAGTAGTCAGAAGTCCTCATTAGGCACTTATTAATATATTTCAAAGGCAGTATCATCATAACAAAATTATGTTTATTATTATTTCTATAAAAATTTCGGGGAATCAAAACCAATTCATAATAAATGCTCCTTATTTTGTATATGCTCATTAGATGTTATTCATACAAAATACCTGAACATCCCCACTTTTATATACAATTTTTGTGTTTGTCATCATTGAATTCCCAGAATAGAAAATCGTAAGCTTTTTTTTTTGAAAGTCAAGAGGGCTAAAGCGGGAACTACATTAATTAGAACTACGAACACGTGGGCCACGCCTTTCTACGTACTCGCGTCGCGTGGCGTAGATCTAATGTAGCTCTACAATTGCCATATAAAATGTATGGAGACCGACGCGCCCATATCGGCGTACATGGCCCACGTGTGCCCAATGTAGTTCTACCTTGACTCCTGTATCACAAACATGTAAACTGCCACACACAAGACACCTAGACCCAGAACAACTACCTGTCTGCAATGCTAATATTTGTTTGTTCCGAGCGGGAATCGACCCCACGGTCCCGGGCAGCCAATCGGTCAACGACAGCGCCAACCCTGCCGTCCAATTTATTTGTATAGATTTGTAAGAAGATGATCAATACTCGAAAATATTGATTTTATTAGTTTTTTTTTTAATATTTATAAACCAATGCTTGACTGCGAACCCACCTGATGAATGCAATGAAGCAATATAAAATAAAATAAAAAATAATTGATGATGAGGCGCACTAGTTTAATAAGAACCAAATTATATTTGGACGGGAAGACCACAGCAGGCAAATTGTTCCAGTCCTTTGATGTATGCAGTATAAACGATGCAAAAATGCTTAATTGAACTTTTAAAGTTCCAACAACGTTTAACAAAAACAATAAAGTTGTTTAGAATGGAGCCTCCATGCTCTTTAAACACAATTTTTTGGTAAAAAAGTGACAGGCACATGCTGCTTCCAACAAAGAATCTCGTGTTTTGTTGAAGAATGTTTGCCATGAAGCCAAAATATTAATATTAATTAAATTTACTGTTAGGGTCCTAACCATGACTTGTTAAAGAGAGATGGAGTTAACCTCCATCGCTTTTAACAATTCAATTCAGGTTGTGAAATACATAAACAAATAGTAGCAAATAGTCTAGTTTTACGCACAATGATAAAACATATGTTTTCCGCTCACACCCTGTCTATCCCTTTGCACAAAACTAAAGCAGTACCAGTGGTTTACGTACCAGACATGATAATATTTTTACAACACACTTGCTCAGAAAGTGACTCTTATTGCACTGCACTTAGGTATATAATGGCACTCGTTACCAACCTGTGACATTTTGATTACCATTATGCACTAGTGCTATAATGTAGTTAAAACCTTTTTGTTCAACCTCTTTATTCGCAAAACAAATTTTGAATTCGAATTAAATTCCCGTTCAATAGTACCTATATAAATTAGTGTCTTACTAACTTATAATATTTCTTCCAATTTACAAGTTAAAATGGTCAAATTTATCTTGTACAAACGATTTATTTAATAAAAAACACTTAATAAATAAATCGCTTAAACATTTTTTTTTTTTTAGTCTTTGGCCGCCATTTTCAGATGCGCGCGGATTTTGGCGTGTTTTTTTTATTCCAGTTAAGTTCAGTGGCTGTATTACTTAAAAAATAAAAATTAAATAATACAAAATCATTAAAATGTTACATCCGTATACTATTGACATTCGTAAAAACTTTTCACGCAAGAAAACATAAACGGTACATAAACGTAAGACTAGGCAGTATGATCAAAATACCTTAGCCTTCCTCTAAGGGTAAATAAAATAAATGATGCGCGCGTTATGAAAACAGAAAACAGATTTTTACCGCCATGTCACAGAAAATTTTACTAGTTTTACTGTTGTTTTCTAAACAAGTGTATTGTAAAACGTCGTATGACACACGTGAGTAATTAATGATTACCATTCTTGGCTCTCTTAAGACCCTCGCCACGGCTCGGGTCTAAATACCGCCTCGACGGTAATCACTAACATTACACACTTATATCATAATGTACTATAATCTAGTTTACTGTAAGCATCCGTCTGACCATAACGGTATGGTTGGCAGTGGTTTGCTGCTGCACTGTCTGCCACAAGCTTAATTCTCACACGGAACAAATATTTGTATGGCCTACAGATAGATGTTCTAGAGTTAAGTGTCTTATTTTGAAAGCACCTACGATACAGGAGTTATGGGGAAAATGTCTAAAATAGATGTCTATTTCAAAAATTCCAATATGATAACCAGATATGATATTTTTGTCTAATTCGCTTTATGCATATGTTTAGATGAATACCCTAAAAATGTGAGTCTTTTATGTTCAGGTGTTATGAATTTATTATACACAGTTTGTGTAGTTCACCGCATTAATGTTAGATCCAATTTTGATGTCATGTGAATATTGTTTTTCATTTAATGCATGACTTATTATTAGGTAGTTGATTACTATATAAACGAACAATTTGTTACATCTGTTAGACACAGGCTTATTTTTTAGATATTTATTCATAATTTTTACCTTTGTTCATTACTTATCTAAACTGAATAGCATAGGTACAAGATAGTCCTATTTTGCACATTTAGATGATCCTCTGAGTGTATTTTAATATAACAGAAATAAAAAATATTTATTTGCTACACGAATGACATGAAAATATAACACTGTAAAATAACTAGCAAATCAAAAAATGTACATTAATTGTTCTTATAAAGAAAGAGCACGTCGTAAAATCTTTGATTGTCAATGCGCAAGTTTGATTAATACACAATTTATTAAAAATAGAAATAAATAAACATACAAAACAACAGAAACAATCTAGAAAATAGATAATTTTCAACTTACGCTCTTTCAGCTGCCCTGTAGTGTTCCCGTGCCTCAAAAATTTTAGGATTAGCTGACATCGTGAAATGACCCTAATATTTTTGGATATTTATTTAATTTCAATAAAATTGGGACTGTGATAGTAAGTGAAAAATCAATATAGAGTGGACGCTAAGTGAACACAAGCTACCACCTTTCATTTGCTAATGATTTGCATTTGACTTGATTCGAAGGTTTGACGTTTCGCTGACGGTGGAGACAATGTTACGAACAACAAAAGTTAAATTCTACCATTTTCTACCATTTTGGCTCAAAATTTGAATGTTTGTTTCACAAAAATGCGTATTGTGCCCCATTATTAATTGCATTTTACTTTATCTCAGCTCAATAATTAATGAAATTACTATTAGAGAGGAAGGAAACTCAATCAATAACAGTTTTAAAATATGGGCTTTGTGTGGTCTGATTTCAATGTATTTAAATGGTTCACTAATCAAACGATGTAGCAGTCTGATTACAGATTACTTTACAAATTAAAATGTGTTTGTAATGTGGTTGTGCTTATATTAGACTCTCCCTTATCACAAAAAAATATCACTTTGTGAGGTGTTCCAGGGAAGAACTTAATGTTTCAAACTATCTCAAATCGCAAATCTCCAGAGATTGCTGCATTTGATTGTCTGTTTCCTAACATATTATCACGCGTGCTCTGAAGGGGATACATCAAACCCCAAGCGAATGCCGGCGTTCGCTCGCCCATTGTCTTTCTATTGTGTCTCTAATTACGCTACTCAATTTGGCCATCCAAAGCAATATGTAAATTGAGTAATTATAAGTATTTTGTCATTCCTATAAATACCTTATCAGAGAGCTTTCTCACTTTAGTTTAAGTTGTGGGGTAATATCAATAAAAATGAAACAATAAAATTTTGTAAAATAAAAACACTTTATTTTGTATAATTTTACATTCCTAACATGTTCATGCAATGAGTGGTGCAGGTTAGGTCAGGAGTAAGTAAATTAATTCACTCGTATCTAGCGTAAGAAAATTATTCTTAATCTTCGAATCTTTGCCAATTTCCACTACTTGCTTGAGAGAGAGAGTCTGAGGTATTGATGGCAAATGCTTACTGCTACGCTTGGTAAGTGCAGTGGGCAGTCCTAAAGGTCACACTTACCACTTATCCATTCGTTTTCAACCATACAGCATTGAGGAAGATAGAACTTGATTTAAGCAGGCGAAAGAATACAACCGACACCAGGCTGTGTCTGTTTTATTCTTTTGCCTAATAAATCAGCAATTTCTGATTTAACTGCAGTCGTAGGCAATTGTCAATCGGCAGTTCGTTTTCTGTAGTCCTGTGCTTTCAACGGAATAAATAAAGTTGGCGTTTGTCCATGTGCTTCCCGGGAATGAAGGCAAAGAGGGAACAGGAGTGGGACTGCAAAAACTTCTTGGCTACTTATTATAACTTCTACACTCACATATGAAGAACTGGTAAATCTAATTAAGCCTCAGTGAATAATAATAAAATATTTTTGCAGTTAAGTACTGGGTAGCCTTCTCAACCCACAGATCGACGCACTCAACAGCACCATGCCGTCCGCCTAATTCAAATTGTTAACATATACTCCGTCTACATAGCACTCGACTGCTAAACGAGACAATCAGCTCATTCAAGCATAATCTTTATATGTAATTCTTCTGTACTTATGTTTGTCACCTAACTCCTAAATAGCTTGACCGATTCGGATAAAACTTTATGTGTATGTTTGAGTGGGTCCTTTTGGATGGTTTGAAAATACAATTGAACCCCTAAGTCGCCGCTGAAAACGGGTTCTAAAATTTTTTCGGACGAAAAGCCAATTTTTTAAAATCACGCAACGGATTTTGATGCGGTTTTTTAATAGATAGAGTGATTCAAGAGGAAGGTTTATATGTATAATACATACATAATATAGTAGAGAAACACTGATATATTTATAGGTTTCTATTGTGATTTCGTAAATAAATTCATTTTTTTGCCTTTACATTGCAAACGCTGGCTGAATCCCACAAGATAGATCCAAATGATGTACTACAGTATTGTACACATTAAAAAGGCCTACAATAAATTCGCAATAATATATGTCTATCTCTTAGATATAACCCACAAAAGACAATTTTTACCTTTTACTTTTTACGAAAAATAATGGCTTATAAGCGATTTTAAGCAAAACAGCATTAATCGTTATCCAATTAAGTACCTTAAATACATTGTGCATTTAATATAGATCTATATGAACCTTTACAGCATGTAATTTAAATAATATTTTCGAAGTTATTACAGATATGTAATGTAGGGACAAAGTGGTTGCGGTGGTAATAGCGCGTCTAAGGCCACGCTTTGCCCTATAGCACTTTATGATTAGCAACGATTACAAGCTTTTATCGGAAGTCTCTATCGAAGAAAGTAACAATTATTACTTAGTATAAACGTGGTTTTCAGCTCGACAACGTAATCCGTATTTATAAGTACGTTACGATAAATCCAAGAGTTGGCCCAACAATATCTATTCCGACATTGATAACATAAGTTGTAAGACTATATTTTGTAAGTTGTAAGACTACCTATTGGTTTAAAGTCAAAGTCAAAAGTTTTTATTTCACATAAAGCCTACATGGGCACTTATAAAACGTCAGAAGCTAGTGCAAAGACAGAGCGATTTTGTCACCAAATAAACGAACAAATAGATAAGGTAAATAACTTGATTCTTTCAAAGATCCGCCCCTACTCGGTCGATACTGTTCTCGATTTGGAAGAAGCTGTTAATTTTCCTACAGACATTCTTAATTCTTTGAACCCGTCCGGTCTTCTACCTCATAAAATGGTGTTGAAAGTAGGTTGTCCTGTTATTTTATTAAGAAACCTGAATCCACATAAACTTTGCAATGGCATGCGTTTGATTTTACCAGGCATTATTAAAAAATTTCATAATAGACTGCACAATACTAACCGGGTGTGGAAGATGTATTGATTCCTCGAATTCTTCTAATACCATCGGATTTACCGTTCAAATTTAAAAGCCTACAGTTTCCGGTAAACATAATAATATAATATATATAATATTCCACAACTATCACACAACGCCATCTAGTCTCAAGCTAAGCAGAGCTTGTGTTATGAGTACTAGACAACTGATAAACATACTTATATATTTCTAAATACATACATATTACAGATAAATTACACCCAGACACAGAACAAATGATCGTGCTCATCACACAAACATCTGTCCTGGGTGGGAATCGAACCCACGACCTCCGGCATAGCAGTCAGGGCCACTAACTACTAGACCAACAGGCCAGTATCAATAAATATATCCTATGCAATGACCATATACCATATACCAATAAATCGCAGGTTCAAACTTTCAACGTTGCTGGTTGCGTGCTTAGATTTGAGCATTGAGTGTTTTTTTTTTTTTGTATTGTCTAATGACAAAAAAGCTTTGGACATTGTATATAAAGACATTCTGTAGTATATTTAGTATCAACATTGCACCCGTGCGAAGCCAGAGAGGGTTGCTAGTATTAGTATAGATTAACACAAATATCATGAGCCTAGTGCCCAGCAGACGGACAGGCACGTGCCGTTTATGTTTAGATCCGTTGCAGACGCGATAATAAATGCAAAAAGTGCTTTACGTTCAGGGTTGTCGACTAAATGCATTAATATTTTTTAACACGCTTTTGTTTATTTCTCACAAATTCTACAAATAATAATTTTGCTTTTATTTCAATTGAGTAATCAGAATTTGGTGGTTATGTGTTAGAACTTATCTGCTGAATTTTGTCTTATGATTATAATTTCTAGTTAGTTAGTTTGGTCCAGAGTTAATAAATTTCCTACTATTGAATTTTTATTGCTTAACCCGTCATCTTTAGCTTCTTCAAGCCTTTTTATGCAACTTCAAAAAAGAAGAAAGTTCTATGTTTGAGGTTTGAGGTTTGAAATATCTTTATTTCCCATAAGAATTTACAATTCACTTACATGAGAAAACTTAAAAATTAATTTACAAACGTTATTAGTAGCGTACAGTAACAGTTTTGAGTTAATTACAATTTAAAGAGAAGTAATCAAAAAGTATAGGATTTCTCTGTAATTTGTGAATCAATTGTAAGATTTTTTTTATTTGAAAGAGCATACTTTCGATATAGTTCTATTTTTACCAAGTCAGGATCTGAAGATGGATTCCTAAGGAATTCAAGGCAGATCCTCAAATTTTATAGGTAGAGTACCTTTGAGTTTCATATAATTTCTTGTAACAGTCATAATTATATTAGCTTCTTATAGTCATTTGTGTTGAGTGATAGTTGTAGAATATTATTATTATTATTTTAATGACATTAATGAGCTAATGAAGATAGAAGACATAACTCTTCAACGATTAGGTGTTAGGAATTAAGTATTTTTTAAATATTATAAGCACTTATAAAGCTAGCTGTGCACTATCAAGCTAAAATATGACCAACTTACAAAAAAAAATTTAATTTCGGAAGTCGGTGAACAAAACCTAATTTTTTAACATGCTTTATTGTTATAAAACAAAGCCCCCACCGCGTCTGACTGTCGGTATGACCGCGATAAACTCAAAAACTACTGAATGGATTTTCATACAGTTTTCACCAATAGACAGAGTGATTACTGAGGAAGGTTTAAGAGTATCATTTATGTATGTCACACAACAGAAAAGCCAGGAATTTCAAAAATTTCTAACACCTTTTCAAATCTGGGCCGGGTCGTTAGTGCATTATATTTTTAAGTTAGATTATTGTAATATGAGTGCTATAAATGTCTCTTTTTAATGTCATCGATTTTTCACACTGTATTATTGTACTTCTCGTTAAACGCGAGTCTATCAATAACAAAAAAAAACATGGCAAAACTTTAAAACAAAAGTCTAATGAACACTCGTGGAAACACATTGATTCATCTAAAAGTAACTAAAAATGTTCTAAGAATGCACTTAAGTTGAAACTTACAAGCAATAATAATAAGTAATTTTCGTTGAAATATAGACAGAAATGTAATGTATCTAAAAAGAAGTTACAACAGTAGTAGTGCTATGCTCTGCTAAATCATTGCTCACCTCAATTTACTTCATATTTTTTCAAATTACCTCGTTGAAAAAAAAAATACGTCATTTTCACTCAAGCATGAAAATAAGATTGGATATCATAGTTTTAGCACAGAACGACGTCTTGGTTTTAAAGTTTGATAATAAACCTAAATTAAGAACATACATTTGCCAAACATTAGTTAAAAGTACCTAGTATTACCTACATGCAATGAAAAACACTATTACTTTTGTTAAATTTTTGGGCACTGAGTTCATAGCGTCAAAATCGCTCATTGGACGCTGTCGACGTTTATACCTATACCTGCTAGAGAGTTCCCAAACTTCTAACGGTTATACTTTTCAAGTTATAGGCACTGTCTCAATTCTCCTCTGTGTTAACTCTCCCAGGTCACCAAATCCTGTCGCACAGATTATCCCACAAAGAGTGTTTGTATTTTAAAAATAGTCCACGCGAAAAAAATAACAAAATAAAAAAGGGAAGAACAAAATTGAAAACCAAAATTTTGATGACATAAACTGAAACAGAGGTATTTTTACTGTACTTTTACCTCCAACCTGTAGAGTTTTTATCTGCTTGTGCATTCAATGCAATATTTACTTTTTTTTTTTAAAAATCACAACAGAAAACTTAAAACTACAAAGCACAAAGAATAACTCATCTCTTCTTTGTTGCAATAAAATGAAAAAGAAACCCTCTCACTATCGTTTCTTATTATATCTCAAACATCCACAAAAACGCATCACACAGCGTACTCCAACTACAGTTACTTGTGCAGGTGTACAAAACGGCGCGCGGTAGAAAATGGTAATAATTTTGTAATAACAATAGTAACACTGCCGTGTGATTGCGCCAGGTTGCGCGCGCACCCCACCTCGGACTATTATAACCCCCGCAGAGAAAACGAGGGGGACTGGATGGAAGCTATGGAAATAACGGTTTCTTTATTTTGCTTGTACTTCAAAGATGCCGTTGCTTTTGAAGTGCTACGGTACTTTTACAAAACTAGATGTTTGTTACATTATGAAAGCTGAAGCCTTATTCTTTAAATTAATTTAACATTTTGTATTTCTTACCTACCTACCACAGGTTCACAGAATACATCTACTTACCAAGTTTAAATAGTATGGTTCTTATAGTTTCGGAAAAGTGGCTGTGACATACCTACGGATGGACAGACGGACAGACATGACGAATCCTTACGGATCTTCGGGTTCCGTTTTTTGCCGTTTGCCTCAGAACTCCGTCGTTTATGGACCGATTTGCATTTTTTTTTCCCCCTGAAAGGATATGCTTCCAGATTGGTTCCATTTTCTTCAAAATCCAGTTCAGATGGTGTGATCCGTGAGGAATTGAGGGAACTCCTCAAATATTATATAGTGATTTTGGTATTTTCATTGAGAACTTAAGCATTTACAGTCAAAAAGTAACATTTGATGAAGTGGAACTGATGAAGAAGACCAGAAATGGCCGACGGAACTTAATAGTCACATAGATATCACAATGAAGAAAGATAGTTAAGCGACTATGACAATACAAATAAATGAATGGCTCTGAATAGTTACGTTGAAAATGGTATTATCGAAGTGTAGGTAGGCACTGGAACTCCGTAATTAATCAATGTAACCTAGCTGAATTTGGATTTATTAGAATTGTCATAGACTTTGTCTATAAGGTACTATCGAACTGATCTGATGATGGAGCCGAAAGGTGGAAGGTAGACACAGGAACTTCAAAATAAAACAATGTAACCTTGCAGGATTTTTGTCTCATGACAATTCCAATTAACCCAAACACTGTTAGGCACTCTGTTTATAAGTGTATCGCAAATAAAAAATGTGAAATAAAAAATAAAAAGAAGAAATAAAAAGTTGATGTCAAAACATTCATAGGCACGCGTAGTAAACACGAAATTGTATTATCCTAATGGAGATTAGCTAAGACAAGCGAGTCACTTCTAATAAACAGCTTTTGACGTTTTATAAGTGCCCATGTCGGCTTACATGGAATAAAAGCTTTTGAATTTTGTTTTTCTTTTTTTTAAGCGTTTCTTTGCGAGGACCGTAAGGGAATTGTCTGAAAAGGAAACCGTCAGTCCTAGAATGCAATGGGTAATTGACTGGCGTGTAAGTTGGTCTAGTCGTTAGTGGCCCTGACTGCTATGCCAGTGGTCGTGGGTCCGATTCCCACCCAGGACAAATGTTTGTGTGATGAACACGATCATTTTTTGTTCTGTATCTGGGTGTAATTTATCTATATATAGTATTTAGAAATATATAAGTATGTCTATCAGTTGTCTAGTACCCATAACACAAGCTCTGATTAGCTTGGGACTAGACGGCGTCGTGTGATAGTTGTGGAATATTATGTTAGGTATATTACTAGCTGACCCGGCGAACATCGTACCGCCTAATAGTAAGGATAACGCCATCTACTGGCATTACCAGAACAGCATAATTCATTTTATTTAGTTGTACATTTAATTAGAGATGGCGTTGTATTCGGTTATTTTTTCGTGATTTTTTTTCCATTTTATCTCATCGTTTAAACCTTCCCTGGACTATGTCGAATATTTCAAGACCAAATTTAACCAAATCCATCCAGGCGTTCTCGGAGTTTTAGCGAGACTAACGAACAGCTATTCATTTTTATATATAGAAGATTATATTAACTGAAGGACACAGGTATTGTTTTAGTCAGCAAAAGTGTGACACAGCTACACCCTAGAGTAGGATAACATTTTGGATGATTATCCCTCCTTTAAAAATAACTATTTTCAACCTTATTTTTAATTTTGTATTAAAGACTCTAATTCTCTAGCCAGAGATAAATAAAATCAGCCTTTTAATGTTCCCACTGCTGGGACTCAGGCCTCCTCTCTCTAGGAGCGGGAATGGGTGGTTTAGTTTTAGGACATGCCGGTATACTCACGATGTTTTCCTTCACCGTTTTGAGAATAGTGGTGATGAAATAACACAAAGTATTGCGCCTGGCGCGTGTACTCGGGAGATAGGAATATACTGAAAAATTATACACGTCATCATTTCCCTAGCCATTTCCTAACTAGCTTGGGGTCGACTTCCAGCCAAAACGAATGCGGCTGAATACCCGTGTTTTACATTGAGTGACTGCCTATTAGACCTTCACAACTCAGTCACTGGACAAAACGATACAAATTGGATAGACCAGCTGACAGTCAGACTTTCTGTCGTCTGACTAGGTAGTCACACTCTGGTACAACCAGAACCGAATGACAATCAGGACCAACGGTTTTACACGCATACCATATCTAAACACATAACCTACATGAATCCTGAAAACATGACACTCTTTTTAGTGTTCCGTACACAAAGAGTAAAAACGGGACTCTTTTACTAAGACTCCACTCTCCGTTGGTTTGTCTGTCACCACTTCACCAGGTTCTATGTTATGAGACGTGAACGTTTGACAGTTGAAATTTTCACAGATGATGTATTTTGTATAATGTGTTACCGCTATAACAACAAGTACTAAAAACAGAATAAAATAAATATTTAATTTATATTTATCATGCAATATTACATAAAGTTTTTTTTTTTAAACTGGGCAAGTGTGAGTCGGACTCGCGCACTGAGGGTTCCGTACAAACTTAAAAGGTAAATTGCGGTTTACGATTTACGACGTATTAAAAAAAAACTACTTACTAGATCTCGTTCAAACCAATTTTCAGTGGAAGTTTGTATGGTAATGTACATCATATATTTTTTCTAGTTTTATCATTCTCTTATTTTAGAAGTTACAGGGGGGGGGGGGCACATTTTACCACTTTGGAAGTGTCTCTCGCGCAAACTATCCAGTTTAGAAAAATAAATATATTAAAAACCTCAATATCATTTTTGAAGACTTATCCATAGATACCCCCCCACTCGTATGGGTTGGATGAAAACAATCTTTTTGAGTTTCTGATCTAAGTATGGGGAACCCCCAAAATGTATTGATTTTTTTTTTCTATTTTTGTGTGAAATTCTTGATGCGGTTCACAGAATACATCTACTTACCAAGTTTCAACAGTATAGTTCTTATAGTTTCGGAAAAAAGTGGCTGTGACATACGGACGGACAGGTAAACAGACATAACGAATCTATAAGCGTTCCGTTTTTCGCCATTAGGCTACGGAACCCTAAAAAGGTTGTAATATAGTGTCTAATGTTGTATAGATAATGGTACGAACCCTTCGTACGCGAGTCTGGCCCGCACTTGGCCGGTTTTTTAGGGCAGTTGTGTAAAAGTGCCACCGGTCCTTTTTTCACAGACATCAAATTGACATAACGTTATCTAATACAGTATGTCTAGTACAATAAAACAACTGTTTACCGGCACAACACAGATATAATATCGTAATATAGTATTATGTACAACTAATTTTATTACTTAGGTACCTATTCCATTTTGTTTGCACAGCGAACTTTTTTCCCACGAAGCAATGGCACTTTACTTGGGTCTTGATGCAGATAAACGCAAATGAAAAATGTATTCCGCCCGAGCAGTGCCATAAAACAGTGACTTTCTGAAGCCTACTCCTCGGTAACGGTTGGGTTAATAGATTTAAAAAAAAAGATTTTTTCGTGCGATTAATACTTTTGTCTAAAAAAATGATCTTTAGAAATAATATTTACACAAAAAAAATAGCTGCTTAAGTGATTTACATAGCTTAAGTAAATCAATCAATATTTAGCATAGAAAATGGATCTGGCCAGATGTTCAAGGGACTATAACACTTAAATGGCGGAGCTCGTACGTGGAACTATTTCCATTATCAAATGATAATCTTAATATAATAGATAATAAATGATAGTCATTTCACTATATACAAGAAACAAAATTAATGCAAAAACTATTTAAGGTGGCCAATGAAGGCTTTCACTTCATGTGGCAGAATTATCCAGGAGCATAGGAACACTGTCTTTTTAAACGTTTGTGCTGTAGCGAACCGCATCCACTGACTTTTATAGCTAGTGTACCCTATGTCCAGATAGTCTCTCTTAGTTCTCTTAGATATTTAACACTATAGTTAATAATCTCTTCCTTAACGGTGTTAATTTTTAAATTGTCGTGAATGCATTTGTTGCTTATATAATGCGGTATGTTGAAGATTGCTCTTATTGTTTGACAGACCTGTTGGTCTAGTGGTTAGAGGCCCTGACTGCTATGCCGGAGGTCGTGGGTTCGATTCCCACCCAGGACAAATGGTTGTGTGATGAGCACGATCATTTGTTTTGTGTCTGGGTGTAATTTATCTATAATATGTATGTATTTAAAAATATATAAGTATGTTTATCAGTTGTCTAGTACCCATAACACAAGCTCTGCTTAGCTTTTGACTAGGCGGCGTTGTGTGGTGGTTGTGGAATATATATTATATATTATATTATTGTTTTATTTTGGAATCTTTCAAGGATTTTAATGTTACTGTTACTGGCTGTACCCCACATTTGAATGCCGTAAGCCTAAATTGGTTTCAAGATGATTTTGTATACTAGAATCTTGCTCTCCGCTTTGAGATGTGAATGCCGACCTGTTATCCAAAAATGTTGCGTAGCCTGGTATCTGGTTGTTTACGCTTAGTCCATATGTGCTTTTGCCACGTCAGTCTCCTGTCCAGGTGCATGTACTGAATAATAGGTCGGCATAAACTTTACTATAAAAATTTTATGTACAGCTATTTAAGCAATTCAATAAATAATCCTCTGGACTGCCTCACAACTAAATAATACATTGTTATGTCTTTTTTGTCGAAATATTTTAACATAATAATAATTTCGATAAAATAAAATTTAAAAAATGCCACGTCCGCCATTATTATTTACAAGCGTAGGTTATAATTTTTATCATAGTTACCTACTGGCTGCAAATATTTGCACGCACGCACGCATTGCGAGCAATAAAGATACTTAAATATTTACAAGACAGTTCGTCGCACTGCAACCGCTTACTTGTGCCCTTACCGTAATGCCATTGGCAGCCGATTAGTGGTATGCAGCGTTTTCTTTAATTCAATGATTGACTGATTTTTTAATTCAATAGCCAGATATTTTTTAACTCAGGAATAAAAATGGCGATCAGACAGTTTTTGTATACTAAAAAAGGTGTCAAACTTTAGGAGGTATTTATAAGTACCTAGTTCTGAAAACGAATCACAACAACCTATTTTTTCTCTCTCTTTATTTTGTATTGGGGACTTTTATACGAATGTACATGCCAGTCCCATCGGACATTATAATAGTAAATACCTTACCTATTTTACCTCATATATTAAAACGTAACAGCCCAAACTTAATTTTAGGTATTGAGTTAGGTGTCGACAAAATATGATGAAAAATTCAACCTATATTTATTTAGGTTATGTACCATTTGTGCTAATTTTCAAGTATTGATACAAGGAATGAGATTTTGCTGATTTTAGATACAAACAAAATTCGTCCTCTCTTCACCCCCTTAATAGTTCATCATCATCATCATTTCAGCCGAAGGACGTCCACTGTTGGACATAGGCCTTCCCCAAGTGTCACAACATGCGAGACGAACGGTTCATCTCGCATCCATCGTATCGTATTCCCGCGACTCTCATCAGGTCATCGGTCATTATTCGGGCTATGTCGGTAACCTAGATTCTTCTGCAGATATCTTCATTTTTAATGCGATCACGGAGGCGTAACTCGACCTTCTGATGAGGCCCATCGTGAGCGACCTCATTTCGGAGCCATATTTCATCACTGGCAAACATACACTGGTCATAGACTTTCGTCTTGAGACACTGGTATATTGAACGAAAAATACCGCGTAGCTTTCCGAAAGCTGCCCAGCCGAGTCTACCGAACTGGACCGTCTGTCCCAGGTAAACGTAAGGGCCCACAACTTTGAGTGTAGAGGTACTAAAAATACAAATAAAGGTAGCGCTCTTCTCCTAAACCCGCAAGAATGTATACGTTTTTCGTGATAAAGTCAAACTAAAATTACAGCCTTTTTAGGGTTCTGTACCTTAAAAGGAAAAAAACGAGACTCTTATAGGATCACTTTGTTGTCCGTCCGTCTGTCTGTCTGTCTGCCAAGACCCTTTATTTCGGGAACGCGTGAAGGTATCGCTTTGAAATTAAAACCATATACTCACGTCTGCGTCTCTTGAAGCTGTGAAAAAATCAAACTTCTGAGTTAACGAAAAAAAAAGTAACTGCCGTTAATGTCACAAAAACGTATATTAGGACACTCTCAAGGAATTCAAAATTTATAGGGCAGACCTAGAATCTTGATTTTTCTATTGTGTCTCTAATTACGGTACTCAAAAGGTTAATCAGTGAGTGGTATTTCGTTTTTATTTAAATGTATAAGATGTAGATATAAGTACATGAATAGACTATTATTTTTTGTACCAACCATTTCAGTAAATAAAGGTAAATTATTCTCTTAGAAATGTTTTCCAAAGGGTACATTAATAAATTGGCTATATAATACTCTCGTTAGGCTGCCATTGTTGTGGCTTCAGTTTACCTGTTTTTGTATGTTGTTTTGATTATTATTTGATCGGGTCACCTCTGGCGGTATGAGCCTACGCAGGCCGTCCGACCTCAATCTGTCCATTTGATATCTTTTTAAGAATAATAGGTAATCACGGTGATACTGTAGGCAATAGTGTTTATGGTGTGTGTCTGTATGTTTGTTACTTTTTTACAATCAAACGGGGGACGGATTAGACGGAGTTGGAAGCCTTATAGGATCACTTTGTTGTCCGTCTGTCTGTCTGTCAAGACTTTTTATCTCGGGAACGCGTGGAGATATCGACTTGAAATTAAAACCATATACTCAAGTCTACGTTCCCTTGAAGCTGTAAATAATTAAACTTCCAAGTTAACGAAAAAAAAAAGATTACATTTCGACACTCTCAAAATAATCAAAATCCCGTTGACCCAGAATCCTGAAATTTGGCATAAAGCAAGGTCGTACAGCACAGGTACAAGAATAAATCTGAAAACAGTAAATTTGTTGTCACGTCACAAAACAAAAACTTTTTACGACCCGGAAAAATCTTCGAGACTCCATTCGGGAATTGAAGTATTTACATAGGTAAGTTTTTACGGAACCCTCAGTGCGCGAGTCCGACTTGCACTTGCCCAGTTTTTTTATTAGATTGTACTTTCCCACAGCTGGGCAAAGGCCTTCCCTAAATTCCTTTTTTAAAACACCCCGAACCAGCCAGAGTTGACACATATGCTATATTTATCATGGAGGGACTTAATAATTCCATACAGGTGAAGCTGCAAGATATCAGAAGGCTGTATGAAATAAATACGATGTTATTATATTGAAACCAAGTCATTGGAAAATTCCACTACAAATAAAACATTATATTTTTCATGAGCCGAGCCGAAGTCAGCCGAAGTAGCCCGAACTTCATGACCTTTACTAAAACTAGGTCATACTGTATCGATTCCAGTCAAACATTTAGATATTAATTAGACGTACGTAGCCGCGTAGCACCAAGCTCGTAGCTAAGTACTATGCAGCTACGGGTGCTACGAGTGCTACGGAAAATAACTTTATTAGATTTATCCATGTTTTCAGATACCATAAAAAACGGGTTTCATACTTTACTGAATTATCACTATTTTACACTTATATTTTGAAAGAGAACATCCTCACTCCCCAGCCGGCGCTGGAGTCGCAAGGGCAATATCCGACCACCGTAGGCGAGGGACTGCGAACGGCAAGCAATGGGTAGCTCGCCGCTCATCGGCACCGCTGAGACCGGTTCTTATCGGAAGGCCGGTCGGCGAGCTACCCATTGCTCGTCGTCCACAAGTCCACGCCTACGGTTATCGGTAATCACCTGCGGCTCCCTGTCGTAGCAAGGAAGTACCTACTGGCGTGATGTTATGTAAGCTAATACACACAAGCTACATGTTGCCACCGGCAGAAGTAACGACGAGTCGTGTCGACGGCTGTCGTTGGCAACATGGCCGCTCGTGTAAGAGCTTTTACCTATTTTACCGTTGTTTTCCTGTAATATAACAATAAGTCACTAAGCTCCACTCGGCACATTTTCCCACGAATCTTAACAGAATGAAATAAGTACTTGAATACGGCGTCGAATTCTATTTAGGCAAATTACCTGTAGGTAGCAATTAGAGTAAAATAAACTCTATTGTTCTTGAAATAAAGTTATAAGCTCAATTGTACGATTATGAATGGTCGATGGCTATCAAAATAATGTGATTTATTGTATTATATTCCTGCTAAACGGAAGGGGTTGGCTGAATACGCACGTGTATTGCAAAATTTCCTTTGAGCCTTAACCCTTTTTCTACTATAACAGGTATTTGTTGAAGCCGTCGCAGAGATGAGGGAGCCGAGGGAGTAGGGTTATGTGTTGTTAGGTCTAAAGTTGGCTTTGTAGTCACAATTTAGGGTTATCCTAATCTCAAGTCTGTGTATTTTCTATTTATTTATATAAACTAGTGCTTGACTGCGATCCCACCTGATGGTAAGCAGTGATGCAATCGTTGATGATTTGTGTTGATGATGAATTGTATTGTGTTGCCCAGTAACTGGGTTGTGGAGGACCCTGCAGGTAGATGCCAGGTACACATAGCAATAAAAATGGCGTGATTTTCAAAAATTAATTTCACACGAAAGGAAAATAATTCAAAATGAAAGAAAAAAACACATATTTTTTTCATATTGGCCTACAGTATGTGCCCACACTTATTAACTAAGTACAAGAAATACGGCAATTTTAGTGTCTTGCGCACAGAATCGCCCTGGAAGATAGCTGATGGCGTAGGGGGTTCTTTTCAGTCTACTTGGCTGGCCCAAAAAAAACGAGAGGTCCACCCTGTTCTCATTATATTTAGTCAATGTTTGCGGGTGAGTAATATCTCACTTGAAACGTTAAACGTCAGAAACCAGTGCAAGGTACCAATTGGTCGTTTCTATGGATATTAACCGCAGATATTTTTAAAACCTTAGTGTATCTTACACGCGCATTATTTTTTTAAATGATATAAATTAGCGATTGACTGCGATCCCATCTGATGGTAAACAGTGATGCAATCGTTGATGGTGAGGCGTTTATTAGGAGCCCTTTCACTCTAGCTTTGGAGACACCTAAATCATAATCAGACGGGAAGACCGCAGCAGGCAAATTGTTCCAGTCCTTCGATGTAAGCACACTTTCACATTTATAATATTAGTATATTTTGACTGGCCTGTTGGTCTAGTGGTTAGTGGCCCTGACTGCTATGCCGGAGGTCGTGGGTTCGATTCCCACCCAGGACAAACGTTTGTGTGATGAGCACGATCATTTGTTCTGTGTCTGGGTGTAATTTATCTATATTTATGTATGTATTTAGAAATATATAAGTATGTTTATCAGTTGTCTAGTACCCATAACACAAGCTCTGCTTAGCTTGGGACTAGACGGCGTTGTGTGATAGTTGTGGAAAAAAAAAAGAGTGGATTGGACGTTGAAAGTCAAAGATATACACTGGTATATCTTTGAATTTCAACGTACAATTTATTAGGTCCATTCATACCACAATCTCAAAGCACTGTGTAGATTAAGACATTAGAATATTTTTTTCATTCCTATGCCTTGTAGAACTTACTCACTATTTAGTTTTAGCGGTGTGGTGCCACAACTAGGAAGTGTAAAATAAATGAATAATAAATTCGTCATAAATTATGAAGACTGTTGACCCTGCAGCGGCCACGGTCAATACAGCCAACAAATAAGTCAGAATCAATCAACCCCTTTTATAATAAATTTTATACAAGCGGCAATAGCAGCTCCCACCTTAGACCGCAAGCTCAAATTCGCTGAACAGTGGGGTACTCTATCTTAAGCTAGCAAGCTACCGATTGTTAACGGGTGTCGCGTGGGAATCGAACCCACTCCCTCGGGATAGGGGAGTGCGTTCTCACGTGTAGCGTCACCTGCGCTAGGGCACTCCGCCTTAGTAATAATATACGAGCTACGACTTGAGGGGTCGTTGCAACGTTGGCGGAGAAATTGCGTAAGTACTTGACTAAATAATAATAACAATGCTACGTTCCATTAAAAGCGTCAAAGGGGCTTCTGCGAGATGGCTTCGACTCCTCGTACGTCTTCCAAAGGTCTAGGACCCCAGGGTTCTGAGATATAATAACTCAAATAATAATGCTTCCTTGAAGTATTTACTCTGTTGTGTTTAATCGTAAGTGCCTTAATTACGATGCCTCCTATACATAATAATAATAATATTTTGGACACGGCTCGCATCGTTGAGGTTTGGTGTAATATTCTGGGGCAACTGTAGCGAGAGAGAAAATATTTTTAAGGCGCAAAAACGCTGCATTAGATCTATTTTTAATCTGAAAGTGACCGACAGCTGCATACCTGTTTTCAAAAAACACAATCTTTTAACATTTCCTTGCCTGTATATATTAGAAATAGCCATTTTTGTTAAAACAAACAATCACTTATTTCCAACTTTAAAAAATACTAGAAACAGGACTACAAGTTTAAGAACGCAATACGAAGACAAGTTATGCACAGGCGGATATAAAACTGCATTATTGAGAAAGAGTGTTATGTGTATGGCTCCTATTATTTATAACCATGTTCCAAAAAATATTAAAGAGCAACCATTATTAAGATTTAAAAAGTACCTTAAAGAATTACTAGTAGAGAAATGTTATTACTCTGTATCGGATTTCTTAAATGATAAATCTATTTAATTTAAATGTTTATGTAGCATTCAGTAATGAAATAATTCTATTGTAGTACCTAGTTATAAGTTAATAAATTTTGCATGCCATGAGGCCAGAATGTACAAGGATTCCAAAATGTTGTAACACCAAATTGTATTAATTACCTACATTCTACGCAAATAAATAAATCTATCTATCTATCTATCGTTAGGTTAGGAGGTTCCTAGTTCTCTGGAGCCCTAACAGCCGCCGGTAGCTTCGACCCTTTATCCAATACCAGTGGGATACTGTTTCTTTTTACTATTTATTATTGAAATATTTAAAATTATAATTTATATGTGTATTACAATGGTTACATAGAATAATTATTTATTTAAAGACAACTTCTGGTCAACATTATATGTTAGTATCACTTATTTCTATGTTAGTTCAGAAGTTAAGGCATAAAGTCGTAACATATTTTTTATTGGTTTGCAGAAGGAAGCGTCATCATCCCATTTCCTCTCGCACCAGACCGGGCCTGAACCAGGGCCCCGAAAGGTGGCCGCCGCCGATTGCCTCCACGAGGACATGGCGGTGCTTCACCCAAGCGGGGTACACTTTAGGTAGTAATTTATTTCCAGTCCGTCACAGGGCTGTACCGTCCTGGCTCCGGGATTGTGCAACTGTAGGAACACAGGTTTTAGTCAGTAAAAGTCTGACCCTCTCTCGCACTGAATGGGAGGAGTTATTTGGTTCGAGTCGGACTCGCGCACTGAGGGTTTCGTACTATTTAAAATTCCCAAATGGATTCTCGAAGAATTTCCGAATAGCAGTTTGTTTTTGTGGCGTAGATAACAACTAATTCCGACACAAATAATTTCACAGCTTCAAGGGACCGCAGACCTGAGTACTCGATACCTCCACGCGTTCCCGAGTTATAGGGTATTGACAGAAAGACAGACAGAGAGACCGACAGACACACGGACAATAAAGTGATCCTATAAGAGTTCCGTTTCTTCCATTTGAGGTACGGAACTCTAAAAAAGGACTGTACCGCATGTATCTACATATCTTTGGAAACCTTAGGAGCCCAGCAGGGTCGAAGCCTATTGGGGCCATGGGTTGTGCGAAAGTGTAAAAGAACGGGAGAAACAAAGAAAGGAAATACCGAAGCTGTTCGGGATATTATTCAATGGCTAGAGTGTAATAATTTAAAAGTCAATATAGACAAAACCAGAATTATACAATTTTACAATAGAAAACAATATAATTACAAATTAACTGTCTCATATGATAAGAATAATATAGCACAATCCAATAGTATAGTTTTCCTTGGGATGTCATTAGATAGTCAGATCTCATGGAAATTACACATAGATAAAATCTGTAACAAAATAAACAGATATGTTTATGCTCTATGGCGTCTTACACGAATCTCCAGCCAAAAAACAGCTCTACAAGCCTATCATGGATATGTAGCTTCCAACCTACGGTATGGTATTATATTATGGGGTGGTTCAGTAGAATTCAATAGAGTATTTCTAGCTCAAAAGCAGTGCATTCGTGCACTTTGTAACGTAGATTCATTAACTTCATGTAAACCATTGTTTAAAAAACTAAACTTGCTAACAGCACCATCCATGTATATACTTGAGTCTTGCGTTTTCGTTAAAACATATCAGTACCTATACAAATCCTTTGGTGATTATTGTAATTTTAATACCCGTTATCCCAATAGCTTTCCTTTACCCAATATAAAAACCGATCTGTATCGAAGAAACTGTTATCCCATGTCAATTAAATTATTTAACAAATTACCGAGTGACCTGAAAGACTTACCCATTACATTATTCCGAAAAAAATGGCACTCCTGGTCGATAAATGTTTTTACACGACCCAGGAATACCTTAGTTATAAGAATAGAAAATTACTGTAACACCTCACTATGTTCCTATTAGTGCAATAATAGTTAGTTATGTTAATATTATGTGATTTCAAGTAATTAAATGTTAAGAGTATGTATAGGTACCTAACCATTCCTTTTAATTATTATTTTAAGTTTCGCATACCAGAAATGGTGAATATGAGGATCTTTACTGTTATATTGTATAATGTAACATTCATGTACCATATATATCTACCCATATTATGCGAATAAATGATTTGACTTTGACTTTGACTTTGACTTTATTTTGTCACAACGCAAGGCACACAAACAATATATGTAAACACGAAACCATACAAAAAAGAATCGAAAAATAATAATAAGTTATTAGATGTTTTCCCACCTAAAAAAACATATCTTTGAACCTGTTTACGAACGGTATAACAATAAAAATTTAAAGTAAATAGGTACGAAGAAGCCCTGTAGGTACGCCTGAAAAGAATAGTCCTACCTTTGAAATTCATTCCTTCTCATCTGGTTAATTTTTTTTTTTTCGGTAGGTATGGGAAATCTTCATGGACGCCCAAGCTGCCTCACAGACGAGCCAGTCTGGGCAGTGTCAGACTCCTACTGACAAAAACCGCACTCTTACCTTACATTTAAACCACGGACATGACGTCCGTGCCCTTGTTTGGTAATTATACATTGTTTGCTTCTGGGCAACTCCACGTGCAAGTGGCGTCAATCCAGAGCACCTTTCAGCGATCATCACAATAAATCCCGTCAGAATTTCAGGGTTTAGAGGCCACCAGCCCGAAGCGATACCCAAGCGACAACGACCCACATACGCATCAAAAATCAGGAATCTCCCAACCTTCAACACACATACAACTCATCGCCGCCCGTAATACCGCACCAAACAAATGGCCCCTCAACCCCAATAACTATACTTAATACTAATACTTAATAGGTACTATAAATAATATATAATTATATACATATAACAATAAATACCATCTAGTTTATAATACATATCATCTGGTTAATTAGGTTGCGCTTTACTACAAGCCTAAGCAGGCTTCAGGTGTACGAACTTAGAAAGAAGCTCTCACAACCACAACCGAACTAGCGCATGACGTTAAGGACCTCGTAACAATTCTGTAACCTATTTTTCTTTTCAGTTCGAATTTGAAGAGCTTCACGAAGATGAAGCTCTAAAAAGTCGAAGTTAAACTGTGACATTTATAACCGACTGAGCGACGCAAAAAAAAAAAAATGTTTTTCAGCTTCTATATTGTTTCCTTTGTGAAGAATATATATGTTAGTTCCTTTGTGGTACTCTAGAGACCAAATGCCTAGGCCAATTTATTATGATTCTTACGTCAATCGATTAGTTTAAAAACCTGTGTGCCAAATAAACGTGTTTTCTTTCTTTCTTTCTAAAACATGACAGTAATCAAAATTCATTATAGCGAAAACTAGATATTGTGAAAAATTAAAAAAAAGTCAGATCATTTGAAGTGGGGTTACACTGAAAAAGTTTTTGAAAATCATCTTTAGGTTTTCAAATCATTTTTTATTTTGAATGTCCATTTAGGGTGCTTATAACATCGAGGAGACGATTACAAAAATACACGTCTCAAAAAATAAGAAATAAAAAAAAACGAAAAAACCCTATTCGCATGAAATGGCAATAAATTTGTAATTAAACTAAAAAAAAAGCTTCTAATAAATGCCACTAACTGCTGCATCAGACTGCTTCAAAAGTGGCTTATTCCGTTTTTATAGACTTTTCTTTTTTTTAGTAGCTGCTATTGTTTTTCCGCCAGAAAAAGAAACAGATAAAGGAATATCGTTCGAATGAAAGTGATGAAGCGGGGAGGTCACGACCCTCAGCATTGAGGAGTACGACGCAAGGAGGAGGATTGTATCTTGTATTCAAAATTATAGAATGAATATATACCTACATAAAATGTGAATATGATTTGTTTTCTATTGCCCGTTCCGTAATAGTGTCCGTGGCATCAAAGTGGGCCCTACCAGATTACCAGGGGACTCCCCATGACCTGTTGAAATGACAGTCTTGAGATCGAGAAAGCGGGACACAGCCATATACCCATACGGCTCCATCCCTTTAACAGTTCAGTTTAGGTCGTCAAATGGGTCGCGGCTCTTTGGCCTCAGATTACCTGGGGACTCACCATGACCTTTTTGGCCTCATACCGATTTTTGAAAAATTTATTTTATTGTTGTTGTATTTTATCAGGTATTATTTGTTTCTTTTTTATAAGTTGTGCGTGTGAAGTACAATTATTTTTAGGGTTCCGTACCTCAAAAGGAAAAAGACGGAACCCTTATAGGATCACTTTGTTGTCCGTCTGTTAGTCTGTCTTTCTGTCAAGACCAACCAAAAACCATGTGCTCAATTCTGGCGTCTCTTGAAGCTGCGAAAAAATCACACTTCTAAGTGAACGAAAAAAAAATACGGCCGTTTATTAAATTTCGACACTCTCAAGGAAATCAAAATTCATAGGGACTTCTCGTTGACCCAGAATCCTGAAATTTGGCATAAAGCAAGGTCTTACAGCATAGGGAATAAATCTGAAAACAGTAATTTTGTTGTTACGTCACAAAAAAAAAACTTTTTTTGCGATTAGGAAAAATATTTACATACTTAGATGAATTTGTACGGAACCCTCAAGGCGCAAAACCGACTCGCACTTGCCCAGTTTTTTTTTCTATTTCTTTTTATTCTATGTACGAGTATTTCAAGTTTTAGCTAATGACGTTTTTATCATTTTCCTTATTGCTCTTTTAAGAAAAAATAACTAACGGTGTTATTTGCTGGGCATCGGTATCTCCCAAGTGTCGCCATAACGATCACGCGGTCCTGTGCGTCTCGCATCTATAGGATTCCCGCGACCCTCACCAGGTCATAGGTCCATCTTGTAAGAGACCCTCCAATGC
The DNA here is from genome assembly GCA_961205895.1 of Mythimna pallens. Classification (NCBI taxonomy): domain Eukaryota; kingdom Metazoa; phylum Arthropoda; class Insecta; order Lepidoptera; family Noctuidae; genus Mythimna; species Mythimna pallens. The sequence continues at coordinate 2,791,894 of OY540824.1, forward strand.
TGCGTCTTCCGGTGCGCGGAACTGTAACATTTGGGAGAGGCCCATGTCCAGTTGTGGACGGGTTTCAGCTGAAATAATGACGATGATGATGTTAATTGTTATCTCGACGCCGCTCCACAACAATTAGCATTGTTTACACGTCCGTCGTCCGTAGAAAAAGCAAGTCTTTGTGCACAACAAACACTTTACAAAGATTAAAAAAGTGCAGTAAAAAGTTGTGTATGGCTTGTGCCGCGGCCACCCGGCTGCCTCACTCCGGGTAGCATTCGACCGATCGATACACAATGTCGGAACTTGCGTACAACTTTTCTGTTTTCAATTAAACTGTCACACGAATGTACACAGAATAATAAAAATTTAATGACATCACAAAGTCGAAAGTTATTTTTAATACTGACTAGCTCCTGCCGGCGGCTTCGCCTGCTTGAAAGTACATTTCTCCTTACAAATTTCTGATCACCGTTTCATCCCTTTAGGCGACGAATTTTGGAAAATCCTCTCTTAGTTCTCGCCTACGTCATAAAAGTAAACCTTGTGCTAAATATCACGCTCCTAGTACCAGTAATTTCGTCTATGCGTTGACATGACAGTCAGTCAGTTTCTCCTTTTATATATGTATATAATAGCTTCTGCCAGCAGCTTCGCCAACGTGAAAGTAGGTTTCTCTATACAAAATTTGAACCCTTTTTCATCCCTTTTGGGGGGCTTAGTGCTCGCCTACGTCATGAAAGGAAACCTTGTGCAAAATTTCACGCTCCTAGTCCCATTAGTTTCGGCGCGTCGTTGCAAAATATTTTAGAAAAATCTTAACAAATCACTACGGTACCCTCTATTAATTATATCCGAACCACCCTCGAACACCCTCCGAGAATTCGTATATCACAATAACAGTATTATGAGCCTTTCAAGAAACTAACAGTAATAACAAAGACGGAAGAAAAATAATAATAATAATTAAATAGTGGTATTCGATTGTTCGCCACCCGCCGCTGCCGTGTGTCCCCCACATCTAAAAGTTCCCACGAACTGCGCTGGCGCACCTGGCCGAGTGACGCCACCGCCACCCCTATGAAACTATTGAAGCCAAATTGAACTTTATCTATTAAGCTCTAAGGTTGGTTGTCGGCTGAAGTAAAATAATTATGGACGTACTATAGGTGTCGCTAATTCATTCGAGAATAGAATGTGACGTAAAACTGTGACGTCACGATGTTTTGAATTTTTTTTTGAGAGCGCGTGGCGGGTTCCCGTTTGAATTTGAAAAAATAGGAGGAAACATGTGAGTTGCTGCGTTTGGAGATTCATCTAACTGTACTTTCTTTAACCGTCAGTTGTAGAACGAAAACTGTCGCAAAATTTGTGTAACTTGATTATTTAATTTATTAAGGTTATGGTAAGTATCTTTTTTTAGGTTGGAAATCATCTAATGACTCCTCGCGCACTCGGGCGGAGCGAGAGGGCGTGTTATACTTTTTTTTTTAATTGATATAAACCAGTGCTTGACTGCGATCCCACCTGATGGTAAGCAGTGATGCAATAATTGATTAAGAGCCTATTTACTCTAGCCTTGAAGACACCTAAATTATCTTAGTTGGACGAGAAGACCGCAGCAGGCAAATTATTTCAGTCCTTCGATGTACGCGGTATAAATGACGAAGCGAAACGCTTGATCCGGACCGACCGACTTTACTGACAAAAACCTTCTCCTATTTTCCTTCTTTGCCTTGCATTCCAGGGTCCTGGGTTTTCTTTTCAGAAGCGAACCCATGGCACCAGAAGGCCCTACTGGGCCCCTACGGTTTTGCAGAACGTGGAACAGTACGCGCCGTCAACGACTCGGGTTCGGTCCGGACGGTTACCGGTCGGTCGGACGGCGAGCTACCCATTGTTCGCCGTCCGCAAACCCAAATATATCTGTAGCTTCTAAACACCAACGTACTGTAAAGCGCTTTAGTAGCCGAGATTGATTGAATTAACTATCACCAGCATTTGCCTAGGGATTATAATTTTTGACGCCGTGATTTGGGACATAACAAACCTTGGTAAAGTTTACTGCGAATGTTAAAGCGTTCGGGAGCGAATCGTCACCATCCGGCTCGAATGACCAAAACCAAGTATGCGCTACCGAACGGTCTCACACATTTCGGATGTTAGCTTGAAACACTTTCGTTGCATCACTAATCTTTAGCAACTAGGGTCTTTATAAACTAGTGCGCTTTACTATCAACTTTAGTTCTCGATGGTGTATGTATTGACTACGCCGAAACTGCAAAAGATCTGGGTGTAATTATTGACTCCAATCTTTCGTGGCGTGCGCAGGTCAATGAAGTCAGTCGGAAGGTAGATTTCGCCTTTCATTCACTCAAATGCCTCCAGCGTCATGCCTTTGAAAACGAAAATCTCTTTGGCCCAAACACTTATTCAGCCGATTATAGATTATGCCGATGCCTGCTACCTGGATGCTACTGAGGAGCTGTTAAACAAGCTTGAGCGACTGCAAAACTTATGCATTCGATTTGTTTTTGGTCTACGAAAGTATGATCATGTCTCTCATCTTCGGAAGGAACTCAAGTGGCTCGCTATCCGTCTTCGCAGGAACACTCGGATTTTATGTCTCCTCTTCAACATCCTACACAACCCATCATATCCCTCCTACCTGCGCGACCGTTTTTCTTACGCGCGCCCTAGCGACGCACCGTGCAGACCACATCTAAGATGCCTTCTTAAATCCCCTCCTCATAAAACCAGCTACTATTCCTACTCTTTCTCTGTCCATGCAGTAAGGTTGTGAAACTCTCTTCCGCCTAGCATTCATGATTTGAAAACTATCTCACTCTTTAAGATTCAAGTAAAAGAGCACTATCTTCCCTCTCTTGTGTGATATGTATATGTATATATATAATTTATTTGCTAGCAATTTTTGGCCCATAGTTCACGTATGTATAATAAAATAATTAAGATTATCCCATTGTACAGATACAACTCTCACGAAATTAAAAATAAATTAATTAGTTGGCTCTTACCCTTAACATTATATGACGAAATAGAAAAAATATTGAAAATGACTCGTAAATTCATAAAAACTCATATATTAATTCATATGAGTTTTTATGAATTTACGAGTTATTTTCTCTCACACACTTACACTCCACACTAACACAACCCCTTCACACAAACACATTAATTATCTTCACATATTCATTCTCTACATTTGCTGTGTTAACTAGATATTACTACCAAAAATATCACGGTTGTATTTTATAAAAGGAAGCCGCAAAATCTCCGACTCCTAAGATATACCTAGTTTAGGAGCTCGGAAATTCGACAACAATTTTGACTGATCTGTACAACCTATAGTTTCTCTATGGTTCTGTGTGTTCTGTGCTGTTTTTTATGTACAAATGTACTATTATTATTTTTAATATCAATTTAAATACCATATACCCTACGGTGGCTGGCTGGTATGATTGTAGCGTGCCTACATTATAAAGTGGCGTAGCAACTGTAGTCCGTAGTACTTGTACTAAGTTCGTAGCTCGTAGCACTTTTTATACTCTCGTAGCATCTCGTAGCATTCATACGAGAGTATTTGACAATAAGTTTTCATAATGGATTTCAGTAATAACAACATATCGGGTCAATCTCCAAGGTTAAGCTACGCTTGCCGGTCGGTCATTGGATGGGTTGCCATCTTAAAATATCGAGGTTCCTTCGTGCCTCGGATAGCACGTGAACCCATTGGTCTCGTCTGTCAATCATAGTGTCGCCCCACATGCCATAACCACAAACGCCACCACGAGATGCTAAAACTGGCCGCAAAGAAAGCTGAAGCGGGCAACAGTCACTTGTGGCCTGTGGCTGGCACTACTTTTTTTAACCCATACGAGCAGTATCATATTGGGCTCTGACGACGAAGGTTTGAATGTACGTGTGGCGTGTGACGGCGTATTGTATTTAGTGGCCAGTGCGGGCCACAAGAAGCGAGCAGCGGCGATTTGTGGCTGCCACCGGCGTCAACCATGTGCGGCCTACAGGAAATATGCCGGTGGCGGCATATAGGTGGCGTGTTGTGGTTGTGGCCGGTGGCCCGTGTGCGGCTACCCTTACACTGTAGTTACGGATAGACAGGCGATCTGAAGCCAGTCTTACCAAGAGGTAGGTTCATTTTACCCAATGGTTGTGCAGGCCAGTTTTTTTTTTTTTTTTTAAGTTGGGAAAATCATCTAATGACATATCCCGCTCTTGGGTGGAGCGAGAGATAGTGTCAGACTTTTACTGACTAAAAACCCACTCCTGTTCCCTCTTTGCTTTCATCCCGGGGCCCCGGCCCCGCTTTCACACTACACTACTTTGCCTCAGTAGGCTTCGACCCTGCTGGGCCCCTACGATTTGCTGACATCACCCTGAGGCGCGCGTGGAACAATACGCGCCGTCGATGACTTAGGCTCGGTCCGGACAGTTACCGGACGGTCGGACGGGGAGCCACCCATTGCTCGCCGTTCGCAAGCCTGCGCCTACGGTGACCGGAAATCGGGATCAGAATCCCGGCGGCGGTTGGGGCGTGAGGACCGTTGCTGTTGCCTCACGTGATCGGCCGCCTCCTTTGCTAGCATTACTGCTTCGCAGAAGGAGGCGACCGCCTGCCACTCCTCCTCACTCCGGACCATGGCCTGTACCAATGCCCGGCGCGAGAGATAAAACCAAGCGGGGCACACTTCCACCGTATGCTCCACCGTGTCCTCCGGGCGTTCCACACAGTGGCGACACCCGGGCGTGTCTTCCGTACGAATTCGGTGCAGGAACCTGCCGAACTTACCATGTCCGGTGAGGACAGATAGGTTATCCATGTAAAATACTGATATCTAGCTGCACTCGCTTAGGCTTGAAACCATCCCCAATATTTTCAAAGAAAGGCATGCAAGTTGATTGGATCGGTTGTCATCCCACATATATACGGGAGCACATTCATTGTACGTATAGCTAACGCTAATTCTCTGATGGAATGTGTTTCCTGATAGCTGCAATCTAGGGGTTTTTAAGCCAAGAGCGAATAATAATAATAATAATTAGTTTAATAAACGGAATAATAATAATCAGGTGAGATAGTAGTCACAAGCGAGACTGTTCATAAAAAAAAAATTGATTTAAAAATCCCTTTATCTTGGTAACGTGTGTAGGTATCGAGTTGAAATTTAAACTGTATACTCTGGTTTGCGGTCCCTTGAAGCTTTGAAAAAATCAAACGTCTGAGTAACAATAAAAATACGGCCGTTTATGTCGCAAAAAACGTATATTTCGACTCTATCAAGGCAATCAAAATTCATAGGGTACTTCCCGTTGACCTAGAATCTTGAAATTTGGCATGAAGAAAAGTCACACAGCACAAGTATAGGAAAAATCTGGAAACTGTAAATTTGTAGTTACGTCACAAAATAAACAGGTTTGCGATATGGAAAAATCTTCGTAACTCAATTCGGGAATTGAACTGTTTTCATAGGTAAGTTTGTACGGAAACGTCAGTGCATGAGTCCAACTCGCACTTGCCCGGTTTTTTAATCTATATTTAAAGAGCTTTTTCGCTAATGCTAATATGACAACAAAATTTAATCAAAACAGGTGTTTACTTAACAATAAAATAAAAAAGTACAGCTAGGTTCTAGGTTGGTTCTTCAGAGAGAACTTAACCAAAGCTACTATTTTATAGCCGTAAATTTTAATATTGGTCTTTGACACATCCACTAATAGTCTTTATTTTCTATTCGGATTACATCTGGATAGACTTTGGAGATTAGGTCTTCAACGCTAATATTTTTTTACCTAAATCATTATGGCTTATTTGGATACAGATAGACCGCTGTTTCGATATTCATATTGTTTCATCAAGCAAAGCAGACAACGGCAGAGCGGTATGCCGAGGAGTCGTTATCTGTTCTTACTACAGGTAGTGGCGATGGCGGCCGAACGCCTTAAAGTACTGGCACTCACTCACACGTACAATCAGCGAATTTTTCGGTGGATCACCCTTAAGGCCAATTTTGTGTGCCGTGTCCAGCGCATGCGCAGACCAATAGGATTTTAGAGTGTATTGTTTTTCTTTTTGTAGTCCAGATGTTAAGACACGCCTCTTTTTATACTTTCTTAAATTTGTTCTCAACGAATTTTTATATTTGCAGATCTTAAAAATAATACCATACTGTAACTCCATGGTTTGTAAAAGTAAGTGAGATATTAAAATCATTTTGACTGGCCTGTTGGTCTAGTGGTTAGTGGCCCTGACTGCTATACCGGACGTCGTGGGTTCGATTCCCACCCAGGACAAATGTTTGTGTCATGAGCATGATCATTTGTTCTGTGTCTGGGTGTAATTTATCTATAATATGTATGTATTTAGAAATATATAAGTAAGTTTATCAGTTGTCTAGTACTCATAACACAAGCTCTGCTTAGCTTGGGACTGGACGGCGTTGTGTGATAGTTGTGAAATATTATTATTATTGTTGTTTTTTTTTTATTTACACTTACACGCCAAAAATCAAAGGCTTCGTTTTACTGCCGTAAAACAATCGCTCAGCGTCGTTACTGAACAGATGGCTGGGCAACACGTGTTCCTTTTGTTTTGGAATGACAATGGCTTAGAATTTACTGAGTTCCTAGTACTTTCATTGGTCATTAAGAAAAAGGTGGGGCTAGGCACGATGGTAGCTTGCAAGGGATAAATTTTGAAAATGGTCAACCAAAGAATTCGCTGACCGTACATGTTTGGCGAAATGGTTGAGAGATTTGGCTTCTGCGCTGTGTAACAAAGTCGTCTGCCTGCCGATCATGCCGCTGGATGACCTAAAGTTATTTTACCCGTCCCTAGACGCCACTCGATTACTGCCTTACTGCTCCATCAGTCATTACCGTGTCTTGCCAAGTAGCGTTTTGTTTATCCTTTTGAATAGTAAAAGTAATTTTTACAATTTTATTTCAGTACCTACTTATTATTTTATCGGACAATCGCAATAATGTAAAAATCAACAAAGACATTAAATAATACTTAAAAAAAAATAAACAGCAACATCTTAAAAGTTATTCCAAACTTATAAACGTAAGTGGGAGGTGTCTGCAGTAAGAAAGGGCGACACCTACAGACTAGCGAGGCCACCGTCGCACGCGCACCCCTGCTTTCCCACGAGTCCCACATCTGTCCACTCCCCAACATCTTAAGAATTTATTTTATTTCTCTCCCTGCACTGATTTCGCCGGACCCCCGATCCATTCGCCGGCAAGTTTTCAAGGGAGACACATCTCGCTCCATCAGCTTTCGGTCTACTTCGGGTAAGTTCGGGCCCCGACTCGGAACTTTAAGTGCCGTGACGCGTGCGCATGTTATTGAGAAATCAGTGAATCAGTTTGATTTTTATTAAGAATGTTTTCTTCTGTCAAAATGGAACGGCAGAATTTTGGGAATTATGAAAGGAGTCCATCAAGTGAGTTTTAAATACCGTGTTTTCTTGTGGTGATATTGTTTTGTTTGTTTTAACCGCTTGCGTCGGATTTGTCCGACAAGTGTTTTCGTGTCCTATTCGCCAGGGTCGTATGTTTGCGACTGGTTACTCCGTCTCGTTTAGCTCTTCACGACGAGATGGAGTATTTGGTCGTGGATGGACCCGAGATGGAGTGTTGGTCGGATATATCCAACGTAGGCGGTGAAACGGTTAAGTACTTAAATATTTAGTTAATCTCAATTTCTGTATTGAGATTGAAGAACATTTAAAACTCTATTTTAAAACAAGTTTTTATTTTAAAATGAATTTTTACAAGTTCTCAACTGCGAATTTTTGTAAACGGGTTTAGTTAACATATACATTTGGTAAACTTACCAAGTATAGATACTATGACATTATTTGAGTGTGTATTAATTTACTTTCGTAATTATTCTTACTTATCGTCGTCATGTATAGCTACAACGGTTTACAGCAAGAAACAGGCCTCACCAACTGCATGCCATTCCTATTACTACTGCTAGCGAACTGTAATGAAAAAAAAACTGTCATTAAAAAAAATAACTGACTTCACTAAATACAAACACTAAAAGGATCAAAATAACTTTAATATCGGAAGTCGGTGTTTCTCGGTATTGTTTATTTCTTATTTAATATTGACTTCCGAAATTAAAGTTATTTTGATCCTTTTTGTGTTTTTCTTTAGTGAAGGCGGTTATTTTTTATTTAAATTAACATTTTTATTCACTTTTAGTAGCGATACACTTACAACCAGAGTGACTATTAGGCTAGGTTACATTGTTTGTTATGAAGTTCCTGTGTTTAGTTTCTACCTTCCGGCTCCATCATCAGATCAGTTCGATAGTACCTTATAGCCAAAGTGCATCTCATGATAATTCTAATAAGCCTAAACACCGCTAAGATACATTGATTAATTACATTTGTGGTGGACATTAGTCCGTCAGTCTGGCACTCCCTCCACCTCCACTTCCAATGATAAGAGTCATTGAAGTTTTCCCACGTAAAAAATATATTTTTATATATTTTATTGATATAACAAATGAATCATCATCATCTTCCTGTCCTTGTCCCGTTTTATTTGAGGTCGTTGCAACACGATTTTTTCTTTCATTCTGTCCTGTCACCCGTCATGCTATCGCCAACTCCCTTTTTTTCATATCACTCTTCACTCAATCCATCCACTTTTCTTTGGCCTCCCTCTCCCTACGTTCATCCACATGTGTAAACTATTTTAGTAACATGCGTTTCATCCCTCCTCTTCATACCATAGGTACTACAAATGAATAAAAACACAATTAAAGATCTATCTAAGTTTTTATTATTATTATATAATTAAACAAAAAAAAAACACTGTGTTACATAAGAATTATCATAATGTATATAAACATGTCTCATTTAAACAAAAATGCATTGAAAAGACGAACTGTTTGTAAAGTTCAGTCTTCAAGAGAGCCTTTGAAAGTGTATCATTTATCATTGAATGCTTGACAATGACAACAGACTAGGTATTTCCTTATTAAGGGTGCCTTAGTTGGTCAGTTTTCCTTACAAACTTAGTATGGCGACAACGTCATTCTTTGACGGTGTATTTCAAAACAAAAAAAAATAAATATAGATTACTTTCGTCATTATCTACTCCTGTATGGGTAGGGTTATATGCGTCGTAACTTCTGTATTTTGACATAATCAGTGCAGTTTTAGGCGGAACTAAACAACGTAGCTATGTACAGATGTCTCACTGTAAAAATTGTTCATAGTGATGAACACTATGAACAATTTTTACAGTGAGAACCTGAAATTACGAAAAATCTTAATAATTAAGTCTTTACAGTAATTGTCAGAAATTAAGCTATGAGTAAATATTACATTTATTTATATGGCAATAATCCATTATTTTATAAAGACAAGGAGAAATATAGCAACAGTGTGAAATATTCCATCCTTAACCTGTGGTATCGTATCGTTTGCGCGCCTGCTGAAGGCGTCCGCGGCCGCGTCCGGTGCCGTCCGAATCGGACGGGGAGCAGTAAGCGCCTGGGAAGATACCGACTGGCGGCCTAAGCCGGTTTGTGTCGTAGATTACCACCCGATCGTTGAAGGTAAGCCATACCCCCGGTATGGCTCTGAATGGGCACTCTGCGGGGATAAAAGCTCTATTACAAACTTTACCTTGCCCGTTAGGGCTTCTCCATGACACCAAGGCGGCGTGACCAGTTGCGCCATGGTATCCGTAAGCTACCAAACTAGACACCATACAGACACCAGAGTCGATACACCACACTGAGACAAAGTGCACGCGTCCGAGCTGGTCGCACCACCAAATTGGTTGCGCAACCCCACGGACACCAGGTGAGTAACTATCTATAGAGCTGTATACATTTTGGTGGTAGCGGCGACTGGTCGCGCCGCCATGGTGTCCCGATGAAAAATAGCCCTTAGTGTGAGGCCACAAGTTGCAACTCAATTTATAAATATTTATCTCAAACAGATTGCGCTGAAATTTTGCGTAAGGACACATTTGGTTTGGATGACAATGTACGGTTAGCTAAGAGATATCATTCCTAATCCAATACATCGGACTGTCGAAGATACTCTACTGTTGTCAACAAACCTCATATTGAATTAGCGAACCTGCAAAATCTAAATAAACCAACGCTTTTTTTTTCACTTGTATGCGGTCGTTACTCCAGAACCTTTCGACCCCAACGCCATCTGTTCTGCGAACAATGTGACCACCCTGCCCAAACACCCTCCCGCCAGACACGCTCCACCCAGAGCAAAAGAAGTTATATCATAATTTCCCATGTAAAAACAGGGGCCCAGTGTTATTCTTTGCCCTGGGGTCGTTAGTCATCTATCTGGGGTGTCTGTATGTTCTAGTTTATAAGTTTTTGTTACTATTTTGGTGTACAATAAAGTTTTACGTGTTTTTCGCCACTGTGTGTGTAGTGCTTACCAACTAGTCTCTGCGCGCTGCTTCCTCGAGCAGTCGTGCTAGAGCGAGCTCATGGCGCTGCATGGCGCGCGCTAACTTCTTCTCCGACAACGCCCACAGATTGTCCAGACCGATGCACGAACATTCTGGGGAGAAAACAAACCTTACCAACTTGGAATACAGTCTCTTTTACAATGAATTAGTGAAGATTTGCAAACATGACGAGTTTTAGTACGTCATTGCAGAATTGCATAACTTAATTTTGGTCAAGTCCGTTCCATCATCGGAACACTAGACGTACGGTGATACGCTACCGGTACATGGTGGCCATCCTACCCATACGCACATAACATTGCGTGCGTGTGCGTAGAATTCCCTGCCGGAGTCTGTGTTTCCTGATAACTATAACCTGAGCTTCTAGACCAACTTGCTCCATCAACCACCACATCATTGCTTATCATCCGGTGAGATAGTGGTCAAGCGAGATTCTATTAGAAACTATTAGAAAAAAAAACAAACAAGTATTTTGCGTATTCAGCGTAGGACATGCGTTGCTTCGTTCCTAGTATTATTTATTTGGTGGTTGACCTGACGAACGTTGTCCCATAAAGGAGAAAGGTTGACCGCCTTTCTCCTTTAAAATACACTAACGGATTGGATAGGAAAGCTAACCTATGGTGAGGCTGAATCACTTCTACAACAGACATACTAATACTATACACCTTCACATACATACACACACACACTCATTACACACACCCACATACACTCATTACACACACCCACCCTCATTCACTTAATTCACTTTGTTTTAATTATGTACTCGTATTGTATAGTTTACACTTCTTGTTTTTGAAGGAGCGGAGTCTCCTAATACAGGCATCTTTTGCTTAAAAGGAGGCTCCAATCTCAAATTTGTTGTACGTATAAGGTTATCAAATAAACTATTATTATTATTATTATTATTTCTCACATGTATGGGGTTTGATCCAAATGTCCACATCAGAGAAGTTCTGTTTCTTTTTCCCATTTTGTAGGCAGAAACTATTTTACATACATCGAAAAAATACTGTTAGTAAAATAGTTACCGTGGTACAATGCTCGAAAAACGTAAGCAGGTCTGCTAAAGCTAGTGAATAATATAATAATAAATAATAATAAAGTTTTTTGACTCAAAAATATGTTTTTGACAACTTTTTGAAGCCCTGGCTCCTGAGCTAGGTAGCGACCTATGTTACAGGAGCCAGTGTCTTCACCCAGTTGCATATGTATAAAGCGTGACTGGCAATAAGTGTCCGATACACGTGATTGTGCTCACGATAACAAACAATTTTTATTATGGGAACAAACCTGAAATCGCGAAAAAATATCAGCTGTTCAGTACATTAGGCAAACATAAATGTACAACAGCTGATTACTGATACTATTAACAGCTGTTTTTTTTTCGCGATTTCAGGTTTGTTCCCATAATAAAAGTTAATATATATAAAATATAATATAATATAATATTCCACAACTATCACACAACGCCGTCTAGTCTCAAGCTACGCAGAGCTTGTGTTATGAGTACTAGACAACTGATAAACATACATATATATTTCTAAATACATACATATTATAGATAAATATTAAAGCCGTAACCAACAACTTTCATCATGAGCACAATCACGTTTTTAAGTATCGTACACTAATTACCAGTCACCCTATATAATAATAGTTACCTTCTGTAGTGTTCAGGTCTAACTCTGAAGAATGTAGCGCCATATGTGCCCCACGCATGAAATCTGCTGTGTCATCCAGCAACTATAACAAAACGTAATAGTACATTGTTACCCTAGGGGTGAAAGTAACTTATTTAGCCCCGAGGAGGAGTTTGGCGCCCGAGCGTAGCGAAGTCGCCAATATTTCGAGGGACTTAAACAAGGCTTTAACCTGAGGTAAACACTGTGCTTTTCATTACGAATAAAAGAAAATTAAAAATAAAAACCTAAGTCACCATATGATTTTAGGTATCTTTAAAGAAAAAAGAAAAAAAACGAGTTTATTCACGTCAAACATGGTGCATACCTTAAAAAACTTTACTAAACCTTTCTTTTGATTTAGACGACAAAAGGTTTTCCACTACTGCTTTAGCCTCTTCTCTTATGAATCAGGCGGTAAATTCATATCTGAATCTGATGAACTATCGTGTTAAGGGGATGCAGCTTGACGTACATTCTGTGAGAAGTCTCACAGCACTCTGTTCTTTTTTTAGGTCGGTATGTAATAGAATAAAATAAACTGTATTGTAAACCAAAAAGGATTACACAATTTGAGTAAATCTATAAGAAAATCATCAAATATCTCCTCCTGCTCTGGTTGGAACGACAGGGAGTGTCAGACTTTTAATGACTGAAACCCATCCTTGTTCCTTCAATTGCCGTTCCAGAGCCGCGGCGATTCTTGCGATCAATCCGGACCACTCCTGCAGACCAAATTTATACATCCTGTGAATTCGATGAGACATTATTGATGTTTCACAAACCTCTGACATGTCGTTTGTTGGGACTTCGATGGAAGATGACATAGCCGCTGTCATTGGTGGATCGGGAGCATCAAATACCTGGATTTCGAGCTTTTGTCCCTGCGAAGAAAACACAGCCCCTTAGCTCGCGACACTAGACCACACCAAAATTAAATGAAATAAATTAAGATATCATCTACATGTATACATCATATGTCAGCAAAGAGTACAGGTTCCATGTAACTTAGTTTCAGTATAAAGTAAATTGAATCGTATGAAATAAATAATATGAAAAAGATTGTTCCCAATATCGAAACTTGTGGAACTCCTTGTTTTATTAGTTCAAGTCCTGATTTGAAAATTTTTTCACAATCATCTTATACTTTAATTTCTATTAAATTGCTTCCGATTTTGTAGGTAAGATTTAAATATAATATATCATAAGACCGATAAGTATACACCACTAATTTTGTAAAATACTTAATGGGCTTTTACGTAGTCTCAAACATCAAAGTTTAGCATTTGTTTAAATCCCAAAACACTTAATTCGTGGAAATATTGTACAGATTATGAATGAATAAATGGCGATCAAAATGGAATAACAACTACGCGTAGAATTTTCTAGTAGCAATTGTTATGAATTATTGATTTTATTATGAATTTACCAATTAAGACAAAATTTCGTGGAATTTAGTTTTTTTTTTACTTTTAACTACATAACTATGATCAGTAACGGGTACGGATGGAGCCCCATTTTTTATACTATATGTTTTATTTTTATTTTATTTTATTTATTTGGTCTACCAATAATTGTTTACACTAACAACTTGAAAAAAAAATAACATTAAAGCGCTTGACTCGACTAAAAGCGCAAACAGTGCGAGGACCAAAACAAAAACAAAATAAGCGTGAAATTCTAGTAAGTAAGACAAAATACTGATTGCATACGGCTGGAAAAGCTGGGCATAATGATTTGTTTGTTAGCTTACCTGGTCCTCGTCACACCAGGATGTGAACTCTTCCTTCAGTGAGTAGCCCTCATGACCAGCTGAATCTGAGCAAGAAATAGGTTTGCGTGATCCAGTGAGTCTACTGCAGGTTTGAGCTATGTAAGTCGTATAGTGAACATAATGTTGATGGATTGAGTTCACGGACGCGTAGCTTCAAAGACGCGTATTCGTATAAGCTTAGTGTATCTACGCATGCGTGAAGCTTACATACAAAACTATTGAATTTTGTGATTGGAAATATAATCGGAAAATTTATTTATTTATGACTTGAATCTACATCTACAATAAATTGATAAAAAACACTTAACTAATTAAAACTATATATACCCTAAAGACAAAAACTACTAGCTAAAATATGGCGTCATAAAATTCCTCCGCATCACTGTCGACTGGAAGTGTGCCCAAAAGGCTGGCGGCATTGCCACGTTGTATGGCAATATAATTAGGTGTGGTAAATAATAATTGACGTATGACCGAATTAAACCAGTGTGAGGCTTATTAGAGAGCAGTGGTGGCCGAGTGGTAACCGCTCCGACTTACGAGTTGTAGGTCGCGGGTTCAAACCCAAACAGGCGAATTAGTTTTGCGTATATTGTGATACTGCTGTTGCAAAGGCTCCCAAAACTTTAGAAGTGTTACCAACAAAACCAGCCCCTGTGTTAGGCGTTCAGGTCATCTCGCCACCGCACCAGGGCGCGGGCGCCCCGTCTGTTTATACTTTTCTTAATATTAATAGGCTCGCGTTTGACCGTATATTTTTAAAAACTAAAAGAACATTTCTTCTGCAACATGCGATGCATTTCGACATAGCGACCCTCACACGAGCAGCTCGTACACTGCAAGCTAGCGAGCACAGCGCACGTTCAGCGCATGCAGTTTCATTTGCGTCAATGCTGTATGTCTGCAAGCGAGAGGAAGTACGTGCAGCGCGCGTGGCTAGATAAATCAAATATCGTCTATCACACGGCGAAGATATTGCTTGAACACATTTCAGTTTGAAACCTGCAGTCATGCACAGAATATTTCATGTCTTCGGCATTAAAAATTACCATTATCTGGACTTAAAGCTAATTGTGAAGGTTCTTAGTAACTGAGAACTAAATTTTTTAATGTTCAAATAAAAGAAATTATTAATATTATTTATTCAAGACACGCTTGCCATAAAAGTGTTTTATTAATGTTGTTTTTTTTTTCACAACTATCACATATCACACAACGCCGTCTAGTCTCAAGCTAGTACTAGACAACTGATAAACATACATACTTATATATTTCTGAATACATACATATTATAGATAAATTACACCCACACACAGAACAAATGATCGTGCTCATCACACAAACATTGGTCCTGTGTGGGAATCGAACCCACGACCTCCGGCATAGCAGTCAAGGCCATTAACCACTAGACCAACAGGTCAGTCTTATTTGTAAACAAAATTGTAATAAACCTTTATTACAATCGAGTTTATTAAAATAGAGGAAGTGCCTCTAATTCAGTTTGCAAACATATTAATGTTGCGAATTAAATAAAAGATGTTAAAAAGGGTACTGACCTGATTCCTCATGTAAGGAAACGTTATTGTCTGAGACCTGCTCCGCATCAAACTTTGGATTGCTATACTGCTCCCCCTCATCGTGTATCTTATCCAGTTTACTATAACATAATAACATTCATGTAAATGAGAATACTCGTACAAATTTAATTATGTAATAAAACTCCAATTCCCTTGCAACAAAAAATGTCCAAAAAACAGTTTTTTTATATATATCTGCCCCAAAACATTACATAACTCTTTAGTGGTTTAAAAGATCCCAGAATCTCGCAATTTATCTCGCAAATGCTGAGGTCGGAGATCTGCGTCGAAGAAAGAAAGAAGAAGAAGAAGAGAAGTAATTTGGTTGGTTGGTTTGCAAATTTAGTATCACCTACCTCATGAAGTAAATATATTCTAATTTTTTTTTTTGAAGTGAAAACTTCTTTAGCAGCGTTGAGCACTTTTTCTGTAATGGGTATAAAATCTTAAACTCGCGTCAGGACACGTGACCTGATCGAAAAAGCGTAAGACTGATGGAAAATATAAATTGTCATGTTTGTGTACGATAGCGCAATAAATGAATATTGTATTCTACCACATAAATGATAGTACTTTTATACTGATAAAGCAATTGGTGCAAAATTATTCCCTAACCATTCCAAAATATCAAACATGCTCAACGTTAATAATCAAGTTTTCACTTCTGCCGGCAATCCCGGAGTGCAACCCGTCTTTTTTTTATTATTGATTGGCTCGCGTTTGACCACTATCTCACCTGATGGTAAGCGATGATGTGGCCGACGATGGAGCACGCTTGCCTAGAAGTAACCTATTCACTCTTGACTTAAAGACCCCTAGGTTGTAGCTATCAGGGAACACAGACTCCGGCAGGCCGCAGCGTGTGGACCGGCCGGAGGACACGATGGAGCACACGGTGGAGGTGTGCCCTGCTTGGGCAGAGTAACGCCGTGTCTTCGTCGGGGCGATCGACGGCGGCGATCTCTCGCGCCGGGCCTTGGTCCAAGCAATGGTCCGGAGCGAGAAGGAGTGGCAGGCGGTCGCCTCCTTCTCCGAAGCAGTAATGCTAGCAAAGGAGGCGGCCGATCGCGTGAGGCAACGGTCCTCACGCCCCAACCACCCGGATTCCGATCCCGATTTCCGGCTACCGTAGGCGCTAGCTTGCGGACGGCGAGCAATGGGTAGTCCGTCGTCCGACCGTCCAGTAACCGTCCGGATCGAGCCTAAGTCGACGGCGCGTATTGTTTCATGCGCGCCTCAGTGAGATTTCAGCAAATCGTAGGGCTCTAGCAGGGTCGACGAAGCCTATTGGGGCCATGGGTAGTGTGAAAACGAAACCCACGGCCCTGGGACGAAGGCAACGAAGGAACAGGACTGGGTTTTTAGACAGTAAAAGTCTGACACTATCTCTCGCTCCACCCAAGAGCGAGATTTGTCATTAGATGATTTTCTCACCTAAAAACAAAGAAAAAGTACTTGGGAGTTCTTATAATTTTGTTGATAGATGAACATTATTATTTTTATTATATAACTTTATTGCACACCTTAACATAATATAGGACAAACATTTATAAAAATAAGTGTACAATAGGCGGTCTTATTGCACAGGGCATTTTCTACCAGACAACCTTTGGATGGACTGATCGAAAGGAAAAGATTTCGGACTGTTAGTGTGCAACAACATAGAGAACAATCCAAAAAATTAAAAAAAAAATATAGTTAAAAATCTAATACATAAATAAAAAACCAAATAATATACTAATAAATATAAAAAATAATTGCAATTTAGAAAGGAGAAGAAAAAACTAACGTGACAGATAATGTTCCTTCACCATTTTTTTTCAATCGTTGAGGATCAAATGAAATGGGAGAAAAGTCGCGAGAACAGCTAGTTATTAATAAACGCGTCGCAAAGTTATTCCTAACAAAAACCCTTAAAATATTTGTTAATCTTGAGATTATACTAGTAAGGGGTCACTATAATCGGCATTCTTCCATACAATATAAAAGGATAAACTGACTGACTGACATATCAACGCACAGCCGAAGCTACTGACGCACAGCCGAAATTTTGCACAAGGTTTCTTTTTATATACGTAGGCGAGCACTAAAAGAGGATTACCCAAAATTCACCCCCTTAGGCGATGAAAGCGGGTAAAAGTTAGAAGCTAGTTATTAATAATAACAACATAATATAGACACGCCTATGTTAAACATTTACGTATAAAATGAAAAAAACTTGTTTAGTAAATAAATAAAACTAACTCTGTTTTTTTCGGCGACGGCTCCTTAGACAGCTTCCAATCGTTCTTCTTCTTATAAAATTCTAGATTGTAAATTGCTGATAACATTTTTAAATCGCTTCCAAATCTAAAACAGACCGACTTGTGTCCACGCAACCAAATTGTATTTTTTTTTTTTATTTGTGGGTAGTTACAAAAGATTTGAAAAATATGATTGTAATTACCGCCGTTTTAACCCATAACACCTACTTGAGGGTTTTTTCGATGCTTTACATACAAAAATATAGTAATTAACAATTGTAACCACTAGGTATCAATTTGCGAATAATTAAAACAGCCATCGAAAAAATCCCACCAAAAATTCTTTTTGACAGTTCAGTTTTTTTTTTTTTTTTTAAGGTGGGAAAATCATCTACAGTTCACAGTGACAGATTAATTGACTAACCCCGTGTTCCGAATTGCGTCAAAAGCGATTATATAGCGAATCCGATCAAATTTAATAGTCACAAAATAAAAGAGCTATTGAGTAATAATTGTGACGTTGCGCGTTGGTCGGATTCGCGATATTATCGCTTTTGTCGCAATTCGGAACGCACGGTAAAAAATGTTTACCTACCCGCAACGTATGCTCAATAAACAGCTCTGTTGTATTGATTCAACTGATTGAGATGAGATCTGCATTTTGACATCCTTTTTTTTCTGATCAATTATTTGTTTTTTAATACACCTTGAAAATTGGTTTTTATCCCATTATGATTAGGAACATGCCATGTAAATCACCCTCATTTTTTTTTTCATGTAGGTATCACAACAAAAGCTTTGTTTTTCCTTTTTTTATTAATGTTTTTGGCTTGGATACTAAGTGCTTTAAGTCATATCTTCGTATGAATAGTTCATTTATTTACCATTAGAATATGGATGTACAGTGTACACATTCTAATGTTTTTTTAGCATCTATTTGGCAGAAAATGTACCAAGTCAACCTCCTCGGCAAAATTCGCTGAGATAAGTCAACATTACAAAAAAAAACCTTCAATTCTTCTAATATGCAGCGGTGATTTTTTTTTTCGTAGCATGTTTCTATGGCCTTGAATAATAGTACATTATGATATAAGTGTGTAATGTTAGTGATTACCGTCGAGGCGGTATTTAGACCCGAGCCATGGCGAGGGTCTGATTGAATGATTACCGTTCCTGCCAAGAACGGTAATACGTTATGTTTTCTTGCTTGAAAAGTTTCTACAATAATGTCTTTCGTAGTGACAACTGACAACATGTGTGATGTAACATTTTCTAATGATTTTGTAGTATTTAATTTTATTTAATATAGCCACTGAACTTCACTGGAATAAAAAAATCAGGCCAAAACCCGCGCGCATCTTAAAATGACGGCCATAGACCACTAAAAAAAAACAAATTCGTTTGAATGTACGATTTATTTACTAAATGTTTTTTATTAAATAAATCGTTTGTACAAGTTAAATTTGTCCATTTTAACTTGTAAATTAGATAAAATAAGTAAGATACTAATTTATATACTATTGAACGAAATAACTTAATGGGAATTTTCTTCGATCGGGATTTTATTCGAATTCAAAAAATTTTATGCGAACAAAGAGGTTGAATATAAAGTTTTTATTTTTTAGTTAGTTTAACTACTTTATAGCACTAGTGCGTAATGGTAATCAAAATGACACAGTTTGGTAACGAGTGCCATTATATACCTAAGTGCAGTGCAATAAGAGACACTTTCTGAGCAAGTGTATTGAAAATGGATTTTATGAACAAAATATCATAAATAAACATAATTATTTATATTGTATAAATAATTATGTTTATTTATGATATTTGTTTTTATTTACCATAAAAAACATTTTACAAAAAAAAAACACTAAAAGGATCAAAATAAGTTTAATTTCGGAAGTTGGTATTTCTCGGTATTAATTGTTTCTTATTTAACACCTACTTCCGAAATTAAAGTTATTTTGATTATTTTAGTTATTTTGAGCCTATTTCTCATGACAATTCAAATTAACCCAAACATTGCAAGGTTACATTGTCATATTATGAAGTTCCTGTGTCTACCTTCCGCCTTCGGGCTCCATCATCAGACCAGTTTGATAGTGCCTTATAGCTAAAATGCATCTCATGACAATTCTAATAAGCCCAAACACGGCTAGGATATGACGATTAATTACAGAGTTCCGGTGCCTATCTTCCGGCTCCATCATCATCAGGTCACTTCGATGATACCATTTTCAACATAACTATTCAGAACCATTTATTTATTTGTATTGTCATAGTCACTTAACTATCTTCATTGTGATATGTATGTGAGTATGAAGTTCCGTTGGCCATTTCTGGTCTTCTTCATCCGTGTGGAACTGATGTTCATGAAATGTTACTTTTTGACTGTAAATGCTTAAGTTCTTGATGAAAATACTAATATTTGAGGAGTTCCCTCGAATCCTCATGGATACCATCATCAGAACTAGATATTAAAAAAATGGGACCAATCTCCTTTAAGAGGAAAAAAAAAATAACAAATCGGTCCATAAAGGACGGAGTTCTGAGGAACACACGTAAAAAAAAACATACAACCGAATTGATAACCTCCTCCTTTTCTTTGAAGTTGGTTGAAAAACGTCGTTTTATACACGTGGAAATTTGTCACTGCAACACTCGGCTCCATAACACCCTCGCCTTCAGCTCGGGGGAAACCCGCAGCGGTCGCAATGACAGTTTCTCCACTTGTATGAAAATTTACACCATGTACCTACACGTTCTCTAAAACTGGCTGTTATAGTAAGTACTTACTATAATTTGGTTTACTCTCGTTTTTTTTTAGGGTTCCGTACCTCAATCAATCACTTTGTTGTCCTAAGACCCTATAACTCGAAAATGCGTGGAGGTATCAAGTTGAAATTAAAACCATATACTCAGGTCTGTGGTCCCTTGAAGCTGAAAATATCAAACTTCTATGTTAATGAAAAAAAAAGATACAGTCGTTTATGTCTCAAAAACGTGTATTTCGACACTCTCAAGTGAATCAAAATTCATATTACAACAAAAAAATTAAACACATAAATGAATAGATTTCATTTATGTGTTTAATTTTTTTTACTTAAAACTGAAAATTCACTAAACAGATATGTGTACATAGAGCACACAATACATAAACATAATATATACAATAAATAAATACCTATAAACATACATATACGGGTCAAGTTGTTTTTGTTAACTTGGCCTTTGCTTTGCATTTTTTTAAGGTGGGAAACCATCCAATGGCTGCTCCTGGTCTGGGAGGAACGGGAGCGCATGTGAGACTTACTGACTAAAGGGGTGACCAGATAGTTTCAAACTAGCATTCCAACCAAGGTGACCTTGGTTTATGTGTTTGGTTTGGGTTGCGGCTACTTGGATGTAAACCACGCGCCAACACGTTCGGTGGTTGGGAAAATGCGCCTCCCAACCAAGGGCGTTGAACATGGTTTACAACTGCTGTCTACACGGATTGATACTAGCAAGGTCACCTTGGTTGGGACGTTGGTTTGCAACCATCTGGTCATCCCTTAAAACAACACCTGTGTCCTTCAGTCGCTCTTTGCGTTCTAAGACCACGGGATTTTTTTTCAGAAAATCCCGCTGGGCTATGCTTCCCCTCTTCCCCTATTTTGTCAATTTTTAAAAAATATTGGTTTTCGTGAACTCTTTTCCTTTACAATTCCTTGCCATCTATAGTTATGATTTTTGTTATTAGTGGAATAAAAATAAATAAACAACAATTAAATAAATAATAAAATTACTATAATATATCTAACTACTAAATTACCGTCGACCACATGATGCATGCCGCACGCAAGTAGTCGATCTGAGTAGTAAGTTAGCTTTCTACCAGACTCACATTATGTCAGTTAGTTAGGTAAGCACCTCCAGCTCCAAGAAAGGATTATCGTTTGACCCTCGTCTTATACTTATCTACTGTATTCGCAGCGACTAACAAATCCATCTTTCACCTAATCTCCACTGCATTCGCCAGCGACGTATAATGACGAAGACTATTCACGACTAATATGTTTATTAGTTAACGGATGTCGGTACGTACGCGCATGCGTTCGCGTGGATGCATCGCAATGTTTTCGCTGCGCGTGCGCCGGTGTGCGGGGGCGGAGAGGCAGTCGGGCCGGCGGTGCGCACCGAGGCGGACGTGTGTCGCGTGTGAATGTTCGATGATTGCGAGCGCGGGGGCGGTTGGACCGGTCGCGCGACCCGACGACCTTACGTACCGTTCACTCACGCACCTCTTGTGCTAAAACTAAGTGCAACAAAAAAATACACACCTAAGGATTGAATCATTTTGCCCATTTTGGATAGATGCATCTGATTTTCAACGTTGGAAACTGCATTCGAGACATCTTGAGATATGTATGTATATTTTTTTTTATTGGACCTGGTATAGGTGGCTAGTAACCGGTAGTAGGCATAATAACTGTTTTAATAGATGACTTTGGATATTCCTTCTAGTTAATGTTGGTGTTCAACAGTTAACAGCTCGTATTATTAATGTTCGAGCTGAAAGTGTTGGGGTTACGGATGTATTTTGTGGAACATTTGTTAAATTAGCACAGTGTTTAGATCAATCCCATATGTTGTTGCCAACTCAGGCTTAAGGTAATAATGATTAAAAAAATAATGTTCTTAAAACAATTCTCAATAAATTCGGCGATTTTGTAATAATTAATTATATATGTACCTACGTGTGTAAATGTATGTTTAACACTAAAAAAATAATACTTATTAAAAAAAAAATGGTTACTAACAAAAAATAATAATAGAAACTTCAATAAAATACTTTTGTTACTAATTAATAATGAAAAGGTAACTAATATTAACAAAACCAAAGTGGTTACTAATAATTCATATTTAAAAAATACTTAACTAACTATAATTACAGTAAAACCAAAAAATAATAATAATAGCCCTGAACTAATTAAAACTTAAAGTAATCGGAGTAAGTTTCAAATTCAAAAACATGTGATTTTCAGACAGTTAAGAAGCAAAGACCATGTCATTACCTGTACATTCTAATACCATGCGGTTGGTAACACTTATTTATATTATGTCGGTATATAGGCCCAGCACTCAAGATAATTACAATGCCTAATTACAATTCTTGCAAGTGTAAAACACGAATATTTAATTCCTGTTCCGTGTTTACCTTCCTGTGTTATTATATGGACTCGATAGTCTACCTACTTAAAATTGTATCATCATCTTGTTTTTTTTTTTTATTATTAGCATGTGGTTTTTTTAAATGTTTTATTATATTGTTAAATTTCAACCATTCGACACAAATGTAAATTTGTTGATGAAATGAATAAATAAAAATAAATAAATAAAATCATTATTTCAGCAGAAAGACGTCCACTGTTGGACATAGGCCTCCCCCGAGGGTCACCATAATGACCGGTCCTGCGCGTCCCTCACACCTTTATACAATTATTACTCAAATAATAAAAATATATTCAATAGGAAAAATAAGGTCAAAAAACTGTATGTAGGGTCCAGTATTTACAAATAAACCACACAATTTGAATTATCTGTTATGACTTTTTTTTTCTTGAATTTAATCTACGCTTTTTCTAACGATCGTACGCAACAAAACGAGTGAAAAATTCTGAAGAATTTTATCTGTAGATCTGAGAAAAAACCAAATTCATAAGTACATAATAAAGTATTTACTTAAAAAGGCACAGTTTTCAAAATTTCTAAAAATACACCGCACTGAAATACACAAAAAAAATTATTAATGAAGAACGTCAATAAATGTGCCAACAGTTTTACGTCGAGATATTTGCAAATATATCCTTAATTTCGAGAAAAAAAATGTTCATAAAAAAAAATTGTGAAAATAAAAAAGGTCGATTATAGCTGTTTTTGAGAGATATGAACTTAATATGAAGCCTTATTTTGATATGTTCTGCTTTCGCTCCACTTCTTAATTTCATACAGTCGTACAGGACATTCAAAAGACTGAACTATAATAAGCGGTTAATATTACCTGCTGCTCAAACTTTATCAAGGGCAAGTTCGATCGTGTATGGAGTACTGCTCTCATCTTTGCGATGGATCTGCCCGATACCAGCTTGATGCACTTGAGGCAATTGAGAGGCGAACCAGGAGGATCATTGGCAATGATGCACTCGTTGAGTCGAGGCTTCAAAGTCTTGAGCATCGACGCCGAGTTGCTAGCCTGTCGGGTTTCTACCGGTTGCATTTCGGAGAGTGTGCGTCGGAATTGCATAACCTAATTCCGCACAGCTCGTTCCATCATTGGACCACCAGGCGTACGGCAATGCGCCACAGGTACATGGTGGAGATCCCGCCCATACGCACGAAACGTTTTGGGAACACATTCATTGTGCGTACAGCTAAGGAGTGGAATTCCTTGCCGGAATCTGTGTTTCCTGATGGCTACAACCCGGGAATCTTTAAGTCAAGAGTAAATAGGTTTCTTCTAGGTAAACGCGCTCCATCGTCGACCGCATCGTCGCTTTCCATCAGGTGAGATAGCGGTCAAGCGCGAACCTATCAAGAATTAAAAAAAAAACCTACCCCTAATTGTATTACCCACTAGCTGTCTTCCGCGAATTCTCCCGCGTCTCTTGTTGCTATTCCGTTCCCGGGGGTTGTAGCGTAATATTTTATCGCCTAAAAGCCTTCCTCATAAATGAGCTATCCAACACTTTTTTTTACTTGAACCTGTATTTCCTGAAATTACCACGCTCAAACAAACAGAAAAACTCTTCAGCTTTATAATATTAGTATAGATAAGCCATTAGCCATATTATTAAGAGATACGATGAAATTATTGAAATCGTTTGATTATATTTGATTCTTTGATTTGATTATAATACGAAGGCTCTGAAAGAGTAATCAAATGTGAATAAAGGTGAGTATACAACCGGAAAAACTAATTTTTCTAACCTCAATTCTTCTATGCCTATCAGACCATAGTTAAAAATGAGAATCCTAGATGCGAATAACACTACCTAAGTCTATTTATCTCATCTTATCTCTTAGGATTTGATTCGCGCGTAGATAATTGTAAAGTTGTTTGCAATGTTTCCTTGAAAAATAAAAAATCAAATTGTTCTAAAAATAGCACACGCAAACAAAATGGCAGGCATTTTGTTTGCGTACACGCATTATTCATAACGGGTGTTCAAATATTTTCAAATCAAGATAAAAGAATACAAAATTTAATGATGTCTCCAAAAGACTTTTCATAATTAACATGCATTCGGCTTTCACACTCATTAGATACTGTTGTTTTGGGCCAAAATTTACATATATAGCCTTCGCTCCTCCCATCTTTGGAAACACTCACAACTTTTGGAAAAAGTCGATCAAATCATTAGGAAGGAACACACTTTCTTCAATCCTAAATGTGGCCTTTGACGACCGAACGAGGCATCAAGCCACGCTTCCCATCCAGCTGGGTGGCCTCGGCGTCTGCAAAATTTCAAGTATAAATTTACCAGCTTTCCTCTCCTCGATGCACAGTACTGATACTTTAACCAGGAATATTTTATCTTCCTCACTGGTTGATGTTGAGGTACCGTGTTTGTCCGATGCGTTGAACGCTTGGAAAATGGCTTGTCCCAACACGGATGGCTGGCTCGTTCTTCGCCCAAAGAATTAGCATTGCCATTCAACGTGGCAATGCTGCCAGTCTTCTGGGCACATTTCCGGATGACAGCGATGTGGAGGAGTATTTCGACGCTTGAGTGTACTTTGAGTTTTTGTATTTTAATTGTGTACATAGTTAGGTGTTAGTATAGTTTAGTTAAAATTTAAGTTTTTTATGTAAGAGAATGTTTACAATTGTCGAATAAAAAAAAAACAAACAAATAAAAAAAAACCAAAGATCATCTAGCTAAAAGGATTCGGATTTCGGACTCCAAGAACCATATTCGCTGATGGAATGTCGATTTATGACAAAATATTGGAGATGAGATACCGATCAAAACTCCAAGATGATAAGATTGACCACGAGATTTTTCGATAACGCATGTCGATCGCATAAAAATAACACCTAGGTACTTAATTTAATTTCGAACTTCATAACAATCATATTCGCTGATAGAATGTAAGAGACATTTTAGGGTTCCGTAGACAAATGGCAAAAAACGGAACCCTTATGGATTCGTCATGGTTGTCTGTCTGTCCGTCCGTATGCCACTTTTTTCCGAAACTATAAGAACTATACTGTTGAAACTTGGTAAGTAGATGTATTCTGTAATCCGCATTAAGAGTTTCACATAAAAATAGAAAAAAAAAACAATAAATTTTGGGGGTTCCTCATACTTAGAACTGAAACTAAAAAATTTTTTTTCCTCAAACCCATACGTGTGGGGTATCTATGGATAGGTCTTCAAAAATCATATTGAGGTTTCCAATATTTTTTTTTTCTAAACTAAATAGTTTGCGCGAGAGACACTTCCAAAGTGGTAAAATGTGTACCCCCCTGTAACTTCTAAAATAAGAGAATGATAAAACTGGAAAAAATATATATAAAAAGCTTTTAGTCTTTTACAATGTTCACAGCCAATCACGGTTCATGTTCATATGTCACATTAGATACCTATACAGTCGCAACTTACGCGAAATTGATAACCACTCAGTCAAGAATAATATGTGAAATGGATCTAAAATTCCTGAAGAACAGAAGCACTGGTCAAGAAGGTTTTGTATTATACAGGCTGTTTGGTGCATCGTGTGCCAAATTGAAATGGTTAACGGGAGGGGTCATCTGCTATCATTTCAGACCCCTAAAAACTTCTCATGCCCTGTGGATTCGACTTTTTATTGTTTTATGAAAATAAGATCCAAATTTTTCATTCAAATGCAAATTTTAAAATTTATAACTTATATATTAAATTTTACGTAGACTCTGAATTTTAAGTTTATTTAGATGTGTATTGTAATATAGTACTTTTAAATTTAAAATTAGTGACATTAGCTATCTAGGTTTCTTTTTTTTTAATTTACTTGCAAAGTGTTGGACTTAAATTAAAGCTGTTCATGGTACATCTATTTACATGGCTATAAAAAAAAACCAAAAGCGACCGAAGACTTTTAACTTCCTCAAAAATTCTCTAGTTTATCCTCTTGCTAGTGATGTGCCACATGCCATATAAATCTATTTATAACTTTGTGAATTCGCTAGAATTGTGAATCGAGTCACATAAAACTAATATTCAAAATTATGATTTTAAAAAAATATTTGCTTAAATTATATCTGAAAAACCTATTAAAAAAGTTATCTCACTCTTATAAGGTAAAATCTTTTCTCTTTGCGTGGGTTTTAGTACAAATAAAAAAAAAATGAAATTGCATTTTTAACATTTATTTCATAATTTTTACAAATCCTGCCCAAATTGTTGGCCTCTGTTGCAAATGCAGGCCCAACATCTGATTCGTATGTCGACAGTTGTTTTACGAAGTCGTTTTTCCTCCTTAATTGTATTGAAAGCCGTTTCGATGCGTTGTTTGTAAGTTAGTCTTATGTGAATCATTCTAGCGATTAGGTACTAGTTTGCACAAAAACTCAAAACTTGTCGCTAAAACTACGTTGCTGCAAACTTGGCACTCGATAAAAAAAAACTTGTAAATTTTAAACGAGTTTTTTTCAAAATCAGTGCATTATCAAAACCTGTTCTTTTAGTTTAGGTACCTGAAACTGATATCACAAGTAATTTTATTATCTATCAACTACAATAAGCTCAACGCTAATCGCTAACGTAGTTGTTACGCACAATTGATTAAAAATAATAAAACTTCTAAAAGTGTTTTTATTAAAATTATTCATGACGATTTTCCACGTGGGTTGCCCTCCAATTTCAACTCTTGCTTTCCAAAATTCTATTAATCCGATGTTTTCCTCTAAATTTATCCATCTTTAATTAAAGAAAAACCCTCAGGTTATCGTATTGAAATTGAAAATGTTTTCTCATCGATTCGAATCCAAGTATTTTACATAAGAATGGTCATTCGTCTTAACACTCCTAACAGAGCTCCTCCCCATTCGGATATCTTTGACGCCTCTTACAATAAAAACTATAAGAAAAAAATCTGTTGTACCAGCGTTCGTTCCCTTTATTTGGGGTTCTTTTATGACCCTTCTGAGACACGTGATTGGTCTAAAATTTCTTACCTAGTACCAATAGAAGTGACGGGATAAGATGGGAACATTTATACAAAGACAGATGCGCTCAAGCTGCATATGGCGTACTATCATTATTTGCGTGGCTTAAAATTACGCTTAAAAATATCACCTGCCCTTTAGCAAGACATCGCGAAGCTTGTTCTAAAGAGAACACCAATACGAAATTAATTCTGCTTGTATCTTTATATTTTATACATATACCTAATTATTGGTAAGAATAACTGTTACTATCCCGCTTTTAAACTTCAGAAAGAGGCCCAATGAGTTATAAAATAAATAAAATATAAAAGCCTTTATTTCCCAATACCCTTAACATAATATTATAAAGTTTAAATCAAAGTACTATTTTTATTTATAATTTGTAAGTAGTTTTACCTTATTATTTAAGTTCGTTGGGATATGGGCCCCTCCTCGGGCCTCAGCATATTAACATCATAAAATATATTTATAAAAACAGTACTAGTAATGTCAAATTAGAATCAAGAGGCGAAGCAATAAATATTGAAAGAGGAGTCAGACAGGGTGATCCCTTGTCACCTAAATTATTTATTGCTGTTTTAGAAAACATATTCAGAAAGATAGACTGGAAAACAAAAGGTAAAAAAATAAACAAGAGCTATTTAAATAATTTAAGACTTGCTGGCGCCAATGAATTATTGCAAAATAAATGAATTATTTCAATAATGTAATTAATTACATTCGTTTATAGACTTTTATTTTGTAAGATCGCCTGTAAATAACTGTATAATTCGATAAAAACACTTAAATAATTAAAACTATATATACACTAAAGGCAAAAACTACTAGCTAAAATATGGCGTCAGAAAATTCCTCCGCATCGCTGTCGACTGGAAGTGTGCCCAAAAGGCTGGCGGCATTGCCACGTTGTATGGCAATGCTTAATCTCTGACCGAGGTAAAAGCCAGCCCCTGGGTCACGCAATGTCAACTAAGCGTTGGGATAAATTTTTTGAAAAGTGTATGAGCACTCGGATCCCATGGCCCAAGAGTTTCAACCCCAAACTGCTCAAAAATATAACTGCCGACGAGGTTGCTATTGCCGTTTCGTAAGTGGTTTATTATATAGGTTATAAATGGCTTCAGTTAAGTAAGACCATTCTGAATCCCTCTTATTTTTGCGATGCACTTTGCGTAAAGTGTAGCGAAGTAGGAACTGCCCCAAAGAATATATTTATTCCTGGGAAAAACATGCGCTATTACGGAACATGTTTTACACATGAACCAAGTTTCATCGTAATCCGCCTTTATAATATTAGTCTGATTTTTGTCACAGAAAACTACAAAAAAGGATAATCAAACCGATTATCCTTTTTTGTAGTTTGCGAAAAGGCTTCGATCAACGGCTGTTCGTAATATAGCATCGGTCGATCTCACCTCTCCAGCAATGTACTTACTGGTTACTGATTTAGTTTCCACCAGCACCAGGACGTGCAAACACTCAGAACAACATAATTTAGTAATGGGTTGGTAACTTGATACTATAACGTGTCCAGTAATGACCCGTCACAACACAATGCCTAGACATCATAATACCTTTCAGAGGAGAGACATATAACCTTCTGAGTACCTGCTGGTTGAAGGCAGCTTTGTGAAAATGAAGCATAGGTACTTAGCTAATGTTTTAACAAAGGACTTAGGTAGCACTCTTTGTTATAGATTCGTATTGTTCTCGTATCAACTCTGAAAGCCGATTCGTTAGCATCATGGCCAAAACATAAAGTTTTTCCAACAAAGGAAAATAAATATACTTATATGATATTTCTGAAGGTTTATGGGCCTATTACACTACGCGATATTCAGACAGTCTTAGTCGATGTCACGTAGTGTAATAAGGGTTAGACCGGTCTTACTCGGAACAAATAATAAAACAGTCTGAATATCGTGTGCTGAATATCGCATAGTGTAATAGACCCTTTAGAGATTGGTACAAAGAGTTTTGGTAAGAATTGTTTGAACAAATAATAAACAATTTTTCTGAAAGACATACTTAGCAACTTCTAAGTATGTCTTACCTACGAAAATATTTTGTTGCCACTACAATAATATCGACTTTTAGAAAATAATTGTATCTCTCTCATTTAATCCTCTTCTCGTCTCTCCTATTCACACAAGCTTTGAATAATTTTTTTGTTATGTTGTCGCCAGGTTGGCAGGCAGCCCCATTCGTGGTGGCGGGCGCGGGCCCCAGCATGCCGGCGATGCGTGCAGGTAGCATGGAGCCGCTGCCGCCCGCGCACACCCCCATCTACGAGCACAAAAAGCACCGGCTGTCGCGCCTGCTCGACAAGCTGGCTGTGCAGCTCAACAACAACAACAATTACCCCACGCCGTCGTGGCTGGTCCACGAGACGCCACGGGCCGGAGACGACGAAGCCCCCTTGGATCTCAGCGTGAAGTCGCCTCGCGAGACCACAGGGCTCTTCAGCTGCCACGCCTGCCGACAAGAGTTCTCTATATACGACCGGCTAGTGAAGCACATCGCGTCGCGGCACCGCACCAAGCCAGAGGGCGTGCGCGCCTACGAGTGCGAGGTGTGCTACCGCAAGTTCGCACGCTCCGACATGTTGACGCGGCACGCGCGCCTGCACAGCGGCGTCAAGCCGTACTCGTGTGCGTCGTGCGGGCAGGTGTTCTCGCGCTCCGACCATTTGGCCACGCACCAGCGCACGCACACGGGCGAGAAGCCCTACCGCTGCCCAACGTGCCCATACGCCGCGTGCCGCCGCGACATGATCACGCGCCATATGCGCACGCACAACCGCCGCGCACAGCCTGCCTGAACCCCAACACCGACCATTCATAATTTTATTTGAGACTGATTATTTTCATTCCAAAGTTTAACTATTGTTTTAATTGGTGTTTCGTTAGTAAGAGCCCTCCAGAGGCAATTCTGTTCAGACATATCTCATTGCTACGCAGAGTTGACTTGACTGCGATTGTGTGTGCCAGTTTACAATTTTCTCGTCTATGCTGCAGCGATGTCAAATTAATCTGCTATGCGCAATGCGATGTGTCATTATACCTTTGAAATGTTTCGCGGTATTTTGTTTGTTTTTACTTGCTTTAACTTATTTGTGCGGAGTATGATTGAAAATTCTATTACTTGTATTTCGAAATTATTTTGTAAGTATAATAATTATGTTTTAATGTCTATTTCTGTGCCATTGATACTAGAGCTTTGTAATATTTGCGCTGTTAATATTTATCTTTTAGATTACCTAATTTATGGTTCGCTTTTGACAGCTTTTCTTTTTCAATGAGCAAAGAACGTTCAAAGTTTTTAGGTGCCTAGGTGCCTATTATTAAGGTTGCTGGTTAAATTTCGTTATTGGTACTAACTACCAACTCTTCACTTCCCTTCACGTTTGCGTAATAACAGAAAAGTGTGAAAGAGAATTTTCCTTGATTCGGAAAAAAAATCTTGTAAAATGCTTGTTATAGGCTCGTTAGCGAATCTTCACCAGTGTGCACAACACCTAGCAGTGTTTTAATTACATATAGATCATAAGATTTTTAAATAATTAAGTAAATAATTCAAAGTTAAAGTTTCACCCTAGTTATAAGATTGTTGAGAGCCACTGGCTCTATTTAGACTAAGTATTTAACCTTAATTAGGTACTTATCATTTTCTATGTTTTAAAATATCTAAAGGTAAACCATTTTCTGTTAAACCGTTTCAATACTATGACTTAATATTTTAAAATTTCTTGTGATTTGTTATTTAACATTCCGTTTCCGAAAATATTGACTGCAAGTAACGGTATTTTTATCTATTATTTTTGTCATTTAAATTATGTGTAAGAAGGTTATGGGTTAATCGCGTAAAACCGAATTAGTGCCTTTCACGTCGCCATTCCCATAACACTAATTGCGTTAAACCGCTATTGAGCTGACAAATTCATGAAATGTACTCTACTGAAGCAATCAAAATCAATTGATTAGGAATTTCCTTCAAATCAATTCTATTTGAACGGTGATACTCGCAGGGAAGCACTAAGGTGTACCTGAAGTGACCATTTCAGGTTCACTTCACTTCACGTCCACTTCTACCTACGTTTTTCCCGTGAAACTTTTACAAAATAGATCGTTTGAATAGGTCCCCATATTGTTGGTACGAAGGTACCTAGTTATTTCCTAAAAAAAATTATTGTAAAAAATAAAAAAGTAGGCATATGTTTGGAGATATACGGAACAGAGAGTAAAGTCACGTAAACCTCCTTTGAACAGGGAGGGTCCTCGTCCAGACGGGTGTTATGTCTGGTATGCAACTGCCCGATAGATGATTTCGGGCTGTTCCATATATGTTCAAATCGCATGGAGAACTGCAGGATTAGTTCTTATGTGACGCCATAGATGTCACTACATATGATGTACTTACCTACAACTCCTTTAGTGATATGTTTGGTAACAGTTATCTAGTAACCCGATTTGGCTTCACTTGCTGCTCCAATCGTTTCAAAAACTTTTATTCATTTGTTTTTAAGGCCTGGCCACATTATCGCGGTGCGTCGTCATTAAAGAGAAACGGCGCGGCGCTTATGCCGCGGCCGTGCCGTGTTGAGTGGAAGCTTATTTGATACGTTTATTATAGATCTCAATGAGGAATATTATGGAACTCCATAACCGTAGCCAAAACTATCGAATATCCGAAATAAAAAGGTATCCGTAACTGAAACCGATAATAAAATTTCGGATAGTATCGAATAATTTTCGGGGTAACTTTTCATACAACCGCTCTTACGTGATTATGATGTTATTACACATCTTTCTCTAGATATTTTGGATACACAGCTATCTTGTGGATATTATCTAGGCTAAATCGGCTATTTTACGTGAACTTTGGCCCTCCATAATGCACTCATATATTAAAAAAAAAAAGTACATCAATAAAAGCCTTACACATTTAATCGAAATTCTGAATGACGACAATTTTTCTGAAAAACTTTGAAAGGTTTAAAAAAATCACACATGGAGCAAGTTTTGTGAATATTCGAGTAAATCACGGAATTAGAATGCCAACAGAGTTTTCAGGCGTTATCTCTCTTTTTTTGCATTGCCTCTTCATCAAACATCGCGTTGGATTGCGTTAGATGATGCAACAAGCTTTTAAACCATGCTCGATGTTGATGATCAAACAAATGATAATCTAGACTAGAAATAAAAGTCAAACCTTGCGATTTATATTTTACATTTATAATTTTAAAATTCTAATATCCGTAACCAAAACTATCCAAATGTAGCGGATAATCCGAAATAATATCCGTAACGGTATAAGAAACCGGTATAATATTATTTCTATATCCATATCCAGATCCGAAATTTCATACTAATTATCAAAAAAATCCCTGATGTCAACGCACCTCATACAGCACGACGCGTCAACGAGCCGCGGTAATGTGGCCTGGCCTTTATTGGTTGATATAATATTGCGTTTGTATCATTTTCCTTTGAAATTTAGTCTCCGTGTATGTAATACACATTAGTTTATTTATTTATTATTGTATAAAAATCATAGTCTTTTCCTAATTTCTATTAAGTGTTTTCTTCAGTGTCTGCTGTGGACTGTATTTAATTCTTTATTCTTTTTTAAGGTATACTCTATAAAACGTATTATTGACCATTTTTTAAGGATTAATTTTGACACATAGTCGCTCGTTTTTAATAAACAAAGGCCCATGAGAATAAAAATGGGTTTAAACCCAATAACTGGGTAAAAATTTCAGTATTTATAGAGTAAAAGGTAAAAAGTAAAAGGATTAAAAATAACACGTTAATAATTTTTGTTAAGCTAGATGAGGCATGAGATTAAAACCCAATAGTTACTCTGATTCAAATCCGGTTGATTGCCCAGTTCTTATTAACCCGACTTTTTAAAATTGGTCACAAACCCGTAACCCTCTTTTTTAAGTCGAATGTGGAAATAA
Source organism: Mythimna pallens (assembly GCA_961205895.1). Lineage (NCBI taxonomy): Eukaryota > Metazoa > Arthropoda > Insecta > Lepidoptera > Noctuidae > Mythimna > Mythimna pallens. The sequence goes on from OY540824.1 coordinate 2,825,827, forward strand.
TAACTCCTCCCATTCTAATTGGAGCGAGAGGGAGTGTCAGACTATTACTGTCTAAAACCCACCCGGGCTACTTCACTTGCCCCATGTGATCTAGAGCCGCGGTGAATCTTTCAGACGCTCCCCACGCCCACTAGTTACTTAATTCACTGTCACGGGTAGAGGAAACTGCCTCATGTCTGCCACAATTTTCTTTCCACCGTTTTCATCTTATCTTCGGAGTTTCCACACTTAGTCCGTAATGGACCATAGCACGTGGGCCCTAGTAGCCTTAACTCCATCCAGCCTAACTCTCTCCAGAGTCCCTACTACGAGCTAGTTCTCAACGCGATCCATTTCACGACCTTAACTAGTTCAGTTATTTATTTGTTATGTTTTGTTAAAGGGATGAAGTTATATAGAGTGTGCAGCTCCATCCCTCACACATCATCTCAACCTCATACCTGACTTGGGCAGAGCAACGCCGTGTCCTCGTGGGGGCGATCGGCGGCAGTGATCTCTCGCGCCGGGCATTGGTACAGGCCATAGTCCGGAGTGAGGAGAAGTGGCAGGCGGTCGCCTCCTTCTGCGAAGCAGTAATGCTAGCAAAGGAGGCGGCCGATCGCGTGAGGCAACAGCAACGGTCCTCACGCCCCAACCGCCGCCGGGATTCCGATCTCGATTTCCGGCCACCGTAGGCGCAGGCTTGCGGACGGCGAGCAATGGGTGGCTCGCCGTCCGACCGTCCGGTAACTGTCCGGACCGAGCCCAAACCGTCGACGGCGCGTATTGTTCCACGCGCGCCTCAGGGTGATGTCAGCAAATCGTTGGGGCCCAGCAGGGTCGAAGCCTACTGGGGCCACGGGTAGTGTGAAAGCGAAGCCCGGGGCCCCGGGATGAAGGCAAAGAGGGAACAGGAGTGGATTTTTAGTCAGTAAAAGTCTGACACTATCTCTCGCTCCACCCAAGAGCGAGATTTGTCATTAGATGATTTTCCCACCTTAAGAAAAAAAAAAAAAAACCTCATCCCTGACGTTTTGCCACTTCATGAAGCCGATTAGATCTCCCCGGTCTATATTATGTTTTAAGATTTGCTTTCTAGTGTTTTCGTGTCGATAAGTTAGTTAGATACAGGCTGGTACTCATTTTCAGCAGCTCAACAAAGTTTTATGTAAATATCTCTAATGGTTTAGTTCTATTAAGTATATCACTCAACAAACTTTCCCTAAAAAAGCAAGTTGAAAAATAGAAAAAGTAATTAATAATAAAAGTACAAAAAAGCGATTTATTTAGACTTTCTTTAAAGTCTGTTTTTCAATCTGCCCAAATTTCAGACAAGATATTATTATTTCGGATTTAAAAGAGGTAGGATTATTCCGTAATCGTACTGAATAATGTTTTTAGTTCATTGAAATTTCGGTGGTGCTGTGTCAATCCTATGATAATTATTTGTTTTGGGCTCATTAACGATCTTTACCTCGATTTTTTTAGGCCGAAAGAGTTCGATTTAATATTCTGTACTTATACAGAAAAGTGGTCGTAACATTATTATTATATGTTTCAGTTTGGTTCCCAATTCCTAATTTCAGTAGTTAATTTCAATATTCTCCACAAGTTTTGGTAGATTCGTTTCTAATTTTGATATAAGTTTTCGGTTGGTACCGACACTCAATTGGATGCCTGCTCAAAATGTTTACTGATATTGGACCTGGTCACATTTCTGTGGTGCGGCATCGTTCTGTGAGCAATGGTGGCCCAGTAGGCCATTAGAAACATCTCCGACTTACAAGTTGTATTCAAACCCAGCAATACGCACTACTTTGTGTTATTTATTTCATCACCACTGCTCTCAAAACGGTGAAGGACAACATCGTGAGGAATCCGGTATGTCCCTGAACAAAAAATTTGAAGACATGTTACATCCACCAATCCGCACTGTACCTGCGTCACCACGCTAATCCGTAATCCACCAATTACGGCCCATTCCCTCTCCTAGAGAGGAGATCTGAGTCCCAGAGGTGGAAACATTATAAGCACGGAAAAGAATGAGCGCGGCTGATGATCTTATGTTATGCTAGTGCCTGATTGCGGTTCGTTGCCGCATCACGGTGATATGCATACGGTGCCGTCACGGTGTCCTGTTCTACCACGTCACCGTGTTGTTCAGGTACTACGTCGTCAGTCTTCAACTAAAGGATTTTGCAAAGTTGCCTTGTCGTATATTTACACGACGCTCAACATGGCCAAGGGTGGAGTTAAGGGAGGAGCAGGGGGGCACGTGCCCCTCCAGGCGGTATTTTTGTGTACTGTGGAGATTCCATCACAATACATACTTAGAAACAAATCAGAGTTGTTAAAATAAACTTAAAGTATAATACTTCAAGTTTATTTCTAACAGTTATTGTTGATTTTTTTACCTTCCGCCCCTTGTGCCCCCACCCCCACTCCCTAGAAAAACATCCTGGATCCGCCCCTGCTCGGCACCGTTTACTGCACAATTCCAGGGACGTAACTAGGTCACCAACGGCAACGGGTGAAAAATAAATCTGGGGTCCTTATTTTACATGGGAAACCATCAAATAGCTTCTCCTGGGTGGGGCGTGAGGGATTTTCAGGCTTTTACTGAATAAAACGAGTTGCCATGATTAAAGTAGTGTTGCAACCTATTGTAATTACGATTTTGAAGGTTGGAGAATTTTTCGGTAGTTCAATAAGAGGTTTACTTGATTAGTATACCACTTAATGAACTACCCGGGGCATTTTGGGCCCCCCCGATCTTGGGGGCCCCGGCGGCACTTCTTCGCCTAGCCCTTCAGATAGTACGCCAGTTTACGACGTGTCAACGTGCGGCAATTAAGCGGCGCGCCATTTAATGTTTACAATGCCAACTGTGGTAATATGGCCAGGCCGATTAACAGCACCCAAGTTATAAAACGCGCCATTCTTAGTTGAACAGTAGCGTGCGTTTGACGTGTGTACTTATTCTATCTTTATTATTTATATTTATACATTGAAAAGGTTGTACTTGGATGTGTTCTTGTAAACTTTTTCTGTGTGCGTAACCTCAGAAGCATTTAATAGGTATCAAAGATAGGAGTCGCACACAGAAACCATGCTCATGCAATATACGCACAACACTAAAAACCAAGCTACCTTCGTGAGACAAAATATACCTATGTATGTATTTATGTACTTTTCAGTTAGGTATATTTTTATGTGATATAAACTAGCGCTTGACTGCGAACCCACCAGATGTTAAGCAGTGGTGCAATCAATGATGGTGAATCGCACTAGTTTATTTTCAATATTTTCTGCAACGTTCCTCTGATTACTGCGGTTTTTATTATCTCTATCTCAATTTTCTTGTGCTTTTTTTACTTCTTAGCTAGTTATGATTTTGGAAATTGTTTTAGGCATCAACATATTTATATTAGTATCTTGTAACGAAGCCTAGGTAAGACTTCGTTGTGTTGTGCCGTACGTAAGTACGAGTGATTTCTTTACAAACAATGTTTATAATACAGTTTGGTCAAAATATGTTGGCCACTCTGAACTTGGCGTTCTGAACTATTGACACGACATGCGTATTACGTATCAAAACGCATTTGTCTTATTATTCTTAAAAATAATTACTGCGCAGCCAATTGTTCGAACTTCAGAGCGATCATGATATATCGCCCGTAATGTACGCAAACTTTTGTATAGGATACGCATACCTCATTTTAATACAGTGTGCTATTTATGTTTTCATCTTTCCTGTGCTTGTGTTGTGTCAACTTGTGTCTTATATTTAACTTGCTTACAGCTATTTACCTACAGGTTTTTTTAATCTATGTAGGTACCTGTCTATAATGTTATTCTTCCTTAAAGGGAATTAAAATAATTGTTTTCTAAAGACTTATCAGTTGTTTTTATATAGCTAAGATTGGCTGATATTTTAAATTTTATTTTTAGAATCGGTTAATTGATTCTTAGTCGTATCAGAAAATATAATAAGTTGGCACTGAAACGTGTTAGATCTACATAAATGATTTGGCTGAAAAGTCGCATACACAGACAACGCGGCGTTAGTGCAGAAAAAAAAGATGGCGCGAATTCCGCTGGCGTTCCATTTGCGCGGTTAAATACATATACTTCGGTGCAGACACTCGAATCGAATCCGCAATCGAAAGCTAGCACATTACTTTGTTTTTTTTTTTGAAGCATGGCCATGTTATAATTGATCCTATAGTCCGGAATTCTTAATTTTCTGATCCTTCTAAGTAGATAAGTTTTGCGCTAATATTCATGTTGACTTTAAAGTGGTCTGAGAAATGTTTTTCTGTAAGTATCTTTATTTTTACACTTCGTTATTTAGTTAGTGCAAAAGTTAAGGTTATTTTAGGAAAATACAGGGTTACTGGTAACTCGTCGTATTCCTTGCAGGACGTCATAGTAGGGTTCTTATGCAACAAATTAAGCCGTCAAGTGTTCTACCGAAATTCAGTAGTTTTGGAGTTAGTAAGATTTTTAGTTTTTTTAAGCAAAATCCCAAATTAAATCATTTGAAGCCAATTTAATTACTTTTTACTGCGCGAATGTACCGAAATTTAAGTTATTATCTATCATATTTGATGCAATAGTAGATCTTTGTAAGCAATTAAAAGTTTAAAAATGCCTAAAAACTTAGCAAATATCACTAATCAAATATTTATTTTTTTGTAATTTTTACTATTAGGCCTGATACTATGCCTGATTGACAAACTACTAGGAAATTATCCCTGTCTTATCAGCTATTCAAAAAAGATTGGTTGAAATGATTATTTATTTAAATTATTGGTAGGCTTGCGTTTGACCCAGTGGCGTAACTACCACCATAAGGATCAATGATACAGGGCCTCCGGGCTACAGGTATCCCGATGTGCGTAAAAATACAAAACAATATCGTTTTTCACCGGCCATCACCTTGCTACCGAGACACCATCTCACTGTCTCTGTGCTAATAGGCTCTACTTTGTAAAAAAAATACGCCCAATGATTTGTAGTACACGGCTCCTTTGCGATTTAGTTACGCCACTGGTTTGACCTCAAACTCTCACTAAAGCGGTGCGAGTTTTTTACGTACTCGATCGCGTTATAGTAATAGTCAATTTGTGCTAAAATTGTATAAGCGCCATCTAGTGGCAAAATCGATGAAACAATTTTTGTTCTACTCTGTAAACTTGATGACAAATAAGAGAGTGTTCGAGTCGGCTCTTAACTTCAGAGACCCTTACAAGTTTAATTGATAATAAATATCCATAGATACTCATAAGACCAACTTTAAAGTCAGTGTGTAACTGTGTAAGTATAATTACATGGGCGTACCCAGCTTCTGGCGTAGGAGGGGGCAAGTCAGATTTTTTAGGTCGGATCGTCCGCGGCAAGGTATATGTAGTGGTGTGCAAACAGCCGCAAATGATCCTGCTTTATATGTAGTTAAATAAATAAAATAAAATTTGACTATGTCAAATAAAATAAATGCTAGTCGTTTGCAACCTCACTCGCAACTCCCTATCGAAGATTACCGAATCTCGATCTAGCCGAGCGTTCAAACGCTCGGCTAGATTCGGTAATGTACGTCCGCGCGCGGTTTTTTAGCAATTGCATCGTGCGTTTTGCCAGTGTCTACTGTGCGGTTTATTTAAAAGTTAGAGCGTAAGGCCCCGTTTGCACTTTAATTAGTAATTAGGCGAGTTCATACATGTTCTGCGAGATTTCCAAGGGGGGGCAGCTGCCCTCCCCTGCCCCCCCCTGGGTACGCCCATGTATAATTAGGTTGTTATAATAAAAATTATTAAAAATAAGTTTTACTGTGATAAAAAAATATTTTTGTTTTCAAACTGCTGTGTTTAGCCATATTTATTGTCTTAGGGTTTAAAAAATAAATTGATGTAGAAATGGTGGTGTTTTATTATAACAAACCCTAAATAACTAGAACTACTTTGAAGGTCTAGCGGCTAGCAGTACATAAATGGTGATTACGTCAGCAATGCCAATTATTTTGAGTTGTTTAAGAGAACAATGACGATGTTTCAAAATGAGCAGACAGCGAGCAGACACACATAATTAAGCAGCATAAGTACATGTATTAGAAATTGAGAATATTATTGCAAACTTAGTGTCATGGACTGAGAACTGTTAGGTAATTTGAATTAATAATGTCAAAATTTTAAATTAACTCTGCTATTTTCCTTTATTTCAAGTATTCCTTTTTTTTAGACTTACAACTACTGCTCATAAATTAATAACTAAACTAACATATTGACAAATGCACGTACCAATGTTCACGTAAGTATGGGGGAATGGGAACTTTGCTTACTTTTGCTGACGCGGGGGAGGGGGGAGGAGGAGGTAAAATTTGCAAAAAAAAAACACCAAACTGCTTGTCATTATATTGGCTCGGGAAATAAACCTTACGCCTAAGCATAATCATGTAATTTTCTAGAGTTCCGCACCTCAAAAGAAAAAAACAGTCTATCTGTCTGTCTGTCTGTTGGTCTGTCTGACTGTCAAGACCCTTATCTCGGGAATGCGTGGAGATCAGGTCTGCGGACTCTTGAAGCTGTAAAAAAACAAACTTGTAAATTAACGAGAAAAAGAAAGAATCAACATTCATAAGGTACTTTCCGTTAACCCAGAATCCTGAAATTAGGCATAAAGCTAGGTCTTATAGCACAAGTATAGGAATAAATCTGAAAACTGTAAATTTGTTGTTACATCACACTTTTTTTGCTATTCGGAAAAATCTTCCGAGATTGCATTCCGGAATTGAACTATTTACATAGGTAACTTTGTACGGAACCCTCAGGGCCCGACTCGCACTTGCCCAATTAATTTTACTATTGATAGGTTCGCGCTTGACCATTATCTAACCTGATGGAAAGCGACGATCTCGTTGACGATGGAGCACGCTTGCCTAGAAGCAACCTATTCACTGTTGACTTAAAGACTTTATTACGTTCCCACTGATGGGACACACGCATCTTCTTTAGGAAAATGTACCGTAATCCACCACGAGGGCCCAGTGTGGTTAGGTGGATGTCACAATGTCTTCCGAATTCTCGGTTCTAAGTAGAATATTCAAGGTATCTATCAATAACGTTTTCTCACGCTGTTTTCCTACTCCATAATAAAAGCATTGGTAATGAAATAAATCGCACTGAATAAAACCGTCTGCTTGGGTTTGAACCCCCGACTTACGACTCATAAGTCGGGACCGTTTCCATTAGGCTGACAACTGCTCTTTCTACGCCCTTAGCTAACTTCATTTGAAATTAGGAATCAATGAAGGGTTACATAAATTAGGTCCAATGGCGTAACTCAAGCCCGTGACAAATTTATTGCATGGGGCCCCAAAAAAAAATGTGATTTAATATTAATAAATTTATTTTTTATAATATAGGTCGGGTTACTTCTTCTGAGGTCGCTGCCTCTCGGACCGGGGGCCCGTGGCATTTTTCCTGTCTTGCCACTCTGTAGTTCCGTCTTTGAATAGGCCCTATTAGCATAGAACGCGATAGGTCATTAATTAAGGACACTAACTGAATAGGTTACGTCTTTATGTCTACAAAACTTGTGGTTTGAAAATGAGATTGCTCTGACTAGAATAGGACAAGAATTGGGTAAAAAATCAACTGCTGAACTTTTGAAGCATGCTGGACTAGTGTCCAGCATGCTTCAAAAAGAGTTCATTCAATTTACTACCAGGTTAAGTTTTTATTGTGAACATAGAGAATGCGAGAACGAGAGGAGTTATTCATTCATCACTGCGGATTCCATTTTTGGAGATGTTGGGGTCCCTGTAGCTCGGGGGCCCGTATCATTGATACGGCGGGTAGTTACGCCCTCGTGTTTAAAAGACAGCTAAATTCAGATGACTCAATCCAGCTAAGTGGACGACTGGTTTAACAATAATAAACAACAACAATAAAGCTATTATATTTAAAAGTTTTTATTTTTCTCCAGCATCTGCTACGCTATATCACTACCATACAGTGTGGCAATAATGCCAGTCTGTATCCTTCTTCATGTTTATCCTCCTTCCTAGGAACTTGGGTCGTTATCGAAAAGTTTTAACCGGCCGCAGCGGCAGCACCAGCACAGCACGACGACCTAGGAAGATGGGATAGCGCGAGAATATTGGCACAAGCAGTGTCCCACACTAAAGGCTTATACTAGTATATCTCCACGGGTAGTGTAAAAACCCGGGGCCCCGGGATGAAGGCAAAGAAGGAACAGAAGTGGGTTTTTAGTCAGTAAAAGTCTGACACTATCTCTCGCTCCGCCCAAGAGCGGGATTTGTCATTAGATGATTTTCCCAACTAAATAAAAATCCTGGTATATCTGAATAAATCTAGTAATTAAATTAATTTTACTTAGATATAAGTTTTAGGTAAGGGAGGTATTTTTTTTAAATAACATGTTTTAAATAAACTAGTGCTTGACTGCGTTCCTACCTGATGGTACACAGTGATATAATTGTTGATGCTGAACTACTAAGTAAGTACTATGAGTTTATATACCTACTTTAAAAGGGGGGCACGGGTGGACGTTACAGGGTGTAGCTTAGCTTTTATGGGGGAGTAAGAAGGGACAAAAATGAGCAATAATAATAATATATACTTTAAGTTCGGGTTTCACGCAGAAAAACGTAGTGTTCTAAACGCAAATCATTAAGAAATGGCATAAACATGTTTGGAGGTATGTGGAACAGTGTGTAAAGTTCCGCGAAGCAGTAATGCTAGCGAAGGAGTAGGCCGCACGCGTGAGTGAACGAATGTCTTTACGCCCCAGCCGCTGAGATTCTGACCCCGACTACCAGCCACAGTAGACGAGGGTTTGCGGACGTCGAGTAATGGGTAGCTCGCCGTCCGGTCGTCCGGTAATTGATCCACGTGCTCCTCAAAGAGATGTCAGTAGATCGTAGGAACAGTTGGGCCGATTCGATGCCCGCTGCCCCGCTATCTTGAACCGCGGAGGATCTGAAAAGGAAACCGGTAGTTCTAGAATGCAAAGGGCAACTGAAGGACACAGGTGGGGTTTTAGTCAGTAAAAGTCTAACACACCCTCGCCAGAGGCGAACCAAATCTCCAAAAAAACTTTTTACAAAAAAAAACCGACTTCACTAAAAAAAAACACTAAAAGGATCAAAATAACTTTAATTTTGGAAGTCGATGTTTCTCGGTATTATTTTTATTATTTAACACCGACTTCCGAAATTAAAGTTATTTTGATCCTAAAAGGATCATTCATCGTGTTTTTTTTTTTAGTGAAGTCGGTTATTTTTTTTTTTGTAAAAAGTTTTTATTTCACACTTTTTAGTGGCGATAATAAACAGAGTGCCTATTTCTCATGATAATTCCAATTAACCCAAACACTGCTAGGTTACATGTTCCTATGTCTACCTTCCACCTTCCGGCTCCATCATCAGATCAGTTCGATAGTACCTTATACCCAAAGTGCATCTCATGACAATTCTAATAAGTCCAAACTCAGCTAGGTTACATTGATTAATTACGGAGTTCCAGTGCCTACCTTCTGGCTCCATTATCATCATCAGATCCCTTCGATGATACCATTTTCAACGTAACTATTCAGAACCATTCATTTATTTGTATTATCATAGTCGCTTAACTATCTTCATTGTGATATCTATGCGAGTATGAAGTTTCGTTGACCATTTCTGGTCTTCTTCATCAGTTCCACTTCATCATATGTTACTTTTTGACTGTAAATGCTTAAGTTCTCGATGAAAATACCAAAATCACTATATATTTCTCTATAATATTTGAGGAGTTCCCTCGATTTCGCCAAGATTCCATCATCAGATCCCGACTTGGTGACTATGGGACCATTTGGGAAGTATACCCTTTCCAACAAAAAAATATTTTTTCAAATCGGTTGGCAAGCGACGAAGTTATGCGCGAACAAAACGTCCTTCCTCCTTTTTAGAAGTCGGTTAAAAACCACTATCCAAAAGCACCAACAGCCGTTGGTGCCGATGCTTCTGGACAGCGCACCCTCCATGGCGGTCCGTTTGGGCTCTGCCTTGTGTGTGTACCTCTTGGTCTGATCTCTCACTTAAGGCCTTCCGGCATGAGTAGCTCTACCGACATAGCCCTCAAGATCACAGAGACACGCAAGCCCCACCACGACGACAACGTGGAAACACAGTTGGTGGGGATGATTTCAGTAAAGCTGGGACGCCATGGAGTTACTGCATGCACAAGAAACTAAATGTAGCTCTATGGACACACCATACCCTCAGCTTGCCACTGTTTGTCTTATGGTTTGTCTACTAGTAGGTACCTACTACAGAATTCAGTTTTTTCTTTCATTTTATGGAAGATATACCCAGACCCCTTAACTTGATGGACCTTCATATATATATTTTTATCATTTAGTTTATGTATTGTATCTATTTATGTGTTTTATTTACTAACATTGATATGTATAATTATGTATTGTATGATTTAATTGTGATAATATAGTACATGTATTTTTAATTTTGTAACTTATTTGTATACACTGTGTCTACATCTCTCATCCAACTCTCCTGTTGCAGGTCTGCTGGAAGAAATTCATTTGAAATAAATAAGCAGTACCTTTGTGCTCTTCTATCTGCTTTAGTTCTTATCATTTTTAAATGTTTGTGTGTACATAGACTACTCCTAGACTACACAGGTGTCACTGAAATACGCACAAAGAACCTTAGGATCCCCTAACTCCCTTATTGATGCCCTGAAAAACCTGAGAGGCCTAATCTGTTTTTGGAGAAAGGTGGGCTGGTTGGAATAAGCCCACCTAAAGTTAAGGCCACCAAGGCCCACGTACAATGGTCCGCAATGGACTAAGTGCGGAAACCATCATCATCATCATCATCATTTCAGCCGAAAGACGTCCACTGTTGGACATAGGCCTCCCCCAAGCGTCGCCATAATGACCGATCCTGTGCTTCTCGCATCCACCGCACTACCGCGACCCTCACCAGGTCGTCGGTCCACCTTGTGGGAGGCCTTCCAACGCTGCGTCTTCCGACCATCCGTTCTACGAACAATGTGCCCTGTCCACTGCCACTTAAGTTTGGCGATTCTTCGGGCTATGTTAGGGGTATGGCGGAAACTATACTCAAACAAAAGTATTGTCTTCTATGTACGCATGGCCAAAAGGCAGGCCTGGAGGGACCACTGCGACAGCATTGGCAGCATTCCAGAGAGCATGAGCCTGCCGAAGGCTCTTGCCACTGCAAAGGTAAATCCACTAACATCCATCAAAGATGAGAATGGCAAACCGACAGAGTCAGGAGGAGATACCGCATGCACTTTCCCGGCTCATTCGCAGCTAACGACACGGCGGACTCATTAAGCTTAGACGTCATTAAGTCAAAAACAAAGAAAGCAGACTGGGACGCCGCGAAAAAGGTAGTAGGGCCGAATGGCATAAAGTGGGCCCTGGAAAACTTCGAGCCATACAAGGCTCCGGGACCAGACGAACTGTACCCAGCCCTATTACAAAGAGCGGGGAACATACTAGATCCGCACCTTGGTAGACTATACAGAGCATGCTTCGCCTTTAGCTGCATACCAAAGGCGTGGAGACAGGCGAAGGTAATCTTTCTTCCCAAGCCAGAAAGAACGGACTACGAGGACGCTAAGTAGTTATACAGACTTATAAGCCTGACATCATTCTTCCTAAAAACTCTGGAAGAACTACACTATGACAAGTATGTCTGGGAGGGACCGCTGTAGAAACAACCGCTTCACAGGATGCAAAACGCATATCAGCCTGGTAAGTCGACAGAAACGGCGCTACACAAGGTCGTAAGCCGTGCCGAAATCGCGCTAGAATGCAGAGGTATGCCTAGCAGATTTTCTCGACGTAGAAGGCGCGATCGATCGCACTACTTTTAGAACGATACGAACAGCTGCAGAGTAACATGGCATAGACCCCACCATTTGTGACTGGATGGATAATATGCTAAAGGGCAGAGTTATAGAATCAACACTGCTAGGTGAGACCAAAAGAGCGCTTGTCACAAGAGGATGCCCGCAAGGAGGTGTACTCTCGCCAACGCTCTGGCGTTTGGTGATAGACGAGCTGCTAATAGAATTGAACAAAGGACCAACGTACACGGTTGGATATGCGGATGATCTCGTGATACTTGCAAATGGAAAATTTCCTAATACTGTGCCAGGGATCAAACATGGTTGAAAGGTGGGGTAAACTCAACCACTTATCCGTCAGCCCAAGCAAAACGATGATCATCCCGTTTACTAGGAGGGACCTAACAACAATGGGTATCAACCATAAAGCTCTACGACACCGTACTAGAGTTGTCCACAGAAGTAAAATAACTAGGAGTAATCCTAGACAGCAAACTCACGTTGAAAAGCCATGTCGAAGCGGCAGCAAACAAGGCTCGAGTATTTGGCATGTGTCGCTCTGCCTATGGAAAAATATGGGGCCTTAGACCCCAGGTTATCAAATGGATCTACACCATGATGGTGAAACTGCTAATCACATACGGGAGCATCGTATGGTGGACCAGAACCAAGCTGGCAACTTGCAGACAGGCCTTAAGCAAAGTGCAGTGGACTGCCTGTATGGCCATTACAGGAGCATTTAGGACCACGCCAACTGCGGTGATGGAAACGCTACTCATCACCCCTTTACACATTGAAGTGGAACTAAAGGCGAGGAGGGCCATTCATAGGCTCAAAAGTATGGGGCACGGGACAAACTCCGGATGTAAATGTGATGATGTCGATTTACATTCTGAGTACGGCGGAATGTAAAGGTGGGATAAAACCCCACAAAGGGAATAACCAGGTATGGTACACAGATGGCTTTAAAATGAACACCGGTACAGGAACTGTACCCCCGTAGCGACAACTGCAATCTCAGCCTAAGCATGGCAAACTGGCGACGGTCTTCCAAGCAGAGATCTATGTTAATCGCATGCGCGCAGGAAATACTAGACAGTGCCACCGAAGGGGACACTGTCTACATTTCAAGCGACAGCCAAGCAACACTTAAAGCACTCACGTCCAATAGAGTGGCTTCTGGGCTGGTACTAAACTGTATTAAAATACTAAACCGGATAGGAAGGCGCAACAAGGTCAGATTGATCTGGGTGCACGGTCATACAGAAGTAAAAGGCAACGAAAGAGCCGACACTCCAGCAAGGAAAGGATCCAAGACACCCCCATACGGACCGGAACCCTTCATAGGACTCTCACCAAGGGTTATCAACGAAGCATTGAAAAGGGCTGCGTTGGAGATACACAGCACACACTGGCGCAGCACAACAGGCCAGAAGCGTGCAAAACTATTTCCAATGGCATAGATAAGGCCTGGACCCAAAAACTATGGAGGTACAGCAGATCACAACTCCGAACAGGAGTCTTCACGGGGCACTCTGCCACCAACAAACAGCTCCACAACATGGGACTACCAAGCAACCCGACTTGCAGGATCTGTGGAGATGCAGAGAATATGCTACACTTGCTGTGTGACTTAGCAGCACTAGGCTCCAAAAGACTAGAGTATCTGGGCCAATCATTTCCAAGACCAGAGGACTACAGGCTCAGCTTTAGTTGTTTCATTCCTTATAGGGAAGGTATACCCAGACCCCTTAACTTGATGGACCTTTCCGTATGAAGGAGTTCCGGACCTCTATTAATGTTTATGTGGTTTATTTACTGTCATTGATATATGTAACTATGTATTATGTGATTTAATTTAGATAACATAGAATATTTGTAAATTTCTAACTAATTTGTATACACTGTGTCTACTTCTCTCACCCAACTCTCCTGTTGCAGGTCTGCTGGAAGAAATTTGCTCTGTGCTCTTATATCTGCTTTTGTTCTTATCATTTTTAAGTGTTTGTGTGTACATAAATAAATAAGTATTGTCTTCTAAATCCAATAAGAGAAGAAAGGAGATAAAATAAAACTGTTTTTTTTTCATACTTCCTTTAATGATCGCATATGATTAAAACACCAAATACACCAATGATTATAACATTTGAAAGTAAAATACTAGCAATTGTGTGGTTTTCACATATTACTAATATTTTTGTAAACCGGAGTGGTTCATTGCAATGGTTCAATGGATCAGATAGTTGGATGTCACTTCCTCCGATCCAATCATACATTGGACTATTGTTAATCGAGCTGCTACACATCAAAAACCATTAAAATGTTTACCCTAAAGGCAACACACAATATCAAGAGCAATTAAATCTTAAATTCAATGACTTCAGGCTATTCCTGCATCAGAATCAGTAGCTTAGCTAGGCGTAGGCGATGCGGCCCTTCGCTCACGGCCTCGCACCGATGCAAGCGATGATGTGTTCAAACACTGGGTTGTGACACTCGCTGTCTCGTTTTCGAATTTATGAAAGAAAAAGGGCCTCGCTGATGCGCCTTCGCTTCGCCTATGTCTTAATTAGTCCAAGCTACGCCTCTGATCAGACTAACCAGATATTAAAGGAATTCCCATCAATTACAACTGTTTACCCTATAGGCCTACATACAACAAAGAAATGTGAAATATCTTATGTTTAACATCCATAATAGCCTAACTCAGTTATGGCTATTCTTATTTTTAGTTAATAATTACTGGTTTACTACATTCACAACATATATACCCTATTGGCGACATACAATAATGTAAGAATAATAATATATTTCTTCAATTAGAGATCCTCAAGAAAATTCAGAAACTAACACCTAGAACCTTATTAGCAATAGTGATAAATACTTATTTGATTATTTTTTAAGTATAGTATGTATAAGCGCTGTCATCTGGTTGGTACGCAATCAATACAATCCATATATTCCTACTCGTAATTATTCCAGCATTCATGCAAATCAAACATTGATATTGTATTTGTACGAAGTGACAGTAGAGACATTATTAAGTATGCACACCAATATTAAAATTATTTTATCGATACCAGCAATTTTTTCCACAAAACATAATGATCAACGTGGTTCAACGGACAAGATTTGAACTAATCAATTTTTTTGTCAGTCCTCAAGGAAAGGTACCTTATGGTTGTTCCAAATTATTAATGTTTTGTGAAAATATTTTGTAATATTAAAATTTCGTTTTGCTTGTTCATCTTTTAGCTGATCATCAAAATCCAAAATCGCATTTAAAACAGATAAAATTTAGGATTATTTATAGGTATATATTTTTTGTTTTTGTTGTTTTCATAGTCATACTATTATTAGTAAAGGATTCTTAAATGTTAAAAGTACAATAATAATTATCACATTGGTCATCAAATACCCCTGTTTCCCGAGTAAAATTTTCTAAAAGATTCAATTCAAAATTTGGAAACATTTTAATAAAATAAACCTTGAACTACTGTTCCGCGTATTCTATATAACTTTTATATATTTTTTTAAATTAACTTTTGAAATTTATGGTTAAACAATTGCATAGCAGATCATACACATTTGCATAGCTCCATACTGGCCATAAGGTACCTTTGCAATGCTTTAGACTTATTATAACAGAGTATTCCATTCTCCGAGTTGAATAAATGACCTTTTGGCTGGCTGGCATTTTTATAAAAATCCAGATAGACTTATTTGCAATTTGCACTAATAATAGTATAAGTATAGTATAATATTGTATAAATAGACACCTATAATCTTTTTAAAATTTTTTTTTGCTATACACAGTTTTTCATACATAACCATGTATAGTTAGTAATCCTATTAACCTGTCCGACTCAACTAAATATGGGATATATCTGAATTGGACAGGATACAAATCAAACGCACAATGGGCAGGGTTCAAAGAAACCTCATCTTGGACTCCACCATTGGCCTTTCACTGCTTAAGTACAGTGTACTTAAGCAGTAATACTGCTTAAGTACACAATAAATAGTTCTAAAAGCTAGTTTAAACAGTCTTTCCATTCCTTAGGCCTTCGTGAGGCCTTAATTTAATCACAATCTATGTTATCAGTCCTCACTTTTTCCTGCATATCACACTTAGAATATACCATATAAAATAGTATTCTCGAACAAAGTTGGGTTGATTCCAACTCTATTATTGTCGTGCACAAGCTTCCTTTTCTCGACCATCACAAATGGCATCCACGGAGCAGCGGTGCCATTTCGGGCCCTATTCTAGAATCTCCGTTGCTTGACTCGATCGCGAATGTAACGCTCTGATTCATCTTCAAGTACTTTGCCAGCACTTGGCAGAGGAATCCAAAAGTCCAATTTCATAGCTCGGGCCAGTCCAGGTGGCATGTTCTTGAAGAAACGTTGTCCGGTAACAGACGCTGCAAGTACCTTTGCAGCATTAATTAGCAGCGAGTTAGTCCATGAGGATGCATAAGTCAGCCGCATGGAAGACTGAGCAGCTGTTGAGCAGACCATTGGATACAATATCTTGTGACGTCGGAGACCAATGAATGATATTCCTTGCGGCACACGGTTCAAGTAAAATTCCAGTGTACCATGGAACATGTCCACCATGATACCAATTATGGTGCCCTTGCAGAATCCAGGGCAGTCGTCGATTACCACTCCATTTTGGCATATAGCTCCAGTGTAAGACAAGCCGTAGGAGTTGGCATTACCACCTAGACAAGTTGTGTACTCACGTACTGCATCAGCCACATCTTTGGTACCTAGGCCCACCATGATGTCAGTACCATATGGTTGGGTAAGCATCTTAATTTCCCAGTAATAGTGCACATTATGTTTTATGGCAATATTTCCCTTCGCTATGGCGGTTCCAGAGCTATAAAATGGATGAAAGACTACTTGCTTTTTGTCTTGATACAAGTCCACCCATTTGGGACCACGCCGAGGTGCTTCCCAACGCCATTTTACTATGTCAAGTTCTTCTCCACAGCCACAATCTGGATCTCCTGGCTCCGTCTCGCTGTCGCCGTCCCAACAGCTGCAAAATGGCTCGGGCATCGTTTCGTTCACCCACGTCTGTTTTTCCTTTTCTTTAGATTGGTTTTCAGCCATTTTTATGAAATAATAGACACAAGTAATTAATCACTTAGAGCACGAGTACACCGTGTTAGACTAGACTGACCACTGCGCAGACAGACGCGCCGGGCGAGGTCGCCGGGTCTCAGCTCGCGCGCCTGCGCGGGGTGCGTGGGGGTAGCGGCAAGGCCCGGTACATGAAAGGGTACAGGTGTGCAGGGTAAGAAAATCAATAATTCAAGTCCAACACCTCTAAGCACTTTCGGGATTCACATTCCACATGAATCAATCAACAAGTTAAATTTCCATTTCCGTCAAACTGGTGAAAACTGTCCAAACGAGTGATTTGTCTTTATTTGACAACAGACTTATCTTCCACTTTTTTTTTTCTCATAACCCAAAACAACAATGTTTTTAACGCTTAACTCTTTTTTTTAAACAAAAATATATAGTTACGAGCTAATATAGCCCGTTTGTTGGTCTGAGCCGCCAAACTTTTTATCTTGTAATCAAGTCAACAAAGAGTATCTTGTAATGCCCCGTTTACACGTGTGCCCAGCCTCGGCCAATAGCTATTATGTAAACGGGGAAACCCCGTTTAAACAACCGCAAGTGACCGAGACTGGGCCCACGTGCTAACCACACAGATCTTTTTATGTAAACGCACCTTAAGATATAGGTGTACCTTTTTTTCAATTTTATTCGAGATTTAGTCATAATGTTATTTATGCTTAAAAGTTACACATTACTTTCATTTGCATCCATTTGATGATTTTTTTGCATAATTATCAATCAATAATTAATTTTAAATGTTCATAATGTAAGTCTTCATTGACTTTAGTCGTATCTACCTGCAGAAGGAAGTATATTGATTTACAATTTGGCAACACAATTAAAAAATGTATGGGAAATGCTCACTGACCTATTTATGTAAATTATTGACTGGCCTGTTGGTCTAGTGGTTATTGGCCTTGACTGCTATGCCGGAGGTCGTGGGTTCCATTCCCACCCAGGACAAATGTTTGTGTGATGAGCACAATCATTTGTTCTATGTTTGGGTGTAATTTATTAATAATATGTATGTGTTTAGAAATATTTAAGTATGTTTATCAGTTGTCTAGTACTCATAACACAAGCTCTGCGTTGTGTGAATATATTATATTATATTATATTATATTATATTATATTATATTATATTATATTATATTATATTATATTATATTATATTATATTATATTATATTATATTATATTATATTATATTATATTATATTATATTATATTATATTATATTATATTATATTATATTATATTATATTATATTATATTATATTATATTATATTATATTATATTATATTATATTATATTATATTATATTATATTATATTATATTATATTATATTATATTATATTAATTAATAATGCTACACATTATAAATGCCCCACCCGGGTATACATATAAGATCCTTGCTCCGCTCAAAGTGGATCAACGAACTAAAAAATTAAAAGACTAGAAAGTCAGATGACGTTTGATGACTACAATGCTGAACTTTAAGTCCAAAATCAAAACCATAAATAATAAGACAAGCCAATGCCACACTACGAGGACCTGGCGGGTAATTATTGTAATACAAAACACAATCAATGTCAATGAAACAATGAACTAAAAAATTCTTCAAAATCCCTCTGAGCCTGTCCTTACTTACAAAATAACCTTATGGATACATAATTATTGTCATGTAGGTAGGTAGTTTTTAGAGTTCCGTACCTCAAAGGAAAAAACGGAACCCTTATAGGATCACTTTGTTGTCCGTCGGTCTGTCTGTCTGTCAAGACCCTTTATCTCGGGAACGCGTAGAGTTTAAATTTAAACCATATACTCAGGTCTGCGGTCCCTTGAAGCTGTGAAAAAATCCAACTTCTGAGTTAACGAAGAAGAAGATACAGCCGTTTTATATCGCAATCATAGGATACTAACCGTTGACCTAGAATCCTGAAATTTGGCATGAAACAAGGTCTCATAGCACATGTATAGGAAAAAATCTGATAACTGTAAATTTGTAGTTAAGTCACAAATAAAAAAAAAACTTTGTTTTTCAGAAAAATCTTCGTAACTGAATTCGGGAATTGAACCTGTTTTTATGTACGGAACCCTCAGTGCGCGAGTCCGACTCGCACTTGCTGAGTTTTTTTATTATTTTTATATTGGATATTGTTGCACTCGGCAATATAAAGAAATACAGACAGTGGATTGATGTAAAACAAGGGCTAATGTAAACGTGATACTTGTTGCTTAAGAGATGATGATTGCTGCAAATCAACGTCCCAACTCCCAACCAATTTGACTTTGCTAGTTGCAATCCGTGTAGACAAGACAACACGGTTTACAACTGTTACAACCCTTGGTTGGGATGCACGTTTTACCAACCACCGTACATGTTAGCACGTGGTTTACATCCATGTAGTCGCAACACAAACCAAACACATAAACCAAGATGACTTTGGACATGAGAAAGCTGCGTGCAAAATGGATGTTCTGCGTTTGCTCACAATCACAATACTGCACAAACAGCGTTGTCAGTATGTTTCAATCAAGTCTTTAGCAATGTTTTGCAGCAATAAAACTATTGCTATATATTTTTGCTTTGATTCATTGCCATGGATAAAACATCCCAAGCAGCAAAACTTTATCCTAAAGCAGCTCATTGAACGCTTTTCAAGAACTAATTGGTGTTACTGAGCAGTTCTATAATAGACCAAGGAACGTGTACAAAACCCGGATTAGGCACATTTATATCGTTATTCACTGATATAGTAATTCTATAGCTGCTTTGGCGTACCATTTTTCACCTGTAAGATTGATATTACAGTGAGGAATATATTGACAAAGTAGGCATAGTTTAGCACGTAATTTTTAAAGCCCCCATCAAATGAGTGAGTTTTATCCAAATTAAAATAAATTAATCCAAGACTAGTTCCATGATTTTCCAGTATAGAATGAAATGGTGTATCGTTGGCAACTATAAGCCTTCTATAGTACTGTGATAAAAGTTTTGATCGCCATTGTTGAATAATTTAGGGTTCCTTTGAAATCTGAATATTATAATATGTATAAGTAACTCTCGTATATTAAACCCTATCCTTTATTTTTTCCTGTGTCTTCACATTAGGTCGAGTTTTAAGAACAAAAATGTATGGAGGCTCCAGTTCCGCTCTTTTATGTAATTACAGTGTATTAATGGTATTATTGGTATCTAAAAACCTATAACATAATAATTTAGTACTAAACAAGTGTCTTTGTAACCATTATAAAAAGGTTAATCTACAGGGATTTAAAAACTCTTATAGCGTAAATTTCTCAGGAGTAACACAAAATTCAGTTATAACAGCTGCTCAACCTGTATCAAGCGCAAGCACGATCGTGTATGGAGTACTGCTCTCATCTTTGGGACGGGTTTGCCAAATACCAGCTTGATGCGCTAGAGTCGATTGAGAGGCAAGCCAAGAGCATCATCTGCAATGATGCGCTTGTTGAGTCTAAGCTCCGAAGCCTAGGGCATCGCCGCCGAGTTACTGGCCTGTCGGTTTTCTATCGTTTACATTTCGGAGAGTGTGCACTGGAATTGCACAATCTAATTCCACCAAGTCCGTTCCATCATCGGACCACTAGACGTACGGCGTTGCGCCACCGGTACATGGTAGACATCCCACCCATACGCACAAAACGTTTTAAGAACACATTTATTATGTGTACAGCCAAGGAGTGGAATTCCTTGCCGGAGTCTGTGTTTCCAGTTAGCTACAACTTAGGGGTCTTTAAGTCAAGAGTGAACAGGCTACTTCTAGGCAAGCGTGCTCCATCGTCGACCACATCATCGCATACCATCAGGTGAAATGGTGGTCAAACGCGAGCCTATCATTAATAAAATAATAATAATAATAATAACCGAATTGCTCTATATTTGAGCAGTTGTGACTATTTAAACACTAAGTACTTTAGCAGCTACATAAAGACACACTATATCACAAAGTCGCCGTATTGTTACATTTCAATAACCATTATTAACCAGACCTCTAATGATAAATATTATATAAAACTTTTACAGATTAAATTTATTATGATTAAATAAAAAAGACACAAAAGGGTAACGATCAACAAGTTTATAGATCGAAGCAGTTCTATAACATATTTTCATAAGCCTTACTTAGTACATGTCTTTATCAGTTATATAAAATGGTAATGTAAACATTATATTACTAGTTTATAGATCACTTATCCTGTATAAGCTTATAGAGCTAAAGTCTTGTCTATCACCTCTACACGTGCTATCACCTTACAACACCGTTATATCACATTTAAAAAACTTTTTTGCGAATAGGTAGCTCACCGTCCTGCGATCCGGTAACCGTCTGGGTCGAACCCAAATCATCGACGGCGCGTAGTGTATCACACATAGGTAAGTGCCAAAGAGTTCTCTTAAGAACTCTGTAAAACCCGTATGCCGATGTGCCCGCAGGGGCCGCAGATAATTCCTGAAAAATAAACCCCAGTCTCAGAATGAAAAGAAAACAAAAGTCACTAAACTAATATTGATTACGTTCCATTCAACTTACGATACTTAACTAACGAATTTTAAAAATTATCTGTAAGGTAAAAATTAGACTGGATTTCCTAGTTGGAACGCTAGTTTGCAATCGTCTGTTCGTGTTGTTGTTTATGTCGTCGTCACCCCTTTATTTGGAACGCATAGTATATTGTATGTCAGTATGTCTCAAAATTCAACGAGTAAAAAAACATACTGTATCGTTAAAGAGGACGGTTGCTAACGGGGAAACCCCGTTTACACAATGGCTAGGGATGTTGATTGGCTGAGGCTGGGAACACGTGGAAACGTACCTTATGGCGTCCAGTACACGGTTATGCAAGCGTCAATCAATTCCATCAATCATGATTCATAAATGAGGTTGAATGAAGGAATTTTATCGCCACTAAGTTTTCGTCATGCAAACGTCAATCATGGCATTAGACGGTAGGTTTTTCGTCAATCAAAATATTGATTGTGGCAAAACTGACAGCAAAAAAACCTATCGTGTAATGGACCCCTAAATGGTGCATTTACACGTGGGCCCAGCCTCGTCCAATCGCCATTGTTTAAACGGGGATTCCCCGTTTACTAGTACTACTCTTCTACATCAAGGCTGGGCCCACGTGTAAACGGGGCATAAGAGTTAGCGCGCACTGGTGATTTGTCACCGTGACTTTTTCCGTAGCCAAATGGCAAAAAACGTAACCCTAAATAGATTCGTCATGTGTCTGTCTGTCCGTCCGTATGTCACAGCTACTTTTTTGTGAACCGCAAAAAAAACAATAAATTTTGGGGGTTCCCCATACTTAGAACTGAAACTCAAATTTTTTTTTTCATCAAACCCATACGTGTCTTCAAAAATGATATTGAGGTTTTTAATATCATTTTTTTATATACGGAATATTTTGCGCGAGGGACACTTCCAAAGTGGTAAAATGTGTCCCCCCCCCGTAACTTCTATTTATATTCTCCTGTCTTGTAATGTCATCATAATTTGTGATACATTTTGTATGTATATTGTTTTATAAGAAAATTGTTTTATAAAAAAATATTTATAAAGTTATTTTCAAATACTATCCTAATTTTGCAAGGAATAAAAAAAAAGGTTTTCGTTAAAATCTTTCTATTCTCTATATACCGCCACCTAGTTACATAGTTCCACAATTATAATTTTAGCATAGCAACACCAAGCGCTGGTTTCCTTTGGATTTCTGAGTTTGTAGTTCTCATCGCCGCCATTTTGGCGTCACTATCGCACCGTGGTAGCCAAATTGATCGAAACGCCCTCATTGAGAAAATATAGAAGCTCCGCAAAGATACAGGTAATAAGTGTGTTGTTTTCTTTATTTAGTACTTTGATTATGAAATATAGAATAACATTTCCACGGGATTAATGATCATACCGAACAAGTATGAAAATTATCAATTTCCTTGTTTCCTTGTGAAATGAAATCTTTTATAATGAGTATTGACTGACGCTAGCGCCGTCTATCTCTCAGTTATACTTGGTTTTCAATCTGTCTGTGGCGGTATTTTGCTTGTAACTGCATATTTTTCTTATGATATATCGTTAGATAACAAGTAAAACATATAGGACAAGAGAATATTGTGGAAAGTGTGTAACACGTTTATAAAATGGCGGACTTAATACTTTGAAGACGGTATTATAAACCCCTCTGCTCGTTGTGGGTTTCTCTATTTGTAGGAAGGGATGTTTGGTGGTGAATATAACAATTAATTTTTATTTTTATACCGTAACTCGTATAGAATATTTGTAACAATACAAAACGTATGTACCTGTAAATAAAAATAACAACAAATTCCAATGATAACTTGTATCACTATAATAATACCAATATTTTCTTTTGGGTTTAGAGTGCTCATCTCAATTTGGAGGTAAATTCCAGAAAAATATTTTTTGGTGCGTTATTTTCTTTTTTCATTGTTATTGTAATTTTCCGACACAATGTGGTATTTTTTAAATGATAAGGGGTAGATAGGTAATTACTATATCTTATCATCATTAACAATATTAGGAGTGAAACTATAAGTCTGATATAACTAAGTGCAAGAAGAGGTAATTGCCAATTGGTATGAAACCAGATGGACATTAAAAAAAAAAATATTGGTTTCTGGGAAAGTAATTTTGGACTAGCAAACATCTGTAACGTCTGCGGGTGAGTTCGAAAAACTGAAATGGACATTATAATTTACTAAATATTCTTAAATATTGTGCCCATTTTTATGAAAACTATCTAAAATAACTTAATATGGAAACAATTTCAAGCATATTCCTGTTATTTTGATAACAATTTTAACCTTTAATAAATCATAGTGTATAATATGTACCACAACATGCAGCGCATCTGTTTATAGCTAATGCTGATTGCAGATACAATAATGGTATAAGTTGGTACAAACTAATTATATATCACCTATTTATTGTTCAGTTTCTATCCTACATTGAAAACAGCAAATTTACTTTATATTGCACATTGTAAACAGCAATGTCTTTTTATCTATTAATTGTTCTTTTTGATGAACTAAATTAAAGAATAATTAGAAGACTTGCTAAAAAGTGTATGCGGTCTTCCAAAAAACATAATTTTGCAATTCGGTGATCAATAATAAAAACAATCGAGTATAGTGTATTTGGTATCCTAGTTTTGTTACTAGCCACAGTAAACAGTATTAAGGGTTTAAAAAACATTCGATAGATACTGTTCAGGGCACTATGTAGTAATCTAACATATTATTATAGTAGTAACAATAACCCACAATAGATTACTGTTTCTACACTTAATACAAGTAATGGATACCCAGAGTGTGCTACTACACCAAAAAAGAGGTTTTGTTGGAAAAAAGAAATACACTTTTTTTTTAATGCACTTTTTTAAGGTCTAAAAACATCTCGCATTATTGCCTTTCTAATGAAACCAGTTTGGATGGTTTCAAAATATATAATTGACTCTAGCTGTCAATTATTGATTTTTGTATTCTGTATAATTAGGGATTGTGTGGAGTGCATTGTCTTCCTAATCTACAATAGTAGTACCCTAGGTTAAAACCAAGGATGTGAACTTGTGGTGTATTTTTTTGTGATAAAAGTGTGTGGTGGGTATCTAAATGAAAAGGACAAAAATGTGAGGACAAAGAGGATGGAGAGTTTTGATAGGGAGTGTCAAAGAGAAGTGTTGAAAGAGTATTGATTTACATCAATATGTTAAAAATAAGTTATATGATAAAGATCCTGGTTAGTAAATACGACAAAAAACAAGCATCCAAATGTAACATTATAGTTATATATATATGATAACTAGCTGTCCTAGCAAACGTTGTTCTGCCATATAAATTATCGAACAACTGTAAACTACCAATAAACAAAAAAAAATTATACAATCAGTTAAGCCCTTTCACATGAATTTAGTAACAAACACTGTGATATGAGATAGAATCTCAGCCTTGGATTCAAAAATAATATTAGAGTTAACTCTAATGACATCATCGCATAGATACTCTAAGCTTGCATTTTTTAATGCAAACGTAAAGTTCAACTGCCAATGCCAAGCAACTGTCATTCCTACCGCTTACACCAACCTACCCTGCTCGGAGTTAGAGTTAGTTGGGTTAACTCTAGGATAGATACTCGAGTTATAAAAGAACAACCCTGGGTTGCAACTCAAAGCATTTTTGAATGGTTGAGTAATGACTCTTCTCTGGTTATTTTTGAACACAGGGCTAAAGGGGGGTAGTGTGAATAAATTGTCAAAAGTGGTTTCTTAACAATTCTGTCTTAGATTACATCTTCAACTTAAAATAGTATAAACATACTGAGATTTTAACACCATTTTTAAAATATAATATTATTTGAGGTTATTCTGTACAAAAAAGAGTTTAAGTGAAAGAGATGTCTGTCTGAATACTTCAGGGCTCTAGTGAGGATCCTTTTATATAACAATGTAACCTAGCAGTGTTTGGGTTAATTGAAATTGAATTCTAATACCATCACATTTACTGTTCCAATATAAACACCAACAATTTCAGCTAAAGTTATCTTTTGCAAGGACCATCAATAAATCACAGGCTCAAACTTTCAACATACCAGGCTTAGATTTGAGCGTTGAATGTTTTTCACATGGCCAATTATATTTCGCTCTTTCAAGAGTAACCTCAATAGAAATTGTTATATAAAATTATATAAATTGTTGTATATTTAGTACTAGGACCCGCCCTGGTGCAATTGCTGGACAGAACCGCAAAAAAATCGGATGCGTAGCGGGAGGTGACTTTGTTTTATACTATGAAGTGATCAGCATTGCACCCATGCGAAGCCGGGGCGGGTCGCTAGTTTCTCATATAATTTAATTCAAAGTTAATAAATGCTTTTAAAATTCCTGACAGGGGTCTCCTGACCAACCCTGTTTTATAGATAAATTTGAATTCTGTATCTAAACTGAACTGTTTAGAATTATTCAAGTGGACTATGTTCTAATATCACAAATTGATTCAACAGATACACGCTTGAGCACTGTATTACTGTTATTTGAAATATTCTGGTTATTACATTGGTGTTGTTCATTTTGTTTGTATTTCAACTATACATACCTGGATGAAATTGAAACAACCAATAGTGGTGTTACTCATAGGTTATTTCTTCCACTATGATTTCAGTCTCGTACATTTCTCTTTGCTTTAAGACTCCAGTCTGAAATGAAATATCCAATAATATTATTATATAAAATGACCCCTTTTTCCTCTTAGTCTTAAGTTCCATGTAATTAAGACTAGATTTTTAGCACTAACTAAGCAGTAAAATTACCACATACCACACCTTAATTTGCCAACACCTTGGATATGTGTAACAACTGTCAAATATCTTTGAATGACAACTGGGACTAACGGCTTTACATGCTTTCCAAGGCATAGGGTGTTGAGTAATGTATTAGATAAACAGATGTTGACTAAAATAAATTAGTCATTTGTGTTTCAAAGAAATCCCTGGATGGAGAAATGGCATATCATAGCAAGTGGCAATAAATCAGTAGGTTACCCTTTCAATATGTAGAATAAAATGATATATATTATTGTATCTATATGTCTGTATTTTTTAAAGTTATTTTTAATAGTAGGATTATTAAAAGCCGCTTGTTAACAAAGAATTGTCAATCAATGTGGATCAGGATGTATACAGCCTAATTAACTCAGCCTTCAGCCTCTACTCAGTCCTAATTGATTAAACTTCCTTTGATGGGTTTATAAATTATTCTAATCTAGCATGTGAATTTGTGAAAGGTATGTGAACCTTATGGCCTTCCTCATTATATGGGCTATCCAATATTGAAATATTTTTTTAATTTGAACTAGTACCAAGGTCCTGAGATACTAATTGAACTATTGCAATTCTAACGCTTGATTTTAACGCCCCAGGCACTGGACTATAATATGGAAAGAGAAAAAAAAATGCTATGCTATTGAAATTAATTGCTGTTCGTTAGTCTCACTAAAACCCTAAAACGTCTTGACCGATTTTGATAATTTTTATTGTTAAAAAAAAATTGGGAAAAAAAATAGTTGAATAGTTTTAAATTAATTGAAAGGTGGGAAGTATATTCACGGGGGCGGAGCTGCGGGAGGCAGTATAAAAAAAAAATGGAGGTTAATATCCACTTTTTTTGGACAAACAAATTAAAGGTCCCAAAAAAAAATTGAACAATTTTTGTAAGAACTTTTTCGAATCTGTAAGCTTACCTGATATTATAATTGCCGTCTTCAGAGATTAATTTAAAGGAACACCAGTCACATTCCATTTCAAATTCGTATTAATTAACCAAATATTCCTATAGGAACAGTCCAGTGATATGAATTTAGTAAAAATTAGCCAAGATTTCTGAGAACAAAGTGTATTTCTAAAGTGTGGCTTCATTTTAAAAAGGAATTCTTCATGCCAAAAAAAATAATTATGTAACTATTTTTACATTGCTGCAAGCATGCACAACTCTGTCGTTTGTTTACTAGCCCTGCATTATTGAAGGTCGTTGGTAACCTTGAACCACTCTCCTGTGTACTATCGATCCAATGGCTCCCTAAAAAGCAGCAGCCAATCAAAAGGTGGGATTTAAATCAGTGTTTTGCCAATCCTTTGCGAATATTCAACCCTTTGAGATGAGCTAAGTAATAAGACCCGGTGGTCTCCCCTTGTTCATTATATAGTTTACATTTTATTATACGTTCATTGGGCAGTTGGACCGTGGACGCGCTAGTGGACGCCGTTCAAATATGGATTGCTTTGAACTTGGTACGCAAATTATGTTTTTATTAGATTATTAATCATGTTATTAGGGTTTTAAATATGTTTGTTTATTGTAATGGAATATGTGTCGTATGTAGGGATGGGTTTCATCAAACTGTACTAACAGCAAAAGGCTAGCCTTAAGCCTCAGACCGGCAGTGTCTAAACCAGGACTCTCATTGATGTAATATGTAAGTAGCAATTAAAAACATTAAATTTATATTTTTCTTGTTATAGAGTGGCCGACAGGCCAAACTGTTGAAGTTAAGACAGAACCTCCGGATCATCAGGCGTGCCAGGAACACAGAGCAAGGTCGGGCTGTGTTGAGGAGTTTCCCCCAGCTCCCAGCCTACAGGGGAAACAGGCACAGGACTGGCAAGTGAGCCAGGCCTTTCAGTCAAACTCGGGCAGTGGGGCAGGCCCGGATTGGAATAAACGAGCTACGTTAAAAGTGCATTACATTATTACTCCTGAGGGAAAAACAATTCAGGAGGTCCTAAAGAGTCCACCCACCCATGATAGGGCTAACATCCAGATACAAAAGAATATCGTGGTTAGCCCAAAAAAGGAAGTAATTCAAGAACAGGAGTGCCTGGAGAGGCAACATTGCGTAGACAAAGATAACACAGAGAAAGATAATCTACAAATTTTGACCAAAGAAACCACCATGCCTCCACCAGATAAGAAGGAAAAAAGTAAGCAAGCGCTTATCCAAACATATTTGAACCAAGGAGCAGTTATTGCAGGTAAGCACAAAATTTAAATTCATCATTAATTTTCAGAAATGAATCTTTCATTAAAAACCAAAATGGATGTCTTTTGAAATTAGATTTTTCATAAATCTCAAGTGTATTGAATAGGGCTTTCACAATTTGGAGGTTCCTCATTATTTTGATAATGAGTGGGTTATTAAAAGTTTTGTTTTTTCGTTTTTAAAGTCAATACTGCAACAGATGAGAAAGGTTTACCCACTGGAGTGGTTGAGTATTTTGTTGACGAAGATGGCAAGTACTACTACCAGTCATCCGTCGAAGGACAGACCTTGGTCATGAACAACGCTGAAGACAATGATGAAACTGAGGTAGGTGTCTCACCTGACTGGAAATACCTCTCTTGTCATGGTTCTAAATTCACACATTTCATATTTCATTTCTAGAAATAAGTTGCAATAAGTCTTATTTGAGTGATTGATTTATTTCCTATAAATTATAATAATACTAAAAAAGTTCATTGTGTAAGTATATGTGATTTTGTGATGTAGTAATAATGAAAATGAGGTAAGTGGCTCTCATGGGTGAAAGTACATCTCTTGTAATAGTTGTTACTTCACATATTTCATCATTACCTGTATTTGATTTCTATAAAAATATTGAAATAAGTCTTCACTTAATATACTTTTAATTTGTTTAGTTCTAAATTTGCGCCTTGTTCCGCCAAATAAAATATTTTTCTTTCTTTCTTTACGAGTGATTAATTTATTTTCTATAACTAAAATAATACTAAAAAGGCTTTATGTGATAAGTATGTGGTTTTGTGATGCAATGATGAAACGGCTCTCATGGGTGAAAGTATATCTCTTGTAATGGTTGTTAATTCACCTATTTCTTCATTACCTGTATTTGATTTCTATAAATAAGTTGTCTTATGAATGATTGATTTATTTACTAGAAACTAAAATAATACTAAAAAGGTGTTTTGTGTTTATGATTTTGTGATGAAACTCAAACTGTTACTAAGAGAATAGTGATTCATCATTATCACTCAGCTTCGCCCTGGACCAATTAGATTATATTAAATTAGAAAGTCGTGTTCACATTGACTCACTGAATTAATAATGTGGAATTAAAAGTTTGCTTTAATCTTAATGGTTTAAAATTACCCCAGTATGAATACACTTTTACTTTGCAGTTGCACTGATGAATCACTATTTTCTTAACTTTTTTTTTAATATCAGATATATTTTATTGGCATAAAAACATGTACAAATAGAGTGAGGCTCTCGACTCTGGTGCTAGGTGGAAACACCTGTGTTACAGGAATTACTGTCTTCTCCCAAATATTTAGTGCATTTATACTAAAATTTCATTAAAAATTGAATTAAATACATTAACCAAAATACATTATTTTAAAATAAACATTTATAAAGGAATATTTGATTAGATCGGATTTGGAAAACATTACATGATTATAATTAAAATAGTTGTATAATTAACATTATTATTCAAAATTAAAAGTAATAAATTATAGAAAATGAAAAAAATAAATAAATTTAAAACTTAAAATTAACCTAATTGCTTTATTAATATTGTTCTATACATGTGATTAACCAAAATACATTATTTTAAAATAAACATTTATAAAGGAATATTTGATTAGATCGGATTTGGAAAACATTACATGATTATAATTAAAATAGTTGTATAATTAACATTATTATTCAAAATTAAAAGTAATAAATTATAGAAAATGAAAAAAATAAATAAATTTAAAACTTAAAATTAAACTAATTGCTTTATTAATATTGTTCTATACATGTGTATGTGTGATAGTGTGAATAGACTATAGCAGAAACTAGCTGACAATCGTAATATTTATGAATTAAAAGTATTTTTCGGACTTTGGATACAAGTTTAAAAGCGCTTTTATGCTACTCTCAACCAAACTTGAGCAGCTATCGGGGATTTTTTTTTCCGGGTGGGAAAATCATCTCATAACATCCCCCGCTCTTGGGCGGAGCGCGAGATAGTGTCAGACTTTTACTGACTAAAAACCCACTCCTGTTCCTTCTTTGCCATTTGTTTTCCAGGGCCCCGGAGATCTCTTTCGCATTACCCATGGCCCCAGTAGGCTTGGACCCTGTTGGGCCCCTACGGTTTCTGACACATCTCCTTGAGGCGCGTGTGGAACACTACGCACCGTCGACGACTTGGGCTCGGTCCGGACGGTTACCGGACGATCGGACGGCGAGCCACCCATTGCTCGCCGTCCGCAAGCCCGCGCCTACGGTGGCCGGAAATCGGGATCGGAATCCCGGCGGCGGTTGGGGCGCGAGGACCGTTGCCGTTGCCTCACGGCGGTGCTCTGCCCAAGCGGGGCCCACCTCTACCGTGTGCTCCACCGTGTCCTCCGGGCGGTCCACACAATGGTGGCACCCGGGCGTCTCTTCTGCACGAATCCGGTGCAGGAACCTCCCGAACTTACCATGTCCGGTGAGGACCTGCGTCATGCGGTAGGTGAGGACGCCATAAGGTCTTTCCAGCCACTCCAAGATTTAGATGTTGATTCTGGATGAGAAGATCTACTACCACACTATCCTTAGAAA
Source organism: Mythimna pallens (assembly GCA_961205895.1). Lineage (NCBI taxonomy): Eukaryota > Metazoa > Arthropoda > Insecta > Lepidoptera > Noctuidae > Mythimna > Mythimna pallens. Next base: position 2,856,995 of record OY540824.1, read on the forward strand.
AAAAAAAAAATAATCCTCCCGACCGAATTTCGATCACGGTGGCCAATCTGAACGGAGATTAGCCAAGTGCGCAGGAGCTTTTATATTGCAGATGTGTGTGTCCAAATCCATATGCACTCTATTCCATTACTGTCATAGTCCAATGGGATGGCAATCCGACGCGACCAGAGAGAGATCAGGCGTAGGTTTAGGCTTTTCGTGCTTTCCGAGGCCACATAAGCTACTTCCAAGCATCGGGCTGCCCCTGAGAAACTCAATAACACTTGGCCCGACCTTGAAACCCAGAACCTCAAAGCTCCAACAATCGCGCTTGCGAATATAATATATAATAGTTAATAATATATTAATAGTTCACAATAATCTCACCATTGTCAGAAGATTATGATGTATGAAGTTCTAAGAAGAAACGAGGAACCTGAATACGGAAAGGGCGTCTGATGCGGAGAAACCAAAAATAGGCAATGTCCAAATATTGTCTAGTTTTGGTTTCTTCGCATCCGGTGTTATCCCCGCATCCGCACCATCACTGCAAGATAGGTCAAAATTGCACCAATTAATTCAGAAGATTCTGTAGGACGGACTTCTAACAAGAAACTTCTTCGAAACGAAGAAACTGAATTCGGAAAGGGCGTTTGACGCGGAGAAACCAAAAATAGGCAATGTCCAAATATTGTCTAGTTTTGGTTTCTTCGCATCCGGTGTTATCCCCGCATCCGCACCATCACTGCAAGATAGGTCAAAATTGCACCAATTAATTCAGAAGATTCTGTAGGACGGACTTCTAACAAGAAACTTCTTCGAAACGAAGAAACTGAATTCGGAAAGGGCGTTTGACGCGGAGAAACCAAAAATAGGCAATGTCCAAATATTGTCTAGTTTTGGTTTCTTCGCATCCGGCGTTATCCGCGCATCCGCGCCAGCACTGCAAGGTACATCAGAATAACCGCAACAATCTAGTCAGAAGATTATATAGGAAGGAGTTCTAAGAAGAAACGAAGAACCTGAATTCGGAAAGGGCGTCTGATGCGGAGAAACCAAAAATACGCAATGTCCCAATATTGCGTAGTTTTGGTTTCTTCGCATCCGGCGTTATCCGCGCATCCGCGCCAGCACTGCAAGGTACATCAGAATAAAAGAAGAACCTGAAAACGGAAAGGGCATCTGATGCGGAGAAACGAAAAATAGGCAATGTACCAATATTGCATAGTTTTCGTTTCTTCAACAATCAAGTCGGTAAATTATAAAGGTTGGAGTTCAAAAATGACTTGAAGAATCTTCATTTCATTCTACTTTTGAAAAACAATATATATTAACCTTGGAAAAACTGCAAAAAGCATTTCTAAGGAATCTTTATAAACGTCTTTATGGCTATTATCCTTTTTTATATCCCACGAAATTCCTGCTGGGTTGCTTGGGTTTCAATTCCTTAGAAGCTAGACGGTTACGCGACCAGATGATTATAGCATTCAAAATACTCAGGGGAATTATAGATGCTCCGGACCTACAAAACCTTATATGTAACTTGTATGTGCCAAACAACTACAGCCGTGGCAGGAAGCATCGGCTCCTGGCAGTTCCGACGTGTCGTACAGTTGCTCACTCCAAATCACCCATACCGCGGACACTCTCTGCGCTTAATGCTCTCCTAGACAAAAACATCGATTTTGATGTTTGGTGAAGAATGGAAGATGATACTGTCAGAATGTATGAAATTTTGTGAGATGAATGTATGACTGTCTGTAATATTTATTAAACAGGTCCTCTTAAAAGTCCTGCGTGACTTCTGACTTGTCTGGTTTTTTTTTTTTAAATTTAATTTTGACTATGATTTTATATTTTTTCTGTATGTGTTTAAATGGTGTAATTGGCTTTGGCCGTTCTGTTTAATTAAATAAATAAATTCATACGGAAAGGGCGTCTGACGCGGAGAAACCAAAAGTAGGCAATGTACTAATATTGCGTAGTTTTGGTTTCTTCGCATCCGGCGTTATCCGCGCATCCGCATCATCACAGCAAGATATATCAGAACAAATGAAGAACCTGAAAACGGAAAGGGCATCTGATGCGGAGAAACGAAAAATAGGCAATGTACTAATATTGCGTAGTTTTCGTTTCTTCGCATCCGGCGCTATCCGCGCATCCGCACCAACACTGAAAGTTACATCAGAATAAAAGAAGAACCTGAAAACGGAGCTTGAATATTTGATATTTTTCGTTTACCACATGTTTATACACGGTTACATTTTGAACGTTTTAATCCCGTAGAGGGTCCATCGGGTGCATGAAACACTATCAATTTGTAAAGATAAAATTAAAAAAAAGTGGGCAATGCGAGTCGGACTCGCGCACGGAACCCGCACTGAGGGTTCCGTGCAAACATAAAAGGTAAATTGCGGATTACGATTTATGACTTTTTTAGTTTTATCATTCTCTTATTTTAGAAGTTACAGGGGGGGAGGGGGGGGGGGGCATTTTACCACTGGAAGTGTCTCTCGCGCAAACTTTAGAAAAAAGAATATTAGAAATCTCAATATCATTTTTGAAGACCTACCCCTGACCCATCCATGAATCCTTCACACGTATGGATTTGACTAAAAAAAATTTTGAGTTTCAGATATTTATATTGTTATTTTAAGATTTACAATGCTGAGCAAACTTTTGATGAATAAACCATTGATCCAAGGATTAAAACGATCAAAATGTAACGTGTGTGTAATAGGAATCAAAATACACGGCGTAATTTTCTTCCAGCTTGCCCAAATTGTGGTACTTTTTGAAAAAAGTACACCATTGCTCATGTTCGTTAAGTTTTAAGTATAACAGACTAGATTTACCTTGTAACCTATGACACTCATTTCGATGATGTAATTTTCTATCAGAGAAATTATTTTCGTACCGCTCCCACAATAAACTGCTTCATAAATTGATTGGACAGATTAGATCATTCTTAACTGTTTAACAACACACACTCATCAGCTAATTAGATGTTGGGTCTTCAAAATAAAAAATGAATAAAAACGTTTGTTTATTTATGATTCTAAAGCACAATCTCTGGCAGTCTGATCTGCCACCCTAGTCAAGTTACATTCGTTTCGTTTGCGTCGAACGCCTCGAGTAGGCCTCGGATTCCTTTGTTCTGACCACGTGACTGAGCGTTGAGATGACTTCAGAACAAAGGAATCGGAGGCGTAGCCTACTCGAGGCGTTCGACGCAAACGAAACGATCGTAACTTGGCTAGGGTGGCAGATCAGACTGCCAGAGATTGTGCTTTAGAATCATAAATAAACAAACGTTTTTATTCTTTTTTTTTATTTTGAAGACCCAACATCTAATTAGCTGATGAGTGTGTGTTTTAAACAGTTAAGAATGATCTAATCTGTCCAATCAATTTATGAAGCAGTTTATTGTGGGAGCGGTAGCAAAACTTTCCGGGAACATGTACCATGCTGTTACCACTCGGTTAGGTAGAAATTGCTTCAAAGACTTCTACCTGGATGCATTTATTTGCCCATAGTTTGAGGCTGGTCTTCATGTGTTTATTGGCATTCAGTGTGTAAAGGTCTTGGAAGGCTGGACACTACATCTGTGTAAAATTCTTTTCGATAATCACTCATTAGATCACTACCTTGCCGCATGGTAATTCAAAACGCTACCCCAATGCAAGCATTTTTTTAAATTGACAGGAGGCTGCTGAATCTTCGGATGCGATAATGAATGATCAAGAAGAAACGTACCAGACGGTCACCTTTGTCCCCTCAGAGACTAACGGGGAAGTTAGCTACGTGCTAGTGGTCCAGGATGAGACCAAGGCCGTAGTCAACATTGATCTCAAGGTGGATCAGGTACGGGGGCAGATTAAGGTGTTTATTTTTTCTTTACTATTTTTTCTATAGCTTAACTTGCTTTATAAACCATGATAGATAACCTTACAAAAAGCTGAAACAATAATTATTATAAGAATTATTAGCACTTTAGCCAGCGATTTCGTTTGCGAAAAACTTTTCTTAGAAACTATTCCCTCTGAAACCGTATTTTGTTGGTTGTTTTGAAAAATTACTAATGACAGTCTTTATTATTATTTTTTTATTAGATTTAGGGCTAAGTTTCTACCAACAAAATAAGAATCTTCTATACAATCTTTATAACCACCTAAATTGTTCTTTTGGGGATAGTTCTGAGAACAAATGATGACATCCTTTATTATTTACTTAGGTTACTATCTGTGCTAATTTTGAAGTAATTGGCACACTGAATGAGATCCGAGTTTTAGTCGGTAATATTAAGACTCTCACCCGCTCAACTTAGACCTTGAGAAAACATTGATGAATTCCCATATTTAAAATACCGACCAAGTGCGAAAACAACAAAAAAACATGTCTGTTTTAGGGGGCCCCTTTAACTATATGCTAACATGTGAATGACTAAAACATATATTCTGTATATATTTGTAATGTATCATAGTGCGCACTAACTCCAGCGCTCGTAACATTGCTTAACACAATAATATTATAAAAGCGAAAGTGTATAGGTTACTCAGAATTTGGATGAAATTTCGCACATTGGTAGACCGTGTCGTGGAATAGAACTTAAGATATTTTTTATCTCGGCAGTATGTTCCCTTGGCATATTTTTTTTACATACACACTGAGCTAAGGAGTGAAATTCCCTGCCGGAGTCTAGCTACAACTTAGGGGTCTTTAAGTCAAGAGTGAATAGGTTATTTCTAGGCAAGCGTGTTTCATCGTCGGCCACATCATCGCTTACCATCAGGTGAAATTGTGGTCAAACGCGAGCGTCTTAATAACAAAAAAAAAGGGCGGAGCCGCTAGCAAAAAGTAATCGTAAAATAAATACACAGTACATGAATTACCTGTTAGTTTGCTTAATAATATAATTAAATATATATATATATGTCGTGGCCAGATCTTAGAAATTGATCACTTCATGATATGGCTAAGTAAAACTGGTAAGATTGTTTTAAACGTTAAAGTTTGATGATAGTTTAATCCTCGTTTGGCCTATTTTCTTTAGACCTTTTATCATCATAGGAATCCTACATCAATGATATGGTCAAACGAGGGTTGACATATTATCAAATGTTAACGTTAGAATGATCTGGCTAGTTTTAGTAGTCCATATCATGAAGTGGTCAATTCTAAGATTTGGCCATGACATACATAATATAATAATGATATGAAATAATAATTATTTCTAACAACGTTTTGCTAAAAATTTGTTTTACATGTAACCCTTTTACCTTTGGCTTTTCCAAGAAATAGCTAAGTGTGACATAAGAAATCAAGAGAAGCTATTATAAAACTGGTGGTCTATTGTAGTGCTGGCTCCAACACTGTCAACAAAATCTATATGTTCAGCTTTTCCTTTTGTATATTATATTGATTAGTAATTTCAACAAAAACAAAAAAGGTTAAAAAGGTGGCAAGTGAGAGAAATATACCTAATGGATCATTATCTGCTCTAGACCAATGTTGCTTTAGCTACTGCAGTCCACTACTGGACATAAAATGATGCACAATCACTAATGATAAAAGATTACATTTTAGTCTGAGGCAGAAGAGAAAGGAAACGAAGATGTGTACAATTTTGATGATGAGGAAGGTGGCGAAGAAGAGGAAGAAGAAGAGGAGGAGGCAGCCGTTGACGGCACCAAGGCTAAGGCCCCGCAGAAGGCGCGCGCAAAGCACGTGCGCACGCACTTCAAATGCAACTTCTGCGCCTACACAAGTCATCGCCGGTAACTACTCTGCTGTTAGATTTACAAATAGAAATTGCTAATACAACTAGCAATTTCTATTAGTTCCCCCGCTATATCCACGCTTACCACACAAACCTTCACAGATACCTTCTCCTGCGCCACATGAAGTCTCATTCGGAGGACCGGCCACACAAGTGCACCGTGTGCGAACGCGGCTTTAAGACCATGGCTTCGCTTCAGAACCACGTCAACATGCACAATGGAGTCAAGCCGCACGTCTGCAAGTACTGCAACAGCCCTTTTACTACTTCAGGTGAGTCATTGGCGACCCAAAAGCAACCTTATTACACCAAGAATTAGACGGCGATCGGTGAAATGTAAATCTGCTCAGTCGTTGATGAAGCGGTCTGTTCCCAGGCGAGTTGGTACGCCACGTGCGCTACAAGCATACGCACGAGAAACCGCACAAGTGCACGGAGTGCGACTACGCCTCTGTCGAGCTGTCCAAGCTGCGGCGCCACGTCCGCTGCCACACCGGCGAGAGACCCTATCAGGTGAATTTAATGCTAGTATTTTTATAGTTTAAAAAAAACGACGTGTTGGCCCTTCAGGCTTTATAAATTTGTGGTAAATCTATTGAATACAGAGTAGCGCTGTTATCATTTCACTGAAATTAGGAATTATAAAATTTGCGTCATTGTTGAATGTCTAATCCATGTCGTGTGCCCTAGTGCCCGCACTGCACGTACGCTTCCCCGGACACGTTCAAGCTGAAGCGCCACCTGCGCACGCACACCGGCGAGAAACCGTACAAGTGCGAGAGCTGCAACATGTGCTTCACGCAGTCCAACTCGCTGAAGGCTCACCGCCTGATCCACAATGGTGAGTGTCGAAAAACATAACCATAATCATCTTTTTAGCTCCGAATCAACGGGTATTGCTGGGTGCAAAACACTGCAGGGTGCTCCTGTTTTTTCTGTCATATTCCAAGGTTCAGCGCGCCCCTCATTTAGGAACTTCAATAAATATAATGTTGGACTTTATCACAATGTTGGACTTAATCTATCACAATGTTGGTCTTGTAAAGTGTTTAGTGACGTAGAGCAGGCAGACTCAGTTGGGGAAGGCGACACGAGCTTGTTGCCAAGTCACGTACTTGCTCAGAAGGGAAAAAAAGTAGAGGTAGTCATGATCACGCAGTGAAACAGGTTAATAATTTATTAATCCTAATAACTACTGCTGTATATTTTCAGCATTCATTTTGTTAGAACAAAGATATTTTTTTACTTACAAGAATTTTTAGTTTATTACTGCGCAAATGGTCTATAGGAATAAGGCTAATAGTGCAGTATTGTGGTCTACTCTAGGGCATAAGTTACTTTTATACCATAATTTTCAATTAGATGGACCAAACTGATAGCTGTGGACATCGATAAACAATGCCCTCCGGTCATTAAACCATTGATATAGCTGTTAAAAATCATGGTATAACTCAAATCATGTTTCACACAATCCAATCATCTGTTTAATAACTTATGTTTAATATTAGTGTCGGAGAAGCCGGTATACGCTTGTGAGCTGTGTCCGGCCAAGTGCGGGCGCAAGACGGACCTGCGCATCCACGTGCAGAAGCTGCACACATCCGACAAGCCGCTCAAGTGCCGCCGCTGCGGCAAGACTTTCCCAGATCGCTACTCCTGCAAGGTTCACAATAAGGTAAGGCATTAGTGGACAACACCGAGTGTCCAAAAAAAATTAAAACAAAAAATAACATGGCGAATCTATGAAATCATGCTTCGGAATATTTTTATCGCTCATTTATTTAGATTAGATGGTGTATTATATTTTTCCGTTAACATTTGAGCGCAGATCCGATGTCTTTTTAGTAGGACAGCAATTTATTCTATTGTTTAATAAAATGGCTATTTGAGGCTTATTATAACTAATACTAAATTATAATGTTTAAGGCGTATATTAATAAGTATGTTGTGTTACAGACCCACGAGGGCGAGAAATGCTTCAAGTGCGACGTATGCCCGTACGCGTCCACCACGCAGCGCCACCTTAAGACGCACATGCTCAAGCACACCGACGAAAAGCCGTTCCTCTGCGATTTGTGCGATCAGTCATTCAGGTTGGTACTGCTGTGACTACTGGATCATAGCACTTCTACAATTGTATACAGGCAGAGAGAATACACGTACTAGTTGACTCGTCAAACGTTCTGTCATATAAAAAAGTGGTGGGGGTAGGAAGGTAAAAAATAGTCTACGACCTTTTCTCAGTTGTATGAAATATACACAAAAATATTCTCTTGCGTTTCAAAGAGTTTGATGACGCTGTGACACGAGAATTTTATGTATTAGGCTAACTTCTGCCAGCGGCTTCGCTCGCGTGAAACTTTAGACTCCCGTGATATTCCCTTAGCATAGCATAGTCGGCCTTATAATGTTCCCACTGTTGGGACTCTGGCCTCCTCTCTAGGAGAGGGAATGGGCCGTAATCCACCACGCGGGCCCAGTGCGGGTTGGTGGATGTCACATGTCTTCGAATTTTTGGTTCTAGGACATGCCGGTTTCCTCACGATGTTTTCCTTCACCGTTTTGAGAGCAGTGGTGATGAAATAAATTACACAAAGTAATGCGCCTGGCTGGGGTTGATATTCCCTTAGGCAGCGAAAATCCTTTCTTAGTGCTCGACTGCGTCTGAAAACGAAGCTTTGTGCAAAATTTCACACTTCTAGTCCCGGAAGTTTCGGCTGTACGTTGACATGTCAGTCAGTCATTTTCTCCTTTTATACATATTGGTAAAACTTTTTTTTTTTTCGAGCTCATTACTAAAACTGTATTCTTTACCAGGCAAAAGCAATTGCTGCGTCGCCACCAGAACTTGTACCACAACCCCAACTACGTTGCAAAGCCGCCAAAAGAGAAGACCCACTCGTGCCACGAATGCCAGCGCATGTTTGCGCACAAGGGCAATCTGATCCGTCACTTGGCGGTGCACGACCCGGAGTCTGGGCACCATGAGCGCGCGCTGGCCCTGAAGATCGGACGCCAGAGGAAGCTGCAGTTCATCGATGGAAAACCCATGAGGGTGAGTACTTTTGTGATTCGATCACCTATCTACAGGTAAAATTGATGGTCGGCCTTTTTACCGCCGACTGTTTTTATGTCCTATTCCCTAGGGTCGTGTGTTTTAGACTGGGTACTTCATCTCGTCTCTTCAATACCCATAAGTGACAGAAAGCTGACGAGATGGACTATTTGGTCGTGGTTGTCCGATCCTGGCGGAATAAACGCGAGTGTGTATGTCGTATATAAGCGACGCAGGCGGTTAAAGAGTTAATATTGTACAACAAAAAGTAACACAACTTAAATCAATGGGTGTCTTACTATCAGAAAACCTTAGGATGGATTATAAGAACTTAGAACTTAAAATAATAGAGGGGTAGCCTGCGGTGTACTGGACTGGATCACCTATCTAGAGGTAAAATTGATTGTTAAAACTCTGTAATCTTCTCAATTATAAACAATCAATTTTACCTCTTAAAAATAATAGTTTATACTTGTTCCCAGAGAGCAATATTCATTGTATTTTGCTACAGCATATTATTTCAACTCTACTTAATATTAGCTACAAAATATATTATATTTGTTTCTCATTCTTGACGTAAACACACATTCCATATGTATTCTTCAAATTTGACATATGCATTTATTTTCTTATTGGCATCAATTTTGCTTGCGCCCTTACTCAACTTGTTTTGATTACAAAGTGGCAAATTTTATTATGCTTTGCTAAATTCTGTTTTATTTTTTGTTTTCTTGTCTGTAAGCGATTTAAAAAAGGCGAATACATATCTGCTTTAATGCGATTTAGATTTTTATTCAATTGGTTTTTATTTAGGAGCTGTTGCTTTGCAACCTTGATAAAATTCCTTGAATAATGTTATATTGCGAAAACAACACCCTAGATTGCATTAATTCATGGTCAGTCAGTGTGAGCCTATTTGATTCAAGCTGAGCAAATTTTGTTTCTTTTTTAGTAGAATAGCATATTATTTAATACTAGCTTCTGCCATCGGCTTTGCCCGCGCGAAAATAGGGTTTGCTATACAAACTTTGGACCCCCGTTTCATCCATATAGGGGGTGAATTTTAGAAAATCCTCTCTTAGTGCTCGCCTATGTCATAAAAGGAAGCCTTGTGCAGAATTTCATGTTCCTAGTCCCAGTAGTTTCGGCTGTGCGTTGATATGTCAGTCAGTCAGTTTCTCCTTTTATATATATATAGATTTAGCTAGATTCATGAAGTACTATCCTGTTCCCCTAAAGCGTGTTCATGAATTATTCTGTGTATTAGCGGAAATCACATGAAAATACGTTCATTTGTTTTTGAATTAATCGCGAACAGACAGACACGGTCGCGTGGGGGATTTTGTTTTACGATATGAAAGTAAGGATGAGGAATGTGTCTGGTAGAAACGATAGCCGAAGAAAGACATAGGCTTCAATCATTTCTCGTCCTGGAAGTAAAGAATGAACGAATAAAATAGCGTATCTAAAATAGGTACATATTTCCGAAATGGTATTTTATGTTAAATAGTTGCGAACGTTTAATAGCTTTATTGTCATTGCAACTAGCGATAAGCAGCTATACCGAACGAGTTGTTTGTTTATTAATATTATCTAATAAAATCACAGGAACCGCTTTTAACCACAATTCTCATTAAACTAAAGGCGCATAAATGTAGAGAATACAATATTTCGAAAATAAAATCTAATCTGTATAGTCGTACAAAATGGCTACATATGTACATACATCATAAATGAAGAAATCAATATAAGATCTAAGCGCTTGCTCAACACAATCATATTTTATGAATTACTTTTCTAAGTTTCTCTTTAACATTGTAATTGTGCTGTTGCGTTGTCTGTATCTCTTTTTTTTATATGTATTAACAAATTACAATTCAATTGACTAGGATCTTCGCGTGGTGGATTCGGCCGACGCCGAGAGCATGATGAAGCTAGGTCTCACCAACAACGAGCTGAAGCGCGGAGAACTGGTGACCGTGGCCGACGGGAACGGCCAGCAGTACGTGGTGCTGGAGGTTATCCAGCTCGAGGACGGCACCGAGCAGCAGGTGGCCGTGGTGGCACCCGACTTTATGGATGAGGATGAGCCCGGTGAGCTAAATTTATGGCAATCTTTGCTGTAATCATAGATATAAGTAGTAAATATAAGGTCGGTCGAATGTTTCCTTGTATGTGTTCACCATACAAGAAAATACTTTTTTTTATGTTTCACACACAAAGGATTAGGACTGCTCTGTTGAGGAAAAGTGTTTTGGTATGGCACTGACTATTTTCACCACATTCCTAATTCAATAAAAGAGGAACCAGTAACAATTTTTAAAACAAAACTAACCGCACTTCTATTAAACAAATGTTATTACTCCGTATCGGATTTACTAGCTGATCAACTTAAATTATGTTTCAATGTTGTAGGTTTGATGATGAACTTGCATCAATATTTGCTTGCTAAAATGGTAGAATTTACAAACCCTATTTTAATTTTATTTTTATAACTTATCGTAAATACCTGAATTCTGAGCTAATAAATCAATAATAATATAATCTATTCTACAACTGCTCTTGAAAAATTGTCGACTGGAGTGGATCGCCTTTACCTTACTATGCCAATGGCTGCAATATTTCAATATTCTAATTTTAAAATTCAACAGAAGAAGAAGAGGAAGAAGAGGAGGAGGAAGAAGAAGAGGAGGAGGAGGAAGAGGAAGAAGAAGGCGAGGACAGGAGTTTCGTAGTCAAGGAAACGCCCGTAGCTTCTCAGAGCATCAAGCTCGAGAAAGAGGTCGACACATGCTTTGGATTCGATGTAAGTACCATTCCACTACTAACGAACCAACAATCTTGTCATCACGATATGACCAGCAGGTCATACGTGGTGTCATAGTCCGGAGGAGATTCATAGCGAACGTAATCGTGAAGCGATCCAATGCGGTTACGCGGTCTTTTTTTTTACTACATCATTCACACAACGCCATCTAGTCTCGAACTAAGCAGAGCTTGTGCTATGCCTACTAGACAACTGATAAATATACTTATATGTTTTTAAATACACAAATAACTCAAATATTAATCAAATATTTTTGCTAAAACAAACTACGTACCCACGTAATTTATTTATGCAAAACAAAATACTCTTAGGCGTCTAAGTACTCCTCCACAAGCGTTTTAGAAACACGTCGAAAAAACATAGTTTGATGAGAGGAGGAGGGTTGGTAAGAGGTATTTTTCGCCCATCACACGCACAAAACAAGTCAGTAAATATTGAAAACACTCTCTTGGCAATATTTGCTTTGACTTACTATATTATTTATCAAGTAAATGTCACTGAATATAAAAAAATATATCTTTAACTATACTAACGCATTTAAAAATAGTCGGAAACGGAAATTTTTATTTTTGAATGTGTTGGGTGAAAAATGCTTCTTAACCAACCCTCTCTCTATTTTATAGATGCTGTTTTGTACTTTTTTTTTGATGATACTTGTCGAATTTTGTTTTAATTTAGAATTTTTGTCTAAAATGAAACAAAATCCGACAAGTATGAATAAAATCTAAAATAACGATTTTTAAGTCTCTGATGTTTCTTATTCGAAGGTTTTAAATTTAGCAATGAATGGTTCCCGTTTGGCCACTATCTCACCAATGTGGTCGCCGGTGGAACACGCTTGCACCTATGCATTTTATGGATAAAATTATTCTTATTTATTAAAAAAGAAAAACAAAAATTTCGTGAGATGTCTAGTTAATAAAAGATTTGGAATACACATGAATGTGTCACTAAATTCCAATAATAGTTTTTGAGACAGACCTTGACCTGCCCAAACCTTGCACGAATTAGTCTTTATTTTGTACCAGCGGACCCGGCAGACGTTGTCCTACCCTAAAACTGGTTTATCGTCAGAAAAGAAAATTGAGAACCCGATAGCAGCGCCATCTACCGAGTTCAATTGTATTTTCAAATCGTCCAGTGATCCACTAATATAAACACACAGTATCATCTGAATCGGTCAAGCCGTTTAGGAGTTAGGTGACAAACACATGTACAACAGAATTATATAAAGATTAATATTTGTTTTAGCAAGCATTTCTGTACACTGTATGTGAATTACAGTTTTGTTTTTGACTATTCCCTTCGAATTATGTAATTCTTTTTGGATTAAGAGGCCTTTTTTTATTTTTATTTCCTTTTACCTATTTCAGGAGGAGGACGAAGACGAAGATGCCGATGAAGTTAATTATACTGATAAAGTAGTTTTGCACTTAGTTTAGTGTTGTATGTATGTCGGACAGGCTATCGGCATGGACGGGTTGTCCACTACAAGTTTCCACGCGGGCTGGTCGCTTCTATTCCGGCTGACAGGAGGCGAGATGCCGCCGGTATATAGGTCATAGGATCCCTCGTTTGAAATATTTGTGTGCGTGTGTTGTATTTGTTTCTTTATTTTACACTAGTACTACTCCCTCTGTGTCGGCCTACGATACAATGACATTGAGTTTTCCTTTAAAGTTACTTGAATAGAAGTTACCGGGACTTGTTGTTTTCACTTAAACTTTTTGCGCCAAAACATAACTCTTTTGCTAACACGGTTTGTCCACGCGCGGACATGGTGCCCCGGGGTACCGTTCTGCTAGTCGAAAAACGACAAAAATGGCGTTCAGTCTGTATTAGCTCAATCAATTTATGCTGGTTGCTGCTGCTGTATAATAGGTCTCACTTTACTCGAATCACAGGCAAGAGACCTTGCAAAATACATGAACAAAGGTTTTTTTAATACCTAATCAACTTCTGATGTCCAGTTTAATTAGTCATCCTGCCCCTGTAGGCAACCAGTCCCACTCTGCTTACAGTAAATGAATCGTCATGTTTTCAGCCAAAAATGTCAATAATATATTTAAAAAAAATATAGGAATTCGAACGATTTATTAACTGCAGTTTAACCTTTCGTATCGCCGGAATTACAGACACAATAAAAAGCCATTGTGTCCCGCGTACATCTGCGTTCTGGCATATAACAGGTTAATCAATTAAATTCAATGATGAATGAATGCTGACAGTAATCTGCGTGTAACCTGTTGGTACTTAGTACAACTGGATCGTTTCGTGATATAAATTGTCTGAAACGATTAATAGTGTTAGGATAAGCTTAGACTTAAAGTATAGTATTATATTTTCTCACATCATTTTTACAATAGTTGCATTACATAGTAGACCGCAAGACTCGCCTCCTGTTAGTCGCGCTCGCCGCTACCAGTGAACCAAGTACTCTACTGCCCAGGGGCACGAACGAGGCGGGTCACTTGATGTTACTTTATGTAATTTTCAATCCCATCCCAACAGCCATGCCGATAGGTCAGGTCACACGTCGATTGTACCAAATAATTTAGATCGCAATCGATTAAAAAATTGAGGCCATTAACGAAAGTACGTAACTAGCATTATTATTAATTTATTTGATAGCTTTATTAGTAGCCACTATGAGAAAATTCAAGAATTGCGAGGTATGGTACCTGTTTTTTTTTTGCCTGTGTGTGTCATTTTGTACAACAATACAGGGTGTTGTTGCTTCGCTCCCGCCTGCACACGTACTTACCCCGCAATCCGAAGACACGGTTACGCACTTTCGTTGTCTCATCACTGTACAGTTATTTAAACAAAATCATGAACATTACATTCCGTTTGAATACGGAAATAAAAATTAGTATGTAGAACTCGAAGCTAGCGGCTCACTCTAATATAATTTAATCGTGTTAGGAAGCGGTGTTGTTTGAGAGATGGTAAGTATGTGCCAGAGTGTTGCTAGATATTTACGTTATACAAAAGTACGCATACATTTGTACGTGAATGTGTGCCTTAAAGTGCACTAAATTCAGAGATTTCGGGAGGTCTGAAGACGATGAATGGCAAAGCACGGCCGCTAGCTTCTAGTACTACTTTTATTATAAGCAGTGAATGTTTGAGTATATTGAAGCTACCCACAATATTGCTGTCAAAATGTTCTCATCTGCAATATCTGTTCGGTTCACTTCGCAGTATGCCCAGATATTCAATGTCGTCGTCATAGTTATGAAGGAAACACTAAGATTATATTAACTGTCTATAAAGTATATGTATCATTAATAGTTTTGATTCAAAGAAATCTATATAGATAAATTAAGTCGTCTTTTAATCAATGGAACGTTATTCTATTTTCCTTAAATTTCTTTTGCAACTTAAATTGCATAGATTTTGAACGTGGTTTCTTTATAATTTATGAAGGAGTCAAAATAAGCTGCTCTGAAAAAAACTTTAATGATGTTATTAGTTTAATTAATGTTAGTTTTAGGTAATGTAAGATGTAAAGAAGGATAAAGCTGTAATGATGGGTAGTAAATAGTGAAGTTGACCGTGGGGAGGGCGGGCGGCGCCTGCCGGCTCCCGGTCGTCGTCGCTGCCGGCGCGGCAGCCGCACGACAACTTGAGCAACTTTCAATCTTGTGTATTATTCTTTGCTTTTCAGTAACATTTACGTCTGTGTTGTACCATACCTTCTATTTAGCTCCATAACGAATTTTAAGGTCAGGTGTTTAAAAAATACGTTGTAAAGTTCTGTAAAATACACTCTCTGGATAAATGGCAAATCGCAACTTATTTTTTTTTTGTTTTATTTTATTTTTATCTGGGCTCAGACTGGTGTTTACTGCGCAATGTTGCAAGACTCTAATCAAAAATAAAATTCTGATTTTTACGCGGAAAAATGCCAAACTTCAATACAAGAAAAACTAGGTTATTTTTTAATTTACTAGTTTAGGGTGCGGAGGGAGGAAAATAAACAACCTTATGGGATCAAGTTAATGAAAATATGAAAAGAAAAAATAATCCTGTTCGAGTGCTTGCACTCTTTATAATAACCCAGGAATTAAAAATAATTGATGGTGGGGGCGCACTAATTTATTAAGAGCCTATTCAATAAGTTACTTTAGTTGATCATGCTAATTCCTATCTTGATTTAATTCCAACCGAAAAAAAAAACTGAAAGATTCCAATAGAATAACTTTTTAGATTTCATCCAATTAAACGCCCTAAATAAATAAATTTGTAACAAAGATTTGTGCGTTCAGAAGATTTTTTTAATGAAATACTTCGCATTGCCCTCCAAAGTTTTATGTGTTAGAAACAAAATATGCAAAATGATTAATCTAAAAAAGGCAGAATAATATATTAAGCGTAAGCATTCACCACCTCTTTGATTCAGAATCTTTTCAGTAATACCTATATTCAATACCTATAGGTATAGATATTGTTTGGATTGTAAACGGAAGGGTATCAATGGTAGGTAGTAGGAAGAGGATAATATTAGTCTAATACTGCAGCGAAACTACACAAAGAGGCGACTCGAGTGACGCCGCCGCGCACAGAAATCGGAAACTTTTACAGTCACTTCTGAATCAACGTCAGTCAGTCAAAAAGAAGCTCTATGGAGAATAGGGAATCCAATCGCACCTCTTTTGCGGGATTAGTCATGCGCGATCCTGAATTTTTTGCTAAGAAAAGTGGGTTTAGATGACGTTTGTTCTGATTACCTATTTGTTAGACCCAGCATAGCGTTATTAACAATTGATTTAACAACTTTCCATGGAAATCGTCACTTTTTTGTAGAATTTGTACTTATGGATACTTTGTACTAGCATTGATTACTTTTTCAATTTTTATCTTGTCTACAGCTAAATAAATTTTGAATTCCCAATTTTGTGTTGAGTGAGTCCTAAATAGGAGGTGGAAAGAAACTTAATCAATCTGAAAGATGAAACGTTAAATATTTTGTTGTTACCTGATTATTTATAACTTTATAAAATTCAAATTGTCTTAAGTTTTTTTTTTTTTTTGCATTTTGCAAGTTAGAGTGGCATTGTGATCTGCAAATTTTAATTTCGCAGGCTACTTTTGATATCACAGTCCCGCAAATCCCGCAGGCTTGCGGGATCGCTGTTTTGATGCGGGATTGGATTCCCTAATGGAGAACATGAAAGAAACTCCATGAATACTCTTTTAAATCATGTTATGAGTTACATGTTGTGGAGATCATTTCCTTCCATGCTCTCCACTCCGCCCCACTCCAACCAGGTTCGTAGCGAAATCAAACAGGCTAAACTGATTTAATTTTGACTAGTCTAAGACAGCAGTGCCGAGGGTAAGAATGTAAGTTTTTAATAATATTCTATGCTCAATTCCGGGCCATGTAAGCAAGCATAGTCAAATGCTTTTCCAACATGGGTTTTATTCTCCATGACATTAGGCGAGCAATTTTATGTCAAGTTATATCTTGTCCACATTTATCACCACCCTCAAGCCACAGCCTCAAGGTCTGCTCATACATAAGCGACGCGATGATGCTAGAACCTCTCCGCTATCGTTGCGAGACGCTTGGTGTGACCAGACCATTGCGTTTGGTTGTCCTGGTGAATAGGGCCCTATATCTGAGGGTGCTGACAAAAATCACTTGCGGACCAAGTTCCTACTTAGGTTCACTTTGATATGCAGTCAAAACGAGAGGTGGGTTAATTTTTATCCTTTGTGCTTGTTAGCAGGCTGTGTAAAAAAGTTAGATCCCCACTCCCGGATTTTGAATGAAGAATTCTGCTTAATTTTTACTGGTTTTTACGCTAGTCTTCTTTGTGTCGGTGACACGACAGTGAATGAGATGATGTTGGCCCAATTCATCTTCGCCACTTTGATGGTAGTGTTTTGACACATTCGTTAATTTTTTATGTGTGTTAGCTTGGTGGGCAAAATATAGTTGGAGGACTAAACCTGAGGAGGTTAAGGCCCCTTATGTCTCCAACGATTTTTCAAGTGTTAGTAAATAGCTTTATAACACCTACCTATTCTAAAAGGCTGCAAAAGAAAAACCTTCAGTTTCGCAGGTGCCACTCGGCCCTGCAACGTTTCGAACGACTACTGGAATCTTCGTTACCTCTGTGCGTAAGTTTGCGTGGAATATCGTTTGGGCTGTGGTCGCATCCTTCCCTACCCTGGACGACCAACTGACCACCTGCCTTAACCTGATTCTTATTTAATTTGTAGGACGTCTTTTCAAAAATTCACACCTGTTCCTTCTTTGCCTTCGTTCGAGGGCCCCGGGTTCTCTTTCGCACAATCCATGGCCACAGTAGGCTTCGATAGTAGAGTAGGCCGCGATTTGGCGCGGCAGCAGTGATTCACCCCGGCGCTTCATCTCCACGCGCAGATCGGTGCATGCGTGAAAGAACAGTTGCCTCCAAATCCCATGGTGGCAGGCCAGCAACGAGGCTCGCCGCTTCACGGGAAATCCTGCGATATCCCCGCACTATGCGTATGTCCATGACCTGTTCAGCTCGGCCGACGGTCGCTTTCGGAGCGACGGCGCCTACACCGGCGCCCCATGAAGGGACATGGACCGAACGATTTCTGCGTAGAGCCTCCGGCAGGCGACGTCTGGCAACTGGGGCATGCGTTAACTTCCGAAAAAGAAATCCGTGGTCCTGTAACGCAATGGCAGAGAAGGAATGTAAGTGTGGTCTTAGTAAAAGTCTGACCTATCAGCCCAGAAAGTTTTTACGACAACACTACTCTCCCAATTGTTAATTGTCAGTCACATTTAAGTTACACCGTGAGATAGACATAGTGTTATGTCAAACATACCTAATATTGTCTGTTTTAGTTTCTGATGATGACTTTCCTGTACAAAGTAGTGGCAGTCTGTTTGATGTTATTAACTCTTTATGTGTAATTAAAAATGGTTAATCACGATGTAATACAATTACAGGAAAAAATGATAAATATGTAGTTAGAGCGGCTCTTCCTAGTAGGGCCACCATGTCGGTCTCCGATGACCCGAGAGGAAAAGTGACAGATCCTGATATTTTGCAAGCCTCCTGAATTCTTTTTATTTTGTACTGTTACGCGATGGCCCTGTCAGAAAGAGCCATAAAATAGTATTAATATTTTAAATATAATAAGGTTTGACATACAAAAGAAACAAAATTTAGTCGTAGTTACGAAACTTGTGTAATTTTTGTCTAAAAAAAAAAACTGACGTATATTTCTGTAACAGTAATTTTGTTTCGTAGAAGTTATTGTAAAGAATGCGGGACGGAGAGTATCTACCTAAGGAGATCATAGCCAACGAGGTTTATTTACGTAGGTAGGTATATGATTGCACATCGGAACGTCTTCAGTCCAATGTTGTATTATTTACATTGATGTATTCTTAGTTGTTTCACAGCACTGTATAGATATTATCTTAATAAATTAATAAGTGTAAACAGTGTTACTTTATTCTGTATAATTAAATACAGGTTTTTTTTTTTGCTGTACTTCATAAATTCCATAGACGTTTATAGAGTAGATAAATTCAACATTTGATAAAATAAATGGATCGTAAACATACTGTAAAACCTTACAAAGTTGCCCAATTGATTTGAGTTTGCCCAACTAAGTACTTTTCACAAATATTCAAAACAACAGACAACATTTTTTAGTGTGTTTATTATGAATCTAAAGAAGAAATTTAATTATTTCCCTGACAACACCGCATAACTGATTTTTCATAATTTTCTACAGTCGAAGTTTGAAGTACCACTCTAAAGTTGTTGTAATGTGCGGGTGAAAAGTCGTGTGAAAAACTTTTTCTGTAACTTGATTTTTAATTAAAGCAGGTAAATAAGTTTTTAACCACTGTTAGTTTGTAATAAATAAACAAGAAAGATCGGATATCCAACGAAAAATCTCTCTCAAAATAGAAAATATCATTGTGGGCATTGTCAAATTCGCCTTTCTCAAGCAGTTGTTTCGACTAAGCCCACTAAAATATTACCGTTAGGGTGGTCATCTCAATGATAAATTAAATTTGAGATAAGTAGGCCTGCGTAACCATATTAATCAGCAATAAAAAGTGACAACCCTAGTTCATCGTTTTATTTGTATGCAAAACCACAAAAAAACGATTTCAACGTTGCCCACGTAAGACAGGCAATATGAACGTTTAATGGTAATAAAGCCGTATGATAGATTGTCATTGTTTCTAGAATCCGAAGATACGAAAGTTTAAAGTGTAACATTATTATTTAAAATATACAGTGTGGAATACAACATCGCAAGAAATCCGGGCAAAGTTGAATAGTTTTACGGTACTAACGCCATGTAGTGATAAGAGACGACAGTTATTTTTAACGTTAAATCTACCACCATCATATGGGACAGCCAAGTCAAAAATCCAATTCAAATATCTAATTTCCTACAATTCCGGCAAACTACACTCCGACTGGTCATAAAACCTATATTATGACCAGTCAAAGTGTAGTTTTAGAGGTGGGAAATCATCCAACGACTTTTCACTCTGAAGGGTGGAGCGGCGGGTGTGTCAGACTTTTATTGACTAAAACCACACGTGTCCTTCATGTTCCTGTCCGTTTCCCTTTCCGTTCTAGGACCACGGGTTTTTTTTTTCAGAAATTCCCCGTGGCCCTAGCGGGAAATCATACATGGTACGAGTAAGATATGAATCGGCATAGTATAGGTATGGGTATAGATATATATGTATTACCGTTATCTTGTGTTTAGAGAGAGTGCTGCAGAATGTCTGACAGTTTTTTTTAATTGTTATAAACTAGTGATTAACTGCGATCCATCCTGATGGTAAGTAGCGATCCAATCGTTGATGGTAAGGCGCACTAGTTTATTAAGAGCCTTGAAGACACCTAAATTATAATCGGACGGGAAGACCGCAGCAGGCAAGTTGTTCCAGTCCCTCGATGTTCGCGTCCTTGTTAGTTGTAGAACCTTTCCATGATTTTGTGTTATACAGTACCTACCTGCATACTTCAGTCCTATTTACAAAAATACAGCTAATTTTCCGAAAGGATGGTTCAAGGTGTGGTGGCAGACAGTAGGAGTAGTTAAATGACGGGACGAATTGACAAGCAATGGCGCCTTGGATCCATGCTGATGCAGCTCGATACAAACTTAATCGAGGACTTGAACACTACCGAGGCCCTAACACGAGCTGTCAAAGGGATGAAGCCCCTGAATCTCCATTGCTGCACAGTATAAGTGTGTAATCATGTGTGGGTGTGAAGGATGGGTTAAATCTCACCATATCTTTGATACAATTAATCGGTAGGATTAACATTAAGGTGAAAACGCCGGGTTCTGGTCGTCCGTTAACTGTCCCGACCGAGCCCGTCGTCGACGTCGCGTATTGTTAATACCATAGACGCCCAGCAGGGCCGAAGCCTACTAGGACCAAGCCAGGGGCGTAGCTATATCATCTGAGGCCCGTAACAAATTCATTAGATAGGGCCCCAGAAAAATAGTCACCTTGTGATTTTTTTTTTTAAATAGTTTGGGTAACTTCTTCTGAGCCTGCGGCCGCTTAGACTGGGGGCCTCGTCATACCAGGGGCCCGTGGCAATTTGCCAGCTTTGCCACCCTTTAGTTCCGCCACTGGACCATGGGTTGACTTCCGAAAGGGAAACCCTCTAAAAAAGGTCTATGTTGCTTTGGCTCAGTCGATCATGATCTACTGCATTCCAGTGTGGGGGGGCGCATCTAAAATTAAATTCCTCGAGGTGGAACGTGCTCAAAGGTTACTTCTGAAAGGTTACCAACAGCAACTCTGTACTCAATAGCTAACGTATTAACTATTCGTAAATTGTATTTCTTACATGCCTCTCTAAATAAACATAAGTCGCTTCCAGTTGATCCCACTATATTAACATCATCATCTTCCTGCCCTTGTCCCGTGTTATTTGGGGTCGGCGCAACACGTTTTCTTCTTCCATTCTGCCCTGTCACTCGTCATACTATCACTAACTTCCTTTTCTTTCATATCACTCTTCACACAATCCATCCATCTTTTCTTTGGTCTCCCTCTCCCTCTCCCTCTCCATCTATCCACATGTAAACTCATAACTCTTTTAGTAACATGCGTTTCATCCCTCCTCTTCACATGACCATACCAAGACAAACGATTCCCTTTCAACTTTTCAGACACTGGCGCCACTTTCAAACTTCCCCAATATACTCGTTTCTCTGAATGTAAACGGATGGTGACAGATTGGCTAAAAACTCAAGACTATGAAGATACTGAGAATATGATTGTTCATATTATTAGGTAGTAATTTTTACGTGTCATGTATGTATTTATAAATATTTATATATAAAAAAGTACCATATCAATTAAATGAATACAAGCAAGGTAAGCGCTCTTAAAGCTTAAGCCAAAGCGCTCATCTGGCCCCGATGGCATTCCAGCTTTTCTGTTCCGAGACTGTGGCAGGGTGCTGGCTGTTACTTGTTTGAAACAGGCAACGTTTCCACCTAGGTGGAAAATTACACGAGTAATTCCGGTTCCTAAGGGAAAGTCAGGTCCAGATGTCAGTGGCTACAGACCAGTGGCAGTGTTGTCGACGCCTGCAAAAGTGTTCGAGTCTGCCATCCAGCGCCGCGTGCAGGCTCAAGTAAACGGACAGCTATCGGACGCGCAGCACGGGTTCCGGTCGGCGCGTAGCACTGCTACTAATCTGCTTAACTTCGTGGCGAGGGTGGCGCCTGCCGTCGATGCTGGTGTGCAGGTGGACGCGGCATACTTTGATTTTAAAAAGGCGTTTGACACCGTTGACAATGATATACTGCTAAGGAAGCTGGCAAAAATAGGTTGCACGACGCACCTTTTACAGTTCTTCGCTAGTTACTTAAAAGATCGACAGCAGTACGTTGACTACAACGGGGTCGAATCCGAGCCATACTACACCAGGTCAGGAGTAAGCCAGGGCAGTAATTTGGGTCCTCTTGAATTTATTTTAACGGTAAATGACTTACCAGATGTAGTCAAACATAGTTTATGTTTATTGTTTGCAGATGACCTAAAATTGCTGCTTGAGGTCAAAGATGAGTCGGACTGTGAGCGTTTGCAGGAAGACATAGACAGAGTGGTTGAGTGGAGTCAAAACAACAAACTCTATTCCAACACTGCGAAATGCTCAATCATGTCATTTACGCGCGCAAAGACTGCCATAGCCTACGAATACCAAGTAGAGGAAGTGCCAATCCAGCGAGTGTCTCAAGTACGAGATCTAGGAGTACTATTTACACCAGATCTAACGTTCCGAGATCATATAATTAAGATTTGCAAGAAAGCGTACAGAAACCTCGGTTTCGTGCTGAGACAGTCGCAGGGATTCACTGATATTACCACGCTCAGGGTACTGTATGACGCCTTGGTAAGGAGTCATTTGGAACACAGTGCGGTGATTTGGGCTCCTCATGAAGCGAAATACAGTGTCATGCTGGAGCGAGTACAAAATAAATTCACAAGACACTTGTATTTCAAACTGTGTGGGGTTTACCCGTTTTACCCACTGATGTATCCTACACTGTTCGTACTGGGTGTGGTGGGGTACAACGAACTCAGAGTGCGCCGGGAATTTACACTCGCGGTGTATGCTTTAAAGCTCTTGCGTGGAGTAGGTAGCGCACAATCCGGGTGTGCTGCTGAACCTGAAGCTGTGCGTGCCAGACCGGTACGTGTGGAGGCGGCGGCGGCCGCCATTACTGGCCGTACCTGCTGCCAGAACCAACCTACTGTCAAAAGCACCCCTTACCCGCACAATATGTGTACTTAATTTAGTGCATGAGAGGATCGACCTATTTTCGAGCCATGAGAGTGAAATCGCAAGAGTTTTATTAAACTTTGTTAGTTTTATTTAATTATTAGTTAAGTCTGATTTTATATTGTATTTAATAAAGGGTAACGTTAAGTTTTTTGTTTTTTTTATGTACTTCTTTTATTTTTATAGTTAGTAGTCTAAATTGTAATAGAAGTTAGTAGTGTTTTAGATTTTTAAGAGTTAGTGTAAGAGTAGTACTTTTTCAATAATTATATTTTTATTTATTTTTGGTAACCATTATTGTATTAGGTTCAGCCTGTAAAGATAGTGTGTGTATATTTAATAAATAAATAAACTATATATGTATTAATATATATATATATATATTATATTTGTATATATATATATATATATAAATATATTTATTTATTTATTTACATTTATCTCGTTATATGTTTCTTCACACAGGCGCACACAGACAAACACACCCACAGACACACCGTCGCACACACAAGCACAAGCACCATCCTCACGCTTCCACACACACGTGCGCACATTGTGTGCACGCTCACATAGTTTTAGTTACATACAATAATGTAATCAAGTTAAGGGAGAGCGGCCTGTCCTGGCACAGGTGTTTTCACACTTAAAAGGAGAGGCCAACCTCAATATTGTTGAACCAACCATGTTAACGAATAAAACATTTTTTCATCATTTTTCATTTTTTCATTAAAAACCTTCCTCCTACTGGAAACGCTAAACAAAGGAGGGCCGTTCGGACCGAGCCTGAGTAGTCGATGGCGTGTAGTGTTCCATGCGCGCCTCAGAGATGTCAGCAGAGCAGGAGAACTCATTGGATGTGTACCCACATTAGGTAGCACGCGAAAGTTTATTTGCATTTTTTTAAATTTACGTATTCTAATGCTTGACTGCGATCGTAGGTACCTGATGGTAAGCAGTGATGCAATCGTTGATGGTGAAGCGCACTTTTTTATTAACAGCCTATTCATCCTCTTTGAGAGGTTTGTAATGATGATTTTAATTATTATAAGTAATTCCATTAAATGAATACGTTGAACGGCCGCCAATGTTATTTGAATCGGGTCTAGTTCATAATATCGAGTCACTACATCGATGGTCGCGGTATCGAAAACGTTCCATCGACGGGCTAATGACAGTACCCCAAATCGATGGTACGCTTCATCGACATAAAAGGAAGTATCAAAAATAAAAAATGGGTACTGTCGATGTAGCGCTGCGTACCATCGATTTGGGGTACCGTCGATACATTAGCCCGTCGATGGAACGTTTTCGATACAGTGACCATCGATGTAGTGACTGTCGATATTATGAACTAGACCCATTTGAATCAATAAATAACTAAACGTGGAAACTTAAGAAAGTTCAGATGTCTGTCTTAGTTACTGGGATTGGCGAACACGTGACCTGTGGCCGCCACCAGCGGCTTCGCCTGTGTGAAACTAGATTTCTCCATACAAATTTTCCCGCATTCTATACAATATCCAGTGACGGATTAACCCTTAATCAAATTAAGCAATTGCCTAGGGCATCACGTCTGGGGGGGCACCAGAAGAGGCAAAAAACAATCCGTCCTTAGGGCAACACTTCTTACTCTCACGTCACCAAAAACCACACCAAAAAGAAGTTTCTAGGACTAATTTGAAAATTCGCGCGTTTTTAAGTTGAGAGGCCGGCCTAGAGTCATAACCCCGCTCCCGCTTGCCCATTCGCTGCCCGCTAGTGCATTCGGCAATTCAAATGCACCGGAATTGCGATCAGCCAATCACAAACCACACCTACCCCGCGGCCCCCCCGCAAATCTGTGTCAATCAAATGTTTTGTTTTTTGAGTGAAACTTTTTTCACATTGTAACTATAAGTTCTTCTTTTAAAAAAGGTGCAACATTCGATTATCGACTTACTTTCAGTTCTTTTTTATTCAGCTTAGACAAGAAAGATGGATACTTCGAAAATTCGAGTGATTTTTGAATACGAGTTCCGACGCGGGACTAACAGAAGGGCAGAAATAGCTCGCAATATCAATGTTGCGTTTGGAGAGGGCTGCTGCTTTCGTGATGGAAACTTTGATTTGAAGAACGAACCACGTGGAAGGCCAGACAAGACACAAGTGAATAACAATGAATGAGTGGTGGAAGTCGATCCGAGCCAAACTACCCAGGAATTAGCGGCATGGTTTAACGTTACCTTACCAACAATGAAAAATGGGTGCCTTATGATTTGACTGATCTGCAAAAAGAAACGCGTGTTGAAACTTGTGTTGCCTTGTTGAATCGATACAGAAATGAAGGAATATTGGATCAAATTGTGACATGTGATGAAAAGTGGATTCTTTACGATAACCATAAGCGAATGGCTGACCCAAGGTCAAGCGCCGCAACAGTGTCCTAAAGCAAAGCTTACCAATAAAAAGGTAATGGTAACTGTTTGGTGATTTCAGCATGGTGTTATGCACTACAGCTTTCTCCGATCTGGTCAAGCAATAACGGCAGATATCTACTCTACCGAATCCCAACAATAATAGCAAAACTAGCAGTAAAACAGCCCCGACTCATGAATCAATCTTCACCATTATTGCTCCATAATAACGCGAGACCTCATACAGCACGAGAAACCGTTTTAACTCTACAGGAACTGCAATTAGAAACCATTCGTCACCCTCCATATTAGCCAGACCTTGCTCCAACGGACTACCATTTTTTTCGTGATTTGGACAATTTACTTCTATCTACTTGATAAAAAGTTTTCTTCTGAGGAGGCAGTACAAAATATATGCTTTGACATAGTTTGTCGAATCTAGATCACCAAGGTACTATCGCAAAGGCATAAATGACCTTCCTATTAGATGGAAGCAATGTATAAATAATAATGGTAATTATTTTGATTAAATAAATATGTTATATGAAAAAAAAAACGAATTTAATTTTTTTTAGTACAAATCGACAATTTCATACTTTAACCCCTAATAAATAAATTATGCTTTGGTTTTTATTGTTGTTGTACCTACTCCTCTTCTAAGGTACATTACTTGTCATCAATGTTTTAGGCGGTAAAGGTTTAAAGACCAATTCTAGTTGACATACGTATAGGGGGGCCCACAGGCGTCGATTGCTAAGGGCATCAAGTAGTCTTAATCCGTCACTGACAATATCTAGGCAATTTACTGTATAGAATAGGTACCTGAATTATACAGATTGCCGGTAACATTATAAAAGCATAGTACTGTGCCCTTCAGTGTTTTAGGTAAAAAGTTTTGGGTTGGGCGTTGGTGAGTCAGTACCTAGTTTACCTTTTACATAGCTATAATTATACAGATAGGAATCGATCTATATTGAACTGCCTCACTGGCACAAAGCGGCACTGCTGAACGCGACGTCCTGGGTGCGATTGCCGGGCTTCCCTGTGTTATTTGTTGTTTCCATCTGGATCCTAAGAGCAGCTCGATGTCTAGATTTTGGCTTCGTTGGTAGTAATAGGCGCTATTTTTAGGGGCTTAAGCCAAATTAGCCATAAGTAGTCTTTCACAGTGCAGTTATGATGCTGTTTTATAGATGAATCATAACTATTGCAACTCAGGGTGCTGGTGTGCGTCGCCTACGAAGTAAAAGCCTCAAAAACTCAGCTGGCATCTCCACCGTGGTTCCTGATTGCTCCATTCACTTGGACACACACTGTTATCTATTATCTACTGTTATCTACAGGACTGTTCTTGGATTTTTATTTCACAGATGTGAAATATGTGTGATGTGAAAATAGTGTTGTCTTTGTGTGATAAGTGGTAAGTATACGTAGTACAGGTACTCTCTAGTGTGGAGGGTTGGTTTTATCTAACTACTGAAATAAGAAACAATTTTGTTTTAAGCAATTTTATTTTAGCGATTACACGATATTCATAGACACATATTTAATTAAAGAGTTACATAGACGATTAAATGCCGCAGGCTAATTTTGAAAATAAATCTTTTTTTCCCAAAAGTTTTTTAGATTTTTATAATAAATAAAAATAACAATAAATTGACTAAATTATAAGAGGTTTTGCAAAAACCTGAGATCTGGAAAACACTGCGAATATTGAGTAATCATGTCTCTTCAGCCCTGACGGAAGTTTTAGAAGTAAATCCACGCGTAGATCTTAAGAGAAAGGAAGAAATGATTTTAAGATGTAATCCATTGCATGATGATAAAAGTTTGCTTCTCGTTCCTTGACCCTAATTTTTGAAATCCTTAGATACTGTCACAGCACGTTAGATCCCGTCTTGTAGTAAAGATGTAATGTGACGGTCACTTAATGTCCAGACCTGATCAGAGATGGGACAGACCGTGTTGTGACGTTATGTTAAACAAGATGTTGGGGTTAGGAGCAATGGAAGCATACGAGATAGATTTTAAGCGTTGGGGATGGTGCCCGATTACCTAAAATGGACTGGGCGATGTGGCAACGCTTGGCGAGGCCTAGGCTCAGCAATGGATATCCTAACAAATGAAATGATGATGAAGATGACGGTAATAAGTTCGCCTATCATTAAATGAGGCCTATAGGATCAGCTCGGCATCCGTTCGGAGAATATGAGTATAATGTGATGGTATTTCTGTTCTCTCTCTCTTTTGAACCTATTACCAATGTTTCCATGACATAAGAGAAGTGGTAGTGATGGGTAGGAAGGAAATGAAGACCGTCTGTCGAGTACGATGCTGTTGACATGACACCGTTTTTTGTTTTTCCTGTGCACATACACTCTTTTTTAACACGATGCTATCTTCGTCTTAGATGTTAAGCTTTCTTCGCAAAATAATAAAAAAAGTAGAAGAGAAAACCTCGATGAAATAATATTAGATTTGGGTGGTGCTAACTTTTGTAGTGATCTGCTCGCACTAGGTCCGGTCTTGATAGCGTGCATTACCCAGAAATATTATAAACTAGCTGACTCGGCGAACTTCGTACCGATATTAGTCTAATCAATATTGTGATACCTTTTAGCTGAAAAGTCAATATATAACGCCATCTACAGGCATTAATAGAACCAGCATAATTCATTTTAAAATGACATTTTAATTAGAGATGGCGTTGTATTAAGATTTTTATTTCTTTAAAATTTTTTTTTTCATATTTTGAACCTTCCCTGGACAATCACGAATATTTCAAGAGCAAATCTGAATAGCCGTTCGTTAGTTTCTCGTTTAATCTCGGTAAAATCTATACATAAGTATAGATTAATAATAATTACAAATAAGAAGGACCTGCGACATTACTACAACACACAATAATTACTTTTTCTAAAGGGCAAGCAGAGAGGACGGGGTGTGCGCAACATTCGTATAACTTCGTTGAGTTAAAGACCTGGCAGTGTTACGAATAGGCCGCGCTGGTTTGCTTTTCATGTTCAGGGCATCCACTTCTTAGACACGATAATAATTTTCTCAGTTATCGTACCAATATTAGATTCTTTTTCTAAAAACAGCGATGGAATTTTCTTTAGGTCTTTCTTAACCAAACTTTTGGTTTGGTTAAGGCATATTGTGACAACACTGCTTGTATATTTTGGGTGGCAACACTAAATGTTTTTCGGGCCAGAACAGTGTTGTCAGCCGCCATAGTGTAAAAAACTAGATTGTCTCTCGCAACTCGAGTAAGCGGGTTGTTCTATCATTTTACGATATTTCCCACGACTTTTTTTTCATTTCTTCAGAATTTGGAAATGTGGATACCCCGATAAAATATGAATACTACATTTTCCACAAGGAACATTCTAAAAAATAATTATGAAATAAAAGTATAATTTTACAAATACTTAAATTAATCGTTGTACCTACTTGTCAGAAAATTTTCTGATTGGACGACATTTAAAGCTCCCGACATCTGCTCGCCGTGCAATTACATAAACCGTACTATTGCTAAGTAATGAATGACAAACTTTACTTAAGACTATTGATTTAAAGGGCAACTCTTAAATTTAGATAACCTTTCACCAAGCACAGCAAGTTGTTAACATAATTATACCAAACCATCTATACTCTATTCACAATAAGACTAGACATATATACGAACTTTTTTCACTTGCCTTTTCAAGGTAGGCATAAGGATGACATTCAAAGTGCTTCGAAAACGTATTTTTTTTTTTTTTACCAATACGTTTATGTCAAAAGTTATAGGCAATAGAGAGCAACTTTAGTTTATTTCGTGACTACATCCAATTTCTATGTCATCATACGCAATTAGCGAAAGTGTTGGTTTTTCGGAATTTTTAGGTTGTCGCTTATGGTTTTTTTTTTTAAATTCCGTTGCGAAAGGTTTAAAGATCTGTTTTGATGGCCGGGACAGTTGCGATGGTGAATAGGTTAAGAAAACGAGAAGTATCAAGAAACGATACTATTACAAGTTTTTCAATCCCACCTGTTACGTTTGACGTAGCGCCGAAAGAAGTGCGTGACATCGTTCAACCTGGGGCCTTACACGACGTGGAAAAATGCCAGGCGTGCGAGCAAGAGCGATGGATCTATACACCCTAAATGGCTGCATCCCTTTAACAATTTCTTTCACTGGTCTCTTATGATTTGACTATACAGTTTACAGCAAACGTTTTCACTCCACCGTGAATACAGTATATTTAATTTATGATTTTTATATGAAACTAAATTTGATCGAAATCAGAAGAGCATTAATACAATAAGGATGAAAGGTGAAAGAGTTAGGGATGAATGAAGGGGAACGGGGTGAAGGAAGACTTGGGCTTCCGGTACTCGTCACTCACCGCACGAAACACAGCAACACAAGGTCGCTGCTTCAAGTTGGTCTTCTGTGAGAGCGTGGTACTTCCCCGGTCGAGCCAGCCCGTGTACGAGCTGTTGTCAGAGATTGACAACAGCGAGGCTCTCCCACGATCAGACTCTTAGAGTTAAATGTCTAAGTCTGTATAGAATAACAAGAAACAGAGTAAGAAAGGGGAGAGATGTGCTTCTAACGAAGCAAATTAATGAGAAATAGAAAGTTGTGACGTTGTAAATTGAGACCCATACTCAAGCGACCAGTTCTCGAACTCTCAATGTAATGAACGCATAAGGCGTGCTATTCAAAAGCTGTTTTAACTCTTGAAGGTCTTCTATATTCGGACCTTAAGTTTCAGCATACGCCTTCATTCCACCGTGAATACTGAGTGTATTTAATTGATGTTTTCATTATTACGGCATGGATCATATTCACATCCAGAAAGTAGTGAGAAAAAGATATGACTTAGAAGAGAATGAATAGAAAGGGTGAAAGGGGATAAGAGGAGAGGGGTAAAGGAAGACTTGGGCTTCCGGTACTCGTCACTCACCTTACGAAACACAGCAAAGCTGCTGCACGCAGGTCTTCTGTGAGAGCGTGGTACTTCCCCGGTCGAGCCAGCCCGTGTACGAGCTGTTGTCAGAGTATGACAACAGCGAGGCTCTCCCACTGTAAGACTTGCAAGTCTTTATACGAAAAGTAAGGGGATAAGAATGACTTCCGAAGAAGTGAATTAACGATAAGAATGAATATTACAAGGGTGAAAGTTGGTGGACGAGGGGGCTAGGGATGAGTGAAGGGGAACGGGGTGAAGGAAGATCTGGGCTTCCGGTACTCGTCACTCACCGCACGAAACACAGCAACACAAGATCGCTGCTTCACGTCGGTCTTCTGTGAGAGTGTGGTACTTCCCCGGTCGAGCCAGCCCGTGTACGAGCTGTTGTCAGAAATTGACAACAGCGAGGCTCTCCCACTGTAAGACTTGTGAGTCTTTGTAAGTCAAGAAGAGTAACAATAAAGGGATAGTGAGGGAGGTGCGAGGCGTGCGGCTTTCGAAAGAGCCAATTATCGATGAGAATGAATAACATGATGGGAGATGAAGGAATGAGAATGAATAACATGATGGGAGATGAAGGATGAATGAGGGGGAGGGGGGTTCACTCAGAAAGAATTTACCGGCTCTCGTCGCTCAACGCAATAAACACATACGTGAAGTGAATTCTCAATGCTGGTCTTCTAAGAGAGCGTGGAACTTCCCCGGTCGAGCCAGCCCGTGTATGAGTTTTTATCAGAAAGTGATATGACTTCTGAGGTTTCTAAAGGAAAGAACGTTTATAACAGAGTGAATCAGTGACGACGGTGGAACTGGTCCCCTGCGGAGTATCACAACCAGCTTGTTACAAGTCGGTTGTAATAATCATCAAGGAACCAGTTCTAGAATCCTCAGTTTAATGAACGCATGAGGTGTGTTCATTCGAAAGTTGTTTGGCTCTTGTTCGTGTGTCAAGTTCTGACCATCAAGTTTCAGCATTCACCTTCCAACCTGAGATACTGAGTGTATTTAGTCGATGTTTTAATTATTAAGACATGACGCTAGATTTAGAACATACATACACGACTCATTAGCGTTAAGTATGATATTTTGATAGTTACATCACGTTGCTCTTTGATGACTTTTGCAGAATTTGAGCTTTGGGTATTTTTTCTTCTCCAAGAGCCTTCCGATTGTTTAATGCTAGGTTTAATCTGTCAAGAGTCGAGTGTGGCTTGTCATCAACCAGCTAGTTGGTTCACGTTCACACGATGTACACAATTTAAATAATTTTCCAAGCTTTTTAAGTTTCCATAGGAAAATTTAGCAGTTATGTAGCCTTGTGGCCAAAATTCTTTTTAGCTCTAATTCCTAAAAATGTTTACTTGATGATAATATAGAAAAACCTAGGTATAATGTAACAGGTGGGATTAGAATTAGTTACTGTATAGAAAAGATATGCTTTTACCGTAATGTAAGAACGAAGGAGTGCCCAATATTCGTATCGCTAAGTACAAGTGTATAAAAACATGAGTCATCATAGCTCGATGTTTTAAGTTAATAAATATATTGACCCAAAGGTTCTTATACTATTGCAAGTGACAAAGCCACCTGCAGCAAGCTATCAATGTTAAATTTAAGATGATGAGACAGATTTATCCAAATTTCCGTTGTGCAACAAAAATCTAACTTCTCCTTGTCTTTAAAACAGATGTATACGAATCACATGTATTCTCGCACTAATGAGATTTCTTGGTACATTGATAGCCTCCAAATTATCTTAAAACTATGCACGGGTGTTTCACCGCTTAAATTTAATACTTAATCTTCGGTTAAATATGGGTGTACTATAGGCACACCGCTTTCGAACCCGTTGTTATGGTAATAATTACTTCTAGTAAGTCACGTTGACTTAGTTTTGCCTCGTTAACATCCTTGACCGCCGCGTTTCTATAAATTGCCAGTCATATTCAATTTGGTAACCTTGTCCATGATCTCTTTATTTCTCTTCGTTAAGAGAAATAGAGTAGTCCCTTTTAAACGTAATACTTTTTGCCACAATTGGTGACCAAAAGTTATCTTATCGACAACCGAACCAGACTAGTCGCCTAAGTATTTCTATCCGCCAATGCTACGCGGACAATGCATGATGCCTTCTCACAATATTTTCGTTGATAAGCCAACTCAAGCTGGTTTCAACTAAATCTTCCGCAAAGTAATTCTACCGCTTAATCTTATATTTTGTGTTCGCCTTCATCCTTGTCGTTCTGATACCTATAATTTTGTATTATTCATCTCCTAAACTTCTAACAAATATTTCAGCAATCTTTTTTTTTGTTTTTGCCGTATTCATAATTAATTTTGACAACTAAACGTATAAGAATTTCGTCTTGAGTATTCAAGTATTTGTTATTAATTTCGAAAAAAATAAACAATGCCTACGTAAACAGTTATGATCGGTGATAAGTTGAGCTTACGGTGCTCATCACTCACCGCTTGAAGCACAGCAACACAAGGTCGATGCTTCACGTCGGTCATCTGTGAGAGCGTGGTACTTCCCCGGTGGAGCCAGCCCGTGTACGAGCTATTGTCAGAGATTGACAACAGCGAGGCTCTCTCACTGTAAGATTTTTCGAGTCTTTGTAAGGTATGATGATAATTGATAGTGAGGTAGGTGCGAGAAGTTATGCTTCTAAAGAAGCGAATTTTCGATAATAATGAATATAATAATGGTAAAATGTAGATGAGGAAGAGTGAGGGATGATTGAGAGGTAGGTGATGAAGGAAGACTTGGGTGACAACTAGGCACTCTCTCTCTACCGTCAGTGAGTGCGCGGTATTTCCCCGGTCGAGCCATGATGTTTACGAGCTATTGTCAAAGAGTTACGACAACTAGGCTCTTCCACAAAAAGACTCACGAGTGTTTGTAAACGTAACGAAAAAAAGGGGGAGGTAGATGGGTACTCTAAGAAACTAAAGTAAAAGGTAATATTTTATCATGAGTTAATTAAAAATAGAAAGTCTTGACGTAGTCCAGTCCGTCAGGACCAGTTCTCGCATCCTCAGATTAATGAACGCATGAGGCGTGTCATTCCGAAGCTGTTTTTACTTCTGTTTTCAGGTCTTTATTAATCTGACCATCAAGTTTCAGCATACTGCTTCACGTCCTATTCCTCACCTATCACCTATTCTATAATTGATGTTATTAAAGTATCTCTCAAGATTAGGCCCCTAAAAGTAGGAATCAAAGAACATCTTTTTAGTTAACTGCAGCAAGGCTCTACCACGATAACGTTAGACTTATGCGAAAGGAGAAGGTATATATGGTGGTGGACAGGCGAAAGAGGTAGGAAGAGAAATGAGGTAGACATGAAAAATGAAGTGTCAGTTTTTTTTAAATGATGTCGTAGATGAAAGTTTGAACTCAATCAATGGAAAAAAGGTAGGGGTGTAGGATCAAGACTTGGGCTTCCGGTGCTCATTACTCACCGCACGAAACACAGCAACACAAGGTCGCTGCTTCACGTCGGTTTTCTGTGAGAGCGTGGTACTTTCCCGGTCAAGCCAGCTCGTGTACGAGCTGTTGTCACAGATTGACAACAGCGAGGCTTTCTCCACTGCAAACCTTGCGAGTCTTTGAAATGCATGAAGAGTAACAATAGAGGGAGAGAAGGACAGTGAGGGAGGTGCAAGGAGTGTGGCTTTCGAAAAAGCCAATTATCGATGAGAATGAATATAATAAGGGTCAAACGTGAATGAGGTGAGAAATGAATGAGGAGGGGTGAAAGAAAATTTGGGCCACCGGTTCTCGTCACTCACCGTACGAAACACAACTAAAAAAAGTCGCTGCTTCAAGCCGGTCTTCTGTGAGAGCGTGGTACTTCCCCGGTCGAGCCAGCCCGTTTCAAGCTGCAGTCAACTAGTGACTAAAGATAGACGACAAGTCGTAAGTTTGTTGTAAATGGATCCATACTCCTCAAGTGACCAGTTCTTGCATTCCTCCCAACTTAATGAACGCCTAAGGCGTGTCTATTCAGAAGCTCTGTTTACTTCTACAGGTCTTTCATATTTTAAACCTTAATATTCATCATATGCCTTTACCTAACCTTGAACACAAATGTATCTAGTTGACGTTTTGATTTTGTGATACAGTTCAAAAAAGATTCAGAAAAGATGATTAGGCCAAGAAAAGAACGAATATATTAAAAGAGGTAGAGCAAGGGCTAAAGACTAATAACGGGTGACGGGGTTAATAAGGAAGACTTGGGCAGCCGGTACTCGTCACTCACCGCATGAAATACAGCAACACAAGGTCGCTGCATCACGCAGGTCTTCTGTGAGAGCGTGGTACTTCCCCGGTCGAGCCAGCCCGTGTACGAGCTGCTGTCAAAAATAAATTGACAACAGCTAGGCTCTCCCACTGTAAGACTTGTAAGTCTTTATACGAAAAGTAAGGGGACAAGAATGGCTTCCGAAGAAGTGAATTAACGATAAGAATTAATATAACAAGGGTGAAAGTTGGTGGAGGAAGGACTAGGGATGAATGAAGGGGAACGGGGTGAAGGAAGATCTGGGCTTCCGGTACTCGTCACTCACCGCACGAAACACAGCAACACAAGGTCGCTGCTTCACGTCGGTCTTCTGTGAGAGCGTGGTACTTCCCCGGTCGAGCCAGCCCGTGTACGAGCTGTTGTCAGAGATTAACAACAGCGAGGCTCTCCCACGATCAGATTCTTAGAGTTGAATGTCTAAGTCTGTATAAGATAACAAGAAACAATAGAGTGAAGAAGGGGAGAAATGTGCTTCTAGCGAAGTGAATTTATTAGAAATAACAAGTCGTGACGTTGTAATTGAGACCCGTACTCAAGCGACCAGTTCTCGAATTCTCAATGTAATGAACGCATAAGGCGTGTTATTCAAAAGCTATGTTTTTACTCTTGAAGGCCTTCTATATTCGGGCTTTAAGTTTCAGCATATGCCTTAATTCCACCGTGAATACTGAGTGTATTTAATTGATGTTAAACTATGACTCAAGATACACAATTACACCTCGATAGTGATCAAGATCAAGAAGCTAATTGATCGAACTTAGAAGAGAATGAATATAATAAAGGTAAGAGGTAGTAGAGGAAGGATTAGGGATTAATTAAGGGGGATGGGGTGAAGGAAGACTTGGGCTTCCGGTACTCGTCACTCACCGCATGAAATACAGCAACACAAGGTCGCTGCATCACGCAGGTCTTCTGTGAGAGCGTGGTACTTCCCCGGTCGAGCCAGCCCGTGTACGAGCTGTTGACAAAAATAAATTGACAACAGCGAGGCTCTCCCACTGTAAGACTTGCAAGTCTTTATACGAAAAGTAAGGGGATAAGAATGGCTTCCGAAGAAGTGAATTAGCGATAAGACTGAATATAATAAGGATGAAGGTGGTTGAGGAAAGGTTAGGTATGAAAGATGGATGTGAAGAGGTGAAGGAAAACCTGGGCTTCCGGTACTCGTCACTCACCGCACGAAACGCAGCAACACAAGGTCGATGCTTCACGTCGGTCTCCTGTGAGAGCGTGGTACTTCCCCGGTCGAGCCAGCCCGTGTACGATCTGTTGTCAGAGATTGACAACAGCGAGGCTCTCCCACGATCAGACTCTTAGAGTTGAATGTCTAAGTCTGTATAGGATAACAAGAAACAGAGTAAGAAAGGGGAGAGATGTGCTTCTAACGAAGCAAATTAATGAGAAATAGAAAGTTGTGACGTTGTAAATTGAGACCCATACTCAAGCCACCAGTTCTCGAATTCTCAATGTAATGAACGCATAAGGCGTGCTATTCAAAAGCTATGTTTTTACTCTTGAAGGTCTTCTATATTCGGACCTTAAGTTTCAGCATACGCCTTCATTCCACCGTGAATACTGAGTGTATTTAATTGATGTTGTCATTATTAAGACATGGATCATATTCACGTCCCGAAAGTAGTGAGAAAAAGATATGACTTAGAAGAGAATGAATAGAAAGGGTGAAAGGGGTGAAGGGGGGGGGGGGGGGTAAAGGGGATAAGAGGAGAGGGGTAAAGGAAGACTTGGGCTTCCGGTACTCGTCACTCACCTTACGAAACACAGCAAAGCTGCTGCACGCAGGTCTTCTGTGAGAGCGTGGTACTTCCCCGGTCGAGCCAGCCCGTGTACGAGCTGTTGTCAGAGAATGACAACAGCGAGGCTCTCCCACTGTAAGATTCAGAGTCTTTGGAAAAGAAGAGGATAGAAATAGTGAAGGAGAAGTGGTACAGTGTGGCTTCCTAAGAAGCCAATTAAGTAACGATGAGAAAGAATATTAAAGCGATGAAGGAAGAGTAGATGATCAATGAGGGTAGGGTTGGGTTCAGGAATACTTGGGTAAATTAGGTATTTGTAGATGAAAAAGAGAAACACCAGAAAGAATGGATATAAACTAGTGAATGAGAGGGGAGAGTTATGGCATGGTTCAAGCACCACAAATTTAGAAGTAATTTGACTTAGAAGGAATTGGATATAATGAGGGCGAAAGGAGGTGAAGGAAGATTTAGGAATGAATAAAGGGTGAATGGGATGAAGGAAGACTTGGGCATCCGGCTCTCGTCACTCACCGCACGAAACGCAGCAACACAAGGTCGCTGCTTCACGCCGATCTTCTGTGAGAGCGTGGTACTTCCCCGGTCGAGCCAGCCCGTGTACGAGCTGTTGTCAGAGATTGACAACAGCGAGGCTCTCCCACGATACGAATCAGATTTTGTAAGGGTTTTGTCCGTGATTGAGGAAAGTCGATTGATAATGAGAGGAGCAATGACTTTTATGATGATTTTGAATTTAACTAATAATTTTTTATTTTTATTAAATAAAAATAATTGTTTTGAATCTAATTTATATCCAGGACTCAGAAAATTTTACCGAAAGTTTCTTCTTATCAGGCCTAAATAACTAATGCCACTCTGATCAAATTAAAATTCTGTATAGCTTTTATGACAGTCACACAAGCGCGATTCTAAAAAAAAACACTCAGTTATATCCGTAACTTCTACCCAACGAGACTAAATATTTAATGCCACTCAGACCATACTGTCACACAATGCAGCTTATATTTTGTTGTCACCAAAAAAATCACTCTAAAAGCTTGTGTTGTTGTCTCTCAAACGCAAATCCAAGTCCTGATTATCCAGATAACTACATTTTCTACCCAGCGAGACTAAATAGTGAATGCCACTCAGACCTTTTTGTCACTCTATACAGCTTAATTAGTATGTTGTTGTCATTCAAATCTCTCATGCTACAAAGCTAGTATGTTGTTAAGCAAGCGTGATTCAAATCAAATGTTCGTTCAGATAACTACATTACGTTTCTACCCAGCGAGACTAAATAGTTAATACCACTCAGACCAGATTGTCACTCAGTACAGCTTATTTGTTGTTTTCACTCTATGCAGCTTATTTGTTGTTTTGACTATCCACAGCTTATTTGTTGTTTGCATTTTATACAGCTTATTTTTTTGTTTTCACTCTATAAAGCATATTTGTTGTTTACACTAAACAGTTTTTTTGTTGGTTTCACTTTACACCATATACGTTGTCACGCTATACAGCTTGTAAATTTTAGTTATACAAGCACAATTTTAATCAAATGTTAACTCAGATAGCTACCGACTGTTCTTAACCAGCGAGACTTTTATGCCAACGTTCCTGTCTCGTCACTCAGATGTTGAACTCCCCTCAAAGTAGCCGAAAGAGAATTTTTTGACAATACTAAAAAAAAAAATTGTGGCCAGAGAGAATTTCGAAATAATCATCAGATCTCGCAACGACCTGGTGATCGCAGTAAGATGTTATTAATACACAAGAGGATGCTGCTGCCCATCCTCCAGGAATTTCCTTAGTCGCCTCTTACGACACCCGCGGAAATGGGGGTTGGTCCTATTCTAAGCCGGGGACTACACGGCCGAATGTTCGCACTTATGCTAAACGTTCATTTAGCGAGGTTATCATGCAACTGTGCCCTTAGTGCAACTTTTTTAAAGAACTCGAACGCGTTAATGTAAATGTTCTAGAGTAGTGAATTTTTTTTTTACGAAAATTTGTATTTTGCATCGTATCCTGCATTCACTTTTAGAGTCAACATCAATTTGTACTAAAGAGGAGACCAGATGGTTGCAAACCTACGTTTCAACCAAGGTGACCTTAATAGTTTCAATCCGTGTAGACAGCAGTTGAAAACCATGACCTTCAACGCCCTTGGTTGGGAGGCTCATTTTCCCAACCACCGAACGTGTTGGCGCGTGATTTAAATCCATGTAGCCGTAACACAAACCAAACACATAAACCAAGGTTACCTTGGTTGGAAAGCTATTATGCAACCGTCTGATCAACCCCTTTAAACTATAAAAACACTGTCTCTACTGATAAAAAATCTTTCTTTTACTATACGATTTGACAAGAATTTTTGGCGGGATCTCTTCGAGTGAAGTGCAGTAGCGGTTTTAATTATCTTCCACAAATGCCATTAATGAAGAGTCTCTTAATTATTAGCAGTTTGTTTTTTATTTCAGATATTATAATGTAAAATTGGTATAGTTTTGAATTTCAAGTGTCTGCGCAATTTGACAATATGTGTAATGTTTGAAACGGGCGCGATATCGGTAATATGAAGCTGAGAATTTAATTATAGTGTTGATTACCTCAGCGAAGTTTGCCGAAAAGGTTAACTTGATACATCTGCTGCCAAATACTACAAAAACATTATAATGTGTTTATCCATATTCTAATGGTAAACAAATTAATTATTCATACGAAGTAGTAGTAGCTTAAAGGACTTAGTATCCAAGCCAAAACATTACCACAAAAAAAAATTACGATTTGACATAAGTGTTTATGGTAACACGATCCAGTACTTTATGAACTGCACTAGGCTCTCTGAACGTGCACAACAATCACTGTTATACACTCACATCTGACAGTGACGGTACTGCCATAACAGTGATGACAGTCCATCTACACATCGAAATCCCTATAAGAACGTATCGAAGTTTTTGAAAATAAAACATACGTTAGCCAATCTATTTGCTCAACCTTAAAGTAGATGATAACTCCAAAGATAGAACTAGATTCTGCACACGTGGGCCACGTACGCCGATCTAGGCGCGTCGATCTCCATACATTTTATATGGCAACTAGACTTGTAGAGCTAAACTAGTTCCATGCCACGCGACGCGACTCTACGTACTAATCAGACGTGGAACACGTGTGCGTCGGTCTAATGTAGTTCTGCTTAATAGTTGTAGAAAAGTTCTTAAAATAGAAAAGAAAGTTCCCGTCAAAATTTTTTTTTTTCATGTAGAAAGAAGCGGTCAAAGGTGTTAAAAGGAAAATATTTAAGATTATTTAACAATAGATTCCATAGAAAAAAGCCTGCCATCTTCTCGAAATTCTTTCTCGTAATACTAAAACCCCTAAACAGGTCCAACCCTGTGTAGTCACGCATCGTAATATTTTTTTTTATGGGTTTTTCGCCAAATTCCATCTGGTTAAATAGTCCATACTTCGCGTACACATGTAAGGCCTGGAATACACATGCTACGAAAGTATTGAACATTTTAGTTATTTGTTTATTTATATTGCACGTTTTTGTTAGATGTTGTAGTTTGTCTATTCCAGGCCTGAAGGCTTGGCCTTCTTACAAAAGCGTGCACGGAGATTGCTAAATGAGGTGAAGGTTCTGCAGCCGATAGTTGTAACAGTCGGCGTGGTCGTGGAACCGCGGCCCGGCGAGCATACCTTCCAGGACTTCTTCATTATCTTTGAGCGCCTTGTACATGGGCTGCCAGGTTCCGAAGTTGAGCTCCATCAGCTGGTTAGCCTTCTTGGCTATCTTCAGAGTCTCTCGGATCCAGTCTTTGATTGGCATTGGTTGTCGTTCACTAGGAAGAAAATCGTGGGAATTAGTCTGACGAATGACGGTCATGTGATACCTTAAAAGATAGTACACACGAGCAGTTTTTGTCTCCACAACTAACTTGTTTCTCACATCAAGTTTCGGGTTTGCTTGTGGGTAACCTCCCTAAGAATATAGGCTAAGTTAACGATAATTTAAACCGTTAACCGGCCGCGCCGAATAGGTCCGACGTGTTTGCAACTGAGTACTCCATCTCGTTTAGCTCTTCAATCCCCATAGGTGACAGAAGGCTGACGACGTGGATATAACCGACGCAAGCGGTTAAAATGTTCATAAAATCTTTATTCTAACTCTACTCAGTGCACAAATGGTTCCCTAAGAGATCTGACCAATCAAACGTAATTTCAACCCAACCCCTGCTATGATACACTTTGTCTGAACATGCGCAGGATATGATCAATAAATCAATCAAGTCACTTTATAGCGAGACTAAGTCCAGGCTTCCGCTGTGGTAAGCAACAAACTGCCACCTAGCTATAGAACCTATGTAGGAATCTAAATATACACCACTAGCACTTTTTTTTTTTTTTTTTTTCGGGTGGGAAAATCATCTCATGACATCCCCCGCTCTTGGGCGGAGCGGGAGATAGTGTCAGACTTTTACTGACTAAAAACCCACTCCTGTTCCTTCTTTGCCATTTGTTTTCCAGGGCCCCGGGGATCTCTTTCGCATCACCCATGGCCCCAGTAGGCTTCGACCCTGTTGGGCCCCTACGGTTGCTGACATCTCCTTGAGGCGCGCGTGGAACACTACGCGCCGTCGACGACTTGGGCTCGGTCCGGACGGTTACCGGACGATCGGACGGCGAGCCACCCATTGCTCGCCGTCCGCAAGCCCGCGCCTACGGTGGCCGGAAATCGGGATCGGAATCCCGGCGGCGGTTGCAGCACTTTGCCCGCGACTTCGTTCGCGCGAACGAGAATCTATATATATAAAAGCGAATTACTACTCATTGATAAATCACGAAATCTCAGAAACTATAACACGTACAAACTTTAAATTTAGCAGGTAGGTTCGTTATAGGGACATCCGCTAAGAACGGATTTTACAAAAGTCCACTCCTAAGAGGGTTTAACGGGGGTTGGAAGTTTGTATGGAGAAACCTACTTTTAAGCGGGCGAAGCCACTGGCAGAAGCTAGTGTTTTTATTAAAACTTTAACACCCTGTAAACCGCATTTTGAGGGTAGTTTCGTAAAACTAATAATGGCAGTCTTTATTATCAATTTTGATTGGAATTTGTGCCAAGTTTCAAGTTTATTAACCCAGAATATCATCATCAATAATCCAGCTGAATGACGTCCACCGCTGGACATTGGCCGCCCCCAAGTGACGCCACATCAAATGTTCCTGTGCGTCTCGCAACCATCGCATTCT
This sequence comes from Mythimna pallens, assembly GCA_961205895.1. Taxonomy (NCBI): domain Eukaryota; kingdom Metazoa; phylum Arthropoda; class Insecta; order Lepidoptera; family Noctuidae; genus Mythimna; species Mythimna pallens. Next base: position 2,899,110 of record OY540824.1, read on the forward strand.
GGCGAGCCTCACCAGGTCAACGGTCCACTCTGTGGGAGGCCTTCCAACATAGTTCTACGAGCAGCCCAAGATATATCTACAATTTATGGAACACAGACTTTTTTTGCATTAAATAAATTGAAACTTACTCCAATTCTGGATTGTCCAGATATTTCATGATGCGGCCCAACATCAAATTCGCCATCTTCCTGATTTCGTTTGTTACCTGTTAGAAAAGAAATTCCAACATGAAGCATTGATGATATCTTTCAAGTAAAATATGATGCGTAGGTTGTGAAAATGCATACCTCGACGCTGAACGATCCATACTGGTATTCAAAACTCTGGATATTCTGTTTTATCAGATCGATGCTCTTCGTGTATTCTCCTAAGAAATAAAACAATAACATTAGGGCTGTAATTAAAAATAGTAAAAAGCCAGATGATGACGATCTGTGGTAGAAAATATTTGAAGAACATTGTTTCAGCAACATGCTTCTGTTTTGTATTCATGGAGAGACACCAAGAGTAACCATAGAGTAACCATGGAGTTTCTTGCCGGTTCTTCTCCATAGGAAACGACCATTTGGAACCGTGCACTAGCTTCTGCCGTTTTATAAGTACTTATGAAGGCCTATGTGAAATAAAAAGATTTTGAAAGCAATGAAAGTGTTGGAATGTTAGCAACAATATTTAGTACCTAATTTCATGGGAGTCAGTTTTCACTCAAAATGCTGCTGAAACAATTGTTCATTTTTATATTAATAAAATGACTTTTGACGGTCTAGGTGGAGCGAAAGGGAGTGGCAAACTTTACTGCCTACAAACCCAACTGTGTTCTTTCACCTCGCCTTTGCGGCCATAGGAACACTTTCAAACGCGTTTGAAAAAAATGTATCATGTTTGAAGGTACAAGGTACTACTTACCTATAGCCGCATAAAGCATGGCCAAGTCATCAGAGGCCTTCCGCAGTATATTGTGATGGCGGTACAAGACCAGCTGCATCAAGCGGTACGATCGCACCATTTGCTCACAACGCTCCTCTTTGGACGAAGCGCGCATGGCTACAAAATAAATGGATAGTTCAAAACTTGACTGGGCGTAGGCGGAAAAGAAATGACAGTCTTACATGGCCTAGATGAATTAGAGAGCTTTCACTTCGATCCTCAAAATTTTATTTTTATGTAATTTTTTTTTTTGATAGGGTTTAATTTGCGTTTTGCAACCCAAGTCCCTTTAAAACATAATTTTACTTTAAATAACATTTTGCAAATGAAAATATGACTTGAATTTTGTTGAAACCAGATAAATGGGATATACTGACTGGGATATTGAAATGAGATTAACACAAATTATGCTCTAAGGTGCCTAAAGACAAAAACAGGCATGGTGTTGTGTTCAGGATAGTTTCAAATTTACAAGGTAAGTGTCTGTAGGCACCTCGGCCATCACAACAGTAAAAAAAGGACAGTAGATGGATGCATCTACCTAAAAAGCATTGCGTTATAGCATCTCTAATGCACAAATTGGATTAAAAAAATACATCTAAAAATATAGCACTTTATTTCTCGTACAAAACATAGACAAATTAAAATCAATTTAAATATTGATTTTGTAAATTAAATTAATGTAAATTCGAAATGTAAATCAATAAACTAAAATTAAAACATAAAAATAATAAAATTAAAAACTCTGATTAAAAGCAGTACTGTACATTAAGCGTCTGGTCAAAAGACACACGGTATCTTTATTAACCGTAATTACCATACTAACGAAGGAAAAGATACCATAAGAACTGGGACTTGGTAGTCACCATTATGGTACGGTGGTGTTTAACTCTTGGTACCTTTCCCTTTGTACATCGGTACCTTGGAGCGCAGTCAGCAGCAGTTGCAACAGGAAATGGGAAGACATTTACGAAAAGATACTAATAATACCATACCTGCATGGAGGAATATGTGCCCACTGATGAAGATGGTAACTAGTTTTCGTGCGCTGGCGACCGTATCGCACCGCTTGCAGATGACTAACAGAACATATAAGAGATAGTAGCGTCAAAGAGCAACTCAAGACTGCACAAGTATTAACACGATGATTGCGGAGCGCCGCGACGAGTCCACCATGTCGTGTGCGGCTGGTTGTAAACTCATTTGCACAAAATGGCGGACCGGCACCACCGCTTCCATAATAATCCAATAAGTCATTATTACAGATTTATCAAAAACTGGCTGTTTCGACAAATTTTCCGACGCGTTGCGGTGCCGGACTGTCCCTAGTTATGCCAATAGGTGACTTAAAAAAAGAACCCTTTTTTAATTTTGTTTCCGTGTCGTCCGCAGTAACAAATGAGTCCTTTCCACAGTCAACGTGTTTATTGGGATTCACTATTTCAGTTTCGGGATGAAATCCTGAAACTGAAGTAGCCAGTTCACATCGTTAGGGCATTTGTTTGAACACAGGTTTATAGCACAACATTTTCATTGTTTTTTTTGTTTTTGTCTGGCCTGATAGTCTAGTGGTTAGTGGCCCTGACTGCTATGCCGGAGGTCGTGGGTTCGATTCCCACCCAGGACAAATGTTAGTGTGATGAGCACGATCATTTGTTCTGTGTCTGGGTGTAATTTACCTATATATGTATGTATTTAGAAATATATAAGTATGTTTATCAGTTGTCTAGTACCCATAACACAAGCTCTGCTTAGCTTGGGACTAGACGGCGTTGTGTGATAGTTGTGGAATATTATATTATATTATTATTATTACTGTACGTAGAATTTTATTTTTTTTATATGACAATAAAACAAATTTGCGCTTCGTTTTTTGTTGAAAACTAATAATATATTATCCTACATTGTATCATATTCTACCATATCACGAAAACCGATAAACTTATTAAAAGTAAACTTATGACAACTCCTCGATCTGTAGCCACAACATCAAGCGTCAACTGTACTTCTGGTCTATAATTTAGTGATCACCTACCTCTCTTATATGTTCCGCTATTATATGTAAAAATCTTAAATCTAATGAGTAAATATTTTATCGCTATACCTCAAAGCCTAGCATATTAAGTATTTTAATATAAGTAGAATAAATATTATCAGAAAGCGGCCGCACAAATGCCTGTGAGTAGACCATTAGCAATCAATTTTTCAAACCAGAAGTAGTATATAGATTTATAAGACAAGGGCATAATAAAACCTCGATCAAATTAAAATTGACGTTGCATAGACCAATCTGGGACCTGAGACTATTTAAGGGTTTCCAGGTTGATCAAACAACATTTATAACGAATTAAAGGCAATAAATGAGCCCAGCTGTAAAAAATGCGTAACGAATCGAAAAAAACTAGCAATTTTTTACAGCCTTATAGTAAGAAAGCTACTAAATATAATAATAATAATAATGCACACGCAACTGTTAACTGCCCCTGATAAGTGGAGTTTATATCGCTATACATATGTATGTGTGCCTATCTTGGATCTAACACCGACACACGTGTGAACGCTAGGCGTGTACGCGTTATTTGTAAAGATGAATACGTTACCTAGTGCGTACATAGCCTCGGCGGTTTCTGCAGCGTTCTGGGCCCTTTGCAGCGGGAAGTCATTGGGACATTGGTGGCATGCCATGCGGGTCCCCACCCAGGTTACGGGGCCCTTGCATGACGTGCATGAGTACGCAGAGAACAGCGACTGTGTCAAGGGATCAGAAACACCATACATGAGGGCTGTACATCGATTATTCAGGCTCTAGACGCCATAACAGGCGATGGATGTGTATGTGTACACTTGATTACGAAACCTGCCCCTATGCCACGTCTTTAGGCGTCGTCGTATCAGATAGTTATCTGGACTAGACACAACAGCCGTCTGGTCGGAGGACCTATGACGTAATACAGAGTAGTCGTGGCTCTGTCAAAAATCTTGACTTTCCTTATTTCAGATACGCAACTAAGAGGTAGTGACGTCTCTCACTCGACGACGTCCTGCATGTTGCGTTTAGAGGCTGAATAGTCGATGGGGCTGTGTGACTGTAAAACTGCCAAAAAATCTAGTCTACAAGTGCCTATCTAGAATCAACCAATTTATATTACTGTTTAAGTTTAACTGCAAACTAAATAACTGTTTTACGGGTTGAAGTTACTGTTTATTACTCTATATACCTAACTATTGAAGCAGGAGCACATATGGTGCGATTTAAACTGTATGGCGGTGTGGAAAACTAGGCGTGTCGCTAGCAGTTTAAAGTGATAGCGGTGGTGGTGGTGGGGCACTGTGTAGCGAGTAGCGCATTTCACAGCCGCCATAAAGTTTGGTGCTTACTGTTCTGAAACTTACTACAAAGTCTTTCCTGGTTTCATCGAGGCAGGCGGGGCACTTGCAGTGGAACCCGTACTGCATGCGCAGAGCTTCGCGGCGGTCCTCGGTGGACTGACGCGCATAGTGCGGTCCATAGCAGTTCAGTATTTCACCTCCCTTCGGTAGTTCGCGGATCACTTTCACGAATAGGAAGTTTTTATAAAACCTGGACACAGAATGACAGTGTTTTTGAACGTTGTCAGCATTGGACTAACAAACAAGAACCCCAGAGCACTGAATTACCGCGCCGGCAGCGACTGGAGACGCACACTAATTTTATAAGTGCGAAAATAACTCTGTCATCCGACTGAACGGATTTTGTTCAAACTTGGTTGTGGTACCACAACTAAAAATGACCCCTCAGCCCAACTTAAATAGTGTGCGAGTTAAGGTACCTATAGAATTCAATCATTTATCATCAAGAAAAGAATTTTAGGATTCATCATTCTGGAATAATTCCAGATTCGAACGATTCGACGCGGTTAGGTGTGCGGGGTTTCATAGAATTTCTTATAAAGAATTGTGAAATTATTTCCTTTCGATTCGTTCGACACGTTCGTCTCGGAAAAGTGTGCGATTTTTTTTTTTTTTTGACCTGACACTATCGTCTCCAGTAGCAGTCGCTGAGGTATTTCCAAGATGTTCTGTGAAAAGTACTTACACGTTGGTAATATTCGGTTCGCATGAGTGGTTCATCATAGAGGCCGTGGGGTACACGCCAGTGCCGATTCTACGCCAAGGGCTTGTGGTGCAAGGATTAACTAGAAAACAATCTTCAAAGAGACATGTAAATGAGAACTTGTATCTTGTGTTGTATCTTTTGAATTTAATTGCTATTTTCCTGTTTTTTTTGACACATTTTTTATTATAAGGTGAATTCTCCAGGGAAGCCCGCAAAATTCAAATTTTCAAGTGTTTTTTCGAAGAGCTAAAATGTGGCCTTTTAATAAGAACTTGACATTTTACCTAGTTTCAATGTAACAAGTGTAACAACAAATTTACTGTTTTCAGATTTATTCCTATACCGATGCTATACCTTGCTTTATGCCAAATTTCAAGAGTTTGTGTCAAAGGGAAGTACCCTATGAATTTTTATTTCGTTGAGAGAGTAGAAATATACGTTTTTTGCGATAAACAGCCGTATCTTTTTTTGTAAACCTAGAAGTTTGATTATTTCACAGCTTCAAGGGACCACAGACCTGAGTATATGTTTTTAATTTTAACACAATACCTACATCCACGCGTTCCAAAAAACAAAGTGATCCTATAAGGGTTCTGTTTTTTTACTTTTGAGGTACGGAACATTAAAAACATACATGTAATTACCGCAAATATATATTTTTTTCTTATCAATCCGATACTGATTTGAAAATTGCAAAAACCGTACGAAAATTTGAACTAGGGGCTACCTTGGATTGTTTTAAATAATAAAATCTGGGATAAAATCAAGAGAATAATTACTGACAATTACTTTAATGGGTTCGTGAAAAAGATTTTATATTCTTGCAATTTAGTATTAATTAATTTATTTAACTTACTGAGCATATTATATAACAACAATAATAAAAAATACAGTAATGTCTAATATAAAAGAATTAACATTTTACAATTAAATTAAATGTCAATCGTCAATAAATAACCCGCCCCTGATCGTCGCCGGTTATTCAGTATTAATAAAATAATCGTCAAATTCAAGAAAACAACTTACTTGGTACTTCTTTTTTCGGGCCAGTATTGAGTCCCATAACTGTATGGGCATTAGTGACCAGCTGGCCAAGAGTGCGGAAGATCAGACCAGCACATAGTAGCTTCATTTCGCTCATAGGAAGAGGGTAGCCCACGCGATCAGGGAAGTAATCGAAGAAGTTTGTGTGGTTCTCCAAATAGATAGTTAGCATGGTGGATGACTGCAAAGAATTCTACTATGAAGAAAATGTTCCAGATTTTTTCAAGTGGCTTTCTAGTTCATGTGGCAATTTATTTGGAATGTTTTTAAATCCAAGATTCGTTCAAATAAATTATGGTATACACATCTTCAATTTATAAGAAAAGCATGATTATTATTGATTTTATTTTACCGACCTATAAACCAAGAACCCTCGATTTTTTTTTTGGCTTAGATACTGAGTCCTTTAAGCCATGTCTTCGTCTGAATAGTTAATTTGTTTACCATTGGAATAAAGATATACATATTCTAATGTTTATCAAATCAACTTTCTCGGCAAATTTCGCTGAGGTAGTCAACACTAAAATAAAATTTTCAGCTTAATTTTACCGAGATCGCACAGGTTGCAATGATTCCATATATTGTGCGGTTGCGCAGACACTTGAGTTACAAAACTACACAATAACCACCAGGAATCAATTTACGAATTAATTAATACAGTAACTGAACTTCACTCGAAGGAATCACGCAAAAAACTTCCGAACCATCAAATTATTTATGAAAATAAACTCCTTACCAGCGCATACTGAATGTTGTCTGTGTTAGCCGAACTGTCCAAGTTAGATGCGAGATTGAACATGCTGTAGAACGTTTCATATTCCTGTCCGTATATCTGGACGTTATCAACACTGGTGAATGCAGCCATCAGACCGGCGGCCGTGGTGGGGGTGTTGATGTGCGGGGGCAAGCGAGGGAAACCCTTTTGAGCGTATTTTAGCATAACCCTGTAAAATACGAGTCAATTTCCTTGAAAAAGCCAGAGAGACTAATTATTTGAAGCCTTTCTTTATCTTTTTTTTTGTTTAAATTATAAACTCTATTTTTCTTTTTTTCATTACATTGCTTTTGCAATACTTTTTTATATTTTTTTTCTCCTTAACTTCTTTAATGATAGGTTAATTTTTATTTTTATGTAACCTGTTAATATACACCATGTCTTTGAATTAATATTATTATACAGGGTGACTTTGACATCGACGCACAAACGAATACCTTGGATTCTGGACCCCTTAATGGTGGAATTTTTCGCCGGCTTTTTCCATTTTTTTTAATTATGGGGTTCTGGAATCATGTTCTGGATCCATCGTATTCGTTTGTGCGTCGTTGTCAAAGTCACCCTGTATAATAATATTAATTTAAAGAACATTGTAGACTTTTCGGATTCATAGATTACTTTCTATTTTCACCCAATTTTTTACTATTATTATTTTTATTGTATTTTTGGGTACAATAATGATTGGTCTACACTATCCACATATTAATACCGTAATATGGAAGTATTGTAAAACCAATAATTTTCATCTTTAAACGACCATTTGGAACCGTGCACTAGTATCTGACGTTTAAAAAGTGCTTAAGTAAGCAAAAACAAATTTTGAATTTGAATTTTTTACCTTTTTGTCAGGATTTCAGAAGCTTGTTGCTAAAAACCTTACCTGAATGCGAGGTGCGCAATCCCTATGATAGGGAATATATTAGACCTTACTCCGGCGCATTCCCACTGGTGGCAAAAGTTCTTGCTGAGGTAGTGGCAGGCTTCGTCGCAGTACACGATGCGAGAGCAATCGTTGCACCTGATGAAAAGAGGGTTTTAATTATGACTACTCAGAAAAAATACTAAGATATAGGGAACATACAGGAACTATCGGGGGCAGCATTATACCGACACGTGCCCTGTTATCTGTTCACGTGGCGATCTAATGACAGCGTCGGCAGACAGCGGCATTGCCATGGCCGAATACTAGGCCAGGTAAGGGATCTAACTTTAAAAAATTTGCCTTCGACATGCTAAGAAGAACAGCCATATCCACTGAAGCGCTTGATTGGTATGGAAGCTCTTGATACTATACTTGACCAGTTCTTTGTGAAAGAAATACTTGCCCAATCATGGCGGGTTCGCTGCTGCAGCAGTAGTCGCAGTAATAAGGGTGGGGTAGATCTTTGTCCGGCAACTTGACGGAAGCGAACGGTTCTTCAGCGAAAATCACATCACCCCTCTTCACTGGATCTTTCACGATCACATGACGTCCATACTCATCGTTACGGCTGTAAAAGGACTTGGGTTCAACAACATCTAGACTCCATTCGCGATAAGATTAGACATTTAAACAATATTTTTTTTTTACTCAATCATAATTGGTTGGACGGACTGCAATCGATTTAGTCTTTTATTGCGTTGGTGGCATGATAAATGACGGCTGCAGTTATTAGTATTGTATATCACTTTTTTTTGGTTTTAATGCCATCCTATTACCTACCCATATATATATATTTTTATGCCTACGGAATAGAGATCAAAATCGGTTGAACGAATAGTAAAAAAAGTTTGTTTAAATGTCTCATCGTAACACGAATGGAGTACAGTTTATTTTTAACCAAGCGTTGGTCTGGACTGAGGCCCTACCACGAGCTTATAACGCGATCCATTTGACGACCTGTTAAAGGGATGGAGCTATATGTATAGGGTGTGTATGTCTCCATCCCTCATCCCTCTCGCACGCTTGACATTTTAACTAGTCATGGTAAGGCCCCAGTGGACTGCAGATCTAAAATCCGGAAGAAATGTAAATGGTATTTCACTTACACTAACTCAACTGCATTACAAGCATTTCTGAATTGAGGATTCTCTCCCATGAACAGCTCCGGCAAAACCAGTTCGTCCGGAGGGTAATCATGGCGGAGACGAAGCAATTTTTCTTCCAGCAACAAGTACGATTTGTCGAACTCAACTGTAAAGGTATGCTTCTATTAATATTTATTTATTGCGTATCAAATTATACCTAAAGGTATGTTATTTATATGTAATATATAAAAATGAACCCCTAAGTCTAGGTCACGCTATAACTTAAGAACGGCTGGACAATAATATTTTTTTTTGTTTTATTCACCAGCATACAGGGAAGGTTTAAAAGCAAAAAAAAAAACATAATTAGGGTAGGGTAGGGGTGGGTAAGTAGGTAGGTACATAAGTAGCGTACGGTAGCTAGCGTAGGGTAGGTAGGTAATTAGGTAGGGTAGAGTAGGGAAGATTAGGGCAGAGTAGGGTGGAGTAGGGTAGAGTGGGGTAGAGTCGGGTGGAGTAGGGTAGAGTAATCAGTTGACGGGAGCGAAGCCGCGGGCAAAAGCTAGTAATAATATTAAACGGTTATTTTTATAAAATCTTTAATTTAACAACAAAAATATGTTTAAACCTTTCGATATGCCCCGCAGTCGCACTCTTTCATTGTGCCTGACCGCTTGCTTCATGGCTTCAATACAACTCTGTCTTTGACCCATTTCAAAGTAGCACTCGGCACGACGCAGGTATAGTTTGTGCTGAAGATCAGGTGGGTACTTGTGGTTGAGAGCGCGTTGGACATCGCGTAAACTTTCCTAAAAAGAAATGGATAGTTTGAATAATCTTAGGAAACGAAATTGCAACAACGTCAGCGTCTCAAAGATCTTTTTTTGCGGTGGAAAATCATTCAATGACTCCTGCTGCTTTAGGGTGGAGCGAGAAGGCGTATCAAACTGTTACTGACAAAAAACCACCTGAGTTTTTCATTTGCCCTTTGCGTACTAGGACCATGGTTTTAATGTCAGAAATTCTCCGTGAGCGACTAGAAGTAGCAGTACTAATAAACTATGATACCGTAAAAATTAACTCATCAGCTCACAACGTAGCCATCTGTCATCTGCGGACTTTCTGTCCGATTATTATTATCTTCAAAGCAAGAGTGTATAGGCTCTTAATAAACTATTGCCCTTTACCAACATCAATTGCATCACTACTTACCAAGTGGGATCGTAATCAAGCACAAGTTTAACTCTTTAAAAAAAAACTGTTTCTATACGTCAAATGTGTGATTGTGTATTCAAAGATGAGAACCTAGCTCTCGTAGCGGCGGTCGAAGCATCTCCATGCAGTATGAGAACAATTGAATTTACAAAGACAAGATTCTTACCTTATATTTTTTCAATCGCAAAGAAGCAGCAGACCTATTAGCGAGAGCCACAGAGTAAAGGGGGCTATCTTTGTGGGCGTAGAGTACACTCTTAGTATACAGCTTGTGGCTCTCATCAAAAAGTTCAGCTCTGAACTTGACGTTTCCTCGTTGGCGCCACAGCAGCGCGATTTCATCGTTCTTCCGCGGAGTGTCGTCATCAGCCTGTTGTTTGTCGTAGCATAGTATCATCTGTCGTATCCATTCCGTAAAGATGTGTCTAAAGAAAAGAATGATGCGTTAATTTATTTATTTTTTCGTCCATATTGGAGATATTTTATGGCTAAATTAAACTACAATTAACCTTCGCATAAGTCTTATACATGTGCATTCACATGCATTTACATAAAATACTAGCGGTCCCGGTAGACCTTGTCCTGCCCCAAAGCAGGCTTTTCGTCAAAAAGAAATGAATATTGATTGCAGCGCCACCTACCGGGTTCAATTTTATTTTCAAACTATCTAAGGACCCACTCAAAATGTGACTTATTGTGTCATAATTTAGTATGTGATATTGTAATATTGCTATTATGTTTTACGAATAAAATATTTGTCACATTGTGAAATGAATGTGCATCTATTAGATCTGCACTGTGCATGCAATAATGTTTTCATCTTTTGTTGATAAAATGCTTGTTATATGGGCATATAATTGTGCATGTGATTTATCTGCACTGTGCATGTGATATATCTGCACTGTGCATACATAGTTTTTTATTTGTACTCTTTATTATTACCCCTACCCAAAATTTAAATGTGACTTGTAACAATGCAAGTCAAAGATGCCTTATAAAATATGACTTAGATCTATGGTCCGTGGACGTGCTGCTTTATAGACGCATATTACATATAACTTGGTATCGCTAGCATGAAGTTTACATACAAAACAATGAAACACAATCATGTTGTTGCTTGTTCATCTATGAAGCTATGCGTCCATGGTCAGTAGGCATTAAAGAAACGCAAGCTGCACTAGTATTCCAGACAGTTGAGTTGATGTTATGGTAGAATAAAGTGTTCAATTTCTTTTTATTTAAATTGAACCAAATGAATCTTTTCAAATATGATGTATTATTACTGTGAATTCTGATCTAAACTTTAATAAACTAGTTCTTAGCCTAATTATAAAATGACAAAAAAATAGTATCTAGAGTATTATTTTAAGTATTTAATTTAAAACTTAACACTCGCAGTAACAGATTAAAAAATATTAAAACATAAATAAACACTATCTTAACTTCTAACTTATACTAAACTTATAACTTAAAAATATAATTTTAATAGCTATGCAAATGAGCGACAAATTGCAAATGCAAAACGGCCCAGGCAGTTACAGCACCAACAATAGTCTTATTTATGCACTATGTAGGTAGCCTAGGTCCTAAATGACTTGCGCGAGCTGTATCGATCGCCACACGAAGTACGCCGAATTAATATCTAATACTGAAATTACAAAATGTACTCACCCGATTCCCTTATGGTTAAAGATGTATGTTAGCGTCTCGATTGCGCCGTCCGGTCTGCGGTCTATCTTCTTCTCCTCGAAGGCGATGATACACAGAAGAACCTCCCATTGTTTCGCGGGATCTTCTGGTAAACCATCGCGGTCCATTTTGGATCAGGTTTTCATAATATTCGCAAGTCGATAGTAGTACAATCCTGAAGCCATCTTCAGAAATAGTCACTGGTTTATTTCACTTAGAAGAAATTGAGAGCTGGATGCTCACGGGAGCTTTAATGGTACACAGCCTTCTAGGTGGGGTGCCGAACGAAGACTGAAGCTCGGAGCTCGGGCTGTGGAACGGCGGTATACCGCAGCCGGCTAAACAATGCAAAATATTGATTTCTGACAGCTGCGCGTTTCGTGACCGCTCCGTTCTACGCATAGGTTATTCGTTGTACGCATGCTCAGTGAGGGGAGGGGCAGATCATAGATTATACATTTATATACTGAGATAGATACGCCACTCTATGATTCGAAAATTGAGTTTTTGCCCCCGGTCGCCAGGTAGCGTAACAGTAGTTTAATACCGAAAAAATCCGATAGGTAGCGTCTACCTGACATCTTGATATATTTTCTAATTATTATTTTAAAGATTATAGAAGTTCTAGATTGATTGAAATAAATATTCAAAAATAAAAACTTTAATATTTTTGTTGATTAGAATATTTATTTCAACAAATTTAGTACTTCTATAATCTAAAGATTAGATTTTAGAGGGTGGCTAAAATTAAAACACGGTGAAGATGATTTAATTTTGTTTATTTGTGTTTTTTTTTTTACAATATTCGCCTGCCGTTTTATATGCTCATTCTTATAGAATTGGGATATCTTTCCATTTAAAATTCGATTTACCCCTGTACACCAACTATGTATAATTAGCTTGATTGATAGATTATTAATACATTCAATCAATTTCTCCTTATGTTGAACACAAGTAATTATATTATAATAGCAAGCACAATTAAGCAAATATTAGATTTTTTTATTTAATAAAATTGATTCTGGACAATCACGTAAACATGTAATGATTATGTGATAAACATCATTCATCAAAAAATTACAATTTTCATTAGGGTGGAATAATGATTTTTTCGTATAATCAACTTCATAATTAAAAGATTGCAAATCAGCTTCAGGTCTACATAAATCACGTGCACAAGTATCACAATTTTTGAATATCTTCGATTTCATTTTTTTAATTACATACCCACTTACATATTTTTTTGATTCATTATAAATCAACGAATCACTAATTTTATAATTGTTCATCGTCGTTAATAAAGCATCAATATCACATGCAAAATCATTATTCTCTGAATCATTAGATTTGTTACCGAGCAAATTTAGACAGCAGTTTGCAGTAGTTAGAACAGCAGTTTTGAAAAAGTGTTTTACTATTCACAAACAAGCGAGATGTGCGTGTGTAGGGTCTATGGTCTATGATGCACTAAAATTGTAATGTCGTACAATTTAGTGAATTAGGTGCCTAAATATATTAAATAATGTTTTACAATTTTTCGATAAAATAATATTTTTTTATTACTTTTGATTGTACTATTATGTATAAATATATCTTAGCTGCTGCCATCTATTGGCATAATAAATGCATTACTTCCAAAACTAAGTTGACTCTAGGCGTAAGATGACGCGAGTTTCTTAGCAAATTTTGTGTCTGAAGTTTCTTCGGGAGTTTCACCCCCCTGGGGCAGATATCGAGTTGTGCGGAATATAATAAGTACCTACCTACACTATAAATAAAACGCTAGTTAAATATTATATGTATATTCTATCATCGGCACGTTCAACGACCGTATACAGTACTTGACTAAATGAAATATCTGTATGTGTGCATATTATTTTTTCTTTTTGTATTTGCTGTTTCGCACTTTGACAGTAGGTATCCGAATTCTGAAAGCAATGTAGGCGTGTGTAACTTTTTACTGAACCAACTGACTGTTCCAAAACATTTTAGTGTTCCGAAAGATTGGAACAGCAGTAATGTTATAAGTGCATCATTTGAAACAATTGGAACACTGAAACACTCTTTACTTTTATTGACCTGCAATCTTTTTTTAAATTAAAATTAATACGTAAATAGTGTAATTATTAATGAATTGACCTAAAAACATCTGCTTCAATTTATTCTCAAATCAAAATTTAATTTAATAAAACTTTTGATGTTTATTACGCAACGTAACAGATCACGATTCTTAACAATCAGTATCTGTGTTTGTATGTTTTGAGCCGTTGTTCCAAATGTTCCGTTCTTGTGAGCCGATGTTTCAAATGTTCCATTTGTATCTTGTGAGCCGATGTTTCAAATGTTCCGTTTTCATCTTTTGAGCCGATGTTCCAAATGTTCCAAATGATACATATCACTGTTTCGTAACATTTCAGTGATTTAGATACAAATGTTCCAATGGCAAAGATGACAAACTTTGCCCACGCCTAATGCAATGGATTATAAATACGAGCCAGCATGGGCCAATGTTTATAGGGCCAACGACCAGATGCTTGTATCTGCTTGTATAGTCTGTCTGTGTTTTCGACAAAATGTCAACAGTAGCATTAATACTCAGAATAATAACATAAGCCAGAATAGTCGGAACCGGCTCAATTGCCAAAAAAAAAAACATAAGCGGTAAATGTCACTGATCACCAAATACCTATAGTCATAGATCACTGAGACAATCAGCGAAGAAAAAATGTCTTCACCGAAAGTTTACCTACTCAACATTTGGGTGTAGTTTTGACTTAGTATTTATTGCCTGCGCACACTTGAGACAAGACTGTCTTAGACAGAATTGTCTGCGACGTCGCAGATTTGTCTACGACTAAAAAGATACTCTGTGTGTGTTGGGTTAACTCTAGAGTATTTACTCGAGTTATAAAAGAACGACTATGGGTTACAACTCGAAGCTACTCTGGTTATTTTTGAACGCAGCCCAGTGTAGTCTAGTGTTGCCAACAGTTACACTAACTTTTACCATTAGATTCAAGTTTTCAACCACCAGCAAACCACTAACAAAAAATTATCCCACACACAAAATCGCAAAATTTCGCAATAAAAAAATGTGAATTCGTAGGGGCCCAGCAGGGTCGAAGCCTACTCACACACACATATTCTTAGATTTTAAAGACCAATTTATTATTTCAGGCAAACCATCATTTTATCGGTAACGAAAGTAAAAATATACTATACACACTATAGTTATTTTTTCTGTTCATTCTTATCTTCTAAGGCTTTGAATACGGTTAAATATTCTGCTAATAAATAATTTTGAAAAAAATATCGTTATGGACACGATTTTCACATTTTCACATCTTATTAGTTTTTTTTTTTTTAATGTGGGAAAATCATCTAATGACAAATCCCGTTCTTGGGCGGAGCGGGAGATAGTGTCAGACTTTTACTGACTAAAAACCCACTCCTGTTCCTTCGTTGCCTTCGTCCCAGGGCCCCGGGTTTCGTTTTCACACTACCCATGGCCCCATTACGCTTCGACCCTGCTGGGCCCCTACGATTTGCTGACATCTCCCGAGGCGCGCGTGGAACAATAGGCGCCGTCGACGACTTGGGCTCGGTTCGAACGGTTGAAAACCTTAGATTTTTCTCTATGTTTATGAGATATTGTTAAATGTTAAGATACTGTTGTAGACAGACTCAAATATATTTTAAAGTGTTGGATGTGAAAGTTGCAATTAATATTGTTGCTTTATATTAAAAAAATACAGTTTCTGTTAATAAGGGTTTCTAATTATAAGTTTATAAACACTCACTTTAATTGTAAACGTACCTAACCATGTTAAGAAATATAATTGTGATACTGGTTAATTCCTCACTTATATATCTCAGTTATTAATTACTTTCCTCGTGTTCATGAGAACACGAGTACCTAAATGATTACTACGTAATAAATATGTACCATATTTTTATGATTAAATTTCTTTACAGAATTACAATTTGTAATCATTATTTTTCCCTATTTTCAAACCCGGGTAAAGGCTCTACTTGAAGGGTTAAGTCTCCCACCCAGGCGGGAGATATTAGCCGAATGTCACTTTGGTGGAAATCTTTAATTACTCGTTTATTGATAATGATATATTCGTAATAGAAAATATAGCTAAATAATGAAGCTTCAGATAAAATTTACAGAAAATAGCGATTTGTAAGTATAAAAAGAATTATGACCATTTTAGTGGACGGCGGGGTATACTCTTCCGGGTCTGACCATCATTCTTATCCGAGGAGTATTGTGTTGCAAAGTAACTGGGTTGTGGAGGTGGAGGCCAGGTACACGTAGCAATAACAACGGCGTGATTACGCTATCCAAAATTCATTTCACGCGAAAGGAACATAATTCAAAATGAAAGAAAAAAACAATTTTTTAACCGACTTCAAAAAGGAGGAGGTTCATGTTCGGTTGAATGTATGTTTTTTTTTTATGTATGTTCACCGATTTCTCGGTCAATTGTGGACCGATTGTGAAGTTTTTTTTTTATTGAAAGGTTATGCTTTCCAGTTGGTCCCATAGAAATATTGTTATGATCTAATCATGAACTTCGAAGATATGGAACAGAACTCCTCATAGGATCTCAGCAGAACCGTCGTAACAAGTAAAATTGTTTTGTTTATACGTGTAGTCGATGACTGACTGAATGATGACTTACTTTTAAGTCAGTTGTATTTTTTTTAATAAAAGTTTTTTATTATGTCGATAAAATTAAACGAAAATTACGAGAAAAAAATATGAAGGACAGTCTTTATATGCGAATTATTTCCTAGGCTTCCATCAAATTAATGAGAGTACTCACAAAGAAGGGATTTGCAACCCACGCCTATAATTTGAAAAAAGGTGCTTTTATCAGCGTTGGTTTCATAATTGCTAAGTAATTATCCTCTCTTCTGCCATCGGATTATACCAATTAGACTTCCAAGGACTAGACGCGTGTACACCTATGCAAAAAACATGTGATACTTGTGAAATAACTTCTTTCGAAGCCCTTTGGCTAACTAACTCTCATTTGAATTCAGTCTCTAAATATAAAGTAATAAGGTTAGTTTTCTTTTAACAGTTGGCCTTAGTTACAGCATTTTGTGAGTAGTGAGACAATTAGGGGCTTTTGTAAATATTAGATAGACGGGGCGTCAATTGGTTTTCAACTGATATCTCCTGCACTAATTAACCATCGATATTATTTCATATTGGCCTGCATGGGCACTAGTTTATTGAACGTCAGAAACCAGTGCAAGGTTCCAATTGATCGTTTTCTATGGACCCCAGATATTTTTAGAATCTTAGTGTATCTTACACGCGATTTTTATTTCAAAATTGATATAAATTAGCGTTTGACTGTGATATGCCATCTGATGGTAAGCGGTGATGCAATCGTTGATGGTGAGGCGTTTAATAAGAGCCTATTCACTCTAGCCTTGAAGACACCTAAATTATAATCGGATGGGAAGACCGCAGCAAGTAAATAAAAATTTTCCATTCCTTCTATCGATTGGCTTTATAAGAAACCTATTTATCACTTCATTAGCGTTACATAAAAGCGGGAAAATATAAATAGCGTTCGACGAGCATTTGAAAAGATCTTTCTAGGACACAGTTTTGTTACAGAAATAGCAACATGTAGGCGTATCAAGGAAAATAAGATGAGCTACAAAATAAGCGGAAAGTTTCTATACTCCATCGGTTTAGGTAGTTAACTAAACGTAAACAATCTTGATATGTCTTTTTATTAAAATAATATCGTATAAAAGACACAAAGATTATTTAAATTTAGTTAGTTACCAAACATCGTTATAGGTAAATAACAAATTGTAAACATTTTTAGATATAAATTATAGACCACTTTTAGATAAAAGACATGTCAAGATTGTTTACCTTTAGTTAATTACCTAAACAGATGGAGTATAGTTTCCTTGTATTTTATATAGATATGGTGTGATTTGGAATACCTATGGAAGCCATGAACCGAAACAAACCCATCCCATATACAGGATAAGGGAAAGTGCTTCTTACATTCCAGCAAAGGAAACTATTAACCCACAATTTTACTTCCATTTTTAAGACACACCATTATCGACTTTAACACATAGCATTAAAAGGCGTTATGACTGCATTTTAAGTAAGCTAGGCTATAGAATCAGGATATTTTGAAACAAACAAAAAATAACTTTATTGAATGGCGATAAAGATTACTTATGAATGCAGCAGTAACATACTTCAGTTATTCTAGGGAAGCCCACGTTTCTTCGTGTAAATTAAGCAAAATTGAGCCGTATTTAGTAGTAATAAGGTTTTCGTTAGACGTAATTGTACGTTGGTTGTGTGATACTGAAATGGATTGTGGTCCCTAATGGCTTGATGGACAATTGTTAGCCTTTAACTCTCCTGATAGGAAACAGCTATGTTTGAAGTCTGGTTTTGCTTGCTCTTTATATTATACATAGTCCCGCTTACAATCCTACGATTCATAGGATGAACTCATGTAGAAAGCTGGTAGGGGGTTGCCAGCGCGACGCAAAACAATTAAGATCCTTGATTACAAAGGTATCAGAAAGCAATTGTGCTACAGATCTGCGCCTACCAGTCGATGTAGGTATTTATAACCTGTGCAAACGGTGTCGCTAAGAGCTTACAAGCAGACTACAGCTACCAGCTTTGTAACACGTGAAATACGTGATTGCACTCATAGTCTATGAAGTGTGACAGTCGTGGAGAGGATCCAGCACTTGGGACTCGAGGTGGCACTGTACAAGTCCGAGGTCATGTGCTTCCATGCCCGTCGGAACGCGCCACCTGCGGGATCCTAAATAACGGTAGGAGGAGTTCAAATCAGATGTCGAGTCGATGATGAAGTATCTAGGACTCGCCCTTAACAGCCGGTGGAATTTCGAAGAGCACTTCCGACGTCTGGCTCTCAAGCTGATCGGAGGGAGAGGGAATGGCATGCGGTTGCCTCCTTATGCGAAGCAAAATGCTAAAAATAAGAGATTTTTGTCAGATAATGATACAAGTAACTTGTGAAACAATGTTTAGCATTATGTAATCAATAATCAGTTTAAGATCGTAGTACCAGACGCTATTAAAAGAAATAATATCTATTTTATCATCGATTTATTACTTGCGTGACAGAACAAAAGGACGAACAATATTTTCATTTCTAAACACCTCCTACTTTAAAGTGGGTGAGTGAAACACTCCTAAATCCTTTCAGGGCCGGATGTCATTGATTTTTACTTCATCACTTTTGGTGTGCAGTGTCAAGATAGCCGCCGTGATGGGAATGCCACTCAGGTGACACCATGGTGGCACTTGACTGTTTTAAAATTTGAGTGGTATTATCTTAATGGAGGGGAGTACTAATGAGGTTCGATGAAAGGCGAGTAGATACGTGTGGTGTATCTTAAGCTGCCCTAAAATCAAGTAGACTTATGGCTTGATTAAATTATTATTGGACTAAATTATGTTCGAACCTAAATTATATTGTACTAGCGTCTGCCATCGGTTTCGTCTGCGTGAAAGTAGGTTACTCGATACAAACTTTGGACCCATCATTATGGCCGCTATCCCACTGGTGTTTTACGAGCGGTGGCGCTTCTCCAAAGTTTGCGCAGCGTCAACGTTGCTGAGACGCGACGTTGACGTCGCAAGTTTCTTGCATACCGTACTCCTCAAATCGCAACATGTGTGCAACGTTAAAGTTGCGTTCAGCGGATGTAACGCTCGCCACTAGAAACTCGCGGCGTTAACGTCGCGTCTTAATGTTCTTTTTTATTTACTCTACAAACTATTTCGTTCTTAACGAAAGTATTTAACACATGATTGTTGCAGCAGGTAAACTGAGTTTGCATCATCATTCCGAAAGCGTTCTTTGGAGGGCGTCCAACTTCATCCTTCACCTTTAGGGGCCGAAACTGCGCGCGCGGTCCCATACACAAGTGCTCCGTCACGAAGACCCGCGCGGACACCCGTCGCGGAGAGCCGCTCCCCGCGCTCGTTTTGCTACGTAATATTACATTAAAGTTCTTCATCGACACGACTACATGCACACCGTTAAAGTTGAAATACCTACACTGGACAGGAAGTAATCCGGTTTCTGCTTTATAGAAAGTTATATATTGCAAAAGTTGATTATTTTCATAGAAGCGAGTTCGACTCGCTTCATGAACAGAAGACTATAAAACACAAAGTCCTCGCGTTCACAGACTCATCAACGCGCAGACCAAGCCCTTGGAACTAGAGTAATTACAAGTTATTGCCAGTTATTTTTGCGGCCCTGTGTACTTAAACCACCATAGGCCATCATCATCATCAGTTAGTTTGGGTTTTGCCAATCACTATTGTCTGCATTTCTTTTTATTTCTCCTTTTGCAGGTCTGCTGGAAGATTTTTTTTGTGAAATAAGCAGTCCCCGAGAGTCTGCACCTATTATCCAAATCCACATCTTTTTCCCTACGCCAGAACCTTAAATAAACTAAACCAAAAACGTGAAAACCTTTCATTCTACCTTTGTAGTAGTAATATTTATAAAAAAAAAAATATTTTTCTGTGTGCATAAATAATAAAATAAAGAAATAAACTTAGAAAGAACTTAAATTCGTGACCATGCGATCAAACTCGGTAAAGTTTTAAAATATTACACTATCAGAACGTGGATGATGTTTTGCGCTGAGGTGAAATCACAGCATTAATTCAGATCTGATGCAGTGCCAAAAGATATGATGACATCGATCGCTCTGATTGATCCAATGTGGTGCACGCAGCCGGACTTTCCTCAATCACCCATCGATTGAATTGTGAGAAACAATCTAGTTGGCTCGGCTTTGGATTGGACGCAAACCTCACGAGGCAAGCCTAAAGTGAAAATATTTAAAACAATTGACCTGACCGGCATTCGAACCCGCTATCTCTGACGCATGCTCAAGTAAGTTCGTTTTAAAGATTAGTCTCTAAAAATCCTTTTTTATTATTGATAGGTTCGCACTTGGCTACTGTCTCATCTGATGGTAACTGATGATGTGGTCGATGATGGAGTACGCTTGTTAGAAAACCTATTTACTCTTGACAAAAGACCGCCACGTAGTAGCTATCGGGAAACAGAGACTTCGACAAGGAGTTCCTTTCCTTAGTAGTACGCACAATTAAGCGAGAACTCTTTGTACGTAGCAGTGCGTCGCGTGGCGTCGCGTCGCTAATGTAGCTCTGCAAGTCTAGTTGCCATATAAAATGTATAAACGTACGTGGCCCACGTGTGCGCAACGTAGTTCTACCTTTATTGTGTTCTATTTTATCTAACCATAATATATTATTATAATAACTATATATTATTTCAAGGCTACATCTTCTTTTCTCATTCACATGAAAGCATAGCGCTCGTGGAGACCAACCCTGGATTGGATTTGTTTGTTGATGAATGGAAGATAATAAGTTTGCGTTGGGATTGCACAATTTAATTCCACCAAGTCCGTTCCATTATCGGACCACTAGATGTATGGCGTTGCGCCATCGGTACATGGTGGACATCCTACCCATACGTACAAAATGTTTTGAGAATACATTCATAATGCGTAGGTACAGCTAAGGAGTGGTATAGAGTCTGTGTTTCCTGATAGCTACAACCTAGGGGTATTTAAGTCAAGAGAGAATAGGTTACTTCTAGGCATCGCCTACATCATCGCTTACCATCAGGTGAGATAGTGGTCAAACGCGAGCCTATTAATAATAATTAAAAAAAAATATTATTAGAAAGTTTGCGATTCTATGAGAAGACAGAGTGAAAGGATTAACATATTTTATTATTAATCGTTATTTTGATGAACCAAATAAACAAATAGAAGTTAGATAACAAAAAGAGACTGTATTGCTCAAGTGTGGGCTTTCCACTTATGTAAAAAGGCCCACTTTTGAGAAATGAGTTCTAGATCTTGTCTCAATGATCTAGATATCTATACAGGAATGCGTGCTAGGAATAGAAGATGACAGTAATTATTTAGATGACTATCGTAGGCATATCTAGTCAACACAAAAATAACTACAAAAGGGCCAAAAGAATGAACGAAGCCACGCTAACACAAGATTGAGTTGGTTCACAAGATTGAAAATATTTTTTCAATACACTTAGGCCGAGTTCCCACTACGTCCTGACGACAGATAATCGTATAGTTTTAAGTGTTATGGCTTATATATTTAAATGGAGGTGTTCATATAAAGGACGATACGATTAACTGTAGCCTACGATTTTTTTTTGCTGTGACAATACGTCAATGTAATAATGTCATAATAGTGGGAACGGCTAACACGACAGTCGTCAAACAATAAAAAATTGTTAAGACTGGCGTTAAATCATGTGTCGGTGTTGCGATTATCTGCCGTAGCCACGACATACAGTTGTTATGACGCCGTGTCGTAGGCCGCGATCCCACTATGTCTAGTGGGAACGCGGCCTTACTCGAAAATCTGTTCTTATCTCTGCTCCTATTAGGCACGTAATTTACTTGTTTTCGCACTAGTGCGAAAAAATATGCGAGCTCGCCCCGCTACAATTTATTGTATTTATCGTATCAGGCTGGGCGCTGAGCGACCCCTACGAGTCCGGTCAACACCCATTTATTTATTTCTTCGTTATTGTATTGAAAAACTTCGTTTGATACGTGGACATTTGTCATTGCAGCACTCAACTCCAAAACAAGAATTTCGCTTCGGTCGCAATGACAAATTTTTCCCACTTGTATCCAAATGTTTTATTTTTTAAATTACAGACAAAGATCATGGACGGTGGTCACTCAGTCTTTGACTTAAGATCTTAAATCTCTTAGCTGGGGCAGAGGGCTTCCACGGTTGTCACCCAGTGTACTAAAATAGAAGCTAGTGTACTATAATAGAAGCTAGTGTGCTATAATAGAAGCTAGTGTACTATAATAGAAGCTAGTGTACTATAATAGTAGCTAGTGTACTATAATAGAAGCTAGTGTACTATAATAGAAGCTAGTGTACTATAATAGAAGCTAGTGTACTATAATAGAAGCTAGTGTACTATAATAGAAGCTAGTGTACTATAATAGAAGCTAGTGTGCTATATTAGAAGCTAGTGTACTATAATAGAAGCTAGTATACTATAATAGAAGCTAGTGTACTATAATAGAAGCTAGTGTACTATAATAGAAGCTAGTGTACTATAATAGAAGCTAGTGTACTATAATAGAAGCTAGTGTACCATAATAGAAGCTAGTGTGCTATATTAGAAGCTAGTGTCCTATAATAGAAGCTAGTGTACTATAATAGAAGCTAGTGTACTATAATAGAAGCTAGTGTACTATAATAGAAGCTAGTGTGCTATAATAGAAGCTAGTGTACTATAATAGAAGCTAGTGTACTATAATAGAAGCTAGTGTGCTATAATAGAAGCTAGTGTACTATAATAGAAGCTAGTGTACTATAATAGAAGCTAGTGTACTATAATAGAAGTACTATAAAAGTAGCTAGTATACTGTAATAGAAGCTAATGTGCTATAATAGATCTAGAAATTCAAAGATGTGACGCATTGTTACTGCATGATAAATAACGGCTCATACGGGTAAGTCTCTCGAGATCTGGGTCCCAACAGTAGTAGTAGAATTTTATAAGCTATGTGCTATCACCGTTCACAAGGACGATAGCGTGATGGTACTCCACTTTTTAATAATAAGAGCTCAAATGGCCGCCATCACGATCTCTTAGTTATGCAACTCTGTCGAATCGATTCTCTCGAGAAAGTGAATTAATCTAGTTTCAATTTGGTTTCTATTTTAAAGAAATTTCTTTGATACAGTTTGTTTTTTTTTTTTTTAATATTATTTTAAAAGCAGAAAGATGGTCGTTATGTATCATCTAGAATATTAGAGGTATTGCAGAAGATGCGTTGCCACTAGAAGGAGGCGGCCACAAGCGTGAGGGAACGGACGTCCTCACACCCTAGCCGCCAGGACCCCGAACCCGATTACGAGTCATCGTAGGCACGGGCTTGCGGACGACGACCAATGGGTAGCTCGCCGTCCGACTGTCCGGTAACCATCTGGACCGAGCACGAGTCGTCGACGACACTTAGTGTTCCAGGCGCGTCTTTTAAAAAAGGTTTCAGCAAAACCGTAAGGGCCCAGCTGGGCCGAAGACTACTGGGGCCATGGGTTGACTTTCGAAAGTGAACCCCGGGGTCCTAGAACGCCAGGCAAAGAAGGAACGTAGGTGTGGTTTTTGCCAGTAAAAGTTTGACACAAACCTCTCGCTCCACCCTAGATCGTGAGATGTCATTGGATGATTTCCCACCTTAAAAAGCTCCTCAAAAATAGTTCGGTATGGTGGTAGTCTTTGCCCGGAACAGCTTTTGCTTCTACGCCAAGAGCTTCATAATCAGCTTTTTAATGTTCCCACTGCTGGAACTCAGGCCTCCTCTATGGAGAGGGAATGGGCCGTAATCCACCTCGCGAGCCCAGTGGATGTCATATGTCTTCTTGGTTCGAGGACATGCCGGTTTCCTCACGATGTTTTCAGGGGTAATAACATTTTCACAAAGCAATGCGTCTGGCTAAGTTCGTACACGTGACTTACAACTCGTAAGTCGGGACCGTTACTAATAGGCTCCACCACCACCACCACTGCTTTACCCAAGAGCTTTACTAAGTACTTTTGGTGGATTTACCAATAACTATACTAAAATAAAAGTATTAACCAAGCTTGAAATCATTGTGTAGAACCTCGTAGACCTATTTTCGTAGCGCTCGGACATAGCTTCATATAAAAGACATCAACGCTCAAAACGGAACAACATCAATTTTCTTAAAGGATTTTACCGACACTATTATCTTGATAGGTCTAAAGATTTTTATTAAATTACCGTTACATTATTAACAAAAACATCAAAATTGTATTGTGTGATCAGAAAAACCAAACATGACTGAACAGAAAAATACATTAACGTCGTGAACAGCGCATCATTATAATCAGCTCCTATTGAATCGTTGTAATACACTGTCAGTCTACAAATCTCCTGACATCATCAATAGCCTACTGACCAATAATTACCTATATAGCTATGTAGGTATAACAAACATACCGGCTGCGACGAATACCATATAATCCAACTTAAGCCGCTGTAATTAGAATACAAAGTTACGCCTACTAACCCAATTATTTTGTGTTTCAAAACACGTATGGAATACCCTGGAGCGCCAGAAATTGGTTATTCAGCGCGCGAAAGCTCCGCGGCGGGGGACGGGAGGGAGGGGGGAAGAAAGTACCTGCGTGCGCACGCGCACCTGTTGTCGCGACGCCCACTCAGTCGCTCTCCGACAGCCGGCCACTTTGCACGCGCCATGACTGCGCGCCCCACGAAAACGCCGCGAGTGTTTAATATTATTACAGTGTGAATTATCAAAATGGATGTTCTGTATATCTGTGTTATCCTGTCTCTCCTTCAAGGTTGGTTTTTAATTTATTTTTCATCAAGATTCTCCTATTCATAGTGTTCACTGTACTACTTTCTTGGGAGAGTTGTGTTGTGATCAGATTTCTCTACTTTTTTGTGTTCTTCTTGGTTATACTATTGTTTGTATTTGGTTATTATTTGCAAAGGTTTTCCACTCGGTTGATGGTGAATGTGGGCTAATTTCCTATGGGTATTGAGGTCGCCATGATGCCTGTCACAGGTGACTGTCTGCGGTTTGTGTCTCAAACTTCATGGGACGTGGGTTCAATGATTGCGCTAGGCTCAGTTTTCATATCGTATTTTCTTACTGTTATTCCAATAGGAGTGTTAAATGATATTGCATATTGAGTGGTAATTTTTCCACTTAGTTTATTATTGTCGCAAATCGTGAGACAGTAAATTGTGAAATGGTACAAAGTCTTGCTGTATTCTAATCATACTTGCGCCGCTACCAAAAGCTCATATTCATCAATAGACAAATTATTTTACAATCAAATTAAGGGACCATCCAATTCTAAACTTTAGCTCGTAATATGTTCTGTTCACTTGTAAATCTTTCGCTGTTCACACAACATTATTTTATACCCTTGAACTTAAGAACCTCCTGACCCTTCCAAGGTTCACAACACCATCGTCTATCCCCAAACGATTCATTATCATTGGCGTACTCTGCTTTCTTGCCGTCTTTCGTTTCCGAGTAATGTAGGTCAAATATTGTTTCGCGTCTCTCTTTTTAAATTGCTCAGTTTCTGTCTGAGATAATTGAGAATATGGCGCTTGTGTTTCAATTTCTATAAATTAGCGCTTGATATATTAAAAAAACTTATTGATTTTATTAACAGTATTCAATTAAGTTAACGAACAAGAATCATAGTTCAAATCAATAAGTTTAAAAATCCCGACAGATTTCAGAATATTTTATGTTATGTTCAAAATTTTCTTTACCATATTGATATAACCAGTATACTATAATCATAATCTTCGCTCATAACGTAACTTTAGCTTACTTTTTCTGATCTATAAGTCAAACTCGTCTCTACTCGTGCTTTCTCTTTGGAAACGGTTTAGATCTACATATAAGTCGCCAGTCAGAATTGTGCTTGGAATTTTTCCCTGAGTAAGTAATCTGTCGACAGCAACAACAATTAAATTAGGTTCAGGTTTTCGATAGGCGTCCACTGCTGGACATAGACCCTCCCCAAATGTCGCCACAATGAACGGTCATATGCGTCTCGCATCCATCGGATTCCCCGCAACCTTCACCAGGTCATCGATCCAGCTTGTAAGCAGCCTTCCAACACTGCGTTTTCCGGTACGTGGTCGTCACTCCAGAACGAGAAGATGGCCGTTGGGGCCGAAAGCCCCAATGGCCATCTGTTCTGCGAACAATGTGCCCTGCCCATTGTCACTTAAGTTTAGCGATCCTTCGTGCTATGGCGACATTATCCACTCATCATCATCATCATTTCAGCCGAAAGACGTCCACTGTTGGACATAGGCCTCCCCCAAGCGTCGCCACAACGACCGATCCTGTGCTTCTCGCATCGACCGCACTCCGGCGACCCTCACCAGGTCGTCCAGGTCGTCGTGGTTTATCCACTCAGGCCTCTATATTTTCCCAACTATCTTTGGGTAGGCTTCTAGTTTAATCGACTGAGGTTGAAACCATTATTAAATAAATGGAGGAATCTCCTTTCGGACATTTATGACCCACTAGGTAACAGTAACCTTTGAAATACTGATTGTTCGGTTTTCGTACTCCAAACTACTCACTGTAGAAAAAACAGAATTCCTTCACATTCCGAAGATTTCCGAAATATCTCTTCATCAGTGTCCGACTTTAGGCTTCAAACTTGATCCTCTCCAAGCTTTCTTTTCAATTGCTTGCTCTTGATCACAACATTGCATAAAATCATGCAAGCACTGCACTAACCTAGTTCCCTTCATCCATATTACGTTGTTTTGCTCCATTATGTAGATGCAACAAGAAATCTCCCGCTATCTGCGCACGCGTCATCGTCGAGTGGGTAGTCTGCAAGACGCGCATGATAACCGTGTATTAGGACGCTTTGAGCCGTGACAAAGTGTATATACGTAATGCGTCTGAGTTCGGGATTGACAATAAACTGATAATTATGTTGTGCAATCATGTCGTTGAATTTATTTATTTATCAAAAAGTACAGTATTAATCAAATATTGGCAGTATTTCGTTTCGCCTCGTCGTTTATACCGCGTACATCGAAGGACTGGAACAATTTGCCTGCAGCGGTCTTCCCGACCGATTATTATTACGAGTATTTAGGTGTTTTCAAGGTTAGAGTAAACTAGTGTGCTTTAGCATCAACGATTGCTTCGCTGCTTACCAACAGGTGGGATCGCAGTCAAGCACTAGTTCATATCAATTTTGAAAAAAGTATGTCAAATCAATCCCGTAGAACCACTGCTGTATATTTCAACGTTGGATCCGGTTTGGAGATCGGACTCAGTTACAGAAATAGACAGATAGACATGAAGTGGATGCAGCAAATGAGATACAATGTTATCACACCGTCAGAGAAATTCCTAATATTTTCTATTAGGCTAGTCTCCGCTTAAATTGGCCGCCATAACATTGATACGTCAGGGGACTGTACGTTCTGAAGTGTACAAATTATAAGTAGGTTAGCTTAATTAATTTGGTTATTTTGTTACATTGTTATGTTATAAGCAATAGGTAGAATAAATTTTTGAGTCTTGTTCGGTGTTCTGTGTGTTTAATTGTTCTCTCTTCTTACGTTTAAGGCCATTAGGTGCTCCTACTACTACAGAACTATCTCTCTACAAAAACTTCAACAGGAGCGTTTCTTATTTCGAAATTTGTCATGTGATTTCATCACCAAACCTACGTCTTTACCAACTAGCTTAGGGTCAGCTTCCAGCCTAAATATACGCCGCTGAATATGCGTGTTTTACATAGAGCGACTGCCCATCAGACCTTCACAAACCAGTTACTGGGCAATTCTATACTCCGTGAATAGACTGATGGTCAGACTTTCCGGCGCCTGAATACATGTAACTGTCAAAGATCTACGAATGACAACCGGGACCAACAGCTTTACGTGTTTTCCGAGGCGCGGGATGCCAAGAATCTATATACTCGTACCTATTTAAAAGCGAACTCACTGATTAAGCACGAAATCTCAGAAACTATAACACCTACAAAACTTAAAATTTGGAAGGAAGGTTCCTTATAGGGTGTAGACATCCCCTAAGAACGAATTTTACGAAACGCCAACCCTGAGGGGCTAAAACGGGGGTCCTAAGTTTATGTGGAGTAACCTACTTCCACGTTGGCGAAGCCGCTGGCAGAAGCTAGTGTTAAAGATCAAGTTAGAAAGGTGAAAAAAAAATAAGATGAATGAAAAAAAATCATTGCCATATCGTGTACTTCCAAGACAGTAGGGTTATCAGCATGTTCTAATGCGCCTGCTATCTTCTAACCTTACCTCCGTGGTAACTGGAGCGCGAAGCTGTTGGCGTGTGTGTAAGTAACTGTGGACATGTCAGCTCGTCATCGTTTAGCACTACGCTAACTGATATTCCCCGGTTGACAGTTAACTTTGAGAAAGATTCGTCACTTATTTCTGGCCGCGGCTTGTGTTCTGTTTTTCATATCAAATTCAAATTCTATTCTATTTTTATTGCTTCTATTTTTTTGATTAATTTCCATATTTCTTAGAATGTGTTTTTAACATAATCTGGATACTCGTTTAATTTTTGGAGGTATGCGGAACTGTTACGTTTGGTGGGCAACTGCGCGATAGATGATTTCTGCCTGTTCAAATCGCGCGTAGAACTTTGATAGCGCGATGCAGGATTAGTTCTTATGTGACGCCATAGATGTCGCTACATCTTCATACAGTATTCTCTTCTTATGAAGATTGTAGTCATTACATTAGAATAATATAATCTCAATTCTTATCAAAATATATAAATTAAATATTACTTAACGTTGTTTGAAATTTCCATTTTTTTTTTCATTTAAAGTTCGGACACATTATAATAATTATATGTATATATTATAATAATAATTATCATCATCAATAAAAAAAAAATATAAAGATATGTTAATTGTTACCTTTATTAACCCTTAATCATAAATCATGTGAGATAGGGGGGAAAAGCGCGAACCTATCAAGAATAAAAAAAAAAATTAAACTTATTAAAATTAGTAAATTTATTATTAATCTTTCAAAAATGTCTTCTTTGTCATTTCTATCATCATTTTGAATATTGATCATGACAGGCGATATAGAAGAAAACTAGTATCTAATAATAAATTGTTTCATAAAAGACTTGCATAATTCAGTGTTATAACTGTCGTCCTCGTCCTTCTGGCGGTCTTTGCGCCCGCGCCGGATGTGCGCGACACCCCCGCTTCCGGTACACACAACTGACCCGTTGTAACCGAATCATTTCGGGAGCTCAGAAATTTAGGGAGAACATGTCGGAAAGTTCGTTTAAAATTTTATAGAAATTATTTTCGATTCGATCATACAATTTTGTTTGTAGCGACGTCTATGGCGCCACATATGAACGAAACTACGTAATCCTGCATCGCGCAATTACAGTAATTCGAAAACCCAGGTTGTCTCCGTGAAAAAGTCAGTAACACCGAGGCCGGCCATCCTTGAGGAGCTGGGGTGCATCGAATGACACATTAGTCCCACCAGTACACTAAATACGCGCTTTAGTTGTAGAGTTGCGGACACAAGCCCGAAATACTCGTACAGTACAATAGCATGCGTGCGTGACGTAAGGTGGTCGGAAGCGAGAAAGAATGGGATGCGGTTACCTCTTTCTAAAAAGCAGTAATGGCAGGAGATGGCCGCGACTCCCGACGCCCGGGACGTCTTCTTTGGGCCACCAGTCGTGGGTCGATCCTCGGCTCGGGCTTACGGCAACGAGTAAGGATCGAGCCCGGGTTTTCGACGGCGCGTAGTGTTCCATGCGCGCCTCAAAGAGATATTACCAAAACCGTAGAAGCTCAGTAGGCCAAGGAAGTATTAGTAGGAAAAGGAAACCGCAACTTAAGGACATGTGGATATTAGTCAATAAAAGTCTGCCATCTAGCCGGGTCGTCCCACCCTAAAGTGAGAGAAATCATTGCGTGATTATCCTACCTCAAAAAAAAAACCCGGTCTTGTGCCGAAACGAGACATGGCCATGCACAAACACAGACACGTAGACTACGACATAAGACATCCAAAAAAAATGTCGCATTAAAACCTGGTTGGGTCTCAATAAAATTCCTTTTAAAACGTAACATTTCTGACATATTTCTGAACAAAAACCTTCATGATAAAGGATCGATTATCGTAGACTAGTGTGTCTGAGCAAGAATGTGGTTTTTTGTCGCCGTCCCCGGATACCTTTGTGTTGATGGGTACAAAAAATGATATGTTGTTGGCGTTCCGCTTCCTATGTCGAAGTGGCGATGCGATGGCGTAATATTTATACGAATTAGAGAATTCCTTGTGATGTAATAATTCGCTATTTGCCTGCACTTATTTTTGTATAATGTTTTATACTTAACTAGTTTCTGCTAGCGGCCTCGCCCGCAAGAAAATAGGTTTTTTTATACAAACTGGACCTCCATTTCATATTCCTAAGTTCTTCATCTTTCACAAAAATAATCCATCGTTGACTTGGTCTCTCCGTAATCGCAAATAAGTTTTGAGAATAGTTTTGGCCGCAAAGCCGGTACTAGACGCCGTAGGCGTGGGCTTGCGGACGGCGAGCAATGGGTAGCTCGCCGTCTGGCCGTCTAGACCGTCTAGACCGAGCCTGAGTCGTCGACGGCGCGTAGTGTTCCACGCGAGCCTCAAAGAGAGGTCACAGGGCTGAAGCCTACTGGGACCAAGGGTTGAATTCCGAAAGGGAAACCCGGGTGTACCTGGAATGCCAGGCAAAGAAAGAACATAGGTGTGGTTTTAGTCAGTTGAAGGCTAACCCCCTCCCTATAGTGAGGGGGGTTATTGGATGATTTCCCACCCTAAAAAAACCCTTTTACTAAAAGCTGTCCTGATGACAGTTTTCTCAGTATTTTTTACAGTTTTCAGTCTTACACATAAGTCATAATCATCATTTGAAGACTGCTGACATGAATGTAGGTCACTACTTCGCCAGCAGCCATAGGGTTAGGTTAGACTTAGATCGATAAAGTTTCTATCGATCGGCGTTCTTGTCTATGTAGTTTTTAAACACCTTCCCGTTGACCGTCCATCTGTCTGTCTGTCTGTCAAGACCCTTTATCTCGGGAACGCGTGGAGGTATCGAGTTGAAATTAAAACCTTATACTCAGGTTTACGGTCCCTTAAAGTTGTGAAAAAATCGAATCTCCGAATTAATGAAAAAAACAGATACGGCCGTTTATGTCGCAAAAACGTATATTTCGACACTCTCAAGGAAATTAAAATTCATAGGGTTACTTTCCATTGACCTAGAATCCTGAAATGTGGCATTAAGCAAGGTCTCATAGCACCAGTATAGGAAAAAATCTAAAAACTGAAAATTTGTTGTTACGTTAGAAAAAAGAAAACGTTTTGTGATTCGGAAAAATCTTCGTAACTCAATTCGGGAATTGAGCTTTTTTCATAGGTTTGTTCGGAACCTCAGTGCACGCGTCCGACTAGCACTTGCCCTGTTATTTTGTTTTAATGTCGATTATTCTAGGCAAATATTTTCGTGTTAGTATTTTCGTGTTAGTAGTTATAGTGTACCATAACTTTCACTGTCTACTTAGAGAACTGGACTTAGATTAATAGCACGTTCTGATACACTTTGCAGGCACGTAAACTGCCAAGTTAGAGTTCGGAAGGTCATTGGGGTAACGACTGGCTGTTTTACTAGCGACTTGTATCGCGTCTTTTATTTTTAAAACGTGTGTAGCATAGACATTAGTCTGCATGAAAGTGTGAAAAAATAAAATAGTTGGAGTCGAAGAAATATTATAAAAAGCGTAGAAAATATTATAAACTAGCTTCTGCCAGCAGATTTGCCCGCGTGAAAATAGGTTTCTACGTACAAACTTTGGACCCCCGTTTCATCCAGTTAGGAGGAGAATTTTGGGGAACCCTCTCTTAGTGCTCGCCTACATCATAAAAGGAAACTATATGCAAAATTTCACGCTCTTAGTCCCAGTAGTTTCGGCTGTGCATTGATATGTCAGTCAGTCAGTTTCTCCTTTTATATATATAGGTTACTACAGTATAACAGAGTAGGAACAAGTCAATACTACTTATTACAAAGTAGCTGATATGTTTGGAAAGTATAATAATGTTAACTCCGGCCTCGCCGCCGGGATTCCGATCCCTACTTCCGGCCACCGTAGGCACGGGCTTGCGGACGGCGAGCAATGGATGGCTCGCCGTCCGACGGTCCGGTAACCGTCCGGACCGTTTTTTTTTTTGAAAAAAGCATTATCCTTATTATGTATAAGGGTCGTGGAGATCATTGGATCGGGCCCGGCCGTGTCAACTTCCACCTATAAAAATAATATTTTTTTTTAAAAGAATTGTTTTATTTGCTTATAAACATCTAAACTAATAAATATTAATAACTTAATAGGTACATATAAACAAAAAATAATAACGATGTAAACGAAAAATATATTTTTGAGTAGTACCAAAAAAACTGTAAATATTTTATTTGTGGTCCCGAAATACAACTCCAAGTATAAAATTACAGTTGGAAGTTGGGATCGCGGTCCCGGTTCCTAGCACCACAAACCATGTATAAACGTATTATAAAACAAAGTCCTTCACCGTGTCTGTCTGTCTTCATTAAACTCAAAACTACTTAATGGATTTTCTATTTTTAGTTTGTATATATAATTTTATTAAAATTGGAATGCTAAATTATTAAGAAACTATTAAGCTATAATGTTTATTAGTTAAATAATTGTATAATAATTAGTTTACGTTTAAAAAAAAATTAAAAAATAATCGGTTGATAATTTTAATAAAATCTGTCACCTTTTAGCTCTGGTATCTTCTTTAACAACGACGTTATAAAGCTTTAAAGCTGTTAATAAAAAGACAAGTATGACGTGGTTTTTCACGTCAAACTTTATCATGCTCATACAGCCACCACAGAAAACGGCGAAAATGACGATAATATATATATATATATATATATATATTTGTATAAAATATTATTGTTATTTTCGTTTTTTTTTCTACCAATATTGATATTGTTTTCACCGTTAATATTTTATTTTTATATATTCATTACTGGTTAGATAAAAAATATATTTTTAGTGCCTATTCCTTATTACCAAACTAAAGCATTATTTATTTTTGTCAAGATAAACTATGATGTGGGCATAGACGACACACGCCGCAACCCTTCTGACAAAAATATTGTGCTGTTCTCACACGCTTGACCACGTTACGTAATTACTTCATGGTATGGGGTTTTCTGGTTACCTAAGGGTATTCGCACTACACTGCTAGTTAGAATATAAGTGTGGAGGAAGCTGTTGTGCTCTGATTGGCAATTATACCCCTCGATGTGATTTGATTGGCTGTCTAATGACTATATTGTGTAAATAATGTTAAACTCTTACGTGAGTGATGGAAAATATGACTCGACTAGCGGCTGCCAGTGGCTTCGTCCGCGTGAACGTAGTTTTCTCCATTCCTTTATGCCGCCCGATACCACGCCTCGCATCCCACGTGCGTATTCCACGCATTACAATAAATACTTGTATGAAATGGACATTTGCGGGGGCTACGCGTGCGGAGCAATCCCGCATGCGTGATGAAATCAGCACGATATTAAACCACCGATATTACCAACACCCTGGAGTGATTTTTGGAAAATCCTCTCTTAGTGCTCGCCTTTGTCATAAAAGGAAACCTAAAGGTAGTATCGGCTGTGCGTTGATATGTCAGTCAGTCAGTGTCTCTCTTTCTCGATTATGAGAAAAAATCAGGAATCGTTGTATTAATTTGTGTAAACTTTATATTTTGTGTTTATTATTTGTA
This sequence comes from Mythimna pallens, assembly GCA_961205895.1. Taxonomy (NCBI): domain Eukaryota; kingdom Metazoa; phylum Arthropoda; class Insecta; order Lepidoptera; family Noctuidae; genus Mythimna; species Mythimna pallens. The sequence continues at coordinate 2,933,387 of OY540824.1, forward strand.
ACAATATCGTGATGGCCCAGTGGTTAGGCACTTGCCTCTCTTGAATGAGATAGCGAGTTTTAAATCGGGCAAGTACCAATATATTTTTTTAAATTCATATATAGTTTAGTACTAAGTTTATCTAGGACGTTACTGACATTGAGTGGCTCGGCAAGCACGTAGAGCCGGTGGTCTCGGTTGTCATTCATAGATCTTTAACAGTTGTCAGGTAGTCAGGTGCCAGAAAATCTGACCATCAGTCTATCCAAGTGGAGGTCTGATAGGCAGTCGCTCCATGTAAAACACAGGTATTCAACCGAATTCGGCTAGAGTGGAAGCCGACCCCAAGCTAGTTGGGAAAAGGCAAAGGGTGATGATGATACAAGCCTTTGGTACGCGCATGTTCCTTTGCGCTCCAGAGCAACAGTAACTCTTCAGAACAATCCCGCAGGCATCGGCCCTTCCCGGCCCTGTTTTTTTGCGGACATCTCTTTGAGGCGTGCGTGGATGATGCTGAACTTGTAACAATATCTTAAGTTCATAAACTTAACTACAAAATTTAACACAATTGTGTTAAATTTTGTAATTTTTGTGTTCATTTTCAGCACTTTAATATTTGCATCCTAATTCATGGTGATATGTTTTTGCGCCAAAATTATCGTCTTACGTACCGAACCTATTTATTGCTTCAATAACAAGTGAAGACACTGACTCCTGTAACACAGGTGCCACCTAGCTCAGTTGATATGTATCAACCTCTTTATGTCAACAAAACATTATTATTATTATTTCATTTATTTCACATAAAACATATTCATTAAATTTTTAAATATTTCAAAAATAATTTATTTTTATTTTACATTTAAACGTATAAAAACTGTATCCCACCGGTATGGGAAACAGGGTCCAAGCTACCTGCGATCATGGCTAAAGGGCTTATTATTATTATTGCAACTAAATAGCTTTAACTTTGACAATTTTACCAAGCGTGGCGATAATATTTATTCTTCAGATACAAATTGCATCATCCAAAGACTTGAACTGACTGTCTTTGTCTTGTCCAGAGTGCTAGTACCTACCTGTACAGACTCCTGCCCCTACTGCTTATGTTATCAAGCAATTTTTTTAGCACGACATGAATTAGTTTTCGTAAAAAGTCTTATTAAGGTTAAAAATTATAAAAATTGTTGATGCACATATTTTTTTTTTACATTTTTTTTTTTAATTAGCTCTGACAGTTAGTTTTTCAGTAATTTATTACTGTCAAATTACTGACCAACGAAATTCAATGGACTAAGAAAATCCCTATTTTTCAGGTGTTCTGAAAACATTTATAAGAGGAGTTTTTGACTTATCGTGGTGGTCCTACCCACTACATGCGCCCATCACAAATCATAATAGGAGCGTAACCACAATCGAGGCGCGATCGAATGTCAGCCGCCGCCAAACTTAGGCAACTTCCCTTAGAAAACGGTAGCTGACGAAACTTTGTATCGTTCTGTAATTACAAGTGATGCCAAGGCACTGTTGCACGGTTCACGAAGGTCCCTGAAATAGCTAACGTAACTTATGCTGATTTTAAGTAGATACGAGACGTGTGAAATGAGGATTTGTTTTTATGTTCTTTTGGAGAGAAATTAAATCCGTTCTTACTTATTTGAGCAGTGATGGCCCAGTGGTAACTGCCCCGAATTATAAGTTGTAGATCGCAGGTTCAAACCTAGCCAGGCGTATTACTTTGTGTAACTTATTTCATACCCATTGCTCTCAAAACGATGAAGGAAAATATCGTGAGGAAACCGGTATGTCCTAGAACCAAAATTTCGAAGACGTGTGACGTCCACCAACTCCTTACCCTCAATGTACTTTTGCAATGGTTCTTTCGCAAGAAAAAGAAATTAGAAACTAGGTAACATCAAATACCTTAAGAAAGTATAAGTATACTTTGTAAGTATGTATTTTTTATGGCTCGAGATGGAGTACCCAGTCGTAAACTCACGACCCTGGCAAATAGGACACGAAAAGAATCGTCGGATCAATCCGACGCTAGCGAATAAATGGTTAAATACCTCAACAATACATAAACATTAAAAAGACTGCCATGAATAAAAATTACATTAGGTACAAACAGTAAAATAGTTTGCTCACCTTTTTCCGGGAACTGCACCAACTCAGCTTGGGGCCCGGTAGCTTCAGGACATCGGTCCCATCGATTGGTCATAAAAGCACTTGTGCGCATGACGTATAGCCTAGCTTCGTCTAGGACAAAGAGCTTGCAGCCTGCACCCAGTGCGCAGTTGCAGATCCTATCGATTCACTATTTAAGGATGAGCTAGCCGGCCCCACCAGGGTTTTCGGACTTCCTTTGTTCTCAAAACTATGATTTCTGGCAAGATTAAGAGTATAATTTGGAGTTTAACTCACTTGTACATCATCTCAGGTATCTTCAGAGCTAAAAGTTGCATTCATAAAGGCTGCGTTAAATAGTTATATGCTATGAAAGGTTTAGACTTTTTCTTTGTTCTCGAAACTGTATAAGCACTAAAAATCTTTTACAAACCTGCTCGGATGTCGTCAGAGCTAAATGTTTCATTCTAAATCGCTTTTAGCGATAACACCGCCCATTGTTACGGTGTTTTTAACATCGTGCGGATTTCATCATGCATGCGGAATTGTTCCGCATGCGGGGCTGCTGCCCAATATCACGCCCCGCATCCCGCTTGCGTATTCTACGCATTACAATGAATACTTGTATGAAAAGGACATTTGCGGGGGCTACGCGTGCGGGGCAATCTCGCATGTGTGATGAAATCCGCACGATATTAAAAACACCCTATTTAATTAAAATTTAAATTAAATACCTCTCACTCACACTCACTCATTTACTCACTTAATAACACTCACTCACACTCATTTTAAATTTTTTAGAGGTGTCTTCTTATTGCTGTCTTGAGATACCATAAGGATTAAAAGAAGAAATTTATGTAAAAAAAAATTCAATTTTTCCCAGCAAGGATTTTTGCGTTTGAAAGATTTTCCGTGGTCCTATAATGTAAAAGGCGAACCAATTCAGGTGGGTTTTAGTCAGTAAAAGTCTGACACGCCCTCTTACTTCACCCTAGAGCGCGAGAAGTCATTTGAAACCCAAAAAAAGGCAAAAAGATTTTAGCTAGTTTCTTTGTTCTCAAAGTTGTTAAGTAAAATATTTATGACATAATTTAGGCCTAGACTCTTCAGGCCAAAATAGGCATCTTTTTTATATTCCAGCCACAGAAATATCAATTCAATGAGCTTAGATACTTGTTGCTGGGCGTGTTTTCTTTTGTTTTGGCATGTTTTTGGGGAACTGAGATGAACTCTCCATAACGTACTTTTCGAGGATTGAACAAATTTCGACTTTTCGTGAAGATCGTTGCAGGCAGATTTTTTTTGTCTCTAAAAATACCGGCTACCAGTTTTTTTTTAAATAAACTTTAAAATCCACAGGATTAATTATTATCCTTGCTGGTCATTCACACAGAAAATAATAATAATAATGTTATTTTTTTTAAATGTTTGAATTACTTAAAAATGACATAAAAGTGAATTAAAGAAATAATTATTTCTGCGTGTTACGTAGTACTTATTAATTACGTATACGTACTAATTTTTAAATAGTCCAAGATAATTAAATATAGTTTCAATAAGTTACGCAAAAACGAAGTAAAAATATTGAAATGAAAGGAAAATGATGTTCATAAAAATAAATGTTTTGAAATATTAAATTACCTAAGTGTTCACTGTAAATAGAAACTATTATTTAGGAAATCAGAGCCTACCTATCGTTTTTGTGCCAGTCGCTATAATATTTTCTAATTCTAATGACTTCTCCCGCTCTAGGATGGAGCGGACTAAAACTACACGTATATTATGTTCCTTCAGTTGTCTTTTGCGTTCTAGGACCACGAGTATCCCTTTCTTACTTTTCACAATAGCCCTAGCAGGACCTCGGCCATCGGCCCTGCTGGGCGCCTACAGTGGTGGTGCAGGAACTTCCCGAACTTACCGTGTTCCGTGAGAACCTGCGTCATGCGAAAGGTGAGGCCGCCGTGAGGTCTTTCCAACCATGCTTCAAAGAGGGGACTTACCGCCATAATTGTCCTCACCCTATTTGGATTCCATGCGGGCCTCAGGGAGATGTCAGCAAATCGCAGGGACCCAACTGGGTCAAAAAAAAAAAAAAAAGCTGGGTCGAAGCCTACTAAGGCCACAGGTAGTGTGAAAGTGAAACCCGGGGCCCTGGGACGAAGGCAAAGAAGGAACAGGAGTGGGTTTTTAGTCAGTAAAAGCCTGACACTATTTCTCGCTCCGCCCAAGAGCGATAAGATGATTTTCCCACCTAAAAAAAGAAATAGGCTGAGGACCAATTCTTAATATTTATATGATCTACAACATTTCTCTGAAGTCTTGTGAACGCTCGTAATAGAATCTTTTGCGTGGGTGTTCCGAAGGTCGTCTGCCGGTTTTCTTCCACTGGAGCCTTACCATGATATGCTAAAATGTCAGTCGTGCGAGAGAAAAAGAGGGGTGGAACTATAAACCCTATATAGCTCCATCCCTTTATCAGTTTAGTTTATGTCGTTACGTGGTAGGGGGCTCTGGTTGCTAATGGCGACAGACAGAGATCACAAATCTGTTTTATTTTCGTTCACAGCAATTATTACGGATAAAAAATAATTGCCAATTTATTTCGTATTCGTGGCACAGTAGCTTAAAATATTCCAGACAGGCTTTATTTTTCGTAAGGTTTGTGTATTGCTAAAATGGCTCAGTAAATTGTTTAGTTGCTATGATATAATGCACGTCCGGCTTCGCACGAGTGTGTGTGTGTAATGAAGATAAATAGACAATTTTTTTAATTTTAAAATTCTTTTTTGTTTCTATCATACAAATCTTAAACTTGACAATTATAAACAACAAAATAGAGTCATTCTGAAGATTGATATCAATAGGCACAGTTGGCGTCGTGGTTGTGCGATTGACGCATTTGTCGCAAGTTGGATTCTCGTACGTAACAAATATATACATGACTTAGATATTTTTTTGGTGCTTGAATGTTTATGAAAGTAGCCACGATACAAGAGTAATTCCTCTTTTTTTTAAAAAATGACCGTCAACTTAGTAGGTATCTACTGATATCGGAAGTCAAAAAAATTATTAGCTCAAGTCATTTAGATGCGAATCCTATGTCAAATAGTCAACTTAAGCCAGGCCCATATCCAAAACCGCATTATATTTATAAAAAAATCTAATATCCCCGCGGCCAACGATGCACCCATTAATACCGCACAATAATCACGTTTGCAGCCAATAACCAATACTATTAACAACAATAACAATAGTAACAATAATAATAGCTAGTTCAAGAAAACAAATAAATAATTAAATAAGCGCAGGTACATATTAAACTACCCAAACTCATTATTACTATTGTTATTATTATTATTCTCGTTTTATTTCCATTTATTTTGACATTTATATTTATTTTGACATTATTATATGACATATTAAATGATTTGACATTATTTTAATACTTGTAATACTAATAATTTTTGCTTTTCCTTTTTAAATGTAAGTGAGAGTTTTGAAATGAATTTTATTTTATTGAAATTTGTTTATTTGTTTTGCAGTGCCCTTACAGGGTGCATGTTTGAAACTTTAACTTTCAGTCCAACTACTGTTTGCAATAAACTGATTTGATTTTGATTAAATTTAATTTGTTCCTAATATAATTTTTGTTTTTGGTGTATAATAAAGAATATATTTATCTATCAATCTACTAACAACGAGACAAACTTATATCCTGAAAATACAATATTTCCTTTATACCTTCGACATATTTAACGAAGTGTTAAGTCTACATCCTGTCAACGAGCTTGTTATTCGTCTTATCTCAGAACCTAACATGCTTTCCGCTCAGTTGGGACATTGTGCAGTGAGCGAAAAGCCTGTGGCGAACGAAGATGCCAATATGCTCCGACGAGTTCTGTGGTTAAGGGCATCCAACTCGACATACTTCCACTGATTTTCATACAACCGCTCTTACGCGATTATGATGTTATTACACATTTTTCATTAGATATTTTGTACAAAGCATCTTGGGCTCCTATTGAAATCAACTTATAAATTTGTGTAAAACTAATCCAGTAAAGACCTCTGAAAGTCTGTCTTTTTGCATGAACTTTGACACGTCATAATTTACTCATAAATTTAAAAAAGTATAACAATAGAAGACTTGCAAATTTAATCAAGATTCGGAATGACGACAACTTTTTTCAAAAACTGATAAGGTTTAAAAAAAAACCACGTATTTCCTGGAACAAAGTTTTGTAAAATGTTTTAGTAAATCACGGAATTACCGTATGGTAAAAGAGTTTTCAGGCGTTATCTCTATTTTTTCGCGGTGCCTTTTCGTCGTTGGATTGCGTTAGAAGAAGTAACAAGCTTTTAAACCATGCTCGATGTTGACGATAAGCGAGTGAAAAAATACCCTGTTAACTGTTACTGGCTATAGTTAGATGTTATTTATGTATTTTTGTTGTTTCTCTCTCATGCATAATGTTGCGGGTTCGAAAACGCCGCATTATTCAGCCGCATCCGTTTAACCAGATCAAAATTAATAAGAACAATAGAGTGAGTTATTCGACACATCCGCGCAAAACAGCCAGTGCTCAGCAAAATTCTTGTAATGAACAGAGCCACAGCGCTGATTTTCATGGCCAGCCGTCGTCGACAAGACGTTGAACGGCCAGCAAATTATCATCTTATGAACTAAAAACAACCTAATAAACAAACTAAAGAAACAACATAATAATGGTAGCAGCTAGTATATAATAATACTCAAAAAAGGCTATGTTACTTTACGCCACTTCAAAACGGTGTCGTTTCGGCTGCGAGCGGCACATGTAAGTAAAAGTAAGTTTTGTTAAGATGTCGAGTGAAAGTATCATAATTAAGTTTAGTTACCCGCTATTTTGTAACTCATGACGCCACCTACCGTCCGTTATGAGAAGCTCATTGTTTGAACTCACTAACTTACCATTTTTTAGGTAATGCACGCGAATAATAACATCGAAAGTAGGCAATTTGCCCACGGTTATTTTTTCTAGTGACGCGTAAAGAAAGTGTTTTTGCTTTTTGGAGGTGCTACCTTGTGGATTGTTTTGGTTAATTATTTTGTAATTTTATTTGTGATTTAGCCATTACTTATAATAGGTAATAAATAGGTACCTGTAGGTGTCAATGTAGGTCACAAAAAATGTGAAAACTTTTCAATGAAATGATTAAAACTGAATTATTTGCATTTTTTTTTAATAATGTTAAATGTATGTGATGTGACAGTACTTTAAATAAATGATTGATATTAAAAGTGTAAATTTATAAAAATATTCGTAATATTGAAATTTTTGTAGTTAATATTTCTGCAAAAATTTCAAATAAAAAAGAGAATAATCTGCGGTATACTGCTAGCAAATTAATCAATGATAAAATTGAACATTCTTAAAAATACGAATATATAAAATCAATAAAATACAGGATAAGACTTTCAAAATTAGAAATAATGTAAATAAAATAATACCTGCGTAAATATATATATTATCACTTTATTATATATTATCACAACGGCATTTTAAACGCAATTGCGTTTAAAATTGCTGTACGTTTGGACTGTCCCTGTCAAAATTATTGGGTCATGTCTTGTAAAGGTGTGGCCAGTCATGGCAAATAAAATAAAATAAAATTTGTACAAGGTTAAGTTTTCTATGGGTCTATGCCACCCGAAATAAACTTACTTTTATAATTGTTATGATATTAAAAATTGCGAATAACAAAAATAGCAAATACCTATTACTCTGCGCAATTGTCTGAATGAGTCCCCGTAACCCTGGAACGCAAAAATGTTTGGGTTTTAGTCAGTAACCTTCCCTTTCGCACCACTCAGAGCGAGAAGAGTTAATTAATCATTTCTCACCACAATAAAAACATTAATTATTACCTCGGTTAAAGATTAAGCATTGCCACCAGCATGGTCACACTTCCAGTCGACAACGATGCGGAGGTGCTTTATGACGCCATATTTTAGTTACGAAAGTAGCCTTTAGTGTATATACATATATAGTTTTAATTAGTTAAGTATATTTGAAATAATCGTATGAACATATTGTACATTGATCAAAAAGCCAATAAAAAAATTCCTACCTACCTCTAAGTTTAAAAAAACCGGCCAAGTGCCGATCAAGCTCGCGATCGAAGGGTTCCGTGCCATTATCTATTCAACATTAGACCCTAAATTAGGTATAACCCTTTTTTAGTTTTACCTGTCCCGGTGTTTGTTTGTTGAAAAATCACGTTATTTGTACGGGAGGCCCACTTAAATATTAATTTCACTTAAATATTAATTTCACTTAAATATTTAATTTAGTCTGCTCTTAGGTATTTGTTGTTATAGCGGCAACAGAAATATAATATCATCTGTGAAAATTTCCACTGTCTAGTAATTACGCCTCGTGGAGTCTTAGTGACAGGATCTCATTTTTACCCTTTGTGTCTGAACTCTACAAATTACATAATTATACTCCATTTTTAGTGGTTAACTAAACGTAAATAAACTTGATATGTTTTTTGATTTAAAAAAATCGTATAAAAGACAAACAAAGATTATTTAAATTTAGTTAGTCACCAAACATCGGTATAGGTAAATAACAAATTGTAAACATTTTTAGATACAAATTTTAGAAAACTTTTCGATAACAGACTTGTTGTCAAGATTGTTTAGAGTAATAATAGCATAATCAGCCTTTTAATGTTCCCACTGCTGGGACTCAGGCCTCCTCTCTAGAAGCCCTCTCCCATATATGGTAGATTACGACTCATTCCCTAATGAGCCGTAATCCACCATGCGGGCCCTGTGCGGGTTGGTGAATGTCACATGTCTTTGAATTTTTGGTTCTAAGCTGCTAACATGCTGGTTTCCTCACGATGTTTTCCGTTTACTCGGCCACCACTGCTTGACTGGCCTTTTGGTCTAGTGGTTAGTGGCCCTGACTGCTATACCGGTCAGCTCGCGCTTGACCACTATATCACCTGATGGACAGGGACGATGCGGTCGACGATATAGCACTTTACCTAGAAGTAACCTATTCACTCTTGACTTAAAGATCCCTACGTTGCTTATTAGGAAACACTGACTCCGGCAGGGAATTCCCCTCAGCAGTACGCGAAATCATTTTAAGTTAATTTTCTCATAATTATAACTTCATATTTTGGTGCTTAAAAATTCTTCATGCTGTCAAGACGCAGCTAAAAGCTGTTTTTAGGGTTCCGTACCTCAAAAGGAAAAAAAGGAACCCTTTTAGGATCATTTTGTTGTCCGTTCGTCTGTTTGTCTCTCTGTCTGTCAAGACCCTTTATCTCAGGAACACGTGGACGTATTGTGTTGAAATTTAAACCTTACTACTATATAATATACTCAAGTTTGCGGTCTTGAAGCTGTGAAAAAATCAAATTTCTAAGTTAACAAAAAAAGAGATTCGGCCGTTTATGTCTCAAAAAACTTATATTTCGACACTTTCGAGGAAATCAAAATTCTTAGGGTACTTCCCGTTGACCGAGAATCCTGAAATTTAGCGTAAAGCAAGGTCTTTTAGCATAGGTTATAGGAATAAATCTGAAATCTGTAAACTGTTTGTCACGTCACAAAAAAAAAAATGCAATTCGTAAAAATCTTTGAGAATTCGGAAATTGAACTTGCTTAAGTAAGTTTATAAGGAGGGTTCCTTACAAACTTACCTATTTAAACAGTTCAGGGCTAGTTTTTTTTTTTAATGAAAGCACTTTTAAGCTTTCTTTTTGAACTCCTTCAAAATCGAATGTTGCTACTCATCAATCTATAACATAACATTCATAGTACCGGAATCGATACATTCAATACCTCGGTAACACCTGTCTCATCGTCTAGCGACGTAACACGAATAAATCGCATGCCTAGCTCTCCACCGACGCGCAAGTTCGCCGACGACCTGATTAAACCCAACTAACTGCGCATTGGACTCATAACGGTCCAAGAATGCGGCCCCGCCCGATAGCCAACACCTCACATATTACGGATTTCGGAATTTATTTAAATGGGACGGCTTATATTACAAGTTACAACTGTTATTAGATTCTACGGATATTTTGGTACGGATAGGTCTTTTCCATAACTGTTTTTAAGTCGGTTTTGACGTGTTTATACTTTTCTTGAACGATTGTAAATATATGAAAAAGTGCGGTTTTTAAACAGTTTCTAATTTGGAAAACACACTATTCTTTTAACACTTAAGCACTGAAAATGATCCTTATTAGTTAATAAAAATGGAATAAAATTAATGGCCAAACTTTATCTGTGACTCGAAAATAGATATGTTAGCAGGTAGCAGGCATTTTGATTTTTTGTTGTTAGTAAAATAATAATATGTACAAACGGATAGAAAAAGAAGTCATCATCATTATTTCAGCCGAAAGACGTCCACTGTTGGACATAGGCCTCCCCCAAGCGTCTCCACAACGACCGATCCTGTGCGTCTCGCATCCACCGCATTCCCGCGACTCTCACCAGGTCGTCGGTACACCTTGTGGAAGGCCTTCCAACGCTGTGTTTTCCGGTGCGCGGTCGCCACTCTAGAACCTTTCGGCCCCATTTCGCAAAAAGAACTCATAGGACATCAAATAATTCAGCCACATCGATGTCAATGGGAAAAGTGCTCAGCAAGCTGGGCACGATTTAAATTTACTTACGACACAGTCTAAATTGTGCATAATTTTGCATCTTCTGCCGAACTAGGCTAGGGGCCTGTATTACGGCGCGCAGTGTCTCAAACTCTGGAGCTGGGTCAGCAAGTAAGATCTCAAGAAAAAATGTAACTAAATTCCCCCTCAACTCTGCATCACCCTCTATTACCGCGTCGATGACACGGAACTTATCTCTCACTTTCGCCGAATGAATCACGTCCATATAATACTTAGAAAAAACTGTCTCAAAGTAATGAATCACGCATTTCCTGGTTTCTCTGCCATAAACTTTTTTTATTTATGGCCGGCAAAGAGCATGTCTACAAAAACACGTTTTTTTTTATAATTCACAACTATCGCACAACGCCATCTTGTCCGAAACTAAGCAGAACTTGTGCTATGAGTATTAGACAACTGATAAACATACTTATATATTTCTAAATGCATACTCGTACATAGAATAGATAAATTACACCCAGACAAGAAACAATGATCGTGCTCATTACACAAACATTTGTCCTGGGTGGGAATCGAACGCACGACCTCCAGCATTGCAGTCAGGGTCACAGACCACTAGACCAACAGGCCACTCTAAAATGTCTCTGTTAACTGACTCAATGACTCTACCTGTAAAAGTTTTTACAAGCCTCCTTGCATAAAGGATATAATGACAAATAACAGAATTATCCGTCATCTGCTTCTTGAAATGCTAAAACTGAAGGAAACAAGTGGGTTTTAGTCAGTAAATCAGTCCCTCCCTCTCGCTCCACTAACGGGAGAAGTTTATCGATAATTTCCTATCCAAATCATCATCGTCATTTCAGTCGAAAGACGTCCACTGTTGGACATAGGCCTCCCCCAAGCGTCTCCACAACGACCGATCCTGTGCGTCTCGCATCCACCGCATTCCCGCGACTCTCACCAGGTCGTCGATCCACCTTGAGGGAGGCCTTCCAACGCAGCGTTTTCCGGTGCGCGGTCGCCACTCTAGAGCCTTTCGGCCCCATCGCCCATCCGTTCTACGAGCAATGTGCCCTGCCTACTGCCTCTTTAGTTTGGCGATTCTTAGGGCTATGTCGGCGACCTTGGTTCTCCTGCGGATATCTTCATTCCTATCCAAATAATCTAAATAAAACCGGCCAAGTGCGAAGTGAACTCGCGGGTTCCGTACCATTATGCGCTCCCGCTGAACATCAGGACGGCTACCAGTCGATTCACTTTTAAAGTGAAGGCACGTGAACACATTCGCAGGAAGTTGGTGTAATCATTACAGCGTGGAATTGTTGGATTCGATTCTCATAATAACATTAATTTGTATGTTGTATGTATCTAAGTATATATTTATTATTGCGTTACTTTTCTTATTCTTCACTATTAAGCTACAACTACCATGTTATGATTCTGCACCACCCTTAGGTCGTCTGATAGAAAAGGCCTCAGGCATTAAGTCCGTCTATGTACAGTGTTTATTTATTTATTTTACAATTCATGAACACACATATATAATATAAGGAAAGAAGTTGTTGTTGTTGTTGTTGTGTTTATTACTAGTGCATCAAATTTTAATAAATAAATAAATTATCTATAAAAACAGCAAAAAAAACATGTTTTTTGAATGGGGCTCCCATTCAAAAAACATGTTATATCACAAATATCTATTTTATTCTGTTTTTTTAATTATTTGTTGTTGTTGTTTTGATTTAATTTGATCACTTTCTGTTTATTTCTTTTAATATTGCGACATCCTGTTGACTTTATATAAGGATTTCATTGGATAACTTCCTTTCGAATTACTTTAAATATTGCAACACCTTGTTCAATTTATATCGAATTAAATGACAACTTCCTTTCTAATTCTTATTATAATCCTCACAAGTTAAACCTGATCACCTCATCCTTCATTCTTCAGGATTAAACGAGAGGGAATTTAATTTAATTTAATTTTAATAAGTACAGTGACAGACTATGACAATCCGCACAGTTAAAAATAACATACAGTACATAAATCTGAAGTCCAATTATTGCCGTATACAGCACTCAATGTTTAATATGCTTCAGGAACAGAAAAAACACAGTACAGGTGAAGTATTATGGAGAAGTTAACTAGTTACTAATGTAATTACATTTTATATAAACAATTTCTAAATTCGTTAATACTGTTCAAAAACAAGTCTACCTTAGGACATATTCTGGAGGACACGGTGGAGCACACGGTAGAGGTGTGCCCTGCTTGGGCAGAGCACCGCCGTGTCCTCGTGGGGGCGATCGGCGGCAGCGATCTCTCGCGCCGGGCCTAGGTACAGGCCATGGTCCGGAGCGAGGAGAAGTGGCAGGTGGTCGCCTCCTTCTGCGAAGCATTAACGCGTGAGGCAACGGCAACGGTCCTCACGCCCCAACTGTTACCGGGATTCCGATCCCGATTTCCGGCCACCGTAGGCACGGGCTTGCGGACGGCGAGCAATGGGTAGCTCGCCGTCCGATCGTCCGGTAACAGTCCGGACCGAGCCCAAGTCGTCGACGGCGCGTAGTGTTCCACGCGCTCCTCAAGGAGATGTCAGCAACCTTAGGGGCCCAACAGGGTCGAAGCCTACTGGGGCCATGGGTGATGCGAAAGAGATCCCCGGGGCCCTGGAAAAAAATGGCAAAGGAGTGGATTTTTAGTCAGTAAAAGTCTGACACTATCTCGTGCTCCGCCCAAAATCATCTCATGATTCCCACACGAAAAAGAAAAAACCTTAGGGCATATTATATTATATTCATTGCACATTCTAGATAACAGGTTATTCTTAGAAACATTATTGTCACTAGCGGGAATATTAAATAATTGTGAATGGGCCGTAATCCGCCATGCGGGCCCAGTGCGGGTTGGTGGATAGACAAGCCGGCTCCCTCACGATGTTTTCCTTCACCATTGGATATTTTTTTAATAATTGTCTCACTGCTAGGCCAAAGGCCTCCTCCATTATACCCAACGATTACAATTTTTCTCGCTTTTTCTTATCAATTCTTAAGGAAGACATCCAGGTCGTCCCGCCATCTCCTTCGTTGTCTGCCGCGGCCCCGTATTGCTGTCTCAGAGCACTATTCTATGTTTTACGGGCCTGCATCTCGTCAGGCATGCGGCAGAGGGCAGATATATCGTGCCCAGTCTCATTTAAGTTGGGCAGCCTTTTGAGCCAAATCAAGGATTTTCGTTTTGGAGCGCAGTGTAGTGTTTCGAACGTAATCTGTTAATTTGGCACATAGTATGCAGCTGCGCTTCATAGCACGCTAACCAACCTTGAGTGTGCACTTTTGTATGTTCGTCTAAGACCATGTCTGTGTACCTTTAAGTCAGGATGGGTAAATTATGAATATGACCATCAGCCAGTGCCGTATTAGCCATGTAGCAAGAGTGGCAAGTGTTACAGCACCGCGTACTGAGTAGCGATGAGCCCGTAGGCTACCTAAGGACACATCACTACTCAAAGGCCCCACAGCCTGAATTTAAAAATACAAAAACCCGACTGCGTAAAAAATAACGTTAAACAAAAACTAAAAAGAAAAAAAAACAAGTTCTGTCCAGTAGCGTAAAAACCAATTTGAAAAAAACGAATAATAAATTCTAATACGGTACATATTGACTGCAACAGGCGGGACCCATTAGATGGGATGATTTTAGTCTGGATTATTTTAATGGGTCCCGACGTCACCTATCTAAGGGGTCCATTACACGATAGGTTTTGCTGTCGGTTTTGCCTCAGTCAAATATCTTGACTGACGAAAAACCTACCGTGTAATGCGATGACTGACGTTTGCATGACGAAAAATGTATGGCGATAAAATTCCGTCAGTCAAGCTTCATTCATGATTGATGGTTTTGATTGACGCTTGCATGACCATATAATGGACCCCTATGAACACTTGGGCTAACAGGACAAATCTAACGATATGCTAATTATGTAAATCCATTCAGCAGTTTCGAAGATATGAGGTAATAAAGAATATTACATACATACATACAAAATACGCGCGAAAAACATAACCCTTCTTGCAGTCGGGTAAAAAAAGAAATTTAATTTGTGGTCATTAATAAAGATTTAGGGGGCTTCTTGATAGAATTAGCTACAGGCAGGCCCCACACTGGCATAATCCGGCACTTCTATCAGATCACGCTTCAGTGACATGGGCAGTCACTGAAGTGATGGAATGTAACTTGTACATATACACAGATTACCTAAATTAAAGTCATACTGCAGACAAAAAACTAAGTTAACTATGGACCGTTTTTCCAAGTAGTTCTAAAAGCCAACAATCAACCCTATCTCTGGTACATCGGCTAAACCCGGCCAATCCGACCCGAATGACTTCATTGGGAAAATCTAAAGTTTCTCATAATACCGCGCAACATTTAGACTGCACAAATATCAATTCTAACAGTTCCTGCATAAGGTGGTTATTGCTGTGCGCTTTTGCAAGCTTTCACATTGCTGATGGGATTGCGTCAAGAGATAATCTTACTCATGCTATGAAAGTTTTCTCAGAAGGCGTACGGAAGCGTTCGCGGCTTGTGTTTAGTTTTCATGCCGGGCTGGTTCGTACTGCTGGTGGCTGCGTGATTACTACTCACCTCCTTTAACATAATTTTGTTAGGGAAGCCGCTTGCGTATACATTTTTATTAAATGACTATATTTACAATATTGAGAGCAAGATGTGACAATTTATAATATTGAGAGCAAACTTTGTGAATTAACTTCTAATAAACATACAAGATTTTAGCAACAAAACAATGCTGATAATAATTCATATTTTTTGAAAGATATATTATTAATCTCAGATGATACTTATATATTATTTTATATATAATAATTTTGTGCAAAAGTTTTGTTACTGTTATAACAAAAAAAATATTTTATATTAGTTTTATAAAATTATAGACTCGCAATTTTTCTCTAAATTTTCTTTAAAAATCGTGTCGTTCAACTATTTGAATACACACCGTTCATTTAAATTTAACCTAAAAGCATATTAATATTAACTGTGCTTATAACCGGGTCACCGCGACCGGTTCGCAAGGGCAGGGTTAAGTCGCCGGTCACGTGCTCTCGCAACCATAACCCTGAGAGAAACCCACCGCACACAAACATCATTATTAGCACTAAAACTGTGTTTATGTTTAGAAATAAATTATACTTGTGCGTCTAGATAATCCGGGAGAAACTCGATACTTGACTTCAAAGATACTTCAATACATTTTATGGTTCTGCATAAATTAAACATGGAAACGTAATGTACTTATTTGTTTCAGTACTTTCTTGTGTGCTTACCGGGGTCTGTGAATGCTGACTCAGGGAAGATAATCAGGTCTTGGCTCTTTTAGTTTCTGCTACAAATAAAGTCACAGGCCTGCTGCATCAGCTCGATACAGACGAGATTATTAATATTTATGCGATTTTGTACTGTGGCATCTCTAACTCTCATTTCACCCTTCCTAGCATTGCACGTCCATGGGTGGTCCAAAAGGGAACCCCGGGGTCCTGGATCGCAAGGCAAATAAGGAACATAGGTGAAGTTTAGTCAGCAAAAGTCTGACATGCCCTTGCGCTCAGCTCTAGAGCGAGAGAAGTCATTGGATGATTTCCCACCCAAAAAAACCCTTTCTGTTACCATCCCTACTACTTTTCGTGTCGATAGTTAACTTTTTAAATAGTGGGTGGTATAGAAGCGTCACTGCTCACTGGTTCTCAAAAGAGTAGGTTCAGTTTTTGAGAAGTGTGCCAAAAACTTATAAACATGCTCTTTATTGCATTATGGAGTGCCATAATGTTGGTAAGGAGCCTCCAATTTTATCAAGTTGTACCTGTCTTGAAAATTATTATGATAGGACTTCTGGCGGCAGCATATGACAATGGAATTCTATGCACCACATAAAGTGCTATAGCCTGTTGCATTACTTCTCCCACAGGCCCGTTCTTGGCACGCAGCCAGGCGTAATCAACAGCCCGAACCAGCATTAAGTTGGCACGATATGACAACGTTAACACCGCAATGAACATGCCCTGTTGCGTGCTGATGTGCGGTTCATGCAAATTAAACTCTTACATTTAAACACTGACTTTTGCGGCGGGAGCCTCAATTGAGGATAGTTAAGTACTCTAGAACCAAAGGCACTTACGGCTACCTTATAAGTGATCAGTTACGTCTATAGACCCATCATAATCATCATCATCATTTCAGCCAAAGGACGTCCACCAAGGGACATAGGCCTTCCCCGAGTATCGCCACAACGACCAATCCTGTGCGTCTCGCATCCACCGCATTCCCGCGACTCTCACCACCATGTACACCTTGTGGGAGGCCTTCCAACGCTGCGTTCTTTCGTCTCATACTAGGGCTCAGTTTGCTTTTAGGCTAACTTTCACCATTAGAAGTAAACTGTCAAGTTCAGCAAGATCATTACCTACTCGAATGTGCCGTTGTGCCGTCTTTCAGGCGTAGATTGTCTGTTCCGGTTGGTCTCTCCGTCTATCTCTGGTAGCTTCGTGCGACTAGTCTAGATTTAGGCTTTGAACTAGAAAACTGTGAAAAGGCTAATTGGTGATCCAGATTTGGTTAACTCCAATCTACAAAGCCTTGAACACCGTCGTATAGAGGATGAATTTTGGAGAGTGTGCACGGGATTTGGATGACTTAATTTCGCTATCTCCTTTCTACAATTGATTGGGCAACCTGATATACGGCGAGTATCCGAACATCCACCACCCTTGCGTTGTTGAAATCTCTACGGTCCGGACTAAGCGTTTCGTATCGTCGTTTATACCACTTACATTAAAGGACTGGAACTGGAAATTGCCTACTGTGGTCTTCCCGTCTGATTATAATTGGGGTCTTCAAGGCTAGAGTGAATAGGCTCTTAATAAACTAGTGCGCCTCACCATCAACGATTGCATCACTGCTTACCATCAGGTGGGATCGCAGTCAAGCACTAGTTTATATCAATTTGAAATAAAGAAACAACAAGGACCTTTCTTCAAAAAGTAATATTACTATTAAGCTAAACAACAGTTTTTAGATCAAGTTGCTTTACCATGCATCCTCAATAAGAGATTGTAGGCAATGCAGCATCAAGGTGAATGAACGATTACAATGTAAACAGTACATCCTACTGATAACTTTTACTCTGTTTTACTAGAGGATCATAGAGATAAGTTGATCTCTCTGTTGTTAATTTGATGTCCTGTTGGATGACAAATAACGAAGTTTCATAATCTTGCTGGACTACTTTATTCTACTTAGATTAAAGTATAGTAAAGAAAGTTAATGTGAATCACTGTTTGAGTGAAGTTGATATCGAAATCGAGTTTACAGATATGCGGAACAGGGTGAAGTTCCACATCCTCTGTTGGAAAAGGACCTCTGACCAGATAGGTTTAGTTTCGGAGAGGTTTATATATGTTCTAAGCGTCTGGAGAACTCTAATATCGTGACGCAGGATTTTTATTTTTTTTAGTTCTTTTGTGACGCCATAGTGATTTGATATTTGGTAATCAATGTATGATTTTTTTTTTTTTAAGGTGGAAATCATCAAATTGACTTCTCGCGCTCTGGGTGGAGCGCGAGGGCGTGTCAGACTTTTACTGACTAAAACCACACCTGTATTCTTCAATTACCCTTTGCGTACTAGGACTACGGGTTGCCCTTTCAGAAATTCTCCGCGGTCCTAGCTAGCGGGCATCGGCCCCACTGGGCCCCTACGGTTTGCTGACATCTCTTTGAGGAGCGCGAGGATCACTACGCGCTGTTAACGACTGGGCTCGGTGCGGTTAATTACCGAACAGCCGGACGGCGAGCTACCCAGTGCTCGACGTCCGCAAGCCCGCGTCTACCGTGGCTGGTAGTCGGGGTCGGAATTACGTCGGCTAGGGCGTGAGGACCTTCGTTCCCTCACGCGTGCAGCCTCCTCCTTCGCTAACATTACTGCTTCGCAGAAGGAGGCGATCGCCTGCCATTCCTCCTCGCTCCGGACCATAGCCTGAACCAAGGCCCGACGTGAAAGGTCGCTGCCGCCAATTGCCTCCACGAAATCAATGTATACATGTGACTTGAGGAAAAATGTATGAGATAAGGGTTTTTAGTTGTAGAAGACTAGTAAGATATTTTAAGGATACTTGTTTTCAGGTCCTCGGACACCATGAAACCTGAATTTCCTTATTAATAAACGCGAAGTAAAATTATGGCAAAATATTAAACATCCAAGAATGTATGTGAAATCTGGAGATTATACTAATAGTCTCGGCCTCCAGCCATCTTATTAAAAAAAAAGTCTATTTCATAAACCTAAGCAAGATTTAATACGTTGGTTAGAGTTCAAAAAAAAACACTGTAAGGAGGGCTAGAATTCTCAAAAAAAAAGTCCTTTTCATAAGCTCTTAGCATAGCATAGTCGGCCTTTTAATGTTCCTACTGTTGGGACTCAGGCCTCCTCTCTAGGAGAGGGAATGGGCCGTAATCCACCACGCGGGCTCAGTGCGGATTGGTGGATGTCACATGTCTTTGAATTTTTGGTTCTAGGACATGCCGGTTTCCTCACGATGTTTTCCTTCACCGTTTTGAGAGCAGTGGTGATGAAATAAATTACACAAAGTAATGCGCCTGGCTGGGTTTGAACCCGCGACCTACAACTCGTAAGTCGGGGCCGTTACCACTCGGCCACCACTGCTCTCGCTCTTAGCATGTCCGGGTAAATTTTCGCTACACACGTATGATCCCTCGCTGAGACGCAAATGATCTAATCTCGATGCGTCACAATGTCATCGACCCCACCTGCGATGTGACCCACTAACTTTTTGTTCCGCCGGCCGCAGGGTAGAAAGTTTTTTGAGAAAGGCGACGCGATGACCTTGTCGCGAGGAATGTTGATGGTGCGTTCATTCATTTAAATAAATATTTTATTTTTATACCTACTTCATTTAAATGTTGAATTGAAATATCTTGTTCCTATTTCGATTTTTTTAAATATTTTTCGCATTGTTGAGAGAAAGCGACGGTCGTTTTGCTTTCGCTATTAATGATAGAATCAATTTTAATGAGATCATCATCACATTAAGTTAGGACAAAATAGATGATGTCCATCGCAGTTTTACTCCACAGCAGAATATACACCAACACCAATTTTTACCCGACTGCATCAGAAGGAGGTTATGTTTTTCGAGTGTATGTATTTCTGTGTAGTCAATGTATGTTTTCTTTGACACGGCCTAGAGCCCAAACGGCTCTTTTACATTTTAGCTTGAGAGGTTTTTTTAGAGAGAGAGAGATGATTCATTAAAGTTGCAAAATTATAAAAAAAGAATGGCGGATTTCTGACGCCAAATTATATGCTCTCAATTTTTTTTCATGACGTAGGCATTTAGGGTATCAAAATAAATGACTCAAGGAATCGATTTTAATAGTGTTTAAACTCACTAAAAATGTAGAAAATAAAAATCATTTACAGTGGCTGTTTATGTAGAAAAATAGCCTTTTCACTCTTTTTTACGTTTTATTAGTTACTGTTTATTTACCTGTCTTATCTTCTATATATATATATAAATGAATAGCTGTTCGTTAGTCTCACTAAAATCGAGAACCTGTTTGGCTAATTTTGGTTTTGAAATATTCGTGATAGTCCAGAGGTGTAAACGGTAAGAAAGAATGGAAAAATATCACGAAAAAAAAAAGCCGAAAACAACGCCATCTCTAATTAAAATGTTATTATAAAATGAATTATGCTGTTCTGGTAATGCCAGTAGATGGCGTTATCCTAATAATTAAGCGGTACGAAGTTCAGCCGAGTCATTAAAGTTAGCTAGTTATTAAATAAAATAAACAAACCTGCCTCTTACTAATCATGTTTGAACTAAGAAAAAAAACTGCGACACAAATCTGTGACACGTGTGCGTACTGGGCTGAAGATGATTATTTTCTGTCTTCATCGCCGGCCATCCAAGCACGCTGCAGCCTCACTGCTGGGTCAGGCACGCTTTCGTAATCAAGCTAATAGTTTCGGAGACAATCGTCTCGCATTATCATGATTTGCCGTTAATTTTCCACTTCCTGATTTTACGTTACGCCGCGCAAAAATATAGGTCTGACTATATTGAAGTTAATTTTTATTGCGGATTTTTATTTAATTTGATTTTGGCCTCTGGATATTTTTTTTTTAAATTATGTAAAGTACTGACTGCGATCCCACTTGACGGTAAGCAGTGATGCAGTCATTGATGGTCTTCACCAACGCACTAGTTTATTAGGAAATTCTAGCTTCTGCACTCTGAAGACATCTAAATTAATAATATAACGGATGCCAAAAATGCCTGCAGTAATTATTTTTTTTAAATTTATATAAACCAGTGCTTGACTGCGATCCCACCTGATGGTAAGCAGTGATGCAATCATTGATGGTGAAGCGCACTAGTTTATTAAGAGCCTATTTACTCTAGCTTTGAATGCACCTAAATTATAGTTGGACGGGAAGACCGCAGCAGGCAAGTTGTTCCAGTCCTTCGATGTACGCGGTGTAAACGACGAAGCAAAACGCTTAGTCCAGGCCGTTGAAGTTTCAACAACGTAAGGGTGGATACTCGCCGTACGTCGGATTTTCCGATGGTAGAAAGGAGATGGCGGAATCAGGTATTCAGCCGCATTCAGTTAGAGTGGAAGCCGACCCAAAGCTAGGGGGAAAAGGCGAAGGGTGATGATGACAAGCCCTTGGTACGCGACTGCATAGCTTATTTTAGTTTTAGAAATCATCGAATAACTCCTCCCTCTCTGGGTGCTGGGTGAAGCGAGAGCTAGCTGGGTGTCTAAAATCCACCCACGTTCCTTTGCGCCCCAGAGCAGCTGTGACTCTTTAGAACAATCCCGCAGGCATTGGCCCTACCCTACCCCGTTTCTCTTGCCGACACCTCTTTGAGGGCGTACGTGGACGCGGATGGTGAGCTAGCTATCCATTGCTCGCTGTCCGCTCGCTGTCTCGCTGTCTGCGGTGCCAACGCCCACGGCATCTCCCACGGTGATTGGGGAATGAATATTTCTGCTTCATTCAAGGCGACTGCTTCCCATGCTCTTTCACTCCTTACCATGACCTGGCCCAGCATAACACGGCAGTTCTGCGTCCAAACGGGATTGACCACCACTATGTCCTCAGGAAAATCCGTCCAATGGTAACAACATCCGGGCATTTCTTATCACAGAATCCGAAATAAGAATGGTGCATACCTTTTTCCCTTGTTAGGAGATTTGGAGATCACTTAACTCAGACTTAATAACTATTTAAAGGGCAGTGATACTTATGTATACCTTTATATTGTATGTTATATTATTTCAATGATAACTGTTTTGCTTGAACTTTCCTTTTTTCCTATTGTCGGTAAATGTATACGGTGTCTACATCTCTTTTCTTCTAACTCTCCTTTCGTAGGTATGCTGGAAGAGATCACTATAGAAATAAGCGTCACCTTTGTACCTACTTTTCTGTTTCTTCCTTGTCTTTTATTATATGTGTGTACATGAATTGTGAAATAAATAAATAAGTCTTATAGCAAGTAAATAAGTACCTATGAAATATACGGACAGCAAACAAAGCTTTAATTATTTCAAAAGCTCATATTCCACGGGCAAAAATATATTTTCCTCTCGTAGCTTGCATCAAAGCTTTGCTGTTGAACATACAAAGGATTCTAGGAATTGCAGGCGAGGGGATTCAACTAATAGCATTCTCGCTGCCAGCTGCCATCCCCCCATTTCCATGGAAACCTTTGAGGTCTGGTGTAGGGTGAACGTGGTGGTGTGGTGTTATATTAAATATGAGAGGTAGCGAGCACGGTGGCGGGCGCGGTTAGCTGGCTGCAGTACATCACAAACTTTGTCAGCCGGCAGCAGAGGTTATTAGATGTGTTCCTTCAGGCTGAAGTAATACAAATTCGCTTGGCTACGCCACTTCAATACAGTATGCTATTCGTCCACAGTAGTTTTTCGTTTATCATCGTCATTTCAGCCAAAAGACGTCCATTGTTGGGTCTTTCAACACGAGCAATATATGTGCCGGGCAGGGTACTGCCACTTAAGTTTCGCGATTTTTCCGGCCATGTGTGAGTGATGACATATGGCTTTGAAACGTGGTCGCTCACAATGGGCTTCATCAGAAGGCTTTAACCACTCACCCAAAGAGAAATGGAAAGGGCTATGCTCGGGAGTTTCCTTGCGTGATCATATCAGAAATTTTTCATAACCTAGTCGGATTTCTCAAAATAATGGGCTTTAGATCGATCTGATGATGATGTACTCAGAATAAAGAATAATAGTGTCTGTTCTATACAATTTAGATAAGAATTTAAAGCAACTAGTACTTTTCAACTATACCGACAACAAACAAAATCCTAATCATTTTAAAACGAATATTCCACGAACACAAGTTATTTCCATCGTAGATTCAAAGCCTTGTTGTTGAAAATAATTATACATCTAGAAGACGCTAGCGAGGAGCTTATGAACTAATATTAGACCATCATCCCCGCCGGATCCTATCTCCCTATTTCCATGGAAACGTTTCGACCTTGTCTATGGTTTAAGCGGTGACTATAGGGAAGAGGTAGCGGGCGCGATGGCGGGCGTGGTTACATGACAACAGTGCGGCACTCAATTATTCCTAGCCCTTTCAATCACAAGTTGACAAGGCTAGGCAGTGAGTCCTTTTGAGAGCCACGCGAACGCCGGCGGTCGCGCGTTGACGTCATCGCGCATTCGGCCGAAAGTCAAGCGACCGCCGGCGTTCACTCTCTCCCACTTCATTGTAGGCCCTATTTTCAACACTTAGAGACTACTTTTGTATGAACAAGTTTGATTACTTACGTTCTTGGATAAATTTCCTATAAATTGAACGCATTATATTTTATAGTCTCTACACACAAATTTTTTTTTTTTCGTTTTTATTTTTAAAAAATCATATTCCCGCCACCATTTTGTTTATGGCGCCCCTGCAGTTTGACAGTTCTTGTTCGTGAAAAGCTGTCTATATAGGTTAGAAGCATATCCTCAGGATAAAACCATAGAC
Organism: Mythimna pallens; assembly: GCA_961205895.1. NCBI lineage: Eukaryota > Metazoa > Arthropoda > Insecta > Lepidoptera > Noctuidae > Mythimna > Mythimna pallens. The sequence continues at coordinate 2,957,248 of OY540824.1, forward strand.
GAACGCTGGCTAGATTGCGCTGGTTTCCTTATGTGCCTATGCCCTCATATATTTGCTTCTTGTCCGCGTCATTCCAAGCCTTTTCAAAGACGAGTTGAAAAAACAAGGCAGATTGAATGCATGGGGAATCGCTGAAGTGATCGACAGAATTTAGAAGTATATCCTAAGGGTAAAACAAAAGACGATCGCAGGCTAGCAAGGCTAAGTCACATCAGAATGGATGCATACAGTGGTATCATAATGTTTGATACTTCTTGCCCGCGTCAGTACCTCACCCTGACCAAAACCTTATCAAGCTGTCTAAATACGTACTGGTGTGTGGGCCGGGCCCCCCTGTTTCCATGGAGACTGATCTAGCCGCCTCCATGGCTGTCTGGTAACATCTCACTCTAGTATTGATTAAATGTGACAAGGCTCGGCTCTCAAAATCTCCCACAAATTATTGCGTAAAAATTTTTCGTTGTACTTGATGTTATAATTTTTTGGAGGATTATTTCTTTTCGATTTTTGACATTTTAAGTGGTGGTTATACTGTACGGTTGAACGGAAAGGGGGTGAACAAAAACGGGGGGGATGGACGTAGGGAGATGATGTTACTTTGTGGACGGGGTTAGGCTGAGTTAGACAGTGTAGATTTGGTTTTATTTTGTACATAAAGATGTCACTGTGTTTCCTATGTGGTTACGCTACTTGTTAGATGGACGATGAAGACTTCCAAATTCAACTTAGCAACCTAAAATTAGAGGACATTGAGTGTTATTAACTAAAGTAAGCTTGTGGGAAGTGGCAGAATTTAACACTATAGGAACTCGACATAGATAGATAGATAGATAGATATATTCTTTATTGTTCTTTGTTGTTCTTTATTGTTGTTGTTTTTTCTTTGTTGTTGTTTCCGTTGATGCTGGTGATCTTGTCATTCGGTTTATTTGGAGATTTGCTAGTGGCGACAAGTTGTTTAGTTTTGGGTACATAAGCGCCCCTGTGAAAAAGATGGCGCACACATTCCTTAGATGTGTGTCTTAGAAATATGCGGTTCGTGCTGTCTTGTGTCGTGTGTCGCTTACCATCAGGTGAGATAATGGACAAACACGAGCCTATTCATAATAAAAAAAATTAACTAAGTTTAACTAGGCGACACTGTAAGATGGTTTCTGCCGATCCAACGTTTCTTATAAATTTCGGTTATTTTGTCACTACCATCGAACGAAAGCGTAAAATATCAGTGAAACAGCGATACATACTACCTTAATGCAGGTAGGCAACACACTTGGCCAGAAGCGGAGATGGCCGCAGGCGTAAGATTTTAATTGAATAGCGGCTAAAGTTTGGCCATAAAAATCTAGGGCGTTCAAAAACGCGTTGGGTCAACGGTATCATTAAAGTCGTTGATACACCGGGATGAGGGACGCACAGACCTTGGAAACGTGGCACAGGAAATGTATAGAAACGGATGCCACAGTACAATGTCGTACGGGCCGCAAAAATTGAATTAGTCCGCTTTCGCCGACTCCGGAGCACTCTATTCGAGATGCTTCACGGACAAACACAATTCGTCTCAATGCGCCATCAAACGGCTTTCGAATCTTCCACTATCAAACAAATGTAGCTCACTATTATATTGGGGGATTTTGTAACTGAAGCCTCTAACATATAATGTTGTTAAATCACTGTGTTGTAACTTTACGTGTGAGACTTGACTACTAAAGCTTGCCACATACTTCACCCCGTGAATTAGTTTGCTGTTAAATTTATTTAAAACATCGCTCCGATTCTATTTATAGTTTGAAAAAGAGATAGTATTACCTATGTCTGAATATGTATAGTTTTAAGTTAAGAGCGCCCAACCCGTTATACATTTCCATACAACCGCTCTTACGTAATTATGACGTTATTCCCATCTTTCTCTATATATTTTGGATTCATAAATAATAAGGTAAAGAAAGTTTATAAATAGAAACCTTGCTCATTTCGTCAAGATTCTAAGTAACGTTATATTTTTTCAAAATCTTTAGAGTTTTTAAAAAAGCAATTAGCTGGAACAAGATTTATGAAATATTCGAGTAAGTGATGGAAATACCGCGTGCCAACAGAGCGTTCAGGCGTAATCTCTATTTTTTCGCGTTGCCTCTTTTTCAAACATTGCGTTGAATCAAACAACAAGATTTTAATGCTCACTTATCGGGAAGGGCCCTCTTAAACATATTTTGTGATTTGTAATGCAAGTAGGCTTTCATAAAGCGAACCAACTTGAAAACGTATAGGGGCCTTTTACCATGAAATGTTAAAATGTCATGCGACCGAGCGAGAAAGAAAGATGGAGCTTTACAACCTATATAGCTCCATCCCTTTAACAGTTCAGTTTAGGTCGTAAAATGACTCGCTCGTTATTAGCTCGTGGTAGGGCTCAGTTTCTATGGCCTGTCTCCTAATCATCACAATGTTCCAAGCTGAACCTAATCTAGAAAAATGAAAGACGATATTAAGTACTTTAAGATTATTTCTTATAGGTTCAAGGCTGTAAAAAGAGGAACCGTTGTTAGGTCCAGCAGCATCCCGATGCCTGCTGCTGAGCAGAGGAACACCTTAGTCATGAGCTGGCGTTTGAGCGGCAAGCCCATGACCCAGAGGAGCTCCGCTATTGCGTGGGTGGCCTCACTCGAATGCCTCCAATGGTGCCAGATTGAGCCAGCGTTCACCAGTAGGAAAGCCGAACCCGTACTGCATAAGTAAGCCTGAAAGAATTTGAGACAGGTTATCAAAGAGATGATAAGGCTATAGTCAAAGATAACTCATTCATGTAACTCGCAAATGTGTTTAAATAAATTTATTCTCATAAAAGACTACAGTCACTTACATGAGAAACATGGTCCAAACAGTGCTTACAGTTAGTATTTTCATCGTTCATAAATATATATTTTTTGTATGAGTAGGTACTTCTACAATGCATTCAGTAGTAATTGGCTGCTAGTGGAGTATGATTATTATTTTTCGACTACCTGTCGGGTTAGTTGTACTTTCAAAGTACAACAGTACATTATAGGAAATCATAGCAAAAAGATCGAAAGAACGATTAGTATTAAGTAAGTAAACAAACATCTAAAGAACTTGATGTGATCATACACAATGTTATGTTTTATTGAGGCGCATAACGTAAACTTATCGAATCCAATATTAGACACTAGCTTGTGCCAGCGGCTTCACCCGCGTGAAAATTGTTTTCTCCGTACAAACTTTGGACTCCCGTTTCATCCCCTTTGGGTGAATTAAGGTAAATCATGTCTTAATGCTCGCCTACGTCATAAAAGGAAGCCTTGTGCAAAATTTCACGCTCCTAGTCTCATTAGTTTCGGCTGTGCGTTGATATGTCAGTCAGTCAGTTTTTCCTTTTATTTATACAGATAATTCCAATAATCCGTTCGTTTTAAAGAACCTACCCAGGACCTAGGTAATTAATTCTAATGTTTGTACACCTACAGATTGTATTATTTGCATTGGCGAAAAAGTTCTTTAAATAAAGATTAATAAATGTTTTTAAGGAGAGATGTTAGTAAAGCAATAGTTCATGGACAGAAGGTCCAGGCAGTTAGCTTAGTAACCATTGAGACTAACCGCTAATGAGGCAGTATCAGACCTCTAGCAAGAGAAGTTTAAACCACCTGAAGATTTTATCGAGCCGTCGTAGAACCACTCTCCTGGACACTAGTTGCCATGGCCAATCTGGAAAACTCTAAACAGACTCCGCACCCAAGTTGGGCGCAGCAAAAACAATCTCCACAGCTGGGGGTTCTCGGACGGTGCCGATCTTCAGTGTTTGTGCCGCGTCTCTCCGCAGACCATGTCCCATCTTCCATCCTGTTACCTGATCACGTAGGGACCTAATGAAAGCAACAGCGGAGGGCATTGCCGTGGCCAAATACTGGGCCAGGCAAGGAATTTAATTAGGTTTGCCATCGACACGCTAAGAAGAAGAATGATACTGTTCTGTACGCAACTTCTTCAACAAGTAGTATAATGGCTACACCAGACTGAAGTTTCTCGAATTCGGATCTAAAGAAGATTGTAAATGCTTAAACGGATGCCAGGACAGACGCTCTACGAGTGGGCCTCTTTCTGGACACTCTAAGAGTAGCGAAACTAGACGCTGGACAGCCTGAACTTCACTAGCGTCCAAACCGCTAGCATTGGACGATACCCATCAATGTGGCTACTGCGCTGCCAGTCGTGGGTTCGATTCCGTATGGAACAAGAGATTCTAAGAGACAGACGTACCTGCAAGGCCGAGCCTGCGTTGCAGCTGTCTGCCGCCACACACAGCGCCAGCCCGATCTCAGCTACCAGGTACGTCACCAGTATCCCTCCGGAAAATGACTGCTCCCATCTGAACACCTTCACCGAGCGCACATGCATCGTTAAACCAGCCACCAACAGCATCATGATTATCAAGCGCAGACATAGGACGGAGATCCTCTGTGTATTAGATCTTTCGTATGACATTTTCTCTGATGCCATTGAATAATCTGTTGATAGGAGAAATTATAATAATAATATTCCACAACTATCACACAACGCCGTCTAGTCTCAAGCTAAGCAGAGCTTGTGTTATGAGTACTAGACAACTGATAAACATACTTATATATTTCTAAATACATACATAATTATAAATAAACTAGCTTCTGCCAGCGGCTTCGCCCGCAAAAGTAGGTTTCTCCATACTCATTTTGGACCCCCGTTTCATCCCTTTAGGGGGTGAATTTTGGAAAATCCTCTCTTAGTGCTCGCCTACGTCGTAAAAGGAAGTCTTGTGTAAAATTTCAGGTTTCTAGTCCCAGTAGTTTTGGCTGTGCGTTGATATGTCAGTCAGTCAGTTTTTCCTTTTATTTATATAGATTACACCCAGACACAGAACAAATAATCGTGCTCATCACACAAACCTTTGTCCTGACAAATGTTTGGGACCTCCGGCATAGCAGTCAGGGCCACTAACCACTAGACCAACAGGCCAGTAATTCATCAATTGGTTCGTTTCGTTAAAGAATAAGAGTCGGTTCCAAAGAATGTCGAGTAATATCGAGTTTTAGCAGTTAGAAGATCGTAACCCTTTCCTACTTTAAGAGTGTCCTCTAATCAATAACACCTCTCATCTAGAAATAGCTCAAGAAAAGTCATACTAACTGGTTGTTGTATTTATTTTTATCTATGTCAGCGGGAAGTAGGTAATCTAAAAAAAATATCAAAATATGTGATTCCTTTTCTACTTTAAGAGTATTTGTGATAATCTTTGTATAAATAATTCTTCTGTATGTTTGTCACCTAAAAACTCCTAAACGGCTTGATCGATTTGGATGTAATTTAGCGTATAGGTATATTTGAGTGGGTCTCTGGATGGTTTTAAAATACAATTGAACCCGATAGGTGTAATCTTCATACAAACATTTTCTCGACGACTGTTAATACAACAAAAAAAACCGCCCAAGTGCGAGTCGAGTCGCGCACTGTGCGATCCGTACCGTCCGTAGCAAAGAACGGCGAAAAAAAACACGTTTGTTGTACCTATATGGATCCCACTTGAATAGATATTTATTATATTCTGTGTTAATTGTTGTTATAACGCAACAGAAATACATAAATGAAAATTTTTCAATTATCTTGCTGTCACGGTTCATGAGATACAGCCTGGTGATAGCAATAGGGTTCCGTTTATACCTTTTGGGTAGGGAACCCTAAAAACAGAGCGAGACTTGAGCCGTTCTCAAGTCGTACTCCGCCACACGTATTTATGTGTTAATATACCTCATATTATTATCTCGAATCATCTCAGCCTCATGTAATCAAATCACGGATTTCACTTTGAATACTTGAGCACAAGATAAAAGTTCCAACAAGCACATTTGCATCGACTTATATTCTAGTGATAGACAAGCACGTTCATGGAAAATATTTGTCAAAAAACTGAAAAGTTCAAACCAAAGTTAGCTGCGACGCTACATTGGCATTACGCCGTTTAAGAACTATTAAAACATACAGCGGTAAGATAGCTTTTAGAGGATACTTTTTTCGCGACTAAAATGTCTTAAGCGCCATGAATTCCGTGGCACTTACGCGTTTCGTTCAACATAGTGTAATGTTCAAGGTGTATGGATTACACTACACCTGAGTCGATTGAAGTGACTGTTCGGCACGCGTAATCTAGTGCGTAGTACATATATATCGATGCACATTTGACATTTCAAAGTTGTCTACACAATGCGTTTAGCCGGGTACAGACTGTTCTAAGTTTATAACGTAACATGCAAGGTAACATTAAGGAGCATTTTATAAGTATAGACGCAGCGCGAACACGAACTGAGCATGTACCTACTCACATAGTTGAAATGCTCTGTTCGTGCGTGTAGTGTGCACGGTTCGCGCACCAAAGGCGTCCACACTACGGGAATTCTGTTACATTGCACGATACATTGCGACAATGTGGACGGCAAATTCTTTCATTGCGTGTTACATTGCATGTTAGGTACGTTACAACAGTCGGCTTTATGTGATGAGTGTTGAGTCAAGAACCTTGGTGCTTACTCCATTATGCATAATATGTCTAGTACGTAGATTTATATTATTACTAGCTTCTGCCAGCGGCTTCGCCCGCGTGAAGGTTGTTTTCTACATACAAACTTTGACCCCCGTTATAACCCCTTAGGGGGTGAATTTTGGAAAATCCTCTCTTAGTGCTCGCCTATGTCATAAAAGGAAACCTTGTGCAAAATTTCACGCTCCTAGGCTCTGTAGTTTTGGCTGTACTTTGATATGTCAGTCAGTCAATATCTCATTTTATATATATAGATTTACTATTACTATCGATTATTTACATACTTATAAAATGCTTAATTAATCATAAGAATTATACACACTATAAAACAAAAAAAAAACAATCACTAATCTGGTGTCGGAACACTCCTCCGTATGGCTGTCGACTGGTAAAAGTACGACTATGTACTAGTAAATAGTAATTTTATTGTATTTAATTTACAACATAAGATTATATGGGAATATATATTTTATAGTCCATTATAGTACCTAATCTACTGCTACATCAATGATCTCAGACTAATAACTATAACTACCAGACTCGCCTCGCCCCAGCATCCTACGAAGGAAACGCCCCAGGCGTAGGTTTGTGGCCGACGAGCAATTGGTAGCTCGTCGTCCATCCGTCCAGCACCCCTAACCAAGTTGATAATCTGCAATCGTTAACGCTAGTCGAAAACTAATCAATGTATGGGAATGACATCATCTGAACGTTAAGTCACGTGGTCAGAACAAACGAATAGAAAATTCGTAGCCAAGTTCACATCGTTCAAAATTATAGAATGAATTGTTATCGTTTCTACAATGTTCAACGCTACATCTTTTGTTATTGTAGAACGAGCGGCCAACTCAGGCGCGTCAACATGGCTACCAACTTATCGTTTTCTACAATTGCTGACACCGAGGCGTTACCGATTGGAGAACGGAATTCGACACGAAAAGGTTGTAACTTGGCTAGGGGGGCACTAAGGATCAGGCCGTCGTCGACGACGCGCAGTGTTCCATACGTGCCTCAACAGATGTTAGCAAAACTGAAAGGGCCCATGCAGTGGGGCCATTGCCACCAGCTAGGGCTGAGAGAACGTTTCGTCACATCCGCTAGCTCCACCCTAGATCGGAAGAAGTAATCGATAATTTCCTACCTCAAAAAAAGGTTAAATATCAACTAACTTGAGAATCCCGTGTTGGCAATCGTTTACTAGTTTACTTCTCACGCTCATATCCAGAGAGTGTGATTAGGTCAATTATTTTCTATTTACACGTAATATTGCCAATATCGCGCGTGTCGCTCCGTACGTGTCGCATGACCAGCGAACATGACAGGTGCGTGACAGGCAGAATGATAATAGAGCAAGACGTTGATTGTAGAATGATTTTGCTCTTTGGTTTGAGTTTAAAAATGATATGGCAACTTTTTGGAGTTGACAATGTTCAAGAGTTTTTAGTCGTGAAACGATTTGAATGAAAACTTATGTGCAAATCTCATTTATAGTTTTGTATAAGTATAATTTTGGAATTTCGTTGGTTTTTATTCATTGGACTGCTCGACTGATTGTTGAATGTCATCGCTCAGAAACTTTCAAAGTAGAGGTGGCCAGTGCGCCTCAACAATAGGTCTACATAAATTAAAACATGCGTCTTACTTTATGCTATTTATTTCATTACCACAGCTTTAAAAACAGTGAGAGACCACCGTGAGGAAACTGTTTTTTGGGCACACACTGGGCTCGGGTGGTGTGATGTGGTGGTGGGATTATGGCATATTCCGTCTTCTAGAGTCGAGGCCTGAGTCCCAGCTGTGGCTACAATATAAGCCTGATCAGGTTTCACTACTAAGCTAAACGTTCTGGTTAGTTAACTTTCCACAGCCTCTTATTGAGGCCTGAAATAGATTTATTCTGCAATCTATGGTCTTCTACATATTTATGCGTTCTTCATAGGTTCAACTACTATTTGTATATCAACTTGGATTTTCTGTTTTAAAATCGTATTATTTTCTGCCACCAAAAATTTGTCTTTTCTAAACATGCTTTAACAATATTTCTCTTTCTTTCCAGGGTTATCAGCAACGACATGCCACTTTCCAGGCGCGCCGGCGCATTCGAGGGTGACGTTTTCCGAGGAGGCCCTGACGGAGGGTACTGTGGCCTCCTACGAATGCGAACGAGGCTTCGAACTCCTGGGGCCTACCAGGAGGACTTGTGGAGCCAACGGGAAGTGGACGCCTGATGGCATTCCTTTTTGTGGTAAGTAGTATTATAGTAACACAATGGAATGATAAGCTGTGAATGGTTGGATTTTCTTCTTCTAAGAAAGAAGCTAGTGACTCGCCGCAGCTTTGCTTGCGTACAAATTATATACACAATCCTTCCTTATTTATTATTATTTCTATTAGTGAAACGCTCATAAAAATCTATTGCATGGTTCAGGAGGAATTAGCGGATAAAGATACAGACGTGAAAAGTGACTTGAATTTATACTATGTATCTTGGCATATAGATATACTAGCTAGAGAAGCTCATTTGTGCTAAAAACATCAGCCAGTCATCAGGAAAGCGGTGACTGCTTTTATGTCGCACTAGCAACTTTGTGTTGGCAATGTAATCGATATCGAAGTTATCGATCTACACACGTTACCTATCTTCCATCCAATGCATCACACTAGATTGACTTGAACTATCAATATCAACAGCAGTAGGTCCACCACAGACTACTAAAGTTCTTACGATTGATCCTAAAGTTGTCTGGTAGATATCGCTGTCAGCGATAAGACTGCCATTGTACCCATAGATTTAAGTTTATGTACTTACTAGGTTCTGGAAGAAAAAACGTGTTGCGCCGACCGCAAATAACACGGGACAAGGGCAGGAAGATGATGATGACTTACTAGGTTCTGTCAGCGGCTTCGCCCGCGTGTAAGCAGGTTTTTTCATACAAACTTTAGACCCTCGTTTCATCCCATTAGGGGGTGAATTTTAGGAAATCCTTTCTTAATGCTCGTCTACGTTGTGCAAAAATTCAAGCTCCTAGTCCCAGTAGTTTCGGCTGTGCGTTGATATGTTAGTCAGTCAGTCAGTTTCTCCTTTTATATATAAAGACTAGCTTCTGCCAGCGGCTTCGCCTGCGTTAAAGCAAGTTTTTCCATACAAACTTTGAACCCCCGTTTCATCCCCTTGGGGGGTGAATTTTGGGAAATCCTCTCTTAGTGCTCACCTACATTATGAAAGGAAGTTTTGTGTAAAATTTTACGCTCCTAGTCCCAGTAGTTTCGGCTGTGCATTGATATGTCAGTCAGTCAGTTTCTCCTTTTATATATATAGATAAGTTACGTTACTTTTTTAGTGTACAATAAAGTTTATTCTATTCTATTAGCGATCGAACTTTTGAGGTACGGTGACGATTTAGACAATAAATCTTTCCTTAATTAAAAACTAATTAACACTCATCAAGAAGCACCAAGAACATTACCAACTCACGAACCAAGCCATACAATGCCCGACACAATAAACTATACAGACGAGCGGCGACGCGTCGGCGTCGTTCAAATTAATCATAATCAGCAAAAATCGTGACGAAATCTTTGTTTAAATGGAATAATAGAATAAATTCACAAAGGGCATAGACAATACTTTCTTTGCAACGTTGAGAGCTGTGGGACCATATGACAAAGAATCTTCCGCTTTTTAGATGCCATTCACAGTCATGTGAAGTGTTTTCTCGAAGAAAGTGAAAAGGCGGTCATGGGTAGCGCGCAGGGGTGTGAGGGGCGCGGGTGTGCGGTATTGTAATTGAATTTAGCGTATTGTGCATTGTTGAGATCAGTTTAATAACATTTAACTAGAAGAAATGTTAGAGAGGAGAAATTACGACGTGTTTGAGCTCTATGTTGTAACTTTTTTTTACATTCTTACATTCGCTAAATTTATTACAAAACTAGTCGACTCTTCACGTGACCAGAAGGCTGGGTTCTTCAAGTAACCAGTGGGCTGAGCTTTTCACGAAACGTTCATCACGTGACCAGAGCGTTGGACTCTTCAAGTGACCAGAGGGCTATTTTATTCTTTGCAAACGAGCATTGCTGTTCAACATGGCCAGCGTTTTAGGCACTTTTCCCATTGACGGCGATGTGAATGTAATTTTTGATGCCCAATTAATTATTTTTACATGCGTTTTTTACAGACATAATATTTTAACTGTGTTTATATATAGGCCTATACCTTATACCACTAAAATAGAGAAACTAAAGTATTTGGCAAGGCAACCCCTGTTCTGCACCGGTAGATATGTCAGCATATTGGCGCCCAGTACCTAGGGGAATTTCTAAAAAGTTAACTCGTGTTCCTAGACTGCAAAAGGCAACTGAAAGAGCTGGATTTTAGTCAGTAAAAGTCTGACACGCCCACGCTCCACCTTAGAGCTCTTATGATTGCTTCAGTTAAAGTGTGTGCAAGCCTAACAAACCTATCTCCAAGCATAGAAAAACAGATATAGTCCAATGCCTTCAAATATCGGCGCAATTAATATAATATATAATATAATATTCCACAACGAACACACAATGCCGCCTAGTCCCAAGCTAAGCTGAGCTTGTGTTATGGGTACTAGACAACTGATAAACATACTTATATATTTTTAAATATATACATATTATAGATAAATTACACCCAGACACAGAACAAATGATCGTGCTCATCACACAACCATTTGTCCTGGGTGGGAATCGAACCCACGACCTCCGGCATAGCAGTTAGGGCCACTAACCACGAGACCAACAGGTCTGTCGAAATAAAAATTGTTCCGTATATTTTTTTTTAGGTGGGTTAATCTTCCGTATACACTTAATATAAGGTGATATGAAAGAAAAGGAAGTTAGTGATAGTGTGACGAGTGACAGGGCAGAATGGAAGAAAAAAACGTGTTGCGCCTACCCCAAAAAACACGGGACAAGGGCAGGAAGATGATGATGATGACACTTAATACAAGGTACATAAATAATAGTACTGCATACTTTTAACTATTGTTTGTGTTCCTTGTGTTATCTATACACATAATAATTATGTTGAAGTTTTTAGTTGTGCGCGCATCATGTAAAATGTACGAAATCGATGTTGATAACTTTTTATACATTAAAATTGTGTGTAACGTGATATAGGCGTTGTTTCATCGTTATCGGTTAACTATATCGAAAGATATTTTAACTTCATGGACTTTTAGGCGGTACGAAGTTCACCGGGTCAGCTAGGCCCAAATAAATCCATTTTCTTTCTTTCTTCTCTTTCTAATTTCCTACCAAATCAATCGCTGACAGAGGATGTCTGTTACAAAAGCAATCAGTCTTGTTGACTGGCATTCTTGACTGACATTCCGCACCTCGGGCACGGTCTGAAGGTACCTCCTGCTCCACTAACGGTCGCACCTGCAGTCATTACTTATTACTTTTCATAGTACCGCTACGTTATGCTCATCTGTACCATTCAATTATACCGCCTATGGCTTACAGATTGATGTGGATGGAACTGCTCGCAGTTATTATAACTTTCTGTCCGGGATTTTTTGTTGATACCTTGCCCTTGGTTGGTTCCGCCATGAAGCTTCTCTAATATTGTCCTAATTTTTGCTGTATTGGCAATGGACAACACTAATATTATAAATGTGAAAGTAACACTGTCTGTTACGCTTTCACGGTTAAACTAATGAACCGATTTTGATGAAATTTGGTACGGAATAAGCGTGAGCCCTAAGAAAGGATATAATAATTATGCTAGTTTTTATCTGACTTCCACTTTGCGCCCTTGGTAACCTGACATTCACGATAAGTAACACACTAAATGCGTGTCGTTGATTTTAACACATTTCGCTAGTTATTGAAACTCTATTTTGATGGATTATGTTGTTTAAATAGGGTAAAATCTACAAGTCCGTGATAAGACCTGTCATACTGTATGGATCAGAATGTTGGACTGTGAAAAAGACGGATGAAAAAAGATTGCACGTAGCGGAGATGAGAATGATAAGATGGATGTGTGGTGTGACGAGAATGGATAAAGTGAGAAATGAGTATATTAGGGGAAGTTTGAAAGTGGCACCAGTGACTGAAAAATTGAAAGGGAATCGTTTGTCTTGGTATGATCATGTGAAGAGGAGGGATGAAACGCATGTTACTAAAAGAGTTATGAGTTTACGGATGCATGGAGAGGGAGAGGGAGAACAAAGAAAAGATGGATAGATTGTGTGAAGAGTGATATGAAAGAAAAGGAAGTTAGTGATAGCATGACGAATGACAGGGCAGAATGGAAGAAAAAAAACATGTTGCGCCGACCCCAAATAACACGGGACAAGGGCAGGAAGATGATGATGATGATGATGATGTTGTTTAAATACTCATCACCGCTATATGTTACACAACAAAACTGTTTTGCATCCGTTGCGTCACAACCTGAGGTTCAGTTGAACACCAGCGTCAGGCACTAGTTGTCTAGCATTCATGCTGAACTGGACTTATCTTGGTGCAGCCGTGGGGCATACAATTGTACTTTTGTTTCATTTTTTGTTTTGTCTTTACCTAACAATTTTGTGTGCCTTGTGTTGTGCCAAAACTCATGTTTTTTCTTCTTCTTTCTATATTATGGTTACCCAACTGTGATTAGGTACTGTTGAGAGCAGTAAGCCACGAATAAAGTTCATAACGAAAAAATTTATTGGAAAGGTTTCCCAAATACTCATGCCGTCTCTTAGTACTATTATAATAATAATTTAATCAACAAAACAGGTCAAGTGCGAGTCGGACTCGCGCACCGAGGGTCCCGTACAAAGTTACATATTAACTATAGTGAGGAATAAACTTTACCCTTGGAAAATCGTTGTCCCCATTCATCGACATAGGTCATGTTTAGTTTACGCAAAGAAATAAGTAATTACTTTGTGATATAACTAAAAATTTACGGTTTTTGTATTTTTTTCTTTACTTATGCTTAATGGAATTGCTTCTTGCTAAATTTAATGATTATAGGTTAACGTGAAGTCTCCTGTAGGTTTTAATTCCTTTGCGTCAAAATAAGCACCATTAACTGAGCTTAAGGGGATGAAACTCGACATACATTTTCACTGTTTTTCAAACAACCGCTCTTACGCGATTACGACGTTATTACACATTTTTCATTAGATATTTTGAAAACACAGTATCTAGGCTTCTATTGAAATCAATTTATAAACTAATTCAGTAAAGACCTTTAAAAATCTGCTATTTTGCATAAACTTTGACACTTCATATTTGACTCAAATATTAAAAATGACAAAAAAGTATAACAATAGAAGCCTTGCAAATTAAACAAGATTCTTTATGATGTCAATTTTTATCAAAAACCTGGCCATCACGACAAGATAGATCAATATTAGTAGCTACCGTAAATATCTTGTGACTAGACAAATAGATTATATTACTTAAGGTATTATTGTTTACCTAATAAGCGAAATAGGTCAATATACAATTAAACTCCGGGCGACAGTGGAACGGTAGAACGATTCCTTACGATGATCAAATAATTTATATGCTATTCGAGCCCATGACTCACCTCAATGACCCCAATGCAATGGGGTCTACAACCTACAAACAAATGACATGTGATTAATAATCGATGGTGTTGCCAGAAGAAAATATGCGTATTTTTTTTTTTTCGTGGCAACGGAATTTCTGTGTTTACTAATGAGAAGTGGACCTCGTTTAATTATTGTGTGGGCGTATGATACAAGTGGTAACGGTATTAATGATGTTATTTATATTTTTAGATTGGTCACCTTTTCATCGTAACTAATAGTTTATTTAATACTAGGTTTCACCAGCGTCTTCGTTCAGCTTGAAAGTTGGTAATTATCCCATGGGAACACCGAAACAAAAACAAGACTGCTGAATACTACTATACTGAATTTTGAACATAGAAGGACAATTTTATAGCTTATGCCAGCGGTTTCACCCGCGTAAAAATAGTTTTCTCCATACAAACTTCCAACCCCTATTTTACCCCCTAGGGGGTGGAGTTTCGAAAAAATCAGTTCATAGTCGATGTCTACACCCTATAAGGAACCTACGTGCCAAATTTTAAGTGTGTAGGTGTTATAGTTTTTGAGATTTCGTGATTAATCAGTGAGTGATATTTCTCTTTTAAATATATACTTTCCCTCTTTCTAAGGCGTGTTTGATTAACACTCATACAGAATAATAATATAATAAATAAAATATTATATTTAACGTAAGGTCTAAAGAAGAGATTGTAAAATTAAGTAAATACCATCGGCTAAAAACAGAGATAACACAATTGTGGAACACACCTACAGAAGTAATGCCGATAGTAATAAAAGCGACAGGAATTGTAGCAAAGAGCATACATAGATATTGTGACGAATTAGATTCAAGTATAAACATTCATGTAATAAAAAAATAAGCAGCAATTCATACAGTTAATATTTTAAACAGATAGAAGACACAGTATTTGTGACTAATTAACAGGGGATCCGAACCTGCTTACCCCTCAGGGTCTAAGGCCGGGAGCTAGGAAAAACCACCTTGATGGTTGATTGGTCTGTTGGTCTAGTGGTTAATGGCCCTGACTGCTATGCTAGAGGTCGTGGGTTCGATTCCCACCGAGGACAAATGTTTGTGTGATGAGCAAATATATATATAACATATATTTATATGGCAGAACTACGTTTACCGAGTCAGATAGTAATTATTATAAAGATTTTAACAGGCTAACGTTCTCTAGTGAACTTGACCTCCAAAATACCGCCACAAACGCGGAGTCCATTTGTGATCTAGTCCAAATACAAATCTTAAAAGTGGGAGGATAACATGATTGTTAAAATATCAAGCGTGCGAGCTAGACAGAGGGATGGAGCTAAACACCCTATATAGCTCCATCCCTTGAACAGTTCAGTTTTGATCGTTAATCGGTTCGGGCACGGCGGAGTCTCAGGACAGTAAATATAAAGTAAACTAAAGCTAACATTGAACGCAATAACAAGAGCCAAAAAGATTAAGATACGAGGGACATCGCGAATTTTCAGGCCTCCGTTTTTCTATACCGAGGTCGCAGATTGACTAGATAGTATTCCACAACTATAACACAACGCCGTCTAGTCCCAAGCTAAGCAGAGCTTGTGTTATGAGTACTAGACAACTGATAAACATATATATTTCTAAATACATACATATTATAGATAAATTAGGTACACCCAGATCAAAGTCAGTCTGTTTGCGGACCATTGACGAATACGCCCGGATGACTGCCAGTAGACAAAAGTGGTGGGAAGTCGTATGGCGAGAATGAAACGACCAAGAAGAAAAAGGGACCTTTTGCATAAAGTATTTCAATACAATCTAGAAACACTAACAGTCTTCGTAAACCGTGTACCTAATGATTGACTCTCTAATATTAATAACTTTCAATTCCCACCTATTTAGTTAAGTGCGCTATCAAAGCCAGCCTAATAGACGATCCACAAAAGACTTCCTGCGCATTTAAGGCCACCATTAGCATTGAATGGCACATGTCGCCGTGTGTCGCTATATGTCGCCGCAAGTCATTGTAACCGAATCGAATGTTGGTGTCACTGGGCGGCCATTGTCCCGATGGTTAGCGGGTCGATCAGTTTGTATGGCAGACACGTAACAGACGATATATCAAGTGAAGTGGAGCAGTTTGTCAAGTGGTTAGATAACTTTTTCTTTTTAGCTGGCCTTCATGAGGAAACCTAGGCCCAAGCAGCGGGAAAATTGACGAATGATTATGGAAATATAATAGGTTTGCGGAATAAGGTGTAACGTTTCACATGCCTTCGTTGAAAAGGAAGGATCTTCCGCCCAGAAAGATGTTGTGTCTGGTCTGGGCAACGCCCAATTAGTTGATTTCAAACTCTAACACCAGGATGTCGCAGGATTTTAAATTTAGTTCTTCCGTGGTGGCATCATAAATGTAGGTACATGTTATTTTTTAATTTCATTTTTATTATCGTTCTGGGTGGAGAGAGAGGGAGTGTCAGGCTTGACTAAAACCCACCTGAATTCCTTCAGTTGCCGTCTGTATTCCAGTGTCACAGTATCTCTTTTGAACAATTCCGCAATATGTTATATTGCACGATAAAGATAGACTTGACGGCTGTGATAGTTGTGTGAATATTATGTTATACTGTATTACTTTCATTTATGGGTTTATGTTTCATGTATGGGTGTAACAACTCCTATGTGGTACCGAGCTTGATTTTTCTTCGGACTGGTGGTCCTTATGGATGTATTCCACCCTAGGGTGGGTGGAGTGGTCTGTCAGACTCTTACTGACTAGAACCACATCAGTGTTCCCTCGTACACTTCTGTCGGGAACTGCGGGTGCAGTTTAACTTTCGCTGCCCTCGAGTAGTGGTGACCGCGATCTGCGTAGCTCTCGTCCCGTATTGGAGAGTAGTTCTCCTATACGTCTAACAGAGGTGCATGTGGAACAGTACGCACCACCGTCTCGTGTGGTACCGACCTAGTATAACCTGAAAGTACCGTGATGTTGAACAATTCAAGAAACACATAGGGATCTGCAAACGGTGTAATTTGCATATCAAGTGAGCTGCGCCCGGCCGCGCTGCTTTTAAAAATGCATGGACAACGGCGCCTATCGAATCGATTGAGATACCAGACCTAGTATAACCTGAAAGTACCGTGAAGTTAAACAATTCAAGAAGCACGTAGGGAGTTGCAAACGGTGTAATTTGTATATCAAGTGCGCTGCCCCGGCCGCAATGCTTTTAAAAATGCATGGACAACGGCGCCTATCGAATCGATTGAGACACCATCGACCTAACTCTTTAAACTGACTGTGTGACTTAAATTCGTGCTTGCGGTTATCAATTGACGATTAATTTAAAAAAAAGTAACTTCTAAAATTTATTCAATAATTTGGTAGATATCAAATTGGTAGTATTTAGGGTTCCGGAATCCTAAACGGGTCCCTAAATCCTGTCACACAGATTACCCCCCACAGACTGTTTTTTTTTTTTGTACTAAGTATTCATAAGTTTGTTAATGTATTACTTTAAGTACTCAAATAAACTATTATCATTATATTAAACCAATGTGTTGCGGTCCCACCGAGGGCAAAGGTTTCTTGCAAATTTGTGTTGAAACAGTGGCAGCTGCACCCAAAAGAGCACCGTATTAAAAGAAAATGTTTTTCAATAAACTGACAAAGAAATAAATAAACGGGGGTTGACGGGCGACTCGTGTCACTTAGCACCCGCGCCTGTTATGATAAATACAATACTGTAGTATAAAAGCTGTTCGACTAAGTAAGCTAAATATTAAAAAGTAAAATTTTAAGAAACATTCAAGAAACACTTAGGCAACTACAAACGGAGTAATTTACATAACAAATGCATTGTGACCCGGCCGCGGTGTTTTTAAAAATGCATGGACAACGGCGCCTATACCGTATCGATTGAGACAGTATCGATCGAGTCTAATTTACCTAGGTCCTCCGTTCAAAACATTTTCGACCTGAAGATGTTTGCAGTCTAATTTATTCATTTACTGGTATGACCCACTTGTAGGCACCTAATAAAGAAGGTGAACATTATATACTTATAGTGTTGTCCTCTGAGTGACTTGTGCTGGCGCTCTGAGGCGTTTCTTGAAACTGATCAACCTTTGCACTTTATGTGATCGTTTTGTCATAATTTAAACACAATTATGTGTGCAAATAGATAAATCTATAGAAGTCGGAATTAGGCAGAGTTAAACATGTACTTACACCGATTTAGTACAGCGAAAGAATAAAGTGGATAAGCCACAAATCACGGGATTAATTTTAAAGAGCAGATTTTTTTATGACACTGTCAGAAATATAGCAGAAAAAATTTCTCTCTGCATTAATGACGAGGAGGACGAACTAGGAAGTATACACTTCCTCCACCGCATCATTAATGCATTTGTTAACCTTACCTCAGTTGACGTAGAGAAATCTTTTTCAATGAAAAATACTAATAAAAATTGTATATTAATTATCTTTGTTTAATTTGTCTTATCGGTTAACGTGTAACAGTTGCGGGAGTCCGATGGATGCGAGACGCACAGGACCGTTCATTGTGGCGACGCTTGGGGGAGGCCTATGTTCAGCAGTGGACGTCTTTCGGCTGAAATGATGATGAATTTCTCTTATCTATTTTTGAGGTTTTTATTATTATTTTTTTGTTATATGTTTGGCCACACGGGATTTTTCTTTAGAATTCTCTGGAAGATCCATATGCAAGTACACGAATAACTCTACCTAGTTCCGATCCCTGATACGAGTCCGTGGACAGTAGCCCTTATTATAACGATACTAGCTGCTGCCGAAAATTGTCGCAAGGCAACGAACTCCCGAGATCAAAATCCTATATGCTGTTCCAAAGCATGGTCTACGCGTGTGCCAAATTTCATCTAAATCCATTCAGACGTTTGAGCACGAAGGTCTAACGAACAAACACTTCTACAAACCTTCAACATTATATGCAAGGCAGAAGCTAGTAGCTTCTGCCAGCGGTTTGTAGGTTTGCCCACGTGAATGTAGGTTTCTCCGAACAAAGGTCGGACCCCCGTTTCATCCCCTTTGGGGGTGAATTTTGGAAAATCCTCTTTTATTGCTCGCCAACGACATAAGAAAGCTTTGTGCAAAATTTCAAGTCTCTTACTTCAAAAACATCGGACTTTCATACAAACTTCAACCCCCGTTACACTCCCT
Organism: Mythimna pallens; assembly: GCA_961205895.1. Taxonomy (NCBI): domain Eukaryota; kingdom Metazoa; phylum Arthropoda; class Insecta; order Lepidoptera; family Noctuidae; genus Mythimna; species Mythimna pallens. Next base: position 2,976,582 of record OY540824.1, read on the forward strand.
CAGGGGTGGAGTTTCATAAAATTATTCTATAAAGCTATTCTTAGCGGATGTCTACACCCTCTAAGGAACCTACCTGACAAATTTTAAGTTTGTAGGAGTTATAGTTTCTGAGATTTCGTGATTAATCAGTGAGTGGTATTTCGCTTTTATATATATGATATATTTTGTGCGGGTACCAGCCCTAGCTTCAGCACATCGCTGGTTGCCCCACTTCTGGTTACCTGAACCGCGTAACGTGTGACGTTCGGTTGTTTTAACCGTTGTCTTTACAACTACAACTATTTGTACGTATACCGCTGTTAAGGTGAGCATACACGGGCAACTTGCACTACTCAATTTAAATCGTCACAATTAATTCAGCGCCACTTAATAGTCTTCTATGTTAATTTGTTAGTTGTCACCTATTCTAGCTATATGATGTTTCACACAGTCCGTACATTGGTTCTCTGGTCTTCTCCTTTTTGTATCCTCCTCTAAATTCACTATCAAAATTTCCGTAGGATGTTTATCTCTCTTGCAAGAGATGGGTAATTTAATTTACTTTTTAGGAAGTGATAAATCATCAAATCCCTCCCGCTCCGGGGTGGAGCAAGAAAGAACGTCAGGCTTTTATTGATAAAGCCCACATGTGTTCTTTCATTTGCTCTTTGCGTACTAGGACCAATGAACTCTTTCAAAAAATCCCGCAAGTAGGAAATTTACTGTTCTTGTAGTTTTTTATACTACCACAACATGTTGAGTGATACGGAGCAGCTTCAGAAGCTAGGCAATATATTCATGCATATTTCATATGGTATCAGTTGAAGCCAGTAGTTTATAGACATTCGGCAACTGTTGCTGAAATAAAAAGTTGCTCGTGTGTAGCCAGCTATATTAATGTGTTAATTTAGCACCGGTACATTATATTAATACTAAATAAATGCTAGAAGATATTGTGACCCTTGATCCCAACGGAGTTTTAAGAGATCTTAGCTACCGTTACTGCGATGACTCGTAAGCTATCATTTGCTTTTTAGCGAGGTGGTATTTCTACTCATGGCAGTTATCTTAGTATATGCTGTTTCGTTTTATTTGTTAAAATAATTAATCGTGACGTATCGATTTATGTTATATTATTAGTTATTTTTCACACTTTGGATCCGCAGTTTCGTCTATTGTATTTTTTTTTTTTAATTTTACGTTGGTTTCATTTTCAACATAATTATATAAATATGAAACTTATATACGAACTAAGTATTATACTAAACCTAAGCGTAGGTAAAATAGTGTAAAATGTAGGCACAAATATAAATAAAAAACTTTTCCAAAAAAAAATATAATCGACTCCAAAATAATAAAAAAAAAAACACTGAAAAGTGCACAAATAACTTTAATTTCGGAAGTCGGAGTTTCTATAATAGTTTTGTCTCTTCGTTATTTAACACCGACTTGTAGGACAAATGTTTGTGTGATGAGCACGATCATTTGTTCTGTGTCTGGGTGTAATTTATCTATAATATGTATGTATTTAGAAATATATAAGTATGTTTATCAGTTGTCTAGTACCCATAACACAAGCTCTGCTTAGCTTGGGACTAGACGGCGTTGTGTAATAGTTGTGGTTATATTTTTTTTTGGAAAAGTTTTTTATTTTACACTTTTTAGTTACGTAAAGTAAAAAAAAAAGTAAAAGTACACCTCAGCCAAATTTAAATACCTTATAACCAGAGTGCATCTCATAACAATTCTAATAATCCCAAACACGGTTAGATTACATTAATTTATTACAGAGTTCCGGTGCCGGAACCTAACCTAACTTCAGGGTTCATCATCAGATCAGATCGATATATTCCCCCTCTACTTTCAGTCAGTCATCGACTACACGTATAAACAAAGCAATTTTACTTGTTACGACGGTTCTGCTGTGATCCTAAAAGGAGTTCTGTTCCATATCTTCGAAGTTCATGATCAGATCATAACAATATTTCTATGGGACCAACTCAGAAGCATAACCTTTAAATTCAAAAAAAAAATTCAAAATCGGTCCACAATTGACCGAGAAATCTTTGAACATACATAAAAAAATAAATAAACAACATACATTCAACCGAACATATAACCTCCTTCTTTTTGAAGTCGGTTAAAAAAGAACAAAATACACTTAGGCATGGTTGGTTTCGTTCCGTATGGTGTCCGGACGTAAAGAATAACACCATCCCATCTCTTCCCGAGGGTGTCGTAAGAGGCGACTAAGGGACATACCAGAGAATGGGCAGCAGCATCCTCTGTGCATTACAACAACCAAACTGCGATCGCCAACCCATCTGCCAAGCGTGGCGATTATGGCAAACCCCCCCCAAAATGAATGGTTGGTTTCAGTTACTTAATTTAAAAAATTAATTACATATTCAAATTCGAAAAAAATCAAGTACGTACTGCAAAATTATTTACTTTTACGCAAAATTTTGAGTTTGATCTCTCTCAAGACTTACATAATATTATATCTAATCTTTAAAAGCAATTGTCAATAGCTGCGCTTCCAATGTTCAGTCACCATACTTGGTAGTCGCTACCACTATATTATCAGACATTTTCCACGTTTTCAATTCAAATAGAATAACAAACAATGTCTTACGATCTACCAAGCACCCCTTTGGAAAATACCCAAAAGGTTTATATTGAAAATGTTTACTAGAACCCGAGCCCACGCAGTAGTTTCAGCTGCTAGTTTCTCATGAAATACCGCGTAGGAGGTACGGCTACAATGGCGCAATCAGAAAACTTTGTATGTGTGTGTGGTTTTGACGAATGTACGTGCATAATAGAGATGCTTACATCAAAAGAATTGAAAAACATGATTGCAGGGTGTGCAGCGTTGACCAATCACAGCACTCCATGTTTATAGAACACTAAGAATGTGTGGGTAAAGTAAATATTGATCCAAGTTCGTGGAAAAACAAGGTAGGTGATCTCCACCTGGGAGGTTCACAGGATATTATGCAATGTTCTGATTCATACTGGACGTCCCACCCATACGTACAAAGAGTTTTGGGAACACATTCATTATGCGTACAGCAAAGGAGTAGGAAAATTTCCTGCCGGAGTCTATGTTTCCTGATAGCTATAACCTAGGGTCCTTTAAGTCAAGAGTGAATAGGTTACTATTCTAGGCAAACATCATCGCTTACCATCAGGTGAGATAGTGGTTAAACGTGAGAAAAAATAATTTATCTTTGTCATCGATGTTGCATTTTGCAACTGGTTCAAAGAAACGACTGCCTCAGTGGCCTCTATTGAGCATAAACTCAGAGTACGGAACCAAGGTCCGCTCAAATGTCAATGGATTGCTGACCAATGCGTTATTGTACCTACCACACACCGTATCTGCATATTTTTCATTGTTACCAAGCATGTCATTTTTTTTTTTGAAGTTGGTAAATCATCCAAATGACTTCTCGCGCTCTGGGTGGAGCGGGAGGGCGTGTCAGGCTTTTACTGACTAAAACCACACCTGTATCCTTCAATTATCCTTTGCGTTCTAGGACTACGGGTTCAAGCATGGCTACCAGCATAATTACGTTTTACCAGCTGTTATGGTGTCTTGTCAATCAGTTTTAGAAGACGAGAATACTGCTACAGGACAAAAAACTGTGATATTACATATTGAAATCGAAAGAACTTTTTGTTGCTCACGCGCATGAGAATTTGTTCTGTGCCTAGGTGTAATTAATTATCTGTAGTATGCACATACATACTAACTGATAAACATACTTATTGTATATCTAAATACATATTTAGATATATAAGAAGTATATTAATTTATCAGTTGCCTAGTAGGTACTTAAGCTCAAACTCTGCTTAGTTTGGGACTAGATGGCATTGTGTTATTGTTGTGGAATGTTATTGTTATTTCTATATTTATTTTTATTTACATACTAGCTGACCCGGTGAACTTCGTACCGACTAATAGTAAGGATAACGCCATCTACTGGCATTACCAGAACAGTATAATTCATTTTATAATAATATTTTAATTAGAGATGGCGTTGATTTCGAATATTTTTTTTGAATTTTCAATTTTTTCACCGTTTAAACCTTCCCTGAACTATCACGAACATTTCAAGACCAAAATTAGCCAAATCGATCCAGACATTCTCGTGTTTTAGCGAGACTAACGAACAGCTATCTGTTTTTATATATTGTATATTATTATATAAATTATATTTTTAACAGTATCCAATCGGTATATTATTATTATTATAACAAAGCAATATATCTAGCAGCGGGTGTTACGGCTAAAACGAAATGATGACGGTGATTATTAATAACAATGATTAGAACATCCAAAGTTGAACCACAGTAATAGTTTTTATGGTCACGCACATCTGCACGCTGCGCCGGCGCAGATGGTCGGATAGCGCCGCGACTCGACTCGCGAGTGGCGAGAGTGTACGACAAGACAAGTGTAAAGTGGAACAACACGAGTTGCCGCCATTGACGCAGACCGTTCATAGTAAACACTGCGCACGCGCATAGGGCTGGCCAAAGTCACAAAGGCGTGGAAAAGCTTAACAAAAATGCGGGAAAATAACTCTCATGCTGATACGTCTGTCAGATTTCGTTTAAGCGAAACTCAAACATGTCTAAGAGAATTGCATCAAAAAATTCACCCACATCGATGTCAATGGGCACAGTGCCCAGAACATTAGCATTATTGCCACGTTGAATGGCAATGCTGATTCGTTGGCCAAAATGAAATCTACGACTTTTTTTACGGTGACAACAGACTGTCACGACAGTCGTAGAACGTTAAAAAATTGACAAAACTGAATCGTGACGGTAATCATGTGTCTTATTGCGACTATCTATCGTAGCCACGACCAACAGTTGTTATAATGGGAACAGCTAGAGACGATAGTCGTCCGACGATAAATTAACTGATACGATTCGACATAGTTGGAACACGGCCTAACAATATCAATTAACCTATAATTAATTGCTATTCGATAAGAAACAATTGTGATAGCCGGCAGCCCTGCAAGTAACGGCGAACAGAAGTGTGCCGCAAGTTGTCGCTAACGGTGTCGGCAGCGAGCAAGCCTGCGCCCGCACAGGGCCCGCGCAGACACTGCGCATAGGCACAGGGTGTATCACACAAAAATCACGAAAAAAAATCAGTTGCGTTACAATTAATTTAATTAATTCTTAATATTTTTAATTGCAATGCAATTTGAGGCAATTGAATGCATAGAAGGACTGGCACAAATTGTCTGCTGCGGTCTTCCCGTTCGATTATAATTTAGGTGTCTTCATGGCTAGAGTAAAAAGGCTCTTAATAAACTAGTGCGCCTCACCATCAACGATTGCATCGCTGCTTACCATCAGGTGGGATCGCAGTCAAGCACTAGTTTACATCAATTAAAAAAAATCAGTGATGGTCCAGTGGTAACTGCCCCGACTTACAAGATGTAGGTCGTGGCTTCAAACCCAGATAGCATTACTTTGTGTAATTTATTTTAACACCACTACTCTCAAAACGGTGAAGGAAAACATCGTGAGGAAACCGGCATGTCCTAGAACCAAAAATTCGAAGACATGTGACATCCACCAACCCGCACTGGGCCCGCGTGGTGGATTACGGCCCATTCCCTCTCCTAGAGAGGAGGCCTGAGTCCCAGCAGTGGGAACATTATAAAGCTGACTATACTATGCTATGTTTGTTGGGAAATCTAACAGAATAATAGATTGTTTAAGCCTTTTGAGATCATTCAAATTTAAAAGTAAAAGGCCAAATTAGGCTAGAATCTTGTTCGCTATAACCACACCGTGACGCCGGCCGCGCCAGTTGAAAGTGCAAATGCTTTGACATTTGTATACATTTGTCACCACTGTCCCTTTCCATAGTCAATTTAAACTACATTACCCCGAATAAGTTCGAGCGTCGACTCGTGATCTCATCGCAGCCACCCACCACATGTGTGTGTACCATGCTCGCTTTCATCTGCTGAACTTAATCTAATGTTGTAAATATTTTTTTTATTTATTTAAAGAAAAAGAAAGGATTTTCCAAAACGGGGGTTCAGTACAGTTAGTATAGAGAACCCTAATTTTATGCCGGTAATTCAATTTACAGAAACTATTGTACATATAAAGTTGGTTGGTATATCGGTGTAAATAAATATTACAAAGAGGTTTATAATCTTTGTAGATAGTAATCTCGGACAGTGATGATCCTATGTTGAGTATTCTTGGACGGATAGATAACTACACTATCATCAGCTACTTTTTAAACCGAGAAAACTGGAGACGGGAACAGGGGAGTGGTGACTTCTGCGGGGAACGGAGGGTAAGCTGCGAGATAAAGCTAGTTAACTGATAAAAAACCTGACGTATTTAGCCAATGTCAAAAAAGTAATTACTGTACTAAACAAAATATTTCACAGTTGATCACGCGGTCAACGCACTTAAGTCAAAAATTTTACGACTGATTTTTGCCAACCAATCCTAAATTAAATAACCTCGAGATCTTGATTTTCCTCATAGATCTATAACAGTGTGTTTCCCTACATTCCAAGATCGGTATGCGGCCTACATTATGACCATAATAAAATGAGATTTACCAAAAAACAACCGTAAAATCTTAAAGTTGGTCTGGTCTGAGTGCGACCGCGAACACGGTGAACTTAATCGTACACCGTTTTAGTGATAACTCGTAGAAAATTGCTGTAAAAAAGACTTATTTATTTTTGCACAGCGAATTTGATTTTTATTATTTATAATCTTCATGTATGCGAATGTGTGTCTGATTGCTTGCTTAGTTTTTAAGGTTAAACTGCTGAAACGATTTCGAGCAATACGTACTGACAAAAATGTTTAAATGAAGCTCACTTTCATGATACTTTTACCCTATGTTACTATGTTATTGCTTCTAGTATATCTCTGTGTCATATGTCAAGCAATTAATTAATGCATTTATTTCAAACAAACCATTTACGGGCACGTTTTAATTGTCAAGAAGGCAGTCAGTAAGAAAAAATATATGGGACAATAAAAAGCTACAACATACATAATTATACACTTAACAAAAAAAGCGGTACAAACGAGCGTTTACATGTTTAATTGCACATTCCAAAGAAACTCCATGGAAACTCTTTTAAACCATATTATGTATTAGAAATATCTCCATTACATATTTCTTGGCGTCTCTATTATGTAATATACAAGTAATCTTCAAATAATTAACACTACCTCTCGCCTTCCTCCACACGCGCCTCAAAGAGATGTCTGCAAAACCGTAGAGGCCCAGCAGGGTCAAAGCCTACTGGGGCCATGGGTTAGCTTCTGAAAGGAAAACCCGGGTTCCTGGAATGCAAGGCAAAGAAGGAACACCATGGGTAGTGCTGGTCCACTCGGACCAGGTCTATCCATCTCGACTGCGCGAGACTTATGTTTTTGCCCCAGCGCCTCTCGTCACATCGCCGTGATATACACCAAAATCGGAATAAAGATTATCCGATTTATTTTAGATTCCGTTTAGATTCGAAGATAGGTTCAAATATCAAAGATTCGATTTTAAATTCCAGATAAAACCGGCCAAGTGTGAGTCGGCCTCGCGCACGACGGGTTCCATCATTATCTATAAAAACGACAAAAGAATCACGTTTTCTGTATTTAGAGCCCTATTTTATTCTGTTTTTTAATATTCGCTTCCCTCAGAGCGAAAAGAGTAATTCAATTATTTGACTGAAAAAAAGGCGTAATGAGCCTTTTTCTCATCATCCTGCATTGAATACCAAGTCTATTTTATTTAGAGCTCACCAGGCGGTAAGAGTATCGATATCTAAAAGCAAAGAAATAATATTTTCCAATATGAAGAGCTTACTAGAGTTCACGAGACGAGGGGAGGCGTTGACCCCGTTAATCAGCTGATCAATTAATTTCTATTTTTTATTGAAAGTACGTTTTTACGTTAGTGAAACTTTACCGACAACATTGATCTGTCTTTTTATTACAATAAAAAAAAACCTGTCAAAAGAAGAAAAATGTATTCACCGGTTCAATAACCAGCATTTGAGTAAAAGACCAGCGTAATCCGACTAAAATAAAGATAAAAAACAATCCTATCAACAGAAACAAATTTATGCAGGTAAACCTGTATAAATTGGGTAAATAAATGAACACAGGTAAGTTTTTGTCAGTAAAAATCTGACACTCTCGCTTCACCCAGAGCGGGAGCTACCACCTTCCCTTACCTTTTTACCACCTTCTGCAAACTTGTAAAAACTTAAGCACAGAAAAGGTTTCTCTATACAAACTTTGGAACCCCTTTTCATGCCCTTAGGGGGTGAATTTTGGGAAATCCTCTCTTACTGCTCGCCTACGTCATAAAAGGAAACCTTGTGCAAAATTTCATGCTCCTAGTCCCAGTAGATAAGGCCGTGCGTTAATATACCAGTTAGTTTCTCTTTTTATATATACAACGTTGAAACGAAAGATGGGCTTTCCTTAAAAGGGATTATTGAGCTCATCAATATAAAAACGTTTTACTATGCGACTAACCCTAAAATCTCAAAAAAAAATTAGTTGTTTCATACATTTATCTTCAAATAAGTCGACAAAGTATATGGAGCAGCTGAATTTCAGTGCTGGTCCCATAGTAAAAATTGTTCATATTGATGAGTACAATAACCTCTATTAAGGAAAGTCTATTTGTCGTTTCAACGTTGTATACTAGCTTTTGCCTGCAACTTTGTCCGCGTAGAAGTCGAAAATGGATCTAATAGGATTTTTATTTGGTTTTTTGAATTTCAATAAAATTCGTAACTAATTTTCACTCAATTCTGTTAAAGAATGTTCATGCAAAATTTGAAGTAGATTGGATCAAGGAATCACGTTGTCCCATACAAACTTTGCCCCCCTTTTTCACCCCCTTAAAGGTAGAATTTAGAAAAATCCATTCATATCGGATGCCTACGTTAAACAAAGAACATACCCTTCAAGTTACAGGACTTTGCGATCAGCGGTTTAGTTTGTGTTTTGATCCATTATTAGTCATTCAGGACAAAGCATTTTATAAGTATAGATAGATAAAGATATTAGGTTATATACGAGTATTATATCCCACCACCTCAAAAAAAGCTGAATCGAATGTGGTGAAATAACAAAATAAAAGCTTGTAAAAACTTAAGCACTGAAAATGTTCAGCAATAGAGAAAATACAAGTATACCAACAAAAAACTGATCACGAATTATTTCAGGTTCGTTGTTAACTAACAATATTCCGCTTAGTGTAGCAAAAACTAGTTTCAGGAGGGTCGTGAAAACTTTCACTTTCATCACGACTGGTTTCAAAATAATACAAAACACGTACTCGAGAATTGAACGAAAAAACTGACGTGTAAAAGTGTTTTTCAATACACTTAGGTACTCGAAAACCAGCTCTTCCACCGCTTTTGGTACGCAATTGACTCTTTTTCGCACAAGTGCGGAAAAATACGCGTGCCACAATTTTATTACATTTATCGTATTAGGCTGGGCGCGCGTTGACACTGATGAGGCGCGCGTCAACCCCAATTTATTTATGTCTTCGTAAGTGTGTTGAAAAACGTCGTTTGATACACGTAGAACTTCTGGCTCCACCGGACCTACAGCAATGGGTAGCTCGTCGTCCGGCCGTCCGGTAATCAACATATTACTTTTCACTGACCTGTAAAATGCAAACAAACTGTTGAGAAACTTTTGAATTTCGCGGGTTACCCACCTACAGTAATTACTTTTAAGATTTATCACTCTTCTGTCCACCATCTTACAATATAAGCGTGAAGTTACTCAAGTTAAATATTCAGTAGCTTAGATTGTATCGTGAGAAGACTCGCACGTTTAAAAATAAGTTAAACCGTAGGCGCAGTCAGACCTACGACTGTGTGATAGCTTTGGAGCCACTTTTATTTTGTAGCAGTAAGGCGTAACCAACGAGCTACTGACTGAATGATCAGTCTTGATGGCCTAAAACAAACATCTCATAATTTTTTTTAAATGAGTTATCATGGAGTTTCTTGCCGGTTCTCCTCCATAGGGAACGATCAATGGGAACCGTACGCTAGCGTTTTATTACTGTCTTTTTTATCTATGTGAAATAAAAACTATTTTTAATTTAAATTGAATTTGAACATTACACATGTTTCCCCCAAGGTATTAAGAAAAATATAAATAAGTTTTCAAAGCTGCCAGTCTTTTGGGCTCATTTCCGTATGGCAGCGATGTGGAGAATTAGGTATTCCGACGCTTTTGTATTTTTTGTTTTTGTATTATATGTACATAGTTAGGTTTAGTATAAATACTTAGTCTAGTTTATATTTAAGTTTCTTATAATATGTGTATTTATTATAAAAATGTAAGTAAAAAAAAAAATTGTTTAAAAAAAATCATGTCAAATCTTTATCTCGCGGTATTGTAATCATCAAGACCATCGCAAAGCATTCCAACACGATGGGGTTATCTGGTTGCACTCAGTAGTTCCTGTGCCATGTTCAGTAGCCATAGGATGTACCATGGAGTTGGTTTGATGTTGATCAGCCCAGCTGCATGGTACCATATTAATCGCACACGTGCTCTTTGGGTGCACAGCCGTCAGCAAAAGATGAACACGAACTCTGGGAGCACCGAATTCGCTCATAGTCACCCTGAGTAAACCGAAAAGACTCATCTGCTTCTGAAGAGAGGTGGGCTGGTTGGAATGAAGGCCGCCATGACGGAAAATAGATCACAAAGCAGTCAAGATGCATCATTTGCATTTCGTCTCAGAAACACCAACAAATTCAAGATACTAAAAAAAATTAATAATAAATCGTTCTTCAGAATACCGTTAGGTCAGCGTGTGTCGATGGTTTGCGCAATTATCAACAGTTATCGACAACACATCACCAGACCGAGACATGTTAATTTAATCCGCACAGCCCTAGTTCCGTTAGTTGTCACCGAATGATGCTGACGATGTCGGCAGGCAACAGATATGGACGTCTGACGAACGTAGGCAACTTTTTTTTATTATGGATAGGCTCGCGTTTGACCACTATCTCACCTGACGGTAAGTGATGTTGTGGTCGGCATAGAGCACGTTTGTCTAGAAGTAAACCTATTCACTCTTGACTTAAAGACCCCTAGGTTGTAGCTATCAGGAAACATTAACTCAGGCAGGGAATTCCACTCCTTAGCTGTACGCATAATAAATGTGTAACTTCTGGAGAATATGGCGCTATAGGACAGTTTATGTATGTATGTAATTGGTAGAGCGCAACGACGAAGGAAGCCGGTATAATCTATACTAAAAATCTATACAAAAAATCCAGCGATATGTGACATTCACTAAAGTGGCGCCAGTGACTGAAAAGTTGAAGGGGAATCGTTTGTCTTGGTATGGTTATGTAAAGAGGAGGGATGAAACGCATGTTACTAAATGAGTTATGAGTATACATGTGGATAGGTGGAGAGGGAGAGGAAGGCCAAAGAAAAAATGGATGGATTATGTGAAAGTAGAGGGAAAGAGAGAAAGAAAAGAAAGTTAGTGATAGCATGATGGTTGCCAGGATAGAATGGAAGAAAAAAACGTGCTGCGCCGACCCCAAATAAGACGGGAGAACGACAGAAAGATGATGATGATGATGTAACATTCACTAACCCACTAATTAACTACGATTAATCCACCTGATTAGATATTATTAAATAAATGTTGAGAGCGATGTGTGATGTGCCGGGAATGGATAAAGTGAGAAATCATATTCAAGGAAGTTTGAAAGTGGCGTTAGTGACTGAAAAGTTAAAGTGGAATCGTTTGTCTTGGTATGGCCATGTAAAGTGGAGGGATGCTACTAAAACAGTTATGGAAATACATGTGGAAGGGTGGGCAGGGAGATGGAAGCCAAAGAAAATATGGATAGATTGTGTGAAGAGTAAAAGAAAAGGGAGTTAGTGATAGCGTGACGGGTGACAGGACAGAATGGGAGAAAATCGAAAAACCCAAATAACACGGGACAAGGGCAGGACAATGAACACATAAAAACAGAGAATTACAAACATTTGTAACACAGACTATATGAATATATTAAAACAGTCGAAACTACTGGGACTAAGAGTGCGAAATTTTGCAGAAGGCTTCCTTTTATGACGTCGGCGAGAACTAAGAGAGGATTTTCCCAAATTCTCCCCATAAGGGGATGAAACGGGGTCCAAAGTTTGTATCGAAAAACCTATTTTCACGCAGGCGAATCTGCTGATAAGAGCTAGTTTGAAATAAAACTATAGCTCATCATTCACAACAGAAGAAATCATCAAAAACGAGAAATGTACAGTTGTGTCGGACTAGACTCTAGTCCGACATACGTAATTATTACAACCATTAACTTAAACATGGTGGCGCTAGTAACCGTTGTGAGTAACTCACTCCATCGGGAAGCCGCCAGTACAAGCGACCGCGAAACAAAGCTATAATTGTACCAATCAATTTTAACGATCGACAGACTAACGGTGCACCTACCTACCTACTAGTTCTCTGACATATTAATAGGTTTGTAGTTTCCTTGGCTAGTATGAAATTTACAGAAACTATTAATAAAAAAAACTTAAAAAGAAATAATCGACTTCACTAAAAAGCACTAAAAGGATCTAAATAACTTTAATTTCGGAAGTCGGTATTTCTCGGTATTGTTTGTTTCTTATTTAACACCGACTTCCGAAATTAAAGTTATTTTGATCCTTTTAGTGTTTTTTTTTAGTGAAGCCGGTTTTTTTTTTGTAAAATGTTTTTTATTGCACACTATTTAATTGCGATACACTTATAGCCAAAGTACCTATTTCTCATGACAATTCCAATTAACCCAAACACTGCTAGGATACATTGTTTTATTTTGAAGTCCCCTTGCCCACCTTCCACCTTTTAGCTCCATCATCAGATCAGCTCGATAGTACCTTATAGCCAAAGTGCATCTCATCACCATTCTAATAAGCCCAAACACGGCTAGGATACATTGATAAATTACGGAGTTCCAGTGACTATCTTCCGGCTCCATCATCATCATCAGGTCATTTCGATGATACCATTTTTAACATAACTATTCAGAACCATTCATTTATTTGTATTGTCATAGTCGCTTAACTATGTTCATTGCAATATCTATGTGAGTTTGAAGTTCCGTAAAAACCACACTTAAAACAAAAACTCCTAACTTAAAATGTATACTAAGTACATTAAAGTATATGGCGTACATAAATTCCTCCAAATTCTGAAAATAATAATTTTATTAAAGTATTTTCACCACAGCAGCTCAAACAAGTAGATTTTGCTGCTCGAATACAGTGAGCAAAACTCGATTTTGCTATAAGTACCTGAGTACTTATAGAAGCAGATAAAACTGGCATTTAACCTTTAAATAATTATTTCTAGTTTCAACATTGACTGTTTTAGAACGTGCTTTAAAAAACCGCGGAAATAAAATAGTGGCAAATAAAATCTTATTTGCCACTATTTTATTTCCGCTGTTTTTGAAGAATGTTACAATAATTGTAAAATATGAGCAAAACTAGCGACAGAGATAGTATTTATTTAAATTGAAATCATTATTAAATCTATTACTGTTAATTGTTTTATTTCCCAAGTAATATGTGTTCTCGCCGCTGAAGTGAAAAATTACGTGTGTCCCTTCCCTCACTCAGGATTCTAATTTAGAATCACTCGCTAACGCTCGTGATTCAATCAAAGAATCCTTCGCTTGCTCGGGACTCAAAATTAGCACTCGCAGCAAAAAACAACTTTGCTCTCTTGTTGCACAAATAACTATTTTATGTTTATTTAATCCCCACCTTAGTCATAAAACCTTACTAATCCCACCTTTACTTCTACAGTTCTCAACGTCGCCGCTGGCAAGGCTCCGATGCAGGCCTCCACCGAAGACGGAGGGGTTCCTCAGAGGGCCCTAGACGGCAGCACGGCAGCCACCTTCAACGCTGAGACCTGCACCCTCACAAAGGCTGAGAGGGTCCCCTGGTGGTACGTCAACCTTCTGGAGCCATACATGGTGCAGCTTGTGAGGCTGGACTTCGGGAAGCAGTGCTGCGGTAAGCAACTTGCATTTAAATTACTTCTGCCTCAAGTATGTTAGAAGAATGGGGAAGCCTATACTCAGTTTTTGGGGGCCGAAATGATGATGAATGAACCAAAGAGTAAAGCTATCCTAGGGATGAACCTATTCGGCCTATATTGAAATTCTAATCCCTTTCTCTAATTGTAGGTTACTCTAGAATTTCAGACTTTAAACATCGTTGTAAATCCACATCGATGACAGCACCTTTACATGTCGATGTAAAGGTATCATATGTTATACTTCCAATCGTTCCTCAATAATACGCTTTGGAATGTGCAATTAGCATCATATTTCTGACTGACTGACTTCTTGACAATTCAAAAGTTCTTCCTGTAAATGTTTTATTTGAAATAAATGTTTTGACTTTGACAATCATTTTATCTTTTGGCAAAAACCACATGAAAAGTAGTTTTTGAGTTTGTCGCGAACAGATAGACGGACAGATACCGTAGAGACTTTTATTTTGTAATATGTGTAAGGTTAAGGAAGACTCACTAACATTTAGTCGTTGAATTCTAGAACAGCATGAAGGATGTATTTTTCAAAGCATTCCTATCGTAATTAATGGTAGTAGTTACGGAGCTTCATTTTAAACTCGTTGAAAAAGTGTGTATATGTACTTGTAATGATAGTTAAGTGTTTTTTAATATGTAAAAACTGTAAATACTAAGAAAATAATTACATTGAAAAAGTTCGATCGTGACAATGACGGTTCCTCAATGACTTACGTATTTATTTTTCAACGATTGCATCACTGCTTGCCGTGGTAGGGTAGCGGTCAAGCACTAATTTAAATCATTAAAACAAAAAATCCCTTCTGTTTTATAAATTTTCCACCTGTACAATAATGAAATAACAATAAAATTATAAATTCAAACTTTATTAACCTATTTACTAACAGGAATAATAATTAATCAACACTTATTGATTTGCATAAATTTTATGTCTTACTTTCTTAAGAGGACTATTGGTAAAAATTAAAAATAAATAGCTAGTCGTAATTAACGCTTCCCCGACAAGAAAAATCAAAAATCAACAGAATCTAATATAAATCTAATCAACATAAACAACTCTCTGCATAATATCATTTCCATTCTAAAAATATTAATTATAACGAAACGGTACGAATTCTCATATAAACTTCTTAAGAAAAGTGAAGCAAACCAAGCAGAAATGTTATTTCTGTAATTCAATGCTTGCAAAACAGCCCTTTCTTCGCGTTCACTTTGCCGTCATCCCCATTGCTTTTAAACTTAGCTGAGGCTAAATCTGAAGAAAACAGAAAAGTATAGAAACTTACGTAAACTTCAAGGGATCTTTAAACTATTACCAGTGGCGTAGGCAGCTCCTAAAGGAGCCCTGTATTAAAAAATATTAAGAGTTTTTCTTTTTTATTCAAACTATGTCCTACTAGCCCTAAATTGGCAGGCAGCACAGATAAAGTGAGACGGAGTCACGATAAGCCCCGGCGAAGATGACCAGTGGATAACGTGAATTGAATCAGTATCAGCATTTATTTATAGGTATGAAAGAAACAAAATCATTAAAAAAGAACGAACAGAAAAAAAAACAAAATTAAACTCTTACAAGAGATAAAAGTACTATTTTTAATTTAGATAAATCATTATAAAATTTATAATTAAAACGAACTTGATAAAGAGTCTTAATGTCAAAACAGTCTTTAAAATATAATATTTTAAAATGACATCGAAGGTACATACATATATTTATTACAGATTTGTTAAACTTTTATGGTATAAATGAATTGAATTGGTAATATTACTTTATTTTAAATTTTAAATTTATTGTGAATTGGTATTATTAATATGAATTTAATGGAATAATGATGTATATTTTGAGATCGATTATGTAGTACAATAAATGGCTTTTTATTTTTATTATATTATAATTTATTACAGATATTAAAAAAAATAATTTATAAAATATCTTATTATAATAACAGTTTTTCATTAATAGTGAGTAGAGACTTTTCTTAAATTGTTTTGTTTAATTTTCTTTTTGTGTTACGAATTTAGTTTTGTATTTATTTATTTTTAATTTTGTAATCTACTTGACTTTATCAAAGATATTGTAAATTTTCTCATTACTCATTGATTACTAAACAAATTATTGCACAAATTGGGGCCCCGGGGGATACGGCTGCTATAGCGTTAGCTACGCTCCTGAACACTGCGTAACTCAACCCGACTCCCTGTTGGCTGGTTTTATAGAATTGGTTTGAGTAACGTTCCTGCGAACCTGACGACCGATTCGAAGCAAAATTAACTGAATCACATCAAAGTCTGTAGAAATCAGGAAACTTTTTACAAAGGCTATGTTGGTAATAATTTGTTGGACCACGCTCTGGAAAAGTTTTCTGTATACATTATATAAAAGGCAAAACATACGCAACGCTCAACGCCCAGCCCGAACCCTTAGCCCTAGAATGCTAAAATTTTGTACAAAGATACCTTTATTCATGATGTATATACCTGCAAATTATAAGAAATAATATTTTGAAATTTAACCCGAAAAGGACGAAGCCGCTGGCAGAAATTAGTTTGGGACTAGATGGCGTTTTGTGATAATTGTGGAATATTATACCAAAAATTTTTTATTAGTAGATACCTACAAATACTTTAAGGGCTTATTAGAAAAGGTCTTTTTATTATTTAAGTAGACTCAATAAATAATATTCATAAACAGCAAAGTTATTAGCGATTGTTTATATCCAAAATGTCACTCAATTTACCTATGGAAAGAATTGTACAGGCTATTTATTGATTTTGAATGAATGAATGGCGATAAAAATGGAAAAACACTGCGCGTAGTATTCCCTAGTTGCAATTGTTATGAATTATTGAATCAATTATGAATTTACCAACTATGACAAATTTTCGTGAACAATTTTGGGATTTCGACACAAAAATGATCAGTAACAGGTACAGATAGAGCCCGATTTTTTTGTAGCATAGCATAGCATAGTCAGCCTTATAATGTTTCCACTGTTGGGACTCAGGCCTCCTCTTTAGGAGAGGGAATGAGCCGTAATCCACCACGCGGGCCCAGTGCGGGTTGGTGGATGTCACATGTCTTCGAATTTTTGGTTCTAGGACATGCCGGTTTCCTCACGATGTTTTCCTTCACCGTTTTGAGAGCAGTGGTGATGAAATAAATTACACAAAGTAATGCGCCTGGCTGGGTTTGAGCCCGCGACCTACAGCTCATAAGTCGGGGCCATTACCACTCGGCCACCACTGCTCAATTTTTTTTGTACTAATTAACAAATAGTTATATAAGTATTAGTTTTTCTTTTCAGTCCAACAACATCAACCCTTCTGTAAAGTTAGCTGCTTTTTTCAAACTTTGTTATGCTTCAAATAAGTCTGGTATCGTTCGTAATGTTATAGAGAACTCACCCCTAATCTATTTACGTTAATTAGAACAGTTTTTTGTAGTTACACAACATCAACTCTCCTTATATATTTCCTATTTCTTCTTTTGTTAAACTTCAGCTAAGTTAATTTTCAACATTACTCTTTTAAGAACAGCCAAGTGCGAGTCGGGTACTTTCAGACTTGTTGGATGTCCATAAACGGCTTCTCAATTCAGCTGAAGCGTAACAAAGTCATAACTAATCAGAACCATTACGTGCGTCAGTGATGGTAATGACGTAAGAGCAGGCCACTATTTTTGAAAAAGTTGCAAAATGTTGTTTTTTAACAATATTCTATTAAGAAACCGCACGTTTTGGAGTTCGGTTAAGCAACTACCCTTTTTAGGATTCCGTACCTCAAAACGGAACCCTTATAGGATCACTTTATTGTCCGTCCATCTGTCTGTCTGTGTGTCCCGAGATAAAGGGTCTTACCTTTATCTCGGGAACGCGTGAAGGTATCGAGTGAAATTAAAACCATATACTCAGGTCTGCGGTCCCTTGAAGCTGTGAAAAAATCAAACATCTGATATAACGAAAAAAAAAGATACGGCCGTTTATTAAAAAACGTGTATTTCGCTCCCTCAAGGGAATCAAAATTCATAGGCAAGGTCTCATAACAGAACTATAGGAAAAAAACTGAAAACTGTAAATTCATAGATATGACACAAAAAAAAATTTTTTTGCGATTCGGAAAAATCTTCAGGAATTGAACTGTTTTATAATAGGTAAATTTGTACAAAGCCCTCAGTGCGCGAGTTAGACTCGCACATGCCCAGTTTTTTTTTTTAGTGGGAAAGCATAAATACCGTCTTCCGTTCTGGGTGGAGCGAGAGAGTATCAGACTTCTCCTGGAAGCGCACTTTTGTTCCTTCAGTTACCCTTTGCGTTCCAGAACCGCGGTAATTTTTCCGGGTCGGACGGGTCACGTCCATTTTGCTGACACATCTTGCATGACGCGCAACGCTGTCAAATTGTTCAACAATATGTCCCACATCACGTGAATGTATTATAAAATATGTTGCGGGACACTGGGTGACATTGCAGAGTCACAAATATTAAACGTTGCGCGTCATGTCGGGGGACATTTTGTCCCCTAATGTATCTGCAGCTTTAGGGTTGCTATGACGCACATGGATGGAAAAAGCTTCTAAACTTGGTTAAGGAAAAGTATAAGGAAATCAGCCATAACAGCAGGCTATGACGTCATCAACAATATATAATACACTAGCTTCTGCCAGCGGCTTCTTACAAACTTTGGACCCTCGCTTCATCCCCTTGGGGTGTGAATTCTGGAAAATGCTCTCTTAGTGCTCACCAACGTCATAAAAGAAAACCTTGTGCAAAATTTCACGCTCCTAGTCCCAGTAGTTTTGGCTGTGCTTTGATATGTCAGTCAGTCAGTTTCTCCTTTTATATATATAGATAATATAGATATAGATTAATATGACGTTATTAACATTAATATAACAACAGCCCTCCAGAAGTTTTGCAGATTTCTTCAGACTTTGATGTGCGTCATTGAGTAGACCGAAGGGTAGGAACGTTGAGCAAACTTTATTTTTAACCTGTTAACAAGTATGTATTTAAGAGCACCCAACATGAAATACATTTCCATACAACCGCTCTTACGTGATTATGACGTTATTACACATCTTTCTCTAGATATTTTGTAAACACAAATATTTTGTGGATGGGATTCCGATCTCGATTTCCGGCCACCGTAGGCGCGGCTTGTGGACGGCTAGCAATGGGTAGCTCGTCGTCCGATCGTCCGGTAACCGTCCGGACCAAGCCCAGGTCGTCGACAGCGCGTAGTGTTCCACGCGCTCTTCAAGGATGTCAGCAATCGAGGGGCCCAGAAGGGTCGAAGCCTACTGAGGCAATGGATGATGCGAAAGAGATCCCCGGGGCCCTGGAAAAATGGCAAAGAAAGAACAGGAGTGGGTTTTTGTCAGTAAAAGTCTGACACTATTTCCCGCACCGCCCGAGAGCGGGGGATGTTATTAAATGATTTTCTCACCCGAAAAAAAAGAGATATTTTATGGATATTATGTACGTTTCTATTGAAATCAAAACATTTTGTTACCTCTGAAAATTTGCTATTTTGCGTGAACTTTGGTCATTCTTATTGTAATCATAAAATAAAAATATAAAAAAATATATATCTGAATAAGACCTGAAAGACCAAATTTTTTCCGAACACTTAAGATTTAAAAACACTGCGTTAGATGAAACAACAAGCTTTTAAACCATGTTCACGATGTCAATAAACAGCTCGGGAAGGGCCCTCTTAATTCACTTGCGCAGAGGCTACTCTGTACACGTTAGTGAAAACTCTGTAACTTTGGTGAAGCTTAATTGAATTTGAGGAAATAAGAAAAATTTCATTTACTTTTCTGAAAGGTTAATTTTGTGGCCTTAGTCACGTTGAAAACGAAAAAAATATATATTCATTTACGTAAGGATAATGTCGTCATAAGTAGGGGTGGACTTGTTCTGAACTTTCCAGACGTTCTGAATATAGCTGAACTCGGAAAACTTTGCGAACTTTGATGAGGGTGATGTGATGACGTCACAGAAGTTTAATTGGTCACGTTTTGAACATCGAACCTTTTGGAAAGTCCTACGTTTTCTTCAGAAAATGTTATGCTTAAGCTATGTTACTTAGAATCGTGCGTCATAACTTATGAGTTGACTGTGTTGGTAGGAGCGTTGAGCAACCGAACTTTAGGGGTTTCCACTAAAGAAAGAAAGAAAAAGTGGAAATCAATTTATTTTCGAGAAATGACGCTTAAAAAATTATTAATATTCTATTGGGAAATTATGCGCCACGCTCAGCATAATGCTGTGGCCGTACTACAACGAGTTCACAGGTGCTAATGCGGTACTAGGCGGGGGCCTATTACTCCTTACTAATTGCCAAATAGTTATTATTAGTTTTATTACGAAATGTAATTTAAAAACAGCTAATATCAAACATTCCGGATTTTAGAATTAAGTCTAAACTTGTCAAACTCCTTGAACATGTGTATTGTAAATTTTTAGCAGAAGAGATTTTCAAGTGTTTTTCTTTAGACTTCCGTACCTCAAAAGGAAAAAACGGAGCCCTTATAGGTATATCACAGGTTAGTCACTAGGCTAGGCTTATCACTTTGTTGTCTGTCCATCTGTCTGTCTGTCAAGACCCTTTATCTCGGAACCGCGAGGAGGTATCGAGTTGAAATTAAAACCATATACTCAGGTCTGCGTTCCCTTGAAGCTGTGAAAAAAAATAAACTTCTAAGATAAGGAAAACAAACGGCAATTATTTCGCAAAAAAAGTATATTTCGACACTATCAAGGGAATCAAAATTTATGGGGTACTTCCCGTTGACCTAGAACCCTGAAATTTGGCATGAAGCACGGTTACATAGCACAAGTATAGGAAAAAATTTGAAAACTGTAGTTACATCACATTTTTTTTGCGATTCGTAAAATATCTTCGTAACTCAATTCGGGAATTGAACTGTTTTCATAGGTTAGTGTTTGTACGGAACCCTAGAACGTCTCAAACCCTAAAGGTATTAAAGCTACTTCAAATGCTTAAATCCGATAAGAGGGATTGTTATCAGTCTAACAATTTACCTACCACATTACTAAATAATATATGTATACATATATCAATAAACTTTCTCCCCTCCGATACACTTACATTTCTGTCAGTGCGACTCAACAATCAGGTTCGTGTTCTCATCAAGATGTGGCGGCGGCTGGCCCACTTGCCTCCACACCGTGGCGAGGTGCTAAACGCACATAATCGACCATCTGTCTGCGATAGATAACCTCCTTGTTGATGTACATGGTGACGTACCTGGTAGTTATTATTTTACACTTGTTTGCTACCTGACTTCACCTCTGTGGCTGCTAATGGCCACCGAATAAAGTGTGGCCTGTCACATCCGTGGGGTCTGCGTTTAGTTTCGGAACTTTTCTTTTATTGCACCTACAACTATTTTTCTCTGCATCACCCTAAGGTTGTCTGGTAGAAAATGCCTAAGGGATTAAGTCCGCCTTTGTACTTTTGTGTGCATCATCATCATCATCATCATCATTTCAGCCGAAAAACGTCCACCGTTGGACATAGGCCTCCCCAAGCGTCTCCACAACGACCGATCCTGTGCGTCTCGCATCCACCGCATTCCCGCGACTCTCACCAGGTCGTCGGTCCACCTAGTGGGAGGCCTTCCAACGCTGCGTTTTCCAGTGCACGGTCGCCACTCTAGAACCTTTCGGCCCCATCGACCATTCGTTCTACGAGCAATGTGCCCTGCCCACTGCCACTTTATCTGGCGATTCTTCGGGCTATGTCAGCGACCTTGGTTCTCCTGCGTAATGAATAAATAGCATCTGTTAATTTCACATTGTTTCTAATAATGCACTTTAATTTTGCGTAGTCAAGCTCACGAACTCTAACAACTGTAGTGCACTTGAGCTTTCCGGCATTTCTCCCCTCGATTTCTCTAAACAGCTGATCATAAAACCGACTAAATAATGATATAATAACCAGATAATGTAGGCAACTACAATAGAACTGGAGACATCATCACACAACAATCGTAGGCGAAGCTTTCCCTCGTTGACATTGACTCGCAAGAGATAGCGGCTGTCATTTCAACTTCTTTCTTTTGTATCAAAGCCATCACTCAAGTGCAAGCTTTTTTACACTAATTTTAAACGAAAAATCTCAAATTAATTTTTATGGCGCAGAAAAAATGTATTCGTGCAATTTAAAGTATGAAATGGTTTGATTCATGTAAACCTATTTTTAAATCAAAATAGCTATTAACTGTCCCTAGTCTTTATATCTACGAAGTCACCAAATTTGTTAAGGCTCATCCATTCCTTTTCGAACAACTATCTGTAGACCATACAAATATTAGTTCTGTGCGAAAATCGAACCCGCCATACGCAGCGTAGCAGCCAGTTCAAGCACTGAGCCAACCACAGTGCCATCAATAAAAAAACATAAAGAAATAATTTTTATATTTTTAAATGTCTTTTTTTTATTAAAATATTTAAAAATATAATTTATATGTATATACGAATGAATAAACGAAATAATAATAATAATTCACAACTATCACACAACGCCGTCTAGTCCCAAGCTAAGCACTAGCTTCTGACGTTTTATAAGTGCCCATGTAGGCCTATGTGAAATAAAAAATGTTTGACTTTGACTTTGACTTTGAAGCAGAGCTTGTGTTATGAGTACTAGACAACTGATAAACATACTTATATATTTCTAAATACATACATATTATAGATAAATTACACCCAGACACAGAACATTAGGTAGTTCCTACATTTTTTACATAAAAACTAGGAAGTGTCAGAAGACGCCAGCTTGTTTAATTCACGATGTAATTTATAATTCATCACGGACATAATAAAGAATAGTTGAGAAGACAATGCACTTCCCAAGTCGCACGGAACTCGGCTCTAATGGAAAGGACGTCAGATTTATCTCGTGATCTTCGTAAACATGGGCCAACCTTGTGTTAACTCTAAACGGAGATTCGTTTATCAGATGCTGTGAGCCTCTTGTTAAGGCCTCTTCACACCATAGCCGGGCGGTTATACCCGGCGGGTTATTACCAGCAGGCTAGTCACGAAACTATGGACGCAAAACAAACCTGACTGGCCTAGCTGTTGCTCTAGTGGCCCTGACTGCTATGCCGGAGGTCGTGGGTCCTATTCCCACCCAGGACAAATGTTTGTGTGATGAGCACGATCATTTATTCTGTATCTGGGTGTAATTTATATATAATATGTATGTATTTAGAAATATATAAGTATGTTTATCAGTTGTCTAGTACTCATAACACAAGCTCTGCTTAGCTTGGGACTAGACGGCGTTGTGTGATAGTTATGGAGAGAGAAAAAAACCCGAAAAAACCACATGCACAAAATACCCAGACCATTAACACCTATTTGTAAGTCATACAAATATTTGTTTCGTTCGGGAATCGAACCAGCAACTCGCAGCGCAGCAGTCAATCGGTCACCCACTACTCACATCGTGCCGTCAATGTCGGTGTGTAGAGGCCTTTACAATCTGTGGTTACAAAATTAGATAAAAATTTTAATCTTTTTGTGATTAGGCATTGCGATTGAGGTCCAAAGTTAAGCTGAATGTCTTAAGGAAGCCGGAAAAGGAAGTAAGCGCCAGCTTTGAAACCTGCAAGCTTACATAAAAATGATATATATTTCCTAAAAATAATACTTTTATAAATATTCATTAGCAATATGTACAAGCTATATTTTGCTTGTATTTGTACGTTACTTACTATGGCAGAACACAGAGACACTTATATATTTTTGTAACACCAAAACCAACTTTTTGACTTGATTCGAAATGGTTTTCGAAAGGTTTGATGACTCACTCAGTGACACAGTGTCTTAAGACGAAACTCTGTGACCATTGCGTGTTCCGAAACGTGGTCATTCATAATGGACCTCACAGAAAAGAGCAATGGAAAGGGCTATGCTCGGAGTATCCTTGCGTGATCGAATCAGAAATGAAGATATCCGCAGGAGTACCGACATAGCACGAACAATCGCCAAACTTAAGTGGCAATGGGCTGGGCACATTGCTCGCAGAATAGATAGCCGTTGGGGCTGAAAGGTTCTGGATTGGTGACCGCGTACCGGAAGACACAGCGTCGGAGGGCCTCCTACAAGGTGGACTGATGACCTGGTAAAGGTTGCGGGAATCCGGTGGATGCGAGACGCACAGGACCGTTTATTGTGGTGACACTTGGGGGAGGCCTATGTCCAGCAGTGAACGGCTATCGGCTGAAATGATGATGATGATGATGATTGGGTTTGGTTGGCAACCACTCTACAAGTCTATTATTTCTAGTGATCCTAGGTTGCCTTAAAACTGTCCCTTAAGTGTTAAGGCACAGTTTTAAGTATCGAATAAATAGTTCGATTCTTAGGGGGCGAAATAGTGTACATTTGATTTTAGTACTTACGCTCACGACTTCCTACCTCGGAAGTCGGTTATTATGGACAAGAAGTCGAAGCTAGATATAAAGTACACACTGTCCTTCACTGCGATTCAAGCTCACTCCGTACCAAACTTCATCAAAGTCGGTTCAGTAGTTTATCCATGAAAGCGTAACAGACAGAGTAAATTTCACATTTATAATATTAATAAAAAGTATGGATAATATTATAAATTAGTTTGCTCTTAAGATACAGACACTTCTACTTTGTTTGAGATCTGGCTGTATAAACCAACACATTACCGACATTTATTAATAATAATAATGTAAAGTTAGGTTAAGAAACTACTTGTTACAATGGTTTTAACAAAATATTCTTTTTTTCTAAGTAAACAAAAAATAAATCCGAACGAATGCACCAAATCTTGAAAATGTTGAAAAACAGCACCACCACTAAAAAGTATCCTTCAGTCAAACTTAAATACCTTAGATCCAGAGTGCATCTCATAACAATTGTAATAATCCCAAACACGGTTAGATTACATTAATTTATTACATAGTTCCGGTGCCAAATTTCAGGCTTCATCATCAGATCAGTTCGATATATTCCCCCTCTTCTTTCTGTCAGTCATCGACTACACGTATAAACAAAACAATTTTACTAGTTACGACGATTCTGCTGTGATCCTAAGAGGAGTTCTGTTCCATATCTTCGAAGACTTTGGAAGCATAACCAGTCAATCAAAAAAATAAACAAAATCAGTCAACAATTGACCGAGAAATCGGTGAACACACATAAAAAAAAAAACATACATTCAGCCGAACATAGAACCTCCTCTTTTTTGTAGTCGGTTAATTAATAGTTGTATGTACCTAAGCTAGCATCCCAGAAGCTACCTTATTGATGTTGCATAAACAAAAATAAAAAGTAAACAATTCTTAGCCCTAAATTGAACTTTTATTTTTCCAATTATCTGCAATTTTCCAATTTTCCGTAGAGAAATAATTTACCAAGTGATTGCCTCAAGGAGTTTTGTAACGCTTTCTAGTCATCATACCCTTAAATTATGTTTTTGCGCAATAGATCGTAGGTATTGGAGGTACAACACCATCATTTCCCTAGCCTTTTTCCAACTAGCTGGAAGTCAGCTACCAGTGTAACAAAGTGCGGCTGAATACCCGTATTTTACATGAAGCGACTGCCTATTAGATCTGCACAACCCAGTTACTGGGAAACACGATACTCCTTGGACAGACTGATAGTCCAACTTTCTGACGTCTGACAACTTGTAACAACTGTCAAAGATCTACGTATTTATTTATTAAAACTTTATGCAATAGTAATAAACACTGTATAAAGGCGGACTTAATCTTTCATCAACTCATGATATTTTGTTGGCATGATTGGCGCAGTGGTTAAGTGATTGGCTACTACGCTGCGTATTGCAGGTTCAAATACCGCACGAAACAAAATAATAATTATAACACTTGTCGATAAAGAAAACAAACATGCATACATAATTGATATAGCAGTCCAACACCAACAACATACAAAAAACTATCACGGAAAAAAATAGGAAGTACACAGAATCACAAAAGGAAATCACCAGAGTTTGGAAAATGAATTGATTCACAATAGTCCCAGTAGTAATATCAGCAACATTTGTTATTCCAAAACAAATTTTCTATAGTTTTAATGTTCTCAATCTATCAAAATACACAAACCTAACACTACAAAAAGCGGCTATTTTGAACACTTGTCGTATAGTTAGAAAATTTTTACAACTGGACTTAGATTATAATTTAAATTCAGTACAAAGTCTTTTACCATCTTAAACCAATAATTAGGATCTCACCTTGGTCCACACCCGTGAGATTCTAAAAGAACACAAGGTATTAGCCTGAGAAAAATTGCCTAAAATACCATAAAAATAATTATTTATTTTTCAAAAAAGGTTAGTATGATTACAGGTACAGTTAGGCAAGATAATTTTAAGATATTGGATGTAGCTTCTGTAACCGAGCTAGGTAATGCCTGTATACGGTTCTCAGTGCCATTTCTCTTAATTTAATACAATAATATGAGCCAACAAAGTGAATGTTCTTTATTGTACAATTTATCAATATAATATGTAGGTAATTAATTATTACATTATTTTCTGACAATTATTTACTAAGAAAGTGAGTAATATCATATTTTTTGTGTTTATCATATGTGCGTGTGTGATGCATAGGAGTGTGTGTGTAGATAGGTGTGTTATTTATGTCAATATTCCGTGAAAACATATTTTATTTATATAAATAAATAAAATAAATATTTTGTATAGCCTTCAAATAGCTGTTCCGTGTCTAGCGATATGTGCGTGTGTGATGCATAGGAGTGTGTGTAGATTCGTGTGTAATTTATGTGAATATTCTGTGAAAATATATTTTGTATAGCCTACACTATAGTTGTTCCGGGTCTAGATGTCTTGTGTCTGTGAATATACATGTTGGTGAATGCATCCATTAGACAGGAAACCTAACCCTGATGTGGGGGGGGTTTATTTTCTATAGTTTTATTATAAATAAATACGACAATCTTTATGATAAATTGCTTTTATCAAGGTAAAAAAGTTATCAAAACTAATACTTAATAAATTAGAAGTAGGTAGACACTATTTCAAACCAAACTATGGTTTAAAATAACCACTTATTTTTAAATCATCTTCCCGCAATATCTTGGTAACTTTCCTACAATTTGGCCGGATAACTTTCACTTGAGACTAGTGATTTGCGCCCGGCGATGCCTGTCGACGGCTGTCGTCAAAGCCATAATGACAGTGTTAAGGGTCGTCTTATATTAAATTATTGTTAGAAAGCGCAAGACCGCACACTGCGCGCTCTATGGAGTTTATCGCAGCGACTTAAGATTATTCTGTCACAATCTCTATACAATCCGTTCCTGATAGTTACAATTATTTAGAGTTTGATAGTCTTGTGTATATTTGTACGTCTTAAAAAAGGGAATACCTAAGTATAAGTAGTTAGTTTTTAATATTAAATATAAAACGGAATAAACTAAAATATATACTCCCATGTTTCAAATGTATTAACCCAAGGAATACACAAAAACTTTTAACATCCTCTTAGACGTTAGAGATAACTTTTAGGTACTATTTTTTTTTTTAATTTACCCTTTGTACTTGGCCCTGGGAACCTGGGAATAAGATTTTGCATACAAACGAATTTCCTCCATTTTGAAAGTTGAATAAAGGCGTCAATTATGTAAGTGGTTGATTAAAAGGTAATTATTAGATAGAAAGTTTATTTTGTAATTGTAAAATATAATAGCACATTAGATACAAGTGTACTTTTCCGCATCAGTGCGAATAACAGTCGATTGCGTGCCTGAAAGTGGTGGGATAAGAGCGGGTTTTTAAATATGTGTATTAAAAAGCTTTTTATACCCCGTAGAATCCAATAGAGTTGTTTTTTAAACTCCTAGAATCCATTCAACACAACAACATCAACAATAACAAATATCAACACACAACAACTAACTTGCATCACGTAACACGAAATAAGGAAAAAGACTGTTTATTTGAAAGACGTAGACAATTCATCAGTTTGTGCAACTCTGCCCCATTTTGTGAGATGTGTAACTATGAAGCACGAGTACGATAATGCGATTATTGTGCAACTCAAGATGCACGGGCCGCACCGCGCACGTCGCCAGTGGCGCAACACTGCGGTGCACAAACATCACTGGGCTTTAAATTCATTTTATATTTATTTATTTTGGAAAACAAACAGTTAATATAATATAATAATATATAATATTCCACAACTATCACGCAACGCCGTCTAGTCCCAAGCTAAGCAGAGCTTATGTTATGGGTACTAGACAACTGATAAACATACTTATATATTCCTAAATACATAAATAGGTAAATCACACCCAGAAACAGAACAAATGATCGTGCTTATCACATAAAACATTTGTCCTGTGTGGTAATCAAACCCACGACCTCCGGCATAGCAGTCACGGCCACTAACCACTAGACCAACAGGCCAATCAAAAGTTACATAAAACTTTCTTAATTCAAAACTTTCTAAGATAAGATAAGATATTTTATTTGCATAAAACGTGGTAAACAAGGTGATATTGAAAAAATTTTTAGATAACATATTGTTTTTCTTAAAACTAAAGCCTGCAAAATTATTAGTATCTAAAGTTAGCATAATTATAGTGTACGTGTCACTAACAACGTTATCCATATATTATTTTTTTATACAAGAAGTAACTAGGCATGCGAGTGAATTTACATTATATTTTATAATTTATTTAGATTACTCGTACAATTATAAGTTAATTTGTAAATATTTTTATTACAGTATTTCGAAATTTGCTAAATGTTAATGTAAATAGGTCTAAGTCCGAGAAATTTGTGTTATATTCGTTATTATTATTAGCCATGTTATATTGTTTGCTTTGAGTACTATATAACCCAATAGTCTATATCTATATATATATATATATAAGGAGAAACTGACTGACTGACATATCAACGCACAGCCGAAACTACTGGGACTAGGAACATGAAATTTTGCACAAGGCTTCCTTTTGTGATGTAGGCGAGCACTAAGAGAGGATTTTCTAAAATTAACCCCCTAAGGAGATGAAATGGGGGTTCAAAGTTTGTATGGAGAAACCTACAATCACGTGGGCGAAGCCGCTGGCAGAAGCTAGTATATATATAAAAGCGAATTACCACTCACTGATTAATCACGAAATCTCAGAAACTATAACTCCTACAAACTTAAAATTTGGCAGGTAGGTTCCTTATAGGGTGTAAATATTGGGATTTGGCAATATTTCAATAAAACTTATAGTTACGTCACAAAAAAACCTTCATTGTATTCATTGTATTCTTTATTGTACACATAATTTTATATAAACAATAAAATATGACAGTTGATGTACATAGGCGAGCTTAACCCACAACTGGGTAACTGGGTGGGTTGGTGGGTCGCAACCTTGTTTTGCGATTCAAAAATCTTTGTAACTCAATTCGGGAATCGAACTGTTTTCATAGGTAAGTTTATGCGGAACCCTCAGTGCGCGAGTCCGACTCGCACTTGCCCAGTTTCTGTATATTTAGACTAGCTTCTGCCAGTTTCTTCGCCCGCACGAAAGTAGGTTTTTTTCATACAAACATTGGGCCCCTGTCTTCTCCCCTTAGGTAACAAATTTTGGGAAATCCTCTCTTAGTGCTCACCTACGCCATAAAAATAAACCTTGTGAAAAATTTCACGCTCCTAGTCCCAATAGTTTCAGCTGTGCGTTTATATGTCAGTCAGTTCCTCCTTTTATATATAATACTCGGTGTGTTTGACATCGACGCACAAACGAATACCATGCAAAACATAGGATAAAAGCCGACGAAAACTTCCCAGTGCCAGTGCTGGAATTTTTCGTCGGCTTTTATCCTATTTATAGTACAAAATCATGTTCTGGATCTGTGGTATGCGTTTGTGCGTCGATGTCAAACACACCCTGTATAGATAGATCGATATAAAAGACAATACATGATGTTCGCATCAATGTCTCACAGTAGAAGCCGTTCTGATTCATAATGAGATTTTTTTAAAAATAATATAAACTAGTGCTTGACTACAATCTCACCTGTTGGTAAGCAGTGATACAATCGTTGATGAGTGACGCGCTAGTTTATGAGGAGCTTATTCACTCTTGCCTTGAAGACACCCAAATTATAATCGGACGAGAAGACCACAGCAAGCAAATTGTAACTATATCTTTTGCAAAAATACGGCTAAGAATAAACTTTAACTCATCTTGTCCATCCAGGTGCCAATAAACCCGTGATCGTAGTCCGAGTGGGGAACAACCGGCCCGACCTAGGCACCAACCCGGTCTGCAACCGTTTCAGCGGCTACATCGAGGAGGGCCAGCCCCTCTTCCTACCCTGCAACCCCCCCATGCCTGGAGCCTTCATCAGCGTGCACCTCGAGTCCTCAGCACCCTCACAGCTGTCAATCTGCGAAGCTTTCGTGTACACTGACCAGGCGCTGCCGATTGAAAGGTATAGTTGTGTAAAATACAACGATATTTATTATAAAAAAAAATGATAATTAAGTTCGATATCTTTAATCACAATTTAAAGAAAAGAAAAAGATTCTTTTTGCCTCATAAACACACGTTATTAAAACCAATAGATATGAAATAATACATAAAAAACTATGTGAGGCCAAAAAAGGCATCTACCTCAGCATTTTTTCCTATTCCATTAGTATCCGTTAGTATCCTGGTAGGGTACACTGTATTGGCTTAAAACTTAGAAGCAAGAAGTATTACTTCACGTAAAAGACTGCATTTTATGTTCAGCAAGACCCGGTTTAGATTTAATCCGGCCCCTCCATACATAGTTAAAGTAAAGCTAGGTGGAGAATAAAGTAATGACTTAATGCAAAAACATATTTTTCAATAATTTTAATCGAAAACTAGCTCTTTTTCACGCAATTTACTGTTTTCCTACTAGCGAGGAAAGGTGTGAGAGCTCATCTACGCCACAATTTAGTGATTTATCGTATCAGGCTAAGCACCCAGCAACCACCAAGAGTCACCGGTCAAACCCCGTTTATTTTTATTATTTGTAAATTTATTGAAAAACCACATCCACTTTTTGTCATTGGCCCATTCCTGTCTAAGGTGTCCCCAGTTCCGCGACCAGCCGCCCGGCAGCACGGCGACGTACAACGGCAAGTGTTACATCTTCTACGACCGGCAGCCAGCCTCGTTCCGTGACGCGCTCGGCTTCTGCAGGTCCCGTGGAGGTACCCTAGTAGACGAGAGCAACCCGGCGCTCCAGGGATTCATCAGCTGGGAGCTATGGAGACGACACCGGTGAGTGAGCTTTTTTTTGTTCTCAGCAATGCTTTTTGGCAGTTTAGGCTATTAACTTTTTTCGCTGTGCTGTGATTTTTTGAACATGTTTATTATATTCATAGAAAAACAATACTTCGTCCTTATACAAAGCGATCATTGCACCATTACACGAACTAGTCACGATGATTTTGAAAATCACACGAGTATGATATAGTAATTTTATTGACACACTATAATTCAGAATTTTACGCCGACACTTATAGAACAAACAAACATAGATATAGTTTAAGGCCCTAGCTCCCGAGCAGTGCCATAAAACAGTGACTTTCTAAAGCCTACTCCTCGGTATCGGCTAAGTTAATAGGTTTGAAAAAAAAACTATTATAGATTCGTGTACAAAAATACCAACATATGATTTTTTCGTATGCCGAAAAAAAAAATTAAGAACATGATATTTCTTCGCTTGTTTTCCTTTCTTTTATGTTTACAAATATGTTTACAGAAAAAAATAGCTGGTTAAGTGTTCTTCAGAATGTACATAGCATATGCAAATCGATTAATATTTCACAAAGAAAAATAGTTTTTTACGTCATGCGGGTGCAAGCGTCAGTGCGAGTATGCGTACATTTAACTCCGGCTAGTTCAAGGTGCTATACACCTTAACAGCAAAGACAAAACATGGCTAATCATTCTATCCACTTTCACGGTGGTTTCGTCATCTCCTATCACAATATAATGGATTCAGATCTTATACGGCGACGTCGTCGTCTGTCATCGTCTGCCAATCCTCAAGTTATGAGTTTACAGTACGTGTACAACTTAATTTTACGATGAATTTGTAAACGCAGTTAGGGATGGTGGTAGTTGTTTTAAACAGAATCCAAAATAGTGATGCATCAAGATGTTGTTTTATTTTTTAGGGTTTCGTACATCAGAGGAAAAAATGGAACCCTTATAGGATCACTTTGTTGTCCGACCGTCAGTCTGTCTGTCTGAAAAAGATACGGCCGTTTATATCGCAAAAGACATGTATTTCGACACTCTCAAGGAAATTAAAATTCATAGGGCACTTCCCGTTGACCTAGCATCCTGAAATTTGGCATAAAGCAAGATCTCATAGCACAAGTATAGGAAAAAATCTGAAAACTCTCGGTTTTTTTTTGGCTTAGCACGGTTTGTGCACTTAGCCAGTGTCAAGTTAAGAAACTATTAAGTTTTCAGTCAATTTAAGTTACTTTAAGTTCTATTAGAACGCGGCTGCAACCCATTCTAACATTTTTGCAGTATTTAGCAGCAAATGTATCGAGTCAACCTTCTCGACAAGCTTTAATAATAATAATAATAAATCATTTATTTTCAGGCATCTCGGCCATAGATAAATACCTTAACAGACTAACATATATATATAGAGCAAATACAAGTAATCGAGCTTTGCTGTGCTTGTCAATATTACAATAATTCTCTGCTCCTTTTTACCGAAATCATCTGTTTCAATGATTCCACATATTGTCCAGCTGCGTAGACACTTGAGATACAAAACTACACCAATTTTACAACACAATATCCAGAATCAATTTGCGAATAATTAAAACAGTAATGGAACTTGACAAAAAAAATCCGCTAAAAACTTCAAAGTTGTTGTCAGGATGGTTGATGATTTTATTAAGCCCGCCGTCCGACCGTCCGGTAACCGTCCGGACCGAGCCCAAGTCGTCGACGGCGCGTATTTCGCACGCGCGCCTCAGGGAGATGTCAGCAAATCGTAGGGGCCCAGCAGGGTCGAAGCCTACTGGGGCCATGGATAGTGTGAAAACGAAACCCGGGGCCCTGGGACGAAGGCAATGAAGGAACAGGAGTGCGTTTTTAATCAGTAAAAGTCTGACACTATCTCTCGCTCCACCCAAGAGCGGAATTTGGCATTAGATGATACTCCCACCTAAAAAAAAGGTAACAAGTAACGATACCTAATTTAGACAAGTAGCTATTTGTGAAGCCTTCTGAAGGAGTTCGTAACAATTTTGGTTGGTTTTGTATCGAACACATGAGTTTTCGATAGCACTAAAGTCAATCATTTTATACTGGTCGATAATCTTGATTCGTTCCCCTCAAACGCTAAGTACCTACCTACAAAACGTATGGCAATGAAATATACCTGCGGAGAAGTCACGTGACCTCACGCTAGCGTTCAAGCTAAAGCGCCTATTACACTACTCGATATTCAGACAGTCTTAGTCTATGCAGCGTCACACAAGAAAAAGATCAGCTTACGCCAATGTCGTGTGAAGGAATGATTTAGAACGATGAGATAAATAGATAAACATAGACTAAGACTGTCTGAATAACGCGTAGTATAATAGACCCTTAAAGACTAATTGAGAACGCGTACTATGCCACATAAGCTACACATTAAGATATCTAGATTCTTGAATGTGTTTGAAAACAATCGACTTACGTGGGACGCGTGTGCCATCATAGCGTATGCCAGGTATGTTTCAACGTAATCTATTTTTAACCGACTTCAAAAAAGAGACGTTACATGCTCGGCTGTACTTAAGTTTCTTTTTTCAAGTAAAAAAAATAATTGTCTAGTGTGTGAAGTGTGCTTAGCATTCATGACATACCTACGTGGGCTTAAAAGCCCTGTCACGAGCTCTTAACCGCCCCCCTATGCAAGTTACAACCGTTTCGTTTCTATTCTCTTTTCGTCGATCGCCTCGTGTAGGCCACGCTTCCGATTCCTTTATTCTGACGTCATCTCAACGCTCAGTCACGTGGTCAGAACATTGGAATAGGAGGCATATCTTGGCAAATAGGGCTGAACTCGAGGGATGGAGGTATTTTGTGCAGAATAAGCATGTTTTCTTTCTTTCTTTTTTCTTTTTGTATATAGAGTGTTTACTGTATAGCTCCATCCCCCTTTTACACTCGCACGCTTGACATTTTAACAAGTGATGGTAAGCCCTCGTTAGACTTTAGCTTCATTCTGTAGCATTGTGTGAAAAATGCTCGGATGTATTTTGTCCAAGCCTATGTCTCCGCTAGCACTCGGCATACAGTATCCGAAGCCGCTAGAAACCAATCTCGGAGAGGTAACGGTCTCAAACGAGTATATTTAAGACAACGGGCCGGGTCCCGTACGGCGCCGGCGCCGATCTGATACGGTCCGTATGTCGAACGTTAAACGTAACGTAGACTGTACGTAACGACGTACGGTCTACGTTTAAGATCAATTTGGAATAACGGGTAAAGTTTTGTGGTGTCTTTTGGTGTACCGTAGAACGTAGTCACAGTACGGGTTGTCTGAAAGCTTTCGTTTATAAATTGGTACACATGTATTCAATGTGCGGTCGGCGATTGACTGCAGCTCTGCGTGTCGCAGATTCCTTACCCGCACGGAACAATTTTGTAAAGTCTGGTCGGTCCATGGCCACGGCCCATGGCCCAATCATTTTATTTTTTTGATTTGTATATTCAAAATTAGCTTTTACTCCACATAAATTCTACCAAACTGCAAAACAGTTCGTAGCAAAGTTTGTACCTGGGGCAGGATGCACTCACTAAACTATATCCACGACTAGCTAGAACCAAGATTACGATAAATTATCACCAAAATAAAGCCAGTTAGTCACACATGAGCGACACGCACAAGCATCAACTGCATAATGCATAGCGTAGAACTGAGGAAGTGACCGACGATTACTGGGAATCTGCTCACTCACTGTGCACTAACGGTGTAGACTGTGAATTAAGGCTTATGTAGCTATAAACCTTGGACCACACAGATGTACCTAATCTAGCGTCACAACAAAGGTGACCCTCGATAGCTTAGAGTGAAAACCTCATGCAATTTCAGGTAATACGTATGTATATGTAATATATATGTATGTTTATCAGTTGTCTAGTACTCATAACACAAGCTCTGCTTAGCTTGAGACTAGACGGCGTTGTGTGATAGTTGTGGAATATTATATTATATTAATATTTTATACACCATTAATTTTTAATTAGTACAAATACTTGGAAGGCTATTAGAAAAGGTCTTGTTATTATGTAAGTAAAGTTTCACTAAACAATATTCATAATCAGCAAAGTTATTAGAGTTTGTTTATATGAAAAATGTCACTCAATTTATGGAAATTATAAATGAATAATATAATGAATACGATCAAAATCGAAAAACACTGCGCGTAATATTTTCTAGTAGCAATTGTTATGAATTATTGATTCTATTATGAATTTACCAATTATGACAAATTTCCATGGACAATTTTTTTATTTATTATTTCGTTTTTTTTACTTTTGCTACAAAAATATGATCATAGTAACGGGTACGGATAGAGCCCCATTTTTTGGTACTAAGTAATTAAAAAATAGGGGTGTATTATTATAAAATTAAAAAAATAGTTCGTAACAATCAATCGTAACAATATTGTATCACGCAAAATTTTGATTTGTTACTTGTAGTGCCATCTACGATGTTGAATGCATACCTAGCTCGAGTCGGTTTGGTGTGATAACTTCGCGATAGAGAGTGAAAACTTGCGGAAAAAATTTAAAAACAAGAGAAACAAGCGTTTGAAATAAATCAATAGTTTTAAATATTTGAATAAAACACGTAAAAGCACATTTAAATAATTAGATAATAAAGGTCTAATTAGGTTTTTGTGCCTCCTGTAAAGTTACGTATTTTACGAGGTACTCACTATAAGTCCTCGCCTTGCTTGTTACAATCCGTGTAGACAGCAGATATAATCTAAATTTTGATATGACCAATGTCATCACATCAAACCACAGTTTCAACTGATTTGCGAGTGTGTTGGCTCGTGGATTAGATCCGTGTAGCCGCAACATAATCCAAGCCCACATAGCCAAGCTCTCACCAAGGTGACTTCTGCTGGAACGCTGCATTGCATCCGTGTGGTCGCTGCTTAGTCGCGGATTACATAAACCGCACCATTAAATATTACGCAATTAATGCTTGGCTGTACATCGTAAGACCTATTTTCCACTCGACCGCAACCACTATGGTGACTAGGCTTGGCAAGTTCCGGTCTATAGGTACAATAATAAATCCAGTCTCAACGATCCCAGGAGACACCACGGACGTCGGAAGACGTAGGGTGATCCTCGGCCACCGTAGGCGCGAGCTATAAGTAGCTCGCTGTCTGACCGTCCGATAAGTAACGAGCTCGAGTAGTCGCAGGGTCGATGCTCCCTAGGGCCACTGGGAACTTCTGAAATGTTTCTCTTACAGAAGTTCACAGGTGTGATTTTAGTCAATAAAAGTCTGACACGCCCTCTCGCCCCACCCAAGAGCGCGAGAAGTCATTTAATGATTTTCCACCTTAAAAAAAGAACAATGAATTGTTAAATCACGATGTAGCTACTATGAAGTTTTTGTGAAAAGACATTGAAATCTTAAGAATTGATAGATAATTTTCAAAAGTATTAACTCCTCTAAAAGATGTCCCTCGTCCTACCTAACAACAGCATTATACTCTGTCAAAAGCAAAAAGAACTAATTAAGTAAATTAAAAGGTTTATTGTTTGCTCACACCATTTTTAATTTTTATTGTATTGTCTATACGTGAGGACTTGTAATTGGCTTTCTAGCGATTATGGTTTCCTTTTTTGTCTGGTTTTATTAGCTGTAAGTCCTCCATGTACTAAATAAATAAATAAAAAAGCATTCCGTCTGCCTGTGCCATCAAATTTCACCAAATTTCCCTTTGAGGCTTATAGCGCTCACCCTCGCCCTTCTATCAATAGTCACCTATCCACCTACCCGGCAATCCAAAAGCTGAACCGTATGTACCGTAGGCATCTAAATTAGCTGGCTGAGTTGGGAGCTTCTGGTCGCCCGCAGGCAACAGATGAAAATCTATTTTAGGTGGCAGACAATACTAAAAGTACGTCATTGCGTCGTAT
Source organism: Mythimna pallens (assembly GCA_961205895.1). Lineage (NCBI taxonomy): Eukaryota > Metazoa > Arthropoda > Insecta > Lepidoptera > Noctuidae > Mythimna > Mythimna pallens. Next base: position 3,013,941 of record OY540824.1, read on the forward strand.
TTTTCGATTTTACTTAATGTGGGCGCACTCCGTGGATGCCCGGAGGCTGGAGCACCCATGAGAAATAAACAGTGGGTGCCGATCACCTCTGAAAATAGACATCAAGAAACAGATCAATAATCGCCTTTTAGGGATGGGTGTTTTTTCATTACTCGACGGCCCGTTTAGCGCAGTGGTTCAGAGCGCCGGTTGAGACGCGGGTTTGATTCCCAACACAAATGTTTGATGATGAAACAGATATTTGTGTTGGGTCTGGGTGTTTGTGGTACTTTCGTTGTTCCTGGTTTCCATAGTACAAGGGAAAACCATAGTTTGGGACCAGAACAATGTATGTGATGTTGTCTCAATATATTATTTATTAACGATGCGGGCAACAGATGCCACTGGTATCCGTTATCAAAATGTCGATCAGTGCGCATTTCTCTTCTTACACTTCACCACTTTTTCAAATCATCAAAAGAGCATGAGCACCCATGAGGTATTCTAAAAGCCGGCGCCCCTGGTCACTACTACGAAGTCTTGAGCATCGATGCCGAGTTACTAGTCTGTCCGTTTTCTAACGTTTACTTTTCTGGGAGCGTGTATCGAAATTGCACAATTTAATTCCGCCCAGCCCGATGCTCCATCGAACCACCAGACGTACGGAGCTGGCGGTGTTGCTCCACCAGTATATGGCGGACATCCCATCCATACGCACAAACTGGAACAAAGGCAAAGAAGGAACAGGAGTGAATTTTAGTCAGAAAACGCCCTCTCGCGCCGCCCAAGAGCAAGAAAACTTATTGGACGATTTCTCACCATATAAAACTCATACACCCAAAACGTTTTGGGAACACATTTGTTGTGTGTACAGCTAAAAAGTATAATTTAATGCCGTGAAACTGAATTTTAATGCCGATGTTAGCAAGTAGATTGTATGTTTCTTAAAATAGTTTACAGGTATGTAACAATAATGTGTCGCGTCTTTCAATGTTAGGAGTTTATTACTTAATTTTTCTTGTAAGGAAAAAGGTTTATTGTAAGGAAACAATTAACTTTAAAATATATTCTTTGTAATAAGACTGTTCGATGCAAAAACAAAATGAAATAATTTATTATGAGACCAGCGTCCATAAAACATTATATTCAATACATACATACAATGAAACACGCTAAAAAAATATGCTTGATAAGATCATATTCTCGCATTAGTTGCTAACATTGTAATTTCAATACTTTTGTTTGGTACCTACTAGCATATAATTAAGTCATGATTTCCTGGGGAAAGTAGGATTATTTAAATATAGTACATAAAAAGGTATACCTGTTGTTGACTGTACTGTCCAGAACGCACTATCAAAGGATTTAATTAATTCGTATGTATATAGATGCTTATATACCTGTGCTATGTGTCTGACGTGGGGGAGGCAGCCTTTGTACTTTGATTGGGATCAAATATCAAATGGACTCTGTTATGCACTGCTGTTAAAAGTATATTTTGTCTATTTATTTATCTGTAACGATAAGAGTTATCGCTGTTTTCACTTTGATCTTAGCCAAAAGGCCGAGAAGCGAATATCGCTGTTTTAAATACTTCCAAAGTTTCGAAAGAAGAAAAGTTTAAAATCAACAGTAGATTTGCAAATGATCTATAAGCTAATATTATAAATGTGAATGTAACTCTGTCTGTACCGAACCAATTTTGACCAAATTTGGTATGAAGTAACCGTGAGCTCCAAGGAAGGACATTGGTTACATTTTGACGAAGTCGAAGGCAGATCCTTCCACTTCGTGTCTACAATAACCGACATTCACAATGTCACGATCTAAAGCTAATTTTAACATTATTTTGTTTCGCAATAACCCTTTCATCCCTTCGACCACTTTTAGCTTTTCCACGAACATTGCGACTTTCTTGTAAAAGTCTATGTCTGGCTTCATCCGAGCTTTGACACAATTTATATCGAAAATAAATTATGCCTATCCTACATCATAATTTCACATTATAGTTTTTTTTTTAAATGCGTGAAAGCTCTGGGTGGAGCGAGAGGGTGTGTCAGACTTTTACTGACTAAAACCACACTAGTTTCCTTCAGTTGCCCTTTGCGTTATAGGACTACGGGTTTCCTTTTTAGAAATTCCTCGCGGTTCTAGCCAGCGGGCATCGGCCCTGCTGGGCCCCTACGGTTTTAGTTAAAAGCCGTTATGTACGCAATTATTGACGGTAGGTACTGTTGGCACTGTGTATTACGGGTTCTATTCTTACACGGAACAAATATTTCTTGTATGGCCTACAGACAGTTGTTCCGGATCTGGGTGGCTTTTTTATGTAAGTTTACACGCTTGTGGGTCAGCATCTTTCCCTGAAAGAAAAACTATGGTCAAAACGTATGATAACTTCTAGACTCGATTCCTTGCTCATCATTAATCACTATTGCATAATATCTGTACTCAAACCAAAACACAACAGCGTAATTACTGTACCCGCGTAGTGTGATCGCGCTGCCCAGCGCTTGCCCGAAGTACCAGATAATTGCATCGGCTGGACCCACCCCACCCTGGCCCATGCAACCTCCACGCATCCCCCCGTCTGTGTTGACGCTCGAATTCAATCAAATCACTACTATGCATATTGCTATGGATGTTTTCCCCTTACCCAGGGTTCGTAAACCTTTTCCATAATGTAAAATCAAGTTAATTTTCAATTTTGAGTAATTTATATATTTTACCAGTTGACAGTGATGCAGAGTATATTATATTTTTTATTTAGTGTATATATGAAATGGTAGTGATTTTTTAAATATATTAATATGGATTGCTTGAAAAAAAAATTTTACCAATACAGCAAATAAAAATGCAATTTAGTAGTAGATTAATCTATTAAATTGCAACAATTTTTTTAGCTATATTGTTTTAATTTTTTTTTTTAACTTAACTATACGGAGAAACTGACTGACATATCAACGCACAGCCGAAAATATTTGGACTTGGTACGTTTTATGACGTAAGCGAGCACTAAGAAAGGATTTTTTAATATAGCTCCCTAAGGGGATGAAACGGGCTCTAAAGTTTGTATAGAGAAACCTACATTCACGCGGGCGAAGCCGCTGTCTGAAGCCAGTATATATTAATTTATTTTATCCCTTAGAAAAGAAATCAAATAGGATAGGACAAATAATTAAGTGGAAAATGTTCACCACACATGCCTATAAACCCCTTCCTGATTCCTGCTCAATAATCTGGCGCGCCAGACAGGTGCCGGGGTGCAAGGTGTGGGGCGCGGGTAGCGAGGTAAACAGGGAATTTAATATTGTTCCCTTTGGTATCTATGGTGCAAGCTCGGTGCTAGCCACCCGTCTGCTGGGGGCGATGGCCGGCGGCCACCCCGGCGCCATGTTTGTTGAAAGGGACGCCATGAACCATGAAACATATTAACAGAGTAATATGGTACTCTTGATAAGCTCTTTGATGTCGAAATCCTCATTTAATTGGTCTGGCTCAGTTTGTCGGATGGTTTGTTATGACTACAACACAATTTAAATTTGCCTAAGTGCTGTGTGCTTTGCGACTTGTTTCCAATTTTTTAGATCAATGTTTTCTTTTTACAGGGCGAATGCAATTAGACAATAAAATTACAATAAGCTGCGAAAGTTTTTGATAATATAATGCGAAATGTGGACGTTTATCATTTCGTTTATATTTTATTTTTTATGTTATCATGTCTTGTTATAGTTATTCTTACCCAACATAAAATGAATGAATTAAGAGGGGACGATATTTTAAATCAAATTTATTTCGTTTAATTCATTTTGTTACTAACATAGTTGTATAAGTAATTCTGTTACTAACACGTTATGGATTTTCTATATATTATTACTAAAACAAAGTCCCCCACTGCGAATGTGGCTGTAAGTTCGTGATAAACTCAAAACATACTGAACGGAATTTCATATGGTATAATTCACCAATAGACAGAGTGATTAAGGAAAGTTTAGGTGTATAATATATGAGATGAGAAAAACCAAGAATTTGAATTATTTTGAACACCCTTGCAAAGCTGTGGTGGGTCGCTTAAACCACGAAAGTAGATAAATATGTAAGTACTAGTAAAATACTGAAAACGCTGGTTACACGTATAAAACTATTATGTACGTTAGACTGACCATCTTTCTAATAAAGCAGATATCTGAATACACCGGTACCCAGTGATTATGTAAACTTATGAAGTTACGATTATGATTCGACGACAGATGCGGAATTACCGACTTGAACTTCGAAAATGAACTCAGGAAAAAATACACTTTTTTTTAATTATAGATAAGCTCGCGTTTGACCACTATCTCACCTGATGGTAAGCGATGATGTGTCCGACGATGGAGCACGCTTGCCTAGAAGTAGATAGATATAGATACTCACTATGACAGACCCACTTGTCCTGTGACCTACTTGGTGACTTTTACATTTATAGACCATTTTAATTTAAAAACTGAAATAAAGGCATCGTCTAGTAGGTAATGTTTCAGCTTATTGTTTGTTTTTGGCATATATAATTAGGGAACAGTCAATGTACTTTAAAGCAAACTTATCTGACGCCTACCTTAGTGTTAGTACTTTCTTATATCTAAAAAAAGTACCGATGTATAAAGAATTCGAAACGCACGAATTGTCACATGTTACCAATTGAGTAAACATAATTGCAAACTGAGTTGAAATCAATGTATTTTCAAAAAGATGCGCCAAGTGTGTTTGCACTAGGTTTTGGCATAAATAACTTTCAATGATTTGTCCCTATTCATATAGTAACATAAACAGGCAACATAAAAAAGGCCAGTCGCAATGTTGATACACCACCACGACCATCCATGCGCTCCAGCCTTTATCTGAACTGACTTGGTGTTAGTGCAGCATGTCATTTGCTTCTTCTACGACCAAAAGCCAAATTAACCACCCATCTTCAAACTAGCCCTTGTTTTGTGCAGAAGCGACAGCAGCAGCCAATATTGGATCGGAGCAGTTCGTGACCCCCAAGACCCCGCCAACTGGAAGTGGGTGAACGGCAATGATGTCACCGTGTCCTTCTGGAACGCCCCGGGGGGCGGCGAGGGATGCGCTCGCTTCGACGGCAGCAAGGGCTGGCTCTGGGCTGACACCGACTGCCAAGCCAGACTCAACTATATTTGTCAACACCGTAAGTTCTTTTCTGTTTAACTTGCAACTGAAAACTTTGAACTGCCAGTCTGTATGAATCTCTCCTTGAAAGCTTAAGTAAAGAAAGTTGCCAACCAGGATTGAATACACCTAAGGGCCCGTTTCTGCTTTGTGTATTTTTGGTTGAGTAATGTCAAATCATACTTTAATGTCAAATTTTGACAGGCTTCAGACAAAAGTAGAATTTGACAAATACTCCAAATGCTTAATTTAGAACTCGGGAGTTAGTTTTTATGGTGAGACGTTTACAGAATAGACTGGCTGTACTTACAAGTCTTCTTCAATGGAGTTTGCCAAGCTTTTTGGTAGCGGTTCTTATGAATTAATATTTTGTTTTTAACGACTGCGAAATTGTAATTTTAAGCTTGTATTTCTTATATTCGTGCTCGCGTAATATATGGCTAAGATGCAATGCATTTCTACTCCAAAGAACAGCGAACTACGCTACCGCGAAAATGTATGCTTGCGTGTTTTTTTTTCTTTTGTTAAAGTTTTTTAGGTTTACGTTTAATGTTTATTCCGAAGAACGCTGGCTCGGTTAAAATAATAAAATAAAAATTAATGGAGTCATCATTTTGTATTTATACTTCTAATAACTAATGTTATATTAAACTAGGGTAGAAGCCTGAGGCGGGAGCGAAGCGAAGCAGACCTCCCACCTTAGCACTGATGATAAATATTTTCTTAGTAATCGACTATATTTTCCCCCCGATTCTCGCAACTTTACGTAGGTACTCATCACGCCATCTGATGGTTTTTCGTTACCTAATTAAATGGACGTAGGTACGTCTTCTCTAAACAAGTTTCATACAAGCTGATAACAAGCTAAAACAAAAGCCGACTACCGAACTATTTGTATTTTTAGACGAGTCTTCACTGTTGAAAACCATAGACAAGAAAGTTTACAAACATACATACAAGATATGCGCGAAAAACATAACCATTTCATTCCAGTGGGAAAAAACTTGTCATTCAACTTGTCATTTATTTGCACACTAGTTGACCCAGCGAACTTCGTACCGCTTAACAGTCAATGAATGTAGTCTATCTTTCGATTTAGTCGACCGATTGCGATGAAACAAAGCCTAAGTAATATATCAAGTTACACACAATTTTTCAAAAGTTATCTGCGTCGTTTTCGTACATTTTACGTGATGCGCGCACAACTAAAAACTTCTACAGATTTATTATACGTATAAATAAGTCAGTATTTTATTATATACTGCGAAACATAGTTAATAGAGACCCAAGCCACTTAAACATCGATGGCAATAGGAAGTGAATTCTAATAGCTAGGATTTGGAGCAGATGTATGTATCTCAGATGGTCAGGTAAAACTTAGAACACATAGGTACTTACCTATTTATTTAATATATAGGATTTCTAACAATTAAATACATAATAAACTTAAATATTAACTAAGTATTTCTATATCTATGTATATGTTTAAAAACACAAAATACGCTTATGCGTCGAAGTTCTCCTCCACATCCTAGAAGACTGGCAGCATTGCCACGTTGAGTTGCAATGCTAATTCTTTAGGCACAGAAAGAGCTAGCCCACTGGTCACGCCATTTATCAATGGAACCGACAATTCCGCGCGTTTTTTTTTTTTTGTGGCTTCTTTTTATTTCAAATTAATTTTATAGTTATTTGCCACGAGCATCAGAAAATAGGATATTGAAAGCGACTGTACTAGCGACTTTATTATCAAGAATCGGTTCCCAAGAGACATCAGATTGTCTTGGGAGACCAAGACCCACCCTTGAATCAAGGTTATTTTTCTTCGTTACAGAGCCGAAAGCTTGCGGTCGTCCCGAACAGCCACCGAACTCCACCATGTCTGCCGACAGCTTCGAGGTAGGCGCGTCCGTGGAGTATTCCTGCGATGACGGACATCTGCTCGTCGGGCCCACCGTGAGGACTTGTCTCGACACCGGCTTCTACGACGAGTTCCCGCCAGTATGTAAACGTGAGTATAGTTTTAACTCTTGTCCTTGATCACACCTGATTGAAAGCGTTGGAAGTAGTATTTACGATGGGACAAACGTGCCCAGGAGATGTCGATGATAAAATGCAGTAGTTCGTTGGAGTACGACTACTGGTTCTGAAAAGGTCCTCAGGTTGAAACGAGACATATATAAACATGGCAAAGATTAAAACTAACTATGACCTAATAAACTTAGCAATGGATCTCAAGCTAGACGCAGCCTACAAGGAGATGTCAGGAAATTGTAGGGGCCCAGAAGGGTCGAAGCCTACTGGGGCCAAGGGTCTGCTTCTGAAAGGAAGACTCGGCGAATTCGGCGGCGAAAATTCAAGGAAGGAAAAGGAGTGGGTTTTCAGTCAGTAAAAGTTTGACACAATAAGTGCGCGGGATATCATTGGATGATTTTCCCACCAAAAAAAAGACGCAGCCTGTAGATCTTGGTGACCCATACAGTACACCAAGTTCAAAATATGATGTGACTTGCTAGCGCTACGTGGCAATTGTGACGGCCTAGAGTTCCAGACTTACTCAGGGGCATTGTGTTACCCAATATCTGGGCTATAGACGTTAGATGAGCTGATAATAGTTTGACTCTATTTGAAATACTGGTATGCGTACAGCTAAGGAGTGGAATTCCTTGCCGGAATCTGTGTTTCCTGTTGGCTACAATCCGGGAAACTTTAAGTCAAGAGTGAATAGGTTACTTCTAGGTAAGCGCGCTCCATCGTCGACCGCATCGTCGTTTTCCATCAGGTGAGATAGCGGTCAAGCGCGAACCTATCAAGAATAAAAGAAAATAAATAAATAAATTATCAGCACCCGGGTGGCTACACTGGATGCTGACCTTGACAAAGTTGGACAGAGGCTAGTCAGATTACCGAATACCCTTACTAATTTTAATCATAGAAAGCCTCCCACAAGGTGGCCCGATGACCTGGTGAGGGCCGCGGGATTCGATGGATGGGAGACGCACAGGACCGTTCATTGTGGTGACACTTGGGGGAGGCCTATGTGTAACAGTGGACGTCTTTCGGCTGAAATGATGATGATGAATTTTAATTATGTCTTAATTCCCCAGGCATCGAGTGCGGCTTCCCGGCGGAAATCACGCACGGCTCGTATGAGCTCATCAACGGGTCGGTGTCGTACCTGTCGCACGTGCAGTACTCCTGCAAAGCAGGTTACGAGATGGTGGGCCGGTCCCGACTCGTGTGTGACATCGACGAGCGCTGGAACGGTCCACCGCCCAGATGCGACGGTGGGTGGTCTTTGAAATAATTCTAAAAATTTATTATATTTATAAAAGCGAAATACCACTCACTGATTAATCACGAAATCTCAGACCTGCTAACATAAAATTTGACAGGTAGGTTCTTTATAGCGTGTAGACATCCGCTAAGAACGGATTTTACGAAACTCCACCCTTAGGGGGGTAAAACGGGGGTCCTAAGTTTATATGGAGTAACCTACTTCCACGCGGGCGACACCTCTGGCAGAAGCTAGTTTTATATATTGATAGTTAATTTAGATATCAGAAAATTGACATTAAAAGAAATTGACATACCTAAAAAGATTCTTAAGAGCGTCCATTCCGATATACATTATGTATACATATACATAATATACTCTTTCACACGTGATTACGACGCATAAACACATCTTTATCTAGATATTTCGGAAACGGATATCTTGTGGATATTTTCTACTACTCGTAGGTTTTTATTGAATTCAGATCATGCATTTGTGTAAACTAAACCAGTAAAGACCTCTGACCTTGCACATTTAATCAAGATTCTAAATAACGTTTTTTTTTTTTTCTTCCTCAGAACTTTTAAAATTTATAAAAAGTATCGTATTTTCTGGAACAAGTTTTGTGAGATATTTGAGAGAGTCAATCGCTCTTTTTTCGCGTTGTCTCTTTATCAATCCTTATCCTTGGATGAATAAAAAAGCTTTTTAACCATGCGTGCACGCAATGTGCGCACGTGTGTGTGGAAGCGTGAGGTATGGTATTTGTGCTTTTGTGTGCGCCGGTGTGTCTGTGAGTGTTTTTTTAATTACGTCTTATATTACTTATTCGTAGTCGGGTTTGCAGTATTCCTCAAAAAAAAATAGAAATGAAATTAACGTGGAGGCTTTTGGCTAAGAATGAGATGTCACTGATTATTTTATTTATTTATTTATTTATTTTTTCCAAATTTCTTAATTTATATTACATTTTTTTTTTTGCCATACAGCGGAATCCTCTGATGGTGCAGAGGTTGAGCAATTGGCTGTTGTAACGCGTGTCGTGGGTTCGATTCTCGCATGGAACAAATATTTGTATGGCCTACAGATAAGTGTACTGTATGTGAGTTTATAATGTGTTAACGCACATAACGCATACTCCTATATGGAGTAGGTAATTCCTATTGCGGAACTTTTTTTTTTAATTTAGCATGCAGGACGTAGATGGGCAGACTGTATTGTTCCTATCTCAGGTAGAACCTGCATGATAATGGCACAGGGTAGTGGGGATTAGAACAAGAAATGAAAGGCCTATAATGAGTAAATTCAAACTGTTGTTGTGTACTTGTGGATGTTGATGTGATAAAAAAAACATCGTAACTTCGTGTGCCTACAAGTGTTGTTACTGGTCAGTCAATCTTCAAGGGAAGTGTTATTGTCGACGGCATCGCCGCTTTCATCAAGTGAGATGGTGGTCGAGTGTAAACCTATCAACAATTTAAAAAAATTAAAAGATAAGATAAAAAGATTTATTTTTGGATCATAAAACAGATGACAATAATGAAATGATAACGATGAAAGCTGCTAAAGTTATCAACTGTGTCGCAACTATCAACGACCATTTTAACAAGAAAAACAAAGTGTGTAGTGTATGGTATGCATTGTGTAGTGTGTGTGTATGTGTTGTGTGTGTGTGCGTGTGTGTGTTTGGTTCCACAATTTTCTCAGTATCACTGTACGAAAGTGTTTATAACCAATCTGTCAAAATGAAGGCCAGACAAGACTTAACTACGCTTGCGCTAGTTCGTAGATCCGAAATAAGTTAAAAGTGGCCGATTCTGGCAGCTTTTCAAATCAAAATTTTCGAGTATTTCCCCTCCAAAGTTCGCTTAAACTTTCCAACCGCGGCTTTAAAGGGTTCCATGGCCAACTTTGGAGCCAATTAAAGTTTTCCGGGAATACAGGGTGAATTTTTCAGCTCGACGTCTTTAGCCTAATACTAATTCTATGAGGTACTAGTTTTTGCCAGCGGCTTTACCCGCTTGAAAATAGGTTTTTCTATACAAACTTTGGACCCCCTTTTCATCCATTTAGGAAGTGAATTTTGGAAAATCCTCTCTTAGCGCTCGCCTACGTCATAAAAGGAAGCCTTGTGATAAATTTCATGTTCTAGTCCCAGTAGTTTCGGCTGTGCGTTGATGTCAGTCAGTCAGTTTCTCCTTTTATATATATAGATAATGAAAATTATCTATTAAAATTATATATTATGAAGGGCCGAAGTTCACGCAAAATAGCAGATTTTCAAAGGTTTTTACTGTTTTAGTTTTACACGTCATGATTTGATTTCAATAGAAACCTAAACAATATGCTCAAGTGTTTGTAAATATCTAGAGAAAGATCTGAACTAACGCCTTAATCACGTAAGAGCGGCTGGATGAATAATAGTGAAAATGTATCTCGGTTTGTACGCTCTTAAGAGTGATGCTATCGTATGTTGTAATAATACTGTGCTTTTCTTCCAAAATCAACGGGTTCCACTCTGGGTTTTTCATCAAATCAAGGCCGACACTACTTTGAGTATTTTACCAACCATCTACGCTTCCATGAAAAATTCACACTGTATACAATTTTTTAAAACGGTTTTCCTTTTCCTATGAAAAGTTTTACGTTTATAACTTTTTTAATTCACTTTGATGTGTTACTAAGGTTCTCTGCACACGAAGCTCTTACAATCGCCACATGTGGCGACCGACTGTCACTTTTAGTTGCTAGAAAATGTTATCACCTGAAATTTTTGTCAGTCATGTCAGATCCGCTACAGGATTAGGCAAGAAAGTTTTAAAGCCTTTAGACGCAATTAGAGTTGTTGGTAAACTGATCCGACTGCCGCTGTTCAGAAAAATCAGAAAAAAAAATGCATTTCGTTTGTTTTTCGATTGGCCCGTCCGACTTTTCCATTTTTTTCTTTCCTTGAAACCTTGAAGATAATGTAGATTATCATCGCGACATTCACTTACTGGTTTTATTCACCCTGATTACTAAAATATTAAAAAAATAACCTTGCCCTCAATAAGAATGACTAGTGTATCGTGTTTGCGTTCACAAACATGTAAGCTCACATACACAAGACATCCAATCCAGGTACACCTATCGGTAGGTCACGGTAGGTACGAATATTTGTTCCGTGCGGGAATCAAACCCGTGAACCGCAGCGCAGAGCGTCAAAATAATCAAAATATCATCGTACAGTAGACGACCGAAAAGTGTCAACTGGTTGATCACCATTTTAAGATACAACCTTTACAATAACTGATACGATTGATGACGTCTGTGTTAGCGTGTCGTCGTACGATGTCTTAACTAGGTATCTAGTTCAAGAATTCCTGCAAATATTGTCACTAAGGTTTTGCAATATCCAGCCGGATGGTTTTCGCTTTTCGGTTCAAAAAGAACTGTTAGTAAGTTAATCAAGTGTCAAATTAATAACAACTTAATAAAGGTACCTACCTACTTTATAAAAAACATAATATATAGATAGGTACTATCTTTTGCCAGCGGGTTCGCACGCGTGATAGTTGGTTTCTCCATATAACTTTGAACCGCCGTTTCATCCCTTTGGGGGTGAATTTTAGAAAAATCCTTCTTAGTGCTCATTTATTTCTGATCCAATGTTAAGATTTCTGAGAGCACTCTCAAAGAAGTTCTGAGAGCACTGTGTTGTCTAGACGTAAATAAGGCTAGTGGACCAGATGGTATACCAGCGATTATTCTCAAGGCTCGTGCGCCCGAGTTGTCTCCTATATTGACACGCTTGTATCGCCTCTCATTTGAGACTGGTATAGTGCCCAAGTCCTAGAAGCTTGTCCACGTGCAACCCGTGCCCAAAAAGGGCAGTCGTGTCAATCCTGCCAACTATCGGTCGATTTCAATAACCTCCATACTATGAAAGATTATTTATTTATTTATTTATTTATTAATTCTTTATGCACACAAAAGTACAAAGGCGGACTTAATGAAAGATTATGGAGCGTGTGTAGAACTCGCGCCTCATGGCATACCTGGAAGGTAACAATCTCCTCAGTGACCGACAGTACGGGTTTCACTGCAATCAGTCCACTGGGGACCTAGTTGTTTATGCCAACCACTTGTGGGGTGATACCCTGTAGAGGAATGGGGAAGCGATTGGCGTTTCCTTAAACATCTCGAAGGCCTTCGACAGGGTATGGCACGCCAGCCTTTTGAGTAAGCTTCCAGCGTGCGGCATTTCCCCTGATCTGATTAACTAGGTAAAAGACTTCTTGAGTGAACGGTCTCTCCGAGTTGTTGTCGATGGATGCTCATCAGAGCCCATGACTACTAATGCCGGAGTTCTTCAGGGGTTCTCTTTGCAACTCTCTTCTTGCTGCTTATGCCAGGTGCTTGGGCTAGTAAGGAGCTAATCCGGTCCGAAAGAGAGGCTATGGTAGAGCGCACGAATGTCTCATTTCAGGTAGTCTCCAAGTGGGGTGAAGCCAATCTGGTGGGATTCAACGCCGCCAAAACACAAGCGTTTCTGTTCGCCGCTAAAAGGAGCCCATTCACCTTGGCTCCTGCTTTTCAGAATGTACAATCATGTAGTTTCAGAATGTGTAATCATGAGATGAAACATGAATGTTTCATCTCTGGAGTACATTGACCGCCTTCAGATCTTGGAAGTTGAAATTTCCTCAGACCTTAACTTTGGGTGGTTCATTGAGTCCAAAGCCAAGGTAGCTGCTAGGAAACTCGGCATACTTGCAAAGTTTCAGCGGTACTTCACACCAGGACAGCTTTTAATGTTATACAAAGAAGAACGAACCTGCGTTCTTGTGTGGAGTACTGCAGCCACATATGGGCTGGTGCTGCAAAATGGCAGCTTTGGACTCTGTGGAAAGGCGTGCAAAGAGGCTAATTAGTGATCCAGATCTGGTTAAGTCCAAACTACAAAGCTAACACAAGCGTAGGGTAGCCAGCCTTTCGGTGTTTTACATGTTGCATTTTGGAAAGTGTGCGCAGGAATTGCATGACTTGATTCCACCATCTCATTTCTGCTATCGGGCAAACCGTCGAACGGCGAGTATCCACCCTTACGTTGTTGAAACCTATACGGTGCGGACCAAGCGTTTCGCCTCGTCGTTTATACGCGTAAATTGAGGGACTGGAACAATTTGCCTGCTACGGTCTTCCCGTCCGATTATAATTTAGGTGTCTTCAGGGCTAGAGTGAATAGGCTCTCAATATATTAGTGCGCCTCACCATCAACGATTGCCTTACTACTTACCGTCAGGTGGGATTGCAGTCAAGCTCTCAATTATACCAATTTAAAAAAATCTAGTAGTGTAGGTAACTAGTAAAATTTGAAATATGTAACGAATAGCTCAGCCTTCCTAAATTTCACTTTCACAGATAGATCAATTATTTTAGTAAGTATAACTTTATAATTCTTACAACTCTTTAGTTTAAACGCCTTACCATAAATAATTATTTTAAGTAGAATTTTAAGAAATAATTGTTTAGTATTCATTATACATTCTAAGAAAATCAGTTTTGATTTTAAAAACGGATCGTAGAAAACAAATAGTTTTAATTGTGTCATCTCCAAGTTGATTTAATAGAGCTGCAAATATAGCCTGCGCCCGAAAAGGACCTTTCAGCTTCTACACTTTTCGGTTTTATTGTCAGCAAATAATCATGAATAGGAGACAAGTATTCTCCTCGAACTCCGTCACTTTCAAATATTTAATTTCCGTTTTTAGTTTTTTTTTATTATTAGCCTATACTGTCCCACTGCTGGGCAAAGGCCGCCCCCAACTTCGTCGAGGTATTCCTTTCCTGAGCTACCTCGAACCAGTCCTTACGGTCGGCATCTAGGTCGTCTCGCCACCTCTTCCCAGGTCGACCTCGGCGGCGTCGTCCATCTTCCGGTACCCACTTTGTGGAGACTCTTGCCCACCGGTCAGAGTGCATGGGGCTGATGTGACCCGCCCAATCCCATTTTAGCCTGGAAGCCTTTTTTTCCGACGTCCATAATTCCCGTCTTTTGACGCAGCATGGTGTTCCTCACTCTGTCGATCCTCTTGACACCAAGAATGTCACCGTTTTTAGTACTTTATTAAAATTTGTCTCTTTTTTAGTATGTACCTATGCTATAACACGTGATTTCTTGCTGGATTGGTAATTGTAATTCATCCTGTAATGTCAAATCTTTCTATAATGATGATGAAATCTAAATTCTCTTCCACTACTTCTTCCGTCTTTGCCAAAACTTTAAAATTTAACGTTTACCAGATCCGGTATATTGGTACCGGATCCGGTAAACGTTAAATGGTGCTGGATCCACCGGATTACCGGATCCGGTTTTCCAGATTGCAATTTCTATTGTCCCTACGTATCTTCTCTACTCGATAAGTAAAGGAAACCTTTATATATAAAAGAAAAAACTGACTGACCTACGCAGACTGCCGAAACTACTGGGACTAGGAGTGTGAAATTTTGCACAAGGGTTCTTTTTATGACCTAGGCGAGCACTAGGTTTTCAAAATTCACCCCATAATGGAATTATACGTGGGTCCGGAATGTATGGACAAACCTACTCTCATGCGAGCGAAGCCGGCAGAAGCTATGTATCAAATAAATCGCAAAAAACATCGAAGAAGGTATAATTCTTTACGAATAACCCGGCCCGAGCGCAGCAACTAGCGATCGATCGACCCACACAGATGCTATAATTAGCATCTACTTACCAGTCTCTAAACTAATGTTTGTGTTTGGTTTCGCCAGTGGTGCACTGCGAGGAGCCCCCGACCACGCCGAACGGCCGCGTCTCCGTCACCCACAACTCCTCGGTGTTCGGTTCCGTGGCAGAGTACTTTTGCGCCCCAGGGTTCAGACTGCAAGGTGCCAAGAGGATCACCTGCCTAGCCAACGGCCTCTGGGATAAGCCAGCACCCAACTGTCAGCGTAAGTGAAAGAGACAATGAGTCAACATTATGACGCGCTCTCGGTGCCATAATGTTTAATGGTTAGGTACCTCCTAACATACCTACTCTTTTGATTCAGAGTGCAGGGGAAATTAAAGGAATAAAACGTTTAGGTTTGCCAAACTGATATTTATT
Source organism: Mythimna pallens (assembly GCA_961205895.1). Lineage (NCBI taxonomy): Eukaryota > Metazoa > Arthropoda > Insecta > Lepidoptera > Noctuidae > Mythimna > Mythimna pallens. The sequence continues at coordinate 3,029,478 of OY540824.1, forward strand.
AAAACACTGTACATAGGCCTTAAGCATTTTCGACCAGCCGAGGGAGGTGTAGAAACATAACATGGCAGGTGCAACATAATGGTAAACAAATAGAAAAGAAATACAATAATAAAGATATAGTTAGAAAATACAGACAAATGACCAATGTTATTATGTATGACCTACATAATAAAAATAACCTTAGGCGAATTAAAAATAGTTTTTGCAGATATCCGGTGTTTCAACACTAACTAAACTTATAACAACATTCACAAACGACAATTACACTTTTATCACTTAAAATCACTAAGAAAAAGAGTCTTTAGTATGGCTCGTTATCTCGGTCTTAGTCTATGAAATTGTGTTCTTTGGCGAGGACATCTTCTCCGACGGTAGGTAGCGGCAGGTGTAGGCTGGGACGCCTTCTGGTTTTGCGGAACGACAACGTTTTGCCAGGGTGGCTGATAGCAGCTGTGAGAGTAGCCGAGGATTGAGGAAAGTGATGCGGTTATAGAAGCTAGTGTGTCCAGTGTCCAGCAATGATAGTCGCCCCGGCTTCGAGCACAACACCGAGATAGAACTATTTAGTTTTAGTCCGGAACGTGCACTTTCTCGAGAGAGATGGGTTCAGCACAAGCTCGTTGTATGGCGAGGAGATCTTCTTCGCCGGCAGATTTCTCACTGGACGTTTTCTCACTGCAAGTTTCAGAAACAAATTCACCGTCTTGATCCGGCTCATTGCCATTGTCGGAGTCATCGTCAGAGTCGTCGTCAGAATCAACTAAACCGCGCTGTCGACTTATAGTTTCCCGCACTAAAAGGTCTAGCTCAGCGTCAGCTCGGATGGCATGCTGCACGTGTCGCGCAGTGATACGGCAGAGCCCGTTATCATTAGAGATGTCTCCGCCTATCTCAATCACCTCAGCCGTCAGGTACTCCAGCACAGCTGCCAAATAAACCGACGAAATTTTGGTGTGGTTAACTCCAGATGGTAATTGCTTATAGAAGAGGTCATGGATGCGCTGTACGGGGAAGCAAAGGCCAGCCCTCACTGTAGGCGAGCGGGAGCGCCGGAGCAGGCTGAGCGGGGTGCCGGGTAACTTGAACATTCCACACGGACTGAGGCCTGTCGTATTGCTATTGTTATTATTATTATTACTTGCCATTTTGAGAGGCGTTCACTATCGATACACAATGTTCTTTGAGTTTTAAAGAGGTTGTGCCCACTGAGTTCTTGAAGAGTTGCAAAAGTCAAAAAAGCGTGTCTTTCCGAGGCTAGATCAGTGGCCACTGATACTGTGCTGAAGTTAGCGCAAGCGCGTGGAGAGCGCGCAGGCGCCGCAGGTTACTAGGCCGCGTATCCCAATGCCCCCAGACATCTAATTGCCTACTGGAAAAAATTCTGATTATGTGCCTATAAATATACTTGAAGCCGGAAAAAATATATAACTTATTTGTTGCGTCCCACACTTCTGACCTACATTATTACCTGGGTTCTCTATACTTAATTTATGTTCTGTCATTTTATTCAAATCATTATCACACGTAACGTCACACACAATAATCTAAAGTTTCTTTTGTGAGGCACGCTAGATACTTACGGTCAATTTTTTAATTTTTTTTATAAGCCCCTTCTGTATTAGTCAGTGACTGTTTGTTGCTCAGTTTGTGCTCAGCCTAATACAGTTACTTTTCGAGATTATTCTCACACTTACCTTTCACGGAAGCAGGACAACTTCTGGTCCGACTTTTTAAATCTAAATATAAAGTGTTTTCTTCAAAATTAAGGATCTCCGGACGCTTGCGGCTTGGAGTACTTACTTTTCCGTTTATTTTTAACTTACAACAAGTTACCGAGTTCTGTAACAAAACAATACCTACTTCGCGTAACTCGTGACAAATCAATATAAATATTTTCTTTCCTTCAAGAAGAATATAGATAGAAGGCTTCTTGTGTTTTTGACATTCTATTGTAACCATTGAACTGTAAGAGTATTTTCATATCGTATGTTAAATATTAAAAGTTTAATATTCCTCATAACTCGTATAACACGTCTGTTTGCTCTGATAAGTTAGGCAGGGGGCGTGTACCGTGAACCTGTATTTTTTTATGATACCATTTCGTATGCAAGCTAAAACTTTTTCTCTTTATTTCTAGTAGAAGAACGTCCGACCACCACAACGCCATCGACAACCACGAGTCCGCCGGCGACCACTACACCGGCGCCCTTGCCGTCGTCGACCAGTCCGCGGCTCGTCCTACCAACGAGACCACGCACGTCCCCTCGGCCTTTATCATCTCCTACACCCTTCGCGACGGTCACAGCAGAGCCACCCCGTAGATTACGGCCCAAACCGACCACAGAACGAGCGACCACTAGGACTTATGAACGCCCCCCTGAGAGGAAGACGACTGTGCCTGATAACCAGGACTCGCCGACCAGCCATATACCGCATATTATAGTAGCGAGCCATCCAAGGGAGAATCAGGTAAGTTCAAGCAGTTTCCCTACGATGTACTTCTTTGTAGGCAGCTCATGGTGCCTTCAGGAAGGACGCTAAAAATACCACGTCATTAAAAAAAAAGCATAAACTAGATCCAAATACTTTTCTAGATCCTCGGCAGCGGCAACAACATCAGGGCTGAGCAGACTCCCCGTGTGAACGTACCGCAGTCAGTCGACGGTGAGAGACGCGACCCCGTGGGCGCCAGATTGAACATAGGCGCCGTGGTCGCCCTAGGCGCCTTCGGGGCGCTGGTGTTCCTCATAGCCATTATAACCACCATTGTCATCCTCGTCAGGAGGTGAGAGCAAAATGATTTGACTTGTTTGAAGTATTTAGAAGTAGGCAGGGGGACGAGGACGCTTGTGATAATTAGTTAGAACCAAATAGGTTTTCAACGACTTAGGGGTCGATAGATGTTGGCGACCCCTGTCAGGTAGTACCTTAAAGTGTGGGAAGATATTCGAAACTCTGTGTTTTGCTAGTATACCTTTACATACACAGATACTTCATACTTAACATCGTATAGTAGGTATTTAATATAAGTATTTTCGTACAATACCTTCTAATCGAAATCAAAGACATGGCTACAATTTTCACGTTCTGGCGATCATAATGTTTTGGCGTTTACAAGTCATGATGTTCTGTCCCCATCATGGTAGCTAGAAAAGCCGAGTACAAAGTGTTCATAAAAGCAAAAAGGATAGCAATACAACAATTTGGTTCATCTTGTGGATCAACTCTGTCAAATGTCAAGACTTGTGACCAACATTATTGTACTTTTCGAGATTTTATATTTCTACTTAAAAGTCGTTACTAGCGCCAAGGGAAAACATCTGCTAAAAATGACCTTCGACATCACGATATTCCTCATCATCACCATACTTTAGTCCCTCGCTTACCATCAGGCGAGACAAAAGCGAGGTAAAAGCGACACACTACATGAGTGATTGGTACGGCAGCGGCGGTCCGAAGCGACCCCCGCCCGCCGTGCGCGAGCTGCCGTCGCGCTGGTACACGCTCTTGGCCCTTCCGTTCCCCGACCAGCAAGTTGGCAGGCGCGAGTTCGCCCGAACACACCGGCACACGCATCGAGCCGGACATTTCTCCAACCCCTTATAGCCAGTGCGTTGTTTTAAGGTACTACGTTGACATGGTGGTTGACCACCCGCGCTAAAAACAAAATGGCAGTTGGCGCCCAAAGCGTTGACAGTTGCCAGTTTAGATTTTTTAAATAATTATTATTGATTGTATTTAAAGTGGTATAGTTTGTGTTTAAATGTATGCTATATGTGTTTAACCAACCACCATGTCATCGCTACACGCACCGGGATTTGGAAAGCACGCGCCATGTTGGAAAATCACAGTTTTTTTTATTAAACGTGAACTTTTGTTAGCTAAGTACATGTCTTAATCAATACACAGCTTCACACCTGGCAAGATGGGGATCTTGAAATACAACACACTTCTCACCGACAATGCTTACAAACATGTTCTACAAACGTGTTTCACTGACTCGGGCTGACTCACCGTCACGCACACAAACCGCTTGACGCCAAACAAACAGACTACCTACTTCAAATATCACTATTATTTATTACCTACACCTCGCACAAATTGTTAAGCCTATTGTACATAAGGACTATTTTATACATTTAATTAGGTACGAACAATGAAGTTAATCTAAAACGTTATTTTTTTTGTGAGTCTGATAATTACATCTCGGTGCTCTTAAATTTTCACATTACAGAAATTATTGAGCCATTACTGAGATAAACTATTACCTACTCAATTTATTCATGAGCGAGAGTTCAGCAGTGCTATTCTCTAAGAAAACAGCCTTGAACGCAGCGCTGGCCGCAGCGACGAAATCCAAATAGGTACCTACATTGATTTAGGAACAATGCAATGTACCTATTTGGATTTCGTCACTGATAAATCGTTTCGCAGATAAATACGCTATTATGTAGAATCCAATACCAGCTCTAGTTAATATAACCTTTGTGATCGGCGGAAGTTCAGACCAGTCGTTGCTTATTCCTGCAATCTCGTGATGATCAAATCAGCAGTTTTTGTACAATACAACTCAGCAATACTAACAAAACCATGTCGAGCAGCATACTAAACAAATTCCAACATTAGCAGGAAGCACAACGACGGCAAGCGGTACAGACACCACGTGTCGCCTGACTGCAACACTGTCGGCTCGCTTGACTCGTCCTCGTCGGAGTCACGCAGCGGCCTCAACCGCTACTACCGGCAGGCGTGGGAGGAGCTGCACGAGGCTGCCGGCGCCAAGCACGCGCCGCGCCGCGCGCACGACCGCGAGGCGCCCAAGGACGGCTCCGAGCTGGTGGTGTCGGACGTGTACCCTGCGCCGCCGCGCGACAAGCGCCGCCACCACCACCATCACCACCACCGCGAGCCCCGCCACCCCGACTGGCACTCCCCGCACCGCCCCCACCATAACCATAAGCCTAGGTATTAAAGACTGCCGTATGTTGTAGCAGTGTCATCGGAATTTATTGGACTTACCCTATTTGAGTGCGAGTGTACGATTGTCCTAAGATGTGGATGTTTGAACAAGGTTTATGCCGGTCGGTCGCTGGCATCGGAGGTATAACTGTGATTCGTAGACAAAATCAGAAGTCGATGCAGTTCGAAGCGTCACGACTTCGACGAAAAACTCGGAAATGTGAACAGTAATCATAATTATGACATAGTTTATTTAATTCCATATTCATAATATAAAGTTATCCATTTGGCATTAAAGTGTGCACTTATTATTCAAATATTTCACGTAGAGAAGTAGAGTAGTACTGAAAGGATTCATCTTTTCAGTCGATATTAACAAAATGTACCAAATAGCTTTACTTGTAATTTCTTATAATTATATCAATGATATTTATGTGTTCACCAATATATCGGATATAGGCAGGTGTACTAGTGACACTGAGATTTTCACATATTTTAACACCTACCTAACTTTTACAATTAGCTCTTCATTTGTTTTCAAAATTTACAAAATCTGTTAAATCTTGTTTAACAAAATTAGACCAAATTTATGGAGATGCTAATGATACGTTTTATGAGCTCGTAGATCGAGTACCATACTATGACAAAGAATATATTTTCATACACTCTTTATAAAGTAAATAATACATAGGTACTAGGTATATACAGTATTTTATCGTATAATCCTTCCTGCTTGTACTATGATTACCTTGATCTTTTCTTAATATAATCATAGATATTATATTATTTCGTATTTCAAATTCATAATTTAGTTGGTAAGCAATTATAAAGATTTGTACATAATTATATTAGTTGTAGGTACATAAGATAAGATTGAAGTTAATCATTGGTAGCCGCTCTAATTTCCCATCTGTTTTATTTATATTAATGTTTCTGAATAAATTATATAAGTAGATAGTTAGGAACCTGTGACTATGTGTCCGTTAGTAGTATTGACACTATGACCTGTACCATGACGTTTAAAGTAAGATTGTTTCATTCTTATTTCCAGTGTGGGTAAGAGATGGCGCTAGACAACCTGTATAGCTCTGTCTCTTACACACACTGAAATAAGAATGAAACAATCTTACTTTGAACGTCATGGTAACCCCGCAAATAATTTTAATAGAGATCTAAATGACGCGTGTTTTTTGTTTACATCAGTGTCTGTTAATGTAAATTAATTTAGAATGTCTTGTTACCAATATGGGAATTTTGCAACATTTTCACGAACGGCTTATTAATCTCTCTAAATAAAATTTCTCCAATACAAAATCTACTATGCATGGTACAAAGTAATTTAAAAATACGACAACGCTAATATGTGAGTACAAGTCGCTATCGACGGCTGCTTCAAATGGAAAAAGTAATCCAATGTGCCATTACACAGACAGGCATGAGGTAGAAAGTTCACAGTTCGGTTATTATTAATTTATTATATATACGAGTAAATAAATTAGTTTCTATGGTTTATGTAAATATTACCTAACACAAACATTGACAAACGATTGCTCAATACATCGATTTAACAGAAAATACTGTCTGACTGAATGAAAAACGAAAATGTTAAATAAACTAATTAAAAAATTAATCAAAAATGAATTTATTATTGAATGAGTAACAATTTATTAGCATTGTACACCATCAATATATTCTAAGGTCAAAGTTGTATCAAATCCGAATCATGCTAGTATTAAACTTTGTGATAATTTAAATCAATTTGTTTTATTTTCCTCTGACAATATCGTGTTTTATGCACTGCTCTAAAGTTTCGAGCAATGCATAAAACATATGGACAGTTTAGAGTCTAAACTGTTCTAACATTTTTGTGTAATTAATGGCGTCGAGCTAATTGTTATTTTTAAAGGCTGGTAGGACTTGGGTGGTTAACCTCCCTAGTCTGCGACTTAAAAAAAAATGTACACATAGCCAAATGTCCTTTAAAAATCACATTTTTTGAAGAAGAGCTCGTCATGACTCTTTACAGGCTATGAGATGTCTAGAATTCTCAGATGATGTAAAGGGTAAACTCTACAGGACTACTTAGTCGATCCTCCTAGATCACACTTGTCCTGTGACTGGACCAAGACTGGTGTCCGTGCCCACCGTCCCGTGTCGGGATTAAATGTGAAAATGGGGGTACCCCAAGGTTCAATTTTAGGTCCTTTTTTATTTTTAGTTTATATTAATGATTTACCCTATTTGTTGGAAAATAAACTTAATATGGTGTTGTTTGCTGACGACACTTCTTTGATTTTTAAGATAAATAGAAGGACTAATAATCTTGACGACGAAAATTACGCTCTACTGCAGGTCCAAAACTGGTTCACTGCTAATAATCTAGTTTTAAATGGGAAAAAAACTAAATGCATAAGATTTTCCTTACCTAATGTCAAAAGTAGTGATTGTGACGTAATATTAAACGATGAAAAGCTAGAATTTGTCGATAAAACGGTTTTCCTCGGGATTACGCTTGACTCAAGGCTACAATGGGGTCCTCATTTAACATCTCTTGCAGGACGGCTTAGCTCAGCTGCATATGCTGTTAGAAAAATCCGCCAATTTACGGATGTTGATACCGCTAGACTAGTCCATTTTAGTTATTTTCATAGTATCATGTCATACGGTATCTTACTATGGGGACGGGCTGCAGACATTGACTCAATTTTTATACTACAGAAAAGAGCTATCAGAGCTATTTACAATCTTATACCCGGTGCGATTCTCTAAGGGAACTGTTTAAGGATATTAACATCATGACGGTGCCTTGTCAATATATTGATGAAAACATCATGTACGTTAGAAAAATTCTTCATCTTTTTAGCAAAAGAGGCGATAGACATAATTATGTTACAAGAAATAGGGACCAATTAGTTCAACCAGGTTTTAGACTGGCTAAAGTGGCCTTTTCTTTCATAGGGTACTGTTTGAAATGTTATAATAAAATACCTCCACAAATATTAGAACTCAATGAACAGAAATTTAAATCTTGTATTAAACGCACACTATGCAGGCAAGCATATTATAAGTTGGAGGATTATATTCAAGATAAAAATGCTTGGCTCAATGCTGGTCCAGCTCCTCTACCACCGAGGTATACAAATTGATTAGTTTGGAAATTATTATTATTATTTTTTAATGCTTTTTTTTGGGAATTGTAAAATATTATAAGTATTGTATAATGTAGAAGCATTTATTTTCAAAGTTTGTGAATGTGAGTACCATGGAGCTATTTTATGGTTTTTTATGTTACTATTGGACTTGTTTGACATAAATGAGCACGGCAGTTGAGAGTTTGTCATGCTCACTTAAATGTCTCACTGATGGTGGCGCTTGTGTTGGATCATTCGGTTCCCTTCAAAATGGTTGAGCTGAGTGGTGCTAATATTAGCGTCATGTTCGTGAACGGGCGCTGTCAGTTGAGACTGGTCATCTCTTAGCTGCCAGTTGCTATTTTAATATCTATATTTAGTTTTTATTTTTACTGTATTTACATTGTTCTCACATGATAACGACAAGAAACATGTAACAGTGATATTTGTAATTACAAAACATGATTGAAAAGAGTGTCCATGGAGTTTCTTGCACATTCTTCTCCATAGAGATCTACGCTTTGGAATGTGCAATTAGCATCATTTTTTTTTTTCTGACTAACTGACTTCTTGACATTTCAAAAGTGCCTGTAAATGGTTTATTTGAAATAAATGCTTTTGAATCTTTGAATCCACAACAATATCTAGTACCTGGATGCATACTTACAGCTCTATTAATATGTGCGTGTGAACCGAGGGACCACACTGGCATTTCGCAAAATTGAAATTTTTCAACCAAGTGAAATTTTTCCGAAACATTTCATGGAATTTGCCCATCTCTAAGTACTTACCACCAATCATAAAATCGAAATCTTGGTTTTTCACTTACAAAAATTGTCCAAAACTGTTATCTCCTTCCTTTGTAGTATTCGCCTGGGTTTCTGTTGCACGCCTGTTGTTTTGGAAAATATTCGAGTCCGTGATTCCTCCTTATGTGAATGCGGTTTTTTTGTTATAAGCTAGCGCTTGACTGCGATCCCACCTGATGGAAGATGGTTTGGAGGACACACTGGATCACATATTTTTTGAATGCACAAACAAAATTCCACCTTTAGACTTAGGTATACATGTATAGCCTTCTCCCGAAATTTAAGGTCCCTCTCCCAATCAATCAAAAATACTTGTAGCGCTGATGAGTTTCATCCGTCACAATATCAAATTATGAGTCCTGACTTCTGTATAATTGTGGTTACATGTGTATATTTAATGTTATAACAATTATGTACGTTTGTTTCAGTCTAGTATTAACCCAACAAGTTTAATTGTCAATCGAAGATCTTAATGCATACATATTGTTACTATGTTTTTAACATTCTAGTTCCTTGTGTTAATGTTACACACTCTTGCTGATCCAATTTACATTTGACATTGGCAGAATAGTCGTCATCGGCTCTATTTGCCATTAATGAAAAATATAATAGAATCCATTTATGTTTTCTTTGGTCTCAATCTCCCTCTCCACCCATAACTGTTTTAGTAGCATCCCTCCACTTTACATGGCCATACCAAGAGAAACGATTCCACTTTAACTTACCAGTCACTGGCGCCACTTTTAAAGTTCCTCTATTATAAACTTAATTTCTTACTTAATCCATTCTCGTCACACCACACATCCCTCTCAACATTTATTTAATAATATAAAATAATATACTCATAACTTTTTTAGTAACATAAGTTAAAAAGATAAATAAAACCAAATAATTATATATTGTTTTTTTTAATTAGTTTGTCAAATTAACTACGCATACAAAAGGAGGTACATTGCTTTGTGTTTAATCCTTGCATTGGATATAATCTCAACTTCAAAATATCTATATAAATAACAACATTAGAGGAATATGTTCTAACTGGTGTAACGCTACAACTATCTTTTCTCAAGGCATCTGCTATTGCTATTAATATACTCCATTTCACCTTACTACACAAATAACTCTGTAAATGGTGTTCTGTATTTTTTCTCACAGTTTTTCTTTCATTATTAGTTTACTTATTAAGTAACAAAAGAGGAGCGATTATTTTTTTAAACTATAAACGGAAAATTTCTAACATAAGCGATAAATTTGGGCGCGCTGCGGTCATTTTTAATTTTCTATCTTATTGTCTGTCCAAAATATTATAGCTAGAGAACATAGCGTGTAAGTATTAATGCTGTCGAGTTATGGACGGTCAGATAAAGTGCGTTTTAAAATATTAAATGACAATTACTCACTTCCTTTACTTGTGTGACCGCAACGTAACCCAAATTTAAGTAATCCAAAATACCTAGGTACATTACAAGTGCGTTTGCCGTAATACAATCAAAATTAAAGCTTAACATATTGCGAACACAGCTCAATATAAAAGATTTTTTTATAAGATGCCTTTTGGAACACTATTCTTGAACCACGGCACTTCTTTATATATGCTTATTTCTTTAACCTTTAACGTCGCATATATCCGACAAACACATTCACATTTATTCTGCCAGGGTCGCAAATCCACGACCAAATACTCCATCTTGTCACCTATAGGTATCCAAGAGCTAAACGAGATGGAGTACCCACTCGCAAATACACGACCCTAGTGAATAGGACACGAAAATACTCGTCGGTCAAATCCGACGCAAACTGTTAAAGGGTTAAAGTAATTGTTACAAAGTAATACTAGTGAAAAATCATTTGCAAGTTGTAAAAGTGTCTCAAAATTTTAAATAATAGTATAAATTAATTTTAGACCATAATTTAAGAAAGCCAGTGTTATTCACTCAGCTGTTTGTAGGCCACTGAGGGTTATTGTAATTTCAAGGTCTTATTTACAAAGATTTAGAAAATATTACGTGCATCTTACAGAATAGTACATGACATGGTATGATTGATTTTACTAAAAAAATAATCTAAATGTAGTAAAAAAGAAACGATATGATTTGAATAAGGAAACTATAAAATAATAAATTCGGTCCTACGCTAAAGTTAGTTTCTTCGGGCCCTCAGATCGAGATGTCTCTATATTAACTGATATTTCGCTAAATATTATCTTACAAAAACAAAATAGAAGGTTACTATTTAAAATCTATACATACAAAAATAACAAGGATTTTTAAATGAAAAGAAAATCGTACCAATCAATGAAATAGCTCGTTTATAAATACTATGATTATGATATGAATACTATTCTATAAAGACGTATGTGTCGAGAATCAGTCGCGCGATTTGTTTACGGTCCTTTGCGAGAAAGATGGTAATATCGGTCACGGCATTGTAAAAATTATAAGCTATATTGCTTCATTTTGAACTATAGTTTTATGTTAATTGACTGATTAATTGGATTATTTTAACATTCGGCTGCGCTGCTGAATAAATCTTTTATATATAAATATTGTGTTTATAAATATTTAAAATTCTCTTTTGCGCTATATTTTTTTTTTTTGCTTATTATTGGATAACAATAGAACAACAATCTAACAACAGTATTTGTTTATGAACCTTTTAACCGCTCATGTCGGATTTCTCCGACGAGTGTTTTCGTGTCCTATTCGCCAGGGTCGCGTGTTTGTGACCGGGTCCTCCATCTTATTTAGCTCTTAAATCCCCATAGGTGTCAGAACAGCTGACGAGATGGAGTATTTGGTCGTGGATGTGCGACCCTGGCGGAATAAAAGCCAGTGTTTGCCGGATATATTCGACGTGAGCGGTTAAAGGGTTAAGTAAGATCGCGGTTCGTAATCGCGCGACTGTGTGGACGCTTGGATCAAACTTCCTAAAAACATAGCAAAGCATAATATTATGTACACCATCTAGTACCATAAACCTCGATCTTTATTTAGTTAAGGGCGGAATTCATCAATAAAACTAATCGCGTTTCAACGTTTGACTCGCATAATCGCGTTTAGCCGCTGTCACTAGTGTCACTTGTCTGTATTTTTCGTTTGTTGTATTTTTACAGGTGACATTAGGTGAATTCCGCCCTAAGAGGCCAAATCCTTCGTCGACTTGGCTTTTCGAATTAAACTAGATTTTATAATAATAAAAAAAATTCTAAGGAAGACTAATTTACTAATATGTAAAAAAATATTTTGTTCTTTTTCGTGATGTATCGAACGACCCGACGGCGCGGTACGTGTGACATATATAATTATCTTAGTAATAAAATACATGATAAATATAATTTCTATATTTAAAGCATTAAATATAGAAATTATGTTTGTCTTAAAGCAGCACCATAGATGGCAGCACTAGCGACAGTGTTGAAACAGTGCCAAGTCGACGCCATCTCATATAATACTTATAGATATTCTGTCCCATCACATACAAATATATATTATAATATATTCGATCTACTTATATTCATAATATAATACAAAACACGTAAAGTGCTGCTGTACTGTTTGCGTTGCAACAACCGAAGCCGACAGTTTTATAAAACAAGTGATTGTCATATTTTTCATAAGTCAAAATAAATGTTATCTGTAGAAAATTATAAAAACTTCAAAAACAATAACACTACATTTCTAAAGAAGTTTAAAAAAAAAAAATTATATGAAATACAAACATGATTTTATTGCTTTTTGTTGTGTTTTCTAGTCGGGTTTTCTTCAAGTACTTTTTCTTTGCTTGTATGAATCGCTGCTGTATGTTTATGTCTGAATCTAATTTGTCACAATATCTATGTATGCTCTTTGCTACTATTCCTGTCGCTCCTACTACTATCGGTATTACGTCTGTCGGTGTGTTCCACAATCATTTCATTTCTGTGTAAGTGGATGGTTTTTGTTTATTTTTTCCATCTCTTTAGACCATGTGTGATGATTTATTTATGTATAATTATATATAGGTCTATTATGTGTAACGAAGACATCTGTCTAGACTGGAATCTCCCACATTTCCCACAGTTATACCACTATTATTGCTTTATGCTTTAATCTCGCGTTTAGTTTCGAGATTTACCCACTATCCCACTATCCAGCAAACATTTATAAGCTATTTATGAATTCAAACAATCTTATACACGTAACATATGATAAACATGACAATGCTAACCGGTTCATGGTAAAGCTGCAACACTTATAAGTCTTATACTAACATATATTTAGAATCAAGACAATTTCAGCCTGCATCTTACATTAAAAGCGATACAATTGTATTATTGCGATCACATCACGAAAGCTCAATATCGCATGAGATGAGCGGAGACGGAAACATTCAGCTAGTGTGTAGGATCAAAGGTTTACATTCAGCACCTGAGCGTTAGTGTAACACTTCGGGTTGTAGAAAGAGATAGCAACATATGAGTGACACAGACAAAGCTCTTTAAAGACGTACTTTTTCTGAAGCCGATCGGTCATATGTTAATTTTCGTTAGCTCTTTTTGGAACTGATATTCAACTATTTATATTACATTTTTATCAACGTGATGTAAGTCACCCTTAACCCTGCACACCTAAACAAGATTTGCGCGGGAGATTAGAATACAATATTGAACCAAAGATCTTGAATACCCTACGGACTAACTGGATTGATTACGTAGCTATTCTACAAACTCTAAAGTGTACTTTATTTTCTATTGACATTAAGTTCATATATTTTATTGGCCATCAAAAGGGGAAAAATGTACCGAGCAAGACAACGAATAAGAGGTAGTGTGTCCCTTTCTTACTTCTAACTATAACTAGGGTAACCATAAATTTACTATTTAAGCGAATTAATTGTTATTGTTTTTATCATTGCAGCATTTTATGTTAATTGATGCTGCAGATTTCTATATATGAAAGGTGAAGTACCAGTAACTCCTGTCTGTGAAATCAGAAAAATAGTTTCATTTATTGAGAAAACAATAATTTGTAATGAATTCATTTACTGAGAATAATAATAACTTCTGCTTTAATATATTTTATAAAAGTGTTTTAGTATCCTATGGAATTTAGGAAGTAACCATGAAATAGACACGTTTAGTTATGAGGTATTCCCACCGTTTTAATTAAATGCAGTAGCAACAAAAAATTTACTTCTGAGATTTTACTAAAACATGCGGAAAAACGCTTCTAAATTTAAACAAAGCGGTAAATTATGATTTTCTCGAAAAATTTAATTTAGGAGGTATTGGTACTTCACCGTCAAATTATTTATAATTATATATACAGAAATCTGCTATTTTCTAACCATCATAAGAAAACTTCCATAATTCTCTTTGGTGAGCATATTGGGAACAGTCGATACATATTATATAATGTATTATTAACATTTTGAACTTCTGTAGAACAGAATTGTCCCGTAGTACGAACTAGTCTATGGACACACTAGTAGAAAGAGATAAGATACCCTTTTGTATCGTACTCTTCGGTACGTTTTTGAGGTTGACGTGATCAATCCAGATAGCAAAAAAAAATCTTGTATTGAAAACAGCTTTCTGTGACATGTGTCACTTAGGCAGCAGTTTGACATAACGCGAGATAGCAAGTCCATTGACAGTACCGTTACAAAGAATTTTATACATTTATAAACGCTTGTTTAATAAAAAAGTATAATACAATTTTTAATAAATTGTAACCCTTTAACCGCTTATGTCGGATTAATCCGACAAATATTTTCGTGTCAATTTTGCCAGGGTCGTATATTTACGACCAATAATACACCATATCGTCAGCTCTTCTGTCACCTACAAGTGAGTCTGGGAATCGAAGAGTTAAACGAGATGGAGTATTAAGTCATAAATATGCGACCCTGGAGAAATGGGTACGAAAATATTTGTCGGATTAATCCGACGTAGGTGGTTAATCTTTAAATTCTTTTAATAGGCAGAAGCGATTAAATTTAGTAATGAAGAAGCATTACAAATGACTTGGCTACCAAGTCTATGAACAAAACGAAGTTGCGTTGTTCCTCCAAAAGACGTGTTTAAAAAAATATTTACAATAACTTGCACAAAGCCAGGGAATACTTTAAACAGCGTTATAAATGCTTCTAACTATACCTACGGGTACTTAGTCGTACTATACAATAAAAAAATATCTCCATGTACCTAACACATTTGGCATATCTAGCACACTGTTTATACCCAGTTATTGGGTCATAAGATATACTCGCTTTAATTTCATTTTACCAACAATATAAACAAAACTATTCGCGAGTATTCAACCGTGTTCCCTTCATGATTACTTGCTGTTTAAATTCTTGGCAAAGTGAAACATAATCGTGTACATGATATTTTGTGACCATGTTTGCCACCGACCCCTAGTAAGGTACCTGACCATAGGCTAATGTTCTACTAATAATAAAAATAAAGCTCTGAATACAAGTGTCAATTATACGCGAAGAAAACCCTGTGTTCAATCAAACACGAACACTCTTCGAAAAAGGAAGTAAAGATAGGTTGAGTATATTTTTTTCTTAAAACATTTTCTCCGAAACTAGAGAAAAATTCAAAGAATATAATTATAATTATTATTAAATAATAATTATAATTTACTAAAAAGTACAATTTATACTAATTATTATTAAATAATAATTATAATTTACTAAAAAGTACAATTTATACTAATTATTATTAAATAATAATTATAATTTAAGCATAATAATAGTTGTGTGATTTCTGATTTGTTCCCCTACCTGCACAGTCTTATTTTTTTATGATTGATTGCTTTTTCATATTGATTCATGCTTGATTGACCAACAAAGTCCCCCAGAAACGACACGTGGGTCGTAGAGTCAGCAACCGCGCCAATTTTGCTGATGCGACGGTACAAAAAATAAGTTAACTTAAGCTACAGCATAATGGTACTAAATATAAAGTGATTATTTTGTCCCTAAAAAAATAGCAGCAATGTCCAGTCACAACATTTTTTGTTCCAATTAAAGTTATAATAATAAACTAAAGGTTTTTCATATTATTGATACGTCATTTGTCATAGATGAGGAATTATATGTTTTTTGATATACGCTGATATTTTAAGTTTGTTTGTTTTAATCGAATAATAAATGTTTAATTCATATCTATGCAAATGATCGTAGCAAGGCATACTGTATACAAGACATGAAGGTACGTTCTCTATTACTGTCTGACATAAGCAATAACTGCGATCAAAAATTGTTGTTTCATTCTAATTTAATTGGGTACCAAAATATTGCAAAATTTGCAGTTTTTTTTTAAACCAGCCAGATGTAAAACTTTTATAAAAAAATGCAAATGATTGTCTCCAAGCTGTTTGTTTGTATCAATCAAGACACATCATAAAGTTATTCAGTCCCAAGAAAATTTGAAACGACTACAAGGTACGTACTGATTTGTTCCTTTACCTCGTAAAACAGCTATGATTAAGCTAAAACTGTAACTTCGTGTCTAGTAGGCAGTCCTGTGCAATAACAGTAACGAGGAATACACGCGGAGATACACCGGGGTCGAACTTCATCCACGAACTACTCTGCGACGCTGCTGCCCGCACTCCTCCTTCTGAAAACCCAGAATATTTCATCATTATAAAACAATTAATGGGGGCGGCTTGTAGCACTTTTCCACAAGAGAGATTCACCATCAACGATAACATCACTGCTTACGATGAGGTGGGATCGCAGTCAAGCACTAAGTAAAAATACACCATTTTTCTTAGCGATTCTAAAAGTAGGTACTACGCGAAACCAGCCTATAGCTTTGAGTTTGCATAGCCAGTATCGGGTCGTGCCGCCCACGCCAAAAAGTTCGGCATTGCGTTAAACAATGCCTGTCGCGTTGTACCCCACCCCACTTATAATAACTGTATCCGCTAGCGACGATAGCTCCACCAGACGTTCGCCGTAAAACGGTCAGCGAATTGAAAAAATAAAACAGGAACGAGAGAGCCGACACCGCCTATACGGGCCCCAGCTTCCACCTGCGCACTTGAAGAGTCGTAAAAATTTCGGTTTCAAGACCAGAGACGCGAACTGTGGAGGAATAGATATCCCAATCCTCCAAATTCCGTCTCTCCGGCAGAACTTCTGCCAGCTGGACACGAACTGCAATAGCTGTAAATGTCTAAACCGATTGCAGGCTACGGTTGGCAGCTGCAGAAATAAACTGGCCAATTGACCCATCGTAAACAGTGACAGTGTGAAGCCGATTCACAGATAGGCATCAGCTGCACCTTCCCAACTCCAAACGAGGCCAAAGACAGACCTATCCAGGTGGCTTCATATTAGACGGACAACATTTGACGCGACATGAGAGAAGTCGAATAAACGAGTCGCACGCCCGCTGAACATGGATTACTGATCCCGACTTGAGGGTCAACCAAGCTGACACAGCATCCGACAGCATATTCCGGAGCGATAGGAGCCGGTTTCAGAGTAAGTTTGTAGAAAAAAGTATTAATAATATGTTGCTCACCTATCAGCCAACAACATCGCCCGGTGCGCGTCGCGCTGCGCAGTCACCTGCACTAGCTCCGCCACCGTCGCCGCCTGCTGCTCCGCTGAAACATTCACATAGCACATCAGGTTTTTACATCGAACATTGTACTATCTAATCAATCAATTAACTTTAATTTGCATCCAACAACATAATAATAGGACCTATTCGATGGTACTTTTTACGCATTTCTCATCTGTTTTTGGTCCAATTTCAATATTATTACTACTCGTACAACATAAACAACGATGTGTCGCTCACACATAGTAACACAACATGCAATTTTTATGAATTAAACTACAGTTCCCGCGCTAAACTGAGACAGTGAAGGTAGCTGCGATGGGAGAAGAATGAAATTATCATCACAACGTAAAGCAAATGTTTGATGAGTGAATGTTAAAACATACATGAAGCGCTATGAGTACTTTCGATTTTACGATACAAATCTACAAGCCTTTGGATCATCCTCCATCCAAGATCGGTACAGCATAATTATCTTGTTCTTTCACAATTCTTTAACGAAGTGCTGTCCTCTCAACAGTCACCTCCTTGGTAGCCATACAAAATTACGTAAAATTTTATAAATAATGTTCTTTTGCTTAATTCTTTTGATTTCTCCTTCAGTTAATCTTGGCGTCACGGCCCAAAAGCCTTACCACATAGGCGCCACCTAGCGGCAATTCATTGAAAAAGTGGTTTTACCAGAGAGAGGTCGTGTGAGCCGGCGCTCGAGCCTCGCTAGGCGCCGCGAGATCGGCTCGTCCTCCTCCTCGCGGGCGCGGCGTTGCGCCACGAGCCGGGCCCAGCGCGCCTCGAACCATAGCTGCATGGCGTCTCGGTGCTCCATGTCCGTCGCGCCGCCCGGCTCGTAGGCTGCGGTTAGTGCTTAGTAACATGATGTGAGCGTGTTATGAGGGTGTTAGCCACGTCATTATGAGCTTTAAGGCTGTTAAAAGAACGCCAGCAACGCATTCTATATATGAACAGTAGGCCTTACTTATAAGGCCTACTGCTTACGGCCGCGTGGCTTCATAGAAGCGTATTCGTCATTATACGCTTGGTGTACGCCTGCTTGTAGCTTACATACAAAACTGTGCCCTACTGTCCATGGACGCGGAGCTGCATAGACGCGACACAATGGCACGACAGAGTTTCATAGTTTTGTATGTAAGCTTCACGCAGGCGTACACCAAGCGTATAATGACGAATACGCGTCTATGAAGCTACGCGTCTGTGGACAGTAGGCATAACTTTGTTTTCATAATGACAAGAGAAACAAATGATGCTGGACTTGACTTGCTAAGCATCTTTTTATTTGCTAAGGATCTGTTTCACAATTTACATTTACTATGTGTAGGCACAGTTAAGAGGGTCCTTTTTCATTCGCCTATCGCCAACATCGAGCATGGTTTCAGTGTTTTAAAAAAAAATGTTGTTATTCAGAATCTTGATTAAATTTGCAAGGGTTCTATTGTTATATTTTATAGTTTTTTTTTTAAATTTTGAGCATATTATGACGTGTCAAGTTCATGCCAAATAGCAGATTTTCAGAGGTCTTTACTAAATTAGTTTTACACAAGTTTACAAATTGATTTCATTATAAGCCTAGATAATATCCACAAGATACTGTGTTTCCAAAATATCTAAAGAAAAATGTGCAATAACGTCATAATCGCGTAAGAGCGTTTGTATGACAAACAGTGAAAATTTAAGTCGAATAGTGGGATTAAGCAGTTTATGTTTTCTAATAGCTACAACCGTATTTCGCAGTGGGGCTTTCATTTTATAATATGTAATGTAAGAAAGTCAAAATAGAATAGGTTACTTTTAGGCAAGCGTGGCTTATCGTCAACGACTTCATCACTTACTACCAGGTGATGTAGCGATGAACCGCGTGCCAAACAATTTTATTTTTGCAGACCGTATCAAGCAAATTCTCCTGCAGTTTTGCTGCAAATACTGGAGATTATATTTCCTTTGTTTTTATTTTCGTGAAACAGATCATAAGGCGTACATTTTAAATAAAATTGTTACTAAATAGCAGCCTGTTGAAGTTGAATGTAACAGATGATTAAACAAACACAAATGATAATATTGATCCTATGCTTGTTGATTATCTAGCGTTGACAAACTATGGCTAAGCAGCGGTATACGTAGTACAAATTAGCACAAATTATAATGACTAGCCTCAAGCTGCTCAATTAGCACAAATGATATAGATGACTAGCGTCAAGCTGCATAATTAATACGTCTCTAAGTTAAATCTAAGCAAGTCGCTTACGTGACGTTAAGAGGACTACAGGACTTAAAGCGCGGTCACTCTCGGACTGCATACAAAAAAAAGAAGCTCAAAGACAACGCTTGCAAAATATAAAGCATTTTAGCGAATTAGTAAAAATCTACAGATTTGATAATAAAATTAAAACAATATAATGGCAAACCGATGGTTGTTGAATAATCTGACAAACAATCAAAATGATTGCGGTTTTTAATCGATAAAATTATATTTTAGTGTTTTTTTTTCTTCATACTAAATTAATAATGTATTAAGTTTTGTACACACTATCTATCTAGCATTTATCCAGAAGAGTAACATATATTTTACTGATCATATTTACTGCAATGGATCATATACGAGTACTTTTGCGCATTAAAACTCGTGATCAGCTTCTGTAGTCCTCTTAAGACAATAGCTTAATATCTTACTACTTTATTAGCTTGCCCTTGCTTTGCAGTTTTTACGGCGTGATAAAACACTGAGCTTTATTATTTTTAATATGCGTATATTAATATGAATGCTACTATTATAAACCTTACGGAATACATTATCTAAATGATGATGAATCATCAGGTTTATTCACGATTTTTAAAAACAGATTAGTTCGGCGACATTAAAATAACAAGCTCCACAGTACTGACCTGGCCTTCGTCGGAGTCTGGTCTCGCGGGGGGGTGGAGGTATGTACAGGACGGGGGGCGGAGGCACGGGCGGAGGCTCCTGTAGTGCGCTCGTGGACTTGTGAGCGCCTGACGCGGTCTGCGGCTCCTACAAGCATAGCTTCAAGTCAGTCCTGGAATGAAGGAACCGAGGACAAGATCGGAGAGAGTGACTTCTAATTTATTGGTTATATTTTAGAGGGTGGAAGTACTCGTGGATATGACCTAGTTTTACAATGGGATCGTGATAAAATGTGTGAAAAAAAAAACGTTATCCGTCTCGGGACGCTCGGCAGATGAAACATCTATGTTAGTGTACGTGAGGCATCGCGTCATGCCGTTTGCCGTCACGGCATTAAGTAAAGGCAATTTTTTTTTTTAAATAACTGTTTATTTCAAATTTGATTCCCTCGTAAACGTTGTTGACATACATTCTCACCTTCTAAGAGATTTCCAATGAATTTTAAGTCACCCTGTTGACAAGATTTTTAGTAGTTTATTTTTTACAATCTATCATAGATGGTGCTATATCTGTTTTGTGTTTGGTTAGGCTACTTAATATACTATTTACCCCGTCTCTAAGAAAGGTTGAAGTTAATAAGCGCATTTAAAGAATGTTACATTCGGATTGGAAAAGGTAACTTGCAATTTATTTAGTTTACAATCTGGACTTCATAGAAATGAAAAATTATAACTGTTTAAAAGATAGCGCATACGAGCAACTTTGGTCTCCACAGCTATTTTGTTTCTCACATCAAGTTACAGGTTTGTATAAAGGTACTAAGTTGTTTGTGGGCGCCCTCCTTTAGATAGTAAAATATTAATTACATATTATATTAAGATTTTTTACATAAGATGATCATTTTTATTAAAACAGGATAAAAACAAACTTAATATTGCAATACTAGTAACTATGGAAGTAAAATAAGTATTGTTTAATTACGCACCTTCAAAAGCCTAATAACTGACATAATCATTTTCAATGCCATTTCTATGGAGTGAATATCAAAATCCCTTACGACATATTGATAGGAAGTTTGTAATTTATGAAATGTAATGCCAAAGTTGATTGGTGTCTTTGGGAATATATTTCATAAGTTTGGCGGCAAGCATAGACAGGCCATTCCAACAAGCTTTGCGGCGCTGTAGCTTAACACTAGATGTGACTTTTGCTTTGCATAATAGCAATTTTTCTAATTAATCAATTGTATGTAACCTTGTTTCATTACAGGTAAAACTTAATATGAATAAATAAGTAAAACAATATACCATTTTTACTTACAAAGCAAAAGTTACTAGAAATTACGATAGGAGCGATTATCGTGCACATTTACATAATAAAGTCACAAATATACCACTTATATACCACAGGACAAAATTTATCGTTTCGGTAGTACAATATTCAGCAAATAGCGCGAGACGTTTCAAACTAAGCCACTGGGCAAAACCTTTTGGTAAAAGAAACAGTGATGACCCGATCAGTTCAGTGTGGACTGTCATATTACTACTTATATTTCTGAACTTTAGGTTAACTTGAATCAGCTTAACCCTTTACTTCTAAGAAAGCGTGCTATATCGTCGGCCACATCATCGCTTACCATCAGGTGAGATAGTGGTCAAACGCGAACCTACCAATAATAAAAAAACCACTTGCGACAGATTGGTACGACGAGTGTTTCGTGTCCTGTTCGCCAGGGTCGTGTGTTTACGACTGGGTACTCCATCTCGTTTATCTCTTGGATCCCCATAGGTGGCAAAGAGATTAACCGCGAGAGTGTTTGTCGTATATTTCTGACGGGGCAGGGGTTTTCGTTAAAAAATGTTAATAAAAACAATTTATCACATGGAAACTACTTAATAAAAATATTGGTATAGATTTAAAATGTTTTTCAAAAAAACTTAACAGTAGTGAAGAGTCGGCATTGGGTTTTGCCAAATTCAAGTTTTTTTTTTTTCTGCAGTATAATTTACCAGTTCATCTGGACAGGTAGGTAACTCGAAATCTTTTTCAAATTCAACTAGAAGAAATGTTTGTACAATATTTTCGTCGTCTTCTTCTTCTCGAATCGATGGTTTTATCTTCCCTCAAAGTTTTTGGGCCGAGTATGTTGCCACGTTTATAGCGGCGTCGGTGGCGTTTTTTAGGTCCTCTAAAGTGCAGATGTTGGGACACTTTGGGCACTATAATAAGTGGGCCATCGTCTGGTCAGGAGCACCACACTCGCACTTGGTGTCGGAGGGGTCTATAATCCCTATCGTCTATATTGTGTTAAAATTTGGATTTATTACAGAATAATATTGTATATTGTACCACCGAAACGGAGTGTAGGTCGACAGTTAAAGCGAAGACATTCCCGTAAGACAGATGCACAGAACGAATCGTTGACGTTGGATCAAAGTAATTCGTTTATTCTGTATTATATTTGAGCGTAAACTAGCTTGACAAATGGAACTGAATTTGAGTGCCTGATGAGACTTGTTTTTATGTTAACGCGAACGAAAAGTTTACCGCGTTTGGCTGTCTGATTGGTGAAGAGCTTGGAGCGAGCCAATCGGAGCGCCGAACGTCGCGTTAACGTATAAAACATCGCACTAACTCAATTCTTTGTAGGTTCGTTCAAATCAGTTTCATAATTCAACCGTGCAACGCTGCTTACTTTCAAACATAATACTTCAAGACTCTCACGCCACGACAACAATATAAATTGTCTTCGTATGAGAGTACAAAAAAACCCGAAAATTTACTCAACTACACCCGTATTACTCGCCATACACAGACATAATAATCCTTGACACAAACCCTGAAACCATGCATCATCATCATCGATTACACCCAGATCCAACGCCACACGCATAAGGGCGGGCGCACACTACACGATGCGACAAGTCGGTGCGACAGACGTACACGGCATGCGACTCACGACACTTTACGGATATTGGCTTACGTGCAACTGCAGCTCCGGATCCGAGAATGACTGAAAATTCAACGTGTGTTAGTCTACTCAGGTGTCCGCTACAATTACGAAATTTTGATCAAATTAATTTGAATGTGACGAATTAATGTGGGGCAAGATACTTCAGGGACTCAAGGAATTCAAGACAGTACTATTTGCATAGGCGTATAATAGGAGTACAGAGAGAGCCCCAGTATGATCTAGCACCAACCTCAGGATGTTGGGCCACCAATTCGAAATTCTAGGATGGACGTCAAAATACTTATCTTAAAAAATCAGGCATTTCAGGGTTCAGGACCTTCCCCCCCCCCCTCTGAAAAATACCCCTAGATACGCCCATGCCTATCTGAAACTTGAAGCATTTTATTTTGCCCATATCTCACTTTAATCAGTCACGAAAAAAAAACACAGTGCCCAAAACAAGTTATTAATTCCTCTTCCGTGTCTCATGTTATATTGCCAAATGTGGACACCCTTACTAAACATGTTACGACCAACCCCGGACGATATCACTACTTTATTTTTACAATATACACATTTTTGTGAAATGACATGGTGGAAATGTTGTGATGAAAATGAATTTGTTTTATGATGTTCTTAAGCACAATCACGGTTTTTTTGTTGTACGATATTATGTCGTAGATCTAAAGGTTTTTACAAGATTCTCTTTTAATTTATAAGGCTATTTGACTAGAATTTATTATATATAACTTAATATATATATATAAAAGGAAAAACTGACTGACTGACATATCAATGCACAGCCGAAACTACTGGGACTAGGAGCGTGAAAAGGAAGGAAGAAAAAGAAGGAAAGGAAGGTTTCCTTTTATGACGTAGGCGAGCACTAAGAGAGGATTTCACAAAATTCACCTCCTAAGGGCTGAAACAGGGGTCCAAAATTTGTATGGAGAAACCTACTTTTACGTGGGTGAAGCCTAGTTTTTTTTAAATGAATATGGGTTTGTTTGTTTAATCCACTTTGAGACTTTCGTACAACTAAAAACCGTAAGTGTGAAGATAATATCAAGTCAAATTGTATGTGGAATCATTTAAAATAATTTGATGTGGTGCTCAAAAGGCTTACACATTGCTCAAAATGCAATCTTATACAACTGTCAGCCGTGTATCATGAGTGTGTTGATACTGGCTTTAGATCACATGTGAAATGGTTCAGATGGATGATGAGGTGAAGAGTCGAAGCCACTGCTAACACTATGCTTGTTATATTGGTTAATTTCAGTGATACTTGGTATTTTTAATACCTGATAACTTTGGGAGTAAAAATGAAAGTTGTTTCATGGGATCCTACCAGTGGCCACGACTGATAGACTACACATAACATTCTGTATCCACTATGCACTAACATAACGTCGAACGTGTTACTGGAGTGTGCCTACCTTGGCTCGAGGTCCCAGCCTGCGGTTCAGGTAACTAGAAATGCTTTTCATAATGCTCTTGCTTCGTCTCTCCCGAGCGAGCTCGGGGTCTGAGAAGGAGGGTTTGACGGGAAGCGGTGGGAGTGGTGTGAGCGGGGTCAGTACGGGGAGCACGGGGCGGGGTGGAGGCGGGGGCGGCGGCAGAAGCGGCTCGGGCAGGTCCGGCAGGTCCGGCGGCGGAGGCACCGGGGGTGGAACCGCGCCAGGAGAAGCGCGAGACCTCTTCACAGACTTCCTACCAGTCTTCGGCGCCGTTCCCAACCTCTCCAGCACCAGCCTCCGCACAACCTCGGTCTGTTCCTCTCGCTCTCGCTTGATTTCCTGCACCTTGTCGGTGGTGTCGCGCGCGGGCGTGGGAGACACCGGCGACAGCGAGCCCGAGCTCAGGTTGATGGACACGGACAGCTCGAAGCTGCGCGACGGCGAGTCGGTGCTGCGCGACGAACGGTGGAATGTGTCGCTGGCGGAGCGGCAGATCGCGGGCGAGTACAACCGGATGGAGCAGCCGCCGCTGAACGGCACCGCGGGGTACTTCGCACGCGGCGTCTCAGGCACCAGCGGCGGGGAGATTTCGCTACTCTCCGTCTCAATCTTCTCTAAGGGCGGTGATATCTCCGAAAGACTCAACGTTTCTATCTTATTCTCTATCTTCGGTTCAGGATTTTCTGCTTGTATGCTGTCATTGTGAATGCTGTCACTTCTCTGAACGCTTGCTGTGTCGGTCTTTAACATGCTGTCGGTTTTCAACATACTCTCGGTTTTCAAGAAACTGTCGCTTTTTTGTAGGCTATCACTTTTCTGTAGACTGTCACTTTTCTGTAAACTATCACTTTTCTGTAAGCTGTCACTTTTTTGGAAGCTGTCACTTTTTTGTAGACTGTCACTTTTGTTCAGACTATTACTTTTGTGCAGACTGTCACTTCTATGCAGACTGTCACTTCTATGCAGACTGTCACTTCTATGCAGACTGTCACTCTTGTGCAAACTTTCACTTTTCTGCAAACTACCACTTGTAGATTTGTCACTACTGTCATTGTCAATGGACTTTAAGAGCTGAGGCGACTTCAAATCTAAAGGTTCTGTATCTGCATCTATGTCTTCGAGGTCATCTAAGTCGATGGGACACAAGTTCTGTCTGTAGCTGTTCTCCTGGCTGGGTGGCTTGAATACTGTCTCGGAGAAGCTCCTCTCGATGAAATTCATGGAACGGTCGTTTCCAGGCGAGTAGGCATCGTAGTCATTGTCGACGAGCTCCATGTAGCCCTCATTCCTGGGGGTAACGGGGGTCTCCAGCGATGGGTCTTGATCCCCCTCGTCGGCGAACTCGAAGTGCTCGAGCGCGTTAGAGTACACGATGGCTTCCAGCGGGCTAGTGCGACCGCACACGTGCGACGCGACGGCGGCGATGTTCTTGGCGTCGTGGATGATCTTTGGTCCGCTTAGTGTCCTTGGGTTCTTACTCCTCTTCCTGTCATCCTTGTCTTCGAAGGCGCAGTCGTCGAGCACAGCGCTCTCGGCCGCCCAGTCCGACAGCTCGGTCTCAGTGAGCGCCAACGTGGTGGCGTCACGCCCTGATTCCGAGGACTCGGACTCAGCGGCCGCCATGATGGTGGTGCCAGTGGCCGTGCCCGACGCCTTCTCGTCTTCCGTGCTGTTGATCAACATGAGACTGTCCAGCTGAATCAACTCGCCTCCCTCGTCGTGCACTTCGAGGCGAGGCACTGCCTGGTTCGGAGCAGTCTCAGTGTTGGACGAGTCGTCCTCAGACAACGAGTCTGAATCTAAGTCTGGGTCCTTTTCTTCCTTCGCGGTTTCTGAACTCCAGTCCTTGATGAGAGGAGAGTCCACTTTGGTGAGCAAGTCGACTGGCGCGTCACCGACCAGGTTCTTAATGATATCGGGCATTGGCTGCGTTTTCTTCTCTTCGGTGGACAGCTGGAAGGTGACGATGGACTTCTGTGGCTGCGGTTGCTGCGTGGGCACGGGGGCGGGGTGTAACATCTTCTGGAATTCTGTAATGGTAGATCTGAAGGCTTCGAACTTGGTGTCTATTTGCGAGGTAGAGTCGGATTTTCTGACTGCGGGGGGTGATGGTTCCCCTAGGAGGTATCGTCGCTTGAGCTCGAGCGCGCGCTTGGTGGCGAGCCCGCCGGCCGAGCGCGTACGGCTGAGCGGGTAGTCTTGCGGGGGCGGGTGGGGCGCGGGTGGCGGCGCGGGGGGCGTAGGCTCCGTCACGAGGATGGCAGGCGGGGAGGGTGGGGGCGCCGCCTCCTCGCGCGCGAACTCGCTGTCGGTAGACACCTCGGTGGCGGACGACACCTCCTCGTCGCTCGACTCGCTCTCCTCCTCAGATTCCACCTGTATTGAAGCTCATTATAGTACAGTCGGGGTAATTAATTGTTTATCACTTTAAGATTGAATGTCACTTGTACGTTATAAAACGACCAAGGTGGGATTGTCAATGTGACAGATATCAACCTGTGTGTAAAGTGGTAAACAATTAAAGTGTCGGAGCCTTGTTAGAGCGTTAGAAGCGAGCCCAGCGGCTGCGTAGGAAGGTGCACACACAAACCACACTAACTTACCGTCGGAGATGGCGGTATCCGTCGCGGACAGGGGACTATACATATGTATATACAATATACGTGTATTGTTGGAATGTATGTCACACTTAGGTAATCTTTTTAGATAGAGGAATATTATTAGTGATTTTGTGACTTGACTTAAAAGTCTGAAATTCTTACAAATGTGAGTAAAACGAATATTTGGAGCCGATACCAAGATATGTAATTGGTATCTTATAAATTTGTATCCTGTAATTGACTGGATTAAGACAAAATATTATAAATAAGATAGAATAGACAAGATTACTAAATGTCACATAACTTTCCAAACAAATACATGTTAAATATAAAAAAATAAATATGAAAAGAAGAACTCAACAAAAAACAACAGACATTATTTACATATGATATAAATATTATATGTACATATAGTGCGCTATAATACATAACAATAAAGCTAATAAACACATAGAATAAATAGTTTCATACGAAAACATTATAACTAATTAATATATTAATGGTACATAAACGTAACACGTTTAAAAGCGCCATCGATAGAACGGACTTACTGTTTTATTGTTAACTTGGACCTTAACATGACGTGTACAAATGGAATGTGTGTGAGCGAGAAAGATGGATGGAGCCATACACCCTACATAGCTCGATCCTTTTAACAGTTCAGTCTAGGTCGTCAAATGGATCGCGACTAGCTTCTGCCACCGACTACGCCCGCGCGAAGTTAGGTTTCTTCATACCAACTTTGGACCCCCGTTTCATCTCCTTAGGAGGTAAATTTTGAAAAATACTCTCGTAGTGCTCGCCTACATCTTGTGCAAAATTTCACGCTCTTAGTCTAAGCAGTTTCGGCTGCGCGTTGATATGTCAGTCAGTCAGTTTCTCCTTTTATATATATAAACTAGCTTCTGCCACCGACTACGCCCGCGCAAAGTTAGGTTTCTTCATACCAACTTTGGACCCCCGTTTCATCTCCTTAGGGGGTGAATTTTGAAAAATCCTCTCTTAGTGCTCGCCTATGTCATAAAAATAAACCTTGTGTAAAATTTCACGCTCTTAGTCCAAGCAATTTCGACTATGCGTTGATATGTCACTCAGTCAGTTTCTCCTTATAAGGGCCTTTGGTCGAATTCAGTCGTTTTTTGCTTTTGAAGTATTTTATTTTTAAATCAACTAGTGGCGCCTAAACAGACCAAATTGCCAAAGTTTCCAAGTACTGGACCGGCCGGCTTATATAAATCGGAACCAAAGGGCCTATCCATAGAGTACGTAACAACTCAAGGAGAGGGGAAAGGAACAAAGAAGTGTGATGTTGTATGACAACGGGTAAGAGTCTAAGTCATACATTTCTTGATGTTACATTTCAAAATCTATTTAAAACTAGTATTGTCCTGCCCGAAAGCGGAATTATCGTCAAAAAATATTGAAAACCCGATTGCAGCGCTACCTACGGGTTCAATTTGATTTTCAAACCATCTAAAGACCCACTCAAATATACACACATTATTTTATTCAAATTGGTAAAGCCGTTTAGGAGGAGTTATGTGACAAACACATGTACAGAAGAATTATTGATTGTTGGTTAGACTGTGAAGTAATTGCAAAATATGTGACGTCACAGTGCAACCAACAATCTAACCAACTGTAACAAGGGCAAGGAAGGGGTCAAAAGATCATGAAAATCGTGTGACGTAATTTATGGACGGTCCCTTATCAAAGTAGATCAAGTATTAGACAGACTTTCAGGGAACTATGGCTTACTAAACCATTCTTCTCACTCGAAAGCGTCATGTTCGTCATTCATCCAAGTGACAGTTTTTTTCCAAAGCTCAACATAATTACGAGCAGAGGCCCTCACTCGAGCTCCTAATGCGATCCTCAACTGAACTGTTATAGCGAATGGTACACAGGGTGTACAGCTCCATCCTTCTTTCTCACTCGCACGACTGACATATTAGCATGTTATGGTAAGCCCTCAGGTATTTAAGTCATCATTGTTCTGTTGTAGAAAAGAGATAGTGATATTCAACTTGTATAGCTCCATCTTTCTCTAACTGAAACAAAGTAAGGCCGTCAAATAAAGCAGTAAGCCGTTGACGGAAGTTAGTGTGGACAAACTAAACGCTTACCGCGCCTCAGCCGCCGCCCCTGTTATCTAGCGATGATGATATGACGCATGCATGCGCCTACCGTCCGTAACTACACTTAGCACTAGGATTGTTCCTCAATATACCTCCTCCCTATCGCACAATACTCAAACTAGAAGCAGGAACATATCTTAACGAATGCCTATTGTGAATCCGTTCGTAGTTTTCTACACTTATTTTGCTCACGCCCCATACCACACACTACTATTACTTCTAGGCAAGCTTGCTCCATAGTCGGCCACAACATCGCTTACCATCATGTGAGATAGTGGTCAAACGCGAACCTACCAATAATAAAATAAAAATAGCCTATGAGTTTACCAGACCTTTAAGGATTATGTAAACAAAGGGGGATGAAACTTTTCCCATATATACAAAAGTGAAACTTAGGCCATATCTTAAAGGACTGTAAGATAAACCAATAGCAAAAAGAATTATGTCTACCAACCTTACGGTTGGTAGACATGATTCTTTTTGCCAAACGAAGATAGAGACTATTTAGTATATGCTATAGTTTGTTATGAGGCGTTATTTTTCTTAAATAAAAATAATGTATGTCTGATATTTTAAGTTTCCCGTTGTTAACTATATTTTTAGTTTTAGTTTTTTTGGTACTCACCATAAAAACTAAAACAAAAAATAGCAAACGCATTAAATAGTGTCAATCAGTATCACAACACTAACGCGTATTTTTTCGATTCATTTTTTTTTTTTACTAGTTTTAGTTATGCTAAACTGCGACTGTGAAAAAAATATAACAGTAATAACCAATTCAATATATTGTTTCTTTAATATTTTATGCTTCTATACGTATCTTCGTTCGGTTACGGTTAAAAGACCTGTTTATTTTTGCTATTGATTCCTGGTATTGGCTTCTAACATATAACCTAGGTTTCATTTCTGGCAAAATAAGAAAAGTAAATCCAAAGCCAATAGTTTGTATTGGCCTTTGAACAGGATCGGTTCAGTAGTTTTTGCGGCAACTTTAAGCATCGCTACACATTTTTACTGTATGTATATAGATTAATATTGTTTACACATACACATGGGATAGTAGACAAGGGCTGGTTTAAGTCATTTAAAAAAAAAAATAAGAAAGAATTTCTGTTTATACACCGTGTCTCAGACGTATAGATAGCTCCACCTACTAAAGTAGCGATCTCGATAGTGAATGCCTAACTAAATCAATATGCTCTTCCTTAGAGCATATTCGCTCTAAGCCTTGAAGACACCTAAATAAATTTCCTAAAACAGTATTCTTTTTTACAATATGTTGATTCACGATCATCGCAACAGACGCCTAGAATAAAAAAATCCTCTTTTCTAGTCCTTGGATCCTGGGAATCCATGTCCTAAGCTAAGTATCTCAGAATGTTATAGTTAAACAATGCATGTGAGCAGTTGGGGCGGCGGCGGTCGATACCGCACCTCCCTACGCCTAGGCGACTGCGCAGCGCGGTACCTCGCTGCTGTCCGTGGGCGCACGCGCGGGCGCCGGCACCTCGCGGCGGCGCGCCTCGCGGGCCGCGCGCATGCGGGAGCACGACTCGTTGCCGGACGACTCGGCGCCTGAAATAAATTACCATTCAATATTTTATGATAGGGTGTAATAAATGAACATATATACTAGCGATGTAACAGAACCGAATTAGGAACCGGAATTTTTTAATTTCATTTTAGAATCGAAATCGGAGGCGGAGACAGAAGCATCAAATGAAACTCTACTACTATTTAATCAAAAACTCGGATAAATAAAGTGAAGAGCAAACTGAAGCACAAACGGAGGATCTGATTTCGATATAAGTTCCGGTTAATACTTATCGAAAAGTGTAAAATCAATCGGAAGTTTAGGCCTTTCGGACCTCCGTAACATTTCTACTATATTAAAAGGGGATGATTCATTCATTAATTCTCTAACAGTTGGCGCACAGCCTAAACCTTTATGTCTAGCCATCAGAAGCACATTCATTAAACTCATGTTACAAAAATGTAATGAAGTAGCATGAAAATTTCTATTAAATTCCAGCATTTATCGCAACGGGAAATCGTCATCAGGCTTAATTTACCAAAAAATTATACTATATTGTAATATAAGTTTTTTGGCTATTCTTCTCCACAGGGACCTACTTATTATGACTAACTAGCTTCATATTTCTAGCTAACCGACTTCTCATACTTACCGTCATCCAAACCGTCGTTATAGCCTAAGAAGTGGAATACGGTGCTTCCACGTCGAGTCTACATTGACTACTGCAACTATATACTCACTACCTTCCGAGTACGTGGGGCATACTGAAAGTCTCTGGATCTGGCCACTTACATTACTTCACACTTTTTTTTTTTTTTTTTTTCCAGCCCGTCGGACTAGATGTTATGGCTAGCACTCTTGTGCATCCGCCAGTACTTCACACTTACTTACATAGAATTCGAAAATGGAACTCTTTGCGAGCATGTTACTTTTTAATTTGCAAGACTGTCATTTGTTTTTTCACTGTGGCGTCCTTTCGAAGATTATGTGTCGCTATCAAAATGAATTTAACTTGTGAACATTTTGGTTCAAT
Source organism: Mythimna pallens (assembly GCA_961205895.1). Taxonomy (NCBI): domain Eukaryota; kingdom Metazoa; phylum Arthropoda; class Insecta; order Lepidoptera; family Noctuidae; genus Mythimna; species Mythimna pallens. The sequence continues at coordinate 3,061,539 of OY540824.1, forward strand.
GATTTTTTATAATTTTCGTAGTGGCTTAAGTCAACAAGAGACTTGCCAGAGACTTCAATTGGCATTTGGTGATGAAGCATCATGTCACAGCTCTATGTATTTGTGGTTTGGCGAACTTAGACGTGGACGTCATCATCTCTATGACGAGGTACGTGAAGGTCAGCTGGCGACTTCGGTTATAGACTCGAAGAATATTGACACCGTACGACAACTTATTGAAACTGACAAAAAAATATTTGCCAGCAAATTCGTGCTTTGTTAGGCATTGGAATGAGCCAAGTGCAAAACATTTCACATGTGAACCTGAAGATTCGGAGGCGTTGCACTCGATGGACGACACGACTTAACGGAGGACCAGAAACGACTGCGTGTCCGTGTGTGTGTGGTGCCGTAAAATGATAAAAAATTTAATAATGGAGGGCAGTCAATGGTTGTCTATAATATCGTGACAGGTGACGAAACCTGGGTGTGCTGCTTTGAATCCGAAAGGCAGTCGACAGAGTGGGTCTTTCCTTTTGAAGATTTGCCGACAAAAGTTAAGAAAAGTCGAACTGATGGTAAAAAAATGATTGCTTCTTTTTTCGGCAAATTAGGACATTACACTAGTCTCGTTTGAAGATCAAAGGACAGTGATTGCAGATTGGTACGTCAACACTTGCTTGCCCAGAGTCTGAGAAAAGCTTCGCGAAAAGCGTCCTCGAAGCAATGTACTCCTCCACCACGATAACGCATCCTCACATTCCGTTAAGGTAACAGAAGCCTATTTGAAGGCTTCAAATGTGGAACTGATGACGTAACCGCCTTACAGCCCGGAACTCGCACCCTAAGACTTCTGTTTGTTTCCAAAAATGAAAGCAAACTTAGAGGCACACGTTGTACAAGCTCTGAATCGGCGGTGAATGCGTTCCATAAAGCCATTAAAGTGTTCCCTAAATATGACTGCATTGTTCAGTATTTTCAGCGAATGCAAAAACGCATCAATTGCGAGCGTATATATATATATTGAAAAACAATAAATATATCGTAAGTCTTATGTCTAGTTTTGTGTATCAGAATCCAGAAACTTTCAGTTAGCCAAAGGAATCGTCGGAAAAGTACAGCTCGTTGTGCGGGGGCCTGGGTGCTCCAGGCGATGGGGTATAAGACGCATCTACGTCGAGTTTATAGTGACTGCACTGCACTACAAACTCATCCGTCTTCCGAGTAATAGTAGCCAAAAAAGTCGTCGGAAAAGTACAGCTCGTTGTGCAGGGGCCTGGGTGCTCCAGGCGCTGGGGGGTACGACGCCTGTACGTCGAGTTTATGACTGTACTGTACTACAGACTCATCCGTCATTAGAGTAGTAGTTTCTAAAGGAATCGTCGGGGAAGTAAAGCTCGTTGTGCGCGGGCCGGGGTGCTCCAGTCGCTGGGGGTACGACGCCTCTACGTCGAGTCTATAGTGACTGTACCGTACTACATACTCACCGTCGTCCGAGTAGTCGTCGTAGCCGAAGGAGTCGTCGGAGAAGTACAGCTCGTTGTGTGGGGGCCTCGGGGGCCTCGGTGCCTCCTGTAGCCCGGGGGACGCGGCTGCTTCCACATCACTGTCGGCTGCGTCCGTGTACTCGTCAGAGCTTGACTCCTCTTCGTCACTGGAAGAAGGAAGTAGATATTAATACTCGTAGTCATCATCATCATTTCAGTCGAAAGACATTCACTGCTGGATATAGGCCTCCCCAAGCGTCACCACAACGAACGGTCCTGTGCGTCTCGCATACATTGCATTCCGTGACTCTCACCAGGTCATCGGTTCACCTTGTGGGAGGCCGCGTCAACGCTCCGTCTTCAGGTGCGCGGTCGCCACTCCAGAACCTTTCGGCCCCATCGACCATCCATTGTATGAGTAATAAGCCCGATACTCGTAGTATTAAACTTTTAAACAGAGATCATGCTTTTCGTCGCAGAAAGTGGGACAACCAGTATTGTAAAGTACTCGTAATATCGTGTTACACTTGAGACTTTAGGTTGATTTTTACTTATTTGTGATAAAGGCAGGCTGCTGAATGTTGATGCAATTAATTTATTACTATCATTGCAGTTGAATTGGATTTAACCCCTTCGCGTCTGTCTAAACAACATATCGGGAAAAGGTAAGACAGTTGCTGATTAGCTGCTTGGACTGAAAATCAACTTCTATTTTTAACTTTCTGACCTTAGGCCTCCGGCACATGACGTCTCCGAGGCAAGGAAGTTCCTGTCAGTCCATTCGTCCTCGTCGATCTCGCGCGCACCGCTGTCACTGAGCTCTACGCTGATGCGCTCGGGCGTGGGCGGCGGCTGAGCCCGCGCCTGTGCCAGCGCGGTCACTGCGGCGACCGCGTCGGGCACGCTGACGCCCGAGTGACGCAAGCAGACCAGGCGACTGCCATAGCGTTCCATTGTGTAGTTGCTGGAAAGAGATGAAATTGGGTACTAGCCTCTCTTTTTAAATATCTTTGTACAATATTTTGTACTAAGCAACAAATAATATTAAAAATCAATCATTCTGAAAATCGCATTTAAATTGATTATAAAATGGTAGCGGTTGCGCGATATCCGCCTCTTCGCTTCTTCAAAAAAAAACAGAATCACTAGTTGCGATTTATCGCGCGTCATGTCATTGTGTGCGTGAGTGCGACCACCTGTACGAAATTCCCCTCACTTACTAAACGAAGCTTTTACCGAAGAAAAAAAAGAAGAAACTGACTGACTTATTAACGCACAGTCAAAACTACTGGGACTAGGAGCATGAAATTTTGCACAAGGTTTCCTTTTCAGGCGAGCACTAAGAGAGGATTTTCCAAAATTCACCCCCTAAAGGGGTGAAACGGAGGTTCAATTTGTATGGAGCAACCTACTTTAGAAGCTAGTTTAAAGATAAATATGATCTGAGAGGTCTGCTCACCCCGGTCTGAGCACGGTCTTGCAGACGGCGCAGCGGAAGCAGGCGCGGTGTAGATGCAGGCCGTCGGCGGTGACGCCTTCAGCCGCGAACACGCGCGTGCCGCACGCTGCACACTGCATGCCCGTGAATGCGGGCCCACGCCAGCTCTTCTTGGACTGATAGGGGAAGATCACAATTATTTACTTTAAATGCTAGCACGACGTCAGGTCCAGGCCTGTCAGATTGTTAATTGCCTGCCTGCCAATATAAAAAAAAAACGTTTCCCCACACTAGGAATTACTAATGTATCGTGGGTGCGTCGAATCACATACACAAGGCACTCAGAACCGAAATACTTATCTGTAGACAATACAAATAATATAATAATATTTCTTCTAGTCCCAAGCTAAGCAGAGCTTGTGTTATGAGTACTAGACAACTGATAAACATACTTATATATTTCTAAATACATACATATTATAGATAAGTTACACCTGTACAGTTGTTGTTTTAGTGGTTACTGACCCTGACTGCTATGCCGGAGGTTCGATTCTCACCCAAGATAAATGTTTGTGTGATGAGCACAATCATTTGTTCCGTGTCTGGGTGTAATGTATCTATAATATTTATGTATTTAGAAAGATATTAGTATTTTCATCAGTTGTCTAGTACTCATAACACAAGCTCTGCTTAGCTTGGGACTAGACGCCGTTGTGTGATAGTTGTGGAATATAATATTATTATGTTATATTATTATATTATATTACTATACATACATCCTCCTTCGGTGTTTCTTTCGGCGGCGTTTTCGATTGTTCGGCTTCGGGTTCTTTCTTCACGAATTTCGTCGCTAAATTTGCAACCTAAACAAGAGAAAACGTTTGAAATACCCTTTAAATGAAAAAAAAAAGATTAACGGGTTTGCTATCACGAAATAAAGGCGCGGCTTGAACAGCAAGCTGTTATCATAGAAAAGAGATAGATTAGCACCCCTACGAACCTTCTTAGTGCCCTGGTCAGGTCTGCCAGAGTCCTTCAGCTTCTGGTCTAATTTGTGCAAGGTCTCGTCGATTTCTACCCATTTTTCCTCGTTGCCCTCTCCCTCCTTAAGTTTACGTTGGCGACCCAAAAACTGAAACAAAATTAAAGGTTTAAGAAATATATTAGGGGAAAAGAAGTACAACATTTAAGGCATAAAATGCCCAAGCCATTAAGCAATGCCAAAGTAATGCCTATGGCCATTAAGCCCTCCTCTGTACCTTTATGTGTATAAAGTATCAAATAAATATATAATACGCAATTATACTGGAAGAGATTTCTTTAGAAATAAGCATCACCTTCTTCTGTTTCCCTCTTCTTTTCTTTTATTTATTATTGTGTGTACATAAATTGTTCAATAAATAAAATAAATAAATAAACATTTCGGCCATCCGAATAAAAAGCTGGTCGTATTGTACGATAAACGTGTAACACATACATACAACTCGTAAATGGAGACATCCAAAAAAATACTAAGTAATAAGTTCATTGTGTTTATTGTACATAACTTGGCGAAATGGGGTTTTATAAACCCGTCGGATACTAAATGTGAGCACGGTGCTCCTGTTCAAAACATGAGCCACACATTAGAATGCCCCAAGTGCCAAATCACCCGCACTTTGGAGGATGTGATGAGTGTCACCGATGCTGCTATTAATGTAGCCCAAACAGTTTAACGAGTTTACTATCGGATCGAAAAGAAGATTGTGTTTATTGTGATAAACTAGTGCGCCTCACCATCAACGGTAGCATCACTGCTTACCATCAGGAGGGATCGCATTACAAGATAATCTCACAACAGAATATCTTCGATCCAGAATCTTTCTACATTACAAAAAAGCGAGATGCCACTCACCTGTTCTCTATCCCACTTCGGCACACGTTCGGCAGTCTTCGGCTCGGGTCTGCCGAGTCTGTTCTCCATGATCTTGCGTTCTATTTCCTTCATATTCCAGTCGTCTCTTTCTATTTTGCCGACAGAGCGCATGAGGTCCTTGGGTTTGGACGATGGTCGTGGCTGGGCGACGTTTGAGGAGTTGGCGGTAGTCCCGCTAAGCTCGGCGGCAAGTCGGGCCACACGCGCGCCTCCGCCTGCAGTTCGGCCGCCTCCGCCGACGATTCGTCCCTCCTCCTATTAGTTAGATGTTACAAGCTGTAGTATTGGGATGGAGTAACGATAATACATATTTACAAAAGGGTTACAAATTGTTACTATTGTTATCTTTAGTATGCCGAGAGTATAATACTTTTTCTATAAAGGCTTCAAAACTCCCATTGTAAAAAAAAAGATAAAATTAATTTTAAAAGAAAAAATTTTGTGTGAATACTAATCAGTCATAATTTGTTGACCTGGAAAATTCGGTAACTTGGGAATTAAATGCTTGGCTTGGCTTTCAAAATGAAGGCAGTATCTAACAAATTAAAAGATAATTAGTTTTAATACAACACAGTTCGGTTAGTTCAACACGGTGTAAACTAAAAACACAAGTGAGTCGTTAATTTAACTCTTAGGGTACTATTTCACCAACACCTAGCCGATTGAAAGAGCTTCTTGCACGTCAAAAAGCGAGAGATGAGACTCGCCAAGCGATTATCACACTTATGTATTTGCAACAAATGCCAGCGTAATAGCACCCTGAACATGCACACACAATTTGCTAGAAGTAATTATTGTTCTATGTCAGTATTATAAAACGTTATTATTATAAAGTTTCATCTCCAACGATGTTTTGCTTCAAACCGTGCGTGTTATCTTTTGAATAAAGAGAGGGGAGAGAGCGAATGAGAGCGGCTACGAATTTGTAACAGTTTGTTTTTGACCCAAAAATAAGACTTTTAAAAGTCGCGAACGCTCCTTTTTTTTTAAATCTTCGTCAGAGCTTTTATCGCAATACTGCTTTCAATGCAATAGATAACAATTCTAATGGAATTACGAGAATTATCAGAAAGAAATCCCTACAATATCCTTCCAATGACTATAACTTCAGTAGAGTAGACTGTATTTTATGAAAATAATGAGTCTTCCTAAACTAAGTAGGTTCTCAAACGCTCAGCCCGCAGACACCAACAGCACTCAAACGGATCATTCCATGCGACACACTTCGGCAATCGCCTCACATAGTGCTGTAGCTTCTTTTCCAGCTTCTTGACTCGCTCGTCGAAGTCAGGAGCGCTGGCGCGGTACTGCTGCAGCCCGTAGTCGTTCTCCAGATCTGCAGACGGTGCGAAGTCCAAGCGAGGTTCCGCAGCCAGCATCTGAAGACTCTTCTCAAACCGCTGCTTCATTATCTCTCGTGCCGCCTTTCGACGACCCGTTTTCGGTCTCTTGGACTCTGCATTTCTCTTCTGCATCATATCTGACACTCGCTGCATCCTAAACGTCATTACGTCATCGCTGTTCCGGCGCTGAGGCACCTCTGGTTGACGCAGTTTGATGTCTTGGCCCAGGCCTTGTCCTTGCTTGATGAGATCCACGACCTTTTGACGCCGCATCGCAATCTCGGGATTACCTACGATTTCCCTCTTAGATCTGTCTGGACTTGGCGTGTCTCGTCTCTTGCCTTCAATGATTTCCGTCATACGTTGTAAGCGTAAAGCCATTTCGGGGTTAGTGATGGAGCCGGAGCGTATGGACCTGGACTCAGGGCTCGGTGTGTGGCGACGCTTGTGGCCCTCGAACAGCTGAGCGATGCGCTTAGTATTCGCAACTTCAGACGATCCTATCGAGTTCGATCTTTTGTACGTTAGCTTTGATTCAGGACTCTGCGAGTGTCGAAGCCGTTGACTGTCTATAACATCTGACAGTCGCCTGCCTTTCTGCGGTAGCGGGCTCTCTGATGATCTACTGGAGTTCTTTCCACTTCCCATTGATGTAAACAGTTTCTTACTTCCAAGGGACGGCGTTCCCAGCAATTCCTCATCCATTAGGACTGTTTTCTTGGGTTCCACTTTCACGACTGTGGCGTCTGTATCGGCAGAATCATCAAAGATATCTGAGAAGTCCGGAATCCGCATGCTGTTGAGATCGAGGCCCTTCAATCGGCGCGGAGGTTTCACAGGCCTCACTAGTTCTTCTTGGAAAAAATTAGCTATCTTCTCCGGTTTTTGAACGGTGGTTTTACTGGATCCTTGGAGGAGATGTGCTAAAGACTGTCGAAGGACTTGAGGGTCCGGGGACTCGTCCGGGTCGAGGAGGGCTAGGATCTGTTCCTGTAAGTCTTTCTGTTTGTCTGTTTGCGTATCGGCGGCGGCGTCGTGACCCTCGATTAGGCGCGCTAGCTGCGTGATGTCGTTAAGGTCTAGTTTGCCAATTTTTTTGCGGATATACTCGGCGGGGTCGGTACTTACTTGTGGGGGACGCACTGACCGGCGTTTCTTTCTGTAGCTCGAGTGGGATTTGTCGGCGTCAGCCGCATCTGCAGGACACACGTTAGAAATTATTCAAAATAAACATTTCAGGTTCACGGTAGGCACCAAAAGAGATTGGATTTTAATTTCATTTATATTGCAACTCAGTTGCATAGCTAGATGGAAATCGAATGCTAGGTAACTGAATCTATTTTAAATGCAACCTTGACATTGAATAATATCGACAGTGATGGCATGTCAAAGTATCGTGAAGGTTAGTTCGTACACAAATAATATAAAATATAAGGGCCGTTGAAGACACGATACTTTTAGAATCGAAGATCGGTGAGTTGGCATTTGAATAAAATACTATAATGTAAATAATGCGCTTATTACTTCCCGAGTAATCGTAAAAGCGACTAACGTCAGTTTTATGGAACGAAGTTAAACGCATATCATGTGCTCTGAACTGCTGTTGATTATTCGCTCAAACAATCGCAGCAGTTGTCACATATTTGAGTAATGCGAAGTCCTCCGTGGGTGATCAAGCAAAGCGATCCGATGCGATTCAAACAAATACAACACGATGCAATAGCTCTGTCATGCGCGCGAAGTCACCACTTCAGCCACCATTTATGTAAAACTAGTCACCGCGCCGCTAAAGTTCGCGCGTAAATATCAAACCAACTGATCGCGTCCGCTTCGTTTCGCTACTCACCGCACCCACGTACTTTTGGTTACGTAAGCCACCGCAATAGAGTATGAATTAATTGTTACATTCGCGGCGCATCGCTTCGCGGCCGCAATCGCATTGGATCGCCTACGAAGACGCACCACGTTAGACAATGTTCTAGAAAGCGAGCGATAGATTTGTAGGGTCCAACGTGAACGGAATGCGCTTTGAAAGGTAAAATTGAACTTAAATTTCTAATCATCGATTGTAAGAGTATCGTGTATGTCTTATGAGATTCAAATAAGAATAGGACCGACTTAGCGCCATATTGTGAAAAGCCAAGCTGTCAAATCAAATCAGGTAGATTAAGGAAAATACGATTTATTTTACATTAAATTTATTTACGAATCTTAAATGAAAAAAGTTTAATCAGAATTTAGATCTTCAATTCTGCTCATCTCTGTATCACTGTATGACTGTGATGTGTCTGAATAGTAGCGCTTGAAAGGCGAAGTGTTGCCAACAATCAAAATAAGAAAGACAGCAGTTTTTTTTTAAATAAATTAGAATTAAATAATATATTATTTAGCTAGTTTAGATTACGCAATACCGTTTTTTCTTCACTTAGATTTAATTTTCTTGTTAACTAAAACTAAGCAAAATCTCTAAGCTAACCGTACTTTTCAAGTAACATTTGACAGATAGAGGTCATTGACATTCCTATTCTTATTTGAAACGCATTGTAGGCTCGTGAAACTTACTTGAATATACAGAGACGGGGTGTTCAATGTTGCGACCGTGTTTCTCTTTCTGCATGCTCTGTTTGATCTAATAACAAACAGCGGTATTTGGTATAACTTTGTTACAATTAAGTTTTCGTAAGCCTACTGGCTACTTTTGTAACTATTGAATCTAAACAAAATGACATTCTATCACCAATAACATGATTTTTTCCAAAAGTCACTTTTACCAATATCAAAAGAATTTTTCAAATCTGATCAAAATTAAGTTAATAAGGCCTGCTGTCCACGGACGCATAGCTTCATAGACGCGTATTTTTTATTATACTCTTGGTGTACGCCTACTCACAGCTTATTTAAGAAACTATAAAACTCTGTCGACGAAGCTACGCGTCCATGAACCGTTGGCCTTAAAAACCTTTCAAATCTGGTGGAAGAGGAATAGCAACGACCTTACTTACAGCCACTAGACATCATAACAGGCGACGCATGTCTGTCAACACATATGATTATAGATCGGATCGGGGGTGCAGGGTACTGCATTCTGATTGGTTGAGCCAATTAGAATGCAGTACCGCGCTCCCCCGTACCTCGGCTAGTTGACAGAATTGTTTTGGTGCTCTAGTTCAAGCTTGAGGTGTCTAGTGGCTCTAAGGTCGTTGAGAAATAGGGATGTCCATGAAATAAACATTTGTAATCTAACGAGTTTATCAATAAATATACGAAAATAGAATACTAACTGCGAAAACAATATGAAAATTGCTAGAAACGCAAACGCGATACAGCAATTTTAAACAAATGTATCTGTGTTTCTCGCCAAGATGCCATTTTCTATGGCGACCGCATGGCAATGATGGACTTTGACGTCAAAGTCCATGTCGTTTCTTATTAGCAGCTTCAACACTTTATAACTTCGTTGATGATTTTCTAAACTAATAGCAAAATCGTCTCAAAAACCCCTTTACTTTATATTTATATGTATTATTAATTAATTAATATTATATATTAAATATATAATTTTGGCACCCCGTTTCATCCACTCAAGGGATGCATTTTAGAAAATCTTATTTTCTTTGTATACATCATAAAAGAAAACTAGCAAAATTTCAGCGTTCTAGGTACCTCGATATATTCGGCTCACGACTGTCTAGTTACCTGCACTATCAGTGCGCTGAGTTCAAGTTATTTTTACGAAACATTTACCACGTTTGCCTCTCTGATTGGTTAAGAGCTTGGAGCGGGCCAATCGGAGCGCCGAACGCCATCTTTAACGTAAAACACAGTCGCACTAGGCTCTCAGTTCACGTCCGTCAGAAAACTATTACCTGATCAAAAACGTCGGTCTCGTGCACGACGTGCGGCACCTCGCCCTTGAACGCGTTGTACACGCGCGTCAGGTACGAGCGCAGCTTCGCGTCGGGCACGTCGCGCAGCGTGCCGCCCGACGAGAATGGAACTATGCCTGGTAAAAAAAAAAGTGTGTTTTAAAATATAATAAATATAAGATGAGATAAATCTATACTAATACTAGCGGTGCCGCCAGAGGTTGTCCTGCCTGAAAGCTGGCATTTCGTCAGAAAAGAATTGAGAACCCGATTGCAGAGCCACCTAACGGATTCAATCGCATTTTCAAAGGGACTCGCTCAAATATACACACAAAATTTCATCCAGATCAATTAAACCGTTTAGGAGGAGTTTGGTGATACACAAGTCGGCGACGGCGCGTATAGTTCCACGCGCGCCTCAGGGAGATGTCAGCAAATCGTAGGGGCCCAGCAGGGTCGAAGCCTACTGGGGCCATGGGTAGTGTGAAAACGAAACCCGGGCCCTGGGACGAAGGCAACGAAGGAACAGGAGTGGGTTTTCAGTCAGTAAAAGTCTGACACTACCTCGCGCTCCGCCCAAGAGCGGGGGATGTCATAAGATGATATTCCCACCGAAATACAAAAAAAAACTTCTGACTTCTGAGCTTGGTAGTAACACGTGTGTTACAACAATCATCCCGATCCAATCATTCGGTGAATTTATACACAGAATGTTTGGCAGATGATGGAATATAATAATTATGTACATCTATATACTATACTTATACTAATATTACAAAGAGGTAAACTTTTTTTGTTTGTAGGAAGTCATGTCTGAAAGTACTGGACCGATTGAAAAAAAATTCACCGATAGAAAACTGCTTTATTCCTGAGTGACCTAGGCTATATTTTATGTACGCAGGCGAAGCCGCGGGCAAAAGCTAGCAATAATATATTTTCCAACACACAACAACCATAAAGGTGTTCTTCTACCGGAGATGTGCGACGTAACATCATCTCCCTGCCCTTGGCCCGTATTACTAAAGGTCGGCGCAACACGTTTTTCCTTCTATTCTATCCTTACAATCCATCTATCTTCTCTTTGGCATCTCTCTCGTTTTTCTTCCGTTCACATGTATACTCATAACTCATTTAGTAACATGCGTTTCATCCCTTCTCTTCATATGACCATACCAAGACAACTGGTTCTAGATATGCGAGGTAGCTAGGTGGGAAAGCACCATAACACAGGAAGTAAGAGGTCCAAAGTTTTAGCTTTATTGATCCATTTGTACTGAAAGGGATGACACGCGAAACGTATGTATACCAATAGAGAATATGCATGCAATTTTTTATTTAGCTAATTTAAATAATTTTTGCGCTAATAAACTAATATGACAGAATTTTAAAATTATCTTCACTAATATGGTAATAAGACAATAAGTGAAGTCCGACATGAACTTTGACGTCAAAATTCATCACGCTCGTACGGTTGACATGAAAAATTGCGCCTTGGCGAGTTTTAAAATTGATATATCTCGGTCTGCTTTTCCACCAATCTTGATAATGTTTTCTCGGTTACTATTCTATTTTTGTGTTGCATTTTGGAGTGTGCGCGGAAATTGCATGACTTGATTCCGCCATCTCATTTCTATCATCGCAGAACCCGAAGTACGGCGGGTATCCACCCTTACGTTATTGAAACTTCAACGGTCCGGACTAAGCGTTTCGCTTCGTCGTTTATACCGCGTACATCGAGGGACTGGAACAATTTGCCTGCTGCGGTCTTCCCGTCTATCTATAATTTAGGTGTGTTCAAGGCTAGAGTGAATAGGCTCTTAATAAAATAGTGCGCCTCGCCTTTAGTATATCAATTAAAAAAAACCTGGTTAGATAACAAAATTAAATAATGTTTTCATGCATATTCTCTATTTTAGATCGAGATCAAGAGCAGGCTAATAAGGTTTTATTTTAATTAAACATAATCCACGAACGTCAGCAATCATGCTGATTGTTACAGCTAACTAGCACGCGACTGCTCTAAACTGCGCGACTTTACTGAATGAATGACAAAACGCGTCTGTATCGAAATTTCTATAAATACTGTAACGTGGGATTGGCGAACGTGATCCAAGTTTTCATAAACGGCGAATCCATTCGGTTAAAATCACGTTTTGAGTTTATTTTAAAACATAGCTTCTACTTTCGCGGAAACCGTCCATTTTTTTTATTTTATTAAAATAGTGGTGTGTGTGACTGGCCTGTTGATCTAGTGGTTCTTGACTGCTATGCCGGAACCATCAAACCCAAGACGGGTTTGATTCCCACCCAGGACTAATGTTTGTGCGATGAGCACAATCATTTGTTCTGTGTCTGGGTGTAATTTATCTATAATATGTATGTATTTAAAAATGTGTTATTAATTTAATTTAAGTATGTTTATCAGTTGTCTAGTATTGATAACACAAGCTCTGCATAGCTTGGGACTAGACGGCGTTGTGTGATAGTCTAGAATATTATTATTATATTTGATGACTGTCAGCGATGTCAGCTTTCTATCAGTAAGAAAATTATCGTAATTAGAACATTATTTCGGAAGATTACGTTTTAGTTTTATTTTATTGGACTACTTCGTGTCCTTTCAAACTTCTCTGTTTCGGGCGAACTCTGGCCAAGTTTGCCACGCGTACATGATAAGATCGTCACAACACCTTCGCCGCGGTCGACCTCGACCTGTCGTCCTTTGGTACCTAGTGAGCGACAATGTTCGCCCATCTGTCCGGGTGCATTCATTTAACGTGACAACTTCCAGCCTGGCTGTTTTGTCCCCTGAATTTTACGAAGTTATAAGCAAACAAACTGTCCAACCATAATTTTAGTTTATATAATTATGTTATGAGGAACTGTCTGAAAATTTTGCTTTTTATATGTGAGAAATTATCAAATGACTTATCCCGCTCTGGATGGAGAGCAGGAGTGTTACACTTTTTACTAGCTAAAACCCACAGTCTTCCTTCTGTTGCCATATGTGAGGGCCACGGTTAATCTTTCGAACCGCCTTGACAGTCATGTAAATATTGTCAATCGCAATTGACAATTCCAGGGGCCGACTCCTCGTCCTCATTCGACTCCTCATCCGACGACGACTCCTATGAAACTATAGTTTTTGACATGACGGTAAATTGTCTCAGGTATGTGTAATTCATAAAGGAATTAGGTGCGTCAATACGCCGAAACTGATAAGCATCTCACCAAATTCCTGCTGCAGAATGTGGTAGACGGCGCGCGGCACAGTGGCAGCCGGCAGCAGGTCGGGCCGGTAGCGGCGCAGCAGCTGCATCAGCGCGGGCGGACTGGCAGCCGCGCGAATGCCGGGCTCGTCCCATGCCACCCACGACACCAGCGCTTCTTCCGGTACCTCCGCTTCTATACACCAAGATTTTGTTAGATAAAGCCTGTATTCTTATCTATATACAACATTATTTTTAGTTTATGCGAAACTTGAACATAGTTTGTTCAGAATCAGTAACTGAATGGATTCCAATAGTTTTTACACCATGTTATATTTTTTTCCAAAAATATTTAAAAAGGTCACAAGTTGGACACCACCGATACTAAGTACAGCACAGGTCACGGTAGGTCATAGGAAGTATTAGGCGCCAGCAAACAGCTGCGGGTGACAAAATAACCCTGGAGAGCCCGGGATCCTGATACAGTTTTGAAATTTTGTACATAGATTCTTTACATAAAAATACTAGATACCTACGTGTTTCGGGTTTTGCATATACTAAAACTAATGTTGTATATATAAAAGGAGAAACTGACTGACTGCATATCAACGCACAGCCGAAACTACTAAGACTAGGAACGTGAAATTTTGCACAAGTCCTTCATGCTGTTGGCGAGCACGCAGAAGCGCTGGCAGAAGCATATTCTTACTGCATAATATGCAGAATGCGAGTTCCGTAAGACTGGCTTACAGTGTTATTCCTTGCAGGTGTCGATATGAGAACAATCAATCAACAATCTCCAAATACTTAGTTGTGAAATAAAACACCGAGCTTTGAAAACAACTGCAAAATATTTTAGAATGACAGAAACGACCTCTAGTGTCGTTTCTGTCATTCTAAAATATTTTGCATTTGAAGGATTTTTTTTTTCTAAAATTAGAATTAAAAAAAAAAAAAGAAAAGACAATCAGCCCTAAATTCAATATTGTAGAATAATAGGCTAATTTAAAATTTAGAACGTTATTGGAACAAATCTTTTAATATAAATATTTTTAGTACAAATAGATGGCGCTGTTTAAAATTGTAGAAATTTTTCCATTTACCATATTAAAAATTGTGTACACATTTTGATACAATGAAACTGAAATGAATTACTATAAAACAATACCTCAAGTGAATTCGTTCAACTTAAAAATATTCGCTGTACACATCTATCTAGCGAGGTGTGACGGATGTGCCACTTTCTTTGCATGAGATCAGACATCTGTATGCTAGTATTTAAATTATCTGTGGTCATACTAACCCCTTCGCCTCTTCCTAGCCGTGGGTGCGGCATCCAGAGGCAGCGGATCGTCAGAGTTGTAGAAAGACGTCACGCGATGCGGCGTCACCGCGGTCCGGTTCAGGTTCGGGTACCGGGTACCCGGATCTAGTGTGTACGCGCCGAAATCGCGGTGAAGATTCTCTGGCGTTGTTTGGGCTGAAAAAATTAAAATTATATTTAATTTAATTCTGTAAGTCTATACTAATGTAGGATGGATGAAAGAAACGTACGAATGATGTGTGAAACGAAGCGTAAAAGTGTGGGAAGGAGAGAAAGAAGTGTATGAAAGGGAGAATAGAAAAGATGGCGGAGAATGGCGACTTTTGAACGATAAGGAGAGGGCGTATTAATTTTTAAGAGATTTTATTTAAAGTTATTTTTTAATAAAAATAAGAAGTAGTGAAGGTTTATTTGTTTCTCTACATGGCCACGACCCACTAACACTACACTAATAATTTAGAAAGAGGAAATATAACCAACCTAACCTAATATAACCTAAGGCAATAAACCCGCCTTTGTACTTTGTATTTCTTACTAGTACATAAAATTTTAGTAAATAAATAAATATTGAAATATTTCTATTTTGTTTTTAATGAATAAACTCAACGTCTGTTTCGTTCGCATGATAATATATGCCTATGTCACTCAGTAATAAAGCAGCTTACATTCGGATCAATACTTGACATTAACAATGCTTTGTGTTTCGTTAATCACTTGACATTATAGCCGACATTTGACATTAGATTTATTTGTACACATAATATTATGTTTAATGATTTGACTCAATATTTTACATTAATTAATTCAAAATTTTATAAATTGTTTTGCCTTAATGTGACAGCTCTATTTTAATATTATTTTAAAATGATGTAATATTCAACACAATGTTTATTGTTATGAACAAATAAATAAATACTTTTAGAGATCCTACAAACAAAAACACAAACTTTACATCTTTATAATATTAGTGTAGACTAGCTTCTGCCAGCGGCTTCACCTCCTCAATGTAGGTTTCTGGACCCCCGTTTCATACCCTTAGGGGATGGATTTTGGAAAATCCTCTTAGTGTTAGCTAACATCACAAAATGAAACCTTGTGCAAAATTTTCCGCTCCTAGTCCCAGTAGTTTTGGCTGAGCATTAATATGTAGTCAGTTTCTCCTTTTATATATAAGCCTTGAGCACAGGCGTAGGGTAGCCAGCCTTTCGGTGTTTTACATGTTGCATTTTGGAATGTGCGCGGAAATTGCATGACTTGATTCCGCCATCTCATTTCTACTATCGTACAATCCGACGTACAGCGAGTATCCACCCTTACGTTGTTGAAACCTCTACGGTCCGGAGTAAGCGTTTCGACTCGTCGTTTATACCGCATACATCGAAGGACTGGAACAATTTGCCTGCTGAGGTCTTTCTATCCGATTATAATTTGGGTGTCTTATTTATTTATTTATTTATTGGCACACCAACAGCATTACATACATGATTTTAGCGAAAAATATTATTAAAACGTATTATCTGGTATGCATGCCCATTATAGGTATGCACAGCTTACACCATTAAATTATTAACACAAAAAATTTCTTGTCTTACACCATTAAATTATTACCACAAAAACTTTCTTGTCTTCAAGGCTAGAGTGAATAGGCTCTTAATGAACAAGTGCGCCTCACCATCAACGATTGCATCACTGCTTACCATCAGGTGGGATCGCAGTCAAGCACTAGTTTATATCAATTAAAATAAATAAATAAAATATAGACAAACAAAAATAAAAAACTTTCCTCTTTGTAACATTATTATAAATTCTGAAACCATTCTGCTCTTCTGAATCTAGACTGTGACGCACTAAGTTCCAAAACATAAACAAACCATTTCCCCTAAAATGAAATCTGAATACCAACCACATTCATAAAACCCGTTTAGACAGATGAAAAGTGCGCGTTAAATTAATACGACATCTTGTCAAGGGTAAACAAACCATTTCCCCTAAAATGAAATCTGAATACCAATCACATTCATGAAACCCGTTTAGACAGATGAAAAGTGCTCTTTAAATTAATACGACACATCGTCAAGGGGGAGCTCACAAACAACTAATTTATGCAATATATTAAGTTCATAATAAGGGTAAGTACATACATAGCAAAGTTCCCTTAGTATATAAGGGAGCCCGGAGGGGAGGCACGGAATTGGAAATACCTAAATACGAGGAGTGATCCAATAATAATAATCGGATTTGTAAAGCATATAAAAATATTAAAAAAATTTTTTTGCTTCCTCATATATCCACTAGTTCAGCATATATAAATAATCATATAATTAGGCCATGATTACCGGGTTTAACATTCGTTTGAATAAGAACAGTCGGAGAGTAAACATCAAAATGTAGAAAAACGAAATCAGAGCTGTCATCAAGTACATCGGTTTGAAAAAAATGTCTACCAAAAACATACACAGCGACCTAGTGGAAACATCGAGGGACTGTGCTCCTCCATATTCCAGAGTTGCGCGCTGGGCAAAAAGAGTTCAAGCTGGGTAGAACATCCACAGAAGATGAACATCGCCAGGGACGCCATTTCCACGTCCCTCACTGCAGAAAACGTCAAAAAAAATCGAAGATGTCTTATTGGCAGATTGAAGAGTGACCATAAGGCATGTAGCTGAGGTCACAGGGATTTCATTTGGCAGTGTCCAAAGATTAATTGCGAACGAACGGCATATGAAAAAGGTCTGCGCGTTGTGTACCGATAATGTTAAGTGGGGCTCTTACACAGCAAACGTGATTTTTTTGCCATTTTTTACTGAGGACGGTACGGAACCCTTGCGCGCGAGTCCGACACGCACTTGTTTACTTACTAGGTCTTTCTGTGGACACCAGCTGCCACATGACTTGTTTAATTTATTTAAACCTTTTTTTTTTATTTTTGTTTAAATTACCACTCGACAACTGTTAAATTACTTGGCTGTCTGTATTACCTATAGACTACAAATGAAAGCCGGTTCCTGTTCAGATAGGGAGACAACACAAAGCTTCAGTCCCTTGCAGATTTGATTTGAAACCCTTACGAACGCAGCTGCGTCATCTAGATTTTGATCCTAACATAATTGGTGTCAGCGCTTTGTATTTCACTTTTAATAATGGTACGGTCCACTGACCGTGAATTGGCTAATCACAGAACTCGAAATCTCCAATTCGCATCAATGTAAACAATGGAAGTGGAGCTGACCGGCCTTTCAAATAAAACAAATGAACACGCGCCCCGAGTAGGACAGAACGGAGTCAAGCGGAAAATCAAAGCCGAGGGTTGGGGGAGCTCACATAGTATTAACAAAAGCTCTGTATTTACCTGCTGTTCATATCAATTCGATACATGTCTAAAGGGTAGTTCAAGCAGACGGATATTATTTGCAAGTGATTGAGATGAAAGAGTGATCATGGAACTGATAACCGGTTTGTCTATACTAATATTATAAAGAGATAAACTTAATTTTTTTTTTGCTTTTAGGAGGTAATCTCTGAAAGTACAGGTTCGATTGCTAAAATTTTTTCACCAATAGAAAGCAGCTTTATTCTTGAGTGGCAGAGGCTTATTTATTTTATGTACATATAAAGGCTATATATTTTACGTACGCTGGCGAAGCTGCGGGTAAAAGCAAGTATTTAATATTGATGGAAACTCAAATGGTTATAATACTAATTTAGATTTGCAAAACAACGGCTTTATTTATTTATGCACACAAAAGTACAGAGGCGGACTTAATGCCTTAAGTTTACTTTGATGTAAACTAGTAAGAGTGCGTTTTCACTGACGCGGAGCTGGGTGGAGTGGGCGAAATCTCCACTCTGCATCAGTGGAAACAGTATAAGTGGAGCGGAGTGGAGCTGAGCGGACTTTGGCAGCCCCGAGGACAGGACTGTGAGTGTGTTTAATGGAACACAAGAATACAGAAAGTCCTAGTCATATGCACAGATGGATGATCTCTCTAGTAATTATTATTATCACAATTCTATCAAGTTTTCGCAGCTGGCCATGATAGTTGCCACTATAATTATTATTATGTAAAGGCTAACCGTTTTGCACTTTGTTAGTGATATGAAAATCTGTGGGAGCGAATTGATTTAAAGCAATACTTGTTTTTTCTTTGTTATGTTTTATGAATATGATAAATAGACACAGACGTGTTGCAGGGAAGATTTTTTTCCGTCAATAAGCTTTACACTAAAAACGGTGGCGAGGGGCAAACGTATTTAGAGCTGACTATTGTATTTCACTTTTAATAATAACCATAAGGGTACGGTTCACTGGCCGTGAATTGGCTAATCACAGAACGCGAAATCTCCAATTCGCATCAATGTAAACAATGTAAGTGGAGCTGAGCGGCCTTTCAAATAAAAACAAATAACACGCGCCCCGAGTAGGATAGAACGGAGTCGAGCGGAAACACAAAGCGGAACTCAACTCCACTCCGCCTCGCTGCGCATCAATGGAGACGCACACAAAATAATATTAACAAAAGCTCTGTATAAATACAAATATACAAATTTTGAACCCCCGTTTCATCCCTTTATGAGGTGAATTTTGGAAAAAAAACCCCTCTTAATGCTCGCCTACGTCATAAAAGGAAACCACGTGCAAAATTTCCCACACCTAGTCACAACAGTTTCGGATCTATATTTAAAGTGCCACACAATATCCTTACATTATAAAAAAAAAAATCTCAACCGCGTCGGTCTGTATGTTTGCGATATAATCAAAAACTATTGAACGGATTTTGATGTGCGTATCACCAATAGACAGATTAAAGGAAAAGGATTAGTTGTAGGTATAATACATGCCATAGTAGAGAAAATACAAGAATTTCAAATATTACTAACACCCAAGTGACGCTGAGGAGCTTAGTTTTAAATAAAAAGAAAATCATTTGTCATAGGTGCGTGATGAAGACGTCGTGACGATGCTTGATAATTAAGAGAAATACGTAGGGCGTTATACAACCGCATGTTCGCGAACTCACCTAACAGCCTATAGATGGACTCTCTCTCCGCTATAACTTCAAGCGGGTGCGGTGCAGGACTTTGCCCCCAGGCGCGCACGGCCCAAGCGGCGTCGAGCGCTGACAGGAAACCGCGTGCGCAGCCCGAGCCGGTCGGCCAGAAGGGCTCCAGCAGGCTGTCACCCACCAGCTGGCAGAGAAGGCGGCGCCCGTGGCGCTCGTGAACCTGTAAAATACAAAAATGTTTAGAATTTTCCATTGACATAGATGGTAAGGATATGACGAACCGCGGTTTTTCTTTAGCTCCTTTTCTCCTCCTCTTCGTATGTTGTTCGATTCCCGAATGGCGAAACTATTTTCCGAATCGAAAACAAAGTTTATTTTTGTAACATAACAACAAATTTACTGTTTTCAGATTTATTCCTATATATCTGTGCTATAATACCTTACTTTATTCCACTTACGTTATTTATCTTTTTTTATGGTTAACTCAGAAGTTTGATTTGAAATACTCAAGTCTGCGGTCCCCTGAAGCTCACCAAGGGACCGCAGACTTGAGTATTTGGTTTTAATTTCAACTCAATACCTACACGCGTTCCTGAAATAAATGGTCTTGACAGACAGACAGACAACAAAGTGATCCTATAAGGGTTCCGTTTTCCTTTTGAAGTACGGAACCCTTAAAAATAATTAATTTGTTTTTTTCACTTGGGCATCTGAGCTCAGCTGAGCAGATAGGTCCTTCTAGTTTTATTTACATTGTTTTTCAATGAAAAATGATTTAATTACTTTTTAATTAAAAATGTCATTGGGGTTGATTAGGATAATATTTATTAAGAATCATGTATTGGTCACGGTACACATTTGTGCGTCGATGTCTGACACACGGTGTATGTATGTAAATAAATATAGGTTTTTCTGTATTATCTTTGCAATAAAGAGCTATCGATGATATTCGGTGTCAGTGTAACTATCACGAATATCACGAGATAAACACGTGTATTTCATAACAATCAACTGCAGTTTTCAACCGATGACGTTGTCACCGATCTTTCTAATCGAATCTAATATAAGCTTGTATTGTCTTACCACTGGACAAAAACCGTCCACTCACATTACCACGTACTTCTGCCTTCTCCCACTTACCATGCTAGCATTCTCCGCCGCGTACATAGAGGTGAAGTCGAAGAGAGCAACGTCGGGCTCCCCGTAGTGGTTGAGGGCGAAGTCCCGCAGCGGTAGGCGGCCGTCCGTGGAGAACCGCGCAGCCTCCTGAGCGTAGCGCATCAGCGCCGCACGGTCCACGTTCTCAACGCTGAGCAGGCGGGATACCTCGTTAAAGTCCTAGAGACAATATGGGATTTATTGTACATAAGTTTTTCTGACTATACTGAACACAAAGGGTAGTTTTGCAATTTTGGCCAAAATTTCACCGTTTTAAGAGATTTCATTTCTTGTTTTTATACAAGCGCAAGTTGTAGCTGCTATGATGAAGGCTTTATCTAGTTTTAACCAAAGATAAGTAGGATACGTCTAAGTTTAACCGCATATGGCCAGTAGCATCTAGTTGTAACCGGCTAAAACTATGTGTAGCCGCACTTCGGCACTTAACCGTAACATATAGATAGATTGAGAAGCTTGCGCTTAACCAGCATCATCAAG
Source organism: Mythimna pallens (assembly GCA_961205895.1). Lineage (NCBI taxonomy): Eukaryota > Metazoa > Arthropoda > Insecta > Lepidoptera > Noctuidae > Mythimna > Mythimna pallens. The sequence continues at coordinate 3,082,759 of OY540824.1, forward strand.
CGGTGATGTAGTCGACGACTGAGCACGCTTCATCATTCATCATCATTTCAGCCGAAAGACTGAAATGATGATGAAAGATGAAGCTGGACATTAGCCTCACCCAAGTGTCGCTACAATGACCGGTCCTGTGCGTCTCGCATCCATCACATAAAAGTATGTGATTCTCGCGACCCTCATCATCGGTCCACCTTATGGGAGGCCTTCCAACGCTGCGCCTTCCGGTACGTGGTCGCCATTCCAGAACGTTTCGTCCCCATCGACCATCTGTTCTGTGAGCAATATGCCCTGCCCACTGCCATTTAAGTTTGGCGATTCTTTGGGCTGCGTCTGTAACCTTGGTTCTCCTGCGGATATCTTCATTTCTGATGTGATAATTTAAGAAAACTCCGAGCATAGCCCTTTCCATTGCCCTTTGGGTGACTTTAAGCCTTCTGATGAGGCCCATTGTAAGCGACCACGTTTCGGAACCATATGTCATCACTAGCAACACGCACTGGTCATAGACTTTCGTCTTGAGACACTGTGGTATATTGGACGAGAAGACACCGCGCAGCTTCCCGAACGCTGCCAAGCCGAGTCTGTCAAGAAGAATCAGTCCGAGGATTCGACGATTGATCTCTTTCTCGAAGACACGCTTGTTCAGAAGCAACCTATTGGCGCTGAAAATCAGAGCTGTGGCTCTGTTCAATACATGAGCTATAGCATCTTGCTGAGCGCTGGCCATTTTCATTTTGAAGCGCGGATGTGTCGCATAACTCACTCTATTGTATAGATTTGTTATTGTTATATTTTTTAAATTATGTGCCATGTTTGTCGTAAATAAACTCTTTTTTTTTCTTCCTATTCACATCTGACTGGCTGTCAAAAATGTGTTCAGTTTGAAGATGACTTACATTTAGCAGCACTCCCTTATCCAGCAAGCTGTGCTTCTTAGCGGTCATGACGAAGTAGTGCGTATCGTCCTTATAGTACACTATGTTCTCAAGGTCGATGCCCGTCACTTCGTACAGCTCCTTGAAGAACTTCTGGTTGAATATAAACGCGACGCCACTTATCTCCGGCACCTGGTAAAAATAATACAAGGGTTTACTAAATAAATAGCGCTTTGTTAAAACAATATAATACTTTTAAAGTTTATTATTTACTAGTTAGAAAAGGATTAAATTTAATTTTTAAAAAGATACGATTTTTTTTTCCAACTTACAACTATTGACAATTCAATTCAAATCGTTTATTGTGGATCATAGGTTAATAAGATGTTGTTTTAGTTACAGGTTCTACAATGTCCCGCCATCGAGGCATACAAAATTCTTATTATTTCGGTACAAAATTACATAAAATTTTCAATACATTAAAATTAAATTAGTAAAATATTTAGGTCAAATTATAAATTAGTCGTATTACTAAATAGTTTATAAAACAATTACAAAGAGCTTTATAGTTCTTTAATGTCTGATTATGTACTAGTTTTTATTAAACTGGCTGATACAGTGTCTTGTCATTTAGAAATCCTTTTATACAGGGGCGCCGGCTTTTAGAAAACCGCATGGGTGCTCAAACTCATTTGATGAACTCGAAAAATTGGCGAAGTGTGAGAAGAGAAATAAAAATAATGAAACTAGTTTTTAGTATCAAGAAATAATATAATTTATACGTAACATAAAAGGCGATTACTGATCTGTTTCTTGATGAGTATTCTCATGGGTCGAGCACCCACTGTTTATTTCTCATAGGTGCTCGAGCCCCCGAGCACTCACGGAGTCGGCGTCCGTTGCTTTTATAGATTAATAACATTTACTTATCAATAATTCGAGAAGGTAGTTTTTTATAGTTATTAATATCCCTAACTTTCAGAAAGAAGGTGGAAGATTATTGTAAATACGAGGGCTCAAACAAAAGATGCTACTGTGCGCAGCTTGTCTTTGTGTCTAGCCCTAGTGCGCAGAATTCAAGTAAGTTTGGATTTGATTTTATAAATATTACAGTTTCAATAATAAACACACTAGGGAGAATTAATACTGTTAAACTAATAAAATTTGGTCTGCATGAATCAGGCTGTCAGCCTTCGATTACGACAAAACTAAATTTAAAAAATACGTCCGGTATGACCATTTCCATTACATCCCTAGTGTCATAGTGTGTATAGTAACTAATTAAACTTCGTTTTGTTTACTCACCGAGGCCTCCTGCTCCGAGTGGCGGTTGATGAAGTTGGCGGTGATGGCCATCGCCAGCTTGCCGCGGAACTCCTTGCGCTTGAAGCCATGCAGCGTGTTGCGCTTGCCGTCGGCGCCTAGCAGTGCGTCGAACTCGTACTGCGACACCACGTGGTCCGATGGTAACACGCGCGCGCGCCAGCCTAGAGCTGAAGGAAAATACTCTTAATAAACTAGTGCGCCTCACCATCAATGATTGCATCACTGCTTGCCATCATGTGGGATCGCAGTCAAGCACTGCTTGATTTATATGAATTAAAAAAAAAACACGGTTACTGATTTACAGTCTACCTCAGTCAATTTTACTTGACTACGAGCCAGACTCGACTGAATACCAATTTAGTATTTCAATGCCTGCTGCATATAAAGTCGTAAATTTTGTTCTGAATAAAATTGTATCGTATAAAAATAAAATAAACATTATCATTTCAAATTACATTCTGCGACCGGGAATCTTAAACTGATTACATACAGCAAAAAAATCGATTAAAAGTGTTCACAAATTACTTATATCATAAACAGTTACAAAAAAGGTGTCCTGAAAAAATGCAATGCAAAATACATTCACCTTCCGACCATATACGTAGGAGGCATAGATTTTTGTGAATACGTTAAAACTGTCAGTAAAGCTAAATATAAACTGAGCACACGTATGCTTTGCATTATGACATCTACACTCTTGAATTTGCTTATTTCATTATACCCCAAACGGACGGCGGCGTTCGCTCTCTCGTTGTCCTTCTATTGTGTCTCTAATTACGGTATTCAAAAGGTAAACAGATGACTTAGAAACATACTTGGCACATCGCTGTCACACACGACCCACATAGGTCGTCTTCACGTGCACACATGGGCCCAGTTTGTCTTCACTTTTATTGTGTTTAGGTACTACGTTACACTTTTTTTTTAGGTGGGAAACCATCCAATGACTTCTCTCGCTCTTGGGCGAGAGGGCGGGCCACTTTCCTGACTAATACCCATTCCAGATCCTTCTTTGTCTTCGTTGCAGGGCGCCGGGATACACTTTGGCACAACTAATGGCCCCAGTAGACTATGTTACACTTACTTTCTGAATTTTCTGCAACCGTTGGTTCTAACAGTTCTTCGAAACTGACTCCTTCATGTAATTCTACTCCTAGTAGTAACGCCACCTGAAACAAAATAACATTTTAAAAACGAACTTTATTTTATTATAATTAATTTCAAAGAGCACGCCTGCCTTTCAGAGCGAGTGAGACGATTTCATGCACTGACTGGAAAGTGTCTGACACTTATAATACTATATTAGAATAATATTCGACAAAACCTATATAAAAATCAGCCATAAAAAATTAAGTTAAGCACCTCTTATTTTTATTTCCCTTACTCATCTAGTGCCTGCCCAGAAGCCCCTAGGGATAGCTCCACAAGTACACAGGTATTCAAATCACATGAGACCGCACAGCTATTGAGAACCTAAGGTTTCATCCATGTGAAAATAAGTTATGTCAGATCGCTCTGGAATCTTGGAGTATATTGTTTTGGTCGCCATTTTGCGAAGCGAGATAGATAAAGCTGTTTTTCGTAAACATTCGGCGGCTCACGCGATTTTGCTCGCACGACAGCGCCGGCTCTTATCTCTTTGTCCTTGTCTATCAGTGACTGTAGGTTTGCGACTACGATGACACTGATCATAATGTGTGAGTTTCGGTGCATGTAGTCGTGCACAGAGTCCAGGTTTTCTGATTGCAATGTTAGCGCGTAACGTATCTTTTCCTTATACATCAATGGCTGTCATCGAAAAAACCGCCATTGTACCCATAGTAAAAGTTTTGTTACTATTTTGGTGTTCAATAATAAGTTTATTCTTTTCTATTCTGCAAAGAAACTGAACCCTACACATTGTATATATAGTTCAGAGTCCTACCTTCATTAGTATACACTGTAGCTGCCTGATGCTGATGTGGTCGATAGAGCCGGCGCAGAACTTGCCGAAGAACTTCTTGGCTCCGAGCGCTCGCAGGTCCTGGATGACGAAGGGCCACAGGTGTAGCACATTGTTCCGAGACATACGGTCGCGTTTCTCGATTACCACCTGAACAAGTAATACATCGAAATAGAAAACTTTTCTTTAAATGATATAAACTAGTGCTTCGACTGCGATCCCACCCTGATTTTAAGCAGTGATGCAATCGTTGATGGTGAAGCGTACTAGTTTATTAACAGCCTATTCACTCTAACCTTGATGCCTTGTAACATTAACAGGTATAAAAACTGAAATGTTAACACATAAAAGTAGTGTCAATATTTTAATACGCATGGCGTTTTATTTTCATACTAGCGTGATCACAAAAGGAAGAAAACGTTCGTAACGTTTTAGAGGTATTCGGAACAGAGTATAAAGTCCGACAAACTTCCGTTGAAAAGGGAGGATCCTCCGACCTCATGAACTGAACCAGATGTAACAAATGTGGCGGTAACGCGCGACAGCCACCGGTGGCTGTGGTCGATGGCCCGTTGGCGCCGAGCCTAAAGAAGCAAGATTGAGACACTTACGACTTTGGCCCCAAGAAGTTGGCATTCTATAGCTGCTCGGAGGCCGCAGGGGCCTGCGCCGATGATGAGGACTTTCCCCGAGGCACACGACCTTCCCTTGGCGTACACTTTGTGGTTGGCTCGCGCGTCGAACTTCTTGAACAGGGCTTGCGCTTTCCAAGAACTTGACAATTTCGCCTGGAAAGATTGACACATATCTATATTAAAGTAAAATAAATCTATTACATGTGCTGTCAGATTCCTAGGTCTTTTAGTAGACGCGTAATAATAGACGCGCAGACACTTTTATATATTTATTATTGAACAGTAAAAACGGGGTCTACATTTAGCGCGTAGCACAGACCAAAGAAAGGGGAGGCAAACTTTAGTGTTGCCACTAACTAATACTTGTATGGTTTAGTTACTCTTAATACTGATTTCATGACAGTAAAATCATTAGGTCAATAATTTTTTCTAAAACATTTAGCAAAAGGGAACACGCATTCCATTTTTTCATTTGCTAAAATAAATGAATTTTAGCTTTAATAAAAATATATATTTTTTTACATATCTTCATCAGCAACTAAGTAATAAAGCTTCAAAGCTGCTATTAAGAAAAAGAAGACCGACGTGGTCTTTGACTTCAAAGTTCATGACGCCCATACAAAGCTACGTTTTGGCGAGAGAGACAGATATATTTATTTAAAATTATTATATCTCGTTTGCTTTTTACCAATTTTGAATCTATTATTTTATGTTTTTTGATAAACTATATAGTCAGTCTAACTTCTGCCAACGGCTTCGCCCGTTTGAAAATAGGTTTCTCCATACAAACTTTGGACCCCTGTTTCTTCCCTTTTGGGGGTTAATTTTGCAAAATCCTCTCTTAGTGCTCGCCTACTTCATGAAAGGAAACGTTATGCAAAATTTCACGCTTCTAGTCCCAGTAGTTTCGGCTGTGCGTTGATGTGTCAGTCAGTTTCTCCTTTTTTATATATATAGCTAACAAATATTTTGTTCATGCATATTCCCCATTCAGTACCGTTACTATATATTCTTTACACCTTCGAAATAATTACGATGCTAATAATTCAAGCAAATTTGGTCAAGGCCGAGCAATGAGCTCTGTGTTCAAACTAGAGCGGACAACGATACGAGTCGGTCTCAAAACTAAGACAGTAAATATGTTTACAATATCGTGCCCTTGCGCAACTCGTGAGGAAAAGGAGTTCAGATATTCAGTCAAGTGTGAATCCCTAGTGAACGTCCGGAGCGTATCTCATGTCACCTAATGTTACGAATACGAACCAGTAGACTCACATAACAAGGTTGCCAACAACCGTTATGTCAAATTATATGTATATTTTAATCAGTCAAGCCAACAACTCTACCTATCGCGATACACTGACGGGAATGGACTCTTCCAAGCTACGCCACAACACCCCCTTCTACGCCTCGTGTCCTAATAATCTTCTTCTATGTATGGATCGATCAATATTCTAACATTCAAAAGGCGTTACATACTTAGCTTCTATTAAACTGCTATTATAAACAGTTGGAAACCATATTAAAAAAAAACAAGGGACGGGAATCGTTATTAACGCATTAACTATTCAAAACTCATAAAGAATAGTTACAAGTGTCTTATTTTATTTACTTACGTGTAACAAGAATTTCAAGGCCTTCATATTTATAATATTACTAATTGAATTGACAAATGCCAAAACGCTAGATAAATTGAAGAACTGTAGCTGTGAGTTACAGTTTTGGACACATTAGCTCTAGGCTCTGCAATAGAATAAATAAGGAAATAAATATATACCCTCTAACGACGAATGCTCTTAAAAAGAAATTAACCGATTGGCTAATATCAAAAACTTATGATGAAAGTGAAAAACTTATAGAAATGTAACATCACAAAGTCATACTACACACACTCTCCTTACATACAGCCTTACACACCCCTCCACTTCACACCCTCACTACATACACACTACTTTAAGTTAGGATAAGTAAATATTGTAATATTTAAGATATTGAATTTTATTTATGTTTCTGGAGGTGGGCGTTGATAGTTTCAAACTATTGCAGCTATCATCGTACATAAATAAATTGTAACATTTATTTCTAGTTTCAAATAAAAAATTATTATTATTAATTATTAAAGAAAAAAATAGGCGGGTGAGGGTATAAAGTAACTTACGACCTATTCTTAGACTAGGCGTACACAAAAAAATTCATAAAAATCGGTCAAGCCGTCTCGGAAGAATTCAATAACAAACAATGTGAGTACACACGAGATTTGTATATATTAGATTAGATATTATCTATATAAATATAAACGGTGAAATTGACTGACTAATATAACAACGCACAGCCGAATCTACTGGGACTAAGAGTGAAATTTTGCACAAAGTTTCCTTTTATTACGTCGGCGAGTACTAAGAGAGGATTTCCCAAAATTCACTCATTAAGGGGATAAAATAGGGTCAAAATGTTGGTATGAAAAGTATGCAGAAATCTACTAACACGTGGGCGAAGTCGCCGGCTTAGTATAAATAAGCAGTAAGTGGTTTTAAATAATCAATGGCTTAAAAGTGCAATACTGCATTCGTCCAGTGGGTATCATTCGACGACTAGACAGGGGTATGACGGGGAAATAAAGTATATAACTAAGTATGCACAATGGTTTACCTCCATAGGCATACATCGGTTTTTCCTAAAATAGTCAGACAGATCATTTCCAATCGATGTGCATACGAAATTATGCGAGCAGGCGTCTTTTTCTCATGAATAGTTGACGGCAGTTGTGGTACCACACTACTTCCCTCCTTCAGCGCATGCTTTATGCAGACTAAACCCCCCCAAAACTATACCAAGGAATTCCTTTGTTTCTTGGAATCGTGAGTAACGTTGATATCAGCAACCAAATGTTGTCAACCTATAGGTAATTATTACTAATTGTGATGATTATTCGCTGTCGAGTATTAATCAGAAATGTTGATAGCATTATGTTGATAGATTAGGTAGCAGGAGGTAAAACATAAGTTCCTTCACTCCTACGCATTGCGCCAGCGCACCGTCCGGCCGGAAGTCTTTGAAACGATTCAAATAGAGCTGATCATATTTGGATGAACCGGTTTTCTTCCGCTCCTGTCCAAATATGAACGCTTGCGAGGAACACTTAACCGCAAACGTAAAGTAGTTTTTCTCTACAGCGCTTGGCGAATAATTACGCAAGCTAGAATAGTTTTAATTAAATTAAGGTTAATTGCCGACATGCCTTCCCTGAAGGGCAAACGTCTAATTCATACATTCGTACAATTAATTTAAATAAACCCACAACAGCGAAGGGTAAACAAAGTCACTTATTGATGTCCGAAATAACAACTACTGTTTAGTAATACCTACACATCATTAGTCGGCGGACATTAGTGAGAACAATGCCAATGGTACGAAATAATTGTTCGAATACAAAATACAAATCAACTTTGTGACATCATATCATAAACATCTTGTTTATAAACAGTGCGATAAAGGAGTATAGTTGTGGAACTATATAAAAGTAATTACTTAAGAATTTATGTGCAATTATGCAGGTTTACGACGGTCGCCTACGACGCGACGGCGACGAACATTTAGTGATAGTTGAGTCACGACGCACGCAACTTGCCAGGACACTGCCCGCTCAATGTACTGTTTTTCCGTTACTCCCAACTGATTTGCAAAACAATGATTTTTACAACGGTTATGTCTGGAATGGGGTTGTACTGTGCAGATGTGATGATCAAGCACAGAACCCTGATTTATTTTCAATTCAAGTGTAGATAACAGGATAAAGTCAGACGCGCCGTAGCATGTAATGTTTTTAGATTTTAATAACAATACACGTTTTTTCAACTAGGAACTCATATCTGGACCATTAACATGACCGACTAAAGGCATATTCATGCGTAAAATTATAAAACAAGATCTTTTGCAACAGTGCAACAAGCAATTTTTTTTATTTTTTTTTTTTTCAAAAATCATGGGCTTTGGCGCACATGCGATTATGTCGCCCTGGTTAGAACTAGCAAATTTTTTTGCAATGCAATTTCGCACAGCTAGATTAATAAAAGAGAATACACGCTATGGCTAGACGACGATCGATATCACGATCTGTCGAAATTTCTGCGTCAGTTTAAGTGAAACGGAACTGAATGAACTGTCTTCTAACAGTAACTGACTTATCAAAATTATTTCATCAGTTTGTGTGAATCTGGAAATTCACTTCTGACAATGACATCAGTACGCAAGCGGCAGCGCATGCGTCAAAAATTCCGTCCCTATTTGCGGGCACAATTAACGAACGCGTATCAGACAGTTATCTCGCAGATAAGCCAGTAATTAGCGATAGCATAACAATAAAATTGGTACACATAAAGTCGTTAAGAAATTCGCAACATGATTATGATTATAGATAAGCAAGAACAAACGCACAGCTACAAATAAAAATTAGCAACAATCGCATAGGTTTTATGATATTCCTTTTTAATAATATAGGATGAATAAGTTGGAAAGGAGTATGAAACATTTAGGCATTGCTTAAGTTCGGCGCTGATTCCAAATCGCGTTATCAAAGTAGCGTTTCACACGTGCTTAGCTCAAAATGATCAATTCAGAAGCCTGCCTTTAATATGAGTTGTTGTTGATTGTGGGCACGAGGCAAGCTAAATTTAACAGACACTATATAATATACAACGACGCCTGTTCTCCCCGAAGGGGTACGCACCCATAGGACACATTTGCTCACAATATTTGTGACCATTATACGTAGTTATTACGCTTTTTTTTAAAATATATATTAATGATAGGCTCGCGTTTGACCACCATCTCACCTGATGGTAAGCGACTACAAAAAGGACTCCTACGCTAAGAACGCTTCTCAAAAGTCTATCCGGATATATCGGAATAGAATTGATAGTGTCGTGGTTAATATTTGTCTAAGTTCATACGAACACGCCTACCAACTTGATTAGTACCGGGCTTGACTATAATATCTAGCCGATGTAGAACTATTGCTGTACTTAATGACTAGCGCCTACTGTCTACGGACGCGTAGCTTCATAGAATCTGTCGACGAGGCGGCAAAGTCGTATTGTTGCCGCTTCGTGGACATAATCGCGTAAGCGTATAATGTACGCGTCTATGAAGCTACGCATCCGTGGACAGTAGGACTAAGTGTTGTGCAAGTGCATACGAAAATAAAATATAGTCGCAAAGCAATTGATTACCATACAAACACACACGGTCAAGTTACAGAATCATTTGAATATAATAAGCTAAGTGACGCTAGCAAGGAGCAGTGCGTGGACGCATATGGACTGTGATCCGCTATCTTCATAACATAAATGCCTTCGAGATACTGTCTTTGAATAATTAATTGGTACACTGGATTATATTGAGAGCAGAGGTGGGTAGTAACAGCCCGACTTGCGAATTATAGGTCGCTTGCTTTCGAATCTAGCCAGGCGTATGAACATCACCATTTCAGCCGAAAGACGTCCACTGTTAGACTTAGGTCTCCCTCAATTGTCGCCATAACGACCGGCCCTGTGCGTCTCGCATCCATCGCATTACTTTGTGCAATTTATTCATCACCACTGCTCTCAAAACAGTGAAGGAAAACATCGTGAGGATAAAGTCATGTCCTAGAAGAAAAATTTTAAGACATGTGACATTGAGTGAGTGAGCACTAGTAGAGGATTTTCTAAAATTCACCCTTTATTGGGGTGTCCAAAGTTTGTATGGGGAACCTACTTTCACACGAGCGAAACCACCGGCAGAAACTAGTCAAATATAATGGTGTGTCCAGACCTGGCGAATGCGTCGCTCGCGAGCCGCTTGCGTACGGCGCGCATGACTTTCGCGTGCGACTTACAAAAATGAATTAAATGCACGCACGCATCTCGCAATCGGCTCGCGAACGGCTTGCGAGCGGTTCATTCGCCAGATCTGGACGCACCTTAAAAGGCGGTTACTTTTCCGGGGGCTGTCATACACGTGACTAATTACTCTTATAGCAGTTGGTGCAAGTGTCACCTATGCATGAGCGATGGTGCATGGGTGCACTATCAATCACTAGAGTGTACACAACCCTTTGCGACAGTCATGTATCAGAGCCACAGACATGTGAATTACATGCAAATACACAACACATGCCAGCTACAAATCATCGTGGACTGTACTTAGATTTAGACAGTGGTCACTCAACTACACTTGGCGTATTAGTAACCAGTTTCCAGTCTAACATTACAATAGCTGTAAAACTATTTTATGCAAATCTGTTGCGTGCTAAAACTGACAGACCTCCGATTGAAATTGTATGAAGATTTCAGTTGTTTACGTGATTATGAACGGGTTTTCAATGGTACAAAGCATTCGCTGAATTATGCATTGAAAGAACGAGGCTGTATGAACCTTTTCGTGTCGATACTGCTTCTAAATTATTGGGCCTTCGATGAACAGTGCCTCGTACGACTTATTTTTACGTTAACGCGATCCGAATCGTTTAGTGCGCTTGGGTCTCTGATTGGTCTGAAGTTTGGAGACGGTAAATCAGAACACCGAAGAACGTCACAAATGTATCGATCGCGTTAAGGCCCTTGCTCCCATTTAGTGCCGTAAAACAGTGACTTTCTAAAGCTACAGTAAAGACTGGGTTAATAGATTTAAAAAAAAATCATAGTATTATTATAAACATATGATTTTTACATAGCTTATGTAAATCTAATCAATATTTTGAAAATGATTTTAAAGATCAGCGGCGTTCTATATGTACGAGTATGTGTGCATTTAAGTCCAGCCGGATGTTCAAGGGACTATACGCCTTAATATAAAACAAACTAGCATTAGGCAAAATAACACTGGCAACCGCGGCATCTGCCTAAGAAAAGATTAGACATATTATTTCCAAACGGTCGAACATTCAAGCGTTCCACGCAACATTATATCAATTATCTGAACAATTGTACCAAAAATATAGTAGATTCTGACGGTTTATAAATCGTAACGAATGGAGTATACCGCATTAAGGGCCTATTACACTACGCGATATTTAGCACACGATATTCAGACTGTCTTATTTTTTGTTCCGAGTAAGACCGGTCTAACTCTTATTACGCTACGCGACATCGACTAAGACTGTCTGAATATCGAGTAGTGTAATAGGCCCTTTACTGCTGGTTGTATTTGGTACTAATGTGTGTATGGCGTGGGCCAATCGCTGAACTGGGACGATCTACATCTACCTGGGCGCATCACACTGGCATTTCGTAATCGCAGAGCAAATAGCTTCTATTTAAGTTCTAATTAACATCATTCAGTAGCTGCTACTGGATATTGTATCGCATGTACCTACTACACAAGAATTTCTTTTGTTTAATTAACTCTTCAAAAAAAAGTTGTAAACAATTGAAAACAGTCGTTAGAAACATAAAAAAACCGGCCAAGTGCGAGTCAGACTCGCGCACCGAGGGTTCCGTACAAACCTGTAGGTAGTAAGTTTATGATTATTAAAAAAAATATACTATGTGATGTAACTAAAAATTTAAGATTTTCGGAATTTTTCCTATATGTGTACTTTATAACGTTGCTTCATGCCAAATTTCAAGATTCCAGGTCGTCTGGAAGTATCCTTTAGGTTTTGATTCCCTTGCGAGTAGTTGCGAGTTTCAAAATATGCGGCTTTAATTGCTGTATCTTTTGATTGCGTTGACGTAGAAGTTTGATTTTATTACAGCTTAAAGATATTATAGACTTGAGTATTTGTTAAGAATTTCAATATAATACCACTACGCGTTCATGAGTAAAGGGGTAATAAGTTTAAAATTATTAAAAATATTTGTATTATATGATGTAACTAAAAATTTATGCTTTTCGCAATTTTTCCTTTATCTGTGTTATAAGACGTTGCTTCGTACCAAATTTCAAGATTCTGAGTTCACGGGAAGTACCCTGTAGGTTTTGATTCCCTTGCGAGTAGTGGCGAGTTTCAAAATATGCGGTTTTAATTCCTGTTTCTTTTGATTGCGTTGACATAGAAGTTTGATTTTGTTACAGCTTAAAGGTATTATAGATTTGAGTATTTGATATGAATTTCAATATAATACCACTACGCGTTCATGAGGAAAGGGGTAGTAAGTTTAAAATTATTAAAAATATTTTTATTATATGATATAACTAAAAATGTATACTTTTCGCAATTTTTCCTATATCTCTGCTATAAGACGTTGCTTCATACCAAATTTCAAGATTCTGAGTTCACGGGAAGTACCCTGTAGGTTTTGATTCCCTTGCGAGTGTCGAAAATTTGCGGCATAAACGGGAGTATCTTTTGATCGCGTTGACTTAGAAGTTTGATTTTTTCACAGCTCCAAGAGACCATAGACTTGAGTATTTGATATGAATTTCAGCTTGATACCTCCACGCGTTCCTGAGAAAAAAGGTCTTGACAGACAGACAGACAGACAGACAGACGGACAACAAAGTGATCCTATAAGGGTTCCGTTTTTACCTTTTGAGGTACGGAACCCTAAAAATGTTTAAAACTTTGCTCTTTCCTTTAGTGTGCCAATGCCATATGTCATTACTTACTAGAATTTGATCCCTATTGGCAAGAAGCGAATTTAATACAATGATCGGGTTCGATTCCTGGTTAGGAACATATTCCTAGCCAGGAGTCATCATATCATTTTTGAAAGAATCAGATCTTTCAAAAATTAAAACAAAAATTAAACAGATATTTCAAATGAACACGGCAAGGTTCGCGCAGTGGCTGAGGGATTGGTTGCTGCGCTATTTGTCGCTGGGTCGATTCCCGCAAAGAACAAATATTTGTATAGCCTACAGATAGGTGTTTGTGAACGTACCCATATTGGAGTAATTCCTAAGTCATGATCATCATCTTCCTGCCCTTGTCCCGTGTTATTAGGGGGCGGAGCAATACGTTTTCTTCTTCCATTCTGCCCTGTCACTCGTCATGCTATCACTAACTTCCTTTTCTTTCATATCACTCTTCACGCAATCCATACATCTTTTCTTTGGCCTCCCTCTCTTTCTCCATCCATTCACATGTATGCTCATAACTCTTTTAGTAACATGCGTTTCATCCCTCCTCTTTACATAACCATACCAAGACAAACGATTCCCCTTTAACTTTTCAGTCACTGGCGCCACTTTCAAACTTCCTCTAATATACTCATTTCTCACTTTATTCATTCTCGTCACACCACACATCCATGTCAACATTCTCATCTCCACAACAAGCAATCTTTTTTCATCAGTCTTGTTAAATAATCAAAGTTAAAAAAAAAATTGCAGTTTTATTTTTATAAAAACTGAGCTCGGAGACCTTTTTTGAGTATTTTTCGATAGTTATCATAGTTTCGGATTTAGCTATACAAGCCAGCTTGGAAAATTTACTTTATACATACATGCAAAGTTAGATCTCAGCCATGACGGTGAGTAACTCTGAAATAGCCGCCACCCGACCAACTTCCTCACTAAGATAAGCACTTGACATTGTTTGTGTTATCACCGGCATCTTATCTTCACGCTCTCTTGCGCTGTGAGGTTGGCCACACATACGGTATCAAAAGCGGTATTCAACTAAAAGACAGTTTATTTAGACTTTAGATATACGTCTTGTTCGGGAACAAGGGAATCGTTTGTCTTCGTACGGTCTTGTGAAGAGGAGGGATGAAATACATTAGATTTTTCTTTCCCAATTAAAAAGTATTTATGGTATGGTATGCTAAAATAACACAAATGCATGACTAGTAAATGTTACCGACAATCTGTATAATTGAGGTATTCTATACAATACCTAGGCAATGTATTAAATACCTGGGGCATCCAGGCAATGTATGAGATATTATGAATATTATTGTCCATTACATACTTCACACATAAGTAATGTATACAATTCCTAGGGATTGTATTGAGTACCTGCTGGTCCACCGGCAATGTGTAAAATATATAGATTTCGGTCTATATCAATGATAACCGACCTACCTATAAAATGACCGGCAAATGAAACATGTTCTATTACTTAAAATCAATGTGTGTAGAACACGAGCCGGTTAGGTAAGAAGTCTAAGGCGGGAGTGGAGATCCCGTTTAGCCTTTGTTTATTTTAAATACCGTAAAACGGGGTAAATAGAAACGCAGGGGTGAATAGAAACAAAGCTTTGGTTTGGTTTTTCACTTTGATACTATATCAACAAAGGCTTCTAACAAAGTATCGACTTTTTAGAATAACAATTCATTTATAAATTGATTTAGTTAAATGCTATGTAGAAGAGTATTTCGACGCCTGAGTGTATTTCGTGTTTTTGTATTATATTTATGTACATAGTTAGGTTTCAGTATAGTTTAGTTAATATTTATGTATTTTATGTAATAATAAAGTCCAAATTCTGTTAAATGCTGCAAAAAATATTCAAATATCGTGAAAATACCCTTTGAAGTTTTAATTCTATTCAGCCCATTTGACTGTATAGCAAAATTATAGTAGTATTCGTTGTACATTTATAGCTTGGCGCTCAAACAGTTAATCTAGTCTAGGCAACAGAAGCTCAAAGAATAAACGCTAGCTCATTATTTTCTCTACCCAAGAAAAAATCTACAGATCACCAAACCCCTTTGTTTACACCAAACATTTTATAATGGGTTTAAAGTTTTGGTGTCAGCACATTGCGCCCACGCAACATGAGGCAAATAAATTTTTCTGTTTTTATTTTCATTCCTTCGTTACCCGAATGTTCTCTGGTTTTATTGTAATTACAGGTCATTGTATTTGGCGGCAGGATCGTGACATTGGATTAAGACGTTTGACCCGAGGGGCAGACTGAGTTGGGCATCATATATGTAGGTACTTTCAATTCGAACGCGTCGAGATTAAAATTGAGACATCTAAGCCGTCTCAGTAAAATTTTTAGAGTTCCGTACCTAAGTTAGTAAAAACGAAAAAAAAACTGGGCAAGTGCGAGTCGGATTCGCGCCCTGAGGTTTCCGTACAAACTTACCTATGTAAAGAGTTCAGTTCCTGATTGGAGTCTCCAAGTTTTTTCCAAATCGCAAAAATAAAAATTCTGACGTAACCACAAATTTTCTGTTTTCAGATACTTGTGTTATAAGACTTTGCTTTATACAAAATTTCAGGACTCAGAGTCAACGGGAAGTACTCTAAAATTTTGGTTCCCTTGAATGTCGTAATATATACGTTTTTTGCAACATAAACGGCCATATCTTTTTTTTTCGTTTACTTAGAAGTTTGATTTTTTCACAATTTCAGGGGACCGCTGACCTAAGTATATGGTTTTGATTTCAACTCGATACGTCCACCCATTCCCGAGATTAAGGGTCTTGACAAACAGACAGACGGACCGACAGCAAAGTGATCCTATAACCTTTTAGGATCACTTTGCTGTTTCAGTTCTTCTTTTTCAGGGACGGAACCCTAAAAATGATCCTAAAAGGATCCTAAAAATGATTGTAAAAGGATCCTAAAAATGATTCTAAAAGGATCATTTTGGCACTCGCTTAGAAATCGAAAGATTAATGTAATATAATATAATAATATAATACCCGACTCCCGGTCCCGACTCGTAGTCTCGCGACTTGTAGCTCACGGGTTCAAACCCAGCCAGGAGCGTTACTAAGGGTAATTTAAACATCGTAAGGAAACCGGCTTGTCCTAGAACCAAAAATCCCAAGACATGTGAATGTGACATCCATCAATCCACACTGGGCTCGCGTGGTGGATTACGACCAATTCCCTAACCTGGAGAGGAGGCCTGAGTCGCAGCAGTGGGAACTTATAAGGCTGATTTTGCTGCCTAAGCTAAGAATCAAAATAGGTAGTTTATAAAGAATCGGATAATAAATAAATTTCGGTATTGCTTAAATTTCCCTCCGGCTTCACTTCAGGGTCTGATAACCACTTAACGCATTGGCCGGCGTTACATTAGAAACATGTTCAATAAACTTTCCGAAATGTCTTCGTTTCCTCGCTCCACCGCTCAGAGTGTTGAAAAGTAGCATCGGGCCATAACACAAGTGTTTATATAGATTTATTTTTTGAGTTGAGAGATCATTCAATGATTTCTCCTACTCTAGGGTGGGACGGGAGGGCGTGTCAAACTTTTACTGTTTTCACAAAACTTTTTACAAAAAAAAAACCGACTTCATTAAAAAAAAACACTAAAACGACCAAATGAAATTATATATGAAATTATGAGACCAGATTATATTATTATATAAGAATTTAATTGGCAATTTTGTAATAATGAATTATGACGAATATGACTTCGAATTTAATTTCTATGTATTAATAATTTGGAATATTTTAATAATGTATCGAGACTAATATGATTAATTGTGTTTTAAATTCTGACTTATATTTTATTATTGTATGCCTTAACGGCGGGACATAGCTGAACTTATTGTAATTATATAAGACATGTATTTATGCTGTATACCTATAGTCCACAATAAAGATGATTTAATTTGATTTTGATTTGATTTTAAATGATTAATTACGGAGTTCCGGTGCCTATATTCCGGCTCCATCATCATCATCACATCGCTTCGATGATACCATTTTCAACATAACTATTTAGAACCATTTATTTATTTGTATTGTCATATTAGCTTGACTATCTTCATTGTGATATCTATGTGAGTATGAAGTTCCGTTTGCCATTTCTGATCTTCTTCATCGGTTCCACTTCATCAAATGTTACTTTTTGACTGTAAACGCTTAAGTTCTCGACGAAAAAACCAAAATCACTACATAGTTGCCTACAATATTTGAAGAGTTCCCTCGACTCCTCATGCATCCCATCATCAGAACTGGATTTTGAAAAACTGGGACCAATCTGGAAGCATATGCTCTAACGGATTTTTTTTTTTCAAATTGGTCCATAAACAACTGCGTTCTGAAGTAACAAACAAAAAAAAAAAAACAAGCGAATTGATAACCACCTTTTTTATTGGAAGCCGGTAAAAACCACACCATTGTCCTTCAGTTTCCCTATGAGTTCTATTATCACGGGCTTCCTTTTCAGAAATTCTCTGTGGTCCTAGCGAACCCCTACGATGTGTTAATATAGATAGCTGCACACGTTTCTTTGAAGCTATTCAAATCTAACACCCATAAATCTGTTGACATATTGCTTAGCGGTATTTGTTTACAAAAACTTTCATGCCTTCATTCCAAATTATTTTAGGTTGGCGATGATTCATTTTCTTCACATCTTCCGTCATTTCCATAGTTTCTTTCGTTCTAACCACCTATCGCTCTTTTTAACGTTATAGTCATACACGTTTATGGGACTTTCTTCTGTTTTATTGACAATCGATTAGCAGGCTAAGACAAAATGTCTTTTCTGTTAGGGTTCCCGCTAAACGCTAAGTATAAATTGGATGGCAATGACATTAGCTGTCACGTGAATTCTCCGCAGGGAATGTCATTGCCACACATTTTGTACAATGAGTTCCAAATAAGAATAGGATCGATTGTCATGTCGATTGTTGTTGTTTTGCGCCCATATTAAAATAAATCTTCGTCCAGCCGTTTCGTAGGAGTGCGAACACAAACACTGTTTTAAATGAAAAACTAAAAAAAGTCAATCGTAAAAAAAACTATATTTACAATTGTAAAAAAAAGAAAGGCATATACCAAAAACTTTTGTCCGTTTTATTATTTCATTCGTCGACATCGCATCTATAGGAAAAATCCAGCTTGAGTAAAGACTTCTATCCTGAATATCGTTAGTCTAGCTGACAACTTAGCGGTCCTCAGTTTTATTTAGCGTCGTATTGCTCGATTTCCCGGTACAATATCCGAATTCCTGGTTGAAAAGATTAATAAACGGGGAACGGTGAGTTGCATACGTTTTGGCTCCGTGCCACTGAAACACGGACGTTCTAGATACAATTCTACGTACTAAGTGTTAAATTGGTGTGTCACGACGAGTTGGCTGTTCTAACAGTTTTGGGGTAAGCACGATTCCAGCCATTCGATTTCATGTTTTCTTAGTACTCAAATATATATTTCTTTTTATTTATAAGAAGGCCTTCGCTTGCTTCATCCTAGTATAATAGTTATTCTTAAAAATAAACATGTAATTTTAAAAACGTATATACCTACGTGTATTTAGAAATCTATAAGTATGTTTATCAGTTGTCTAGTACTCATTCAAGCTCTGTTTAGTTTGGGGCTAGATGGCGTTGTGTGAAATTTGTGGAATTTACTATTATTATAAATATTTTAAGCAATATAATGTCTGTTCATCGACGTTGGACTATCAACTTATGCGGTCATTTTATCTCATCAAAGTACGCAAGATACACTATCTGTGGCCCCTGCATATTCCGCAATGGAAAGCAGTGTGACCGGTACCTACGATATACCCAAGTAAAGCCACGCTTCGCAAACGTCGCGGTCTGGTAAACTTTCGTCTATAATATTATTAAAATATCACTTTCTAAGTTAAAAGTGCATTGCGAAATACATACGACCCGCCAACAATTATAAGCTTTAACTCTCAAGAATAAGGTTGAAAATTGGTCAGCATTCATATTTAAAATTCAGAGTATAATATTCAATGACTGAATTTCGTTGGAATTGAAATAGAATTTTCTTTAAGAACGGCGAGCTCAGTATCGATACGTTTACAGAAATAGTTGGTCCTAAGACGGTTGCTGGAACATTGAAAGTAAAAATGTCTGAAAACCTAATTTAATCTGTCATCTTTGCAGCTGTAGCGGTTTATTGTTCAATTAATTACTAAGAAGCGATCACATCTAAACATGAGATACATTTGAATCTCATTCTGGGAACCAAGATTACAATGAATACGTATTACGATCTGGGTCCACGTGATTTTTAAGGTTCCGTACCTCAAAACGGAACCCGTATAGGATCACTTTGTTGTCCGTCTGTCTGTCTATCTGTCTGTCAAGACTTTTTATCTCAAGATCGCGTGGATTTATCGAGTTAAAATTAAAACCATATACTCAGATCTGCGGTCCCTTGAAGCTGTGAAAAAATCAAATTTCTGAGCTAACACAAAAAAAGATACGGCCGTTTATGTCGCATAGCGTATATTTCGACACTCTCAAAGGAATCAAAATTCTTTACTTTCCTATTCATAGGTTAATTTATAGGAAACATCTGAAATTGTAGTTACGTTACAAAAAAAATGCTTATTTGCGATTCGGATAATCTTTGTAACTCAATTCGAATTCGAACTATTTTCATAAGTAAGTTTGGACGGAACCTTAGTGCGCGAGTTCGACTCGCATTTGCCCTGTTTTTAGTCAGTGTAAGACAAATGAATAAAAACCCGTCTTTGTAAAGTTTGAGTGTTCAACAACCCGTATTCTTTGTCGAGAAGGCAGAGAACTCTTTACGCGAACAATTTTACGACCTATAATTGAATTGTTTAAGGGATCTATGTATAAGCTGTATAGCTCCATCTCTCTTTCTCGCTTACACACCTGACATCTTAACACGTCATGGTAATACCCCTGATGTCGTTATTTTTAAGTCTTATGTAAACTTACCATAGGCTGGTGGCTTGTACCTGGTGGTAAACTTACCTTGAGCTTGGGGTAGAAGTCTGGAAGTCTATTGGGCTTGAGGTTGAGCGTGTTGCAGATTTCCCGGTGTAACGCCAGGATCTGCTTCATGGTGCCGGCGGAGCAGAAGTGGTCGAACATCTCGGCCGCCAGCGCGCACTCTGGCGGCGTGGGCTCCACCACGCGGGCACCCCTATTCATCTTGAAGGGGCTATAAACAAAAAAAAACGTTGTAATTAGCTCCTTACATAATTTTCATTGATGATAATGGCCTCGTTTTAATTTTTTCATAATACACTTTAAGTACACATTGTACATGTTCATAAATAGATTTTTAATCATGAAAAAGTTCTTAAAACTAACATCTTTAATCATTCTTGATCGATCCTGACACAATAATCTTGTGACAATGAACAGGAACTCTAAGGGTGCATTTCCACTGAAGTGGATCGGAGAAGAGCAGTGAAAAGTGGCAAGTATTTCCACTGCACCGGAACGGGACGGAGTGGATGAGCTACCCTCCGCTTCGTGCTCCCCGCGCTCCCCGAGCCTGCTCGACTCCGTTCTGTCCCGAGAACAGGCCGCGTGTTCATTTGACTTATTCGAAAGTCTGCTCATCACCACTCCGCTCCACATACAACCTACTGGCCATTTTGAATTAAAATTAAAGGCTGAACGACGATTCGGACACAGTTTCCGAATTGGCACATTTGAAACATTTTTTCAATAAATTTAGTGGTGTTCGAATATATTGTGTCCGAATCATCAGCAACTACAATGCTGTATTGGTCTTACATTTCAGAATGCTTCCCAAGAAGCAGTAAAAATTGGCATAACACAATATGTGTTTTTTTTTTTTTTAGGTGGGAAAGTCATCAAAAACCCACTCCTGTTCCTTCGTTGCCTTCGTCCCAGGGTCCGGGTTTCGTTTTCACACTACCCATGGCCCCAGTAGGCTTCGACCCTGCTGGGCCCCTACAATTGCTGACATCTCCCTGAGGCGCGCGTGGAACAAAACGCGCCGTCGACGACTTGGGCTTGGTCCGGACGGTTACCGGACGGTCGGACGGCGGGCCGATGCGGCCACAATATGTGGAGTCCAGATTCCCAGAGTTTTATAGTAAAGGTATTAAATGATCTTTCAATTTGATGGCAGAAATGTATAGTCTAAGAGGGTAAATCTTTGAATGAATAAATATATTTTATCCTCTTTTAGTACCAAACAGCAAATTCATACTTTAAGAGGGTCCTTTTTCACTCGCCTATCGTCAACATCGAGCATGGTTTAAAAGCTTGTTACTTCAACTAACGCAATCCAACGCGATGTTTGACGAAAAGGCAACGAGAAAAAAGAGAGATAACGTCTGAAAACTCTGTTATAATTCCGTGATTTACTCGAATATTTGAAACTTACACCAGAAAATACGTTTTTTTTTTAAACCATTAAACGTTGAAAAAAAAACGCGTCATTAAGAATCTTGATTAATTTTGCAAGGCTTCGATTGTTATTCTTTTTTTGACAATTTTTATTTTTTAAGAAAATTATAAGTGTCAAAGTCCATGAAAAATAGCAGATGTTCAGAGGTCCTTACTGGTCAGTTTTACACAAATTTATAAATTGATTTCAATTGAAGCCTAGATAATATCCACAAGATACTATGTTTCCAAAATATCTGATGAAAAATGTGTAATAACGTCATAATCGCGTAAGAGCGGTTGTATGAAAAACAGTGTAAATGTATGTCGAGTTTGATGCCCTTAAACCCTAATATTTGTGACAATCCGTCTGGCACACCAAATAACAACGTCAATATATTAACTGTTATATTTATTAGTATTGCTTGTAACACCAAATTGAGAACTAAAACATAGTTTTACGAAATTAAAAAAACCCTTACGAATTTGTTGTACCCCGTTTCTGTTTGTTATACTGTACTTAGACTTGTATTTATTTTGAAAGGTGCCAAAAATACTAACTGATTCACTAAACCAACCTACAGAAAAACGGAAGTCGTGGTAAACTGACGCACAATTTGACGTAATTTCTCTGACCAGCTACTTATACAATCAGGAGATAAGATACGCTTCATCGTCTCATTAGAAACGTCATCAACATAAGAGAGAACAAATACGGACCTTGCTACACTTGCCAAATTCAGCAGAAATGTGTTAAACAACAGCAAACAACATTCCGAACTTAAAACACTCACTAGTTTAACAAACACAAACACAAAATCTTGATAGCAAATGCACTAGTTGAACACAAGTCACTTCCGACCAGACACCCAACGATCACTGAGTACGCTGAGGAAGTACCTTCTGTCACACTTAGAGTTCACAGACAGGACGGTGATAACGTCTAGATGCACTAACGCAATATATCACGTAGATATCATACGTAATACCTATATTATTGTACCATGAGTAATACGCTGGCGGACGCATGGACTATAATTAGTTATTATAAAGTTATTACACGCTCATTGTGCAAAGTGCACTGGTAGTGTATTGGGTTCATTCACATATCGACTACCCGTAGTTGTTTTACTATAGTGCACGCAGATAGATATAGGACTAAAGCGGGAATTACATTAGACCGACGCACACGTGATCCACGCCTGATTTGTACGTAGTCACGTCGCGTGGCGAGGATATAATGTAGCTCTAGATGTCTAGTTGCCATAAAAATTTATGGAGACCGACGCGCCCAGATCGGCGTACGTGGCCCACGTGCGGCTGCCAGCAGCTTCACCCGCATTAAAGTAGTTTCTCTATACAAATTTTGGACCTCCGTTTCATCCCCTAAGTGAGCGAATTTTGTAAAATCCTTTTTTATTCTTTATAAATATCACAAACTGCAACTGTGCAACTGCCTCATTGGTGTCGTGGTCACAAGCGCGACTACTAAGCGTGGGGTCCAATTCCCGGGTCGGGCAAATGGTGCTATTGGGCTTTTCCATTAGGAATTACTCTGTAGCAGCCGGAATTCGGAAGTTGGTGGTGTGACACCCCAGTGCCTCGGAAAGTACGTAAAGTCGTTGGTCCTGCGCCTGATCTCTCTCCGGTCTCGTCGGATTACCTTCCCATCCGACAATGAGAGTAATGGAATAAAGAATACACCTCTGTTTGCGCACGCAATTGTGCACTATAATATCTGCGTACTTGGCAAGTCTCTGTTGAGATTGGCCACCGTGATCGAAGTACGTTCGGTAGGATTATACATCACAAAGGCACCTCTGTGCGAAATTTCAGCGTTCTAGTTCCAAGGGCTATATTTCACCGGCACACCATGGCGACGCGACCAGTCGCCTCCACCAACAAAATGTATACAGCTCTTTAGAGAGTTATTTACCTGGTGTCCGTGTGGTTGCGCAACCAATTTGGCGGCGCGACCAGCTCGGAATTTAAACACTGTCTTAGTGTGGTGTATCGACTATGGTGTCTGTATGGTGTCTAGTTTGGTAGCTTACGGACACCATGGTGGCGCAACTGCTCGCACCGCCATGGTGTCCCGGTGAAATATAGCCCGCGTTGATGAGTTAGCGAGTGACTCGGGACTTTATCTTTTATATAAACAGATGTTAGTGCTTGTTAGTGTTCATTTCACTGACCACTAAATTGTCTGTGCTGACAGGATTTTGGTCAGTTGCAAATGACTAGTTGACCAGTTGAAAGTGATTAAGTTCTGGGACAGACGGTTGTAGTTATACATAACTGAAGAAGTCCAGGGGCAGGTGTTCCCTGCTATTCTTGGACACATTACCTATACATTCTCTCCGCCTACATAGGTAAACAGATAAATTAGCTATTATATATATATTAGCTATGTATTTATCTGCCAACCAAGTTTTTATTGTTGCCTGTACTAAACATTCTCATGGCCTGTAGGGAAAGAAAATCTATACATAAAATAAATCTTTTAAAGTTTTTAGTTGTGCGCGCATCACTTAAAATGTACGAAGTCGATGTAGATAACTTTTATACATTAAAATTGAGTGTAACTTGATATTACTTAGGCTTTGTTTCATCGCAATCGGTTGACTATGTCGAAAGATATACTACAATCATTGACTGTTTGGCGGTACGAAGTTCGCTGGGTTAGCTAGTACCTATTTAATATTTTAAATGTCGTGGGCCCATTGGGAAGTATGAATTTTTATTTTACGAGAACAACAGACTCGTGAAACCCAGGGGCCTTACCATGAGGTGTTCACGAGTGTGGGTAAGTGGTGGTGTGTGGGTCGGTGTTCGGTGTTGGTGATCTCGTCGGGAAAACCAGTTTAGAGGTAGGCGGAACAGAGAATAAAGTCCCGCAAACCTCCTTTGAAAAGGG
The DNA here is from genome assembly GCA_961205895.1 of Mythimna pallens. NCBI lineage: Eukaryota > Metazoa > Arthropoda > Insecta > Lepidoptera > Noctuidae > Mythimna > Mythimna pallens. Next base: position 3,107,449 of record OY540824.1, read on the forward strand.
AGGATCCTTCGACCAGACGGGTGTTATGTCTGGTGGGCAGCTGCCCGATAGACGATTTTGGGCTGTCGTATATATTCTAATCGTGCGGAGAACTTTGATTGCGCGATGCAGGATTAGTTCTTATGTGACGCCATAGATGTCGCTACATGTTAAAACGTAAAGCGAGCGAGCGAGTAAGAGGGATGAAGCTATACACCAAATACAGCTCCATCCCTTTACCAGTTCAGTTTTGGTCGTCAAATGGATCGCGTTAATAGCTCGTGGTAGGGCGCATTAAGTTTGAATGACATTGCTATAAACTACTGACTGATTACCTACTAGTAAACAATGCATTATGATAAATGAAAAAGAAATGTGTAGCATCCGGATATCATGCCAATCTCATTCGTAAACATTTCTTGCAACTATCGTAAGTGACGAGTGATTGATTAGGCATAATTCAGGGTTGTTATAGACATGAAATTCCGGAGCTTTTTTTAAAAACAAATATTCCATTATAGGAATAATATTACACCGGTTACGGATACGGTTTAGGGCCTGTGCACACCACGTTATTTTAAAAGCGCGTTTTAGAAACGTGCGTCGACGGCGCGCATTTATCCTATTAAAGATTCTACAGGCTATGTCTGACTCGCGTGGGTATCGCGTCTGTATATCTACAAACGCGCGTCAACTGCGCGATTAAAAAACGTGGTGTGCACAGGCCCTTACGGATATAAAATTATTACGGATTATTCGCCATTTATGGAAAGTTTCGCTTACGGATATTAGCTATATGTAGTTGTCTTAAATCGGAAAGGAAAACCCGGGGTCCTAGGACGCAAGGCAAAGAAGGAACATAGGAATAGGTTTTAGTCAGTAAAAGTTTAAAGCCCCCTCGCGCTCCACCCTAGTGCGAAAAGAGTTTTCTGAGAGAATTCTGAGACTCCTTTCCACCCCACTTAGAGCGTGGGAAGTCACTTGATGATTACCCAAGTAAAGAAAATGTTTTGCTCCATATCAACCGCCTAATCTTGTTGGTCTATTAATTTTTGACATCTTTCATTTTTGTGAACGTGAGGACTATGTTGATTGCTTTTTTTCTTTTCTAATTTTAACGTATGTCTGGCAATTTGAGTATTTTCTGCGGCCTACCCAAATGTCCTTTCTTTGGTATTGTTCGTCAAGTCGTTGAGCTCCTTAGTAGTCCTGAGTTGAGCTTTACGAATACTGACAAATGCTTGCACTGACTGGACAGGTCCACTCAAATTTGTATGGTTCTTTCTTCAAAAGACCATTTCAGACAAATCTGCATGGTTCTCATGTGATTTGACCATTACATATTTACTGTATGGACTTTAAAAGAGACTTTGACCCCTGAACACGAAAACAAACTGTTTTCGTGTTTCTCTCAGGGTAGTCAGCTAGGAAACACGGGCCACATCTAGTTTAAATAAATGACGAAAAAAAAAAAAATTGACGTGTAGAAGTGTTTTTTTAAACTTATTTACAAAATAAATATCATTTATCATTGCTGATGCAAAAATAAACATGTCATGACTTTTGAGAGGCAATAAGCCAGCCTGGGTCATAAAGACAACAGAGGAATTATGTTAACTGGCTAAAAAAAGTTACATAAAACATCCATAGAACTTACTTGATATCGTTTAACTTTTTAATCGCCTATGTCGGATAAATCCGACAAACCATCGATATATATGTACTACGCACTAGATTACGCGTGCCGAACACTCACTTCAATCGATTCAGGATTAGTGTAATCCATACACCTTCAACATTACACTATGTTGAAAGAAACGCGTAAGTGCTGCGAAATTCATGGCGCTTAAGACATTTTGGTCGCGAAAAAAGTATCCTCTAAAAGCTATCTTAGCGCTGTATGTTTTAATAGTTCTGTTAAACGGCATAATACCAATCTAGCGCTGCAGCGAACTTTTGTTTTAACTTTTCAGTATTTTGACAAATATTTTCCATGAACGTACTTGTTTATCTATAGAATATAAGTCTATGCGACAAACACTCTCGCGTTTATTCCGCACATCCACGACCAAAAACTCCATATTGTCAGCTCATCTAGCACCTATGTGGATTGAAGAAATGAAGAGCTATACGAGATAGAGTTACACAGACGCAAACATACGACCCTGGCTAATAAAACACGAAAACATGAATCGGACCAATCCGACGCAAGCGGTTGAAGGATTCAACAATGGCCATATCCTCTTATTACAAACACAAAGAAAGAAACGAAGCGGGTAACAAAGAACAACCACTAACTTGAAAATCTCAGAACTGGCTTCCTCAAATGAGAAATAGTTCATAGAATAGAATAGAATAGAATTAACAGAACTTTTATTCGGGACAGGCACATTACTACTACACTCTATTCGCGATAGCATTTGACAGAAGTTAAAAAAGGTTCGTTTTAGGGTACACTTTGTGATAAAAGTACAATATATTTATCATCATCATTTCAGCCGAAAGACGTCCACTGTTGGACATAGGCCTATGTCGCCACAATGATCGGTCCTGTGCGTCTCGCATCCATCGGATTCCCGCGATCCTCACCAGGTCATCGGTCCAACTTGTGGAAGGCCTTCAAACGCTGCGTCTTCCGGTACGTGGTCGCCATTCCAGAACAAAATTAAATTGAATTGAACTTTTCGTCCCCATCGATCATCTGTTCCGCGGGCAATGTGCCCTGCCCACTTCCACTTAAGTTTGGCGATTCTTCTGGCTATGTCTTTAACCTTGGTTCTTATTTATATATATATATTATGCTTTATTAAAGTTAAGATGCTGAATTTATTATAATCAACCCTTAAACCCTTAAATGTATTCATTTGAACTACCCATCTTCTGAATTGATGAGGCTTTTAATTAAATACATTATTTAGTCATGTTAAAAACCTAAAAAAAGCAGGGCTTGTCAGTACCTGCAACGTTTTTCATTATACTGTATAATAATATAGTTATTTCTATTTGTATGAATGTTAAATAATTATCTTGTTGCCTTGTATTATGTACAATTCATATGTTTTGTAAGGAGGAAACTTGTTGATACGCCATATTAAGAACATTGTAAAATTGTTTGACATAAAGTTATGTTTATTATCTAAGTGTTTAGTACTTACCTTACATTAATCAAATTTATTTGTAGGTAATGTTAAAATTTTATATTGAAACCATTACTTATTAAAATTGTTTGAATTTATCTCGAAAAATAAATGTTTTGTCTATGAGTCTCTTTTGTCTAATGCAGAAGTGAATGGAGTATTTTTTTTAAATTGATATAAACCAGTGCTTGACTGCGATCCCACCTGATGTTAAGCAGTGATGCAATCATTGATGGCGAGGCGCACTACTTTATTAAGAGCCTATTCACTCTAGCTTTGAAGGCACCTAAATTATAGTTGGACGGGAAGACCGCAGCAGGCAAGTTGTTCCAGTCCTTCGATGTACGCGGTGTAAACGACGAAGCAAAACGCTTAGTCCAGGCCGTTGAAGTTTCAACAACGTAAGGGTGGATACTCGCCGTACGTCGGATTTTCCGATGGTAGAAAGGAGATGGCGGAATCAAGTCATGCAATTTCCGCGCACAGTCACCAAAATGCAACCTGTAAAATACCGATAGGCTGGCTACCCTGCTGCGCCTGTGCTCGAGGCTTTGTAGATTGAACTTAACCAAATCTGGATCCCCATGGAGTATATGGATAAGTAAATTTCGTAGTCTTTACGCGATCAATATCCAGTTACTCAAGGTATACCAATGCAATACTATGTTAGTTACAATGTAGATTTTAAAACGCAATGACTGGCCTGTTGTTCTAGTGGTTAGTGGTCCTGACTGCCATGCCGGAAGTTGTGGGTTCAATTCTCACCAAAGACAAATGTTTGTGTGATGTATGTGTGATTTGCTGTATGGGTGCAATTTATGTATAATACGTATGTATTTAGAAATATAAGTATGTTTAATCAGTTGTCTAGTACTCGTAGCACAAGCTTTGCTTAGTTTGGGTAGACGCCGTTTTAAACACAAAGTAAAAAAAGGAACAAAAGTACAGAATACGAAGAAGATGAGTACCGAAAGAGTTACAGCATTTGCTGAAAGTTGCACCTATTGAAAATTTTCCGGACCGAAAACGCAATCAAATTCCTGGCACAGTTGCTATTAATACATGTACAACTTCAAAACATCTACGTAGTATCTAAATTAAGGCGTGTAAATCTAAACTGCGTGTGAAACCAGTGAACCCGAGCCCCACTGAGCGAAAATCACCCTTTCTATTTTTAATAGCTACAACACTATGTGCCAAGCCGGCTAAGATGCACTACACATTACGGACAATCATCATTTCATTAGTTATATAGTTTAACAAACACAAAAGGTTTCTTTACCTATAGTACCCTCTTTGTTGGGTTTCGTACAAACTTAAAAGGTAACTTGCGGTTTACGATTTATGACGTATTAAAAAAAAACTACTTCAATCTACTCGTAAACCAGTTTTCGGTGGGAGTTTATACATCATATATTTTTTTTAGTTTTATCATTCTCTTATTTTAGAAGTTACGGGGGACACACATTTTACCACTTTGGAAGTGTCTCGCGCAAACTATTCAGTATATAAAAAAATGATATTAGAAACCTCAATATCATTTTTGAAGACCTATCCATAGATAATACTCACACGTGTGGGTTTAATGAAAAAAAAAAACTTGAGTTTCAGTTCTAAGTATGGGGAACCCCCAAAATATATTGTTTTTGAAGTGAAACTTCTTTACGCACGCTTGACTTGGGGAGTAAGCTGGCGAACGCGTGACGTAAGCGTTACGAAAAGTGTGATCGGGCAAGGCGAACGGAAGTTATACATACAGATGGAACGAAAGAAGTTTCACTTCAGTCGTGTGGTCATAAGCACACTCGTTTTTTTTTTTCTATTTTTTGTGAAAATCTTAATGCGGTTTACAGAATACATCTATTTACCAAGTTTCAACAGTATAGCTCTTATAGTTCCGGAAAAAAAGTGGCTGTGACATACGGACGGACAGACAGACACATGACGAATCTTTAAGGGTTCCGTTTTTTGCCATTTGGCTACGGAACCCTAAAAATTATTTTTTGTCTGTTTTAAAAAGGAAATAGTTACTAAATACAATTATTATGATTTACTGTGATAATTCTGGAAATGTGATTTATAATGCTTAGGTCTATTTTATTGTAAAATTAAAATTATTTATTGTAATTATTATATTATTATTTTTTCATGGTTATGACCTCTTTGGAGACATGCATGTAGAGTAATGTATATGAGTAGTGTATAAGTACTGCTTATATGAAATATTCATTCGTCTTTTATTTTATAAAAATAACTAGCGGTCCCGGCAGACGTTGTTCTGCCCAAAAGCGGGATTAAGTAAAAAAAAAAAATTACCCTACTCTACCCTACTCTTTTCTTTGCTATAAACCACACGGAGGCCGAGACCTTTCCAACGAATGCAAAACCGTGGAAATCGGTTCGTGCGTTATGTAGTTATAGCGTCAGGAAGGAAAACCCGACTTATTTTTATATAGTAGATAAACATTTATCTCTTATGACAGCTTTTACTGCTGACTGTACCATTCTCATGGACTCGTAGGAAAATAAATATTTAATATTTTTAAATAACGTGGACTCATTGGGAACTTATGTTCGAATTTTAATTTTTCGAGGACAATAGACTCATGGACCTTTGGCAACAACCCCTCGCATTAAGTTCACCATTTTCTTTTTTGAAGTGGGAATTAATCCCATGACTTCTCGCTGTAGGGTGGAGCGTGAGGACGTTTTTTTATTAATATTATGAATAGGCTCGCGTTTGACCACTATCTCAATTGATGGTAAGCGATGATGTGGCCGACGATGGAGCACGCTTGTCTAGAAGTAACCTATTCACTGTTGACTTATAGACCTAGAGATAGATTACAGCTATCGCCTATCAGGAAACACAAACTCCGGCAGAAAATTCAAACCACTCCGCGTGTCAGACTTTTACTGACTAAAACATCTGTGTCCTTCAGGTGCCCTTTGCGTTCCAGGGCATGGGTTTCCTTTTCAAAATTAAAATATGTATTGCGATGTTAGAGAAATTGAATGGTTATATTAATATGATTATGCAAAACGCAGTAATTAACCGTATAATGTGCGCCAACCGTTACACTGGGCTTATTAGTCGAACTAATTACATTGCAAATTATACCCTCATTTCGATGTAATTAGAACCATTTTGGTTTGTATTGTTCTACGTGAGGTGCAATATGCTATTTGCATTAAAAAAAAATCTAATTAGAGTTTTTTGAGTCCAATTAACATGTGCAGATATTATTATTACAGAGTGTAAATTTTAAGAAAGTATTGTAAAAGGAAGCGGCGAAAGTTTCGTCGTTAGTTACATAAGATTAGTAATTTAATGTTACACTAATCCTGTTCACTAATTCATTTCTATCACGTCTGAACATCCTAGTTACTGACGATTCGGACACAATATATTCGGACACAGTGTCCGAATCGACACATTTTATATTCAATATTTTTTCACTGACGATTCGGACACAACCAAATTTATTGATGCTGTTTATTACAGTCAGATAAAAAAAGTTTTAAAATGTGATACAAAAAAATTGACTACCCGAAGTTACCGCCTTTATTCCACCATAAAATAGTTTTGGTAACGCTTTTTTTGCCATATATCGTATTTTAAAACTTTTTAACTGACTGGTGAATAAAAATGTACCAATTAGGACACTGTGTCCAAATATATTGTGTCCGTTTCGTCATCAACTCGAAAGTCCCGTAGTTTTCGTTTTACTAATTGTAATAAGACCACGATCACTAGTACCTACTTTATATAATTGAGTGATAATCATAACGATAGCTTGTCACGTGTATTAATTCAATTAAAAAACAAAGAAAATACATCATCCCGAGCACGTCGTAAATTCAGTCGAGTGAAACGGATCGCAAACACCGCACCGCAGAGAACGAATTTATACGCATCATACACTACAGGCCCTAGCTCCCGAGCGGTGCCACAAAACAGTAACTTTCTGAAGCCTACTCCTCGATAACTGCTAGGTTAATAGGTTTGAAAAAAAATATATACATAATATTTTTTTACACGTTTTCCTTTGAAACGGTTTTGATCTTTTAAAATATGTTCACATAAAAAAATTGGTAGATAAGTGTTCTTCAGAATTTACATAGCTTATGTACATCAATCTATATATTCGCAAAGAAAATGGTTTAGTCGCAGGCGGCAAAATGAGTATGCGCGCAATTAACTCCGGCCAGATGTTCAAGGGACTATACGCCTTAAGGTAGTCGTATCGCCAATTTAGTCGATTCTGTGATGTTACACCCGCACCATGCTGGACACTATATTTGTGAAAGACGAATGCCCACAATCGCCAATATTATTCACCCAAATTATGCATAATTTGTCATCTCTCTACAGTCATTCCTTTAAAGAAAAACAAGAATCTATAAAAGCGGCCAAAAAAAAAACATGTCTGTTGTAATATTTATTTTATTCTGCTTTTAGTATTCGTTAGACTGTAACACAGTCTAACTATCACGGTTCATGAGATACAGCCTGGTAACAGACGTACAATCAGACGGACGGACAGCGGAGTCTTAGTAATACGGTCCCGTTTTACCCTTTCGAGTACGGAACCCTAAAAATGACAAATATATAATCTAAGGTTTCTCTTAGTGTTATTTACTGAAATATTTGGTAATATGTCATTCGAGCTGGATGCAAACATAACTTGGCAAAATTATCCCACCAAAAACATTCTGTAAAAAACTAGCCAAGTCTCGATGGAACTGCTTGTTTATCTCTAAAAAGTAATGAAATCTAGACAAAGCGTGCCAAGTCTAAGGTTCCTTACTGCGATTTCTTTATTATTATAGTTAATGTTGTGTGACTTGGCCGTTGAACAATACGTTTTCCAAGTGGCAATAGGTAGCTCTTCTGGCGACAGATTGGTGCAAAGGTGTCATGGAGCACCTGGTTTTGTACCCTTGAATATCCTTCAACGGCCAAGTCACACAGTAAAGGATGGTACGGCAGTGTTTGCTTCGCGCTCGGCTTGCCCCCGATTAAACCAGTAGTTTCAGATCAATCTCAGAAATAGTTCACCCTTGTAGATGCATAAAAAATAACAAATACATTTAAATACACAAAAACTTTAGATAAGAAATCAACAACATTCCTCCCAACTTGTGAGACATTTTCATGAATGTCTGAGTTCGCTTTGAAGAGAAAGAAAGATAGTTTCAATTCGCCAAATACGACATTAGAATAATGATATTTTCTCAAAAAGTAATTTCCCCATGTCTTCGGTGTCTGATATCATAATTTAACGCGTATATATGTTTGTAATTTTTTATGCATCTACAAAAGTGAATTATTTCAGAGACACTCTTTAGAAGTTTGAAAAGGGAGGACCCTCCGACCAGACGGGTGTTATGTCTGGTGGGCAACTGCCCGATAGATGATTTCGGGCTGTTCTGTATGTTCAAATCGCGTGGAGAACTTTAATTGCGCGATGCAGGATTAGTTCTTATGTGACGCCATAGACGTCGCTACAAAAGACATTCTACAATTATTTATTCTAGATTATAAAGTGACAGGTAGTCAGACAAGAACAGTAATTGTCATTGAAACATATCAATTTTGTACGAAATCCTGGTTTATCCGCTCTAGCTAAGTAAATATTCTACATAGCCAACTTTAGGTTTAACCTCCACATTATTAAAGATTTTGCGTCTTCTTTAATAGTAGTATCAAAATAATTAAACGTCAAGATGACGTTTACAACTTTGTATCGGTTGCCGCCTACTCACGATCGGTGCCCGGAGAGGAGAGACACGGGCCACGGCGTCTCGAAGCGCGTTGTATGTACTTTGATTGGCGAAACCCTGAGTGGGCGATGTCCCTTATGCATAGTCACATATGAAGTCACCAATATTAGATCAAGATGTTAAAAATAAGTGCAACGTCAATTTAATTGTACCATTGTTCTCGATCGTGATGATAGACTTGAATGTATTTATGCATCATTTCATATCAAACAGTTTTGTGATTAAAATAATAACATGGTTTCATCATCATCTACATCTTCCTGCCCTTGTCCCATATTACTTGGGGTCGGCGCAAAACGTTTTTTCGATTCTGCCCTGTCACCCGTCACACTATCGCACCCTTTTCTTTCATATCACTCTTCACATATCCATCCATCTTTTCTTTGGCCTCTATCTCTCTCTTCATCCGTCTACATGTATATTTATAACACTTTTACTATTTTTTTCTGATTTTCTGCGCAACTTCCTTATTTTTTTCTTTCATAAGAACCTTCTCTTCTCTTTCAAACAAACACAACAAAAAAAGGATTAGCGAAATTGGTCCAGCCGTGGCCAAGAGAAAAAGGAATTAATTTTCATTTATATTATCAGATATAGAAACGCAGGAGCTGGCGACGCGGTAGGCCCAGAAGGAGATTGCGTGATGAATTGGACTCCTACGTAAAGGATTGGCAAGAAGTAGCTAAGGACAGAGAAGCATGGAATAATGGAAGGAAGGCCTTTGCCCTGGATTGGGACACAACTGTCTCAAAATAATAAATAATAGATATAGATTTCCGGGGAAATCGCTAGTTATGAATAAAGGAGAAGGAGACAGACACCCTGAATGGTTGAAGTGGGGCCCGATAAACAGTGATTAATATCTCTAAGTAACTTAGGCCCAGAGCAAGTAAGAAAAAGAACTATCTACAGTCCAAAGTCACCGTCATAAAACTAGTCATAATACACGAGATGAAAACATATGCGTTGCACTTTAAGTGCACCGGATGAGCTTGTGACTCGGCATCTCCATTTATATGTCTGCCCACGAGAACCACCCAACTATTTATGGAGGTAAGACTCATTTCAGGTAGAATGTTAAGTCGGCGCGCATACGTAATCTATAGAGAAAAATATATCACTTCTTGAAACATACTAGCTGCTGCCGGCGGCTTCGCCCGCGTGATAGTAGAAAATTATCCCAAGGGAACATACTCCTGGGATAAAAAGTATCCTACGTGCTATTCCAGGACATGGTCTACCCGTGTACCAAGTTTCATCGAAATCCTTTCAGTAGTTTTTGCGTGGAAGAGTAACAAACATCCAAACATCCATTCATCCATCCAAACATAAAACTTTAGCGTTTATAACATTAGTATGCCAGAAGACCAGACGAGATGGAGTATTTGGTCGTGGATGTGCGACCCTGGAGGAATTAACGCGAGAGTGTTTGGACATATCCCACGTACGCGGTTAAAAGATCTCCCCATTCCTACCAAGATCACACCATAACATACTACAAGTTCTATTTCTCTTAACATCTAAAAACATCAATTGAATATTGATTAGTTAGAATATCGTGACGAATATAACACATTTAAATTCAAATGTGGCATGTTTGTCGCGAATTACAAGTGAGTACTTAAATGCAAGCTAATCGAATAAAATTTACTGGAACTGCCAGTGACTTCGCACACTGTTATACTCAGTGTTATACTAGAAAATTATCCCAAGGTAACATACTGCTGAAAAAAAAGTCCCAGGTAAACCATGTTTTACCCTTGTACCAAATTTCATCCAAATCTGTACAGCCGTTCGAGCGTGAAAAAGTAACAAACGTACAATAATAACCATTTTAACTTCCGCCTTTTAATATTAGTGTGATGAATCGAATGCTTTGCTTTCATCGTGGTCAACGTTTACTATTGCACCTGTAAAGTCAGTCGTATAGAGCAACAAATAAGTATAAAATTTAAAAAAAAAGTAAGAAAGAAGATGTCGGACGATTTTCTTGATCTCTATTATATCTTAACTCATATATCCGATGGATGTTTAGAGATATGCAGAACAGAATGTACAGCCCACAAACCACCGTAGTCCGTTGAAAAGGCAGTATCCCCCGACCAGACGGATGTTAAATCTGATCTGGGCAACTGCCCGATATATGATTGCGGGCTGTAGTATATGCTCAAATCGCGAGGAGAACTCTAATTGCTCGATGCAGGATTACGTAGTTTAGTTTCTATGTGATGTCATAGATGTCGCTACAGATGTAGTGAGAAAAACCGCTGACGCCCAGCATGTTTATGTTTTACGTATTACAAGTAGAAAGTGTTCACGGTTACTTCTTACCCGAATGTGCAGCGTTCCAGTGTGTGTTTTCAGGTTTATTATTCACACTTTTTACTTGTCAGCAAGTGATTTGTATAGTGCGGAAACATGAGGATTTTGAGAACGTTGGTGTGTCGGGTTGGTATGCGGGTCACTGGTCTACGAGACATCTTCAATTGGGTCGTTTAAATTGCCACTGCTGTGCGTGCTCTCATTGTAATATGAGGAATCATACTAATAATACGAGTACTATAAAGGCAAAAGAATATATATACATTCGTCAATGTACATGCGTCGGATAGAACCGCTCTCGCGTTTATTTCGCCAGGGAGGCACACCCACGACCAAATACTCCATTTCGTCAGCTCTTCTGTCACCTATGGGGATTGAAAAGCTAAAAGAGATGGAGTACCCAGTCGCAAACACACGACCCTGGCGAATAGGACACGAAAACACTCGTGGACCAATCCAACGCAAGCGGTCAAAGGGTTAATTATGCATATAGATCGTTCGTTGTGGTGACATTTGGGGGAGCCCTATGTCCAGCAGTGGACGTCTTTCAGTATTATAATAATAATAATCATCATTATCATTTCAACTGATACAGATCGACAGACGCCGTGGGGGACTTTGTTTTATTACATGTTAGGATAGGTATATCCAGGGTTGGAAAAAAGTTTTTTTTTCTAATTTTATAAAACCAACAGTTCAATCTGTTTTAAAATTTTTAGTTTAGGAAATAATGTAAAATTTTACCTATAAATGTTTCATTTCTATTCTAGATCTTTTCAAATTCGCCTTAGTAAATTAAATATAAACAAAAAACGATTAATGGTATTTTTTTTTATTCTTGATAGGTTCACGTGATAGGTTGCGACGATGCGGTCGACGATGGAGCGCGCTTACCTAGAAGTAACCTATTCACTCTTGACTTAAAGATTCCCGGGTTGTAGCCATCAGGAAAAAGGATAAACAGTTATTTCATGTTCCATATCTCTAATTAATACTGAACGCTTTACATTTACCCTGTATAGTCTAGCTAATGTTGATTTTTAAATTGGGCGACAGTGAACTTTCCAAGCTTCTTTTTGATTGATTTGAAATTGAAATTTTCAATATTCTAACCATACACACCCGCCCACACATCTTCATCATCACCAGCCAGATCATCGGTTACCATCAGGTGAGATAGTGGTCAAACGCGAGCCTGTCCATAATAAAAAATAATAATTCTAATGCATGTTTAAAAAATTGGTTTTATCTTGTCCTAGAATCTTTTATTGAATAAATTACTTCTCACAAAATTCACAAATAATATAATAAAATATATATATATATATATAAATATTGTATGTTTTATTTAATTACAATGCCCATAAAACTTCAAAAATATAAAATAGCAATAGTATAAAGTCAAATGGTTTAATATCAAGCTATTTAATAGACTCCTAAATATTAATTTATTTTTATTATAACCATTCATTCACCATGAAAAATTTGTTTTAAAGCTTGTTTTTTCTTATTTTTTATACAATGCTTAAAACTTATTTTAATCTATGTTTTTAAACATGTTATAAAAACACATTTTAAATTGATACTGTTTTAAACATGTGTTTTTAAAACATCTTGTTTTAAATAATCCTGCCAAACCTGGGTATATCTTTTGTATTTTCTTAAAAATGAAGTACTACGGTGGACCGGGCGGCAGCGATTCATACGAATATGACTATAAAAATGATTCACGCACTTTCGCGTCGCGGCGTCGCTCGCCGTCACACGCACCCACGTGTCCTTCGTCTAATAGCGAAATGGCCACTAATAGCTTTAATAATATATTTATATTTAATGCTGCAATACCAACATAGTTTTATAGACCCTTGTTACTAACATTATGGATATTATTTTAGTACGTTTTTTTTTTTTAATAATTTGTCTTTTTGTATTTTTTATTTCGGTACATGCTAAATAATTTAAAAAAAAATGTGATGAAAAATCATGTAATAATGTGCACCGCCCGTTGCAAGGTGGTATCTAATATCGACCGACAGCGATTATAGAACGCGTGGGGCAACCTGCTTGAAAACCGTCATTTGCAACTTGACCCACTATAATCGGGCTTATTAGTAGGACTAAATCTGTCCGTGATAAGATAATCGATCTGTCCTAAAACCAGTATAGCGTGATTGGACCATAGTCAAAACTCATTGGAGTTGGTATTAGTACCAAACTGCTCTGTAGTAGTAGGGGCTATAAAGTTTTGTTATATGCTAATTATGATTATTATATTATTGATTACCAAATGCGGTTCCTTGCGTAATCGAATCGGGAATGAAGATGTCCGCAGTAGAACCAAGGTTACAGACTTAGTCCGAAGAATCGCCAAACTTAAGTGGCAATGGGCAGGGCACATTGCTCGTAAAACAGCCGAAAGCCTCCTACGAGGTGGACCGATGACTTAGAAAAACCCGAGGAATGCGAGACACACAGGACCGTTCATTGTAGCGACACTTGGCAGAAGCCTAAGTCCAACAGTGGACGTCTTCCGGCTGAAATGATGGTGATGATGAAATACTACTAATCTATATAACTTTATGGTATCAATATACGGATAGAAACTTTCAAATTTCAAAACAACAAATGAAATAAAAATAACAAATTGGCTTGAATCCAACAATAATATTTCCGTCTACTTCAAAACTCACTTGACCGATGTTATTGTTATTATATATACCCTGTATTTGAAGTGCGCTTCGTCTAAAAACACAACAATCTTTATCCAGAAACTAGCTTCTGCCAGCGGCTTCGCCCGCGTGAAAATAGGTTTTTCCAGATAAACTTTGGACCCCCGTTTCATCCCATTAGGGATTGAATTATGGAAAATCCTTTGTTAGTGCTCGCCTACGTCCTAAAAGGAAGCCTTGTGCAGAAATTCATGTTCCTAGTCCCAGTAGTTTCGGCTGTGCGTTGATATGTCAGTCAGTCAGTTCTGAAGTTAGAAATCCAACATGACATCATGTATAGACTGACTTCATCATCGAATCTTTTAAAGAAACAAGACTACACAACAATAGCTATAGGATGGTGCGGGCGACAGCTGTCGGATTTATACAAACAGTTATTGCTCTAAAGGGATGAAACGGATTCCTGATAGCTATAACCTTGGGGTCTTTAAGTCAAGAGTGAATAGGTTACTTCTAGGCAAGCATGCTCCATTATCGCTTACCATCAGGTGAGATAGTGGTCAAACGCGAGTCTATCAATAATAAAAAAACGGAGTTCCAAAGTTTGTATGGAGAAAACTACTATCAGGCGGACGAAGCCGCTTTCAGAACCTAGTTTAAACATAACAGCGGCCCAGAATTCTCCATCAGACAGAGGAATGAAGGGTCCGCTCCCTTCATTCCTCTGTCTGATGGAGAATTCTCCAACTATACGAGTCGCCTTAAAGCAACACTTAAATCTACGCTCATTATGATGAATCATCTCTCATCAGTAACAATCATTTGTACGTCATGAGATGTCACAAGGTGTTAGTTAACAGGCACACATAATAAAGTAAGATTGACCTAATTCAGTTTTACTATTAACCGACTTAAATACCAGTTTAATCAGGTCGTCGCTTATAATGTGATAGCAGTCTATTAATGTTTATGAATGTCGTTTTCAGATGTCATATAATATAACCACTGTTCGAGACTGGATCGTATATAGCACACCATATAAAAGGAGAAACTAACTGACTGACATATCAATGCACACAGCCGAAAATACTGGAATTAGGTACGTAAAATTTTGCAGAAAGCTTATTTTTTTACATCGGCGAACATTAAAGAGAGGATTTTCCAAAATGCGCCCCCTAAAGGGATGAAATGGGACTAAAAAGTTTGTATGGGAAAACAAATTTTTACGCGAGCGAAGCCGATGGTAGAAGTTAATCACGCTATAATAATTATTAAAGGCGAAAGTTTCTGAGTGTGTATGTTTGCTACTTTTTCACGCTCTAACGGCTGAACGGATTTCGATGAAACTTGGTACACGGGTAGATCATGTTGTGCATTTTTAATCCCGGAAATATATTCCCTTGGGATAACTCTCTACTATCATGCTGGTGAAGCCACTGGCTGCAACTAGTACCTAACGTATAATTGAGAAACTGCTCTCGCTACGTGTCTTTGCTTTTATTACATTTTTATTATTATTATTATTAATAGGCTCGCGTTTGACCACTATCTCACATGATGGTAAGCGATGATGTGGCCGACTATGGAACACGCTTGCTTAGGAGGCATCACTCTTGACATAAAGACCCCTAGGTTGTAGCTATTGGGAAACACAGACTCCGGCAGGGGATTCCACTCCTTAGCCGTTCGCCTAATGAATGTGTTCCCAAAACGCTTTGTACTTCCCTATATTTTCAGATTATGCAACGACACTCTCGTGCTATAAGCTGGGAACGTACATAATTATTAATTATACGCTGTTGCGAAACTTCCTATATAAGCGATTCGACAGTAATCGGCAGGTTTGAATCGATACCGGATTACGCTTTTCCTTTCAGCGGTTTATCGTTCAGCCATAGCACGCGCACTGAAGCGACAAGATCCAATATTAGATCATTCAAATCAAATCAAATAGTTTTTATTGAAGCCCTAAATTAGTAGTAGTAGGAACCTGTATTACAGAAGTCAGTGTCTTATCTCATTAGTGTCTACAGTCATTCTGTAATACAGGTTGCTACCTAGCTCGAAAAGTCGGGGCTTTAATAAAAACCTCTCCAGGTTTTATTCTAGACATAAGAATTTGTCCCACCAATGCGGACGACAGAAAGCGCGGTGTATTTCGTCGCCTAGTGAACGCGAATCCGCTGAAACTTGACGTCGCCACATCTTGTCCCACTATTTTTTTCGTCGTTTACAATGCTGCCAAATATATCGCGCAATCGTTGTCACGCTATATGAATGAATATACACGTGGTTTTAAACCAGAGACACAAAATAGATAGGTACAGAAGTCAATCTCATGTATGTAGTATGTACTTCACTTTTCATACCTACACTTGGCCACAGTAGAAATATGGAACAATATAGAAACTAAGCCTAGTTGACAATAGTACATTTTGATACAAGTGCCGAAAGTTTGTCATTGCGACCGAGGCGGAATTCTACCGGAGGGGCTATAGAGACAAATTTGCACGTGTCTCAAACGACTTTTTTCAATACACTTACGAAGAAATGAATAAACGGGGGTTGACCGGCGACTTGCGGGGGTCGACGCGCGCCCAGTCTGATACGATAAATGTAATAACATTGTGGTGGGGGAGAGCACGCGCTATTTCTGCACTAGTGCGGAAAGCAGTCTATTGCGTGCCTAAAAGCGGGTTTTCGAGTAAGTGTATTGAAAAATAATTACCTACGCTCTATTGAAGCACATTCATAGTGCGTACAGCTAAGGAGTGGAATTCCTTGCCGGAATCTGTGTTTCCTGATGGCTACAACCCGGGAATCTTTAAGTCAAAGGACATTGCTCGTCATCCATACATAGCTCGCCTAAGATCCAACAAGGTGGTGTATTTACTCTTTGGGTTTTAGATATATTCGATTAAACCTAAATTAAACAACGGACACTTTTGAGAATTCTGAAAAAATCAAAACACTCGGATTTTGAGGTTATAATTACGTCAATAAAAACATTCGGTATGTAGCAATAGCTTAGCATTTATTGCTGAATGACATTACTACCAAATGTCAAATGTTGTCATCTGTCAATTCGTTAACTGTCAGTGTCGATATTATTGTTCGTTTCAAACAGCGCTTTCAATCGAGTTTTTTGATAAGGCTTATTATGGTTCCATGACATCATAGCGGACTGTTTGTAACTAAAAATCATTATCGTATATCAAGTGTTGAGAATACTGATGCTTGTCTGTGTCAAACTCTTATTAAGAGTGCTGTTACAAAGACTTGGCTGTATGAGCTATAATACCTTTGCCTATTAAAAACCTCAAATTGAACCAAAAAATAATAGAACTATCGTCGAGGATTATGACGGAAGCTAAGGACGAAAGTGAATACTTTTTAAAATGTTTTCGAAATTAAAAAGTGTCCGTTCTATTATATAAGTAATGTATATTATTAAAAGAAATATTTCATGCGTGTTGGTTCATAGGCCATTTTTTACAATGTCCTTTAAATCAACTCTTATATCTGGAAATATTCAAGATTCTTTAATATAGGGAAACAAACCCCCCAGGGCGCAAACAAGCTGTTTAGCTATTGGGGTCACCGAGCGAGCCAAATGAGCCAGAGTGTTCAAATTGTGGCACAGCGCATGTCGCCACCGAGAGTGTAATGAAGAGAAATAGATTACTTTCTACTCTAGTAATAAACAAGCGACGTTATTACTGAAAGATGTCACTTTAACAAATAAGTATACAAATTTTCTTTTGTTTGTCTGACACTCTACACATATCTACATATATCTATCTATAATTCTATACATACTTATAATAACTCAGTAGAAGTTTTAGTTGTGCGCGCATCACATAAAATATACAAAATCGATGTATCTATAATTCTATACATACTTATAATAACTCAGTAGAAGTTTTAGTTGTGCGCGCATCACATAAAATATACAAAATCGATGTAGATAACTTCTATACATTAAAATTGTGTGTAACTTGATATATTACTTAGGCTTTGGTTCATCGCAATCGGTTGACTATATATACTTCATTCATTGACTGTTAGACGGTATGAAGTTCGCCGGTCAGCTAGATCACAATAAAATTAGACATTTAAACTAACCTTTTTATTAACTGTCCGTTCTAGCGATTTTGACTTTTATTGCGTTACGGCAAGACAAATGACGGCCGCAGTATTTGGTATTGTAACAACTTTTTTGCCTTTAATGCCATCTTTACATCTACGGAATAGAAGTCTAAATTGGTTGAACGGACAGTAAAAAAAGGTTTTGTTAAATGTCTAATCTTATTGCGAATGGAGTATAAGTAGTATTATGAATGTCATGATTATAAATGAAGATATTGAGGACCCACTTTTTTATAGTGTTAACATACGCTCGAATTTGGTAAGACGGATGTGGTCCACCCGTACCAAGGTCAAACGTGACCCAGCGTGTGTTTGGTCCGTCATACCAAGTTCGAGATTGTAATAACAATACTACTGCGCGCCGCGAAGCGATACTCTTTACGAGTAAGTTCATCGGAGTCGGAAACAAATAAGAAAATTCCTAAGAATGTAAAACTCAAGGGCGAAGAAAGCCAGGCATGCTACAATCCGTACGGAATTACAATAGGTGTTCAATAACTTTCTTTGGTAGGAGAGGTATGAATATTCTTCATACGTGCTGTTCATCACCCAAAAGAACCAGAACTTGTGTTACAGTTTAGTTTAGCCTAATAGCAACCTGTTTCACTAGAATAAAGTTCAGATTAGTGGACAAAAATGTATAGAATATTAAGGGAAGGTAGGACGGAAGATAATGGTATTATTATTACATTGGGTAGGCAGTGAATAAGGCTGAAATTAAGGATAGTTTCGTTACAGTGCAAAGGAGGAAGCGCCGAACGCGGAAACGGAATCTCTATACCAAAGCGCCAACAGCGTATGTTGCGCATGTGCGTGCCGCTCAACCGAACACACCGGTATACATCTCCCGCCTGTTACACCACAAAGGCGGAGGACATCGTCGAATATGCATCCCAAAAGTTGAAGTGCACACTGCCCTGTGTTCAAAAATGAGGTTAAACTTAACTCTAATGACGTCGTCGGGGTAGATACTCTACGCTCGCATTTTTGAACGCGAACTTAGAGTTCAACTGTCAATGTCAAGCAAGTGTCTTGCTAGCTTGCTTGCAGCTTAGATTTAGAGTTACAACAATAAAACTAATCGCGTTTTAATGTTTGGCTCGCATAATCGCGTTTAGCCGCTGTCACTAGTGTCACTTGTAAAAATACAACAAAAGAAAAATACAGACACCCGCATTAAGAAAAAATTGTCTGTGTGCTGTTGAGGATTCATAATGTAGTCACATCCACGTAGAATCTTCCGTCCACAAGTCAGACGCGGAAACTTATTAAGCACTCTCACTCCACCCGAAACGGGTGGAGCAAGAGTGGCGAGTCTATGAGGAAACAAGTTTTAACTTCTTTATTATTTTCGGACACAAAGTGGGGACCACGACGAAGCATTTCGCCTCGTCGTTTATACCGCGTACATCGAAGGACTGGAACAATTTGCCTGCTGCGGTCTTCCCGTTCGATTATAATTGAGGTGTTTTCAAGGCTAGAGTGAATAGGTTCTTAATAAACTAGTGCGCCTCACCATCAACGATTGCATCACTGCTTACCATCAGGTGGGATCCCAGTCAAGCACTAGTTAATAACAATTTAAAAAAAAAAGATTACCTAAACATTGTAGTAAGAACATTACACAAGCAACAACAAAAACAATACAAGGGTTTATTATTATTTAACACAAGATAAAGATAATATTCACACGGCTCTCATTATAAACAAACAAAGAATGCGTTCATATGATCATCGCCATATTATGAGGAAGGACGTTGGCGCGGGCGGTTACCGCCATATGCGGATAGTAAAGCCAGTGTGTATTATGTATAAAACTGGCTTTAATGAACTTGTATTCAAGTTCCGTGAATGAGTAAGGCTAATATTTCGAGCCACGACGAAAATTTTATGCGCGTGATCTGCTAACGGTTCTGCGAATGTGACGCGCAACGCTGTTAAATTGTCCAGCAACATTATAAGAATGCATCGTAAATTATTGGAGGGCAAATTGCGGGACATTGGGCAACGTTGCAGCATCACGTTGGGGGACATTTTGTCTCCTAATGTATCTATTTATGGTTGACAGAAGGATCGAGGATCTTTATTAGATATCCAGGCACACATCACAGTGTGTCAAAAGAACTTGGCTAAACTTTTCGAACATTAGATATATCCGCCAATCACTCTTGCGCCAAACACCCGCCAGGGTCGCACATCCATGACCAATGTGTGGTATTTCATTTTGCATGTTTTTAATTGTCTTCACACCGACTCCCATTATACAGGCTTGCCTATTTTGGGAGCCCAGTGACCCCAAATACTTATAACTGCGATGCGTTGATCGATGTAAGTGCGGGGCGCAGCACAATGCCCTCCAGTAGGAACAGCTGCTGCTGGATCCGCAACTGGAACTGCTGCTGCTGCTGTTGCAGCTGCTGCTGAAAGGCAGCCAGCTCCCGCTGCACCAGCATCAGCAGCTGGCTCTCCGGATCGGGCTGGGGCGTTGGCTGACTCTGCTCCTGCCCCCGCTCGCGCTCCCCTGCCAGTCTGCAAGAGTCGTCCTTTGGCAACTCTTACTGGCCCCAGGCTTTCCGTAGCCGAGCGTTGTCGGCCCAAAGCTTGGAAAGCCTCCTGCGGATGGGGTCCACCACCTCTTGGAGAGAGGTCCTGGCCTGGGAGATAGCACTCCTCTTGGAGGACTTCTCCCTTTTTTGGCTACGCTATTCAGGCCAGATGCCAGGACTAACTCTAGCCTCTCTAGCGCCTCATCGATAGCCGAGTCGCCTCCGGTGTCTGGCTCACTGCCAGATAGCCCCGAGGGGTCAGCCTCAGTGCTGGTCGCTCTGGGGTGGCGTCCCTCCACGGCGAGCCTTTCAGCTCGCTGGGTACACTCTTGGGCAGTGAGCCCCCTCCCCGTTTCTCGCGCTCGGCCCACACCGCGGCTGCTGGTAGGGATTTTGATTTTTTTCGCAAATCCCGCTCTTGGGCGGAGCTAGAGATAGTGTCAGACTTTTACTGACTAAAAACACACTCCTGTTCCTACGTTGCCTTCGTCCCAGGGCCCCGGGTTTCGTTTTCACACTACATAGCCCCTACGATTTGCTGCTACCATTACTGCTTCGCAGAAGAAGGCGACCGCCTGCCACTCTTCCTCGCTCCAGACCATGGCCTGTCCCAAGGCCCGACGCGAGAGATCGCCGCCGACACTTTCGCACTATAAATATTTCTTGCATACTTGGCAATGTTCAGATTGGCCACAGTGATCGAAATTCGGTCGGGAGGATTATTTACAGCGCTCCATGGGCCAAGTATTACGAAAACCTACGCAAACCTAAGTATCCGCCCGGAAGTCAGGAAGGCGTGATTACACATAATTCAATAAAGCGTTAGCGTTGTAACTGTGTCGCCAATTTTCTTGTTAACTTGACGCTCAAGTACTCGTCGGGGTCCAATAAGGAAGCAGAGTGCAATCACCAGCAGTGTACCCCGCCTCTCTCGATATGCGTCTTATATGCACATTTTGTAAATGATCTTCCAAATGTTCTTTGATGTCCTCATATTTTTAGCGGAACCGTTAAAACTAAAGTCATTTAGTGTTCCGTATCGAGGTTAGGTTGAAGGTTAGGAAATTTTAGTGTAGGGTAGTACTAAACAGAAGAAGTAAACTCGTAGGTCAAATTCTTCTTCTTAGCATGTTGATGGCAAAACTAGGTAAAATCCTTGCCTGGCCCAGTATTCGGCCACGGCAGTGCCGTCCGCTGATGCTGTTATTACTTATTAGGTCCCTACGTGAACTGGTAACAGGGCACGTGGGGACCTAATGAGTCAGTCAGGCATAGTCTGCGGAGAGATGCCGCACAAACAATGAAGATCGGAACCGTCCGAGAACCCTCATCTGTGGAGATTGTCTTTGCTGCGGCCAACTTGGGTGCGGAGTCTATTTAGAGTTTTCCAGGTGCCATGCCATGGCCCCATGGAAACTCGTGTCCAGGAGAGAGGCTCTCCGACGGCTCGACAAAATCATCAATAGGACATAGTAGAAGTAGGGCCGAAACACACAACGGTATAGACAAAAAAAAAAAAACAATTGATAAATTTATAAAAACACCAGTAATATTTTAAAACATTGGGAGTACACGTGACATAATGATAATGATTCAGTGAGTCCGACATAACCCTCTGTTCTGCCTAGACTGAGGGTGTCTATGATTACCACAAAAAAGAAAAAACGAGGAAATTTCAGGAGAATGAAGATTCATTTAAATATCAGTCCAATCTCTTATCCAGTTTAATATCACATTAAAAATGTGTTAAGTGACCTTCTTTGAGCTGGAATGCATTTGTCCTTGAACCAAGCCTACGGCTAACAGTAGTCCGTAGTGAAAACACTATATTATGTTTGACGTTGAACAGACATTGCACGTCAAGGTTGCCCATTGAGTCATGGTCGGGATTGTCGAACTATAAAACTAAAACTGCTTTTTGATAGATGTAACAGAAGAAAATACAATCAGAATGGTACCACAGTGTGAAAGTGAAACAAGGGGACGAAGGCAAAGAAGGAACAGGAGTGGGTTTTTAGTCACTATCATCTCTAGCTCCGGCCAAGAGCAGCATTTGTCATTAGATGATATTCCCACCTAAAACATAAAAAAGATGATGGCGGCAGGCACACATACTACAAAAGCAGAGTAATGGATTAACTGGATAAGTTTCGTAGATATTCTTTTTAACGTAATTCGAGAATGAATCCAAGAAAATAAATGTAAACTCAACAAGTTGTCACAACCCAGTGTTGGGCACGCCATAATTATGGCGGTAAGTCTGTCTTTGAGAGTGGCTGGCTAGAAAGACGTCACGCCGTCTTCACCTTCCGCATTATCAGGTCCTCACCGGACACGGTAAGTTCGGGACGTTCCTGCACCGGATTCGTGCGTAAGAAACGCTCGGGTGTCTACATTGTATGGACCGCCCGGAGGTCACGGAGCAGCGGTGTAGCATACTTGGAGGTGTGCCCCGCTTGGGCGGAGCACCGACGTGTCCTCGTGGGGACGATCGGCGACTACAACCTCTCGCGCCGGTCCCTAATACAAGCCATGGTCCGGAACGAGGAGGAATGGTAGGCGGACGCCTTCTTCTGAGAAGTAGTAATGCTAGCGAAGGAGGCGGCTGCACGCGCCAACCGCCGGAATCCCAACCCCAAATTTCAGCCACCGTAGGCGTAGGCTTGTGGACGACAAGCAAGGGGTAGCTCGCCGTCCGGCCGCCCGAGTCGTCGACGGCGCACCTCAAAGAGATGTCAGCAAAACCGCAAGGCCACATCAGGGCCGAAGCCTACTGGGGCCATGATTTCACTTCCGTAAGGGAAACCCGGGGTGTGCTATGAGTACTAGACAACTGATAAACATACTTATTAAATATATTTCTAAATACACACATATCTATAATATAAAAATGAATCGCAAAATGTGTTGGTAAGCGCATAACTCAACAACGCCTGAACCAATTTGGCCAATTCTTTTTTTAAAATGTTCGTTGAAGTTCAAGGATGGTTTTTACGGCGAGAAAAATCGAATAGACGAGGGTAGAGTAGGGTAGAGTAGGGTAGAGTAGGGTAGAGTAGGGTAGAGTAGGGTAGAGTAGGGTATAGTAGGGTAGAGTAGGGTAGAGTAGGGTAGAGTAGGGTAGAGTAGGGTAGAGTAGGGTAGAGTAAGGTAGAGTAGGGTAGAGTAGGGTAGAGTAAGGTAGAGTAGGGTAGAGTAGTCAGTTGACGGGAGCGAAGCCGCGGGCAAAAGCTAGTTAAAGATAAATTACACCCAGACATAGAACAAATGATCGTGGTCATCACACAAACATGTGTCTTGAATCGAACACACGACCTCCCGCATAACATTCAGGGCCATTAACCACACTAAACCAACAGACAGGACAGTCAAAACTCAGTTGTAAATAACATAGTAAGTATTGGTATACCTTGAGTAACTGGATATTGATCGTGTATACGTTACGAAATTTACTTATTCAGACTAGTCTAAGGATAGAGCAAGATGACTGTTTGTTTACATAAATCCCACATCGCGCTTACTGGAGTATACCCACTTTTCCACCCAAGCTCGCATTCCTAACTAAACGAAAAAAACAGATTTAAAAATGCCTAACACGCTCTGACCGTTACTTGTTACGTATTATCAATACATCTGTACTCTTCTTCTCTTCTAATCTATAGTAAACTCGTTAAACTTTGGGCCCAGTAGGTGGCTACGTTAACTGCAGCGTCACGCATCACACAAACAAAACTTGGTGAAATGGGATACTCAATGTCCCTGGCTAACGAGAGCTGGTGCAAACCGGTAGTGCTTGACACTAACAATCGCTGAGAAGTATGACAGAGCAAGGAACTTCACGGACGCTTTTTTAGGGTTCCGTACCTCAAAAGGTAAAAACGGAACCCTTATAGGATCACTTTGTTGTCCGTCTGTCTGTCTGTCTGTCTGTCTGTCAAGACCTTTTTTCTCAGGAACGCGTGGAGGTATCAAGCTGAAATTCATATCAAATACTCAAGTCTATGGTCTCTTGGAGCTGTGAAAAAATCAAACTTCTAAGTCAACGCGATCAAAAGATACTCCCGTTTATGCCGCAAATTTTCGACACTCGCAAGGGAATCAAAACCTACAGGGTACTTCCCGTGAACTCAGAATCTTGAAATTTGGTATGAAGCAACGTCTTATAGCAGAGATATAGGAAAAATTGCGAAAAGTATACATTTTTAGTTATATCATATAATAAAAATATTTTTAATAATTTTAAACTTACTACCCCTTTCCTCATGAACGCGTAGTGGTATTATATTGAAATTCATATCAAATACTCAAATCTATAATACCTTTAAGCTGTAACAAAATCAAACTTCTATGTCAACGCAATCAAAAGAAACAGGAATTAAAACCGCATATTTTGAAACTCGCCACTACTCGCAAGGGAATCAAAACCTACAGGGTACTTCCCGTGAACTCAGAATCTTGAAATTTGGTACGAAGCAACGTCTTATAACACAGATAAAGGAAAAATTGCGAAAAGCATAAATTTTTAGTTACATCATATAATACAAATATTTTTAATAATTTTAAACTTATTACCCCTTTACTCATGAACGCGTAGTGGTATTATATTGAAATTCTTAACAAATACTCAAGTCTATAATATCTTTAAGCTGTAATAAAATCAAACTTCTACGTCAACGCAATCAAAAGATACAGCAATTAAAGCCGCATATTTTGAAACTCGCAACTACTCGCAAGGGAATCAAAACCTAAAGGATACTTCCAGACGACCTGGAATCTTGAAATTTGGCATGAAGCAACGTTATAAAGTACACATATAGGAAAAATTCCGAAAATCTTAAATTTTTAGTTACATCACATAGTATATTTTTTTTAATAATCATAAACTTACTACCTACAGGTTTGTACGGAACCCTCGGTGCGCGAGTCTGACTCGCACTTGGCCGGTTTTTTTTATGTAGAACAATTGGCGTCCGTAGCCTGGCTGCGTTTCGGTGACCTGTGTGAAGGTTTTTTTTGTGACGAAGTTATATCGGAAGTGCCGTACTAGAGGTATGAGCCCAACCCAGTTCTTGATAATGGTCATATCACTTTGTATTAGGATCGGCCCATCATCGCTGACAGGACTATTGTAGCCAATAAGCCTGATATAGTGGTGGTGGACCGAAGCGAGAGGCGTACAATGATTGTTGACATATCCGTTCAGTATGATGAAAACCTGTGATAGCCGAAAAAGATAAACAAATCAAGTATATTGACTTAACTCGCGAGGTTGTCGACATGTGGGATGTGGACTCAGCGATCATTGTACCTATAGTCGTGTCAGCCAATGGCTTAAAAGCCAGGAGCCTCGACCGACACCTTAGGAGGCTCTCGTTAGGCGACTGGATCAAGGGTTTGATTCAGAAAGCTGTATTTCGGGACATGGCATTTAATAGTTGACCCGGCAAACATTGTTCTGCCATAAATTTTATCGAAGAAAAAAAATTGATGTGGGATTAGGAGGGTAAATAATAGCCTACAATCTAATCTAAGATCACATAAAAATCGGTCAAACCGTTTTGGAGGAGTTCGGTAACAAATACTGTGACACGAGGTTTGTCAACTCTTCAGATTAATGGGCTACCATTTATCGAGGAAGAATCTTTCTTCTTCTTGGTCCATTCATTAGGTGTTTCCTCGACCGCAATATCTTTCAGATATTTTTGAAGCGTTCATCAACTTCTTTATGTTGAATCGACTGGAATGTGCCTATTAGACTGAGGTCATGCTTAACTCGACATACATATTCCACACCCTCCATGACTTCTTTACAATTCGAATTAACTTAATTTTCGTCATATTTATTTTGATTTCGACCTCAAGGCTGGCGTGGTTCAGTTGTTCGAGCATAGAGGCAAAACACAAAAACTGCGATGCGACTTCACATCGTATAAATCTCTCATAGATTTATATCGCACGACACGACGCATCACAAGAACTTGCGAATTAATTAGCATCGCACGTTGTATCGTCACCTGAAACGACGTTTTGCTGCACGAAATCGCATCGCAGCAACTCACATCATTAAAAAATAATAATTAAAAAACAGAAAAAAGCCTGAAGACACGCTTTTCAGGTTTGTTTTGGTTTTGTTGTGAGGTTAAGGTTGTTTTACTATACATATGAGTTTTTCAGTCTATGTTTGGAGTCATATTTTTATTGTATCATTCAATTTATTATGTATAAGTGTATTTATGTTCAAAAAATCATTTATGGTGTTGTAATAATTTGTTGCTAAGAAAATGTTCTTGCCGTCTTGTCTCTCTGCCAAGGGTTTAACTGTTTAAAAGTTATAGGGGGTGAAAGGGCACAACTCCTACTTTACATTCAAATTAGGGTGGGGATTTTTTAAATTTTTAGTTAGTATCCTGTCTTCATAGACGATAGCTTATTTTGTAAAAAAAAATTAACTTATTTATTTTTGCAACGTACAATGAACTCTATTAAAAATAGAACAATAGCATCCGAAAAATATGATATTTTAAGTGCAACTGAGCGAACTGTGAACGCGCAACTTGGCCGACTGCCAAGCCCCTTGCGATATTGAGAACAATACGTAGACAGCACTTTAACGTCGATATACCACCTCACCTGCTGCAATACTAGTTTGCTAGTTTCGGACTCAAACAAACCTTGAGGCAGAGATGAGCTCACGTCTCGGCCCCTGCCAAGGACACCTTAGGCGTCGGGAGTACAAAGAAGATTTGCAGTCACCATAGGCGCGGGCTTGCAGACGGCGAGCAAGGGGTAGCTCGCCGGCCCCCCGGTAACGAGCAAGCCCTGGTCAACGGCGTGTCGTTTTCCACAAGCGCTTCAAGGAAATTTCAGCAAGATTGACAGGACCACTTAGGGCC
Source organism: Mythimna pallens (assembly GCA_961205895.1). Taxonomy (NCBI): domain Eukaryota; kingdom Metazoa; phylum Arthropoda; class Insecta; order Lepidoptera; family Noctuidae; genus Mythimna; species Mythimna pallens. The sequence continues at coordinate 3,134,931 of OY540824.1, forward strand.
GATGCCTACTAGGGCTACAGATTGTTAGAAGGTGTTACTGTGGCCCTCGTAAAAAGGTAACTGAAGGAACACTGCGCGTTTTAGTCAATGAAAGTCTGACACTTCCTCGCTTCACCCAGAGATGGAGAAGTCATTCAAATGAAAATGACATAGACCATTTAAGTACTAGATTTTTGAAAAGCAGTATCTTATCTTATTGTGGGGCTAAGTGAATCAGTTATATAGCTTGGCAAAAGGGTAAGGGCTTCGCAAAGGTCTGCGCACAGGGCCTCGTAATAGCTAAGTCCACCCCTGCAAGGCTGATAATGAAACCCGGCTAAGTGCAAGTAAGCAGTAATAATGGCATTAATATGTAGCCTGGTGTGTAATTTATTTCAATCTGTAAACATCAATCCCACCAAAAACATTCTTACAAAAACTAGCTAAGTCTCAATGGAGCTGCTTGTTTATCTCTAAAAAGTAATGAAATCTAGACAAAGCGTGCCAAGTCTAAGGTTCCTTACTACGATTTCTTTATTATTATAGTTAATGTTGTGTGACTTCAATATACACTTTCTGTTTATTAGTGGTATATTATTACGACTATGTCATGAGAGTCTCTCTCAAACTAAAGGAGACCACAATCATGAAGAATATTTTTTTTATTTCGTATGTAGTTACACAAGTGACGAGTTACAGGGCAGAATGGAAGAAAAGAACTTATTGCACCAACACCAAATAACATGGGACAAGGGCAGGAAGATGATAATGATAATTATGTAGTTACACAATACTCTTATTTATAGAATTATAAATGTAGACCACTAATTTTTAAACAAATTAATACAAAAGCAAAGTAGGATGCTATAAAATTAAACCCTCGATTCCCAACAAGACTATTGGTAACAAACAGAACGTAGGTACTTTCTCATTTAGAATATTAATAGTAATAAGCGAGATTCATTGTTGACAACATTATCGCTTACCATCAGGCAAGATGGTGGTCCAATGAGAGCATATCAAGAATAAAAAAAAAATTGTATAATAATAGTATAAATTAAAAACATCTATTATCTTGTGAGAATGTGTAAGTTTTAAACTTATTCACGAATGGACATTTTGCTCCTTCCCTATTGAGCTTTTTGGTCAGTCTGTGTTGGTTTTAATATTACAATATTCAGAAACCAGAAAACTTTCTAAACTTGCACCATAGTGATATTATGATTTTTTAAGCATATGATTATAACATTTCCAGCATGCAGCAGTAATTTTGTTTCTACATGAACATGCTGGGAAACAGTTGAAAGTACCACCTCTAAGTTATTACAAATTACAAAGTTCCTCATTTCTCTTTGGTTATGTCAAGTCATTTACATGATTTATGTATTTTCAAGAAGCTATAAAACTAACATAAACTGTGTTGTAAACACTTGCTTATTTTTCACACTAATCAGTTGCATTCCTTGATTGCATTCTTTTGTAGGAAGTTGTTCCAATCTGCATTATGAGCCTTCAGATACCATAAAGTAGTCATATATTCAGTCAGTGTTAGTAAATGGGTTCACTTATAATGGAATATGAGTTTTAAAGGCAGAAGACATAAATATGAGAACTTTAAGATAACATATTTTGCCATAATACTATAAACAAACATGTAAATATGGTCCATTATGAATCACTACCCTGACAAATACGCAAGTGAAGAGAAATAATCAAATTTAGGTATCTAAATTTGTATTCAGGACAACCGAAACAGAGTTCAGAAAGTGTTACACATACGATAGATCTATGTACGCGGAGAGTAAAATTAGAAAAAATAAATATCTACACCACTGAGCTGCGTAAGGTGGACTAATCAAAGACTGATTAACTAAAATCCTTTAACACGTCTTAATTACAAGGAAACTTACCTTAAAATAGGTCTTCAAAATGAGTAATTCGTTTTCGGTGCTCGACACATTATTTCTAAAAATCCGATCAGGAATAAATATGCACTGTCCATTGTCGTTACCAAATCATCGTTACACTATTCGTATACTTTTAGCACATATTTGTATTGTTAAAATAATACACGATTTCATCAAACCGTAGTATATTACAACTATACTGACCTGAAAATCACTAGAAATTAAAAACACTCCCCTCAGAGCGCGACCAAGAACAATACGACCATTGCCACCACCACCACAGATTAAATATTACTTTAACTTTACATACTCTTTGTATATGTTGCCACTGTTTGACGTTATTTAACGTTTACGTAAACGTCTTGTATACACTACGGACTAACCGTTTAGTGTTTACGTTACAAGTTCTGAGACATAGCATACTCAGACTAATATTTAAGCACAAGTTACAAAGTTGTGGTTGCAAAAAGTGCGGAAAACTTTGAGCGGACCGATAAATTTTTTTTGGATAAAAAAATCTTTTTTAATTTTTATCTATTTAAGAATCAGTTTTGCATTATATCGTAAATATTATATTGATTGTACATAATATATATTAGTTATGTTTTTGTATAGTTTGCGGGAATCGGTAAGATTTTTTAAATATTTTAATGAACTGAATGACTTGGCGGATCCGGGGGTCTTTGTACCCCCGGCTACTGACTTTGTAATAGTTGCTTCGTCAATTTTCATGTCAAATGAATCTGGAATGGAGACGGACGGTTCCAATGCCCAACGTGGGCGGACAAGAAACAGACTGTGCAACAAGAAAAAAGGAAGCACAGTCAGGCTATTGATGGTAAGACTGGATGTTGCTGTGCTAGTTCAGATAGTGGAAACAGTAACTCTGCCCCTGTCTCGCCGTCACGCCGAGTAGTACTCCGAGCCCTCAGGGTTCATCTTTGTACCAGTATCTGGTGTTGCAAGGAATAAGTATGAGGCCACTGACATCAGCCTGTTTATTGTTCATGTACAAAAAGAGGTCAAGTCACCTAGTGATAATTACACCTTACACTTACACACATCCTTGCAGGTCTCCTAGTGTGCCGAGGCAGCCACGTTTAAAATATAAACTTGGTGAGGATGGGTTATGGGATAGGTTTAGAACTCTTGTAGATGTTAAGCTTTCTTCTAATTTACAAAATAATTTATCAGACGATCTTATTGATTGTAATAATAATTTTACAAATGCACTTATACAAGCTGCAGATGAAACTTTACCAATTCAGCCAATGGTCGCATTTCTTCTCCTTCTTGGTGGGAAAAAGAATGTTCCCAAGTAGTTAAAGCCAGAAAGGAAGCGGAAAAAGGTACAAAAATAACATGACAGAAAATAATTTTAAAATTGTATGTGATGCTATGGCCAAAGCACGTTTTCAAAAAATTTTGTCTTTCGATCTCTCCTAATGTCAACACTTCTATTGTGTGGCAAAACATCAGAACATTTAGAAATGGAGTTACTCCTTCTAATGTTTCTGGCATTCCCCTTAATTTAAGGAACTCTTTTCTTAATCAGTTAGCTCCGACATCTGTTCCAGAGCAAGACTTATTTATGATAACATTCCTCCTTCTATTTCTCATAACCAAAGCCCACTAAATTCTTCCTTCACAATGGAAGAGTTATAGGGCGTTCTATCCTCAGTTAAAGATTCCGCATTTATCCTCCATCCTTCCTTATTCATCATTTCAGCTGAAAGACGTCCACTGTTGGACATAGGCCTCCCCCAAGTGTCGCCACAATGAACGGTCCTGTGCGTCTCCCATTCATCGGACTACCGCAACCGTTACTAAGTCATCGGTCCATTCCTTATTCATTCCTGGCTAATTTTAATGAAACTTCACTTGAATTCTACTTGAACTTAATTAACAAAGTTATGTTATCAGGTAAAATCCCTCTATCATGAAAATCTGAAACTGTTATTCCCATTTTAAAACCAGGTAAAACACCATTAGAACCTTCATCTTAACGCCCAATAGCTTTATCACCTGTTCTAAGGGACTTGTAAGGAATGGGAGGACCCTTTCTATAAACAGCCCAGATTACTCTCTGTTGATTCTATGTCAATTGTAGATCCTCGCAACAAAATTTTATAAGATATAATGCTGTAGAAATAAACTATTCTAGCTGTGGCTACAACTGTCAATTGTAATCAGAGTTAACAGACTACGAATTTTTAAATAACTGCTGGCTTTTTCATTGGGTACGACTCGCTTTACACACTATAAATCTTTTTTTATATCACAAATTCACTTGGTTGCTTAGATTTCGTAATATTAGCTCAAATGCACCACTAAAATAAAAACCGGTCAAGTGCAAATCGATCAAGAGCAAAAAAAGAAGACTCTCGCATGAATTGTTTTGCGGACAGTATCCGCAGGAAAAATGGCAAAAAGACACTTTTGTGGTAGAAGAACCTCACTTAAATATTTATTTTATTCTGCTTTTAGTATTTGTTGTTCTAGTGAAAACAGAAATATATCTTCTAAATATTTTTTAAATAATATCTTTCATGTTTCATATGATACAGCCTGGTCACAGACAAACGCACAGTGAAGTGATAACAATAGGGTCCTGTTTTTATCCTTTGGAACAGAACCCTAAATATCAGAAAGGGATTTGCGCGATTTTCCTTTATAATAAAAATGATGTTGATCGCATATTTCAATGTAGGTACAATAGATGTTACATAGTCAAAAAACCGAAATCTGATTAGCAAAAATTCGTGCTATCCTTTTTATTCTGGTATAACATGTTTAGTTAGAAACACAGACTAACTACAATCAGATAATTTTGAGAAATAGAATCATTTTGATTTATCGGACGTATTCTTACTGTCAGCTAACACCAATTTTTAAGAAATAATTTAATAAAACATCAGTTTGGTTAGGTTTTTTATATTTTCGTACATTAAAAAAATAAATAATTCACGGTTATTTAAAACTATTTTATTTAGTTTTGCTATTATAGTCACAAGAAAAACACGAAAATAGAATATTGGTACCTTATGTTTTAACAAATCGCTGTTCTGGTTTATTAAAACATATTTGACTAACAGCGTTTACAATTGTAATTAATTGTTCTGAAGAGAATTATTTATTCTGTTTTATATATTTTCAAAATATTCCTCGAGACATATTTAACAGATTTCCCTGACTGTATTTTTTTTTTGATGAGAATTGATGATTATCGGTTTTTAGAAACAAGCGTTTTGTTAAGGTTCACATCCCTATTATTTTGATTATATTTGTCCATAGAGGAGCGGCGTAAAGCTCACAGAGTACCTTTTTATGTATCACAGACGTGTATAGTAAAGCTAGAACTACATTAGACGAATGCACACGTGGACTACGCCTAATTTGTTCTCAGAACGAATTTGCGTGGTGTGGATCTAATGTAGAATGCGGGCGCGTGGCCGAAATCGGAACTAGAGTCCGGTCGCTTTAACTTGGCGCCTCGCTGGAGGCGTGCTTAATGTTGCCAGCATAACAAATCTATTTTCCTTAATTTAATTGAAAACGCTCTTTCATAACAGTGTAATTTATAGAATTTAGTAGCTCTACTACATTTATAGTACCTACTAAAAAGAAAGTAAACAATTTTGATATGTCTTGTTTAAGAAATATGTATTTAAAAATGAGAAATACGTTTCATAACATAATATAATTCAGATTTTCTAAAATTATAGATTAGTAAACAATGTAGCTAAAATTATTTTTTAGTAATATATCGAAAAAAAAGTATTTTTAAGTGCAGAAACTTGTTACGATTTTCAGCTTGTACCTACACTATATACAAATCGACTATAGGTTATTTTCATTTGCGTAATTATTAAAAAAATAAACTTGAGAACTTTGTAATTTATTTAATATCTCGTTGTACTTCTATATTTGGTATAACAATGGTCCTACAGTGGGTCAATCCCTTCCATTTGAACATCTTCATCAGAATCCATGCTCGAGACTGTACCAGAAGAGTCGGATGACGGGTCACTAGATAGATTGATTATAAATTTGTCCATTTCGAGATCTAATAATCTATCGAATTAAAAACATTTATCCTCTATTTTTTCAATATGCAGACATACATTTGGCCATTCTTCTGTCGTTACAGTTTTTAGTGCTCCTAGCGAAATAGCCTCAAGTACTGAAGTACTTGAGGCTATTTCGCTAGGAGCTTCGTCAATATTGTTTTCGGCAATACGCCTCTTTACAATTGCCCAAATCTTTTCAATGGGATTTAAATCGCAATAATAAACGCAGAACCGCGTGCCCATGTTCATTTAACAGTTGTTCTATTTCATACTGTGGGTCCCTTTATGCCTTTTTATAATTTCGTATAATTGTGCTTTTGTCCAACAATTATTGACTGCAATATTATTTTTCGTCAGAAACTCTTGGAGCTTTGCTTTTGTATTGCCCATTGTAGGGGCGTTATTAATTTATGCGCAGTGGTATGACGCATTATCCATTACCACAATGCAATTCGGTTGTAGCTTTGGTACAATTTTTTCTTTCATCCATCGCTTGAAGATCGCCGAATTCATATCATCGTGATAATCACTTGATTTTAATTTCGATTTAAACAGTAGCAGTCCGTTTTCTACAAACTCAATTTTACCTCCAGTATGAGATATAATCCATCTTGCGCCGACACTGTCAGAAGCAAGAACACCAGCATGTTCGTCCGATTGCCAACATTTTTGAAGATGGCATGATATGCAACATGGCAATCGATCCTATTCTTATTAGGAACGCATTGTACGGTTGTAGATTTGGCACTATTTTTTCTTTCATGGATGAACTTTGCAGAATTAATATCGTCATGTTAATCACTTGACTAAGATTTTAGTACATAGTAGCAGTTAATTTTTTACAAATCCTGTTTTCCTTCCAGGCATCGCTGGGGGTACGAATATGTAGGGGAATTTTACTGTTATGGTCAACCGAAAAATTATTTGACGAATGGGTCTAGCTTTGAAAAAGTTGTTTGAAAAGTTTGAAGAACTCGTTGGCCCTATATTTTCTCATTCCTCTTAACAAGCACATTTGATTTCCAAGATAATATCTCTGCCTGCGCTTTTAATCACTTTCGGTTTAATGATGACAATTATTTACTTTGGAAACGATTAAAAACACAGAACACACAACACATTCTCCTGACAAATGACATAAACGTCAAGATGGCGGCAAACGATTAGAGTGCGGTCGCGTTAACATGGCGCGTGGCCAAAATCGGAACTAATTGGCAATTGTAAAGAGGTGTATTGCCGAAAACAATCTTAATCAAGCTCTTAGCGAAATAGCCTCAATTATTGAAGTGGCATTCAAAACTGTATCCAAACTGTGTATATTTTGAATCCGACAGATTATTACATCTCGAAATGGACAAATTTATAATCAATCAATCTATCTGGTGACACGACATCCGTCTCTTCTGATACGGTCTCAAACATGGATTCTGATGAAGATGTTTAAATGGAAGGTATTGACCCACTGCAGGACCATTGTTATACCAAATATAAAAGTACAACAAGATATTCATTAAATGTTTTACAAAGTTCTCAAGTTTATTTTTTTCAATAATTACGCAAATGAAAATAACCTATAGTCGATTTGTTTACGGTTTATGTACTAGCAGAAAATCTTAACAAGTTTCTGCAATTAAAAATACTTTTTATAGATAATTTACTAAATAATAATTAAAGCTACATTGTTTACTAATCTAATTTTAGAAAATCTGAATTTTATTATGTTATGAAACGTATTTCTCATTTTTAAATACATATTTCTTATACAAGACGTATCAAAACTGTTTACTTTCTTTTTAGTAGGTACTCTAAATGTAGGAGAGCTAATAAATTATTTAAATTACACTGTTATGAAAGAGCGTTTTCAATTAAATTAAGGACAATAGATTTGTTGGGCTGGCAACATTAAGCACGCCGCCAGCGACGCGACCGCACTCTTCTTTCAAATTTTATTTCGTCTATGGCAGCTGCCGGCGGCAATGTACTCTGTGGTTTGTGCCGGCATAGCAGTGATGTGCCGAGTCCCTGTTTTTGTGGATCGAGTCAACTCGAGTCAGTATATACGGTATTCGAATCATGACTCGATTCCACCATTCGATCCCAGTACTCGAGTTCTATGTGTGGAATTCGAATGTTGACCAGGAGTCGAGTCCAGCATTCGAGTCCAGGATTCGAGTCCATGACCCAGGTCTAAAAATTCGAGTCCATGACTCGGGTCTAGAAATTCGAGTCCAGAAGTGAAGTCTAGAAATTCAAATCCAGAAGATTCCGTTATTGATACTTTTTGGAACAAAAAGTAAAACTTCAGACAGCATGTAGTTTAGGATAATGACACAACAATAAATAAATCAACCAGTTTTATTGTAATCAAATATTTCTAAAGATTATATTTAAAAAAAAAACATAGAACATACTAAGGAGGTATCTAGAAACTAGAAATGAGATCAAGTTTTATTACAAATCAAAAACAGATCCTTATTCGCGTAATTGTACGCTTATAACAAAATTCAGGGTCAAACTTATGTTAGCGACATTTCATTTCTTAAGTAAACACAGATCGAGTAAGTACGAGCTTGTAAACTTAACTTGAATGCTAGACTCGAGTCAGCTGGACTCGCATAATAAAATTAAGTCAGTGAGTTCAGAATCGATTCTTTCTGACTCGAGTCTTGTTTACTCGAGTCCTGGAATCGAGTCTTGCGTACTCGCGTCTTGAATTCGAGGCTTGCGTACTCGAGTCCTGGGATCGGGGGTAAAACTGTACTATAGCGGACAACGAAATAGTGGGTTTTTGGGGAGGGGGGGGGGGTGTCCTCACCCCCCCAAACCCCCTCCCAAATCTAGGAATCATATACTTTTGGAGATATTCAAGATTCAAATTTTGAGGTTAGGAATCACAAAATCGTACATTTTACGCATTTTTGGGGCAGATTTGGGGGTTTAAGGAAGGAGGATCACCCTAAACCCCTTGAACTATACACCCACAGTAGCAATTGTATACTTTCAAGTACTTAAAAATGAAAAAAACAAAATTTGTTCTCGGGGAGTGCTCTACTATTGTCTACAAATATTTGTGCACTGAAATATAGTCTTCTGGGTGGTTTAAAAAAAAATAACCCTAACCTAACCTCCCACTGTAGCCATTGTATACTTTCATGTATTTAGATGAAAAAAAAAAAAATTGTTGTGTCGGAGAGCGCTCTACCATTGTATAAAAATATCTGTGCACTAAAAATAGTTTTCTGGGTGGTTTAAAAAAAAATAACCCTAACCTAACCTCCCACTGTAGCCATTGTATACTTTCATATATTTAGATTGAAAAAAAAAGCTTTCCGGGTGGTTTAAAAAAAAAATAACCCTAACCTAACCTCCCACTGTAGCCATTGTATACTTTCATATATTTAGATTGAAAAAAAGTTTTCTGGGTTGTTTAAAAAAAAAAATAACCCTAACCTAACCAGTGGGTAGTAGCAATTGTATACTTTCATATATTTAGATTGAAAAAAAAAAAAGCTTTGTGGGTGGTTTAAAAAAAAAAATAACCCTAACCTAACCAGTGGGTGGTAGCAATTGTATACTTTCATATATTTAGATTGAAAAAAAAAAGTTTTGTGGGTCGTTTAAAAAAAAAATAACCCTAACCTAACCAGTGGGTGGTAGCAATTGTATACTTTCACACTAAAATTATAATAAACTATTTATTAAGTAGTAACATATATTTTACTTTTTTCAAATATTATTAATTTAGCATTGGACAAGCTAAATTCACTTAGATGATGTATAATATGTCATTTGGCTATATTACTCGTCATTTGGCTATATTATTCGTCATTTTTAATGCAAATAAAAGAAAATTTGCGTTTTGTAAATATTCATTGTGGCTGTATGAACTAATACCTTTGTTTTTTATATTACAAACAAAGTAAAAAGTGAACGAAATCTGTCAAAATGGCGTCTAATATTACGAAAAATTATCGATTTTAATTTTTTTTTTTCTCAAAAACTATATGTTTCCTAACATTGAGACTTTGCGTAATTACTTTTTAGACATATACCTTTCCAATATAAAATTATGAGCGTAAAACTCGCTGTCCGATATAGTACAGTTTAGCCGGATCTGGTCTAGCGTACTCGAGTCCAGGAATCGAGTCTTGTGTACTCGAATCAAAATAAATTTGTACTCGAGTCAGCGAGTCCACAGTAGGAATCGAGTCTGACTCGAGTCAAGCCGTACTCGGCACATCACTACGGCATAGTATCCCTCTGTATAATCTATGGTATCCCTCTTTAGTCTGTGGTGCCGGCATAAAAGTACTCGTGCCACCGCCCGGTCTTTTCACAACGTATCCCTCTAGCCAGTTATACTATTGTAGTCTGTGTATCCCTCTCTAGTCTCTGTTCATAACATATTCTTTTCGGCGGCGGTACCGCAGGGCGGCAAGAAATAAAGTGATTGTTATATAAGGATAAAGAGCAGAAATAGAGGGAAATATGCGACCGTAAGTCTTAATATTATTCTTTCTAATGAGATTTACATAATTTACAGTAAACAATATTACGATGGATACCGATATAGGCGCGACTTTTTTTGGACGCCTCTGCCATTTTTATTTTTTATTAAATGTTGTTATTTATCTATAATCTAGATACAATTGCATTATCTGACGAATGCGACCGATAGTAGTTGTACTAATTATCTGTAGTACTTGTTTACTGTGTTATCTTTTAATAATCTCGATTTATTTTATTATGCATCTTAACAATCAAAACAACAACACAAAATAACCTACCTACCAATTATATTTCTGAAGGTAAAATTTGCCATAATCTTGCAATCATTCGTTAGCTATAAGGAGATGTGATGCAATAATTTGTGTCTTTCAGACCAATATCGTACTGTGGGATAATCTCTTTTAGTACAGCTGTCCGTTTCTAAAATATGCTTCCCTTTTCAGTCTTCGTACTGGAATATAGTCATAATAAATCAATGTTTATTTATCCGGCTATAAGGTACCATGAAGATGATCATAGTCATCTTGTGGCTTAGGCGTCCATTCACGGTCATGCAAGCGTCAATCAAAACCATCAATCATGAGTGAAGTTTGAATGACGGAATTTTATCGTAATACATTTTTCGTCATGCAAACGTCAGTCATCGCATTACACGGTAGGTTTTTCGTCAGTAAATATATATTTGACTGAGGCAAAACTGTCAACAAAACCTATCGTGGTAATGGACGCTCATGGTCATTCAAGCATCAATCAAAACCATCAATCGTCTATTTCAAGTTCTTACATTCCATCCTTAGGTTGTCTGGGAGATATCGCTGTCAGCGATAAGACCGCCTTTGTACCCATATTTATTAATAATATCAACTGATGCTCAACACAATGCAGCAATAATATAGACATGATTAAAGTTTAAACACGCCATACTTTATTTATATGTAAATATTATGAAATGATAAAATAAAACTTAATTTCTATTATTGTAATTATGTATATTTTAGTTTTTTACAAAAATAGCCAGTGAGTGATTTAAAATATTCTAATATTGTATCCGGTGTTGAGCTTCTTTGTGCCTACTTAATTTCTCAGGTAACAAAGTAACTTCTGACCTGATGAAAGTATTCTGATGATATTATCCTCAATCGGTCAGTGGGTAGCCTTAGGGGCGGATTTTTAGGAGTTGGAGTATATCCTTAGGGGCGCTATGATAAGCAAAGAATGCAAAAAAAAATTTTTTTAGTTAAAAAATTTTTGGGACAGAAAATTTTTCGAAAAAATTTTTTTTTTTTTCGAATTAGTACCATACGCTTATAGGCACCATGAGCAGTGCAGAAAACAAAAAAAAAATTTTTTTCGAATTGGTACCATACGCTTAAAGGCACCATGAGCAGTGCAGAAAACAAAAAAAAAATTTGGTAACAAAAATTTTTTGGGACAGAAAATTTCTCCTTGTCACCTTGAGTACGGTCAGGTACGGTACCAATTTGAAAAAAAAAAAAATTTGGAAAAATTTTCTAAGTGTTCGCCCCTAACCGGAAAAAGTAAGGAGAAATTTTCTGTCCAAACTGAAGAAAAAAAAACTTTTTCGAAAAATTTTCTAAGTCCCGCGCCATAGCGCCCCTAAGGCTACACTCCAACCCCTCAATCAATATATATATACTTAATTAAAATATTTCATGTTCTTGTTCAATTGTTTCGTCATTAATTGTTTCAAACACGTCCATAATAATTATCTACAAATTACAGTACTAACCTACCTATATGGTAATAATAAAACGCACAAAATGAATGTAAATTGTCAAACATAACCAAAAACATCATAAATAACGGAGAAATAAAACCCTAACTAGCCCTTAAAGTAGCAGGTAACTATATTCCTCCGTTAGGGTCTCTATTCGACAGTTAACTACTATCTGACCATTGAAAAACTCAAAATCTTGCTATCCATTGAATAAAGACTATCTGGTTGTTTATCTGGGGGTTGAAAAATCGGCCCTAAAACAAAAGTATAAAATAAGAGAAAATACAAAAATATACATACATACAAAGTTTTAAGTTTACTGTTTTAAATGTTGAAGTTGGCTGATGAATTTTTTATGAAAGGTTTTTTTCACAACTGCCCTAAAAAAGAAATGTTATGTTTTTAGGGTTCATATATGTATTTATGTAAGTTTCTTTATTCCACCAGAACTTTTACATTATTGGACTGATTTACATCACTGATTTACATGACCATACCCTTTTTATAAGAAGTTCCCTAACCTAGCGAACTATTTTCCATTTGTTTTTTGTTTGGGGAGTCATTTTTTTATTATTTATTAGTTAAAACTTTAAACTGTAGCATACACTAGTCAGAAACACTGTTCAAAGGCTTAACAGTCAACTTTACCTAGGTGCGGAAACTGAACATGGTAGGTGCAACTTAATGTTAAAAAACAAATAGAATGAAATACATATAAACAAACAATGTCATTATGAAAACCGAATGCAACCAATGTTGCAATGATTCCAACAACTTGCTGTTGTGTTAACGAGCCTTCACTTTAAAGGAGAACTGACTGGCCATACAGCCAGAAGCTTTATGTAATGTAATTAGCGTTTGTTTCCTTTGATGGTTCTAATATTTACCTTAAAATGGCTATAGGGCCCCCATAATCAAAATTCATTTATTTACTTTACATGTCCGTATTTGGGTCACAAAAGTCTTCAAGTGTACCTAACCACCTAATCAGCTCTGTAGGCTCGCTAAAGCGAATTGGCTGCTACATATTATACTTATGACTCGTGATTCTTTTAAGGTTTCGTGACATATCACTAAAAGGTTTAAAAAAAAACAACTGCTATGTCAAAATAAAAAACTAAAAATCAAGATGTTTGTTAATCTATAGAACATGATCTCGGTAACTACTTGATCTACAAAACTGAAATTTTATACTAACTGCAATGGATATTTTACAAAAAAAATTAATTCATTTTTTTAACATTATGACCGTGACTATATACCTACAATTCGATAAATTATATAGGTATGTAACATTATCTAGAACTTAGTTCTAGAATGTTGCATAGAAATTTAAAAAATTGACATATGACTCATCTCTATAAGTTCTACAGTCAATATTTATCATAAGACCACACGCTAGTTCAGAGTTGAGTGTACATAGAGAAATATACTCAAAATCTATATACAACAGTGAGATCAACTAAAAAATCCAGAAGAACTCTGGTAAGCCCAATAAGCAAAATAGACAACATGGACTAAAGTGAATTCGAAATATGTAGCACAAATCTTTGACAAACACGTAAGCAAAGTATTTACTCCCGATAGGACTAAATTACAGCAAAAATACAAAAAATACTGCCTGAAGCATGCACAACTAGCTTAGTACAATGCAATGCCATTGGGGTACATTCCCCTAAGATGGAAAGTAGCCCAAATATTATCGAAACCGATTGCTAAACCTGGAAAGTACCCTGGGGATGTGTACTCTTCTGGCCCATTAGCTTGTTGTGTTTATTCCTTCAAAACTATATGACCTTTTAGTCCATAACTTCTCTAACGTAATCTTTAAGTCCATAGCTTCTCAATCTTTCCTGTGAATACAATGTTTTTTAATAGTACGGGTAATAAAGTCACTCTTTCTGTAATTACCATCTCCCGTTTTGGATTTTTTTTTTTTGTTTTCTAAGTAAACGGCTGTAAAATGTATATTATAGTTTTTATTGGAGGACTTGCGAAAAAGTTGGTCAGGTCATCACAAAGGGTTACACATTTTTATTGACCTTTTATTCTTCTATTTTAGGACATTCTCACGGAGGAAGGTGCGGAGCTGGGCTAGTGGTGTACAAACAAACATGGTATTACATAGTTTAGATCAAGCAGGATATTTTTAGTTGTCATTTTGCTCATTCATTAATTTGTATACGTCAATTTAAAGATCATCACCATCTACCTGCTCTTAGGGTCGCGACACATCTACGGAACGTCGGTCGTAGTATTCGGTTGGCATGACATTAGGCGTGTGTAACTCTTTACTGAAGCGACTCACTGTTCCGAAACATTTTTATGTTCCGAAAGACTGGAACATCAGTAATGTTTTAAATGCATAATTTGGTACAATTGGAACACTGAAACACTCTTTACTTTAAGTGACCTTTTTACCTAAGTACATATAATTAATGACCTGAACTAAAAACATCTGCTTTAAATTATTCTTAAATCAAATTTTAATTAAATAAAACTTTTAGTGTATCTGTATCTTTTAAGCCGTTGTTCCAAATGTTCCGTTTGTATCTTGTGAGTCGATGTTTCAAATGTTCCGTTTGTATCTTTTTAGCTGTTGTCCCAAATGTTCCTTTTGTTTCTTGTAAGCCGATGTTTCAAATGATCCGTTTGTGTCTTTTGAGACGATGTTCGAAATGTTCCATTTATATCTTGTGAGTCTATGTTTCAAATGTTCCGTTTGTATCTTTTGAGCCGTTGTTCCAAATGTTCCATTTGTATCTTGTGAGCCGATGTTTCAAATGACACATCACTGATTCGGAACATTTCATTGATTCAGATGCAAATGTTCCAATCGCAAAGATGACACACTTTACCCAGGCCTACATGACATACAGGTATCGGCACGGATCTTGAGCGCTCGGCGGAAGAGTGGGGATCTCTTTGCGCATCGCCTTGCACAAACCAAGCTCCAACCAAGGCCTCCTTGGTTGGAGTTTGGTTTGTGCAAGGCTAGTTAGCATCCATCTGGCCACCCCTTAAAAGACAGCGCTCAAGATCCGTGTCGATAACTATACTAAACTAAACTAAACTACTAAACGCGTCGAACAGTCGGAAAAGCGGCGGCGCAGCGTTTCGTCAAGCTTAGTTGTCAGTCGGTGTCTTTGTGCGGTGCGATTGTGATGTGTTGATTTGCCCAGCAAAATGGATTTTATTACAATATTAAAATTGTTATAAAATCAAAAAATACTATAATCCAAATTACAACAAACTACAACTACACTTCCCTTTACCTGCGAATATTTTTCTACTATATATACTATATGCGAATGTTACTACTATACTTTAGTGTTGTCTATTTTAAGCTGATTTTTAAGGGCCAGCCGCTAATGTTTAATAAAATTTACCTGCGAAGGATGTGCTTACTCAATACTTTATTGCATTCCATATTATGTACATAGATGGTATAAAATAGTCAAGACCAATAATTATGGACCCTGTCGGGCACAGCAAAGTTAGGAGAGAGGATGAAGGCCAAGTAACAATTCATTGAATTAATTATTATTGTAGGTAAATTCAATAGATGTATGTGTAAATTATTGTGTGGTAAATGATGTTAGATATTATAATTTATTTTTATAATTGTTATTATTAAAGTATGTACCTATATATTTAAATTAAATTGTGTATGCATGTTATTTATTATTTATATGTATAAGTATTGGTAAATTTTGTCAGATATTTTATTTATCATTATCATTATTATTAAATTATGTCAATATTGAAATAAATCTTAACGAGATCCATTTGACGACCTAAACTGAACTGTTAAAGGGATGGAGGTATAGAGGGTGTATAGCTCTTTCTCGCTCGCACGCCTGACATTTGCCGACAACCTCTTAGGTTAACATGCGAGAGGCCACACACAAAAAAAAATCATAACAAATCTAATAATCCCAAACACGGTTAGGTTACATTGGTTTATGTATGTATATTATTAGAATGTCATCATTATTAAATTATGTATTTATTTAAAATTAATTATGTATATATAATAATAAACAAATCCAATATGCTCATTTATTGTCACGTAATAGTACATTAATATTGGTAAGTATTTACTCATAAATTATTTGATAGTTAATAATAATAATAATGCGGGTGCGGGTCATTCAGCTTAATCGTATGTTGGATGACGCCGTACTTGATAGGCTGCGCCTGGAATCACAGAGTAGCCGTGTTTCACCTGCTACACCACCGGCCGCGGTGCAACGTCAACACACTGCGTCACCGCGACGCGACCACGTTGGTCATTGGTGACGCCGATGATGACGCGGCTATATCTGTGAGTACCCAATGTAATGATCGATTGAGGGGCGCTTTGGAGTACGCATTTCGGGAGTACCGTACCACACCGCCGGAGCTTAGACTTCGTCTACCTCGTTTGCCCATGCACAAGAAAAATAGGGCGCTGGTGTGTGCTCTAGATTTGCAGCTATCAAATTGTTTTGATAGTAGCAAAGACGTCACTGAAACCTACTCGATCTTGTACTTTGCGGTTGTAGCGACATATCGTGTAGCTCGTGTTAAATTTCCTAATTGTGACAGAGCTACACGACCAGCTGTACCAGCTTGGCAGTGCAGGATAGAGCGCCGTATCGGTGAGGCTAGAGCACTCATCGGTAAGCTTATCTGTTTCAGAGAGGGCAACACTCTCCCCAGGGTGATGCGCTTTGTGAGGTGGGCATTCTCGGGGACTGATATTAGTCCTCGAGATTATTTGCTCTGCGTCACAGAGCGTATCGACTTCCTGAAGAAGAAAATCTATGCATGTGCAAACCGTATTCGTCGGTAAAAGCGGCGAGTGGAGCGGTACACTCAGAATCGTACATTCCAAAGCAACGAAAGGTGGGTTTACAGGGATTGGGAGCGACCGGACCAAGGTGTGACTGATACGCTCCTGCCGGATGATGACGCCATGTGTTCATTTTGGCGCTGCATTTGGTCGGCGCCTGTCAGTCACACCGAGGGTGTTTGGATTCGAGAGGTCGAGCGCGCATGCGATCTTTTACTAGAAATGGGGGCAATTACCATCAGCCCCCAAGATGTAGCCCGTGCAGTCCGTCCATTGCCTAACTGGAAATCTCCTGGGCCGGACGGGCTGCACAATTTCTGGCTTAAATGGTTCCAAAGGTCGCACGCTCGCTTGGCATCTCAGTTCCAGTCTGCCTTAGAGTCAGGGTTGCTGCCCCAGTTTCTAACGACAGGAATAACCCACCTGCTCCATAAATTAGGTAGTACTGCGGAAGCCAAAACTTATAGACCGATCACGTGTTTGCCGATGGTCTATAAAGTTCTTACATCCATTCTGAGAGCTAAAATCAATAGTCATATTGCGAAAATTTTTATCGTGTCTGCCTCTCAGAATGGATGTAGGAACGGGTCCCGCGGTACTAAGGAGCTGCTCCTCATCGATATGGCCATTAGCCAACAGGTTCGACGTTCTCGAAAGAATCTGTCGGCATGTTGGATAGATTATAAGAAGGCCTATGACTCTGTTCCTCATACATGGCTCATGAGGGTGCTAGAACTGTATAAAGTTGATGCAACTCTGCGCACCTTCCTGATGTCATGTATGGGGCAGTGGAGATCAGTCCTTCATTATCCGGGATGTCGACAGATTCAGGAGAACAGCAAACCGATAAGGATTGAGCGTGGCATATTCCAAGGCGATAGTCTGAGTCCACTGGTTTTGCCTAACCTTGAACCCTCTCAGCACACTGCTGGAGGGTTCTGGCTTAGGTTACCGGTTGAATAGAGGCGGTCAGGTCATATCTCACCTTCTTTACAGGGACGATCTGAAACTCTTTTCCCCCAACAACTTGCAACTGGTGGCCATCAGGATGGAATTTGGTGTGGACAAATGTGCAGTCATACATGTAAAGAGAGGTGAGATTATGGAATCCGTGGGAATTCAACTCTCGGATTCCATACACCTTAGATCCCTCTACTCAATCGAAACTTACAAGTATTTGGGTATGTCGGAATCGTTAGGCATCAATACTGATGACGTGAAACAATCGTTGAAAGATCGCTTCTTTGGCCGCCTGAATAAAGTACTGAATAGTCTTTTGTCAGGCGGAAACATGCCGCCGGTATTGATGTATTCTTTCGGTATACTCAAATGGACTCAGACAGAACTTGACGCCCTGGATAGGAGGGTCGGCACACTGCTTACAGCAAATCGGATGCATCACCCGCGGTTATCGGTGATGAGATTGTATATTCCGCGGAAGTGCGGGGGTCGTGGCTTTTTAAATGCTAAGACCCTGCACAACCGCGAGGTATGCAGTCTCAGGGAGTACTTCCTAAAAACAGACGTGGGTATGCACCGAGATGTGGCAGCAGTGGACAAGGGCCTCACTCCGCTCTCCTTGGCCAACGAGAACTGGCGCAAACCTATAGTACTGGATACTAATGACCGCAGGGAAGTATGGCAGAGCAAGGAGCTTCACGGAAGCTTTTACCGGGCCTTACATGGGCCCGATGTAGACCTGTTAGCGTCTGTATCTTGGCTGCGTTTCGGTTACCTCTTCGGGGAAACCGAAGGTTTTGTCTTTGCGATAGTGGACGAAGTTATGATGACGAACAACTACCGGAAATACATTGTGAAGGACGGTACGGTTGACATCTGTCGGGCATGCCACCGGCCCGGGGAATCAATCCGACACATTATTTCTGGGTGTTCTCATCTAGCTAACGGAGAATATTTGCATAGACACAACCTCGTAGCTGAGATTATCCACCAGCAATTTGCTCTTAAATACAATCTTGTGGAATCAGATGTACTGTATTATAGGTATGTGCCCGACACAGTTCTCGAAAATGGCAATATCACATTATATTGGGATCGATCTATTATTACTGACAGGATTATTGTTGCCAATAAACCTGATATAGTGGTGATAGATCGACTAGAGCGTCGCACAATGATTGTTGATATAGCTGTCCCTCATGACGAGAACCTCGTGAAAGCTGAGAAAGATAAGCAAATTAAGTATCTTGACTTAGCTCGCGAGGTGGTAGACATTTGGGAAGTGGATAGAGCAATCAATGTGCCGATAGTCGTAACGACCAATGGCTTAATAGCCAAGAGCCTTGAACAACATCTAAGGAGGCTCTCGTTAGGCAGCTGGATCAAGGGCCTGATCCAGAAAGCAGTACTCCTGGACACAGTGCGCATCGTTAGGAGATTACTCTCTCAGGAGCCCTGACCGCCGGCGGCTTGGACTCTGTTCCCGATGCCGGTGGGCTACTATTTTTTATATTTTTAAATGTTTTTTTAAGGAAATATTTAAAAATATAATAAGTATGTAATATAATAAATTAATGGAATAATAATAACTTTATTAGCAACTCAACTTACAATTTACAAAAATAACAGTAAAACCACACTAGGCAGAACCTGAATCGTGGCTATCAAACAAAAACGATTACTCTAATAATAGTTAAATAAATTAAATCTGCATATCGTTCTCATGAAGTTGAAGTGCGATTGTGTTGTATGTATATGAGTGTGAAATGTGTAAATAAGTGTTTGAGAGAGTATTATGTGTGATGTGTGTCGTGTGTGATAAAATTTAGTGAGAGTGTTTAGCTTAGTCTTTAGACAACTGTACGTAGCAATTGTTCCATTTGATAGTAGTTCATGCCAGTGATTAATTTCCTAACTTTAACTTTGGCTTCACGAGTCGTATTATGCTGGAGCTGATATTTTTTTATGGATTGTGTTCTGTGTAAATTACAGCATTGACCTTTGGTGTTGCAGTACTGCCTTTGATCGCATGTATGTATTTGAATATTTAGTAGAGAAGGTGAGGAAGCTGCAGTTTTGTGAAAACATAGAAACTTGGTTTTATTGGCATTTAATGTTAGTAGGTTATTGTTTAGCCATTTTGCGATTGTATTGATGCCTTGTTCAGCATTTCTGAAACAGTCTTTCCAGTTACTATCGTGAAATACAACAGCAGTGTCATCTGCATAGCAAACTATTTTAGCATTTTTCAGAGGTATAGGAATAGTCAGGCTGTCATTATATATATTTTTTTTTATTATGTCTGTGTATTGGTAAATTATGTCAGGTATTTTAATTTATTTTTATCGTCGTTATTATTAAATTATGTCAGATATTTTAATTATTTCTGTCGTCATTATTATTATGTCAGATATTTTAATTATTTTTGTAGTCATTATTATTAAATCATGTCAGATATTTTATTTATTTTTGTCTTCATTAAATTATGTTATTATTGAAATTTTTTATTATGTTATGTCTTTGTATAACTAAATTAAATATCAGGTATTTTTATTTATTTTTATCGTCATCATTATTAAATCATGTATTTATTTTAATTTAATTATGTATAAATTAAATTTTATTCGCCTCAGTACTCGCATTAATTTGCACTTTTTTAAATACATTTATCACAACGATACAGTATTTAATGAATAGTTTTTATTGTTGTTGATGTTTATCGTTATAGTATTCTATAGTATAGTAGCATCTAAGTGTGATTTTAGTTTGGATGTCCTCTCTTTTGGTATAGGATTGTGGATATTTTCGAACAAATTTGCAAATTTCCAGTATATAAAGACAAGGTACGGTTAATATTTTTAGCTCTTTGAAGTAAGGTTTACAGGAGCCGGTATTTTTGATATTCATTAATATTCTTATCATTTTTTTCTGTAAAGTGAATAGTGTAGGCGTATCTGTGCTATTTCCCCATAACATAATTCCATACTTGAGCCATGCGTTTATGCGACTGAACTACCGACAGCTTGTTGCACAGTTGTTTTGTTGCAAACGTTGCAGCGAGCGCGCTGCGTGTAGGTCGTCTTACCTTGTTAATGTGAAAATAACATACTACATCGTTTAAAATTTTAACATATTGATTTATGGACTTAGGTTGACTGACTGTTGATGTTTCCTAAATGAACGATTTAAAAAGCGATTGTGATATTTACGTAAATTCAGTATTTATGTAATATTAAATGACTGCGGACAAGTTGCTATGCAGTTTGGCAGGTGTTTTATTAAGAAAAAAAATGTTCATTCATTTCAGTCGTTCTCGGCGCGTTCAAGCGCAACGAAAATTCGCTCAAGGAGCCTACGTGCCGCCAAATGTGGCCGCTGTCGTCGCCGCCGAGACGCGACGGGAAACTACCCAGGATGCCAGAAACGTCACGCTGAACCACATGGCGGCTTCAAGCTTACTGGACGTGGTGTCCCTGCAGAGTAAGTTCTTGGCGCTTTTTCAAATTATAACAATGCCGAGGGGCTGAGAATGTTTTTGAGCAACCATATTCATGGACCATTAGCTGGTGCGGCTTGCTGAGGGAACAATGGCATATCTGAATCATTGACTCGAAACTTGTGGTCAGGTACCACATTCAACTTGAAATGGGCAAAGGTTGTATTGATGTTGTACCCAGAGCTGTATTAAGCTGTGACACAAGGAACCTTCGCTTCTTTACTAAATTCTGTCGAAAGTGAGTGCAGACACCTACCTATGGATATAACTTCAGATTAGTATCTGAAGTAATATCTATAGGTGAAAACAGATAATGCCTGGATGGTTTCACCGTACCCGACGATTCACTTTTTGAGCATTATTCATTGAAATAGTGAAATTCAATTAAATCTGAAACATTCACCCTTCTCTTTCTCATATATATTTTTCATTATTCAAACAAAATTCAAATCCACTATTTAATTTGAAAGATAGAATCGCGAAAAGGAATCGATTGGGGATTGGATTTTTTTTCGACAAACTCAAGGTTAATATAATATTGGTCGCAAAATGGGTAGCTGATTAGGCTGGAATGCCTTGGAGGCCTGTGGGTCTTCGGAATGTATAGCGGCTAAACCGAACGAAGGTCCATGAGCTGGTTATAGTCTCGGAAATATGTTGCGAGAAACACAGGCCTGTTTGTTGTGGATATACCTTTAAAGTGAAAGCACCAGAGTAGCCTGCGAAATTTAAATTTATTGGTTGTTTCATAAGCAAAAATCATTCAATAAGGTTAGTCGACCTGAGAGGGTTGATGGTTTTTAATGAATTTAGTTCATTAAAATTAAATCTTATAGCCAACAAAAAAAAAAAAAAAAATTGTATTTCGTGAGCTACCCTGGCGCTTTCACCTTATCCAGCCAGAAGACATTCAATCATTCAACTTAATGTATGGTGGCCGGTTGCACACATCCTCTTACTTCCTGACACAATCACCATCTGTATATATGTATAAAAGGCAACAGCGCCCATCCCAGGGCCTTTCGACCTAGAAAGCTGTGCATAAAAGGCTCCTTTTATGAAGTACGTAAGGTATAAGAACGGATTTTCCAAAATTCATCCTTTAAGAGCGTCCTTTTCGAAGTACATTTTCATACAACCACTCTTACGTGATTATGATCTTATTACACATCTTTCGCTTGATGTTTTGAATACAAAGCTATCTTGTGGATATTATCTAGGCTTCTATAAAAATCAAGACATAAATTTGTGTAAAACTAATCTAGTAAAGACCTCTGAAAATCTGCTATTTTATGTGAAATTTGGCCCTCCATAATGTACTCGTATATTAAAAATATAAAAAGTACATCAATAGAATTCTGCAATGTGCAAGGCTATTCATATTTAATCGAGATTCTGAATGACGACAATTTTTCTGAAAAACTAAAGAGAGTAAAAAAGAAGATTTAAGAGTTTAAAAAAAACACGTATTTCCTGGAACAAGTTTTGTGAAATATTGGAGTAAATCACGGAATTACTGAATGCCAACAGCGCTCTCTCATTTTTTCCATTACCTGTTCATCAAACATCGCGTTGGATTGCGTCAGATAAAGCAACAAGCTTTTAAAGCAAGCTCGATGTTGACGATAGGCGAAGAGAAAGACTCTTAAGGGATGAAACTGAGGTCCACAGTTTGGAGAAAGTTAGTCTAATATTAAAATTTTAGATTAATAGGTATTTGTGCTCACTTTAGAAAGAGTTTAGTAAAGAGCGAACTATTGATAGATTTCAATTGATTACGTTGCCCAACGTTACGTACGTAACGTAATCTGCCTTATACAAAGGCAGATTTACGCCTAAAAAGTTGTTGACATTTCTAGTTTATAATAAAATATGCACTAGCTTCTGACGTTTTATAAGTGCCCATGTAGGCCTATGTGAAATAAAAAACTGTTGACTTTGACTATGACTTGACTTTATGTATCTCAAAAACTATTCAGTGATCTTTTTTTTTAAATTGCGATATAATAAATTTTTTTTTTTTGTTTTACTTATAGATGCAGTTAGTACATCAGACCGATTAGGTATCTATATTTTTTATTACTGAAGTATTAAGAATGTTTTTTGTTTATTAAGTTTAAGTAGTGGCAAAGTAGTTTCCGGTAGTAATCCGTCAGTGATAGAAATGGCGACAAAAGCGCTATCTACTACATGTCTGGGTCAGAGCCTCCTGAGCCCTGGGTTTAGTGTACCGTCAGCGACGTCTGTGCTCACTGCTCATGCTACTCGTGGGGTCAGACATCGGACAGCACTAACGGAGTGCGCGTTCGTCACGCATGCTCTAGGATACAGAAGCCTAGAAGGCTTGGAACTGCGTTAACAAACTTATGTAAAGAGCATCCAAGTTTTTTTCTCATCCTTGACCAAACACTGACTTGGACATAAATGGTAGCCCTTAAAAGCTGGTCTTGTTTATACGAGTAGATTATGCTAGGCCAATACGGCATTTTTTGAGAATTTCAATATCGAACAACGCAAATATATCCCCTTGCGTGGATGTATATATAACTCCGAAACGAATAAATTATCTTTAACTATTTTAATCAGATATTTTCTCTAAAACGTGGTATTGAAAGGATATTACTTATTCAATAACTGAGAACATATTTGCTAAAGCAACCTCACATGAGCTCATTTTAAACATATTTCAGTCACAATCCGATTTTGGAAGAAAATTCCTAATTGTTATATTAAACAATAAACTATAATTATTATTTAAAAACTAACTACGTCACAGCAATAACAAATTACAAAACTTTAAAAGACTGAAAATTAAAATACTCCGTCAAAACGCAACAGTAGACGTTAAAAAATTGTTAAAATGTAATTTTAACAACGTTACTACGCATGTCATAAAGGGCTGTCGTAATTTTCGTAAACTTACACAAACTATTTCAGTTATACTTTTTCCAAAGCCGGGCATAATATTAGAACAAATTCCCAAATGAGTGCTTACACATAGTATCAAATTTTTCTCGCACACTCAATACTTTATTGCATTCCATATTATGTACATAGATGGTATAAAGTATTGTCAAGATCAATATGGACCCTGTCGGGCACAGCAAAGTTAGGAGAGAGGATGAAGGCTAAGTAACAATATTTATGGAATTAATTATTATTATAGGTAGATATGTCTATTATTGTGTGGTAAATTATGTTAGATATTTTATTTATGTCATTGTTATTATTAAATTATGTACCTATATATTTAAATTAAATTGTGTATGCATGTTATTCATAATGTATATAGTATAAGTACTGGTAAATTTTGTCAGATATTTTATTTATTTTTATCATCATCATTATTATTAAATTATGTTAATATTGAAATTAATTTATGTATGTATTTTATTAGAATTTCCTCGTGTAAGTAAATTATTTCAGGTTTTTTTTTTTCGTCATCATTATTAAATTATGTATTTAAATTAATTGTGTATATGTATATTTATTATGTCTGTGTATTGATAAATTATGTCAGGTATTTTAATTTATTTTTGTCGTCATTATTATTAAATTATGTCAGATATTCTAATTATTTTTGTCGTTATTATTATTAAATTATGTCAAATATTTTTTTTTTGTCGTCATTAAATTGTTATTATTGAAATTTATTTATTTATGTAATGTCTTTGTATATGTGAATTAAATGTCAGGTATTTTTATTTATTTTTATCGTCATCATTAATTAATCATGTCAGATATTCTAAATATTTTTGTCATCATTAAATTATGTTATTATTGAAATTTATTTATTTATGTAATGTCTTTGTATATGTAAATTAAATGTCAGGTATATTTATTTATTTTAATCGTCATCATTATTAAATCATGTATTTATTTTAATTTAATTATGTATAAATTAAATTTTATTCACCTCAGTACTCGCATTAATTTGCACTTTTTTAAATACATTTATCACAACGATACAGTATTTAATGAATAGTTTTTATTGTTGTTGATGTTTATCGTTATAGTATTCTATAGTATAGTAGCATTTTTCTATTAGAAATTATTTTAATTTATTGATGAACATATTATTACTATCTGCGTTTTTGATCAATTCTGGTATCTTATTATAATTTTTTATAGACATAACAAATGCACTAGAAGAATGCATTTTCAATCGTGAAGTGGGTATATTAAGCCTATTTTTATGTCTAAGTGTAATTTTAGTTTGGATGTCCTCTCTTTTGGTATAGGATTGTGGATATTTTCGAACAAATTTGCAAATTTCCAGTATATAAAGACAAGGTACGGTAAATATTTTTAGCTCTTTGAAGTACACACAGGTTTACAGGATTTTTATTCGTAATTTGGTTAAAAAATAATAATTTCAATAACAGTTTTTTTACGAGTGTACATGCGCTAAAGTTCGCAGAGCCTATGTTCAGGGCCGTCAAGTTACGTCGGCCGTATTGTAGAATAGAAATAAGTTTGTCATTAAATTTTTTTATAATTAACGTTAATGCCATTGTCAGTGATAAGGATTTCGTTCCAATTAAGTTTTTGTATTTCTTCTTTGAATTTTAGTATGTTTGAATTATTATAATATTTTATTAGATTATTTTATTATTTTTCATAGAGTACCAGTTATTTTTTTCCGATTTTTCGGGTATTTTTAAATGTAAAATTGTTCTATGGTGGTCTGAAAAGCCCAATTCTTCTGTAGTTGCGTACATATCTTTGTAGTAAAAGTTAGTAAATATTAGATCTAGACACGTCGCAGTGTTTTATGTATACGTGTAGGGCTTTTTACATGTTGAGCGAAATTATATTCCTGCATTACGTTTAAAAATTTTGTAGTTTTTAAATTGTCTGATATAATATTAACATTAAAATCTCCTCCTATAATTATATTTAATTTGTAGTATTTATTGCTTATGTATTTTAGAATTCGTTTTAATTGTTGATAAAATACTTCCTCCTCTCTTCTATTCCAGTACATAGATACAATTAACAAATTTTCTTTTGGTAATTCCGTGGCGCATAGTTCTATCACATACTCTATAGTCATGTCTGTAATATCATTTCTACGAATGCTTTCAATATGTTCTTGTAATAGTATACATACACCGCCTCCAGTTCTGGTGCTGCGGCAATAAGAAGATGCACATTTATATCCACTAAATTTGATGAGATCTAGTTTATCCTGAGTGAGCCAAGATTCTGAAATACATATTGCCTTATATAGTGAATTTTCGTCGATAAATGCTTCAAGTATATCTTGTTTATTATTAAGGCTTTGGAAATTTTGGAACAGTAATTTAAATGGTAGGTCATTGTTTACGAAATGTCTGGTTCTCAGATTCGTTGGTTGCTTTTGACAGGCAGGCTTGAGTCGTGTTTTTCAATATAGTGTAGTTTTCTTGAGTGTCGTGTACGCTTTGATGTTCATAATTTTTAATTTTAATTAATTTTCCATTAATGTATAGCTGGTTATTTTTTATTATTGTATGAGATCCGTTTTTTCTAGCCTTAAATAGTTCATCTCGCATTTGTTTTCTATATTTTCGTGTATTTGCGTCTAAAAATTCAGATATAAATAGTCCCGGTTCCTTGAAAATATTTGCTATCGTTAGTTATTATCTAGACATTCTCTTGCTAATAAATTCGATGACAATTGGTCGGTTTTTGAACCACCAGGTCTTCCAATCCTGTATATATCTTCTATGTACCCTGATACATCTATGTTGACTATATCGCGGAATAATTTTATTGCTCTGTTGTAAAGAGAACTTTCAGGCTCTTGGTAGTAGTAGTCCAGGCCGTAGAGCACAATTTTCCTATGGTTTTTTTCCTGTAAATTTGGCATTTTAGACGCTAGCTGTGGCTAGTTTTCTTATTTCTTGCTTCAAGTTCTTTTCTCTCATTGAAGTTTTTCTAATCTCATATTAGTGTTTTCTATTTCTCGTTTTCTTTGGTCAATTTGTAGTGTTAAGGTATTTGTTTTATGATCTAAATCTGTCTTTAATTCTGTAATAGCTCTATATATTTCTCTGTGTATTGTGTTTTGTAATTCCTGTATAATAGATTTATTATTTTTCTTAAGGTGTGTGATTATTAGTTCGCACATACTCTGTATTGTTAATTAAGTATGCGTATCCTTAAATCGTTAATTTGCATAGGTATAGTATCGCCTAAGAAACTCAGGTCATTGGAACAAGTTGTGTCGTTATTGGGATTTGTAGTTTTTTTTTCCTCAAAGTGATATTACTTTTCTCAGGTAGTGTCTCAATCTTTATGCTATTATAAGAAAAATTGAGATATGAGATACATGTTGGCTTTTTTACCTTGCCTTGCTTTATCATGCCGATAAGCATGGTACAAAAGCC
This sequence comes from Mythimna pallens, assembly GCA_961205895.1. NCBI lineage: Eukaryota > Metazoa > Arthropoda > Insecta > Lepidoptera > Noctuidae > Mythimna > Mythimna pallens. The sequence continues at coordinate 3,162,801 of OY540824.1, forward strand.
AATATCTCGATTGACAAAGCAACATATTAGTGTTCATCTCTTTTTTTTTTTTTGTTAAATGTTAGAGCGAGATCGAAATTCGCGTGCGTGCGAGCGGCGCAGAGCGGCAACGTATTAATTTAATTAATCTTCAATTCAGTAAGGCGCGAAATTTAAACGTTAGGTTTTTATTTTATTCGTTCTATATTCTATGACCTAGATGTTAGGTGCATGTATTTTCACATAAAACCGGGCTTATTAACTACTATTGCTCGCACGTCCCTGCATATAAGCACTGCCCCACAGATAGGCATTCATTGCTTGTTGTCAATTCGGCTTCAATAGAACGCAAGCACGTAACTAAGGTAGACAGAAAATTGCGGCACATGTATGTGTGTTCACTGTCCAATAGTTTTCTTTGTGTATTATAAATTTATGTTAGAAACCTCACCTCCATGTTAAACACCAGGGAGAGTGGAAACGGCGAGAGATGTCGTGCGGTGTACCTGCAGGGATAGGTACTAGGACCACCCTTGTGGAACATCGGGTACGAATACGTGCTACGCGGACAACACGCTGGTTCTAACGCAGGGAGAGTCGTACCAGGCGGCGGTCGAACTAGCGACACGTGGGGTTGCGATAGTCGTGGAGAGGATCCAGCAGTTGGGACTCGAGGTGGCACTGCACAAGTCCGAGGCCATGTGCTTTCACGGCCCTCGGAATGGGCCACCAGCGGGTTCCCAAATAACGGTAGGAGGAGTTTAACATCGGCGTCGGGTCGACGATGAAAGTACCTGGGACTCGTCCTCGACAGCCGATGTAATTTCGAGGAGCACTTCCGACGTCTGGCTCCCAAACTGGATCGGACTGGGGCTGCCCTTAAGCGACTTCTGCCTAACCTAGGGGGTCCAGACGCCTCCTACCGGAGGCTCTACGCACGAATCGTGAGGTCCATAGCCCTTTATGGGGCGCCGTCGCTGCGAAAGCGACCGGCGGCCAAGCTGAACGCATACCAGAGGGTCATAGCCATCGGGATGGTGCGGGGATACCGCACGGATCCCGTGAAGCGGCGAGCCTCCTTGCTGGCCAGCCACCATGGTATCTGGAGGCAACAGTCCTTGCACGCATGCACGATCTGCGCGTGGAGATGCAACGCCGGTGTGAAACTCCGCTGCCGCGGCAATTCGCGGCATGGCGGGAAGAACTCCGGCGGAATCTCATGGTGGAATGGCGACAGCGACTATCGCAACCCAGTGCTGGGCACGCCACAATTATGGCGGTAAGTCCCCTCTTTGAGGAGTGGCTGAAAAGACCACATGGCGTCCTTACCTACCGCTTGACGCAGGTCCTCACCGGACATGGTAAGTTCGGGAGGTTCCTTAACCGAATTCGTGCGGAAGACACGCCCGGGTGTCGCCACTGTGTAGACCGCCCGGAGGACATGGTGGAGGTGTGCCCCGCTTGGGCAGAGCAACGCCGTGTCCTCGTGGGTGTGATCGGCAGCAGTGAACTCTCGCGCCGCGCATTGGTACAGGCCATGGTTCGGAGTGAGGAGTGGCAGGCGGTCGCCTCTTTCTGCGAAGCAGTAATGCTAGCAAAGGAGGCAGCCGATCGCGTGAAGCAACGGTCCTCACGCCCTAACTGCCGCCGGGATTCCGATCCCGATTTCCAGCCACCGTGATTCCGATCCCGATTTCCAGCCACCGTGATTCCGATCCCGATTTCCAGCCACCGTAGGCGCGGGCTTGCAGACGGCGAGCAATGGGTGGCTCGCCGTCCATTGTCGACGGCGCGTAGTGTTCCACGCGCGCCTTAAGGAGATGTCAGCGAATCCGTAGGGGCCCAGCAGGGTCGAAGCCTACTGGGGCCACGGGTAGTGTGAAAGTGAAGCCCGGGGCCCCGGGATGAAGGCAAAGAGGGAACAGGAGTAGGTTTTTAGTCAGTAAAAGTCTGACGCTATCTCTCGCTCCGTCCAAGAGCGAAATTTGTCATTAGATGATTTTCTTAAATAAATTCCTTTGGACTGGTCTGCATTGCCCCGCCTTGATGAGGATTCATTTATTCATTATATAAACTTAACTTCAAAGATGCAACAATACTATTTTAGTTCCAATACTCTTAACAATGTCATTTGATAAGTATCTCATGGGTTTTTATGCCTGGTCATGAACTGCGGGCCGGAAGAAATTAAAGACTAAAGCTTGACTTATATTTTTAATCTTTTATTTTCCTCATATGGCCTCCCGCTAGAAGATTAAAGGCCTAATTCTCTCTGAATTGTAGTGAATCCGAGTTTTGTTTTTTTGAGGATCCATTTAGTTATCGGTACATCATCAACCCTCTATTAACACACACACATCTCATATGAAGGTATATTACAACCTATAACTTTGTTGGTTTTGTATGTGCGTCAGCTTTGCGTGCATATGTAATTTTTAAAAGGTAGTAGTAGGTCATTAAAGTCGTTATTATACATAATAATTAACATTTTGTTAGATATCATTCCATTATACATTGATATTGCATTAGCAAAGTACATAGTCACTAGTACTGGGAGGTCTACTTATATTGAAAGATCTTTAAGGTCATTGCCTCGTTTGCGTGAAAAATGTCGCAAATACTTGGAATAAAAACTCGGTAGAATATTTGATAAGGAATTCGAAAAAAAAAAATATTATCGCGGGTCAAGCGGCAAATAGAACACGCATGTGACACTACAGGATTTAGCCTTGCAAGTAAGGCCGCTTGGCGTAGGCACATTTCTATACCTACAGTATGGAGTGCGCCAGCCCTGCCTTGGCGCTTTCGCTTTGTAGTAGTATACAGGGTGGAATAATGGTTTCTCTTGAATAAAACTGGCTCAGATTTCATATCCCTTTAAGGGCAAGCTACATGCGCAAACAATATGTTTGCCGTCTTTCACAAACGACACGATAGCAGTAGGTTAGTTATTGTTGCATGCCTGTGCAAATTACTGTGTTGTGCAAGTTAGATTTCAGCGTGTAGCTAGGCCGTTAGTTTGTCATTTTTAATATATTAGTTACTTACACATACTTAGGTTTGACCTCACAACCTGTAGTGCTCCTTGAGAGGCTGCGCAGCAGACTACTGGCGCGCGACGTTCCGCCGTCACCGCAGGCGGAGACTAGTCAACCACAAAACTTGGTAAGTGGAGTTTCATAGTATTTTCATTTTGGTTGAGATCTTATATATGATTTTAATTTATAAATTAATTAATTTATAAAAGCACGTCAAATATTGCAAAGTGCTGCCAGGAAAAGACCTAGTCTCACAGCACAGGGTCCTGGTTATGGGGTCAGTAGTCAAGACACATAACAAAAAAAGCAGAGCGTCTTCCTCGTAAAATAAAATGGCATATGCTAGAGAAGAGTGACTGCGCGAAGAAATTGAGAGAGCGAGTGGTAGACAAAATGATAGAAATGGGCGACATTAATGATCGAAGTATAAATGAAAGCTGGAATGAGGTTGCTGAGTGTATTAGACATGCAGCGAAATATATTTTAGGAGAGACGAGAGGAAAGGGTACAATAGATAGGGATATAAATGGTGGTAGTCGATAGATATACAGAATGTGTTGAAAGAAAAAAAGAGGAAATTTAAGGAATGGCAGCGTATAGGTCCGGAAAACACTAGCTTAAAGTCTGCGAAAAAAGTGAATATGATGCTTTAAAGAAAAAAGCCAAGAAAGCCGTGGCAAGAGCGAAAGCAACAGTACAGGACAAACTATACGAAACTAGATAGTCCGGCAGGCCAGAAAGATCTATACCGTCTTGCTAGAGCAAGAGAGAGAAATGCGAGAGATGTTTGTCAGATCAGGTGTGTAAGGGATGAAACTGGAATGATTTTATCAGAAGATAATAAAATCAAAGAGAGGTGGAAGGACTATTTTGAAAGACTGATGAATGAGGAAAACAACTGGAATGGGATTTTAGAGAGCTAACCAGTGAATGTGGGTTTAGTGAGAATGATTAGTATGGATGAAGTCAGAATAGCTGTAAATGGAATGAAGAATGGTAAGGCAATTGGTCCAGACGGAATACCAGTTGAAGTGTGGAAGTTGCTGCGAGTGGATGGATGGATGTGGTTAGCTTTGTTCTTCAATAAGTTGTTGCGGGAAGAAGCCATACCTGATGAGTGGTGCAACAGTTCCCTGGTGCCCATCTTTAAAAACAAGGGTGATGTGCTTGAATGCAATAATTATAGAGGAATAAAGCTAATGTCACATACTATGAAAGCCAGGGAGAAAGTTATTGAAAGGAGGATAAGAGAAGAGAGTGAAATTTCACAGAACCAATTCGGTTTTATGCCTGGTCGGGGTACAGCGGATGCCGGTTTTGCTATACGCCAGCTGTGCGAGAAATACAGAGGTGCGCATAAAAACTTGCACATGGTATTCGTTGACCTTGAAAAGGCATATGACCGGGTACCTCGTGAGGTTCTGTGGTGGGACCTTAAGGAGAAAGGTGTGCCTGGGAAGTATGTACAGTTGATCCGAGCGATGTACAGTCGATGCAGTACCCAAGTCCGGTCTACAGTGGGCACCACTGGCAGCTTCAATGTGGCTGTCGACTTACATCAAGGGTCGGCGCTCAGCCCTTACCTCTTCCTGATGATAATGGACGCTCTGACGTCGGGACATTCAAAAAGAGGCTCCCTGGTGTAAGCTGTTTGCCGATGACATTGTGTTGGTTACCGAGAGTGGCCTAGAGGTCCAGAACACATTGGTGTGGTGGCACAGACTGGAGAGTGTTCGCCTGAAATTGAGTAGAACCAAAACGGAATACTTGTTCTGCGATTTCGGCGGTCTCTCCAATCCAGTGCCTTTAGCTCTCGCTGGAACGCCCATACCGATCTGCTCCGACTTTCGGTACCTCGGGTCACTCGTCCAAGGGGATGGTGAAGTAGACCGGGACGTAATACATCGGATCAACGCAGGATGGATAAAATGGCCACAGGTCACGGGAACAACTTGTGACCCACGGATGCCCCTCAAGTTGAAGGGTAAAATCTACAAGTCCGTGATAAGACCTGTCATACTATATGGATCAGAATGTTGGGCTGTGAAAAAGGCGGATGAAAAATGATTGCACGTAGCGGAGATGAGAATGTTAAGACGGATGTGTGGTGTGACGAGAATGGATAAAGTGAGAAATGAGTATATTAGGGGAAGTGACTGAAAAATTGAAACGGAATCGTTTGTCTTGGTATGGTCATGTGAAGAGGAGGGATGAAGCGCGTGTTACTAAAAGAGTTATGAGTTTACATGTGGATGGATGGAGAAGGAGAGGGAGACCAAAGAAAAGATGGATGGATTGTGTGAAGAGTTATATGAAAGAAAAGGAAGTTAATGATAGCATGACGAGTGACAGGGTAGAATGGAAGAAAAAAACATGTTGCGCTGACCCCAAATAACACGAGACAAGGGCAGGAAGTTGATGATCTTATATATAATTTTAAATATGATTTCTATAGAGTTTAAATAAATTGTTTGAATAATCACGGATCCTAATTATAATCTATTCACGATAGCATTAGACAAAAGAGGTTCATAGAAGCAGGTGTGCACAACATCAATTTTAATAAATAATGATAGTAATAGACTCATTAACTTTGCTAGCTCTGATATAGATAGAGGAAAAAATGGTCTCTCTATCTTTCTGGACCTGGCTAAGGCGTTTAATATGGTTTCTGTTTCCGTTCTACTGAAAAAACTTGAATTTAGGAATTAGTGGCACTCACAACTGATACTTTTTAAAAGTTCTGGGCGGTCTTATGTGTACGAGTTGACAAATATAAAAGTACTTATCTTCCAGTCACTCATGGAGTTCCACTGGGCAGCATTTTGGGACCCTCATTATGCCTCGTATAATATAAAAACGCGCTTATAAATCTCAAACTCACCCTTGGTAAGGTTATCTCTTTCTCAGAGATGATACTGCACTAGTATTTGCATACATGGGATGAATGTTTTCAATGCTGCTCCAGAAAAATATATTAGCGCTAAATGTAGACAAGGCAAAATACATCTGCTTCAGTATTAGGAAAGCTAATGGCCTTACCAACGACCACAATATTATTTCACATGAGTGTCACTCTGATGAAAGTTGTAAATATTTACCACTTAATGTGTAAGATCAATCAAGTACTTAGTTGTTACGGTTGACTGATCTCAACTTCAAAGAACACATCAGAATATTATGTGTAAGAGTACGAAAACTTTTTGTTTTTAAAAGCTTACATTAGTGTTGCTGACTCATAAGCTGCTGAAGCAGATATATTTTGCTCTGTGTCAGTCACTCATCACTTATTGTATATTTTCTTGGGGTGTTTTACTTGGCCATTTCATGAAGTGATTAATTTCTAAGATCTGGCCACGACATATGTATACTATGTTTCGCAAATAAATAATATCTTATCATAAATTTCGGCTCTTCGGTCGCTAATAAACCGGTTATCAGAACAGCGTTTCGTCTAAACCCATTTTTCTTAGAAATAAATTCAATCCGGCAAGCGTGCGGGATCCCGCATGTAGTAATCCCTCATTCCTGATCCCGCAAAAAAGGTGCGGAATCCCGCGCTCGCGGGATTGGGTTCCTTAGTCATAACAATCAATGAGTCTCGTACGCCAACTGTCTGATTTATACTAAGATCCGAGAGCGATCAGACATAACTTATTTTCACATGGATGAAACCTTTGGTTCTCAGTAGCGTATCATGTGCTTTAAATACCTTTATGCTTTTGGAGCTCCCCCTTGGAGCCCCTGGGCAGGTACCAGGTGAGAAAGGGAACTAAATATAAGAGTAACATACATTTTTATATCAGAATTTTTTATATTTTCTGTAGAATATTTTTCTAGAGTAGTTTAAGTGTCGGACACTTTCTATGGACCAAAACTTCGGTCAGACGCTTCATAGCTCCACAAAAAATAAATAAACTTTACTTATTTTTACATGTCTGATTTTTAAATATGTTGCTAAGTTAACTATTACAAATGTATATTTCAGTAGCCGGAAAAATTGTAGTGACCTAACTTAATTAAAAATAAGTTTACAATGGGTCGGTATGTGGGTGGGTGGGTGGTGGGCCGATTATGCTATGCTATGCTAAGTACAATGGGTGGTCTCAGTAAATTAGAGTACGAACAAATAGAAAATCTAGTCACCAGTAACCCAAACAAATAAGAGGAGTGTACTTTGAAAACATAACACAACAACAACACGCACACACACAAACACATCATAATTCTTAAGAACTCTACAAAAACACACCATCATGAATAACACACCACACGCCCACATGAGTAACCATTATATTATTGTTATTTTATACTACTATTTTTTTCTTTTGTTATCTATATCACGATTAATATTTTTTTTTTTATATGATTACGTGTCTCATTTCATAACTTTTTTTTTTGGATCTTGATATAAGTACCAATTGGCATTGTTTGTTTGTAAACGGATGGTAATATGTATAGGGAAGGAACTGTCTCCTGAGATACAGGTTCACTACCTAGTTCAGGAGACAGAGAATTTATGTAATTAGTGTCACTTGTTTGCAAATAAATGATTAAATAAAAAAATAAAATTGTTTTCATAATCTTGCAATCAGTTGTTAAACTATGAGCAGATGTGATGAAATAATTTGTGGCTTTCAGAGCAATTTCCTCCAGTAGGACAATCTCTATGAAGAAGTATGTGCAGCTGTATGTTTCCAAAATATGCCTCCTTCATTTATCCTCCACTTAAGGGCCCTGATCAGAAAACAATCTCTCCCTTATGGCAAGCATAGCTTAGATATGAATAATGCTTATCATATGTAGACCGCGTCCCACTGTTCTCAAACTTAAAATGTAATTACAACAATAACTTTAGATTGCAATATGCTACAGTTATTTTCATGGTTCTTTTGGAATGTTTAAGCTCACATCTTGAGCTAGTTCTCGGTCGGTGGTGGTCGGTGGAACTCCACAAACTTCATTTGTGAATGATACCTGTAAATAATTAATTTCGTTAGATGACCATAGATAAATCAAAATAGAACTGGTTAAATACAAACTAAACACTAAGTTCAATGAACATAATATTATGTTGTGTCCAATATGTACCAACAGAAACAAAACACAAACAAAAAGACACAATTTAAATAACCATTTGTATCGATATCCTGATTTGTATGTAATGGGTAGATAGTTTGAGCAGCAGACATACACATTTTAGTGTGGTTTAAATGGAAACTACTTTTCAACCCCACTCTTCTGCAGAATGTTATTCGTACACTACTTACATCTCTCGAATATGTCCTCAGTCGAATAGTATTGAAGAGATCTTCAGTCTCATCGGATATAGTGTCTTCATATTCGGGATAAGCGAACGTTGCAATTAACACATTTTGAACTCGACTCTTTAATTATAGCATATATACACACAGCAAAGTTAATAAAGCGTTTTGAACTCAACGTAACGGCCCGATAATTCGCTAAATTGCGCAGATACAGTCACAAATAATTCAAAACACAGATATACTGATTCAAAACAACAACAAACTGATTAAGTTTACCTGTCAAGCTGTCAAAAAAGAATTGCCATATAAACAAAAAATATTGTTGATGAAAAACATTTCTATAATTAAATCCAGAAATACCTTGATTTTATTCAATAATAGGCATTCTTAGGTATAACACATAATTGCTTAATAATATTTCATATTATTTCTATTTCTATATTATTTTGATTTTTGTGTTATTTTACAATGGCAACTTCTAAAATCATAACCGCGTTTAGTTTACGATTTTATTACGTTTAGTTAATCAATTCTTTTTATTGATATAACTAACTAACCCGGAGTTATAAAAATAGTATACTTACATGAAAATAAATGGCTTAGTAACAAATACAAAACTAATATATTAAAATATGTTACAATTAAGTGGTACAAATTCTATAACAAAGCAACAAAAAAAGTATGCGGTACGAATTCTGCCGTTCACCTTTAAATCTTTTTAGTTCCTTTTCTCACCTGGTACCTACCTGCCCAGGGGCCCCAAGGGGGAGCTCCAAAAGCATACAGGTATTCAAAGCACATGACACTACTGAGAAACCAAGTTTCATCCATTTGAAAATAAGTTATGTCAGATTGCTCTGGGATCTTGGACTAATTTATAATAATGATTTATTAATAAGACAAGAAGTGACGTCAGAGACGATAGATTTTTCTTGAACAGCTCATTTTGTGATGTGAAATGTAGGTTTTTTAATAAAAAATCTATCGATATTTATTTAAAGTAACCTTTTCAATGTTATATAATATGTGTTACTTAAATCTATGAAAATCGCTACTGTGGACGAATTTATAATTAGGATTTTGGAAGATGATGATGACAATTAATTTGAAAGTGACGAACTACAATAACACGCTCAACACGTAAGTGTTAACAAAGAAAATTAATCTTAATTAAATAAGAAGGGCAAAGTTTCGTCATTCGTGGCGTGGCCGCACTATTTCTCTTTATTTTGCTGTCTGCTTCTCTTAAATGGATCTTGGTTTATAAATTCGCCACCTAAAAATATGTATTCAGTTTTGATTGGGTACACTTACGGAACGATAACTCAAAATGATCTTTTTTCAATACCTACAAGCGAGCGAAAATTTTATTTTGGCAATCGGTTTACTAATTATACGCTTTTTGTTGCTTCTTTTTATTTTTTTTTTATTTTTTTTTTATTCACACCATACACATTTGCTAATGGAGTGTACCCGGAAAAGAAATGAACGAGAGCTATTTATTTATAAACGAATTTAAATTAAATCGAATAGATAAAGGCATAACACAATCCATCTCATGTGTACCATCATCGGAGATGATTAAAAAGTGGCCACTTAATTACGGTTATTTATGAATAGCTCTAACTGTCTAATAAGAATACTTTATTAGACAGTTAATTCCTAACTGAATTTAATAACTAATTTTGTAAACACTACAACTGGGTTTAGTTAGTAGAACTAATGTAAAAAGGTATGATGGGGCTGACATGCCCTGATAGAAGCCCCTAAATAAAAGCAGATAAAAAAAAAACTCTGCTCTTGAATTTACCAATACGACCGCCCGGTTTCGATAATCATAAAGCTAACCCTGAATATCGGCATGGTGTGATGTCCAAACCTGGCTACGAAATCCATGTCACCCATAGAGCAATACATTTTCACTGAATGTTTTTTTTGCCTGTTTCACCTTTATGTTTTCATTCTTATTTTTCTATTTATTTACTATAAAATGTAAGTCATTAAGGGGATGTAATTTGGCAAATCTTCAAAGACCCCTTGGAAAGATAAAATTTTTTCATGTTACAGAAACCCACAGTCAAGAAATCTGCTGACCCACCCAAAGTCCACACTAGCCGCAAAAAGCAAGATGGTAAACGTGTACACGCTATGTCCTTGAGGTCGCGAAGATTGAGTAAACTGGAATTAAACAGGATTACAGCACAAAATAGTGTCCTTAAAAGAAAGAAACCTTTGAAGCGAAAAATATACTCTTCTGACGAGGATGAACCTCTAATTTTTCAGAAAACTCGCAAGAAGGGCTCTACTGTTGCTACCAGTGAAAGTAATTCCAAAGAGATAGTTTCTAAAGTGAAACCTACCAAAAATGTTGTGGGCTCTACTGTTGCTACCAGTAGAAGTAATTCCAAAGTGATAGTTTCTAAAGTGAAACCTATAAAAAATGTTGTGGGCTCTACTGTTGCTACCAGTGAAAGTAATTCCAAAGAAATAGTTTCTAAAGTGAAACCTATCAAAAATGTTGTGGGCTCTACTGTTGCTACCAGTGAAAGTAATTCTAAAGTGATAGTTTCTAAAGTGAAACCTATCAAAAATGTTGTGGGCTCTACTGTTGCTACCAGTGAAAGTAATTCCAAAGAGATAGTTTCTAAAGTGAAACCTATCAAAAATGTTGAGGTACCTCGCAAGACTATAACAAATTTGCTCAAAACAAATTTGGTCTCTTCAAAGCAGATCAAACAGAATAGTCCCCAAAAGAAAGCTTCCGTGAAGAGCGTTCCTCAGAAAAAGATACGTAATGAGTGCACTACCAAGCAGCCAGCGGAGATTTCCGTGCCCATCGTTAAAGTAGTAAATCTCAATTGTAAACGAGACGATTTTGTTAATAAACCTGCTCTGAATAACCTCGTTAGCCATGATTCGGTTGTGGCAGGTGTCCTGGATGACTCGCTCGCCTCAGATGATCCGATCGCTCCAAATGATCTAGTCGCCCCAGAGGATCCGGTCACCCTATATGATCCGATCGCCACATATGATCCGGCCGCCCCAGTTGATCCAGTCTACTCAGATCGTCGTTTCAGTCTAGAGGTCCTAGTTGTCAAGGATGAATTGCCTACGAATCCAGAAGACTTTAGCGACCAGTCGGAGCCGCCTATGACCGAGGAAGAATTAGCTACGCATCCAGAAGACTTTAGCGACCAGTCGGCGCCGCCTATGACCGAGGAAGAATTAGTTATGAAACCAGAAGACTTTAGCGACCTGTCGGAGCTGCCTATGACCGAGGAGGAATTAGCTACGAATCCAGAAGTCTTTATCGACCAGTCGGAGCCGCCTATGACCGAGGAAGAATTAACTATGAAACCAGAAGACTTCAGCGACCAGTTGGAGCCGCCTATGACCGAGGAAGAATTAGCTACGAATCCAGAAGACTTAAGCGACCAGTCGGAGCCGCCTATGACCGAGGAAGAATTAGCTATGAAACCAGAAGACTTTAGCGACCAGTCGGAGCCGCCTATGACCGAAGAAGAATTAGCTGGAATGTATGAAGATCTAGCCGTTTCAAATGACTTACCCGATCTAGATAAAAGCTCAGTGAATCTAAGCGATGATGAATCAGCAGTCCAGGCTACAGATCCGGTCGAGGAAGTAACGAACGAAGCTGTACTGGTCAAAAGGGACATGGCAGATCAGGCTGAATATCGACTTGAGTCTCCAGGTTAGTAATATCTTAAATGTTTATTTCGCACTGTATCCAAACTGCAATTTGTTTAAGGAGGCCTCTTAATACTGGCGGCAATATGGATTGTTTCATTGTTAGTGGAGTGTCGTAAGTTTTTATATCAGTGAACGAAGGCCGCTGCTGGTAATGGAGGTCGATCGCGAGGTATGGACTATAGGCCATCAAATCTAAAACGTACCGTTTGACGTTTCGAACTTTTCAAGTCGAAATAACTGCGAAACACGCAATTTCAACTAAGTACCTAGTCAGTAAAACATTTCATTCAGCTGACATCCAATTGTCAATGATAACGCACAATTAAAATCAAACATTATGTAAATTATTATTAAAATCTTTGGGAGGTAAAATCGCTCGTTTTGAAGTAAAATTTCAGTCAAATTAAAATATGTCGCCTCTGTTTAAACTAAAAAACTGAAAATCAATCAGTTACAATGTTGATTAGATTAGGATGGAACTGAAAAGCCCGAAACTATTTTGACATTTACCTACACATGTTGCTATTTGTGCAAAGATTTTCTAATAAAATTTAAAACTGGTAAAACTGTAATTGATTTATAGATACAAATAAATGAAATCAATTTCTTTCTTCGCTCTAAAGAAAAAAATGGGGAATAGGGTGCGAGGAGGGTACAAAATAACGTTTAGGAGGAGTTTGATAACAAACGCGAGATTTTTATATATTAGAATAGTTTTTATTTTGTATGTTTTTTAGTCTATTTATTAAATCATGCTTTCACTAAGTATACTTGTAAAATATTTGGTTGTTTTATATTTAACCACCTGTTTGGAAATTGAAGCACTTTCGGTGTCTGCAGGTTAGACTATTGAATATTATTGGGACTAAACTTTTATCGCATCTTTGTCCATAAAAATTTTTGGTTTTGTGGTGGGTCCATTGAGTGGGCCAATTGAGGTTCTGTGGTGGGCCCTTAAGGAGAAAGGTGTGCCTGGGAAGTATGTGCAGTTGATCCGAGCGATGTACAGTCGATGCAGTACCCAAGTCCAGTCTACAGTGGGCACCACTGGCAGCTTCAATGTGGCTGTCGGCTTACATCAAGGGTCGGCTCTCAGACCTTACCTCTTATGCATGCTGTTGTTTGCTTGGTGCTTGGCTGTTTGCCGATGACATTGTGTTGTTGCCGAGAGTGGCCTAGAGGTCCAGAACAGATTGGAGGTGTGGTGGCACAGACTGAAGAGTGTTGGCCTGAAATTGAGTAGAACCAAAACGGAATACTTGTTCTGCGATTTCGGCGGTCTCTCCAATCCAGTGCCTTTAGCTCTATCTGGAACGCCCATACTGATCTGCTCCGACTTCGGTGCCTCGGGTCACTCGTCCAAGGGGATGGTGAGGTAGACCGGGACGTAACACATCGGATCAACGCAGGATGGATGAAATGGCGACAGGTCCCGGGAACAACTTGTGACCCACGGATGCCCCTCAAGTTGAAGGGTAAAATCTACAAGTCCGTGATAAGACCTGTCATACTGTATGGATCAGAATGTTGGGCTGTGAAAAAGACGGATGAAAAAAGATTGCACGTAGCGGAGATGAGAGTGTTAAGATGGATGTGTGGTGTGACGAGAATGGATAAAGTGAGAAATGAGTATATTAGGGGAAGTTTGAAAGTGGCGCCAGTGACTGAAAAATTTAAACGGAATCGTTTGTCTTGATACGGTCATGAAAAAAAGGAAGAGGAGGGATGAAGCGCATGTTACTAAAAGAGTTATGAGTTTACATGTGGATGGATGGAGAGGGACCAAAGAAAAGATGAATAGATTGTGTTAAGAGTGATATGAAAGAAAAGGAAGTTAGTGATAGCATGAAGAATGACAGGGCGGAATGGAAGAAAAAAACATGTTGCGCTGACCCCAAATAACACGGGACAAGGGCAGGAAGATGATGATGTCCACAAAAATTTTTGCAAGAGGGTACTTCAAACATCACAAAACACTTCACTACTCTTCTCCATTGCGCCAAACTCCGCTTCAGTGTAAACACACCCTTTGACCGCTTGCGTTGGATTGGTCCACGAGTGTTTTCGCGTCCTTTTCTCCAGGTTCGTGTGTTTGCGACTGGGTACTCCATCTCGTTTAGCTTTACAATCCCCATAGGTGACAGAAAAGCTAACGAGATGCGAGTCAGTTTTTTTAGCTAATTTGGTCGTGGATGTGCGACCCTGGCGAAATAAACGCGAGTGTTTGTCGGATATATCCGACGTAGGCTGTTAAAAGGTTAAGGACCTTACTCGTCAGTAACTGTAACTGGGGTTCACAAAACGGTAGCCTACATTGACGTCAATATCATGTTATAAGTTACGTTTTCAAAGTACAAGACATTTCGCCCAAGTGGCGCCACAAACAATAATTAATGAGTGATGCTCTTACTGTTTTAGATGATTTTCCTATTCTCGTATATGGCTCAGATGCTTCTAATGATGAACCGATATTGCGGGATGAATCCACGATCCAGGATGTGCAGTACAAAGCTGTCCCATTGTCACGGACAGCCATGATGGACCAGGATGAAAATCGAATTGCCTATTCGCCAGGTTAGTGACATATTTGGCATTCATTTTGCATTATGTACAGACGGTAGTTTTCTTTAGTTTCATTAGACTGGCGATAGTTTTAATTTTTTTCGATTGACGATGTAGTAAAAAGATCGGTATACGTCGAGGAAGACTGTCTACTAATGTAATTTTTTCACAATTAAAAAGTAATTGAATCAACTTAGGAATAGAAGTTTATGCCAATTTCCTACACTTAAAGTCACTAACGAACTTTCCTTCTAACAGAGCACAGGATTTAGTCGGCGCCGAACCACAGATGTGGTGCTGTGGAGCGATTAGGATTGCCAAACATTCTAAATTCATCTTTTTCAAGCATCAGATTATTCTAGCGTTTAGGATTTTTTTTTAACGTGTATCAAGCTACTGTATTATTCTTCAAATAAAAATTGTTGACAAATTTTTATTAATTTTTTTTTTTTTTCATTTAGTCCTTGCAAAATTTTTTAGTGAACCAGTTTATTAATTTGCATTCATCTGTACGTGTTTCAGAACCTGGACCAAGTGGTATTCAATTCATAAAAAACTATCCAGATACCGATCAAAACTATGATAACTGCAGTAACAGCAGCGATAGCCAACAATTAACTTCCTACTTCCAACCATATGGTCAAAATTATTTCTCTCAAGCAACTGGTAATTTTGAAACAAGGGGAGAGATTCAGACATCGGAGAATTGCGTCGCGGCAGCGTTGCGTCCAGAACAGGATCTCATGACAACCTCTAAAGAACAACTAAGCTTCCGTAATAGAATCGTGTATTCTGAAATGCCCATAACGGGCAACAGCAGCGGTCAGGATAACCAAGTCGCAGTTCCAGAGAAGGAAGGAGGTGGAACGATAGACGTCGAAATGGGTAACGAGAATCGGGCAATTGAAGTCGAAATAAAATCTGAAATAGATGCTGATCGCCGTATGATAGACGAAGTCGACACCATGGCGAGGACGTTAGACAGAGAAGAGGATGCCAAATGTATGAACTCAAAAAAAGGTACAGGTGAGGAATCAGATGATGAGGAACCTGACACCAGCGAATTAACGGATGGCGGAACTTTAAAGGACGCGCCTGTGTACTACCCTAGTACTGAAGAATTTCAAGTAAGTATTGGTAACCTAACTTATATAGTTGGGTTGAATAGTTTTTATTATGTAGAAATGTCGCAAGATTTAATATAAAAACACTTGTTTACAATCAAATTTGTTTTTCATGTTTATTATAAAATTAGGTATTGTTCATTGTTCGTGAATTGAGCTAGTTATCAATGAAAAATATTACAGTTGCACTGTCTGCAAAGATCTACTCAAATATCTGTTTGGCGATTAGTTTAAAAAACCACCTCGGACATACTCGCCTACATGTTGACATAATTATTTGTACTTTCAAAGGGACTTGGGATTTCTGAACTTATAAGTGTTTCTTCTCAGAGTAGACAGCTAGGAAACATTGACCTCATTTAGTACAACTTCAATATTCATCAAATGTAAAATGGTCCACCAAGGACTGAGTGCGGAAACCAGACCGCAAAGATATGATATGCAATTTAATAAAAGTAATCTTTATAATTTATTTTTCAGGATCCTGTCACCTATTATGAAAGTATCTATCCAGAAATTGTCAAATATGGTGTCTGTAAGGTGGTGCCACCTACTGGTTGGCAACCACCCTCAGAAGTGCCCAGCGACTTACGGTTCGATGCTACGAACCAATATATATCGCGCCTATTCAGCCGCTGGGGGCCGGCCGCGAGAGAGCTGAGCGCCATTAAAATGTGCCTTCACAATCAAAATATTATTATTCCGCGACCACCACAAGTAAGTATTGAAAAGTACTTTCAAGGACTACTACAAGATTTTTGAAATTCGCCCTTGTTACCACATTTTTTTAATCAACCTAACGAAACTCATGCGCAAAGAACACGATTCAAACTAGATAATGGCTACAAATGATTCCAGTGAACGTTCTTTAGAATGCGTTTTTTGACTAATCTGAACTTCGGTTTTTAAATAGTAAAATTATTGAATGAGATGTGTAGATGTAAAAGGTAATTTCTGTAATATGAACGATTATACACATTACTGTTAGAAAGCTACAGTGCTGTAGGGTGTCGAAGAAAATGATTTAAGGTTTCAATAGTATGAAAGTCTCCGCAAGTGTAGCAAAATTTGAGAACGTATTACTAACGTGGTGTCGTACGTAGGCAAATTTGAACGAAAACACAATCGCGAAGCGATCTGATGCGGTTTACGTGAAATCAACGCGACGCGGCGGCGATAACCTACATGCGCGTGAATTTTTCACAATTCACTTAAAACAAGCCGCCGCTCCGCACCGCATCTCATCGACGCTCCGCACTTACGTGCGGTTGGTCACGTAGGTCACCGCAATAGAGTATCAATTGTTTCTTCCATTCGTGACGTATCGCTTCACGATCGCGTTGAATCACCTTTTTAGTTCACCGCACACTTAAGTAGTCTATATTACAATACTTTTTTGCAGCTAGATGGTGTGGAATTAAATTTATATAAGCTATACTACCTCGTGCAGCGGCTCGGCGGACTAGAAACAGTCATAAATAAGAAGCGATGGGGCAAGGTGGCAGATGATTTAAAATTTAGGGGTGGGAATTATGAGAAAAGATTAGACCAAATTTACATGAAATACCTATTACCTTACGACACGCTGTCACATAGTAAGTATTTCTATTACTGTTAACAGTTTATACTCTTTATTCGAAGGTTTTCGAAATATTCCCGTCTTAAGTATTATTATTCAGCTTTTCTTTTTGCTTTGTCTGAAGAGGAACGCCAGGAGATAATGCACCGCGTGGAGATAGCATGGAATAAAAAAAATCAAAAGCTTTTGGACCGCGCCATGAACCCGCTGTACCGTCAGAAAAGAATGTTAGGATTAATGGACTCCTCTGACGATGAGGCTGAAGAAGAAAACACAAAATATGCTCTGAAAACGGCAGAAGACTGCATCCTGAAGGGTTCCATCATGAAAATCAGTAAATTTAAAAAGGTACGGTACACTTAGACCACCAGTGGCAGGCCTGGCGCACTCCATACTATAGGTATAGAAACGTGCCAACGCAGCGCGGCCTTTCTTGCAAGGCTAAAGGAGATTGGGCACTTATAGATTCACTTTTTGACGTGTATGGCCTTTTGAGTTATTGTATAATTCATAACTATAATTTTCATTGATTTTTTACTTAAATTTATTGAAATCATTTGCGGGGTTTCTATTTTCATTTTAATTAGTATTTAATACAATAAATACGTCATTTTTTCCATTTTAGTAAAGCGATTCCTTTCTTAGTTATAATCGTTCGATTAAACATTAACGTAAATCGTGGGTAAACAAAAATATTTCCATTCGCAACTAAAAAATATTAAGAGTTGTAATTATTATTTTTCTTTAATTATGTTAATATTTCTTTCGTTAAAAAGTAATTTCTGGGCAAAAATAAAACAATTAAGATATAATCGATAATGTTATAACGCCGTACTCAATTGATGTGTCACAACACTATTCGATGAAATGTCAAACAAAATATCGTTTACCGTGTTAACTGCCGGCAAGCCGAGAATATTTTTTTTTTTAGCTTTTCTCTGCTAACAAACGTAAATTCGTGTTGAGTTTTAAGATTCTTCCACGTTCATTTACTACATCGAGCAATTGACCGTTTTTGTGTGTCGCTGTGAAGTGAATTGTTATTCGTTTTTACGTCCATGGTGATTTAATCTATACTTAAAACAATATGTGGCGCTGTGTAATTATTCTCTTTTATTAGCACACCCACTGCCTAGCCGCCAAATCAGAGAGGCCACTTATTCCATGGCCCAGAGGCAGGGTTTCAAAACGAATTGTTTTGAGATGTAACATAACCTCAATAATCAACTTATTATTTTTTTCAAAAACCCCTAAATATATCATTTTGAATTTAACCTGGTTTTAAAGCATGCCACTACCCCTTTTTTGTCTAATTTTTACTACTATTCTGTGTGAAAAGTTACTCTACCAATTGTCATAGTAACTTGCCCAATCTCCTTTGGTAGCGATCACGCGTGTTCGATTTGCCGCATTCATGCGGCAAATATTTTCGAATTCATTATCAAATATTTTATTGAGTTTTTTATTTCAAGTATTTGCGACACCTTTCGAGTCAATGACCTTAAAGATCATTCATATAAGTAGACCACCTCCCAGTACTAGTGACTACCTTACTAATGCAAAGTCAACATATACTAAAATTATATCTTACAAAATATTAATTATTATGTATAATAACATCATAAATGATCTTTCTAAATTTTAAAAATTATATACGAACGCAAAGTTAACGCACATACAAAACCAACAAAGTTATAAACACTTAATTAACTAAATGTAAACAATTTCTTGACACTTATGTGAGATGACTTTTTAAAAATACTTTTTAAAGTATGGATATAAGTAAATAGGTAGAAATCAATTGGTTACCTAATTACCATATAATTTTAGAAAATCTGATTATATTTTATGTGATAAAACGTAAGTACCCTATTTCACATTTTTCAAAAACACACAACTCCTAACCCTATAGCGAGAGCGGCCGTTTCAAAGGCGCATAACGGGCATAATAAAAGAGATTCTCAGACCGTGGACTTTTTCTCAAATGATAAGAATGCTTGAATTACATCAGGTTATAATTGCTCAAATAACTTCGCTGGTGCAATGAAAAGACATTAGAATTCTCAAAAGCACTTGAATGCTGTTATTTCATTCTGTAGTTTTGGTAAACCGCGAACAGAAATTTGGTTCTCTTTCTTGAAATTTCTAAGAAAAGCTATGGCTGTTTAAATTGCTAATTATATTACATAACAATAAAGTAAAGAAATGATTAATTTCATTGATTACTACAATCTTTTGTGCGCCATCTAGTAGATTATTCAGAAGTAGCCAGCTAGAATTTTGTTGTAAGTGAGCAAGAGTTGCCAAAAAATATCAATAGATGGTTCTTATATATTTTAAGTCATTTATGATACCGATATGATGTGTACTTAATTTCTATCTTATTATTAACAAATGAAAATGTAGCAATTATAATTAGCATTACCTACAGCAAGAAATTTTGCACTGATAATACGTGAAGGCGGATTATAGCGCGAGTTTTTTTTTATTCGGAATTTTAGGTAAGTGGGTAGGTAGTAGATAAGTCAAGGTTCCTTGGCTTGTCTCCTATAGAGGTATCTGGCACGCCACTGCCTGTAAGCATTTTTTAATATCGCACAAAAACTGTGGGACCTGGACAATGCCCTTGGTGCTATTTAACTTTAAAATAAACCATCCTGCATGCATTTTCGGTAACATGAATTGTAAAAACAAAGAGTTAGAGCTTAAATAGAAACTTCCAGGTAGCTGCCGTTTACCGCCACACTATGTGGTGACCTCCTCTCCTCTAGCCCCACCTCGATCATCTTACCTTTTACTTTAGTACCAAATGTATACGTGTGATAGTGTATCACTCCCGTTCCATTTGATCACAGACTGGAAGAAAGTTAGCAAAAGATCAAAATCTACCGTGTTGCTTCAGTTAGATTCCATCCCCGATTTCTTGTATCTCAGTCGCTGACACGACGGCAGTGATCTATTCGCTGACTGACCACGTACCATCAGTCCTGAATGATTGTTCAAGGGAGATTCCAGTGACTGAAGACCATTGCTGAATTCTCCTTGACAACGTATGGGTTCTGAAAAACGAAAAGAACGCAGTCCATGGTCACATGCGCAAACAGTGCAGTGAGCTACTTCGCAGCGTTCCATGCGCAAGGACAAAATGCTTAGCGAGCTGAAGCCCACTTATCTCGCCTTCTTGCAACTTCAGAAGAAGTAACGATCGACTGAAGAGGCCTCTATGTTTGCTCTTATTCCCCCCGATAAGAGTATCGCTTTGGGTAACTGACAAAAGCGAAATACCTATTAGGTTCCAATGTTCCCCCAGCCATCAATTAATAGACAAAACCTACCTCGACATGAGAGATGCTGAAGTTGAACGTAGAGCCTCCCTGGCACCCATCGAAGATCCTAATGATTCTTTGCCATCCCAGAGGATATGGAGAATACCATCAAATGGCTCTAACCCCGGAAAAGCTTCGGCTCTGACGGTATCACCAACAAAATGTTCAAACTCTTCCCATCCCAGCTCATAATGCTAATGACCGGCAAACGCCGCTTGCAACTGCAAGTTGACGCGTATCGCGGAATATCTATCTCTGTTTGACAAAAACAAGTGAGCGACTGACGCAGTGCGCAGCTGTGTGTATGTGAGCGTGTTGCAATGTTGTTAGTAAAATTAGGTATGTTCATTATTTGCTTTATTTTTGCTGAATACTTTGGGGAATCGTTAGTGAATGTACAGACTAGTAATGCGTTTTTTGGAATTTTATTACCGTGCCGATATCTCACCATATTAAGATAACTAGCACACACTAACAAATCAGAAAATGTTATGGAGTCGAGTGCTTTTTTTATAAGTGGGAAATCAGTCAATGACTTCTTCCGCTCTTGGGCGTGGCGGGAGCGCGTGTCAGACTTTTACTGACAAGAAAACCCACTCTGTTCCTTTTTTGCCTTCGATCCAGCGCCCCCTAGTTTTACTGACATCTCCTCAAGGCGCACGTGGAACACTACGCGACGTCGACGACTCGAGCTCAGTATTAACGGTTACCGGACGGCCGGACGGAGAGCTTTACGGTGATTACTCGCTGTCCGCAACATCACGCCTACAGTAGTTGGAAATCGAGGTCTGGATCCCGGCGGCTGGGGCGTGAAGAAGACCGTTCCCTCACATGTGCGTCGTGGTGGTCTACGCAATGGTGACATCCGGGCGTTTCTTCCGATCTGGTGCAGGAGCCTCCCGACCTTATCATGTCCGGTGAGGTGTCGTCATGCGGAAGGTGAGGACGCCGTGAACGCCGTTTTGAACTACTCCTCAAAGAGGGGATTTACCGCCATAATTCCCGCCAGTTATTCGCGATCACCCACTAAGCAAGCACGCATTCCCCTCGTCCGCTAGTACGCACTTAGCGCGATCGCTACGCAAGTACCCTCGTACCAGTACGTTTGATCAGTGGTTCTCAACATTTTACTCATCCTCTAACTTTATCGGAAACTATGATGAAGTGTGCAAGCTGCAATTCTCATTTTAATGATGGTGTTCAGTGTACCTCATGCAAGCGGCACCTCGATTTTGGCTGCGCTAGCATCACGGAAGCTGGATGGAGAAAATTAGGAGCTGAACGAAGAGCGGCATGGAAATGTCCTAAGTGCCGAATTTCCTCACCGTCATCGACTCCTAGCCCGTCTCCACAACCGACACCTGAACCTGCGTCTCTAGAAACGATTCTGAATGAGATTCGTGAGCTCAAGCTTCAACTGGCTGGCTTGCCAACGCTGTCTGATGATGTTAAATGCATAAAAGAGGAACTCAAAGAACTCAAGGCTAGTTGTGAGTTTGATGGTAAACGGCTGGATGATTTCTCTGTCAAGCTTGCGGGCATTGAGACTAGGGTAGCTGGTCTTGAACATCTGCAGGTGTCTGTTTGTAGTCTTCAATCTGACATTGATCTGGTTAAGTCGGAGTTGTCTGCTAGCGACCAGAGATCAAGGCTGAACAACTTAGAAATTAAGGGTATTCCCATTAAAAAGGATGAAAATCTGTTCGCTATTTTGGATAAGATCAGCCAAAAAGTAAATTATACACTTCCGAAAGCCCAGATCAACTATATATCTAGGATTCCATTGTTCAACACAAAAGAGAAGTCAATTGTGGTCAGCTTTCTGAATAGATATGTCAAGGAAGATTTTGTTGCTGCTGCCCGCTCTTTCAAGACCTTATCCGCTCAGGACCTTGGACCCGTTACCCGTGAATGTTTGTAGTGGCGACGAGTATACGCTCACAGATGAGTTACGTGTTTTAGGGTTGAAACAATGTAATGGAATTTTAAATAATTATGGTAGGATTCTCGATTTAGTTTTGTGTAATGAAACTGTATCAGTGCGGGAATGTCTAGTACCTCTAACACCAGTTGACAAGTATCATCCGGCCCTCTGTATAGATGTTAACTTTGCCGAATACATTTATTTAACTCCCGCTCCCTTTATTCGTTACATCTATGGTAAAGCTGACTTTGCGAACATTAATAGGGAAATAGCAGCCATAGATTGGACAAACGTGTTATCTGACATGTCGCTTAACGAGGCTGTCAATTACTTTTATGCCACCATAAAGGACATTCAGGATAGGTTTGTTCCCACTAAGACCATTCTTCCTAGCTCATACCCTATTTGGTACTCTCCGGCACTCAAACGCTTAATTAAAGAGAAGTCTAAATATCTACGTAAATTCAAGACATATGGTAGACTTTCAGACGTGGCGACCTTTAAACATCTACGTGAGCGGGTTAACAGGCTTGAAGCGGATTGCTACACCAACTACTTAGCTGAAACAGAGGCCTCTATTGAAAAAAATCCGAAACGTTTTTGGAGCTTTGTGAAACAGCGATATAAGTCAAATGCAATGCCCAGCTTCCTCAAATATGGTAATGTGACAATTTCTTCTCCCGAGTCCATTTGTAATGCATTTTCTTCCCACTTCTATTCTACTTTTCTTGATCCTATTAATGATATGCCTACTAATTATTGTCCTCCCCAAACTGCTATAAATTCTAATATGACTTCGGATATTCACTCAATCGAGATTGACCTTAATGTTATAGTTAAGCTTATTAGTGAAATTGATCCATTTAAATCTGCTGGTCCTGACCACTTATCACCTAAATTTCTGATTGGGTGTGCTAAAACTATTTCCCTGCCGGTATCACTATTATTTAAAAAATCACTCGCTTCATGTTCTGTTCCCCAAATATGGAAGTCGGCCTTTATCACTCCTGTGCATAAAAAAGGGCACAAAAATGAAATTGTTAACTATAGACCTATTTCTAAATTATGCATATTGGCTAAAATTTTTGAGAGGATAGTCTATAACCAAGTTTATGCAGCGCTGAGTCAATCTTTTAGCCCTTCTCAGCACGGATTTCTTAAGGGCCGTTCAACAGTATCTAACCTGGCTCTGCTCAATGACTTCTTAACTGACAAAATGGACAATGGGGCACAAGTCGATGTCATTTACACAGATTACAGTAAAGCTTTTGACAGAATTGACCATAATATTCTGAAAACAAAGCTTTTTAACAACGGTATTAGAGGAGATCTTCTTCGCTGGTTTACTTCATACCTTGAAAACAGGTCTCAAGCTGTCGTTATCAGTAATTATATATCGAGCTGGGTTTCAGCTCCTAGTGGCGTTCCCCAAGGTTCCTTGATGGGTCCTTTACTTTTTATTATTTATGTCAGCGACATCGACTCGTGTTTCCACCATTCAAAGTTACTTTGTTTTGCTGACGACATGAAGATATTCTCTGCAATATCGTCAGATGATGACATGGTTGCTCTCCAAAGTGACCTGGCGCGGTTAGATGATTATTGCTTGACCAACAAATTAGATTTGAACCCTGTTAAATGCTCAATAGTCTCCTTCAGCAGAAAACGGATCCCTCGTCCTACAACTTATAAACTTAAAGGGCAGCTATTGCAGAGATGCGACGGTGTACGCGACTTAGGCGTGTTTCACGACTCTAAACTTTTATTTAATGTGCACATTGAGCAAATAGTGGCCAAAGCTTCAAGATCACTGGGTTTTGTTATGAGACTCGCAGGGTGTTTTAAGAATGCCAAAACTCTTAAGATCCTCTACTGCTCTTTTGTTAGAAGTCACCTTGAATATGCGTCTCAAATTTGGAACCCTTGTTATGGCAAATACATTGATCGTATTGAGAATATACAAAAAAGATTTATTCGGTTTCTTTGTTTTCGGCTGCGTATACCATATCACTCTGATAATTACTTAAATCTTTGCAAGAAATTTCATTTACAACCACTTATAAATCGTCGTCGATTAGCAGATTGCACTTTCCTGCTAAAAATTTTATCTAATGAGATTGACTGTCCTGATCTCCTACATAAATTATGCTTTAATGTCCCCCAGAGATCGGTTAGATTTAATCCACCTATCTCTATTCCTTCTTCCTCTTCTAATTACAGGCGAAACTCCTGCATGGTGCGAGCGTGTAAGGACTTTAATGTTCTTTGTAAAGAGTTCTCTTTTGACCCGTTTACTATTAAAACCTATTCGGCACGCACTCAGCTGAATGCGGACTTTTTCAAAAGTGCATAGTGTTAATTTGACTTAAGAGATGTTTAATTATGTTCTTTTTTTTATCGTGCTTATTAGTGATCGTAAGTTTTCTGTTACTTTACCTGTTTCTACCCGTGAGAACCTGTAATTGGCTCAATGTCTTTTATACTATTGTTATTCTTTTGTTATAGCTGTTGGTTCTCCTATGACTAAATAAATAAATAAATAAATAAATAAATAAATAAATAATTATGGCGGGCCCAGCACTGGGTTGCGAGAGTCGCTGTCGCCATTTCACCATGAGATCCCGCCGTTGTTGCATCGCCATGCTCAAATCGAGCATGCGTGGAAGGACTTTTTCCTCTAGATCCAATGGTGGCAGGCCAGCAAAGAGGTTCGCCGCTTCGCGGGAGACCGTGCGGTGCGCCCTAATGATCCGGATGGCCATGAACCTGTGGCATGCGTCCAGCTTGGCCACCGGTCGATTTAATAGCGACGGCACCCACACCGGCGCTCCGTAAAAGGCCGTGGACCGAACGATCGCTGCGTGGAGCCTTCAGCAAGAGGTCTGGACCTCCTAGGTTAGGCAGTAGCCGCTTGTGGGCAGCCCCAGTCCGTTCCAGTTTGTGAGTCAGACGTCGGAAGTGATCCTCTGCTACTCCGAGGACAGTACCAGAAACAGAAACAAGAGTGGGTACATTGACGACCCGACGCCGATGTGAAGTCCTCCTACCTTTATTTGGGGACACGGTGGTGACGCGTTCTGAGGACCAAGAAAACACATAGCCTCGAACTTGTGCAGTGAAACCTTGAGCCCCAATTACGGGTACCTCTCCGCGACTTTTGCAACCACGCATGTCGATCCAGCAGTTGAGACTCGAGGTGGCAGTGCACAAGTCCGAGGTCATGTGTTTCCATGGCCTTCGGAACGCGCCACAATCGAGTTCCCAAATAACGGTAGGAGGAATTTACATTGCGAAGTCGACGATGAAGTACCTGGGACTCGTCCTCAATAGCCGATGGTATTTCGAGAAGCATTCCGACATCTGGCTCTCGAACTGAATCGGTCTGGGGCTGCCCTCAAGCGGCACCTGCTCTACCTAGGCTAGGGGGTCGAGACGGCTCCCGCCAGGCTCTACGCAGGCATCGTTCTGTCCATGCCCTTTTATGAGGTGCCGATATGGGCACCGTCACTGCGAAAGCAACCGGCCTGCCACCATGGGATCTAAAGGCAACAATCCTCCCACGCATGCATGATTTACGCGTGGAGATGCAACGCTGGTCAAAAACTCCGCTGCCGCGTCAAGTCGCGGTATGGCGGACAGAGTTCCGGCGAGATATCATGATGGAAGCGAGCAACTGTCGCAACCCAGTGCTGGGCACGCTATAGTTATGGCGGTAAGTTCATCTTTGAGGAGTGATTGGAAAGACGTCCGGCGTCCTCACCTTCCGCATGACGGTGGTTAAAACTTCATGTACAGTAGTGGTACATAGGAGGACTTAATGCAACAAGGCAGTCCACCAGTCAACCTTTGAAATGTTGATTTGTGACCTTGTATACGGCAAGTTCGGGAGGTTTCTGCAACGGATTCAGGCAGAAGAAACGCCCGTGTGTCACCATTGTGTGGACCGCCCGGAGGACACGGTGGAGGTAGAGGTGTGCCCCGTTTGGGTGGAGCACCGCCATGTTTTCGTGGGGGCCATCGGCGGCAAGGCAACGAACTCTCGCGCCGGTTCCTGGTCCTTCTGCGAAACAGTAATACTAGCGAAGGAGGCAGGCACGCACGCGGGAACGGCCCGCACGCCCTTAGCCGCCGGAATCCCAACCCTAAATTCCAGCCAATGTGGGCGTGGGCCCGTTCAGACGGAGCCCGAGTCATCGACGGCGCGTAATGTTCCACGTACGCCTCAAGGACATGTCAGCAAAACCGTAAGGACCAGCAGGGTCGAAGCCTACTACGGTTGGAAACGCCACAATTATGGCGGTAAGTCCCTCTTTGAGGCGTGGTTGGAAAGACCTCACGGCGTCCTCACCTTCTGTGTGGACCGCCCGGAGGACACGGTAGAGCACACGGTGGAGGTGTGCCCCGCTTGGGCAGAGCAACGCGCTCGCGCCGGGCCTTGGTACAAGCCATGGTCTGGAGCGATATTTCTCCTATTGACATGTATAACAATATTTATTTCGAACACCAAGAAATAGACATTTCTTAGTTTCTTTCCCAATAATGCAGGCCTGGAAGTGAAAAACAACTCTTGAAAATATGGCACATTATAATTGTTTGCATTCAATTCAATTATAGAAATAAACAAAATTCAACAACATCGCATAATTGTTTTGTCGTGTAACATTGTTTTGACAATAAATAAATTTGTGTTTAGTAATAATTTATCTTACCATACCAGACGATGAATCAAAGTTATGCCCGTCCGATCTCTTCAACCATCCTCCATCCACATACACAGTAATAAATGGAACACAGTCTGAAGACACAACCCTTTTCAATGGCAATTGATCTTTCTTGTTCACCAGCAATCTTAATTTCCTCTGTCAAATGTTCTTTGCCTACGTCGAAATTTATTAGGTGACATTGTTGGAATATCCATCAGACTTGTATATGAGCTGCTTGAGTGTAGTAGCTACCAGAAGTTACAGTTGCGCATACAAATGCAGTATTTACTTTGTCTTTGCTCTCTGTGCAGTGTTCCCACGTTTTTTCACACATACTGCACTTGAATTTTAATTCACTTCGAAATCCATCACGTCTTTCACTAACAAATTCAATTTGTGATGATTCACAGATATTTCGGTGTCTTTCCATCAGGCAGGCCCACTCAATAACATGCGACAAACGAATGCAAAGTATAGATATTTAACCCTGCGTTCCGAAATGCGTCAAAAGCGATAATATCGCGAATCCGACCAACGCGCAACGTCACAATTATTACTCAATAGCCCTTTTATTTTGTGACTACTAAATTTGGTCGGATTCGCGATATAATCGCTTTTGACGCAATTCGGAACACGTGGATAGAATATTGCAAACTGACTGTAAAACTGACGTTCCAAATTACGTTCGAGATAACATTCGCATTTTGAGAAAAATATAGCAGTAAAATTTTACTTACCCAAATAATCTTGATATAATATTAATTGACAACTTATTGACAATTAAGAAAATAATATCTTGTGGGGATAAATCCCTGCTGAGCAACCATAAATAATAAATCATATTACATACTTATACATTTTGATGTACTTAACTGTAACGAAATGCACCGCAACCACATAAGACGCGATATACTGTACCAAATAAAACTGTTTGTTTGTCCGTCTAATGTAATGGTCTGGCGATAACTATTTGTATTACTAATCTGAAAAAACAATATGACAGGAAATTTAAATCTACAGCGACTTATAAATTTGGTTTACATATGATAGATAATATATTATCAAGTAAATAAAATTTTGTTTACTTGATATTATTATAACTTAACGAATCAATTAACAATATCGATCGGTGATTTTTATTGTGAGAAGATTTTAGTTTGTAATAGCCAGCTAAACTTCGGGCCGACTTGCTAATACCACCGAAAGATTTTTAAGTACTTTTATTTTAAAATAAAATTGCGTATAAGCAACCTATACTACAATACCTTGCAATAAGTATATTCAATTGGAATGATATACATATTACAAGAAATATTAGTTCGAATCAATGAAAATGCATACAATTTAAATCATACAAGAAATTCCGCGCGTAAAACCTATCACTGCTCAAACTAGCTTATAGCTTCAAAGTGTATTTTATTTCAAGTCAACCGAATCATCGAATCCAACGAAGTTTGGCAACGTTTTTTCTTAGAAACATTACAGGTCAAAGGGTCAAGTAGAAAGGAACTAGGAAGTACGGCAACGTCGCCTAGGCACCTACGATTACGAATGATGATATTGTTGCTACTAACAATAATAATAACTAACGCTTACAATTTTTTGATAACAACAACAATGTTTTATGTTTTCGTTTATGATAGTTAGTTTTACGTTATTATAATGCTTTTTTAATGAACGCCATTGTTAGAAATTTAGTAATGATTTTTCAAATTTACAATATCGGTTGCACGCCATCTAGCGTTAAATATTATAACCTATCGCAATCATGGCGGCATGCTTGGTTGTCAAATCGCACTCGCACTAGTAAACAAAATATCAAATTTTGCTCGGTTTTGAAGACTGTTTTTCTCAATATTTAATGCAAATTATTTACAAAAAGTAACTACTGCGTAACTATTTCATTGTAGAAAAGTGATAAAGTGATTTGTTTTGAGCAAAAAGTGTCTATTTACGAAGTAGAACGCGAACGAAAAATGTATGAACAGGCCAGCGGAACATTCACCTTAAGTATTTATGTGTTTGGCCGCGAACTTTTCAATCCACCCTCGTATATTACTTTTAGACAAGCCGATATGGCCTCAAAAACGCTCAGTCTCAAAACCAAGTCTCATATATGTACATAAGAGCATTTACTAAGACTAGTTGCACTTGAGAAAAACTTGCTCTTGTATGGGTATTTTCTAAGCTCGTTTGATGATATTAGTGCGCCAACTTCGTGTCCTTATAGCCTTAAGATTAAGTTCGTTATTTTTCTCTCTGTCTATTTAAGGTTTTATATAAAATTCCGAGGAACCCTAATTTATTCTAATATGGAGTTATCTTTAGTATACCAAATGCTAAAATTAGAGTAACAATCTTATATTACTCTAATAGTGCGCTTGTAAAATGCAGCTATACTAATGGCGACAAATCAATACAAATTAACAAATAAAATAATTAAACGAGAACAGGAAATTCCAATTCGACTACTTACCGTAAAACTACTTTCACTTTTATACTAAAATAATATAACATAAACATTAACTTCACGCAAGTTTAATTTGTTTTCATTTAATTTCAAACCAACACTCACACGAACTTTTAAGTTGGATCTGACGTAAAATTCTCAAAATATTCTAACCTTAGACTAATATAGGCTTACAAGATACTTACGTAAAAGCAATATTAGCCTAATTCGGCTTAAATTAATTTTGGCTAGATTTCAGTAAGTGCAAACAGCATTCAATTAGACTGATATTAGAACGATATTAAACTAAATATGCTTACAATTAGTGCCCAAACCCCCAGGCTTATATCATTGTATAGGAGTGATGTAAGAGCAAAAAAACAGTAGTCTTGAGATTGTTGTAAGCCTAGTTTTTGCTGGTTGGGTTGGATTCAAGTTTAAATTCTTAGCCAGTTCAACTACCACCGATTTAATATTTTCTTGATTATGCATCTCCAAACCATGTATTTCTATGATTTTTTCATTTTCTCTTACTTCCAACTCCTGTACTCTTTCTTCCAGTGCTTTATTGCACTTCTCTAGGTACACATTTTTTTGCTCTAAAGACTTAATTTTTTTTGGGATTCATCTTTGTATTCCATCAAAGTTTCGTACATTTCGGAATAGAATTCAACTCTGGCAGTAAGATCAGTTTTTTTTTCTCGACGCTATAAAGTACCTCCAGCTTTTTATTAATTTCAGCCAGTACGTTCTCGCCTGGTACTTTGTTATGATTTCAAGATTGTTTTGGATCTTATGTTGTCTTCGCTTGAACGGGACTGTTTTTTGTTGATTGACAGTCGTCACAAATACCCGTCAGCAAGAATTGCCTGTTATTTTGCACACATTTTTTGTGATATACCGTTTCATATGCACCTTTACATTTTACTAAGTCGTCTTTGGTCAAGGACACAGAGTTTAATTTTTTTTTGCCCTGAACCATTTTTACTTGTTTATGTTTTACGTTAAACTTCAGTAGTAAGCAGTGGCGTGCCAGATACCTTTATAGGGGGCAAGCCAAGGAACCTTGACTTGTCTACTACCTACCCATTTACCTAATATTCCAAATAAAAAAAGCTCGCACTATAATCCGCCGTCACGTATCATCAGTGCAAAATCTCTTGCTGTAATGCTGATTTTAATTGCTACATTTTCATTTGTTAATAATAAGATAGAAATTAAGTATACATCATACCTGTATTATAAATGATTTAAAATATGTAAGAGCCATCTATTGATATTTTTTGGCAACTCTAGCTTGTTCACAACAAAATTCTAGCTGGCTACTTTGAATAATCCACTAGATGGCGCACAACAGATTGTAGTAATCAATGAAATCAATCACTTAGTTTACGATATTGATATAATATAATAAGCAAATACTCACAATTTAAACAGCCATAGCGTATACAACATAGCATGGCCGTTCTTCGTTTCTTTATCACACACTTAAAAATTCGAAATTTGGGATAAATTTGGATCTGTTCCGTAATACCAAAAATTATGAATGAAAACTTAATGTTTTTTCAAAAAATTTGTAACTTGATAATATAAGCTATGCTCCTACGGAAACAATATTAGAAATATTGTTGTTATAATACAGAAAAGACAAAATGAAAACATGCCATTTACGCTACAAAAATAAGCGAAATGAAATTTACTTAAATTTCGTTCTAAGTATTTTAAAAAAAGAATAACGTAGGAACCTAGATAAATATTGTCTTAATCCAAATAACATCATAATATGGTGGAAATATGCTTAATCTGCAAATGATTTTGGTATTACGTTTGTATGGATAATTCAGCTGTCGCCGTCGCCTTAAGGTGTAGCGATCTCTATGGCGTCGTGCAATTAAAGTTCTCCGCGCGAATATAGAACAGCCCGAAATCATCTATCGGGCAGTTGCCCTCCAGACATAACACCCGTATGGTCGGAGGATCCTCCCTTTTCAACGGAGGATTGCGGTACTTTACACTCTGTTCCGCCTACCTCTAAACTACTATATTGTATGTTTTGTGTTATTTTGATGCAATAACTATGTAATTCATAACATTATTTAATCGGGTCGGATTGTGTTGATCATGATGACGGTCGCAGGTCGCAACCTTAACGTACGAAAATACGTTCGGGCAAAGCTCGGCGGCGGCCAGCCCGCCTGCGCTGGAGCAGATCGAGGAGCGGTATTGGCGCCTTGTGACGTCGGGCACGGATCACATATGCGTGCACACTGCTGCCGTCGATACTGGCTCCGAAGGCCACGGCTTCACAACAAAGGTGGAGCCGTATGCAAGCCATCCCTGGAACCCTAAGGTAACCCTGAACCGACTGATAACTACCCGATTCCCTTCGGAATTGCTTTACCATTCTTGACAAAAACTGCAGTAAATATTTATGAAGAAGAATTGTATATTCTACTGTATACATACACTCACTAAACTCGCTAAACAGATAAACATTTTTTAGGGTACCGATAAATAATTTTTAGGTAACCCTCTGCGCGCGAGTCCGACTCGCACTTGCCCAGTTTTATGTTTGAGTGAGTCTCTAGTTGATTTGGAATCACAATTATATCCGGTAGGTGGCGCTTCTAGGTTATGCTCGCTAGTTTGAACCAAGGTTTTTATCTACCTACATCATCATCATCATTTCAGCCGAAAGACGTCCACTGTTGGACATAGGCCTCCCCCAAGCGTCGCCACAACGGCTTCACCAATCTATCTACATCGCTCATTACAAAAACGAGGTCGACTATACCTACTACGAGTGTAATATGTCGTTGTATTGTAGCCATAGTTCGAAACCATATAAATTATACAAGGTGTCTCAAAAGAAAGTTCACATTTAAATCTTTTTTTAAAAGAAAAGTCTTAGCTTTATTGAAAAAATGTTTATTTTATATTGAAGTACACTGTTTGGGAATTTATTTTTTAAAAATAACATCGTCCAAATGTAAACCGTTGCGCTCTCGGCATTCATTTAGTCGGGCACTAAAATTGCCTATGACAGCTCGGCAGGTAGTCTCCGTGATGGCTGCCATTTCATGACGGATATTTTCTTTTAATTGTGCCAGGGAAGTCGGTTTATTAGCGTAAACTTTTGATTTGACATAACCCCACAGGAAAAAATCCATAGGCGTTAAATCGGGACTCCGTGGAGGCCAATTTATGTCACCTCGCCTGGAGATTAATTTGTTCGGAAAAATTTCTCGAACTCGAGGCAGAGATCTGTTGGACGTGTGTGAAGTTGCTCCATCCTGCTGGAACCATGTTCTTTGGTTGTAACCAGGAAAGTTTTGCAGTTGGGGTACGAAAAACTCGTCTAACATCTCCACATAACGCTCTGAATTCACTGTGAGTGTGCGTCCCCTTCCATCTTCAAAAAAGTAAGGGCCGATAATTCCTCGCGCCGACATCGCTGCCCATACGGTGACTTTGGGTGAATGTAGCGGTTTCTGATGTTTTTGTTTTGGGTTGGTTGCACTCCAGTAACGACAATTTTGCTTGTTTACATGCCCATTCAGGTGAAAATGGGCTTCATCGGAAAACAAGATGTTGGTGAACGTTGGAAAGCGCTCAATCATCTGATTTACAAAGGCAAGCCTCTGACCAGCATCTTGAGGCTTCAGTTCTTGCACTAACTGAATTTTGTACGGGTGCAGCTTTAAATCTTTGTGTAAAATGCGGCATAATGAAGATCTGTGCACATTTAAAGCAACAGCACGCTTCCGAATCGAGAGGTTTGGATCATCTCGAATAGACTGAGTAACACTGTCCACGTTTTCGGCTGTTCTTGATGTTCTTGGTCGCCCAGATTTTGGTTTCTCCAGAGTTGACCCAGTCTCTTCAAACTTCTCAACCCATTTTGCAATGAGACGAGTGCTAGGCGCATCATTTAAGTGACGAATATGTCGAATACTGCAGAATTTTCTACGCGCTACAGTCGCCGAATTACCGTTTTTGTAAAACTCACGTACGCACAACGCACGGTCCGCACCAGAGAAACGCTCCATAGCGACTAAATTCCCAAGAGCCAGACTACCGACTGACATACCCCCCGCGCCCCTCAGAATAGTTGCTTTCGCGTAATAAGATAAGCAAATGTGAACTTACTTTTGAGACACCTTGTACTATCAAACTCATTTCAGAAAGTGATAGATAATCCGCGCAACGTGCTTCGATATTTGGGCTCAGTGGTGGGGGTCACGTTGCCCACTCTGCTTCTGGGCATGCTGTTCTCCACCTCCTGTTGGCACAAAGATCCACATGCAGTCGCCTGGTATGAGTACCAGAGTGTGGGACCCACCAGGATTTGGTGAGATAAATACTAGTTATTATAAACTTAAGGATAATATTCAAATTTGTGTTTTTTTTAGTCAGTTTTTATTAGTTTAGGGTTTTATTATTATTATTTTTTGGTTTTACTGCAATTATAGTCAGTGAAGTATTTTTTGACATAAATCAATTGAAAATTAAATGAATTTTTTAGGATGTTTATAACATTAAACTTGTTGTGTCACATAGTTGATAATGAACTTCTTGGAAACGGCTTGACCATTTTATGACTATATTTGGTAAGTCTGAGAATATGTTTGATAATTTATATGTCAGAACAACGTTTGCCGTGCGTTGCGATTGCCACAGGGTTAAAGAGACAATCTCAAATGATGAAAATGTACGAGAATGTACGTTTAGCCGTAGTGACGATATTCCAGTCTACTCGAGTCCAAAATATAGTTTAGCAAAATATTAGGACTGAAATCTTAGTTGAAGTAATGGTGTCATACTCCGCAGCAGAACCACTTTGACTACATATGTACAAATTACATGATAAAATGTAGTCAATGTCTATATGTTTGTAGCTTAATATCAAAAATTGTATATTGTTAGTTTCTTGGCAAATATCAATTCAAAGTGGTCAAGCTACAGAGCGTACTCTCCAGCAGGACCGCTTTAAAATAACTCTTATTTCTCGCTGATTATGCACAGGTCATAATATAAACAGTCATCGACTACACGTATAAACAAAGCAATTTTACTTGTTACGACGGTTCTGCTGTGATCCTATGAGGAGTTCTGTTCCATATCTTCGAAGTTCATGATCAGATCATAACAATATTTCCATGGGACCAACTCGGAAGCATAAACTTTCAATCGAAAAACAAATTTTTCAAAATCGGTCCACAATTGACCGGGAAATCGGTGAACATACATAAAAAAATAAATAAACAACATACATTCAACCGAACATATAACCTCCTTCTTTTTGAAATCGGTTAAAAAATAAAACAAATTAACATTTTTTTTACTTAATTTTTATAGCTATAAATAAAACTGATTCATAATCAGTATTCTTGATAAACAATTTATTAGTTTATATATTGTAAAGAAATATATGTATTAATCATGTTGTTTGCTAAGAAATTCATAGCAGGCGCTTTCCGGTAGATCATTTAAATGATACTAAAAGTCAGTATTTGTCTAAAATTGTAGATGTTATCTTGATATACAATAAATATATATTTGTTTATATTATGACCTGTGCATAATCAGCGTGAAATAAGAGTTATTTTAAAGCGGTCCTGCTGGAGAGTACGCTCTGTAGCATGACCACTTTGAATTGATATTTGCCAAAAAACTAAAAACAAAACAGAAGTGCAAACAAATCCGAGTCGGAGTCGAATTATAACAGAGTCATCTTAGTTTCCTTTGTAATATTTTAAGGTACGGGATCCCCGAAGACCAGGCGGATAATTTTAGGAATGCAGTAGAAACACTGAGCCCAACATCGTGCCAAAATAAGTCCCTATGGTTATCATCGGAGATCACCATGATCCCGCCGAGCGTCTTGCGCGACCATAATGTGAGACTGTCGCGCGTGACGCAGAACGAGCGGGAATTCATCCTGGCAGTCCCAAACGCTTACTCCTGCTGCATCAGCACAGGATATACGGAATCGGAGAGCGTTTACTTTGCGCCGCCATCCTGGCTCGACTGCCTTTTGCAGGTGTTCAAAGTAAGTGTCGACCGTGCGAGCGCATGTACTGGTCTGCTTCAACATTTTCATATGTTTATATGATTGCTTAACAGGAAGCGCGGGAGAGTTGTGAACCGACGATGTTCTCTATGGAGCATCTTCTGTTTAACATTGGGTGTGACAAGCAACCCGTGCTGGATATCCTGAAACGCGCGCAGCCGCTCTACGAACAGATTCTGCGCGAAGAGGTTGCAAACAGGCAGGAGCTCGAGGAGCGAGGCCTGACCTTCGAACAGGACGTATGTATCGAAATAAGATGATCTTTACTGCTAACTCTAGATGCGCATGCATCCTTCATGAGCCACTACGCTCGTGTCGTTACGTTTCAGAAGCCAGCGTCCAGCTTTGGTGGAGCAACAAATATTTGTATGACCTACAGATAGTTGTTCCGAGTCTTAAGTGTCTTGTGTATTTGGGTATAGATGTTAGTCTCACGATACAAAATTTATCATTGTAAGGCAAAGATTTAAGAAAAAAGAAGAGATAAAATGTGTTCGACCATTTCACTTTAGTCTGCCTCTTGCAATCGACCACCATTACCAGCAGCGCCCAACAGTTTTATAATTTTCAACATTCTCTTAACTTTGCTCATTTTTATTTTTGTTTACATAGTTGCTAAGCTCACGGGATCAAGATCGATCAGGCATGTACAGAGCGCGACCTCAAGAAGAGTGTGATTACTGCAGGGCGTCGTTGTTCTTTTCTAAGGTATGCTCATTCACCTCCCATGCTCCGTTTTCTCATACTAAATAGCTGGGAACATATTAAGATTGATTTTAAAGTTCAGGATTTTCATCAAATGTCACCAAAGTGTCAGCTAGCTATCGTAGTGATCGACTACTAGCCCTACTACAACACGAGCCGACGCAACCTAAAGGCCGTATATTATACCTGTTAGTAGGTAGTAGCGTAATATAATAAATGATTTCATGGACAGGTGAAGGGGCTGCCCGCCAGGAACTCAGTGCTCTGCCTGGAGCACGCGCTGACGCTCCTGAACACGGAGAAGTACAAAGACAAGGATGTCAAGGATTTGCGGGTGCTGCAGCACGTCAGCATAAAGGAGCTGCACAGGGTGCACGACAACATGAAGCGCCGCTTGCGCAAGAGTTGAAGCGCGTACCACTACCGACCAAGCCGACTCACTACTAATCTACAGCTTACGTCTATACATGTGAAGTTTCCGTTTTTCAACTAGTCACTTTGAGCTGAACTACTTGCAATTAAAACTTCAAATAACTATTTATTTAAAGCATGCATGTTATTCCAATTTCAGAACTAGCCATTCATTAGTTTCTTTCGGTTTTGTGTTTTCTGTTTACATTAATAACCATTTTTGTATGAAATCTAGGGAAACTCGTGTTACTTTGGAAAATGCGCCAAAGAAAAAACAACGAAAAAGGAAAAAAATTAATGACTTCCCTGAGCTTTTTATTTCGTCCAACGCAATGTTTGCTAAAATGGCTTCGCGTAAAAAGAGAGATAGCACCTGAACGCTCCGTTGGTATGGTATGGTAACTTCAGTCACTATCTCGAATATTTCACAAAACTTGTTCCAGGAAATACAGGGCTTCATTAAAAACCTTAAAAATATTTGGAAGACATTTTTGTCATTCTGTGTCTCGAAATGTGCAAGGTTTCCTTGAATGATAAAAAAAATGAGTAAAGCTTCGTACTTAACGAAGCTTTACGAAGTTACCGCAGAGAGATGTCCAATACGCGTGTCTGAGGGTGTAGTTTAATCGATTTTTTTTTAAATTGATTAAGTTATAAAAATATATTTATATTCAATTTTCTATGGAGGTTTAAAATATTCTCACAATCGTTATTCTAGTAGTTGTTTTTATTCGGTTTTTGGCGTGATTTTTTTTATTCTAGTGAAGTTCAGTGGCTGTAATAATTAAATAAAATTAAATGCTACAAAATCATTAGAGAATGTTACATCCGTATTCTATTGTAACTACGAAAGACAACTTTTCACGCAAGAAAACGTAAAACTAGGCGGTATGATCAAAATATCTTACCCTTCCTCTAGGGGTAAATAAAAAAAATATATATTTATATTCAATTTTCTATGGAGGTTTAAAATATTCTCACAATCGTTATTCTAGTAGTTGTTTATAAATAACTGATATTTAAATAAAACATGTCTTTCAACAAAGAAAATCAAATTTTATTAGTTTTTTTTTTTCATTAAAGTCAAAATCTCGTTTATTAACGACAACATTCACTATGTTTGTAAATCTATTTCGTTCAATATCTCGTAAAAACAACATTAATGAATTCCAAATCGATAAATATCGATTGCGATATTTGATTACATACAGGGTCGATTGTGTTTACATAAAGTCAATCTCTAGCCTAAACCTCCGCCCCGCGCACGTCGCCTCATGCCACCATTTTGTTCCTAAAAAATGTTCGTGCGCAGCCTTTTGCGCGAAGTTCGGGCTCGCCAAAATACATCGGCCGTATTGTAAAGTCGATCTATCGCCATTTGCTATATTTTTATTTCTATTTGAATGCAATGTTGCAGAAGTACAACATGGCTCCATAAAGGGTATAAATTGGAATTGTTAAAGATTGCGAAAAATATTCAAATAACGTGAAAATACCCTTCAAACTTTTGTTTCTATTCACCCCTGCTGCGTCGCTATTCACTCTGTTTGACTGTATGTAATACTTAATAACAATCCTAATACTTGTAATGTTATGTAGGTTTGTGAAATAATGACATTGCTTTGACATTGAGCCAAAGTGTTAACTCAAAAATTATTAGCTTATTGACACTATCTCCTTAATGTAATGTACTATTTTTTTATAGAGATTAGATGATAACTTGTCTGGCAAGATGCAATACTGGTTGAGTTGTTCTCAGATGTTTTTCCTTTTTCGGACGAGCTACTAGATTATACCAAAAGTCTTAGTGTATTTATTTTCTCGTTATTATATGATGGCTCTTGCCTTCAAATTTCTAAGTTGCATCAAGTTTCATACAGCTTAGGCCGGATTCGATCAAACTATTCATTCAGAAATATAAGACTGACATATTTATAAAAACAGAAAAGTGTTTAGTTATTTAGGAAACTTATGATATAATGTTAATTATAAGATTTCCAAAATCTCTTAGAATTAGGCTGAAAGCATTAATTTTGTTTAATTTAAGTTTTGTAATTGAGGCCATGAAAGCCTGAGTGCCCTAACTGTACTTTTTTCAATACTGATCCCATTTGAAGAAACTGCTCTTTTTTTAGATAAAATTCGTATCGAAAAAATGCACTAAGGCCATTCTGGCTCTGAGGTCATGAGAGCCACAGTGGCCCAACTGTCATTTGTTTAACACAAACTTTATTTGAAATAACCAAACTTCTTTTTTCAAATAAAGTCTGTATTGAGAAAGTGATTAAGCCACTCTGGCTCTCATGGCCTCAATTAAGTCTCGGTTAAAATAGTGTCACAAGACAAGACTGACTACTGCTGCAAGTCATTCCGTATAGCCTTTTTGTATCTGAGATGTTCTTTTTTTCTATCGACAATCGATCAGTACAAAATTATGTGACTGAGCCTTTCAAAAGTACATTTAGACACAAAAAAATAAATTTAGTATCCAATTAGAGTAGATGACTGGCCTGTTGGTCTAGTGGTTAGTGACCCTGACTGCTATGCCGGAGGCCGTGGGTTGGATTCCCACCCAGGACAAATGTTTGTGTGATGAGCACGATCATTTGTTCTGTGTCTGGGTGTAATTTATCTGTAATATGTGTGTATTTAGAAATATTTAAGTATGTTTATCAGTTGTCTAGTACTCATAACACAAGCTCTGCTTAGCTTGGGACTAGACGGCTTTGTGTGATAGTTGTGTGAATATTATATTATAATTTTGAAACCCTTAAATAAAATAGTATTTATTTTATTAGATTCAAAGAATCAATTCGAATTAAGAAACTTAAAACTTTCTAGCGTAAATACAGTATTAATATAGAGATTGCTGGTAGAAAATAATTATGTCTTTGTATTCGACGCACATGTATGTATATTTAGATTATAGTACAGTCAGTACAGCAATATTATATGTTTTCACATTTATATATGATATATATGTTATAGGTTATATATCTTTATTTCTCGTGACTGTAAGTCCAAGATTTTCTCAAAAACTACAGATCCGATTAAGATTGTAATTTTATTATTTAAATGCAAATTTTGCAGGGAATGTCATATATAAGACTCGTGACCCGCCACGGCTTCACACGAATGCAAATGACATACTTACATAAATCTTCCTCGTGTGTTGCCCTTTCAATTAATGAAAACCGCATTCAAATCCGTTGTGCTGTTTAGGAGGATTGAGGGAATAAACAGACGGATGCGGAAAGCGACTTGGTTTTAGAGTATTATAAAGGCGAATGTTTGTGTGTGTATATTTATTACTCCTGCACGCCGAAACTGCTGAATAAAAATCCAAAAATACATTTTTTTCTCTTTATATTAATATGGATTACTTAACCATAATTTTATACATGCTTTACTTTTAAGAGAGCAACTTTTTTTCGTTTTTCGCTTCTAAATGAGAGTAAGCGTTTTTTGGACGCAGTGCCCTTACCAAGTTTCGGCATAATTATATAATTTAAGGGCTTACTTAGATTAGAAGCGTACCTGCGTTCACTCTAGTGTTCAGTAAAGGAACGAATGCTCCGTTCTTTACTGAATTACAGTCAAAACGTCATCTACTTACAGATAACGTCCTGTAAAATTATTTTCTTGCACGTGTCTGACTGTTAGTGTAGTACAATTAATTGAAGCAACTTATACAACACTGGGTACAGAGCCCATGTAAAAGTGCTCATTGTCTGTTGTAATCGTGTTCGCGACGCTTCCCGTCTTTATTGCATTTACTATACTTAGATCTGGTTAATGTTAAGCGATGTTTAGTATGTAAGCATAATCTTAGTATGTAAGATTTAGTTCTGACGCATGGGTTATTCTTAACTGTGCATCAAAACTCTTATTTTTCACTAAAAATTCTAATGTACCCCAAATATTACGGACTTTTTTTTAATTTTTGAGGGAATTAGGGCACTCCGACTCGGAAAGGTTAGAAGGGGATGGAGGGGTCTAGTGAGCGAGCGAAGCGGCCGAACAGAGACATCGCCCTTCGTGGTTATTTTTTTAAACCAGCCAAAAGAGAATATTTTAGTGTATAATTA
The DNA here is from genome assembly GCA_961205895.1 of Mythimna pallens. Classification (NCBI taxonomy): domain Eukaryota; kingdom Metazoa; phylum Arthropoda; class Insecta; order Lepidoptera; family Noctuidae; genus Mythimna; species Mythimna pallens. Next base: position 3,203,740 of record OY540824.1, read on the forward strand.
GTATTTTTGGTGAAACAAAGCCATATTTTGTTGTACAAAAAAAAGGAATAAATTGAGGAACAGTTGAATACTGTCCTAGTTAAACAGTATCTTTATAATTATGATTTTACACCGTTAAGTATCTTTTGATCGTTTTAATCCCGTAGACGAAGGTTTAACTTACAAAGTATAGTTCACGAATAATATTATTAAAATAAAATAAAAAATTAAAAAGGAAATACTCGCACAGTACGTGAAACCATTGTAGTAGAGCGCCACGGGAAAGATACATTAAGTCCTCATCCCTACTTAAGACCTTAGGTTATAATTGGCTTGCTCAGATGATGTTTATGTAAATTTTTCTTTTTACTTATTGTTCTGTCGACGAATGTTCTTACGGTTGTCACGTCTTTTTTTTACTAAGGCGAGTACTGATTCGAATTTATAAGAAAAGTAACGTTATTTTTTTTTTAGTTTATTCTCCACGGGATTAAAACAATCAGTTAACGTATGCAAGCAGCCTCACGCGGTAGTTAAGTATTATAGTTTTTTTTGTGATATTGTCGTACCTTTCGGAACGTATTTTTTGTAAAAAGTTTATACATAGGTATTTCTCTTTAAGTGTCTAGGTGTGAGGAGATACATTTTTACTTATCTATTTGTAGGTCTTCGGTACACTATTACAAATAAAGTGTCAAAAGTCCCCACCGATCCGACTCATATAAAAATCAAATCAAAGTGGTGTGTATAATAAAAATGATTTAAAACGATAAAACCTCTTTTATTCACGTGACAATGACCCATTTTTTACAGTTTCAAAATGCCGCAAGCGACGTTTTTCAACACACTTGCGATATTTTGTTTTGCTCTGTGCTACTTAGTATACAACACTAGTTCTAGTATATGCGAAACCTGAAACAGCTGTCTAATATTTTTATGTAAAGAATCGTATGTATTGTAATTAACTAGTTGGGTCACACATTTTATCACTTACGCGGCTTTTACAAATAAATTCGAATATAAATTACGTATTAATATTTACCTAAACTTTACCTTAGTTATCTTAGCGTAATTAAAAATGTTATTTATCCCTATTTACAATAATTCATTCTCTCCGTATTCAATTACACGATAGTTTTTACATACGATAATAGGTAAGTACCTACAAGATCAACCAAAAAAAGTCAAAACGCTCGCGGCGACACGGCGGCCACGCGCTCGCGTAATTTATTATTTTATTTATTTCATGACTAACTCTCTACACTAACAGTCGAAACCAACACGTGCAGAGAAGAATGCAACCGGGACGAGAGTGCGAAGCGTGCGCTTCGTCCTGTGGCATTTTGAAAACTGAGCTATGACCTCCCGCGACCTGTGTTGCATAAATGATTTGCTAATAGGTACTTAATGTCAGCGGTGTGCAGCTCGTAGCGATTTTTGAATATCTTTGGGAAAATATATAACATAGTGTAAAAATTATTGGAATCGATTCAGTTACTGATTCTCAACAAACTATATTCAAGTTTCGCATAAACTAAAAATAAGCTGTATATGTATGTATTTTGAAGGTAAAGTCAAGCTGGCCAACAGCTTTATAAAGGCCGACGCTGCGTTAAGCGTGCGCCCGCTTGGGCACAGATCGATCGACAGTGTGGCTATGCGCGTGTCGTGTGCGACGGTCCCAGTCACGGAAACCGTTCAACTTTTACGGTGTGCACGTCGTCATGTCGATGGATAGAGACATACCTAGTCTAAATCTCGGAAAGTAGGTACGATGTCTGGGTTAAAAAATATTATTTAGGAATTTAGTTAAGAATTTCTAAAATATTTTAAGAAATTTCCAAATCTGTAGAACGTACTGATTTATGTCGGTTTACCTTGGGCCCTCAATTCATTAATGTCTTAAGAATCCGCAAAAACGGAAATTATCTGACGAAATTCATACTACGCAGGGGCGCCGACTCTGGTTGCTTGGGGGCTCCAGCACCCATGAGAAATAAACAGTGGGTGCCGAGCACCCCTGAGAATAGGCATCAAGAAACAGATCAGTAATCGTCTTTTATGTTACGTATAAATTACATTCATTCAAAAAAATGTTTCATTTTATATTATTATCAAACATAATTAGTATTTAAGTAGGACATTTTTTTATTTGTCGGTCGATCAGTGTGCATTTCTCTTGTCACACTTCGCCACTTTTTCAAGTCCATCAAATAATAATTGTAATGTTTTTATTAATTGTTATTTTTTAATCTAAATATTACATTGTAATATAATAATGACTCTCTGCACGTGTTGATTTCGACTGTAAGTGCAGAGAGTACCTGAAATAAATAAATAAATAAATGAGCATGAGCACCCATGAGGTTTTCTAAAAACCGGCGCCCCTGTACATACGACTATATTAAAATTATTTTTTCAACACACTTTCTCAGAAAGTGACTCCTAATCAAAGACATTAAATATATCTTTGCTCTAATTGCACTGCACTTACGTATATAATGACACTGGTTACCAAACTGTGACATTTTGATTACCATTACGCACTAGTGCTATAATGTAGTTAAAACCTGTTTGTTCAACCTCTTTGTTCGCAACCCAAATTTTGAATTCGAATAAAATTCCCATTAAGTTTTTGCGTTCAATAATATGTAAATTAGAATCTTACTTATTTCACCCAATTTACAAGTTAAAATGGACAAATATACGCTGTTTTTGAAGTGAAACTTCTTTACGCACGCTTGTCTTGGGGAGTAAGCTGGCGAACGCGTGACGTAAGCGTTACGAAAAGTGTGATCGGGCAAGGCGAACGGAAGTTAAGTGGGGGATATAAGCAAGAGACAGCAGTGCGCGCGCACATTTTCTTTCTCTCTTCCTCTCATAGCCAAAGATATCTGTCTAATTTTAATTCTAAAATTTATGTATCTTATTTCTCATACCATAAGCCTATTGTCTCGGTTTTACAATCAACCACAGTAATTACTGATGTATCCAATAATGAAAATGATGAATAAAAATAGAAGATCTATGCAAAAATATTAATTTACCAATGAAACCATGAAATAAATTTAAATATTTGTAGAAAATTAATATATGTATATGTGTATACATGTATATATTGTACACACATATCGACACCTCTGGGGTCAAAGGTCGTAAAGGACAAAATGCAACTTTTCAGGAGAAGCAAAAAACGAAAAAAAAAATCGTATTTTTACTCTAACTTTTTTGTCTCTTGAGCTATTTAAATGAAACTTTGGAAAAGTGCTTAGAATTCATAGTACTTTCTTGGGCAGTATTACAATTTTACCCTAATGCTTTATTTATCGAGATAGATTTCCTTTACGACCACAAATTTAAAAATAAATGTCCTTTACCCCCTTAAAATTTTCATCTTATGATTTTAGCTTAGGGCGTAAATCTACTTTACTGTGCAAAATTAATCAAAGTAAGGAAATAATGGACAAGTGCAATATTTTTTAGGTTCTAAAGGATCACCCACTAAGGTATTCTAAAAGGATTAATTGATAATTAAACTTAATTATTAAATGGCTCACGTAATTTTTAAATATATTTATGTGTATACTACTATATTTTCTATAGTAATCATGAAATAACATAATCATACCAACAAAACGTACATTTTCGTAATCAAATTGAGATCGTTTATTATTTTCTATAAGTGAACACAAAGCTTTTATAATAATTATCTTTGAAATAATAATGATAGATTAAGATTGTAGTAATCGCATAGTTTCTACTCAGTAGGCGAATTTCTAAATAAAAAAACTTGTCAATCCTATCACTTCAGGAATGTTTTGTAGTATGTATTAATGTGTTTTATTTTAAGTATTTCATTTACTTACCTAAATTTCTGGTAATTTGGTTACCTTAATGTGTGTCTAATATTATTTAGTTTAAATAATTTCGGTAAAGATCTGTCTATATTTCTGTTGTATTAACCGTAGAACTCTAGATAGTTGTGATTGTGTATGTTACTAAAACACTATCGACTAAATATTTGCATGCCATCACTAAATGGCGGAATGTGTCTTTGCACTTAGTCTCCTTTATTTAACATCTTTTGTACTTACCACATTTTACGCAAATAAATGATATTATTATTATTATTATTATTATAATTACGTAAGTTACGTTTTCCTTACAAGTCCTTTTCTCCACTCCCATCTTTGCTCTTTTGATTTGTTTTTCTTCTTTAATCAACTTTATTTGTATAATCTCAATCAGTTTGATTAGAAGATGAGAAATAATGAGTAAATAAGTCATCATCATTCTGATGATTTATTTACTCATCTTCAATATCATTTTCATCATCATCTTCTTTAGTTTCGTTTAAAGTCTCACGTAGCTCGGAATTGCATGGAAGTTCCCTGTATTCTTTGTGAAACCTTTTAGGTATAGTCCCATTTTCACAGAGGTTCGTGAGATCTTTATACTTAGCAGCGGCTATTGGTAATCTACTGTTGTATAGCTGTTTTACTGCATCCATAGCAATCACTGGTTCATTGTTAATCTGGCTTTTATACCCTTTGTACTTTCCCTTCCCCTTTCCTTTATCTGAGGCTTTTTCAAATAATGTATAAAGAATGAGTCTCTGCTTTATTTTCCATAGAGTATTTGACGAACATTTTGTCGTTATGCTTTTTTTGAATGTGGCGACTCTGATGTTTGTAAATTTGATATTTTTTAATGTCTTTGGCGTGAATGTATTTAGAGCTAATTGATCAAAATTTAAAAAGTCAGTATATTCCATGACATTGACTTTGTAAGGTCTTGGTCTTTTGTGGGGCCGATTCAAAATATGTGGGCCACTGTGAGGGACTCCATACAATAAGTTTTCGCACTTCCCTTTCTATAATTGCATGAACTGTATCGTCGGTCATGTATGTATGGCCCGGGAGTAAATAGTTAATTTGAATGACCTCCAAATTAATTGCTGATTTCAAGAATTGATTCATGGCAGCCAATACAGTTTTATTTTTGTTTTGACCACAACACGAATCACAGCACATCAACAGATGTTTTACGCCCATTTTATCCTTTTCCTCAAGATATTTCGTTAAGCACGTTGCAATTTCATTACTCCCTCTTTTGCCATCACATTCCCCCCATGTATAACAATTAACATCCTGTGTGTGACTTTCATAAATGGTGGAATTAAAAACCGAATATTTTCTGGAATAGTATAAATCATACTTTGTCCATGTTGCGTGTTCAACACTTTTTTTAGGTCAAAGCTGCAGGTGATCGTTTCATTGTTGGGTGAATTAAGGGTTTGGTGAATTTTAAATCTCTTATAAGTAGATATCTTTTCTTTAAGATGGGAGTTCAGCAGCTCTTTGTCCTTGTCGTTCATTTCGTCTTTATTATTCTCTGCTTTGACGCAAGTTAGACATTTATCTTTCTTAGGTACGTGAAATCAGCTTAGACCTACAAAAAGTGTTGAACACGCCACATGGTATATATGGATTATACTATTCCAGAAAATATTCGGTGTTTAATTTCACCATTTATGAACATGTCACACACAGAATGTTAATTGCTATATGTGATGGCAAAAGAGGGAATAATGAAATTGCAACTTGCTTAACGAAATATCTTGAGGAAAAGGATAAAATGTGCGTAAAACATCTGTTGATATACTGTGATTCGTGTTGTGGTCAAAACAAAAATAAAACTGTATTGGCTGCCATGAATCAATTCTTGAAATCAGCAATTAATTTGGAGGTCACTCAAATTAACTATTTACTCCCGGGCCATACATACATGCCCGTCAATACAGTTCATGCATTTATAGAAAGGGAAGTGCGAAAACTTATTGAATGGAGTCCCTCACAGTGGCCCACATATTTTGAATCGGCCCCACAAAAGACCAAGACCTTACAAAGTCAATGTCATGGAATATACTGACTTTTTAAATTTTGATCAATTAGCTCTAAATACATTCACGCCAAAGACATTAAAAAATATCAAATTTAAAAACATCAGAGTCGCCACATTCAAAAAAAGCATAACGACAAAATGTTCGTCAAATACTCTATGGAAAATAAAGCAGAGACTCATTCTATAACATTATTTGAGAAAGCCTCAGATAAAGGAAAGGGGAAGGGAAAGTACAAAGGGTATAAAAGCCAGATTAACAATGAACCAGTGATTGCTATGGATGCAGTAAAACAGCTATACAACAGTAGATTACCAATAGCCGCTGCTAAGTATAAAGATCTCACGAACCTCTGTGAAAATGGGACTGTACCTAAAAGGTTTCACAAAGAATACAGGGAACTTCCATGCAATTCCGAGCTACGTGAGACTTTAAACGAAACTAAAGAAGATGATGATGAAAATGATATTGAAGATGAGTAAATAAATCATCAGAATGATGATGACTTATTTACTCATTATTTCTCATCTTCTAATCAAACTGATTGAGATTATACAAATAAAGTTGATTAAAGAAGAAAAACAAATCAAAAGAGCAAAGATGGGAGTGGAGAAAAGGACTTGTAAGGAAAACGTAACTTACGTAATTACTACAATCTTAATCTATCATTATTATTTCAAAGATAATTATTATAAAAGCTTTGTGTTCACTTATAGAAAATAATAAACAATCTCAATTTGATTACGAAAATGTACGTTTTGTTTGTATGATTATGTTATTTCATGATTAATAAAGAAAATATAGTAGTATACACTAGTGAATATTCTAGGATTTATGGGACAATTTCTCACTTAAGTTTATAATACGCCCTTAGTGGACACATAATTGAAAAGAAACTAGGTAGTAAAGGACACTTATGTTCCTTTATTTTAACTTGCAAGGGTGTAAAGGACAATTTGCAAAGACGATATCCCTTACATCCAAATTTTTAAATTGACTTATATTAACCACCTAAGGAGGTAAAGGACAATTGACATTTATAATGTATTTTAACCCCAAAAGTTGTTTTTTATTTTTCTTTACTACCAAAATGAGTTCGCTGTGGTAACTGATTGTTATTTACTTCCATATTTTAACGGTACATTTCGTTTAACGTCTCAAATTATGTGGGTCGTAAAGGCATTTTTTTTGCGAATTTCGTAAAACGGAATATACAGATCGATAGAGAATTAAAAACTCAGTAAAACTGCATCAAAAAGTCATTTTCGCCAAAATGTCCTTTACGACCTTTGAGCCCAGAGGTGTCGATATATATATATATACATACAGATGGAGCGAAAGAAGTTTCACTTCAGTCGTGTGGTCATAAGCACACTCGTTTTTTTTTCTTCGGTGTTCCCGTCCAAGTATAATTTAGGTGACTTCAAGGCTAGAGTGAATAGGCTCTTAATAAACTAGTGCGCCTCACCATCAATGATTGCATCACTGCTTACCATCAGGTGGGATCGCAGTCAAGCACTGGCTTATATCGAATAAAAAAACATACAAACGATTTATTTAAAAAAAACAATTAGTAAATAAATCGTATATTCCAATACTTTTTGTTTTTCGTTGTCTATGGCCGCCATTTTAAGATGCGCGCGGTTTTTGGCGTGATTTTTTTATTCTAGTGAAGTTCAGCGATAAGACCGCCATTGTACCCATACATTAAGTTAGTTTGTAAGTTTTTGTTACTATTTTGGTGTACAATAAAGTTTTATAATAATTAATAATTAAATAGAATTGTATTGTCACTACGCAAGACAACTTTTCACGCAAGAAAACGTAAAACTAGGCGGTATGATCAAAATATCTTACCCTTCCTCTAGGGGTAAATAAAAAAAAAATGATGCGCGAGATTATGAAAACAGATTTTTACCGCCTTGTCACAGAAAATTTTACTAGTTTTAATGTTATTTTCTTCACAAGTGTATTGAAAAATGTCGTATGATACACGTGAGTAATTAATGATTACCGTTCTTGGCTCTCTTAAGACCCTCGCCACGGCTCGGGTCTAAATACCGGCGCGACGGTAATCACTAACATTACACACTTATATCTTAATGTACTTTATTTAGATCCCTCCATGAATCAGTAAAAAACAAATAATGACTAAAAAGTTAATCATTTTAGATTAACGCAAAGTAGATCAAGGTTTCTTACTATTTTTTAACGAATTGAATTTTAACATATCGTCCGTTCTTCTAAATGCTTTATACTATAAGAGAAAATTTATTTTCAATTTTGTTTAAATGAGAAAATTTTGCAGGGTGACCATAATCTTTATCGTACCTTATACCTGGATACATTTTATGAAGCACAGACTAAAATTCATTTATTTACAGATAAAAGTATTACATCATCATTTCAGCCGATAGACGTCCACTGCTGGACATAGGCCTCCCCCAAATGTCGCCACAATGAATAGTCCTGTGCGTCTCGCATCCATCGGATTCCCGCAACCTTCACTTCACCAGGTCATCGAATCACCTTGTAGGGGGCCTTGGGGGGGTACCTGATTAGGTATTTCTTTTTTAGTTACTGAAAGCAAGGTGTCCCTATTAACAGAATTAAATTCATTTTTTATGTCAACCTAAAGGATAGCCTCTCCTTTGCCAGAATTTAGGTAGGGACTAACTTAACTTTAGGGATTAACTTTCAGTTGTTTTTTTTTATTCAGCTTTGACAAGAAAGATGGATACTTCGAAAATTCGAGTGATTTTTTAGTACGAGTTCCGACGCGGAACTAACAAGAGATAGTGGAATCGATCCGAGCCAAACTACCCAAATGAAAAATGAGAGCCTCTTGATTTGACTGATCTGCAGAAAGATAGACGATAGATCTCAACAACAGGCCGTAAGGAGATTTACAGTGGACTAGCCAGTTTTGATTCGCAACTATGGATCAGGGGAGAAGTGGAATAGAGCCACTGTAGAAGTGGTAGAAGGGCCTAGCTCATATATGGTGAGGACAGAGGATGGTGAGCTACACAGACGTCACGCTGATCAAATACTTGCTCGTAGATTAACTCAATCAGCCGACAGACCAGCACTTGCAGACCATTCAGGGTCAAGTTCGTGTTCACCAGAGCCACCAATAGAGATACCTCCTCCTGAATTAAGGTCAGACATAATTGGTATACCAAATACAGCCGAATAGGTTTTAAGAATTACATAAGTTCTTTGCAAGTTATTATCAGTTTTTAAATGTTTAGTTGTTCATGTGATTACTTTGTTGTCATCATTTAGTTTGTTATTGTCAATCAATATAATAATATGATTATTTAGTTGTTAATGACTGTTGATACTTAATGATTAAGAGGGGAAGGTATGTTATATATTGATTCTGTGGGTCGAAATTATTATATGTATGTGGGTACCCTAAAATAAATAGTTTATGCTTCAATCTCGAACTGCTTGTATCTTTTAAAAACAAAAGTTTAAAATAAGAGAAAATACAAAAATATACGTACATACAAAGTTTTAAGTTTACTGTTTTAAATGTTGTTTGTGTTGAAGTTGGCTGATGAATTTTTTATGAAAAGGATTTTTTCACAACTGCCCTAAAAAAGAAATGTTATGTAATTAGGGTTCATGTATGTATGTATGTATGTATGTGAGTTTCTTTATTCCACCAGAATTTCGTATAATTGTGCTTTTGTCCAACAATTATCGACTGCAATATTATTTTTCGTCAGAAACTCTTGGAGATTTGCTTTTGTATTGCCCATTGTAATCACTTTCGGTTTAATGATGACAATTATTTACTTTGGAAACTAGTGTTGCCTTACTATCGATATCCTATCGATAGGTTGTCAATACTATCGTGACCTCGAAAAATAGTCAGAATATCGATAGCCCTATCGATACTATTGAAATTTTACAATACTATCGATAGTATCTATGCAAGAAATTGAGCAATACTATTGATAAAGTGCAATACTATCGATAGTATCGATACTATTGGGTATAGATACTATCGATAGTATCGATACTGTCACTATTATGGTGTATTATACTGCAATCACTGTCGATACTATCGATACTATCGGTACTATCGATAGTTATACTACATCGATATTAACCCAAAGTTCAATAGTATTGCACCGGAATTTTAGTCAAGATTATTAGTTCATGATTATTAATAAGTAAATTATATATCACCAATATAGTCGGCAATTATTACTTTATGAACTTAAAACAGCCTTGTAATATGAAAAAAACGTACAAAATGCCGCCTTTCTTCTTAAGTGTAATAATTGTATTAATTATAAGTAAACATACAATGTTGTAAGGATTATTACTACTTACCCATTTAAAAAAACAGTCAGTGACAAAGATAATATTTTTAATTAGTAAATTCGATGGTTTACTTTACTTTTTGTGCATAAAACGCTAATAAAGGTTTGAATCCAACACGATACTATTGAATTTTGGTAAAATATCGATGTAGTAAAACTATCGATAGTACCGATAGTATCGACAGTGATTGCAGTAAAATACACAATAGTGATAGTATCGATACTATCGATAGTATCTATACCCAATAGTATCGATACTATCGATAGTATTGCACTTTATTAATAGTATTGCTCAATATCTTGGATAGATACTATCGGTAGTATCGATAGTATTGTAAAATTTCAATAGTATCGATAGGGCTATCGATATTATGACTATTTTTCGAGGTCAACTATCGATACATCAACTATCGATAGTTGGGCAAGCCTATTGGAAACGATTAAAAACACAGAACACACATTCTCCTGACAAATGACATAAACGTCAAGATGGCGGCAAACGATTAGAGTGCGGTCGCGTTAACATGGCGCGTGGCCAAAATCGGAACTAATTGGCAATTGTAAAGAGGCGTATTGCCGAAAGCAATCTTGATCAAGCTCTTAACGAAATATTCTCAATTATTGAAGCTGCATTCAAAATTGTATCCAAACTGTGTATATTTTGAATCCGACAGATTATTACATCTCGAAATGCACAAATTTATAATCAATCTATCTGGTGACACCACATCCATCTCTTCTGATACAGTCTCGAGCATGGATTCTGATGAAGATGTTCAAATGGAAGGTATTGACCCACTGCAGGACCATTGATAACCTAAATATAAAAGTACAACGAAATATTTATTAAATGTTTTACAAAGTTCTCAAGTTTATTTTTTTCAACAATTACGCAAATGAAAATAACCTATAGTCGATTTCTTTATGGTTTATGTACTAGCAAAAAATCTTAACAAGTTTCTGCAATGAAAATACATTTTTTTTTTTGAAATATTACTAAAAAATAATTATAGCTACATCGTTTACTAATCTAATTTTATAAAATCTGAATTATATTTTGTTATGAAACGTATTTCTCATTTTTAAATTCATATTTCTTATACAAGACGTATCAAAACTGATTACTTTCTTTTTAATAGGTACTCTAAATGTAGTAGAACTAATAAAATATTTAAATTACACTGTTATGAAAGAGCGTTTTCAATTAAATTAAGGAAAATAGATTTGTTAGGCTGGCAACATTAAGCACGCCGCCAGCGATGCGACCGCACTCTTCTTTCAAATTTTATTTCGTCTATGGTAGCTGCCGGCGGCAATATACTCTGTGGTTTGTGCCGGCATAGTATCCCTCTGCATAATCTATGGTCCCTCTTTAGTCTATGGTGCCGGGCTGCCGGCATAAAGAGCACTCTTGCCTAGTGATGTGCCGAGTCGCTGTTTTTGTGGATCGAGTCAACTCGAGTCAGGTTATACGGTATTCGAATCATGACTCGATTCCACCATTCGAATGTTGACTCGAGTCCCAGACTCGAGTCCAGCATTCGAGTCCAGGATTCGAGTCCAGGATTCGAGTCCAGGATTCGAGTCCAGGATTCGAGTCCAGTATTCGAGTCCAGGATTCGAATCCAGGATTCGAGTCCAGTATTCGAGTCCAGGATTCGATTCCAGGATTCGAGTCCAGGATTCGAGTCCAGGACTCGAGTCCATAACTCGGGTCTAGAAATTCGAGTCCAGAAGTGTAGTCTAGAAATTCAAAACCAAAATAGTCCGTTATTGATACTTTTTAGAACAAAAAGGAAAACTTCAGACAGCATGTAGTTTAGGTTTAGGATCATGATGAATTACTCGATGCCAGGACTCGAGTCAGACAGAATCGATTCTGAACTCACTGACTCAATTTTATTATGCGAGTCCAGCTGACTCGAGTCTAGCATTCGAGTTAAGTTGACTAGCTTGTACTCGATCTGTGTTTACTTAAGAAATGAAATGACGCTAACATAAGTTTGACCCTTTATAAGCGTACAATTACATGAAAAAGGATCTGTTTTTGATTTGTAATAAAACAAATAAAACTCAACCAAGATTTATTTGTTATCTAGAAAGATACCTCATTAGTATTTTCTATGTTTTTTTTTTTTAATATAATCTTTAGAAATATTTAATTACAATAAAAATGGTTGATAATCGTTGTGTCATTATCCTAAACCTAAACTACATGCTGTCTGAAGTTTTCCTTTTTGTTCTAAAAGGTATCAATAACGGACTCTTTTGGTTTTGAATTTCTAGCCTACACTTCTGGACTCGAATCCTGGACTCAAATCCTGGACTCGAATCCTGGACTCGAGTCCTGGGTTTGAGTCTAGCGTACTCGAGTCCTGGAATCGAGTCTTGCGTACTCGAATCAATATAAATTTGTACTCGAGTCAGCGAGTCCACAGCAGGAATCGAGTCTGACTCGAGTCAAGCCGTACTCGGCACATCACTACTCGTGCTGCCGCCGCCCGGTCTTTTCACAAAATCACAACACCAACACATACTTTTTGGCGGCGGCACCGCAGGGCGGCAGGAAATAAAGTGATTGTTAAGGAGAAAGATTAAGAAATAGAGGGAAATATGCGACCGTAAGTCTTAATATTATTCTTTATAATGAAATTTACATAATTTACAGCAAACAATATTACGATGGTTACCGATATAAGCGCGACTTTTTGGACGCCACTGCCATTTTTTTTTTCATAATCGTTGTTATTTACCTATAATCTAGATACTATTGCATTATTTGACGAATGCGACTGATAGTAGTTGTACTAATTAACTGTAGTACTTGTTTACTGTGTTATCTTTTAATAATCTCGGTGTATTTTAATATGCATCATAACAATCAAAACAACAACACAAAATAACCCACCTACCAATTATATTTCTGAAGGTAGAATTTGCCATAATCTTGCAATCATTCGCTATAAGCAGATGTGATGCAATAATTTGTGTCTTTCAGACCAATATCGTACTGTGGGATAATCTCTTTCATTAGTACAGCTGTCCGTTTCCAAAATATGCTTCCTTTTCTGTCTTCGTACTGGAATATAGTCATAATAAATCAATGTTTATTTATCCGGCTATAAGGTACCATGAAGAGAATCATAGTCATCTTGTGGCTTAGGCGTCCATTCACGGTCATGCAAGCGTCAATCAAAACCATCAATCATGAGTGAAGTTTGAATGACGGAATTTTATCGCCATACATTTTTCGTCATGCAAACGTTAGTCATCGCATGACACGGTGGGGTTTTCGTCAGTCAAAATATTTGACTGTGGCAAAACTGTCAGCAAAACCTATCGTGTATTGGACGCCAAAGGCGTCCATATGCCTTATGTCTTATTATCGCTGTCAACGATAGACAGACTATGTACCCATATTTATTAATAATATCAACTGATTCTCAACATAATGCAGCAAAAACATAGACATGCTTCAAGTTTAGACGCGCCATTCTTTATGTATATGTAAATATTATGAAATGATAAAATAAAACTTAATTTCTATTATTGTAATTGTTTATTTTAGTTTTTTTACAAAAATAGCCAGTGAGTGATTTGAAATATTCTAATGTTGTATCCGGTGTTGAGCTTCTTCGTGCCTACTTTCTTCTTTTTTTCTTTAATCTCTCAGGTAACAAAGTAACTACTGACCTGATGAAATTATTCTGATGATTTTATCCCCAATCAATAAAAGCAAGTAAGCTACGGTATCGTTTTTCAACCAAAATTTTCTCCAAAATTCATTGTCGCCCGTAATTGCCCCCATTTCTGGTATCGGTTCGAACGCTCGTTCGACCTCAGTCTCGAGTCCAACCACCTTCAGTATGACTGACAGGTACCGACCAGATGTTACGCCAGAACGAACTCATTCACACTCAGCCACCAGCGCCTTATTCTTATTACACATGGGCAAACGAGGTAACCGCGGCCTGAGTTCAAGCGGCATGTTGCGATACTCCCGAATAGCACACTCCAAAGCACTCAGCAATTCGTTGCTACACTGGGTACTGTGAAGACGGGGGCGCAAATGAAAGGCTTTATATTTGTTTAGAGTATTATTTCGTACTTAATATTTTACTATATAAAATTATCGTCCTGACACTTCTTGACGTGTCTTCTATCGATTCACATCAATCCTCCTTAAACTTTTTACTTACTTTAAACCTTTAAGGCCAGTTAGCAATTTAATAATAAGTGCGACCTACTTAGTTGTCACAGTACTTATATGTGTAACCATGTCAGTGCTCTCCTCGTCAGCGTGGTTGGAAAGATGGTTGGACAGTGATACCTGAAGGTACCACCGTCTGCGACGAAGAGGCAATGACATGGCTACCCATTTCCGTTCGGAGGCGATTATTATTATTATTTAAAAACGATTACTCTAATAATAGTTAAATAAATTAAATCTGCATATCGTTCTCATGAAGTTGAAGTGCGAGTGTGTTGTATGTATATGAGTGTGAAATGTGTAAATAAATGTTTGAGAAAGTATTATGTGTGATGTGTGCTGTGTTATGTGTGTTGTGTGTGATAAAATTTAGTGAGAGTGTTTAGCTTAGTCTTTAGGCAACTGTACGTAGCCATTGTTCCATTTGATAGTAGTTCATGCCGGTGATTAATTTCCTAACTTTAACTTTGGCTTCACAAGTCGTATTGTGCTGGAGCTGATATTTATTTGCAATTTTATTGTACAAGTACGGAAACCTAAACTTCTGTGATCTTCTAGCAAATGAAGTTTTACATTTAGTGTTAGTGATTCTAAAGACTACGATTCAGCATGTCATTGTAATTTGGCGAATTTATGACTAGCTTATGAGTGAAAATAATTGCATGCATTGCATAGAGCCCTCGCACGCTAAGTAGATCAGCCTCCTTCCATAGATCTTTTGTTGGAAATCGAATAGGCTTCTTTAACATTACTTTTAGAACTGACCTTGGTGCTTTTTCCAACAGCATGAGGTGTGATGTTGATGTGCCACCCCATACGCTTATACAGTATGATAAGATAGATTGGCACAAGGAGATAAGCTTTAATAAGTTTCATGCAAGCAACATCTCTAAAATAACATAGATTAACTTTCTGGTTTTGGCTGAGAGTGCAGTGATATGCACCTTGTATGTGAGTTTTTCGTCAATAATTACTCCAATGTTAGTAGTTATTTGCTTAGCCATTTTGCGATTGTATTGATGCCTTGTTCAGCATTTCTGAAACAGTCTTTCCAGTTACTATCGTGAAATACAACAGCAGTGTCATCTGCATAGCAAACTATTTTAGCATTTATCAGAGGTAAATTAGTCAGGCTGTTAATATATATATATATTTTTTTATTATGTCTGTGTATTGGTAAATTATGTCAGGTAATTTAATTATTTTTTGTCGTCGTTATTATTAAATTATATCAGATATTTTAATTATTTCTGTCATCATTATTATTATGTCAGATATTTTAATTGTTTTTGTAGTCATTATAATTAAATCATTTCAGATATTTTATTTATTTTTGTCTTCATTAAATTATGTTATTATTGAAAATTATTTTTTTATGTTATGTCTTTGTGTAACTAAATCAAATGTCGGGTATTTTTATTTATTTTTATCGTCATCATTATTAAATCATGTATTTATTTTAATTTAATTATGTATCAATTTAATTTATATTTTATTTACCTTAATACTTATATTATTTTGCACTTTTGCAAATACATTTATTACAATGATACAGTATATAATTAATAGTTTTTATTGTAGTTGATTCAAAATTCAAAATTCAAAATTCATTTATTGGTGTGATTTTTGGTACATTTTACATGAGATCTTAATAATAAATTATTTAGTTCCTCAAAAATCTACCTTAAAGGTGTACACTCTTTCTCGTAGTTTATTATAAATAAGAATTAATTAACACATTGAAACAATTATAACAAAACACAACATAACTCAATGAATAGAAATTAGAATAATAATGCAATGTCAAAAGTAAATAAATATCAATGTCAATTTACTTACCATAATAAAACAATAATACAATGTCAAAATTAAATAAATATCAATGTCAAGTAACTTACTATACTAAAAATAATATTACCATGTCAAAATTAAATAAAATCAATATTAAATAGCTTACAATTTATCATTAAGGAATTCGTCAATATTATAATAACATTTCTCCAATAATAGATTTCTTAATTTACTCTTAAATTGATTAATATTTAAGTCCTTAATTTCATTTGGTAATTTATTAAATATTTTTGGAGCCATACATAGTACGCTTTTGTGCATCAAGGCGGTCTTTGAAGGTCGAATGCATAGTTCATGTCTATATTCTTGTCTGATTATTTTGTAGCGATTTTCAGATGCTTTTCTAAATAGATGCATGTTCTTTTTAACAAATAAAGCAGTCTCAAATATGTACAAGCAAGGTAAAGTCATAATTTTTAACAATACAAAATAAGGCTTGCAGCTATCAGTCATTTGTATACCGGTAATAGCTCTAATGCATCTTTTTTGCGATTTGAACACCATGTCCTTATTACAGGAGTTACCCCAAAACATGACTCCGTAGCGTAGTATAGAATCGACATATCCATAGTATGCAGTGACCGCCGCTGCTTGGTTGACTACTTTCTTTAGTTTGTACAAAGCGAAAGCGAACTTACTAATTTTTTTAATTAATATTGAAGTATGTTGTTTCCAATTAAGTTGATTGTCAATTGTTAAGCCTAAAAATTTTGTATTTGCAACTTCTTCAATTTTTTCATTATTAAAGATTACATTTAGTTCCGAATTAACTACTTTTTGCCGAAAGTTCATAATTTTTGTTTTCTTCAAATTTATAATTAAGTTGTTATGCTCCAACCAGTCAACTGCTTGTTGTAATGCATTGATTATTTTAGTTTCAAAGTCTTTATTATTTTTGTCAAGTTTAACAATGATAGTACTGTCGTCGGCAAATAATGTCATAGGATAGGGTATATTCTGGGGAAAGTCATTTATATATATGAGAAATAATAAAGGCCCTAGCACACTGCCTTGGGGCACGCCATAAGATATTATTCGCTCTTTGGATGTGTATTTTATAACAGTTTTATTTAATTTACAAATTCGACTTATTTCTGTGTGTTGTGTTCTATTTTTTAAGTAAGATTTTATGAGTGATAAGACATTTCCCCTTATCCCGTACGCATTTAACTTGCTCAGCAGTATTTCATGGTTGACCAAGTCAAATGCCTTGGTCATATCCATGTATATTGCTGATACTGGGACTCTTTCATTCATGTTAGCTATGATGTCATTAAGAAAGTCATATATTGCCATATTTATTGAATGATCTTTCCTAAATCCTTTTTGTTCTTTTACAAGTATATTATGTTTGTTGAGGTATGCCTCTATAGACCTATAGATCCATTTTTCGAATATTTTTGATATTACCGGAATGAGAGCTATTGGCCTGTAATTTTTAATATCTTTCTCATCGTCTTTTTTAAATAAAGGTTTTATGACAGTAGGTTTAAGTTTATCAGGGTAGCTTCCAGACTCAATACTTAAATTAAATATGTAGCTGAGAGGATGTGATACTATTTCTGAAACATATTTTAGAACCTTTGTTGAAATATCGTCGTATCCTACACTATTTTTATTTTTTAGATCTTTTATAATTCTATTCACTTCATCTGGTATGATAGGGGCCAAAAACATTGACTTTGTAGATAAATTAATTTTATTATCAGTGGTAAATTGTGTCGAAGCAGTGGAAAGTTTTTCTGCTTGGCTTATGAAGTAGTCGTTAAAGGTATTTGCTATGTCTTTGGGAGTAGTATATGTAAGTCCGTCATAATTTATTTCTTTTATATACTCTGGTGGAGAGTTGCTTCTATTTCCATTTATTATATTCCATGTCATTTTCGATTTATTATATGCTGTCTCTATTTTATAATTATTCTTTGCTAATTGTGTCAATTTTATAATTTTTTTAAGTCTGTTTGAGTAATTTCTAAGTTTCGTCACATTTATCTTAGATGGATTTAATCTATGTTGCCATAACAACCGTCGTTTTATTTGGCTACACCGTCTAATACCAGGTGTTATCCAATTTGGATTTCTTATTAATTTTCTTTTTTTATACATAATTGGAAAACACAAATTATAAAACAATTGGAATAGCTCTAAAAAGTTGTTATATGCTACGTTAGGGTCTTTAGTGAGGTAGACATCAGAAAAGGAAATCGATTTCAAGCAGTCTTTGAATTTCATCAAGTTTTCATTACTATAGTCACGCACTTTTATATTCCAGCTTTTGATTAAACATGTCTTTTTTACTGGAATTTTTAAAGTTTGTGCGGTGTGATCGGACATATGTAGATCAAGGACATTATGAGTACATTTTCGTGAAATATTATGTGCAAAATTATCAATACACGTATTGCTTTGTAATCTAGTTGGTTGATTAATTTGTAAACATAGATTGTACTTCAATAGGAAACTAATAAATTCAAGAGATAATTTATCTGGTTTTAAAATATTAATGTTAAAATCACCACATAGAATTACATTCTTGTTCGAGTTGTAACAGTATTTTGATAATATAATGTTTAATTTTGAATAGAAAACTTCTAAATTATTCAACTTTGGTACTCTGTATATACAAATAATGATTGTGTTATGCGGTATTATTTCTATTGCACAAACTTCGACAACGCCTTCAATTGACATTTTACTGACATTCGTAAGTTCTTTATATTGGAGACCAAATTTTACCAAAATACAGGCTCCTCCTCTTTTCGTACTTCTTGTATAGTAAGCGGCTAATTTATAATTAGGTATTGAGAGAAGCTCCTCGTGTCCTCGCTCCATAAAGTGTTCTGTGACGCAAATTATGTCTATACTGTTTCTTTGTTCGGCTAGTTCTTGCAGGTGTAGTGTTAGTTGGTCCACCTTGTTGATGAGTCCCGCTATGTTTTGATGCATAATAATCAGATAGTTATAGAAAAAACGTGTCTGAACGCTCAATTTCTGAGGTAGAAGAATTAGATATTGTCATATTATTTTCAGCATCGATTTCAGTTATAGTCCTCTGGAGATTAGTGAAAATATTCCTCATTCCTGTTCCATTTATGTGTCCTTGTGGTGCATATTCGTGAGTTAAGTTGTCTAGATATAAGAGATTATTAAAAATTGATGTTTATTGTTATAGTATTCCTCTATAGTATAGTAGCATTTGTCTATTAGAAATTGTTTTATTTTATTAATGAACACATTACACATAAATGAGCACGGCAGTTGAGAGTTTGTCATGCTCACTTAAATGTCTCACTGATGGTGGCGCATGTGTTGGATCATTCGGTTCCCTTCAAAATGGTTGAGCTGAGTGGTGCTAAGATTAGCGTCATGTTCGTGAACGGGCGCTGTCAGTTGAGACTGGTCATCTCTTAGCTGCCAGTTGCTATTTTAATATCTATATTTAGTTTTTATTTTTACTGTATTTACATTGTTCTCACATGATAACGACAAGAAACATGTAACAGTGATATTTGTAATTACAAAACATGATTGAAAAGAATGTCCATGGAGTTTCTTGCACATTCTTCTCCATAGAGAGTTACGCTTTGGAATGTGCAATTAGCATCATTTTTTTTTTCTGACTAACTGACTTCTTGACATTTCAAAAGTGCCTGTAAATGGTTTATTTGAAATAAATGCTTTTGAATCTTTGAATCTTTGAATCATTATTACTATCTGCATTTTTGATGAATTCTGGTAATTTATTATAGTCAGAAATCAGAAACGTTTATTGCAAATAGACCAATTACAGGCACTTTTGAATTGTCAGAATGTCGGTCAGTCAAAAAAAAAAATACAATTGAAGCTAAATTGCACGTTCCAAAGCGTAGATCTCTATGGAGAAGAACGTGCAAGAAACTCCATGGACACTCTTTTAAATCATATTATGAGTTACATAAATCTTGGTTACATATTTCTTGTCGCTTCTAATATGTGAGCACAATGTAGATAAGTAATAATAATTAAAATAAAAAATAAAATAAAAACTAATTAAAAAAAATAGAAATTGAAATTAAGTCACTGGCAGCAAAGAGATGAGCAGTCTCAACTGACGGCACCCGTTCACGAGCATGACGCGTGCATCAGCCCCACTCAGCTCAACCATTTTGAAGGGAACTGAATGACCCAATAACACGTGCCACCATCAGCGAGACATTTGGGTGAGCATGATCAACTCTCAACTGCCATGCTCGTAATGTCAAACAAGTTGTAACCTAATAAAAATGCTCCATGGTACTTCACATTCACAAAACTTGAAAAACAAAGTGCTTCTTTATATTATTATACAATGCTATTGTTTCCCAATAAAAAAGGTAATAAATTATTATAAGCTGTATTGAAACAAACAAATAAAATAAAAAATATTTCGAAAACAACAATACAAAAAGGGGAATAGTATCTCTTCCAATATTTATATTTATATCTAATATATTAAAAAAATAAACTAATTTGAAGGTAAAAGTGGCTGTGGCTGCGGAGCAGGACCGGCATTTAGCCAAGCGTTTTTATCAAGGATATAATCTTCCAATTTATAATATGCTTGTCTACATAGTGTGTGTTTAATGCATGCTTTAAATTTGGACTCATTCAGTTGTAGAATCTCAACTGGTACTGGAACTATGTACTCTAGCCAATCTGAACCGAGGTTGATCTAATTTATTCTTGTTCCTAGTATTAAAATTGTGCCTGTCACTTATCTTAGTAAAAAGATGAATATTTTTCCGAACATACATAATGTTTTCATAAATGTATTGACAAGGGACCGTCAGAATGTTTATTTCCTTAAATAGTTCCCTAAGAGAATGGCGTCTGCGAAGATTATATATGGCTCTGATAGCTCTTTTCTGCAGAATAAAAATAGACTATATCTGCAGCCTGTCCCCATAGCAAAATACCGTAAGACATGATACTATGAAAGTAACTAAAATAAACTAGTCGCGCAGTATCCACATCAGTAAATTGACGGATTTTTCTGACAGCATATGCTGCTGAACTAAGCCGACCTGCCAGAGATGTTATATTTTTATAGACATAACAAATGCACTAGAAGAGTGCATTTTCAATCGTGAAGTGGGTATATAAAGCCTATTTTTATGAAGTTTGATTTTAGTTTGGATGTCCTCTCTTTTGGTATAGAATTGTGGATATTTTCGAACAAATTTGCAAATTTCCAGCATATAAATACAAGGTATGGTTAATATTTTTAGCTCTTTGAAGTAAGGTTTACAGGAGTCGGTATCTTTGATATTCATTAATATTCTTATCATTTTTTTCTGTAAAGTGAATAGTGTAGGCGTATCTGTGCTATTTCCCCATAACATAATTCCATACTTGAGCCATGCGTTTATGCGACTGAACTACCGACAGCTTGTTGCACAGTTGTTTTGTTGCAAACGTTGCAGCGAGCGCGCTGCGTGTAGGTCGTCTTACCATGTTAATGTGAAAATAACATACTATATCGTTTAAAATTTTAACATATTGATTTATGGACTTAGGTTGACTTACTGTTGATGTTTCCTAAATGAACGATTTAAATAGCGATTGTGATATTTACGTAATCTCAGTATTTATGTAATATTATATGACTGCGGGCAAGTTGCTATGCAGTTTGGCAGGTGTTTTATTAAGAAAAAAAAATGTTCATTCATTTCAGTCGCTCTCGCCGTGTTCAAGCGCAGCGCAAGATCGCTCAGGGAGCCTACGTGCCGCCAAACGACCGCTTTCGTCGCGGCTGAGACTTGACGGGACACCACCCAAGATGCAAGAAACGTTACGATTAATCACATGGCGGCTTCAAGCCTATTGGACGTGGTATCCCTGCAGAGTAAGTTCTTGTCGCTTTTTCAAATTATAACAATGCCGAGGGGTTGAGAATGTTTTTGAGCAACCATTTTCATGGACAATTAGCTGGTGCGGCTTGCTGAGGGAACAATGGCATATCTGAATCATTGACTCGAAACTTGTGGTCAGGTACCACATTCAACTTGAAATGGGCAAAGGTTGTATTGATGTTGTACCCAGAGCTGTACTAAGCTGTGACACAAGGAACCTTCGCTTCTTTACTAAATTCTGTCGAAAGTGAGAGCAGACACCTACCTATAGATACAACTTCAGATTAGTATCTGAACTAATATCTATAGGTGAAAACAGATAATGCCTGGATGGTTTCACCGTACCCGACGATTCACTTTTTGAGCATTATTCATTGAAATAGTGAAATTCTATTAAATCTGAAACATTCACCCTTCTCTTTCTCATATATATTTTTCATTATTCAAACAAAATTCAAATCCACTATTTAATTTGAAAGATAGAATCGCGAAAAGGAATCGATTGGGGAGTTTTCGAGAAACTCAAGGTTAATATAATATTGGTCGCAAAATGGGTAGCTGATTAGGCTGGAATGCCTTGGAGGCCTGCGGGTCTTCAGAACGTATAGCGGCTAAACCGATCGAAGGTCCATGAGCTGGTTATAGTCTCGGAAATATGTTGCGAGAAACACAGGCCTATTTGTTGTGGATATACCTTTAAAATGAAAGCACCAGAGTAGCCTGCGAAATTTAAATTCATTGGCTATTTCATAAGCAATAATTAATTCGACTAACCTTATTTGTATTGTATAATCTTTTGCAATACAAATATAAAAATTTGTATTGTATCGGCCGTCGCAGCACACCGCCTCTTGTCCCGACGTCGACGATCCTGATGCGCCCGTCTGGTCCAGGATACACCCGCAGGATTCTGCCGCGTGGCCAGGTGCATCTCGGCAGGCTGTGGTCGACGATGAGCACGATGTCACCAACTCGCAGGTCCGTGGAGCTGGTTCTGCCCGTGATCTTCCTCGGCAGCAGAGTGGGCAGGTATTCACGCAGCCAACGTTGCCAGAAGTGGTCGGCAAGTTGCTGCGTAGCCTTCCAAGTGTCCCTGCCCACGAGCACGTGATCTTCGAAGCTGCCGATTCTCGTAGCGCCGCATGATCGCCCGATGAGGAAGTGGTTTGGTGTGAGCGCTTCTTCTTCAGGGTTCTCGGAGATGTGGGTGAGAGGTTGAGAGTTGACTGTGTTCTCGGCCTCTAGGAGGTGAGTGAAGTACCTACTCTCGAGGATGTCGTTCCTTGAGTGTGGCGTCCAGTGCGGTTTTGATGGATCGCACCAGACGCTCCCATGCACCGCCCATGTTGGGTGCACCAGGCGGGATGAACTTCCATTGCACGCCGATCTTCTCTGCTTCTGAGACGAGGTCTTCATATTTCAGCGTGTCGAGCGCTTCTTTCAATTCTTTGTTGGCGCCGACAAAGTTGGTCCCGTTGTCTGAGTAGATTATCTTCGGCATTCCTCTTCTTGCAGCGAACCGTCGTAGAGCCATAATCATGGAGTCGGTGGAGAGTGAAGGAGCAAGCTCGATGTGCACTGCCCTGGTAGTTAGGCAAGTGAAAAGCGCTCCCCATCTCTTCTTCAAATTCGCTAACTTTGTGTCTATATTTTCGATTAATGAAGTTAATCGAAAATATAGACGAGCGTTCCGCTATTTGGTGTTTTTTTTTTTTTAAGTTGGTAAAATCATCTAATGACAAATCTCGCTCTTGGGCGGAACGAGAGATAATGTCAGACTTTTACTGACTAAAAACCCACTCCTGTTCCTTCGTTGCCTTCGTCCCAGGGCCCCGGGTTTCGTTTTCACACTACCCATGGCCCCAGTAAGCTTCGACCCTGCTAGGCCCCTACGATTTGCTGACGTCACCCTGAGGCGCGCGTGGAACAATACGCGCCGTCGACGACTTGGGCTCGGTCCGGACAGTTACTGGACGGTTGGACGGCGAGCTACCCATTGCTCGCTGTCCGCAAGCCTGCGCCTACGGTGGCCGGAAATCAGGATCGGAATCCCGGCGGCGGTTGGGGCGTGAGGACCGTTGCCGTTGCCGCACGCGATCGGCCGCCTCCTTTGCTAGCATTACCGCTTCGCAGAAGGAGGCGACCGCCTGCCACTCCTCCTCGCTCCGGACCATGGCCTGTACCAAGGCCCGGCACGAAAGATCGTCGCCGCCGATCGCCCCCACGAGGACACGGCGTTGCTCTTCCCGCTATTTGGTGTAAGATAATGACATATTTGGTAGTTGTAGAAAAAGTCTTGTAAGCTATTTGTAACATTTTATTAGATTTGTTACTGCTTAAAATGCATATTTTCTTTTGTGTTGTAGCTATATTTATTGTTAGTAATTTTGGAGTCGTTGTGTTCTCAACCTTTTTGGGTGTTCCATTAGGACAATAGTCGGTTTTCGTAGACTTTTTAGCTGATTTAATTGGGTGGGTTTTAATTGATGTTTTTTTAGACTTCTTTTTAGGAGTGTCAACAATTTGGGAAGAAATTTTATTTAGGCGTAGGAGTCATGTAACTCCATACATAAACCAACTAAGGATTTTGAAGATGGCTGCTAGGCGTAAGCTACATTTGGCAAGTTTACTGTTTGGCGTTATTACAACCCAAAAGCCGCGATACTTGTTTCAAAAACTTACATGGCGACAAACACACTACAAATATGGTCTTCGCTCTGTAGTTGCACCATTGTCAGCGCCTCGACATAGAACCGCAGCTTTCAGGGGATCGGGCAAGGCAAACCTAAAGCCTCTACGAGCTGCTGGAATAGTCTGCCGCCACCAATGAGAGTCCTAAAATCATTACAATCCTATAAATTTCACCTGAAGAAGTTGCTGTTGAATGCGCAAATCTTACAGCAGTAAACAATTTTTGTCACCTCATGGTCATGACCCTTGGTCCTTGGCTGGGATTCGTCAGCAGCATCGTGGCTTGGCTTTCAGCATTCTATCCCCGTGTTTTGGTTCCGTGTATCGGCGTGTGTTTGTACACTAAGTTTCCACGGCATACAGGATACCTATTTAATGAGAACATAAATATTAATTTTAATTTTTTACTATATAATAATTACAATATTTTCATGCCTACAGGTCCTTGGCTGGGATTCTTCAGCAGCATCGTGGCTTGGCTTTCAGCATTCTGTCCCTGTGTATTGGCTCTGTGTATCGGCGTGTGTTTATACACTAAGTTTCCACGGCATACAGGATATCTATTTAATGAGAACATAAATATTAATTTTAATTTTTTACTATATAATAATTACAATATTTTCGTGCCTACAGATCCTTGGCTGGGATTCTTCAGCAGCATCGTGGCTTGGCTTTCAGCATTCTATCCCTGTGTATTGGTTCTGTGTATCGGCGTGTGTTTATACACTAAGTTTCCACGGCATACAGGATACCTATTTAATGAGAACATAAATATTAATTTTAATTTTTTACTAGGTATATAATAATTACAATATTTTAATGTCTACATTTATATTTTACTATTTATAAAAATACAATTCATTACTCAATTAACTAACAACTTTAACTGTATTTCATTACCTTTGCAATTAGTTTCTGTTCCTGATTTTTTTTATTTTCCACCATAGAAAACGACAATTCGCTATCTGCCTAAAGGTTGACTTCTCTTGAGTTTCTTAATAAAAAAAAGAAAACCAGCGCTGTGGACTCATCGCATTTCTGCGTTGTGGACACATTATGCTGAACGTACGGCCGTTTTGCTTGGACGTGGCGCATAAATGTTAATTTTAGTTAATTATGTTTTTGTCTTGCAAAATGTTTGCAATATGTTAGTTATAAGTTTGCACCTTTTCCGGCAAATAAAATGTTTTTCTTTCTTTCTTTCTAGATCCTAGTACTGGGCGGTCTACTTATATTGAAAGATCTTTAAGGTCATTGCCTCGTTTACGCGAAAAATGTTGCAAATACTTGAAATAAAAACTCTGTAGAATATTCGATAAAGAATTCGAAAAAAAAAAAAAATATTAGCGCGGGTCAAGCTGCAAATAGAACACGCGTGTGACATTACAGGATTTAGCCTTGCAAGTAAGGCCGCTTGGCGTAGGCACATTTCTATACCTACAGTATGGAGTGCGCCAGCCCTGCCTTGTTGTTTTCGCTTTGTGGTATACAGAGTGGAATAATGGTTTCTCTTGAATAAAACTGGCTCAGATTTCATATCCCTTTAAGGGCAAGCTACATGCACAAACAATATGTTTGGAGTCTTTCACAAACGACACGATAGCAGTAGGTTAGTTATTGTTGCATGCCTGTGCAAATTACTGTGTTGTGCAAGTTAGATTTCAGCGTGTAGCTAGGCCGTTAGTTTGTCATTTTTAATATATTATTTACTTACACATACTTAGGTTTGACCTCACAACCTGTAGTGCTCCTTGAGAGGCTGCGCAGCAGACATCTGGCGCGCGACGTTCCGCCGTCACCGCAGGCTGAGACTAGACAACCACAACACTTGGTAAAT
The DNA here is from genome assembly GCA_961205895.1 of Mythimna pallens. Lineage (NCBI taxonomy): Eukaryota > Metazoa > Arthropoda > Insecta > Lepidoptera > Noctuidae > Mythimna > Mythimna pallens. The sequence continues at coordinate 3,230,420 of OY540824.1, forward strand.
GGCAGTTTCATAGTATTTTCATTTTGGTTGACATCTTATAGACAATTTTAAATATGATTTCTATAGAGTTTAAATAAATTGTTTGAATAATCACGGATCCTAATTATAATCTATTCACGATAGCATTAGACAAAAGAGGTTCATAGAAGCAGGTGTGCACAACATCAATTTTAATAAATAATGATAGTAATAGTCTCATTAACTTTGCTAGCTCTGATATAGATAGAGGAAAAAATGGTCTCTTCATCTTTCTGGGCCTGGCTAAGGCGTTTAATATGGTTTCTGTTTCCGTTCTACTGAAAAAACTTGAATTTAGGAATTAGGGGCACTCACAACTGAAACTTTTTAAAAGTTCTGGGCGGTCTTATGTGTACGAGTTGATAAATATAAAAGTACTTATCTTCTAGTCACACATGGAGTTCCACTGGGCAGCATTTTGGGACCCTCATTATGCCTCGTATAATATAAAAACGCGCTTATAAATCTCTAAACTCACCCTTGGAAAGGTTATCTCTTTCTCAGAGATGATACTGCACTAGTATTTGCATACATGGGATGAATGTTTTCAATGTTGCTCCAGAAAAATATATTAGCGCTAAATGTAGACAAGGCAAAATACATCTGCTTCAGTATTAGGTATTAGATTAGGAAAGCTAATGGCCTTACCAACGACCACAATATTATTTCACATGAGTGTCACTCTGATGAAAGTTGTAAATGTTTACTTAGTGCATTCTTAGGTATAACATAATTGCTTAATAATATTTCATATTATTTCTATTTCTAAATAATTAGTTATCATTTCGATTTTTTTGTTATTTTACAATGGCAACTTCTAATAACATAACCGCGCTTAGTTTACGATTTTATTACGTTTAGTTAATCAAATCTTTTTATTGATATAACTAACTAACCCGGAGTTTTAAAAATAGTATACTTACATGAGAATAAATGGCTTAGTTACAAATACTAAATTAATGGCCTTATTAAAATATGTTACAAATAAGTGGAACAAATTCTATAAACAAGGCAACAAAAAAAGTATGCGGTACGAATTCTGTCGTTCACCTTGTAACTCTTTTTAGCTCCTTTTCTCACCTGGTACCTAGGTAGGTACCCAGGGGCCCCAAGGGGGAGCTCCAAAAGCATACAGGTATTCAAAGCACATGAGACACTACTGAGAAACTAAGTTTCATCCATGTGAAAATAAGTTATGTCAGATCGCTCTGGGATCTTGGACTAATTTATAAGACAGGAAGTGACGTCAGAGACGATAGATTTTTCTTGAACAGCTGATATTGTGATGTGAAATGTAGGTGTTTTAATAAAAATCTATCGATATTTATTTAAAAGTAACCTTTTCAATGTTATTATAATATGTGTTACTTAAATCTATGAAAATGGCTACTGTGGACGAATTTATAATTAGGATTTTGGAAGAAGATGATGACAATGAATTTGAAAGTGACGACCTACAATCATCGGCGATGATTAAAAAGTGGCCACTTAATTACGGTTATTAATGAATAGCTCTATTCTTATTAGACAGTTAAGTCCTAACTGAATTTGATAACTAATTTTGTAAACACTACAACTGGGTTTAGTTAGTAGAACTAATGTAAAAAGTTACGATGGGGCTGACATACCCTGATAAAAGCCCCTAAATAAAAGCAGATAAAAAAAAACTCTGCTCTTGAATTTACCAATACGACCGCCCGGTTTCGATAATCATAAAGCTGACCCTGAATATCGGCATGGTGTGATGTCCAAACCTGGCTACGAAATCCATGACACCCATAGAGTAATAGATTTTCACTAAATGTTTTTTTGCCTGTTTCATCTTTATTTTTTAATTCTTATTTTTCTATTTATTAACTATAAAATGTAAGTCATTAAGGGGATGTAATTTGGCAAATCTTCAAAGACCCCTTGAAAAGATACAATTTTTTCATGTTACAGAAATCCACAGTCAAGAAATCTGCTGACCCACCCAAAGTTCACACTAGCCGCAAAAAGTAAGATGGTAAACGTGTACACGCTATGTTCTTGAGGTCGCGAAGATTGAGTAAACTGGAATTAAACAGGATTACAGCACAAAATAGTGTCCTTAAAAGAAAGAAACCTTTGAAGCAAAAAATATACTCTTCTGACGAGGATGAACCTCTAATTTTTCAGAAAACTCGCAAGAAGGGCTCTACTGTTGCTTCCAGTGAAAGTAATTCCAAATTGATAGTTTCTAAAGTGAAACCTACCAAAAATGTTGTGGGCTCTACTGTTGCTACCAGTGAAAGTAATTCCAAAGTGATAATTTCTAAAGTGAAACCTATCAAAAATGTTGTGGGCTCTACTGTTGCTACCAGTGAAAGTAATTCTAAAGTGAAACCTATCAAAAATGTTGTGGGCTCTACTGTCGCTACCAGTGAAAGTAATTCCAAAGAGATAGTTTCTAAAGTGAAACCTATCAAAAATGTTGTGGGCTCTACTGTTGCTACCAGTGAAAGTAATTCCAAATTGATAGTTTCTAAAGTGAAACCTACCAAAAATGTTGTGGGCTCTACTGTTGCTACCAGTGAAAGTAATTCCAAAGTGATAATTTCTAAAGTGAAACCTATCAAAAATGTTGTGGGCTCTACTGTTGCTACCAGTGAAAGTAATTCTAAAGTGAAACCTATCAAAAATGTTGTGGCCTCTACTGTCGCTACCAGTGAAAGTAATTCCAAAGAGATAGTTTCTAAAGTAAAACCTATCAAAAATGTTGAGGTACCTCGCAAGACTATAAGAAAAGTGCTCAAAACAAATTTTGTCTCTTCAAAGCAGATCAAACAGAATAGTCCCCAAAAGAAAGCTTCCGTGAAGAGCGTTCCTCAGAAAAAGATACGTAATGAGTGCACTACCAAGCAGCCAGCGGAGATTTCCGTGCCCATCGTTAAAGTAGTAAATCTCAAATGTAAACGAGACGACTTTGTTAATAAACCTGCTCTGAATAACCTCTTTAGCCATGATTCGGTTGTGGCAGGTGTCCTGGATGACTCGCTCGCCTCAGATGATCCGATCGCTCCAAATGATCTAGTCGCCCCAGAGGATCCGGGCGCCCCATATGATCCGATCGCCACATATGATCCGGCCGCCCCAGTTGATCCAGTCTACTCAGATCGTCGTTTCAGTCTAGACGTCGCAAGTTGTCAAGGATAAATTGGCTACGTATCCAGAAGACTTTAGCGACCAGTCGGAGCCGCCTATGACCGAGGAAGAATTAGCTATGAAACCAGAAGACTTTAGCGACCAGTCGGAGCCGCCTATGACCGAAGAAGAATTAGCTATGAAACCAGAAGACTTTAGCGACCAGTCGGAGCCGCCTATGACCGAGGAAGAATTAGCTATGAAACCAGAAGACTTTAGCGACCAGTCGGAGCCGCCTATGACCGTGGAAGAATTAGCTACGAATCCAGAAGACTTTAGCGACCAGTCGGAGCCGCCTATGACCGAGGAAGAATTAGCTATGAAACCAAAAGACTTAAGCGACCAGTCGGAGCCGCCTATGACCGAGGAAGAAGAATTAGCTGGAATGGATGAAGATCTAGCCGTTTTAAATGACTTACCCGATCTAGATAAAAGCTCAGTGAATCTAAGCGATGATGAATCAGCGGTCCAGGCTACAGATCCGGTCGAGGAAGTAACGAACGAAGCTGTACTGGTCAAAAAGGACATGGCAGATCAGGCTGAATATCGACTTGAGTCTCCAGGTTAGTAATATCTTAAATATTTATTTCGCACTGTAACCAAACTGCAATTTGTCTAAGGAGGCCTCTTAATACTGGCGGCAATATGGATTGTTTCATTGTTAGTGGAGTGCCGTAAGTTTTTATATCAGTGAACGAAGGCCGCTGCTGGTAATGGAGGTCGATCGCGAGGTATGGACTATAGGCCATCAAATCTATAACGTACCTTTTGACGTTTCGAACTTTTCAAGTCGAAATAACTGCGAAACACGCAATTTCAACTAAGTACCTAGTCAGTAAAACATTTCATTCAGCTGACATCCAATTGTCAATGATAACGCACAATTCAAATCAAACATTATGTAAATTATTATTAAAATCTTTGGGAGGTAAAATCGCTCGTTTTGAAGTAAAATTTCAGTCAAATTAAAATATGTCACCTCTGTTTAAACTAAAAAACTGAAAATCAATCAGTTGCAATGTTGATTAGATTAGGATGGAACTGAAAAGCCCGAAACTATTTTGACATTTACCTACACATGTTGCTATATATGCAAAGACTTTCTAATAAAATCTAAAACTGGTAAAACTGTTATTGATTTATAGATACAAATAAATGAAATCAATTTCTTTCTTCGCTCTAAAGAAAAAAATGGGGAATAGGGTGTGAGGAGGGTAAAAAATAGCCTCGCAGCTACTCTCAGACCTACGAAATACACTACAAAAAAAAAAATTCACAAAAATGGGTCAAAACGTTTAGGAGGAGTTTGATAACAAACGCGAGATTTTTATATATTAGAATAGTTTTTATTTTGTATGTTTTTTAGTCTATTAAACCATGCTTTCACTAAGTACACTTGTAAAATATTTGGTTGTTTTGTATTTAACCACCTGTTTGGAAATTGAAGCACTCTCGGTGTCTGCAGGTTAGACTGTTGAATATTATTGGAACTAAACTTTTATCGCATCTTTGTCCATAAAAATTTTTGCAAGAGGGTACTTCAAACATCACAAAACACTTCACTACTCTTCTCCATTGCGCCAAACTCCGCTTCAGTGGAAACACACCCTTTGACCGCTTGCGTTGGATTGGTCCACGAGTGTTTTCGCGTCCTTTTCTCCAGGTTCGTGTGTTTGCGACTGGGTACTCATCTCGTTTAGCTTTACAATCCCCATAGGTGACAGAAAAGCTAACGAGATGCGAGTCAGTTTTTTTAGCTAATTTGGTCGTGGATGTGCGACCCTGGCGAAATAAACGCGAGTGTTTGTCGGATATATCCGACGTAGGCTGTTAAAAGGTTAAGGACCTTACTCGTCAGTAACTGTAACTGGGATTCACAAAACGGTAGCCTACATTGACGTCAATATCATGTTATAAGTTACGTTTTCAAAGTACAAGACATTTCGCCCAAGTGGCGTCACAAACAGTAATTAATGAGTGATGCTCTTACTGTTTTAGATGATTTTCCTCTTCTCGTATATGGCTCAGATGCTTCTAATGATGAACCGATATTGCGGGATGAATCCACGATCCAGGATGTGCAGTACAAAGCTGTCCCATTGTCACGGACAGCCATGATGGACCAGGATGAAAATCGACTTGGCCTATTCGCAAGGTTAGTGACATTTTAGCATTCATTTTGCATTATGTTCAGACGGTAGTTTTCTTTAGTTTCATTAGACTGGCCATAGTTTTAATTTTTTTCGATTGATGATGTAGTAAAAAGATCGGTATACGTCGAGGAAGACTGTCTACTAATGTAATTTTTTCACAATTAAAAAGTAATTGAATCAACTTAGGAATAGAAGGTTATGCTAATTTCCTACACTAAAAGTCACTAACGAACTTTCCTTATAACAGAGCACAGGATTTAGTCGGCGCCGAACCACAGATGTGGTGCAGTGGACCGATTAGGATTGCCAACCATTCTAAATTCATCTTTTTCAAGCATCAGATTATTCTAGCGTTTAGGATTTTTTTTTTTAAAGTTATCAAGCTACTGTATTATTCTTCAAATAAAAATTGTTGAAAATTTTTTTTTTTTTTTTTCGTTTAGTCCTTTTTTAGTGAACCAGTTTATTAATTTGCATGTTGTACATGTTTCAGAACCTCGACCAAGTGGTATGCAATTCATAAAAAACTATCCAGATACCGATCAAAACTATGATAACTGCAGTAACAGCAGCGATAGCCAACAATTAGCTTCCTACTTCCAACCATATGGTCAAAATTATTTCTCTCAAGCAACTGGTAATTTTGAAACAAGGGGAGAGATTCAGACATCGGAGAATTGCGTCGCGGCAGCGTTGCGTCCAGAACAGGATCTCATGACAACCTCTAAAGAACAACTAAGCTTCCGTAATAGAATCGTGTATTCTGAAATTTGAAATGCCCATAACGGGCAACAGCAGCGGTCAGGATAACCAAGTTGCAGTTCCAGAGAAGAAAGGAGGTGGAACGAAAGACGTCGAAATGGGTAACGAGAATCGGGCAATTGAAGTCGAAATAAAATCTGAAATAGATGCTGATCGCCGTATGATAGACGAAGTCGACACCATGGCGAGGACGTTAGACAGAGAAGAGGATGCCAAATGTATGCACTCAAGACAAGGTACAGGTGAGGAATCAGATGATGAGGAACCTGACACCAGCGAATTATCGGATGGCGGAACTTTAAAGGACGCGCCTGTGTACTGAAGAATTTCAAGTAAGTATTGGTAACCTAACTTATATAGTTGAATAGTTTTTATTATGTAGAAATGTCGCAAGAAGTAATATAAAAACACTTGTTTACAATCAAATTTGTTTTTCATGTTTATTAAATAAAATTAGGTATTGTTCATTGTTGACTGGCCTGTTGGTCTAGTGGTTAGTGGCCCTGACTGCTATGCTGGAGGCCGTGGGTTCGATTCCCACCCAGGACAAATATTTGTGTGATGAGCACAATCATTTGTTCTGTGTCTGGGTGTAATTTATCTATAACTAGCGGTCCCGGCAGACGTTGTTCTGCCCAAAAGCGGGATTTAGTAAAAAAAAAAATTACCCTACTCTACCCTACTCTACCCTACTCTACCATACTCTACCATACTCTACCCTACTCTACCCTACTCTACACTACTCGTTAAAAAGTACCCTATGTCCGTCTCCTGGTTCTAAGCTACCTCCCCACCAATTTTCAGCCAAATCGGTTCAGCCGTTCTTGAGTTATAAACAGTGTAACTAACACGACTTTCTTTTATATATATAGATATGTATGTATTTAGAAATATATAAGTATGTTTATCAGTTGTTTAGTACTCATAACACAAGCTCTGCTTAGCTTGAGACTAGACGGCGTTGTGTGATGGTTGTGGAATATTATTATTATTGTTCGTGAATTGAGATAGTTATCAAAGACAAATATTACAATTGCGCTGTCCGCATAGATCTACTCAAATATCTGTTTGGCGATTAGTTTAAAAAACCACCTCGGACATACTCGCCTACATGTTGACATAATTATTTGTACTTTCAAAGGGACTTGGGATTTCTGAACTTATAGGTGTTTCTTCTCAGAGTAGACAGCTAGGAAACATTGACCTCATTTAGTACAACTTCAATATTCATCAAATGTAAAATGGTCCACCAAGGACTGAGTGCGGAAACCAGACCACAAAGATATGATATGCAATTTAATAAAAGTAATCTTTATAATTTATTTATTTTTCAGGATCCGGTCAGCTACTATGAAAGTATCTATCCAGAAATTGTCAAATATAGTGTCTGTAAGGTGGTGCCACCTACTGGTTGGCAACCACCCTCAGAAGTGCCCAGCGACTTACGGTTCGATGCTACGAACCCATATATATCGCGCCTATTCAGCTGCTGGGGGCCTGCCGCGAGAGAGCTGAGCGCCATTAAAATGTGCCTTCACAATCAAAATATTATTATTCCGCGACCACCACAAGTAAGTATTGAAAAGTACTTTCAAGGACTACTACAAGATTTTTGAAATTCGCCCTTGTTACCACATTTTTTTAATCAACCTAACGAAACTCATGCGCAAAGAACACGATTCAAACTAGATAAGTGCTACAAATGATTCCAGTGAACGTTCTTTAGAATGCGTCTTTTGACTAATCTGAACTTCGGTTTTTAAATAGTAAAATTATTGAATGAGATGTGTGGATGTATAAGGTAATTTCTGTAATATGATACGATTATACACATTACTGTTAGAAAGCTACAGTGCTGTAGGGTGTCGAAGAAAATTATTTAAGGTTTCAGCAGTATGAAAGTCACCGCAAGTGTAGCAAAATTTGAGAACGTATTACTAACGCGGTGTCGTACGTAGGAAAATTTGAACGCAAACACAATCGCGAAGCGATCTGATGCGGTTTACGTGAAATCAATGCGACGCGGCGGCCATGATGACCTACATGCGCGTGAATTTTTCACAATTCACTTAAAACAAGCCGCCGCTCCGCACCGCATCTCATCGACACTCCGCACTTACGTGCGGTTGGTCACGTAGGACACCGCAATAGAGTATCAATTTTTAGTTCCATTCGTGACGTATCGCTTCACGATCGCGTTGAATCACCTTTTTAGTTCACCGCACACTTAAGTAGTCTATATTACAATACTTTTTTGCAGCTAGATGGTGTGGAATTAAATTTATATAAGCTATACTACCTCGTGCAGCGGCTCGGCGGACTAGAAACAATCATAAATAAGAAGCGATGGGGCAAGGTGGCAGATGATTTAAAATTTAGGGTTGGAAATTATGAGAAAAGATTAGACCAAATTTACATGAAATACCTATTACCTTACGACACGCTGTCACATAGTAAGTATTTCTATTACTGTTAACAGTTTATATTCTATTATTCGAAGGTTTTCGAAATATTCCCGTCTTAAGTATTATTATTCAGCTTTTCTTTTTGCTTTGTCTGAAGAGGAGCGCCAGGAGACAATGCACCGCGTGGAGATAGCATGGAATAAAAAAAATCAAAAGCTTTTGGACCGCGCCATGAACCCGCTGTACCGTCAGAAAAGAATGTTAGGATTAATGGACTCTTCTGACGATGAGGCTGAAGAAGAAAACACAAAATTTGCTCTGAAAACGGCAGAAGACTGCATCCTGAAGGGTCCCGTCATGAAAATCAGTAAATTTCAAAAGGTACGGTACACGCCACCAGTGGCAGGCCTGGCGCACTCCATATTATAGGTATAGAAATGTGCCTACGCAGCGCGGCCTTTCTTGTAAGAGAGGTTTGAACACATTTCTATTTCTAAATAATTAATTATCATTTCGATTTTTGTGTTATTTTACAATGGCAACTTCTAATAACATAACCGCGTTTAGTTTACGATTTTATTACGTTTAGTTAATCAAATCTTTTTATTGATATAATAACTAACCCGGAGTTTTAAAAATAATATACTTACATGAAAATAAATGGCTTAGTTACAAATACAAAATTAATGGCCTTATTAAAATATGTTACAAATAAGTGGAACAAATTCTATAAACAAGGCAACAAAAAAAGTATGCGGTACGAATTCTGTCGTTCACCTTTAACTCTTTTTAGCTCCTTTTCTCACCTGGTACCTAGGTAGGTACCCAGGGGCCCCAAGGGGGAGCTCCAAAAGCATACAGGTATTCAAAGCACATGAGACACTACTGAGAAACTAAGTTTCATCCATGTGAAAATAAGTTATGTCAGATCGCTCTGGGATCTTGGACTAATTTATAAGACAGGAATTGACGTCAGAGACGATAGATTTTTCTTGAACAGCTGATATTGTGATGTGAAATGTAGGTGTTTTAATAAAAATCTATCGATATTTATTTAAAAGTAACCTTTTCAATGTTATTATAATATGTGTTACTTAAATCTATGAAAATGGCTACTGTGGACGAATTTATAATTAGGATTTTGGAAGAAGATGATGACAATGAATTTGAAAGTGACGACCTACAATCATCGGCGATGATTAAAAAGTGGCCACTTAATTACGGTTATTAATGAATAGCTCTATTCTTATTAGACAGTTAAGTCCTAACTGAATTTGATAACTAATTTTGTAAACACTACAACTGGGTTTAGTTAGTAGAACTAATGTAAAAAGTTATGATGGGGCTGACATACCCTGATAAAAGCCCCTAAATAAAAGCAGATAAAAAAAAACTCTGCTCTTGAATTTACCAATACGACCGCCCGGTTTCGATAATCATAAAGCTGACCCTGAATATCGGCATGGTGTGATGTCCAAACCTGGCTATGAAATCCATGACACCCATAGAGTAATAGATTTTCACTAAATGTTTTTTTGCCTGTTTCATCTTTATTTTTTAATTCTTATTTTTCTATTTATTAACTATAAAATGTAAGTCATTAAGGGGATGTAATTTGGCAAATCTTCAAAGACCCCTTGAAAAGATACAATTTTTTCATGTTACAGAAATCCACAGTCAGAAATCTGCTGACCCACCCAAAGTTCACACTAGCCGCAAAAAGCAAGATGGTAAACGTGTACACGCTATGTTCTTGAGGTCGCGAAGATTGAGTAAACTGGAATTAAACAGGATTACAGCACAAAATAGTGTCCTTAAAAGAAAGAAACCTTTGAAGCGAAAAATATACTCTTCTGACGAGGATGAACCTCAAATTTTTCAGAAAACTCGCAAGAAGGGCTCGACTGTTGCTTCCAGTGAAAGTAATTCCAAATTGATAGTTTCTAAAGTGAAACCTACCAAAAATGTTGTGGGCTCTACTGTTGCTACCAGTAGAAGTAATTCCAAATTGATAGTTTCTAAAGTGAAACCTACCAAAAATGTTGTGGGCTCTACTGTTGCTACCAGTGAAAGTAATTCTAAAGTGAAACCTATCAAAAATGTTGTGGGCTCTACTGTTGCTACCAGTGAAAGTAATTCTAAAGTGAAACCTATCAAAAATGTTGTGGGCTCTACTGTCGCTACCAGTGAAAGTAATTCCAAATTGATAGTTTCTAAAGTGAAACCTACCAAAAATGTTGTGGGCTCTACTGTTGCTACCAGTGAAAGTAATTCCAAAGAGATAGTTTCTAAAGTGAAACCTATCAAAATGTTGTGGGCTCTACTGTTGCTACCAGTAAAAGTAATTCCAAAGAGATAGTTTCTAAAGTGAAACCTGTCAAAAATGTTGTGGGCTCTACTGTTGCTACCAGTGAAAGTAATTCCAAAGAGATAGTTTCTAAAGTGAAACCTATCAAAAATGTTGTGGGCTCTACTGTCGCTACCAGTGAAAGTAATTCCAAAGAGATAGTTTCTAAAGTAAAACCTATCAAAAATGTTGAGGTACCTCGCAAGACAAAGTGCTCAAAACAAATTTTGTCTCTTCAAAGCAGATCAAACAGAATAGTCCCCAAAAGAAAGCTTCCGTGAAGAGCGTTCCTCAGAAAAAGATACGTAATGAGTGCACTACCAAGCAGCCAGCGGAGATTTCCGAGCCCATCGTTAAAGTAGTAAATCTCAAATGTAAACGAGACGACTTTGTTAATAAACCTGCTCTGAATAACCTCTTTAGCCATGATTCGGTTGTGGCAGGTGTCCTGGATGACTCGCTCGCCTCAGATGATCCGATCGCTCCAAATGATCTAGTCGCCCCAGAGGATCCGGGCGCCCCATATGATCCGATCGCCACATATGATCCGGCCGCCCCAGTTGATCCAGTCTACTCAGATCGTCGTTTCAGTCTAGACGTCGCAAGTTGTCAAGGATAAATTGGCTACGTATCCAGAAGACTTTAGCGACCAGTCGGAGCCGCCTATGACCGAGGAAGAATTAGCTATGAATCCAGAAGACTTTAGCGACCAGTCGGAGCCGCCTATGACCGAGGAAGAATTAGCTACGAATCCAGAAGACTTTAGCGACCAGTCGGCGCCGCCTATGACCCAGGAAGAATTAGCTACGAATCCAGAAGACTTTAGCGACCAGTCGGAGCCGCCTATGACCGAGGAAGAATTTGCTATGAAACCAGAAGACTAGCGACCAGTCGGAGCCGCCTATGACCGAGGAAGAATTAGCTACGAATCCAGAAGACTTTAGCGACCAGTCGGAGCCGCCTATGACCGAGGAAGAATTAGCTATGAATCCAGAAGACTTAAGCGACCAGTCGGAGCCGCCTATGACCGAGGAAGAAGAATTAGCTGGAATGGATGAAGATCTAGCCGTTTTAAATGACTTACCCGATCTAGATAAAAGCTCAGTGAATCTAAGCGATGATGAATCAGCGGTCCAGGCTACAGATCCGGTCGAGGAAGTAACGAACGAAGCTGTACTGGTCAAAAAGGACATGGCAGATCAGACTGAATATCGACTTGAGTCTCCAGGTTAGTAATATCTTAAATATTTATTTCGCACTGTATCCAGACTTCAATTTGTCTAAGGAGGCCTCTTAATACTGGCGGCAATATGGATTGTTTCATTGTTAGTGGAGTGCCGTAAGGTTTTTATATCAGTGAACGAAGGCCGCTGCTGGTAATGGAGGTCGATCGCGAGGTATGGACTATAGGCCATCAAATCTATAACGTATCGTTTGACGTTTCAAACTTTTCAAGTCGAAATAACTGCGAAACACGCAATTTCAACTAAGTACCTAGTCAGTAAAACATTTCATTCAGCTGACATCCAATTGTCAATGATAACGCACAATTAAAATCAAACATTATGTAAATTATTATTAAAATCTTTGGGAGGTAAAATCGCTCGTTTTGAAGTCAAATTAAAATATGTCACCTCTGTTTAAACTAAAAAACTGAAAATCAATCAGTTACAATGTTGATTAGATTAGAATGGAACTGAAAAGCCCGAAACTATTTTGACATTTACCTACACATGTTGCTATTTGTGCAAAGATTATCTAATAAAATTTAAAACTGGTAAAACTGTAATTGATTTATAGATACAAATAAATGAAATCAATTTCTTTCTTCGCTCTAAAGAAAAAAATGGGGAATAGGGTGTGAGGAGGGTAAAAAATAACGTTTAGGAGGAGTTTGATAACAAACGCGAGATTTTTATATATTAGAATAGTTTTTATTTTGTATGTTTTTTAGTCTATTAAACCATGCTTTCACTAAGTACACTTGTAAAATATTTGGTTGTTTTGTATTTAACCACCTGTTTGGAAATTGAAGCACTCTCGGTGTCTGCAGGTTAGACTGTTGAATATTATTGGAACTAAACTTTTATCGCATCTTTGTCCATAAAAATTTTTGCAAGAGGGTACTTCGAACATCACAAAACACTTCACTACTCTTCTCCATTGCGCCAAACTCCGCTTCAGTGGAAACACACCCTTTAACCGCTTGCGTTGGATTGGTCCACGAGTGTTTTTGCGTCCTTTTCTCCAGGTTCGTGTGTTTGCGACTGGGTACTCCATCTCGTTTAGCTTTTCAATCCCCATAGGTGACAGAAAAGCTAACGAGATGCGAGTCAGTTTTTTTAGCTAATTTGGTCGTGGATGTGCGACCCTGGCGAAATAAACGCGAGTGTTTGTCGAATATATCCGACGTAGGCTGTTAAAAGGTTAAGGACCTTACTCGTCAGTAACTGTAACTGGGGTTCACAAAACGGTAGCCTTCATTGACGTCTATATCATGTTATAAGTTACGTTTTCAAAGTACAAGACATTTCGCCCAAGTGGCGCCACAAACAGTAATTAATGAGTGATGCTCTTACTGTTTTAGATGATTTTCCTCTTCTCGTATATGGCTCAGATGCTTCTAATGATGAACCGATATTGCGGGATGAATCCACGATCCAGGATGTGCAGTACAAAACTGTCCCATTGTCACGGACAGCCATGATGGACCAGGATGAAAATCGACTTGGCCTATTCGCAAGGTTAGTGACATTTTGGCATTCATTTTGCATTATGTTCAGACGGTGGTTTTCTTTAGTTTCATTAGACTGGCGATAGTTTTAATTTTTTTCTATTGACGATGTAGTAAAAAGATCGGTATACGTCGAGGAAGACTATCTACTAATGTTATTTTTTCACAATTAAAAAGTAATTGAATCAACTTAGGAATAGAAAGTTATGCTAATTTCCTACACTAAAAGTCACTAACGAACTTTCCTTCTAACAAAGCACAGGATTTAGTCGGCGCCGAACCACAGATGTGGTGCAGTGGACCGATTAGGATTGCCAACCATTCTAAATTCATCTTTTTCAAGCATCAGATTATTCTAGCGTTTAGGATTTTTTTTTTTTAAAGTGTATCAAGCTACTGTATTATTCTTCAAATAAAAATTGTTGACAATTTTTATTTTTATGTTTTTCATTTAGTCCTTTTTTAGTGAACCAGTTTATTAATTTGCATTCATCTGTACGTGTTTCAGAACCTCGACCAAGTGGTATGCAATTCATAAAAAACTATCCAGATACCGATCAAAACTATGATAACTGCAGTAACAGCAGCGATAGCCAACAATTAACTTCCTACTTCCAACCATATGGTCAAAATTATTTCTCTCAAGCAACTGGTAATTTTGAAACAAGGGGAGAGATTCAGACATCGGAGAATTGCGTCGCGGCAGCGTTGCGTCCAGAACAGGATCTCATGACAACCTCTAAAGAACAACTAAGCTTCCGTAATAGAATCGTGTATTCTGAAATGCCCATAACGGGCAACAGCAGCGGTCAGGATAACCAAGTCGCAGTTCCAGAGAAGGAAGGAGGTGGAACGAAAGACGTCGAAATGGGTAACGAGAATCGGGCAATTGAAGTCGAAGTAAAATCTGAAATAGATGCTGATCGCCGTATGATAGACGAAGTCGACACCATGGCGAGGACGTTAGACAGAGAAGAGGATGCCAAATGTATGCACTCAAGACAAGGTACAGGTGAGGAATCAGATGATGAGGAACCTGACACCAGCGAATTAATGACGGAACTTTAAAGGACGCGCCTGTGTACTACCCTAGTACTGAAGAATTTCAAGTAAGTATTGGTAACCTAACTTATATAGTTGAATAGTTTTTATTATGAAGAAATGTCGGCAAGATTTAATATAAAAACACTTGTTTACAATCAAATTTGTTTTTCATGTTTATTATAAAATTAGGTATTGTTCATTGTTCGTGAATTGAGCTAGTTATCAATGAAAAATATTACAGTTGCACTGTCTGCATAGATCTACTCAAATATCTGTTTGGCGATTAGTTTAAAAAACCACCTCGGACATACTCGCCTACATGTTGACATAATTATTTGTACTTTCAAAGGGACAGTAAAAGTCAGACACTATCTCCCGTCCCGCCCAAGAGCGGGGGATGTCATAAGATGATTTTCCCACGATTTCTGAACTTGTAGGTGTTTCTTCTCAGAGTAGACAGCTAGGAAACATTGACCTCATTTAGTACAACTTCAATATTCATCAAATGTAAAATGGTCCACCAAGGACTGAGTGCGGAAACCAGACCACAAAGATATGATATGCAATTTAATAAAAGTAATCTTTATAATTTGTTTATTTTTCAGGATCCGGTCAGCTACTATGAAAGTATCTATCCAGAAATTGTCAAATATAGTGTCTGTGAGGTGGTGCCACCTACTGGCTGGCAACCACCCCCAGAAGTGTCCGGTGACTTACGGTTCGATGCTACGAACCAATATATATCGCGCCTATTCAGCCGCTGGGGGCCTGCCGCGAGAGAGCTGAGCGCCATTAAAATGTGCCTTCACAATCAAAATATTAATATTCCGCGACCACCACATGTAAGTATTGAAAAGTACTTTCAAGGACTGCTACAAGATTTTTGAAATTCGCCCGTGTTACCACATTTTTTTAATCAACCTAACGAAACTCATGCGCAAAGAACTCAATTCAAACTAGATAAGGGCTACAAATGATTCCAGTCAACGTTCTTTAGAATGCGTCTTTTGACTAATCTGAACTTCGGTTTTTAAATAGTAAAATTATTGAATGAGATGTGTGGATGTAAAAGGTAATTTCTGTAATATGATACGATTATACACATTACTGTTAGAAAGCTACAGTGCTGTAGGGTGTCGAAGAAAATGATTTAAGGTTTCAGCAGTACGAAAGTCACCGCAAGTGTAGTAAAATTTGAGAACGTATTACTAACGTGGTGTCGTACGTAGGCAAATTTGAACGCAAACACAATCGCGAAGCGATCTGATGCGGTTTACGTGAAATCAACGCGACGCGGCGGCGATGACCTACATGCGCGTGAATTTTTCACAATTCACTTAAAACAAGCCGCCGCTCCGCACCGCAACTCATCGACACTCCGCACTTACGTGCGGTTGGTCACGTAGGATACCGCAATAGAGTATCAATTGTTTGTTCCATTCGTGACGTATCGCTTCACGATCGCGTTGAATCGCCTTTTTAGTTCACCGCACACTTAAGTAGTCTATATTACAATACTTTTTTGCAGCTAGATGGTGTGGAATTAAATTTATCTAAGCTATACTACCTCGTGCAGCGGCTCGGCGGACTAGAAACAGTCATAAATAAGAAGCTATGGAGCAAGGTGGCAGATGATTTAAAATTTAGGGTTGGGAATTATGAGAAAAGATTAGACCAAATTTACATGAAATACCTATTACCTTACGACACGCTGTCACATAGTAAGTATTTCTATTACTGTTAACAGTTTATATTCTTTATTCGAAGGTTTTCGAAATATTCCCGTCTTAAGTATTATTATTCAGCTTTTCTTTTTGCTTTGTCTGAAGAGGAGCGCCAGGAGATAATGCACCGCGTGGAGATAGCATGGAATAAAAAAAATCAAAAGCTTTTGGACCGCGCCATGAACCCGCTGTACCGTCAGAAAAGAATGTTAGGATTAATGGAATCTTCTGACGATGAGGCTGAAGAAGAAAACACAAAATATGCTCTGAAAACGGCAGAAGACTGCATCCTGAAGGGTCCCGTCATGAAAATCAGTAAATTTCAAAAGGTACGGTACAGGTACACGAACACTTAGACCACCAGTGGCAGGCCTGGCGCACTCCATATTATAGGTATAGAAATGTGCCTACGCAGCGCGGCCTTTCTTGCAAGGCTACATTTGGTAGCAAACACGCTCTTTGCCGCTTGAACCGCGCTAACAAAAAAATATTTTCGAATTCTTTATCAAATATTCTATTGAGTTTTTTGTTTCAAGTATTTGCGACACCTTTCGAGTCAATGACCTTAAAGATCATTCATATAAGTAGACCTCCCAGTACTAGTGACTACCTTACTAATGCAAAGTCAACATATGCTAAAATTATTTCTTACAAAATGTTAATTATTATGTATGTCGCCGCGAAGATTATCTGGTTGATTAATCTGATTGAATTGACTAACTATAAAATGGTCTTGACATTAAATAATGTCAAGACTGACTAATTAGACCTTATAACTGATTCTAAAATTAAATTGTGATTATTTTTAAATAAATTGAATTTTTGGAACACTGTTTTGTAAATAGCTAAAAACCTAGTATTTAAATTCAAACATAATCTGTTTTGTAAGTGACGTTTACCTCGGGTGGGGCGAACAAGTTTATAAAAGGCGCAACTTGAGCACGGAGCTCACTTTTGATGCCGATTTTTGGAGAAACAACATTGTAAGTAGAGTCTATGTTTGTTTGATTAAAAAAATATTATTTTGAAATGGTTTACTTGTTCTTATTTTGCTGAAATTCCTTAACTTTGCCTTTGGTTTAAAATATGGTCCGCTATAGCTATAGCAGAACCGATGACCAGAGTAAGGTCAGCGGTTCTGCGCTTTTTAAAAATAACTGTCCTGTCTTAACTCCGACATGTATAATAACCGCTCTTTCTGTCCGATTTGTTTTATTTTTCAGACTACCGGCATTGAATAAATTATCCTGCGTGAAACAATGGATGCACCAGACCAGAACGAATCAACGGTGCCGAACGTACCTACGTGCACTGTGTCCGGACCAGACGCTGGCGATGGTGGACCAACTACATCTGCCAACGTGGCGCCGCTACAACCACAGGGCGGTAACGTACCTCCTGAATTTTACTTACACATGATACTTGTGATGCAGAATATGAGTGAAAGGCTGTCGAATCAGCGCGATAAAATTACTGATGTCTTTTTGCCCTCATTTGACCCAGACTGTAACGTTGAGGTCCGCGAGTGGTGTAATCATATTTCTTTGGCTAAGACTAATTATGAGCTCAGTGACTATGATCTCCGCATGAAAGTAACTAGTTTACTAAAGGGTCGGGCTAAAATGTGGGCTGATAACTGGCTCGTCACAACGTCCACGTGGGACGAGCTGCGTCAAAATATTATTACTACCTTTGAACCCGAAAATAGTTATTCAAAGGATGTGCTAAGGTTTAAGGAACACAATTACGATCCTACCAAAGACATTTCCGAGTTTTTATCGCGATCGTGGATTTTGTGGAGACGGGTTACAAAAGATAAACTTGACGATAGTGACGCGGTAGAAGCGGTGATAGGAACAATTGGTGACTAACGCCTTCGGATTGAGCTCATGAATGCCAGAGCTACCTCAGTGCCAGAATTAATTTCCGTTGCCTCGTCTATTCGTGCTAAGCGTCCCAATCCTAATCATCAAAATTCCAATCGACCACCATCTAAACGTTTAAAATACGCTATTGATAATCGAAACGTTCCTTATTGTAGCTTTTGTAAGAAGTGTGGGCACGCTTCTAGTGATTGTCGTAATAAAAATACGTCCGTTGCCGTAGAAAAACATACAACCGAGAAGACTCCTAGTACATCAACTACATCGGTACCTAAACGAATGACAGTAGGTTTTGCTCGTTTTGTTCAAAATCTGGTCATACATTTGACACTTGCTACTGTCGTGAAAAACAGATAACCTCTAATGTGAATTCATTTATAAAGAATAAACAGATCTTAAATACTATGCGTATGCGAATAGGTGATACAATTATTGATGCGGTATTCGATAGCGGCGCGGAATGCTCTGTGATGCGCGAATCTATTGCAAATAAGTTACCTGGGAAGCGACTACAAGTAGTTAATTATTTGCGAGGAATAGGCCCCTTTCCTGTGGTTTCCACGAGCATATTAACAACAGTGTGTGTTATTGATAACATTAACGTAGAGATCGAATTTCATTTTTTGTCCGATTACGAAATGACGTCAGACGTGTTGATAGGTGCAAATCTTTTGAGCAAAACGGGATTAACGGTGATCGTTACTCAAAATAGCGCGACTTTGTGCTCTCAACCTCGCGTCATGCACATGCGATCGACGGCCGGATTATTTGATGACATAAACCACGACTTGAGCAATACGTCGGAGATTGATCAACTAATAACTCTTCTCAATAAATATTCTGCTATTTTTACGCGGGGTTACTCAAAAACTCGGGTGAATGCCGGTCAATTAGAGAATCGTTTAAAAAATCCAAACAAGTTTGTGGAACGAAGACCTTATGGGTTAAGCCCGGTTGAGCGCGAAAAAGTTAAAGAAATTGTTAAAGAGTTATTAGATAATGACATTGTGCAAGAAAGCAAATCGCCCTATTCGAGTCTGATGACAAATCGCGCTCTTGGGCGGAGCGGGAGATAGTGTCAGACTTTTACTGACTAAAAACCCACTCCTGTTCCTTCGTTGCCTTCGTCCCAGGGCCCGGGTTTCGTTTTCACACTATCCATGGCCCCAGTAGGCTTCGACCCTGCTGGGCCCCTACGATTTGCTGACATTTTCCTGAGGCGCGCGTGAAACAATACGCGCCGTCGACGACTTGGGCTTGGTCCGGCCGGTCGGACGGCGGGCCACCCATTGCACGCCGTCCGCAAGCCCGCGCGTACGGTGGCCGGAAATCGGGATCGGAATCCCGGCGGCGGTTGGGGCGTGAGGACCGTTGCCGTTGCCTCACGCGATCGGCTGCTTCCTTTGGTAGCATTACTGCTTCGCAGATGGAGGCGACCGGTTGCCACTTCTCCTCGCTCCGGACCATGGCCTGTACCAAGGCCCGGCGCGAGAGATCGCCGCCGCCGATCGCCCCCACGAGGACACGGCGTTGCTCTTCCCAAGCGGGGCAAACCTCCACCGTGTGCTCCACCGAGTCCTCCGGGCGGTCCACACAGTGGCGACAGTGACGTCATGCGGAAGGTGAGGACGCCGTGAGGTCTTTCCAACCACGCCTCAAAGAGGGGACTCGCCGCCATAATTGTGGCGTGCCCAGTGTAGACTATCGTGAGCTAAATTCAAACACTGTTCGCGATCATTATCCCCTCCCCTTAATCGCAGACCAGATTGATCAGTTGGCTGGTGGTCAGTATTATACAACCTTAGATATGGCATCTGGATTCCATCAGATCCCTGTTGCTGCTGACTCTATAGAGAAAACAGCTTTTGTCACTCCAGATGGTCTGTTTGAATACAAAACCATGCCATTCGGTTTGTGCAACGCACCTTCAGTGTATCAGAGATGTATTAACCGTGCCTTAGGTTCATTCCGAGTCCAGGTAGTGCAGACAAGGCCCATAATGATAGCGTAGCTCAGGTATATATCGATGACGTCATCAGTAAATGTCGTGATTTTACATCTGGTCTCAGATACTTGGAAAAAGTTTTCATAGCATTATGTGAGGCAGGATTTTCAATTAATATTGACAAGTGTCTATTCTTTAAACGATCTATCGAATATCTTGGTAACGTGATAGAAAATGGCCAAGTTCGTCCCAGTCCTAAAAAGGTCGAAGCCTTATTGAAGGCCCCGGTACCAACTAACGTTAAACAGGTTCGTCAATTTAACGGGCTCGCCGGATATTTCCGCCGCTTTATACCCGATTTCGCTCGAACTATGGCTCCCCTTTACGAATTGACTAAACAAGGCACTAGGTGGCAATGGACTCATGTTCATGAAGAGGCACGTTAAAATATAATTCGTCATCTAACTTCTACACCGGTCCTAACAATTTTCCAAGAGGGGGAGCCCATTGAATTATTTATCGACGCTAGTAGACTTGGCTTTGGAGCGATACTCGTTCAGATTATTAACGGACTGCAGCACGTGGTAGCGTACTTCAGTATGCGTACGACCGATATTGAAAGTAGGTACCACTCGTATGAACTTGAGACACTGGCTGTAGTCCGAGCAATCAAGCATTTCCGGCACTTCCTTTATGGACGCCAGTTCAAGGTGATTACCGATTGTAACGCGCTCAAAGCCTCAAAGCACAAAATGGACTTGCTACCTCGCATTTATAGATGGTGGGCCTATCTCTAAAATTTCGAATTCGAAATAGAATACAGGAAGGGCGAGCGGATGCAACATGCAGATTACCTAAGCAGAAATCTAGATCCTTTGACTGTCAACGTCTGGAATCTCAGGTTTACAAAAACTTATTGTCGTGCCAAAGTCGTTCCAGTGGAGCCTGATCAATACCTTCCATTGTGCGCTTAAACACCCAGGCTGGGAAAAGACCCTTCACAAAATAAGGGAAACTTATTATTTTGAAAAAATGAGCACCACTGTCCGTGACTTTGTCGACAACTGTATTGCATGCAGAACTTCAAAGCAAACATCGGGAGCTACACAGGTACAATTACATCCCATTGCCAACCAGTAGTTCCATTTGAAGTCATACACATGGACATCACGGGTAAATTGGGAACTCCTAATGAGCAAGAGTACGTTGTGGTTACGGTGGAAGCCTTCAGCAAGTATGTGTTACTGCGTTACACTAATGACTAGAGTCAACACAGCACTTTGGCAGCCTTAAAGCAAGTTATACACCTTTTTGGAGCTCCAAGGCAAATAATCGTTGATGGTGGCCGCGAGTTTTTAGGAGAGTACAAAAACTACTGCGACACATTTAATATAAAAATACACTCTATAGCACCAGGCGTTAGTAGAGCAAACGGACAAGTGGAGCGGGTGATGGCAACATTGAAGGATGGTCTTGTAATGATAAAAAACTATGAGACTCCAGACTGGCACACAGCACTGGAAAGCCTTTAACTTGCCCTCAACTGCACTGTCCACAGAACGACAGGCGTAGCTCCACTTGCACTACTGACTCGACGTCAAAATTGTGTTCCACCTGAGTTAAGCAGACTAAGTTTAGTTGACCTGGACAAAGAAGTAATAAACATTGAAGCTCTCGAACGTCATGTGCAGCAAAAAATAAGGCAGATGGCTTGTAAAGATAAAGACAGGTTTAATAAAGGCCGAGCTAAAATTCACCGATTTCAAAGAGGCGATTTTGAGACAACTTTAATAAAGGCCGAGCTAAAATTCACCGATTTCAAAGAGGCGATTTTGTTTTGATCAATAACAACCCCCGAAACCAGACTTCCTTTGACCTAAAGTTTAGCGCTCCTTACGAAGTTCACAGGGTTCTTGAAAACGACCGCTATCTCGTGAAGAAGGTAGTGGGACACCATGGCCGGCCTCGCAAGGTCGCACATGACCAACTGCGGCGCGCGCCACAACCTGGAGGCACCACCACCCAGGCAGCCGTGTCGCCTTCAGACGATCAGCAAGCCGGGCCTTCCAGCGCCGGGGCAGCCTCACAATCACAAACCACGTCAGCTGCGTTGCCGCCCGCAGATGACGACAATGAAAAATAAGAACGGTGAGAACCTTCCAAGTAATTACTCTGATTGTATTCTGTGTTCTATCACAAATATGAAAAAGATGCTATTGGCATGGTGAGTCATCCAATAAGCCAACTAATTTATCCTATCAAAAGATGCTATAAGCGCGTGGAGCTGTCCAATTAGCCAACAATGTTATTTATAAACAAAGCTATTGGCATGTGGAGCCGTCCAATAAGCCATCTATTTTATTTATAAGAAAAAAAAGATGCTATTGGCGTGTGGAGCCGTCCAATAAGCCATTTAATAAGCCTGTCCTGAAAGAATTAAATGTCCTCTGTGTACCACGGCGTACGAGACCGCCCAGAGCACAGCATCGACCTATCTCATTATCCTTAGGACCTCTGTTCTAAACAGCATCGACCTTTCTTACACCTATCCTTTCCCTTTACATATCTATGAAATTGTTACTGTTGTCATGTGGAATGAGCAGAAACATTGACAAACAAAAAATATAGCTAAACCTACAGTTATAAACAGAGTTAAGCTTATTGTTTTCATGTGAGATGAGCAGTAGGTCTCCTTT
Source organism: Mythimna pallens (assembly GCA_961205895.1). Classification (NCBI taxonomy): domain Eukaryota; kingdom Metazoa; phylum Arthropoda; class Insecta; order Lepidoptera; family Noctuidae; genus Mythimna; species Mythimna pallens. The sequence continues at coordinate 3,253,293 of OY540824.1, forward strand.
ATGTGTTATTATAAAAACGTTTTTATTGATCTGTAGTCACATGGTGTGAACAGTAAATATGAACATTTCTGCTGTAACTTTTACATATAAGCTTGAGTGTAAGTGCCTGGCCTCACAAAGATTATATTTCTATTACAGAAGAGATGGAGCAATGCAGAGCACGCATCGCGCATCAGAATGGCCGTGTCGCCGCGAAGATTATCTGGTTGATTAATCTGATTGAATTGACTAACTATAAAATAATTACCTAATTAAAAATCACAAACATGTTTAATCAGTACCAATGTGTAGAATAGTTTCATGTTGGTAGGTAAATAATCTCGGATTTGGTTGGTTTTGTGTGACATTAAATAATGTCAAGACTGACTAATTAGACCTGATAACTGATGCTAACATTAAATTGTGATTATTTTTAAATAAATTGAATTTTTGAACACTGTTTTGTAAATAGCTAAAAACCTATGTAGTATTTAAATTCAAACGTAATCTGTTTAGTAAGTGACGTTTACCTCGGGTGGGGCGAACAAGTTAATAAAAGGCGCAACTTGAGCACGGAGCTCACTTTTGATGCCGATTTTTGGAGAAACAACATTGTAAGTAGAGTCTGTTTGATTAAAAAAATATTATTTTGAAATGTTTTACTTGTTCTTATTTTGCTGAAATTCCTTAACTTTGCCTTTGGTTTAAAATATAGTCCGCTATAGCTATAGCAGAATCGATGACCAGAGTAAGGTCAGCGGTTCTGCGCTTTTTAAAAATAACTGTCCTGTCTTAACTCCGACATGTATAATAACGTCATAAATGATCTTACTAAATTTTAAAAATTATATATGAACGCAAAGTTAACGCACATACAAAACCAACAAAGTTATAAACACTTAATTAACTAAATGTAAACAATTTCTTGACACTTATGTGAGATGACTTTTAAAAAATACTTTTTAAAGTATGGATATAAGTAAATAGGTATAATAGAAATCAATTAGTTACCTAATTACCATATAATTCTAGAAAATCTGATTATATTTTATGTGATAAAACGTAAGTACCCTATTTCACATTTTTCAAAAACACACAACTCCTAACCCTATAGCGAGAGCGGCCGTTTCAAAGGCGCATAACGGGCATAATAAAAGAGATTCTCAGGACCGTGCATTTTGATTCGTCACGATCGCGACAGGGACTCGCGACGAATTAAAATGTGTGGATAAAATACTTGACCAAGTAAAGACTGAGTTTTAGAGATAAATATGATCTCGTAACTTCACCTAAACCTACCCCTGATTTAAATATTTCTCAGAAAACTAAATCACATAATAGGCAGTTTCATCGCTCAGTTTACAAAACTCACTGGATTGCAGGCTCCTCGCATTTAAACAAATTGTTCGGTTGGTGTTGCATATTTTTCTCAAACGATAAGAATGCTTGAATTACATCAGGTTATAATTGCTCAAATAACTTCGCTGGTGCAATGAAAAGACATTAGAATTCTCAAAAGCACTTGAATGCTGTTATTTCATTCTGTAGTTTTGGTAAACCGCGAACAGAAATTTGGTTATCTTTCTTGAAATTTCTAAGAAAAGCTATAGCTGTTGAAATTGCTAATTGTATTACATAACAATAAAGTAAACAAATTGATTTCATTGATAATACAATCTTTTGTGCGCCATCTAGTAGATTATTCAGAAGTAGCCAGCTAGAATTTTGTTGTAAGTGAGCAAGAGTTGCCAAAAAATATCAATAGATGGCTCTTATATATTTTGTCATTTATGATACCGATATGATGTTTACTTAATTTCTATCTTATTATTAACAAATGAAAATGTAGCAATTATAATTAGCGTTACCTACAGCAAGAAATTTTGCACTGATAATACGTGAAGGCGGATTATAGCGCGAGTTTTTTTTTATTCGGAATTTTAGGTAAGTGGGTAGGTAGTAGATAAGTCAAGGTTCCTTGGCTTGTCTCCTATAGAGGTATCTGGCACGCCACTGCCTGTAAGCATTTTTTATTATCGCACCAAAAACTGGGACCTGGACAATGCCCTTGGTGCTACTTAACTTTTAAATAAACCATCCTGCGTACATTTTCGGTAACATGAATTGTAAAAACAAAGAGTTAGAGCTTAAATAGAAACTTCCAGGTAGCTGCCGTTTACCGCCACACTGTGGTGACCTCCTCTCCTCTAGCTCCACCTCGATCATCTTACCTGTTACTTTAGTACCAAATGTAACGCGTGTGATAGTGTATCAGTCCCGTTCCATTTGATCACAGACTGGAAGAAAGTTAGCAAAAGATCAAAACCTACCGTGCTGCTTCAGTTAGATTCCATCCCCGATTTCTTGTATCTCAGTCGCTGACACGACGGCAGTGATCTATTCGCTGACTGACCACGTACCATCAGTCCTGAATGATTGTTCAAGGGAGATTCCAGTGACTGAAGACCATTGCTGAATTCTCCTTGACAATGTATGGGTTCTGAAAAACGAAAAGAACGCAGTCCATGGTCACATGCGCAAACAGTGCAGTGAGCTACTGCGCAGCGTTCCATGCGCAAGGACAAAATGCTTAGCGAGCTGAAGCCCACTTACCTCGCCTTCTTGCTACTTCGGAAGAAGTAACGATCGACTGAAGAGGCCTCTATGTGTGCTCTTATTCCCTTCGATAAGAGTATCGCTTTGGGTAACTGACAAAGCGAAATACCTATCAGGTTCCAATGTTCCCCCAGCCATCAATTAATAGACAAAACCTACCTCGACATGAGAGATGCTGAAGTTGAACGTAGAGCCTCCCTGGCACCCATCGAAGATCCTAATGATTCTTTGCCATCCCAGAGGAGATGGAGAATACCATCAAATGGCTCTAGCCCCGGAAAAGCTTCGGCTCTGACGGTATCACCAACAAAATGTTCAAACTCTTCCCATCCCAGCTCATAATGCTATTGACCGGCAAACGCCGCTTGCAACTGCAAGTTGACGCGTATCGCGGAATATAGCTATCTCTGTTTGACAAAAACAAGTGAGCGACTGACGCAGTGCGCAGCTGTGTGTATGTGAGCGTGTTGCAATATTGTTCGTAAAATTAGGTATGTTCATTATTTGCTTTATTTTTGCTGAATACTTTGGGGAATCGTTAGTGAATGTACAGACTAGTAATGCGTTTTTTGTAATTTTATTACCGTGCCGATATCTCACCATATTAAGATAACTAGCACACACTAACAAATCAGAAAATGTTATGGAGCCGAGTGCTTTTTTTATAAGTGGGAAATCAGTCAATGACTTCTTCCGCTCTTGAGCGTAGCGGGAGCGCGTGTCAGACTTTTACTGACAAGAAAACCCATTTCTCTTTAAGTGTCTAGGTGTGAGGAGATACATTTTTACTTATCTATTTGTAGGTCTTCGGTACACTATTACAAATAAAGTGTCAAAAGTCCCCACCGATCCGACTCATATAAAAATCAAATCAAAGTGGTGTGTATTAAAAATGATTTAAAACGATAAAACCTCTTTTATTCACGTGACAATGAACCATTTTATACAGTTTCAAAATGCCGCAAGCGACGTTTTTCAACACACTTGCGATATTTTGTTTTGCTCTGTGCTACTTAGTATACAACACTAGTTCTAGTATATGCGAAACCTGAAACAGCTGTCTAATATTTTTATGTAAAGAATCGTATGTATTGTAATTAACTAGTTGGGTCACACATTTTATCACTTACGCGGCTTTTACAAATTAATTCGAATATAAATTACGTATTAATATTTACCTAATCACTAGCGGTCCCGGTAGACGTTGTTCTGCCCAAAAGCAGGATTTAGTAAAAAAAAAAAAATTACCCTACTCTACCCTACTCTTTTCTTTGCTATAAACCACACGGAGCCCGAGACCTTTCCAACGAATGCAAAACCGTGGAAATCGGTTCGTGCGTTATGGAGTTATAGCGTCAGGAAGGAAAACCCGACTTATTTTTATATAGTAGATTACCTTAGTTATCTTAGCTTAATTAAAAATGTTATTTATCCCTGTGGCGGACTAACCCCTGTTAGGAGGTGTTGACGGTAGCGGGTTGTACCCTGCAGCTACCGAGCCCTCGGGACAGTTCAACCCGATTTTTGACGTACGCTGCCTTACTGGTTCGCTGGTCACGTACCACCACGCACCCCTGAATGCGTATCTTCTATGGACGACGGAGCACGTAGGAGGACCTCAGAGTGGATACCGAAGAGAAATAAAACACGTTTTTCAACTAAAAGGTTCTTCGGAGTTCGGCTTGAAACTTTTCCTTTGTGTTCTTGACTCTTCGGTGGCACGTTTTCGACTGACCTCGGACCGTTTTTTTTTTTTTTTTTTGTTTGGCCTCTCGCAGGTCAACCTAGGAGGTTGTCGGCTGCTTAACCGGACTTGCCTGTGGCGGCCTCAATTCAAGAATCAAAGCCTCCAGCCAGGGCTTACTTAACTAAACTTAAAACTAAGCGACTACACGCTAAGGGCAACCCCTGTGGGGTACGGACCTCGGCTTAGGGCGTCGCTGGGGGGGGACAGCAAGGGACGGGCTGGATCGAACAAAGATTTTATTATTATTTCCGGGGAATTTTAAAACTACGGCTCAGCGACGCGGGCTGGCTCGAGCAAGGGACGGGGAGGACGTTTACGGGATTGTCGCGGCGGGCCTCGGCGGCGAGGACGGAAGGACGGCGGTCTGTATTGTCTGCGAACTGTACTTGTTTCCTTACGGCTCTCTTGGAGCAGGGTAGTGGGGTCATCGGGGGTGACGATGACCTCGGACCGAAAAACGGCCCGTCTTATATACCCCGCTAAGTTCTGTTAACGGGAACCGCGTATTTTGCTCTAAATTTACTTTCAATTTCGCTTTAATTTCGCTTCAGCCGAACCCTTTCTGACGCCGTATTTAATTATTGTTTCACAAAACCATGACAGTATATACATCAAAATGTCGCTTACAATCTCTACTTTTATTTTATGAAACAATATTCATGAAACAATAATATATCACATATATTTGCACATAAAAAAGTTTCTAGAACAAAAACTGTAAAATATTCTAGTTCGACCACATTCTTGAACACAAAACTTCTCATATCTTTTCCAATAAGATTCTAATTAGGATTCTAATTGCTATAATATCATTTTCTAGACAGATCCTAACTGATTACATAATGTTCTTGCTAATTAGTCATCAAATAAAAAGTCTCATTTTCAAATTCTAATTACGTAAAAGATCGCGAACATTTTAGAATTTCAACTTTATCTAAATCCTTGCAAAATGAGATCAATTGTTACTAATAGCTTCTATTAGACTAAAAAACACTAATTAACAGTAATAGAATATTATCAACAAGTAATAACATAAGTTAAATCCTTATCATTACTACAACATATAAATTTATCGATTTCTTCACCAAGATCGATTTTTCTTACAAAAACTTTTTAGAATCTTATATACATCGTTATTCCCGACCTCACTAATTAATGAAGGTGCTAATTACAGACAGAATAAAGACAATAACACAAATTGTATTCTGCCAACCACAATAAAACATAAAAATCTTTAGAAATACGATAGATGCTACTTATTTATACACTTAAATTAGCAAAACTCAGTCTTTATCAATTAAACCTAATGAGTTACTAACTAATTAATCCAAATAAACATTTAACAAGTGAAAACATCCTATCCTGAGCATATCGCACACCTAGATGAAGGGTAGCACAACTCAAAATAATCCAAAATTGAGTTATTGCAATTATCGGAATCAGCGCCGAAAACTACATAAACTCCAAAGACACCTGTGTACAAACTTCATTCCTAAAAAACTAGATGGCGCTGTAAGTCAGTCTTTCTGAGTAGCTCCACGGTCACCCCCCACCAACAACAGTAACGCATCACCAGTTACGACATGTCAGCCGCAGGGGAATATGCTGTCAACTCGCACAAAGACTAAATTATTTCGACTTAGTTTTGTATTCGTGGCAAACCGCAGTAATAAAGCGTGAATTATTTTGAGTTGATTTTGTATTCGTGATTGAATCGGTCTTGTTTCTTGGGTGTTCTTCAAACTATTTCCACTTATACCAGTATTGTTGACGAATGTAAGTAATTTTTGTTTTACTAACTAATAATAGTTTAGTGTTGGTGAAATTATTTGGAACTATTTGAGTTGGTCTGTTATTGCTGGTTAAATTTAAATTCGCTCTTATTCTAAAACAATAAATGCTATTGTTTATTTTGTTATAGGAATATTTAGAGTTGCCTTTGTATTTTTGAAACTGATTTAATAAATTTTAATTCTTTAATAAAATACTGCAATTTATAAACTTTTTTGAGTTAATTTGGTATTCGTGAATTTTATTAACTTCGTATTTTTTTGCTACAGATGATGAGGGGCCGTGGCCTTTTACTTCTACAGAAGGTGATGGAGACCAGTTCAAATGAGCCTGAACGCAGTCATGTGGAGAAACAACTCCAAGAGAATTCCACAACACCTTCAAATACCACCATGGTGATGGAAGAAATCTCTGAAAATGGCACCATGGAGTCACAAAAGAATCCAGCAACGTTAGCACCACCATCAGCCAGCACCCAGGTGAAACCATCGTACTATATTTCTCCGGTTAACAGCGAATGTAGCGATTTAGACGATTCAGATGCGGATCCGCCCTTCAACCCACCTCCCAAAGAGAGCTACCGTCCATCACTCGTCGTTCCAAGAAAGAGGTATCGATCCTCCAGTACTACCTCGTCTTCCAGTTCTAATAGTCCCAACAAGACTACACCACCAACTCAACTCTGCAACTCCGTGCCATCTACCATGCCGGATTCTGCCAATCTTTTAAACGACAATCCGGTTACTGAACCATCCACCTCTCAACCGATCATAGACCAGTCTGCTGATCCTGAAAGCCTACAAAGAGGTAAAAAAAAGACAAGAAGAAGATCTCGTTCCTCCAGCTCCTCCTCTAGTTCTAGCTCATCCTCTAGTAGTTCCAGCAGCTCTTCAAGCAGCAGTAATACAGAAATAGGTAGTAACTCTGTGCCGTCTGCCATGCCGGATTCTCCCAATCTTTTAAACGAAAATCCACCTGTTGAAGCTTCTACTTCTCAACCGATCATAGACCAGTCTGTTGATCCTGACAGCCTTCAAAGGGGTAGGAAAAGAACAAGAAAACCAGCTGGTTGGCTCACAAATCTTAAGAAATCTCGTCGAAATACCGGAAAGGCTTATGTAAGTTCAACTAATAAGAGAGTCCCTGAAAGAGCGGTTAAGCCTCCATGCCACGATAATTGCAAATTGAAATGCAAATCTAAAATAAGTGAAGTATTACGCAAATCTTTGTTCGACAAATTTTGGGGACTAGGCGAACTTCAACGGCAAAGAGAGTTCATTGTAAGGCACACACAAGAGATTAAGCCTAAATATAGATACAGCAGTACCCAAAATTTTAGGGCACTAAATTCTGCATTTATTTTTGAAGTTGAAGACACTCGTATTAGAGTCTGCAAGACTTTTTTTAAAGCTACACTAAACATAAGCGACCAATGCATTAGGACAGCTCTTTCAAAACGACAGGAGGGCGGTTTCATAGAAGATGACCGGAGGGGTAAGCACGGACAGCATTCCACCATAGATAATGAAATAAAAGAAAGTGTCGTCACTTTCATTAAGTCTATCCCCAGAATAGAATCTCATTACCTTCGAGCACAAACAACGAGAGAATTCATTCCAAGCGAAAGATCACTTGCGGATCTATACCGAGATTATAAAGATCTACGCGAAAATGAATGTTTACCATTTGCTTCGTCATCAACTTTTAATCGTATTTTTAATACACAGTTTAATATTTCGTTTCACATCCCCAAAAAAGATGCGTGTGATCTTTGTGAAACATTCAAAAATGCTATCGGAGAAGAACAACAAAAACTGCGTGAGGCTTATGACCAACATTTGAAAGAGAAAGTGTTGTCCAGATCAGAAAAGGAAGCTGACAAGAAAAGGACAGATGTAGTTGTTGCAGTTTACGATCTCCAAGCCGTGATGCAATTGCCAAAAGGGCAAGTATCCTTGTTTTTTTATAAATCTAGAATTAATTGCCTAAATTTCACGATTAGTGACTTGTATGCAAAAGATGTAATATGCTTCTTTTGGGACGAAATCGAAGGCAAACGTGGTGCTGTGGAAATTGGATCCTGTGTACTGCAATATATACAAATGGTTGTTGAGAAAAGTACATCGGGTACCGAACTGGACCTTATATTTTATAGTGACAACTGCTGTGGTCAGCAAAAAAATAAATATCTGCTGTCTGCCTACGCATTTGCTGTTGCAACCATGAGAGTAAACTCAATTACTCATAAATTTTTGATTCGTGGTCATTCGCAAAATGAAGGCGATAATGTGCATAGCGTTATCGAAAAACAAGTTAAACGATACACTAAATCAGGCCCGATATACTGTCCACAACAATACGCGACTTTAATAAGAACAGCTAAAAAGACTGGGAAACCTTATCATGTGGAAGAACTTACACATGACAAGTTCTATGATCTGAAAGCCCTTCAAGAAGAATGGGGAAACAATTTCACTGTTAATGTTGACAGAGAACAAATAAAATGGCACGATATCAAACAACTTCGCGTTGAAAAGCAACAACCAATGTCATTTTTTTATAAAACTTCTTATGAAGAGACAGTTTTTAAAAAAGCGTTTGTAAGAAATCAAAGACGCACACAAGATCACCAATTTTCTCCAACTTTGACACAAGCGTATTTGCAAAAAATACCATTGGGTGCCAATAAAAAGCGGGACATTACGGAACTAATTGATAAGAATATTATTCCACAGAGTTACGTCAATTCTTATTACAAAAATGCACTAGATTTATAGAATAAAAATTACGCGAAGAAATTTCTTCCAAACAATACCTACATACATAGGTGTATGTCGGTATTGTTTGGAAGAAAATCTGAATACTTATGTTTTTATGTTTTTTGATAACTATAGATAATACTAAAAAGTCTGATTTAATTAAGTAAAACAGTTTACAATTCTGTCGGTGAGCCTGTAACAATACTATTATAGTTTTAGATGCCTATAATAGATATTAGGTAAAGGTTGAAAATAAAAGTCTGATTTAACTAATAAGTTTAATCCTCTCGATGAGACTGATAATAATAGAATAGTTAAGTGTTTTAGATGCCTTTATTAATGTTACCTTTTTGTTGTAGTTTTTTTTTGGTTATTTAAGTTAAGTGAAAACAGATAATTGTTGGTACCTAGTACCCACATTTCTCATGCCTGTTATGTTGAGTAATAAGTACGTGTTTTTGTAACTAAGTCATTCTTAAAATATCTTCCAAAGACTGTGCTATTTATAAAAAAATATACTACTTTTCCTGTAGTTTATAGACTTAATGGTCTAGTACTGATTAAAGAGAACTTAATACCTAAATTATAAGAAAAATGTCTACTTTGTTAAACGTTTTACTAACCTGTTCAAAGTTTAATGGATCTCAAATTAGAATAATGTAAGGTGTTCATTCTATTTTCCGAACAAGTGATGTGTTTTTGATTATCTTTATTTGTTTGTTACCTTAATACAAAATAAAGATGTGTCTTAATTAAATATAATGTTTTACTTCATTATTATAATAATTATACAAATAATAATTTAGATACACTACTCTTTATGTAAAGATTTTAAAAAAATATATTCACATTAAGACAGGATTAATTTAAAAAAAATCACTAATATGAAATCAATTTGAGTTGATAAAAATATTGAACAATGATTTAGTCACGATTACTAATATAACACGAAAAAAAATAATTAAAAATGTATACGTGTATTTGAAGGTAAGTAATTGATCAAATTAATATCTTAGTAAAATAATATACAACCTCATCCAACAATCATTTAAATCGGTCAAATAGAAAACGAGTAAAACGTTTTTTGCTGTTCCTGAAAAAAGAGGTATTTTGAGTTGTGCTACTCTTTATCTAGGTGTGCGATATAAAACATGACAAAAAACTACTTGCGTGTTAGGTGGTCTCAACCACTACTTGCGCCCTGGTGCCGACATGGGACCCTTGTCGCCGACAATCCCTATTTACAATCATTCATTCACTCCGTATTCAATTACACGATAGTTTTTACATACGATAATAGGTAAGTACCTACAAGATCAACCAAAAAAAGTCAAAACGCTCGCGGCGACACGGTGGCCACGCGCTCGCGTAATTTATTATTTTATTTATTTCATGACTCTCTACACTAACAGTCGAAACCAACACGTGCAGAGAAGAATGCAACCGGGACGAGAGTGCGAAGCGTGCGCTTCGTCCTGTGGCATTTTGAAAACTGAGCTATGACCTCCCGCGACCTGTGTTGCATAAATGATTTGCTAATAGGTACTTAATGTCGCGCGGTGTCCAGCTCGTAGCGATTTTTGAATATCTTTGGGAAAATATATAACATAGTGTAAAAATTATTGAAATCGATTCAGTTACTGATTCTCAACAAACTATATTCAAGTTTCGCATAAACTAAAAATAAGACTGTATATGTATGTATTTTGAAGGTAAAGTCAAGCTGGCCAACAGCTTTATAAAGGCCGACGCTGCGTTAAGCGTGCACCCGCTTGGGCACAGATCGATCGTGTGGCTAAGCACGTGTGTGCGACGGTCCCAGTCACGGTAACCGTTCAACTTTTACGGTGTGCATGTCGTCATGTCGATGGATAGAGACATACCTAGTCTAAATCTCGGAAAGTAGGTACGATGTCTGGGTTAATAGTACATTATGATACAAGTGTATAATGTTGGTGATTACCGCTGAGGCGGTATTTAGATCCGAGCCGAAGGCGAGGATCTTAAGAGAGCCGAGGACGGTAATCGCCAATATTCACGTGTATCATACGACGTTTTTCAGCACACTTGAGAAGAAAAATAAATGAAAAATCAGTTTTATTTAGTGTAAAGTTTATTTAGAGAAACAATTAGTAAATGTGCAGTTAGTAGAATTATAATTGACTATTTTTGACGGTATAGAGCTCGAATGAGATAGATTTTCAACTGGAAGACTTTCATTTTCTATTATTTGAGATAGTTCATTAACCGTGTAGGTGGGTGAAACCCAATCATTCGATGTATTTGGTGCTTCAGTACTAGGATGCGCCTCAGACTCTAGTCGTATTCTTTTTGTAATTTCGGCACAAGTTTCGTTCTTGTTTTGTATGGAATTTTCAACGTTTGATTCTGCTACATTACTAGATCGCCACCCACCATGACGCTTTAAAGTCAGTATATCAGCTCCTGAATCAGCCAGCAATGTGGCTGAAGTCCTTCTAAAACTATGTACAGTGTAAGTCTCAGCTTCTGCCAAACCTAGAAACTTCGGAACTGTTTTAGGCATAGAACCAAACTTGTTTACACCTGGCTGACAGGTACATTTTCCATTCTGGTAATTTAGGAAAAAACGGTCGGTTTTTGCTTTTTTAGGACGCAAACTTTCATACTTCTTAACAATTGGATAGAATTGACCATGTATAGTGAATGATCTCGGTATTTTATTTTTTGTGTTATGTATTTTCACTAAAAGCATCTGGCCATGATTCTCTATGTCCTTTACAGATATATTTGTTAATTCTTGTCTTCTACATGCACCAGTGATACCAAATATTAAAGCAACCTGAAAAGAAGAAACAATCATTAAGTTTTTTATCACACAACACAGACTGGAGTCGCGTACTTTACACAGAGTATACCGAAAACGAATTTAACTAACCTTAGTAGCCAAGTATTGGTTATCTGGAGCATCCTTTATGAATTTTTCAATGTCATCAGGTGTTAAAACCTTAGATTTTTTACTTCGAAATCTATCGCACAGTCTCTTTAGATAAACTGTTAAATTACAGTATGTTTTTAAGTCCACTCCATTTTTTGTTCGCACTGTACTTTTTAACATTGAATAAATACACCATAAAGAGCTAGGTTTGTACCTGGACGATAATTCTTTAAAGTACGCCATGAATACATTTTCGGAAAAAGACTGTGTATTTTTATTGATTTTCCATTGTAAGAAATTTTGGTACGCCAACAGATATTTTTCCTTTGAGTATTCTGGTAGTAAACTTTCCATAACGTTAAGGGCTTCACATCTTATATCGGGAGGTGTACAGCACAAATCACTTTCCTCATAAATAAAAGTTGTAGACATTTTTACAAAATAATAATTAACTATTGTATTTTTTTTTTGTAATAAGGCGGCAAAAAATTGTTCTGTTTTCTTATGCGCGCGTCTTCATAATGGCGGTCATAGACTAGCTACTCTAGCTAGAGTGTTTAAAAATAAGAATGAGGTTGCATAAATAAAAAATAATTTTTGGAATGAAATATTTATTTATTAAATAAGTAAAAGTTAAAATAGTTTATTTAAACACAAAATTGCATAAAATAAGCAAGACACTAATATTTACTATTGAACGCAATACTTACCTAATGTGTTTTTTTTTTTTTTCAAATTAAAAGTTTGTTTTGAGAACAGAGGCTTGACTTAAAGGTCCAAGTGACCAGGTCATTAAAATCCAAAAACAAAATGGGAACAGAGGTTTAACAAAAAGGTTTTAACTACATTATTACACTAGTGCATAATGGTAATCAAAAAGTCACAGTTTGGTTACAAGCGTCATTATATACCTTAGTGTAGTGCAATTATAGCCACTTTCTGAGCAAGTGTGTCGAAAAAAATATTATTTAGGAATTTAGTTAAGAATTTCTAAAATATTTTAAGAAATTTCCAAATCTGTAGAACGTACTGATTTATGTCGGTTTACCTTGGGCCCTCAATTCATTAATGTCTTAAGAATCCGCAAAAACGGAAATTATCTGACGAAATTCATACTACGCAGGGGCGCCGACTCTGTGGTTGCTTGGGGGCTCCAGCACCCATGAGAAATAAACAGTGGGTGCCGAGCACCCCTGAGAATAGGCATCAAGAAACAGATCAGTAATCGTCATTTATGTTACGTATAAATTACATTCATTCAAAAAAATGTTTCATTTTATATTTTTATCAAACATAATTAGTAATTAAGTATTTAAGTAGGACATTTTTTTATTTGTCAGTCGATCAGTGTGCATTTCTCTTCTCACACTTCGCCACTTTTTCAAGTCCATCAAATAATAATTGTAATGTTTTTATTAATTGTTATTTTTTAATCTAAATATTACATTGTAATAATGACTCTCTGCACGTGTTGATTTCGACTGTAAGTGCAGAGAGTACCTGTCCTAAATAAATAAATGAGCATGAGCACCCATGAGGTTTTCTAAAAACCGGCGCCCCTGTACATACGACTATATTAAAATTATTTTTTCAACACACTTTCTCAGAAAGTGACTCCTAATCAAAGACATTAAATATATCTTTGCTCTTATTGCACTGCACTTAGGTATATAATGACACTGGTTACCAAACTGTGACATTTTGATTACCATTACGCACTAGTGCTATAATGTAGTTAAAACCTGTTTGTTCAACCTCTTTGTTCGCAACCCAAATTTTGAATTCGAATAAAATTCCCATTAAGTTTTTGCGTTCAATAATATGTAAATTAGAATCTTACTTCATCCAATTTACAAGTTAATGGACAAATATACGCTGTTTTTTTTTCTTCGGTGTTCCCGTCCAAGTATAATTTAGGTGACTTCAAGGCTAGAGTGAATAGGCTCTTAATAAACTAGTGCGCCTCACCATCAATGATTGCATCACTGCTTACCATCAGGTGGGATCGCACTCAAGCACTGGCTTATATCGAATAAAAAACCATACAAACGATTTATTTAAAAAAAACAATTAGTAAATAAATCGTATATTCCAATACTTTTTGTTTTTCGTTGTCTATGGCCGCCATTTTAAGATGCGCGCGGTTTTTGGCGTGATTTTTTTATTCTAGTGAAGTTCAGCGATAAGACCGCCATTGTACCCATACATTAAGTTAGTTTGTAAGTTTTTGTTACTATTTTGGTGTACAATAAAGTTTTATTCTATTCTATTCTATTCAGTGGCTGTAATAATTAAATAGAATTCTATTGTCACTACGAAAGACAACTTTTCACGCAAGAAAACGTAAAACTAGGCGGTATGATCAAAATATCTTACCCTTCCTCTAGGGGTAAATAAAAAAAAAATGATGCGCGAGATTATGAAAACAGATTTTTACCGCCTTGTCACAGAAAATTTTACTAGTTTTAATGTTATTTTCTTCACAAGTGTATTGAAAAACGTCGTATGATACACGTGAGTAATTAATGATTACCGTTCTTGGCTCTCTTAAGACCCTCGCCACGGCTCGGGTCTAAATACCGGCGCGACGGTAATCACTAACATTACACACTTATATCTTAATGTACTTTATTTAGATACCTCCATGAATCGGTAAAAAACAAATAATGACTAAAAAGTTAATCATTTTAGATTAACGCAAAGTAGATCAAGGTTTCTTACTATTTTTTAACGAATTGAATTTTAACATATCGTCCGTTCTTCTAAATACTATAAGAGAAAATATATTTTCAATTTTGTTTAAATGAGAAAATTTTGCAGGGTGACCATAATCTTTATCGTACCTATACCTGGATACATTTTATGAAGCACAGACTAAAATTCATTTATTTACAGATAATAGTACATTATGATATAAGTGTGTAATGTTAGTGATTACCGTCGAGGCGGTATTTAGACCCGAGCCGGGCGAGGGTCTTAAAAGAGCCAAGAACGGTAATCAGTAATTACTCACGTGTGTCATACGACGTTTTACAATACACTTGTGAAGAAAACAACAGTAAAAATAGTAAAATTTTCTGTGACATGGCGGTAAAAATCTGTTTTCTATTTTCATAACGCGCGCATCATTTATTTTATTTACCCTTAGAGGAAGGCTAAGGTATTTTGATCATACTGCCTAGTCTTACGTTTATGCACCGTTTATGTTTTCTTGCGTGAAAAGTTTTACGATAATGTCTTTCGTAGTGTCAATAGTATACGGATGTAACATTTTAATGATTTTGTATTATTTAATTAAGTAATACAGCCACTGAACTTAACTGGAATAAAAAAAACATGCCAAAATCCGCGCGCATCTGAAAATGGCGGCCAGACTACAAAAAAAAAATTTGGTGCCTATTTGTTATCTGTTTGTTTGTCAAGACAGACAGAATGACAGACGTATAACAAAGTGATCCTGTATGGGTTCCGTTTTTTCCTTTTTAGGTAGGAACCCTTAACATTTTACCGTATCTGTGAGTCCAAATAGGCGCCAAACTTAGTTTAATTATGGCCCTTTGCTGCGGTTGGAGGTAGGTATCGAGTTGAAATTAAAACCATATACTCAGATCTGTGGTCCCTTACAGCTTAAAAAAATTAAACTTTGAGTTAACAAAAAAAGATAAGTACAGCCGTTTCTGTCGCAAAAAAACGTGCATTTCGACATTCTCAAAAGAAACAAAATTCATAGGGTAGGTACTTCCTGTAGACCAAGAATCCTGAAATTTGGCATGAAGCAAGGTCTCATAGTATAGGAAAAAATCTGAAAAATACAAGTCACCAAAAAAATGTGATTCGGAAAAATCTTCATAACTCAATTCGGAAATTGAACTGTATTCATAGGTAATGTGAACCAGCAGTCGGATGAGGATAGTCACAGACAGAAAAACGATTCTTTTACCAAATAAATTTACAATGCGTTCCAAATAACAATAGGATCGATTCCCATGTTGTGACGTCACGTCATACCTACTGTCAAATCGCAAGAAATTAGGCAAAATTGAGTAACTCAGAGATGAGCAAAATTGAAGAACTGGATTCTGATTAAACTTTTTCCGTTCAGTTCGTAAATAAATTAAATTTAAAAAAAAAACTTGTTTCGCTCACCCTAATAATTCTTTGATTTGACAGTATGACGTGACGTCACAACATGGCAATCGATCCTATTCTTATTTGGAACGCATTGTATATATTGGGACTTCCAAATATTCGCATCAATAATTTTCTACAAAGTTATTTCCTTGACAACCTAACCGTAACTAAGGAGAGCATTTAAAAAAAAACTGTCAACTTAATATAAGGCTTACACAAATAAATCACTGTTAATTTACAACTGAACTATCTAATAAAATAACTGATTCAAAATTAATTATTAACAATAACATTTAACAAAGAATTGTGCACACGCATTAACTTTTACCAATTATTTTAATGCACCGGAAGCTGACAAGCGGAAGGCGCCTTAATGTTTTATTTTTAATAATTTGGGTTTTCAACAGTCCAAGAAGTTATCAAATGAAGACATTAAATACTAAAGAGTTTTCACGCTGGACCCGAGGTCGGTAACAGTAAGTTTGTACGGAACCCTCAGTGCGCGATTCTTGATTCGTTTTTTTCATAATCAGGTACCCCCCCAAGGCCCCCTACAAGGTGATTCGATGACCTGGTGAAGTGAAGCCTGAACCTTCCAACCACCATCCGATGGATGCGAGACGCACAGGACCATTCATTGTGGCAACATTTGGGGGAGGCCTATGTCCAGCAGTGGACGTCGATCGGCTGAAATGATGATATAATACTTTTACAACACACTTGCTCAGAAAGTGACTCTTATTGCACTGCACTTAGGTATATAATGGCACTCGTTACTAACCTGTGACATTTTGATTATCATTACGCACTAGTGCTATAATGTAGTTAAAACCTTTTTGTTCAACCTCTTTATTCGCAAAACAAATTTTGAATTCCAATTAAATTCCCGTTCAATAGTACCTATATAAATTAGTGTCGTACTAAGTTATAATATTTCATCCAATTTACAAGTTAAAATGGACAAATTTATCTTGTACAAACGATTTATTTAATAAAAAACATTTAGTAAATAAATCGTACCTTAATTTTTTTTTATTTTTTTTTTGTTTTAATTTCAACTCGATGCCTACCTCCAACCGCAGCAAAGGGCCATAATTAAACTAAGTTTGGCGCCTATTTGGACTCACAGATACGGTAAAATGTTAAGGGTTCCTACCTAAAAAGGAAAAAACGGAACCCATACAGGATCACTTTGTTATACGTCTGTCATTCTGTCTGTCTTGACAAACAAACAGATAACAAATAGGCACCAAACTCAGTATAATTATGGCCGCAACTGCGCTAGTATTCTGTTAGGGCCTACTGTGATCCCGCGGACACACTCACGGAACGTCGCATAAATTAATTTAAAAAAAAGATTCTTAAAAAATAATCTTCTGAAGTTTGTGCTTAAAAGAAAACAGTTCTAAGATTTGAGGGCGCTGCTGTATACAACGTGTAACAAAAAGGGTATATACATCAAGAAGCGGTGAAGATTATAGGTGGTATAGAATCTCTACACAAAGTTTCAGCCCAAAATAAATAACTTAAAGAATTGATACCAAATTCTTGGTATCGTATGATTCTTTTATTCAAATCATAACAAACGTGTCACGACACTACGAGGGTCAATAACATTCCACGTCATTTGCTAATATTACGAAACATTTCTTCTGTAAATCTGATCGCCTAGTACACCTGTCTACCGAATTTTAAATTGCGCGGCGCGCGCGTACATGAGACGCTCTGTTCGCCTTAGTAGGTACCTAAAATTTAAAAATATCTTACCATAGTCCGAGCAAAGTAAATAATAAAATGAAAAACAATTATTTAACTTACATTTTTAAAGATGTGGTTCGATGTGATTGATGACAACTAAACAAAATCTGGCGAAGCTTCTACCTGATTGCAGTACCACTCGCATAAGGTCACGCGAGGCAAAAAAATCTGCAGGTGTCAGCTCCTGGGTGCGACGGAAGCCGTATGGGTGCTACCATCATTGTGCAACACTCGCCATACTTGCATATGGTTAGAGTCATCCAGCGCTAATGCAAGCTCGCTGAGTGCGCTAGTACGTGGGTTATTTTCAAAATGCTCCAGTACGGCTTCCTCAAATTCTGTTCGGGCGACCCCCTAACCCAGGAGCGTGGAAGGAACCGGTTTGGTGCAGATGATGTACCATCCGATGAAAACACGCCATTCGGTGACGCCACCGAAGGAAGCTGTCGATGCTCAGCTTCTGGCCTACCCTCGATAAATCGGCGACGATAAAGTTGAGAGGAGGGTAATGTGCGAGCAGCTCGCACATTACCCTCCTCTCTTCCGACACACAACATCATCTCATAATATTCACTATTACTTAACACCATCACATACGATTGTCACAACCACAATAAATCCAAATCACAAGCACCGCGACGAATATGCGACTGCAATGTACGATTATTGGTCTTTCACTAATGCAAAATGTTACTTTATTTATTTACTTATTATTATTATTTTGCCTAGCCTTTCGGCGCGCTCAAAGACGCCGCCAAAAGAGTAGCCGAACGGACGATGGAAACATTGCCATCTCTTTCACATAATACACGCAGGTGGCGCGTGCGACAGGGACACAATATTTTATCGTATTCAATATCATACTGAAAGGAAATTAGGGATCTGTGATTGCGCAAGCCGCTGTTAAATGCAGTAATAACAATTCTCGTTTCTTATGGACTCCTAGTACTTTTGCATGTTTTTCATTTATTTTGAAAAGATAAATTAATACTAAACTGGCTAAACTGTACTATACCGGCTGCTGAGTTTTAAGTTTATTTTTCTAGAAAAGGTTTATTTATCTTTATGAAATAATTACGCAAAGACTTAATGTGCGCAAACGTAGATTTTTTAGAAAAAAAAAGGTATAATTGATATTATTTCGTAATATTTGACAGTATTTTGACAGGTTTCATTCACTTTGTACTTGTTGGTGGTATACAACCAAACGAAAATTTACAAAAATTGTTCAAAAATTTTTTGTTCTTTTATTACGAGAAAGGAAACGCAAATATGTTCATCGCGAGTACAGCGCGCGTGTTTTGAATGGTGTCTTTTCAGTACTGTTCGTTCGCTTTGCAGTCGAGATTGTTTTAAGCACTCCTGTTTAAGTTCTACAACATTGTGACTACCATGGCGTCTTCGAAATTTCAGTGCTCGGATATCGCTGTTTTGCCTGAAGAATCGAGCGTAGTGCAAGTTTTGGACTCAAATGAGCCGCTTGTTACGGCCTCTTCTTCACTGACCAGTAGTGCCCAAGTGATTATACTCTAGTGACTATATTGATATTATCATTATGGTTAACACCCCGATTCAGAGCAATCCGACTTGGATAGGTTAGGTAAGAAAGTTAAAACGGGAGCGGAACGGAGCTCCCGCTTTAATCTTTATGGTTATTTTATTTTATAACCACTAACCCCCCCTCTTCCTAAACCAAATGCAATTAATGTACCCCAATAAACCCAAATATTCGACAGCCGGTTAGTACAGTTTTAGCACTAAACTTTCTCTGGGCGTCACCGCTGCGCTGGCGGGCGACGGCCCACAGTCGTGAAATTCAGTCTGTCTCTGTGAGAACCTCCCCGTGAAAATGTAGGTGAAATAAGCGCGGAAGATTTGTTGATTTGTTTATAATCTCAGGTTAAAATTAAACATAAATATTAAGTACCTAATGCTGATAAAATATTTTAATGATGACTTTTAACTATGAACATATTTCTTCTTAATAGAGAATGTATGTTGCGCTGTAAGGAGTGTATCACTATAAATGTATGCGTTTTAAGTAAAATTAAATAGTATTAATTTCACGTCATAAAAAAAAAAATGATTTAAATCATCGTTTTTTTTTAAATCATTTAATTTTAATCGATATTTAAATTACTTACTATAATCAATTGATTCAAATCATCTCATGCCTGCAAAAAAGTAACAACTTATTAAAGTCCTCTAATTAAATTAAGTTCAAGAACGGAACCCACCGGGAGTTTATTTGTACTAGGAGAGACATAAGTTGCTTAGAAATGATATTTTGGGTTCAAATATTATGATATGAAATCCTTTTTCGTAGCGTCTTTCGCACCGTGTTCATCTAAGTAAAATTTAATTTCTCGCAAACTATGTACCTACCTATGTATGGCAACCGACATAAAAAGAATTAGGTACGTAAGAAAATTTATAGGAATGTAGTTACTAAATTAGGTATTATTTACTGTGTTGTAGGTACTCGATTCTATGGTAGATTACTTTTTCGATAATTGTTACGTTCACTCATGATTTGTTTGTTGCTATCATATCTACGTAAAACAATAAAAAAGTAGGTATTTCTTATTGTTTCATGTAGATACCAGATAGGTACTTACTCCATATCCTTATGAATACCCTTATCTACTTAGTCTCCTCTAAAAGAGGCGCGGGCGGCTCGCACGCTTGCGTGTCTAATATTTTGAAAAATTTAATGAGCTGCGCGCTAACGAAAACATCTCTACACGGCTGGCGGGTTTTCCTTCACAGATATCCGGCGCCACGCGCTTGCTATAGTTCATAATCTTAGTTTTTTGTAGGAAAAAATTCTTTCTTCTCAAAACAATTTTCTTTTAAAAAAATTGTTATGAAAAATAAACATCCGGAACCCTTTATCCACTGTTTGAAGGAATACCAGGAGTAAGAGGTTTGTTTTTATTCATGAACAGTTCACTGACACCGATCAGCTGACTTTTTGCTAGTGATGAATTGATTTCAGTTTGAAATGTTCGGTTTCTGGTATCATGTGTATTGAAATAATTCATAATTTCCTACCATGTAAACATAATGTTAGAAAACCCTTCCCGTATCTTTTGTTATCTTATCAAGAAGCCGTGCACTTGGTATGAATATACCCTTTTTGTTACACGTTGTATTAATATCGTTTTTGTTATGTTGAGAACACTTTTACGTCATCATAGTGCGACTGTAACATCTTGATATTTTGAAACTATGTTAGAGCTTTTGCCAGCGGCTCTGCTCTCTAATAAAAAGTAGCTTAACAAGAAGTGTTGAACTTGTTCACGTGATGCAACTTTATAAAAATAGGCTTGGAAGCTATATATTATTGCAGCGTTTATCATTAAGTTAATCTGTAATAGTAGTTTTTGAGTGAAAGAATAACAAACATCAATACATACATTTATCGTTCCTCATAAACTTTCGCATTTACAATCATCATCATTTCAGCCGAAAGACGTCCACTGCTGGGCATAGGCCTCCCGCCAGTGTCACTATAACGACCGGTCCTGTAAGTCTCGCATCCTTTGGATTCTCGCGACCTCGCCAGGTCATAAGTCCACCTTTATTTTTCCGCCATTAACCTGGTGGTCTCACATCAAGAGACCCACCTCAAGAAACCCCAATTGCCAAAATCAACAACCCTGGGCAGACTGTTCCCAAAGAAGAAAATACTATTTTCTGATGAACAAACCATTAAAATCATACAACGTTGTTTTATCATAATATAGACCAGATATATACATAAACTAAAAAAAATCAATCTAAAGTACGGCGTCGAAAAACTCCTCCACATCGCTGCCGACTGGTAATGTACCCAAAAGACTGGCGGCATTGCCACGCTGAATGGCAATGCTTATACTTTGTCCGAAGTAAAAGCCAGTCCTTGGGTCACGCGAAGTGTCAACAAGGAGTTTTGAAATTTCTTTAAATAAAATTACTTCGGACAAAGTGAGCACTCGGACCCCACGATCCGAGAGTTTCAACCCCAAACGACTCGAAAATATTACTACCAACAAGGTTATTATATTTCCGCTACTTGGTTCTCTGCATCCGCTGCGGCAACACCGGCACAGCACGACGAGCTTCGAGCACAGCGACGACTTTCTGCCAACTGGGCAGAAAGTCAGAACCCAACTATTACGAGCCTTACCTACGTATAGAACCTATATAATAGGGGTTAAAGTATGAAATTGCCGATTTATTGTAATTACTTATTACAATAAATCGGCAATTTTCGAATTGACATAGAACCTTCATGGTTTGAGATTTTTGAGTAATACTTTCCCACATAGTACCTATGAAGTTCTTTTAAAAAATGTGATTAAGTATCGACTTTCAGTTAACCTTTTTTTATATTTGAACATTGTTACTGTATGATTCAATAAAAACTCTTAACTAATTATAACTATTTATATACTAAAGGCAAAAACTACTAGCTAAAATATGGCGTCATAAAATACGCCCAAAGGGCTGGCGGCATTGCCACGTTCTAAGGCAATGAATGCTTAATCTCTGACCGACCTACCTAAAACCTAAACCACCCCACCTACTTTTACCTAAAAGCCAGCCCTTGGGTCACGCGAAGTGTCAACTAAGCGTTCGTATAATTCTTTGAAAAACTCATGAGCACTAGGACCCCACGGCCCAAGAGTTTCAACCCCGAACGGCTCAAAAATATAACTGCCGACGAGGTTGTTAAATTTCCGCCGCTTGTGGTTTTCCGCAGCCGCATAGGCAACACCAGCACAGCACGAAGAGCTAGGAAGATGGGATGGCGCAAAAGTGTCGACACAGGTAGCGTCCCACACTAAAGGCCTACCCATCTTCCACGGAAATAAAGACATACCGTCCGGTCTCTTACCATCGTCGCGTGCCACGCCATGGGGTTCCAAAACAGCCGGAACGCCGACGGTGACAAGGGCTCGTCGGATGAAGTCATTAATATTCGCGTGCCGTGTTATGCGTCCCGCGCTTCGACTGCATGACAGGCCGTGGTGACCAAGGCAGTTGACAACTTCGCCACAGTGGCAGCGGTGACAGCAAGGATCGCCTAGGCGTAGGGCATCAGCTAGGCGGAAAGTAGTATCGTCGAATAAGGTGCCAATATTCGACGACGGCAGTGCGTAAAGCTAAAGACCTGACTCCCAATTTCCCACAGCCAGGAGGCGCGCACGCTCCGCAGTAGCAACAAATGTTAGGATTAGGTTTTTCTGGACTACTTTGCTGAGCGGTTTATCCCACTGTCTCTGGGAGGTTGGGTTGTCAGGCGGATTTGTATTCGGGCAAGCGATTCTCCAGGCATCCATAGCCTTGGCGAATTACGGCAATTCAAAAGGAATCAGTGTGGAAGTTAGAATGTTCCTGATTAATTTATCAGTGCTGTGAATCGATGATATGAATAACTAATACTGGTTTGTGGTTTGATTTTGTGGACGCCGAGGCCTCCAATACGGATGGGAAGAGTAACTTGAGCTCGATCGTCCAAGGTCATATTTAAAATTAAAGTAAGTGTATGTCAGATAATTTGGTCCATTTTTCCCAAAAGGTGAAGGTGCTTCCATAAGTGGGAAGCATGAAGGAAATATATTATTTTAGGACCGAAACAACAATAACGAATTAGGGTAATGGCCGAATACATGTTAACTTGGAGTAACCTTTCGGAAACGTCATTGAAATTTTGTATTTTTTCCTCCACAAAACTGTGAAAGGAATCCTCAAATATTCTATGGGGGACCCAAGGAGACGAAGAGAACTTTTATCGATAACTTTGATTGCAGAGGCTATTGAAATTTGGAAGAGTCAGATGTCTGTCAGTACTCTCAGAAAGGAATAATACACATTTAGAGAAGTTGAGATCTAGTACTATAAAAAAAAATGGTTTAAAAAAAATTTAAAATCATTTAAAACGGTTTCTACCTCGCCTCCCAAGGTTCCATCATCGAGGTACCCCACATTAAATTTAGAATTTAGTTTTCGAATGATTGGGTGTATAGCTAAGCTAAAGATCACTGGCCCGAGGGGTCACCTTGTTGGCACCCAACAGTGGATTCCAAAAGGTTGTCCCAAAAGAGTAATTTAGATGGTTGTCTATAACATTGCCAAAGAAAACTATAGATTTGAGGTATTTCTTTTTTAGTTTCTGAAACCAAGGAATGAATTTAATTCTGTTAATAGGGACACTATTAACAGAATTAATTTCATTTTTTATGTCAACCTAAAGATAGCCTCTCCTTTGCCAGAATTTAGGTAGGGACTAATTTAACTTTAGGGATTAACTTTCAGTTGTTTTTTTTTATTCAGCTTTGACAAGAAAGATGGATACTTCGAAAATTCGAGTGATTTTTTAGTACGAGTTCCGACGTGGAACTAACAAGAGATGGTGGAATCGATCCGAGCCAAACTACCCATATGAAAAATTTGAGCCTCTTGATTTCACTGATCCGCAGAAAATAACGCGTGTTGAAACTTGTGTTGCCTTGTTGAATCGATACAGAAATGAAGGAATATTGGATCGAACATGTGATGAAAAGTGGATTCTTTACGATAACTGTAAGCGAAAAATACAATGGCTGACCTTAAGTCAAACGCCGCAACAGTCCTAAAGCAAATCTTGCCAACAGAAAAGTAATTGTAACTGTTTGCAGATCTCAGCACGGTATTCACTATAGCTTTATCCGATCTGGTCAAACAATAACGGCAGATGCCGAACTCCGAACAATGATAGCATAACTAGCAGTGAAACAGTCCCGACGGCTCATGAATCGATCTTCACCGTTATTGCTCCATGATAACGCGAGACCTCATACAGCACGAGAAACCGTTTGAACTCTACAGGAACTGTAATTAGAAACCATTCGTCACCCTCAGTATTCACCAAACCTTGCTCCAGCGTAATAATTTTTTTTTCGACTTTTAGACAATTTTCAATGTAATAAAAAGTTTTCTTCTCAGGAGGCAGTACATAGTACTTTCTCACAGTTTGTCGAATCTAGATCACCAGAGTTCTATCGCAAAAGCATAAATGACCTTCCTATTAGATGGCAGCAATGTATAGATAATAATGGTAATTGTTTTGATTGAATAAATAAATGAAATAACAACAAAAACGAATTTAAATTTTTCAGTTCAAATCAGTAATTTCATACTTTAACCCCTAATACTGAAAGTAATTCGCATTTCGACCTTTAACCGTTTTGTGTGAAAATAAAATTAATTAATTAATTTCTTTCGGTATGAATCATAAACACAGATTTATTAGTCACATCTGTTAGTTTTACGTACATCACGCTGACGCAGTCGAGGGCATAAGCTAGTAGCTTATAAGCTGGTTTTGGAAAAGTCTCATCACGTGAGCAAGTTCAAGACTTCTTGTTGAGCTACTTTTTATTAGAGAACAGAGCCGCTGGCAGAACCTAGTCTAACAAAGTTTCAAAATATCAAGATTTTTGAGAACACTTTTACGTCATCATAGTGCGACTGTCGCACTATGATGACGTAAAAGTGTTCTCAACAC
This sequence comes from Mythimna pallens, assembly GCA_961205895.1. Classification (NCBI taxonomy): domain Eukaryota; kingdom Metazoa; phylum Arthropoda; class Insecta; order Lepidoptera; family Noctuidae; genus Mythimna; species Mythimna pallens. The sequence goes on from OY540824.1 coordinate 3,278,525, forward strand.
AACAAAAACGATATTTTTACTTAGAGCAACGCAAATAATTATTGGAGTAATAATTATTGGAGTTTTTTTTTTTAGCAGCTTAGAACTATTTACTTTCCAAACAGACTTTATCGAACTGATCTGATGACATTTATCAATTTTACATTATTAAATCAAAGTATCCTTGTGCCAAAAAAGAGAAGAAAAAAAGTATCTTTGCTTTTTTGAGGTGAGAATTCATTATTGATATACTCGCGTTTGACCACTATCTCACCTGATGGTAAGCGATGATGTCAATACGGGTGTAATAAGTTTGTCCTTTTGTGTTGATACTTTTTTTTAGTAAGTATCGTAATCAAGCATAGGTGATAAAAGATAATCGTGGTTTAATGCTTATCATATTATAATTTTATAGAGGCACTCTTTGCGTAGAATCCTACGCTAAATCAGTCTCAGTCAGATGCAGTGATCTTTAAGTGTGCAAAGTTAGAGCTGCACAAAATATTCTGTATTTACCATTTACCTTACTTAATTTAATTTGAAGTCTACTTTCAGTTAGGCATATTTTGACGCGCTGCTCAGCAAAGGTTATAAAATACAGAGTACTTTGTGTACTAAAAGTTTAGTTCCTTGCGCGCTGCTTTTTTTAATTATCGCGCCTAACAGTTGACATAAGCGCTGCAACACAGATTATAGAATGCAGCAAATAGTGTTGCCAGTTCTGAAAAGTTTATTCCAAAATCAATAATTTCCACAGTTTTGCTTGGATCATAAATCTGAATTCAACAATTAACTATCTAAATGATACGTATTACGTATCAGTAAAGTGAATATAAAAAGAATGACAGAATTCAATAATGTTCTTACTGTCAAGTGAGACAAATAGTTTCTGTTTAAAGACATCAAGTTGCGGATTTTAATAGTTCTATATCATATACATATAAACATATATGTTATGAAATAGATCTAGTAAGATGTAAGAAAAGCTAAATATACAAAGTTTGGAAATACTCATGGGCACAGCTAAACTTGCCGAATATTGTTGAATATAAACTTTTTTTGCAATAATCGTTTAATGGCATAGTCTGCTATAGTTTACCATTAATAAAAAAAATTACACATGTATAGAGATTAGAACAACATAGAACATTTGAGAAGATCATAATAAAACGGTATAAATATATATATGTTAAATATGTGCATTATTCATTTCGGATTTGTATTTTAAAATTCCCGCCATAACCTAAGTAGCGTACGTGAAATGTTTTTTTCATTTTTCGATTTAATTATGGCGGACCGCAGTTGTTGGGTGAACGAAGTTCATAATCCTTTAGTGTGAGTGCATACAAGTTGTTTAACGTATATGTGATAGTTAAAATTCATCCGCACCGCAAGGGTGTATGCCTGGGTGGGCGGAAACAAGATATGGCGGAGAATAGAGGTTCGGACAACGTCGTTATGCCGGACATTACCGAAGTTTCCGAAGCCGATCCCCTGTCGGCGGGGGCCGAGCACGACGCCGACCGATCTGATGGCGGAGCTGTCTTGTCGACTGCAATCAAAAATTCAAGATTGTCTAATGATTCTAATGGCGTGGTCACGGTGCCTGTATCCCTGCCGGTTGGCACACTTATTACTGGCACGACATTTAACGTGATAACTTCAGATCAGCTGCCTCACTTCAAGCCTATGATATGTGTTGATAATGGGTTTATATCAGGTGGGCCGGTGACGGATGACATAAAGCCGACCCACATCGTAATTCAAAATCCTCCGTCGCCCGCGACTCGGCAGGAGGAGAGCGGTTCGAATGCTCCCAATGCGCGACACTCGAGCGCGCGCTCCTGGGCGGAGACAGCCAACATGCCCATTCTGCCCATCCGCTGCAAGAACACGCCGGCAGAGCTACACAAACAGAGGTTCGGCTCTGGTGGCAGAGGCAGATGTATAAAGTATGGAATGGAATGGTACACACCAAGCGAATTTGAGGCCTTATGTGGAAGGGCTTCTAGTAAAGACTGGAAGAGGTCTATTAGGTTTGGGGGCCGAAGTATTCAGGCCTTGATAGATGAGGGAATACTGACCCCACATGCCACAAGCTGTACTTGTGGGGCTTGCTGTGATGATCAGTCAGGTGGGGCCTGTGACAGTACTTTATTATGATACAGTAAGTCGGTAACTAGCCAGGCATAAACATACAAACAAGTAAATCACTAATGTATATAGTAAGTAATAGGCAAGCAAACCTGCTACCAGGCTGAATAACCACATTCTTGTGTTGAAAACAATATAACATTCAGATCGAAAATCTCAGATTTGTAATAAATGTTAGAAGTATGTGCTAAATATTTCTGATGTTACTTTATATTCTATCAAATGTCCTTTTATAGTTTAGGTAGGAAAAGTAATGAGGCTACATAATGATAGAGACAACTAGACAGACATGAAATGATAAAACCGAAAATAAATGATAAACAAGCTCAGTAATTGTTGGAGAACACATCAATACAAGTACATATAGACAGAAAAAGGTTCATTGTAAACCAACACACAAATACACATACACATGTATAATGTAATGTAATAAGTATAATGTACCATTCTATGGTAAAACATAGTTTTGGCACAGTAAAGTATTGGTTCAACCTTGCCCTGGCCATTACTGAGACGAGGTTCTTTCTAAAATTGAAAGTATTATAACAAAAACATACATTCAGCCGAACATAGAACCTCCTTTTTGATGTTGGTTTAAACATATCATTTTATTCTATGGTAAAACATAGTTTTGGCACAGTAAAGTATTGGTTCAACCTTGCCCTGGCCATTACTGAGACGAGGTTCTTTCTAAAATTGAAAGTATTATAACAAAGACATACATTCAGCCGAACATAGAACCTCCTCCTTTTTGATTTTGGTTCAAACATATCATTTTATTCTATGGTAAAACATAGTTTTGGCACAGTAAAGTATTGGTTCAACCTTGCCCTGGTCATTACTGAGACAAGGTTCTTTCTAAAATTGAAAGTATTATAACAAAAACATACATTCAGCCGAACATAGAACCTCCTCCTTTTTGATATTGGTTCAAACATATCATTTTATTCTATGGTAAAACATAGTTTTGGCACAGTAAAGTATTGGTTCAACCTTGCCCTATTCATTACTGAGACGAGGTTCTTTCTAAAATTGAAAGTATTATAACAAAAACATACATTCAGCCGAACATAGAACCTCCTCCTTTTTGATGTTGGTTCAAACATATCATTTTATTCTATGGTAAAACATAGTTTTGGCACAGTAAAGTATTGGTTCAACCTTGCCCTGGTCATTACTGAGATGAGGTTCTTTCTAAAATTGAAAGTATTATAACAAAAACATACATTCAGCCGAACATAGAACCTCCTCCTTTTTGATGTTGGTTCAAACATATCATTTTATTCTATGGTAAAACATAGTTTTGGCACAGTAAAGTATTGGTTCAATCTTGCCCCGGTCAATACTGAGATGTGGTTCTTTCTAAAATTAAAATTATAATAATAAAACATAACATTTTATTAGTTGGTTGTTACAATCTAGATATATATTTAACCTATTGAGTAGCATAATTAGAGACACAATAGAAAGACAAAGACCGAGTGAACGCCGGCGTTCGCGCTTTGTCTTGGGTTTAATGAAATAATAGAAAAAACACTGGAGTTAAATGCTTTATCATGGAATCAGAAGATTGTTTGTTACATAAATAAAAAGTGTAACTATTTCTGCTGAACCTTTCTTTTCATGTGCATTGATAAGATTTCCTTAAAATAAAACAAAATCATTCCACAACTATCACACAACGCCGTCTAGTCCCAAGCTAAGCAGAGCTTGTGTTATGAGTACTAGACAACTGATAAGCATACTTATATATTTCTAAATACATACATATTATAGATAATTTACACCCAGACTTAGAACAAATAACACAAACATCTGTCCTGTGTGGGAATATTTAAAACTTATATGTTGTATTGTATTGTACCTAACAAATGGATGATTATATTAGTAACCATAGGCAGATTACATCTCTAAATTGCAATTTCTACAGCTTGAATCTATAAACACACTTGTACAGGTAAAAGTTACATTCTCAGGTTTCATTGGATTGCAGCAAGGCCTTTTTAAATACAAAAGAATAGAATTTTATTCCCCAAATCACACCAACAACATCATGTAAATAAGATTATGATGAGTTGCTAAGACAGAGATCTGGCTCATGCTTTGTCAAAAAAATTTGCTCTGCTAATCAATGTGGCAGTGCTGCAGACTTCTGGGCACATTTCCATCATGACCAGATGACAGTGATCTGGAGGAGTGTGTGATACCTAAATTAAGATTTTGTATATACATATATTATGTACATAGGTTGTAAATACTTGTAGTTAGTTAATATTTAAATGATTTATCTACATATATTTTGTATTACATACAAACCAATAGGAATAAACATTATTTCAATATTTTAGTTTACAACAATAATACAAAATATATATTCTTAGGGACACAATAATATATCTATTTGGATTTGCTTACATAATATGGCAATTAATCAATCATGCTATCAAAATAAATATAAATTTTTCTTCTTTATTGTTCATATACTTAGACCTACTAGAAATTTGTTGATAATTCAAATCAAATTATTATTGATAAAAATGTAGAATCAAATGTAGATGTAAGCTCTAGCTATTTTGATTAGAATATTCATGTAATAAAAAAAAACCAAATCATTTATGAATCCTATCATTTTTAAGTTCCTTAGGTGCTTATCAGTTTATTTGGAAAAGTTTAGATTTAGCTGAAATTAGGAAGATTAGAGAAAAGCTAGTGTATCTTACTGGTAGCATTTGCTTTGAAAATCACCCTAAAAGAGTGGCAAATGTCAATACCCTCACATGCAGATGAATGTACAAGATGTACAAGTTCAGGGCATTAATTGTTTATCATCTTACAATTGAATTTAACTTGTTACCAAACAATAAGGTCTATTTATCTTTATGTAACTCCATAGCATTTGGTGGAGTTTCAATTTAACTATGTCAAAAGTGGCAAGCAACCAATTTCCCTGACAGTTCAGAACAACAGCTAAATTGACCTGTAAATTGAGATAAGTGAATGATGATATACCTACATGTAGCTGCACTGTATGATCCATGCTCATACTCAGTTCAGTTTTGTTCATTTTAACACTGATAATAAACTACTGAAAGCCTAATTGAACAGCAATATGAATTTCTACTTTTCAGCTATGGGCCCTGTGCGGTTGTTCACACCCTACAAAAGAAGGAGACGCCACAACCAAGATGGAGAAGAGAAAAGGCCTAAGCTAAAGAGAGAATCCAGCATAGGAGATGGAGATGTGGATAACATTCACCAGAGTAGTAATAATAGCAATAATTCCAAGGAAGCGTGGCAAACTATTGCCGAAGGCTTGGATACCAACACTGACTACCATTTACTAGAGAACCCGGATACTAATACTGATTCAATTTCAGGTAAGCACTATTAATAGATGTAAATTAAAGGAAAGATGTGTTGAAGATAAAAATCTAACTGTACCTACAAACTTCTATAGAGTTTCTGCCAGGCCTGTAGGATTATTCGAGAGATCTATATATATATATAAAAGGAGAAACTGACTGACTGACATATCAACGCACAGCCGATATCACTAGAACCAGGAGCGTAAAATTTAGCACAATGGTTCCTTTTACGACGAAGACGAGCAATAAGAGAGGATTTTTTAAAATTCACTCAGATTAAATGGGGATCCAAAGTTTGTATATAGAAATCTACATACACGCAGGCGAAGCCGTGGGCAGACGATAGTGAGTTATGTTCAGTCAAAGTCTGTCACTCCTCCACTTGCTCCACCCAGAGCTGGAGAAGAAATTTTATGAGTTTTCCACATAAAAAAAGGATGAAAGAATATTATATCCTGTTGCATAAAGATTTCTGCTTGTGAGAGTTCTACTTATTGACAGATGACTTGTACTCCTGAAATGGCCACCAAATTTTCTGCTTATTTAGAAACTAGCTTCTGTCAGCGACTTCGCCTGCAGAAAAGTAGGTTTTTCCATACAAACTTTGGACCCCCGTTTCATCCCTTTAAGGGACAAATTTTGAATCCTCTCTTAGTGATCACCTACGTCATAAAAGGAAAGCTTATGCAAAGTTTCACCCTCTAGCTTCAGTAGTTTTGGCTGTGCATTGATATGTCAGTCAGTTTCTCTTTTTATAATATAGATAAGCAGAAAAATTACAGATTTTATGCTCTGCTACCTAAGGTGTAGTTACGTGTTTGAGTCTTCAGTTCAATACAGTGACTGCCAGCCTCAAAAGCTTAAACATACCATGACCAAATTTGTTGCAAGCCGACTACAGACTAGCTGGTGCTCAGAATGCTACCCACTAAAAATTGTTACTTAAAAGTTAATTATAGTCTTAAAACGGTTCTATGTAACCGGCATCAGTCTTTATTTATATATATATATATATATTTAAGCTATACCTTGCTTACTTATACCATAATTTTCTTTTTATTTCCATAGTAAACTAGAATGAAAAGGGGGTAAATCGACATGCATGGGGAATATGAACAATCCTTTGAGATATTACAAGCAGGCATTTTAGTTCTATCTAAATACTAGCGGTCCCGGCAGACGTTGTTCTGCCCAAAAGCGGGATTTAGTAAAAAAAAAAAAAATTACCTTAGTCTACCCTAGTCTACCCTACTCTGCCCTACTCGTTAAAAAGTACCCTATGTCCGTCTCCTGGTTCTAAGCTACCTCCCCACCAATTTTCAGCCAAATCGGTTCAGCCGTTCTTGAGTTATAAACAGTGTAACTAACACGACTTTCTTTTATATATATAAATGTTAATAAAAGAACAGTATATTAATTCAAAAGTGCAAACCCGTCTGTTTATCAGGATTTACTTTCTGCATTTAGATCATTTAGTATGTGGTTGTAGAAATCCCTTTCAAAGATTTGTTTTTAGTTACCCTTGCATTTCATTCACCCGGTTTCGTGGTATTACGTAAATTATTAGATATTATTTACGTATTTATTGGATTTTGTTGGGTCAGCACCGAAAGTAAGTTAATTTGTGTACTTAAAGGAGAGGTGCTTAAATTAATTAAAAACGTGAAATGCACGCGAAAATTTTGTCGGATTAATCCAACGTAAGCGTTTAAAGGGTTACTACTAAACTAAAATCATAATTATTTAAATATTTAAATTATACCATGGACTTTAGTTGCTGACTTTATGTAGAATAGAATAGAAATACTTTTATTCGGAACAGACACAGCCAAACGGTTTTAAACACAAAGTAAAAAAGAACAAAGGTCGAGTACAATGCGTTACAAATAAGAATAGGATCGATTTCCATGTTGTGACGTCACGTCATACTGTCAAATCGAAGAATTATTATAGTGAGCAAAACAAGTTTTTAAAAAACTATATATTTACAAACTGTGAATGAAAAAAGTTTAATCAGAATCCAGTTCTTCAATTTTGATCATCTCTGAGTTTTTTAATTTTGCCCAATTTCTTGCGTTTTGACAGTATGACGTGACGTCATAACGCATGGCAATCGATCCTATTCTTATTTGGAACGCATTGTACAAAGTCCGCCGAGCGTGCTTGCACCGAAAGGGTGACCACCTCAGCACTGAATGTACTTTTCAAATTAAACCTCTTTGTTAAATGACGGTATTGTTAACGAATTTAATCAAATAATTGGGTCCATCTTATACCATTTAGGTTCATGTCCGTCCATACCTACTTATTATATTTACATATTATGTAGCAATTGAGCTCATGGAATTTTAATGGTGTCTTTCTCTGTTTCATTTTGAATTGTGTTTAGAGCGGGTTAAGCGAGGATGGGCTTTAGTAATGTGGCTTATGCACCATTAGAAATGAGATAGAGGTTTTTTTTTTCTAACGGAAGCGTGTTTTAATGAGCATGGAAAAGTAATAAATAAGCTATACTTAAAGCTGTTTAATAATATTAGATTGAAAATTAACTAAGTGACCAATTGAAATAGGGAGCTGATGCATTTTTAATATCATTATGGCTCACTTGTACAGTTGTATTAATTATGATGCCACAAAAACTATAAGATAACAAATAAATACTATGTACTATGAATATTACTTGAACAAAAAGCATAAGTACTAGGTACTTATGCTTTTTGTTCAATTAAGCATTTATTAAATTAGAATATAGGCCGCAGCGAGGTAATTTCTTGTCTAGTAAAAAATAAAAGCGAAGTCGCGAATTGTTTCGAATCACCTCATTTTATTCTCCAATTTTAACTTGTAAGGAATTTTTCTTTATTTTCCAAATTGGGGCGTAAATTTGGGGAGAATGACAAATCTTTACGCTTGCCATGAAATTAGTAAGTAGTTATTCTACTTTAACCAATCAGCCATTTATCGCGTTATGCTGTGCTTTTAAAAATATCTCAATTTTACTATTCTGGAATTATTGAAATAAAGATATTAATTGAAAAAAATCGTGAAATATAGGTATCTTTATGTGCGATATGTTACTTCTAGCTAAGCATGCTCCAATGCGACCACGTCATTGCTTACCACCGGGTCAGATAGTGGTCAAGCGCGGTCCTAACAATAAAGAAAATAAACAAAAACCGAGCAAGTGCGACTTGGACTCTCGCAGCGAGGGTTCGTTCGTTTTTTTTTTTTAATGTACACCTATTTTATTTTTTCTTTTACCTAATATGTACTAGGTAAAAGAAAAAATTAAATAAAATAGGATTACGTTTTTTTTTTTTAATTAAACTCAGGATCCGTGCCGATACCTGTACATACTAACTTACAAACTAAAAGACATTGCCAGATCTACAATGGTTTATGTCTTGCCTCGACCACTCCGCGACATAATACAAGTAAGACATATCCGCCCGGTAACCGTCCGGCCCGAGCCCAAGTCGTCGACGGCGAGTGTTCCGTAGGGGCCAAGAATAGCAGCGAAACCTACTGGGGCCATGGGTGTACTTTTAAATGGAAAACCCGGGGTCCTGGAAAGCAAAAGCAAAGAAGGAACGTAGGTGTGGTTTTAGTCAGTAAAAGCCCTCTCGCTCCGCCCTACAGCGGAAGAAGTCATTGGATGATTTCTCACAATAAAAGTAGTAAGAACATGTAATTTTGAAGTAGTACAATGACTTGGTAGTCAATGTATGGTATCTAGGGAAACGTTAGACTAATATTAAAAAAGAACACATCAGAATTATATGAAATCTCAAATGCAATGCGCATATTACCATTTGTTAATTGATTTTGGTATACATATATTTAAAAGAGATTCTTTCTACCCCCGAGCGACGGTCATCACTGTAAGCAATGTCTGCCTTTGCGATTTGATTAGCAACGCTTTGTGTGTTTTTCTTTTATTTATGATGGACCCTTTTAGTGGATGGATTTGTGACATTACCTCTAAGTATCGCTCTTTATATGTATGAATATGGATAACTACAAGATGACGACAATGCGAGTCACATTAAAAGCATTATCTTGACTCTGAATTACTTTGTAAAGGTCCGGAGTGCAGTCTGTGACCGAAACTGACTAAATGGCATAATCATCATCATGAATTACTGAATTTATTGTTTTTTCAAATCTATACTATCGTCTTAAGGGTTCAAACCAAACGTATTGTATAGAGCAGTGGTGGCCGAGTGGTAACGTCCCCGACTTACGAGTTGTTGGTTGCGGGTTCAAACTCAGCCAGGCGCATTACTTTGTGTAATTTATTTCATCACCACTGAAAGAAAAAAGAAAAGAAAGAAAATTGCGTTTATTTGGCATTACAAAAAGAAGAAACAAAACACCTTAAAATTAAACAAATAGTACATTGAGTAATGCCAAAAGGGCCTCAGCTCAGCATAATGCCAAATGGTAACACAAGGTCACCACCTGACGCTGATTTTCAGCTGCAACCCTTGGGTGCCATATACTTGAAAATAGGAAATATTCATTAAAATCTAAAAAGTTTCTGTGCAGAAACCAACTAAATGAAAATTACTGCTCTTAAAACGGTAAAGGAAAACATCGTGAGGAAACCGGCATGTCCTAGAACCAAAAATTCGAAGACATGTGACATCCCGCACTGGGCCCGCGTGGTGGATTACGGCCCATTCCCTCTCCTATAGAGGAGGCCTGAGTCCTAACAGTAAGAACAAGGCCGACTATTCTATGCTATGCTAAACGTATTGTTGGTTGCTGACTGGCACTGTCGGCCACGAACAACGTTTTGGTAAAATTGGTTGCTAGGCAAAAAATCGCGGTTCTTGTATTCTGCCTATGTAGACGACAGTCTTAGAAATGAACGCAACTCCTACGATTTTACAGGAACGTCTTTAGTGCTGCATATATTTAAACCTTATTTTTCCTAACCATCCCCATTTCCCCATGTCTGTTCTAAACTATTCGTCTCGCGTACTTAATAACTCTCATTGTTTGTGTTACTTGACTGAACTGAAAGTGTTCGGATTAGATTTGTTATGGATAAGCATATGCATGTAGGAGTATAATGGTTGTTTTCAAAACAACATCACTATGATACTTTGATATATGAATCCGAGTAATAATTTTTCTTAAGACGTAAATAAATCTCCATGACTACCAAGGTACGGGAAAATCGATTGTCAGTGGGCGCCAGGAGGCTGGCGCCGCGGCGCCCCCATTATTATTACCTACTTATGTTTCAGAAAACATTTCTCTCATTTGAGTTTCCCCATCAATACATTGGAAAAAATTCCGTTGACTCAGTGGCCTCGCAAATTCTAGGTGATCAAAAATATGGTGCCCTCATCCTATTTTTTTTTAAATTGAATGATTTTCAAAGTTCCCGTAGACAAATACGCTGCTGTCTACTCGACTAATGTAATTAATCTCGATAATGTAATTAAAATCGACAGATGGGGAGAAAGTAATAACTGTCCGCTTTGATACCGGCTCGCCGTGTGCCCGATGCAGACATATAAGGGTGCACCTTTATGTGTCTGTATCGGGCACATTATTTATCCCATCCCTTCACAAACAGGGGTGAATTAATCTCGCTTCAAGGTTAAATTCGGCACGTGTAACGTAGATAGTAAACATCGTGTTTGGGGAAAATTTTACATAAAATTATGTCTCCTTTCTCGAGCGACTGGGCACAAATCATTATCACCGTTTTAGCCGATCGACTATGAATTTTGATTCTCTTGAGAGTGTCGAAATACACGTTTTTTGCGACATAAACGGCCGTATGTCTTTTTCTCGTTAACTCAGAAATTTGGTTTTGACACAGCTTCAAGGGACCGCAGACTTGTGTACCTGTATATGGTTTTAATTTCAACTCGATACCTCCACGCGTTCCTGGGTCTTGACCATAAAGGGTCTTGACAGACAGACCGACGGACGGATAACAAAGTGATCCTATAAGGGTTCCGTTTTTCCTTTTGAGGTACGGAACCCTAAAAATAAACACTTTTCACCATAAATGTTTAATTTTTCAGTTGGTTTCAAAAGATCAAACGCTAAACAGTGTTAGCGTTTGATCTTGCGCGAGAATTGTATTTACTTTGGCATTCCTAATTGATAGGTTTTTTATTATTTTTTAATCTTGCTGTTATACACCAGTACCTACATTATTCTGTGTAATTTGTCTCGTGTTTCCATCGTCTATCAATTCATATTGTGTTTTGAAAATACTTCAAAAATTATACGTACATACCTATAGTGGTGAAATGTGTTCGCTACAAAATGGTGCCCGAACAGTTAAGCTTACACTTAATTAACTTTTTGAGAATTCCATACTCAAACACTGAATTCAAGCTTGCACCGAACAAAAGCCTTAAAACCGGTTTGGTTTTTAAACCTTGACGGTTGCGTAAAATAACTCCTAAGCGTCAAAATGTTTTTTTGCCGGGTTAACGTTGTGCCCATAGGTTAGTTTGGTGTGAAAATAAACACCGATATCTTTCACTGCCGAGATTGGCTATGAAAGAAATCATTGTTTACACTGTAGTCGTGCTGTATTGTATAGGACTCCGATTGTGACTAAAGCTTATAATTTGGCATATAGCACAGCTATGCAGACATAGGTAACATTAACAGAAGTCTCTAGGTTTTAAAATTTCGCATATCTTATTAATTGTCTGTGGGAGATCGTTAACTATAATGAAAAGTAACAGGTGACCTAAAATGGAACCCTGACGCACCGTATGGATTATTGAAAAATAATATGGCTACTTACCCGAGAGATGTAATCGCACGGTACTTTCATTTAGTCCTAGGTTAGCAGAACACACGATTTTTTTTCTCTCCTTTAATTCATTTCGCCCCACACTTGAGATGCTTTTCTCCATTATTTATTATGACGAATGTTTAACAAAATAGGTTGGGTTTCATTTAATGATCAAATAAATAATGTAATTTATAAAATAATAATGTTCTGATCGAAAGATGATGTAATGATATTTGTATTTTGTCTCCCATAGTTTCGCCAAATCTCCCTAGTAATAAACTGACAACACTGGCTAATTGGAATAACATACAAAAAAACGAATTAAAAAATCGTGTTTTCTATAATAATAGTGGTTAAATAACAAAATTTACCGATGAAAAGTTTTCTTAGTGTTATTATATTGTTTTCCTACATAATTACGGCACAGTCTGACAGCACAAACCCCGGCATAATTAATTATTTTTCGTGAGCACATTATCCTTAGTTGTTTCAAATGACACTGACGTAAGGGAGAAGCGAGTCTACCAATTTTAGTAGACTTTATTTGGGCCGTTTAGTACGGCCAATGTTGCATCTAGACAAGTATATAATCAAAGGTCGAAATACACTTCCGTCGTAAATTTTTAACATCCCGACGAAGAACGTTAATGAGTGTTAATCTTAATAAATATTAAAAAAAAAAACATCTCGTAAAGTCTCGTAAACCACACTCGCGAATGACTGATTTTGAATATCACGTCTTTTGTCATTTGACTTGACTCTCCGTTTTTGTAATACTTACTAAAGATTTTTAAAGAAAAACACCTGGTTATCGATCCGAGGGGTGTAGGTGGCGAAACTGTTTATAAAAATAGCTTCTGAAACCGTCGACCCTAATAACACAAACAAAAGAACACGAGTTCTTTTGATAAAGGAAAAATTCTGGCTAATGACGCGTAATAAAATACGAAAATAAACTAAAATAACAATAAGCCAGCCCCTCGTGTAGAAGGAAAATTTTCAAGCCTACGCAGGTCAACAGACCCCTCTAAGAAGAAAATGTTTTGAAACATACTTGTGTAAGCTTCTATAATTATTTATTCTCAGTAAACTCATACAATGGGCCATGTTTCAAAAGAAATCATAGAAAGAAAAAAGTTCTCCTTAGTTGTGAAATGTCAGGGTGGAAATGTTGTTCCCGAGGTTTATTTTGCGTAAGAGGGTGTTTTTAAATTTATATTATTTTTTAAGCAAATAGGTTACAAGGCAATCCTGCATTACTCGTAGATACTATCTGCGGTCGTGTTGCTGAATACTATCATCTAAGCCTCACGATAAACCATTATCGAACCTTCACTCCTGTGAGGTTACCGTCACTGAGGCCATCCTCACCGCATTAAGTTTTCTTAAAATAATAATAAAAAAAAAACAATAGTTCTTCTCTATAGGAAACGATTAATTGGGTCCGCGCGGTAGCCTCGAAAATATAGCCTAGCAAATTTTGCGGTATTTATAAGTGTCAATATTTTAGATTTGAATTGAATTTTTTTATTACAAATAAAAAAAAAATACGGGGCTGAATAGTATCACCCCAGTGCTAAAAAGAAGATCGTAGTCAAATAGTAGGTCGTCGTTCTTTAATAGAAATAATCCTTGCTTGCGACGCTAGCTTATTAGCCTAGGAATTAAGCTATTTATTCAAAAACGAAGACATAGTTACTAGCTTGCTAGCTTACTAACACTATCTTGATATATTAGCCTCGTGAATCCCGAGCACAGCCTCTGTTATGTCATTACTAGCTTCTGCCAGCGGCTTCGCCCGCGTCAAAACAGGTTTCTCTATACAAAATTTGGACCTCCGTTTCATCCCCTTAGGGGGTGAATTTTGGGAAATTCTCTCTTAGTGCTCGCCTATGTCATAAAAGAAAGCCTTGTGCAAAATTTCACGCTCCTAGTCCTAGCAGTTTCGGCTGTGCGTTGATATGTCAGTCAGTCAGTTTCTCCTTTTATATATATAGATATATGCCTTGTCAAACAATCCTATAAAGTGGCATATTTTAAATTCCTGACTTCACATAAAATAAGATCAAACGGTTCAGAAATTCGTAGGTACGTACTCTTTATTTAGATACATTTTTCTTCTAATTGCCAACACAAATTACTTCGGGACTTCATCGTTCTTTGTTCAATTAGGTAAATAAATTAACCTTTACGGGAACAAAGAATGATATGATTTATTGATTGCGTACGAAAATAGCTACATTTTGTAAGAAACTGCGTCGTAGTTGTTAACGTCCACTGCTAGGTGGAAAAAGAAAACGATCCAAGTAGGTACAGATGAAAAACTCATAAAAATTTCGTAGTCAGCAATCAATCCATGTGATATATATTATATTTAATAGCATGCGTTAGATTAGGATGCGGTGTAGCATACGGTCAAACGCGAGCCTATCAATAAAAAAAAAAACCAGTGGAATAAGAACATCTTACCGGTACAAAGCAAGAACGGCAATCGACTTATGAGAGACTAGCTTCTGCCAGCAGCTTCACCTGCGTGAAAGTAGGTTTTTCCATACAAACTTTGCACCCCCGTTTTTTTCTTCATTTTATTCTTGATAGTTTCGCGCTTGACCGCTATCTCACCTGATGGAAAGCGACGATGCGGTCGACGATGGAGCGCGCTTACCTAGAAGTAACCTAATCACTCTTGACTTAAAGATTTGTAGCTGCTCGGGAAAAATCTTCTCCTAGTGCTCGCCTTAAAATAAAGTCTTGTGCAGAATTTCATATTCCTAGTCCCATTAGTTTCGCAGTCAGTTTCTCCTTATATATATAAATAAATGAATGCATGTCAAGTTAAAATTTAGCTTTTCTCTAAGTAAGAGAGCTAGTAATTTTCATGGCTATAGTTGTCTAAATACATACACTGCAGCATTTACCTTAACAATTCAGGCAGATGTCATCTACTGCTGGGCGTGGGCTTAAGCCTCCTTCAGACATGGAAAATCAAATCAATGCTCGTCGCAAGCTCGCGCTTACGGTTGCCAGAAATTATGTACAAAAACAACAAAAATTGTTAGCGAAATAAATTATGAAAATAATAATAATAATATAATATTCCACAGCCATCACACAACGCCGTCTAGTCTCAAGCTAAGCAGAGCTTGTGTTATGAGTACTAGACAACTGATAAACATACTTATATATTTCTAAATACATACATATTATAGATAAATTACACCCAGACAGAAAACAAATGATTGTGCTCATCACACAAATATTTGTCCTAGGTGGGAATCGAACTCACGACCTACAGCATAGCAGTCAGGGCCACTAACCACTAGACCAACAGGCCAGTCAAAATAAATAAATATAATAAGTCACTAGCGTGTGTATCCGTTTGTTTTCAGGTGCACCTAATTATTTATACGGGATTTAAATAAGTATTCATTAGCTCACTCTTACAAAAATCCCTTGATATCCCATAATTTCATTCTTTGTTCAAATTCTCGGAATTATAATCTGAATTCCTACATAATATAAAATACAACAAAGTCGCTTCCCGCGTCTGTCTGTATGCTTAGATCTTTAAAACCACGCAACGGATTTTTATGCGGTTTTTTTTTAATAGATAGTGATTCAAGAGGAAGGTTTATGTTTATATGCTCGTATAATACTCGTACATGCATAATATAATAGAGAAAGAAATGATGTCGTAAATTAACACATTTTTTTGCGCTTAACCCTACAAGATAGATCAATATAATGTACTACAGTATTGTGCACCTTAAAAAAGGCTACAAAAAACATAACCCTTTTTTGCAGGTATATGTCTATCACATACGGATAACCCACAATAACCATTTTTTATCCTTTACTTTTTACGAGAAATAATGGCGTATTTACGAAACGATTTAAAGCTATACAGCATTAATCCTTATCCAATTAAGTACCTACCTTAAATACATAGTGCATTTATTTATTTATTATTACCTTCTTTTATTCATTACTTAAACATATTAATTATAGTTTTTAAATATTTCAATAAAAATAAAATTAAAATATAAAAAATAGTGTCCCACCGGTATTGGGAACAGGGTCCAAGCTGGGTTCCAGAGAAAAGAACCTCCTAACAATACGAGCCGTGATGTTATTATTATTATTTATGAGTTATTATTTAATATTGATCAATATGGCCCCTTACACCATATTTTCGAAGATATTACAGATTTAAAATTTAGAGACCGGCCGAGGGTCCGGCGCGGCGGCGCGTGCCTGTAAATAGCGGATCAAACTAAACGTTGCTTAGATTTGAGCGTTGATTGTTGTTCACATGGGCAATTATGTGTCGCTCTTTCAAGAGTAACATCCAAGAAAACATGTTTGTATTGTCTACTGGCAAAAAATCTGTGAACGTTGTAGAAAGACATTCTGTAGTACATTTAATAACAGCATTGCACTCGTGCGAAGCTGGGGCCGGTCGCTAATTAATAATAAGTGCAGACGGGGGCAGATCGATAGTACACCCCCGTTGCGGTAGAAGGGAGGCTCAATTAGGGAGTCTGAATCTAGGCTCATATCAAACAGTGATGCATCACCCGGGCCCGTAGCAAAGTCCATTTTCCCTTTACCTTATATGGTATCAAACGCTCGCAAAACCCCGGTCCCTATTCACGAAAGGGACAGGGTGGAATGCACCCCCTTGCATACACAAACATGAATTTGTGTGTGTTGATAAACCAATTCGAAATGAAATAGTGTGCGTCGATGTACGTCCTCAATTTATACAATGCAAATTGCTACCTATGGTTTCGACCGTTAGTTTTTTAATTCACGGGTTATCTCTATTTTGTTGTTTCGCTCTTTCTATGCGGTTAGCCACAGCCCTGCGAATTTCTGTGGGTGCAATGCCGATTAGTGGATACAACATTCGTACCGGAGTTGGTAATAATAATACATTTGATACAAGTGGAGAAAGTTTGTCTTTGCGACCGAGGCGATTTGCCCGAGCGTAGGCGAGATTGTTATGGAGCTGAGGACGGCAGTAAAAGATTTCCACGTGTATCGAGGAGGTATACGAGGGATACGCTACGCCTAGCCTAACACGCTAAATGTAATAAAATTGTGGCGGGGTGAGCTCGCGCACTTATCCGCACTAGTGTGAAAAACAGTAAATTGCGTGCCTAAAAGCGGTAAGGGAAGAGCGGGTTTTCGAGTAAGAGTATTGAAAAAAATTGTCATGAGAGATCAAAGTGACAACAAGTTGTTTGTTGCCTAGCCTTTACCTAACTATGTTAGTGTCTTCCCGTCCGATTGTAATTTGGGTGTCTTCAAGACTACAGTGAGTAGGCTCCTCATAAACTGCTTACCATCAGGTGGGATCGCAGTCAAGCATTTAAATAAAACTTTTCGACAGGCCTGTTGGTCTAGTGGTTAGTGACCCTGACTGCTATGCCGGAGGTCGTGGGTTCGAATCCCACCCAGGACAAATGTTTGTGTGATGAGCACGATCATTTGTTCTGTGTCTGGGTGTAATTTATAATATATGTATCTATTTAGAAATATATAAGTATGTTTATCAGTCGTCTAGTACCCATAACACAAGCTCTGCTTAGCTTGGGACTAGACGGCGTTGTGTGATAGTTGTGGAATAAAAAAAAAAGCAACGCCTCAAGCCCTCGAGAGAAACAATTTTAGCCAAAAATACTTCCAATATTACATGTAAATAAATGTAATACACAGCTCAGCCCGGGGGCCTGTATTCTGGATTATTCGAGCTCTATAGTTTCTCCTCCCCAAGTGGTCGGGGGCTTGCACTCTGCATTCGATTGCATTGCGCAATCGCGTCCGGCCTCACCCCGTCCTGGTTTCGTTACCTTTCATCTTTACGTTTGTTAAAGGGCAAAGGTAATAATTAAATGTAATTTCTTCTTGTTTTTCTTTTTACTTGACTTTGATAACAATTAGAGATTTTGATAAAATTCTTTATCTAATTAAACGATTATTTTAAACTTAATTCTGCCAGTTGGATAGCTCGCGTGAAAATAGGGTTCTCCATACGAACTTTGGACCTTTTCATCCTCTTAGAGGGTGAATTTTGAAAAACTCCTCTCTTAGTGCTTATCTACGTCATATAAGGAAACCTTGTACTAAATTTCAAGCTCCTAATCCTGGTAGTTTCGTCTGTGCGTTGATATGTAGACGATAAAAGGCGGGGAATGAAGTATACTAAAGTTGCTACTTAGTGTTTATCGACTTCTCCAATGCTTTTAACACTACCAGTCACGACTTCCTCTTGTCTATCCTTTCTTATCTTATGGTCTCTCAGGAAAACCATTCCAGTACCCCCGTACTGCGATGGTTTTCTTCTTATGTTCAAGGTTGTCAGTTCGTGCTGGTACTCTCCATCAAGGTGGTGTGACCTTCCAGCTGGCGTCCCTCAAGGCAGCATTTTAACTCCTTCTTTGTTTTCCATTTTTATTCATCTTATAACCTCTGAGCCAGGTTTTCCTTTGTACAGGTGATCTCTCTTTGGAATGCGCTCCTATTGTACATCAGGGTGGCATCCAGTCGGTTGTCCTTTAATACATTCATAAGAAGTTGGTAGGATTATCACAGCGTTGAATTTTTGGATTCGTTTCTCATAATAATATTGGTTATTTATGAGTATGTATTTATTATTGTATCAGTTTTTTATTTGTTTGTTTGCCATTAAGTTGCACCTACCATGAAAATGCATAAAGCATTATTTCGTTTTTGTACAGTGTTTACTAGGGCATAAAGTTTTAATAAATAAATAAATCCTTCACCTCTGCCTGATCAAGTGGAGATTTCAGTGGTGATGTTATGTAATTTGGAAATATAAGTTATTTCTTTGTTGATGGCTGAGCTCTGCCCGGGCGAGCAAACATATATATGCATTGGAATATATAGATGCGTTTGAATAGCGGGAACAGGGTGGCAATACCATCCCAGGTTACCTCATTCCATTTTCACCCACCTGTGGGAAGTTGCAATTCCTGGTATTTAAACAATATTCCATGCTCCATCATACTTCTCTCCTCGCCGCACCCCTCATGCACCGCTAGCGCCTTATTTGGTATGTGCTGCAATATTCATTACATAAGCTCTTTGTTTAAGCAATTCCCATATTTTAGGAACTCAACTTTGTCTATTCGCGAAGACAAAGAGATAATTTCAAGTTATTATATTATTAAAGATGCTGTAAGTGAAATTAGGTGTAAAATGTTAAAGAACATGTTTTTTGTAGTAGAATGTAAAAATGGGTTTGCCGTCGCCTGTGTGTATTTACATATCCTGCTCCCTTGACTTTTATGGGTGAAACTAGACTGCGTTCGATCGACTACATATTGTGAGACATGTCTGAAGTTTTGAGTCGATGGTGGAACAGCGAGCTGCCCCCTCATTATTTTTTATATTTTAAAATGATTTATTACAACATGTTTTTGTAAAGAAAAATTTTAAAATGTATTACAACTTTCACACAGCGCCATCTAGTCCCAAACTAAGCAGAGCTTGTGATATGAGTATTAGACAACTGATAAACATACTTATATATTTCTAAATACATACCATATTATAACTAAATTACACCCAGTCACAGCATAAGTTCAAGGTTCTGTGTTCTTTGATCCCAGGTGGGGTAGCCGCGTGTTCATGACATGCCATATAAATTATGCTGAGTGTACCCACAGGCCGCGCGACCTCGAACTTGGTTCAGTTGGCAACGTGCCAATATTCCGAGGCATCGGGAACCGAATACACTTTCATTTTATAAACAAATGCACGTCATGTAATGTAGTATAGTAAAATAGGGAAGAAACATTTTAGAAGTTTGTAGTTAACCTTTACATTAACATTAACGTTTACATTTCGAGGAGTGTGCGTTGGAATTGCACTATTTAATTCCGCCAAGTCCTTTTCATCACCGGACCACTAGACGTACGGCGTTGCGCCATCAGTAGATGGTGGACATCCCACCCATACGAACAAAGCGTTTTGAGAACACATTAATTATGCGTACAGCTAAAAAGTGGAATTCCCGGCCAGAGTTTTACAGGATGCATTTTGGAGAGTGTGCGCAGGAATTGCATGACTTGATTCCACCATCTCATTTCTACCATCGGACAAGCCGGTGAACGGCGAGTATCCACCCTTACGTCGTTGAAACCTCTACGGTCCGGACCAAGCGTTTCGCCTCGTCGTTTATACCGTGTACATCGAGGGACTGGAATAATTTGCCTGCTGCGGTTTTCCTGTCCGATTATAATTTAGGTCTCTTCAAGGCTAGCGTAAATAGGCTTTCAATAAATAAGTGCGCCTCACCATCAACGACTGCATTACTACTTACCATCAGGTGTGATCGCAGTCAAGCACTAGTTAGCAATTGAAAAAAAAAAAGTCTGTGTTTCCTGATAGCCATAACCTAGGAGGGGTCATTAAGTCAAGAGTGAATAGGTTACTTCTAGACAAGCGTGCTCCATCGTGGGCCACATCATCGCGTACCATCAGGTGAGATAGTGGTCAAACGCGAGCCTATGCATAATCAAATAATAAAAAAAAAACCTGACGGATTGAGTTTTAGGTGCGCAAATGAATTTAATACCTAACACTTCATTGTTTTATATTTTAGAGAGATCAGACTGACTAAAAATATATCATAACTAAGTTGCTGCTAGTGACTTCGGCCCGGGTGATAGTAGAAAATTGTTCCAAGGAAACGTCCTGCCGGGATAAAAAATATCGTATGTGCTATTTCAACACATGTTTTCCCTGTGTTTCAAGTTTCATCGAAATCCGTGTAACTGTTTGAACGTAAAGAATTTTCGCTCATAAATATAATAGTGTTATTATTTAATTTTACGTTATGATCGACTTGCATCTGCTCTTAAATCGATCAGGCGCAATAAATTTTAAAATTCAAAATCCCAATAGTTAATACGCATTGTATATGCATTAATTAATTTTGGTACTCTAGCTGATGGCCGGGCGAGGCCACTGCGCGCGTTAACATAATAATATGCAACTCCTATGTACGCGGATGCTGTGCGTCAAAGACTGCGGGTATGGGGAGGGTAGACTGACCCACCCTCCCCATACCCGCAGTGTCGGGCCGAGGTGGCCGAGGTAGTAGTAGGGTGGTAACATCATATTGCGTATCTTAGTTCCCAGAACTGTATCTACCCAGGTTCATGTACCTCTCCGCGCCTTATTCTGCACCCCCGCGCCGCCGGGACGCGCGCTGCCGCCCCCGCGCTCTCTACCCCTCCGGACCTCAGTCTGCACCCCCGCTGAATTTCGCATGACGACAATCTCTTTGTTTACCTGAAATACGAATTTTAAATTCCATATTTATTTGTTTGTGAAGACAAAGAGATGGTGATGGGTGTGACTTGTGATCCCAATCGCGACTATATTAAATATATGCGACCCCTCGACACAAAAATATTTTGGACTCTACGTTTGATATTATCATAAATTTTCATGAGCATATTCGTGGACCCTTTTGTGATACAAGGTCAAGGTTTGACCAGCTCTGACCCTGGTGGGGTGCCGCCATCCAAATGACTATAGGATGGATTATGCTAAGCACACCCACAACCCCGCGTAGTGCTCCAGAACTTGGCACAGTTGGCATCGCGCCAGTTTGCCTGGCGACGGGGATGGAATTTACTTTCACCTTGAAACGAGGCCAAATTTCGCGATTTTCGCACTTTAAACATTCTTTACTTTTATTGGGCATCATTTTAGTGACCTTTTTAATCATGTTGATTTTTTATCATTTAAATAGCATTGACCAAAATTGACAGTAACATCGTGTCAAGTTGTAATGACCATAATAAAATATTAATATGTTATCTCTAAATTAGAAGGTCATTTTGTCAATAGTAATTAGTAGATACCTAATATAAACTGAAAATAAAATGGAAAATAGTGCCAAGTACATTTATTTTAGATAAGAAATAAATAAATAGCGTGATTTTAATAAAAGATTTGTCCCTTGACCAGCTGCGTTATGGCCCAGTGGAATATGTAATAAAATTTATTTATTACATGACATATCGGTTTTAATTCCTGGCTATTTGTACTGAAAAAGCTCTTAGGCCATGTAACAGTTATTAATAAAATGTATTTTTTTTTAAATTCATTATTGGCTATAGCATTTCGTCATAATTTAAAATTTGGTACTTAATCCCATCCAAAATATCATTTTATAAATTTAACACTGAAATTATTATTTTTGTAAATATTTTTGAATACTTTCTATGATAAAATTAATCTCTCTGGGTTCAATATCTTCTAAGTCTAATTCCTCTAAGGAGCAAACAATATATACATATATATCTAGATATATATATATGTCGTTAACTATAATCAGATTACATTGTTATTAAAAACTATCGCACTTTAGCACATAAAACCAGTCACACCTTGCTAAGAGCAACAATAAAAAAAAAATAACATTCATCGACGGACATTCTTTGTCTTTGTGCTGAACATAAATTGATAATTAAGAATTAAATTAACAGTTTTTTTTTAATTGATGTAAACCAGTACTTGATTGCGATCCCATCCGATGGTAAGCAGCGATGCAATCGTTGATGCTGAGGCGCACTAGTTTACTCCACTAGACCTACCCTCGTATATTCTCATTCTGCTGCTAACAAAGATCTTGTGCT
Source organism: Mythimna pallens (assembly GCA_961205895.1). Taxonomy (NCBI): domain Eukaryota; kingdom Metazoa; phylum Arthropoda; class Insecta; order Lepidoptera; family Noctuidae; genus Mythimna; species Mythimna pallens. The sequence continues at coordinate 3,301,480 of OY540824.1, forward strand.
CCCAAAAGAAAATTAATCAATATTTTCATGTTCTTTGTCCGCCAAAGGTAGGTGGGTATCTAGGGCGTAGGTGTGTCCGGGCTAGCAATAATTTATTGATCGACGTTCCTGTCGCGTCCTGCGGAATACAGCGCGGCATAACAAGGAAATAAAGCTGAACATCGCGTCAACGTATTTTATTATTTTTATGACTTTCAATTTCAAAAGTTAATATTATCATGAAATTATGTTTATTAGTTACGCACACGTAATAACTGTAAAGGATCAGATTAACAAACGCGCAATCAGACAAAACAGGTGGTTTGCAAAATTCTGAGACTTAGTTGACATAGCAACACAACAACGCAGAGTTGCCATGACAACAACTCCAGCAGCTGTTTCCAACGCCTGTTGCGCGGACAATCTAGGGAGAAACGGCACGAGTATGAATCATCGAGAATTTTGCTCACAGTTCCTTCTCACCCCTGCGGAAAGATTTACGTAGGCCCATTACTCATTGTTAAACCCCAAATAAGCGCATTGCTAAGCATGCGCACTAAAAGCACACATATCCATGAATGAGCCGGCATAACGGTTTGTTGCGACTGAAAAACGATGACGTCAGCAGCGTTTCAGTTCGCTTCCCCTAGACACGGAACCCCGACCTACGTAGTGTGACGTCATGGACGACGCAACCGACGGCACCTGTTGTCATGGGTACAAGGTCAAGCTCGTTGTCTCCCTAGGGTCCCAGGAGCGGTGGCAACCGTGGTGGCATCCCCAGGAATGTGGGTAGAATCACTTAGCATGACTTTTAGCACGTGCGCTGAATGATGTCTTGCTGGAAACTTGTTGAATCTGCGGGGAGTTTGTGCTTAGGGATGGGGGAGTATGAACATTTTATGTTCGGTGAGGTGAGGGGGTGCAAAATTAACATTTTCATTGATGTTTATCGGCGAGGCTATTATTGTTAGGTTAGGTTTCTGCCTGAAAAGCGCAACTTGATGCAGTGCTGCATTTTTGTGCATTTTTTTGTAGATTTTTTGTATTTTTTAAATTTTATTGTAGTATCCTGTTGGTTAGCCGTTTAGAAGATGGAACATCATATTAGAAACCGTTAATTTTTGTGATATCTTTTTTTTTTATAATCCACAAAGTCAGCAAGACGAATCAAATTCCCATTGAATATTTGCTAAATGAAATGATTTCAATCATAATTTTATGCCTACTTTGTCTCGAGTACGCTCACAAATTCATGAAGCATATCTAGATAAACTAGAGCGTGGTTGCCGGTCTCTATAGCAACGCCCACTTCTTTGATAGCAGACGCGCGCCGGAAAATACAAAATCGTGATTTAATTTTGATTAAATCTTCAATCACAGACTGATATGAGCAGAAAAAAACAAATAAATATTAAGGACCTCAAATTTATTTATTTTTTTATTATATTTTTACAATTGTTTTTTTTATTTATAAAAAAAAATGAAAATTGCTTTTTTTTCAAAACATATTAATATTAAATCCATCGATTGAATTGATGTCGAATCATTTTTTTTAGGCATGTATTTATAAAGTTGTCGTTTAATAACTATTAATTAAAATATTTATTTATTCGGCTATAGGGATTCCTCAGGGTGGGTACGATTGAAATCCATTTAATAAGCATTTTCTTCAAAAGCCTTATTATTTATTTGTTTTATTTTAAGGGCGTTCGACACCCAAAGCTTGTTGTTGTGCTGCATGCATCATAGGGAGCATAGGTCCATCCAGTTTATGACGACTAAAATAAATTTTAAATTATTAACTTATGGTGGTGTTATTGAGTATAGTATATGATATCATATATAGTATATGATCATCAAATTTAAAATTGTATCAAATTGTTCATATTTTCTAAAAAAAAATATCCATAATTCTTATACTTTTTTTGTTGTTGTTAAGTTGAAAAAACACTACCCTAAAATATCAATAGGAAAATGATATTTAATTAAACTATTATGTAAATAATGTATGTAACTGTAAATCGCATTATTTTGGTGAAAAATTTAATCATTGAGTTAATATTCTGTGACATAAATTGTATATGTTTAAAACGGCTAATTTAATGAAAAATACCAGATTAAAAATAGCATTTTATTTATTAAAAATAAATAAGACATTCTCAAGCAGCCAACCTAGGGTGGTAAAGAGACAATAATGGTAAATACATTCGGATCATCAATTGATTAGGGTCAACCTTTTGAATATCGTAATTAGAGACAATAGAAAGACAATGAGCGAGAGAACGCCAGCGTTCGCTTGGGGTTTAATGAAATAAACAGTTTCTTTGTTCTTGTGCTAAGTACCTGACCTGAGGTCCGGATGCCCGGGCAGGTCGATAACTGCACTTCTGTATACATGATTCTGCGAAATAGTTGGAGGCTGTAAACCTCCCTCCCCATCCCAAAATGCATTCAGTGCGTTCCTCTCGGCAGCTCTATCCGGGCCGTATCTAGGCAACGACCTACCTGCCAAATGTGATCGATAACTGCACCCACACAAGGGGGTTCCGAACCGCGCCCGGATATAATTACAGGTTACTTATTATGAATCTAGGATGAGCAGAGATGCCAAATTTATGAAATTTAATTTAAAAAAAAATAAAACTAATCCACAATTTGACACCGTTCGTCTCCATCATACCTATTGTGTTAAAGTAACAGGTTGAGAATTAAAAAAAAATTTGAAATTTCCAAATAATTTTTAATTTTCAAGGTTCTTTCAAGATATTTCTTGCCTCGTCCCTGACCTAGCCCACGATGTTAAGTGGTCGAGTTCGCGGAGAGTTTGACTGAATTTACAGAAATGAGCAAAATTAAAACAAAAAGCTAAAGGAGTCTTTTAAAATAACCACGGTCTTACTATTCTCTGTTAAATGATATCTTCTAATATATATAAAAATCTCAGTGTCACATTGTTTGTTATTGAACTCCTCCGAAAATTATAAAAAAACTCCTCCGAAAATTAATAAAAATTGATGAAGCCCTTTGCTTGACCAATTTTTACGATTTTTTTTTGTGATTACTTTGTAGGTCTGAGGGTAATGCTAGTATGAACATAAAAAACATAATTAATGGAACTGTTTTTCTTTAAATAAATAAAAGAAATCCTATAAACAATTACACGATATATTATGTATAAATAAATATCATCACGCTTTTCCCTCGAAGGAATTGGTAGACAAGTACCCAGAGCAGTAGGTCCCGTGTGAGTAATTAGGGGAAACCAAAAAGCTTACACGGAACCTAGAATCACTTAAACCTTCCGTACGCGATTATATTTGTAAACAAGAGGATCTTTAGGTACCCAGCTATCTTAAAGTCGCGAGGCCTTTGTGTCGGAACTACGTAGCAACATCCCGGGCTGGCCCGGTCGAGCTCCATCGATCATCCTTCCCACACGTTCTAATTAGCAAATACAGGATGAAAACGACCGAACCTAGGTTTGCTAGGGTTCCTTTTTGCCTGAATAAGAGCGAATGTCACTGCGCCTGCGTGGCAGCCCGGAGCTTAGCCTATATAACCTGCCGGGGCGCCCAGGACACGGCACTTCGGTTCGTTCAGTTATTCGGTTCGGTCGTGTCTGGTTCTTATCACTTCTCCCCATTCAGTGTTTCAAATCAGTGTTTAGTTGTCTATTTCGCGTTATTACTGTGTTAGATTCGGGAGTGTCGCGATTATATTTTTTCAAATTTTTATAAATTCTTCCGGAAATTCTAATTGGTTTCAATGGGTCTCGTTTCGTATGAAGATTACCTTGAGGATCTTAGATTTTATAGAACTCTTCATTTCGTACGCACACAATTAGTTCTTTGTCGTATTTTGTCTCCTGAAGATGCAATTAAAGCTACGTTCTATCCGTATGAGTAAGTATAAAACAGCCAAAATCATCTTCACTATTCCTCTCTCCAGCTCCTAATTATAATCCTATGCCATTCCTACCCCACTGCCCACCGCTCTACCTCCGCCACCCACTGCCTTCCCACCGCGTGGTGGGCGGTGGTGCGTCCACCGCCCACCACCCCCTGCCCTGCTCTCGTCACCCACCGCCCTGCTCCCACCACCCACTGACCTGCACCCACCGCCCACCGCCTCCCCCCGCCCCGCTACACCGGTTAGGCGCCCTAGGTCCTGCGGGGTGCGTTCATTACCGAGTCAGTCGTCGCCGCGTTCAGTCGTGTCTAGCTTTTCGCTACGGCCATCTGCGGCCCTAGTTGGCCGTGGATGGTCGTATAATTTTCCATCTATAGGCAGTGGTAGCTTAAATCTATAATTTTATTTCGTGATTAACTTGTGAGCGTTGAGGGTTCTAACAAAAAAAAATGTTTTTAGGGATTCCCGATATGAGTGGAGTTCTCAAGAGACTGGACGACATAGGTCAATCCCTTGTGAGGATAGCCTCGGAACTCAACAAATGCGTCTCCGATGTGCGTGTAGTAAATGCTCGGCAGCTCGAACGCCTAGAGCAAGAGCGAGCTACCGCGTTGCTTGCCGCGAGTGTAGACGCGCACGTCGACGCCGAGCAAGTGTCACTTCACAACGTGGACGAGACTGAAGCTAAAAAGGTAAGTGTAGAAATAAGTTTTCATAGGTGCTGGTTTCCATCATGCTTACTAACATCGGGGATCGGAATTTTACAATGTTTTGTGCTATTTTCATGTAATTTTAATAGGTGCTGCTATTTTTTAACTAACTGCGCGTTATTCATCCTAGCGATTGCACTTCAACTACATTTTATGCCATCCGCCATTTAGTATTATAGCTGAATTCAAAGTTAAAGGCGGCTCGCATCATCGTACGTTTCGATACGCTGAACACAATTTAAGGTATCAGAGGGACAAGGACGTGGCAAAGGCGTACGTGCCCGAGCTCTTACAACTTGAAGACACATCGATTTACGTCACCTTATCGGTAGACAACGGTAACTTCGTTGTTGCATTTGTGCTAATTAGCAAACTGGGTAGGTGCTGTATTGCACTTAAATATTTATACAGATTTAGCTAAAAAACAATGGAAGCCTAAATTATTGTAGATTTGACTACTTCCTTCACAGACGCCTTTAATTTTGGTTTGACTTTCGACTTGTATTTACGTGACGCGTCGCCAGAGAGCGCGTGTGCACCGCCATATTGGTTGGAAGGACTCACTGCTCACGATTGACGTCATCATTGCTCTTCTCACTGCACATCGGTGACACCATCTTTGTAGCAATGATAGCGCGTGCGCGCGCCGCCATATTGGTTGGAAGCAGTCTCACTGCGCATGTGCGACGCCATCTTTGCTGCTCTGACTACGCCTGCGCGCTGCTATATTGGTTGGAAGCAGTCTCACTACGCATGGGCGACGCCATCTTTGAAACCGTATTGATTTTCTTTTGAGTAACCGCGTATATTGGGAGCAGTCAAACAGCGCATGCGTAGCGCCTTTTAATGCTTGGTGATAGAAGAATTTGAAATGAGTCGCCATTTTGAAAGTAGCTGATATGCAGACATTTGACTTTCACCATTTTGCTTGCGAAGCTACAAATATATTAGCAAACATTTTTTAATTGTATAACTTCAAACATACCTACATTCACAAATAAGATGTTTGGACATTTTTTCTTTAATTGATCTAAACAAGTGCTTGACAATTACCATGTACATACTCTTATAGTTATACAGTTATACAAGTAGGATCGGCCATACGGATACTGGCATACTGCCACAGGTATAAGTACTGCATTGGCATATTATGGCCACATGGCATGCCGTGCCACTGGCAAAGGCATACTAAAAGCACAGTACTTACTAGTACTGTGCATTGGCCACATGAATACTTCCACTGACATTCAGCCACACATACTGTACTGGCATACTGCTACATAAACACACCTAGTGACATTAATTCAAAGACATACACTCAAGGACATAGTTACACCTATAACTGGCATACTTCATTCATCATAAAACAATTTAACCATTGCCTCAAACACATAGGCATAAGTAAATAAGCATGGCTTTAAAGACTGGACCAATTAACAACCTCTGGAACAATTTGTAAATATGTAAGTATTATATAATAACATTGCAAGAAAATGTAAAGCCGGGTATCCACTATGTTCGTGAACCTCTTGCGCTCCATGCTCAGCGTTCCAATCAGTGGCGGTTTTTGGGCGAACACATAGGGGAGCTCAGTTTTCTAATGGACGCGAGCGGAATACCACGTTTAGAATAGAATAGAAGAAAACTTTATTGTACACCAAAATAGTAACAAAAACTTATAAACTAACTTAATCTATGGGTACAATGGCGGTCTTATCGCTAACAGCGATATCTACCAGACAACCTTAGGAAGGACTGTAAGAACATGACATAAAAAAAGGGGGTAGACTGCGGTGTACTGCAAATTAAATAAAATAAAATTAAATTTACTTACGTTTAGTGCGTACCTGTCGTGTATCAAGCTCCACGGTCGGATAAAAGGAGTGGTCGGATCAGAAATGTTTGCATGGCGTCTGTGGAGCATGCGTGTTTCTTATGGATGCGAGGAGCACAGTTAATTCGCGAACATAGTGGATACCCGGCTTTACATTGCATCTGCACCACTACTAACCTTTTTATAATTAACCTATCTTCACAATAATTAGTAATCTATCAAGTATATTCACTAACACCAGGCGACATAATCGATAATTGTTCATATTTCTAGAAGATTTTTAAAAATTTCCAACTTCGCGCTTTTAATTATTAATGTTTTTTGGTTTCGCCTGGTGTTAGGTGGCATAGGTGGGTGTGTTACCAGCGTGCGGGCATTTTTTAATATAGGGCGACCATTCACAACTGAGTATTGAAAAAGGAAACGAATTTAAATAATAAATTTAAATTGTTAGGTCCGTGTACCATGAGTAAAAAATTGCATTTAACGCTAAACGTTTTTAAACATCAGTAACTTCGACTAGCGGCTTCGCCCGTGTTTAAGTCAGGAATTATTCTACGGGATAACACTTGCGGTATAAAAGTACTATGCTCTATTTTAGGATAACGTACAGCATTTTCCCTGGTCTGATTAACTGAAAAGAAAACTTCCTGAGTGAACTGTCTCTCCGAGTTGTTGTCGACGGATGCTCATCAGAGCTCATGACGACTAATGCCGGAGTTCCTCAGGGGTCTGTCTTCTCTGCAACTATCTTCCTGCTGCATATCAACGATCTGTTGATGCCTGGTATCTATGGGCATGCAGATGACAGCACAGTTGTAGAGATAACTGTCTAGTGCTCGGGCTATTAAGGAACTAATCCGGTGCGAAAGAGGCTATGGTAGCGTACCACAATAGCGTACGAACGTCTCGCTTCAGGCTGTCTCCAAATGGGGCGAAGCCAATCTTGTGCTATTCAACGCCGCTAAAACACCGTGTCTGTTCACTGCCAAGAGGAGCCCGTTCACTTTGGGTCTTGATTCTCAGTGCTCTTCTCGCTTCTTTCTGCTTGGAGTGCACCGACCGCCTTCAGCTCTTGGGGGTTAAAATTTCCTCAAACCTAAACTTTGTGCGGTTCATTGAGTCCAAAGCCAAGTTAGACGCTAAAAAACTCGGCGTTCTTGTTAAATTCAGATAGCTTTTAATGTTTTACAAAGCACAGGTCCTGCAGCCGCTTATGGGCAGTTGCTGCAAAATGCCATGCAGCGGCTTTGGACTCGGTGGAGAGCGTGCGAAAAGGCTAATTTGTGATCCAGATTTGGTTAAGACCATCTATCTACAAAGCCTGGAGCACAGCCGTAGCCTTTCGGTATTTTATAGGATGCATTTGGGAATTAGATGACTTGATTCCACCATCGCCTTTCTATCATCAGACAACACGACGTACTGCGGCGAGTGTCCACACTTGAATTGTTGAAACCTCTACGGTCTGGACTAAGCGTTTCGCCTCATTTTTTATACCGCGTTCATAGAAGAACTGGAGCAATTTGCCTGCTGCGGTCGTCCGATTATAATTTAGGCGTTTTCAAGGCTAGAGTAAATATGCACTTAATAAACTAGAGCGCTTTACCATCAACGATTGCATCACTGCTTAACGTTAGGTCGTATCGTAGTTAAGCATGAATTAATATCAAATCTCCCGCTCTGGGACAAAAATTTACATGGTCTACCGGTGAAGAAAAAAATCAATCCATTCAAGACGTGAAAATTTAGCAAACAGACAGTTACTTTGGCATTTATAGAATCAATCGTCTGATATCATCTAGGTTTCTATTGAAATCAAAACATGAATTTGAGTAAAACTAATCCAGTAAATCCGATAATTGAATCCGAATCAGAATCTGATCGGATTCTGAGTTTGAGTGTCTTAATATCATTAATTTGTCATAATCGCTGACATACTCATAAATCAAAAACTAAAGTTATAAATGTATCTATAGAAACCTTGCACATTCAATAGATCTTCAAAATGAAGACTTTCTTTTCCAAAAACTTAAGGTGTTTAACAAAACACGTATTTCTTAGAACAAATTTTGTGTAATATTCGAGCGAGTGACAGAATTACTGGATGCCGATCAACAGAGCGTTAAGGCGTTATCTCCCTTTTTTCCCGTGGCCTTTTTGTCAAACATTGTTTTGGATTGCGTTGGATGAAACAACAAGCTAAACCATGTACACGTTGGCGATAGATGACTGGGGAAGGGGTCCTCTTAAGCTGATTTGCAAAAAAACTTTCGAAAATTTGAATATCGTGGGCTATCCTGGAGCATTTTTTTACATATTATATTAAGGTCTTTTTTTACCTAACATGGGATGCAGCAGGACGAAAATATGCATATTTAAGATCAGAGAAAAGGATAAGTAGGTACATTGTATGTATCCGACAGCTGTCACCCGCACCATCACCATGATTTGTGGTGTTAGTGGGACATATTATACACCACTAATTTTTAACTAGTAATAATACCTAAAGGGCTTATTAGAAAAGGTCTTGTTATTATTTATGTAAAAACTCAATAAATAATATTCATAAACCTAAAAGCTATTGCGTTCGTTTATATCCTAAAATGTCACTCAATTTATGGAAATATTGCACAGGCTATTGATTATGAATTAATAAATGACGATCAAAATGAAAAATCACGTAGTATTTTCTAGTAGCAATTGTAATGAATGATTGATTCAATTGTGAATTTACCAATTAAGACAAACTTTCGTGGTCAATTTTGGGATTTAATTTTTTTTTTACTTTTGACTACAAAAATATGATCAGTAACGGTTACAGCCCAATTTTTTTTGTACTATTTAAAAAATAGGGGTGTATATATATTTTACAACTATCACAACGCAATCTAGTCCCAAACCAAGCAGAGCTTGTGCCATGTGTACTAGACAACTGATACTTATATATTTCTAAATACATACATATTATAGATGTTTCGTAATTAGGGTGTGGAACTCCATTTAAAGAGATTAACTGGTACAAACATTATGTAAAGCAGAATAGGTAACTTCAGTTCAATAGCTTTCCAGTTTATAGCAATGAAAGGATATTTTGAGATGGTAGAGAGGGCTTTTAAACCTTCCCCTCTCGTCTACCGTCAACGTGAACACGGTTCATGGTGAGCTTGTTGTTACATCCAACGCAATGTTTGATGAAGAGGCAATGCGTAAAAAGAGAGATAACGTCTAAAAACTCTGTTGGCATTCGGTAATTCCGTCATTTACTTAAATATTTCACAAAACTTATTCCAGGAAATACGTAATTTGTGTTTCTGAAAAACCTTAAATGTGTAGCAAGGTTTCTGAAGATATTTTTTTTATATTTGAAATGTATGAGTACATTATGAAGAGCCAAAGTTTACGCAAAATTGCAGATTTTCAGAAGTCTTTACCGGATTAGTTTTACACATATTTGTTTTGATTTCATTAGAAACCTTGATAATTTCCACAAGAGGTTTGTTTTTTTTTTCAAAATATCTAGAGAAAGATGTGTAATAACGTTATAATCACGTCAAGAGAAATAAAGCGGCTATCAGAAGAAATGTCTTAGAAAACTGTCATCCAAATGACTCAGTGACGCCATATAGTTTTGAATAGCAAACACACGCATTAACTTTGTCAAAATTTATATAAATTTAACTTTTGCTCGGTAGGTGGACAGGAGCCTTACCACGATATGTTAAAATGTCAGTCATGCGAGCGAAAAAGAGTGATGGAGCTATGCACCCTATATATCTCGTGGTAGAGCCTCAGTGTGTGCTAAGTAAGGTTAAGCTTTTCAGCAATAGATGGCGTTATCAAAAATCAGCAAATGTTCTAGAACTATTTATGAAAATGATTGAATTTTAATTAATTACTGCGACTTGTTACTTCTTCACGCTCGAACGGCTGAATGGATTTCGATAAAACTTGGTACGCGGGTAGACCATGTCTTGGAATAGCACAAAGGATTTTTTTATGCCGGGAATATGTTCCCTGGGCATAATATTCTACTATTACTCGGGCAAAACCAACGGCAGTTAGTAGATAGAGAAGAAGGTTTTGTTTTTAAAATAAAACGAGTTGAAATGAAAGGGTAGACAACAAACAATATCTAGTGTTTTTTTTTAGAATGCCCGCTAGTTGGTACAACGCCTATACCTAAATTTTTTTATAAGATCTTACGAAAATATTGTAAAATATTTTAAGAGCTTGTCAGGTTAGGAGTTAAGTAGGCACTTTCTACGGACAGCTAGATCGGACACTACTCGCTTAATTAAAAAAAAAGAAACATATTTTACTTAAATTTTTTTTTTCCACTTAAAGATTTTTTTTTCTCAACAATATCCTTACAGACTAGTCCATATCGATATTGAGGTTTCTTAATACTATATGACAAACTAAATTCCGTTTTTTTTTTTAATTTGTGAAATTATGTTGCTGTGCCTACTAAAAACTTATTTCTTTTTTAAATTTCTCTGAAGCTATTGCTAGTACTGTAAGCGAGTGTTTTTTTAAATCTAGCTTACCGTTTTTTTTCTCTTAAAATATTTTGTCAGTTTTTTCTAAGACATTAGACCGACGCACACGTGGGCGACGCCTGATTTGTAAGTAGAGTCTAATGTAGCTCTACAAGTCTAGTTGCCATATAAAATGTATGGAGACCGAGGCGCCCAGATCGGTGTACGTGGCCTACGTGGGCTCAATGTAGTTCTACCATAAAAGAGTTTGTCCATTTAGTGTGCGAATTGCAACCGGGAAGCATCTGCGGAGTGCTCTCTCTGCCGACGCACCCCATACTGCTCTACGTACTGTCAGAAGAAAGACTGGGCCGCACATCAAATCGAGTGCTTGCGCTCCGTGCCCACCATCCACGCGGACTCGCAACAGCATCAGTCCATCATGCTGATAGTCGAGAGCCAACATCAGTAGCTGGGTCAGTATAATCCTCCGCTATTTAACTATGTACGCTTGCTACATCTAACCTGCGAAATATGCTAAGCTATGGTCATAAATGTGTGTGTTGCTCTTGCGTTTGCATTTTATAAACTATTATTGCTCATGAATATCTTCTTGAGAAGTGATGTCCGAATGATAACCTATTTTTCCTTTTATTTTTCAGGAAAATACCATCTTTGACCTTTTACCATCAAGCCTCGGACGTCTACGCAGAAGACACTCTCAATACCTCTTGTTGCAATATTTTGTTTATTATTATATAATTTATCTAGGTGTAATGTACTGTAAATATAGTTTTTTGGTGTTAGACTAATCTTCTATGTGTATTACTTCTAATATAAGCCCTAACGCAAGTTACGCAATTCCTTCCGAGTACCTAGCGCGAGTTCGTTTTACATTAATGAGATCGACACGTTATGACGAGCGCTCTGATTGGCCCGCTCCAAGCTTTTAACCAATCAAAGAGCCAAGCGCAGTAAATGTTCCGATCGCATTAATGTAAAAACAACTCTCACCAGGCACTCTGTTCATGACTTACGATCTATTCGTTGTTGGCTGTAATTGTTAATTCAGACTGTTTTGGCGGTTACAGTTTGTCTCTTTTAAATGTAATAATATAGCTATGGCGTACCGCATACAACCGATCATAATCAGTCCGGAAGTTAGCGAAAATAGAGCATCAGGGAGACATATATCAGCGCAGTCTCCCAAACGATCGACTCTTGCTGATCGGATCACATTGTTATCGGGGGTATGTGTAAGACAAGAACTGACGTACAAGTTGACACATGTGACACACGTCAGGCGGCTGTTTTTAGTTGGTAGTCGAGATTACCGACTAAGGGTGTGGTTAGCAGCGAGAGCGGCGCGGAGGCACCTGCAGTCGGTGCCTCCGCGCCGTCGCCGCGCGTTGCATGTGCGCGAATACATCTGAACACTAGCGACGTCCACACCCGTCTCCTCCGAGACAGGAGCTCCTTCACAATGGCTTAAGCCGAAGCTTCTAAGTCAGAAAATCTGTCACCGACTGGAACTGGCCGCTCCTCATTCGACCTTAGTTCTTGTGCGTGTTGGTAATAGCTATATGTTTTTTTCTTCTAGAATAATTTAGGAAATAAGACTGTAGCGGTTCAATGGTCTTTGAAGTATTACTCGCATTATTTCTTAGACCATTGTGAACGTTTTGTTTATTATTGTTGTCTATAATATCTTAACGATAGGCGTTGCAACTGTTTTAATTTGGCGTTCAATATCTTTGACCGGGGTCGAAGAACATCTAAAGATTAACATCAGCATTCTAGTTTCGTACTGGAAGAGCTACGTACTGTAGTGTAATCTTATATGAAATATGTGATAACTCACGACGGAGTATTTCATGTGACTCCGTGAATGATTTCAACGCTCGTTAAGTTGATAAGAACTGATTTCCAATGTGGTGGCTAACAGTTTTATATCTAAACCATATTATATATTCATGTTCCGAGTCGCTTTAGGGTCGGCGTACATCCACTGAAGTACACTAGCCCGAGAGACCAAGAACGTGGATATATAGTAACCCTTGTTCAAACAGCGTCCAGGTCTAGCGTGCCGAGTTATTGTCCCATGAAGAAAGAATTGAGTGGTATCCTAAAAGGAGTCTTTGGCAAGAACCTTTGCAGAGTGTTTAGGTTTAGACTGAGTCTATCTTTATCGGTACGTCTATGCTATGAACGTATCCATAGGGTTGGCCTCATCTGGATCTGATCAGGCGCGACGCGGTTACGCGCTTGCCTTCATCCTGGGCTTGGCGGAAACGCGCATCGTGTCTGTTTATTCCCTTTGTAAAAAAGGGCATAAAGTCAATAAAACGTGCTTGTCTTAAAAGCAAATTGGACAGCAATATCGTGTTCATTGTGCTTGCTGTGTATGAGTCGGCGCGCAAGCACTGTGAATGCGGTTGTCCTCTTGTTTGTTTGGGAAGCATTGATACGAGTATGATGTACTAGTTTTGTGCGGCGACTCACAAAACTTGCTTATACTATTCGTACATTTTGAGTTTTTCTTGGATCAGCCAGGAAGGATTCATAATGCAACCTGGAAGTGATAGCGTTGCATATTTGTCCCCGACTATGTATATCTATTGCTCCAGAAGGCCTTGGTCGGAATTGTGAACACCTAATAACCCGTAATACCAGGGCGCACCTCCAGAGGTTCTTGCACTGAGACGGTTCAAATTGCGGCATTATTTGTATCATCAGTCCGAGAGTTGATATAATAATCGCCAGGATCGAGTACATAGTACTGCAAGATCGTTGAGGTTGATGTTCAATTGATGGTTGGGGGGGGGGGGGGGGGGGTTTGGGCTAAAGTTAGACTCGGCACATGCATTATTTTATTTAGTTGACGCTCGTTTGATGATGACAGTAAGACTTCATCGACCCATAGCCTGGTGAGGTTTTTCTCTCATGCGGGGGTAACCTTCCGTTACTGTTGGTGAGCTAATGGTAATGGGATGCACTTACATTTGTGTTGTTTCGTTAATCGTACGTTTTATTACCAGTTGCAATCTTGTTTAGTTGTAAGGGTAGGGTTAAGATTTGGATGTATTTTTTCATGTAATTTTCAAGTTTGTTTTCGTCGCTCTGCCTCAGATCACGACCGTGCGGCTAGAGCGGCCCAGGGACAGTAGGAGGCGAATATTTTTGTAATAAGCGGCATCCATCAACACATTGCTCCTCGCATCGTGTTGATAGATAATCGTATCTAAATTCATAAAGTTAGCCTCTGCGCTGTACTGGCATTTTTCTGTCATCTTCGTCTATTGCGTCACGCATATTTATATTAATCGGCTAGTCTATAATCAATATTATATGACTTAATGATAGTTAAATATTTAATATCAAAGCAAGAACTTAACTAGATATGGACGTCTAAACCTTATTGTATAATTTTGTTTCATTCCTTAGCATAAATTCTTCAGTTTTTTAGGGCAGTAATTAGTGTTTATTTTTTAATTTTACGGGTGTGAAAGAACGGGTGGAGTTACTTCGACTGTGGAGTGTCTAATGCTAACAATAGGCGGTATTTAGCATTACCCCACAGTCGGGTTAACTCTTCCCGTCCATACGCATCTTTGAGCATGCCCCACGCGCGCAAATAACGCTCTCGCAAAGTGAACTGGCGATGGAATCAATCGGTCCAAAGTAAAGTAAGCGTTCGTTAATATGGCACATCGAGTCTCAGAAGACTCCGCCCTGTAGAGCGTCGGCTTTTTACTGTCGAACACAAAGTTAAGTAGGCAGAGACTTCTCTCTACCGAAAGATGTTTTTCTGAAACGAAGGCACCCGTTTTTTTAAGAGCGTTCACAATCTAATCTCATTGTTAATGTGTACAAAGTGTATATCTCTCCCATTTACGGTTTCACCGGGGTATACATTTTATAGCTATTTTCATTGAAATGAGATTGCGGCATTTTTATCTTTTAAGTATGGGAATTTGTCTTCTGACGTGCTATATCAACGACCGGGTACTGCACAGCACGTGCGCATGGGGACGTACTCACAGATGTAAGACTGCAGTTAGCAGAACGAAGGGTCCAACAGGCTCGGGGACTCTGCTTCCATGCAGTGATGATGGTTCCCCTCCATTTCGTTTCAGTCCTTTTACGTTTAAAACTAAATGTTAACGCATTGTCCTCTGCTTAGGGTTACTAAAGGTGCAAACAGATTTGATCGATTTTCGACTATCGTCTTCTCTTCATTTCTTCGTACGGGACCGAAGTTTTAAGAGAACAAGTCGTTAAGATTGTAAATCGGGCAAATTAGTAGCACCTCCATCTAATTTCTTCATACTGACGGCATATGATTTCTGACGATTGTACTGGACCGTGAGAGATTTTGGCTTTGTAAAAAAAAAGAAGAGTTTTAGAGCAGTTTGTGGATCATCTTAGAATACGGACATCGTCGGAATATATACTGCTACCAATTCGTTGGAACGCAGACATGTCGTCATGATCCAGGCTACACATAGTTATTACATCTTAACTAATCCACAATGCCGGACAGTCTGCGTACACGGATTCTCACTTCTTCCTTCTAAATTGCCTTCAAGTATAGTCTATCATTAGTTAGCCTAAATCTTCGCCTTCATAGTATGCTAGTCCCACCGCGAGTAGGTAATCACTAGGGACAGCTGTCTATTTTTTTCGTCTTAGTCGCCACTGTATATCTTATATCTTAGTTTCTCTAGCACGTCGATGCGTCACCATTTAGCAAAGTTTTTTTTTCTAAATTCTATTTACATTTTATTTAATCTCCAATAAAAACCTAATTATTGCCTTAATGAAACTGAATTCTAAATAATTTACTGTACAATATGTTTGTGTATTTTGATGTATTTGAACGTACGGTTTTGTTCTATTTCGATGAAATGTGGTTCGAATGTTATTTAATTGTTATTGACGTTAGTTATTAGTTATATGGTTACCAATTACAAGTGAAAAGCGTTTTTTTTTTCAAGTGCTACCAAATATTATTGTATCATTTAGGTTTAGTTGTGCGTGTACTATTTTGAAAATGTACTTTTTTTTATGTAAACGATTAATGTTGTGTTGTTACGTTGTTGACTGTGTACTTGGTATAATTTATAATGTTTAATTATATTTTTAAGACGTTTATAACACGGGGGATGGATAAGCGAAAGAACAAGATCTTATTCGTGGAAATCGTAGATTCAAATTTCGCGATTGTACAAATACGAAGTCTCTTATCTATCAACTGAACCATATCTACGTTCTGATATAATATCTTAACAGAATAAGTATGTACGTATTAGCGCCGCTCCTTCAGAAGTAATCTAAAGAAATGAATCGCTATGTTTCTTCTTCCTTGTAATACCACTTTCTACTTCAGAGATTTCTTTCTAACTAAGAAGCTAGTTTTTACTATCGTACATTAAGGTAAATTCACAGCTCAATACTTCCCTGAAATCGGTATTTTCTATCAACTGACGGCAACATCTCTTCGAGGCTATGTAAGTTGATCTGCAATACCTGTTCGCTTCAGGCCACTTCAGCTGCCTGTTTTGTCCCAGCACTTCACGACGCACGACTGTCCATTGGCACCAAATATCGATTCCGAAATGTTTTAATTGGTTTCACAACGACCCAAGAAATCAAGCATTTCATTTCTTCCTTACCATTTCACAAATGTTTCAGCTTTACCCCTAGAATATGAACCACTTCACACCATTACTTGTTCTCTAATAGCTCCAAATTCTTCCCTGCCTTCAATATTTTGATTGGCATCTCTTTTTACCCTTCGGTCGGCATGCTTTGAAGCTGCCATGAATTGTCATTTTTCTTCGTCCATCTTCACCACTAAAGCGATCTCAATAATATCTTGTCCCGGACAACTACCCTCATCTTCATTACAGAATTCCTTGAAAAAAATTCTAAAGTGTCAATCTTCAATCACAGTTATCAATATGACTTCATAGCTGTCACACGAGACATGCTATTCTATGCACGTCTCCGTTTTCTCCCCTCGTTCTGCCGACTTCCCTGTTTACCTTTATCCCTCGTTCTTCTCCATATCTTTTTCTCTTTCCTTCTTTTAGGATGAGTCCTATTGTTCTTTCTCCCTTTAGGCTCTTCTATTCCTTATCCTTTCCTTGCATTCCTAAAACAAAAACAAGAGGTTGTGTCTTCCAAAATGGAAATAATAGGAGAAGGTTGCTATAAGTGGACCACTTCACGACAACATAATATCTCAAAAAAACTGATAAAATGAAAGCAGTTTAATATTTCTATTTCGTAGATCCATAAAATAATCAAACGCACAAACAATTCGGGCACACTTTTTGGTATAAACAAAGAAAACTAAATCTTGGGCTGTTGCCTTCTTTGGACCATGGGTATCTTTATTGAACCACCAGGTTGCCATTAATGGACTTCGAGATATTTGTTCTAGAGGTCCAATCAAAGTAACTTATTATAATGATTAATATGATTAAATTATGACATACGAGCAGAGTTAAACAATACTCTTAAACATACGACAACTAAACAAACTATAGTTATAGGCTATTTAGCTACTGATAAAATTTTACATTTGGCACATTTAATGAGATCAAAAAATTATCAAAATTAAGATTATTATCTAGTCTCATATTTTCTACTTTTTATGAATTTCACAGATATCAAAATAAATATTTTTATTCGTTAACTGAGAAGTGGTAATATTTATTTAACAGAAACTTAAATCTAATGATAACGTAATTAAAACTAACATGATTAGACAAAATTGAATAATGGAATCACAATTAAATTCTCAAATGCTTCATAACAGTACACGCAAACAAATATGAATAGAATGAGACATCAAATTTTTCCGAGTCAAATAATATGATTTTGACCGTCGCAAACACAACCGCACGCGTCACTCCTCACCACGAGCCGCAGCAGAGGTCAATTCGGCTCAGTAGGACCCTAACTGAGCCGGCATTGACTCGTGTCGACTAGTTTCGTCTTGGGCAGTTTTGGAAATACCTTGGTGGTCCAATGAAAGAGCTAGTCCAATGATCGCAACTTTCTTCTATGTCTTATTATATTGTGCACTTCTTATCACTCCTACCTACCCTACCCTCTGTCCAAATCTTAACTAATGCGTCACCATGTGTGTACTTCTAGCGGCGAATATTCTGACTACGAAATTATTCCCACCACAAATTGACATTCCCTACTACTGCGAAATAGAAGAATAATTTCGATTGAAATATTAATAGTCATGTGCTCATAATTCCTGCACATCCCTGCCACTATGTCAGTCGATATTTTAGAATGAATGTATTTCGATATGTATAAAGCCACAACTTCGACTGTACGCAGAGAGAAAAACGAGACACTCCATATAAAAGAAAAATTACTAGATACATGCATTATAAAATGTCAATTTTTTATATGAACAATTCAAAATGGACTAAAATGTACATACTTATAATGTTCGCACTATCATCACCATAAGTGAATAATCAGCACGAATTAATTACAGCGTAATAAAAACTCAAAAAAAAACAATTGTTTATTATTTTATAAAACTAGTCGTACTTGGTGATTAATTGTAATATGTCGGTTTTGAGAAGTATGAAACCGTTAAATAATTATTGAGAACCACATCGTTTAAAAAAAACTAAATAGAAACTGACGTATCGCAATGAATTATCCTGTATGCGAACCAATTCCTACTACAGAAATTTCCACGATATTGAAATGCTAAAGTAAAGAATATTTTGTACTTACTAGTTCAAATAAAATAGCCTTTGGAAACGAGTCACTTCGAAGGTTCCTTACACGAAGCCTGAATCCAGAGCCCATATACTAACGAGGGTAACCTTTATGGCTGACGAGTCCAGCTCGCAATTGGTAAGCTTTTATGGAAACCTTACAAGTAAAACTACAGCTGATCTGTAAGAAATTCAAGCAACATCTCAAGGGTCACTTATTGACTGGCTGGAAGCAGTACTTACTTCATCCCAGATGTGATACAAATCCTCCCATAGCGCTGTGATCATCGTAAAGCTGTTCGTGCCTCCGAGGATGTGGACCCTATTTCGGCTGCTGGTGTGTTACTATCATCTATCAAAGTATTCAAACTTTATCCTTAACTACAGTTGGCACTAAATATATCCTGCAGAAATATGAGACTTGATAAAAGGCTGAGCGATATAGGAGTCAACCTAAATAAGTTTAGACTTAGGCCTGCTGTCTAGGGACCCGTAGCTTCATAGTCGCGTATTCGTCAATATACGCTCTGCTCTGTCGACGAAGCTCCGACGACACGACGGCCTGATGCTGCCGCTGCTTCATCGACATAGTTTTGTATAAATGATATTTATTCTGCAAATAGGTTTATAAAACACTTACACGTCAATTATTTTTTTTTCGTCATTTTAAACTGGGGGGTCAGGGGTCAGTCTCTTTTAAAATCCATGCAGATTTGTCTGATATGGTCTTTTGAATAAAGAACCATACAGATTTGAGTGGACCTGTCCAGTCAGTGCAAGCATTTGTCAGTATTCGCAAAGCTCAACTCAGGACTACTAAGGAGCTCAACGACTTGACGAACAATACCAAAGAAAGGATATTTGGGTAGGCCGCAGAAAATACTCAAATTGCCAGACATACGTTAAAATTACTGAAAAGAAAAAAAAAGCAATCAACATAGTCCGTGAGTTCACAATAATAAAAGGAAATTTATGTAAGCTTCACTCAAGCGTACACCAACCGTATAATGACGAATACGCGTCTATTAATATATTAATAATATTCCACAACTATCACACAACGCCGTCTAGTCCCAAGCTAAGCAGAACTTGTGTTATGAGTACTAGACAACTGATAAACATACTTATATATTTCTTAATACTTACATCTATAGATAAATTACACCCAGACACAGAACAAATGATCGTGCTCATCACACAAACATTTGTCCTGGGTGGGAATCGAACCCACGACCTTCGGCATAGCAGTCAGGGCCACTAACCACTAGACCAACAGGCCAGTCAAAATGTCTATGAAGCTCAGAAAGTCTATGAAGCTACGCATCCGTAAACAGTAGGCCTTACGAATAGGAAACGGCCGTCAAAGTATGCTGTTATGAAACTGATTAGGTTATATGAGGTTATGTCCCTGTGGGATATGATGTTAAGAGAGACTTAACGTAACTACTCGAAATACTATGATTTAGAAGATGGCACGGTCCATACGATACTTTGTGAGTTTTTTGAGGGCCGCTGTTATAAGCTAATTTTAACCCTTTAACCGCTTTCCGACGAGTGTTTTCGTGTCCTATTCGCCGCGGTCGTGTATTTGCGACTAGGCAGGTACTCCATCTCGTCACAGAAGAGCTGACGAGATGGAGTATTTGGCCGTGGATGTACGACTCTGGCGGAATAAATGCGAGAATATTTGTCAATAATAATAATATAAAATGTTTATTTTCTCATCACAAAGTTACTTAATGCTAACACTTTACAATTTGCATGAATTATTGATTATATCTGAGGTAGGCGGTTGTAGGGTTAATGCAGTTAGGTTCAAATTCGTGTTTTTATAGACAAAGAGCTTTAGCACAGAGAATGCGATGCGATCTGCTGAGCTGTAGCTATCTATGCGATGTATTGCGCGATACAACAATGCACCCAACCTTTGAGTGAGTATCACACTGATCTTGGTGTGAAACATAAATTACTTACGGTTGCAAGTCACGAGCAAAGCCATGCCGAAGCAAAGCTAATAGCTATAGATGCACCTACTTGAAATTTGTTGTTGAATGCACATCATTAACTAAGCGAAATGAATTAGCGACCTAAGCATATAAGAATAAATTAAAAAAAAGGTCATGGAGTGTAGACTATTTTGTTTTCATTGAAAACTAAACAAAGAATTTTCCGACTTCCTATACTAGGCAAGTTTCTATGGAATTACAAATTTATTATGCCCAAAATAACAAAAGGTGATAAATTATAGTTTAGTCCAAAAAGCAAAGTCTAGTGCAAAAAATGCTTTAATTAACATTGCAAAAAGTACCTAAGAAATAATTAATTCAGCAAAATGTTAGCCTAGGATACAGTGTAGTTAGGTACTGTAAAAACGGTCATGGCTATCAATGCTATCATTCATGCATAAGACCCCAGGTGCCCAAGTCTGCTATTTTTCTATATTCGTCATTCCAATACGATCCCATTGTCATTTTGCTAAAAGTTCGTAATCTGCTAATTCTTAATGATCGATCACTGATCGGTGTTGTGGTAGAATGACAATGTCGAGCTGCCTCGTAACAAATTAAAGGCAATGACTGAACAATGACGTTTTATTGGTAGGTCACTGATCAAAGGAACTGTCAAAATTTTAGCAGATTACCGCATACGTCAGACATTCATTTGTCATTATGTACTAGACAATTAGAGGCCATTTCTTTCAATGGAGTGTCATTGGTTGACCATAGGAAGTCATAATGACGCCATTCAGTAGATTACCAAACTTGTCAAAATTCAACAATTATAAACAGAATAGTCGAAACCGGCTCAATTGCCAAAAAAAGAAAAAAAAAAAACAATTATAAAATCAATGATAGACCATTCTGACACTATTGTAATAGTAGACTTGAGGCCCAGGAGCTTTACCATGACATGTTAAAATGTCAAGTAAGACAGAGGGATGGCCTAGGGTTGCCAACTGTAATTACTCTAAAATAGAATATTGCACTATATCATGTAGGCGTACTCTATAATAACACTAATAGAGGACGTTAAAGTACACAATGCTTTCTATACTAGTGCCAGTCACGCATATATTATGCATATCTATTATCGTAACCAAAAATGTCAACTTTGCTGAGAGTCTTTTCGGTCATGAATGTGAAGCGGGAAGAGAGGAACAGGACTTATTGAAATTGTTTTTTTTTTTTTTTTTAATACTCCACAACTATCACACAACGCCGTCTAGTCCCAAGCTAAGCAGAGCTTGTGTTATGGGTACTGGACAACTGATAAATATACCTATATATTTCTAAATACATGCATATATAGATAAAGAACACCCAGACACAGAACAAATGATCGTGCTCATCACACAACCATTTGTCCTGGGTGGGAATCGAACCCACGACCTCCGGGTATAGCAGTCAGGGCTACTAACCATTAGACCAACAGGTCAGTCATTTTTAGCTGCTGAATCCTGATCTATGTAAACTTAGAGTAGATTTTTATTATTAGAGTAGGTTGGAGTCGTACCTACCTACAATTCTTTTGAAAACAATGAAAAATTGTTATGTACTGCAAAAAGAAAAAAAACGCTCGATCTGTAGGTGTTATGGAGCTGAGTGCTGCAGTAACAAATATCCACGTTTGATACACGTTTTTCGGTTTTTCAATACCTACACTTACGAAGATATAAATAAACGGAAGTTGACGCTTGACTCATGGGGGTCACTTAGCACCCAGCCTGATACGATAAATGTAATAAATTGTAGCGGAGGCGAGCTCGCGCAATTTTCCGCGCTAGTGCGAAAAACAGCAAGTTGCAGGTCTAAAAGTGGTAGGGATTAAAGTGGGATTTCCATTAAGTGTATTGAAAAATATATTTGCGGTAGCAACAGATATGTATTTACTACTCATTAAACCATCATAATAGCTCTCGTCTTTAATCACAAGGTAAAGCGTCAAATTTATATGAAAATAGAACAATATAGCTCTTTTCTAAGTTACAGAGTTGTGCTAATGGTTTTAATGAGTATAATATTGTGATAATATATATATGTCTTTATCGCAAACATATAGTTTTGTCTTACTATTCGATACTGAATTGCAAATTACGAAATACTTACGAAAAATTGTATTTACCATTCACCTTACTTACGAAAGTAAATATACGATGTTTACCTCTTACCTCACATATTCGAGCTAAGCTAAGCTAAATAAGCTTCGCTTGTGGTTTTAAACCGGCTAATATAACCCTTAAGCTGTAACGTGAAGAATCTTTATGTGATGGCTAGCTTCTACCAACGGCTTCACCTGCGTGAAAATTGTTTTCTCTTTGGACCCCCGTTTCACCCTATTAGGGGGCGAATTTTGGAAAATCCTCTCTTAGTGTTCGCCCACATCATAGAAGGAAACCTTGTGCAAAATTGCACAAACTTAGTCCCAGTAGTTTCGGCTGTGCATTGATATGTCAGTCAGTCAGTTTCTTCTTTTATCTAAATAGATTACTGAGCGGCTGGATGATACAATTTTGGTCTAGGTGTAGCTAAAAGCTGATTT
This sequence comes from Mythimna pallens, assembly GCA_961205895.1. NCBI lineage: Eukaryota > Metazoa > Arthropoda > Insecta > Lepidoptera > Noctuidae > Mythimna > Mythimna pallens. Next base: position 3,324,695 of record OY540824.1, read on the forward strand.
TGGAGACCTGTAGGTTGATCGTTCTATTTGCTGGCGAGTCAGCTGCTCCATTTAAACGCTGGAGCACGCTTGAAGTAACCTATTCTTGACTTAAAGACGCCTAGGTTGTAGCTATCAGGAACCACAGACTTAGCTGTACGCACAATGAATGCGTTCCCAAAACATTTGGGTGGGATGTCGACCATGTAGCTACTAGTGGATGCACCACTACGCTGTACGCCTGCGATGCAGTATGCTGTATTACGGAGAATTACCATATTGCTAGAGGGGTACCATAATTATAAATGGTCTACCGACTTATAATCTCGCTATTTAAACAAACATAAGCTCATAGTTGCTAGTGTCTCTCATCTATATATATAAAAGGAGAAACTGACTGACTGACATATCAACGCACAGCCAAAACTATTGGGACTAGGAGCATGAAATTTTGCACAAGGTTTCCTTTCATAACGTAGGCGAGCACTAAGAGAGGATTTTCCAAAATTCACCCCCTAAGTGGAGGAAACGGGGGTTCAAAGTTTGTATGGAGAAACCTAATTTTACGCGTGTGAAGCCGCGGGCAGAAGCTAGTCTATATATAAAAGAAGAAACTGACTGACTGACATATCAACGCACAGCTGAAACTACAACACCTAGGAGCGTGAAATTTCGCACAAAGTTTTCTTTTATGACGCAAGCGAACACTAAGAGAGGGTTTTGTAAAATTCACCCCCTAAGGGGATGAAACGGGGGCCCAAAGTTTGTATGGAGAAACTGACTTTCACGCGGGCAAAGCCGGTAGAAGCTAGTTACTTAATAATAAAAGTAAGTATTATTAGGTAAAATAATGACTGCCTCGTCGGTTTTGTGGTTACAAGAGCTGCTACCGAGCGTAACGTCCCGAGTTCGATTCTCGGGATAAATATGACGGTTTTTCAACAAACACTTTATAACTTGATGTGGTCTGTTCCCTATACGACAACTCTGAGAAGAAAAATTCGGGAGGCAGTCTCTTTTAAGTCTAAACAATATCTTATATCTAATGTCTAGGATGGTCTTTCGAAGAAAGATCCATACAGATTTGAGTAGTTCTGTCCAGTAATTGCAAGTCAGTAGGTAGTTCATAACTAGATATTCATATTCAGCAGAACATAATGTTCAGCCTATAATTATATTCTGTATAGTTTGCTAGACAGTTGCAGTAAGAAGTACTGCTGCGTTATTTTTAGTACAGCGCCATCTATTGGGGCGTCGACGAACGGGCATCATACCAACAGATGGCGTTGTCTACCGGACAATTGAATACGACTACCGAGTATTCGCGCAGTGCCCTCTTTCTGTAGGGCGACGCGACGTGACGTATCGTTCCAAGATGTTTAGCTTCGGATAAGCGCCACTAGATGGCGGAGTCTACACCGTGTACTGCAACACGGACACTTGAACAACCATCATAGACAATAGTTTCAAACCACAGATTTGGCGTTGTTTAAGATATTAATTTGAGCTTTCGAGTTGCATATAGAGATAATAATAATTGTGAAACAGAAGTGGTTGCAAGCAACTGTAACTATAGGTATCATGTTCATGTGCAAAGTGAACTTCTAAACTTTAACAGCGAATTTTATCAACATTAGTACGTTAAGAATAATTGACAAATACTCAATTAGATGGAGTTAGTAGATGGGAAAATTAAATTCCTATCTTTATAAAAGAAAAGAAAGAATCCTTTGTATTGACCAAATGTTTTCGGCTATTAAATCAAATTAATTAAACACTTTTATTAAAAACAAAGCATTTATTTCAAACTAACCTCTGCCATCGGACTCGCCCGCGCGAAATTATATTCTGTATAGTTTACTAGATAGTTGCGGTAAGAAATGCTGATGCGTTATTTTTAGTACAGCGCCATCTATTGGGGCGTCGACGAACGAGCATCACACCAACAGATGGCGTTGTCTACCGAACAATTGAATACGACTACCGAGTATTCGCGCTGCCCTCTTTCTGTAGGGCGACGCGACGTGACGTCCCGTTCCAAGATGTTTAGTTTTGGATAAGCGCCACTAGATGGCGGAGTCTACACCGTGCACTGCAACACGGACACTGAACAACCATAGACAATAGTTTCAAACCACAGAATGTGGCGTTCTATATTAATAGTTGAAATGGCTTATCGAGCAAGCTTTTTATTCTTTTGAAGAATTTACGATTTAATTTAATTTAACTTTGACGCTAATTTGGAATGTTTTGACTTTTATTTTAATTTGTAATTTGACTTCGAGTATTATTTATTATTTTTTTTTCTTTGTTATATCTTTTATTTGTTTGTCATTTTTTATTATTTGACATTGATAAGTAACTAATCATTTGTTGACAAATTTTATGTAACATCCTTTAAATGACTATTAAGAATCCCTTACCAATAAATTACTATGACTATGACTATGAGTTGTTTACAGAGATAATAATTGTGAAACAGAAGTGATTGCAAGCAACTGTAACTACACGTACCAATTTCACGTGCAAAGTGAACTTTAAACTTTTACAGCGAATTTTATCAACATTAGGACGTTAGGAATAATTGACAAATTCGCAACTACAACGAATTTAGTAAATGGGAAAATTAAATTCTATCTTTGAAAAGAAAAGAGAGTAAACATTTAATCAATCCTTAATTTAATTTGATTAATAGTCGTTTTTGGCTATTGACTTTTATCAAAATCAAAATCAAAGCATTTATTTCAAACTAGCTTCTGCCATCGGCTTCGCCCGCGCGAAAGTTGGTTTTTCCATACAAACTTCCAACCCCCGTTTTTCCCCCTTAGGGGTGAAGTTTCGTAAAATCCACGCGAATACACTCTATAACGAACCTACCTGCAAAATTTTAAGTTTGTAGGTGTTATAGTTTCTGAGATTTCTTGATTAATCAGTGAGTGGTATTTCGCTTCAATATATATAGATAAACCTTTTACAGGCTCTTGAATTGTCAAGAAGTCAGTCAGTCAAAACAAAAAGATGCTTATTGCACATTCCAAAGCGTAGGTCTCTATGGAGCAAAATGTGCAAGAAACTCCATGGACAATCTTTTCAATCATGTATTACAAATATCTCGGCTCAGCTCAACCATTTTGAAGGGAACCGAATGATCCAAGTCCAACACACGCGCCGCCATCGGTGAGACATTTGAGTAAGCATGACAAACTCTCAACTGACATGTTCATATATGTCAAAACAACTCAACAATCAATCAATTAGGTAACCTAAAACATTACTTACATTAATTGCTCCATGGTATTCACGTTTACAAACTCTGCAATAAATGCTTATAGATTATATAATACTATAATTTGTTTATTTATTTATTTAAATGTATCCAAATAAAAAAAAAGTAATTTCCAAACGAATCAATTTGTGCGCCATAGTGGTAGTGGAGCTGGACCAGCATTGAGCCAAGCATTTTTGTCTTCAGTATAATCCTCTTTTACAAAAACTAATAAATACCATACATGCTTGTCTGTATATTGTGCTACTGTTCCCTTAGATAATCGCACCGAAGGAGATTGTAAATGGCTCTAATGGATCTTTTCTATTTAAAAATTGAGTCGATGTCTTCAGCCCATCCCCATACGTAGTAAGATACTGTATGACATGATACTATGAAAATAACTATAATAGACTAGTCTAGCAGTATCGATAACCATGAATTGGCGGATTTTTCTAACAGCATATGCAGCTGAGCTAAGCCGTTCTTCAAGAGATGTTAATGTGGATCCCATTGTAGCCTTGAGTCAAGCGTAATCTCTCCAGGAAAACCATATTATCGACGAATTCTAGTTTCTCATTGTTCAATACTCTGTCACAATTACATACTTTTGACATTTGGTAAGGCAAAAAACTATTCGAAAAAACAAACCTACTAAACCTCAAACAACTTTACACATATTACACCTGCATTCACATAAAAAAAAAATCACCACGAATTCTGTACAATCAAACATTCAACTACGTAAAAAGACAACAACATACATTACTAGAAGTAAAAACAAGTTTCAACTAATGACTGCACGCGCACGAACTAACTACGGCAAAAAAACAATACTGTTTGAAGGAGCACGGCTGTTTAACGATTTACCCGAAGAATTGAAGAAATGTGATAACATTAATATGTTTAAATCAAAATAAAAAAAAAACATGTCTATAACATAATATGACGTCACCAACACACGAGATGTGAATATTTCAATACTTTTATGCTGTTATTTGTATCTCATTTTAAGTGTACTGTAATTGTTCTTATGAGAATAAATTCTTTAAACCCAACCCAAAATCTTATACATTTAGTTATTTTTCCATTTAGAACTAGATATAATATAGGCACCTGCAGTAGGGCGTTATTTTCGTCGTCGAAATTATTAGTCTATCTTAAAAATCAAAGAAGTGTCGTCGGGAAACAATATCATCTTAAGTTTGTTTTGCAATAAATCGTGTAAATCATTAATATAAATTAAAAATAAAAAGGACCTAAAATTGAAGCTTGGGGCATCCCCATTTTCACATTTAATCACCATTGAATTGACACCATCGGAACTAATTTCTGTCTATCATTCAAATAAGATTTTAATAAACATAACGCTGCTTTGCTTATTCCGTAATGCTCAAGTTTCAGGGCCCCAAGTCTGCTATTTTTATAAATTCGTCATTCCAACACGATCGCATTGTCATTTTGCTAAAAGTTCGTAATCTGATAATTCATAATGGTCGATCATTGATCGGTAAATTTTCTCGTACTAGAGTTGTTGTAGAATGACAATATCGAGCTTATTAAAAGCAATGACGTTCTAATGGTAGGTCACTGATCAAAGGAACTGTTAAAATTTTAGCAGATTACCGCATACGTCAAATATTCATTTGCCAGTATGTACGAGATTACCACTTCTTTCAATGGAGTGTCAGTGGTTGACCATTGGAAAGTCATAGTGATGCCATTATATTAGTAGATTACCAAACTTGTCAAAATCAACAATTATGATACCAAGGATAGATCATTCTGACACTATTGTAATAGTAGACTTGAGGCTCTGGAGTAATATTTCATAAACCACACAATCAAACGCCTTAGACAGGTCGCAGAAGATACTTAGGTACCTATAGCATCTTGTTAACCTTCAATAACTCTCGGTGTTTACTGCTGCCCTGGTACCCACAGCTTATTACTGCATTTGTAGCTAGTTAGTTGTTACTCTAAATGTGTTTTACACAATATCGCTTTTTTTACCGGATATCTATGGTGTTTTAGTAAGGAGACACCAGCGTCAGTTGTACGAGTACAACGTTCTTTAATGAAACCATACTGTTTATCGTGCAAAATGTTATTCGTGTTAAAATGATTGAGCATTTGATTTAACATTACCTTTTCGATTACCTTACTAAAAACTGGGAACATGGATACTGGCTTACTGCCCCTGGATTTAAAAAGAGGTATCACTTTACTATTATTTCATAAGATCTGGAAAGATTCCTTAATCTACACACTAATTAATCAACATACAAACTTTGATAGACATAGATACCCCATAGATCTTTGGACAATTCAACCTTGATTTGTTTAATAGTAGATTATCTGACTAGGGGATAAAGCAATGTCTTTAAGTCGCGGGCGGCATGTTGAATTCCGACCGAAACGAAGGTTGCTAAGTTTTAATCCCGAACGTCAGTGAGGGATTTATATAATTAACTCCCGAGCATTACGAGCATAGCATTGCGTATATAGAAACCTGAGTGAAGTGAGAAATTCAAGCCGTCCAAGACAATGACAGCTTTATCCCCGTCTTGGATACTCTACTTTTTACACCATCTGTGAGATAATTAAAAGACAATTTTAAACTAAAACCAATTATTATAATTAGAGAAATATAAGTTTTATTTTCAAGTTAATCTTAACTATCACTCATCATGTTTTACTACCCTACCCTACTCTATATTACTCTACCCTACTCGATAAAAAGTATCCTACGTCCGTCTCCTGGTTCTAAGCCACGTCCCCACCAATGACTTTCTTTACCATATATAATTATTCCCTAGGGATTGCATATACTACATTATCTCCCTAGGGACGTAAAGACTTGCTTTAAGTAATTGTTGTATGACATATAAAAGGCCATTATCGAGCAGGTCGTGTACAAAAGCTTTTATCACTGTTATATTAAATCAAAAGCTAGCAAAGAAAGAAGAGAAGGATTTAGGGTTTCAGTAGTTTTAACAAGTATACTGGTAAAGGAATTTACAAATTATTGCATAAATAGTTTTTTTTTTATCGCTAATAATACCATGAGGAGTCTCCGACATGTAATCATTATTACGTATTTTGTACCTTCTGTATACGCTGATGTATTGGGAAAAGGTGTAGTACCTACCTACTTAAAAAATGTCTTCGATATAGGATTTGGTACATGTGGAATCCTGGAGGAACGCTGGCCTAATGCTGCGTAACGAGCGTACGTGACCCACCACCACACCGCGCCGCTCCTTTGATGACTACCACTCCACCGCGCACATGATGTTAGAAAGTAGCAGATTCTGAACTAATTGACCTCCGTTGGTGTAATTGCTGCAAGGCGTTCCGATGTGGGAAAACAAATAAATAAATAAGTTTTACGTACTGAGGTACACATACGACGCTTTGATCACCAGTTATTACGAGTATACTAGCCCCATTTAATAAGGAGGCTCACCTATTGTTATCAATCGAGTATGAGTCCAGACTTCAAGCTGCTATTAAGAAAAAAAAAACCCAATACCTAACACTTTGTACCCGAACCGGGACTCGAACCAAGACTATAGTTGATCAATGGAGTAGACACAAATATCTACCATTAGCATAATAATACTGTAATCAGCCTTATAATGTTCCCACTGCTGGGAGTCAGGCCTATATATCTTCGAATTTTAGATTTTAGGGTATTGTCATTATGTTCTTCTTTACTGTTTTGGGAAAATTGGTGATGAAAATAAATTATTACAAAGTAATGCGCCTGACTGAGTTTGAACCAACGATCTTACAGCCACTAGTCGTCTAATAACTGGCGACGCATGTCTGTCAACACATATATGATTATAGATCTAACGTCTCAACCAATCAGAACATTTCAAAATTGAAAAAAAAAACCGTCCCGCAAGCATATTCCACGCATTACTTACAATAAATACTTGTATGAAATAGCTAGTAGCTTCAGCTACTAGATGTTAGAGTAGAACTAATTTTGTGAAAAGAAAATAAACTATTTGTATTTGAAAGGGACATCTGCGGGGGTTAAGCGTGCGGAGCAATCCCGCATGCGTGACCAAAACCGCACGATATTAAAAACACTAAGCGTTTCGCCTCGTAGTTTATCAGCGTACATTGAAGGACTGGAACAATTTGCCTGTTGCGGGCTTCCCGTCCGAACTTATAATTTAGATGCCATCAAGGCTAGAGTGAAAGGGTCGTCTGCATCATGTGGGATCACAGTCAAGTACTAGTTATCTCTTTGTGGGATATATATATAAAAAAGTGGCCCCCTGGTAACTCATAATATTGTGTACATCTATCTATTAACTGCTCCACATTTGTTGTAATATATACATTTTTTCTTTTCTTCCTACACATTGCTTTTGCAATATTTTTTATATTAGTAGACGCCAACCACCATAAATTCGTTAGTAAGTAATTTTCTTTTTGTTGACATGTCATTTATTGATAATTGTAATTACTTATTGTTCTTGTTTTTTTTTTTATATAGCTTCTTTTTTTTTTAATGTGAATGTGAGAACACCGTGGACTTCGCAAATTCTTAGGTTACTTCCTATTACGACTCACTTTTTTTTTTTTTTAATATTATTATTTTTATTGTGCTTTTGGGTACAATATCGACTGGTCTACACTGTTCTTACATAATGTCTATTAATACTGTAATATGAAAATATTGTAAACAATCATTTTTTTAAAAGAGTAACCATGGAGTTTCAAGCCGGTTCTTCTCCATAGGAAACGACCAATTTGGAACCGTGCACTAACTTCTGACGTTTTATAAGTGCCCATGTAAGCCTATGTGAAATAAAAAATTTTTGACTTTGACTTTGACTTTGAGTCAAATACTGGTAGGAAAAAGTATATGTCGCCATTAGGTGGGAAGGCGGAGCAGCTGCAGAGGGAGGCGCTCTGAAGGGCCGCGCGCTGGCGGAGCTCGGCCCCTTTTACTGAAGGGAAGCCGATTGGCCGATAAGATACTAGTTTTAAGTAAAATATATATCATATCGACAGTAATAATTAAAAAAACAATTTACCTTTATACTACATAACTCTCTCGATTACAATATGCTTTCATGTATCTGAAAGCAGTGATTAAATGAAATAAACACTTTTTTTCTATCTCTGAAAGAATACATATTAAGTATTATAATTATGAAAATACATTATTACAATTTTTTTTCACACATCTATCGCACAACGCCATGTAGTCCCAAACTAAGCAGAGCTTATGATATGAGTACTAGATAACTGATAAGTTACACCCAGACACAGAACAAATAATCGTGCTCATCAAACAAACAATTGTGGGAATGGGAATCGAACCCATGACCTCCGACATAGCAGTCAGGGCCACTGACCACTAGACCAACAGGCCAGTCAAACACAACAGCCAGTCAAAGATATTCTACAATAACATGTAATTTTTTTATTTATTTTGATTTATTTTCTTTTGACTTGACATCCACTTAGGTTATTATCTATATATATAAAAGGAGAAACTGACTGACTGACATATCAACGCACAGACGAAACTACTAAGACTAGGAGCGTGAAATTTTGCACAAGGTTTCCTTTTATGACGTAAGCGAGCACTAAGAGAGGGTTTTCCAAAATTTATTCCCTAAGGGGTTGAAATGAGGGTCCAAAGTTTGAATGGAAAAACCTAATTTCACGCGGGCGAAGCCGCTGGCAGAAGCTAGTCTGTACACAAAGAGAAAAATCAGAAAATAGTAAGTTTTGTCAAAACCAATCAAACGATTTTATTAGGTAAAACTTAGCATCTTACAAAATTATAAAAGCAAACGCAGAAAAATAAATTTCCTTCGTAAAACCACCGTGGTTTTACAGTATTTTGTGTAGCTACTTACCAATTATTTTATTTATAAGTTCTGAAACTGCGTAAAGCGGACGCCGTGGTCCCACACTAAAGTGCTCCGCTATAGTGACCCACGCGGGCAACCAAAATCAAAGTCAAAAGTTTTTTATTTCACATAGGCCTACATGGGCACTTATAAAACGTTAGAAGCTAATGCTTGGTTCCAAATTAGCCGTTTCCTATGGAGAAGAACCGGCAAGAAACTCCATGGTTACTCTTTTAAAAAAATTGTTGTTCTTACAATATTTTCATATTACAGTATAAGTAGATATTATGTAAGGACAGTGTAGACTGGTCAATATTGTACTAAAAAGCACAATAAAAAATGAGTCGTAATAAGAAGTAAACTAAGAATTCGCGGAGTCTATAGTGTTCTCACGTTCACATTATAAAAAAACGAGTGTGCTTATGACCACACGACTGAAGTGAAACTTCTTTCGCTCCATCTGTATGTATATATATATATATGTGTGTACAATATATACATGTATACACATATACATATATTAATTTTCTACAAATATTTAAATTTATTTCATGGTTTCACTTCCGTTCGCCTTGCCCGATCACACTTTTCGTAACGCTTACGTCACGCGTTCGCCAGCTTACTCCCCAAGTCAAGCGTGCGTAAAGAAGTTTCACTTCAAAAAACTGAAAAGAAAGAAAAATAAGTTCAGTCCAGTAATAGCGTACAAACCAATTTAATTAAAACAAAACTGCAGCAGTCGGGACCTATATTCTATGGAATGATTTTAGTCTAGATTATTAGGGACCCATTAAAATAATGAAGGCTACTTTTAATTTTCCCGCGGTAGCGGGACTTAATTCCCAGGGGGATATAAAAACGGGGAGTAACGAAGTCTCGAGTAACAGTTAGTAGATAATAAATAACATATTTCCTATTGTATTTATTTTTAATATGGACATGATATACCATTTCAAAATCCTCATGATGAGCCCTTTACATTGATACCCATATCGAAGCAACAAAAAAAAATACCTTAAATTATGGCATTTCACTGTCGTTATGTTGGGTTTTTCTTAACGTCACCTATCTAAGAACACTTGGGTTATTACGACGAATCTAACGATATCTTAATAATGTAAATCCGTTCAGCGGTTTGGAAGATATGAGGTAATAAAGAATTTTACATACATACATAGATACAAGATATGCGGGGAAAAACATAACCCATCGGGTCGGGTAAAAAAAGGCTATATAAAAAAAGCAAGAAAAACAAATAATTACAATTATAAATAAATAAGATGTTAACAAGATAAATTACTTACGAATCCATGGTGGTTGTGGTCTAATAATATAAAAAATATTGCACAAGCAATGTGATAGAAAACAAAAATAGAATAAGTATATATTACAACAAATGTGGAGCAGTTAATAGATACATTTCAACTATATTATGAGTTACCAGGGGGCCAGATGTGCAGAAGCAATCATTGCCAAACAAGCGTGTCTTCGACATCGACATAGTCCCCTTTGTGGTTGTAATACCCTACTTAGTTAGGTTAGCAAGGGAAAGTTCGAAACCCATATTAAGGTTTCGAACTTTCCCTTGCTAAGTTCAGTCACCGCCTTTGGCAGCTTGTTATAAAAGCGTATGCTGTTTATTAAAAATTACTTGCTGGTCTTAGCTAATCTCCATTTGGGTAATACAATTTCGTGTTTACTACGCGTATTTTGATTTATTCGAATTTATTTCTAAGGTACTCGCGAGGATCCATTTTATAAATAGCCCGGGTCGTTTTCCCTTGCAATATGAAAATTGAGTCTACATCAGCTGCAGATCCACACAGTAAAATGCCATAAGACATAATACAGTGGAAATAAGCATATAAAACTAACCTAGCTGTGGCTACATCTGTCAATTGCCTGATTTTTCTTACTGCATAAGCGGCTGAGCTTAATCTACCTGAAAGAGTTCTAATATGAGCGCCCCACTGCAGTTAAGAATCGATAGTTATACTTAAGAACACAGTTTCACAGTTTCAGTTAGATTGACGCCAACTTAAGGGACATTCGGTGATGAGAACTTTATACATTTAGTTTTATTCACATCCGATGCGGTGACCCGCGCGGGCATCCGTTGCAGCGAACCGGGACTCGTGCCCGTTTTGCTATTTAAAAATAATATATCAATTTCTCCATCGACACGAATATATCCACCACTAAAGTTAAACTAGCGACACTGCGTAGCTAATAACCGTCGTTTCCGCGATGCAAAACGTCCTTGCGAACACGCGTGTGCACATGCACTTTTTCACGCGACGGTTGGCCGTCTGGGGCGTCCGTTTTACGCAGTTTTAGCCCTAAAACTCAGAAAACAGATAATGACGCAAACTGTACCTGGCAGCTGGCAGCGCTGGCTCAGCAGTCTGACATCATTATCTATATATACATATATAAAAGGGGAAACTGACTGACTGACATACAAACGCACAGCCTACTACTGGGATTAGGAGCGTGAAACTTTGCACAAGGTTCCCTTTAATGACGTAGGCGAGCACTAAGGAACGTTTTTCCAAAATTCACTCCCTAAGGTGATGAAGCGGGGGTCCAAAGTTTGTATGGATAAACCTATATTCAAGAGAATGAAGCCGCAAGCAGAAAATGGGTGGAAGAAAAAACCTTTTTTATACAATCTGGCTACTTGCATACATAGGTATACATATTTAAAAATTGTTGGCGATAAACGTGTAGTAAATTTCTGTGTAACACAAATGTATACCAACATAAGAATGAATTTATCAGCATATTAATATGAAGTTAAACTAGAAAAACGAAAATGGGAGCTAAGTTTAATATTATGATATGATATGGTTGTCCACTTCACCGTGACTTCACTGTTAAAAAAAATTAGATCTAGATGGATGCAAAGTTCTGTCCTGTTTATTTATAAGTTCTCATAACCTCATCATTTGACTAGGTTCATTTTTATAATATACTAGTCGTCTTATATTTGGCTCATAATCATAGTCATTTATTCATAAACAATAAATTAAATACAAAAACACTCTTTTTCAATAAGAATATTTTGAGTTGATTTTTAAAAGAGCTAAAGTATGTAGCGCTGTTTAAATCTAAAAGCAATTTATAAAATAATATAACCAATTGATATCTGGGGCAGTGCTTCATAATATTTAAATTAGGCTGTATTTTGTAAAGTTTCGTATCTTTATCTTCTCTAATCTCTCGTTCTTCTGCAGACTCATATTCATGTATATATTTGGCCATGTTACTTAGAAGCACGAGTTTAGTGCAACACAATTCACGGCAACTCTTTCTTTGCGGAACCCGAACTAAAGTGCGAATTGCTCGTTTTTGTAACACAAAAACTTTTTTGATGTTGTAAGCATAACTATTTCCCCAAAACATTATGCTATATCTAATTTTTTATTCTACTAACGCAAAATATACCATTTTTTATTTATCAATACTAATTTCTGTTCTTAAAATTAACGCGTCACATGCGGAACATATTGACACGTTTATCGTATTTAATTCAATTTTCCAATTTAGGTGTTTATTTATTAAAAATTTATGCAACACAAAGATACAAAGGCGGATGCCTTAATCCCTTAGTCATTCTCTACCAGTCAATTCCTAAAAATGTACCTGACGTGAAATGCTTGTAATACGTAATTTACCATATCTGTTAATTTCTTCATGTCCTTAGCCTCTATAATGGCATTTGTGTTATCTGCAAAACTTACTACATCAATGTCAGGTAAAACCGAATTCATGTAAAAAATGGTCTCTCTCAAACTAAAAGTAAAAAACTCAAAGTAAAAGTTGAAAGTATAACTTTAAGGTTTTGTATCCACTAGTAATCACACTGTGTTGCGGATTCACCAGTAAGGTACACATTAAATAAAATTGAAAAAATCTTGCCCTAAGTCACACATTACGTACGTCATTATGAGGTGGGAGAGCGGGGCGCCTATGGCGGGAGGAGCTCTACAGGGCCGCGCGCTGGCGGAGCTCGGCCCCTTCCCCTTAAGGGAAGCCGAAACAGCATTAGAAACAATCATTCCCTTTTTTTGTTTCTAATGCTGTTCGTTAATATTAGGACACAATTATTTTCGGCCGCATGTGGTGGGAGAGCAGAGCGCCTATGGCGGGAGGAGCTCTACAGGGCCGCGCGCTGGCGGAGCTCGGCCCCTTGCCCTTAAGGGAAGCCAATTAGTTCAAAACTATTAATTAAGTTGTAAATAAGTACTTAGAAATCGCCTTGAAACATAAAAATTACATATTATATACGTAATTTACATTTATACCGCACTAACTTTTGATTGGGTAGTCGGATAAATAAACGTTTTACAGAAATTGTGAAAAGGTGAATTTAATCAAATACATTTATTTGTACACACAGGTACAAGTGAGAATACAAAAATAAAGGTTCTCTGTGTCCACTCTAGGACATCTAGGTTGGGTCTTACAAACATAAATAAACATTTTGTATTTTATTTACAAAATATTATCTAATAAATTATTCACACAAGTGGTCTTCCTATGCAATAAATAAATACATGATTTAAAGACTTTTGTATATTTTATGATAATTTTAAATTTAATATAACTATATGTTTACAATTAATACAAGTTTTTATTAGTATTAACAAGTATAGGCATAAGTAAAGCATATTACATAAATGCTTGACAGATTGTCGGATATCTATTTAAGCTCAAACATACTTCAAACTTTAAGAACATAAAATCCAGTTATACTCAAACGTAGTGAATCACCGGGTGATGCCCATTAGGGCAGCGGGTGTTTTCTGAAAAGGAAATCCGTGGTCTTAGAACACGAAACAATGTCAAAGTCAATGTCAAAGTCAAACGCATTAATTTCAAATAGATCATTTACAGGCACTTTTGAATAGTAGAAGGACAGTCCAAAAAAAAAGTGAAGCTAAATGGCTCGTTTCAAAGCGTAGATTCCCTTTTTTGTTTCTAATGCTGTTCGTTATTATTAGGATACCATTATTTTCGGTCGAATGTCGTGGGAGAGCAGAGCGCCTATGGCGGGAGGAGCTCTACAGGGCCGCGCGCTGGCGGAGCTCGGCCCCTTGCCCTTAAGGGAAGCCAATTAGTTCATAAGATATTAATTAAGATGTAAATATGTATTAAAGATATATTTAGTGAAACAACGTAATACCTGCATCACCTAGTATGAGTTTATGCGCCAGAGAAAAAAAATTACATATTATATACGTAATTTATATTTATACCGTAGGTATAAGCTTTTTCTTCAGGAAATAAACGATTTAAAGAAGTTGTAGAACGATGAGATGATTTAAATAAATTTGTTTGAATATTCAGGTAGGGCTGTGTCTTACTAGCGGCGGGCATAAAAAATTAATATGAATATTATTATTATTATAAACAAATTATAGTAAATATTGGACAAGAATGTTTTAAATTTGATAAGATTATGTACTTATCAAATTTAAAACATTCTTGTCCAATATTTACTATTATTATTTTTAGATAGTAAAAAGAAAGAATCAAAAATATAAACATTTTGATTTAGATAATTCATTATTGGGTATATAATACAAGCTACATATTATCTAGATATAAATTTACCCATTTATTTAGTTGGTTCGTAAGCTAAACATAGAGTATATACATACAACTTACCTAAGGTGCAACATACAAATGAAAAGTAATATTATAAAGATGAAAGATTTGTAGTTATTTTTTGTTTCCGTAATAACATCAAGTTTGTTGGCGTCAAGAGTTAGATTGACGCCAACTTGAGGGACATTCGGTGATGAGAACTTTATACATTTAGTTTTATTCGCATCCGATGCGGATACCCGCGCGGGCATCCGTTGCGGGGAACCGGGACCCGTGCCCGTTTTACTATGTAATAATAATATATCAATTTCTCCATCGACACGAATATATCCACCGTTAAAGTTGAACTAGCGACACTGCGTAGCTTATAACCGTCGCTTCCGCGACGCAAAACGTCCTCGCGAACACGCGTGTGCACATGCAATTTTTCACGCGACGGTTGGCCGTCTGGGGCGTCCGTTTTACGCAGTTTTAGCCCTAAAACTAAGAAAACAGATAATGACGCAAACTGTACTTGGCAGCTGGCAGCGCTGGCTCAGCAGTCTGACATCATTATATATATATACATATATAAAAGGTGAAACTGACTGACTTACATACAAACGCACAGCCTACTACTGGGATTAGGAGCGTGAAACTTTGCACAAGGTTCCCTTTTATGACGTAGGCGAGCACTAAGGAACGTTTTTCCAAAATTCACTCCCTAAGGTGATGAAGCGGGGGTCCAAAGTTTGTATGGATAAACCTATATTCAAGAGAATGAAGCCGCAAGCAGAAGCTAGTGTACAATATTGTTATATCTATGGGTGGAAGAAAAAACCTTTCTTATACAATCTGGCTATACTACTTGCATACTTAGGTACATATTTAAAAATTGTTTACAAGAGTCCAGATTGGATTCCTGTTGGCGATAAACGTGTAATAAATTTCTGTGTGACACAAATGTATACAAACATAAGAATGAATTCATCAGCATATTAATATGAAGTTAAACGAAAAGAACGAAAATGGGTGCTAAGTTTAATATTATGATATGATGTCGTTGTCCACATCACTTGTTAAAAAAAATGAGATCTAAATAGGTGCAAAGTTCTGTCCTGTTTATTTATAAGTTCTCATAACTTCATCATTTGACTAGGTTCATTTTTATAATATACTAGCCGTCTTATATTTGGCTCATAATCACAGTCATTTTACAAAAACACTCTTTTTCAATAAGAATCTTTTGAGTTGATTTTTAAAAGAGCTAAAGTATGTAGCGCTGTTTAAATCTAAAAGCAATTTATAAAATAATATAACCAATTGATATCTGGGACAGTGCTTCATAATATTTAAATTAGGCTGTATTTTGTAAAGTTTCGTATCTTTATCTTCTCTAATCTCTCGTTCTTCTGCAGACTCATATTCATGTATATATTTGGCCATGTTACTTAGAAGCACGAGTTTAGTGCAACACAATTCACGGCAACTCTTTCTTTGCGGAACTCGAACTAAAGTGCGAATTGCTCGTTTTTGTAACACAAAAACTTTTTTGATGTTGTAAGCATAACTATTTCCCCAAAACATTATGCTATATCTAATTTTTTATTCTACTAACGCAAAATATACCATTTTTTATTTATCAGTACTAATTTCTGTTCTTAAAATTAACGCGTCACATGCGGAACATATTGACACGTTTATCGTATTTAATTCAATTTTCCAATTTAGGTGTTTATTTATTAAAACTTTATGCAACACAAAGATACAAAGGCGGATGCCTTAATCCCTTAGTCATTCTCTACCAGTCAATTCCTAAAAATGTAACTGACGTGAAATGCTTGTAATATTTAATTTACCATATCTGTTAATTTATTCGTGTCCTTAGCCTCTATAATGGCATTTGTGTTATCTGCAAAACTTACTACATCAATGTCAGGTAAAACCGAACTCATGTAAAAAATTCTAAAAAAACTAAAAAATTAAAAAAAAAAAGAACTCAAAGTAAAAGTTGAAAGTATAACTTTAAGGTTTTGTATCCACTAGTAATCACACCGTGTTGCGGATTCACCAGTAAGGTACACATTAAATAAAATTGAAAAAATCTTGCCCTAAGTCACACATTACGTACGTCATTATGAGGTGGGAGAGCGGGGCGCCTATGGCGGGAGGAGCTCTACAGGGCCGCGCGCTGGCGGAGCTCGGCCCCTTCCCCTTAAGGGAAGCCGAAACAGCATTAGAAACAATCATTCCCTTTTTTTGTTTCTAATGCTGTTCGTAAATATTAGGACACAATTATTTTCGGCCGCATGTGGTGGGAGAGCAGAGCGCCTATGGCGGGAGGAGCTCTACAGGGCCGCGCGCTGGCGGAGCTCGGCCCCTTGCCCTTAAGGGAAGCCGAAACAGCATTAGAAACAATCATTCCCTTTTTTTGTTTCTAATGCTGTTCGTAAATATTAGGACACAATTATTTTCGGCCGCATGTGGTGGGAGAGCAGAGCGCCTATGGCGGGAGGAGCTCTACAGGGCCGCGCGCTGGCGGAGCTCGGCCCCTTGCCCTTAAGGGAAGCCAATTAGTTCAAAACTATTAATTAAGTTGTAAATAAGTACTTAGAAATCGCCTTGAAACATAAAAATTACATATTATATACGTAATTTACATTTATACCGCACTAACTTTTGATTGGGTAGTCGGATAAATAAACGTTTTACAGAAATTGTGAAAAGGTGAATTTAATCAAATACATTTATTTGTACACACAGGTACAAGTGAGAATACAAAAATAAAGGTTCTCTGTGTCCACTCTAGGACATCTAGGTTGGGTCTTACAAACATAAATAAACATTTTGTATTTTATTTACAAAATATTATCTAATAAATTATTCACACAAGTGGTCTTCCTATGCAATAAATAAATACATGATTTAAAGACTTTTGTATATTTTATGATAATTTTAAATTTAATATAACTATATGTTTACAATTAATACAAGTTTTTATTAGTATTAACAAGTATAGGTATAAGTAAAGCATATTACATAAATGCTTGACAGATGGTCGGATATCTATTTAAGCTCAAATATACTTCAAACTTTAAGAACATAAAATCCAGTTATACTCAAACGTAGTGATCGACCGGGTGATGCCCGTTAGGGCAGCGGGTATTTTCTGAAAAGGAAATCTGTGGTCTTAGAACACGAAACAATGTCAAAGTTAATGTCAAAGTCAAACGCATTAATTTCAAATAGATCATTTACAGGCACTTTTGAATAGTAGAAGGACAGTCCAAAAAAAAAGTAAAGCTAAATGGCACGTTTCAAAGCGTAGATTCCCTTTTTTGTTTCTAATGCTGTTCGTTATTATTAGGATACCATTATTTTCGGTCGCATGTCGTGGGAGAGCAGAGCGCCTATGGCGGGAGGAGCTCTACAGGGCCGCGCGCTGGCGGAGCTCGGCCCCTTCCCCTTAAGGGAAGCCAATTAGTTCATAAGCTATTAATTAAGTTGTAAATATGTATGATATACTACTGTAACTTCTTCTACTTATTTCCTTGGAACTACCTTGAAACATAAAAATTACATATTATATACGTAATTTACATTTATATCGCACTAACTTTGTATCGGGTAGTCGGATAAATAAACGTTTTACAAAAATTGTAGAACGATGACAAATGACAAAAATAAAGGTTCTCTGTGTCCACTCTAGGACATCTAGGTTGCTCTTACCAACATAAATAAACATTTTGTATTTTATTTACAAAATATTATCTAATAAATTATTCACACAAGTGGTCTTCCTATGCAATAAATAAATACGTGGTTTAAAGACTTTTGTATATTTTATGATAGTTTTAAATTTAATATTAGACTGGCCTGTTGGTCTAGTGGTTAGTGGCCCTGACTGCTATGCCGGAGGTTGTGGGTTCGATTCCCACCCTGGACAAATGTTTTTATGCTAAACACGATCATTTGTTCTGTGTCTGGGTGTAATTTATCTATATATGTATGGATTTAGAAATATATAAGTATGTTTATCAGTTGTCTAGTACCCATAACACAAGCTCTGCTTAGCTTGGGACTAGACGGCGTTGTGTGATAGTTGTGGAATATTATTATTATATTATTATTATTATTTATTATATAAGTATATGTTTACAATTAATACAAGTTTTTATTAGTATTAATAAGTATAGGTATAAGTAAAGCATATTACCTAAATGCTTGACAGATGGTCGGACACGTATTTAAGCTCAAACTTTAACTTTAACATAAAATCCAGATACACTCAAACGTAGTGATCGACCGGGTGATGCCCGTTAGGGCAGCGGGTATTTTCTGAAAAGGAAATCCGTGGTCTTAGAACACGAAGGGTAAAAGAAAGGTACAGGAGTGGTAACAGTAACAGTCTGACACGTTGTCCCGTTCCATCCAGATAAGGAAAATTCATCAGATGATTTCCACAGCTTGAAAAAGTGATTGACCATTTGGTGGGAGAGCAGAGCGCCTATGGCGGGAGGAGCTCTACAGGGCCGAGCGCTGGCGGAGCTCGGCCCCTTCCCCTTAAGGGAAGCCAATTAGTTCATAAGCTATTAATTAAGTTGCAAATAAGTATGATATACTACTGATACTACTACTACTAACTTCCTTGGAACCGCCTTGAAATATAAAAATTACATATTATATACGTAATTTACATTTATATCGCACTAACTTTGTATCGGATTGTCGGATAAATAAACGTTTTACAAAAATTGTAGAACGATGATAAATGATAAAAATAAAGGTTCTCTGTGTCCACTCTAGGACATCTAGGTTGCTCTTACCAACATAAATAAACGTTTTGTATTTTATTTACAAAATATTATCTAATAAATTATTCACACAAGTGGTCTTCCTATGCAATAAATAAATACGTGGTTTAAAGACCTTTGCATATTTTACGATAATTTTAAATTTAATATAAGTATATGTTTACAATTAATACAAGTTTTTATTAGTATTAATAAGTATAGGCATGATTAAAGCATATTACATAAATGCTTGACAGATTGTTTGATATCTATTTAAGCTCAAACATACTTCAAACTTTAAGAACATAAAGTCCAGTTATACTCAAACGTAGTGAATCACCGGGTGATGCCCATTAGGGCAGCGGGTGTTTTCTGAAAAGGAAATCTTGGTCTTAGAACACGAAGGGTTAAAGCAGGGGACAGGAGTAATAACAATAACAGACTGACACGTTTTCCCGTTCCATCCAGAGAAGGAAAAGTCATCAGATGATTTCCACGGCTTGAAAAAGTGATTGACCAAGTGAGTCTCAGCTACTAAACCAGTGCTAATGTTCTTCTCAATGCCGAAGAAAATAAGCGAAAGTGAAAGTTAAAAGTATAACTTTAAGGCTTTGTTTCCACTAGTAATCACACCGTGTGGCGGATTCACTAGTAAGGTACACAATGAATAAAATTGAAAAAAAATCTTGCATTAAGTCACACATTACGTACGTCATTATGAGGTGGAAGAGCGGGGCGCCTATGGTGGGTGGCGCTCTACAGGGCTTAGCGCTGGCGGAGCGCGGCTCTTCCTCTTAAGGGAAGCCGAAACAGCATTAGAAGCAATCATTCCCTGTTTTGTTTCTAATGCTGTTCGTTATTATTAGGATACCATTATTTTCGGTCGCATGTCGTGGGAGAGCAGAGCGCCTATGGCGGGAGGAGCTCTACAGGGCCGCGCGCTGGCGGAGCTCGGCCCCTTCCCCTTAAGGGAAGCCAATTAGTTCATAAGCTATTAATTAAGTTGTAAATATGTATGATATACTACTGTTACTTCTACTACTTACTTCCTTGGAACTGCCTTGATACATAAAAATTACATATTATATACGTAATTTAGATTTATACCGCACTAACTTTGTATCGGGTAGTCGGATAAATAACGTTTTACAGAAATTGTAGAACGATGATTTGAATCAAATACATTTATTTGTACACACAGGTACAAGTGAGAATACAAAAATAAAGGTTCTCTGTGTCCACTCTAGGACATCTAGGTTGCTCTTACCAACATAAATAAAAATTTTGTATTTTATTTAAAAAATATTATCTAATAAATTATTCACACAAGTGGTCTTCCTATGCAATAAATAAATACGTGGTTTAAAGACTTTTGTATATTTTATGATAATTTTAAATTTAATATAAGTATATGTTTACAATTAATACAAGTTTTTATTAGTATTAACAAGTATAGGCATAAGTAAAGCATATTACATAAATGCTTGACAGATTGTCTGATATCTATTTAAGCTCAAACATACTTCAAACTTTAAGAACATAAAATCCAGTTATACTTAAACGTAGTGAACCACCGGGTGATGCCCATTAGGGCAGCGGGTGTTTTCTAAATAGGAAATCATGGTCTTAGAACACGAAGGGTTAAAGCAGGGGACAGGAGTAATAACAATAACAGACTGACACGTTTTCCCGTTCCATCCAGAGAAGGAAAAGTCATCAGATGATTTCCACGGCTTGAAAAAGTGATTGACCAAGTGAGTCTCAGCTACTAAACCAGTGCTAATCTTCTCCTCAATGCCGAAGAAAACAAGTGAAAGTGAAAGTTGAAAGTATAACTTTAAGGCTTTGTATCCACTAGTAATCACACCGTGTGGCGGATTCACCATAAGGTACACATTGAATAAAATTGAAAAAAAATCTTGCATTAAGTCACACATTACGTACGTCATTATGAGGTGGAAGAGCGGGGCGCCTATGGTGGGTGGCGCTCTACAGGGCTTAGCGCTGGCGGAGCTCGGCTCTTCCTCTTAAGGGAAGCCGAAACAGCATTAGAAGCAATCATTCTTTTTTTTGTTTCTAATGCTGTTCGTTATTATTAGGATACCATTATTTTCGGACGCATGTCGTGGGAGAGCAGAGCGCCTATGGCGGGAGGAGCTCTACAGGGCCGCGCGCTGGCGGAGCTCGGCCCCTTGCCCTTAAGGGAAGCCAATTAGTTCATAAGATATTAATTAAGATGTAAATATGTATTAAAGATATATTTAGTGAAACAACGTAATACCTGCATCACCTTGTATGAGTTTATGCGCCAGAGAAAAAAAAATACATATTATATACGTAATTTATATTTATACCGTAGGTATAAGCTTTAAATAAATTTGTTTGAATATTCAGGTAGGGCTGTGTCCTACCAGCGGCGGGCATACAAAAATTAATATGAATATTATTATTATTATAAAATAATTATAGTAAATATTGGACAAGAATGTTTTAAATTTGATAAGATTATGTACTTATCAAATTTAAAACATTCTTGTCCAATATTTACTGTTATTATTTTTAGATAGTGAAAAGAAAGAATCAAAAATATAAACATCTTAATTTAGATAATTCATTAATGGGTATATAATACGAAAGCTAAACATGGAGTATATACATACAACTTACCTAAGGTGCAACATACAAATCGAAAGTAATATTATAAAGATGAAAGATTTGTAGTTATTTTTTTGTTTCCGTAATAACATCAAGTTTGTTGGCGTCAAGAGTTAGATTGACGCCAACTTGAGGGACATTCGGTGATGAGAACTTTATACATTTAGTTTTATTCGCATCCGATGCGGATACCTGCGCGGGCATCCGTTGCGGGGAACCGGGACCCGTGCCCGTTTTGCTATGTAATAATAATATATCAATTTCTCCATCGACACGAATATATACACCGTTAAAGTTGAACTAGTGACACTGCGTAGCTTATAACCGTCGCTTCCGCGACGCAAAACGTCCTCGCGAACACGCGTGTGCACATGCACTTTTTCACGCGACGGTTGGCCGTCTGGGGCGTCCGTTTTACGCAGTTTTAGCCCTAAAACTCAGAAAACAGATAATAACGCAAACTGTACCTGGCAGCTGGCGGCGCTGGCTCAGCAGTCTGACATCATTATCTATATATACATATATAAAAGGGGAAACTGACTGACTGACATACAAACGCACAGCCTACTACTCGGATTAGGAGCGTGAAACTTTGCACAAGGTTCCCTTTTATGACGTAGGCGAGCACTAAGGAACGTTTTTCCAAAATTCACTCCCTAAGGTGATGAAGCGGGGGTCCAAAGTTTGTATGGATAAACCTATATTTAAGAGAATGAAGCCGCAAGCAGAAGCTAGTGTACAATATTGTTATACCTATCTATGGGTGGAAGAAAAAACCTTTCTTATACAATCTGGCTACTTGCATACTTAGGTACATATTTAAAAATTGTTTACAAGAGTCCAGATTGGATTCCTGTTGGCGATAAACGTGTAATAAATTTCTGTGTGACACAAATGTATACAAACATAAGAATGAATTCATCAGCATATTAATATGAAGTTAAACGAAAAGAACGAAAATGGGTGCTAAGTTTAATATTATGATATGATGTGGTTGTCCACATCACTTGTTAAAAAAAATGAGATCTAAATGGGTGCAAAGTTCTGTCCTGTTTATTTATAAGTTCTCACAACTTCATCATTTGACTAGGTTCATTTTTATAATATACTAGCCGTCTTATATTTGGCTCATAATCATAGTCATTTTACAAAAACACTCTTTTTCAATAAGAATCTTTTGAGTTGATTTTTAAAAGAGCTAAAGTATGTAGCGCTGTTTAAAAGAGCTAAAGTATGTAGCGCTGTTTAAATCTAAAAGCAATTTATAAAATAATATAACCAATTGATATCTGGGACAGTGCTTCATAATATTTAAATTAGGCTGTATTTTGTAAAGTTTCGTATCTTTATCTTCTCTAATCTCTCGTTCTTCTGCAGACTCATATTCATGTATATATTTGGCCATGTTACTTAGAAGCACGAGTTTAGTGCAACACAATTCACGGCAACTCTTTCTTTGCGGAACCCGAACTAAAGTGCGAATTGCTCGTTTTTGTAACACAAAAGCTTTTTTGATGTTGTAAGCATAACTATTTCCCCAAAACATTATGCTACATCTAATTTTTTATTCTACTAACGCAAAATATACCATTTTTTATTTATCAGTACTAATTTCTGTTCTTAAAATTAACGCGTCACATGCGGAACATATTGACACGTTTATCGTATTTAATTCAATTTTCCAATTTAGGTGTTTATTTATTAAAACTTTATGCAACACAAAAATACAAAGGCGGATGCCTTAATCCCTTAGTCATTCTCTACCAGTCAATTCCTAAAAATGTAACTGACGTGAAATGCTTGTAATACGTAATTTACCATATCTGTTAATTTATTCGTGTCCTTAGCCTCTATTATGGCATTTGTGTTATCTGCAAAACTTACTACATCAATGTCAGGTAAAACCGAATTCATGTAAAAAATGGTCTCTCTCAAACTAAAAGTAAAAAACTCAAAGTAAAAGTTGAAAGTATAACTTTAAGGCTTTGTATCCACTAGTAATCACACCGTGTTGCGGATTCACCAGTAAGGTACACAATAAATAAAATTGAAAAAAATCTTTCCCTAAGTCACACATTACGTACGTCATTATGAGGTAGGAGAGCGGGGCGCCTATGGCGGGAGGCGCTCTAAAGGGCTAAGCGCTGGCGGAGTTCGGCCCCTTCCCCTTAAGGAAAGTTCTTCCCCTGTTTACTCTCTATATTAATGACTTCCCTAAAGCCTTTAAACATCCCATGACACTATTTGCGGATGACAGTACGATCACTATACCATGCCATAATAAAAATAATTATGAAACGGACATCAAAAATACATTGACTGAAGCGGTAACGTGGCTTAATAATAATAATTTGAAAATTAATATAGATAAAACTTTGATTATGCATTTTAGCCAACGATCATCATCATACTCTAATCTTGAAATCGAATATAATAATAATAAAATACAGACAACTAATAGTACAAAATTTTTAGGTCTAACAATTGACAAAAACTTAAATTGGAAAGCGCATATTGAAGCTCTAGCCAAAAGAATAAGCAGTGGGGCATATGCGTTATACAAATTATCTCGTAGCCTAAATATAGAAGCGCTATTGACGGCCTATTATGGCTTGGTTGAATCTATCATTAGGTATGGTGTTATCTTCTGGGGTAACTCAACCGATAGGGATATCATTTTTAAAAGACAAAAATACTGCTTGCGATCTTTGTTTAATCTCAAAAATACCGATAGCTGTAAAGATTATTTCATTAAATATAAAATTTTAACATTACCTTCACTTTATATATTAGAAACAACAATGTTCGTAAAAGCAAATCCACATTTGTTTCCTCGTATGGCAGACAGATTTCCAAGAAATAGACGTGATGATAGCCAACTATGTTTACATACATCAAAAACTGCACTTATGCGCAAGAGTGTTTTTTGCATGGCACCAATTATCAATAATAAATTGCCCAAAAGTTGGAAAGAACAAACTATACCTAAACTTAAACAAACAATGAAATTGTTTTTGGCACAGAAAGCGTATTATAGTATTACAGAATTTTTAAACGACTCCGGATTCTACTAAATAAATAACTAGGACTAACATTGTCGAAATTATTATTAAGGTTGTGTAGCAGTGGAGGACTTAAAGATGCCTATATTATTTATATTATTATAATTGAATGTTATTAAATATAATGGAATGTTATTAAATATAATTAAAATCATTAAAATATTCATTAAAATTTTAAAAAAATAACAAAATAATATTGTAATACTCGTAGAACCTGAGATATTTGCACGCCATGAGAAATGGCAGACATGTCGTGAGCCACTTTTATTTAAGATCTTGCATGCATGTATTATTTTAGTTCTGTATGCATACACATGTTTGAGCAAATAAAATTTCTTATTCTTATTCTTAAAGCCGAAACAGCATTAGAAATAATCATTCACTTTTTTTGTTTCTAATGCTGTTCGTTAATATTAGGACACAATTATTTTCGATCGCATGTGGTGGGAGAGCAGAGCGCCTATGGCGGGAGGAGCTCTACAGGGCCGCGCGCTGGCGGAGCTCGGCCCCTTGCCCTTAAGGGAAGCCAATTAGTTCATAAGTTATTAATTAAGTTGTAAATAAGTACTTAGAAATCGCCTTGAAACATATAAATTACATATTATATACGTAATTTACATTTATACCGCACTTACTTTTTATCGGGTAGTCGGATAAATAAACGTTTTACAGAAATTGTGAAAAGGTGAATTGAATCAAGTACATTTATTTGTACACACAGGTACAAGTGAGAATACAAAAATAAAGGTTCTCTGTGTCCACTCTAGGACATCTAGGTTGCTCTTACAAACATAAATAAACATTTTGTATTTTATTTACAAAATATTATCTAATAAATTATACACACAAGTGGTCTTCCTATGCAATAAGTAAATTAAAGACTTTTGCATATTTTACGATAATTTTAAATTTAATATAAGTATATGTTTACAATTAATACAAGTTTTTATTAGTATTAATAAGTATAGGCATAAGTAAAGCATATTACATAAATGCTTGACAGATTCTCTGATATCTATTTAAGCTCAAACATACTTCAAACTTTAAGAACATAAAATCCAGTTATACTCAAACGTAGTGAACCACCGGGTGATGCCCATTAGGGCAGCGGGTATTTTCTGAAAAGGAAATCATGGTCTTAGAACACGAAGGGTTAAAGCAGGGGACAGGAGTAATAACAATAACAGACTGACACGTTTTCCCGTTCCATCCAGAGAAGGAAAAGTCATCAGATGATTTCCACGGCTTGAAAAAGTGATTGACCAAGTGAGTCTCAGCTACTAAACCAGTGCTAATCTTCTCCTCAATGCCGAAGAAAATAAGTGAAAGTGAAAGTTGAAAGTATAACTTTAAGGCTTTGTATCCACTAGTAATCACACCGTGTTGCGGATTCACCAGTAAGGTACACATTAAATAAAATTGAAAAAAAATCTTGCATTAAGTCACACATTACGTACGTCAATATGAGGTGGAAGAGCGGGGCGCCTATGGTGGATGGCGCTCTACAGGACTTAGCGCTGGCGGAGCTCGGCTCCTTCCTCTTAAAGGAAGCCGAAACAGCATTAGAAACAATCATTCCCTTTTTTTTTGTTTCTAATGCTGTTCGTTATTATTAGGATACCATTATTTTCGGTCGCATGTCGTGGGAGAGCAGAGCGCCTATGGCGGGAGGAGCTCTACAGGGCCGCGCGCTGGCGGAGCTCGGCCCCTTGCCCTTAAGGGAAGCCAATTAGTTCATAAGATATTAATTAAGATGTAAATATGTAAAAAAGATATATTTAGTGAAACAACGTAATACCTGCATCACCTAGTATGAGATTATGCGCCAGAGAAAAAAAAAAATAAAAAAAAATTACATATTATATACGTAATTTATATTTATACCGTAGGTATAAGCTTTAAATAAATTTGTTTGAATATTCAGGTAGGGCTGTGTCCTACCAGCGGCGGGCATACAAAAATTAATATGAATATTATTATTATTATAAAAAAAATATAGTAAATATTGGACAAGAATGTTTTAAATTTAATAAGATTATGTACTTATCAAATTTAAAACATTCTTGTCCAATATTTACTGTTATTATTTTTAGATAGTGAAAAGAAAGAAACAAAAATATAAACATCTTAATTTAGATAATTCATTAATGGGTATATAATACAAGCTGCCTATTATCTAGATATAAATTTACCCATTTATTTAGTTGATTCGAAAGCTAAACATGGAGTATATACATACAACTTACCTAAGGTGCAACATACAAATCTAAAGTAATATTATAAAGATGAAGGATTTGTAGTTATTTTTTGCTTTATCTATTTTTTAAACTCATAAACAATGTAAATGTCAATGTCAGAGTCAAAAGCATTAATTTCAAATGGATCATTTACAGGCACTTTTGAATAGTCAAATGTAGGACTGTCCAAAAAAAAAGTGAAGCTAAATAGCACGTTTCAAAGCGTAGATATCTATGGAGAAGAACGTCAAGAAACTCCATGGACACTCTTTTAAATAATATTGTGACTTACATATAATCTTGGTTACATATTTCTTGTTGCTTCTATTATGTGAGCACAATGTAGATAAGTAACATAACAGACTTTTATAAAATCTGTGATATTAAGGTCGTTACAGTTCAAATGTTTAACAGCTGGAGTCCATCATCATAACAACATTATTGTTGTACGGTCCTCCAGTAAGGTACTCAATAAATAAAAATCTTGCAGTGAGTCACATCATTACGTACATCATTATGAGGTGGGAGAGCGGGGCGCCTATGGCGGGAGGAGCTCTACAGGGCCGAGCGCTGGTGGAGCTCGGTCCCTTCCCCTTAAGGGAAGCCAATTAGTTCATAAGCTATTAATTAAGTTGTAAATATGTATGATATTCTACTGTAACTACTACTACTAACTTCCTTGGAATCGCCTTGAAACATAAAAATTACATATTATATACGTAATTTACATTTATACCGCACTTACTTTTTTCGGGTAGTCGGATAAATAAACGTTTTACAGAAATTGTAGAACGATGATTTGAATCAAATACATTTATTTGTCACACAGGTACAAGTGAGAATACAAAAATAAATGTTCTCTGTGTCCATTCTAGGACATCTAGGTTGCTCTTACAAACATAAATAAACATTTTGTATTTTATTTACAAAATATTATCTAATAAATTATACACACAAATGGTCTTCCTATGCAATAAATAAATACGTGGTTTAAAGACTTTTGCATATTTTACGATAATTTTAAATTTAATATAACTATATTTTTACAATTAATACAAGTTTTTATTAGTATTAATAAGTATAGGCATAAGTAAAGTATATTACATAAATGCTTGACAGATTGTCTGATATCTATTTAAGCTCAAACATACTTCAAACTTTAAGAACATAAAATCCAGTTATACTCAAACGTAGTGAATCACCGGGTGATGCCCATTAGGGCAGCGGGTGTTTTCTAAATAGGAAATCATGGTCTTAGAACACGAAGGGTTAAAGCAGGGGACAGGAGAAATAACAATAACAGTCTGACACGTTTTCCCGTTCCATCCAGAGAAGGAAAAGTCATCAGATGATTTCCACGGCTTGAAAAAGTGATTGACCAAGTGAGTCTCAGCTACTAAACCAGTGCTAATGTTCTTCTCAATGCCGAAGAAAATAAGTGAAAGTAAAAGTTGAAAGTATAACTTTAAGGCTTTGTATCTACTAGTAATCACACCGTGTTGCGGATTCACCAGTAAGGTACACATTAAATAAAATTAAAAAAAAATCTTGCATTAAGTCACACATTACGTACGTCAATATGAGGTGGAAGAGCGGGGCGCCTATGGTGGATGGCGCTCTACAGGACTTAGCGCTGGCGGAGCTCGGCTCCTTGCTCTTAAAGGAAGCCGAAACAGCATTAGAAACAATCATTCCCTTTTTTTGTTTCTAATGCTGTTCGTTATTATTAGGATACCATTATTTTCGGTCGCATGTCGTGGGACAGCAGAGCGCCTATGGCGGGAGGAGCTCTACAGGGCCGCGCGCTGGCGGAGCTCGGCCCCTTGCCCTTAAGGGAAGCCAATTAGTTCATAAGATATTAATTAAGATGTAAATATGTATTAAAGATATATTTAGTGAAACAACGTAATACCTGCATCACCTAGTATGAGTTTATGCACCAGAGAAAAAAAATTACATATTATATACGTAATTTATATTTATACCGTAGGTATAAGCTTTTTCTTCAGGAAATAAACGATTTAAAGAAGTTGTAGAACGATGAGATGATTTAAATAAATTTGTTTGAATATTCAGGTAGGGCTGTGTCCTACCAGCGGCGGGCATACAAAAATTAATATGAATATTATTATTATTATAAACAAATTATAGTAAATATTGGACAAGAATGTTTTAAATTTGATAAGATTATGTACTTATCAAATTTAAAACATTCTTGTCCAATATTTACTATTATTATTTTTAGATAGTGAAAAGAAAGAATCAAAAATATAAACATCTTTATTTAGATAATTCATTAATGGGTATATAATACAAGCTTCATATTATCTAGATATAAATTTACCCATTTATTTAGTTGGTTCGTAAGCTAAACATAGAGTATATACATACAACTTACCTAAGGTGCAACATACAAATCTAAAGTAGAATTATAAAGATGAAAGATTTGTAGTTATTTTTTGCTTTATCTATTTTTTAAACTCATAAACAATGTCAATGTCAATGTCAAAAGCATTAATTTCAAATAGATCATTTACAGGCACTTTTGAATAGTCAAATGTAGGACAGTTCAAAAAAAAAGTGAAGCTAAATGGCACGTTTCAAAGCGTAGATATCTATGGAGAAGAACGTCAAGAAACTCCATGGACACTCTTTTAAATTATATTGTGAGTTACATATAATCTTGGTTACATATTTCTTGTTGTTTCTAGTATGTGAGCACAATGTAGATAAGTAACATAACAGACTTTTATAAAATATGTGATATTAAGGTCGTTACAGTTCAAATGTTTAACACCTGGAGTCCATCGTCATAACAACATTATTGTTGTACGGTCCTCCAGTAAGGTACTCATTAAATAAAATTTAAAAAAATCTTGCACTAAGTCACACATTATTTACGTCATTATGAGGTGGGAGAGCGGGGCGTCTATGGCGGGAGGAGCTCTACAGGGCCGCGCGCTGGCGGAGCTCGGCCCCTTCCCCTTAAGGGAAGCCGAAACAGCATTAGAAACAAACATTCCCATTTTTTGTTTCTAATGCTGTTCGTTATTATTAGGATACCATTATTTTCGGTCGAATGTCGTGGGAGAGCAGAGCGCCTATGGCGGGAGGAGCTCTACAGGGCCGCGCGCTGGCGGAGCTCGGCCCCTTGCCCTTAAGGGAAGCCAATTAGTTCATAAGATATTAATTAAGATGTAAATATGTAAAAAAGATATATTTAGTGAAACAATGTAATACCTGCATCACCTAGTATGAGTTTATGCGCCAGAGAAAAAAAAATTATAAAAAAATTACATATTATATACGTAATTTATATTTATACCGTAGGTATAAGCTTTAAATAAATTTGTTTGAATATTCAGGTAGGGCTGTGTCCTACCAGCGGCGGGCATACAAAAATTAATATGAATATTATTATTATTATAAAAAAAATATAGTAAATATTGGACAAGAATGTTTTAAATTTGATAAGATTATGTACTTATCAAATTTAAAACATTCTTGTCCAATATTTACTGTTATTATTTTTAGATAGTGAAAAGAAAGAATCAAAAATATAAACATCTTAATTTAGATAATTCATTAATGGGTATATAATACGAAAGCTAAACATGGAGTATATACATACAACTTACCTAAGGTGCAACATACAAATCGAAAGTAATATTATAAAGATGAAAGATTTGTAGTTATTTTTTTGTTTCCGTAATAACATCAAGTTTGTTGGCGTCAAGAGTTAGATTGACGCCAACTTGAGGGACATTCGGTGATGAGAACTTTATACATTTAGTTTTATTCGCATCCGATGCGGATACCTGCGCGGGCATCCGTTGCGGGGAACCGGGACCCGTGCCCGTTTTGCTATGTAATAATAATATATCAATTTCTCCATCGACACGAATATATACACCGTTAAAGTTGAACTAGTGACACTGCGTAGCTTATAACCGTCGCTTCCGCGACGCAAAACGTCCTCGCGAACACGCGTGTGCACATGCACTTTTTCACGCGACGGTTGGCCGTCTGGGGCGTCCGTTTTACGCAGTTTTAGCCCTAAAACTCAGAAAACAGATAATAACGCAAACTGTACCTGGCAGCTGGCGGCGCTGGCTCAGCAGTCTGACATCATTATCTATATATACATATATAAAAGGGGAAACTGACTGACTGACACACAAACGCACAGCCTACTACTCGGATTAGGAGCGTGAAACTTTGCACAAGGTTCCCTTTTATGACGTAGGCGAGCACTAAGGAACGTTTTTCCAAAATTCACTCCCTAAGGTGATGAAGCGGGGGTCCAAAGTTTGTATGGATAAACCTATATTTAAGAGAATGAAGCCGCAAGCAGAAGCTAGTGTACAATATTGTTATACCTATCTATGGGTGGAAGAAAAAACCTTTCTTATACAATCTGGCTACTTGCATACTTAGGTACATATTTAAAAATTGTTTACAAGAGTCCAGATTGGATTCCTGTTGGCGATAAACGTGTAATAAATTTCTGTGTGACACAAATTTATACAAACATAAGAATGAATTCATCAGCATATTAATATGAAGTTAAAAGAAAAGAACGAAAATGGGTGCTAAGTTTAATATTATGATATGATGTGGTTGTCCACATCACTTGTTAAAAAAAATGAGATCTTAATGGGTGCAAAGTTCTGTCCTGTTTATTTATAAGTTCTCATAACTTCATCATTTGACTAGGTTCAGTTTTATAATATACTAGCCGTCTTATATTTGGCTCATAATCATAGTCATTTTACAAAAACACTCTTTTTCAATAAGAATCTTTTGAGTTGATTTTTAAAAGAGCTAAAGTATGTAGCGCTGTTTAAATCTAACAGCAATTTATAAAATAATATAACCAATTGATATCTGGGACAGTGCTTCATAATATTTAAATTAGGCTGTATTTTGTAAAGTTTCGTATCTTTATCTTCTCTAATCTCTCGTTCTTCTGCAGACTCATATTCATGTATATATTTGGCCATGTTACTTAGAAGCACGAGTTTAGTGCAACACAATTCACGGCAACTCTTTCTTTGCGGAACCCGAACTAAAGTGCGAATTGCTCGTTTTTGTAACACAAAAACTTTTTTGATGTTGTAAGCATAACTATTTCCCCAAAACATTATGCTATATCTAATTTTTTATTCTACTAACGCAAAATATACCATTTTTTATTTATCAGTACTAAATTCTGTTCTTAAAATTAACGCGTCACATGCGGAACATATTGACACGTTTATCGTATTTAATTCAATTTTCCAATTTAGGTGTTTATTTATTAAAACTTTATGCAACACAAAGATACAAAGGCGGATGCCTTAATCCCTTAGTCATTCTCTACCAGTCAATTCCTAAAAATGTAACTGACGTGAAATGCTTGTAATATTTAATTTACCATATTTGTTAATTTATTCGTGTCCTTAGCCTCTATAATGGCATTTGTGTTATCTGCAAAACTTACTACATCAATGTCAGGTAAAACCGAACTCATGTAAAAAATTCTAAAAAAACTAAAAAATTAAAAAAAAAAGAACTCAAAGTAAAAGTTGAAAGTATAACTTTAAGGTTTTGTATCCACTAGTAATCACACCGTGTTGCGGATTCACCAGTAAGGTACACATTAAATAAAATTGAAAAAATCTTGCCCTAAGTCACACATTACGTACGTCATTATGAGGTGGGAGAGCGGGGCGCCTATGGCAGGAGGAGCTCTACAGGGCCGCGCGCTGGCGGAGCTCGGCCCCTTCCCCTTAAGGGAAGCCGAAACAGCATTAGAAACAATCATTCCCTTTTTTTGTTTCTAATGCTGTTCGTAA
This sequence comes from Mythimna pallens, assembly GCA_961205895.1. Taxonomy (NCBI): domain Eukaryota; kingdom Metazoa; phylum Arthropoda; class Insecta; order Lepidoptera; family Noctuidae; genus Mythimna; species Mythimna pallens. The sequence goes on from OY540824.1 coordinate 3,358,003, forward strand.
ATATTAGGACACAATTATTTTCGGCCGCATGTGGTGGGAGAGCAGAGCGCCTATGGCGGGAGGAGCTCTACAGGGCCGCGCGCTGGCGGAGCTCGGCCCCTTGCCCTTAAGGGAAGCCAATTAGTTCATAAGCTATTAATTAAGTTGTAAATAAGTACTTAGAAATCGCCTTGAAACATAAAAATTACATATTATATACGTAATTTACATTTATACCGCACTAACTTTTGATTGGGTAGCCGGATAAATAAACGTTTTACAGAAATTGTGAAAAGGTGAATTGAATCAAATATATTTCTTTGTACACACAGGTACAAGTGAGAATACAAAAATAAAGGTTCTCTGTGTCCACTCTAGGACATCTAGGTTGGGTCTTACAAACATAAATAAACATTTTGTATTTTATTTACAAAATATTATCTAATAAATTATACACACAAGTGGTCTTCCTATGCAATAAATAAATACGTGATTTAAAGACTTTTGTATATTTTATGATAGTTTTAAATTTAATATAAGTATATGTTTACAATTAATACAAGTTTTTATTAGTATTAATAAGTATAGGTGTAAGTAAAGCATATTACATAAATGCTTGACAGATGGTCGGATATCTATTTAAGCTCAAATATACTTCAAACTTTAAGAACATAAAATCCAGTTATACTCAAACGTAGTGATCGACCGGGTGATGCCCGTTAGGGCAGCGGGTATTTTCTGAAAAGGAAATCTGTGGTCTTAGAACACGAAACAATGTCAAAGTCAATGTCAAAGTCAAACGCATTAATTTCAAATAGATCATTTACAGGCACTTTTGAATAGTAGAAGGACAGTCCAAAAAAAAAGTAAAGCTAAATGGCACGTTTCAAAGCGTAGATTCCCTTTTTTGTTTCTAATGCTGTTCGTTATTATTAGGATACCATTATTTTCGGTCGCATGTCGTGGGAGAGCAGAGCGCCTATGGCGGGAGGAGCTCTACAGGGCCGCGCGCTGGCGGAGCTCGGCCCCTTCCCCTTAAGGGAAGCCAATTAGTTCATAAGCTATTAATTAAGTTGTAAATATGTATGATATACTACTGTAACTTCTTCTACTTATTTCCTTGGAACTACCTTGAAATATAAAAATTACATATTATATACGTAATTTACATTTATATCGCACTAACTTTGTATCGGGTAGTCGGATAAATAAACGTTTTACAAAAATTGTAGAACGATGATAAATGACAAAAATAAAGGTTCTCTGTGTCCACTCTAGGACATCTAGGTTGCTCTTACCAACATAAATAAACATTTTGTATTTTATTTACAAAATATTATCTAATAAATTATTCACACAAGTGGTCTTCCTATGCAATAAATAAATACGTGGTTTAAAGACTTTTGTATATTTTATGATAGTTTTAAATGTAATATTAGACTGGCCTGTTGGTCTAGTGGTTAGTGGCCCTGACTGCTATGCCGGAGGTTGTGGGTTCGATTCCCACCCTGGACAAATGTTTTTATGCTAAACACGATCATTTGTTCTGTGTCTGGGTGTAATTTATCTATATATGTATGGAATTAGAAATATATAAGTATGTTTATCAGTTGTCTAGTACCCATAACACAAGCTCTGCTTAGCTTGGGACTAGACGGCGTTGTGTGATAGTTGTGGAATATTATTATTATATTATTATTATATTATTATTATTATTTATTATATAAGTATATGTTTACAAATAATACATGTTTTTATTAGTATTTATAAGTATAGGTATAAGTAAAGCATATTACATAAATGCTTGACAGATTGTCTTATATCTATTTAAGCTCAAACATACTTCAAACTTTAAGAACATAAAATCCAGTTATACTCAAACGTAGTGAACCACCGGGTGATGCCCATTAGGGCAGCGGGTGTTTTCTGAAAAGGAAATCTTGGTCTTAGAATACGAAGGGTTAAAGCAGGGGACAGGAAGAATAACAATAACAGACTGACACGTTTTCCCGTTCCATCCAGAGAAGGAAAAGTCATCAGATGATTTCCACAGCTTGAAAAAGTGATTGACCATTTGGTGGGAGAGCAGAGCGCCTATGGCGGGAGGAGCTCTACAGGGCCGAGCGCTGGCGGAGCTCGGCCGCTTCCCCTTAAGGGAAGCCAATTAGTTCATAAGCTATTAATTAAGTTGCAAATAAGTATGATATACTACTGATACTACTACTACTAACTTCCTTGGAACCGCCTTGAAATATAAAAATTACATATTATATACGTAATTTACATTTATATCGCACTAACTTTGTATCGGGTAGTCGGATAAATAAACGTTTTACAAAAATTGTAGAACGATGATAAATGATAAAAATAAAGGTTCTCTGTGTCCACTCTAGGACATCTAGGTTGCTCTTACCAACATAAATAAACGTTTTGTATTTTATTTACAAAATATTATCTAATAAATTATACACACAAGTAGTCTTCCTATGCAATAAATAAATACGTGGTTTAAAGACCTTTGCATATTTTACGATAATTTTAAATTTAATATAAGTATATGTTTACAATTAATACAAGTTTTTATTAGTATTAATAAGTATAGGCATGATTAAAGCATATTACATAAATGCTTGACAGATTGTTTGATATCTATTTAAGCTCAAACATACTTCAAACTTTAAGAACATAAAATCCAGTTATACTCAAACGTAGTGAATCACCGGGTGATGCCCATTAGGGCAGCGGGTGTTTTCTAAATAGGAAATCATGGTCTTAGAACACGAAGGGTTAAAGCAGGGGACAGGAGAAATAACAATAACAGTCTGACACGTTTTCCCGTTCCATCCAGAGAAGGAAAAGTCATCAGATGATTTCCACGGCTTGAAAAAGTGATTGACCAAGTGAGTCTCAGCTACTAAACCAGTGCTAATGTTCTTCTCAATGCCGAAGAAAATAAGTGAAAGTAAAAGTTGAAAGTATAACTTTAAGGCTTTGTATCTACTAGTAATCACACCGTGTTGCGGATTTACCAGTAAGGTACACATTAAATAAAATTAAAAAAAAATCTTGCATTAAGTCACACATTACGTACGTCAATATGAGGTGGAAGAGCGGGGCGCCTATGGTGGATGGCGCTCTACAGGACTTAGCGCTGGCGGAGCTTGGCCCTTCCTCTTAAGGGAAGCCGAAACAGCATTAGAAGCAATCATTCCCTGTTTTGTTTCTAATGCTGTTCGTTATTATTAGGATACCATTATTTTCGGTCGCATGTCGTGGGAGAGCAGAGCGCCTATGGCGGGAGGAGCTCTACAGGGCCGCGCGCTGGCGGAGCTCGGCCCCTTCCCCTTAAGGGAAGCCAATTAGTTCATAAGCTATTAATTAAGTTGTAAATATGTATGATATACTACTGTTACTTCTACTACTTACTTCCTTGGAACTGCCTTGATACATAAAAATTACATATTATATACGTAATTTAGATTTATACCGCACTAACTTTGTATCGGGTAGTCGGATAAATAACGTTTTACAGAAATTGTAGAACGATGATTTGAATCAAATACATTTATTTGTACACACAGGTACAAGTGAGAATACAAAAAATAAAGGTTCTCTGTGTCCACTCTAGGACATCTAGGTTGCTCTTACCAACATAAATAAACATTTTGTATTTTATTTACAAAATATTATCTAATAAATTATTCACACAAGTGGTCTTCCTATGCAATAAATAAATACGTGGTTTAAAGACTTTTGTATATTTTATGATAATTTTAAATTTAATATAAGTATATGTTTACAATTAATACAAGTTTTTATTAGTATTAATAAGTATAGGCATAAGTAAAGCATATTACATAAATGCTTGACAGATTGTCTGATATCTATTTAAGCTCAAACATACTTCAAACTTTAAGAACATAAAATCCAGTTATACTCAAACGTAGCGAACCACCGGGTGATGCCCATTAGGGCAGCGGGTGTTTTCTAAATAGGAAATCATGGTCTTAGAACACGAAGGGTTAAAGCAGGGGACAGGAGTAATAACAATAACAGTCTGACACGTTTTCCCGTTCCATCCAGAGAAGGAAACGTCATCAGATGATTTCCACGGCTTGAAAAAGTGATTGACCAAGTGAGTCTCAGCTACTAAACCAGTGCTAATGTTCTTCTCAATGCCGAAGAAAATAAGTGAAAGTAAAAGTTGAAAGTATAACTTTAAGGCTTTGTATCCACTAGTAATCACAGCGTGTTGCGGATTCACCAGTTAGGTACACATTAAATAAAATTGAAAAAAAATCTTGCATTAAGTCACACATTACGTACGTCAATATGAGGTGGAAGAGCGGGGCGCCTATGGTGGATGGCGCTCTACAGGACTTAGCGCTGGCGGAGCTCGGCTCCTTCCTCTTAAAGGAAGCCGAAACAGCATTAGAAACAATCATTCCCTTTTTTTTTGTTTCTAATGCTGTTCGTTATTATTAGGATACCATTATTTTCGGTCGCATGTCGTGGGAGAGCAGAGCGCCTATGGCGGGAGGAGCTCTACAGGGCCGCGCGCTGGCGGAGCTCGGCCCCTTCCCCTTAAGGGAAGCCAATTAGTTCATAAGATATTAATTAAGATGTAAATATGTAAAAAAGATATATTTAGTAAAACAACGTAATACCTGCATCACCTAGTATGAGTATATGCGCCAGAGAAAAAAAAATTATAAAAAAATTACATATTATATACGTAATTTATATTTATACCGTTGGTATAAGCTTTAAATAAATTTGTTTGAATATTCAGGTAGGGCTGTGTCCTACCAGCGGCGGGCATATAAAAATTAATATGAATATTATTATTATTATAAAAAAATTATAATAAATATTGGACAAGAATGTTTTAAATTTGAGAAGATTATGTACTTATCAAATTTAAAACATTCTTGTCCAATATTTACTGTTATTATTTTTAGATAGTGAAAAGAAAGAATCAAAAATATAAACATCTTAATTTAGATAATTCATTAATGGGTATATAATACAAGCTGCATATTATCTAGATATAAATTTACCCATTTATTTAGTTGGTTCGAAAGCTAAACATGGAGTATATACATACAACTTACCTAAGGTGCAACATACAAATCTAAAGTAATATTATAAAGATGAAGGATTTGTAGTTATATTTTGCTTTATCTATTTTTTAAACTCATAAACAATGTCAATGTCAATGTCAGAGTCAAAAGCATTCATTTCAATTAGATCATTTACAGGCACTTTTGAATAGTCAAATAGAGGACAGTCCAAAAAAAAAGTGAAGCTAAATGGCACGTTTCAAAGCGTAGATATCTATGGAGAAGAACGTCAAGGAACTCCATGGACACTCTTTTAAATATATTGTGAGTTACATATAATCTTGGTTACATATTTCTTGTTGCTTCTATTATGTGAGCACAATGTAGATAAGTAACATAACAGACTTTTATAAAATCTGTGATATTAAGGTCGTTACAGTTCAAATGTTTAACAGCTGGAGTCCATCGTCATAACAACATTATTGTTGTACGGTCCTCCAGTAAGGTACTCATTAAATAAAAAAAAAAAAAATCTTGCACTAAGTCACACATTACGTACGTCATTATGAGGTGGGAGAGCAGAGCGCCTATGGCGGGAGGAGCTCTACAGGGCCGCGCGCTGGCGGAGCTCGGCCCCTTCCCCTTAAGGGAAGCCAATTAGTTCATAAGCTATTCATTAAGTTGTAAATATGTATGATATACTACTGTTACTTCTACTACTTACTTCCTTGGAACTACCTTGAAACATAAAAATTACATATTATATACGTAATTTACATTTATATCGCACTAACTTTGTATCGGGTAGTCGGATAAATAAACGTTTTACAAAAATTGTAGAACGATGATAAATGACAAAAATAAAGGTTCTCTGTGTCCACTCTAGGACATCTAGGTTGCTCTTACCAACATAAATAAACATTTTGTATTTTATTTACAAAATATTATCTAATAAATTATTCACACAAGTGGTCTTCCTATGCAATAAATAAATACGTGGTTTAAAGACTTTTGTATATTTTATGATAGTTTTAAATTTAATATTAGACTGGCCTGTTGGTCTAGTGGTTAGTGTCCCTGACTGCTATGCTGGAGGTTGTGGGTTCGATTCCCACCCTGGACAAATGTTTTTGTGATAAACACGATCATTTGTTCTGTGTCTGGGTGTAATTTATCTATATATGTATGGATTTAGAAATATATAAGTATGTTTATCAGTTGTCTAGTACCCATAACACAAGCTCTGCTTAGCTTGGGACTAGACGGCGTTTTGTGATAGTTGTGGAATATTATTATTATATTATTATTATTATTTATTATATAAGTATATGTTTACAATTAATACAAGTTTTTATTAGTATTAATAAGTATAGGTATAAGTAAAGCATATTACCTAAATGCTTGACAGATGGTCGGACACGTATTTAAGCTCAAACTTTAACTTTAACATAAAATCCAGATACACTCAAACGTAGTGATCGACCGGGTGATGCCCGTTAGGGCAGCGGGTATTTTCTGAAAAGGAAATCCGTGGTCTTAGAACACAAAGGGTAAAAGAAAGGTACAGGAGTGGTAACAGTAACAGTCTGACACGATTTCCCGCTCCATCCAGATAAGGAAAATTCATCAGATGATTTCCACAGCTTGAAAAAGTGATTGACCATTTGGTGGGAGAGCAGAGCGCCTATGGCGGGAGGAGCTCTACAGGGCCGAGCGCTGGCGGAGCTCGGCCCCTTGCCCTTAAGGGAAGCCAATTAGTTCATAAGCTATTAATTAAGTTGTAAATATGTATGATATACTACTGATACTACTACTACTAACTTCCTTGGAACCGCCTTGAAATATAAAAATTACATATTATATACGTAATTTACATTTATACCGCACTTACTTTTTATCGGGTAGTCGGATAAATAAACGTTTTACAGAAATTGTAGAATGATGACTTGAATCAAATACATTTATTTGTACACACAGGTACAAGTGAGAATACAAAAATAAAGGTTCTCTGTGTCCACTCTAGGACATCTAGGTTGCTCTTACCAACATAAATAAATATTTCTCATTTTATTTACAAAATATTATCTAATAAATTTTACACACAAGTGGTCTTCCTATGCAATAAATAAATACGTGGTTTAAAGACTTTTGTATATTTTATGATAATTTTAAATTTAATATAAGTATATGTTTACAATTAATACAAGTTTTTATTAGTATTAATAAGTATAGGCATAAGTAAAGCATATTACCTAAATGCTTGACAGATTGTCGGATACCTATTTAAGCTCAAACTTAAAAACATAAAATCCAGTTATACTCAAACGTAGTGATCGACCGGGTGATGCCCGTTAGGGCAGCGGGTATTTTCTGAAAAGGAAATCCGTGGTCTAAGAACACGATGGGTAAAAGAAGGGTACAGGAGTGGTAACAATAACGTTTTTCCGTTCCATCCAGAGAAGGAAAAGTCATCAGATGATTTCCACTGCTTGAAAAAGTGATTGACCAAGTGAGTCTCAGCTACTAAACCAGTGCTCATCTTCTCCTCATTGCCGAAGGATATAAGTGAAAATAAAACTTAAAGGCTTTGTATCCACTATGTAATCAATCCGTGATGTAGATCTGCTAGCTGCGGCGGTTACAGATAAGCATTCGCAAAGAAAATCCGTGGAGAATAATATTCATAAACAATCTTCTCAGCCATCATGACGGATGTGAATGTGACCAAAATATACTGAAAATAAAATAAAGCAAAGATCAGTAGGATTGATAATTTTTTTAGTGTAACTGTTCTTAAATAAAAAAAAAACAGGAACTATATGATTTGATGTTTTCATTTGATCAAGTACCAATGATAGAGTGGCCATATCAACAGTTGGACACCAACTTTTACAGTAGCTACTACATTTAAGTCATGAGGATTTCAGCTTCCTGATGCTTTAATGTTTGATTACCGTTGCAGCTGAGTCTTACTTTCCTGCCAGTGGAGTAGCCAGGTGACCAACGGAAAAAAAAACTGGCTCCTAAGCTTAAGGGCCTCAGGGCTAAGTCCCGCCTAGCTATATAGTAGCTACGCCAGTATTTCCTGCCCTCTATATTCCAAGACTTGCTGCCAAACCGACTCATCCATTGCCATCGATGATGTCGTGGAGGTGGCGAAGTATTAGGGTAATAAATTGAATTTTATTTTGACACTATAAGATCGTAGGTGTGTGTTGCACGTATTGTAACTCTACGATTACTTCAGCGCTGAACAGAAATAGCACGGTTAATTCCTTTGCAAAATCTGTGATATTAAGGTCGTTACAATTCAAATGGTAAACAGCTGGAGTCTATCATCATAACAACATTATTGTTGTACTGTTCACTTTAGGTACTCATTAAGTAAAATTTAAAAAAAAACTTGCATTAAGTCACACATTACGTACGTCATTATGAGGTGGGAGAGTGGAGCGCCTATGGCGGGAGGAGCTCTACAGGGCCGCGCGCTGGCGGAGCTCGGCCCCTTCCCCTTAAGGGAAGCCGAAACAGCATTAGAAACAATCATTCCCTTCTTTTGTTTCTAATGCTGTTCGTTATTATTAGGATACCATTATTTTCGGTCGCATGTGGTGGGAGAGCAGAGCGCCTATGGCGGGAGGAGCTCTACAGGGCCGAGCGCTGGCGGAGCTCGGCCCCTTCCCCTTAAGGGATGCCGAAACAGCATTAGAAACAATCATTCCCTTCTTTTGTTTCTAATGCTGTTCGTTATTATTAGGATACCATTATTTTCGGTCGCATGTGGTGGGAGAGCAGAGCGCCTATGGCGGGAGGAGCTCTACAGGGCCGCGCGCTGGCGGAGCTCGGCGCCTTCCCCTTAAGGGAAGCCAATTAGTTCATAAGATAGTAATTAAGATGTAAATATGTATCAAAGATATATTTAGTGAAACGTAATACCTGCATCACCTTGTATGAGATAACGCGCCAGAGAAAAAAAATTAAAAAAATTAAAATTACATATTATATACGTAATTTACATTTATACCGCACTTACTTTTATCGGGTAGTCGGATAAATAAACGTTTTACAGAAATTGTAGAACGATGATTTGAATCAAATACATTTATTTGTCACACAGGTACAAGTGAGAATACAAAAATAAATGTTCTCTGTGTCCACTCTAGGACATCTAGGTTGCTCTTACAATCATAAATAAACATCTTGTATTTTATTTACAAAATATTATCTAATAAATTATTCACACAAGTGGTCTTCCTATGCAATAAATAAATACGTGGTTTAAAGACTTTTGTATATTTTATGATAATTTTAAATTTAATATAAGTATATGTTTACAATTAATACAAGTTTTTATTAGTATTAACAAGTATAGGCATAAGTAAAGCATATTACATAAATGCTTGACAGATTGTCGGATATCTATTTAAGCTCAAACATACTTCAAACTTTAAGAACATAAAATCCAGTTATACTCAAACGTAGCGAACCACCGGGTGATGCCCGTTAGGGTAGCGGGTGTTTTCTGAAAAGGAAATCCGTGGTCTTAGAACACGAAGGGTAAAAGAAGGGTACAGGAGTGGTAACAATAACAGTCTGACACGTTTTCCCGTTCCATCCAAAGAAGGAAAAGTGATCGGATGATTTCCACTGCTTGAAAAAGTGATTGACCAAGTGAGTCTCAGCTACTAAACCAGTGCTCATCTTCTCCTCATTGCCGAAGGATATAAGTGAAAATAAAACTTAAAGGCTTTGTATCCACTATGTAATCAATCCGTGATGTAGATCTGCTAGCTGCGGCGGTTACAGATAAGCATTCGCAAAGAAAATCCGTGGAGAATAATATTCATAAACAATCTTCTCAGCCTTCATGACGGATGTGAATGTGACCAAAATATACTGAAAATAAAATAAAGCAAAGATCAGTAGGATTGATAATTTTTTTAGTGTAACTGTTCTTAAATAAAAAAAAAGTAACTATATGATTTGATATTTTCATTTGATCAAGTACCAACAGCCATATCAACAGTTGGACACCAACTTTTAGAGTAGCTACTACATTTAAGTCATGAGGATTTCAGCTTCCTGATGCTGTAATGTTTGATTACCGTTGCAGCTGAGTCTTACTTTCCTGCCAGTGGAGTAGCCAGGTGACCAACGGAAAAAAAAACTGGCTCCTAAGCTTAAGGGCCTCAGGGCTAAGTCCCGCCTAGCTACATAGTAGCTACGCCAGTATTTCCTGCCCTCTATATTCCAGTACTTGCTGCCAAACTGACTCATCCAATGCCATCGATGATGTCGTGGAGGTGGCGAAGTATTAGGGTAAGAAACTGAATTTTACTTTGACACTATAAGATAGTAGGTGTGTGTTGCACGTATTGTAACTCTACGATTACTTCAGCGCTGAACAGAAATAGCACGGTTAATTCCTTTGCAAAATCTGTGATATTAAGGTCGTTACAATTCAAATGGTTAACAGCTGGAGTCCATCATCATAACAACATTATTGTTGTACTGTTCACTTTAGGTACTCATTAAGTAAAATTTAAAAAAAAAACTTGCATTAAGTCACACATTACGTACGTCATTATGAGGTGGGAGAGTGGAGCGCCTATGGCGGGAGGAGCTCTACAGGGCCGCGCGCTGGCGGAGCTCGGCCCCTTCCCCTTAAGGGAAGCCGAAACAGCATTAGAAACAATCATGCCCTGTTTTTGTTTCTAATGCTGTTCGTATTTTTAGGGCATCATTATTTTCGGTCGCATGTGGTGGGAGAGCAGAGCGCCTATGGCGGGAGGAGCTCTACAGGGCCGCGCGCTGGCGGAGCTCGGCCCCTTCCCCTTAAGGGAAGCCGAAACAGCATTAGAAACAATCATGCCCTGTTTTTGTTTCTAATGCTGTTCGTTATTATTAGGGCATCATTATTTTCGGTCGCATGTGGTGGGAGAGCAGAGCGCCTATGGCGGGAGGAGCTCTACAGGGCCGCGCGCTGGCGGAGCTCGGCCCCTTCCCCTTAAGGGAAGCCGAAACAGCATTAGAAACAATCATGCCCTGTTTTTGTTTCTAATGCTGTTCGTTATTATTAGGGCATCATTATTTTCGGTCGCATGTGGTGGGAGAGCGGGGCGCCTATGGCGGGAGGAGCTCTACAGGGCCGCGCGCTGGCGGAGCTCGGCCCCTTCCCCTTAAGGGAAGCCAATTAGTTCATAAGATAGTAATTAAGATGTAAATATGTATTAAAGATATATTTAGTGAAACGTAATACCTGCATCACCTTGTATGAGATAACGCGCCAGAGAAAAAAAATTAAAAAAATTAAAATTACATATTATATACGTAATTTAGATTTATACCGCACTAACTTTTTATCGGGTAGTCGGATAAAAAACGTCTTACAGAAATTGTAGAACGATGATTTGAATCAAATACATTTATTTGTACACACAGGTACAAGTGAGAATACAAAAATAAAGGTTCTCTGTGTCCACCCTAGGACATCTAGGTTGCTCTTACAAACATAAATAAACATTTTGTATTTTATTTAAAAAATATTATCTAATAAATTATTCACACAAGTGGTCTTCCTATGTAATAAATAAATACGTGGTTTAAAGACTTTTGTATATTTTATGATAGTTTTAAATTTAATATAAGTATATGTTTACAATTAATACAAGTTTTTATTAGTATTAATAAGTATAGTCATAAGTAAAGCATATTACATAAATGCTTGACAGATTGTCTGATATCTATTTAAGCTCAAACATACTTCAAACTTTAAGAACATAAAATCCAGTTATACTCAAACGTAGTGAACCACCAGGTGATGCCCATTAGGGCAGCGGGTATTTTCTGAAAAGGAAATCATGGTCTTAGAACACGAAGGGTTAAAGCAGGGGACAGGAGTAATAACAATAACAGACTGACACGTTTTCCCGTTCCATCCAGAGAAGGAAAAGTCATCAGATGATTTCCACGGCTTGAAAAAGTGATTGACCAAGTGAGTCTCAGCTACTAAACCAGTGCTAATCTTCTCCTCAATGCCGAAGAAAATAAGTGAAAGTAAAAGTTGAAAGTATAACTTTAAGGCTTTGTATCCACTAGTAATCACACCGTGTGGCGGATTCACTAGTAAGGTACACATTGAATAAAATTGAAAAAAAAAATTGCATTAAGTCACACATTACGTACGTCATTATGAGGTGGAAGAGCGGGGCGCCTATGGCGGGAGGAGCTCTACAGGGCTTAGCGCTGGCGGAGCTCGGCCCTTCCCCTTAAGGGAAGCCGAAACAGCATTAGAAACAATCATTCCCTTTTTTGTTTCTAATGCTGTTCGTTATTATTAGGATACCATTATTTTCGGTCGCATATCGTGGGAGAGCAGAGCGCCTATGGCGGGAGGAGCTCTACAGGGCCGCGCGCTGGCGGAGCTCGGCCCCTTCCCCTTAAGGGAAGCCAATTAGTTCATAAGATATTAATTAAGATGTAAATATGTATTAAAGATATATTTAGTGTAACAACATAATACCTGCATCACCTAGTATGAGTTTATGCGCCAGAGAAAAAAAATTACATATTATATACGTAATTTATATTTATACCGTAGGTATAAGCTTTTTCTTCAGGAAATAAACGATTTAAAGAAGTTGTAGAACGATGAGATGATTTAAATAAATTTGTTTGAATATTCAGGTAGGGCTGTGTCCTACCAGCGGCGGACATACAAAAATTAATATGAATATTATTATTATTATAAAAAAATTATAGTAAATATTGGACAAGAATGTTTTAAATTTGATAAGATTATGTACTTATCAAATTTAAAACATTCTTGTCGAATATTTACTATTATTATTTTTAGATAGTGAAAAGAAAGAATCAAAAATATAAACATCTTTATTTAGATAATTCATTAATGGGTATATAATACAAGCTGCATATTATCTAGATATAAATTTTCCCATTTATTTAGTTGGTTCGAAAGCTAAACATAGAGTATATACATACAACTTACTTAAGGTGCAACATACAAATCTAAAGTAATATTATAAAGATGAAAGATTTGTAGTTATTTTTTGCTTTATCTATATTTTAAACTCATAAACAATGTCAATGTCAATGTCAGAGTCAAAAGCATTAATTTCAAATGGATCATTTACAGGCACTTTTGAATAGTCAAATGTAGGACAGTCCAAAAAAAAAGTGAAGCTAAATGGCACGTTTCAAAGCGTAGATATCTATGGAGAAGAACGTCAAGGAACTCCATGGTCACTCTTTTAAATTATATTGTGAGTTACATATAATCTTGGATACATATTTCTTGTTGCTTCTATTATGTGAGCACACTGTAGATAAGTAACATAACAGACTTTTATAAAATCTGTGATATTAAGGTCGTTACAGTTCAATTGTTTAACAGCTGGAGTCCATCGTCATAACAACATTATTGTTGTACGGTCCTCCAGTAAGGTACTCATTAAATAAAATTTAAAAAAATCTTGCACTAAGTCACACATTACGTACGTCATTATGAGGTGGGAGAGCAGAGCGCCTATGGCGGGAGGAGCTCTACAGGGCCGCGCGCTGGCGGAGCTCGGCCCCTTCCCCTTAAGGGAAGCCAATTAGTTCATAAGCTATTCATTAAGTTGTAAATATGTATGATATACTACTGTTACTTCTACTACTTACTTCCTTGGAACTACCTTGAAACATAAAAATTACATATTATATACGTAATTTACATTTATATCGCACTAACTTTGTATCGGGTAGTCGGATAAATAAACGTTTTACAAAAATTGTAGAACGATGATAAATGACAAAACTAAAGGTTCTCTGTGTCCACTCTAGGACATCTAGGTTGCTCTTACCAACATAAATAAACATTTTGTATTTTATTTACAAAATATTATCTAATAAATTATTCACACAAGTGGTCTTCCTATGCAATAAATAAATACGTGGTTTAAAGACTTTTGTATATTTTATGATAGTTTTAAATTTAATATTAGACTGGCCTGATGGTCTAGTGGTTAGTGGCCCTGACGGCTATGCCGGAGGTTATGGGTTCGATTCCCACCCTGGACAAATGTTTTTGTGATAAACACGATCATTTGTTCTGTGTCTGGGTGTAATTTATATATATATGTATGGATTTAGAAATATATAAGTATGTTTATCGGTTTTCTAGTACCCATAACACAAGCTCTGCTTAGCTTGGGACTAGACGGCGTTGTGTGACAGTTGTGGAATATTATTATTATATTATTATTATTATTTATTATATAAGTATATGGTTACAATTAATACAAGTTTTTATTAGTATTAATAAGTATAGGTATAAGTAAAGCATATTACCTAAATGCTTGACAGATGGTCGGACACCTATTTAAGCTCAAACTTTAACTTCAACATAAAATCCAGTTATACTCAAACGTAGTGATCGACCGGGTGATGCCCGTTAGGGCAGCGGGTATTTTCTGAAAAGGAAATCCGTGGTCTTAGAACACGATGGGTAAAAGAAAGGTACAGGAGTGGTAACGGTAACAGTCTGAGACGTTTTCCCGTTCCATCCAGGTAAGGAAAATTCATCAGATGAATTCCACAGCTTGAAAAATTGATTGACCAAGTGAGTCTCAGCTACTAAACCAGTGCTAATCTTCTCCTCAATGCCGAAGAAAATAAGTGAAAGGAAAAGTTGAAAGTATAACTTTAAGGCTTTGCATCCACTAGTAATCACACCGTGTTGCGGATTCACCAGTAAGGTACTCATTAAATAAAATTGAAAAAAAATCTTGCATTAAGTCACACATTACGTACGTCATTATAAGGTGGGAGAGCAGAGCGCCTATGGCGGGAGGAGCTCTACAGGGCCGCGCGCTGGTGGAGCTCGGCCCCTTCCCCTTAAGGGAAGCCGAAACAGCATTAGAAACAATCATTCCCTTCTTTTGTTTCTAATGCTGTTCGTTATTATTAGGATACCATTATTTTCGGTCGCATGTGGTGGGAGAGCAGAGCGCCTATGGCGGGAGGAGCTCTACAGGGCCGCGCGCTGGCGGAGCTCGGCCCCTTGCCCTTAAGGGAAGCCAATTAGTTCATAAGATAGTAATTAAGATGTAAATATGTATTAAAGATATATTTAGTGTAACAACATAATACCTGCATCACCTAGTATGAGATAACGCGCCAGAGAAAAAAAAATAAAAAAATTAAAATTACATATTATATACGTAATTTATATTTATACCGTAGGTATTAGCTTTATCTTCAGGAAATAAACGATTTAAAGAAGTTGTAGAACGATGATCTGATTTAAATAAATTTGGTTGAATATTTAGGTAGGGCTGTGTCCTACCAGCGGCGGGCATACAAATATTATTATTATTATAAAAAAAATATAGTAAATATTGGACAAGAATGTTTTAAATTTGATAAGATTATGTACTTATCAAATTTAAAACATTCTTGTTCAATATTTATTTTTATTATTTTCAGATAGTAAAAAGAGAGAATCAAAAATATAAACATCTTTATTTAGATAATTCATTAATGGGTATATAATACAAGCTGCATATTATCTAGATATAAATTTACCCATTTCTTTAGTTGGTTCGTAAGTTAAACATAGAGTATATACATACAACTTACCTAAGGTGCAACATACAAATCTAAAGTTATATTATAAAGATGAAAGATTTTTAGTTATTTTTTGCTTTATCTATTTTTTAAACTCAAAAACAATGTCAAAGTCAATGTCAAAGTCAAAAGCATTAATTTCAAATAGATCATACAGGCACTTTTGAATAGTCAAATGTAGGACAGTCCAAAAAAAAAGTGAAGCTAAATGGCACGTTTCAAAGCGTTGATATCTATGGAGAAGAACGTCAAGGAACTCCATGGACACTCTTTTAAATTATGTTGTGAGTTACATATAATCTTGGTTACATATTTCTTGTTGCTTCTACTTTTTGAGCACAATGTAGATAAGTAATAATAACAGACTTTGTTTTATAAATTTTTATATTTAAATTTTTTATAAATTTTTACGAAATAGAATTATACTTTTTCTCTGTGTGACTTAGGAATATTATATTTTCCAGTTTCTCGCAGGCAAAGCCACTGGCAGAACCCAGTTAGTCAGCTAGTTTCACGGTTATAAAAAGGTGGTTTCCGAACAAAACTTAAGAGTACAGCTATAAGACTTGCTATCCACTAGGTTCTCACCGCATGTTGCGCGTAACTGCTAGGCGCGGTCACAAAGATAACCAAATACAAAGAAGATGGGCGGGGAGCGGCTCGTGGTGTATCAGACCAAAATACAACACTAAAAAAAAAATGGTAGAAACATATACATACATACATAGGTATAATATGTAAGTGTGTTTGCATTTATGTAGATTCCTATTATTTGTGATTTTAATATTGTGTCTATGGTTTGCTGGAAAAAAAGCTCAACATTGGAGTTAAGCTCGCCAATGCACATGAACTGTTATCCACATATTTTATAAGCTGTTATGGTGTAAAATAAATTAATTCAAGATCAGGAATATTAAAATATTTCTGTGTGATTAGAATTTTGACTAGAGTTACGCCAGCATGTAAACTCGTAAAAACATACTAAGTGTACGTACGTTCTAAGTATATCATGGCAGTATTGCTAACAATGCGAGCTACTTTTGGCGACTCATTTAAGTAATGTACAATTTCGTAGTAATTATAATAACTAAATGTATAAATAATCTGAGGATTAACATCTAACATAACTTTCGTACAAATTTCAATTCATAACTGGATTGTTATTGTTGTTTTCATAATTCACAACCAACAACTCATCTACAACGAACTGGTTACCTCTGAGTTACACATAAAGGGGGTTCTTCGAGCCGGATATAAAAGGTGCGCAGTGTGTCTATAAGCGTTAGGGAATCGGTCTCGCTACTCTTCCAGTAGAGGGTCGCTCTAGTTGCGTTGAGAACGCGCACATAACGTTAATGAAGTGCAGACACACTTAATATCCTAAACTTGCGGAAACTTCGCAACTTTGGTGAATTCGTGGCTTCCTGTGGTGATACAACTCTTTATTACAATGGTCAATAACAATAGTCAGAGTTGTACTAGAACTGATAAATTATCTTCAAAGACTTGGAGCTTATTTGCATCAACTAGAAGAATGTTGGTCCCACCAAGAAAAACCGGAATTGCCATCTGCATCTACGAAAAAGACTTAACAACTACCAGCAACACCTAGGCAAGGTAACGGACAGTCGGAATCTACTTTCGACGATATCAAACGATCGACGGAAAGCGACAAGATCTTTTGTTTCAAAAGTATGTATTGTAACTTTGAACTTTGAGAGTATTCGAATGCATTGCCGCAAAAACAAACATAACGTTGGTGGTATCGATGAATAATGGGAATTAGAAGACTACCTATAGCCTACCTATTCTAAAAACTGGGGACTGGACTACATACTACAAGATGACAATTCAGTTTACCAACTGAAATACAATGTTACAGACAACCTCTACAGGTTTGAAAATGAGAGATGGTCTGAAAAGGAAACCACTATAAAACATCTGGAACAAAGCGCATTATGAGAAGTCTGCGCCAGAAATGTCAATAGGTACCTGATTTTCCCGACAACTCTGGCGTTTGTGACTTCTTTTTCACTTTCAAAAGTTCAAAAATTGAAAGACGTGAAAATAAACCTGAAGGATGAGATGGAGTAAGTGGTCAACAGTGCAGGAAATTATAAATGTTGCTAGAAGGTAGTGCCCACTGGTACGATTACAGAGTCTGTTATTTCCATCAACTTAGTAACAATAATATTAATGATCCTTCTGACCGAATTTCGACCACGGTGGCCAATTGTAACACAGATTAGCCAAGTGTACAGGAGTTATTATAGTGCACAAGTGTGTGCGCAAACACAGGTGCAAGACGGCAATCTGTCATGACCGGAGAAAGATCAGACGCAGGCCTACGGCTTTACGTGTTTCCCAAGGCCCGGGTGTGACATACCACCACCTGTGAAACTCCGGGCAGCTACAAAAACAATTCCTTATGGAAACACACAATAGCACTTTTTACTCGATCCGGGAGTCGAAAACAGGTCTCCACACTCAGCAGTCGTTCTTGCGATCACGAGACCAACGAAGCAGTCCAACTTAGTATTCAGCAATCAACCGCTTCAAGCATACAGAAGATTCACGATATTGTGATGGAGTACTTAAAGAGGATCAAAATATTGGACGCGAAACCACTAATTAGGATTCGATCCTTGAACACCTTTACATGCAAAAAC
The DNA here is from genome assembly GCA_961205895.1 of Mythimna pallens. Taxonomy (NCBI): domain Eukaryota; kingdom Metazoa; phylum Arthropoda; class Insecta; order Lepidoptera; family Noctuidae; genus Mythimna; species Mythimna pallens. The sequence continues at coordinate 3,376,343 of OY540824.1, forward strand.
TAGATCGCATAACGTACAAAGAAGTACAAAGAATTTATAAAAGAGATCGAACATCCTAAGGAATTCCCTAACCTGGAAGAACATGCCGTCTTTTCAGAATTAAAATTTATGTCACTGGAAGCACAACCAAAATTTTTTGTCATCAAACCAACTATGAATATCGGAAAAACATACATGACACAAGGAATCAGAAAATCGAAAAAACGATGACAAGAATAAAACGCAGTGTCATCGTAATTGAGCAAGTCAGAACACTCACCAAAAGCCTTTATCACAACATTAAAAAAATGCTCAAAATGCAAAAAACAACAAGTTGCCGATGAACTGCAAAATATTAATTGCTATAGAAGCAAATAAACGAAATAACATCGTTTGAAACTTGCAGATTTGTTAAAACTGCCCATTCAGACATGGAGAAATATAATGCAAATCACAAAAGACGCGTAAATTGTATCGCCGTCCCCAACGCCTACTCCTGCACCGTCAGCACCGGGTACACGGAGTCGGAAACCGTATTCTTCGCGCCGCCATCCATGCTCGACTCCTTATGGAGTGTTCAAAATGAGTGTCGTCCGAGCGAGCGCATGTACTGTTCGTACACCACACACTTATGAATGTAGCTGAAACTTAAGATTCAGTTTAATAAAAGATGCTTCAGCATCTAGTACCAAGAGAGGAAAACCCGTCATCAGTGCCTTCAATATCTTATGGGGTCAACAACGTAATGAACGGTGAAAAGGAAAAGCTGTTGATAACTGTCCTTCTGAAAGACAAAACAAGATAGAAATTTTTCATCAATTAAAGAGGCCTACTTGATCATAAGCCTAAAGAATTGCGCCCTAGATCACAGCGATGAAAAATTAGTGCAGTGTGTTTATTCATTTTACAATATATGTATACACGAGAAAACAAAAAAAAATATTAGTACAAAGGTACTGCGTATTTCCAAAGAAAATTCTTCCAGCAGACCTGCGAGAAGAGAAATTAAAAGAAATATAGACAAAAGTGTTTAGAAAACAAGAGAAGAAGAAGACTATGTGAAATCTTAAACTAAAGAACCAATAACACATGATTTCAATTCGTAAATTAAGTTATATCGGCTGTCGGATCACTTAACAGCAAATGTAAAGAACATTAAACTTGGAATGCCAGTCAATGCATCCGGACTATCAATATATCTAGAGGCATTTACTATGAAGAAACTCATTAGTAAGTTACCTACTGCATAATTTTCAATTCAGCAACTGGAACTATTCCATTCCGGAAACCTAGAATTGCTGTTCCACAGTTCAATCTGTCAAGCCTAATGGACCTGTTTTTGGCGCGGATATGAACTCAGAACATATCCTAAATGAAGTCGTCAAGAGTGACAACTAATACCCAGTAGCTCAACAAATCGTCTGAGTCGGCTGGTTTTTAAACGGAAATGTAAAGACTTTCAACTCCTTTTTGACACTTAACGATTTCGAAAACATGACATGCCACAAGATTGGCAAACAGATAGTATGTGGCGCAAATACCCGTATTCCTTCAACTAGAAATGAAAATGCTAACCAACAAAGAACTAAGTTATGAGAACTGTTAGCGATTATGAACGGATATAGCGATATGGTGACAGAAGAAAGTAGGGGTCAAGTCTACCTACCTCACTATGGTGAATTAAGAGCCGAGTCCTCTACAAAAACGTTGAGAGAAGGGATCATTGCGTCGTAAAAGACAAAAGAAATAGTCTCAACAATCATAATTATGTACTGCAGTCCAAACTTATAAAAGGATATATCGTCAGATACGACTTTAAAGTGAATGTACAAAAACTATGTCGAAATATTTAGCTGGACGAAAAACAACATCAGCAAACTATAAACTGGAGATCTTCCCCTAGCGAAACGCTAAAGGATTGTATAGGGTACAGTCCACATAAACTCACAGATAGAAAATTCGGTGCCAGGAAAAGTTCTAAAAAACTGTTTTTACTTGGATGATTTAGTTAACGGGCACCATTGATTCACGCAACTAATTGATTTGCTGAAAAATGAGGGATACTTTAGAAAATGGAAATCGAATGATTAACTTTAGCCAAGAACAAACAACAAACTCAAAAAAGTCAACTTTAGCCTCATACATTAAAACCAAACTTCCGTTTAAAAAATCTGGGTAAGCAAATAATGGAATGGAATGAACGCTCACCTGACGATAGAATAGAATAAACTTTATTGTACACCAAGATAGTAACAAAACTTAAATCTCTGGGTACAATGGCGGTACCAGATAAACAAAATTTTGAATAAAATTGTATTCTAGACTATACATAGATATATTATATATATATAGCTATTATATATAAAACAGACGATCTCAATATTGAGTGGGAAACTATGAGAAAAGTTATATCTGTACTAAACAAACTTTCCATGTCACAATGCTTACTGTGTCAAGAAATTAACCTAGAAACTGCTGGATAAGGTTCAAAATCACTGCAACAAAAACCTACAAATGAGATGCTAGAGGTCGTCTTAACCTGCTTAGCAGTAATACGAAACTTACAGGAGAAATATTTTGCAAACAGAGTGAAACAAATAATCAACCATTATTCTTTGGATTATTGTTATCGCCACTTATAATAAAAGCCAAACTTCAGTTCCAAATAATTTGGAAAAGCATATTCAACTATGAGAAAAAATATATAAACTTTTCATACCACGCTGGATAATAAACTGATGGGCGATATAAACAGCTGGGATAAAAATGTCGAGAACACAACTGAAACATATAGACAGCATTCTCATTGCAAACTAGAAGAAAATCCTGGTGACCTACATGCACACCAGTAGGTAAGTTTCCTAAGTTTTGGATATTAAGTAACTCACTCCGCTAACGCTACCTTCTCAACGCAATTAGAGTTTCCTTCTTCCGTGAGACTAGTTAGATCAATTCACTTATGCAGTTACGCTATTAGAGATACTGCACGCCTTTTATATCCGGCTCGAAGGACTGTCTTTATGTATGGTTCAGAGGAAGCCAGTTAGTCACAGTTGAGTTGTTGAAAACCGAAAATATTCTATCTTAGGTTCATTCGTAAATAGTTACACGAACGTTATGTAGGATTCTAATCCTCGGCTATAATCGCTATGGCAGTTATTTATCAACTGTACAAAAAAGAAATATTTATAAATGTTACTTAAATGAATCGCAAAGCAGGTTGCAAAGTTAGCAAATTATTGTCTGTACGTACATGAAGTTTTAAAGAACTTTTAAAAAAGAAGAAAGAGAAAGAAAACATATTTATTAGGCACACAGACAGTCACCATGTAGAAACAAATAAACAGATACGAAAATTCAAACAATAAAACTGTATACCTTACGGCTGAGCCAAATGTGGTCAGTTCAGCAAAATGCCAGTTCAACCAAATACCGATGGCAAAGTTAGAATTCCAAAATAATGGATACCAACCAGTAGCCGCTACATTTACGTTTTGGAGGATTTCCATTTTCTAGTTCTTTAATTTTTAACTTGTAGATTAACATATCTGGGACAAAAAAAAAAAAAACAGTTAAACAATACAGAGTCAATATACAGTAATTTTATCAGAGAAGTAAAAACGTATACCCACAATGGTGTGGTTCCACGGAATTACACGTGAAATATGAAAATAAAAAGAGATAGAGATAGAGAAGCAGATACCTATGTGTCCATTTTAAGGGCGTTGAGCCAGCAATTGACAAGCTATTTTTCTACATTTAGTTAGTAGTTGGTGGAGAGGCGCCCATTGGTGGGGTGCCAGCATTTGTCCTACAACGTGCAGTATAGAACAATCGAGGTACGCGGTCCTACCGCCAGACAATAGTTCTAGGTACTACATAACATAGCTCGTTGGAGAGTTCAAGACATTTGAACTTGTTTTTGCATATACCTTATAGCATCATAAGCATTAACGTCTAGAATCCAAGCTCAAGGGCAGAATGGAAGAAAAAGACATGTTGCGCCGACCCCAAATAACACGGGACAAGGGCAGGAAGATGATGATCTTAGTTTGTTATTAAGGCAATATTGCGAAAGCCTGCGTAAGTCCTCTTGGCCGTAGAAGCCATAAAGACTTATTTTAAAATATAAATACCTATGCTTATTTTATCATAAACTTTAAAAAGGTATTATTACCTTGCCAGTTTGCAAGTTAATCAGCATGCGACCTCTTTAGACGCCACAATAAATTACAAATATTTTACTTCTTACGAAATTAATAGATATTTATAATTTTTTTTTTTTTACTTTGACAGTTAGAGCTACACATACACACGAGCAGCATGTTGCCAACGGCAGTGGTAACTGCAACCGTCGACCTAAAGTAACACTTGACACACGACCGCTGTCGCTGACCTTCATTTGTTGGAATGTCGACGGCCGCTGTCGAGCGTCAACAGCTGCCGCCGACGCGTCGACGGCTGCCAGTTAGTCACAGTCTGCCGTTGGCAACATGCCACTCGCGTGTATGAGCTCTAAAGAGTTATTGGCAATTCGCCGTCGTTATTCGTCATTACGAGGTGGGAGAGCGAAGCGCCCATGGCGGGAGGAGCTCTACAGGGCCGCGCGCTGGCGGAGCGCGGCCCCTTCTATATAATCGGGAAGCCAATTAGCCGATTACAAATATAGCAATAATAATTTAGATGTAAATATTAAGATTTAACTGGTATTAAGCGTATGTCCGTAGAGAATCCAAAAAATAATAATAATTACATTTATGAAATATGTAATTATTTTTTTCGGGCAGTCGGTCATTATACAATAAACGGATTACAGAAATAGAACGATGAATGAAATCAAATAAAATTTTTCGTACACACAGGTACAAGAAGGAGTAAACAAATACATAACTATAAAGCGCGGCCCCTTCTAAATCGGGAAACCTTCATTTGTTGGAATATCGACGGCCGCTGTCGAGCGCCAACAGCTACCGCCGACGCGTCGACGGCTGCTAGTTAGGCACAGTCTGCCGTTGGCAACATGCCACTCGCGTGTATGAGCTCTAAAGAGTTATTGGCAATTCGCCGTCGTTATACGTCATTATGAGGTGGGAGAGCGACTCGCCCATGGCGGGAGGAGCTCTACAGGGCCGCGCGCTGGCGGAGCGCGGCCCCTTCTATATATTCGGGAAGCCAATTATCCGATTACAAATATAGCAATAATAATTTAGATGTAAATATTAAGCTTACTGGTACTGGACTGGTATTGAGAATATGTTCGTAGAGTGATCAAAAAATTACTTTTATACAATATGTAATTTATAACTATATAGATAACTACCATATAAGCTTTTTCCCCTGGTAGTCGGGATATACAATAAACGCTTTACAGAAATAGAACGATGAATGAAATCAAATAAGTTAACTTGTACACACAGGTACAAGTAGAAGTAAAAAAAAATATAAGTAAAAAGTGTCGCTGTGTCCTACCAGAAGGGGGCACACAAATTGATATGAATGTAATATTGATATTATAATAGCTGTCGCTGACCTTCATTCGTTGGAATGTCGACGGCCGCTGTCGAGCGCCAACAGCTGCCGCCGACGTGTCGACGGCTGCCAGTTAGTCACAGTCTGCCGTTGGCAACATGCCACTCGTGTGAATGAGCTCTAAAGAGTTATTGGCAATTCGCCGTCGTTATTCGTCATTATGAGGTGGGAGAGCGAAGCGCCCATGGCGGGAGGAGCTCTACAGGGCCGCGCGCTGGCGGAGCGCGGCCCCTTCTTTATAATCGGGAAGCCAATTAGCCGATTACAAATATAGCAATAATAATTTAGATGTAAATATTAAGATTTAACTGGTATTAAGCGTATGTCCGTAGAGAATCCAAAAAATAATAATAATTACATTTATTAAATATGTAATTATTTTTTTCGGGCAGTCGGTCATTATACAATAAACGGATTACAGAAATAGAACGATGAATGAAATCAAATAAAATTTTTCGTACAAACAGGTACAAGTAGGAGTAAACAAATACATTAGTATAAAGTGTCTCCGTGTCCTACCAGAAGGGGGCACACAAATTGATATGAATGATTAATGAACTATATAGGAATTGTTTATAATTATGGACAATATTAAGTACATTCACGAATATTTTACTTACTTGTTTTTGTCACCATTTTATTTTTGGAAATAAATATTATTATTATTATTATTATTATTATTATATATATATATATTTTAATTTGTTACGTAATATTCAAGATGTCGAAATTCAAGAAACAAATATAAATGTCTGCATTTAGATGCAAGGAGGCCTTAATATCTAATTGTAAGATTATTGACATTTATCTATTCTTGTATAATATATTTCTATTTTATAAGTGTTTATCGTATACAGAGAAGGGTTGAGTGATTGATTAACGGTTCCAAATATGTGGATGCCGGAAGAAAAGAACCGGATAAAACGTTTTCTTGTCTCATGACCTTTTTCATCGCATGTTATATGATTGCTAATTAACTTTTACTCGACACGGTTACTTTTTTATATCCTTTTGAAGTATGGTCGACGTTAAATTCCTGATTTACTATCCCTGAACCGTTATCTCGATAATCCAAAAGATTTATTTTAAAGTATAGGTTTTTTTTTAAGGTGGGTAAATCATCTAATGACTAATCGCGCTCTTGGGTGGAACGAGAGACAGTGTCAGACTTTTACTGACTAAAAACCCACTCCTGTTCCTTCGTTGCCTTTATCCCAGGGCCCCGGGTTTCGTTTTCACACTACCCATGGCCCCAGTAGGCTTCGATCCTGCTGGGCCCCTACGATTTGCTGACATCTCCCTGAGGCGCGCGTGGAACAATACGCGCCTTCGACGACTTGGGCTCGGTCTGGACGGTTACCAGACGGTCGGACGGCGGGCTACCCATTGCTCGCCGTCCACAAGCCCGCGCCTATGGTGGCCAGAAATCGGGATCGGAATCCCGGCGGCGGTGTATGAGCTCTAAAGAGTTATTGGCAATCATCCGTCGTTATTCGTCATTATGAGGTGGGAGAGCGAAGCGCCCATGGCGGGAGGAGCTCTACAGGGCCGCGCGCTGGCGGAGCGTGGCCCCTTCTATATAATCGGGAAGCCAATTAGCCGATTACAAATATAGCAATAATAATTTAGATGTAAATATTAAGATTTAACTGGTATTAAGCGTATGTCTGTAGAGATCCAAAAAAAATAATAATAAAAAATTACATTTATGAAATATGTAATTATTTTTTTCGGGCAGTCGGTCATTATACAATAAACGGATTACAGAAATAGAACGATGAATGAAATCAAATAAAATTTTTCGTACACACAGGTACAAGTAGGAGTAAACAAATACATAAGTATAAAGCGCGGCCCCTAAATCGGGAAACCTTCATTTGTTGGAATATCGACGGCCGCTGTCGAGCACCAACAGCTACCGCCGACGCGTCGACGGCTGCCAGTTAGTCACAGTCTGCCGTTGGCAACATGCCACTCGCGTGTATGAGCTCTAAAGAGTTATTGGCAATTCGCCGTCGTTATACGTCATTATGAGGTGGGAGAGCGAAGCGCCCATGGCGGGAGGAGCTCTACAGGGCCGCGCGCTGGCGGAGCGCGGCCCCTTCTATATAATCGGGAAGCCAATTAGCCGATTACAAATATAGCAATAATAATTTAGATGTAAATATTAAGATTACTGGTACTGGACTGGTATTGAGAATATGTTCGTAGAGTGATCAAAAAATTACTTTTATACAATATGTAATTTATACCTATATAGATAACTACCATATAAGCTTTTTCCCCTGGTAGTCGGGATATACAATAAACGCTTTACAGAAATAGAACGATGAATGAAATCAAATAAGTTAACTTGGACACACAGGTACAAGTAGAAGTAAAAAAAAATATAAGTAAAAAGTGTCGCTGTGTCCTACCAGAAGGGGGCACACAAATTTATATGAATGTAATATTGATATTATAATAGCTGTCGCTGACCTTCATTTGTTGGAATGTCGACGGCCGCTGTCGAGCGCCAACAGCTGCCGCCGACGCGTCGACGGCTGCCAGTTAGTCACAGTCTGCCGTTGGCAACATGCCACTCGTGTGTATGAGCTCTAAAGAGTTATTGGCAATTCGCCGTCGTTATACGTCATTATGAGGTGGGAGAGTGAAGCGCCCATGGCGGGAGGAGCTCTACAGGGCCGCGCGCTGGCGGAGCGCGGCCCCTTTTTTATAATCGGGAAGCCAATTAGCCGATTACAAATATAGCAATAATAATTTAGATGTAAATATTAAGATTTAACTGGTATTAAGTGTATTTCCGTAGAGAATCCAAAAAAAATAATAAAAAATTACATTTATGAAATATGTAATTTTTTTTTTTCGGGCAGTCTTTCAATATACAGTAAACGGATTACAGAAATAGAACGATGAATGAAATCAAATAATTTTTTTCGTACACACAGGTACAAGTAGGAGTAAACAAATACATAAGTATAAAGCGCGGCCCCTAAATCGGGAAACCTTCATTTGTTGGAATATCGACAGCAGCTGTCGAGCGCCAACAGCTGCCGCCGACGTGTCGACGGCTGCTAGTTAGTCACAGTCTGCCGTTGGCAACATGCCACTCGCGTGTATGAGCTCTAAAGAGTTATTGGCAATTCGCAGTCGTTATTCGTCATTATGAGGTGGGAGAGCGAAGCGCCCATGGCGGGAGGAGCTCTACAGGGCCGCGCGCTGGCGGAGCGCGGCCCCTTCTTTATAATCGGGAAGCCAATTAGCCGATTACAAATATAGCAATAATAATTTAGCAAATAAGCCATTTACAGTGATAATAATAATAATTTAGATGTATAAAACATCTAAATTTTTTATTTTTTATTGAAATATTTAAAAATATAATTTATATGATAAGATAATGAATAAACGAAATTTAAATGTAAATATTGAGTCAAAAAAATTACATTTATTACTTAAATATGTAATTTATACCTATGAGGATAACTACCGTATAAGCTTATTCCCCGGGTAGTCGGGATATACAATAATCGGTTTACAGAAATGATTGTAATTAAATAAGTTTATTTGTTTACACAGGTACAAGTAGGAGTAAAAAAAATATATATAATTATAAAATAGCTCTGTGCCCTACCAGAAGGGGACACATTAATTGATTTGAATGAATAATGAAATAAATAGGAGTTGTTCAAAATAATGGACAATATTAGGTAAATTTTCAAAAAAAAAAAAAAATTTATTACGTAATATTCCAGATGACGAAATTCAAGAAACAAATATAAATGTCTTCATTTAGATGCAAGGAGGCCTTAATATCTAATTATAAGATTATTGACATTTAGATATTCTTTTATAAAATATTCCTAATTCATAACTTATAAGTGTTTATCGAAAATCAAAGACTTTTTAAACTATACTAGTTTCTAAATTATCATTAATAAAAGGTGTGTTAATTGTCAAAGAGAGAGGAGAAGGGTTGAGTGATTGATTAACGGTTCCAAATAGGTGGATACCTGAAGAGAAGAACTGGTTAAACGTCTTCTCTTCTTTTCTCATGACCTTATTCATCGCTTTATGCCATATGATTGCTAATTAACTTTTACTCGACACGGTAACTTTTTTATAGCCTTTTGAATTATGGTCGACGTTAAGTTCTTGTTTTACTATCCCTTAGCAGTAATCTCGAAAAAAAAACTAAATTTTTAAAGTATAGGTACATAAATACCTCTATAATCAAAAATATTAATACATAGCATTTGTTCATTATTATACAACAAAAAGAAAATAATACCTATTTTTTTTTAAAACACTATAGAAAACAATAGTAGCTAAAAATTAATGGGGTGTTGTATCAATAGGCAGTTTTACTGATGATTACCATTCTATAGCATTTATATATTTTTCGTAAAAGGGTACCGCGTATTTGAACTGGGAACGGATTACAATTTTGTATAGGAAGAGAAAAGTAGAAAAATCTTGAATTCCCTGCATGACCGTATGACAAAACCATACATCTGTAAGGCTTTGTTAATTGTATTGTCGAAATGTGTATCCAAATGTAATTTGCAGACTAGTAATACTCCAAGATCACGTGTGCACTCAGTTTTATTTAATTTTATGTCGTTCAGAGTATACTGGCAATTATTAGATTTTTACAATATTAACAAAATATTTCTCGTGTGAATGAGCTCTAAAGAGTTATTGGCAATTCGCCGTCGTTATTCGTCATTATGAGGTGGGAGAGTGAAGCGCCCATGGCGGGAGGAGCTCTACAGGGCCGCGCGCTGGCGGAGCGCGGCCCCTTCTATATAATCGGGAAGCCAATTAGCCGATTACAAATATAGCAATAATAATTTAGATGTAAATATTAAGATTACTGGTACTGGACTGGTATTGAGAATACGTTCGTAGAGTGATCAAAAAATTACTTTTATACAATATGTAATTTATACCTATATAGATAACTACCATATATGCTTTTTCCCCTGGTAGTCGGGATATACAATAAACGCTTTACAGGAATAGAACGATGAATGAAATCAAATAAGTTAACTTGTACACACAGGTACAAGTAGAAGTAAAAAAAAATATAAGTAAAAAGTGTCGCTGTGTCCTACCAGAAGGGGGCATACAAATTTATATGAATGTAATATTGATATTATAATAGCTGTCGCTGACCTTCATTTGTTGGAATGTCGACGGCCGCTGTCGAGCGCCAACAGCTGCCGCCGACGCGTCGACGGCTGCCAGTTAGTCACAGTCTGCCGTTGGCAACATGCCACTCGCGTGTATGAGCTCTAAAGAGTTATTGGCAATTCGCCGTCGTTATACGTCATTATGAGGTGGGAGAGCGAAGCGCCCATGGCGGGAGGAGCTCTACAGGGCCGCGCGCTGGCGGAGCGCGGCCCCTTCTATATAATCGGGAAGCCAATTAGCCGATTACAAATATAGTAATAATAATTTAGCAAATAAGCCATTTACAGTGATAATAATAATAATTTAGATGTAGAAAACATCTAATTTTTTTATTTTTTATTGAAATATTTAAAAATGTAATTTATATGATAAGGTAACGAATAAACGAAATTTAAATGTAAATGTTGAGTCAAAAAAATTACATTTATTACTTAAATATGTAATTTATACCTATGAAGATAACTACCGTATAAGCTTATTCCCCGGGTAGTCGGGATATACAATAAACGGTTTACAGAAATGATTGTAATCAAATAAGTTTATTCGTACATACAGGTACAAGTAGGAGTAAAAAATATAAATAATTATAAAGTAGCTCTGTGCCCTACCAGAAGGGGACACATAAATTTATTTGAATGAATAATGAAATAAATAAGTAGGAGTTGTTCCAAATAATGGACAATGTTAGGTAAGTCCACGAAGTTTTTTTAAAAATTTATTACGTAATATTCCAGATGACGAAATTCTCGGAAAAAAATACTTCATTTGTTAAGAAGGTACATAAATACTTATATAATCAAAAACATTGAAACATAAGATCTGCTCATTATTATACACCAAAAAAAAAAATTAAGATAAGAAATCCCGGTATGCAGTATGTGGTTACCACCGTCTGACATCAACTCTGTTCTCGAGCATAATTCTGAAGAGTGTCCGATTTTTGGACGACCTAAGGGCCCAAATTGAAGATGATGGTGGATTAGGCCTACAGGGGATACCACGATAAAAAAAACGCGCCATTTACTATACCTCATGGTGGTGTGGAAATTAGTAATTGGCCAAAAAGCGTGTAGGAGTAGACTCCACGACGCATATACGCGCTCCTTTTTTGATTATACTTAGAAGAATTTGTTACAAATATTAAGTATAAGTAAGTATTCAAAATTCATTTTCTTTGGTGGCTGTTCAAATCTCTGAGTGTTAACATTTAAATTAATCATGGTTGATATGGTAAAATTATGTAGATGCAATTTTTATCGTAAAATGAGTCAGAAAGTAGATATTGTCATAAAATTGTTTCTATTCGCAGTGTATCAATTTTATCCCTGCAGTATGGCATTTCGTCTGGACTATTAAAGTGTCTATTTGCCGTTGATTATTATTAAGCCACGAGTATTTTATGTCACAATTCTGTGGGAGAGCAAAGTGCCTAAGGCGGGAGGAGCTCTACAGGGCCGAGCGTTGGTGGAGCTCGGCCCCTTCCCCTTAAGGGAAGCCGTAGGGAACAGCTTTAGAAACAATCATTCCATATTTTGGTTTCTAATGCTGTTATAATGCTTAAACAAGGCAGCTGCTGTAACAAATTGTGAACATAAGAAAGAAACCGTTTTGCCATGGGTCCGCTGCTTGTTGCGGCATTCTGGATACTGTCTATAGTTGTGTTTATCATAAAGTGGTATAGTATAGCTTATCGTGCTGCGCATGCACAAGCCGCAGTTGAAAAATACGCTCGTATAATAAATTGTGAAAGAGAAGGTTTGGTCGCCCAAAAAAAAGAAAGAAAAAAGAAAAATCGTTCTCCAAGAAAATGGTGATTATCCAAAAAAGACAAATAAACAATTTGGTCATGGAAGTAGAGTTAGTAGTGACCTTCATACTATTAGTGTTTGTGTTGAGTATAATGACGTGGTGGAACGCTAAGTATAATGCGTGCCCTAGACGTAACAAAAAGATCGTTGCGAAACTAAAACGACGTTAGTTGGTTCCTTCACAAAAGGTAAGATGTCAATGTTTTAACAGTATATATATTTATAAAAAATATTATATACTTATACATTATCCATATCCTTGTTGCTGGACTCACAAAAGTGGTAATAATTTAGAAGAAAAACAGTGATTAAGTCTGCAGACGGGTCTATTCGTACAAAAGATTAATAAAAATAATAAGAATGATGAATATATGTGGGACTGCGGATGTCCGTGCCTATGCAGTGCGACCGAGCAGCGGCTGAGGTTGGGTTCGCAGCCTACATTGTGCGATCTGTCTGTGCGCCTACACTTCAACACGGAGCTGCCTCACGCGGCACACTTTCAGTAAATTTAAGTTAAAAGGTAAGTCACACATCTCGTGTGAATAACTGAATACTCCCGTTGTTTTTAAATAAATTAATAAAAACATTTTGATAATGCTATGCTGGCAAGTGATGGGTAATACTGCTAAAGCTAGTTTAAAAAAGAGTAAAATCTTTGGAATAATTAATTGTACTCAAGAACATTAGCTTTTAGAAAAAAAATTGCCTCTCAATTTTGTCTCCTTGAAGATATTGAGTGTATTAAAAGATAAATAAGTTCAGTTCAATATTTTTTTTCAAAATATTATGGAAAACAAGGTATTATAGGTATTATTGGTTAACAAGTAATTAATTCCTATTTATTATACTTATCTATGAATGTGTATTTCTACAACAACAAATAATAAAATTAAAAATTGAAGGGGTTTCCCATACAAGAGACCTTATTTTGCCGGTTCCCGGGGGTTGACGCGGCGCTGGAGGCAATGATCAACTCATGTGACATCTGTCAACAGTTGCGCCCGTCCCCGCCGCGAACGCCGATTGCTCCGTGGCGGTACCCGCCAGTACCATTTTATAGGATACACATTGATTTCCTAGGCCCGATAAATAATCAGATGTTTTTCGTGATTGTAGACGCGTACACAAAGTGGGTGGAGTTGTACGATGTTACTATGTCTACAACTGCCGTCATAGGGAAGTTTTCCTATTTTATGTCCAAGTACGGACTGCCACATACAATAGTAAGTGACAATGGACCCCGTTTACGTCATTTGAATTCAGGAATTTTTGTTCAAGGAATGGCATCGACCATAAGACGTCTTTTTCGAAATTTTTGTCAAATTCGTAATGAAGGGCATTAAATCCAGTGTTAGCTCTTCGAACAATAAAGGTTACAAGTTAAAAATATTAAATGTCTCTTAGAATATAGGAATTCTGTTCTTCTGTCACAGGGTTCTCACCAGCTGAGCTAGTGTTCGGCCGCAAGTTGAGGTCACGTTTAGATTTAATCAATCCGAAGACGCCGCCGGCGGCCTCACGCACTAACCCCACTAATAATGTTAATCGTCAACAGTGTTCGCAAATTTATTCATGTCGAAAATATAATAGACAAGTGTTTAAGCCTGGAGACAATATAATGTAAATGCCAATGGTACAGAGGTATTATTAAAAAGAGACTGGGCAAAGTACTTTGCCTTATTCAGGATTTAAGTTAGTCGTGTGATATAAAAAAACACAAGAATCAAATAATATTATATAAAGGTATCAAAGATAATGTTTCTCAACCGCCGCAACCCCGTTATGATTTTGATGACTACAACAACTGTGTCAGCGAGCCGGCAGCAAACAACACGCGGAGACAAAGTCCCGCGGGGGAGGGAAGTGATGAGACGAATCAGCAAACACCACCGTCTGCAGATACAGTGTTGGATCCGGTTTCAAGGAACCCAGACCGGCTACTGAGAAACATTCCCAGAGTAGTAGTAGAGATTATAAACCTTTTCTGTAGCTATATTTTATAAACTGCTGGGTGCATAACTGTAATATTTTGGTCAAATAAGGGGAGGAAATGTTATATATGTGTGCGTCAACGTGATGTATGTGTGCGTGGACTGCGCTCCCGCACGGCCCTTACCTACAAATAAAATAAATCAGTGTACTTTTATCAGTGAGTAGTTTCACTTGTGTCCATACGTTACCTACATAAAAGTATTTGTTAAATTTTAATATTGTTTTACGAAACCCTTCCTGTATGAGTCTGACTTGTACTTGGCCAGTTTTTACTGCTTTTTAATAATCTAGTAAATGGACTACGTTATTTTCATTTGAAGAAAGGCTGAGAAAGAAGAGCTGAGAACCGATCTCGTGTCATCGAATTTGTGAATTTAGATGCTTAGCTTATACAAGTAAAAATAATATATAAGTTTAAAGTAGAGACACTTTATCCTTTATCCTACCAGAAGGGGGCACACAAATTGATATAAATGATTAGTGAATAGCAATTTTTCATAATAATGGACAATACTAGGTACATTTTTTTTTTATTTGCAGATAATAATAATATTCCAGATGGCGAAAATCAAGAAACAAATATAGACGTCTTCATTTAGATGTAATATATCTAATTATAAAATTATTGACATTTATCTTTTCTTTTACAATATATTTCCATTTTATAACTTATAAGTGTTGATCGAAAATTCAAAACTTTTATAAACTTTAAAAGTTTCTAATTTTGTGTAGTGGTTATCAAAGAATATAATAATCAATAAAAGGTGTGTTAATTGTTACAGACAGAGAGAGAGAGAATGGTTGAGTGATTGATTAATGGTTCCAAACAGGAGGATACCTGAAGAGAAGAACCAGATAAAACGTCTTCTTGTCTTGTCTCATGACCTTATTCATCGCTTTATGCCATATGATTACACAGATTTAACTTTTACTCGACGCGGTAACTTTTTTATATCCTTTTGAAGTATGATCGACGTTAAGTTCCTGTTTTACTATCCCTGAGTAATAATCTCGGAAAAAATACTACTTTTGTAAATAAGGTACATAAATACCTATATAATCAAAAACATTTAAACATAAAATATGCTCATTATTATACACCAAAAAAATAATTAAGAAAAGAAATCTCGGTATGCAGTATGTGGTTCAACTCTGTTCTCGAGCATAATTCAGAAGAGTGTTCGATTTTTGGACGACCTAAGGGCCCAAATTGAAGATGATGGTGGATTAGGCCTACAGGGGATACCACGATAAAAAAAACGCGCCATTTACTATACCTCATGGTGGTGTGGAAATTAGTAATTGGCCAAAAAGCGTGTAGGAGTAGACTCCACGACGCATATACGCGCTCCTTTTTTGATTATACTTAGAAGAATTTGTTACAAATATTAAGTATAAGTAAGTATTCAAAATTCATTTTCTTTGGTGGCTGTTCAAATCTCTGAGTGTTAACATTTAAATTAATCATGGTTGATATGGTAAAATTATGTAGATGCAATTTTTATCGTAAAATGAGTCAGAAAGTAGATATTGTCATAAAATTGTTTCTATTCGCAGTGTATCAATTTTATCCCTGCAGTATGGCATTTCGTCTGGACTATTAAAGTGTCCATTTGCCGTTGATTATTATTAAGCCACGAGTAATAACACAGGGGATACCACGATAAAAAAAACGCGCCATTTACTATACCTCATGGTGGTGTGGAAATTAGTAATTGGCCAAAAAGCGTGTAGGAGTAGACTCCACGACGCATATACGCGCTTCTTTTTTGATTATACTTAGAAGAATTTGTTACAAATGTTAAGGGACGGATCTGGTATTCAAAATTCATTTTCTTTGGTGGCTGCTCAAATCTCTGAGTGTTAACATTTAAATTAATCATGGTTGATATGGTAAAATTATGTAGATGCAATTTTCATCGTAAAATGAGTCAGAAAGTAGATATGTGTCATAAAATTTTTTTATTCGCATTATTTCAATTATTAGCAGTGTATCAATTTTATCCCTGCAGTATGGCATTTCGTCTGGACTATTAAAGTGTCTATTTGCTGTAAAAATTACATATGTATCGTCAAATACAATTTACAAATTGTATTTTACAAATTTGTATTTGTATTTCGTCAGAAAAATACTCAGAAATGGGGTAGCACATTTAATATATACATGTATGTATAAACGAATAATAAACAAAGGACCCAAAATGGAACCCTGAAGCATCCCAATTTTCGCGTTTAATTTCGGTGAATTGAGTTGCTGTCTGGTGTTGAATTACTTTGTAATTAAGTTTTAATGTTAATGTTTCTTGAAGAGCTGGAATGTAATAATTCAATATATGTAGGTAAAGCTAAACATCCTTAGGTGTTGAGGTTACTTGTGCATTTGTTGCATTAATAATACCTGTAACCAATTCACAATTACCTATTCACCTCTAACCAGCGTGGGACGAGAAGATGTTGTGGCGTTCAAGATCTTCGGCACGTTGTGAGCGGGTCTTGTGAGCGTGGTCCAGGGTTAAGTTGCTGCGGTGCACGTTGTTTCGAAATAACAATATTTATCGGTACTCTGTAGTTATTTGTTCATTAGCTCATTTTAATGTACTAAACATATTTTTTTGAAGTGGGCATTCAACAAGTAATGCCTACCACTCTTGGTGGTGCGAAAAGAAGTATTAGGCTTGTACTGAATAAGGGTACTTTTCCACCACAAATACTACGTTGCTATGGAAGCGTTTGATATCCGCCAATCACATTCAATGGTCCACATAGCTTAGGACTAGTGGAAACGGAGGGATTGTAGTCAAGCACTAGTTAATATTTAAAAAAAAAATGGTTTGATCTAAGCTATGTTTTTATAAAAGCGGATGCGTGCTGACGGTGTGTACTCTGGGTGTGCTATGGTTGCGTGCTTTGGAGTGCGTGCTATGGGTGCGTGCTCTGAAAGCGTGCTTTGCATGCAAGCTCTACATGCTGTTCTGGATACGCATATTTTTCTCGCCTCGCTACATAGTTTATCATCAGTGAAAACGGTTTAATAGTTTCGTAGCTTACCTTTTACATACTCTCAGCATAGCTGCATAGCAAATTTCTGTTGGAGAAGCGCCCAAAAACCTTTGATTCATCAGTTACCTTTCGCGTTCCATATCAAGTGTGGTAAACAAAGTTATTGCTGACGGATGGCCACTTCTTCTAGAGCCGCGCATCTCTTGATTATTATTGATGTAATAGTTACTGATGTGATGCAGTTCCGTTGTAGTGTGTTTTGCTGCAGCGTACCTTGCGATATTGTTTTTCTTCAATGTTGCGTTTAGTGCAGCAGCTTGATTCTAGACTAAACACTGGACCCATTCAGTCATCGTTGGAGCTGCAGCAGGCAGAGATAAAGAAGAAAGAAATATTTGTCGTATTTGTATTACTATTATACATCATGCTATTATACAAAATAATAATTCTCAAATAACTTAAGGTTTATTCATTACTATTATTTTAGGAATTTATTTTACTATTCTTCAAGCATACGAATACTTATAAGCACTTTTTACTATTGCTGGTAGAGTTTATGGTTCAACATTTTTTATAGCAACAGGATTTCATTATTGGAACATTATTGCTTTTTATTAGTTTAATATTCGTCGGTTTAATAATCTTTCTCTTTTTTGTCTTTTTGTTGATGTAGTTTGATTATTCTTCTATATTTCAATTTATTGATGAGGAAATAAATTATTTATATACTATATTAAGTACATTTAATTTACAATCAAAAAGTTTAGATTTTAATTTAAATAATCATTTTAATAACATAGATTTTTTTAATTATTATACTTTTTTTTTAATATTATATTTTTTCTATAATCCTATCAAAAAAAAAAAACAGGTCGTGTAAATTTTCTCCATTTTAATGTGGATTTGACCCTAATTCCTCAACTTGAATACCTTTCTTTTCTTTTTGTCGTATTTGTATGTGCATGAAAACTTACTCCAGTAATTGAATTACCTTAGTCAGCGTCATTATACGTTTGGTCTACGCCTGTGTGAAGCTTATATATGTACAAAACTATGGAACTCTGTTGACGATATGGCAACGTCGTACCATCGTGTCGTTGCCGCTTCGTATAATGACGAAATACGCGTCTATGAAGCTACGCGTCCATGGACAGTGGGCCTAAGCCTATGTTTATGTTTTCGATATAGTTTTTACTAATGTTTTAATATGATAACGAAGAGCTACGATACGGTTTTACATGATGTTATAAAATACGCAAGATTTTGTTTCAAATGCCGTTGATTATTATTAAGCCACGAGTATTTTATGTCAAAATTCTGTGGGAGAGCAAAGTGCCTAAGGCGGGAGGAGCTCTACAGGGCCGAGCGTTGGTGGAGCTCGGCCCCTTCCCCTTAAGGGAAGCCGTAGGGAACAGCTTTAGAAACAATCATTCCATATTTTTGTTTCTAATGCTGTTCATTATTATTAAGCCACGACTAGTTTTGTATTTAATTTTTTTATATAATTTCAGTGATGAAGAATCAGTGATTTAGTGAGTGATTAATTCT
The DNA here is from genome assembly GCA_961205895.1 of Mythimna pallens. Classification (NCBI taxonomy): domain Eukaryota; kingdom Metazoa; phylum Arthropoda; class Insecta; order Lepidoptera; family Noctuidae; genus Mythimna; species Mythimna pallens. The sequence continues at coordinate 3,395,398 of OY540824.1, forward strand.
ATTGAGACTTTAAAAAAGTGATAAACGAAAAATATTAGCCATGGAAATGAACTATTTAGTTGAGTACTGAAATAAATAGACAAAACGTTTAATTGAATAACAGGTTTTAATATGCTAAAAATTCAGTTTAGTAAGTAATACGAAGTATTTGACACAATGCTTATAGAGAATCATAGAACATAGAGTTGTAACAAAGAAGTACTAGTCAAGAACATACTCATCTAAAAATTTTGGTGCTTGGCGCACGCGACAGGATTTACGAACTATTTCTGTTGGCGGCGATGATGGCGGCAGTTCTTGCGACACATTACTGTAGCCAGGGACTGACTCTTCTGGCTCTGTACAAATTGCAGGTGCAGGTGAATCAGGCAATGTAGAATCCTGGTTTTCAATTTACTGTGGTACCATGTCCTCAAACCCCAGAGGTGCCAGGTGCCGATTAAAAACTGTTGTTTCTCTTCCGTCGGGATATCTAATGAAGGAGTAGTCAGGGTTACTGGGCAGTAACTCTACCTCTTCAACGTAAGGTTCATATTTGTTATTCCTGTTCTGTTTCTTTATTAATACTTGTCCGGAATTGTTGAGCCAAGTCGGAATGGAAGTTCCATTCGAAGATCTGCGTGGATGTTTAAACATTCAATCATGCGGCGTGCAATTTGTCGTCGTACATAGTAGAGAACGAATTGAATGTAGGGCTTGCGGTAAAACTTTCTCCCAGTTCTCTACTAAAAAGTTTTGTGTTTTTTAATTCCAAAAGTATCGTTTTCCAGAGTGTGGCATTCAATTTCTCCACTTGTCCATTACCCTGCGGATTGTAGGCCGTGGTTTGACTTGTAGCGATACCTCTCTCATGAAGAAATTTTTGTACGTCAGCAGAAAGAAAAGCTGTACCATGATCCGAATGAATATAAAACGGGAAGCCAAATATCATAAATAGATTGTTCAGATGTTTGATCACTGTTTTAGAGCTGACGTCCGAGCAGGGAAAAGCGAAAGGAAAACGAGAAAACTATAGAGAATAGAGAAAATCATAGTTAATATATATCTGTTAGGCGTTTTTGTTGGAACTGGGCCTTTAAAATCTATGCTCAAGCGTTCGAAGGGTGCAAGTGTGGGGTTAATATAAGTGTCATACTTACGTTTTGTAACCAACTTACTGTTAACTAAATTTTTGCGAGCTTCAGTTTGTGATACCTGTAACCTGTATTTTAGTTCGAGAGGGTGACTACTATAGTTGTATAGCGGCTCGATTTTATGAGTGAGGTTGCTTGGCAAAATGCACTTTTTACCGTAAACTAATTCAAACGGAGTGAACCTAGTTGACGTATTTACAGAAGTATTATAAGCGAAACACCAATAGGGTAGCCAAGTACTCCAAGATTCCGATTTTTGTTCCATTTGAATATGAAGAAATGCGGACATACTTTTATGTGAGTTTTCTAAAGCTCCTATGCTTTGATGGTGATATGCAGTTGAGTTAAGTTTTTTAATATTAAGCAAAGCACATACCTCTTTTACCGTTTCTGCTATAAACGCAGTACCCCTGTCGGTGGCGATTTCCTTCGGCACACCATGATGAAGCAGGAAGTTGTCCACAAATGAACGTGCAACTTCTGCAGCTGTTTTTGTAATAAGTGGAGAAATTTGGTATCTGTCTGCGCAATACCAACTTTCTGAATTGGTTTTTATTTCGAAGGTTTTGGTTTATTCGACGGTTATGGTTTGATATTGGTTTGGTTTAAATGATACGACTTTAGTTTGGTTGTGTTTTTATGGTTTAAACAACTAAATATATAAGTAAGAAAGCTAAGTTGATTTAATCTAAAAGATGGTTTTAATGGTTTTAGTATGGTTCGAGTTACGTGGTCGACGGCCGAATACGCACTGACTTAAATAATTACTATTGCTAGTTTTATAAAATTGCACGAAAGCAAAAGTGCTTAGCTGTTCGATTGTATTGCTCCGAACATCTTCCCGAGCACAAAATGAAAAGAGGATATAAATTAACCATCAAATCACCTTTGACAATGGGTGGTATATAAATGTAAAAAAGTGTAAACATAATGTAAAATAGAGTAAACATAAATGGTTTAACCTACGATAACAATATACTAAAGAAAATGTATAAAATGGTAGTCCTTAAAAAACATAAAACATTAAACTAAAGAGTCCTCTATTTTGGACGCCCGTTCTTTTCGCACAACAGGCATCGTAGCTCTCTGTTTACTACGCAAAACACTGGGCCACCGTTTGGCTAGAAACGAACTTAATTCTATATTATCACTTTCGTTTTGCTGACGGTCAGCAGTAGTCTGATTTCGGGGTTGCACTTCACTTTACACTCTGTTGTTGGTCGACTTAGATGGTGACGCCGCAGACTCCTGTCTGTGGCAAGGCTCCGTACGACTGGGCGAAGAACGCAAACATGCTTTTGCTCTGCTCCAGATCCAGATGATAACCGTACAAATGGTGATTCCGAGCAGAACGTAGATGATGGTGTAGTGGATATCGTGAACTGATATATCGTTCACTTCTGCTTTTGACGATTTCAGGTTCTCGATCTGCTCTCTGAGGATAGACAGAGAACTGTTTATCCCCAGGTCTTCTGGTAACTCTTCTTCGGTTGGTAGTTTTACGTTTACAATATGGTTTATTTGGTCTAACTCTGGCACTAGTATGTTTGGTGAAAGCTCGATTTGGTTAGATTGTTGCTGTAGCGAATACAGTGCAAAATCCTTGCCCTTGACTAAACATTGCTGATTCATGCTAATGACCCCTGCCCGAGTCAGCTGACGTGCCGTAACTTGATCGTCACATATGATTTTAATTGGATATGTGTCACAACAGAAGTACAGATATTGTGACGTTGAGTGTAATTCTACCCATCTGTTTGTACACCTTGACCTTTCTGTATTGCATTTTTTGTTTACTATGTTAGTTTCACAAAAGTTTTCGTCGTTTTCCAAATGAAAGATGGGTTTAAAAAGTTGGCACATGAAGTATTCACCATGATACAGACACGTATCTAGGTCATGGACGGTTGCTATAAAGTAAGAGTCCCTTTTCAGATTTACGGCTACGTATTCCGATACTGGTTTGATGCTGATCATGCTGTCATTGATTTGTTGTGGAACTGGTATTATTCGGTATAATTGAAAGTTTTCCCTAGCTATTAGCGGGAAAGTAATTCCAAAGATGATATATTCTTTTGTGACGTGAGCCTTTGTTCTCAGAAGCTTGTATAACTGTTGCAAATCTGTTTCAACGTTCTCAATGGGCAGAGCCAAGACTTGTGGTATTTGTCCGTATATAATTTGTAACTCTCTTTTGAGCTGAGTTGGTGTCAATAAATGCAAGCTGATTTGGCCGTGATATATGTCTGAAATGGTATCGATTAACGTATCTTGTACTCTTCTAAGGTTTTGCATCATATTTATGGTGGCTACGGATACCGATGTAACGTCTTGTTCTGTTGACATCACATTGATTTCCTGCTGCATCTTATTGCTGTTCGTGTCCAAATCATTCAAATGTTTGTTTATGATTTTATGTTGTTTCTCTATCAAATTTTCACTTCTTTGTAGGATATTGTGCTCTGCTTCAACGATAGACGTTAGGTTCTTAAATAGTTGACCTTGATGATGTTGATTACGATGTACAAGTTCAATGTCCTGCCTGTATTTTTCTGCGAAGCTTTCGTCCAATACGCCGAATAGTGAGTTTGCAATTGACCCGACCGCGTTGATAAGGCCGCGTCGGGTTCGTAAGCGTGCGCCATAATGCTGGCTAAGCAACAGCTGGTTGTAGTACTGCAGTTCGTTGTAATCGTGATGTACTTGTAGGAGTATCATCTTACAATGACTCGTCTCTGTGATCGATTGACAAGATTTTTCCAGATAATTTGTAAAATCGTTAACTGCTTTGTCCCCTTGCCAGTATGGTGCCATGTTGTAATAAATTACGAGTTTCCAATTATCTCTTATTAAGCGCACTTTTCCCACTGTGTCAAAGTACAAAGCTTTATTGGTATCGAACTGCGTAATGGTGAAGAAAGCCGTGGTAGGTAGTATGATGCTCAAAAACAATAACAACGCTAGTGCAATATTCACTAACTTAGGGTGGGTTCTGGTGCTAGATTTCTGATGATAGTTTGGTTCTTACTCAGCTGTTATGGTTTCCAAATGTTCTAATGGTTCGTCTTTTTGCATGCCTGGTTCTAGTGTTTCTGTTTGATCTATAGGTAAAACGGATAGTTTCACTATAGGACGCTTTATGTAGCCATTTTTGGTTTTTAGAGTCACTACTCTGACTAGTTCATCTTTTCCTGGATGTACTTCTATTACTCGACCCATTGGCCACTTTCCCGCTGGTAGATTCTCGTCATGTATCATTACTAAGTCACCCACACTGATATGCTTCTGGTTTTTCATCCATTTTCAAAGTTACCTCGTTCGAGCTGCGTTGGTTACGGACCTTGCAATAGATGACTGCGGCATACGCCTTATTTGACGCGTCACAGAAACCGTGTAATTGCAAGTTATGGTTTTCTGTAGTACCGAACCAACGTTTTATTTCTATGGTATTGATGTCTTTTAACTCGCCTCTTAGTTCTAGCCATTTGATCTTGATTTCACCTGGTAGTGCATCATCCCAGTTAAGACTGGATAACCACACACTTTGAAAGAGCATTTTCATGGTTATACTTAACGGGGTTAGCCAGCCTAACGGGTCAAATAACTTGGATATGTCGGAGAGGAGTGATCTATTGGTTGGTTTTGTTACTGATACTGGCTCCAATTTTAGATTAAAGGTAAAGTTATCCTGTTGCGGAGTCCATCCCAGCCCCAATGTTTTGGTTGAATCTGATTGTTTAATCTCATAGACTTGTTGGTTGCACAAGTCTTTTTCTAGATCCGCAAGTAATTGTGGTTCATTTGTGGCCCATTTGCGTAGGTTGAACCCGCCCTTGCTGAGTATTTTTATGAGATCTGATTTTAAAAGTTTGGCATGTTCCAATGAATGAGCCCCTCCACAATAGTCGTCCATGTAGAAACACTCCTCTAATGCTTTTGCTGCGTCAGGAAAATTCTGTTTTTCTTCAGCGGCTAACTGTTTTAAGCACATCATAGCTAAAAATGGTGCCGGTTTTGTTCCATAGGTAATGGTCGTGAGTTGATATGTTTGTATGGGTTGGCTGGGTGAATCTCTCCATAGTATCTTCTGGTAAGGCTGATCTGCAGAGTGTACCATTATCTGTCGATACATTTTTTCAATAATATCAGCTGTGTAAACGAACTGGTACTGCCTCCATTTCAGATTCAATTCCTGCAAGTCTTGCTCTAAGTTTGGACCGCGATACGTGACGTCATTCAAGCTTAGTCCTGATGATGACCTAGCTGATACGTTGAAAACTACACGCAGCTTTGTGGTGGTAGACTCCGCTCGAGTGACACAGTGGTGTAGTAAATAGCATTCGGGCGTCGCGCTCCTGGTTGATAGTTTCATATGGTTTAGTGTATGATATTCATCAATAAATTTTGCGTATTGATCTTTAAGATCCGAATTTTTCTGTAGCTTCTTTTCTAAATTCCGAAATTGTGCTAAGGCTAATGGTTTTGTGGAACCTAGTTGTTCCTTGACTTCTGGTTTGAATGGTAGGCGTACTTGGTATCTCCCATCTTCGAGTTTCTCCGTGGTTGAGAGAAAATACTGTAAACATTCATGATCTTCTGTGGATATTTCGATCTGCTGGTTAATGTCTTCATATTGTGAAGAACGACGTTGCATAGGTACTTTGGTGTCATTGTCCCACAAAGCAACCATCCTAATTGCGTTTGTTGGGCTATTGGTTGATCTTCAATATCACCTCTCAGAATGCCACCTAATGCAATCTTACAGTAGACGTCAGCCCCAAGGAGTAGGTCCACTGGTCGACTGGTATTGAATTCGGGATCTGCTAAACTAATATTTTGAATATGAGGCCACGATGGTTTTACAAAAGATTTGTTTGGTAGGTGCTTTATTAGGTTATTCATTATTAGGACATCCCCTTGTAAGGCGAAATCGCTATGAATGGACTTGAATCTTATGTTCATCGCTCCCTTGCAGCTGTTTTCTTTTTCTCCTACTCTGAATATTGTGCCTTTGCAATGCTGTCTTGGTAATTTTAAAACTTGCGCCGCTTTCTCGCTGATCAAGGAAATTTGAAAAAATCAAGGCTCTCATGGTGTGATATGTACCATCGGATCCCATCACCTTGACTATAGCCGTGGCCAAAAGTGTTTCCGATAACTCATCCCAGGATACATGGGTTGAAGTTAGTACTGGTTCATTATTTTTTTTTTACGTTACGCAAGACGTGCTAGGTACGTGCCCAGCCTTCTGGTTAGATTTTGCTGATGTGGTTGGTTTACTTTTCGTAGCGATTGCTTCATGCAATAATGAATTATGCTTGGCGTTGCACTTGCGACATGTTTTGCTAGAAAGACATGGTTTATCATAATGGTTGAATAGGCAATTTACGTAACACTTCAGGTTATTGACAGTTTTTAATTTTTGCTCATCCGACATTTGCGAAAATTGGGGACACATCCAAAGTCCGTGGTCGTTTTTGCACAATGAGCAGGTCATTGAACGCGAAACGTGGAGTGATTTCCCGTGGTGGTTCATGTTTTTGTTGGTGGTCTGCTGGTTATGATTAGAGTTAAAATTTCTCTTTTGGTTTGCCTGGTTACTCGAATGAAAGAAAGAAAGAAAGAAAGAAAGAAAGAAAGAAAGAAAAATATTTTATTTGGCACACATGGATTCACACACTGTAAAAAACAAAATTTAAACTAAGAAGCAAGAAAAAAAAAAAACAATGTGTGTCTCACGGCTGCGCCAAATAGGTCCAGTTCAGCAAAAAGTGGTTGCGTGGTAGACTTTTGATGGTTTGATTCTTGTTTACGGCGAGATGCTTCCAGTGCTGTAAACTTGTTTTCCAGTGGTGGTGGTGGTGGTGGTGGTGGTGGTGTGGTGGTGGTGGTGGTGGTGGTGGTGGTGTATCTGGTGATGGTGGTGGTGGTGATGGTGATGGTGGTGGTGGTGGTGGTGGTGTGGTGGTGGTGGTGGTGGTGGTGTATCTGGTGATGGTGGTGGTGGTGATGGTGATGGTGGTGGTGGTGGTAGTGGTGGTGGAGGTGGTGGTGTGGTGGTGGTGGTGTATCTGGTGATGGTGGTGGTGGTGGTGGTGGTGATGGTGGTGGTGGTAGTGTGGTGGTGGTGGTGGTGGTGTGGTGGTGGTGGTGGTGGTGTGGTGGTGGTGGTGGTGGTGGTGGTGGTGTGGTGGTGGTGGTGGACGCTCAACCTCACCTGTCACTTTACTTTTCAAAAACTGCATTTTCTGTGCGTTGGATAAGGATGGATTTTTATGGATAGTTTCTGTGAACAAATCTTTAAAAGAAGTCCACTGGTGGTAGTTACCCTGGAAAGTCGGAATATCCATCTGTGGCGTACATTTGTCGCGATGGGATACGGATGACATTTTTGAGCTGATCGTTTTCTTCAAATCATTATACATCCATTCGTATCTGGTAAATTCCTCCTGGTACCAGACATCTTCATTTCCATTTTCACTTTCTATCTCCCAGTGCAGATTGTCGATGATGGTCCACCGACTTTGGAGAGATTTCAAAGCATCGTCGAACTCCCACTTGCTCTGCAATTGGTCGATTTCTATGGTTGTCACTGTTCTCATAAACGCTCTGAAGTTAATAGTTTGCTTTTTAATCAATCCCTCTAACTTGCTGTTTTCTTTTGGTACTGGCATCTCACTGCGATGCTGTTGGGATGCTTGAGAACGAGACGAATCACCTGATTGGTTCGTGATCCTGGCCTCTGCCAGCGGCTGGTTGACGCCTTGCTGCTTCGGTAACAGGTTCTCCATGGTTTTGGTAATCAGTTGCTTGATCGACGTATATACTTCCTCTACTTTTTCGAAACAATTTTTGGTAAAATATACATGATCAAATTCCGCAAACTCACAACATTTCCTATGGTTACGTTGGTAATCTCTCCAATAATTCTCCAACTTCCGCTTGCAGTAATCTATGGTTTTGTGGTCTGCTCTCTCTTTTTTGATATTGGTTAAAAGTTTAACTAGAGAGTCGTATATTTCAGTTTGGTTAATTGCTAACTGCTCCATTTTTCTCACGAACAGATAAATTGTTAAGAAAAAGGATATATAAAATGGTTTGGTCTGACCTTATATGCTGCTTACGCTCCACAACTGGTAAATCTCCTGCAAAGTGGTCTCACTTCTCCCTACTTTCCCTACAGACACTTCACACTGGTAGCAAGGTCCCGGTACACAAACACTTCACTTTACTGAACTTCGCGAACCGAGGCCCTTATGCTCGAAGGACCATGTAGAAATTTGGTATCTGTCTGCGGCGCAATACCAACTTTCAGAATTGGTTGTTATTTCGATGGTTTTGGTTTATTCGACGGTTATGGTTTGATATTGGTCTGGTTTAAATGATACGACTTTAGTTTGGTTGTGTTTTTATGGTTTAAAAAACTAAATATATAAGTAAGAAAGCTAAGTTGATTTAGTCTAAAAGATGGTTTGACTGGTTTTAGTATGGTTTGAGTTACGCGGTCGACGGCCGAATACGCACTGACTTAAATAATTACTATTGCTAGTTTTATAAAATTGCACGAAAGCAAAAGTGCTTAGCTGTTCGGTTGTATGGCTCCGAACACACATACATATTTTGACAACTCGCACTGTATTGTTAGTATGTAAGAATATCCATTGTTGTCCTTATCTAATGGCCCTACTAAATCTAGGAAAATCTTTTCGAAAGCAGTGTGTTGCTGTAGTGGTGACGGCCATTGGTTCCTTTACTTGTACTGTGTTCTTTTGTTTCTGGCAATCTGGGCATTTTTTCCTGCCTGGCCAAAAGTAATATTTCCGAATTTTATTTACCATTCACCTTATTCCCGCGTGGCCACTTGTCGGTAAAAGATGAAAATCATTTCGATCGTTCTACGTCTTGTATTACGATTAATCTGGGGCCTAACCAATTTTCGCTATCTTTGATTTGACTGATTAATTTTTCTACAAATATTCTATTATTCTTACTTTTCATAAAGTACACTTCCTCTACACAAAGCGACAAAACGTTTTACATGGTCTACATTTTTGGGAATTGGGTATTCCTTAATAACACTTATTTTTGCGGGATCTGGTAGTACACCTTCACTTGATACTATGTGGCCTAGATAAAGCATTTCTTTTCTTAGAAAATTGCATTTTGTAGGGTTTAGTTTTAAATTAACTTTGCGTAAGAGATCAAATATGTCTATGAGGTTTTTATTGTGATGAGATAGAGATTTCCCAAGGACTATCAAATCGTCGAGATATACTAAGCACTTATCGTATGTTAGACCGGCCATAGACATTATCATCATGCGTGAGAAGGAACTGGGACTGGTTTTCAAACCCATCGGCATTCTTGTCATCTGGTATTGCCCAGAAGCAAATCCTGTGTATTTGCGGCTGTCTTCGTATAGCTCTACATTATAGAAACCTTGAATTAGATCTAAATGGCTGAAGTAAATGCAGCCCGATAAAGAGTCTAGTATTTCATTTATATTTGGCAGAGGAAACTTATCATCTTGTATGCAGCTGTTAAGTTTGCAATAATCGATAACTAATCGCCATTTTTTATTCCCGGCTGAGTCTGGTTTTTTGGGTACTAGTAGAACTGGGCTTGACCACTCGCTGTTACATTTTTCTATAATACCTTGCTGAAGTAAATTTTCTATTTGTTTGTCGATTTCTCCTTTCTGAGAGTATGGTTGTCTAAATGGCTTTGAATATATCGGAGCTACATTCGATTTTAAGTTAATTTTGTGCGTATATAAGTCTGTAGTCGTTATTTTGTCCCCTGCAAGACAAAAATATCGGAATACTTCGCACAAATTTTTTCTATCGATAATTTTTCTCTTTGTTGAGGTGATTTAAATCTAGAATTGAAAATAGTTTTTTAACCCTATCCGCGTCATTGATTGTTTTTTCAAATGAACAGATATTGTATTCTGGCGATTTTTGAATAATGGGATTAATTTCTTCTATGGTTAAATCATTATCCGTTGTGTTGAGGACTCGGATCGGAAACATTCCATTTTTGGGTTTAACTAATGCGCTAGCTATAAAAACTCCGTTTTGCAGTTCTGATGCACAAATAAAAATTTCTTCAAATGCGTACCTTGGCTGGGCACTAATAAAATGTATTGATTCACACCTCGCGGGTATGTTAATATTTTTGCGTGGAAAACCTAATGGAAAAGAAATTTCAACATTGTTATTCCATAGCAACAAAGTGTTAGCTAGGTTTAGAATTGATTTGTATTTGTTTAAGAAGTCCTATTATGCCACTGGTTTTACAAGGCAAGGAATTAAAAACATAGAATATATGTTTCAGTATCTGATTTTTAGATCTCAATGCTAGATAAACATACCCGATAGTTTGCACTTTGCCCCCCATTCTAAATACGTCGATGTTCTGTTTATGGATTGGAATGTTTGTTTCATTACATGTTTATTTTTTATTGCCGATATGGAGGCACCGGTGTTAATTAACCAATTATATGGATAACCATTGCGACCATTTAAATAAAGGGTATTAGAATTATTGTTTGTAAAAAGAATTGCTTTTTTATTCACGAAAAAACTCAATATTTTCGTTGGCTGGCAAAGAGGATACCTGAAGAGAGGGCCAGATGAAACGTCTTCTTGTCTTGTCTCATGACCTTATTCATCGCTTTATGCCATATGATTGCTAATTTACTTTTACTCGAAACGGTAACTTTTTTTTATCCTTTTGAAGTATGGTCGACGTTAAGTTCCTGTTTTACTATCCCTGAGTAATAATCTCGGAAAAAATACTACTTTTGTAAATAAGATACATAAATACCTATATAATCAAAAACATTTAAACATAAGATATGCTCATTATTATACACCAAAAAAAATAATTAAGAAAAGAAATCTCGGTATGCAGTATGTGGTTACCACCGTCTGAGATCAACTCTGTTCTCGAGCATAATTCTGAAGAGTGTCCGATTTTTGGACGACTTAAGGGCCCAAATTGAATATGATGGTGGATTAGGCCTACAGGGGATACCACAATAAAAAAAACGCGCCATTTACTATACCTCATGGTGGTGTGGAAATTAGTAATTGGCCAAAAAGCGTGTAGGAGTAGACTCTACGACGCACATACGCGCTCCTTTTTTGATTATACTTAGAGGAATTTGGTTACAAATATTAAGAGATGGATCAGGTATTCAAAATTCATTTTCTTTGGTGGCTGCTCAAATCTCTGAGTGTTAACATTTAAATTAATCATGGTTGATATGGTAAAGTTATGTAGATGCAATTTTCATCGTAAAATGAGTCAGAAAGTAGATATTGTCATAAAATTGTTTTTATTCGCATTATTTCAATTATTAGCAGTGTATTAATTTTATCCCTGCAGTATGGCATTTCGTCTGGACTATTAAAGTGTCTATTTGCCGTAAAAATTACAGATGTATCGTCAAATACAATTTACAAATTGTATTTTACAAATTTGTATTTCGTCAGAAAAATACTCAGAAATGGGGTAGCACATTTAATATATACATGTATGTATAAACGAATAATAAAAAAGGACCCAAAATGGAACCCTGAAGCATCCCAATTTTCGCGTTTAATTTCGGTGAATTGAGTTGCTGTCTGGTGTTAAATTACTTTGTAATTAAGTTTTAATGTTAATGTTTCAATATATGTAGGTAAAGCTAAACATCCTTAGGTGTTGAGGTTACTTGTGCATTTGTTGCACTAATAATACCTGTAACCAATTCACAATTACCTATTCACTTGTAACCAGCGTGGGACGAGAAGATGTTGTGGCGTTCAAGATCTTCGGCACGTTGTGAGCGGGTCTTGTGAGCGTGGTCCAGGGTTAAGTTGCTGCGGTGCACGTTGTTTCGAAATAACAATATTTATCGGTACTCTGTAGTTATTTGTTCATTAGCTCAGTTTAATGTACTAAACATATTTTTTTGAAGTGGGCATTCATCTAGTAATGACTACCACTCTTGGTGGTGCGAAAAGAAGTATTAGGGTTGTACTGAATAAGGGTGCTTTTCCACCATAAATACTACGTTGCTATGGAAGCGTTTGATATCCGCCAATCACATTCATTGGTCCACATAGCTTAGGACTAGTGGAAACGGAGGGATTGTAGTCAAGCACTAGTTAATATTTAAAAAAAAAAACGGTCCGATCTAAGCTGTTTTTATAAAAGTGGATGCGTGCTAACGGTGTGTACTCTGGGTGTGCTATGGTTGCGTGCTTTAGAGTGAGTGCTATGGGTGCGTGCCCTGAAAGCGTGTTTTGCATGCGAGCTCTAGATGCGTGCTCTGGATACGCATATTTTTCTCGCCCCGCTACATAGTTTATCATCAGTGAAAACGGTTACATAGTTTCGTAGCTTAACTTTTACATACTCTCAGCATAGCTGCATAGCAAATTTCTGTTGGAAAAGCGCCCAAAAACCTTTGATTCTTCAGTTACCCTTCGCGTTCCATACCAAGTGTGGTAAACAAGGTTATTGCTGATGGATGGCCACTTTTTCTAGAGTCGCGCATCTCTTGATTATTATTGATGTAATAGTTACTGATGTGATGCAGTTCCGTTGTAGTGTGTTTTGCGGCAGCGTACCTTGCGATATTGTTTTTCTTCAATGTTGCGTTTAGTGCAGCAGCTTGATTCTAGACTAAACACTGGACCCATTCAGTCATCGTTAGAGCTGCAGCAGGCAGAGATAAAGAAGAAAGAATTATTTGTCGTATTTGTATTACTATGATGCATCATGCTATTATACAAAATAATAATTCTCAAATAACTTAAGGTTTATTCATTGCTATTATTTTAGGAATTTCTTTTACTATTCTTCAAGCATACGAATATTTATAAGCACTTTTTACTATTGCTGGTAGAGTTTATGGTTCAACATTTTTTATATCAGCAGGATTTCATTATTGGAACATTATTGCTTTTTATTAGTTTAATATTCGTCGGTTTAATAATCTTTCTCTTTTTTGTCTTTTTGTTGATGTGGTTTGATTATTCTTCTATATTTCAATTTATTGATGAGGAAATAAATTATTTATATACTATATTAAGTACATTTAATTTAAAATAAAAACAGTTTAGATTTTAATATAAATAATCATTTTAATAACATAGATTTTTTAATTATTATACTTTTCTTTTTAATATTATATTTTTTCTATTATCTTATCAAAAAAAAAAACAGGTCGTGAGAAATTTTCTCCATTTTGATGTGGATTTGACCCTAATTCCTCAACTTGAATACCTCTTTTTTCTTTTTGTCGTATTTGTATGTGCATGGAAACTTATTCCAGTAATTGAATTACCTTAGTCAGCGTCATTATACGTTTGGTCTACGCCTGTGTGAAGCTTATATATGTACAACACTATGGAACTCTGTTGACGATATGGCAACGTCGTACCATCGTGTCGTTGCCGCTTCGTATAATGACGAAATACGCGTCTATGAAGCTACGCGTCCATGGACAGTGGGCCTAAGCCTATGTTTATGTTTTTGATATAGTTTTTACTATTGTTTTAATATGATAACGAAGAGCTACGATACGGTTTTACATGATGTTATAAAATCCGCAAGATTTTGTTCCAAATGCCGTTGATTATTATTAAGCCACGAGTATTTTATGTCACAATTCTGTGGGAGAGCAAAGTGCCTAAGGCGGGAGGAGCTCTACAGGGCCGAGCGTTGGTGGAGCTCGGCCCCTTCCCTCTAAGGGAAGCCGTAGGGAACAGCTTTAGAAACAGTCATTTCATATTTTTGTTTCTAATGCTGTTCATTATTATTAAGCCACGACTAGTTTTGTATTTAATTTCAGTGGCGAAGAATCAGTGATTTAGTGAGTGATTAATTCTATTGAGACTTTCAAAAAGTGATAAACGAAAATATTAGCCATGGAAATGAACTATTTAGTCGAGTACTTTATGCTCGCAGTGATATCGTGTATAATACTTTATTCGCTAATGCAGTAAGACCCAACTTGCAGCAGATGCCGTAACGCAAAGATTGCGAAACAATGTAAACGGTAATTGATTTCTTCTGTTCGGTCCTTACAGTTGAAATATACATGACAGTGACATTTTTGATTCAGTGGATACACCTAATCTTGCACACAATGCTTAAACAAGGCAGCTGCTGTAACAAATTGTGAACATAAGAAAGAAACCGTTTTGCCATGGGTCCGCTGCTTGTTGCGGCATTCTGGATACTGTCTATAGTTGTGTTTATCATAAAGTGGTATAGTATAGCTTATCGTGCTGCGCATGCACAAGCCGCAGTTGAAAAATACGCTCGTATAATAAATTGTGAAAGAGAAGGTGTGGTCGCCCAAAAAAAAGAAAGAAAAAAGAAAAATCGTTCTCCAAGAAAATGGTGATTATCCAAAAAAGACAAATAAACAATTTGGTCATGGAAGTAGAGTTAGTAGTGACCTTCATACTATTAGTGTTTGTGTTGAGTATAATGACGTGGTGGAACTCAAAGTATAATGCGTGCCCTAGACGTAACAAAAAGATTTTGGCGAAACTAAAACGACGTTAGTTGGTTCATTCACAAAAGGTAAGATGTCAATGTTTTAACAGTATATATATTTAAACAAAATATGATATACTTATCCATTATCCATATCCTTGTTGCAGGACTCACAAAAGTAGTAATAATTTAGAAGAAAAACAGTGATTAAGTCTGCAGACGGGTCTATTCGTACTCTTCTGTACGAATTAATAAAAATAATAAGAATGGTGAATTTAAATGGGACTGCGGATGTCCGTGCCGTATTGGGTTCGCAGCCTACATTGTGCTTGCGATCTGTCTGTGTGTCTACACTTCAACACGGAGCTGCCTCACGCGGCACACTTTCAGTAAATTTAAGTTAAAAGGTAAGTCACACATCTCATATGAATAATTGAATACTCCCGTTGTTTTTAAACAAATTAATAAAAACATTTTGCTAATGCTATGCTGGCAAGTGATGGGTAATACTGCTAAAGCTAGTTTAAAACCGTTTTACTCTTAGGAATAATTAATTGTTTTCAATAACATTAGCTTTTAGAAAAAAAATTGCCTCTCAATTTTGTCTCCGTGAAGATATCGAGTGTATTAAAAGATAAATAAATTCAGTTCAGTATTTTTCTCAAAATATTATGGAAAACAAGTAATTAATTTCTATTTATTATACTTTTCTATGAACGTGTCTACAACAACAAATAATAAAATTAAAAATTGAAGGGGATGGAAACCCCTTACAAGAGACCTTATTATGTCGGTATTTGTTCAATTTTAATATTGTTTTACGAAACCCTTCGTGTATGAGTCTGACTTGTACTTGGCCAGTTTTTACTGCTTTTTAATAATTTAGTAAATGGACTACGTTATTTTCATTTCAAGAATAGCAAGAGCTGAGAACCGATCTCGTGTCATCGAATTTGTGAATTTAGATGCTTAGCTGTGTCTCTGTGTCCTACCAGAAGGGGGCACACAAATTGATATAAATGATTAATAAATAGCAATTTTTCATAATAATGGACAATATTAGGTACATTCACGAAGATTTTTTATTTTTATTTGCAGATGATAACATAATAATATTCCAGATGGCGAAAATCAAGAAACAAATATAGACGTCTTCATTTAGACGTAAGGAGGCCCTAATATATCTAATTATAAAATTATAAGTGTTTATCGAAAATCCAAGACTTATAAACTATATGTTTCTAATTTTTGTGTAGTGGTTATCAAAGAAAATAATGATTAATAAAAGGTGTGTTAATTGTTACAGACAGAGAGAGAGAGAATGGTTGAGTGGTTTTTCTGAAGAGAAGAACCAGATAAAACGTCTCCTTGTCTTGTCTTATGACCTTCAAAATTCAAAATTCAAAATTCATTTATTGGTGTGATTTTTGGTACATTTTACATGAGATCTTAATAATAAATTAGTTAGTTCCTCAAAAATCTACCTTAAAGGTGTATACTCTTTCTCGTAGTTTATTATAAATAAGAATTAATTAACACATTGAAATAATTATAACAAATCACAACATAACTCAATGAATAGAAATTAGAATAACAATGCAATGTCAAAAGTAAATAAATATCAATGTCAATTAACTTACCATAATAAAACAATAATTTAATGTCAAAATTAAATAAATATCAATGTCAAGTAACTTACTATACTAAAAATAATATTATAATGTAAAAATTAAATAAAATCAATATTAAATAGCTTACAATTTATCATTAAGGAAGTCGTCAATATTATAATAACATTTCTCCAATAATAGATTTCTTAATTTTCTCTTAAATTGATTAATATTTAAGTCCTTAATTTCATTTGGTAATTTATTAAATATTTTTGGGGCCATACATAGTATGCTTTTGTGCATCAAGGCGATCTTTGAAGGTCGAATGCATAGTTCATGTCTATATTCTTGTCTGATTATTTTGTAGCGATGTTCAGATGCTTTTCTAAATAGATGCATGTTCTTTTTAACAAATAAAGCAGTCTCAAATATGTACAAGCAAGGTAAAGTCATAATTTTTAACAATACAAAATAAGGCTTGCAGCTATCAGTTATTTGTATACCGGTAATAGCTCTAATTCATCTTTTTTGCGATTTGAACACCATGTCCTTATTGCAGGAGTTACCCCAAAACATGACTCCGTAGCGTAGTATAGAATTGACATATCCATAGTATGCAGTTACTGCCGCTGCTTGGTTGGCTACTTTCTTTATTTTGTACAAAGCGAAAGCGTACTTACTAATTTTTTTAATTAATATTGAAGTATGTTGTTTCCAATTAAGTTGATTGTCAATTGTTAAGCCTAAAAATTTTGTATTTGCAACTTCTTCAATTTTTTCATTATTAAAGATTACATTTAGTTCCGAATTAACTATTTTTTGCCGAAAGTTCATAATTTTTGTTTTCTTCAAATTTATAATTAAGTTGTTATGCTCCAACCAGTCAACTGCTTGTTGTAATGCATTGATTATTTTAAAGTCTTTATTATTTTTGTCAAGTTTAACAATGATAGTACTGTCGTCGGCAAACACTGTCATAGTCATCTTATTCATCGCTTTATGCCATATGATTGCTAATTTACTTTTACTCGAAACGGTAACTTTTTTATATCTTTTTGAAGTATGGTCAACGTTAAGTTCCTGTTTTACTATCCCTGAGCAATAATCTCGGAAAAAATACTACATTTGTAAATAAGGTACATAAATACCTATATAATCAAAATAATTGAAACATAAGATATGCTCATTGTTATAAACCAAAAAAAAAAATATTAAGATAAGAAATCCCGGTATGCAGTATGTGGTTACCACCGTCTGACATCAACTCTGTTCTCGAGCATAATTCTGAAGAGTGTCCGATTTTTGGACGACCTAAGGGCCCAAATTGAGATGATGGTGGATTAGGCCTACAGGGGATACCACGATAAAAAAAACGCGCCATTTACTATACCTCATGGTGGTGTGGAAATTAGTAATTGGCCAAAAAGCGTGTAGGAGTAGACTCCACGACGCACAACCGCGCTTCTTTTTTGATTATACTTAGAAGAATTTGTTACAAATATTAAGGGACGGATCTGGTATTCAAAATTAATTTTCTTTGGTGGCTGTTCAAATCACTGAGTGTTAACATTTAAATTAATCATGGTTGATATGGTAAAATTATGTAGATGCAATTTTCATCGTAAAATTAGTCAGAAAGCAGATATTGTCATAAAATTGTTTTTATTCGCATTATTTCAATTATTAGCAGTGTATCAATTTTATCCCTGCAGTATGGCATTTCGTCTGGGATATTAAAGTGTCTATTTGCCGTAAAAATTACAGATGTATCGTCAAATACAATTTATAAATTGTATTTTACAAATTTGTATTTGTATTTTGTCAGAAAAATATTTAGAAATGGGGTAGCACATTTAATAAATACATGTATGTATAAACGAATAATAAACACAGGACCCAAAATGGAACCCTGAAGCATCCCAATTTTCGCGTTTAATTTCGGTGAATTGAGTTGCTGGCTGGTGTTGAATTACTTTGTAATTAAGTTTTAATGGTAATGTTTCAATATATGTAGGTAAAGCTAAACATCCTTAGGTGTTGAGGTTACTTGTGCATTTGTTGCACTAATAATACCTATAACCAATTCACAATTACCTATTCACTTGTAACCAGCGTGGGACGAGAAGATGTTGTGGCGTTCAAGATCTTCGGCACGTTGTGAGCGGGTCTTGTGAGCGTGGTCCAGGGTTAAGTTACTGCGGTGCACGTTGTTTCGAAATAACAATATTTACCGGTACTCTGTAGTTATTTGTTCATTAGCTCAGTTTAATGTACTAAACATATTTTTTTGAAGTGGGCATTCATCAAGTAATGACTACCACTCTTGGTGGTGCGAAAAGAAGTATTAGGGTTGTACTGAATAAGGGTACTTTTCCACCATAAATACTACGTTGCTATGGAAGCTTTTGATATCCGCCAATCACATTCATTGGTCCACATAGCTTAGGACTAGTGGAAACGGAGGGATTGTAGTCAAGCACTAGTTAATATTTAAAAAAAAAACGGTTCGATCTAAGCTATGTTTTTATAAAAGTGGATGCGTGCTAACGGTGTGTAATCTGGGTGTGCTATGGGTGCGTGCCCTGAAAGCGTGCTTTGCATGCGAGCTCTAGATGCGTGCTCTGGATACGCATATTTTTCTCGCCCCGCTACATAGTTTATCATCAGTAAAAACGGTTACATAGTTTCGTAGCTTAACTTTTACATACTCTCAGCATAGCTGCATAGCATGCTGAGAGTATGTAAAAGCTGCATTCTTCAGTTACCCTTCGCGTTCCATACCAAGTGTGGTAAACAAGGTTATTGCTGATGGATGGCCACTTTTTCTAGAGCCGCGCATCTCTTGATTATTATTGATGTAATAGTTACTGATGTGATGCAGTTCCGTTGTAGTGTGTTTTGCTGCAGCGTACCTTGCGATATTGTTTTTCTTCAATTTTGCGTTTAGTGCAGCAGCTTGATTCTAGACCAAACACTGGACCCATTCAGTCATCGTTGGAGCTGCAGCAGGCAGAGATAAAGAAGAGAGAAATATTTGTCATATTTGTATTACTATGATGCATCATGCTATTATACAAAATAATAATTCTCAAATAACTTAAGGTGTATTCATTTCTATTATTTGAGGAATTTCTTTTACTATTCTTCAAGCATACGAATATTTATAAGCACTTTTTGCTATTGCTGGTAGAGTTTATGGTTCAACATTTTTTATAGCAACAGGATTTCATTATTGGAACATTATTGCTTTTTATTAGTTTAATATTCGTCGGTTTAATAATCTTTCTCTTTTTTGTCTTTTTGTTGATGTGGTTTGGTTATACTTCTATATTTCAATTTATTGATGAGGAAATAAATTATTTATATACTATATTAAGTACATTTAATTTACAATAAAAACAGTTTAGATTTTAATATAAATAATCATTTCAATAACAGATTTTTTTAATTAATATACTTTTTTTAAATATTTTAATATGTTTTTCTATAATCCTATCAAAAAACAAAAACAGGTCGTGAGAAATTTTCTCCATTTTAATGTGGATTTGACCCTAATTCCTCAACTTGAATACCTTTCTTTTCTTTTTGTCGTATTTGTATGTGCATGGAAACTTACTCCAGTAATCGAATTACCTTAGTCAGCGGTTTCTGATCGATTGCGATGCACGTTTTGACCTACTGTTCACGGACACGTAGCTTCATAGACGCGTTTTTGTCATTATACGTTTGGTCTACGCCTGCGTGAAGCTTATATATATACAAAACTATGGAACTCTGTTGACGATATGGCAACGTCGTACCATCGTGTCGTTGCCGCTTCGTATAATGACGAAATACACATCTATAAAGCTACGCGTCCATGGACAGTGGGCCTAAGCCTATGTTTATGTTTTCGATATAGTTTTTACTATTGTTTTAATATGATGACGAAGTGCTACGATACGATTGTACATGATGTTATAAAATTCGCAAGTTTTTGTTTCTAATGCCGTTGATTATTATTAAGCCATGAGTATTTTGTGTCACAATTCTGTGGGAGAGCAAAGTGCCTAAGGCGGGAGGAGCTCTACAGGGCCGAGCGTTGGTGGAGCTCGGCCCCTTCCCCTTAAGGGAAGCCGTAGGGAACAGCTTTAGAAACAATCATTCCATATTTTTGTTTCTAATGCTGTTCATTATTATTAAGCCACGACTAGTTTTGTATTTAATTTCAGTGGTGAAGAATCAGTGATTTAGTGAGTGATTAATATGATTTAGTGAGACTTTCAAAAAGTGATAAACGAAAATATTAGCCATGGAAATGAACTATTTAGTCGAGTACTTTATGCTCGCAGTGATATCGTGTATAATACTTTATTCGCTAATGCAGTAAGACCCAACTTGCAGCAGATGCCGTAACGCAAAGATTGCGAAACAATGTAAACGGTAATTGATTTCTTCTGTTCGGTCCTTACAGTTGAAATATACATGACAGTGACATTTTTGATTCAGTGGATACACCTAATCTTGCACACAATGCTTAAACAAGGCAGCTGCTGTAACAAATTGTGAACATAAGAAAGAAACCGTTTTGCCATGGGTCCGCTGCTTGTTGCGGCATTCTGGATACTGTCTTTAGTTGTGTTTATCATAAAGTGGTATAGTATAGCTTATCGTGCTGCGCATGCACAAGCCGCAGTTGAAAAATACGTTCGTATAATAAATTGTGAAAGAGAAGGTTTGGTAAAAGCTGTATGATGCGGCCATGATTTACAAGGGCCGTACCTTTTTCTGATCCTCCAATATTTTTTCCTTAAGTTTCATTTCTTCCGATGACACAAATTTGTTCATCCCATTTTTTTGTTCGAGTGCATCATTGCGGCCGGTAGACATCAGCAGAATCTACGGTTTAAAGAAACAAGAATTATTTGTAATTTATGATGAAATATTTCATTAGGCAAACAAAATGACAATCTGGAGAGTTCAGAGAATCAATGGCAAACTGGAGAGTTGTCCGGTGACCGCAGCGTTCAATAGCGAAAGAAAAAAAAAAAACCACTTGTAACCCTCTATGTTCTCGGTTTCTTAGTAGCAGCCCCGGGTCTTGATTTGAAACCGTATTGGTAGGAATAGGCTCGCCCCCAACTAGATGGAATTTTGACATAATCAGCGAAAAGTTTATAGATACGCCTTCTACCTAATCCGTCCGGAAATATAGGCCTTATATTAGGTTACGTTTACAACCAACAACCAAGTTAACAAGCTTCTGCCAGCAGCTTCGCCCGCGTGAAAGTCGGTTTCTTTAACGGTTGGACCCCCGTTACTTCCCCTTAGGGTGTGAATTTCGGAAAATCCATTTTTGGCGGATGTCTACACCCTATAAGGAACCTACCTGCCAAATTTTAAGTTTGTAGGTGTTACAGTTTCTGAGATTTCATGATTAATCAGTGAGTGGTATTTCGCTTTTATATATATAGATAAAGAGAAGAAAATTGTAATCACCTCAACCGTTGCATTAAAATTATTGTCATGGGCCATCAGCAGCTCAGCTTCCTTCGACGCGATTTGTCTAGAGCAGAGAAAGATGAATGGAGACAATGCATGGAAACACTATATGCAGAATGTGTCAAAAGCAGTGTTCGATGATATAATATGAAAATCTGTTTCACTAAGGCTCATCGGTTCGTCAGAGGCAAATAAAAGCTTCGAACTTAGACCGTCCATGACTTCGGGATTGTTCAAAGAGTTGCCATGCCGTTCGCCGCTTCAATTTTCCAGAAACAGATTAACACGCAGGTCATCCTTAGCGTATTGCCGCCTAACAGAGCGGAAGGCCTTTCTAACTACCACAACACCGACTAGGTTAGGATTCAGTCAACACTTACAACTGTATATTATGATCGGCTATTTACGAGTATCTACAAAGTTACTAAATGAGTTTTTTTAAATATAGTATATTTTCCTCACCTGGCAAAATCTTCGTCCTGCTGAGCATGCAAAACAAATCGCAGAAATTATGCATTTCTGCGGTTTGTTTTTTTGTTTTAAGTGATGTTCATATGAAGTTGCGAGCCTAGTGACGCCATCTATTTTAAAATTATGGAACTCGATTCTCGGTCATTACAATATCCCCTCTCCTCTAAAGAATCCAACCGGATTCAGACATAACGTTTAATGTCACACGAATGCCATTTTCCCAAATCTTTGCCCCTGAAATTTTTTAATTTGTAAGTGTCACTTGACATCTTCTCTGTTATGACTGCTTTTTCAAACTTTGGGGCCAATTTGGAGGTATTGCCCGCATAAGATAGGAGTTTAGTGCGTTTCCAAACAATATCACCAACTTTGTAGTCGCAAACACGACGTCTCTTGTTGTACTGTTTACTGTTAGTCTCATGTGATTGCCGTATTCTCTCACAGACTTCCTCATATATTTTACTTCTAAATACTATGTTTCTATCAAAGTTTTCTTGGTCAAAGTTGATCGGTTCGTCAGATTCAAAACTATAGGGTTTCGAGCCATGGATGGTTGTCTGGCGACCAAAGAACAAAAAGGCTGGAGTTTTCCCCGTCACTTCGTGTACCGATGTCCGGATTGCATGTCCTATGTGAGGTATATACTTGTACCATTCTTTGTGATTACTTTCAACATAGGAAGCTTGATTGTTCTTCTATAACGATAAAATTGTATATCTTGGAAATAATTATACCGCAAATATAAATAATTAAAATGTCTATGAGGGTATTTTTGCCTAATTTCTGGATGAAACTGGTGCGTCCTGAATCGAAACAATTACCCAATATAGTGCAGTTTCATTGCTCCATGGAAATGACCAAATTTGACATAAAAAAATACTTGGAAAAGATTTATAACATCCCAGTTGTTGATGTGATGACAAAAATAGCTTTGGGAAAATTCCGAAGAGATGTTGGTAAAGGATATGTTATCAAAGATGATGACATAAAGAGTGCTTATGTTGTATTGCCAAAAGATATGAAATTTGAATATCCTGATATATTTGGCTCCAAAAAAGATGACGGAGAAGATGAACAAAAAGCTTTAAGTGAAGCCAAGAAAAACTTCAAAAACTATATTGATCGCAACAAGCACAGAACAGATGTCCCGAGTTGGTTCACAATATAATTGATAAATTAGTCCAAAGTTAATGTTAAAGTTTTATGTAGGTATACTGGTATATTAATTAAAAATAGATTCTTAGGAAGCTATAGCCGAACCAATGACTTTATTTACCCGCTCAGTGGGGTTAGCCTGAGGATGATAGTAGGGGGTGTACCATAATTTCACACCGTACCCTGAGACCAGATCTTTAAACTGATTGGATACAAATTGCTTTCCATTATCACAAACTATTACACTAGGGGTTCCATACATTAAAAATATCTGTTCTTCCAGTATTTGACGTATAGTTGATGACTTTCCGTTCCTGAGTGGGTAAAGAAAACAGAATTTACTGAACCAACACGTTATGACCAGTAGCATAGTATTGCCATGTTTCGATTTCGGAAAAGGCCCCATTAAGTCCATGGATATGATTTGAAAGGGTTCTGTTACTTTAAGTTGCTTTCCCATCAAGCCTGATAACCTACTTTGTGAGTGTTTGTATTTTGCACACACCTCACATTTCCGTACATAGTTTTTCATGTCCTGGATTAATGTCGGCCAAAAATATTTTTGTCTTGCGCGATTGACCGATTTTTTAACACCAAAATGAGCAGACGCGGGGTCATCATGGCATTCCTTTAGAATTGTTTGACGTAGCTTTTCAGGAATTACAAGTTTCCAACTGTCATTTTCATTAGGAAATTCTTTCAATTTCATATATTTCCACAGCTGTCCTTGACTAATTTCCCAATCAGGGTCGTTTTTCTTAGCCAGAACCAAATCCTCTTTTGATTTATACCACTCATCTTTATCCTCTGGTTTTATTTCTAGTATGTTAATTCGTTCTATAGTCGCCCTTGACAAGGCATCTGGTACAGTGTTGTATTTACCTTTGCGATGAACTATTTCGTAGTCGAATTGTTACAAGCGCATAGCCCATCTTGTTAAACGCCCATGAGGGTCCTTATTGCGGTGTAGCGACTGAAGCGCACTATGATCTGTAATAACCTTAAAATGACTCCCCTCAATATATGGGCGAAATTGTTCTACGGCATGCAAAACACTTAAAAGTTCTCTCTCCGACGCTGAGTACTTGCATTCCCTTTCCGACAGTTTTCTGCTTGTGTAAGCAATAGGAACCTCCAGATCGTTAACTTTTTGTATTAACACTCCACCAGTTCCCTTGTTTGAAGCGTCACATTGGATGGAAAAGGGTTTTGTAAAGTCCGGCACTCTCAACACTGGTGTAGAAGTGAGGGCAGTTTTTAGACTTAAGAAGGAATTTTCAGCATCTTTGTTCCAAGCAATTCGTTTTGCCTTCTTGCCTCCCTTAGTTAATTCATGAAGCGGAGCTGCGACGATGGTAAAATTTTCTATAAAGCGCCTGTACCAACTAGCTAGGCCAATGAATCGCGTCTAGGATATTCCAAGATAGCTTTCACTTTGTCTGGGTCCGTACGTAGTCCTTTCTTATCCACAATATAACCTAAGTACTTCAAGGACGATCTTGCAAATACGCATTTTTCAAGGTTGATTGTCAATCCAGCTTCCTTAAGGTGATTTTTTACATATGACAATGACAATAAATGGTGTCAAAGTCGTCATTACTTATGACAATGTCATCTAAATAAGTAAACACCTTCCCTTCAAATTCCGCGGCGAACAGCCTATCCATCAACCGTTGTTGTGTCTGAGATGCATTAGTCAATCCAAACGGCATGACCTTGAACTGATAATGTCCTTTTCCAGGGAGACCAAAAGCTGTCTTCTCCCTGCTTGTTTCTTCTAGCGGTATCTGCCATAACACAGATCGTAGGTCAATAGTTGACAGGAATCGTGCGTTTTTTAGACTGTCTAAGATGGTGGTAACCCTAGGCAAAGGAGTCTTTTACGGTTACCTTATTCAACTGGCGACTGTCGAGACACAGTCGATTCTCACCAGAAGATTTCTTCACCAGTAATACAGGAGAACGCCATGAGCTAAACGACGGCTCAATAACGTCATTGTCCAGCATGTCTTGGATTTCCTTCTCGAGTTCTGCCATAATTGGAGGGGCAAAGGGGTACTGCCTTTGTTTGATGGGTAAGCTGTTTCCAGTATCAATCCTATGCTCGTACAACGATGTTGTTCCTAAACCTTTACCAATGTCTTCTGCCATTTCCTCTAACAGTTTGTCCAGACGCTCTTTCTGTTCTACAGTAAGTTCATCACGTGAGATTACAGGTTGTGAGACCTTAATTTCCGTAATGTCCGCTATAAATTTTTCAGCTCCGATGGCCAAATCAAACAGCTCAAAGAAATTCATACCCAGAATAATATCATGTTTTAAACTGTCCATGATAAAATCTACTACTTTATATTTTCCCGTAAACTCAATAGGTAAGTGAACAATGGAATCATTTGCATGGAACGTGCCATCAGCCGTCGAGATCATTTCTTCATCTACTTTATGTCTTGAGAATTCCAAGTCAAAAACTTTCATCGCAAATCTACGCGATATCACTGAGGCAGTAGCTCCTGAATCCAATAAACCTACAAATGTATTGATTTATAATTTTGATTTCAGCATAATAACGATTTTCCTGACTAGACTTAGTGATAT
The DNA here is from genome assembly GCA_961205895.1 of Mythimna pallens. Classification (NCBI taxonomy): domain Eukaryota; kingdom Metazoa; phylum Arthropoda; class Insecta; order Lepidoptera; family Noctuidae; genus Mythimna; species Mythimna pallens. Next base: position 3,421,343 of record OY540824.1, read on the forward strand.
TGCAAATCATACCTTTTTTTCAAAATTTGAGATTGTAAGTAACCATTGCTGCCAGTTCTCTGAGGTAGATTTAGCCTGTACCTAGATTTTTGGAGTCCGATCGGCCGGCATCGACTTCGAATTGTCGTTTCCCTTATCGGTGGTATTGCAGGAGCATTAACTTGTCGTTTGTCCGAAACGACCACAACGGTAACAAAACAGTCTTTGCTTTGGTAATTTACAGTCCCTAAAACGATGTCCAGTAGATCTGCAGTTCCAGCATTTGGTTAGAACTCCTTTCTTATCATCTATGGCAGCTAGCTCAGACTTATTTTCATTTCTTGATAATTTTAAAGTATTTCCCTGATAAGCTAAATCTCTTTCCAGCGAGTGCTCACTAAGCGAAGGTTCCTTGAAATTGTCACAGCTTAACTTAGTGCGTTCAATTATTCTTAAAACTGAAGTTAATTCTCTCACTGAATCAAACGTGTCTCGACATATGACTTTTTGAAAATAAGGCTGTACATTTCTTCTAAGTATCAGTAATTTTTGTGTCTCTGAGATAGGTGTCGGTAATCTGTTAAACATATTCTGCATAATAGCTATTTATACCAAAACGCTTTCTTGGTTGCTTTGAGTCCTCCGTTTGATCTCTTCCAGTAACTCCTCCTGGTAGTAAGGATTCTGAAACGTATCTAATAGAAGCGTTACTAACTGAGACCAGTCATCTGCTATGCCTTTATTGGCCCTAAACCATATCAACGCATCCTCTTCAAAGAAGTCTATAGCATACCGAAATAAATCCTCATCAGTAGCATTTCGTGCTTCTTTAAGTTCTTCAATCCTTTCTAGGAACGCGTTCACACTTATTGGACCCTTCCCATTGAATTTTACACCCCAATCTTTAATCGGAACTAATTTTTGTTTATGGAACCCACTGTCGAACGTGGAGGATCTTTGCAAGTAAGGATGACGCGAAGAACAACTAGGTCTCTCTAAAGCGGTATCAGCACTGTTGGGTAGGAAAGCTTTCCCAGGGTTCTGACACTTCTCCAATTGTCCTATTATTCGTATGGCCTCTACGCCCAGCGACTTCTGTAGAATGTCTTTCTCATGTTCTGAAATCATGCCCTCTTCCTCATCTTCTTCCTGTTCCAGTTTCTTCAAGGATGACAAGGTATCTTGGATATCCTTTAACAATGTCAGGTGCTTCTCAATATCTCCGGTCTCAGTGGGTATAATAAGCTTAGCACGATTCGATAAGTGTGTCAAACGAGAGTGTATGCGTCTAATAAAGGAACTTACAGGACTTTGTGAAACTTCAGATATAAGTGAAGTTATCGCTGACAACTTACTTTCACAAATTAATATTTCATTACCCGGATTATCAACGCAGGATCTAGGAACCTTAAATGAGACGGATGAGTCACCTGACAGCTCACGAACTAAGATTTCCCATAAAAATTTCCGCATAGTCGTCACAGTTTTACAATCCAATATCCCACGATAAGCCAACTCAAACTCAAGCTCATATTTATGCAGTGCATTAACATCCATGGCTAGATAGAAGATTGAATTTCAATAAACAGAAGTAATAGTGAAATATACCTACTTATAAAAAAGGATACAATATAAAAAGTTTCTGATTTAAATTATCTTGAAACCACAAAAATGTTATGATCTCTAAAATTGCTATTGCCACGGTTGTTACTAACGAATAATAAAAAATAAAATGCGTAACAATGACCATTATTCAACTTTGAACATCTTTCATTCAGTTAACCCGTAGGCGCCAATGTAATGTTTAGGGTTCGAGACAAACCGAATGAAAGACGAACAAGGCAGGTACAATAATTTATGCACGCATTTCTAAATTAACTACATTAGAAAGTAAATCCACATTAAATAGAATTTGAAGAAACACAATCCTCAAACAGAGGGAATACAAAAGGTTACAGGTCGGGATCCAACCCGAAGCGAATACATGTAAGTCCGCAAACTCTGTCTCCAAGCTAATCGTTCCTTATCAACTGTGGCGAATATGATGATTGGTAACATCACAGCAAATCGACGAGTCCGTTGCAATTTAAATAAGGTCGTATACCTTTGGTCAATGTCCGGGTAACAGGGGCGTTTCCGCAAGCTGAGAAGAATAACAAAGAATGTGTCAGCATTGTGGAACCGTGCCCGATCATAATCGATCACAACTCGCACTCAAAGGTACATCCACTCAGTACACCACTGATATAGCACGTATTACGTTAGGTATATTCCAACAAAATGGCTCAATTAGCAAAAGTAAAATAATAATCTCGGTTCAGCTTAACCAGATCGTTCAGTTTCGTCTCTCTGTTCAATTTCTTTATCATCTTACTGGCCGCGGTATCACTAAATTTCTGCCACCGTCACTTGTCAAATAATAAGTGATGTTCATTTTAAGTTGCGAGCCTAGTGACGCCATCTATTTTAAAATTATCGAACTCGAATCTCGATCATTACACAGTTTTTAACTGATTGTTGTTTTACATCACCGCAATATTTATCAAAGATGTCCCGTAGATCTGATCGCGCGATGTACTTGAAGCATTGAAATGTTTTTCTTAAGAAAATTAAGATAAGAAATCCCGGTATGCAGTATGTGGTTACCACCGTCTGAGATCAACTCTGTTCTCGAGCATAATTCTGAAGAGTGTCCGATTTTTGGACGACCTAAGGGCCCAAATTGAAGATGATGGTGGATTAGGCCTACAGGGGATACCACGATAAAAAAAACGCGCCATTTACTATACCTCATGGTGGTGTGGAAATTAGTAATTGGCCAAAAAGCGTGTAGGAGTAGACTCCACGACGCATATACGCGCTCCTTTTTTGATTATACTTAGAAGAATTTGTTACAAATATTAAGGGATGGATCAGGTATTCAAAATTTATTTTCTTTGGTGGCTGCTTAAATCTCTGAGTGTTAACATTTAAATTAATCATGGTTGATATGGTAAAATAATGTAGATGCAATTTTCATCGTAAAATGAGTTTGAAAGTAGATATTGTCATAAAATTGTTTTTATTCGCATTATTTCAATTATTAGCAGTGTATCAATTTTATCCCTGCAGTATGGCATTTTGTCTGGACTATTAAAGTGTCTATTTGCCGTAAAAATTACAGATGTATCGTCAAATACAATTTACAAATTGTATTTTACAAATTCGTATTTGTATTTCGTCAGAAAAATACTCAGAAATGGGGTAGCACATTTAATATATACATGTATGTATAAACGAATAATAAAAAAGGACCCAAAATGGAACCCTGAAGCATCCCAATTTTCGCGTTTAATTTCGGTGAATTGAGTTGCTGTCTGGTGTTGAATTACTTTGTAATTAAGTTTTAATGTTAATGTTTCTTGAAGAGCTGGAATGTAATAATTCGATATAAGTAGGTAAAGCTAAACATCCTTAGGTGTTGAGGTTACTTGTGCATTTGTTGCATTAATAATACCTGTAACAAATTCACAATTACCTATTCACTTGTAACCAGCGTGGGACGAGAAGATGTTGTGGCGTTCAAGATCTTCGGCACGTTGTGAGCGGGTCTTGTGAGCGTGGTCCAGGCTTAAGTTGCTGCGGTGCACGTTGTTTCGAAATAACAATATTTATCGGTACTCTGTAGTTATTTTTTCATTAGCTCATTTTAATGTCCTAAACATATTTTTTTGAGGGCATTCATCAAGTAATGCCTACCACTCTTGGTGGTGCGAAAAGAAGTATTAGGCTTGTACTGAATAAGGGTACTTTTCCACCATAAATACTACGTTGCTGTGGAAGCGTTTGATATTCGCCAATCACATTCATTGGTCCACATAGCTTAGGACTAGTGGAAACGGAGGCATTGTAGTCAAGCACTAGTTAATATTTAAAAAAAAAAACGGTTTGATCTAAGCTATGTTTTTATAAAAATGGATGCGTGCTAACGGTGTGTACTCTGGGTGTGCTATGGTTGCGTGCTTTAGAGTGCGTGCTATGGGTGCGTGCCCTGAAAGCGTGCTTTGCATGCGAGCTCTAGATGCGTGCTCTGGATACGCATATTTTTCTCGCCCCGCTACATAGTTTATCATCAGTGAAAACGGTTACACAGTTTCGTAGCTTAACTTTTACATACTCTCAGCATAGCTGCATAGCAAATTTCTGTTGGAAAAGCGCTCAAAAACCTTTGATTCATCAGTTACCCTTCGCGTTCCATACCAAGTGTGGTAAACAAGGTTATTGCTGATGGGTGGCCACTTTTTCTAGAGCCGCGCATCTCTTGATTATTATTGATGTAATAGTTACTGATGTGATGCAGTTCCGTTGTAGTGTGTTTTGCTGCAGCGTACCTTGCGATATTGTTTTTCTTCAATGTTGCGTTTAGTGCAGCAGCTTGATTCTAGACTAAACACTGGACCCATTCAGTCATCGTTGGAGCTGCAGCAGGCAGAGATAAAGAAGAGAGAAATATTTGTCGTATTTGTATTACTATGATGCATCATGCTATTATACAAAATAATAATTCTCAAATAACTTAAGGTTTATTCATTACTATTATTTGAGGAATTTATTTTACTATTCTTCAAGCATACGAATATTTATAAGCACTTTTTACTATTGCTGGTAGAGTTTATGGTTCAACATTTTTTATAGCAACAGGATTTCATTATTGGAACATTATTGCTTTTTATTAGTTTAATATTCGTCGGTTTAATAATCTTTCTCTTTTTTGTCTTTTTGTTGATGTGGTTTGATTATTCTTCTATATTTCAATTTATTGATGAGGGAAATAAATAATTTATATACTATATTAAGTACATTTAATTTACAATAAAAACAGTTTAGATTTTAATATAAATAATCATTTTAATAACAAAGATTTTTTAATTAATATACTTTTTTTAATATTTTTATATGTTTTTCTATAATCCTATCAAAAAAAAAGCAGGACGTGAGAAATTTTCTCCATTTTAATGTGGATTTGACCCTAATTTCTCAACTTGAATACCTTTCTTTTCTTTTTTTCGTATTTGTATGTGCATGGAAACTTACTCCAGTAATTGAATTACCTTAGTCAGCGGTTTCTGATCGATTGCGATGCACGTTTTGACCTACTGTTCACGGACACGTAGCTTCATAGACGCGTTTTCGTCATTATACGTTTGGTCTACGCCTGCGTGAAGCTTATATATGTACAACACTATGGAACTCTGTTGACGATATGGCAACGTCGTACCATCGTGTCGTTGCCGTTTCGTATAGTGACGAAATACGCGTCTATGAAGCTACGCGTCCATGGACAGTGGGCCTAAGCCTATGTTTATGTTTTCGATATAGTTTTTACTATTGTTTTAATATGATGACGAAGTGCTATGATATGATTTTACATGATGTTATTAAATTCGCAAGTCTTTTTTCTAATGCCGTTGATTATTACTAAGCCGTATTTTATGTCACAATTCTGTGGGAGAGCAAAGTGCCTAAGGCGGGAGGAGCTCTACAGGGCCGAGCGTTGGTGGAGCTCGGCCCCTTCCCTCTAAGGGAAGCCGTAGGGAACAGCTTTAGAAACAATCATTTCATATTTTTGTTTCTAATGCTGTTCATTATTATTAAGCCACGACTAGTTTTGTATTTAATTTTTTTATATCATTTCAGTGATGAAGAATCAGTGATTTAGTGAGTGATTAATTCTATTGAGACTTTCAAAAAGTGATAAACGAAAATATTAGCCATGGAAATGAACTATTTAGTTGAGTACTTTGTGGCCGCAGTGATATCGTGTATAATACTTTATTCGCTAATGCAGTAAGACCCAACTTGCAGCAGATGCCGTAACGCAAAGATTGCGAAACAATGTAAACGGTAATTGGTTGAAATATACATGACAGTGACATTTTTGATTCAGTAGATACACCTAATCTTGCACACAATGCTCAAACAAGGCAGCTGCTGTAACAAATTGTGAACATAAGAAAGAAACCGTTTTGCCATGGGTCCGCTGCTGGTTGCGGCATTCTGGATACTGTCTATAGTTGTGTTTATCATAAAGTGGTATAGTATAGCTTATCGTGCTGCGCATGCACAAGCCGCAGTTGAAAAATACGCTCGTATAATAAATTGTGAAAGAGAAGGTTTGGTCGCCCAAAAAAAAAGAAAGAAAAAAGAAAAATCGTTCTCCAAGAAAATGGTGATTATCCAAAAAAGACAAATAAACAATTTGGTCATGGAAGTAGAGTTAGTAGTGACCTTCATACTATTAGTGTTTGTGTTGAGTATAATGACGTGGTGGAACTCAAAGTATAATGCGTGCCCTAGACGTAACAAAAAGATTTTGGCGAAACTAAAACGACGTTAGTTAGTTCCTTCACAAAAGGTAAGATGTCAATGTTTTAACAGTTTATATATTTATACAAAATATGATATACTTATCCATTATCCATATCCTTGTTGCAGGACTCACAAAAGTAGTAATAATTTAGAAGAAAAACAGTGATTAAGTCTGCAGACGGGTCTATTCGTACTCTTCTGTACGAATTAATAAAAATAATAAGAATGGTGAATTTAAATGGGACTGCGGATGTCCGTGCCGTATTGGGTTCGCAGCCTACATTGTGCTTGCGATCTGTCTGTGTGTCTACACTTCAACACGGAGCTGCCTCACATGGCACACTTTCAGTAAATTTAAGTTAAAAGGTAAGTCACACATCTCATATGAATAATTGAATACTCCCGTTGTTTTTAAATATATTAATAAAAACATTTTGCTAATGCTATGCTGGCAAGTGATGGGTAATACTGCTAAAGCTAGTTTAAAACCGTTTTACTCTTAGGAATAATTAATTGTTTTCAATAACATTAGCTTTTAGAAAAAAAATTGCCTCTCAATTTTGTCTCCGTGAAGATATTGAGTGTATTAAAAGATGAATAAGTTCATTTCAGTATTTTTCTCAAAATATTATGGAAAACAAGTAATTAATTTCTATTTATTATACTTTTCTATGAACGTGTCTACAACAACAAATAATAAAATTAAAAATTGAAGGGGATGGAAACCCCTTACAAGAGACCTTATTATGTCGGTATTTGTTCAATTTTAATATTGTTTTACGAAACCCTTCGTGTATGAGTCTGACTTGTACTTGGCCAGTTTTTACTGCTTTTTAATAATCTAGTAAATGGACTACGTTATTTTCATTTCAAGAATAGCAAGAGCTGAGAACCGATCTCGTGTCATCGAATTTGTGAATTTAGATGCTTAGCTTATACAAGTAAAAATAATATATAAGTTTAAAGGGTCTCTGTGTCCTACCAGAAGGGGGCACACAAATTGATATAAATGATTAATAAATAGCAATTTTTCATAATAATGGACAATATCAGGTACATTCACGAAGATTTTTTATTTTTATTTGCAGATGATAACATAATAATATTCCAGATGGCGAAAATCAAGAAACAAATATAGACGTCTTCATTTAGACGTAAGGAGGCCCTAATATATCTAATTATAAAATTATAAGTGTTTATCGAAAATCCAAGACTTATAAAGTATATGTTTCTAATTTTTGTGTAGTGGTTATCAAAGAAAATAATGATTAATAAAAGGTGTGTTAATTGTTACAGACAGAGAGAGAGAGAATGGTTGAGTGGTTTTTCTGAAGAGAAGAACCAGATAAAACGTCTCCTTGTCTTGTCTCATGACCTTCAAAATTCAAAATTCAAAAAATTCAAAATTCATTTATTGGTGTGATTTTTGGCACATTTTACATGAGATCTTAATAATAAATTAGTTAGTTCCTCAAAAATCTACCTTAAAGGTGTACACTCTTTCTCGTAGTTTATTATAAATAAGAATTAATTAACACATTGAAATAATTATAACAAATCACAACATAACTCAATGAATGGAAATTAGAATAACAATGCAATGTCAAAAGTAAATAAATATCAATGTCAATTAACTTACCATAATAAAACAATAATTTAATGTCAAAATTAAATAAATATCAATGTCAAGTAACTTACTATACTAAAAATAATATTACAATGTCAAAATTAAATAAAATCAATATTAAATAGCTTACAATTTATCATTAAGGAAGTCGTCAATATTATAATAACATTTCTCCAATAATAGATTTCTTAATTTTCTCTTAAATTGATTAATATTTAAGTCCTTAATTTCATTTGGTAATTTATTAAATATTTTTGGGGCCATACATAGTATGCTTTTGTGCATCAAGGCGATCTTTGAAGGTCGAATGCATAGTTCATGTCTATATTCTTGTCTGATTATTTTGTAGCGATGTTCAGATGCTTTTCTAAATAGATGCATGTTCTTTTTAACAAATAAAGCAGTCTCAAATATGTACAAGCAAGGTAAAGTCATAATTTTTAACAATACAAAATAAGGCTTGCAGCTATCAGTTATTTGTATACCGGTAATAGCTCTAATGCATCTTTTTTGCGATTTGAACACCATGTCCTTATTGCAGGAGTTACCCCAAAACATGACTCCGTAGCGTAGTATAGAATTGACATATCCATAGTATGCAGTTACTGCCGCTGCTTGGTTGGCTACTTTCTTTAGTTTGTACAAAGCGAAAGCGAACTTACTAATTTTTTTAATTAATATTGAAGTATGTTGTTTCCAATTAAGTTGATTGTCAATTGTTAAGCCTAAAAATTTTGTATTTGCAACTTCTTCAATTTTTTCATTATTAAAGATTACATTTAGTTCCGAATTAACTATTTTTTGCCGAAAGTTCATAATTTTTGTTTTCTTCAAATTTATAATTAAGTTGTTATGCTCCAACCAGTCAACTGCTTGTTGTAATGCATTGATTATTTTAAAGTCTTTATTATTTTTGTCAAGTTTAACAATGATAGTACTGTCGTCGGCAAACACTGTCATAGTCATCTTATTCATCGCTTTATGCCATATGATTGCTAATTTACTTTTACTCGAAACGGTAACTTTTTTATATCTTTTTGAAGTATGGTCAACGTTCAGTTCCTGTTTTACTATCCCTGAGCAATAATCTCGGAAAAAATACTACATTTGTAAATAAGGTACATAAATACCTATATAATCAAAATAATTGAAACATAAGATATGCTCATTGTTATAAACCAAAAAAAAAAATTAAGATAAGAAATCCCGGTATGCAGTCTGTGGTTACCACCGTCTGACATCAACTCTGTTCTCGAGCATAATTCTGAAGAGTGTTCGATTTTTGGACGACCTAAGGGCCCAAATTGAGATGATGGTGGATTAGGCCTACAGGGGATACCACGATAAAAAAAACGCGCCATTTACTATACCTCATGGTGGTGTGGAAATTAGTAATTGGCCAAAAAGTGTGTAGGAGTAGACTCCACGACGCACAACCGCGCTTCTTTTTTGATTATACTTAGAAGAATTTGTTACAAATATTAAGGGACGGATCTGGTATTCAAAATTAATTTTCTTTGGTGGCTGCTCAAATCTCTGAGTATTACATTTAAATTAATCATGGTTGATATGGTAAAATTATGTAGATGCAATTTTCATCGTAAAATTAGTCAGAAAGCAGATATTGTCATAAAATTGTTTTTATTCGGATTATTTCAATTATTAGCAGTGTATCAATTTTATCCCTGCAGTATGGCATTTCGTCTGGACTATTAATGTGTCTATTTGCCGTAAAAATTACAGATGTATCGTCAAATACAATTTACAAATTGTATTTTACAAATTTGTATTTGTATTTTGTCAGAAAAATATTTAGAAATGGGGTAGCACATTTAATAAATACATGTATGTATAAACGAATAATAAACACAGGACCCAAAATGGAACCCTGAAGCATCCCAATTTTCGCGTTTAATTTCGGTGAATTGAGTTGCTGTCTGGTGTTGAATTACTTTGTAATTAAGTTTTAATGGTAATGTTTCAATATATGTAGGTAAAGCTAAACATCCTTAGGTGTTGAGGTTACTTGTGCATTTGTTGCACTAATAATACCTATAACCAATTCACAATTACCTATTCACTTGTAACCAGCGTGGGACGAGAAGATGTTGTGGCGTTCAAGATCTTCGGCACGTTGTGAGCGGGTCTTGTGAGCGTGGTCCAGGGTTAAGTTGCTGCGGTGCACGTTGTTTCGAAATAACAATATTTATCGGTACTCTGTAGTTATTTGTTCATTAGCTCAGTTTAATGTACTAAACATATTTTTTTGAAGTGGGCATTCATCAAGTAATGCCTACCACTCTTGGTGGTGCGAAAAGAAGTATTAGGCTTGTACTGAATAAGGGTACTTTTCCACCATTAATACTACGTTGCTATGGAAGCTTTTGATATCCGCCAATCACATTCATTGATCCACATAGCTTAGGACTAGTGGAAACGGAGGGATTGTAGTCAAGCACTAGTTAATATTTAAAAAAAAAAACGGTTCGATCTAAGCTATGTTTTTATAAAAGTGGATGCGTGCTAACGGTGTGTACTCTGGGTGTGCTATGGGTGCGTGCCCTGAAAGCGTGCTTTGCATGCGAGCTCTAGATGCGTACTCTGGATACGCATATTTTTCTCGCCCCGCTACATAGTTTATCATCAGTAAAAACGGTTACATAGTTTCGTAGCTTAACTTTTACATACTCTCAGCATAGCTGCATAGCATGCTGAGAGTATGTAAAAGCTGCATTCTTCAGTTACCCTTCGCGTTCCATACCAAGTGTGGTAAACAAGGTTATTGCTGATGGATGGCCACTTTTTCTAGAGCCGCGCATCTCTTGATTATTATTGATGTAATAGTTACTGATGTGATGCAGTTCCGTTGTAGTGTGTTTTGCTGCAGCGTACCTTGCGATATTGTTTTTCTTCAATTTTGCGTTTAGTGCAGCAGCTTGATTCTAGACCAAACACTGGACCCATTCAGTCATCGTTGGAGCTGCAGCAGGCAGAGATAAAGAAGAGAGAAATATTTGTCATATTTGTATTACTATGATGCATCATGCTATTATACAAAATAATAATTCTCAAATAACTTAAGGTTTATTCATTTCTATTATTTGAGGAATTTCTTTTACTATTCTTCAAGCATACGAATATTTATAAGCACTTTTTGCTATTGCTGGTAGAGTTTATGGTTCAACATTTTTTATAGCAACAGGATTTCATTATTGGAACATTATTGCTTTTTATTAGTTTAATATTCGTCGGTTTAATAATCTTTCTCTTTTTTGTCTTTTTGTTGATGTGGTTTAGTTATACTTCTATATTTCAATTTATTGATGAGGAAATAAATTATTTATATACTATATTAAGTACATTTAATTTACAATAAAAACAGTTTAGATTTTAATATAAATAATCATTTCAATAACAGATTTTTTAAATTAATATACTTTTTTTAAATATTTTAATATGTTTTTCTATAATCCTATCAAAAAAAAAAACAGGTCGTGAGAAATTTTCTCCATTTTAATGTGGATTTGACCCTACTTCCTCAACTTGAATACCTTTCTTTTCTTTTTGTCGTATTTGTATGTGCATGGAAACTTACTCCAGTAATCGAATTACCTTAGTCAGCGGTTTCTGATCGATTGCGATGCACGTTTTGACCTACTGTTCACGGACACGTAACTTCATAGACGCGTTTTCGTCATTATACGTTTGGTCTACGCCTGCGTGAAGCTTATATATATACAAAACTATGGAACTCTGTTGACGATATGGCAACGTCGTACCATCGTGTCGTTGCCGCTTCGTATAATGACGAAATACACGTCTATGAAGCTACGCGTCCATGGACAGTGCGCCTAAGCCTATGTTTATGTTTTCGATATAGTTTTTACTATTGTTTTAATATGATGACGAAGTGCTACGATACGATTGTACATGATGTTATAAAATTCGCAAGTTTTTGTTTCTAATGCCGTTGATTATTATTAAGCCATGAGTATTTTGTGTCACAATTCTGTGGGAGAGCAAAGTGCCTAAGGCGGGAGGAGCTCTACAGGGCCGAGCGTTGGTGGAGCTCGGCCCCTTCCCCTTAAGGGAAGCCGTAGGGAACAGCTTTAGAAACAATCATTCCATATTTTTGTTTCTAATGCTGTTCATTATTATTAAGCCACGACTAGTTTTGTATTTAATTTCAGTGGTGAAGAATCAGTGATTTAGTGAGTGATTAATATGATTTAGTGAGACTTTCAAAAAGTGATAAACGAAAATATTAGCCATGGAAATGAACTATTTAGTCGAGTACTTTATGCTCGCAGTGATATCGTGTATAATACTTTATTCGCTAATGCAGTAAGACCCAACTTGCAGCAGATGCCGTAACGCAAAGATTCCGAAACAATGTAAACGGTAATTGATTTCTTCTGTTTGGTCCTTACAGTTGAAATATACATGACAGGGACATTTTTGATTCAGTGGATACACCTAATCTTGCACACAATGCTTAAACAAGGCAGCTGCTGTAACAAATTGTGAACATAAGAAAGAAACCGTTTTGCCATGGGTCCGCTGCTTGTTGCGGCTTTCTGGATACTGTCTATAGTTGTGTTTATCATAAAGTGGTATAGTATAGCTTATCGTGCTGCGCATGCACAAGCCTCAGTTGAAAAATACGCTCGTATAATAAATTGTGAAAGAGAAGGTTTGGTAAAAGCCGTATGATGCGGCCATGATTTACAAGGGCCGTACCTTTTTCTGCTCCTCCAAAATTTTTTCCTTGAGTTTCATTTCCTCCGATGACACAAATTTGTTCATCCCATTTTTTTGTTCGAGTGCATCATTGCGGCCGGTAGACATCAGCAGAACCTACGTTTTAAAGAAACAATAATTATTTGTAATTTATGATGAAATATTTCATTAGGCAAACAAAAGGACAATCTGGAGAGTTCAGAGAATCAATGGCAAACTGGAGAGTTGTCCGGTGACCGCAGCGTTCAATAGCGAAAGAAAAAAAAAAAATCTCTTGTAACCCTCTATGTTCTCGGTTTCTTAGTAGCAGCCCCGGGTCTTGATTTGAAACCGTATTGGTAGGAATAGGCTCGCCCCCAACTAGATGGAATTTTAACATAATCAGCGAAAAGTTTATAGATACGCCTTCTACCTAATCCGTCCGGAAATATAGGCCTTATATTAGGTTACGTTTACAACCAACAACCAAGTTAACAAGCTTCTGCCAGCAGCTTCGCCCGCGTGAAAGTCGGTTTCTTTAACGGTTGGACCCCCGTTACTTCCCCTTAGGGTGTGAATTTCGGAAAATCCATTTTTGGCGGATGTCTACACCCTATAAGGAACCTACCTGCCAAATTTTAAGTTTGTAGGTGTTACAGTTTCTGAGATTTCATGATTAATCAGTGAGTGGTATTTCGCTTTTATATATATAGATAAAGAGAAGAAAATTGTAATCACCTCAACCGTTGCATTAAAATTATTGTCATGGGCCATCAGCAGCTCAGCTTCCTTCGACGCGATTTGTCTAGAGCAGAGAAAGATGAATGGAGACAATGCATGGAAACACTATATGCAGAATGTGTCAAAAGCAGTGTTCGATGATATAATATGAAAATCTGTTTCACTAAGGCTCATCGGTTCGTCAGAGGCAAATAAAAGCTTCGAACTTAGACCGTCCATGACTTCGGGATTGTTCAAAGAGTTGCCATGCCGTTCGCCGCTTCAATTTTCCAGAAACAGATTAACACGCAGGTCATTCTTAGCGTATTGCCGCCTAACAGAGCGGAAGGCCTTTCTAACTACCACAACACCGACTAGGTTAGGATTCAGTCAACACTTACAACTGTATATTATGATCGGCTATTTACGAGTATCTACAAAGTTACTATATGAGTTTTTTTTTAAATATAGTATATTTTCCTCACCTGGCAAAATCTTCGTCCTGCTGAGCATGCAAAACAAACCGCAGAAATGATGCATTTCTGCGGTTTGTTTTTTTGTTTTAAGTGATTTTCATATGAAGTTGCGAGCCTAGTGACGCCATCTATTTTAAAATTATGGAACTCGATTCTCGATCATTACAATATCCCCTCTCCTCTAAAGAATCCAACCGGATTCAGACATAACGTTTAAGGTCACACGAATGCCATTTTCCCAAATCTTTGCCCCTGAAATTTTTTAATTTGTAAGTGTCACTTGACATCTTCTCTGTTATGACTGCTTTTTCAAACTTTGGGGCCAATTTGGACATAAAGGTATTGCCCGCATAAGATAGGAGTTTAGTGCGTTTCCAAACAATATCACCAACTTTGTAGTCGCAAACACGACGTCTCTTGTTGTACTGTTTACTGTTAGTCTCATGTGATTGCCGTATTCTCTCACAGACTTCCTCATATATTTTACTTCTAAATACTATGTTTCTATCAAAGTTTTCTTGGTCAAAGTTGATCGGTTCGTCAGATTCAAAACTATAGGGTTTCGAGCCATGGATGGTTGTCTCGCGACCAAAGAACAAAAAGGCTGGAGTTTTCCCCGTCACTTCGTGTACCGATGTCCGGATTGCATGTCCTATGTGAGGTATATACTTGTTCCATTCTTTGTGATTACTTTCAACATAGGAAGCTTGATTGTTCTTCTATAACGATAAAATTGTATATCTTGGAAATAATTATACCGCAAATATAAATAATTAAAATGTCTATGAGGGTATTTTTGCCTAATTTCTGGATGAAACTGGTGCGTCCTGAATCGAAACAATTACCCAATATAGTGCAGTTTCATTGCTCCATGGAAATGACCAAATTCGACATAAAAAATTACTTGGAAAAGATTTATAACATCCCAGTTGTTGATGTGAGGACAAAAATAGCTTTGGGAAAATTCCGAAGAGATGTTGGTAAAGGATATGTTATCAAAGATGATGACATAAAGAGTGCTTATGTTGTATTGCCAAAAGATATGAAATTTGAATATCCTGATATATTTGGCTCCAAAAAAGATGACGGAGAAGATGAACAAAAAGCTTTAAGTGAAGCCAAGAAAAACTTCAAAAACTATATTGATCGCAACAAGCACAGAACAGATGTCCCGAGTTGGTTCACAATATAATTGATAAATTAGTCCAAAGTTAATGTTAAAGTTTTATGTAGGTATACTGGTATATTAATTAAAAATAGATTCTTAGGAAGCTATAGCCGAACCAATGACTTTATTTACCCGCTCAGTGGGGTTAGCCTGAGGATGATAGTAGGGGGTGTACCATAATTTCACACCGTACCCTGAGACCAGATCTTTAAACTGATTGGATACAAATTGCTTTCCATTATCACAAACTATTACACTAGGGGTTCCATACATTAAAAATATCTGTTCTTCCAGTATTTGACGTATAATTGATGACTTTCCGTTCCTGAGTGGGTAAAGAAAACAGAATTTACTGAACCAACACGTTATGACCAGTAGCATAGTATTGCCATGTTTCGATTTCGGAAAAGGCCCCATTAAGTCCATGGATATGATTTGAAAGGGTTCTGTTACTTTACGTTGCTTTCCCATCAAACCTGGTAACCTACTTTGTGAGTGTTTGTATTTTGCACACACCTCACATTTCCGTACATAGTTTTTCATGTCCTGGATTAATGTCGGCCAAAAATATTTTTGTCTTGCGCGATTGACCGATTTTTTAACACCAAAATGAGCAGACGCGGGGTCATCATGGCATTCCTTTAGAATTGTTTGACGTAGCTTTTCAGGAATTACAAGTTTCCAACTGTCATTTTCATTAGGAAATTCTTTCAATTTCATATATTTCCACAGTTGTCCTTGACTAATTTCCCAATCAGGGTCGTTTTTCTTAGCCAGAACCAAATCCTCTTTTGATTTATACCACTCATCTTTATCCTCTGGTTTTATTTCTAGTATGTTAATTTGTTCTATAGTCGCCCTTGACAAGGCATCTGGTACAGTGTTGTATTTACCTTTGCGATGAACTATTTCGTAGTCGAATTGTTACAAGCGCATAGCCCATCTTGTTAAACGCCCATGAGGGTCCTTATTGCGGTGTAGCCACAGAAGCGCACTATGATCTGTAATAACCTTAAAATGACTCCCCTCAATATATGGGCGAAATTGTTCTACGGCATGCAAAACACTTAAAAGTTCTCTCTCCGACGCTGAGTACTTGCATTCCCTTTCCGACAGTTTTCTGCTTGTGTAAGCAATAGGAACCTCCAGATCGTTAACTTTTTGTATTAACACTCCACCAGTTCCCTTGTTTGAAGCGTCACATTGGATGGAAAAGGGTTTTGTAAAGTCCGGCACTCTCAACACTGGTGTAGAAGTGAGGGCAGTTTTTAGACTTAAGAAGGAATTTTCAGCATCTTTGTTCCAAGCAATTCGTTTTGCCTTCTTGCCTCCCTTAGTTAATTCATGAAGCGGAGCTGCGACGATGGCAAAATTTTCTACAAAGCGCCTGTACCAACTAGCTAGGTCAATGAATCGCTTTAGTTCCGTGTAGGTTGTTGGTCTAGGATATTCCAAGATAGCTTTCACTTTGTCTGGGTCCGTACGTAGTCCTTTCTTATCCACAATATAACCTAAGTACTTCAAGGACGATCTTGCAAATACGCATTTTTCAAGGTTGATTGTCAATCCAGCTTCCTTAAGGTGATTTTTTACATATGACAATGACAATAAATGGCTGTCAAAGTCGTCATTACTTATGACAATGTCATCTAAATAAGTAAACACCTTCCCTTCAAATTCCGGGGCGAACAGCCTATCCATCAACCGTTGTTGTGTCTGAGATGCATTAGTCAATCCAAACGGCATGACCTTGAACTGATAATGTCCTTTTCCAGGGAGACCAAAAGCTGTCTTCTCCCTGCTTGTTTCTTCTAGCGGTATCTGCCATAACACAGATCGTAGGTCAATAGTTGACAGGAATCGTGCGTTTTTTAGACTGTCTAAGATGGTGGTAACCCTAGGCAAAGGAGTCTTTTACGGTTACCTTATTCAACTGGCGACTGTCGAGACACAGTCGATTCTCACCAGAAGATTTCTTCACCAGTAATACAGGAGAACGCCATGAGCTAAACGACGGCTCAATAACGTCATTGTCCAGCATGTCTTGGATTTCCTTCTCGAGTTCTGCCATAATTGGAGGGGCAAAGGGGTACTGCCTTTGTTTGATGGGTAAGCTGTTTCCAGTATCAATCCTATGCTCGTACAACGATGTTGTTCCTAAACCTTTACCAATGTCTTCTGCCATTTCCTCTAACAGTTTGTCCAGACGCTCTTTCTGTTCTACAGTAAGTTCATCACGTGAGATTACAGGTTGTGAGACCTTAATTTCCGTAATGTCCGCTATAAATTTTTCAGCTCCGATGGCCAAATCAAACAGCTCAAAGAAATTCATACCCAGAATAATATCATGTTTTAAACTGTCCATGATAAAATCTACTACTTTATATTTTCCCGTAAACTCAATAGGTAAGTGAACAATGGAATCATTTGCATGGAACGTGCCATCAGCCGTCGAGATCATTTCTTCATCTACTTTATGTCTTGAGAATTCCAAGTCAAAAACTTTCATCGCAAATCTACGCGATATCACTGAGGCAGTAGCTCCTGAATCCAATAAACCTACAAATGTATTGATTTATAATTTTGATTTCAGCATAATAACGATTTTCCTGACTAGACTTAGTGATATTGCAAATCATACCTTTTTTTCAAAATTTGAGATTGTAAGTAACCATTGCTGCCAGTTCTCTGAGGTAGATTTAGCCTGTACCTAGATTTTTGGAGTCCGATCGGCCGGCATCGACTTCGAATTGTCGTTTCCCTTATCGGTGGTATTGCAGGAGCATTAACTTGTCGTTTGTCCGAAACGACCACAACGGTAACAAAACAGTCTTTGCTTTGGTAATTTACAGTCCCTAAAACGATGTCCAGTAGATCTGCAGTTCCAGCATTTGGTTAGAACTCCTTTCTTATCATCTATGGCAGCTAGCTCAGACTTATTTTCATTTCTTGATAATTTTAAAGTATTTCCCTGATAAGCTAAATCTCTTTCCAGCGAGTGCTCACTAAGCGAAGGTTCCTTGAAATTGTCACAGCTTAACTTAGTGCGTTCAATTATTCTTAAAACTGAAGTTAATTCTCTCACTGAATCAAACGTGTCTCGACATATGACTTTTTGAAAATAAGGCTGTACATTTCTTCTAAGTATCAGTAATTTTTGTGTCTCTGAGATAGGTGTCGGTAATCTGTTAAACATATTCTGCATAATAGCTATTTATACCAAAACGCTTTCTTGGTTGCTTTGAGTCCTCCGTTTGATCTCTTCCAGTAACTCCTCCTGGTAGTAAGGATTCTGAAACGTATCTAATAGAAGCGTTACTAACTGAGACCAGTCATCTGCTATGCCTTTATTGGCCCTAAACCATATCAACGCATCCTCTTCAAAGAAGTCTATAGCATACCGAAATAAATCCTCATCAGTAGCATTTCGTGCTTCTTTAAGTTCTTCAATCCTTTCTAGGAACGCGTTCACACTTATTGGACCCTTCCCATTGAATTTTACACCCCAATCTTTAATCGGAACTAATTTTTGTTTATGGAACCCACTGTCGAACGTGGAGGATCTTTGCAAGTAAGGATGACGCGAAGAACAACTAGGTCTCTCTAAAGCGGTATCAGCACTGTTGGGTAGGAAAGCTTTCCCAGGGTTCTGACACTTCTCCAATTGTCCTATTATTCGTATGGCCTCTACGCCCAGCGACTTCTGTAGAATGTCTTTCTCATGTTCTGAAATCATGCCCTCTTCCTCATCTTCTTCCTGTTCCAGTTTCTTCAAGGATGACAAGGTATCTTGGATATCCTTTAACAATGTCAGGTGCTTCTCAATATCTCCGGTCTCAGTGGGTATAATAAGCTTAGCACGATTCGATAAGTGTGTCAAACGAGAGTGTATGCGTCTAATAAAGGAACTTACAGGACTTTGTGAAACTTCAGATATAAGTGAAGTTATCGCTGACAACTTACTTTCACAAATTAATATTTCATTACCCGGATTATCAACGCAGGATCTAGGAACCTTAAATGAGACGGATGAGTCACCTGACAGCTCACGAACTAAGATTTCCCATAAAAATTTCCGCATAGTCGTCACAGTTTTACAATCCAATATCCCACGATAAGCCAACTCAAACTCAAGCTCATATTTATGCAGTGCATTAACATCCATGGCTAGATAGAAGATTGAATTTCAATAAACAGAAGTAATAGTGAAATATACCTACTTATAAAAAAGGATACAATATAAAAAGTTTCTGATTTAAATTATCTTGAAACCACAAAAATGTTATGATCTCTAAAATTGCTATTGCCACGGTTGTTACTAACGAATAATAAAAAATAAAATGCGTAACAATGACCATTATTCAACTTTGAACATCTTTCATTCAGTTAACCCGTAGGCGCCAATGTAATGTTTAGGGTTCGAGACAAACCGAATGAAAGACGAACAAGGCAGGTACAATAATTTATGCACGCATTTCTAAATTAACTACATTAGAAAGTAAATCCACATTAAATAGAATTTGAAGAAACACAATCCTCAAACAGAGGGAATACAAAAGGTTACAGGTCGGGATCCAACCCGAAGCGAATACATGTAAGTCCGCAAACTCTGTCTCCAAGCTAATCGTTCCTTATCAACTGTGGCGAATATGATGATTGGTAACATCACAGCAAATCGACGAGTCCGTTGCAATT
Source organism: Mythimna pallens (assembly GCA_961205895.1). Lineage (NCBI taxonomy): Eukaryota > Metazoa > Arthropoda > Insecta > Lepidoptera > Noctuidae > Mythimna > Mythimna pallens. The sequence goes on from OY540824.1 coordinate 3,441,075, forward strand.
TAAATAAGGTCGTATACCTTTGGTCAATGTCCGGGTAACAGGGGCGTTTCCGCAAGCTGAGAAGAATAACAAAGAATGTGTCAGCATTGTGGAACCGTGCCCGATCATAATCGATCACAACTCGCACTCAAAGGTACATCCACTCAGTACACCACTGATATAGCACGTATTACGTTAGGTATATTCCAACAAAATGGCTCAATTAGCAAAAGTAAAATAATAATCTCGGTTCAGCTTAACCAGATCGTTCAGTTTCGTCTCTCTGTTCAATTTCTTTATCATCTTACTGGCCGCGGTATCACTAAATTTCTGCCACCGTCACTTGTCAAATAATAAGTGATGTTCATTTTAAGTTGCGAGCCTAGTGACGCCATCTATTTTAAAATTATCGAACTCGAATCTCGATCATTACACAGTTTTTAACTGATTGTTGTTTTACATCACCGCAATATTTATCAAAGATGTCCCGTAGATCTGATCGCGCGATGTACTTGAAGCATTGAAATGTTTTTCTTAAGAAAATTAAGATAAGAAATCCCGGTATGCAGTATGTGGTTACCACCGTCTGAGATCAACTCTGTTCTCGAGCATAATTCTGAAGAGTGTCCGATTTTTGGACGACCTAAGGGCCCAAATTGAAGATGATGGTGGATTAGGCCTACAGGGGATACCACGATAAAAAAAACGCGCCATTTACTATACCTCATGGTGGTGTGGAAATTAGTAATTGGCCAAAAAGCGTGTAGGAGTAGACTCCACGACGCATATACGCGCTCCTTTTTTGATTATACTTAGAAGAATTTGTTACAAATATTAAGGGATGGATCAGGTATTCAAAATTTATTTTCTTTGGTGGCTGCTTAAATCTCTGAGTGTTAACATTTAAATTAATCATGGTTGATATGGTAAAATAATGTAGATGCAATTTTCATCGTAAAATGAGTTTGAAAGTAGATATTGTCATAAAATTGTTTTTATTCGCATTATTTCAATTATTAGCAGTGTATCAATTTTATCCCTGCAGTATGGCATTTTGTCTGGACTATTAAAGTGTCTATTTGCCGTAAAAATTACAGATGTATCGTCAAATACAATTTACAAATTGTATTTTACAAATTCGTATTTGTATTTCGTCAGAAAAATACTCAGAAATGGGGTAGCACATTTAATATATACATGTATGTATAAACGAATAATAAAAAAGGACCCAAAATGGAACCCTGAAGCATCCCAATTTTCGCGTTTAATTTCGGTGAATTGAGTTGCTGTCTGGTGTTGAATTACTTTGTAATTAAGTTTTAATGTTAATGTTTCTTGAAGAGCTGGAATGTAATAATTCGATATAAGTAGGTAAAGCTAAACATCCTTAGGTGTTGAGGTTACTTGTGCATTTGTTGCATTAATAATACCTGTAACAAATTCACAATTACCTATTCACTTGTAACCAGCCTGGGACGAGAAGATGTTGTGGCGTTCAAGATCTTCGGCACGTTGTGAGCGGGTCTTGTGAGCGTGGTCCAGGCTTAAGTTGCTGCGGTGCACGTTGTTTCGAAATAACAATATTTATCGGTACTCTGTAGTTATTTTTTCATTAGCTCATTTTAATGTCCTAAACATATTTTTTTGAGGGCATTCATCAAGTAATGCCTACCACTCTTGGTGGTGCGAAAAGAAGTATTAGGCTTGTACTGAATAAGGGTACTTTTCCACCATAAATACTACGTTGCTGTGGAAGCGTTTGATATTCGCCAATCACATTCATTGGTCCACATAGCTTAGGACTAGTGGAAACGGAGGCATTGTAGTCAAGCACTAGTTAATATTTAAAAAAAAAAACGGTTTGATCTAAGCTATGTTTTTATAAAAATGGATGCGTGCTAACGGTGTGTACTCTGGGTGTGCTATGGTTGCGTGCTTTAGAGTGCGTGCTATGGGTGCGTGCCCTGAAAGCGTGCTTTGCATGCGAGCTCTAGATGCGTGCTCTGGATACGCATATTTTTCTCGCCCCGCTACATAGTTTATCATCAATGAAAACGGTTACACAGTTTCGTAGCTTAACTTTTACATACTCTCAGCATAGCTGCATAGCAAATTTCTGTTGGAAAAGCGCTCAAAAACCTTTGATTCATCAGTTACCCTTCGCGTTCCATACCAAGTGTGGTAAACAAGGTTATTGCTGATGGGTGGCCACTTTTTCTAGAGCCGCGCATCTCTTGATTATTATTGATGTAATAGTTACTGATGTGATGCAGTTCCGTTGTAGTGTGTTTTGCTGCAGCGTACCTTGCGATATTGTTTTTCTTCAATGTTGCGTTTAGTGCAGCAGCTTGATTCTAGACTAAACACTGGACCCATTCAGTCATCGTTGGAGCTGCAGCAGGCAGAGATAAAGAAGAGAGAAATATTTGTCGTATTTGTATTACTATGATGCATCATGCTATTATACAAAATAATAATTCTCAAATAACTTAAGGTTTATTCATTACTATTATTTGAGGAATTTATTTTACTATTCTTCAAGCATACGAATATTTATAAGCACTTTTTACTATTGCTGGTAGAGTTTATGGTTCAACATTTTTTATAGCAACAGGATTTCATTATTGGAACATTATTGCTTTTTATTAGTTTAATATTCGTCGGTTTAATAATCTTTCTCTTTTTTGTCTTTTTGTTGATGTGGTTTGATTATTCTTCTATATTTCAATTTATTGATGAGGGAAATAAATAATTTATATACTATATTAAGTACATTTAATTTACAATAAAAACAGTTTAGATTTTAATATAAATAATCATTTTAATAACAAAGATTTTTTAATTAATATACTTTTTTTAATATTTTTATATGTTTTTCTATAATCCTATCAAAAAAAAAGCAGGACGTGAGAAATTTTCTCCATTTTAATGTGGATTTGACCCTAATTTCTCAACTTGAATACCTTTCTTTTCTTTTTTTCGTATTTGTATGTGCATGGAAACTTACTCCAGTAATTGAATTACCTTAGTCAGCGGTTTCTGATCGATTGCGATGCACGTTTTGACCTACTGTTCACGGACACGTAGCTTCATAGACGCGTTTTCGTCATTATACGTTTGGTCTACGCCTGCGTGAAGCTTATATATGTACAACACTATGGAACTCTGTTGACGATATGGCAACGTCGTACCATCGTGTCGTTGCCGTTTCGTATAGTGACGAAATACGCGTCTATGAAGCTACGCGTCCATGGACAGTGGGCCTAAGCCTATGTTTATGTTTTCGATATAGTTTTTACTATTGTTTTAATATGATGACGAAGTGCTATGATATGATTTTACATGATGTTATTAAATTCGCAAGTCTTTTTTCTAATGCCGTTGATTATTACTAAGCCGTATTTTATGTCACAATTCTGTGGGAGAGCAAAGTGCCTAAGGCGGGAGGAGCTCTACAGGGCCGAGCGTTGGTGGAGCTCGGCCCCTTCCCTCTAAGGGAAGCCGTAGGGAACAGCTTTAGAAACAATCATTTCATATTTTTGTTTCTAATGCTGTTCATTATTATTAAGCCACGACTAGTTTTGTATTTAATTTTTTTATATCATTTCAGTGATGAAGAATCAGTGATTTAGTGAGTGATTAATTCTATTGAGACTTTCAAAAAGTGATAAACGAAAATATTAGCCATGGAAATGAACTATTTAGTTGAGTACTTTGTGGCCGCAGTGATATCGTGTATAATACTTTATTCGCTAATGCAGTAAGACCCAACTTGCAGCAGATGCCGTAACGCAAAGATTGCGAAACAATGTAAACGGTAATTGATTTCTTCTGTTCGGTCCTTACAGTTGAAATATACATGACAGTGACATTTTTGATTCAGTGGATACACCTAATCTTGCACACAATGCTTAAACAAGGCAGCTGCTGTAACAAATTGTGAACATAAGAAAGAAACCGTTTTGCCATGGGTCCGCTGCTTGTTGCGGCATTCTGGATACTGTCTATAGTTGTGTTTATCATAAAGTGGTATAGTATAGCTTATCGTGCTGCGCATGCACAAGCCGCAGTTGAAAAATACGCTCGTATAATAAATTGTGAAAGAGATTGTTTGGTCGCCCAAAAAAAAGAAAGAAAAAAGAAAAATCGTTCTCTAAGAAAATGGTGATTATCCAAAAAAGACAAATAAACACTTTGGTCATGGAAGTAGGTTTAGTAGTGACCTTCATACTATTAGTGTTTGTTTTGAGTATAATGACGTGGTGGAACGCTAAGTATAATGCGTGCCCTAGACGTGAAAAAAGATTTTGGCGAAACTAAAACGACGTTAGTTAGTTCCTTCACAAAAGGTAAGATGTCAATGTTTTAACAGTATATATATTTAAACAAAATATGATATACTTATCCATTATCCATATCCTTGTTGCAGGACTCACAAAAGTAGTAATAATTTAGAAGAAAAACAGTGATTAAGTCTGCAGACGGGTCTATTCGTACTCTTCTGTACGAATTAATAAAAACAATAAGAATGGTGAATTTAAATGGGACTGCGGATGTCCGTGCCGTATTGGGTTCGCAGCCTACATTGTGCTTGCGATCTGTTTGTGTGTCTACACTTCAACACGGAGCTGCCTCACATGGCACACTTTCAGTAAATTTAAGTTAAAAGGTAAGTCACACATCTCATATGAATAATTGAATACTCCCGTTGTTTTTAAATATATTAATAAAAACATTTTGCTAATGCTATGCTGGCAAGTGATGGGTAATACTGCTAAAGCTAGTTTAAAACCGTTTTACTCTTAGGAATAATTAATTGTTTTCAATAACATTAGCTTTTAGAAAAAAAATTGCCTCTCAATTTTGTCTCCGTGAAGATATTGAGTGTATTAAAAGATGAATAAGTTCATTTCAGTATTTTTCTCAAAATATTATGGAAAACAAGTAATTAATTTCTATTTATTATACTTTTCTATGAACGTGTCTACAACAACAAATAATAAAATTAAAAATTGAAGGGGATGGAAACCCCTTACAAGAGACCTTATTATGTCGGTATTTGTTCAATTTTAATATTGTTTTACGAAACCCTTCGTGTATGAGTCTGACTTGTACTTGGCCAGTTTTTACTGCTTTTTAATAATATAGTAAATGGACTACGTTATTTTCATTTCAAGAATAGCAAGAGCTAAGAACCGATCTCGTGTCATCGAATTTGTGAATTTAGATGCTTAGCTTATACAAGTAAAAATAATATATAAGTTTAAAGTGTCTCTGTGTCCTACCAGAAGGGGGCACACAAATTGATATAAATGATTAATAAATAGCAATTTTTCATAATAATGGTACAATATTAGGTACATTCACGAAGATTTTTTATTTTTATTTGCAGATGATAACATAATAATATTCCAGATGGCGAAAATCAAGAAACAAATATAGACGTCTTCATTTAGACGTAAGGAGGCCCTAATATATCTAATTATAAAATTATAAGTGTTTATCGAAAATCCAAGACTTATAAACTATATGTTTCCAATTTTTGTGTAGTGGTTATCAAAGAAAATAATGATTAATAAAAGGTGTGTTAATTGTTACAGATAGAGAGAGAGAGAGAATGGTTGAGTGGTTTTTCTGAAGAGAAGAACCAGATAAAACGTCTCCTTGTCTTGTCTCATGACCTTCAAAATTCAAAATTCAAAAAATTCAAAATTCATTTATTGGTGTGATTTTTGGTACATTTTACATGAGACCTTAATAATAAATTAGTTAGTTCCTCAAAAATCTACCTTAAAGGTGTACACTCTTTCTCGTAGTTTATTATAAATAAGAATTAATTAACACATTGAAATAATTATAACAAATCACAACATAACTCAATGAATAGAAATTAGAATAACAATGCAATGTCAAAAGTAAATAAATATCAATGTCAAGTAACTTACTATACTAAAAATAATATTACAATGTCAAAATTAAATAAAATCAATATTAAATAGCTTACAATTTATCATTAAGGAAGTCGTCAATATTATAATAACATTTCTCCAATAATAGATTTCTTAATTTTCTCTTAAATTGATTAATATTTAAGTCCTTAATTTCATTTGGTAATTTATTAAATATTTTTGGGGCCATACATAGTATGCTTTTGTGCATCAAGGCGATCTTTGAAGGTCGAATGCATAGTTCATGTCTATATTTTTGTCTGATTATTTTGTAGCGATGTTCAGATGCTTTTCTAAATAGATGCATGTTCTTTTTAACAAATAAAGCAGTCTCAAATATGTACAAGCAAGGTAAAGTCATAATTTTTAACAATACAAAATAAGGCTTGCAGCTATCAGTTATTTGTATACCGGTAATAGCTCTAATGCATCTTTTTTGCGATTTGAACACCATGTCCTTATTGCAGGAGTTACCCCAAAACATGACTCCGTAGCGTAGTATAGAATTGACATATCCATAGTATGCAGTTACTGCCGCTGCTTGGTTGGCTACTTTCTTTAGTTTGTACAAAGCGAAAGCGAACTTACTAATTTTTTTAATTAATATTGAAGTATGTTGTTTCCAATTAAGTTGATTGTCAATTGTTAAGCCTAAAAATTTTGTATTTGCAACTTCTTCAATTTTTTCATTATTAAAGATTACATTTAGTTCCGAATTAACTATTTTTTGCCGAAAGTTCATAATTTTTGTTTTCTTCAAATTTATAATTAAGTTGTTATGCTCCAACCAGTCAACTGCTTGTTGTAATGCATTGATTATTTTAAAGTCTTTATTATTTTTGTCAAGTTTAACAATGATAGTACTGTCGTCGGCAAACACTGTCATAGTCATCTTATTCATCGCTTTATGCCATATGATTGCTAATTTACTTTTACTCGAAACGGTAACTTTTTTATATCTTTTTGAAGTATGGTCAACGTTAAGTTCCTGTTTTACTATCCCTGAGCAATAATCTCGGAAAAAAAACTACATTTGTAAATAAGGTACATAAATACCTATATAATCAAAATAATTGAAACATAAGATATGCTCATTGTTATAAACCAAAAAAAAAAAATTAAGATAAGAAATCCCGGTATGCAGTATGTGGTTACCACCGTCTGACATCAACTCTGTTCTCGAGCATAATTCTGAAGAGTGTCCGATTTTTGGACGACCTTAGGGCCCAAATTGAAGATGATGGTGGATTAGGCCTACAGGGGATACCACGATAAAAAAAACGCGCCATTTACTATACCTCATGGTGGTGTGGAAATTAGTAATTGGCCAAAAAGCGTGTAGGAGTAGACTCCACGACGCACAACCGCGCTTCTTTTTTGATTATACTTAGAAGAATTTGTTACAAATATTAAGGGACGGATCTGGTATTCAAAATTAATTTTCTTTGGTGGCTGCTCAAATCTCTGAGTGTTAACATTTAAATTAATCATGGTTGATATGGTAAAATTATGTAGATGCAATTTTCATCGTAAAATTAGTCAGAAAGCAGATATTGTCATAAAATTGTTTTTATTCGGATTATTTCAATTATTAGCAGTGTATCAATTTTATCCCTGCAGTATGGCATTTCGTCTGGACTATTAAAGTGTCTATTTGCCGTAAAAATTACAGATGTATCGTCAAATACAATTTACAAATTGTATTTTACAAATTTGTATTTGTATTTTGTCAGAAAAATATTTAGAAATGGGGTAGCACATTTAATAAATACATGTATGTATAAACGAATAATAAGCACAGGACCCAAAATGGAACCCTGAAGCATCCCAATTTTTGCGTTTAATTTCGGTGAATTGAGTTGCTGTCTGGTGTTGAATTGCTTTGTAATTAAGTTTTAATGGTAATGTTTCAATATATGTAGGTAAAGCTAAACATCCTTAGGTGTTGAGGTTACTTGTGCATTTGTTGCACTAATAATACCTATAACCAATTCACAATTACCTATTCACTTGTAACCAGCGTGGGACGAGAAGATGTTGTGGCGTTCAAGATCTTCGGCACGTTGTGAGCGGGTCTTGTGAGCGTGGTCCAGGGTTAAGTTGCTGCGGTGCACGTTGTTTCGAAATAACAATATTTATCGGTACTCTGTAGTTATTAGTTCATTAGCTCAGTTTAATGTACTAAACATATTTTTTGAAGTGGGCATTCATCAAGTAATGCCTACCACTCTTGGTGGTGCGAAAAGAAGTATTAGGCTTGTACTGAATAAGAGTACTTTTCCACCATTAATACTACGTTGCTATGGAAGCTTTTGATATCCGCCAATCACATTCATTGGTCCACATAGCTTAGGACTAGTGGAAACGGAGGGATTGTAGTCAAGCACTAGTTAATATTTAAAAAAAAAACGGTTCGATCTAAGCTATGTTTTTATAAAAGTGGATGCGTGCTAACGGTGTGTACTCTGGGTGTGCTATGGGTGCGTGCCCTGAAAGCGTGCTTTGCATATTTTTCTCGCCCCGCTACATAGTTTATCATCAGTAAAAACGGTTACATAGTTTCGTAGCTTAACTTTTACATACTCTCAGCATAGCTGCATAGCATGCTGAGAGTATGTAAATCTGCATTCTTCAGTTACCCTTCGCGTTCCATACCAAGTGTGGTAAACAAGGTTATTGCTGATGGATGGCCACTTTTTCTAGAGCCGCGCATCTCTTGATTATTATTGATGTAATAGTTACTGATGTGATGCAGTTCCGTTGTAGTGTGTTTTGCTGCAGCGTACCTTGCGATATTGTTTTTCTTCAATTTTGCGTTTAGTGCAGCAGCTTGATTCTAGACCAAACACTGGACCCATTCAGTCATCGTTGGAGCTGCAGCAGGCAGAGATAAAGAAGAAAGAAATATTTGTCATATTTGTATTACTATGATGCATCATGCTATTATACAAAATAATAATTCCCAAATAACTTAAGGTTTATTCATTTCTATTATTTGAGGAATTTCTTTTACTATTCTTCAAGCATACGAATATTTATAAGCACTTTTTACTATTGCTGGTAGAGTTTATGGTTCAACATTTTTTATAGCAACAGGATTTCATTATTGGAACATTATTGCTTTTTATTAGTTTAATATTCGTCGGTTTAATAATCTTTCTCTTTTTTGTCCTTTTGTTGATGTGGTTTGGTTATACTTCTATATTTCAATTTATTGATGAGGAAATAAATTATTTATATACTATATTAAGTACATTTAATTTACAATAAAAACAGTTTAGATTTTAATATAAATAATCATTTCAATAACAGATTTTTTTAATTAATATACTTTTTTTAAATATTTTAATATGTTTTTCTATAATCCTATCAAAAAAAAAAACAGGTCGTGAGAAATTTTCTCCATTTTAATGTGGATTTGACCCTAATTCCTTAACTTGAATACCTTTCTTTTCTTTTTGTCGTATTTGTATGTGCATGGAAACTTACTCCAGTAATCGAATTACCTTAGTCAGCGGTTTCTGATCGATTGCGATGCACGTTTTGACCTACTGTTCACGGACACGTAGCTTCATAGACGCGTTTTCGTCATTATACGTTTGGTCTACGCCTGCGTGAAGCTTATATATATACAAAACTATGGAACTCTGTTGACGATATGGCAACGTCGTACCATCGTGTCGTTGCCGCTTCGTATAGTGACGAAATACGCGTCTATGAAGCTACGCGTCCATGGACAGTGGGCCTAAGCCTATGTTTATGTTTTCGATATAGTTTTTACTATTGTTTTAATATGATGACGAAGTGCTACGATACGATTGTACATGATGTTATAAAATTCGCAAGTTTTTGTTTCTAATGCCGTTGATTATTATTAAGCCATGAGTATTTTGTGTCACAATTCTGTGGGAGAGCAAAGTGCCTAAGGCGGGAGGAGCTCTACAGGGCCGAGCGTTGGTGGAGCTCGGCCTCTTCCCCTTAAGGGAAGCCGTAGGGAACAGCTTTAGAAACAATCATTCCATATTTTTGTTTCTAATGCTGTTCATTATTATTAAGCCACGACTAGTTTTGTATTTAATTTCAGTGGTGAAGAATCAGTGATTTAGTGAGTGATTAATATGATTTAGTGAGACTTTCAAAAAGTGATAAACGAAAATATTAGCCATGGAAATGAACTATTTAGTCGAGTACTTTATGCTCGCAGTGATATCGTGTATAATACTTTATTCGCTAATGCAGTAAGACCCAACTTGCAGCAGATGCCGTAACGCAAAGATTGCGAAACAATGTAAACGGTAATTGATTGCTTCTGTTCGGTCCTTACAGTTGAAATATACACGACAGTGACATTTTTGATTCAGTGGATACACCTAATCTTGCACACAATGCTTAAACAAGGCAGCTGCTGTAACAAATTGTGAACATAAAAAAGAAACCGTTTTGCCATGGGTCCGATGCTGGTTGCGGCATTCTGGATACTGTCTATAGTTGTGTTTATTATAAAGTGGTATAGTATAGCTTATCGTGCTGCGCATGCACAAGCCGCAGTTGAAAAATACGTTCGTATAATAAATTGTGAAAGAGAAGGTTTGGTAAAAGCTGTATGATGCGGCCATGATTTACAAGGGCCGTACCTTTTTCTGATCCTCCAATATTTTTTCCTTAAGTTTCATTTCTTCCGATGACACAAATTTGTTCATCCCATTTTTTGGTCGAGTGCATCATTGCGGCCGGTAGACATCAGCAGAATCTACGGTTTAAAGAAACAAGAATTATTTGTAATTTATGATGAAATATTTCATTAGGCAAACAAAATGACAATCTGGAGAGTTCAGAGAATCAATGGCAAACTGGAGAGTTGTCCGGTGACCGCAGCGTTCAATAGCGAAAGAAAAAAAAAAACCTCTTGTAACCCTCTATGTTCTCGGTTTCTTAGTAGCAGCCCCGGGTCTTGATTTGAAACCGTATTGGTAGGAATAGGCTCGCCCCCAACTAGATGGAATTTTAACATAATCAGCGAAAAGTTTATAGATACGCCTTCTACCTAATCCGTCCGGAAATATAGGCCTTATATTAGGTTACGTTTACAACCAACAACCAAGTTAACAAGCTTCTGCCAGCAGCTTCGCCCGCGTGAAAGTCGGTTTCTTTAACGGTTGGACCCCCTTTACATCCCCTTAGGGTGTGAATTTCGGAAAATCCATTTTTAGCGGATGTCTACACCCTATAAGGAACCTACCTACCAAATTTTAAGTTTGTAGGTGTTACAGTTTCTGAGATTTCATGATTAATCAGTGAGTGGTATTTCGCTTTTATATATATAGATAAAGAGAAGAAAATTGTAATCACCTCAACCGTTGCATTAAAATTATTGTCATGGGCCATCAGCAGCTCAGCTTCCTTCGACGCGATTTGTCTAGAGCAGAGAAAGATGAATGGAGACAATGCATGGAAACACTATATGCAGAATGTGTCAAAAGCAGTGTTCGATGATATAATATGAAAATCTGTTTCACTAAGGCTCATCGGTTCGTCAGAGGCAAATAAAAGCTTCGAACTTAGACCGTCCATGACTTCGGGATTGTTCAAAGAGTTGCCATGCCGTTCGCCGCTTCAATTTTCCAGAAACAGATTAACACGCAGGTCATCCTTAGCGTATTGCCGCCTAACAGAGCGGAAGGTCTTTCTAACTACCACAACACCGACTAGGTTAGGATTCAGTCAACACTTACAACTGTATATTATGATCGGCTATTTACGAGTATCTACAAAGTTACTAAATGAGTTTTTTTAAATATAGTATATTTTCCTCACCTGGCAAAATCTTCGTCCTGCTGAGCATGCAAAACAAATCGCAGAAATTATGCATTTCTGCGGTTTGTTTTTTTGTTTTAAGTGATGTTCATATGAAGTTGCGAGCCTAGTGACGCCATCTATTTTAAAATTATGGAACTCGATTCTCGGTCATTACAATATCCCCTCTCCTCTAAAGAATCCAACCGGATTCAGACATAACGTTTAAGGTCACACGAATGCCATTTTCCCAAATCTTTGCCCCTGAAATTTTTTAATTTGTAAGTGTCACTTGACATCTTCTCTGTTATGACTGCTTTTTCAAACTTTGGGGCCAATTTGGACATAAAGGTATTGCCCGCATAAGATAGGAGTTTAGTGCGTTTCCAAACAATATCACCAACTTTGTAGTCGCAAACACGACGTCTCTTGCTGTACTGTTTACTGTTAGTCTCATGTGATTGCCGTATTCTCTCACAGACTTCCTCATATATTTTACTTCTAAATACTATGTTTCTATCAAAGTTTTCTTGGTCAAAGTTGATCGGTTCGTCAGATTCAAAACTATAGGGTTTCGAGCCATGGATGGTTGTCTCGCGACCAAAGAACAAAAAGGCTGGAGTTTTCCCCGTCACTTCGTGTACCGATGTCCGGATTGCATGTCCTATGTGAGGTATATACTTGTTCCATTCTTTGTGATTACTTTCAACATAGGAAGCTTGATTGTTCTTCTATAACGATAAAATTGTATATCTTGGAAATAATTATACCGCAAATATAAATAATTAAAATGTCTATGAGGGTATTTTTGCCTAATTTCTGGATGAAACTGGTGCGTCCTGAATCGAAACAATTACCCAATATAGTGCAGTTTCATTGCTCCATGGAAATGACCAAATTTGACATAAAAAATTACTTGGAAAAGATTTATAACATCCCAGTTGTTGATGTGAGGACAAAAATAGCTTTGGGAAAATTCCGAAGAGATGTTGGTAAAGGATATGTTATCAAAGATGATGACATAAAGAGTGCTTATGTTGTATTGCCAAAAGATATGAAATTTGAATATCCTGATATATTTGGCTCCAAAAAAGATGACGGAGAAGATGAACAAAAAGCTTTAAGTGAAGCCAAGAAAAACTTCAAAAACTATATTGATCGCAACAAGCACAGAACAGATGTCCCGAGTTGGTTCACAATATAATTGATAAATTAGTCCAAAGTTAATGTTAAAGTTTTATGTAGGTATACTGGTATATTAATTAAAAATAGATTCTTAGGAAGCTATAGCCGAACCAATGACTTTATTTACCCGCTCAGTGGGGTTAGCCTGAGGATGATAGTAGGGGGCGTACCATAATTTCACACCGTACCCTGAGACCAGATCTTTAAACTGATTGGATACAAATTGCTTTCCATTATCACAAACTATTACACTAGGGGTTCCATACATTAAAAATATCTGTTCTTCCAGTATTTTACGTATAGTTGATGACTTTCCGTTCCTGAGTGGGTAAAGAAAACAGAATTTACTGAACCAACACGTTATGACCAGTAGCATAGTATTGCCATGTTTCGATTTCGGAAAAGGCCCCATTAAGTCCATGGATATGATTTGAAAGGGTTCTGTTACTTTACGTTGCTTTCCCATCAAACCTGATAACCTACTTTGTGAGTGTTTGTATTTTGCACACACCTCACATTTCCGTACATAGTTTTTCATGTCCTGGATTAATGTCGGCCAAAAATATTTTTGTCTTGCGCGATTGACCGATTTTTTAACACCAAAATGAGCAGACGCGGGGTCATCATGGCATTCCTTTAGAATTGTTTGACGTAGCTTTTCAGGAATTACAAGTTTCCAACTGTCATTTTCATTAGGAAATTCTTTCAATTTCATATATTTCCACAGTTGTCCTTGACTAATTTCCCCAATCAGGGTCGTTTTTCTTAGCCAGAACCAAATCCTCTTTTGATTTATACCACTCATCTTTATCCTCTGGTTTTATTTCTAGTATGTTAATTTGTTCTATAGTCGCCCTTGACAAGGCATCTGGTACAGTGTTGTATTTACCTTTGCGATGAACTATTTCGTAGTCGAATTGTTACAAGCGCATAGCCCATCTTGTTAAACGCCCATGAGGGTCCTTATTGCGGTGTAGCCACAGAAGCGCACTATGATCTGTAATAACCTTAAAATGACTCCCCTCAATATATGGGCGAAATTGTTCTACGGCATGCAAAACACTTAAAAGTTCTCTCTCCGACGCTGAGTACTTGCAATCCCTTTCCGACAGTTTTCTGCTTGTGTAAGCAATAGGAACCTCCAGATCGTTAACTTTTTGTATTAACACTCCACCAGTTCCCTTGTTTGAAGCGTCACATTGGATGGAAAAGGGTTTTGTAAAGTCCGGCACTCTCAACACTGGTGTAGAAGTGAGGGCAGTTTTTAGACTTAAGAAGGAATTTTCAGCATCTTTGTTCCAAGCAATTCGTTTTGCCTTCTTGCCTCCCTTAGTTAATTCATGAAGCGGAGCTGCGACGATGGCAAAATTTTCTACAAAGCGCCTGTACCAACTAGCTAGGTCAATGAATCGCTTTAGTTCCGTGTAGGTTGTTGGTCTAGGATATTCCAAGATAGCTTTCACTTTGTCTGGGTCCGTACGTAGTCCTTTCTTATCCACAATATAACCTAAGTACTTCAAGGACGATCTTGCAAATACGCATTTTTCAAGGTTGATTGTCAATCCAGCTTCCTTAAGGTGTATTTTTACATATGACAATGACAATAAATGGCTGTCAAAGTCGTCATTACTTATGACAATGTCATCTAAATAAGTAAACACCTTCCCTTCAAATTCCGGGGTGAACAGCCTATCCATCAACCGTTGTTGTGTCTGAGATGCATTAGTCAATCCAAACGGCATGACCTTGAACTGATAATGTCCTTTTCCAGGGAGACCAAAAGCTGTCTTCTCCCTGCTTGTTTCTTCTAGCGGTATCTGCCATAACACAGATCGTAGGTCAATAGTTGACAGGAATCGTGCGTTTTTTAGACTGTCTAAGATGTTGGTAACCCTAGGCAAAGGAGTCTTTTACGGTTACCTTATTCAACTGGCGACTGTCGAGACAAAGTCGATTCTCACCAGAAGATTTCTTCACCAGTAATACAGGAGAACGCCATGAGCTAAACGACGGCTAAATAACGTCATTGTCCAGCATGTCTTGGATTTCCTTCTCGAGTTCTGCCATAATTGGAGGGGCAAAGGGGTACTGCCTTTGTTTGATGGGTAAGCTGTTTCCAGTATCAATCCTATGCTCGATCAACGATGTTCTTCCTAAACCTTTACCAATGTCTTCTGCCATTTCCTCTAACAGTTTGTCCAGACGCTCTTTCTGTTCTACAGTAAGTTCATCACGTGAGATTACAGGTTGTGAGACCTTAATTTCCGTAATGTCCGCTATAAATTTTTCAGCTCCAATGGCCAAATCAAACAGCTCAAAGAAATTCATACCCAGAATAATATCATGTTTTAAACTGTCCATGATATAAAAATCTACTACTTTATATTTTCCCGTAAACTCAATAGGTAAGTGAACAATGGAATCATTTGCATGGAACGTGCCATCAGCCGTCGAGATCATTTCTTCATCTACTTTATGTCTTGAGAATTCCAAGTCAAAAACTTTCATCGCAAATCTACGCGATATCACAGAGGCAGTAGCTCCTGAATCCAATAAACCTACAAATGTATTGATTTATAATTTTGATTTCAGCATAATAACGATTTTCCTGACTAGACTTAGTGATATAATAATAATTTTATTTCCACTGATCAGTGTTTGTACAACTATTATATCTGTTCATGTCATTATATACTGTTACTGTGTTTGTTAAACGTACAAAAAATAAAGATTTATTATTATTATTATTTATTATTATTATTATATTGCAAATCTTACCTTTTTTTCAAAATTCGAGATTGTAAGTAACCATTGCTGCCAGTTCTCTGAGGTAGTGTGACCTAGATTTTTGGACTCCGATCGGCCGGCATCGACTTCGAATTGTCGTTTCCCTTATCGGTGGTATTGCAGGAGCATTAACTTGTCGTTTGTCCGAAACGACCACAACGGTAACAAAACAGTCTTTGCTTTGGTAATTTACAGTCCCTAAAACGATGTCCAGTAGATCTGCAGTTCCAGCATTTGGTTAGAACTCCTTTCTTATCATCTATGGCAGCTAGCTCAGACTTATTTTCATTTCTTGATAATTTTAAAGTATTTCCCTGATAAGCTAAATCTCTTTCCAGCGAGTGCTCACTAAGCGAAGGTTCCTTGAAATTGTCACAGCTTAACTTAGTGCGTTCAATTATTCTTAAAACTGAAGTTAATTCTCTCACTGAATCAAACGTGTCTCGACATATGACTTTTTGAAAATAAGGCTGTACATTTCTTCTAAGTATCAGTAATTTTTGTGTCTCTGAGATAGGTGTCGGTAATCTGTTAAACATATTCTGCATAATAGCTATTTATACCAAAACGCTTTCTTGGTTGCTTTGAGTCCTCCGTTTGATCTCTTCCAGTAACTCCTCCTGGTAGTAAGGATTCTGAAACGTATCTAATAGAAGCGTTACTAACTGAGACCAGTCATCTACTATGCCTTAATTGGCCCTAAACCATATCAACGCATCCTCTTCAAAGAAGTCTATAGCATACCGAAATAAATCCTCATCAGTAGCATTTCGTGCTTCTTTAAGTTCCTCAATCCTTTCCGAGAACGCGTTCACACTTATTGGACCCTTCCCAGTGAATTTTACACCCCAATCTTTAATCGGAACTAATTTTTGTTTATGGAACCCACTGTCGAACGTGGAGGATCTTTGCAAGTAAGGATGACGCGAAGATCAACTAGGTCTCTCTAAAGTGGTATCAGCACTGTTGGGTAGGAAAGCTTTCCCAGGGTTCTGACACTTCTCCAATTGTCCTATTATTCGTATGGCCTCTACGCCCAGCGACTTCTGTAGAATGTCTTTCTCATGTTCTGAAATCATGCCCTCTTCCTCATCTTCTTCCTGTTCCAGTTTCTTCAAGGATGACAAGTTATCTTGGATATCCTTTAACAATGTCAGGTGCTTCTCAATATCTCCGGTCTCAGTGGGTATAATAAGCTTAGCACGATTCGATAAGTGTGTCAAACGAGAGTGTATGCGTCTAATAAAGGAACTTACAGGACTTTGTGAAACTTCAGATATAAGTGAAGTTATCGCTGACAACTTACTTTCACA
The DNA here is from genome assembly GCA_961205895.1 of Mythimna pallens. Taxonomy (NCBI): domain Eukaryota; kingdom Metazoa; phylum Arthropoda; class Insecta; order Lepidoptera; family Noctuidae; genus Mythimna; species Mythimna pallens. The sequence continues at coordinate 3,458,080 of OY540824.1, forward strand.
AATTATTATCAACGCAGGATCTAGGAACCTTAAATGAGACGGATGAGTCACCTGACAGCTCACGAACTAAGATTTCCCTTAAAAATTTCCGCATAGTCGCCACAGTTTTACAATCCAATATCCCACGATAAGCCAACTCAAACTCAAGCTCATATTTATGCAGTGCATTAACATCCATGGCTAGATAGAAGATTGAATTTCAATAAACAGAAGTAATAGTGAAATATACCTACTTATAAAAAAGGATACAATATAAAAAGTTTCTGATTTAAATTATCTTGAAACCACAAAAATTTTATGATCTCTAAAATTGCTATTGCCACGGTTGTTACTAACGAATAATAAAAAATAAAATGCGTAACAATGACCATTATTCAACTTTGAACATTTTTCATTCAGTTAACCCGTAGGCGTCAATGTAATGTTTAGGGTTCGAGACAAACCGAATGAAAGACGAACAAGGCAGGTACAATAATTTATGCACGCATTTCTAAATTAACTACATTAGAAAGTAAATCCACATTAAATAGAATTTGAAGAAACACAATCCTCAAACAGAGGGAATACAAAAGGTTACAGGTCGGGATCCAACCCGAAGCGAATACATGTGAGTCCGCAAACTCTGTCTCCAAGCTAATCGTTCCTTATCAACTGTTGCGAATATGATGATTGGTAACGTCACAGCAAATCGACGAGTCCGTTGCAATTTAAATAAGGTCGTATACCCTTGGTCAATGTCCGGGTAACAGGGGCGTTTCCGCAAGCTGAGAACAATAACAAAGAATGTGTCAGCATTGTGGAACCGTGCCCGATCATAAAATAACCATTTGTAAAATAGTCGCAAACACATACCCCGTTTCCTCCACAACTCGCACTCAAAGGTACATCCACTCAGTACACCACTGATATAGCACGTATTACGTTAGGTATATTCCAACAAAATGGCTCAATTAGCAAAAGTAAAATAATAATCAGCTTAACCAGATCGTTCAGTTTCGTCTCTCTGTTCAATTTCTTTATCATCTTACTGGCCGCGGTATCACTAAATTTCCGCCACCGTCACTTGTCAAATAATAAGTGATGTTCATATGAAGTTGCGAGCCTAGTGACGCCATCTATTTTAAAATTATCGAACTCGATTCTCGATCATTACACAGTTTTTAACTGATTGTTGTTTTACATCACCGCAACATTTATCAAAGATGTCCCGTAGATCTGATCGCGCGATGTACTTGAATAGCTTTCTAAAAGCATTAAATTGTTTTTCTTAAGAAAATTAAGATAAGAAATCCCGGTAAGCAGTATGTGGTTACCACCGTCTGAGATCAACTCTGTTCTCGAGCATAATTCTGAAGAGTGTCCGATTTTTGGACGACCTAAGGGCCCAAATTGAAGATGATGGTGGATTAGGCCTACAGGGGATACCACGATAAAAAAAACGCGCCATTTACTATACCTCATGGTGGTGTGGAAATTAGTAATTGGCCAAAAAGCGTGTAGGAGTAGACTCCACGACGCATATACGCGCTTCTTTTTTGATTATACTTAGAAGAATTTGTTACAAATATTAAGGGATGGATCAGGTATTCAAAATTCATTTTCTTTGGTGGCTGCTCAAATCTCTGAGTGTTAACATTTAAATTAATCATGGTTGATATGGTAAAATTATGTAGATGCAATTTTCATCGTAAAATGAGTTTGAAAGTAGATATTGTCATAAAATTGTTTTTATTCGCATTATTTCAATTATTAACAGGGTATCAATTTTATCCCTGCAGCATGTGTATGGCATTTCGTCTGGACTATTAAAGTGTCTATTTGCCGTAAAAATTACAGATGTATCGTCAGAAAAATACTCAGAAATGGGGTAGCACATTTAATATATACATGTATGTATAAACGAATAATAAAAAAGGACCCAAAATGGAACCCTGAAGCATCCCAATTTTCGCGTTTAATTTCGGTGAATTGAGTTGCTGTCTGGTGTTGAATTACTTTGTAATTAAGTTTTAATGTTGATGTTTCTTGAAGAGCTGGAATGTAATAATTCAATATAAGTAGGTAAAGCTAAACATCCTTAGGTGTTGAGGTTACTTGTGCATTTGTTGCATTAATAATACCTGTAACAAATTCACAATTACCTATTCACTTGTAACCAGCGTGGGATGAGAAGATGTTGTGGCGTTCAAGATCTTCGGCACGTTGTGAGCGGGTCTTGTGAGCGTGGTCCAGGCTTAAGTTGCTGCGGTGCACGTTGTTTCGAAATAACAATATTTATCGGTACTCTGTAGTTATTTGTTCATTAGCTCATTTTAATGTCCTAAACATATTTTTTTGAAGTGGGTATTCATTAAGTAATGCCTACCACTCTTGGTGGTGCGAAAAGAAGTATTAGGCTTGTACTGAATAAGGGTGCTTTTCCACCATAAATACTACGTTGCTATGGAAGCGTTTGATATCCGCCAATCACATTCATTGGTCCACATAGCTTAGGACTAGTGGAAACGGAGGGATTGTAGTCAAGCACTAGTTAATATTTAAAAAAAAAAGGTCTGATCTAAGCTATGTTTTAAAAGTGGATGCGTGCTAACGGTGTGTACTCTGGGTGTGCTATGGTTGCGTGCTTTAGAGTGCGTGCTATGGGTGCGTGCCCTGAAAGCGTGCTTTGCATGCGAGCTCTAGATGCGTGCTCTGGATACGCATATTTTTCTCGCCCCGCTACATAGTTTATCATCAGTGAAAACGGTTACATAGTTTCGTAGCTTAACTTTTACATACTCTCAGCATAGCTGCATAGCAAATTTCTGTTGGAAAAGCGCCCAAAAACCTTTGATTTTTCAGTTAACCTTCGCGTTCCATACCAAGTGTGGTAAACAAGGTTATTGCTGATGGATGGCCACTTTTTCTAGAGCCGGGCATCTCTTGATTATTATTGATGTAATAGTTACTGATGTGATGCAGTTCCGTTGTAGTGTGTTTTGCTGCAGCGTACCTTGCATTATTGTTTTTCTTCAATGTTGCGTTTAGTGCAGCAGCTTGATTCTAGACTAAACACTGGACCCATTCATTCATCGTTGGAGCTGCAGCAGGCAGAGATAAAGAAGAAAGAAATATCTGTCGTATTTGTATTACTATGATGCATCATGCTATTATACAAAATAATAATTCTCAAATAACTTAAGGTTTATTCATTACTATTATTTTAGGAATTTCTTTTACTATTCTTCAAGCATACGAATATTTATTTGCACTTTTTACTATTGCTGGTAGAGTTTATGGTTCAACATTTTTTATAGCAACAGGATTTCATTATTGGAACATTATTGCTTTTTATTAGTTTAATATTCGTCGGTTTAATAATCTTTCTCTTTTCTGTCTTTTTGTTGATGTAGTTTGATTATTCTTCTATATTTCAATTTATTGATGAGGAAATAAATTATTTATATAATATATTAAGTACATTTAACTTACAATCAAAAAGTTTAGATTTTAATATAAATAATCATTTTAATAACATAGATTTTTTTAGTTATTATACTTTTTTTTTAATAATATTATATTTTTTCTATTATCTTATCAAAAAAAAAAACAGGTCGTGAGAAATTTTCTCCATTTTAATGTGGATTTGACCCTAATTCCTCAACTTGAATACCTTTCTTTTCTTTTTGTCGTATTTGTATGTGGAGTAAGTTTCCAACTTACTCCAGTAATTGAATTACCTCAGCGGTATTCAGCGGTTTCTGATCGATTGCGATGCACGTTTTGACCTACTGTTCACGGACACGTAGCTTCATAGACGCGTTTTCGTCATTATACGTTTTGTCTACGCCTGCGTGAAGCTTATATATGTACAACACTATGGAACTCTGTTGACGATATGGCAACGTCGTACCATCGTGTCGTTGCCGCTTCGTATAATGACGAAATACGCGTCTATGAAGCTACGCGTCCATGGACAGTGGGCCTAAGCCTATGTTTATGTTTTCGATATAGTTTTTACTATTGTTTTAATATGATGACGAAGTGCTATGATATGATTTTACATGATGTTATTAAATTCGCAAGTCTTTGTTTCTAATGCCGTTGATTATTATTAAGCCACGAGTATTTTATGTCACAATTCTGTGGGAGAGCAAAGTGCCTAAGGCGGGAGGAGCTCTACAGGGCCGAGCGTTGGTGGAGCTCGGCCCCTTCCCCCTAAGGGAAGCCGTAGGGAACAGCTTTAGAAACAATCATTTCATATTTTTGTTTCTAATGCTGTTCATTATTATTAAGCCACGACTAGTTTTGTATTTAATTTTTTTATATCATTTCAGTGATGAAGAATCAGTGATTTAGTGAGTGATTAATTCTATTGAGACTTTCAAAAAGTGATAAACGAAAATATTAGCCATGGAAATGAACTATTTAGTTGAGTACTTTGTGGCCGCAGTGATATCGTGTATAATACTTTATTCGCTAATGCAGTAAGACCCAACTTGCAGCAGATGCCGTAACGCAAAGATTGCGAAACAATGTAAACGGTAATTGATTTCTTCTGTTCGGTCCTTACAGTTGAAATATACATGACAGTGACATTTTTGATTCAGTGGATACACCTAATCTTGCACACAATGCTTAAACAAGGCAGCTGCTGTAACAAATTGTGAACATAAGAAAGAAACCGTTTTGCCATGGGTCCGCTGCTTGTTGCGGCATTCTGGATACTGTCTATAGTTGTGTTTATCATAAAGTGGTATAGTATAGCTTATCGTGCTGCGCATGCACAAGCCGCAGTTGAAAAATACGCTCGTATAATAAATTGTGAAAGAGATTGTTTGGTCGCCCAAAAAAAAGAAAGAAAAAAGAAAAATCGTTCTCCAAGAAAATGGTGATTATCCAAAAAAGACAAATAAACACTTTGGTCATGGAAGTAGGTTTAGTAGTGACCTTCATACTATTAGTGTTTGTTTTGAGTATAATGACGTGGTGGAACGCTAAGTATAATGCGTGCGCTAGACGCCACAAAAAGATTTTGGCGAAACTAAAACGACGTTAGTTGGTTCCTTCACAAAAGGTAAGATGTCAATGTTCTTACAGTATATATAATTATGCTACATATTATATACTCATCACATTATTCATATCCTTGTTGCAGGACTCACAAAAGTAGTAATAATTTAGAAGAAAAATAGTGATTTAGTTTACAGTTAAGTTTACTATTCGTACAGAAGATTAATAAGAATGGTGAATATATGTGGGGCTGCGGATGTCTGTGCCTATGCGGTGCGACCGAGTGATGGCTGCAGTCCGACAGCAGAGCGACTGCAGTTGGGTTTGCAGCCTGCAGTGTGCTTGCGATCTGTTTTCGTGCCTACACTTCAACACGGAGCTGCCTCACGCGGCACACTTTCAGTAAATTTAAGTTAAAAGGTAAGTCACACATCTCATATGAATAATTGAATACTCCCGTTGTTTTTAAATAAATTAATGTAAACATTTTGCTAATGCTATGCTGGCAAGTGATGGGTAATACTGCTAAAGCTAGTTTAAATACGTTTTACTTTTTGGAATAATTAATTGTACTCAATTACATTAGCTTTCAGAATAAAAATTTGCTCTCAATTTGGTCTCCTTGAAGATATTAGGTGTATTAAAAGATGAATAAGTTCAGTTCAGTATTTTTCTCAACATATTATGGAAAACAAGTAATTAATTCCTATTTATTATACTTTTCTATGAACGTGTCTACAACAACAAATAATAAAATTTAAAATTGAAGAGGTTTCCTGTATAAGAGATGTTATTTTGTCGGCATTCGTTGCTCGATTTTAATATTGTTGTACGGAACCCTTCGCGTATGAGTTTGAATTGCACTTGGCTAGTTTTTACTGCTTTTTGATAATCCAGTAAATGGACTACGTTATTTTCATTTGAAAAGTAACAAGAGCTGAAAACCGATCTCGTGTCATCGAATTTGTGAATTTACACGCTTAGCCTACCTATTATATAAACTTTACTTTAACTTATTACTATTTACTTTATATTATTAGGTTACAACTTGTTTGACATTACGAGCTTGGCAGTTGAGAGTTTGTCATGCGCACTCAAATGTCTCGCTGATGGTGGCACGTGTTATTGAGTCATTCAGTTCCCTTCAAAATGGTTGAGCTGAGTGGTGCTGATGCACGCGTCATGCTCGTGCACGGGTGCCGTCAGTTGAGACTGGTCATCTCTTTGCTGCCAGTGACTTAATTTCAATTTCTATTTTTTTAAATTAGTTTTTATTTTATTTTTTATTTTAATTATTATTACTTATCTACATTGTGCTCACATATTAGAAGCGACAAGAAATATGTAACCAAGATTTATGTAACTCATAATATGATTTAAAAGAGTGTCCATGGAGTTTCTTGCACGTTCTTCTCCATAGAGATATACGCTTTGGATCGTGCAATTTAGCTTCACTTGTATTTTTTTTTTCGACTGACCGACTTTCTGACAATTTAAAAGTGCCTGTAATTGGTCTATTTGAAATAAACGTTTCTGATTTCTGATTTCTAACATTTTTTTCAAATTGAGTTGTTGGGTAAAACCCTACAATAGCGAGAGCTCCAGGCAGGTTGCCTAGCTCACCAAACCTTAAGGCCAACACTGTTAATACAACCTAAAACTTATTCATCAAGAACAATATGTATATGTCGACACACCATCACATTATCTATATTTTGTTGCAGGAATTACAAAAGGAGTAGTTTAGAAAAAATATAGTGATTAGTTCTACAGACGAGTCTATCCGTGCAACATATTGATTGGACAATGGCAGCTTGCAAATTCAATGGTGAATATATCACTGTAATTTTTATTTTTTGTTTTAGTTTTATTGAGGGCAGAGACAGCATATAGTGCCGTGCACAATACTAATTATATTTTGCTGTTCGCTTTTGTTATTAGTAAATAGAATTAAGCACATAGCGTAACATTATAACAACTTAGCACTAGCAACAATGTAATACCCATTAAATTTGGCGTATCTGAATATATTCTTTCAAATGCGGGCTCACAGTCGTATATTATGGAAGACACCGTTAAAACCAATAAACACTAGAGTACTTACCAACCTACAATTTGACAGAATTTAAATGCTTTGGAAATTATTCTCATTGCCTGTAACATTGCGTATAAATATGTGAGTATTATTTAAAAAAATATATATTATGTGGGTGCTGCAAAACATTATAATAAAATGCATTATTGATCATATAAAGTATTTATTTAAATATTGATGATACCCTTATTACAGGGTTTTAGAGACTTTAAAAGAATGTTGTTTCTATGAATATTATGCTAGTTTATTATTATCACATTAGATATATGTAGATATTTAGGAGTGTTTGTAGAACAAAAAAATAATCTAAAATATTGTAATGTACAGTATATTGTAATGTACAGTATATCATATGTTTTTAGAGATTGTAATAGTATTGGTATTAGGAAGTGAACTGAAGGTAAACTTGTATCAGGACTTACACCAGAAACGAGCTGTTGCGTTATACTTACTTAACTGAAGAATTAAAAAAAGATGGCCTATATAGTTCTGGGTACATCAATCGATTTTCGGATTTCCACCCGATTTGTCTACACCCTGAAGCCTGAAGATGCGGGTGTTAATCGTCCGCAAAGAGTGCGGGCGCAACCTGCTCAGGCTTGGGGTGACCATGACCCGCATGATTTTATTAGTTGCCCGCCGGTAAATAGTGTAATTATAAATTACTAGCTTTTGTCTGCAGCTTCGCTCCCGTCGTAATTGATATATAATTATAAGTTATTAGTGATATATATTTGAGAAGAAAAAAGAAAGATGCTGGTATTAAATTATACATTTATAAATTACATGTTAAGAAATAGTGCAATTATAAATTACTAGCTTTTGTCTGCAGCTTCGCTCCCGTCAACTGACTACCTACCCTACTCTATCCTACTCTTCCATACCCTACCGTACTCCATCCTACTCTACCCTACTCTATCAATTTGACAGCAATATCCCCATTAATAAAATGATCCGCCATTTATTGAATTCATTTGTTACTAAAGTTGTTTAAAAAATGTGATAAATGAAGAACCGCTCGACCAATTTTGTGCAAACATCACATGAACCATCTACTTAATAGTCCGAACAAAGTTTAAACATTTGGTTTGGATAGGTGAGCCCGTTCTTAAGTTATAAAATTATAACGAAAAGTGGCATTGATTGATTTTAAGTAATCTAAGATAGATATCTAAGATTTTCAACGTAATTTAACTTTTGCAGTGCGCCTGTGACTGGGGCCTTGCGTACTGTATAATTAATGAGTAGTAATTGATATATAATTATAAGGTATTAGTGATATAGGTTTGAGAAGAAAAAAGAAAGATGCTGGTATTAAATTATACATTTATAAATTACATGTTAAGAAATAGTGTAATTATAAATAATTATAAATTACTAGCTTTTGTTTACAGCTTCGCTCCCGTCAACTGACTACCTACCCTATTCTATCCCACTCTACCCTACTCTTCCCTACTATTCCCTACTATTCCCTACTCTACCCTACCCTACCCTACTCTACCTTACTCCACCCTACTCTACCCTACTCTACTACTTCTATGCTGAAATAACAAGAGTAAATGAAATTATTGTTTAACGAGCGTTTCTCGCCATCAAACTATAAAGTTTGGCGAGCTAAAAAATAAGTTAAACGAATGTTAAAAAAAAAAAACATCCAATTCAATATACATAATTAACTAGCAGAAACTGGTTTTGGATGCGTTATTACGTTAGACACGAGTATTAAAACCCTGTGAGTTTTAGAGACTATAAAAGAATGTTGTTTCTATGAATATTATGCTAGTGTATTAATATCACATTAGATATATGTAGATATTTAGGAGTGTTTGTAAAACAAAAAATAATCTAAAATATTGTAATGTACAGTATATCATATGTTTTTAGAGATTGTAATAGTATTGGTATTAGGAAGTGAACTGAAAGTGAACTTGTATAAGGACTTACACCAGAAACGAGTTGTTGCGTTATACTTAATAAACTAAAAAAATTAAAAAAAAGATGGCCTATATTATAGTTCTGGGTACATCAATCGATTTACGGATTTCGCATCCGATTTGTCTACCCACAACAAGAGTAAATGATTATGATTGTGTAACGAGCCATTCTCGCCATCAAACTATGAAGTTTGGCGAGCTAAAAAATATGTTAAACGAATGTTAAAAAAAAACATCCAAATCAATATACATAATTATTACATTTAAAAGCAACTAGTATTAAAAAAACATTTTAATTTTAGGCCTACTACCCTTATGCAGCAGAACATAAAATATTTTAGTCCCTTTAGTTTATCAAATGCAAGTTTCCAGGGTACCGTGACCTGCTGTGCGTCGGGAATGCTAAACCTGACCGGTCAGCAGTCGTGGTTTTAGACAGTTGTGCTAAACTTAGACCTAAACAAGTGTGTTTAAGTTTATAATAATACTACTACTGGTAGAAATTACTTTACAGCCCAGTTTTTGCATAGGGTTTATATACCCACCATATTGTTATATAGTCGTCAAAATGAGGGTCACTTGGTATTTACGCTTTTTACAACGGGCCTCCTCCATCTTTACAAGCGCTAAGTATCCATACACGTCTATCATCACTATAAATATGCCATGCCCATCCATTAATGAAAACTCTTCTACCATGTAATAGCGATATAAGTTTAATATAATTTATTCAAATATTGATGGCAGACCCTCAAAAGATTTACACGTTGATCGCTCGGCAGAGCGGTTTGAGCTACTTGTCTTTCTGAAGTCACTTTGTGGTCCTGTGTGTTTTGTCGCTGAAAAGACTACCCGTAGTCAGTCGTAAATAATTGTGTAACTTTTGAGCCGTCACTGTGTGATCTGAACTGGCACCTAACGAGGTATTGACCCTCTGAAACAGTTGTTACGCGTACCCTCAATGAACCAGGTATACTAGTATGCGCTATGTACTGCTGATGCTAGGACGTCGTATCCATTCCTAAATATTCATGCAAAGATATTAACATTAAAGAAACTTCCACCATGTATGAACGATTAAGATAAGCATCATTCATTTAAATATTGATGGAAGAACGTTAAAAGACAGACGTTTAACTCTCATTTAGTCGCTTGCTTGTCTCCGTGCAATTGTTAGTTTGTTGAAACGAAATCATCTAGAGCATAGGTTGTAACGAGAACCCTCACTGGACCAGGTCATGTTACAATACTGCTGTTGTTTGAGAACCCATTTTCACCTGTAGATAGTTTTGTAACTTTTGAGGCGTTGCTATGTAATCTGGACAGGCACTTAACAGATTAAACGATCCTCGGGATGAGTTGTAATGGGAACCCTCACCGAACCAGGTATATTTACAACAGTACTGGTTTTTGAGTACCCATTGTCAGCAGTAGGTAATTTTGTAACTTTTGAGGTATCACTGTGCGATCTGGACACGTATTTAATCGGTTAAACGTTCCACGAGTCAAGTCGTAACAAGAATGCTAACTGAACCCGGCTGCAGCACTAGTATCAGAATCAGAAACGTTTATTTCAAATAAACCAATTACAGGCACTTTTAAATTGTCAAAATGTCGGTCAGTCAAAAAAAAAAATAAGTGAAGCTAAATTGCACGTTCAAAAGCGTAAATCTCTATGGAGAAGAACGTTCAAGAAACTCCATGGACACTATTTTAAATCATATTATGAGTTACATAAATCTTGGTTACATATTTCTTGTCGCTTCTAATATATGAGCACAATGCAGATAAGTAATAATAATAAAAAAAAAACTAATAAAAAAAAATAGAAATTGAATTAAGTCACTGGCAGCTAGGAGATGACCAGTCTCAACTGACGGCTCCCGTTCACGACCATGACGCGTGCATCAGCCCCACTCAGCTCAACCATTCTGAAGGGAACCGAATGACCCAATAACACGTGCCACCATCAGCGAGACATTTGAGTGGGCATGACAAACTCTCAACTGCCATGCTCGTAATGTGAAACAAGTTGTAACCTAATAAAAATGCTCCAAGTGAAGTACTCACATTCACAAAACTTGAAAAACAAAGTGCTTCTACGTTATACAATGCTATTGCTTCCAAATACAAAAGGTTATAAATTATTATAAACTCTATTGAAATAAACAAATAAAATAAAATAAAAAACATTTCAAAAACAACAATACAAAAAGGGGAATAGTATAAGAGATACTATTCCAATATTTTTATATATATATAAAAACTACTTTGAAGGTAAAAGTGGCTGTGGCTGCGGAGCAGAACCGGCATTTAGCCAAGCGTTTTTATCAAGGATATAATCCTCCAGTTTATAATACGCTTGTCTACATAGTGTGCGTTTAATGCATGCATTAAATTTGGACTCATTTAGTTTAGTTGTAGTGGTTTGGAATTGTTTTGTCATCAAACGATGAGACTGTAAGGTCTTCCTGCTTGAGGCATATTAAGGTAAAGCGTCCAAATTTCAAGAATAATGTTATGTATATATTTTGAGAAAAATTGCACAACGCAAAGACTAACTATCTAACCAGTTAACAACGAATTCGTATTAACAATATCTTACGTCTTATTAATTAATTGGTGCTCAATTATATAAATCAAAATGTTAAAATTACAAGTGGCCCGTATTATTTTGTCGAATATATTACGATAGAGAAAATAAAAAGTAGTAACCTCAGTATATATCTGGGTTCTGAGAACATACAGAAGAACTGAACAAATGTACAGTACTACAGGCTATATTTCACGTACTGCCTGTTAATTTGTATTGGTGTACCAAACCATATAAAAATGAAATCTATTCTTAAATTTTATTACCCACAGAGTCAGATTACTCGTATATAGATGTTTCACAAGTTTTGGCTATTACATTTTCGTCACTCTCGGTAATAGCGTTAAAGATTGCGAACTTAACTTAAGTAGGTAGTTTTAGAGGTTTTGTTGCTTATACTGAACAATAAATACAGCTACAAGTGGTATTCCGTTTTACCAGGAGTAGTTAGGAAATTACTGTGATAGGTTCACTATCATCAGAGATGATAGGCAAAAGTTTTGCCATTAGGCGGCGACCGAGGGGCGTCTGCGATCTGCCAGCAGAGTGACTGCAGTCCGACAGCATAGCAACTGCAGTGGCGTCTGCTGATGGTCGTGCATCTGCGGGGCGACTGCGTTGCATTCGCAGCCTGCAGTGCACCTATACGCTTGTGGTGTAACTGCCACGCACGCCATGCAATTATCTCTTCGTCAATTCAATTTAAAAGGTGAGTGTACCACGGTAAAGGTAACTGTGCTAATAGATTTAATTTTACAGGTACCCATCGCAACCAAACACTATTCTAAAATCGTAAGTGTGGTATATAAGAAATGATGCCGTCAATATGTCATCATACCGTCAACATTGTGTCTCTTTACAAAATCACTTTACAAAAAACATTCAGCGGTATTGTATTTGTAATACGGTCCTTGTTACTGTTTACAAATAAAAATACTATTGTGTGTACTTCATTCCAAAAGTTTTAGTTCCAGCGATACTTACCTGCGTCATTATTACGGCTCGTACAGTGACGGTGCAAAGCAATTATTATCTGTTATAATAAGCATAATCAATCTTTTTAATGTTCCCACTGCTAGAACTCAGCAGTTCTCTAGGAGAGGTAATGGGCCGTAATCCACCACGCGGGTCCAGTGTGGGTTGGTGAATGTCACAAGTCTTCGAAGTTTTGGTTCTAGGACATGCCGGTTTCCTCACGATGTTTTCTTTCACCGTTTTGAGAGCAGTAGTGATGAAAATACACAAAGTATCTAATGGGTTTGAACCCACGACCTACAACTTGTATGTCGGAGCCGTTACCACTCGGCCTCCGCTGCTCGCTCGGCCACCATTGTTATCTGTATTATCGCCAATTCATGAAAACGTGCAAACGATTCAAATAATCCTGCAGTTTCGTTGTAAGAGTTCGGTACCTATTTTCATGTATATTGTATGTTCCTAAATTATATGATAAAATTAAACCTTATCAAGTAATTACCTATACAATAACTAGGGATTTCCTACCATTCACATGCATTTGCATTTTATTAACAAAATCAGACCATAAATGTTATAGTCTGTTTTATTTGTCCCTAAATTATGATATCTGTCAACTTTAGCGAAATGTCAAAACGATTAATTGATAAAAAGGCAGGGCATGACTTGCATACTCAATAAATTATTAATAATAATATATAATTTAGTAATAATAATAATAATTTATTTATTCCACAGACAACAAAAGATCCATAGTGTTAGTAAACAATTGCCTTAAACCTAGTGTTAGTTTTATATTATAATTATCTACTTATACTATTTTACTATTGTAAGCATTCAGCACAGAAGATGACTCCAGTTTCATCTTCTCCACAAAATGCCCAAAAAAGGGAGAAAGCACACTCTCTGCTACTGTTTTTAGAATGCTGTTGCTACTGGCCCGGGTTCTAGCCGCCAAAGAAACAAGCTTCTTCCGTATGATCGCATGAAAGCCGTCAGTTTGATTCTGTGTAAACATCTCCGACGCACAACAGAACCGGGGCAGCCTCAACAACATTCTAAAAATATTATTGTATTGGACGCGCAGGCAGGATATCCAGCGACCTTTTGGTGTAGTTAATCCACAGACCCCCCGCGTACAGACTCTGACAATACGCTTTGAAAAGCGTTATTTTGACCTGGTCAGTACAGCGGGAGAATCTACGGGTCAACATATTACCGCGGACCGCCAATGCCCTGCGCCCCCTCTCAATATCTGCATTATCCTTAAGGTCGTCGTAATATAATATAAATTTTAATATTTGGCAGTGGTGGCCGAGGGGTAACGGCCCCGACTTACGAGTTGTAAGTCGCGGGTTCAATCCCAGCTAGGCGCATTACTTTGTGTAATTTATTTCATCACCACTGCTCTCAGAACGGTGAAGGAAAACATCGTGAGGAAACATCCACCAACCCGCACTGGGCCTGTGTGGTGGATTACGGCCCATTCCCACTCCTAAAAAGGAGGCCTGAGTCCCAACAGTGGAAACATTATAAGGCCGTTGAGTTACCATAGAGTTTGCATCACGCTGTACACTGAAACGAATCACAAGTTACGGTAAAAGTATTTTCTAAATTTACTCACTGCCATCAGAGATGATAGTTACTGGTTTTAACTCTAAGGTATTCTGGCGTCTACACAACATCTCGGCACCTGCTGGGATGCCAGCTGAGCATCACTAGAAGATGATGATGAGACTGCGTGTCTCAGCATCTGGTGCGTCTAATTTTCACACCGGACAAGTGGACAACGGTTTCTTCAATCTTCGTTCAAGGTATTTAAAAAATGACCAAGACAATACGTCGGTATGTGAGTAATCTTTTGTTACATAACAGTTATTTTCTTCTTGCAGGGTTAACATATTCACATGAGCATCTCTCACACACCTCAGAAATCAGAAAAGTTTATTTAAAATACTAAGAACATTTACAGGCATTTTTGATTTGTCAAAATGTCGTCTATGGAGAAGAACGTGCAAGAAACTGCATGGACACTCTTTTAAATCATATTATGAGTTACTTAGAATCTCGGTTGCATATTTCTAGTCGCTTCTATTTGTGTGTCAGTGATGCTCTTGTGAACGTCATCGACTCACACACAATCGGCACAACAAAGAAAGAGAGACAGCATGACTGGTCCTCCACGCCTTTCTGTCTTTCTCTTTGTAGTCGAAAACCCACGCGATTTAGATTCAAGTGGTTTGTGTGTGAGCGTCGCTCCTTACAGTAATACAATACAAAGTGAAACTGGCTCAACAAGTAAGCGCTTGGAGAAAAAATCTGCCTTCGATGTGTCTCATTCAAATCAAGAACCCAGAAATGATTCCGATGTGTTTGAACCCCAGAGAAAAAGTGAGTACCCAACGATTCTGTTCTGAGTGTTTATTATATCGTAACTGTGAATGGAAATATACGGTATTTGTTGTTTCAGTTGTTTAAGAGGCGCTGTGCCCACTTTTGGCAATGTTTCTCTTCTCCACCAGCCGTCCACACAGGCAAGCCACCGACAACTCCGGTATTCGTCGATCTCATCCATAGCTTGGCATCAGGTAAAGTCCGGCTAAGGAGCGGGTCCATCATGAACTCAAACAGAAAATACTGATTCTCAAAAGGTGAACCTATTGACCTACCAACTTAGAAATAGAATCCTATAATAAATTAAGTAACAAGATTTTTCTGTTGCAGGAGAGTTTATTGGGTTTTAGCATTATTGAGAGGTAAAAAAGAAAAAGTATGATTAAATGTTGATCACTATAATATCATTAAGGCTACCATGCATGGAGCGAATGAGATCTAACCTAGTATGGTAGACTTTCTGATGCGCCATTAAAATGTGTCTTATTTAATTACCCCAAATATATTTAAGGGAACATGTTTAGCGTTATGTAGTCTAGTTTTAACATCGTAATCAACCCCGCATCATAAAATAATCATGTGCTTTTCTTTTTCAGAAAAGAATGTGACTCAATAAGTGGATCATAATTATATTCTTGTTGATGCAGACGAGGAAGGTAATTTTTGTTTAAAGACAGAACAATTAAGGGCCTCCGGAAAAATAGTGAAGCTAAACATTTTTAGAAACTTTCTTAATATTCAAGGAGACGAAGTGTTCGTCAAGTTATTTTCATCTTTATGTGTAATTAAATAAGACTTAGGTATAGGCGCTGATGGGAAAAATGACTCCTTCACTTAACAAAATATATATATAGTCATATTCTACTCGTATTAACATATTTGTATTTCATGCTTCTCCTTTGTCTGCATATATGTTAAGTAACATTGTAAATGTCGCCAATATATATTGATTTTTGTGGCTTTCTAAAGAAACACTTTGCCTCAGATCGCCGATGAGAGGAACTAAATGTGTATATGTTGAACTGAATAAAATTGACCTTGGAATAAAATTCGTTAATGTTTGAATAAAATTGATATTTTCAGAATTAGGGTTAAAAAATATTACAAATATACACATTCCCAAAAAAGATGAAGTTGGGAATAGGCAAGAACAAAAAAAAAAAAAAATCTAGTAAAATGTGTGGATGTCGTCAACATAAATATTTTTAGAATTAATAATAAATTATTGTATAGATTATATAAACATAGGTACGATGGTATGGTGGTACAGGACGATAGGTATGATGATGAGGTATGTTTTTTTTAAATGTTTGTAGTATAGTATTGATATGTTATATGATATTTATTTTGAAAACAGGTTTAAAAAACACTATAATGTATAATAATAATAATATGTATTTTTAAATGGTAGATTTCGATTAAATTCCATCTGTATTTCAATGCCATCTGTTTTACAAAGCCTTAAAATTAGTTTTCCAGATTCATATGCTCAGCACCTCAATGTAATAACCTTTCCTCAATTAAATAATGTTACAAGATTAATGATAAAAATGGTAAATAAATTGGAAATACAAACCGAATAAGATAAAGATACAAATAACAATATTAAAGTGTGTAAAAATATAATAATATGTTATTACTGTGTATGTTCTTTTAATGAATGTTTAATTTTAGTTAATCAATGCAAATGTAATAATGCATTATAAGATCTAATTGTACAGGTGGTTTTCTTCCTTTTGGTTAAAATAATGAATTGTATTTTAAATTGTATCTTAGAAGTTTTTCATATAGGTATCTAATACAGAAGTCGTCGTCAACGTCACGTTTTCGATGTAAATTCGATTGCGTTTTTGGCGCGATGGCACTTGTGTGCTGACAATAGCGTAAGTAGAACTTGTGCACGTGTTATTCACATGAGTGGCGCATGTACATGTCTGGTTTGCTTTCGGAGGCGTTTCGGGGGCGCTCATACGCTTCGGTTTAGATTGCAGAGAAGCTTCTTCTTGGGTCGGCAGAGGCGGTTGCAGCAGCAGCGTTCGCATCCTTCGCGCCCAGGAAAGTGGCGCTTGCATCGGCGGCGTTTACGTCAACGGCGCTTGCGTCAGCGGCGAGGGTAGCCGTTGTGTTGGCGTTATTTGACAGTGACTTTTTATTTATATAAATTGATGCTGTCAACTGGTAATGACGTGAACATGCTATATTGCGAACGATGGCCACCGTTTAAAAAAAAGAATACCTTTGTTTGCTTGTCTACTACATAAAAAAAATGATAAATGAAATAGATTTATTTTTGCAGTATAATTTCTAAAGTTAGCTTTCAGGTCGAATGTTATGAAATATGCCATGTAAATAATTGTTACATTATGATTTGACAGGTAAAGTACTTCAAGCTGGGTGCTTGCGTTAGTGGCGCTCGCAGCAATGGCGCCTGCGTTGGTGGCGCTCGTGACAGTAGTGCCTGCTTTGGTGGCGCTCGCGGCAATGGCGTTCAAAGCGAACGGCAAAACACGCGACTAGTTAAGCAGTCGGCGTATCTCGCAGCTGCAGGTGACTACCTTTTTAGTATTTATTTTGACCATATAATTGTTACATATACCTATATAGGTATGTCGTATCGGTCAATTTAATAGCTTTCTTTGTATACTGACAGATGGCGCTTCCAGTTAAAGCAGTGCCCTTGGGCTGCTAATGAACACAGTACCGACTGCAGGAGTAACTAAGATAGTGACTGCCCTTACTGATGATATGGAGAAAGTGCAGTCAGGGTCCAGTAACTCCTGCCAATACAAGCCATTAAATTCAAAGCAAGAAAAATAATGTTAGGCAGTGATTCGATTGCTTGAATTGTTTAATTATTAGTTTTACTTATGAAATTGAAGTGTCTGTCTATGTCGTTTTAAAGATTCGGTTGTTAGCATATTGTGCTTTATAAATACCATTTTTGATAATTACAGTATTGTAAATTAAACACTGGATTTCTTTGCTTCACCTTAATGTGCGATATAGTTATTTCTCACAATTGGTAGAAATTAACAAATCATTTAGTACTTCGTGATACGGTGGGAGAGTAATCACGGACCTCCAAGACAGGACCTGTTTCTGGCTGGAGGCATTCTACCGTAGGGCCGTGTGAAGGTGGAGCGCGGCCCCTTCCCTACATTGAAGCCTACTTAGAGGTCTAGACAGTAATATTCTATGACTAATTCTAGCAGCTTATAGATTATCTAATTGACTAGGCTCTCGGGATCAATTTATTGCAGTTTAGGACTATCTGGGTTTTATTTTCTCGATTCAAACACATGAGTAGTAATAGTAAAATACTTTTTGTTACCTATGGCGTTCAATATAGCGCGAAAGGTCTTCAAGTGGTAAAATGGCACGGTTAAGCAACTGGCTGCTGCGCCGCGTGTCTCGGGTTCGATCCCCTTACGAAACAAATATTTGTATGTATAAATAGTGGTTCCAGGTATGGGTGTCTCAAGAGTATGTGAGTTTACAATATGTTTGTGAACGCACCTACGTGTCCAGTTTTTTATTATTTATTGATAGGTTAGTGCTTGACCATTATCTCACCTGCCCCCCCCCCCCCTAGCCAAGTTACAACCGTTTCGTTTCGATTCTCTTTTAGTCGATCGCTTCGAGTAGGCCATGCTTCCGATTCCTTTATTCTGACGTCATCTCAACGCTCAGGTACGTGGGCAGAACAAAGGAATAGGAGGTGTGGCCGACTCGAGGCGATCAACGAAAAGAGAATCGAAACGGTTGTAACTTGGCTAAGGGTGCTGATGATAAGCAACGATGTGATCAACGATGGAGTACGCTTCCCGAGAAGTAACTTATTCACTCTTGACTTAAGGACATCCAGGTTGCAGCTATCCTAAACACAGACTCCGGCAGGGAATTTCACTCCTTAGTAACACTGGGTGGGTTATCCACCATGTACGCGTAGTGTATCGCCGTACGTCTGGTGGGCCGATGATGGAACGGGCTTGGCAGAATTAAATTATGCAATTTAAACGCACACTCCCCGAAATGCAAAAGGTAGAAATCCGACAGGCTAGCAACTCGGCTTCGAACTTCGACGCTCAAGACTGAAGCTTCGACTCGACTAGTGTAGAAAGTTTAGAAGCTATCCAAGAACATCCTTAGTAAAGATCTTTATGGCTAACTTCTAAACTTTCTTGACTCAAGCTCATCAAGCCGGTATCTGACAAATTCATCCCAAAGATGAGAGCAGTAGGTACTGCATACACGATCAAACTTTTGCTTGATAAAGTTTGAGCAGCTGTTCCGGCGTGAAAAAATTTGGTTTTCGTAATTTGTAAAGCACCCAGCTGTGGTTTTGCCTTGAGGTATGATCCAAAATTGAGAGTGGATGTTAACAACAAGAAGATTAAGATGATCGGTTATAGCCACGATACAACATAAGTACTTATAGGAAATGATGAACCCTTTAGCTGATTATTTGGTACTTTTATCTTCCTTTTTTTATTTGTGGTTATGTAGGTAAGTATATTTGTGATTTAGCTGCACCTGGTTGAACTGGATCAAGACTTCAGCATAGTCGAAAAAGGTTTGGTAAATGTTTTTATAGGTATACATGTGGATGGAGACGGAGGCCAAACAAAAGATGGATGGATTGTGTGAGGAGTGAAATAAAAGAAGAAGGAGTTAGTGATAGCGTGACGGGTGACAGGACAGAAAGATGAAATGATGTACCGACCCATACGGGACAAGGGCAGGAAAATAATTAAATTGAGTCAACTTGATATTGAAGGTATGCGAGTGTTTGTCATGAATTAAAATCACCAGTAGGCTCAGTAAGTGGCCTCGCCAATCACGTCACTAGTGTCATTTTATAGGTTTTCAGAACTCCAGATATATCGGTAGATATTATAGGAGCACCAACAGATGGGACATCGCTGGCGTCAGTTGGCGCAGAGGCGCTTACGTGGCAGTACTCACCTCAATGATGCGTGGCTTTTACGATAGTGATGCGGACGTCAAGGCGGTACCCCTACGCTTTTGGTCATACCAACCGTTCTTAATGTAAGTAGCTGCATGTTGCCTGGCTGTTGTCTCTGAGAAATGTACGAAGATGATCGTCATTCGAGAGTCTGAGCAGCGACGTGACTAGACTACTGAACAGTCTTTGGTCAGAGCTTCGAGCAAGACAAGATTTTTTTCTGCGAGCGTTCCCGCCACACGCTAAGTTCAAAATGTATAGCAATGACATTACCAGCGGGGAAGTCATGTGTCAAGTGGCGTGACGGGTAATTTTAATCTATGGATGTGGCCAGGTCCGACTAACGGCTGACATGGTGTAAGAACATTCTGCGTCCAGTTGGACACAACGCGGTGTAGACGTGACGAGTTGGTTAGACTGACAAGTTGTTAGTGGCCCTGACTCCTATGCCGAAGGTTCGATTCCGACCCAAGATAAATATTTGTGTGATGAGCACGATCATTTGTTCTGTGACTGGTTGTGATTTGTCTGTAATATGTGTGTATTTAGAAATATATAAGTATGGGGCTAGATGGCGTTGTGCGTAAGTTGTGAAATAGTTACTCCTGCCAATACTTGTTAATAGTAATATTGTTTAATTTGAGTTTTTTACTTGTGAAATTTAAGTGTGGGAGAGTGAACACGGTACTCCGTGATAAGCCCCGTTTTTGGCTGGATGCACTCTACAGGGCCGTGCGATGGCGGAGCACGGCCCCTTCCCCTACAGGGGAAGCCTACTAGGGGTCTAGACAGAGTGATATTCCATCAGTATTCTAGCTACTGATAGTCACTGTCTAGGCCCTCGGGATGTGCTTATTGCTGTCAGGACTATGAGTTTTTAACGATCCCATATTTTGCGGCTTACTGGGTCCGCCGCGGGTTGAATGATTGCAATCAATACGACTACGGACCCAAGTAGGCCTATATAGAGAGCTATATAGGAATCAGAATGTTTTATTTTTAAACATAGGTCAAATAACAACAGAGTGTACAGGCTTACAGTTATAATTTTAACAATAAATACCGATGTTTTTGCTCTACCTAACCACAAATAAAAAAAATAGTAAATCACTACATAGTATAAAACAAAGTCGCTTTTCGTGTCTGTCTGTCCCTATGTATGCTTAGATCTTTAAAACTACGCAACAGATTTTGATGCAGTTTTCTTTAATAGATAGAGTGATTCAAGAAGAAGGTTTATAAGTATAATACACGCACATTGTATCAGAGGAACACTGATGATTTTAGAGGTTTCTAATGTGATGTCGTAAATAAACACATTTTTTTGCGCTTACATTGCAAACGCTGGCTAAATCCTAAGAGATAGATAAAATTAATGTACTACAGTATTTTACACCTTAATAAGATCTACAAAAAAGTCCATGACGGTATATGTCTATCTTTTAGGTATAACCCACAATAATAATTTTTAATCCTTTACTTTTTACGAGAAATAATGGCTTATTTACGAAACTATTTTAAGTAATACAGCATTAATCTTTATCTAATTAATTACCATAACTACATTGTGCATTCAATATGGCCATTTACAGCGTGTAATTTAAGTGAATATTTTCGAAGATATTACAAATTTAAAATTAAATTCTTTCAAAGATTAATGCGCCGACGCCGGGCGCCGACTCGGTTACTTCAAGATTGGTCCCATTTATTTCAAATCCAGTTCTGATAATGGAATCCATGAGGAATCGAGGGAACTCCTCAAATATTATAGGCACTATATAGTGATTTTGGAATTTTCATCGAGAACATAAGCATACATAGGGACAGACACGAAAAGCGACTTTGTTTTGTACTACGTAGTGCAGTGATCAGCATTGCACCCGTGCGAAGCCGGGGCGGGTCGCTAGTAATTTAATAAGTTAGTAAATTAAAATTTTATAAAAATTTAATAAACTGGTTATTCAAATCGATCGCATATCACATTTGCTGCTTTTGCATAAAACATTCGCTTTGCAAAAATATCGGTTAGTATTAGATTGGCTTATAGACTGAACCATGTGAAAAAATCAAACTTCTAAATTAACAAAAAAAAAAAGATATGGCCGCTTATGTCCCAAAAAAACGTTTAAACTATCTGATCTACATAATTGATTTCTTTGCAGATGGAGTAAAACTTTGAAGAATGTTGGTCATAAATCATCATGGTCATCAGCAATTTCGGTGAGTTCTATTAAATTCACGTTTGTTGTTAGTTGAATCGCTTCCTATTTTGCCAATCATGCAATATTCATTGTTGAATTCATTTCCATGCATTTGGAACGATATGATAGTAATTTCATTATTATTGCTTTGGTTTATGATAGAAAATCCATTTAGAGTGCATCTGTTAACATAAATAATCTTTTTGATAATGGTTTTGAATTTGAAATATTCATAAATTGTTCAAATGGTAAATCATAGTGACCGTCCCTTTGGGAATGTGGTTTACTGTACTGCTGATAATTGAAGACAGCTTTTTGCTCTCTGGGACCGTCGTTAGATAACTCAGGATTCCCTATTAGCACAGAATAATTACTTTACTTGATTATGGTGATCCATTGTATGTACGGGTTCAACTCCCGTACATTTAAGACTTGAGAAATGTCAAAATTGATGAAAAGTTAAATACCTACAAAAAATATTTTTACTTTAGAAGTATATAAATTTTTATAATTTTTTTTTTTTGTAAGACGGGTTGAATAGATACAAAACTTTAATGGAGATTGTCACGTTATAGAAAAATTGTTTGCAGTATTTGAGGACTCAAAATTATAGAAATGGTATATTAATAAAACACATTACTTTACTGAAACTAAAATTATGATCATAAATCAAGGTTAAAATCTTAATCAAAGTTTTTTTTCGTGATGATTGATTGACTTTCGTCCGTAGGTGGTGCAGTAACGCCTTTGTCTGTGTTTCAATGGCGATTGCGTTTTTATTGCGGCAATGTGGTGTTGTTGAATCGTACTCAAGCTATGCGGCCATCTGAACGACACGCAGTCCATGAATTTCTCTGCAGGTGACTTACTTCATATTTATATTATCATAATTTTACTACATATTTATCTATATATATAAAAGAAGAAACTGACTGACTGACATATCAGCCCACAGCCGAATCTACTGGGACTAAAGAGTTTGAAATTTTGCACAAAGTTTCTTTTATTATGTAGGCGAGCACTAAGAGAAGATTTTCCAAAATTCACCCCCTATTTGTACGAAACGGGGGTCCAAAGTTTGTATGGAGAAACCTACTTTTATACGGGCGAAGCCGCTGGCAGAAGCTAGTATTATCATATTATCATAAGTTAGTTGTTATAAAATGTAAATTAAAAAATATTTTATTCCACATGCGCCTACATGGGCACTTATAAAACTTGTTGTTTGTTTGTTGGTGTTATGTTTTGTGTTATGTTCCGTGTTATGTGTAATTATGAGTCCTTAGTTACTTGAATAAATGAAATTATATTATTATTATTATAAAACTCAGAAGCAAGTGCACAGCTTCGATTGGTAGTTTTCTATAAGGACGAATCGGCAAGAAACTCCTCGGATAGCCTCAGAAATATTGATTTCACAATATTTTCATATTGCATTATTAATGGATATGAGAGGAGAGTGTAGACCAGGTAACATGATGTACCAATTAAGGCCAGGTTTACTGATTTTGAACTTTTTTGAACCTCTGGAAATCTACAAACATAAAAGAGCATACCGGGAAAATTACTTTATTAAAATTGATCATATGAACAACCGCTGGGTAAAAATCAATAAAAAGCAAGATACAAATTAGTTGGATAGATAAAAAAAAAAACATCCGATTTCAAACGAGGTTACGTCATGGAAATAATTAAAATCAAAAGTTACACAAAATAATAAAGCTTGGTTTTTAAAAGGGTCTGACTAAAACAAAAATCTTGAATTATTACTAAGTTTTTTTTTTTAATCGCTTTTACGGGGCCGCGAAGTCGAAACGAGATCCGGGCTTGTGTTTACAAAATACTTTGTGACTACAACCGGCTCTTAAGTAAAATACAAGAAAGGTAAATCGAAATAGAAAATAATCTAGACTCATAAATGAATGCGCTGTTTTGTAGTGTTCTCACATTCATATAGTAAAAAATAGAAGCTGTGATTATATATGTCATGAACTAATGTATAAAATATATAGATATATATGCATAAAATGAAATTAAAACAGAGACAGAGGATCAGTTAATAGACTATTACACGATAATGCAGTTAATGAGCTACCAGTAAAATCACATGTGCAGAAGCAGACATTGCTTAATTAACGTGTCTTCAACATAGTCTTCAGTTTTATATTACGCTTTCTTAATATTGACACGATTGATGTTGGCTTTGGACTTATCCGACTTCGACAACTTGTTATAAAAGCGTAACATGCTGTTTACGAGGAACTAGGTACTTGTTTAACTAATGTTCATTTGGGTATTATGATTTCATGTTTGCGCTTATAGTCGTACGTATAATATAAACGACGTTCCGACTGGGGCACGTATGGCAGATTTATCATATATATATATATATTAATTACAGTCAACATAATAAAGTACCTATATGTCTTTCGGTTTTCTTTCTTTCTTTTTTCTTCTTCTTTTTTTATCTTTTTTTATAAGTAGTACTTTTAGTTGAGGCAGTATGTCCGCGCCGTAAAATTGTTTAATTTGAGTTTTTACTTATGTTATTGAAGTGTGGGAGAGTGAACACGGAACTCCGTGACAGGCCCCGTTTCAGGCCGGATGCACTCTACAGGGCCGTGCGATGGTGGAGCGCGGCCCCTTCCCCCGAGGGGAAGCCTGGTAGGGGTCTAGTCAGAGTGATATCTTTTATTATATTTTTTTTAACTAGTGTAATTCTAGTCGCTGATATACAAATCACTTTGTCTAGGCCCCCGTGATCAACGTGTTGCTGTCAGGCCTATTTGTGGGTTGTTTTCCTATTCAGACGTAGGATTGGTCGCGGGAATGCGATAGATGCGAGACGGGCTGGAACGTTCGTTGAAGGGACACTTTCCCCAAGTGTCGTTACTACGAATGGTCCAGTACGTCAGGGTATGCCTAACTGTGGACGTTCTTCGGCTGAAATGATGATGACGATAATAATTGGGTTCAAACCTTATTTGTAATCTATTTCACTCAACACAGCACCAAATGGTTTTCAAGTGGTAAGTTTTTTTCAATAAGAATTCGTTTATTCATCTTTATTTTTTCGTGCGTATTAGTAATGTAAGTATACTTGAGATTAAACTGGGTTGTACTAGAAGCCGATCTGAACATAACTTAAAGAAAGAAAGGCTTGGTAAATTTATTCAACTGTACTCCATTCGATATATCCATCCATCGAATGATAGGTAAGAGGTGGGGCCTATCCCCCAAAATTATACTCTGGCTGTCAATAACACCAAGGCGCTGCTGGCCTTCCTGGAGGAGCTGAGGTGGCTCGAATGACGCATTTGTCCCACCCGTACGCAAAATACGCGTTTAGTCGTGGAGTTGCGGATACCAGCCCGTTATACTAATACTAATACTCCATTCGAAATATGGTAAGCCATTTTAACCATTTTTTTTACTGTCCGTTCAACCAGAAATCAAAAATTAGAAATCAGAAACGTTTATTTCAAATAGACCAATTACAGGCACTTATGAATTGTCAAAATGTCACACCTAATCTACAGTGCTCTGACTTATCTCTTAATACGGGGATTATAAACGTAGGAAAAAAGGCAGTCAGGCTAAAGCGGGACACATTGACCGCTGGACAACAGTCTCTATAAGGTGATTGCCTTAGGAAGGACGACCCCGCCGAAACCGACTTGATTAGAGCTGGCGAAACGACTTAGACGCCTACAGCAAGGGCTGGTTCGAAGAAGCTCGGGAAAAGAATATCACGAAGAATTTGGGGTGGTCCTTTCTCCAAATATCGCTTCAGCGTCCGGTCCTGAGCAGCTCACAGCCTCCAGAACCTTTCACCCCATCGACCTTCTGTTCTGCAAGCAATGTACCTACTGATGTAGCCTGACAATGCGCCCAACTTATGTAATTAAGTTAGGTGCTTTGTTTGGCTACTTCGGTACGAGTATCTTTGGTTCTACTGCGGATATCTTCTGTCCTGTTTCGACCACGCAAGGAAACTCCGAACATATGTAGCCCTTTCCACTGGCATTTGGATGATTTTAAGCCTAATCATTGATGCCTAAACTACAATAGCCTCTTAGTTTGTCAAAGCAGCATGGAACGAAGCATGCTTACTGAACATAACAGTACGGAACCGGTGGACAACAAAAAAGGGAAAGAAAATAAGGGAAAGAACAGATGTAGTACAGAAAATAAGGAAACTTAAATGGAATTGTAGTGGTGTAGTGGAAAATCTACAAAAATTAGATTTTTCTGTGACACTCAGTAGATTCAAGGTCAAGCGATCTCAAAATGTACCGGATATTATAATACCCATATCATTAGTTTTAATCCAAAATGCGTTTTACTGAAATTTTGTCCACTTATTCATAAAATATTTATTTAATTTTTCTTTTTTTGTGTATGTTGTCTATTGATTTAACAAACTACATAGGAAACTTAAATATTAAGTAAACTATAAATAATTTTATACTAAACCTAACTATGTACATATGTATATCTAATACAAAAACACAAAATACACTCAGGCGTCGAAGTATCACATCGCTGTCATCCGGAAATGTGCTCAGAAGACTGGCAACATTGTCACGTTGAATGGCAATGCTAATTCTTTGGGCGAAGAACTAGCCAGCCCTCTGGTCACGCAGTGTCGATCAGTTGGCGTGAAATTTCCTTGAAAAGGAGACGCGCACTCGGAGCCCTTGACACAAGCGTTTTTATTTAATAAATATGTAATTAACATTTATACCTGAATAATAAGGTGATC
Organism: Mythimna pallens; assembly: GCA_961205895.1. Classification (NCBI taxonomy): domain Eukaryota; kingdom Metazoa; phylum Arthropoda; class Insecta; order Lepidoptera; family Noctuidae; genus Mythimna; species Mythimna pallens. The sequence goes on from OY540824.1 coordinate 3,484,995, forward strand.
TGTTACGTTTCTCCTTATCATAGTGTCAGAAGAAAAACAAAGTTCTTACGTTGACGACTACAAAAAAACTATGTAGGACCTAATCCTTTTTTTTATTTCAGTAGAAAGTTAACAAATAACCACCCCCAATCTAGACGGCGAGCTACCTATTACCCGCTGTTCGCAAGCCTGCATCTACGACGGCCGAACGTCGCACTGTTACTTCCGATGCCCCGGATGGTTCCGGGGTGTGAGGAGTGGCTCCACCTCACGCTATCCACCACCGCATTCGTTTGTATTACTGATTGGCAGAAGAAGATGATTGCTTCCCGTTCTCTTTTGCTCTGTACCATGGCGTGAATCAGGGCGCTTTTCTAACCGAGCCGCAGAGAGGGGACATATCGTTGCTGTTGTGGCGTGCTCAAAAGACTTCAACCTAAAATTGTATTGTATTATTTTTAGCTTATTAATAATTATACCAATTATATGCATATCGTCGTTTAAGGACCTAGACTGCGTACCAGTATTTTTTTGTTTAATCACGTTCCGTAAGGGTAACGCACATTTATTGCCCCCTCTACTGTTATTGGTCATTTTAATTTTGAAGGCTCAAACTAAACAAGAACCAGAAAAAACTGAACTAATAAATTTCATTAATCAGTAAGCAGTTTTGAATCTACTATTCTGGTACGTTATTGCTTATTTCTGGCTGACAAAAATAACTGTAGCGATTACCATAATTATATCAATCGATAATGCAATTGAATCAATAAATGCAATAAATTTGTCGAATGAAACACAAGGTATTGAAACAATACGCATATCAGTGTTGAACAGGAAAGTTACAGCTAAACCGAGGAACTCATTTGTACTCCCATAGCAACGTAACTCAGTTGGTTCTAAAAATCGAGTTACGTGCTTCACTTTTTTTTTGACTGACCGGTACTTTGACAATTCAAAATTACCTATAAATGGTCTATTTGAAATAAACGTTTTTGAGTTCTAAACAGTTTATTTGCTTTCCTGAAAAGTTTCCGATTTTGGCTTACGTGCTGTTAGAACTTACCTAAGCGACGATATGCAATTAAGTATGTTTTTGATGTTGGTACCTACCAGTTACCTACTCTGTACATAAAATTGTTATTAAAAAAAGAAAGAAAAAGGTTGGATGTAAGTACCTACTGCAGAAACTTGACGTAGACAACGCGCCTTGAGTTCAAAATAGGAAAAGTCGTAAAAGTACCCAAGAAGTATTTTATAACCTTCAAGTTTAACTTTTCATCAAAATTTTCTGAAATGTACGTTAATATTAAAAGGGTGCTAAATTAAACAGACTTATTTTTAATAGCATTGTTGGCCTCTAAAAATCTATGTTGTTTTCTAAATTAATAATTCAGCCACAATTAACGAACGTCTGAATGAGAATTTAAGCCACTTTTCTGGGTATTTAAAAAAAAATGTGCCGTGTCCGAGTGCCAACAATTCTAGCTCGCTTTGCTCTCTCTTGGATTAAGAATATTTAGTTGGCGTTGTAAAAAAACGAAATAGTTTATTAGAGGCTGTCTCATATTCCCGTTGCGTAGTTAAAAGATAAGAAGTCTTGTAATTTTAAATTATTTACCTACACAGATAAGTTTTATCTAAAGCAGCGAATCGGTGGGAGAGTAGTCAAGGAAGAGATATTTTCTCTATTCCCTGGGCCAATAGCGGGAGGCGCTCTACAGGGCCGAGCGCTGGCGGGGCTCGGCCCCTTCCCCTTAAGGGAAGCTGATTAGCCGTTTATTGTAACTGCCTGATAACATATACATTATTTTATCTTTCAGATTCGTCTGGAGAACGTTACCGTCGCTACAGAGAAGTGACTTTCGACAACGAAGACAGTGATGACGGTTTTTTTGAGAGACCCACGATGTTTAGGTCTCTTACTATGCCTGCGACCGATAGCTACGACAGTGATTAATATGTTTTTTTTTATTTTATTGATATAAACTAGTGCTTGACTGTGAACCCATAATTGTAAACAGTGATGCAATAGTTGATGGCGAAGTTCACTAGTTTATTAAAAGGCCATAATTCACTCCAGCCTTGAAGACACCTAAATAGGCAACAAGACACGGGAAGACCGCAGCAGGCAAATTGTTATAGTTCTTCGATACGCGGTATAAACGACGAGGCGAAATGCTTAGTCCAGACAGTAGAGGTAACAAAAATGTAAGGGCGGACACTTGCCGTTCGTCGGTTTGTCCGATGGTAGAATGCTGATAGCGGAATCAAGTCGTGTAATATAGTTAATTTAATAAAATGTATATGTTTATCACTACGTACGGTAGGCCGCAAGTCAGTCGTGCTAACAGCTGTTATAGGCTGACATTGTATACTTTAAAACTCTGTAGGCTAGGCCAGCTGAAAGTAGTTTTCCAAAATTAAACTTAATTGTAATCGACATATTATGTAGCTTTGTGCATAATATATAACTATGCTGTATAGAAAAAAAAAAAATTAAGTATATGATTGTGGCGTTATAAGCATAAGTATTAAGAGAGCCCTTCCCGATCTGTCTATCGCCAACGAGAGCATGGTTTAAAAGCTTGTTGTTTCATCCAACGCAATGTTTGATAAAAAGGTAACGCGAAAAAGATACATTACTCCTGAACGCTCTGTTGGCATTCGGCAACTTCCGTCACTTACTCGAATTTTTCTCCTACAAACTTTTTCTGAAAATAAGTATTTAAAAAAAAACCCATAAAGATTTTTGGAACAATTTTACGTTATTTATGTGCAAGGTTCTATATATTCACTTTAATTTTTAATTTGTGAGTACATTATGAAGGCCCAAAGTTCACGTGAAATTTCCAGAGATCTTTACCAAAGTAGTTTTATACATATACAAATGAATGTTTTGATTTTTAATAGAAACCTAGATAATAACCACAACATATTTAAGTTTCCAAAGTATCTAGAGAAAGATGTTTAATAACGTCATAATCACGTAAGAGCACTTGTATTGGAATAGTATCACAGGGTGGGCGCTCTTAACTAAGAGTTCTAACTTTTTTTGTTGTAAAATCTGAGATTGTTGCGTTATAGCATAATTAATTCATATACTGTCTAGAACTTTAAAAAAGTAACGTAAACTAATATTAATAACCTGGCCTGTTGTGGCCTAGTGATCAGTGGCCCAGACAGCCATGCCGGATGTCGTGGGTTCTATTCCCACCCAACACAAATATTTGTGTGATGATCACGATCATTTGTTCTGTATTTGGGTGTAATTTATCTATAATATGTATTTAGAAATATATAAGTGTTTATCAGTTGTCTAGTACTCATATCACAAGCTCTCCTTAGTTTGAGACTAGATGGCGTTGTGTGAATGTTGTGGAATATTATTATTGTAATATTTGGCATATTTAGTATAAATTTTTTGTGACGTAGTTACACTAAATGTTAAGAATATGTGGTTAAAAAAGTCAGCAAGTGTTCAATTTTGGTGGATGAGTGACCAGCCCTGGCTGGTTACTCAGCTCCGTTTGGAGAGGCGCTTTACAGTTCCGTTTGATGGCGGAGCACGGCTCCTTCCCCCTGTAGGGGAGGCCGATTTTAACTAATTAGGAAAATATGGGTAAACTGTATAGTATATATGATCTTTTATGAAATGTAAGTAAGTAGGTCAGTGTTGGGCGTAGTTTGATTACATTTACTTATGATAAAATATAACTTAACTACAGTAATCAAACTACTTCATTCTTGAAAATAAAATAAACAGGTAATGAGTTGAAATTAATGATATATCAAAACTGAATCTGGCTCTAAAATTTAATTTAAAAAAAAGAAACGGAATTTGACTAAAAAATTCACGTATAATATTAACTTTTATGAATAATTACAAACTTTAAGTCGTAGATTATTATTTAGGTACTTATATTTATTACATATAATTATTGCTTTGTAATCAAACTTTTGTAATAAAGAAAATCAACCTTTCAATGTGTAGTTATAAAAAGTAATTTCATCATCGTGATTGCAACTACAATTTGTAGTTAGAAATCAAAATGTTTAACTACTTTTTACGATTACTTAATATAATTTGTAGTTATGATTACTAACTACTATGTAGTCGTAGTTATTAATCAATAGTTACATTACTTATTGCCCAACAGTGTTAGAAATATTTTAAGTATTAAACTCACTAAAAAAATTGGCCAAGTGCGGGTCGGGCTCACGCAAGAAGAGTTCCGTCTATGAAACAATTTTTTACACAATTTACTTTATTTTGTTTTTAGGATTTTTAAATACATCCCTAAAAAGATGGCTTTTAGAAAAGGTTATACATTAATTCATGATTAAAAATAATGATTTAGAAGTAAGATTGGTAGAGGGAAAGCTTAGGTAAGGTAAACTATGAGGTAATTGAGGTAAGGTATTGTTTCAGATCGTTGCGGATCATACACAATGTCATACAGATGAAAATGGCATATGGAAAGCAAATGGAGTGGCATTTTAGTTGACAATTTACATAATTTGTTTACTTACGGTGAGTACTTGCAAGATTTTATGGTTAAAAATGGAACATTGATCTCACGAATTTAACCGTTAAATTCCCGATCACTAGCGTAACCGTAGGAGACGAATTCTTCCTCGGTTTTTTTAAATAAAATTATAATAATAGTAATAAATAGCGTTTTTAGAAAATGAATTCAGCCCCTGTTTTTTTGGTTGGTTTTTGCTATTGTTTTCTGATGAAGCTGTAAATGCTGATGAATGAAAATGTATTAAGTAAATAGATTTTAATTAAAATCATATGTAATATTATATACATTTATCATTTTCAGTTGGTTCCAAAGCGAGTTCTACTTAAGTACATTTCGAGAGAGGACAATCATAATCCAATGAGCTATGCCCCCAGACGCAAACGTAAGTTTCCTAAAGATATCCATTTTATCTCATCTATCCATTTTATCTAATCTACTAGCTATTTACTTACGGGTTATATTTTATTGACCAGCCAATTTTTTTAGCCATTTGTTGTAGAAAAAAACACTATTCAGTGTAAGGGCCAAAGGTTAAGGCGTATAGTCCCTTGTACATCTGGCCGGAGTTAAATGCACACATACTCGTACTGCCGCCTGCAATTTTTGATGTACACATATTTTTAAAGATCAAAGCCGCTTGAAAGTAGTAGGAAAAACAAGTAAAAAATATCATGTTGTTAATATTTTTTTTTTGGAAAAACTATTAGTCATATGAAAAAAAAACACATGATGATAATGTTGTACATGAATCTATAATAAACATATATTTTTTTCAAACCAATTGCCGCAGCCGTTACGGAAGATTAGACTTCAGAAAGTTACTGTTTTATGGCACTGCTAGGGAGTTAGAGCCTACCAATCTGCGCCGCGTCATGATAATTTGGCTAGGAGAGCCTTACCCTGACGATTTACAATGATAATGATAATAATTCTTTATTGTTGTAATACGTGTACAGATAAGTGAAACCCTGACTCCTGAGTTATGTTAGGCGCCTGTGCTTCAAATGTAAATGTAATAGTATGTAAATGTAAATCGTACGAGTGAGAAAGGGGGATGGAGTTATACACCCTATAACTCCACGCTTTAACAGTTCAGTTTAGCTCGAAAAATTAATCGTATTAAGAGCTCGTGGTAGGGCCTCAGTCTTCAACCCAAGGGACGACGAAGTCAGGCGCTGTGAGCTGTGCCATTTCACTTTAGCGAAATTGCAGAGTAGGAATGTGGCCAGCCCTATCTTGAGCAAATTTTGTACAGACTACCTGTTTTTTTATACCCAAGGCCCCTCGCGCACGGCTACTTTTTGTAGCGATGCTGTAGCGCGTTCGCATCGATACAATCGCGATGCTGTAGCACGTTAGTAGCGCGTTCGCATCGATACAATCGCGATGCTGTAGCACGTTAGTAGCGCGTTCGCATCGATACAATCGCGATGCTGTAGCACGTTAGTAGCGCGTTCGCATCGATACAATCGCGATGCTGTAGCACGTTAGTAGCGCGTTCGCATCGATACAATCGCGATGCAGTAGCACGTTAGTAGCGCGTTCGCATCGATACAATCGCGATGCTGTAGCACGTTAGTAGCGCGTTCGCATCTTTTCTATTAAGCGCTTGCAAATGTGACTAACGTGCGTTAGTACTCGTAGGGATACTGTCGCGCGAAAGTCGCTGTGGGCGCCCTCGCCCATAGTCTTATAGCTGGAAAAAAATAGGCCCAATTCGGCCAAATGTAGGAAACAGTTTTATCTATTTTTATTAGCATTTATTATTACTTCTTTAGAGTTGTTCTCCAGAAATCGTGTCGATGATTAATACCTACGTAATGCCTGGAGAAAACTGTCTGGCCATTAAAAAATAACCTGGTTTAACATTATGCTTTATTATATTCACACAGTAACTCACACCAAGCCACGTCACACTGTTATTCACAAATAAAGAAGGGGAGTCAAAGAATAGAACTTAAAGGAAATTATTGAAACTGATTCTGAAGTTGAATGAAACGAGCAACTAACATTCTGGTAGGTTCGGGCTGACTTTTTCAGTAACAAAGAAATCTACAGACTTCTTTGTTACTCTCTTTTTTCTCTCTTTTTCAGTCACAAAGAAATCTACAGATGTCTTTGTGACTCTCTTTTTTTTGTTTCTAACAATGTCTGCCCGATCCTACAGGAAACAATTGGCCTACCTACGTATACTGTTCGAAAAACAAAATCGAGATAGCCTGTTCAGTTGACCACGTTCTTGATCTACGCACCAGGCAATGACAAAGGTAGGGTGCCAAATAAAACATATCTAAGATAGCTACGGGTCTGAGCGTAGCCATGCCCTCGCTAGATGACGCTTAACTCCAATACACGCACGAACTATAGTTAGAGACATAAACAGAACGATTTAAGTGGATTTTAAGACAATAATTTTAAGTAGTTCAATTGGGTGGACTGTCTTATTTTCGCGCATATACTAAAAACAACATAAAATAAATATGAGTTTAGCGGCATCTCGCAAGAACTAGAACCCGTAGCTTCCACCTTAATTTTATCAGCTAGTTATTTGCAGCATCCATTATTCATATAACACCATGCATATATTCATATCCATGCAAAAACTGCATGTATACCCAAGTGTTGACAAATAAAATTATGCTTAAGTATTTTTCTTTTTATCTTTACGATATAATTTTTTAGTAAAAAGATTTCGAACCTTTTCTTTAATTCAGTCTTTTTTTTTTCTTTATATGCAACAACCCTGCAGGTAAATAGACATTTGAACATAATGTAATATATGTATTTACATATTTTTTTATCTCTTGACCATGGATAAAATGTCTTTCAGTCGAATTAATAGACATTGTGTTTGTAAATATAGTTAATCTGTTTACTATTAGAATATGAATGTAGAAATTTTATTGTTTTTTTGTAGTATTTGTAGTATGTGTAGTATTTGTAGTATGTGTAGTATTTGTAGTATTTGTAGTATTTGCAGTATTTGTAGTATTTGTAGTATTTGTAGTATTTGTAGTATTTGTAGTATTTGTAGTATTTGTAGTATTTGTAGTATTTGTAGTATTTGTAGTATTTGTAGTATTTGTAGTATTTGGCAGCAAATGTTGAAGTTAACGTTTTCGGAAAAATCAGCTCCATTTTACCGAGATCGCACCTGTTTCAATGATTCCACATAATGTCCAATTGCGCAGGCACATGAGATACAACACTAAATAAAAATTTTGTCACAATATCCACTAGGAATCAATTTGCGAATAATTAAAACAGTCACTGAACTTCACTCGAAGTGATCCCGATAAAAATGAAATATTTACTTATTAAACTATGTGTTACCTCACCATCATCTTCCTGCCCTTGTCCCATGTTATTTAGGGTCTCTTCACACAATCCATCCATCTTTTCTTTGGTCTCCCTCTCCCTCTCCGTCCATCCACATGTAAACTCATAACTCTTTAGTAAACTATGTATTATATATATACCTATATATATACCTACAAACTTTATCTATATTCATCTTGCTAGTGATTTCCATGTGTTGCATCAGCTTCTGATCGAACCGTATGCAGCAGATTACACCAGTTTTTTATCCAAAGCGGCTGTATATCTAACCTCAAGAATCCTGTCGCTAGGTTATTACCTATACTACCATACTACAGTAATTGTTTCATTGTTTCGGTAAGATAAATAAAAATAGGGTTCAATGTCTAAAGGGTAAAAACAGGCCTCTATTGCTAAGACCCCGCTATCCGTCTGTCTGTCACCAGGCTGTATTTCATGAACCGTGATAGCTAGATAGTTGAATTTTTTTTTGCTATGGACGGTACGTAACCCTTCGTGCATGAGTCCGACTCACACTTGGCCGTTTTTAGGATTCCGTACCCAAAAGGAAAAAACAGAACCCTTATAGGATCAGTTTGTTTTCCGTCTATCTGTCTGTCAGTCAAGACCCTTTATCTTGGGAACACGTGGACGTATTAAGTTGAAATTAAAACTATATACTAAGGTTTGCGGTTCTATAAAGCTGTAAAAAAATCCAATTTCTAAGTTAACGAAAAAAAGAATCGGCCGTATAAGTCACAATATTTTTTTTGACACACTCAAGTGAATCAAAATTCATAGGATACTTCTCGTTAACCCAGACACCTGAAATTTGGCATAAAGCAGGGTATTAAAGCACAGGTATAGGAATAAATCAAAACAGGTTTTTTTTTGTTACGTCTCAAAAAAAAAAAATTTTCTGCGATTGGGAATAAAACCTTCGAGACTCCATTCGGGATTTGAACTAGTAAATTTGTACGGAACCCTCAGTGCGCGAGTCCGACTCGCACTTGCCCAGTTTTTTTAATATACATTGCCCTTAACTAGTATTTACTCCTGTATCGTGGGAATTCACATCACAGAGGACACCCAGACGAAGAATAAGAGTCAGCAGGCCATATAAATATTTGCTTCGTGCGGGAACCGAACTCACGCCATGTAGCGCAGCTTTCAATCACTCCACTGTTGCACTAACCTCACCGTAGATGTTATCTAGAGATATTAATATATTAGATATTACCTAAGATATTAACAAATGTTAAGTCTTTTTTTCAGACCTTTCTAATACGCGTGGTATTCGGTTTAAGAGAGGACCATCAATAATAATTTAAATAGAAATTCAATGACCTACAGGTATGTAAGAAATCGTACATTTTCAGCACATGTTTATTATTTGGTCAGATTTCTAATCATCTTTGCTTACTTTCAGAGAAGGAGACCGAAGATGAAACTATAGAAGAAACATTGAACTGATTCCGAAACAAAATTACAAATAGGTAGCTGAAAATCATCATTTTCCTAGCTTCGGGGTCGGCTTCCAGTCTCACCGGGTGCTGCTGAACACCTGTGTTTTACATGACCATAACAATCCACTTACTGGGCAGTGCGATACTCCTTGGATAAACTGATGGTCAAACTTTCTAGCTTCTGACTACCTGCATCAAATGTCGAAGATCTGCGAATAACAACCAAGACCAACCGCTTTACGAGCTTTCCGAGGCACGGGGTGTCAGTAAAGTCCTAAATAAACTTAGAAAAGAACTTATGAATTGAAAAAATCACATTTTTACTTGCCCGGTTTCAAAACCGCAATTAAGTCATGCAAGAGAAGCGGGTGCCTTAAATACTACGCTACCACGAACACGAAACAAGACAAATGGCTGAACGTGGATACACGTGGAGCCATAGCGGACAGTAAATCACAGTTTAGGAGTCGTCTCTATGCAGCTGGGGATGGCTTCGTATACCTACAGCTTCAACTCTCGCCAGGTAAATACTTACACACAATACGTTTCTTTGCTATGGTCACTCACTTTCCGTGCTAACTAAATTTACTGATATTTGTTTTTTTATTGTTGACAGGTATATCATCTCTCCGGCAGAACATCTACCACCTGGTAACGAACCATAGTCGCCAATCTAGAAATCTCGGAACCCATATCATGCTTAGGTTAGCCGTTGCAGAAATAATTCGGCCAAATGAATCATCCTCATGGAGCTTGACCCATCGCAAACTCAGTACCAGTGTGGACTTCACAGGATATGCGACCTCCTTTCCTGCTCGTCACGCACAACCTCCTGCACCGTCCTAGATCCCACAGACGGCCGGGCACATGGCGTCTACCAGTAGTTCTCCATGCCCCATCGCGAACAGACTTGAACTTCGAGCTTCACCTCGCTTCACGTCATTGTGGTGCTCGCCACTTTTACCAACACGGTGCGATACCAAGTTTGCCAAGGACGGCTACGCTTTCTTTTCCCTTGAGGATTCCAGTCCAACGCGTATGTGATTGGAATCTAATCGGAGCGTGTAATCTGAGAGCTCTTCAGGTGGCTACATATTGGTAGGACCACATTTGAGTCAAATCAACACGAAAGAAGAAGAGGAAGTTGTATTGGAGACTCGTTGAACGAACCGCAACGAAATTAATTGACAGGAGTATGAAAACCGTAAAGCAACGTAAGGACCACTAATATTGGGTCTTTCAGCTACTTGACGACTACTTGTCGAAGACCTAAGGCTTACTGTCCACAGACGTGTAGCTTCTAAGATGTGTATTCGTCATTATCATATCGTCGAAAAAGCTGCAACGACACGACGGTACGACACGTTGCCGCAGCGTCGACAGATTTTCATAGTTTTATAAGATGTAAGCATGCATACACCAAGCGTATAATTATGAATACGAGTTTATGATGCTACGCGTCCGTAGACCATAGGCCTAGGTCGGAACCGATGGCTTAACATATTTCTAAGCATGGACCAGACGGTTGCAAACTAGCGTCCCAACAGGGGTGGCCTTGCTAGTTTCAATCTGTGTAGACAGCAGTTGTATTTCATGACCTTCAACGCCCTTGGATGGGAGGCGCATTTTCCCAAACACAGTGACTGATTTGCGAACTTGTTGGCGCAACAAGGTGATCTTGGTTAGAACTTGCAACGGTCTGGTCCACCTTTTAAGCTTTGAAAAGGGTGTAACATTTTTGGTCACGAGGTTGGGATCCACTTTACGGTATAACAATTAGACTGAATTTTTTACGCTCGGACAATGCTGCAAAAAACTGTGATATCGTATTTAAGAGTTCATCAGACAACCTAGTAATGTATCTCGATAAATATAGTTTAGCATTGTCATAGTAAAAGTAATTATTAAAATTAACGCCATCATCCCATATCGTTTTACACGAGAATAAAACAACAATAATAAATTATGAAAACCATCAGCAGATCCATTTTTGATTAGCTTTTAGCTTTCTGATTAGTTGCATTAGTTGCCAACAGTACACATATTCACATCGCCAAAGATAACTTACGAAATGTTTGACTGGCCTGTTGGTCTAGTGGTTAGTGGCCCTGACTGCTATGCCAGAGGTCGTGGGTTCGATTCTCACCCAGGAAAAATGTTTGTGTGATGAGCACAATCATTAATTCTGTGTCTGGATGTAATTTATCTATAATATGTATGTATGTACTCATAACACAAGCTCTGCTTAGCTTGGTACTAGACGGTGTTGTGTGATAATTATTATTATTATAATGTTAAAAATTCACCAACTTAAAATTGACATTTTGTAAAAAAATACTTTCATTCGAATGGCACTAAAGATGTTATTTTTGTTTCTGATAAATAAATGGATCTTAAAACAAAAATTTTGCTGAAATTGATGTAATCATTCAAACTCATTTAATTTTACATTTAAGTAAACTTGATGTAGCAGTGATGGACACATTAGAATTTAGAGTAGGTACTGCGCAATGATTGTGCCTACCAATGTAGTAGAATTTAATTTAAATGTGAAAAGTGCCATAAATAGTGTGATATGTTTGGAATAATGTCTGGCTGATAACTTAAAATGTGAAAAATGATTCCTCTTCTGTATTTTATTCTGATAAATATCATGATAATGTTTTAATGTGGCCAGTGGCGTAACTATTATCCTTAGAACAGAAAAATCGTCAGGTTGTGATTTCATTTTAATACATTTTGTAAAATAGATTGGGTTACTTTGTACCTTTGAGCTCATGATCTCATAGACTTGAGGGCCCGTGGCATTTTGCCAGCAGGGTGACAAGACCGAGTGTAACATGTAATAATGTATACCTTGTTGCTCTATTATTAAAATGTATTGATATACCTATATTAAATACAAATTTTACCGTAACCATTCTGCTTTTCATTGCTCACACTCATGTTTCCCTTAGCAACTTCCACGGACTCCAGGTAAGCATGATTTTTGTTGGTATGAACTCTGTTGGTCTCACACTAATCAGTTACTTTAATTACAGGTGGATCACTTCTTCGCTGTGATTATACAGAGTAGCTGAGGAATGTGTTCGTGCGTGCGTATCGCAGTGGACACATGCCGCAGCCCTTTAAAGCCCTACCTCCCGCGCGGTCTTTCTGAAGCCTACTCCTCGGTAACAGCTAAGTTAATAGATTTGAAAAAAATATTTGTTTAGCAATAAATTTTTTCGTATGACTATACTTTTACAAAAAAAAAAATTAAACATTTTCGAAATTAGATTTATTTTGCATTTTAAGCTTTTTTTTGAAGGTTTTTACTTTTTAGTAATCATATTTTATTGCTCAAATTTCTTTTTTCATGATCACACTTTAGTTACTTATTCTTATTATAATTACAATTTTAGTAGGTTACTTAATATCAAGATTATTATATTATAAATACATTAATCGATTGCTTATAAATGTTTTGTTGATTTAGTATAGTGAGGTTTGATTATTTATTTTACCTATATTGTGCACATTTTTTATTGGAAATAAAAGACGTGCACGGTATTGGTAAAACTATATTTAGAACATCAATAGAAGATCTTAGGGAAACGTAAGACCAAAGCCAGCCCCATTATGGACGAGAAGATATACTGGCAGACCATACTTAGTAGTAATAATAATTTTCCTACCCAAGTTTCGATGAAGGGTAAATCTCAACAGGAATAACCCAAGCACGCGGTGTTATTATATATAGTGCACAAGTGTTTGCCCAAACACAAGTGCATGTAGGTATTCCTCTCATAGTCCCATCGAGAGTGATCAGATGCGGTGCCGACGGTTTTACGTGCTTTTCGAGGCACATTTATTCCAGAAACTTACGAATTTCGGATGCTACTGAGAAATTTTTGATACATAAACAATTAAAGGTCGGTTTACGCTAGAGAAGCCGAGCACGAGTGGAACGAACCGAGCTCAACTGTAGTACTAGTGCTCTAATGTGTACTGTTGCTCGAGCTCGGCCCCTCTACAGGCGGTCCTCACTATACGAATTTGAGCTCGGCTTGTGCTCCGCTCATGCTCGGCTTCTCTAGCGTAAACCCACCTTTAGGTCCGACTTAGAAATCTAACCCAAGACCTCAAGGCTTAACAGCCGCGCTTGCGACCACGAGACCAAAGGGAAAGTTAGCAACCTAAGTAAGTATGGAATGGTAGTATGTCTTCAGGTTCAGCATAACCTCACCAATTAAGTCAGAAGATTATGACGGATGAAGTTCTAAGAAGAAATAAAGAATCTGAAGTCGGAAAGGGCGTCTGACGCGGAGAAACAAAAAATAGGCAATGTACGAATATTGCGTAGATGTTATTGCTCCGCATCTGGTGTTATCCACGCATCCGCACCAACACCGCAAGATATATCACAATAACCGCACCAATCAAGTCAGAAGATTATGTAGGAAGGAGTTCTAAGAAGAAACGAAAAACCTGAATTCGGAAAGGGCGTCTGACGCGGAGAAACCAAAAATACGCAATGTCCCAATATTGCGTAGTTTTGGTTTCTTCGCATCCGGCGTTATCCGCGCATCCGCGCCAGCACTGCAAGGTACATCAGAATAACCGCAACAATCAAGTCAGAAGATTATATAGGAAGGAGTTCTAAGAAGAAACGAAGAACCTGAATTCGTAAAGGGCCTCTGACGCGGAGAAACCAAAAATATGCAATGTCCCAATATTGCGTAGTTTTGGTTTCTTCGCATCCGGCGTTATCCGCGCATCCGCGCCAGCACTACAAGGTACATCAGAATAACCGCAACAATCAAGTCGGTAAATTATAAAGGTTGGAGTTCGAAAAAGAAACGAAGAACCTGAATTCGGAAAGGGCGTCTGACGCGGAGAAACCAAAAATACGCAATGTCCTAATATTGCGTAGTTTTGGTTTCTTCGCATCCGGCGTTATCCGCGCATCCACGCCAGCACTGCAAGGTACATCAGAATAACCGCAACAATCTAGTCAGAAGATTATATAGGAAGGAGTTCTAAGAAGAAACGAAGAACCTGAATTCGGAAAGGGCGTCTGACGCGGAGAAACCAAAAATACGCAATGTCCCAATATTGCGTAGTTTTGGTTTCTTCGCATCCGGCGTTATCCGCGCATCCGCACCAACACTGCAAGGTACATCAGAATAACCGCAACAATCAAGTCAGACGGTGGTTTATTCCAGAAATCGACACTGACAAATCCCCACCGATGGGGATTGTTACTTATTTTTCCAAAAATCTCCACTAGGCTGATACCAAATAGCAGGGATTTTTTGAAAAAAAAAATACAATCCCCACCAGATGTAGTTGTTTCTAAATTATAAAAGAAAAATTCGGTAATCAGCTTAATTACAAAATGAAAACAATTTATAAAGAAAGTTAATTATCTTTGTAAATATATTGGAATAAAGTGAATTTGGAAAGTTTTTGCAGTATTTTACGATCATCTATATATATAAAAGGGGAAACTGACTGACTAACATATCAACGCACAGCCGAAACTACTGGGACTATGAGCGTGAAATTTTGCATAAGGTTTCCTCTTATGACGTAGGCGAGCACTAAAAAAGGATTTTCCAAAATTTACTCCTTAAGGGGATGAAGTGGGGGTCCAAAGTTTGTATGGAGAAACCTACGTTTACACGAGCAAAACCGCGGGCATAACCTAGTATAAAAATATTAGGTAACAATTTGATTAGGTTTTACTGAGCTGACTATACCAAATTAAAGTTACTGCTATCTGTTCGTATATTAAATTATTTAAAGAGTGGTATCCGTTCAGAATAGAAAATAAAAATGAGAGCAAATAAATAACAGTGGTATTAGTTTTATCGCTATTAAAATGGAATAAACCAAACAACGTGGGATAAGAGTATCATGTTCCTACATTACGTAGTTAATTAGCAAAAAAATAAATAATCCAATTTAAATTTTTGTATTTGAAGTAATGAATACCCATCGTTAGTATTATATATCGACCCCGGTCGTGGGTGGCTCAACCCACGTTGCTAAGGTAAAATAAGGGAGCTCGCGAGCAGCGACTTAGGTGGGGGTGGCCGGATTTCGCCCCCAGTGGTCATTATACGATTCAATACACCGATTAATTGGACACGTGTATTGCTAACATGTTATGACTATTTCATGGAATATTCCTCTTGTCAACACGAAAAAGATTTTAGTCAATTTCTGTAATCAGCTAAATATAAGAAAATAGTTAAAGATTTGGATTTAAGATAATGCAGGTGCTTATTACCTTGTCTTAGCTTATGTAATTAATTATTGTTTTAATTAAATATATTGTGATATCGAAAGAGATAGCACGGAAAATAACTCCTATTAACTTATTTAAAGGTAATGTAAATATTGAAAAGGTTTATTAATTTGATTAAAAAGATTATTAAATTATTTTTAAGTGGGAAGAAGTTAAGACGGTTGTCAAACCAACAGGTAGGTTGATTGGGTAACCAATTTGATAATATCAACCAGGTAACTTAATAAGCTTGTAACTTTTGATTTTTTAATGATACAGTTATGAAATTTTGTACATAGATTTTTTAGAGTATATACTAAAACTGAAGTTGTATAATAATCGTTTGTCGTGGTATGGCCATGTGATGATATAGCGTGAAACTCATTTGACTAAAATAGTGGTGAACGAAAAAATGGGAAGTCAATAAAAATATAAGTTATCTATGTAAGAATAACTACCAGGTATTTATTATGAAGGACGGCACAGTCGACGTCTGACCGGTGACATGCCCGGGAGAATCAATTCGCCATACGTGAAGACTTGTAATTTTGGCTTTCTAATGATAATGGTTTACTTTTTTTTGTCTGGTTTTATTAGCTGTAAGTCTTCCTCCATGTAATAAATAAATGTTATCTTTGGTTGTTCTCGTCTAGCGGAGAGTATTTGCACAAAGACACCTTGTAACCAGGAGCCTTCTTGTTTCCAATAGTTAAGTTTTTAAACAAAATATTTTCTCTTTTAGTATAGGCAGTAACGTACTACAAGTATGTACTCAGTCATATCACATTGTACTGGGTTCGGTCTGTCATCACTGACAGTACTATTGTAGCCAATAAGACTGATATATGCTGCAATGATTGTTGATATAACCGTCCGGCAAGAAGGGAAACTTGTGAAAGCAGAGAACAATGTTAAAAAAAAACTACTGTCGAAAAGAACTCCTCCTTTTGAAGTCGGTTAACAATGAGCAACGTTTAGGGACTCTGAGATCTTGGATTATTTGTTTTACACCATTAAAAGTAATAAAGTATGTTAATTAAGTTAACTTTTTTGTCTAATTTAATTTATATTACAGGGTGAAAATTTCGAGCCAACTGCTATACAAATAAACCATTTATTAAACTACATAGCAACTACACTTCCGGATAACAGTGGGAGGCTCTAAAGGACAAGACCAAGACACTGAATGACCTTTGGGGACCAGTGAAAACCGTAGAAGAATGGATAGAGGTTGGCAAACTTTTCGGTTTTCTGTTAATAACAAGTTTTTCTTTAATGTCTATAAATTAATATGTGTTTTAGATTCTGGCCGAGCTCAAACTCCAAGAAGGCTTTGTAAGTAACAGGGAGGCCGTCGCGAACTTTTTTACCCAGGCGATCTTAACGGTCCCAGAGGTTGAACAAGCCCGGGCGATCATAAGCATCGCAGAGGACGATCAGGTTCAGGAGATATCGGCCCCAGAAGACGAGCAGGTCGAGAAGATCATAAGGGTCCCAGAGGATGAGCAGGCCCAGGACATCATAAACGTCCCAATTGATGAGCAGTGCCAAAAGATCGTAAGGCTTCCAGAGAAAATTATAAAAGTGCCAATGGATGAACAGGCCCAGGAGATCATAAGGGGCTTGAACAACCAGCAGTCCGAGGAGATCATAAGGTTTCCCGAAGATGAGCAGACCAAGGACATAAGGGCCCCAGAGAACAAACAGCCCCAGGAGATTATAAGGGACCCAACGGACAAGCAGGCCGAAGAGATCATAAGGGTCCGGAAGACCGAGAAGGTCCAGAACACTATAAGGGCCCCAGAAAAAGAGCAGGGCCAGGACATCATAAGGGCTCTAGATAACGACGACTCCCAAGAGGTCATAAGGTCTCCAAACGACTAACAGGCTCATGTTCAGGAGGTCTCAGAGATCTCAAATGACCATCCGGCTCAAGTTCAGGAGATAAGGGATAATTCCCAAGAAGTAATAACGATCTTAGATGATGCGGAGATTCAAGAGGTCATAAGGGACCCAGCAGATGAGTCCCAAGAGGTAATGATGATGTCAGATGACGAAGAGCCCCAAGAAGTCGTAAGGGCCCCACAGGTCCCGCAACCCCTAATGTCGCTAGATGTACCCATGTCCATGTTGCTACGCTACGAGGAGAGTCAGATGAAGGCGTCCCGAGGTCCCCCGTAAACTCCGACGAAGACGAAGTCAGTCCATCAATTGAGGTAAGCACATTCGTTGTTAAGCCTCTTGTTTATAGAAATCAAAGTTGAGAAACAAATACGCAAATGAACAAATACGCGATTCCCATAAATTTAAGAAACGAACGTTCGCTTCGTATTCAAATCTCAGCCTAGTCAAGAAACTAAGCATTTGATACCAATCTGTAGGAGATAGTATTAAAATAAACTTTTCTACTTTTAAATTTAAACTTTTCTCAAGAGAAGCCATGAGACTATTTTCTGACTTCTGGATATTTTAGCAATACTTAAATAATGCTTTTTTCTTTCTTACAGATCATAAATTATCACTCTGCTGCACCTATGATCTCTTACCGATTATTTAGTATGCGGAACCCGTCGGCGCGTCGTTACGCGTCGACTTCGATGGAGCAACCTCACGCATCCACTGGCACTGAGCAATCTCATGCTTCGTCTTCTTATGAGTCGACTGCCACGGAGCAACCTCACGCATCGACTTCTACGGAGCAAGCTCAAGCTTCGACTTCTGCGGAGCAAGCTCAAGCTTCGACTTCAGCTTCGACTGCTTCGGAGCAACCTCACGCTTCGACTTCTTGAGCGTCGACTTCCGCGAAGCCACCTTATGCTTCGACTTTTTATGCGTAGACTTCCACGAAGCGACCATATGCTTCGACTTCTTATGCGTCTACTTCCACGAAGCGACCTTATGAGTCTTCTTTCATGGAAGAACCTCAGGCTTCGACTTCTTATGCGTCTACTTCCACGAAGCGACCTTAAGCATCGACTTCTCAAGCGTCTACTTCCAAGGAAGAACCTTAGGCTTCGACTTCTTATGCGTATACTTCCACAAAGCGACCTTAAGCATCGACTTTTCAAGCGTCTACTTCCAAGGAAGAACCTTAGGCTTCGACTTCTTATGCGTCTACTTCCACAAAGCGACCTTAAGTATCGACTTCTCAAGCGTCTACTTCCAAGGAAGAACCTTAGGCTTCGACTTTTTATGCGTCTACTTTCACGAAGCGACCTTATGCGTCAACTTCTTATGCGTCTACTTCCAAGGAAAAACCTCAGTCTTCGACTTCTTATGCGTCTACTTTCACGAAGCGAACTTATGCGTCGACTTCTTATGCGTTTACTTCCAAGGAATAATCTCAGTCTTCGACTTCTTATGCGTCTACTTCCAAGGAAGAACCTCAGGCTTCGACTTCTTATGCGTCTACTTCCAGGGAGCACCGTTACGCTAGGCGCCAAACCGATGCTGCTGGTAGGGAACATTTTATCGCTATCCTTATTAATTAAATTAGTGTGAAAGTCGTTCGTAGTGTTAATTCTTTTTGGTACTTTCAGAGTCGAACAAAATGATTGAACTAGTGCAAAGGACGTCTGGGATGACTAAAAAACGCCGTGCCGAATTCATGAAAGAATTAAATAATAGACTGGGTAAAAGGAAATGCGTAAGGAAAGGTTAGTAATCTCTTTGATAATTTTATAAGTTCTGGACTAGTATATTGGCGTTTTCACTTTGATTTTATGAATAGGTAAGGTATCTAATATATAGAAACCTCATGTCACAGTGTTTGTTATCGAAAACCTCCAAAACGGCTTGACCGATTTTGATGATTTTTAACCGACTTCAAAAAGGAAGAGTTTATCAATAGGGTTGTTTTTTTTATGTTTACGTCAGAACATTTTATTTTTACCTCAGAACTCCGTCGTTTATGGACCGATTTGCATTTTTTTTTTTCCTATAAGGGTATGCTTCCAGATTGGTCCCAATTTTTTCAAAATCCAGTTCTGATAGTGGGATCCATGAGGAATCGAGGAATCTCCTCAATTTTTTATGCTGATGACACTTCTCTTATTTTTAAAGTAGATAGAAAAGATGGGGATGTCTTGCATGTCAACGAAAGTCTGGCAGTTCTTTCGAAATGGTTCGCAGCTAATAATCTGATATTAAATGCGAATAAAACTAAATGTATAAAATTTTCATTACCGAATGTCCCTCAAGTTGGCGTAAATCTAATTCTTGACGGCAAAAAACTTGATGTTATTATGGAAACTGTGTTCTTAGGTATAACTGTCGATTCTAAACTACAGTGGGGCGCTCATATTAGAACTCTTTCAGGTAGATTAAGCTCAGCCGCATATGCAGTAAGAAAAATAAGGCAATTGACAGATGTAGCCACAGCTAGGTTAGTTTATTATGCTTATTTCCACAGTATCCCACTTATGGCATTTTACTGTGGGGATCTGCACCTGATGTAGACTCAATTTTCATATTGCAAAAGAAAACAAATAAATAAATAAAAATAAAATAAATAGCCCGGATTGCTCATCCGGGCTATTTATAAAATGCGTCCTCGCGAGCTCCTCAGAAATAAATTCAAAGAAATCGATATTCTGACTTTGCCTTCTCTTTATATCTTAGAAAGTATTTTGTATGTTCGTAAAACCCTAGGACTCTTCAAAATTAGAAGCGATTTTCATACCATAAATACGCGTAGTAAACACGAAATTGTATTACCCAAATGGAGATTAGCTAAGACCAGCAAGTCATTTTTAAACAGCATACGCTTTTATAACACGCTGCCAAAGGCGGTGACTGAACTTAGCGAGGGATAGTTCAAACCCATATTAAGTGTGTCCTAACTAAAAAAGCGTATTACAAGGTTAAAGACTATGTCGAAGACACGCTTTTTTGGCAATGACTGCTTCTACACAGGTGGGCTCCTGGTAACACATAATATTGTGTAAATCTAGCTATTAACTACTCCACATTTGTTGCAATATATACTTTTTTTTTTCCTTTTCTTCTAACACATTGCTTTTGCAATATTTTTTATATTATTAGACGCTAACCACCATAAAGTCGTTAGTAATTTATTTTGTTAACACGTCATTTATTGGTTATTGTAAATATTTATTTTTCTTTGTTTTTTATATAGCCTCTTTTTTTATAATGTGATTGTGAGAACACTGTGGACTCCGCGAATTCTTAGGTTACTTCCTATTAAGACTCACCTTTTTTTAATATGCAAATTTTTATTGTGCTTTTGGGTACAATATTGACTGGTTTACACTGTTCTTACATAATATCTATTAATATTGTAATATGAAAATATTGTAAACAACCACTTTTTTTTAAAAGAGTAATCATGGAGTTTCTTCCGTTTTCTTCTCCTTAAGAAACGACCAATTTGGAACCGTGCACTAGCTTCAGACGTTTTATAAGTGCCCATGTAGGCCATGTGCAATATAAACTTTTGACTTTGACTTTATTATAGGCAACCATATATCGATTTTGGTATTTTCATCGAGAACTTAAGCAATTACAGTCAAAAAGTAACATTTGATAAAGAAGACCAGAAATGGTCAACGGATCTTCGGAATGATACTCACATAGATATCACAATGAAGATAGTAAAGCGACTATGACAATACAAATAAATGAATGGTTGTGAATAGTTATGTTGAAAATGTATGTGTAATATATGCTATTGACTTTACAGCATTGCGTTAACCATTATATTAGAACTTACTTATGTATTTAATTTAAATGAAATCGCACCTTTAATCCAATACCGTCACTAAACGAACTTTTTCAAAAAAAAATGTTTTTAACGCAATCTGTAAAGTTAGCGCTCAGCAAACAGATGGTGTGAAATGTGCCTTGATAAATGTGATATATTTTTGGAATAATGTCTAGCTGAGTACTAGAAAGTTTTGATTGTATATTGTACTTTATTTTGCCAAAAATTATGAAGATGGTTTTAATGTGTCAGTGGCGTAACTTTATATTATCTAAGGCCCGTGGCAAATTCATAGCACGGGACCTCAGAAAAATCGTTACGTTGTGATTGAATTTTGATAAATTTTGTAAAATAGATTGGGTTACTTTATCTGAACTCATGGCCTCTCAGACTGGGGCCTGTGGCATTTTGCCAGCATGATGGCAAAGCCACCACTAAATGTAACATGTAACAGTGTATCCCTTGTTACCCTATTAATAAATGTTTTGATATTAAACACAAACCGTAACCATTTTGCTTTTCATTGCCTATTCCCATGTCTACCTTAGCAACTTCCACGGACTCCAGGTAAGCATGATTTTTGTTGATTTGAATTCGGTTGGTCTTACACTAATCAGTTACTTCAATTGCAGATGGATCAGGTCAGCAACCTTCTTCGCTGTAACTGTCCAGAGTAGCTGAGGGATGTGGATGTGCGTGCGTATCGCAGTGGACACATGCTTCAGCCTTTTAAATCCCTAGCTCCCGCGCGGTGGCATATAACAGTGACTTTCTGAAACCTACTCCTAGGTAACGGCTAAATTAATACGTTTTAAAAAAAATGTAATGATCTAGCTATTACACACAAATTTAACCGTAACCATTTTGATTTCCATGTCTACCATAGCAACTTCCACAGACTCCAGGTAAGCATGATTTTTATTGATTATAACTCTGTTGGTCTCACACTAATCAGTTACTTTAATTACAGGTGGATCAGGTCAGCAACCTTCTTCACTGAAACTGTCTAGAGTAGCTGAGGGAAGTGTTCGTGCGTGTGTATCGCAGTGGACACTGTGTACTGTTTTCTATTAGTAACGTACGACTTAATAAGATTTAGTATGTTTCCCCTTATGCCGTAAGCTTCTAATTTCTGTAGCAAGATGCTATGGTTAACGTAGTCAAAAGTTCTGAACCATCTAGCGTGAATAGCCCACGTTCGAGCCCGTGACTTTCACTTTACGGGAATCAACTCATAACCTCCCGAATAAAGTACTCTTGTAGAGCAATATCCCAGAACCCCAGATATTATTTATTTTCCTAGTAACGAAATGTGTCCGATGAAGTAGTGTTAACGTGGGCCGACAGTCAATTTGTAGGTATTCTAGAGGTCCCGACAGAATTTGTCCTGTCAGAAAGCTGTCTTTTCCTTAGAAATAAAACTGAGAACCTGATTGCAGCGCCACCTATCAGGTTGAATTGTATCTTTAAACCATCCAGGTGCCCACTCAAATATAAACACAAAGTGTTATCCAAATTGGTCAAGTCGTTTAGGAGGAGTGAGGTGATAAATACCTACACGTACAAAAGAATTATATGTATGATATATGTAAAGATAAGTATATATAGGGTGACTGGTAATTAGTGACCGATACTTAAACACGTGATTGTACTTATGACTACAAACAACTTTCTCAAAAAAAAATTTAAACTAATTAATTTATTCACTGAAGTTGAATTTAACCCAAGAAAAATGTGTTTTTTAAGATTGGAAATGAGGGTATATCAGAGTGAACTATGTATCTACCTAACACGAGTGTACTGACGTGATGTGATGTTATGAAATTATGTAACAATAAACAGATATGCTATGTTATCTATATAAGAATAACTACCAGGTATTTATTATGAAGGACGGCACGGTCGACTCAATCTGCCGGACCGGTGACATGCCCGGGAGAATCAATTCGTATGATTATGGTTTTTTTTTTTGTCTGGTTTTTTTAGCTGTAAGTCCCCCTCCATGTAATAAATAAATGTTATCTTTGGTTGTTCTCGTCTAGCGGAGAGTATTTGCACAAAGGCACCTTGTAACCAGGAGCCTTCTTGTTTCCAATAGCTAAGTTTTTAAACAAAATATTTTCTCTTTTAGTATAGGCAGTAACGTACTACAAGTATGTTTCCGATCATATCACATTGTACTGGGTTCGGTCTGTCATCACTGACAGTACTATTGTAGCCAATAAGACTGACATATGCTGCAATGATTGTTGATATAACCGTCCGGCAAGAAGAGAACCTTGTGGAAGTAGAGAACAATGTTAAAAAAAAAACTACTGTCGAAAAGAACTCCTCCTTTTGAAGTCGGTTAACAATAAGCAACGTTTAAGGACTCTGAGATCTTGGAATATTTGTTTTACACCATTAAAAGTAATAAAGTATGTTAATTAAGTTAACGTTTTTGTCTAATTTAATTTATATTACAGGTGAAAATTTCGAACCAACTGCTATGCAAATAAACCATTTATTAAACTACATATTCGGATAACAGCCACAATTTGTCAACAAATGAATTAAACGTGTGAGAGGTTCTAAAACCACACTGAATGACCTTTGGGGACCAGCGAAAACCGTAGAGGACTTTTTTTTTTTTTTTTTTTTTTTTCGGTGGGAAAATCATCTTATGACATCCCCCGCTCTTGGGCGGGGCGGGAGATAGTGTCAGACTTTTACTGACTAAAAACCCACTCCTGTTCCTTCGTTGCCTTTCGTACCAGGGCCGAGTCTTCCTTTCAGAATCAGACCCTTGGCCCCAGTAGGCTTCGACCCTGCTGGGCCCCTACAGTTGCTGACATCTCCTTGAGGCGCGCGTGGAACAGCACGCGCCGTTGACGACTTGGGCTTGGTCCGGACGGTTACCGGACGGTCGGACGGCAAGCCACCCATTGCTCGCCGTCCGCAAGCCCGCGCCTACGGTGGCCGGAAATCGGGATCGGAATCCCGGCGGCGGTTGGGGCGTGAGGACCGCTGCCTCATGCGATCGGCCGCCTCCTTTGCAAGCATTACTGCTTCGCAGAAGGAGGCGACTGCCTGCCACTCCTCCTCGCCTCGGACCATGGCCTGTACCAAGGCCCGGCGCGAGAGATCGCCGCCGCCAATTACCCCCACGAGGACACGGCGTTGCTCTGCCCAAGCGGGGCACACCTCCACCGTATGCTCCACCGTGTCCTCCGGGCGGTCCACACAGTGGCGACACCCGGGCGTCGCTTCCGCACGAATCCGGTGCAGGAACTTCCCGAACTTACCGTGTCCGGTGAGGACCTGCGTCATGCGGAAGGTAAAACCGTAGAGGACTGGATAGAGGTTGGCAAACTTTTCGGTTTTCTGTTAATAACAAGTTTTTCTTTAATGTCTATAAATTAATATGTGTTTTAGATTCTGGCCGAGCTCAAACTCCAAGAAGGCTTTGTAAGAAACAGGGTCCCGGAGGTCGAACAGGCCCGGGAAATCATTAGCATCCAAGAGGACAATCAGGTTCAGGAGATAACGGCCCCAGAAGACGAGCAGGTTGAGAAGATCATAAGGGTCCCAGAGGATGAGCAGGCCCAGGACATCATAAACGTCCCAATTGACGAGCAGTGTCAAAAGATCGTAAGGCTTCCAGAGAAAATTATAAAAGTCCCAATGGACGAGCAGGCCCAGGAGATCATAAGGGGCTCGAACAACCAGCAGTCCGAGGAGATCATAAGGTTTCCCGAAGATGAGCAGACCAAGGACATAAGGGCCCAGAGAACAAACAGCCCCAGGAGATTATAAGAGATCCAACGGACGAGCAGGCCGAAGAGATCAGAAGGATCCGAAAGGACGAGAAGGTCCAGAACACCGTAAGGGCCCCAGGAGAAGAGCAGGGCCAGGACATCAGAAGGGCTCTAGATAACGATGACTCCCAAGAGGTCATTAGGTCTCCAAACGACTATCAGGCTCATGTTCAGGAGGTCTCAGAGATCTCAAATGACCATCCGGCTCAAGTTCAGGAGGTTATAAGGGATAATTCCCAAGAATTAATAACAATCTTAGATGATGCGGAGATTCAAGAGGTCATAAGGGACCCAGCAGATGAGTCCCAAGAGGTAATAACGATATCAGATGACGAAGAGCCCCAAGAAGTCGTAAGGGCCCCACAGGTCCCGCAACCCCTAATGTCGCTAGATGTACCCATGTCCATGTTGCTACGAGGAGAGTCAGATGAAGGCGTCCCGAGGTCCCCCGTAAACTCCAAAGAAGACGAAGTCAGTCCATCAATTGAGGTAAGCACATTCGTTGTTAAGCCTCTTGTTTATAGAAATCAAAGTTGAGAAACAAATACGCGATTCCCATAATTTTAAGAAACGAACATTCGCTTCGTATTCAAATCTCAGCCTAGTCAAGAAACTACGCATTTGATACCAATCTGTAGAAGATAGTATTAAAATAAAATTTTCTACTTTTAAATTTAAACTTTTCTCAAGAGAAGCCATGAGACTATTTTCTGACTTCTGGATATTTTAGCAATACTTAGATAATGCTCTTTTTCTTTCTTACAGATCGTACATTATTACTCTGATGCAGCTGTGACCTTCTACCGATTATTTAGTATGCGGAACCCGTCGGCGCGTCGATACGCGTCGACTTCGATGGAGCAACCTCACGCATCCACTGGCACTGAGCAATCTCATGCTTCGTCTTCTTATGAGTTGACTCCCACTGAGCAACCTCGCGTTTCGACTCCCACTGAGCAACTTCATGCTTTGACCTCTATGGAGCAACCTCACGCTTTGATTCCTAACGTGTCAACTCCCACGGAGTAACCTCACGTTTCGACTTCTACGGAGCAAGTTCAAGCTTTGATTTCAGCTTCGACTCCTACGGAATAACCTCACGCTTCGACTTCCACGAAGCGACTTTATGCTTCGACTTCTTATGCGTCTTCTTCTTCTTCTTTTCGTGTCGATGTAGTCTAACTAAATTTTATCTGACCAGTATTTGGCAACCTCTACGGCTCTGTTATTGGCCTCGTATAGATCCTGAAAACTGCAGGTAGTTGTGCAGGATGGACAGCATAGCAAATGACGCATGTCCTGTGCAGCGGCTCCACACTGGCACTGTGTTAGAGATGGGTCGAGGAAGCCCCATTTGGCCAAATTATTTTGCCAAATGCGTCTACTTCTATGGAACAACCTCAGGCTTCGACTTCTTATGCGTCTACTTCCACGAAGCGACCTTATGCGTCTACTTCCACGAAGCAACCTTATGCGTCGACTTCTTATGCGTCTACTTCCACGAAGCAACCTTATGCGTCGACTTCTTATGCGTCTACTTCCAAGGAAGAACCTCAGACTTCGACTTCTTATGCGTCTACTTCCACGAAGCAACCTTATGCGTCGACTTCTTATGCGTCTACTTCCAAGGAAGAACCTCAGACTTCGACTTCTTATGCGTCTACTTCCACGAAGCAACCTTATGCGTCGACTTCTTATGCGTCTACTTCCACGAAGCAACCTTATGCGTCGACTTCTTATGCGTCTACTTCCAAGGAAGAACCTCAGACTTCGACTTCTTATGCGTCTACTTCCACGAAGCAACCTTATGCGTCGACTTCTTATGCGTCTACTTCCAAGGAAGAACCTCAGACTTCGACTTCTTATGCGTCTACTTCCACGAAGCAACCTTATGCGTCGACTTCTTATGCGTCTACTTCCACGAAGCAACCTTATGCGTCGACTTCTTATGCGTCTCCTTCCAAGGAAGAACCTCAGACTTCGACTTCTTATGCGTCTACTTCCACGAAGCAACCTTATGCGTCGACTTCTTATGCGTCTACTTCCACGAAGCAACCTTATGCGTCGACTTCTTATGCGTCTACTTCCAAGGAAGAACCTCAGACTTCGACTTCTTATGCGTCTACTTCCAGGGAGCACTGTTACGCTAGGCGCCAAACAAATGCTGCTGGTAGGGAACATTTTATCGCTATCCTTATTAAATAAATTAGTGTGAAAATCGTTCGTAGCGTTAATTCTTTTTTTTACTTTCAGAGTCGAACAAAATGATTGCAAAGGACGTCTGGGATGACTAAAAAACGCCGTGCCGAATTCATGAAAGAATTAAATAATAGACTGGGTAAAAGGATGCGTAAGGAAAGGTTAGTAATCTCTTTGATAATTTTATTAGTTCTGGACTAGTATATTGGCGTTTAAAGTTTCACTTTGATTTTATGAATAGGTGAGGTATCTAATATATAGAAACCTCATGTCACAGTGTTTGTTATCGAACACCTCCGAAACGGCTCGACCGATTTTTATGATTGTTAACCGACTTCAAACATGGAGAAGTTTATCAATTGGGTTGTTTTTTTTAATCATCATTTTTTTTTTGTTTACCTTAGAACAGTTTTTTTACCTCAGAACTCTGTCGTTTATGGACCGATTTGCAATTTTTTTTTTTCCTGTAAGGATATGCTTCCAGATTGGTCCCATTTTTTTCAAAATCCAGTTCTGATAGTGGGATCCATGAGGAATCGAGGAATCTCCTCAAATTTTTATGCTGATGACACTTCTCTTATTTTTAAAGTAGAGAGAACAGATGGGGATGTCTTGCATGTCAACGAAAGTCTGGCAGTTCTTTCGAAATGGTTCGCAGCTAATAATCTGATATTAAATGCGAATAAAACTAAATGTATAAAATTTTCATTACCGAATGTCCCTCAAGTTGGCGTAAATCTAATTCTTGACGGCAACAAACTTGATGTTATTATGGAAACTGTGTTCTTAGGTATAACTGTCGATTCTAAACTGCAGTGGGGCTCATATTAGAACTCTTTCAGGTAGATTAAGCTCAGCCGCATATGCAGTAAGAAAAATAAGGTAATTGACAGATGTAGCCACAGCTAGGTTAGTTTATTATGCTTATTTCCACAGTATCCCACTTATGGCATTTTACTGTGGGGATCTGCACCTGATGTAGACTCAATTTTCATATTGCAAAAGAGAGCAATCCGGGCTATTTATAAAATGCGTCCTCGCGAGCCCCTCAGAAATAAATTCAAAGAAATCGATATTCTGACTTTGCCTTCTCTTTATATCTTAGAAAGTATTTTGTATGTTCGTAAAACCCTAGGACTCTTCAAAATTAGAAGCGATTTTCATACCATAAATACGCGTAGTAAACACGAAATTGTATTACCCAAATGGAGATTAGCTAAGACCAGCAAGTCATTTTTAAACAGCATACGCTTTTATAACACGCTGCCAAAGGCGGTGACTGAACTTAGCGAGGGATAGTTCAAACCCATATTAAGTGTGTCCTAACTAAAAAAGCGTATTACAAGGTTAAAGACTATGTCGAAGACACGCTTTTTTGGCAATGACTGCTTCTACACAGGTGGGCTCCTGGTAACACATAATATTGTGTAAATCTAGCTATTAACTACTCCACATTTGTTGCAATATATACTTTTTTTTTCCTTTTCTTCTAACACATTGCTTTTGCAATATTTTTTATATTATTAGACGCTAACCACCATAAAGTCGTTAGTAATTTATTTTGTTAACACGTCATTTATTGGTTATTGTAAATATTTATTTTTCTTTGTTTTTTATATAGCCTCTTTTTTTATAATGTGATTGTGAGAACACTGTGGACTCCGCGAATTCTTAGGTTACTTCCTATTAAGACTCACCTTTTTTTAATATGCAAATTTTTATTGTGCTTTTGGGTACAATATTGACTGGTTTACACTGTTCTTACATAATATCTATTAATATTGTAATATGAAAATATTGTAAACAACCACTTTTTTTTAAAAGAGTAATCATGGAGTTTCTTCCGTTTTCTTCTCCTTAAGAAACGACCAATTTGGAACCGTGCACTAGCTTCAGATGTTTTATAAGTGCCCATGTAGGCCATGTGCAATATAAACTTTTGACTTTGACTTTATTATAGGCAACCATATATCGATTTTGGTATTTTCATCGAGAACTTAAGCAATTACAGTCAAAAAGTAACATTTGATAAAGAAGACCAGAAATGGTCAACGGATCTTCGGAATGATACTCACATAGATATCACAATGAAGATAGTAAAGCGACTATGACAATACAAATAAATGAATGGTTGTGAATAGTTATGTTGAAAATGTATGTGTAATATATGCTATTGACTTTACAGCATTGCGTTAACCATTATATTAGAACTTACTTATGTATTTAATTTAAATGAAATCGCACCTTTAATCCAATACCGTCACTAAAAGAACTTTTTCAAAAAAAAATGTTTTTAATGCAATCTGTAAAGTTAGCGCTCAGCAAACAGATGGTGTGAAATGTGCCTTGATAAATGTGATATATTTTTGGAATAATGTCTAGCTGAGTACTAGAAAGTTTTGATTGTATATTGTACTTTATTTTGCCAAAAATTATGAAGATGGTTTTAATGTGTCAGTGGCGTAACTTTATATTATCTAAGGCCCGTGGCAAATTCATAGCACGGGACCTCAGAAAAATCGTTACGTTGTGATTGAATTTTGATAAATTTTGTAAAATAGATTGGGTTACTTTATCTGAACTCATGGCCTCTCAGACTGGGGCCTGTGGCATTTTGCTAGCATGATGGCAAAGCCACCACTAAATGTAACATGTAACAGTGTATCCCTTGTTACCCTATTAATAAATGTTTTGATATTAAACACAAACCGTAACCATTTTGCTTTTCATTGCCTATTCCCATGTCTACCTTAGCAACTTCCACGGACTCCAGGTAAGCATGATTTTTGTTGATTTGAATTCGGTTGGTCTTACACTAATCAGTTACTTCAATTGCAGATGGATCAGGTCAGCAACCTTCTTCGCTGTAACTGTCCAGAGTAGCTGAGGGATGTGGATGTGCGTGCGTATCGCAGTGGACACATGCTTCAGCCTTTTAAATCCCTAGCTCCCGCGCGGTGGCATATAACAGTGACTTTCTGAAACCTACTCCTAGGTAACGGCTAAATTAATACGTTTTAAAAAAAATGTAATGATCTAGCTATTACACACAAATTTAACCGTAACCATTTTGATTTCCATGTCTACCATAGCAACTTCCACAGACTCCAGGTAAGCATGATTTTTATTGATTATAACTCTGTTGGTCTCACACTAATCAGTTACTTTAATTACAGGTGGATCAGGTCAGCAACCTTCTTCACTGAAACTGTCTAGAGTAGCTGAGGGAAGTGTTCGTGCGTGTGTATCGCAGTGGACACTGTGTACTGTTTTCTATTAGTAACGTACGACTTAATAAGATTTAGTATGTTTCCCCTTATGCCGTAAGCTTCTAATTTCTGTAGCAAGATGCTATGGTTAACGTAGTCAAAAGTTCTGAACCATCTAGCGTGAATAGCCCACGTTCGAGCCCGTGACTTTCACTTTACGGGAATCAACTCATAACCTCCCGAATAAAGTACTCTTGTAGAGCAATATCCCAGAACCCCAGATATTATTTATTTTCCTAGTAACGAAATGTGTCCGATGAAGTAGTGTTAACGTGGGCCGACAGTCAATTTGTAGGTATTCTAGAGGTCCCGACAGAATTTGTCCTGTCAGAAAGCTGTCTTTTCCTTAGAAATAAAACTGAGAACCTGATTGCAGCGCCACCTATCAGGTTGAATTGTATCTTTAAACCATCCAGGTGCCCACTCAAATATAAACACAAAGTGTTATCCAAATTGGTCAAGTCGTTTAGGAGGAGTGAGGTGATAAATACCTACACGTACAAAAGAATTATATGTATGATATATGTAAAGATAAGTATATAAAGGGTGACTGGTAATTAGTGACCGATACTTAAACACGTGATCGTACTCATGATTACAAACAACTTTCTGAAAAAACTTTTTTTTTTAACTAATTAATTTATTCACTGAAGTCGAATTTAACGCAAAAAAAAATGTGTTTTTGAAGGTTGGAAACGAGGGTATACCAGAGTGAACTATGTATCTACCTAACACGAGAGTACTGACGTGATGTGATGTTATGAAATTATGTAACAATAAACAGATATGCTATGTTATCTATATAAGAATTACTACTACCAGGTATTTATTATGAAGGACGGCACGGTCGACGTCTGCCGGGCCGGTGACATGCCCGGGAGAATCAATTCGTATGATTATGGTTTTCTTTTTTTTGTCTGGTTTTATTAGCTGTAAGTCCCCCTCCATGTAAGAAATAAATGTTATCTTTGGTTGTTCTCGTCTAGCGGAGAGTATTTGCACAAAGGCACCTTGTAACCAGGAGCCTTCTTGTTTCCAATAACTAAGTTTTTAAACAATATATTTTCTCTTTTAGTATAGGCAGTAACGTACTACAAGTATGTACCCGATCATATCACATTGTACTGTGTTCAGTCTGTCATCACTGAAAGTACTATTGTAGCCAATAAGACTGATATATGCTGCAATGATTGTTGATATAACCGTCCGGCAAGAAGAGAACCTTGTGAAAGCAGAGAACAATGTTAAAGAAAAACTACTGTCGAAAAGAACTCCTCCTTTTGAAGTCGGTTAACAATAAGCAACGTTTAGGGACTCTGAGATCTTGGAATATTTTGTTTTACACCATTAAAAGTAATAAAGTATGTTAATTAAGTTAACTTTTTGTCTCATTTAATTTATATTACAGGTGAAAATTTCGAGCCAACTGCTATGCAAATAAACCATTTATTAAACTACATATCAACTACACTTTCGGATAACAGCCAAATTTGTCAACAAATGAATTAAACGTGTGAGAGGTTCTAAAACCACACAGAATGACCTTTGGGGACCAGCGAAAACCATAGAGGGCTGGATAGAGGTTGGCAAACTTTTCGGTTTTCTGTTAATAACAAGTTTTTCTTTAATGTCAATAAATTAATATGTGTTTTAGATTCTGGCCGAGCTCAAACTCCAAGAAGGCTTTGTAAGTAACAGAGTGGCCGCCGCGAACTTTTTTACCCAGGTGATCGATCTTAACGGTCCCGGAGGTCGAACAGGCCCGGGAGATCGTAAGCATCCAAGAGGACAATCAGGTTCAGGAGATAACGGCCCCAGAAGACGAGCAGGTCGAGAAAATCATAAGGGTCCCAGAGGATAAGCAGGCCCAGGACATCATAAACGTCCCAATTGACGAGCGGTGCCAAAAGGTCGTAAGGCTTCCAGAGAAAATTATAAAAGTCCCAATGGACGAGCAGGCCCAGGAGATCATAAGGGGCTTGAACAACCAGCAGTCCGAGGAGATCATAAGGTTTCCTGAAGATGAGCAGACCAAGGACATAAGGGCCCCAGAGAACAAACAGCCCCAGGAGATTATAAGAGACCCAACGGACGAGCAGGCCGAAGAGATAATAAGGGTCCGAAAGGACGAGAAGGTCCAGAAGACCATAAGGACCCCAGAAGAAGAGCAGAGCCAGGACATCATAGATAACGACGAGTCCCAAGAGGTCATTAGGTCTCCAAACGACTATCAGGCTCATGTACAGGAGGTCTCAGAGATCTCAAATGACCGTCCGGCTCAAGTTCAGAAGGTCACAAGGGATAATTCCCAAGAAGTAATAACGATCTCAGAGGATGCGGAGACACAAGAGGTCATAAGGGACCCAGCAGATGAGTCCCAAGAGGTAATAACGATGTCAGATGACGAAGAGCCCCAAGAAGTCGTAAGGGCCCCACAGGTCCCGCAACCCCTAATGTCGCTAGATGTACCCATGTCCATGTTGCTACGAGGAGGGTAAGATGAAGGCGTCCCGAGGTCCCCCGTAAACTCCGACGAAGACGAAGTCAGTCCATCAATTGAGGTAAGCACATTCGTTGTTAAGCCTCTTGTTTATAGAAATCAAAGTTGAGAAACAAATACGCGATTCCCATAATTTTAAAAAACAAACGTTCGCTTCGTATTCAAATCTCAGCTTAGTCAAGAAACTACGCATTTGATACCAATCTGTAGGAGACAGTATTAAAATAAACTTTTCTACTTTTAAATTTAAACTTTTCTCTAGAGAAGTCAAGAGACTATTTTCTGATTTCTGGATATTTTAGCAATACTTAAATAATGCTTTTGTTCTTTCTTACAGATCACACATTGTTAATCTGATGCAGCTATGACCTCTTACCGATTATTTAGTATGCGGAACCCTTCGGCGCGTCGTTACGCGTCGACTTCGATGGAGCAACCTCACGCATCCACTGGCACTAAGCAATCTCATGCTTCGTCTTCTTATGAGTCGACTCCCGCTGAGCAACATCATGCGTCGATTCCTCACGCGTCAACTCCTACGGAACAACCTCACTGAGCAATCTTACGCTTCGACTTCTACAGAGCAAGCTCAAGCTTCGACATCTGCGTCGACTGCCACGAAGCAACGTCACGCATCGACTTCTACGGAACTACCTCATGCTTCGACTTCTACAGAGCAAGCTCAAGCTTCGACTTCTGCGTCGATTGCCACGGTACAACCTCACGCATCGATTTCTATGGAGCAACCTCACGCTTCGAGTTCTACGGAGCAAGCTCAAGCTTCGACTTCAGCTTCGACTGCTACGGAGCAACCTCACGCTTCGACTTCTTATGCATCAACTTTCACGAAACGACCTTATGCTTCGACTTCTTGTTCGTCGACTTCCATGGAACAACCTCAGGCTTCGACTTTTTGAACGTCTACTTCCATGAAGCAACCTTATGCGTGGACTTCTTATGCGTCTTCTTCCAAGGAAGAACCTCAGGCTTCGACTTCTTATGCGTCTACTTCCACGAAGTGACCTTATGCGTCGACTTCTTATGCGTCTACTTCCAAGGAAAAACCTCAGGCTTCGACTTCTTATGCGTCTACTTCCACGAAGCGACCTTGTGCGTCTACTTCCAAGGAACAACCTCAGGCTTCGACTTCTTATGCGTCTACATCCACGAAGCGACCTTATACGTCGACTTCTTATGCGTCTACTTCCAAGGAAGAACCTCAGGCTTCGACTTCATATGCGTCTACTTCCAGGGAGCACTGTTACGCTAGGCGCCTAACAGATGCTGCTGGTAGGGAACATTTTATCGCTATCCTTATTAATTAAATTAGTGTGAAAGTCGTTCACTAGTGTTAATTCTTTTTTCTACTTTCAGAGTCGAACAAAATGATTGAACTAGTGCAAAGGACGTCTGGGATGAATAAAAAACGCCGTGCCGAATTCATGAAAGAATTAAATAATAGACTGGGTAAAAGGATGCGTAAGGAAAGGTTAGTAATCTCTTTGATAATTTTATTAGTTCTGGACTAGTATATTGGCGTTAAAAGTTAAACTTTGATTTTTATGATTAAGTGAGGAATCTAATTTAAAGAAACCTCATGTCACAGTGTTTGTTATCGAACACCTCCGAAACGGCTTGACCGATTTTGATGATTTTTAACCGACTTCAAAAAGGTGGAGTTTCTCAATACGGTTGTTTTTTTATGTTTACTTCAGAAAATTTTATTTTTACCTCAGAACTCCGTCGTTTACGGACGGATTTGCAATTTTTTTCCCCTATAAGGATATGCTTCCAGATTGGTCACATTTTTTTCAAAATCCAGTTTTGATGGTGGGATCCATGAGGAATCGAGGGATCTCCTCAAATTTATATGCTGATGACACTTCTCTTATTTTTAATGTAGATAGAAAAGATGGGGATGTCTTGCATGTCAACGAAAGTCTGGCTGTTCTTTCGAAATGGCTCGCAGCTAATAATCTCTTATAAAATGCGAGTTCATTACCGAATGTCCCTCAAGTTGGCGTAAATCTAATTCTTGACGGCAACAAACTTGATGTTATTATGGAAACTGTGTTCTTATGTATAACTATCGATTCTAAACTGCACTGCTCATATTAGAACTCTTTCAGGTAGATTAAGCTCAGCCACATATGCAGTAAGAAAAATAAGGCAATTGACAGATGTAGCCACAGCTAGGTTAGTTTGTTACGCTTATTTCCACCGTATTATGTCTTATGGCATTTTACTGTGGGGATCTGCACCTGATGTAGACTCAATTTTCATATTGCAAAAGAGAGCAGTCCGGGCTATTTATAAAATGGGTCCTCGCGAGTCCCTCCGAAATAAATGCAAAGAAATCCATATACTGACTCTGCCTTCTCTTATCTTTATATTAGAAGACTCTTCAAAATTAGAAGCGATTTTCATAACATAAATACGCGTAGTTAACACGAAATTGTATTACCCAAATGGAGATTAGCTAAGCCCAGCAAGTCATTTTTAGTAAACAGCATACGCTTTTATAATACGCTGCCAAAGGCGGTGACTGAACTTTTAGCGGTGAGGGATAGTTCAAACCCATATTAAGTGTGTCCTAACTAAAAAAGCATATTACAAGGTTAAAGACTATGTCGAAGACAGGCTTGTTTGGCAATGACTGCTTCTGCGCAGGTGGGCTCCTGGTAACTCATAATATTGTGTAAATGTAGCTATTAACTGCTCCACATTTGTTGTAATATATACTTGTTATTTCTTTTTCTTCTAACACATTGCTTTTGCAATATTTTTTATATTATTAGACGCCAACCACCATAAATTCGTTAGTAATTTATTTTGTTAACACGTCATTTATTGATTATTGTAAATATTTATTTTTCTTGCTTTTTTATATAGCCTCTTTTTTATAATGTGATTGTGAGAACACTGTGGACTCCGCGAATTCTTAGGTTACTTCCTATTACGACTCATCTTTTTTTAATATGATTATTTTTATTGTGCTTTTGGGTACAATATTGACTGGTTTACACTGTTCTTACATAATATCTATTAATACTGTAATATGAAAATATTGTAAACAACCACTTTTTTTAAAAAAAAAGAGTAATCATGAAGTTTCTTCCCTTTTGTTCTCCTTAAGAAACGACCAATTTGGGACCGTGCACTAGCTTTTGACGTTTTATAAGTGCCCATGTAGGCCTATGTGAAATATAAACTTTGGACTTTGACTTTATTTTAGGCAACCATATAGTGATTTTGGTATTTTCATCGAGAACTTAAGCATTTCCAGTCAAAAAGTAACATTTGATAAAGAAGACCAGACATGGTCAACGGATCCTCATACTCACATAGATATCACAATGAAGATAGTAAAGCGACTATGACAATACAAATAAATGAATGGTGGTGAATAGATATGTTGAAAATGTATGTGTAATATATGTATTGATAGATGCTAAAGCATCTATTGACTTTACAGCATTGCGTCAACCATTATATTAGAACTTACTAATGTATTTAATTTAATTGAAATGTGCCTTTATAAGTGTGATATATTTTTGGAATAATGTCTAGCTGAGTACTAGAAAGTTTTATTTGAATATTGTACTTTATTCTAATAAAAATTATGAAGATGTTTTAATGTGGCCAGTGGTGTATTTATATATTATCTAAGGCCCGTGGCAAATTCATAGGACGGGACCTCAGAAAAATCGTTACGTTGTGATTAAATTTCAATAAATTTTGTAAAATAGATTGGGTTACTTTATCTGAGCTCATGGCCTCTCAGACTGGGGGCCCCGTTGGACTGGGGGCCTGTGGCATTTTGCCAGCAGGGTGGCAAAGCCACCACTGAATGTAACATGTAACAATGTATCCCTTGTTACCCTATTAATAAATGTTTTGATATTAAACACAAATTTAACCGTAGCCATTTTGCTTTTATTTGCTTATTCCCATGTCTACCTTAGCAACTTCCACGGACTCCAGGTAAGCATGATTTTTGTTGATTTGAATTCGGTTGGTCTTACACTAATCAGTTACTTCAGTTGCAGATGGATCAGGTCAGCAACCTTCTTCGCTGTAACTGTCCAGAGTAGCTGAGGGATGTGGATGTGCGTGCGTATCGCAGTGGACACATGCTGCAGCCCTTTAAAGCCCTAGCTCCCGCGCGGTGGTATATAACAGTGACTTTCTGAAGCCTACTCCTAGGTAACGGCTAAATTAATAGGTTTTAAAAAAAATGTATTGATCTAGCTATTACACACAAATTTAACCGTAACCATTTTGATTTCCATGTCTACCATAGCAACTTCCACAGACTCCAGGTAAGCATGATTTTTATTGATTATAACTCTGTTGGTCTCACACTAATCAGTTACTTTAATTACAGGTGGATCAGGTCAGCAACCTTCTTCGTTGTAACTGTACAGATTAGCTGAGGGTTGTGTTCGTGCGTGCGTATCGCAGTGGACACTGTGTACTGTTTTCTATTAGTAACGTACGACTTAATAAGATTTCGTATGTTTCCCCTTATGCCGTAAGCTTCTAATTTCTGTAGCAAGATGCTATGGTTAACGTAGTCAAAAGTTCTGAACTATCTAGCGTGAATAGCCCACGTTCGAGCCCGTGACTTTCACTTAACGGGAACGTACTCTTGTAGATTGCAATATCCCAGAACCCCAGACATTATTTATTTTCCTAGTAACGAAATGTGTCCGATGGAGTAGTGTTAACTTGGGCCGACAGTCAATTTATAGCTACACTAGGGGTCCCGACAAAATTTGTCCTGTCAGAAAGCTGGCTTTTCAAATTGAGAACCTGGTTGCAGCACCACCTATCAGATTGAATTGTATCTCTAAACCATCCAGGTGCCCACTCAAATATACACACAAAGTTTTATCCAAATCGGTCAAGCCGTTTAGGAGGAGTGAGGTGATAAATACCTACACGTACAAAAGAATTATATGTATGATATATGTAAAGATAAGTATATATAGGGTGACTGGTAATTAGTGACCGATACTTAAACACGTGATTGTACTTATGATTACAAACAACTTTCTCAAAAAAAATTTTTAAACTAATTAATTTATTCACTGAAGTTGAATTTAACCCAAGAAAAAATGTGTTTTTTTTTAAGATTGGAAATGAGGGTATATCAGAGTGAACTATGTATCTGCCTAACACGAGTGTACTGACGTGATGTGATGTTATGAAATTATGTAACAATAAACAGATATGCTATGTTATCCACATAAGAATTACTACTACCAGGTATTTATTATGAAGGACGGCACGGTCAACGTCTGCCGGACCGGTGACATGTCGTTGCAATTCGTATGATTATGGTTTTCTTTTTTTTGTCTGGTTTTTTTAGCTGTAAGTCCATGTAATAAATAAATGTTATCTTTAGTTGTTTTCGTCTAGCGGAGAGTATTTGCACAAAGGCACCTTGTAACCAGGAGCCTTCTTGTTTCCAATACTAAGTTTTTAAACAAACATTTTCTCTTTTAGCAATAACGTACTACAAGTATGTACCCGATCATATCACATTGCACAGGGTTCGGTCTGTCATCACTGACAGTACTACTGTAGCCAATAAGCCTGATATATGCTGCAATGATTGTTGATATAACCATCCGGCAAGAAGAGAACCTTGTGAAAGCAGAGAACAATGTTAAAGAAAAACTACTGTCGAAAAGAACTCCTCCTTTTGAAGTCGGTTAACAATAAGCAACGTTTAGGGACTCTGAGATCTTGGAATATTTTGTTTTACACCATTAAAAGTAATAAAGTATGTTAATTAAGTTAACTTTTTTGTCTAATTTAATTTATATTACAGGTGAAAATTTCGAGCCAACTGCTATACAAATAAACCATTTATTAAACTACTGCAACTACACTTCCGGATAACAGCCACAATTTGTCAACAAATGAATTTAACGAGTGGGAGGCTCTAAAGCACACACTGAATGACCTTTGGGGACCAGCGAAAACCGTAGAGGAATGGATATAGGTTGGCAAACTTTTCGGTTTTCTGTTAATAACAAGTTTTTCTTTAATGTCTATAAATTAATATGTGTTTTAGATTCTGGCCGAGCTCAAACTCCTTCTTGGAGTTTTGCTTTGTAAGTAACAGGGAGGCCGTCGCGAACTTTTTTACCCAGGCGATCTTATCGGTCCCAGAGGTCGAACAGGCCCGGGAGATCATAAGCATCTGAGAGAACGATCAGGTTCAGGAGATAACGGCCCCAGAAGACAAGCAGGTCGAGAAGATCATAAGGGTCCCAGAGGATGAGCAGGCCCAGGACATCATAAACGTCCCAATTTACGAGCAGTGCCAAAAGATCGTAAGGCTTTCAGAGAAAATTATAAAAGTCCTAATGGACGAGCAGGCCCAGGAGATCATAAGGGGCTTGAACAACCAGCAGTCCGAGGAGATCATAAGGTTTCCCGAAGATGAGCAGACCAAGGACATAAGGGCCCCAGAGAACAAACAGCCCCAGGAGATTATAAGAGACCCAACGGACGAGCAGGCCGAAGAGATAATAAGGGTCCGAAAGGACGAGAAGGTCCAGAAGACCATAAGGACCCCAGAAGAAGAGCAGGGCCAGGACATCATAGATAACGACGAGTCCCAAGAGGTCATTAGGTCTCCAAACGACTATCAGGCTCATGTACAGGAGGTCTCAGAGATCTCAAATGACCGTCCGGCTCAAGTTCAGAAGGTCACAAGGGATAATTCCCAAGAAGTAATAACGATCTCAGAGGATGCGGAGACACAAGAGGTCATAAGGGACCCAGCAGATGAGTCCCAAGAGGTAATAACGATGTCAGATGACGAAGAGCCCCAAGAAGTCGTAAGGGCCCCACAGGTCCCGCAACCGCTAATGTCGCTAGATGTACCCATGTCCATGTTGCTACGAGGAGAGTCAGCTGAAGGCGTCCCGAGAGTGAGTTGAGTTGACTCCCACTGAGCAACCTCGCGTTTCGACTCCCACTGAGCAACCTCATGCTTCGGCCTCTACGGAGCAATCTCACGCTTCGATTCCTAACGCGTCAACTCCCACGGAACAACCTCACGTTTTGACTTCTGCGTCGACTGAGCAATCTTACGCTTCGACTTCTACAGAGCAAGCTCAAACTTCGACATCTACGTCGACTGCCACGGAGCAACCTCACGCTTCGACTTCTACGGAGCAAGTTCAAGCTTTGATTTCAGCTTCGACTGCTACGGAGCAACCTCACGCTTCGACTTCTTATGCGTCGACTTCTACGAAGCGACCTTATGCTTCGACTTCTTATGCGTCTACTTCCATGGAACAACCTTAGGCTTCGACTTCTTATGCGTCTACTTCCACGAAGCAACCTTATGCGTCGACTTCTTATGCGTCTACTTCCAAGGAAGAACCTCAGACTTCGACTTCTTATGCGTCTACTTCTAGGGAGCACTGTTACGCTAGGCGCCAAACAGATGCTGCTGGTAGGGAACATTTTATCGCTATCCTTATTAAATAAATTAGTGTGAAAGTCGTTCGTAGCGTTAATTCTTTTTTGTACTTTCAGAATCGAACAAAATGATTGCAAAGGACGTCTGGGATGACTAAAAAACGCCGTGCCGAATTCATGAAAGAATTAAATAATAGACTGGGTAAAAGGATGCGTAAGGAAAGGTTAGTAATCTCTTTGATAATTTTATTAGTTCTGGACTAGTATATTGGCGTTTAAAGTTTCACTTAGATTTTATGAATAGGTGAGGTATCTATTATATAGAAACCTCATGTCACAGTGTTGGTTATCGAACACCTCCGAAACGGCTTGACCGATTTTTATGATTGTTAACCGACTTAAAAAAGGAGGAGTTTATCAATTGGGTTGTTTTTTTTAATCATCATTTTTTTTTTGTTTACCTTAGAACATTTTTTTTTACCTCAGAACTCCGTCGTTTATGGACCGATTTGCAATTTTTTTTTCCTATAAGGATATGCTTCCAGATTGGTTCCTTTTTTTTCAAAATCCAGTTCTGTTAGTGGGATCCATGAGGAATCGAGGAATCTCCTCAAATTTTTATGCTGATGACACTTCTCTTATTTTTAAAGTAGATAGGAATGATGGGGATGTCTTGCATGTCAACGAAAGTATGGCAGTTCTTTCGAAATGGTTCGCAGCTAATAATCTGATATTAAATGCGAATAAAACTAAATGTATAAAATTTTCATTACTGAATGTCCCTCAAGTTGGCGTAAATCTAATTCTTGACGGCAACAAACTTGATGTTATTATGGAAACTGTGTTCTTAGGTATAACTGTCGATTCTAAACTACAGTGGGGCGCTCATATTAGAACTCTTTCAGGTAGATTAAGCTCAGCCGCATATGCAATAAGAAAAATAAGGCAATTGATAGATGTAGCCACAGCTAGGTTAGTTTATTATGCTTATTTCAACAGTATTATGTCTTATGGCATTTTACTGTGGGGATCTGCACCTGATGTAGACTCAATTTTCATATTGCAAAAGAGAGCAATCCGGGCTATTTATAAAATGGATCCTCGCGAGCCCCTCAGAAATAAATTCAAAGAAATCGATATACTGACTCTGCCTTCTCTTTCTATCTTAGAAAGTATTTTGTATGTTCGTAAAACCCTAGGACTCTTCAAAATTAGAAGCGATTTTCATGCCATAAATACGCTTAGTAAACACGAAATTGTATTACCCAAATAGAGATTAGCTAAGACCAGCAAGTAATTTTCAGTAAACAGCATACCCTTTTATAACAAGCTGCCAAAGGCGGTGACTGAACTTATCAAGTGAAAGTTCAAAACCCATGTTAAGCGTGTCTTAACTAAAAAAGCGTATTACAAGGTAAAAGACTATGTTGAAGACACGCTTGCTTGGCAATGACTGCTTCTGCACATGTGGCCCCCTGGTAACTCATAATATTGTGTAAATGTATCTATTAACTGCTCCACATTTGTTGTAATATATACTTTTTTTTTCTTTTTCTTCTAACAAATTGCTATTGCAATATTTTTTATATTATTAGACGCCATAAATTCGTTAGTAATTTATTTTATTAACACGTCATTTGTTGATTATTGTAAATATTTATTTTTCTTACTTTTTTTATATAGCCTCTTTTTTATAATGTGAATGTGTGAACAGTGTAGACTCCGCGAATTCTTAGGTTACTTCCTATTGCGACTCATCTTTTTTTGTAATATTATTATTTTTATTGTGCTTTTGGGTACAATATTGACTGGTCTACACTATTCTTACATAATATCTATTAATTCTGTAATACGAAAATATTGTAAACAACCACTTTTTTTTACAAGAGTAATCATGGAGTTTCTTCCCTTTTCTTCTCCTCAAGAAACGACCAATTTGGAACCGTGCACTAGCTTCTGACGTTTTATAAGTGCCCATGTAGGCCTATTTGAAATATAAACTTTTGACTTTGATTTTATTATAGGCAACCATATAGTGATTTTGGTATTTTCATTGTTAATGCAATGACTGTTTCATTGCATTTACAGTCAAAAATTACATTTGATAAAGAAGACCAGACATGGTCAACGGATCTTCATACTCACATAGATATCACAATGAAGATAGTAAAGCGACTATGACAATACAAATAAATAAATGGTTGTTAATGTTGCAAATGTATATGTAATATATGTATTGATAGATGCTAAAGCATCTATTGACTTTACAGCATTGCGTCAACCATTATATT
The DNA here is from genome assembly GCA_961205895.1 of Mythimna pallens. Classification (NCBI taxonomy): domain Eukaryota; kingdom Metazoa; phylum Arthropoda; class Insecta; order Lepidoptera; family Noctuidae; genus Mythimna; species Mythimna pallens. Next base: position 3,527,788 of record OY540824.1, read on the forward strand.
AGAACTTACAAATGTATTTAATTTAAATGAAATGTGCCTTGATAAGTGTGGCATATTTTTGGAATAATGTCTGGCTGAGTACTAGAAAGTTTTGTTTGCATATTGTACTTTATTCTAATAAAAATTATGAAGATGTTTTAATGTGGCCAGTGGTGTAATTATGTATTATCTATGGCCCGTGGCAAATTCATAGGACGGGACCTCAGAAAAATCGTTACGTTGTGATTTAATTTTAATAAATTTTCTAAAATAGATTGGGTTACTTTATCTGAGCTCATGGCCTCTCAGACTGGGGGCCCCGTCGGACCGGGGGCCCGTGGCATTATGCCAGCAGGTTTGCAAAGCCACCACTGAATGTAACATGTAACAGTGTATCCCTTGTTACCCTATTAATAAATGTTTTGCTATTAAACACAAATTTAACGTAACCAATTTTCTTTTAATTGCTTCTACCCATGTCTACCTTAGCAACTTCCACGGACTCCAGGTAAGCATGATTTTTGTTGATTTGAATTCGGTTGGTCTTACACTAATCAGTTACTTCAATTACAGATGGATCAGGTCAGCAACCTTCTTCGCTGTAACTGTCCAGAGTAGCTGAGGGATGTGGATGTGCGTGCGTATCGCAGTGGACACATGCTTCAGCCCTTTAAAGCCCTAGCTCCCGAGCGTTGGCATAAAACAGTGACTTCCTGAAGCCTACTCTTCGGTAACGACTAAGTTTAAAAAAACGTTTTGATATACCTATTACACGCAAATTTAACCGTAACCATTTTGCTTTTCGTTGTTTATTTCCATGTCTACCATAGGAACTTCCACGGACTCCAGGTAAGCATGATTTTTATTGATTATAACTCAGTTGGTCTCACACTAATCAGTTACTTTAATTACAGGTGGATCAGGTCAGCAACCTTCTTCGCTGTAACTGTTCAGAGTAGCTGAGGGATGTGGTTGTGCATGCGTATCGCAGTGGACACATGCTTCAGCCCTTTAAAGCCCTAGCTCCCGAGCAGTGCCATAAAACAGCGACTTTTTGATTCCTACTTCTATGTTAAGTATAGATTCATGATTCATTATCAACATACGATTTTTTCTGAAGACTATACTTTTTGAACTTCTAGAACATTTTTCAACATGATTTATTTTTTCGCTTGTTTTCCCTCCTCCTTTAAAACGGCTTTCACCTTTATAAATATAATTTATTTACAAAAAAAATTGCTGCTTAAGTTTTCTTCAGAATGTTACGCTATATAGCATATCATCATCATCATCATCATTTCAGCCGATAGACGTCCACTACTGGACATGGGCCTCCCCCAAATGTTGCCACATTGAATGGTCCTGTGCGTCTCGCATCAATCGGATTCCCACAACCTTCACCAGGTCATCGGTCCACCTTGTAGGGGGTCTTCTAACACTGCGTCTACCGGTACGCAGTCACCGCTACAGAACCTTTTGGCCCCTACCGCCATCTGTTTTGCGAGCAATGTGCCTGTGCCCATTGCCACTTAAGTTTGGTGATTCTCAGTGCTATGTTGGCAACCTTGGTTCTCCTGCGGATATTTTCATTTCTGATGTAGCATATGGTAATCAAATACTTCAAAAAGAAAATGGTTTTAAAGATCAGCAGAGCTACAACAGGCTGCAGTAATAGAAGTTACGAAATCTCTCCCATCTTCGTCTTTGTTAGCTGAATCTTTTTTGAAAGAACATTTCACTAAGGATATACCAACCTTTGAATTTAAGCGTATCTCTGTTGACACAATTATAAAAACATTCAAAAGTCTTAATATAAAAAACACTGAAGACTTATAGGGTATATCCGTTAAGGTTCTCGGAGATATTATTGATACTATTGCTCCTGTCGTAACAGGCATATTTAATCAATACTTAGACAGCAGGATGTTCCCTGATTTAATGAAACATAGTAAAGTAGTACCAATTTTCAAATCAGGTAGTAAGAGTGATCCCTCTAATTATAGACCTATATCTGTGCTTCCAGCATTGAGTAAAATCTATGAAAAAATCATGCTCGACCAGATGTTGTCTCATTTCAATTCAAATAGGATTTTGCATAGTCATCAGTTTGGCTTCACGAAAGGAAGGTCATCAGTCACATTTTGGAATCCTGGGCGAAGTCGCAGGATGCTATTGGCATATTTTGTGACCTTTCAAAAGCATTTGACTGTGTTGACCATAATACTCTGATCCGTAAATTACATCGTTACGGAATTCGTAGACGAGCTGCTGATCTTGTTTTTTCCTATTTATCTTACAGGCAGCAAAAAGTATCCATTAATGAAGCGACAGCTTCGGGGTCTTTAGTAAAGATGGGCGTGCCTCAGGTCTCAATTCTTGGCCCTTTTCGTTTTCTAGTTTATATTAATGACCTACCTTATATGATAGCTAATATATCCGATATAATTCTGTTTGCTGATGACACTTCTCTTATTTTTAAAATAGATAGAAAAGATAGGGATGTCTTGCATGTCAATGAAAGTCTGACTGTTCTTTCGAAATGGTTCGCAGCTAATAATCTCTTATTAAATGCGAATAAAACTAAATGTATAAAATTTTTATTACCGAATGTCCCTCAAGTTGGCGTCAATCTAATTCTTGACGGCAAGAAAATAATGTTACTACGGAAACTGTATTATTAGGTATAACTATCGATTCTAAACTGCAGTGGGGCGCTCATATTAGAACTCTTTCAGGTAGATTAAGCTCAGCCGCATATGCAGTAAGAAAAATAAGGCAATTGACAGATGTAGCCACAGCTAGGTTAGTTTATTATGCTTATTTCAACAGTATTATGTCTTATGGCATTTTACTGTGGGGATCTGCACCTGATGTAGACTCAATTTTCATATTGCAAAAGAAAGCAATCCGGGCTATTTACAAAATGGGTCCTCGCGAGTAATGGGTCCCTCAGAAATAAATTCAAAGAAATCGATATACTTACTCTGCCTGCTCTTTATATCTTGGAAAATATTTCGTACGTTCTTAAAAAGTTAGGACTTTTTAAAATTAGAAGCGATTTTCATAACATAAATACGCTTGGTAAGCACGAAATTTTATTACCCAAATGGAGATTAGCTAAGACCAGCAAGTCATTTTTAGTAAACAGCATACGCTTTTATAACAAGCTACCAAAGGCAGTGACTGAACTTAGCGAGGGCAAGTTCAAAATCAATATTTGACTGGCCTGTTAGTCTAGTGGTTAGTGGCCCTGACTGCTATGCTGGAGGTCGTGGGTTCGATTCCCACCCAGGACAAATGTTTGTGTGATGAACACGATCATTTGTTCTGTGTCTGGGTGTATTTTATCTATAATATGTATGTATTTATAAATATATAAGTATGTTTATCAGTTGTCTAGTACCCATAACACAAGCTCTGCTTAGCTTGGGACTAGACGGCGTTGTGTGATAGTTATGGAATATTATATATATTATATTATATTATTATAATATTAAGCGTGTCCTAACTAAAAAAGCGTATTACAAGGTTAAAGACTATGTCGAAGACACGCTTGTTTGGCAAATACTGCTTCTGCACATGTGGCCCCCTGGTAACTCATAATATTGTGTACATCTATCTAATAACTGCTCCACATTTGTTGTAATATATACATTTTCTTTTTCTTCTTTTCTGCCTACAAATTACTTTTGCAATATTTTTTATATTATTACACGCCAACCACCATAAATTTGTTAGTAATTTTCTTTTGTTGACATGTCATTTATTGATAATTGTAATTATTTATTTTTCTTGATTTTTTTAAATAGCTTCTTTTTTTTTAAATGTGAATGTGAGAACAATGTGGACTTCGCGAATTCTTAGGTCACTTCCTATTGCGACTCACTTTTTTTTTTATATGATTATTTTTATTGTGCAATATCGACTGGTCTACACTGTTCTTACATAATGTCTATTAATTCTGTAATATGAAAATATTGTAAACAATTACTTTTTTAAAAGTGTAATCATGGAGTTCCTTGCCGGTTCTTCGCCATAGGAAACGACCAATTTGGAACCGTGCATTAGCTTCTGACGTTTTATAAGTGCCCATGTAGGCCTATGTGAAATAAAAACTTTTGTCTTTGACTTTGACTTGTATGTATGTATTTAACTCCGGCCAGATGTTCAAGAGTTCAAGGGACTATAGGTACGCCTTAAGAAGATATTACATTCAATTGTTTTGGAACAGCTGAGCCTGCGTGTTCCCGACAGGTACGTATGGTGACGATGACGACTGCGCCTGCTGGTTGAGCCACCCGGCAGGACCATACTTTTAAGGGTAATGTACTCAACCTGATTGCTAATGAGACGGACTTATTTGGTTGTACTCTGGGTGAATTCACAAGAAATGCATTATTTATTATGAGTTATAGATGTTAGTATTAATAAGTTAGGATAAGCTCATTTATCGCATTATCTATTTTATTAAAATTATTTTATTATGTATTTAAATCGGAAACTTTGAGTCAGTGTTTGTGAACCTTAAAATTCACAAACATTACTTCTGGCAAGAGTTAATGCTCGCGGTGCAGGTCTGCAGGTAAAAGTAAATTTATAATTTTTTTTATTGACTCATTTATTCCACCAACTTCCGAATTCCTGCTGTTATTGAGAAATTTTTAACACACAACCACTTAAAGGTCGCTCTACGCTAGAAAAGCGAACACGAGCGGAGCACGAACCGAGTTCAAATGTAAATCAAATCAAATCAAATCATTTATTCACATAATATGGATAGATCTATGTGGTACATGAATGTTCCATTATACAATATAACAGTAAAGTTCCTCATATTCACCATTTCCTGGTATGCGAAACATAAAATAATAATTAAAAGAAATGGTTAGGTACCTATACATACTCTTAACATTTAATTACTTGAGATCATAATATCTAATATAATTAATGCTAGTGCTCTTATCTGTAGTGTCACTCATGCTCGACTCCTCTAGCATAGTCCCACTTTTAGGCTCCACTTAGAAATCAGCGACCACGAGCCCAATGGGGAAGTTAGCATCCTAAGTGTGTAGTAATGGTAGTATATCTTCAAGTTCAGAATATTCTCACTCACAATTATTGTCAGAAGATTATTAAGGAAGAAATTCTAAGAAGAAACGAAGTACGTGAATGCGGGAAGGACGTCTGACGCGGAGAAATCAGATATAGACAATGTACGTATAACCCCGAATGCGAAGAAACCAAACTACACAATGTAGTAGGGGTTTTTGGTATTCGAAGTCATCCGCACATCCCCACCATCACTGCAAGATATATCGGACTCGCACCAATCAAATGAAAAGATCTTGGAACAAGCTTTTATCCTCTGTACTTCGAATGATGTTATATGAGCGACAGGATGGATTTTATTCATCATGTATCATATACCTAACAATAAAATTATCACGTATCATTTTTCATTCATCATGTACCCTATGATATTTCATTCATCATCTATCATATTTTATTCATCATTATATCGTTCAATTCATCACTTATAATTTTTCATTCATCATGTTTCATATCTCATTCCTTATATCCATACCCATATCTACCTTTGCATCTTCCCTGGAGTCCAGGTAACGATGATTTCTGTTGCTTTAAACCGGACATGTTACACAATAATCACTTTTTATAATTTACAGGTGAAACAATCCTCTTCACATCAGCTAACGTGCGCTTATCGTTTGTTGTTGTGCGTTTTGAAACCCTATGGCCTGGCAGACGACGATGGCAAAACAAATGCTGTACAGTCAGGGGTCAAATGTGCAGTTCCACCTTACCAATGCTAAAATGTCTAAAATTCCTTTGTAGAAGAGTGTCAATGGTCCATGACTGATTTAATTGGTAGCATGGAATCTAAAGCATTGAGTAAACCAGTTGTGGACTATTGAACTTCTACAATAAATAAATTTTAGACACTTTATCATTGGTGGAGTGCAACTGCACTTTTGATCCCTGACTGTACATCTGAAATACTGTCCACAGAATCTTAAGCCTGCTGAATAAGAGCATCAGAAGCGCCCCACTCAGCTGATATGTAACCGATTTGCAAGCTCGCCGTGTCCTCGTGGGGGCGATCGGCGGCGACAATCACTCGCGCCAGGCCTTGGTACAGGCCATGGTCCGGAGCGAGGAGGAGTGGCAGGCGGTCGTCTCCTTCTGCGAAGCAGTAATGCTAGCAAAGGAGGCCGTCGATCGCGTGAGGCAACGATCCTTACGCCCCAACCGCCGCCGGGATTCCGATCCCGATTTCCGGCCACCGCAGGCGCGGGCTTACGGATGGCGAGCAACGCTCGCCGTCCGACCGTCCGGTAACTGTCCGGACCGAGCCCAAGTCGTCGACGGCGCATACTGTTCAACGCGCGCCTCAAGGAGATGTCAGCAAAAAAGGTCGCAGCCTACTGGGGCCATGGGTAGTGTGAAAACGAAACCCAGGGCCAGGGCCCTGGGTTTCGTTTACTTTTTTTGGCTTTTACTGGCTAAAAACCCACTCCTGTTAATAGGGGGTGGGTTTTTAGCCAGTAAAAGTCTGACACTATCTCCTGGTCCGCCCAAGAGCGGGATTTGTCATAGGATGATTTTCCCACCAAAAAAATAAATAAAGTTATTAATAATATTTCCGGTCGGGTGGTGCACCTGCACTGCTACAGGAGCTAACCCACGGCCTGTGGATGGAGCTATATAGGGTGTCCGGGACACCCTACCTGTATGGCTCCATCCTTTTAATAGTTCAGTAGGGGAGACACCATGTCCCCCTCCTGTGATCTTTCTCTTTCTCTCTCGCATGCCTGACATTGAGACAGGTAAGGCCTCAGGTAAGAATAATTTCTGTTCATTTTGTTATGAGTTACACTAATCAATTACTTCTTTTACATGTGAAAAAGCTCAGCAATTCTCTTTGCTGGGCACGTCAATCACCCTGCATCGTTCCGCCGCCTCTTTGCAGGTAGAGGCGACGGAACGGTGCAGGGTAGGAGACCATGTAGATTTCCAAAGAATTGGTAACCATTCCCTTAAAATTTCATTCCTCTAGACCGTGTCAGAGGCGGGCAAGTTGCAAGTGGGTAAAGCAGTAACGTTCAAGAAATGGGTTGACTCCTTGACTTATTCCAGCGCCTGTCCTTGCAAATTGTTCGGTTATAAGACTTCTTTCTGACTGCTCTCTCATAAGGGGTCGGCAGAAAGTGCCTTGAATCGTTCCGTCGTCTCCGCCTGCAAAGAGGCGGTGTAGCGGTTTAAGGTGTCAAAGAGTGAATTTTTGACAGAATGGTTAGGTATAATCTTCGGAAATCTACGTGGTATCCCCTCCTGAACCGATCTGCCGTCTCCGGCTACAAAGAGGCAGCGGAATGGTTCAAGAAGGTGTCAGGAGGGTTGACAAACTGTAAGCAGTTAACGATCAGGGAAAATCCCCAGTTCCCTGACACGCTCCATCGTTTGTGCCTACTAATTGTCTACCTCTAACTCCTCCACCAGCTAACAACATTCCCCGCTCCTTTGCTAGTAGAGGGGGCGTAACGGGGCAAGGTTAGAGTCTGGATAGATTTCCAAAGAGTCTTTAAAAAATTACTCCAAATTTCATACTTCTGGGACGTGTCAAAGGTTTGCAACCTACCCTGGTTGCAAACGAGTGACATGGGACGGGGTCAAAGAAAGGTCCTATTCCTGCAAATTGTTCGGTTCTAAATTCTTTCTACCTGCTGTCTTACAGGGAACCCGCAGGAAATGCCATGTCCCTGAATTGTTCCCCCGCCTCTGCCTGCGAAGAGGTAGCGGATCGGAAATTTTGACAGAGAAATTATAACTATTTGGAAAGCTACCTGGAACCCCATCTTAAACCGTTTAGCTCACCCAGCTCAGAGTCAACAGAACGGTTCACGGGTGATGTCAGGAGGCAGACAATTTGCCAGTGACTGACACGGAAGGAGTCTAGGGAAGGAGACACTCTCAGACTCGCCGCTATTTCAACTGGCAAATTTTCGCCTTCCTGTATAAATTATATTTAAAGTATAATAAGAATATAAAAACTAGTTAAATTAGTAGATCCTATATGTCTTTGGGGTAAGCAGATCTATAAGAAAAAAAAAGTAAAAAAAAAAATGAGATGGCCTCGCAGGAATCTCCTACCTAATTCCTTCTGTAGCCAACTGTATGCACTAGGTAATATTTATTCGCATTTTTCCATATTATTATTATTTAAAATATCTACCAACTTCTTAAGATTTTCAGTGTGCTTTGGCAGTTTTCCCTCTCACTTTCCAGTCCAGTTCAACTCTTCCGTTTTGAGGGCTCGTTCTAGGGCATATTAATTACTCTGTGTTCTGCCAGCCGCTGTGTTACCAGTAAATATATTTCAAACGAAATTTTATTTCAACACTTCCAATTTTGTTTTCCATTATAATTTGATAACAAATGATGGCAACAGTACAAATTACTAAAAAAAAAACATGTTATGATCTAAGGATAATTAAGCTTATGATAGAAAAAAATAACTACTTATACAAAAATATGTAAAGTGGAGTTACTTTGACCCGAACTCATTAACCAATAGAAACACAGTGAACACAGTTTCTCATGTACCTATTGGTTAATAAGCTTCTTGTGCCAAAGTTATGCCTCTGGGTTAAAGTTACGTCACTTTACTCAGTACTCGAAACTTTGAACTTGAATTATTTAAATGCCTATCACCGAAAGGCAGTGGGCATGATGGATCTAATTCCATCCTTCCGATGTTGATGAGAAACTTATTGTAAACTGTGAACCTTGATTTAAGTACATATTATGTACCTATATCAAGCCTTCCTACCCACCTCCTTTATAGCTATAAAGCTCTATACAAACCGGCAAATACAACACAAGGCACGAATACACGTAGTACAGTCGTTCCGGAGATTAGGGATTCACGCCAATCCAAAACCAATTTACTTGACAGCAGAGTGCATTGACCTTTCCAAAATCTCTCCCGAACACTAAATTTTGAATTATTTTATCAATACTGGAAAATGTTAAAGATCATTGTGTTGCATATAGATTTTAATTCTGGACAGCTTCATGTATTTATTTTAAATTTTGAAATGAATAAATTTAAGCCGTTTTTTCAATCTGGCGCCCATCAAAGCAAATTACATTCCGCATGTATTTCGTGTGGTAGGGTATTTGCCTGTTTGAACGGAGCTTAGTATCCTAGTACCACTCAGTGATACCTGGCCCCAGCAACTGAGATCATACATTTCACTTGGCCGTAAATATCTCATCTAGTTGGTTGCCGTAACTAATTTGGTGCCAACGTTGGTGAACTTGGATTGTTGGGGCCAACAATTGCTATGAATGCTTAACTGACAAACCTAAAAAAAAATAGTGTAAGAAAACTAAGGGTCACGCAGCACACGGACCACCTGCCACAACCACAAAACGCCGCCACGGACATATTTCCTATAGTTCTCATCTATTTTATATGGATTCACCGCACACTGTTGACGCCGGTGGCCTCCACACGCTACAATCATCGCTGCTCGCATCTTGTGGCCCGCGCTGGCCACTAAACGCCGATACAAAATGCCATCTCACGACCTCGCACATTTAAACCTTTTTCGACAGAGTTCATTATGATACTGCACGAATGGGTTAAAAAGTAGCAGCCACCGGCCACTATTGGCTGTCGCGTGCTTCAGCTTCATTTGTGGCCGCTTCTAGCTTCTCGTGGCGGTGTTTGTGTCGCGTGTGGTCTGTGTGCGGCGGCCCTTTTAAGGCTGTGTAACCTAAGTGTACTATCTCAATATTGTGATGTATTACATAAGAACTTATTCCCTAGATTACGCAAGCGGTATTTAGATAGGTAAATATATTTTCTTATAAAAAAAAAGCTATAGTATATTATTCTATGATTATACATGTATTTTTTAGAAGATTATAAATATTTACAAATGTTGTAATATGTATATTTACAAATGTTGTGTACCGGAGCAATACGAGATCCCATGTGGGACCTAATGGCGCAACGCTAAAAGAACCTGATTGTTGTGGCGCCTTTTGAAAAGGACTTATATGCAGCTAAGTGCACCAAGCGCGGCAGACTTCCACCGTATGCTCCATCGTGTCCTCTGGGCGATCTGCACAATGGTGACAACTGGGCGGATTACCGTCCTCGGCTCTCTTAAGACCCTCACCTTCAGCTCGGGCCTAAACAAGTGCTGCAATTACACAAGGATTTATGCACAGACAAAGCGCATAGGATGGTATAGCGCTGCTCCCGAAGGACATATGTTTGGTCGTAGCGGCAAAATTAAAAAAACGCTGATTAATGGAAATTGTTGCGCAATTACACAATAAATGTATACACAGTTGTGCGACACTGTGTCAGAAGAACTCATATTGACAAATGACTTACGTACAAACCTATCTTGCACAGATGTCATACTGGAAATACCTATTATCAGGTGCACTTGGATATTTACCAAAAGAAATGACAAGAAAATAAAACAACCATTTAATGGTAAATATATATATTTTATTATTTTGGTATACATACATAAAGACACAGTTATACAGTCATAATATATCAGAAATTAATTATTCAAAGCTACAAAATCTCGACCGGTCTTAGGTAAACTCTCGAATCTGATGCACTTTTTTTAATTTCTGTTTTAAGCTTAGTTTAGAGGTGTATTTTAATGTGCGTACTACAAAAACGACAATTATCAGTACATATTGCTCTTTTGAAATCGAATAATATCGGAACGCAACAGTTAAGCCTCCACATATGAACTAAAGTTAAGTATCGCGTGCGTACGCGGTGGCAAGTGTGCGAACAATACTAAACTACCAGTTTCGCGAGTGTTCGCCACACACCGACACATGCCGCCGCAGTCTAATCGCGGTTTTATTTAAATTGTACAATAAGCTATGGCATTAAAAACATTGTTTCGGTCTTTCGTCTAAGTATGTCACAGGTAATGAATCGGGTCTGGTTCTGTACAGTATGCTTTTTCACTTCCGATAGTTTACCTAGGGACAGTCGATCTGTAAATCTGGACTTTAAAAACGAGCCACCAGCAATGTACCGGTGGTTCAATTTAGGTGGGACTGTATTTTATTTATTGGCATTACTATAAATATGTAAACTTTTGGTTTTACATACATAGAAGTGAAAGCGCCAAGCAAATATACTTGGTGTTTAATAAAAAAAACTATACAAAATTAAGATTCGTTTATAATTCGTCTTTGGATAATTTGACATTTGTTGTTACAGTGCTTCAACGATCTTTTGGCGCAGGGATGACATTGAAAGGGAGGCGCTTTTGAAAAAGTCAGATGGCGACCAAGTTCTACTACGTGCTAAAAGACCTTTGAAGAGGTGGGTATATCGCTATTAGTCTACAGGGCACACACCGACATGTGTGTTTCTGTAGGCTGCTGTGATGGGTATTTTAATCGGTGATTCACCAATGACGATGTTTTTGATACAGCCAGTGAAGCCACGCTGCGACCGCTTGCCGTGCACCTTACTGAGGTGGCGGATGTGGCCGCCGCCGATGAACAGTGAGGACTGGGTCTGTGTGGAGGAACCGCGACCCAGCCCCGGCTTCGAGAAGTGCCCGTCCACACCCACGGACACCACGTACAGTGACTTCACCACTGGAACAATTAAAAACATTTTTTTTAAATAAGTTACTGTTATAGTCTTAATTAAGAATTTTAAACATTAAGGGAAACGTAAACGAGAGAGTTTAAATAGTAATTGATATTGTTTAAAATTTATACATCGTGTATGACAGGCAATTTAATTAATAAAACTATAGTAATTAAGTATAAATGTAATTTGTAATTCTAAAAATATTCATTATTTTAAAATTAATATTTGTTCACCATTGGTGTGATGAGTAGTAATCGCAAATTATGTACCTCTGTCGAAATAATAGAACATTTTGTAGGAGCTCATATTGGGAAGGTCAGGGGCATGACATGTTAAAATGGCAGGTAAAAAGAGGGTTGGAGATCTACTCTCTATATAGCTCCATTCCTTTAACAGTTCAGTTTAGGTCGTCAAATGGTTTCGCATTAAGAGCTTGTGGTATGGCCTTCGGTCAGGGCAATTCATTGTTAACCCTCTTTTGACAACAACTCCAGTCAACTGTCACATAGAAAAATAAAACAGACCTTGTCTTTTTTTATAAGATGATTTACAATTGAAATCCCTGAGGTTTCTTAAGGCTTGATTTCGACTAGTCACCGTTAGGCATCGTCAAGCGATCTTTATGCGGAAACGCAACCGTCGTCTACATTTGTTTGACAAACTCAAACACGTCGTCGAGTCGGTAGATGGCGCCTTCCAGTTTTACTGAACAAATTGAACGTGACGATTGCATGTTGGCACGATATATGTATACCTGTGTTTACATTAGGTCGGATTGGCAGCCTCTAGTGTGAACAGCAAGACCCGACAGTCGGCCAACTGTAAAACTGTCGGTCCGACCTAATGTGAAACTGCTCTTTCCCTACGCTCAAGTGTCGTATCGTTCGCTATAGTTAAGAAAATGTGTTATATTAAGTTAATATAATCTAGGTAGGCTTCGACTTTAATTTATTTTTAATATATCAAAATAAATTAAAGTCGAAGTACTAGTAGTTAATTTAAGTAGTAGTTGTATACGCATGTTGAGGACGATGGACATTTTGTCATTTTAGTTAAATATTCATAAATGCTCTTCATTGTTTTGCTTTTAATACATAAAAAAAAATTGTTAATTGTTTTTGCTTATTGTTTATAATCTGAACATTTACTGAGTGTCTGTTTACTAGATAAATATTTCAACAAAAATGATTCAACAGCGAGTGTGTTGAAAAACAAAATTGTAAATCATATTTTTATTGTATTTATGTACATTTTTTTGTCCATCGTATTTCATAGCAGTAGATTAGTTACCTTGTTAGTATTCGATTTTATCGTGACGAAATATAATGATAATATGTAGTATATGTCTATGTAGTACACAACTACAAACGGGTATACCAGTACCCATTTGTAATTGTGTACCCATTATTGATGCGTTGTAAAGTGTCGAAAATTTAAATTTAGTAATAATACAAAATATTATTCTCTTATAATATAATTAGGAAAAGGTATAAGATGAAGATGATGAGCCGCCATTTTAGTATAATTTTGATTAAAATGTTCTTATATTTTGTAGCGGGTTTCCCTTTACCGAATAGCAAAAATAAAATATCTAGTTATCTATTGTTAATAAACATTAAAATTACTCAGTATATGTGTACTAGCTTAACATAGAATATTTAATTATTAGAAATTTGAATATCGATGCAATAAAAAAATTGTATTTATTTATGGCATACACTTACTTGATGTAAAGGAAAACTGTAAATCTTATTTAACTGTTTCATATTTTCTTCAAGTGTATTCAAATTAATATTAGTTTTGCTTACTTCATTTTATTAAATTATCAATAACAAATAATTGTGTAGTATTATTAGATATTAAATATAAAACTTTCAAATTTAAATATAAATTTGATTTATTTACTTTAATATAATAATTGGGAAAAGTATCTTATACGATGATAATTAACCACATTAAAACAATTTTAGGAACATTTTTCAAATGTCGGTTCCTCCTCAAACTATAAATTTTTTTTTTTTCCTGTGATATTAATTTCATAAACCTTTATACATACTAAGTTTTTGCGTACTGGCCTGTTACTAATATTATAAATGCGAAAGCATACATAAACCAAGTTTGGGAGTCAGTGCGTTAAAGCATAGGTAACCTTAATTATTATAAGCTTTTGTATAATGAATGTCTATGAATTTTGTAATGAGAGGCTTATGGTGAAAAAAAAAGCAGCTTTGTTTGTCTGTTGCCCGTTATTTTTTCTCGATTAAGCTACTGAACTTGATGAAATAACTGGAACTTGGTACGAAATAAACTTGAAATCCAAGGAATGTAACCGACATTTACCTGAACAAAATCGTAGGCTAAAGCTGATGATGATGTTAAAATTGCATTTATATCATTGTATACACTCACTCATTTGATTTTAATAATATTTCAAATCTTTTTAGCGTTTCATGTTCATTATTTTCAACTGTATTTAAATGAAAATTTTATTAATGTTTTTAACTATTGTATGATTTGTATTTTCATGTGCTTTCATCGTTATATAACTTACCATGTAATAATGTAATCCTAGATTAAATATCTGTAATAAATACTACTTTAATACTTGTTTCTAGACTTTTATTTTACTTATCTGATACATAAAAACATAACTGGATCAGATAATCAAAGTATTTTAATTAGTCATCGAACACACACCAACTGTACATCAATTTAACGTGCCGTGTGCTTGAACGAGCGTGGGTCAAAAAAAAAGTTAGCTTTTTTGCCATTCCCGTAACAAAATCTATTCGCTAATGGCCGCCCAAGACAGTCATATTCACACAGTATCGATACAAAGAAAAGAAAATCTAAACACCCAAAGACTGAAAGGTTAAATTCATGCTCTTCAAACGTATCAGACATACAGTTGCTGGGCGTAACAATAATGGTTGCACTTTAATGAAACGTTTTAAATCTCTGCAGCTACCATTTGGATTGGAAAGATCTTTCTGTATGGTATGGTATGGCCTACTGTACGGCACGACGTTACCGCTTCGCCGAAAGAGCTTTATAGTTTTGTAAGTCAGGAGCAGGCGTACACCAAGCGTATAATGACGAATATGCATTTATAAAGGTAAGCGTCCGTGGACACCATTGGATCACACCACAGTGGTGTCATTTAGAATTTTTTGGTAACCACACACGTACACACAGTACAATCCACGAAAGTGGAGCAGTAACCAAAGACGCCGGTGAATATGTTAAATTCTAAATTCAAATTTAGGCTTACCGTGTATCTTATGCCAGTTGCCGTCACAGAGGGCAAACTTGTTGTTGCCTAGCGAGTAGCTCGCGCGGAAGGGCCCGTGACCATTGTCGACAGTAGCGACCACCTCGTTGTCGAGCAGCTCGAGGACCAGGTAGTGCTTCTTGCCAGTCACGCTGAGAAGCAGACCCGTGCTATTTCGAGGACGAATCTCCATCGAAATTGATACCTCGTCGCCTACGTTGAATTTTTCAAGGAGCTGTAATCAAAATGAGTGTTTTAGTATGATATAGCGTCGCCTAAGTTCTAACACCGCGTAAATGAAAATCGGGAACTTTTTAGGGGAAAAAAAAACTGTTTAGTAGCACGTAACTCGATTTTTAAGATATCTGGGTTTCGCACTGTTACTATTTGTTACCGTTGTTTCAAATCCTCGAATTTGATTCGTCAAACACTGCGTTCTTTGTTTTCCTATCGAATGATATACGTAACGTATTCTGACAAAAAATTACATATGCGATGTTAGAACTTAAGCGACGATAGATTGATACAGAACATCTTTAATGAAATTTCTCTAATATTGTGAATCCCATGTAAGCTGCTGTAAATTTACTCAACGAATCACAGCAGTTTATGCTCGCTTTATAATCATTTTGTTATATTAAATTCGAGACATTTGCCTAAGATAGATCATTTACTTAATCCTAAACTAAAAGCAAAAAAATAATACTAGCGAAATTTATTAGGAGCCCCGTTCAAAATTGAACGCCTTTCAAAATTATTGATCAACTTTCAAAGGCGTATTACCGATTTCGACTTCTATTCCGTAAGCATAAGAATAGCATTAAAAGCAAAAAAGTGGTTAGAATACCAAATATTTGCTGCAGCCGCCATTTGTCATGCCACCAACGCAACAAAAGTCAAAATCGGTTGCACTAGATTACGCGTGCCGAACACTCACTTCAGTCGACTCAGGTGTAGTGTAATCCATACACCTTGAACATTACATTATGTTGAACGAAACGCGCAAGTGCCACGAAATTCATTTTTTTTTCCTTATTATTAAGAATAAATTTCTTAATAATTGATTACAATCTAGCCTAAAGACTAATAAGTAATTTAACTCTAACTTATTTTTATACGGTTTTGCTTAAACTAAGAATAGCGTCCTTTAGCACTTATAGAAGTCCATAGCCCTTTCTTAGAGTCTGATATTGATAAAAACACTTTGTTCATGTGTAATATGCATAGCACAGCATTGATCACTATTATACACTAACTTTAAACACTACACTAACTCAAAAGGTTTAGTTCTCTTTAGTCTACGCACTAGGTCCGTATTGTCTAACAGCTGTATAGCCTCAACATTCACGTGTCGGTGAAGTCTGTGTTCGTGGGCTTCAGCAATTTTTTGAATGATGGTGGTGACGAGTTCCATTTTGAGGTCACGGTGGAGGTCGTCATTTCTGATATACCGAGGTGCTTTTACAGCATCCCTAAGTACTTTATTTTGGAACTGTTGTATTATTTTGATGTTGCTCCGTTTAGTACAGCCCCAGAGTTGGATACCATACGTCCAAATTGGCATCAAAATATGCTTGTAAATAGTTATCTTAAGAAATTCATGGCGCTTAAGACATTTTGGTCGCGAAAAAAGTATCCTCTAAAAGCTATCTTAGCGCTGTATGTTTTAATAGTTCTGTTAAACGGCATAATGCCAATGTAGTGCAGCAGCGAACTTTTGTTTTAACTTTTCAGTATTTCGACAAATATTTTCCATGAACGTACTTATCTATAGAATATAAGTCGATGGTTCAAATGTTTAATATTATATCTAATGGAGTTTAGTCCGGTTGAAAATTTTTGTGTTTAATGACTATAGAGACAAATCGACAGCCCGCGCGTATATTATCGAAATTGAAAAATGACATTTTCGTTTTATTGCACTAATGGTCTCTACTTAAATATAACTTTATAATTCTATACATAATTGTGTAAAAAAAATTACTAGAAAATATAATTTGTTTTCCAATTGAACAGATTCGAAAGTGCATAAACTGAATAAGAAAATGTTTTTTTTTTTTTAAATTTAGATAGGATATGTGGGGGCGTCGAATTTGGAATTATGAATATTTTATACAACCTTCAAGTAGTTGCTATCATTGAGGCTTGTGGAGGGTCCGAAGTACACTCCCTCCTCGACGTTGTCAGAGCAGCGCAACGAGTTGACGCGGTATGACGACTGGTCGGCCACTTGCTGCCCGTTCATCATCAGTCCCTTAAGGCAGCCCTTGAACGGCTGGTAGAAGCCCTGCAGGAAGGTGCCAATATAAGTAAAAACAATCAAAGGAATATGCAAATCTTGGGCCCTTTTTTCAATCCATTTCCATTCGAAACAAACAATTTTTTTTACTGTTCATTCAACCAATTTTGACTTTTACTGCGTTGGTGGCATGATAAATCACGACTGCAGTAAATAGTTGGCATTGTAACCACATTTTTTGCTTTTAACGCCATTCTTATGCGTACGGAATAGAAGTCAAAATCGGTTGAACGGACAGTAAAAAAAGGTTTGTTTCAACTTATAATCTTATTTTGAATGGAGTTTATTAAGGTATGTCCTTACCTTTTTTTAGGTGGGAAATCATGCAATGACTTCTCACGCTCTTGGGCTGAGCGCGAGGGCGTGTCTGAGTTTAACTGACTAAAACCTACTCCTGTTTCTTCTTTGCCTCCGTTCTAGGACTCCGGGGTACACTTTCGCGAAACCCATGGCCTCGGTAGGGTTCGATCCTTCATCATCATTTCAGCCGATGGACGTCCACTGCTGGACATAGGCCTTCCCCAAATGTCGCCACAATGAACGGTCCTGTTCCTTTGATCCTTACCTTAAGATTACTACTGATCTGTGGTGTGAGAGCTCGCAGACCACCGTAATAGTAGGGTGCAGCTAGTGGTGCGGGCGCACCACAGATGGCGCTGGTGGCGCCGACCAGCTCGGAGTCCACCGCCAGTTTGCCGTGAGCTTCGGAGCGGGTGAGCGTCACTGTGTGCCACTCGGTGTCGTTGTACGTCTGGTTTGACGAGATCAGCGCCGTCTTGCCGCCGCAGTTGAATGTGAAGTGGAGCTGCCAAATAAAGTAATCATTACTTACTGCCTCAACTTGCTTTATAACTACAAAGTAAAGACGTATTCATATTAGGCTAAAAATAAAACCATAAACTTTTCACAATACAGTATTTTTAAACTAAAAAATATCAGAATCATCAGAATATTCAGTTTTATTTTTACGAATAGGTAAGGTATTTATTTTTACAATTAACAGAAGCACGTCCATATTGTCTGAATGGTTTACTTCAACTTGTCATTGTGAACGCAGCTATCAATTTTACCATGTTCCAATTTTGTCTTTATGGCCTTTTTTATAAGCAACTCTAAAGCTTTGTATCTTCATTTCGAAATTCTTTTATAATTAACATTTTTCCCGATACTAATGATTGCGGTTGTGAATTTGACATGGTTCCTGTATTTTGACATTATCTTATAATTTTGACATTTATATAGTAATGCTGACATTTATATTGTAAATTTCACAATTATATTGTAATTTAGACATCCTATATTTTGAATATTGACATCCATGTTGCAAATTTGACATAAAACTTCCAATTTTGACATATATTTTGTAGCTTTAACATTGTTCTTGTATTTGTTTTAAATTACTGTTTTTAATTAATTTTGAATGTTGACATGGTAAGATAAAAATAATTTCGAATTGAATGCGTCTTTATGTTATAAATTTTGTAATTGATATCCTAGGTACTTTTTTTGTGTGAAGATTTATTAATTATTTATTATATTTAAGTTAAATTTTCAATGCTATAAATATTTGTACGCCTACACTTACGGCTAAACATGACTGGACTCAAATAATAAATTTCAATCTTGCACGCTATTGTATGTTTATAATGTTTACACAAATAAAGAATATCTTATCTTATCTTACCATCATTGATGAAGATATATTTTTTACCAGAGCTAAAAAGTATTTAATTTAAAAAATAAAATACTGCATGCACATTTATTTTTTCTATTATGAAAAAACTATTCGGTACAACTGAGTTTTGAGCACTAGAAAAGAAACAAATAGCAACTTTTCTCAATAAATTTGTATAAAACTAGCGTCTGCCCGCGGCATCGCTCGCGAGGAAGTAGGATTCTCCATGCTAACTTTGGACCCCCGTTTCATCCCCTAAGTAGGTGAATTTTGGAAAATCCTCTCTTAGTGCTCGCCTACGTCATAAAAGGAAACCTTGTGCAAAATTTCACACATCTTCCTATTCCCAGTAGTTTCGGCTGTGCGTTGATATGTCAGTCAGTCAGTTTTTCTTTTTATATAATTATATAGATTAAATTGTTCTAAACCCAATGTAATCTGGTATGCATAGTTCATATTAATTTCAATAACATTCAGTTTAAATAGCTTGCGATGCGTCTTTTCTTCGATATCATCAATTTAGTGAACGCATCAAACTGGGGTGAAAATACGTCATACAGCATGACAGTTGACAAAGCGCATACAACAAACCATATAACCGGAGTCTGTGTTTCCTGATAGCTACAACCTAGGGGTATTTCAAGTCAAGAGTGAATAGGTTACTTCTAGACAAGCGTGCACCATCGTCGACCACATCATCGCCTACCATCAGGTAAGATAGTGGTCAAACGCGAGCCTATCAATAATAATAAAAAGCCATATAAGGGGATAAAAGGCCATACCCGGGCATCCTTCATGTAGAATGCAAGGAACTGCGAGGGGTCTCTTTCAGCGGCAGCGTAGAACACAAGGCCGCCGTGCTGGTCGAATGTGCGGAACGAAATTGTGAGGTCGAACCCTTGCATGTGGCGGCCCGGCAGCTGCGAGTACTCGATGCGGCTGTCGTTGCGAGTACCTGTGGGAATGCTCTCGTTATAGAATGACACCTTTATTAAAACAAAAATAAAGAAACCTGATGTGTCGAGACACTCCAGAGGCTCTCCGAAGAGCAGCCAACCCGACATACATTTTCACTAGATATTTTGGAAACACAGTTATCTTGTGGATATTATCTAGGCTTCTATTGAAATAAATTTGTGTAAAAGTAATCCAGTAAAGACCTCTAAAAATCTGCTATTTGGCATGAACTTTGACCTTTCATAATGTACTCAAAAATTAGAAAAGCCAAAAATATATAACAATAGAATCCTTGCAAATTTAATCAAGATTCTGAATGACGCAAATTTTTTCCAAAAACATTTACAATTAAAAAAAAAACACTTATTTCCTGGAACAAGTTTTGTGAAATATTCGAATATATGATGGTATTACCGAGTGCCAGCAGAGCTGGTAGGTAGCTCGTGATGCACTATCTACACATATACAAAATACAAGTAATACAAACAATTTATTAATATAGTAGCGGTCCTGACAGAGGAAGTACCGAATTTTAATTTCCTCGAGAGTGTCGAACTGTACGTTTTTTGAGACATACACGGCCGTATCTTTCTTTTCGTTAACTTAGAAATTCGATTTTTTCACAGCTTCAAGGGACCGCAGACTTGAGCATATGGTTTTAATTTCAACTCGATACCTCCACGCGTTCTCGAGATAAAGGGTCTTGGCAGGCAGACAGACAGACAGACGGACGGACAACAAAGTGATCCTATAAGGGTTCAGTTTTTTCCTTTTAAGGTACGGAACCCTAAAAAAAGTCGAGAACCCGATTGCAGCGCCACCTACCGGGTAATTCCATAGCCGCACTGCTTGAAATTGCTTTATCACAAAAAATGACTTATCATAAAAATTGATGAGTCTGTATAGAATAGAATAAACTTTATTGTACCAAAATAGTAACAATTTCACAGAAACTTAAATCATCATCAATCATCTGCTTTCATATGTATGTTACTCACCAAATCTGTAACCCACATCAGGGTCACCAGTAGTATAGGTATGATCATATGCTAGCGCGCAGCCGGTCTCCGGCTTGGGAGGTGGACGGCGAGTGGTGGTGGTGGCCGGCCGGGATGTCGTAGTGGTCGTTGTCGTCGTTGTGCTGGAGGTCGGCGCGACCGTGGTGTCCTCCGGTAGCGGTACAGGCAGCAATACATTTTGGAAATGTGGCGTTCCTGGTGTGAAATAATTGGTTATTCTAAATACTATATGTAGAATCTTAAAAAAACTACTGACAATTAAATATATCGACGGTTGGAAGGCTAATTGATCTAAGCGACATTTAAAAAAAAAATTGAAACCTGACTCAATCGACGGAGAAAAATTTGCTGATTCCGAATATGTATATAACTCAATATTGGAAAAAAATGTCGTTTAGATCAATTAGCCTTTCAACCGTTGATTTGGAACCTTTTTATGAAAAACGTCGTAAGCGACAGTTTGTGTTTTTTTTGCAGAAAGGGATTTTTCTTTTCCTAATTAAAACATATTTATATTTATGACACTATGTTAAGAGCGTCCAACTCGAGATAAATTTCTATATAACCACTCTTACGAGATTATGTATTACATTTTTTTTTCTAAATATTTTGGAAACACAGATTATCTAAGTTTAAATTGAATTTAAAACTTAGTTTTGTGTAAAACTAATTCAGTAAAGACCTCGGAAAATTTGCTATTTTGCGTGAACTTTGGCCCTTCATAATATACTCATAAATTAAAAAAAGTAAAGAAAATATATATATAGAAACCTAGTACATTTAATCGAAATTCCGAATGACTAAATTTTTTTCCAAAATCTTTTAGGGTCTTAGAAAAACACGTATTTACTGGAACAAGTTTCGTAAAATATTCGAGTGAATGGCGGAATTACTGAATACCAACATAACATTCAGGCGTTATCTCTTGTTTTTCACGTTGGCTCTTTACAAACTTTAAATTGGATTGCGTTGCATGAAACAACAAGCTTTAATATCATAATCACATTATCGATAGACGGCTCGGGTAGTGCCCTCTTAATAGCAACTATTCTTATAGATCAATAGTTAGTTGTATGACTAACAAGTCATATTTATTTTTAGAAATGACAAGTGAAAATGTGTAGATGAAAACCCCGTTCCTACAAAAAACAAAAATTGTCGCATATAATGTTCTACTAAAAAATGTCGATATGGCTCTCAGTCACACAAGGTTGAACTGAAATTACGTAATTCCTCAAAAGGAGTCATTATACATTAGAAAAAAAAAAAAATGAAGTACATTTTGGTGAGTCGTGCAAAAAGATTTCTTTAAATCTTTTTATCGTGTTTGATCTCACAGTAAACTTCACAATGATAATAATATAATAATTTGTCTGTCCTGTTGGTCTAGTGGTAAGTGGCCCCGACTGCTATGCCGGAGGTCGTGGGTTCAGGGCAAATGTTTGTGTGATGAGCACGATTATTTGTTCTTTGTCTGGGTGTAATTTATCTATAATATGTATGTATTCAGAAATATATAAGTATGTTTATCAGTTATCTAGTACTTATAACACAAGCTCTGCTTAGCTTGGGACTAGACGGCATTGTGTGATAGTTGTGGAATATAAAAAAATATAAAACAATAATAATAATATTCCACAACTATCACACAACGCCATCTAGTCCCAAACTAAGCAGAGCTTGTGTTATAAGTACTAGATAACTGATAAACATACTTATATATTTCTAAATACATACATATTATTGATAAATTACACCAAGACAAAGAACAAATAATCGTGCTCATCACACAAACATTTTGTCCTGTGTGGGAATCGAACCCACAACATCCGGCATTGCAGTCAGGGTCACTGACACAACTAGACCAACAGGCCAGTCGTCAGATAAGTACAATGATCCCGTTTTAGTAATGAGGGTTTTCTAAAATGACGTTCACCAGGTGGCAGCACAGAGTCGTCAGGTCCAGGCAACTGTCAAAACGCTTAGGTTCTTGACATTATTTAAATTGACATCAACGTCGTGTATACGTAATACATTTTCAAAAGTAGAAGACCTCTCGGCTAAGCGGCGCCAACTGGTGGGGTGAATTTTCCTGAAAACCCTCATTGGACTCTATATATATAGATATATAGATAGATTCAACTAGTTTTACAAAAAAGACACTAGCGCGTTTGTAGAATGGTACTGCATTTTTGACCCCAACAGTTCACTCAGTAAACTATTAGACGTAGTGGTTTAATGGTAAAAATAAAGGCACGTACCTTTGACTGGTGGGACTTCGCTTGCGTCTGGCAGGGCGGGCGTCGGTAGCACGTCTGGGCGTGGAGTGGCGCCCCATGGCGGTACTTGATCTGAAAGGAAGAAAAAACATAGTACATTTTGATATATTCAATATTAATTCAAAGTCAAAAGTAAAAAAAAAATTATTTCACATAGGCCTACATAGGCACTTATAAAACGTCAGAAGCTAGTGCACGGTTCCAAATTGATCGTTTCCTATGGAGAAGAACCGGCAAGAAACTCCATGGTTACTCTTTTAAAAAAATTATTGTTTACAATATTTTCATATTACAGTATTAATAGACATTATGTAAGAACAGTGTAGACCAGTCGATATTGTACCCAAAAGCACAATAAAAATAATCATATTAAAAAAAAAAGTGAGTCGTAATAGGAAGTAACCTAAGAATTCGCGAAGTCCACGGTGTTCTCACATTCACATTAAAAAAAAAGAAGCTATATAAAAAAAAAACAAGAACAATACGTAATTACAATTATCAATAAATGACATGTCAACAAAAAGAAAATTACTAACGAGTTTATGGTGGTTGGCGTCTAATAATATAAAAAATATATAATTAAGTTAGAATTCAAAACCAACAAGTTAGTACTACAAAGCTCACCTGGGCTAATTCCTCCGGTAGTCGTTGTAGTGCCACACCTTCCAAAGGTTGTGGTGCTATAGCTGTAAGGCTCGAGCAAGTTCTGTACGCGTCCATTGATGGTGGCGTCGGCTATGCAGCCGCTGAAGGGAGTCTTGGTGCCCACCTTGCCACCCACCACGTAGCCAGGCTGCACGCCTCCTATGAAGAGCACGCCTTCCAAAATGTGGAGCGGCGCGGGCGCTGTGTCCGTACTGCAATGTGTAAGGAAAATTATGTGCGTGAGAATCTATAAAAAATCTAAGCGCCATACAAAGGCGAAGACTGATTTACTTAGTTTATTTTAATTTTTGTTATTGTTTAACTTTGTCGACATTATAATTTGTATGTATTAATCTCTGACAAACCTTACTCATTTATAACCGACTTTATAAAGGAGGAGGTTATATGTTCGGCTGAATGTATTGTTTTTTGTTTGTTCACTGATTTTTCGGTCAATTGTGAACCGATTTTGAAAATTATTTTTTTGATTGAAAAATTATGCTTCCAAGTTGGTCCCATAGAAATATTGTTATGATCTGATGATGAACTTCGAAGATATAGAACGGGACTCCTCAGATTTAGCGTAACAAGTAAAATTGTAGTCGGTGACTGACTGAAAGAAGAGGGGGAGGGGGGGGGGAATATATCGAACTGACCTGACTATGAAGCCTGTAGGCCTGGGCTTGGCTTATTGGAATTGTTATGCAGCGTTTTAATGATTAAATTCTATAGGTACTTTAATATAGAACTTGCAGACTATTTAAGTTTGGCTGAGGGGTACTTTTTATTTGTGGTGCCACTACCATAAAGTGTATAACTTTTGACTCGGAGAAGTTACAACGTTCGTTTTAGTTTCAGTCGTTAACTCTTGACAAAATTATTTAGTTATAGATAAAACACTAATGTATTATTGTGACGGTGAGTATAATTTCTAGTAATAACACGTAGTCAAGGGGTCCTACCTGAAGTAGTCGAAGTCATCGACCACCAGGCGAAGCGCGTTGTTATTGTGTGTGACGGTGAGCACGTGCCACTGCGAGTCGTTGTACGTGTTCAGACCCGTATCCAACTGTTCCCGCTGACTCATCAGCACCAGTTTACCTGGAAAAGTAATAAACAAGGTTATACATGATAGCGGATGGTCACTCACTGGACGCCTGAGAGAGGTCAACCCCGCGAGGAGGAATGGCAGGCGGTTGCTTCCTTCTGCGAAGCAGTAATGCTAGCGAAGGAGTCGGCCGCACGCGTGAGGGAACGAAAATCTTCACGCCCCAGCCGCCTAGAGCCTGACCCCCACCGGACCGAGCCCCAGTCGTCGACAGCGTGTAGTGATCCACGCGCTATTCAAAAAGATGTCAGCAAACCGTAGGGACAGCAGGACCGAAGCCTACTGGGGCCATGGGTTGGCCTCCAAAAGGGAAACCCGAGGTCACTCTCCATCCATCTACATGTAAGTGTATACTGAGTAAGAACTCTTTTAGTAATATACCCATAAACCCTTCTCGTCACATGACCATACTAAGACAACCGATTTCCTTTCAACTTTTCAAACTTCACATTTAAAAAATGCCTGGCAGTACCAATGGGTTAATATTAGCCAAATACCAATGGGTTAATATTAGCCAAAAATCTACTTACTTAATTAAATACTACGCACCTTTGATTAGCGACAGTGAGATGCTGTCGGACATGGCGGCGGTCTGCGTGCGGCTGACGTACATGAACAGCAGTCCATCAGGACTTGATGTCTTAAACTTGAGCGTCAGTTGGAGGTTCTCTGTCGTGATGTTCACGTAGCGCAGATAGCTGTCCTTGCCTGATAGAGATACCAGGTTCGCGAACTGAAAGAGAAAGGAAGGTTTACTTAAGTATATAGAAGTTTCTTCGACCTCTTTCGAGACTTTTGCCCAGCAGTGGGTCAAGACAAGACTTCTTGGCGGGATTTATTCTAGCGAAGTTCAGCGTATGTTTTAATTATTCGCAAATTAATTCCTAGTGGATATTGTGATATGTGAAATTAGCGTGATTTTGTAACACAAGTATCTGCGCAACTGGAAAATGTGAAGCCGAGATAAAAATGAGCTGAGATTTTTTTGTAGTGTGGACTACTTCGGTGAAATTTTCCGAGAAGTTTGATTTGATACATTTGCAGCCAAATACTACATTAACATTAGATCCATATTCAAAGAGTAAACAAATTAACTATTCATACAAAGACATCGCTTAAAGGACTTAGTATCCAAGCTAAAAACATGAACAACAATGGGAAAAGACAGGGTAACTAAAAAAGTTTTGGCCGCCATTTTCACAATATGTCGGTGCAAACGGCAAAGAGACGAGGTGGCACAGTGATAATTCAAAAAGATCACGTCGATATCCATAAAATCAATGTTCAAAGTTACCAAAAAACTTATTAGGTAACACCAACTGAAATTACTGTACTTTTTAATTAGAATG
Source organism: Mythimna pallens (assembly GCA_961205895.1). Classification (NCBI taxonomy): domain Eukaryota; kingdom Metazoa; phylum Arthropoda; class Insecta; order Lepidoptera; family Noctuidae; genus Mythimna; species Mythimna pallens. Next base: position 3,554,043 of record OY540824.1, read on the forward strand.
ACGTTCAGATATTGGTACAGTACGGCTGAATAACTTGACCGCTCAGAACTCAGACGAATTGGCTGCACTGGGGTCTTAGCGTGAGGTATTAAAATGTCAGGCGTCCGAGCCAGAAGACTGGATCGAGCTATACACCCTATATCTCCATCCCTTTAACAGTTCAGTTCAGGTCGTCAAATGGATCGTGTTAAGAGTTCACTCTCACCTGACAGCCGTACGCGATGCCGATGGACTCCTTTGCCTCGCTGAGGTCGATATTGACGCTGTTTATGCTGATCTGCCGCATGCATCCGTCGAAGCCTTCCCGCGTGACCTGCAAGATGCCCTTGTTGTTGCCGCCGAAGTTCATTGATTCCAAGGCATCTGTACAAATAGAAAACATATTATATTCGACATAAACACATACAACTTCAACAAAGAATTATGAATAACAAGATTTTGTCCGCGACTTCGTTTGTATGTCCTTTAATGCAGATGCGAAGTCGAAGTCGAAACCAGTAAAAAGTAAACGATGTCCTTCCTTGGGGTTCAAGCTTACTCCTTACCAGATTCAATCAAAATCGTTTTAGTATTATATAAACCATGAAAGCGTAACAGACAGACACAATTATTTTCACATTTATAATATTATATGCACCATGTGGAACTTATCGTCAGCAGTAACTGATTAAAAAAAAAAAACTTGTTTAAATTTAAACTGTACAATTGTTATTCTAACCAACTTCAACGATAGTGTTAGTAAATAAAAACAATTAATTATATTCCACTACTGGTGGAATATAATTAACGTGGTCGCTTACAATGGGCCTCATCAGAAGACTTAAAGTCACCCAAAGGGCAATGGAAAGGGCTATGCTCGGAGTTTCCTTGCGTGATCGAATCAGGAATGAGGATATCCGCAGGAGAACCAAGGTTACCGACATAGCACGAAGAATCGCCAAACTAAAGTGGCAATAAGCAGGGCACATTGCTCGCAGAACAGATGGCCGTTGGGGCCGAAAGGTTCTGGAATGGCGGCCACGTACCGGAAGACGTAGCGTTGGAAGGCCTCCTACAAGGTGGACCGATGACTTGGTAACGGTTGCGGGAGTCCGATGGATGCGAGACGCACAGGACCGTTCATTGTGGCGACACTTGGGGGAGTCCTATGTCCAGCAGTAAAGTGGCCGATTTTTAAATTGACAAAACCTCGTTTTTTACCCCGATATGAATACGCCTTTACTTAGCAGTTGCACTGATGAGTTACTATTTTCTTAGCGACTATAGTCAATCATTATGACTGAACTAAAATGAGAGTAAAAAAAAATTACATATAGAGTCTTCTGCAGCACTGGAGTCCATCTTCAATGTCTCCCCGTCGACCTTGAGCGAGCACTTGGTTTTTATTCGCGCGGCGTCTAGTCTGTGCCACTTGCCGTCGTTGTACGAGTTCTCTGTGCCAATGATCAGCAAGTCTTGTGTATTGCCGAGGGACACCTGTATAAAAAGAGAAAAAGAAATAGTACATTGTGATACAAGTGTAGAAAGTTTTTCATAGCGACCGAGGCGTAATTCGCCCGAGCCTTAGGCGAGGGTGTTATGGAGCAAGGTACTGCGGTGACAAATTTTCACGTGTATCACACGACGTGTTAAAATACACTTACGAAGATATAAATAAACGGGGTTTGATGCGCGAATCGTGGGTGTCGCTTAATGCCCAGCCTGATACGATAAATGTAATACAATGTGGCGGGAGAGAAAAAGCGCACTTTTCCGCACTAATGCGAAAAACAGTAAATTGCGTGTCTAAAAGCGCTAGGGATAAGAGCAGGCAGTAAGTGTATTGCAAAAAAAATTATTTAACGACCGGCAATCAGGAAGCTGCAGGATGCAGGTTAAGATTGATTAAATGTAGTTTTTGCCTAAAGGTATATATTTTTTTTTAATGATTAAATAGAATTAACGCATAAACAGGATAAACCTTAGAAGACGTCTGGTATTTTTTGTATAAAGGTTTTATTGGTAATGTCAGTGCGTTCTCTCTTATCAAAATCACAATTGATTGATGCCACAACATTGATTGATAATAATAAATAGGTTCAATAACCTATTTATTATTATGAGCCCGTTATGTCCAACTTCAGGACAAAAGCCTCCCTTATTCCACTCTTTTCTGTCCTTAGCCACTTCTGGCCAACCCTTAAGATAGGTGTCCAACTCGTCACGCCATCTCATTCTGGGTCTACCGCGTCGCCGGCTCCTACTGTTCTGAATCCAGTCAGTAGTTGCTTTCGCCCAATTTTGTTGCGAGATGCGGCAGATGTGACCTGCTTAGTTCCATTTTAGTTTGAAGGCTAGGTTACCTACATCTGCGATTTATTACTTTTATTTTTAGATTAATTGAAAGTCGAAAATTATGCTGAATTGCTGATCATTTATAATTTTTATTAAATCTATTCTTTGAGGACCACTTGTATCTGGCTTACAGCTAAGGAGTCTGTTTCCTAATTCCGACAACATGGGGTTTTTAAGTCAAGAGTGAATAGGTTACTTCTAGACCAGCGTGCCCCATCGTAGACCACATCACCGGTGGAATAAAATGCTAACCTGATCCAATCATAAAAATGTGTCACTGATCAAAGACAGACAGGGTGTAAAAGAACATTATTGATCTTGAAAAAAATAATGAACATAAAGTAACAACTTTTCTAAGCAAATAGGTGACAATAAAGAGTCCTTACCTGCAAGTACACCTTTCCATCTTGCATCTGAATGGAGAAGAAATAGGCGCCTTCTCCGACCAGGTATATCAGACCGTCTGGGGCATAGGTCCTGAAGATCAGGAAGACCTGGTTCATCTCCGGAGTCTGGTACTCTTCGGCGGGCATAGTGACGTGCGAGCGCCCGTTGAAGCGGTACTCCTTGGGACCCGTTTGCCCTGGTAGGAGTTTGTCTCTGGGTGGGTCAAAAGAGGATGGTATTAGTAACATAAATTTACATCACAAATGTAGTGCATTTTACCAGTTATATTTTAAAAAACTGGTAGTTCAAAAAGTAAATTCTAGTAGTCCCCTTAATTTTAATAACTTGATATATAGGGTGACTGGTAATTAGTGACCGATACTTAAACACGTGATTGTACTCATGATTACAAACAACTTTCCCAAAGAAACTTTTTTTATACTTAATCATTCTTGGTAGATCAACATTTTTATATACTACTCGTAACTTCTGCCAGCGTCTTCGCCTGAGTGGAAATAGATTTTTCTATACAAACTTCCAACCCCCGTTTTACCCCCTTAGGGGTGGAGTTTCGTAAAATTCGTTCTTAGCGGATGTCCCTATAAGGAGCCTACCTGCCAATATTTAAGTTTGTAGATGTTATAGTTTCTAATATTTCGTTTTTAATCAGTGAGTGGTATTTCGCTTTAATATATATAGAAGAGAAGATTACCTCTGCCGAGCTCCCTTCAATTCCTCAGCGCTAACGAAATTCCACAATCCTACAGGCGTGTCTCCAATCATCAGCTCTTCAATTTGGCCAACAAACGCTGGGTAGAAGACCGCCTGCAGATTGGCGTTAGTCGGGACTCCTCCCACGTATAGCTTGGACTTCTGATTATCCAGGTTGAAGATCGTATGCTGTCCTGGTAACACAGCCTCTTTGGCGTGCACGTGATCTGATCCATTGTCGAGAGGCTCCCGGATTGATAGTTTCACGTTGCGTCCGACCCTGTTGGTAGGAAATGAAATAAAGCTTAGTAAAAGAATTGAATTTTTGTGAGCAGGAACAATGATAATGATTATTTATATCATGTTCACACACGCACTTCGTATTCTTCGAAAGGTCTGACATGACATCAAATCCTTTGGTAACATGAAGTCCTCCGTAGCCAATTCAAAGCGAATGTTGCGAAGGGATCCGATGCGGTTCACGCGATATCCTACGTGCGCACGAAGTCACCGTTAAGCCACTATTCTAAATTAACTGCTATGCGTCCGCTTCGCTTTACCCGTCGCCGCGCCGTACCCACGTGCGGTTGATCAATTATTTGTTTCATTCATGCCGCTTCGCTTCGCGTTCGTGTTGAATCATCTACGTGGGACTCCGCATGACAGTTATGTTAAGCCCCATGTAAAGTGAGGGTATTAGAAAGTCAAGCACCATTTTACTCTACATATTGTTTACCCAGTTCAAACGCTATCTAAGAGATCACGAAGAAAATGTAGATGGCAGCACCTAAGCGTCTGCTGCCTCCTAAACTAGGTCTGCGTTTTAGGAGCCCATGTTCTTCCAGAAATAATCAAATTAAAAACAGACAACAATATAAGTAGTCATTTAACATAATATACGATACTATTCATTATTAAAAGAATTAATTCTATGCATAATAATAATAATATTTAGTTTTAGTTTCCTTTTATGTTTGTATTGGTGTACAATAAAGGATATAATAAATAAATAAATATTCCACAACTATCACACAACGCCATCTAGTCCCAAACTAAGCAGAGCTTGTGCTATAAGTACTAAATAACTGATAAACATTCTTATATATTTCTATATACATACATAATATAGATAAATTACACCCAAACACAGAATAAATGATTATGCTCATCACACAAACATTTGTCTTGGGTGGGAATTGAACCCAAGAACTCCGGCTTAGCAGTCAGGACAATTGACCACTAGACCAACTTGCCAGTCGAGTCTAGGCATGTTATAAAACAAAGTCTTCCACTGCGTCTGTGTGTCCGCGATAAACTCAAAAACTACATAAAAGATTAGCTTCTACTGGCGGCTCCGCCTGAGTGAATGTAGGTTTCTTCATAAAAACTTTGGACCCCCGTTTCATCGCCTTAGGGGGTGAATTTTGGAAAATCCTCTCTTTGTGCTCACCTACGTTATAAAAGGTAACATTCTTTAATGTACACAAAAACATAACATAATATATGGAGATACAGACGGTTCATGTACAGAGGTGAGCTTAACTCAGCAATGAATTTTCTCCCATTTGCTGGGAGAAAACTCATTGCCCTTTGAATTATAGAAAGAGAACATATTCGAGGGTAGGATGCAGTGCACAGTATAAACCTACATAATTTAGTCAAATATATAATTATAATATACATCTATATATATAAAAGGAGAAACTGACTGACTGACATATCAACGCAGAGCCAAAACTACTGTGACTAGGAGCGTTAAAATTTTGCACATGGTATCCTTTTATGACGTAGGCGAGCACTAAGAGAGGATTTTCCAAAATTCACAACCTAGGGGGATGAAAGGGGGGTTCAAAGTTTGTATAGAAAAACCTATTTAAACGCGGGCGAAGCCGCTGGCAGAAGCTAGTGCTATATATACTAATATTATGTACTTGTGCAAAATGTCACGCTCCCAATCCCAGTAGTTCCGGCTGTGCGTTGATATGTCAGTCAGTCAGTGTCTCCTTTTCTAAATGTAGATTTTCATGCGGTTTTCAACAAAAGCCAGAATGATTCATGAGAGTAAGGTTGCATGTATATCTGGCGCAGTCGGGTAATAATGAAAAACTTATACGGTTTCACATAAGCGAACGTTTACGATAGCGCGATCGAGTGCATTAAAATATTTAGTTGCATCAGTTAAGATGATGAGAGGTGACAACAACTCATTATCAGATCTGGAAGCTGATCTGATAATGAGCTGTTGACACCTTCCATCGTCTACGGACCGGACTGATCGTTTCGCCTCGACTGGAACAATTTGCGAGCAGCGGTCTACCCGTCCGATTATCATTTAGGTGTCTTTAAAGCTAGAGTGAATAGGCTCTTAACGATTGCATCACTGCTTACCATCACGTAGAATCGCAGTCAAGCACTAGATTATATCATAAAAAAAAAATTGACAGATAACTCACCTGTCGACGATGACCTGGTACCAGCGGTTATCGGCGACGAACTTGTCGCTGCCGATCCTGGCAGGATCCCGGCCCGAATCAGCGCTGTCGCCGATGTCCATCTTCAGGTAAGGGTAACCCTTCTCTACGCCGATCACCATGAAGTCGTCCTGGGGAATGAACTTAGGTCATTGACTGCAATATGGACATAAATTCTGAAGCAGTCATTACACTGACAGATGTTGAAGATTATAAGTTACAGTAATAGGGTTGTTTTCTGGGTCTCGCTGACAATATGGCTATGCGTTCACTCTAATTCTATTTAAAACGGATTTCATCAGCCATCAGATTAGACACAAGATGCTAACTTTGTTCAACGTGCTACCAACCATCGCGCCATCCCGCCCCACAACGGGTCGATCGTCGAACGTAGTCGATACAAATACATAAGAACTATAAGACAATTTTCACTGTAATAATTAATAAATTAGTTTTTGATAATTTTGTTTTTTCTTTTCGAGTTTTCCGCCTGCTACTTACGTAATTTACTTGATATAGTTGCCCATCCATTCCAGTATGAAGTCGTTGGTTTTGTAGTTGACGGACATATGTAAACTGCACTTACCTACTTGCTCCTTCTAAGCATAGTGTCGTATGAGGACGTTGGTCTTGTTGTAGACGGACATATGTAAACTGCACTTACCTACTTGCTCCTTCTAAGCATAGTGTCGTATGAGGACGTTGGTCTTGTTGTAGACGGACATATGTAAACTGCACTTACCTACTTGCTCCTTCTAAGCATAATGTCGTATGAGGACGTTGGTCTTGTAATAGACGGACATATGTAATCTGCACTTACCTACTTGCTCCTTCTAAGCATAGTGTCGTATGAGGACGTTGGTCTTGTAATAGACGGCCATATGTAAACTGCACTTACCTACTTGCTCCTTCTAAGCATACTGTCGTATGAGGACGTTGGTCTTGTTGTAGACGGACATGTGTAAACTGCACTTACCGACTTGGTCCTCCTAGTTATACTGTCCTTGGGGTTGCTGAGGTACAGTATGAGACCGTGGGTCTTGTAGTAGACGGACATATGTAAACTGCACTTACCGACTTGGTCCTTCTAAACATAGTGTCGTATGAGGACGTTGGTCTTGTTGTAGACGGACATATGTAAACTGCACTTACCTACTTGCTCCTTCTAAGCATACTGTCGTATGAGGACGTTGGTCTTGTTGTAGACGGACATGTGTAAACTGCACTTACCGACTTGGTCCTCCTAGTTATACTGTCCTTGGGGTTGCTGAGGTACAGTATGAGACCGTGGGTCTTGTAGTAGACGGACATATGTAAACTGCACTTACCGACTTGGTCCTTCTAAACATAGTGTCGTATGAGGACGTTGGTCTTGTTGTAGACGGACATATGTAAACTGCACTTACCTACTTGCTCCTTCTAAGCATAGTGTCGTATGAGGACGTTGGTCTTGTAATAGACGGCCATATGTAAACTGCACTTACCTACTTGCTCCTTCTAAGCATACTGTCGTATGAAGACGTTGGTCTTGTTGTAGACGGACATGTGTAAACTGCACTTACCGACTTGGTCCTCCTAGTTATACTGTCCTTGGGGTTGCTGAGGTACAGTATGAGACCGTGGGTCTTGTAGTAGACGGACATATGTAAACTGCACTTACCGACTTGGTCCTTCTAAACATAGTGTCGTATGAGGACGTTGGTCTTGTTGTAGACGGACATATGTAAACTGCACTTACCTACTTGCTCCTTCTAAGCATACTGTCGTATGAGGACGTTGGTCTTGTAATAGACGGACATATGTAAACTGCACTTACCTACTTGCTCCTTCTAAGCATAGTGTCGTATGAGGACGTTGGTCTTGTAATAGACGGCCATATGTAAACTGCACTTACCTACTTGCTCCTTCTAAGCATACTGTCGTATGAGGACGTTGGTCTTGTTGTAGACGGACATGTGTAAACTGCACTTACCGACTTGGTCCTCCTAGTTATACTGTCCTTGGGGTTGCCGAGGTACAGTATGAGACCGTGGGTCTTGTAGTAGACGGACATATGTAAACTGCACTTACCGACTTGGTCCTTCTAAACATAGTGTCCTTGGAGTTGCCGAGGTACAGTATGAGGCCGTTGCTCTTACAGTAGACGGACATAATAATGCCCACTGCACTTACCGACTTGGTTCTTCTAAGCATAGTGTCCTTGGGGTTGCCGAGGTACAGTATGAGGCCGTCGCTCTCGTTGGTCTTGAAGTAGACGGACACGTGCGTGGACGTGGACATCTCATCGACTGTGTCCGGGAGGCGAGGCTGTAGGGTAGTGTGGCTGTCGAACTCGACTCCTACTTGGATGCGGTTCGCTAATGTGCGGGCCTGAATGAGAACAAAAAATGGTATTGTAAAACGTTTCTTTATATCTCAAAACTGTGATCTACTAGATCTACAAATAAGAATAGTGAAGATTTTTTATTTTTTTTACCGCCTTCGTCTGATATACCCAACAATTACTCTCGTGTTTATTACGCCAGGGTCGCACATCCACGACCAAATACTCAATTTCGTCAGCTCTTCTGTCATCTATGGAGATTGAAGAGCTAAACGAGATGGAGTACCCAGTCGCAAGCTCACGGCCCTGGCGAATAGGATGCGAAAACACTCGTCGGGCAATCTAACGCGGGTCGTTAAAAGGTTTCGTAAGTCTAAGTCAATTTAATAAAAAAAAGCCCCAAAAAAAGGGGTTGCTATGGAATTTAAAGTTGAAGTTAAAGTTTGTTTGATAATTCGACACTTCTAGGCAAGCGCGCTTTATTGTCAACTACATCATCGTTTACCATCAGATGAGGTAGTCAGGCTCGAATTTGACTACAGGACGCTTCTCAAAGGAAGACTCGGCCCTGGTATGAAAGGCAACGAAGGAACAGGAGTGGGTTTAAGTCAGTAAAAGTCTGACGCACCCTCCTGCACCGCCTAAGAGCGAGGGATGTCATTGGATGTTTTTCCCACCGAAAAAAAAGAAGCCTCAGTACTTAGTAGTCAAATTCAGGCGTATATAAATTAAAATAGAGCAGTTAACAATTTTATTTTTACATTATTTGTATCAATTAATTAATTTTATTCAAAATTGCAAATGCATTCAATATTAAGTAATTTAGAAAGCTTTCAATTTGGTGGAAGAGGAATCGAACTTGAAGTAACAGAAAAAGGATGCAAATGCTGAAATGTGACGTCACCAACATTAGGTTACGTGTGTGTGTATTCCCACAATGCACCCCCCCCCTTCCCTCATTTGAAATGTTAATTGCTGCTTCATTTAACAACCAATTTTGATGTTGATTTCAGATTTTTTTTTTAGTGAAATTTGTTGTTTAATTCCGCTAAAGATATCTTTTGCAATGACCATCTATAAATCGCAGGGTCAAACTTTCAACGTTGCAGGCTTCGATATGAGCGTTGAATGTTGTTCACATGGCCAATTATATGTCGGTCTTTCAAGAGTAACCTCAAAAGAAAACATGTTTGTATTGTCTAATGACAAAAAATCTGTGAACGTTGTATATAAAGACATTCTGTAGTATATTTAGTACTAGCGACCCGCCCCGGTGCAATGCTGGACAAAACCGCATCAAAATCCGTTGCGTAGTTTTAAAGATCTAAGCGTACATAGGGACAGACAGCGGGAAGCGACTTTGTTTTATACTATGTTGTGATCAGCATTGCACCCGTGCGAAGCCTGGGGGGGTCGCTAGTAAAAAATATCTCAATTATATTGATTTTTGAATTAGAGTACCTAAATGAATTCAGAATTTTCTTTTTACTAATATAAAAACAAATAAAAGAATAATTTAACTTTAATCGGACTATATATTTTATGGTATATTTATTAATTACCTTTTCGATCCGTTCCTTTAGTTTGATTAACTTGTCGTCGGCGTCCCTGCAACGGCGTTCCAGGTCGTTCTGCCTTATCTTTACGGCGCGGTATTTCTGCGTGATCTTCGGGCTTAGCTTCTCCATGTCTTTCACTGAAATGTAGAATGGCTTGGTCAGATAGATACTCGTACAATACACATCAAAAACAATAATAAACACAATCAGAACTTTAAGGTAGGACTACAATGGCGACCAAGGATTTAAATAGTAAAGATAGGATATCTGAACGTTTGCTTCTACGCAAACAAGAAACACGACATTTTTATGTCTCGCGCACACGACCGCTCTCGAAGGTGGCGAGTTCTTTTCAGTGCAGCTAAGACTTTTTCGTGCCAAATTGTGACGTCAGGAAAGTCACGGTCCAGCCTGTCCCTAAGAGGGCCCTTCTCCACTCGTCTATCGTCAACGTGAGCTGATGAGATAGTTTAAAAGCTTGTCGCTTCATCCAACCCAATCCAGTGCAACTTTTCATGAAGAGGTAACGTGAAAAAAGAGAGAAAACACCTGAAAACTCTGTTGGAATTCGGTAATTCCGTCATTCAGAATTTCGATTAAATGTGCAAGGTTTCTATACTTATATTTGTCATAATCAGTAACAGCGGTTGTATGAAAAATAATGATAATATATCTCGGGTTGGACACTATTAATGAATTTCATTCATGTAGACTGCAAAGTGAGCAGTGGTGGCCGAGTGGTATCGGCTCCGACTTACGAGTTGTAGATTGCGGGTTCAAACCCAGCCAGGCGCATTACTTTGAGGAAAACATCGTGAGGAAACCGGCGTGTCCTAGAACCAAATATTCGAAGACATGTGATATCCACCAACCCGCACTGGGCCTGTGTGGTGGATTACGACCCAATTCCTCTCCTAGAGAGGAGGCCTGAGTCCCAACAGTGGGAACATTATAAAGCTAAACTATGTCAACCGATTCTGCACATACTAATTTCGGGATTGGCTTTTATTGTGTTACATGTTGTATAAATGAAATCCAATAACCGGGTTTAAACGTTTTACGAACCTAAGTTTTCTAGATTGGACGTCATCTTCTGCGCATCGTCCGCCAACTTGGGCAGCGTCTGCGCCCTCTCCTTGCTGGCCGCTAGCTCGGGGCCCAGCTGTGACATATCGTCCAGGGTCGCCTTCACGGTGCGGTTCACCTTGTCGGCCTGCAGCACTTCGTCGGCGAGCGAGACCGGAGGCGGCGCTTTCGGGAGGGACCTGTAACAAGATAATTTGTTTTATTATTATTGTACAGGGTGAATTTTGGCTGGAATATTAATTATATACCTATATTATATTTATGTCGGTGAAGTCAATAGTACGGAAGCCAGTTTGACGAGAAGAAGCGTCATTGTGACGTATACATGCTTTGACAAAATCTGGCCTGAAGTTCGCAGTGTCCGGTTATAAAAGAAGTAATTAAAACTGAAGAGCTCTCTTGATTTTTGGAATTCGTGCGAATAATATTGCCCAGGAACCGTATCTCGGCACATTGTGAATTGGATATCTGAATAATAAATCAGTTGCGTGATCTGAAATTGTTTCGATCGACATCCTGAATCCACACAATAATATATACTAAAACACTAACGATGCAGTTTCAGTTTTCGTCATAATAGCAATAATTATGGCGTGTCTAGCACTGGGTTCCGTCAGTCGTAGTCGCCATTTCACTATGAGATCCTGCCGGAACTCTGTCCGCCATGCCGAGTTTTGCCCCAACGTTGCATCACTTGTTGCCTCCAGATCACATGGTGGCAGACCAGCAAGGAAGCTCGCCGATTCGTGGAAAACCTTCTGGCATGCGTTCAGCTGGGCCGCCGATCACTTTCGCAGCGACGGCGCTCCATAAAGGGACATGGGAAGAACGATGCTTGCGTAGAGCCTCCGCCAGGAGGCGTCTGGACCCCTTAGGTTTGGCAGGAACCGTTTGAGGACAGCCCCAGTTCGATTCAGTTTGGAAACCAGACGTCAGAAGTGCTCCTCTAAATTCCACCGGCTGTCGAGGACGAGTCCCAGGTACTTCATAGTCGACCCGACGCCGATGCGAACTCCTCCTACCTTTAATTGGGAACGCCGACGCGGCGCGCTCCGAGGACCGTGGAAACACATGGCCTCGGATTTGAGCAGCGCCACCTCGAGTCCTAACAGCTGGATCCTCTCAACGACTAGTCTAACAGATATGATGAACTTTCTCTACTACGTTACTTTTTAGGATTCCTTACCTCAAAAGGAAAAAACGTAACCCTTATTGGATCACTTTGTTGTCTGTCCGTCTGTTTGTCTGTCTGTGTGTCAAGACCCTTTATCTCGGGAATGCGTGGAGGTATCCAGTTGAAATTAAAACCGTATACTCCAGTCAGCGGTCCCATGAAGCTATGAAAAACTCAAATTTGTAGTGTCGTCACGAAAAAAAAATTGTTATTCGGAAAAATCTTCGTAACTTAATTCGGGAATCGAAGTATTTTCATCATAAGTTTATAACTCTCAGTGCGCGAGTTGGACTTTTTGGCTTGGATACTGAGTCTCTTAAGCCATGCCTTCGTATAAATAGTTAATTTGTTTACCAGTAGAATATGTTAATGTTTTTGTAGTATTTGGCAGCAAAAGTCATCAATATGCATAATGTCAATCAACTTTCCCGGCAAACTTCGCTAAGGTAACCAAAACTACAATAAAATTCTCAGCTCACATATTGTCCAGTTGCACACTTGAGATAAAAAACTACACCAATTTTACATTAAAATATCCACTAGGAATCAAAACTTTATTCGAAGAAATCCTCCGCGCGCAATTCTCTATTCGGCTGTCAAAGATGCTAGTGCAGGGGCGATGAGATGCGTCGGCAATAGGGATGCGCTCATTCATCGACTTTTTAGTCTAACAGATATGACAAACTTTGTACACGTTACTTACAGTAATATAGCGTTGTTGTCATCGTCAGCGGAATCCCTGGTCCTCGTAGCTTGTTGTAACTGCTGTTCCGCCCATGTCAGGTTAGGGCGGAGGGCTTGTTCTACGGTGGTCTGTGCTTTAGTGGCTGCTTCTAGAAGACGGCTGGATCGATCTCTGGCTGGTACCACGCGGTTGTTGATTTCGTTCGTCTAAAAGGTGGTATTCAATGGTTGGCTTAGTTCTACAGCTGTTTATTCATAAAATTATGTAAATATTACCATTACAGCTATTACACCAATGCGATGCTATTACGAACTATACATCTGTATTAACCGTTTAACCGCCGCGTCGGCTTGGATCGACGAGTGTTTTAGGTAATAGAAGAACACACGAGATTAAATATTTGGTTGTGGATATGCGACCAAATATTGAAAGCTGCTTTATTCTTAAGTGACATAGGCTATATTTTATGTACGTGGGCGAATCCGCGGGCGAAAGCTAGTTTTATATATTTTTAAATATTTCTTCGGGGGTCCGTAACCGACATGCTGTCACTAATTTCCTTAATTTAAGATTTCACATGCTCTTCTTTTATTATTTCTACACACTATTGTCTATATTTCTTCCTATCTCTCCTTTCGCAGTTCTGCTGGAAGAAATTTCTTTAAGAAATAAGCGATTTTGTAAAAAATTTATAACAATGTATCTTTGACCCCTGAGTTTGTTTCGGTGTTTCTTCTCAGAGTAATCAGCTAGGAAACAAAGGCCTCATGTAGTTTAAAAATGACGAAAAAAAAATTTACGTGTAAAAGTGTTACCTATTTACAAAAAAAAAATATCATTTATCACTTCTCTTGTATTTATGTGTGTATATAAATTATAAAATAAATACATAATACTCCCACTCTGGGTACAGTGGACGGAGTTTATTGATATATTCCCTACCAAAAAAAAAGGAATGTCTCAAACTTACCAGCTGAGTGATATTCTTGACTCCCTGCTCGGCGTCGTCTGCTGCCTTCTTGGCGTCGCCTATCTCAGTCACTATAGAGGAATAGCCGGAAGCCGCGGTGTATGCGTGCTGCGTGCGTGAGTTATTGCTTTCTCTCTCTGCCAAGTAGCGTAAGTTGTCCGCCTGGGTACCACCGAAAGGTTAGAAAGAAGTTTAAGAAGCTTGAAATCACGATTTAGTCCTAAAATAATAAACAAAGCATGTGCATGCATCCGAAGACTCTAAAGAAAAAAGTTAAACTTTTAAAGAATTTTCCGCTCAGTTTGTTGTTTTACGAAACATGTACTCGTAAATCGGTCTTTTCAGCTTCCAGGACCTGTACCATGACGTTTAAAGTAAGATTGTTTCATTCTTATTTCCAGTGTGGGTAAGAGATGGCGCTAGACAACCTGTATAGCTCTGTCTCTTACCCACACTGAAATAAGAATGAAACAATCTTACTTTGAACGTCATGGTAACCCCGCAGGTCTGAGTCAGTAGTATTTTTTCAATGTACCATTAAGTGAGATACTTGTTATAATTGAAAAAGAATACAGAAATCGGTGTGCCGCCGCACATGACCACTTGGTGGTAGAAATCGTTTCCTACCGCAGTGGTCTGTAAACTGATTAGAATGAGGATCAATCATATAATAGCAAATCTGATTTTTACTAAGTACATCATATGTGTAATTAATCCGTCAAGAAAAGGTGGATTTATTAAAGTTTTTCTAAACGGCAACTTGGAAACGCGCGCTCTCGCTGGACTGTTTACGATGACGTCATCTGTCATGATCCGTGCGACGAACGGCTTGACCGTATTCATTCGCCGGTAGATTCGACCGATCATGACAGATGACGTCACAGCGAGGCGTTTCATTCTCGGGCGCGTTTCTGGAACTAATACACCAAAATTGCTGTATTTTCGTCATTTTTGGTCCGATTTAAATATTTTTTTACAGTATTTACTAATTTTCTTGACGCTATAAGTCTGCATACTCCAAAAAAATCATGACTGAATCTCATTATACTCTTACTAAAACTTACAATACAAGTGATAGTGATTTGACCATTACATATTTACTTGTATGGACTTTTTTTTTTTATTCCAGACCTATCACACAACGCCGTCTAGTCCCAAGCTAAGCAGAGCTTGTGTTATGGGTACTAGACAACTGATAAACATACTTATATATTTCTAAATACATACACATATAGATAAATTACACCCAGACACAGAACAAATGATTGTGCTCATCACACAAACATTTGTCCTGGGTGGGAATCGAACCCACGACCTCCGGCATAGCAGTCAGGGCCACTAACCACTAGACCAACAGGCCAGTCATTTACTTAGACTTTAAAAGAGACTTTGACCCTTGAGTTTGTTTCGGTGTTTCTTCTCAGGGTAGTCAGCTAGGAAACACCGGCCTCATCTAGTTTAAAATTACAAAAAAAAATTGACGTGTAAAAGTGTTTTATAAACCTATTTGCAGAATAAATATCATTTATCATTTAACAATCGTACATAACACAAACAACCCACCCTGTTCCTCAACATAGATGTATGTTGATACGCCACTTCAGTAAAGTTCCTCAGTTCCGGCATCTTCTCATCAAATTCAGTCAGTCTGTCGACCATGTCTTGGTTAGCGGTGTGGATGTCACCCAGAGCCTTGCTAGAGTTATCCACGACTGCTGCTGTGACTACGTTGAAGAAGGTCGAGTTTCCAATGTCGTAACCGGC
This sequence comes from Mythimna pallens, assembly GCA_961205895.1. Classification (NCBI taxonomy): domain Eukaryota; kingdom Metazoa; phylum Arthropoda; class Insecta; order Lepidoptera; family Noctuidae; genus Mythimna; species Mythimna pallens. The sequence goes on from OY540824.1 coordinate 3,569,507, forward strand.
GTCGATGAGGTCTGTCATCGCAGCTGTGTTCAGTTTTGTTACCGATGTTACTTTGTTGCCGAATTTTGATTGTCTGGAAGAGGAATCGTACATTACATTCATAATAAGCATAATCAGCCTTTTAATGTTCCTACTGCTGGGATTCAGACGTCCTCTCTAGGAGAGGGAATGGGTTGGTGAATGTCACATGTCTTCGAATTTTTGGTTCTAGTACATGCCGGTTTCCTCACGATGTTTTCCTTCACCGTTTTGAGAGCAGTGGTGATGAAATAAATTACACAAAGTAATGCGCCTGGCTAGCTACATTCATTTTTTTTTTTTGTAATACATAGCATAGCAAATCAGCCTTGTACTGGTCCCACTGCTGGGACTCAAGCCTCCTCTCTAGGAAAGGGAATGGGCTGAAATCCACCACACGCCCTGTGCGGATTTGTGGATGTCACATGTTTTCGATTTTTTATCACGATGTTTTCCTTCACCGTTTAGAATTATCCTGTATTTTTTTTTGTGCGAAACAACATATAACACTAAAGAAATTGTTATTTGAAAACACTAATATTGACATTAGGAAAAGTGGAGGCGTGGGGAATACGTCTTACTATCTCTTTCGTATAGGTGCACGTAGCCTAATGGCGGTGACGTCACAGATCAGATGTAGGCCTACATGGGCCCTGATATAAAATGTCACAAGCTAGCGCACGGTTCCAATTGGTCGTTTCTTATGGAGTAAGACCCGGCAAAAAACTCTATGGCAACTCTTTTGAAAAAGAATGTTTGGTTTTACAATATTGCTATATTACAATATCAATAGGTATATGAGAACAATGTAGACCAGTTAATGTCCAATATTGACTGGTCTACACTGTCCTAAAAAAATTATAATAATAAGCTGATATGTAAAAGGATTCTAAGGCGAAATATAAAGCAAGAATTTCGGCCTCCCTCTACGCCAGTGACATGTAATCGAATCTATTATTGTATACTTAGTGTTTGTTTTATTCTGTTTTTATCTATTTCTACTTTCTTTTTTAGTATGGATAGGCCTTTACGGGACTTCAAATAAAACGTGGACTGTATTTTAAAATCTATATTACGTCGATTACAATATCGTGCGAAGTGCCTATAGCGAACCGCGTCTGTGAGCCGAGTGCCGGCGCGTGAGCGGCAAAGGTTGTTCCCCGGGTCCCACGTGCACCTTCGTGTGGCCATCCGTAGCGATGCGCCGACAAGTAACCTGTTTCCTTTATTGTCCTCTGTTATGTATCATAATTGTATATATAACCTAAGTTTGCAACCAATCGGTTATCTGTGTTGTAAATGTTGTATTTAACCGTAATTGGCATATATATTAAAACAATAACTAAGATTTTGTTTATACCTATAATATGTACTGTGGGTGAACCTAAATAAATAATGATTATTAAAAAAGTGGGTCGAAATAGAAAGTAATCTATGAATCCGTAGAGTCTACAGTGTTCTCACATTTTAATATAAAGAGGTAAAGTTTTTTTATTGTTTTTATGTTTTTTTTGTTTGTATGTGGTAATCTCTGGAACTGATGGTCCGATTGCTAAAATTTTTCACCGATAGAAAGCTGCTTTATTCCTGAGTGACATAGGCAATATTTTATGTACGCAAGCGAAGCCACGAGCAAAATCTAGTAAATTATATAAAGAAGAGGTGATGGTACCTGTTCTTAGCGTTTAGTTGCTCAGCACTATCGGCAGTATGCTGCGCCAGGTCCGTGTACTGCAGCATCTCGTCTAATTTGTCCTTCAGGTCGCGAGTGTCGTTCACTAGTATGTGGAATTTCTGTAAAAGCAAAAAAGTTTAGTGAATTTTTTTATGTCTGTTTAGGGATAATTAAACTGCACTTTCATTTATAAGTGACATCATCATCATCATCATCATTTCAGCCGAAGGCCGTCTACTGTTGGACATAGGCCTCCCCCAAGTGTCGCCACAATGAACGGTCCTGTGCGTCTCGCATCCATCGGACTCTCGCAACCGTTACTAAGTCATCGGTCCACCTTGTAGGAGGCCTTCCAACGCATAATTGACATAATCTTTACATATTTATAATTTTTCTGTCCGTATGTTTGTCACCTAATTTCTCCTAAACGGCTTGACCGATTTGGATGTAGTTTTGTGTATATATTTGAGTGGGTTTCTGGATAGTTTGAAAATATAATTGGCGCTGCAATGCGGTTCTTAATTTAGGCTCGTATGCTAGTATTAATATTGATTGGTATTTATTAGTATGTATAATATATTTGTATGAGTGGTCCCGACAGGCAATATTCTATAAATGAAAGCTGACTTTACGTTAGAAAAAAAATTGAGAGCCCAAAAGCTTTGCCATTGGTAGAAGGCACCGAAATAAGGTTTTCAATTATTCGGAAAAAAAAATGGGGTTCTCAACCCGGTAGGGTTCAATTATATACATTTATATTACACTCCAAAACAGTTTTACGTCCGTTGCGTCAGAACCACAGGTTCAGTTGAAAATCAGCGTCAGGCACTAGTTGTCTGACATTCATGCTGAACTGGACCTATTTTGGTGCAGCCGTGAGGCACACAAATACATTTTTTGTTACTTCTTTTTTTTATTTTTTTTTTTGTTTCGTGTTTACCCTTTAATGTGGTTGTGCCTTGTGCTGTACCAAATAAATTCTTTTCTTTCTTTCTTTCTTTCTTTCTATATCTTCAAACCGTCCAGGGATCAACACAAATATATACACACAATATTTAATCCAAATTGGTCAAGCCGTTTAGGAGGGGTTAGGTGATAAACACACGTAAGTTCAAATTCATTAAATCTATATCTCATTAATATATTATCTTATTTAAAAACAATCAACAAAGACAACGCGGTCTAGCAGTGCGCACTGCACATAAATACGAATAGTGAGTTCCTGAGGCTCCATTTTCTATTTTACGACCTACACTGAAATGTTGAAGGGATGGAGCTATTTACCTTAGAATATTTATTTTTTCTGGCTGACTGACTTCTTGACATTTCAAAAGTGCCTGTAAATGGTTTATCTATATATATAAAAATTAATAGCTGTTCGTTAGTCTCGCTAAAACTCGAGAACGGCTGGACCGATTTGCCTAATTTTGGTCTTGAAATATTTGAGATAGTCCAGGGAAGGTTTAAACGGTGAGAAAAAATGGAAAAAATCACGAAAAAAAAAATACCTAATACAACGCCATCTCTAATTAAAATGTTATTATAAAATGTATTATGCTATTCTGGTAATGCCAGTAGATGGCGTTATCCTTACTATTAGGCGGTACGAAGTTCGCCAGGTCAGCTAGTTTGAAATAAATGCTTTTGAATCTTTTGAACTACAAATATTTAAAGGGCTTAATACTCGTAGAAAAGGTCTTTTTATTATTTAAGTAAAGTCTCAATAAATAATATTCATAAACAGCAAAGTTATTAGAGTTTGTTTATATCCCAAAATGTTGCTAAATTTATGGAGATATTGTAAAGAGCAAAACAACTGAGCGTAGTATTTTTTTCTTTTCTAGTAGCAATTGTTATGGATGATTGGTTGAATCATCAATTATGAATTTACCAATTATGACAAGTTTTCGTGGACAATTTTGGGATTTAGTTTTTTTTTTTTACTTTAGACTACACAAATCAACCCGTTACTATGATTTATTTATTTATCATAACTTCATGCAACACAAAAGTACAAAGGCGGACTTAATGCCTTAGGCATTCTCTACCAGTCAACCTAGGGTGGTGAAGAGAAAATGTGGCAGGTGCATAAAAATACAGAAGAATAAACTTCAAAAGTATGTATATATATATATCTACAAAATAAACATACATATATAATTTAATATAATATATACATATATATTACTAGCTTCTGCCAGCGGTTTCGCCCGCGTAAAAGTAGGTTTTACCATACGAACTTTGGACCCCCATTTCAACCCCTTAGGGGTGGAATTTAGGAATATCCTTCCTTAGTGCTCACCTACATCATAAAAGGAAGCCTTATGCACAATTTAACACACTTAGTCCTAATAGTTTCGGCTGTCCGTTGATATGTCAGTCAGTCAGTTTCTCCTTTTATATATATAGATAATATTATTATATTTTATTGTTTATGATCAGTAACGGGTACGGATGGAGCCTCATTTTTTTTTGCACTAATTCCCTCTTTCTCGCTCGCTCGCCATTTTAACTCATCGTTATCACAGTATAGATATGGAACAGTACGGAAACTACGTACAAATTTTCGAAACGCTTTGCTACTGTATGCACCGCGAGAAACGCTTAGGAGTCTCGTCGATGTGTATGTTTGCGTGAGTGTGCCGTTTCGAACATTTGTACATAGTTTCCTTACTGTTCCATATCTATACTGTGTCATCATTGTAAGACCCCTGCTCGGTTACCTGAGCCTGTTCGTTGACGGGTTGCACAAACACGTTCATGCGCTCGATCTGCTTGGTGGCGTTGATGAAGGCGCTGTCGGCTTGCAGCTTCTTCGGCGCCAGGTCCTTGGCTGAGGAATACAATAACCATGAGCTATGTTTGTTCATGTAACCTACTAGCAGTACAAGATTTTCTCTTGTGTTAGATAATAAATAATAATAATATTCAACAACTATTACAAAACATCGCCTAGTCCCAAGCTAAGCAGAGCTTGTGTTATGAGTACTAGACAACTGATTAACATACTTATATATTTCTAAATACATACATATTATAGATAAACATGTATGCGTGCATGCATGTTACGGCACATCCCTGATGAGACTGTACAACGGTCTCCCCTGAGCCTCTTTGAGCACGGCAGCACGTGATCACTGTGCCACCGTCTTCCTTGTAATCACTCGAAGGGCGGGCAGAGTCCCCACTCTGCACGCCCGTTGTTCCAAAGTCCCGCCTGCATTGGATGATACAAGCGGCGTTTCAGCGTGTTAAGCATCGAGGCGGTTCCTCCCCGACGCCTTCTTCTTCGAGCGGGTTCAGTCCTCTTACGGTTCCGTTCAGCCGCCTCCTTCTCAACCATTACGGTCTCACAGAAGGAGGCAAATGTTACTGTCCCTATTGACCAAGAACCTTTCCAATCGGCTACTCGTGTCCACCAGAAACTAGTCAATTAACTACGCTTAATCTGAGGCCTCAAGATTGTGTCTGACGATACAAAGTCTTCACTCTTATACACGTTCAGCAATCATGATGGTCAGTGATTTTTTTTTATGGTTCTATTCCTGGGCAAAGGCCACACGACTCCTTCCACCGTTCGCGACTCAAGTGATCTGATACAACCAAGTCTTACTGTATCAAGACGCCAGATCTGTACTACTTTGCTTTACAGTATGCCTGGTAAGTGTCTAAAGATTAACAAGATTTCATTTTCAAAACGCACCATTAATATCCCCCTAGATCTGCCTCACGTCAGTCAGCGCGCTGTTCGCTTGTGTGTGACTATGGTTTGACCTGCTCGCTAATGTTTGTATGTTTCATCACTTACCAGCGATATCCCCTTTGATCTGCCTCGCCTCCGCCAGCGCGCTGTCCACTTTAGGCTGCTGACTGAGCTCAAGGCCGGTGGCCAGATCTGCCACATGCTTGACTATGGCCTTAGCCTTCTCGCTGCTGTCGCGGACGGAAGCCAGGGTCTTGTCTGCATCGGCAGCTATGTCGGCTGCTCGGGTGATTTGTTTATCCGAATCTGTGGCTGCAAATTCAGCCTGCGGGGGGAAAACTAGTCTTTAAGTAAAGGATGTCATAGAAAGTTATCAAGTGATAAAATATTATAATTTATACATCATGTATCAAGCAGGGGCGGCTGTACTTTAAGTGCACTCGTGCGCCGAACTACCAGATCTTAATAGGTTCAGAAAAAACATAAGATGCTTAATGTAACTATCTAATTAACTTTCTGTTCATTATTCTATTAGCAAAATTATGACGAAACCATTTCAATTCTTAACTACATGTGTTAAGGTTTATTTTTGCAGTAAAGAAAATTTCTCGTGCGCTAGGCAAAGCGCACGGCGAACGCTCATACAACTTCTATGAAACACGAACTAAGACGCCTGGCGCGTGAGACAGAGATAGTTTAGTAGAAAATGTACTGCAAAATAATACCGCTCCCGTGCGCCGCTCGAGCGAGCCGAAGGTTACCGAAAGCGCACGAGGTGTTACGAAATTCGTCCGAACCGGCCGGCTCACTAACTGCCACATCGCAGTAGGGTTGCCATTTTTGAATAAAAATAACGTATCATATTTTTTAGTAGGAAAAAATGAATTCGAATGAATAAAGTTTTTTTTTTTCAAAATTTTATTTATGTGTTGGTTTTCTCTCTTGAAAACAATTTTGTATGTGCTGCTTAAATACACTAACAGTTTTCCTTGAGGTATTTTTACAATTTGGAAACGTATTCGTGTTTCAAGGTAGAAGCATCGATAAATAGTTCAGTAATTATTCATATTAGTGTTTCTTTTTATGTATTACCGTATAGATTTAATCTCATATACTTAATTTTTTGCAAAAGTATAAAGAATATTTACCAAAAATAAAGTAAGATACGTTATTATAAAGTATGGTTGGCAACCCTTCATCGCAGACGCGTGTTTTTGTTTGTAATTTTGTGTTTGTTTACATTTTGCAAGGATTTACGTATTACTGTGTTGTGGTTGTGTGCAATTATTAAAAAGTGGTGAAAATGAGCTTTAACATTGACTAGGTACTACTATATTAAAACAAACAATAAATTAGATTTAAAATTGGCGGGACCACCTAGGCCTTTTTTAATTTGAAACAGGAGTGTAGGTACCTACATAAATCCAAAAACAATCTTTATACAACTTGACGCTGGCGGATGCACAAGAGTGTTAACTTATTCTCCTGTCGATGGAACGGGAGGAGAAAAAAAAAAGAAAAACATTTAGGTAGGTACGCGGAGTTTTAAAAATGAAAAGAAATGGTTGTGTGGATGTGAGCGGCTCAATATAATCTCTTTTGTTTTTCTGGTACTGTTTTGGCGGTGAGTCGTTTTGGACGGAAACAGAAATTATGTAGTGATTTGACGCATTTATGTGAAAAAAAAAAACATGATGTAATGAGTTTGTCTGTGTTGGGCTCCGTAGATATTCGTAACCAATTTGATTCTGTTTACAGAACTAATCTAATAAAATTTAACGAACAAGTTTATAAAGGTTTCACGCACTTAACTGATCAATTAATTTTGCAAATACAGTCCACATAACCACAGTAGTATAATGCGCATCCATAATGCTTTTTTTGCACCTATGAATTCGAATAGGTACATAGGCAGTAAGCTAGTATAGTGCACCACCACTTCTATGACGCACCAGCCGCCACTGGTATCAAGTATCGACGCACAAACGTATACCATGGATCCAAACCAAGTTATCTAATTGGTTGCAAAAAGTGCCATCACATTAATCCGAAACAATCATCTCATAAGTATTCTCAAAAATGTTACATATCCATATAAAGGCTATCTTAATTGTATCTGACGGCTTATATTTGATCATTTCCGAGACCTGGCTCCTGAGATACAAGTTTTTATTTTACGTAGTTTAGGAGTCAAATGTTCATTTTATTTCGATTGAACAGTGTTTGTATAACTTATACATCTAACTACTCATGTCATCCTATACTGTTACTGTGTGTATTATCTATATATATATAAAAGTGGAAACTGACTGACTGACATATCAACGCACAGCCAAAACTACTGGAACTAGGAGCGTGAAATTTTGCACAAGGTTTCCTTTTATAGGAAATAGAACACTAAGATAGGATTTTCCGAAATTCACTCCCTAAGGGGATGAAACGGGTGTTCAAAGTCTGTATGGAGAAATCCACTTTTATGCGGGCATACAATATTTTATAAATATTGAACCATAGACAGACGCCTGTCGCCGCGCTCCAACATCATTTGACATACCATAGACAAACGGAGGAACACGAGCGCACGATTCACGGATATTAGTGTTCTGTGGTACGATCAGATGACCTTGGAGGTATGTTTTGATTCAATGGAATATCCAGGGCAGAGAAGCCATCGAAGCCTATTATTGCTCCTGCATGATGGGTATGAGAATTCTAGGTGCCTGTGCCCATACTGTTAGCATAATATGGTACTTAGGTGTTGACAGGCATCTACATAACTTCGTAGGTCCATAGCTCCGTAGAGCAAGTGCCTGGGATGGTGTTTCTGCTGTGTTTTGTAATAAAACTGTGCTTTTTAAGATTAATGATTTTTGATTATTATTTTTTTTCGTACAAAAAACGAACGATAGGATTTAAGAAGCTAATTCCTTCTCTCTTTAGACAGAAAAATCGACTGTCAGAAGAAAAAGTAGGGATATAAAAGGCCATGCAAATTGATTGAACTTACAGATCTAAGTAGATTCTTGGCGCTATTCTCCAACGTCTTGACGGCAGCGGTGACGTCGGCGACGTCCACGTTCTTGAGTTCGGCGACCTTCGGCTGAAGCAGTTTCGTCTGGTTCGCGATATAGTTCAGACGCTGCGTTGTGAAGAACGAGTCAGCTTTGTCCTGAAAGAGATAAATTTGAATTAGAAGATCAACTTTATTTTTACTAGCTTTTGCCTGTGGCTTCGCCCGCGTACTTCAAATACACCACTAGTTTTTAATTAGTACAAATACTTAAAGGGCTTATTAGAAAAGGTCTTGTTATTATTTAAGTAAAGTCTCAATAAATTATATTCATAAACACCACAGTTATTAGCGTTTGTCTATATTTCAAGATGTCACTCAATTTATGGAAATATTGTACAGGCAGATTATGAATGAAAAACAATGGAAAAACACTACATAGTATTTTCTAGTAGCAAAATTGTTATGAATATTGATTCAATAACGAATTTACCATGACAAATTATCGTGGTCAATTTTGGGATTTCGGTTTTTTTTTTACTTTTGACTACATAAATATGATTAGTAACGGGAAAAGATAAAGCCCAATTATTTTTCGTACTAATTAAAAACTAGGGTTGTATAGCCTATGTTACTCAGAAATAAAGCAGCTGTCTATCGGTGAAAACAATTTCAGCTATCGAACTATTACTTTCAGAACTTACCTCCTACAAAAATTAAAACAAAACTTTACTTTTTTATAATATCAGTATAGAAATACATTTGAATTCAGAATTCAATATACATCAAATTTCTTGGAACAAAAACCACTACGTTTTTTTAAGGTGGGAAAATCATCTAATGACAAATCTCGCTCTTGGGCGGAGCGAGAGATAGTGTCAGACTTTTACTGACTAAAAACCCACTCCTGTTCCTTCGTTGCGTTCGTCCCAGGGCCCCGGGTTTCGTTTTCACACTACCCATGGCCCCAGTAGGCTTCGACCCTGCTGGGCCCCTACGATTTGCTGACATCTCCCTGAGGCAAAAAAAAAGGCGCGCGTGGAACAATACGCGTCGTCGACGACTTGGGCTCGGTCCGGACGGTTACCGGACGGTCGGACGGCGAGCCACCCATTGCTCGCCGTCAGCAAGCCCGTGCCTACGGTGGCCGGAAATCGGAATCGGAATCCCGGCAGCGGTTAGGGCGTGAGGTCCGTTGCCTCACGCGATCGGCCGCCTCCTTTGCTAGCATTACTGCTTCGTAGAAGGAGGCGACCGCCTGCCACTCCTCCTCGCTCCGAACCATGGCCTGTTTTTTTAAGGTGAGAAACCATTCAATGACATCTAGGGCGCAGCGGGTTTAACTTTTACTATATTATATACTTTGTAACCACTCCTATGTTCCTATTTTGCCTTGCGTTTCAGGACTCTGGGTATCCTTTTCGTAAGCCATTGCTCCAGTAGGCTTCGGTCCTGCTGGGCCTCTACGGACCACTACGTTTTACAGACCAATTTTATAGCTTCTTGAGGGCTTTTTTATTACAAATCACACTAATATTGAACGTGTGTATATTTTTGTTACTTTTTACTTTATTTCTGTAGTACAGTTGAAGTGCTATGGATAAAAATTGTATCGAATTGGGTTAAAGTACGAGAATTTATTTTCTCTCTAAAATATACCTTATCACACTTACTTTAAAGTCCTTAGTTTCGTTGGCAAGCAGAGCGCTCATGTCCTCAATGGTGAAGAGTAGAGCATCCGTGCAGGAGTCGCACTCCAGACAGCCCTCGCCTGGTAGCAGGACCCATCTGTGAACATCCATAGGTGTATTTCGATATATGTACTTGGTTTTCAATCGTTTTTAAGCTATTGCATAGCTTCTATCGCGGGCCTTGAGCGCGGGGACCGAATCCAGAAATTCCGTAACGAAAAAACCTCACGCTCCCCACTCCGACGGGCACGGAGGTGTGGCTTGAAGGCCGTGCATTGTCTAACGTCGTTTCTTTTCGGCAGTCTTCGACACGGTGTTTGTGTGCGTGCAACTAGACGTATTGTACGACTCTACGTAGCTCGCACGAATCGAGACGAGCTGCTCCGAAATCGGACGAATACATAAGCAGCTGTTTATGAGAAATGCTATGCAATAGCTTTACCGCGGCAGTCCCCGAGTGTTATTTAATCTAGGTAAATAAATAAATAAATACATGATTAATACAGTGATCCCTATATATAGATATGTCACTGTGGTATCAGCACAGGTTGGAATTGGTAGAGTCAAAGACATTAAATATATACTACCAATAGACAGGACATAGCGAACAAAATCGTGATCTGATACTTATTACCTAGTGGTCATAAGTCGCTCACTATAGTATGACGCCCCTACACGTCAAGACGTGTTTGTATCCGCTCTATGCATTAAAAGAAAATAATTTTCTGAGAAAATATGCCAAACTGCGCATTACGCTATTTCAAATCTTGTTATGATAAAATGACTGGACCTAACTTCGATTTATTTTCGTAAATATTTTTGGTATCTACGAAGTAATTAAATAAAATTCAATAATTTTTATAAATAGTTCTAGAACATTTGCTGATTTTGTGGTAACGCCAACTATTGCTGAAAAGCTCAACCTTACCTTGTATCACACACCGAGGCTCTACCCCAAGCTCATAACGTGATCCATTTTACGACCTAAACCGAACTGCTAAAGGGATGGAGCTACATAGGGTGTATAGCTCCATCACTCTTTTTCGCTCGTACGACTGACATTTTAACATTATCATGGTAAGGCCCCTGGCCACCTACCGAGCGATAGTTAAATAAAAAACTTGAGAGGTGTCAAGGGACACCCGGATGGAACGAAGTTCCTCTGATTCGGTAACTGAAACTAATTTCTCAACCATTTCATTAAAATCTTTGGAATCTTTGAATCAATCAATCAATCAATCAACCAATCTTTCAATCAATATTTCAATCAAACAATCAATCAATCTTTCAATCAATCAATCAATATTTCATCAATCAGTCTTTCAATCAATCAATCTTCCAATTAATCAAACTTTCAATCAATCAATCTTTCAATTAATCAATCTCTCAATCAATCTCTAAATCTTTCAATTTTTGAATAAATCAATCAATCTTTGAATCTTTGGTATCTTTGGAATCTTTGAATTTTATTACAATTCCTTCACTAATTAATCGAAAGGAACTTCGTTCCATCAGAATCTGTGAATGAAGTGTCGTTACAACTTTTGGTCTTAATTTTTTCCGTTTAGCTCCCTTTCGCAATGCGCGATAAGGAACTTTGTTCCAAAAGTAGATTCAGGCTTGCGCTTGGCTAGCGACATCTTTCTTGCCAATTAGGAACAATTCAGGCTTGTAGCGACACCTATCTTACCAATTAGGAACTAAAAAAAGTGTCGTGACAACTTTTCGTAAGAATTTTTTCCGTCTAGCCCCCTTTCACAACGCGCGATAAGAAACTTCGTTCCAATTATAAATTTTGACAAATTTAATTCGCATGTTTGCTATTCAAAGCCAGATGGCATCACTGAGGCATAGGATGACAGTTTTTCTAAGACATTTGTTCTGATAGCCGCTCTATTGTATCTCTTTAAATCTCTTTGGGTGGAGTAAGAGCCCCTGGCTGCCAGACTTTTGTCATTTTATAAAAGCATTTAGTTAGTTTGTATGTCCCCGACACAGGTATGAACGATACCCTACTATGTCATTTCAGTTATGGTGGCTTTGGCAGGTAACAGGTAACAAAAGTGTGTAATATGCGAGTAGCACCTAAATTCATTCAATTATAAAACTCAATATTGGTATATGTTCTTCTGTATGGTAATAGTAATCATGGTCATCCATTGCCAGACACTTAGGCCGCTATGGTTTTAGTCAGTAAAAGTCTGACACGCCCTCCCGCTCCACCCAGAGCGAAGCCATTTTGATGATTTCCCACATTAAAAAAAAACAACCCATTGGCGTTTTACGAGCGTTGGCGACGTTACGCCAGTGGGATAGCGGCCTTCGTGTGGTAACAAACCCTGGACCGCTCAACTCCACGGTTACTCTTTAAAAACTAATAAACTGTAAACTCTCTAACAGAGCTGGTCTGTATGGAAACTTTGAAGGAGCAGTCTTGCTAAGCCTAGGCGCTTAGTGCTCTTTGGTAACTATATGAGACCTGTCTGAAGGCTTTAATTTTATTACTCTGGCCGCCGAGGCCCACCGTCTTTCATTGTCTTAATTCATTCTATGTTAATGGGTATTATGGGTACTATGTACTAGTTTGGAAATCGTCACATTTGTCACACCTGTTTGTTACACACATTATGTTGTTTGTGGCTTGGTATTTAACAAGGCTTTTTTAATTTACAATTGGCGTAAAAATCAGCGACCCTCATACAATTAAAACGAATCTAATGACACCTTTCACGCTAAAATGCAACAAGTCTTTTAGGTTCTAGGTCATGCCAAAAAATATACATACATACCGTCTTCTTGCACAGTCGGGTAAAGAAAAGAAAGAGACATCGATTACCTTTCCGGGCAGCGGTCGCATTTCTCTCCGACGACGCCGGGGAGACACTCGCACTGTCCGGTAGCGTTGCACGTGAACCCGAGCGAGTAGCCCGTGTTGCAGTTACAGTCTGCAGCAAACATATGTATATTAGCAGTTTCATGTGCGTGTGACGAAACGGGACTTTTTTTTATTTATTTATTTTACAAAAGGTACAGTTAGGGATCAAAATTGCAGTTGTACTCTACCAATGCTAAAGTGTCTAAAATTACTTCGCTACAGAAGTTCAATAGTCCACAACTAGTTTATGCAATACTTTAGATTCTATGCTATCAATTAAATCAGTCGTGAAGCATTGACCCTCTTCTACAAAGAAATTACAGACATTTTAGCTTTGGTAAGGTGGAGCTGCAATTTTGACCCCTGACTGCACATAAAAATATAAATAGAGATAATACTCGAAGGCAGAATAATGATTATGAACAGCATATATTGAAGGCTGATGAAATCATAAAGAGTTAAATTAGGAAGAAATCTACTTACGATCGCATCCTTCCTTGGTGTAGTTCCAGTACCCTGCCGCGCACTGATCGCAATGTTTACCAGTCACGCCCTTGGAGCAACTACAATAACAAAAAAAAAAACATGTGTGAAATTCAGTAAAAAATTGTTTTGAAATCATCGACTTTTGAAAGTTGAATATTGATTGATTGAATGTACGAAAGAAAGCAGTTATAGTTTGTTTTACAACCCCATAAGTATTGTTTATCGACTCATTTCGCAACAAAGGGCGTAAAGACCATTTTGGAGAAATGAAAAACCTTTTTAATACGGTTTTAAATCACTCAATTTTTACACACGGTGTCTAAATCTATTTTTTTTTACTCTCCTTTCCTAGGTAACTACGAAAGGAGAGTAAAAAAATATAGATTTTCTGGAAGAGTTTTCTATAGAACAAACACTACCTTTGTACCTACTTTTTTCTGCTTTCTTCTTTTTGTTTTTTATTACATGAACTGTTAGATAAATCTTTATAAAAAGCCAAGGCCCCATCAAACAGATGGTGGATGAGGCCGAAAGGTTCTGGAGTGGCGAACACGTGCCGAAAGACGCAGCTTTGGATGGCCTCCCACAAGGTGGATCGATAACTTGGTGAGGGTCACAGGAATCCGACACTTGTGGGAGGCCTATGTCCAAAAGTCGAAGGAAGTCTTTCGGCTAAAGTGATAATGACAAAGGCTTAGCAGATTGATTGACTAACTTGCACTGTCCAGTGTTGTGGTCGCACTGGGCGGACTCGGAGGCGATGCCACAGTCGCATGGCGTGCAACCCTGGCCGCTGTTCAGGCCGTAATGGTTGGGTGAACACTGGTCACAGCGGTAGCCTATAACGCCAGGCCGACACACGCACGTACCAGTGGCCGGGTCACAGCGTTCCATGCCGAATTCGTCGCAGCTGCAGGCTGCGGGAGACAATTTGGCGCGTTATAACTTCGATTTGTTAAAATTTTTGGCTTGGATAACAAAGCCAAGCCATATCTTCAGAAATCAGAAACGTTTATTTTAAATAGACCAATTAAAGGCACTTTTGAATTGTCAAAATGTCGGTCAAACAAAAAAAAACAAGTGAAGCTAAATTGTACGTTCCAAAGCGTAGATCTCAATGGAGAAGAACGTGGAAGAAAAACCATGGACACTTTTAAATCATATTATGAGTTACATAAATCTTGGTTACATATTTTTTGTCGCTTCTATTATGTGAGTACAATGTAGATAAGTAATAAAAAAACAAATTAAAAAATAGAAACTAAATTAAGCCAATGGCAGCTAAGAGATGTCCGGTCTCAACTGACGGCACCCGTTCACGAGCATGACGCGTGCATCAGCCCCACTCAGCTTAATCATTTTGAAGGGAACTGAATGACCCAATAACACGTGCCACCATCAGCGAGACATTTGAGTGAGCATGTCAAACTCCCAACTGCCATGCTCGTAATGTCAAACAAGTTGTGACTTAATAAAAATGCTCCATGGTACTTCACATTCACAAAACTTAAAAAAGTGCTTCTACATTATACAATGCTATTGTTTCCAAATACAAAAGGTTATAAATTATCATAAATAGCTTCGTACAAATATTTCATTTAAATTTATTTATTTATTTATTTAATGCTTTATGCACACAAATGTACAGAGGCGGACTTAATGCCTTAGGCATTTTCTACCAGTCAACCTTTGGGTGATGCAGAGAAGAGTAGTGGTAGGTGCAATAAAAGAGAGAGAAAAGGCGAATACAGGAATAGATTTACTTATAGACCATAGAATAGATATACCAACTAATAAAACAGAATAAATATAATACAAGTATACAATATATATTCAAATTAATACACTACATACATACACTATAAAATACTTAAACAATTGGTCCAAATCGACAATGGGAAAACATTAGCGCTGTGATGATACTGCTGCCAACTTTTTACGAATTAGCTCGCGAACTTTGGTTTTGAATGATAATCGGGTTGTTGCCATCCTGATTTCCTGGGGGAGCGCATTCCACAGAGAAATCGCTTGAATAAAGAAGGAATAGTGAAGAAAGTCAGTACGATGAGTGGGACAATGGAGAAGGCGGTTATGAGATGAGCGCAGATTTCTATTGTGGTTGGCGCAAATGTATTGAAAGTGAGGGGCTAAATAACTAGGGGAATTAGGAGAATCAAGAAATGAAAATAAGGTGGTGAGCGCCCTTTGCTCTCTGCGCTGACGTATGGGCAACCACTTTAGAAGCGACCGATGCGCTGAAACATGATCATATTTACGCAAATTGAAAACAAATCGAATGCAGTAATTTTGAAGACGGTCAAGTTTATTGAGGAGATCTGCATTCAGGTCATAGTAGCACACGTCACCATAATCGATGATTGGAAAAATAAGGGTCTGCACAAGCATTGTCTTCGTGCTAGATGGTAACAGGTTCTTCAATCGAAACAGAGCCCGCAGCGTTCCAGTAACCCTCTGACTAACACTAGCCACTTGAGTACGCCAGTTCAAGGTATTATCAATGTGCAAACCTAGATCCTTTACACTGGTGCTGAATGGGACAATCGTACCGTCGAACCGAATTGGTGGCAAAGTTGCACTGGTTGCATCCACCTTAGCAATGCTTCGAGGACTCCCAATTATGATAGCCTGACATTTGTTGGGGTTTACTGCAACACCAAATCTATCAGACCAGGCTTTAATGGCTGTTAAGTCCTTATTTAATTTGTCGATAGCACCAGGTATTTCGTCGATCCTCGCTTGACAGTACAATTGCAAGTCATCTGCGTACAGATGATACGAACACTGAAGTACGGTAGTAATGAAATTAATAAAAATAGAAAACAGAAGAGGAGAAAGGATACCGCCTTGAGGAACGCCAGTTTCTAAACCACACCAGCGGGATGAAGAATCCCCGACGTGAACCGACTGCTGACGTTCCTGAAGATAGGAAGTGAACCACTCCAGCGTTTCGGGAGAGACCATAATATAGGACAGAACGGCTAAGAGGATTTCGTGACTGACGGTATTAAAGGCGTTCGAGAAGTCAACCAACACTAGCACAGTCACTTTGGTATCTTCCAGACCTGCCCTTATATCGCCAGTCACTTTAAGGAGGGCGGAAACAGTGCTATGTCCTGGCCTGAATCCAGATTGCAAAGGGCTTATTAGTGAATTATATTGCACAAAATTTGAAAGTTGTTTGTGGACACAGGCCTCAAGCACTTTGGATAGAAAGGGAAGGATAGAAATTGGGCGGAAGTGGGTTGGAAGAGTGACGCCCTCCAGGGTCCAACACGACCGCATGCCAAAATGCTCGCGCGCCTTACCGAATACAGACTGCCTCGCCCTTGTCAAGAACTCCTTGACAGACACTTTGGAGCCTTTCAGTTCTTTCTTCGCCTTCCATACCGAAGCTTTGATGTCCACGCTGGCGAATCTTACTAGAATGGGCCTGTGATGCTCGTTGCTGGGGGCCCCAAGTCTGTGACAAGTTTTGATTGAGGAAACTGTAAGATTCTTGAGGGCAAGCTTTGTACTAAGAACATCCAGGATCACAGCAAAGCTATCCTCATTCTCTACTTCAGGCAGTCCCTGAAAAACCAGTGCTTTCCGCCTATGCCTGGTTTCTATGCCGTCTAGTTGTTTGGCACACTCGATGATTTGGCTGCGTAGTAGTCCAAGCATGGAGAATATGAGCTCCCGGAATGTCCGAAACTCATCAGCTATTCTTGCCACCGTGGTTGCTTTGTTTGGCCCGGCACACTGGATCTGTGCTTCAAGCTCACCCATCTTCCTCATGAAGTTCTCTTCAAGTGTTTTCTGGGCAGCTAAAACTTCGGCGTACTGAGACATTGTCCTTTTGTGTAGTGCCAATTAATGATGCAGTGACAGTGCAGTGATCAGCTGGCAGGTGGTGTTTATTTGGTGTTTATTTTACACAAACGTGAGTACTGCGATTGTAACTGATGTAGACCAAAAATATTATTAAATTAGTCAAGATTTTACTATAATTATATTTTAAATAAAATTCCAAAAAAACCGAAACGTCTGTGCTTTTTTAACACCTACCCGCGAATCTGAAAAAATCCGCGAAAATGCCATTAGATAATGGATGTACACATATGTTTATGTAGTATTTAGCAACAAATGTATCAAGTCAACCTTCTCGGCAAACTTCGTTGAGCTACCTCAACGCTAATGCTCAACACTACAATAAAATTCTCATATCCATTTCGAGTTCACGCCTGTTTCATTGTTTTTTTTTTTTAAAAAATTAATTGATATAAACTGACTGACTTGACTGCGATCCCACCTGATGGTAAGCAGTAATGCAATCGTTGATGGTGAGGCGCACTAATTTATTGAGAGCCTATTCACTCTAGCCTTGAAGACACCTGATGATTCCACATATAGTTCAGTTGCGCACTTAAGAGCGGGCAACTCGAGGTACATTCTCATACAACCGCTCTTACGTGATTATGATGTTATTACACATCTTTCTCCAGATATTTTGGATACACAGATATCTTGTGGATATCATCTAGGCTTCTATAGAAATCAAAACATAATTTTGTGTAAAACTAATTCAGTAAAGACCTCTGAAAATCTGCTATTTTACGTGAACTTTGGCCTGCATAATCAACTCATATATTAAAAATATAAAAAAGTACATGTATATAGCCTTTAATCGAGATTCTGAATGACGACAATTTTTCTGAAAAATTTTGCGACCTTTAAAAAACATGTCTTTCCTGGAACAAGTTTTTAAACCATGCTCGATGTTGACGATAGGCGAGTGGAAAAGGATCCTCTTAAGATACAAAACTACATAAATTTTTCATCACAATATCCACGAAATCAACTTGCGAATAATTAAAACATCCACTGAACTTCGCTAGAAATGCTAAAAACTCTTATATAATCTTAATAATCTCATATATTTCGAATAAGTTCTGCCAGCAGCGTCACCCGTCCGAAAGTCCAAACTTATCCCAGACATACTCCTGGGACGTACTGGAAGATGCAGCGGTGGTATATCACCCCATAAGCGGCACTGTTGATGCTGGTACAGACAGCTGCAACAATTGGGTACCCCTCACAAATAAAAAAATTGTAGAAAAGGAGGTGTAGCCAGTTGATGAAACTGTCCGTACCTACATGTCGAGGGAATCCACTGGATGCGAAAATCTCGACGTTCTCTATGTCTGGCCATAATCAGGATTCTTGGTAAGAATAGAAAAAAATTTAGTAGTTGATGTCTTTGATGAATGCATATTATAGTTACATTTTGATATCTAATGAGACGGACATATTTTGTTGTATTGGGGATGAATTCACAAGGAATGCATTATTTATAATTAGTTATAGATGATAGTATTAATAAATTAGGATAAGCGCATTTATCGCAATGAGGATAAAAAAAAACCCTGTAAATATAGATGTAAGATGAAAAAAATAAAAAATAAAGTTACGCTACCGAGGCGGAATCCGCCCAAGCCGGAGCAAAGTGCTGCAGTGACAAATTTCTCCGTGTATCAAACGACGACTTTCAATACACTTACAAAGAAATAAAATGAAAAGTATTTTTGTCATTAAATATTTAGTTTTGAAAAAGTACTGTATTATTAAAGGGGTGATTATAATGTACTACTACTTTACTTCCAGAGATTGCCTCCTACAAACAAAAAAACCAACTTTACCTCTTTATAATATTAGTGTAGAGGAAGCTGCTATATATAGTAATATTAAAAAGAAGAATTTCAAATATTTATGAAATGAGAACACAGATAGATGGTTGATATAAGCAAATTATTGTAAAAATAATCATGTTTTGTTTTTATGATATTAAAGAAAAAAAAACCTCTTTGCTGTGAAAAAAAAACTCATAGCCGCTTATAGAGAATTGAACGGTTGTTTATTGGCATCTGTGAAAAAAATCAGAAAAAATAAAACACGAGGGTGATATACATTGCATGTTGAACCTAATCGTAGTGCTTTAAGAGCCAGTTTTCGAGGAAGGGTATTGAAAAAGTCATACCAGTGCAGTTCTTGGAGAAGATGGCGTCACCGTAGAAGCCAGGCGCGCACAGGTTGCAGGCAGCGCCGGCGGTATTGTTGACGCACTTGAGACAGTCGCCCGTGATGCTGTCGCAGGAGCCAGGGTCGTTGGGGTTAATATTGCCAGAACAGTTGCAGGGCTTGCAGTAGTCACCTGGAAATAATAATTTTAAATTAGTTAGATATGCTTAATACATTTTTTATTTGGCTCATCAACAACGAGTACGTGTACGTACGGGCGTGGGCACGTGGACTACCTAATTATAACAACTGTTAAAAAAAGTGATTATGAAGTGAATTTTTATTTTTATTCTACGCCAGAAACCAGCCAGAAAACTGTACCTATGACGGCTGTATCGCTGTCCCCTTCAAGTATTTACTCACCCAAAGGATTACTTACTACCCGAAGTAGATAGGGACAGAGAAGAGTGGAAAAATGGAAGGGAGGACTTTGCTCTGTAGTAAGACAGACAGGCTTGTAATAATAACTCACCGACTTGTTCAGGAACGCCGTAGTAGCCAGCGGCGCAGAACTCACAACGCGCGCCGCCGTACCCTGGCTTACACTGACATGAGATCAGCGAACCGTTTTCACTCAAGTCACAGCCGATGGCGAAACTGAGAACAGATTCAATCTATGTAATACAATATTATATATACTAGCCCGAAAGCTGGATTTTCGTCAGGACAAAAAAATGAGAACCTGATTTCAGCGCCACGAACCGGGGCCAATCGTATTCTCAAACCATCCAGGGACCAACTTAAATATACACGCAAAATTCTATCCAAAGCGGTCTAGCCGTTTTGGAGTAGTTAGGTGACAGACACACGTACAGAAGAATTATATACATATAAAGATTTACAAGTTTGAGAGTAGATTCAAAACTGCACCATATGTACACTACAAATTTTTAATTAGTACAAATACTTAAAGAGCTTATTAAAAAAAGTCATTATTTAAGTAAAGTCTAAATAAATAATATTCATAAACAGCAAAGTTATGAGCGTTTGTTTATATCCCAAATTTCACTCAATTTATGGAGATATTGTACAGGCAATTGATTATGAATGAATGAGTGGCCATCAAAATGGAAAAACACTGCGCGTAGTATTTTCTAGTAGAAATCGTAATGAATGATTGATTCCATTATGAATTTACTAATTATGACCAAAAACATGGAGCAAAACGTACCCACCTTGTAGCAAATTGAAATTGGTACCATTAGAAATATATTTATTTACTGTATGTGACCAACTTTGTGGCTTGCAGAGGAAAAAAGATATTCGACGTTGAAAATGCCGAAAATCCTTAGTAAAATTGACTCACTTATATTCGACGTTAATGCGATTTTATCCGTTAGGTACATCGAACTATTATGCGATAGGGTGGGTGTGTCGTAATTAGCCACAACCATGAAACGAAAAAAAAAAATGGGACTCTATGTACCATTTTTTTTTTTTACTAATTATTAGATAGTGGTGTATGTCGTGGCCAGATCGTTGAATTGATCACTTCATGATGGGACCAACCAGTTTTAGTTGGCTATATCATTAAATGCAACCATATCATGATATGGGCAACTAAACTGGCCAGATCGTTTAAACGTCAACGTTTCATGATTTTTCAATCAACGTTTGGCCATATCATAATGTAGGGTTTCCATGATATCAATATTCCAAATAATGAATATTAAAGATAAATAAGACATTTTTAATAGCTTTAATTTTAAAACAATAACAACAAAATGACACTATGAGAGATTGAAATCTACTAACCTGTGAAATTCCAAACTCGCAACGTTTTTTACGTTGCGCTCGTTTTTTGAATGGCTTTCATATAATTTATTACTAATTGACACATTATTACTAGCAGTTTTACCAGAATAACAACAAGAATTTCTGTCCGCCGCCATGATTCATAACAAAAACCAAACAACATCAGCGCCTCTAACTGTGGATAATGTAACAATTTTACGATATGATCAGCCATGTTTGGCCATAACATGAAATAATCATACGTTTAGCTGTTCATATCGTTAAACGCAGAGTGTTCATTGATTTGGCTTGTCCGTATCATGATGTGGCCAGCGGACGAGGTTATATATCATGAAATGCCACCATTTCATGATATGGCCGATCACATCATGAAATCGACTGACCCTAATTGCTATGCCAGAGGTCGTGGGTTCGATTCCCACCCAGGATAAATATTTGTGTGATGAGCACAATCATTTGTTCTGTGTCTGGGTGTAATTTATCTATAATATGTATGTATTTAGAAATATTTAAGTATGTTTATCAGTTGTCTAGTACTCATAACACAAGCTCTGCTTAGCTTGAGACTAGACGGCGTTGTATGATAGTTGTGTGAATATAATGTTATTATTATATTATTAAATGATCAATTCCAAGATCTGGCTACGACATATAGATTACTTTCGTATTTTTCCGAACTGATGACTTACTTGTTGGACACGTAGGGCATAGGACAGGCGCAGATGAGGCAGTCGCGCATGGTGCCAACGGTCGCGTCGCCGTGGTACCCGGGGATGCACTGCTCGCAGTGATCACCCATCGTGTTGTCTGTGCACTCCTGGAGGTAGTAGGGAAATGTTTTAGTTAGTTTTTATTTTGAAAACTCCGGGAGAAGTCGCTGCAGAAGGACATGTTATAACATCATCTTCATCATCACCATTTCAGCCGAAAGACGTCCACTGGTGGACATAGGCCTCCACCAAATGCCGCCACAATGCACGGTCCTGTGCGTCTCGCATACATCGGCAACCGTTACCAAGTCAACGGTCCACCTTGTAGGGGAGGCCTACCAACGCTCGTCTTCCGGTACATGGTCGCCATTCCAGAACCTTTCAGCCACGGCGGCCATCCGTTTTGCGAGCAATGTGCCCTGCCCATTGCCACTTAAGTTTGGCGATTCTTCGTGCTATGTCGGTAACCTTGGTTCTCGTGTGTTATAATATGACACATAACTTTGTATTCATTGTACATTTATGAAATTTTGTACATAGATTCTTTACATAAAAATACTAGACACGTGTTTCGGCTTTCACATATGCTAAAACTAATGTTGTATAATCGGGGGTTGACAAGCGATTCGTGGGGCTCGCTTAACGCTCAGAAACGTTAAATACGGGGCGAGCTAGCGCACTTTTCCGTACTAGTGCGGAAAACAGTAAATTGCGTGCTTAAAAGCGGTAGAGATAAGAGCGGGTTTTCGAGAATGAGTATTGATACAAAATTGAGACGAGTTTTTGTGTGTTTCCTGATCTCTACAACCTCGGATCTGTAAGTCAAGAGTGCATAGGCCACTTCTAGGAAAGCGTGCTCCATAGTCGACCGCATAGTCGCTTTCCATCAGGTGCTATAGCGGTCAAGCGCGAGCATATCAATAATAATAATAATTAAAAAAAAAAAAAAAATTGTGCTCCGTGCGAAGCGAGAGTGTGTGGAGTGTTAACATTATACTGATTAAACGCTACCCGTGTGGCTTCAGTTGCTTTTTCCGTCAAATTAAAAAAAAAATGTTAAAGAAAATTAGTTTTTATTTATTTCTTTAAACTTCATGCACAGTAGTGGTACATAGGCGGACTTAGCAACAAGGCATTCTCTACCAGTCATCCTTAGGGTTAAAAGAGACACTATGGTAGGTGTGCACAATAAATAAATAACAGATAATATATCAAGTAGAATGAGTACCATTAAATTAAGTTACAATAACATATTACTTTTATATGCTAATATTATAAACTAATAAATGCATTATAATTAGGAGAACTTAAAAAATAACAATTTTGACGAAGACCGAACTAAAGTTGAGAGGATTTGAAGTAGTATTTTCGAATTTTGCGTTTGAAGGAAGTTAAGGGGAAGGGCGGGGGGAGGGGGTGTGAGAACTTACCAAACACACTCCAGTATTGACATCACACTCCCTAGAATGTCCGTTGCACTGGCAGGGCACGCAGGACCCGGAGCTCAGCCGGTAGTAGCCCTCGGCACATTGCTCGCAGGAAAGTCCGCGGTACGCCTTCGGACATTGACACTCCTCAACGGACGACGCACGTTTTGAATACTCGTCGTATTCTTCTACACCGATGTCTAAGGTTACGGCTATTAAGCTGCGGAAAAGAACGAAACGGCATTTATGTTATTGCCATTAGCATTAGCATTATCAGCCTTTTAATGTTCCCACTATAAGAGGGAATGGGCCGTAATCCACCACGCGGGCCCAGTACGGGTTAGAGAATGTAAAAAAAAAAAACACATGTGTTCGATTTTTTTGGTTCTAGGACATGCCGGTTTCCTCAAGATGTTTTCCTTCACCGTTTTGAGAGCAGTGATAACGAAATAAATCACACAAAGTAATGTCTCAGAAAGCAATTAAATCGAGTAAAACCGTTGCTCCGATGCATTCGGAGATGTTTAACAGTCTTTACAGGTAAGTCTGACGCCAGAAAGTCTGACCAAGGAGTATCGTGTTGTTCAGTAACTGGATTGTGGAGGTCTAGACAGCTGCTCCATGTAAAACACAGGTATCAATTACATCTGGTTAAAATGGATATTTTAATAGTTATTCTGCTATTCGGGGAGACGAATATAATAAAGCAAACATCATTAGAATCTGTCCAGTCGTTCTCGAGTTATAAACGGTGTAACACGATTTTGTTTTATGTATATAGATTTTTCTGGCACCTATCATCTACACTAATATTATAAAGCGGTAAGGTTTGTTTTTTTGTTTGTAGGAGGTAATCTCTGAAAGGTCCGATTGATAATGTTTTTCACCGATATAAAGCTGCTTTATTCCTGAGTGACACAGGCTATATTTATAGATTAAGCAGTTACTTTTTATTTTATCGTTGTTTGTCCTGTGCGAGTCTCAAATAAATGTTTCCTTTCTTTCTTTCTTTTCTTTATATATTATGTAAGCGGGCGAAGCCGCAAACAAAAGCTAGTAGTACATAGTTATTTTACGTTTTTGTGTCCATTTCGCCAGGATCGTGTATTTTCGACCGGGTACTCCATCTCATTTAGCTCTTCAATTCCCATAGGTGATGGAAAAGCTGACGAAATGGAGTATTTGGTGGTCGAGAGTGTTTGTCGGATTAATCCGACATAGGCGGTTAAAGAGTTAAACCATGCTCACCTTGTCTCAATGGACTGATCCCAATACGTAGCCCTGATGTAGATGCTAGTCACATTGACCAGCGTGTTCATGAACTGTTCCCTGCTCACGGGACTACCGTCAGTGTTGCTGAACTCGTCTTCTGACAGTCTGACTGCATGTACCCATGATGTTAGAGAAGGTGGCTGTTCGACGCTGTTGTGAACTAAGTATCTGGGGGAAGAGGAAGGAGGTATTTAGATGGTTGCTGTGCGAGTGACATGGAGCGATAAGTACCTACTGGCTCGTCAATTTCATTCTTTATTGTGGTATACATGTTTAGTTCCACACCTATTTAACATTCATACATTCACACAACTATCACACAACGCCGTCTAGTCCCAAGCTAAGCAGGGCTTGTGTTATGAGTAATAGACAACAGATAAACATACTTAAATATTTCTAAATACATACATAATATTATAGATAAATTACACCCATACATAGAACAAATGACCGTGCTCATCACACAAATATTTGTCCTAGGTGGGAATCAAACCCACGACCTCAGGCATAGCAGTCAGGGCCACTAACCACTAGACCAACAGGCCAGTCATTTCTTACTTTTATTTTATTGTAGTTTTAATAATAAGGCACACCAACAACTTCTTTAAAAACTATTCTAGATTACATGTTCACAGGAAAGTTCCGTGTAAACAAACAATTAAAGGCATGCACATCATTCACATTGATTGTTCAAAATTTCAAAATCTTTTTTTGTGTATAATTTAAAATGATATGAAAAGAGACGAGTCAAAAAATTACATTAAAAATTACAATAAGTAAAATATTAAAAACATATTAAAAAAAAAAAATAGATTAGAAAAGACAACCAATTAAAACAATTAAATTATATTCATACTGAAAATCTTCATCAATCAATCTGGAAATCTTTGTGAATACTTAGAACGTAGCCCTATTAAGTAAATGTCGAAATTAGTGCGTCGATGTCTCGTTTTAAAATGCCAAGTACAGAAGCGATCAACCGTTTGTCGTAAAATTTGAATTTTACTCTGATTCCATATTTTTGGAAAGTTCAGTCTCAATCTGTCAGACCACAGTACCCAAGTACCTTTGTGCTCTTTTATCTGCTTTTATTCTTTTCATTTTTAAGTGTTTATGTGTGCATAAATAAATTAATAAATAAAATATGTATTTATTTTTATTTATTTACTAGCTGTCCCGGCGAACTTCGTACCGCCAATAATAAGGATAACGCCATCTAATGGCAGCATAAATAACCATTTTATAATGACATTTTAATTAGAGATGGCGTTGTATTCGATTTTTTTTTTCGTAAGTTTTTCCGTTTTTTCTGACCGTTTAAACCTTCCTTGGACTATCACGAATATTTCAAGACCAAAATTAGCCAAATCGGTCCAGCCGTTCTCGAGTTTTAGCGAGACTAACGAACAGCTATTTATTTTTATATATATAGATGTACACACAAACACTTAAAAATTAAGGAACAAATACAGATAGAAGAGTACAAAGGTACTGCTTATGTACTTACAGTCAGGGGTCAAATGTGCAGTTCCACCTTACCAATGTTAAAATGACTAAAATTTCTTTGTAGAAGAGTGTCAATGGTTCATGACTAATTTAATTGGCAGCATAAAATCTAAAGTATTGAATAAACTAGTTGCGGACTATTGAAATTCTACAACAAAGAAATTTTAGACATTTTAGCATTGGTAGAGTGCAACCGCACTTTTGATCCCTGACCTGCGACAGGAGAGTTGGATGAGAGATATAGATACAGTTTATACAAATAAGTTAGAAAAATAAAAATATAATTTATTATCTAAATTAATATATACATATCATCATCTTCCTGCCCTTGTCCCGTGTTATTTGGGGTCGGCGCAACACGTTTTCTTCTTCCATTCTGCCCTGTCACTCGTCATACTATCACTAACTTCCTTTTCTTTCATATCACTCTTCACAAAATCCATCCATCTTTTCTTTGGTCTCCCTCTCCCTCTCCATCCATCCACATGTAAACTCATAATAAATTAATATATACATAATACATATCTCTAATTTAGCAAAAATTTCCAATTCTTAAAACACTGGTAGTTTTAAGGGCATACAGAAATTAGCCTTCTGGACTTCCCAAATTAGAAGCCAACACCACATCAGTCAAGAGTAAATAGGTTGCTTCTAGGCAAGCGTGTTCCATCATCGGCCACATAATCGCTTGCCATCAGGTTAAATGATGGTCAAACGCGAGCTAACTAATAAATAGAAAGTTTCTTGCGCAAAGGCAATAATACCCTTCAAAGTAACACAGTACATACCCATCGGATCCTCCAATGATGACGTCAGCGGCCGCAATGGCTCCTCCGTAGAGTCTGGTCTGGTAGTATATCGAGTACGTGAGGTAACCACCGTATGACGTCAGACGTTTGCCTGGAGATGTAAAAATCAGAATCATTATTAGTCTATTTTAAGAAATTATAAGTCACACATTTCTTTATTAGCCACGTGATCAAATTTCTCATTTTATAACAAATAGACCAAGATCCCAGAGCTACAATTTGTCTGACTAATGAAATATAACTTTGTAATAGTTCCCAACCAAACAACCAACCAAAACCAGTCACCAACCAACCAAACCACCTACCCAAACCAGTCTAAAAACCAACCACCAACCACCAACCATAAACCAGTCTAGTTGTATCAAATACGTTTTTCATTGAAGTCCATTACACAATACAAACAAAAATAGGTGTTCAAAACACCCAATAGCCATTGGTCCTGGTTGTCATTCGTAGATCTTTGACAGTCTTTACAACTAGTCAGACGCCAGAAAGCCTGACCATGCATGCCCAGAAACTTCTAGAACCAGAATCATCGAAAATCGGCTTCTTACCTAGATAATAATCAGGAGCCCCGAAGTACACGACCTTCTGTCCGCTGTCGTCCCCGACCAGGTCGGCGGTGATCACCGAGTCGTTCACCATCACCGGTCCGAGAGTGCGCGGGTAGATGTTCAATGTTCTGTTGGCCTCCACGTTCACGAGGTACCAGTCGCTCATACCGTCGATCTGGGGATACAATGTAGGTTATGATTATAGATAACTAACTGCTACTAGCGGGTAGAAAATTATCCTAAGGGAACATACTCCCAGGATCATCATCTTCATGCCCTTCTCCTGTCTTATTTGGGGTCGGCGCAACACGTTTTTTCCTTGCATTCTATCCTGTCAACCGTCATGCTATCACTAACTTCCTTTTCTTTCATATCACTCTCCACGCAATCCATCGATCTTTTCTTTGGCCTCCCTCTCGTAAATATTTTAGTAACATGCGTTTCATCTCTCCCTTTTACATGGCCATACCAATACAAAAGATTCTCCTTCAACTTTTCAGTCACTGGCGCCACTTTCAAACTTCCTCTAATATACTCATTTCTCACTTTATCCATTCTCGTCACACCACACATCCATCTCAACATTCTCATCTCCGCTACATGCAATCATTTTTCATTCGTCTTTTTCACAGCCCAACATTCTGATTCATACAGTATGGCAGGTCTTATCATGGACTTGTAGGATAAAAAGTAAATATGCTATGTTTGATTCCCGGACAGGAGCAGTGGTGGCCCAGACGTATCGGTTTCGACTTACGAGTTGTAGATCTTAGGGTCAAACCTAGATAGGCGCATTACTTTGTGTAATTTATTTCATCACCATTAGACTCAAAACGGTGAAGGAAAATATCGTGAGGAAACTGTGCCCTATGAACCGAAAATTCGATGACATGTGACATCTACCAACCCGCACTTGGCCCGCGTGGTGAATTATGCTGGCCACTCACCTCTACTATTTACCACACTGGTCTAGCGGCCGTCAAAGAGCTTTTGTGTCCGAAATGGCTAATATCAAATATTAGCCATTTAGGAGCTGTCAGCCGTGCAAGCAAGCAGTTGACGAGTGACTACGGTACTAAAACTAATAATGTCGCGCCACTTACAATACACACATGACCTCATTTTTCATAGGTTTTATATAATTCGTAAAGCGGAATTCGGACGAAATTAATTCAATACTTCAGGGTACACTTCTCTGCAGCCATTTGCATTATAAGTCAAAATTAGTTCTCTGGACATTCGCAAGTGGCGCTTCAAATAGGCACAAAAAATTAGCTGTCAAACATATGGAACAGCATGTCCAGTGGTATATAGTAGATGTCAGTGATTATGGGCCATTCACTATTCTAGAGAGGAGGCCCGAGTCCCAGCAGGGAGATGATTATACGGCTGATTGTGCTATTCCAGGACTTGATCTACCCGTGTGTCAAATTTCATCTAAATCCGTTCAGCCGTTTCAGTGTGAAGAAGTAACAAACATGCACACTCACAAACTTTCATCTTTATAATATTTGAATGATACTCACGCCTGCCCAAGATAGGTAAGAGCTGGCACATCTGGTCGTCTTCCCGAAGCAATAACACCTGGTACAACCTTCAGGGTTCGAGGGCTGCAAGTTGAAGTACTCGTCCATGCAGGTGTTGCAAGCCTGAACAGAAAATAAGGTAGTTGAATATCATAGCCAATTGATCGTAGGATTGTCTTCGCACATCAAAGAGATGTCGGCATAAGTGGCAGGTTGTATTATGCTGCAGGAAAAGTCTCACATTCCCTCTCACTCCACCTAGAGTGCGAAAAGTGGTCTGATTCAAGGTCTCATAGCACAAGTATAAGAAAAAATCTGAAAACTGTAAATTTGTAGTTACAACTTTTTTGTGATTCGGAAAAATCTTAGTTACTCAATTCGGGAATTGAACTGTTTTCATACGTAAGTTTGTACGGAACCCTCAGTGCGCGAGTCCGACTCGCACTTGCCTAGTTTTTACTTTTATAATTATGAATGAGTCATCGGTGTTATGCCATAGATGTCGCTACAATACTAACCTGTCCGGTGACATATCTTTTGCAGTAGCACTGCGCGGTGCCCTGGTCGCACACGTCGTCCGTCGTGCCGTCCCGCTCGCACGTGCACGGCACGCACTCGGGGAACGCGTAGTGTCCGGGCACGCAGTGGTCGCAGGTACGGCCCACAACGTTCTCGCGACATCTATCAAATTAATAATAATAATTTGATTTAGAAAGCGGTACTTCCGGACACAGTGCGTGTAGTGAGGAGGATGTTTTCTGACACTAAACACTTCTCCTTCTTCTTTTCGTCTCGATGTACTCTAACTAAATTTTATCTAACCAGTATTTATTCTTAGATTATATTATTTTTATGAACATTTTGTTATATTCTCCAGTGGCAAAAGGCAATTTTATTTTTACTATATTCAACTCCGGTCCCCAAGATACAGGCGCTGCCTAGTTTGGGGACCACCGTATACTACACAATTAAAGCCCACAACTAGTTACAGACCTATTGATACATTAAGATTATTGAATTTAAGGTACTGTTTGTAACAATGATTCAATAAAAATTATTATTATTTGTTTAGTTCTTTATAGTTCTTCCCGTATAAGAGAGATTAATAAACCTTACACACGGGCCGAGGCCAAGTATGTAAGGCGTGATTTAAATGGAAAAGGTGGATGTCTATATTATTATTATTTGGCAACCTCTACGGCTCTGTTATTGGCCTCGTATAGATCCTGAAAACTGCAGGTAGTTGTGCAGGATGCACTACTCTAAACACTGCCTAAGTGCATTTCAGTGCTTGAATTATGATATATATGATATTGATATATTTAAGGGTTTCGTACCGCAAAAGGAAAAACAGAACCCTTATAGGGTCACTTTGTTGTCCGTCCGTCAGTCAGTCCGTCCGTCTGTCTGTCAAGACCATTTATCTCAAGAAAGCATGGACGTATCGAATTGAAATTAAAACCATATACTAAGGTCTGCGGTCCCTTGAAACTGAGAAAAAATCAAACTTCTGAGTTAACGAAAAAAAAAGTTACGGCAGTTTATGTCGCAAAAAACGTGTTTTCGACACTCTCAAGGGAACCAAAATTCTAGAGTACTTCCCATTGACCCAGATTCCTGAAATTTTGCATAAAGCAAGGTCTTACAACATACACAATCTTTTTTTTCATGCTCGGAATTGAACTCTTTACATAGGTAAGTTGATACGGAACCCTCAGGGCACAAGTCCGACTCGCACTTGCCCAGTTTTTTGTGATTCAACTGCCATCACAGAGTCTCAGCAGAATACCAGCGTCAGGTATATTTGCCTGCAACATGCTGAGTTGGGCTAATTATTTATTTTATATTACAGACGGCTTACAGACTTAATAAAAGAAAATTATTTATAGAATGTAATATTATTAAATGGCTAATTACACGTCTCCTAGCTAAAATATATATATTTATTTATTTTATTTTATAGAAGGCTCGAAGACAAATAGAAGAAAAAATGATATAAACATTGTAACATTATTAAATAGCTAATTACAAGCCTCCACACATAGATAAGAAAAAATATATATTGATAAAAAGAAATTACACACAAATCAATAAATTACTAACGAGAAGTTAATCACAGAAAAAAAATTCTGTGTCATTTGCCGTCGTAAAGTCGCAACACTGGTGTAAAACAAGTCGATATCAAGGTCCCTAGAAAGTCTATTGAAATCAAGTGCACTCCTTATTGAAAAAACATTTTTCATATAATTGGTCAATGCGAAAGGTACACTTAATGTCTGTCGCTGATGTAATCCCATTAGGTTTGTGCGTAGTGCTTAATTAGAAACGAGTTCAGGACAGTCAATGTGGCCATTTGCGATACCAATCAGCATACTTAAGTCTCCAATATGACGCATCAGCTCCAAAGGAAGGAAGCGGTACCGTTTACAGCGGTGCTCATAGTCAACTGAGTATTGCTGTGCCCTATTATCTAGGTAACGTAAAAATTTTCTTTGGACGCTTTCAATACGGAACTTATAAGTAGAGATGCGTATTCTAAATGGCTACGTACGAAAGAACAATAAAAAAAATTAACTGGTTTATATATGTATCTCAATAAAAAGAAAGTACACACAAGTCAATTATGTGCTCAGTTGTATAATTTTATTGTGCACTTGTGTATTGTCTGTTCATTTTCTGTGTTGCATCAAATAATATCTACCTATCTATAAACTAGGCTAATATTAAGTTAAATAGAGCACTCACGCGCAGTTCCCGCTGTCAGCCTCACACTGCAGTCTGTTATCGAGAACACCGAGCGGGTTGCAGTTGCAGTCGTCGCAGCCGCGCTGCACGTCGAAGTTGAACGTGTACGGCTTGCAGCGGTCGCAGTTCTCGCCTTCTACGTTCTTCGGGCAGATGCACATGCCTAGAAGAAAAGGTGTATTACTCGTAATTATGTTTTTAATTTATTTGTTACCACTTTAGTGCACAAAACAAACAATTCGTTAGTTTTGAGGCGTTTGGGGTCGAAACGCTTGGGTCATGGGGTCCGAGTGCGCGTTTCCTTTTCAAGGAAATTTCACGCTGACTGATCGACACTTTGCGTGACCAGAGGGCTGGTTCATTATCCGCCTCGACTGGCAACATTGCCATGTTAAATGACAATGCAAAGAATTAGCATTACCATTTAACGTGGTAATGTTGCCTTCTGGGTAAAAGTTGGCAATAGTCTTCTGGGCACATTTCCGGATGACAGCGATGTGGAGTAGTAGGAGGAGGAGATAGTTTTCACTTCATTCTAAGTGTGTAATATTTATCATTAAATCTGATGTTTTCTTATACAGGATCGAATGAGGACAGTAACTTCCACTCACCATTATCATCACAAATAGCTGTAGAGGGACAGTGGCAGGGCCTGCAATTGGGGAAGCCGTAGTAGCCAGTACGACAGGCGGTGCAGGAGCGGCCGATGACGTTGGGCTTGCAGGGGCACTGGCCTCCGAAGGTGTTGCACTCCAGCTCGGTGGAGCCCATGAAGTCGCACACGCAGGCTAGAGCACCGCTGTTGTATTCCGCTGTGATTGAGAACATGGCGTCGCGGCAGAAACCTGTTGAAGAAATTCGCAGTTAGAAGATAAAATGCTAAACGTTAGGTTCTTTTTTAAGTGGAAAATCATCCAATGACTTCTTCCACTCTAGGGTTGAGCAGGAGGGCGTTTCAGACTTTTACTGACTAAAACCCATTCCTATGTTCGTTCGAGACAATAAAATACAGCAATCTGTCGGGCCATGTGTAAACCGGGCATAACTGTGCTGCACCACAGATACTAGACAAAACACAGTTGTCTGATGTCTACAGCTTAGTCTGTGGTTGTCTATTGTCTATTACACCGACCGAAAGAGACTAACATAACATAAATATAAACAAGAATATAAGAAAAACAAATACAATAAACCCAAGTTGTGCGTCGCATCTAGGCGATTTGTTAGCAGTACACCGCACTACCCCCTGTATTATTTTAAATTCTTACGATCCATCCTAAGGTTGTCCGGACGATATCGCTATTAGCGATAAGACCGCTATTGTACCATGCATGCTTGCTTAGAAGTATATAGTAAGCCATCAGGATACATAGACTCCGGCAGGGGATTCCAATCCCTAGCTGTACGCACAATGAATGTGTTCCCAAAACGTTTTGTGCGTATAGGTGGGATGTCCACATTCGCATTTTAGCGCAGCCGTGAGACACGCCATGTTTTTATTTAAGTTTCTATCGACTTATTTCTTCATTATGCGTGTCTGTGCGTTAAATAAAAGAAAAAAATTTTTTTTTGTTTTTAATTGATTTAAACTAGTGCTTGACTGCGATCTCAACTGATGGTAAGCAGTGATGCTATCGTTGATGAGGCACACTAGTTTGAAGAGTCTATTCAATCTAGCTTTGAAGACACCTAAATTATAATCGGACGGGAAGACTGCAGCAGGCAAATTATTCCAGTCACTCGATGTACGTGGTATAAATGACGAGGCGAAACGCTTGGTCCGAACCGTAGAGGTTTCAACAACGTAAGGGTGGATACTCGCCGTTCACCGGCTTGTCCGATGGTAGAAATGAGATGGTGGAATCAAGTCATGCAATTCCTGCGCACATTCTCCAAAATGCATCCTGTAAAACACCGAAAGGCTGGCTACCCTACGCCTGTGCTCAAGGCTTTGTAGATTGGAATTAACCAGATCTGGATCACCAATTAGCCTCTTTGCACGCCTTTCCACCGAGTCCAAAGCTACCAGGTAGCATATTTCTTTTTCTTCTTCTTTCTGTTCTTTCTTTCATTCAGTGCTTGTATTATGACTAACTTAATTTTCTAATTGAGGTGTTTATAGATGTGCATAATTCTAGTTACATGTTATATATCAATACTAAAACCATTTTAATGATTTTTGATATAGAGACTGAAACTTGGACAAGGACATAGCCGACACCCGCATCGAAAAGGCAGTATCTCAGATTACAGTCCAAACAAAACTCAAACATAGCACTATCACTTTAGGTTCATTTTAAAAAATGACTGAATCAATGTTACAACCTTGTTCGTTGCGGGTTAGGGATAATTTCTTATATTTATGTTGACGAAGAATAGCCAAACTGAAATAGCAGTGGGCAGGGCACATTGCTCGTAGAACAGATGGTCGGTGGGTCTGAAAAGTTCTAGAGTGGCGACCGCACGGTGCGTCCTCCGTCCGACCGTCTCCGTCTCGTCTCTCTCCGTCCGTCCAGACCGATGACCTGGCGAGAGTCACGGTGTGCGATGGATGCGAGACGCACAGGTCCGTTCGTTGTGGCCACACTTGGGGAAGACCTATGTCCAAAACTGGACGTCTTTCGGCTGAAATGATGATGCTGACCAAGTTTTACGGTATACATTCCGTTAGTAAATTCATAGAACTGACCGGTCTCATTGGATGGTATGTGGAAATGGTTGTAGGCGCACTTCTCGATGAATTCGCGCGTGTAGTCGATGACGTTGGCCTCGGTGAGTGCGGCGTCCACGAAGTCAGGCGCGGCGATGATCAGCACGTAGTCTATCCAGAGACCCTTGCTGTTGTTGCCCTGGTGAAAAATAATAATGTTAGAAATACGCCAAACGAACATTTGCGCGATAATGTAGCCACAGCATAATTATGAAGCTCATGCTAAGGGAAACCGACTAACTAAATCGTAGATATTTACCAGGAAGGTGATGGTAAAGTTTTCATAGACTGGGAACTGCCTGGTGACGTCAGCTAGCTTGAGCAGCGACCTGCAGCCAGTGCTGGAGGGGCAGTGCTGCACTCGCATGGTGGTGTCGAACTGTTGGCTGTCTGTCTTTATAACTGCGTCGAGGCTGCTCTCTGCAATATAAAAAGTATTGATTTGAAGTTTCTAACTTACTTGAAGATAATTTTTTTACATGTAAAATCACACGTGCAGGGCACCCAGACCTGGAACAACAATTCGTTAGCCATACAATTATTTGGAGTAAATATTATTTATTATTATATTCCACAACTATCACACAACGCCGTCTAGTCCCAAGCTAAGCACAGCTTGTGTTATGGGTACTAGACAACTGATAAACATACTTATATATTTCTAAATACATACATATATAGATAAATTACACCCAGACACAGAACAAGTGGTCGTGCTCATCACACAAACATTTGTCCTGGGTAGGAATCGAACCCACGAATTGCAGCACAGCAGTTAGGGCCACTAACCACTAGACCAACAGGCCAATCAAATGGTGCGAAAAATCGATCCTGCTACATATAGCGTAGTCAATCGGTTAATCGCTGCGCCTACCTGGTTATCAAATGAAGTGGTAAGAGTATGTTTATTCTGTAAAACAGGGTATTTAATTATTGTAATTTTTTTTTTATAAATTGAAAATGCCAAATGTATTTATTGTTGTTACTATAGTTGAAGATTTTTTTTTTTAATATTAGGTATAGAAGAAGACTGTTTTTTTATTTAAAGTTAATATTTTCTTTGTTTACATTGAGATTGTGTGAGTTTGTTTTTATTAATTTGCAGATTGGTGAGATAATAATTGTTTTTTTTTTAAAGTCTATGTAAATATGGAAAAGATTTTTGAGTTAGATATTAGCTTGAGTTGTATATCATGGAAAAAAAATATAGTGCTTGTAAGAATATATTTGATATTTAAATGTAGAAGTATTAATTAAGTATGTTCAATTTACTATATGTTATCAGTGGAGTAGAAAATTGTTTCAAAGGAATTTATTCTTGAGTCTTGTTATTTTATGAAATTGTTTACTAGTGTGTTAAATTTTATTTAAATTTGTTTGAGTTTAAAGTACAAACGAAATCTGAGTAACAAATATATATACAGATTTTTGTTTTTTATAAAATTAGTGTGATTGGTTATTTATTTGATTAAGAATGAACAGCTATAATAATAGGATAACAATAGTATGTGAGACATTGAGTCAATAGGTTATCACGGGTAGAAATAGAAAAAAAAATTTAAGATTATTAACAAGTATAAAAATAAATATCTTAAAAATATTAGCCAAGTTTTTTTTTATTCGGTATAAACCAGTGCTTGATCGCGATTCCACCTGATGGCAAGCAGTGATGCAATCATTGATGGTGAGGCTCACTAGTTTATTAAGAGCCTAAGTACAGTCATTACTATGTATTTTTTAAAAAGTCCGTATTTAGTTGATTATGTGTATGTAAGATGTTTTTGTAGGCGCGTCACGACGCTGCTGCACGCTGCGCCGACTCTTCACGGCATACCGGCGGTCAGTCCCCGCCAGGTGAGACCCCTAGGGGAAGCCCGGCGGGAGACGACCAGCGACGAGTATGCCGGCTTGTTACGAACCTACAGTAGGAAGTGTGACCCCCGTCTAACCCGCGCGCTAGCTCTGCGCACCGGTTACAATTCCTAACTTAACAACAAGCTATGTTTATAGGTATTTATTTAATGTATATATATTTTTTTTTAATAATATTCCACAAGTATCAATATCAAGTATCAATAGTATCCGTCTAGTCCCAAGCTAAGCAGAACTTATGTTATGGGTACTAGACAACTGATAAACATACTTATATATTTCTAAATACATACATATATAGATAAATTACACCCAGACACAGAACAAATATGATCGTGTTCATCACACAAACATTTGTCCTGGGTGGCAATCGAACCCACAACCTCCGGCATTGCAGTCAGGGCCACTAACCACTAGACCAACAGGCCAGTCGAGTTTATGTTTATATATAGTGTGCTGTACACGTATCTGTTTATTATATTTTAGATTTAATTTAAGTGTTTTTTTTTTTGTTGTTAAAGTTCCTCAAAATATATACGCCTATGTACATCAACTGTCATATTTTATTGCTTATATAACACTATGTGTACAATAAAAAATACAATACAATGAAGCTATTATATAAATTAAACTAATACTAACTTTTGACCGCGACTTCGCTTGCATACATAAAATATAACCTATCATACGTCACTCAGCAACTTTCTATCTATAAAAAATTTTAACAATTAAACCAGTACTTTATGAGATTACCTCCTACAAACAAAAAAAAAACTAACTTAATAATATTAGCATAAATTGATTATGGTAGCAGAAACGTAAAATAATAATATATCATTGATTATTTATTTTTTGAATATTATACTATTTCATTGTTAACTATGTATTTTATGTCTACCAATATTCCCTTTACTTCTACAGTGTCTACATCTCTATGTTCTCCAACTCTCCTTTCACAGGTATACTGGAAAACATTTCTTTACAAATAAACATCCCCTTTGTACTAT
The DNA here is from genome assembly GCA_961205895.1 of Mythimna pallens. Classification (NCBI taxonomy): domain Eukaryota; kingdom Metazoa; phylum Arthropoda; class Insecta; order Lepidoptera; family Noctuidae; genus Mythimna; species Mythimna pallens. The sequence goes on from OY540824.1 coordinate 3,606,936, forward strand.
TCTTCTGTTTCCATCTTCGTTTCTTTTATTATTGTTTGCACGTACATAAATAAATAGTACTTATAAAAACTTTTTCTCTACTTAGCAGCCATCTATTCAATGACATCTCAAAATCAATATTATCGCAAAAACAACCAAAAAAATTCGAAACCATTAAATGTACCACTTTCAATAAAAGACGTAAACAAAAAGAAAACACGTAGACTAACTAATTATATTCAACGTTATAAGTACCACATTTTTCCCTGCCTATTTTTTTTAAGGTTCCGTACTCAAAAGAAAAAAAACGACACCCTATTACTAAGACTCCACCGTCCGTCTGTCTGTCACCAGCCTGTATCTCACTAACCGTGGTAACTAGACAATTGAAATTTTCACAGATAATGTATTTATTTGCCACTATGAGGAACCTACGTGCGCGAGTCTGACTCGCACTTGGCCAGGTTTTTGTTTTTAATTCGTACCACCGCTTCCATAACAGTGATCGTCATTTACCTGGATGCACTGGCTGATAATAATGCACCATGAACAAATAATCTCCAGGCGAAGGCATCTTGGACTCGATCTTCAGAGGCTCCACATCAGCAGCAATGTACACCACCGCCGTGGTGTTGTCGAGGAACGGAGGGCGGATGTCGCGGTCGCCACCGGTACCGGATTCTACTTCGAGCTGAAAAGTTTAAAAGTAATATATATATAAAGATAAACTGACTGACCGACATATCAACGCACAGCCGAAACTACTGGGACTAGAAGATGAATTAATACACAAGGCGTCCTTTTATTACGTAGATTAACACAAAGAGACGATTTCCGAAAATACACTTCCCATAATGATGAAGCGAGACTAAGTTTGTATGGAGAAACCTACTTTGACGCGGGCGAAGCTGCTGGCAGATGATAGTCCACATATATAAAAGGAGAAACTGTCTGACTGACATGCCAAGGCACAGCCGAAACTACTGGGACTAAGAGCATGAAATTTTTTATAAGATTCTTTTATGACGTAGGCGAGCACTAAGAGAAGATTTTTCAAAATTCATCTCTTAAGGCTATGAAACGGGGGTGCAAAGTTTGTATGGAAAAACCTGCTTTCACGCGGGTGAAGTCGCTGACAGATGATAGTAGTAGATGTGATGTGATGTGTGTGTGTGTGTGTGTGTGATGTGTGTGTGTGTGTGTGTGATGTGTGTAGATGGTAGTAGCTGGTAGTGATAAAGGAAGAAACCGACTGACTGACATATCACTGACATACAGTCGAAACTACTGGGACTAAGAGCATAATATTTTGCAAGAGCACAAGATTTCCTTAATATGACGTAGACGAGCACTATGAGAGGATTTTCCAAAATTCACCCTTTAAGTAGATGAAACGGAAGTCTAAAGTTTGATCACGCAGACAAAGTCACAGGCAGAAGTTAGTCACCATTTGAAACAAGATTAGACATTTATACAAACACATTTAGGCATAAGGATGGTATTAAAAGCAGACAAGTGGTTACAATGCCAATTATTTACTGCAGTCGACATTGATCATGTCACTAAAGTAATAAAATTGCTTGACATAAGCTCTCCCCACCCCCAAGCATCGCCCGAGAATCCCGCGACCTTCATCACTATCAATCCACATCGTGAGGCCGCGCCAACGCTGCTTCTTCCAGTGTGTAATTAATATAACCATCGTCGTCATCATTATTTCAGCCAAAAGACGTCCACTGTTGGACACAGGCCTCCACCAAGTGTCGCCACAACGAACGACCCTGTCTCGTATCCATCGCATTCCTGCTAAACTCACCAGGGGCCCAAGTCTGCTATTTTTATAAATTCGTCATTCCAAAACGATCCCATTGTCATTTTGCTAAAAGTTCGTAATCTGCTTATTCATAATGATCGATCATTAATCGGTCAATGGTCTTGTGGTAGAATGACAATATCAAGCTGTCTCGTAGCAAATTGAAAAGCAATGACTGCACAATAACGTTCTAATGGTAGGTCACTGACCAAAGGAACTGTAAAAATTTTAGCAAATTACCGCATACGTCAAACATTCATTTGTCAATATGTACGAGATTACCATTCTATGCCATTTCTTTCAATGTACAGTGGTAGACCATAGGAAAATCATAGTGACGCCATTATATTAGTAGATTACCAAACTTGTCAAAATCAACAATTATGAAGTCAATGATAGACCATTCTGACACTATTGTAATAACAGACTTGAGGCCCAGGTCATCGGTCCACCTTGTGGGAAGCTTTTAACGCTGCGTCTTCCAGTGCGTAATTAATTTACCTTTTTAGAGTCGACAGCGGCAGTGAAGAGCGAAGGCGCGCACTTCCCGTTGCGCCTTAAGCAGTACGGTCGAGGGGTGATGTAGTCGAGGTGCCATTCCGCCTCGGGGACCGCTACTATTGACTTGATGCCTACCAACGTGTCACGGTCACCCTGTAACAGAAAGTATGGACGAGACTATAATACATGAAACGAAAATCCTATTCGTATATAGTGACTGGTAATTAGTGACCGATACTTAAACACCTGAACAATCAAGTGATTGACTACTATAGTGATAAAACACCTCCGCGGCTTGCAAACCCAGCGGTGTACGTAATCAGTGTATGTACCTATGGTTCAGTTACAAAAAAGTTTCTTTGGGAAAGTTGTTTGTAATTATGAGTACAAACACGTCGTGTTTAAGTATCGGTCACTAATTACCAGTCGCCCTATATAGAACTGCTGTAAAACATTCTGTTTACGACAAGGTTGAACTCATCTGAGGATCAAAACGCAGCGCCACATTTTATCTGTTATTAGTCGAATATTTGATCCATTAGGTCTGGTAGGTCAAAGTCCAGTTGCTGATAATACACCACTATTTTTTAATAAATACAAAAAAAAAATAGGCTCTATCCGTAACCTTTACTAATCATATCTGTGTAGTCAAAAAAAAAAACGAAATCCCAAAATTGTCCAAGAAAATTTGTCATAATTGGATCAATCATTCATTGGATCGCTGTTCATTCATTCATAATCGGCTGATCGGTGGAGACCGATCATGACAGATGACGTCACAGCGAGTCGCTTCCGTTTCTGGAACTAATACACTAAAATAGCTGTATCTTCGTCATTTTTGGTCAGATTTAAATAATTTCTTCACAGTATTTACTGGTTTTTTTTTTGACGCTATAAGTCTGCATACTCCACAAAAATCATGACTGATCCTCATTGCATTAATGAAATACAATAATGTACCCCTTTGTAGTTCCATCCTTTCGGACTATTAACTAACCGCTAACTTACCATCAAGTAGATAATATTGTTGGCATCGTATACATTAAACACTTGTATCTTCGACAGATCATCGACTACCGCCTGGCGGCACGGCGCAGTGTACGGACAATCGTTCAGGTTCAAGATAGCGTCCGTTTCCGGCTGATCACCGGACTGGAACCGGACGGTGATCGGACTGCGTATGACGAAGGAGTAGCTTGAGTTATAAGCTTCAATTTCATTGGAACTGTCCACGGTTCTGTTGATAGGTGTCACGTATTCAATGATGATGATGTAGGCTCCTGGAGGGTCTATCTTCATGTTGTACTGGATCTCGTCGTTTGTTAGAATCGGGATCGAGTCCGCTGATGCTTGCAGCTCGTTCAGTTGCTGCGGGAGAATGAGTGTTGATTAGATGTTTTATCTTTACTACACGAGGTTTCTGGGGCATTCCGCTTTTCAAGATACAATTTGGTTGTTTGTTTTTTAAATACGATGTCCCCATATTAGGAATTACTCCTGTATCGTGGACATATAAATATGCAAAAAAAAATCACAAATGTAAATACCTATCTGTTGTTTTAGTTAATCTGTGCGAGACCAAAAAGGCGCTCAATATATAGCAGAGGGTATTCTGCTAGGGCCCGCTGTGCCCTTGTCACACATTTGCAGGTATGCGGAACAGAGAGTAAAGTCCCGCAAACCTCCGTTGAAAAGAGAGGATCCTCCGACCAGACGGGTGTTATGTCTGGTGGGCAACTGCCCGGTAGATGATTTCGGGCTGTTCTATATGTTAACATCGCGCGGAGAACTTTAATTGCTCGATGCAGGATTAGTTCTTATGTGAAGCCATAGATGTCGCTACACACAACACATTTGAGTGAACTCAGACCTCCACCTAGAGCAGTTGTGCTATTCTCTAAGAAAACAGCCTTGAGTGCAGCGCTGGCCGCAGCGACGAAATCCAAATAGGTATATTGGATTGTTCCTAAATCAATGTGATGATGTGTTCGATGACTTCCCACACTAAAAAAATCCAGCCAAATGCGAGTGGTTTCGTACCGTCAGTAGGAAAAAAAGATCCAAAAAAAAAAATACCGTTTGTTGCATGGGAGCCCCTCTTAAATATTTTTTTTGTTTTAGTATTTGTTGTTATAGCAGAAAAAAAAATACATCATCTGCGAATATTTCAACTATCTCTTGGTTCATGAGATACAGCCTGGTGACAGACAGAGAGGCAGTGAAGTCTTAGCAATGAAATAAAAGAAAGAAAACAATTTATTTACGCGAAATGACGCAATCTTAAAAATAGCTAACCAATGTAATCATTATAAAAATGGAGGGGTGGACAAAAATAATGCGTAATGGTATGAAAGTGTCTCTCACCTCGACGTCGTCAATATATCCACTGACGGACGTACTGAGCCCACTGACGTCGGCAGTCGGCCGTCCGAACAGGCTCGGGTACGCGAAGTGACGGCACAGCTTCTTGTCGCCAATCACGCACGGCTTGTCGACCAACTTTGTGAGCACCGTGGCCTCGTAGTACGCTTCGGGTATAAGGACGAAGTAATCCTACACGAGGAAAAGAAACAGGTAAGTTGAAAGGAATAGAAAAAAGACAAGACAAATAAAGGAAATAATAATTACTAATTATTCCACAACTTTCACACAACGTCATCTAGTAACAAACTAAGCAGTTGATAAACATACTTATATATTTGTAAATAAATATTATACCTAGACATTTGTCTACAACAATTTTTTAATTGTTCTCATTACACAAACATTTGTCCTGGGTGGGAATCGAACCCACGACCATAGCATAGCAGTCAGGCAGGACCACTAACCACTAGACCAACAGGCTAGTTGAATTGTTTTTTATCCAAGAAATATGTATTGTGGAGACCTGGTGACCTGAAATACAGGCTCCTAAAGCCTAGCTTAGGCGCCTCCCACAATGAACTAGTATATCGCCAAAACTATAATAGTATACATTTCTTTAATATCTGTAATGTTTTAAATGTGGTGAAAAAATAAATATTTATTTACTAGCTGACCCGACGAACTTCGTACCACCTATTAGTAAGGATAACGCCATCTACTGGCATTACCAGAACAGTATAATTCATTTTATAATGACATTTTAATTAGAGATGGCATTTTATTCGGATTTTTTTTTCCGTGTTTTTTTCCATTTTTTCACACCGTTTAAACCTTCCCTGGACTATCTCCAATATTTCAAGGCAAAATTAGCCAAATCGGTCCACCCGTTTTTGAGTTTTAGCGAGACTAACGAACAGCTATTAATTTATGTCATCATCATCATCATCATCATTTCAGCCGAAAGACGTCCACTGCTGGACATATTGAGGTTTGAGATATCTTTATTTCCCATAAGAATTTACAATTCACTTACATGAGAAAACTTAAAAAATAATTTACAAACGTTATTGGTAGTGTACAGTAACAGTTTTGTCTTAATTACAATTTAAAAGTGTAGGGTAGTCGATAAGTAGTTGCTTAATTAAATCGTAAACATACACGGAGTACGAACAACTGGAAGCAACATGTACTAAGGTGCGCTTGGTTTGTTAAAGATGTGCAATTTTAAGTATTTTTTAAACATTGACATTGACTTTGCATTTTTAATATTATTTATATATATTATATTATTAGCGGTCCCGCCAGACGTAGTCCAGTTCGAAAACTGTATTTTCGTCAAAAATAAAATAAGAACGAGATTGCGGTGTCATTCCGGCTGCAATTGTATTTTCAAACCATCTAGGGACCCACTCAAATGCACACACAAAATTTCATTCTAATAGGTCAAGTCGTGTAGGAGGAGTTACGTGAGAAGCACATGTACGAAAGAATTATCTACATATATATAAAAGGAGAAACTGACTGACTGACATATCCACGCACAACCAAAACTACTGGGAATAGGAGCGTGAAATTTTGCACAAAGCTTTCTTTTATGACGTAGGCGAGCACTAAGACAGTATTTCCCAAAATTCACCCTCTAAGGTGATGAAACGGGGGTCCAAAGTTTGTATGGAGAAAAGCTAGTTTAAATATAAAGATATTTTTTGTAATATCGTTTGTTGCAAACAGTAGTAGAATGTCTCAAAATTTTGAGTTTATCATTGTATACTGAACTAAATACAGGATCACCTATTGTAAGGAACTGAATTTAACTTATTGTCAAATTTTAGAAGCATCTAAATGTTTTATGTATATTTTCTTTTCCATAAATTAAAAAATTGTATATAACAAGAATAATTATATCTGTATTTTTACAAAATTTTACTAAAACGAGGTGACTGAAGAAAAGATTACCTGTAAGTAGTCGGGGGAGACTTTTGCCCAACAGTGGGAAAGTATAGGCTAAATAAAAAAGAAGTTCTACTATCGATACTATATAATATCTATGTTGATCGAGGGGAGATGGATCCTTGGGGAGATGGAGGGAGTCTCCAATGTACAGCTAAAACAACTTACAATCATGACTTCCTTGTTGGTTTTGATGGTAACCATCCAGCTGCCTGGGTTCATGACGAAGGGTGAGGGCGCCATGCCCTTATCGCCTGCCACCGTCACCAGCTGCGGCTTATGTGTTGGCCGGAGCGCCACGTTGAACCTGGAATATTACCGGTTTAAATTTTAGTGACATGAACCAAGATGAATGCAGCTCGTAATAATTATGATTTAAAAGGGTTTCCATGGAGTTTCTTGCACGTTCTTATATAGAGATCGACGCTCTGGAACGTGTAATTTAGCTTCACATTTGGAAAAATAGACTCCGGCAGGAAATTCCACTCCTTAGCTGTACGCATAATGAATGTGTTTCCAAAACGTTTTGTATATGTACAACAAATAAGCCCGGCTTTTATGTGAAAATACATAACATCTAAATCATGGAACATTACAAAAAAAAGACGTGTGGCACTCTGGGACTGCCGCGGTAAAGCTATTGCATAGCATTTCTCATAAACAGCTGCTTATGTATTCGTCCGATTTCGGAGCAGCTCGTCTCGACTCGTGCGAGCTTCGTAGAGTCGTACAAGACGTCTAGTTGCACGCACACAAACACCGTGTCGAAGACTGCCGAAAAGAAACGACGTTAGACAATGCACGGCCTTCAAGCCACACCTCCGTGCCCGTCGGAGTGGGGAGCGTGAGGTTTTTTCGTTACGGAATTTCTGGATTCGGTCCCCGCGCTCAAGGCCCGCGATAGAAGCTATGCAATAGCTTAAAATAAAATAAAAATCTAAACTTTCCGATCTGGCTCTAACCGAAAGGCTTTTGTATCTGGCTTAATCTGCCTTGTTATTTATCCTTCCTCCTCCTCGAGTCGTATTCCTCATTACTGAGGGTCGTGGAGTTCCCGCTGGATTAGCTTCTTGCTAATGGTATTTCGCCATCTGTGACGGTTCTTAGCGTCATGAAGTGCGACGTGCAATTGGGTGTCCAGTGTGGAGCGGACCTGATCTGCCCATCTCTTTGGGCTGCGGCCTCTTGGTCGTTTGCCATCAACCATGCCAGTTACGATGAGCTGTTCAAGGTTGTGGCCATTTTTCCTGGCAATGTGGCCAAAGAACTCCAGTACTCTGCGCATGCAGGTAGTCGACAGTCTGATCTTTTTCCCTACAAAAATATAAAAATGTGAGTCTGTGTGTGTAGATACTGTGTGCAAGTGCTCATCGAACATTTTTCTATTAAAATAAGCCCGGCTTTCGAAATGGCAATAAGTGAATTTTTCAAGCAAATTACGAGGCGCCCTTTACAACGCGTAAAACATTGATTACTACAATCTTTTGTGCTCCATCTAGAGGATTCAGAAGTGGTCAGCTAGAATGTTGTGGGCAAGCAAAAGTTGCCAAAAAATATTAATAGATGGCTCTTATAATATATCCTTTACGTCATTTATGATACAACTAGCGGTCCCGGCAGACGTTGTTCTGCCCAAAAGCGGGATTTAGTAAAAAAAAAAAATTACCCTACTCTACCCTACTCTACCCTAAAACAAAAAAAAAAGTAAAAAAAAAAAAAAAAAAGTACCCTATGTCCGTCTCCTGGTTCTAAGCTACCTCCCCACCAATTTTCAGCCAAATCGGTTCAGCCGTTCTTGAGTTATAAGTGGTGTAACTAACACGACTTTCTTTTATATATATAGATTATGATGTTTACTTAATTTCTACCTTATTAATAACAAATGAAAATGTAGCAAATAAAATCAGCATTACAGCAAGAAATTTTGCACTAATGATACGTGACGGCAGATTAGCGCAAGTTTTTTTTAATTCGGAATATTAGGTAAGTAGGTAGGTAGTAGATAAGTCAAGGTTCCTTGACTTGCCCTCTATAAAGGTATCTGGCATACCACTACGTATGAGTGGGATGTCCACCATGTATCGGTGGCGCAATGCCGTACGTCTTGTGGTCCTAGAACACAAGGCAAAGAAGGAATATAGCTGTCGTTTTAGTCGGTAAAAATCTGATAAGCCCTCTTGCCGAGAAGTTAATAGATGATTTCCTAGCATAGCATTGCATAGTCGGCCTTATAATGTTCCCACTGTTAGGACTCAGGCCTCCTCTTTAGGAGAGGGTATGAGCCGTAATCCACCACGCGGGCCCAGTGCAGGTTGGTGGATGTCATGTCTTCGAATTTTCGGTTCTAAGACATGCCGGTTTCCTCACGATGTTTACCATCACCGTTTTGAGAGCAGTGGTGATGAAATAAATTACACAAAGTAATGCGCATGGCTGGTTTTGAACCCGCGACCTACAATTCGTAAGTCGGGGCCGTTACCACTCGACCACCACTGCTCTATGATGATTTCCTAGAAAAAAAGCGTTAAGAGAAGCATTCATCTAGCAGTGTACGTCTTTCGGTTGAAATGATGATGCCGATGGTTATTATGGAGAGTACTTATCTTATCTTATCTTGATGTGGGGCTGGCCTTAAAACCAGAGCACTTCGACCCTTCTGGATCTTTTGTGCTAGTCCCCCTCCCTTCTACTCAAACCCCAGCCTTCCGTGCACCTTCGTCATGAGTCCCAGTATGGCTTGATGGAGAGTACTTACTTTTGCTGTATATCGACGACGCTGTCGGGTGTGATGATTATGCTCGCGATGACCGGATCTTGTAGAGGGTTGGCGTACTTCAGCACCATACGGTAGAGGGACGACTTGGGGATCATCACTCTGTTCGTCACTTCATTCTAAAAGGAAAGACAGTTGAAAATACGTGAAAGACAGTTACCTCAGTTGTACGTCAACTGAGGTAAGGTTAACAAATTTATACACTTCCTCCTCCTCGTCATTAATGCAGGAAGAAATTTTTTCTGGTGTATTTCTGATACAAAAGAAAAGTTACTGCACTTTATTCTTTCGCTGTATGATTTCATACAGCAGTGTAAATACATGTTTAACTCTACCTAATTGCGAACTCTGATTATTACTTAAAAAATACAGCAGTCAACAAACCTGCAACATAGAAAAGACGACGTATCCCTTCCAAGAGTACCCCGGGAACACATCTTCAGAGTTCCTGTACCTAACAGGGCCAGACTGTGTGTAACCCTCCTCGACTTCAACCTGGAACTGGTGTAGGGTAGGGAAGTAGTGTGCGCGGATGGGGCGATCGCAGCGGCGACCTTCGACGCGCGAGTGGCAGCGGCACTGGCCGGTCAGCTTGTCGCAGTTGTTATCTATGGAGCCGCCGATGTCGCAGTCGCACTCTGTAAAGGGACAGGTTTATTTGTCAATAGTTGAACATGTTGCAAGACGAAAAGCTGGTTACAGATGTAGGCCGAACCGTGTGAGTGTGCGCGGGAATTGCATGACTTGATTCCACCATCTCATTTCTACATAGGACAACCCGACGAACGGCGAGTATCCACCCTTACATTGCTGAAACGTTCCACGGTCCGGACCAAGCGAACATCGAGGGACTGGAACAACTTGCCTGCTGCGGTCTTCCCATCCAATTATAATTTAGTTGTCTTCAAGGCTAGAGTGCATAGGCTCTTAATAAGCTAGTGCGCCTCACCATCAACGATTGCTTCACTACTTAACGTCAGGTGGGATCGCAGTCAAGCACTAGTTTGTAACAATAAAAAAAAACCTGCAGCAGAAAGTTGGTCGTTTTGTCGATTTTTGCATCAGGCCGTTTGTACTCACACGTTTTTTCTTTGACGTGAAAAGCAACTGTTAACTCGCCGAGAGTAGGTACGGTCGTCAGTTTTGTATAGATCACTGTGAAAGCTTGTTGACAAAAAAGTTGCATAAACCACGGTGGAGTTGAACTAGCACAGTCAATAAACCATAGATTTTTACGGCGAAAAAACTTGTGTACAAGCGGCTTCACACCGACCACTTTTTAAGTTTCTACGTTTTAGTGTAGTAGTACTTTTGAAATCGTCTACTCGTCTATGACTTTCACGAAAAAAAACATTTTAACCCTTTAACCACCCACGTCGGCCAGGGTCGTGTATTTGCGACTGAGTACTCTATCTTGTTTAGCTCTTCAATCCCCATAGGTGACAGAAGAGCTGACGAGACGAAATATATATACATGGTCGAAAACCAGAACCCTCCTTCTGGCGCAGTCGGTTAAAAATCTCGCAGTCCTTGCAGGCACCTCTTTCGATCATTAAGACAGCCTATTACTTTGTCAGCTAAAAATCAAACAAAAATATCCACAGAGAACTTACCAGTACATCCAAACACGTTATTAGTATCGAGCTTGTAGAACCCGTCCTGGCACTGGTTGCACTGGCGGTCGCCTACGTTCATCTTGCAGGTGCACTGTCCGGAGCGGGTGTTGCAGGCGCCCAGGCCACCCAGCGTACCGGCGAGGTGGCAGTTGCAGTCTGTTGAAAACAAAATGTATGAGAAATTATGTCTACCGGATCGAAAATCGATAAGAAGCGACGAATCGATAGCGTATGTCAAGATCTTTAACGATTTAACTTGACAAACACTATCGATTCGTCGTTACGATCGGTCTGAAGCGACGGATCGTACAGACAAATCGTACCGCGTATGGGACCTTTTAACAATAGGGTCCTGTTTTAACCCTACTTAACCATAGAAAAAACAACTATGAACTTACAAATAAATTAAACAAAAATGTATTTACCTTCACATCCATACGGGTTGTACTCCTGCAGGTTCCAGAACAGTGGCTTGCAGTCGTTACAGATGCGCCCTTGGACCCGGTCCTTGCACTGACAGAGTTCACCAGCCGGGACTGAGCCGCAACCTGTCGGACAATCACGCTTATATTTTAAAAGCGAAAGTTTAGTGCGTGTGTATGTTTATTAATGACTAGATTCTGCCCGCGGCTTCGCACGCGTGAAAATAGGTTTCTACATACAAACTTTGAACCCCCGTTTCCTCCACTTAGGGTTTGCATTTTGGAAAATCCTCTCTTAGTGCTCGCCTACGTTATGAAAGGAAACCTTGTGCAAAATTTCAAGCTCCTAGTCCCAGTAGTTTTGGCTGTGCGTTGATATGTCAGTCAGTCAGTTTCTCCTTTTATATATATAGATATTGTATGCAATACAAATACTTTTTCTAAAAATGTCTTTGTAAAAAGATATTTCACATTTTTAGGCCCATTTTTGTACAATAGATTAAATAGAAAATTAGGTTTGTATAAACTAAATTATTATAGCTGTAAAAAGATTATTGTGCAATTCTTACTCAGCATCTCGTACGAAGAGACAGAAGATCTCCTTTTAGTTTGTAAATAAAACATGCTTTGCTTTTAGTTAATTAAATGTAGGTTATTTAATATAGTGAATTTTAATGATTGTTAATTTATTATTTCTTAGATTCTGAGTACTTTTTAGCCTGACACACAGGTCCAACCTAGTTCAGGCAAAAATGCATTGTATGCGTTATAATTGTTTTTATGTATCATAATATAAATGTGCCACTTTTATTAAATAAACGATATTCTATTATATTCTATTACTTCTTTCAGCGTCGCCACAACGACTGATCCTGTGTGTCTCGCATCCACCACATTCCCGCGACTCTCACCAGGTCGTCGGTCCACCTTGTGGGAGGCCTTCCAACGCTGCGTTTTCCGGTGCGCGGTCGCCACTCTAGAAACTTTCGGCCCCATCGACCATCCGTTCTACGAGCAATGTGCCCCGCCCACTGCCACTTTAGTTTGGCGATTCTTCGGGTTATATTGGCGACCATGGTTCTCCTGCGGTTATCTTCATTCTTTATGCGATCACGCAAGGAAATACCGAGCATAGCCCTTTCCATTACCCTTTGTGTGGCTGTAGGCCTTCTGATGAGGCCCATTGTAAGCGACCGGGAGATATTACAGCGCTCAAATGTGTGCACCACTAGAGGTTTACTTTCTTATCCTATAGTCGGCTTTATAATGTTCCCACTGTTGGGACTCAAGCCTCCTCTCTAAGAGAGGGAATGGGCCGTAATCTACCACGCGGGCCCAGTGTGGATTGGTGGATGTCACATGTCTTCGAATTTTTGGTTCTAGGACATGCCGGTTTCCTCACGATGTTTTCCTTCGATGAAATAAATTAAACAAAGTAATGCGCCTGGCTGGGTTTGAACCCGCGACATACAACTCGTATGTCGGGGCCGTTACCACTCGGCAACCACTGCTCGCACTTTCTGATCCATTACTTTCATAGTCAGATAGGACTGCAATCCGACACGACAGAAGAGAGATCAGGGCCTCAAGTCTGCTATTACAATAGTGTCAGAATGGTCAATCATTGATTTCATAATAGTTGATTTTGACAAGTTTTGTAATCTATATATATAAAAGGAGAAACTGACTGACTGATATATCAAAGCACAGCCGAAACTACAGGGCCTAGGAAGGTGAAATTTTGCACAAGGTTTCCTTTTATGACGTAGGCGAGCACTAAGAAGGGATTTTTGAAAATTCAACTTTTAAGGGGGTGAAACGGGAGTCCAATGTTTGTATGGACAAACTACATTCACGCGAGCGAAGCCGCTGGCAGAAGCTAGTCTACTAATATAATGGCGTCGTTATGACTTTCCAATGATCAACCACTGACACTCCATTGAAAGAAATGGCACAGAATGGTAATCTCGTAGATAATGACTAATGAACGTCTGACGTATGCGGTAATCTGCTAAAATTTTGACAGTTCCTTTGATCAGTGACCTCCCATTAGAACGTCACTGTGCCTTCATTGCTTTTAATTCGTTACAAGACAGCTCGTAACACAACTCTATTACGAAACCACTGTCCGATCAATGATCGGCCATTATAAATTAACATATTACGGACATTTAGCAAAATGACAATGAAATCGTGTTGGAATGACGAATTTATAAAAATAGCAGACTAGGGCCCCAGGTGATCATAGCAACGGTTTTATGTCCTTTCCGAGTTACGTTTAATGTCATCTGCTTTAATATTATAACAATTTAATTTTTACAGTATGAATACGTCTTTACTTTGCAGTAGCATTGATGACTCACTATTTTCTTAACGTGCATAGACTTTAGTATTTTATTTATTTATTCTATTTATTGAGAAGGCGACTCAACGACTTAACAAGTGGATTGTGAAAGAGCGCGAGTGTAATAATGCTACAGCAAATTGAAAACATTTCTGACTTACCAGCAAAGCTAGCGATGACCCCCCGAGGGTCACAATTGCACTCCTCGCAAGCCGGATAGTTGTAGTACTGCTCCTTGCACTTGTCGCACTTGGTGCCGTCGAAGTTGGGCTTGCAGTGACACTGGCCATTGTCATCGCAGGTGGTGCCGATGGAGCCGGACACGTCGCAGTTGCAAGCTTTGGGTGTAAGATAAATATGCTTGAAAATTTGTAAATACTATCAAAATTCAGAAAACAGACAAGCCGGACGGGTGATTGGATTATCGCTAAACTGATGAATGCATGAGTTTTCACCGCGTACATACAAACATACAAATAATTACAATTATTAATAAACCCCCTTTTCTTCTTTTTCTTTTAACCCCCTAACATAACGGGGTATCCCTTAATGACTTCTGTTGGTCAGAGGAGGGGGTTTATTGATAATTGTGTCTTATGAGGTAGCAAGATCACTACAGGTAAACATCGACATTCTTTTATACTATTTAAGAGTTAAATTTTACCATCTGTGCTCACATACTGCTAAACAAGGGCCTCCTTCTTCATTCTATTCAAACACGATTCTATCTATCTATCTATCTATCTGGCCCACTCCGATTGGAGTAAGAGGGAGTGTTAGACTCTGGCCCGCTCCGATTGGAGCAAGGAGTGTTAGACTTTTACTGACTAATATCCACCTGTTTTTTTCAGTTGCCATTTGATCATTGTAACTCTTTTGAACAATCCCACAAGTCACAATTCTGCCCCAGCGCTGTCATAACGGTAATGATTTATGAATGATGACTGGCCTGTTGGTCTAGTGGCTCGTGGCCCTGACTGCTATACCGGTTTGATTCCCACCCAAGACAACTGTTTGTGTGTTGAGCACGATCATTTGTTCTGTGTCTGGGTATAATTTATCTATAATATATATGTATTTATGTATTTTAAACTATACAAACATACAAATAATTACTAACTACACTACCTACGTCTACCCCATCACTATCCCCCCTACCCCTATCCCCTACTTTTAGCTACCTCTAACTACGCTACCTCTATCTACTTATTATTATTATTATTTATGTTCACCAGTTGTCTAGCACCCACAGCACAAGCTCTGCTTAGTCTGCTGATATTATTATTATAAAACTCCACTTACACAAACATTCCGGGTACTTATAATACCCCGGTGAGCACTGATCACACTGTTTCCCCCCAAAGTTGGCGAGGCAGTTGCATTTGCCGTCTGCGGAACAGCTGGTCGACGTGGAGCCGGTGGAGTCACAATTGCAGGGCACGCAGAGGCGCTCGCGACCGCGGACTTCCATGTAGTAACTGGAAATTAAGCTTAGTAATGTATAATCCTTTTCTGACGCAGAAATGTTCTGTACTAGAGCGAGACAGTTTTTTTTTTAAACATAAACTTGTACTTGACTTGGGTCATATACAACAAATAATGTAGTTTTGTATCGTAATTATATTTCACTATACTTACATCTTACATTTCAAAATTATTATTAGTTTTTAGTAAAAAAAAAAATATCGCCATAATACATCAAGAAAACAAAGCGAAATTAGCACATCGACCGGTGG
Source organism: Mythimna pallens (assembly GCA_961205895.1). Taxonomy (NCBI): domain Eukaryota; kingdom Metazoa; phylum Arthropoda; class Insecta; order Lepidoptera; family Noctuidae; genus Mythimna; species Mythimna pallens. The sequence continues at coordinate 3,622,434 of OY540824.1, forward strand.
ACAACATAACTATTTTACGATATGATCAGCCATGTTTGACCGTATCATGAAATAATTTTTGCAAAGGCATGATGCTGTTTATATCATAAAACAAACGCAGAGTGTTCATTGATTTGGCTTGCCCATATCATGATCTGGCCAGCGGACAAGGTTCTATATCATGAAAAGCCACCATTTCATGATATGGCCGATCATGTCGTGAAGTGATCAATTTTAAGATCTGGCCACGACATATACATATTTTATGTTTAAACAATATCAAGAAAAAGGAAGGTAAAAAAACCAAATTATATTTGTAAGAAATTTAACATTAAAAAAAAAAATATCGATACTTTCGTGATTTATTTAAACCTATATCATCCCTAGTGTGCCATAATGACCTTGGTAGGGCCAATCAGAACAATATACCCCGCTTCCTCGAATCTCAGCTAATTGACAGAATTGTCTTAGTGCGTTAGATCAAGCATGAGGCTTCTATGTGCTGTATGGTCGTTGACGAGCCTATTACCTTGTAACCTTGAATACAGCTAAATTATAATCGTACGGGAAGACCGCAGCAGGCAAATTGATCCAGTCCTTCGATGTACGCGGTATAAACGACGAGTCGGACCGTTTAGTCCGGATCGTAGATCGTAGCGAGGAGTGCCAGGCGGTCGCCTCCTTCTGCGAAGCAGTAATGCTAGCAAAGGAGGCGGCCGATCGCGTGAGGCAGCGGACCTCACGCCCCAATCGCCGCCGGGATTCCGATCCCGATTTCCGGCCATCGTAGGCACAGGCTTGCGGACGGCGAGCAAAGGGTGGCTCGCCGTCCGACCGTCCGGTAACCGTCCAGACCGAGCCCAAGTCGTCGACGGCGCGTGCTGTTCCACGCGCGCCTGAAGGAGATGTCAGCGACTGTAGGGGCCTAGCAGGGTCGAAGCCTACTGGGGCCAAGGCTCTGATTCTGAAAGGAAGACTCGGCTCTGGTACGAAAGGCAACGAAGGAACAGGAGTGGGTTTTTAGTCAGTAAAAGTCTGACACTATCTCCCGCCCCGCCCAAGGGCGGGGGATGTCATAAGATGATTTTCCCTCCGAAAAAAAAAAAGAGTTAACAATTTCTTGCTAACAACTTGCTAATGGAGGATAGGAAGGTTACGGGAAAATGCCGAAACAGGCTAACAGGCCTGGAATAAACCACCAAGCCAGACCTGTTTTCTACGCGCCAATACAGGTTAGTAGGATGGCACCGTCAAGTTTTCTATCAGTCATCACCAGCTCCGGTTTACTCTTGAACTATATATTGTGCTTGAAGATTCTAGTTCAGAATTAAATGGGTCTTAAATTTAATCCATAAAGTGGAAGCGTGGGGTTTTTGAGTTTATCGCGTTCAAACAGACAGAAATACTGAATGGATTGTCATGGAGTTTTCGCCAATAGACAAGAGTGACTCATGATGAAGGTTTAGATGTATAATAGAATTCAGTTTTGTATTTAACGAAATTCTCTGTTTTTCTCTACTATAATATAGAGAAAAACAGAGAATTTCGTTAAATACAAAACTGAATTCTATAGAATTTTGTGGATGGGATTCTCGATATAAAGACAGAATTGGATGTACACTTTGAGTACAGTTTATGAACTAATATACAAAAATAGAATATTTATTGTGAAAACAACTCTGTTTCACCAAGACTCCATTATCTATGACGACCGTATAAGCATGATGGACTTTGATGTCTAGTCTATGTTTATGTCAGATTCCTCTTTCTTATTAGCAGCTTAATTCGTTTTTGATAGAAGATCGAAGATGCTAAGCTAAAAAATATTTAATTTAGCAAATAATTGCTTGCATATTCCTCATTTTCGTATTTTGTTATTGGGTGCTGCTGATTATAATGCCTACATTATCGCGTCGCTCAAGAACTTAACGAAAATATATGTGACAATGAATGTTTATTACAAAGAAGTGTTATGTAAAATTTATGTAACGTCTTACCCATTCAAGCACTGGTCGCAGCGAGCACCTCCGAAGCCAGTCTTGCAGATACACGCTCCGGTGACGTCATCACAGATGCTGGGTTTGGTACCGCTCACGTCACAGTTGCAGTCTGGGAAACAAATAATATAGCATCACATCTACGTTTTCCATACAGAGGTTTAGTCCCATCAAATAAACTTCTCAATGCCATACCATTGGCTAAATAGAATATCTCTCCTTGCTCTCTGATATACACGTCATGCCAGTAAACGGGCACTGTCAGTTGAGACTGGTCATCTCTTAGCTGCCAGTGGTTTATTTTAATATGTATCTATATTTTTCTCTGTTTAGGTACTTTATTTACATTGTTCTCACATAATAGTAGCGACAAGAAACATGTAGAATTTGTAAAACATAAAATGATTGAAAAGAGTGTCCATGGAGTTTCTGGCACATTCTTCTCCATAGAGATCTACGATTTGGAATGTGCAATTAGCATCATTTTTTCTGACTGACTGACTTCTTGACCTTTCAAAAGTACCTGTAAATGGTTTGTTTGGAATAAAATGCTTTGAATCTTTGAACCTTTGCGTCGTATTCCTTAATGCTGAGGGTCGTGACCTCGCTGCTTCATCACTTTCACTCGTATGATATTCTTTCATCTGTTTCAGTCTCTGACGGAGTGAAGGGCATTATACACCGTAGAATCAAAAGCTGTGCGGATCTGATCGGGCCAATGTATCGGGCTGCGCCCACAAGGCCTTTTTCCTTCTACTTTACCGGTCACGATGAGCCTTTCAGGGTTACCACCGTATTTCCTACTCAAAAACTTTCTTTCTTTCAATTATTTTTTCTTACTTAAATAGAATATAAGAATTAATAATGTAATATGAGAAACTATCAACTGTAATTACTCTATTTGTGAATAAAAGAACTTGAATTTGAGTTAGGGGCAAGCCAGAGTTTTACTACCTTCTACTGGACATTAATTTAATTGCAATTGGGTAGCACGTTACCCCTTGGCAAGACTAGTGTCAGATTTCTTGACTTTTGACTTTCTGTGACAACTATCAAAGATCTACTAAAAAAATTGGGGCACGGAGGCAATTCGGACCTATCTTACCGTTAGTAGTTCGAATTCAGGAGCTATCGACACTGAGATATACCTCTCAGTGTCGATAGGTCTTGAATTCGAAGTTAATAAAGTTAATCAGGCAGACTGAAAAACCAATTCACTATGACTCCGTTTGATCAGCATCAATGGATATTGTGTCGTCATAAGAGGTATTTCATTTATAAGGCCGGCGTTATAATGTCGTGTATTCTTTAGAGAAAAAAAAGGAAACTATTGCACAACATTATTATTTATGTTGTGCAATATTTTCTTCATTATTGATTCAGCTTTTGCTTTCCAATGAAATGCAACGCTTTTGAACAACAATAAATTGCAACGGCTTTACAAGAAGGGTAAATTGAATATTACCAAACCATAACTTGTAATATTCAATTTACCCCTTTTGTTTTTTTGAGATGGGAAATAATTAAAAACTTCTCCCGATCTGGAGCAAGAGGGTGTGTCAGACTTTTACTGACTTTAACCCACTTGTATTGAGGCAATGGCCCTCGCGCCCCAGCCGAGAATCGGTCGGGATTCCGATTACTAATTCCGGCCTTGGTAGGCGCGGGCTTGCAGACGGCGTCGGCGCGTAGCGTTCCACGCGCGCCTCTAGGAGATGTCAGCAACCGTAGGGGCCCAGAAGGGTCGAAGCCTACTAGGGCCATGAGTGATGCGAAAGAGATCCCCGGGGCCCTGGAAAAATGGCAAAGAAGGAACAGGACCCACTCCTGTTCCTTTAGTCAGTAAAAGTCTGACACTATCTCCTGCTCCGCCCAAGAGTGGGGGATGTCATTAGATGATTTTCCCACCCGAAAAAAAAACCCCTCTTGTATTCCTTCAGTTGCTATTTGCGTTCAATGGCCGCGAGAACTCTTTCAAACAACCCTGTACCCATCAAAATTTACCCTTACCATTCTAATTAGTGTATTAATAATTTCTGTAAATAAAGGTACTGAAGGATAACTTACGTTTGCATGTAGGATAGTTGTAGTATCCAGCTTCACATTGGTTGCATGTCCGTCCACTATACTTGCTCTTACAAGTGCAGTTACCGCTGTTCTTGTCGCACACTGGATCCACCGAGCCGACGGAGTTGCATTCACAATCTATTGGAAAGGGATAGCAACAATTATGGCGAGTCGTGCCGTTAGGCAGAACCAATCTGCTGACGAAAACCTCTAGGACCTCAAGTCTACTATTATAATAGTGTCAGAATGGTCTATCACTGATTTCATAATTGTTGATTTTGACAAGTTTGGTAATCATATAATGACGTCATTATGACTTCCCAAAGGTCAACCACTGGCACTCCATTGAAAGAAGTGGCATAAAATGATAATCGCGAACATATTGACAAATCAATGTCTGACGTATGCGGTAATCTGCTAAAATTTTCACAGTTCATTTGATCAGTGACCTACCATTAGAACGTCATTGGCAGTCATTGTTTTTAATAAGCTCAATAATGTCATTCTACCACAACTCTATTACGAGACCATTGACCGATCAATGATCGATCATTATGAATTAGCAGATTACGAACTTTTAGCAAAATGACAATGGGATCGTGTTGGAATAAAGAATTTATAAAAATAGCAGACTTGGGCCTTTCCGCGTTGTGAACAAGGTTCACGAGAGACTGAATGTATTTAGTGTTCTTTGAGTGAATATAATAATATTCACACAACTATCACATAACGCCGTCTAGTCCCAAGCTAAACAGAGCTTATGTTATGAGTACTGGATAACTGATAAACATATTTAAATATTTCTAAATACATACATATCTTCTATATATATAAAAGGAGAAACTGACTGCTAGACCAACAGGCCAATCAAATTTAATTATGATATACGTGTGAATAAATGAGAAATATTATGAGAAATGTTACATTTGTACCTAATGACTGTGATATTGACAGATACTTGCAAGTATTAATATAATATGTAATTTATCTATATATGTATGTATTTAGAAATATATAAGTATGTTTATCTGTTGTCTAGTACCCATAACAAAAGCTCTTCTTAGCTTGGGACTAGACGGCGTTGTGTGATAGTAGTGGAATAAAAAATAAAAAAATTGCTAGGTTAGATTAGTTTAGTTTTTAATCACTAACATAGTGAATAACAAGATCTTTAAAACTACGCAACGGATTTTGATGCTGTTTTCTGTTTTATTCAAGAGGAAGGTTTATAATTATGTATAATACATGCATAATATAGTAGACAAACAATGGTAATTTTAAAGGTTTCTAATTTGATGTCAAAAATAAACACATTTTTTATCCCTTCAAGATAGATCAAAATAATGTACTACAATATTGTACACCTTAAAAAGTTCTACAAAAAAGTCCGCAATGGTATATGTCTATCTCCTGGGGATAACCCACAATTACCATTTTTTATCCTTTATTTTTTACGAGAAATAATGGCTTATTTACGAAGCGATTTTAAGCAATACAGCATTAATCTTTATCCAATTAAGTACCTTAACTACATTGTGCATTTAATTTAGATGAATATGGCCCTTTACAGCATGTAATTTAAATAAATATTTTCGAAGATATATCTGTGTTAGAGAACTTATAGCAGTAATTCAGATTCAGCCTTCGTTAGGTACTTACTTTTACATTCCGGTGAATAATATCCATCTGCGCAAATTTCACAGGACTTTCCAGCATAGTTGTATTTACAGGGACACTGTTGACATATAAATTGATATTATGGATCTGTCCAATAATATTTTCTTTAAAATCAAAGTAGTTTTATGGTTGTTTCTAGATTATCACAATGAAATTTCTGAGAATCAAATTACGATTAAATCAAATATTGATACATATAATATTTCTATATAATGCTGTAGGCTATGGATTTGATCCAGAAGCGTTCAAGTGCTCTGCCCTAGGGCCAGCCCTACAACAAGAAAAGATAAGGCTATGGATTCTACTATAGCCAGTTTGTTAGTATTAGGTATTACTACAACTAAAAGTTGTCACTCTGATATCTGGCACATTGTATGTGCTGTCTTAGCTTGGACACGCACAGGCCACTAACCATAACCACAAAAAGCTGCTACTAATCCTATTTCCTTCAATTTTCATGCATTTTATTTGAACTCGCCACACACAAAGACAGTTGTCGCCACACACTACAAGTTGTTGCTGCTCACCTCTTGTGGGCGGCACTGAATACTATACGCCTACACACGCCACTCGCGCTATAACCTACACCTCCCTCCCTTCACTTTAGTTAACTATTTCTCATCAAAGGCAATGCTCACACGTCTTTTTTAACGTTGATTAGAATAACAGATATGGATAAAGAATCATTTATTTCAGAAATTCAATATAGTCAAGCATGGGCTCCGTGATATGGTCAGTAAAACTAAAGCACTGCCTGGCCTTCCTTGAGGAGTATTTTTGGATCAAATGACACATTTGTCCCACCAGTACGCACCAAATATGTGCTTTAGTCATGGAGTTGCAGACACCAGCCCAAAATACAATACAATGCAAGCGTGGGCTAAAAGAGCAGTTACTAACTGCAAGCAACTACCACAGAACACACCCTTATAATGTTGAAATCCCATTCAAAGTTATTAAGAAATAGAAAACATTTATTTGATATGGACGCACTACAAATGCTACATTTTTGAAGTGACAAGAACCATGGGTGAAGTAGGCCAATACTAAAAAGAATTGCTTGATGCTCATTCACCAATTTCACCAATTCACAAAAATTCAAAAAAAAAAAAAAAAATTCAAAAATTCAATAATAATATAATAATAATAATAAATTTGAATATATATTGACCCTTCTTTTAAATAGACAAATAGTGGTGACCCCCTAGGCCTGTAACATTGCTGTGAACAGACGGGCCACTTGTAACCGCATTTTGAATTTAGACATCTAATTGGAATATGTTTCCAATCATACACAATTTGCAAGTTAAAAATAGAACACAGATCAGAAAAAGCATTGCAGTTTGGGGATGCGGATGGCAGATATTGTGCCTGTCCCCTTTTATGTGTCTTGCGACGAGATGAATCCTAATGTATCTAAGGGCTTTAACATCTGACAAATGTAATTTTTATCAAGAGCCATAAAACCAACTAAAACAATGATTCAACGGATACTATGTCATAAAAACCAGCTTTATTACTAAATTGTTATACTTTTTTTTAGCGTAAGTTCAGTAAACCACACTTTTCACTTTTGACATGCAACCTCAACCAAGCAAGACCTTGTTTTTGCCTGGGGGTCGCGAGCCACAGAATGAAAAATACTATTCTACATTTTACATACCAGGCCATCTACAGGCGTGCACTGCTGTCCGTCAGTTCCGTTCAGATTACAGGTGCACGGTTTGCAGTCAGGGTAGTCGAAGTAACCGTAGGCGCAAGAATCGCAGTTTGGCGGGTTGAATTCGACCCGGCACTCGCAACGCCCTGTCTCCTCCTCGCAGTTGCCAGTCGAATAGTGCAGGTCGCAGTTACAGGCTAAAAAACAAAGCGTTTAAAAACAGAGAATAGATTTGTGGATAACAAAGGAGAAAAGAGACATACCTTGTAGTGTGATTGAAAAAAATAATTTTATTAGGGTTATTTATGGTATTTTGTTTATATAAACTTATAGGTTGGATTCTATATAAAACGATTTATCTAGATATAACTTATCAAAACCATGTTAAAAATAAAAGATTTTAGAAATAGAGTATCAATAGTTTTGCATACACGAATTTAATTATTTTACAATGGTTATGCAAAATATAAATCATCTCTTTGTTTATGTTTACTTTACGTACGTGACATTGACATTTTGAATTTTTAATGTTTTTGACATAAATACTGAGTCTTTTAAGCCATGTCTCGGTGTGCTGTTGTTACTTTGAGTGCCATTAGAATGCCATAGGATTCAACGCACTGTAATGTTATTGCATTATTTGGCAGCAAATGTACCGAGTTAGACTTCTCGGTAAGCTTCACAGAGGTAGTTTAAATCATAATAAGATTCTCAGTTCCATTTTGAAGAGATCATGCCTGTTTCAACGATTTCTCATATTGTTCATTTATCCATAAAACAAAGTGACTATGTTTGGTATCAAATGCTACATATTTTCTAAACTTGACTAGCTAAAGCCACACACCTTGCGAAGTCAAAAGGAAAAGAAAAAAAAGACGGGTTGCACTCCGGGAGTGCCGGCAGAAGTGAAAACTTGATTATTAACGTTGAGCATGTTTGATATTTTGGAATGGTTAGGGAATAATTTTGCACCAATTGCTTTATCAGTATAAAAGTACTATCATTTATGTGGTAGAATACAATATTCATTTATTGCGCTATCGTACACAAACATGACAATTTATATTTTCCATCCGTCTTACGCTTTTTCGATCAGGTCACGTGTCCTGACGCGAGTTTAAGATTTTATACCCATTACAGAAAAAGTGCTCAACGCCGCTAAAGAAGTTTTCACTTCAAAAAACTTTTATGTAGGTGGTTCCAAAACGGTGATAAAGACCATAAAGACCTACCAGAAATTTTGTTTGAGTTAATGAAGTTGAAAATGGTGAGTCATCGTTATTACTCAGTTACTATTTACTTAAAGGCAATAGACAATAGTTAAGTAAAAATAATATTTATACTCACGCTGGCACACATCAATTTCGCTCCAGCTTTTTCCATAGGGCCTGTAGAAGGTCGGCACACACTTGTTACAGTTAATGCCCTGGGTATTGTGCTGACAGTTCTTGCAGACACCACCGCCCTCGTACCTGCCGTGGATGTCAATGGAAAGCCTTTGTCTATCTACTTCGGGATCGTACTCGCATTCCGTTGAGTGGTTGTGGCAGTTGCAAGCTGCAAAAGGATTAGATTTGTTGAAATAAGTATTTTTATGTAAATACTTATTTCACCCTCTATTACACCCTCGATTTTGGCGTCCATCATAGAGTTTCGAATCGGTAGCCCAACATACTGGGGTAGCAGCTGGACCGTACTGGGGTGAGTACGGCCCACTCAGTCACCGTATACACGCCTACCTTCATCATCATCATTTCAGCCGAAAAACGTCCACTGTTGGACATAAGCTTCTCCCAAGTGTCGCCATAATGACAAGTCCTGTGTGTCTCGCATCCATTGGATTCCCGCGACTCTCACTACATTAGCGGTCCACCTTGTGGGAAGTCTTCCAACGCTGCGGCTTCGGCGGTACGTGGTCGCCAATCCAATAGATTATAAATGCTTATTGATGTACCTCCACTTGCGCGAATAAAGACATAATGTAATTATTACTTTACGATATTACCTACTGCATGTTAGCGATATCTACCAATATGCCTTGTTTTAAGGCAATTTTGGTCTTGAAGGAGTTTCAAGCATCAAACCAACTAAGTTCAAGTAAACTCACGTTCACAGGAGAACCTATCCCAATGCTGCGAGATCCTCCACTTCTTCTGTTCGTATCCTTTGCAGCAGTACGAGCACTGTTGGCCGCAGGTGTGGTGCTGGCACACACACTCGAGTATATTGGTGTTGGAAGAAGGATCAGAAGGCTCGCACGTGTCCGCGTGACCGTTGCACATGCAGCGACCACCGATGCTGATGTCTTTGATACTGTAAAAGTACTGGGGGAGAAAATTTATTTTATTTAATTATTTAAGTTATAATATTCATGTACACACAAATATACAGAAGAAGATAGGTATCTTAATATAAAGTTTGTACAAAGGTACTGCTTAATTCAAAAAGAAATTTCTTCCAGCAGACCTGCGAAAGGAGAGATTAGAAAAGATGTAGACTATAGTGTTTAGAAAATAAGCAAAGAAGAGTTTGTGAAATCTTAAATTAAACTAATAAATACTTATTTACTATAAATCACACAAGAGAGGAAAGATAGAGCTCTTGTATTTTGCAAATTGTGAAATCGTAAAATACCAGCTACTGTCAAAAGCTTCAACCGCGTTATAGTAGATAATGATCCCAAGGGAACATATTCCCGGAATAAAATGTATTATAAGTGCTATTTCACGACATGGACTACACACGTATAAGTACTAAATTTCATTGAAATCCATACAACCATTTGAGCGTGACGAAGTAACAAACATACAAAACACTCACAAACTTTCGCCTTCAAAATATTAGTGTGATTAGCATAGGTCGGAGTTAGGTAGAGTTATTCATGTACTTGCATCGAAATGTTGATATTAGTATGGATCTTCCCGGGATTTCTAAAGAAAAATCCCGTGTCCAATAATATTACATAATAATAAATAATACTAAAAACCTCAGAGATATATAAGACAAATAAAATAAAGATAATTGACTGACAGTAAGACTGTCCTGTTGGTCTAGTGGTTAGTTGCCCTAAATACTATGCCGGTATAGGTCGTGGGTTCGATTCCCACCCAGGACAAATGTTTGTTTGATGAGCACAATCATTTGTTCTGTGTATATCATATAAGTATCTTTATCAGTTGTCTAGTACTCATAACACAAGCTCTGCTTAGCTTGGGACTAGACGGCGTTGTGTGATGGTTGTGGAATATTATTATTATTAACTAGCTTCTGCCAGCGGCTTCGCCCGCGTAAATGTTGATATCTCCATGCAAACTTTGGACCCCCAATTCATCCCCTTAGGAGGTGAATTTTGAAAAATCCTCTCTTAGTGCTCCTCTACGTCATAAAAGGAAACCTTGTGCAAAATTTCACGCTCCTAGTCCCAGTAGTTTCGGCTGTGCGTTGATATGTCAGTCAGTCAGTTTCTCCTTTTATATATTTAGATTAACACATATTTTTATTAGTATTTTTAACTGAAAAAGATCTCTCTACGTGAACTGAGGCGAGGTTAACAAAATACACTTTCTCCTCCTCGATATTTCTGATAGTTTCATAAAGAAACACTGGTCTTTAAAATTAATCTCGTGATTTGAGAAATATCCACTTTATTCTTTCGCTGTATAAAATCAGTCTAAGTACATGAATAACTCTACCTAATTCCGCCCTCTGGTGATTAGCTTTTGCCAGCAGCTTCACCTTCGCGAATGTCGGTTATAAAGTAGCTTATGTTCTTTCATAGGGTTTACTTACTCCGTATTAAATTTCAGACAGACATAGAAGTTACTTTCACATTATTAATATTAGTATGAATTATCTAATACAAGTCTACTGTTTAGGTAGCTTGTTTTTTGTGTTCTTCTTCGTCATATAAATGATTCCAAATTAAATGGCTTGCACTTTATGCGTCAGTGTTTGGTTTTACCAACAAGGTACAAGTGTGTTAAGTTGAACTTAGGACTTACCTAGTAGGACTTATGAATTATTGACCTTGAATCCAGTGCATGTATCGGGTACGTCGGTCACGTAACGTACTGTTTGTTTTGCCATAAATCAGGTAAGTTACACGCTTATTGCTTTTAACATGAGCAGTATTGAAACACAATAGGCTACCGATGTGACGCTCATCGGTATTTGCACGTTTCAAATAGCAGGTGGTGGTTCTTATTACCTATAGCCTTTTCAAAGCACCCTTTCTAAGCTAATAACTGTGGCGCGATGCAATGTAGTTAGTTACCTATAGTCACAGAATAAGTACCTACAAGTGTTTATTGAGCGGTCGTAGATCGTTATAGTATCTATTAGAACACGCTCAAATCAGATTATTTTTAAGCTCTTAGTCAAATAAATAAACGTAAATAAAATAAGGCAATTTTTTAATTAGGTATAGAATAGCTATTTTAAAAACAACTTTCGAGGATCTTCAGCAAAATGGTATGACGTCTTCCGTGATATACCTAATCGCCAATAGCGTTAAGCCCATTTATTCTATCCTCGGTCATACCTAGTTGATCTTAGCCATATTTTTACTCGTCTACGTGTGCTAAATGATCTTTCAATTGTATTCCCCTGCTACAATTGAAAGATCATTTATCTTTCAATTGTAGCAGGGGAATAAAGCTTTGCTAGTAAAAGGGCTAGGGTTTCTAGGGCTATCTTCACTTTTGGGTAAAAAGATCTGCTACTTGTAATAACTCAATTATTTTGTGACGTAACTACAAATTTAGTTTTCAGATTTTTTCCTATACTTGTGCTGTAAGACCTTGTTCGTGCCGAATTTTAGGATTCTAAGTCAATGGGAAGTACCCTATGAATTTTGATTCCCTTGAGAGTGTCGAAATACACGTTTTTTGCGACATAAACGTACGAATGTTTCTTTTTTTTTCGTTAATTCAGAAGTTTGATTTTTTTGACAGCTTCAAGGGACCGCAGACCTGAGTATATCACACACGTAGGTACGTTGACCCCTAAACGTGACTACGCTGCTGTTGTCACCACCAGGAAACCAGGTACGTCGCAACCTAAACGATCAGCGATTCAAATAGAGGTCAAAGTAAAAACGGGTTCTTAACCCCTGAATGCGCTCCGTAGCTCCTTGCCAAAAACGGGCGAAGTTGATTAAGAGGGTTTTACTCGAGGAGAAAAGAAGAAGAAGAAGCCCTGTTCCCATAACTTGTGCGGTACCGCACTGAGTGGACCAAACATGCTGCTGCGTCCTGCAGTGCTTACGATGCAGCTAATATTTCACGTCTGCATTGCTCTACAACGGTTGAGGAAGTCGTGGAGTATATGAAGATAAAGAGCAACTGGACTCTGAGGTTCGAAAGGCTGGATTCGCGCCATGATACGAGTTCCAACCCGCCATCTACAGACCTTTTTGAGAGAGGACTTTTGGCCGAACACGACAGTGTATCGACGTTTCCGGGGACGGCTACGCGACACCACGCAGCGGAACACGACGCCGATGTTACATGTATAATTACAGTTTGTGATATTTTTAATACATTAGTTTATTTTGTTTATAAGATTGTAATATAATGTATTTTGTCTGTAGTTGCCTGACAATAAAGAAATAATAATAATATGGTTTTAATTTCAACTCGATACCTCCACGCGTTCCCAGATAAAGGGTCTTGACAGACAGACGGACAACAAAGTGATCCTATAAGGGTTCCGTTTTTTCTTTTTGAGGTACGGATTCCTAAAAATCAAAAAAATCGGATACTACCTCAATATATTTATGTAATTTTGAAACTGTAACTGTGTGGAAGTGTGTATTTGTGTTACGAATGGCAAAAAGTTCGTTTTTTTTTTACTTTTATTGACAAAGTAGATAGTACGGACGTAAACAAAATCCAGGGAGGGACAGCTGCCTCCTGCCCCCCCTGGTTACGCCAATAATTTTAGATCAGATGTCTCGACCAATCAGAACGCAGTACCTAAGAACTATTGTCAATCACCATTTTAAAATACGATAGATGTTCTATTTGTAAAAGTACTTCAACTTCAACTTCAACTCTTCATTATGGCATTTGCGGAAAAGACACCACAATTTTGCCAATAACACGTGCAAACTGTTAATAGACTATCAAACGCTGGAGAGTATTTAGCGCGAATGAACAGTAAAATAAATATATATTTATAAAATATTAAAGTTCAAAATACAAGAATTTCTTCGCAGACTGACATTATGACCAGACCACAGACTATGACTATGGTACATGACTGAAACTCGTAAGAGTGAAACAAAGAGAGAAAAAAGGTTACAATTTAATTTTATTAATTTCAATAAATTTGCATAGTTTAAATATAAAACGAGTAAATACAAAAGAAAGAAGACATTTGACCGAGGATGGACGAGGAATATGAGCAGGGATGATTTCATGAAAGGAGAAGCGCAATTTAGGACAGGAGAAAAATAAATGGTCCACGTTTCCTTCATCCAAACCGCATTCACAAAGAGAGTTATCCTTAATCCTAAGCTTGGCCAAGAAATGAGGAGAACAACAATGATTTAAACGTAAACGACAAATAGTTGAGGTAGTGTTTTTTTTTTTCAATTGATACTTAAAAAACCAAGGTTTGTGGGGAATCTCGGATTGTATATCTCCATAAAATTTACCCTTTATAGACTTAGAGATTTGCCATGCCTTGGACCAAGATTTAAACAAAGTTAGAGGAAGAGTAGTGCAAATGTCATGGGAAAAAATCTCAGAGTGGGCAAGAGAGCCAGTGAGAACAGCATTTTTGGCGCATGAATCAGCTGACTCATTACCAAGAATACCAACATGACCGGGAATCCAAGCTATGACAACATTAATACCAAGTTCATGACATTGAAATAGCAAGTCTCTAATTTTTAAAATTATAGGGAATCTGGACTTAGATCTGAAAGGATTAGATAGAATGGCTTGAAGGCAACTTTTTGAATCAGAGAAAATTATGGAGTTATTCAACTTATGAGACAAAACAAATGAAATGGCTTCGAAAATAGCGATTGATTCACCTGTAAAAACGGATGTAACAGGAGGGCACTTATAATTTAAAATAATTTTTGTATGAGGAATCCAAACAGCAACTCCTACAGGACTATCATCGGAGACTTTGGAAGCATCAGTGAATATAGTATTCCAATTATTATAATTCAAGGAAACTTTTTGGACAAACATCTTATGCGGTTCTAGGGTATTTTTGTGAATTCCAAAGTCCAAAATGATCTCCGGATGGAATACCAGGGCGTTATAAGGCACCGAGTATAGATACAAAATAGGGTTTTGAAAAAGTGGGCTAGAAAGGCGAGTGAATTGAAGGTAGGCACGAAGAAGACAAGGAGGTTCAATATTAGAACGACGACTACAAGAGTCAAAGATGGATGATAATTGGTCCAGCTTACCAAGAAGGGGATGCTCAGAATTTTGCACAAGTTTAAAAATAAATCTATTTGCCAGAAATTGTCTTCGAATCGAAAGGGGAGGTTCCACACGCTCAACTTGCATGGCATTAATTGGTGACGACTTCATCGCCCCAAGAATAATCCGTAAACACTTTGATTGGATTTTATCGAGTTTTTGAAGGCCAGATTTGTTACAAGGATCTAATAGGAACATACCATAATCAAAATGACTACGAACTATAGCATTGTAGATCAATTTTTGAGTATATGGGTGAGCACCCCACCAAACACCAGAAAGAGAGCGAAGAACATTAACGTTTCTTTCGCATTTTTGCGCAACAAAGTCTGTGTGAGCAATACCTGATAATTTTGAATCTAACCAAACTCCTAAAAATTTAACATTGTTCACCTGAGAGATATTTTCATCGTTAACTTTAATATCAACAGGAGGAACAAACTTTTTTTTTGTAAACACAACTACAGAGCTCTTAGAGGCTGATAAGGATAAACCGTGTTGTAGAAGCCAATCAGATAAATATCCAAGGGCAGAATTTAGACGGTTACTAGCCTCATCTAGAGATTTTCCAGAAAAGTATAAAGCTAAATCATCAGCATACTGCAATATTTGACAAAATGAATCAGTAGAAAAATGTAAATCATAAGTATAAAGACTGAATAGGAGAGGACTCAAAATTGAACCTTGTGGTAAGCCTTTCCAGATAGTCTTAGGGGGAAGAGAGGAGTCTTGAGACTTAATAGAGATGGTTCTCTCCATCAATAAATTACATATAAAACGGACCAATTTTATAGGAAGATTCAACTGATGACAAGCTTATCCTTGAGCACCGGGAGTAAAACATTATCATATGCTGAGGCAATATCCAAAAAAGCTCCTACTAAAAATTGCTTACTTATCAAAGAAATACGAATATCAGAAATTAATAAACTAAGACTATCCATTGTGCTCATACCTTTACGGAACCCAAACTGGGATGAGGGCAACAAGTTCCTATTTTCCACAAACCACTCAAGTCGATGCTTCATCATATGTTCTGCAACTTTGCACAAAACAGATGACAAAGCAATAGGCCTGTAGCTATTTGGGTCTGACGGGTTTTTGTTAGGTTTAATGACCGGAATTATTATTTGGTGTTTCCACGGTTGAGGAAACAAACCGTACTCAAAAAAGTTATTAACGAGATCCAGGTAATATTGCTTTGTACTACTTGAGGCGTTTTTCAAGAATGAGTAAGGGATCCCATCTGCACCAGGAGAGGAATCAACAAGACCGTCAAGTGCCATTCGAAGTTCAGAAAAAGAGAATGGGGCATCAAAATCATTTTCAGAAGTAAGAAAAGCCGGTGAAGAGGGAAAAGAGTTCAAATTTGGAACTGAAGGGGGAGCCAGTTTATCCGAAAAAGATTCGATCCAGGAAGAAGGATCGTTAGCGGAAATATCAAAAGAATTACAGGAGCCTCTGAATCTTTTGATTTGTTTCCATACTAGGGAAGAAGGGGAGCAGGGTGACAAGCTTTGACAATAGCGAAGCCAACCATCTTTTTTCTTTTTGGAAAGAAGTCTTTTAGCAGTGGCCGCTTTTCTTTGATACACTAAAAAATTTTGAAGTGTCATTGAATTAGAATAATTAACCTCTGCTATTTTCCTTTCCTTGACAGCTGAAGTACATTCTGAATCCCACCAAGGAGTTGAGACTTTGAATCTGTAGGGTTTTTTAAGAGGAAAATTGACATCAGCACTAGAGATAATGGAGTCTACAAATTTGGAATAGCAATCAACAAGGTTGTTTCTGTCGGGAAGGGGAAGAGATAGTAACTTACTTTCAAGAGAATCTGAGTAAGAAGACCAGTTTGCATCATTTAATCTATATTTAAGAGAAGGATTAAAATTGCGCATTGGTACTACTCTGTCAGAGATAGAGACAATAATGGGAAAGTGATCACTACCATAACAATGAGGCAAGATACCCCAGGAAAGGATGGAAGCAAGAGAAGCAGAGCAGGCTGTTATATCCACAGCTGAGTTAGGGTTTTGAGAAGGGCGAACTCTCCTAGTGGGAGAACCGTTGTTAATAATACACAGATTAACTTCGTCAAAAATTTCAAGGAGAGCCCGACCAAAGTAATCATCATGGCTCGAGCCCCATGAGCGATGATGAGCATTTAAATCACCCATAAAAATTATTGGAGAGGGAACTGAGGAAAATATACATAAAATGTCTGGAATTAAACTAGAATGAGGATGAGGGATGTATGCAGAGAGGAAAGTAATATTAAAAGCCCTAACAGCAACGATATTAATGTCAGGAGAAGTAGGGGGAAGAGATATAAGAGAGAAAGGAAGGGAGCGCCTAACAAGAAGGGCACTACCTGCGTACCCATCAGCCCTATCATTTCGAAGACAAGAGTAACCTGAGACCCGAAAATGAGAACCAGGCACCAACCAAGTTTCCGAAACGGCAATGACTGATGGGTGAAATTTATTTATTAAGAATAAAAGTTCAGGCTTCTTCGGCCGAATGCTTTGAATGTTCCACTGGAGTGTGGAGACTAGATCCATAATTATTATTAAAGAGAAGCAAAGAGAGTTTCTGGGCAACGTGGGGCGGTAAAGATAAATTATCACGGGAAACTAAACTAATAATTAGAGACAAAAGTATTTCTAAGAGGCTATCCTCTTGAGGGGACTTTGGGGATGAAGAATTTTGAGAAAGAAGAGAGAAGCCATTGGGAAAGGATGAAGGATCTTCAGCAACGATAGACCTATGGGCAGTTTTGTCATAAGACTTGCCTAGAGGAGCTCTAGGCTTAGGGGAGGAAAACACAGTTTTTTTATAAGAGGTAGGAGGAGAAAGGCTAGTAGATTGGGAAGAAGAGTAAGAAGACTGGGTTGGTAAATTTTGGGTCACTTCGGAATATAATTTTTTTACAGTAGGAAAGGATCGAGAAGCCTCTTCGTATGAAAGATTTTCCTGAGACATTAATATTTTAATTGATTTTTGTCTACCTTGCTCGGGACAGCTACCGTAAAAGGCAAAGTGACGGCCCAAGCAATGGATGCAAGTGGCCTTGGCCTCTACTACGTCACAACTGTCACCAGTGTGAGGTTGTGAGCACCTAAAGCACCTTGCCTTGGACCGACACTGTGCCTTAACGTGCCCAAAACGGCAGCAATTTTGACACTGTATAGTGGGGTACTGATATACCTCCACTGGCAGAGATGTGTGAAATAGAAAAACCCTTTGAGGAAGAACCTGTCCCTTGAAAGTAACTACTATTGTCTGAGTAGGAATCCAGGAGGTCTTGCCCTCCTGTTTATTTTTCCGGTTTAACCTGCGTGCTTTTAGAACAACTCCACATCCATCAGGAAGAATAATTGAATCCACAAATTCGTCCATAGACATATCGACCGGCACTTGACGGACGATACCCATTTTGGTAATATTAAAAGATGGAATAAAAACTGAATACTTTGATTTCAAAACCGGGTTGGAAAGAAACTTGTTGGCCGCCTCACCAGAGGTGAATTCGACAGAGATTTTATTTCTGCCCACTTTTTTAATGCCATCCCTACAAATATTTTTGATATTATTTTTAATTAAAAACTGCCCAAACTTTATTGGACGAATCGATGTCCCAGCCGAAGGATCCGGTTCGGATCGGGAAACGTGGACTATAAAGGGACCTTTTTCTTGCTCACTGTATGATTTTATGCCATCTTTTAGAGAAGGGTGAATATATAGAGTTTGAATGGCCGCAACAGCCATATCCTTATCAATAATTGTTTTTTTTGAAACAATCTCAATCGTTTCGGAGTCTATAATATGGCGTCGCTTACCAACCGCCGAGTTTGAATTTGAACATGTTACAGCGTCAGGAGGGTCAGGGGGAGCTGGAGGGGGAGGAGGAAGGTCCATGCCTGTTAAAAAAAACAAAAAAAAAGAGAAAAACACTGAAAACTGCGAAGAAATATAAAATTTCTAACTGTTATTTTGTTAAATAAGTAGTTTTGGAAAAAATAATCTCTCCAGCACGACTGACAGCTATCAATCCTGCAATATCTTTGTAAAAGTAAATTTTAGCATTTGCCTAGGATACTCGTAAGTTACCTACATATCTGACATAACAAGAAAGGATTGCCAATTCAGAAATATAAAACCGTTAAAAAATTCCAGAGAAGTATTTTCTTGTATTTTTTTTTATATCCACACTTCCATACTAAGTAATATTATAAATGTGAAAGTAATTCTGTCTGTCTACTACGCTTTCACGGTTAACTACTGAAAAAATTTTGATGAAATTACTTAGGTACGAAACAAGCTTGAACCCCAAGGATGGACATAGGTTATTTTTATCCGTCTTCGACTTGGTGTCCGTAATGACCAACATTCACGAAACTGCAGGCAGAAGCCAGTTTAAGATAACCTATACTTAAGACCACTACTCCTTCTACGCCACTACACCTTCTGCGGCACGTAGATGCATCGCCTGGCTGTTTACCCCGCAGTCGGTTACCATTTCAAACATAATCTAATTTCAACTTACTCGTCTGGTAACGGTAGGATCCTGCCTGGCCACCGACATGAGATGTCCCAGCAAGTTCTTTGTCCTGAGTAGACGGAGCCTAACGTTGGTGGCCCTGGTCCACTCCTGGAGTACTGAAGAGTTGAAGTAAGTGTTCGCAGACGGACGGTAATTTAGTAGCGATATCGGGATCTGGGAACAGAAAACAGATTGTAAGACACTTACCTACTTAGTAGGATTTTTTTACTATTTTTAGATTTCAGGCATCAAGAGTCTTAAACCGAGATGGTTTTAGATGAGTCTTAAACCATCTCGTAAACGACTGGAAATTTAGACCACATCGATCTTTATTTCGTAGCTGTGATCCACGCCTTATCTTATCTTGTTGTGGGGCTGGCCCTAGACTAGAGCACTTCAACCCTTCTGGATCTTTTGTGCTATGCCCCTCCTGTCTACTCAACCCCTAGCCCTCCGTGCACCTTCTTCATGAGTCCCAGTATGACCTTGATAGGGCTGAGCCTGTAGCCCTCTGGTCCTGGAAATGTTTGGCCCAGATAGGTACTCTAGTCTTTTGTAGCCTAGTGCTGCACAGTCGCACAGCAAGTATAGCATAGTCTCCTCTGCATCTCCACAGATCATGCAATTCGGGTCGCATTTTTTTTTTCTTTTTCGGTGTGAAAATCATCTTATTAAAACATCCCCCGCTCTTGGGCGGGGCGGGAGATAGTGTCAGACTTTTACTGACTAAAAACCCACTCCTGTTCCTTCGTTGCCTTTCGTACCAGGGCCGAGTCTTGCTTTCAGAATCAGACCCTTGGCCCCAGTAGGCTTCGACCCTGCTGGGCCCCTACAGTTACTGACATCTCCTTGAGGCGGGCGTGGAACAGCAAGCGCCGTTGACGACTTGGGCTCGGTCCGGACGGTTACCGGACGGTCGGACGGCGAGCCACCCATTGATCGCCGTCCGCAAGCCCGCGCCTACGGTGGCCGCAAATCGGGATCGGAATCCTGGTGGCAGTTGGGGCGAGAGGACCGCTGCCTCACGCGATCGGCCGCCTCCTTTGCAAGCATTACTGCTTCGCAGAGGGAGGCGACCGCCTGCCACTCCTCGCTCCGGACCATGGCCTGTACCAAGGCCCGGCACGAGAGATCGCCGCCGCCGATCGCCCCCACGAGGACACGGCGTTGCTCTGCCCAAGCGGGACACACCTCCACCGTATGCTCCACTGTGTCCTTCGGGCGGTTCACACAGTGGCGACACCCGGGTGTCGCTTCCGCACGAATCCGGTGCAGGAATTTCCTGAACTTACCGTGTCTGGTGAGGACCTGCGTCATGCGGAAGGTAATGACGCCGTGTTGCCTTTCCAGCCACTCCTCAAAGAGGGGACTTACCGAAGTCGGGTCGCTTGCTAGTCCCATGTTGTGGAGCTGTTTGTTGGTGGCAGAGTGCCCCGTGAAGACTCCTTTGATTGTTCGGAGTTGTGATCTGCGGTACCTCCATAGTTTTTGGGGCCAGGTCTTATTTATGTCAATGAGAAATAGCTTTGCATGCTTCTGGCCTGTTGTGTTACGATCTTGGCGCTTTACCATAACGTGTTACGCCAGGCGTGCGGCCGAGACAGAGGGATGGAGCTGTACACCCTGTACTGTTCCATCCCTTTCACAGTTCAGTTTACGTCGTAAAATGGAACGCGATAAGAGTACGTGGTAGGGCCTCCGATTTTAATTCAGTTGACTGAACCATACCTTAAGCATATTCTGTACGTAAAACAACATACGATGTTGGCAATGACACGTTGTCTGCAATATGCTAAAGTAATCAAACTCACCTCACCACCTTCTAGCGGTACAATCTTGGAGTATTCAGTGCTGCAGATAACTGAGTCATCCCTGGTGATTGGCTGCAAACTCTCTTTGCCAAAGTAACGTTCGCAATCCCTGCAGAAAGAACAAATGAAAAGGATTAGTACACTTGACAGCAGTTGCTCGAAATTTAATTATTTATTAGCTGCTGGCAGCGGCTTCGCCCGCGAAAATTGTCGCAAGGGAACATATTCCAGGACATGATCTCCCCCGTGTACCAAGTTTCGTAAAATACGTTCAGCAGTTGGAGCGTGAATAAGTAATAAACATATGTATATGTTTAGTTTCTTTCACAAACTTTCTCTTTTGTAATATTAGTGTGATTTATAATTGTTTTTACAGGTATAAACCTCAAGGAAAAAACGCCCTGGTGTCAATATTGTGTGGACCGCCCGGAGGATACGGTGGAGCATACGGTGGAGGTCTGCCCCGCTTTGGCAGAGGACCGCCGTGTCCTCGTAGGGGCGATCGGCGGCAACGACCTCTCGCACCGAGCCCTGGTACAGGCCATGGTCCAGAGCGAGGAGGAATGGTGGGCGGTTGCCTCCTTCTGCGAAGCAGTAATGGTAAAAAAGGTGGCAGCCGCACGCGCGAGGGAACGGCCCTCACGCCCCAGCCGGCGGGATCCCGATTCCGATTTCCAGCCACCGTAGGCGTAGGCTTGTGGACGGCGAGCAATGGGTAGCTCGCCGTCCGACCGTTCGGTAACCGTCCGGACCGAGCCCAAGTCGCTAACGACGCTTAGTGTTACACGCGCGTCTCAAGGATCTCCTTGAGGCGCGTACGGTTTCGCTGACATCTGTCAGCAACGGCCATGTGTTGTGCGAAAGAGAACCCCGGGGCCCTGGATCGAAGGCAAAGAAGGAACAAACGATTTTAGTCAGTAAAAGTCTGACGCCTAAGGGCGGGTGATGTCTTTGGATATTTTTCCCACCTAAAAAAAACCCCAATTAAAAAAATTAGTTACACAATGGCCGTACTTAGAGAGACGCTATTAAGCATCTATACTGTCGAGTCACGGGTGCGAACATAGATTTGTGCGGGCAACAGTCTCTCCCTTGGTCCTGACCATAGCTTACTGCTTGGAATGAGTAAGCAATTTCAATGATTCTTATGTGTACAATTATATAAAAGGCCTGACTCGCTCGCAGACTTATCAACACCAAGCTCATGGACCTAGGACGCTAAAATTGCACAGAGGTGAGAGTGAGAGAGGATTTATGATGTAAACAAAGAATAAGAAAGGATTTTCCAAAATTCACCCCCTAAAATCCAAAGTTTGTATGGAGAAAGCTAGTATAATCGCCTGTAATATCTTCACTGCAGCTTTCTGTAAACCCTCTCACAGAAAGCAGCAGTGAGGTCGGCAGTAATCCACTATGCAGGCCCTAGTCCGGCTTGGTTAAGCCGGACGTTATACAGGACTGCCAACTGTTTGGAATCGAGCTGCTGTGAAGAGACCACGGAGATGTCTACTTAGTCTATTGCAGTCCAAGGTTGGACATACGCAGTCTTATAAGTTTCACCACAAAAAACGACCAGAGTGCCTAGTGTGAGTTTATT
This sequence comes from Mythimna pallens, assembly GCA_961205895.1. Classification (NCBI taxonomy): domain Eukaryota; kingdom Metazoa; phylum Arthropoda; class Insecta; order Lepidoptera; family Noctuidae; genus Mythimna; species Mythimna pallens. The sequence continues at coordinate 3,645,210 of OY540824.1, forward strand.
TTACGCTAACGCAATCGACACGTTTATGACGTTTGACGCTCCGATCCGTCGGCTCCAAGCGCTTAACCAATCAGAGAGTCAAACTCGGCAAACGTTTCGATCGCGTTAACGTAAAAACCACTCGCACTCAGCGCACAGAGTGTCTAGTTCGAGTTTGAACGTTTATGACGTTCGGCGTTCCGATTGGCCCGCTCCATGATTTTAACCAATCAGAGAGCCAAACGCAGTAAACCTTTCGATCGACTCGTGCTGAGCACACTGCACCGTCCAAAATGTCTCTCACCAATCTCATTACCCTGCAATGCCTTCAACTCAGGCTAAAAATAAATAATGTCCATTGATCTAAACGCTGAAACTTTTGCCGAAGGGTTAATCTAGTCCTGGGTCTGACTCCAAACAAGGCTGATGTATTTCTCATTCGTTTTTTTTTGGAGTAATCTGGTATCTAGATTAGTTGATGTCATCGATATACATATATGTACTACGCACTAGATTACGCGTCCCGAACACTCACTTCAGTCGACTCAGGTGTCGTTTAATCCATACACCTTGAACATTACACTATGTTGAACGAAACGCGTAAGTGCCATAATACCAATCTAGCGCTGCAGCGAACTTTTATTTTAACATTTCAGTATTTTGACAAATATTTTCAATGAACGTGCTTGTCTGTCTCTAGAATATAAGTCGATGGTTGAAATGTAGCTTTAATGGTGCTAGGCGCGCCGCCATGGAACTGCTGAGAGTTGCACCTATCTATGCACGATTGTCTTACCATTACGTGTCAAAATATCAAGCGATAAAGAGGGATGGAGCTGTACACCCTACATAGCTCCATCCCTTTAACAGTTCAGTTTAGGTCCTCAAATGGATCGCATTAAGAGCTCATGTTAAGGTCTCTGGTATAATTTATAAGCGTGCTGATATTATACCAACATAAATGTCTTATTGGAGAAGAATACCTATCTGTTAGATACTCACTGAGGGGAATCGGAGAAGTACTGCCAAGGCTTGAAGGTCTTCCCGTAATCTGTAGACTTCTCCAACATCCAGAGACCAGGTCGGGGTGAGTTGCCCATCTTCACGAAAACGTAAGCCACGTGGAATTCCTGTAGCAAATAGCAAATGCTTTGGTTATATTCATTACTTAGTAGTTTCAGGTATATACATATCTCAATAGTTTGGGTTTCTAGGCTAAACATATTAATAGCGAACGCAGTGGCCGGTATGTTAGCTGATGTCAGAAAATTTAGTATGAGGGGATTCCCGGAAGAATAAACAAATATTGCATTTTACAAGGATCATATAGGTGTAGCATGCAGGATTTAGATATATACATTTTATCAAGTAGGTACCTAGGTAACTAGGTTTGTTGTTGCAGTAGTCAGCATTTTTTGTGATTTGACTGGAGGTACAAGATTCAAAGATTGAAAGCATTTTATTTCAGATAAACCGTTTACAGGCATTTTTGAAATGTCAAGAAGACAGTCAGTCAGGAAAAAAAATGATGCTAATTGCACATTCCAAAGCGTAGATCTCTATGGAGAAGAATGTGCAAGAAACTCCATGGACACTCTTTTCAATCATGTTATGTATAACAAATATCTCGGTAACACGTTTCTTTTCGCTGCTATCACGTGAGAACAACAAAAACTAAATATAGATATTAAAATAGCAACTGGCAGATAAGAGATGACCAGTCTCAACTGGCAGCACCCGTTCACGGATAATTTTTTTTATTGATAGGCTCGCGTTTGACCACTATCTCGCCTGATGGTAAGCGATGATGTGGCCGACGATGGAGCACGCTTGCCTAGAAGCAACCTATTCCCTCTTGACTTAAAGATCCCTAGGTTGTAGCTATCAGGAAACACACACTTGACACGAATATTAGCACCAAACCAAGTGAATAATGCCATTACCCTTGACTAAAGCAGTTTTAACGCTCATCATCCCAATATTAGGTACGTGTATATAATAAACTAAATTATTAGTTTATCATAAAAAATGATCACATTTTACGAGTTGACCGATCTATTTGTGACATCGACATAATCGTGGTATGAACTAATAACCCCGCCCTTTGGGCACATAAAGTTTTTTATCTCAATCTGCTATCGTTGCCTACGCAGACACACTTCCTCTTGGCCACGCTGACGATGAGTGATAGGATCGTAATACCTATTAGACGAAATTGAAGCATATTTCGTTGGTTATTTAGTGGTAGAAATTAGGTTGAAATCGGTGTTTATTTATTTATTAAAACTTTATGCACTAGTAAAAAACACTGTACAAAGGCGGACTTAATGCCTTAGGCATTTTCTACCAGTTAGTTAGTAGTATCTAATGACAAATCGCGCTCTTGAGCGGAGCACGAGATAGTGTCAGACTTTTACTGACTAAAAACCCACTCCCGTTCCTTCGTTGCCTTTCATACCAGGGCCGAGTCTTCCTTTTGGAATCAGACCCTTGGCCCCTGTAGGCTTCACCCCTTACTGGGCCCCTACGGTTTGCTGACATCTCCTTGAGGCGCGCGTACAACAGTACGCACCGTCGATGACTTGGGCTCGGGCGTCCGGACCGAGCCCACCGTTTTTTTACTTGGTTTCCGGACGGTCGTAAGGCGAGCTACCCATTGTTTGCCGTCGGCAAGCCCGAGCCTACGGTGGCCGGAAATCGGGATCGGAATCACGGTGGCGGTTGGGGTGTGAGGACCGTTGCCTCACGCGATCGGCCGCCTCCTTTGCTAGCATTACTGCTTCGCAGAAGGAGGCGACCGCCTGCCACTCCTCCTCGCTCCGGACCATGGCCTGTACCAAGGCCCGGCGCGAGAACATGTAATGGATTAAGAAATATATCGTGAGTAAAGTTTCGGGTCTATCTACTTAAGGCGTATAGTCCCTTTAACATCTGGCCGGAGTTAAATCCAGACATACTCGTACTAGCGCCTGCGCCCGTATAGAGCACCTTTAAAACCATTTTCTTTGCGAAATATTGATTGAATTACATAAGCTATGTACATTCTGAAGAACACATATCTAGCAACTTTTTGGGTAATCATGTTTTTAAAGATCATAGCTGTTTGAAAGGAGTAGGGAAAACAAGCGAAAACATAATATCATATTTTATATATATAATAACTTTTTTTGACAAAATTGTTAGTCTTACGAAAAAATCATATGTCGATAATGTTGTACATGAATCTATAATAAACATATGGTTTTTTTTCAAACCTATTGGCCTAGCCGTTACCGAGGACTAGGCTTCAGAAAGACACTGTTTTATGACACTGCTCGGGAGTTAGGGCCTTAAATAAGGTGTTACCTGAGTGGACGAACGGTTGGAGTTATTTAGTGGTAGAAATAGATGGGAAATGGTGTTCATGGCATGGATGGACGTGTAATGAGGAAGAATGAGAATAATATCGGTTTAAGACAAATTTAGGGTTTTTAATACAAATTTAGTTAGGGTAGATACTAAGTATTTCAGTAAGGGGTCATTTGAGTGGATTAGTTAAGTTTTCATAGCGGAATGAGGCTCGAAATTACGACTTTATACGAACGAATGATATTACTAATAGGGATACCATGACGGTCAAAGTAAGATTGTTTCATTCTTATTTCAGTGTAGGTAAGAGACAGAGCTATACAGGTTGTCTAGCGCCATCTCTTACCCACACTGGAAATAAGAATGAAACAATCTTACTTTAAACGTCATGGTACTGGTTTAAGCCATACTTAGCCATAATAGCTTATAAAAATCTGAATATTCTATTAGAATAATACCTATTTAATTTAGCAATATTATTCTTACATAATAGATCAAACGCAAGCAATGTACAATGCGTTCCAAATAAGAATAGGATCAATTGCAATGTTGTAACGTCCATGTGAGCAAAAGAAGAAAATTTTAAAATTCAATTTATGTACGAACTCTAAACGAAAAAAAGATTAATCAAAATCCAGTTCTTCAATTTTGCATAATTTCTTGCGATTTGACAGTATGACGTGACGTCACAACATGGCAATCGATGCTATTCTTATTTGGAACGCATTGTACATAAATATTTCTAAGTACATATGTATCAAAATAATGGAAGACATCCTTAAAAAAAATCTTCTCCTGAACAACACATTTCGCATTATAATCGCAGGTAATATTTATTAAACATTCAATCAAATTGCAGCCCTTATTAGGTACTTTAGAATCATTTGAGTCTAAAATAATTCGATCACATTTCCAAACAAATTGTTGTAGGTATTTAGTAACTCGCATTACTGCATACAATTACTGCATAACAATTGCTCAAGCTGTTTGCTTTTAGATACATAAAATGCATGGTAGAACTATATTAGGCCCACGTACGCTGATCTGGGCGCGTCGGTCTCCACTCCAAACTTTTTATATGGCAGTTTGTAAAGCTACATTAGATCCACGCCATGCGACGTGACTCTACGTACAAATCAGGCGTGGTCCACGTGTGGTCTAATGTGGTACTAGCTTCAAGCGGGAACTACAGACGTGTGGCGTCGCGTGGCGTGGATACAGTGTAGCTCTACTAGTCTAGTTTCCATATAAAATGTATGGAGACCGACGCGCCAAGATCGGCGTGTGTGGCATACGTGTGCGCAGTGTAGTTCTACCTTTATAGTTGTTTCGTTTAGCATAGCAATAGCGCTCATTTTCGTTTTTCTAAAATAACTCAAGTAGGTACCTAATCTCTTTCAATTTACAACAAAATGTTGGGGTCATCACCATTATCACTTCACCCGAAAGACTTCTACTGTTGCACATAGGCATCCCCAAGTGTCGCCACAACGAACGGTCCTGTGCGTCTCGCATCCATCGCATTCCCGCGACTAATAGGTACGCGGGAAATACGCAGTAAATATTGAATTTTTGAAATTAAGAAGGGAAAAAGAATTAGTCGGTTCAATAACTTCTATTGCCATACTAAATCGCAGGGGCGCCGACTTCGTGGGTGCTTGGGGACTCGAGCACCCATGAAAAATAAACAGTGGGTGCTGAGCACCCCTGAGAATAGACATCAAGAAACAGATCAGTATCAGATTTATAGGTTACGTATAAATTATAATATTTCTTGATAATAAAAACTAGTTTCATTTTTATATTTTTAACAAACATAATTAGTAATTAAGTACGCAGTATTTAAGTAGGACATTTTTTTATTTGTCAGTCTATCAGAGTGCATTTCTCTTCTCACACTACGCCACTTTTTCGAGTCCATCAAATGAGCATGAGCACCCATGAGGTTTTCTAAAAGCCGGCGCCCCTGCTAAACCGTATTATCTATACTATATATTGGATATCAGCAGTAACACATTAAGAAAGAAAGAAAGAAAGAAAACATTTATTTGGGACTCGCACAGGACAAACAACGATAAAATAAAAAATAAAATAAAAAAAGTAATACTTAACATTAAATATTATAACGTTGTTTGCTTAGCAATAGTCGGGAGTCGCATCGCATTGCTATCACAAGCTGGTCAAATTTCGCAGTGTCAACATTCGCAGAGTGCATTGCAAGCATATAGATAGGTACAAGCATTGTGATAGATAAGTTTTATGCAAACTTAGCTCGAAATAGGCGCCTCAGTAATATACTTCTCAATATGAAAGATGAAACTTACAAACATGCTACATTTTTATGGTATGTAATAGGGGTTAAAGTATGAACTCATATTTCAAAATAATGCGAGTTTTCTTATATTTCATACAAAAATAGTTACAAGTACTGCGATATTACAGGAAATACAAAATACAATGAATCCAATAAATACCTAATTTCGAAAAAAAGTAACGTACCTTTAATATAAAGTTTATTTGAACTTATAATTCCAAGGCAATCCAAAGATAATAACACTTCAAAGCAACCCATTTTAAAAAACGGAAATTTCATACTTTAACCTCTAAAATTTGCGTATCCACAATTTGTTCATTGACTCTATTAAAATAAGGTTCTTATTAGAAGTTTGAAAATGGCACTAACGTCAAAAAAGTCGTAGTCGTTTGCAAAAAGGGAATCAGTAGTAGAGTGTGTGGTGAAAAAGGACGAAACGTATAATTATGACTATTTATGAGTGTGATGATTTCAAATGAGAATGGGTGGAGAGAGAGTGAGAGGCCAAAAAGAAAATGATAATGGATTGTGTTTGAGGAATGATAAGAATAAAAAGGAACCCAGAAACAGCGTGACTCTGGAGAGGACGGAATGAAGATGAGATCCTGTACCACTGACCCAAGGCCAACTATGCTATAGTCGGCCTTATAATGTTCCCACTGTTGGGACTCAGGCCTCCTCTCTAGGAGAGGGTAATCCACCACGCGGGCCTAGTGCGGGTTGGTGGATGTCACATGTCTTCGAATTTTTGTTTCGAGGACATGCCGGTTTCCTCACGATGTTTTCCTTCACCGTTTTGATAGCAGTGGTGATGAAATAAATCGACCTCAGGTAATATGACTTAAGGGCAGGTAAGCAATCATCATTTCAGCCATTAGACGTCCACTGTTGGACATAGGCCTCCCCTAAGTGTCGCCATAACGACCGGACCTGTGCTTCTCACATCCATCGGATTCCCGCAACCCTCACCAGGTTATCGGTCCACCTTGTAGGAGGCCTTCCAACGCTGCGTCTTCCGATACACGGTCCACTCCAGAACATTTTGGACCCATCGACTAGGTAAATGATGAATTATACTAAACTAACTTCTGCCAGCGGCTTCACTCGCATGAAAGTAGGTTTCTCTATACAAACTTTGAACCCCCGCTTCATATCCTTGGGCTTTAATATATTTCACTGGGACAACATGGTGGCGCGACCAGTTGCGCCGCCATGGTGTCCGTAAGCTACCAAACTAGACACCAGAGTCGCTACACCACACTGAGACAGTATCAAAATGGAATGGAGTTGGTCGCGCCGCCAAATTGGTTGCGCAACTAAACGGACACCAGGTGACTAACTCTCTATAGAGCTGTATAAATTTTGTTGGTAGCGACTAGTGGTCGCGCCGCCATGGTGTCCCGGTGAAATATAGCCCTTAGGGGGTGAATTTTGGAAAATCCTCTCTTAGTGCTCGCCTACGTCATGAAAGGAAACCTCGTGCAATATTTCACGTTCCTAGTCCCTGTAGAAACTACTGGGACTAGGAACGGCTGTGCGTTGATATGTCAGTCAGTCAATTTTTACTTTTATTATACTCGTATATTAGTACAAACTGACCCGGCGAACTTCGTACCGCCTAACAGTCAATGAATGTATTATATCTTTCGATATAGTCAACCGATTGCAATGAAACAAAACCTAAATAATATATCAGTTACACACAATTTTAATGTACAAAAGATATCTACATCGATTTCGTACATTTTACGTGATGCGCGCACAACTAAAAACTTTTACAGATTTATAATACCTATGTACTTACCTATAGATGTCGATAAACTGTGTAAAATATCTTGATCAGGACATCTTATTACAATAATAATGCTTAGGTTAAACATGTAAACAATAAACGGACTAAGAACACTCGGGTATTATGTCTCTTGTACAACATCCTTTTCAACCCTGCATACCCTGGCTCGTTGCGTGATCGTTTTTCGTTCACTCGCCCTGGCGATGCCCCATGCAGATCCCACCCTAAATACCATCTTAATTTCCCATCCCGTAATACCCATTTCTATTCCAACTCCTTCTCTTTTTATGCGGTACGATTGTGGAACTCACTTCCAGCTAAGATCCGTGATGCTAAAAGTGTATCTGTCTTCAAGAAGCTAGTCAAACAACATTACCACTCTACCATCTCGTAAAGTTATATTTTATAGATATTTATTTTTATAATTTAGTTTATGTATTGTATCTATTTATGTGTTTTATATACTGTTATTGATATATATATAATTATGTATTATATGATTTAATTTAGATAATATATTTTTAATTTTATAACTTTTTTGTGTACACTGTGTCTCTGTCTTCTCTGTGATCTGTTATCCAACTCTCCTGACGCAGGTCTCATTTAAAATTTCATTTGAAATAAGCAGTACCTTTGTTGTCTTCTATCTGCTTTAGATCTTATTATTTTTAAGTGTTTGTGTGTACATAAATAAATAAAAAATGTAACCGCGCACACACACCACACAGTTGATGAGGCGGAAGCAAAACTATCACAAAATAAACCCGTGTCTAGTCCAAATTCAAAGGGATTTGTTACGGCGGGTGAAACATTCGGCTAGGCTCGTAAATGTGTTCTATAATTATTTAATGTCCCACCACCATCGCTTGGGGTCGATGCCCTCGCCAACGTTACGTTATTCCTGGAGTATCCTGAATAGTCCCCGTTAGACATTTGGCTCGAAAGATTCTACGGAATTAGAAACAAAACAAGATTTACTTGGAAATACTTAACGGTTCTGTAACATGGAGGAGTCGGACCAAAGTCGTATCAATATTCATAAGGCGTAATTAGAAGTACCGAGTAAAGTAGGGTAACTTTGACCCTGGGGTATAACTTTGGCACAAGCTTATTACCAATGTAACATGATAAACTGTGTTTCTATTGGTTAATGAGTTTGGGTCCAAGTTTTACCTCAGGGTCAAAGTAACCCCACTTTATGGTACCGTGTAAGTAATATTGCCAGGACCAGTAGCAAGTAAAAATTCGAGATTAAAGATAAAAATAATCGAGATTTTGGTATTCAAATCAGGCTACTTGCTATAAATGCAACAAAAAAAAAAAAAACATAAACGGACAAAGCCTTTAGCGAGTGGGAACATCAAAACTAGATGAAGCCGTTTCCTATTAATTTTTGCACTCCACCTCTGAAAGGTTATGTTTTATCGTTATACAGAAATAGGATATCAATAAGCATTAAATTTTGATAGACAAAAGCGAAGTCAAAAATCGGGACCTTTAATATCCCGATCAAGGGTTAGGACGCTTTCAATTTACGCGTTTTTTGACGGCCTACTGCGGTGCCGATGCAGTGCGTTAGTCGTACTGCGCACGGACGAACGTATTTTTCATACAAAGCGCGCGGTGCGGCAACAGTGCGGCGCTGGTATTCGTATTGGTTTCTCTTTGATGAGTTTCAACAAGAGCACTAACAGTAATGTTTCTACGTCTGAGTTTATAGCTTGACTGATGTCGCATCACTGGCATACATACGCACGGCAGTCAGCAGTCAGTTACGCTTTCAATTTAGGCGTTTTTTGTCGGACTGTTAACGTATTGCAACCGGCCGGTAGCGTGACGTAACCAGCGGCACGGTAAACGCGCGGCAGCTGTCCGACATGAAACGTCTAAATTGTAAGTGCCCTTAATCGGGACCTGTCATAAGACCCCTGAAAATCGGGACATCCCGCGCAAATCTAGACACCTGGCAACACTATCTACTAGTAAGAACAACAAAGTTATGGACTGTTATTTTATGTTGTTTGTGTTTAGGCTAGATGCTCGCTGAGTGGATTGTCCGTCATCAAGTACTACAGTAAGTATGTCAATAATCTAGATCACGTATGTAAATGTACGACTAAATTGCAAACGATCGAGAAGTAGATACTATTCGATAAAGATTGAAATGAAGCTCTCACGCATCACACTGGATCGTTACGAACAGTTGATGATACAATTTAGTTGAATCTTCATATTTCTACAGAAATAATAGTTGACTAGTAGCTTAAAGTATCATGAAATAGGTCACTCGGAACTTGGTGGCTTGGGTCAAAGAAAAAGAATGTCAGTCCCGTCTCGTAGAACAACAAGCTGTTTATAAGCTGTATAAAGGTTCATATGTACCTTCAAACGCTTTATAAGTGCACATTTAGTGTAGAGTATAAGATAGTGCAGTAGTAGTAGGCCTATGTGAAATAAATTTTTATTTTATTTTATTTTAATCACATTAACACAATAACAAAATAAGTAATCAGGGAACCTGCTTTAATTCATTAAACCTCAAGCGAACGCAGTTCGCTAAAGTCAAAGTCAAAAGTTTTTATTTCACATAGGCCTACATTGGCACTTATAAAACGACGCTCGCTCGCTCATTGTATTTCTATTGTGTCCCTAATTACGGTATTCAAAAGTTTAATTAAGTTTAGACTTAAGTAAATGAAGTCTTTGACAAAGCCGCGAAAAGTATAAAACAACTAGTTAACTCGGAAAACGTTTGTTCTGCCATATAAATTAACAAAGAAAAAAAGCGGGTTGCTGTAGGAGGGTAAAAACGACCTTTTCTCAGCTACTACCATATATAGCCAAAAAAATCATCAAAATCGGTCAAACCGTTTCGGAAGAGTTCGCTAACAAACACTGTGATACGAAATTTTTATACATTACTTAGCTTTTGCCCGCGGCTTCACTTCCGTCAACTGATTACTCTACCCAACTCTACCTGCCCTAGTCTACCCTACTTTACCCTACTCTACCCTACAAGTTTCAATTTGACAGCAAAATCCCTATTAACAAAATGATCCGCCATTTATTGAATTCATTTGTTACAAAAAATGTGATAAATGAAGAACCGCCTGACCGATATTGTGCAAACTTCATATAAACCATCTACTAAATAGTCCGAACAAAGCCTACACATTTGGTTTGGATAAGTGAGCCCGTTCTTGAGTTATAAATTACAACGAAAAGTGGCATTGATTTTTATATATATAGACTAGCTTTTGCCCGCGGCTTCACTCCCGTCAACTGACTACTCTATCCTACTCTACCCTACTCTACCCTACTCTACCCTACTCTACCCTACTCTACCCTACTCTACCCTACTCTACCCTACTCTACCCTACTCTACCCTACTCTATTCGAATTTTGCTCGCCGTAAAAACCATCCTTGAACTTAAGTTTTGCGCTTACCAACACATTTTGCGATTCATTTTTATATTATAGAAGATAAGATAAAACATTGACAAAAGGATGCTGGCTCGAATACTGGATGATACACAGAATGATGTCATCAAAATAGTTCGGAATATATTTATGGCAGTAAACATTACAGTTCCTGGGTCGCATGTTGCTATGTTAAGAATTAAACTTCAGCATGTGTTCAATAGCTTTCGGTTTTTTCGGGAATTACGTGATCAAGATAGAAACTGTGACGATGTCTTACTTAGCTCATAAGTCTCAATATAAAGATTGAGGAGGTAAAAATAATAATTCTACTTTATTTTTTTGCTTCTAGTCCCTATTAAGAAGATGGATATCTGTGCCTCTACCCTATTACAATTTCTAGCTTATAAATCCTCGTATTAACTAAAAGTAAGTTAAATAGCTATATTAAACATCCTTAGATACGTCGCTCTTGTAGTCTATATATTTAAAACTGATTGACTGACATATCAACGCACAGCCAAAACTACTGGGACTAGGAAAGATTCATGATGTAGGCGAGCACTAAGAAGATATTCCAAAATTCACCCTTTATGGGGATGTAACGGGGGTCCAAAGTTTTTATGGAGAAACCGACTTTCACGCGGGCGAAGCCGTGGAAGAAGCTAGTCTATATTTAAAAAAGGAGAAACTGACTGACTGACATATCAACGCACAGCCAAAACTACTAAGCGTGAAATTTTGCGAAAGGTTCCCATTTATGACGTAGGCGAGCACTAAGAGAGGAAATTCCAAAATTCACCCCCTATAGGGATAAGACAGGGGACCAAGTCTGTATAGAGAAAACCACTTTTACGCGGCCTAAGCCGCTGGCAGCAGCTAGTAACTTATGCTCAGGAGGTGCAATATTCACACTCCCTGCCCCCCTAGCCAAGTTACAACTGTTTCGTTTCGATTCTCTCTTCGTCGATCGCCTCGAGTAGGCCACGCCTCCGATTCCTTTATTCTGATGTCATCTCAACGCTCAGTCACGTGGTCAGAACAAAGAAATAGGAGGTAAGTCGACTCGAGGCGATCAACGAAAAGAGAATCGAAACGAAACGGTTGTAACTTGGCTAGGGGGCAGGACTTGTCCCCAAAAACCCAGGTGCCTTTGGAAGGCTTGGGAAAAAGAACAAAACTAAAACCCATATCTACTTATTAGAGTCTTAGGAAACTTTTCCCAATGTCGATTACATTGAGATAAATAATAACAATGACTGTGACAAAATAAGACTTCTATAATAACTAAATGCAGTGTTTTAAATACAATGCACTTTTGTGACCAATACAAAAAATATAGCTAATTAAAGACATCATTTTCACCGACTGTAGTGTTGTAAGTAGGGTTGCCAACCATCCTTTATAATAACGAATTTTACTTTATTTTTGGTAATATGTAGGTACTTTAGAGGGAGAGGAAGACCAAAGAAAAGATGGATGGATTATGTAAAGAGTGAAAGAGATGAAAGAAAAGGAAATTAGTGATAGCATGACGAGTGACAGGGCAGAATGGAAAAAAAAACGTGTTGTGCCGACCCCAAATAAAACGGGACAAGGGCAAGAAGATGTTGATGATGCAGGTACTTTATACTTTTGCATAAAAATAAAGAAAATACTCTATTTTCAATCTTTACTATCTTAGTTATATCTGTCAAATGTCAAATGAAACACTAATATGAATTACTGAACTATTATCGATGCTTCTACGTTGAAACACGAATTCGTTTCCAAAAATATAAGGGTAACTAATGAAAAACAGTGTATTTTAGAAACACATACGTAAACAATTGTCAGAGAAGAAACAAATAAATATTTTTTTTTTCTTATTTAAGTAAAGTACTTTCACTACAAATTACATATATTTCATTACAAATTTAACGTGCCTGTAGTATTCTTCAAAAACAGTTGGCAACCCTAGTTGCAAATTGTAAGAATGCATTACAATAAGTCTTTGTTACTTTGTGCTTTCTTGGACCTCCCAAGATTCTTGTCCTAAGGGTTAACACACACCTAAAAATAAAGTCAAACTTTCCCTCTCTCTCAACCCAGAGCGAGAGGAGTTATTTGTTGACTTCTCAACGCAATAAAGTTTTTAGATAGCAGTACAATTCTGGACTTATTATTAACATTATTTTAAATAATAGTGTCGCATCTCAGCTCCGGTAGGCCTCGGGTTCGGGAACTTTATTATAACAAAACGACTTGGAAGGGAAGACTTTTCTATTTTTTATCAAGATCAATATGTACTACATCATTTCATTACAAAAGTCACGTCAATACTGAAAAAACAACACACTGCTATTGGGTTTTAAATTTTAAAATCTGTTCTAGAAATGCATAATCCTTACAAGTATATTTTACAAGCCAGTCCGTTAGCTATTAAAATAACTCATGCGATCTCCTTTCGATATCACATGAGCTACGCCCCGATGAATAGAAATGTGGAGGCAACAAGCATTCATATTCTAAAAAAACTTTCGAAAGATGCATGGCCTACCTTTCTATACCTAACACAGATGTCCCTACCTACGTACGGATGAAAAGTTCAATTCTTTTTTTGGAACTTTAAAGTGTCTGACAAAAGTTTTAGCCCATGGAAAGTGTCTGAAACTCATGGATACTACATTAAAATTATATTCTACAAAATATATATAAAAATCAACCATGTAAAAATAAGTGAAGTCCAATTATTTTGTGAGCGGCTTTAAAGCGTCTGACAAAAGTTTTGGCCCATGAAAAGTGGATTACTTTAGAATAATATTCTACAAAACATATATAAACATCAGCCATAAAAAAATAACTAAAGTAACTCTTATTTTTAGTTCCCTTTCTCGGACAGGGCAGGTTCCCTAAGTTCCCCAAGGGAGAGCTCCACTAGCACACAGGTATTTAAAGCACACGAGACGCTACTGAGAACATAAGGTTTCATCCATGTGAAAATGAGTTGTCTTATCGCTCTGGGATCTTGGACTATAACCATCACAAACGGTGTTATCATTTGCTTAGTCTTTTCTTATTTGACAGTCTCTATCAAAATCTGTTTCGAATGGTGTCTCGCTGAAGGTGGCACGTGTTATTGGGTCATTCAGTTCCCTTCAAAATGGTCGAGCTGAGTGGGGCTGATGTACGCATCATGCTCGTGAACGGGTGCCGTCAGTTGAGACTGGTCATCTCTTAGCTGCCAGTGACTTAATTCAATTTCTATTTTTTAAATTATTATTACTTATCTACGTTGTGTTCACATATTAGAAGCGACAAGAAGTATGTAACCAAGATTTATGTAACACAAAATATGATTTAAAAGAGTGTCCATGGAAGTTTCTTGCACGATCTTCTCCATAGAGATCTACGCTTTGGAACGTGCAATTTAGCTTCACTTTTTTTTGACTAACCTACATTTTGACAATTCAAAAGTGCCTGTAACTGGTCTATTTGAAATTAACGTTTCTGATTTCTGATACAACTATGCTTTTCTTACCATAAAACTTAAAAGGTACGCTACGATAAGTAAGCTACGCTGTCAGTATGCAAGCCAACGAGTATGTGCCCTTCATGAGCTACGCCCTTAAGAATAGAAATGCTGAGGATTGCAAAGCACTTTTATTTAAAAAAAAACTTTTAAGTTTTAAGTATAACCTACTTATACCTAATCAAGACATCCCTATCTATACTGGGAATGAATTCACATAATGACGCCTGTCTCTTGAGAGCGGGCTTAGCTCATGATAAACGATAAACTACATTCATATCATTTCTATACAATTATAACATAACATAACATAATCAGCCTTAATGTTCCCACTGCTGGGACTCAAGCCTCCTCTCTAGGAGAAGGAATGGGCCGTAATCCACCACGCGGGCCTAGTTCGGGTTGGTGAATGTCACATGTCTTCGAATTTTTGGTTCTAGGACATGCCGGTTTCCTCACGATGTTTTCCTTCACCATTTTGAGAGCAGTGGTGATGAAATAAATTACAGAAAGTAATGCGCCTGGCTGGTTTTGAACCCGCGACCTACAATTCGTGTCGGGGCCGTTACCACTCGGCCACCCCTGGTCTCGTCTATACACGCTGTCATGTTTAAACCCCACTGTATAAAACTCACATAAAAGCCATAGCATAGCGCCCTTGTCATAATTGACATCTACCCAGAAAGGGTCTAACAAAAAATGAACTACAACTCTTACGGCTATGACTATAACCTCATCGGACGCTCATCGTGTCAGAGAAGAAAAAGAAAGAGCTATGCAAGTTTTTATCATCGCTTAAAATTGAATATGCTCCAGTGACAAAACTATTTCTTTAAAAAAAATTACAAAAATAAAAAAATTACAAAAATAAAAACATAAAAAAAATAAAAAAGCAGTATCCCGCCGATACCCAGAACAAGCTCCAATATACCGGTGGCCAGGGATCCAGAGAAAGGAGTTTTTTAACAATAAGAGCCACTCTCGTCAAGTAAGAGACTCCTTGACTCCATCTTTGGAGCTCAAAAATCAACGGCTTGAGATGCCGGTATGACCCAACCGTTTAAGGACTCTGAACCAAAGAAGCGTTCCTTCAACGATTGCATCATGTCGGTGACATATATATTGATACAAACCTATAAGTTTTTAGGTACGTCGAAAGAGTTAGGCTTCTGACGCACTCAAATACATATAGGTTTCAGATTACGGGCACAGTCACATACATCTGTGAAAGAATTCGAATTAATAAATTCTGCGGGGTTCTCTATATTGTTTTGTACAGCTATCTTAAAACCTGCCCCCCTAGCCAAGTTATGATCGTTTCATTTGCGTCGAACGCCTCGAGTAGGCCACGCCTCCGATTCCTTTGTCCTGACCACGTGTCTGAGCGTTAAGATGACGTCAGAACAAAGGAATTGGAGGTGTGGCCTACTCGAGGCGTTCGACGCAAACGAAACGATCGTAACTTCACTAGGGGGGCTGAGGCCTTACCAAGACGTGTTAAAATGTCAGGGATGCGAGAGGAAAAAGGCTGAAGCTATACACCCTACGTAGCTCCATTCTTAAAAGTACAGTAGCTCATGGGCTCCATTCTGCTCGCAGTATCGCTTCTTCGCGTGAGACGACCCTAATTTAATGTTTTTTGGACCTACCGTGATCCTTATCCTAAGCTCAACAACAATGCTGCATGCATCTTTATAATTTTCTATCTATCTATGAAAGCGCTGACATAGCTGCTTTTTCATGTTACTGTTATGCCATTGTCTTTGCGGAGTCGTGCCCCAAGAGGTCCTGCTTGGAATCTGACCCGGGTTATCAATATCGACTGAAATGTCGACTGTCTCGTTGTAGTAAGTAGTTAGTCCATTATATTTTGTTTGTAAATGTCATAGGTGTCCTCCGCCGTAAGGCAGGCGCTGTTTCTCAGACTCTCAATGACTATACCCATACGATACTGTAGTTCTGCAGGTCGAGGCTTTTAAACTATGGCCAGAATGAAGAGATTCTGTGCAGGATGCGGGACGATAAGAGGCAATACGCTTTATAATTTTTTTTCTTGTCAAGTCACGTTCAGGGGCGCCGACTCCGTGGGTGCTCGGGGGCTCGAGCACCCCTGAGAATACGACACATCACGAAACAGATCAGTAATCGCCTTTTAGGTTACGTATAAATTATAATATTTCTTGATACGAAAACTGGTTTCATTTTTATATAATGGTTTCATTTTATATTTTTATCAAACATAATTAGTAATTAACTATGCAGTATGTAAGCAGGACAATTATTTATTTGTCGGTATATCAGTGTGCATTTTTCTTCGTCACTTTTTCAAGTCCATCAAATGAGCATGAGCACCCATGAGGTTTTCTAAAAGCCTGCGCCCCTGATCATGTTACGTTGCAATCATTATAACAATCGATAACTGTAATGACCTTAAAATTCAACCCAGTTTGGCCTGAGTGTGATCCCAGCATTATCCAGCAAATAAAAAAATGCAACACTATGCTGTGTGAACCTAGGCTGACCGAAGTGGGTCACTCTCACTTATATCTCAGATATTTATTTATTTATGTACACACAAAACACATAAAAGTGAGAAGAACAAATACAGATAAAAGAGCACAAAGGTGCTGCTTGTTTCAAATGAAATTTCTCCCAGCAGAGTTGGACAGGAGAGTTGGATGAAAGATGTAGACACAGAGTGTATTTAAATAAGTCAGAAAAGTTAAAATATTATCTAAATTCAATCTTATGATACATACATATACAGTTAGTTCATCATCTACAACTGCATGTATATATTTTTTCCTTACCTGCCCAAGGTCGATGGTCAGGTTGACCTCGTTGTACTTCATCCCCCGGGACAATGGAGGGCTCTGCCACCAAGTCTCCGAGCTGTCCACCGCATATTCCGGAGGATGCTTCTTCGCTTCGTTCGTGGCATCGCAGATATCACACACCTGGAGATGAGAGGAGACAGATATATTAAAATTGAACCATACCATCATTGCTCACAACATCGCTTGCATTCCGTCGAGTAGTTAATCACGAGCCTAAATAAAAATAGAAGACATAACGGCCAAAACCGAAGTATCTTTCTACAATTTTAGCAAAATCATTTAAATTTTTGACTTCCAGCTAGTCACTTATTGGCCAGACAAAATTCAGACAGACTGCGATCCTAACTGATGGTAAGTAGTGATGCAATCGTTGATGGTGAGGTGCACTAGTTTATTAAGAGCCTATTCACTCTAGTCCTGAAGACAACTAAATTATAACCGGACGGGAATACCGCAGCAGGCAAGTTGTTCCAGTCCCTCGATGTACGTGGTATAAACGACGAGGCGAAACGCTTGGTTCGTACCGTGGAGGTTATACAACGTAAGTGTGGATACTCGCCGTTCGTCGGGTTGTCGGATGGTAGAAATGAGATGGTGGAATCAAGTCATGTAATTCCCACGCACACTCTCCAAAATCAAAATTGTAAAACACCGAAAGGCTGGCTACCCTACACCAGTGCTAAAGGCTTTGTAGATTGGACTTTACCAGATCTGGATCACCAATTAGCCTCTTCGCACGCCTTTCCACCGAGTCCAAATCTACTAGGTGGCATTTTGCAGCACCAGTCTAGAGTGAATAAACTCTTAATAAACTAGTGCGCTTCACCATCAATGATTGCATCACTGCTTACCACCAGGTGGGATCGCAGTCAAGCACTGGTTTATATAAATTAAAAAAAAAATTGCCATAGCATCAGATGTAGGATTTCAATGATAATAAAAAGTCTAAAGAAAGTAGGCCAAACGAAGATTGATATATCATCAAACTTTAACGTTTAAAACAATCTGGCCAGGTTTACTTGGCCATATCATGAAGTGACCAATTTCTAAGATCTGGCCACGACATATACATACATCTGTACCTGTCTATGTATTTAATTTTAATTTAGATACAAAATTTTTAATAAACAAGTTGGTACGTAAACATAAGTATGTAATTATAAAACAAAATAAACTCTGACATCAACTCTACATTTCACATTCAACAACATTTGTATTCAACACCATTCACGAAGCTTCTAATTCCAAAAACTCGAAAAAAAAAAACTAACAGTAATCTAAAATCCGAAACCATTGTGTTTATAAAAACAAAAGAGCTTAGTTGAATAGGATGCGCACGAGCATTTGGCCGCCACATGTCTGCAAAAAGGCCACGAGGACTGTCGATGTCTGGCTAAATTCACCGAACTCCATAAGGACATTTAATAAAGTAATTTGTAAGAAGTTAAACTTTGTATTACATTACAATGCAACCAACGCAACCAGATGTATGTAATACTTTCTGATAGTAGGTACTCGTAATAATAACAAATGTTTGCAGTGTTTACAAGTTTATGATTTGCAACATTAGACAGAAACTTCATCTCATCCATACTAGAGGTCAGGAATACCATCAGGTAGGGCTATCATTAATAATAAAAAAAAAAATACTATCTTCGGAGGTTAGAACTTCTAACCTCCGAAGTGATCCTTGCAGCTAGATATTAGAGGAGGTTTTAAATGTGCCGATTGGTGAGTTAAAATCTAAGCAAATACATATTAATTCTGTAACCTTTTAATCCTTTTCCTTTTAACTAGTATCTCAATACGAAAGTGACCAGTGCGTCTGGCCAGCAATACATATATGGCACAGAAACGTGATTGCTTTCAATGGTCCTCATCAGTAGGCCCTTTGGGCAATGGAGAGGGCTATGCTCGAAGTTTCCTTGCGTGATCGAATCAGAAATGAAGACCTCCAGCAAACTTAAGTGCCAGTTTTCCAAGCAATGTGCCCAACCCGGGCACATTGCTTGGAAAACGGCCATATTGGTCAAAATTTCCGGAGTGGTGACCGCATGCCGGAAGATTTCAAAGCAGCTTTCGTCCGATGACATGGTGAGGATCGCCTGAATTCGTTGGATACGAGATATTCAGACTGCATCTTTTCTCTCTCCGGTCGTGTCAGATTGCCATGTCATCGAGCTATCAGAGTAAAGGAACGGAACAAAGAGTGCATTTGTGTTTGCACACATCATCTTCCTGCCCTTCTCCCGTGTTTTCTTCCATTCTGCTCTGTCACTCGTCATGCTATCACTAACTTCCTTTTCTTTCATATCACTCTTCACACAATCCATCCATCTTTTCTTTGTGTCCCTCTCCATCCATCCACATGTAAACTAATAACTCTTTTAGTAACATGCATTAAAATATCTCCTGTGTACTTGGTTAATCTCTATCAGGATTGGCCACCGTGATCAAAACTTGGTAGAAAGGATCATTACTTGTTTGGGTTACTTCATCATCATTATCTTGTCTTTCCTTATCTCAATTAATATCTTCTACTTCCATGCATCTCTATCATTTGTCACTATATCAGTAGTTTTTATCTGTGTTCATTTTTGTACAATAACAAATGACACTAAACAAACATGTTTTCCTTCAAAATTGATTATTTAATGTAGGTAATAGCAATTTTACCGTTTCTAAAATGTTCGGAAGAGGATGAGGTCGTGGGATCATCTTGCTATCTCTTTTGTACACGTCACATTTCACATTTCAGTTTATACAAACTTTTTCTGTTACTTGACAGTTTCCTATTCAAGCACATTGGAAAGGTAAGTTTCTAACTTGTTTGATTTGATTTTTTTTTACAACCTTTCGCATCATCTTTTGCACGATTAATTCATCATTTCTTTCGTCATTTTTTACTTAGTTATAAAGATAGCCACACTCATATCAATATTGTTCTCGATATCTCACTTTGGAATTTGAAACATACCTACTTGTAACTAGTCTTAACCTACTTCTATATTTTAATAAAATTTATTGCGAAAACTGCATGTTCTATTCTGTTGTTTCTGTTGTTGAATCACAGAATCACGCCTATTATGGCAGATATATAATATAATAATATAATATTCCACAACTAACACACAACGCCGCCTAGTCCCAGCTAAGCAGAGCTTGTGTTATGGGTACTAGACAACTGATAAACATACTTATATATTTTTAAATACATACATATTATAGATAAATTACACCCAGACACAGAACAAATGATCGTGCTCATCACACATCCATTTGTCCTGGGTGGGAATCGAACCCACGAGCTCCGGCATAGCAGTCAGGGCCACTAACCACTAGACCAACAGGTCTGTCAAAGCTGGCATATAGCATGGTTAGCGGGTTTGATTGATTACTCGGATAGACCATCACTCGGGTAATTAGGCCATAAAATACTTCCTTATTCATTTAAAGCATTGAATATTAGGTACATTATTGAAAAAAACTAGTTATTACTACTGCGAAATTATGCCCTCAATCGGGCTGGCTCTTCTATGAATTGAAACTTTAATATATGAGTATCATTATCTTACGAAGCGTTAGAATACTAATGAGTTAGGTATGAAACATCACAATAACACAGTCAAAAATTATAATTAAACATTTGTAAGATAGAGGGTTCAAAGTTGAGAGATAACGCAAATACTTCAACTACATACGAACGTTACAACTTTATTATCTTTAACTAAATTTAAATTGAAAACGTTATATTTGGAAATATTTAAAATGTAGCTCACCCGGCAAACGTTGTTCAGCCGTATAAATTATTTTCAAAGAAAAGAAATAGGGCTTGGGAGTGGGAGGGTTAAAAATAGACTACGACCTTTTTTCAGACCTACCAAATATAGGTACACAAAAATTAACATAAAAATCAGTCAAGCCGGTTCGGAAGAGTTCGATAGCAAACACTGTGACACGAGATTTTTATATAATTATCTTTAAATATAAAAGGAGAAACTGACTGACTGACATATCAACGCACAGCCGAAACTACTGGGACTAGGAGTGTGAAAATTTGCACAAGAGTTCCTTTTATGACGCAGGCGAGCACTAAGAGAGGATTTTTCAAAATTCATCCCCTAAGAGGATGAAACGGGGGTCCAAAGTTTGTACAGAGAAACATTTTTTACGCGGGCAAAGCCGCTGGCAGAAGCTAGTTAAATATAAAAGGAGAAATTGACTGACTGACATATCAACGCACAGCCGAAACTACTGGGACTAGGGCCAGGGGCGTGAAATTTTGCATAAAGCTACCTTTTATGACGTAGGCGAGCACTAAGATAGGATTTTCCAAAATTCACTTCCTAAGGGGATAAAACGGGAAATTAAAACGGATTTGCAAAGTTGAGAAACCGACTTTTATGCGGGCGAAGCCGCTGGCACAATCTAGTCTGTACATATAAAAGCGAAATGCCACTCACTGATTAATCACGAAATCTCAGAAACTATAACACTTACAAACTTAAAATTTGGCAGGTAGGTTTCTTATAGGGCGTAGGCATCCGATAAGAACGGATTTTCGAAATTCAGTACCTAAGGGGATGAAATAGATGTCCAAAGTTTGTATGGAGAAACCGACTTACACGCGGGCGAAGCAGCTGGCAGAAGCTGGTAATGAATATATGTACTATGCGTTTACTAGCATATACAATCTCTCATTGAAGAGCAGTCAATGGTATCATTGTTTTAAGTTTTTTTTTCTTGTATCCATCGCTACACTATTGCCTCTATATCGTGAATGCGTTCACTATCAAGTAAATTCACTTGCACATTTTGAATGTAACATTTATTCTTCCTTCTTTCTATGCTACCAGTGACCGGCCCCAGATTCACACTGGTGTTAGAATTTTTTGTAATTCTATGTTTCTCTACTATAACATCTTTCTTAGTTTCTCTTCTCTATTAGATAGACCTAAATCTTCCTCATGAATCACTCTGTCTATTGGTAAAAATTGTACGAAATGCGTTCAGTCTTTTTGGAGCTTTCACGTTCATACAGACAGACAGACGCGGTGAGGAACTTCGTTTTATTATAAAAAATAGCATCAAACGTAAGGATCATTGCGTTTAATTTCATTGGTGAAATTCGCTCTTATAAGCTTATACAATCCTCTTGAATATTTTACCTCACGGATTTGATGAAAAGTGAAGAAACGTTCTGATCATTTTACAACATCAACCTAGATACATTAGTTTAAGAGCTTTCAGCACAGCCGGAGCATCGAACCCGTTATCAGACGGACGCTGGTGCAGCGGAACGGAGATAACTTATCAGTCGCTTATCAAGTGGTAGCCGATTGTTCTACACTGTGCTCAGCTTATTATGAACTTAGAAACTATAATATGTATATAATTTGATCATTTAGGTTAGCTTAGCAACGTGTACTCTTTTCGGTTTTGTTCAACACATTTTCAAATAATTATTTATTTTTGCTGTTATTTGCTTTTTTATATTGTTTATTTATTTTATCTTCAAGAAAAAGTTAAAAAATGAACTTAATGCTTTAGGCGTTGTCTTGTTAGCAAGCAAGGTACGTAGATAGATAGAGATAACATGGTTCCGTAACCCAAACACAAAATTTGGTTTATCGTAATCGATTTGATCGTTGTAACTTTAAATGCCCAAACTATGAGCGTCTCAACTTATGGCCCTAAATAGCTGTTCTCGCGGGTTCACCTTCGTCTTTAACCAAAATCATGGGAGTCAACTTATGAAACCAGATAATAATAATATTCCACAACTATTACACAACGCCGCCTAGTCTCAAGCTAAGCAGAGCTTGTGTTATGAGTACTAGACAACTGATAAACATACTTGTATATTTCTAAATACATACATATTATAGATAAATTACACCCAGACACAGGACAAATGATCGTGCTCATCACACAAACATTTGTCCTGGGTGGGAATCGAACCCACGACCTCCGGCTTAGCAGTCAGGGCCACTAACCACTATACCAACGGGCCATAAGGAACCACTTTGTGTATATAACCGTTGTGCTGTCTGTCCAGAATAAAAGTATTTCTATTCTATTCTACTTTTCCGCTCCCATAAGTCGTAGCGTGATGACATATGACCTATAGCCTTCTTCGATAAACAGGCTATCTCCAAAATATTTTTTTAATTTGAACCACATATTTTTGAAGTGACAGCGTTCAAATGACAAAAAAACTCTTGAACTTTATAATACTAGTTATACCTATAGTTACATGACTATTTTTGTTGAAATAGCTGTTTAAAAACACTGTTGTAAAAAAAGGATAACCATCTTAGGTGGACGCATAGATCTATGCAGGATATTATCGCCACCTCAGACTCTAACATACCATTTAAATAGACTAAATGATGATATGTACTAACAAAATAGTGACTAAATTTTCATAGTCGGCTATCTTGTAAATTATGGTATCATTGCGCGTGGGCGCCGGAAGTAACGATTAGGTTATACATTATATTGTAAAACTGTTGCTTTATAACATAAACAGATAAATGTTAGCACACAATTTCATTGTTATCCTATATTTATTTACCTTTTCAAGTAAGCAAACCAGGCACAAAATGAAAGTTAGCTTCACGGATCATTTATAAACCCTGAGCAATTATCTTCGTCGGGGTAAAATTTCGGGTAAATGCGCTCTAAGTCTCCGGTCATTCTCTCATACACACTGTGACACAAAAGGCCATGTCTATAGTATACTCTAAAGCACCGAGAAAACATATACACACAAGGTTTCCGAACCGCACGAAATAATAAGACCAAAAACCAAAACTATACAGAAAAAAACTGTCTGTAAATCAAAGCACACACAAAATCCATTCACACACAAAAATATAAACAATCTCACCTGTCCTTGGATCACATGCTCATCATGATCTGCGTTTGCGCCGACCAATTTACAGTAAAGCTCAGGTCCTTCGTCTCCGCAGGTAGCCGTGGCCGTAATCCTCTTTTTAGACGCTAAGTTAAAATACCTCGGAGTCAATACTTCTGTGTGGACGAGGGCCGTATATATAAGTATTAGGAGCG
The DNA here is from genome assembly GCA_961205895.1 of Mythimna pallens. Lineage (NCBI taxonomy): Eukaryota > Metazoa > Arthropoda > Insecta > Lepidoptera > Noctuidae > Mythimna > Mythimna pallens. The sequence goes on from OY540824.1 coordinate 3,669,485, forward strand.
GTATCAGTGCGCTTGCGCCGGCCATGTTGCGCGGTCGGCGGCCCGGGCCCGAATGCCGGCTGCGCGCGCAAGGGTAGCGTTGGTTTATTTTTTGTGGACCCATTATCTACAGGGATTTATTTTGTTTCGTATGGCTGATTATAGGATGGGATTTCAACGGTTTGTGCCTGCAGATCTACTAATGACATTTTAAGTTCAATCTTCTAAATTATAAACAGACTTGATTTTGTTAAAATAATACTCAAGTATTGATTTGCTGGAACATTAGGAACTACAGTGGATGTTTGAAAATGTTAGTTGTTCAGTGTGATTTAAGACAAAATATTACGGGTAAGGTACACTAAATACTGTACTACAAGATATTCTAAATAGAGGGGTTAGAAATAATGATACAAATAAGGGTGGTGGTGATCAAGGAATCAATCTATTTTCTATTATTCCTGTCTCTTTCACAGAAGTATCGATCAATGAAATTATTGAGTAACTACAAACGCATTACAAAAATATCACTGTTCTATTTTATTTAAGATCTCCATTCATGTTCACTGTTAGGTACGGGTACTTCGATATTAATTTAATTTTTTTGGGAGTGTCAAGCCCAATCATGGATTAAAGCAAACTATTATGCATTTTTGTCATGGATTTTTAACTATGTTGTAACTAATTATCAGACTTTAATTAATTTAATTTATATCTTGTTTGTCTTTGACATAATATTTTTATTATTAAATGATGAAATAACGTACATTACAATTATGTATTAAGTTTTTGTACTTGATGAATGATGTTTTATAAATTATTTTTTATTTTAATATATTGTTTCAGTCCTAATGTTATTATTTTTAAATTTATACCAATATACCTGTGTCGTTATTCATAAATTTGATTATAATTAAATTTATGACTCCCAAAATTGCAAGCGCTTGTCAAACCAAGTGTCTCACGTTTTTATATGTGGAGCAGTGGCTGCCTTAGGGGGTGGTGAACAGGGCAATTGCCCGGGGCCTCGCTCTTACAGGGGCCTCGCGCAACAACAACAAGCAAATTTAAAAAAATATATTTTTTAAACTTGTTTATTTTATTTCTTTAAAACTTTTGATTTTGATCCTTAATTACTTATTAAGGTTATAATATAACGGTAAATTAAAATAAAGTTAGAGATTGAGACACTGAGAGATTTTTTTCACGAAGGACAAAAGGCCTCGCAAAGACCTGCCGCCCGGAGCCTCGCAATGGGTAAGGCCGCCTCTGATGTGGAGAACACTGTTGATACATGTGTGAAATCTAAGCCTTTTTTATGTAATTCCCTATGTGTTATTGTTTGTTTTTCCCATTATAGAAGATAAAATAAAATAAATTCATTAGGATGTCAATGTATTGGTTTTATTGTGTAATTCTAATATAATTTTATTATAGAAGTCACTTAGTTGTTATAGTGACACATCTGTGTGAATCTTTTTGCAAAATTGACTAAACATATTGGACATCTGCACAACCTATTAATTTCACGACTGTACTATTGTGGGATTTTAGCTGTAACCGTTTACAAATTGGTAGACAATAGGGACCTAACTTCAACAGAAAACTTTTCTAAGAAAAGTTGGTGGTGATTGTCAAAAGTGAAATATGGACAACAACTTTTGATTGTTCAAACGATTTATTGCTGTATCAATAAAACCAAATATAAAACAATATATAACACAATAGCTCAGGCTTGTTTTGGTGTATTTTAGGTTCTAACTTTAGATAAATCTGTCTAAAAACAATTCAATCGGAGTTTAATTATATTGATCACTTTAGGCTCACAGTTAGATAATCCATTCGTACATAATACTTGTAGAAGATTCACTCAGCTATAGTTCTTGTCGTATCATCCATTTCATTGAAATTGTCAGTCCACGTATACTGACGAATAACATTATCCTAAGATGTCAGACCACTACATTAAAAACATTATTGTAGCTAAATAAATGCTGCACAGGTCAGTCTACAAGTTTAAGTAATGCTTCTCGAGGTAGGTCTGTAGATGGAAAACCATCCAGTAAATACTTCTAACTTCAAACTTCTTTCCGAAGCACGGTTGAGTCTCAAATACCATGGTTCCTAACCTAATAATAACTCCTGCGGGGAAAAGCTGGTATGGGTGGTAATTTTATTAGAGTAATGCAATTGGATCTAGCTCACCAGTGCACTTCATGCCCTAACAGTGTATTCAAATGACAAGCCGGAGCCTCGCTTTTAACCAACCTACCATCCCACATTAAACTTTTTTTGTAATGTTACGTTTAGTAAAGCCCAAAGACAATTGTAAAGTCCATAAAGGTTATAATTGTGAAGGGGTAAGGATGTGACGAAGAATCGCCAAACTTAAGTGGCAATGGGCAGGGCACATTGCTCGCAGAACAGATGGCCGTTGGGGCCGAAAGGTTTTGGAGTGGCGACCGCGTACCGAAAGACGCAGTGTTGGAAGGCCCCCTACAAGGTGGACCGATGACCTGGTGAAGGTTGTGGGAATCCGATGGATGCGAGACGCACAGGACCGTTCATTGTGGCGAGATTTGGGGGAGGCCTATGTCCAGAAGTGGACGTCTATCGGCTGAAATGATGACGATGAAGGATGTGATCATAAAAACTTACTCAATATTTTTGTCCATTTTTTATATATCCAATATTCATTGGTAGTATGACGGCGAGGAAGGCGGGGATGGTCCATTGTACACATATATAGGCATATCAACTCGTAAAGTATTTGTATTCACGTCCATTCAGTTAGACAGGAAGATAACGCAAACATAGTTGAGAAAAAGCATACGAGAAAGGTGAAAGAATCAGCTTGTAATACATTTCCTTGGTTGCAGTACTTCCCGACACAAATACAGACGTGGTATCTAGCGAACAAGGAAATTGCTCTACTGAAGGGGGTCAGAGAAGCATGCGGGCTGGTGATACAACCCACCCTTAAGCTGTGCATCGCTTTTTCGAGTAGCGCCATTCTTTTGGATGCGAAACTCTCGCCTAGCATTGGTGGCATCGTTCGGCAGCCCCTCTCGTCGTATGTGCCACCAATGTCCAAAAACCGTCTGAAGCAACCACCTGAAGGCGTGAAATAATATTTTATTTCGTTTCTGGATTTTTGAAATAGACATGCTTTTATAAAGAATTTATTGTTCTAACACCATGTCGAGAATAATAAATGAATGAAGCACCTTTGTTTTTTGAATGCCGTGTTTTCCCATGGTTAAGCCCGCCTCTCCATGCATGAGAGGCGGGCCTGAAACCGGTCTAGTAGAAATGTAAAGTAGAAATGTAAATTTTTTAACTCTTAAGAACTTTTATAAGTTTATTTACGACAGGGTGACCTAGACCCGAGACACGGGTGTCGTTACACCCCGTGACTTGAAAAGCAAGTAAAGCCGTTAGTCCCGGTTGTCATTCGTAGATCTTTGACAGGCGTTACAGGTAGTCAGACGACAGTAAGTCTGACCAATAGTCTATCTGAGGAGTACTGAGTTGCTCAGTTACTGTTTCTGGACGTCTGAAAGGCTGTCACTCTATGTAAAACACGGGTATTCAGCCTCATCCCATTCAATTGCAAGCCAACTTGGGGTCGGCTTCGAATGCCCAAGCTAGTTAGGAAAAGGTAATTTTTGTTTTATCTCATTTATGTTTTTTTTTTTTTCGGAAAGAACTTATAAGTACTAGTATGACTCTCCAATCTAAAAGTTTAGTCTGGTTCGGGATCAGTTTCTAGAATAGGCAGCTCTGTTCTAATAAATTGAGGATTGAATAACCTGCTTCAAGAAACTACCAAGGTTCCTCACAAACACGTTCCAAATCTATAGTCTTGTACGCTGGGTGTGAGCGTGATATTTAAAGCATTCAGATATATTTAAGTGTTAGATGATTGTATATAACCGTGAAAAGTTACCTTTGAAACTCTTTTGACATTTCACTCTGTACTTTGGTTTTATAAAAAAGTACTTGCGCTCATCACCTGCAAATATGTGGTGACATGTCGGTTGGTTGGGAATCTCAGGGACATTCAAACCACACTGATAGCAACGTGGGCTGGCGTCGCTATTGTTTCCTTTTATATCTGTCTCCCCTATTCTTTTTAGCTCCTTTTTTGATTTTTGCACCCCTTTTTTTATCTTCACTTTTTTGCTTATCTTCCTTCCTTTGTTTAGCTTCTCTGCTATAATTACCTTCTCTCCTTTTTTTAACTCTTCTCTTGTTTTTGACCCCATTTCTTTCTTTAGCTCCGCTTCTGCTTTTATTTCATTGATTTTCCTTTCTATGTCTGATGAAGTTTTCGTAGTTGTAGTATTGACATTTATCCATTTTGTAACCTCTATATATTTAGCTTCTTCCTTCTCAGTATCGTCTTCTGCTCGTAGATGAATAACATTATCGTTAAATCTATCAGAATTGAGCGATATCGAATTCGTGCCAAAATCTTTGGGTTTAAAAGTCTCTGTAACGTTATCGCCTTCATCACTATCGTTTTCATCTTCAGACTTTGTATTTTCTGTAGTAGTGTATCTATGATTTAAGTGGGGAAAGTAGGTAGCAAATGTTTTTTTATTTTGTTTTCTTCGTGTAGTTGTTCTTTCTGTGCTTGATAAGAGCAGTATAACTTTCGGCCAAGCCTCTTCATCATCATCAAAGTGATGCCAATACGACTGTACTGTTGAACTGCCCTTATGGTCTCCTACCAGTGGTCTGTATTGTGGTTTCATTATCTTGGCTCCGGTTCTAGATGCTGACTGTCTTTGTTTTAATGTAGCTTGTTTGTTTGTCGACGTTGGCCTCCATAATGTCCTGTGTCCTGCAATAATTAATGGTTAGATTTTCTGTTTTATTATTATTTTAAATTCTAAAAGGTTTTCTATCCTATAAACCAAAACATAACGAATCAAATAACTAAGAATTACCTTTATACGGTTCATATCTGTAAACGTTTTTTGGTAACTCGTGCGAAGATTCCGGGGTAGAGGTTAAAATATGTTCCACTGGGTTTTTGACACGTGATAACAATGAGCATTTCGTGTATGTAAATTCATTATGTAAAGAAAATAGTATAAAATAAATATAATAAAAAACATTTGTAAAAAACATTCTCAAAAAGATAATATTAAAAAGAAAATAAATAAAGTAATAGTAAATAAGAGTAAATAAATATAAATATTATGAGCTCACAGATTACGACTACATATCCATAGATTACTAAATTCCAGGCTGAAAAGAGCATGGAAATAGTTTCATACTTCCATATATCCCTCATCGAGAATGTCCTTAAATAATAAGGCTGGGTACCTAATTACCCATACAACGATTCATTCTACGTAGCATCAGCCCCTCTCTAAATAACAACAACAATTCGTCATTATCTACACAAATATTATAAAGAGGTAAAGCTTGTTTTTTTGTTTGAAGGAGGAATTTTTAACCCCCTATGGAAAAGAAGGGCGTTTTGTAAGTGAAGCTGATGGAACCCTGAAATGCCTACCTGCATACCCATCGAGTTTGGGCTCATATGATTCATCTTAATCAGTTCTACCTATACATTTCTCATGATGACGAGGTCCTGATGCTAGAAATGGGTGGTGGCTGATGGAACCCTGGAATGCTAATTAGTAAACCCATCGAGTTTAGGCTCGTTAGATACGTCTTTTTTACTTCTGTTCAGTTCTTCTGATGAATGAAAGAAAGAAACGTGTTGCGCCGACCCCAAATAACACCGGACAAGGGCAGGAAGATGATGATGAGTTCTTCTGATGTCACGGACCTGATGCTGGAATTGGAAGATAACTGATGGAACCTGTAATCCCTACTAGTAAATTCATCGAGTTTGGATCTATAAACATTGTCAGATATGTAACACGTTATCGTAGCACAAAATTAATGAAATAAGAGTACTAATAAAATGGATAATGAAGTATAAAAGTTCTGTATCCTTTGTTTGTTAATAACGTCGGACGGCGACGATACCGTACCGTAAAGATGTGGCTCGAAGACATCTATTGTACAACATCTGTCCCTAGACCTCGTAAATGGTTTGGTTTAAAGTTAAGTTTTAAGTATAATTTAATGTAAGTAGTTATTTCAATTAGGTGTGCTCCGCTTGGATGTAAACCACCGTGTCCTCGTAGAGGCGATCGGCAGCGACAACCTCTCGTACCGTGCCCTGGAATAGGCCATGATTTGAAGCATGGCAAACGGTCACTTCCTTCTGCGAAGCAGTAATGTTAGAGAAAGAGGGGTCAATGCGTGAGGAAACGGTCATCCTTAGTTGTCCGCCGGGATTCTGACCCTGATTTCCAGCCACCGTAGGCATGGGCTTGAGGACGACGGGCAATGAGCAATGGGTAGCTCGCCGTTTGGCCGTCTGGTATTCGTCCGGACCAAGGCCGAGTCGTCGACGGCGCGTAGTGTAGCACGCGCGCCTTAAGGAGATGTCTGCAAAGCCGTAGGGACCAGCAGGGCCGAGGCCTACTGAGGCCGTGGGTTGACTTTCAAAAGGGAAATCCGCGGAGTCCTGGAATGCTAGACGAAGGTGGAACATAGGTGTGGCTTTAGTCAGTAAAAGTCTTACACACCCTCTCGCTCCACTCTAAAGTGGGAAAATACATTAAATAATTTCCCACCTTAAAAAAAATATTTATCATAATAATGGGTTTCACGATTAATTTAAACTTTCGAATACCGTAATTAGAGACACAACAAAAACACAATGAGAGTGAACGCCGGCGTTCGCTTGGTGTTTAATGAATTAAAAAAACAATCATCAATCAATAGTGGTTATCACATTATCCTCGTATTGGGTATTTTTTTTTATATTGGTTAATTACAATGATACAAGTGTGCAGTGAGCATGCGCGACGACCCGACGAGTGCGCATGCGTAAAGTCGGTCTCTGCTCCACTACTTGGTTTATCGCGAGTTCATCCGGCAGATATCGTCCTCTAGGGGCCGAGAGCGGACCTATAGAGGACGGTATCTATTACAAACCACTAATAGTTATACAATATACAGAGCGAACGCTGCGTTCGCTTAGTGTTTAATGAATTAATTTAGCCGAAATTAGTTAGAACTGAACAACATTAAGCTTGAAAGGTCTCGACTGATGAGGTCTACGCTCCGTCCAGCACAGATCCAGATCCAAAACCCCGAGAGCTTTCAGCTCGAACTCCACAATCGTTTCGAACGCCTAGGAAGCTACGGAGCTTGCCCGGACGAATATAACGATGGGTTCGTGGAAACTGTCCATACGGTCGGGTCTAAGTTTTTCAAGACTCACCGTACAAATAAGAACAAGGCTGTATGATCCGACCCTCGAGCTAATGAAGAAGAAGCGTGAGATGATTCTGCAGTCTTCAGACGATGCGTGATCTATGTATTGGGCAAAGCCAGCACACGAAACTGAAGCTGAACAGCAATGTTTAGTTTAATAGTAAATGGATAAGAAAATTTCGGTCCATGCCATTGCTTTTTGCAGTTTCGGAGAAACTGTTCACGGCAACAATGGAAGATGTCTTCAAGGTTCTGGAATGGAGAGGGCTAGGCATTAATGTCAATGGCGAGTACATCACTCACCTTCGGTTTGCCGACGACATAGTAGTCATGGCTGAGACTACGGAGGAGCTTAGTACAATGCTTGTTGACCTCAGTAGAGCTTCCGAAAGAGTAGGACTTAAAATGAACATGGACAAAACCAAAGTCATGGTAAACTGCCATGTAGCACCCACTCCTATCAAGATCGGGGACTCTACACTCGAAGTTGTAGACGACTACGTTTACCTGGGACAGACGGTCCAGTTGGGAAGGTCTAACTTCGAGAAAAAGATCAATCGTCGAATCCGACTCTCGGCTGGGCAGCGTTCGGGAAGCTGCGCGGTATCTTCTCGTCCAACATACCACAGTGTCTCAAGACGAAAGTCTATGACCAGTGCGTGTTGCCTGTGATGACATATGGTCCGAAACGTGGTCGCTTACAATGGACCTCATCAGAAGACTTAAAGTCACCCAAAGGGCAATGGAAAGGGCTATGCTCGGAGTTTTCTTGCGTGATCGAATCAGGAATGAGGATATCCGCAGGACAACCAAGGTTACCGACATAGCACGAAGGATCGCCAAACTAAAGTGGCAGGGCACATTGCTCGCAGAGCGGATGGCCGTTGGGGCCGAAAGGTTCTGGAATGGCGACCACGTTCCGGAAGACGTAGCGTTGGAAGGCCTCCTACAAGGCGGACCGATGACTTGATAACGGTTGCGGGAGTCCGCTAGATGCGAGACGCACAGGAACGTTCATTTTGGCGACACTTGGGGGAGGATTATGTCCAGCAGTGGACGACTTTCGGCTGTAATGATGATAATGATGATGATGAATGAGTTAGAACTGCAACTATTGCTCTCTTACTCGCGTCGTACTCTTCATTACTGAAACACATGAAGTTCTGTTGGATTAGCTTCTTATTGATGCCATCTGTGTCACTTTTTGGTATCATGACGTATGACGTGCAATAGGGTGACAAGTAAAGATTGGACCAGAGGCCCAACCACGAGGCAGCCCTACCCTGACAACCTAAACTGAACTGTTAAAGGGATGGATGGGAGATGATGATGTTATTATATTTACCTACTATTAAATATAAAATTTACACCTCTATGGCGTGAGGGATTTCGATCCCGATTTCCGGCCACGGTAGGCGCGGGCTTGCGGACGGCGATCAATGGGTAGCACGCCGTCCGATGGTCCGGTAATCCAAGCCCAAGTCGTCGACGGCGCGTATTGTTCCACGCGCGCCTCAGTGAGATGTCAGCAAATCGTAGGGACCCAGCACGGTCAAAGTCTGCAGGGGCCATGAGTGGTATGAAAACGAAACCCGGACCCTGGGACGAAGGCAACGAAGGAACAGGAGTGGGTTTTTTGTCAGTAAAAGTCTGACACTATCTCCCGCTCTACAGCGTGAAATAAAACGGCTTTCTTCAATACTTTGTTTTAGTTATGGATAGGCTCGCATTAGACCAAAGTCTCACCTGATAGTAAGCGATAATGTGGCCAAAGATAGAGCAAACTTGCTTAGAAGTAACCTATTCACTCTTGACTTAAAGACTCCTCAGTTGTACCTATGTTGTCGCATCATAGTTGCATTAATATGTCACTTCGTGCTACGGACGTTTTTTTTTTATATGGCGAATCATCCAAAGACATCCCGCACTCTTGGGTGGAGCAAGAAGGCGTGTCAGACTTTTGCTGACTAAAAACACACTCCAGTTTCTTCGTTACCTTTCGTACCAGGGCCGAGATTTCCTTTCAGAAGCAGACCCTTGGTCCCAGTAGGCTTCGATCCTGCTGGGTCTCTACGGTTTGCTGACATCTCCTTGAGGCGTGCGTGGAACAGTACGCGCCGTCGACAACTTGGGCTCGATCGGGTGCTAAAGACGTTGGCATCTATTTTGATGAATTAGTAGGAACTAATTTTGCTGTCACATGAATTTGCCTCGGTGTGTCAACAACCTTATAATAAGTATCATAGAGCTCTATCATACTGGATAGAAACCTTTGTGCCGCGATCCTACATACTGACCATCTAAATTATCTACGACCAATCTGCGATCACAGATTAAAATGAGCCAACTGCTGTGGCTGTAACAAATGTTTTTATAGATGAATTTATTTTTTAATTTAATTTATGATGATCATTATTTTTAATGGTTTAGTGATTTTTCTATGGTTAGTGAGATACTTACAAGCAGCCCGATCGAAGAATCCTTACATGTACTTGGTACCCAATGATGCACTAATACTTCCCGAGGATTATGAAGCAGATGTTTATCAATCAATATTAACCACAGAAAATCACCCAGGAAACGACTTTCCTTATGATACAGAGACAGAAATGGTACCTAGTGAAACTTTCTCTGAAAATAATGAAAATGAAATAGACTATGAAAACCGGTTATTAGTAGGAAAGAGTACATTTGGCAGCTTTAGATATTTTATACCATTAAAAGAGAAGAACAAGTTTCTTACAGAAGCGCTATCAGTGGCCACTGCCGAATATGTGAGTGAACAGTGGCCGTTAGTAGTTCCGAATGAACTAACTAGCAGCAGCACTGAATACTTAACGACACTCAGTGTAGACTATCCATTCAGCTCCAGTATTATGAAAACATGGAGAAGCTATTTTCCAACAAGAACACAAAAAGAATATGGACGTAAAATAATATATTCTCCAACTAGGGTACCAAAAATAAACGCATTTGGTGAAACCGCAAAAAATACGCATAACCAGCAAACCTACAGAGTAATATACTTTTTAACTAGGACACCAAAAATAAATGAAGTAGGCAAACATGATAAAATTAGTAGAAACCAGGACACCACGCGGGTACCACATGACTTACAATTTACAAACCTTGAAAATCATTATTATTCTGATGTACGAGAATTTGAGAAAAGTACTTCTAAAAAAGAAACTCATTATATGAAACCATACACTATTGAAAGAGCAGATGATGAGATAGTTTACCGTAACACAAAAAAACCTTATTTTGCTGAAATGAATGAGTTTAGAAGACTTAATTCTACAAAAAAAATTTACCACGAAAAGGAACCCGCTTCAGAATTATTATTTGATATTGGAAGTACATATCCTACCATTAAAACATCACTAAAGAAATCTTATTATTCAGACATGGATCAACTCATAAAACAAAATTTTTCGAGAAAAACCGATTTTGAGGAATCCGATGTACGTATAAAATATTTTGATAGACAAAGCCCCTATCCAAAGAAAACCGCAACAGAAATGAAAGATTTTAGAAGGACGAGTCCTGTTAAAAGTATACTTACCAGAACACCTTATTCTGTAGAAGTGAATGGTTACAAAAGACTTTTTTTCACAAGAAATGAAAACAAAGAAACTAGAACAAAAATGTTTGATTATGAGCAAACTTATCTTACAGAAAATACACCCTATGAAATCCCTCATTCTATTGAGATGGATAAGGACAGTACCATTTATTTTAGAAAAGATGAGAACAAGGAACTTGCTGCTGAAATGTCACATTATGAATCAACTTATCCGACAAAAAAGCCACTGTTCAGAACATATACTGAAAAACCTTATTCTAAAGAAATAGACGAGTTCAGGAGACTATTTTTTACAAAAAATGAAAATAAAGGATCGGTGACTAAAATTTTTGATTATGAGCGAACGTATCCCACAGAAAACATAACGTACGAAAAACCTCATTCTTTCAAAATGGATCCATACAGAAGATTTTTTTTTACAATAAATGTTAATAAGGAACCAGGAACAGAAATGTCTAAAATTGAGGGAAGTTTTTCAACAAAAAGAATACCGTTTATAAAACCTTATTATAAAGAAATAGACGAGTTCAGTACACCATTTTTTACAAGAAATGAATACAAGGGATCTGAGACTAAGCTTTTTGATGATGAGCAAACGTATCCTACGGGAAACACTACGTATGAAAAACCTTATCCTTCTTTCAAAATGGATCCATTCAGAAGAATTTTTTTTACAAAAAATGTTAACAAGGAAACCGCAACAGAAGTGTCAAATTATGATAGAAGTTTTCCAACAAACAGAATACCGTATAGAACATTTAATAAAAAACCTTATTCTAAAGGAATAGAGTTCAGGAGACTATTTTTTACAAAAAATGAAAACAAAGGATCTGTGACTAAAATTTTTGATTATGAGCGAACGTATCCCACAGAAAACATAACGTACGAAAAACCTCATTCTTTCAAAATGGATCCATACAGAAGATTTTTTTTTACAAAAAATTTTAATAAGGAACCTGGAACAGAAATGTCAAACATTGAGAGAAGTTTTTCAACAAAAAGAATACCGTATAAAAAACCTTATTCTAAAGAAATAGACGAGTTCAGTACACCATTTTTTACAAGAAATGAAGACAAAGCATCTGCGACTAAGCTTTTTGACTATGAGCAAACGTATCCTACGGGAAATACAACGTTTGAAAAACCTCCTTCTTTCAAAATGGATCCATTCAGAAGAATTTTTTTCACAAAAAATGTTAACAAGGAAACCGCAACAGAAATGTCAAACATTGAGAGAAGTTTTTCAACAAAAAGAATACCGTATAAAAAACCTTATTCTAAAGAAATAGACGAGTTCAGTACACCATTTTTTACAAGAAATGAAAACAAGGGATCTGAGACTAAGCTTTTTGATGATGAGCAAACGTATCCTACGGAAAACACTACGTATGAAAAACCTTCTCCTTCTTTCAAAATGGATCCATTCAGAAGAATTTTTTTTACAAAGAATGTTAACAAGGAAACTGCAACAGAAGTATCAAATTATGATAGAAGTTTTCCAACAAAAAGAATGCCGTTTAGAACATCTAATAGAAAACCTTATTCTAAAGATAGAGACGATTTTCGAAGTCTTCATTTTATAAAAAATGCAACCTCAGAACTCGTGACAAAGAATGTAGTTTATTGGAGAACTGATTCTGCAGAAAATACATCGTTTGACAAACCTCAATCTATAGCTACTTATGACAGAAGATTATTTTATTATTTTACAAAAACTAAAACCAAAGACCCTGCTACAACAATGTCGTTTTATGTACATAATTATGAGGGGACTTATCCCACGAAAATATCCCCATATAAAACGTACAATGAGAAATCTTATTCTAAAGAAATAGATGAGTTTAGAAAACTTTTTTTAAGAAAATATTTACTCACGCACAACCTTGACTCCAACCTTAATACAGAACCTTGGAATAAAAATAATGACTATGGAAAAACTTATCCTACGGAAAATACACCGTATAAAAGATCCCATTTCACAGGAAAAGCGAAAAAAGTATTTGCTACAGAAATGTCACATTATGAGGGTACTTACTTCACAAAAAATATACCGTTTAGAACTTATTCAACTAAAAACACTCTTCATGGAAAGCTTTACTCTTTAAAAGCTGATGAGTTCAGAAAGTTAAAGGAATCTTCAGAAATGTTACAGCATAGAAATGATCGTACAGGAAAGAAACATTATACGAAACCGTATTCGTTTGAAATGGATGATTTCAGGAAACTTATGGAACTGTATACGGTAATACCTAACAAAAAACAACAATATACTTTAAAAAAGGCCTATCATGTTAACCCGGACTATAAACAGCATTTTATTACAAGGCAACGGTCCAAATCAAAAAAGAAACTAAATTCCAATGACGTATGCTATCAATGTGGAATCAGTGAACATGGTGTGAAGGATTTAAGTACAAGTGAATGTTATAAGGTCTTTGATGACCCAAATGATGTAGGCAGACACTTGATGAGCAAATATAGGATTCACTGTCAAGGTAAAACTTATATAGGTGGCTGTTCTAAAAGATTCTTAGATGTTGGTGATACTTATAACGAGAGAGGATGTAGGCACATGCCACCGTTACGCGGGCATAGTTATGCTTCTGGAAGATTTGCAAGGCTAGAATTAGTGCTACAATCGAAGAAAAATGGATGCACCACCAGTCCGGCCGCTTCTCTTGTGCCCTTCAACAGGGCTGTATCATTGTTTACAAGGTTTCATGTCTGTGTTTGTAACTCTAGATTGTGCAACAATTCATCAATGAAATCAGAAACACCTTCTATTTTATGTTCTTTGTTTTTTGTACATATTTATATAAGTAATAAATATTTGTTTACTTGATCTCCATTATTATAGGAAGCTGGGGTTCGGCTTTAGGAATACACATAACTAGTATGGCAATTATTTAATGTGTATTTAGTTTTTGTGGTTCAGAAACCTTAGTGCACATATCCGACTCGCTCTTAGCCGGTCTTTAGGCTGCGTTTCCACTAGAGATGGAAATGGATGTGTTTGTAAGGAACCAATAGTATCGCTTCATTTACCTCGTCTTGGTCAGCACAGGTCTGGTGGAAACTGCCCAGTGGAGCTAGATTTTTGCGCATACAAAACAAGCAAGGGAAGTGTGCTAGGGATGTGTACGAGGGATGTGTGCGAGGGATGTTTGCGAGGGATGTGTGCGAGGGATGTGTGCGAGGGATGTGTTGCGAGGATTGTGTGTTGAGATGGATGTGTGGCGAGGTTTGCGCATACTGTACCTGCCAGTCCATAGACGGAGTTTGTTGGAAGTAGGAGTGCGCACACAATAGGTATGAATAATTGGGAAAAGAAGATACTTTTAGGTATATTTAACAATTTGCGATGAAGAAATGGAAGCAGAAGATACGGGAGTTTATTAGTTCTATAATTTTGAGCAATAGAAGAACACATAGGGTTACGTAACCATATTACTCCGTTACTCCGCTCCCACTACATCGCATCCCCGACAACACATTACACAGCTTCGCAACGCATCCTCGCACCACACATTAATGCGCATTTCCACAGCTCCGCTACACATCCTCGCACGACACATTTCCATCGCACATCTCTGGTGGAAACGCAGCCTTAATATCGTCACCTGTATGGTAAATTTGCAAATCTGCGTAATTACAAATTTTACAGAAGAGTAAAAAAACTCGATTTTCATATTTTTAAAAAGAAAGCGGTTTATTATAGCGGCCCATTTAAAAAATATAAAAAAAAATTTTTGCTTTCCTATAAAATTTGTAATTACTTACCCACTTTCGCAACTTTACAATACAGATGACGATATATTTATATCTGGCTTTCACTCAGTGTAAGGCGTAAGTAAAACCATTTTAAATCTATTAGAGTTACATTTTTATAACATTTCTAAGATTCTGAACTCTTTATTTTCATGGTAACGCAACAAAACCAAGGATCCAACTTCCGCCATTCCCTCTGCGAAAACACAAGACACATCGATGCACAAAAGCCTTTCAAGAACACCCAAGCCAACCAAACTCACTCTTAACCATATAAGCATACAAGAAGAGAGCAAGTGAATTGGGAAGAAAAGCATTGAATATTGACATTAATACCACCACCTGGCTTTGCCCCACAAATCGCCGTTTTAGCTTACAGCTGACACCATCAGCGTTCACTGTTGGCCAAAAACCTCTTTCCTTCAAGCATTGCAAGCATCTACGGGGCTGGCGTATCTTGCATCCTGTGAATTTCTGCTATCTATTCAAGCTGCGCCTTTCAGTATGTAGACACCATTTCAGAACTTGCAGCAGCATCGGCTATCAGCAACCAATCTATATTTAGTTGTCGATGAATAAAAAACCAATAAAACTACATAGTTGAACATTTATTTAAATTATTACTACGTGATATAACAATGTTTACAATGAGTATTGATACTTGTGTCCTTCTTCTTGTGTTTTCTCTTGGGACGGTTTATTTTCACTAATACTTTCCACACTGCTCTGTCGTCGTAAAGATTTAAGATCTGGAGTTTTCCTCGGTTTCCCTCCACCCTTTACTTTCTGCCCATTTTTATCATCTTTATCTTTGTGTGATAACATTTCTTCGTCACTCTCTGTTGTACTTATAGTAATAACTGGTATAACAGAACCAATCGAGTCGGACTGTTTTGATTGAGTGCTAGATTGTGAAGTTTGCTTTTCATTAATTTTTTTAGCATTCTTTTTTTCTTTAGACAGTTCCTTTACAATTTTGGGTTTTGTTCCATCTACAGAATCCTGCATTTGTTTTTCAATTACAGCTTTCTTTTCAGTACGATCGTCATCTTTCTCGGGCTTTACCTTCAAACCTTTATTGAATATTTCATTAATTTTATGCTTTTTACTTCCATCCGTTTTGAATTCTACACTATTCCTTGTTTTCTTATCAGGTTTGAGAATAAAAATATCTTTTATTTTTAAAACTTCTCTTGGTAGAGTTTCGTGGAAGTCTGTATCAGTTTCATCGTCTATGTTATTAGGTGACGGGGATGGGCCATCGACTTCTGAAACGGCTTCTACATCACATTTTTTATCGAGCGCCATACCAACAATTTTGGCAAAAATATTGCCTGTAAACAATTATCATAATTAGAAGACAAGTAAATTTTTAGTAATAATAGGTGACACCTAAATAGATGCTTCAATATAAGTGAATTGCTATCAGCCGGCAATTCTTCTTCTAAGATCATTGTTGATCATTGGGACTTAAAATTATCATCAGACTGAAACAATCTTTATTATTTAGAAAAGAAAAAGATATAAAAAAAAATTGCTTAAAGCAAATACCTTTTTTCTTGGCCATCTTTATCGGTTCATTCATTTCTTCCGTCAAAGTTTTGCGATCATCGGAATCAATAGATTTACTCATTGGCAATGATGGTAGTGCTTTCTTCCATCGCGCAAAGGGAGTGTTGTCCATAGCTGTTGAACCAGCCCTTCTCCTGGTGTCAGCTAGTTGAAACATCTTCCTCCGCTCTTCAGTTCTCTCACGGCGCAACTGAATCTAAAATTTAAAAAATGCACTTTAAATTTTAATAGAGATTTCTTAAAGAAACGAAGGTTTTGGTGAGCCTCGACTAAATTATGAGTAAGTCAAATTTTGTTCATGTAAAAACACTAACTTACAACACTATAAATTTTCTTAGGGTTGAGATATATCATAAGATTACTGTGGTTAACGGTACTACAATCCAGTAAAAAGATGTGCCTCATCAACTTACCTTTAAATCATTATTGGCTTCCCGTAAAGAGTTTGTCAGTGATGTCAAATAGTAAATGATAAGTATCAGCAGTACCAACAACGGTATAACGATAGCAGGTGACGCAATATACTCCAAAGCAAAACTCAAGCTTTTCGGCAATATTTTGTAGATATTGATCGTCAATATGTAATAGATCTTATCATATTCGGAGAAAGGTCCACAATGCCATGATGGTTTGACCCAGACGATTGTGTAGCCAACTGGTAGGACGCAGAGGAACAGCATTGTTAGCAGCAGGGCTAGATAGAAGTTGTTGCTTTTTGAGACCCTGAAGACGACTTCGTGGGGAACGTTGCAGGTCATGACTGCCCATGAACGAAGATACATCATGATCATAAGTTTGGCGACGTTTAACACGACGAGGCCGGGTGAGAAGAACATCCCCATCCATACCATGCCCTGATTGTTGATGAGGTGCAGGATGTTCTCGGCGATCTTAAAGTCTCCGTACTCGGGGAACTTCTTTTCTAGGTCCCAGCACCAGCACCGGTTCATGTATCGAACGAACAGTGCGCGGAAGAAGTCCATGAACAGTGTGCCAAGGAGGACGAAAACCTGAAAAGAAGGAAATTCATACTAAGTATGTATTAACTTAAACCTTCCTCATGAATTACTCTGTCTATTAGTGAAAACCGCATGAAGGTTCATTTGGTAGCTTTTAGGGTGCACTACCCGAAGGGCAAAAACGGGACCCTCTAGATAGTTGATTATATTTCTGTTGCCGCTATTACAACAAATACTATTAAAACAGAATACAATAAATTGTTAATAGGGGCCCATACAACAAACGTAATTTTTTTGCCGGTTTCTACTACGGACTTTACGGATCCCTTCGTACGCGAGTCTGACTCGCACTTAACCGGTTTTTGAGCTTATCGCGTTCATACAGACAGACAGGCACGGCGGGGGACTATGTTTTATAAAAATGAAAGGATAGTATTAATTTATATATTTAAATTTTGCTTTACTTCGCCTTTTATTTGATACACAATACGGTAGCAAACAATAATAGAGTGAACTCCCCTTCTGGACATCCTAAAAAGGGAAGTCCACTCTATAGTTCTTTAGATACGAAATAAAATCAATATGAGGGGTATTATTTAACTTCATATAAATCGTAATTCAAAACACCCTGTCACCGGTACTGTAATAACCGTTATAACAAATCCATCAACATCTCATGCGGCGTAATTATGCTATAATTATGGCGTAAGTCCCTCTTTGAGGAGTGGCTGAAAAGACATCACAGCGTCCTCACCTTTCGCATGACGCAGGTCCTCTCCAGACATGGTTAGTTCAGGAGATTTCTGCACTTGATTCGTGCAGAAGTTGACCAAAAGAAAGCCCAAGTAAATGACTCAACGACCCAGAACCGAAATGTGTGGCGACAAATGATCAGGAGAACCTAGGTACCCCAAAATTAAATGGGATATTGACCTGTACCTTGACGTTTAAAGTAAGATTGTTTCATTCTTATTTCTAGTATGTGTAAGAGATGGCGCTAGACAACCTGTATAGCTCTGTCTCTTACCCACACTGAAATAAGAATGAAACAATCTTCGTACTTCATGTAATTATGCGTAAACACATGTCGCTGAAGTACGATGCCAGTATTCGAGATAAGCGCCAACGCTATAGGGTATGCCCTACTCCAATTTGTTGGACGGCACTTGCTTGGAGACATTTCTACGGTATCGGAAGCCACTTATCTAATAACAGCAAATATTGCTCTATTTATAGCTCTAAACTACAGGAATGTAAGAGAAGGGTTTATGACTGGTTACTGTTGCAGAGTTATAATGAAACAGAAGAGCTCTTGAGGTTATAATTTCAGTAATACACGACCTACACATGAACAGTCTGTGCACAAACTTTACACTACTTCATAAAGTCACAACATCACATGCACCCTCATGCACCACACTTGCATAAATGAAAGACTCAATTTAGATTTTTACCTTTTGGCTTTTGACTTTGGAGTTTTTTTTTGCCTTCTGATATTCTTTTAATGTTCTTTTAATTGTAAAAATAGCGTGAGAATCCTGGTACCCATAACACAAGTTAAATCTTTCCTTGGGTACCAGATTCATTACAAATACTTACTTGTTACTTCTGACTCTAATTGTTCTTGTTCTCTAATATCTGTTTGTTCTATGTGTTGTTTGTGTTTGAGTGTACAAAATTTTTTGATTCAATAAATTATATTATTATTTATTATTATTATTAATCTTACTTTCAACGTCATGGTAACCCCCAAGGCTAGGAAAAGAGAGTGAAAGATAATTTTGTTCATATTATTTAGGTATATATTTTCCCATTTAGGATGTAAGCCATGGAATTATATTATCTTATAAATATAGTCTTTGTGTCATTATCTTTGATGGGTTATTCAGAAATGTGTGGTACCTCTGAGCTCGATAGATGGCGTTGTTAGACCAAGCGTCGTTCGCTGAATCGCGATATGGTTTCGTTACACGAGTTTAGTTAACCCCGTGGAACTTAATAGCCAAGACTACCGACAACCGATAAACATATTTTTAGATATTTTTGGATAAATCTCTGGTTTAAAACCCACGAGATTTTTATAAGAACCTAGAATGAATATTATTAAACGATTAACGCATTGCGTGAAGAGTGATTTCGTGACGGGTGACAGGACAGAATGGAAGAAAAAAGTGTGTTGCACCCCAAGTAGGTATTAAGGGACAAGGGCAGGAATATAAAATGAATAACGTTCGCCTAACTTGCTTGTTATGATGATAAATCAAGGCGGGCCATTGATTCTACGTATGAATTTGCTATTTAATTGTTTAGGCAACTGGATCCAGAATTTGTTTGACATCCTATAAACATGTCCGTTTCGAAGGCGCTACTAAACAAAAAAAAAATGGCAAAAAATACCTAAAAACAAATAGGTACTATGCTAAGTTTTTGTAAAATTGTGTAAAAGTTGATTCCCAAAACCATAAATTTATCAAAATTATGATTCAAAAAAGGTTTGAACGTTGCCGCGCCATTAAACACTTGGAACCACGCGGCTACGGAGATTTTTAAAACCAAGGTTTACAGACACCTAAAGTGATGATAACATATTGTTGTTTTAAATATCGCAGCTTAAGCTGAGTTAGGCGCCTTTTTGGCCTTGCACAGATCATACACTTATTTTTTATAAGTAGGTATTTAATTCTACTAATTCCAATGTATTCTACCTACTGTATTTTAATTTTACTGTATGTGTGAGGTACGAATAAACGTTTAGTCTTTCTTTCTTCTTTCTATATTGAATTTGCAAAAAAAAAACTTTTAAAGTATAGATAAAAATCCTAGCTTTATATTTAAGGAGCTGTAAGACTAAAACTCCCATGCCAGTGGAGCGGTTGAAAGACATGCTATTGCCGATGTCTTGCTGGAAAATCATTGTAGAAGTCTGACTTTTTTTTTTATAAAACCCAGCTTTGAAAATTATTTTTAAGTTATAATTTATTAGTATAATAGATTAGGTTAGGTTAGAAATGTCACTAAAAAAATTATATTTCAGGAGCTGTGGATGGATAGAGAGGGAGAGGGAGGCCAAAGAAAAGATGAATGTATTGTGTGAGAAGTGATATGAAAGAAAAGGCAGTTAGTGATAGCGTGACGAGTGACAGGACAGAATGAAAGAAAAAAACGTTTTGTATAAAACGGGACAAGGGCAGGAAGATGATGATGATATTTCAGGAGCTGTAAAGGAATCAGAAAGGGCGACAAGTCACTTGAATAACTTAAGTTTCGCATGCCCCTCAAGTTATAGGGTAAATATGGTCCAGAACGTTAGGCTGTAAAATAAGAGATGCAAAAAATTGCATGTAGCGGAGATGAGAATGTGGAGATAGATGTATAATATGGTAAGAAATGGACACATTAGATATAAGTTTGAAGTTTTATATAGAAGTTTGAAGTGACCAAAAAGTTGAAAGGGAATCGTTTGTCTCGGTAAGATATGAAGAGGAGGGATGAATGAAGCTCTTATTACTAAAACAGTAGTATACATGTAGATGAATGGAGAGGGAGATAGACCCTAAAGAAAAGATCGCCATATTTTGTGAGAAATGATAAGGGGAGGGAGCATGTAGATGAATGGAGAGGGAGATAGACCCTAAATAATAGATCATTGTATTTTGTGAGAAGTGATAAGGGATGAGAGTCAGTGATAGCGTAACCGTAGCCAAAACAGAATGAAAGAAAAAAATACGTGTTGCACTGACCCTAAGTAACACAGGATAAGGATTGGTGATCGGAAGACGATGGTGTATATAACTCTATTTTACGGGTTAAGATTAGTTAGGTACCTACTCAATATCTAGGTACTTTGGTAAAGTTTAGTCGAAAGCATCTTACTCACCAAATCCATCATGGTCAATTTAACAAGTTCTTGCCCAAACATGGTTTCCCAGCACAATTTCAATAACTTCTTCTTGGTAGGCACAGACAAATTGTACATCTTTCTATTATTTTCATCTTCATAAACCAAATCTATAGTGGTAGTTAGATTTGTACCGTTTTTCGAATCAACCACTGCACTAATATTTGCAGGACAAACTTTTGCATAACAGATTCTTTTTACTACCGTACAGTTTGACATAAAGAACACTTGTTTCACATTCTTTCCATTACAATTTATTGTACAGTTGAAGGTAAAATCAGGACAAGTATCAACATTTGCAATCGTTTTGGAATTCGGACTAGTTGCCATAGTTGATTCTGAAGCCATTTCAGTAGTTAAGTCATATTTTTCAGCGTTATTAGTAGTTGTGGTTATATGTTGTGGTGTTATATATGAACCAGAAGTCTCTGTTACATCGCCGTCAGTAGTATATTTTAGAGTACTATCTGTTACATCCAAATTGGTACTTGTATCTATGGAATAAGTAGTGGTATCTGTCATTCCACTTTGTGATGTATCGGTTATTTCTTCAGATGTTAGGTCTATGATACCAGTTGTTGTTTCGAAAATGTTGAAATAAGTAGACCCAAATTCAGTTAGTGATACCATATTTGTGAGTGTTGTTTCACTATCTGGAGTTGTATCTGTATTACTGCTGAAAGCATCTATAGTAAATGATGTTTCTGAACTTTCCGTAGTTCCTATTGTTTCAATGTTTGCACTGTTTTCAGTATTCATGGAATCTGATGAACTATAACCAGTCACTGATTGACTCTGACTGTGATCAGTCATTGTGCTCGAATCGACATTTGTGTAATCGAACGTGGTATCTGTGTTAGATCCAGAAGACGTATCAACAGTATCATAAGACGTATATTCGTAATCGTCTGAATCTGAAGTAGTATCATTTTCATTGTCATCTTCGTATGTTATATTTGCTGGATGATTAATCCGTGTAATGTTTCTTAAATATTGTAGTTCCTTTAACCCCATTAAAATACTGCTCAATGTAGTGGTTTCTGTTTTTTGAAAATCGGTTTTATTAAGATTGTTTGATTGTACTAATGCTTCATCACGTGGACGTCTCAGTAGTATTTTAGGGCTGTTTTTTTTCGGAGATGGAACTGACCTTGTTTTCAAAACTATACCGTCTGCCAGGCTCTTTGGAGGAATAAATTGTGTGTCACAAGGTCCACAGTAAATTTCTTTTTCGACACAGAAGTCAGGTAGAATCGTAGTAAAAGATTCATTTAGGTTTAGAGTTTCATTTGGTATGATTGTGGCATTCAGACTTAGCGTTGGTTTTAAAGTATCCAGTTCTTCACTCATTCCTTGAATTTTACTGAATAAAGCAAAAATGAGGGAGTACAGATTGAGCAGATTTAATAACATGATCCTACAACAAACAAATTAAATTTTAATACTTACTTGTATTTACAATTTCAAAACAAAAGATTTTTTCGAATTTAAGACATATACCTTGCTAATTGTAACCGTAGCTGCTTTCTTGGGTGATAATGCTCTAAGAATCCCAGTAACTCAAAAAATACAGGAAACGTTATAGAGATAACCGTGACAACTATAGTCGTCTCATTTTCACGCCACCAACTTCTCACTTTTAAGTTATCGTCAGAGCGAGACACAACTGTGACTACTGCGTATGCAGACACGACCAGTAATATGATTACGCAAATGTTGACAAGCGCACGAAGAGATATAATGCGCCAGCTGAAAGGAAGAAGCTTGAGTGAGAATGGGAATGAAGAAATAGATAAAGTGTTGTAATGGTCGAAATACAAGTATTAGAATTTATAATAGCTTTCCTAGTGTCTCAGACCTGATAGAATGTCTCTATGGGAATGCACCGTGTCTTAATTCAGATCATGGTCTTTCCGTGTGCTATTATATAATAAATGTCGTCCAAATCCGTTGGGCTTTTAAAATATGGTTGATTAACATCGTGAGAGCAGTGGTGGCCCAGAGGTAACGGCTTTCGAGTTGTTAGTCGCGGTTTCGTACCCACCCAGGCACATTACTTTGTATAACTTATTTCATCACCACTGCTCTCAAAACGGTGAAGGAATACATCGTAAGAAAACCTGTATGTCCTAGAACTAAAAATTCGAAGACGTGTTACATCGACAATCTGCACAGGGTCCGCGTAGTGGATTAGGGCCCATTCTTTCTCCTAGACAAACTGCCGAGGCTGCGGACGACCGCGGCCCTCAAGGTTCGGTACAGCGGGAGCCGCGAACAAACGCGTCGTGAATCGTGCTTTGATTTTTTACTTATGTATATATTTGCATTCTACACAAGCTGCGGGCCCGCAATCGCGGTGGCCGCGGGTAGATACCGCGTCGTGATTTCTTAGCCTAAAATTGTAAGGACATACTTCCTTAAATCCTTTTTCTTCTCAGCCTCCTCAAGCAATGCTTCTTTGAATCCTAATATGACAGAAGCGATCCTATTATGCGCTGTTTCCGTATTCCCAATCATGAAATCCCAACCGGTGAATAGTTTCCAAGAAAATATACATTCGTCTTCTTTTTCAGACAACTTGGACATTCTAGAGTTTTCTGCCATTCTGTAGAATAAAAAAAAAATCATTACACATTATTATAAAATTTAACCTGTTAAGTTAAAAAAGTAATATTTATAATACTTTTGTTAAGATCTTCTGGTCTGTAATGTGTACAAAACTGCCAATCTTTATTACCCTTTGAACGGAAAGTGCAGCGCATGGGAAGTATGCTCTGTACGGCCTTGCCTTTTATAGAATAGATCCGGCTGCAGAATTAGTGCGCTCATCGAGTATTTGCTAAAATCCAGATTTTTAACGCATATTTATGATTAGGAGTATATATATTTACCAGGCAGCCTTTCAAAATGTGGCTGCTAGTATTTTAAATTAAATTCTTGTTCATTTATTTTTCGGAAAAAAATTCATTCACTTGTTTTTTAAATAAAATATCGTCCACTTCACGACAATATTTAAATAAAGACCCTGTAAAATCAAAGTTGCCGTTGCGCACTTGGCCGCAACTCTCCGCAGCCAGGTGTAAACAGGTATGATTTTGAAACATTTATACGTTCATAATGTTACTACATTTAAAAATAGCTTTAATTTGATATACCTATCTATACTTATAATAAATCTGTAGAAGTGAAAATTCTGTACATTGAAAATACCAAAAAAATAAATGGCTAAGGGGTGTTACTAGACCGACACCAAACCCAAAAATGTGATTAAAAAAATTTTTGTCTGTCTGTCTGTATGTTTGTTCAGGCATCACGCAAAAACTACCGGTTCGATTACGATGAAACTTGGTAAAATTATTCTTTAATATCCTGGGCACCACCCTGGGTACTTTTTATCCCGGAAAAGTATATACAATAAAAACAAAAATAATTTTGCGGTTCGATCCCTAGACCCGATTACTTTACCAACCGCAAATAATAAGTTTATCGTAGGTTACGTCACCCGCAGTGGAGTTCACTAAGGGGCGCTGCACACGGCTAAGATACTATAATTCGGTCAATAAGTATAATTAAAAGGTAATCAATATATTCATTGACTGTTAGGCGGTACGAAGTTCACCGGGTCAGCTAGTAAGAAATAAATGTAGGTACGATAAGAACGTATAAATGTGTTGTAAAACCTCTGCTGAAGGCAAAATGTCGCTCGTGTATATAAGCTCTTAGACGTCTACTGCTGGACAAACATATATGTCTCTTGCAAATGCTAACATTCGTTCACATAATCGCAATGTAGTGTAATAAAAATAACTTACTTTCTCAATATGGCGACGAAGCTATAAATATAAACAGCGAGTCCAGTGAGGAAGTACGCTAGCGGCATTCGGTACTGAGCTCTCTCGAGGTTACTGTAATACCCGTAGAAGATGGGTGAGCATTTCAGGACCCCCTCAAATTCCCACAAGGTCAGGAGCTTCGAAGCGTTCAGCTTTTCTTCGTCCATGATGATCTTTCTTTCGCCGTCTTGCTGTGGGTTAGCTGTTAGATACTGAAATGGAGTGTCATTATAAATTAGAAGATTAGATTTGATACTTTTCCTTAACCAGACAATGAATGACCTTCTTCAAGGATGAAAAGAAAGAAAAAGAAAGGTAAGTATAACTTTTCTTGTTTTTTGAGGGTGAGAAATCATGGAATAACTTCTCCCATCTCCTTCTTCTAGAGCCACGGTGATTCCTTCAAATATTTTATTTATTATTATTTATTTATTTATTTATTAAATACTCCATGCACAAACGTACAGAGGCGGACTTAATGCCTTAGGCATTTTCTACCAGTCAACCTTAGGGTGATGCAGAGATAAATAGTGGTAGGTGCAATAAAAGAGAGAGGAAAGGCGAAAAGGTACAAGAAAATATATACTAATAAACCATATACAATAAATACAAAAATTAATAAACTATCTACATATATATCTACACTAATAGATATTTCCACATCATTGACTGGTATCTACTCTAGCAGGCCCCATCAGCATACATAGACCTTATTGGTGATGTTCTTCGGAAAAGGCAAATACGAACGACCTACTCACAACCCACGTACGTGTAAGACCATAGTGCAAAGTGACGGCCGTTACAACTGGCTGGCAAAAAGCACCTTTCTGTCATAGGAGTTACAGACAGCCCACTGTGTAGAGCCTGCATGGAGGAGGACGAGACAGCAGCTGATCTGCTTCTAAGCTGCCCAGTGGTCGCTAGATACAGGGTAAAGTATTTTGGAAACCGGGGTACCCACAGCGAAATGGTCACCAAGGCGCTGCTGCCCTTCCTTGAGTAGCTTGGGTTGATTGAATGCAACATTTTTCCCACCCGTACGCAAAATACGCGTTTTAGACGGAGTTCTGGACTGCCTGACCTGTGACAGACCAGCCCGTAACATAAATACAAAAAAAAAACTCACTTATGTAAATAGTTCAATTCTCGAAGATTTTTCCGAATCGCTATTCATTTTTTGTGACGAAATACCAAATTTTCTGTTATCAGAAATATTCCTATATCTGTGCTATAAAACCTTGCTTTATGCCAAATTTCAGGATTCTAGGTCAAAGCTAAGTACCCTATGAATTTTGATTTCCTTGAGAGTGTCGAAATATACGTTTTTTGCTCCGCACCGCAACTTTTTTTTTCTAATCTCAGAAATTTGATTTTTTCACATCTTCAAGGGACCATAGACCTAAGTTCATAGTTTTAATTTCAACTCGATGCCTCACGCGTTCCCGAAATAAAGGATCTTGAAAGACAGACAGACGGTCGGACCAAAAAGTGGTCTTATAAGGGTTCCGTTTTTTCCTTTTGAGGTACGGAATCCTAAAAAAGACCATAGTGCCAAATGCAAGTTTGTTTTACGTTAACACGATTGACACGTTTATCACGTTCGGTGCTTTTATTGGCCCACTCCAAGCTCTTGACTAATCAGAGAGGCAAACGCGGTACACGTTTCTAACTTGCAATCAACGCACAGATGTATGAACGTGAACAAAACAAAAGAAACGGAAACTAGACGACAGCGTTCTGTAGTTTCTGTCTACCCTATAGGAAATAGGTACGAAATTATGTAAGTAGATAACACTGCAGTTAATTTTTGTAATAAATCAATAAGAACGAGGGCTTTGGTACTCTTAACACAAGTTGAATCTTAATGTGGGTACCAGAGTTCAACAACTTTAGAAATTCAAACATATAAAAATAGTTTTCTGTCTGTGTATATGCTATGTGTATTAATTGCAATAAAAATATTATTTATTATTATTTATGAGTTATTATATCTCAGAACCCTGGGGTCCTGGATCTTTGAAAGGCGTACGAGGAGTCGAAAACTCGAAACCAACTCGCAGAGGCCCCTTATACGCTTTTAATAGATCGTGGTACGGGTACCAACCGGCGATTATCCCTGTACGCTATGCTAGTGCATCCAAGGACATGCCCCGGTTAATGGGAAACTATTGCGATGTATGGAAAACTAAGATATAGGGCTATGGTTTTTGTAGTCTTATTATTATTATTAGTTCCTGGTGATGATATTTCAAATAGTCATACAAACCTCTGGTACAATAACAAAAACAAGCAGAATGAAGCCGATGACAAGGTTGACCCAGAACAACCAGCGTAGAAAGGTGAAGTAGGAGGCGACGACTGAACCGAAGTGGGACTCGATCTCCTTAATGCGCAGCTCCCAGGGTATCAGCAGGTTCGATGTGTTGGCTGCTTCACGCTTCATTTGCTGCCAATACTGGGGAGCGAGAGAGAGGGTGTGGAAACTGATCAGATAAGGCTAGATTCATCATCATCATCATCATTTCAGCCGATAGACGTCCACTGCTGGACATAGGGTTCCCCCAAATGTCGCCACAACGAACGATCCTGTGCGTCTCGCATCCATCGGATTCCCGCAACGCTAGATTACGCTCATATTTTCCATATACGAAGCGACATATTATGTATTTTTATATTATACTAGCTTCTGCCAGCGGCTCTGCCCGCTTGAAAATAGGTTTTTTATACAAATTTTGGACCCCCGTTTCATCCCCTTAGGTAGAGAATTTTGGAAAATCCTCTCTTAGTGCTCGCCTACGTCATAAAAGGAAGATTTGTGCAGAATTTCATGATCCTAGTCCCAGTACTTTCAGCTGTGCGTTGATATGTCAGTCAGTCAGTTTCTACTTTTATATATATAGATAAAACATTAATTTTAGTATATGTGAAACCCGGAACACGTGTCTTGTACTTTTATGTAAAGAATCTATGTACAAAATTTCATAACTGTATCATGAATAATCACAAAGTTATAAGCTTGTTAAGTCAGCAAAAATAAATAGTCACCGGGCCATCCAGGCGGCTAAGGGGTTGTTTTGCAGTTGCACCTAGCTGTTTGTTGGCACCTAATACCCGCTATGGTCAGCCGTGACCTGTGTTGTACTTAGTGTCGGTGGTGTTCAACTTGTGACCTTTTTAAATATTTTATATTCAACTAGCTTCTGCCAGCGGCTTCGCCCGCGTGAAAATAGGTTTCTCTATACAAACTTTGGACCTCGTTTCATCCCCTTAGGGTGAGAATTTTGGAAAATCCTCTCTTAGTGCTCGCTTGCATCATAAAAGGAAACCTTGTGCAAAATTTCACGTTCCTAGTCCCTGTAGTTTTGGCTGTTCGTTGATATGTCAGTCAGTCAGTTTCTCCTTATATATATATAGACTACTGATTCTAAACCAACTATATTCAAGTTTTGCACAAACTAAAAATAGTGTTATATACCTATAATTCTTCTGTACGTGTATTTGTCACTTATCTCCTCCTAAACGGCTTCCGAAAGTTACGGCCATTTCCTCTGTGATACCACAGCTCAAGGTTTCCTGTATGTTCTTATCAACAAACTAGCTTCTGCCAGCGGCTTCGCCCGCGTTAATATAGGTTTCTCTATATAAACTTTGGACTCCCGTTTCATCCCTTTAGGGGGTGAATTTCGGTAAATCCTCTCTTAGTGCTCGCCTACGTCATAAAAGGAAACGTGATGCAAAATTTCACGTTCCAAGTCCCAGTAGTTTCGGCTGCGCGTTGATATGTCAGTCAGTCAGTTTCTCCTTTTATATATATAGATCAACAAATAATAAAATTAGATTACTTACAGTATTCAGCAAGATGTTGAATCTAGCGTAGATGTCTCGGGTGCTCTTGGACTGCGCCAGCCTCTCTTGAAGTTGACCTTCATGTCGTTTGATGTACGCCTTTGCCTATCAATAATGTTGATATTAGAAGTTAAATCCTTGCATTTTCTTCCTAACATTTTATTGAAAAAGCATCTCTTCTAGATCCATCTTGTATGTTGTACCCTTATTGTAAAAATCGGATTCATGCGGAAGCAACGCCCAGGTGTCATCATTGTGCGGACCACCCAGAGGACACGGTGGAGCATACGGTGGAGGTGTGCCCCGCTTGGGCGGAACACCGCCGTGTCCTCGTGGAGGTAATTGGTGGCAGCGACCTTTCGCGCTGGACCCTGGTTCAGGCTATGGAGGAATGGCAGGCGGTCGCCTCCTTCTGCGAAGCAGTAATGCTAGCGAAGGCGGAGGCTGCACGCGTGAGGGAATGAAGGTCCTCACGCCCTAGCCCCCGTAATTCCGACCCCGACTACCAACCACGGTAGACGCGGGCTTGCGGACGTCGAGCACTGGGTAGCTTGTCGTCCGGCTGTTCGGTGACTAACCGGACCGAGCTCAGTCGACAGCGCGTGGTGATCCTCGCGCTCCGCAAAGAGATGTCAGCAAACCGTGGGGGCCCAGCAGGGCCGATGCCCGCTAGCTAGGACCGCGGAGAATTTCTGAAAGGGGAACCCGTAGTCCTAGGCAAAGGGTAATTGAAGGATACAGGTGTGGTTTTAGTCAGTAAAAGTCTGACACGCCCTCGCGCTCCGAGAAGTCCAGCGCGAGAAGTCATTTTGATGATTTCCCACCTTAAAAAAAAAACCCTTATTGTAAAAACCAACTATCTGCAATTTTTACCATAATTAAAGTTAAATATAGCTATCCATTCGTCAAATCAAGATGAATCAACAGGTAAAACTTATTAGCTACGACACTTATTTACAAAGATAGCTTCGGCAAAAAGTAAATAAACCTACAAATTTGATTGAATAAATAGTAATAACATAATATAATAATACATATATGGCGGCTGTAGGCTGGTGACTTCGCGCGCACTTAGAACAGAGCTGCTCCATCGCGTTCAATTCGCGTGAACCGCGTCGGATCGCTTCGCAACCGCAATCGTATTGTATCACCCACGTAGGACGTCGCGTTAGTTAATTTTGATACAAGCGGAGAAAGTTTGTCATTGCGACTGAGGTGGAATTCGCTCGAGACGCAGGCGAGAGTGTTTATGAAGCTTTGTGTGCTGCAGTAACAAATTTCCACGTGTATCAAACGAATTTTTTAAATACATTTACGAAGAAATGAAAAAAAGTCGACACAGTCTTTTAACTAACTCGTTTTGCTGACGCACCATCATAACATGACATTACATATACCATTCTAAAATAAACTTTTGAGGGGAACAAATAAGGTTCATTCATAACCTGATGTACGATCTTGAGTTTCCTCCTCATCCCAAGGGGCTGCTGCTTCACGGAGCCTAGGACCTCTTTGTGCAGGTGGATGTTCTCGAAGATCTGCTCCTGCGTCACCACCGCCGCCAGTTGAGCGTCTTCCATTGATATTGCCGTGCTGTTTAGGAAAGTTGAAGAATATGAAATGTGATTGATGTGTTTTTCCATTTTGATTGTCATTTATTCATTCATAATCAATAGCCTGTACAATATTTCCATAAATTGAGTGACATTTTGGGATATAAACAAATGCTAATAACTTTGCTGTTTATGAATATTGAGATTTCACTTAAATAACAACAAGAACTTTTCTAATGAGCCCTTTAAGTATTTGTACTAATTAAAAAATTGTGGTACATATTTTTGATATCGTATATGTTATATTCTAAAGCAACTAAAATTGCTTACAGTACATTTTTGCTTAATGCTAAGGCGTCATAATTATAATCGCATTGACATGGATGCAGAATATTTCAAAATCGTTTGATGATTTTCTACCTCAAAAAAAGGCCTCTAAAAAGCTTATTTAGGAGATGAATTAATAGTGGCGATGACAAAAAAAAAACTCAGGTCAATGAAATGTCAGTCCTAGAGAAACAATCTAACAGTTTCAGATCCCGCTGCGAAATTAATCAGAAAAGAACTCCGGAGGTCTAAGAAGATATGGAAGACCATACTTACTCCCCAGAGCTAGTGGTGAACACAGAAGACCGTCGCCTGGGCCTGTTCTCGTCAGCAAGGAAGGGCGATGACGGCCGCCTGGCCCTGCCCTTGCGAGATCTTCTCACACTCGCCCGACGCTGGCGCAACACCGCGCTCAAGCTCGCCGAGTAGTCTTCGTCTTCAGAACCATCTGAGAAAAACAATAAATTATTATTCAATAAACTTACTCGAAAATCCGATCTTATTCCTATCGCTTTTTGGCACGCAACTTATTGTCTTACGTACTAGTGCGAAAAAACATGCGAACTCACTCCCGTCCAATTTATTACATTTATCTTATCAGGCTGTGGGGCTAACCGACCCCCGTTTATTTATATCTTCGTAAGTGTATTGTATCTTAAAAATCTGCGAGATCGCGCGACGCATCTCAAGAATTTGCGAATTGACACACACAAAAAAAAAATAGCTCATGGCATGGTCACATGAACCGATGTTTTCCCGCCCGAAATCGCATTGCAGCAATTCGCATCGCAGCAATTCGCATCGCAGGCTGCGATGCCGTGTCGTATTGCATCGCATCCCAGATTTGTGAGTGCCCTAAGAGAAATGTAGTCCTCCTCTAGCTCCTTTAGTTATGAATTATCTAAATTTCACAATGCAGATGAGGCGTCCATTTATGTTTACCTTCATAGAAGCAGCTGTTAATTTGCTACAATGCTAATGACCAGTTTGTCATGCTTACTCATGTCTCGCTGATGGTGGCACGTGTTGTTGGGACATTCAGTTCCCTTCAAAGTGGTTGAACTGAGTGGGGCTGATGCATGCGTCATTTTTGTGAATTGGTGCCCTCAGTTGACACTGGTCATCTCTTAACTGCCAGTGGCTTATTTCAACTTATATTTTCTAAATACTCGTTCTTTTCCTTTATTTATTGACATTGTGTTCACATAATAGAAGCGACAAAAAATATGTAACCAAGATTTTTGTAACTAATAACATGATTTAAAAGCCGGAGTTTCTTGCACGTTCTTCTCCATAGAGATCTTCACTTTGGAACGTGCAACTTAGCTCACTTTTTTTTTGACTGACCAACTTTTTAACAATTCAAAAGTGGCTGTTATTGGTCTATTAGAAATAAAGTTTCTGAGTTCTGACCATGTACCATCATCGATATATATGTACTACGCACTGTACCATCAATACATGTTGTAGGTTATCTACAACTCTACATTCCTCACAATTGGGTGAAGCGATTTTCTTTACCATGACGGCAAATTTTTTGCATGGAATGGGTCCAAACCTGAGTTTAAGAGCAGTAAGTAACAATCAGTTTTTTACTAATATCATGAACACAGGCACGCGAAGAGGCTCACGCTGCACGGTTTTATACCATAAACCCTTTTCTAAAAACTATTGAGTACTCACACACTAAAACAGATATTATAATGCGACCACATTAATATTTTAACGTTTAAAAAGATGAAAATGAAACTTATTTACATCATATTTACAAGATTTATGTCATATCTTGTCAAATCAATAGAAATGACCACTTTCAATACAGATCCACAGACTGATGGTTTGTTTTTCTATAATGAGAAACAAAGTACGCGCCAGTGTACCCTAGGATTATACAGGGTGTTTGGTGCAACGTGTGCCAAATTGAAATGGTCGACGGTAGGGGTCATCTGCTATCTTTTTAGACCCCTAAACACTTCTCATGCCCTGTAAATATTTTTTTATCGACTTTTTATTGTTTGTTGTGAATAACGAAACATAAAAGTTCCCTAAACGTTTCTACAGTCTATACATCTTATATATACATTTTCTATACAGATATCATAATAAAATTGAAGACTATGTTGTTTATTATATCAATTTATTTTTTGTAATAAATGCAGAGTAAGTATTTTCGCTACTTATCACAAATCAAAACATATTTTTTTATTTTTTGCCTTTCGTCTGCCTGCCTCATCTGTCTGTCTGTTTGTTGCGCCTAAAACAGCTGGACCGATTTCAACGAAACTTTCACGGCACGGATAGCTGATGTTACAAAAAGTAACTTAGGCTACTTTTCATTTTCCTGCGGAAATGGTATTTCAAAACTGACGATTCCGAAAATGTTGAACAAAATTTGACGGGACTTTCATTGGGATATATAGCTAATGTTATATATATCCAAATAAACATCTCCGAAATTAATAAATATGACTTTGATGGGACTGTCACTAATAAACTCCACGTGAACGAAGCTTTAGTCAGTAATAACAATAAAGAATCGTCTACACCTATGTTATGGGCCCATATCAATCAGGCGTACTGTATGGATCAGAATGTTGTGCTGTGAAAAAGACGGATGAAAAAAGATTGCACGTAGCGGAGATGAGAATGTTAAGATGGATGTTTGGTGTAACGAGAATGGATAAAGTGAGAAATGAGTATATTAGGGGAAGTTTGAAAGTGGCGCCAGTGACATAAAAGTTGAAAGGGAATTGTATGTCTTGGTATGGTCATGTGAAGAGGAGGGATGAAGCGCATGTTACTAAAAGAGTTATGAGTTTACATGTGGATGGATGGAGAGGGAGAGGGAGACCAAAGAAAAGATGGATGGATTGTGGGAAGAGTGATATGAAAGAAAAGGAAGTTAATGATAGCATGACGAGTGACAGGGCAGAATGGAAGAAAAAAACATGTTGCGCCGACCCCAAATAACACGGGACAAGGGCAGGAAGATGATGATGATCAATCAGGCAGTCTGTCCAAGAACTCACAAACTGTAGGAACAAGGAAAAAGAGACAAGACTGGTTTTCCCCTAAACCGGTTCAATTCAAACCGATTCCTTCCATGCGACCGATCTTAATAATTATAATTTTTGTGAAAAAAAAAGCGGTTTAGAGTCAGGATATCAGACAAAAAACCGGTCAAGTGCGAGTCGGACACGTGCATCGAGAGTTCTGTACAAACTTATTTATATAGGTAAATAGTTCGATTACCAAATTGAGTTTCGTAGAGTTACTACATAATAGTTTTTACTTTACAATTTGGTATTGTCAAAATTGATGTAGTGGGTTTGAAATTAGTTTCATACAGTTGGAAAATAACTTGTAAAATTCTCTTTACCGAAATTAAAAATTTTAGAGATAGTTTAGTTTAGTTAATTATAGAGAGGAGTAGTGACCGAGTGGTAACGGTATCGACTTACGAGTTGTAGGTCGCGGGTTCAAACCCAGCCAGGCGCATTACTTTGTGTAATTTATTTCATCACCACTGCTCTCAAAATGATGAAGGAAAACATCATGAGGAAACCGTCATGACCTACAACCAAAAATTCGAAGACATGTGACATTCACTAACCCGCACTGGGTGGATTACGGCCCATTCCCTCTCCTAGAGAGGAGGCCTGAGTTCCAGCAGTGGGGACATTAAAAGGCTGATTATGCTATTATGTTATGCTAGTTTAGTTGGCGCCATTTACAGTTTCTAGACATGTTCTTTTACTTGTACTATGACACCTAGCTTCTTGCCCTTCATGTTACAAAGTCATCCCATAAGGGTCCCGTTTTTGCCAACTGAGATACTGAACCCTAAAAAGCAAAAAAGAATACAACAATGAAATTAACGGTAAAAAATTCTTTGATTGTAAATTTTTCAATTTTTTTTTTTGTACTCTCTTTCACGCAAACAGATAAATTAAAAATAAGACCACTTTAGTGATAATATTGACAATGCATTTTTTCCTTAACCAAAGTAGAATATAAGAGTACATTATGATATAAGTGTGGAATGTTAGTGATTACCGTTGAGGCGGTATTTAGACCCGAGTCGTGGCGAGGGTCTTAAGAGAGTCAAGAATGGTAATCATTAATTACTCACGTGTGTCATACGACGTTTTTCAATACACTTGTGAAGAAAACAACAGTAAAACTAGTAAAATTTTCTGTGACATGGCGGTAAAACTCTGTTTTCATAACCGCGCGTATAATTTTTTTTATTTATCCCTAGAGGAAGGCTAAGGTATTTTGATCATACTGCCTAGTCTTACGTTTATGTTTTCTTGCGTGAAAAGTTTTTACGATAATGTCTTTTGTAGTGACAATAGAATACGGATGTAACATTTTCTAATCATTTTGCAGTATATTTAATTAATACAGCCACTGAACTTCACTGGAATAAAAAAAACCACGGCCATAGATCACAACGGTTAAAATGGCGGCCATAGACCACAAAAAAAAAATGAATGTACAATTTATTTACTAAATGTTTTTTATTAATTAATATACAAGTTAAAATTGTGCATTTTAACTTGTAAATTGGATGAAATAAGTAAGCAAGACACTAATTTATATACTATTGAACGGAATTTTATTCGAATTCAAAATTTGTTTTGCGAACAAAGAGGTTGAACAAAAAGGTTTTAACTAAATTATAGCACTAGTGCGTAATGGTAATCAAAATGTCACAGTTTGGGAACGAGTGCCATTATATACCTAAGTGCAGTGCAATAACTTAAGTCACTTTCTGAGCAAGTGTGTTGAAATAGTACATTTTGATACAAGTGCAGAAAGTTTGTCATTGCGACCGAGGCGGAATTCACACGAGCCGTAGGCGAGTGTGTTATGGAGCCGAGGGCTACAGTGACAAATTTGCACGTGTCTCAAACGACTTTTTTCAATACACTTACGAAGAAATGAATAAGCGCGTCGACCCCCGCAAGTCGCCGGTCAACCCCCGTTGGGTTGACCGGCGACTTGCGGGGGTCGACGCGCGCCCAGTCTGATACGATAAATGTAATAACATTGTGGTGGGGGAGAGCACGCGCTATTTCTGCACTAGTGCGAAAAGCAGTCTATTGCGTGCCTAAAAGCGGTGGGATAAGAGCGGGTTTTCGAGTAAGTGTATTGAAAAATATATAGTATAGTATAAAATTAATCAAAGTACACACATTTAAAATTTCGCAGTGAAAAAATAAATTAAATTTAGCATTTTAAAGTAATATCCTACCTATCTATGTACATAATCAATTATTGTACCTAGGCTACAATAATTAATTGTATAATATTATAAGTAACAATAAACAACAGAAGTCGATGATTATTTATAAATTTAATGCCGACTCATCTGAAGCTGACTACACGCATTCGTTTAAAATTCGCTTAGCATTTATAGATATACAATTTCGCTGATAGGTCATTTTTAAACAAACGTTTCTAAGATACTAATATACAAAAAAATAACATTAACAATTAATAACTTAACAATAATAGTATAAACTATACACCACTAATTTTTAATTAGTATAAACATCTAGACGGCTTATTACAAAAGGTCTTGTTATTATTTAAGTAGTCTCAATAAATATATAATATATAAATATAAATAATATTCATAAACAGCAAAGATTTGAGCCTTTGTTTACATCCCAAAATGTACTCAATTTATGGAAATATTTTAATAAGTGGCGATCAAAATGGAAAAACGATTGCACGTAGTATTTTCTAGTAGCAATTTTTATACATGATTGCTTAGCGAATTTACTAATTACGACAAATTTTCGTGGTCAATTTTTGGATTTCGTTTTTTTTACTTTTACTACACAAATATTATCAGTAACGGGTACGGATAGAGCCCCATTTTTTATACTATTTAAAAAGTAGTGGTGTTTATAGGTATAACCTTAAAACAAAAACTCCTAACTAAATCACTTAAATTATGACGAGAAAAAATGCTCCGCATCGCTGTCGATTGGAAGCGTGCCCAAAAGACTGGCAGCAGTGCCACGTGGTATAGCAATACTTAACCTCTGGACGAGGTAAAAGCCAGCCCTTGGATCATGCAACGTATCAACTAGGTATTGCGTTTAGATAAAACTTCAAATAGTGTTCGAGCACTTGGACCCCGCGACAATTCTGTTGTGAAATTAATTCTTGTAGATACCCAATCTAAATAAAAATGTAAAATGTTACAGGTATCTTACCTCCAGCTGAAGGCGAGAACTTGACCTCATTGCTGACCGGAGTCTCCGAAGGCAGGTGGAACAGGTTCACCCCTGATGAAGACATGCTGCCAGGGTCCGCCCAGGTCACCGACAGCCGGTCTACCGACGGTTGGGGGGACGAAGGAGGGGGGTCGCAGGAGCCCTATGAAGAAAAAGGTTTTTTTATATATACCTATTTACGATGTTTTGTTTAGCAGCTGATGAATGTAAAGTAAAGCCGTGTTGGCTCCGGACAATCATCATCATTTCAGCCGAAAGTCAACACAACCAACGTCCTGTGCGTCTCGCGTCCATCGGATTCCTACGACCCTCACCAGGTCATCGGTTTACATTGTGGAAGGCCTTCCAACACTGCGTCTTCCGGTACGCAGTCACCACTTCAAACCTTTCGGCCCCAACGACTATCTGTTCTGCGAGCAACGTGCCCTACCCACTGCCACTTAAGTTTGGCGATTTTTGGACTATGTCGGTAACCGTGGTTCTCCAGCGAGCGGATATAATTATTTCAGATGCGATCATGCAAGGAAACCTTGAGCATAGCCCTTTCCATACCCCTTTGAGTGGCTTTAAGTCTTCTGATGAGGCCAATGTGAGGTAGGAATACTTTATTTTTATTTCTCGCCACAATATCACAGCAATAACAACAACTAAGACAATTTTAACAATTGGAATTCATATTGTGGGAGACTGGTGGCTAAGCTAGGTATTTAGTCAAAATGTTGGATTCAGGTCTTTTCCCCTAAATGGATGTGATGGCAACATTCCATCTTCAGAAGTCACTCAGGCATGATCCATGCGAGCTTTGTGAATATTGTGATTTGTTTGAGTGTACGTCAATTTGCTGAACGTCTAGGCAAAAATAAATTGGAATTTTGCACAAGGTTTCCTTTTACGACGTAGGCGAGCACTAAGAGAGGATTTTCTAAAATTTACCCCCTAAGGGGGATGAAACGGGGGTCCAAAATTGGTATGGAGAAATCATTTTTCACGCGGGCGAAGCCGCTGGCAGGAGCTAGTATACATATATAAAGATGAGAAATAGAAAAAGATTAGTTTTGGAATGCATCATACTTTAAGCTCAATTATATCTCCATAGATAGCCCTTTTTATATATCTACCTAAACACCCAGTACTGTCACATTCCTGAATTGATATAATTATATTTCATGAGTGATGAAGAAGTTAGACAAGTTAATTCAAGAGTTTAAAAATACTCAAATTTAAATTAATTATACAGAAATCGGGATAAGTGTCAGCTATGACACCAGAGCTGTTGAGAATGATCGATATCTAAGTGTATTTACTTAGAAAAACCATTTTAATAATAGAAGAAAAGTGGTTAACTGGGCACTTTGTAAGCTATTAGTATATTAAAAAAACAAAAGTAATTCATATGATGTCGTTATTGTAATTTAGTTTTCATTACTTAACAGAATTGCGACAATTATTATCACTTAAGTTTATGTCAGATTTTAATTACGCGTAGTTTTTAATTTTGCCCGTTGGTTATTTATAGTTGCTAGTTGGTAATCGTTTTTTCGGTTGCCATAAAGTAATTAAAAATAAAATAGTAATTTTAATATGAAGTAAAATGTTTTTGCTAACTGTTTATTACACTGGTTTAGATTACAAAAGTATAATATAAAAATACTTTTTGAATAAAACAAAAATGGCAGAAAGGAAACACCAACTTCATCTATTTTAAACTAATTAAAAAATTTACGAGTAAAAGTGTTTTTTAAAACTCTATTTGCTGATAAATGATAAATATCATTTATCGCATTATTAAAAAAAAAACTTGAACACTTTTGAAAACTGTCTTCAAAGTACACTCATATACAAAAATGTTAAAATAATTACCGTACACAAAAATACGAATAATAAAATTCAAAGTTCGGACGACAGATGTATTATTTAGACCAATCGAAGAAAGGTACTGCGGCGGATTATCGAGAAGCGACTGAGGACTGACGCAAGGCTGGGCGCACACAGACGACATGAAATCCTGCTATTTATGTTAACTTCAGAAGTTTTTCTTGTGTGCGTGGGTAGGTTGAGTGACGCTCCATCTGAATGGCGATTGTACACGAATTGTCATGTCTACCTATTTGTTTTTAATTTTTGGAAACAAATAGAAGTCTTAGAATGCGAGGTCCGGGCTGTAAGGCAGATGCGTCATCAGTTCCAAATTTGAAGCCTTTAAATAGGCTTCCGTTACTTTAGCTGAATGTGAGGATGCGTTATCGTGGTGAAGGAGTACATAGCAAAGAGTTCAATTTTCGAATTCTATAATTATTTTTTCATTCTATTATTGTAAGTGGCCAGATCCAGAGACTCAGTATGCCCCACGTACCTACGGGGGTATCGTGGAAGCACTGCAGGTTAATGGTTCGTACTCTTAGCACTTCTTCTTCTTCTTTTCGTGTCGATGTACTCTAACTAAATTTTATCTGACCAGTACTTGGCAACCTCTACGGCTCTGTTATTGGCCTCGTATAGATCCTGAAAACTGCAGGTAGTTGTGCAGGATAGACAGCATAGCAAATGACGCATGTCCTGTGCAGCGGCTCCACACTGGCACTGTGTTAGAGATGGGTCGAGGAAGCCCCATTTGGCCAAATTATTTTTACAGCGGCCAACCTGAGTGCGTAGTCGGTTAAGAGATTTCCAGATTGGCCACTGCAATTCGCGTCCAGGGGGGAGATGTTCTGACGGGGTGATGAAATGTGTAGGAGTTGGGTACTCTTAGCACTTAAACTGATAAAGGGATAGAGCTATATAGGGTGTATAGCTCCATCCTTCTTTCTCGCTCTCACGATTGACATTTTAGCATGTCATTGTAAGACTTGAGCCCATTTTCATGCTCAATTAGTATTTTCAACCGCACTTCGCTTACCGCAGCGCTGTGCGTTCTAACAACGCAATGGTATGCGGTGTGCAGTGCTGAACACTTACTCGTGTGAAAACCGTCTACAATGTGTTCTTTTGTTCCATCGCAGTGAGAAGAATGATGTGTCCTGCACCACTTATCACACACCACCGATCAAATGGACGAAGAATTAGCCCAGCCTTTACCGCTATGTGATATTTGTAGGACAAATACAAATCATTCGTAGTTGTAGATACGTGCTTGCAGATGGCATGTAATACCTCGCCGTGGTCCATGCGTACCTCAAAGAGAAGTCAGCAAAATTAAAAGGGCCGGCTAGACAGTCACCAAAACAGTTACAGCCCTAGAATGCAAAGGGCAAGAACACAGAAGGTTTTAGTCACTCCACTCTACCATAAGCTGGAGTATGCAGTCATTTGATGATTGATTTCAGACCAAAAAAGGTGTGTCTGATTTTGAATTTATTTTTGAACAAAAATTTATTGGTGGAATAGTCTTGTGCTTAAATTTGAGCTACAAACATGGATCAAAAGTTCCTGATAATACAGGTATGTGCGATAATGTTTGTAGTTATAAATTTTGTGAATAAAGATAAAATTTCATCCCAGTGTGCGAGGAGCCGCTCAATACTAAATTAATACAGACTGTGCCCTGTTATTGTAAGGTGTGGTGCTGCTACTATGTACAGTCATGAACACAACTGATATCTAAAGATGGAAATAAAAATATCTTCCTCTACGTACTTCTCCTTTTAATTTGGTACCTACTTCTATTTAGAACTGACGATGCCCTAAAGATGATAATATCACGTAGATATATACATAAGTACATTGAAAATACATAAAGTCGTGGAATCGATACAAATAACTAAAATACTCGTAATTAACAACTTCATAAATATTTAAACAAACTGAAAGGAAAACTATGTAAAAAGGATTCACTGGACATCCGTTGCCATGCAACGTGGAAAGGCCGATTCGCTGGCCAAAAATAAGTCAAACCCTCTGCCCCCCTAGTCAAGTTACAACCGTTTCGTTTTTCTTTCGTCAATCGTCTCGAATCGGCCACGCCTCCGGTTCCTTTGTTCTGTCGTCATCTCAACGCTCAGTCACGTGGTTAGAAACTCAGAACAAACAAAGTTGGTCACTCCTCCTGAGTGACCGACTCGTGACGATCGACGAAAGAGAATCGAAACGAAACGGTTGTAACTTGGCTAGGGGGGCTGGTCACGTAACGACGTGACCAGCCCTTACGTGACAGCCTTAATCGACTCTTTAGTCAACTAGCTGTATGCTAATGTCTCGAACAACTCAAAACTAAACGAAATCGAAACGAGCTTTAAATTATTCATGTCCATAATTTATGTGTAGCTAGTTATATTTATTTTCCTCACATCCAGTAGGGACTCACATTATAAAAACACATGCAAGTTACCT
This sequence comes from Mythimna pallens, assembly GCA_961205895.1. Lineage (NCBI taxonomy): Eukaryota > Metazoa > Arthropoda > Insecta > Lepidoptera > Noctuidae > Mythimna > Mythimna pallens. The sequence goes on from OY540824.1 coordinate 3,710,700, forward strand.
TGATTACTAAGCAAACAAAACACACGCGACATTGAACCGTGAGTAATTTAATTAAAATGTCATATTTGTAACGCCGCTGTCGACGACTGCCCTCGATGATAAAGTTGTGGCCATCACGCACAAGCCACAGTCCCTCGCAAAGTGAACCAGAATTGCGAATTTAGAAAACCAACTTAATCGCTTTTTTTTGTTAGATGGATATGATTTTCGCTTCGTTCATTCGTAACGGCGCGCGGCGCTGAAAATTTTGCTAAAATTTTAGCATAAAAACATAAGCATAAAAGCATAGCATAATTTTCCGACTTCTGGGACTCAGGCCTCCTCTCTAAGAAAGGGAATGGGCCGTAATCTAGCACACGGGCCTAGTGCGTTTCGGTGGATGTCACATGTCTTCGAATTCTATTCTAGGACATGCCGGTTTCCTCATGATGTTTCACCGTTTTGAGAGCAGTGATGATGAAATAAATTACATACATAAAGTAATGCGCCTGGCTGGGTTTGAATCTACGACCTACAATTTGTAAGTAGGGGCCGTTATCAAGCCAGCTCTGTTTCCCATTATATTCAGAAGACACTACTGATTATGGTGACGTTTTGTAACCCGGGGCTTATGTGGAGAAGAGGGGATTTGGTTTATTGAATCCGGAGCTGTATCCAGCTAAGTCTGGGAGTCGGATCTCGACAATTCTGTTTGGCGAAAAGGCTAGGTGCATGTCCAAAAATAGTTCCGGTCAGTGTAAAGACCCTTAAGGAAGACCTGTGTTCAGAAAAGGATTCTTTCCAGCTAAATGGTATTGAGACTGAGTAGAGGGGCCGGCACGCTATCGTTATCTCTGTAATGCCCTGAGATAAGGGCTAATAAGAAAAAAGAGATGCTCCACTGGCCCTCAATAATCGGGCTCAGGGAGAAATGAATAGAGCTACTGGATTTTTCGCAAGAGTTACCACGGCCTTAACACGTTCAGTGCGGAACGAGGTCTAATACGCCTCGTGTGTGGCCTAAGAAAAACATAGTCTTCTCTTCTTGCGAGGTCTAATAAGCCCATTCACTGTTACAACGACAGTTTTAAAACGAGGTCTTAAACGCCCCGTACCGCAGAAATGAAAATAATACAAAAATGAGTGCCGCTGTCAGCGTACTAGAACGAAGCGAATGTCTTACTACCCTATTGCTCCAACCAGAGTGGAAAGAATAATTTGATAATTTTCCACTTCAAAAAAAAAAATGGAATAGACATAGTGAATATAAAGGAGGATATAGAATATATCCGAGGAGGGTATAGGATTTATATAGAATTTATGTGTCTCTGTTCAATAAGATAGAGTTTATTATTTTGCTGTAATAGTTTTTCATTTATTTGTCATGAGTACTTTATCTAAAGCACTTTAAAAAAAAAACTTATGTTTGATACTTCAACGGTCCGGACTAAGCGTTTCGCTTCGTCGTTTATACCGCGTACATCGAAGGTCGCAATTTGCCTGCTGCGGTCTTCCCGTCCAACTATAATGTAGGTGCCTTCAAGGAATAGGCTTTTAATAAACTAGTGCGCCTCACCATCAATGATTACATCACTTCTTACCATCAGGTGGGATCGCAGTCAAGCACTGGTTTAAATGAATTAAAAAAAAAACGAGGAATTTGCCGGCTAGACCTTATTCTTTGTGATAAGTCAGCTATATATAATGGCCTCCCTACGATCTATACATGTCCGTATTTATGATGGCTGTTCATATGTAGAACGTGTCAGAATTTCGAAGGTTCACGACGATATACACATAAGGGACCTTGCTACACCATGTTTAGACATCTGCTATGCCATATTTACCAAATTTCTCATCTTTTTATTTCTCAAAAAAATTAGTTTGTCGAAAATGAAATTCAAAGCTTGAACCACGCCCACTGACCATAGTGGCTACGAATGGCCAGTGACGTGACACGACGCAGTCCATCTTGTAGTGCCAATGAGTACCAGTCGGTCCCGCGCTGATTATCTACACAGGGCTGGTTCTTAAAGTTTTTTTTACTGTTGAAAGATTTTTTGACAGTATTAAATAGATGGCAGACCACGAAGGAGATGGCGGAATGACTTGGATGTTTTTAAGAAATGGAAAGAGGATGCAAGGAATCGTAGTCGATTAATAAAACTGGGCAAGTGCGAGTCGGACTCGCGCACTGAGGGTTTCGTACTAACTTATATTAAGTAAATAAAATGTACTCTCGAAGATATTTCCGAATCGCAAAAAAAAAGTTTTTTTTTCCCGTAACAACTGTTTTTAGATTTATTCGTATACTTGTGCTTTATGACCTTGCTTTATGGCAAATTACAGGGTTCTGGGTCAATAGGGTACTTTCTATGAATTTTGATTTCCTTGAGAGTGTCGGAATATACGTTTTTTGGGACATAAATATCCGTATCTTTTTTTTCATTAACTTAGAAGTTTGATTTTTTCACATTTTCAAGGAACCACAGACCTGAGTATATTATTTTAATTTCAACTCGATACCTCCACGCATTCCTGAGATAAAAGGTCTTGACAGACAGACAGATGGACAACAAAGTGATCCTATAAGGGTTCCGTGTTTTCCTTTTGAGGTACGAAACCCTAAAAATAGAGACAGGAATTTGCCAAGCAGTGGGCGTGTTGTCCTACTCCTTGGAAAAGACCTGCCCTCATTTTTTCCTGACAAGTAATAAAAAAATAAAAATAATAATAAAATAGATAGAAATTATAGGATGTTTGATCATGGCTACAGTAATTGAAAAGTTGAAAGGGAATTGTTTGTCTTGGTATGGTCATGTGAAGAGGAGGGTTGAAACGCATGTTACTAAAAGAGTTATGAGTATACATGTGGATGGGTGGAGAGGGAGAGAGAGTCCAAAGAAAAAAAGGGTGGATTGTGTGAGGAGTGATATGAAAGAAATGGGGAGTTAATGATGCTCAACTTGCCAGAATACACTGGAAGAAGAAAACGTGTTGCACCGAGCTCAAATAACACGGAACAAGGGCAGAAGGATGACTATAGAAATTGGCAGGCCTAAGACCGCAAGGAAAATCTGGGAGAGACTCGTACAGATCAAAGTAGCACAACAAAAATGTAAGTAATAGTATGCTCCACCGTGTCCTCCAGCCGATACGCACAACGGTAACACCCAGGCGTTTCTTCCCGCCGAATCTGGAACAGAAACCTCCCGAACCAACAGTGTCCGGTGAGGCCCTGCGTCAGTCAGACAGTAGCGACTGTCTGACCTATCTAATCCTAATTGAGCCTGGCAGCATTTTTGTCCACGTCTATTATGCCCGTTTTTTGGGCAGTTCGTCATTCCGTATTAAGTCTGTTCTTTTTACACAACAAAATGCTGCGTACAGAGCGCTCTCTGGCAAATCCTAGGAAAGCCGTTGCAATTCGTTCAGTGACCAGAAACCCACTTCTTAACTCGATCCATTTTACGTTCTGAACTGAACTGTTAAAAGTATGGAGCTATATTGGGTGTATAGCTCCATCCTTCTTTCCTCCACACACGTCATGGTAGGACTCTAGGTCTGAGTGTCGTCCTCGTGGGGGCGATCGGCGGCAACGATCTCTCTCGTCGGGCCTTGTTACAGGCCATGGTCCGAAGCGAAGAGGAGTGGCAGGCGGACGCCTCCTTCTGCGAAGCAGTAATGCAAAGGAGGAGGCCGCACGTGCACGCGTGAGGAAGCGGCCCTCACTACCCAGCTGACGGGATCCCGATCCTGATTTCCAGTCACCGTAGACGCGGGCTTGCGGATCTCGAGCAATGGGAAGTTCGCCGTCCAACCGTCCGGACCGAGCTCAAGTTGTCGACGGTGCGTACTGTTCCACGCGCGACTCAAGGAGATGTCAGCAAACCGTAGGGGCACAAAAGGATCGAAGCCCACTGGTGCCAAGGGTCAGGTTCTGAAAGGAAGACTCAGCCCTGGTATGAAAGGCAACGAAGGAACAGGAGTGGGTTTTTAGTCTGTAAAAGTCTGAAACACCCTCGCGCTCCGCCTCGATGTCATTGGATAATTTTTCCACCAACAAAAAAGAAAGGTCTGAGTGCCGTAAGTAAAGATGGCCAGGATACACATGTCGATGAATTTTACGCTTCATTATTTAAATTCTTTAGAAAAAAAAAGAGATAGCTGCAAATACATGTGGCAGCCCTGGACGTTCATTCCATTATCTTGCGCCCTCCCTATCGTTATATCACTCCGAATAATAATTAAGAAGTGATTTTTCACCAAAGATAGCGACCGATCGATATCCGATTAATTCGTGGAAGCGAAAGCTTTTTGATACGTTTAGACCTATTATGATAATTTATGAAGCCGTATTAATTCATGTGCCAGGCACACGCACTCTAATAAAATTGCTAGGTTTTATGTCCAACGAGGCAGTTACAAACTGCCTCGTTGGTCTTATGGTGACAATCGCTATTGTTGAGCCAGAGCTTCGTGGCTCAACTCTCAAGTTAGACAAAGTGTTGAGCTGTGCATGGCGTATAGTCCCTTGAACATCTGAACAGAGTTATGAATGCACGTACAGCCGCCGCCTGCGCCCGCATAGAGCCCCGCTGACCTTTGAAACCATTTTCTTTGCGAAATATTGATTGATTTACATCATGCCATGTACATTCTGAAGAACACTTAACAAGCATTTTTTTTGTGTAAACAGATATCTAAAGATCAAAGCCGTTTGAAAGGAGTAGGGAAAACAAGCGAAAAAATATCATGTTGTTACAATTTTTTTTTTTTGTCAAATATAAATAATACGAAAAAGATATATGTTGATAATGTTATAAATAAATTCATATATGAAGACCAAACCGAAACCGAGGAGTAGACTTCAGAAAAAAACTGTTTTATGGCACTGCTCGGAAGCTAGCTAAGGCCTTAGATATAAAGGGCCTATAACACTACGCGATATTCAGCACACGGTATTCAGACTTATTTTTTGTTCCGAGTAAGACCGGTCTAACCCATATTACACTACGCGACATCGACTAAGACTGTCTGAATATTGAGTAAGTAGTGTAATAGGCCCTTAAAGCCGAAGCGTGGATGTGCTCCTAAAATTCCTTCTGCCTCATTCTGCTTTCTTCGGCCTCATTCTTATTTATTTCGTATTTCATGCACATAAAGGTACAGAGGCGGACTTAATGCCTTAGGCATGTTCTACCAGTCAACCTTTGGGTGATGCAGAGAATAATAGTGGTAAGTGCAATATAAAAAAGATATACAAATGAATCACAGATACAATACAATATAGGTAAATATAATATATACATTGTGTTTGTGTGTAGTTGTGGAATATTATATTATATACTAGCTTTTGCCCGCGGCTTCGCTCCCGTCAACTGACTACTCTACCCTACTCTACTCTACTCTACCCTACTCTATTCGAATTTTTCTCCAAAAACCATCCTTGAACATCAACGAACATTTAAAAAAAAGAATTGGCCAAATTGGTCCAGGCGTTGTTGAGTTATGCGCTTACCAACACATTCTGCGATTCATTTTTATATTATAGATTATATATATCATTATTAAACATAATTTAATAAACTCATTTTAAACTCAATATATACTCAAAAAAAAAAACAAAAATTGATCTAAATCGACAAACAGAGAGACATTAACGTTGTGTTGATACTACTGCCATCTTCTTACGAATATGCTCGCGAACCTCAATCTTGAATCTTAATCGGTTCGTAACCATCCATCCATTCTTGATGTATGTGCACGGGCAAAATCTAATATTGAATAGTTATAGTCATAGTTATAGTCATACTTTATTGGTAAAGGATTCTTACAAGTCATATACAGATTACATACAAAACTACAAACTAACTTTTGACTGGCCTGTTGGTCTAGTGGTTAGTGACCCTGACTGCTATCCCGAAGGTCGTGGGTTCGATTGCCACCCAGGACAGATGTTCGTGTGACGAGCACAATCATTTGTTCTGTGTCCGGGTGTAATTTATCTATAATATGTATGTATTTAGAAATATATTTAAAGTATGTTTTTCAGTTGTCTAGTACTCGTAACACAAGCTCTGCTTAGCATGGGACTAGACGGCGTTGTGAGATAGTTGTGAAATATTATATTATAATATATTTATAATATAACTACTACGCATAAAACGCAAGCAAAAACTAAGCGAATACTACCTGATCCGTGCCCATATCATTGGGTGTCATTCTTTGTTATAAAAATACTATTTATCCATCAAACACAGCTGTCATCAAATGTCACTCTGAAATAATGTAGAAAAAAAGAAAGAAAGAAAAACTGTTTATCCGCGCGAAATGACGCAATCTTAAAACTAGCTAACTAACTAGCTTAATTGCTACTATATATATCAGCAAAAACCTGGTCGACTCTTCGCGTGACCATAGGACTGGGCTTTTCTTCGGTCAACGAATCAGCATTGCCATTCAGCGTGGCAATGCTGCCAGCTTTCTGGGCACTTTTCCCATTGACATCGATGTGGACGAATTTTTTGATGCCTGAGTTTTTTTTATACCTGTTTGTACATATTAAGTTATAATATTTAATAGTTAAGATGTATTATTTCATGTTTATATAAAGAATCATATTGCTACTGTTGCAAGAATTTTCAAAATTGTTTCAATAGTTCTAAAGATTAGATACTTCCTACAAACAAATCTTTAATTTAAAAGACACTCATCCCTTTCTTAATTTTTTACAGTTTTCTATGTCTCGAGCTTAGCTGTATTATGTTTTAATCACACACTCTATCGAGCATTTATTTTGAACAATCTATATAATCTATATATATAAAAGAAAGTCGTGTTAGTTACACTGTTTATAACTCTAGAACGGCTGAACCGATTTGGCTGAAAATTGGTGGGGAGGTAGCTTAGAACCAGGAGACGGACATAGGGTACTTTTTAACGAGTAGGGTAGAGTAGGGTAGAGTAGGGTAGAGTAGGGTAGAGTAGGGTAGAGTAGGGTAGAGTAGGGTAGAGTAGGGTAGAGTAGGGTAGAGTAGGGTAGAGTAGGGTAATTTTTTTTTTTTACTAAATCCCGCTTTTGGGCAGAACAACGTCTGCCGGGACCGCTAGTATATATATGAAAGCGAAATAAAACTCGCTGATTAATCACGAAATCTCAGAAACTATAACACCTACAAACTTAACATTTGGCAGGTATGTTCTTTATAGGGTGTAAACCTCCGCTAAGAAAGAATTTTACGAAACTCCACGGGGCCAAAACGGGGTTCCAAAGTTTGTATGGAGAAAGTTACTTTCACGCGAGCAAAGCCGCTGGCTTTTCTGATCGTGTTTACAGCATTGTATCATGTGTACTTTTGCGCATTATAAAACTCGCGACTATCTGCTGTAATCCTCAGTACATATTCAGTCGCGGGCTTGCGGACGGCGAGCAATGGGTGGCTCGCCGTCCGAGCGTCCGGTAACCGTCCGGACCAAGCCCAAGTCGTCGACGGCGCTTACTAATCTACGCGCGCCTCAAGGAGATGTCAGCAAATCGTAGGGGCCCAACAGGGTCGAAGCCTACTGGGGCCACGGGTAGTGTGAAAGTGAAACCCGGGGCCCTGGGACGAAGGCAAAGAAGGAACGGGAGTGGGTTTTTAGTCAGTAAAAGTCTGACACTATTTCTCGCTCCACCCAAGAGCGAGATTTGTCATAAGATGATTTTCCCACCTAAAAGAAAAAATACATATTCAGTGACGTAAAGTACATACTAATACCAAATCACAACAGAATCTAAAAGTCGACCACGAACTATCCCGACTGCGCGAGGTATTACATTTCGTTAATTGGCTCCGTTTAGAGGCCGGGGAGTGCCCCCTGATTGTCTGTAATTACACTTTGTGTACCTTTCCCAGTAATGGCGGCAAGCTAAATGTATTCACAGTTTTGGTTGTTTGAAGGTGCCTTGAATGTGAGTATTAGGACGTCAGTATCCACCCACAATCTATACAACTTTAGTTTTAGTTTAAGCGAAACGCGAAACACGTGTATTTTTATGTACAAAATTATATCTGTACCATGAAAAATCACAAACTTAGAAACTTGTTATGTCAGCAAAAATACATAGTCACTGGGCCATCCAAGCGACTGAGAGGTCGTTTTGCACTTGCACCCAGCTGTTTGCTGGCGCCTAATACAGTGTTCAACTTGTGACCATTTTAAATATTTTTGGGAAAGAATATAACATGATATAAAAACTATTATAATCCATTCAGTTATTGAGTCTGAAAAAACTATATTCAGGCTTCGCATAAAATAAAAATAATATTAGGTTAGGTTACATTGATTTATAACAGAGTTCCGGGGTCTACCTTACAGCTTCATCATCAGATCAGTTCGATATATCCCCCCCTACTTTCAGTCAGTCATCGACCATACGTATGAACCAAGCCATTTTACTTGTTACAAAGGCCGCTCTGCTATGATCCAATAAGGAGTTCCGTTCCATATCTTCGAAGTTCCTCATCAGATCACTACAATATAGGTGAATACATTGAGCCGAATATAGAACCTCCTTCTTTCTTAAGTCGGTTAAAAAGAATAAAAAAGCGTTCGAAAACAACAACAGGAAAATGAGAGATAAATTATGATGGTGTACATTTAGATACTATTGGAGCTTGAGAAAGATTGGAGCAGCTCAAACCTAAGCCTTTTTGTCCTCACACACAGTTTCACAGTTTTTTACTCGACTGCCGAGAAGGGTCATGTTTTTCACACGTATCTTGTATGTATGTTTTTGCAATAACATCTTGATATGATGATGATTTTATTTTTTTAAGGTAGGAAATCATCAAAATGACTTTTCGCGCCCTGGGTGGAGCGCGAGGGCGTGTCAGACTTTTACTGACTAAAACCACAACTGTATCTTTCAATTACCCTTTGTGTTCTAGGACTACGGATTTCCCTTTCAGACATTCTCCGCGGTCCTAGCTAGGGGGCATCGGCCCCACTGGGCACCTACGGTTTGCTGACATCTCTTTGAGGAGCGCGAGGATCACTACGCGCTGTTGACGACTGGGCTCGGTCCGGTTAATTACCGAACAGCCGGACGGCGAGCTACCCAGTGCTCGACGTCCGCAATCCTGCGTCTACCGTGGCTGGTAGGCGGGGTCGGAATTATGGCGGCTAGGGCGTAAGGATCTTTCAGCCTCCTGCTTCGTTAGCATTACTGCTTCGCAGAAGGAGGCAACCGCCTGCCATTCCTCCTCGCTCCGGACCATAGCCTGAACCAGAGCCCGACGCGAAAGGTCGCTGCCACCAATTGCCTCCACGATGACGCGGCGGTGCTCCGCCCAATCGGGGCACACCTCGACCGTATGCTCCACCGTGTCCTCTGGGTGGTCCGCACAATGATGATACCCGGGCGTTGCTTCCGCCTGAATCCGATGCAGGAACCTCCCGAACTTGCCATGTCCGGTGAGGACCTGCGTCATGCGGACCACTTCTCAAAGAGGGGCTTACCGTCTTAATTGTAGCGTGCTCAATGATGATGATGATAGTATAGATCTTCTGAAAATTAACTTTATATCGAATTGTGATATACCTGTAGAGTTAGCTCCGATTTAGTGGTATCGATGACCACTCTCGGTCGGGGCTCCAGCTTCAAGATTCCTCGTTCTCTACCCTGCAGAAAAAGAAGAAATTATTAAAAGTAAATAAATAAATAAATACACCACTAATTTTTAATTAGTAGCGCTTATTAGAAAAGGTCTAATAAATAAATTTCATAAACACAAAGTTATATAGCGTTTGTTCATATCCCAAAATGTCACATAATTTATAGAAATATTGTACAGGCACAATAGTGATCAAAATGGAACAAAACACTGTGCATAGCATTTCTAGTAGCTATTGTTATGAATTATTGATTCAATTAAGAAAATTTTTCGAGAACAATTTTGGGACTTCGTTTTTTTTTTTACTTTTGACTACAGAAATATGATCAGTACCGGGTACGGATACAGCCCCATTTTATTTTACTAATATAAAATGGTGATGTATGTTTATTTTTCAATACTCGTAAACCCACTCGCTTTGCGGTACGGAAAAGTGTACAAGCTCGCCCCCGGCACAATTGATTGTAAAATCGTATCAGGCTAGGCGCTAAGCGACCCCCAGGAGTCGCCGGTTAACCCCAGTTTATTAATTTTTTAAGTGTAAAGAAAAACATCGTTGCATAACACCCTCGCCTGCGGCTCGGGTGAATCCCGCCTCGGTTGCCATACAAAGTTTCTATTGAAGAAATAGAGAATAATACAGTACTACCCGTGTGCCAAATTTTATTCCAATCCATTCAGCCGTTCGAGCGTAAAGTAACAAACATACACACTCACAATCTTTCACCTTATACTCGTAATAATAGGTACCTATCGTAAATAACAGTTAAAATAATGAAAGTGACAGATATCCCAGGAAACCCATATTAGAGAAATGGAAAATCAACCCCAAAGAGAGGTACCTAAAAGTAAAGAAGTGCGTAGCATTTTATGTTAGTACATTGAATGAAAGTGGATCACTTCAGGCAAATTTTTTGATCCGTAGTTATTTCAAACAAATGTTCAAAAAAAAGGTTGACAGTATGAAAAAAAACCCAACCACAAAAAGAAAAAACAACTAAAAAGTTTTATAGCAAAGTGGAATTTATTTTACTTCAATCACAGATGTGACACCATCAACTGCATCAGACTTGTTCCGCATTATATTTTTGAAATCGTCTTTTCGAGTCCTTTATTTTGATACCATGCAAGATAATGTGGTTTATTACATTATCTTGCACGGTATCAAAATATAAAATCAAAATGTAATTATTAATTAGCACAAATACTTAAAGGGCTTATTAGAAAAGGTGTTGTTATTATTTAAGTAAAGTCTCAATAAATAATATTCATAAACGGCAAAGTTATTAGCGTTTGTTTTTATCCCAAAATATCGTACAGGCTATTATCATCAAAATGGAAAAAACACAGCGCGTAGTATTTTCTAGTAGCAATTGTTATGAAAGATTGATTCAATTATGAAAAATTTTCGAGGACAATTTTGGGACTTCGTTTTTTTTTTTTTACTTTTGACTACAGAAATATGATCAGTAACGGGTACGGATAGAGCCCCATTAATTTTTGTACTAATTAAAAAATAGTGGTGTATAATAAAAGAATCCATGAAACTCAATCATATCGAAATTCGATACACAAGTTTTTAAACAATCAACGCAAAAATGCCGCAAAGTACACAGAGTAAAACAGTTACTTCTTCGATTACAAAATAAAAGAGAACTGCTAAAAGAAATATCAACCCCGTCAATGAAATTAAAAAGTATTCTAACTGAAGTACACACTGTCAAACAGTTTCTTGTCCGAATGAAAACAAAAGAGGTTTGCGAAAAAAGTTTATCAGCCACGTGTATTGAATTAAATGAGTTGTAATACCTTAGCGTCCATCGTGGGCTGCGGTTCAGACAGCGATGCCTCCTACTGCTGTGACTGACGGCTCTTGGCGTACGTTGAAGGGTTACCTATGAAAAGGGGTATATGTCAAGTTTTTTTTTTTTCTCTAGTATTAAAATGAGAACTCACTTTTTATGTGGTTGGATAATTTAATAAATAATCAGCGACAATGTAACTTTAAAAAAAATACGATTATGAATTAAATTTTGATTATGTAAATTAAATAATTATTATAAACTTTTAAACTTTTAAGATTAGGTTACTCTTTAGCTCCTTATAATATTTATTTACTTATTTACAGAGATAATAGCCACGATCTACAAGTCTTATTCCCTCTTATAGAGAGGAGGACAGAGTCCCAGCAGTGGGAACATTATAAGGCTGGTTTTTCTGTGCAATCCTCGTGCTAATTATTTTTTACCTTGCTTCGACCAGATGGGTGTACCCTATAACCGTTGAATATGTAATCAGAGAAAACAGCATATCGGATTTTTTAATATTTGAAATGAGTTACCGCGGTCCTGGACTGCAAGGACTACCTTTGAAGAAACACAGGTGGGTTTTAGTCAATTAAAGTCTGATTTACTCTCTCACTCCACGGAGTGGGTGTCGGTGTTGATGATTCCCCGCATAAAAAAGCACAAAAGGTAAGTACTATTTCTGCTCAGAATGAGTCGCTTGCTACTATTAAATGTTACTGAAACTTTAAGATTAGCTTAATAACAGTAGCGGATCTATAAGATGGCAAGGCTGGCAAAATTCCAGCCTGCGGTTCGACGGGGCCACCGGTCCGAGAGGACGCGAGCTCAGACGAAGTAGCTCAACCTTTTACAAAATTGAATAAAATTAAATCATATTGTGACGATTTTTCTGGGTCCCACAATGAATTTGGCACGAGCCTCTGAATATATAGTTACGCCACTTTTTAGCAGCCATTCACTTCATCGTCTTTTTCAATTTACATTTTTTTTTCTCACCTGATGGAAAGCGACGATGCGGTCGACGATGGAGCGCGCTTACCTAGAAGTAAACTATTCAGTCTTGACTTAAAGATTGCCGGGTTGTAGCCATCAGGAAACACAGATTCCGGCAAGGAATTCCACTCCTTAGCTGTACACACAATGAATGTGTTCCCAAAACGTTTCGTGCGTATGAGCGGGATGTCCACCATGTACCGGTGGCGCATTGCCGTACGCCTGGTGGTCCGATGATGGAAATTATTCCATTGTTTGCTTCTGTCTGTCAGTACATCCGTAAGGTAGAAACGAGATCACTGTTTTTTTGGTGTGCATGTTTATGATAAAACTGGCCAATATAGTTTGCGTTTATGATCTACTATTATATATCTTCTTCTACTATTTATTTTCTAAACAACACCTTTTTAGTCACTTTGAGCACACGTGTATAAAGTCTGAATGTAAATAACGCTATGATGCTATTTCAGTCATTAAGGTGATTAAGGTCGGGTGTATTTGTGTGTCATTATGTCATGACACTTTCATACGTCATGGGGAATAAGAACAACGGTGAAACTCTGAATTAAGAGGTTTACATTTGCTTTATTTTGGATCTCCAACAAAGGAATAAAAATCTATGCGTATACATAAAACAAAGTCGTCTTAGTAACATCATTTATAACTCAATAACGGCTAAACAAATTTAAATGATTTTTTCTTTGTTAGATTTGTCTCCGTACCAAATTGCAGAATAAGTATTAGAATATACAATATTTTGTAAACATTTTTTTCCAAATTCATCGAAAAATCAATCTCAATTATTCCATCAGTCGGTCAATTTCTTGACTGTTAGGTGGTACGAAGTTCGCCGGGTACTGACCCAGCGAACTTTTTGTTCACAAAATTGGATGGGAGACCACAGCAGCTTAATAATACAGTTAGTACTGATAAGCTTTGCTTGTCTGCAAAAGGAATCCAGATATATTTGCTTAAAATTCTCAATTACTTGAAACCTGTAGTTAGCACTCGTTACAGCTTAAAGTTTGAAGACAATAAATAGAAAAAAAAAACAGAATTAACAAATATTATTTTAAAATATTTATTTCTTTTAATTTACTTTATTTACATTTAAAAATACTAACTATAATTACAATAAAATAAAATAAATAATAATAAAAACCCTAATCTAATTACAACTAACTAAAACTAAAATATGGCGTCAAAAAACTCTTTTAAAATATTATTTTAATTTACTGAAATATAAAACAGCAGAGGTCATATGCCTAAATAAAAACCTGTTAAATAGAAAGGTTACAAATTTTTATGAGTTTTTTTTTGTAGAATAAAGTTGAAACTAGGGTTATGCCACTTTGCATCTAGGCTCTCAGTAATTAGTGGAAAACTGCGCAAAGGTGGGTAGTTAAAAGGGGTGAACCGAGCGGGTCGCTAAACGTCGCCGTCGCTCATCCACTGCTATTAAATAAAACGCCATTTTAAAAATTAAAAAATTAAAATGTATATTCTCTAGAGCTGGTTACTACAGGGCTTTTAAGTCCTTAATAATCTTTTAGAGGGGTAAATTCTCATAAATACGATATTTTTTATTATAGGAACAATTTTGACAAGTTACAAAAAATCGTATCATTATAAGGTTGTCGGAGAAAAAACAGTTAGGCAGAATCGGGATTAATATTGTTGTAATAATTCACAACTATCACACAACGCTGCCTAGTCTCAAGCTAAGCAGAGCTTGTGTTATGAGTACTACACAGCTGATAAACATGATTATATATTTCTAAATACATACATATTATAGATAAATTACACCCAGACACAGAACAAATGATCGTGCTCGTTGCACAAACATTTGTCCTGGGTGGGAATCGAACCCACGGCCTCCGGCACGTCACGTCGCAAGAATATATCTGGACAGATGGGCGAGGATCGTCTCTCACTAGACGCCTGAGGAAGGACGACGTGCGTTGTCGATGTTGTGAGCGGCGAAGGTGTTGTGACGATCATGTTCGCGAGGTGAACTTGGCCAAAAATCGTACAAGACAGAAGAGATTTGGAAGGAGAAGTGAGAGGCCTTTTCCCAACAGTGGAACACTATACATATAGGCTACAATTTCTTTCTTTACTTATATAATATTGTCTATGTTAAAGCATCTTCGCGCCTATCTGTATAATAGCTAGTCAGTTATAAAAATGCCTGAAGTTATAGTTTTTTGGAAAAATCTCTTACCACAAATAGCAGAACGAAGAATCTAGCTTTTCCCTTTTTTTATTCTTCATAGGTTCGCGCTTGACCGCTATCTCACCTTATGAAAAGCGACGAATGATGCGTTCGACGATGGAGCGCGCTTACCTAGAAGTAACCTATTCACTCTTGACTTAAAGAATCCCGCGTTGTAGCCATCAGGAAACACAGACTCTGGCAAGGAATTCCACTCCTTAGCTGTACGCACAATTAATGTGTTTCCAAAACGTTTCGTGCATATGAGCGGGATGTCCACCATGTAACGGTGGCGCATTGCCGTACGCCTGGTGGTCCGATGATGGAACGGGCACGGTGGAATTAGGTTGATTCCCTTGATGATTTTCATAGCTTTCTTGTTTTTTTTATGTAATTCATAATCATTTATTTCCTAATATGGGTAGTTACATAGAGACATGATCGATATATCTTTAATATAAAGTTTATTTGAACTTGTAATTCCCAGTCAACCCAAAGATATAACACTTCAAAGCAACCTGTTTTAAAAAACGGCAATTACACAGGTAAAGATTATTATACAGCTTTACGAAATGCTGGTTGAACTATAAGTACTAATGTATTATTTAATACCTAAAAATGAAATGACGGCCAAAGTAATATGTAAAAAAGACCAAAAAGAAACTCCCTTTTCTTTCATATTACTCCTCGCATAATCTTTACTTTGGCCTCCCTTTCCCTCTTCATTCATTCACTTAGATACTCATAACTTTTTTATTGACATACGTTTTCATCTGTCCTCTTCACATGACCATACTAAGACAAACGATTCCCTTTCAACTTTCTCACTTTATCCATTTTATCTCATATTATTATTCTAATCTCTGCTACATGCAATCTTTTTCATCCATCTTTTTCACAGCCCAACATTCTGATTCATATAGTATATGACCGTCTTTTTATGGTCTTATAAATTTGACTCAAGTTCTACCAATCAATACAAAACGAAGAAGAAAATAAAACGGCGAAGCAAGAAGTCTTAATAGATGGAGGACTAGGCTTGTCATGTGACTTGCCGTTGCTGTCAGGGTACTCATAAAGACATGGCTTTTGACATGTTGTTCTTTGAGCTCGTCACTTCCCCTTCACCCCGCTCTCGTTAAAAGTTTAAAGCAGAAGGAAAAGGTCAGTGTGTTAATTCTTCAAACGACTAACAATGAAACTCATATAATATACTTACAATTTCGTTCTGTCTCTCATAGTGGACAGGGACTTTCATCATCATCATTTCAGCTGAAAGACGTACACTGTCGGACGTAGGCCTTCCCCCAAATGTCGCTATAACCACCGAATCTTTGCGTCTCGCATTTATCGGATGCCCACGACAGTCACCCATTCATCGTTTCACCTTGTGGAAGGCCTTCCAACGCTGCGACAGAAACTTTACTAAGTGAATATTATTTTGTAAGAAAGCTCAGCTCGAAGAAAAACACTTTGCTAGAAGTCACTCATTCCAGATTTTCGGCCCCACCGTAGGCACGGGCTTGCGGACGGCGAGCAATGGGTAGCCCACCGTCTGATCGTCCGGTAACCGTCCGGACTGAGCCCAAGTCGTCGACGGCGCGTACTGTTCCACGCGCGCCTCAAGGAGATGTCAGCAAACCGTAGAGGCCCAGCAGAGTCGAAGCCTACTGGGTCAAATTTATCACTTCATGTATAAGGCTAACTAAAACTGGCCAGATCATATAAACGTCAACATTTAATTAAATGTCGATCCTCGTTTAGCCTTATCATTGATGTAGGATTGTTATGATAGTAAAAAGTCTAAACAAATAAGGCCAAACGAGGATTGAAATGTCGTAAAACTTTAAAGTTTGTCTGATCTGGCCAGTTTTAGTTGACCACATCATGAAGTGGTCAATTTCTATTATCTGGCCACGACATCATAGATACCTACAGGCGGTTATTAATGTTATTGCTGCTCGTTAATCTAAATCTTGTCTATAAAGGTACATGAACAGTGAGGACACTATATTATGGTAATTGTATCTAGTATATGTGTGACTGGCTTGTTGGTCTAGTGGTTAGTGGCTCTGACTGCTATGCCAGAGGTCGTGGATTCGATTCCCACCCAGGAAAAATGTTTGTGTGATGAGCACAATCCTTTGTTCTGTGTCTGGGTGTAATTTATTTATAATATGTATGTATTTAGAAATATTTAAGTATGTTTATCAGTTGTCTGGTACTCATAACACAAGCTCTGCTTAGCTTGGGACTAGGCGGCGTTGTGTGCTAGTTGTGTGTCAATATATATATATATATGTATTATTCATAGAACAGATGAATCTGTAGTATTATTACAATAACATTATTAAGACGAAAGCTTGTTGTTATATGTTTGCTACTCCTTTATGCTTAAACGGCTGATCGGATTTGGATGAAATTCGGCACTAGTTTAGATCACTAATTAGCGCATAAGACACTTTTTGACCCTTGGAAGTTTTACTTTCGCGTGGACAAAGCCGCTGGCAGAAGCCAGCATTAAAAAAAAACTGAGCGAGTGCGAGTCTAACTCGCGCACTGAGAGTTCCGTACAAACTTATCTAATATAATACAATATTCCACAACTATCACACAACGCCGTCTAGTCCCAAGCTAAGCAGAGCTTGTGTTATGGGTACTAGACAACTGATAAACATACTTATATATTTCTAAATACATACATATATAGATAAATTACACCCAGACACAGAACAAATGATCATGCTCATCACACAAACATTTGTCCTGGGTGGGAATCGAACCCACGACCTCCGGCATAGCAGTCAGGGCCACTAACCACTAGACCAACAGGCCAGTCAAATATTATGTGAATAGTTTAATTTCCGAAGACTTTTTTGAATCGCAAAAAAGGTTTTTTTGTGACGTAATAACAAATTTTCTGTTTTCAGATTTATTCATATATCTATAGTTTAAGACCTTGCTTTATGTCAAATTTCAGAATGATTGGTCAACAGAAAGTACCCTATGAATTTTAATTCCTTTGAGAGTGTCGAAATGTATGTTTTTGCGAAATAAACGGCCATATCTATTTTTCTAGTTTAATTAGAAGTTTGATTTTTTCACAGCTTCAAGGGACCGCAGACCTGAGTACATGGTTTTAATTTAAACTCGATACGTTCACGCGTTTCGGAGATAAAGGGTCTTGACAGACAGACAGAAGGACAACAAAGTGATCCTATAAGGGTTCCGTTTTTTCATTTTGAGGTAAAAACCCTAAAAATCAAAAGAATTCAGGAATAATAATAGCGCCATCTATTCGGAATCGTTCACACCAAACTGAGGGTTAATTCTCATGAGGGGTAATTTGGGGGTGCGATCCATCCTCAGGGGTAGTAGGGGGTGTTCTTCATAGTGCCCGAAGAAACAGTGAGATGGCGCTTTCCAACCTAAACATTGATTTCAGTTAAGACTATGCCATTATTTGGGAATGCCACAAAATTTTTGCAAATGGTGCAAGCATAATTTTAATTTAAGTAAGTTAACTACAACGCAAGTATACCGCAAGGACTGGTTCGAGGTGGCTCCAGAAAAGAATACCTGGAAGAAGTTGGGGGGCGGTTTGCCCAGCAGTGGGAGGGAGCATTAAAAAAAAATACAACGCAGCCCAGTAAAGGTACCCCGAAATAGGCAAATTTATTAAATACTTTATGCATATAAAAGTACAGAGGCGCATTTAATGCCTTAGGCATTTTCTATCAGTCAACCTTTGGGTTATACAGAGAATATAAGGAGAATGATAATATAGACGACCATTTCAAATAGCGTGCGAACAAAGCTAGAACTACACAGCGCACACGTGTGCTACACACGCCTATCTGGGCGCGTCGGTCTCCATACATTTTATACGGAAACTAGACTTGTAGAGCTACACTTGATCCACGCCACGCGAGGTCGTTCTACGTACAAATCAGGCGTGTTACACGTGTGCGTTGGTCTAATGTAGTTCTAGCTTTAAGCTTCGGTTGATGGCGCTTTCTGTTGTTGCTGGAGAAGAGTGTGGCAGAGTCTATTAAATTTATTTTATAGGGATAACAAACAGCAGTATACAATACAATAATATCGGCACTAAGTCAATAGAAGTAACATATACATTACTAACGACATTATCCACAGATTATTATACAAAATAATAATAATAATAAATAATAAATATTCCACAACCATCACACAACGCCGTCTAGTCTCAAGCTAAGCAGAGCTTATGTTATGAGTACTAGCCAACTGATAAACATACTTATATATTTCTAAATACATACATATTATAGATAAATTACACCCAGACACAGAACAAATGATTGTGCTCATCACACAAATATTTGTCCTGGGTGGGAATCGAACCCAAGACCTCCAGCATAGCAGTCAGGGCCACTAACCACTAGACCAACAGGCCAGTCAAATAGCTTATTGTTGGAAGACGTGTTGGTATAGGTACTTATTTGAAAATGATTTCAAACGCAGACATAATTTTTTTTAAAGTCCAAGGAATGGTACAAACTTAGATAGGTATTGATTTCCCTCATGAACATTTATAATATTTTAGCTGAAAATTATCAAAGAAAAAATGAGGAGTGGAATAGGACGGCGAAAAATAGCGTACGACCTACCAAATATACACAAAAAAAACCAGGCAAGTGCGAGTCAGAATAGCGCACAGTTTCATACCGTACAAACTTACCTATAACAAGAAACAGTTCAATTCCCAAATTGGATTACGAAGATTTTTCGAATTGCAAATAAAGGTTTTTTTGTGACGTAAGTAACAATAAATCTACAGTTTTCAGATTTTTTCTTACACCTGTGTTATCAATTCGGTCCAAAAACAACGGAGTTATGAGTAACAAACATAAAAAAAAAACGTACAACTGAATTGAACTTCCTCCTTTTTTTGAAGTCAGTAGAAAATTATTGTCATTTGTTGTGTCGTCAACTGGCTTCAATCAAAATTTTTTCATCACCCAAAGTACCTAGGTACAGTACACAGTACTGTACACTTAAACAGTCATTCATGAATCAACAACAACAGCGCCCGTTGAAGCAATCGTATGTACATACGATTGCTACAACACAGGGGCGCTTACTCCGTGGGTGCTCAGGGCCTCGAGCACCCTTGAGAAATAAACAGTGGGTGCCAAGCACCCCTGAGAATAGACATCAAGAAACAGATCAGTAATCGCCTTTTAGGGATGGGCGTTTTTTCATTACCTGATGACCCGTTTAGGTCGCGGCTTCGATTCCCGCACCATCACAAATGTTTATTGATGAAACAGATATTTGTGTTGGGTCTGGGTGTTTGTGATACCTTCGTTGTTCCTGGTTTCCATAGTACAAGGGAAAACCTTAGTTTGAGACCAGGACAATGTATGTGATGTTTTCCCAATTTATTATTATTTATTAAATGTATTTATTTGTCGGTCGATCAGTGTGCATTTCTCTTCTCACACTTTGCCACTTTTTCGTGTCACCAAATGAACATGAGTACGCATGAGGATTTTCAAAAGCCGGCGCCCCTGCTTCAACGCCTTCATGCTGTTTTCTTCATTAATTCCTTAGTTGTCATTTGTTTTGACGTAATCCTGCTTACCTAACAGCCCCATACAGTAGAGATTAAACAATAAACTGTAATAGTGTCAGTGACAGTTCTTTGACCGCTTATCAGTGACGGTTTAAAGCTTCCGTTAGTCTAAAATTAGGTGGTCAGGATTTATCTCAAGTGATAAGTCAGATGCGTGGTAGGTAACTTTAGCTCAATGAAATTCTTTTGTGATGGGACGATCTTTTGATCTGAATGAAACCACAAACAAGATATTTTACCAGCTTTTACTTAACTTGCAATGTCTGTAGGTTTTTTTTTGTATTCTATATAGGCTAGCGCATGACTGCGATCCCACCTGATGGTAAGCAGTGATGCAATCGTTGATGATGAGGCGCACTAGTTTATTAAGAACCTATTGACTCCGAGCTTTAAAGACAATTAAATTATAATCGGACAAGAAAACCGCAGTAGGAAAATTGTTAAGGTGGGTAATCATCGGGGGTCGTCATCGTCAGTTATTCATATACTTGCATCTTCCCGGGATTTCTAATGAAAAATTCCGTGTGGCCAACAATTTTACAAATAAATAATAATAAAAACCCCAGAGATATATAAGACAAATTAAACAAAAATAATTAACTAAAAAAAATTAATAGTATTTTTCATTGAAAAAGATCTCTCTACGTCAACTGAGGTAAGGTTAACAAATTTACACACTTCCTCCTCCTCGTCATTAATGCAGGAAGAATTTTTTCTGCTATATTTCTGATAGTGTCATAAAAAAATTCTGGTCTTTAAAATTAATCTTGGGGTTTGAAGCATATCGACTTTATATTTTCGCTGTATGAAATCAGTATAATTACATGAATAACTACCTAATTCCGACCTCTGGTAATCAACCAATGATTTCTTGCCCTTTGCGTTCCAGGACCACGGTATCTTTTTCAAAAAGTCCCGTGGCCCTACAGGGCATCGACCCTACTGGGCTCTTATGGTTTTACTGACTTCTCTTTGACACAGTATAAATATATGGAACAGTACGGAAACTACCTACAAATATTCGAAACGGCTCACTCACACAAACATACGCATCGACGAGACTCTCGCGGCCCTGTCAGTAGCGAATGCCGCTTAGGAGTCTCGTCGATGCGTATGTTTGTGTGAGTGAGCCGTGTCGAACATTTGTAGGTAGTTTCCTTACTGTTCCATATCTATACTGTGTCTTTGAAGTGTGCGTGGAACATCACGCGCCGACGACGACTCGGCGTCGATCCTTAATAATAATAATATTCCACAACTATCACACAACGCCGTCCAGTCTGAAGCTAAGCGGAGCTTGTGTTTTGAGTGATAGACAACTGATAAACATACTTATATAGTTCTAAATACAAACCCAGACACAGAACAATTAATCGTGCTCATCGTACAAACATTTGTCCTGGGCGGGAATCGAACCCGCGTCCTCCGGCATAGCAGTCAGGGCCACTAACCACTAGACCAACAGGCCAGACAAGTCACATGACCGTGTTAAAATATCAAGCGTGCGAGCTTTAACAGTTCAGTTTAGGTCGTCAAATGGTTCGCGTTAAGAGTTCATGTTAGGGCCTCTGGACGGCTGGACGGCGAGCACCCATTGCTCGTCGTCATATTTTTTTTATGTGTTTGTATATCTCACAACCCTGGACCTTTAGAAGGCGTACGAGGCGCCGAACGTGATCGCTTAAAATGGGCCTCATCAGAAGACTTAAAGTCATTCGAAGGGCAATGGAAAATAGCCCTTTCCCTCGCTCGGAGTTTCCTTGCGTGATCGAATCAGGAATGAGGATATCCGCAGGAGAGCCAAGGTTACCGACATATATAGCAAGAAGAATCACCAAACTTAAATGACAATGGGCAGATCATATTGCTAACAGAACGGATGGCTGTTGGGGCCGAAAGGCCTTCTACACGGTGGACCGATAACCTGGTAAGGGTTGCGGGAATCCTATGGATGCGAGATGCAGAAGACCGTTCATTGTGGCGACATTTGGGGGAGGCCTATGTCCAAAAATGGACGTCTTTCGGCTGAAATGATGGTGATGATGACGAGGTGCCGAAGCTAACTCGCAGAGGTCCCTCATACCACTTTATATACGATTATTCCATGATTATTTCTGTATGCGCTCCACCACAGCCACCAACTGCAACCAGGGAATAGACCTTAGTAGCCCCTGTTGGTGGCTATGGTTTTGGGAGGCTTAAGTGGACTGGTTGCCAAGAACTACGTTTTAAGACCAGATGACCTCTGTCTGAACAATGTTATTAAAAAAACATCGAAAAATTGTTTTTATTCTTAATTTTAGTTTTTAACGTTTAAATAAATCTGCCAGATGTGGTTTCTAATATGTAACTAATTTGTCTACCGTATAATAGCATATGGTCGACATCTGCCAGACTGCTTCTTATATTTAGGTGTACATAGAGCTGCTATACATATGTGTAACAATAACTAAGTGAAATGTCTAACTATAGACCTACACTGCTTGTAATGCGCCTGAAGGCCATTATATCAAAAAAATACAGGACCAAACCATTTATTTTCGGTTGCATAATCATCAAATGACATCCCCCGCTCATGGGTGGAGCAAGAGGGTGTGTCAGACTTATACTGACTAAAAACTCACTCCTGTTCCTTCGTTGCCTTTTATACCAGGCCCGAGTCTTCCTTTCAGAAGCAGACCCTTAGCCCCAGTAGGCTTCGACCCTGCTGAGCCCCTACGGTTTGCTGACATCTCCTTGAGGCGCGCGTGAAACAGTACGCGCCGTCGAAGACTGGGGCTCGGTCCGGACGGTTACCGGACGATCGGAGAGCGAGCTACCCATTGCTAGCCGTCCGCAAGCTCGCACCTACGGTGGCCGGAAATCGGGACCGGCGCGACCGGCTGGGGCGCGCGTGCGCGTGCTGCTAGCAAAGGAGGTGTCCTTTGCTAATATTACTGCTTCGCAGAAGGAGGCGACCACCTGCCACTCCTCCTCGCTTCGGACCATGGCCTGTACCAAGGTCTGGCACGAGAGATCGTTGCCGCCGATCTCCCCCACGAGAACACGGCGGTGCTCTATCCAAGCGGGGCATACCTCTACCGTATGCTCCACCGTGTTCTCCGGGCGGGCCACAGTGGTGACACCCGGACAATTCTTCCGCATGAATCCAGTGCAGGAACCTCCCGAACTGACCATGTGAGAACCTGCGTCATGCGCAAGGTGAGGACGCCGTGAGGTCTTTCCACCCACGCCTCAAAGAGGGGGACATACCGCCATAATTAAGGCGTGCCACTACCCCTGGGTTGCGACAGTCGCTGTCGCCATTCCACCATGAGGTCGCGAGTGAAGCTGATGGCAACAGCTAGTTTGATTCATAGATTCTACATAATAAAGTTATTTCTAAGACAAACTTTGGCAACTATTGATAAAGACATATTTATAGGTCCATTTTACGTCATCATTTTATCATAAAACTTTAAGTACACGAGCCTATAGGTCATTGGGGGTCACCTATCTGCTTAGAGAAGATAAAATGCACAAAAATGTGATGTTATTGTTAGTTTCTGGTATGATTACGATGTACTAATGTTCTCGATCGTGTTTCTAGATAACATTAATTATACGTTAAATAAATCTGGAGACCCTTTTTTGTTCTAATGGGAAACTTGTAAATGGTGCGAGGATTTTTTTTTTGTTAATTGATACTCGTATAAACTATTGCTTGACTGCGATCCCACCTGATGGTAAGCAGGACCCTATTCACTCTAGCTCTGAGAAACCTAGACTGCTGCAGGCAAATTGTTCCAATCCTTCGATGTACGCGGTATGAACGATGAGGAGAAACGCTTTGTCCGGGCCGTAGAGGTGTTAAGTAACAACGTAAGTAACGCCATACATTGGGTTGCTCTGGGTTGTCCAATGGTAGAAACGTGATGGCGGAATCAAGTAATTTAATTCCTGCAGAAAGAAGTTATGTTATTTCTTACACTATCCAAAATGCATCCTGTAAAATACCGAAAGGCTGGCTACCCTACACCATACATTTTCACCGGTACATTTTCATACAACCGCTCTTACGTGATTATGATGTTATTACACATCTTTTTCTAAATATTTTGGATACACAGTTATCTTGTGGATATTATCTAGGCTTCTATAAAAATCAAAACATGCATTTGTGTAAAACTGATCTAGTAAAGAACTATGAAAAAGAATCTGCTATTTTACTCGTACGTGAACTTTGGCCCTAATGTACTTATATAATAAATAAATAAAAAGTACATCAATGCCTTGCAGTTTGCATATTTAATCGAGATTCTGAATGACGACATTTTTTCTAAAAAACAATTAATGGTTAAAAAAGAAACACGTATTTCCTGGAACAATTTTTGTGAAATATTCGAGTAATTTAGGGAATTACAGAGTTTTCAGGCGATATCTCTCATTTTCTGCATTGCCTCTTTATCAAACATCGTGTTGGATTGTGTTAGATGAAACAACAAGCTTATAAACCATACTCGTTGTTGACCTTAACCAAATCTGGATGACCAATTGGCCTGTTCTTTTTTTTATTGTAGTTGGTTGTAAGCGCGAACCTATGCGCTTGACTTTTATCTCACCTGTTGTAAAAGTGACGATGCTGTCGACGATGGTGCGCGCTTACATAGAAAGTCAATATTACCTATTCACTCTTGACTTAAAGATCCCTAGGTTGTAGCCATCGAGAAACACAGACTCTGGCAGGAAATTCCACTCCTTAGCTGTACGCACAATGAATATGTTCCCAAAAAATTACTTTATGTAAGTGAAAAGAACAAAATTCTCATAAATAAGTAAATAAATATTTAGAATTTGTAAATGGTCAAATATTCAGAATTTGTTTTTGTTTGTCATATTTCCATTTTTATTGGTTGGCTTAACGTCGAACAAAATGTGAATAGATATGTTAGTTCATAACTGCTTTTATGTTTATTGCATGCCGTGACAGTCTTTAATTAAGGCAACACTATATAATGTAAGAAAACTGAATCTTTAGCATTTATAATGGTGTATGCTTTGTTGGTTGTCCTAAAAATAAATAAATAAATAAAAGTTGTTCGCACGCCCTTGCGCTGAGTCCAAAACTGCATGGCATTTTGCAGCACCAGCCCATATGTGGCTGCAGGTGCAGTACTCCTCACTCGACTGGATTAATTAGCTAGTCATCAATATCAGCATAATGGAAAAAGTGCTGTACGTGACCTCTTAAAAGACTTCCCTAGAACCGCCTGTCTCTCTCACCCCGTGACCTCAAATCATGAGGCCTGCCATACCACATGTTATTTAATATCTACTGTCTGTCACCGAGAGGCCTGTGGGCCAGCAGTAGGCACACTACTTAAGGTAGTACCTACTCCAATATCAATGTCCCACTATGTAGTGTTCGTATACTTGTCTCGAAATCGCGGGCAGTCGTTTACTGGCCGTTGTTGAAGACGGACGTATTGAACCTAACTGCTGGTGACGTGACGAAACAAGCCAATGTGTTTAGCCCTTCTGTCAGTACGTCAACTACAGACTAGATTCGCGCAATATAATCACAACATTAATTGATTTATTGGCCGCTGAACGTACAATCTGTATCTCGCCGGGCATTATTTAAATTTATTACTATTTGAGTAAAAAAGACCTTTTAAACGACTCGACTGTCTCTCGGAGGTCAGATTTTGAAAAAATCATTCAACAGCAATAATTTTGGAAACTCCGACTCCATAGTAGGTTACGTTTGTCGTATTGTTTCCAAAAAAAGGTCTGAAAGCACTTTTTGAGTTCCGTACCCAAAGGTTAAAGGGACCTTATTGCTAAGGCTCCGCTGTCCGTCTGTCTGTCATCAGGCTTTATATCATGAACTATAGCTAGACAGTTGAAATTTTCACAGATGATGTATTTTCGTTGCCACTATAGCAATAAAAACAGAATAAAATATAAGTGTGTCTCCCTTACCCACAACCAGCGCCATTTTTAGCTGGTTTTCGCTAGGGTCAGTACGGAACCCTGTGTTCGGGTTAACACATATTTTTGAAAATCATTTTCACTCCTACCCTTTTGTGAAATTTGGTACTTATGTATATTCTACATACGAGTATAAACATCAGGTCATCAAACACATAAAATATTGAAAAAAATTAACAATTGCAACAATAGTTTGTTTTATTTAATTTCAAAGTTTTTTTTTTATTCGATATAACTTGCTTGACTGCAATCCCACCTGTTGGTAAGCAGTGATGCAATCGTTGATGGTGAGGCGCACTAGTTTATTAAGAGCCTATTCACTCTTGCCTTAAAGACACCACAAGTCCAAGCGCTAATAATGAAAAACCCTATAGAAGATATGCTGCGCCTGCGCCGACCTAAATAAATTGTGATTGGAGGACTAGAGGGTGATGTCATAGAAAGCTTTACAAACTTGCGATGAAAAATAACTTTTTTAAACTTTCCAAAGCTTTTGCCTTAGTGAAGTAAGTAGATATTAATTCATCATTACAAACTAATTTATCACAAGTTTTAAAGATGATTACTCTTTACAATCATTCATTTAAACTCAACAATTTTTTTTGCGGACTCTAAACATTTGGTTCGAATTATACATCAAGCCTTTGTGCGAGCGAAACAACGATATTGGACAGAGCGAGACAGCAACATGAATGACCTAATGTACGCTAAACCCGCGAAGACTATTCATGTGTTCAAAATTAAATAGGCAGACTAGGGAAATGCCATAGAATAAATTATTTGCGGCAGATGCGTCACTTTATTAACCAATTTTACAGATTAGTTAGTATTCTCCTATAATTCTTCTTTATTAGATCTTCATTCTGTCTACGGCGATGCCTCAGTGCGTTAGGGTGGTGTTGTCCCAGTGAGTTGGAATGATGCCCCAGTGAATCGTAATGATGATGTCCTAGTGAGTCACTATGACTTTCATAATCTCAGAACTTTCTATTTTTTTTCTGCATTGTATGTTTAATTTTTGTCGTAATTTTTTTTTTATCTCAACTGTGTGTTTGTAAGCTGTGCATACCTTTAATAGGCGTGCCTACCAGATACTAAATTTTAATATTATTTTTCACAAAAAATCCTGTATGTAATGCTATTGGTGTGCCAATAAATAAATAAAATAAATAGTCGAGGGTCACCAGTTAAGTGTTATGCGGAATACCTCATGCGTGCGTAACGGAATTACTGGCGCAGTGTTTGATCGATTGACTGCTGCGCTAAGTGTCACGGCTTCGATTCCCGTACGAAACAAATATTTGTGTGGCCTACAGATATGTGTTCTGGGTCTTGATGTCTTCTGTATCTGAATTTACGTGTTTGTGAACGCAACCACGATATAGGAGTGAAGGTACTACACTGCGCACACGTGTGCCACACACGCCGATCTGAGCGCGTCAGTCTCCATACATTTTATATGGAAACTAGACTTGTAGAACTACACTGGAATCACGCCACGCGACGCCACGAGACGTTGTTCTAAGTTCAAATCAGGCGTGTTACTTACACGTGTGCGTCGGTCAAATGTAGTTCTAGCTTAATTCTTAGTGTAGAACAACGTGTTTAAAAAAAAAAGGGAAGGTCCTTCGACCAGATGGGTGTTTTGTCTGATACGGTCGATAGTTGATTGATTTCGAACTGTTGTTGTGTGTCTATGAATCCTTCCGGGTAATCTTTTCTTAAGCCATATAAAATCAGGTAATGTGTTATGCGTCTAGATGCTTTAGCCACCTCCTTTCGGTTGGTCTTGGGGCGTCATCCACCCTCTTCAATCGTGTAAATACCGTTTGATTATAATCTATCTCGTGAGATTGTAAACTATCAAAATTTTGTAAACCGTAACCAACTGCTTACAATTTAATATACTTGTGACTATTGTGACTCGCTATTCTGTCATGATAAAATCACTGAGCTTGAAAATATTATTTGAAAATTACGTTCAAGAAGCAATATAACAATTTCAGTTGAAAATAACTAAACTTAGGAAGGTTTAAAGGTTATTACAGGGATATGATAAAGTTAGACAGTAAACAAAAAAAAACGGATATTAGAAGCTGTAGGTAATCCTAATGCGTCATCTGCTGTTATTTATAGCTTAATGATAGTATTATATAAACAAAATCGATCAGAGTAGGAGCGTCTCAAAATCAAACAGATTATTTTATGCGCTGGTAATAAAGTTTTACGTGACCGTCAATATTATAAACAAATGGTAGGTTAATGGTGGTGGGGGAATGGTGGTAGAAGAGAGAGACAGAGTAATAGAAATAAAAGACGATATATAGCAATAACTTGATATCAGTTTTAACTTAACTTCAACTTTCAAGCGGCGAAAATATAATAACCTTGTTGGAATTTATATTTTCGAAACGTTTGGGGTTGAAAGTCTCAGTTCGTGGAGTTCGTATACCTTGGACAGAGGATAAGCATTGCCATACAGCGTGGCAATGCCGCCAGTCTTTTGGGCACATTACCAGTCGACAGCAATGTGGAAGTTTTCTGACGCCATATTAGTTGTAATTAGTGTCGGGTTTTTAGTATTATTTATTTTATTTTATTGTAATTATTGTTAGTATTTTTAAATGTAAATAAATATATTCACAATAAATATGTATTACGGTAAAAATATATATATATATAAATATATTTGGAGACTTCAACTTAACCTCTATTTTCTATTCCATGGGCTTAACCTCAGACTTCGCCATTTTGAAGTACAAAAATATAAATAAGCAGAAATTCCCTTAATCCTGGTTATCTAAGCTGTAAAAAGGGTCTTATTTGTTTAAATCTAGATATTATTAATTTATTATGACTTAACTAACAGCAGCGAGTGGCTTCGCCCGTGTGAAAGAAAAATTTCCCAAGGGAATAGGTATACTCCCAGGATAAAAGTCCTATCCTATGTGCTAGTCCAGGACATGGTCTACCCGTGCACCAAGTTTCATCGAAATCCGTTCAGCCGTTCGAGTGAGATGAAGTAACAAATATACTTACATACTTTCGACTTTATAATATTAATGTGATGAAGTGCCGTAACTAGGGCGGTGACAAAGGGGCGCAGTTAATGGAGCTCACACGAGAGGCCCTACCACAAACTCTTAACGCAATCCATTTGACGACCTATCCTGAACTGTTAAAGGGATGGAGATATTTAAGGTATACAGCTCCAACCCTCTTTCTCGCTCGCAAGACTGACATTTAAACACGTCATGGTAATGCTAAATTAGTGGCTAAATGTTATTTTTTATTTTACAAATAAGTTTTTAAAAACACTTTTACACGTCATTTTATTCGTCAGTTTAAACTAGATGCTACCTTGATGACTACCTTGTGAAGAAAGTCCGACACATTGGTCAAAGTCTCTTTTAAAGTTCATACAGCAAACATGTAATGGTCAAATCATATGTCTGTGAGAGCCACGCAGATTAGTGATGTAGATATTATCCACATGTTCTTTCCTTTTAACAGACTTCAAAGCTAACCGGTATACTAGTACTTATGTACCAGTATACCGGTTTGTTATAGCGTCCTGTAGAAGGGTTTTAGATATTATAATCTAAAGCCAGGGGCGCCGGCTTTTAGAAAACCTCAAGAGTGATCATGCTCATTTTATGGACTCAAAAAAGTGGCGGGCGAAGTGTGAGAAGAGAAATGCACGCTGATCGACCGACCAATAAATTTATTTATAAATGTCCTACATAAATACTGCGTACTTAATTACTAATTATGTTTGATAAAAATATAAAATGAAACCATTTTATAAAAATGAAACTAGTTTTTCGTATCAAGAAATATTATAGTTTATACTTAACCTAAAAGGCGATTACTGATCTGTTTCTTGATGTGTATTCTCAGGGGTGCTCGGCACCCACTGTTTATTTCTCATGGGTGCTCGAGCCCCGGAGCACCCACGGAGTCAGCGCCCCTGTCTAAAGCCCTTCTATAGGACGCTGTATGGTAATCTGTCTTAGTTTAATACACTTCTTTTAAGTTGTATGGAGTGCATTCTCCACATGAAGGATGTGTTGATTCCATTATTTTTTTATGTTACCATCCTAAAATTTGCTGACGATTTGGACTCAATATATTCGGGCACCACCAAATTTATTGAAACTGTTTAGTAAACGAAACGGGAATCGAATCCGCGATCCGGAGTGCAACAGCTAATGACTCAACCACAGAACTGACAGTGCCGTCAAAAAATAGTTGAGTATTTATCAAACTCTAGCCTAAAAACGTAATACGAAACTGTGGCATTTAAATAAGGTTTGTATGTATACCTAAGTAGCCTTCACCCGGGCGAAGTTGCTTGCAAAAAAAAACCGTCGGACTCGCGCACTGAGGGTTCCGTACAAACTCACCTATGAAAACAGTTCAATTCCTGAATTGAGTTACGATGATTTTTCCGAATCACAGAACTGCGTATACGGTTTTAATTTCAACTCGATACCTCCACGCGTTCCCAAGATAAAGGGTCTTGACAGATAGACATACCGATAGCAGACAGACGGACAACAAAGTGATCCCATAAGGGTTCCGTTTTTTTCTTTTTGAGGTATGAAACCCTAAAAAGTGAATTCGCCTGCGTGATGGAAAAATATCCCAAAGAAAAAAAAAAGTTTTTTTAAGAATTATCCCAATTTAAGTTCCGGGATAAAAAGCTATCCTATTTGCTATTCCAGGATACGGTCTATAAATGAGTCAAATTTCATTCAAATGCGTTCAGCAGTTTGATCGTGAAGGAGTAACAGACATACATACATATACACAAAATTATGCCTATATAATATTAGTGGGATGTGATTCGCTTTTTTATGGTATACACCATAGGTACTTGGCACAAATGAACTTTTTTATTTGTTAACTTCAAAATCTCAATTCAGGAACCTTGCCCTACATGTTTTTTTTTTTAATTTTAGTCAAACTCTATTTTAACTTAAACAATTGTTAAACTTCAGCATTATACTGACGTTTGAGAAGCTTTATTTCCTGAAAATTATTGGTAGGTTCAAATCACAGTTTTTATTCACCTATTTATATAAAAGGAGAAACTGGCTGACTGACATATCAACGCACAGCCGAAATTACTGGGACTAGGAGCGTGAAATTTTGCACAAGGTTTCTTTTTATGAAGTAGTAGAGCATCAAGAGAGGATCTTTCAAAATTAGGGTGAATATGAAAAATCTCTCCTGAAGGGAGAAAATGAGGGTCCAAAGTTTGTATGAAGAAAACTACTTACTAGTGATGTAATGAATGTTAGATTTCTCACCTCGCGAATACGAATGCGAATGAGAATAATCAAATTCAATGTTCACGAATGCGATTCATGCAAATACGAATGTTGACTTTCAAACAAAGTGCGCGCAAAATGTCATAAAGGTTTGACATTTCGCTTCAGCCAAGTTTAAACGGAGCATAAGTAACAGAGCTGTTACAGACTGATTGAACGAAGCTTATCACATTAAGTTCATTCGAAAAGATTTTTTATGATTTGAGGTTAATATGTTGATTCACAATTTGTGACACTGCAAATGTGAATTGTAAGTTGTGTGATAGAAAAATATTAAATTAAATATAAAACTGTAAAATCATATCAGTTATATTGCCATTCTATAACCATTCAATCAATATATTATATTTTTTGTTTGTCAGAAACATTCGCCAAACCTTCGCATGTTTCTTGCGAATGCGAATGTCAAAAAATGTGCGAATATTTGCGAATGCAAATATTCGTTACATCACTATTACTTACACGCGGGCAAAGCCGCTGGCAGCAGCTAGTATCTTTATACAACTATATAGTCAAGTTAACCATAACATAATTGTTATTTTCATAAAGTACCTTACATTTTATGTCTACTTAAAACTAACTTATAATTACTTACTTTACGTCTTTTATTGTTATTTTTTTAAACAAACAAGTCATTCGTAACTGTCAACTTAAACAACTTGATCAACGCAATAATTATTTATCCTCAAATTTCAGAAATTACAGAGGTCCAATGTTGTTTCTCTAGAATCGGGAATATCATCAATGCCCTTTGCACGGCTGGGCGATTCCTTCCCCGCTGACCGCACATGTTGGCATTCTAACAGAAACAAAAGGCGAACCTTTTCAGGTCCGTTCACAAAAAACTGTCGGTATGGGGCCACGTTCCCTGCCTCTGCTGGACTCAAAGATTAAGGCGTGTAGATGTGGCAATTGATTTACTTCATTTATTAAATAAATGAACTGTTAACTAGCTGTACATGAAGATTAAATAAATTTTATTTAAACTACAAGTACAGTAGTGGTGCATAGGCGGATTTAATTCAACAAGGCATTCTCTATCAGTCAATCTTTGGGTTAAAAAATACTACACTGCTGTAAGTGTGCATAATAAATAAAAATACTATACAAAAAATAATAGATAAAACCGAATGAATGAATGTACCGATTGTTCCAACACATTTATACATTTATTGTTATTGGCCTTAAGCTTTATTACAATAAGTTAATGATGTTGAAATGTTTTTGTTAGCCGTACGTTTTCCAAATAAAAAAATAATAGATAAATAATAATATGTAGGTAATAGAAAAAATTATAGATATTTCAAATAGATTAAAATATTATGCTCCTATTAATAATAGTGTAACTTCAACTGGAGATATCCTGATGAAGTCAGGCATTAAGCCTGTAGCAATTGCTACGCACAAATTGCGCAATTATCTGTCACATGTTTTGCGTAGAAAACCATAAGTTTAGATCTTGTTAAACCGTACTTAAAAAAAAAAAAAAAATTACTAGGTTTTAATCTTAAACTGACCGTTCAGACGAGATGCACAGGACCGTTCATTGTGGCGACACTTGGGGGAGGCCTATGCTCAGCAGTGGATGTCTTTCGGCTGAAATGATGATCATGAATCTTAGAATTTCCAATTCAGAAACAGGGAATTTTTACTTGTTTATCTACACAGGCAAATTAACTGTATAATTCAATAAAACACTTAACTAAGTAAAACTATATATACACGAAAGGCCAAACCTACTAGCTAAAATATGGCGTCTTAAAATTCCTCCGCATCGCTGTCGACTGGAAGTGTGCCCAAAAGGCTGGCGGCATTGCCACGTTGTATGGCCCTTGGGTCACGCAAAGTGCCAACTAATCGTTTGGATAATTCTTTGAATAGTTTATAAGCACTCGGACCCCACGGCCCAAGAGTTTCAACCCCAAACGCTCAGGGAAACTGTGAGTATTTTTATTGTTATTTGTCTACTGCTTTACTTATACCAAAAGGATAAGAGAACTTGCAACACAAAAGTACCAAGGCGGGCTTAATACCTTAGGCATTCTCTACCAGTCAAACAGGACGGTGAAGAAAAAAATATGGTAGGTGCATTAAAATAAAAAAAAAACGGGTTCAAAAGTATACATATGTTTAAGCTCGTTCACGGGCGCTAATTTCCTTATAGCCCATACGGTTACCTTAGGCACCGTCTCAAGTGTATGGTAATGTACGAATAATAGTTAAACCAAATTAATTTTTTTAGGCCCTAATTAAACAATAAAAAAAGGACGTCAAAGGACTTTCTTTGTCTTTGTGTTTCATTGCTGGAGTGTCTCACTATGACAAATAAGTGAATTTTAATAATTGTTAAAGTGATTAAGAAAACAAATCACAGAATTCAAAGTCACGAACTCGCAAATATTTAACTAGGAAAACACAAACTCACGAAGACCGAAGAATCTAAATTCACAAAGTCAGAACCGTCCAAACTGATAAATTTCCAAACTTACAAAGGCAGAACCATCCAAACTTTGTGAGTTTGGATGGTTCTGCCTTTGTGAGTTTCCAGAATCACTTAAACTCACAAAAACAAAACAATTCAAACTGACCAAGGCAGAACCATCCAAACTCACAAATTCAGAACCACTTAATCTTACAAACACAGAACGGTCCAAACTGACAAACATCAAAAACTCACAAAGGCAGAACCGTCCAAACTAAAAAATTCAGGACCACCTAAGCTCACAAAGACAAAATAATACAAAGTCAGAACCATTCAAACTTACAAACATCCAATCTCACAATGACAGAACCACCTAACCTCACAAGCAGAACCGTCCAAACTGACAAACATCCAAACTCACTATGACAAAACCGTTCAAACTTACAAACATCTAAATTTACAAAGTCAGAATCATCCAAACTCACAAAAATAAAAACCACCCAAACTCACAAAGACAGAACTATCCAAATTCATATAATTCAGAACCATCTTACTAAGCTCACAAAGACCAAACAATTCAAACTCACAAAGTCAGAATCATCCAAACTTACAAACAACCAAACTCACAAAGTCAGAAACTCACAATTATACAATCCGTTAGACTAAACTATTACAAGCACAAGCCCAGCCTCTTTCCTCTCAGAAGCAAACATCATCTCGCGTCCCTTGCCCACTTAATCTTTGGTCGAGTGTTGTGAAACCGGCGCGCGTCACTCAGTGCTAGCTCAGAGCGCGCGGACTTACGTCGCGTCGCGCAAAATGGCGGACGTCCCCTCACTATTCATCACATTTATATCTATAATACTGTCCACAACCGCTCAGGATTACTACCACACTCCCCGGATTGGCTCCAAACAACTGGCATCATGTTACAACAGTGAAGGAATCCCCCAAGTAAGTCGAGCTTTTAGTCCACACTTATTTTTTGTCTTATTTGTTCGGCTTTCGAGCGTAACTGTATGTTTCGGTTTAGTGCTTTTAGACTTTGTTGTGTAGTTCAAAAGTTGTATTCCTGAAGAGTTTATCTTAAGATTTTGTAACATTATTGTGAAGGATTTTAAGTAAAAACTTCTTACTTAGAAGGAAAAGTTCCTAAGCATTTGGTTTATAAAAGCTTTTATAGTAGAGTGAGTGTAAACTTAGCTATGACCGCTAAAAGGGATATCAACTATACAAACTTTTAGCGTTGAAAGTTGTTCAAGTAGTTTACTATCAAAATACATCATTACAAACTCACAAATGAATGGCAAAGATGTTTATTTTAAGCTCAAAGGGTCATAAAAGATAACTATCCTCATACAGGGAAGCGTTTGGTTCACAGCCGTATTAAGTCCTTATTTACGAAGTGTCCAGAGCCACAATACGACTATTACATCGCTTTGTCCTAAGCAGTTCTATAGAGACGAAAACCAACCATCTGGCTTTGTTATTCTCAAGTCTTGTAAATACTTCTTTACGTAAATTTATATTCCTATGAAGTAAGTTAATAAGGATATACTTCAAATGATAACCAGATGTTGTACCTATAAAACTACACCAATTCAACCGAATATAATGATCTAATCACCGAAGTACCTATAATGCACCCTGGTATGAGATCTGTTTGTGCTGCTACAATATACCTACCACTAATACCACAATCCCGTCTGCTGATTATGATAACGATTCCCCAATTTATTACAACAACATAGCAGTCTGTTATCAATCTACTGTTGGATGCTGTGATCTTATTACTGATGCCGCCCTTAGCCTTATTACGACACAAGAAGAGATAAGGTAGCTCGAAGCTTACATTTAAGAAATGATAACGGATATGATGGAGATAAGGAGATCACTTTTGGGTCCTAAGAACCAGAATTTATAGAATTGGCCTCATTTCAACTGTCTTTTAGTTTCTGGCTTTTGAAAAAACCTTTTGGCATTTGGAATCAGCTAAGAGAACTGGTAATAGTATCCTTTCTTCGCTAATATTAGTACTACCAATCAAAATTATTGGAGCATACTTCAATCCAATGTTGCTGACTTACATATGAGGACTTCACAGCGCCAACATTACAGTCACGCACTGGTCCTATATTCAAGCCAATCCCTTAGAAAAACAAGCATGATAATCCCATCGAAACGAATATGAATGAACTGTCAGAAACTGATAAAACATTTAACCCTCTCAGTTGCTAGTTACTTTTTGGGAGATCGAAGGTTATCGTGCGGAGTCGGGGCTTCGTAATGAGTTCGTTAGCTCTCAGCCTAATGTACCGTTATCAGTGTAAACGGAACATACTTATCGCATCCGTCATGCTTATTTTATATTGTCTACATTTAAATTGTGTCATTATTATTGAAGCTTAACGCTGCCCTTTTTGGGGTGTAAGTTGGGAGGTATACTCTAACCCCAGTTATTGATTTGGTCACGTAAATTTGGAAAGATTAACTGGATAATCTATTGATAGTAAAAGTGCCAGTTTCCTAATAAGTAATCACCACGCTGGTCACAGGTATGTCATCGATGATAAAAGTAAAGTCGATCAGATGGATAAAAAAAGATATAAGCATAAAAATCTCAAAGACCGGTCTCTGGTCTATCAAAAACATATAGAGAACAGTTGAGGTTGAGAAATAAGCACAAGCGAAAATAAACTTTATCATCAGCCAAAAAACATTGCAAGCTTCTAATTCTTTATGCGATTGAACTAAGATAAACAGATATTCCTATTATGTACGAAAATGAACTAAGCCGATCACAGCGAATTCCGCCAGTATCGCAAAGCTGAGCAGAGATAACCTCTAACAAACGACAAGGACTATTCTTGAACAAAATGCCGGGTTCTCTCCATCCCATGCCACCCATCTATTGTCGGTAGACAAGACAAAAGACATCTGTTTTGCATTCTATAGATTCTTACATGTCTAGGAATACCTCATGCGCATTTATTGTGCTCGAGCTTGTATTATTAAACCTTTGTTCTTCATGGTGATTCTTCGTTGACTGAATTGAAAACCACTTATAATTCACGTTACTCTCAGTTTTGGCTATTTGAATTTAATGATTGAATTAATAAATCAAAAATACTTCTCATGTTGTAATGTTATTGTCAGTCGTTTGTCACTTCGCATCGTATCAAAAATAGGCATAAGATTTAGAGATTTAGTTTTAATATTTGAAAGGATTGGACCTATTATATTGATCCTAAGCGTGAGTAGTGAGCATTCTGTTGTAAAATTAATTGTTATGAAACGAACAATGAAGTGATTACTCGCCCGATTGGTTCTTGACAGAGGAACATCGATAATGCGAGTAGGCAACACTAACAAGTGCAATTACAGCGATTCTACATCGACACACCCACGGTTAGACTTCTATCAAGGTTATTAAAAAATCTGGATTCCATTTTGTTCTATGGATAGAACCAGATATGGTAACATTACTGTAATACAAAAGCCTTTTCATATGAAAATTGTTACTGGCAGCCTTTGGGAGATCAGATGAAATTTTTGAATGGTTCAAAAGTCTATGTTATGTTACTTGAAAGCGTGCTACATTGGCCCTGGAACACAAAAGGCAAATAAAAGAACATAAGTGGGTTTCAGCCAGTATGTCTGACATGCCCTCTCTCCACCTTGCAGCAGGCGAAGTCATTGATGACGCCCACATAAAAAAAAAATTGTTACTAAGCGAGTTTATTTAATTTTCCAAAAAGCTCCGATTGTGTAGTGATTTGTGCTTTTGAGGATTAAAAAGAAAACTAGTAACAAGTAAGAAACACTGAAAAAAAGCACGTGTTTTATGGCATTGTATTTCACTTAACCATTGACAACTTCATTAAAGTGCAATACTTGCTCTATTGTAAACAAAACTAATTGATGGCATTTTCAAAATATAGTAGTCGATACTAGTCAGTCTTTGCGAATGTTTTCTATAGTGCCTAATGAACAGTTGACAGTTAAGAGTTGAGTTTAGATATCTTTCATCGCTGCTTATCTAATAACTAAATATTTATAAGTATTTTTATACAGCCCGAACGTAGCTTATCATGTCAGAGCAGTTCTTCTCTTCAGCTTGTCTTTACCAAGTTCAAGCGTCTTATGATTGCTAAAACTAGGAAGGGCCCCGGTAACGTGACATCTGATTGACCCATTACCTTGTGGTCTATTCCTTCAAAACTGCTACTGAAGACATTGTTTATTAATAGACTAAGACCTGTACCATGATGTTTAAAGTAAGATTGTTTTATTCTTATTTCCAGTGTGGTTAAGAGATGGCGCTAGACAACCTATAATAAAACAATTTTACTTTGAACGTCATGGTAACCCCCTAAGATCACTTATACTCTCTTTTCTGACCAACCATTCGGATTTAGACAGTCATGGGACAAATGAAAAAATACATCGAGGGAGCTTTATAAAAAAAACACTCCCACTAAATTGCTACGTATTTATTTAATCTTATCTTGGAAAACAAAGCAATGAAGTAACTGGATTACACTAAATTCGGGCAGAAGTTTTTCATGGTAGTGTAATGGCTCGCTGTCTACGTTCTATACAAAGTCGATCTCGCCGTAGCAGAAGGTTTTAATAATAAATGATGTTTTATTTTTACAAATAGATATAAATAAATAACACAAAAACACGTCATTTTTTAAATAAACGAGGCCGGGTATACATCTCTATGTCACACTAGCAGTGCACGAAGGTGTGATAGTGGTAAAGGACTCTTATATACGCCAAAATACTTAGATGAAGAAAACAATATATGCCCGCATTATTAAGTCGTTACTGGCGGGCATATGACATATATGCCCGCCAGTACGACTTAATAAGTAATTTTATGACTCCTGAAGCGAAAGTTGCTTGCTGATACCTTGGAATGTGACCGTCGATTAACCTGAAGAAATCATAATTATTTTCACGAAGCGTAAAGCAAGCTTAAAACTAAAGAAACACTATTGGCTGCTATCAAACAAATCCAGGTTGTTACTGGAAAATATGTTCAGGATTTATAAATCTATTTGGACATATGGAATACAGCTGTGGTGCACGGAAGCCAATTCAAACATATACATAGAATATGATCTCTATCTATAACTCAGTTCAGCGAGACGAAACACATTATGAGTTAAGCTCGCCCGTGTACCTACATGAATTAGTTGTTTTTGGGTACAAAAAACAATTAATATACATTCCAAATCCAAAGGTTCCAATTAAAATGCTAAGGATTAATATAATACACCATGGTAAATCACAAAGATAAAAGAAGTCGTCACTCATGCAGATGACAAAGTAAAATAATAGGATTACGACGCATCCTAATAAACTGGCATCAATCTTGATGATAACGAAGATATTCAGGAGGCTCTTAGGGCTTATCCCACAAAGCTTGATACATCTGAACATATCATAAAACGGATTGATGTGGACACAACAATGGACGCATACTATTCATGACAACATTCTGTTTAAACACAACAGATGTTAAATGTCAGTAAACGGACAAATTGCATCAGAAAGAGAAAAAAACAGTTCAAAGGTTGGTTCTTTACATTTGAGAAATGCTCAGCAAAAATACAATATGTACTAATGTTTCCTTAGACTTTTATTGATCTTTTGATCGAATTCCGTTATAAATCGCTCACCGCTTGAAACTGCCCTAACTCTTTGAATATCTCTCAATATTCTCTCTGTATATTAATATCGTCTAGTCCAACAGCGGACGTCTTTCGGCTGAAATGATGACGATATCTATTTACGAGGGATGTGATTGTGTAATTATTAATGTACCGGTTTTAAGAATTTTAAATGAGGTGTAAATACTTCATAAAGTATAGTCTTTCTATTTCTAAAACACAAAAAAACAAATTTATCAAATGAAGATGAGTTTGTTGTCTACAACAAACTCATCTCTATTTTTTACCAAATCTATTTGGCGCCGATTCATAAAGTAATTAGAACTGCTTAGCTTACAGCTTACTCAAGATGAAAACGTAAACTAGCAAGGTTACGTACTTGTAAAACTATGTAACTTTAAAGTTGTATGTTCAGGTAACCCTGATGTAATCAATAGTGAGCGCGAAATCCTTACGTATAGTGCAAGAAAGGTGTATGGGTGAATGTCCTATGAGTCGTACGCTATATATAGCTGCACTATTTTGGCTGCTGCCATGTGACGCGATATGAGGCTAGTTCCCTTGTCTTTCTTTTATTTCTTCTTTTTGAAGGGTATGTTTACGTTTTGTTTGTTTGTGTTTATGAAAAAGTTAGTAAATAAATCTATATCCTTCTCCTTATTCTTCCTTACATCACGTATTATAAAACCAACTCCTCCAACGCGTGTGTTTGTCTCTTCGCGATCAACTCAAAAACTGTTTATTTTTCTGGTTTTCACCAATAGACAGAGGGATTCTTGAAGAAGGTGTACTTAATATAACACACATACTTATAGAAAAGCCGACAATTTCAAAGATTTGTAGGTAACGAGGTTGGGGAGAGGGGCGGCGTCTAGTATGTAATAAATATTGAAACTACAGATATAAGTAACAAATTATTATGAGTCAACATTTCAAACGCGTTCAGTCTAGAATTTCATATAGAACAAAATAATGCTTAGTTCAGGTAAGTAGACTTTGTAGGTAGTACTTTATTTACATGTTAAAATAACACGGCAAAAGATAATCCCAGATCACATTACTAATGACTAATCATTATTCCTGTTGCAGTAAGACTAACAAATAGGACATTCTTAGAACGCGCCCAGAAGAAGCCCATTATTCACGGCGCGGTTTTAATGGCAGTTGGACCGCCAGTGCTCCAAATGGTTGGGAGAGCGATAAAGAGAGATATTGTTGAATGGGCGAGCAGTTTCAACGTTATCTCTCTCGTGGCGGTACAAGATATGTGAGAATATTAATTAATGAGCAACATGCGGTCGTAAAATATTCAGTATTAAATTTTGAAAGCTTTTGTAAGTTCTTTTATTGAAGTGCATCTGAATTGGTCCATCTATCGTGCGGAGAGACGGTTGACCAGCTTCAGACTGTACCTAGGTACCGGTAGGTAGACAGGTCGCTTGTAGAACCAACAGAAAAGAACTAGTGACCTGCCTCGGCTTTACTCGGATTTACTTTTATAATTATTACACACAAAGTTTTCTCGTTTTTTATTAGTTAGTAAGTATCAATATTTATCGCGTGCTGTAAAAGAAGTAAGTAGAGAAACGAACGGGCGCAGACCATCGGGGTTACCATCGCGCTCTTGTGTGGAGCGGGATATAGTGTCAGACTTTTACTGACTAAAAACCCACTCCTGTTCCTTCGTTGCCTTCGTACCAGGGCCCCGGGTTTCGTTTTCACACAACCCATGGCCCCAGTAGGCTTCAACCCTGCTGGGCCCCTACGATTTGCTGACATTTCCCGTCGACGACTTGGGCTCGGGGTAGTGTGAAAGCGAAGCCTTCATAAGGGATTAAGGCAAAGAAGGAACAGGAGTGAGTTTTTAGTCAGTAAAAGTCTGACACTATCTCCCGCTCTGCCCAAGAGCGCGATTTGTTATTAGATGATTTTTCAACCTAAAAAAAACAACACTGGAAATAGGAATGAAACACGTGCAAAGGTTTCATTCTTATTTCAGTGTGGGTAAGAGACAGAGCTATACAGGTTGTCTAGCGCCATCTCTTACCCGCACTGGAAATAAGAATGAAACAATCTTACTTTAAACGTCATGGTACAGGTCTTTGTTTTATAATACGTAAGTCTCTTAATTAGATATCCCGAGAGGTTTTAGTGAAAGTGATAAGTATTTAACTTTCATAGCCTTTCTTGGATTTAACTAACAGTAGCTTACCTACTGCTACTACATTTTGTATTGTCTCTACAACACACATACTAACGCGATCAAATGACATGCTGTAAAGGGCAAATTTTATCTCTATTATGTATGTACTTGTGCCGTTAGATAAACATTTTGTGGTTCATAAAGCCACCGAAATATACAGATAAACGATCTTCTAACAAGATATTTAGCTAAATAAAGAATGGTGCCATGGCAGGGGCGCCGACTCCGTGGGTGCTCGGGGGCTCGAGCATCCATGAGAAATAAACAGTGGGTGCCGAGCACCCCTGAGAATGGACATCAAGTAACAGATTAGTAATCACCTATTAGGGATGGGCGTTTTTTCATTACCCGACGACCTGTTTAGCGCAGTGGTTTAGAGAGCCGGTTGAGACGCAAGGATCACGGGTTCGATTCCCGCACCAACACAAATGTTTGTTGATGAAACAGATATTTGTTTTGGGTCTGGGTGTTTGTGGTACCTTCGTTGTTTCTGGTTTCTATAGTATTCGCAGTATATAACTAGGACCTTTATTTATTTGTCGGTCGATCAGTGTGCATTTCTCTTCTCACAATTCGCTACTTTTTCGAGTCATAAAATGAGCATGAGCACCCATGAAGTTTCCCAAAAGTCGGCGCCCCTGTGCCAACTTTCTGTTTGTTTCTATGAAGTTAGGGCCCACCTTCCAATAACTATGTGTTATAATTATCGTTAGATAGATAACTTTGAGCTAATAATAATAACTACAAACTTACAGATTTCAGATTTTTTCCTATATTTGTGTTATGAGAACTTGCTTCATGCCAAATTTCAGGATTCTAGGACAACGGGAAGTACTCTATGAATTTTGATTCTCTTGAGGGTATTTAAATATACGTTTTTTTGCAACATAAACGGCTATGTTTTTCTTAGCCGCACAACAAGGAAGACACGTACGACCTTGTTCCACACTAAACGTGTTAATTTGTCATTGTGTCGTGACTGTGGCGTGCGGGACACTTTTCAAGACTGTAGTGGTAAAAACGTTGAACAGTGCTATAGGGGTCTTACTCGAATTACACGTGACAGTCACAAACGCCGCCACGAGAAGCTGGAAGCGGCCACAAAGGAAACTGAAGAGCACGACAGCCATTTTGTGGCCGGTGGCTGCAATTTTTTTTTAACGGTCTTAGGCCTCCAGCGTCAAACGTTTGCGGCGAATCCATATCAAATGTATTAGAAGAACTATGGGAAATATGCCGGTGGCGGCGTTTTGTGGTTGTGGCAGGTGGTTCGTGTGCGGTGACCCTAATATCCATCTTTAAAAGCCCTTGTTTAAATTCTCATGGCCAACTTTCTGATTGACTATCTTTTCGCGTTTACAGCGATGTATACCAGAGTTCGAGAACGCCGCTTTCATGGTGCAGATGGAGGCCACCAACACCTGCGGAGACAATGGCGGCAAGGTGTTCTGCATCCAGACTTCAGCTGGCACCTCTACCAGGTATGTATAACATTTTGAAGCGAAAGTATTTTGTCAATATACTTACTCGAAAGCCCACTGCAACACTCGACTCCATAATACTCCGATTCCAATCCCACCTCGGTTGCAATGACAAACTTTCTCCACTTGTATCAAAATGTACTATTTTCGGATTTCATAACAAGTATGCGACTGTTTCTCTATCTATTGAATGGGTTTGAAAAAGTCCTTCTAGTTGCAAGTTT
Source organism: Mythimna pallens (assembly GCA_961205895.1). Lineage (NCBI taxonomy): Eukaryota > Metazoa > Arthropoda > Insecta > Lepidoptera > Noctuidae > Mythimna > Mythimna pallens. The sequence continues at coordinate 3,754,291 of OY540824.1, forward strand.
CGATTAAGTTTTTTTTTTTATATCAATACCTAATAAAAAAACCGAGCAAGTGCGAGTGGGACTCGCGCAGTAAGGGTTCCGTACAAACTTACCTATGAAGATTTTACCGAATCACAATTTTTTTTTTTTTATTGTGACGTAACCACAAATTTACAGTTTTCAGATTTTATCCTATACTTGTGCTATAAGACCTTGCTTCATGCCAAATTTCAGAATTCTAGGTCAACGGGAAGTACCCTATGAATTTTAATTCCCTTGAGAGTGTCGAAATACACGTTTTTTGCGACATAAACGGCCGTATCTTTTTTCGTTAACTTTGATGTTTGATTTTTTCCCAGCTTCAAGGGACCGCAGACCTGAGTAATTGGTTTTATTTTCTACTTAACCTTCACGCGTTCCTGAGATAAAGGTTCTTGACAGACAGACAAAGTGCTCCCATAAGGGTTCCGTTTTTTTTAAACGCAACTTTTTTTTAAAGACCTAACGAATGACTGTGATCCAACCTGATGGTAAGCAGTGATGCAATCGTTGATAGTGAGGCGCACTAGTTTATTACGAGCCTATTCACTCTAGTCTTGAAGACACCAATTATAATCGGACGGCAAGACCGCTCCGAGCAAATTGTTCCAATCCTTCGATGTACGTGGTACAAACGACAAGACGAAACGCTTAGTCCGGACCGTAGTTAACTACTCAATTTAATTAATTTCTAATAATCTATACATTAATAAATCTGTAGAAATTTTTAGTTGTGCGCGCATCACGTATAATGTACGAAATCGATGTGCTCGTAGATAACTATTATGTATACATTAAAATTGTGTGTAACTTGATATATTACTTAGGCCTTGTTACATCGCAATCGGTTGACTATATCGAAATATAAAGTACATTCATTGGCGGTACGAAGTTCGCCGGGTTAGATAGTTCTATAATATAAATCTAAAAATAAAATAATAATAATAATATAATCTAAATATCAGTTTGTAAATTTGTAATCTTGGTATGCAATAAAGTATATATAAATAAATAAATCTGCCTAGCTTTATCCTAGTCCTAACTATGTCTTTGCCGTCTACGATTTGCAAATCGTACTAATATTATAAAAACGAAAGTTTGTATGTATAGACGTATGGATGTATGGGTATGGATGTGTGGATGTGTGAATGTGTGTATGTATAGATATATAGATGTATAGATGTATAGATGTATCGATGTGTAGATGTATAGATGTATAGATGTATGGATGAAATTTGTTACTCTATCACGCAAAAACTACTGAATGGATTTCGATAAAACTTGGTACTTAGGTAGCCCATGTTATGGAACGGCACGTAGGACACTTTTTATCCAGGGATATTTTTTTACTCTAACGCGGGCGAAGCCGCAGGCAGCAGCTAGTAGTGAATAATTCGCTTCTATTCCTTTCCCTTGCAGATCATGCGACAGCTGTCAAGCTGGGCAGTTCTCCAGCTACTATCTCACAGATCTCCACTACGAGCAGGACAACCAGACCTGGTGGCAGTCGGAGACCATGAAGGAGGGGATCCAGTACCCTAATCAGGTCAACTTGACGCTGCACTTGGGTAAGCTGGTTTTGATAAGTTATAGTTGTTTAACAGAGTAGGTACTGTAGATAAAGGCTACCGTTAAGAGGGCCCTTTTTCAATCGCCTATCGTCGACATCGAACTTCGACATAAATCGCAATCCAACGTGATGTTATACGAAAAGTCAACGCTAAAAAAGAGAGATAACGCCTGAAAATTGTATTAGCATTCGGTGATTTACTCGAATATTTTTTAAACCCTTTGAAGTTTTAGAAAAAAATTGTCGTCATTCAGAATCTTGATTAAATTTCAAGACTCCTATTGTTATACATTTTTGACTTTTTAAATTTTTGAGTAAATTATGAAGTGTCAAAGTTCATGCAAAATAGCAGATTTTCAGAGGTCTTTACTGAATTAGTTTTAGACAAATTTATAAATTGATTTCAATAAAAACCTATATAATATCCACAAGATACTGTGTTTCCAAAATATCTGATGAAAAATGTGTAATAACGTCATAATCGCGTAAAATCTGTTGTATGAAAAACAGTGAAAATGTATGTCGAGTTGCATTCCCTTAAGGTGGACTGGTTGATGATGAAGATAGTGTGGATAAAAAACAATAAGTGTTACGTTTGTAGGTATAAATGATATTTAATTTGCAAATTGGTTTAAAAAACACTTTTACACTTAAATTTTTTCGTCACTTTAAACTAGATGAGGCCGGTGTTAACGGTCCCGATTACGACTTGTAAGTCGCAGGTTCTAAACCCAGTCAGGTGCACTACTTTGTGTAATTTATTTCATCACCACTGCTATCAAAACGGAGAAGGAAAACATCGTGAGGAAACCGGCCTAGAACCAAAAATTCCTAAACTTGCTACATCCACCAATCTACACCGGTCTCTCGTGGTGAATTACGACCCATTCCCTCTCCTAGAGAGGTGGCCTGAGTCCCAGCAGTGAGAACATTGTGCTTATGATCGTGATGAAATGTAACATTAAGTATTTAGTTAGTTAGGTACCTATAACTAACCGAACCGATGATTCTATCTAGGTACTCTTAAATGATAATAGTAGATTATGTGACTAGGGGATAAAGCAGTGTCTTTAAGTCGCGGACGGCATGTTGTATTCCGAACGAAACGAAGGTTGCTAATTTTAATCCCGAACGTCTGTGAGGGATTTATATATCTAACTCCCGAGCAATGCGAGGGAGTTAATAAATAAACCTGAGTGAAGTGAGGAATTTAAACCGGCCAAGACAAAGACAGCTTTATCCCCGTTTTTGATACTCTATTTTTTACACCATTTGTGAGATAATTAAAAGACAATTTAGTAAAACAAGTATGGTATTATTTTCAAAATAATTTTAAGTATCACTCAACATGTTTAGAGATGTGAAACAACCAAAATTCACTATTAGATTCTATAGTTTTAATTTTCTATAAAGAAGGAACTCTTTCATTACTTTTTTTTTTTTGTTAGTGGCCAGTTTGATGCAGTGTACATTTTAATTCACTTAATGTTGACGGTTTTTGACGTTCCAAATTCAAATCTCATTATTCCCTAGGTATCGCCCATACTGCATTATCTCCCTAGGGACAGAATGACTTGCTTTAAGTGATGGTTGTATGACATATAAAGGGGCATTATCGAGCAGGTGGTGTAAAAATTATATTTATTTTGCAAATAGGTTTAAAAAACACTTTTACACGTCAATGCTTTTTTTTCGTCATTTTTTGAACTAGATGACGCCGGTGTTTCCTAGGTCACTACCCTGAGAAGAAACACCGAAACAAAGTCAGGAGTCAAAGTCTCTTTTAAGTCCATATGCAGTAAATATGTAATGGTCAAATCAAATGAGAACCCATGCAGATTTTTTTTTTGTTTATTCTTGATAGGTTCGCGCTTGACCGCTATCTCACCTGATGGAAAGCGACGATGCGGTCGACGATGGGGCGCGCTTACCTAGAATTTACCTATTCACTCTTGACTTAAAGATTCCCGGGTTGTAGCTATCAGGAACCTGGAATCTTCAAGGTTGCGGAGACGCCGATAGCAGATGTCGTCCCTGACGTACAAACACACCAGCGTGTGGTTTAAAATTGTGCTCCAGGGTAAACCCTCGGTAAGATAGGGACGACACGTCTGACGGACATCTTATCTGCGTCTCCGAAAGGAAAAAGAGGGAAGGTTTTTCAGTCTTCAGGTGATGATGGACTGCTGCGAGATTGGAATGCAGACCTATAATATTGCTGAGGTGCACTTTAAGTGAGAGGGAGTGCAGCCGCTGTTTAACTTTTCTCTTTTTCAACCTGAGAGTGAGGTAGGAGAGGAGAAGGAAGTGAAATGGAGTCCCATGCTGCTAACCTTCAGTCACGCACTGGCAGGACAGCATCATTCTGGAGACTGCGAGGACACCCGAGCCCCCCCGGAAATGACCATTGGGCTCTCTCATCTGGTCGCCAACCAGCACGATGGTGCATTCCGGGATTTTTCGTCAGTTGGTGGTGCAGCCTTTCATGTGTTGATAGCACATTCGGTGCCTCGGATCCAGCTACCCTCCGCGACTTCCCGATACGTCAATACCAGCGCGGGTCTGGCTGGTCTGCATACATTAGAACCGCCATTTCGACCCAACTCCTCTAAATTGGCTACACTGGGCATCGTACCGGAACACGGCTAGGCCGCTTGGCGGTACGTCTTTATCCAGTGGGTGGTCACAAGCCGTCGGTGGTCGAAACCTACCACCAGTTAATGTCAGCACCACCCAGGGACCACGTGTAGGGCCTATCTATGGGTGAATACCCATAGATAGGCCCTACACGTACCCCATACGTCCTACGGACGCGGGTGACTGAGCCCCCAAAAGATTTGCTGAGGCAGCAAATCTTTGCAGATAGCAGATTTGTCTGAGATGGTCTTTTGAAGAAAAAACCTTACAGATATGACTGGACCTCTGTCCAGTCAATCCAAGCATTTGTCAGTATTACCAAAGCTCAACTCAGGACTATTAAGGAGCTCAACGACTTGACGAACAAAACAAAGGAAAAAACATTTGGGTAGGCCGCAGAAAATACTCAAATTACTGAAAAGGGAAAAAAAGCAACCAACATAGTCCTCACGTTCACAGTAATAAAAGGAAATATATAGTTTACTTAAATGTAATACTTAGTAAAATATCAAATGGAAAACGAAGTACCTATATAAAAATCTTAATGTTGACAATTTCAGGCAAGGCATACGATATCACATACGTGAGGATCGTGTTCTACTCGCCCAGGCCTCAAAGTTTTGCCGTCTACAAGAAGACCGATGAAGAGAGAGTTTGGGAGCCGTTCCAATATTTCAGGTAACTAACCAATATTTAAGCCATCTTTGTACTTTATAAACTACTAGCTTTTGCCCGCGGCTTCGCTCCCGTCAACTGACTACTCTACCCTACTCTACCCTAATCTACCCTACTCTACCCTACTCTACCCTACTCTACCCTACTCTACCCTACTCTACCCTACTCTACCCTACTCTACCCTACTCTACCCTACTCTACCCTACTCTACCCTACTCTACCCTACTCTACCCTACTCTACCCTACTCTACCCTACTCTACCCTACTCTACCCTACTCTACCCTACTCTACCCTACTCTACCCTACTCTACCCTACTCTACCCTACTCTACCCTACTCTACCCTACTCTACCCTACTCTACCCTACTCTACCCTACTCTACCCTACTCTACCCTACTCTACCCTACTTTACCCTACTCTACCCTACTCAACTCTACTATACCCTACTCTACCCTACTGTACCCTACTCTACCCTACTCTATTCGAATTTTTCTCGCCGTAAAAACCATCCTTGAACTTCAACGAACATTTTAAAAAAAGAATTGGCCAAATTGGTCCAGGCGTTGTTGAGTTATGCGCTTACCAACACATTTTGCGATTCATTTTTATATTATAGATAGGTACAATGCCTAAACAGCTCATTAAGGATATTACCTACTACTTACCAATCCCACATACTGGGTCTTTATCTTCTTTTATTTATATGTACCTATATGTTACCGGCAATGTGTATATTTCAGGTATTCTATACAATACCTAGGCAATCTATAGAATACCTAACGCGTCCAGGCAATTTAGGAAAGACTATGAATATTATTGTCCATTACATACTTTATCTAGGTATCGATCTGCTCCGACTTTCGGTACTTCGGGTCACTCGTCCAAGGGGATGATGAGGTAGACCGGGACGTAACACATCGGATCAACGCAGGATGGATGAAATGGCGACAGGTCACGGAAACAACTTGTCACCCACGGATGCTCCTCAAGTTGAAGAGTAAAATCTACAAGTCCGTGATAAGACCTGTCATACTGTATGGATCAGAATGTTGGGCTGTGAAAAAGACGGATGAAAAAAGATTGCACGTAGCGGTGATGAGAATGTTAAGATGGATGTGTGGTGTGACGAGAATGGATAAAGTGAGAAATGAGTAGGTATATTAGGGGAAGTTTGAAAGTGGCGCCAGTGACTGAAAAGTTGAAAGGGAATCGTTTGTCTTGGTATGGTCATGTGAAGAGGAGGGATGAAACGTATGTTACTAAAAGAGTTATGAGTTTACATGTGGATGGATGGAGAGGAAGAGGGAGACCAAAGAAAAGATGGATGGATTGTGTGAAGAGTGATGTGAAAGAAAAGGAAGTTAGTGATAGTATGACGAGTGACAGGGCAGAATGGAAGAAGAAAACGTGTTGCGCCGACCCCAACTAACACGGGACAAGGGCAGATGATGATACTTAACCTAGGTAATGTATACAATTCCTAGGGATTATATAGAATACCTGCTAGTCCACCGGCAATGTGTAAAATGAATATATTTTGATCTATATTTATCTATGTCAACCATCCTACCTATAAAATGACGGATTTCTTAAGAACTTGACTAAACTAAAGACCTTAGTAGCCAGTTCGTTAAATCCCAAAAACAAAAACAAACTGACAAATGTCAAGTCTGTCATCAAAAATAGTGACAGTTGACATTTTGATTGACAAGTTTGACAACAGTTTGTTTTGGACTACGTGAAATTGGCATGTTATCACTATTGTTATTACTTTTATTTTTGTAAACTTGTAAGGAAAAAAAATGTGTTAATCGCTGAGCCAGATTTCAACGCAGTGCGCAGAAACGTAGCTCAAGAAGTACACAAGGTAAAAAATATGACTACTATCTGTAATCTAAAAATCTTAGAAATAAATCTTCTGACCTGACTTTCAAAGAACTGAAAGTCAGGTCAGTAGATAAACCCCTTTCCTTAGTCGAACGTAATTATTATATAACACATTGCATAGATTTATTCAACTTCAACTCTTCATAAAATATAGATTTATTAATATTTTATAACTCAGCAGGCACGATATTTTTCCATGAAGTTTCGCACTTCTCAATATTGGCAATAAGTCGCGATACGTATTAATTCCAGTATTTTTTCTCAGTGCGTCCTGCCGGGACACCTATGGCGTTGAAGAACAGAAGGCAGCCGAACTTGGTGCAGAAACCCGTGCCCTGTGTACCAGCGAGTACTCCGACATTTCACCCCTGACAGGAGGAAACGTTCTGTTCTCCACACTAGAAGGAAGACCCTCGGCTTTCACTTTTGATAACAGTCCTGAGTTGCAGGTACAATACTATTCCAGTTACTAGAAAGTGTAGTAATAATAAATCAGTTTAAAAAATAAAACTCCATGATTGTCATCAACATGTTAACCTCTCGAGCGCCCAGGGGTATTTTATTCTGTAATCACACATTTTTACGTAAATCACCAATAAAATAAAAAAAGACTGTATTTTTCTAAGAAAATCAAAGATATAGAAACCATAATTTTTGACCAAAAAAAATTTCATACGAGCATAATGTACAAAAATATAATTAAGCGTTTTTCAAGGTCATTGAAGTTGTACACACTGTATATATAAAGAAAATAATTTGTAGTGATATCCTGAGACTGAGATGTTCCATTTTAAAACTCTGGGGTAAGGCCTATAACCAGGTACAGACTACTTATAATTGATGCCAAAGTGGTTTTAACTACTTACTATAAATTGTCCAACACTAGTCTAGTCATGAAACCACTTCGTTACATTATACCTAATTGTCGAAGTGGTTATGTTATAACATCATTTAATTTCATTTTAAATAATTGCTGATTTCTTCATAGTGCTAGGGCCTATTCTCCGGTTACTTCTGGTGCCAAAAGCCCAAGACACAGGTCTTATTATAATTGAAAAATGTATGGATGCTACTTAGAGTACTTAGTGTAGGCGCACACTACGCGACACGCGACAGCGACAGCTCGGCGACTAGACGCGACGACAGCCCGGCGACTAGACGCGACGACAGCCTGCGGCCGACGGCCGAGAATTTCATAATATGTTATTCAAAGATTCGCACACTTGGCGTCTGAGTCGCGGAGGCGCAACGACAACCATCAGTCGCGCTCGCTCGCTTAGAGTTAGACTTGCTGGTTGGGTAATGGGCACAAACACAAATCAAAAGTAACAATAGGTATAAACCAAAATATATATTAACTACGATTCTATGTTCTTGGCACCAAAAGTGTTAAATAATAATTATTAAAGGTCAATTGCTTAAATAGATCCTTATGAAAGTATATATACGAGAAATCATGTTTATCACAATAATAGCAATACTTTGTGAAAATGGAATAAACATACCATGCAAAACTGTGAAACTGTAAGCTTTTTATGCTTCAAGGAGATTATTTCTTTTTTATAATAATATAATATTCCACAACTATCACACAACGCCGTCTAGTCCCAAGCTAAGCAGAGCTTGTGTTATGAGTACTAGACAACTGATAAATATACTTATATATTTCTAAATACATACATATTATACATAAAAAACACCCAGACACCAAATAAATGATCGTGCTCATCACACAAACATTTATCTTAGGTGGGAATCGAACCCACGACCTCCGGCATAGCAGTCAGGGTCACTAACCACTAGATCAACAGGCCAGTCAGTTTTTGCATTCAAAAGTATTTTTTTTATTTCTGGTATTTAGAGGCTTCGGATGACTATGCCAGCCTCATGGGATCGATCCTATTGTAGCATTTTGGGCATCTTGCAAGCTGCGATAGCAGACTGCAAACCACCCATTACTCTTCTCTATCCCCTACTCACATCTTCAAATATAGTTCCTCACTCTATACTCATATTCTCTGCCCCTCTCTATGCTTTCTCTCTTTCATACATCGTTTTAGGAACCTGTAAATAATCTGTGCTTCTTCAGACATTGCAGCAGTGCGAGTGACAGAGCAGTGGAGGCCGAGTGGTAACGGTACTCGCGACCTACAAAACTTACGATTTGTAGGTCGCGGGGTCAAACCCAGCCAGGCGCATTACTTTGTATAATTTATTTCATCACCACTGCTCTCAAAACGGTGAAGGAAAACATCGTGAGGAAACCAAAAAAAATCGAAGACATATGACATTCACCAATCCGCACTGGGCCCGCGTGGTGGATTACGGCCCATGCCCTCTCCTAGAGAGGAGGCCTGAGTCCCAACAGTGGGAACATTAAAAGGCTGATTATGCTATGCTTTGCTATGCTTCAGACATTGGCTGGCTCAGACTCATATTAATTCCACCATTGTGGTGATTAATATTTGGTAACAGGCTCCTCCTCAGTTCGCGATACTGGTCACATTCCACCATCACATGAATGATATCTTCGGGCACCTGAAATGTATCGCACAGTGGCGATTAAATAATGATACTGTTACTTTATTTATTTTAAACATATCTCCACACTAAGAACTCCTGTACCATGGGTGCGAAGACAGACATGTAAACTCGCATACACTTATTGTTTCTCCATTGCAAAATAATTGTTTGCAAAGCTTGTCTTAGTACATTAGCCTGCTGGCCTGTTTGTCTAGTGGTTAGTGGCCCTGAATGCTATGCCGGAGGTTGTGGGTTCGATTCCTACCCATGACAAAAATGTTTGGGTGATGAGCACAATCATTTGTTCTATGTCTGGGTGTAATTTATATATAATATGAACGTATTTAGAAATATATAAGTATGTTTATCAGTTGTCTAGTACTCATAACACAAACTCTGCTTAGCTTGGGACTAGACGGCGTTGTGTGATATATGTGAAAAAAAAAACTTCATATCTATAAATTGGTTTAAACTATTTTACATAACTATTAAATGACTTTAATTCAATTTATTTTTAACTCATTCTTACCTTTGCAATTAGGAATGGGTAACCGCCACGGACCTCCGAATCTCACTAGACCGTCTGAACACCTTCGGAGACGAGATCTTCGGGGATGTGCAGGTGCTGCAGTCGTATTGGTACGCCATCGCTGACGTTGCTGTGGGGGCGAGGTGCAAGTGTAATGGCCATGCTTCTGTTTGCGAGACCCAGGAACTGTCTGATGGCTCACGGACCAGGGCTTGCAGGTAATAATGTTATTCTGTGAAGCAGATATACTTTACTGGGTTCTATAGTTCTCTTTAATAATCCACCACTCAGTAATCCAATATCTATATACATAAAAGGCAATGTTCTGATTCCCTCACTGACCCCATTCCAGCTCTTGAGCCTAGTTTTGAGTTACCTTTTTGGATTTAAATAGAGAATATTTCATATTTTAATTCATAATCATTAAAGGGGTGATATGTGTTTGGTTTGTGTCGCGGCTATATGGATGTAAACCACGGTTGTTGAAGGTCATGGATTACAACTGCTGTCTACACGGATTGAAACCAGCAAGGTCACCTTGGTTGGGACGTTGGTTTGCAACCATCTGGTCACCCCTTTATTTGCTAATATGGGTAATTACATAAAGTTATTGAAAGTATAGCACAGTCCAACCATATTACACCTTGAGGCTTATAGGGGTCCAAAGTTTGTATGGGAAACCTACTTTCATGGTAGAAGTTAGTGCACTATAATTCACCTCTAATGAAATTTTGTGACGAGAGAGTATGTACTTGTACCTATTAAGTTTTTAATAATAAGTGTATTACCACTACTGCAAAAATATACATTTTAATATAATAATAACATGGTCTTAATATCTATGTCGTGGCCAGATTTTAGATTTGATCACTTCATGATATGGCCAACTAAAACTGGCCAGATAGTTGAAACCTTTACATTTGATGATATGTCAATCCTCGTTTGGCCATAACATTGATGTAGGATTTCTATGATAATAAAAGGTCTAAAGAAAGTAGGCCTAACGAGGCTTTACATATCATCAAACTGTAATGTTTAAAACGATCTGGCCAGTTTTACTTGGCCGTTTCATGAAGTGATCAATTTCTATCATTTGGTCACGACATCTACACTAATATTATAAAGAGGTAAAGATTGAGTTTTTGTTTGTAGGAGGTAATCACTGAAAGTACTGGTCCAATTGCGATTCTTTTTTCACCGATAGAAAGATGCTTTATTCCTAAGTGACATAGGCTATATTTTATATATGCGAGCGAAGTCGCGGGCAAAATCTAGTAATGTACTCCTATATTAAGCCACATGCCTTAATAGGCATGGTTTCCTATATTTAGTTTATTCTAAATTCACCTGAGGTATCCAAATGAAAACCTGTCCTGTGAAATCCTTCACAGTTCTATCATTTTAGTGGCAGAAAGAGGATGTGAATAACAACATCATGTAGGTAATAATGTGATGGTGATGTGAGTCAGAGGAAATGCATTATTATGCTGGTGCAGATAATAATTATTTTGCGGATATGTGAAAGTACGTCATAATTTTTAGAGTGGTGAGTAATACAAGTTAATAAATATTTAAGAATTATATCTAATAAAAGTTGACAGCGTCAAAAAACAGCCGCACAAAAAAACCTGATTACATATTATTTCTTGTCACTCAGTCACACAGTCTTAACTGACGGCGCCCATTCACGAACGGGTACGTACAGTACTGGTAGGTAAGAAGATAGACTTGTTAGAAGGTAATAAGTCTGCCGAAATTCCAGTTATAAAACTAAAGGTAGAACTACACTGCGCACATGTGTGCTACACACATGTGCGCAGTGTATCTTGGCGCGTCGATCTCCATACATTTTATATGGAAACTAGACTTGTAGAGCTACACTTGATCCACGCCATACGACACCACGCGACGTCGTTCTACGTACAAATCAGGCGTGCGTTACACAAAAACAAATGCTTCTTGCATTTGTTTTGGAATGGGCAGTCTGGCATAGCGGCAATCATTTGCAGGATGGTGTGCGTGCCTGCTTGCCTTGTACTGCGTTGTCACTCACACTTTACATAAATTGAACCTCATTTATTTTCCAGATGTGAACACAACACAGCCGGCCGGGACTGCGAGAGGTGTCTAGACTTCTACAACGACGCGCCGTGGGGCAGGGCTTCGCCTACCAATGTACACGAGTGCAAGGGTTAGTCTCACTTACATTGCTTGCCGAGTGCATTGCGAATTTGAGATTCGATGCGAAGGTTTTTAATAAGATGGTGATGGATGGATAACAAACGATGCTGTATAAGCTATTGGGTAATATAAAGCCTGCCATCCACGGACGCGTAGCTTTATAGCCTTATAGGCGTATTAAGCTTACATAAAAAGAAATTATGAAACTGTAGCGTCTATGAAGCTACGCGGCCGTGGATAGTAGGCCTAAGACTAAACATAGCCTTATTATGTTTCTGACATATTAATTTCCTGAAATTACCTAAACCTAGCTTCCATCCAGTGTAAAAAGAACCCTAATTTCTATTCCAAGACATGTTCTATCCGTGTGCCAAATTTCATAGAAATTCGTTCAGTGATTTAAGCGAAAAGGAGTAACAAACGTGAAAACTAACAAACTTTTGCTTTTATAACATTAGTGTGATATTGACATCATCTTTCATTAAATATTACCTCTCGGGCTCTTTATAAAGAAGCAGAAGCGGCAGAGCGGAAAAGCGGAGACGAGTAAATATATTTCTTGATACAGAATAGAACTCGTTAGGTAATATGTAGGTAGGTATACCGTCTGTCCGTGTCGTCCGTGTCGTCTGATCCGGAACTAAACAGTTTAAAAATCCTGTTTATGTATGCCCATTATATTATTACCATTATAATGCCTAGCGAATTTAAAATATCTGCTATAAGAGCTAAATATTTACTACTATCAAACATGTATTTACTTGAGATCCGTCGAACTACAATATATTATGCATTCACCTAAACCTTTCTCATGAATCACTCTGTCTACTGGTGAAAACCGCATCGAAATCCGTTCTGTAGTTTTTGAGTTTATCACGAACGAAAGCGCAGTGGGGGACTTTGTCATTGGTTCAAGGTCAATGTAATGGTGTGTCCAGACCTGGCGAATACGCCGCTCGCGCGTAGTTGGTTTCTTTCGAGTATGAACCCCCTGAGCCGCTCAAGTACGGCGCGTAGATTGCGCGCGCGCGGCGCAGTGATTTCGTACGAACATGAAATGCACGCGCGCAGCTCGCGAACGGCTCGCGAGCGACGCATTCGCCAGATTACACACACCGTTACCGTTCACTCATTTCACTTGAACAGTTTTAGAATATACTGGAAGAGTGTGGGTGTATCCGTTTCTGACATGATGTTTAGATTACGCATACACAAATATAAAATAATATTCAAACAATTTTATTTTATGCTAACTTCTCCCAGTCTCCTCGTCGGCGCACACTGGTCCCGTTTTGAAAAAAAGTGAACATTCGATAAAAAATTACATTTTGGCGTCGGAAAAAATTTCATTCGATAGGTTTTTTTATGAGTAACAACAATTGTTCTACGACTTTTCTTAAAATTTGGTATTTTATGATGAAAAAAAATATTTCTGAAAAAAATGTATGATAGTCACGCCTCCTTGCCGCTTTTAGATCCTTGTTGTCACCTCGAACTGACCACATTTTGAAGTCGATATTGTATGAAATGAAGGGGCTTGGAGACCCATGCCCCACCCCATGATGGGGTGGGAGACCTCATTTAAGTTGTTCTTTATTTAAATATTAAATTATATTATGTGTTTAAAAAAAAAAGTACTTTGAACCAGTATTGTTCTAATTGTTACGAGTATTACTCATAACCCCCTTTCTTATTCTTTGATTTCATCATAAAATTAACCTCTGTACATTTTGGCGTTCTAGGTCGTAAGGTTTGGGCTCGACGTTGATGAGTCAGGACTTTGCCTTTTATACAACACTAGTTTCTGTCAGCGGCATCGTCCGCGTAAAAGTCGCTTTCTCCATACAAACTTTGGACTCCCGTTTCATCACCTTAGGAGATGATTTTTAAAAAATCCTCTCGTAGTGCTCGCCTTGTGCAGAATTTCATGTTCTTTGTTCCTGTAGTTTCGGTTGTGCGTTGATATGTCAGTCAGTCATTTTCTCTTTTTATATTTTTAGATTAGTTTTAGTATATGTGATACCCGAAACACGTGTGTAGTATTTTTAATAAAAATACTTTGATTAGTTTGATTTGCTAGAATTAATTTTTCAGCACTTGGCAGTAGTATTTGCAGCGGCAGGCTATTTTCAGAAGCTTGTCTAGTTTAAGAAGCCAAGTGGAGTCGCCTCTTACTTTTAAAAAATGCAGAATATTTGGTATTCATTCAGCACTATTTGCCAGTTGTTAATTTTGAATACAATACTATACTAATTAATAAAACAAAAATTTTTGACGTGCGATTATAAAAATAAACGGTGTCCATAAACTATTGTAATATGATTTGCCTTGTGTAAAATAATGAGGTTTGTTTAAATTTTATGATCCGGAATTCGGTCGGATACTGAATTACTATCCGGTATCCGGCCGGATAGTTAAAACAAGGCCGAATAGGTCGGATACCGGATAGTTACCGGATATCCGTTTCATCTCTAATTTTTATGTAAAGAATCAGATGTACAAAATTTCATAATTTTATCATGAAATTTCATTAAGTTATAAGCTTGTTATGTTACCTAGTTGTCCACACAAATACATTGTCACCGGGCCATCCGGGCGACTCAGGGGTTGTTTTACTCCTACACTCAGCTGTACGCTTGCATCTAATACCCGCTATGACCTGCCGTGACCTGTGTTGTACTTAGTGTCGGTGATGTCCAAGTAGTAACCTTTTATAAATATTTTTGGGAAAAAGTTTAACATGGTGTAAAAAATATTGGAATCGTAAACCTAACTTTTGTAGGGTGTTCTGAAGAGGTCCATAATGGTTCCTATATAAAATAACTGACGGTACACTCATTGGGCTGAGGCAAATGTTGTAATGAGTAACGTTTCTCCGAAATAAAGAATTTAGCCGTTTGATGTGAAAGTAAAATAAATGAATTAGTTATTTGCGGAATTAATTGCAAGCACAGAATTATTAGTTATCTACATTAGTGCAGTTTACGAACTTGATGCGGAGATGATGCGGGTAACAGAAAGTAATAACATTAATAACTTATTATAGTGAAACCACAGTAAACGTCACGGGAGAATGACTCCAGCTGCGTACCTTAGGTCATCAGCTGTTGTCATCTAAGCGACCTAATCTAATGAATCTAATGTCTATGTCGACAACTGCTGGGCAAAGTGTGAGATAGGAAAGCATTTATGATTTTAATTTTCGAGCGCAGTTATATTATTTATCTTCTACACACTGATCAAAATTCGAAGTGATAACTGTCCGCCTAAAGGCTTCAAATCATTCGTTGCTAAATGCCGCGCGACGGCAGCGCGACAGCAGCGGTGCCGCCGCACTGCTTTGTTATCTATCTATCTATATAGTAGTTTATAAAAATGACTAGCTGTTCGTTGGTCTCGCTAAAACTCAAAATCGGCTGGACCGATTTAGATAATATTCGTCTTGAAATATTCGAGATAGTTCAGGGAAGGTTTAAATGGTGAGAAAAAATGGAAAAAGTCACGAAAAAAAAAAACCGAATACAACGCCATCTCTAATTAAAATGTCATTATAAAATGAATTATGCTGTTCTGGTAATGCCAGTAGATGGCGTTACCCTTACTATTAGACGGTACGAAGTTCGCCGGGTCAGCTAGTTCCATATAATAATTAACGTGCGCTGCAGTTGCGCTGCACGCTACTTTGTTATTGACATGGAATAACAAAGCAGCGCGGCGGTAGCGCTGCAGCTGCGTTGCCGTCGCGCGGCACTTTGCTGCTAATTTGAAGGAGCCCTAATATTTTTGTACCATGACATTAGTCATTCTTATAATACTTATGCCGATACAACAGCACAACAAGGTAAAGATATAAACTGAACCTACATACTCCACGCAATGTCGGAGAGTTAGTTTGCTCCGTCCGACAGCGATATGGATCGACAGATCAGACGCCCTACTAGTAGCTCTCAACGCGATCCTTTTGACGACCTAAACTAAACTGTTAAAGGGATGGAACTATATAGGGTGACTGGTAATTAGTGACCGATACTTAAATACTTGATTGTACTCATGATTACAACTTTCCCAAATAAAATTTTTACTTTTTAATTTAGTAGTTAACAACTGAAACGTAGTTACACACACTGATTACGTACACCGCTGGGTTTGCAAGCTGCGCGGGTGTTCTATCACTATTGTAGGTACGACGGCGTCACGCGGCTAACAGCTGAGCGGTCGCTAATCACAGTCGCGCGCGTATTACAAACAGCCTTAGATTCAAACAGCTGTTTTGTTGTGATAAAACTAGTGAGTATATAAAAAAAAGTTTCTTTGGGAAAGTTGTTTGTAATAATGAGTAAAATCAGGTGTTTAAGTATCAGACACTAATTACCAGTCACCCTATATACAGTGTATAGCTCCATTCCTCTTTTTCACTCGCATGCTTAACATTTTGACATATCATGGAAAGGACCCTGATGTTGCTTGGGACGCGTGTGCCAGCGTTGCGTATGCCAAGTATTTTCGTAAGTCATGCTTGAAAACATCATACAAATTCAGTCAAATGGGGTAAATAGAAACAAAACTTCAAAGGGTATTTTCATATTTGAATATTTGTTGCAGCATTTAACTATATCAATTAATTAATGAATTATTATTCTAAAAAGTCGATGCTTTGTTAGAAGCCAAATATGGTGTCAAAGTGAAAAACCAGACAAAGTTTTGTTTCTATTCACCCCTGCGTTTCTATTTACCCCGTTTTACGGTTCAAGAGACTAGATTCGATGATGCGTAGCATACGTTGCATACGTGGGTTCAGTTTGTCTTTAACTTAACGCCACCACACCCTGATTAATGTCCATTTACAGCTTGCAACTGCAACGGTTTCTCGAACAAGTGCGAGTTCGACAAGGATCTGTACGAGAGGACTGGCCACGGAGGTCGCTGCAAGGATTGTGCGGAGAACAGGGACGGAGCTAACTGTGAGAGGTGCAAGGAGAACTTCTTCCAGGGTTCTGGAGATATCTGCTTGCCTTGCAACTGCAATCCTACCGGTAAGTACTGTTATAAACCTTCTGATATTAAAGAAACATGGAAAAAAGAGTATTAGGTATATAGTTTTTAGACGTTAGAAAGGCGTCAGAGATGCTCTTCTTCTTGATCGTTTCATTCTTGCCAGAGTGGTCGTGGTTATCACGAAGTTAGCTCTCCGGAAGCCGTCAGCGTATGCCGCACGACTTCCCACCACTTTCAGAGATGCTGGACGATCATAAATATCAAATCCATCTAAAACTCTGTGGCATGCTGACTACTTGGTGGATCGCAGTCAAGCATTGGTTTCAATCAATTAAAAAAAAACAACTTAACCCAATTTCTAAATTGAGTATTAATTGATGTTCAGATGTGGTTCAGAGCTTGGCAAAATCTAATTTAGCATCATATGCGCAGCGTCAAATTCTCAAATTAGAAACCGATAACGAGCCACCTTAGCCAAGTTACAATCGTATCGTTCGCGCTGAACGCTTCGAGTAGGCCACGCCTCCGATTCCTTTGTTCTGACGTCATCTCAACGCTCAGTCACGTGGTCCGAACAAAGGAATTGGAGGCGTGGCCTACTCGAAGCGTTTGGCGTGTACGATACGATTGTAACTTGGCTAGGGGGGCTGGTTCGTTTTTCACGTTATAGCCCTCTTACCAATCTTTCACAGTAGAGTAGTCACTTTTTGTGGGATATCATCAAACGAGTCCTCCCGCTCTAGGTGGAAAGTGTCAGAATTTACTGATTAAAACTGACCTGCCTTGCCATCGTTAGCATCGTTCACAATACTATAGTTAATTTGTTTGTCCAGGATCCCGCAGCCTCCAGTGTAACGCGGAAGGCAAGTGCCAGTGCAAGCCTGGCGTGACTGGCGACAAGTGTGACGTCTGCGCACCGAACCACTACGAGTTCACCGCACAAGGCTGTAAGCCCTGCGGTTGTAACGAGTCGGGCTCCTACGCCAACACGCCCCAGTGTGACCCGCAGACTGGCGTGTGTCTGTGCAAGCAGAATGTGGAGGGAAGACGTTGTAGAGAGTTAGTAATCAAATTCAACCTATCTTTTCGTCGACACTTCACCACTGTTGAACTACCTAACAGGATATTATATTGATCAGTTTGATATATGTAATATATCAGTAGGTACTTACAAAAAGGTGTGGTATAGGTGTTGCATGACAGTATCCTCTGTCACAAAAAAATAAATTGTTATATTATATTTTCTATTAAATGTAATAATATTACCCAATTTATAACCCTTTTATAACATATTCTGATACTTGCAAGTAAATCAATATAGATATAGAGTAAATACTTCCCGTTGACTTAGAATCATGAAAGGCAAGAAGTGAGATCTTATAGCGAAAATTCTATGCCTATGGTGACGATGGTGAAACTAGTAGACCTATGCCCAAATCTATTGTCTCCACATCTTCCAGATGCAAGCCAGGTTTCTTCAATCTAGACATCAGCAACGAGTTTGGCTGCACCCCATGCTTCTGTTTCGGTCACTCCTCGCAGTGCAGCTCAGCCCCCAAGTACCAGGCCCATCAGACCAGCGCGCACTTCATCAGGGATGCCGAGAAATGGGCTGCAGAAGATGAACAGGAAAAAATCGCAAAACTGCAGTTCAATGCTAACACACAGAACATAGGTAAGAACTGACTATTTCAGGGGCGCCGGCTTTTAGAAAACCTCATGGGTGCTCATGCTCATTTGATGGACTCGAAAAAGCGGTTTAAGTGTGAGAAGAGAAATGCTCACTGATCGACCGACCAATAAATAAATGTCCTACTTACATACTGCGTACTTAATTACTATGTTTAATAAAATTTAAAATGAAACCAGTATATAAAAATGAAGTTTTTAGTATCAAGAAATATTATAATTTATACGTAACCTAAAAGGCGATTACTGATCTGTGTCGAGCCCTCGAGCACCCGCGGAGTCGGCGCCCCTGGACTATTTTGTATGATACTACAGCACATCAAATCTAAGAGGTACTGATTGACAGTTTTGACAGATTGGATAAGGTTGGACTCAAAGAAATCAATTATTTACAATATCCGATTCTGAAGAGATATTGATTTAATTTCTTTGTATTTACTTATCGATTACAGTTTTACTTAATAATTATGTTATTGTGTAAGCTCATATATTGATAAATCTTTGATTTTACTAGTAAATCTTAGGATATACCAACTTGTGTAGTCAGAATTTTATAAGAGACCAGGTTTTGCCCGCGGCTTTGCTCCCGTCAACTGACTAGTTTATTCTGCTCTACCCAACTCTTCCATACTCTATACTACTCTACCCTACTACCAATTTTTTTAATTTTTTTCTTTCTTCCTTTCAATAACAAAAACAACAAAAAAAGAAATTAATGAAATCGGTCCAGCCGTTCACGCGTGATGGCGTGACCAAGAAAAATAGGGATTCATTTTTTATATATATAGTAGATCTCCTAAGAATGGTTTGGGCTTTTCAATTCTATATAAACCTTACCGACATTTAAATGATTAATTTTGAGTTTCTTAGTTTAAACAGAGGGGACACATTTGAAAACTAACAATATTTCTAAATGTATCTGTAACAAACTAATCATCTCTCCCCCAGCTGTTTCCTCACAAGGCGCCGAGACGCTATACTTCATCGCTTCAAGCCAGTTCCTGGGCGACCAGCGACCTTCATACAACCATGACTTGAAGTTCTCGATGCGTCTTGGAGAAGTGAGAGGCTACCCTTCAGCTCAAGATATTATCCTCGAAGGACCTAGGGCGTCCGTATCCATCAATATCTACGCTCAGAATAATCCGGAACCCACCAATCAGGTATGTTTAGTTTTTTTTTTTAACATTATCTGGTTGCTGTACGCGATTTTTTTAATGTAGTGATTTTGCAAGACGAAGGTTACGCTTATTGTTGTATGCGATTTAGTTAACATCAACTATGCTGCACTATATTTGCGATTGTATAAACTGTGTATATCTTTATTTTTGTAGTTACTATTACAAGCAGAAGGTTATGTGTACATTTCTTAGTAGAATTTGTATTATCGGTTAGGCCTATTGTTTACGGACGCGTAGCGCGTTCATAGACGCGTACGCTTGCTCACAGCTTACATACAAAACCTTGAAACTCTTTAGTCGAAGTGGCAATGTCGTGCCGTCGTGTCATACACCAAGTGTATAATGACGAATACGCGTCTATGAAGCTAAGCGTCCTCGGACAGTAGGCCTTATTATGGCTTTTTATATTTTTGGACAAAAAATGTGTTGATATACACGGTGTCTTTGACATCGACGCACAAACGGATATCACAAAACGGATACATGATTCTGAAATTAGGAAAAAATATGTACTTTTTAAAATTTAAACTGAAATTCGTTATTCTAACCAACCATGACGATATTTTTAGTAAAAAAAAAACAAAAAAAAAATAGATTTAAAAAATAATAAATTAAAAAGTCATCGGGGTATATTCGTTATTCTAACCTCGATGACATTTTATTTTTTTAAATTAATCAACTAATTTTTTTTTCACTAAAAGTGTTAGAATAACGATGTAATACAGTTAAAAGTAAAAAACGTAAAGATTTTGTAACAAAAAAATTAGGAAAATACTGACAAAAAATTCCACCACTGGGGGGTCCAGAATCATGTACTGGATCCATGGTATTCGTTTGTGCGTCGATGTCAAAGACACCCTGTATAGACTTCATTGATATTTTTAAATGCGCATAAGATTTGCGAATAATTTAACGCTATCTTTCTCCTCTCATCTTACAAATTGTTTCAGGCGCAAGAGTACACCTTCAGACTTCACGAAGACCCTCGCTACGGCTGGTCTCCAACCCTTTCCAACTTCGAATTCATGTCCCTTCTCCAAAACCTGACTGCCATCAAAATTAGGGGTACCTACAACAAGCCTGGTGAAGGTTACTTGATGAACTTCAAACTGGAAACTGCCAAAGTTGGGCGAGAGAAGGGTTCTGCTCCAGCTAATTGGGTGGAGAAGTGTTCCTGTCCGAAGGCGTACGTTGGAGACTACTGTGAGGAGTGCGCCCCAGGGTTCAAGCATGAGCCCGCGAATGGCGGACCTTACTCGGCGTGCATACCTTGTGACTGTAATGGACACGCGCATATCTGTGATACAGCTACCGGTAGGTTTCATAATCATCGTTACACACATCATCAGTTTCTCAGTACATCCAAGGAAATACGATATCTGTAATTAATGAAATATCATTTTTTTTTACTTTCTCGAAAGTCAAGCTTTGGAAGTGTGCCCAATATCGTCAGCTGACACTCCTATTTCATTAAAGTTTTATCATCTTATGACATAGCTCAAAGAATCGCCAAACTTGAGTGGCAGTGGGCAGGGTACATTGCTCGCAAAACAGACGGTTGATGGGCCCGCAAGTTTCTGGAGTGTTGATTGCTTACTGGAAGACGCTGCGTTGGCGCAGCCTTCCACATGGTGGACCCATGACCTGGTTAGGGTCGCGGGATTTCGATGGATGATCGCGGCACTTGGGAGAGGCTTATCTCCAACCGTGGACGTCTTTCGGCTGAAATGATGATGACTATGATGATGGAAACTTTCGACTGTTTATTAGGCTTAAACTTCATGATTTTGTTTTCTTTTTTATCCAGGATTCTGTATCTGCAAACACAACACGACGGGCAGCAACTGTGAGCTCTGTGCGAAGGGTTTCTACGGCAACGCGATCGCCGGGACCTCTGAAGACTGCAAACCCTGCCCGTGCCCTAAGGACAGTGGCTGTATTCAGCTCATGGATGGCAGCATTGTGTGTACAGATTGTCCAGAAGGATATGCTGGTAAGGATGAAATATAATCTGATTATGAGGTTGATTAAGTGGTGAACTTATGCTGGTGAACTATGAGTCTAGAATCTACACTATATAAATATTACAAAGAGGTAAGTTTGTTTTTTTGTTTGTAGGAGGCAATCTCTCAAAGTACTGGTCCGTTTGCAATTTTTTTTTAGGTTTAGAAAACTGCTTTATTCTTGAGTGAAAGGCTATATTTTATGTGCGCCAGAAAAAGCTAGTAAGGAATATGTATAAAAAAATATTTGTTATCTAACCTGTCTATCAATAAATACATAAGAAAAAACAAACTTAGTAGAAAAGCAAACGAGACAACAATTATAAACAAATATGTCTGTCCCTATCGCCAAGATGCCGTTTTCTATGGGCGGCCGTAAGCTGGCGTGATGAACTTTGACGTCATATAACATATCGGCCTTCTCTTTCATATTAGGATATTTTAAAAATTCTTTCATATTTGTTTATAATGTAATGTAATATTCCACAACTATCACACAACGCCATCTAGTTCCAAACTAAGCAGAACTTGTGCTATGAGTACTAGACAACTGATAAACATATACTTATATATTTCTAAATACATACATATTATAGATAAATTACACCCAGACACAGAACAAATGATCGTGCTCATCACACAAACATTTGTCCTGGGTGTGAATCGAACCCACAACCTCCGGCGTAGCAGTCAGGGGCACTAACCACTAGGGAGGCCTAGTGGTTAGTGCCCCTGACTGCTACGCCTGTGTGCGTGTGTGTGACCTGTGTGTGTTACTAGAGCTAAAATGATTTAATTTAACAAAATAAAAATAAAATGTTCGTATATTTCTCATTCTACATACTCAGCAGCAATCAATGTGGCACAACCATTTTTATTGAGGTCATATAACTCCTCCAGCTCTTGGTGGAGCGATGGGAGTGTCATAACTTTACTAAAGAAAACACAACTGTATGCCTTTAGTAGCCTTTTGCGTTTCAGGGCTGCAAAAACTCTTTTAAACACTTATTTATTTATATATTAAATAAACACACTATCTTTACAGACTGAACCCAATACAATAGTGGTTCCCAAACACACAAAAATAATTGAAAAATAGCCCATAGCAAGCATTAACACTAGTAGGCCCTTCCATGTTTCGGATATCTGATGACATTTAGATACGTCATCACACTTGATACATTTTAAAATGCATTAATTTAGTTACCTTTTAGTCTTAAGTTTAGTGAATTATTTACTGTAGAGAGGTCCTGTGGAGAGGAGGTACTGGAGGGAGGTGGTATCCTGCAACACAGGATGTCATAGTGCGGGATTCTGTGCCACACATAGCTATTGTCGTTAGGCCCAGTAGGGCTAAGCCTATTGGGGCCATGGGTTTACTTCAGAAAGAGAAACCCATGGTCCTGGAACGAAAATAGCAAAGTTGCAACATAGACATAGGTGTGGTTTTAGTCAGTAAAGGTCTGACACGCCCTCTTGCTCTTCCCTAGAGCGCGAGAAATCATTGGATGATTTCCCACCTTAAAAAAACAACTAAATGTTAATGAAAACAAAAAACCTAACGTAAAAAACTTGGCTTCATTGAATTCATTTTCAAGAAGGCTAATCAAAGCAACGCTATGTAAATCGATCAATTCTTTTACTTGACATAGTAAACAGTTCATCTCTGTGCTAGAATGGCCCCTCAAGACATTTGAAAAACCCAGCCAACTACTATTTTCTTGTTTTCTTACAATATACTTTATTTCCAGGACCAAAATGCGAGGTTTGTGCCGACGGTTACTTCGGAGACCCCACCGGTCAGTTCGGACCGCCGAAACAGTGCGAACTCTGCCAGTGCAACGGTAATGTGGACCCCAACGCTGTCGGCAACTGCAACCGAACCACTGGGGAATGCCTCAAGTGTATTTACAACACGGCTGGCGAACATTGCGACAAGTGTCTGAGCGGTAAGTTGGTTGGACAAAAATATCGATATTAAATAAGAATAAGATCGAATTATCGTCATGTTGTGACGTCATAGCTGTCAAATCGAATCGGGTAGGGTAAGCAAGAAAATATATTTTTTAAATTACATTTATTTACGAATAATGAAGGAAAATAGTTTAATCAGAATCAAGTTCTTCAATTCCGCTCATTTCTGCAGTAGTGGCAAATGGAAGAAGGCGAATGGTTGCCAAAATGAAAATAAGAAAGAAAATAGATTTTTACTACTTACGTCATTAATAAAATATTTAGCTAATTTAGATGAAATAATAACGATTTAACTTTACTTAGATTTAATTAAGACTGATAAACAAAGTAAAAAAAATATATTGATGCGCAAATAAATTTTCTTTGTAAACCGTAATTTTCAGGTAACATTTGACATATAGAGGTCATTGGCGTTTCTATTCTTATTTAAATCGCATTGTATGATTGATATTATTTAATTTATTTTTATTCTAACTTGCATCATCCAGGTTACTTCGGTGACGCCCTCGACCCCAAGAAGAAGGGCGACTGTAAACCGTGCCAGTGTCACGAAGCGGGTACGGTGGAGAGCACTGAGGGTCCTCCGCAGTGTGACGGGCTTACTGGCTTCTGTTCCTGCCATCCGCATGTCATCGGGAGGAACTGCGACAAGTGCGAGGTGAGTTGGAAATATTGAAAGGAACGACGGGGGCGGGGACTATTCAAACTTTTAACTTCCTACGTCGGATATATCCGACAAACACTCTCGCGTTTATATCGCCATGGTCGCACATCTACGACCAAATACTCCATCTCGTCAGCTCTTCTGTCACCTATGGGGATTGAAGAGCTAAACGAAATGGATTACTCAGTCGCAAACAAACGACCATGATGAATATGATGGAATTCAAAATTCAAATGTTTTTATTTCACATAGGCCTACATGGGCACTTATAAGACGTCAGAAGACTAGTGTACGGTTCCAAATTAGTCGTTTCCTATGGAGAACCGGCAAGAAACTCCGTGGTAACTTTCACTTTAACACTTTTAAAACAAGTGGTTGTTTATTACAGTATTAATAGATATTATGTAAGAACAGTGTAGACCAGTTAATATTGTACACAAAAGCACAATAACAATAATTACATTAGAAAAAAGTGAGTCATAATAGGAAGTAATCTAAGAATTCGTGGAGTCTACAGTGTTCTAACATTCGCATTATAAAAAAGAGGCTATATAAAAAAAATAATTATAACTATCAATGAATGAGTATATCACTCCTAATGGGTCCCCATATCAAATATTTTTGAAAGTTT
Source organism: Mythimna pallens (assembly GCA_961205895.1). NCBI lineage: Eukaryota > Metazoa > Arthropoda > Insecta > Lepidoptera > Noctuidae > Mythimna > Mythimna pallens. The sequence goes on from OY540824.1 coordinate 3,779,447, forward strand.
GTCTTTTTATGCCTAATGTCTAATGCTGTTAAGATTATGGTGCGAAACCCTTCGTACGCGAGTCAATTGTCAAGACTCGCAATTGTCCGGTTTTTTAGATAATTTAATAAAATAAATTACTATGTAATATTTATTCAGGACGGTTACTTCAACATCAACTCCGGCACCGGCTGTGAGACGTGCGACTGCAACCTGGAGGGTTCCTACAACAATACCTGCGACCCTTACAGCGGACAGTGCTACTGCAAGCCTGGTATCGATGGGTAAGCAGGACCATTGGTTATTATTGGTCTTCGATCCTAAGCCAGTCTTAAGGCCTAAAACAGACCGGGGCGGCATGGCAAAGGATTTTTAATTCAATACACATACTCGAAAACCCGCTCTTATCCCACCGCTTTTAGGCACGCAATAGACTGCTTTCCGCACTAGTGCAGAAATAGCTTGTGCTCTCCCCCACCACAATTTTATTACATTTATCGTATCAGACTGGGCGCGCGTCGACCCCCGTTTATTCATTTCTTCGTAAATGTATTGAAAAAAGTCGTTTGAGACACGTGCAAATTTGTCACTGTAGCCCTCGGCTCCATAACACACTCGCCTACGGCTTACGACAAACTTTCTGCACTTGTATCAAAATGTACTATTGCAGCCAGTCAGCGCACAATGCCGCTTAGATACCGTGGCATTCCAGTGCCTTGCCACGGCATGCCGCGTCACGTCGAAGTATGCCTCGGAAGCTTTTGCTGTCTGATAAATGATATTTATTTTGCAAATAGGTTTTTTAAAAATATTTTTACACGTCAGTTTTTTTGTCAATTTAAACTAGATGAAGCCGGTGTTTCCTAGCTGGCTACCCTGACAAGAAACACCGAAACAAACTCAGGGGTCAAGGTCTCTTTGAAAGTCCATACAGAAAACATGTAATGGTCAAATCACATGCAGATTGGAGTCTGAGATGGTCTTTGAAGAAAGAACCACACAGTTCTGAGCGGACCTGTCCAGTCAGTGCAAGCATTTGTCTGTGTTCGTGTAGCTCAACAGCCTAATACATATTTCAATCATAAGTAGCGTTTGATATAGTGTTGGCGGACGCCCTGGCGTCCTTCGGCATGCCGTTGCCTACTGCTGCGTGCCATGGCATCCTGCCGCGAAAGCCCGTGACTCGTCTTTTAATGCCGCGCGATGCCAAGCCCTTTCGATGCCAAGGGATCATTTTAAAGCATAGGAATTTATGTCGTATTTCTAATTCGATATGTTTTGAAAGACCATTGGTAAAGAATGAATCCTTTGCCATGCCTTTCAGGTCTGCGCAGGCCTTTAATTTTAGTCTGACTTTTTCACAGACCATACTCACAATTAGGTGTAGCGCTGACGACACACTTTTTGTGCGATCGAGTCTGGCGCACAAAATGTTTACATGGCATGCAAAAACTCGCATCGCATGCAGAAACTCCATCGCGGATTTTACACAGACTCAACGTACACGATGTACAGTAAGGGGTCAAAAGTGCTGTTGCACTCTACCAATGCTAAAAAGTCTAAAATTTCTTTGTAGACGGGGATCAATGTTTCATGACTGATTTAATTCGTAGAATAAAATCTAAAGTATCGAATAAACTAGTTCTGAACCATTCAACTTCTACTATAAAGAAATTTCAGACAATTTAGCATTAGTAAAGTGCCTCTGTACTTTTGACCTCTGACTGTACATCTCCGATCATTCTGTTGGTAGAATTGTCAGTTCCACATTAAGATTGCGACTGGAATTAAACATTCAATTCAAAATCAATAAATTGCTGATCAGTTTCAGCTTCTAATTGGTCGTATTTTTGTCTTCCAGTAAACACTGCGATGTCTGCCGCGCCTACCACTACGGTTTCTCCGTGGAGGGTTGCCGGGACTGTGACTGCGACGAGTGGGGCTCCACCAACTACCAGTGCAACATGGCCGGCCAGTGCTCGTGCCAGGAGAACGTCGAGGGAAGGCGCTGTGACAGGTCAGTGTTACAGGATCATGTCTGACACTAATCAAACTATCCGCCTAGCTTTTTCTAAACTATGTTGGTATACACTTTCAGCCTAAATGGAGCTTTAATCACACAAATAATAATAAAAATACGAGCCTTTGACTGTTTCACTGAAAAGCAAAATTGTCTGCATAAAAATCGATTTCATTTTGATGTTGGACAGTTAACTCTTACAGACAGAGGCGGCCTGCGTCTGGTGACGGGGACCATCACCGGACACTGCACACTGAATAAGCACCTCCACACAATAGTCATCACAGACAGTCCCCTGTGCAGAGCATGTTTGGAGGGGGAGGAGACAATTGCGCATGTGCTCCTAGGCTGCACAGATGTCACTGAAATACGCACACGAGCCTTAGGATCCCCGAACTCCCTTATTGATGCCCTGAAAAACCTAAGAGGCGTAATATGTTTTTGGAGAGAGTTGGGCTGGTTGGAATGAGCCCACCTAAGGTTATGGCCGTCATGGCCCACTTACAATGGTCCACATAGGACTAAGTGCGGAAACCTAAAAAAAATTTATAGATAGGTTAACTCTTTAACTGCTTGCCTCGGATTGGTCCGACGAGTGTTTTCGTGTCCTATTCGCCAGGGTCATGTGTTGGCGACCAGGTATTCCATCTCGTTTAGCTCTTCTATCCCCATAGGTGACAGAAGAGCCGACAAGATGGAGTGTGTTTGGTTGTGGATGTGTGACCCTGGTGGAATAAACGCGAGAGTTTGTTAGATATAAGGTTAATAACTAAAAGGGTTAGTTACTCCTTGCCAATTGTTATTGATCAACTGTATGTCGCCTCGCTTCGCGTTGAATGGTCTCCCCCAAGGTGGACCGATGATTTGTAAAGGCAGCGGGATCCGATCGATGCAAGGCGCACAGAACTGGTCGATTAAAGAATCACTGGTGAAGACACCATTGGGGCTTTCTGCTAATATATTCTACCCTCATCATGGATTTCCTATCGGTTCTTGTACACCTCATATTAAAAAAACCGTAACTTTGCAGATGTATGGAAAACAAGAAGCGCCGTGCTGACGGTCAGGGTTGCGAGGACTGTCCTCCTTGCTACAACCTCGTGCAAGATGCCGTTAACCAGCACAGGAGAGAGCTGAGGGAACTTGATGACGTGAGTATTATTAGCACTTTCTCTCGTATTGACACAAACAATAGGCTGTGCCCCGCGTCTTTGGTTAAAGCTTCACTTCCGTGGGCTATACTAGTCGTCGTATACTTGTCAATTCCATATAGAATAGTACATTATGTGACTTGGGAACAAATCAGTGTCTTAGTCGCAGGCGGTATGTTGATTTCCGAACGAAGATTGTCAAGTTTTTATCCTGAACGCAGTGAGGGATTTTTATATTTAATTTGAGAGTACCGCGAGGGAGTTTATATAGAATCCTGAGTAAAATGAGGGATTCAAGGGATTCAAACATCGTTTTATCCCCGTCATTGAAACAAATTATTTAATAGAGAAATATAACTATTTCTTCCCGCTTTTTCATTACTTTGTTTTAGAGAATTGTCAGTAACCACATTTTATTCTTTGTTTTTTGTTAGTGGCCAGTTTGATTTTTGAATAAACTTATTTGATGCATAATTGGACATTATACCTACATATATTTTAATTCACTTGTGTTTTTTTATTTCAAAATAATGGTTTTGATGTTCCAAATTCAAATCGCATTATTCCCTAGAGTGCGCCCATACTACATTAGATCCCTAAGGATTGAATGATTTGCTTTAGATAATGGTTGTATGACATATAAAAGGGCATTATCGAGCAGGTGGTTTAATTTTTTTTTTTTTCATTTTGTTACTTTACATCTGTTAGTTCCAAATTAGTGGGTTGTTACAGGATAATATGTTATTTTATAAACGGTCAAAAAGAAGAAACAAGAACTTTTTATTTTTACTGGCTCTTGGTCTAGTGGTTAGTTGCCCTGACTGCTGTGCCGGAGGTCGTGGGTTCGTTTCCCACCCAGGACAAATGTTTGTGTGATGAGCACGATCATTTGTTTTGTATCTGAGTGTAATTTATCTATAATATGTATGTATTTAGAAATATATAAGTATGTTTATCAGTTGTCTAGTACTCATAACACAAGCTCTGCTTAGCTTGGGACTAGACGGCGTTGTCGGCCACAACTATCATGTGGAATATTATTATTATTTACGTATTTTTTTTATTTTCAGATCCTGGCAAAGATCTCAAAGTCCCCGACCGTCGTCGAGAACGCAGACTTCGACAATGAGCTGCAACAAGTGAGGAGTGAGATCGAACGCCTGGCGCAGGACGCCCAGGCAGAGCTAGGCAACGGGCCTGGTGCCAGCCTGACGGACAACCTGGCCGAGCTGGCTGATAGACTTGCTGACGTCAGGTAACTTAGGCCTACTGTCCACGGACGCTTAGCTTCATGGACGCGTAGCATTATGGACGCGTAGCTTCATGTTCGCGTACCTTCGTAGACGTGTAGCTTTATGGACGCGTACCTTCATGGACGCGTAGCTTTATGGACACGTAGATTCATGGACGCATAGCTTCATTTACGCGTAGCCTCATGGACGCGTAGCATCATGGACAAGTAGCTTCATAGACGCGTATTTGTTATAAAACGCTTGGTGTACACCTGCGTGAAGCTCACATACAAAATTATGACCTACTGTCAACGGACGCGTAGCTTCACAGACGCGTCACGACGGCACGTCGCTGCTGCTTCGTAGACAGAGTTTCGTAGTTAGTATTACATTTCAGTGTGTAAGCTTCACGCAGACGTACACTAAGCGTATAATGACGAATATGTGGGTCTTGACAAACTCATCTACTGCCTAGCCTTGAGCTGTATATATATGCATCCTGAGGGTCTTTATCTCAAGAGTGAGTAGGTGACTTCTAAGCAAGCGTGCTCCATCGTCGATCACATCATCGTTTACCATTGCGTGAGATAATGGACAAGCGTGAACCTATCGATTAATAAAAAAAACCGGGCAAGTAAGAGTCGGACTCGCGCACTGAGGGTTCCGTACAAACTTACTTATGAAAACAGTTCAGTTCCCGAATTGAGTTACGAAGGTTTTTCCGTTGTGGTTTTTTTCTGAAGTAAATACAAATTTACAATTTTCAGATTTTTTCCTATGCTTGTGCTATGATACCGTCCTTCATACCAAATTTCAGGATTCTAGGTCAACGGGAAGTACCCTATGAATTTTGATTCCCTTGAGAGTGTCGAAATACACTTGTTTTGCGACATAAACTGCCGTAATCTTTTTTTCGTTAATTCAGAAATTTGAGTTTTTCACAGCTTCAAGGGACCGCAGACCTGAGTATATGGTTTTAATTTCAACTCGATACATTCACGCGTTCTCGAGATAAAGGGCCTTGACAGACAGAAAGACGGACAACAAAGTGATCCTATAAGGGTTCCGTTTTTTCCTTTTGAGATACAGGAATCCTAAAAAAATGCATTGGTAAATGTACCTACACAGCTTAATCAGCTTTATAATGTTCCCACTGTTGGGATTCTGGCCTCCTCTCAATGATAGGTCATAATCCACCACGTCGGCCCGTTGCCATGAAAAAATAGACGGTAAGTGATGATGTTATCGACGGTGGATCACGTTTACCTAGAAGTAACCTATTCACTCTTGACTTAAAAGACCCCTAGGTTGTAATTGACAGGAAACACGCACTCACATACAAAACGTTTTGTGCATATGGTTGGGATGTCCACCATGTACCGGTGGTACATAGCCTGGTGGTCCGATGATGGAATGGGCGAGGTTTGAATTAGGTTTCGCAATTTGAAATGCAACCGGTAGAAAATCGTCAGGCTAGCAATTCTGCGTCAATGCTCAAGACTTTGAAGCTTCATAAGGTTACACTTCTACGTCTATACTTTTTCCATACAAATTTTGGGGGAGTTGTCCTCCACAGTTTGATATTGTACGCCTAAAATAATCCATGATGGTTTTATCTTAGTATTAATTTTGTCTGTGCGGAAAAAGAAAAACAAAAAAAAATGCCTTTAACAAGTTACGAGACAACAATTTTTTTGTTTTTCGATGATATTAACGCAACTTTAGTGGAAAAAAGTAACAAAAATCTTTACAAAGCTTTTTACTGAAGAGTTCTATGAAATTTATTTGTAACTAGCGGGTGCCCGCGGCGTCGCTTGCGTGTTAGTAGGTTTCTCGATACAAACTTTGGACCCCCGTTTAATCCCGTTAGGGGGTAAATTTTGGAAAATCCGCTCTTAGTGCTCGCCTACATCATAAAAGGAATACTTGTGGAAAATTTCACGCTCCTAGTCTAAGTAGTTCTGGCTGTGCGTTGATATGTCAGTCAGTCAGTTTCTCCTTTTATATTTATTTGTAACTAGCTTTTGCCCGCGGCTTCGCTCCCGTCAACTGACTACTCTACCCTACTCTACCCTACTCTACCCTACTCTACCCTACTCTAACCTACTCTACCCTACTCTACCCTACTCTACCCTACTCTACCCTACTCTACCCTACTCTACCCTACTCTACCCTACTCTACCCTACTCTACCCTACTCTACCCTACTCTACCCTACTCTACCCTACTCTACCCTACTCTACCCTACTCTACCTACTCTACCTACTCTACCCTACTCTACCCTACTCTACCCTACTCTACCCTACTCTACCCTACTCTACCCTACTCTACCCCACTTTACCCTACTCGATAAAAAGTACCCTATGTCCGTCTCCTGGTTCTAAGCTACCTCCCCACCAATTTTCAGCCAAATCGGTTCAGCCGTTCTTGAGTTATAAACAGTGTAACTAACTCGACTTTCTTTTATATATATAGATAAGATTTATGCAGTGGTTTTTCATGAAAATCGATTTTCCAAAGAACTACTCTCAGATTTATGCACCGTCGAATGTAAATTTCAGTTCGGAACGGCGTTTGTGTGCGTACGAACAAAACGTTATGCATATAGACTAGCATATAACTGCTCATACTTGATATTATCGATGTCGGACACAATGTCAGATGAGACATCGCACTTTTTGGCGTCACCCATCAGCGCAGCAACTAGTTCAGCCTTATGTCGCGTTTCCATACGGAAGGTAATTGCATGCAAGATGATTTGCATTGTGAGATACGAATCATCAATTGATCACATTGCACCTCGGCAGTCCGCAATGTAATGCTACTTACGTCTAATTTTCTTGCAGGTGAAAACGTGGCCTTATACTCGTACATAACTTAAATACTTATTTCTACATAACTTAAATCCACAGAAACATGTTGTTCAAGATCGGAGACGAGAGTTACGATGGAAATGAGGCCGTTGAGAAGAGCAAGGGTAATGTGTCCAAAGCTGAAGACACCATAGAGGCGGCACAGAAGGAGATTAATGTAAGACCAATTTCAATTTATATGAGTTTTCATTATTCAAATTCATTTAGGCCTGTTATTGACGGATGCGTAGCCTCACAGACGCTTGAAATAACCCCAGGCAGTTTGAGCTGCACAGCTGCAGCGTACTGAACCCAGTCCACAAACGTATTACGCGCGAATGTAAGCAACCTTCACGAGTCGCGCATCAACCACCGTTTATTTGTACATTTGTCACTGCAGCACTGCTCCATATTACCCTTCTGCATCGGTTGCAATGACAAACTTTGTCCACTTGTATCGTAATAGACTATTTTCACATAGCTAGGGAAAATTTTAAGGTTCAGTATGAAATATTGAACAAAAATAAACCCAACAAATAGCCAATTATATTTGTATCCTCTCCTTTCCAGAGCGCACTGGAATACATGGATGGAGAAGGAGCCGCAGCTTTGTCCAAGGCTCGCAACAGATCAGACCAATTCGGCAAGCAATCCGTCGACATGTCAGCGCTTGCAAAGGAATCTAGACTCTTGGCGGAGAAACTGGAGAACGAAGCGAAGAACATCCGAGAAATAGCCGACAAGGCGTTCAATACATCCCTTACTGCAAACAGGATTGCAAAGGATGGAATTACAAAACAGGCAAATATTAGGTAATATTTTTGTATTGATTTTCCAATAATTTCATGGGCTGCGACGACCTCTTAATGCGATCCATTTTACGACCTAAACTGAACTGTTAAAGGGATGGAGGTATATAGGGTGACTGGTAATTAGTGACCGATACTTAAACACGTGATTGTACTCATGATTACAAACAACTTTCCCAAAGAAACTTTTTTTATTTACTCACTAGTTTGTAGATACATTCACTGACTATACTCCATCTGTTTAGGTAATTAACTAAATGTAAACAATCTTGACATGTCTTTTATCTAAGTCTAAAATTCATCAATCACTATTGTAGGTACTACGGCGTCACCGGTCGCCGGTTGCAGGCGCGCGCGCGTATTTAAACAGCTGCTTTTTTATTGTGATAAACTAATGAGAATATAAAAAAAGTTTCTTTGGGAAAGTTATTTGTAATCATGAGTACAATCATGTGTTTAAGTATCGATCACTAATTACCAGTCAACCTATGTAAGGTGTATAATTCCATCCGTTTTTCTCGCTCGCACGCCTGACATGTAAGGCTTGCTAGTTTATTTTAAGTGTATTTTATGTGTATCGTTCATGCGTTTTTTTGGGAGGTCGGATATTATACAACCTTATTTTTAGCATATGCTGTCTAGTATTTATACGTAAATAATCGTATGTACAGTCAGGGATCAAAAGTGCAGTTCCACCTTACCAATGCTAGTGTCTAAAATTTCTTTGTTATAGAAGTTCAATAGTCCGCAACTAGTTTAAATTTTATTTTAAAAAAATCCAATACTTTAGATTCTGTGCTACCAATTAAATCAGTCATGTACCATTGACCCTCTTCTACAAATAAATTTTAGACATTATAGCATTAGTAAGGTGGAACTGCACTTTTGACCCCTGATTGTATAAAAAGCCAATGCAAACATGATTTACTTTTTTCATTTAGAAATGAAACCTAGGTTATATGATAGAGGACAATACGAGGAATCAATAGCAAAAAAAACCAGGCCTTTAAACAGTAACCGAACGTAGATATCTATAGAAGCAATGCTAGTATATTTTTGTCAGGCGTTACCTATTATCCTTATATTATAATGAAATGGAAATATAATGGATAATATTTTGAGGTTTCAATATATTAAGTTAGTTAATACTGTTATATTTTTTTCACACTCGTTGTTTTTCATCACTAAAACTAGTAAAAAAAGTGATAAACAAATCGAAAAGATATGCGTTAGTATTGCGATAGTGATTGACACTATTTAATGCGTACCCACCATAAACACCGAAGCCAAAACTATACTGAGCAATGAGAAACTTAAAATATCAGAGATTATTAATTTTTATTTACGCCTTATAATAAAACTTTGGCAATCTACTAAATAGTCTCTAACTTCGTTTGGTAGACATAATTCTTTTTGCTATTGATTTCTCATACAGTCCTTTAAAATATGGCCTAACTATACAAGTAACCTTTTTATATATTTTTGGGAGAAATAATAACATGGTTTTTTTTTAGGTGATAAAATCATCTTATGACAAATCCCGCTCTTGGGCGGAGCGGGAAATAGTGTCAGACTTACTGACTAAAAACCCACTTCTGTTCATTCTTTGCCTTCGTCCCAGGGCCCTAGGTTTCACGGGTTTCCCCGGGTACCGTGGCCCCAGTAGGCTTCGACCCTGTTGGGCCCCTACGATTTGCTGACATCTCCTTGAGGCGCGCGTGGAACAATCCGCGCCGTCGACGACTTGGGCTTGGTCCGGACGGTTACCGGACGATCGGACGGCGGGCGACCCATTCCTCGTCGTTCGCAAGCTCGCTCCTCGTCCGTAGTTCCAGTTTTAGTGTATGGGAGCATTATTAAGTCATGGAAATGGTATTTGCAAATCTGACGTTCCACCTTATTGAGCTTAGTTAAATTATTGCCTTGAAATTCACTTAATTCTGACTTATCATAACTTGACAGTCACAGCACTAAATCACTTGCATACCCGCCTACCTGGGTATGTAAGTGATTGATTGCTTTACAAATATAACTTGGCAAAATGGGATTTTCTAGACCCGTCGGATACTCAATGTACGTGCGGTGCCCCTGTTCAAAACATGAGCTACACGATAGACTCCAAGTGTCCATACACCTGCGATTTAGTGCATTTAATGAGTCCCACCTATGTTGCAGTTAGCGTAGCCATCTATTGGGCTGGGCACGCCATAATCACGGCGGTAATTCCCTTCTTTAAGGAGTGGCTGGAGCGGCAACACCGCGTCCTCACCTTCCGCATGACGCAAGTCCTCACCGGACATGGCAAGTTCGGGAGGTTCCTGTATCGGATTCAGGCGGAAGAAACGCCCTGTGTCACCATTGTGTGGACCGTCCGGAGAACATGGAAAAAACACGCGTCGTTCCCTTTTTCGGGCTATTCCTTTTTTGAGGAGGAATGGAAGGCGGTCACCTCCTTCTGCGAAGCTGTAATGCTAGCGAAGAAGGCCGTACGCGTGAGGCAACAGGGGTCCTCACGCCCCAGCCGCCGTAATTCCGACCCTGACTATCAGTCACGGTAGACGCGGCCTTGCGGACAACGAGCAATGGGTAGCTCGCCATCCGGCCGTCTGGCAATTAATCGGACCGAGCCCAGTCATCAACACCGCGTAGTGATCCACTTGCTCCTCAAAGAGATATCAGCAAACCGTAGGGGCCCAGCAGGGCCGATGCCCGCTAGATAGGACCGCGGGGAATTTCTAAAAATGAAACCCATAGTTCTAGAATGCAAAAGGCAACTGAAGGACACAGGTGTGGTTTTAGTCAGTAAAAGTCTGACACGCCCTCTCGCACCACTCTGAGCGCGAGAAGTCATTGGATGATTTCCACCCTTAAATAAAAACCCACCTACTTGGGCCCTAACTGTTTAACATGTTGAACACCCATTTTTTTTTAGCAACGAAGTACAAATCCTGACGAACGAGCTGAACGCAGCTTCGGGCAAACTGAACAGCATGACCGAACTGGCTGACCAGGCGCTCAAGAGAGCCAAGGAGGTGTACGACGAGGCCCTAGGATTGTATGCTGAGGTCAACACCACGCTGCTGCCAGACATTAAGCTGAATAAACTCAAAGAAACAGCGATGGAGATGAATAAGACGGTAAGGTTCTCATCATCATTTGTATTTTTATATTACTAGCTGACCTGGCGAACTTTCTTACCGCCTAACAATCAATGAATGTAGTATATCGTTCGATATATGATCGAAGTCAACCGATTGCGCTGAAAAAAGCCTAAATAATATAATAAGTTACACACAATTTTAATATGTAAAAGTTATGTACATAGATTTTGTACATTTAACGTGATGCGTGCACAACCAAAAAGTTCTACAGATATATTATATCATTATTTACTAGCTTTTGCCAGTGGCTTCGCCCGCGTACATAAAATATAGCCTATGTCACTCAGGAATTAAGCAGCTTTCTACCGGTGAAAAAAATTTCGCTATCGGACCAGTACTTTCAGAGATTACCTCTTACAAACAAAAAAACAAACTTGTCTTATTTATTACATTAGTGTAGATTAATAGCTGCTGTTATATTCTAATAACTATAATAATGATGAGTGAATAGGCTCTTAATAAACTAGTGCGCCTCACCATCAATGATTGCATCACTGTTTACCATCAGGTGGGATCGCAGTCAAGCACTGATTTATATCAATAAAAAAAATGTTTTCTTTGAGTCTTCAATTTTCCGGTGACATATACACCGTGACACGAACCTTTCTCCTCTATTGCTCTTACTATTAGTTAGTGAAAATTGCATCTAAACCGGGCGTGTGATTGAGGAATAGTTAGGGAATAAACAGACAGACGCAGAAAGTAACTTTGTTTTATTAAAGAAGATTTGTCTTAAACTAGTCGATACCAGCTGCTTCGCCCGCGTGAAAGTACAAAATTATTCCAAGAAAACATACTCCCGAGATAAATAGTACAGCATAGCATAGCATAGTCGGCCTTATAATGTCCCACTGTTGGGACTCAGGCCTCCTCTCTAGGAGAAGGAATGGGCCGTAATCCACCACGCGGGCCCAGTGCGGGTTGGTGATTGACAATGTCTTCGAATTTTTGTTTATTTACATTATACATATCATTTACACTTTTAAATATTTCTTTAAAAAACATATAACTAAAACATTTAAAAATATAAAAATAGTTGTCCGCCGGTGTCGGGAACAGGGTCCATGCTACCGGTGGTTAGGGCTACAGAGACAGGAACCTCCTCACAATGCGAGCTGTTTCGAGGAGTACTGCCTTCTGTATCAAGCCCTTGATCCAACCGCGCAACGAAAGCTTCGACAGATGGTCGTCGAAGCTTTTGGCTATAAGGCCATTGGCGGTAACAACAATCGGCACAATGATAGCCGAGTCCACATTCCACATGTCGACAACCTCGTGTGCCAAGTCGAGATATTTGATTTGTTTCTCTTTCTCAGCTATTATTATTATTTATTAGTGTTTACATTATAGATTGATGAAAAATCCTCCGAGCTGCAACAGCTGGTTGCCGGCAACGAGAACACTCTATATCAGCTAGAGAACGCCATCAGGCAAGGCCGTGGTCTCCTCGACCAGGGTCACGATAGACAGGACGAGTTGAATGACCTCCTAGCAAGGCTCGACGAACTCCAAGAGCAGGCTAGGAACGATGTCAAGCTCACAAATCAGACGCTGAAGGACGCTAACGAGATATATAAAACATTAAAAGGTATGAGTGCTGAACTATTTTTTTCGAAGTGACTACTTTATAGATTCTTCTTCTTTTCGTGTCGATGTACTCTAACTAAATTTTATCTGACCAGTATTTGGCAACCTCTACGGCTCTGTTATTGGCCTCGTAAAGATCCTGAAAACTGCAGGTAGTTGTGCAGGATGGACAGCATAGCAAATGACGCATGTCCTGTGCAGCGGCTCCACACTGGCACTGTGTTAGAGATGGGTCGAGGAAGCCCCATTTGGCCAAATTATTTTTTACAGCGGCCAACCTGAGTGCGTAGTCGGTTAAGAGATTTCCAGATTGGCCAGTGCAATTCGCGTCCAGGGGGGAGATGTTCGGACGGGGTGATGAAATGTGATGAAAGGGGTGCAAGAAAGGAGCCTCCCCGAGCGGCGTTAAAAATTAAGTACAGCGATTCGAAACGCCCGGCGCACCCTGGACAGCTAGCACTCGGTAACGCAGAGTCTAGCGGAGTTATCCTTTCACAACGATGTCTCAATCTCAAACTTTATAGATAACAAATGAGATTCGTTAAAAAAAAACAAAATTCTAAATACTCAATTTGTTGGTTTTAATTCACATTTTCAAAAGTTGAAGTCGAACACGCGGTAAAACGTCATTATTGAAATGATGCATTTTTTACCCCTTCTCTAAAGTGGGTGATCGACGTACGAACCTATAACGCGGTTTTAAAGAACGTCGGTTTTACTCGCGGCTCGTTAGTACTGATCGACTAACTAAAAGTTATTTAGACACTATTATGGTCTTAGTACTCTAGCGCGTGGAGTATACGGTAGAGGTGAGCCTCGCTTGGGCAGAGCATCGCCGTGTCCTCGTAGGGGCTATCGGCGGCACCGACCTTTCGCCGCGGGCCCTCGTACAGGCCATGGTCCGGAGCGAGGAGGAAAGGCAGGTGGTCGTCTCCGCGTGCGAAGCAGTAACGCTAGAAAAGGAGGCGAGCACCGCACGCGTGAGGGAACAGCCCTCACGCCGCAGCCGCCGGAATCCCGACCCCGATTTCCAGCCTCCGTAGGGGTGAATATGGGTAGCTTGCCTTCCAGCCGTCCGGTAACCGTTCGGACTGAGCCCGAATCGTCGACGGCACATAGTGTTACACGCGCGCCTCAAGGAGATTGTAGCAAAACCGTAGGGGCCCAGCAGGGTCGAAGCCTACTGGGGCCATAGTATACTGGGTTCGTTTCTGAAAGGAAAACCCTGGGTCCTGGAACGCAAGGCAAAGAAGGAACATAGAAGTGGGTTTTAGTTAGTAAAAGTCTGACACGCCCTCGCGCTCCGCCCTAGAGTGGGAGAAGTCATTGGATGATTTCCCACAAAAAAAGTCTTTTAGCGCTGTTGCCGATAACTGACGACTTGGCTCGCCGGCCGTGATCGACACGCGGTTTTAAACGACGAGCCGAGAACCTGGCTCGTCAACTCACAAAACCGCGGTATTGCAACGATACACCGGTGAGCTTTACCGACGAACCACAAGTCCGCTGTTTTACTCGCTCGTCGATGGGCGTTAAGTTAGAGAGTTACGTTGATGGTTTTAATGAATATGATTGTGTAAATACATACATGCCATTACCGCAAATATATTTTTTATAACTTTAATAACCGATACTGAACTGCAAATCGTCATAGCATGGTCGGCCTTATAATGTTCCCATTGTTGGGATTCAGGCCTCCTCTCTAGGAAAGGGAATGGGCCGTAATCCACCACGCGGGCCCAGTGCGGGTTGGTGGATGTCTTCGAATTGTTGGTTCTAGGATATGCCGGTTTTTCACGATGTTTTCCTTCATCGTTTTGAGAGCAGTGGTGATGAAATAAATTACACAAAGTGATGCGCCTGGCTGGGTTTGAACCCGCAACCTACAATTCGTAAGTCGGGACCGTTACCACTCGGCCACAAAACTGAGTGGTATATAATATTATAATATAATGTCATCATCTTCCTGCCCTTGTCCCGTGTTATTTGAGGTCGGCGATTTCTTTTCTTTCATATCACTCTTCACACAATCTATCCATCTTTTCTTTGGTCTCCCTCTCCCTCTCCATCCATCCACATATAAACTCAAATGATCATACCAAGACAATGTAATAATATAATATTCCACAACTATCACACAACGCCGTCTAGTCTCAAGTTAAGCAGAGCTTGTGTTATGAGTACTAGACAACTGATGAACATACATGTATATTTCTAAATACATACATATTATAGATAAATTATACCCAGACACAGAACAAATGATCGTGCTAATCACACAAATATTTGTCCTGGGTCTGAATCGAACTCAAGACCTTCGGCATAGCAGTCAGGGCCACTAACCACTAGACCAACTGGCCAGTCATAGAAGTATACTTGTAGTATAGTTAAATCGTCATAGCAGCCTCAAAAATTTGAATTTGTTCGTGACCGAGACTTAACTTTTAATTTTCTTTATTCCTCAGAGTTCAGCGATCAAGTAACAGACTCCCGTCTGAAGGCCGAGCAGGCAGCTTTGGACGTACCTGCAGTACAGCAGAAGATCGCCGCTGCTGAAGACAGCATCAACAGCATCACGGAACAGCTGTACACCGCTAGTGATAAGGCGAAGGACGCCAGAGACTTGGCTCAAAAAGCCCAGAAGGAATGCGCTGATAAGGCGTCCAAGGTTAATAATCTTTTAACAAATATAGAACGAAAAGTTTTGGAAAAATGTATTTCAAAGATTCAAATAATTTTATTTCAAATAAACCATTTGCGGGCACTTTTGAAATGTCAAGAAGTCAGTCAGTCAGAAAAAAAATGATAGTAATTGCACATTCCAAAGCGTAGATCTCTATGGAGAAAAATGTGCAAGAAACTCCATGGAGACTTCTTTTCAATCATGTTATATATTACAAATATCTCTGTTACATGTTTCTGGTCGCTATTATTATTTTCAAATCATAAACTGCAATTTGGCTGATAAAGTCGGTCTTTGGCGTATGGTGTCGGACGTAAAGAATAGCAGCATCCCGTCACTTCCCGTGGGTGGCGTAAGAGCCGACTTAGGATTACTGTCCACGAACACTTTGTCGACGATACTCTGTCGACGACGCGGCACATCGACACAGTTTTATAGTTTTTTTAGAACGTACCTCGAAAGGAAAAATCGGAACCCTTATAGGATCACTTTTTAGTCCATCTGTCTGTCTGTCAAGACCCTTTCTTTATCTCGGGAACGCGTGAAAGTATCGAGTTGAAATTAAAACCCAATACTCAGGTCTGCGGTCCCTTGAAGTTGTGAAAAAATTAAACTTCTGAGTTAACGAAAAAAAAAAGATTCGGCATGAAGCAAGGTCTCATAGCACAAGTATAGGAAAAAACTTAGTGGTTCCCAAATTGAGTTACGAAGATTTTTGCGAATCACAAAAAAAGATTTTTTTTTTATATTATAGCTACAAATTGACTGTTTTCAGATTTATTACTATAGTATGTGCTAATAGACTTTGCTTAATGCCAAATTTCAAAATTCTGGGTTAACGGGAAATACCCTGTGAATTTTGATTTCTTCGAGAATGTCGAAATATACGTTTTTCGCGACATAAACTTAGAAGTTTGATTTTTTTCACAGTTTCAAAGGACCGCAGACCTGAGTATATGGTTTTAATTTCAATTCGATACCTTCATGAATTCCCGAGATAAATGTCTTGACAGACAGAGAGACAACAAAGTGAGGTAAGGAACCCTAAAAATAGACGTATGAAATAAAACAAATAATCAAGTAATTTGTTATTATTTTCAGGCGGCATCCGAGGTAAGGAAGAAATCAACAACAGCTAAGGCCGAGGCTTCCAAGTTACGTTTCGAAGCAGAAAAACTATCCAGTAAGTAATGAACAGACTCGCTGCAACTTGCTTAGTGTAAATCTGTTAAATCCCTACCGAACTGGTCTGGTAACTGACAGCTAAGACGTCACAATATGGTGGAAAGTCGATCTTATTTGAATCGCATTGTATGGACGTTCGTAATACAAAGGAAATTTGTTTAAACAGCTCGCGTCCAAGAAACAGCCACTCAGATTACAAGTTTGGAGAAGGAGGCAGCAGACAACATGCAGCTGACGAGGGACGCTAAAATGAAGGTAGGTACCGCGAACACCATCGTCAGGTACTCTTCAACCTGGAGCAAATCTTGTTAACCTCCATCCGCCTGACCACCGACAAACACTCCCGCGTTTATTCCACCACAACCAAATACTCCATCTCGTCAGTTCTATTGTCACCTATGGATTGAAGAACTAAGCGAGATAGAGTACCTAGTCGTAAACACACGATCCTGGCGAATAGGACACGAAAACATTCGTTGGATCAATCTGACGCAAGTTGTTAAAGGGTTAAAACAAACCTCTGATAAAAAAGATTGCTTATTATAAGGGCCCTCCCCGATCTATCTATCCTAGATTGCTTATTATAAGGGCCCTTCCCGATCTTTCTATCCTAGATTGCTTATTATAAGGGCCCTTCCCGATCTATCTATCCTAGATTGCTCATTAAAAGGACCCTTCCCGATTTATCTATCCTAGATTGCTTATTAAAAGAGCCCTGCTCGATCTCTCTATCCTAGATTGCTTATTAAAAGGGCCCTTCTCGATCTATCTATCCTAGATTGCTCATTAAAAGGACCCTTCCCGATTTATCTATCCTAGATTGCTTATTAAAAGGACCCTTCCCGATTTATCTATCCTAGATTGCTTTGTAAAAGGGCCCTTCTCGATCTCTCTATCCTAGACTTCTTATTAAAAGGACCCTTCCCGATCTATCTATCCTAGATTGCTTATTAAAAGGGCCCTTCCCGATCTATCTATCCTAGATTGCTTATTAAAAGGGCTCTTCTAGATATATCTATCCTAGACTGCTCAATAAAAGGACCCTTCCCGATCTATCTATTCTAGACTGCTCATTAAAAGGGCCCTTCCCGACCTCTCTATCCTAGACTGCTCAATAAAAGGACCCTTCCCGATCTATCTATTCTAGACTGCTCATTAAAAGAGCCCTTCCCGATCTATCTATCTATCCTAGATTGCTCATTAAAAGGGCCCTTCCCGATCTATCTATCTATCCTAGATTGCTCATTAAAAGGGCCCTTCCCGATCTATCTATCTATCCTAGATTGCTCATTAAAAGGGCCCTTCCCGATCTATCTATCTATCCTAGATTGCTCATTAAAAGGGCCCTTCCCGATCTATCTATCTATCCTAGATTGCTCATTAAAAGGGCCCTTCCCGATCTATCTATCTATCCTAGATTGCTCATTAAAAGGGCCCTTCCCGATCTATCTATCTATCCTAGATTGCTCATTAAAAGGGCCCTTCCCGATCTATCTATCTATCCTAGATTGCTCATTAAAAGGGCCCTTCCCGATCTATCTATCTATCCTAGATTGCTCATTAAATGGGCCCTTCCCGATCTATCTATCTATCCTAGATTGCTCATTAAATGGGCCCTTCCCGAACTATTTATCCATTTCGCGTTGTATTCGCCAGGGTCGTATGTTTGCGACTGGGTACTCCATCTCGTTTAACTCTTCAATCCTCATAGGTGACAGAAGAGCTGGCGAGATAGAGTATTTGGTCATGGATGTGCGATCCTGGCGGAATAAGCAAGAGAGTGTTTGTCGCATATATCTGATGTAGGGCGGTTAAAAGGTTCAACCTTTTAACCGCCTTACATCGAGAAAAAAAAACTCCGACAGCATAACGTTTATTTTATGGGAACCTCTTTTAATTGTTAACTTTATTTTAATCTTATTTAGGATAATAATCTTTAGACAGCAGTGATGGCCGAGTGGTAACGGCCCCGACTTACCGAGTTGTAGGTCGCGGGTTCAAACCCAGCCAGGCGCATTACTTTGTGTAATTTATTTCATCACCACTGCTCTCAAAACGGTGAAGGAAAACATCGTGAGGAAATCGGCATGTCCTAGAACCAAAAATTCTAAGACATGTGATATTCACGAACCCGCACTGGGCTCGCGTGGTGGTTTACGGCCCATTCCTTCTCCTAGAGAGGAGGCCTGCCACAGTCCCGGCAGTGGAAACATTAAAAGGCTGATTATGCTATTATGCTTAAACTTATTATTTCTTGTTGTAGCGACAATAGCAATACACATTCTGTCAACTTTTTACGTCTTATGGTTTACGAGTTACAGTTTGCTAACACACGGATGGACAGACGATCGGACGGACGAATTACTTAGTGACGGAACCCTAAGAAGTATTTATTAACTTTAATCCATTTTCATAAGGTTGGTCAAGCGAACACCGACGCTCGGGAGGCTATGAAGCAAGTCTCCAAAGGCCTGGAAGACTTGAAGATCATCATGGAGGAGCTGCAGAACCTGCCAACGTTGGACGACCATGCTCTGGACCGATTACGTGAGTATATTTTCGTTCTTCATAATTTGTATATTTTTTTTGCGCGCTTTGATAATATTTTGAAAGCAGAGATATAATCAAAGAGTTCTGTGTAGTTATAATCCATTCGAAAGAGGATGAGACATTTGAATATACCTTTTTTACTGTCCGTTCGTTCCGGCTATATTTCACCGGGACACCATGGCGACGCAACCAGTTGCCGCTATAGAGAGTTACTCACTTGGTGTCCGCTTGGTTGCGCAACCAATTTGGTGGCGCGAGCAGCTCGGACGCCAGTCCGGCCGCCAGTGACGCAACCACCAAAGAGTATGTTTTGGGCTATATTTCACCGGGACACCGTGGCGGCGCAACTGGTCGCGCCGCCATGGTGTCCCGGTGGAATATAGCCCTAAGGCCTACTATCCACGGACGCGTGGCTTCATAGACGCGTAGTTGTTATTTTACGCTTGGTGTTCAACATCGTGCCGTCGTCGTGTCGTTGCCGCGTCATCGACAGAGTTTCATAGTTTTGTATGTAAGCTGTAGGCAGTCGTATGCCAAGCGTTTAATGACAAATACGCGTCTATGAAGCTACGCGTCCAAAGACAGTAGACCTTAGTGTTTACATACACCGTGTCTCAGATATCGACGCACAAATTTATACCATGGATCCATGCATGACATGGATCCATGGTATAAATTTGTGCATCCTGGATTCCCAGTGGTGGAACTCTACATCGGCATTTTTTTTTATTATATTATATATAAAATAAATTGTTATTCTAACAAACAAACCTCAGTGACATTTTTAATTAAGAAGTAATTAATTCGATATTTCACCTGAGCATCTGAGCTCAACTGAGCAGAAAGCTCCTTCTAGTTTTATGTACATTGTGTTTTCTAGTTAAATAAAGAAACCACATACACAAGACACCCGGAACCGTACCAAAAATCTGTAGGTCATACAAAATGAACCTACGACATACAGCGCAGCAGCCAATTGCTCAAACACAGTGCCTTAAATGTGTCGTAAATGCTATATAGTTGAAAAAGGTTAGGCCGGTTATGAAACTGAGGTTACTTATAATGAAATATGACGACGTTAATTAACTTGTAATTATATAATTTCAGAGGAGAGCTTAGACAAGGCAGAGAACGACCTCATAGCAGTCGATTTGGATGGCAAGATCAAGATTTTAACTGAGGCCAAGAATAATCATCAAAGGTAAATAAAATATTTCATCGTGAGAATGTACACTTACTGAATTACCAACCAACTAATGAATTTCGTGAATAGTTATGGAAAACTGTGCCCTCCGATAAAATCAAACTCGAACTAGGAGAAATCTTCTCCTTCTTCTTTTCGTGTCGAGGTACTCTAACTAAATTTTATCTGACCAGTATTTGGCAACCTCTACGGCTCTGTTATTGGCCTCGTATAGATCCTGAAAACTGCAGGTAGTTGTGCAGGATGGACAGCATAGCAAATGACGCATGTCCTGTGCAGCGGCTCCACACTGGCACTGTGTTAGAGATGGGTCGAGGAAAAAATAATTTGGCCAAATGGGACTTCATTTGGCCAAATTATTTTTACGGCGGCACAGCGGCGACTAGAAGAAATATTTTTTTAATACAACCATGTACAGTCGAGGATCAAAAGTGCAGTTGCACTCTACCAATGCTAAAGTGTCTAAAATTTCTTTATTGTAGAAGTTCAATAGTCCGCATCTAGTTTATTCAATACTTTAGATTCTATGCTACCAATTAACTCAATTCTAGAACCATTGACCCTCTTCTACAAATAAATTTTAGACATTTTAGTATTGGTAAGGTGGAACTGCACTTTTGACCCCTGACTGTACATACATGTACTTTTGAATCGCCAAAATCGGTCAGTCAGCAAAAGAAAAAAGGAAATAAAGATGACACTATTTGCACGTTCTCGAACGTAACTAACTTAAGAGAAAGGGGATCACGGGGTCTTTGTTCGGTCGCTTTGCTCGCTCATTCTGTTCCCCATTATCCCCTTCTAACCTAACCTGTTTGTATCGAGATGCCTTAAAATTCCGCTCGCTTCGTTCGCTCTTGGAAATATTTGATGAGCATTTATTCATTTTGATTAGCAAAAAGAATTAAAATACAAAACGTATTCTGATGAGTTATTTATTTTAGAACTTAAAAAGTATTTTTTTAATTTTTTTACCTCAGTATATTGTGGGTACATTTTACTTGAAACTTTGTCTGAGACAAAAAAATATTTTAACAATAAATTGTACCTTTACAATACTAGTGTGAATAATGCATTCTGCAATCTCTCGGTGACACACGTATATAGAATGTACAATTACGATTAAAAAACAATAGGAACGGATTTTAAAGAAACTTTTATTTGTGTATCAATAACAGTTTTTTTTTCCTTATTTTTACCGAGTTTTACTTAAATCTAAGTGAAGAAAAATCGTTATTATTTCATCTAAATTAGCTAAATATTTAATTTAAGTAATAATTAGTTTAAAAAAACTAGACTTTTTTTATTGGGCGGGAAAATCATCTTATAACAAATCTCGCTCTTGGGCGGAGCGGGAGATAGTGACAGACTTTTCACTTTTACACTACCCGCTTAAAAAAACCACTAACTTTTTTTTCACTTTTACACTACCCGCTTAAAAAAACCACTATTTAGACACTTTACGAGGTGATGCAGAGATGAGCGGAATGGAAGAACTAGATTCTGATTAAAAAAATTGAGTCAAGATTCGTAAAAGATTTAATTCAAAAAATATATTGTTTTGCTTATCCTGATTCGATTTGACAGCTATATTGTCACAATATGGCGCTAAGTTGTTCCTATTGTTACTTGAAACGCATAGTAAGTAGACGAGTTAAGATTGAGACTAAGTTTTTATCTTCTGAAACAGGTGGATGAAACAGTACAAAGACGAACACGACCACCTTCGTCTGGAGGTGGATAACATCAAGGAGATTTTCAACCAGCTGCCTGACGGTTGCTTCAAGAGAATTGTTCTAGAGCCCACCGAAGGGCCCAGCCGAGCACCCAACATAAGGTAGAGGGCGCCACAAGTGGCCGGAGTACGATATTAAAGAAGAGACAAGGAAATAAATTTGGTGTGCTTAAAGTTTGTGCTGAAAAATAAAATGGGTGATGTGTTTCGTCATTTGACTACGGAAAAGTAAAGAATTTTATGACAAAAGCAGTTTAATATAGATAATATATTTTTAGTAAACTAGACCCTGGGAAAAAATTACAGTGACAAATCAAAAAAGTTAGATATGATTGGTTGTTCAATATTCAGCGCTTGCGCGCGTGTCAGGATGACACATAATAATTTCACGACAAGGAAACAATTTATAAATTGAACTAAAATTTTAAATATTATCAGATTTTTAATTAACACTACATTTTGACACTATCAATTTGTGAAATGAAGACTATGTCGAAATATACATTGTTTTGCCTTAAATATTTCTTGTCTGTACCTAAAAGTGCCTTAGTTACTATAGTTCTAACTAAGTAATGACTCCTTGTAAATTAATAATCACCCTCAATGAATACGTGTTTTCTAAAAAAATATTTTTCAACTAGAATACAGCGAATTCAATGAAAAAACTCGCATACTGATTTCGTATTGAAAGTCTGTGAAACAAAATATTTTGTTTTTTTTTATTATTTCATTTGTAATACAGACTGCATTTATTATCTGCATTTTCGTACATAGAGTATCAAATAATGAATATGAGGCTTTTCTGTGTTTAAAAATTGTGCCATAATTTTAATGGTACCATTGTAAATAAAGCATATACTTAAGTATCGTATATTCGTAAGTGCCTTTTTGAATTCGGTTTTTATAAAAATATTCCTGTTTAAAAGTTCGCCAAAGAATTGACGATGTGTGTTATTTAGAATTTTTTTACTATAATTTTTATATGTTTCTTTACTGAACGATAATCTTGTGAGTAATATAATTTGTATTGTAGCGTTTATAGTATTTATTTGTAATAAAACATGGAAAAATACCTCCAATTCATTTTCTTTTCTTTGTGATGTGTCCATCCATTTTGAGAGGCCTGTTGGTTTAGTGGTTAGTGGCGCTGACTGCTATGCCGGAGGTCGTGGGTTCGATTCCCACCCAGGATAAATGTTTGTGTGATGAGCACGATCATTTGTACTGTGTCTGGGTGTAATTTAAGTAGGTTTATCAGTTGTCTAGTACTCATAACACAAGCTCAGCTTAGCTTGGGACTAGACGGCGTTGTGTGATAGTTGTGGAATATTATATTATATTATCCATACTTAACTTCTACTAACTTGAAGGCTTCTTAGAAACCAGGTTGACAAGATGGCTGCAGAAAGGCCATTTCGTGGTCATAGTTAAGAACTAGGACAAATGACTTGTAGTCAGGGTTTTTTTATAGGTATAAACCAGTGCTTGACTGCGATCCCACTTGATGGTAAGCAGTGATGCAATCATTGATGGTGAGGCGCACTTGTTTATTAAGAGCCTATTCATTCTAGCCTTGAAGACACCTAAATTATAGTTGGACGGGAAGACCGCAGCAGAAAAATTATGGTTAGGAACGAATAGATGTCACTGTTCAAAAAATATAAGAAAAATCTTATGGTAATTACAATTCAGGGAAATAATACGCAAAGAAATTATTTTGAAATGAAAAATAAGTGGAATATTTTAGTGGAAGACAAATTTGAGAAAATTCTTTCAGGATATCTGTGATGTGATATTTAGGGATTTAACAATAAGAGTACCTAAATACAAGTACTTACTCGATACTTTTCTCCGATACCAGGTACTTTTAGTATCGATACTTTGAATAGGCCAGTAAGAAAAGCAGGCGATAAAAAATAATTTACAATTTAAAGTTTCGAATTAGTTATTTTGTTTCAGTTTCAGTTTCTGTTTTGCGTCGAAATGGATTTGACTAGAGGAAATTTTCGCTCAATAATTTATTAGATACCTACGACGTTCGTTGCGGTCTTACTCAACAACGATGTTACGATAGAGTTTGATTAAGTACCCACGTAGCATTTCGTGACGAAACCCAAGCCACTGTTGATTTTGAATGTGACTTTGAACGTGGTCAAAGCATATCTACCTACTCACTGATGATTCGACGACTGTGAAGCGACAGGCAACAGTCTTTGCACGCATGCACGATTTGCGCATAGAGAAGCAACGCCTGAGGGAAACTACGCTGCTGCGACAAGTCGCAGCATGGCGGACGGAGAGCTCAAGTAATCGACAGCCCGTAGTGTTCCACGCAAACCGTAGAGGCCCAGCAGGACCGCAGGGATTTTCTGAAAAGGAAACCCGTACCTAGTCTTAGGAAACAAAGGGCAACTGAACGACACAGGTGTGGTATTCGTAAAAGCCTGTCACGCCCTTGCGCTCCACTAGTATGAAAAAAAGGTTATTAAAGCTGGATAGGTATGTTGTTACGAAGCCGAAACTAAAAGACAATTTGCGTGACGAATGTTTTCATTCGAAGATTTGCCGGCAAAAGTAAAAATGTCAAGGGAAAACGATGATCGCTTCCTTTGAATGGACAGATCATTTCACAACAATTGTCTTAGAAGATAAAAGCCCCCCTAGCCAAGTTACAATCGTATCGTTCGCGCCGAACGCCTCGATTAAGCCTCGCCTCCGATTCCTTTGTTCTGACGTCATCTCAACGCTCAGTCACGTGGTCAGAACAAAGGAAAAGGAGGCGTGGCCTACTCGAGGCGTTCGGCGCGAACGAAACGATTGTAACTTGGCTATACCTACTGTAGATTGGTATATCAGTCATTGTTTTCCAGTTGTTTTAGAAAATGTAAGACAGCAGCGCCCAACATGGATCTTCCTCCATCATGATAACTCTCCAGCTCCCTCCTCCAGGCGAATTATTGAATTTTTATTTGGTCTATCGAAGGTGCGGAGTTAGTGAGTCATCTTATTAAAATTTGCAGTCCTGCACAGTAACTGGCACCTTGTGAATTTTATTTATTTCTAAAGTTAAACTTAGATTCGTTATAAGAACCGTTTGAAATAGGCGTGGAAGCGATCCCAAAAGTAACTCAGACTCACTACTTTAGATTGGCTAAAGTAGTGCCTTTGCATCGGTTGCAACGGTGCATGGAAAGGAACGAAGATTATGTGACCAGGGCGGGGTTAAATCAGTGTCACTATGTCGCGGGCGGCATATTAAATTCCGAACGAAACGAAGGTTGCTAAGTTTTAATCCCGAACGATGCTGAGGGATTTATAACTCCCGAACTGTGCGAGGTAGTTAATATAGAAACCTGAGTGAAGGAAGGAATGTAAGGAATTCAATGCGCCCAAGATAAAGACAGCTTTATCCCTGTGTTGGATACGCTCTACTTTTTACGCCATCTGAGACAATTTACTTAAACAAATTAGGTATATATTAAAGAAATAATCTATAAATATAAAAGAGGAAACTGACTGACTGACATATCAACGTACAGCCGAAACTACTGGGATTAGGAGCATGAAAATTTGCACAAGGTTTCGTTTTATGACGTAGGCGAGCACTAAGAAAGGATATTCCAGAATTCACTCCCTAAGGTGATGAAGCGGGTGTCCAAACTTTGTATGGAGAAACCTACATTCACGCGAGTGAAGCCGCGGGCAGAAGCAAGTATAATATATATTCCACAAATTATATTTAATAATATATTAAAAATAAAAATAATATCAAATTATATTTAATAATATATAAAAATATACCTAAATATTATTTATAAGTAAATCTTAACGATTACTCGACATAATTTGAAATTTGTAACAAACAAAATTCTCTACTCTAAGATTCTTTCTACAACGCTCCCGCGCTTTCAGGTATGTATCTACTTTTTTTACACACACGTCATTTTATTATTTTTTTTGTTAGTGTCTATTTTGATTTTTGAATAAACTTGTTTGATACACGTGCATCTAAATTCGTGACTTCTTTTTTTTTTCAAAATAATGGTTTTTGACGTTCCAAATTCAAATCTCATTATTCTCTATGGATCGCCTATACTACATTATCTCCCTATGGACAGAATGACTAAGAGGGACCAATTGGAACCGTGCGCTAGCTTCTGACGTTTTATAAGTGCATGGGCACTTATAAAACGTCAGTAGGCCTAAGGTGAAATAAATAATTTTGAGTTTTTGAGTTCCTTTCGCCTTCCGCCCTTCGCCCAAAATAGATAGCCGTTGAGGCCAAAAGGTTCTGGAGTGGCGACCGCGTACCGGAAGACGCAGCGTTGGAAGGCCTCCTAAAAGTTGGATCGATGACTTGGTAAAGGTTGCGGGAATCCGACGGATACGTGACGCACAGGACCGTTCATTGTGGCGACAGTCGGGGGAGCCCTAGTATGTCCAACAGTGGACCTCTTTTGGCTGAAATGATGATGATGATGATGACATTATGGAGGTCCAAAGTTCACGTAAAATAGCAGATTTTCAGAGGTCTTTACTGGATTAGTTTTACACAAATTTATGTTTTATTTCTATAGAAGCCTATACTCTTGATATGACTTTTTATTTTAACAAAATCTTTTAAACGTCATACAAAGATTATTTAAATTTAGTTAATTACCAAACATCGGTATAGGTAAATATCAAATTGTAAACATTTTTAGATAAAATTTTTAGACAAATTTTAGATAAAATACATGTCAAGATTGTTAACATTTAGTTAATTACCTAAACAGATGGAGTAAGTATACATAATATAAACAAGATATCTGTATATCCACAATATCTGGAGAAAGATGTGTAATATAATCACGTAAGAGCGGTTGTATGAAAATATACCTCAGGTTGGCTGTATAACATATAAAAGGGCATTATCGAACAGATTGTGTAAAAAATAAAAACAGGCTATTTTATATTACCACAGTTTTGCTATACAAGTCCTGCAACGTACTGACTGTTCGCCAGCTTTTCATCATGCGTCTGGTATTAAAACAGCACACCATGCTTCCCTTGTACCCTGAAATTACTAATAAGAGACGGAATGATATTGTACCTATGCAATTCAAATACTTTTTCAAAATATGTCTTTGTAAAAAGATATTTCACATTTTTAGGCCCATTTTTGTACAATAGATTAAATAGAAAATTAGGTTTGTATAAACTAAATTATTATAGCTGTAAAAAGATTATTGTGCAATACTTACTCAGCATCTCGTACGAAGAGACAGAAGATAGATTTTTAGTTTGTAAATAAAACATGCTTTGCTTTTAGTTAATTAAATGTAGGTTATATAATATAGTGAATTTGAATGATTGTTAATTTATTATTTCTTAGATTCTTAGTACTTTTTAGCCTGACACACAGGTCCAACCTAGTTCAGGCAAAAATGCATTGTATGCGTTATAATTGTTTTGATGTATCTTAATATAAATGTGCCACTTATATTAAATAAATGATAATCTATTCTATTCTATTCATATGACTCTATTTTTTAGTTTCTTAAAAACTTTCAGCGTTACCCCCGTTTCATTCGATTTTCAGCTACACGCAGCACCCGGCCATAAGGCACATACCACCTAGGCTTGGCTGTTTTTTGTAACAGATGATAAAAGCTTGCTATGAAAAAATGATTTGCATTGTAAACTTGTTATTATCTCATATATTCTACAAATATTATAATTAAATGAATTATATACTACAACTTTTATACCTAGGGTATTTTTTTTCGGGACTTTGTGTCAGATTTTTACTGATTAAAACCCTGTTCCTTTGTTGCCTTCGTCCCAGGGCCCCAAGTTTCGTTTTCACACTAGGTACCCACGGCCCCAGTAGGCTTCGATCCTGCTGGGCCCCTACGATTTGCTGACATCTCCCTGAGGCGCGCGTGGAACAATACGCGCCGTCGACGACTTGGGCTCTTTCCGGACGGTAACCGGACGGTCGGATGGCGGGCTACCCATTGCTCGCAGTCCGCAAGCCCGTGCCTACGATGGCCGGAAATCAGGATCGAAATCCCGGCGGTGGTTGGGGCGTGAGGACCGTTGCCTCACGCGATCGGCCGCCTCCTTTTCTAACGTTACTGCTTCACAGAAGGAGGCGACCGCCTGCCACTCCTCCTCGCTGGTCCGGACCATGGCCACCGACCGTCCCCACGAGCACACGGCGTTGCTCTGCCCAAGCGGGCCACTCCACCGTGTCCTCCGGGTGGTCCACACAGTGGCGACACCTGGGCGTCGCTTCTGCACGAATCCGGTGCAGGAACTTCCCGAACTTACCGTGTTCGGTGAGAACCTGCGTCATGCGGAAGGTGAGGACGCCGTGAGGTCTTTCCAACCACGCCTCAAAGAGGAGACTTACCGGATTGTGTTTTCCCGATTATTGGAAGCTACCTGGACCGATTTGGAAAATTATTTTTTGTTTAAAAAGGTATAACTTCCCAGACGTTCCGATGGCTATCTAATAATGTGGCCAAGAGAGGAGAAATCGAACGTACTCTTCCGAACGACTTTTTTATGAGTAGGTATTCTGAGTCATTACAATCGGTCAGATAACAAATATAGGCCACTATTTTGGCTGAAATTCTATTTCTGGGCTCTGAACGGCTTCCAAAATAAAAGCCATTTTGCACTTTTTTTTATGTGTTTTTGTATTGAAGTCGCGTCAGTTGTGTAGAAATAGAAGTGTTTGCAATCCTCAGCATTTCTGTTCATAGGGGCGTAGATCATCTGGCGACCATGGAGGCTACGCTAACACTGCTAACTTGCAAACTGGCAAGTTATACTTTTAAGGTTTATGGTAAGAAAAACATAGTTGTAGATATTCGAAGCATAAAAAGATTAAGCAAATGATATATTTCTATAAATAATGTAACAAAGAGTGCTTGTAACAATAGAATAATAGTTAATTGAACCATAGAAGCCTTTCATTTGCGTCTCCCTTATCACAGTACCTATAAATTCCAAAAAGTTTTCTTAAATTTAATAAGTTTTATTACTGCTAATCTAAACTCCACCTAAAAATAAACGTCTAAACTTCCAAGCAGTCAGAAAGACGTACCTACACAAGATAAAAGCTTAAGAATCCGCCTCATCCAGGGTTGGTCCACGCGGGAAATCATGCGCTACCGGCGGGGAGCACATAGTGCGCGCGGCCCTAAACGGACGCGAGTGTGTGACGTATGAGCGATGTGTGGCTGTGTGCGTGGCTAGGGTGGCTATGAAGAAGGAAGAACGCTTCGGATTTTGATTTTTTGGTATTTCGGCACGCCCTGGAATAAAGATGGTGAATCTAACATAGTACAGCGCCAATGCCTACTGAGGCCATGGGTTCGCTTCTGAAAGGAAAATCTGGGGTCCCGGAATGCAAGGCAAAGAAGAAACATAGGAGTGGGTTTTAGTCAGAAAAAGTCTGACGTGCCCTCACTCTCCGCCCTAGAGCGAGAGAAGTCATGATTTCCCACCAAAAAAAACATAGATAGTTCCCACAAACCACCCATAGTTAGGTAACTTATGAAATAAACCTTGTCTCTGGTAGTTTATAAGTTAACTAAAGTGTATTTGTGAAAATAAAACAGTAACTTTATGAATTAGTGAAAATTACTTTAACACAAGAAACTGGTAAAAATTCCCTTACACTGAACATACATGACAATTACTAATACATTACAAGGCAAAATTATACTAAACCATATATATCCTGTTAGGTAATTTAATAACGATTCTAATGATATAGCTCGTAGCCAGCTAACTAACGGACTTTCAAAGATATCATCGTTTTAGTCAGACACGCCAATTGAAGCGAAATTTTCGCGCGAAAAATTCGCGAAACGCAACCAACGTTGCACATGCACAATTACGCCGCAAAAATTGTTACTAACATAACAATAAGTTATTTTTATTATTGCGATTTTTTTTTGTAGACCATGTAGGTAATTATTTAATTCTTTATTGTACACAAAGACATACATAGTACACGGTGGTACATACAGTTTATGTACCAAGGCGAGCTTAACTCAACAATATTTTTTTTAATAATATCAAATAAATTATATATACTTATAGGGCCATGGTATTAAGAGGCTTTAGTAGACTGGTTACCGAAACTATGACTCTGACCCCTGCCTGAAAGATGTTATTAATATCCATCGATAAAAAAGCAGGAAGTGACTTGCGCACTCAATAAATGGGCCCCCAAAAACGACCACTAGCACGAAGTGACGTAGCAACAAGATAGCAACATAGCCTGAGACGCTTGAAGAGTGGAGAGGTATACCACGGCTATCAGGACGTTCAAGATCCCTTTACTGGATTATACATTCTTATCCCGAGCACGGTTGCTCTTGTGAATCTCCACTTTGTTCCGATGTTAGGTACATTACTATATAACCGACGGGTTATAAAAAACTCCATTTTATTTGTTCTATAATAACAGGTATTTTTGTTAAGCGCAGTCCGATGTTCTTCCAAATCACACGCCCCCTACTCGGCGGGTATGCAAACGTTAGCTCCCACGAGCAGTACAATTTATGTCGGGCATTCCCTTGAATTTTCTTTTGTTTTTTTTTTTCAAAAGTAACGCCACTCCTTGGCTGTAGCCTCTAGGGTGCCAGTTATGTAGAAATGATTGAAATAATATTCACGTTTGGGTACAGAAGGCACTGCTGTAGTTTACTACAGACTTTAGATTTTAAGGAAATGTTTTTAATAATTAAGTAGATATTACTGAAAGTTACTACTTTGAAACAGCTAGTTACTAAAGCCGCTGAAAAAGACCGAAGAATCGTCAAACTTAAGTGGCAGTGGTCAGGGTATATTGTTCGCAGAACAGATGATTGATGGGGCCGAAAGGTTCTGGAGCGGCGACCGCACGTCGAAAGACGAAGCACTGGAAGGGCTTCTATAAAGTGGACTGTTGACCTGGTGAGAGTCGCGTTACTGCGTTGGATGGCGGCGGCGGCGATCTCTCGCGCCGGGCCTTGGTACAGGCCATGGTCCGGAACGAGGTGGAGTAGCAGGCGGTCGCCTCCTTCTGCGAAGCAGTAATGCTAGCAAAGGAGGCGGCCGATCGCGTGAGGCAACGGCAACGGTCCTCACGCCCCAACCGCCGCCGCCGCAGCCGGGATTTCGATCCCGATTTCCAGCTACCGTAGGCGCAGGCTTGTGGACGGCGAGTAATGGGTGGCTCACTGTCCGACCGTCCGGTAACTGTCCGGACCGAGCCCAAGTCGTCGACGGCGCGTATTGTTCCACGCGCGCCTCAGGGTGATGTCAGCAAATCGTAGGGGCCCAGCAGGGTCGAAGCCTACTGGGGCCATGGGTAGTGTGAAAACGAAACCCGGGGCCCTGGGACGAAGGCAACGAAGGAACAGGAGTGGGTTTTTAGTCAGTAAAAGTCTGACACTATCTCCTGCTCCGCCGAGGAGCGGAATTTATCATTAGATGACTTCCCACCTTAAAAAAAAAAAAACAATATAATGTCATGGTAAATGCAATGAGTCGAATGTAACTAATGTTACACTTTACAGGAGGGAATAAAAATTTTACTAAAATTTGTTTTATACTAATTATATATATTTATATATATAACTAACCTTGGAGCAGTGGTGGCCGAGTGGTAAAGGCTCCGACTTACGAGTCGTAGGTCGCGGGTTCAAACCCAGCCAGGCGCATTACTTTGTGTAATTTATTTCATCACCACTGCTCTCAAAACGGTGAAGGAAAACATTGTGAGGAAACCGGCATGTCCTAGAACCAAAAATTCGAAGACATGTGACATCCACCAACCCGCACTGGGCCCGCGTGGTGGATTACAGCCCATTCCCTCTCCTAGAGAGGAGACCTGAGTCCCAGCAGTGGGAACATTATAAGGTCAACTATGCTATATGCTATGCTATATATAACCTAGATGCTATAAATAATCTAGAAGTCCTAATAAGTTTTGATAAAGGACGTATGAGTATGTATTTGTGGTATCGTAGGTACAACTAATTTAGGTGTGCTTTTATGATTTGACGATAGACATTTAAAACAAAAATACAAATTAAATAATACATTGACTATTTATCACTACAGCAAAACTAATTAAAATTATATAGAATTCGATATTATAGTATTTAAAGTTCATAATAGTCAAAAGACACTAAATTAATAGAAAGTGAACCACCGTTATATATTGACTTGAACTTTTTTCGAATGAGCGAGCAATAGCGTGACGCTCCGCAAATATCTAACGTGCAAATTATTCACGTATGTACCTACAAGGCCACGTACTAATAGATGTTTACATTTCTTTATCTTGTGCGATTATTTTTTACCCACAATGGTGTATTCAATTAATGTTATTTGAATTTCTGTATTAACGCAATTAAGTTGTCATTAGTGATTAAGCAGTGTTGTTATGTTAAGGTGAGTACCAATACAAACCAATTATGGTTTAATGGTGAAAAAATAAAACCAAAACTGTAAAAAAGACTGTATTTATGAAACAATAAAAAAACAAGAGTCTGCAAACGTCGTGGAAGTATTTTTTGGTCATACATACGCACAAAAAGCAAATTTCCATTTTTTTCACAACCGACCGCATGTACCTACTTACCTACAAGTACCACTACTTACTATCTCTAGTCTACCGTGCTGAGACTTAGGGCTATATTTCACCGGGACACCATGGCGGCGCGACCAGTCGCCGCTACCAACAAAATGTATATAGCTCTATAGAGAGTTACTCCTGGTGTCTGTCAGGTGTGGTTGCGCAACCAATTTGGCGGCGCGACCAACTCGGACGCGTGCACTTAAGGTCCATTTTGATACTGTCTCAGTGTGGTGTAGCGACTCTGGTGTCTGTATGACGCGCCGCCATGGTGTCCCGGCCCTTAGATTTTTATATGCGCATGCATGGTCTGTATAGGAGTTATTTCATTGAAGTCTCTCTTAAACTACTAACTACACGTATTTATTTCAGCGAAAAAATCGAGCCGCTAACAGCCGGTGTCGCCGCAAGCCAGCCGCGAGAAAACAAGCCTGCAAAACAAATTTGCAACAACGAAATTAGCGAATATCTCACTGTCTAGGGGGCGAAGAGTTTCCGAAACACCGTAACTAAACTAAAACTAAATAAGTGGCCGAAAAATGTTGTGACAACTACCGTTTTTCACGGACCTCCCATCCCTTTAACAAAGACCCTCATAACCCCCACACTTAGTACGACACAAAGGGGGTCAGAAGACCCAGTTACACTGGACGTGACAAGTGGAAAAACAAGGTGGTTAATCCGAAAACTTTCCTTAATTACGTTCGTACGAAACTAATTCCCTGAACGAATTAAGTGCGAGCTGAATTTGGGTGAAATCCTGGATCAGATTATGAAGGTAGGTCCCGCGCGGCGGAGAACGCGCTCAACTTTTTGTTTTAAAAATTGCACAAAGGGGAGCGTTTGATAAAAACTACATGAAGATGAAATATTGGGGAATGTAAAACAGAGGAAATTAAGTGCGGTCTATTTGATGGAAATGTAGGAAAGTTTAAGATCGAGACAAAGCCAGGATATACTTACCTACCTACATTGTAGATACCTCTACGGGCTGGACTAAGCGTTTCACTCCGTCGTCTATACCGCGTACATCAGAGGACTGTCCGATTATAATTTAACTGTCTTCAAGCCTAGCGTGAATCATCATTATCATCCTGCCCTTGTCCCGTATTATTTGGGGTAGGCGCAACATGATTTTTCTTCCATTCTGCCCTGTCATTCGTCATGCTATCACTAACTTCCTTTTCTTTCATATCACTCTTCACACAATCCATCCATCTTTTCTTTGGTTTCCCTCTCCCTCTCTGTCCATCCACATGTAAACTTATAACTCTTTTAATAACATGCATTTCATCCCTCTTCTTCAAGCCTAGCGTGAATAGGCTCTTAATAAACAAGTGCGCTTCACCATCAATGATTGCATCACTGCTTACCATCAGGTGGGATCGCAGTCAAGCACTAGAGTTTACATTAATTTTTAATAATTTGACTGGCCATTTGGTCTAGCGGTTAGTGGCCCTGACTGTTATGCCGGAGGTCGTGGGTTAAATTCCCACCCAGGACAAATGTTTGTGTGATGAGCACGATCATTTGTTCTTTGTCTGTAATTTACCTATAATATGTATCTATTTAGATATATATAAGCATGTTTATCAGTTGTCTAGTACTCATAATACAAGCTCTGCTTAGCTTGGGACTAGAAAGCGTTGTGTGAAAGTTGCAAAAAAAAAAATATATTTACAGAGTCCAGCATGTTACATTCATACCTACAGAATCTGCTTAGAATATGCAGCACTGCTTCACGCTTCTTTGGTGATTTCCACTCAAAAAAAGAGGTCTCTAAAGTCACGATAAATTTTTAAATAAACCACAAAGCAAGTTTAGAAAGTTAATCACTAAATCATTGGTCTTCAAAAAAAAATTCCAAACAACTGAATAAAATAAAAAACTCGTTCAAAACTCGATTCGAAAAAATTACCAAAATTAATTGCAAAAAAAAGATGGTGATTAAAAAACAGCCCGGAGTAATGAAACGGCGCGTAAATTTTCCAATTATGGCGGGAACTTCGGTAGCCGTTATTCGGGCGGTACCGAAAAAAAATTAATTAGTCCTTCGCGCCCAGTCCCTCCGACTTCTAAGTAACTTAATGTCGTAAAAAGAAATTAGAATTTTTCCTTCGGCGACTTCAGAAATAAAAATTCGTTGTCCCCATGTGGACTTATTTTCACTTGCGTTTAATTGAAGTTTACAGACGCGGGGAACTTTTTAATCTGTGGTTGTAACTTTTTTTTTTAATAAACCGAGGTAACAGTTTTTTTATTGGCGAGCACGCGATGGTTTCGGGGAGTGTTTGCGCCCCATCCCCTGTTAAAAACTATTTTGTTTATTTTGTGCGTAATGTCGTGGATAAAATTAAAAAAGTGGTTTGTTGCGACTCTCTATTCTACACTTTATATACTATTTTCGATCGTTTACAGAGCCCTTAGACTAAAATAGTATATTTAGTTAGAAATAGAGACAGTTTGTCATTGCAATCGAGGTAGAATTCGCCCGAACTGAAGGTGAGGGTGTTATGGAGCCGAGTACTGCAGTGACAAATTTTCTCGTGTATCAAATTACGTTTTTCAATACTCTTACGAAGATATAAATAATCGAGAGTTGACGCGCGACTCGTGGGGGTCGTTTAGCTCTTGGATAGACACGATAACTTCAATAAATTTGTGATGGGGGCGAGCTCGCACACTTTTCCTCACTAGTACGCAAAACAGTCAATTGCGTGCCAAAAGCGGTAGAGATAGTTTCGAGTAAGTGTACTGAATATAGGCTTTGCTTCAACGACGTATGATCTATTCACATCAGAAATGTTCATCGAATTCTTTTGCAAGTCCGATACATTGTAATATTGAGTCTGTTATTCACATTAGATATTCTTTTGAGTTTCGTAATAATGCCTTGCAGTTTCCTTTTTCACAATGAAAATTGTCGGCACTATTTCTGAACATACTTGTCAAGAGGGACGATAAGTAAGCGATTGACCTATCATTGAACACTCTTTTAATAAAAGGGCCCGCTTCCAATTTATTCGGTTGATTTCATGATGGCTGTGTTTTCTTAAACAGTACATCTATATATATAAAAATGAATCCTTATTTCCCTTTGTCACGCCATCACACGTGAACGGCTAGACCTATTCCACTATTTTTTTTGTTGGTTTTTTTACTGGCAGGAGAAGATTTATATAAAAGACAAAATTGAAAAAAAATGTAGTAGGGTTGAGTAATGTAGAGTAATGTAGAGTAATGTAGAGTAGGGCAGAGTAGGGCAGAATAGGGCAGAGTAGGGCAGTGTAGGGCAGAGTAGGGCAGAGTAGGGCAGAGTAGGGCAGAGTAGGGCAGAGTAGGGCAGAGTAGGGAAGAGTAGGGCAGAGTAGGGCAGAGTAGGGCAGAGTAGGGCAGGGTAGGGCAGAGTAGGGCAGAGAAGGGGAGAGTAGGGAGTTGGGTAGAGTAGGGTAGAGTAAGGAATTGGGTAGAGAAGGGTAAAGTAGGGTAGAGCAGAATAGAGTAGTCACTTGATGGGAGCGAAGCCGGTGGCAAAACCTAATGTATTATAGTATGAATCCTTGTCGCAACTAACGTCATTGAAAGGAAAGCAAGACTATATACTTAACATTCCGCAATACATCAGCAACAAATAATAGGTCTTTACCCATGAAATTGCCGC
Organism: Mythimna pallens; assembly: GCA_961205895.1. NCBI lineage: Eukaryota > Metazoa > Arthropoda > Insecta > Lepidoptera > Noctuidae > Mythimna > Mythimna pallens. Next base: position 3,815,882 of record OY540824.1, read on the forward strand.
TTTTTAAAACGGGTTGCTTTGAAGTGTTATATTATATCTTTGGATTGACTTGGAATTATAAGTTCTAAAGAATTATATATTAATGGTACGTTATTCTTTTTTCAAAATAAGGTATTTATTGGTTTCTTTATGTTTTGTATTTTTTGTAACACCGGCTTTTTTTTACTATTAAGAGTTCCAACGTAGAAACAATGCATAGAGTAGAGAGTTGAGAAAATTAATAGTAAGTCATCTTCTTCCTGCCCTTGTCCCGTTTTGTTTGGGGTCCGCGCAACACGTTTTTTTTTGTTCCATTCTGTCCTGTCACCAGAAGTAACCAGAGAATAGGCAATTATTTAAAATGAAATTAAATGATGTTATAACATAACCACTTCGACAATTAGGTACATAATGTAACGAAGTGGTTCCATGACTAGACGACAGATGGACAATTTATGGTAGTTCAAACCACTTTGGCATCAATTATAAGTAGTCTGTACCTGGTTATAGGCCTTACCCCAGAGTTTTCTAAATGGAATATCTCAGTCTCAGGACATCACTACAAATTATTTTCTGGTTTCTATATCTTTGATTTTCCTAGAAAAATAATGTTTTTTTTAATTTTTTTATTGGTGATTTACGTAAAAATGTGTGATTACAGAATAAAAATACCCCGGGGCGCTCGAGAGGTTAACATGTTGATGACAATCATGGAGTTTTATTTTTTAAACTGATTTATTATTACTACACTTTCTAGTAACTGGAATAGTATTGTACCTGCAACTCAGGACTGTTATCAAAAGTGAAAGCCGAGGGTCTTCCTTCTAGTGTGGAGAACAGAACGTTTCCTCCTGTCAGGGGTGAAATGTCCGAGTACTCGCTGGTACACAGGGCACGGGTTTCTGCACCAAGTTCAGCTGCCTTCTGTTCTTCTACGCCATAGGTGTCCCGGCAGGACGCACTGGGAAAAAATAGTGGAATTAATACGTGTCGCGACTTATTGCCAATATTCAGAAGAGCGAAACTTCATGGAAAAATATCGTGCATGCTGAGTTATAAAATATTAATAAATCTATGTTTTATGAAGAGTTGAAGTTGAATAAATCTATCATCATCTTCCTGCCCTTATCCCGTGTTATTTGGGGTCGGCGCAACACGTTTTCTTCTTCCATTCTGCCCTGTCACTCATCATACTATCACTAACTCCCTTTTCTTTCATATCACTTCTCACAAAATCCATCCATCTTTTCTTTGGCCTCCCTCTCTGCCTCTCCATCAACCAATGTAAACTCACAACTCTTTTAGCAACATGCGTTTCACCCCTCCTCTTTACATGACCATACCAAGAGAAACGATTTCTTTTTAACTGTTCAGTCACTGGCGCCACTTTCAAACTTCCCCTAATATACTCATTTCTCACTTTATCCATACATCACACCGCAGTTGGACATTATGTTAGGTTCGGGCACACTAAGCGCATTCTGTACTTCTTTTTTCTTTTACTTTGTGTTGGTATCCATTGTGCCGTGTCTGTCCCGAATAAAGAAAAAAATAAAGAAAGAAAACATGTTATTTGTCACACCATGATTCATGAATAAACAAGTATTTGCAATCTTCTCTTAAACATAAATAAAAAGAAATAAAATCAACTATAACAATATGTATCACGGCTGCGCCAAAGTTTTTAAAAATGTTTTTGATTTTTTCTATTCTAAAATCGTTTTATCATTACACGCTGTTATAACTGAAAAAGATTGTGTGAAAACAATAGTTTTTAGTTTAAACTAACGAATGCGAGTAGTATTGTTTCATCGCAAGTCAGACGCAGTGATGTGTGTCATTCGAATAGGCGAGACTTCACTATATCTTCACGAAAACATAGAAAAGCTTAATAACCCTTATTCTTCTTAAAATAGAGGTGGTTTCAGCTGTAACACTTAAGGTGGTTTTCTGGCAAGCGTCCACAATCTTTGGTAAAATCACGGGCCAGCCTACTGAAGTATTCACTTGAAAAAAAGGTAATGAGGGGAGTCTGATCAAACTTTTACGCGAACAAGGATGTGGTTAATTGCTGTTTAATTATATCGATAACATTAAATTAAAAGCTGTTAAAGCTGCTGCTTGACGTCTTCTCTAGGAGTGAAAATGCAATACCTATAAGACTAATAACACTCTTCTAAAAACTGCATGAGTTTTACCATGAAACAAGTACAAAGAAAGTTACTAACTAAACGCACCGCAAAACTGTAATTTCTTAAAGATTGTGCGTGTGCTAGGCCCATTTTTTTAAGGCGCTCTAGGGTGAATCAAGAGGGTGTATAAGACTTTTACTGACTAAAACTTACCTTTTTTCCTTCAGTTGCCTGTTGCTTTCTAGGACCACGGGTTTCCTTTTCAGACAATACTCTAAGGTTAGGTTTCGTGATAAATACTGCAGAGTTCGTTTAAAAATCGTCAAGCGAGCGTTAACTGTATTGGTTGGTTCAATTAGTTAATTATTTATCAATAGCAAAACGCATCGCTAGATTTGCGTTTAGCTTGTTATGCATGGATGAATTCGTATATTACAATACTCATGCTTATTCAATAACAAATGGGTCACAAAACCTATTTTTTAACGTGTACTTATTATAATTGCGACTATAAGTTAGTTTGACACGCTTTTATGCCTCATTTACTCGACTGATTATTATAATTTTTGCATAAACTTCGTTAGGGGTTTTTTTTTTCGGTGGGAAAATCATCTTATGACATCCCCCGCCCTTGGGTGGGGCGGGAGATAGTGTCAGACTTTTACTGACTAAAAACCCACTCCTGTTCCTTCGTTGCTGACGGTTACCAGACGGTCGGACGGCGGGCTACCCATTGCTCGCCGTCCGCAAGCCCACGCCTACGGTGGCCGGAAATCGGGATCGGAATCCCGGCGGCGGTTGGGGCGTGAAGACCGTTGCCTCACGCGATCGCCCGCCTCCTTTGCTAACATTACTGCTTCGCAGAAGGAAGCGACCGCCTGCCACTCCTCCTAGCTCCGGACCATGGCCTTTACCAAGGCCCGACGCGAGAGATCCGCCGCCACCGATCCCCCCACGAAGACACGGCGTTGCTCTGCCCAAGCGGGGCACACCTCCACCGTATGCTCCACCGTGTCCTCCGGGCGGTCCACACAGTGGCGACACCCGGGTGTTGCTTCCGCACGAATCCGGTGCAGGAACTTCCCGAACTTACCGTGTTCTGTGAGAATCTGCGTCATGCGGAAGGTGAGGACGCCGTGAGGTCTTTCAAACTACGCCACAAAGAGGGGACTTACCGCCATAATTGTGGCGTGCACAGTAAACTTCGTTAGGGGTACGACAAAGGATAGGTACCTATCATCTAGAAAAAAGCAATGTCACGAAAACAAAGTAAAGAAAATTTAAGGTCACAATAAGATCATCATATCAAATTAACACACACAAATAACACGGTACCGAAAAGTAATAAAAATTATTCATTAATTATTTTATCGACAGTGTGGTGCAAATATCGACAGCGGCCAGCTCTATACACGTCGCCGGTGAAGCTTGAAACGGAGTGCACCTCCGTGCAAGTCGGTGTGACGCCTCGTGCATAGAGACTTAACTGCTTTGCTGTAGTCTTGACAATCGATTCGTATTTTTTTTTCATTTCTCACGTTACCAAAAAAAAAAAACCGGGGCAAGTGCGAGTCGAACTTGCGCACTGAAGGTTCTGTATAAACTTGAAAGGTAAATTGTGGTTTATGATGTATGACGTATTAAAAAAAAAACTACTGACTAGATCTCGTTCAAACCAATTTTCGCTGGAAGTTTGCATGGTAATGTATATCATATAAAAATGCAGGGGGTGACTTGCACACTCAATAAATAGGCCCCCCAAAACGGTCGCTAGCACGAAGTGACGTAGCAACAAGAAGGCAACATATTCTGAGGTGCTTGAGGAGCGGAGAGGTATATCATGGTTATCAGGACTATCCCGGAAGTACTGTCAAGATCCCTACCAGCACCTTACTGGATTATTACTCCTGAGCACATTTGCTCTTGCGAATCCCCTCTCAAGCCAGCCAATAAAGGCAAGAGAGAGGTGGGAGCTTCCTCGTCAGTGTTCACTACGGCCGGCCAACAAAGGCAAGCCGGAGATGAGGAACAAGATTTTTCCCGGAAGTTCGGGTCCGTGGGGTCGTTAATGCCCAACAGTTCGCCACAAAACTGCCCAGCGAATAGTATCTCTCTTTGTCTGGCCCCTCACCCTGGCGTGTTACGGCAAAGCAAACGCTACCAATACAGGCCTAGGGTATTTTGGAGCACGCAAGCCCCACCACGACGTCAATGTAGAGATACGGCGATGGGGGATTATTAATGAGAAGAAAAGTACAAGAAAATACTGTTAAAATTTTCTAGAATAAAAATAGCGTTCTCGGCAGACGTTGTCTTGCCTGAAAGTAGGCTTTTCGTCAGTAAAAAAAATGAGAACCCGACCACAGCGCCACCTACTGGGTTGAATTCTATTTTCAAACGATCCAGGGCCAGACTCAAATACACATACAAAATTTCATCCAAAAACTAAAAAGCAGACGTACAAAAGAATTACTTATTTATTTAATTATTAAAACTTTATGCACTAGTAAACACTGTACAAAGGCGGTCTTCTATGTAAAAAGATGTATAAATCTCGTATCACTGTGTTTATTATCGAACTCTTCCAAAACGTGTTGAACGATTTTTATGGAACTTTTCGTGTACATTTGGTAGGTCTGAGAATAGATCGTAGGCAATTATTTTTACCCTCCTACCGCCACCCGTTGTTTTTCTTTAAGGGCATGCAATTCAACGTACATTTTCACTGTATTTCATACAATCGCTCTTACGCGATTATGACGTTATTTTGGAAATACAGTATCTTGTGGATATTATCTAGGATTCTATTGAAATCAATTTGTAAATTTATGTATCCAGTAAAAACCTCGGAAAATCCGCTATTTTGCATGAACTTTGACACTTCATAATATAATAAACACAATAAAAAAACAAAAATCATAATAATATAATCAAGATTCTCAATGAGAAATTTTTTTTTCAAAAACTTTTAGCGGTTTTAAAAAAACACGTATTTCCTGGAACAAGTTTTGTGAAACGATCGAGTAAATCACTGAATTACCGAACGCTAACAGAGTTTTCAGGCATTATCTCTCTTTTTTCGCTTTACCTCGCTGGATTCCGTTAGATGAAGTAACAACCTTTTACACCATGCTCGATGTTGACGTTATGCGAGTGCAAAAGGAGCCTCTTAATAATTTGCATGACAGATCAACGTTTACTGGATCAGCTAGTTATAAAACAAAAACTTGAAAAAAAATTACTGGTTTTGCAGTTACCGCCTCATTCGTCCCCACTCGCATTGTACAACGACGATTGTACTCTCGGCACATTGTCTTGCGAGTCCGCTGCCTGTTTATATACTGCTACTGTATTAGTCGCTTTTATTTGTTTTCATATCTACCTATCTGTAGTTAGTAGGTGTATGGGTTATTGTCTGAACTTTGCAGTTGCACTTTATATTGGTTTGGGATAGTATAACATATTCTTGTTTTAACCGAGAGCAGGTTATCAATTCGGTTGTAGGTACGTTTGTTTTTTTTTTTTATGTGTGTTACCTCAGAACTCCGTCGTTTATGGACCGATTTGCAATTTTTTTTCTCTCTTTGAGGACATGCTTTCCGATTGGTCCCATTTTTTTCAGAATCCAGTTATGATGATGGGATCCATGAGGAATCGAGGGAACTCCTCAAATATTATTGGTGATTGTATGGTGATTTTGGTATTTTCATAGAGAACTTAAGCATTTACAGTTAGAAAGTAATATTTGATGAAGGGGAACTGATGAAGAAGACCAGAAATGGCCAACGGAACTTCATACTCACATAATGAAGATAGTTAAGCGACTATGAAAATACAAATAAATAAATGGTTCTGAATAGTTATGTTGAAAATGGTATCATCGAAGTGAACTGATGATGACGTTAATGGAGCTGGAAGGTAGGGACTGGAGCTCCATAATTTTTCAATGTAACCTAGACGTGTTTGGGCTTATTAGAATTGTCATGAGATGCACTTTGGCTATAAAGGTACTATGGAACCGATCTGATGATCAAGCCGGAAGGTGGAAGGTAGATACAGGAACTTCATAATTAAACAATGTAACCTAGCAGTGTTTGGGTTAATTCGAATTGTCATGAGAAATAGGCGCTCTGGTTATAAAAGTATCGCTAGTGTGAAATGAAAAACTTAAAAAATAAAATAACCGACTTCACTAAAAAAACATTAAAAGGATCAAAATAACTCTAATTTCGGAAGTTGGTGTTAAATAAGAAAAAAACAATACCGAGAAACACTGACTTCCGAAATTAAAGTGTGAAAAAAGAGAAAAGTGAAAAAAGAGATGAAAAGTGAAAAAAGAATATACGAAGAAAATAAAGGTACTAATATATCAAACTAATAGCCAAGGTTAAGCAACGTTTACCGAGGTCTGTATAGGTAACCATCGTAGGGCCCAAACACAAAACTGCGATGCGACATCGCATCATAAAAATCTGCGCCCTCAGTCGACGCATCGCAAGAACTTCCGAATTGATTCGTATCGCACATTGTATGGACACCAGGGGTATTAAATAATAATAATAATAAATATAAAAGGAGAAACTGACTGACTGACATATCAACGCACAGCCAAAACTACTGGGACTAGGAACGTGAAATTTTGCTGAAGCTTTCCTTTTATGACGTAGGCGAGCACTAAGAGAGGATTTTCCTAAATTCACTCCCTAAGGGGATGAAACGGGGGTCCAAAGTCTGTATGGAGAAACCTATTTTCAAGCGGGCGAAGCCGCTGGCAGAAGCTAGTTTATTGATAAATTTAGAACTAGCTTAGGTACATTCTATTCACCACCCAGGACAAATGTTTGTGTGATGAGCATGATCATTTGTTCTGTGTCTGGGTGTAATTTATCTATATATGTATGTATTTAAGAATATATAAGTATGTTTATCAGTTGTCTAGTACCCATAACACAAGCTCTGCTTAGCTTGGGACTAGACGGCGTTGTGTGATAGTTGTGGAATATTATTATTATATTATTATCATTATATTATATTCTTGTGTTACATAGCACATGTTTACATATACTAGTTAGTGGTACCTTTGTTTAAAAGAGTCAGTTGCGTCTGTCCCTGTATTAAAACGTGATTGACGTGTTAAAATGTCAATCGTGTGAGCAAGAACTCTAGAGAGATGAAGCTGTACACCCTACATAGCCCCATCCCTTTAACAGTTCAGTTTAGGTCGTCAAATGGATCACGTTAAGAGCTCGTGGTAGAAAAAAAAGGGTGTTTGCCGCTTCTATGGCACATGCGCCGCGAGGCGTGTGGGGTACGGCTCTGTAGAGCTCGTGGTAGAACCTCTGAACCAGTGTTTTGCCGTACGAAATTGCATAGCAGCAATGATAAATGTAAATAATAAAATCGTTTATATAAAACATAGAGCACATTTACATTTCATAAGTGTATTAAATATTAAAAAGAATACAGTTGTTATACTTAGGAAATACAAGGCATGCCTTTTAAGTTTTGTCGTTTGAAGAATAAAACACAACTAGAACCTTTTAATACTTTTTATTGTTTTTCAAAGTATTCGCTCAAACCAGTTATTATAACATTTATTTCACTCTAAAGTAGGGGTGTTCAAAATGGCTGACTTGAAAGCGTCGACTGCTTCTTCACCGGATTGGAACCTTTGACCACGAAGACTTTTCTTAATTTTAGGAAATGTAAAGAAATCGTTAGGTCAGGACAGTATGGAGGATGGTCAAGAATTTCTACTTTTTCCTGCTTCAAATACTCAATCGTTTGACGAGCTCTGTGTGAGCTCGCGTTGTCATGGTGCAGGATGATGCGTCGCTTTGAGTTAGATTTTCGAAGTTCGGCAATGACTTGTGGTAAACAAACTGTGGTATACCACTCTGCGTTAACCGTTCTAAGATCTTCAAGTGCAATAGTCGCAACATGGCTGGTTTTTCCAACGAACGTGGCCACCATCTTCTTCGAAGTGCTTCGAGAACGAACAACTTTAGTCGGCTTTGGCTCATCTTGAAAGACCCAGATTGTAGACTCTTGTTTGAAATCAGGGTTGTAGGCATAGATCTAAGATTCGTCACCACTGATGATGCGTAGACGTGATTTGACTCTCCTCGGTTGAACCTTTGCAGAGTTTCTTACACCATCTGACGCGGGCCGCTTTGTGATCGTCGGAAAGCAGATGCGGTATCCAACGGCAAACTAGCTTTCTCACACCAAGTGCTTCATGCAAGATCTTCTAAATGGTTGTCCCTGAGATGCCTAATAGGTGCGAGGAGGGAGGGAGGATGCGAAGGCGGATTTTGGGCGTCCTTCGCGAGATTTGTCACTAACACTAGTATGTCCACGCTGGAATTCTAAATACCAGCGTTCGACAGTCTGCAGATATGGGGCTTCATCACTGAAGACAGATGTTAGCTCTTCAAAACACTGAAGCCGTCTCAGGCCTCTTCTAAAGTTGTAGAAAATTATTGTGCGAACATTTTCCTTAAAAAGATTCATTTTCGTACGTAACCTGACAGATTCCAATCGTTGTAACTAAACAATAGCATTAATCCTAATACTTTCAACAGTTTTGAGATTCAAAATTTAAACACATTCGAATATAGAACAGTTCCAAATTGCCGTGAAAAATGGAAATGACAGAACTTAAAAAGCATGCCTAGTATTGGATGATCATCTTTTTACAGTTATACTTATTTAATTGGTAAATACTTAATATGTAAATTCTATTTAATTTATTGAACAGAAATAGGCCTAAAAAGGTAACAAAATCTTTTTACAAACACATATTTTTGAGCATGCAATACGCATCGCTGCTTTCTGCGAAGCGAACTTATTTTTGTGTTCCTTTGAAATCCCTTACACATAGATGCTTATGTGTAGAGTATTAAATAGAAAGGCTAGGAAATCCATAGATCAGAACAATGTTTACCAACTCAGCTAATTATCTTCATCTCTCCATATTAAAACGAGAGACTGACTGACTGACATATCAACGCACAACCGAAACTACTGGGACTAGGAACATGAAATTTTCCACAAGGCTTCCTTTTATGACGTAAGCGAGCAATAAGAAGGGGTTTTTGGAAATTCAACCCCTAAGGGGGTGAAAATAGGGAATTTCGTTTGCATGCAAAATCTTATTCCATGTACCTACCAATACACCTGAAACTTTGCACAAAGAGTGACCTAAGTATATTTAATGAGGTCACTATTTGTGCTAACTTTTAAAGAACAAAAGAAAGAAATGAAAACTTAAAGAACTAAACCCAATAGAAGAATTTAGGAGGTTTTAAAGATTGTATGGTGAATTCTTATTCTTTTGTTTAATATATTTGAAACTTGACACAAAATCTAATCAAAATGTACAATAATATACAGTTTATTTATCTATATATACTATATTTATATAGCATAAATATGTATGTGTCCGTGTTTCTATTACAATATATTGTGTTATTATATTAATGGTGTTTTTTATTAAACTAGTGACAGCCCCATATTATATTCTAACAATTACTGTCTATTCCAGATTGCCTGGAATAGATCGCGGAATGCGATAAGGCCACAATAGGCGGCGTTAGTATGTGTTTTAGATAATTTTATTTTCTTTCTAATGTTCCTTGATAAAGTACAATAAATTATATAATCTATATTCACCACTAATTTTGAATTAGTACCACTACTTAAAGGGCTTATTAGAAAAGGTCTTGTTATTATTTAAGTAAAGTCTCAATGAATAATATTTATAATCAGCAAAGTTGCGTTTGTTTACATCCCAAAATGTCACTCAATTTATGGAAATATTGTACAGGCTATTGATTATGAATTAATAAATGACGACCAAAACGGAAAAAAAACTGCACTAGCATTTGTTATGAATGATTGATTCCATTATGAATTTACCAATTATGACAAATTTTCGTGGACAATTTTGGGATTTCGTATTTTTTTATTTTGACTACAAAATTATGATCAGTAACGGGTTCGGATAGAGCCCCATTTTTTTGTACTAATTAAAAACTAAGGTTGTATAAAAAGGAGAAACTGACTGACTGACATATCAACGCACAGCTGAAACTTCTGGGACTAGAAGAGTAAAATTTTGCACAAGGTTTCCTTTTATGACATAGGGGAGCACTAAGAGAGGATTTTCCAAAGGGATGAAACATTGATCCAAAGTTTCTATAGAGGAACCTACTTTCACACGAGCGAAGCCGTTGGCTGAACCTAGTAAATAAATAAAGACGACGCTCATTATTACATTTTCAAAACTAGAATCAAAATATCGCAATCGAAGTCGCTGACAAAGTTCTAGTATTATATTTTCTAAGTTCAAATCCTTTCCCCGTTCTAAGCAGCCATACACGATAACAGCGAAATTCCTTTGACCATTCGCGAGAGTACGAACAATGTATCTGCAGACTACAATAACAAGTGATTTAGTGACACCCTCTAAGAATTTAGGGTTCCCCAGGCGCGGTGGACACCCCAAGCGGTTTTGAATTGATTTATTTACAGCGTAGTGAGTACGGGTTCTGTAGCAGGTACACTACTTAGCTTTCTAAATTGAATTGATAGGGTGCCGCTGTTTCAGACGATTTTCAAGATGGTAGTATTGTGTTTGGGAATGAAAATGGTTTAGGAGATTCGTATAATAATATTTCTCTTAAAAACTGTAGTGAATAGGACTGATAACTTTATGTGGAGACACTGGATGAGGACGCAAGTGTTGCTCTCAAACTGTGTTCAGAAGAAGTGTGTGTAAATAATGTTTGATAATCTTTTGTCTATATATATGTCGTAGCCAGATCATAGAAATTGATCACTTCATGAAATGGCCAAGTAAAACTGGCCAGATCGTTTTAAACATTAAAGTTTGATGATATGTAAATCCTCGTTAAGCCTGAAATCTATCATCAACGTTATGGCCAAACGAAGATTGACATATCATCAAATTTTAAGGTTTCAATGATCTGGCCAGTTTTACTTGGCCATTTCATGAAGTGATCAATTTCTATGATCTGGCCACGACATATGTATATAGAAACTGACTGACATATCAACACACATCTGAAACTATTGGGGCTAGGAGTGTGAAATTTTGCACAAGGTTTTCTTTTATTACGTGCGAAAAGAATTTCCGTATATCGATTTTTCTAGATAGCAGAAGCTAATTTAGAAAATAAAAGAAATGATTTCCATAAAAAAAGATTTTGTGAAGAAATGTATAAAATTCAGTCACTCATAATAGCTGTTAAGGTGAAAGCTGTAAGCTAGTACGCTAAATTCAAATTTTCTTAAGTTTTTTGCAATTTGCAGGTCAGACACTCGTTGTATGTTGATTGTATGGTCCTTTGCCCTAAGTGAAAGTCAGTTCTTGGGTCACGGGCAATATCAACAAGGCGTTTTTATAGACGACGTTAAATAAATCAAACCAAATTATTTATTTACATAGAATGGTCGAGTAGGTTTTTTACACTCTTATTTTAAAGAGGTAAAGTTTTAGTTTTTATGTTTGTAGGAACAAACTCTGAAAGTGCTGGTCCGATTGCTAAAATATTTTCACCGATAGAAAGCTGCTTTATTCCTGAGTGACATAGGCTATATTTTATGTATGCGGGCGAATCCGCGGTAAAAACTGATGTACAGTAAAGTCAGGTAAATTTTGCCTAAATTTTGCCATGTAAAATTTTACAAACAATATAATAATAGTAGATCTAGCTTCGTAGGACTGTTAGAAATCTTTGAACATCTCTTCGCGCCGGACCTAGTACATGCCATGGTCCGTAGCAAGGAGGAATGGCAGGCGTAGAAGTAATGCTAGTGAAGGAGGCGGCCACGGTGTCTACGTGCGCCTTAAGATGTCACAAAAACCATTAGGTTTCTGAAAAGAAAACCCGGTGTCTTGGAACGCAAGGCAAAGAAGGAATATAGGAGTGGGTTTTAGTCAGTGAAAGTCTGACACGATCTCCCACTCCGCCCTAGGGCGTGAGAAGTTACGCTTTTTTGTGACTCAGCGTAAATTTCGTCCGTCTTCATACCAGTTCTAGCGTGTATTAAAACTATTTACCTTTACCGTTAAAACTTTAGCTTTTCCGAAGTCTTTAACTACCAACATACAATCACTCGTTCGCCTTTCACAACACAAACAGAAGCATCGGTCAGTCCGAATTTTTCTGTATGTTTTGCGGGGTACACTGCAATACATTACAGATTTTGCTCGATTCTAAGAGTTGTGGGTTTGGAAAGCAACGTGGTTTCCGAGCCAGCTTTGTAAATCAAAGTCGAGGCCAATGTTGGGAAATGAACAAGAGTAAATAGGTTTCTGTTGCTTAATGCAGTGGCGTAGCTAAGCGACCTACAGCCTTGAAGCAAAAGTCTGTGTCCCATGTAATAACTGTGGACCCTTTTTACATGGGAAATCATCAAGTGACCTCTCCTGATATGGGTGGAGCGGGAAGGAGTGTAAGACTTTTACTGACTAAAACGAGTTTTTTTATAGGCTCGCGTTTGACCACTATCTCACCTGATGATGGTAAGCGATGATGTGGCCGACGATGGAGCACGCTTGCCTAGAAGTAACCTATTCACTCTTGACTTAAAGTCCCCTAGGTTGTAGCTTAATTTTGTTAATCTGACGAAAAGGCAGCTTCCAGACAAAAGTAAATAACAATATATATGTACATAATCAAATTTAATATACATAAATGAAGTATTAAGTTTAAATGATATATTGTACACATCCTGAAACAACAAAGCCACTCATATTTTTACTGTTTTATGATGTCACAAAAGTGATTGTATAACTAGCGTTTCTCACCATCAAACTATAAAGTTTAGCAAGCTAAAAATATGTTAAACAAATGTTAAAAATGTATGAGTATAAGACATGGTGGACATCCCACCTGTACGCACGAAACGTTTTGGGAACACATTCATTGTGAGTACAGTTAAGGAGTGGAATTCCTTGCCGGAATCTGTGTTTCCTGATGGCTACAATCCGGGAATCTTTAAGTCGAGAGTGAATAGGTTATTTCTAGGTAAGCGCGCTCCATCGTCGACCGCATCGTTGCTTTCCTATAGGTTTATCATCCGTCCGGGTTTCCCCGGATTTGTCCTAGTTTAAAAGACATCCGGGGAGTGTCCGTGGGGGTCTAATTTGTAGTCCTGGTATAAAAAGACCGATATTCCCTCTTGAAAAAAAAAAAAGATTCTAAAAGATGCTGTATTTCATTGAACTGTGATCGGAAATAAATTAAATAAAAAGTTGATTTATGACAATTTGAACTATTTTTTATTACTTATACTAAGCACGTTTAAAATAAAAATGACTATAATGTGTCCGGGTTCTAAGCTCGAAAATCCAGGTTTTTTACACTTTTGTCCTGGTTTTCAGATTTTAGAGATGGCAACCCTACTTTCCTATCAAGTCAAGCGCGAACCTATCAAAAATAAAAAAAAAGAAATAAAAAAAAAGACAGGACAACGTCGGTCGGGACGGCTAGTATATTATAAGTTTAAGTAACTATAGGAATCACAATCCCAAAATACCCTCGCCCTTCAAATACTATCACAGGAACACACTAAATCAAACTACGTCGACTTCTGGCCACCCCTCAAATATTCATAGCGCAATAAAGTGGTAGATACACCAGCGAATTACCCTGTTTGTGTGGAGCAAGCAGTGGAGACCATTGCGTGAATTATTATTACGGATAGATGACATATGGCTGGGTGGGTTGTGCGAGGATGTACTAGGTAGTGATGCAACGGATGTGTCTTAACGGAAGCGGAAACGAAAACAGACGTCAAAAGTAAATCTTTGCGGATACGGATGCGAAAGCGGAAACGAAAGTGTTCATACTATGAAGAAAAGCACAATTTTATTTTTTTTAAACAAAAGAAGGTTTACGTTGTAATCACGTATCGAGGCGCGGTGACGCACAGAATGAACCAAACAAATATAATAATAAAGAAACGTTTGTGTACCGCCCCCGTCGCACCTTTTCCGATGTGTCCAGTCATCCACGTTTGTATGTCACGTCGTTCTTCCGTTTAGAGTTCTGTTATAAATATTAGCGGAAGCAGAAACGGAAACGGAAGTGAAAAAGTTTGCGGAACTTCTGCAGAAGAGAAAGCGGAAGCAGAGTTCTGTTGCAACAGTAGTACTAGGTAGGACCGGTTGTAGAAATAGTATTAGATAAGTAGTGTATATGGCTATTGACTGAAGATAGCAGCAAGATTTGGACAGTTCAGATGCTGACAAAAAGTTGCTTAAGAAAATATTCGTTCAGACGTTCGAGCGTGTGACCCAAAAATTACAAATAAGAGCTCTCTCGTGGTGTGCGTTTCACGCATCTTTAGAATGAGGATTTCGCGTCGTGGCGCGTCTACGATGTTGCTGAAAGATCAAAACCAATCGACGAAGGGCCTCGCGTCCGAACACGTTAATTATGATGAATCTGAATAACTTTTGCCGATCGTACGGCCCAGTATCGGCGGCGCTTCTTTCAAATGTCTGCCTCATCAACTTTCGATAGTAGTTTCTGCGACTACCAAGGTTGCGTGACAACGGGGAATTAGGTTACGATTCCGGAGAGGGCCTGAGAGACGGCTACAAGAATAAGTTGGCCATATTGAGCCTTAACATGATTTCTGGAAGCTAAATTGTGTCCAAACGTTCTCTCGTTTGAGTTTGGAGTTACCGTGGAACGCAAAGGCCAAATGAAGGAATCCAGATGGGTTTTAGTCATTCAGAGCGGGAAAAGTTGATAATTTCTAAATTAAAAAAACCGGGCTGAGTCGAACTCGTACACTAAGGGTTCCGTGCAAACCTGCCTATGAAAACAATTCAGTTTCCGAATTGAGTTATGAAGATTTTTCCGAATCGCAAAATTTTTTTTTTTGTGTCGTAACTACAAATTTACAGTTTTCAGATTTTTCCTATACTTGTGCTATGAAAACTTCCTTCAAGCCGAATTTCAGGATTCTAGGTCAGCGGGAAGTACCCTATGATTTTGATTCCCTTGACAGTGTCGAAATACACGTATTTTTGCCATATAAAGGGCCGTATCTTTTTTTTTGTTCGATAATTAGATTTTTCACAGCTTTAAGGGACTACAATCCTGAGTATAGGGTTTTAATTTCAACTTCATACCTCCACGCGTTCCCAAGATAAAGGGTCTTGACAGACCGACAGATAGACAAACAGACGGACAACAAAGTAATCCTATAAGGGCTCCGTTTTTTCCTTTTGAGGTACGGAACCCTAAAAATATCAGTCACCGGTATTGGTTTGCGTATACATCAGCCAGTTCTTTATAATGCGAACCTACGTGAATCCCCTTAGATGGTGAATTTTGGAAAATCTTTTCTTTGATTCAAGATTCAAAGCATTTTATTTCAAATACACCATTTACAGGCACTTTTGAAATGTCAAGAAGTCAGACAGTCAGAAAAAAAAAATGATGCTAATTGCACATTCCAAAGCGTAGATCTCTATGGAGAAGAATGTGCAAGAAACTCCATAGACATTCTTTTCAATCATGTTTTGTAATTACAAATATCTCTGTTACATGTTTCTTGTCGCATCATGTGACAAAAATGTAAATAAATTAGAAATAAAAACTAAATATTGATATTAAAATAGTAACTGGCAGCTAAGAGACGACTAATCTCAACTGACAGCGCCCGTTCACGGACATGACGCGATAATATTCGCGTCGCACCACTCAGCTTAACAATTTTGAAGGGAATTGAATGATCCAACACACGCGCCACTATCAGTAAGACATTTGAGGGAGCATGAAAATCTCTTCACTTATCCTTTATACAAATCATAAAAATAACTATTAATTTTACGCATTTCAGCGTTCGAGGTCCAAGAGTGGACTGTGCGTTAATGAGACAGTGAGTGAGTCACTTAGGACATTACCTCTTATATATATAAAAAACTAGCTTCTGCCAGCGGCTTCGCCCGAGTCGATTTCTCCATACAAACCTCCAAACCCTGTTATACCCCCTTCTTAGCGAATGTCTACACCCTATAAGGAAACTACCTGCCAAATTTAAAGTTTGTAGGTCTTATAGTTACTGAGATTTCATGATTATTCAGTGAGTGGTTTTTTTTTTTTTGTGTGTATCCTCTCGCAGGTCAACCTAGGAGGTTGTCGGCTGCTTAACCGGACTTGCCTGTGGCGGCCTCAATTCAAGAATCAAAGCCTCCAGCCAGGGCTTACTTAACTATACTTAAAACTAAGCGACTACACGCTAAGGGCACCCCCTCTGGGGTACGGACCTCGGCTTAGGGCGTCGCTGGGGGGGGGGGGGGGGGCAGCAAGGTGACGGGCTGGATCGAACAAATTTCAGTGAGTGGTATTTCGCTTTTATATATATATAGATTTCTACGGATATCAAAGTTAGGTACAGTCACGGGTCAAAAGTGCAGTTACACTCTGTCTATGCTAAAGCGTCTAATTTTTTTTGTAGTTTATTCAATACTTTAGATTCTATGGTACAAATTAAATCAGACACCAACTATTGACCCTCTTCTACAAAGAAATTTTAGACAATTGAGCATTGGTAGAGTGCAACTGCACTTTTGAACCCTGACCGGAAAAAGACCGAACATTTATCAGCCGTAATTGTATCAGTTTCATAGACAATTAATACGGACAAATATCATAGTCAACGTTTTTTATTTCACATAGGCCTACATGGGCACATGTAAAACGTCAGAAGCTAGTGCACGGTTCCAAATTGGTCGTTTTCTATGGAGAAGAACCGGAAAGAAACTCCATGGTTACTATATTACAGTATAAGTAGATATTATGTAAGGACCGTGTAGACCGCTCAATGTTGTACAATAAAAATAATCATCCAAAGACTAAACTTCAACACAAACCAACTGAACATCCAGTAGATCAGTCGTGCAGAAAGCTAGACCACAATAGGTGTACCAGAGCCCTACCTACGTATATAGCCTATGTAGATATACTGGTACATAGCCACAAGCCAAAAGGGCTTGAGGCCTTACCATGACATGTTAAAATATTGTTGTTGAAACTTCAACGGTCCGGACTAAGCGTTTATACCGCGTACATCGAGGGACTGGAACAATTTGCCTGCTGCGGTCTTTTCCTCCGATTATAATTTAGGTGTATTCAAGGCTCTTAAGAAACTAGTGCGTCTCACGATCAATGATTGCATCACTGCTTACCATCAGGTGGGATCGCAGTCAAGGCTTGACTGCGATCCCACCTGATGGTAAGCAGTGATGCACTGTCAAGCACAGGTTTAAACAAAAAAAAAAAAAAACAAACATGTGAGCGAAAAAGAGCCTAAACTGAACTGTTAAAGGGATGGAGTTATATACGGTGTATGGTGAGTGGCGAACACGCACCAAAAAACGGAGCGTTGGAAGGCCTCCCACAAGGTGGACCGACGACCTGGTGAGAGTCGCGGGAATGTGGTGGATGCGAGAAGCACAGGATCGGTCGTTGTGGAGACGCTTGGGGGAGCCCTATGTCCAACAGTGGACGTCTTTCGGCTAAAATTATGATGATGATCCCTTTAACAGTTCAGTTTAGGTTTTCAAATGAATCGCATTAAGAACTAGTGGTAGAACCTCAGAACACCCAGTAGATCAGCCGTGCGTAGAGCAGACAACAGTACGTGTACCGGAGACCCACCTACTTACACAGCCTATGTATACTGGTACATAGGCACAAACCACAAGGGCCTGGTCTCCACAACGTGAGGCTACAATAGACTGATGCAATGTTTGCCCATGATCACCCCCTAATATCGAATGTATCGTGAATCGGGTACCATTGTTATACAAACATTATTTGCTAACCTCTAGATGTTTACACTGGCGTCTAATTGGATGAACCACTGTTTGGTGAGCTCTGTTGTGGGGGATTGAATGCCTAAGGCGTATCATTAAGGGTAATACTGTTGATTGAATAAATGTGTTGTTAATATTGTAATTGAATGGGGATAAAAGTTTGGTGCGTATTGCCGTGGTGTTGGTGGCCCTGACTTACTACGTCATGGGTACCTACTTAAGCTGGGGATTTTGTTAATATGAAAATCAAATTAAAAATGTTTTTATTTCACATTAGCTTTTACCAGTGGCCTCGTCCGCGTGGATATAGAAAATCTCTATGTTACTCACTAATAAAGTAGCTTTCTTTGGTGAAAGAACTTTGAAAATCGGTCCAGTAGTTTTAGAGTTACAAACAAAAACTGAAATATTTTCTCTTTTTAATAGTAGAGAAGAACCGGTAAGAAAAACCATAAATACTTAAAAAAAACACCGGGCAAGTGCGAGTCGGACTCGCGCTCTGCCGATTTCGTACCAACATACCTATGAAAAAAGTTCAATTATCGAATTAATTTCATCACCACTGCTCTCAAAACGGTGAAGGAAAACATCGTGAGGAAACCAGCATGTCCTAGCACCAAAAATTCGAAGACATGTGACATCCACCAACCCGCACTGGGCCCGCGTGGTGGATTACGGCCCATTCCCTTTCCTAGAGAGGAGGCCTGAGTCCCAACAGTGAGAATATTAAAAAAAAGGCCGACTATGCTATGCTATGCTATCGAATTAAGTTATGAGATTTATCCGAATCCCATTTTTTTTTTTGTGTCTTAATTCGATTTACAATTTTTTTTTCCTATACTAAGTATAGGAAAAAAAAAAATAAAGTCTTGTACTATAAAACGTTGCCCCACGCCAAATTTCAGGATTCTAGGTCTACGGGAAGTATCCTATGAATTTTGATTCCGTTGAGAGCGTCGAAATATACATTTTTTGCTGTATCTTTTTTTCGTTAACTCAGAAGTTTGATTATTTCATAGATTCAAGGGACTGCAGACCTGAGTATATGGCTTTAATTTCAACTCCATACCTCGACACGTTCCCGAGATAAACGGTCTTGACAGACAGACAGACAGATTGACAACAAAGTGATTGTATAAGGGTTTCGTTTTTTCCTTTTGAGGTACGGTAACGTAACCCTAAAAATTATATGATAAACTTCAAAACATTTCCATATTACAATATATACGTATATGAGAAACGTATAATAATAAGTAGGTCGAAATAGAAAGTAATCTATGAATCCGCGGACTCTACTCGTTTGTAATTTATTTCATCAACACTGCTCTCAAAACGATGAAGGAAAACATTGTCAGGAATCAAATACAAAGGCGTGTGACATCCACCAACCCGCACTGGGTCCGCGTGGTGGATTTACTAATGATAGCGTGTCAGACTTTTACTGAATAAAACCACACCTGTGTCCTTCAATTGCCCTTTGCGTTCCAGGACTACGGCTTGCTTTTAAAAAATTCCACGTGGACCTATAGGGCATTGGGTTAGTGGACGTTTATCGTCCACCATATCAGCAGAAGATGAATCAGAGGAGCGACCAAATCAGTAAAAACCGTTGGTTCTTTGTCTGGGACTAGTCGAGATTTATTGCCGCTTTTCTGAAATACGACAAGGGTGTCTTCTCTCACATCTCCTCTTTCTGTTGTTCTGGATGGCATCATGAGTAATGTGCTAAAAAACAAGCCTCACGACCTAGAGTGAGGACTATCTAATGTCTTGGAAGATCTGGATTATGCCGATGACATATGTCTGCTGAGTCACACACGCGCCGAAATGCAAGCCAAGCTGGACGTAGGTCGTCCGATGAGAGGCAAAGGAAACAGAACTAAAAGTAAACACCCATGTAATGAGATGCGGGGTGACAAGCTCTTTGCCGTTGCTCTTGGAAACAGAGGCTGTGGAAACGGTCCACAAATTCACTTACCTCAGTAGTGTAGTGTCAGAGACTGGAGGCTATGTCCTTGAGCTCGATCGAAACGGTTGCTTGAGCGATGCCCTTGAGCAACCTTCGCAAAGCTCCGTCCCGTGGAGCAATCGTGGAAATTGACTAGAAGAGTTAAGCCCAAAATATTCCGGTCCAACGTCAATAATATAGATATTTTTGCATGTTCTCTGTGTAAGTTTAAAAGTCTTATTCTTAAGGAGCTTTCAGAAATGTTTTTTTTTTTCTTTTTTTTCTCTCTCTCTCTCCATATATTTAAGTTTGTTTTATTATTACTCTTTGTATTTGTTTTTAATCGTGCCTGATAGTAAAGTTAATAAAAATTAGTCATCCTATTGATTTTATTTATGTATTCCACAGTTAATCTGTGAGCAGTGCTGTGGGCTACAATATTGTATATCGGACGGATTAGTCTAACGGATTAAGCGTTTCGCTTCGTCGTTTATACCGCGTACACCGAAGGACTGGAACAATTTGCATGCTGCGGTCTTCCCGTCCAACTATAATTTAGGTGTCTTCAAGGCTAGAGTGAATAGGCTCTTAATAAACTAGTGCGCCTCACCATCAGTGATTGCATGACTGCTTACCATCAGGTGGGATCGCAGTCAAGCACTGGGTGATATCAATTAAAAAAAAAATGTTTTGTATACCGGTAGTACCTAAGTTTTATATTGTAGCTGTTAGCTGTTCTGCCTTTTTTATAAAAAAAAAATAAAAACGTCAAAACCATATTGTTTTGCTGTCACAAAGGATCATCTCGCAGGAATCAAACGCTGAGTTCACCTTATTCTCGGTATTTACTCGAGAAAATCTCCAATGTAAATCTTTGAGAACGCTGCCGTGAATTCTAGGGAATCCAGGAACTTTTACTGACTAAAACCAGCCAGTTTTGCTGGTAGTCTGTTATTTAACTGTGAAACAAACATTTTATAATATTAATATGTATTAAACCCGCCCAATGGCTTGGTACAGTACGGTCGAAATTTCATGGCCAGTCCGAAGTTCGAACAATTGGCTGCGCAGTATTTCTTTTTAAGAATCATAATTATGGTGAATGCGTGCATGTTGTATGGTGATTGCGTATATTTTTAAAGTTTGCACGATAGTTCGGAACGCCAAGTTCAGAGTGGTCAACCAACAACTAGAGAAAAAAAAAATTCAGTTCTTTTACCCATCAAATTAAAACACTCAATATTTACAAAATCATTGAAACGTATGACTGTGTAGGCATTCCTAAGTTAATAGGATGGGCACGCCATAATTCGCACCGGATCCGTGTGGAAGAAACGCCCGGGTGTCACCATTGCGTGGACCGCCCGGAGGACACGGTGCAGCACACGGTGGAGGTGTGCCCCGCTTGAGAAGAGCAACGCCGTGTCCTCGTGGGGGCGATCGGCGGCGGTGATCTCTCACGCCGGGCCTTGGTACAGGCCATGGTCCGGAGCGAGGAGGAGTGGCAGGCGGTCGCCTCCTTCTGCGAAGCAGTAATGCTAGCAAAGGAGGCGGCCGATCGCGTGAGGCAACAGCAACGGTCCTCACGCCCCAACCGCCGCCGGGATTCTGATCCCGATTTCCGGCCACCGTAGGCGTGGGCTTGGGGACGGTGAGCAATGGGTAGTTCGCCGTCCGACCGTCCGGTAACCGTCCGGACCGAGCCCAAGTCGTCGACGGCGCGTACTGTTTCACGCGCGCTTCAAGGAGATGTCAGCAACTGTAGGGGCCCATCAGGGTCGAAACCTGCTGGGGCCAAGGGTCTGATTCTGAAAGGAAGACTCGGCCCTTGTACGAAAAGCAACGAAGGAACAGGAGTGGGTTTTTAGTCAGTAAAAGTCTGACACTATCTCCCGCTCCGCTCAGAGCGGGGGATGTCATAAGATGATTTTCCCACCGAAAAAAAAAAGTTAATAGGAGCTATTTTCAATGCGATCTCTTTCTTTTTGTTTTTAAGCCTTAGATATATTAGGAGACAAAATGCCCCCCCAACATGATGTGCAACATGCACGCAACACCGTCAAATTATCCACCAACAGGGCCCGCGTCACGTGAATGCGCTGTAAAATTCTGTGGAGGAAATTCCGGAATACTGGGCAACGTTGCAGCGTCACGTAGATTAATAATATTGTCGACATGTGGGATGTGGACTCGGCGATCATTGTACCGATAGTCGTGTCGGGCAATGTCTTAATAGCCAAGAGCCTCGACCAACACCTTAGGAAGCTCGCGTTAGGCGGCTGGATCAAGGGCTTGATTCAGAAAGCGGTACTCCTGGACACGTCTCGTATTGTTAGGAGGCTCCTTTCTCTGGAGCCCTGACCGCTGGCAGCTTGGACCCTGTTCCCAATACCAGTGGGACACTTTTTTTTTAAATTATAAAATGTTTTTTTTATTGAAATATTTAAAAATATAATTTATAATATGTTTAAAGTAGTGAATAAACTATAATAATAATATTTATTATCAAGTACATATTTGACATCAAAAGTAAAGTACTAAAAATACAAGTAATACAACAGTCAATTTAATTTGAACACCCTGACTCCTAAACTAGGAAGATCCTGTTTCTTAGGAGGCAGTGTCTTTGCACAGATAGTAGACGAACAAATTATGAGCGTACAGTGTAGATATTATTAACAAAATTTGGACTAATGAGCGAAGTAATATATAAGTATATAATTATATATTACTGGTAGTATGTATATGCATAGTGTATGTATGTGTATATAGAGTATGAGTGTAGTCTACATGTATTTGTGTGTGGTGTCGTGTCATGAGCAATGTAGTGTGAGTGCGTGTAAGCGAGAGGGGTGTGTGGTATGATATTAGTGATGAGCAGATCCAGGTAAGTAGACTTTCAGTTGTCTCGTAATCTTGCTCTTTTGGCCACTCCTCAATTTGGAGTTTAGCCTTATATGTTTTTAATTAAATTATGTTTACTTTTTGATTTATTTGAATGATTAGATTGAGCGTTGCGCGTCATTTTGGGGGCCATTTGGTCCTCTAATGTATTTGAGGTGGGTATGTAGTCAAAGTTTAACGTAGGCGCAGGCTCGCGGACGGCGAGCAATGGGTAGTTCGCCGTCCGACCGTACGGTAACCGTCCGGACCGAGCCCAAGTCGGCGACTGCGCATAGCGTTCCACACCCGCCTCAACTAGATGTCAGCAACCGTAGGGGCTAGCAGGGTCAAAGCCTACTGGGGCCAAGGATCTGATTCTGAAAGGAAGACTCGGCCCTGGTACGAAAGGCAACGAAGGAACAGGAGTGGGTTTTAGGTCAGTAAAAGTCTGACACTATCCCCCGCTCCACCCAAGAGCGGGGGATGTAATAAGATGATTTTACCACCGAAAAAAAAAATGTATTTGAGGTTTTATTTAAGTTCGTAAGACAACGCATGCATCGAATATAATTTTAGCACAGAGCGTTGAGGGAAGCTGCCAAGCTGTATGTTATAATATAATTGGCTTTTCTCCGAACTAGCAACTTTGGTAAACTGTAACAGGAGCTCCAAGTTTGTGTGCAAATCAAGCGGGAAGTAACAGCTAGCCTATTTATAAGTGAGGAAACATCAAATGACTTGTGAGTGAAAACTCCCAATTCCGCCTAGCCCGTTCCATCATCGGACCACCAGGCGTACGGCAATGCGCCACCGGTACATGGTGGACATCCCACCTATACGCACAAAGCGTTTTGGAAACACATTAATTGTGTGTACAGCTAAGGAGTGGAATTCCTTGCCGGAATCTGTGTTTCCTTATGGCTACAACCCGGGAATCTTTAAGTCAAGAGTGAATAGGTTAGTTCCAGGTAAGCGCGCTCCATCGTCGACCGCATCGTCGCTTTTCATCAGGTGAGATAGGGCTAAGCGCAAACCTATCAAGAATAAAAAAAAAGAAAAGGAGTGACAGTATTTAAAAAAGAGGGCAGGGGTTGAGGGTTCCGCACAAACTTACCTATGAAAACAGTTCGATTCCCGAATTGAGTTACAAAGATTTTTCCGAATTGTAAAAAAAACCTTTTTTTTTAATAAAAGGTCTGAATTGAGTATATTTAGTTAATTATATATTCATATATATAACATTATCAGCATTTATGATGTTTTCGTATTACTTTTGCCAAAAAAAAAAAAAAAAAACAACATGATATTTTTATTCGCTTGTTTTCCCTACTCCATTCAAACGGCTTTGATCTTTAGAAATATGTAAAAAATGCTGGTTAAGTGTTCTTCAAAATGTACATAGCATATGTAAATCAATCAATATTTCGCAAAGTTAAGCTCGCTATGTATATGAACTCTGTTATCCACATCATATTTTGTTACTTATCATGGTGTAGGTACAATAAATAATAAATTAAAAATAATGGTTTTAAGGTCAGCGGGGCACTATGTGGGCACAAGCGCCACTACTGGTATGTGTGCCATTAACTCCGGCCAGATGTTCAAGGCACTATACACCTTAAATTGACGTGTAAAAGTGTTTTTAAAAACCGACTTGTAACATAAATATCATTTATCATAAAAACTATTCTCTAATCGCCTATCAATTACAACTTCAAGTTCAACCAGGTTTCAGACTGGCTAAAGTGGCCTCTTCTTTCATGGGGTACTGTTTGAAATGTTATAACAAAATACCTCCACAAATATTAGAACTCAATGAAACGAAATTTAAATCTTGTATTAAACGCACACTATGCAGGCAAGCTTATTATAAGTTGGAGGATTATATTCAAGATAAAAATGCTTGGCTCAATGCTGGTCCAGCTCCACTACCACCGGGGTGTACAAATTGATTAGTTTTGAAACTATAATCTGTAAAATATGATTGTTGTTAATTATTATTGTATTGTATAATGTAGAAGCATTTTTTTTCAAAGTTTGTAAATGTGAGTACCATGGAGCTATTTTATGGTTTGTAGGTTATTATTGGTCCTGTTTGACATAAATGAGCATGGCAGTTGAGAGTTTGTCATGCTCACTCAAATGTCTCACTGATGGTGGCGCGTGTGTTGGATCATTCGGTTCCCTTTAAAATGGTTGAGCTGAGTGGTGCTAATATTCGCGTCAGGTCCGTGAACGGGCGCTGTCAGTTGAGACTGGTCATCTCTTAGCTGCCAGTTGCTATTTTAATATCTATATTTAGTTTTTATTTTTACTTTATTGACATTGTTCTCACATGATAGCGACAAGAAACATGTAACAGACATATTTGTAATTGCAAAACACGATTGAAAAGAGTGTCCATGGAGTTTCTTGCACATTCTTCTCCATAGAGATCTACGCTTTGGAATGTGCAATTAGCATCATTTTTTCTGACTGACTGACTTCTTGACATTTCAAAAGTGCCTGTAAATGGTTTATTTGAAATAAATGCTTTGAATTTTGAATTTTTTTTGAATTTTGACTTATTAACAGAAACGCCAAATTATGTTTCAACTTCAACAAATTAATTTCTTACTAATGTATCGAAAGTGCAACGAACAAAATCCCATGAAGTTGCCCAACGCATCCAATAAATGAATGCAAACAAAAGTTCAGCGTTATTTAAACTAGTTGCTCTCAGAATTAAGTGGTACAAACAAGTTTCGCTAGCTAAACGCTCCAGGCACTTTTACCCTAGAATTTTAATGTAATCGGGGTACCAAACAGTTTTGTAATAAAGTACTTATACCAATTTTATTAGCAAACGTGCCAATTGATTTTTGATGTTTGTTTTTAATTTGCGTTTCTGTTAAATTATTTTTTGTATTTTATTTTGAACTCGCGATCCGATCCACGTTCACACGGGTGATTCGTCTAAAGAATCAAGAATCAAAGAATTTATCTGTATATATAAAAGGAGAAACTGACTGACTGACATATCAACGCACAGCCGAAACTACTTGAAGGTTTCCTTTCATGTCGTAAGCGAGCACTAAGAGAGGATTTTCCGAATTCACCCCTTAAAGGGATGAAACGGGAGTCCAAATTTTGTATGTAGAAACTTAAATTCAGCTAGTAAATAAATAAATTTGTAGTAGTTGTGCCAAATAATTCAATTTTCTTTCTTTCTTCTTTCAGTTACTATGTAAAGTTACCTATAACATTAACAATGATGTCGATAGCCGCAGTCTTCACAACTCACGCTCATCTATAATGCTAGAACAGGATGTAAGCGGGCAATTTGTAAACGTCAATGGCAATAGCGCATTATACCCCTTGACCACAACGCCCTGCTTTTATATTCTACCTCGGAGTGTAGGAATTGTATAGTGACATAAATTACCGCTACCTTTGCATTCAACTACTACATATGGTTACTAGAATATTAACCTGCTGCATAGGTCAATAGACAGGTTACACTCCATTATTTTTCTTGGGTAGTATTTTGCTCTAGGTGGAGCGAAAGTGAGTGTCAGAAATTTTTTCTAAGACCTCAGACCTCGCAACGATCTTCACAAGATGAGGCTGATAGCAGCTGAATGAGAGTTGTTGAAGATTGGGATAAGGCAACTACAGACCGGCGCGACACGACAACACAGGACAACGAGTTTGAACAAATTGTTTTGACAGGAGTTTTTATTTCTTAAAAACTGGATATAAATGATGCAGCTAGCTATAAATGACGTGTGATTTTAAAGAACTTTTTGTGTCCAAGTGTGGACTGTCACAGGATGTCAATAATATTGTCTTATCTGATAAGAGATGATGAGGTTTATCGCAAAAAGGAATTTCTTACTAGAGTCTCTGTTTCCCGGGTGTCGCCACTGTGCGGACCGCCACGGTGGAGGTGTGCTCCGCTTGGGCAGAGCACTGCCGTGTCCTCGTGGGGACGATCGGCGGCAGTGATCTCTCCTGCCGGGCCTTGGTACAGGCCATGGTCCGGAGCGAGGAGGAGTGGCAGGCGGTCGCCTCCTTCTGCGAAGCAGTAATGTTAGCAAAGGAGGCGAACGGTCGCGTGAGGCAACGGCAACGGTCCTCACGCCCGCTGAATTGCCGCCAGGATTCCGATCCCGATTTCCGGCCACCGTAGGCGCAGGCTTGCGGACGGCAAGCAATGGTTGGCTCGCCGTCCGACCGTCCGGTAACTGTCTGGACCGAGCCCAAGTCGTCGACGGCGCGTATTGTTCCACGCGCGCCTAAGGGTGATGTCAGCAAATCGTAAGGGCCCAGCAGGGTCGAAGCCTACTGGGGCCATGGGTAGTGTGAAAACGAAACCCGGGGCCCTGGGACGAAGGCAACGAAGGAACAGGAGTGGGTTTTTAGTCAGTAAAAGTCTGACACTATCTCCCGCTCTTGGGCGGAGCCTTTGAAGAGGAGAGGAGAATTTGTCATTAGATGATTTTCCGTCCTTAAAAAAAAAAAAAAACCGGAGTCTGTGTTTCGTAAGTCCTCTTGCACCTAGCCCTGTTCCGGGCCATAGCCCGGAGCGAGACGGAATTTCGCAGAAATGCTAGCGAAGGAGGCGGCTGTAAGAGTGAGGGAACTTACATCTTCACGCCCCAGCCGCCGCGACTGGAACGTCCCGGGCGTCGGCAATCGCAGAGTGTTCCACGGCCACCCCAGGTGCTGGCTAGTAGACGACGAGCTATGGGTAGCGCCGTCCTATAAGAACCGAGCTTGAGTCATCGATGGCACGTGTTCCACGCGCGCCTCAATGAAATGTCAGCAAACCGTAAGTGCTCAGCTGCTGACACTATTTCTCGCTCCGCCCAAGAGCGGGATTTGTCATAAGATGATTATCCCACCTAAAAAAAAAAAAAAAAAGTGCTCAGCTGGGCCAGTGCCTGCTAGGGCTATAGGGAAAGGAATGAAAGGGATACTCGAGGTCCTAGAACGCAAAAAGTAATTGAAAGAACAGAGGTGTGGTTTTAGTCAGTAAAAGTCTGAGACGCCTTCTCGCTCTACCCTAGAGCGAGAGAAGTGATGACTAGACAACTGATAATATATATACTTATATATTTCTAAATGCGTACTTATTATAGATAAATTATACCCTCGCTCATCACACAAACATTTGTCCTGGGTAAGAATCGAACCCACAACCTCCGGCGTTGCAGTCAGGGCCACTAAATACTAGACCAACAGGCCAGTCTAAGTAATTCCTAGATTAGAATAAACTTTATTTTACACCAAAAAAGTAATACGACTTACACATAAATCTATGGGTACAATGGCGGTCTTATCGCTGACATCGGTGTGGAGCAAAAAAAATCATTCAAGCTCGATAGCTCGGTACCAATGTACATGGTGGACATCTCATCCATACGTACAAAGCGTTTTGGCAACACATTCATTAGGAACTAGCTTATGCCAGCGGGTTCGCCCGCGTGAAAGTCGGTTTCTCAATACAAAATTTGGACCCCCGCTTCATCCCTTTTGGGAGGTAAATTCCGAAAACCTGTTCTTAGCGGATGTCTATATTGTATAAGGAAACTACCTGCCAATTTTTTTGGTTTGTAGGTGTTATAGTTTCTGAGATTTCGTGACTAATCAGTGAGTGGTATTTCGCTTTTATATGTGAGTCTTTATAATGTGAAAATATGAAAATGAGGGGCATCTATGCTTAATTTTATCGACGAAAAAAATATCATGAAAAAAAATCAGATTCTTGCCAAAAAAATATGTTTATTTTTAATTGAGCCTACTTTTTTTCCATAATTTTCATTTTATGACAACGCCTAATTACTTCCGATCATTATGGAGTTTGTTTCATCATGATAGATCATTTAGTTTAAAAGTTACACAGCTTTGTATACACTGGGGTCACAAAAGCAAATAAAAATTAAAAAAAAATCCATAATAAATATAAATAAATATTTAGATTTTTTTAAATATTTTTTCCGTCGATAAAATTAAGCATAGACTACCTCATTTTGATATGTGCACATTATAAAGAATCACACTGTATATATATATATACAGGATAGGAGTATTGAGAGAATTCCCTGCCAGAGTCTGTGTTTCCTGGTAGCCAAAACCTAGGAGTCTTTAGGTCGAGAGTGAATAGGTTACACCTAGGTAGCGTGCTCCAATGTCGGCCACATCGTCGCTTACTATCAGGTGAGATAATGGTCAAACGCGAGCCTATCCATAATAATAAAAAAAAACTGGTCACCCTACCATTAGGTACTATGTAAGGGGAAACTGTCAAGCAACAGAAAAATGATGCAGTAACTACAATGTGACGTCACCGCCATTAGTTTACGCGGATATTAAGAGGTAGTGAGTTGTTCCCACAGGAACGTCTGCTGCTTTATGTTAGCAGAGGTCGGAATTAAGTAGAGTTAACCATGTACTTACACCGATTTCATACAGCGAAAGAATAAAGTGGACATGCTTAAAATCCCGAAATTAATTTTAAAAAGCAGAAAAAAAATCTTCCTGTATTAACGACGAGGAGGGGGAAGTGTATACATTTGTTAACCTTACCTCTGTTGACGTAGAGAGATCTTTTTCAATGAAAAATCACTAATAAATATTGTATGTTAATCTCTTAAGTCTTTGTTTTATTTGTCTTGAGATTTTTATTATTATTTATTTGTAATATTGTTGGCCACGCGCGATTTTTCATTAGAAATCCCGGGAAGATCCATATTTTTATCAACATTTCGATGCAAGTACATGAATAACTCTACCTAATTCCGATCCTAGTACTAGAAACCGCATCAAAATTCCTTATAATTTTGATGCAGTTTTTGGGATTTATTTTTAGTGTTATCTGGTTTTTGGTACAAAATATTGTATAAAAATAAACATGGCCATGTACCCAATTCTCCTTTTACAAGATCTAAGATTAATTTAAGACTGGCCTCTTGATCTAGTGGTCAGTGGCCCTGACTGTTCTGCCGTAGGTTATGGGTTCGATTCCCACCCAAGACAACTGTTTGTGAGATGAGCACGATCATTTGTTTTGTGTCTGAGTGTTATTTATCTATAACTAGCGGTCCCGGCAGACGTTGTTTTGCCCAAAAGCGGGATTTAGTAAAAAAAAAAATTACCCTACTCTACCCTACTCTACCCTACTCTACCCTACTCTACCCTACTCTACCCTACTCTACCCTACTCTACCCTACTCTACCCTACTCTACCCTACTCTACCCTACTCGTTAAAAAGTACCCTATGTCCGTCTCCTGGTTCTAAGCTACCTCCCCACCAATTTTAAGCCAAATCGGTTCAGCCGTTCTTGAGTTATAAACAGTGTAATTAACACGACTTTCTTTTATATATATAGATTTATTTAGAAAACATATTAATATTTATCAGTTGTCTAATACTCATACTACAAGCTCTGTTTAGTTTGGGGCTAGATGGCGTTTTGTGATAGTTGTGGAATATTATTAAGTTAGGTATATATCTAATCATCATCATCATCATCTTCCTGCACTTGTCCCGTTTTATTTTTGTTGGCGCAACACGTTTTTTTCTTCCATTCTGTCCTGTCTCTCGTCACGCTATCATTAACTCCCTTTTCTTTCATATCACTCTTCACGCAATTCATCCATCTTTTCTTTGGTCTCCCTCTCCCTCTCCATCCATCCACATGTAAACTCATAACTCTTTTAGTAACATGCGTTTCATCCCTCCTCTTCACCTGACCATACCAAGACAAACGATTCGCTTTCAACTTTTCAGTCACTGGCGCCAGTTTCAAACATGCCGTTATATACTTATTTCTCACTTTATCCATTCTCGTCACACCACGCATTCATCTTAACATTCTTATCTCCGCTACTTGCAATAATTTATTTATAAATATATATCTTATATTTATATAAAATTCTCTTGTCACAGTTTTTATAACAAAACTCCTCCGAAATGGCTTGACAGATTCTTATGAAATTCCAGTATATTCAGTGGGTGTGAGAATAGGACGTAAACTATATTTTATTCTCCTACCCCACTACCCATTTTTTGTTTGATAATTTATATGGCAGAACAATGTTTGCCCAGCCAGCTAGTTATTTACATATTCTAAAGCAAGCATGTGTTAGTCCAGGGACAAACAAACCATCTAATGCTCGACCACGGTCGCTGTAACTAGACATAGTTATATAATATAATTCGGCGCCGTCCGACAATAAAATGTAGTGCCCAAGATACCCGGGCGATGAAAGTAGGACGTAAACTAGTGCGGGAAAATGGACGGTGCAAAAAGGTAATTACTTTTCATCGGATATTTTTGTGAGTTTTCTGAAAAGTAATAAAAATTGTAATCTACATTCATAGGAATGTTTGTTACAAATCTCTAAAAATAGTGAAGTTGTAAGCATTATAAAATTTACTAGCTGCTAAAAAAATGAATTAAGTATTCTATGTGCTTTTCAATGCAAAATAGTTATAACCGAGTGGTTAAAACTTTTAATTTATGAAGAAACAGAGCATATTCTAGTCAGACTTGCATGATTACTTATCTTCTTAATTCTTCGTCGTAATTACACAATGTTATATTTAACATCGAAAATGATAAACCCACACATAAACATACACTAACATACACATACAACTACACACAGTTACACACTACACAGAGTTGCTTATTATTTTATAAGTCGTTGTTTCTGTTTATTTTATAGTTTGGTTTTTAGTTTTATTTTATTTGTTATTATTTTTCTCAATTAAGTCTCAATATTGTTAAGTATCAATTAGGGGAAGGAGCGAAGCAATCCCAACGTAAGTATTATTAATAACTTACTGGGACTGTTTCATTCAGATTTGTAATGTAACTGTTTGAGACCGAATAAACAATTTTATTTTTATTTTATTCAAGGATATTTTTTAACTTACACACTTACTCACGAACTTTCGTCTTTTTAATATAAGTGTGTTGCACATGACTCAGGGAATATGTTAGCATAGTCGGCCTTTTTATGTTCCCACTGTTGGGACTCAGGCCTCCTCTCTAGGAGAGGGAATGGGCCGTAATCCACCACGCGGGCCCAGTGCGGGTTGGTGGATGTCACATGTCTTTGAATTTTTGGTTGTAGGACATGCCGGTTTCCTCACGATGTTTTCCTTCACCGTTTTGAGAGCAGTGGTGATGAAATAAATTACACAAAGTAATGCGCCTGGCTGGGTTTGAATCCGCGACCTACAACTCGTAAGTCGGGGCCGTTACCACTCGGCCACCACTGCTCTAGTTAATATATAGGGAATATGTTACTGTTGGGTTTATATGTACTTAATTTCACATTTTCTGGTACAATAAATTATTATGATATTTAGATTTCACGATTTAATATTTTGTTCTTCCCTTGATGGATATGGTGTTTTTTTACCCTTTCAATCTTTTCGTCATACTATCAAATCGAAGAATTAATAAGGTGAACAAAACAAGAAATTTTCGAAATTTAATTTACTCGTATTTACGAACTGTGAACGACAAAAGTTTAATCAGAATCCAGTTTTTCAATTTTGCTTATCTCTGAGCTCTTAAATTTTGCCCAATTTCTTACGATTTGTCACAACATGACAATCGATCCTATTCTTATTTGGAACGCATTGTAAGGGTGGACACATGCCGTACATCAGGTTCTGTGATTGTAGAAATCAAGTCATGTAATTCCTAAGCACACTCTCCAAAATGCATCATGGAAAATACCGAAAAGCTGTTTTTTTTTATATCAGCCTCTTTCGTAACCTTTCGTAACTATGAAAAAAACCCAGCAAACTCCTAGGTTCCTAATTCCAAAACCTCACGTCTTCAAATTTCGAGCGCAGCACGTCTTGTTACGTGCTATGCGCTATTCCCCAGAGACGGGTGACGTATGGCGCGGGGCGGCCTTAACTCAGTCACGTGCTTACAGCAGCATGCCCACTATTGCCCACTATGCCCAGCTTAGCGGTACATGGAATTAACTGCACGTTCTCAGGTACAGCCTACTGCAGATACCAAGGAATGGGAATAAGCTTGTAAGAAAATGGTTGACTGCACTGTAAATTCTACATTTTGACAGGATATCGTCAGTTCTCCCCAAAGGCTAAGTAGTTTGTCATGTATTATATTAGTTACCAAAGTTTTACGAGTGGATAGGATACTACATAGTAAAACTTGAAAATTAGCGTATTTAAAGAAGAAGAGGCTTTTTTCTTTTTTAGGGTTCCACACCTCAAAAGGAAAAAACGGCTGTCTGTCTGTCTGTCAAGACCACTAACTTAACAACTTCATCACCACTAACTTAACTTAGCTTTAACTGGGGAACGCCTAGACCTATAGATTTGAAATGAAAACCATATACTTAGGTCTGCGGTCCCTTGAAGCTGTCAAAAAATTAAACTTCTAAGTTAACGGAAAAAAAGATATGACCGTGTATCGCAAAAAACGTATATTTCAACACTCAAGGGAACCAAAATTCTAGAGAACTTCTCGTTGACCCAAAATCCTGAAATTTGCATAAAGCAAGGCCTTTGTTGTTACGTCTAAAAAAAAAAATTTTTTTTTGCTATTTGGAAAAAACTTCGAGACCAATCAGGAATTAAACTCTTTACATAGGTAAGTTTGTACGGAACCCTCAGGCCCGCGAGTCCGACTCGCACTAGCCCAGTTTTTTTCTTTTTAATGTTACATTTTTTGTTTTAAGTTAGGCCTTTAGTGTGGGACGCATTGCCATACAGCGTGGAAATACTTTCAGGCTTTTGGGTGCATCACCAGTCGACAGCGACGTGGAGCAGTTTTTTGACGCCATACTTTAGATTAGTTTTAGTTAGTGCTTAAGGATTTTTTATTTATTTAGTGTATATAATTATGAGAGCAGTGGTGGCCGAGGGGTAACGGCCCCGACTTACGCGACAAACCCAACCAGGCGCATTAATTTGTGTAATTTATTTCATCACCACAGCTCTCAAAACGGTGAAGATAAACATCGTAAGGAAATCGGCATGTCTTAGAATCAAAAATTCGAAGACATGTGACATCCACCAACCCGCACTGGGCCGACGTGGTGGATTAAGGCCCATTCCCTCTCCTAGAGAGGAGGCCTGAGTCCCAACAGTGGGAACATCATAAGGCCGACTATGCTATGCTATGCTATATAATTATGTATATGTTAATTGAGTGTTTTTTAAATGTAATGTAATGTAAAAACTGTATATATCAAAAAAAAGTTACACGTTTAGGTTATTTATGGTTAAGTTAACCATTTTTTTATTGTTGTTATTCCTGTAAGAGTCACAAATAAATGGATTTTCATTCTCTCTTTTCAAAAGGAAATTTATTTATTTGGCTCAACTCGAGGCACACAAACACTGGTTACGTATAAACGAAACAAAAAACAAGATCATTTTTATTTATTAAATGATATTATTTTGCAGAATGGTTCGGATTTTTTACCTGTAAAGCTTAACAAAATTCAGACAGTGCTGGTAAATCCTACAATTTACTGCAGTTTGTGCTTTGACATATAAAAATTATACAGATTTTATTTTTATCACAATGAAATTTTAATTTGACATTTAAGTTATTGACCATTTTATTGTTTTGATTTAAGCATTTTAAGTTTCACTGACATTGTAAGTATGACATTTTAATTTATTGAACATTTTATTAGTCTACTAGCTTCTGCCAGCGGCTTCGCCCGCTTGAAAGTCAGTGTCTCCATCGGATGAATTTCGGATAATGCTTTCTTAGCGAGTCTACACCCTATAAGGAACCTACCTTCCAAATTTCAAGTTTGTAGGTGTTATAGTTTCTCAAATTTCGTGATTAATCAGTAAGGGATATTTCGCTTCTATATATTTAGATTTAATTTTATTGTTTTCGTTTAATATTATTTATATTTGATGATGAACTAACGTCGATATAAGAATTACGAACATATATTATGGAACAAATGTTGTCTTATTAATAAAATATTATTATTTATTTGATAGAATAGAAACATGCGTATGGGATGGGTAGTGTGAAAACGAAACCCGGGGCCCTGGGACGAAGGCAACGAAGGAACAGGAGTGGTTTTTAGTCAGTAAAAGTCTGACACTATCTCACGCTCCGCCCAAGGCAGGATTTGTCATAAGATGATTTTCCCACCCAAAAAAATAATCCCTTTCGGCTGATTTTTTTCTTCTTTGACTTTCGAACGGCGTAGGTATTCGCCAGATTTAGACGCACCTTTAGGTGAACTATTAACAAACTTGCTTTTGCCCGTGGCTTCGCCCGCATACAAAAAATATAGCCTATGTCACTCAAGAATAAAGCAGCTTTCTATCGGTGAAAAAAATTTCGCAATCGGGCCAGTACTTTCAGAGATTACCTCCTACAAACAAAAAGACAAACTTAATAATATTAGTGTAGATAAATAAACCAATCTCTTTGTTTGACAGTACAAGCACCAATTGTGTTTAATATCACTCAAAATGCGATCAAACTGCGTGGCGGTTCACTTACTGCAATAAAATGTGAATATACGCCTGTCCAGACATAAAAACAATACTTGATGTGGAATAATGTTGTCTGAAATGTCTGTCTGTCATCCGTCTGTAGAAAAAAGAGAAATTTCTCTCCGAAAAACGATTTAATTCAAACATTTTCAAAGACTTTTTTTTTGTAATACGCGTATGTGATTATGAATTTACTAGCTTCTGCCAGCGGCTTCGCCCGCGTGAAGTTAGGTTTCTCCATACAAACTTTAGACGCCCGTTTCATCCCTTTAGGGGCTGAGTTTTGGAAAAAAAATCCTCTCTTAGTGCTCGCCTACGTCATAAAAGGAAGCCTTGTGCAAAATTTCACGCTCCTAGTCCCAGTAGTTTCGGCTGTGCGTTGATATGTCAGTCAGTCAGTTTCTCCTTTTATATATATAGATTATACGTGATGTCATTAAAAGGACTACAGAAGCTAAGCACGAGTTTTATGATGTACAAAAAAAATATATGATCCTCTGCAGTGAGCAGAGAAAATTTTTTTTTTTGCACATTATTCTCCATAGAGATCTACGTTTTGGAATATGCTGTTAGTAACATTTTTCTGACTGACTGACTTCTTAACAATTCAAGAGTGCGTTTAAATGGTTTATTTGAAACTAGCTTCTGCCAGTGACTTCACCCGCTTGAAAATTGGTTTCTCCATACAAACTTTATTATCTCCTTAGGGTGTATATTTTGGAAAATCCTCTCTTAGTACTCGTTTATAAAAGGAAACCTTGTGCAGAATTTCATGGTCATTGACCTGTACCATGACGTTTAAAGTAAGATTGTTTCAGTCTTATTTCCAGTGTGGGTAAGAGATGGCGCTAGACAACCTGTATAGCTCTGTCTCTTACCCACACTGAAATAAGAATGAAACAATCTTACTTTGAACGTCATGGTAACCCCCTCTTTTTTATATATAGATAAATACTGCTTACTATCAGGTGGGTCGCAGTCAAGCACTAGTTTATATCAGGACTGGTTGTTGTGGCGACACTTGGGGAGGCCTATGACCAGGAGACTTTTGAATGAAATGATTATTATTAGACCTTTTTTTTTAATAATAACTGTAGTATATCTTGTGTTTAGCAATTAGTACAATTTTATCAGTTGCCTAATATATTTTCGAATATCAACTAAGAATAAAAATTGCTTATCATGCAATGTTAACAGTGGCACTAATTTTTGTATTATTTCCATTGCTGCGGTACGGGGTTTATTAGACCCCGTATTTTTTAAGAAACTAAAAGCTTTTTTTGTTAAGTGCGGTACGAGGTCAAAATGTTTCCGTCATAAAGTAGACACACGCCTGCGTTCTGTTTTAATAGGGTATCTTAGATATATACATATATACATCTCTTTCCTAGTTTAATCAAATTGAAGTTATGGCACGGCAGAAAAGACTGTGTTTTTTTTTAGCCGCACCGCACGGAAGATATGTACGAGGCTTATTGGACCTCGTTCCGCACTGAACATGTTAAATGTTGTTATTCAGTTTGAAACAATTTGACTATTACAAGAATTAATATTAAATAAACGACCTATATCGGGTATTACTGGAAAATAGCGTGATATATTATTCGACTTTGGAGAAAAAGTGTCGACACTCAGGTCCGGCACGTTATTTAAAGATGTGAAAGATATTATTGAATTAGGTGACCTAATTAATAACTCTATATTCGATACATAGCCAGTTCGTTGTCCTCTTCTAGCGATACCCTTAGCCGAGGTCCAAGCCGAGATCTAGTAAAACCAGCATCAGACAACTGCTACGTAGGTAGTTGTCTGACTGAATCGAATAGGGTACTTTTTATCACTTTGAATTTTAGCCGGTCGATTGTCGGCCACCGGTCTGCTTGGTCTGTCTAATCCAACTTCCGAAGTCGCGACACGACTTCCCCGCGTTCACTAAAACGACGATATCTCAGAAAATAACAAACCTTACGTTACTGAAATTGTTATGAAATAAGCTATCTGATTATGTAGGGTTTTGGGTAGATTCACCTTGTAATGTACCTATTACTAATTTGAACTTGAAAGTAGTGTGATGGACTATTTCCCAGTTTTGTGTACAAATTTCGTCATTTTTATAAAACAAAACCATATTTAACAAAAATAACTTTTGTATTTATTATTATACACATCATCTTACAATAATATGTATTTAACAGGGAGTAAAGTCAAGTCAAACCCCTTAGAAAAGGAAGGATCTTCTTATCAGACGGTTGTTGTATTTATTCCAGGCAATTGTCGAATAGTTGATGGACTTATTTGGCGCAGCCGTGAGACGCACAATGTTGTTCAGATTTCTGATACGATCACGCAAGGAAACTTCAAGCATAGCCTCTTTCATTGCTGGTTAAGGTTTATTATGATTTCGGTGGAATGACCAGTGTTTTGAGCACTCGTTTCAAGGTCAATGCGCCGTTCGAAGTTTGAATAGTAAGTGTTATTTGTTTTTTTTTTGTGGCCAGTGTTAGTGTAATTTTGGAAAATATTGTTTTATTTTATAAAATTATGACGACTTTTGTATATCCGCACTGATGCGAAAAATAGTAAATTGCGCGCCTGAAGGCTATAGGGGTAGGAACAGGTTTTTGAAAAGTGTTTTGAAAAAGATACTTAGGCCCGTATTACAGCACCTTACTCAAGTACCTACTACTTAAACTGCGTTCAACCGATTACTGCTTGAGCGAAGAATGTCGACTTAAGCGTTCAGTTTATTTTAGAACTATCCTCAAAATCAAATCAAATGAAACTACACTTGCGTAGAGATTTTGATCACTGATTACGTCAATAAGCAATTATTATGGTAACCCTGAACAATAGTTTGTTTTCTATTGCAATTCTTTTTTTTTTCGAACGATTAAACTGGATCAAAACCGGATGACGAGGCGGACGACACGACGTTATTGACACTGACAGTCACCCTTAACCCTTCAGAGTAGGTTGTGGACAGCAAAACTGTGAAACTGAGTGTTTTTGGCGGAATTATTTCGAGTGAAGTTTAGTGGCTGTTTTAATTATTCGCAAATTGATTCCTAGTCGATATTGTGAAGTAAAATTTGTATCCTAAGTGTCTGCACGATTGGACAATATGTGGAATCATTGAAACAGGCGCGATCTCGGTAAAACAAAGCTGAGAGTTTTATTGGTATTGACTACCTCAACGAAGTTTGCGAGAAGGCTGGCTGACATTTGCTGTCAAATACTGCAAAAAAAAATAGAATGATCTCGTTATTAAATAAAGTATTATAATAATCTACTTCTGCAAATATATCCATTTTGATTAGGTAGGTAGGTACTCGATTTACTCACTCTCACTCAATCGTGGTCTCGACTACACTTGCGGAAACAAAGATCAAATCTCGCCCCGAGCAGAAATTCTGAGCTGATTGTGATTTTAAATAAGGACACATTAAGTGGAGCTCACTCAAGCACTGTTCTATATTACGTAAAATGTCATTTTAAAGTGACATTGCTCAGGTGATTATTGATTGTAGTTTCTCTGCTCAAGTCAAGTTCTAAAATTTAAACTCCAACTGAGACTAGTTTTAAATAATGCTTGAGTCTTGATTGTAGTTCTGTAATACGGGCCTAAGTATGTAGGACCGGGCAAAATAGTTGAAAGATTACAGCCTTCCTTTAGGGGTAAATAAAAACAAGTTTTCAATGAAAACAATTTTTTCGTAGCAATCTATATAATTACTACCAATAAGATCATTTCAAAAAGCTCAAACGCGATAGGGTTATCTGAGTTCCTACGGACACCTTCCGATTCCACAATCAGATCAGCTCCATGTCATAATAATTTTACATTATCATCTGATTTACACATGCATAAAAAATTTTAGCTCAATCGGTAACCGGGAACGGGATCAAATTTAATTTGCAAGATTTGATTACAGACAAACATCGGGACAGCTGAAACTAAATAAAAGCTTGTAAATATCAACTCAGTGACAGCGAAAAGACTCGAATCGATGACTTTAATGTCAATAAATAACAAATTATCATTGTCAGATTGAGGAATTCCGAGAAAAAAGGAGGTGTTTACAGAATATGAGTTTTTCCTAACGTTTCGACATTGAGTACCTATCACAGAGATGAGTTCTTGACTTGTAGATGATTACTTTTACATCAATATCACTTTGAAATAAAATAAAACAACATAGTTTAAGTGATATAAGCACTATTGTTTTTTAATTTAATAGTTGACGGATGACGTGTTATTAGTGGAATATAATTTCGGGCAAAAGGCCGCGGTTTAGCATATTCTGCGATGTTTATTATAAAATACAACAACATTAGAATTGTTGATAAGTTTGGCCACACTTAGTAACGAGCCTTTATGGCCTAGTAAAGATCTATTTTTTACCAACTTCAATTCGTTCGTGATACGTGTTCCAACCCACCATCTAAAGACCTTTTTGAGAGAGGACTTTTGGCCGAAAGGTGTCGTGTATCGACGTTTCCGGGGACGGCTACGCGACACCACGCAGCGGAACTCGACGCCGGCATGTTACGTGTATAATCATAGTTAATTGTTTGTGTTATTTTTAATATGTATTAGTTTATTTTGTTTATAAGATTGTAATATTATGTATTTTATCAATGGGCCTTAGTTGCCTGACAATAAATAAATAATAATAATAATATTCTTCTATTATTTAAACTAAGCAGAGCGAGAGAGAGAGCGCAGGAAAACCAAGATTACCGACATAGCACGAAGAATCGCCAAACTTAAGTGGCAATGGGCAGGGCACATTGCTCGCAGAACAGATGGCCATTGGGGCCGAAAGGGTCTGGAGTGGCCACCGCGTACCGGAAAACGTAGTGTTGGAAGGCCCTCTACAAGTTGGACCGATGACCTGGTGCAGGTTGCGGGAATCCGATGGATGCGAGACGGATTTGGGGGAGGCCTATGTCCAGCAGTGGACGTCTATCAGCTGAAATGATGATGATGATGGAGCAGAGTTTGTGCTATGCGTACTAGACAACTGATAAACATACTTATATATTTCTAAATACTATTATATTATACGAGAAGATAATTTACACCCAGACACAGAACAAATGATCGTGCTCATCACACAAACATACAAACAGGCCTGTCAAGGCCTATGTCATTAATGTTGCTATTATTACATTTTATTTTAGTTAGTTTCAGTTTTTTTTTTCATTTAGCTACGAATTTAATATCTATGGAAAAATTTACACTTAACTTTCATTATATAAAAATGTTTATGTCAATGGTTACTTAAATTTATTATTTTGTACTAGATGTTACCAGTTACTTCAGTCGTGGAGTTTAAGAATATTTTACCTTTTTGGGGAATCGTGTAAAAAATCTTATCCTTTTCATCCTCACGTTTCGTAATCCCGGTGGAAAAATTAAAAGTAACCTAATAGAAATAAAAGTTACTTCTTATAATATCAGTTATCAGTCGGTGAAAGTCCTGTCAAAATTGGTTCAGCAATTTCGGAGATTAGCCGGAACAAAAAGACAGGCAGACATATGGAGATAGAAACAAATTTTAAAATCCTTTCTTTATTGCTATTGGTGTCGATTTACAGACAAACAGACACTTTAATTTTATTTAGATGTATAGATTTTTTTGTTTGTCCCTTGTGAGTCACAAATCAATCATTTTTAACCGACTTCAAAAAGAAGGAGGTTCTATGATCGGCTGAATGTA
This sequence comes from Mythimna pallens, assembly GCA_961205895.1. Lineage (NCBI taxonomy): Eukaryota > Metazoa > Arthropoda > Insecta > Lepidoptera > Noctuidae > Mythimna > Mythimna pallens. Next base: position 3,856,926 of record OY540824.1, read on the forward strand.
TTTTATTTTTTTATTTGTGTTCACCGATTTCTCGGTCAATTGTGGACCGATTTTTTAAATTATTTTTTTCGATTGAAATGTTATGCTTCCAAATTTTTAAATGACAATGAGACAAAACTATTATAGAAACACCGACTTCCGAAATTAAAGTTATTTTGATTGTTATACTTTTCAATGTTTTTTTTTTACATTAAAGTCGGTTGTATTATTTTTTTTCGGAAAGAGATTTTTATATCCCTTTCTTTTTTTTTACTTTTATCATAATTTCTTATTGTAATTTTGCTCACCTGTAAAGAAACCATTATTTGATTTAGGTATTAGAACATCGCCAACGGTTCATCATCCAAGTACAGGCCAGTAATATTAAGTATCATCAACTTTGCTACCTACAGAGTGAGTTCATACCCACAGGTAGAGCGGAGCGAGCAGAGCGCTTTGAGCTAATCAACTGTCTGCGAGCGATTACCCGTCTTTACGACCTGGCCGGTGAAATTAGTTGCGACGACGAGGTAAGAAGAAAAATGGAGGGATATTCTTTTTCAATACACTTACTCGAGAACCGCTCTTATCCCACCGCTTTTAGGCACACAGTAGACTGCTTTCCGCACTAGTGCAGAAATAGCTTGTGCTCTCCCCCACCACAATGTTATTACATTTATTGTATCAGACTGGGCGCGCGTCGACCCCCGCAAGTCGCCGGTCAACCCCCGTTCATTCATTTCTTCGTAAGTGTACTAAAAAAAGTCGATTGAGACACGTGTAAATTTGTCTACGGTTCATGTGAATTCCGCCTCGGTCGCAATGACAAACTTTCTGCACTTGTATCAAAATGTACTATTTCGATTTCATGGAGGGTTATTCTATTTTACTTCTTATCTTGTTTTAGGCAATAACTCTAAAAGCGCGGGCGTTCAACCCATTCGTTTATTTTGGTAAATACAAACTTTGACTGGCCTGTTGGTCTAGTGGCTAGTGGCCCTGACTGCTATGCCAGAGGTCGTGGGTTCGATTCCCACCCAGGACATATGTTTGTGTGATGTTACATGTATGTATTTAGAAATATACCAGTTGTCTCATAACACAAGCTTTGCTTAGCTTGGGACTAGACAGCGTTGTGTGATAGCATAGCATAGCATAGTCGGCCTTGTAATGTTCCCACTGCTGGGACTCAGGCCTCCTCTCTACGAGAGGGAATAGGCTGTAATCCACCACGCGGGCCCAGTGCGGGTTGGTGGATGTCACATGTCTTCGAATTTTTGTTTCTAAGACATGCCGGTTTCCTCACGATGTTTTCCTTCACCGTTTTGAGAGCAGTGGTGATGAAATAAATTACACAAAGTAATGCGCCTGGCTTGGTTCGTACCCGCAATCTACGATTCGTAAGTTGAAGCCGCTACCACTCGGCCACCACTGCTGGATTGTTGTGTGATAGTTGTGGAATATTATTATCATAATATTATCTATTGTTTATCAGTTGTCTAGTACTCATAACACAAGCTCTGCTTAGCTTGAGACTAGACAGCGTTGTGTGATGGCTGTGGAATATTATATTATATTATATTATATTATATATTATATTATTATTTGACCATTTCTTGTAGTATGGACTATAAAAGAGACTTTGACCCCTGAGCTTATTTTGGAGTTTCTTCTCAAGGTAGTCAGCTCGGAAACACCGGCCTTATTTAGTTTAAAATGACGTGTAAAAGCGCTTTTTAAAAACCTTATATCAGATATCAAAAAAATTCGTAGGTATTCATCTTTTGAGACGCATTTTCAAGATCGCTTTGAAGACTACTGATCGTGTTATACGTGAAGGACGACGGCTTCTGGTTTTGTCATTTAGTCATAGTGAGGACTTAAATATTATAAATACTTTTATACTAAACCTATGTACATATAATACAAAGACACAAAATACACTCAGGCTTCGAAGTACTCCTTGTATATAAATATACTTGTTAATTTTTTATGTATATAATTTTTTTTAGGTACGGCGTATTACGTCATAGAATTTCGAAGACTGAGTTACGCATGTCGTAGCACCTCATAGATCGAGCTACGCATTCCGTAGCACCTCTACGGCGTAGCATCTTAGCTCCATGTTGTTGAATTGTTTTACATTACAACATAATATTTCCTTTGTTTGAAGCCGACTGTAATTATTTTTTATAACACCGACCAACATATACAATCTGACACTGAACTTATTATTACTTAAATTATTATTCCCTTTATTCTTTTAAATACTTACATAATTGTATTCACTGGCAATTATACACAACATCACACTTTAAAATGCTTAACTAAGTAATCTATGTATATGTGGTGGCCAGATCTTAAAATTTATCACTTCCTGATATGATCAGCCATATCATGAAATGGTGGTATTTTATGATATAGAACCTTTTCCGTTGGCCAAATCAATGAACACTCTGCGTTTAACAATATGAACAGCTAAACGCATGATTATTTCACGATGTGGCGATAAGTCCCCTCTTTGAGGAGTGGCTGGAAAGACCTCACGGCGTCCTTACCTATCGCATGACGCAGGTCCTCACCGGACATGGTAAGTTCGGGAGGTTCCTGCACCGGATTCGTGCAGAAGAGACGCCCGGGTGCCACAATTGTGTGGACCGCCCGGAGGACACGGTGGAGCATACGGTAGAGGTGTGCCCCGCTTGGGCAGAGCACCGCCGTGTCCTCGTGGTGGCGATCGGTGGCAGCGATCTCTCGCGCCGAGCCTTGGTACAGGCCATGGTCCGGAGCGAGGAGGAGTGGCAGGCAGTTGCCTCCTTCTGCAAAGCAGTAATGCTAGCAAAGGAGGCGGCCGATCGCGTGAGGCAACGGTCCTCACGCCCCAACCGCCTCCGGGATTCCAATCCCGATTTCCGGCCACCGTAGGCGCGGGCTTGCGGACGGTGAGCAATGGGTGGCTCGCCGTCCGATCGTCCGGTAACCTTCCGGACCGACCCCAAGTCGTCAACGGCGCGTAATGTTCCACGCGCGCCTCAAGGAGATGTCAGCAACCGTAGGGGCCCTGCTGGGCCCTACTGGAAAAAATCAGTGGTCGAAGCCTACTGGAAAAAATGGCAAAGAAGGAACAGGAGTGGGTGTTTAGTCAGTAAAAAACTGACACTATCTCCCGCTTCGCCCAAGAGCAGGGGATGTCATTAGATGATTTTCCCACCCGAAAAAAAAAGAACATAGCTGATCATATCGTAAAATGTTGTGCACCGGTAAAGGTACTGATTTCGCTTTCTTTTAGTGACGTAATATGGCGACAGACATTATTTAACTAAATGCGAATAACAGTTTTCAAATGTAAGATAAAAGTACAATGAAATATAATAACGATACAAAGCTGCGTTATTTGATTTAACTAATACAAGACTTCAGTAAATCAGCAGTTTGAATGCAGTATGGTACAGTTTTTCCAGCGACATGATAAGTATATAATTTTAATTAGGATAGTATTTAACTGTTTCTCAATTTATTTCTGTTTTCTAACTCACAATACATTTTTATTTTTATTCCACCACTTTCACACAACTTCATCTAGTACCAAGCTAAGCAGAGCTTGTGTTATGGGTACTAGACAGCTGTTAAACATACTTATATATTTCTAAATACATACATATATAGATAAAAAATTACACCCAGACATAGAACAAATGATCGTGCTCATCATACAAACATTTGTCCTGGGTGGGAATCGAACCCACTACCTCCGGCATAGCAGTCAGGCACTAACCACTAGATCAACAGCCCAGCCAAATATGCCCCTTACGTTCCATCAAAAAATACTAATTCTGTAAATAAATATGCTAAACTGTGTGGTTCAAAAATAAAAATGACCACTAACCACAATTGTAAAAAGTCCATTAATCATAAATTAATGATATGATCAAAATATCGTCAAAAGTTGACGTTTAAATGACCTGGCCAGTTTTAGTTGGCCATATAATGAAATGCAATCATTTCATGATATGTCCAGTCACATCATGAAGTGATCAATGCTAAGATCTGGCCAAGACATATATATATATATATAAAAGGAGAAACTGACTGACTGACAAATCAACGCACAGCCGAAACTACTGGAACTAGAAGCGTGAAATTTTGCATAAGGTTTCTTTTTATGATGTAGGTGATCACTAAAGGCGGATTTCTAAAATTCACCCCTAAAGGGATCAAACGGGGGTCTAAACTTTGTATGTGGTATGGTACGTAACCTACTTTGACGCGGTTGAAGCTGCTAGCAGAAACTAGTTACAATATACTTACAACTGAACTAAAAAACAACAGCATACAAACTGAAAATAATAGCGTACAAACGCGTATAAAAATAATTCATACTACATATACAAAAAACAGTCTACCGGTAATGGGAACAGGGTTCAAGCAATCATTGGTAACGGCTCCAGAGACAGGAACTTCTTCACAATGCGAGACGTATCGAGGAGAAGGTACTGTCTTTTGTACCAGGCTGCTTCGACAGTTGGTGGTGGTAAACTTTGGGTATTCTCCACATCTTGACCAATGGTTGACTGGCCTGTTGGTCTAGTGGTTCGTAGCCCTGACAGCTATGCTTCGCTATCGGAGGTCGTGGATTCGATTCCCGCCCTGGACAAACGTTTATGTAACGAGCTCGATCATTTGTTCCGTGTCTAGGTGATCATTCGGATACAAGAGCTGGTCCCGCCATTATGACATTTATAATTTATCTATAATATGTAAGTGTCAGTTGTGTTATCAGTTGTCTAGTACTCATAGCACAAGCTCTGCTTAATTTGAGACTAGATAGCATTGTGTCATCGTTGTGGAATATTATTAAATTAATGGTGCACAGATTTAGTCTTGGTTTTATTTATGTAAAAATAATCTAAGACCTCTCAAATTCTGCTATTTTGCGTGAACTTTGGCCCTTTAAAATGTACTTATAAATTAAAAATTTAAAGAAAACTATAATTGTAGAAACCTTGCACATTTAATCCAAATTCCGAATGACGAAATTTTTTTCCAAAAACTTTTAAGGTTTCTGTAAAAACATGTATTTCCTGAAAATAGTTTTGTGAAATATTCGAGTGAGTGACGAAATTACTGAATGGCAACTGTGTGTTACGGCTCTTTTTTCGCGTTGTCTCTTTATAAATATTGCATTGGATTGCGTTGGATGAAACATGCTTTTAAATCATGATAACGCTGACGATAGACGAATCAGGAAGTGTCCTCTTAACCTTTTGAATAGCGTTATTAGAGATACAATAGAAAGACAATGAGAGAGTTCGCTTGGGTTTAATGAATTAAAGGTTAACGCACACTTATCCGAACTGAACGCGCCGAATGAATCGAAAGAATTTTTCTTTATACTGGAGTCCTTCCAGATTAGGACGATTAGACGCGGTTAGGTGTGCGTGGTTTCATCGGATTTCATATAAAATTCTAAAATTCTTTTCTTCCAATTCGTTCGGCGCGTTCGGTTCGTATAAGTGTGTGTTCCCCTTAATAATACTTACGAGTTATCATGAATCTGGAGCTCAGAGAATGTCAGCAAAACCGTAGGGGCCCAGCAGGGTCGAAGCCTACTGGAGTCGCTTCTGAAAGGAAAATCCGGAGCCCTGGAACGTAAGGCAAAGAAGGAACATAGGGGTGGATTTTAGTCAGTAATGAATGAATGAGTTCCAGAATATATTTTTTTAGGATGGTAATCGCTCTCTTAGGTAGACCGTCCACATCTGTGTCCTTCAATTACCCTTTGCGTTCTAGGATTACGGGTTTCCTTTTCAGAAATTCCCCGCGGTCCTAGCTAGCGGGCATCGGCCCTGCTGGGCCCCTACAGTTTGCTGACTTCTCTTTGAGGAGCGCGTGGATCACTACGCATTGTTGACGACTGGGCTGGGTCCGGTTAATTACCGAGCAGCATTGCTCGACGTCCGTAAGCCCGCGTCTACCGTGGCTGGTAGTCGGGGTCGGAATTATGGCGGCTAGGGCGTGAGGACTTTCGTTCCCTCACGCATGCAGCCTCCTCCTTCGCTAGCATTACTGCTTCGCAGAAGGAGGTGACCACCTGCCATTCCTCCTCGCTCCGGACCATAGCCCGAACCAGGGTCTGACGCGAAAGCTCGCTGCCGCCAATTGCCTCCACGAGGACACAGCGGTGCTCCGCCCAAGCGGGGCACACCTCCACCGCATGCTCCACCGTGTCCTCTGGGCGGTCCACACAATGGTGACACCCGGGCGTTTCTTCCGCCTGAATCCGATGCAGGAACCTCCCGAACTAAGTGGCCGCGGCGGTGGCTCACATACGCTCGCAGCATCAGACCAGCGCTCCTCCAGGATATTACATGTACCAAATCCCCCACCGAACACATTTTTGTAATTTTAACTCTTTCCATGAATTTTTCAAAAGAAATTGATTTTTATAAATAAGCTAAGGAGTGGAATTCCGTACCGGAGTCTGTGTTTCCTGATAGCTACAACTTAGGGGTCTAAGTCAAGTCAAGAGTGAATAGGTTATTTCCAGGCAAACGTGCTCTATCGTCGGCCACATCTTCGATTACCATAAAAAAAATATATGAAAAAACTAAAAGTTTGATATATCATCTTGACGGTTTACCATAGATACTGATGATCAGATGAGCTACTGCTCACCCAGGCAAGTCTATTCAATTAAAACTGGATATTAAATCCCGTCTAAGCCTAGCGCTGTCTCGAAATAAATCGTTCTAAGACAGTCCGGCCGTGGCCGTGAAGGCTCCATTGTAACATGTCTATTCCTGAATTGTTGCACAACTTCTCAGAGCAGTGTTAGTTGTCACGAAAGTTCTAGTGGACGTCTGAAATCTAGCATACACGAAATACTTACAATTGTAGTTTTGGGCCTCGAATTTTTATAATCCTACCAATATTACAAACGTAAAAGTTTGTATGGATATGGAGATAAGGATGTATGGATGTATGGACGTATGGATGTATGGATGTATGGATGTATGGATGTATGGATGTATGGATGTATGGATGTATGGATGTATGGATGTATGGATGTATGGATGTATGGATGTATGGATGTATGGATGTATGGATGTATGGATGTATGGATGTATGGTTGTATGGATGTATGAATGTATGGATGTATGGATGTATGGATGTATGGATGTATGGATGTATGGATGTATGGATGTATGGATGTATGGATGTATGGATGTATGGATGTATGGATGTATGGATATTTGTTACTTTCACGCAAAAACTACTGAAGAAAGGATTTTGATGAAACTTGGTACACGGGTAGACCATGTCCTGGAATAGCACATAGGATACTTTTTTATTCCCGGAGTATGTTTCCTTGGGATATTTTTTTACTATCACTCGGGCGAAGCCGCCGGCAGCACTGATAATATGTGTTGTTTATGTTCGTTTGTTAGGGTTCCGTTTCTAAAGGGTAAAAAAGTTTATATGTCATTAGCAGATTCTATTATGAGTTACGCTTTTGATACGTATTAATTAATGTTCAAAACTAACTTGGATAAATTAGAAGCTGATCAAATTAGATTCTTAAAACTACTTGTTACTCTAAGGCCCTTATAACTAAAACAGTTTTTAAAGGAGATTATAGGAAACTATTTGAAATATGTAAAATTCTATCTGTCACACAAACTTAAATGTCTTTTAGCAGTGAACCACTTAGAGCACAGTCTAAATCACGTAATCAACAACCATAGCTCACTATATATAGCTGGCAGATTCTATGTACCCAGAGTCACCAAATATTTTGGTGATAGAACCTTAAAAAAATTTATACTATATCTATTGAACAGTCTGCCAGCAGACATAATGAGAGAAACAAATAAAAATAGATTTAGAAGAGAATTAAAAAGATTTTTTTAGAAATGTGTTAAGTGTAAATTAGTAATTATAGTATTTATTTTAAAAGTATGAGTGTCTAGAGATTCACCGACCCCACAGTCAAACCATTGCAACGGTTTTATGGGGCTAAGTTAATAATTTTACTTACCATTTTGGAATAAAATAAATAAATAATAAAGAAATAAAAACCGGGCAAGAGCGAGTCGGACTCGCGCACTGAGGGTTCCGTACAAAATTACCTATGAAAACAATTCAATCTCGAATTGAGTTACGAAGATTTTTCCGAGAGGCAAAAAAAAAATTTTGCTGTGTTGCCGAGCGGGGCACAGGAAGCGGAGGGTAGCTCAATTCTACTCCTTTTTCTCAACATCCTTAAAAGTTTTTGAGAACAATTGTCGTCATTCAGAATCTCGATTAAAATAAATGTGCAAGGCTTCTATGGATGTACTTTTTTATTATTATATATGAGTATGTACGAGTACATTATGGAGGGCCAAAGTTCACGTAAAATAGCAGATTTTTCAGAACTCTTGCCTGGATTAGTTTTACACAAATTTATATATTGATTTACATAGAAACCTAAATAATATCCACAAGATATCTGTGTATTTTTTATTTTATTTTTTATTTCATATACACCAGTGCTTGGCTGCGATCCCAACTGATGGAAAGCCGAGATGCAATCATTGATGGTGAGGCGTACTAGTTAATTAAGAGCCTATTCACTCTACCCTTGAAGACACCTAAATTATAGTTGGACGGGAAGACCACAGCAGGCAAATTGTATCCAAAATATCTGGAGAAAGATGTGTAATAACATCATATCTCGTAAGAGCGGTTGTATGAAAATGCACCTCGAGTTGGCCGCTCTTATCTTATATATTCACCTCTTCCCTAAACCAAATTGAAGTTTCAGCCTCCGCACGGCAAAGAAGATAATGTTTTTCTTAGCCGCACCACAAGGAACACGCATACGAGGCGTTGTAGAACTCTTTCAGCATTGAACGTGTTAGGCCGCTATCCCACTGGCGTTTTACGAGCGTTGGCTCTTCTCCAACGTCTGCGCAGCGCCAACGTTGCGCGAATGTAACGTAACGTCGCGTGTTTCTAGCGGTAAGTGCCAACGTTGAGCAGACGCGACTTTAACGTCGCAAGTTTCTTACGTACACTTAAAACGCGATGTAGGGCATTATTTTGAACACAGCATCTTGCAGTAGTATATCGTATTGTAACTATTGCATACTCAATTTTACAGATACAATATATTGTATTTTTATGTTTTAACATTTCCTTTTGTATTATTTAGTTTTAACTTCTATGGGAGTCGAACCCAGATCGTGCTGTTATTTAAGGAATAGTATTGTTGCTCAGGATCGAACCGCGCATTTTTTTAGTGCAGCGGCATTCATAAAGGAATGGTGTGGTGGTATAATAAAACAACAGCTTTTACTAATATTTCTATTTTCAATTTATTGTTTATTGGTTTTCGAAATAAGATTGTCTTCTTTTTATTATTAATAATAATAATTAATTAAGAATTAATAATTGCAAGAGAAACTTTTTCTAATGTCTACTTAAAATTATTACTGACTTAGTTACCAGAACTAATAGTAATAATAGTTACGTTCGGTCTATTATTAATTATTCTCATTTTATTTACAAATTAAAATAATTGATAAATTATTTTTGTACATAGCTTACGTCACAATTTAATAAGGTTTGTTTTCTTATGTTTTCATTCAATCGTTTATTTACAAGTAAGATATTCTTTGTTCGTTAAGAGTAATTTTTTCTTCTAACCAAATTTCAGAGATCGTAAATCTACTTTTCCTACACTACAGTAAAAAATAAATTAATAAAAGAAATGCGTAATTATTTCTAATTTTAACGCTGTAATATCACGAATCTTAGTTCATATTATGGTGACGTAAGGTATCGTACAGTTCTTCAGAATCTCAATAAGCACTAAATTTCAACAAAAAAGGTACATCTTCCATCATATTTTCATATTAAACATACTTAAAATTTGGTAAAATTGTACAATGGAGTAAAAAAATATTTAACATCAATAAATAATAAAAATTATCTAGTCTTTAAAAACAACTTAATATAGATTTAAACAGAAATAAAGCTATGACTAGATCGATATAAATAATAACGTGAAGGGCATTGTCTGTGGTAAATCCCATAAATTCCTAGCAGTTATTTTTATAATTACCGAAGTCTAAATTGCACGTTTCATTACTTAAGTCTTTTTATTAAATCTATATTTACAAAATATCTTTTAAAAATATTATTTATAATTCGCAAATTTTTTATGTTTTTTTTTTCGGGTTTTCTATTACTTAAGCTGTGGTGCATAACACCATTTTGGATTCATGCAGGGAACAAACAACAAAATCACAAATTTTTATTTTTTTTCTTTAATTTTATTATCGTCAATACTTTGGCCGCATTTGAATTTAGAATTTATTGACGTTTCAAATTAAGATTTTGGCATCGAGTGTTTTGTATATTCGCCTTTCCTAATTATCTAGATTATTACAAAAGTGACAGACAAACAAAACGTACTATCAGTTGTGCATGAATCCAACCGCGTTGTACTAATTCCTTTCGTTTTAGTAACTATGTGTATTATACTAACGCCTACTTGTAAATTGAAATGTGAGTTATTTACAAATGATTTGTTAATACTATTTTGGCTAAATGTCACTAATAACCTCTTAAACTAGAAATTGTGCCATTTCGTGAAAATTTTAATTATAATCATACGAAATAAACATGTGAACAGAATATAAAACAAATTATTTTAATATAGTACAAAATACTACCGAATATTATCTACAACTTAGGTTTGAAACTATAATTTCTTACAATTATTTTGTACAGTATCAATATAATGAGAACAAAATGCCTAACGAATTTATCATTAAATATTTAAACATTAGACTGCGCACTAACACCGGCAGGTAACACGTGCAGGACTCGTCCAGTTTTAAATAATGAGCAAAGTCAGGGAAATTAATACGTAATTCTACATTTAAAGGATGGCTCAGTCTCGCATGTTACCGGCCGGCCGCGCGTTGCACCGTGTGCCGGTAGGCGCCGGACACCGGACGCCGCGCCGGGTGCCGGACGTCCAGCTGTCTGGTGCAACTCTTACGACTCGCAGCAATGAAGTTACTAACATTAAAACACAGAATATTGATTATTTGCAAGGCACATTCTCTTAAAAATCCTGAATTTTTTATTCATGTACATATTCGATGCTCCGAAAACATTGACAAGACGGCGCGCACGAAATGAACGATTGAAGCGACATCTACTCACTGTAATGATATGTATATAATCGATTATTATATACCCTGTGTCTCGAAAAATATATAAGAATCCGTGGAACGTGTATAGGTAAACTTAAGAACGGTAAAATATCTACACTAGAGACTAAGTTGCTCGACTCGAAGGGAGTTTAAGAATGAGATCGGAATGAGATCCTTATTGCTGTGTGAGGAATGCGTGGGCGTGCCGGCAGGCGCGCCGCAGCGGCGGTGCTCAGTAGCCGTACCCGGGGCCCGGGTACAGCAGAGCCGCGCCGCCGCCCGCCGGTCAGTGCTGCGCCGCGAACTTCATCCGCTTCTGTTTCTGCCGCTGATTGCAGAACCACACTCTCACCACGTTTTTCTTGAGGTCAAGCTTCTCCGCGATGGCCGTGATCTTCTCTCCGGAAGGCCGCGGCTGCACCGCGAAGTACGCCTCCAGACTTCGCTTCTCCGGCGCTGCGATGGAAGTTCTCTTGCGTTTCTTTTCTCCAGCTGGAAGCACGCTCGGCGCGTCGGGGTCCCGCCGTTTGTTCTTGGCCTGCGCCTCCGCCTCCTCGAGCCACGCTTGCAGGATCGGTTTCAGCGCTATCATGTTATTGTGACTTAGTGTGAGGCTTTCAAAACGGCAGATGGTGCTTTGTGAGAGGGCGCCTACGCCGGGAAGTTTAAGGTTTGCGAGGGCTTTTCCAACGTCTGCTTGTGTGACTCCTAGTTTGATTCTTCGTTGTTTGAATCGTTCGGCAAAAGCCTCGAGCTCGCGGGGGTCTGTATCGGTGTCGGGGTGCAGCGCAGCGCCTGGGTGCCCCAGGTGCGACGGGGGCGCGTGCGTCAGCCCGCCGCCGTGGTGGTGGTGGTTCATGACGTGGTTCATGGCGCCGTAGCCGTGCAGCTGGTGATGTGGGGGCGCCGCCTCGCCCATGGGTGCCAGAGTGGTCATCGAGGAGGACGTCAGCGGGTCGAGCATGTCCAGCCCCTCCATTCCGTGGTGGCCCATCTGCGGACAGAAATACTCGTTAGTTCCCTGTCAATATTTTAATGGTTAAGAGGATTATTATGAGGGGCATCGGCGCCATTATACTCGTCCGCCGTATTAACTTCTGCCTTCATGTTAAATCGTTCGTTTTATTGTAAATAAAATGAGGGTGCTCGTCGCAACAATGGTGCTCGGGACGATATGGAAACATAAACAATCATTGTGCAGATTTGCACTCATTCTTTATGAGAGCAAACACTTGTTTTTTATAGATGGGGGCGACTGTTGAGGGGTGGGGGGGGGGAGTGTTGTGACGTTGATTGGGAGTGAGTGTTCGGCCAATATGCTCAAGTTGTTGACCGGCATTGTTGCTGAAATGAATGTTTGACATAGTCGTCGCATATGCGCTTGCTATAAATATTGGCTCGCGTCCCCTGTAAGTCGGTTGCTTTGATTTTTTATGGCGAAAATTCTTTTGTTAGTCAGCTATGGAAAATTAACGTATATTAAAATTGCTCGACTGGGTATACAAACGACATTAAAGAACTGGCACATTCAGATGTTGCCATATTAAAGCAGTTTATTAATGTTAATAAAATGTGATGCATGTCAGCCTAAATAAATCCTGCTGCTTGATCATATACAAAGGGTCAAAAACAGAATATGTGCCGGTTTCAGAATTATATAAACCCTAGTTTCATAAAAATATGGAGTGATTTTAATTACCCTAAGGTAATTAAAATTCTTAATTTTATTAATTAAAATACTTAATTACCTTCCCTTCCAGGTTTACGAGATTATTAGAAAGAAAAATCGAACTTTTTTTAAAATTATATATACTAGTGCTTGACTGCGGCCTATGCTGATGGTAAGCAATCGTTGATGGTGAGGCGCACTAGTTAATAAACTAGTGCGCCTCATCATCAACGATTCTTCCCGTCCAACTATAATTTAGGTGTCTTCAAGGCTAGAGTGAATAGGCTCTTAATAAACTAGTGCGCCTCACTATCAATGATTGCATCACTGCTTAACATCAGGTGGGATCGCAGTCAAGCACTGGTTTATATCAATTAAAAAAAAAAACTCCAAATTGGATAGCATTAGATATGTCAGCTATAAATATCGCTATATGTCCACAATTCAGAGTGGCGAGCTCCTCAAACATCGCGTTACGCCGAAAAGCGAAAAATAAAAAGTGCACTATCTATTACGTACGGTCCGGGGTTCATGTCTGGCTCCGTCCCCGGGGCGCACTAACTCTCAATTAGGAATCCTCACGTTATTGCAATGTTGCTGCACGAAATATATATTTTTTACGGTCCTCAGTTCAGGTTTGGGTTCGGTATACCTATCGCCGGAGCTAGATGTAGTTTATTTAGTGGTTTGATTTTCAGGTACAGTGTATATTTTTTAGAGTTTCGTACCCAAAGGATAAAACGGGACCCTATTACTAAGACTCCACGTCTGTCCATCTGTCACCAGGCTGTATCTCATGAACCTTGATAGCTAGACCGTTGAAATTTTCACAGATGATGTATTTCTGTTGCCACTTTAAAAAAAAATACTAAACACAGAATATAAAAAAAAATTATTTAAGTGGGGCTCCCATACAACAAACGTGTTTTTTCTGCTGTTTTTCGCTACGGACGGTACAGAACCCATAGATTGATACAAACTAGTGCTGACTGCGATCCCACCTGATGGTAAGCAGCGTTGCAATCGTTGATGGTGAGGCGCACTAGTTTATTAAGAGCCTATTCAATCTAGCCTTGAAGACGTATATGTCTGAATAAGAGTTATAATTTTTAAGCTTCTTATTACTATATTTACTTCACCTGCACGAGAGTAGATAATTGTTCCAAGGAAACGATACCTCACATCTTCACTTCAGGATAAAAAATATCCTACATGCTATCTGTTCACTTTATTTCATCTAAATCCATCCAGCAGTTTGACCGTGAAGGAGAAATAAACATACAGACAAACTTTCGCGTTTATTACACTAAGTACTGCTAACGGATACGCCTGTGCGATAGTAGACAATTATTCTAAGGAAACATGCTCTAAAGATAAAAAAACTGGGCAAGTGCGCGTCGGACTTGCGCCCTGAGGGTTCCGTACAAACTTGCTTATGTAAAGCTCAATTCCTGATTGGATTCTCGAAGATTTTCAAAATCGCAAAGAAAGTAGTTTTTTTTTGTGATTTAACAAAAAAATTTCTGTTTTCAAATTTATTCCTATACTTGTGTTATAAGACCTTGGTTTATGCAAAATTTCAGGATTCTGGGTCAACGGGAAGTACTCTAGAATTTTGGGTCCCTTGCGTGTCCGTGCCATTATTATGTCGCAAAAAACGTATATTTAGATATACGTTTTTTGCGACATAAATGGCCATATCTTTTTTTCCGATTCCATATTTTTTTTTTAGAAGTTTTATTTTTTCTCAGTTTCAAATGACCCCAGACCTGAGTATGTAGTTTAGAATAGAGAGTAGGGTCTTGATAGACAGACAGACAGACATCAAAGTGATCCTATAAGGGTTCCGTTTTTTTCCTTTTGAGGTACGGAACCCGAAAAGTACTAAAAGTGCTATTCCAGGTCATGTTCTACACGAGTACGAAGTTTCATCGAAATTCGGTCAAACGTTCGAACGTGAAGAAGTTACGAACATAGGGTAAACAAGCTATACGTGCCCTACTTGCCAAACTAAGACAGACACGCATTTAAAATAACATCTATCTATATATATAAAAGAAAGTCGTGTTAGTTACACCACTTATAACTCAAGAACGGCTGAACCGATTTGGCTGAAAATTGGTGTGGAGGTAGCTTAGAACCAGGAGACGGACATAGGGTACTTTTTTTTTTTTTTTTTTAGGGTAGAGTCGGGTAGAGTAGGGTAGAGTAGGGTAGAGTAGGGTAGAGTAGGGTAGAGTAGGGTAGAGTAGGGTAGAGTAGGGTAGAGTAGGGTAGAGTAGGGTAGAGTAGGGTAGAGTAGGGTAGAGTAGGGTAGAGTAGGGTAGAGTAGGGTAGAGTAGGGTAGTGTAGGGTAGTGTAGGGTAGAGTAGGGTAATTTTTTTTTTTTACTAAATCCCGCTTTTGGGCAGAACAACGTCTGCCGGGACCGCTAGTTTAAATATAAAAGCGAAATACCACTCACTGATTAATCACGAAATCTCAGAAACTATAACACCTACAAACTTAAAATTTGACAGGTAGGTTCCTTATAGGGTGTTGACATCCGCTAAGAACGGATTTTACGAAACTCCACCCCTAAAGGGGTAAAACGGGGGTTGGAAGTTTGTATGAAAGTCCTATGTTTTTGAAGTAAGAGACTGGAAATTTTGAACAAAGCTTTCTTTGATGTCGTTGGCAAGCACTAAAAGAGGATTTTCCAAAACTTACCTCCCCAAAGGGGATGAAACGGGGGTCCAAAGTTTGTTCGGAGAAACCTAATTTCACGCGAACGAAGCCCCTGGAAGAAGCTAGTTAACTAACGCAAGTTAAACTTGCGTTGTATAGTTTACATCGCATAAAGAATGAAGGTATTCGCAGGAGAACCAAGGTCGCCGACATAGGCCGATGAATCGCCTAACTAAAGTGGCAGTGCTTTCTTTCTTTCTTTCTTTCTTTTCAGTGGGCACTTTGCTCGTAGAACGTATGGTTGATGGGGCCTAAAGTATCTAGAGTGGCGACCGCGCACCGGAAAACGCAGCGTTGGAAGGCCTCCCACAAGGTAGACCGATGACCTGGTGAGAGTCACGGGAATGCGGTGGATGGGAGACGCTCAGGAGCGGTCGTTGTGGAGACGATTGGGGGAGGGAGGCCTATCCAACAGAGGACGTCTTGCGGCAGAAATGATGATGGTGATGATAGTTTACATCACTTTCATACATATAAACTAACCAGATCGGCTCAAATAAGCACTTACTTTTAAATACGTGTCTTAGTTTTGCTTGCAAGTTTTCCCAGGTTACCTACTGGGGCCTGTATGCCACCCACACAACTCAACCTCTTGCGTTTGGACAGAGGTAGCCTGTGTTTGGTGGCTGGGACCATCACCGGAGACTGCTCACTGAACAAACATTTCTTCGCAATGAATATCACGGACAGCCCTCTGTTCAGAGGATGCATGGAGTCAGAGGCAACTGTCGCGCACGTGCTCCTCGAGTGTGCAGCCGTCAACGAAATAAGAACACGAACTTTGGGAGCACCAAATTCACTCATAGATGCCCTGAGCAACCTGAAAAGACTCATCTGTTTCTGGAGTGAGGTGGGCTGGTTGGAGTGAAGGCCGCCATGGCTCACGCACAACGGTCCGCCAAGGACTAAGTGCGGAAACCAGACCACAATAGATAGATAGATAACCACACACACACAACAATTTACCTTTATGATATTAGTGAGATCTGTTAGTACCCAATTGGGTATTCGACAATTTAAAAAAAAAAATAGTTTTATCAAAAAGTATTATCCGAAATCGCAATAGAAATAATGTTTTAATATTAGTTCATAATGAATGTAAATTGGAAACCTTTTAAATTTTGTGGAAGAGTAAACTAAAGCAGCTATTAGCATTTCAAACATGTATGAGGAAGAGTGGGAGTCAAGTAATAGAAAAAGGATGCACATATTACAATGTGACGTCACCGCCCCTTGAATACTCGAGTAGAAAAGAGATAGCGAGATGTTCTCACCACGCTAACACTCTTCCTCATACAAATGTTTGAAATGCTAATAGCTGCTTTATTTTATGACCAACTAGCTGATCCGGGGAACTTCGTACCGCCCAATAGTAAGGATAACGCCATCTAATTGCATTACCAGAACAGCATAATTCATTTTATTTGACATTTTAATTAGAGATGGCGTTGTATTCGGACTCTTTTTCGTGTTTTTTTTTTCATATTTTGTCACCGTTTAAACCTGGGCTATCACAAATATTTCAAGACCAAAATTAGCCAAATCGGTCCAGCCGTTCTCGAGTTTTAGCAAGACTAACGAACAGCTATTCATTTTTATATATGTACATATAGAGTTTGATGCGGTTCTCAAAAAAATGGTTTATTTTTTTAGTGTTATTTATTGTTTAGTACAAAATATTGGACTGAAATAAATATAGACACATGTACCCGATTATAAATGTTCTTAGGGATAGACGAAGTCGAGGAAGTACTATCTAATTAACGTTCGATTGTCAAGCAGCTGTAGTGTTTCAACTTAATATGCTAGTACTTGTACAGTTGTAGGTTTACAAAGAGCCATTGAAAATTAGACTTGGTTTCTCAGACTGACAGCGCAAATGCCACGTGTCCATACGTTGTGGAAGCCATCAAGGGTGGTCGTCGAATGCTATGAATATTTTAGCAGCGTTTCAGCTGTCTCTGCGATGTCCGCGCAACTGTGAAGCCACTGTATAATTGCAGATGTCATAAACGCTGACCAGACTACGGAATGAGTTGAAACTCGTTGTAAGATCTCAAGAATATGGACCACTTTTAGTATGGGATTGAAATAAATCAGCTAAAAATCAGCGTAGAACCCGCCTTTTTTAAATGATATGAACTAGTGCTGCACCTGATGGGAAGCAGTGATGCTATCGTTGATAAGGCACACTAGTTTGTTAAGAGCCTATTCAATCTAGCCTTGAAGACACCTAAATTATAATCGGAAGGGAAGACCGCAGCAGGCAAATTAATTCAGTCCTCCGATGTGCGCGGTGTAAACGACGAGGCGGAACGCTTAGTCCGGACCGTAGAGGCTTCAACAACGTAAGGGTGCATACTTGCCGTACGTCGAATTGTCCGATGGTAGTCGACTTCTTCGTGCTCAAACGACTGATCCGATTTAGATGACATATGGCGTACGGATAGTTCATGTATCAGAATATCACATATCATCATCATTATTTCAGCCGAAGGACGTCCACTGTTGGACATAGGGGAGGCCCAAGTGTCGCCACAACGGACGATCCTGTGCGTCTCGCGTCCACCGCATTCCCGCGACTCTTACCAGGTCGTCGTTCTACCTTGTGGGAAGCCTTCCAACGCTGCGTTTTCCGGTGCGCGGTACCCACTCTAGAACCTTTCGGCCCCATCGACCATCCGTTATTCATTAAACCTGGCAAAATAGGAGTCATTGGCCCCTCCGACACCCAGCGCGAGTGCGGTGCTCCAGACCAGACGATGGCCCACTTATTAGAGTACCCAAAGTGTCCCAAAATCTGCACTTTAAAGGACCTAAAAGACGCCACCGACGCTGCTGTAAATGTGGCAACATACTGGGCCCAAAAACTTTGAGGGAAGATTAAACCATTGATTCGAGAAGAAGAAGGCTTCACTAGTTATTGGTCAATATGTCAGTCTTTAGCAGCCGTGAGACACACAATGTTGATTTATTTTTAATTTTAAGTATTTAAGTTTCTGTATCATAATTGTTATCTCATAGTGTGTACCTGTGTGCCAAATAAACGTGTTTTCTTTCTTTCTGTTGTCTTTAAAATAAGATTTGCTTTATCTTCCTCATCATCATTTCATTCGAAAAGCCCACTGTTGGGCATAAGCCTCCAAGGGGTGGCCACAGTGAACGTTCCTTTGCGTCTCGCATCCATCGGATTCCGGCGACCCTCACCAGGTCATCGGTTCAAATTGAGGGAGGCTATCCCACGCTGCGTCTTCCGGAACGTGGTCTCTCGTAGTTATATATTTAACTCTCATTCGAGTCTCCTTTAGTGTAGAACCACCCCAAGAACTTGCGGATTGTCACCGATGAGCAATGATTGTGGCCGATGACCTGGTGCGGGTCGCCGGAATCCGATGGATGCGAGACGCACAGGACCGGTCATTACGGCGACATTTGGGGGAGGCCCAGCGTATCCAACGTCTTTCGGGTGAAATTGATGATGATGTTGATGGCACATTGTCACCAGAACTTATGCTTTGTTGCACGAAATCACATCGAAGGTTGTTACATCACATCGCAGTGTTGTGTGAAAGCTTATAGAGTTAGTTTCCTACCTGAAACTAGTACGTTGACTCTTGGCTGACCGATATAAGAATACCTGAGGCATTTAGATCTGGCTGCGGTGCTCGATAGTCTTACCGTGGCCTTAGAACGAAAAGGGTAACTAAAGGAACACAGACGTGTATTATAGACTTCGGAAAAAAGGCTGTCAGGCTAAAATGGGATTGGACGGGTCACATCAGCCGCATGGACTCTGACCGGTGGGCAACAGTTTCCACAAAGTGGGTACCTGAAGATGGAGGACGCCGCCGAGGTCGACCTGGGAAGAGGTGGCGAGACGACCTAGATGCCGACCGTAAGGACTGGTTCCTTACGGTCTTTACGGCCTTTACGGAGGCCTTTGCCCAGCAGTGGGACAGTATAGGCTATTAAAAAAAAGGAACACAGGTGGATTTAGGACTCTAAGTCAGCAAAAGTCTGATACTCCATCTCGCTCCACCCAGACTGCGAGAAGTATTTATTGAATTCCCACCTCAAAATAAAATAAAATTTATAAACTCCGCCATTGTACCCGTCTGCAAAAAGTACTAAAATTATTTTAACGCCTCTACTTTTCATTGCCCTTCATTTTAAAATTCATAAAAACAGAATGTTAATTAAGTTCTAACCGCATTAGATTCACAGGTGCACCATACGACTATAATTTGTATGTTTCCCCTAATAATTTATACACGCGCGTAACAGGGGACACACGTATGTCATTTTGTAGCGATGGGACACGCACGCTTTTACGAAATGTCGATAAAATTGATTTCTCGAATTTTGGGTAGTATATTAAGTGTGTTGTTTTGATGATCATTCATTTTAGGAATCGTTCTATTGGTTGATTTTGTTGCCGAGATTTTTTTGTGGGTTAGTTAATTTTTAGTGAGACTTCATTCGGGCATTGAACTGTTTACCTATGTACGTTTGTACGAAACCGTCAGTGCGTGGGTCCGATTCGCACTTGCTCAGTTTTTTTTTTGTTTTAGTTGTGGAAAATCGTCCAATAACTTCTTTCAATTGGAATGGAGTGAGAGGAAGTGTCAGATTATTTCTGGCTAGAATCCATCTATGTTCCTTATGATGACTGCAGTGGAGGTCCAGTGTTAACGGTTCGACCTTACGAGTTGTATGTCGCAAGTTCAAACTCAGCCAGGCACATTACTTTTTATAATTTATTTCATCACCACTGCTCTCAAAACGGTGAAGGAAAATATCGTGATGAAACTTCAGAAAAACGCAGGTCCGCGTGGTGGATTATGGCCCATTCCCTCTCCTAAACAGGAGGTTTGAGCCCCAGCAGTGGGAACATTATAAGGGTGGTTATGCTATGTTCCTTCAGTTGCCCTTTGCGTTCAGCCTACGGTGACTCTTTCAAATCATTTTTCACAGCATGAATTCACAAAGCACGATAATTTGTTCTGGCCCACCGGTCACAGCCACTGGTGGCCAACGTCAGCGACTTATCACACTTTAACATTTATTTTGTATAGACGCGCCACCTACGTGTATCCGGTGGCGGCCACTCACTACAGCAGTGTCCACGACTCGCTTCTTGTGGTAGCTACGAGCCATACAAAACACTGACACCCGCCACTGTCACACTGCTCCACACCCCGCGCAGTTAACCTTTAGACATTCTACCACGGGTCACCATGGGGCACGACGCTTCAATGGATGTTGATAAAATCATATCGTACCCTGCGTGCAATCTTTCAATGGGGATTGCACGCAGGGGAGGGGGATAAAATGTGGCGGCTTCCGGACACCGGTGGCTACCGATCGCTTCTGACACTGTTACAAATGTGGCGGTAGCGCGCTACAGCCACCAGTGCTATAGTCGGTGGCCCGTTTGCGCCGTGCCTAAGCATGCAAGTACACATAGCACAAACTCT
This sequence comes from Mythimna pallens, assembly GCA_961205895.1. NCBI lineage: Eukaryota > Metazoa > Arthropoda > Insecta > Lepidoptera > Noctuidae > Mythimna > Mythimna pallens. The sequence continues at coordinate 3,877,988 of OY540824.1, forward strand.
GCTTGGCTTGGGACTAGATAGTGTTATATGATAGTTGTTGTTTATTATTATTATTCTAAAAATAAACCACAATATTCTTAGACCGATCTATTGTAGCAATAATAGCAATAAAGGTTGGTATTTTGTTGAGAATTCCATCAAAAACGTGTAGTGGTTCAAGTAGGTCAGATTATGATGACTCTGAAAGGTCAGCGCAATATTCGTGACGAGGCGAACACAAGCTAGTGGAAAAATGAATTTGGAAGAAAATTGAAGGGCATATAAGACATGCGTTGTGTGGCCGGCTTGTTTCATATCATGCCATTGCTTCTAATTCGATCGTGTTCCTCTTAATCATTTATGATTGGCCTAATGTCCGATTTTTTTAAATCATATTTACTGATGTTACGTATAATGAAATATATTTTTTTGCTGGGCATGGACATCATTCGGAATATTTCATTATTGATAGGCTTTTTTTTAAAAAAATCGTCCAATGACATCTCCCACCCTTGGGCGGGGCGGGAGGGATTTCGTGTCAGACTTTTACTGACTAAAACACACTCGTTTGTTCCTGAACGCAAGGCAAAGAGCCTTGCGTTCCAGGGCCCTGGGGATTCATTTTCACTTAACCCAGAGCCTCAGTAGACTTCGACCCTGCTGGGCCCCTAAGATTTGCTGACATCTCCTTGAGGCGGGCGTGGAACACTACTCTCCGTTGACGACTTGGGTTCAGTACGGGCGGTTACCGGACGACCGAACGGCGTGCTACCCGTTGCTCGCCGTCCGCAAGCCTGCACCTATGGTGGATTATTGACAGGCTTGTGATCGTTACATGTAATCAGACGCCAGAAATTCTTACCATCAGTCTATCCAAATCGTTTTGCCCAGATTTGATAACCTACAATTAATTGCTCTACTAGCCAGTCAGTTCATCTTACAAAATATAGTTTTGTTTTTAACCCACCTACTCTACTTAAAAACCGGGCCATTCCTTAAATAGCTGACGCTATTCCTGGATTGATTGAAAGAGAGTGGATATAGATTAGATGATGTTAGATTCTTGGTTTCCTTGTCTCGTTTAATAAAGTACAGAGTTATTTTAGTAGCTACTAGTAGCTGTCTGTGGCTTCACCCGTGTGATAGTAATTTTGTAAATTATCCCAAGGGTACTGTGATATCGAAAGAGGTCGTATGCTGCTATTGCTCTTATTAACTTGCAAACTGGCAAGGTAACTATACTTTTTAAGGTTTAAAAGAAGAAACTGACTGACTGGTCGTGCGTTGATATCAACGCACGACTGAAACTACAGGGCCTAATGGTGCGTCCAGATCTGGCGGATGCGTCGCTCGCGAACAGCATGCAAGCTGCTTGCGAGCGGTTACTGTGCGTCGTCCTGGTGCAGCTCCAGCAAGGCTCAAGAGAGGCACGCACACTACATAGCTTCTTTCGCTTTTGAACTATGTTTGTGTAGCGCGAGCGGCCTGCACGCATCCCCAGCACCGCTCGAGTACATCACGTAACTTGCGCGCGAACTTCTTAAGGGCTTCGCGAGAGGCTCGCGAGTAACGCATTCGCCAGATCTGGACACACCATAAGAGTGTGAAATTTTGCATAAGGATTTTTTTATGATATAGGAGAGCACTACAGAAAGCGAGTAGGGGATTTTCCAAGATTTACCCCCTAAAAACGGAGGTCCAAAATTAGTATGAAAAAACCTACGTTCACGTTGCCCACGTGAATGTAGGTTTCTTCATACTCTCTGGTAGGAGCAAGGATTTCTATATTTTATTTAAAAAAAATTGAAAAACCATATACACTAGAAATGTAAAGCATTAAAAATTCACAATACTATCAGGATATAAAGTCACATGAATATATCCGAGTACCAACTTTCATCGAAATCTGTTCAACCGTTTGAGCTTGACGAACTCACAAGCACACAAACACTGAAAAACTTTTGCCTCTCTAACATTAGTGTGATACATTGTTCGTTTTCTTCGACCAAGACTTTATTTTTTCTAACGTTCATACGGATTTGCATCATAAAATTATTAATAGTCCTATAAAATATAATCAAAGGAGTGAACTTGTTAACTGCAGACCTTACTTTATCGTTCTGTAATGTTTCAATCATCATAATAATAGATCTATGACATTTTATGGACACAAATAATAGTATGAAATATTGAATTTTCTGCATTCCCTAGCTCTACTGATTGCAGCTTACAAAGAAAGAGATTACAAACTAAGTCTCTGGACTTACTTTGTAATCTTTTAAAAACCTCAGGGCATTGTGATTTTTTATTTCATATTTAGTATACCCACTTCAATCAATAGTGAAATTCGAAATATAAGTTCTTATACTTTTAATGCTATCCAGTTTTAAAATAATATAATTAGCTTATTAAAATTACAAAAAGTTACAAATTTATTTAGTTAAATCGATAAATAGTAATTAAATTACTTAAATTTATCGATAGCTTCCCCTCACTATGCAATCAGATAGCAAGTGGATATTAAATAAATTATATTCCTTTAATACTGATTTGTGTCGCTACTGTATGATTGGGACAAGTGGCCAAATTTGTACGAAAGGGGTGGCCAGTAAACACGGCTAGAGCGGGATTTGTAGCTTAGTATAAAATTCAAATAAAAAAAAATATATACATGTAAAATTCACACAATTTACGTAATTTGTTTTGGATTTTGCAAGTACATTTAAATTGCCAAGATTGGTTAATAAGAATGTTTGTTTGATTTACAATGTCTAATAATGTATCACAAGTGTAGTGACTGATGCCTAGGTTTAAACCTGCGACGTAAGACTTGTAGAGACAGTGGACAACAACTGCTGAAAATTACCAAATTTTCTAGCATGTCCTAGAACCAAAAATTCGAAGACGTGTGACACCCACCAACCCAAACTAGACCCGCGTGCAGGTTTACGGGCCATTCTCTTTCAAAGAGAGGAGCCCTGAGTCCCAGCAGTGGGAATATTTCAAGGCTGATTTATGATTATGATTATATGCTTAACTATCTGACCCGGCAAACTTCATACCGCCTAACAGTCAATGAATGTAGATTATCTTTCGATATAGACCACCTATTTGCGATGAAATAAAGCCTAAATAGAGAGCAGTTACCAAAGTAGGAGCCGTTACCACTCTGGTGGCCGAGTGGTAACGGCTCCGACTTACAAGTTGTAGGTCCCGGGTTCAAACCCAGCCAGGCGCATTACTTTGTGTAATTTATTTCATCACCACTGCTCTCAAAACGGTGAAGGAAAACATCGTGAGGAAACCGGCCTGTCCTAGAACCAAAAATTCGAAGACATGTGACATCCACCAACCCGCACTGGGCTCGCGTAGTGGATTACCGCCCATTCCCTCTCCTAGAGAGGAGGCCTGAGTCCCAACAGTGGGCACATTATAAGGCCGACTATGCTATGCTATATGCTAAAGCCTAAATAATATATCAAGTTACACATAATTTTATTGGATAAAAGTTATCTACATCGATTCCGTACATTTAACATGATGCGCGCACAACTAAAAACTTCTACAGATTTATTATATGTATAGATTGATTCGTCTAATCTCAACCAAACTTCATGGCCACACTACAACCATTTCTACCCCATCGGTTGATACAGTCGTACAATTCGATAACTTTGACGCACATCACTCTCTTATTCCAGAGAAACAAGGTTGAATATCCCTTAGCAATCGTCTAACATCGCCAGTCACCGTTACGACTATGAAAATACGATTCAATTTTGCTCGACAGATGTCCGATTACTATTGAATTGTGTTTTGACTGGTACTGTTTGGGGTTACGTGTTGTTATGGTATATATTTGGGCTTGTTTTCCGGAAATGGGTGGGCAGAGGTCCAGGCGGTCTGATTTGAAATGCATTGGTGGATGTATATGTTGGAGGTGTGTTTACCAAGAATTGTAGCTATGATTTAGGCCCGTGTTTTAATCTAATCTGATGGCTTATTTGCATGCGGGAAAATATACTTTAGTACGGAAACACATCTGTATACACGGTGTCTTTGACATCGACGCACAAACGAATACCATAGATCCAGTACAAGATTCTGGACCCCCAGTTCTGGAATTTTTCGTCGGCTTTTTCTAAATTAAAAAAGAATCTGTACTTTTTTTAAATTTAAACTGGATAAAATCGTTATTCTAACCAACCTCGATGATATTTTTATTAAAATAAATAATATTTTTAATAAAATGTCATCGAGGTTCGATAGAATCGTTATTCTTATCAACCCGGAGGACATTTTTAATTTTAAAAGTAATTAATTCATTTTTTTTCACTATAAATGTTAGCATGTTAGCCTGGTTAATGGAAATATGCCTGATAGATGGGACTTCAATATAACGTAGGAAATGTAAGTGTCGCAGTATACCTACATTTCTACTAGAAGATTTTTTTTTACTTAGAACATAATCATACAATTTCTCCCGCTCTGGGTGGAGCGGGACGGAGTGTCAGGCTTACTGACTATAATCCACAGTGCTCCTTCAGTTGCCCTTTATTGAAAGAGCTGCGGTAACTGCTTGGAAGAATCGGCGCGTTCCCACTTTGTCGTGACGACAGATAAACGTGTAGTTTTCAGTGTCGTGGCTTATTTATTAAAATGGAGGAGTTCACATATAGGATGATACGTTTACCTGTCGCCCACGACTTTTTTCGGGGACAGAAGATTGTCATGATAGTGGTAACAGCTAGCACGTCAGTCGTAAAACGACAAAAATTTTACAAGATAAACCGTGAAGGTTAATTCAAATGTCATTGTTGCGATTATCTGTCGCGACCACGATAAACAGTCGTTATAATGGGAACAGCTAGAAACGATAGTCGACTGACGATAAATTAATCGTTACGACATAGAGGGTACGCGGCCTAACTTGCACATACAATGTTGCTGACATCTCTTTGAGGCGCGTGGGGAGAGTGGGGAATACAACGCGTTGTCGACCTGGGTTTGGTCTTTATCGGACGGTCGAACAGCAAGCTAGCAATGGGTAGCTCGCCAAACCCACGCTTACGCTGTCCTGTGACTCCCGAAACCGGTGAGGGGAGTCCTCTCACCGATTTCGGGAGTCCCCTCAGGGGATATAACGATATGCCTGCTAGTAAAGGTTAGTGCACCCATGCAGCACTCACTAGGTATGACTTAAGTAAAAACATCAAGTGCGTTGAACATTTTATTTTATAGGTATTAGATGAGACTCCCGTCACGTTCGGTTATGTAACGCTCGTTTGGGTAATTCGGTTCGAGTTGGCCGACCTTACCCGAACGATTTCAAAATAAACGAAGGTCATATTTTACAGGCTGAAATTGTGCATGTGTAAATCAGATAACACAGATGACAATGCAAAATTGTTATGACATGGAGCTGATCTGATGATGGAACCGGAAGGTGGGCATAGGAGCCCTTCGAGTTTGGGCTCGTATGATTCGTCCTAACGAGTACTTTGGTGCTAGATGGTAACCAGGGTTTGATGATAGAGCTGGAAAATTGCCATATAAGAACTAGGTAATAAACGCAATCATCATTTCAGCCGACTGTTGGACATATGACTCCCTCAAGTGTCGCCAAAATGAACGGTCCTGTGCATCTCGCATCCATCTGATTCCCGCAACCTTTATCAGGTCATCGGTCCACCTTGTAGGAGGCCTACCAACGCTGTGTCTTCCGATACGCGGTCGCCACTCAAGAACCTTTCGGCCCCAACGGTCATCTGTTCTGCAAGCAATTTGCCCTGCCCATTGCCACTTAAGTTTGACGATTCTTCGTGCTATGTCAGCAACCTTGGTTCTACTGCGGACATCTTTATATTTGATTCGATCACGAAGTAGACTGTTTTGGAGGAATAAGCGTAATAAGATAACCTAAATCGTGTTTGAACTTTTTGGAATGGTCTTGATGAGTATTAATTATATAGGTTACTAGCTTTGCCCGCAGCTTCGCCCGCGTACATAAAATATAACCTTTGTCACTCAGGAATAAAGCAGCTTTCTATCGATGGAAAAATGTTAGCAATCGGATCAGTACTTTCAAAGATTACCTCCTACAAAAAAAAAAACAATCTTTACCTCTTTATATTTTATTTTTTTATTAGTGTAGATACTTATATAATTGCATAGCAAACTTTTATGCCGCGCTAAAGCTTTCGAAGAAAAAAAATGGGCAAGTGCGAGTCGGACTCACGACCTGAGAGTCCGTACAAATTTACATAATATGTAAACAGTGCAATTTCCGAATGGAGTTTTGAAGATTTTTCCGAATAGCATTTTTTTTTTTGTTGTGTCGTAACAACTAATTTACAGTTTTCAGATTTAATCTTATACTTATGCTATAAGAACTTGCTTTATGCGAAATTTCAGGATTGTGGGTCAACGGGAAGTACCCTATGAATTTTGATTTTCCCGAGAGTATCAAAATATACGTTTTTTGCGACAGAAACGGCCGTATCTTTTTTTTTCTTTCTCAAACTTAAGAATTTGTTTTTTTCACAGCTCCAAGAAACTGCAGACACTGGAGTACATGGTTTTAATTTCAACTCGATACCTCTACGCGTTCCCGAGATAAAGGGTCTTTACAGACAGACAGACGGACGGACAACAAAGTGATCCTATAAGGGTTCCTTTTTTTCCTTTTGAGGTACGGAATCCTAAAAATGATTTTGATTGAAAACTTGTTTAAGCTCTCAACAAAGAAATATCTAGTGATGAAACCTTTGTCACCACGTTCCAAAATTTACTTTAATTTCCGACCCGTTGTGACACCTACAACGCAACCCACCCTCTAAGATACGAGAGTGAAGATAACCCTATTCGTGCAACAAACGTTGGAACTTAAACAACTTGTACAAAGGGTAAACAAGGGTAGGTTCAGCATTTTAGTGCGCAATTGTCGCCGCGGTCACAAGGGACCTCCATGACAGTTTTTTTTTTACTTTTGTTTAAAAATCGACCGTGTAATGTGAAGGGTTTATAGCTTGGGGTTAAGCAGGAGTGGGCTTTGGAGAAATTGTTTTTTTTTTAGAAAACTTTCGAAGTACAGCTTTGTTTTTCTTTTGTTGATTTTTATAAGACTAACGGCCTCGACTTAAGAGTTGGAGATTGCGGGTTCAGACCCTGGCAAGATCATTATTTTGTGTAATTTATTTCGTCAAAACTGCACTCAAAAAAATTTAAGGAAATCATTGTGAGGAAACCGACATCTCCTATCTTCCTTTTTTTTAGTTCTTATAGTCCATCCCAACGTTATCCAGGTAGATATCGCTGTCAGCAATAAGACCGCCATTGTATCCGCATAGATTTAAGTTTAAGTAAAATTGTTACTATTTTCATGTACTATAAAGTTTACTCTATTCTATTGGTTTTCATCGTAGGTCGAATTTTTGTTGTGTTACAAGTTCAATAAGAAATCCGTAAAATATTATTGATTTATTTTTAGTATATTAGCCCGCGCATCGAACTGCCTTTTTATATGAATTACCTTATACAATAGTGACTAGAAAATTAGACATGATTTCAATAAACTACGGAAATAATATTGCTTACAAACAAATATTGTTTATAAATAATATTTTTTTTGTAAGCAAAATTAATTTATTGTACCGAAATGAGAATTAGTAACGTTGTGTTATAATGATTGACATTGATTACTCATATTTTAGATTTTTATAAAAAAAATATTTTTTATTTGTATCTATTATCACACAACGCCGTCTAGTCCCAAGCTAAGCAGAGCTTGTGTTATGGATACTAGAGAACTGAAAAACATACTTATATATTTCTAAATACATACATATATAGATAAATTACACCCAGACACAGAACAAATGATTGTACTCATCACACAAACATTTGTCTTGGGTGGGAATCGAACCCACGACCTGACTGCTATGCCTGCAGTCAGGGCCACTAACCACTAGACCAACAGGCCAGTCAGACTTGAAGTGGATACTTTTGATCGTGGCGGGCTTATCGCATAGCGCAGTTATTTTTTTTTAATCCTATGATTCTGCACTGCGTTTAATAATAAATAAATTTCTCTTAAACTAATAATAATTTACCATGAAAAGAAGATTTTCTTTTAATTTTATATAAACTAGTGATTGACTGCGATCCCACCTGATGGTAAGCAGTGATGCAATCGTTAATGTTGAGGCGCACTAGTTTATGAAGAGCCTTGCCTCTAGCCTTGAAGACACCTAAATTATAATCGGACGGGAAGACCTCAGCAGGCTTATTGTTCCAGATACCGCTATCAATGCTGTATTCGGGAATGTAGAACAGACAAAATGTGCTGCCGACCTACGAAGACATCATGATATGTTATGGTTATAGTGATCACAACTAAGGGCGGAATTCACCAATAAAACTAATCGCGTTTTAACGTTTGGCTCTCATAATCGCGTTTAGCCGCTGTCAGTAGTGTCACTTGTAAAAATACAACAAAAGAAAATACAGTCAAGTACCTAACTAATACAATAACAACTGATGTACCTAATTTTGTGTATCTTGTACTGACGTTTTAAACAAATAAAGATTAAAAGAAAAAAAAAAGAAATTTTCTTTTAATTTTATATAAACTAGTGATTGACTGCGATCCCACCTGATGGTAAGCAGTGATGCAATCGTTAATGTTGAGGCGCACTCGTTTATGAAGAGCCTATTCACTCTAGCCTTGAAGACACCTAAATTATAATCGGACGGGAAGACCTCAGCAGTCTTATTGTTCCAGATACCGCTATCAAAGCTGTATTCGGGAATGTAGGACAGACAAAATGTGCTGCCGACCTACGAAGACATCATGATATGTTATGGTTATAGTGATCAAAACTAAGGGCGGAATTCACCAATAAAACTAATCGCGTTTTAACGTTTGGCTCGTATTATCGCGTTTAGCCGCTGTCACTAGTGTCACTTGTAAAAATACAACAAAAGAAAATACAGTCAAGTACCTAACTAATACAATAGCAACTGATGTACCTAATTTTGTGTATCTTGTACTAACGTTTTAAACAAATAAAGATTAAAAGAAAAAAAATATTGAACTTTTGATTACCATGTATTGTTAGACATAAGACAACATAATATTACTATTATAAGATGATTAAACAAAAATAAAAAAACCTCCATACATTAGCGATCGGCCCTAGACAACTGATGAACATTGTTCATCAGTTGAGTTAGGTAGCGTTGTGTGAAAAGTTGTGGAATATTATTATTATTACTTACTTGCTTCAAATGTATATGCAACTGAACTTGGTGACACATAATGTGTACTCGTGGTTGTCAAGAGGTAAAAGCAGCCAAAACAAGATCAGCCGAGCAACTGAGGAGAACTAGCCAACAGTTAGACTCATTAGCCTATTCTTTAGTTTGAAATACCCCACATTCGACATATTCATGGCGAATACTGGTTTAAAGGAAAATTACTCTTAAATGCACCCGTCTTTAGGTTCAGTTTAGAGGTAATAATGCTTGCGTTTCATTTCAATAGGTCAAGACGAGCAGGCGTGCCCCCACTGGAAACTAAAGACCGATGTAAAAGCTTAAGGTATTTTTTATAAAACACTTGAATTTTTTATATTTGGTCCGATTCCAGTGCAGCCTTGACTCGATTACTGGTCGTTTACCTATAGTTGCCGATTTTAAGCTAACTGAATTATTATAACCATAGCTGGTTTTCTAAATTAAACAATAGTACCTGCTGCCAGAGCGGCGTGTTCATTGAAAATTATATCAAGGGAATATACGCTTGGGAAAAAGAGTGTCTTAAGTGCTTAAGTGAAAAGCAGTGGTGGCCGAATGGTAACGGCCCCGACTTACGACTTGTAGGTCGTGGGTTCTAACCCAGCCAAGCGCATTATTTTGTGTTATTTATTTCTTTAAAACTGCTCTCAAAACGGTAAAGAAAAACATCGTGAGGAAACCGGCCTGTCCTAGAACTGAACGCACTGGGCCCGCGTGGTGGATTACGGCCCATTCCTTCTCCTAGAGAGGAGAATCCCAGCAGCGGGAACATTAAAAAAAGGCTGATTATGCTATGCTATGTCATGCTAAGTGCTATTCCAGGACAGGGCTACCTAAGTACTAAGTGTCATCGAAATCTGTTCAGCCGTTCGAGCGTGGAGAAGTAACAAACACATTCACACACACTCTTGCAAAATTTCGCCTTTAGTAGCTAGTATTACATAAAACAACAACAAGGTGAAAGTCGCGGGAAAGCGGTGGATAGAAGCACAAGAATGGTCGTTGTGGCGATTGGGATCTCCCAAGCACTGTCCACTGTTGGACATAGGCATCTGCCTATGTCCAACAGTGGACGTCTTTCGGCTGAAATGGTGATGATGATGATTACATAAAAGATTTTTTTTGACTGCGATGCCACCTGGTGGTAAGCAGTGATGCTATCGTTGATAGTAAAGCGCACTAGTTTATTAAGAGTCACTCTAGCCTTGAAGACACCTAACTTATAGTTGAGCGGGAAGACCGCAGCAGGCAAATTGTTAACATTAATTCTTATTTTAAAAGAAAGAATATCAGATGGGATTAGGTTGGCTGGTAAGTCGACAGCCTCGAGTAATTTTATATTTTAATAGAAATTAATAGATTTTTCATTATTTCTATTTCTCACAACATAGATACTATCAGTTAATATAGAGCAATCAGTCCAGATATAGGATATAAATCTGGAAGTGATAAACTGATAACGAGTTATTAAATAATTATTTACCAACAGGCATATGTTTATATGTCACCGGAAAATTGCAAACGGCATAAGAATTTAAAATATCGCGAGAAATTGTAAACAATGTAAAATATTTTTTCTAAATATGAAAAAATATATCGTTAAATTATCTATATACGAGTATTTAAAAGGAGAAACTGACTGACTGACATATCAACGCGCAGCCGAAACTACGGGGATTTGTATTGTGAAATATTGCACAAGGTTTCCTTTTATGATGTAGGCGAGCACTAAGAGAGGATTTCCCAAAATTCACCGCCTAAGGGGTCGAAACGGGGGTCCAAAGTTTGTATGAAGAAACCTCTCACGTGGGCGAAGCCGCCGGCAGAAGCTACTAATCTAATAAAGATTTGTTACAATCATACAGAGTCTACAATTTCCCGATAAAATATTACAAATTTCCCTCTTCATAATATTAGTTATGACAATCCCACCCCAATTTTAAACTAATATCCATAAAATATATCACCAGAACTAGTGGGTACCACTTTACAAGGTCTCAACTACCCCGAACAACTATATTTACAGGATACATGTAGAGAACCCCAAACGGCTACCGTTTGGGTTCCGTGGGCAATAAAGAACGCATTACGTGGGCTACAACCCTCGTTTGAAGGGGAGCGAGAAAAATTGCTAGTGCAGTCTTCGTGTGTTAGTTTATCATATTAACTCTATTATTTATAAATTAGATTCTTGTGAATTTAGTATCATTTCATCTGTGAGTGGAACAGTTAATTGTTTTATTAATAAAAAAACTTGTTACTAAAAAAAAAAAAATGATTTATATTAAAGAGTGAAAAATAACTTTAATTTTGGAACTCGTTGAGACAAAGCAATTTTACTTGTTACGACAGTTTTGCAGTGATTCTATGAGGAGCTTCGTTCCATATCTTCTGGACTGGCCTGTTGGTCTAGTGGTTAGTGGCCCTGACTGCTATGCCGGAGGTCATGGGTTCGATTCCCACCCAGGACTAATAATATTTGTGTGATGAGCACAATCATTTGTTCTGTGTCTGGGTGTAATTTAGAAATTTTTAAGTATGTTTATCAGTTGTCAAAATTGATCTACACACATAAAAAATATCATACAGCTGAACATATAACCTCGACCTTTTTAAAGTTGGTTAAAAAAGATGATGTCCTATTGGTTAAATTAGGGCTCAAACATCGAACTTCATAAAAATCTGCGAGCGAGCAAGACGCGGCGACGCATCGCAAGAACTTACGAATTGATTCACATCGCACAGTAGCCTGAGCCAATGCTTTGCAATTTGGGAATATGCAAGCAATTTTTTTAACTACTCCATTTAATACTTTTTAGCTTTTAGTATATTTTAGTACAAAAAACGGGGCAAGTGCGAGTCGGTCTCACGTGCTGAGGTTTCCGTACAAACTTACCTATGTAAACAGTTCAATTCCCGAACGGTGTCTCAAAGATTTTTCCGAACAGCTACATTTTTTTTTTTGAAAGCAACAAAATAATTGTTGTGTACAGGCAGGCAGACAGATGGATAACAAAGTGATCCTTTAAGTGTTCCATATGATTTTTTGAGGTTCGGAACCCTAAAAACTGCATTGAAAAGACGAACTGATTCCCTCCTGCCTCAAAGCAGCTCGAAAACTATTTTTCATTAAGCAAAACATGGTTATAAATAATTTATGAGATCGATATCTTTTCTATACTTATATTTCTTTGCTTATAACAGTTCTTTTCGATTAAAATATTCAAAAACATAGTGTTTTCATACAACGAAAAAAAGAAGTGCCGAACTAGGAATTAAAAGCGAAAGCAACAGCAGAGCTCTAGAATTTATATGAGGTCCAAACCTAGGTCCTATAATTTGAAATTTTAAAATCATAACCGTATAAAAAATCGTGTAGATGCGGTGGTTACTAGGGTCTGAACCGAGTCCTAATACAGGCAATATATTATATTACATTACTAACACCCCGTACTTCAGAAAGCATGTAAAGCAGTGGTCCCCGTTTTCATTCGTAGATGTTTTACAGCCGATAAATGTAGACAGACACTAGAGGACTTAACCTAGTTGACAAACGTTAACGCTAGTTGACAACTAGTAGTTGAAAACTTCAAATGCATGGGAATGATATCATCTCAACGTTAAGTCACGTGGTCACAACAAAGGAATTAGAGGCGTTACCGACTGTAAAAAGATATTCGTAATGAAACGGTCGTAAGCGCTAGGCCCTCAGAAAGTCTGAACATCGGTCTATCCAAAGAGTGTGGTGTTGTCTTAAAACTAGATTGTGGATGTCTGATAGACAGTTGCTCTATGTAACATGAGTATTCAGCAGTTACCCCAGTCGAGTTAGTAAGGAAACAGTAGGCGCGGGCTGGCGAACGCCGAGAAATGGGTAGCTCGCCGTCCGACCGTTTGGTAACCGGCCATACCGAACCCAAGTCGTCGACAATATGTCAGCATCCGCAGGGGTCCAGCAGGTTCGAAGCCTACTGGGGCCATGGGTGATACAAAAGAAAACCCCAAGGCTGGAAGGCAAAGAAGGAACAGGAGTGGAACGCCATCTCCGAGAGATGTCATTGGATGATTTTCCGCCTTAAAAAAATAAAAATTGTTTGGAAATGGCTAGATAGATGCTTTGTAACGCATTCACGGTTAAACTACTAAACTGATTTTGATGAAATTTAGTACGGAATAATCTTGAACTCCTTGGAAGGACATATGCTACTTTTTATCACGCTTCGACCTCGACTTTACGTCCGTAATAACCAACATTCACGCAGACGACATCACTGGTAGAAGCTATATATAATAAAGACACGCCATGTCAATTTAAACAAGATATTCCATCGTTATGACAGGTACAACAAAGCACAGCACTTATTAGACACAAAGGTCTACCCTTCACCCTGTATTTCTAAGTCACAATAATCCTCTACTTCTACCCTCAAAACAAGCAATTCCATTCGCCATTACAGCGAATAGTGCATAATATTAGTTCATTTTTATAGCACGAGGCACATATTTCTTGCGTCCTCAGCCCCTTTTGGTCCCCAAGGAGAAAGCCCCATTGGTTCGAAGATTTCCTACACGCAAACAGAAATGCATTTGTTATTATTATTTATGTTGCTGTCTTATTTTTATTTGGGGATAGACCTTTGGATTGGTCAAAGAATGAGGCTGGTAGAATAATGTTCTTTGACAACCAATGGTTATTTTTTCAAATTGCTAAAACGTTTTTTTTTTTTTTTTTTTTCGTGTGGGATCTCATGACATCCCCCGTTCTTGGGCGGAGCGGGAGATAGTGTCAGACTTTTACTGACTAAAAACCCACTCCTGTTCCTTCTTTGCCATTTGTTTTCCAGGGCCCCGGGGATCTCTTTCGCATCACCCATGGCCCCAGTAGGCTTCGACCCTGTTGGGCCCCTACGGTTGCTGACATCTCCTTGAGGCGCGCGTGGAACACTACGCGCCGTCGACGACTTGGGCTCGGTCCGGACGGTTACCGGACGATCGGACGGCGAGCCACCCATTGCTCGCCGTCCGCAAGCCCGCGCCTACGGTGGCCGGAAATCGGGATCGGAATCCCGGCGGCGGTTGGGGCGTAAGGACCGTTGCCGTTGCCTCACGCGATCGGCCGCCTCCTTTGCTAGCATTACTGCTTCGCAGAAGGAGGCGACCGCCTGCCACTCCTCCTCGCTCCGGACCATGGCCTGTACCAAGGCCCGGCGCGAGAGATCGCTGCCGCCGATCGCCCTCACGAGGACACGACGGTGCTCTGCCCAAGCGGGGCACACCTCTACCGTGTGCTCCACCGTGTCCTCCGGGCGGTCCACACAATGGCGGCACCCGGGCGTCTCTTCTGCACGGATCCGGTACAGGAACTTCCCAAACTTACCATGTCCGGTGAGGACCTGCGTCATGCGGTAAGTAAGGACGCCGTGAGGTCTTTCCAGCCACTCCTCAAAGAGGGGACTTATCGCCATAATTAAGGCGTGCCCAGCTAAAACGTTGGTGGGACGTTTTTTGTTTTAAACGATAATCGATCTCTCCCTGAGATCTTAAGAGGATGCAACTCGATATGCACAGGGTATTTTTATTTTGTATATTTTATTGATAATTGTTTTATTTTTTATTTATTTTTTTATTTTTACACACGATGTCTACATCTCTTTTTTTCCAATTTTCCTTTCGTAGGTATGCTGGAAGAAATTTCCGTAGAAATAAGCATCACCTATGTACCTATTTTTCTGTTTCCTGCTTATTTTCTTTGATTATATAAGTGTATACATGAATTGTAAAAAAATAAACTAAAAAATAAATACATTTTTACTTTTTTTTCATACAACCGCTCTTACGCGATTATGACGTTATTACACATTTTTCATTAGATATTTTGGAAACACAGTATCTTGTGGATCTAGGCTTTGATTAAAATCAATTTATAAATTTCTGAAAAACTAATCCATTAAAAAGCTTTGAAAATTAAAAAGTCAAAAATTGAAAATTTTTACCAAGATTCTGAATGACAACATTTTTTTTCAAAAACTTTTAAAAGTAACACGTATTTCCTTTAAAAAGTTTTGTGAAATATTCGAGGTAATCACGGAATTACCGAATGCTTACTGAGTTTTCAGGCGTTATCTCTCTTTTTTAAGGTTGCCTCTTCGTCAAACATCGCGTTGGATTGCGTTAGATGAAGTAACACGCTTTGAAACCACGCTCGATGTTGACAATTAGCCAGAATCAGTGTTTAGTAATGACTACGACCCGGGAATCATTAAATCAAGAGTGAATAGGTTACTTTTAGGTAAGCGCACTCCATCGTTGACCGCATCGTCGCTTTCCACCAGGTGAGATAGTGGTCAAGCGCGAACCTATCAAGTATAAAAAAAAACGACTGGAAATGAAACCTCTTTACCAGATCCATTTGACGACCTAAACTGATCGGTTAAAGGGATGGAGATATCTAAGGTTTACAGCTTCATCCTTCTTTTTCACTAGCGCGACTGACATTGTAATGCGTCATGGTATGGAAGTTATGCCAGTACGAAAAAGTGTGACGGAGGCGTATTTCATCCGCTCTGTCACGAAAATAAAAAGAAGTAATAAATTTATATTAAATTTTGGACTAGCTTGTTGGTCTAATGGTTAGTGGCCCTGACTGCTTTGTCGGTGGTCGTGGGTTCGATACTTTGATTCCCACCCAGGACAAATGTTTGAGTGATAAGCACAATCATTTGTTCTGTGTCTGGGTGTAATATGTTTAAATTGGTATAATTTTAGATGTATAGAAGTACTAGCTTCTGCCAGCGGTTTCGCCCGCGTTAAAATAAGTTTCTCTATACAAACTTCCAAACCCCGTTTTACTCTCACGGGGATTTTTTTTACGGTTTGAAAATCATCCAATGACAACCCCCGGTCTTGGGCGGAGCGGAAGATAGTGCCAGACTTTTACTGACTAAAAAAAACCACTCCTGTTCCTTCGTTGCCTTTCATACCAGTGCCGAGTCTACCTCCTTAGAGGTGGAAATTCGTAAAATCCGTTTCGTAATCGATTTAATCGAAGATAATTTCGTAATTCTTAGCGGATGTCTACACCCTATAGGGACCTACATACCAAATTTTTAGTTGGTAGGTGTTATAGTTCCTGAGATTTTGTGATTAATCAGTGAGTGGTATTTCGCTTTTATATATATATAAAACTAGCTGACCCGGCGAACTTCGTACCGCCTTAGCGTAGCAATGATGCACTACTTTATTTTGGAACAAATGATGCTCGAATTTAATTAAGTAACCACGTTTCCGAACAAACAATGCTCTTTCAATATAGTCTATGGCTGTGAATGACAATGACATTCGTTACGCGCGTTTTTTTAAATATGCAAAATTAAATGTATATTTTTCAATATTTCTGAGAGATTTTCTTAATATTTTTTTCTGTAAGAACCTTCTCCTAATAATAACAAATACAACAAAAATAGAATTAGTGAAATCGGTCCAGCCATTCACGCGTGATGCCGTGACCAAGGAAAACGGGTTTCATTTTTATATATATAGATTAAGATTATGTTTACCAGTTTTCTATTAGTCATACAACAAATTTTACTTAGTTTGGGACTAGGTTGTGTTTAGGAAAATGGTAGCCGGTAGGTGAGTATTTTAAACTTTCCGGGGTACTTGTGGGGATGGAAACTACCAATACTGAGAAATTCGTTTAGTTTAATTGGGTGCAGTGGTAGCCGAGTGGTAACGGCTCCGACTTACGAGTTGTAGGTCGCGGGTTCAAACCCAGGTAGGTACATTACTTTGTGTAATTTATTTCCATCACCACTGCTCTCAAAACGGTGAATGAAAACATCGTGAGGAAACCGGCATGTTCTAGAACCAAAAATTCGAAGACATGTGACATCCATCAATTCGCACTGGTCCTGCGTGGTGGATTACGGCCCATTCCCTCTCCTAGAGAGGAGGTTTGAGTCCCAACAGTGGGCACATTAGAAGGCTGATTATGCTTATGCTTATTACTGTAATTATAGTTAGTCAGGTATTTTTTAAATGTAAATTATTCGTGTAACGGTTAATTAACGGCGATTTTTCTAATACTTATGGAACTTTATAGCTACCTTACGTCAATCCATTGATAACTCAGGCCTTCAAATATGATGCGAATTGCCGAAATCACCATGCCGGAATCCAAGGGTCTTTTATGAAGGGTAGGCAGGCGCAGAGCGGTCGAATTTGCCAAGAATTTGATCGACTTTATGACTCCACCTTAGTTTTATTGATGTGAAATTCGATTTTGTATGATATCTATAGATTTTGGGGGCGTTACGTTATGACAGGGAGTAAGTTATGTGTTTATGTTTTTGTGGGGTTTTAAAGTTTGATCTAGCTGTATCCCGTGGTTTTACCCTTATCTTTGGTACGTACTCTGCTAGTGTAAGTTGTTTTATTGGTATTGGCCTGTATTTTACTAAGTAGTATTTAATTTATTTTAGGCATGCTGAATTTTAGAGATATTATGACTGAATATTATTATTATTTCCTTTATTATTTTTAAACGCATATTATTAAATTTTTTTTAAAGAAAATCTCGGGAACAGGTTCCAAGCTACCGGTGGTCAGGGCTCCAAAGAAAGGAATTATTATTATTTAATAAATTCTTTTCTATTTCAATTAAAAATAAACTTTACGCCCCATACCACAAGGCAAAAAAAAGGCACAATATCTGTTGAAAAGGGTGGATGCTCCGACCAGATGGGTTTAATGTCTGGTTTGGGCAACTGCTTGAAAGATTATTTCGGGCTGTTGTATATATGTTCAAATCGTGTGGAGAACTCTAATTGCGCAACTTGGCTAGGGGGGCTGGTGAGACTACGAGAGTAGACCAGTCGATGTGACGATGTTTAGGGGAGGTCTATGACCAGTGTACGCCTTTCAGTTGAAACAATTATGATGAGAAATAAATGGTCTTACCTGATGTGGTCTGGCGTTGTGTGGCGAGGGGCCCCCGACCCCATGATGGTACACCATGTCGTGCTTGAGCTGCGGTAGTGGGGGCCCCGGCTGCGGCCCCGATTGGTGCTTGCTGATGTCCACCGCAGCCAGCGCTTCTGCCCTGCTCAGGAGACCATCGTTGAGGCCGCCAAATAGGTCGCCCTGGACAAAGGAAGAGATATTGAGACTAGATAATCAGTGATTAGGGCCATACCATGATGTGTTAAATGTCAGTCGAGCAAACGAGACACAAGGATGGCGCTATACAAGCTATATAACGGTTCAGTTAAGGTTAGGAAGAGCTCGTGGTCGGGCATAATGATAAACATTTTGTTTTCATTATGGCACCTCGATGACCCATTTTCAGGGAGTCTTCTGCTCATCCAACCATTAAACAAACACCCGGTTTCTGTAGAGGAATATATAATAAATAATATTCCACAAATATCACACAACGCCGTCTAGTCCCAAGCTAAGCAGAGCTTGTGTTATGGGTACTAGACAACTCATAAACATACTTATATATTTTTATATACATACATCTATATATATAAAAGAAAGTCGTGTTAGTTACACTGTTTATAACTCAAGAACGGCTGAACCGATATGGCTGAAAATTGGTGGGGAGGTAGCTTAGAACCAGGAGACGGACATAGGGTACTTTTTAACGAGTAGGGTAGAGTAGGGTAGAGTAGGGTAAAGTAGGGTAGAGTAGGGTAGAGTAGGGTAGAGTAGGGTAGAGTAGGGTAGAGTAGGGTAATTTTTTTTTTTTACTAAATCCCGCTTTTGGGCAGAACAACGTCTGCCGGGACCGCTAGTATATAGATAAATAGAGAGTAGAGGAATTATAGACGTAACTAAATTCAGACGAATGGTTGTTTAAAAAATGATATATTAAACCAATCATAGCCGTTAGCAATAGAGGAGGGATGAAGCGCATGTTGCTAAAAGAGTTATGAATTTACATGAGGATGGATGGAGAGGGAAAGAGAGGCCAAAGAAAAGATGGATGGATTGTGTGAAATGTGATATGAAAGAAAAGGGAGTTAGTGTGATAGCGTGACGAGTGACAGGACAGAATGGAAGAAAAAAACGTGTTGTGCCGACCCCAAATAAAACGGGACCATGGCAGGAAGATGATGATAATGATGAGCCGTTAGCGCGCGTTTGAAAATTTGACACATTAATTTTTGCAATAATTTCCATTCCAGGAGCCAGGAGCAGGAAGCATTTTTCTGGAGTAGACTAATTACAGACTATTAATATCATGCAAATCTCCAGTAAATTGAAGATAGGTACAAGCTAGAGCGTTTCTCTTGATCATAGTTTGTGAAAAACTGTAATTTTAATTCTAGTTATGCCATTATAGATATTTCAAAATCATAAAAGGGATATCTACTTACAAATAAATTAAAAATACTTTACTAATATTAAACGAGCATATTAATAAATAGTCTTAGAAAAAAAAGCGCTGAATTTTCCAAACCAGGGTAGGTAGTTAAATATCACCTGAATGTCCATTGCACATTCTTAACTATGCCAATTTAAGCCCATTTAATCGCATTTGAATAATTAGCCTGTATAATCTGCAGTCATATTTGGAAAATTGTCATTTAGGTATCTTCAAGGCTAGATTCAATAGGCTCTTAATAAACTAGTGTGCGATTCACCATCATCCATTGCATCACTGCTTACCATCAGATGAGAGTCAAGCACTGCCATCCTAGACAAGTTACAACCGTTTCGTTTCGATTCACTTTTCGTTTTCTTTTCATCGATCACCTCGAGTAGGCCACGCCTTCGATTCCTTTATTTTGACGTCATCTCAATGTCACGTGGTCAGAACAAAGGAATAGGAGGCGTGGCCGACTCGAAGCGATCAACGAAAAGAGAATCGAAACGAAACGGTTGTAACTTGGCTAGGGGGACTGGTTCATACAATTAAAGAAAAAAACAAAATGTAAAACATTTACCTACACATTTTATTATATTATTATTTTGTCTTTTTTATAATATAAATTAGTGCTTGACTGCGATCTCACCTGATGGTTAGTAAGGATACAATCGGTGATGGTGAGGCGCACTAGTTTATGAGGAGCATATTCACTCTAGCCTTAAAGACACCTAAATTATAATCGGACGGGAAGACCGCAGCAGGCAAATTGTTCCAGTCCTTCGATGTTCGCGGTATAAAGGACGAGGAGAAATGCTTAGTCTGGACCGTTAGGGTTTCAACAACGTAAGAGTAGATACACACCGTACGTCGGGTTGTCCGTAGAAAGGTGATGGCGATATTAATAAAGCATAGCATAGCATAGCCGGCCTTATAATGTTCCCACTGTTGGGACTCTAGGAGAGGGAATGGGCCGTAATCCACCACGTGGGGCCAGTGCGGGTTGGTGGATGTCACATGTCTTCGAATTTTTGGTTCTAGGACATGTCGGTTTCCTCACGATGTTTTCCTTCACCGTTTTGAGAGCAGTGGTGATGAAATTTGAAATACCTACAGATGTATTAATAAAAATGAAGAAGAAAATAAAACAACAAATTATATATTTATGTACTATCTCATAAATTAAGCATAAGAAAAGCTAATCTACAGGCTGTTCTCTTAATCTACGAATATTTTAATGTACCAAGTACAAATAACAGTTACAAATACCGTTTATCTAGCGTAACAGTTAAGTTTAGCTACTCATAATACGTGTCTGACATGCACTACTACGTAAATATTGTATGTGATGTAATCTACTTTCATGCGTTTTCCTTTATAAGGCTAATAGAGCCGTCGGTAAAGCGTCACATAATTATTTTATGGTACTCTAGTAAGTAGTTAGTTATCGATTTTACAAAAGCACTATTTTCACATCATTATTGCATAATATTTTAACTTCCGCATTCCGGCCACCGTAGGCGCGGGTTTGCGGACGGCGAGCAATGGGTAGCCCGCCGTCCGAACGTCCGGTAACCATCCGGACCGAGCCCAAGTCGTCGACGGCGCTTATTGTTCCACGCGCGCCTCAGGGAGACGTCAGCAAATCGTAGGGGCCCAGCAGGGTCGAAGGCTACTGGGGCCATGGGTAGGTTGAAAACAAAACCCGGGGCCCTGGGACGAAAGCAACGAAGGAACAGGAGTGGGGTTTTTAGTCAGTAAAAGTCTGACACTATCTCCCGCTCCCCCCAAGAGCGGGATTTGCAATTAGATGATTTTCCCACCTAAAAAAGAAACTGACAAACAAAAAAGATAAATCTAGGCAATTTTCTTTTCTTATAAAACTAACTACGAATAGGACTAGGATTTATTTCTGAATTGTGGGTACGTTCAAAAACATGTTAATTTACATCTCATAAGAATCCGGGTGATTAGGAACAATAACGCTAAACGCGCTAACCGTCCGCCGTCGCTGTTCGTCATATTTATATTTATTTCTACCGTTTATTTTATCAGTTATTAAAGGTTTTATAATATAATTTAATAAATAAATTATATTATAAATATAAAATAAATAAAAACATTATATTATAAATTATATTATAATTAAATTACATTATAAAACCTTTACAGACGCGCCGATGATGCGCGGTGATGTTATAACGAACCCTTAAAATACATAGTTATAATATTATTAAATTACGAGTAGGTATTTAATCAAAAAAATTACCGAAATTTGAAAAAATACTTTTGTTAGTATTCGATTATACAATCTTTTATGGCAAGACAAATTGTTTCAATAGAATAATATTTATTTACATTTACGATTGTAAACTTAAAATTGTAGTCTATGTAAGTAATTAAAATATGATACAGCATATTGTTTGACATGCGAATTCCTGTCAAAATTTAATTTTGACATTACTTTTATTTTATTATTTAACCTTTAATATTGTTTATTTTTTTTATATGTGTCATATCATGCTTAATACTTTTATTTAATAATTTCATAATTATTTAGAGCCATGTTCACTAGTTTATATATAAATGCATAAGCTGTGGTTGCCTATAATTGAGTGTGCATTATAGGATTAGGTTACGTGTACCAATTTTAATTTCTAAGTTTTTTTTTAACACTCGTTTGTGATCCTTAAATACATAAATAAATAAACACTCTAGGTTTCAGGCAATTTTACTAACATTGTTGGATATTTTCTTATCTGTGAAATTAAACAGATAATAATTACGTAAATACTACGTAGACATAACTTCATACAATAATGTTGTTCTAATACACACTAAAAAAGAAGCGGACCCTCCATAATTACATTACACAGAAAATTAATTTCGTCACGGGATGACAAAAATTAACACTTAAAACGTAAAGAGACCTTCGCCAGCACTAATTTGGAACGCAATATGTGGCCCATAAATAAATAAAATACAACTACGTAAGGTGGCCGCGGACAGGGGTTTTTCCCGGATTATTTTAAATAATTTATGAGAAATTCTGACCCGTGAGTAACTCTGAGACCTGTTATTTTGCGCCACGTTTACACTCACCCAGACCCCGAAACCGGACTCCCGACTTAAAATTCAATTGGTCAGAGTAATTGATATTTGTTGGATTCGGATGCTGTTTCGTAGGATTAAACGGTTTGCTGATTGCAAATAAGCGTATTTAAATAAAGAGGTTTCGTTTTTAATCACGTTTATGCGCTGTTTGCTACGGACTGATTTTGTATTAAACGGGAAGTTGCTACATCTTATGCTTTGATCTTTTACCAAGTATATCGTTATCAATAATAATTTATTATTACACCACAATTGCTGTAGGACGGTGCGGCTTTCTAATCTATCCTTTTCTCTCATCTTAAACATGCATATATTTGCCCAGCTGTCATTCTACCCATACTATCTGAAAAGGACCTTAGCTCTTAATTATTACGAAAGAAAGATTGAACATATAGAAAGCTTCAAAGTCAAAGTATGAAAGTAAAGTCAAAGGACATGTACTTTGATCAAAACCATATTACGTAATCAATTAACGTGCCTGACAAAGAAAAAATCTTAACCGAATACCTAACTCCGAAATTTTCAGACAATTTTCTTTAAAACTGTTTAACATTAAAAAGTCTGAGTCCATTCCATAAGTCAAGTGTAAATGTGGCTTGAGGCTGAGTCCCGATAGATGCTCGCTCCGCGGGCCGACTTCCAAGCAGGCAGTTTTATGGCCCCGGGCCTCTTAAAACGCCGCAGCTCCTCCGGTTTGCCAGTGGCAGCACGTTTGGCAGCGGCAAGCACGTCGGCTAGTTTTATTTGGCAGGCCCCCGGTGATTTTGTTTGCATTGGAATTTTGTGGGCTTAAATCGATTCGGTTTTCTGTTGGCTTTTCGTGTTTTGATGCGATAATGGAAGTGGTAGGCTGCGTAGAGTTGGGAGATATGTTATTTTGGTAGTTTTTTTTGTAGATATTTTCAAGATTAATGTGTAAGCTTCACATTGCACTAAGGCTATTATTATCTGTATATTGTTTATTTTTTATTGTTGTTTGTGTTTGTATAAGAGCTTAGTGTTTATAATTTAATTGTGGAAAATATATGTTCAATCTATCTATTTATCTATGTACTGATAGGTACATCTATTGGCAACAGTCATTATGAACATAGAAATCTCGGACAGTAAATTTTAATTCCAAGTCAATTCGTAGCAGTAAAACTACTATTTTAATAGTCCACTCAGAAAAAAAAATACAAACATATTTATACTAGATCTGCTTTGTCGATTATAACCATAAAAACGGAAGTCCTTTATCGAAAAATCACACTGACTCCCACAAAACTAACACAAAAATCAGCATAGCAAATATTGCTCCTTTTTTTACCCACAAAAAAGTAATCAACCCTCTACAGACAAGTGTCCGAAATTCGACAACGAAAATATAATCCGGAGCAATTGAGCGTGGGAATAGGAGGTTTGGCATGCCCTCACTGAAGCTGATGGCTTCGCGTAACCCCTCATTGTAATTACTAACAAGTGCCCATTTGATCTACGAAGCGTCGCGTAATTTGTCGCCGGGTACCGCCCGCGCTCAGAGAAGGGTTAGGTATCAAATATATTATATTCTATTTTATTTGATTGCATTTTTTACGGATTACATTGTTTTATGAGCTCTATTTTTTAATACTTTACAGTTTAAAGCAACACCCGGTCTATAGGTATACCTTCTGGTTACTTTGTGACTTTTACAAGTACTTTATTATTTATCTATATATGTATGTATTTAGAAATATATAAGTATGTTTATCAGTTGTCTAGTACCCATAACACAAGCTCTGCTTAGCTTGGGACTACAGGGTCCAAGCTACCGGCGGTCAGGGCTCCAGAGAATGGAACCTCCTAACAATGCGAGCCGTGTCCAGGAGTACCGCTTTCTGAATCAAGCCCTTTATCCAGCCGCCTAACGCGAGCCTCCTAAGGTGTTGGTCGAGGCTCTTGGCTATTAAGCCATTGCTCGACACGACTATCGGCACAATGTTATATTATTATTATTATCTTTATTCTTTATAAACACATATTATTATTATTATTATATATTTAGTAAAAGTTTTAGCAGCATAGCCAAAAGCATAGTGAGAGTAAAAAATGATCCCAAGAAAATATACTACAGGAATAAAAAGTGTCTTGTGAATCTTATGTCCTTATCCAACACTTATCACACATAAAATTAACATAGCTATCAATGTTTTTTTTTTTTAATTTGTAGATTTTTGCCTTGCATAGCTATCAATGTTTTTTTTTTTAATTTGTAGATTTTTTTTGATTTTGGTGCATACTGTAAGTATGACAAGTAATTGATTGATAAATAATCTACCCGTGTGCTAAAGTCTACACAAATCCGTCCAGCCGTTTGAGCGTAACAGAGTTAGAAACTTACAAATACACATACACACATAAAAACTCACACTTAATATTAGTGTGATTAAAAACTCGTATTTTAACGTCACTAAGTTTTTAGGGTTCCGGTTCCAAAGGGTAATACGGGACCCTATTACGACTCCTCTGTCCGTCTGTCTGTCTGTCTGTCTCCAGGCTGTATCTCATGAACCGTGAAAGTTAGACAGTTGAAATTTTCACAGATGATGTATTTCTGTTGCCGTTATAACAACAAGTACTAAAAAATATAATAAAATAAATATTTAAGGGGGCTCCCATTAAACAAACGTGATTAATACTTGATAATGCCACGGAAACCTTCGTGCGCGAGTCCGCCTCGCCTTTGGCCGTTTTTTTTTTATTTTTGCAAGACAATATATATATATATATAATATAGGTCTGGTCTGTACCTAAGTGTTACAAGTATTTTCATTCAATAAAAATACCGATATTCTTAATTTAATTTAAAACTACGATAGCAAAAGAATTAGTGAAAGGACAAGTACCAGTTCACCCTTTCGAACTAAAAATTTAGTGTCGAATTTCACATTATTATTTAAAGAAACGAACGAAAGAATTTTAAATGAACTGAAGAGATATTAAAAGCCCCGATTGAAACGGGCACAACACAAATCGCTACAAGAATATTTTGTATTTCCATTAGGAAGGCCTAAAAATACTGGCCCTGCGAATTCGGATAGTCATTTCGCTATTCCAGAATTATTGGAACTGCATTGGGTTGACAGATTGTAAGTGCCGTTTGTTTTTGTTATTGTTTATATATGTGTTTTTGGAATTGTACTGTATATATTAAGTAGAGTATACTCAATATTTAAGGTTCTGGAGTGGCGACCGCGTATCGGAAGACGCAGTGTTGGCAGGCTCCCTACAAGGTGGATTGATGACCTGGTGAAGGTTGCATCCGATGAATGCGAGACGCATAGGACCGTGACCAAATGGCCCGGTGACCATGTATTTGTACGGGCAACCAGGTAACATAACAAGCATATAACTTTATGATTTTTCAATAGACAGTTATGAAATTTTGTACATGGATTCTTTGCTAAAAAATACTGAACACGTGTTTCAAGTTTCGCATATACTAAAACTAATGTTGTATAGATTAAGATTAATTAATTAAAGAAACATTACAAATCATATCACCATTCAATCGAACAAAAGTTCACTCATTCGTTCAGTCATTCCATACTCATTCGTATCATAAAATAAACTAGCATAAGTTAATCAATTAGACATAACATCTAGAGGGGAGTGAGCAGGGGTCCAAGCCTAATTCAATTGCACCGTCAAGCCCTTGTCAAACAACAATTATTACTGTCGCAGTTTCTGTTGTAATTGTCATAGCGGCTTTAAATGAGAGGGAATTTGAAAGATTATGTTAATACGAACTTGATCTTTTTATTGCTTTGATACTGGAGACTGTGGGAATGACGTTTGAAAGAAGAAACTCTTTGTAGTTGTGTTTTTTTTTTTTAATTAGAAATGATGTTTAAACTAACTTTAAAGTCAATCACACTTTACTGTTTTAAATATATGTTGTTATATTTATTTATTTACTGTCATGTAAGACTGGTGGCCGAGTGGTAACGGCCCCCCGGCTTACGAGTAGTAGGTCGCGGGTTCAGACCTAGCCAGGCGCATTACTTTGGGTAATTTATTTCATTACCACTGCTCTCAAAACGGTGAAGGAAAACACCGTGAGGAAACCGACATGTCCTAGAACCAAAAATTCGAAGTGACATCCACCAACCCGCACGGGGCCCTCGTGGTGGATTACGGCCCGTTCCCTCTCCTAGAGAGGAGGCCTGAGTCCTAGCAGTGGGAACATTATAAGGGCAACTATGCTATGTAATATACTGTCACGTAAAACACTGGATATTAAGCATACATTAAAGTTTCATGACGCAGTTTATGACATGCACCTTTATAAGGTGTAAGGGCACTGCAAATTTTACATATAAAATAAATAAATTACATTATATTAATTTTATCGAATGTAATTCTTATTATAATTTATTATATTATGCTAAACGTATCAATATAATAACAACTTGTTTTAAATAAAATAAAATAATTATAAATTCGTTAATTCTTTTTAATGATGTACGTAATATAGTATTCGTCATTTATGATTTCATATTTACGTTAAAGTATATTATTACAAGGTCGATCGATTTACAATTTGTAAGTTTCAAATTTCTCAACGGTATAGTATAATTATTATTATACGACATGTAACTAGAATAATTAAGGACACACTTATACACGCCTATTAGAAAGACAAATTAAATTAATAAATCAAAGTCTGAAAATTTACTTAAATGCAATTAAGTAGTGTTTTATAAATAATGAAGAGACAAAACTATTATAGAAACACCGTCTTTCGAAATTAAAGTTATTTTGCACTATTCATTGTTTTTTTTTTACATTGAAGTCGGTTGTATTTTTTTTTTGTAAAAAGTTTTTTATTAAGAAATTAGTTGTCATAATCGTAGGCAAATAATTATGAGAATCAACACACTACATTGGTAGAGCATCGGTATGTGTATTCTACGCATACATAAAGAAACACGCTCTATATAACGCAACCAAGATTTATGAAGAAATGATCAAAATAGATTTTTTTTTTATTCTAAAATATTTCTTGGTTGTTTTAAAATTAAATAAAAATATTTAAAATCGATTCAGTAGCTGATTTTGAACATACTATTGTGAGGATGTGTGATTGATGTGACTACTTTGAAGTTAAGTTTTCAACGTCATACTTTAGATTAGGTATTATTTTTTGTTATAGTTCTTAAGGTTTTTTTTTATATTTTGTATATATTATATACTCGTCTGCATAATTTTTAAATTTCACTGACATTTTAATTTATTGAACATTTTATTAGTTTATTTTATTGTTTTCGATATTATTATTTATATTTGATGATGAACTAACGTAGATTTAAGAACTACTAAAATATATTGTGGACCAAATGTTGTCTTGTTAATAAATCATTATTATTATTATAATGATAGTTAGGTGTTTTTTTAAACATGTGAAAACTTTAAATATGAACAAAGAACTAGCTAACCCATTGGATATAATAACCCTTTTTGACTTCGGCTACGGTAACTGGGTTCCGTCGTCATCGTCTGGTTCCGTGCTCTGTTGTGGCTAATATATGGTCTACATTTGCTGTTAAAGTACGTGCATTGTGCAAACACTTCAGAATATAATTGTTGTATTCGATGTTGGATGGTGATTTATTTTGGATGGTATCTCAACTTGTCTCGAAAACTGTCATCCTCTAGTCTTCAAAATTTTGTAAATGTTGACAGGAGGCACCATTATCTCAGCAGATAGAGACCCTTATAGTGATAGCTATGCGAAAACACAGACTCGAGCAATCTCTATTTAAGTTTATAAGATAAATTTGCTAGGCTGGCTTTTACCTCGGTCAGAGATTAAGCATTGCCATACAACGTGGCAATGCCGTCAGTCTTTTGGGCACACTTCTAGTGGATAGCGATGTGGTGAAATTGATTGACATCTTATATTAGTTAGGAGTTAATGCCCTAAGTGTTAGCTTAGGTTACCTAGAAGTCACCTTAACTTCTAGGTAAGCGCGCTCCATCGTCGATCGCATCGTCGCATTCCATCAAGTGAGATAGCGGTCAAGCGCGAAACTATCAAGAATAAAAAAAGTGTATTTTAATTTTATTATTTAATTAATTATTATTAATTTTTGTTTTAATTATTTAAGTGTCTTTATTTTTCTTGTTTTGGTATTTAGTTAGTTAAAAAAAGACCAGAAAAAATTAAACTTATGATTTTCAGTACTAATTCAAACGATTAAAAGTTTCAAAATATTATGAATTCGAAACTTACATAGTTAGGTAGGGAGGTGCCGTTGCCTCCTTCTGGGAGGAAGTGAGGCGGCAAAAAGGGAGCGGGAGGATACACCGTCCCTCCCTATTTGTAGCGACCGCACCGGGCACCGGAGGGCGCGGAACGATCTCCGGTCGCCATAGGATGTGGCCTGCAGGTAACAGACTTGGGGAGACTGTTACTTGTACAGTCAAAGGCCTGAGACGGAGGTATGACGTGTTTTGTACACCTCTGTACTGGAATTGCGGTCGTATTTGACCGCAGAGGGTGCCGGGGTCAGCGTCACAAAATGCGCAAACACTTCAGTTCAGCGGCCAAAGATAGCTGCAAAACATCGTGGTCTTTTAGCCAGTTAGAGTTTGACAAACCCCTCCCTCCCCCCATACCAGGTTGGAGGACATTCATGAAAACTTCCACACGATAAAAAACGGTACCTATTTCACAATTACTAACAGAGATATAAATTACAAAATTGAACGTATAAATCATTTCGGCCGAAAGACGTCCACTGTTAGCTATAGGCCTCCCCCAAGTGTCGCCATAACGAACGGTCCTATGCGTCTTGCATTCATCGCATTCTCGCGACTCTCATCAGGCTATCGGTTCATTTTGTGGGAGACCTTCCAACGCTTCCGGTGTGCGCTTGTCACTCCAGAATCTTTCGGTCCAATCGGCCATCTGTTCTACGAGCAAAATGCTCTGCCCACTGCCACTTATCTTTGGGCTATGTCGAACGTATATGTTAGAGCAACATTGATTCACCCCGCACTGGTAAATACTAATAAAGCCACTTATCTGTCATTAGAAAATATCATACTTAGTCGTATAGTTTGCAAACTGTCAGCAATCGTCTTCTATAACGGTACGTAATTGCAGCTATTAGTTATCGATACCAGAATATAAAAATGGAATAGTTTTATTTGTTATTTTTAACCCTTTGACCGCTTATTTATTTATTTTTATCCTCATATCGGGACGCCTTTCAGCAATTATAATAATAATATTAACACAACTATCACACAACGCCGTCTAGTCTCAAGCTAGGTAGAGCTATCAAATGATCGTGATCATCACACAAATATTTGTCCTGGGTGGAAATTGAAACTGCGACTTCTGGCATAGCAGTCAGGTCCACTCACCACTAGACCAATAGGCCAGTCGAATGTTTCTGCTAAATGCAAATAATTAATGAAACGCTTAAGCAGTTGAATATTTTGATCGACAACGACCGCAGTACTCATCATCTTCCTGTCCAGGTCACAGGGCAAGTAATAGTGCCCATATTCCGTTTTATTTGGGGTCGGCGCAACACGTTTTGTTTTTCCATTCTGTCCTATCATCCGTCACTCTTTTCTCTTTTCTTACATATCACTTCTCACACAATCCAACCATCTTTTCATGATGATGAATTGTTAATTCCAGATACTAATTTGGTTAATCTATAAATCTTCCATGCACTAAGTTAATACTTTTTATGACTATTTTCTCCACTGCACTGCCTCTACAGATGAGAAAACTGATAGAAAATTGTCTACCGGTAAACAGTTAATATATCTAAAAACTCATCAAGACCATTCTAAATAGCTAAAACACAATTCACGTTCTGAGAGTGACTAACCGACTCCATCATCAGACCAGCTCCATGGTACCATATTAACGCATTCTCATCCAAGTTACATAGGTAGGTATGCCAAATTACAATTCAATTGGTTAAGGATAACTGTTTCAAAATGCAGTTGCCTTAAACAATTTTTATTTTATTTTATATGTTTTTTTTTTGTTCCCTTGGAAAATGTTTTAAATGTAATTAATGTGTTTATAAAGATAAATAAACGTAGGAAACAAAAATAATAAAATAACATGTAATTAAATGATATTATTGGCTTGCAACTTGAATAAAAGCTGGCACAAAGAACTTTAATCTATTTTCAAAAATCGAAATCCAAAATTGATTATAAAAACGCATAATATAACGTTCTACGATCGTCCTCAAGAATCTTAAAAAAATCATTAAAAAATAATGCCACAAAGAAAATGCATCCTTCTCTCACCACGAGATAAAAATGCGTTGCACTGCGCTCACCTGGCAAATGAAAGACTGTGATCTCGCGATCACAGTTTTTTGAGGCTAAAAGTATAATCATCTAAGAGAAATAGTGGTATTCTAAATTAGGCTCCTATTCTATATTAGGGTAATATTCCATATTACGAATCTATTTCACATTTAAACTAGATCCCATGACACAGGGTATCCTATAATGCACTAATATTGTATAGATTAAAGAAAAATAAAAAAAATATGAAAGTGCCTTAACAAATTTATTATTTGGTTACTTTCGTCTAATTATCATAAAACATCGGTAAATCGGCAAACAGTATCCAAAATGAGTACCCTAACTATTTAATTCCATAAATAATTATAATGGAATCCCTCTTTCAACCCTCTGATGCTCGCCACTAGAACTGATCACTAAAAGCTGAACGCATTAGTCCCGGTCTAATCCTCGCTATTATTACTCATCAGCCTCGCGTTTTAGGGTTAAGAGGCGGCGTGATCCCGGCTGACTGTATCAAATGTCACAGAGACATCGCGACCGGTCGATTAGACTGCTGGGGTACTGTCACCGACACAACTATTTGGATAAGGATTTATTATGAAAACGCGACATTTTGAAAAAACGAAGAACCTTTATTTGACGGACGAACAACAATAAAATTATTGTAAACTAAACTATAAGTAACATAAAAAAAAAAACAAAAAATAAAGAAATTAAAAAGAAAAACAAATAATAAAAAAAGACCTGTGCGAGGCCAAAAAGGCTCTAACAAAAAAGTAAAATAACGCAGCGCTAGTAAAAAATCAAAGAAGAAACAAAAGAAAAAAATCGTTTATCCGTGCGTCATACAACCGTGTAAACTAAAAATGGAAAAAATAACAGTGTGTGGCCAAAAGCGCCCATTTGCACTCTTTAGGCTATATTTCATTATGATATTTTTCTGTAACACCCGGTAAACATTGAATTTGAACTTGAAATTGTTTTTTTTTAATTGTCATAAAATACAAAATAAAAACCTTTTTTTTCTGTGTCATTTAGAAACAGCCAAATCAGCACTCGAGAAGGGTTACTCGTATTCAATAATTTTGTATACTGTCGATTTTTTTTTTTACTTTCCAATTGTGTTTATTTCACGCTCAAATAACTTACATGCTTCTTCAATAAGAATTACTCGAGATCTAAGTTATCCGGTATATAACCTACATTACTCCTGACGATTAGACGCGGAATCTAAACTAATACCTATTACAATAAGAACTTTGATTTTTATAACTTAAGTGCATTATAAATATTTAGATTTTATCTATATGTACTGGGAGAAAATATGAATTGATTTCACACGTTTAATATCATAAGGTTGAACAACGATATAACAAGAAAAATAAAAATACTTAAGTAATTAAAATTACATAATATATTATACACTCATATCTAAAATACATATATATAAAAATTCCTCCGCATAAATATCGACTGGACTGGCGGTATTGCCACGGTGTATGGCTTAATCTCATGTATGTACTTATATAATAAAGAGGAAAGATTTGTAAATTTTAACCAACTGATGACAAAAGATGAGGTTCCCAAGTCGCCTGAATCTAGTTTGTAATTAATAAACTTAAAAATCACTGGCCCAATTAAAAACAAAAATTCACTAGTAAAACACTATTTATCACTGAGTGACTTAAGCATATATTTTCTACTTTTACACGGGCAAACTTAATTTAATATTTGTATAATGTAAACTCGGAAGCAAGTACCTAATTATTCGATTTCAATCATCATTTTACAAACAGATAACTTTGTTTCTTATCTATATATATAAAAGGAGAAACAGACTGACTGACATTTCAATGCACAGCCAAAACTACTGGGACTAGGAGCGTGAAATTTTGCACAAGGTTTCCTTTTATGACGTAGACGAGCAATAAGAGAGGAACTTCCAAAATTCTACCCCTAAGGGGATGAAACGGGGGTCTAAAGTTAGTACGGAGAAACCTACTATCACGCGGGTGAAACCGCTGGATAGTTTTAGATAATTTTACGATTCCTATAGTCTGACACGGAATTAAAGCACGTGAATTCAAAGTCAAAGTCAAAAGTTTTTTATTTCACATGAGCCTACATGAGCACCTAAAAACATCAGAAGCTAGTGCACGGTTCCAAATTGGTCGTTTCATATGGAGAAAAACCGGCAAGAAACTCCATTGTTAAATACCATGCTATTTCAAATTCAATAACTGTTAGCTAGATTTTACCATCATTTGAATAAAGCGGTCTAAATTCTATTTTCATAGCTCACAATGAAAACTCATAAATTCCCTAGTAACCAGTTTTCTTTGCGACTGTACATCAGCCATTGCGTTTGGGATTATACGTTGTGCACTTAGTACTTCAATCGGTTGGGGGAGAGCGAGGGCTGGCTGCCTCGACTGCGACGTAAAATATACAAATTATTTCAATAATTATCCAGAATTATTCATATTTGCTGTGTATGATCTGCATTTTGGAATTTATTTATTTAAGTACTGTATTTGTAATTAGTAACTTTGTGTTTGTAATAATTATATTAAGTGATAATAGGAAATTATCCCAAGGAAACATACTCCAGGGCTATTCCAAGACATGTTCGACCCGTACACCAAGTTTCAATGAAATCCGTTCAGTCGTTTGAGAGTAGAGGAGTAACAAATATACACACGAGAGAGAGCAGTGGTGGCCGAGTGGTAACAGCCCCGACGTACGAGTTGTAGATCGTGGGTTCAAACCCAGTCAGGCACATTACTTTGTGTAATTTATTTCATCACCACTGCTCTTAAAACGGTGAAGGAAAACATCGTGAGGAAACCGGCATGTCCTACAACCAAAAATTCGAAGACATGTGACGCCCACCAACCCGCACTGAGCCCGCGTAGTGGATTGCGGGTCATTCCCTCTCCTAGAGAGGACGCCTGAGTCCCAACAATGGGAACATTAGAAAGCTGACGATGCTAAGCTATGCTAATTTTTAAATTTGTAGCGACATCTATGGCGTCACATAAGAACTAATCCTGCATTGCGCGATTAAAGTTCTCGACGCGATTAGAACATATAAAACCGCCCGAAATCATCTATCGGGCAGTAGCCCACCAGACTTAACACCCGAAGGTTTGCGGGACTTTACTCGTAACTCGCTGTTTCGTATACCTCCAAAAATTACTATTGTGCGGCGTTACGCTGGGTTTTTATCGGGTTATAATATTCTGAAGCTTATAGTTTTCTTACTAAGACCAACACATATGAACAGTTGTTAAAACTGTAGCTTCTCAGTCTTTTTACACTAGGAACCTTACTATGACGTATTAAAATGTCAAGTGTGCGAGCGAGAAAGAGTAATGGAGCTATTCAACCTATATAGCTTCATCCCTTTAACAATCCAAATTAAGGTCGTCAACTGGATCGCATTAAGAGTTCATGGTGGGTAATGCGAAAGAGAACCCTGGGTCTCTGGAACGAAGGGAAAGAAGGCACTCGTGTGGGTTTTAGTCAGTAAAAGTCCCGCCCTCCCGCTTCGCCCAAGGACGTGAGTTGTCATTAGACGATTTCACACCTAAAAAAATGGTTTAAAATACTATACTCCATTTATTTAGGTAGTTAACTAAACGTAAACAATCTTGATATGTATTTTTTTCAATCGTATAAAAGACATACAAAGATTATTTAAATTTAGTCAATTACCAAAAATGGGTATAGGTAAATAACAAATTATAAACATTTTTAGATAAAATTTTTAGACATCTTTTATTAAAAGACATGTCAAGATGGTTTACATTTAGTTAATTACCGAAACAGATGGAGTATAGCTAATGTTAAATTCTTTGCAAAACATAGAATACCTATATTTAAAAGTAAAAGTAACTTGTCAAAGATATCCTTAAAATATTAGCACGTAACAAGGCTAGGTACAAACTATAAACACACAATATTCGTCATCAACTGCCAGTTTTTACGGAAAATTCGTCGAATATTAACGGAACATGTTATTATCCATTATTCGGGTATGGCCTTCAACCTGGCATATCACGATAGTTACCAGGGTCACAATATTTTCAACTACTTCCAAGAAACCTCTATGGCGTACCGATTTGTTATTACTATAAATTAGTTTTCGGTTACACCTGACTGAACTGGCCGAGTTTCGAATTGAAATGGTTTATTTTGACTGGCCAGTTGGTTTAGTGGTTAGTGGCCCTGACTGCTATGCCGGAGGTTGTGGGTTCCATTCCCACCCAGGATAAATGTTCGTGTGATGAGCACGATCATTTGTTCTGTGTCTGGGTGTAATTTATCTATATATGTATGTATTTAGAAATATATAAGTAGGTTTATCAGTTGTCTAGTATCCATAACACAAGCTCTGCTTAGCTTGGGACTAGACGGCGTTGTGTGATAGTTGTGGAATATTATATTATTACTATTATATTATAAAGCTTAGAAATATAAAGCTATAAGGTTCCAGTTCCGAATAAGATTTTTTGTAATTTGAATGTAAATATCTTAGAGCAGTGGTAGCAGAGTGGTAAATGCAAGGCAAGCCCAGTCACTAGCTTCTTTCAATAATCTAGTCAAAGATCATTTCCTTTCACTCTAATTGCTATCCTGCTTCTACCTAAATTCAGTTCTTCTGTCCTTATTGTTCTTTTCTTTTTTCCATCTCTTTTTATGAAATTGTGTAACTTATAATATTTATATGTTTAAATATTGTCTTTTATATATCATCATCATTTCAGCCGAAAGACGTCCACTGCTGGACATAGGCCTCCCCAAGTGTCGCCACAACGAACGGTCTTGTGCGTCTCGTATCCATCGGATTCCCGCAACCTTCACCAGGTCATCGGTCCACCTTGTAGGGTATCGGCCCACCTTTTATATATAATAGCTATATTATATCTATGTAGTCTAGTATGTAATTTTAATCTAATATTTAAGTTATTAATTTGCAGTACACCGCAGACTATCCCCCTTTTCCTATTTCAAGTTCTTACATTCCATCCTGCGGTTGTCTGATAGATATCGCTGTCAGCGATAAGACCACCTTTGTACCCATAGATTTAAGTTAGTGCAAAAGTTTTGTTACTATTTTGGTGGACAATAAAGTTTATTCTATTCTTTTCTAAATGCCCCGACATACGAGTTGTAAGTCACGGCTTCAAACCCAGCCAGTCGCATTACTTTGTGTAATTTATTTCATCCTGTTCTCAAACTTGTGAAGGAAAACATATATATGATCTTAGAACCAAAAATCCGTGGATATGTCACATTATCATAAGAAAATCGGCATATTCTAGAACTAAAAATTGGGAGATATGTGGCATCCACCAACTCGCAATGGGGTGGTGGATTACGCCCAACAAGCAAAATGTCTCTTATAACACACTTTTAAACGTCTGTAAGTATGGAATTGTGCGCACCTTGTAAGATTATTTGCCCTTATAGTAGTTGTATGATGGTTTCATTAACTGCTTTTTCATCTTACATTAATCTTGATAATGCTTTTGTAAGAAAAATACATTTACAAGTGTCTCTTAGCACAATACGTCTTATAAGGTACCTTTATTAGTTACACAGTATTTGCCAAGACAGATATAAACCTTTCGTAAGGTCTAAGCTCTTGTTACGGATTATTCTTATAACTATTTTGATAGTTGGGCGGTCCATTACCTCTTCTATAGAGGAGGCTTGAGTCCCAGGCAGTGGGAACATTGTGAGGTTAGTTATGCTATGAAGGAAATCTGCTATAAATGTGTCTCTTGAAATTTGTATCTTTGTACACTGTATCTTTGTACAACAAAACAGACATGAATTTGACTTGTTTAATGATGTTGTATCCAGACCCAGTCATAACGTGTATTTGCCTTATGTCCCTAGGCGTAGAATTAAATTGTTTTCAACTAATGTATCATCATCATCGTTTCAGCCGCAAGACGTCCACTGCTGGACATAGGCCTCCCCAAGTGTCGCCACAATGAACGGCCCTGTGCATCTCGCATCCATCGGACTCCCACAATCGTTACTAAGTCATCGGTTCACCTTGTAGGAGGCCTTCCAATGCTACGTCTTCCGGTACGTGGTCGCATTCCAGAACCTTTCGGCCCCAACGGCCACCCGTTCTGCGAGCAATGTGCTCTGCCTATTGCCACTTAAGTTTGGCGATTCTTCGAGCCATGTCGGTAACCTTGGTTCTCCTGTGGATATCCTCATTCCTGATTCGATCACGCAAGGAAACTCCGAGCATACTTTTATAACTAATGTATACTGCATGTCTATTACTATTTATAACAAATTACCTGATAGGTTCAAAACCTTCAACCTCAAAACATTTAAACATAAATTATTTAACTTGCTGTTAAGCAAATGTTATTACTTAATTGATGATTTTATGACTGAAAATTTTACCTAAATATTTTACATATTTATGCGTATTAAACATACTTTATCTTCTGGTTTTAATTAAATGTTTAACTTATATAATTTATCTCCCTTTTAAATTGATCAATTAATTATAATTATTTTTAATTCTAATGATAAATAATATAATTTTAATTTATTAAACTGTATTTTTAAAACCATATTTGTTCCCCGGAAACGGCAAAGAAACAAACGGAAAAGGTACTCGTATCATCACCTCTCATCAATGTTGTTTCGAACGTCAACACAAGCATATGCATGGGCATGGGTTGGGCGCGTGGAACACTACGCGCCGTCGACAACTTGGGCTCGGTGTGGACGGTTGAAAGTCAAAGTCAAAAGTTTTTATTTCACATAGGCCTACATGGGCACTTATATTATGCACGGTTCCAAATGGGTCGTTTCCTATGGAGAAGAACCGGCAAGAAACTCCATGGTTACTCTTTTAAAAAAGTGATTGTTTACAATATTTTCATATTACAGTATTAATAGATATAATTGGATGAGTTTAACAACTTACGTACGCGGTGACGAACCCTTGTTATATATTAATTTAGTATAAGGAAAAATTGTTCTCAAGTAAGTGACTTTGTCTTTTTTGAGAAATAAATATCTTTAAACCTAATAGACATTATGTAAGAACAGTGTAGGCCAGTCGATATTGTACCCAAAAGCACAATAAAAATAATACCGGACGATCGGCGCAATGGGTAGCTCGCCGTCCGCAAGTCCGCATTACGGTGGCCGGAAATCGGGATCGGGATCCTGAATAGATGAAAGGGACACGGGTAGACCATCTCCTATAAAGAACATAGGATTCTTTTATCCCGGGAGTATATTTCCTTGGGATAATTTCCTACTATCACGCGGGCGAAGCCACCGGCAGCAGTTTGTATATACATACACAACATTAGTTTTTGGAGGTAGGCAGAACAGAGAGTAAAGTCCCGCAAACCTCCGTTGAAAAGGGAGGATCCTCCGACCAGACGGGTGTTATGTCTGGTGGGCTACTACTGCCCGATAGATGATTTCGGGCTGTTCTATATGTTCTAAACGCGCGGAGAACTTTGATTGCGCGATGCAGGATTAGTTCTTATGTGACGCCATAGATGTCGCTACATCACTCCCCTCCGGAGATCGGAGATCGATGGTTCTTGATGCTTCTTGATGCGTGCCAGGCCAGTGGTAGGTTGGTTCCAATGGGTCGGAACCGAATGCCGCATAGTTCTCGGTGAGTCGGAACTGTCTGCGGTGATGCCCCAGTGAGTCGGGGTGATGCTGTCCCAGTGAGTCGGGATGATGCCCCAGTGAGTCGGGGTGTTGATGTCCCAGTGAGTCGGGATAATGCTGCAGGCTCCAGTGAGTCGGAGTAGTGCTGCTAGCTCCAGTGAGTCGGAGCGGTGCTGTGCGATGTAGTGGCTTGACTGCTTGCGTCGACCAGGAGAGGTTCTTCGTGGCTCTTCATGTGACTGGCCGAAGGTGCAGTGTGCTTTGCCAAGGTCGCTGATGAGGCTGAGGTTGATGACCAGGTATGACCAGGTAGGCATGCTGGAGGTCAGGATACCCTTTATAGCCGTGGGGCTGGCTATATGGCTCGCTGCTCGAAAGCTTGAGAAAGTCATGATGACGTCACGAAGTAGTGGCTGCACGAAGGCTGCGCTGACGTTCTTTTGTCGAGGGTCACCAGTTTGGAGGTAGGCGGAACAGAGAGTAAAGTCCCGCAAACCTCCGTTGAAAAGGGAGGATCCTCCGACCAGACGGGTGTTATGTCTGGTGGGCTAATACTGCCCGATAGATGATTTCGGGCTGTTCTATCTGTTCTAAACGCGCGGAGAACTTTGATTGCGCGATGCAGGATTAGTTCTTATGTGACGCCATAGATGTCGCTACTAGTTTTAGTATATGCGAAACCCAAAACACGTGTCTAGTATTTCCAAGTAAAGAATCTGTGTACAAAATTTCATAACTGTATCATAAAAAATCACAAAGTTATAAGCTTATTGTGTTACCTGATTGTCCTCACAAAAACATGGTCACCGGCCATCCGGATGACTGAGGGGTTGTTTTGATCCCGCACCCAGGTGTGCGCTAGCGCCTTATGCCTGCCATAGCCTGACGTGACCTGTGTTGTACTTAGAGTCGTTGGTGTCCAACTTGTGACCTTTTTTAAATATTTTTGGGAAAAAATATAAAATGGTTTAAAAATGATTGAAATCTAATTAGTTACTGATTCTGAACAAATTATATTCAAGTTTCGCATATACTAAAAATAATGTTGTATATGTAGAAATATTAACATACCTCAACAGGTAAAAAAATAATTTAAAATAAACAGGTCATAACTATAAAATGTAAGTATGTAACGGATGGTATGTATGTACAATTTTTTATAATAAGATATCATCTTCTGTATAAGAAATTGTGTGTACATAAATAATAAAATAAACAAATAAACATTTCTAGTTTATTTCACTGTTGAATACTCATACAATGTTGAATGGCAATATATTCTATATATTCAGAAACCCCAGGTAATTAATCTATTTTTATTACGATATACACAACCATTATGATTTATTATGTCATCCATTATTATTTTTGTACACTGACCGTCCCTAATCTATCTCCTTTTGTTCAGTCCATCCTAAGGTTGTCTGCCCTGTGCGATAAGATTGCCCATTTGTACACTTTGTTTTTGCAAATGTTTACCCTGTCCACATTATGAGTTAATTAAGCATATAATAAATAATAAACCATTGTAAATTATTAAGTCTAGATGAAATTAATTGCAGTATTTAAAGATTCCCGATCATGAAAAGTTATTATTTTAAGCAAAAGTTTCTTCAGGGATTGTGAAACTACCTAATCATTTTTTCTAAAGTAGAAGCTCATCGTCAAGAAAAGCAATAATAAACGTTTTAATATACTGTGAATTGAAATTTTCTATATTCAAGGTCTTTCTTAATTACCAAAAAAAATAATTGTCGCTAATAAACTTTAAAATACGTATTTCTTTCGAATGTCCGTGTTTTGGAATAGTTTAAATATATATTTTATTAAACGAACCTATTTATTTTAGTTGCACGTAATTTTCAAATGCAAAAAAGTTTTAAAAAGACCTATAGTAAATCATCTGGTTAATTTCTTAAAAAAATAATCTAACATCATACATTAAATTCCGGACGGTAACCGATATTACTGATTCATAAAACCGCTATTATAGAAACTTACCTACTTTAGTACGAATGACGTAAACGTTGATAATGATGGCATACACGTGACAATTTCACGCCAAAGGTTAATCAACTATCTATAAAACAAAATATAGTTTTAAATCTGACTAGTTCTACGAAAACATAAGTTTAAAAAAATTGCAGGTTTTAAATCTACAAAGGCGAAAAAATATTAAAGTGTATACAAAATTACCATTATAGGCAAAAAAATATCATCGCTTAGCAAAAATAAAAATAAAAATTCATACATCTTTGGCCAAAGATGAACGCAAGCTTATTCGCTAGGCATGTCATAGTGCAACCTAGAAGTCAGACAAAGAGGAAATATTCTGTTTTTTTTTCAGGTTCCGAAACTTACGTTGTGTCTTGGTGACCATGAGTTGCACATCAACGATGCATCTTCCAATATCCGACTCTGGAAAGAAAAATCTTCGTTTTTTACAAACACATGTTTTTTGCATGCAGCGTTTATTGTAGATCACACCATTATTTACAACCATAATAAAATTTAGAAAATAAATACATTCATACATTTTTCTTATTTAATTACATAAGAAAAACAATTATAATTAAATAAAGTACACTTTTTATGTTTTTGTCCTCGACTTTTTCATTGATCTTAATATTTGAATTTCGATGTAGAAAACTCCAATAACAAAATCTGGTTAATTTTTTTGTCCCAATAACTTATATTATAATCATTATTTCAATATGTATTTTTTGTTAATTAAACCCCATTTTTTACTGATTTGATATTTAGTTGATTTAATAATAATTAATTATGTACAGCTAGTACCTAATACTTAGTTACTTAGTAAATATTTTGTGAATCTTTTTGCAGCACTTTCAATAATCTTCTTGAAAGTATCCAATTTACACACAAAATTAATCCTGTACACCTATTTGAAACACAATAATATGTAACTAGCCACACAGCCAACAATATACACTTAGAAATACAAAACAAGATTACCGTAATGTCCCCAGTCCTACACACAGAAAATATAAAAGCGTGCACGAAACAAACTACTAAAAGAAAATTTATTGCTGTCGCACAGGATTAAACTCACTCTACACAAGATTAACCGAGGGACCTAATAAACAAACAACACCTTCCACTAATCTGTTTGAACACGACTACTGAGAGTACCCGACTAAAGCCCAGTGTTTCTAGACTAAAACATCAAAAGAAACGCATTAAAAATAATAAATTTTAGTCACAGATCGGATTACTAGGAGATCACAAGTTCATTCTACGATTCATTAAATTAAAATATATCGAAGGACTTGACCAATTTGCCTGCTACGGTCTTCCTGTCAGTTTACAATTTAGGTGTCTTCAAAGCTAGAGTGAATAGGCTATTAATAAACTAGTGCGCCTCATCATCACTGATTACATCACTGCTTACCATCAATATTACCGCAGTCAAGCACAAGTTTATATCAATAAAAAAAAACAACAAATACTAAAAACAGAAAATAAATTTTGTAACAAAAAAGTTGTATAGATTCGCAAGTCCGACTTGCACTTGCCCGTTTTTTTTTTAAATTTGTAGGCAAAAGCACTGCGGTAGTTTGAAAGTGGCACCAGTGACTGAAAAGTTGAAAAGGAATTGTGTGTCCTGGTATGATCATGTGAAGAGGAGGAATGAAACGCATGTTACTAAAAGAGTAATGAGTAGACATGTGGATGGATAGAGAGGGAGAGGGAGGCCAATGAAAAGATGGTTGGATTGTGTTAGAAGTGATATGAAAGAAAAGGGAGTTAGTGACAGAGTGACGGGTGATAGGACAGAATGGACGCACAAAACGAAGAACAAAACGTGTTGCGCCGGCCCTAAATAAAATGAGACAAGGGCAGGGAGATAATGAGTGCTGCGCTCGTTGTCGATCAAAATTTTCAACTGGTTAAGCGTTTGATTAATTATTTGTATTTAGCAGATACATTCGACTAGCCTTTCGGTCTAGTGGTGAGTGGACTGCCTATGCCGGAGGTCATGGGTTCGATTCCCACCTAGGACAAATGTTTGAGTGATAAGCCATTCATCAGTCATTTGTTCTGTGTCTGGATGTAATTTATCTATAAAATGTGTGTATACAGGGTTATTTGTAAAATAATGGCAACCTCTCAGGACTATGTTACTAACATCATAACAAATTTTGTTCTGTGACTATTAATAATTTATCATATTTTAGTTCATCAAAATTTCATACAATAATAAAAATATTTAAATTGAACGTTCTAAATATTACGAAGTCTATGCGAAGCAAGCGATAGTACAATAGCGGCGGGGGTGTTTGATGCGCTTGTGTAACGTCATATATAGATAGGCATGGCAAAATACAGAGTTGAAATGTCTTAGATAGAACAAAAAAATCTTGAAGGTTTGCTTTTGGTAAATGAATTATGTTTTTTAAAAAGTCATAGAACAAAAGTTGTTGTTCATGTTGTTAGTAATATAGTCCTGCAAGGTTGTTAATGTTTTACAAATAAACCTGTATAGAAACATCTAAGTATGTATATCAGTTGTCTAGTACTCATAACACAAGCTCTGCTTAGCTTGGGACTAGACGGCGTTGTGTGATAGTAGTGGAATATTAATATTATTTTCGGGTTCAATTTCTTTTCTCAGCTCTTTTGCTGGTTTCGACCACATTTACGAGTTAAGCGCCAAGTAAATGTAGCATGTAAAATTTCTACGTCGTTCTCTTCAATCTGCATGAATATCCTGACGATTCATTATTATTATTATATTCTTCTTAAGATAATAATAATAATGAATTATTCGATAATAATTCATTATTATTATTATCTTAGCATTTACAAATCTCAGGATCCTGAGGTCCTGGACCTTTGGAAGGCGTACGAGGGGCCGAAGCCAACGCAGAGGCCCTATAATGTTAATAGAACGTGATAACAACCGAAGATTATCCCTGTTCGGTCGGTGAAAGACTATTGCGACATGGAAAACAAAGACAATAAGGCTATAGTTTTTGGAGTCTTAAGTGGACTAGTAACCTGGAACTATGTTAAGACGATGACCCCTGCCTGAACAATGTTATTAATAACCACTGATAAAAGGCAGATTGTTATTATTCTTATTTTCTTTATTTATTGTATGCATAGAAATTATATATTTAAATATTTTTTAAACCTAATCACAAAAAAAAAACACTAAAAATATAAAAATTGTATCCGACCGAAACGGTCCAAGCTACCGGCGGTCAGGGCTCCACCTTCTAATAATACGAACCG
Organism: Mythimna pallens; assembly: GCA_961205895.1. NCBI lineage: Eukaryota > Metazoa > Arthropoda > Insecta > Lepidoptera > Noctuidae > Mythimna > Mythimna pallens. The sequence continues at coordinate 3,921,999 of OY540824.1, forward strand.
TGTCCAGGAGTACCGCTTTTTGAATCAAGCCCTTGATCCAGTCGCCTAGTGCGAGCCTCTTAAGGTGTTGGTCAAAGCTCTTGGCTATTAAGCCACTTCCCGATTTATTATTATTGTAAAGGTTTTCATTACAAATGGTTTGTGGTGTTAGAAAGCTAGCTATTCCTGTTCTTGAGATTCAGAATAAAATATGGTTTGGGATTTGCCATTTTTTTTTTCGGGTGGGAAAATCATCTAATGACATCCGCGCTCTTGGGCGGAGCGGGAGATAGTGTCAGACTTTTACCGACTAAAAACCCACTCCTGTCCCTTCTTTGCCATTTTTTCCAGGGCCCCGAGTATCTTTTTCGCAACACCCATGGCCCCAGTAGGCTTCGACCCTGCTGGGCCCCTACAGTTGCTGACATCTCCTTGAGGCACGCGTGGAACAATACGCGCCGACGACGACTTGGGCTCGGTCCGGACGGTTACCGGACGATCGGACGGCGAGCCACCCATTGCTCACCGTCCGCAAGCCCGTGCCTACGGTGGCCGGAAATCGGGATCGGAATCCCGGCGGCGGTTGGGGCGTGAGAACCGTTGCCTCACGCGATCGGCCGCCTCCTTTGCTAGCATTACTGCTTTGCAGAAGGAGGCAACTGCCTGCCACTTCTCCTCGCTCCGGACCATGGCCTGTACCAAGGCCCGGCGCGAGAGATCCCTGCCACCGATCGCCCCCACGAGGACACGGCGGTCCTCTGCCCAAGCGGGGCACACCTCTACCGTATGCTCCACCGTGTCCTCCGGGCGGTCCACACAATGGTGGCACCTGGGCGCCTCTTCTGCACGAATCCGGTGCAGGGACCTCTCGAACTTACCATGTCCGGTGAGGACCTGCGTCATGCGGTAGGTAAGGACGCCGTGAGGTCTTTCCAGCCACTCCTCAAAGAGGGTTATCCGGGTTTTACCATTTGGGAACGGAACCCTAAAATATACAACTAAGTAAATGGACAAGTTAAACACTGCTTAAATTTTTATTCAAGTAACAGGCGTGGTTGCATTCGCTACGTGAGTAATGGCTACCCGCCATTAACCTAATACCGACCCCGTTTATTTGTTGGACCAATATATTTGCTTATTCTCTTAAATAATCAACGAGTTTACTGTTTGTTTTATGACGTTGTCACCAAACGACTCGTTTGTTTAACTTTGTACTAAAGAGGTAACATTACTGAACGATACTAATGTTCTTTGCTACGGGGGCTAGAATTGTGGTGACCCATTGTTAACGGCCCCGACAAGAGTTGGACCTTTTTTGCCTTCGTCCGAGGGCCCCGGGGTTCCCTTAAACACAAGCCATGGCTTCAATTGGCTTCGACCTTACTGGACCCCCTAGGTTATGCTGTGAGAAAAAGAAACTGGAGCGCCCTGTGGACTCTCCGTCCGCATATCGGCCCATTGTGCTGCTCGACGACGTGGACAAGCTCTTTGAAAGAGTAATTGCAGAGCGCCTCGTCGTGCACCTGGTGTGTGTGTGTGTCACGAGTGGGGCCGGATCTTACGGACGGCCAGTTCGGTACGCCGTCATGCACATCCGACGCTGCGATGCTAGAGTTGTGGCGGTCCAATGTAAACGGCCCCGACTAGAGTTGTAGTGGCCCAATGATTACGGCCGCGACTAGAGTTGTGGTGGCCCAAAGGTAACAGCCCTGACTAGAGTTGTGGTACCCAAAGGTAACGGCTCCGACTAGAGTTGTGATGGCCCAAAGGTAACGGCTCCGACTAGAGTTGTGATGGCCCAAAGGTAACGGCCCCGACTAGACTTATGGTGGCCCAAAGGTAACGGCTCCGACTAGAGTTGTGATGGCCCAAAGGTAACGGCCCCAACTAGAGTTGTGGTGGCCCAATAGAGTAGAGTCGCGGGTTCAAACCTAGCCTTTATTTCATCATCACTGCTCTCAAAAATGGAGAAGGGAAACATCGAAACCGGCATGTCCTAGAACCAACAATTCGAAGATATACACAACTACTTTTTAATTAGTACAAAAATATAGGGCTCTATATGTACCCGTTACTGATCATATTTATGTAGTCAAAAGTAAAAAAAAAACGAAATCCCAAAATTTTCCACGAAAATTTGTCATAACTGGTAAATTCATAATTGAATTAATTATTCATAACAATTGCTACTAGAAAATACTACGTGCAGTGTTTTTCCATTGTTTTTTATTCATAAACAATAACTTGTACAATATTTCCATAAATTGAGTGGACAAAAGACAAGATTTTTTCTAATAAAGCCCTTTAAGTACATATTTGTACTAATTAAAAACTAGTGGTGTACAACATCACTAACCCGCGCTGGGCCCGCGTGGTTGCGTGGTTTACGGCTCATTCTGTCTCCTAGAGAGGAAGCCTGAGTCCCAGCAGTGACAACATTAAACCCTTCCTGGAAATAAGGCAACGAAGGAACGTCAGAATGGGTTTTAGTCAGTAAAATTCTGACACACCCTAGAGCAAGAGAAGTCATTGAAAGAAAGAAAAAGAAAGAAAGAAAGAAAAACATTTTATTTGGCGGAACAAGGCGCAAATTTAGAACTAACAAATTATAAGTATATTATGTGTAAGAAATATGCGCCACATCCCCGCAAAACGGCCGAACGCTCAGCATAATGCCGTTACCACACGCAAAATGCGATGAGTCTACGGCGCTGGTTTTCAGCGTGGGCCGGTAATTGGATGAATTCTCACCTAAAAAAACAGTGGAAACATTTATAGGCTGATTATGTTACTCGGTTCTAGAATATAATTAATTCAGTAATCTACAATCTATTAGAGTCCACGGTAAAACGTTGAAGCTATTAGAAGGCCCTTTGTGGGTGTTTCAGCTCAGAATACTATGCATTATTAGTGCAATGGCGGTTCGAGTAATGTCAATACAGTTTTGTTCAAAGACATTAAACGAAGGAACGATTATTCTAATATTCATTCGGTCACACTTTCACAAAGGCAACCAACAGTTACCCCCCTTAGAAACAAATGGTATGTAAATAACTAATTACTAGGTCTCGATAGGGTGACTGTTTCCCTAAACCATTTATGAATAAAGGTGCAATGGTATGATGGAAAAGTTTCAGTAAATACAGATATTATATGACCTAACTATCTGCATCTGAAGTTGGTTTTTCCATACAAATTTGGGACCCCCGTTTCATCTCCTTAGGGGGTGAATTTTGATAAATCCTCACTTAGTGCTCGCCTACGTCATAAAAGGAAACCTTATGGAAAATTTCGAAACTACTGGGGCTACCCAGTAGTTTCGGCTGTGCGTTGATATGCAGTTAGTCAGTTACTCCTTTTGTATATATATATATAAAGATATAACATAAGATTAATTGCACTCTAATAATAATAATAAGTTGGATTAAGGGCCTGATCTAGAAAGCAGTACTCCTGGACACGGCGCGTATTGATAGGAGATTCCTCTCTCAGGAGCCCTGACCACTGCTAGCTTGGACCCTGTTCTCGATGCCGGTGGGTTACTATGTTTTATATTTTTAAATAGTTTTTTTATTATGCTTTTTTTAAGAAATAGTTAAAAATGTTAATAATATGTATATATAGTATAGTATAGTCGGCCTTATAATGTTCCCACTGTTGGGACTCAGACCTCCTCTCTAGGAGCGGGAATGGGCCGTAATCCACCACGCGGGCCCAGTGCGGGTTGGTGGATGTCACATGTCTTCGAATTTTTGGTTCTAGGACATACCGGTTTCCTCACGGTGTTATCCTTCACCGTTTTGAGACTCTCACTCAAAACGGAAATAATATGTATAAATAGAAAATAAATGGAATAATAATTCATTTATTTGCCTGAAACATGGTCGTACAAATCTTAAAATACAACAGGTACAAGGTTCTTTATGTTCCGCCTTTTTATTTAGCATGCAAAATTTAATTCAGACGGTTTTTTTTTTTAAAAAAAAAACATTAATTAAACTCATACAAACAATCCTATTTATAATATGTCAATTAGATAAATGCCAATAAGTTAAATAACAAAAACATTAACTTAAAATAAAATGTCAATAAAATAAATTACAAATGTCAAACCCAAAAAAAAAGACAATAAATTAAATTACAAATGTCTAAGAGGTAAATTGAACTTATATTTGCTGGTTTAACTAGCCATCGACATTATGTACTTAGGGTGTTAAAATTAAGAATTGATCGACTTAGCTGTCGAACATGTTGACCTTCTAGAATTTTAAAATTGACGTCTTTGTGTTATTTTTACTTAAGAACAGTGACATGACATTTTTTAGAAGACTTAATTATTTATATATTTAAATATCAATTAAAATATGCGTTTAATAAAAAAAAGACTAAACAAAAGGATCATTAATTCTACATAATAGAAAAATTGTCTTAAAAAACCCTTTTCTTTACTTTATAATATATTTTTTATTTAATTGATTCTAAAAATAATATTCTACAACTTCACACAATGCCATCTAGTCCTAAACTATGCAGAGTTTATGGTATGAGTACTAAACAACTGATAAACATACATAATATATTTCAAAACACATACATACTGTATATAAATTACACCCAGACATAGAACATAATAATAATCGAGCTCATCACACAAGCATTTATCATGGGTGAGAATCGAAGTACCGAACCCACGACCTTCGGCATAGCAGTCAGGACCACTGACGTAGGAGCGAGAGATAGTGTCAGACTTTTACTGACTAAAACCCACTCCTGTTCCTTCGTTGCCTTTCATACCAGGGCCGAATCTTCCTTGCAGAATCAGACCCTTGGTCCAAGTAGGCTTCGACCCTGCTGGGCCGGTTGCTGACCTCTCCTTGAGGCTCGCGTGGAACACTGCGCGCCGTCGACGACTTGCGCTCGGTCCGGACGGTTACCGGACGGTCAAACTAAATTTATTTTTAAACTAAATTCATATGAAAGTATTTTCGATACACAATTAATATTTTTTTTTTACCCTTTTGCTTATCTGTCCATCTATCTGTTTGTTCCGCCTAATCTCCGAAACGACTGGACTGATTTTGACAGGATTTTCACTGACGGTTATCTGATATCAGATACAGGGAGATACAGGGAGTAACTTAAGCTACTTTTCATTTTCCCGCCGGACATTTCCGAAATGGATAACATTTTTGACACAATTGCCCAAAAAAGAAAAGTATCATTCTTAAACTCCACGCGAACGGAGTCGCGGCTAAAAGCTAGTTAAATGATTAAAAATAAACCTAAGTGTACCTCACTTAGTTAAACATAGCTCGTATAGCTAAGGTCACTTTTCAATCTCGTGTCACAAAGTTTGTTATCGAACTACTCAGAAACGGCTTAACCAATTTTTATGAATTTTTTTGTGTATATTTAGTAGGTCTGAGAATAGAACATAGGCTATTTTTTACCCTCCTACCGCAACTCCCCATAATTTATATGGCAGAACATCGTTTGCCAGGTTCAGCTGTCTTTTATATATTACATATTACATTGAAATATACAACCATTACAAAGGTTCACTTCTCAATCAAGTAGAAGTATCAACGGATGTTGTATCGCGAAATATGACCATCTAACACTTTGAGTGACATCTTTCTCCTGTACAAGTCCCTTTAATAATTAATCGCTAGCCCTTTGCCTCGGCTGCGTAATGGCGTGACTAAATAAGGGAGGACCGACCCTCCCCGCTTCCCTCACTGAAAACTTTTAATACTGAACATTTGTTTTAGGGCAATTTTGAGTACAGGTCAAAGAACATCGATAAATGGGAACTGTGTTAGCTAAACATTTTTAGCTTGATGTAAATAATGTTGAATTCCCTGCCGGAGTCAGTGATTCCTAATAGGTACAACCTAGGGGTCTTTAAGTCAAGAGTGAATAGGTTACTTCTATGCAAGCGTGCTCTATCGTAGACCATATCATCGCTTACTATCAGGTGAGATAGTGGAACGCGAGACTATTAATAATAAAAATGTGTTATTAATCTTTTTTTTTATTTAGTCTATTTTTCCCCCTGCCGGCCACCTCGAACCAGCCCTTGCGGTAAACTTCTAGGCCACCGCTTCAGACTTGAAATACATAGTTTTAATCTTGACATAACTATGTAACCACATAGTTAATAACTTTCTAATTTAATTTCCAGAATGTATAATGAGTGTTTTGTGGAGATCCGGCACCCTCTGCAGGGCAAAAGCCGCCCTTCCATTTTCTATTTTAAAATTTTACATAGGCATTATTATTACTGATAGATTCTTATGTTTTAAAAACGAATAAACATAGAATACGAGCCTGAAGCTTAATTTATAAATATTTATTACTCTCATCAAGATAACTGAATTCTATAGTCCTAAGTGACGAAAGAGAATTTGTGGCAGTTTCATTTTCAACATCAAACAGTACTGTATATAATACAAAAGTAGATAAGCGAAATGAAATAATTCCAACACCAAAGCAGCCGACCTGAGCGACATCTGCGATTTTTCACACGAAACAATAAAAAAAAGTATCTCCAAACTCATTCTACAATTACAAACACATAATCGTCTCTGAGAATTGAATCTGACACGACAGAATGAGCCTTAAATTCTACGGACCTTAAGACAGACAGAGATAGGGATACTTAAGCTGGTGAAATCCAATATGAGAAAAAGAGACGACTATAAGCTTATGATAATGATAAAAATGCCCGATGAGGGTGGAAGTACTTACGACCAATTTAAAGATATGTATTTAATGTTTGGAGCGGAGTTTTCGGGAGGGAATAAGAGGGATTTGAATTGATAATTGGGGTGCACTCCATCGCTTCGGTTTTTAGGGATTTTCCTATTCGAGTGCCGAGTGAAAACTTATTTAGGCTTTTAGTCGGAGCGAAGGGTTATTTTTCGAATTCCGTGTGTTCAGGCTTTCGGCGTGCTTAGTAAAGGGAGTTAGCTTATGTTTCACATAGGTGTAGCCCTATTTTTTTTGTTTTATAACTCGATGTGCTTTGAGTACCGCGTTCTTGACAAAAATACGTACCTGAACTGCTTCAGTTTGTTAAATCGAATGCATTTGCGTACAGTTTTTATTTTAGACAGAAAAAAAATGACAATGCGTTTAGGGTTTATTTTCCTTTTCATAATATTGATCTATACTAATATTATAAAAAATAATGTTTTGTATATTTCTTTGTAATGAATAAACTGAAAACAAACTGTAGCAGTTTAATTTTTTTTTCATCAGTATAATGCCCCGACTTAGGAGTTGTACGTCGCGGGTTCTAACCCAGCCAGGCTTGTGTTATTTATTTCATCACAACTGCTCTCAAAAAGATGAAGGAAAACATCGTGAGGAAACCGGCATGTCCTAGAACCAAAGAATTCGAAGACATGTGACATTCACCAACCCGCACTGGGCCCGCGTGGTGGATTACGACCCACCCAGCAGTAGGAACATTAAAAGGCTGATTATGCTATGATTATGCTAAGTGTGTTTAGGAGCTCATAAAAAAGAGAGGTAGACAACAAAATATACATAACATTTAACATCTTGTGTCATCTCAAAGTTACACATTTTTTTCCTCAGCTACATACATACAACCTAACTCTGTAACCTATCTATTGTTAATAGTAACCTATGTAATATCTATGTAGAAAGTCCACTTCACTCCCTGTTTACTAGAGCAAGTATATACCAAAATCAAACGCATACAGCTATGTACATACCCTGTACATGTCTATTATATCCCCCCGCTTAATGCGCACGGGTAATCAGCAGGCAAGCTATAACAATAACGGTTAACGAGTTTCATTAGAGACGCACCATTCACTCCGCGATATAGTCGTGGTTTCTGCGGATAAAGCTTGCCACTCTCGCCGCGGCTAAGGGAGTTATGAAAGTGGTTTTTAACTTTTGGTCGTGCGACTTTCTTTTGCAGATGGTTGAGCTTTGGTCTGGGTAGGTAAAGGATAAAAATGGTGAGGGAATGAGTGGAGTGTAAGCCACTAAGTTCCCCTCTTTTTGTTTCCGGTGAGAAAATCATCTTATGACATCCCCCGCTCTTGGGCGGGGCGGGAGATAGTGTCAGACTTTTACTGACTAAAAACCCACTCCTGTGCCTTCGTTGCCTTTCGTACCAGGGCCGATTCTTCAAGTTCCCCTCTTGTCTCTGCAATAAGGATGCAAAATATTGCAGACGCATGGAACCACGTGACCTATACGTTAATCAAGGCCAATAAAAAAAAAAAACATATTTTCGTTTACCACTTATTCTCTTGCCTAGAATATATTTTGTTTATATTTATATATATTATATATCTATTTTGGTATTAAGTACTTATTTAATTCATTAAACCCCAAGCGAACGCCGGTGTTCGCTCTATCATTGTCTTTCTATTGTGTCTCTAATTACGGTATTCGAAAGGTTTTTAGTTTACACCAATATTTGCACCAAGTGCAACCTCATTTTGTATTCAGGTAATCTCTGTCCATTCCAGGTTGTCTAGATGAAATCGCCGAGTGCGATAAGGCCTCCAATTGTATGTTTTTTTTATAAGGAAGAGAAGATAACAATTAACAAAAAATGTTAATTGTTATCTTGGTGTACAATATTTAAATAACTAAGTAAATGAAGAACCTCCTCATTTTTTTATTACGATAAATAACCGCCTGAATCTCTCGACGGTAGTGTACAGTTTCGTAATTGAATCATTATTATCGTATTTAATCATTTTATCACAAGATATGTATGTTCCAACAATTTTACTATAGGGACGGCGCGTAGTGTTCCACGCGCGCCTCAAGGAGATGTCAGCAACCGTAGGGGCCCAACAGGGTCGAAGCCTACTGGGGCCATAGGTGATGCGAAAGAGATCCCCGGTGCCCTGGAAAACAAATGGCAAAGAAGGAACAGGAGTGGGTTTTTAGTCAGTAAAAGTCTGACACTATCTCGCGTTCCACCCAAGAGCGGGGGATGTCATGAGATGATTTTCCCACCAGAAAAAAAAGGGACAGCAGAAAAAAAAACCAAAAGAAAAATCAACATAATACCGATTTTCTCCCAAGTACTACACTAAATGAATCACAACAAGGAAACATTTGCATGAAGAACTATCAAAGATTAGATCATTTCATATAGTAGAGCATATCAATAAATATAGAAATCATAGCTTACAGAGGGATCCGATGTACTCGATAAATATTTGATGACCTCGCTCTCTATCGTGAGGAACGAGACGCAGTTGATAATGATACTTACTATCTTATTGCATCTCAGTTCATCAATTTAAACCGTATTTGCTGAGAATTTAAGATTTTAGTTTATTATAGTCATATCAAAATAAACGTAAGATCAATGGATTTCTGAATGCTCGAAAGAGTTACTATGGCATTGAAACGCAAAGTCTGATGCCCTTACCCATCATAGAGAGGGAGGGAAAGTCCGCTGCTCAACACTATTCTTTGATCAAAAAAGTTCAGAGTCATCGGGAGAATTGAGATGAATGTTATTCAGACTTATTCAGAAGTAAGACTTATTCAAAAGTGAGACTTATTCAGAAATGAGACTTATTCAGGAGTGACACTTATTCAGAAGTGAGACTCATTCAGAAGTGAGACTTATTCAGAAGTGAGACTTATTCAGAAGTGAGACTTATTCAGAAGTGAGACTTATTCAGAAGTAGGATTTATTCAGAAGTGAGATATATTCAGAAGTGGTATAGGACTATAGTGACGATTTTGAGTATGGACATGGATGGCCATAAAAGTAGAAGAATGGTGCATGATAAAATGGCTAAAAGGTAGGGATTACTGAAAGATTGGGTAGAACAAAAGGAGAAGAAAACATGAAATATCCTCACTATATCAATAGGATTACGGTCCGCAATAAGATGGCTTTGGACCTCAAAACTGTTTCATGCAGACAATTTTGTCGTCCATTAAAAAGCCTTACAAATATGGTTCAACAAGTAGGAGGCTATTTATTGACAATTCAAAACGTCAAACGTTAGTGAAGATGACACCATTACAAATGTTATAATGAAACCGTATCATTATTTCGTCACAAGGTTTGCTGCAGAAATAGAATACTGCCATACATAGAATTTAAAACTGTATTATTCGTTATTAATGATGAAGAGCATTGAATTAAGAGTTGTAGGGGACTCAAACCCAGCAAGGCGCATTACTTTGTGTAATTTATTTCATCACCACTGCTCTCAAAACGGTGAAGGAAAACATCGTGAGGAAACCGCCATATCCTAGAACCAAAAATTTGAAGGCATGTAACATTCACCGATCTGCACTTGTCCAGCGTAGTGGATTACGGCCTATTCCCTCTTCTAGAGAGGAGGCCCAGCAATGGGAACATTAAATGGCTGATTATGCTATGCTTATGATGCAGGATTTCGACGTTACTATTCAGAGCTCATCACATGAGTTTATGCTTTTTTTGAAGAAGTTTTGCAATCTTCTGACATACCGTTCTGGTGTTGTGCTACTTAGACTTACAGTGAAAAACAAACAATATAAAGCACCTCAAAATATATTGCCAAAATTAAAAAGTTAATTCGAAATGAGCTGAAAAAAATTACTTTGCATTTTCTTGATCATACTACCACTTAGCAGGTATTTCTTTGTGAGTAATTAAAGTAAAGAAACTTATTTTTTAACGAAAAATGCAGTCCATTCTACAAAAATCGTCCCTTATCTAACAACACCGCATAAGTCATTTTTACCAACTTTACAGGAAACGAAAAAAACTGTGCGGTGTTGGCCAGCCAACTTGCACGCTATCACTACTTTTCGAATTATGGCTTCTGATTGGATGAAATCTATATCATGTGACCAATCGTTAGACGCGCAATGAGCAGCTCCATCTAAAGGCATTCAAACGCCAATTTTCGACTTGTGTGGTGTTGTAAGCTAAGGGACAAAATCTAATATCCTTTTATATACAAGTATCTACTAACGAAATCCCCCAAAAGCAACACTGCTTCCTAATTCGACTTTCAGTCGCATAATCGTCAATCGCGGTGTGAGTGTCCCGCCTTACGATACACGATAATGTTACATTAGCGGTTAACTGTAACGGCTAATGCTACAGTAATTGTTATTGCCGAAGCCGTTACTGGTACCGTAGTCGGCACTACGGCACTTATGGAGTTATCCTTATACTTTTCGGTTTTTCTTCCATGTTACGGGTAAGAACGAAAGGTGTTAGTACTGTATGGTCTTCGTGAGCTTAATTAGGAAATTAGGAACAGCTCTAGATACGTAGACATCAAATAAAACGACCTATAAAAGATCCATACAAAGAGGTTACGGACATAGCTTGAAGAATCGCCAAATTTAAGTGGCAGTGGGCAGGGTACATTGCTCGCAGAACCTTACAGTGGTCGATGGGACCGAAAGGTTTAGGAACGGCGAACACGTACTGAAAGACACAGCGTTGGAAGGCCTCCCTCCCACATGGTAGATTGACGAGCTGGTGAGGGTCGTGGGAATCCGATGGAGGCAAGACTCCACAGGACCGTTCGTTGAGGCGACATTAGGGGAGGTCTATATATAGCAGTGGACGTCTTTAGGGTGAAATGATGAATTGTTTTTTGTGGTTCCGTACCTGCCTTATAGGATCACTTTTTTATCCGTCTGTCTGTCTATCTGTCTATCAAGATCCTTTATCTCGAGAACGCGTACGTCATAGGGTACTTCCCGTTGACCTAGAATCCTGAAATTTGGCATGAAGCAAGGTCTTATAGCACAAGTACAGGATAGTATCTGAAAACTGTAAATTTGTTGTTATGTCACAAAAAAAAAACTTTTTTTGCGATTCGTTAAAATCTTCGTAACTCAATTCGGGAATTGAACTGTTTTCATAGTTAAGTTTTTACAAAACTCTCTGTGCGCAAGTTTGACTCGCACTCGCCCAATTTTTTTTTATATATTTATATATTTTATATAAAATATTATATATTTTATATAAAATCTTTAGCTATATAGAAGTCATAGGTAAATACACCATCAATCATTCTGCCTTTTTCTATCTAAGTTACAATCGGCCTTCAACCATACCGAAGGCAGCTGAAGACCAGTATTATATATTACATGGAGTGACGGCATATCTCACCTTCGCAACCCCGAAACTAGATACATAACAAACGTACATACTGAAAGTAGTTTTTTTTAGGTGGGAAATCATCCAATGACTTCTCCCGCTCAGGGTGGAGCGGAAGGGGAGGTGGAGTGTCAGACTTTTATTGGCTAAAACCACACCTGTGTCCTTCAGTTTCCCTCTGCGTTCTAGACTGAAAGTATATGTAAAGTAGTATGTTCAGAATCAGCTATTGAATAGATATCAGCAACTTGCTGCCACGAACCCTTAACGCGATCCAATTGACGACCTAAACTGAACTGTTATAGGGATAAAGCTACAAAATTATTTTTGGTTTATGTGAAACCTGAATATAGTTTGTTCAGAATCAGTCATCATCATCATCATCATCATTTCAGCCGAAAGACGTCCACTGCTGGACATAGGCCTCCCCCAAGTGTCGCCACAATGAACGGTCCTGTGCATCTCGCATCCATCGGACTCCCGCAACCGTTACCAAGAATCAAGAACCAGAAACTCAGAAACAGAACTCACTCAGAAACAGAACTACTACTATTACTCAGAATCAGTAACTGAATGGATTCCAATAATTTTTACACCATTTTGTATTTTTTCCCAAAAATATTTTATAAAGGTCACAAGTTCGACACCGCCGACATTAAGTACAACACAGGTCATAGCGGGCATTAGGCGCCAGCAAACAGCTGGCTGCAAGAGCAAAACAACTCCTCAGTCTCCTGGATGAATCAGTGACTATATATTTTTGCTGACATAACAAGCTTATAACTTTGTGATTATTATTATCATGGGCCCCTTAAATATTTATTTTATTCTGTTTTTTAGTTTACGTATATACCTATCGAATTTTAATAAAACGGAGGTATTGAAATATACGCATAACTCCTTTACGCGAAAACATTCTTATGTATATTTTATTAGAAGTTAATATGCATGTTAGTTTTGTCATTTTATAGCTTAAAATAAAAAAAAAAATAACCAGCCAAGTGCGAGTCGGACTCGTGCACAAAGAGTTCCGTAACGCCCGTAGCAAAAAACGGCAAAAAAATCATGTTTGTTGTATGAGAGCCCCTTAAAAAAATATTTTATTCTGTGTTTTAGTATATTAGTTGTTATAGCGGCAACAGAAATACATCAACTGTCTAACTGTCACGGTTCATGAGATACAGCCTGGTGACAGACGAATAGACAGTGAAGTCTTAGTAATACCTCCTTCTGTCCTGTTGTGTCCTATAGTGCCTTTGGGTATGAAACCCTAAAAAACAAAAGCCAGCTTAAAATTTTTCATCGACATCCATTAAATTACGTTCGTTCAGTTTTTACGTACTTTCTGTTAAACTTTCAATAACGAACTTTATAATAGTAGCAATATTACATTAAGTTCGTTAAGTTTCGAGCTTTAGTGTCGCTCGCATTCAGTACAGCTGGAATTTTTAATTAATGAGCCGTGTCTTCGTGAAAAGAGACAGGGATGGACTGAAGGAATAATTTAGTGTTTTAAAAATAAATTATAAAAGCTTTTTTGTTTATTGGGCAACGACAGCTATGGAAAAAAAAACGCAGTAGGTATTAAAAACAAAAAAAAACTGGGCAAATTCGAGTCGGACTCGCACATTGAGGGTTCCGTAAAAACTTAACTATGTAAATAGTTCAGTTCCCGAATGGAGTCTTCAAGATTTTTTCTAATTATAAAAATAAAGTGACGTAATAACAAATTTACTGTTTTCAGATTTATTCCTATACCTGTGTTATAAGACCTTGCTTTATGCCAAATTTCAGGATTCTGAGTCAACAGGAAATAGCCTATGAATTTTGATTCCCTTGAGAGTGTCGCAATATCCGTTTTTTTGCGACATAAACGGCCGTATCTTTTTTTTCGTTAACTTAAAAGTTTGCTTTTTTCACAGCTTCAAAGGACTGTAAGTATATGATTAAAATTTCAACTTGATACCTCCACGCTAGACAGACAGACAGACAACAAACTGATCCTATAAGGGTTCCGTTTTTTCCTTTTGAGGTATGGAACCCTAAAAATTGCAGTAGGTATTAAAAAAATAGAAAAACGGTAATTTAAATGAAGGGATATATAATAATTTAATTATAGATTTTAATTATAGGCAATTTACATGGGCAACTTAATAGCCAGTATATCAATTAGTAACCAAGACGTACAATTAGCGTCGCAAAACCACAGACAGCCGATGTCATTATCACGGAGAATGCAGGTACCAATTAGTTCCACGCGTAACGTGTGATTATTATTATTTTGACGCCTCGTAATGTAGCCTGAATATTATAAAACTTTTAATTAATGGTATTATTATCTAAAGATGTTATACCTAAAATAAAGCACCTAAAATGACAAACATCAAGATTTCTGGCCATTAATTGATTTTAAAACCACCTGTTTATTTGACTGAATAAAAAATAAGTTATAACTTAGAAAGAATGTGGCTTAAAAGTTACAGTAGCACCAAACGGGTTAAAACAGTCACTACAAAACTACTATTCGCAAAGGAATACGTAATACGCTGATACGTAGCTCAAACGTTGAAAAACATTGAGCGCTATTAAAGTCTCACTTTTGAAACAAATGAACCACTGTAAAAAATATATATTACCTATTTTTTGCGTGTTTGTGTTAATATTTATTTTTTTGTTTATTCGACACCATTCTCAACCGTTAACTCTAAAAATAACACGAAAAAAATTTGCTGGAATACCCGAAACATATTTATTATAAAAAAAAAACATGTTAATAGTTTTTATGTCTACATTATTTTTAGTTTGTTAATAAAGCCACTATCTAAAACTAACCCCTTAAAAAATAACCGAAAAAAATCACGTCCTAGAAGCATAACCGACAGTAACAAGAGTAAGTTCGGCGCACGAAGCTATTCAGCGCATTTGGGCGGGCACGATCAATAAAAGGCGTGGCCTGGGTTGCTGCGTGCTTCATCTGCGCTACCAGCTATAATTGATTGACACACACCAACTGACGGACAGACGCAACGTTCGGCTTTTTATTGCACAGCCACTGGATTTAATTTCCACGCAGACTTTTTAGGGTTAATACCTGGACAGGTCTGTTTTGTTTTTTTTTATTATTTATTTATTGTCCGTTTTTGGTAATGATTGACTGCTGTTTTGTGAATGTTTCAGTTGTGTTTAGGAATTTATTGTTTAGGATTTTTTATATTAAATTGTTTGAATATTTCAAATTTAAATCTATTCTATCACGCATTTAAAAACTGTGGTATGCACAGGCCCTTACAAAGCAGCGCGGAGCCAGCGCTGCAGGCGCCCTTAGACTAGTTTCCGTATCGACTGTCAAATGTCTACATATAAGAGCTGGGTGGGACCAATGGTTTGGCTTTCACATAATCTTGAGGATTAAACCATGCGGTTGTTATTGTATTAGTATTTTTTTTCTTTTTAAATATGGGTCTATTTAATTTTTTATTTTGTTTTTTGTTCTGTGCAAGACACAAATAAATGTTTTTTTTCCTATTTTTCTTTATATCTTATTCTTAATTAAGACGTATACAATTAAGAGGAAAATATTTTATATATAGTAAGAAAATATATTTTTCATTTTATTTTATTAAGTAAACGAAATATTTAATAATTTTTAAATCACAATATACAGATTATTTATCAATACCAGCTCATTATTTTAGTGCATTATAACAACACATCATAGTAACTTAGTTTATTAGAGATACACTACATCAAGAACTAAGTACTATTCAAATATCACCGTAGGTAATAGAGTAATGACCTCTTAACAAACCAACATATCAAAACACCTACTTACATACTAAAGCACATACTAACAAAGTCTAAATCTAAAAATAACTGGATACGACAAGAATACATCTACTATTTCCAGCCAACATTTCGATTAACATTGTCAGTATCCGTGAGGTATGGTTACACGTCCTACTTTGTTAGCACTGTGTTAGTTGTCACCCTACGTTGTTAACTGCTACTCAGTGCGGTTTGGTGGATGTCACATGTCTTTATAGGTTCTAGGACACGCCGGTTTTCTCACGGTGTTTCCTTTTACCATTTACTACTACTACTGCTCAAGTAGTAATGAAATCATTTATAAAAAATCAAACGCCTACCTGGGCGTACCTCTTTTTAACCGACTTCGAAAAGGAGGAGGTTCTATGTTCAACTGAATGTATGTTTTTTTTTTAAATTTATATAAACTAGAGCTTGACTGCGATCCCATCTGATGGTAAGCAGTGATGCAATCATTGATGGTGAGGCGCACTAGTTTATTAAGAGCCTATTCATTGTAGCCTTGAAGGCACCTAAATTATAGTTGGACGGGAAGACCGCAGCGGGCAAATTGTTCCAGTTCTTCGATGTACGCGGAACATACATTTTTATGTATGTTCACCGATTTCTCTGTCAATTGTGGACCGATTTTGACCAAATAATATTTTGATTGAATTTTTATAGAAGTTGGTCCCGTAGAAATATTGTTATGATCTGATCATGAGTTTCAAAGATATGGAACAGAAATCCTCATAGGATTACAGCAGAACCGTCGTAACAAGTAAAATTGCTTTACTTATACGTGTAGTCGATGACTGACTGAAAGAAGAGGGGGAATATATCGAACTGATCTGATGATGAAGTCTTAAATTGGGCACCGGAACTCTGTAATAAATTAATTTAATCTAACCGGTTTTGGTATTATTAGAATTGTCATGAGATGCACTCTGGCTATAAGGTATTTAAGTATAGCTGAGGGATACTTTTTAGTGGTGGTACCATAACTAAAAAGTGTAAAATAAAAAACTTTTTACAAATTAAATACAATCGACTTCAATGTAAAAACAACACTGAAAAGTGCAAAATAACTTTACTTTCGGAAGTCGGTGTTAAATAACGAAGAGACGAAACTATTATAGAAACAGTGACTTCCGAAATTAAAATTATTTTGCACTTTTCAGTGTTTTTTTTTACATTGAAGTCGGTTGTATTTTTTTGTAATTTTTTTTTTATTATTTGGATAATGACGCCTCCATTTGTTTCAGCACGCATTGTAAATAATACTCGTAGTAATAGCACGCGACTCAGAGGCCTTTAATTGGTCTCTGCGGTTACTGCCCACGGTCAGGGCCTACTAATACGCAAGGCCCTTAAACATTTTATATCGGACATTTAAATCAGAAGTGTTACGTCAAAGCTATTGATTGCTTGACTGGCCTATCGGCCCTGACTGCTATGTCGGAGGTCGTGGATTCGATTCCCATGCAAGACAAATGTTTGTGTAATGAGCATGATCATTTGTTCTAAGTCTGGTGTAGCTTAACTGTAATATGTATGTATTTAGAAATATTTAAGTACGTTTATCAGTTGTCTAGTACTCAGAACACAAGCTCTGCTTAGTTTGGGTCAAGATGGCGTTGTGTGATAGTTGTGAAATATTATTATTAGGTAAGTATATTTCCTTTATTTATTGTTTAAACATATAAATTACATTTTTAAATATTTTTTAAACCTAATCACAAAAAAAAACATTAAAAAATATAAAAATATATATATATATATAAAAATATAATAACCTCCTAACAATACAAGCCGTATCCAGGAGTACCGCTTTCTGAATCAAGCTCTATTATTTTTATTTTTCTCTTTATTTCACTTAGAAACATATTATTTTATATTTAAATATTTCAAAAATAAAACATGAAAAAATTTAAAACAACTATATCCCACCGGTATCGGGAACAGGGTGCAAGCTGGTCAGGGCTCCAGAGAAAGGAACATCCTTACTTCAGTTCACTACACTCAGAACTTTGAAATAAAGCCAGTCACCTAACGCGAGCCTCCTAAGGCGTTGGTCGGGGCTCTTGGCTTTTAAGCCATTGGCTGACGCTAGCAGAAGCTGGTCTATTATAATAAATTAAACAGCAATCTACAAAATAATTAATTACTTGACCATATGATAACATTTATAACCAGTTGTCCACTAAAAAATCATGACAGATGCGTGCCATCCAGGGGGAGTTTATAATGACAGAGATAATTATCGGAACCATAACTACCTGCAGTACACTTGACATAATGCTTCGAGCACCGGAAGTCGGGGTGAATCCGGCGAGCGGTCACGTGACCGGGCGGCGGCCATCTTATTTAACAACGGACTTCCGGTACCGGCGCACTGCTTGCTACCATTTGGACAGCCGCTCTTTTGATTCTCCATTTTGCTTTATGGGCAGTTGTTTATTGATTTATTTGGGTTTTTTTTAAAGGTTATAACACATAATGATAACACAACGCCATCTAGTCCCAAACTAACTAAGCAGAGTTTGTGCTATGAGTACTAGACAACTGATAAACATACTTATATATTTCTAAATACATACACATTATAGACAAATTACACCCAGATACAGAACAAATGATCGTGCCCATCACACAAACATATGTCCTGGGTGGGAATCGAACCCTCGACCTCCGGCATAGCAGTCAGGGCCACTGACCACTAGACCAGCAGGCCTAAGGCCCAAGGTTGATCTTAGTTTTATAGATGAAGGTTTTGTATGGTCATCTAATGTCTTTTCCTACTCGGACGGAGCGGAGTACTAGAACGTAAGGATTGGCACTGGAATAGAGATCCCTATGCCTAGCAGTTCGCTGTAGGCGTAGTCAGGCTGTCGATGATGATGATGATGATGATGATGTTGAAGCCTTACTTTTTATACGATAGGATTATTATAAGTAACTATAATTATTATAAGTAATTTTAATTATTATATGTAACTATAATTATTATAAGTGACTATAATTATTATAAGTAACTATAATTATTATAAGTAACTATAATTATTATAAGTAACTATACCTAGTATAGGAAGTACCTAATCCTTCCCAAAGACGTCTACTGCTTGATATAGGGCTCCTTCAAGAGTCGTCATAATGACTGGTCCTGTTCCTCTCACGTCCATCGGATTCCTACCCCCACCAGGCCGGGACCACCTTCTTGAAAGCCTTCTAATGCTGCGACTTCCAGTACGTGCTAACCTCATCATGTTATAACCTACTACTACTTACTATGCATATTACACATGAACAAAGTGTTTTTAAAATATCAGACTCTAAGAAAGTGCTATGGACTTCTATAAGTGCTAAAGGACGCTATTCTTAGTTTAAGCAAAACCGTATAAAAATAAGTTAGAGTTAAATTACTTATTAGTCTTTTAGGCTAGATTGTAATCAATTATTAAGAAATTTAACCTTAATAATAAAGAAAAAATCTGTACAGCGAGCAATTGCTGCCCACTATATCCATACCCTTAGTTTTCTTGCAGATATCTTCATTTCTAATCCGACTACGCTAAGAAACTTCGAGCATGGCCCTTCCCATTGCTCTTTGGCTAGCATTAAGCCTTCTGATAAGGCCCATTATGAACGACCACGTTTCAGAGCCGTATGTCATGAATGGCGCAAACAAGATTAGCCTAAAATTAAATTTGAATTGTAATCAGTCACACCTAAAACCCTATTCAAAGAAAGATCAAAAAGACAAAAACTCTCGCACTCTTTTTTAAAAAAATAAACAAGTCCACTCAGTTTCTCGCCATTACTACAAATCCCATCTATCACTCTAAAATCCCATCACCCAATAAAACATAAACCAAAAAGAAAATAAACTTAAAATCAAAAGTTTTCAAAGATCTAAACCGGTTTAAACCATAACGGAGCGGCCGACTGCAGTAACGGATGAGACCGGATTAGGAAACCAAATCTTCTGAAGTCCTGTTCGAATCGATCCCAACTCCCGACAGTTATGAAAAGGCGGTGTTTGAGAGACGAAAAAATAAAAGCCGGTAAGCCCCGGCCGGAAACTTCGGTACATTTTCAAAGAAAAATATTTTCTTAGATACCGCACGAATTTTGTGACAACCCTATGTCTGCACACAACTGAAATAAACTAAACCCTACTTCACAATCATAAGGTTCAAAGTCCTTTACGTCAGGGTCTTCAGAGGTTGACGTAAGCGTGTGATCTTGTAGCAGGGGATGTCAAGCCGGGCCTTGTCACCGACTATCAATATCACCCCTAAGTGATGTATGGGGTGGCATAGCCTTTAATCGATATATTTCGTTCTCTAGTTAGTTTGAAAAGTTTGGACAAGTTTATTGGTTATATTGACACCCTGTCGACAGGAGTTAAGAACGTTAGAGCAACTTGAATGATTTGTTAAGATCCTTTTACTTTTCTATATAAATATTGTGTGTACAGGTTGATATTATAGGTCTTTTGAAGAATTTGGAAGTGACTGATAAGCCTGGCTTAATACGGAGCTAACTCAATATAGTATAAGCTATTTATCCTTAATATCATCTCCTATCTTCTATAGACTGATGAAGTTCACGTAGAACACTAAAAATTTAACTATATCATAATAAAAATAAAATTAAAAAACATCTTACTATTCCGAATAAAGTACACAAAACAAATCAGAATCAACAACAAAATATTCATTCACTTAGTAAGTTCATTCACTAACAGTTAATTAACAAAATATTCACTAACTAATACATTAGAATGCAGGCGATAATTAGCTTTCAATTTAAAACCACATCACGAAATTAATAAAAAATCAAACCAACATGTTAAACAGACATAGATACCAATAAACAAATAGTGCCTGCAGATGAATGCTACCACTTCAACCGCGATCGACTAGACTTATTAATACGTCCGTCCGGTACGTGCATGCACCGGACGCGGCAGGGGACAACGGTAGCGGCACTGACCACGCTCTGCTAATAATCTAGTAGGAAGCATATCCGTGGTCAGGACATCATACATAGGCCATGGGAGGCGGACATCGCATATTAAACGTGTGGCCACTGCAATGTGGTGACGGATACAAAGCTTGATTTCGGATATAATAAACTAAACTTACATTGGTACGTATACGTATTCGTGGAGTACGTGCGTCAAAAGACGAAGTACGCACTAAGGGTACAGCTGTTGGAGTCGCACCGAAACGTCAATTACAAGGCGTTCCTTGTGCGAGTCCTGAACACTTTCCTGCCCCTCATGCTGAAGGAAGACTTTTGGCCGCAGGGCGTAGGGTGCCAAAGAACAGCACGAACTGAACATAGTGCAATGTGAAGTGTTTCTAACATAGTCCTAAGTATAATTTACTAACGATAAATTGTATTTACTTTATATATCTGTAAGGTATGTATCTATGGGCCAAGGTGCCTGATAATAATTGATTTTATTATATCGTATTTAGAGACAGACACTCGTCATCTGTACTTCATTTCTCTACACTTAAAACCATTAAGGTTGAACTACACTGCGTACACGTGTGCCACACACGCCGATCTCTATACATTTTATATGGAAACTAGAATTGTAGAGCTACACTTGATCCACGCCACGCGACGTCGTTCTACGTACAAATCAGGCGTGTTACAAGTGTGCGCCTGTCTAATTTAGTTCTAGCTTTACCCTACTTTCCGATGACAAAATATGACCAGTTAGAAATCCAAGTACGATGCGTCCGATCGCGTGAGTTCTACCGGAAAGTACATCCACAAATCAAGCTCACGGCACACGTGCGACTAATTGTCGCGCGGGAAGCGATCCTATCGACTGAAGGGCACTTCAAATGACGCGGGGGGACACAAATATGGTAGTGTTATAATCGCTTTTTTATGATTTTATTGCGTCACAATATAAGTTCCATTCGTTAATTGCAAACTGATTATGAGTAAATCTGGAAAATTGATAGGGAAATAATAACTCTAGAGAGTCGTTTTCCAAGGAGTCTTCCAGTCGAGAGATCATGGGTTACGAGATATTTTCAATGTTGACTCTACTTACTAATGCCATAGGTACATGATTCTTCAGTGTAACAACTAAACATATCACACCTCCGCTCAAATAGTGTCATAACTAAAAAAACCGGGCAATAGCGAGTCGGACTCGCGCACTGAGGGTTCCGGAAAAATTTACCTATAAAAACTGTTCAATTTCCGAATCGAGCCTTTTACGAATCGCAAAAATGGTCTTTTTATGACGTAACTACAAATGCACAGTTTTCAGATTTTTTCTTGCCTTATGCCAAATTTCAGGATTCTAGGACAACAGGAAGTACCCTATGAATTTTGATTGCCTCGAGACTCGAAATGTACGTTTTTTTGCAACATAAACGGCCGTATCTTTTTATTTCGTTAACGTACAAATTTGATTTTTTCACAGCTTCAAGGGACCGCAGACCTGAGTATATGATTTTAATTTCAACTCGATACCTTTACTCGTTCCCGAGATAAAGGGTCACGACAGACAGACAGGCAGACAGACAGATGGACGGATAACAAAGTGATTCTATAAGGGTTACGTTTTTTCCTTTTGAGGTACGGGACCATAAAAATATTGATTTCGATTTTTTTTGTACTTTGTAGGTATTATTTTCAGAATCCATCGTACTTAAAACTCAAAGAGTGTCATCTACATTATCTAATTTAATATTTTTTCTATAGATGGTCCATTTTTTATGGATTCACACAGACACATCCTTGAATTGATACATTTTAAACGCCTTATTCCTGATCATTTAATTTTTTGAGTTGTTACACTATTTGAGCGGAGGTGAGACATATTAGATTATTGCTATCTCTACGTAACTGTTAACGTTAGAAAAGGACAGAGACACTCAGGAGCTGTCAAAACACTGAAATGACGTAAAGTGCAGTGTATTCGCAGGGCAGTATCCAAAATTAGGGATGTCTAGACGTGCATGGGAGGAGTATAGGTCTTATTTGTTTCTGTCTCGTTTTCATATCGTTTGCGAGAAAGAGATAACGATATCTTGTTTTACTAGTGCTTGTAGTATTATTGGGATCTGCTACTATTTGGTTTATTTACCATACTAATTCCTTAAATCTTAATTCTAGGAGCAGTGGTGGCCGAGTGGTAACGGCCCCGACTTACAAGTTGTAGGTCGCGGGTTCAAACCCAGCCAGGCGCATTACTTTGTGTAATTTATTTCATCACCACTGCTCTCAAAACGGTGAAGGAAAACATCGTGAGGAAACCGGCATGTCCTAGAACCAAAAATTCAAAGACATGTGACATCCACCAACCCGCACTGGGCCCGCGTGGTGGATTACGGCCCATTCCCTCTCCTAGAGAGGAGGCCTGAGTCCCAACAGTGGGAACATTAAAAGGCCGACTATGCTATGCTATGCTATGAATATAATACAACCTTTTCAGGAAGGACGTAAGTGATTGTTCGCAATATTTGTAGGAAGTAGTTTTCTTTCCTAATTAAAAAGTATTTACAATAATATGTCAATAGTGCCTATTCCCTCTCCTAGAGAGGAGGTCTGAGTCCCAACAGTGGGAACATCATAAGGCCGACTATGCTAGTGCCCATTCTAATAGATCAGTAGTCTTATAAATAACATTTGTTTACATTTTTAGAACGATATTATTATGTTTATCACTAGCGGTCCCGGCTAACGTTGCTCTGCCCAAAAACTGGCTGGCTGGCAAAAGAAAATTGGGAACTCGATAGCAACACCAACTACCGGGTTAAATTGATCTACTTAAATATACACACAAAATCTTATCCTAATCGATTAAGCCATTTAGTAGGAATTAGGCCAAACACACTTACAGAAAAATTATATCATGTAAAAAAAATTAAATATAATATTTAATAAATATTTATTTCTAACTATACTTATACTTTTTTTACCCTTGTTTACTAAATAACATTTCATTTTTATGAACCTACCGTATTGTCTCTGCACCACCCTATGCTGGACTAGTAGAGAATACTTAAGGCATTAAGTCTGCCTTTGTACTTTTGTGTTCCTTGAAGTAAATAAATACTTTTAAATCAAGAAAAAAAAATTACCTCTTCTTACAAAAAGCGGAAACTGTCGGTTAGGTTATTCTTCCTGATAAGGTTCAATAATAATTGTATATTGGTATTGTTAGAATGGTAATGCTCGGAGTTTCCTTGCGTGATCGAATCAGAAATGAGGATATCCGCAGGAGAACCAAGGTCACCGACATAGCACAAAAATCACAAAACTTAAGTGGCAATGGGCAGGGCACATTGCCCGCAGAACGGATGGCCGTTGGGGCCGAAAGTTCCTGAAAAGGCGACCACGTACCGGAAGACGTAGCATTGGAAGGCCTCCTACAAGGTGGAACGATGACTTGGTTATGGGAGTCCGATGGATGCGAGACGCACAGGACCGTTCATTGTGGCGACACTTGTGGGAGGCCTATGTCCAGCAGTGGACGTCTTTCGGCTGAAATGATGATGATGATGACGAT
The DNA here is from genome assembly GCA_961205895.1 of Mythimna pallens. Taxonomy (NCBI): domain Eukaryota; kingdom Metazoa; phylum Arthropoda; class Insecta; order Lepidoptera; family Noctuidae; genus Mythimna; species Mythimna pallens. The sequence continues at coordinate 3,946,466 of OY540824.1, forward strand.
GAATGTTTTGAAGGTAGAACGGCCCCGAAACCGGTGAAAGAAAACTATGTGAAGAAACGGTTTTGTACTAAAATCAATAAGTAATTCGAAGACACGTGACTTCCACCTATACAAACAAAGTCCACGTGGTTGATTTGGCCTACTTTACGTTAGGTTGAATGTTACAAAAAAAAAAATTTTTGACCTTAACCAAAATTTTAATATTTCGATTTCAGGTTATTGATTGGATCACTTGAAACGCATATAATTATCTATCGGCTGTTAATAAAACAGAGGTACCGAAATATACGCATAGCTCCTTTTAAGTATGTTTTATTAGAAGTTGATATGCATTTTAGTTGGTCATTTTATGACTTAAAATCAAAATAAAATAACCGGTCAAGTGCGAGTCCGAAGTACGAAGGGTTTCGCACCGTCCGTAGCAAAAACGGCAAAGGAAATCATGTTTGTTGTATGAGAGCCCCCTTAAATATTTATTATTTTTTAGTATTTGAGTTATAGCGGCAACAGAAATACATCATCTTGTGGGACATACGTGCACTCGCGCTGATAAAAAGTTGTCGACACATACCCGCGCTAACTCCTAGCTTACTTGAAAGACTATATTCTAGCTGTTACATTATAAGTGCTTGTGCTTAACTTACTTGCGCCTTCTAATCTACAGTGTTGTAGTGTTGTGTGTGAGGAATATACCTGGAGACTCAGCAAGGACTTTTATTTGTTCATCCACCTACCTAGTGAGTACCTACACCACACACACACCATCCATACAACCAAAATCTGTTAAAATTTTAACTGTCTAACTATCACGGTTCATGAGATACAACCTGGTGTCACACGGACATACAGACAGACATCACAACCTATTTGCAAAATAAATATCATTTATCAATTAACCCCAAAAATTGGTCCTTCGAGCCGGATTTTCCGACTGTTTTTTTTTTTTGAATTGTCTGCGAATTATTAACCGATTACAATTACGTATGTAACGTACATAATATGTAACACATCCATCACCATTCCCTTAAATTTTAACGCTTAAATTGAAGAAATTGTTTCGTAATGTGTTTGTTCCCTCACTCGTATCGTTTGTTTACTTACTTGAAGGTTGTACATTTTTAACCTTGAGTAGAGTTGATCGGACTAAAATCAAAAGCGCCCTAGAGACTGTTGCTAGCTGACAATAAAGACTGCTTACACTGCAGTGCCGATATTGAGCACAGATTCCAATAAAAGAAAGGTTTTTTGCCAAGAAATGGCAATTTCTCCGAGTTTATTGTAGTAACTTTTATTGTAACTTCACTAGTATTGATATGGTTCGGTTACTAGCCCTTCGAAGGCCGATTGTATGAGTACATACGTCTGTACAACTCGAATGACCTTGAAAAACGCTTAATTGTCGATTTGTACACACGTTTGTACGATTTTTTTGCCGAAAATTTTGTTTTCTATATCTTGGTTTTTCCTGGAAAAATCCAGAAAAAGTTTTTTTTTGTTTGCTGTTTTACGTAAAAACGCGCAATTACGTAATAGTAATACTCCCAGGCGCCCTAGGGACTAGTTAATATATCTAGTCTCCGTGTTTGCCCACAGTTTTTTTAGCGTTCCGTACCGCCCCTATTGCTAAGTCCGCTGTCCATCTGTCTATCACCAGGCTGTATCTCATGAACCGTGATAGCTAGAAAGTTGAAATTTTCACAGGAGATTTACTTATTTTTGTTGCTGCTATAACAAAAAATACTAAAAACAGAATAAAATAAATATTTAAGGGGGGCCTCATACAACAAACGCGTTTCATTTTTTGCCGTACGTTTTTTGCTACGGGACTCTAAGTGCGCGAGTCTGACACACACTTGTCTGGTTTTTGTTTAGTGCCTGAATTCGATTCAAATTTAAAGCAAATATCTCACTCTTTGTTAACGAAATCCTCATAATCATAATCATAATCATTTATTTGTTAGAACATGGTAGGTATGTACATTACATGGTCTTAGGTTTAAACATTTAGTCTCGGCACGTTCTGCCACATGGGCGTACAAAATTAAAAAGGTTCCATTAAATTGTGATAGTTAATATAATTGAAATCAAAAATGTCAGGCCAATAAAATCATATAAATAATAATTAAATTAATATGTCAAAGAGTCATTTAAGTAGTCATTTAAATTATAATAACATTTATTACACAAAAATTCTTTAAATTTTTTCTTAAACCCAGTCAAATCCATCTCTCGAATACATTTCGGAATTTTATTATAAATTTGCGGAGCTCTGCAGAATATGCTTTTCCGCATAAGAGCAGTCTTGGCTCTGCGTCCGCGTAAAATATCATTTCGCCTATTACGTTATCAGATAGGTAAGGAAATAAGTGTGGATTGGATCTTACAAATAAGGCAGTCTCATAGATATACAAAGCTGGCAGTGTCAGAATTTTATGTTTCCTGAAATATGACACACAACTGTCCGTTACCTGAAGCCCAAACATTGCTCTTATGCAACGCTTTTGCGCTTTAAAAGCAGCTTCTCTATTTGTAGAGTTGCCCCAGAATATGATGCCGTATCTTAGTATAGATGCAACAATACCATGATAGGCTGAGAGTAGTGCATCTGTGTTAACTGTTGGAGCAAGTTTATATAGGGCAAAGGATGAGCTACTTATCTTCTTGCATAATGTTTCGATATGATCCTTCCAGTTAAGGTGACTATCAATTATAAGTCCTAAGAATTTTGCACTATCCACGTCACGTACCTCCAAAACAGCTTGACAGATATTTATTAAAAAAACTGATTTTGTAGGTCTAAGAATTGGTCGGAGGCCATTTTTACCTTATTATGGCAGCATAACGTTTACTGAGTCAGCTAGCTAGTAATTGCTACTAAAAGCGGAATTTTTAGTAAGTATTGACTTCCAACGCTGCATCTTCACGCACGCAGCCGCTCTTGAACTATTCAGCTCTATCAACCACCTGTTCTGCGAGCAATGAGCTAAATTCACTACCCCGTTAAAAACGGGAGTTTAAAAAAAAACAATTAAAAGCCTAACTAAGCCAAAGCCATTCTAAATCAATCACAGTCGTAATAGTACCTACGAGTCACCGACATTCCTGAGATAGCACTGTATAACGCTAGGAGAACACTGACCTCGCCTTGACGTTGACCTATTATTGACCCACTGACCCTGTATTGATGCGATTAGCACGTGCTGGGATAGTTCAAATACATTGCTGCCTTAAAAGACTGCGACGAAGATAAGTAAGTTCAATGTAGCTTTTGTCAGGTAAGTGTACAAATACTCTTTTTTTAGGGTTCCGTACCTCAAAAGGAAAAAAACGGAACCCTTATAGCATCACTTTGTTGTCCATCCGTCTGTCTGTCTATCAAGACCCTTTATCTCGGGAACGTGAGAAGGTATCGAGTTGAAATTAAAACCATATACTCAAATCTGCGGTCTCTTAAAAATGTAAAAAAAATCAGATTTATAAGTTAACTGGAAAAAAAAATACGGCCGTTTTTGTCGCACAAAACCTATAATTTGACATTCTCGAGGGAATCAAAATTCATAGGGTACTTCCCGTTGACCCAAGATTCTGAAATTTGGCATAAAGCAAGGTCTTACAGCACAGATATGGGAATAAATCTGAAAACTGTAAATTTGTTGTTACGTCACAACAAAAAAAATTGCATGGAGATTCGGATAAATTAATCTCTATGACCGACGAGAATTGAACTGTTTACTTACGTAAGTTTGTACGGAACCCTCAGGGCGCGACTCCGACTCGCACTTGAACATTTTTTCATTTATTTATAGAATTCTGCTACATTACAATACATTTAAAATTTGAAAACCAAATAAAAAACAATTCTATCATAGGAGGTCTTTTTAAGTGGGAAATCATGCAATGATTTCTCTCTAGGGTGTAGCGAGAGGGACAGACTTTTACTGACTAAAATCCAGTCTTATGTTCCTTCTTTTCTTTGCGTTCCAGGGCCCCGGGTTTTTCTTTCAGAAGCGAACCCATGGCCCCAGTAGGCTTCGTATGTACGTAATAATAACGGCTACATAACATTACTTTGCAATTCGTTTGCTCTGTGATACAAAATAACAAAATATATTTAAAAATACAATTCAATTCATTACAATTTATAAGTTATTACAATATAAAATATTAAAATACAAAATTACGTTAAACTATGTTAATTAACTAAGCTGAATGAAGAATTTGGGAATTATCCTTTTTTTTTTTTTATTTTTTTTTTATTGGGTAGGAAAATCATCTCATGACAAATCCCGCTCTTGTGCGGAGCGAGAGATAGTGTCAGACTTTTACTGACTAAAAACCCACTCCTGTTCCTTCGTTGCCTTCGTCCCAGGGCCCCGGGTTTCGTTTTCAAGGGAATTACCCTGTGTGGATTTCGTTGCCTTTCATACCCTTGGCCCTGGTACGAAGAAACCGGAGTGGATTTTTAGTCACTAAAAGTCTGACTTGCTCTCACGCTCCGCCCAAGAGTGGGGGATGTGAATGGATGATTTTCCCATCTCAAAAAAAATATAGAAATGATCTAAAAGAAAAAAATAACAGAATTAAAAATGTATTGTTTTGTATGGGAATCATCCCTCTTAAAGGAGGGAAATACAAACTTCACGGGGCTAAAGCCGCGAGTAACAGCAAGTTCAACTTTGAATGAGGACTATGTATGTATACCTACTATTCGCCTAAAGTATGTAGGCGCCGAGTTTGTCGCTTCTGACATACCTACCGCTGTTAAACCCGCGATGGTTTGTGCTGATATGTTAATATGTTAACATGAATGTATTAACGTTATTGTTTAATAAACGAAAAAAAAATCCTCATGGCTTATTCCAAACCATCTATATTAAATACTGAAGTAAACAACGATTTTTCTCAGACAACTTACTCCCCGGCACACTTAGTGCATTGTTTATTCAAAAACTATGAACACGACAATCTCGAATACCTAATAATTTCTTGGAAGCAGGCATTATGTTACAAACTTAATAATCCTTGAACGGCAACTAGACTCACATCTCACTCATCTTCCAACATAGTGACTTGCAAACTCTTAAGACCGTAGTACAGTGCTATACTAAGTTCTAGTTTAAGCCTTATGTGGACTTAGCACTTCCTTGAATATACAACTACTTAATTTCTGGTTTATCAACATTGTTATTCTTAAGTGCATATTCTTCAATTCACTGCTTACCATCAGATGGGGTCGCAGTCAAGTACAACGGCCGCTGTCGGTTGAGACTGGTCGTGTCTTAGCTGACAGTGGCTTATCTTAATTTCTATTTTTATATTATTATTGATAGGCTCGCGTTTGACCACTATCTCACCTGATGGTAAGCGATGATGTGGCCGACGATGGTGCACGCTTGTCTAGAAGTAACCTATTCACTCTTGACTTAAAGACCCCTAGGTTGTAGCTATCAGGAAACACAGAGTCCGGCAGGGAATTCCACTCCCTAGCCGTACGCATTATATTTAGTTTTTTTTTTACTTTATTTACATTGTTCTCACATAATACTCGTAGTAGAAACATGTAAACGAGATATTTGTAACATAACATGATTGACAAGAGTGTCTTTGTAGTTTCTTGCAAATTCTTTTTCATAGAGATCTACGCTTTGGAGTGTGCCATTAGCATCATTTTTCTGAATTAATTACTACTTGGCAATTCAAAAGTGCCCGTAAATTGTTTGGTTCCTTTATTTCAAATAAATGCTTTGATTCTTGATTGTTTACATCATCAATAAAAAAAATTACGGCACCACGCATTCGTGCTGGTAACCTCGATTAGAGGGTACAAGGGTACACACAACAAAAGTGGACAATCAACCTCGAATAGATTTCTAATAATCACCAATCGGTAATGATAATGTCCAAAAAACATAAAATCTCCATTTTGCTAATAACCCACAAAAGCACACCGGCAATCTCAACAACACAAACCCACGAGTCCACTCCACAATAATTTTTAAAGCACAAAACCTAAGTGTATTAACTCTCGCACTCAACCAGGCAATAAAAACAAGAATAACAACGATTGCAATATGGACGCTATTTCTGAAAATAACAGGGTCTATATTACAAGGGGAAAAGTTGTGGCTGGCAGCCACGTCAAGGGAACTTTTAAAGTAGTAACAGACCAATAAAAGTTTGTCCAATCAAGGGGACGGCTAACAGAAAGTAATAACATTAAGGGAGTAACCGCTCATGACGTGGAAACACTTGTGGACAACACATTCTACTGGACGATTTAAGACGTAGACTACTGTCATAGACTGACAGACAGTCTTTTGCAGATATGTTGCTATCTGTTAGAATGATTTAAGACTGTTCATTCTCATTGTAATTAAAAACTACTTAGTTTATTCCCAGGTTAGATGATGAATTGATAGAAACGTTAGAAGTTATAAGTAAAAGAAAAAAAAAATCCTTCAAACTAGTTGAGACGAAAAGGTAGTTTAGAAAAAAAGACCTTTCCAATAAAATTAAACTATACAATAATTGCTAATAAAGCTATTCAAAATCGTAGTATTCGTATGAAAGAAAGAAAGAAAGAAAAAGAGTTTATTTGCACAAACATGACACATAACATAAAAAAAAAATAACAAATCTGTACAAAAAAGTGAAATTATGCGACACATCCGCGCAAAACGGCCAGCGCTCAGCAAAATGCTGGGGCTCATGTACTGAACAGAGTCACAGCGCTGATTTTCAGCGCTGTAGCTCTATTTTCAATTTATAAACGACATCTAGTAAAATCGAAGGAATTTTTTGAATTATTGACTATGACGTATGGAACAAATAATTTCTAACATTAAATAGTTCAGGACTTTGACGTTAATTTTTGTTTTTACGTAATGCATGTAAATAATTTTATGACATTTATTCTCACTCAATTATATTTTGCACGCCATTAAGGCAAAACATGACAGTGATTCAACTGAACTTTATGTAACATCTTGCATTTATATGTATACTCATGTTTTAGCAAAATAAATAATCTTCTATCTTTAATGCCTATGACAGGGTTTGCCACTAAAATCTATACAGAGGGATTCAGCTACCATTACTTATAATCCGAGTATCAACAGTCTACTGTTGATACTCGTACGAACCCCAGTAAGAACTGCATGGCCCATTCAACATAAAAAACAACCGAAAATTAATTATAAAATTATAGCCATCCACGAAAATGAACCCTTCTCCAGAACTCGGCAAACAGTCCTAATTGCTGGGTGTGCGTGACCAACCGTGGGAGCCAACATATGCCATCACTAAGCCAACTATTATAATCACAACTATACCCGATAATTTGCCACTAGACATGTTATGTGCAATCGATATGACATGCTACGTCCAAATTCGGTCAAGCATTTTTAGTGTGGGTAGAAAAAAGTTGAGAAAAGGACTGCCATTCTTCATGGGGCTTTCGAGGATTGAAGGATACGACAAGGCAACAACTTAATGACTTATGTTTTTGGTAGAGGCATTTTGACTAATGAACACTTAAAGACTAACTTCATACGGTCATGACAATTTTGACTGTCACTTCGGACCCTTAAAGACCTCATTATGGTCTTAAGAATTTGGACAGTCTTCAACAGTTCTTACTGGGTAGCACCTATAGCTACCCAGAAATAACCGGTGAAAACTGTCCAAAAACTACTGACTGGTGAACATATGAAGCCTTCAAGGGTCCAAACCCTAGAAACCTTCATATGTTCTTCAGAATGTTGACAGTATCTTCTCAAGGTCTTTCTAGGTAGTCCAAGTCTCCTGACCCTTCTTCAGCCTTTCAACCTGTAAAGACCTTGTACGGTCATGGATCAGAACCAATGGACTGATATAATTATAAGAAAATGTCAATGCATCGACTAGAGGCAACGACACACTCCGATCGATGGCCGAGGTTAAGGAACGAAGCCTAGGTCGCGGCTTCGGTGAGTTACCTTTGCTTGCCCTCTCCGGCCTTCCGAGAGTAAGGTTAGCGAAAGGGCTGCAAGCGGTCACTCTTTCGTCACCACAACTCTTCCTTTAGGGTCTTGGTGCAGCATATTCATAGAATTTGACTGGCCTGTTGGTCTAGTGATTAGTGGCCCTGACTGCTTAGCTGGAGGCCGTGGGATCGATTCCCACCCAGGACAAATGTCTCTCTATGATGAGCACGATCATTTGTGCATCATGTTTGCATTTTGAGAGTGATAGGTGATAAGCCGGATTGCCCATTCCACTGAACTCATATGCACAGCTGCAGGTCTGGTGCAGCGGGAAGCGGGCACAGTTATATGTATAGTTATATGAATTTATTTTATTTTATTCTATTTATTTTAATGAGCATTTACTAACATAGTTTTTAAGTGCTGCTAACATAATATGGATGTAAGTATCTGATATTAATTTAAAATAATAAATAGTAATAATAATTTGTTCTGTGTCTGGAGAGAAATATATGTTTATCAGTTGTCTAGTACTCATAGCACAAGCTCTGCTTAGTTTGAGACTAGATGGCGTTGTGTGATAGTTGTGGATATTATAAAACAGTGAGAGATATTTTTAATATCCTCATTTGGAGTGGGCTATTCTCAACTCCTCACCTTCTTTCCCAAGACGGAAAATTAGCGAGATTGCAGAAGGAATATCTTAAAGTATTTGTACTAAAGTGAAATCATTCCATGGCTGAAAATCTTCCAGAAACCGGAACTGACTTCTGCATAGTAATTTAACACACAGCGGACTAAAGAAAGAAATAAAAAAACACCGAAAGATAAAAGGAAGGCAGAGATTTTTTTTTTGGAGATCATAACAGAAAAATTTAAAGTTTTTAAGATACCTGGAAGGGTAAAGACTAGGGTTGAGAGAAAAATCCAGAAACTCCTGTAAGTAGAAATTACTGAGGATTTTTTACTGTGAAAATATTTGTCCAAACCGACCATTTTGAACTCTAAGATTTGATGACTACATAACTTGCTAAGATGGCTAAAATAAATAAAGAAGAAAAAATTTATATATGTGAAATGACGCAATCTAAAACTAACTAACAAACACAATCAATATGCGTCACATCCGTGCAAAACGGCCGAACGCTCAGCGTAAAACTGCGACGCATAATAAGATGAGCTCACTGCGCTGGTTTTAAGCGTGGGCCGGTGGCGGTGTCGACATAAAGACGCCGGAACGGTGCAGTGTACAAAGAGATTTGGATAGAAAAGGAAATAAAAATGTATTTGTTCGAACCACCAGGTAACATAACAAGCTTAAAACTTTGTGATTTTTCATGATACAGTTATGAAATTTTGTACATTGATTCTTTACATAAAACTACTAGACATGTGTTCCGAGTTCCGCATAATATAAACTAAAACCAATGTTGTATACTAACACAGACATTATTTCACATCGCAAATCAAAGAACGATCCATATCCTGAAAGAAAAAAAATCCTTGACTTTTACTTTCCTTTAAGAATGCTGAAGAACTTCGGATTGTCACTGAGCATTGTAAATGCGAAGTCGATTTATAGTTTATCACGTACGTAGTTGTGTAGGAGTTATTTTTGAACAGCTGGCGCGGTTATAGGTCACCGTACTACGGCGACTTTGTGGTTGTAGAAATTAATTCAGCGCACATGGCTAGCTGGCCGTTTTGCGCGGATTTTACGCCTATCCTCACTTTAAGGTATGCGCCATGTTTGACGTGAATAAACTGTTTTTCTTTCTTTTCTTCTACATGCAACCAGTTTCAGAATAGGGTATTTGCCTGTTTATTTTTGTACATTAAAAGGAAATCTTATTCTGAAAACCGCATCAAAATTTGTTACTAAATGAAGCAACAATTAGCATTCCAAATATTGGTTTGAAGAAGAGTGGGGGCGTGGTGGGAATATCTCGCTATCTCTTTTGAGCACACGTAACCTTATGACGGTGACGTCACATTTCAGTATGTACATCCTTGAAGTGTTATTTTTCCGTTTCCTTTTCCTTACGAGTTGTAGCTCGCGGGTTCAGACCACTGTTCTCAAAACGGTGAACGAAAACATCGTGTGAAAAACAGCATGACCTAGAACCAAAAATTCGAAGACGTGCAACATTCACCACATGCACTGGGCCCGCGTGGTGGATTACGGCCCATTCCCTGTCCTAGAGAGGAGGCCCGAGGTCCTGCAGTGGAAACATTGAAAGGCTGATTATGCTATACATACATCTCCCTAAAGGTGCCATTCGAACCTCGGCTGCAGGCTGCGGATGCAGGCAGCACATGCAGCGGCCACACGAAGCCGGTTGCAGCTGCACGGCTGGTTTTCTATGTAGTGGTATGGATTTTTGTAAAAACCATTCCTAACGCGGCTGCAGCCACACGTGCTGCCAAGCTTCGGTTGCGAGTGCAACCGCGACCTGCAGCCGCAGCCGATCGCAGACCATTAGTGCTGCGGCTGCAAGTCGATGCGCACGTAGTTACGTCACTGCAATCTGTTTAGACAAGTCCCGAAATAATCGCTACTCGGAGCCGATAGCGTTCATAATGGATTGAATCGTAGATTTGCGACTGGCAGCACGTGCAGCCAGCCTAGGAATCACTATGCACTACGGATGCAGGCAACGGCTGCGTGTAATGCGTGTGCTAGCTGCATCCGCAGCCTGCAGCCGACGCACGAATGGCATGGTCGACAGCAGGCTAATATTTATTTCTGAAAAAATGGTTTTTATAGGTTACATGGAAGAGAAGCAGGGAAAAAGCTAGTAATTTACATTGTGCCTTGAAAGTTCAAGTAAACTGTTTGAAATTTTCGGTATTCTCTCCTTTTTTCTTTTACTTGTGTATACAGTATATTAATTTCTGAACTAGCTGTTGCCAGTGGCTTTCACACTAGGAATTACACCTGTATCATGAGTGTGTTCATATGTTAACTATCTGAAGACCATACAAATGTTTGTTCCGGTCGGGAATCGAATCCGGGTCACGCAGCGCAAAACCCAATTGCTCAACTACTACCTACCATGCCGTCAATATGTGAGGATATCGTAATTCACCCACGTTTCATCCCCTTAGGGACTAAATATAGGAAAATCCTTTCTTACTGCTCGCCTATGCCATAAAAGGAATCCTTGTGAAAAATTCCACGCTCATAGGCTCTATATTTTCGACTGTGTGTTGAAATGTCAGTCAGTCAACCCGACGTACAGTGATTATCCGCGCTTACGATGTTGAAACTTCAACGGTCCGGACGTTTCGCTTTATCGTTTATATCGCGTACATCGAATGACTGGAACAACTTGCCTGCTGCGGTTTCCCGTCCGATAATAATTTAGGTGTCTTCAAGGCTAGAGTGAATAGGCTCTTAATAAACTAGTGCGCCTCATCATCAATGATTGCATCACTGGTCAAGCACTGGTTTATATCAATTTAAAAAAAAAACAGTTTCTCTTTTTATTTATGTATGTATGGATAGATATCGTAATTTTCAAATGAAAACTGGCTGTCAAAATTACTAGTCTAGCGTGGTAGCTACGCTTGAAATAATTAATAATTAAACAGGCAACAACATGACTCATCCTTATTTATTTATTTATTGGCACACCAACAGCATTACATACATGATTTTTAGCAAAAATAATATAAAAAACGTATTATCTGGTATGCATGCCCATTATAGGTATGCACGGCTTACACCATTAAATTATTACAACAAAAATTAAACATACAAAATGGAAAAAAAAAAACATACAATTATAAAAATAAAATAAAAGTAGAAAGAAGACAAAAAATAAAATAAAATGTATCATTATCATCCTCGATTCCTATTATATAAAAATCTCATGTCATAGTGTTATCCAGATAAAAGCGGCAGTAAGTGGCTCATCATCACTGCACGAATGCACGAGGAAGGCGGCCATCAGAGAGGAGTGGCGGCGCGTTGTGAACCTTGCCACCAACACCTGAAGTGATGACCACGACCACTCTGTCAAGAGTGATATCGACAAGGAAGAAGTGTTATCCATAGTGTTACTCATCCTAAACGGTTTTATATTTGGTAGGTCTGAGAATAAGTTGTGGGCTATCTTGTACCCTTTTGCCCTATTTTTTTTCTTTGATGAAATATATGGAAAAATATCGATTACCGAGACAGCTAGTCAAAATCAAAGAAAAACAAAATTATTCGTACTATAAAACCCCATAGAATAACATAAATAAATCGGTCGAAACCCTTCCACGCCCTTCAAGGTGAAGAGAGATACTCATAAAATTGATAACTCGTAAAAACCGTCATAAAAATATGGCGGCACGCTAATACGCGGTCGAAACGTGATTTCGATATGAATAATTCTAAATATTTTGTTTATTTTAGTTTCGATTTAACAAGATTTTCATCCCATCGCGTGATTTTTTAACTTTTATATCGCGGGAAGTTGTGATAATCTGATATCTACTTAACAAATGTTTCTTTTTAGGGTTCCGTACCCAAAGGGCTTTTTTTTTTTTTTTCGCCCCGGCGTTGCATCTCCATGCGCAGATCGTGCATGTGAGCAAGATCTGTTGCCTCCAGATCCCATGGTGGCTGGCAAGCAAGGAGGTTCGCCGCTTCGCAGGAAATCGTCCGGTATCCTCGCACCATCCGTATGGCCATGACCCTCTGGCATGCGTTCAGCCGGGCCGCCGGCTGCTTCCGCAGCGCCGGCGCCCACACCGGTGCGCCATAAAGGGCCATGGACCGAACGATTCCCGCGTAGAGCCTTCGGCAGGAGGCGTCTGGACCCCCCAGGTTAGGCAGGAGCCGCCCGAGGGCAGCCCCAGCCCGGTTTAGTTTGGGAGCCAGACGTCGGAAGTGCTCCTCGAAATCCCATCGGCTGTCGAGAACGAGTCCCAGGTACGTACCCAAAGGGCTAAGACTTCGCTGTCCGTGCATCTGTCACGTGGCTGTAGCTCATGAACCGTGATAGGTACACAGGTCAAATTTTCACAGATGATGTATTTCTGTTTTCGCTATAACAACAAACTCCCATACAACGAACGTAACCGTCCGAACCGAGCCCAAGTCGTCGACAACGCGTACTGTTCCACGCGCGCCTCAAGGATATGTCAGCAAACCGTAGGGGCCCAGCAGGGTCGAAGCCTACTGGGGCCAAGGGTCTGCTTCTGAAAGGAAGATTCGGATTCATTCGCAGAACGAATGTTTTGAATGCGTTCCTTCTTAACATTGTGAAAGGCAACGAAGGAGCAGGATCGTTTTTTTAGTCAGAAGTTAAAAGACTGACACACACTCCCGCTCCGCCCAAGAACGTGGGATGTCATCGGATGATTTTCCAACCGACAAAAAATAAAAAATACCACAAACAATAGGTTACTTCTAGGTAAGCGCGTCCCATCGTCAACCGCATCGTCGCTATCCATCAGGTGAGATAGCGGTCAAGCGCGAACCTATCAAGAATAAAAAAAAACATGATTTTTTGCCGTTTTTGGCTACGGACGGTACGGAAATATTCGTACGCGAACTCGACTCGCACTTTGGCGGATTTTTTAGTTTTGATTTCATATTCTGTGATTTAATTTTGTATGAACAAGTTTGATTACTTACGTTCTTGGATAAATTTCCTATAAATTGAACGCATTATATGTTATAGTCTCTACCCACAATTTTTTTTTTTTCGTTTTTATATGTAAAAAGTCATATTCCCGCCACCATTTTGTTTATGGCGCCCCTGCAGTTTGACAGTTCTTGACAGTTCTTGTTCGTGAAAAGGTTAAAATCGACGGACATTTACTTAAAAGAACCATTGGTTTCACTATGTTTATCTTAACTTCTCTATTAGTCTATATCTCGTGCAGTAGCGCCATTTCACATGATAAAAAGAAAGAAAGAAAAAAAAATATTTGGTACAGCACAATATTGGGTAAACACGAAAAAAAATAAAAAGAAGTAATAAAAAATGTAGTTATGTTGTGTTGTTGTCGTTGTTATGTTGTGATAAGTATAATCTATTATTTTTCTCGCAAACATCTGTGGTTATATTGGTCTATCTTTGGCTTTTGTTTCTATCGATGGCTAAGGAGTGGAATTCCCCTCCTGAATATGTTCTCTGATAGCTACACCCTAGGGTTCTTTAAGGCGTATATTCCCTTGAACATCTGGCCAGAGTTCACACATACTCGTCCTGACCCGCTGACCTTTAAAGTCATTTTATTTTCGATATATTGATTGATTTACATAAATGTTATATAGAATCTGAAAAACATTTAACCAGCACTTGTGGACCCCTTACATTCCTGATTTTTGTGTAAACTTATCAAATCAATTATTTAACTTATTTAGATGTTTTCAAGGCTAGAGTGATTAAGCTCTTAATAAACTAGTGTGCTGCTTGCCATCAGGTAGGATCGCAGTCAAGTTTATATTGTTGAAATAAAAATATTTTTCAGTATTTTGGCATCAATCATAAACTTTCGAACCGATAGCACAACATCACTGGGTGGGCACGAATCACTCCTCCCTTCCCCACTATGTACGCATTTGTTGAGAAGCTACAGTTTGAACAACTATAATACGAGTATAAAATATTCTACAACTTTCACGCAACGCCATCTAATCCCAAACTAAGAAGATTTTGTGCTATGGGTACTAGACCATTGTTAAACATACTTATACAGGGTGACTGGCAATTAGTGTACGATACTTAAACACGTGATTGTGCTCATAATACGCGCGCGCGCGTGTTCCGGATTTCGGCTCACTGATGCGGCTGAGAATCGCATCACTGATGCGTCGGATGCGCGACAGCCCCAATAGCCTCGTGGCTACTGTAGCCGGCAGGGTGGATGGCCTAATGGTGTCTCACTGGATGGCGGTACACAGACCGGCTTTCAGGTATGTGAAGTAGGCTCATTGTATTGTACTGTATTGTGTTGTATTGTATTGTATTGTTTTGTTTTGTATTGTATTGTTTGTCTTTTTGTTTTTCTTTAGTATGTATTTATTTAATGTTTTTCTTTTTAATGTTGTTGTTCAAGCTATGGATCTCTGGTCTGACAATAAAGTTAATTATTATTATTATTATTATTATAATAACAAACAATTTTTATTATGGGAGCAAAGCCGAAATCGTTAAAAAAATATCAGCTGTTCAGTACATTAGGCAAACATAAATGTACTGAACAGCTGATTTTTTTTCGCGATTTCTGTTTTGTTCCCATAGTAAAAGTTGTTGGATATCATGAGCACAATCACGTGTTTAAGTATCGTACACTAATTAACAGTCACCCTGTATATTATTATTTCTAAATACATTACACCCAGATACAACAAATGATCGTACTCAAAACACAAAAACATTTGTCCTGGTTTCGGAATCGAACCTACGACCTCCGGCATAGCAGTCAGAGCCACTAATCACTAAACCAACAGGCCAGTCGAACTATTGACATATGTGCGCGTTTTATTAAGAAAACTACAGAATAATTATTATAACTTTATATAATAACCAGCGTATTACAAGCCGAACAATAGTCTACAGTTCCATCAACTTTCACAGTTACCAAAACCTATTAAGTTCAAAGATGTTAGTATTTTAATAAATGAGAGAACGTCACAGCCATTCTCCCAACTTGAAATTAACTTTGGGCCCCTGGGACTTGTATGAAAGCTATGAATACGGTACGCCATACTCTGAAGCCATTGTTAGAGCCAGTAGATGTTGCTTCATGAACTTGCAACGGAACTTGTATTCAGTAGCACCCTTGTTGTCTTGTGGGTTAGCGCAGTGTGCTCGCTTTTTGATGGTAAGCGATGATCGCTTGAATATTTGTAATTTTTATTGAATTTTTGGGGATTACAACTTTCTTAGGCTGTAGTATAGCATAATCTTATAATATTCCAACTGCTGGGATTCTAGCCTACTTTCTAGAAGAGAGAATGGGCCATAATCCACCAAGCGCGCTCTTGGGCCGCCTCCGCACTAATCAGCCACCTCGGGTGGATTGATGGAAGTCATACGTCTTTGAATTTTTGGTTCTAGGATATACCGGTTTCCTCACGATGTTTTCCTTCACCGTTTTGGGAGCAATGGTGATGAAATAGATTACACAAATTGTGCGCAGTGGGCCCTCGCCTACGGCCTTGCACCCAAAGGGGCCTCGCACAAGCGAGGGCTCTTTAAGAACAAAGATTTTTTTTATAATTGGTAGGTTCGTGTTTGGCCACTATTTCACCTGATGGTAAGCGATGATGTCTCGTTTTCGAATTAATAAAAGAAAAAGGCCTCGCTGATGTGCCTTTACCCATGTATAAATTAGTTCACGCTACGCCTCTGCACAAAGTAATGCACCTGTGCGAACCCACCACCTACAACTCCTAAATCGGAGCCGTTACCGCTGGACTACCACTGTTCACTCTTACGATACCTTCACGCTCCGGCCGTCATCGTAAGAGACGCCCTTGGCATTGGGAGAGGCAGGAAAATAATCGGTCCAGGTCTAGGTGACTTTTATATGTGAATTTATATGTTTCTGAATAACACCCACGATACAGAAGTATTTCCTAGTGTAGGGCTATGTTTATTTATTTATAATATTCTTTATTGTACACCGCATAAGAAGAAAAATGCAGGACAAACATTTAATAACTATATTCTGTACACTCATTGTACAGTGTTTACTTATTTTTGTAAATTTATGTAATGCCTTATCGCACAGGGCAATTATACAAACAGAAAAAAAAACTTGAGAATTACATTTCCGATTTGATTCAATCTTTATCTTACTTTTCTTTATATAATAATAATATAGATACACATTTCAAAAACCCTAGATCCCACACTAGGATTTCCTGTGTACAGACCCCACAATCAAAATCCTAACGTGGTGTCTCCCTCAGTCTGAGAACAAAGTTGCATATAAAATATATAATATAATATTCCACAACTATCACACAACGCCGTCTAGTCCCAAGCTAAGCAGAGCTTGTGTTAAGGGTACCAGACAACTGATAAACATACTTATATATTTCTAAATACATACATATTATAAATAAATTACACCCAGACACAGAACAAATGATCGTGCTCATCACACAAACATTTGTCCTGGGTGGGAATCGAACCCATGACCTCCGGCATAGCAGTCAGGGCAACCAACCACTAGACCAACAGGCCAGTCAGTTACTTGGCATAAACTTAAATACTGAAAGCACAGTATTATAAAAATGAAAATCAAACTGAAAAAAAAAAAACTAAAAGAAAAGAGTATAATAAACAATCGTATGTGTATAACTGTATAATGTATAAGTGTGAGGTGAATTTGTATGTCAGTGTGTAGGTATGTGCAGAATTACCTCAGTGCGCGTATTTTAAAATTATTTTACCTAAAACTGTACACATTCAATGTTAATCCCTAAGCCTAACTTTCGAAACTCATACGGTTTTGTGCCAATATTCATGACTAAAATGCCCGTGTGTGAACAAAACAAAACAACCACTGATACCATATATCACAATTCGCTTTCGCACTAAAATTTTAACATAGCTTTGGGATTTTTATCCCAATGCTATGTTAAAATTTTAATACCTACGTATATTGTTATTGGAAAGGAATGTATTAATTGTAAACATGTTGGCAAGCACGGAAGATCTGCTCAAATCTGATCTGCGCAAGTTCGATCTTGTATGGAGTACTGCTCTCGTCTTTAGATGGATCTGCCCGATACCATCTTGATGCACTTGAGGCAATTGAGAAACGAACCAGGAGGATCATTGGCAATAATGCACTCGTTGAGTCGAGGCTTCAAAGTCTTGAGCATCGACGCCGAGTTGCTAGCCTGTCGGTTTTCTACCGGTTGCATTTCTGAGAGTGTGCGTCGGAATTGCATAACCTAATTCCACCTAGCCCGTTCCATCATCGGACCACCAGGCGTACGGCAATGCACCACCGGAATATGATGGACATCCCGCCTATACGCACGAAACGTTTTGGGAACACATTCATTGTGCGCACAGATAAGGAGTGGAATTCCTTGCCGGAATCTGTGTTTCCTGATGACTACAACCCGGGAATCTTTAAGTCAAGAGTGAATAGATTACTTCTAGGTAAGCGCGCTCCATCGTCGACCGCTTCGTCGCTTTCCATCAGGTGAGATAGCCGTCAAGCGCGAACCTATCAAGAATTTTAAAAAAAATGTTACTAATATATATGCTTATACTATTCATTTTTAAATAAAACATTGCCTCACTTTCATATATATGTGAACTCACGTTCTCATTTCTTGCTATAACACATTCTATCAGTAGCTAAGTCCATCGCAGCACTCTGTCAACGCGCGAACAGTCAAATGTGCGAAATGTCAAACGAGCGAAAACATTAAATAGTCAATAAGATTTTTTAAATTTTCCAATTTTAAGAACCTTCTACAAAGCATTAGAAATCTTAGCTTACACTTAAAAGACGAATGAAATCGGTAAAGTCGTTCTCAAGTTATGACGTGACCAAGGGAAACAGGACTTCATATTTATCTTCTCTATCTATATATTTAAAAGGTGCATTAACACTGAAGCGAAGCTGGGCGGGTTGAGCGGAAAAGAGCAGTGAAAAGTGGCAAGTGTTTCCACTGATGCGGAGCGGGGTGGACTGGAGTTGAGATATTCTCCGCTTCGTGCTCCCCGCGCTGTACCACAGCCTGCTCGACTCCGTTCTATCCGGCTCGAGCCCACATGTTCATATGTTTTATTTGAAAGTCCGTTGAGCTCCACTTCGCTCCAATTACACTGTTTTCACTGATCCGGAGTGGAGATTTCGAACACTGATTGCCCAATTGACACTTCAATCTGCCCATCTCCGTGACATTGGAAACCCAAACTAAAGCATAAAGTTTCCGAGAAAGTTAAGCAGGAAAACGAGTTTTAATAAAAATAAAACGCTGAACTTATTTCTCCAGACAAAGTTTAGCTGGCCTGTTTGAACGAGGCACAGAAAACAAAAATTATTGGCCGTTAATATTTTTATGAATTAATAAAATTAAAAAATAAGTTAACACCCTCGCTCCGTTCGGGTTTTATTAAAATGCAGTACGCTTTAAAAATATATAATATGCTGTGGTATGACCTCAAAGTGAAATATTATGATATGTTGTTTTTATAAATGAACATTACTCCATGTGTTACGTATATATACGTTTTACTAACTATATAATCTTATTCTTTTAGTTTGCATATTTACTTGCATGTGTGTGTGCACATGATTTCTGTGTGTTTAAGCTATTTGCTATGAAACCCAGCGTTCTGAGTTTTCGCTTTATTGGTTCCTGTTGGTACTAGTTATAGTATAATATTCCACAATTGTCACATAACCCCATCTAGTCCCGAGCTAAGCAGATCTTGTGTTATGAGTACTAGACAACTTATAAACATACTTATATATTTTTAAATACAATTTAATAAATAACACCCAGACACAGAACAAATGATTGTGCTTATCACTTAAACATTTGTCCTGGGTGGGAATCGAACCCACGACCTCTGACATAGCAGTCAGAATCACTAACCACTAGACCAACAGGCCTGTCAAAAAAAGTATACTCTAACAAAAAGTATACTTTAAATAGTATACTTAATATAACTAAGTATATACAGTTTATGTATTCGATTAACAATAATATTCCCACTGCTGGTACTCAGGCTTTTTCTCTAGGTGGTGGAATGGGCCCATGGGAAGGAATCCACCACAAGGGCCCAGCGTGGATTAGTGGATGTCACATGACTTCGATTTTTTGAGTCTTAGGATAAGCCTGTTTCCTTACGATGTTATCCTTCATCGAATTTAAAATTTATTTATTTTATTTATTTATTTATTAATTCTTTATGCACACAAAAGTACAAAGGCGGACTTAATGCCTTAGGGCATTTTCTACCAGTCAACCTTTGGGTGATGCAGAGACAACAGGTGGTAGGTGCAATATTATATTTACTATACGGTTATTAAAATTAACCGTATAGTAAATATAAATTTGCTAAATGATCCTGAAATCCACATCAGCCCCCCTAGCCAAGTTTCAACTGTTTGTTCTGACGTCATCTCAACGGTCAGTTACGTGGCCAGAACAAAGGAATAGAAGGCGTGGCCGACTCGAGGCGATCAACGAAAAGAGAATCGAAACGAAACGGTTTTCGGCAGAATATGGCAGAATCAGTTGGGTAAATCAAAAACAAGGCCAGACATACATATATGAAAATGAATATAATAATTATAAATATCTATTGGTATATAAAACAAAAAAATACTTCTACCTAAGTCCAGCTATGTCCGTTGTAGACTTTACAATAATCCAACCGATGTGTTCTAAACGAAGATGGTTATACACAAATAAACCATTTTTTTTTTATTAGTTTTATAGCATACGCCAGGAATACGCTAGTTTTACATTAAAGCTTATAGATTACCACTCTGTCATTAGTACATAATAATTAGTAGTGTCATACATAGGTTAGGCAATAATAAGGCTCGCTAGTCTAATTCAAAGGCTAAACCGGCCGAAGTCGGTTCGTCGCGGCACCGACATAGCGACACTAGGAATCACTAATGAGGGTGTGGTTCCAGTGACAGCGGGCTGCGTACCATCCTGGAGTTTTGGGAATTGATGCACGGAATCTTGGTTTTATTTTCAACTAGCGACCCGCCCCGGCTTCGCACGGGTGCAACGCTGATACTAAATATACTACAGATTTTTTTTACAAAATTTGACAGGCCTGTAGGTCTAGTGGTTAGTGACTCTGACTGCTATGCCGGAGGTCGTGGGTTCGATTCCCACCCAGGACAAAAATATTTGTGTGATGAGCACAATCATTTGTTCTGTGTCTGGGTGCAATTTATATAAAATATGTAAGTATTTAGAAATATTTAAGTATGTTTGTCAGTTTTCTAGTACTCATAACACAAGCTCTGCTTAGCTTGGGGCTAGACGGCGTTGTGTGATAGTTGTGTAAATATTATATATTATTAATTACTATATACAACTTTCACAGCTCTTTTGCCGTTAGACAATACAAACATGTTTTCTTTTGAGGTTACTCTTGAAAGAACGACATAAAAATTGGCCATGTGAAAAACACTCGACGCTCAAATCTAAGCCTGCAATGATCGGTAAAGTTAGTAGTAAATAAAACTGAAGGCTGTATCCCTAGTTTTAAACACATTCAGTACGGAACGAGTTCTAATACGTGCTCGTCCTCGCCTCTACCGTACGGAGACCGTAACAAAAAAACTTTCAGTTTCTTAAATGTTACGGGGTCTAATAAGCCCCTTACCGCCATAATGATAGTTTTTAAACGAGTGGCAAGGAATCGAAATAATGTAATAATGAGTGCCGCCGTCAACATGTTAAGAACATACATTTTGACAAGCCTATTATTTATGAATTAATGATATTTTTAAAGACATGATCCGATTTTTTTTTTAATTTGATAAAAACTAGTGCTTGATTGCGATCCCACCTGATGGTAAGCAGTGAGCAATCGTTGATGGTGAGGCGCACTAGATTATTAAGAGCCTATTCATTCTAGCCGTGAAGATACCCAAATTATAATCGGATGGGAAGATATCAACAGGCAAATTGTTCCAGTCCTTCGATGTATATGTAATTATGTTAGGACACTATTATTTTGCATGCTAACATAAGATAAATGTGGTCAAACTGTACCTTAACACAATCTTTTTAAACTCATATTATGCAATTAAAGTTATTGATTGATTGAGTTTTTGACATTTGATGACACCCAATAAACGAATCTAAAGATAATATTATAATATCTTTTACTATATTTTTAGTTAGCACTCTAATAACAATTAGATTTATATTAAAACTCTCAATACGTTTTTGCTGGCGTGTACCACCGATGTAGCCCCAAGTATTTCCTATATTATTTTCCGGATCCAAAAAAGTTTTTTTTTGGTGACTTAACAACAAATTTTCTGTTTTCAGATTTATTCCTATATCTATACTATAAGACCTTACTTTATGCCAATTTTTAGGATTCTGGGTCAACGGAATATACATTTTTTGCGACATAAACGGCCGTATCTTTTTTTTTTCGTTTACTCAGAATTTTTAATTGTTCTCAGCTTCAAGGGACCGCAAACTTGAATGTGTGGTTTTAATTTTAACTCAATACTTCCACGCGTCCACGAGATAAGGGGTCTTCACAGATAGACAGACAGACGGACGGACAACAAGGTGATCTTATAAGGGTTCCGTTTTTTCATTTTGAGGTAAGAAACCCTAAAAAAGAATAAAAGCATCCCTAACTACCTAAAAACAATCTAAAATATGACGACCAAAAACTCTTCTAGTAGTAATCCAGATGGACTCTCAAACAGTCGCTTGGAGACTAAAGAGAGAGTTTCCTCAAGTCCTCATTTAGAAGGCTAAAAGAATAAACGGGGCAGTCACTGGACAGCCTGCGTAGAAATCTGTTAGGTAATCAAACATACTGCTGAATATCTATAATGATAGATTGCAATAATATAAAAACGAAAAAAAAAACTCCGCTGCATCGTCTGTCGACTGATAATGTACTTAACAACTGGTACCATTGCCACCATTTATAGCAATGCTTATCGTGTGTCCTAGGAAAAGACATCAACAAGTCGACACTAATCATAATAAAAAAAAAAATTGATCTCCCCTCTATTTTATGCATGATAAAAAAAAACCTTTAGTTGCAAAACATACCTAATTCTGACAAACATACAACTTTATATCTTCTATAATATATATAAAAGCGAAATACCACTCACTGATTAATCACGAAATCTCAGAAACTATAACACCTACAAACTTAAAATATGGCAGGTAGGTTTCACCCCTAAGGGTGTAAAACGGGGGTTGGAATTTTGTATGGGGAAACCGACGAAGCCGCTGGCAGAAGCAAGTGTTAAAAAAAAATACACCACCACCATCTCTGCTGAACTCCATGTGTAGCGAGATCGGTGAGCTTACTCTGCAAGGGTACGTGGTGTGCTTAACTACTTTTAAATTATTGCTTTTTAATTACTAACATTAGTTATAAGTAAAATTCTTGTTACTAACAACTTTGGACTTTTCTGTCTGACATAAATGATTTTTATTTATTTATAATAAAGAAAGGACTATATATTATATATAGTCCTTTCTTTATTTCCTTTTTTTGTCCTTGGTAGGTATAGTTAAAATATATTTTTTTTAAATATGCTTTACCTTACATAATAAACTAGCTTCTGCCCGCGGCTTCACTCGCGTGAATGTAGGTTTCTCGATACAAACTTTGGACCCCCACTTCATCCCCTTAGGGAGTGATTTTTGGAAAATCCTTTCTTAGTGCTCTCCTACGTCATAAAAGGAAACCTTGTGCAAAATTTCACGCTTCTTATCCCAGTAGTTTCGGCTGTGCGTTGATATATCAGTCAGTCAGTTTCCCCTTTTATATATATAGACTAGCTTCTGCCAGCGTCAATATAGGTTTCACCATACAAACTTTGAACCTCCGTTTCATACCCTTAAGAGAAGAATTTTAAAAAATCCTCTCTTAGTGCTCGCCTAGGTCATAAAAGGAAACCTTGTGCAAAATTTCACGCTCCTAGTCCCCGTAGTTTCGGCTGTGCGTTGATATGTCAGTCAGTCAGTTTCCCCTTTTTTATATATAGATGACTAAGTCCGATTGAAAATCCATAATGACAAAACTTCTGTTTTTTTACTGCAACATTATTTCCCAGAATTAGTCGCGACGAATTTAAATACACGTTGACTCTACAAAGTTTTATAATGTAAAAGAAAATTATACACACTGAATTTAACACGAACAAACAGACGGGAAAACTGAGAATAAAATGTAAATGCCCTTACACGAGTAGAAAATGATTTATTAAAATTTGGAAACACCACAAGTCTTCAGGGATGAGAGCGAGGGACGAAATGTCAAAGACCTGTGAACTAACCTTGAAATAAACTTATGTGGGTACTGCTACGTAATATCGTTAGCATTGCTGTTTGGGTATTTTGTTTTGAAATATAGTACGAAGACATGATAAACCGTAGGGGCCTAGCTGATCCGAAGCCTACTGAGACTGGGGTAACTTCCGAAAGGTAAACCCGTAGTCCTGGAACGCAAGGCAAGGAAAGAACATAGTTTTTCGTCAGTATAAATCTGATACGTCCCCCCGCTTGTGCCCTAGAGCGAGAGAAGTCATTGGAAGAAGTCCCAACTAAACAAAAAAAAAGTACTACAATGTTGAATAATTTAACCTTTGGAATAGTTCGAAAGAGTTACCGTGGCCTTGAAACGCAAACGGCAGCTAAAAGAACACGGCAGCCCGATTAGGTTATAGTCAGTAAAAGTCTGAATCTCCATCTCACTCCACCTAGAGTGGGAGAAGTTATTGATGACTAGACCATCAGAAAAAAAAGTAGTAAATAGGATGAGAATTGCACTCACACAAAAATTTGTTCAAAACTAGAATCTAAGATTAGAATCTAATTTATTTATTTTAATTAATTACAACGGTTAGGTTTTTTATTATTTATTTTAGGTTATTATGGATAGGCTCGCGTTTAACCACTATCTCACCTGGTGGTAAGCGATGATGTGGCCGACGATGTAGCACGCTTGCTTAGAAGTAACCTATAGACCCCTAAGTAGCGTAACGCCGTACGTCTAGTGATCCGATGATGGAACGGGCTTGGTGGAATTAGATTGTGCAATTCCAGTGCACACTTTCCGAAATGTAAACGATAGAAAACTGACAGGTTAGCAACCCGGCGTCGATGCCCAAGGCTTTGTAGATTCGAATCGACAATTGCATCATTGCCCATGATCCTATTGACTCGCCTCTGGTATTTGGCAGACCCATCCCAAAGATGAGTACAGTAACTTGATACAATACAACACATTAACTCACTAGCATATTCAATTCGCTAATCGCTTGTGACTGATGCCACTACCAGTCCCGACCCAAATCATCAATGCTTGTAAGTCGGCATGACACGAGGCTTTACCATCAAACCAGGTTGACTGATGGCCCTAGCTCATCACGTCTAGACAGCCTAATATAGGAACGATTAAATATCTCGTCATATACGCTGGGTTATTTATTTATCGTTGATAAGGCCGGTCACAAACTATAGGACCTAAAGCCGATTGTTGAATTATATAGTTACCTAATGGAGCTATTTGTCGTTATTAATGATCAGTTGTTAATACGTACGTGTTAGGTCAGCTAGGTTCGCTGTTTAACAGATTCATTGTACCTAGTCATTTGTTGTGAAATGAGTTAAATTGAACACGCGATTTAGAAGTGAAAATTTGTGTTTTAACGCGTATTGTCCCTTGTACATCTGGCCGGAGTTAAATGCACACATACTCGTACCGATCGCGTTTTAACGTTTGGCTCGCATAATCGCGTTTAGCCGCTGTCACTAGTGTCACTTGTCTGTATTTTTCTTTTGTTGTATTTTTACAAGTGACACTAGTGACAGCGGCTAAACGCGATTATGCGAGCCAAACGTTAAAACGCGATTAGTTTTATTGGTGAATTCCGCTCTTAATATATACCTGTTTCTGACTCTAATTCAAGTATATTACGCACTCAGCACCATTTTCATAAGCATTTTCTAGAGAAGCAGGCTTTGTGGTCTGCTGGCCGCCCACATAAATTATTTTATTGCAAGCCAATTTGTTTTTAGGGTTCCTTACCTCAAAAGGAAAAAACGGAACCTTTATAGGATCACTTTGTTGTCCGTCCATCTGTCTGTCTGTCTGAAAATATAGCGCTGTAGTTATAATAATAATGTTCCACAACTTCATACGACATCTAGTTCAAAACTAAACAGAGCTTGTGGTATGAGTACTAGACAACTAATAAACAGTATACTTACGTTAGTGGCCCTGATTGCTATACCGGAGGTCGTGGGTTCGATTCCCACTAAAGAAAAATGTTTGTGTGATAAGCACGATATTTTTTTCTGTATCTGGGTGTAATTTATCTAAAGATGTAGTGTATCTGAAATAACACGATACATACACTGTCTCGTGTGCTGTGTACGCGTGCATTGTCGAGCGAGTGATCCTAAGTTGATCAGACACTCCCCACTGACACTATCTCCCGCTCCGCCCAAGAGCGAGGGATGTCATAAGATAATTTTTCCACCGAAAAAAAAGTGGTAGTAGAGGAATAAACAAGATACAACAAGTTTATAATATGTTTGTATTTAGAAATATATAAGTATGTTTATAAGTTGTCTAGTACTCATAGCACGGTTCTGCAATAGTTGTGGATAAAAGAAATAAACCGGGCAAGTGTGAGTCGGACTTGCCCGATTTCATAAAGTGGTTTTCCCACCAAAAAAAAAATAACTACAAATTACTTAACTACTATACTTGTGCTATGTGACTTTACTTCATGTCAAATTTCAAGATTCTAGGTCAACGGGAAATACCTTATGAATTTTGATTCCCTTGAGTGTGAAGCTTGAGTCGAAGTATAAGTTTTTTGCAACATAAACGGCCGTATCTTTTTGTTCGTTAACTCAGAAGTTTGACTTTTTCATAGCTGCAGGGGACCACAGACCTGAGTATATGGTTTATATTTCAACTCGATACCTCCGCATACCCGTGATAAAGGGTCTTGATAGACAGACCGACAGACAGATGGACAACTTAGTGATCCTATAAGGGTACGAAAACCTAAAAAGAAACAAAAGTCAATTTGTATGAGTGACACTCACTGATCGATGGAAACTTTTAACAGTGCTATTATCTAGCTAGCCTCGTAAACTATGTTGTTGCCAACTAAGGCACACTTTAAACAACAATACAAATAGTTCGTTTACCATCAGCGAATGAATGAACACGATGCTCCTTCCAATCGTGGGCAACAATTGTCCCACAAATAGTCGCCACGTGTGGAGGTCTCACGCAACAGAAACCTAGTTAAATATTAAAAGTGCAGTTAGCGACAACGCCAGTTAACCAGTGATTGGCCACAGTTACTGTTACCGCATAATTGAACGTGCTAACTAGACAATCCAGCGTGGCTTTTAATTCTAAAGAGAAAGAGTGTGAAATGCAGTTTTAAAAGTATTGTTCAAGTCTGACTCACGTCTGACCATTATCTCACTTGATGGTAAGCGATGATGTGGCCGACGATGGAGCACGTTTGCCTAGAAGTAACCTTTTTACTTAAAGAGTTTATAGTTTCCGGCAGAGAATTCCACTCCTTAGCTATTCGCAAGATGAATGTGAAAACGATTTATACGTAAAAAAAAAATGGGTGGGATGTCCACCACTTACCAGTGGTTCCTCGCCGTGGTTTTTGTGTTTGAATCCATGATCTACTCGTAAATCGGGGCTGTTAACACTAGGCCAGCGCTAGCTGCGCTCCCCAAAAAACAAATTGAAACCTTTTCATCATCATGATCATCATTTCAGCCGAAGGACTTCCACTGTTGGACATGGGACGACCAAGTTTCGCCACAACGAACGTTCCTTGGTGTCTCGCGTCCATCGTGACTTTTACCAGGTCATCGGTCCACCTCGTGGGAGCTTTGTACTTTAACTAAATTCATATATAGATCATAATAATGAGTAACAACGGACTAATGGATACGTTAGTACGTAAATGACGGTAAACAGATCATGAAATAGGTAATACAATCAAACATGTTCAATCAACGCAATCCGATGTAGCATTAGACAACACATTGGACAGGTGATCGAGTTTACGAACTTAAGAGCGCTCAACCCGGGATACATTTCCACACAATCACTCTTAAATGATTATGGCGTTATTACACATCTTTTCCTAGATATCTTTTGGATATAATCTAAGTTTCTATTGAAATAAAAACATAAATATTCATATATTTATGGTTTTATTAATATTCTTCTGTTTCCTTCTTCTTTTCTTTTATTTTGTGTGTACATAAATTGTTAATAAAATAAATAAATTTGTCTAATCCAGTGAAGAAAGACCTCGAAAATCTACTATTTTGCGTAAAATTTGGACCTTTAAAAAAGTAAAGAAAAATATTTATAGAAACCTTGCCATTTAATCAAGATTGTTAACAATGAATTTTTTTCTCAAAAACTTTTAAGGTTTAAAAAAAAACACGTATTTACTGGAACGAGTTTTGTGAAATATTTGCGTGAGTCCCAATAGAGCGTGAAAGCGTTATTTCTCTTTTTTCGCGTTGCCTCTTCATCTAAGATTGAGTTGGATGAAACAACAACCATGTTCACGTTGATGATAGGCAAATCGGGAAGGGGCCTCTTAATTGTTTCCGAATGTGACTAACTGACCATTATTTAGACTTTAAAAATGAATCTACATAAGTTTTACATATCTTTTTTAAGGAAAAAAGGGTAATGCAGTCTGCAAAATTCAATTTATCTTAAGTTTTTTGCATTTTGCAGGTCTTTGTCAATTCTATGTGTACTAAAATATGATTGGTATTTATTTACGGAATTAAAATTTTCAATCCTATTTCATGAAAAAATGTTTGGATTTTTTTTTTCTTACACTTTAAGCACCAGTGCTTACACCTTCTGTTGAGTTTCTTGAAGATTCTTCTCCAAAGAGATATACGGTTGGAAATGTACAACTAGCTGTACCTTTTTCACAGACTCTTCGACAGTACAAAAGTGAGTAAGAAAAACAGTAAATTGCGTGCTTAGGGGTGTTTTGAATATCATGCCCCGCACTCGAAACTCCCGCTGATGGCCTTTTCATACAAGTATTTATTTTAATGCGTGGAATACGCACGCGGGACGCGGGGCGTGATTCTGGACAGAAGCCCTGCGCGGGACCCCGCGTGTTTGTCATCCATTGTACACAACCACAATGCACAGCAGCCCGCAGAAAACTAGATCGTAAGCGTGTCTCGCGCTGCGTGAAATTTTCTGCATGCGGGCCAATTCCGCATGCGTGATGGAAAGTGCATGATATTAAAACACACTAAGATATAAGGGACAGGAATAAGAGCGGTTTTTGCAGTGTGTTGCAAAATTAATTTGAAGCGTAAACTGGTTTTTAGCTTTATGTAATTGCAACTTCAATTCTAACCCTTGATCATACAAAAGAGTTTTATTATATTAGGTACAGATTTAGATTACTATTTTAACAGGAGAGTAACAATCAAGATTATTGTAACATACACTTGTTCCAGTGATTAATTTATTAGGTTACGTCTCCCAATCATATCGAGGCTTACTACCAGCTCTAGCTATGTCTAAATATAGGCGGAAACTAAGCTTTAGGGATTAAGCCTCTGACGTATTGATATATGTGTTGTACGTATGTAACCATTTGTGCTGCAGTTTGACGGAAACATTAGATTTGACAAATCAGTTGTCAGAGAAATTATGTGATCTTGTCTTTGTGGTTGCCGACTGTTTTGATCTTTAAATAAGGGACTAAGGGCGAGTTTCTGAATTGAGTATTTTGATTTAAGTATGTCTTAAACCATACTTTAATGGCAAATTTTGACAGATTTGCAGGCTAAAGTTTTGAGAAATACTCAACTTCAAATGCTTAATTCAGAAATCGGGGGTAGGTCTAGTGGTTAGTGACCCTGACTGTGGCACTGTTAAAAGTTTCCATCTATCAGTAAGTGTCAAATTGACAGAACGCTAGTAAAAATTCTGAGTATAAGGCTGATGGCCAATTGTACTCATGACGCAGCCCCTAATCGCTTACAACGCAGCGACGTGGTGTTCTTTACTCTAAAAAATAACGATAGTGCTTTACGTTTAGATTACTGTAGATTAAGGATCAATTCCTTAACTTGAATATTAGGT
This sequence comes from Mythimna pallens, assembly GCA_961205895.1. NCBI lineage: Eukaryota > Metazoa > Arthropoda > Insecta > Lepidoptera > Noctuidae > Mythimna > Mythimna pallens. The sequence continues at coordinate 3,976,290 of OY540824.1, forward strand.
ATTGAGAACGTACTTTTAAGCTAAAGTAGAGATACCAGCCCCCCTAGTGAAGTTAAGAACGTTTCGTTTCGTTCCACGCCTTCGATTCCTTTGTTCTGACGTCATCTCATCGCCCAGTCACGTGGTCAGAACAAAGGAATCGAAGTCGTGGCCTACTCGAGGCTCGAACGCCTCGAGTAGGCCAGGGCAAGAGGATCGAAACGAAGCAGATGTAACTTGGCTGGGAGGGCAGGACTTTGAGATTGTTCTTAAAACGCAAAGGGCAACTGAAGGAACATGGGTGGGTTTTATTCTCACACAGCGGTAGAAGTTATTTGCCGATTTCCCGCCTAAAAAAAGCTAAAATACAGATGGTCAATTAAATTGAAACCCACATGTGTTCTTTCAGTTATCCCTTGCGTAGTATATCCATAGCAGCTTATAAATCTAAAAATAAACATAACTTATCAAAGTACAGTTAACAAAAAGAAAAATATAAAAAAGCTATACTAATGGATAGAATCAATATATCAACTTTAATTCAATACCGTTACTAAACGAAATTCTTCAAAAAAACTATTTTTACCGCAATCTGTAAAGTTAGCGCTCAGCAAACAGATGACGTTACTAGTAAATAATAGTTTTTTAAACAGTTTATATGTGTATTAATATTTAGAGGATCTCATCAACCGCTCACTTACTACTATACGAACACAGCAACCAACTTAAATGTTGTGCGTCACAAATATTAAAATAAAACGTAACAAATATTATACTATAATTAATATAATTATTCTGTTTTAAGTAGCGCCTCGAGCCGCCTAGAGCAGTGGTGACCTTGTAGTAACAGTCCCAGCTTACGTGTTGTAGGTCGTGGGTTCAAACCCAGCTAGGCACATTACTTTGTGTAATTAATTTCATCACCGCTGCTCTCAAAACGGTGAAGGAAAACATCGTGAGGAAACCGGCATGTCCTTAAACCAAAAATTCGAATACGTGTAACATTCACCAACCTGCACTGAGCCCGCGTGGTGGCGTACGGCCCATTCCCTCTTCCCTAAGTCCCAGCATTGGGAATATTATTAGGATGATTATACTTATGCAATGCTGTAAGTACGGCGCCGGTGCCTCGAATAAGACTATGACTGTAGAATTAACTATTAATCAAGAGAAAGAATCGCTACCTTCATACTTTGTTAACCATTTACGTTTGAATTTTACCTTTAACCTCAAGACCCGTATTACAGAACTACAATCAATACTCAAGCATTACTTAAAACGAGTCTCAGTTGGAGTTTTCGTTTTAGAACTTGACTTGAGCAGAGAAACTACAATCAATAATCACCTGAGCAATGTCACTTTAAAATGATATTTTTTATGTATTATAGAACAGTGCTTGAGTGAGCTCCACTCAATGTGTCCTTATTTTAAAATCACAATCAGCTCAGAATCTCTGCTTGAGGCGAGATTTGATCTTTGTTTTCGCAAGTGTAGTCGAGACCACGCTTGAGCATAGATTCTCATGGAAATTGTTGTGGATTTGAATCAGAGATCAGAATCTCTACTCAAGCGTAGTTTCGTTTGATTTGAGTTTGAGGATAGTTCCAAAATAAACTGAACGCTTAAGTCAAGATTCTTTGCTCAAGCTATAATCGGTTGAACGCAGTTTAAGTAGTACTTGAGTAAGGTTCTGTAATACGGGCCTAAGTGCTCGGCCACACTGGCAGCGCGGTGCGGGGAGCGGCGCGGGTGCGGGAACGCGCGCAGTTTGCTTGGCCAGAATGGCAGAGCGGCGCGGGGAGCGGCGCGGGTGCAGGGACGCACGCTATAGTGCCTGTTCGCAGTCGAGCGTAGCGATGGGCGATTCCGAGATGTTATAAAAATCGAAAGAATCGGAGTCGTTAAAATAAACCATCGTAACTATAACTATATGAACGAGCTATGGCATGAGATACCCGCGCGCATCCCTTGTTGAGCAGCCCGCACCGCTTCCCGCGCCCGCTTTCCCACTATGGACACTCAAATGAGGTTCTTATGTTTGAGATTGCCGCGCCGCGCCCGCTCCGCACCCGTCCGAGCACTAACTTTTGTTTTTTTCTGTGTACTTCATAACGAAAACAACATTTAAAAAGTGTTAATGTAAGATGCCCACAACCATAGGCACGTATAATTTTATTTATCGTGTACTATAATTATCTTCCTATCAATTTTCCCGATCACGTAACCAATGGAACGTAATTTACTAATCAAAACTGCTCGCGACCGAGATCTGGAGCCTTATCATAACGTATTAAAAGAACAGGCGTGCAAGCAAGAAAAAGGGATGGACCTACACACCCTATATAGCTGCATCCCTTTAATAGTACCATTTATATCGTCAACTTAACTTACAGATCGCGATAAGAGTTCGTGGTAGAGCCTTTGTTTACAGTTTTGGAAAACATAAAAAGAAGAGCGTATATTATGTACTTACATATGTGTGTATGTTCGCTTCCATGTTGACCTGAGGATTAAAGAAAACAAGGTGTATATAGTGCATGTACAGTTACTGGGGAATACACCTGAGGGAGGAACTCAAACCCAATGTCCTATGTAAGCGAAACAACGCGACTGGGAACGCGAAGCGATGCGGTGCGTTTGTAACCAGCAATTGACCTACACTCTATCGCCATCGCGATAGAGTTTAGGCCGCCTCCTACGTAACCAATCGCACGTGGGTGCGGTGCAGTGACGAGCGAAGCAAAGCAGACGCAAACGGTTTGATATTTTCACGCAAACTATTGCAGTGCGATGATTTGTTTTTATATAAATGACGATTGAAGCGGCGACTTCACGCGCACGTAGGATAGATTCACCGCGTTGAGTTAAATTCGCGTGAACCGCACCGGATCGCTTCGTAACCGCAGTCGTGTTGAATCACTCACTTTAGACTGGAGAATGATTTAATATAAAGAGTTTTAGCTGATTCATTGCTTTTAGTGATTGTCAATGGCAGAGAATTGTTTTAAAAATGTATGTTTTATACATCCTTTAACCGCTCGCATCGTGTTGGGCCGACGACTGTTCTCGCCAGAGTCGTATGTTTGCGAGTGGGTACTCGTATCTCGTTTAGCTCTTCAATCCCTATAGATGCCAGAAGAGCTAACGAGAAGGAGTTCTTGGAGTTCTTTGTGGAGTTGCGAATAAACACGAGAGTGTAGAAAATATCCAACGTGGGCGGTTAAATGGTTAAACATAAACTACGTTTTATTTTAATCATTTTGGTTTTAATAATTTTATTTGATATTATTTTTAATTTTTATTTTTTAACTTTCGGTGTGTTGTGATGCTTGGAAGTCATTATGTTATGAAGTTATCAGTCGATATCATTATGGGAATGTGCAATTTTGCGAGAACATTGACCCTTCATAATGTACCTATTAAAAAAAAAGAATATATATCTACCTAATTATAAACCTTTTACATTTAATCGAGATTCTTAATGACAAAATGTTGTTCCCAAAAACTGTTAAGGTTTAAAAAAAAAACACAAGAACACATTAATAGTGCGTAAAGCTAAGGAGTGGAATTCCTTGCCGGAATCTGTGTTTCCTGATGGCTACAACCCGGGAATCTTTAAGTCAAGAGTGAATAGGTTACTTCTAGGTAAGCGCGCTCCATCGTCGACCGCATTGTCGCTATCCATCAGGTGAGATAGCGGTCAACCGCGAACCTTAAACTTATTTCCTCGAACAAGTTCTGTAAAATATTCGAGGAAAAACGTTATATTTTTTTTTGAGTTATATCTCTTTTTCGCATTGCCTCTTGATCAAACATTGCACTATATTGCTTTGGATAAAACAACAAAAGATAGACGACCCGGGAACAGCCTTCTTAATATTACACGTATTTTCTGGAACAAGTTTTGTGAAATATTCAGACGTCTCTATTGATCTGTTTTGTTCAAACATTGCGTTAGATTAAACAACAACAATTTAAATCATGCTCACGATGAAGATAGACGACTTAGGAAGGGCCCTCTTAATAATATAAGTATCTCCCCGCTAAAACACACCGGTCATCCGCATTGCACCATTGTCGTCCCATCCTAAACTGTATATCTTACCCACGAACTCCAAACAGACTTACAAAAGGCTTTTTAACCCATCAAATAAACACTCATCTATAATTTATAAACGCCTTTCTCAAAAATACTTCCTCATTTAATAAAAACCTATAAGGTTCAATTTCATAGGACAAGTTTCCTTCAAACTCACCTCAAAGAAAGGGAAAAGTAAGACAAATAGATGAAAGGAAAGTCGACTTTATAGACAATGACAATAGCCCACGAAATACAAAGGTCTTGTGTGATACAATTATAGGACCATAACAGACTTTAGATCGGCTACACAAAGTTGATTTTAGGTTGCATTAGAAAATATTTAACTTTTAAACCTACATTTAAGGACAACTTGGTTTTGCTTTTTAAAGGGTGTAAATGGTTACTGCATGTTTAATTGTGATAATTACCTATACTGTCCCATAGTTGGGCAAAGACTCTCTATATTCGTTCCATGGTTTCCGGTTCTAGGACACTTCTGGCTAATTCCTAAGGAAGACATCTAAGTCGTCCCGCCATAATATCTAATTCATTGAGTGCCGCGACCCCGTTTTGCGATTTCAAGGCCCCAGTTTTGTGTTTTATAAGCCCAGCGCTCGATCAGCATGCGGCAGACATGCCCTTCACACTTAGGCTGGACAGCTTTCCGAGCCACGTCAATAATCTGAGTTTTGGAGCACAGTTTGTACATAAGTAATGTTGTGAACGTATTATCCAATTGCATCATACATCCCATTTCAATAGCTACACTTATTAGAACACCCGCTCTTAGGCACACAATTTACTGTTTTCCACACTAGTGCAGAAAAGTGCGCGAGCTCGGCATAATTGATTGTATTTATGCCGGTCAATTCCCGTTTATTGATTTCGTAAGTGTATTGAAAAACGTCGTTTGATACTTGTGGAAAATCATTGCAGCACTCGGCACCATAACACCCTCGCCTACGGCTTAGGAGAATTCCGCCTCAGTTGCAATGAAAAATTTTCTACACTTGTATCAAAATTTAATATTTTAAGTTCAGGTGACGTCGCTGACTGACCGTAGCGTAGTCTCAGCTAAACGAACTATATAGAAAGTATATCTTCTAAAAAAACTTTGTACTTAATATGTCGTTCATAGTATCCGCCTTTTTTTCCTTGTAATTAATTCCGTTAGTTTAACCTATATTTAGATGAGTAACTTCAAGTAACATGTTAAGGTCAGAGGTTACTAAGTCACAAAAAACACGTGTATCTTTAATATATTTGTAGTTTTGAAACTTTTGTACCCACATTTTTTTCGTTTATTTTTTTTTGTGCCTCTGCTGTTGTCTTTACTCCACGATTGACTGGTATAGAATGCCTATAAGTCTACCGTATGGGCCCAGCAGGACCGATGCCCGCAAGGACCATTGGTAATTTCTGAAAAGGATACCCTTGGTCCTAAAAGCAAAGATCAACTAAAGAAACGTAGATGGAATTTAGTCTGTTAAAGTTTGACACACCCTCTCACTCCTATATATTATCAATGATAGTATAAAAATTATATTACAAAACAAAAACTAATAAAGAATAACTTTTAATTTTTTACAATGAAAATATATTTTTTTCATTGCAAGCCAAGACCATTCCAAAAAGCTCAAATATGATAGGGTTATCTGAGTTCCTATGGCCACCTTCCAGTTCCATCATCAGATCAGCTCCATGTCACAATAATTTTGCATTGTCATCTGATTTACACATGCATGCAAAATTTCAGCTCAATCTGTAACCGGGAAGTGGATCTAACTTAATTTGCAAGATTTTATTACAGACAAACCATGGAACAGCTGAAACTAAATAAAAAAATATAAAAAGCGTTCAACATGTCCCTGGACAGGCCATTTATAAGTTTATTTGCAGCGATTTTGAAACACCGAACAAGCCTGAAATTACCCAGTTAAGCCAATTTCGTTAGTCAATAGCCAATCAAGTTGACTTTCAAACTTCAATACAATGGTGGAATCGATTATGAGAATTATACTCGAGTGAATTAGTCGACTATTAATCGATTAAGGTATGGTACTATTAAGTACTGTAGGTAGATAGTTAGTACGTTTACATAGCATTTCTGCTTCATTTCGTCTTAACTATCTAGGATGTGTGTACATAGAAATGGGTTTAGTAAAGTCATTTAAAATTATTTCTAAGCCACTAAATTCTAATGACAACGGTCAAACACAAGATTTGGTCAACAATTGACTATTGATCCAAAACAACATTTACAAAAATCTTTGCATAATTTATTCTAATTAAATACGAGTATATTTTTAAAATACAGAAGTCAAAAAACTATAATATAGAAAATGTATTTTTTTCTCCGTCCGTATCGGGCGTATGTCGGGTCAAGGAACTTTCTACTCATCCGCGGTAAATGAACGCACTGAGTACTACATAATAATAAAAACGCACAACCTCCTACATATAGCTCCACAGCATTCGAACATCGAAATACAATAACTTGTTTACATATCTTCAAAGGTTACGATTCAATAAGTGCATTTTTTTTATTATAAGCATGCCTCCTTTACGACCGTAGACGTACATAAGAATAACAATCGGTAGCGTTCCCTCGCCCGCGTTTTGTTCGAAGACAGCCTTCAGAAACGTCACCCATCCCTTTCTTCCCCATTGTAAAACGGCTATGCCTGTCTCACGTTACGTCGGCGCAAACATGAATAAAATAACCCTGACTGCCGCTATCTGTCTCGCTCTTTTGTGGGGTTTCTGAATAAGTGCGAGAGAGACGGTGGATGAGGGTAGAAATGCAATAAAACAGAGATGCCTACATGGGAGATTTGTGCCTATAGAGCGGTGTAGTTCTCTGGATGTGAGGATGTTTTATTTGCTTAAAGAGAAACCGTTTGGAAGTGTTAACTTCCATTTAATTTGATACAATTATGTTGTTTATTCGATGCTGTTGCTAAAAATTTATAAATAATTATGTTTATATTATTTTAAATGATTTATTACTGTGGGTAATTTTAGAATGATGCTGCTTACCTAACGTTTTGATGGCGGTAACTACGTATGTTTAGTCTATGCTGCCTTGTGACGGTTGAAAGAAACTTAACGATACTTACTTACGACTGTTGTCGCCAAAAAAACTATATTTACATATATTCTTGAAAAAAAAATTTCGAAATATTGATATTTTTTTAGTAGTTTTAGCTGGTCAAATAAATGTTTCATTCATTAAACCCCAAGCGAACGCCGGCGATCGCTCGCTCATAGTCTTTCTATTGTGTCTCTAATTACGGTAATACCTGGTAAGATGTTTTTGCTTTTTTTATGAAGTGCATATCAGTTTCGGGTAAGTGTAACTTTAAAAAAAAATAGCAAAATATATTTTCGGCTTGCTAGAATCAATATCGGCTGTAGGTTACAATCTAGAATTTATAACTATCTATCTATGAATACCCACTCGTATGACGACCGTATAAGCTAATAAATCGCATTTCAAAAAAAAGTATCAGTGGTTTAAAAGAGACGTCTTTGCTTACGTTTTATAGGTCAAAGACCCCCAAATATAATTTTGGCCTAACAAAACTAACTATTAGCAAGGTCAAAAATATAATTATTTATTTATTGTGCACACCTACAACATTTTATTGACGTGTAAAAGTGTTTTTTTTAAACCTATTTGTAAAATAAATTGTTCATTTATTATTATCATTTATGTATTACTAGTTTCTGCCTACGGCTTCGCCCGCTTAAAAGTATATTTCTACACAAACATTGGACCCCCGTTTCATACCTTCAGAGAGAGAATTTTGAAAAATCCTCTCTTAGTGCTCGCCTACGTCATAGAAGGAAACTTTACGCAAAACTGTACGCTTTTAGTCTCAGTAGTTTGGGCTGCGCGTTGATAGATATCAGTCAGTTAGTTCCTCTTTTAAAAAAATATATTTATCACAACATTGTTTTTTTAAGAGCCGGTTGTAGTCACTAAATATTTTGTATGAACTCTGCCCGGGGCTTTGTCGCTTTCGCGGCCCTGTAACAGCGGTTTTATTTTTATATATATATATATAAGTGTTTTTTTAAACCTATTTACAAAATAAATATCATTTATCATTTATATAAAAAAAACAATAACTATTCAAGATTTTTTGTTTTTGCGAACCCCATTTAAAAAACGAGCTTTATTATTTTTTGTTAATTTCCTTGACGTAATCTCTTTTATATACACGTTTGAAATCGTGAGTTAGGGTTTTTTTTTTATCAAGCCAACTAATTTATATCATGTTTTGATTTTTGCCCGGCGGTTGGTCATATATACAATTTTAATAAAATAATTTTCCATGGTGTTCTCTTTTATATTTGTGAATTTCCAGAGGTTTAATAAATTCAAAATAAGTAGAACCTGGCCTTAACACAAAAGTTGATTAGCAGTGAGTATCTTGTGGCATTAAGTCAGCCTATGTAAGTACCATTACTTAACTGTACATCATCTTCCTGCCCTTGTCTCGTGTTATTTGAGGTCGGCGGAATATGTTTTTTTCTTCCACTCTATCCTGTCACCCGTCATGCTATCACCAACTCTCTTTTCTTTCAAATCACTCCTCCCACAATCATCTATCTTTTTTTTTGGCTTGGCTCCCTCTTCATAGATCCACATGTATATTCATAACTATTTTAGTAACATGCGTTTCATCTCTCCTTTTCACATGATCATACCAAGACAAACGATACTTCGAACTTTCAGTCACTGGCTCCACTTTCAAACTTAAAAAATAAATAAATAAATAAAACTGGTGTTTCACGGGTACATATATATAGGATTTATATATATTCGGCCATCGAACGGTATCAGACAGGGACCGTAATGGTGAATCAATTTCGCGTCAGTGCCAGTCACGCCACATGCCATCACATTAATGCTTGAATCGATTTTAACTGAACTATTTTAGTAGTTTTCATTCTATGTGGATTTTCTTTAAGTCGCTGCGGATTTTATTTATGTTCTTTTTTTTTTAAACAATGCCTAAAGCGCTGTCTCTGTCGGACTGCTTAAACTATGTCACCGGAAAATTGTAATCACCGTAACATTGTAAAGTATCGCGAGAAATTGTAAACTAGTTTTTTTTTTCTAAATAGGCCGCAACAATTATGTTGGAAACTAATGAATTTGGATATGATTTATCTTATACAAAACCATTTATTTTTAATATATATATAAATTATAATCTAATAAAGATTTATTGAGCAGTGGTGGCCGAGTGGTAGTGGTCTCCAACTTATGAGTTGTAGGCCGCGGTTTCAAACCCAGCCAGGCGCATTACTTTGCGTAATTTATTTTCATTACCACTGCTCTCAAAACGGTGAAGGAAAACATCGTGAGGAAACCGACATGTCCTAGAACAAAAAATACAAAGACATGTGACATCTACCAACCCGCACTGGTCCCGCGTGGTGGATTACGACCCATTCCCTCTCCTAAAGAGGAGGCCTGAGTCCCAGCAGTGAGAACATTATAAGGCCGATTATTAATGCTGTGCTAAAGATTTATTTCAATCATACGGAGTCTTCAATTTTCCTGTGACACATACAAGAAAGAGGGAACTATTTATTTTGTATGCAATGCTTGAAAAAATTAAGCTTTTTAGCGATTTACTAAAAATCTACAGATTTGATAATAAAATTAAAACACTTTATTAGTACAACGTTATTTATAGAATAATCTGACAAACAATCAGAATGACTGTACGTATTTTTAGAGATGTTTTGTATTATTTTTTCTATTATAAGATAGAAAATTAGCTTTATTATACTTTACACAAATTATCTAACATTTTCTCTCGCTCCACCTTAAAATTACTATTATCAGAAATCAGAAACGTTTATTTCAAATAGACCAATAAAAGACACTTTTGAATTGTCAAAATGACGGTCAGTCAAAAAAAAAGTTAAGCTAAATTGCACGTTCCAAAGCTTTCCAAAGCTCTATGGAGAAGAACTTGCAAGAAACTCCACGGTCACTGTTTTAAATCATATTATGAGTAAATAAACATAAATCTTGGTTACATGTTTTTTGTCGCTTCTATTATGTGAGCACAATGTAGATAAGTAATAAAAAAAATAATATTAAAAAAAAATTGAATTAAGCCACTGGCAGCTAAGAGATGACCAGTCTCAACTGACGGCGCCCGTTCACGTGCATGACGACGATATTCTTTGTGTACATCATAAAAGGAACTTCTCTGCAACATTCCAGCGTGCTAGGTTGACGTGTTTAAGCTGGGCAATTACGGGTCAGTTAGTGAGTCAAGATATTGCCTTTTATACATGCAGATGATGTCTCACCTCAAGAAAAACTCTGCTGTTACTAAATGTAACTGGTCAACAAAGAGTTCATCAAAAACACAAAGAGATCTTTTTTTTAATATTATAAACTAGTGTTTGACTGCGATCCCACCTGACGATAAGCAGTGATGCAATCGTTGATGGTGAGACGCACTTGTTTATTAAGAACCTATTCACTCTAACCTTGAAGACACCTAAATTATAATCGGACGGGAAGACCGCAGCAGGCAAATTGTTCTATTCTTTCGACATTCTAAACCATCTAGCTGCCATAATTGATTACTTCATTACTTATTCTAGAATGCAACCGGTCATTAGGGCCACACTTCGAGCTTGAGCAAACAAACTAGAAATAAATATCAGACATTTAAATATCAGACCCGTCTGTACAGCACCGTAATCAGCATTTTAAATTACCGGTGCGAGCTCCTATATCTGACCCCTTTAAAAAAGTTTTAATCTTACCCGGCTCGAATAATAAAAAAGAATGACTAGATTTTAAAAAATACACGTGACGTGATGCTTCAAACACACCATTCACCGCCGCCACCCACTTATCTCTTGTGAGAGCTAATGTCCTGAGCACTTACAGGATCAGTAATCCTGTTTTGTTTTTTAATTGGGAAATAATCCGATGACATCGCTCGCCCTTGTGTGGTGTGGGAGGGAGTGTCAGACTTTTACTTTTTTTTAATCCTGGTAGAGTGCATTTATAACCGTATTGTGTACACGATATATAATACTGGCCTGTTGGTCTAGTGGTTAGTGGGCCTGACTGCTATGCCGGAGGTCGTGGATTCGATTCCCACCCAGGACAAATGCTTGTGTGATGAGCACGATCATTTGTTCTGTGTCTGGGTGTAATTTATCTATATATGTATGTATTTAGAAATATATAAGTATGTTTATCAGTTGTCTAGTACCCATAACACAAGCTCTGCTTAGCTTGTGACTAGACGGCGTTGTGTGATAGTTGTGGAATATTAATGTGTTAATGTATAATAGGTGCCTATTGTATGTAAATATCAAGTATGATGCAAAATTTGGCCCTGGTTAAATAATTTCTGGGCCCCTCCAGAGCCTGCGCCCCGTGGCCGAGTGCCTAAGTTACGGCACTGAGTCTGCATATAAATTGCAGAAACTGCTACGATAATCGAGCTACAGTTGTTTTGTTTTAAAATGCCATTAGCGGTCATTGTACTATTTAACTATATTTAGTTACATTATTAATTTCAAAATATGTATATCATCATCATATTCCTGCTTAATGTATTTAATTATATTTAAATATTAGTTACTGTTACTATACTAAGTCTGATTTTATATTTTATTTACATATAGGTTAACGTTAAGTTTTTTTTTATTTTATTTTTTATTTACCGACTTCTTTCATTTTTGTAGTTAGTAATATATATTGTAATAGAATTTAGTGTTGTTTTAGATTTTTAGGTAAATGTTAGCAATAAGGTGATGACCTTTTTTCAATATTTTTTTTATATTTAGAACCATTATTGTATTAGGTTCAGCCTGTAAAGATAGTGTTTATTTCATAAATAAATAAAAAAAAAAGAAATTGAAATCACTACTTCGATAACTTTTTAAACTTGTCAATATTCATTTTTAATAGCAAAAATAATTCTGATTGTCTGTTTGTTTGCTAGCAAAACAAAATGATGGTGAATTTTATTGTGTTGTATTATATTAAATATATTATATAATGTATGTTTATTTAATTTATTTAAATATACATTTTAACCCTTGTTTTATTAATAATCAACTTTTTTCTTTCTTGTGCACCTACCATGTTTTCTCTTCACCACACTTGGTTGACGGGTAGAGAATGCTATATAGCATTAAGTTCGCCTTTGTACCTTTGTGTTGCATGAAGTTTTAATAAATAAATTAATAATGTAAAGATTAAGTAAATAAAAAATGTAAGAGTTGTTGAAACCTCTACTTTCTGAACTAAGTGTTTCGCCTCGTCGTTTATACCGCGTACAATTTGCCTGCTGCGGTCTTCCCGCCCGATTATAATTTAGGTGTCTTCAAGGCTCTTAATAAACCAGTGCGCTTCACGATCAACGATTGCATCACTGCTTAGCAGCAGGTGGGATGGCAGTCAAGCACTGGTTTATGTAAATTTTAAAAAAAGCTACGCTTGAAATACTTGCTAATTAAACAGGCAACAACATGACTCACCTTCGATTCCGAATATATAAAAATCTCATGACTCTAGGCACTAGTTTATGTCAAGTAAAAAATGTTTATATTTATGCTGGGTTTACAACGTTCCTTTGAGATAATTTATAATTTTAACAAGGGCAATGTCGCAGTTATAAGCTACTAAAACATTTATCAGGCGTTTATCAGTAATATTTGACAGTGAAATACGATGCATGGTAAGTATGTTAATCGGATTTCTATAACGAGAAGGGCAACGACCGCTACTGTCATGCTGACACGTACCAACTATACCGTCTCAACGTAGAAACAAATACAAATGAAAAGGATATCCACTTTGCCTCACCGTAATTTATTCAATAATTTCCAGCCTGAATCGTAATGAATTTTAAAGAGGGATCGACGGATTTTTTTTGCAGCTTTTTGCCCGTTACTTCTGCATTTTGTTGAAATTTTAAAGCGATCATCTAGGAAGCCCATGGAAATTTTTGCCGATTCTTTTCCGTAGGAACCGACCGATTGGAACCGTGCATTTGCTTTTGGCGTTTGTCAAAAACCAGGATACCATAAATATGTCGCTACTGGTTTAACTTGTTGATTTTTCAATCTTTATTAGGTATATATATAATTCTTCTGTACGTGTGTTTGCCACCTAACTTCTCCTAAACGGCTTTTGCTTGTATATTTTAAGTGGGTCCCTGGAGGTTTTGGAATAGGTGGCGCTGCTATCTGGCATCATTTTTTTTTCTGACGAAAAGCCAGCTTTCGGATAGGACAACGTCTGCCGGGACCGCTAGTAGTCCTATATATTTTAACTAAACAAAAAATATAACAATTTTACATATTTTTTAAACAATGAAATTGTCATACCGCGAGTTTTATATCTCAAACGATACTTAGACTGTAATGTATCAGAAAAAAATAATCACAAAGATTCTTTCACACTTGCTTGCTTTATCGTTGACCGCACCATCGCTTACCATCAGGGGCCAAAGTCTGCTATTTTTATAAATTCGTCATTCCAACAAGATCCTATTGTCATTTTGCTTAAAGTTCTTAATCTGCCAATTCATAATGATCGATCATTTATCGGTTAATGGTCTCGTAATAGAGAATGACAATATCGAGGTTAATAAAAGCAATGACTGCACAATGACGTTCTAGTGATAGGTCACTGATCAAAGGAATTGACAAAATTTTAGCAGATTACGGTATACATGAGACATTCATTTGTCATTATGTACGAGATTCCTATTCTATGCCATTTCTTTTAATGGAGTGTCAGTGGTTGACCATTGGAAAGTCATAATGACGCAGTTGTATTAGTAGATTACCAAACTTGTCAAAATCAACAATTACGATATCAATGATAGACCATTCTGACACTATTGTTATAGCAGACTTGAGTGAGATAGAGGTCAAACGTTTGCCTATCCATATTAAAAAAATACAGTAGATAAACTAAAATTAATATGTTTATCTACTGTACTCTTGTACTGTTCTTGTATTCGCCTTCTCTTTAATTGCAGGCCACCATAACACAGGCCCTCGGCCTAGTTCGGTAGTTAGCATCAGATATACTGTGAAATACTATAATAATATAATATAATATTCCACAACTATCACACAACGCCGTCTAGTCTCAAGCTAAGCAGAGCTTGTGTTATAAGTACTAGACAACTGATAAACATACATATATATTTATAAACACATACATATTATAGATAAATTACACCCAGACACAGAATGATCGTGCTCATCACACAAACATTTGTCCTGAGTGGGAATCAAACCCACGACCTCCGGCATAGCAGTCAGGGCCACTAACCACTAGACCAACAGGCCAGTCAAATAATACTGTGCTTGTTAAATGTGACTCTTTAACCGACCGTACGTATATGTTAATTGGGTCAAATAAACGTTTTTATTTTATTTTAATTGCACCTATCACTATTTTTCTCTGCATCACCCAAAGGTTGATTGGTAGAAAATGTCTTAGGCATTAAGTCCGCCTCTGTACTCTTTTTTCCATAATTAACCTTATAATGTTCCCACTGTTGGGACTCAGGCCTCCTCTCTATGAGAGGGACCGGGCCGTAATCCACCACGCGGGCCCAGTGCGGATTGCTTGATGTCACATGTCTTCGAATTTTTGGTTCTGAGTCATGCTGGTTTCCTCACGATGTTTTATTTCACCCTTTTGAGAGCAGTGGCGATGAAAATAAATTACACAAAGTAATGCGCCTGGCTGGGTTTGAACCCGCAACCTACAACTCATAACTCGGGGCCATTACCACTCGTCAACTACTGCTCAGCATATGCATAATCATTTAATAAACTAAAAATAAATTTGTATCGTCTAGTTCTAGTCGGACTCACACTCAAACGGTGTCACGAATTTGCTATCATTTAATAATCAATACAGACTTTGAACATCAACTTGAATACAACGGCCTAGCATTGAACGGTTGACGGGTGAGAGAAACATTTTGTTTCGCGTACAATCAATATTTCTACATTATTTATTTGGAAAAAAATTGCTGTGTTTTTATTATAATGACGTATTGTTTTTGCTTCTGGAGAGTAAATGTGTAATGTTACCTATTGGTTTATAGCTAATCTTTTTGTGATTTGAAAATTATACTGTGTTTTGTCGGTCTCAACTAGTTTAAATTAACGAAAAAAATTATGTGTAATAGTGTTTTTAAAAACCTATTTGTAAAATAAATGTAATTTATCATTTGATTGTGTTAATTTTGTATATTTGCTGCTTTTTAATATGGAATTAAGCGGTAAGAATTTAAACTAATCTTATTGATTTAATGTATATTTAAAAAATGTGTTGTCAACAATGTTTTTTTTTTTCTCAATATCATTCTTTATTTGTATGTATGTATCTAAGTATATATTTATTATTGTTCTTGTTTCCTCTCTATGTCTCTAGGTCGACTGGTAGAAAATGCCTTAGGCATTAAGTCCGCCTTTGTACAATGTTTAGTGCATAAAGTTTTAAATAAATAAATAAACAATGCTCCATGCTCAAGTCAGAACAAAACACGTTAAGCTATTGGTCCCGGATAGTCGTTACAGTCAGTCAGAAGCCAGGATATTTCGCAGCAATCTTGCCAATACTGGGTTGTGGAAGTCAGATAGGCTCCATGTAAAATACTGGTATCCATTCAATTAGACTTTAACCCGACCAACTGACGAAAAGGTTAGGTAGCATATATACTGTAAAACATAAGACTACTTTTTAAAATAAACTCGTTTTTTTTAAAGTTTTCTGATCATGGAAAATCTTAGAGAACAGAGAACAGGCCTGACACACAGCAGTGTGAATGGTATAAGGTTGAGCCATGCTAGTTCTCAAGCACATAACCTGATCGATTATAAATATCGAATCTTAACAAAATATTGTAATCATCAGACAGGAAAATAAATAAAATTTATATGATTGAAACTGTTGAACTCTCAAAACGTATGAATAATAAAAAGAAAAATAAATAAATTTACTGTTTCCTTTCCCTAGACCAAGATCTCAATATCCTTGTATCACATATTACTTTTTTTTAAGTTATTTGTAAAACTCACTAACTGATTAACGGATTCTAAATTCAAATTCTACTTAGAATGTTTTGAATTAAGAACCAGCTAATCAGTGTTTAATCTAATCACATGGAAATTATAATTATAATTCACGCCAATTATAATTATAATTAATGCCAATTATAAGTAATCACTTGCAAAGTTTTTAATGACATGATAATACGTATTGAATGAAAGTGAAAAGAAATATTAAATGTTAAATGTTTATTACATAATATAAAAGCCAGTAAGGGTGTTTTTAAACCTGCATTTAACAACAACGTTGTAACTCCAGGTTAAGGGATTATATCGGCTTTTTAATATTAAATTAATTCCCGTTTGTACGCCAATTATATTTAAAAGTTTATTGAAATTATTTTTATCGGTTTGCTATGATTAATGGAAGACTTTTACAGTCAATTATGTATTAATGTGCTGTTTTAATGTAATTTGTTTTGTGAAATAGATTTTTTTTTTTTTTAATTTTTTCTCCACTTGACTGCAACATTGAAATAAAAAAGTAACTAGTTGTAGTATAAATTGAAATCTTAATGATGCAAATTAAAATTTATCTGAAAGCCATTTCCGTAGGTAGCAATTAGCATGGTATCAGTTCCCGAAAGCTGTCGCCCGCCGACTGGAATCTGAAAAACTTCATTATAATTCACGCCAATCATAATAATAAGTGTTAACTTGCATAGTTTTCAGACAATAATTCGTTTCGATGACATGACAATACGTAATGAATAAATGTGAAACGAAATAAAAATTTAAGCCTTTTTGTTGGCCTTTTCATTCAAGTACCGTTAAAACGAATTTAATTTATTTAACGCGTATTAACGTTTCAACTTAAAAACAGAAAGTTTACAATTAAAAAAAAAAACTTGAAAAAAGTCATTAAGATAAAACGTATACCGGTAAGAATATATTTAAAGAAAAAATGTTTTGAGCCCCGCCTTCACAATGGCGTCGGTCGGCGTAGGTAGTCTACGCGGCTACGCGGCTACGGCCGTCGCTACAGGCTACGGCGTAGCCGACGGCCGCTTACTTAACAAGCGCGGTATTACAGTAATTTGTAAAGAAAATTGTACCTCATTATTGAAATTGTAGGTAGGACCGATGCAAATGAACGAATGTTACTGAAGCTATTCAAATCATTAGACTAATGACTCCAAAGTATTTTTAAGAAATTGCTCAAAGTAAAACATCTTGCATCGTGCAAATTCTTATTAATGGGGTATTTTTTTTAGTTTAAGTGAAACACATTCACCGGCTACAAATACAGCAAACATTTCGCCTCATCGAAGGACTGGAACAATTTGCCTGCAACGGCCTTCCCGACCGATTGTAATTTAGGTGACTCTAAGGCTAGAGTGAATAGGTTCCTAATAAACTAGTGCGCTTCACCATCAACGATTGCATCACTGCTTACCCTAAGGTGGGACAGCAGTCAAGCACTAGTTAATATCAATATTATCATGCTTTTCCAACTTACCCGCCGCCATCGGAACAGTCGAAAAAGGAATTCCCATTTCATTTCAAAGGAGGTAATTTCAAAGCCTTGTAGCATTGTTTTAAAGTAACAAGACGATTGGTAATAAACTGTTTAACTATGTGAGTAATGAGAGGGCGCCGGTCGCGACCCTCCGTCAAGATCGAGTCGCGGTACAACCCGAACATTACGGTGAACCGGTAATAATCTACAATTATTTTTGTCCTGTCTTTTTATTGTTCCATATTTATTTTATTGCAATTTGAAATAGCTACCATCTGTATGCTTGGTGGTGTTTCTCACGAGTAACATTAAGAACTATGTAAACAATTTTTTTTTTAAAGAATTCTATTACATTTTAGTGCGTATCTTTGTTATTTTAACAACTCTAAAACTTAACACAAAATTGAATGATTCTAGACCTAGCGGAATAGTTACATAATCCATAATAGTAGGTAACTATTCCACTTCTTATCTTGTGTGGGGCTGGCCTTAAAACCAGAGCACTTCGACCCTTCTGGATCTTTTGTGCCACTACTCCTACTACATTGTATAATGTTATTAACAAAAATATTTATTTAACAAACAAATAACAGATTTTGATGGTATTATATGTGTTTAGTATATTTAACCCATAATGGAAATAGAAAAAAGCTTCGTTTTTTTTTTTAATTATATAACGTTGTTTTTTTTTAATAGTTTCGACTTTATTCAATATATTTCAAATATTTATATTTTGACATAGGCTTTACAATTGTAGTTTAATTCTTTACATACCGATAATTGCAAGATTTTCTCACTGACGTTAGTAACATAACCAATCACATTTAACTGAATATTTTTAAATTGAGGGTATTGTCATGTCGTCAATTTTATTATCAAAATATATGAACCACTGAAAACTACACAAGAACAACGAACAATTTCGCTGAAAAATAATCCCCCCATGGAGCTCCATGAAATCGCTACGGCACGCGCTAGCGGGGACACACACATCGCTTGGCAACAATATATAAATTACATACTAAGCTGGAAAAAAAAAAATTAGTACGTCCTGAAAAATCGTGTAGAGTGTTAGATAAGACTAAATTAGTTGAAAAGTTTTTGACCGAGGAAAAAAATAATTTGGTTTGGAGAGAATGTTTTGTTGTCTGCTCCACGCTGCCGTGTGTAGACGACAACAAGCGAGACCTTGTGTCGGCCGCAATACTTAATTCTAGTAGTAAGTTGTATAAATTGTACTCACGGACGGGTTGGGGACGCAGCGGCGCGGGTCGGCGCCCCGGTACGTAGGGCTGTACCGCCCCGGGAAGCAGCCCGGGGGGGCCATGAGACCCCCGCCGGACTTCATCTTATCCGGCGAGTACATCGCACATGACCCCCACGGGTCGTCCTCCAATTTCAACACCTTGGAAGGTGAGTGATACTGCCGGTCGAAAATTTTGGCGATTTTTATCGTACTTTCGGGTGTATAAAGGGCGGCGGTGCCGCGACCGTCCGCTGCGCCGGGTGCTGACCGACTGAGGTGCTCCTGACTGACGTCACGGCCACGCCCTCGCCCTACCACTCTCCGCCCAGCTCGCCCCCCTCCCAGTCCCCCCTCCCGCCCCCGCCGCACGCGCCGCCGCGCCGTCTCACGCATGTTTACGTCGCCGGCGGCGGGTTCACGAATTACTGAATTATTTAATTGGTCCATTCACTTCTCCTGCTTGTTACCTTTTCGCGCTTCTCTAAAAAGCTTGACGGATGGCTGCGACGATCGACGCGGGCTAATTGCGCGGCAATCGATACCGAGGGAGAAGTGACGGCCAACTGACTATCATTATTGTGCCGATCTCGTACAGGTGTTGCGTGTCGCGCTAGGTCTAGTGGGTAGCGGGCTTAGCTGCTGTCTGCTGGGATTGGGCTTCAAATCGTATTTTATGTTTTGTTGCATTTTTTATCGATGTATCTTATAAACTGAATTCCATTATTTAGGGAATCCGGTAGAAATAACCTTCAAACAAAATTCAAGTTTTTTTTTATTCTTGATAGGTTCGCGCTTAACCGCTATCTCACCTGATGGAAAGCGACAATGCGGTCGACAATAGAGCGCGCTTACCTAGAAGTAACCTATTCACTCTTGACTTAAAGATTCCCGGGTTGTAGTCATCAGGAAACATAGATTCCGGCAAGGAATTCCACTCCTTAGCTGTACGTACAATGAATGTGTTCTCAAAAACTGTTTTGTGCGTATAGTCAAGTCTATAAGCAAGATAAAAATATAGGTTAATGGGTAGCTAGCGTTAATCAAAACCATACTATAACCCTGTCTTAGCCACGGTCCAGCTTGAAATAAATTAAGATAAGCACCACACAAATCTACTCTTAAAATCGTAAACCACAAAGCAGGTGGACAAAGATGGATCTAAACTCCCAATTTTCAATGCGCCAGAAGGTCGCGGTGAGCTAATGCACCTACCGGAGATATTCAAATACTTACATGGTATTTTTGCCATTAACATTGTTCTTTCAAACTATTAAAAAATTAAATCTGAATGATATTAAATTAGTATATTTGTTATTAAGATTTTTTGTATGTAAAATTACATAGGTACCTACAAGGTCCTACAAGGTGGACCGATGACTTGGTAACGGTTGCGGGAGTCCGATGGATGCGTGACGCACAGGACCGTTCATTATGGCGACACTTGGGGGAGGCCTATGTCCAGCAGTGGACGTCTTTCGGCTGAAATGATGATGATGATGATGACCTATCAAATTAACAAGAGTGAATACTTGGCACAAGTGTATCTAAGTGTAGTGAAAGTGTGCTATTTATTATTTAGTACAGTAAAATAACCATTATATCTTCTATATCTATATATATAAAAGAAAGTCGTGTTAGTTACACCACTTATAACTCAAGAACGGCTGAACCGATTTGGCTGAAAATTGGTGGGGAGGTAGCTTAGAACCAGGAGACGGACATAGGGTACTTTTTTTTTACTTTTTTTTTTTTTTAGCGTAGAGTAGGGTAGCGTAGGGTAGAGTAGGGTAGAGTAGGGTAGAGTAGGGTAGAGTAGGGTAGAGTAGGGTAGAGTAGGGTAGAGTAGGGTAGAGTAGGGTAGAGTAGGGTAGAGTAGGGTAGAGTAGGGTAGAGTAGGGTAGAGTAGGGTAGAGTAGGGTAGAGTAGGGTAGAGTAGGGTAGAGTAGGGTAAGTTTTTTTTTTTACTAAATCCCGCTTTTGGGCAGAACAACGTCTGCCGGGACCGCTAGTTATATATAAAAGGCGAAACTGACTGACTGACATATCAACGCACAGTCGCAACTACAAGGTCTAGGAGCGTGAAATTCTGCACAAGGTTTCCTTTTATGACGTAGAGACCACTAAGAGAGGATTTTCAAAAATTCACTATTCACAATTCCTATGGTGATGAAATGGGGGTCCAAAGTTTGTATGTAGAAAGCTACTCACGCGGGAAAAGCCACTGGCAGAAACTGGTTACTAATATAAGTTAAACCTTTCAATCTGTCTTCTCTCAGAACCATTTTTTTTTTTTTAATGTCTTTTCCATTCATCAGCAAACAAGTCCAATTTAGAGTTGGTCTCTTCGAACGGGTTGAGTATCGTAAGCATTTGCATATATAGTCGACTGAAATAGTGGTCCAACGCGAGCCTAGCAGTATTATATAAAAAAAGAACACAATGGTATGATTTCATGACAAAACACCGAGGTTTTTTAAAAGCAACCTGCTGGTTTATATCATGTGTTTATTTTAACTTTTTGAATACCGTAATTAGAGACACAATAGATAGACAATGAGCGAGCGAACGCCGGCGTTCGGTCGGGGTTTTATAAATAAAAAATGGGTGAGCTCTTCTTCTCAGACGAATTCTGAAGAAGATTGATGAAAAGTTGTCTGGTAGTAGATATGTGGTGTGGTAGTGTGTGGGTGTGATGGTTGTGTGGTGTTGTTGTGTGTGTTGTTATGTGCAATAGTTGTTGAGCTTCCTCTAAAATTGGAATATTTGTTGAGCTTTTCCTATATTATAATAGTTTTTGAGCTTTTCAAGGTAATATAGAAATTTAATATATGCGTAAATCCGATGCGTTGGAGTCATAGAAAAGAATCTTACACACATTGAAATAATGTACACGTGAATAAACACACACAACTAAGTCCAACTGGCCCTCGTAAAATAGATTGACGGTAGTACCTAAGTATAAAAGCTTGGCATTCAACTTTGTCTTTGAGTGGAATGCCCTCCCACTGCCTTGCACGCTTTCAATAGACTGATTCCCACGGCCGGAATAAATAACACGTATAGGTATATATAATTATTTGTCCATTTCTCTACAAATTAAAGACTGTATGTGAAACAGATGCGACGCGGCGTGATGCGACAACCATTTTTTTATTCAATAAAAAAGATGGAAAAATATTGTTCTTGTTATCTGTTTTTGTTGTTAAAATGAAACAAAAAAATACATGAAAATTGATGAGAAAAAAAAATTACAAACCAAGGCTTTTTCGGACGACTACCTTCTCTAACTGTTCCTATTATACCAAATCTGTGTCGTGGCCACGACAGATATTCGCAATAATTTAACGACACATGATTTACCGTCACGGTTTAGATGTGTCAATTTTTAATCGTTTTACGACTGTCGTACTAGCCGTTTCTACTATCATGACAATCTGTCGTCACCGCAGTAAAAGTCGTGGATGACAATAAAACGTGTCGTCCTATATGTGATCAATTCCATTTAAATAGCGACGGGTGCAAAGTAAAAAAAAGTTATCTGCAATTTTGTGATTTTCTGATGATTGCAGTAACTTACTAAAAATGTGTATTCTAAGGCATAGCAAATGTTATTTCAAGTGGCAAAAATGAGGAAATAATAGTATATTTTTCAATAAATATTTTGAAAAAACAAAGACGCTTATTATTTACTAATTTAATAACAAGCTGGACCTTGGTACAGGTCATGGTCCGGAGCGAGGAGGAGTGGCAGGCGGGCGCCTCCTTCTGCGAAGCAGTAATGCTAACAAAGGAGGAGGACGCACGTGCACGCGCGGGGCAATGGCCCCCACCGCACCAGCCGCCGGGATTCCGATCCCGATTTCCAGCCACCGTAGGCGCGAGTTTGCGGACGGCGAGCAATGGGTAGCGCGCCGTCCGACCGTCTGGTAACCGTCCGGACCGAGCCCAAGTCGTCGATGGCGTGTAGTGTTCCACGCGTGCCTCAAGGAAATGTCAGGAACCGTAGGGGCCCAGCAGGGTCGAAGCCTACTGGGGCCATAGGTGATGCGAAAGAAATCCCCGGGGCCCTGGAACAATGGCAAAGAAAGAACAGAGTAAGTTTTTAGTCAGTAAAAGTCTGACACTATTTCCCGCTCCACCCAAGACCGCGGGATGTCATTAGATGATTTTCCCAACCGAAAAAAAAAGCAGTGTGAACATTAAAAGGCTGATTGATGCTATGCTATGCTATGATTATAAATGATCATGATTAATGATATTTATTTTGCAAATAGATTTTTAATAACACTTTTACACGTAAATTTTTTCGTCAATTTAAATAGATGAGGCCGGTGTTACCTAGCTGACTACCCTGAGATAAAACGCCGATACAAACTCAGAGGTCTAAGTCTCTTTTAAAGTCCATACAGTAATAATGTTTTTTTTTTTTTAATTATATAAACCAGTGCTTGACTGCGATCCCACCTGATGGTAAGCAGTATTGCAATCGTTGATGGTAAATCGTACTAGTAAGTAAGGTCAAATTATATGAGAACCATGCAGATTGGTGTCTGAGATGATCTTTTGAGGAATGAATCAGAATGTTTTGAGTGAACCTGTCTAGTCAGTGCAAGCATTTGCCAGTATTCGTGTAGCTTAACTCAGGACTCCTAAGGAGCTCAACTAAGCCCGGCAAACTCCACACTATAGGTATAGAAATGTGCCTACGCCATAACGGGTATAATAAAAGAGATTCTCAGAGCGTGGACTTAGGTACATTTTGATTCGTTATGAGCGCGACAGGGACTTATAGGCAAATACATTGAAGGTCACATCAGTGCCGTGCAATGTATTATGAACATTAGGAGCGTTGTTAGTAGGTTTATATTCGCATGTTTTCTTTCGAAGAGTGAAATATCTGTACTTGTACTATTACTTATTCTGTGGCTCAACTATAGTAGTTAATCATTATAATTAAAAGGCGCGAAGTATGGAAGGAGGTAAATTATTCATAATCGTAGTCTGGGCAGGTCAACTCGATCTTTTGATGAGCTCTACAATGTCAATGCAACCACCATCTGTGCTGAAGGGCAGCTCGGCCTGGCCATGGACACTATAGTGATGCAATTATGTATTGTGACGATTTTCTTTTATAATAATATGTTGAAGCTTCATGGACGAGTGTGTGATATAATAATATAGGTGTGTAGAGACAGGGTTAAAAAAAACACACGAGGGAACGGATATCCTCACACCCCAGCCGCCGGGACCCTGACCCGACTGCCAGCCACCGTAGCCGTAGGCTTGCGGACAACGAGCAATGGGTAACTCGCCGTTCGGACCGAACACGAGTAGTCGCCCACGCGTTGACAGTTGTCAGAAGTTGTCAGCCTACTAGGGCCACGTGTCGACTTTTGAAAAGGTTACCCGTGGTCATAGAGTGTTACTGGACGACCCAGGTCTGGCTTTAGTCAGTGAAAGTCTGACACGCCCTCAACCCTAGAGCGGGAGGACGTCATCTTTAAATTTCTCGTGGAAGTAATGTATTATATATACAGGTAGCTAGATTTGAAATGACACTATACGTTATTGATGTATTTTTTTAGTATTCGCCTGTTGGGCACGTAACAAATAAGTAGGTTCACAAGTACATATATAAAATCGCTAAAATAAGGGCTATCATAATGTCAGAGGACAATTGATGTGGCGGGAGTGTGGTTTTCCCACTCGACTCACTCACTCACGCCAAAAAAATAACTTTAGAGTGGGAGATGTCACTGGACGATTACCCACACCAAAACAAAAATTGCTGCGTTGGCCCTTTTAAGAAATATAGTCGTACAAATCTTAGCAGGTCCATTAGAAAAATATGGCACAATAAAATTTTACAGTTTCTGACACGCTCTCTCGCTACGCGGGAGAAGTCATTGGGTACATAAATTTACACCTCAAAAAAGGCAATTGCAAACTTGCAAAACTAAGACACGCATTTAAAAATACATAATATACAACGCAAGTTAAACTTGCATTGCAGACGCGACCTCTGGCGGGAGGAGTTTAAACCTCCTGATGATTTTATCGAGCCATCGGAGAACCTCTCTCCTAGACACTCGTTGCCAAGCCAACCTGAAAAACTCTAAACAGACTCCGCACCCAAATTGGGCGCAGCAAAAACAATCTCCACAGATGGGGGTTCTCGGACAGTTCCGATCTTCAATGTTTGTGCGGCGTCTCTCCGCAAACCATGTTCCACCTTCCATCCTGCATGACGTGCCCTGTTACCTGTTCACCTAAGGACCTAATGACAGTATCAGCGGACGGCATTGGCGTGGCCGAATACTGGGCCAGGCAAGGAACTTAACTAGTTTTGCCATCGATACGCTAAGAAGAAGAACTTGCATTTTACCTTTAGTTTACACCCCGTCATACTTATAGACTAACCAGATCGGCTGAAATAAACACAGAATTTTAAACAAGCGTGTCTACTACAACAAAAATAAAAACATTTTACTAATTAAAACTCTATTTAGACTAAAGACAATAATTCCTGCTCAGGGAGATGTCAGCAAATCGTAGGGGCCCAGTAGTGTCGAAGCCTACTGGGGCCATGGATAGTGTGAAAACGAAACCCGGGGGCCTGGGACGAAGGCAACGAAGGAACAGGAGTGGGTTTTTAGTCAGTAAAAGTCTGAAACTATCTTGCGTTCCATCCAAGAGCGGGATTTGTCATTAGATGATTTTCCCACCTAAAAAAAAACCATAAATATGGCATCGAAAAATTCCTCCGCATCAAATGCGGCACGTTACCAACTGGGGCATATATGGCTGGTTTACCATATAATATAGTGAAATTCCAATATTGTTTTCGTCATGGTCCAGTACATTGATAATAAAATAACACTTTGATCCAGAACACTCGTACAGCCGTAGTGACACAAGATTTACAATCCTCTCTAGTCCGGCCTCCTCTACAACCCATGTCTTAAGACATGAGCTCCACGACAACTCGCTTGAGCTTGTTCACCTGACAAGTGATACGTCTACAGACCAAGGAAATGGCTCAAAGGCTTCTGATACAGACAGCATTAAATAATTGACTCTTATATTGATT
The DNA here is from genome assembly GCA_961205895.1 of Mythimna pallens. Taxonomy (NCBI): domain Eukaryota; kingdom Metazoa; phylum Arthropoda; class Insecta; order Lepidoptera; family Noctuidae; genus Mythimna; species Mythimna pallens. Next base: position 4,002,289 of record OY540824.1, read on the forward strand.
GGCCTGTTAAATATTAAATGAGTATCTAATTTGGAAATTCACATAATTATAGTTCATGAAACATTAAGTAAAATTAGAAATTAAAAAACATAATAATAGTTTTTAAATGAATATGAGTAACTTTATGGACCACGCTATTTTTTTGCATACATAATTAAAAATGAGATAATTTCAATGTTAACTATTTTATATAATGTCAATATGCATAAAAAATGTAAAATAAGTTATTCATCACACGAATATTTGAAATGCTAGGTAATTGCTTGTTGACATCTCTTTGAGGAGCGTTACTTGGAACATTACGCGCTGTTGGTGACTGGGCTCGTTCTGGTCGATTATTGGACGGCCGGACGGCGAGCTACTCATTGCTCAACGTCCGCAAGCTGTCTTGTGTATGTGAATTTACATGTTTGACAAAACAACTTAAAATAATATAAAAAAGAAAAAAAGAAGCATAAATACGATACTTGTTTGGAAGGGACAAGCGGTTATCAATGAAAAAAAAAGTCTCAACAATTGCGTCTTTAATCGCAGCCAGCGCGGCGTTCCGTACTCTATGGTCTCTCCTGAGAAGCTGGTATTAAAGCTATTATTACGTCACAAACTCATTAGGCTACCAGTTTCTCAGTTCAAATACCAAAGTCTAGCTTCAGCCACTCGTCTGTTGTATTGTATCATCTGGAATAGTGAAATATAAGGCAAGCGTCATAATTTTGTTTCGAATAATAATAATAATAATAATAATAATATAGTGGCTCGGCTGTCAACCAAGTGACAAGCAAAAATTTTCCCTGCACAATTTTTTTACAACAAATTAATTTAATAAATCCCAAACCACCATATAATCATGAAAATAAAAAGAAATAACAAATATAAGAGAAGAACAAAAATGACAATAATAGAAACTATGGAAAATTGAAGCTGAAAAGTGAAAAGACAGCAATAATGTTGACCAGAGCCGCAGCTCGCCGTGCACGCCTACCACCTCCGGCCTCGTCGCTCAGCTCCGCCTCGCCGCCGCCGGAATCCAGCCCCACCGTGAGTGCTGTGACACCGGCCGTGGCAGTTGCGTCGAGCTCCAGCGACGAGTACTTTTCTCCGCCCACGTCACCACCACCTGCGCGTCGACGGAGAGGACGCCGGCCGCCGAGTAGCTTAGGACCTCGAGGCCCACCGGCCTCTGATAGGGTCCCAGCTCCCGGCGGAAGTGTGCAGCGCATGCGATGGACGCAATCCATCAATGAGAACGTCATGCGCGCATACTATGGGGCTACAGAGGGAGGAAACAATCTGACCGCGTACCGTGTTCGGATGCTCTCTTTGTTTCAGGTGCTTGAGCCAGCCGTCAACGTTTCGGCCCAACGACTGTCGGATCAGGTACGGGTTATCCAGCGTAATCATATGTTGGACGATACTGTACTTGATCGCCTCCGAACGGAAATGAGTAACCATGCCATTGCTCCTTCGTCGCAGTCCAGTGCGTCGCGTGTGGTACCAGTCATGGTACCACAGACTGCGGGACCACCGTCCTACCATCTCTCCGGGCATGCTGACGAAGAGATTACTGACATGGTTACACATGTAAGTACCCAGTGCAACAATGAATTGAGGAGTGCTTTGGAGTGTGCTATTCGGGAGTATCGCAACATGCCACTCGAACTTAGGCCGCGCTTACCTCGTTTGCCCATGCATAACAAGAATAAGGCGCTGGTGGCTGCTCTGGATTTGCAGTTGTCAAACTATTTTGACGACTGCGAAGATCTCACTGATACACACTCGATAATGTACTGCGCAGCTGTTGCGGCATGTCGTGTAGCTCACGTCAAGTTTCCAAACTGTGACGTAGCTACACGACCGAAACCAACCGTGCCGGCTTGGCAGTGCAGAATCGAGCGTCGTATTGGTGGGGCCAGAGCACTCATCGGCAAACTAATCTGCTTCAGGGAGGGCAACACTCGCCCAAGAGTAATGCGCTTTGTGAGACGGGCGTTTTCCGGGACTGACATCAGCCCCCGAGACTATATGTCCCGTGTCACAGAGCGCATCGACTTCCTGAAGCAGAAGATGTATGCATGGGCAAACCGCATCCGCAGGTATAAGCGGCGGGTGGAGCGATACACCCAGAATCGCACATTCCGGAGTAATGAAAGGTGGGTTTATAGGTCTTGGGAGAGACCGGACCAAGGTGTGACTGATGCGCGCCTCCCGGATGATGACGCGATGAGTTCATTCTGGCGCAGCATCTGGTCGGTGCCTGTCAGTCACACCGAGGGTGACTGGACTCGAGAGGTCGAGCGTGCGTGCGATCCTATACCACAAATGGGGGCAATTGACATCAGCCCCCAAGATGTAGCTCGTGCAGTCCGTCCGTTGCCAAACTGGAAATCTCCAGGGCCGGATGGACTGCACAATTTCTGGATTAAGTGGTTTACAAGATCGCACGCTCGCTTGGCATATCAGTTTCAGTCTGCCTTAGAGTCCGGGTCGCTACCGGAATTCCTAACAACAGGAATAACCCACCTGCTCCATAAGTCAGGTAGTACTGCGGAGCCTAAAAATTATAGACCGATCACGTGTTTGCCGACGGTCTATAAAGTTCTTACATCCATACTGCGAAGCAAAATTAATAGTCATATTGACAAAAATTTTATCATGTCACCTTCTCAGAATGGATGTAGGAACGGGTCCCGCGGTACTAAGGAGCTGCTCCTCATTGATATGACCATTAGCCAACAGGTTCGACGTTCCCGAAAGGATCTGTCGACATGTTGGATAGATTATAAGAAGGCCTATGACTCTGTTCCTCATACATGGCTCATGAGGGTGCTAGAATTGTATAAAATTGATACAACACTACGCACCTTCCTGATGTCGTGTATGAGGCAATGGAGGACGGTCCTTCGCTATCCAGGATGTCGACATATCCAGAGGAATAACGAACCTGTAAGGATCGAGCGAGGTATATTCCAGGGTGATAATTTGAGTCCACTTTGGTTTTGCCTAGCCTTGAATCCTCTCAGCACACTGCTGGAGAATTCAGGTCTAGGCTATCGGTTGAAGAGAGGTGGTCAGGTAATATCTCACCTACTTTACATGGATGACCTGAAACTTTTTGCCCCCAACAATCTGCAACTGATGGAGCTACTGAAGGTAACTGAAACCTTCAGTAGTGCCATCAGGATGGAGTTTGGTGTGGACAAATGTGCGGTCATGCATGTAAAACGAGGGGAGGTTGTGGAATCTGTGGGAACTCAACTCACGGATTCCATAAACCTGAGATCCCTCTCTCCAACCGAAACCTATAAGTATTTGGGTATGTCGGAAGCTCTAGGCATCAATATCACTGACATGAAGCAATCGTTGAGGGAACGTTTCTTTGGTCGCCTGAAGCAGGTATTCAATAGCCTTCTTTGCTTGAAAGGTGCGCGCCTTCAACGGTTGGGTCATGCCGGTATTGATGTACTCTTTCGGCGTACTCAAATGGACTCAAACGGAACTTGACGCCCTGGATAGGAGGGTCCGCACACTGCTGACTGCATATCGAATGCATCACCCACGATCGTCGGTGATGAGACTGTATATCCCGCGGAAGTGTGGAGGTCGAGGTTTTTTAAATGCTAAGACCCTACACAACCGCGAGGTATGCAGTCTCAGGGAATATTTCCTAGCTACCGACGTGGGTATGCATCGAAATGTAGTGTCAGTGGACAAGGGACTCACCCCGCTCTCAATGGCTAACGAGAACTGGCGCAAACCGGTAGTGCTTGACACTAACGATCGCAGGGAAGTATGGCAGAGCAAGGAACTTCACGGACGCTTTTTCCGGGCCCTTCACGGGCCCGATGTAGACCAATTGGCGTCCGTAGCCTGGCTGCGTTTCGGTGACCTCTTCGGGGAAACCGAAGGTTTTGTCTGTGCAATTATGGACGAAGTTATCATGACGAATAACTACCGGAGATTTATTGTGAAGGACGGCACGGTTGACATCTGTCGGGCATGTCACCGTCCGGGAGAATCAATTCGTCACATTATCTCTGGTTGTTCTCGTCTAGCTAACGGAGAGTACTTGCATAGACACAACCTTGTAACCAGGATTATCCATCAGCAACTTGCTTTGAAATACTCTCTTGTGGAATCAGAAGTGCCGTACTACAGGTATGAGCCCGACCCAGTTCTTGATAATGGTCATATCACTTTGTACTGGGATCGGTCCATCATCACTGACAGGACTATTGTAGCCAATAAGCCTGATATAGTGGTGGTGGACCGAAGCGAGAGGCGTGCAATGATTGTTGACATATCCGTTCTGCATGACGAGAACCTCGTGAAAGCCGAGAAAGATAAACAAATCAAGTATATTGACTTGGCTCGCGAGGTTGTCGACATGTGGGATGTTGACTCGGCGATCATTGTACCGATAGTCGTGTCAGCCAATGGCTTAATAGCCAAGAGCCTCGACCAACACCTTAGGAGGCTCGCGTTAGGCGGCTGGATCAAGGGCTTGATTCAGAAAGTGGTACTCCTGGACACGGCTCGTATTGTTAGGAGGTTCCTTTCTCTGGAGCCCTGACCGCCGGTAGCTTGGACCCTGTTCCCGATACCGGTGGGACACTATTTTTTATATTTTTAAATGTTTTTTTATTTTTTATTGAAATATTTTAAAATATAATTTATATGTACATAAACAAATGAATAAACGATAATAATAATATTCCACAACTATCACACAACGCCGTCTAGTCCCAAGCTAAGCAGAGCTTGTGTTATGGGTACTAGACAACTGATAAACATACTAATATATTTCTAAATACATACATATATAGATAAATTACACCCAGACACAGAACACATGATCGTGCTCATCACACAAACATTTGTCCTGGGTGGGAATCGAACCCACGACCTCCAGCATAGCAGTCAGGGCCACTAACCACTAGACCAACAGGCCAGTCGAATATCTATATTATCTAGTCATTTTGACCAACAGCACAGTCAGCGCAGTGGGTGAGAGATAAGCTGCTGTGCTGCATGTCGTGGTTTCTATTCCCGCACGAAATGAATATTTGTAAGGCCTACAGATTGTTGATCTGGCTAAAACTTTCCGTCTGAGTCTAGATTACATGTTTGTGAACGCAGCCACGATGTATACAGGAGTCATTTCTATTGTGGGGCAACATATTTAGAAGAAAAATTGTGGCGTGATGACTTCAGCGATGATGTGCCCGACGATGGAGCACGCTTGCCTAGAAGCAACCTATTCACTCTTGATTTAAAGACCCCTAGGTTATAGCTATCAGGAAACACAGACTCCGGCAGGGAATTCCAATCCTTAGCTGTACGCATAATGAATGTACTCTCAAAATGATTTGTACGGATGGGTGGGGTTTCCACCACGTACCGGTGGTGCAACGCCGTACGTCTTGTGATCTGATGATGGAACGAACTTGACGGAATTAAGTTTTGCAATTCCAATGCACACTCCCCGAAACATAAACGATAGAAAACCGACGAGGATAGTAACTCAGCATCATTGCTCAAGACTTTGCGGCTGGCTTTCAGTCTGTATAGTAAAACAATCAATATTATTTTACATCTACCCCAGGTTAATTCTACTATATCTACATATCCCTATACCATTGAGTTTGTTTCGGTGATTCTTTTTAGGGTAGTCAGCTAGGAAACACTGGCCTCATTCAGTTTTAACTGACAAAAAATTGAGGTTTATAAGGGTTTTAAAACCTATTTCACAAAATAAATATCATTTATGATTTACCCGAAGCCATCAATTCAATTCAATCCAAAAATTTTATTTCAAATAGACCTACATAAGCCAAAAGCTAATGTAAGGTTCCTATTGGTCGTTTTCTATGAAGAAGAACCGGCAAGAAACTTCATGATCTTTCTCTTAACCAATTATTGGTATTTACAATGTTTCCGTGTTACATTATTGATAAGTATGAGAGGAATTATTATAGTATTATACATACATACAAACACAGGTATTCAGCAGCACCCGGTTAAACTGGAAGTCTATTATGGTCGCAAGTTGAAAAAAGGCTAGGGTGATAATAAATAGCATATAGCGTAGCTTAATCAGCTTTTTAATGTTCCCACTGCTAGGACTAAGGCCTTCTCTCTAGGAGAGGGAATGGGCCGTAATCCACCACGTGGGTCCAGTGCGAGTAGGTGGAGGTCACATGTCTTCGAATTTTTTGTTCTTGGATGAGCCGGTTTCCTTACGATGTTTTTTTCATCATTTTGAGAGCAGTGGCGATGAAGTAAATTACACAAAGTAATGCACCTGGCTAGGTTTCAACCCACGACCTACAACTCGTAAGTCGGGGCCGTTACCACTGGTACACCACTGCTCTGGGAGATGATACAAATATGAATTTCGTGTGAAAAGATCTGTTAACACTAACCTTGTAACACTAGCCGATTACATGACTACCAGTATTGACCTAGGGAGGCAGGTGGATGTATTATACTTTGACTTTCAAAAAGCTTTCGATAGAATCAATAACGACATCCTATTATAAAAATTAAGTGCCACGGGTTTTGCTCCCAATCTCCTTATATTAATCGCTGACTATCTCCGTAATTGTCAACATTATGTACGACTGGGCCTGTACAATTCTCAGCCGTATAACAAACGTTCAGGGGTCAGCCAGGGTTCAATATTAGGACCTCTACTATTTCTTATAATAATAAATGACATTCCACAAGTTCTAAATCACTCCATATGTTTACTATATACCGACGAATTTAAATTATACTCTGATATTTTAACTTCAGCAGATGGTGAAATGTGTGCTCTTCAAAAACTTATAAGTGAGTGGTCAGTGATTAACAAAATGAATTTCAATCAATCTAAATGTTGCACTATGAGTTTTAGTCGTTCACGAAACCCAATGCAATATACTATAAATGATATAGAAATAACAAGAGTGATGACGATTAAAGATGTTAGTTTTATCTTCGATACTAAGTTTTGACTTTTCATAATCACAATATTATTTCTCTAGCCAAAGAATTGTATTCCTACCGGATATGTTTGTCCAAAGAAATTGTCCAAAGAGAAAAAAAATCAAGTAATCTGACTTCTGTATAACACACTCGTTAGAAGTAAACTTGATTCAAGCTTTTTTGTTTGAAATCCATACGAATAATCCTATATCATAAGATAGAAAAAGTCCAAAAATTTTAATGTATTTCTACACACGTAGGTTTGGTAACTATCCACATTTGTATCCAACCAAATTTCTGTTAGGCAGCTTGGGCTTGACTTCGCTCCTGGTGAGACGAGCTTTTGATCAGCTTAAAATACCTGCAAGATCATACACGGAACCATCGACTCGCCTAGTATGAATAATCTATGATTCTGTACTATCGTGTTTTGGCGTTATATAGGATTTTAGCACAGCTTTAGACAATTGCAGGTACTTTATATTTAAAGTACAATTGTCTTACAATATGGCCCGAGCCTGTGTAACCTGATAACTACAACTTGAAGATCTTTAAGTCAAGATCGAATAGATTACATTTAGGCAAGCGTGCGTCGTCGTCGACCATATCGTCGCTTTCCATTAGGTGAGGTAGTTGTCATGCACCAGCCTAACAGCAATTATACAAGAAATGATATTATGAAATGATATATAGTAGCTACAGGTGACTTTTCCTAGTGATCAACTTTTTAAAAACTTTGCATAATCAGCCTTTTAATGTTCCCACGGCTGGCCTCAAGCCTCCTCTCTAGGAGAGGGAATGGGCCGTAATCCACCACGCGGGCCCAGTGCGGGTTGGTGGATGTCACATGTCTTCGAATTTTTTGGTTCCAGGACATGTCGGTTTCCTCGCGATGTTTTTCTCCACTGTTGTATGGAGCAGTGGTGATAAAATAAATTACACAAAGTAATGGGACTGGTCGGGTTTGAACCCACGATCTACAACTCGTAAGTCGGAGCCGTTACCTCTCGGCCACCACTGCTCTTTAAAAACTTATACACACACAATAAATTTTTCCTCTAAAATATTTATAACATTACTGGCTTTTTCCAGCGGCTTCGCCCGCGTGAAAGTACAATGGTTTGGACTAGGTGTTGACGAGTTAGTACTCATCATCGCCTCTAACAAAAATGGACCTACTAGTAAAGACCTGGCTCACTCACTGGAGTAAATCAGGACTTTGCCTTTCATAGTAGATTATATAGATCTTTACCCATGAAATACAAAACAGAAAGAAACCAATAAATACCTAATTTCGAAATGAGAATAACGTACCTTTAATATAAAGTTTATTTGAACTTATAATTCCAAGTCAATCCAAAGATATAATACTTTAAAGCAGAAAGAATAATAATAAAAGACCTATTTACATTTACAAATGTAAATAAATAACATAAAATGTACGAGTACACTAAAGTAGCGTACAGTTATAGTCACATTCATCTCACAATAATCCAGGCAAGACTTTCTTCCAACACATCAACAGTCAATACACAGACCATATCGCTCTCAAACGTCGATTACCCTACCTACATTAAGAGTAAACATCAACAATGCACCCTTTCCTCTACATAACTTGGGTTGTGATACCACCATGTACTCTGCTCATCCCATTCTATCACAATGCTCATAATTAGTGCTGCATCAAACGCCCCAGTAATTACGCTCCCGCCCGGCAGATGGCAAGAGTTTTAATTTTTCGATTTCGGACCAGCCTGTATAATGCATGAGGCTTTTATCGCCACCGCGGCTCCTTCGGGGATTCGTGGGGACGGGCCTGAGGGACAAGCGTCAGCGATTTGACACTAGGAATAAAGCAAATTGACACAAATAAATACCGTCGCATTCGAAAATTCGTAAGTCACGTGAATGAGTCTTTTTAGGCATAGAAATGTGTGCTTTACGGTATTGAGATAAGGAACAAAGTGCGCCAATTTTCAGCATTCGCTTCGACTCTGTCTCAATGTGCTTTAACATTTTCAACTTTTTGACTAACAAAAATGTTTTATGGCATGTAATTTTTTCAACCATACATTCTGTTGTGTTTCTACTAAATTCATAATAAAAAATGCATAGGTACGTAGATTTTTAATTGGATATTAAAAATTTCCGTACGCATTTTTTTCACTGAGTTTAATGGCAACTGACTTTGCCAGGCGATATATTAGACCTTATCTTGCTTATGTCTTATTTTGACCACTTTTAATGTGAGTCGAGTTGGCTGTGCGTACTTTACTTAAAACCTATTTTAACACAAACAGTCTTCAAATGTCTTTATATATTTTAAAACAGATGAAGTCTCCACGTTTAAATAGGTAATGCAAAATATTTTTTTCATCCGTTTCTAAGTGAACGTGACTAGAGAGAGACTAGAGGCTTCTAAACAGACTGGCTTAAGGTGACAGCTATAAGCATCATGTGCCTCCTAGATGGCCAGAACGCGACATTTTAAATTTATTCTGTTCAATACTGAGCGGCCTCTGGCTCTTTTTAGTGGTGGTAGGCGCTGGGTGAAAACAATATAAAAAGACATTACAAAACAATAACTAATAAAATAAAAATCAATACAAAATCGCCTACTCTCTTCACTTGGCCCACACACCCACCACGTACCCTTTTTAGGGTACCACAGTTAGGCACGGAAGTACGGCCGGGTAGCTGCTGGTTCTGCGCCATACTTAGCCACCCATTAACAATTCTATCGCGAATTAGACCAGTAATTAAGCGCTTTCTTTATTGCTGGCTTGTTCAAACTCCGGTTTTCTGTATAGTGCTGCTATTTCTGTTTTTAGTTGCGTTTAGTATCGGCTACAACTTTTTTTGTAGATCGAATTTTAGTCGTTAGCTTAGATTAAATAAGCGTGAATTTTAGTGTAAGTTTGCCTTTATAAGTTGTTAGATAGATAGATATTTATTATATATATCTCTCTCTTAAAATTAATCGGGTGTTACAAAGGGCATTCTTCTCGCTAAAAGCGATTTTTTACACAAAATCTTTGGATGGATTTGTCATAGAAGGAAGATATACAAGTAGGTTCTGAAACATTCAGTCATACATCCGTTCAGTGATTACAATTGAGTAATATTCCAGTTCTTTTAAAAAAAGAATGCCTAACTCACTGACTCATCGCCCAGCCCTTGGACTTAGAAAGCTGAATTTTAAACAGATGTTGTTTTTAAAACGTAGACGATGAATAACGATGAATTTTATAAATTCTACCATTGGGGGGGGTTGTGGCCACGGGTGGTGCGAAAGAGAACCCCGGGGCCCTGAAACGAACGCAAAGAAGGAACAGCAGTGGGTTTTAGTCAATAAAAGTCTGACACTCCCTTACGCTCTGCTCAAAGGAGGGAACAGGGGTTTTATGCGAGCAAAGCCATGTCTTTGCTCATGTAAGCTAGCCACTTAAATTATATAAAATAAAAATTATTAAGATAAATCTTTTTTGAAAACGACATCATAATTGGTATCTATTATAATAATATTAACTTTGACAGTTGACGCCTGCAGTTAGAATTTCAAATCAATAATAAATATAAGACAGCGTTTAACTATCTTTTACGTCAGTTTAATTTTATCTGACTTCATGACTGTTTAGTGGTGAGTTGAGATAGTTTCCTACAGTTCGACTGATAGATTCGCTGGCTGACTATGTATGTAGATCTTAATAGCGATTTCTTCAGCCACTGTCCGACTTCGCCCAGTGCTGGTCATAGACCACACTATTTTGCTTCTGCCAATACCCATGTTTCATGTGCATAGCTTCATTATGAGGAGAGAAATCTTGAAATAACTTATCTCGCTCTAGGTGACGATAAGATATCAGACTTTCACTGATTAAAACTCAGCTGTGTTGCTATAGTTGCCCTTTGCATTTTTTAGCTGCCAGTTGCTATTTTAATATCTATATTTAGTTTTTATTTTTACTGTATTTACATTGTTCTCACATGATAACGACAAGAAACATGGAACAGAGATATTTGTAATTACAAAACATGATTGAAAAGAGTGTCCATGGAGTTTCTTGCACCTTCTTCTCCATAGAGATCTACGCTTTGGAATATGCAATTAGCATCAATTTTTTTTCTGACTGACTGACTTCTTGACGTTTCAAAAGTGCCTGTAAATGGTTTATTTGAAATAAATGCTTTTGAATCTTTGAATCATTCCAGGGCCACGGTAAAGGTAGCACTACACTGCGCACACGTGTGCCACACACGCCGATCTGGGCGCGTCGGTCTCCATACATTTTATATGGAAACTAGACTTGTAGAGCTACACTTGAACCACGCCACGCGACGTCGTTCTACGTACAAATCAGGCGTGTTACACGTGTGCATCGGTCTAATGTAGTTCTAGGTTTACTCTTTCAAAGGTTATCATAATCCTGGTATACCCACGGTGGCAACAAAGTCGTTCAAAACATTTATACTAAAATACGTGTTTTTGAAACTGACTGACATATCAACTCACAGCCGAAACTACTGGGATTAGGAATGTGAAATTTTGCACAAGGCTTCCTTTAATGACGCAGGCGAAGAAGTAAGAATAGATCTTTTAGAAATCCAATTTGATAAAGGTGAAATTAAATATTATATTCGTTTAAATATCCTCTACAGAATAAAGAATAGGGGGATTTAAACATTGTATGGAGGATTCCTATTTCTTGGGTTAACAAACTTGAATTTTGGCAAAAATTCTAATCAAAATAAAAGACTGAAAAAAAGACTATTATTATTCCTTATTAGTTTTTATTTTATTTACTTAAATAATTTTTCATTATTCCATTTTTAAAACTACCCTCAAATTACGGTTTAAAAGGTGTTGCCGTTTTATAAAAATATTTTCCCGATTGAAAGAGCTAGAATGGCAAAGAGCTAGTGTAGGTACATATGTCGGAAAAACACCACATGTCCAGATCACTAGACGGGTGAGTCCGAGAAATTCCCCTGGGAAACACGAAATACGCTAATTTTATAGGCGGGCGTATTTTCGACGAAGTTGTTTAGTTCCTTACAAATGCAAGTTGTTACTCCTTGGCTTGAAATACGAAGTGGAACTCGTACGTACAATTTCGTCGCATCTCTGAATGTGGACAGGAACTTTGCTCAGCGAATCATCATCATCATCATTTCAGCCCAAAGAAGTCCCATTTCTATGACAAGTCGTTTGCAGTTTAAGCAGTGCGGCTGTGGAATGCTTTGCCCATGTCAGTAAAGCAAGCTCAAACACTGTCAATTTTCGAAATTATGGTTAAGGATCACTACCTCTCCTCTTGAACGTCATTAAATACATTATTTCTCTGCTTTCATATCTTCAATATATATAAAAATGAATAGCTGTTCGTTAGTCTCGCTAAAACTCAAAAATGGCTGGACCGATTTGGTGAAATTTGGTCTTGAAATATTTGAGATAGTCCAGGGAAGGTTTAAGCGGTGAGAAAAAATGGGAAAAATCACGAAAAATAAAATCCGAATACAACGCCATCTCTAATTAAAATGTCATTATTAAATGAATTATGCTGTTCTGGTAATGCCAGTAGATGGCGTTATCCTTACTATTAGACGGTACGAAGTTCGCCGAGTCAGCTAGTATATGTATATATATTATATATTGTTAGTATTAACTGTATTTTATTAGATAGGTATTGTATATATTTAAATAATACACCATGCACTACCTGCATATCTTTTTCTCCTCTGACAAATCCATCCAAAAGTTGTCGGTAAAAAATCGCTTTTAGCAATAAGACCGTCCATTGTGACTGTAATTTTATTATTGGTGTACAATAAAGAATATATCTATCTATCTTCTGGTTATAGACCTTTTCAAGTACGCAAGTCGCCACAACGACCTGTCCTGTACGTTTCGTATCCATCAGATTTCCGCGACTGTTACCAGGACAGTTCACCTTCTGGAAAGCCGTCCAACACTGCGTCTTCCAGAACGTACATTAACTACTCGACATCCTTTCGGCCCCGTTGACCATCTTTCTTTACCACTTAAATTTGTCAATGTTTCGAGCAATGCCGGTAACATTCATCGTTGAGTTCCTTGGCAGTACTGCGTTGAGCTACACGAATACTGACAAATATTTGCACTGACGGGTCAGGTCCACTCAAATCTGTGTGGTTCTTTCCTCAAAAGATCATCTTAGTCACCAATCTGCATGGTTCTTATATACATAAAAAACTGAAGAAACACCGGCCTCATCTAGTTTAAATTGACGAAAAATTGCCGTGACAAAGGGTTTTTGTTAAACCTATCTAAAAAAATAATTATAATTTATCATTTACATTGGTTGTCCAGCGGATATCTTTATTCTTGATTCGTACACACAATCAAACTCCGAGAATAGCCCTTTTCATCAACAATATCATTATGTACTTATTATATAACGGAAAAAAGTTTAAGCAGGAAAGGTTTGAACGGGACGCGCAAGACAAGTGAGGTGGAAGGTTGGGGCGGGGGGCGGGAGGAGCGTGCAGCTTCCGCAGGATGTGGCCCCCACTCCCGCCGGAAGCTCCCGAGCCCTTCCGACAAACGCAAAACCAGGTAGCGTCCGCAGAAAAGAGGTTTTGTATTGTGGGCAATATTTTTTTTTAACATAATTATCTATGTTGTCGGTGTATGATTATTTGGTTATACGTATTTTTAGGAATCAGAAGTGCAGATATTTAAAAAATTCTTTACTTTTAGCTAAAAGAACAAAATAACAATAAATCTAATTAATCTAATTAAACACAAATCAGTATAAGTCTCACGGCCCTTGAACAATGTTCCCGCCACGCCAATGACACCTGTCAAAAAAATGCCAGGGAAAGTGGTGCGCGCACCGCTTTCATAGACTCTTCGCTGTCATTCCTTATTTCCATCCTAACAATATAAATATCACGAAATCTAATTTAACCTCTATTAATCAAGGATTGTCCTCCAAATCAACTCCACCTTGAATCATCGCCTTTTTATATAATTCTATTCTGTACTGTAATATTGATGTTTGTGCATGAGACAATCTCGAGTTCCAAATTGGCCAACTAATACTGGGAATTTTTCTATTCGTTTTTTTTTTTTTTTTTTAGTGCTTCTAAGTTTATCTAGAACATTACTGGCTGGCCTGTTGGTCTAGTGGTTAGTGGCCCTGACTGCTATGCCGGAGGTCGTGGGTTCGATTCCCCCCCAGGACTAATGTTTGTGTGATGAGCACGTTCATTTGTTCTGTGTCTGGGTGTAATTTATCTATATATTTATGTATTTAGAATTATTTATGTATGTTTATCAGTTGTCTAGTACCCATAACACAAGCTCTGCTTAGCTTGGGACTAGACGGCGTTGTGTGATAGTTGTGGAATATTATATTAAGTAAGTATTATTATTATTATATATTACTGACACCCCGTGAAGCACGTAAAGCTATTGATCCCGGCTGTAATTCAAAGATCTTTGACAGTTGTTACAAGTAGTCAGACGTCAGAAAGAGAAACCCGGGACCCTCGGACGAAGGCAAAGAAGGAACAGGAGTGGGTTTTTAGTCAGTAAAAGTCTGACACTATCTCGCGCTCCGCCCAAGAGCGGTATAAGTCATAAGATGTTTTTCCCACCTAAAAAAAATCCATCAGTCTATCCAAGGAGTGCCGTATTTTTCAGTCACTGGTTGTGAAAGTCTGATAGGCAGTCGCTCCATGTAGAATACGGGTATTCAGCCGCACCAGCCCCCCTAGCCAAGTTACAATCGTATCGTTCACGCCAAACGCTTCGAGTAGGCCACGCCTCCAATTCCTTTGTTCGGACCACGTGACTGAGCGTTGAGATGACGTCAGAACAAAGGAATCGGAGGCGTGGCCTACTCGAAGCGTTCAGCGCGAACGATACAATTGTAACTTGGCTAGGGGGGCTGATTAGACTAGAAGTGGACCCCGAGCTAGTCTGGGAAAGGAATTTAGTTAAATCTCGTAGATTATTGAGATGAATATTGATGTTTGTGATGAATCGTCGGGTTGGTTTATGGTGGTTTGGGTTAAAAGTGGGGTTCGTGCCCTTACTTATTTATTTAATGTTAAATGATGAAGATGGGTCCAGCTATTGGTTACTGATTGTGATTGATTTAATTTTTTAGGGTTCCGTACCTCGTAAGGAAAAAAATCAAAACCCTTATATGATCACTTTGTTGTCCGTCCGTGTATCTGTCTGTCAAGACCCTTTATCTCGGGAACGCGTGGAGGTATCAAGTTGAAACTATACAAAGCAAATCAAACGAATGCAGGTCCCATCGTGTGTGGAGTACTGCAGTCACAGTGCTGCAAAATGTCATCTAGCAGCTTTGGACTCAGTAGAAAGGCGTGCGAAGAGGCTAATTGGGGATCCAGATTTGGTTAAGTCCAATCTACAAAGCCTCGAGCACAGGCGCAGGGTAGCCAGCCTATCGGTATTTTACAGGTTGCATTTTGGAGAGTGTGCGCGGGAATTGCATGACTTGATTCCGTCATCTCCTTTCTACCATCGGACAACCCGACGTACGATGAGTATTCACCCTTACGTTGTTGAAACTTCAACGGTCCGAACTAAGCGATTTGCTTCATCGTACATTGAGGGACAGGAATAATTTGCCTGCCGCGGTCTTCCCGTCCAACTATCATTTAGGTGCCTTCAAGGCTAGAGTGAATAGGCTCTTAATAAACTAGTGCGCCTCACCATCAATGATTGCATCACTGCTTACCATCAGGTGGGATCGCGGTCAAGCACTGGTTTACACCGAATAAAAAAAAAGATAAATAATAATAATAATAATATATTTATTTTCAGACCACTTAGATTCATTACATTGTATAAGGTCCTGATTACATAAAAAAAAATATATTAATCAAATTTCAATCAAAAAACAAAAAAATTACAAAAAGTTATTTTTTTTTTAAAGAATTTAAAAATAAAATAAAAAGGTACAGTCAAATTAGCATGCAATAAATTAATTTTATATTAAATTAAATTGATTTAATAAATTAGGCACAAAAAATTACAAAAAAAAGACAAAAAAAAAATACAGGACATCAAACATTTAAGCCGCTATTTCCAGCCATCGTTTAAAAGTTTTGGTAGCGCACACTCTATCAGCAAGTTCTTCAATCTTACCATCAGGTGGGATCGCAGTCAAGCACTGGTTTATGTCAAATAATAAAAAAAAAACATATACTCAGCTCTGCGATCCCTTGAAGCTGAAGCTAAAGAAAAAAAAAGATACGGCCGTTTATGTCGCAAAGAACGAGTAGTTCAACGCTCTCAAAGGATTACGACCCGATTAATGACAATAAATAAAAAGACACTATCTGTTAACTTGATGAAAGATAAATAACAATATTCATACAGAAAATGAACAGACAATACACAAAAGCATAATGAAATTACAAAGTTGGAGTCGGCCTCGCGCATTGAGTGTTCCGTAAAAACTTATACTGAAAACAGTTCAATTCCCGAATTGAGTTAAGAAGATATTTCCGAATCGCAAAAAAAGGCTTTTTTGTGACGTAACTACAAATTTACAGATTTTCCGATTTTTCCCTGTACATATGCTATGAGACCCTACTATAGGCCAAATTTCAGGATTCTGGGGCAACGGGAAGTACCCTATGTCTTTTAATTTCTTTGATACTATCGAAATATACATTTTTTTACGACATAAACGGCCGTATCTTTTTTATTCGTTAACTTAGAAGTTTGATTTTTTCACAGCTTTAATGGTTTTAATTTCAACTCGATACCTCAACGCGTTACTGAGATAAAGGGTCTTGACAGACAGACAGATAGACGGACGGACAACCAAGTGATCCTTTAAGGTTTCCGATTTTTTTTTATCGAGCTACGGAACCCTAAAATGCCATTTGATTAATACTCTGGCGTCTAAAAGAGATTACATGCTGATTAACTTGCAGACTAGCGAGGTGATGATACCTTTTTATGGTAAAAAATAGCATAGGTGTTGATATTCGAAACAAAATTGATTTTGGAAATGGTCAAATAAGAAAAATATAGGCGGACGTAATTTTTATATAATAATGTAACAAACAGAGCTTCTAGCAAAATAATAATATAAAACTAACTAGGAGCCTTTGATTTGACCCTCGTCCCCACAGTACTCTCCAGGATACCATACATGCCATTTACTTTTTTCCTCGTCAGCCAGCAAAGTGACGATGAAGCTGCAAAGCATGCATAAAGATGAAAGCTGGAGATGATGAAGACCTTTGTATTAGTGAAAAGAGGAGGACCACTAACAGTGAGACCACCACACACAAGTAACCAGAGACAAATATTTAAACAACAACGCTCCGATAGGTGCTCTACTACAAGCTTATGGCGCGTTTGTGCACGCCAACTGGCCGCTCGTCGTGAACAGAGAAAAACCGATTCATACCGGCTCGGTCGTTCAAAGAGAAACTGGTTCATACCGGCTCGACCGTTCAAAGAGAAACCGGTTCATACCGGCTCGACCGTTCAAAGAGAAACCGGTTCATACCGGCTCAGCCAGTTGTGCTTAGGGCTTGGGATACACACGTTGTGAAAACGACAAAAAAAAAACATAAAAATAATAAAACTGTCTCGAATACAAAATTTTTTTGCCAACGATACCGACCCACGCTCGCTCGCATGGACTAGGGAAAATATGTTATTCGCGTATCCCAATTAAAATCATAATTAACTCCGTATTAAAGCAAGCGCTAATCTCAATTACAGAGCTCGCTTGTTTTACCTCTGTTACAGTGTTCCATGCAGTGCAGCATTTATCTAACTTAACAGAACATACTTAAGCCAACAAACCGACACCTCCTTAGACTTTGGCTACATATGTAAATTTTTACACAGAGAGGCTAATTGGTGATCCAGATGTGGTAAACACCAATTCACAAAGCCTGAAGCACAGACGTAGGGTAGCCAGCCATTCGGAATCTAAAAGATGCAATTTGGAGAGTGTGCGCGGGAATTATGTAACTTAATTCTGCCATCTCTTTGCAACTATCGGACAACCCAACGTTCGGCCAATGTCCACCCTCTACGATCCGGACTAAGCGTTTCGCTTCGTCGTTTAAACCGCGTACATCGAAGGATTGGAAAAAATCCTTCCTGCTGCGGTCTTACCTTCTGATTGTAATTAAGGTGTCTTAAAGGATAGAGTGAATAGGCTCTTAATAAACTATTGCGATTCACTATCAACGATTGCATCACTGCTTACCATCAGGTGGGATCGCAGTCAAGCACTGGTTTATATCATTTAAAAAAAAAGTACTCTGACTTCCACGACCCTGTTCTTAAACTAAAACTTAAAACCCACATTTGTTCCTTCTTTGCCTTCGTTCCAGGGCCCCGGGGTTCTCTTACGCATCACCCATGGCCCCAGTAAGCTTCGACTCGGCTGGGCCCCTACGGAGTGCTGACATCTCCTTGAGGCACGCGTAGAACACTACGCGCCGTCGACGTCTTGGACTCGGTCCGGTCGGTTACCGGACGGTCTGACGGCGAGCTGCCCTTTGCTCACCGTCCGTCTCGTATTTTAGGTGCGTTCACAAATATGTAAACTAACTTAAACAAGACACCCAGACCCGGAAAACCTATCTGTAGTCCATAAAAATATTTGTTTCGTGCGGGAATCGAACCCGGGCCATGCAGGACAGAAGCCAATTGCTCAACCACTGCGCCATCCATTCCGCCAAACAAACACACACTTTTTCCCAGCGCTTTGTCCCTGATAACGACTTACTTTGACGAGAAACTGTAGCCAAAACAGATTTTTATACAATACAAAGAAATTCCAAAAACATACACCTCTCCGCCTACCAATAATATATTCTATTTGATAGCAATAGATATTTCTCGCAACGAAAGTACAGAACTTTTCCCCTTTGCTATTCACATGTTTTTTTTTGTTACTCTCTATTCTAAATACATTGAGGGGTAGGTAACAATAAATGGAACACTTCTGTTTAATGTCCGCCGTTATAGTCACGACCGGAAAGCTCCCGGATACGATTCGGATCCGGCACGTGTACGTAACGACATGCCGACACCGCAATTGTGGTACGAAATTGTTTTAAACGATGTATTAATTATTGGGGGTGACTTTTTCGGCTACGGTTTTCTGTTTCGTAGAAATCGTAGGTAAAAGGAAAGAAAGAAAGTAAAACAATTTTAAGACTAGTTACATTTCATCATCATCTCCTCTGTAACCTTTTCCTTAGCTGCTTTTTTAGGGTTACGTACCTCAAAAGGAAAAGCAGAACCCTTATAGGATCACTTTGTTGTCCGTCTGTCTGTCTCTCAAGACCCTTTATCACGGGAACGCGTGGAGGTAGTGAGTTGAAATTAAAACCATATACTCAAGTTTGCAGTTTTTTGAAGCTGTGAAAAAAACAAATTTATAAGTTAACAGAAAAAAAAGATCGAAGAAGACGGTCGTTTATGTCTCAAAAAACGTAGATTTCAACACTCTCGAGGAAATCAAAATTTTTAGGGTACTTCCCGTTGACCCAGAATCTAAACCAAAATAAAGCAAGGTCTTATAGCACAGGCATACGAATAAATCTTAAAACTATAAATTTGTTGTAACATCAAAACAAATGCGATTCGGAAAACACTTCAAGACTCCTTTCAGGAATTGAACTGTTTACATGGTATAAGTCTGTACGGAACCCTCAGGAATCCGACTTGCACTTGCCCAGTTTTTTAAGGTGGTGAAGCGGGAGTGTGTGTCAGACTTTCACAGACTAAAACCACACCTATGATCTTTCCCTGCCCTTTGGACTCCAGGACCAAGGGTTTCCCTTTCAGAAGACAACTCATAGCCCCAGTTTCTCTAGCAGCCTAGGGTCGGCTTGCAGTCTAGCTGGGTGAGACTGAATCCCCATATGTTTTACATGGAGCGTCAGCCTATCAAACTGCAGCCAAACTTTGGACCCTCGATTCAATTCGAATCGAATTTTGGAAATTCCTCTCTTAGTGCTCGCCTATGTCATAAAAGGAAACCTACTGCAAAATTTCGCACTCTAAGCCCCAGTAGTTTCGGCTGCGCGTTGACATGTCAGTCAGTCAATTTCTCCTTTTATATTATAGATTGCAAAACGCAAAACGGCGGAATCCCCGCATAAAGCTTCGGCCCATGTAGATATAATGCACGAGTCCACAGCGCTGGTTTTCAGCTTGGACCAGTGACGGTGTCGACAGGCCTCCTCTCTAGGAGCAGAATGGGCCGAATACCACGTGGGCCCTGCGCGGGTGGTGGATGTCATATTATATCTAAGGATTTTTGGTTCCAGGACATGGCGGTTTCCTTACAATGTTTTTCTTCATCGCTTCGAAAGTCATTAATCTGTTCATTGAGAGTTTTAATTGTGTTAAATGATATTTATTTTGCAATTTATAGGTTTCAACAAAAACACTTTTACACGTCATATTTTCTGTTAATTTTAACTAGATGCGGAATAAAATACGTATATATTATATGCGTGTAAAATATCATCGCTCAGTAAATATAAAGTAGCATCGATACCGCTCAAAATAAATTTCTCACCCTCACTTCCAAGAGACTGATGCTTACCAAATAATTATAATTCGACGCACCCTTAGGGGTGTCCAAATTCACATTTGATTATTATTTTTTAAGTTCAAACGGGCATGTCTCTATTTGTCTGATTGCTGGTCACGTGACCAAGTTGGTGAGTTGAGGGGATCTTTACTGCTCGGGCGGCACTTACGCTCATACAATTATACGCCAATTTCACGAGTAATTTATGTTTATTCGACTGAACCAGGGTGAGTGAAATTTGACTTTGTGGGATTGAATCTTAGTGGCAGATTAGTATACAATGAAATACTTCGACGGCACCGTCGGAGCAATTGTTGAGTGATTGACTGCTACGCTGCGTGTCCCGAGTTCGATTCCCGCACAGAACATATATTACCTACAAGGAGGTATTACAGCTCTTGGTGTCTTGCGTAAGTGAATTTACATGTTTTTAACGCACCCACGATATAGGAGTATCATGAATGTGGGGTAATGTTTTTTTTCTAAACAAAATTAACTTTAATTTTAAGAAACTAAGGGGATGAAACTCAATACATTTTAACTGTTTTTCATAAAACCGCTCTTACGCGATTATGACATTATTATACATTTTTCATTAGATATTTTGGAAAAACAGTATCTTCTGGATGTTATCAAGGCTTCTATTGAAATCAATTTCTAAATTGATGATTTTTGTAAAACTATTCTAGTAAAGACCTCTCATAAATCTACTCTATTTTGCATGAACTTTGACGCCTCACTATTTACTCAAAAATTAAAAAAGTAAAACCATACTAGCCTTGCAAATTTAATCAAGATTCTAAAGACGACCATTTTTTTCAAACATTTTAAGAGTTAAAAAAAATACGTATTTCCTGGAACAAGTTTTGTAAAATATTCGAATAAATCACGACATTACCTTAAGCTAACAGAGTTTTAAGGCGTTAGGTATATCTCGTTTTTCGCATTGTCTTTTCGTCAAACATCGCGTTGGATTGCGCTAAATGAAGTAACAAGCTTTTAAATCATGTTCGATGTTGTCGATAGGCGAGTGAAAAAGGATCCTCTTAAGATCAACATTCAAAACTTTTTTTATCTTTTTCCTAACAATTTTCATATTTGGCGTGAGCAGGTTTTCGAGGTACACGTCTGTTCGATTAAATAAACATACTAGTCTAGTAGGTTTGTGACCAATGTGTCGTTTGTATATGCGACACAGACGAGAGCAATAAATAGTGGCTATTAACCACTGTCCGACACCGTGAAGAAAAGATGGATGGATTGTGTGAGGACAAAGGCAGGAAGATGATGACCGAAGGCTGTTTTATTTAATAATATCCTAATGTACACTAACGTCAAACGTATCAAAGTTCACGACCAAATAAGAAAATAATAAAGAGACCACTCGTATTAATGCATAAATCATTTATTTCGCCAGAGATTTGTTACAATAGGTGTTAAGAGCAGTGGTGGCCGAGTGGTAACGGCCCCGACTTACGAGTTGTAGGTCGCGGGTTCAAACCCAGCCAGGCGCATTACTTTGTGTAATTTATTTCATCACCACTACTCTCAAAACGGTGAAGGAAAACATGGTGAGGAAACCGGCATGTCCTAGAACCAAAAATTCAAAGACATGTGACATCCTCCAACCCGCACTGGGCCCGCGTGGTGGATTACGGCCCATTCCCTCTCCTAGAGAGGAGGCCTGAGTCCAAACAGTGGGAACATTAAAAGGCCGACTATGCTATGCTATGCTAGGTGTTAAAAAAAAGATCTGCGTAATGCACATCTTTTTTTTAACATCTCACATATATGAGGCATGGGAAAATTAACTTTTACAAATACAATAAAATAAATTTTATAGAGAGTTTTAGTTATATTTTTAACTCTCACAGTTAAAAATTCACCTAAGTTATAAAAGTCAAGAGTGAAAAGGTTACTTCTAAGTAAGCGCGCTCCATCGTCGACCGCATCGTCGCTTTCCATCAGGTGAGATAGCGGTCAAGCGCGGACCTATAAAGAATAAAAAAAAAAACAGTAGCCATAATTTTATTTCCATTTGAAAATAGGCTATCAGCCATTCTAGATCATTTTATTCAAAAAACCACAACTAATCATTAGAAAACAGTATTTTTATTTAAAATAAATACGAACACACTGTCAAAGCAACGTATCTAAATAAAATTCTGAACTCGAAGGGTATAGAGGTGAAAACACCAAATTTCGGTCCTCGCATAGCCCATGAAATAAAATGTGAAAGTGTCAGTGAGGTCCCTCGAGATCGTGTGTCATGAGTCACGCGTCGATCCAATAGCAAATAGATTAGATTATGCAATTCGAACGGACCTTTCATATCGGTTTTCTATATATAGGTCCTTTTATTTAACCCTACATTCAAGTTTTAGTATTTTTCACCCTTCAATGCCATGTGAACTATTGCGTTCGTTGAGTGAATTTTGTTCCTAACCGACTTCCGAAAAAGGAGAAGGTTCTTAATTCGTCTGAATGTTTTTTTTTTTTTAAGATGATGTAGGGTTTCTGTCTACTGCTAGTTTGGTTCGTCGCTTACATTTTTTTTTGCAATATGGAAATATATATGCATTTTTCATAATTGCTAAAAATAAAATGAAAATATCTTCATCTACAACGAAGATATATAAACAACTTCACAAAAAAAAAATGCAAATAT
Source organism: Mythimna pallens (assembly GCA_961205895.1). NCBI lineage: Eukaryota > Metazoa > Arthropoda > Insecta > Lepidoptera > Noctuidae > Mythimna > Mythimna pallens. The sequence continues at coordinate 4,025,530 of OY540824.1, forward strand.
ATTACAGTATTTTTGCGTTTGTTTTTTTCAGGTTTTAAATTTTCTTTGATGCTAAGTTTATTAGTATAATACGTACTATTTATTATTCGAGAGTTTTAAACTGGGTAATACTATTTAAACCTTTCGATTACCGTAATTTGAGACACAAAAGAAAGACTACGAGCGAGCGAACGCATTCGCTTGGGGTTTAATAAATTATTTTTTTGTTAAATCCGTGACAGACTGGACGGAATACCTACATCTTCGTCACACTTTTTTGTATGGTGTCGGTAAAATGGTCCCATATTTATAGTATCTATAGACAAATAAGTTTTTTTAATGTGTATATTCTCAATAAAAATCTGTTTATATAAAAAGCAAAGTCGCTTTCAGCGATAAGACCGCCCATTGTGGCACCCTATTAATTTTAAGTTCCTAATGTAATTTATATTTTTGGTGTACAATAAAGTATAAAAAAGTCATGAAATTTTGCACAGAGGTTCCGTTTTAAATACAAAGATGCAACTGTCGAGTCAAAGCTCCAGTTTTGAGCGTATATGCCGAGTTGCTAGCCTATCGGTTTTCTATAGTTTACATTTTGGGGAGTGTGCATTGGAATTTCTCAGTTTAATTCCGTTATGTTCATTTCGTCATATATATGAAAGAAGAAAGAAAGAAAGAAAAATATTTTATTTGGCACACGTACACAGATATACACAATGTAGAAATTACATGCAAAAACACATGACAAAAAAAAAAAAAAATAGCATTGTGTCTCGCGCCTGCACCAAATAGGTCCAGTTCAACAAAAATGCCTGACATCTTCGTGGTAATTGCCTGACGCTGGTTTTATATATCGCAGAGGCTTTATTTGCTGATAGCTACGCAGAACCGATGGCCGTAGGGGCCGAAAGGTCCTGGAGTGGCGACCGCGTACCGGAAGACGCAGTGTTAGAAGGCCCCCTACAAGATGGACCGATGACCTAGTGAAGGTTGCGGGATCCGATGGATGCGAGACGCACAGGACCGTTCATTGTGGCGACATTTGGGGGAGGCCTATGTCCAAAAGTGGACGTCTATCGGCTGGAATGATGATGATGATGAGGAGTGGATAGGTTACTTCTAGACATGCGTGCTCCTCAGGTGCGATAATGGTCAAACGCGAGCCTATCGTTAATAAAGAAAACATCATTTAAGTACCTCCATTTATTTTGTTTTCTTCGCGAATCAGAAGAAAGACCACCCGAGTAAGTTTATTTCCATCCGTATTCTAACCTGAAAAGTGTCTCGTCACTTTTAGAAACTGATACCAATCGATATTTATACCTTCGACAGACCTTCAATCTCAAAATGACAATCATACCTCAATTCGATAAGATTACCTTAATGTCCAAAATTATACGATTTCAGTAAAACAGAAACAAACAAAGTTTGCCACGGGTCTAGTGTTTTGCCTAACTGTCAAACCGCTATCACCAATTAGTAAGGTGACATTAATTGTGATGTAAACTTCGGCAGTGGAGGGGGATACTCTGAGGCACGCGTAAGCCACGCGCCCAAATTTTGGGGCTCTTACCCTACTCAACTCAACCAATTACTCTAGATATACCCCGCTTCCCTCTTCTTACACAAACTCGGGCGTGAAACACAATGTTTGTGGCGCATAACTGATCAAGTTACACTGGTACGTTGTACTCGAACTTTAATATAACAGCACTTATCTGTTATTTCTTTATTGTTGTAATTTTCGGGGGCAGTTGAGTGCTTTAGACTGCATACATTTTGTCGTTGAACAAATTTTCGTTGATAGCCAACTTTGATGGGCGCGTTAAAACATATTACCGTACAAATTGTTTCAGGAAATGGCTGAATTTAACAATACTTTTTTTTTGTATTAATACAACATTAAGTTACGGTATACTTGACATGAATTCATAGTTAAACGCGCTTTGCTAACGTTTGTATGAATATTTCACAGGTGTGCAACATTGTTGCAGTCTAAATTAAAGGGGGGATGAAATTATAGATTCGGCGTCTGAATTTAATGGATTGCTATTTTTGTCAGCTCTGATATGTCGCTTAAATTATAATCGCATAAAAATTAATATACCAAATGTTTTTCTTGACTTTTCGTACGGATCAGAGCGTTTTCTCTCATTTTCGAAGTATTTTGCCAAAGACAACATCAAATTTTTTACTCTAAGTGCACGGCTTTTTAGGGGATTTCCCTCTATTAGGTTTGTACGTACTTATTTATTAAAAATATTCTCATTAGACGTACCCAATGAACAATTTTCCGAATAACTAGCGAAGAAAAAAATACAGCCGGAAGCCCGATTTTCAACAAGGAACCAGTCCATGTTTCCTGCCTTATTAAGTCATTAGTTCCACGGTAATTTTATATCCTGAGGCTTTTCTAGAAAGAAAGTGCTCAAATCACGTAGAAAGCCTATTACAAAATCCAGGTATCCATAATTAATCAAGGAATTACACGAAAATGAGTTATTCTAATTGGATAATGAATTAGTGGTTATTTTCCCTGAGCGATCAGCGAACGGGAATGGTGGAAACGCAACTCGCGCGCAGTATTAATATTCAGAACCGCGGACAAAGCAGAAACGGGACAAGGCACCGAATTGTTATCCTTGGGGTTTAATTATGTCTTTGTGGTTGAAAAAAAGAATATTTCATAGTCCTTAGGGAGCTCCTGAAAGGCGAGGTTATGATGGCCGTCTAACTGAATATGTACAAAAGTTGGTAAACTCACTATTACACGGGGAGAGTTCTTTGCACTGTTGAATATTTAAGCCGATTGATACGGACTTGTTGTTCGGTGCACGAAGGAAACGTGTACACATTGTTTTTTTAGTTTTAAATTCTATTTTTAGTTGAATTATCAGTAATTCTATAGTAGGTAATACGATATTATAAAAATACTAGCTTTTGGTAGCGGCTTCGCCCGCGTGGAAGTAGGTTTCTGCATACAAACTTTAGACCCCCGTTTCATCCCCTTACTGGCTGAATTTTGGAAAATCCTCTCTTAGTACTTGCCTACGTCATAAAAGGAAAACTTGTGTAAAATTTCACTCTCCTAATCCCAGTAGTTTTGGCTGTGCGTTGATATGTCAATCAGTCAGTTTCTCATTTTATATATATAGATATCAAATAGCTAAGAGGGAATGAGTATACAGAAAATATTAGAAAGAAAAGAAAGAAAGAAATCACGTTTATTGGGCACACAGGTACACAAAATGAGATAACAATTATAATATAGAAACTTAAATACTTAAACTTAAAAATACATCAACATTGTGCGTCTCACGGCTGCGCCAAATAGGTCTAGTTCAGCATAATGCCAGGCCACTATGTAGCAGTTGCCTGACGCTGGTTTTCGTATTAACGAATTTAACATTATGTTCGATTATCTTCCGTTACTATTGTGCAGCAGCTAGTTCAAAATCAAGAAATGTTTTCATTTACCGAAAAGCTACCATTTCTTCCTTTCTTATCTAGTAACGAGAAGAATGAACCACCTTCTTCAAATCGTAAGAAAGTAAGCAAGCTGTTCGTCATTATAAAATTTCAAACTCACGGCAAAAAGGATTTAATAAACAATATTACGTAGTATAAAGCTAAATCTTCATACACGACACTTTAATCTCCTTAAAACTAAGAACGACATCACGAAGAGCAATTCCTTATTCAGTCTTCTACAAAACACTGCAGCTTATCTAAGAAAATGGAATACAGAATAAAAGCTTCTAGATAAAGTGAAGAGGAGCGTCCGAAAATTTTTACAGTTGAAAAACTTGGTAAAACGAAACAACTGAAAAGTTGCCTGTAATATGTGTCCAATCTCCTCGCTATAAACCTGCTTGCTCGCACCCTGCCCTGTGATTTCTTCCTGATATTTTATTTAGGAGATTAAGACTGTTTCTGTTGGTCGTTAGACGGTTCCCTCCATTATGCCAGTTTATGACGCCATTTTCCACTGGCAGGAGTAGACCGTTGACGCATTCTTAGCTTTCTTTTTCTTAACAAATTAGAAGGCAAAGTTTTCGTTGTAAATCGCAATGATAAGCGACTGGTCGCTTGGACGCTAGGGAACTTTGGAAAGTTATGTGTGGCAAAAAGCGGGCATTTTGGGAGTTTCGTTGTTTCAACTACTTTTCCGACTAGAGGCTAAATCAAGTGTTAGTGTGGAATTATGTATTGAAGCAGGATCGCTGCAAGGTCGGGAGTTAAGTTTAGATTATTATCTTTCTTGTGTAAGCAAAAAATATGGTAGGTACGCCTTGTAGCGATTTGTAAATAGTTTCCTAATAACTTGACCTAACTTTTTATACATTCGATAAAAGTTTCAGATTGTCGCCATACATTACGTTTTTTTTTTTAATTCAGCTTTCGTGTTTTATTCAATAAAAAAAAAATCAGCCTTGTAATGTTCCCACTGCTGGGACTCAGGCCTCCTCTCTCTAGGAGAGGGATTGTGCCGTAATCTATCACGCTGGCCCAGTGCGAATTGGTGAATGACACACGTCTTCGAATTTTTGGTTCTAGGACAAGCCGATTTCCTCACGATGTTTTCATTCACCATTTTGAGAGCAGTGGTGATGAAATAAGTGACACAAAGTAATGCGCCTGGCTAAGTGTGAACTAGCGACCTGCAACTCGTAAGTCGTGGTCGGTACCACTCGGCCACCACTGCTCCATGTTCAATTGCTTCAAGAAAATAAAGACAGAATGGTGCTACGAATATACGAAATCAAAATCAAATAACTTACTTTAAGTAAACACTTTGCTCGCACAACAGATGGTAGTTGGGCCAGAAAGATTCTGGAGTGGCGACCGCGTACCAGAAGACAGCATCGATAGGCCTCCCACAAGGTAGACCGATGACTTGGTGAGAGTCGAGGGAATACGAGGAATGCGAGATGTACGCGCTTTTTCAGGAAAAGATTTCTTTTTAGTGTTATTATGATAAATGATATTTAAATAGCAAAAACGTTTTTTAAAAACACTTTTACACTTAATTTTTTTGTCAATTTAAACAAGATTAAGCCGGTGTTTCCTAGCTGACTATCCTGAGAAGAAATACCGAAACAAACTCAGGGGTCAAAGTCTCTTTTAAAGTCCATTTGACCATTACATGTTTGCTGTACAAACATGTAATGGTTAAATCCTTTGAGAACCATGCAGATTGAAGTCTGAGATGGTCTTTTGAAGAAAGAACAACACAGTTCTGTATAGTGTAGTATTGATTTGTTATTTGTGCGTGTTGTTGCCAGTGATGACATATGGCTCCGAAACGTGGTCGCTTACAATTGGCTTCATCAGAAGACTTAAAGTCACTCAAAGGGCAATGGGAAGGGCTATGCTCGGAGTTTCCTTGCGTGATCGCGTCAGAAATTAAGATACCCGCAGGAGAACCAAGGTTACAGACATAGCCCGAAGAATCGCCAAACTTAAGTGGCAGTGGGCAGGGCATATTGCTCGCAGAACAGATGATCGATGGAGATTAATGGTTCTGGAATGGTGATCACGTACAGAAGACGAAGCGTTGGAAGGCCTCCTACAAGGTGGACCGATGACCTGGTGAGGATCGCGGGAATCCGATGGATGCGAAACGCACAGGACCGTTCATTGTGGCGACATTTGGGGGAGGCCTATGTCCAACAGTGGATGTCTTTCGGCTGAAATGATGATGATAATGAATTTATTATTTAGTATAAAATATTGTAAAAAAAACATAGAAAAGTACCCAATTTGGCTCACCCTTGTTACGTGTCACAATAATAAATGTATAACTTTCAAGTTGTATAAAAATGTTCCGCCATACAAACATGAATGAACTTCTTTTTTGTTATTGCACTTTAACCTAATCCACTTAGGACTGCATACAAGTTATTTAAATTTTAACATAGCGCTATGTTTTATGTGAGATATTGCACCGTCTGGAACCCAGTGACAAATAACCGTTGCACGTGGTTGGTCTCGCAGCGTTATAAGAAGATGTGAGCAGTGCAAGTTAGAAGCGGACCTCGTAACTAAAAGTCATCACGCCTCGTCGTTTATACCACGTACATCGAAGGACTGGATCAATATGCCTGCTGCGGTCCTCCCGTCCGATTATAATAATTGATACCACGTTCCATTAAAGGCTTCAAAGGGGCCTCTGTGAGTTAGTTTCGACTCCTCGTACGCCTTCCAAAGGTCCAGTACCCCAGGGTTCTGAGATATAAAAACCCATATAATAATAATAAATTTATTTATTGGAACATAAAATTTTTTACAATATATAGTGCTCGTTAACAGCTACATTAGTTTAAAATAAAATTGTTTCGCAGCCATTAGCGCCCACCTCTTAAAGGATAGATTTCGGCGTTCCAGCTTAATTAATGAAAGTTATATACAAAAAAAAAACAATGATAATATCTTAAAACGTTTAACAACGAAACAGCATAAGAATTAATAAAATTCCAGTTCTAATTTATATTTACATGTCTTTAAGGCTAGAGTGAATAGGCTCTTAGTGAACTAGTGCGCTTCACCATCAACGATGGTATCACTGCTTACCATCAGGTGGGATCGGGGACAAACACTAGATTACATCAATAAAAGAAAAAATGCTATGCCGGAGGTCTTGTATGATTCCCACCCAAGACAAATGTTTGTATGATGAGATCGTTTGTTCTGTGGCTGGGTAAAGTTTCATAAGAGCGCGAAGATGTTGCTTGATAGAGAATTAGTTTCAGTCCAGGAAATGGCTGGGTGTATAATTTATCTAAAATATTTACTGTCGGTCCTAACAGACGTTGTCCTACCCGTAAGCTGGCTTTTGGTCGAAAGAAATTTAAACTCAAATGGAGCGCCACCTACCGAGTTCAATTGTATTTTCAAACCATCCACGGACCCATTCAAATATACACACAAAATTAGAATCCAAATCGATCAAGCCGTTTAGGTAGAGTTAGTAGACATACACTCGTAAAAAAGAATTATATATATAAAGATGTATGTATTTAGAAATAATATATAAGTATGTTTATCAGTTGTCTGTCAAATGGGCCTCATCAGAAGGCTTACAGTCACCCAAAGGGCAATCGAAAGGGCTATGCACGGAGTTTCCTTGCGTGATCGCATAAAGAATGAAGATATCCGCAGGAGAACCAAGGTCACCGACATAGCCCGAAGAATCGCCAAATTAAAGTGGCAGTGGGCAGGGTACATTGCTCGTAGAACGCATGGTCGATGGGGCCGAAGGGTTCTAGAGTGGCGACCGCGCACCGGAAGACGCAGCGTTGGAAGGCCTCCCACAAGGTGGACCGACGACCTGGTGAGGGTCGCGGGAGTGCGGTGGATGCAAGAAGCACAGGATCGGTCGTTGTGGCGACGCTTGGGGGAGGCCTATGTCCAACAGTGGACGTCTTTCGGCTGAAATGATGATGATGATGATGATGATGATGATGATCAGTTGTCTAGTACTCAGAGCACATACTCTGCTTACTTTGGGACTAGATGACGTTGTGTGAAAGCTATGTAATATTATTATTATGTCTTTATTTTTCATTTCATTTTATTTCACACATTTTAAACAAATTAAAAAAAAAACATTAAAAAATATAGAATAGTGTCCCACCGGTATCGGGATCCGGGACCAAGCTACCGGCGGTCAGGGCTCCAGAGAAAGGAACGGGCCGTGTTTAGAAGTACCGCCCTCTGAATCAAGACCTTGATCCAGTCGTCTAACGAGAGCCTCCGAAGGTGTTGATCAACGCTCTTGGCTATTAAAGCGTTGGCTGACACGACTACCGGTACAATGATCGCCGAGTCCACATCCCACATGTCAACAGCCGAGTCAATATACCATGTTAAGTTGTTGATCTCGCCTTTTCATTTGTAGTTCTTGTACAGTTGTTGCCGATAGTCAGAAGTCTAAAATGTGACACCAGTCTCGCCCAGTAACCTAGTTACTGGATTGTGGAGATTAGATAAGCAGTCGCTCCTTCTAAAATACAGGACCATGACGTAGTTGGGAAAAGCTAGGCAGATTTGAGTGCACGTTAGAAGCGGAAAAATGGTATAGAGGTATACAGGGCAGGGTGGAAACTTCTGCAACCCTCTTAGAAAACTGAGGATCCTTCGACCAGACTGATGACTGAAGGGATGGTGCTGTGATATATGTATTCTAGACGAGAAGACTTTGCTTTTTAATAGCGTGATGAAGGATTTCTGTGACATTAGGTCTATTTTTGCCCACCACAGACTCATTACATCGAGCATAGTTTTTTTTTTATTATTCTTGATATATTCGCGTTTGACCACTATCTTACCTGATGGAAAGCGATGATGCGGTCGACGATGGAGCGCGCTTACCTTGAAGTAACCTGTTCACTCTTGACTTAAAGATTCCCGGGTTGTAGCTATCAGGAAACACAGATTCCGGCAAGGAATTCCACTCCTTAACTGTACGGTGCATTTCCATGGAGTTACCACTTCGTGTCCACTTCGTGTCCACTTCGTGTTTTTCGCTTAATTTCTGTCCAGCTCGGAGCCGTATGTACATTTGTTTTATTTGAAAGTCCGCTCAGTTTCACTCTGCTCCACTTACACTTTTTCCGCTGATATGGTGTGAGATTTTGAGCACTATAATTGGCCATTTTTGAAGTGGGCTGGTCACATTGCTCGTATAAACAAAGATAAATGGGCTCAAAGAATAACTACTTGGCCAGGACCACCCAATAAACGAAAGAAGGGAAGACCAAAGGAGAGATGGATAGACGAGATAAATGAGGTAGCGGGAAACAACTGGATATCAAAGGCAAAGAATAGAGACAGTTGGAAAAAAATGGAGGAGGCCTTTACTCGTTGCGAGGTCCTTAATTAATAATAAAATTAATAAATAATAATATTAAATAAATTATAGTTAACTTTTACTTAAATATTAGATATTATATTTTTGCATGTATTTATATAAGTGTTTGAAATTAAATTTATTATTTATTTGTAGAGATTTTAAATCAATTTTATGTAAATTTTAAAATTATTTAATTTATTTTATATGAAATGAATTTATTTTATTGGAATGTTTAAATTATTGAATTTGTAAATTATCTATTTAACTAAACTATTAACAATGCAATGTAAATGAAATGTTAAATTATATTAAGGAAATAATAAAGGCTATAATAATAATAATAATAATAATAATTGGCCATTTCAAGGTCCGCTCCTCTTCACTCTAGCTCCAAGTCTGTGGAAACGCACACTCAAGACGACCAGGCCCATCGCACTAGCCCTATCTTTCAACACCACCCCTCTGCTAACCGGGATCCCCAAGTCACAGATTCGGCAAGAAGAGAGACTTAGGGAAGTTGACACTGACCCACGATAACTCCAAACTGAACAAGGAACAAGGAACTTGATGGGCAAGAAGTATACACTATTTTGTGAACGAGAAAGGCAACCCATCCGTGACGTTGCCACATATTGACAAGGGTTCCATCAACGATGGGCACTAGACCGTCAAGATCACTCCACCTAGATTTGGTCCCAAAGATACTGAGCTGCAGTGCAAAGGTTGATTTCGCTTGGTAAACTAAAAACTAAACTATGGTATCACTAGCACTTAATTTCCTTGGCATCTACTTCTTCCACAGGTTCGGCATCAGCCGAAAAGTTCCTAAGCTGTCCCACTCACCCTGTAAACTGTGGGCTTTCCTGCAACTGCAGAAATACTGTAGTTTGGTCCCACGGAAGCGCGAGTAAAGCCCATACTTACTTAGCTTAACTCTTGATCTGCATCCGAGGTAAACCGCAGTGCATCAAGACGCTTCAGGCACTGTAGACGGCAGTGTCGAAACCTTCTAAACAAACCAGTGAGTTTAAGATTTGACTGCTCTGCTATTGCTGAAAGTGAGGTTCTGGGTTCAATCCCCGGTGCGGAAAAAATGTTCTTGTGAAATTAACCCACAATTTATTAGCCCAAAGCAATGTGCAAAATTTGCCATAAAGTGGGTGTGCGATATTATAGTATCCAGACGCGATTTTTATTTTTTATTTATTTCATCGAACAAGAATTAGGTACTAAATGATAAATGATACATATTTTGTAAATAGATTTTAAAAATACTTTTATATTTCAATTTAATGTAGATGAGGCTGGACTTGGTTTCCTTGCGTGACCACATCAGAAATGAAGATATCCGCAGGAGAACCAAGGTTACCGATATAGCTCGAAGAACCGCCAAACTTAAGAAGCAGTGGGCCGGGCACAGATGGTCGATGGGGATGAAAGGTGTGGCGACCACGTTGCGGAAGACGCAGCGTTGGAAGGCCTTCCACAAGGTGAACCGATGACCTGGTGAGGTTGATTGAATCCGATGGATGCGAGACGCACAGTAACGGTCGTTATCACTACACTTGTGGAGGCCTATATCCAACAGTGTACGTCTTTAGGCTGAAATGATGATGATGATGATGATGACGACTCTGAACTTTACCTAAACATACTGTACTGTTTGTTTATTACATAAAAACCTTAATAACCTCTAGATCCTGTATCTTGAACCGTAAAGCCAATGCACTTACTTGGGCTCATAATAAAGACATTCAACTAAGTAAATCCCCCTTACGTGAGCAAAATTCGCTTTGATTTTCAATATTACGAAGAGATTACTGCTTAAGATTACCGTCGCTTAGTTCGCTGTCTCACTGTCTTCTCATAGGACTCGACTCTTTCTTGACACATACGGGAGTTTCTTGCGACGCTATCAGTACTTTGTCAAAAGACTTTATAGGCGTTTGTATTTTTTGCCGACACGATATTGGCACAAAAAATATGTGACTGAGGTGTAATAAAAAAAAAAAAATTGGTATCTACCAGTGCTTGACTGCGTTCCCACCTGATGCTAAGCAGTGATGCAATCATCGATGGTGAGGCGCACTAGCTTATTAAGAGCCTATTCACTCTAGCCTTGAAGACACCTAAATTATAGTTGGAAGGGAAGACCACAGTAGGCAAATTGTTCCGGTCCTTCGATGTACGCGGTATAAACGACGAAGCGAAACGCTTAGTCCCAACATTTGGAGTTTCAACAACGTAAGGGATGACACTCGCCGTACGTCGAGTTGTCCGATGGTAGAAAGGAGATGGCAGAATCAAGTCATGCAATTCCCGCGCACACTGCAACCTGTAAAATACCGACTGGCTCGCTGCAGGGTAGCCTATGCTCGAGGTTTTTTAGATTAGACTTAACCTTGCACTAGCTTCTGACGTTTTATAAGTGCCCATGTAGGCCTATGTGAAATAAAAATTTTTGACTTTGACTTTGACTTTGAACCAAATCTGGATTCCCAATAAGACTCTTCGAACGCCTATCCCCTGAGTCCAAAACTGCTAGATGGCATTTTGCAGCACCAGCCCATGACGACGACGTCATGACGATCAATCATAATACCTATTATGAGTTACATAAATCTTGGTCACATATTTCTTGTCGCTTCTAATAAGTGAGCTTATTGTAGATCAAAAATGAAAAAAAAACTGTAATTAAAAAATTGAAATTGAAATTATGCTACTGGCAGCTAAGAGATGGCCAGTCTCAACTAACGGCGTCCGTTCACGAGCATGACGCGTGCATTAGCTCCACTCAGCTCAAACATTTTGAAGGGAGCTGAATGACTCAACAATATTGCCATGTATCATCATGTCGCTTCGATTGCTCTTGTACTAACTAATTATTCTAATTAATTAGAGGTGTACTAATACATTGACGATTATACGTATAAAGTAATAGATATTTTTTTTTTAGGTGGGAAAATCATCTTATGACAAATCTCGCTCTTGGGCGGAGCGGGAGATAGTGTCAGAATTTTACTGACTAAAAACTCACTCCTGTTCCTTCGTTGCCTTCGTCCCAGGGTCGGGGTTTCGTTTTCACACTACCCATGGCCCCAGTAGGCTTCGACCCTGCTGGGCCCCTACGATTTGCTGACATCTCCCTGAGGCGCACGTGGAACAATACGCGCCGTCGACGACTTGGGCTCGGTCCGGACGGTTACCGGACGGTCGGACGGCGGGCCACCCGTTGCCCGCCGTCCGCAAGCCCGCGCCTACGGTGGCCGGAAATCGGGATCGGAATCCCGGCGAAGGTTGGGGCGTGAGGACCGTTGCCGTTGCCTCACACGATCGGCCGCCTCCTTTGCTAGCATTACTGCTTCGCAGAAGGAGGCGACCGCCTGAAAGTAATAGTTCTGCTATTTTAGATACAAATATATTTGCTGTTCATGGCTTACTTTTTAATTTTACTCGTGACATCCTTGTTGATTATAGAACCATTTTTGTTGTAATGCAGAGAGATTATACTACAGCGATGCTTTTCAATACGGCGCTCCCATTTATGATACGGTGCGTTATACAATATGGCTGGGCCATATTATAACATACGCATATATATACAATCCACAGTCATGTTTAAGTTTCATACATATTCGTACGTCCACTACCAAACCAACTACCAAATTCCAGCACAAATCCACACTTCAATCATTTTCCTGACGGAAAAACAAACGATTTGGTCGACCTAGGATTCAAACTCTAGACCTCAGCAGTAACGGTTGTGACCACTACATTATGAAGTGCATAGTGAGGGTAATCATCAGAAATAGTGACCAATAAATTAACTGCAATAGAAACAAAGAATTCATGGCAGTAATTGAGCGCAATTGGTTCTAATAGGGTGGGCGTACCACCTCACCACCTCATGCCATTCTTGAGATATTAATAAAGCGTGGTGGTGGTGCCGAGGTGGTGGGTGGTGGTCACTATTCTAAGCGCCACAAGGTGTGTGTATTAATATCGCTGAATAAAAAGAAATCGGTCATTGCACTGTTCGCTGCACGCATTCTGAACACAGAGGCGGAGACAGACGACAATTTTGTCTTAGGATTGCTAATCTATACAATAAAAAAGGAGAAACTGACTGAAATATCAATGCACAGCTGAAACTACAGGGCCTAGGGGCGTGACATTTTGCACAAGGTTTCGTTTTATGACGTAGAAGAGCACTAAGAGAGGATTTTCCAAAATTCATCCCCTAAGGGGATAAAATGGGGGTCCAAAGTTTGTGTGGAGAAATTTACATTCACGCGGGCGAAGCAGCTGGCTGTTATTTCGTTTAATGATTATTCTAGCTTATTGAATACACTTTTAAATATTTCTTAAAAGTATAACTAAAAACATATTTAAAAATATAAAAAATAATATCCTACCGGTATCAGAAACAGGATACAAACTACCGACGGTCAGAGCTCCAGGGATTACGATTAAGAACTACACAAGCCGTGTCTAGAGGAACCGCTTTCTTAATCAAGCCCTTAACCCACCTGGCTAACAAAAGTCTCTTAAGATGTTGCTTATTATTGTTAGTCTCTTAAGATGTTGCATATTATTGTTAGTCTCTTAAGATGTTGCATATTATTGTTAGTCTCTTAAGATGTTGCTTATTATTGTTAGTCTCTTAAGATGTTGCATATTATTGTTAGTCTCTTAAGATGTTGCTTATTATTGTTAGTCTCTTAAGATGTTGCATATTATTGTTAGTCTCTTAAGATGTTGCATATTATTGTTAGTCTCTTAAGATGTTGCTTATTATTGTTAGTCTCTTAAGATGTTGCTTATTATTGTTAGTCTCTTAAGATGTTGCATATTATTGTTAGTCTCTTAAGATGTTGCTTATTATTGTTAGTCTCTTAAGATGTTGCTTATTATTGTTAGTCTCTTAAGATGTTGCATATTATTGTTAGTCTCTTAAGATGTTGCATATTATTGTTAGTCTCTTAAGATGTTGCTTATTATTGTTAGTCTCTTAAGATGTTGCTTATTATTGTTAGTCTCTTAAGATGTTGCATATTATTGTTAGTCTCTTAAGATGTTGCATATTATTGTTAGTCTCTTAAGATGTTGCTTATTATTGTTAGTCTCTTAAGATGTTGCTTATTATTGTTAGTCTCTTAAGATGTTGCTTATTATTGTTAGTCTCTTAAGATGTTGCTTATTATTGTTAGTCTCTTAAGATGTTGCTTATTATTGTTAGTCTCTTAAGATGTTGCTTATTATTGTTAGTCTCTTAAGATGTTGCTTATTATTGTTAGTCTCTTAAGATGTTGCTTATTATTGTTAGTCTCTTAAGATGTTGCTTATTATTGTTAGTCTCTTAAGATGTTGCTTATTATTGTTAGTCTCTTAAGATGTTGCTTATTATTGTTAGTCTCTTAAGATGTTGCTTATTATTGTTAGTCTCTTAAGATCTTGCTTATTGTTGTTAGTCTCTTAAGATGTTGCTTATTATTGTTAGTCTCTTAAGATGTTGCTTATTATTGTTAGTCTCTTAAGATGTTGCTTATTATTGTTAGTCTCTTAAGATGTTGCTTATTATTGTTAGTCTCTTAAGATGTTGCTTATTATTGTTAGTCTCTTAAGATGTTGCTTATTATTGTTAGTCTCTTAAGATGTTGCTTATTATTGTTAGTCTCTTAAGATGTTGCTTATTATTGTTATACTATCAGACTCGGCAAAGGGCAACACAATTGCCATATAAATTACTAAAGAAAAAACGGGGTGTATGTGGGTAGGAAGGTAAAAAATAGCCTAAGATCTATTCTCACACCTACCAAATAAACACTTTTTTTTTAATAAAAATTGGTCAAGCCGTTTCGAAGGAGTTCGATAACAAATACTGTGACACGAGATTTTGATTTACTAGATTAACGCTCAGACGTCCTGCCCATAAACTGGAATTTGGTCAGAAAAATAAGACCACCTACCGAGTCCATTTTTAGGGTTCCATACCTCAAAAGGAAAATCGGAATCTTTACCTATAGGATCACTTTGTTGTCCGTCCATTTGTCTGTCTGTCTGTCAAGACCCTTTATCTCGGAAACTCGTGAAGGTATCGAGTTGAAATTATAACTATACACTAAGATGTGCGGATGTGCGGGTGAAAAAATCAAACTTTTAAATTAACGAAAAAAAAAGATACGGCCGTTTATGTCGCATAAAACGTATTACGCATTTGGTTCTCAAAGGCTTCAAAATTCATATGTACTTCCCGTTGACCCAGAATCCTGAAAATTGGCATAAAGCTAGGTCATATAGTATAGGTATAGCTCAAGGTATAGGGATAAATCTGAAAACAGAAAAATTGGGCTTACGTTACAAAAAAAAAAACTTATATTCCGATTAGAAAAATCTTCGAGACTCCATTCAGGAATTGAACTATTCACATACTTGTAAGTATGCAGGTAAGATTTGTACGGAACCCTCTGAGCGCGAGTCCGACTCGCACTTGCCCAGTTTTTTAATTTTAAACCGTGCAGGGACCCACTTAAATATACACACAAAATTAGATTTCAATCGGTTTGGGAAGAAAGGTAAAAGTCCAAAAAGTACAAACGGTGCTCACAATCTGTCAACACAAATAACAATGCAGTTTCAATAATTCTGAAATAACGAAATGACATCCTGGTGACTTCCCTAATGGAAATACAAAATATTCTTGTAGCAATTTGTGTTGTGTTTGTTTCACCGGGGCTTTTAATATTGCTTCAGTTTATTTAAAATTCTTTTGTTTGTTTCTTTAAGTAGGTCGTATTCGACACTAAATTGATAATTCGAAGACTGAATTGTTAGTGTTGCAAACAACAGAAGCTAGTAATCAAATAATTTCTTCTTCTCTGTGTAGAGCGAGAAGTAGTTACTGATTAAAACCTGCTTTTTGCGCTCCAGTACCCAAACACAAAACTGCGATGCGACATAGCATCGTAAAAATATGGACATCAACATACGACATCGCCCCGTATAAATATCGTATCATTCACACACATTAACCCACCGCTATATCGACGCGCGTACGATATCGCGCACTTTGTTTTATCCACAATTATTATTATATAACTACCCACTATTTCTACTGCTACTTATTGTGTATCATATTTTACGCCAATCGGTTTAATTTATATCCTTACATAAGTGTTAATATTGTATTTTCTCAGTCAGTGATTTTGTAAATCTTTTGAGATTAATATAATGTCTAAAACCATAAAAATCTGCGAGTTCACACGACGCCTCGCAAGAACTTGCGAATTTATTCGAATCGCACCTTGTATAGGCACTTTGCACGAAGTCGCATCGAATCGTATTGCAGTTTTGTATGGGACGCCATAACCCATCCAATTGTAACTGTAAAAAAACATGCAACTGAAAAAAAAGCATCAGAAATATCTCGCTATCATCCTGGCGAGCTGTCAGTCGTTGTCAATTGAAAGCGACACACAATGTGTCACCGAACGATGATGATTAGCAAAAAATTCACCCCTCGTCAAATAAATGTATGTGTAATACTAATAACAATGAAATTAGACGCGCACTGCCCTGCCGTTTTGTGTGGTCCACTTAGATGCGAAAACATGGAATAGAAAAGTTTGAACATGCACAATGCATGCATGCAAGAATCTGACCTGTTGAGATACTAAGATTGGCATCAGATAAATCTATATATATGTCGTGACCAGATCTTAGAATTCGATCACTTCATGATATGGCCAAGTAAAACTGACCAGATCATTTTAAATGTTAAAGTTTGATGATATTTCAATCTTCGTTGGGCCTACATTCTTTAAACCTTTTACTATCATTGAAATCCTACATCAATGATATGCCAAACGAGGATCTGGTCAATTTTAGTTGACAGTTTCATGAAGTGATCAATTCTAAGATCTGGCGACGACATATATATGAAAGGAGAAACTAACTGACTGACATATATTGATATGTCAGTCAGTTAGTTTCGGCACAGCCGAAAATACTGGCTCTAGGAACGTCAAATTTGACAATATAAAGAATTCAACATTTAAAAGTATGCAAAAGGGATATTCGATTGTACGCAAAATTTTATTCCTCCAATGTACTTAAAAGTTAGCGCAAATAATAATAATAATTTAAGTAAAGAGCTATATTGGAATAATGGACATCAATACTTTAATTTATTGACATTTTCACAGGTATAAAGATATAAAGCTGACGTGAATCGACATCTATCGTGATTCATTATATTTTCTACTAATGAGAACACCGGGACTTGCCTGGTGTTCTCATTAGTAGAGCGAGTAGAGCATTAGCGAGTCGGACTCACGCACTGAGGATTCTGTACAAACTTACCTATGAAAACAGTTAATTGAGTTACGAAGATTTTTTCCGAATCTTAAATAAAGCTTATTTTCTGTAACGTAACTACAAATTTACAGTTTTCAGATTTTTTCCAATACTTGTGCTATGAAACCTTACTTCATGCCAAATTTCAGGATTCTATGTCAACTGGGAGTACCCTATGAATTTTGATTCCCTCAAGAATGTCGAAATATAATTTTTTGCGACATAAACAGCCGTATCGTTTTTCTTCGTTAACTCTAGCTTCAGGGGACCGCAGATTTGAGTATATGGTTTTAATTTCAACTCGATACATCTACGTGTTCCCGAGATAAAGGGTCTTGACAGACAGACAAATGGACAACAAATTGATCCTATAAAGGTTGCGTTTTTTTCTTTCGAGGTACGGAACTCTAAAAACAATTCATTGTTAATTTTTAGGTCTCTACGCAGAGAGAAAGAAAGGAAAAGGTTAATGTACTTACATATACATAGAAGTTATATAGTCTTTGACACGATACGCCTGAGACAGACTAATGGTCAGTCTTTCTAGCATTTGACTGCCTGTAACAGCCCTTCAAAATTGTTGAGCTGAGTGGGGCTGAGTGGGGACGCGTGATGCTCGTGAATGAGTGCCGTCACTTGAAACTGGTCATCACTTAGCTGCCAATGGCTTAATTCAATTTCTATCTTTTAAAGAGTTTTATTTTTTATTACTTATCTACATTTTGCTCACATAATAGAAGCAACAAGAAATATGTTACCAAGATTATATCGACGGTTGAAGGGCTAATTGATCTAAGCGACATTTTTTCAAAAAAAAATTGAAACCTAAAAATTCAAACGACGGAGAAAAGTTTGCTGATTCCGAATATGTATATAACTCAATATTGGAAAAAATGTCGTTTAGATCAATTAGCCTTTCAACCGTTGATAAGTAACTCACATTATAATTTAAAAGAGCGTCCATGGCGTTTCTTGCACGCTCTTCTCCATAGAAATCTAAACTTTGGAACGTGCAATTTAGCTTCCTACATTTGACTATTCAAAAGTGCCTGTAAATGGTCTATTTGTAATATATGCTTTTGAATTTGAATTTGACTTTGAACTGTTAAAGTTCAACGAATTACAACCGGGACCAACGGCTTTACATGCTTACCGAGGCACGGGGTGTCAGTAACATCCTAGATAAACTTCATATCCACAACTTTATAATCCGTGGGACCAACAAATGGCCATACAGTCCGTACAACTATTCGCACGTCACACTTCAAATGTGCTTAAAACTAATGCCAATCAAAATTGAACTCTGTCAGTGAGTTAATAGAGTTCATTTAACCGTTTAGTAAAGTTTGGTAGGGTTAGCAAGAACTAGTTTTGGGGTGTATAATCGATTATGTTTTATTATATCTCGTTACGAGATGAGGGGTGAGCTGAGAGGTCGCGATTATTTGTTTTTGATTGTGTTAATTTTATACTCTTAAATATATCTGATCGAGTTCTTTTAGCTATTAGTACGGGCTTTGTGTGATGGAAATTATCATATTTTTATTGGAGGGTTTTAAAATGCTTAACTTGCTTTTTTTTCAGTTATTATTTAAATTAATTTAAGATTATTATAAAACCTCTTAAGAGGGCCCTGTTCTACTCGCTTATCGTCAACGTCGAGCATGGTTTAACCTTTCGAATATCGTAATTAGAAACACAATAGAAAGACAATGAGATTCGCTCTCTCCCTCGCTCTCGCCGGCGTTTTTGTCAGTAAAAGTCTGACAGGAGAGAGCGAGAGAAGTTATTGAATGACTTGCCAACTAAAAAACCTATGTAAAAAAAGACCTTAGTAACCTTGAAAATCGACCCATACATCAGCATTATTTTAAACCATTAATAAATCGCCTTCACATCAATCGAATCAAGCCAAAAAGATTTTGAGCATATTATCCGAGTGCAAAAGTGGATCACAGGAGGACCCCTTAGTAGATCCTTATAAATAGTCTTACGTCACCCGGCGTTATGTCAAACTGATCGTAAGCCACCATCTTTAATAATGTTGCCAGATTGAAAAAAGATTCGCGGTTGCTAGAGGGCGTGATAAAATCGACTGCAATTCAATTTGAATTTGTTTTTGGTGTTTTTATTGAGTGGGTAAAAATTTGAAACAGATTTTAAATTAGTTGGCTTATCTTAATTCTAGGAGCAGTGGTGGCCGAGTGGTAACGGCCTCGGCTTACGAGTTGTAGGTTCCGGGTTCAAACCCAGCCAGGCGCATTACTTTGTGTAATTAATTTCATCACCACTGCTCTCAAAACGGTGAAGGAAAACATCGTGAGGAAACCGGCATGTCCTAGAACCAAAAATTTGAAGACATATGACATCCACCAACCCGCACTGGGCCCGCGTGGTGGATTACGGCCCATTCCCTCTCCTAGAGAGGAGGCCTGAGTCCCAATAGTGGGAACATTATAAGGCCTATGGGCTATGCTATGCTATCTTAATTCTATGTACAGTCAACAGATAAAACCTTTTGGGATAAACGTGTTTTTTTATTACGTTTTATTTTGGAGTGGAATTCCATGCCGGAATCTGTGTTTCCTGATGGCTACAACCCGGGAATCTTTTACTCAAGAGTTACTTCTAGGTAAGCGCGCTCCATCGTCGATTGCATCGTCGCTATCCATCGGGTGAGATAGCGGTCAAGCACGAACCTATCAAAATAAAAAAAAAATTTTTTGAATGTTAATTTCTTTTTTTGTTAATTTTTCTGTGCGTGAGACACGTGAAATGACTTTCTTTTAACAGCGTTAAGGTGCAATAAATATCCTTTTTTGTTAAGATTGGAAATCATCCAATGTATTCTCTCGCTCTAGGACGATGTGGGAGGGCGTGACAGACTTTTACTGACTAAAATTATACCTATGTTCATTCTTTACCCTGCGTTCCAGGACCTATAAAGAAGAGGTTTCGGATGTTAACCCACGACTCCAGTACCCTTGCTTGGGCTTGCGGGCTCCTACGCTTTTGTTGACATCTATTAGAGGCACGCGTGGAAACTACTTGGGCGGTTACCGGGCAGCCAGATGGCGAGCTACCCAGTGCTTGTCGTCCGCAAGCTCACGCACAGTAAATAATCACGGTAATAATTTAAAAAAAAATAGGCAAGTGCGAGTCGGACTCGCACATTGAAGGTTCCGCATAAACATACCTATGAAAACAGTTAAATTCCCGAATTGATTTACGAAGATTTTTCCTAATTGTTTTTTTTTTGACTTAATTACAAATTTACAGTTTTCAGATTTTTTCTTATATTTCATATGTCTTCTTTATGAAACTAGAATAGCGGTTTCCTCACGATGTTTTCCTTCACCGTTTAGTGAGCAGTAGTGATGAAATAAATTACACAAAGTAATAAGCCTGATTGAGTTTGAACTGTGACTCGTAAGACGGGGCTATTTCCACTGGCCCTCCTCTAGTGAGTCCTCTCTCAAACATCGAATCACGGAACTCTAAATATTCAGTCTAACAAACGTTTCTTTCAAAAACTTGGAACATCTAAAAAAACACATGGCAAACTCGAGGTCCAAACAATCCTTGTCCAAACAATGGACTCGCTAGGGACCGGGCCCCGGCGCTACTCGCTCACAACCCAACTGAGACCGCACCAGATCAAAGGCACCATAAAAATCCAAACTAAGTACATTATTATACCCGTGAAATGCTTGCATCTGTTGTTTTTTTCCTATTAGACACAAATAAGCATTGATCTACCGGTCACCCCTATTTAAACACTCATCTCTCATAATTCAACAGAAAACCCACTTAATTTACACCACATAAAGTTAAATTTCCCTTGGCCGATGACTCCGCAATTTTTCACCGGATTTTATGCTTTGTAGCAAAAGAATTAAGGGTCATTTTTGCGTTAACAGTTGAGCCGCAGTGGGTCAAGTCGGTGCAGATTCAATTTCACTTGTGCCCCTGATCTGATTACTCTGTGTGCGGACGTGTGACGTTTCGCTTTTGCCTTTAGGCGGATGAGCGGAGGATTTGCTTAAACCGATTGAAGAATTGTATGCTTAGGGAACCCTAATTTTAAGTACAAGTACTACGAGTATGTATGAATGGTGCTACAAGACGTGCTACGGAGCACGGCGTTACGGTCTACGAGTGGTCTACGCCGTAGCACGCTTGCTACGATATTTTTTATTTTAAGACTAACGACTCGCTTCGTCTTTTCGTCTTTTGTCTTTTTTTTTATCTACAAGTCCGTGATAAGGCCTGTCATACTGTATGGATCAGAATGTTGGGCTCTGAAAAAGACGGATGAAAAAAGATTGCACGTAGTGGAGATGAGAATGTTAAGATGGATGTGTGGTGTGACGAGAATGTATAAAGTGAGAAATGAGAATATTAGGGAAAGTTTCGAAGTGGCATCAGTGACTGAAAAGTTGAAAGGGAATCGTTTGTCTTGGTATGGTCATGTGAAGAGATGGGATGAAACGCATGTTACTTATAGAGTTATGAGTATACATGTGGATGGATGGAGAGGGAGAGGGAGACCAAAGAAAAGATGGATGGATTGTGTGAAGAGTGATATGAAAGAAAAGGAAGTTAGTGATAGCATGACGAGTGACAGGGCAGAATGGAAGAAAAAAACGTGTTGCGCCGACCCCAAATGACACGGGACAAGGGCAGAAAGATGATGATGACTCGCTTCGTCTTTGCAGGATGCAATTTTATTTTTGTATTTTTATAATTTCGTTTCATACACACCTTGTCCTGACAAGTGCAAATACGACAAACGAATTTGCCAAATCGTTTACTTGCATTAAGCTGATATATTAAAACCTATATAATAGCAAAAAAAAAAACATTCATTATTTTGTGTAATTTGTTTTCATCACCAGTTCTCACAAAACGGTGAAGGAAAGCATCATGAGAAAACTTATCCTAGAACCAAAAATTCGAAGACATGTGACATCCACCAATCCGCACTGGGCTCGCGTGGTGGATTACAGCCCATTTCCTCTTCTAGAAAGAAAGCCTGAGTCCTAGCAGTGGGAACATTGTAAGGCTGTTTATGCTTACGCTTATGACATAATTGACAATTAATCAACAGAATAGTGAAACCTTTCTACATGTTTTATACATGAAATTTGAAAAGTCTGTGTTCCCTGACAGCTGCAACCTAGAGGTCTTTGAGTCAAGAATATATAGGTTACTTCTAGGCAAGCGTGCTCCTTCGTCGGTCACATCATCGCTTACCATCAGGTGAATGGTCAAACGCGAGCCTATTCAGAATAAAAAAAAAAACCCGGCAAGTGCGAATCGAACTCGCGCACTGAGGGTTCCGTGCAAACTTACCTATGAAAACAGTTCAATTCCCGCATTGAGTTACGAAGATTTTTCCGAATTGCATTTTTTTTTTGTGACGTAACTACAAATTTACAGGTTTCAGATTTTTTCCTATACTTGTGTTACGAGTCCTTGCTTCATGTCAAATTTCAGGATTCTAGGTTAACGGGAAGTACCCTATGCATTTTGATTCCCTTGAGAGTGTCGAAATACAAGTTTTCAACGGCCGTATCTTTTTTTTCGTAAACTTCAAATTTTGATTTTTTTTACAGCTTCAAGGGACAACAGACTTAATTTCAGACAGGTATTAATTTCAACTCGATACCTCCACGCGTTCTTGAGATAAAGTGTCTTGATAGACAGACACACAGACAGACAGTCAGACAGAAAGACAGACAGACAGACGGACAATAAAGTGATCGTATAAGGGTTCCGTTTTTTCCTTTTGAGGTACGAAACCCTAAAAATGAAAAAGAAATCCCTATGTCTCTCATATGGCAGTCGCGAGCCACCGTGCACCACGTCGGGGAGGAGCTTTAAACAGGGAAAACGCATTAGTTGGAGGAACACCATGTATATTATATGAACGTAAAGTATTCTTAGATTGTTTTGCTGTCACAATAAAGTGTTGGGAGGTAATTGATTCAAATGTGTGCTCACACATCAGCAGTGCAGTCTCTACGTCCTTGGATACATTACCAATCCACTGCTGAAACTTTATTCACAAACAAACCGTAAGTGTTTATACCTTTTATAATAGTCGGCCTTATAATGTTCCCACTGCTGGGACTCAGGCCTCCTCTCTAGGAGAGGGATTGGGATGTAATCCACCACGCGGGCCCAGTGCGGGTTGGTATAAGTGTGTAATATAGTAAATAAATGGAATAATAATAATATTCCACAACTATCACACAACGCCGTCTAGTCTCAAGCTAAGCAGAGCTTGTGTTATGAGTACTAGACAACTGACAAACATACTTATATATTTCTAAATACATACATATCTATAATATAAAAATGAATCGCAAAATGTGTTGGTAAGCGCATAACTCAACAACGCCTGGACCAATTTGGCCAATTCTTTTTTTAAAATGTTCGTTGAAGTTCAAGGATGGTTTTTACGGCGAGAAAAAATCGAATAGAGTAGGGTAGAGTAGGTAGAGTTGGGTAGAGTAGGGTAGAGTAGGGTAGAGTAGGGTAGAGTAGGGTAGAGTAGGGTAGAGTAGGGTAGAGTAGGGTAGAGTAGGGTAGAGTAGGGTAGAGTAGGGTAGAGTAGGGTAGAGTAGGGTAGAGTAGGGTAGAGTAGGGTAGAGTAGGGTAGAGTAGGGTAGAGTAGGGTAGAGTAGGGTAGAGTAGGGTAGAGTAGGGTAGAGTAGGGTAGAGTAGGGTAGAGTAGGGTAGAGTAGGGTAGAGTAGGGTAGAGTAGGGTAGAGTAGGGTAGAGTAGGGTAGAGTAGGGTAGAGTAGGGTAGAGTAGGGTAGAGTAGGGTAGAGTAGGGTAGAGTAGGGTAGAGTAGGGTAGAGTAGGGTAGAGTAGGGTAGAGTAGGGTAGAGTAGGGTAGAGTAGGGTAGAGTAGGGTAGAGTAGGGTAGAGTAGGGTAGAGTAGGGTAGATTAGGGTAGAGTATAGTAGAGTAGGATAGTTGACGGGAGCGAAGCCGCGGGCAAAAGCTAGTTATAGATAAATTACACCCAGACACAGAACAAATGATCGTGCTCATCACACAAACATTTGTCCTGGGTGGGAATCGAACCCACGACCTCTGGCATAGCAGTCAGGGTCACTAACTACTAGACCAACAGGCCAGTGGTGGATGTAACATGACTTCGAATTTTTTGGTTCTCGGACATGCCGGTTTCCTCACTATGTTTTCCTTCACCGTTTTGAGAGCAGTGGTGATGAAATAAATTACACAAAGTAATGCGCCTTGCTGGGTTTGAAATCGCGACCTACAACTCGTAAGTCGGGGCCGTTACCATTGGGCCACTACTGCTCTACATTTTATCATTGACCCAAATTGTTCACATAAATGAATTTAAAATCGGACAACGATATTATTCATCGAGCTCTTGTCACTGCCTGCGTAACTGCCGTATTAGAACCTAATGGCTTGGTACGTGACGATGGGAAGAGACCAGATGGTATGAGGCTGGTGCCTTGGAAGGTGGGTAGGCCTCTGGAGTGGGACGCAACCTGTGTTGACACCCTTAGGCCAACCCATGTTCCAAGTACGGCGGGCTGTGCTGGCGCTGCAGCTGCAGCTGCTGAGACCCTTAAACGATGCAAATACCTTATTATTACTTATTATACCTTATTATTAATAAATACCTTATTAGTAATACCTTATTAGTATTAATTATTAACGGGACGTAACAGGGAGAGGGAGACCAAAGAAAAGATGGATGGATTGTGTGAAGAGTGATATGAAAGAAAAGGAAGTTAATGATAGCATGACGAGTGACAGGGCAGAATGGAAGAAAAAAACATGTTGCGCCGACCCCAAATAACACAGGACAAGGGCAGGAAGATGATGATGACCTTATTAGTAATTACAGTTTTGAGCCGTTTGGGGTCGAAACGCTTGGGTCATGGGGTCCAAGTGCGCGTCTCCTTTTCAAGGAAATTTCACGTCGACTGATCGACACTTTCCTTGCGTGACCAGAGGTCTGGCTCGTTCTTCGCCCAAAGAATTGGCATTGCAATTCAACGTGGAAATGCTGCCAGTCTTCTGGTCACACTTCCGGGTGACAGCGATGTGGAGGAGTATTTCGATCCTGAGTATTATTATTATTAATTGATATACCAGTGCTTGACTGCGATCCCACCTGGTGGTAAGCAGAGATGCAATCATTGATGGTGAGGCGTGAGAAGTTAAGACCTCACATCTCATGCTTGAGGTCATGGGTTCGAATGATTAGCTGCATGTTTTCAGATACAGATGGCAGTATAGGATTGGAGCATATTAAAATCTTTTAGTTTTTTGTTTTATACAAGAAGATATATAGAAGAATTTCTTTTTGTATCTGTGTGCCTTGGATTCTATTTTTTTTTTCAATTAAAATTTAAAAATATAATTTAAAAAAAACATTTATTCTACCATAATTATGTACATAATTTATTTAAAATTTATATTATTCTTGCATTAAATCCTTATTATCATTAATTTATAAAATTCTTTGGGTAATATACCACATCATTTGTAACAATAGATATTTAATTTAAAATTACATTTAATTACAGATTGGTTTAAATGTAACTTTAATTTTTCGCTATCTAAAATTTAAACAGTAGGGTTTTATTAACACCGATTTAAGCATTGATTTTGTGATGTGATTAATTATTAAATGTATAATGCATAATTTTGACCCAGCTATTAATTGTCTAAAACGATAAAAATTTGCCTGCTGTTGTCTTCCCGTCCTATAATTAGGTGTCTTTAAAGCTAGAGTGCGCCTCACCATCAAGGATTGCACCACTGCTTACCATCAATTGATAAAGCACAAAGTTGAGGCCGTAGAGACGGTTTATAAACTACCCACCCCCAAACAATACAAAGCAAATCAATGAAGGTTCGTCGAAACAATATCAAATCTCCTTTTCAGCTAAATCTGGCTAACTATAGTATTGTTTACATTAATTTGCGAACGATTCAAAACCTGCTTAATGGATCCATATGTTCAGAAATGTACACCAAGCTTTACAGACTTCTACCTGCATACCAGAACCTGATTCAAATCATTATTTTGCTCGGGGTAAAGTCCAAATTTGCTTGTTTACCGTTTTCGTGGCTGTTTTTTAAGTTGGTTCGTATTCCCCATCATATATCGTTGTATTATTATGAGTATTATTTTTTGTTCGGAGTTTTTGATACGCGAGGGTTATTCATTCAAGTACCGACTTATTGTTTATTGTTCGGCGTGATATTTATGATGTGCATCGTTGAGTTTCATGGCTTTGTGCATCATTTGCTTTAATTTTTGACAGCGAATGTTTCTGTTGCTGCCCTGACATGTTATTTGTTTTTATGTAGATTTAATGTTTTTAGGATTTTGTAACTCAAAAGGAAAAAACGGAACCCTTATAGGATCACTTTGTTGTCCGTCTGTCTGTCTGTCCGACCCTTTATCTCAGAAACGCATGAAGTTGAAATTAAAACTGTATTCTTAAGTATGCCTTTAAAGCTGTGAAAAAACCAAACTTCTAAGTAAATGGAATAAAAAGATACGGCCATTTATGTCGCAATAAACGTACATTTCAACACTCTCAAAGAAATCAAAATTCATAAAGTCCCCAGTTTGGCATAAATCAAAGACTTATAGTACAGATATAGGAATAAATTTGAAAACTGTAAATTTGTAGTTACGTCACAAAAAAAACTTTATTTACAATTCGGAAACATCTTCGTAACTCAATTCTGGAATCGAACTGTTTTCATAGGTAAGTTTGTGCGGAACCCTCAGTGTGCCAGTCCGACACGTACGTGGTATGTTTTTTTTTTTTTTGACTTGACCCTTCTACTTTTTTTGGTACATACATTTGATTTTAATTACGTGTACGCTCACCCGTAAGTTGAATAGTGAGGCGTTCTTGAATTACGAAAACCACAAAGTTGGCTGATCCAAAAAAACCCGAAATGGTTTTTTTTTTTAAGCGTTTTAAACCAGTGCTTGACTGCGATTCCACCTGATAGAAAGCGGTGATACAATCGTTGATGGTGAATCTTACTAATTTATTAAGAGACTGTTAACTCTAGCCTTGAAGACACCTAAATTATAATCGGACGGGAATTCCCCTGCAGGCAAATTGTATAAATAGACTAGTGTTTGACCACTATATCGCCTGAAGGTAAGCGATGATGCGGTCGATAATGGATGATTACCATTCCACTGCGCTCACGATGTAGTGGAAGATGGAAAGTAGCAGATTCTGGACTAATTGTGCTCCATTGGTGTAATTGCTGCAAGGCGTTCCGATGTGAGAATATAAATAAATTAATGATGTAGAAAATGGTGCCAAATCAATTTTTTGACATTTATAACTAATAATTTATAAAAATAATCATCATCTTCCTGCCCTTGTCCCGTGTTATTTGGGGTCGGCGCAACACGTTTTCTTCTTCAATTCTGCCCTGTCACTCGTCATACTATCACTAACTTCCTTTTCTTTCATATCACTCTTCTCACAATCCATCCATCTTTTCTTTGGTCTCTCCATGGACAAACTTTGGACCCCCATATCATTTTTGAAAATCCTCTTTTAGTGCTCGGCTACGTCATAAAAGGACACCTTGTGCAAAATTTGACGCTCCCAGTTCCAGTAGTTTCAGCTGTGCGTTGATATGTCAGTCAATTTCTCCTTTTATATATATAGACTAGCTTCTGCCAGCGGTTTCACCCGCGTAAAAGTAGGTTTCTCCATACAAACTTCCAACCCCCCTTTTACCCTTTTAGGGTTGGAGTTTCGTAAAATCCGTTCTTAGCGGATGTCTACACCCTATAAGAAATCTACCTGCAAAATTTTAAGTTTGTAGGTGTTATAGTTTCTGAAATTTCGTGATTAATCAGTGAGTGGTATTTCGCTTTTGTATGTATAGATATATCTTTAATCTTTCATGATTTAATTTAATGCGAGGGGGAAGAAAATATACTTTTACCGTTGCAATAACAATCAAATATTATGTTTGTATTCGCAGATTGGTGTATTCCTTGCTAAGACTCCCTATTTTTTTCTCCCCATTCATACTTCGCTTTAAATTACAGATAGTGCTTTGTATTTTGGATCCCAGGATTTTCCTTTTCCTAAATGGTATTTTAGGTTAGTATTTTTTATTTATTTGTTGCATTAATAATTGAGAATAGTTCTCATACTCATTTTGTAACGAAGCAACAGGAAAATGAGATAACCTCTAATAAACACATCATCATTTCAGCCGAAATACGTTCAGTGTTGGTCATAGGCCTCCCCCAAGTGTCGCGATAACGACCATCTGATTCCCATAACCCTCACCAATTCATTGGTCTCCCTGTAGGAGGCCTTCAACGCTGCGTTTTCCGGTACGTGGCCGCCACTCCAGAACCTTTCGTCCCCATCAACCATCTGTTCTGCGAGCAATGTGCCCTGACTGATTCTTCAAAAAACTCATGCAATTATAAAATATGTTATATATTTTTTTTAAACTGCAATTTCAATTTCATTGCTTAATGACTGGTTGTATTGGTTTATTGGTTTCCTTAGCCCTATTACGTTTACAAACTTACTCCACCAAAATAATGGCGCGCACACTTGCACGTTTGACAGCTAGGTTTTCCCTCCAAAATGGCGGTCGGTGGTGCGACCGAGACAAATAGCGTTCATTACACCTTCTCCAGCTTGTATTAAAACAATCGTGCGGTTAACTAACTCATTATTGTTGGTAACGACGCTATTTCACTTAATATAGACTGCGTCGGGGTGCACAACTGGAGAAGGAAGTAGGTACAGAGGAAATAAATTGTTCGTTTGTTTGTTAATGCTTTTGCTTTATGCCATGTCTTCGTAATGAATAGTTTATTTGTTTACCATTAGAAATGGATGTACACATTCTAATGTATATTTTTTTTGGCAGCAAATGTAGCAAGACAACATTCTCGGCAAACTTCGCTGAGGTAGTCAAAAGTACAATAAAATTCTCAGCTCCATTTTACCGAGATCGCGCTTGTTCCGATGATTCCACATATAATCCAGTTGCGCAGACACTTGAGATACAAAACTAAACCAATTTTACATGACAATATCCACTAGGAATCCATTCGCGAGTAATTAAAACAGACATTGTACTTCACTCGGAGTAATCCCGACAAAACTCGAAATAAAATTGAACTAGGACCAGTTTTTACATCTTTATTGGGACAGATGGCTCTTTTAAACTTTGTGATTTCAGCCAAAAACTGGAAATCATCACCGATCTTGTTATTAGCTCTGTGTTTAGTATTTATTTATTAAAACTTTATGCACTAGTAATGAACACTGTACAAAGGCGAACTTAATGCCTTAGGCATTTTCTACCAGTCGACCTTAGGGTCGTGCAGAAACATAACATGGTAGGTGCAGCTTAATGGTAAATAAATAGAAAATAAATACAATAGTAAATATATACTTAGATAGATACATAAAAATTAACAATGTAATTATGAGAAACGAATCCAACAAATCAACGCTGTGATGACGCACATCAACTTCCTGCGAATGTGTATCTAGTTAGTTTTAATTAGCTATAGGTTTTATTTTATTTTTTGTTTTGTGTATTGTGTAGTATTCGGCCGTTTCACATAATGGTTGGTAATGTCATGAAATGACCACCTGAAAACTACCCTAACTTAACCTCGGCCATATATATAAATAATTATATTTTTAAATAATTATTATACTTAGGTTTTGTAGGGAATTTTTAATATGTAAGTTGAGGTACCCATTTCTCACTGTCTGCAAGCCCGCGCCTACGGTGACTGGAAATCGGGATCAGAATCCCGGAGACGGTTGGGGCGTGAGAACCGTTGCCTCACGCGATCGGCCGCCTCCTTTGCTAGCATTACTACTTCGCAGAAGGAGGCAACCACCTGCCACTCCTCCTCGCTCCGGACCATGGCCTGTACCAAGGCCCGGCGCGAGAGATCACCGCCGCCGATCGCACCCACGAGGACACGGCGTTGCTCTTGTTTGCTCTTCCCAAGCGGGGCACACCTCCACCGTGAGCTCCACCGTGTCCTCCGGGCGGTCCACGCAATGGTGACACTCTGGCGTTTCGCGTTTCTTCCGCACGGATCCGGTGCAGGAACCTCCCGAACTTACCATGTCCGGTGAGGACCTGTGTCAAGCGGAAGGTATGGACGCCGTGTTGCCTTTCCAGCCACTCCTCAAAGAGGGGATAGAAAATGAAGTTTACCATAGCCTTCTCTATGTAAGAAGGCTATGGTAAACTTCCATTTTCTATTATTTGAGATCAATACATACCGAGACCTTTTAAAATAACGACACAATATAGATCTTTATTAAACACACGTAAAGGTCCATATTCCAGTAAGATAATTCTTATATAACACGTGGAGTCGCGCTGCAAGTCGAGGCTAGACCTCTGATGTTTCGCCAGACAACGCCACCTAAACCAAGTGGTTTTCTTTTTTGATTTCCCAAAAACAAAATAAAAAAGCTTATAAGTACTATTTTTTTAATGATATAACTAGTGCTTGACTGCAATCCTACCTGATGGTAAGTAATCGTTGATGGTAAGGCGCTCTAGTTTATTAAGAGCCTATTCAATCTAGCCTTGAAGACACCTAAATTATAATCGAGAAGACTACCTTTCAGATTTTCAGTGAAATTTGCGCCACCAATCGGTGCCTATTAGGCGGAAGGGACATCCTAAATAATGTTTTTAAAACTTTTAGAAGATAATTTATGACGTTGATGTCAATATAAGCAGTTTTGATGTTTTTGGCAAGATTTTGTTGTGTGTTTTTATTAAACTATCTAAGGAAATAAACATCAGGACGGTCCCCTGTCAATACATTTATGAAAACAACCTTGATAAAAATGTTTGGCTAAATGCCGGTGCTGCTCCACAGCCACACCCATACAGCATTTTTTTTTTAATATTTTTATAAAGTTTGCCCTTTTTGTATTGTTGTTTTTGAAATGGTCTTTTTTTTATTTTATCTGTTTATTTTAATAGAACTTGTGATAATTTATTACTTTTTGTATTTGGAAACAATAGAATATACTTTTTTCAAATTTGTGAATGTGAAATACCATGGAGCTTTTTTATTATGTTATAACGTGTTTGACTTTACGAGCATAGCAGTTGAAAGTTTGTTATGGCTCACTCAAATGTCTCGCTGATGGTGGCATGTGTTGCTGGTTCATTCGGTTCTCTTCAAAATGGTTGAGCTGAGTGGGGCTGATGCACGCGTCATGCTCATGAACGGATGCCGTCTGTTGAGACTGGTCATCTCTTAGCTGCCAGTGGCTTAATTCAAATTCTATTTTTTAATTAGTTTTTATTACTTATCTACATTGTGCTCACATAATAGAAGCGACAAGAGACATGTAATCAAGATTTATGTAACTCATAATATGATTTAAAGAGTGTCCATGGAGTTTCTTGCACGTTCTTCTCCATAGAGATCCAAGCTTTGAGAACGTGCAATACAGGTTCACTTTTTCTTGGACTAACCGACATTTTGACAATTCTAAAGTGCCTGTAATTGGTCTATTTGAAATAAACGTTTCTGATATTTTATTTCTGATTAATCATAAATTGATTCTTGGTAGATATTGTTATGTAAAATTGGTGTAGTTTTGTGTCTCAGTCACCGACACAACTGGACAATATGTGGAATCATTGAAACAGACGCAATCTTGATAAAAATGGACCTGAGAATGTTATTGCTGTAATGATCCCAGCGAAGCTTGCTGAAAAGGCTGACTTTCTGTAAGCCTTCTCAGTGTCCTCATCGCATTCGAATGGAAAACAAAGTGATTGTATGCCGTCAAAAACGAAATACTTTCTCGAAAAAACAAAATACTTTCTCGAAAAAACAAAATACTTTCTTGCATTAAATGATACGAGGAAGCGAACTACTACTATGAGATCAAAATATCAGGGTTTATTATGTACTGGTAGTTACAACACTGCATTACTTAAAAAAAACATTATTGGTATGTCACCTATTATATTTAACAGATTGCCAAATTGTATTAAGGATCAGCCCTTAATAAAATTCAAAAAACTCTTGTCGTCGTTGCTGACAGAGAAATGGTATTACTCCGTTGCCGATTTTATTAATGTAGAATTGTAATTTTTGCTTACCTCTAACTCTGTACCTAGTTTTTATAATTAACCTATATTTTTGTATGCCAACCGGCAGAATGTACTGGGTATACATATATCTGATCTAACACCATTATTGTAACACCTGCATTCAATACAAATAAAGAAATTATTTCTGAACACTGGCTAAGTGCACAACGCTTCGCATGCAAGTAAAAAAAAAAACAGCATTTTGACAGGTGACTGAACCTGACTGCTCAGACCTACTGCTACAAGGACACGGCGCCATACGTTGCTGCTCCGCCGACAGTGTTTCATAGTCTTATATGTTAGCTTCACGCAGGCGTACACCAAGCGTATAATTACGAATACGCGGGTATGAAGAAACGTGGCTGTGGTTAGTAGACCTTAGTGCTGCCTGGCGTTATTCATTTCAGAAAAATGTCATTGAAACTTTTAGATACACGCATGCATATTACCTTTAAAATCAGTACAAACAAAGCAAGAAGGCGTTACCTCTCCGCTGTAGTGAGCTTATTTATATTTTTGCATTCTCTCGCCCTCATTTCGCGCAGAGGCGTATGATCGTGCTTGGGTTTCTTCGCTTTCAAATTAAATAAATAATGCATACAATTTGTGAGCAATAAAGTTTGCGAAGTGTAGGTGTGTTGGCGTAGTGCGCTGAATTTCGCGCGCCGCTCCGCTGGGAACAATAACGGTTGTCGGTGGCGGTAAGACAGCGCTGCGGCCCCCAGAAAAATCGGCTTGTTTACTCATCTTTTTATTATTAATTGTATCAGAAAGTAAAACCTAAAATCACGTATCTAGAAAGAAATTCCAAAAATACAAAGACTGCGGCACTCATTTTTATATGATTTCCATTTCTGCAGTACGGGGCGTTTAAGACCTCGTTTGAAATCTATCATTATGGTGGTGAGGGGCTTATTAGACCCTGTAACGTTTAAGAAACTAGAAGCTGTTTTGGCTAAGTGCGGTATGAGGTCATAGTGACGCCGTATTAAAGTAATACACCACAGCATTCTTTTTTAATGGGATATAGTACCTACCCGTATTCTTACCACGACCCCACTCTTCATACTAATATTAAATAAATATAAATAAATAAAAATATTATATAATAAATTTATTATTTTAATAAATGTAAATATTATATTATCGCTGCTTGATTTAATAACCACTTTTGATTCCATTTTCAGAAATATATATTTTTAGTGCTCATACCTGGCTATGGCAATCTTTCCTAGAACACACACACACACACACACACACACACACACTCACACAACACAACACACTCTGTTAACTGAATTTTAGTCCTTTTAAGTTTTTAGTGTTCCGTACCTCAAAAGGAAAAAACGGAACCCTTATATAACTTTTGAGTTAACGAAAAAACGTATATTTCGACACTCTCAAGGGAATCAAAATTCATAGGGTATTTCCTCTTGACCTAGAATCGAAGAAGAAGAAATTTGGCATGAAGCAAGGTCTCATAGCACAAGTATAGGACAAAATCTGAAATCTGTAAATTTGTAACTCCATTCGGGAATTGAAATGTTTTCAAAGGTAATTTGGTATAAAGAACCCTCAGTGCGCGAGTCCGACTCACAGCCCAGTTTTTTTTTATATCTAACTGATAATGAAAATTATTTTGTGATTACTTAAAGTAACAACATTTTATTGTTTTTCATACAACCGCTCTTACGCAATTATGACGTTATAAGACATTTTTCATTAGATATTTTTAAAACACAGTATCTTGTGGATATTATCTAGACTTTTGATGAACTTCGACACTTCTTATTTATAATAATAATAATAATATATAGAATCTGTGGCTCGGCTGTCAACCAAGTGACAAGCAAAAATTTTCCCTGCACAATTTTTTTACAACAAATTAATTTAATAAATCCCAAACCACCTTAAAATCATGAAAATAAAAAGAAATAACAAATATAAGAGAAGAACAAAAATAACAATAATAGAAACTATGGAAAATTGAAGCTGAAAAGTGAAAAGACAGCAAAAATGTTGACCAGAGCCGCAGCTCGCCGTGCACGCCTACCACCTCCGGCCTCGTCGCTCAGCTCCGCTTCGCCGCCGCCGGAATCCAGCCCCACCGTGAGTGCTGTGACACCGGCCTTGGCAGTTGCGTCGAGCTCCAGCGACGAGTACTTTTCTCCGCCCACGTCACCACCACCTGCGCGTCGACGGAGAGGACGCCGGCCGCCGAGTGGCTTAGGACCTCGAGGCCCACCGGCCTCTGATAGGGTCCCAGCTCCCGGCGGAAGTGTGCAGCGCATGCGATGGACGCAATCCATCAATGAGAACGTCATGCGCGCATACTATGGGGCTACAGAGGGAGGAAACAACCTGACCGCGTACCGTGTTCGGATGCTCTCTTTGTTTCAGGTGCTTGAGCCAGCCGTCAACGTTTCGGCCCAACGACTGTCGGATAATGCAATGATTGTTGACATATCCGTTCCGCATGACGAGAACCTCGTGAAAGCCGAGAAAGATAAACAAATCAAGTATATTGACTTGGCTCGCGAGGTTGTCGACATGTGGGATGTGGACTCGGCGATCATTGTACCGATAGTCGTGTCAGCCAATGGCTTAATAGCCAAGAGCCTCGACCAACACCTTAGGAGGCTCGCGTTAGGCGGCTGGTTCAAGGGCTTGATTCAGAAAGTGGTACTCCTGGACACGGCTCGTATTGTTAGGAGGTTCCTGTCTCTGGAGCCCTGACCGCCGGTAGCTTGGACCGTGTTCCCGATACCGGTGGGACACTATTTTTTATATTTTTAAATGTTTTTTTTATTTTTTATTGAAATATTTAAAAATATAATTTATATGTACATATACAAATGAATAAACATAATAATAGTAATAAACACTTTATTTCAGACCAATTTGTTGTCCAATTTGTTAGTAACAATGTTCTTATAGACTAGTGTTAGTAATACTTAAAACTACCCACAACAAAACATGTAGTTATCACTATTGTGCCATTCCATGACAAATGGCGGAACAGTGATTCATGTAGCAACAGTCCAGTCGACTAGCGATCATGCTAAGGATGCTGTTGGCGCTGCCCCGCACTCTACGCACCAGAGATGCGCATCTTTTACGCATCGTAGTGTAAAAGCAATCGACGCGATGTTCAGCAAACATCCCTGATGCACTACAGAATCGCCGCAGCCCCATCAGCATTTAATCAAAAATTTAAAAAATCAAAAAAGTATATAACAATGTGCTTTGCAAATTTAATCAAGATTCTGAATGAAGAAAGAAAGAAAAACTGCTTATTCGCGCGAAATGACGCAATCTTAAAACTAGCAAACAAACAATGACGACATTTTTTTTCAAAAACTTTAAGGTATTAAAAAACACGTATTTTCTGAAACAAGTTTTGTAAAATATTAAAGTAAATTACCGAATGCTAACTGAGCTTACAGGCGTTATCTCTCTTTTTTCTTGTGTTGCCATCGTGTTGGATAGCGTTAGATGAAGTAACAAGCTTTTAAACCATGCTCGATGTTGATGATAGGCGAAATAGGACCCTCATAAGCACTAACATTAACACAGAATATCCAATTACAGCAAAAATAAATCAAACACACTAAAAACAAAATAAACTATAAAAGTTGAGTTCAGCGCTATATTTATTTTATTATATCATTGACAGGTTCGCGCTTGACCACTACTTCAACTGATGGAAAGCGACGATGAGTTCGGCGATGGAGCACGCTTGCCAAGAAGTAACTTTTTCAGTCTTGATTTAGACATCCCCAGATTATACCCATCAGGAAACACAGACTCCGGCAGGGAATTTTCCTCTTTAGCTGTAAGCACAATGAACATGTTCCCAAAACGTTTTGTGGGGTACCCACCTTGGACAGGTGGCACACCACCGTACGTCTGGTGGTCCGATGATGGAATGAGCATGGCAGAATTAAATTATACAATTTTGATGAACACTCCCCGAAATGCAACCGGTCTCGGTGCTCAAGACTTTGAAGCTTCGACTCGACAAGTGCATCTTTACCAATGATGCGCCCATCTAGGGAGAACATGGCCACGTTTGAATCCGTACATTTCACCTTAAGGGTGTTTTAATATCGTGCGGATTTCGTCACGCATGCGGGATTGCCCCGCATGCAGAAAATTTCAAAATGCAAAAAAAGACGCGTCCCACTTGCGTATTCCACGCATTACATTAAATACTATGGACATTTGCGGGGGTTACGGGTGCAATCCAGCATACGTGAACAAAACGACACGAGAAGGTTTGAAATATTCACTGAGACCCAGGAACACACAAGCGGATTTTCAGTCCGTAAAAGTCAAACCCGCCCCTTCACTACACAAAGAGCGGGAGAAGATATTTGATGAATTCTCATCTCATAAAAGGGCCTCAGCACACCAAAACTGTCTCACCATTACGATAGAATGACACTGACGGCTCCATAACTTGTTCTAGAAGTCCAGAACCTATTTAATAGCACAATTTAATTCCACCAAGTCCGTTCCATCATCGGACAACTAGACGTACGGCGTTGCGCGATCGGTACATGGTGGACATCCCACCCATACGCACAAAGCGTTTTGGGAACACATTCATTATGCGTACAGCTAAGGAGTAGAATTCCCTGACGGAGTCTTTTTTGTTTTTTAGGTGGGAAAATCATTTTATGACAAATCCCGCTCTTGGGCGGAGCGCGAGATAGTGTCAGACTTTTACTAACTAAAAACACACTCCTTCGTCCCAGGGTCCGGGTTTCGTTTTCACACTACCCATGGCCCCAGTAGGCTTCGACCCTGCTGGCAGCCGGTTAATCCGGTGGTGGCGAGTTCCGAGGGCCGTGAAAGCACATGGCCTCGGACTTGTGCAATGCCACCTCGAGTCCCAACTCCTGGATCCTGCCCACGACTGTCACAACCCCGTATGTCGCTAGTTCGACCGCCACTTGGTACGACTCTCCCTGCGCCAGGACCAGCGTGTCGTCTGGGTAGCAGACCACGCTGACCCCGCCAGAGAGGTCGCCGCGCAGCAAGTAGTCGTATCCGATGTTCCACAAGGGCGGCCCTAGTACCGATCCCTGCGGAACACCGCACGACATCTCGCGACGTTCCCACTCTCCCTGGTGTCCCTGACGGAGTCTCTGTTTCCTGATAGCTACAACCTTATTTCGCTTTTAAATACCACTCATTGATTAGTCACGAAATCTCAGAAATTATAAACACTTACAAACTTAAAATTTGGCAGGTAGTTTCCTTATAGGGTGTAGACATCCACTAAGAATGGATTTTCCGAAATTCACCACCTAAGGGGATAAAACGGGGGTTCAACTTTCAGAAAAAAAAATCATTCGGAATTAAACACACAAATTTTATTTGGATTGAGAAAACTGTAAATCTTTTCCTGCTCTACGAGAAGCGAGAGGGAGTGTCAAACTTCTACTAACTAAAACCCACACGTGTGCCTTCGGTTGCCCTTTGGGTCTTTCAAACAATTCCACAATTCTGACCTCAGAAAATCTCGCCCCCCCCCCCCCCAGCCACGTTACAAACTTGGCTAGGGGGGGGGGGCTGAGGTTTTCTTTTTTCGGTTATAACCTGGCTAGGGGGGCAGGTCGTATTCTGGACCTGCTCCCCTAGCTAAGTTACGTCTGACGTCATCTCAAGAAAGGAATAGGAGGCGTGGTCGAATCGAGGCAATCAATGAAAAGAGAATCGAAACAAAACTCTTGTAACTTGGCTAGGGGGGCAGGTCGTATTCAACCTACTCGTAAGATAAAACTAATCTATGCTGCAGAGAAAAACAAAGTTTGTAAGCGAGCGGCATCTTAGCGGCCCGACATCCGTACCTAAAGGTGTATTCACATTGGCGTACACTGAAGCATTGTCATAGTTCGGAGCACGAACCCAAGTTTGAATAGCAGCGGTTCACTCCTATGTGGCTACTTCCTTTGTACTCCCGTTTACAGTACATAAATAGTAAATACGTGTGCTGTAAACAAGCTTATAGGAAAGTTTTATTACTCTTACGGACAAAGTGTGGACGATATTTTAGTTGCTAAAGAAGACTAATTTGGTATCGCATATTTTTGGATCACTTAACTTAAGCACGTTTAGCTGTTGAACCTGTATGTTAATTGTAGATCTTCGTCTGTCGTACCTAACAGGTAGAAAAAACTGTGGCAGATAGACAATTGCTCTTTGTGATATACTAGCTTTTGCCCGCGGATTTGCCCGCGTACATAAAATATAGCTTATGCCACTCAAGAATAAAGGAGCCTTCTATCGGTGAAAAAATTTTAGCAATCGGACTAATACTTTCAGAGATTACCTCCCACAAACAAAAAAAACAAAAATGTTGGCCCTGCAACGCAAAGGGCAACCAAACAAACACAGGGGGTAGTAGTCTTCTCGCTCTACCCAGGGCAGGAAAGGTTGTTTGATAATTTTTCACTAAAAACGACAAAAATACCATAATAATCAGCCTCATATTGTTCCCACAGCTGGGACTCAGGGCTGCTGACTAAGAGAGGGAGAAAGTCGTAATCCACCACGTAGGCCCAGTCCAGATTGACGGATGTTACATGTCTGCGAATTTTTAGTCCTAGAACATGGCAAAGACCTCGACGTACGAATTGTTGTAAGTCGTGTGTTCAAACTAGTGTTGCAACAGAACTCTGCTTCCGCTTCCGCTTCTGAAGAAGTTCCGCAAGCTTTTTCACTTCCGTTTCCGCTTCTGCGTCCGCAAAATTTATTACAGAAATCTAAACAGAAGAATACAGCAAGGAGCGCGGGAGTGCGGGGCGCGTGGACGACTGGACACATCGGAAGAGGTTTAGATGGAGGGGGGGGGGCGGGGGTGGTACACAAACGTGTCACAACGACTTTCTTTATTATTATATATTATATTTTTTGGTTCATTCTGCGCATCAGCGCGCCTCTTGACTTGATTACGACGTAAACCTTCTGTTGTTTTAAAAAATGAAATTGGGCTTTTTCTTCACAGTATTAACACTTCCGCTTCGGTATCCGCTTCCGCATCCGCAAAGATTTACCTGCGACCTCTGTTTCCGTTTCCGCTTCCGTTAAGACCAAGCGCATTAATTTGTGTAATTTACGAGTATTTCATCACCACTGCTCTAAAAACGGAGAAAGAAATAGCTCTATACATTCCCTAGTGTAAACTTCAAGCCAGCTTAAGTGCCAACTTAATTGGCAGTGCGCAGGGCACAATGCTCGTAGAACAATATTGAGGTCGATGGGGCCGAAAGGTTCTGAAGTGGTGACCACGCACCGAAAGATGCAGCATTGGAAGGCCTCCCATAAGGTGGAACGATGACCTGGTAATTCGAGAATCGCGGGAATCCGATGGATGTGAGATGTTCGTTGTGGCGATATTTGGAGAAGGTATATGTCCAACAGTGGACGTCTTTTAGCTGAACTGATGATGATGATCTATCAATCTATTTGATTTCAGGGTACCATGTAACCATTCCCAATATATTTACTATATAACACGACGTTATTTTGTTTTATTACACTCAGATATCACATATTTATTGCTATAAATAAGTATCGTTGACATCGCAACCACAGATGTTGAACAGAACGGCTTTGGAATATCTTATAGTGATGTATCATTGGCAACCCCAGTTTTGTTAAACACTTTAGCTATATATACATAGCCTTTTTTTCTACGTATTATTTTGTGTGTCTGTAAAATTATAAAGTTGAAATTTTACAGGATGCATTTTGGAGAGTGTGCGCGGGAATTGCATGACTTGATTCCACCATCTCATTTTTGCCATCACACAACCCGAAGAACGGCGAGTATCCTACCTTACGTTGTTGAAACCTCTACGGTCCGGACTAAGCGTTTCGCCTCGTCGTTTATACCACGAACTTCGAGGGACTGGAACAACTTGCCTGCTGCGATCTTCCCGTCTGATTTTAATCTAGGTGTCTTCAAGGCCAGAGTGAATAGACTATTAAACTAGTGCGCCTCACCATCAATGATTGCATCCCGACTTACCATCAGATGAGATCGCAGTTAAGCACTAGTTTATAACATTAAAAACAAAATATATATGTATAAAGTTTGTTAGAGCATGTATTTTTTTTAAGGTGTAAAATCACCTAATTACTGCTCCCGCTCGGCGTGGCAGACTTTTACCAAATAAATAAATAAAAAAAATAAAAATAAAAATCTTATATTTCAGACAAAGTCCATAGTTGGTTAGTATACACAAAACTTAAAAACTAGTGTTAGTACTTATAGCTACCGGAAACAATTTTTTATGAATTATACGCCACAGGGGCATGCAGGCGTACCCAATGCTCCAGTATGGGACTGTCCCACCTGTCCGCTATTGTCTTCAGGATGATGTTGGGGTTGACGCGTACCCTGCGCATGATGGAGGCGCATCGCTTAAATAAAGCCACACTTATGTTCCTTCGGTTGCGCTTTGCGTTCTAAAACCACGGGTTTCCTTTTCAGAAGCTGACCCATGCCCCAGTAGGTTTTGCTGACATCTCTTTGAGGCGCGCGTGGAATATTACTCGTCGTCGACGACCCGGTCTCGGTCCGGACGGTTACCGGTCTGCCGAACGGCGAACTACCCATTGCTCGTCGTCCGTAAGCCCGCGCTTACGGAGGCTGGAAGTCGGTAGCTGGAGAGTATGTGTGTATGTTTTTTACTTCGTTACGCTCGAACAGCTTTCGATGTATCTTGGCACATAAACTGATATCCCGGGAGTGCGTGCGCTAGATTCTCACGCTAGCAGCATCTAGATAACACAGTGTGCGGAGACGAAAGGTTGTGGAATGGCAACCACGTACTCCGGTACGTGTTCGCAGACGCAGCGTTGGAAGGCATCCCACCAGGTGGATTGATGACCTGGTGAGAGTCGCGGGAATCCGATGGATGCGAGACGCACAGGACCGGTCATTATGGCGACACTTGGTGGAGACCTATGTACAACAGTGGACGTCTTTCGGCTGAAATGATGATGACACTACAATTATAATACTTGACTGTCGCATTATAGTAATTTGTAATGATAGTTTTAATTGGTTCAATAAATGAAAACAAATACAAAACAACTATATATTTCCCGCGGCTTTGCTCGTTTTAAATTTGGGTCGGCGCAACACGTGTATATTTTAATAAAATTTAACATTTTCAAATCTTTATAATATGTTTATAACTGCAAACAGAAAGAACTTTACTCGACAGAATTTACAAATTCTATCAGTTAGGGCGAATTTGTAGCGTGCGGCTGACTGTACAGGGAAACATGTTTATTTCATCGTGAGCAAAAATGCCCTTACTAAGCATATTCAAAACATTAATTCGTAGATTTCTTTCCTCTACAAAAATGAGTTAGAGAGAGTATCTTAGGCTTGTGAGATACGACAGTTCATTATAAAGATTAATTAAGTACTTTTGACTGGCCTGTTGGTCTAGTGGTTAGTGGCCCTGACTGCTATGCCAGAGGTCGTGGGTTCGATTCCCACCCAGGACAAATGTTAGTGTGATAAGCACGATCATTTGTTCTGTGTCTAGGTGTAATTTATCTATAATATGTATGTATTTAGAAATATATAAGTATGTTTATCAGTTGTCTAGTAGGTACCCTTAACACAAGCTCTGCTTAGCTTAAGACTAGACGGCGTTGTGTGATAGTTGTGGAATATTACATTATTATTATATTAATGATTAATTAAATAAGTTAATACACAAGTCCAAATAGGTGCGAAGTGAATGCAATCCCATTGTTCCAGTCTAAATTATCCACAACGTGAAAAACATTATCGCCACCAACAGAAGGTTTAAGCTTGAGACCTCTCACGTGGTTTATTCGTATCGAACATCGATCTACAGATAATAATCTGAGATCGACTCATATCATAAATCGTTCTCATCGAAAATGGGAGATTATATACCCCTCCGACACTCGGCGCAATTGCGGTGCTCCTGACCAGACGATGGCCCACTTACTAAAGTGCCTAAATTGTCAAAACATCTGCACTTTGGAGGACTCAAAAAAGTCACTGACGCTGCTTTAAATGCATATTATAGACCTCTCCGACACCCATTGCAATTGCGGTGCTCCTGAGCAGGCGAAAGCCAACTTACTAGAATGAGGATCAATCACATAATAGAAAATAC
Source organism: Mythimna pallens (assembly GCA_961205895.1). Taxonomy (NCBI): domain Eukaryota; kingdom Metazoa; phylum Arthropoda; class Insecta; order Lepidoptera; family Noctuidae; genus Mythimna; species Mythimna pallens. The sequence continues at coordinate 4,068,082 of OY540824.1, forward strand.
CATTTTTACTAAGTACATCGTATGTGTAATAATTTACTGAGCATTAAATTTTTTAAATTATTAAAATCCGTCAAGAAATGGTGGATTTATTAAAGTTTTTCTGAACGGTTACTTAGAAACGCGCGCTTTCGCTGGACTATTTACGATGACGTCATCTTTGATGATCCGTGCGACGAACGGCTTGATCGTAGGGGCATTTCACGTGGAGATGACAATTAAAATATTTCTTTGTTTCCGATTTTAGTAATATTTAAGTATGTTATTAGTCTATGTTCCCGATATACGTACACAATATTTTTATCGTGTTTCGTATGATTTACGAGTTTTGAGGGTTTGAAGATTCGACGAACTCTCAGGTATGCGCTACTTCGAATGCTATTATCCAGCTTATGGATGTTGAAATTAAATAAATTAAGTAATGGATTTTATTCTATAATTAATGAGGTTTTTTAACTAAATATTCTACAAAGAAAAAAATGTTTTTTTTTTTTAATATTCACAAACTTTAATCATTTTATTTTCTTTGTAATTAAAGCTCTTAGTGGTAACTTATCGTTTGCTAAGTTTCACAATGGAGTTGTTTAGGAGCCAGATCGATTACAGTGGGGGAGGTTGACGCTTATACAAAAACGCCACCATGTCAGTCCGACTTCAGGACCAGACCTCGAAACCTATCCTCATTTCTCCGCAATGGAGGATGTCTTCAAGGTTCTGGAGTGGAGAGGGCTAGGCATAAATGTCAATGGCGAGTACATCACTCACCTTCGATTTGCCGACGACATAGTAGTCATGTCATGTATTTTAATATGATTATTTTTATTGTGCTTTTGGGTACAATATCGACTGGTCTACACTGTTCTTACATAATGTCTATTAATACTGTAATATGAAAATATTGTAAACAATCACTTTTTTTTTAAAGTAACCATGGAGTTTCTTGCCGGTTCTTCTCCATAGGAAACGACCAAATTAGAACCGTGCACTAGCTTCTGACGTTTTATAAGTGCCCATGTAGGCCTATGTGAAATAAAAACTTTTGACTTTTGACTTGACATGGTTGAGACTACGAAGGAGCTCAGTACAATGGTCGGTGACTTCAGTAGAGCTTCCGAAAGAGTGAGACTTAAAATGAACATGGACAAAACCAAAGTCATGGTCAACATCCATATAACACCCACTCCTATCAAGATCGGAGAGTCTACACTCGAAGTTGTGGACGACTACGTTTACCTGGGACAGACGGTCCAGTTGGATAGGTCTAATTACGAGAAAGAGTTCAATTGCCGAATCCGATTCGGCTGGGCTGCGTTCGGGAGGCTGCGCGGTGTCTTCTCGTCCAATATACCATAGGGCACATTTCTCGCAGAACTGATGGTCGATGGGGACGAAAGGGTCTCAAATGGCGACCACGTACCGGAAGACAGCGTTGGAAGGCCTCCCACAAGGTGAACCGATGACATGGTGAGGGTCGCGGGAAACCGATGGATACGAGATGCACAGGTCCGGTCATTATGGCGACATTTGGGGGAGGACTATGTCCAACAGTGGACATCTTTCGGCTGAAATTATGATGATGAGGTAGACGCTGCCCAATCGTTTCACTGAAACAATGACCAGACCACTTTCCTGATCACAGATATCAGGAAAGTGGTCTGGTCTGGTCTATTATTATAAAAAAGAAGAAGAGTTTAAAACACGGCGGTATTGTCATGATATCTGACGATTTAAAATACGATACTGAAACATTTTACAACTTTCGTATTTTTTTACATCAGCTTCGTCAAGACCAAAACATAACGTAAAAAAATATATATTACTAACCTAACCTAAATTCCATTATAATCAAGATTTTGAAGCAGAAGTTGAAAAAAAAAATTTAAATTTTTTTTTTTTTTGTTTTTGAATATTTAGTTAAAAACCTCATTAAATGAGAAATAAAATCCATTACTTAATTTATTTAATTTCAACTTCCCTAAGCTGGATAATGGCATTCAAAGTAGCGCATCCCTGAGAGTTTGTCAAATCTTCAAACCCTCATAGCTCGTAAATCATACGAAACACGATAAAATACTCGAAATATCACGTACGTATATCGGGAACATAGACATATATAACATGCTCAAATACTTATTACTAAAATCAGAAACATCGAAATTTTTTAGTTGTCCGCTTTACGTGAAATGCCCGTATTCGTTCGCCGATAGAGACCGATCGCGACAGATGACGTCACAGCGAATCGAGTTCATTCTCGGGCACGTTTCTGGAACTAATATATTAAAATTGCAGTATCTTCGTCATTTTTGGTCCGATTTTAATAATTTCTTCACAGTATTTATTGTTTTTTTTTTTGACGCTATAAGTCTGTATACTCCTCAAAAATCATGACTGATCCTCATTCCCAAAGTGTCAAAACACCTGCACTTTGGAGGACTTTAAAAACGCCACTGACGCTGCTTTAAATTCGAGATTACAGAACCCTCCGACACCCAGTGCGATTGCGGTGCTCCTTAACAGACGATGGTCCACTTACTAGCCAAAGTGTCAAAACATCTCCACTTTGGAGGACTTTAAAAACGCTAACGCTGTTTGAAATTCGAGGTTACAGAACCCTCCGACACCCAGAGCGATTGCGGTGCTCCTTAACAGACGATGGTCCACTTACTAGAATGCCCAAAGTATTAAAACGTCGGCAATTAACCCACCAGGTTTAAAAATCGCTACTGACACCGCTTCGTGGCCACCTTCTGAGCCCAAATACTTTGAGGAAAAATATCATTGATTCGAGAAGAAGAAGAGAAAGAAGACGCATGTCATGGATTGAAGATTTATTATTTATTTCAGCCGTAAGACTTCTATCACTTGCCTCTGAAGACTGAAACATTATTTTTATTCTTAATTTTCCCCTTCAGCTTCGGCTAAAAAAGAGAGGCGATGTAAAAAAAAACAAAAGATTCAAACAAATACATAAGTTACTAGATGTTCTGCGTTTTACGCACCCAAGCCACGTCTTACAAGGGTGGGCAGATGACAAAATGTCGTATAAAATACAAGGCACGGATACGCTTTGCATGTTTCATAAACCATCAGAAATATGTGTTTAGTGTTCCTACGGTTTTGCCTTCAGCATTTTGTATTGTCGCTCCTTTGATACTAGGAGAGCAGAGTACGTATCTACCTCGTTTTTTTTTGTGGCAGACATTCAACAAATAACTTTTCACGCTCTAGGTGGGGCGAGAGGGAATGTCAGACTTTTACTGACTAGAACCTAGCTGTGCTTTTTTGTAGGTTGGAAAATCATCCAATGACATCCCCCGGCGGGAGCGAGAGGGCGTGTCAGACTTTTACTGACTAATAACCCATTCCTGTTCCTTCGTTGCATTTCATACCAGGGTCGAATCTTCCTTTCAGAAGCTGATTCTTGGCCATGTAACCTGTAAGCCCTTGCCCAGTAGGCTTCGACCCTGCTAGGCCTCTACGGTTTAAAGAAATCTCCTTAAGCCGTGCGTGGAACAGTACGCGCTGTCGATGACTTGGGCTCAGTCCGGTTACCGGACAGTCGGACGGCGAGCTACCTACGGTGGCCGGAAATCGAGATCAGGATCCCAGTGTCTGGGGCGTGATGGCCGCTCCCTCGCACCCTTTACGATCTAGGGCCGCAGTAACTCTTTTGAACAATTCCGTAGGTATCTTTCTAGTCTAAGAATACTGTTAACCGTAATAATTAATTAATTTTTTGAGGAAGTACTGTGGTGCCTATGGAGGTCACAGTTATTATTAGATAACTTGCAAACTGGCATGTTATACTTTTAAGGTTTATTACCGAATTGAACATATGGTGTTTGTGACGTTGCCGTCCTATTGTCGACTGTTCGCGGTACCGGCGCCGCACGGTTACCGCACCGCGCGCTTTGTATGAAAAATACGATCATCAGTTTGCAGTACGACTAACGCACTGGATCGGCACCGCATTAGGCCATCAAAACAGGCATAAATTGAAAGCGCCCTAGGTAAGAACGCTAAGGCGGTTATTTTTTATAACCACTGGGAAATAGAATCCTTACTTCAAACGTCGCAGACAGAAATAGGACCTGAGTACTTAAGCAAATTACATTATGTAACTTATAGCCAGTTTATTATGACTAACTTAACCTGTTAGGGTGCCTTAAAATGACGTCACCTCCTTCCTTACTCTCATGTTTTACATACATTACTGGCTGGACATTCCGTATTGTATAGAATACCTAGGCAAAGTATAAAATAAATATTATTTTATACATTACCCACGTTTTAGGTATTCTATACATTGGCTAGGTATTGCATAGAATACCGGATTATACAGATTGCCGGTAACATATCCAACTAAATACTTTAAAGATCGTATTATTTACCATTTTTTTCAGACTGACTGATTTGATATTTCAAAAAAGTGCCTGTAAATGGTTTATTTGAAATAAAATGCTTTGAATCTTTGAATTTACCATGGTATTCGACATAAGATGAAAAATCACACACATAGGTACCTATATTTTGATTTTTAATTAACTGACAACAGTGGACAATACCCAGTTATCAATAAGCAATGCCCCGCTGTCATCGAATCATTGTCATAACTGTCACTTTGGTCCATCTAATCTATATATATAAAAGAAAGTCGTGTTAGTTACACTGTTTATAACTCAAGAACGGCTGAACCTATTTGGCTGAAAATTGGTGGGGAGGTAGCTTAGAACCAGGAGACGGACATAGGGTACTTTTTAACGAGTAGGGTAGAGTAGGGTAGAGTAGGGTAGAGTAGGGTAGAGTAGGGTAGAGTAGGGTAGAGTAGGGTAGAGTAGGGTAGAGTAGGGTAGAGTAGGGTAGAGTAGGGTAGAGTAGGGTAGAGTAGGGTAATTTTTTTTTTACTAAATCCCGCTTTTGGGCAGAACAACGTCTGCCGGGACCGCTAGTTAAAAATAAAATGAAAAGTAAAAAAAAAAAATGATTTTAAAACAAGCTTTTAATTATAAATCGTTCTATTGTACAGTTCCTATGGGCACCTTCCAGCTCCATCTTCAGACCTTGGTTAGCATTTAAGATCAAAGTACTCGTCAATACAAATCAAACGAGCCCAAACTCGGGGTTGGGGTTATGTAGTTTTATGGCGGGGTTCCTATGGCTACCTTTCTACTCCATCATCAGATCAGCTCCATGTCATTATAGTATTGCATTGTCACGCGATTTACATACGTATACAAAATTTCAGCTTAATCGGTTGAAGATATCTGATTTTAAACTTGAGTTACAACATTTGAGCCGAACATACATAGTTACATTCATTGCAAGTTAATAAAAGGCTTGTAATTATGGTATAGTATGGCATACATTATAATAAATATGACGCAGTTACTAAACTCTTCTCTTAATACAGAAACAAAGCAACATTATAATTTACCCTTCCTACACGACATAGCTTCATAATAAATTCATTGCGAATGACCGACACAGCGAAATTACATATAACAAACCCGCAAAATTAACAATGAAAATAATGTTACATCTATTAATCCCCCAAACACCCTATTAACAAGGGCGGGATTCGTATTAAAATGATAAATGATTCTAATTATCATTTCTTTCTGACCAGCTTCGCTTGGTCTGCCACCCTTCCCTCTCTGCACTTGTGCCCCAACCTTAACAAGTAAGAGCACAGTATTTGAGGTCTCAAAGGAAAGTGGTCGATTTTCCCTAAGTTTGGCACTCAGTGAGTTAACTTTTACAAATTGCCACAGCGATAGAGTGTGTTAGGCAGCTGAGAAAAGAGATAAATTGTTATACTGATCTGTTTCCTCTTAAAATATTATGTTCATTTAAAGTTGGAGTTGAGATGGATGGTGGACGGCGCTACGTGAGAGGTAATTGAATGACGTCACAGAAATTGAGTGGGAGAGCTGTTTTCTTTTGTTTGGAGGTTTTGCTGTTCAAACAATGATGGAAAAGTTTTCACACTTTGCCGTAGAGAACTTCGCAATACTGGACTAGACTTATAAGTTTTTTTTTTTATTATGCATAGGCTCGCGTTTGACCACTATCTCACCTGATGGTAAGCGATGATGTGGCTGACGATGGAGTATGCTCGCCGAGAAAACAAAAAAGCCGGCAGGGAATTCCACTCCTTAGCTGTACGCATAATCAATGTGTTCCCAAAACGCTTTGTATGGGTGTGGGCTGTTCGCCATGTACTGATGGCGAAGCGCCGTACGTCTAGTGGTCCGATGATGGAACGGACTTAGTGGAATTAAATTGTGCAATTCCAATGCACACAAGTAAGTGATTTAAATCAATAAAATGTGGATAAAATTATGCAGCTTCCAGAACAGTGGCAGTCGATGCTAATTCTTTCAATATTAAGGCGTATAGTTCCTTAAATGCACACATAATCTAGGCGGCACTTCGAGTATCTGTGCATTTAATTCCGGCCAGCTTCGTCTGGATACAGCCCCGCTGATCTTTAAATTCATTTTCTTTGCGAAATATTTATTGATTTATGTATGCTATGTACATTCTGAAGAACACTTAACCAGCAATTTTTTTGAAAAGAGTAGGGAAAACAAGCCAAAAATATCATGTCGTTAAAAATTTTCTTTTTGGCAAGTATTGATCTTACGAAAAAATCATAATGTCGATAATGTTGTACATGAATCTATATAATAAACACATATTTTTCAAAACTATTGACCTAGCCGTTACAGGGGAGTAGGCTGCAGAAAGCCACTGTTTTATAGCACTGCTCGGGAGTTAGGGCCTTAAAATCATAATGAAAATATACACGTAAATTCAATTTCCTATTTTATGAAGTCTCGTTCAGCGATGAACATTAACTCTGCGATGAAAATAGATTGACTGATTGGCAGTTTTAGTTGGTAGATACTTAGACGTTTAGTTTTAGTTGATAGATACCGTAATATCGAAAGGAGATCACATGTGACATGAGTTAGGTTTGTTATAACTAACGAACGGCTTGTAAAATTATACTTTTAAAAATTTTGCTGTTCTAGAATAGGTTTGAAAATTGAGGAGAACAAAAAACATGCGGACGAAACAACAATTAATGACTAGATTTTTTGAGTTCGGACATAACCATTGTAGCGCGATGTGCTGATATTGAATCTTGAAAGTAAGTTACTTAAGTAAAATTTATATAACGTCTCAAATATTTCATTGAAGTAAAACGACTCGTACCTCAATTCAACCCTCGCAGAGTGCGGCAAACTTAGACGTATCTAGATACCCTTTTGTTTTGGATGACAAATCTTCAAATAACTCCTCAAGCTCTGGTTGGAGCGAGAGGGACTTAAAACTATAACCCATCAATGTGTCTTTAGTTGCCATTTTCTTGAACAATCCCGTAACATTGGAAGGTGTATACACCACTAATTTTTAATTAGTACAGAAATACTTAAAGGGCTTATTAGAAAAGGTCTTGTTATTATTTAAGTATAGTCTCAATAAATAATATTCATAAACAGTAAAGTTATGAGCGTTTGTTTATATCCCAAAATGTCACTCAATTTATGGACATATTGTACAGGTAATTGATTATGAATGAATGAATGGCGATAAAAATGAAAAAAACACTTCACGTAGTATTTTCTAGTAGCAGTTGTTAGGAATGATTGATTCAATTATGGATTTACTAATTATGACAAGTTTTCGTGGAAAATTACCAAATTAATACACAAATATGATCAGTAACGGGTACGGATAGAGCTCATATTTTTTGTACTTATTAAAAAAATAGGGGTGTACATACCTTAATATGATATCTACGTACTTATTACTTTATTGACTACCTTAAAACGAGGAGATTCTCAATTCGATCATTTGTTTAGGTAATATTAGAATATTTCATGATTATTTTTCCGAAACGAGATCACTATACATAACTACGAGTACTACAGATACCTCACAATAGAATTGGCTCAACATTTGGTTTTAATTGCAGATACAAACAAATCACATCACAAAAAAAAACAAAATCAGTAACACCGACTTCCGAAATTAAAGCTATTTTGCAGTGTTAAGCGAGTCGGTTGTGTATTTGTAAAAAATCGTTTTTTTTTTACATTGGTATTCTAGCAAGACATCGAAGCAAGAGGAAATGCACCCCTAACGGTTTGATATTATTAAAATTAAAATTAGATTTAAGCTTTTTCGTTCAGGACCCGTTGTTTTTGCCGTAATTATAAGGGGTTGAATATCTGGTGATTAACATGCCACCTAATTCGATAGCTCATGAAATATTTAGTAACGTTTGCCAGCTAAACTTGGTTTTGTTACGTTTTTGATTGCAGTTCACTCGCCTTCATAATTGCCTTTGGGATAGGGTTGCGGAGGCATGAATACAAGGTGTTCTCCTTTCCGAAAGCTGTGAAACTTAAAATCTTCATTGCAAGAAATAAATATACCTACCTATTAGTTAGTTCAATTTCAAACTCAAGTTGTAGATGGCTTACTTATATATACTTACAATTTAATTCATAGACACTATTTGTCCCGTGCCCACTTAGCTGCAGGTTTTATTGACACTAGTTGTCTTGTGTCCATTTAGCTGCAGGTTCTATTGATACCAGTTGTCTCGGGGCCACTTAGCTGAAGTTTTTATTGACACAATTGTGTCGGGGCCACTAAGCTGAAGTTTTTATTGACACCAGTTATCTCGTGCCCACTTAGCTGCAGGTATAATTGACACTAGTTGTCTTGTGTCCACTTAGCTGCAGGTTCTATTGATACCAGTTGTCTCGGGGCCACTTAGCTGAAGTTTTTATTGACACAATTGTGTCGAGGCCACTTAGCTGAAGTTTTTATTGACACCAGTTGTCTCGTGCCCACTTAGCTGCAGGTTTTATTGACACTAGTTGTCTCGTGCCCACTTAGCTGCAGGTTTTATTGACACTAGTTGTCTTGTGTCCACTTAGCTGCAGGTTCTATTGATACCAGTTGTCTCGGGGCCACTTAGCTGAAGTTTTTATTGACACAATTGTGTCGAGGCCACTTAGCTGAAGTTTTTATTGACACCAGTGGTCTCGTGCCCACTTAGCTGCAGGTTTTATTGACACCAGTTGTCCCGTGCCCACTTAGCTGCAGGTTTTATTGACACTAGTTGTCTTGTGTCCACTTAGCTGCAGGTTCTATTGATACCAGTTGTACCGTGCCCACTTAGCTGCAGGTTTTATTGACACTAGTTGTCTTGTGTCCACTTAGCTGCAGGTTCTATTGATACCAGTTGTCTCGGGGCCACTTAGCTGAAGTTTTTATTGACACAATTGTGTCGAGGCCACTTAGCTGAAGTTTTTATTGACACCAGTTGTCTCGTGCCCACTTAGCTGCAGGTTTTATTGACACTAGTTGTCTTGTGTCCACTTAGCTGCAGGTTCTATTGATACCAGTTGTCTCGGAGCCACTTAGCTGAAGTTTTTATTGACACAATTGTGTCGAGGCCACTTAGCTGAAGTTTTTATTGACACCAGTTGTCTCGTGCCCACTTAGCTGCAGGTTTTATTGACACCAGTTGTCCCGTGCCCACTTAGCTGCAGGTTTTATTGACACTAGTTGTCTTGTGTCCACTTAGCTGCAGGTTCTATTGATACCAGTTGTACCGTGCCCACTTAGCTGCAGGTTTTATTGACACCACTTGAGTAACTCTCTGTAGAGCTGTATACATTTTGTTGGTAGTCGTGAACTGGTGACTGGTCGCGCCGCCATGGTGTCCCGTTGAAATATAGGCAAACGGACACCAGGTGAGTAACTCTCTATAGAGCTGTATACATTTTGTTAGTAGTGGTGAACTGGTGACTGGTCACGCCGCCATGGTGTCCCGGTGACATATAGCCCTAACGTTTTATAAGTGCCAATGTAGGTGGGATAGGTACCACGTAGGTATACGTGAAATAAAAAGATTGACTTTTTACACATGTTTACCCGAGCTAATAAGTATCTATTTAATTTTACAAACGAAAGAGTTTTATGCATATCCCTATTTCTAATTCAAAACTAAATATTTTATAGTTTATTCGATGTGACATGCTGCGTTGTGTTGCTGGTCCAAGCCGTACAAAGGGCGCACCCTGTACCTCCATGTTATTGTTATTGTGATTAAGGGCACAAGTACGCACAGTCGCTTCGTGACAGTTACCCTCAAACCTGCATTAATTATTAGAATAGCAGCCACGAGCCACGTACCTACCGTGAAGGTGGCAACTTCAACGTAGTTACGTTGCTAAGGCCGTCTCGGGGGCCGTTAACTAACTTTCTTCAACTGCAGGTAAGATGAAAGCGTTAAGTATCGTCTGCCAGTCTAATTGCGCGGCCAAAGCAACTAGTCGCAGACAGCGGCTTTGCCTACTCCGAAGATGGAAATTTTCCTAAGGGTACGTAGACTTAAAATAAAAAATATCCCAGTTTGCTCCTCTTTAGGATTCTGCAACCCAAAGGGCTAAACGCGGGACCCTATTGCTAAGACTTTGCTGTCCATCTGTCACAAGGATGTATTTCATGAATCGTGATGGCTAGACAGTCGAAATTTTCACAGATGATGTATTTCTGTTGGCACTATAACAAAAAATAGAGTATGTGATATAATTCCGAAAAGTGTAACATCAAATAACACGTTCCTTTTTTGTTGTTTGTTGTTTTGTGCTTCTTTGTTGTTCAGTTTACTAATCCGAAAAACTTAATAACGAATGCACGTTGTTAAGTGTTTCGGATTCCAGATTGTGGCGTTAGGTTTTTCGTAGCAGCGTGCATTCGTTGTGAAGAGTTTCCTATTAGTAAACATGCGGGGACGTGTTATTCGATATTACAGTTTTCTTCTGAATCATGTAATTCGAGATCGCATGGCTACGGCGTTAAGTTTTTCGTGGTAACGTGCATTCGTTGTGAAGTGTTTCGGATTAGTAAACTTACGAGAACGTGTTATTCGATGTTACACTTTTTGGAATTATGTAACACACTTCAAAAAATAGACTAACAGCTTAAGCAGGACTCGAGACGATATACTCAAAGCGTTCACGAAGGTACTCATAGTACAGAGAATGTGGGGTGGAATTAAGCAGCCACCGTAACCTGGTCCGAAACTCCGACACGTGGTCATATTTGCGGAGGCCAAAAATAAAGCGGATGCAAAAATTCTGCAATGACTCTAGTTTGTTTAGAAGTATCTCCGTAGCGTCTAGAAAACAGACATCCGTAGTCTATGAACGGTAGAAGAAGAGATTGTGCAAGAGTATCCTTTGTATCAAATGACAAGAATTGGTGAGACGTTTAAGAGACTAAAGAGAATGAAATACCCACTTCTTACTCACATCAGCAATATGAACCTCCCATGAGAGGTTAGTGTCCATATCTAGGACGCCAAGGTTTTTAGCACTTTTGGAGCACAATATTCACTGATTGATACACTACTGGTGGAAGCGACTGGTAATCTAATTGGTTGAGCATGTATCTGCCACCAATAATGAGTGCTTGAATTTTTTTTGGGCTTAATAAGATGCCATAACATTTAGCCCAAAAACACACAGAATTACACCACACACACACACCACAGACACCAAAAAAGTTAAGAAGTATGGTTATTCTAATTTATTTTATATTCTTTTTATTCAGATCATTTTCTGATTATAGTTTTATTTTGGATTCTAATTTTGATTGTATTTTAGACTTTAATTTTATTTTAGATTCTAATTTTGATTTTATTTTAGACATTAATTTTATTTTTGGATTTTAATTTTAATTTTTAGATATTGATTTGATTTTATTTTTAGACTTCAATTTTGATTTTAAATTTAAATCAAAATTGAAGTCTAAACGCGGGCCAGCAGACGGCGAACGATGGGTGGCTCGCCGTCCGATCGTCCGGTAACTGTCCGGACCCAAGTCGTCGACGGCGTGTAGTGTTCCACGCGCGCCTTAAGGAGATGTCAGCAACCGTAGGGGCCCAGCAGGGTCGAGACCTACTGGGGCCCCCGGGGCCCTGGAAAAATGGCAAAGAAGGAACAGGAGTGGGTTTTTCGTCAATAAAAGTCTGACACTATCTCCCGCTCCGCCCAAGAGCGGAGGATGTCATTAGATGATATCCCAACCAGAAAAAAAAGTCTAAAAGGTTACAATCTCTCTCTGGTTACAATTTTAATTTTATCTTTGGATTTTATATCCTGATTTTATTATCTAATTATTGCGATATATGTCATTGACCGTAGTTTTAAATTCAAATTATATGTTTCCCGTTTAATTAAAGAAAATTGAAATATTTTTGCTTACAATTTGGATTCAAAATTATCGACTCAGACACAAAGTTATACCTCTGCAAGAGGTACATCATATCTTGTCGAATCTAATTTTTTTTTTTCCACAGCTATCACACAACACCGTCTAGTCCCAAGCTAAGCAGAGCTTGTGTTATGGGTACTAGATGACTGATATGAATATTTATATATTTCTAAATACATACATATATTGACCGCCCATTGTGACACTATATTAATATTAAGTTCCTAATGTAATTTGCATTTTTGGTGTACAATAAAGAATATATCTATCTATCTATCTATATTGATAAATTAGGGGAAGGTTATATTAACAGAGCAGCCAGAATTCTTTTCAGTAGGTATGTGATGACTCCGTGTTCTTCAGATACTCTAGTAGCTGTGAAGAGCAAACACCCTGCCCCAGTAGATGGCCTTTCTTTTCCTGAACCTCCTGATTCGGACATACATACATGAGGCTATAGGTCGAGAGGTAGTCTCGTCTCAGCCGTTTGCTCCTTACGGAGTCGCTCTGCCGGCGGCCTCGACGGCCTATGTCCTCAACACCTGGAGGACCTCATCTGCTCAGGTGCTGGGGAAGCTGGTGAAGCCTACATCTCCGGCTTGCCTTTATTAGCCGGCCGTAGTGAACACTGACGAGGAACAGAGATCCCACCTCTCTTTTGCCTTTATTGGCTGGCTTGAGTAGAGATTTGCAAGAGCAAACGTGCTCGGGAGAAGGATGTATAATCCAGCAAGGTGCTGGTAGGTATCTTGATCGTGCTTCCGGGATTGCCCTGATAGCCGTGGTATACCTTTCCGCACCTCAAGCATTTTAGGATATGATGCCCTCTTGTTGCTACGTCACTTCGTGCTAGCGACCGTTTTTGGTGGCCCATTATTTGTTGAGTCTGCAAGTCAATCCCTTCCTTTTTATCGATGGAAATTAAAAACATTGTTCAGGCAGGTGCCATAGTCTTAAAATAATTCCTGGTAACCAGTCCATTTAATAATCCTAAAACCATAGCCCTAGTATTTTGGTTTTCTATAATTATGTTGCAATAGTTTCCCACCAACCGGGGGTTGTCCTTGGATGCACTTCAAAGCGTCAAAGGGCCTCTGCGAGTTGGTTTCGACTCCTCGAACGCCTTCCAAAGGTCCAGGACACCAGGGTTCTGAGATATAATAATAACATCCACTTATTCTTTCACTCAGTGAAATCGGTGTAAGTACATGTTTAACTCTACCTAATCCCGACCTCTGATAATAACACTAGCACCTGCCGGCGGCTTCGCTCGCGTTAAAGTAAAAATGTGTCCCAAGGGAACCTACTCCCAGGATAAGGAGTATCTATATCAAATATACATTGTTAACACCTCGACGGTCCGGACCAAGCGTTTTGCCTCGTCGATTATAACGCGTACAGTTAGAGATCAAAAGTGCAGTTGCACTCTACCAATGCTAAAGTGTCTAAAATTTCTTTATTGTAGAAGTTCAATAGTCCACAACTAGTTTATTCAATACTTTAGATTCTATGATACCAATTAAATCAGTCTTGGACCATTGGCACTCTTCTACAAAGAAATTTTAGACATTTTAGCATTGGTAAGGTGGAACTGCACTTTTGACTGACTGTACATAGAAAGACTGAAGCGGTCTTCCCGTCCGATTATAATAAAGGTGTCTTTAAGATTAGAGTGAAATAGGCTCTTAATAAATTAGCACGCTTCACATTCAACGCTTGCATCACTGCTTACCATCAGACGGGATCAGATTCAAGCACAAGTTTATAAAACTTTTCAACCATTCGGGCGTGAAGAAGTAACAAATTTTTAACCAGTCATAAACTTTCACTTTTATAATGTTAGTGTGATATAGTGTGGTCTCTTCTAACACAGACATGCCTCCAAGTATCACGAACTGACCCTCACGCAGCCTGCCCCGTAAGGTTTGTGCCACCCCAGTAAGTGCCATCTAATCGGCATCCTATGGTCTCGATAAAATCACATTAGGGCCCGCTGCGTTCGTCTCGGGGCTACTGAGGGCTGGCTCAGCAATAAATTACGCTGGAACAGACGTTAGATCGATGAGTTTGTTAGTTGTTCCGGCGGCCGACTGGCTGTGGGTACAGTAAACATATTTTTAAAGGTACCACGTAGGTAATAGATATCTGGTGAAAATACTTGCTATATACAGCGCTAGATAAACTTATTAGGAACGTTATTCTTTGTAAAATCATTTCAGTGTTAAGGTTTGAAAAGAATGAAAGAAAACGTGTTCATTTGGCACACAATGAACAAACAAGTATTGAAAATTTAAGTTAAACATTAAAAAAAAATACAGCAAAAATGTGTCTCATGGCTGCGTCAAATAGGTCCAGTTCAGCATAATGCTACACAACCACGTAGCAGTTCCTTAACGCTGGTTTTCTAACGAAAAGCCAATTTTCGGACTGGAGAAAATGTCGGGACCGCTTGTTCAGTTTTTTTTTCAGTATCTGAAAGTTAAATTTGTTATGGTGGGTCTTCACTAGAGGTACCGAGCACGAGCAAAATACGTACCGAGCTCAAATTCGTGTAGTGTGAACCGACTCTAGAGGAGCCGAACTCGAACGATACATTGCATTCTTTAAAATCGTGATATCCACCAACCCGCACTGGGCCTGTGTGGTGGATTACAGCCCATTCCCTCTCCTAGAGAGGATGCCTGAATCCCAACTGTGGGAACATTAAAAGGTTGATTATGTTTATTACGCTTAGGCGCCATTCAAGTATTGTGGGGGGGGGTCTTTGCTTTGCAAATTTTTGATGACATGAGGGATAAAGCCCCCCCTATCCCTCATGTCATCAAAAATTGGGTTTAATTAGGGGTCTGGATAGTGATTACGTCTCCAGTACATATAATTTTTTTAGTTTTTCAAGCAAACAATGTCGATTTTCCAAAACCACACGAAAATGAGCAGACACACATCCCCGAACAGCAAACATCTAATGTCATTGAAGTTTAGGTCTTCAATGACATTGTCTTGGATTCGTTTGTCATGGACCGAGGACTGTTAATTTTAATTATTAAGCCAAATCTATAAAAGTTATTTGTTAAGTTCCTCTATTTCAAGCCGATTCCTTATTTTTTAACTTATAACTTTTGTTCAGTTCATTGTCTTTCTATTGTGTCTCCAATTACGCTACTCAATAGGTTAAATTAAATAACGAAACTAGAACACTATGAAAAATGCATGCAGATACTAATGTTTACGTAAGCATGGGGGGTGATTTGCTTACTTTTGTTGACGAGGGAGGGGGGGGGTTAATATTTGGAAAAAAATCTGCTTAAGCTGGGTTCTGACGACTGAGCGTTACGAGGCGTAATGTGACGTGTTACACAGCGAGCATTCGTGCAGTCAGTACGTCGTGTTACGGGGTAAACCATTGAGCAACGATATTTTATAAAAAAATACAGCAAAGAATCTTAATTCGGATGAAACAATAATTAAGTAGAATCAAAGATACCATCACGTCCTCGCTGTCGGCCATCTATGATTGAACTGGCGGCGAAAACGGAGCACAGAGTTTTGACGAGCATGTTACGCCGATTTTAGAACACAGCGTCACATGCTCGATGCGAATGTAACATTACACCTCGTAACTCTGGTCAGTACCCACCTTTACGTAATACATGAACAGCCCCTTATCAAAGTATAGGTAATCCCACATTTTGCGAATTTGTCTCTAACTTATATAAGTTCAGTTTCAATAGTCGTGGATCTAAATAATAATGTGTAGTTAAACGGCTACTGAAACGTGGTCGCTTACAATGGGTCTCAACAGAAGGCTTAAAGTTACCCTCTGTAATGGAAGTTTCCTTGCGTAATCGCATCAGGAATGAAAATATCCGCAGCAGAACCAAGGTTACCGACATAGCCCGAAGAATCACCAAACTTAAGTAGCAGTGGGCAGGGCACATTGCTCGATGCTGTTGCTGTCGATGGTGTCGAAAGGTTCTAGAATGGCGACCGCGCACCGGAAATCGCAGCGTCGGAAGACCTAATGAAAGTCGCGGAATTGCGATGGTTGTGAGACGCACAGGACTGTTAGTTGTGGCGACACTTGGGGGAGGCCTATGTCTAATAGTGGACGTCCTTCAGCAGAAATGTGGGTGATGATGATGACATGGCTACTTATAAAGTTTCCAAAATCATCGTTACCTTCGATTGCTTTTTTGCAAAAGTACCTAAGGATCAAATAGTTGTCTGAATGATCGTGCAATGTATTTTTTAAATCAATTGTTGTGTGAAGTATTAGGTTCCTGATTGTTCATTCACTATGCGAGTCAACCAATGTCGTGTGTGTTGCTAGCCCAATGTTTCTCGGAAATTGGAGTAACTAGCGACCCCTATACGTTTTACATACAAACTATGTGTCTAACAAGTGAACGAACTACAGATGACAAACCCCCCACGAAGGACAGTTTTTGTTATTTGAGAACAACGCCATCTACTTTCATTTCACGAAACTTTTTCCGAATGCTCAAAACTAGTCATTTATAATTTCGTCTAGTAAAGATAGATGGCACTTGCGTGACATACAAAAATTCAAGTCACTTTTTTATTATTTAGGGTTCCGTACTATGTATTAAATGTTCCTTACTTTCCCAAAAAGACAAAGTTTTATTACTAGCTTTTATTACTGTGGAAATGTATGTATGTAATTATGTTGGTTCGGGTGAAATCTTGTAACTCAATTTTGAAGCAGATATCTTCAGCCGATTGACCTGAAATTTTGCATGGATGTGTAAATTGCGGCATGGAGGTGATCTGATGATGGAGCTGAAAGGTGGCTATAGGAACTTCGCAATAAAACACATACACACATACACACATTACATTTTACATGTGGATGGATGGAGAGGGAGAGGGAGACCAAAGAAAAGATGGATGGATTGTGTGAAGAGTGATATGAAAGAAAAGGAAGTTAATGATAGCATGACGAGTGACAGGGCAGAATGGAAGAAAAAAACATGTTGCGCCGACCCCAAATAACACGGGACAAGGGCAGGAAGATGATGATGATGATGACGCCATCGAGTTTGGACTCGCTTGATTTGTATTGACGAGTACTTTGGTCTTATATGGTTAGCAAAGTCTGATGATGGAGCTGGAAGGTGGCCATAGAAACTCCACAATAGAACGACATAACCTCATCGCGTTTGGGCTCGTTTGATTCGTATTCACGAGTATGTGATGTTTGGAATTGGAGCGAAATGATACCAAGGCGAATGATGAGTAAATACTGCCTTTATTAAAATAATGTTACATGTTTTATACTGTAAGATACGTATATGAACTAATAATATAAAGGTGCCTACAACACACGATACCTCCCCCTTTTTTTTGAAATATATATTGGTTAACATAATATTGGATGCTTATTACTATATGGTTACACTAGCTTCTGCCCGCGGATTCACTCGCGTGAATTTAGGTTTCTCCATACAAACTTTGGACCCCGCTTCAACCCCTTAGGGAATGAATTTTGGAAAATCCTTCCTTAGTGCTTGCTTACGACATAAAAGGAAACCTTGTGCAAAATTTCACGCTCCTAATCCCAGCAGTTTCGGCTATGCGTTGATATGTCAGTCAGTCAGTTTCCCCTTTTATATATATAGATTTAGCTTATTATAACTGGTCATGACAACGACAGTTCGTCTTTCTTACCAATCTATTTTATAAGTATGAGTACATTTAGTAAATACATCAATCATAATATGGCTTTATTCTATTTTTGTGTATAACTTCAGTTTTTCCATTAATTTCGATTTCTACATTTGGTGAAATGTCCCTGATAACTTTGTAAGGTCCAAGAGTTTAAGCATGTGAGTTTATTACCGGTTTCGTTTTTTACTAATACTTTGTTATGGGGTTATAATGTGTGGGATTAATATAAGTGTCATACTTACGTTTTGTTACCAACTGACTGTTAATTAAATTTTTGCGAGCTTCAGTTTGTGATACCTGTAACCTGTATTTTAATTCGAGAGGGTAACTACTATAGTTGTATAGCGGCTCGATTTTTTGAGTGAGGTTGCTTGGAGTGAACCTAGTTGACGTATTTACAGAAGTATTATAAGCGAAACACCAAGAGAGTAGCCAAGTACTCCAGGATTCCGATTTTTATTCCGTTTGAATACGAAGAAATGCGGACATACTTTTATGTGAGTTTTCTAAAGCTCCTATGCTTTGATGGTGATATGCAGTCGAGTTAAGTTTTTTAATATTAAGCAAAGCACATACCTCTTTTACCGTTTCTGCCATAAACGCAGTACCCCTGTCGGTGGTGATTTCCTTCGGCACACCATGATGAAGCACGAAATTGTCCACAAATGAACGTGCAAATTCTGCAGCTGTTTTTGTAATAAGTGGAGAAGCACATACATATTTTGACAACTCGCACTGTATTGTTAGTATGTATGAATATCCATTGTTGTTCTTATCTAATGGCCCTACTAAATCTAGGAAAATCTTTTCGAAAGCAGTGTGTACCGTAGTGGTGACGGCCATTGGTTCCTTTACTTGTACTGTGTACTTTTGTTTCTGGCAATCTGGGCATTTTTTCACGTAATTTTCAACATCTGTGTCTAGGCCTGGCCAAAAGTAATATTTCCGAATTTTATTTACCATTCGCCTTATACCCGCGTGGCCACTTGTCGGTAAAAGATGAAAATCATTTAGTATTACCTTTTATCGTCCTTATTTTCTACGCGTTCTACGTCTTGTGTTACGATTAATCTGGGGCCTAACCAATTTTCGCTGTCTTTGATTTGACTGATTAATTTTTCTACAAATATTCTATTATTCATAAATTACACTTCCTATAAATACAACTTGCTACAAAAATAACTCAGCGCTTTCACAAATTCTGCTCGAGTCATTTGCGAGTGAGCCGCTGGTTTTATATATTCGTAGATAGTCCTTTTTATTTTGAATACATGAAAACATTTCGTTTCGTTTTCTTTATTTTGTTCGTTTTCTTTCCTTAATTTTTCTAACCCTGAATTGTCTATAAATCTTAATTCTACCACTTCTTTTGGTCTATTCTGTGTCTCAACAACTTTTGGCCTTTTTAAATAAACGCTTGGTAGGGCTACCTCGTTTGATGGTGGGTTGGCATTCAATTTTAGTTTCTGTGCCCGTGTTATAACACATAAGCTATTGTTCATGTCCTGTAAATCTTTTGATGTTAATCGAGATAGTGCGTCTGCTGCTGCATTGTCTCGACCTTTGACGTATTCAATCTCGTAATCGTATTCCTCTAGTATCAATTTAAATTTTAATAGTCTGCTGGATGGGTCTTCGAGATTAAACAGGTAAATAAACGGTTTGTGATCAGTTTTAATTTTAAAAGGACGGCCAAATAAATATGGTCTAAAATGTTTCACCCCCCACACTAATAGTTCTTTTTCAATAGTGGGATAGTTTTTCTCTGATTTATTTAGGCCTCTGCTTGCGTAAGCAACTAGACGCCCATCCGCATTTGATAAAATAGCTCCAACTGCATAGCCCGATGCATCTGTTTGTAATATAAATTTATTTTCTAGTGAAAGTTCTATATATTGCAGTACTGGCGGTGTTATCATAGTCTTTTTTAGTATGTCAAATGATTTCTGTCAATTGTCATCCTAATTAAATACTACATTTTTTTCTTCATAATAAATTAAGATAATAAGCTTTATCTGCAAAATTTGTAATAAATTTGCGATAGTAGTTCGCAAAAGCGACAAAACGTTTTACATCGTCTAACGCTTGAACGGCATCCTTTAACGAGGTATAGTTCCTTGCTGTAATAACTCTATTGAGTTTACGATTTCTCAATCCGTCTGCAAAACATTTTATAGCGAGTTTTTCGTTCAGTGGACGTAAAACCTTGTATGCGTGGTCCTTACCTTCTGACTGAGAAATGGTCAGGTCTACGAACATTTCTGTAATTTTATTACCAAACTTTCTTCAAAATCACCAACAAAACCACATTCGTTGTACTAGGATGGTACTGTAACTGCTCCAAATCTGCGTTGTTATTACCGCCGGAAGCAGTTTGTGCTATAATAACTTCTTCCTTACTCTGATTTTTCCCCATGATAATATTTATTGTTATTGATGCCACATGTTTCTCACAAGACTTTGCTTGCGACTACATTTGCGATTCATCGTGGAACGGTATCCTTATACGGTGATAGGATATCTAAACAAAGTCCAGGGAACTATTTCGTCACGGTCGCCATGTGATGTTGGGAATTGGAGCGAAATGATACCAAGGCGAATTATGAAAAATACTGCCTTTATTAAAATAATGTTACATGTTTTATACTGTAAGACACGTATATGAACTAATAATATAAAGGTGCCTACATACATACGACAAGTACTTTGATCCTGTATGGCAACGAAGGCAACGGAAATATGGCAACCAAGGTCTAATGATGAAGCTGGAAGATGGCCATAAGAACTCCGCAATAGAACGACACAATCTCATCAAATTTGGGATCGTTTGTTTCGTATTACAAGTACTTTGATCCTACATACTTACCAAAATCTGATAATGGAACTGGAAGGTCGCAACAGGAACTCTGCATTAAAATAATACAACCCTTAAAGTTTAGGCTCATTTGATTCGTCTTGATCAGTATTTCAGTCCTAGGTAAAATTGCTTCGTCCTATTTGATCCGAATGAGGAATGTGTCTTTAACTCTTTGCCTTCTATCTAGGAGTATACCTCTTTCACCAATCGCCTCCATATTCTTTTGTACGTTTGGAATAAAGACGGTGTCGAAGGTTTTAGCCAGATCTAGGAACACTGCCAGACATTTTTCAACTGTCATCTAAGCTAGAGATGGTGTAACTCAAAAGTTCTTGTATTACGTCATTGGTAGATTTAAGCACATGCATTTAAAAAAATGTGAGAAACAGAAACTTTTATTTTTTTGAGTGTATGATGCGTGACAAATGTCTCTCATAAACCCTCCTCCTTTGATCAATTTCTATGGCAGTTATATTTTAGGCCCAGTATTAGCAGCACCATTTCTTGTTCATCGGTAGGGAACAGTACAAATATTGAATTGCAGTGGCCAATCTGGAAATCTCGTAACCGACTACGCACTCAGGTTGGCCGCTGTAAAAATAATTTGGCCAAATGGGGCTTCCTCGACCCATCTCTAACACAGTGCCAGTGTGGAGCCGCTGCACAGGACATGCGTCATTTGCTATGCTGTCCATCCTGCACAACTACCTGCAGTTTTCAGGATCTTTACGAGGCCAATAACAGAGCCGTAGAGGTTGCCAAATACTGGTCAGATAAAATTTAGTTAGAGTACATCGACACGAAAAGAAGAAGAATAAGTACAAATATGAGTTTAGTGAGAGTGTGGCACACTGTTTATGTAGGTAGTATTTTATTTGTAGTTTCTGCAAGGGTAATTTGTTCAGCAAGCTGAGTAATTACATACAGAATGTATGAAAAGAAAAAAACTGGACAAGTGTGAGTCGGACTCGCGCAAGAGAGGTTCCGTGCCATTAGTTGCAAAAAGAAACGGGGAAAAAACACGTTTGTTGTATGAAAGTCCCACTTAAATATTAATTTTATGCTATTTTTGTTGATATAGCTGCAAAATATCATCATCTTAAAAAAATTCAACTGTGTGGCTATCGCTGCTAATGAGATACAGCCTGGTGACAGGCGGACAGATAGACAGACAGACGGACAGAGTCCCGTTTTACATTTTGAGTAAGGAACCCTAAAAATGGTAAAAAGTGGCAGTCGGTAGTTACCGAATAGGTTCTTTATAGTCTTAATAAAAAGGGTTTATAGCTTATTCAATCATTTATTAATACATCACATCAAAGACATTGAGATTTCTTAATTTAATGCAAGTTTACAAGTAATTTAAACAATGATTTTGTTTCAACTGGTGAGAGATCGGTTCTTACATGGTTTCGTAGTACGAATTACCCATAAATTCTAAAATATATTGTGAAAACCGCATCTACATAAGCAGCGAAGTTAAGAGGAAAAGCGCGTTCACCATGAAAGCGACTTTATACTATAACTGGTTTCTGACAGCGGCTTCGCTTGCGTGAAATTTAAAATCTTGTTATAAAAGAAAACTGTCCCAGTAGTTTTTCCTTTTATAGGTATAATATATGTTACGGCTAATAGCCGAAGTGCGTCTACTCCTAGTTTTAACTAGGTGCAGCCGGCCACGTGTGGTTAAACTTACATGTATCCTAGTTATCTTCGGTTAGAACTAGGTGTAGCCTTCATCATAGCGGCTAGGATTAGTTACAGTCGCATCATCATAATAATTATTTTGTTACAACCTTTAAAAGGTGACTAGTTACACATACAGAAAATCCACAATACAGATAAAAACTTAGTTTATTAATTAACGCCTATTCCCCTATATTAGTGGAATAATACTTAACATAAAAAAATACTTTCGAAAAGGTACGATGATAGTATCACAAACTGCTTACAATGTCTACCGCGCTACGCGTCCACATCGTCGGTGGAGTAGGAAAAGTGTGGAAATATAAGAGACCTTATATCATGACGTGTAAAGAGTCATTCGTCCGAGCGAGAAAGGGATGGAGCTATATGCCCTATATTGATTGCCTGTTGTTTTTAGTCTAGTGGTTGCTATGCCAGAGGTCGTTGGTTCGATTCCCACCCAGAACAAATGTTTGTGTGTTGAGCACGACCATTTGTTCTGTGTCTGGGTGTAATTTATGTATAATATTTATGTATTTAGGAATATAAAAGTATGTTTATCAGTTGTCTAGTACTAATAACACAAGCTCTGCTTAGCTTGGGACTAGACGACGTTGTGTGATAGTTGTGGAATATTATGTTATGTTATGTTATGTTATGTGGTGTTGTGTTGTGTTGTGTTGTGTTGTGTTGTGTTGTGTTGTGTTGTGTTGTGTTGTGTTGTGTTGTGTTGTGTTGTGTTGTGTTGTTGTGTTGTGTTGTGTTGTGTTGTGTTGTGTTGTGTTGTGTTGTGTTGTGTTGTGTTGTGTTATGTTATGTTATGTTATGTTATAGCTTCATCCCTTTAACAGTTCAGTTTAGGTCATCAAATAGAGCGCGTTAAGAGCTCATGATTAAGGCCTGTGATGACGACGATGTGGAAACGTTACTTTTAATTTTAAATTATATTATAATCAATGGGCATAATATGCCCGAGAATTTTAAATTCGAACCATATTATGATCACATGCAGCCACTTAAAGCTATACAGTACAAAATAGGATTTGGTTTGAGACGCTTTACTGTAAGAGTGATTGTGATTGATGTACCTAGTAATTTAGACGTTTTCCTGCCATAAACCTAGTTATTTATCAGGAAAAAATTGAAAACCCGATTGCAGTGCCACATAACGGGTCCAATTGTATTTTAAAACTATCCAGGGACCCATTTAAATATTTTTCATCAAAATAGGTCAAGCAAGGAGGAGTTAGGTAACATAAACACGTACAGAAGAGTTATAATATATATAAAGATAAATGTTTATGTTCTAAAAAAGTAGAACGTACAAATCAGAACTAATGAATACACATTAAGCTTACATACCTACTAAAAATTACCATTTTATTATGACATTTTAAGTTAAGTTAGTAGATTCTAACTTAACTTAAAAGCGAGAGCAGTGGTGGCCGAGTGGTAACGGCCCCGACTTACGAGTTGTAGGTCGCGGGTTCGATCCCAGCCAGGCGCATTACTTTGTGTAAATTATTTCATCACCACTGCTCTCAAAACGATGAAGGAAAACATCGTGAAGAAACCGGCATGTCCTAGAACCAAAAATTCGAAGACATGTGACATTCATCAACCCGCACTGGGCCCGCGTGGTGGATTACGGCCCATTCCCTCTCCTGGAGAGAGGAGGCCTGAGTCCCAGCAGTGGGAACATTAAAAGGCTGATTATGCTATGCTATGTTATTATGCTAGTAGATTCTAGTGTAATGCCTGGAACAAAATATAAACACTGGTACAGGTACCGGCACAAATCTTGAGCGCTCGGCGAAAGAACGGGGATCGCTTTGCGCATCGGACACATCGGCGAGCCAATCACTGTACTCTGCGTTCCTAATAAGAATAGGAAATTCAATAACCTCGATCTGTCAAATGTAGAGTGCAAAGTACGGTTCACAAAGAAAACTTATTTGCGTATCAATAAAGAGGTTTTATTACTAAGTCTTAGTTAAATCTAGGTGAAGTAAAAACGTCGTTGTTTAATATAAATTAGCTAAATATATTGTTTTAAGTCATAATTCGTTTATAAAAAAAAACTATTTTCTTTCTTATTTTCATTGTTAGGAACAATTCGCCTTCTTCCATGTGCCACTACCACTACCCATACACTTCACACAGTGACGAAGAGATAAGCAAACTTTTTTCGTTCACGATTCGTAAATAAATTAAATTTTAAAAATTTCTTGTTTTGTTCACCCTTCCCAATATAGATATCATTACCGTACCAATGCGACTGTTCCTAAAAGACCCTAGGCTGATAAAATTTTAGTTTTTCCTGAATTTGCCTACATGAAGGAATGAAGGTCGGTTACCCCCTAAGGGGTAGGGATAGGGCCCCTCCACCGCCCTACCCTGTGGTTCCCATCCTAAAGACTTGGACAAACCTCCACCGACATAAAGGTGAATTCCATTTGTACGAAGTAGTCCAATACCTTATCACATTGTTTGGACAAGGAGAGGGTTGAAAGAATTGTTAAGTGAGACTTTGGAATTCATAGTATGAAATATTAGAAGTGGTTTTAGAAGGATACAATATAACTAAGGCACGTAAAGTTATGATTAATTAACTTAAGATCATGTGAGTAACCCGTACGCAAGCGTAATAGGTATTTGGTCAATAATTACTCACACGGTACCTCACATCCGAACTAATAGCACTCAGGGCAACACTTCCACTAGTGACGCATGCAGCTTTTCAGCAACAATACGTCAACACCGTGCTCCTATTGAGCATGGTCCCTAGCAGTTCTCTCGAATTGTAATACGTGACGAAGCAAATTTCCCTGCTGCAAACCGTGCGACCGTCATTGTCCAGCAACGTGGCATGCTAGTTCCAGTGCAAGATGTCGACATCATGCTCCTATTGAGCCTAACAGTCCTTGGACTGTATAATATGTGATAGATATGGTCAACCAATCCCCAGGATGTGCACCCTTTGTACTTTAAGAACATCTGCAAGATAAAGTGCTCGTATCTGACCGAAGTAATGGTCACAGATAGAGAGTATAAACTCAAGAGTAAATTTAATAAATAATAAATAATATAGACGGGAGTCATCACTCCAAAGATAAAAAGGTTGAGCATTTCAACTCTCTTGAATGTCTATATAGGCAGCCCCAAAAGCACCCCACAATTCATTATTTCCTAGTGTTTGAGGTGGGGAGAAGAAATAGCGAAACAAACTCCCCAGCAACACATTTCTGTCTATTCAGTTATAAAAAACTATTTTCTCCCGCGGCTCCGTTCGAAAGTCTGCGTATATTCACACAATATCAGCCTTGGATAAATTAGAATACTGAAATACTACTAGCACTCCTATGAATTACAACGGGACATCATGTAGCCCTATGATATATACTGAATCAGCTAGCTTAGCTCGCTGCTCCTGCCGGACGTCCGAACCCTATCCTGGCCTCAAGCTAAGTGTCTTATCGTGCCCGAGTCAACACTCCACCACTTCTAGCCTTACGGCTCAGTTTTGCCTATCTATTACAATGTTTTGCTATTAATGTTTTTTTGTATAGTTTCTTAATTTTTTCTAAAAAGTTTTAGGTCGCCTGGGTCTCTTTTTTTTTAGTTTGGGTCGTCTGGCCTGCACATGTGCTGCCATTAGAAATTCCGTAATTCAATAGTTTCTATTGAATTCTCTCGGACCTTTCATTAAAAGGACAATTTATGTATGCCGAAGTGGCCCGGCGCCATTCGTGGTGTTTAAAAATAAATATAATATCTTGTTATTAATTTGAAGAAAGTGACAGACAGTCACACCAACACCGCGTCTCACTTCATACCACTAAAAAGACCCGATATTTCACTTCTGCGCAAGTGGAAGTCAGCGCTAAGATCTGGGCCGGTATCTGTAGTGTCGCGAATCTAAAACATAACAGGTATCTATTTAGATTTATAAGCGAAAAGCGACAATATAATGCACTTAGTTGATACTTATAAAAGTAAAGCATGCATATGGTTAAATAATAACAAAGGCATCTTGGTGATGGCCGTTGTACCTACTTATAAAAACTACAATGTTAATGCCTTATCTCCCTTCGAGTCGAAATCGAACAATTCTGGAAATGTCTGCAGTATAATTAGGAAAGGTTAACTGATATCTAATGATTACTGGCATTACTTGAACATATCTACATAATTTATTTATTTAAATGCTTTATGCATGCACACAAAAGTTCAGAGGCGGAATTAAGCGATAAAAACACTACACCGACGCACACGTGGACCACGCCTGATTTGTACGTAGCGTTGCGTTGCGTGGCGTCACGTGGCGTGGATCTAATGCTAGCACTGCAAGTCGAGTTAACATATAAGATGTATGAAGACCGACGCATCCAGATCGGCATACGTGGCCGACGTGTGCGCAATGTAGTTCTACCTTTAATGCTGTATGGAGGCCATACACGTTAGGGTTTACATTATGGTTTTAGCCGTTCATGTATAACAGAGTTTCATAATACCGATAACAGTATAATTTTATCACATACACGCTAGGGTTTGCCTATCGGTTATACATGAACAGCTAAAACCATCATGCAAACCCTAAACCCTTTTTATTCTTTTGACGAATTTAAGATTTAATTTAATTTAACTTTGACGCTAATTTGGAATGTTTTGACTTTTATTTTAATTTGTAATTTGACTTCGAGTATTATTATTTATTTATTTTTCTTTGTAATTTCTTTTATTTGTTTGACATTTTTTATTATTTGACATTGTTATGTTGACAAATTTTATGTAACATTCTTTAAATGACTTGTAAGAATCCCTTACTAATAAATTACTATGACTATGACTATGACTACTAACGTGTATGGCCTCCATAAGGCATTTTCAACAAGCCGACAAGGTAAAGCAGAGAAAAATAGTGGTAGGCGCAATAAAAGAGAGAGAAAAAGCGAAAGCAAGAATAGATATGCTAATAAACCATAGATTTATTACAATCATACAATACATGTATACTCAAATTAATAAGCTACATACCTACACAGTACACTAATATAGTCAAACAAAAATAACAAAAATTGGTCCAAATTTTCAAGTTTATAATAGAACGCAAGCAAAATGTTAGAAGGTACATCTAGTATATTGAACAGATTTCATCGTAAACACTGCAGCTGTGCGCTGAAATCGTGCCTCGTGAGTGTAGAGCTCATATTAAAATTAGAATTTATTATATAAATAAATTAGAATATTTATATATTCAGAATTTAGATTATTTATTATTATTTATAGATTCAGAACGCTCACGACTTAGCGATATTATTACAGAATTAATAATAAAAATAAACATTTCACTTAAAAAATAGCAAAAATAGGTAGTAGTTCTGTGATAAGTTGGATTAAGGTCAGCGATACAAGCCCATACATAATAGTATAAAACTACTACCTGACCCGGCAAACGTTGTTTTGCCATATAAATAATTTCCTAAAATTTTGTCTAAAAAATAAAAAAAAATTTTAGGTGTGGACTACCCCTAACATTTAGGGGGATGAAAAATAGATGTTGGCCGATTCTCATAGATACCGGATAAGCACAAAAAATTTCATCAAAATCGGTCAAGCCGTTTCGGAGGAGTATGGCAACGAAAACTGTGACACGAGAATTTTATATATTAGATTAATACATAGCAGATAGAACAAGTTTTTAAGTATTTATACTTTTTAATGAATGCCTTAACCTACTGCGTCAGTGCAGCTATCAACTAAATATTAGGTATACTTCACTAAAAATACATTACATACATACTTTCAAATTACCTACACTAGAAATTACAATTCGTTCATTAATTCATTACTTTATTATAAATTTTATTTGTGTGATTACAATTAGCAATTTATTTCGTACTAGTCGCGTTAATTACATTTCTTATTAAGTTCACTAGATGTTACATTGTGATGTCTAGGCTCTAGGTCTTGCCTTAAAACTTCTGTTCACAATTAGATATGTACGTACCTACTTTTAGAAAGTAGGTAAGTACCATCAGTGTAATATAATGGTAATTGGTCTGGGGATCAACAATAAATTATTAACTCATCACGAACATAAACTAAGTAAAATAAAATTACAACATAAAAAAAATACGCCCTGTGCCTGTGTGTGTGTTTAAATAATTTTATTTATTTATTTTTCTAATAATAACGTAATTAAAACTAACTTACAAAATAATTTAAAATCTGGGGATTCGAACATTTGTTTGCTACATGTGGTATTGTATCTATTGTCGCAAGAATGAACGGATAAAACACGGTAATACCTACTACCACACATGTCACTAATACATATAGATATAATAAAATGCTTCAGAAACGACCAAAGACAATAATTTGACTTACGTTTCTATAAAAATCGCTCAAAATGCGAATATGTGGTATTGATACCAAAAATTCAGCTTTTAAATTCGCAAAAAAACAATTTTATTCAGCACATAGTTCAGTAAGTGTTGATAAACACCCCCAACGAATACAATGCAGAACCACACTAATATTTCACACTTAGCTACATCAGCCAGTGGTAATGAAATTAATTACACAAGTTGATGTGCGTGCCTGGGTTTGAACTCGCGACCTACAACTTGTAAGTCGGGATCGCTACCCTTGGGCCACCACTGTCTCCACCTAATCCAAATGACTTCTTATAGCTATTTATCATAGATACTAAGCCCCTCTACCGGCATGGGGAACCCCGCTTCTAATGACACGTTATTGTCACTGTTTTTCACTTAATAACTAGTCTCATCGTTGTCCAGCTTCCATATCAAGGAAAAGTGCATACAATGAGAGAGAAAAACACATTTAATTACTCCGTTTACTTTTAAACAAATTACACATTTAAGCTTAAAGTTATCCCTTTTAAGGTAAGGTGGGACCTGCGCATATTCTGAGCGACTTCTACAGCTATTCGTAATGCTAAGCCCCTCTAGCGGTTTGGGGACACCAGTGTTATCGACCTTAAACCTATTTCATTGATACATCTTATAGAAGATAATGTATATCTACGTCGATATGAGATGATTTTCTTACTAATAACCTGAAGATAAGCTACACTGTTCACTGCTTTTAAGTACTGAAAGTGCTTTAAGCGGAGCGCCCGCGCGTTCACATACAAGTGCTACGTTACGGGGACCCGCGCGGTCGATGGCTTTACGCAGTTTCACCGATAAACCTATACTCCATCGGTCTAAGTAGTTAACTAAACGTAAACAATCTTAATGTCTTTTTATTTAAAAAAAAAATAACATAAAAGACATACAAAGATTATTTAACTTTAGTTAGTTACCAAACATCGGTATAGGTAAATACCAAATTGTAAATATTTTTAGATAAAAATTATAGACAATTTTTAGATAAAAGAAATGTCAAGATTGTTTACCTTTAGTTAATTACCTAAACTGATGGAGTATAGACAAATTAAGCGGTCCAAATGGGACGGTTCGCAAAAAAATAACAATGTGAAAATAATATAATATGGCATTTAAATCTAACTGTATGATGTATGGTTTCTATACACAAACTACTGTCATGAAGCGTTTCTCTTAACCCATATTGTGAAATGTACTTAATACTAACTTATACTCCATTCCCAATAAGGGTAGACATTTCAACGAACTTTTTTTTACCGATTTAGACTATTCTGGAGATATAAGGATCGCATTAAAAGCAAAAACCGGGCAAGTGCCACTGGGACTCGCGCACTGAGGGATCCGTATAATCCTTACCTATGAAAATAGTTCAATCGGGAATTGAGTTACGAAGATTTTTCCAAATCGCAAAAAAAATGTTTTTTTTTTTTGTGACATCATTACAAATTTACAGTTTTCCTATACTTGTGTTATGAGACTTTGCGTTGCCATACCAAATTTTAGGCCAACGGGAAGTACTCTATGAATGTTGAATCTCTTGAGAGAGTCGAAATATAAGTTTTTCGCTACATATTATGCAACCTTATCTTTTTTTTAGTTAACTCGTCAGAAGTTTGATTATTTCATAGCTTCAAAGGACCGCAGACCTCAGTATATGGTTTTAATTTCAACTCGGTACCTTCAGGCGTTCCCGAGTTATTGAGCATTAACAGACAGACAGACGATCAACAAAGTGGTCCTATAAGGGTACCGTTTATTCCTTTTGAACGTATGTACGGAAACCTAAAAAGTGATTTCAATACCAACTATTTACTGCAGCTGCCATTCGTCTTAACACCAAAGTAATAAAAGTCAAAATTGATTGAACGGACAGTAAAAAAGTTTGTTGAAATGTCTAATCGTATTGCAAATGAAGTATAAACACTTGGAGGCTTTCGTCATCTCAGACAAGTGTTCCTACAGCTAACTAAAGCTAATTTAGTAATGTAGTACTGTTTAATTCTATGCGACACGTTTCCGTGTACGATACTATGAACTAGTGGCGAAAAATGACTAGCTTACTTTAGTGGATCTTATCCTACTCTAATCGTAATGGGACTTTTTAAATTAAATATAATTTGGGGTTGCGGTAAACTCTTAAACTTAATATATATATATATATATATATATATATCTCTAATGCTTGACTGCGATCCCATCTGATGGTAAGCAGTGATGTAAAGTTAATTTATACGTTTTTATATATCTGTGTTTCCCGATGGCTACAACCCGGAAATCTTTAAGTCGAGAGTGAATAGGTTACTTCTAGGTAAGCGCGTTCCATCGTCGACCGCATCGTCGCTTTCCATCAGGTGAGATAGCAGTCAAGCGCGAATCTATCAAGAATAAAAATAAAAAATATTTTTATTACTAAAACGAAAGTTTATGATTTGGCTTGTTTTATTGTAAATTTTTTTATATATATATATTTTTTTTCAATTTTAAAGCATAAATTGACTTAAACCATTGGTATACCCTCAATTTATTAGATAAATATACTTTATTCCGTCAAATTGAACACTACGCAACGATTCGGGATGACTAGTACATAATGTTCTTCATGTAAATAAATAATTAAATGATTAAAATCAAAACATATACAAATAGAGAGGAACACTCCCAACCGCATCTCGCCCCTTCTGTCAGAAGCGTCGGCAAACGTACTTACTCTAAAGTATCTACTCTATATCATGAAGGCGTACTCTATAATCTATACCACTAATAGAGGACGCTAAAATACTCTTTTTTACACAGTGTTGACCACATGAGTAGATAAACGGAACAGAGACAAAGCTTCATACAACCGCGCGAAACAGTTGCACTACTACAACCACACGGGGAATGTGTGCGTGTCCACTGTCTGCTTGTTGCGTACGAAAAAACCAGTTAACGCAGGCTCAGTCAGTGGACTCGTCTAGGGTCTATGCGACGCACGTTGTTTATTTTGTTTGTACAAGTTTAAATATGTTAACGTAAGATCGTGGTATTTATTATCAATAATAGTGGTTTATTGTAATATGTGTATAAACAATACTAGAAAAAGTAAAAATATATCATACTAATAATAAAACCGTACGTTAAGAGATCTAAACAACCTATAAATATGGGCAAAGATTCTTTTTTCAGCCATTACAATGATTTTAATGATGGTGATGTACAATTGGGTTTATTAATTATACCTGCTGATAAATTTATCGCATTTGTTAAATTGCTCGAGCAAGTCTGGAATATTTTGATCTTGAAATAAATAATGTCAATGTCGCCAACAAAAAAATTAAACGTATTAAAGATTGTAAATTTAATATGCCGTGTGAGTGTTTCCCGTTAGATTTAACGGGAAAAAACTTTATGTTAGATTCAGAATTTATCACATGATTAAAAGAGTAAATTATTAAAAAACAAAATAAAATTATTAGAGTAAGTAATTTGTAAAATATCATACCGAATAATAAAACAAAATACAAATGTTTTATTTAATTTGTTTTCCCCTAATGTGACAACCCTACCAAAACAGGTAGCAATATTACACGAACTTAGGAAGCTTTGCCTCTGTTCCGTTTATCTACTCTATGGTGTTGACTATACTAGTGCCAGGCACACATATATGATGCATACATATAATCGTAACCAAATTAAGCCAACTATTTTCATGAATGTGAAGTAGTGGGAAGGGAGGAACAGGACTTCATTGAAATTGATTAAAAATGAGCTTCTGATCTTAGAGTTAGAATGTTTGCAGTCATACACTTCTTGAAAAATTGATATTTGCTGCAAAAAGTACCAAAAAAAATACATTTTTAAAATTTTAAATATGTGATAACCCTTTTTATAAGTCTTCCTTATTTACCTCCTTTAAAATGAGATATACTCTATTTCTTCTAATAAAAGTTGGCAGCCCAAAAGAACGAGTAATAATTCTGAAATCGCGTAATGAATAAAGAATAAACCTCTACAGCTTTAACTGCAAATGTACAGCAGATATGCGCCCCCCTAGCCAAGTTACAACCGTTTCGTTTCGATTCGGTTGTAACTTGGCTAGGGGGCCGGAGCTCATAACGCGGCCTCTCCGTAGGATTTTGAGTTTCATAGAACATCGTTTGCTTATTTTGAAATTCGGGTTATGTGCCTATTATTTAATTATGAGTAATAATGTTATGGGTCAATATATCTCAGAACCCTAGGGTCCTGGACCTTTGGAAGACATACAAGTAGTCGAAATCAGCTCGCAGAGGCCCCTTAGACGCTTTTAATGTAACGTGGTACCAACCGGTGATTATCCCTGTACGCGCTATAATAGTACATCCAAGGACAACCCCTGCTTGGTGGGAAACTATTGCGACATATGGAAAACTAAGTTATAGGGCTATGGTTTTTGAAGTCTTTAAGTGAACTGGTTACCAAGAATTATGTTAATACCTAAAAAATGACCACTGCCTGTTTTTAATTTCCGTTGATAAAACGGAAGGGGGTGACTTGCACACTCAACAAATGGGCCCCCAAAAACAGTCGCTAGTACGAAGAGACGTAGCAACAAGAGGGCAACATATTCTGAGGTGCTTGAGGAGTGGAGAGGTATACCACGGCTATCAGGACAATCCCGGAAGTATGGTCAAGATCCCTACTAGCACCTTACTGGATTACTCATACATCCTTCTCCCGAGCACGTTTGCTCTTGCGAATCTCCACTCAAGCCAGCCAATAAAGGCAAGAGAGAGGTGGGAGCTCTGTTCCTCGTCAGTGTTCACTACGGCCGGCCAATAAAAGCAAGCCGGAGATGAAGAACAAGAATTCTTCCGGGAGATCGGGTCCGTGAGGTCGCTAATGCCCAACAGTTCGCCACAAAACTGCCCTGCGGTTTGTATCTCTCTTAGTTTGGCTCCTCACTTTAGGCGTGTTACGGTAAACCATAGATACGCTACCGACACAAACCTAGGGTTTATTGGAGCGCGCAAACCCTTGAATGACGTCAATGTAGAGATACGGCGAAGGGGTTATTAATAATATTATTATCAAGACCATTCCAAAAAGCGCAAACACGATGGGGTTATTTCACTTCCTATGGCCACCTTCCAATTCCATCATCAGATCAGCTCCATGTCATAATAATTTTGCATTGCCATCTGATTTACATATTTATGCAAAATTTCAGCTCAATCGGTAACCGGGAGGTGGATCAAATTTAATTTGCAAGATTTGATTACAGACAAACATAGGTACAGCTGAAACTAAATAAAAGCGTGTAAAAATAATATGTACTAAGTTAATATTTCTATGGGTCTATGATCTGGAACCTCTGGAGTCTTGCTCTTTAAGAATTACAAATTCATGATCGATATTTCATAATCGCTTTTAGTAACTTTGGGAGGCCGAGATGGAACGTCTCATGTGCTAGTAATGACACCCGGCCGCACCCTTTAGACCAGAACACAGCAACGCTGCTGGGCGGGAGAAACAGGTTAGGTGGCAGTACCGGGGCGAGCTCCTGCACACAGAGCTCTTCAACCTAGTACTTGGGAAGCGACAACGTTCAGAGAATGGCAACAAAAGTGGTCCGTTCCATTCGCAGTATTTTCTACGAAGACCGCCTTAAAGAACATGACTTTATCGAAAATTTTAATTGTATTTCTTAACTCGTGGACTAGATGGCGTACTGATGTTCAACGTGAGCGCATTCTAAAGAGGTCGCCTCGATAAAGAAGGAGGACCGGATAAATCCAGAGCGATGTCAGGGACATCATACTAGACGAAGTAAATGAAAAAAATACTGCATTCGGGATATCATAGATAAATTTTGTTTTATCGACTGTTATAGAGTAAAATTTGAGGCGGTTGTGAGTGTTGCGTTCCATCGCTACTTTGTTGATGCCTTATGATGTTTTCCTTAAATGAATTATTAAATAAATTATTATCCAACGGTCAATAAAATTACATAAAAGTAGAAACTATAAGCCTTAGACTAATGATAAGACATTTTAAAAATCTTTTTATAAATAGATGTTTAAAATAAAAAACTAGAATCATTTAAAATACTTCTTGTAAATAATGTAAATCAGTCTTACATTTGCAGGACGAGACTAAGTTTTTAAAATCATTGATTCAACTTAGAAAAATGACGACAGTCGACAGAATGACACTCGCGTTCTGTCGACTTAGGTCTGTCCACGGACGTGCACCACCACCTGCAGCGTTGTCACATCCATGTCCTTCTACTGCTCCGGGTCCAGCAGCGTAAGCGTATGCTCCAGGCATAGCACTGAGTTCGGCGGAGTGGTGGGCAGCCCCTTTACCTATCCACGAAACCATTTATTATATTACACTAAACTACTAACAGGTATTTTAGTATATGACTGTAGGTACAGCTCTGGGTTCATTCATGTCTAATCAGTAAGCTCTTTGCCGTCGGGTCTAGTCAGTTGTTGTCGGGGTAGTGGCAGATTACTGTGATATGTACTAGCTGACACGTTGATGCCATTTTAATATGAAAATCTTGAACTTTAAAATCAAGTACTACATAACATAATCAGCCTTATAATATTCCCACTGCTGGGACTCGGGCCTCCTCTCTAGGAGAGGAAATGGGCCGTAATCGAAAAGGAACGTTCAATTTAGCTTCACTTTTTTGGATTGACCCATATTTGACCATTCAAAAGTGCCTGTATATGGTCTATTTGAAATAAATGCATTTGATTTGAATCCACCACGCTGGCCCTGTGCGGGTTTGTAGGTATGACATGTCTTTGAATTTTCGGTTCTAGAACATGCCGGTTTCCTCATGATATTTTCCTTCACCGTTTTAAGAGCAGTGGTGATGAAATAAATTACACAAAGTAATGTATCTAAATACAGTGAGGGTTTCGCACAAATTTACATTTGAAAACAGTTCAATTCTCTAATTTTTACGAATTTCCAGTTTTCAGATTTTTTCCTCTATATGTGCTATGAGACCTTAATTCATGCGACATTTCAGGATTCCATGTCAACTGGAAATACCCTAAGAATTTTGATTCCCTCGAGAGTGTCGTCTCGAAACGTGTCGAAATATACGTTTTTTATATCATAAACGGCCATATCTTTTTTTTTCGTTAATTCATAAGTTTGATTTTTTCACAGCTTCAGGGGACCACAGATCTGAGTATATGGTTTTAATTTCAACTCGATACCTCCACGTGTTCCCGGGAGAAGGGATCTTAACCGACAGACAGACAAACAGACAACAAAGTGATACTATAAAAGTACCATTTTTTTCTTTTGAGTTACGGAACCCTAAAAATACGCAATATACATTCACCATATGATTTTTAAAAAGTATTAGGTATTGCGCAACCAACTGTTCGATTTCAGAGCGGTCA
This sequence comes from Mythimna pallens, assembly GCA_961205895.1. Lineage (NCBI taxonomy): Eukaryota > Metazoa > Arthropoda > Insecta > Lepidoptera > Noctuidae > Mythimna > Mythimna pallens. The sequence continues at coordinate 4,104,420 of OY540824.1, forward strand.
AAATATAGCGGCCTTAGATGTTCAGAGCTATTTGGTATCATAAGAGTGGGAACAGAGGAAGTGAATGAGCATACCTTGGACAGAAACAGCGAGGCCCTGCAGTAACTGCATTCATCTCGAGGACATTGTGGTTCACTTTCTCTTCGTTCGCTGAGTAACTAAGTAAAAAAAAGAATAAAACCATGGTGAAAATTATGGGATAGTTAGGCGGCGCTGGTAAAGGTGACTGTGAGAGACAGACTAATGAAAAAGCGGTTTAATTCGTATACATTTAAGCTCGACGCTGAAGCGCAACAATACGAGCGTCGTGACCATAGAGCATACCGGCCATAGAGGAAAAAATCTATCGGTCGTGACTCATGAAGGATGCGCGCTCAGCTAGTGCAATAAAGATTAGAAAGAAATGCGCGCCCCTGTGATGTGAAACAAATCTATTATATCTATTTCTAACACCGGTTTTAACATAAATATGTTCTAGTCAAGAACAAACAGGCTAGTTTTTCCAAAATCTTCTCATATTATTATCGCGATGGCTTAAACTAGTCGGGAAGGTACTGATTAGCGCTATTATTAGCAGCGATCCCTAGCTCTATCGCTTCGTCGATTATTTCCAAATGTTCCTCGATAGAGACCGACGGAGAGACTTCTCTTCTCAACATTTCATTCACACATATTGTTATTTAAGATTTTTATATATTGTAGTCGTTTGTTTATTGAGAACCGATGATTAAAGATTTAAAAAAAAAAACGGTTTTTATAATTTTTTTTTAAAGTCAGTTCACATCACTAGCCTCTACAGCAATTCGCCTTTAGCAACAATGATTACGAGTTGGTAAAGCAAGTAGCAGACACATACCTCCTGCACGAAGGACAGGCCTCGCTCCTGGAGCATCTGACTGTTGGTGGTTTCGTGGAGCAGCATCCGTTCGTAGAGATGCTGCGTTCGCCCCAGAATGTCGTCTGTGGGCTGTTGGTCGCACCCGATGTTATAGAGCAAATGCTCTATAGAAAACAAGGTCGGCTCACAACTCGCCCGCGCTTCCTATAATCATATAAACATATGAAAATGTTGAAGCAGAAAAGTACATGCGCTCGCACGGATGACACTCACTTTAAACACCTCCATAAGGAGTCGAGCAAGGATGGCGGCCGATCCCAGTGAGTCGGGATGATGCCCAAGTGAGTCGGGGTGATGATGTCCCAGTGAGTCGGAATGATGCTCCAGTGAGTCGGGGTGATGATGTCCCAGTGAGTCAGGATGATGCTCCAGTGTGTCAGGGTGATGATGAATGCAGATCTGTATTGCATCTAGTACTTCCACTAAATTATTTGGGTCATTATTCATGTCAGTTTTTGATTCTCCTGTATTTTTTTGTTTTGTTGCTTGTGCGTAGGTTATATTTGGTTTTGAGTGTTTGTGAAGATTATAGTTTCTGTTATTATATATAGTTATTTTCTTGCAAATGTTCTTTTTGGTTTTTGCGGTATTGGTTTTGTATAACGTTATTTGTGTTTTCGTTGGTTTCTTTGGTCTTTCCTTTGGTCTTAACAAACAATACAAAGATCTACTTACGAAAAACCATCGTAAGTAGATCTTTGTATTGTTTGTTTTTTGTACAACCTTTATAGCTTGCTGGATGTTTTTCTCGGCAGTTTGCACATGTTGCCTCGGTGTCGGGTCTTTTTAAATAGCTTGTTTTGTAGTGTTCTTCGCCACATATTACACATCTAAAAGGCCTGTTAAATTGGTTTTTGGCATGTCCGAATCTCTGACATCTTTAACGTTGTAAAATGTATAACTTTTTGTATGGCGCTTCAAATGAAACTTTTACATAGTTCATTCGGTTGATTTTAAAGATTTCTTTGTTATTGTGTTTGGGTTCCAGATCCAAAAAGAATAGAGGCAGCGGTTGTTTTGTTACTTTATGTTTTACATTCGTAATGTGCCTGAATTCGTGTCCAAGTTCAAAAAAAGCTCTTTTTTTGAACTCTCTTCTCTATAAAGTTAGCTCTTATGTTTTTGTATGTGTCTACATCAGCAAGCATTATTTGTACTATATGCCCAGACCTAAGAGTTGTCATAGTGTATTTGTGGGTTTCTGCTATTGAGGGGGGAGGTCTTTCAAATCATTATGTCAATGACTCCTGTGACAAATATGGGTTCTGGTTTCGGTGGTTTGGGCTCCTTGGGTGGTTCAGTGGATCCCTCGTTGGTTACTGATTCTAAGATTTGAAATCTGTTTGCTGTTGTTACTGCATATGTTGTCTTTGTTACTTTGATGCTTTTGTTTGTACTTTCTGGACTGGACTCCGCTTTCCTTTTCATAGATACAGCTTGCACATCATTTGTGTCAGTTTTATTTGGGTCTATGCGGGCGTGGGTATTCATTTCCTAACACCCACAGTAGGCTAGCTTGCTAGGCCAGTAGTGTCGGATTAGTTAACCGCCGCCCGAGGCTCGGCATTGAGGTTCGTTTAGCACCACCCGGGGGGCACGTGTAGGGTGATACTTGGGTATTCTTCCTACGGACGCGAACCATTCCACCCCCCTTAGTTCTTATGTGACGCCATAGATGTCGCTACATCACTCCCCTCCAGAGATCGAAGATCGATGGTTCTTGTCTAATCAGTTAGCTCTTTGCCATCGGGTCTAGTCAGTTGTTGTCGGGGTAGTGGCAGATCACTGCGATATGTACTAGCTGACACGTTGATGCCATTATAATATGAAAATCTTGAACTTTAAAATCCAGTACTACATAACATAATCAGCCTTATAATATTCCCACTGCTGGGAATCGGGCCTCCTCTCTAGGAGAGGAAATGGGCCGTAATCGAAAAGGGACGGGCAATTTAGCTTTACTTTTTTTTGGACTGACCCACATTTGACCATTCAAAAGTACCTGTCCATTTGAAATAAATGCATTTGATCTGAATCCACCACGCTGGCCCTGAGCGGGTTTGTAGATATGACATGTCTTTGAATTTTCAGCTCTAGAACATGCTGGTTTCCTCACGATATTTTCGTTCACCTTTCTAAGACCAGTGGTGATTTTTTTCTTCTTGATCATCATAAGTTTCATCACTGGACTCCGATGTATCTCGCTGTTTTCGAATTGTTGATTCATCCGAGGATGATGATATCTCGATAACAGTATGTAGCTGATTTGGTTGTTTGTTTGAGGAAGATGCTACCTCGGTGATAGTATCTCGAGGATTCGATTTGTGTGATTCATCCGGGGGTGATCGTGTATCAACGTAAGTATCTTGATCTTTCTGTGATTCATCCGAGGGTAATTGTGTATCGAAGACATTATCTTGTTGTTTCGTTTTATGTGATTTTCTCGAGGGTGATGGTGTATCGACGATATTATCTCGATATTCCGATTTATGTAATACACCCGGGGGTGAAGGTGCCTCGTCAATAATATTTCGATGTTTCGGTTTATGTAGTTCACTTGAAGGTGATTGTGTATCGACGATATTATCTAAATGTTGAAGTTTATGTGATTTACCCGAGAGTGATTGTGCATCGAAGACATTATCTCGATGTTTCAGTATATGTGATTCACCCGAGGATGATGATACCTCGAGAATAGTATCTCGAAGTTTCAGTTTATCTGATGCATCAGAGGGTGATTATGTATCGAAGACAGTATCTCGACGATTCAGTTTACGTGACTCGCCCGATGAAGATGATACTTCGAGAATAGTATCTCTGATGAGAATAGTATTCTCATGTTTCCACGTCAGTGCTTTATCTGAGGTTTTTCGTTTATGTCGATATTTTCTTTTCTTCCGTTTTGGAGACTCACTTGAAGATGTTGATGTATCTTGATGTTTTCGTTTTTTCTGTGCTGGTAAAGCATCTGAAGAATCCGATGTATCTTGATACTTCAGCTCATCCCAAGATTCTGATGAACCTCGACGTTTTCGTTGGTTAGGATTGTTTGGTTCATCACTGGATTCTGGTGTATATGTTCGTAAAGTTTTCGTTTTGCTCTTTTTAATGGTTCATACCAGGACGCCGATGCATTCAGCGATTCATTCGAGGAAACTGATGTATATCTATGCATTCGTTCATCGAAATATTCCGATGAACTTCGACTTATTCGTTTCCTTTGTTTTAACAATTCATTCGAGAATTCTGATGTATGTTCTTCCTCTGATTCCGGGTTATATGTAACTTTCCTTGCCCTTGGTTTTAGCGGTATATCCCAGGATTCCATTGTATTTCGTTGTTTTTGATCTTGTGTATATCTACGTATCCGTTTACTTTTTATTAGTAGTTCATCCCAGGATTCCTGTGTTTCTTGATGATAACATTCCGAACCGCGCCGTCGTTTCGCTTGGATTCTTATACATTGTACCTTGAGTGTAGCAAAGATGCACTTACAACATTCTTTAACTACCTATCTTAAAGTATTATTTTGAAGTTCACTTTACCTGCAACAAAGAATAATATTATTGAGTATTAAATGAGCATTCAAATCATGATAGTATTTTTATTTAACGTGCCGTAAAAGGTATTTCAGTCGCTTTCAAACAGGCCTTACCGTGACGAATTAAAAGGGTGCGAGCGAGAAAGAGCTTTAAAAGTTCAGTTTAGTTCGTTAAATGGATCTCGTTAAGAGCTCATAGTAGGCCACAGATATTCACTAGCGCGAGAGAATTGGAAAGATTACTAATAAAAACCCCAACTTAGAAAGTGTAACACACAGACAGAGTTACTTTCACATTAATAATAATATTAAAGTATAGATAGATGTTATTATATTTATTATAATTTTTATTTAGTAAGTATCAGTATTGGACTGTTCATATTTTTGCAAAGAGTTCTAATCATCATCTTCCTGCCCTTATCCCATATTATTTGAGGTCGGGGCAACACGTTTTTTTCTTCCATTCTATCCTGTCAACCGTCATGCTATCACTTACTTCCTTTTCTTTCATATCACTGTTCACACAAACCATCCATCTTTTTTGCAAAGAGTTCTAATATAGTCAGTGAATCAAAAGAATCATAAAATATGCCTGCGCATCTTATGATGGTACTACTGGTATACTTACAAATCTTAAACACGGCTTTCAGTTTATGTTTACTTATACATTTTATACAAAAACATGCATTTGACAGATCGCACATTTGACTTTTGAATTAATAGATACATTTTAAAAATCATTCAACTTACCTTGGTAGGTTTTGAACTTAAAATGATACACTTTTCTGGAATACTCATTTTAGTGACATCATACAATTTTTTTCTTCTTGATCATAAGTTTCATCACTGGACTCCGATGTATCTCGCTGTTTTCGAATTGTTGATTCATCCGAAGATGATGATATCTCGAAAACAGTATGTAGCTGATTTGGTTGTTTGTTTGTGGATGATGCTACCTCGGTGATAGTATCTCGAGGATTCGATTTGTGTGTTTCATCCGGGGGTGATCGTGTATCAACGATAGTATCTTGATCTTTCTGTGATTCATCCGAGTGTGATTGTGTATCGAAGACATTATCTTGATTTTTCGTTTTATGTTATTTTCCCGAGGGTGATGGTTTATTGACGATATCATCTCAACATTCTCATATAAACATATGAAAATGTTAAAGCAGAAAAGTACATGCGCTCGCACGGACGACACTCACTTTAGACATCCATAAGGAGTCGAGCTAGGATGGCGGCCGATCCCAGTGAGTCGGGATGATGCCCCAGTGAGTCGGGATGATGCCCCAGTGAGTCGGGATGATACCCCAGTGAGTCGGGATGATGATGTCCCAGTGAGTCAGGATGATGCCCCAGTGAGTTAGGGTGATGATGAATGCAGATCTGCATTGCATCTAGTACTTCCACTAAATTATTTGGGTCATTATTCTTGTCAGTTTTTGAATCTCCTGTATTTTTTTGTTTTGTTGCTTGTGCGTAGGTTATATTTGGTTTTGAGTGTTTGTGAATATTATAATTTCTGTTATAGTTATTTTCTTGCACATGTTCTTTTTGGTATTTGCGGTATTGGTTTTCTATAACGTAAATTGTGTTTTCGTTGGTTCCTTTGGTCTTTCTTGTCTGGTTTTTCGTAAGTATATCTTTATACTGTTTATATTTTGTACAACCTTTATAGATTGCTGGATGTTGCACAAGTTGCCTTGGTGTCGGGTCTTTTTAAACAGCTTGCTGTGGAGTGTTCTTCACCACATTTTACACATCTAAAAGGCCTGTTAAAATGGTTTTTGGCATGTCCGAATCTCTGACATCTTTTACACTGTAAAATGTGTTGTATGGCGCTTCAAATGAAACTTTTACATAGTTCATTCGGTTGTTATTAAAGATTTCTTTGTTATTGTGTTTGGGTTCCAGATCCACAAAGAATAGGAGCAGCGGTTGTTTTGTTACTTTACGTTTTACATTCATTATGTGCCTGATTTCGTGTCCAAGTTCAAAAAGCTCTTCTTTTATAAGTTCTGTATCTTCTGATGAGTGTAGATCACGTTAAACTACTCAATAGGCTCTTTCGCTCTTAAGTTTATATGTATAATGGCTAACATTCTTCTCTATAAAGTTAGCTCTTCTGTCTTTGTGTGTGTCTATATCAGCAAGCATAATTTTTACTATATGCCCAGACCTAAGAGTTGTCATAGTGTATTTGTGGGTTTCTGCTATTGAGGAGAGGAGGTCTTTTAAACTCATTATGTCAATGTCTCCTGTGACAAATATGGGTTCTGGTTTCGGTGGTTTGGGCTCCTTGGGTGGTTCAGTGGATCCCTCGTTGGTTACTGATTCTAAGATTTGAAATCTGTTTGCTGTTGTTACTGCATATGTTGTCTTTGTTACTTTGATGCTTTTGTTTGTATTTTCTGGACTGGACTCCGCTTTCCTTTTCATAGACACCTGATCGTTTTGCCAGGGTTGCTTTTTTACACCTTGAACATCATTTGTGTCAGTTTTATTTAGGTCTATGCGGGCGTGGGTATTCATTTCCTAACACCCACAGTAGGCTAGCTTGCTAGGCCAGTAGTTTCGGGTTAGTTGTACGCCGCCCGAGGCTCGGCGTTGAGGTTCGTTTAGCACCACCCGAGGGGCACGTGTAGGGTGATACTTGGGTATTTTTCCTACGGACGCGAACCATTCCACCCCCTTAGTTCTTATGTGACGCCATAGATGTCGCTACATCAATCCCCTCCAGAGATCGGAAATCAATGGTTCTTGATGCTTCTTGATGCGTGCCAGGCCAGTGGTAGGTTGGTTCCAGTGGGTCGGAACCGAATGCCGCATAGTTCACGGTGAGTCGGAACTGTCTGCGGTGATGCCCCAGTAAGTCGGGGTGTTGCTGTCCCAGTGAGTCGGGATTGGGATTATACCCCAGCGAGTCGGGGTTATGATGTCCCAGTGAGTCGGGATGATGCCCCAGTGAGTCGGAGTGATGATGTCCCAGTGAGTCGGGATGATGCCCCAGTAAGTCGGGGTGAAGATGTCCCAGTGAGTCGGGATGATGCTGCAGGCTCCAGTGAGTCGAAGCGGTGCTGTACGATGTAGTGGCTTGACTGCTTGCGTCGACCAGGAGAGGTTCTTCATAGCTCTTTATGTGACTGGCCGAAGGTGCGGTGTGATAAACCAAGGTCGCTGATGAGGCTGACGGTGATGACCAGGTATGACCAGGTAGGCATGCTGGTAGTCAGGATACCCTTTAAAACCGTGGGTGCTGGCTGTATGGCTCGCTGCTTGAAAGCTTGAGGAAGTGATGATGACGTCACGAAGTAGTGGCTGCACGAAGGCTGCGCTGACGTTCGTTGTCGAGGGTTACCAATGTAGAGGCGTGTGGAACAGAGAGTAAAGCCTCAACAAACCTCTATTAAAAAGGGAGGTTCCTCCGGCCAGACGGGTGTTTATGTCTGGTGGGCTTCTGCCCGATAGACGATTTCGGGCTGTGCTATATGTTCTAAACGCTTGGAGAACTTTGATTGTGCGATGCAGGATTTGTTCGTATGTAACGCCATAGATGTCGCTACATCACTCCCCTCCGGAGATCAGAGACCGATGTTTCTTGATGATTATTGATGCGTGCCAGGTCAGTGGTAGGTTGGTTCTAGTGGGTCGGAACCGAATACCGCATAGTTCTCGGTGAGTCGGAACTGTCTGCCGTGATGCCCCAGTGAGTCGGAGTGTTGCTGTCCCAATGAGTCGGGATCGGCATGATGCCCCAGTGAGTCAGGGTGTTGCTGTCCCAGTGAGTCGGGATGATGCCCCAGTGAGTCGGAGTGATGATGTCCCAGTGAGTCAGGATGATATGCTGCAGGTTCCAGTGAGTCAGGATGATGCTGCAGGCTCCAGTGAGTCGGAGCGGTGCTGTGCGATGTAGTGGCTTGACTGCTTGCGTCGACAAGGAGATGTTCTTCATAGCTCTTCATGTGACTGGCCGAAGGTGCGGTGTGAATAGCCAAGGTCGCTGATGAGGCTGAGGGTGATGACCAGGTATGGCGAGGTAGGCATATGGCTGGTAGTCAGGATACCCTTTAAAGTCTTAGGTGCTGGCTGTATGGCTCGCTGCTCGGAAGCTTGAGGCAGTGATGATGACGTCACGAAGTAGTGGCTGGACGAAGGCTGCGCTGACGTTATTTGTCGAGGGTCACTAATTTAGAGCTATGCGGAACAGACAGTAATCCGTTGAAAAGGGAGGATCCTCCGGCCAGTCGGGTGTTTATGTCTGGTGGGCTATTGCCCGATAGATGATTTCGTTCTTTATGTTCTAAACGCGCGGAAAACTTTGATTGCGCGATACAGGATTAGTTCTTATGTGACGCCATTAATGTCGCTACATGCCCATAGTATGTTATACATGGATCACCAAAATACAGTCTCGATAGGATGTCCCCTTATATTAAAAAAAAACAGCTGGTTGGCAAATGAGCGAGTTAGTCTTGTATGTTCAGATGGCTTCATACTATCGTGCACCCTGTGCAGTTCCTACACGCTGACGTGCACCACCACCTGCAGCTTTGTCACATCCCTGTTCTTCTACTGCTCCGGGTCCAGCAGCGTAAACGTGTGCTCCAGGCATAGCACTGAGTTCGGCGGAGTGGTGGGCAGCCCCTTTACCTGTCCACGAAACCATTTATTATATTACACTAAACTACTAACAGGTAAAGTATATGACTGTAGGTACAGCTCTGGGTTCATTCATGTCTAATCAGTAAGCTCTTTGCCGTCGGGTCTAGTCAGTTGTTGTCGGGGTAGTGGCAGATCACTGCGATGTGTACTAGCTGACACGTTGATGCCATTTTAATATGAAAATCTTGAACTTTAAAATCAAGTACTACATAACATAATCAGCCTTATAATATTCCCACTGCTGGGACTCGGGCCTCCTCTCTAGGAGAGGAAATGGGCCGTAATCGAAAAGGAACGTGCAATTTAACTTCACTTTTTTTTGGACTGACCGACAAATCGGCGTGTTACACGTGTGCGTCGTTCTAATGTAGTTAGTTCTAGCTTTACTCACATTTAGCTATCTTTTTCACAGCCTTAGGGATGACTTGCACCGTCGGGTCATTCTGCATTGTAGTGGAAGTAAGTCAGTTGATTTTCTTGGCCGCAAGGTCATACTATGTTTACTTATTCGGTTAGAAGATCTCGTTTGGTGTGATTTCTGTAACAAAAACAAAATTTGTGAGCACAATTGTTAAATATGTATGACATTGACATATATCAACCCGCACTGGGATTGCGTGGTGTATCACGGGAGCGGCCTCTTTGTTCTCCTAGAGAAGAGGCCCGAGTTCCTGCAGCGGGAACATTAATTATGATTATGATAGAATTGTAGGCACAGCCACAGATACTTCTAGTGAACAAAGTGCCTCCCTAAACAGTAGAGCCAAAAAGAAATCGCTGTTAAAATTGCCACGACGGCGTTAATACAAAAAGCAAATGGTATGTGATATAGCTACTTACTGACTTTCGTGGTTTAGTCGCTTGTCGTCTGCGTGCATGCGCTGTGCGCGCATGTGCCTCGTGGCTGACGGGTAGCGGCTCCAGCCGCACCACTGGTCGTAAATCAGAACCGAAACCTAAGTATGTTTAAGCAACAACAAGGTCTGTTTATTTGTTGCAACTAACTAATGCATTAATTATATTAATTAACTTAACCTAATTAAAACTAAATTAGAAAATAAAAATAAAAGCCCTAAAGTACTAAAAAAAGCAATTTAAAGTACGGCATCGAAAAACTCCTTCGCATCGCAGTCGACTGGTAATGTACCCAAAAGACTGGCGGCATTGCCACGCTGAATGGCAATGTTTATCCTTCGTCCGAAGTAAAAGCCAGCCCTTGAAAGAAGCAAAGTGTCAACAAGGCGCTTTGAAAGTTCTTTAAATAATATGTGAGCACTCAGATCCAACGATCCGAGAGTTTGAACCCCAAACGGCTCGAAAATATAACTGCCAACCAAGTCATTATATTTCCGCCGCTTGAGGTCCTCTGCAGCCGCTGCGGCAGCACCGACACAGCATGACGAGCTAGGAAGATGAGATGGCGCAAGAGTATCGACACAAGTAGCTTCCCACACTAAACGACACACATCTTCCATGGAAATAAAGACATACCGTCCGGTTTTTTGCCATAGTCGCGTGCCAGGACATGAGCTTCCAATACGGCTGGAACGCCGACGGTGACAAGAGCACGTGTTTAAGCAACTAAATTAAAATGAATTAACGGCAAAGCTACATGCTCAAATAAAACTTCTCGTTCTTGTGTCTTCAACTCGAAGTTTTACAGAGGTGCTAATACAATGTATGCTGATACATCTTTAAGTTTGGTACCTTCTGTCGTACTCCATATGACCAGCAGTGTCTCCCAGGAAGTTGTGTGTATCATGATCGTTTCTTCACTACGGTTCCTTTAGAGGAAGAAATATACACATCACTGGGACAATAATGTTTAATCGCACCCCAGACTGAGCCGCTTGCAAATTCATACAAGACTCGGCAATGGTTCGCAGCGAAAGTTAGCATAACACCAGGGATTCGACTATCAGCGTCAAATGGAAGGACAATAAGTCCATGATCACGGCATCTAACTATACAGGAAGTTCGTCGGGTACTACTGTCAAACGGTGAAATAAATGGAGAGGTAACGTTGATGTGCCGGCTCCTAAAGTTATTCAACAGAACAACATATGGGCGGTGTTAACATTCTTGACCAGCAAATGGAGTATTATCGTCCTTTAATCAAGACAAGAAAATAGTCTTTGAAAGTCATCATCCACTTTTTGGATATGGCGTTAGTTATTACTTGGCCACTATAAAAAAAATTACCGCAATTACCGCATGGCAAATGATTACTCAAGAAAGATTATTCTAATATCTTAGTGGAATCCGTTTCCACCAGTGCTAAGCTATGTGCACCAATGAATATGATTGGTGGATATTAAACGCATCCATAGCAACGTAGCACAGCACATCTCAGGGTGGAAAAGCACCCTAATAGTAGCGAGGGAATCAAGCCAGCCCTAGACGAAGACGTGAGTAGTAATTTTACTGACTATAAAATATTTCGATGGACATTGCAAGTAAACATATGTACTTGTATAAACATATTATGTTTTTACTTTTCTGTTCAATCATCATCATTTCAATCGATAGACGTCCACTGCTGGACATAGGCCTCCCCCAAATGTCGCCAAATGTTGCGGGAATCCACTGGATTCCCGCAACCCTCACCAAGACATCGGTCCACCTTGTAGGATTTCTTTTCAATCAATATTATTATTATAACTCACAATTCAATGTGTCTATGGCTAAGTTATAATAATACTGTTTAAGTTATTAATTATATTCAAACGTAGTGTTAAGAGATTTAAGGATAGTACCTACAGAGGACAGCGTGAATCTGGTTCAAACAACCAAACACATTTGTATATGTAGTGTGCAGCAACAATATTACGAGAAAGTGTTGTCGTTTTGATCATTTGTTTTTTTGTTAATAATAGTAATTAATTTTTTTTTTTTTTGTTTAATGTAAAAAGCAACATAACCAGAGTTTTTCTTTTTTTTTAAATTTAAATGGTAAAGTGTAAAGGCATGTTAAACGTGTGCGTCGTTCTAATGTAGTTAGTTCTAGCTTTACTCACATTTAGCTATCTTTTTCACAGCCTTAGGGATGTCTTGAACCGTCGGGTCATTCTGCACTGTAGTGGAAGTAAGTCCAGTTGATTTTCTTGGCCACAAGATCATTTTTTGTTTACTTATTCGGTTAGAAGATCTCGTTTGGTGAGATTTCTGTTACAAAAACAAAATTTGTGAGAACAATTGTTAAACATGTATGACATTGACATATATCAACCCGCACTGGGATTGCGTGGTGTATTAAGGGAGCGGTCTCTTTGTTCTCCTAGAGAAGAGGCCCGAGTTCCTGCAGCGGGAACATTAATTATGATTATGATAGAATTGTAGGCACAGCCACAGATACTTCTAGTGAACAAAGTGCCTCCCAAAACAGTAGGGCCAAAAATAAATCGCTGTTCAAATTGCCACGACGGCGTTAATACAAAAAGCTAATGGTATGTGATATAGCTACTTACCGACTTTCGTGGTTTAGTCGCTTGTCGTCTGCGTGCATGCGCTGTGCGCGCATGTGCCTCGTGGCTGACGGGTAGCGGCTCCAGCCGCACCACTGGTCGTAAGTCAGAACCGAAACCTAAGTATGTTTAAGCAACAACAAGGTCTGTTTATTTGTTGCAACTAACTAATGCATTAATTATATTAATTAACTTAACCTAATTAAAACTAAATTAGAAAATAAAAATAAAAGCCCTAAAGTACTAAAAAAAGCAATTTAAAGTACGGCATCGAAAAACTCCTCCGCATCGCTGTCGACTGGTAATGTACCCAAAAGACTGGCGGCATTGCCACGCTGAATGGCAATGTTTATCCTTCGTCCGAAGTAAAAGCCAGCCCTCGGTGATGACCTGGCTGTGATGAGTGTGTGTGAGATGCCATAGCCGATCAAACATAAAAAGTTCCAAGTTTGGTGATTACCTGTGTTAATTGAACTGATATAAACTCACGAACAATCAGTGATAATACCTATTAAACCTGTAAATTTTACATTTTATAAGACTAGTGGCAACGAGTCTGAAAGGTAGAACTACATTAGACCGAAGTACACGTGTATCACGCCTGATTTGTACGTAGAACGACGAATATTTTTTATTTATCGAATATTCTATCAAGTTTTTACTTCAAGTATTTGCGACATTTTTCACGTAGGTAAGTTATTTTGTTATTATAAATACTAATTGTTTTTATCCAACACTAGTTGTAGGTAGACACGACCTGTAAAATAAATCAAGTGACAGGTCAATCAATGTATGGAAAGTGGTTATGATTCTTTCTGTACTTGTACTATTACTTATTCTGTGGTTCTACGTACGTCTACAAATCGGCGTGTTACACGTGTGCGTCGTTCTAATGTAGTTCTAGCTTTACTCACATTTAGCTATCTTTTTCACAGCCTTAGGGATGTCTTGCACCGTCGGGTCATTCTGCACTGTAGTGGAAGTAAGTCCAGTTGATTTTCTTGGCGGCAAGATCATTTTTTGTTTACTCATTCGGTTAGAAGATCTCGTTTGGTGTGATTTCTGTAACAAAAACAAAATTTGTGAGCACAATTGTTAAACATGTATGACATTGACATATATCAACCCGCACTGGGATTGCGTGGTGTATGACGGGAGCGGCCTCTTTGTTCTTCTAGAGAAGAGGCCCGAGTTCCTGCAGCGGGAACATTAATTATGATTATGATAGAATTGTAGGCACAGCCACAGATACTTCTAGTGAACAAAGTGCCTCCATAAACAGTAGGGCCAAAAAGAAATCGCTGTTCAAATTGCCACGACGGCGTTAATACAAAAAGCAAATGGTATGTGATATAGCTACTTACCAACTTTCGTAGTTTAGTCGCTTGTCGACTGCGTGCATGCGCCTTGCGCGCATATGCCTCGTGGCTGACGGGTAGCGGCTCCAGCCGCACCACTGGTCGTAAGTCAGAATTGAAACCTAAGTATGTTTAAGCAACAACAAGGTTTGTTTATTTGTTGCAACTAACTACTGCATTAATTATATTAATTAACTTAACCTAATTAAAACTAAATTACAAAATAAAAATAAAAGCCCTAAAGTACTAAAACAAGCAATCTAAAGTACGGCATCGAAAAACTCCTCTTCGCTGTCCACTGGTAATGTACCCAAAAGACTAGCGGCATTGCCACGCTGAATGGCAATGTTTATCCTTCGTCCGAAGTAAAAGCCAGCCCTTGATAAAAGCAAAGTGTCAACAAGGCGCTTTGAAAGTTCTTTAAATAATTTGTGAGCACTCAGATCCCACGATCCGAGAGTTTCAACCCAAACGGCTCGAAAATATAACTGCCAACCAAGTTATTATATTTCCGCCGCTTGAGGTTCTCTGCAGCCTCTGCGGCAGCACCGACACAGCATGACGAGCTAGGAAGATGAGCCATAGCATACCGTCCGGTTTTTTGCCATAGTCGCGTGCCAGGCCATGAGCTTCCAATACGGCTGGAACGCCGACGGTGACAAGAGCACGTCTTTAAGCAACTAAATTAAAATGAATTATCGGCAAAGCTACATGCTCAAATAAAACTTCTCGTTCTTGTTTCTTCACCTTGAAGTTTTACAGAGGTGCTAATACAATGTATGCTGATACATCTTTAAGTTTGGTACCTTCTGTCGTACTCCATATGACCAGCAGTGTCTCCCAGGAAGTTGTGTGTATCATGATCGTTTCTTCACTACGGTTCCTTTAGAGGAAGAAATATACACATCACTGGGACAATAATGTTTAATTGCACCCCAGACCGAGCCGCTTGCAAATTCATACAAGACTCGGCAATGGTTCGCAGCGAAAGTCAGCATAACACCAGGGATTCGACTATCTGCGTCAAATGGAAGGACAATAAGTCCATGATCACGGCATCTAACTATACAGGAAATTCGTCGGGTACTATTGTCAAACGGTGAAATAAAAGGAGAGGTAACGTTGATGTGCCGGCTCCTAAAGTTATTCAGCAGAACAACATATGGGCGGTGTTAATATTCTTGACCAGCAAATGGAGTATTATCGTCCTTTAATCAAGACAAGAAAATAGTCTTTGAAAGTCATCATCCACTTTTTGGATAAGATAAGATAAGATAAGATAAGATAAGATAAGATATATTTATTTGCTCAAACATGTGTACACATACAATATTAAAAAAGTGCATGCAGGATTACATAAAGAAACAATATTTGGTTCAGACATGTTTGCCACATACTATGGCGTGCAAATGTTTAGAATAAGTACTCATTAAATTTTTTACTAGGTACAATAATTTGAAAAATAAATCAATGTCAAAATTAAACATGTCAAAATTAAGAAAGTAAAAACATTTAGTTTAGGAAAGTAACATCAAGTAATAAAATGTCAAATATGATACATGTCAAAAGAAAAGTAAAAATTATAATAAATCAATGTCTGTCAATTAGATAAATAGTAATAAATGTCAAAGTATACACAGTCATGTCAAAAGTAATGATTAAAATCATAATTGAATCTCAAGTCACTCTAAATGGTTCTGTCAGAAATTCATTAATGTTATAGTATGCTTTGGCTGTTAAGAATGACTGTAGTTGTTTCTTCAATTGTACATTATTAAGCTCTCTCCAACTTTTAGGTAACTTATTATATATATTGGGAGCCATGCAGAAAACACTTTTGCGCATAAGTGCAGTCCTACTCCTATGCAGACACAGCTGAGTTTGATCACGCCTGTTTCTGGGAAATTTATCTGCCATTTGCGAAAATAAGTTACTATTATTTCTAACGAACATTACTGTTTCCAGAATATAAAGGGAGGTCAGTGTCAATATTTTATAGCGTAAGAAATAGGGCTTACAACTATCGGTGGTTTTCAATTTAAACATGGCTCTGATACATCTCTTTTGAGCTTTAAAAGCGGATTCTTTGTCAGTCGAATTGCCCCAAAAGATAACCCCATATCTGAGTACAGATTCTGTTAGCCCGTAGTAAGCAGTTAACAATGCATCTATGTTAACCTTTCGTGACAAAATGTACAAAGCATATGCATTACTGCTGATTCTTTTAGTCAGGGTCTCTATATGTGCCTTCCAATTTAAATTTCGATCTATTGTCAATCCTAAGAACTTGGTTGTATTAACTGTGTCAATTTGGTTGTTATCGTATGTTATGTCAAGATTGGGAAGAGTCAAAGCGCGCTGGCTAAAGTGCATAATTACTGTTTTATTTAAATTTATTTTTAAATTATTAATGTTTAACCACTCTATAGTTTCCTTTAATGTATTATTTATGTCCTCTTTATAGAAATCTCTTTGCGTACACGGAATAGTTATCGTGCTGTCATCCGCGAACAGTGTCATAGGATATTTGATTGCCCTTGGAAAGTCATTAATATATAATGTAAAAAGCGGTGGTCCTAGTATACTTCTTTGTGGAACTCCGTAGATAACAGTACGTTCCTCCGAAAGAAAGATTTCTTCTCTTTTGGTGCTTATATTTATTTTCTTAATTTCCGTTATTTGTTTTCTGTCATTTAGGTACGATGTTAACAACTCAAGTACATTACCTCTTATACCATAAGCCTCAAGTTTTTTTAATAAAATATTATGTTGTACATAATCAAAGGCCTGTGTCATGTCGCAAAATATTGCGCACACTGGAGTGTTTTTATCCATATTTGTCATAATTGTAAGCAAAAAGTCATAAATGGCCATGTTAATTGATTTGTTTTTCCTAAATCCTTTTTGTTCGTTGCAAAGAATATTATTCGCCTCTAGGTATAAATTGAGTTCTTTATAAATATACTTTTCAATTATTTTTGAGAATATTGGTATCAATGAAATTGGCCTGTAGTGTTCCATTAACTCTCTATCTTGTTTTTTGTACAATGGCTTTATTACAGATTTTTTTAGGGCCTCTGGAAAAATACCTTCGCTTATACACAGATTTATAATATGACTTAACGGGCAAGAAATTACCTCGGCTACTGCTTTTAGTATTTTTGTACAGATACCATCGTAACCTACACTGTTTGTGTTCTTAAGAGATAAAATTATTTTTAATATATCGCTTGGCAAACTTGGAGCCATGAACATGGAATCTTTTCTATTTGAGATGTGTTTTGTGACTCTGTCTCCCGAATTAATCATAGGCTTAATTTTATCAATAAAATAATTATTAAATACATTAGATATACATTTTGGTTCCGTGATAATTTCGTTATTGTTAATTCTAATTTTGTCAATATTATTCTTTGGCATATTTAACTTTGTTTGATTTATTATTTGCCATGTTGTCTTGGATTTATTGTTTGACATTTTTATGTTATGGTTATTTTGAGCTCGTTGAGTTAAATGTATAATTTTTTTAAATAGTTTTGTGTAATTTTTAAATTGTATTTTATTGTTTTGAGTCGGTTTTAGACGATACTGCCATAGTAAGTGCCGTTTCTTTTCACTGCATTTTTTAATACCACGTGATACCCATTTTTGCTTTTTATGGACATTTACCGCAACAACAGTTTCGGGGAAGCACTGTTTATAAGGCATTAAAAATATATCAGAAAATGCATTAAATGCTTCGTTTGGGTCATTTGATCCATACACTTCAGAAAATGTTAGACTACGCAGATGGGCTTTAAATTTTTTAACATTATCATTGTGATAATCACGTCTTGTCCTACTCCACCGATTGATATTACACATTGTACTGATTGGGCATTTCAGTAACTGGGCTGTGTGGTCCGACAATGCTAACTCCAATACAGAAGCCTTACAGAACCTATTGAAATTATGCGCAAAATTGTCAATGCATGTTTTGCTCTTAAGTCGAGTCGGTTGATTAAGTGCCAGTTTCAAGTTAAAGCTTAATAACATATTTTCGAATTCAATTGATTGATTATTACGTTTAAGTACATCTATATCGAAATCTCCTGCCAAAACAATGTTTTTGAAACCTTTTTTCATTAAAATATGTAATATTCGTTCTAATTTACTAATACATTCATTGAAATTATTGGAATTTGGCACTCTGTAAATGCAAACACATACTATTTTGTGCGTGATTAGTTCAATGGCACAACATTCAAAGATACCACTTGTAGATATTTTAGCTATATTTGGTAGTTCTCTCCATTTATGACCGGACCTTACTATTATGCACGCTCCACCTCTTTTCGTTCCCTTTCGGCTATAACAAGCCGCTAAATAGTAATTTTTCAAATTCAGGTGTTTTTCATATGTTTCCATCATAAAGTGCTCTGTAATGCACAAGACATCGACACTTATCTTTCTGTCAATTAATTCATTGAGACAGACTGCCAGAGTATCACATTTAGCTAGCAAGCCTGCAATGTTTTGATGCATGATGTATAGATGATTAGTCAAGAAAAAAATGGTCTTCTGTTGTATCAATGTCATTCAAATTGTGATATATGTCAACGTTTTGCAAAATGTCCGTAACTAACTCCAGTAAATCCTTAAATATAGTACGTAGTCCAAGTTTATTTATTTTGCCCGAATATTTACTAAACATGCTGCAGTCATATTCTAGATTCAAGTTACTATCCAAAAGGAATGCATGCTTATGCGTCAGTATGTCTAAATACAGAAGATTGTTAAATGTCTCAACTCGACAGTTGAATAAGCTTGTGTCAAATGGATACTTATAAGTTGGCAAACAAACAATTATGTTTGTGTGTTGCACTGCTTGAAGTATCTCACGTATATGGAAAATCATGTCATAATAATCATTTGTCCTCTTGAAGTCTTCTTCCCCAAGTAATATAATGCAACAGTCATTCATATTGTAATCTAATATAAGGATATGGCGTTAGTTATTACTTGGCCACTATAAAAAAAATTACCTGAATTACCGCATGGCAAATGATTACTCAAGAAAGATTATTCTAATACTATTAGATTTTCGTTTCAATGTTGAAGACGATAATGAAAACGAACAACTTCCTGCAATACAGACCAATACAACCATCAAAAAATATGATGGTAAAAGATATAATGGTGATGACCTGGCTGTGTTCCCGTGTGACCAAGATCTTGCATGATGAAGAGATGCCATAGCCGATTAAACATAAAATGTTCCAAGTGTGGTGATTACTTGTGTCATTCTCGAAAACAAAACTGTTCCCCAAATGTATCACTTCAAACCATAATATCTAGTTGTTGTTATAGTTTTTGGTATTCTTGTATAATTTTAAATAACTTGTGATATCGTTATCGTTCCTAGAAGCTAAAATAATTATTATTCAGTGATTTAAAGTTCGTCAGAGATTGACCTTGTTTATGTTGAGAAATGTATTGTTTTTTGTTAGAGAAATATTTAAAAGGAGGTTTAATTTTTTGTTAAATATTATAAACTGATTAAGAAACAGGTGATTCGTTTAAATAAATAGTAATTAGTACTTAATTGGTAGTTTTTGTAAGGGAAAAAAATATTATAAAGGTAACACTCACTATCGTGAGACTTGCAAGTTATACCTAAGTGTCACGATCGTGAAGGTTAGGTATAACTTATGAAGGTTAGGTGTAAGTTTCAGATTGCCTGAAAAGGTGCCCCTTTTCAGGCAATATGAACCTTCAGGATTTTTCTTTGGATTTTTCCTAGTTTCCTTAGACTTCTAAAACTCCCCTCAACTACCTTTTTTTTATAATACTTGGAACTTTTTTCTTCGGTGTAAAGGCATATAGGTTAACGTTAAGTTTTTTTATTTTATTTTTTATGTATTACTTTTATTTTTATAGTTAATAGTATATATTGTAATACAGTTTAGTGTTATTTTAGTTTTTGAGGTTAATGTTAATGTAAGATGACGACCTTTTTCAATGTTTTTTTGGATTCGGGAACCAATATTGTATTAGGTTCAGCCTGTAAAGATAGTGTGTATATTTGATAATAATAAATTAATAAATATCTTAGTGGAATCCGTTTCCACTAGTGCTAAGCTATGTGCACCAATGAATATGATTGGTAGATATTAAACGCATCCATAGCAACGTAGCACAGCACATCTCAGGGTGGAAAAGCACCCTAATAGTAGCGAGGGAATCAAGCCAGCCCTAGACGAAGACGTAAGTAGTAATTTTACTGACTGTAAAATATTTCGATCGACATTGCAAGTAAACATATGTACTTGTATAAACATATTATGTTTTTACTTTTCTGTTCAATCATCATCATTTCAATCGATAGACGTCCACTGCTGGACATAGGCCTCCCCCAAATGTCGCCACAACGAACGGTCCTAAGGGTTGCGGGAATCCGGTGGATGCGGAATCCACCGGATTCCCGCAACCCTCAGCAAGTCATCGGTCCACCTTGTAGGGTTTCTTTTCAATCAATGTTATTATTATAACTCACAATTCCATGTGTCTATGGCTATTAATTTAAGTTATTAATTATATTCAAACGTAGTGTTAAGAGAGTTGAGGATAGTACCTACAGAGGACAGTATGAATCTGGTTCAAACAAAAAGTGTAAATTTTTTCCACAATGATAGTCCGGAATCAAAATTCGTTATTTGAACTGATATAAACTCACGAACAATCAGTGATAATACCTATTAAACCTGTAAATGTTATATTTTATAAGACTAGTGGCAACGAGTCTGAAAGGTAGAACTACATTAGACCGAAGTACACGTGTATCACGCCTGATTTGTACGTAGAACGACGAATATTTTTTATTTATTCTTTATCGAATATTCTATCAAGTTTTTACTTCAAGTATTTGCGACATTTTTCACGTAGGTAAGTTATTTTGTTATTATAAATACTAATTGTTTTTATCCAACACTAGTTGTAGGTAGACACGACCTGTAAAATAAATCAAGTGACAGGTCAATCAATGTATGGAAAGTGGTTATGATTCTTTCTGTACTTGTACTATTACTTATTCTGCGGTTCTACGTACCTACAAATCGGCGTGTTAAACGTGTGCGTCGTTCTAATGTAGTTCTAGCTTTACTCACATTTAGCTATCTTTTTCACAGCCTTAGGGATGTCTTGCACCGTCGGGTCATTCCGCACTGTAGTGGAAGTAAGTCCAGTTGATTTTTTTGGCCGCAAGATCATTTTTTGTTTACTTATTCGGTTAGAAGATCTCGTTTGGTGTGATTTCTGTAACAAAAACAGAATTTGTGAGCACATTGTTAAACATGTATGACATTGACATATATCAACCCGCACTGGGATTGCGTGGTGTATTACGGGAGCGGCCTCTTTGTTCTCCTAGAGAAGAGGCCCGAGTTTCTGCAGCGGGAACATTAATTTTGATTATGATAGAATTGTAGGCCCAGCCACAGATACGTCTAGTGAACAAAGTGCCTCCCTAAACAGTAGGGCCAAAAAGAAATCGCTGTTAAAAGTGCCACGACGGCGTTAATACAAAAAGCAAATGGTATGTGATATAGCTACTTACCGACTTTCGTAGTTTAGTCGCTTGTCGTCTGCGTGCATGCGCTGTGCGCGCATATGCCTCGTGGCTGATGGGTAGCGGTTCCAGCCGCACCACTGGTCGTAAGTCAGAATCGAAACCTAAGTATGTTTAAGCAACAACAAGGTCTGTTTATTTGTTGCAACTAACTAATGCATTAATTATATTAATTAACTTAACCTAAATAAAACTAAATTACAAAATAAAAATAAAAGCCCTAAAGTATTAAAACAAGCAATCTAAAGTACGGCATCGAAAAACTCCTCTTCGCTGTCGATTGGTAACGTACCCAAAAGACTGGCGGCATTGCCACAATGAATGGCAATGTTTATCCTTCGACCGAAGTAAAAGCCAGCCCTTGATAAAAGCAAAGTGTCAACAAGGCGCTTTGAAAGTTCTTTAAATGATTTGTGAGCACTCAGATCCCACGATCCGAGAGTTTCAACCCCAAACGGCTCGAAAACATAACTGCCAACCAAGTTATTATATTTTCGCCGCTCGAGGTTCTCTGCAGCCGCTGCGGCAGCACCGACACAGCATGACGAGCTAGGAAGATGAGATGGCGCAAGAGTATCGACACAAGTAGCTTCCCACACTAAAGGACACACATCTTCCGTGGAAATAAAGACATACCGTCCGGTTTTTTGCCATAGTCGCGTGCCAGGCCATGAGCTTCCAATACGGCTGGAACGCCGACGGTGACAAGAGCACGTCTTTAAGCAACTAAATTAAAATGAATTAACGGCAAAGCTACATGCTCAAATAAAACTTCTCGTTCTTGTTTCTTCACCTCGAAGTTTTACAGAGGTGCTAATACAATGTATGCTGATACATCTTTAAGTTTGGTACCTTCTGTCGTACTCCATATGACCAACAGTGTCTCCCAGGAAGTTGTGTGTATCATGATCGTTTCTTCACTACGGTTCCTTTAGAGGAAGAAATATACACATCACTGGGACAATAATGTTTAATTGCATCCCAGACCGAGCCACTTGCAAATTCGTACAAGACTCGGCAATGGTTCGCAGCAAAAGTTAGCATAGCACCAGGGATTCAACTATCAGCGTCAAATGGAAGGACAATAAGTCCATGATCACGGCATCTAACTATACAGGAAATTCGTCGGGTACTACTGTCAAACGGTGAAATAAATGGAGAGGTAACGTTGATGTGCCGGCTCCTAAAATTATTCAACAGAACAACATATGGGCGATCTTGCATGATGGAGAGATGCCATAGCCGATCATTTATTTTTATTATTTTTATTATTTGATTTTACATCAAAATATTGCTGGTTTAGTAAACAAAGCTAATGTCTTAACTGTTTGTTTAGATGAATTGTCTGAAAAAAAGATAGACGTGGATGTTCTATGCATAACGGAACACTTCATTGTGGAGGGTTACCAGCATCAATTGTATGTCATGATGGAGAGATGCCATAGCCGATCAAACATTAAAAGTTCCAAGTGTGGTGATTACCTGTGTCATTCTCGAAAACAAAACTGTTCCCCAAATGTATCACTTCAGACCATAATATCTAGTTGTTGTTATAGTTTTTGGTATTCTTGTATATTTTTAAATAACTTGTGATCTCGTTATTGTTCCTAGAAGCCAAAATAATTATTATTCAGTGATTTAAAGTTCGTCAAAGATTGACCTTGTCTATGTTGAGAAATGTATTGTTTTTTGTTAGAGAAATAGTTAAAAGGAGGTTTAATTTTTTGTTAAATATTATAAACTGATTAAGAAACAGGTGATTCGTTTAAATAAATAGTAATTAGTACTTAATTGGTAGTTTTTGTAAGGGAAAAAAATATTATAAAGGTAACACTCACTATCGTGAGACTTGCAAGTTATACCTAAGTGTCACGATCGTGAAGGTTAGGTATAACTTATGAAGGTTAGGTGTAAGTTTCAGATTGCCTGAAAAGGTGCCCCTTTTCAGGCAATATGAACCTTCAGGATTTTTCTTTGCATTTTTCCTAGTTTCCTTAGACTTCTAAAACTCCCCTCAACTACCTTTTTTTTATAATACTTGGAACTTTTTTCTTCGGTGTAAAGGCATATAGGTTAACGTTAAGTTTTTTCATTTTATTTTTTATGTATTACATTTATTTTTATAGTTAATAGTATATATTGTAATACAGTTTAGTGTTATTTTAGTTTTTGAGGTTAATGTTAATGTAAGATGATGACTTTTTTCAATTATTATTTTGGGTTTGGGAACCACTGTTGTATTAGGTTCAGCCTGTAAAGATAGTGTGTATATTTAATAATAATAAATTACTAAATATCTTAGTGGAATCCAGTGCTAAGCAATGTTCACCAATGAATATGATTGGTAGATATTAAACGCATCCATAGCAACGTAGCACAGCACACCTCAGGGTGGAAAAGCACCCTAATAGTAGCGAGGGAATCAAGCCAGCCCTAGACGAAGATGTAAGTAGTAATTTTACTGACTGTAAAATATTTCGATCGACATTGCAAGTAAACATATGTAGGTTTAAATAGTTTATTCTCATAAAGACAAAATAGCCACTTACATGAGAATATAAGATAATGTAATAAACTTATTCTAAGGTCACCGATACAAAGTAGTTTAAAAATATTTAGTATTACTTATATTGGTCAAGTATCATGATTGTATTCTCAACTAGCAGGATAGTAATATAGTTAGTGAGGAGTTCCTAAAATGTAATTTGACAGTTGAGATTTAAAACCGCTAAAAGAGGGTACATTTTTTATATAAGATGGCAAACTATTATAAAATTGTGCTCCTTCATAGGTAATATTCTTTTTAGCATAGTTTGTTCGTGTCCTTGGCAGGACAAGTATGCTAGATCGACGAAGACTGCGTTTAGTAATTTGAAACTTTTTGGTAAATGTTATGGTGGTATGAATGGACCCATCTATAATCTTTCTAATTAAAAAGCAAGTGTTATACATGTAAAGTTGTTTTATATTCATCAACTTGGTATCTTCAAAAATTTTGCAAGTTGGTGTATAGTATGGATAGCGAAACAGTGTCTTTATAATCTTGTTTTGCATTCTTTGCAGTTCCTGTAGCTTAGTTTTACCGGCGCTACCCCAGATTTCTATAAGATATAGTAAATGTGATTTAACAAGTGAATTGTAAATATTGAAACGTAGTTTCTTGGATATACATTGGCTTATATTGCTTAAGTACTTGTATAAACATAATTATGTTTTTACTTTTCTGTTCAATCATCATCATTTCAATCGATAGACGTCCACTGCTGGACATAGGCCTCCCCCAAATGTCGCCACAACGAACGGTCCTAAGGGTTGCGGGAATCCAATGGATGCGGAATCCACCGGATTCCCACAACCCTCACCAAGTCATCGGTCCACCTTGTAGGGTTTCTTTTCAATCAATGTTATTATTATAACTCACAATTCAATGTGTATGGTCTATAAGAGAGTTGGGGATAGTACCTACAAAGGACAGTATGAATCTGGTTCAAACAAAAAGTGTAAATTTTTTCCACAATGATAGTCCGGAATAAAAATTCGTTAATTGAACTGATATAAACTCACGAACAATCAGTGATAATACCTTTTAAACCTGTAAATGTTATATTTTATAAGACTAGTGGAAACTAGTCTGAAAGGTAGAACAACATTAGACCGAAGTACACGTGTATCACGCCTGATTTGTACGTAGAACGACGAATATTTTTTATTTATCGAATATTCTATCAAGTTTTTACTTCAAGTATTTGCGACATTTTTCACGTAGGTAAGTTATTTTGTTATTATAAATACTAATTGTTTTTATCCAACACTAGTTGTAGGTAGACACGACCTGTAAAATAAATCAAGTGACAGGTCAATCAATGTATGGAAAGTGGTTATGATTCTTTCTGTACTTGTACTATTACTTATTCTGTGGTTCTACGTACGTCTACAAATCGGCGTGTTACACGTGTGCGTCGTTCTAATGTAGTTACTTCTAGCTTTACTCACATTTAGGTATCTTTTTCACAGCCTTTGGGATGTCTTGCACCGTCGGGTCATTCTGCACTGTAGTGGAAGTAACTCTAGTTGATTTTCTTGGCCGCAAGGTCATACTTTGTTTACTTATTCGGTTAGAAGATCCCGTTTGGTTTAATTTCTGTAACAAAAACAAAATTTATGAGCATAATTGTTAAACATGTATGACATTGACGTGGTGCATTACGGGCGCGGCCTCTATGTTTTCCTAGATAAGAGGCCCGAGTTCCTGCAGCGGGAACATTAATTATAATTATGATAGAATTGTAGGCACAGGCACAGATACTTCTAGACAACAAAATGCCTCCCTAAACAGTAGGGCCAAAAAGAAATCGCTGTTAAAATTGCCAAGACGGCATTAATATAAAAAGCAAATGGTATGTGATATAGCAACTTACCGACTTTCGTGGTATAGTCGCTTGTCGACTGCGTGCATGCGCTGTGCGCGCATGTATCTCGTGGCTGAAGGGTAGCGGTTCCACCCGCATCACTGGTCGTAAGTCAGAATCGAAACCTAAGTATGTTTAAGCAACAACAAGGTTTGTTTATTTGTTGCAACTAACTAATGCATTAATTATATTAATTAACTTAACCTAATTAAAACTAAATTACAAAATAAAAATAAAAGCCATAAAGTGCTAAAAAAGCAATCTAAAGTACGGCATCGAAAAACTCCTCCGCATCGCTGTCGACTGGTAATGTACCCAAAAGACTGGCGGCATTGCCACGCTGAATGGCAATGTTTATCCTTCGTCCGAACGCGACGATGAGAGCTGCCCTCCAAAAGAAGTGATAGAATTGGTCCAGTACTGCGAGAGCGCCAACCTGGACCTGATCATCTGCACAGACTCAAATGCATCACCCTCTATGGGGAAGTGAAGTATCAAACACCAGAGGTGAGACACTATCCACTTATTTAATCTCACTAACCTTAATATCGGTAACCGAGGTACGGAACCCACTTTGGTCACGGCCCGAGGGCAGACGATTATAGACCTAACGTTGGCCACGGAAGGCGCGGTCAATCTCATATCGAATTGGCACGTCTCCAATGAACCATCCTGTTCTGATCACAGAAACATATGCTTCACACTTAAAACAAATACCAAAAGACCCGAGCCACGGCGTAACCCACGTCGAACTAACGTGCCCAAATTCAAATGTCTTCTAGCATCTTTATTAAATAGGGGACAAACTGATATAACTAATCCCGAGCAACTAAACAACAATGTGACAAAAATCACAGACAACATAATTGAGGCTTACCACACCCACTGTAAACTAAGATTCCCACCTACCAAAAGTAAGGGAAACCCCTGGTGGAATACGGAATTTGGTAAACTTAGGGACACCCTACGTAAATGATTTAACAGAGCCAAAGACTCAAGACTCCCCGAGGACTGGGAGCTATACAAAGAAACCCAAAGCACATACAAAAAAGAAACCAGAACTGCCAAGAAAACTGCCTGGCAGAATTTCTGTGGGAACATAGAATCTAACAATGAAGTCGCACGAGTGAGGATGATCAAAGGAACAAGATCGCACTCTCGGCGCGCTGAAAAAACCAGATAACAGCTATACACGGACAGATCTTGAGACCAGCAACCTCCTACTGGAGACGCATTTCCCGGACTGCAAACTCCTCGAGGATAGAACGTGGGAATGTGAAGCAGTGTCTACTCCCACCAATCTGGACTGGTCCAGAGTCCACTATAGTGACAGAAGACCGAATACTCTGGGCAATTAGAACCTTCCAGCCGTATAAGTCCGCCGGACTTGACGGAATTTTCCCAGCCCTTCTACAATGGAAAGAAAACTCTCTGACACCATGGCTGCTGGTAATATTATACCGAGCCTGCATAGCACTCAAGTATGTACCACTTGCGTGGCGTGAGGTGAAGGTTATCTTCATTCACAAACCCGGCAAGACTGACTACACGCCACCTAAAGCGTACAGACCCATAAGCCTGACATCTTTCCTGCTGAAGACCCTGGAGAGGCTATGTGATAGGCACATCCTGGATGGTCCTCTTTCAGATAGACCACTTCACAAGCAGCAACACGCCTACTCCACGGGCAAATCAACAGAATCTGCACTACATAATGTGGTGTCAAAAATAGAATGCGCAATATACCACAAATGCTCCTCGTTAGTTGCTTTCATTGACATTGAAGGAGCTTTTGACAAAACCATGTTTTGAAGTATCAGCACAGCCCTTGAGAGGCACGGCGTCGATCCGACCTTAAGTGACTGGATCACGAACATGCTCAAACAAAGAGCAGTGCAAGTCACCATAAATAGCACAACAAGGGTCACTGTAGCAAAGGGCTGCCCTCTAGGGGGTATTTTATCACCCTTACTATGGAACCTAGTCGCAGACAGCCTCGTTAAAAGACTCAACGATAAAGGTTACTTTACCGTTGGGTACGCCGACGACATAACCATAATAGTAAACGGCACTCATGAAAACACTTTATGCAACCTAATGAGCCAGGCTTTGAAAGTAGTAGAGGACTGGTGTAAAGAATACCAACTAACCGTGAACCCCACCAAAACCGAACTAGTTCTTTTCACAAAAAAGAGGAAGCTACCTGTACTAAGACTACCGCGCTTCTTTGGAACTACCCTAAGCCTTTCAACGGTCATTGTGGCGACGCTTGGGGAGGCCTATGTCCAACAGTGGACGTCTTTCGGCTGAAATGATGATGATGATGATGAAGCCTTTCAACTGAAGCTAAATACTTGGACGTCTACCTAGACAAGCAGTTGAATTGGGCAAAACACATGGACTACGTAAACAAAAAAGCCAGTATATCCATGTGGCAATGCAGACGCATGTTGGGACGAAACTGGGGTATAAGCCCAAAAGTCACCCACTGGCTATATACCACAATCATAACATATGGCTCCCTAGTCTGGTGGCCCAGGACAGATTTGAGCACAGCCCAAAAAGAACTCGCAAAATTGCAGCGATACGCCTGCGTAGCAATCACTAGTAGCATGAGACGGCCACTGCCGCCCTACAAGCTATGTTAGGACTGTGTCACCGCATCTCACCATCTGCCCAAATCATAAGGAAGATGGTGAGAGGCAAGTGCCCAGGTCACGATAGCCTTAGCATCGGTACGCGGGCGTGCATCTGCCAAGAGTCCTTGCACTATTATTTAACTTGTGTGTTAGTCATGGGTATTTACCCGATGATTTAATGCACACAGTCGTAGTGCTGATTATCAAAAATAAGGCGGGTGACTCATCGGATCTGTCTAATTACAGACCGATCTCGCTTGCGACTGTCATAGCTAAGGTGCTGGACAGTTTGCTTAACCAACAGTTAGGAAGGCACCTCCATTTGCATGACGCTCAGTTTGGATTCAGACCCGGGTTGTCGACTGAGAGTGCTATCCTGTGTCTTAAGCAGACTGTGCAGTACTACACGGATAGAAACACACCAGTATATGCATGCTTCTTAGACTTTCAAAAGCTTTTGATCTGGTGTGTTATGACAAGCTATGGCAGAAGCTACAATGTGAAACAGATGTGCCACATGAGATAGTATCTTTGCTCCGGTACTGGTACAGTAAGCAGCAGAATACCGTGAGATGGATGGGTGCGCGGTCGGACGTGTACAGGTTGGATTGCGGATTGAGGCAAGGGGGTTTAACCTCGCCTCACCTTTTCAACCTGTACATGAACCAGCTGATCGGTGAACTCAGCAGCACTAATGTTGGCTGTTCCATAGACGGAGTTTGTATGAACAATATAAGTTACGCAGATGATATGGTGTTGCTGAGTCCATCGGTCAGTGGCTTACGTTAACTTTTGCGCATTTGTGAGTCGTATGCAGAGGCTCATGGACTCAGGTATAATGCTAAAAAGAGTGAATTCATCATATTCAAAACCGGTACCAAATGTTACTCTTCTGTACCTCCTATCACTCTTTGCGGCATTCCTTTAAAAAGGGTGTCGCAATTTAAATACTTGGGCCATTCTGGGCATTGAGCGAGAACGCGGGGCGCTGTCTGTCCGGTGTAATATGTTGGCTCGCAGGTTTGCGCGATGTACTAGACCTGTGAAGGTGACTCTATTTAAGGCATATTGCCAGTCGTTTTACACGTGCAGCCTGTGGACCAACTTTACGCAGCGGGCGTCCAGCGCACTGCGTGTGCAGTACAACAATGCTTTCAGGATACTGTTAGGGCTTCCGCAATTTTGTAGTGCTTCGACAATGTTTGCTGAGGCGCGGACGAATGATTTTTTCGCAATTATAAGGAAGCGGAGCGCTTCACTATTAAGTCGCCTATGAAGCAGTTCGAACAGTCTCCTGAGGGTGTTGTCCGAGCGGTGGGACCTGTCCCTGATACAGAGGTGGATGCAGCTTCATGTTAGCGGCTCCCCTCGTATAATTTGACTTTGTGACATTGTGTGTGTGAAATTTATTGTAATTGTTGTTGACATACGTAATGTGTTATTTTATTTGTATTTTAATTTTATTTTGATTTGAATTTAATTTTATGTGCGTAATGACATCTCATTTGATTACTT
This sequence comes from Mythimna pallens, assembly GCA_961205895.1. Lineage (NCBI taxonomy): Eukaryota > Metazoa > Arthropoda > Insecta > Lepidoptera > Noctuidae > Mythimna > Mythimna pallens. The sequence goes on from OY540824.1 coordinate 4,134,515, forward strand.
TAATGTTTTATTTTAATTTTGTGTATACTGTATGGACTATGTCTGAAAACAAAATGATTATATTATAGTGCGGGAAGAAGCAGCCCTGGCAGTATTCAGACTTAAACTATCGGGTACACTGAAAACAGACTCTCGAATTAAACATACACGCATTATGGATTATGCGACATCCATTAAGCGACAGCCCATGATGACGGCCCCCGAAGACAAAGCCCTCACAGCACTGCAATTCCAAAAACACTACAGCATCCAACTAGCAGAAGAACCGTACGATTGCTCAGGCCCCAAGGAACTGAGAATTTACACCGACGGATCAAAGACGAACACCGGAACAGGAGTCGGACTCTTCTCTAATGACCTTAATATAAAGATATCCAAACCGCTAGGAGCACTCAACTCGGTTTACCAGGCATAATGTGTTGGCATCACTCTAGCGGCCAACGCTATAGAAGCCAGAAAAGTTACGGATACTCATATCCGCATAATCTCCGACAGTGCCTCAGTACTACAATCGCTAGAAAAACCCACAACAACCTCGAAACTTATACAAGAATGCCACTCTGCACTAGAACGTGTCACAGTGTTAAATAATAACACTGTGACACTGCAGTGGATAAAAGAACACAGCAGCTCACTGGGCAACGACGCAGCTGATGAGCTGGCAAGGCGGGGGTCTGACAAGGCGGTCTTCGGACCGGAGTCCATCGTGCCAATACCCTTTAGTCAGCTGCACAAATGCACAAGCGGGAAGGTGGTGGTCCCTGGCACCGGGCTGCAGGTAGGCTAAAGAAGCCATGCCAAGTTTAAACAGAACCCTAACCAGCAGCCTTCTGTGACTGGACAGAGGCAGCCTGCGTCTGGTGGCGGGGACCAACACCGGACACTGCTCCCTGAACAAACACTTTTTCACAATGAATATCACAGATAGCCCTCTGTGCAGAGGATGCATGGAGTCAGAGGAAACTATCGCGCTTGTGTTCCTTGAGTGCACAGCCGTCAGCGAGATAAGAACTCGGACCTTGGGAGCACCGAATTCACTGATGGACGCCCTGAACAAACTGAAGAGACTCCCCTTTTCTGGAATGAGGTGGGCTGGTTGGAGTAAAGGCCGCCATGGCCCACGCACAATAGTCCAATAAGAACTAAGTGCGGAAACCAGACCACAAAGATAAGATAAGTTCCTTCGTCCGAAGTAAAAGCCAGCCCTTGAGTCAAGCAAAGTGTCAACAAGGCGTTTTGAAAGTTCTTTAAACAATTTGTGAGCACTCAGACCCCATGATCCGAGAGTTTCAACCCCAAACGGCTCGAAAATATAACTGCCAACCAAGTTATTATATTTCCGCCGCTTGAGGTTCTCTGCAGCCGCTGCGGCAGCACCGACACAGCATGACGAGCTAGGAAGATGAGAAGGCGCATGAGTATCGACACAAGTAGCTTCCCACACTAAAGGACACACATCTTCCATGGAAATAAAGACATACCGTCCGGTTTTTTGCCATAGTCGCGTGCCAGGACATGAGTTTCTAATACGGCTGGAACGCCGACGGTGACAAGAGCATGTCTTTAAGCAACTAAATTAAAATGAATTAACGGCAAAGCTACATGCTCTAATAAAACTTCTCGTCCTTGAGATTCAAAAATTCAACCTTTCCAAAACTTCGAGATGAAGAAAACCTCGAAGTTTTGGAAAGGTTGAATTTCCATTTGATAGACAAGAAATTACAGGGCTGCAAGTTGAAAGAGCATTGCTCGTCTCAAGAACATAGGACTGGTTGCTGGTGAACAAAATATACAACATTTATAAAAAAGTATTTGTAAATTACTGCCAGAAACTAAACCATCTACTTATACTTAATAAAGTAAAAATATTCTTCAAACTTCAATATTATTATTTTTTTTATTTTTAGGTGGGAAATCATTCAGTGAATTCTCACACCTTTGGGTGGAGCGCGAGGGCGTGTCAGACTTTTACTGACTAAAACCCACTTCTGTTCCTTCTTTGCCGTCGTTCCAGGGCCCCGAGGTACACTTTCGCACAACCAGGGCCCCAGTAGGCTTCGACAATGCTGGGCCCCTACGGTTTCAATATCATAAGATTATAGTTACCTATTAATCGCCCTGATGTACTATTGGCTGCACCTATGAGTACACACAAAAAATATATTATTTCATTGTAATAAAAGAATTAATTTAAAATTTACGATGAATTGTTTTAAGATATATGGGATCATAAGCCAACCACCGGTGGCGGATTAACTTAGCACGGGGCATGTAGCAAATTCGACCAAAGGATAAGAATGAGAAGTATTTAATAGGTCTACACAGGGGGTAGACCAATTAAACACTTCTCATTCTTATCCCTCACCACAACCAATAACCCCGTGGATTTTAAGATTGGGTAAGGTACTTGGAAAGTACGATAACGAGGGAAATCTAAGATATTGACTATCATATTCAATGAAATAATCAGCTGTATTCGGATTTCGATATATTTATATAGACTAGATTTTTTTTGCGTTCAAGTGTAGGATCCTCGAACACGCGGGGGCCCCCATTGCTCGGGGCCTGTAGCATTAGCTACTCTTGCTATATGGTTAATCCGCCACTGCCTACCACACTCACAAGCTTCTCATCCGCGATTTCATGCAGATCGCTTCGTAGAGTGTTAGCGTCGCGAAGGATGACATTTCAATAATGCGAGTTTTAATAAGTATTTTTTTTATTTCTTTAGTTCCTGATTTTTTAAATTAATGTGTGATTATTTAAATACTTGTTATCACATTGCTGCATTTTAAATTGCGGGAACATTTATTAATCACTTAATCCATAACATAATCTTCTATATATATAAAAGGAGAAACTGACTGACATCAACGCACAGCCGAAAATACTGGGACTAGGAACGTGAAATTTTGCATGTTTTCTTTTATGACGTAGGCTAAGGGAATGAAACGGGGGTCAAAATTACCTACCGGGGGACTTAGTAATAATTATGATTACTGCAAAAACTAAAATTATAGACGGAAGACGTCAGTGGAAGAGTCAAATGATGACACGTCAATTATGGTTTAATCTATAAGTTACCGGAATCTGTATAATCCGGTATTCTATATAATACCTTGGCAATTTATAAAATACCTAAAACGTGTAGGTAATATATGAAATATTATTTATTTTATACTTTGCCTAGGTATTCTATACAATACCCATTGCGCTACCGGTAATGTGTGTAAAAGACGAGAGCAGGGAACGAGGTGACATAATTTTAGGTCACACTGACACGGGCAGGTTATATTAGAAGGTTAAGGCGGGAACTGAGCTCCTGCCTTCGCAAGAAACGTGTTACGTGAAAGTAAAAATTTATCTGGCTATAAGTAACGTAATGTGATTTGCTTACAAGTACTCAGGTCTTATTTTTGTCTGCAGGGCTTAAAATAAGGCTCCTATTTCTGGGTGGTTATAAAAAAATAACCAGTTATCCTTCTTAACTAACTTGTCCGTGTCGGGATGCCCTAAAACTACATCACCTCCTTCTCTACTCTCGTCTTTTACACACATTGCTTTTATGTAAAAGAACATGTTTCATGTTCCCGTCATATTAAAAGGAAGGTCGATTAACATTGATAAATATAGACTAAAATCTATTTATTTTACACATTACCAGTGGACCAGCAGGTACTCTATACAATCCCTAGGAACAGTATACATTACCTTGGTAAAGTATGTAACGGACAATAATATTCATAATACTCGTATTTCATACATTGCCTGGACGCCCTAGGTATTGTATAAAATTCCTGAATTATACAGATTGCCGGTAAAATAAACATATAATAAAACAGTAAAAATGTGGTCCTATGATTGCGGTTTGCGTAAAAACTACTAAACCGATCCTATTCTGCATACATAATCCTCATAGGTCTGACCAACTTATAAGCTATAAATTATCACGCTATTTGCAATAAGGGGTGAGAATATTCTAAAATTTCAGTAGGTATTGAATGACATTTGCCGCGAGTTCGATCCCGAACTACAGTTATTATTTTTGTAATTATTTTATCTTACTTTTTGTATATGATATGCGGTTATACTTCAAATGTAATAAATAAAATGGCATTTATCATATTTTTTAAATATTGTCAACATTTTTATTACTATCGTCGACAGGAAGTTGAACAGTCAATTAAAACTTTTATATAGGAACACCTATTTCGAGTACCGTAGCGCAAAGGTTTCAGGACTAGACTTGCGTGTACAGTTCGTAGTTCAAATCTCTGAAGTTTTTTTTACACGATAGTTTTTTGTTAGTGTAAGAATGAAATTCTTACATATTTTTGCATTCTTACTGCTTTTTTATTGACTGTCTGATTTCTACATCAGCGCTTTCGGAGCAGTTAGGATGATATTAACTGAAATCCAACGGTTATGTCAAACTTACTGTTTATTTTTTTACACATATATTTGTATGTGTGCGTTTGCGGAGGCCGGGGATCACCCTGCTTCCCCCGATAGCAGGAGCATCTCCTACGATGACAGCTGGTGTTACAAATGCTTCTTCTAATGAATGGCATGGCATTACGCATGATTCTTCGTTTTCGTGCCGTTAAAACGGCTTTACCTAAGATGTTCTATGCTTGCAATTCGACATACATTTTTACTGTTTTTCATACAACCGGTCTTACGCGCTTTTGATGTTATTACACATTTTTCACGAGTATTTTGGAAACACAGTATCTTGTGGATGTTATCTATGCTTCTATTGAAATCAATTTATATATACCAATAATAAAACTAAATCTGAGTCGGTAAAATCTTTACACATCGACAAATTAGAGCTTAGTATATCCCCAAGAGGCGCATTTGATTTAATGAATGACGTCACATAAAATGAATCGCCCACGAAGTCCTGTAAATTTTCTCGTACTCCGTATCCAGTCTGATCGGCGAATATAGCAATTCTGTGCTTCGGTGTTGTAATTAAATCCGTTTGGACTTCGACGTACTTTGAACGTCATAGTAGTCCCTCTGGAAGGGCACTACCAGGAGGGTTACCATGACGCTCAAAGTAAGATTGTTTCATTCTTATTTCAGTGTGGGTAAGAGACAGAGCTATACAGGTTATCTAGCGCCATCTCTTACCCACACTTAAAGAAATAAGAATGATACAATCTTACTTTAAACTTCATGGTGCAGGTTCTGAATTCTAGTCGATTTGGATTTGTGTGTTTTCATTCGAACTCAATTCAGGAGAGCATGGTTCAAAAGCTTGTTACTTCATATAACGCAATCCAACGCGATGTTTGACGAAAAAGCGACGAGAAAAAACGCCTGAAAACTCTGTTAGCATTCTCTCGAATATTTTACAAAACTTGTTCCAGGAAATACGTGTTTTTATTAAACCCTTAAAATTATTTGAATAAAATTGTCGTCCTTCAGAACCTTTATTACATTTGCAAGGCTTCTATTGTTAATTTTTTTTAATTATAACTTTAACCGACTTCAAAAGAAGGAGCTTTTATGTTCGGCTGAATGGGATAGAATAAGTAAATTAAGGGCTCGTGTGCAGACGCTACACGCTGAAATTCAAAAGAAAATACGTCTCTTCAGAAAACAATTGAGGAGCAACAAAATAAAATAAACAAAACAAAACGCACAAGACCGGTCCTTATGGGGAGGCCTATGTCCAACCGTGGACGTCTTTCGGCTGAAATGATGATGATGATGAAAATAAAATTAATAATCTAACGCTGATATGTTCTTCAAACAAAAGTGTAAAAATTTAAAAAGAATATTAGACGTAGTTCAGTTTCGAGACAAATAGACTTTTCTAGCAACAGTGGTACACCTGTTTCCTCGATACAAAAGTGCTTTAATAGCCACAACTCACGGGACAAGTTGGAGGTTTATACGACACAAACTATTGATTTACATACTAATTTATCAAAAATGGACACGCCGGTAGTACCCTGTTGTTCCTCAGAAAACAAATTACACCTCCTATCTATCTATTTGGGTATGGCTTCCGCATTTAGTCCTATGTGGACCATTGTACGTGGGCCATGGCGGCCATAACCTTAGGTGGGCTTATTCCAACAAGGCCACCTCTCTCCAAAAACAGATTAGGCCCCGTTAGGTTTTTCAGGGGATCAATAAGGGAGTTTGGGGATCCTAAGGTTCGTGTGTGTATTTCAGTGAGCCCAAATTACACCTTTTGCGCTAGACAACCTGTATAGCTCTGTCTCTTACCCACACTGAAATAAGAATGAAACAATCTTACTTTTGTTGCTGCGCGTCTGCACACAAGCCCTTAATTTACTTATTGTATCTCATTCAGCCGAACATAAAAGCTCCTTCTTTTTGAAGTCGGTTAAAGTTATAATTAAAAAAGTTTAACAATAGAAGCCTTGCAAATGTAATAAAGATTCTGAAGGGGGCAAATTTTATTCAAATACTTTTAAGGGTTTAAAAAAAAACCTTACTTTACAGGTCTTGAATTCTTGTCGATTTGGTTTGTGTGTTTTCATTCGAACTCAATTCATATCTTGTGGTTTTTAAAACATAATTGTTTTTGTATGATAATGCAACAGTGGAAATGTTCAGGCTTTTTTTAGTATTCTGCATGTTATCGTGCAAAAGGTGTTATTTGGGCTCACTGAAATACACACACGAATCTTCGGATCCCCGAACTCCCTTATTGATGCCCTGAAAAACCTAAGAGGCCTAATCACTTTTCATCAGACGTGCTGTTGTCTCCGTCGGCGTTCCAGCCGTATTGGAACCCCATGGCCTGGCACGCGACGATGGCAAGAGACCGGACGGCATGTCGTTATTCCCATGGAAGATGGGTAGGCCTTTAGTATGGGACGCTACTTGTGTCGATACTCTTGCGCCATCCCATCTTCCTAGCTCGTCGTGTTGTGCTGGTGCTGCCGCTGCGGCTGCGGAGAACCTCAAGCGGCGAAAATATAATAACCTTGTTGGAAGTTATATTTTCGAACCGTTTGGGGTTGAAACTCTCGGTTCGTGGGGTCCGAGTGCTCACAAGTTGTATAAAGATCTGTCAAAACGTCTAGTTGACACTTCGCGTGACCCAAGGGCTGGCTTTTACCTCGGACAGAGGATAAGCATTGCCATACAGCGTGGCAATGCCGCCAGTCTTTTGGGCACATTACCAGTCGACAGCGATGTGGAAGAGTTTTTTGACGCCATATTTTAGTTTTAGTTAGTTGTAATTAGATTAGGGTTTTTATTATTATTTATTTTATTTTATTGTGATTATAGTTAGTATTTTTAAATGTAAATAAAGTATATTGATTCCTGGAAAAATCTCTGTAATCAGTAATCACATTTGTTTGTTGCACATTTTTTCCTATAATAGAAGAGATCCCATAGGCCTAATCTGTTTTTGGAGAGAGGTGGGCTGGTTGGAATAAGCCCGCCTATGGCCGCCATGGCCCACGTACAACGGTCCACATAGGACTAAATGCTGAAGCCATACCCAAATAGATAGATAGGAGGTGTAATTTGTTTTCTGAGGAACAACAGGGTACTACCGGCGTGTCCATTTTTGATAAATTAGTATGTAAATCAATAATTTGTGTCGTATAAACCTCCAACTTGTCCCCTGAGTTGTGGCTATTAAAGCACTTTTGTATCGAGGAAACAGGTGTACTACTGTTGCTAGAAAAGTCTATTTGTCTCGAAACTGAACTACGTCTAATATTCTTTTTAATTTTTTGAACGAACGAACATATCAACGAAGGATTATTAATTTAATTTTCATCATGATCATCATCATCATTTCAGCTGAAAGACGTCCACTGCCATTTGGGGGAGGCCATGTCCAAACATAGGCCTCCCCTAAATGTCGCCATAATGCCCGTCCTGAGCGTTTTGTTATATTTATTTTATTTTGTTGCTCCTTAATTGTTTTCTGAAATGAAGTATTTTTTGATAAAAGATTTTGAGTTTCAACGTCTGCACACGAACCCTTAATTTACTTATTGTTTCCCATTCAGCCGAACATAAAAGCTCCTTCTTTTTGAAGTTGATTAAAGTTATAATTAAAAAAGTATAACAATAGAAGCCTTGCAAATGTAAAGACGACAATTTCATTCAAAAACTTTTAAGGGTTTAAAAAAAACACCGTTTAAGTATTTCCTGGAACAAGTTTTGTAAAATATTGAAGACTGAATATTGTTTTGTATAATAGAGTTTTCAGTCGTTTTCTCTCTTTTTTCGCGTTGCCTTTTCGTCAAACATCGCGTTGGATTGCGATAGATGAAGTAACAAACTTTTAAACCATGCTCAATATTGACGATAGGCGAGTGTAAAAGGGCCCTCTAAATATCATAAAACGTTGTGTTATCTATATATAGAGGGTCCTTTTACAGGGAGTGAATTTTGAAAAATCCTCTCTTAGTGCTCACCTACGTCATAAAAGGAACCCTTATGCAAAATTTCACGCTCCTAATCCCAGTAGTTTCGACTGTGCGTTGATATGTCAGTCAGTTTCCCCTTTTATATATATAGATAAAATAGGTAATTTAATTGGATTCCTTTGGCATGAATCACAAGTGCGGAATTATTAGTTACCTACTGTTAGTTTTACGAACTTCACACGAACGAAGTCGCGGGCATCTGTTAGTTATATACTAAATGAGTAAAATACGCAGGGTTTGAGCCAGAATTTCAACTCGCTTTATTCGTACCAGAATTTAATATGGCTTCAGAACACGAATGCCCATTTTGGAAGTTTTCGTTGTGAGAATGCTACTATCCTTTCTTTGGTTGTACCTATTTCTTGCCATGGTAAGTACTTGTAAAAAAAAACTGCACTATATTCTATAATGAAAGAATAAGAAAGGCAATGGATTAGGTAAACTGCTTAGAGATATTATTTAGAAAAAAAAAAACATTTTTGTTTTGTTCTTCAAACTTACATGTAAGTAAGTACAGCTCCATTTTTATGACAGCCACTGTATGTTTTTTTTTTTATTCACAAGGAATGAAAACCAATCATTATTCTGCACTGCCTACTTACACTGCCCCACAAGCCGAAGAGCAGGGGTCTACTGTTATACTGTAAGTAATGCACATTAAAAAAAAATACTCTAAAAACAATGTGATGGTAACTCCTCCTCGAGTCGTATTTCTCATTACTTCACTTTTTTTTCGATAGACTATCGTCCGTAAGTGTGTTCGTGACATCACAGCGGGCTAGACGTGGGAAGTGTGTCATCTTTGCGATTAGAACATTTGCATCTGAATCACTGAAATGTTTCGAATCAGTGATATGTATCATTTGGAACATTGGCTCAAAAGATACAAACGGAACATTTGGAACAACGGCTCAAAAGACAGACACTGACTGTTATGAATTGTGATCTGTTCCGTTGCGTCGTATACACTAAAAGTTTTATTTAATTGAATTTTGATTTGAGAATAATTTAAAGCAGATGTATTTAGTTCAGTTCATTAATTATATGTACGCTATTTACGTTATAATTAGAATTTAAAAAAGACTGCTGGTCACTTAAAGTAAAGAGTGTTTCAGTGTTCCAATTGTTCCAAATGATGCATTTAAAACATTACTGATGTTCCAATCTTTCGGAACACTAAAATGATTCGGAACAGTGAGTCGGTTTAGTAAAGAGTTACACACGCCTACAGCGGGCCCTAACAGAATACCAGCGCTGCGTTATTTATCGTTTTAAATAACAATAGGTGCCATTTTAGCCTTGCACTGATAATACCTTTCTTTGTTTTTAGTGTGTTATTTTAGTTTATACGATTCGTGAGACACGAATAATCGTTTTTTCTTTCTTTCTTCTTTCTTTAGCTGAGCTGTTCAAGGTTGTGGCCATTTTCCTGGCAATGTGGCCAAAAAACTCTATTCCACAACCATCACACAACGCCGTCCAGTCTCAAGCTAAGCAGAGCTTGTGTTATGAGTACTAGACAACTGATAAACATACTTAAATATTTCTAAATACATACATATTATAGATAAATTACACCCAGACACAGAACAAATGATCGTGCTCATCACACAAATATTTGTCCTGGGTGGGAATCAAACCCACGACCTCCGGCATAGCAGTCAGGGCCACTAACTACTAGACCAACAGGCCAGTCTTTGCACATACATGTGATAGATAACCCGATTATAATTTGAAAAAGAGTAGGTATACTTACTCAGGGCGGCGGTTTCGACTTCAGGTTCATGTCGCAGATTGGCCCTGTCGGAGAAGGCTACGGTTCCTTCGCCGACGGAGACGACGGTGGCGACGTGCGCTGGCGCAGAGGAGGTGGACGGGATTGCACGGGACCTGAAACCACACGCATTGTAAACATTCACATCTATGGCATATTTTTTATCACCATCCAACACTTTGCCAGGCATTAGATATTCGCAAGTGGCTCACAATACGCACGAACTAGGTAGCGTACTTGGGGTGCACGAATGTGAAGAAAGTTTGAACGAGTGACCATGGCCCTAGAACGCAAAGGGTACCTAACTAAAGGATACGAGTGGGTTCCAGTCAGTAAAAGTCTGATACGCCCTCTCGTTCCACCCTAGAACCCAAATGGAGATTAGCTAAGACCAGCAAGTCATTTTTAGTAAACAGCATACGCTTTTATAACAAGCTACCAAAGGCGGTGACTGAACTTAGCGAGGGCAAGTTCAAAACCCATATTAAGCGTGTCCTAACTAAAAAAGCTTATTACAAGGTTAAAGACTATGTCAAAGACACGCTTGTTTGGCAATGACTGCTTCTGCACATGTGGCCCCCTGGTAACTCATAATATTGTGTACATCTATCTATTAACTGCTCCACATTTGTTGTAATATATACATTTTCTTTTTTCTTTTCTTCCTACACATTGCTTTTGCAATATTTTTTATATTATTAGACGCCAACCACCATAAATTCGTTAGTAATATTCTTTTTGTTGACATATCATTTATTGATAATTGTAATTACTTATTGTTCTTGTTTTTTTTATATAGCTTCTTTTTTTTTAATGTGAATGTGAGAACACTGTGGACTTCGCGAATTCTTAGGTTACTTCCTATTACGACTCACTTTTTTTTTTAATATGATTATTTTTATTGTGCAACAATATCGACTGGTCTACACTGTTCTTACATAATGTCTATTAATACTGTAATATGAAAATATTGTAAACAATAATTTTTTAAAAGAGTAACCATGGAGTTTCTTGCCGGTTCTTCTCCATAGGAAACGACCAATTTGGAACCGTGCACTAGCTTCTGACGTTTTATAAGTGCCCATGTAGGCCTATGTGAAAAAAAAAATTTTTGACTTTGACTTTGAACGGGAGAAATCACTTGAGTATTTGTAACATTTTAATTGATCCCTCAGCCCCAGAAAAACTTAAATACCTTCCACTTTTCGGCTCCATCATCAGATTAGTTTGATGTATCCCCTCCCCCTCTTCCTTCAGTCAGTCATCAACTACACGCATAAACAAAGCAATTTTACTTGTTACGATCATTCTCTACGAGGAGCAGTATCCTCTTTGAAGTCGATTAAAAATGGATATCAAGCAACAGAGAAAATTGGTCAAAAATTTTAATGGTAGCAAATAAAAGTTGTGGATGTGGCCACCCTAAGTATCTATAATGACACGTTACCAAAGCAACAATTAATCAGACTCGGCTCGCTAGGGGAGTACCCTAGCTAAACTTGAAAGCTTAAAAGTACTCTCCCCATCGACCTTCAATTTATAACCATGTGTAATGTAACTATTGTGACTATTGTAACCATGATGTTCAAAGTAAGATTGCTTTATTCCTATTTCAGTTGGACAAAGGGACTCGGTACTCCCCTAACTAAATTTGAAAGCTTAAAAGTAATCTCCCCATCGCCCTTTAACATGTCCATCAAACGATGGATTAAATAGTCGTGAGCACAGTCGCATATTTGCAAAAATATTGCATCAAAACAGTTATTGGGTACGCAAATATAGACGACACCGCAATTGCGTTGGCACTCTTAAAGTTGAATATCACTTGCACGAGGCCGACGTAAAACAATAAGGAGATTTAACTGATAAGGGAAGATTGTTTCATTCTTATTTCAGTCGGACAAAGGGACTCGGTACTCCCCTAGCTAAACTTGAAAATTTAAAAGTACTCTCCCCATCGCCCTTCAACATGAAACGATGGATTAAATAGTCGTGAGCACAGTCGCATATTTGCAAAAATATTGCATAAAAACAGTTATTAGGTACGCAAATATAGACGACATCGCAATAGCGTTGGCACTCTAAAGTTGAATATCACTTGCACGACGCCGACGTAAAACAATACGAACATTTAACTGACTGGTTACCATCACGTTCAAAGTAAGATATTTCATTCTTATTTCAGTGTGGGTAAGAGACAAAGCTATACAGGTTGTCTAGTGCCATCTCTTACCGACACTGGAAATAAGAATGAAACAATCTTACTTTAAACGTCATAGTACAGATCAAGAGCAGCTAACGGGCCAACCCGATATACATTTATATACAATCGCTCTTACGTGATTATGACGTTGTTACACATATTACTCCAGATTGGTATTTCAGAAACACAGATAGCATAGCATAGCATAGTCGGCCTTATAATGTTCCCACTGTTGGGACTCAGACCTCCTCACTAGGAGAGGAAATGGGCCGTAATCCACCACGCGGGCCCAGTGCGGGTTGGTGGATGTCACATGTTTTCGAATTTTTGGTTCTAGGACATGCTGGTTTCCTCACGATATTTTCCTTAACCGTTTTGAGAGCAGTGGTGATAAAATAAATTACATTATTACAAACAACTTATGAATATAATATGAAGAGCAGTGGTGGCCGATTGAGCAGTGATGGCCGAGTGGTAACGGTCCCGACTTACGAGTTGTAGGTCGTGGGTTCAAACCCAGCCAGGCGCATCACTTTGTGTAATTTAATAAATCAATTACGAGGTCGGCTGAAGAAAGATTATACATAAGGGTCTTTTACCAAAAATGTAAAAATGTTCCTTCCCATTACACTACTCGATATTCAGACAGTCTTAGTCGATGTCGCGTAGTGTAATAAGGGTTAGACCGGTCTTACTCGGAACTAAAAATAAGAGTCTGATATCGTGTTCTGAATATCGCGTAGTGTAATAGGCCCTTTACGATGATTGATGTAAGGGTATTTTACGCAAAACGTAAAAATGTCCCTTACGTTAATTCATACTTCTGTTAACGATATATTATCAGCGTTAGGTAGAAAATTGCAATCAAAATTGTATAAATCATTCGCAGTGCGTTGAGTTCGAGTTGTTTTCACTTGTACTTATCAAAAATATCATAAGAATTCAATGGGGCGCCCTCAAGCGGTCAACATATTTGATGTCAAAAATGATAAATATAGGTACCGTGTTTGGTATAGCTTGAAAGGACGTTACTGGTACATGTATGCCAGAAATATCGCCAAAATTCAATTTAGCTCCCTCTAGCATATAAAATGTGCGTAACTATATCGAAATAATAACATAAGCCTGAAGCCTCCACGCGGTGAAGGCGGAAACAGTTAGTGAATAGTATAGAAGCACAGTGATTTGTGTGAGTGAAGTATTTTTTTAGTGAGTGAAACCACATTTTCAGGATGCTGAAATAAACAAGGTTACTGGAGAACAAAAACAGAACAAAAAGATAAGCCGTAGTCACATGTTATATAGGTACCAACCGTAACACTTTAATAACGTGTGACTACGACTTTTCTTTTTGTTCTGTTCTTGTTTTCCCAGTAACCATTTTAATGATTTAACAATTTATGTGCACCCAATAATAAAAGAAAAGAAGAAGGAAACAGAAGAATAGTACAAAGGTGATGCTCATTTATAAATAAATCTCTTCCAGCATACCTGCGAAATGAGAATTGGAGAAAATAGAGATGTACGTAATGACACTGTGTGTAGAAGTAAAAGAAAAATTTGTACATACAAAATACATAGTTAACAATGAAATATTATAACATGCAAAAAATAAGATATACTATTATAATTATATAAATACACATAGTAAAATAGTAAACTTTGTTTACTTCAGCATCCTGAAAATCTTGTTTCATACTTTTTCAGCGTCGGTTTTTTTTGTCCTAGTCGAGTTTAAGTTTTTTTCACGTTAGCGCAATCGATATGTTAACCGCGTTTAGCTCTCTGATTGGTTAAGAGCTTGGAGCGAGCTAATCGTAGCGTCGTAATGTCAAACGTGTCGATTGCGTTAACACAAAACTACTTGCACTAGACACTCTGAGCACAGCACGTATAAAAGGTAGAAATACATTGGGACCACGTAGGCCACGTACGGATCTGGGCGCGTCGGTCTCCATACGTTTTATATAGCAACTAGACTTGTGCTACGAGAGCTACATTAGCCCCACGCCACGCGACACGATGCTACGTACAACTCAGGCGTCCGCGTGGCCCACGTGTGCGTCGGTGTAATGTTTCTAGTTTCTGCTTCATTGTTTATTTTGAAATTGAAATTAGAAAAAGTCTCAAATCAAGAATAATAATATAAATTACAACATATTGCAAATGCATTTTTTACTAATTTATTGATTAACTATAATTATACACGTAAGGCCTACTATCCACGGATGCGTAGCTTCATAAAAGCGTATTTGTCATTATACGCTTGGTGTAGTTACGCCTGCGTGAAGCTTACATACAAAACTATGAAACTCTGTCGAATAAGCTGCAACGACACTAAGCGACGGCACGACGTTGCCGCCTACAATGACGAATACGCGTCTTAGAAGCTACGCGTCCTTGGACAGTAGGCCTTATTGTCAAAATAAAGTGGATACACACAGGCAACACGACGTCAATTTAGATTTCAAGAGCAGAATTCGCATGAACCGTATCATACGTTAAATTCTTATCTTAAAAGACATTGAATGGGATGGGACACGTAATTGGGGATAGTACTAGTATTACGGTCCTGTTTTACCCTTTGGGTACGGAACCATAAAAACCGATTATTATAATGAATGCAGAAAATTATTGGAATTACTTGTGAATATTCTGTTCCGCTCCGCAGCTTCATCCGAGAGAATGTCCTAGAATAAAAAAACATCGAAAAATAAATAATACAATTTTAAGTTTAACTCGTACGTACGTAAAATGAGCCCTGGGGGCCCAGGGCTATTTTTAGGGTGGTTGGCTTTGCTGAAGTTATAGAAATAATAATAACATATAGAAAATATACAATAGAATATAATCGTTTATGTCTAAGAATACGGTTCACGAAAATCGCAATATCATACAAAATCACATAATTATACTATCTTTGCCAGTGAAGAATTATTAAGTGAGTATTTAATTAGATATTTCACATAATTATAGTTCATGAAATAATATAATAAAACATAAAAGTCATACGAAAAAATCATATGTTGATGATGCATAAGTTTATAATAAACATTTTTTTTTTTAATCTATTGACTTAGCCGTTACCGAGGAATAGGCTACAGAAAGTCACTGTTTTATGGCAGTGCTCGGGCGCTAGGGCCTTAAATGTTAGTAAAGAGGAATCGTCAAATCTCCCCAAATCAATACGGCTAGACGGGAGGAATTCCACCGAGTAGCTAGATCTATGGGGTATGTCTATCAAAGCTTGTACCTCAATTATTGAGACTATAGCGCCGTACTTAGCTTTGATATTTAATTTGTGTATAGATCAAGGAGTGTTTCCGGATCTAATGAAATATAGTAAAGTGATACCAATTTTTAAATCCGGGGACAGTAAAGACACTAATAATTATAGGCCGGTGTCCGTGTTGCCGGTTTTTAGCAAGATATTTGAAAGGTAATGTTAAATCAAATGCTTAATCATTTTAACACGAATAACATCTTGCACGATAAACAGTATGGTTTCACCAAAGGACGTTGTACAACTGACGCTGGTGTCTACTTACTAAAACACATTTTTAATGCGTGGGAAGAGGCACAAGATGCTATAGGCATCTTCTGCGACCTGTCTGAGGCGTTTGATTGTGTAGTTCATGAAACATTACTTCTGAAACTTGAGCATTACGGACTAGGCAAAACAGCGTTAAGCTTATTAAAATCTTATTTGAATGACTGATAGCAACTAGTTCAAATAAACGGTGTCAATTCGTTGGGATTAAATGTGAAAATGGGGGTACCCCAAGGTTTAATTTTAGGTCCTTTTTTATATTTAGTTTATATTAATGATTTACCGTATTTGTTGCAAAACAAAATTAATATTGTGTTGTTTGCCGACGACACTTCTTTGATTTTCAAGATAAATAGAAGGACTAATAATCTTGACGACGAAAATAACGCCATACTGCAGGTCCAAAACTGGTTGACTGCTAATAATCTAGTTCTAAATAGGAAAAAAAACAAAACGCATCAGATTTTCCTTACCGAATGTCAAGATTAGTGATTGTGACATAATATTGAGCAATGAGAAACTAGAATTTGTCAATAAAACGGTTTTCCTAGGGATTACGCTAGACTCAAGGCTACAATGGGGTCCTCATTTAACATCTCTTGCAGGACGGCTTAGTTCAGTTACATATGCTGTTAGAAAAATCCGCCAATTTACGGATGTTGATACCGCTAGACTAACTTTAGTTATTTTCATAGTATCATGTCATACGGTATCTTACTATGCGGACGGGCTGCAGACATTGACTCAATTTTTATTCTACAGAAAAGAGCTATCAGAGCTATTTACAGTCTCGACGGTGCCTTGTCAATATATCTATGAAAACATTATGTACGTACGAAAAAATCTTCATCTTTTTAGCAAAAGAGGCGATAGACATAATTATGTTACAAGAAATAGGGACCAATTAGTTCAACCAGGTTTCAGACTGGCTAAAGTGGCATCTTCTTTCATAGGGTACTGTTTGAAATGTTATAATAATATACGTCCCCAAATATTAGAACTCAATGAAACAAAATTTAAATCTTGTATTAAACTTACACTATGCAGGCAAGCATATTATAAGTTGGAGGATTATATTCAAGATAAAAATGCTTGGCTCAATGCTGGTCCAGCTCCACTACCACCGGGGTGTACAAATTGATTAGTTTTTAAACTATTATTATTATTCTTTAATGTTTTTTTTTTTGAATTAGTAAAATTTGTAAAATATTATTGTAGTTAGTATTGTATAAAGTAGAAGCATTTTTTTTCAAAGTTTGTATATGTGAGTACCATGGCGCTATTTTATGGTTTTTAGGTTACTATTGGACTTCTTTGACATAAATAAGCACGGCAGTTGCGAGTTTGTCATGCTCACTCAAATGTCTCACTGATGGTGGCGCGTGTGTTGGATCGTTCGGTTCCCTTCAAAATGGTTGAGCTGAGTGGTGCTAATATTCGCGTCATGTCCGTGAACGGGCGCTGTCATTTGAGACTGGTCATCTCTTAGCTGCCAGTTGCTATTTTAATATCTATATTTAGTTTTTATTATTACTTTATTGACATTGTTCTCTCATGATAGCGACATGTAACAGAGATATTTGTAATTGCAAAACATGATTGAAAAGAGTGTCCATGGAGTTTCTTGCACATTCTTCTCTATAGAGATCTACGCTTTGGAATGTGCAATTAGCATCATTTTTACTGACTGACTGACTGACTTCTTGACATTTCAAAAGTGCCTGTAAATGGTTTATTTGAAATAAATGCTTTTGAATCTTTGAATCTTTCAATCTTAGCTTCGTTTTTGAGTTGGAAAATCGTACATTGACTTTTTTTTAAAGGTGTAAAAATCATCTAATGACAAATCCCGCTCTTGGGCGGTGCGAGAGATAGTGTCAGACTTTTACTGACTAAAACCCCACTCCTGTTCCTTCTTTGTCTTCGTCCCAGGGCCCCGGGTTTCGTTTTCAAACTACCCATGGCCCCAGTAGACTTCGACCCTACTGGGACCCTACGATTTGCTGATATCTCCCTGAAGCGCGCGTGGAACAATACGCGCCATCGACGACTTGGGCTCAGTCCGGACGGTTACCGGACGGTCGGACGGCGAGCTACCCATTGTTCGCCGTCTGCAAGCCCGCACCTACGGCGCCACTAAGGGGTATTTAGGCGATCTAGCTGGCCACAAAAAGTTTATTCTATTCTATTCCAAAATAGTGAAATCCTGACAAAAGTATACCTGTATTACAAAATACAATGACTGGGCCATACAAAATATGCGTGGCTGACTGTTACGGCAGTCGTCTCTCGATCGTCTATCTAAGTGCACGCTTGTATCATTTGCAACAGTTATTATTTTTATAATTTGTGAGTCTTTCCTGAGATATTTTGTGATAAATATGCAGAACAAGGTGTAACACGCCTCGGACGTGTCTACCTTGCGATGTAGTTTCTTAAAGGTTACGGAGTCCAATAAGCCCCTTACCGTCATAATGATAAGTAAATAAGTTTTAAACGCCCTGAATGGCAGGAATAGAAATAATACAAAAACGAGTGCCGCTGTCAACGTGCTAGGGTAAAGCAGGAAGGCGTGTCAGACTTTCACAAACTAAAACCACACCTGTGTCCTTCAGTTGCCCTTTTCGTTCTAGGACCACGGATTTACTTTCCAGGAATTGTCCGAGGATCTAGCGGGGATTGGCCCAACGGTTTTGCTGGCATCTCCTTGGCATGCGCGTGGAACTCTACGGACTATTGGACCCGAACGGTGAACTACCCAATGCTCGTCCTCTGCAAGCCTTAGGTGGCCGGAGATCGCCCTGCGACTCCCGACGCCGAAGGCGTCTCGTGTCGTGGTGGCTGGGGCGAGAGGAGGTCCGTTCCGTCACGCGTGGAGGTATCTCTTTCGCTAACATTACTACTTCACAAAAAGTAGAAGGCAACCGAATCCTATTTCGTCTTGCGTAGGAGGCGGCCGCACGCGTGAGGGAACGGACTTCTTCTTCTTCTAATTTCCAGCCACGGCGGGAAATGGGAAGCTCGCCGTCCGGCCGCCAGTAACCGTCCGGAATATACTGAGCCTGAGTCATCAAAGGCGCTTAGTGTTCTACACGCGCCTCAAAGAGATGTCAGCAAAACCGTAGGTGCACAGTAGGGCAGATGTCTATAGGGACCATGGCTTCGCTTCTGAAAGGAAAACCAGGGGTCCTGAAATACAGGAGTGGTGTTTAGTCAGTAAAAGTTTGACACGCCCTCCTTGCTCCGTCTAGAGCGCGAAAAGTTACTAGAAAATATTCCATCTAAAAAATATTATATCCTATTTCGTCTTGTTCCGGACCATAGCCCGGCGCGAGTGATCGGCCCCGCAGAACGTAGTAGCTATGTAGGTACGGTTTAAACGAGGGGATGCAGGCAGACGCGCATCTACATACAGATATTTAATCAAGTAGATTCAAAGGTAACCATGGCGATGGTGGCAGGACGAGGGGTCGGACGGGGGGAGACGAAAATACATATTGAATTTAAACGGGGGGATGCTGGCAGATGCTCATCTTCATATAGATATATAATCAACTAGATTCAAAGGTAACCATGGCGATGGTGGCTGGACGAGGAGTCGGACGGGGGGAGACGAAAAATCATATTAAAATCAACTAGTTTCAAAGGGAACCATAGCGATGTTGGCTGGACGAGGGTTCGGACAGGGGGAGACGAAAACACATATTGATTTTAAAGCAGCCGGACGCCATGGCTGTCTAGACTTGTCATATACACGATTATGCATTATGGGCTACGAATGCTGTCCCGTATGGACACAGAATAAGTAATATAATGGCCCGAAATGATACGAGTACGTTTAAAATACGACTTTAGGTTTAGTAATTTCTTTTTGTCTTTGTTTGGTAGGTCTGAAAATAGATCTTATGTAAGTATTATCATCAGAAATATCATAACTTAATAGGTATTTAAACAAACTGATAATAATAATATGTACAAACGGATAGAAAAAGAACTCATAGGGCATCAAAAAATTCGTCCACATCGATGTCAATGGGAAAAGTACCCAGAACACTGGCAGCATTGACACACGCTGGATGGCAATGCTGATTCGTTGACCGAAGAAAAACCCTGATCTTAAGTTATTTTACACTTCTACTGCCACCCACTTTAGATTCTTTGACAATTTATTTAGCAGAACAATGTTTACCGCGTCGACTAGTTTTTTTTTTTACAAATTTACTCTATATTTGTAGTTTTTTAAAGGTACATGAATGAAAATAAACTGCTGTTCACTTGTAGTCGCATCACTGGAAAACGGCTAAACAAATCTAGCTAGTCTAGCTAGTCTTAAATTAACAATTGGTTTGCAAAATTTTGATTTTAATATTAAAATAAACATTTCGATTGGATAAAACAAATAACCGACTTCACTGAAAAAAGGCACTAAAAGGATCAAAATAACTTTAATTTCGGAAGTCGGTACTTCTCGGTATTATTCGTTTCTTATTCAACACCTATTTTGTTAGAGCTTTTTAATTTTTTTTTTTTTCATTTTACAAAAAGGTAGTTTGGATGAGATTAATTATTAATGGAACAATAAAAAACATACCCGAACAATTGAAAATTAGTTTACTAACAAGTGTATTAATAACCCTTCACGTCAATACACAATATCCATTAAAATTAAAAAAAAAAAAACATAATAATAATGTAATACTCATAGAACCTGAGATATTTGCACGCTATGAGAAATGATAAGATCTTGCATGCATATATTATTTTAATTCTGTATGCATACACATGTTTGAGCAAATAAAATTTCTTATTCTTCTTCTTATTGATAGGTTGTCAAGTATTACCAAAGTAACTATCCAAAGCAAGGCAATAACTAATTAGGCATACGTATATGGCATCTGGGTAATTAGTCATTAAGTTCGCCTCGGTACCTTTATGTGCAAAAAGTTAATAATGTCTGGAAGAGATCACGGCGATAAAGGCACCCATTGTATGTGTTTTATATATAAGTTTTTCTTCTTTATGTTTAATATAGCAAGTACAATAAAGTATATTATAATAAATAAATAAAGCATCAAATAGATAATAAAAACTATTTTCACTTACATCGTGTACTGCACATTGTATGTGTAACTCCCACTAAAGTATTTAATTTAATTCCACTCAACTTTCACATTTACCGATGAAATGAAATTAATAATGTACTAAACATGTGTAATAATAATGTTTAGTACATTATTAATTTATTACCTCTCTACGACGTGTGACAGTGTAAATGTTATACACATTTACACTTCTTTTTTTGTTTTAAATTTATTTGTTTGTTTTTTTTTTCGTAGAGAGGTGGCGCTACCATCGCTCTAAAATCCAAGGCGTGTGGCAGTGTCGCCGTGCGGGACTGAACTGTGAACCGAACTCCTATGGATTTGTAAACTCTCAATAATGCAGGAACATACCCCTCTCTCTCCCCTTCGTGTGTTTATGCATAAGGGTTGATTTCTGTGATACAAGGTTTAGATATCTTTAGTGAGGTAAAGACCGCAAAAAAAAACCTTATAATAATTATTTATATATATTATTTAGCCTAGAACTTAGCAGGCGACTTCGTTCGCTAAAATGTTTTCATAAAAACTTTAAAACCCTCGTTGTTAAAAACTAATAATGAGTCTTTAGTATTATGATTAGAATTGGTGGAATAAGATTCTGCCATACAAGGAGATAAGTTCGTACCTACAAGTAATTTCTTACCCTTCCACCTCCCACCCCTCTACTTTTTTTTGATAATTCATAGGGCAGAACAACGTTTGCCGGGTCAGCTAGTCAATAATTCTTCAGTAACTGAAAACCAGCGCTGGGTGTCTAACACCTAGCAAATGCTGAGGTGGTCACCCCTTCGGTGCGGGCACGCACGGCGCACTTTGTACTTTGTTCTTTTTTACTTTTTGTTTATAAGCGTTGTGCTGTGTCTGTCCCGAATAAAAGCATTTCTATTCTATTCTTATTCTTTTAGTACATGTGTTTATCAACTAACTCCTCCTAAACGGCTTTACCGACTTAGATGTAATTTTGTGTCGGTAATATTTAAGTGGGTGGCTGGATGGTTTGAAAAATTGGTCGGTGGCACTGTGATCGGGTTCTTAATTTTTTTTAATAACAATATGCCAGCTTTCGGGCCGGACAGTGTCTGTCGGCACCGCTAATATTTTTATAAACTTGTTATTTCAACGATACTATACTGTATTTGTATTATTTTATATAATATAAACTAGTGCTTGACTACGATCCCACCTGATAGTAAGCAGTGATGCAATCGTTGATGGTGAGGCGTACTCGTTTATAAAGAGCCCCTCACTCTAGCCTCGAAGGCACCCGTCGGAGGGGAAGACCGCAGCAGGCAAATTGTTTCGTTTTAGACAATTGATAGCTCGGTCAAAATTATGCATTTTACGATTAAAAATCACACCACAAGATCAATGTTAAAATCGGTCTAAATAAAGCCCTTTTGAAGTGCCGTGCTTCACCGAGGCTATGGATGCCTGGAGAATCGCTTGCCCGAATACAAATCCGCCTGACAACCTTACCTCCTAGAGACGGTGGGATGAGCCGCTCTGCAAAGTAGTCCAGAAAAACCTAATCCTAACATCTGCTACTTCTGCGGAGCGTGCGCGCCTCCTAGCTGTGGGAAATTGGGAATCAGGTCTTTGGCTTCACGCACTGCTGTCGTCGAATATTGGCACCTTATTCGACGATACTACTTTCCGCCTAGCTGTTGCCCTACGCCTAGGCGCTCCTTGCTGTTCTCCTCATCGCTGCCACTGTGGCGAAGTTGTCAACAGCCTTGGCCACCACGGCCTGTCATGCAGTCGAAGCGCGGGACGGATAGCACGGCACGCGAATATTAACGACATCATCCGACGAGCCCTTGTCACCGTCGGCGTTCCGGCTGTTTTGGAACCTAATGGCCTGGCACGCGACGATGGTAAGAGACCGGACGGTATGTCTTTATTTCCGTGGAAGATGGGTAGGCCTTTAGTGTGGGACGCTACCTGTGTCGACACTCTTGCGCCATCCCATCTTCCTAGCTCCTCGTGCTGTGCTGGTGCTGCTGCTGCGGCTGCGGAGAACCTCAAGCGGCGGAAATATAACAACCTCGTCGGAAGTTATATTTTTGAGCCGTTTGGGGTTGAAACTCTTGGGTCGTGGGGTCCGAGTGCTCATAAGCTTTTCAAAGAACTATCCAGACGCTTAGTTGACACTTCGCGTGACCCAAGGGCTGGCTTTTACCTCGGTCAGAGATTAAGCATTGCCATACAACGTGGCAATGCCGCCAGCCTTTTGGGCACACTTCCAGTCGACAGCGATGCGGAGGAATTTTATGACGCCATATTTTAGCTAGTAGTTTGTCTTTAGTGTATATATAGTTTTAATTAGTTAAGTGTTTTTTATCAATTAATTGTGAATAAAGCCCTAGATGATGATACTATTTAAATTTTAGATAGCAATAAATGAAAGTTACATTTAGGTAAACCAATCTGTGATTAAATGTAATTTTAAATTATCTGTCTTTGTAACAAAATTAAATGATGGTGGTATATTTTACCCAAATCATTTTATAAATTAAAGATAATATGAATTTAATGCAAGAATAATATACATTTTAAATAAATTGTGTACAAAATTATGTTGCTCTTTTTTAAATTAAAAATACCCAAGGCACTCAGATACAGTGTGAAATTCTTCTATAATTTTCCTTTATTTGTAAGCATTTTAGTTTTTATGTTATGCATACAAACTAAAATGCTCCACCTCTTATATCTGTATCTGAAAACATGCAGCTAATCGTTCGAACCCACGATCTCAAGCATGAAAGGCGATGTGTTAACTACTGAGCTATCATGAGTGATACTTTTAGGGTTCCGAACCTCAGTCGGCCAAAGCGTAGGAGAAGGAAAGAGCCGACCCGGTAATCAAATGACGGTCATTTAAAGCAGAATCAATTTCTCCTTT
Organism: Mythimna pallens; assembly: GCA_961205895.1. Classification (NCBI taxonomy): domain Eukaryota; kingdom Metazoa; phylum Arthropoda; class Insecta; order Lepidoptera; family Noctuidae; genus Mythimna; species Mythimna pallens. The sequence continues at coordinate 4,158,487 of OY540824.1, forward strand.
TCAATCACAGATTTCTGCTATAAAGAAAATTTTCGGGTACGTAAAAAGACCATAGAACATCTAATTGTTAAAATAGGTCATCGACTTGAACACAATACAAGCCGAAACCACACTCATCATGATTCAAAAAATCAAATATCATGATTTCATCATGATTTGAAAAATTTGGGTCTTATTTTCATAAAACAATAAAAAGTCGATGAAAAATAATCAAATACATTCAGTCAGAAAAGTATCGGGAATGGATGATTTGTTTATAGTTCCAAATTTAAATTTTTGTTGTTGGTAGATTGGCACAACTGTTTTCCATTTTGGAGCGGAGTTTGAGTTATTTATATTAATTAAATACAGTGCTGTTTTTAGTTATATCATATCTAGTGTATTGCGAATTTCATAATGAACAAAAACATCGAACAAAGAGTTTGTCTTAAATTCTACATCGCCAATGGAATTTCGTGTTCGGAGTCACTAAAATGTTACAGAAGGCTTACAGTGAATCGACTTTATAAAAAACACGTGCTTATGAGTAGAAAGCGTTCAAAAGCGGTCGAGATGTGATGGAAGATTTACCTCGCTCTGGTAGGCCATGAACGTCTTCAACTGAAGTTAACATCGCAAAAGTGAAGGAAATAGTGACTGAAAATCCTCATTCAACTTTGAGAGAGATAGCCGCCGAATTTTCTGTATCTCACAAGTCGATCCGCATCCTTTTAACTAATAATTTAGATGTGAAACATGTTAGCCGCTCGGCTAGTCCCAAAATACCTGAATTTTGTCCAAAAACTCAATCGCATGAGAGTCGCTGAGCACATGCTAGAACGAGTCAATTCCGACCCAAAATTCATGAAACGCATTGTTACCGCTGACGAGACGTGGGTTTACGAGTTTGACATGCAAACTAGTCAACAAGCTTCGGAGTGGCGCCTTCCAACTGAACCGAAACCGAAAAAACCACGCCAAAGTCGATCAAAAATCAAAGTCATGTTGACTGTTTTCTTTGATTATCGTGGTGCACTCGGAATTCTTGCCGGAAGGTCAAACGGTAAATAAAGGATATTATTTGAGCGTTATGCGGTATTTAAGAGAGCAAATTCGACGAAACGGCCAGATTTAAGGAAAGAAAATTCTTGGATTTTGCACCACTACAATGCGCCTTCGCACAAGGCTATCATTGTGAACGAATTTTTGAACAAACACTCAACAAATACCATAGAGCAACCACCATATTCACCAGATATGGCTCCAGCCGACTTCTTTCTTTTTCCTATACTCAAATTACCACTTCGTGGCACCCGTTTTCAATCGGTAGAAGACATAAAGCTTAAAATTCGCGGTGAGAACTGAACTCAATTTCGGCAATAGAATTAAAAAAATGTTTTGATGATTGGATTATTCGTTGGCGTAAGTGTATCGTTTCTGAAGGAGGATACTTTCACACAACACCGTCTAGTCCCAAGGTAAGCAGAGCTTGTGTTATGAGTACTAGACAACTGATAAACATACTTAAATAGTTCTAAATACATACATATTATAGATTAATAACACCCAGACACAGAACAAATGATCGTGCTCATCACACAAACATTTGTCCTGGGTGGGAATCGAACCCACGACCTCCGGCATAGCAGTCAGGGCCACTAACCACTAGACCAACAGGCCAGTCAATGAAACTTTGAAGGTGATAAAATAAATTAAGATGAATAACAAACATTTTATGTATTATTGATACTTTTCCGAGTACTTTGACAGAGTAGTACTTGTCTGTGCGCCGTGTACTCTCTATTAGGTACTGGTATTAGGTATTAGGTACCTTTTCCTTGTTGGGGGTATCTATGGAGACGAGCTTTTTCCTTGTTAGCGGGTATCTATGGAGACGAGCTTTTTCCTTGTTAGGGGGTATCTATGGAGACGAGCTTTTTCCTTGTTAGGGGATGTCTATGAATACCCCCTAACAAGGAGCCTTTTCCTCATATATTTTAACGAGCAGCAGCCCGCTGGTATAATTAGCCGCCAAGGATTTCGTAAATTAGCAACACCCTTGGCAAACCGTTAATGTAATGAACAAATTTGTAATTTTTTGCTTGATTTTTATACTGTTCCATTTTTTGTCAATTATCATTTGCGGACCTTGTATTTACAATTAATTTAATTTTGATAGTAGGTATATATATATTGACATTACCATCGCTATTTTATATGCCTTTCGGCGGAACATTGGATGTACCAAACATATATTATAAGATCATTGTACCCTTTGTTCACAAAATCAATAAATGAATTGAATTGAACAAATCAAAAAATAAATCAAAATTGTTAACCGTTTAGATAACTATTTTATCTTTGTATATTTCACCGGAAAATTTTAGACTCCGTATGATTGTAATGAATCTTTATAGATTATAATTTCTCGATATATAGGGTGTTTGGTGCATCGTGAGCCAAATTAAAATGGTCGACGGGAGGAGCCATCTGCTATCCTTCCAGACCCCTAAACATTTCTCATACCCTGTGGATTTTTTTTCATCGACTTTTTATTGTTTTATGAAAATAAGGCCCAAATTTTTCATTCAAATACAAATTTTAAAAAATATAAAGCTTAGAATCTGAATTTTAATTTTATTTCGATGCGTATTGTATTAGATCACTTTAAAATTAGTCACAAAGTTGTGGACTTAAATTAAAGCTTTCCATGTTACAGCTATTTACTTGGCTATAAAAAAAAACCAAAAGCGACCGGAATCTTCCAATTTCCTCAAAAATTCTCTAGTTTATCTTCTTGCTAGTGATGTGCCACATGCCATAAAAATCTTTTTATAACTTTGTGAATTCGCTAGAATTCACAAAGTTAGCTTTAATTTAAGTCCAAAACTTTGCAAGTAAATTTTATTTTAAAAAATACTAGATAGCTTATGTCACTAATTTTAAATTTAAAAGTACTCTAATTTAATACACATCTAAATAAAATTAAAATTCAGAATCTACGCCTTATATATTTAAAAATAAAAAATGTATTTGAATGAAAAATTTGGGTGTTTTTTTCATAAAACAATAAAAAGTCGGTGAAAAAAATCCACAGGGCATGAGAAGTGTTTAGGGGTCTGAAAGAATAGCAGATGACCCCTCCCGTTGACCATTTCAATTTGGCATACGATGCACCAAACATCCTGTATTAAGTATGGAAAAATCGTTCTGTATAACCTATAAAGTTTATTCTATTCTACGATAAATCCACATCCAAATTCATTTCCAGTTTCCACCATAACCGCGTTTTATTTAGATTTTTTTTTACAATTTCTCGCGATATTTTACAATCGTACGGAGTTTGCAATTTCCCGCTGACATACATCTTGTTGTGACCTCACCCTTAGTCTCTTCAGTGTAAAATTCCGCGATATTTAGGCATAATAATCGAAGCAGAACCTAATTATACAATTCTAAGGCAATGAGAATGAAATAAACAATAATCTCTGCGGATGGAAAATTAGTAGCGGTTTTAATTATGGGCAAATTGATTTCTTGTGGATATCGTCATAGTAGTTTTGACGTGACAACGTCTTATAAATTGGTTTGCCGGGTGACACTTCAAGAAACTGCGTTACGCTCCGCTCACGTTATGCGCTCACAATGAGAGCGAGTGAGAGGCACGCGTCCCTTCCACTCGGGCATGGTTAGCCCGCCTAAGAGCGAGAGAGACAGACATAAAAAGTGAAAGGCACGCGTCCTACTATACGAATGAATATTCACATTAAAATTATTTTACCACTCAAAGTCGTTGTCACGTAAAACTTTCGCCCGTATACCGACTTTACAGGCAACCAATTTTTTTATCTCAAGCGTCTGCGCAACTGGACAATGTATATGTAAACTCATTGATAAAAATGGAGCTGAGAATTTAATGTAGTGTTGACTACCTCAGCAAAGCGCATTCACATTCTTTTCCATTTTTTTGTTCTTTGGTATATGCAATTAGCATCAATTTTTCTGACTGACTTCTTAGCATTTCAAAAGTGCATTTAATGGTTTATTTGAAATAAAATGCTTTAAATCTTTGAATCTTGAAGTTTGCCGAGTAGGAACTAGATACATTTGCTGACAAGTATTACAAAAATATTAGAACATATACATCCCTAATACTAATGGTTTAAAACAAATGAACTATTCATACAAAGACATAAAAAAAAAAACAAAAGGAGAATATAAAAAAAAAACAAGAAACAAACGTAGTGAAAAATAAGGACTTACTGCATCATTGTTGAGAGGTGATGGATGTGAAGATCAATCTGGCGATGTAGGTCTGAGGACGAGGTGAGCAGCACTCAATACGCGTCTGTGCAGAGAGGGCACGCCGGGGACTATGAACCAAAGGGTATGTAAAGCTAAACGCTTTCTGTGAACTGTGTTCCTGAATTGCGCGCGCAACCCCAGAGGGTGCGATTGGGATAAAGGATGCCAACCTGTTGTCCGCGTACAAAGACCTTACCAAAAGTAAAATGCGAATCATATAAGATTGGGAATGTCAATGTCCTCTACTTGTCAAATGTTACTTGAAAACTACAGTAAAAAAATAGTTTATTTTGATACAAGTGCAGAAAGTTTGTCATTGCGACCGAGGCGAAATTCGCACGAGCCATAGGCGAGTGTGTTATTGTGCCGAGACCTGCGGTGACAAATTTGCACGTGTATCAAACGACTTTTTTCAATACACTTACGAAGAAATGAACAAACGGGGGTTGACCGGCGACTCTGGGGGTCGACGCGCGCCCATCCTGATACGATAAATGTAATATTTATTTAACATTGTGGCGGGGGAGAGCACGCGCACTTTTCTGCACTAGTGCGGAAAACAGTCTATTGCGTGCTTAAAAGCGGTGGAATAAGAGCGGGTTTTCAAGTAAGTGTATTGAAAAATGCATTGAGTATTGACTGGACACCCCTGCAGGAAACTGTTTCAGTGTATGACAAAGTTTGTGTCAATCAATCAATCAATCAAAATATTTATTTGCTAGAATATGGTACATAAGGTGTTACAGTACATTTGTTTCAGCATATCCTGACAAACATAGCGTGCAAATATATACAGTCAGTGTTGTCAATTATTCGATCTTGTAGATTACAGATTCTATTGACTTGTCTTCTAAATCGTCCTTAACGGTAGTATACCGTCTTTTTAACCGACTTCAAAAAGGAGGAGGTTATAATTATGTTCCGTTGAATGTATGTTTTTTTTTTTTTTTTATGTATTCTCACCGATTTCTCGGTCAATTGTGGACCGATTTTAATTTATTTATTTTTTTTGATTTATGGGTTATGCTTCCGATTTGGTCCCATAGAAATATTGTTATGATCTGATCATGAACTTCGAAGATATGGAACTGAACTCCTCATAGGATCACAGCAGAACCGTCGTAACAAGTAAAATTGCATTGTTTGTACGTGCAGTCGCTGATTGACTGAAAGAAGAGGGGGAATATATCGAACTGATCTGATGGTGAAGCCTGGAGTTAGGCACCGGAACTCTGTATTAAATTAATGTAATCTAACCGTGTTTGGAATTATTAGATTTGTTATGAGATGCACTCTGACTATAAGGTATTAAGGTTTGGCTGAGGGGCACTTTTTAGTGGTGGTACCGTAACTATAAAGAGTAAAATATTTTTTTTTTACTAAATAAAACAACCCGATTTCAAAGTAAAAAAAAAACACTGAAAAGTGCAAAATAACTTTAATTTCGGAAGTCGATGTTAAATAACGAAGAGACAAAACTATTATAGAAACACCGACTTCCGAAATTAAAGTTATTTTGCACTTTTCAGTGTTTTTTTTTTTCTTTGAAGTCGGTTTTTTTTATGTAAAACGTTTTTTTAAACAATAACAGATAAAAAGTATTTTTTTAAACATTGTAAACTATTTGATAAATGTTTGTAAATAATAATCGACATGCAGTATACATTTTTCTTATGTCATTTTAGACTTATTTGTGGTAGCCGAAGTCTGTCTTTATGTCGTGTCCTGCTATTTGGCCTGTCAGTATTCGTCTCGAAAATATTGTAGTATTTCTTAACAAAAACACATATTTCAAAAATATATAAACATGGTAAAGGTAGAACTTTAAGTTTTTGAAATAGTGGCTTACAGCTGTCTAAAAAGTGAGCTCCACAAATGGCTCGAATACATTTTTTTGAGCTTTAAAAACTCTATCGAAATCTACTGAGTTACCTCATATTATAATACCGTATCGAAGTACGGATGATACATAACCATGGTAAACCAGCATTACAGTATCACAGTTTACCGTTTGTCTAATTCTTTTCAAGACATATATAAAACGATTTATTTTTGTAAGAATTTTATCTATATGTGCTTTCCGGTTGCAATTTTTGTCGATCGTTATACCCAAAAGAACACAATTATCGAGAATTGTCAAGTGAGAATCTTTATAATGAATGTCAAGCTTATTTATGTTTGAATTCTATTTCTGAATTTGTATGATGTTTGTTTTAGTCATTTTTGATTTTCAAGTTATTTATTTCGAGCCAGTCGATTGCATTATCCAAAGGCTGGACGATTTTATTTTCGAAATTATTGTCAGTGTCACTCTTAAGCATTATTGTCGTGTCATCAGCAAATAGTATGCAATCTTTGCCTGTCGCCTCTGGGATGTCGTTGATGTAAACTAGAAAGAGTGGTGGGGATAATATACCTTACCTCCCTGTGGGGTGTCATAATTGTTTTGCTTATATTCAGACCTATAGGTTCTTTTCTCATTCTGACAGATTTTTGTTACTTCCACGCATTGTTCAATTTCAAAAAAGTAACTTTTGATCCAGTCGTTGGCCTTACCCCGGATTCCGTAATGCTCAAGCTAAGAGAATAGTGTTTTATGGCAAACAAAATCTGTCTTCAACAGTGTTGTGACCAAATTATGTGACACACATGCTTCTGTCAGAAAAGTTAAGCTGACGCGTCCACCTGCACCCTGGATGAACACTGTAGTTCGGATGGCAAATCGTGCGTTTCGGAAATTTAAAAAGTGGGCAAGTGCGAGCCGGCTCGCGCACTTAAGGTTCCGTACAAATTGAAAGATAAATTGTGGTTTCCGATTTATGACGTATTAAAAAAAAACCCACTCACTAGATCACGTTCAAACCAATTTTCGGTGGAAGTTTACATGGTAATGTAGGTACATCATATATTTTTTTTAGTTTTATCATTCTCTCATTTTAGAAGTAACGGGGGGGGGACATTTTACCACTTTTTAGAATTCTCTTTCGCGCAAACTATTCAGTTTAGAAAGTGGGTTTGATGCAAAAAAATTGTAGAGTTTCAGTTCTAAGTATGGGGAACCCCTAAAATTTATTGTTATAGTTTTCTATTTTTGTGTGAAAATATTAATGTGGTTCACAGAATACATCTACTTACCAAGTTTCAACAGTATAGTTCTTATGATTTGGGAAAAAAGTGGCTGTGACATACGGACGGACAGACAGACAGACATGATGAATCTATAAGGGTCCCGTTTTTTGCCATTTGGCTACGGAACCCTAAAAGATAGCTCTGAGGACAACTGAACTATCTTCAAAACTGCTAAAAACAACGTGTAACAAGGGGTGCCGGCTTTTAAAAAACCTCATGGTTGCTCATACTCATTTGATGACTCGAAAAGGTGGCGAAGTGTGAGAAGAGAAATGTACACTGATCGCCATTTTGTTAACGGATACTCGAATCAGTAACTGGCATCCGTCGGCCGCATCGTTAGTAAATAATAAATTGAACCAACATCACATACATTTTCCTTGTCCCAAATTAAGGGGCAATTCCGCTATAGACGATTTCCGACATGATTTTTTCAATCACGCTATCACTTGTTTTTTTTTTTGTTATTAGTGCAAAGAAGAAGTCTTAAATATAATAATAAATTTACGTTGTGTGGACCGCCCGGAGGACACGGTGGAGCATACGGTAGATGTGTGCCCCGCTTTGGCAGAGCAGTGTCCTCGTGGGGGCGATCGGCGGCAGCAATTACTCGCGCCGGGCCTTGGTACAGGCCATGGTCCGGAGCGAGGAGAAGTGGCAGGCGGTTGCCTCCTTCTGCGAAGCAGTAATGCTAGCAAAGGAGGCGGCTGATCGCGTGAGGCAACGGTCCTCACGCCCCAATTGCCGCCGGGATACCGATCCGGATTTCCGGTCACCGTAGGCGCAGGCTTGCGGACGGCGAACGATGGGTGGCTCGCCGTCCGATCGTCCGGTAACTGTCCGGACCGAGCCCAAGTCGTCGACGGCGTGTAGTGCTCCACGCGCGCCTCAAGAAGATGTCAGCAACCGTAGGGGCCCAGCAGGGTCGAGGCCTACTGGGGTCATGGGTCATGCGCCTGGAAAAATGGCAAAGAAGGAACAGGAGTGGGTTTTTAGTCATTAGATGATTTTCCCACTCGAAATAATAATAATAATAATAAATTTATTTTTATTTGACTTTATACCATATCTTCTTTTTTGGTGCGTTTGAAAATAATACCATCCGGAGAATTGGTATAACTGTAAAATCATAACTAGCAACAGTGGCGCGAAACAGTTGTTGTTGATAGTTTGAGGGAGGTTTGAGGCTATGTTTTACCGGGTAAATGTGAAGTGACAATATTATAATGTCAGGATTGAGAATAGATTCAAACACGAGCTCGGGTGACATGATACTAACTTTACTGTGGATAAACATTGAATATATATAGGTTACATCGATCAAACTATAATAGGTACATGCTTATATCTCCCTCCATATGGAGAAATAAAATAAAACATTAATGGCTTTATTTTATTTTTAAACTTAATACTAAATTGTTAACAATTACATTTGATATGGTTTCATTTTCTTAACAATAATAATTGTTCCATATATGTGACACAATTTGGTAATTAATCATTTATACACTTGTCTACACTAAGTTGCATTTGGAGTATGCACTTTTGTACGGTTTTTGTGAACAGTATCGGGTTTGCCGTCTTTTAATATTTGTACATTTGGTGATTCGTCTTTCAAAACAATATACGAACCTAACTAGATTTTGGATAACTTATTACCAGTTTCATTTCGAATTAAAATCATGTCGTCCTTTTTGTATTTAATGGGATTTTTTGTCATATTTTCCCTTTCGCAATATTTTGGATTGAATCAAATTTTCACGCGCTTCTTTCAAGGACATCTGTAGTCGATATTTTAGTTCTAATGGATAGCTATCATGATTATACAGTGGTCCTATGGTTTTCGTTAGACTACTGGGTAAATTAAATTTTTTACCAAATACCTACTAGTTCAAAAGGTGTATATTTGATCTCAGAATGAACAGATGTATTATAACTAAAACATGAATTCAGTTCCTCTGTCGGTTGCTATTTCCTTGGGGATTCCATAGCGTAGTACAAAGTTGTTTACGAAGGTTTTAGCGATTACAGTGCTGCTTTTGGTTACTAACGGATAAGCTTCTACATATTTGGTTAACACGTTGGCTGCCATACGAGTATACTCGTAGTAACTTTTTTTTATGCCCATTGCCACCATACAAAATGGTATGATTTCATAGTGATGTACCCAAAAAAAATTCTATTAAACTTTTTTTTCTGATTAAATAATGTTTTACTTCAAATGCCAAAAAATGTAACCCCGCCCTCCTTTCACTGCCACTTGCCTAGAATTCGTTAGAAATCGCATACAATCAACTACGAGAATAGTCGTAGTTGGCAGTGGGGCCCAGATCTTGTACTACGTGTATACTCGTAGGTTAGCAGTCAACGTGTTAACTCACATTGAAGCGTTAATATATACGACGAGTTATGCATCTTTGTCTAATGGACCTACTACATCCAGATATAGCTTTTCAAAAGTGGAGTGGGCCGTGGTTGATATTACCATTATTTCTTTAATACGCACTGAGTGCTTTTGCTTTAGACACTTGTCACAACTCTTTATAAATTGTGTAATATCACGCTCCAGTCCTACCCAGAAATAATACTTTTTATATTATTGACCATTCGTCTGATACCTGCGTGGCCACTCGTAGGTAACAGATGAAAGTCGTTGAGAATAACTTTTCTCTCGTCTTTATCTTCTATCCTTTCAACATCTTTCAATACACATGAACGGGGACCGGTCCAACTATTTGTTGTTTTTATAGTTTGTGCTAGTCTTTTTATAAAAGAATTATTTAATTTATCCCTTTTTATATACACTTCATTTATATTTATCTTTTTACAAAACATTTCCAGTTCTCTCGCAAAAGCGTCTGGCGTCAGTTGCGATCGAGAAGCTGGTTGTATGTAAATAATCATTTGTTTTGGCACAAACATAAACTTTTCATTTTCCTTCTCTATCATTTTTTCTTTCCTTAATTTACGTAAAGTCTGATTACTTATAAATCTGAGCTTCTTTTCTTTCTTTCAACTCATAGTAAATATGAGTTTCCACAACGCTTGGTTGATCAGACCAGTCATCTAGTATATATGTCATCGACCAGTCATCTACTATATAGTAGAGACTATAGCATCCGAAGTGTCTTGTGTAGGAACAAACTTACTTTTCTGTGCTCGCGTCATCACATTCATCATGTTTTCATGCATGTCTCGCAAATCTTTAGATGTTATGACAACTCGAGACAATGCGTCTGCAGCTGCATTGTCCGAGCCTTTAACATACTCCACACTAAAATCATATTCTTCTAATGACAATCTAAATTTTAATAACCTACTGGATGGATCTTTTATATTAAATAAGTATATTAAAGGTTTGTGATCGGTTTTTATTTTAAATTTACGACCATAAAGGTCTGGTCTGAAATGTTTTACAGCCCAAACAATCGCTAGCAACTCTTTCTCAATTGTCGGGTAAAGTTTATCCGCTTTGTTTAAAGTTCTACTAGCATACGCTACTGGTTTCCCATTTTGGTTAGCTAAAATAGCTCCTATCGCTAACCCAGATGCGTCTGTCTGAAGGACAAACTCATTTTTATTTGAAAAATCAGGGTACTGTACTACTGGTGGTGAAATTAATTTTTGTTTTAATAAGTCAAATGCTTTTTGGCAATTTTCTGACTACTCGAATTTAATATTTTTCTTTGATAAATTGTTTAAAGGTTGTGCAATTGCAGTAATAATTAGCAAATGCGACAAATCGCTTAACATCATCCGAATTACATGGTTTTGGACAGTTTTTAACTGCTTCTAATTGTTGTGGGTCCGGTAAAACACCCTCTGACGATATGACATGGCCTAAATATAATAAAATATCCTTCCTCAAAAATTACATTTGACTGAATTCAATTTTAGTTTTGTATTTCGTAACCGTTCAAATACATCTAATAAATTTTTAATTGCTGAATCTAAGCTTTTCCCATAAACAACCAAATCGTCTAAATATACATGACATTTGTCATATGTTAAACCAGCCATGGCTATGTTCATCATTCTTGAAAACGAATTTGGACTTGTTTTGAGTCCCATTGGCATTCTGGTCATTTGGTATTGTCCGGAATTAAATGCTGTATATTTCCGACTTTCTTTATCAAGGTTAACATTATAAAATCCTTAGTATAGAACTCTTTCAGGATGCGTTTATTTTACAATAACTCTTTTAACTTTTTTAATAATACTTGACTCTCTAGTCAAGTATGTCTGTAATATTCAGCAGTGGGAACTTGTCATCTTTAATGTTATTGTTTAATTTTTTATAGTCTATGACCAAACGCCATTTCTTTTCCCCAAAAGCGTTTTGTTTCTTGGGTACTAATCACACCGGGCTTGACCATTCACTCTTACAGGGTTCTATTATATTTCGAGACAACATGTCATTTATTTGTTTTTGAACCTCAGTTGTGTATATTTATTTATTTATTTATTTATTGACACATCAACGACTTATTCACTAATTGTTTACATTAGATGTTATGACATTCTTGTATTGTGCGGTGAATTCGTCACTTATAGGCGTGCACAGCACTTAACGGTAAGCAATAATCAGAAGTTAAAAAAAAAGATGACAACATAAAATAGTACTAGTTATTGAATTAGGAACAATAAAAATTATGAACATTAATTAAACTGGAATATAAAATCAAATATAAATTAGAACTTAAAATAACAAATAAATTAGGACACATTACATTGATTTTAATTCAAATAGATTGTATTGTCAGAAATTGAAATTAAAATATACCAAAAATCAATAACATCGATTAAGTTGAAATATAAAATCAACATTAACATTTTAACATATGAAATTTCTCATTAAAATAACAGAAAACCTAAAAACCAAGCGAAAAATATTTAAAAAAAAATACAAACTGATTAGGACACATTACATTAATTACAAGTATAATAGATTAATATTTTTTTTATTTAACACTTCAAATTAAAATTAAAAGTTAATAACCTCAGTTGTGTTGTGGTCAAGGTGTCACCTGGTAAATAAAAAATATCCGAATATTTAGCACATAATTTTTGAATAGAAATCTGTTCTTCAGAATATAAATTTTTCAAATTTAACTGAGATAACAAAGACTTCACGCGTTCCGCGTTACGTAAACAACTGTCAAATGTACACAAATTATATTCACTTAGTTTATGTATAGCTAGTTTAATTTCATTCAATGTTAGTGAATTTTCAGTTGTATTTAATATTTTAATTGGGATCTTGCTGGTGACCCTATACTACTAGCCAAAAAGACACCTTCGCATAGCTCTGTCGCGCAGACCACGCACTCATTATTTCCATTTGTTTCTATATAATATATAGTCTCCGACCTCGACGGTATGTTAAGTTTGTTTTTCCTGACTACTCTATACATTTCGTAGTTTTGATATACCTACCTTGACTTAAAAAATATAGTTTGCTCTCTTATTTTGTTCCTATGTAAGTAAAATTAATGTTTATGTTGACTTAAATTAGACTGGTTGCACCCGCGATAATTTGGTGTTGCACCCGCGATTATTAAAAGAAATAATAATTCATTGTTTATTTTTGTTTCGTTAAGAGTTTTTTGGAGATCAGGAACAACGAAGGTACCACAAACACCCTGACCCAACACAAATATCTGTTACATCAACAAACATTTGTGTTGGTGCGGGAATCGAACCCGCGACCCTTGCGTCTCAAACGGCGCTCTGAACCACTGCGCTAAACGGGTCGTCGAGTTATGAATAAACGCCCATCCCTAAAAGGCGATTATTGATCTGTTTCCTGATGTCCATTCTCAGGGGTGCTCGGCACCCACTGTTTATGTCTCATCTCGAGCGAGAGGGGTGCTCGAGCCGGAGTCGGAGCCCCTGGGTGTAACTGTAACTAGATAATATACAACGCTACTTGATAACTTAACTTCGTTATCTTCTGATAACTGGAAATTCCTCGGCACTCTAGCTGTCGGAAAATCGCGATATTGAGACCTTCCTAGCATAATTGGTTTGGACGAGCTAAACTGCTTTTTTCCACCGTTCTTACGCTTGATAGTCTAACCAAAATAATGTCAAACTATTAATTTCCTTGGTAATCTGACACGCCCCAATATTACCCCATTTGTTTTCACTCCAGTCAATCCGGGAGAGATCAAAAAGCTTAGGCCGAGTCCCCACTATGTCGGACCGGTAAAACTATGGTATGTATGGTATACTATACCGGTAAATCATATTAGGAACTAAAAAATCTAACAATTAGGTAGGTATTATTTGCCTAGATTAAATGCTAAACAAAATCTGCCTTTGATTCCACTTCTGTGTAACTGATGTACGGAGTAAAATCTACAAAATTTTCTGTCTATCTACTTAATTTTTAACCTACACATACACACACACACTCACACACCATCACACACACACATTCCAAAAACACTCTCACTAAGTGAACTGGAGCACCTGGATCTCACTTTTGTTTTAAATTATTAAATGATTTTAATTAATTAATTGTTATAATATAAATAAATTGTAATTATAATTCAAATGAATGGGTAGTTGCTTAACCTATTCTAATTCTAGATTAAGAGTAATTAAGTCTAACTGCGAATATAAATTAACTGTAAATTTATTATTATAAATTTTGGAACGCCGACATCTCCCCTCTTGGAGGTGGGCTGTAATGGCTACAACACAAGTTTAAACTAATGTAGTTGTTAACGAACACTTAAAATTTTGTAAACAAGTTGTATTGTTCCAGTAAAAATATTATTATTATTCCATTTATTAAATTTATATACATATTGATTACATTTTTAAATATTTCTTAAAAAAAAAAATATATAAATATAATAAATAGTTATCCACCGGCATCGGGAACAGGGTCCAAGCTACCGGTGGTCAGGGCTCCTGAGAGAAGAATCTCCTAATAATGTGCGCCGTGTCCAGGAGTACTGCTTTCTGAATCAGGCCCTTGATCCAGCTGCCTAACGAGAGCCTCCTCAGATGTTGATCGAGGCTCTTAGCTATTAAGCCATTGGCCGTTACGACTATCGGCACAATGATTGTTCTATCCACTTCTCACATGTTGACAACCTTGCGAGCTAAGTCAAGATAGTTTGCTTATCTTTCTCAGCTTTCACGAGGTTCTCGTCATGAGGGACCGCTATATCAACAATCATTGTGCGACGCTCTAGTCGATCTATCAACACTATATCTGGTTTATTGGCAACAATAGTCCTGACAGTGATAATAGATCGATCCCAATATAATGTGATATTGCCATTGTTAAGAACTGGGTCGGGTACATACCTATAGTACGGTACATCTGATTCCACTGTTAAGGCTGTATAGCACATCAGTAAAAAATATTTCTTAGATGGGTTGGTATGCTACAGACCTTTGTTGATTTTATAAGTCAAATGTTTTTCATAAAAAGAAAAATATTTTCTAATAAATGGCGTTAACATTATTATGTAATGTGTAATCCATGTGTAATACACTCAGCTCAAACAGGTTACGGACCCAAGCACGAAAAGGAAAAAGCGTACGTAAATAAAAATGGATTATAGTACAAAAATTGACATAGGAAAGTTACATGGCAAAGAAAATTAGTCAACTTGGAAGTATAAGATCTCTATAATGTTTGATGGCACAAAAGGTGCTACAGATGCTGTGAAAGGTAAACTCCAAAAACCAACCCTTGCCGAAGGAGCAGGTGATGCTGAAGTAAGCAGCTATAATAAAGCGTTGGCTAGTTATAGGAATGCTGAAACGAGCGCTTTGCTCATGTTAACTACTAACATGTCAGAAGGCATATTAAAAAAGGTAATGAGGTATAGAACTGCATGTGATGTCTGGCAGGAGTTACATAGACTATTTGATGGACAGGAAGAGGACAGAGCCTACAACTTGTGTCTAGAATTCTTTGGACTTAAACAAAGTATGGCGGACGATATTCCCACACACATATCAAAGCTGAAGAATGTTTGGAATGATTTAAAGATCGAGGTTTCCAGAATTGACGCAAATGCTAAACTTCCTGAAATATTCCTCATATGTAAAGTCTTGGACACGCTGAATGATCGGTACTTCAACTTCAAGTCAAGCTGGCTAATGCTAAAGCAGACTGAAAGACTATTGATTGTTTAACAAGTCACCTCTGCACGTTCGAAAGAGAGCTAGGTAGTCAAGAGAACTCTAAACAGGAGGCGTTAGTGACTACACCAATTAAAAGAGAGTTAAAGCAAAGCAAGGACGAATAGCTGATTTGACACTACTGTTCTGGAAAAGGACATAAAATTCGCAAGTGCAAGAAGTGGATTAAAGATGGGAGGCCATCTAAGCCATCTTCAGGCATATCAGCACCTAACTCAAAGTCCAAGCTAGTGCAACAAATTTCATTAATGGTGAATGCGTACTCACAAGAACAAATCCAGGATAGAAATAACTGGTTTGTTGATAATGGCGCAACAACACACATTGCAGTAAAAAGCAATTTCTGCCTCGATTTTCATAAATTTCAGTTAGATCTACAGCAGCACAGGATAGAATGTAACCTTGATATAGAAGGCTCAACTAAAGTTTTTGCCAAGAGAGTACCTCATGGAGGAATCTACAAGTTGGACATGAAGACGGTCATGCCAGCAAAGCAAAGATCCATTGAGGTCAACGCAATCACTGGTTCTAATCTACTACAGCTTTACCATGAACGCTTCGCACATCAGGAGGGAGCTTGGAATTGATTTAAAACCAGACAATACAAAGTGCAAAGGTTGCATATATGGCAAACGCCAACGGTTTTCCAAAAAGTTTGGAACAAAGGAAAGAGCCAGGTGAACTTATTCACACTGATGTGTGTGGATCTTTTGCTGATAGCATCTCAAAGTATAAATATTTTATCTTATTTAAGGATGACTTTTCAAATTACCGCTTTGTATACTTCGTAAAGCACAAATCCGAAGTTAAGGATAAGCTGTTAAAAATTTTGCAAGAAGTTAAGACAGCTGGTGATACAGTGAAAACACTACTGAGCGACAATGGTGGCGAATTTGATAATGAAGCTATCCAAAAGATTCTACAAAATTTCGGAATTCAGCATAGACTGACAATGCCTTACACGCCAGAGCAGAATGGGTGTAGTGAGCGAGAAAACCGCACGCTTGTAGAAGCTGCAAGATCGATGCTACACGCGAGAGGAGAGATGCCACAAGTGCTCTGGGCAGAGCTCATAAACACTGCGGCATATGTTTTGAATAAGACAGGCCCTACCAGAGTAGACACAAAAGTACCCTTCGAGTTGTGGCACGGTAGCAAACCCAAGATTAGTCATTTCAAAATTATTGGAAATGAATGTTATGAAATCCAGTAAAAATAGTCAATCAAGATAAAAGTTTTAGTTCAAGTAGTAATAAAGATCCAGACTGTGTCGCCGAGCGCGACAGTACTAATGTCTCACTTCAGGCAGACTCCAAGTGGGGTGAAGTCAATCTGGTAGGATTCAACGCCACCAAAACACAAGCGTATTTGTTCACCACTAAAAGGAGCCCGTTCACCTTGGCTCTTGCTTTTCAGAATGTATCCCTGGAGTACCTATACCGACCGCCTTCAGCTCTTGGGAGTTGAAATTTCCTCAGACCTTAACTTTGGGTGGTTCATTGAGCCCAAAGCCAAGGTAGCAGGTAAAAGGTCCTGAGGGACAGCTTTTAATGTTATACAAAGCACAGGTCCGTTCGTGTGTGGAGTACTGCAGCCACATATGGGCTGGTGCTGCAAAATGCCACCTAGCAGCTTTGGACTCGGTGGAAATGCGTGCGAAGACACTAATTGGTGTTCCAGATCTGGTTAAGTCGAATCTACAAAGCCTTGGGCACAGGCGTAGGCTAGCCGTTTTACAGGATGCATTTTGGTAAGTGTGCGCGGGAATTGCATGACTTGATTCCACCATCTCATTTCTGCCATCGGGCAACCCGACGAACGGCGAGAATCCACCCTTACGTTGTTGAGATTCAAAATTCAAAAGCATTTATTTCAAATAAACCATTTACAGGCACTTTTGAAATGTCAAGAAGTCAGAAAAAATTATACTAATTGCACATTCCAAAGCGTAGATCTCTATGGAAAATAATGTGCAAGAAACTCCATGGACACTACGTAATAGCAACTGGCAGCTAAGAGATGATCAGTCTCAACTGACAGCGCCCGTTCACGGACCTCTGACGCGAATATTAGCACCACTCAGCTCAACTCATTGCTCAACCATTTTGAAGGGAACCGAATGAAGGTTGGAACCTTTGATTATAAACTTGTCTAGATAGAGCAATGCAAACATACGACGCGCTAAAACTGTCCCCAAATTGCGTGACATGTGTGAGTACCGCTCGTGTACTTATTGTCGTCAAACTTTCGAGGTGTGCGTGTTGAGGGATGCCTGCTCAAAATTATTAACTTTCCTTTTCTCCATTATTTAAGACGAAAGTTTAACAAAATAGGTTGAATGAAATAATTATTTTGTAGATTAAAGAAATAAAGAAAATACATTTATTTAGCACAGACTTAAAGACACACAATACTCCAGTTATATGTAAAACCAACAAATAAAAAATTATAAAGTCCGATGTAAGGCACATATTTCTACTATATAGGAATAAATGCCTCACGGCTGCACCAAACAGGCCCAATTCAGCAAAAATCTGAAACCCAAAATATTAGAAAAACTAAAAAAATTTAGTGCATGACGCCATCCATGGGTTTCACTTTTTTTTGTAGGTATAGATAAGTTATCATTTACTGATCAAATAAATAATGTAATTTTTAAAATAATAATGTTCTCCTGATCGAAAGATGATGTAATGATATTTGTATTTTGTTTCCCATAGTTTCGCCAAATCTCCCTAGTAATAAACTGACAACACTGGTTAATTGGAATAACATACAAAAAAACGAATTAAAATATCGTGTTTTCTATAATAATAGTGGTTAAATAATAAAATGTACCGATGAAAAGTGATCTTAGTGTTATTATATTGTTTTCCCACATAATTGCGGCACAGTCTGACAGCACAAACCCGGCTATATAATTATTTTTCGTGAGCACATTATCCTTAGTTGTTTCAAATGACACTGACGTAAGGAAGAAGTGAGTCTACCAATTTTAGTAGACTTTATTTGGGCCGTTTAGTACGGCCAATGTGGCATCTAGACAAGTATATAATCAAAGGATCCAAGACACGCGCCACACATGAGACATTTTAGTGAGCATGACAAACTCTCAACTGCTATGCTCATTTATGTCAAACAAGTCCAATAATAACCTAAAACCATAAAATAGCTCCATGGTACTCACATTTACAAACTTTGAAAAAAATGCTTCTACATTATACAATACTAAATACAATAATAATTAACTACAATAATATTATACAAATTTTACAAATTTAAAAAAAAACATGAAAGAATAATAATAATAATAGTTTAAAAACTAATCAATTTGTACACCCCGGTGGTAGTGGAGCTGGACCAGCATTGAGCCAAGCATTTTTATCTTGAATATAATCCTCCAACTTAAGCTTGCCTGCTTAATGTGCGTTTAATACAAGATTTAAATTTCGTTTCATTGAGTTCTAATATTTGGGGAGGTATTTTATTATAACATTTCAAACAGTACCCCATGAAAGAAAATGCCACTTTAGCCAGTCTGAAACCTGGTTGAACTAATTATTGGTCCCTATTTCTTGTAACATAATTATGTCTATCGCCTCTTTTGCTAAAAAAATGAAGATTTTTTCTAACGTACATGTTTTCATAGATATATTGACAAGGCACAGTCAATATGTTAATATCCTTAAACATTTCCCTTAGAGAATCGCACCGGCGGAGATTGTAAATAGCTCTGATAGCTCTTTTCTGTAGAATAAAAATTGAGTCGATGTCTGCAGCCCGTCCCCATAGTAGGATATCGTATGACATGATACTATGAAAATAACTTAAATAGACTAGTCTAGCGGTATCAACATCCGTAAATTGGCGGATTTTTCTAACAGCATATGCAGCTGAGTTAAGCCGTCCCGCAAGAGATGTTAAATGAGGACCCCATTGTAGCCTTGAGTCAAGCGTAATCCCTAGAAAAACCATTTTATCGACAAATTCTAGTTTCTCATTGTTCAATATTATGTCACAATCACTACTGTGGACATTCGGTAAGGAAAATCTGATGCATGAATTATTTCCCATTTAGAACTAGATTATTAGCAGTGAACCAGTTTTGGACCTGCAGTGGGGCGATATTTCCGTCGTCAATATTATTAGTCTTTCTATTAATCTTGAAAATCAAGGAAGTGTCGTAGGCAAACAACACCATATTAAGTTTGTTTTGCAACAAATAGGATAAATCATTAATATAAACTAAAAATAAAAAGGACCTAAAATTTAACCTTGGGGTTACCCCATTATCACATTTAATCTAGACGAATTGACACCGTTTATCTGAACTAGTTGCTGTCTGTCATTCAAATAAGATTTTAATAAGCTTAACGCTGTTTTGCCTAGTCCGTAATGCATATTGAAACCTCTAAGGCTAACCAAGCGTTTCGCCTCGTCGTTTATACCGCGTACATCGAGGGACTGGAACAACTTGCCTGCTGCGGTCTTACCGTCCGATTATAATTTAGGTGTCTTCAAGGCTAGAGTGAATAGGCTCTTAATAAACTAGTGCACCTCACCATCAAAGACTGCATCACTTACCATCAGGTGGGATCGCAGTCAAGCACTAGTTTAAACAATTAAAAAAAAACCGAACCCGTGGGCTGCGATACTATCAGTCGTCATATCATATGACTCATATGATCGTGTCGGCTTTGGATCAACTTCTTCCTGCTATATCTTACATAGTTAACTTTTCTCTTTACTCTGGCGATTTTTTCCTTGTAGCGTAAAGCCTATAAGGTTCGTCCTTTATCACCCACAAGATTTCCAATCACACTTTCTACTCACTTTTGTCCAAATTCTAACCTTCCGTTCCAGTCCAAAGTGCTCGAGGCCCTCGTTCATAAACAATGCTACATTTTCATTTATCAAAACTCCCTCATCAGCTTTTTGTTGGCCTGAGTCTTCAACCTATTTCAATCCGGTTTAGGCGCGGGCACAATACCGTGACAGCTCGCCTTAAAGTGACTGACAATATAAGGCGGAGAATGGAAGATACTAAAGTTACCACCGTGTTATTTCACTTTCCAATGCTTTTAACACTGACAGTCACGAAGTGCTCTTGTCTCTTCTTCCTTATCATAGGATCTCTCAGGAAGTAGGTACTGGAATGATTTTCTTCTTTCTTCAGGGTCGTCAGCAGTAACTGGTAATTTTTCATCAGGGTAGTGTGGTAGTGTGACCTTTCAGCTGGCGTCCTTTAAGGCAGTATTTTATCTCCTCTTTTGTTTACCATTTCTATTAATGTTTTACCTCTGAGCTTCATCTTTACGCCGACGTGCGCCGACGATTTGCAGCTCTACTGACAGTCAGGTGTTGACAACTTATCGGTACGATCGAGAAGCTGAAATAGGATTTAAGAATATTAAAAAGCTGGTCTGACCATTTTGAGGTGGCAGTTAGCCCTCTAAAATGTCAGGCTATCATATTAGGGAGCCCCCATAGGCTACTTGCTATATATTCTATGGGGTGATGGCACTTGAACACATTCGTAAGAAGTTGGTAGAATCATCACAGCGTTGATTTGTTAGATTCGTTTCTCATAATAATGTTGGTAATTTGTATGTATTTATATAAGAATGTACTGTAAAGCATAGGGTTAACTGTATTTCACGGGCTACTCTGTAGCATTCACACTAAGGTGGACGGAAACAGAAGCTTTTAAAAAATATAAATTTTCGAGCAATAAGCTCACACTCTGGCTACAAAGGATATCCTGGTGCGGCTCGCCCTCAAGAGATGAGACAAATATCTCTATTTGTCTCTAGCTACGCATAGCAAACAAGAAGTAGGTCAACCGGTCGGAAGTAAGCACTTTCACTCAATAGGCGTCATCACAGATGTTGCTTGTGATGCAGATCATGTAGAGAGACGAAGGAAACGGCAGCCGTTTCCTTGAGCCTTGAATCGTGACGCCCGTGAAGGGTATCACGATATACGCATGCGTGTTAGAGCTGAGTGTATTACACAGGGATTACACATTAGATAATGTTAACGGCATTTATTAATAGAACTGACATTAGTTTTTTACGAAAAACATTTGACTTACAAAATCAACAGCTCTGTAGCATAGCAACCCATCTAAGGAGTATTTTTACTGATGTGCTATACAACCTTAACACTTTCCCTCATCAGTTGAAAAAACTATGCAGCCCCAATTTGGCTCTCATCTCGTTGAGCGTTGGCCTTGGAACTGCCTTGGTCATAAGGTCAGCTAATTGGTCAGTAGAACTGGTTTTTTGTACATCTACTAAACCTTCTTGAACAGTCTCACGAACGAAGAAATGTCTCACTCTTATATGTTTCGTTCGCTTGTGAAATTCCGGATTGTGTGCGAGACGTATAGCTGCTTCGTTATCTACCTTCAATGTTGGTACGCCCTCTAATATTGTGAGTTGGTTATATAACCTTTGAAGCCATACTAGCTCACGTGCGCCTTCGCTCGCTGCAACAATCTCAGCTTCAGTTGTTGAAATTGCAACAGACGCTTGACGTTGGCTTAACCAGGAAACAATTCCTCCGGCGAATAAACATGCTACTCCTGTAGTAGAACGTCCAGTTTGTTCATCTCCAGCATGGTCAGCATCACTATAACCTTCAATAATGGCTCTCGTAGAGTCACATGTGTATTTGATGCCATAGCTAGCTGTTCCCTTCAAGTAGCGAAATATTCTTTTCACTTTCAACCAGTCTGCTTGAGTTGGATTCTCTAATTTTCTTGATACGACCCCGACAGCATAAGCAATATCCGGGCGCGTACCTGTCATGAGATACGCTAATGCGCCTACGGCTTCTCTATAGGGAAACTTTTCTCCAGATTCTTTCTCCTCAACTTTCCCTGTTTCTGAAGTCCTCTCTATAGGTGTCGAAATAGGATTGCATTCGGACATTCCGAATCGTTCGAGAATTTTCCTGACGTAAGATTGCTGTGTTATTATTACAGAGCCATCTGTTAATCTAGCAATCTCTAATCCTAAGTAGTAGGATGCTGGCTTGACAGTTATTTTAAGCGTATCCCCTAATTTTTTTAAGAATTGGTTCGCCAAAGCTTTATCTGTTGTGGCTACAAGCCCGTCATCCACGTATAAAGCTATTATAATTTTCTTGTCTCCTATCTTTCTCATAAAGAGACAGCAGTCAGCTGCATTCTGAGTAAAACCTTTCTCTAGCAAGATTTCCTCGAAGTAAGAATTCCAGCAACGAGGTGCTTGCTTTAAACCATATAGACTCCTTTGAAGACGACATACTTTTGAAGTACCATCGTTGAATCCGTCTGGCTGCTCCATGTAAATTTCTTCCTTTAATTTACCGTTTAAGAAGGCTGTCGAAACATCAAATTGAGTCAGGTGCAGCTTTTCCTTTGCACTCACACTTAGTAAGGCTCTTATTGTAGCCATTCGTGCAACCGGACTAAAAGTTTGTTCAAAGTCGATCCCTTTCCGTTGCTTGAACCCCTTGACTACAAGTCTCGCTTTATATTTGTCAACGGTACCATCTGGGTTTCGTTTAACCCTGAAAACCCACTTGCATGGCAGCGTTTTTTTGTTGGACGGTAAGTCACACAATGTCCAAACCTTGTTGTCAGCTAGGGATTTTATTTCGCTCGCCATGGCCTTTTGCCATTCGGCACTGTCCTCCCTCTTAATTGCTTCATCATAAGTTTCTGGGAAGTATTCTAAACCCACAAAGCAAACATAGTCTTCGAGTTTCTTTGGTCGGTTAATTGTTGCTCGGTTTCTAAGGTTGTATCGAGGCTCTGTTAAGGGCTCGACTACTTCTAATTGTTCCTGAGCATCCGTGAAATCTTCCTCATCCTCTGTTAGTATAGGAACATTGTCTTGAACTTGGTCCTCTGTTGGTGTAAGAATGTCCTCTTGAACTTGATCTTCAGTAATATCTCCCTCTAGATCAAGTTCTTGACTTTCTCTTATATTTTCAGAAGCTTGATCTTGTATGAGACCATGTTTATCGCTGTGATCTCCCTCTAACCTAATAGGGATACTGGTGGAAATCGTGAACTCGACATCAGACTGAAACGTAATGTCTCTAGACCTTAGCGTCTTTTTTCCGTCCCAGATGCGATAGCCATCATCGTTCTCATAGCCTATCAGCAATCCTTTAATGGCTTTCTTATCCATCTTCTTACGGCTTTGTTTTGGAACGTGAGCATAACATTCACTTCCAATAATTTTTAAATGACTAATCTTGGGTTTCCTACCGTGCCACAACTCGAAGGGTACTTTTGTATCTACTCTGGTAGGGCCTGTCCTATTCAAAACATATGCCGCAGTGTTTATGAGCTCTGCCCAGAGCACTTGTGGCATCTCTCCTCTCGCGTGTAGCATCGATCTTGCAGCTTCTACAAGCGTGCGGTTTTCTCGCTCACTACACCCATTCTGCTCTGGCGTGTAAGGCATTGTCAGTCTATGCTGAATTCCGAACTTTTGTAGAATCTTTTGGATAGCTCCATTATCAAATTCGCCACCATTGTCACTCAGTAGTGTTTTCACTGTATGACCTGTTGTCTTAACTTCTTGCAACATTTGTAACAGCTTATCCTTAACTTCGGATTTGTGCTTTACGAAGTATACAAAGCGGTAATTTGAAAAGTCATCCTTAAAAAGGACAAAATATTTATACTTTGAGATGCTATCAGCAAAAGGTCCGCACACATCAGTGTGAATAAGTTCACCTGGCTCTGTAGCTCTTTCCCTTGTTCCAAACTTTTTCCGTTGGGATTTGCCATATATGCAACCTTCGCACTTTGTATTGTCTGGTTTTAAATCAATTCCAAGCTCCCTTTTAACAATATCGCGAACATGTCGTTTGTCTTGATGTGCGAAACGCTCATGGTAAAGCTGTAGTAGATTAGAACCAGTGATTGCATTGACCTCAATAGATCTTTTCTTTGCTGGCATGACCATCTTCATGTCCAACTTATAGAGTCCTCCATAAGGTACTCTCTTGCCAACAACTTTAGTTGAGCCTTCTATATCAAGCTTACATTCTCTTGTTGTCGACGTGAATACGCTATTTTGCATCCTATCCTGTGCTGCTAGCGTTGAAAAAAGATTTTTCGTAAGTGATGGTACTAGCCACACATCTCGAAGAGTTATTAGTTCCTGCTTATCATTGACATTTGCATTGACCACTACGGTTCCTTTTCCTATTGCTGGAATCACGGTCCCATCTGCGGTTGTTACAGAGTGATCTAACTGAAATTCATGAAATTCGAGGAAGAAATCGCTTCTTACTGCAATGTGTGTTGTTGCGCCATTATCAACAAACCAGTTATTTCTATCTTGGATTTGTTCTTGTGAGCACGCATTCACCATTAATGAAATTTGTTGCACTTGCTTGGACTTTGAATTAGGTGCTGATCTGCCTGAAGATGGCTTAGATGGCCTCCCATCTTTAATCCACTTCTTGCACTTGCGAACTCTATGTCCTTTTCCAGAACAGTAGTTGCAAATCAGCTGTTCGTCCATGCTTTGCTTTAACTCTCTTTTGATTGGTGTAGTCACTAACGCCTCCTGTTTAGAGTTCTCTTGACTGCCTAGCTCTCGTTCGAACGTGCAGAGGTGACTTGTTAAACAATCAATAGTCCTTTCAGTCTGCTTTAGCATCAGCCAGCTTGACTTGAAGTTGAAGTACCTATCATCCAGCGTGTTCAAAACTTTACATATGAGGAACATCTCAGGAAGTTTAGCATTTGCGTCAATTCTGGAAATCTCGATCTTTAAATCATTCCAAACATTCTTTAGCTTTGATATGTGTGTCGGAATATCGTCCTCCTTACTTTGTTTAAGTCCAAAGAATTCTAGACACAAGTTGTAGGCTCTGTCCTCTTCCTGTCCATCAAATAGTCTATGTAACTCCTGCCAGACATCACATGCAGTTCTATACCTCATTACCTTTTTTAATGTGTCTTCTGACATATTAGTAGTTAACATGAGCAAAGCGCTCGTTTCAGCCTTCCTATAACTAGCCAACACTTTATTATAGCTGCTTACTTCAGCATCACCTGCTCCTTCGGCAAGGGTTGGTTTTTGGAGTTTACCTCTCACAGCATCTGTAGCACCTTCTGTGCCATCAAGCATTATAGAGATCTTATACTTCCAAGTTGACCAATTTTCTTTGCCATATAACTTTCCTATGTCGATTTTTGTACTATAATCCATTTTTATTTACGTACGCTTTTTCCTTTCGTGCGTGGGTCCGTAACCTGTTAGAGCTGAGTGTATTACACAGGGATTACACATTAGATAATGTTAACGGCATTTTTTAATAGAACTGACATTAGTTTTTTACGAAAAACATTTGACTTACAAAATCAACAGCTCTGTAGCATAGCAACCCATCTAAGGAGTATTTTTACTGATGTGCTATACAACCTTAACAATGCGAACCAATCACCGGATTTCCTAAAAGACGCCCTGAATAAACTGGGAGAGAGGCCTAATCAGTTTTTGGTGAGAGTTGAGCTGATTAAAATGAAAGCCGACCGGCGTAACCGATTGGTACATAGTTTATTTTAATCCATTCCACTTTCTAGGTTCTCGGTTCAGACAATCTCGGCCTTATATAAACCTGTCCTGAGGATTTCGCGGGAAGCGATTAAGAATGCGTGAAACGGCTGACATCTGCGTAAAAGTATTGATTATCCTAACGTCATTTTTCTACGCAATATAAGATGACCGATTTAAAAAGCTTGATCTGACACGATATTCGTAATTCCTCTTCGTTGAAGTACTGACTCTTCATTTTAATACCGTTATCAATGCTGGCTTTCTGATTTTACGACGAAAACAAAGTCAAATATTTTACAAAAAATATGGCAAAGCTAAACAGTCGTTTTGTACTGCGAATTGAAATGTTTGAAATTTGAAAAATTTGTTACTTCTGAAGCAAAATGTGAATAATTCCAGTCTTTCCTTCGAATTATTAAAATAATTTAGTGCGAGTTAGCTACTTGTGTGTTTTGTGTATTTTACGATTATCTAGATGAAATGGAAGAGTTGAGATCAAAACACAAGTCGCTGCAGAGTGCGGCTCACCACATTGCACTAGAATGCATTCACCCTCAGGTACCTGTAACACTTTATTAATTAAACAAATCATAACTACTCATGTAAGGCTACCATGCGAACTTTAGGGCTGTTTACTGCAATTTATTTTTGTTATCAAATTTTCTTGTGTGTTCAACATCTTGACAAGATCTTTTATGACATATAAATATAATTCTTACTAAAAACATACAAAAGGAAGGTTAATGCACCATGGCGATATTATAATGTAACAACTTAATCAATTTTCAGATGTGATTTAGAATTGGTTAAAGAAATTTTATCACCATGAAGAGCCGGATTCGCTGGGGACTCAGCCATAACACTTATCAAGCTGGTTGCTACAAAGTACTACAATTTAATAAACAGCACATGTCATTTGTGTGTGCAATGTATATAAATAGATAAAAGCACTGCCATTATTGTGTAAATAGATTAAACACTGCTGTTGCCGAGCAAATTTAATTTAGGGGAGCAAGAGACAAATTTCCAAGGAATTCCACTCACCACTGCAACTTTATAAAAAAGTTAAATTGCTGCTCATTAAACAACGTCACTCAAGTTGAAATTTTTATAGATTTAACCAAAACAATCCGTCGGATATATCCGACATAGGCGATGGATGGATTCTTAGACTCCCATTCAACCAGTTGGCCATGGAGTGGTTCTAGGTAACATAGCAAGCCTAGCTCTGCGCAGAAGCAAGGAAGCTTCCTGTGGCATTCAGACTTTGCAAAGCAACCTCACTGTTTTGCATTCACCACAGCCTTGCATTCCAGGATAATGTAGGTGGTTGCTTATACAATTTATGCATCCTAAATCAGCCACCCTAAGGTGGATACTCAGAATCATATGTCAACTATCCACCCTAAGTGGGATGGATAATTTGAATTCACTTCTGATTGTTCCTCCAAATTTTACCCTAAGTAAAGTCAACTGTTGAATAAAATACTGACAAAAAACAGGAGAAGCCTGCAAACTCCGCAAAGTAGAATATCAGAGAGATGTCTGTATAATAAATATAATATTCTATAACTTTCATACAACACCATATCTAGTCCCAAACTAAGCAGAGCTAATGCTATGAGTACTAGACAACTGATAAATATACTTATATTTTTGTAAATACATTATTATCTTTATCTATATTTATAAAAATTCTAATCTTGCTATAACTGGAGAACGGCTGGACCGATTTGACCGATTTGATTTTGGTCTTGAAATATTCGTGATACTTCAGGGAAGGTTTGTATGGTGAAAAAATATGGAAAACTCACAAAAGAAAAACAGAATACAACACCATCTCTAATGAAAATGTCATTTTAAAGTGTATAATGCTGGTTTTGGTAATGCTGGTAGATGGCATTATCCTTTGACAGTTTAGCTAAAAGGTATCACAACATGACTATTAGGTGGTACAAAGTCCGCCAGGTCAGCTAGTTATAGATAAATTACACCTAGACAGGAAAAATGATTGTGCTCATCACTAAATCACATGTGCAAACATACAACTTCCGGTATAGCAGTCAGGGATCTCTATACGCTAGACCAACAGGCCAGTCTGTTGTTGGAGAAAATTCTTTATCACAATTCAAACTATGTATTGTTTTAAGGTAATCAACTTGATCAGTTAGTTCCCTCTACTATAAAGTTAGGATGGCTTGAGCGGTGATGTTTGATGAAGGACGAATTAACATTTTTTTTTAAATTAAAATTCTATTTTTATGTGTTCCTAAAAGGAAGGATGATATTACTAATAATGAGTATTACAGCTTCTTTCTCTATATACATATTTCCGGTCTTGCTCTCCTGAATAAGTTCCAGATATTTCATGATGTCACAAAAGCCTAAATGAAAGTACAAAATTTTATAATTACCATACCATTTTTGTTTTTGGTAATTTGTCATGTACTGGCAGGGACTAGTATGGCTACCCAATTACTAGGGTGGTGGAAGTCAAATAAGCTATCCCTTCATATATAACTGTTATTCAGCTGCATCCAGTCAGACTTGAAGCTGGCACTGATAGAAGGGGGAAGGCAATAAGAAATACTTTACTGGAGTTTGGTATGAATTATATTTTGAGAACCTTTTAGAGGTTTGACAAAACATGTTCATTTTGGCTTATGAACCATCATAAATATATAACTTTTTGTGTTTGATATTCACAGTGTGCAAGCACAAGTTGGCATAGCTAGTTTTTTGTTTTCAATTGGAAATCATTAAATAAACCCTCCCGGAGGTCTGGGCGGAGAGGGAGTGTTCGATTTTTACGGATTACAATCCACCAATGTCCCTTTGCCCTTCGCGTTCTGGGGCCACAGGCGCTTTAAGCCTAAAGAAAGAAAGAAAAGAAAAAAGAAAGAAAAAACGTTTATTCGTACCTCACACATACAGTAAAATTAAAAAAACAGTAGAATACATTGGGAGTAAAATAAAAAAATAAAAAATAAAAAAAAATATAAAATAAAAATTATTGTCTGATCTGTGCAAGGTCAAAAAGGCGCCTAACTCAGCATATGCTGCGATATTTAAAATGATAAATAACGCAGCGCTGGTATTCTGTTAGGGCCCGCGGTGATGCCACGTTCACACTCACGGAGGTTAAATAAAACTATACTACTACTTATACTACTATACTAAACGGGCTTATAAAACGTCAGAAGCTAGAATACGGTTTAATTATTTGGTTCATATGGAGAAGCAAGAAACTCCATCGACGGTTGTAAGGCTAATTGATCTAAGCGACATTTTATCAAAAATTTAAACCTGACTCAAACGACGGAGAAAAATTGGCTGATTCCGAATCGGAAAAAAATTTCGTTTAGATCAATTAGCCTTTCAACCTTCGCCATGATAAAAGCCCTGGGGCATAGCTAGTCTTGTAAATATCTTGAGGCAACCAACTTTGAATAAAGCTGCTTTTAGTGACTAAAAGTGACCTCCATTTCAAGTTTATTAGCCAGTTAATGAATTCTTACAGTAAGCTGACGATAATACAACCAAGACACCTGTATTCTCTACAGTAGTCTACAGGGTTGGACAGAAATGTATAAGCGTGGATAAGCAACAGCTTAATCAGCTGGTTTTTTTGTTACAATATTCACATAACTCTATCTAGTCCCAAATTAAGCAGAGATTTCTAAATACATACATGAACATTATGAACAAATATTTGTGCTCATCACACAAACAGTTGTCTTGGGTGGGGATCGAACCCACAACCTCCGGCATAGCAGTCAGGGCCACTAACTACTAGATCAACAGGCCAGACGATTGATGTATATGATTTGCATACGGTTCACTTTCTTATTCAATTTTTTAGCATAGTTCAAACAGTTTGCAGCAGACGGAAGATTTTAAGAGCACTAATTCTTAGTTATGCCAACTCCGCACGGTTGTTCACAGTGGTATTTGTCCACCCATGTCTGTGCATTGGAACTAGCAGGCGGTTCACGGGTCACCATATCACGTGCACCCGTACCCCTCCCCAGTTCGGCTCCAGCATGCGTTCCAGAACCCACAACACAGCCCCAAGATGTTCCATCCAAAGGGGCTCAAACCGCACCTTGTAAGTACACGCTTGGCTGTGGCAACATATTTTTTTAGATGGAGCATACACCATACTTTTTATGGCATTCTTGAGACTTTCTCAAAAGTTTATTGTTGTTTATCACTTATGAGCTATATTACTCTAGTCAGCAGATCACAGTTAATCTTACCAAAGCATTGCTTGTAATTACTGGTGTAACCTCTGTCTTATTCTCAGTGAATATATAATAAATATAGGAAGAAAGTTTTCCCAGAATTCAATTTCATCTTAAATGGGTTTTGTCAACTCCTGAGGTACGTAAACTCAATGGAACAGATTTAAAGCACAAAGCACTGGAAACACCGCTATTGTATTTTGGCTAATGTTGTATAGGTAATGCTTGTGTTTGTTTGAAGTGTAAATTCTTAATAATTGTTGTGACACTTTCTGTCTTGTAAATACATCAAATTGGTCTTAGGCGCAACAATGAACAGTGTCACTTAGGGTATTTTGGCAATGTGCACTAAGTACTTCATTATAATAAAACTTATTTTGAAAGCAAGGCACTCTTCCAAAATCTTAATTATCATAAGGTAGAATTACATTGGGCATATGTGGGCCACGTATGCGAGTAACTAGACTTGTAGAGCTACATTAGATCCATACACATCAGGCGTGGCCCACGTGTGCGTCGGTCAAATGTAGTTCCCGCTTTATGCTTACAGTGCCTAACCATTTTTTCACCTGTAACCTGTCTTCAGGATCCTCGCGCATATGGAACGCCAAATGACAGCCCTATTCTGGGTCGAGCACTATGCCTTACGCCTCGAGGCAGCCCGATCCCCGGCAGGGTGTCCCATCTCAACGAGAAGTTTCAAGATTCCTTGACGTTAACTGCGGACACTGATGCCTTGGTAGCGAAAATAAGCGCAATGTTCCCGACTGTCAGCGAAACTCACATCAAGATATTGTTGAAGAAGTAAGTTTTCCAATTAAAAGTTACTATAATGATTCAAGCGTGATATGCCTTTCTCATTAAATGTCCAAGACTACATGATTATTTTTATAAGAATTTTTGCTAGCCTAAATTCAGTAAAAGCTTTCAAATTTGTTTGATTAAAGTCACATCATACTAAGATATTGGTCCAATAACACATTTGGTTTAGTTTTACTGTTTTATTGTAATGACAAAGCGACTTCCTTTAATCCGATCTACTTTAAATCTATTTACTTATTAAATACTTTATTCATCTAATACTACTACTCTATACTTAATTATATTCTATACATTCTTTATTATTCTATCTGGCGACAAGAAGTAGGTAATATTTTTGCTATAGCGAAATCTGCATACAGTTATATACCTAGAATCTTCTCAGGTATTACAACAGAGAAGCGGTGGTCATATCAGCTCTGCAGGTTGAAAAGCACCCTATTACGACGCCAGGACCTTTAACGATGTCACCATCAGCTGTACGCCTGCAGAAGGGGGCACCAGGACTTCACTCTGCCTTGCAGCTTGCTAAAGGCATGTCAGGATCTGTACCAGGATCTAGTCACTACTCACCTATGACGGGAACACCACATGGTGAGAATCTATATTAATTTTCAAACAACTTCAAAAGGAATGGTTTGATAATGTATTAAATACTTACTTAATGAAAACGGTACCCAATATTTTATTAAATTAAATAATCAGAATTACGGAGTAGTGGTGGCCGAGTGGTAACGGCTCCGACTTACAAGTTGTAGGTTGCGGGTTCAAACCCAGCCAGGCATTACTTTGTGTAATTTATTTCATCACCACTGCTCTCAAAACGGTGAAGGAAAACATCGTGAGGAAACCGGCATGTACTAGAATCAAAAATTCGAAGACATGTGACATCCACCAATCCGCATTGAGCCCGCGAAAATTAAACTGGCTAAATTGAAAATTGACCTGGCTAAATTGAAAATTGACCTGGCTAAATTAAAAATGGACCTGGCTAAATTGAAAATTGACCTGGCTAAATTGAAAATTGAACTGGCCAAATTGAAAATTGACCTGGCCAAATTGAAAATTGACCTGGCCAAATTGAAAATTGACCTGGCTAAATTGAAAATGGACCTGGCTAAATTGAAAATTGACCTGGCTAAATTTAAAATTGACCTGGCTAAATTTAAAATTGACCTGGCTAAATTTTAAAATGACCTGGCCAAATTGAAAATTGACCTGGCTAAATTGAAAATGGACCTGGCTAAATTGAAAATTGACCTGGCTAAATTGAAAATTGACCTGGCTAAATTGAAAATTGACCTGGCTAAATTGAAAATTGACCTGGCTAAATTAAAAATTGACTTGGTTAAATTTACATTTGACATGTTCATAGGTTCCCCATCGTTGCTCCGACCAGCATCCGGCGCTTCGAGCTACTTTGGCGCAAGATCTGACGGCCAGCCGCCCAGGCACCATTCTCCTAAGATGAAGCTTAAGTGAGTTATAGCTTTTAGTCTGATGAGAATTCTCAGTGGCAAAAATAACCTGCCTACCTACCTACGTACCCTACCCATCTGCCTACCTACCCTACTTACCTATTCTTTTTTGCTTTTAAATGAACCTGTATTAGCATATACATAAGCTATAATGATTTTTTTGTTTTGTTAATGCTGGTAAACAAAACAAAAAAAAAATTGTTCCAATCGGCCCAGCCGTTCTCGAGTTTTAGCGTGACTAACGAACAGCAATTGATTTATATACACTCCTATTTTTAATTTGTACAAAAAGAAAAATGGAGCTCAATCCGTACCCGTTACTGATCATATTTGAAATGATTTTTGAAAAGTAAAAATAAAAGGAAATCCCAAAATTGCCCTCGAAAATTTGTCATAATTGGTAAATTCATAATTGAATCAATCTTTCATAACAATTGCTACTAGAAATTCCACCATTCATCTATATATATAAAAGGGGAAACTGACTTACTGACATATGCACAGCCGAAACAACTGGAATTAGGAGCGTGAAATTTTGTACAAGGTTTCCTTTTGTGACGTAGGCGAGCACTAAGAATGGATTTTCCAAAATTCATTCCCTAAGGGAATGAAGCGGGGGTCCAAAGTTTGTATGGAGAAACCTACATTTACGAAGCCGCGGGCAGAAGCTAGTTTATTCATAAATCAATAGCCTCACCATCAACGATTGCATCACTGCTTACTATTAAGTGGGATCGCAGTCAAGCACTGGTTTATATTAAATAAAAAAAAGCCTGCACAATATATCCATAAATTTTATGGTATTTTGGGATATAAACAAACGCTAATAACTTTGCTGTTTATGAATAGACTTTAATAATAATAAGGCCTTTTCTAATAAGCCCTTTAATTATTTGTACTAAATAAACATTTGTGGTGTATAAGTATATAGATTCAAGATGATAAATAGCCTATGTTTTCTTCAGTCAGCCAGTAAGTACCTTAAAATTCTCATTACGTATTTAGTAGTTAAGGTAAATGTGAAAGTATGAGGGAATTTACCTCGTGTATCAGCTGAGATCCTTGTACTTATCGTAAGAGTCAACTCACACTGAGCCATGACGCTGCGCGCAAATATTTAAATGGTGGTTAAAAATGGTTTTATTTTTTTCTACATAAGAAAATGGTCATAAGTACACATTTCGGTAACAGAATTCGAATTAAATTTTGGTGGTTACAAACTTTCTCACAGACTACACATTTGTTAGCTCGCCGTCCGGCCGTCCCGGTAACCGTCCGGACCGAGCCCAAGTCACTGACGGCGCGTAGTGTTCCACGCGCGTCTCAAAGATCAGCATGATCTAAGTCTACTGGGGAAATGGGTTGTGTGAAAGTGTACCCCAGGGCCCTGCAAAGATGGCTAAGAAAGAATAGGAGTGGGTTTTAGTCATTAAAAGTCTGATACGCCCTCCTGCCCCGCCCAAAAGCGGGAGAAGTCATTAGATGATTTCCTATTTAAAAAAAAATATAACAACATTTATGTCTAAGATAAAGAGTTAAAAATAGGACACATAGCGGCATGTCGCGTTACGTTTTAGTGTGAGCTGCCCCTAACATGTTATCGAAATAATCTCGTGTTATTGAAATGTCAGATATAAGATTATGTTTAGAGATGTGCCAACTAGTCGTCGTCGGCGACTATTTGGTAAAGAGGGCCGACTATCCGGCTTCTTAATTTGAATAAGGAAATCATGACATTGTTCATACTCAAAATATATTATGCATACTGTTTTATCCTGTCTACCACCAGAAGTTATTATTTGGCACTTTTAAAACTTGATTTTATGGGAATTATTGTCTATTAAATTAGATTCTAATTGGTCAAAAAAACTCCATACCCTAAACTTTCTTTTTGACAGAATTAAATTTTAAATGAGCTCTTTCACTTTAAAGAATAATAACAGTATTTTCTTGTGGCACAAAACAAATAGGTACAGAAGTCAATCTCATGTACTTCACTTTTCATACCTACAGTGTGTGGCGCCGAACTGTCCGAGTGCGACCGGGCGCGGTGATAAATGCCTACCTAATCTGAATTGTAAAATTATTACATGGCCACAAAATCATCTTCTCTTTCTCAGCGCGGGGCCTGTTCTGTGTTACGTTAAAACAAACGATCAAAATACAAGCAAATATCTACTTACTACTCTGAAACAACTGGTAGCCTAAAAAACGTCAATTCACTGTTCAATTTAAACAACCGTCCACTGAACAGTTAGAATAAGGTTTTTTTTGTTGGTCCATTTTTCCACAAAAAGTTCACAGATGCGTGTCTCAAACGGATAGCAGTTGAGCTCGCATTGAGCTGAATTGAGCCGAGATATCGTGTCCGTGAGCGGTGTCTGTGTGCGTTGCTCGATCGCGCTTCGTATGTAGATTGACTTCTGTACCTATCTATTTTGTGCTTCACGGAAATTGCAATAGCCCCCGAAAGTCCGAAACCGTTATCGGCTTAGCCGACTAGTCGGTCTTTTACAACCAACTAATCGGTAGTTGGCCAAAGTCATAGTCGGCACACCTCTAATTATTTTATTATCACCATTTGTAATAATGAGATTGATTCATTTTATTTGGCTATCTGGAACCGTCAGCATTTGAATATCCAAATCAAATTTTAGTCACTTTCTTGTGGGACATATTTATATTGCGTAAATAATGTTTGATTTGATAGAAAGAAAACTGTCTTTTAGGCAACTTTTGCGTATAGATCGAGATCCCGAAATATTCAAAACATTACAGTGTTGTGTTAGTGAAAATGCGGATAAAGAATATCCTGATGACGCTTACATAAAACGTGATGAAACTGATGTTCAAGATAGGTCAGTGAAATAAGTATTTAAATGTTTCTGTGTAATAAATGTGCCAAAAAAAGCCTTCCCATTAATCGTGCGTCCAGCGTACTATGGACGGGTACTGGCTCTGGCTACCGCATTGCTAACTGGCAAATATTTTTGCTAGGGCATTACCTATTCTTATAACCCAAATGTCCTTTATTTGGTATTGTTCGTCGAGTCGTTGAGTCCCTTACTGGTCCTGAGTTGAGCTACACGACTACTGACAAATTCTTGAACTGACTGTACAAGTCCAACTCAAATCTGAGTGGTTCTTTACTCAAAAGCCCACCTCGGACACTGGTCTGCATGGTTCTCATATGATTTGACCATTACCTCTTCGATGTTTTTTCTCGGGGTTGTCAGCTACTAACCACCGGCTTCATCTAGTTTAAATTAACGCAAAAAATTGATGTGTGTGTGTGTATTATTTATAACCTATTTGCAAAATAAACATAATTTATCATTAAATTAATTTGGGTGCTGGATTACGGCCCGTTCCATCTCCTAGAGAAGAGGGCTGAGTCCCAGCTGTGGGAATATTATAAAGCTTTTTTTTTAAATTATAAAACTAGTGCTCGACTGAGATCCCTCCCACCTGATTGTAAGAAGTAATGCAATCGTTGATGGTGAGGCGAACTAGTTTGTTAAGAGCGGCGTATTCACTCGAGCCATGAAGAAACCAAGTTGCTAAGACTGATTATACTATACTAAATTAATCTATTTAATATTACAGATACCTCAAAAGCGTATTTCCAAAAGCTGAAGAGACACTGATCCTAGATGTGTTGGCGAATAAAGAGAACAATGTGCAGAAAGCTAGCGAGGAGCTCATCGGCATGGGGTTCACTAAGAAGGAGACTATCGTCGCGAAAAAGAAGGATAAAGAAAAAGAAGCTACACCATTGCCGCAGAAGAAAGTTGTAACCATCATGAAGACAACTGCGGAGAAGAACGAGTGTAAGTACTGATGAGACTAAGTAGAGCAGTGGTGCCCCGTGGTAACGTTTCAGACTTATGAGTTGTAGGTCGCGAATTGACTGGTCTGTTGGTCTAGTGGTCTGTGGCCCTGACTGCTATGCCAGAGGTCGTGGGTTCGATTCCCACCCAGGACAAACGTTTGTGTGACGAGCACGATCATTTGTTCTGTGTCTCAGTGTAATTTATCTATAATATGTATGTATTTAGAAATATATAAGTATGTTTGTCAGTTGTCTAGTACTCATAGTACAAGGTCTGCTTCTACCAGCGGCTTCGCCTGCGTAATAGTAGGTTTCTCCATACAAACTCCCAACCCCCGTTTTACCCCCTTAGGGGTGGAGTTTCGTAAAATACGTTCTTAGCGGATGTCTACATCCTACCTGCCAAATTTTAAGTTTGTAGGTGTTATAGTTTCTGAGATTTCGTGATTAATCAGTGAGTGGTATTTCGCTTTCATATATATAGCTTTACCAAACAGCTCATACATCTGATATTCGATTGTATAATCTGGATTATGGTGCGCGATAAAAATAATGTTTTTATGTATTAAATGTTGAAAATACACCAACATTTCCGAAAATTTCAGTGAAAGAAAAACTCCAAAAGAAATACAGCGACATAGCAGAACGGGTGATAACACTGGCTCTTGAAAGTGTGGACTTCAACGAAGACAGGGCGGAGAAGATGCTGATCGGTGTACTGAAGGAGGAATCCGCTCCCAAGGTCGTCAAGGTAGTGGTGAAGGAGACGCAACGGCCTAGTACTGCGGAACCGAAGAAGGGGTAAGTTGCATGGGCTGTTCGGTGTTAGGATATATCTGGGGTATGGGAGGAAAGAGGGTGGGATAGTAAGATTCGGGTTATTTTAAACGCCTGTTGGAGAAAAAAATACTTATTAAAACCAAGTTAGCAGGCAACTTGCCTGACATAGAGACCGGATACAAAGGTGTTCTAAATCACGAGCGTAGCTCTAGTGTTCGTCAAGCCAAGCCGTTTTTAAATAATATATACAGGAACCGAGCATATTTTTTAGACATGTCTTACTATCCTAAATTCCCTTCGAGATTCGAATATTCCAGGTTAAAGCAGTGATTATTTTGATGTTGACAGAATTCAATAATCAGTTCCTTTTGTTTCCACATTGAACAATTGTATTTCGGCAACAATATATCTTAGCCGTAAAGATTTGTGACTTTTGAAGATTTTATCACCGCGTCTTAGACATCCACGTGTACCATGGATCCAGCACATGAATCTGGACCCCTCAGTGGTGGAGTATATCGATGGCGTTTTCCTAATTTAAAAAAATCAACTCACTTTTTCACTAAAACACGATGTAAATAAAATTTTACCTGCTCATGTGTGTTGGGCACGCCTTAATTATGGCGGTAAGTCCCCTCTTTGAGGCGTGGCTGGAAAGACCTCACGGCGTCCTCACCTTCCGCATGACGCAGGTTTCGCACTGAGACCGATAAATCGCCTCGGTGTCACCACTGTGTAAACCGCCCGGACGACACGGTTGAGCGTACGGTAGAGGTGTGTCCCCGCTTGGGCAGAGTACCGCCGTGTCTTCATGTGGGAGATCGACGTCAACGATCTCTTGCGCCGGGCCTCGGTACAGGTTGTAAGCGAGGAGTGGCAGGCGCTCGCCTCCTTCTGCGAAGCAGTAATGCTAGCAAAGAAGGCGGCCGCACGAGCACGCGCGAGGTATCGGCCCTCACGAACCAGTCGCCGGGATCCCGATCCCAATTTCCGGCCTCCGTAGGCGCGGGATCGCGGACTGCGTGCAATGGGTAGCTCGCCGTTTGACTGTCCGGTAATCGTCCGGACCGAGCCCAAGTCGTCTACGGCGCGTAGTGTTCCACGAGCGCCTCAAGAAGATGCCAGCAAACCGTAGGGGCCCAGCAGGGTCGAAGCCTATTGGAGCCATGGGTTCACTTCTGAAAGCAAATTCCGGCCCTGGAATGAAAGGCAACGAAGGCACTAGGAGTGGGCTTTAGTCAGTAGAAGTCTGACACGCCCTCCTGCCCCGCCTGAGGGCGGGAGAAGTCATTGGATGATTACCCACCTAAAAAAAAGAAGCTCAGGTGAAAGAAGCGAATTAATTATTTTTTAATTGAAATTGTTATTGAGATTGATTAGAATTATGATTTAAAAACACTAAAAAATAAACAGATAGGTACAGATTTTTATTAAATTAGGAAAACGCTGACGAATTTTACACCAATGGGGGTCCAGAATCATGTACTCGGTCTGTGGTACACGTATGTGCGTCGATGTCTGTGACACGCTGTATATTATGTCAGGCCTACTGTGCACGGACTCGTGCGCCTGCTTGACGACACACGGCACAACGCTGCCGCTTCGTCGACAGTTTCATAGTTTTGTGTGTAAGCTGTAAGCAGGCGTACCCCAAGTGTATAATGTAGGCGTGGGCAAAGTGTATAATCTTTGCGATTGGAACATTTGCTTCTGAATCATTGAAATGTTCCGAAACAGTGATCATTTGGAACATCAGCTCAAAAGATACAAACAGAACATTTGAAACATCAGCTCACAAGATACAAACGGAACATTTGGAACAACGGCTCAAAAGATACAAACACAGACACTGACTGTTATAAATCGTGATCTGTTACGTTACGCCATATACGCCAACAATTTTATTTAATTGAATTTTGATTTGAGAATAAATTCAAGCAGTCTTTTTTTAGTTTAGTTTATTAAAATATACACTATTTACGTTTTAATTTGAATTTTAAAAAGACTGCAGTTCACTTGAAGTCAGTGTTTCAACTGTTCCAAATGATGCATTGAAAATATTACTGCTGTTCCAATCTTTCGGAACACTAAAATGTTTCGGAACAGTGAGTTGGTTCAGTAAAGAGCACACGAAGAGCACGCCTACTATAATGACGAATACGCGTCTATGAAGCTACGCGTACGGATGCGTAGTTTCATAGACGTGTATCCGTCATTATATAGGATATGGACAGTAGTTACTGACATATTTAATCTTCTGATAATAGTTATCTCACTAAGTATTGAAAAATATGATAATCGAATAGTATTGTCAATAAATAATCCCTGCTTTAAAATTTGAGCTAAATCTTTTTTTCCGTGTAAACTATTTGCTTACTTTCCACTAAAACTTGGGGAAGTACAGTATATATAGAACATCCTTAGATTAGCTCAAGTTTCTCACATATTCAATTTACGTTTTCTTCAACTACTGTACTATTGTACTGACACGATCGTTTCCAACGTTACCGTAGTTAATCTTTGCCTACAGTCCTAACACTATTAACACAGATTCCTTACCTACTTGACTGCCTACCCAACTGAGCACACGCGAATCTAATCGTGAACAATCGTTGCATTTTGTGTGTGCTTGTTGACGAATGTTGAGAGTCAAGTAACTCTCTGTCGTATTAGAAAGAAGGTGAGATAGTGATCAAACTTGAGCCTATCAATAATAAAAAAGGGGCTCATTATTTTCATTTTTTTTTTCTAAGTCAGTTCAATCAAGACGCGGTCTTAAGCATTCTTGCACATACACAAAATTTAAAAAAAAATAGTTGTAATAGTAGCAGTTGATTTGCATTTTTGGAATTAATTCAGAAACTGCACTGAACACCTCATAAGCGTTTATACAGGGTGTATTTGACATCGACGCACAAACGACTACCATGGATCCAGTACATGATACTGAACCTCCCAGTGGTGGAATTTTTCGTCGGTTTTTTTTAATAAAAAAAAAAATCTTTATATTTTTTAATTTAAACTGTATAAAATCGTTATTCTAATATTTTTAGTGAAAAAAATGAATGAATTACTTTTAAAATTAAAAATATCACCTTGTTAGAATAACGATTTTACACAGTTTAAATTTAAAAAAAGATCAGTTTTTTTTTTTTCAGAAAAAGCCGACGAAAAATTCCACAACTGGGAGGTCCAGAATCATGTACTGGATCCATGGTATTCGTTTGTACGTCGATGTCAAAGACACCGTGTATATTGTTCTGCTACAAATGACTTGAAATAAAAATACATAGAGAATGAATAGGAAATCTAAATTCACTTGTTTCTTTTTACGACAGAAGTATAGTATGAAATCTGTGGCTACTTTCTGAATCAAACCTTTATCCTAATGCTTCTTAGCTTCTCACACTACCGTGTTGCTTGAATATCTAAATAATAGGTCCTTTTAATAATAAAACGAAGATAAAAAAAAAGAATAACCAATGTTCCCCTAAAAACATAATTGTATATTACTGCAGCCTAAGTTTCAATAGGTAAGTAGGTTAAAAGTAATAGAAATACTAACGAATACAGGGTGACTGGCAATTAGTGTACGATACTTAAACACGTGATTGTGCTCATGATAACAAACAATTTTTATTATGGAAGCAAAGCCGAAATCGCGAAAACAGCTGATTTTTATCGCGATTTCAGGTTTGTTCCCATAGTAAAAGTTGTTGGTTATCGTGAGCATAATCACGTGTTTTAAGTATCGTACACTAATTACCAGTCACCCTTTATGTAAAAATAATACTAATTCACTGACGTATTTATTAACTTCTCATTATTACAAGCAAATACATCAACATATCATTTAATTCGAACAGCACAATCCAATGTATTGATAAATTTTCATTAATAATGAACAGCATTACATTATCCATTCGATGATATTTTCGCAACACTTTAACATACATATGAAAATTATTTTTAATTCGGCGGAGTTGATGAGTATAATAAACTGTATATTACAAAGATGTGGGTAACAATGTTCTCTTCATAACGTGATATCCCAGTCCCATTATATAACATATAATTATGCCTATCCATTTTGTTTGAGGTTTTTTTTTTTTTACTGACTAAAAACCTACTCCTGTTCCTTCTTTGCCTTCATCCCGGGGCCCCGAGCTTCGCTTTTACACTACCCGTGGCCCCAGTAGACATCTCCCTGAGGCGCGCGTGGAACAGTACGCGCCGTCGACGACTTGGGCTTGGTCCGGACGTTAGGACGGCGATACACCCATTACTCGCGGGCGCGGATCGGAATCCAGGCGGCGGTTAGGTCGTGAGGACCGTTGCCTCACGCGATCGGTCGCCTCCTTTGCTAGTATTACTGCTTCGCAGAAGGAGGCGACCGCCTGCCGCTCCTCACTCCGGACCATGGCCTGTACGGGATATCATTTAATGACTTCTCACGCACTAAGGTGGAGCCAGAGGGCGTGTCAGACTTTTACTGATTTAAACCGCAACTGTGTCCTTCAATTACCCTTTTGCGTTCTAGTGCCACGAGTTTCAATTATGCCTATCTTATTTTCTTTTGTCCTTTTTTTAATTCATCGTCAATTATATTGTAAAATACTATGGTAAACATCGTGAGGAAACCGGCATGTCCTAGAACCAAAAATTCAAAGACGTGTGACATTCATCAACCCGCACTGGGCCCGCGTGGTGGATTACGGCCCATTTCCTCTCCTGGAGAGGAGGCCGGAGTCCCAGAAGGGGGAACATTAAAAGGCTGATTATGCTATGCTACTATGGTTATAATTTACTGTCCAGTAATTGATCGGTAGTTCTGCCAACAAACCATTCTGCACCAACACCTCACTTCGCGTGCCCTTCTCGGTCGATATGTCCATTTCTCGATGATAAACCTAATGTTCGTATCACGATTTAAACACTGTTATTCAATTGATATGGACAGTTCAATTGATTTTGATTTAAAAAAAAATTTAAAAAAGTCAGACTTGTCAGCCTGAGATTAAGCTAATTTTTTCTTCAATCCAAATCTTCAAATACCTTTTCCCGCCTTGGGTGGAGCAAGAGGGCGTGTCAGACTTTTACTGACTAAAACCTATCTGTGTCCTTCAGTTGCCCTTTGCGTTCCAGGGCCACGGTACCTCGTTCAAACAATCTAATTTAAAAATCATTTCTTGCTATTGAATTTTAAAAACATTCAAATGTTAGCATTTTTGTAAAAAAAAGATTATAAGCTATTCTGGAGTTTAATAATTTCATTGGACATCATTGTATTTAATTGAAACAGTGTATGTGGTTTCACCCACCTGTTCATGGGTTGATTTATGATTTATTCCACTCTGGGAAAAGGCTCCACTCATTCCACCCTAACACCCCCGTTCCAGTTTAGACGAAATCACTCTAATTTAGTTCATCCATATACCGTTTAACCACCTTTTCGTTTCCTCCCGCAATTTCCTCCTAAAACCACCGATTCCTCTCATATTTTGATCGATAAAAATTCCATACGCTTAAGTACATGCTCATCGCCTCCGCCCCCGCGACTCATTCTCCGCGCGTGCGCCAGTGTGGAGGCAGCGCGCCAGCCGAGCCCGGCGACCGCGCCCCCCGCCTCGCGCCGCATCAAGACGTGGACCGAGCACTTGAAGTACGTTATGAACGCTTGTGCAGATGCTGGGTCCTCTTTGTTTCTACTTATGTAGCCCGCAAAATCTAATCACCTTACGTTTTTTTCCAATCAACAGACAAGTATTAGATTGTATGTTATTAAACCTTTAACCGCCCACGTCAGATTGTTCCGACGAGTGTTTTCGTGTCCTATACGCCAGTGTCGTGTGTTAGCGACTGGGTAGGTACTCCATCTCGTTTAGCTCTTCAATAACCATTGGTGACAGAAGAGCTGACGAGATGGATTATTTGGTCGTGGATGGGCGGACTCTAGCAGAATAAACGCGAAAGATGAATGAATAACTGTAGATAATGTCAATCCATTGCCACCAACTTAAATATCGACTCATACGTTCCATATTTTAGGTTGATTTTCAAAATTATTTCTTTGCTTAAAATAATATGATTCCAGATTAATCCCATTTTTTTTTTTTCAAAATGAAGGTCTGAAATTATTTTTTTTGCACAATTTGACTTAAGTGAACGTTTTTGTTATCAAAAATCTCGCACTAGGTACACTTTTGTGCTGACGGCAGTGTTCGACATGCCTTCTGTCTGTTCTCTCGTAAGGCTTATGTGGTAGTCCACGGAACAAAGGTCGTGGCTAATCCTTCTTGGAAATGTCCCACTAATTCTTCGTTATTACTTAGTGTCGCTAAAACTTGTGTAGCTAAAATATATTTCAAATCACTCCACAATAAATGAAATGATGTACGATGAACGGTTCTTAAACGATCTTATTTCAGTTACGAAAAGCAAGTTAATTTTGTATCGTGAGACTTTAGAGACCCAAGGGAATCCCTCAGTGTATACACATTAATTTTAAATATAAGAGCATTCCAGATAATTCAAGTGCTGAATAATTAAATAAAATTAGCCCAAGAAACATTATTCCAAAAGAGTACTTCCTTGAATAGGCGCTGTGATTTGTGATTACGAACTTTGATAGAGTACATACCTACAAAATTACTTTCTCTATAGAGAAGAAAAAACTTAATTTTAACAAGTAACCACTTGTTATCGCTTGTTATCTGAAGTGGTCTTACTCACTGATTAGAATTGATACAATAATATGAAAATGATCTTCTTATTCAATCGGCGACTTTGTGAGTATTTGTGAATATTTCAATATAAAAATCAAATAGGACCCAGCATCGACCCCTGCAGAGCACCATATTGTGATGGTACAAATTAAAATGTATGTGTCAATAAAAATAAATTATATGTATCGCGAATGTTTCGTGAATGTGTTTTGTGACTGTCAAATTTAGTTAGTTGTGTGAAATGTGTGTTTTAAAAGAGTTTTCGTTAAGCATGGTGTGTGTTTATTAGTCTAAGGCTTATGTTGAGTTTTCTGGTGTAAAGGCTTATTTTATAATAACAAAGCAATGTCTTATAAAAGCAAAATTAAAACACTTATTTGTAATAAATATAATATTC
The DNA here is from genome assembly GCA_961205895.1 of Mythimna pallens. Lineage (NCBI taxonomy): Eukaryota > Metazoa > Arthropoda > Insecta > Lepidoptera > Noctuidae > Mythimna > Mythimna pallens. The sequence continues at coordinate 4,202,918 of OY540824.1, forward strand.
CTTGAACAGTTTTATATCTAAGAAGAGGTACAGTCAGTTGGTTTCTTTTGAAATAATTGGCATGATATTACAGCAGTGTTCGAAAATTAACATTAAAAACAGAAGTAGGTTTTGATTAAAAGTGAATCGCTTTTGAAATATTAATTGCATATTTAATGCGATGGAATTAATTTATTAGCAAAATGTCTTAACAGCTTGTTTTTTTTTATGTCTTAGGTCAAAGAGAAGTAATATTTTGTTCGTCGATTGATTATATTTAGAGATGTATTGTGTGTTGTGATTATCGATCGTATTGATATTGAATTTATAGTGTTCTAAATATTTCTTAGAATCAAAGTAATCCTTCACAATTCAGACGTATAGACTAATTTTCATCATTGTATATTTTATTACACCAAGGACGTCTTAGACAATTTCTTTCATATAATAGATTATCATGGAAATTTTAATAAACTTAGTTTTATGTCTTTCACGGTTACCTTTAGAAATACAAAATGATCGCAATAGGAATGAGACTGATTTTATTATATGTAAAATGTTAGTGAATAGATATAGATCATCATACTTAGATCTCGCTAGTAAGTAGCCATCACAATCATGATCATTTTATTATTATTTAGCTTCCTCAGAGTCACTCTTGATCACCGATTACTTCAGAAGCACAATAGTTTCAAGTTTTCTTTAGAATAATTAAAAAGATTTAGTCTTTAGGAGTACTGCATGCCGTGTTAGTTCATAGGTTGGTTAGTGTGTTACAAATGTTGGTTCAAACGTGTTTGGACTGCGAATGTTGCAGGCCAATATTGAAGAGCAGTAGCAGAGCGGAGCCCAAGTTCAAGTCACAGTACAGTTCGCCCACAAACGGTCCTAACACTTCGCTTCGACAAGGACATAAGGACAGTTTATTACTGTATGTATTAAGTTAAAAATAATAGTTATGAACATTATTTATACAAATTAATTCAACAAAATCTAAAAAGTCTGCATTTCTTTATCTGAGCTACGAAGAACATTATTTTCGCGTGTTTTATTTAGCCTAGCCGGTCAGGCTGTCGGCCCACTTCAGTCAACAGCTACTGTCAAGCGCGGTATTATCTATTTGGTGCGTTTGCATCTGTTTAAACTTCCTACAAAGCTTGAAAAATGCACTTGTTAAATGTCTTACCAGCAAGTTGTTTCTAAACTAAGCGTATACGAGACATCGATGCACAGACATAGATGTACCATAGATCCACTACATGATTCTGGACTCACCAGTTTTTTTTTGTAATTAGGTAAACGTCAACAAAACATTAGTCCACCAGGGAAAGAGGTCCAGAATCATATACGGGATCACACGTTTGTGTGTCGATGTCTTAGATACGATGTATAAGTCGATTTGCATTTGTTTTTACTGATTGTCCATTTAATCATCAGGCCGGACTACACTCCTTGGAAGGGGCCTGACCCCGAGCTCCGCAGTGCCCAACCCGTCAAGGCTGAGGGGCCGCATCCGCGGGAGAAGCCAGTCTCCAACGCCCGCGGGCCAACGGGCCTAGCAAAAGGCCCTTCCGGAATCGCTAAAGGCTCATTGTATCAGAAATTGAGCAAGAAGTCTGCCAAAATGTAAGTTTTATCTCCCAGGTCACGTTCGAACGAATACTTCACAATAAATAAGTCGAAAAATCAGCAAAAAACAATTGTTTCAATAGAACTAGAATTTACTCTTGTATCTTGGTTTTTTTAGGTGGGAAATAATCATGTAGCTTCTCGCGCTCTAAGTACAGCGAGAGGGACTGTCAAATCCCACCTGAGTTCCATCGGTTGCTCTTTGTGTTCCAAGGCCACGGTAACTGGCTCGAACAATTCTGCAGATCGTGCGTGCATTCACATTTAAGCATATCTTTTCTTTTACAGCATCGGCTAAAAGGAGCGAGCTGACGTCATGAGCCAGCTTCGCAATATATTGTAATGATGTATGTAAATGATATGTATTGTAATAATGAAGTAGAAGGGTTCATTTTAGTAGCAGGATCGATAAGGTAAACTAAATACTGACAGCTTTGTGACCGTCCAACAAAGAAATAAATGAAGCTAGAATCACGCATCATTGCAATTCAAATCTTATATCAATGGCATAAGCCATGTTATTGCAACAGCTGAACTAATGTTTCGATCAATCATTCACGCTTGCTGCAAAATGAACCCCTGACCTTAACTTGTATTTGAGTTAGAAAATATGATCTCATTATTTTTAAAACATTCCTGATAAAAAAAAAAAAACTTGCTCAAGACAAAAAATATCGATAATATATAGAGCAAACTCTATATTAACTTAAATTAAATCTTGCCTAATCTAAGAACTCTTATGGTTTTTATACACATTACCTATTACTGGACCCGTTTTATACATAGTTTTTGTTTCATGTATTTTGAATATAATTATTTAATAAGTACTCCATTCGCGTTAAGACAGACATTTAAAAAGAAACTTTTTTGACTGTCCATTCAACCGATTTTGACTTCTATTCCGTACGCATAATGATGGCATTAAAAGCAAAGTAGTGGTTACAATACCAACTATTTACCGCAGTCGCCATTTATCATGCCACCAACGCAATAAAGGTCAAAATCGGTTAAACAGACAGTAAAAAAAGGTTTGTTCAAATGTTTAATCTTGACACGAGTAGAGTATAAAGTAATACTCTTATCACTAACACTACGCGACATCAGTAATGTAACGCTTGGGTTTTTTTTGGATGGTAGTAAATCATCGAATAACTTCTTCTACTCTAGGATGGATCGAGAGGGCATGTCAGACTTTTACCGACTAAAACCTAACTATGTTCCTTCAAGTGCCCTTTGTGTTCTAGAACCACGAGTGTCTATTATCAGAAATGGATTCAAATGATTTATTATCAAAAAAAGGAAGTTCTGAAAAGTAGAAAGTAAATTTTAAATTAAATCAATTTTTTTTTTTAGTTTTCTCTGGATATGTTTCACCGTTTTGATTGATTGTCAAATAATGGGGGTATCTAAAAAAAATACCTGGCCGCCATCTTTAGGAGTCCGCCATATTGGATTTAGAATGACGTCATTTGACTATGCATTGTCATCCAAACTGAACATGTCTACAAAATTTCGACTCTGAGAGTTTTCTAAAATGTCGTTCACCAGGTGGCAGCACTGAGTTGTCAGATCCAGGCACCTGCCAAGACGCATATGTTAATGACTTTAGTTAAATTGACGTTAACGTCATGTATTTTTTTCTGGCTGGTGTCCGCAACTCCTCGGTTGAAACGCTTATTTTTCGTACGGGTGGGACAAATGTGTCATTCGATCCATCCCAACTCCTCAAGGAAGGCTAGCTGCGCCTTGGCGCTACTGACTATTTCACGGAGGATATTTGGGTTTGCGAAGTTATACATCATGCATACATTTTCAAAAGTAGAAGACCTCTCGGCTAAGTGAAGTCAACTGGTGATGTGAATTTTCCTGAAAACCCTCATTAATTACGGTTAACTTTTTTTTTAACGTTTTAAAATTAATTTGCCTTAAAAAAAAAATTGTAACAAAAATATTCAGACATTCATTTATGGCGTCGTCTAGTGTTAGTGAGACGGTTTTAACAGGCTAAGTTTAATCGAAGATATTGCCAATGTTGGGATTAGCGCTATCTTCTCGATAAATTATTGAATTCGGATGTGGTGAAGCAATCGATCTTAAAATTACCATGATTATCATTATTAAAATGAATTTGGCGTATATCCTTCGATGAAACTCCCTTCTAAATCAAATATTAGTCATACAAATTAAGATAGATATTGATTATTGCCAAAATGTTATCTTGTTGTGGTTTATTAATTTTATATTTCTTTACGGCCGGTTTCGTTGTTTACCTGGCAACAAAGACCTTACAGCCACTAGACGCCTCATGCTTGAACTAGCGCACCAAAACAATTCTGTCAACTAGCCGAGGTACGGGGAGCGGGGTACTGCGTTCTGTTTGGTACGGGGGAGCGGGGTACTGCGTTCTGATTGATCGAGACATCAGATCTATAATCATATGTGTTGACAGACATGCGTCGCCGGTTATTAGACGGCTAGTGGCTGTAAGGTCGTTGTCTGCCAAGTAACTTAATGGCAAATTGTTTGAAGGTTATCGATGTTTGTTCTCCTATGGAATACTATCTTCCGCTAGTGGCTTCGCCCGGGTGAAAGTTGTTTTCTCCGTACAAACTTTGGATTTCCATTTCATCCCTTTAGAATAAGCATAAAAGGAACCTCTGTGCAAAATTTCAGGATTATAGGTCCACGGGCTAGGCGTTGATATGACAGTGAATGAGCCAGGACTTACCTTTTATAATATTATACAAAGATTTAGCTTTTAGTAAAAGTAAGATTAGGATGTTTTAGAAAAATGTTTATCAGTATTATCAAATTATTTACTAATTAGGCTATATTAAAAACAGTAAAGTCATCAATAAAATTAATAAACCAACGACAATGTTTGATAGACTTGCGTTGTGCCCAGTTCTTCCGACCTCTTGTATTTATTTAAGAAAATTTATTAGTAATTATAATATTACTATATCAGGGATTCTGTATCCGGCCAAAGATGTGTATGAAAAAATTTGTAATAAAGTGTGTGAATTTCGAAATATTTTGTGAAATGATGAACTTGAATATAATAAAGCTTTGCTTGCGGTATGTGGTCATAAAATCGCTCTTATAATTGGGGTAATAAAGTAATAGCGAAATAGTTTAAATATATAGTCAGGCGCACAGTGATCAGCCTCAATTCTTGCACATCTATTTTCAGAATAATTACGAAGAGAAGGCAAATTCTCATAATAATAAAAAAATGTTCTGTCTCAAGTTTCTACCTCAACTCAACACAGAAATAATCACAATGAGGATCAGTCATGATTTCTATGGAGTACGCAGACTTAAAGCGTCAAAAAAAACAGTAAATACTGTGAAGAAATTATTTAAATCGGACCAAAAATGACGAAGATACAGCAATTTTAGTGTATCACTTCCAGAAACGCGCCCGAGAATGAAGCGACTCGCTGTGACGTCATCTGTCATGATCGGTCTCTACCGGCGAATGAATACGATCAAGCTGTTCGTCGCACGGATCATGACAGATGACGTGATCGTAAACAGTCCAGCGAGAGCGCGCGTTTCCAAGTAGCCGTTCAGACAAACTTTAATAAATCAACCATTTCTTGACAGAATTTAATAATTTAAAAAATTAAATGCTCGGGAAATTATTACACATACGATGTACTTAGGAAAAATCAGATTTAATATTATGTGATTGATCTTCATTGTATACAGAAACCGGCGAACACAGTCTTTTGAAATTGTATTTATGAGGGTAGTAGTTAGGTACAATTTTGGCCACGCGGCAAAAGATCTTTCTGTAAGGCCTACTATCCACGGACGCTTAGCTTCATAGACGCGTATTCGTCACTATACGCTTGGTGTAAGCCTGCTCACAGCTATTAAACTCTGTCGACGAAGTAGGTCCCACGACGGCCTACTGGTCTAATGGCGGCAATACACTTGCCTGTAGCTGGCACAAAAGTACCTATGCAACTAGCTTGCATGCTATGACATACGATATACCCAAAATCCTGAACTTACTAATATGATCATCACTGACTGACCATCAGGTGGGGTCACAGTCAAGCACTAGTTTATACCACTTAAAAAAACAACACTTGTCAATCTTTTCGTTGTTCATCATCATCATCATTTCAGCCGAAAGATGTCCACTGCTGGACATAGGCCTGTCCCAAGTGTCGCCACAACGAACGGCCCTGTGAGTCTCACGTCCATCGGATTCCCGTCAGTGACGTCTGGCGCGTTTGCGTTTCTCCCAGTTACCTAATTGTCCTGGTAGTATTATACGTAAAAACACGAAATTATTTTTTATCATAATATGTGGGGCATGTAGACAATGTAACGGTCTAATAACATAATTGCCTCACATTTTTATAGTAGAATGATGATGAACTTCGTTGTAATGAACGATAATAATCATGCTTTAGCCCTCCCCCCCCCCCCCCACCCTTATGTATGTATAGCCTGCGTCCATCTGAAATAATGTAACTTTGAAATGTGCATTATTTATCAAATAGTTGTGTCTTCATGATTAAGCGTGCGTTATGACTTAAACTAAATGTTATTTCAGTTGTTTTTGAAGGCTTAAAACAGAGCTTGTCATTAATACAGAACCATAGTCATATTTAGGTGACCAAAGAAAGTAACCGCATTATGTAGAGTGGGCAGCCGTTTTACCACAGTCACGACGTGCATCTGATCATTGTTTCTTGTCCATATTTTTTTATATATACCTATTATAGTGGGGTTACTTTGGCCTTGGGGTCTACTTTGGCACAAGCTTAGGAACACGAGAAACTATATTTACTGTGTTTCTATTGGCTATCGAGCTTGGGTCAAAGTTATACCTCGTGTCCGTCAGAATTAACGGTCTCTAGGCGTATTTAACGTTGAATTTATGCCCAACAAATGCTTCCCTATTGCTTCTATTTGCTTCCTATTCTCAAGCACTTGCTTCCATCGTATACTAGAAGAAAAAAAAACATTTTAAGGGTGACCGTTCATTCTGATGTCAGGACGGCCGGTCACCGAGTCGTAGGGTCCCTGATAAATAGAAGTATTGAAATTCACGGTGGCCAGTTTGCTTCTCTCAATGTTTTACAACGATAATACTGTAACTATCACGGCAACAAAGATATCTATTTTTTTTTCGCATTTGGCGGGCATAATTTCAACGTTAAATACGCCTAGTGACCGTTCATTCTGACGGACACTGTACGTCAGGGCTAAATTAACCCCACTTTAAGGTACTTCTACAGTATTACTGACATCAATTTAAGAACAGTGAACACATTTCTTCTCTTGTGAAAAATAAAAATCATTTATATATATAAACACAGTAATACCTGTGTATTACTATGTTTATAGAAAGAAATGATTTCTAAAATTGCTGTATCACTGTTGATACAGCAATTTTATTCCTGACTAAACTTTACTTTGAGTTACATTCGTGGCGCTAATTAGTATAGTAAATTATTTTTGTATATAGATGCGTTAAGTAAGTGTGATTTAGTATTGAAATGTCTGTGCAATATCATTGGTTAATGAACTTTTGGATAAGTAGTAACATTTTTGTCATAGATAGTGTGTAGTGGGAATTTCATTAAATAAATCAGATTTTATTTCTATTTTCGTAAAATGACAGTAGTTTTGTGTCTGTATGGTTTTAAAGTTTAATATAATCTAAGCTGTAAGCAACCGTTAATATGGTACATCGGGTTTTAGGTGAAGTTTGGCCTACCACACATACAAGCTTCACCACAGTCGGCGTGTGGTTGGTAAAACTCATATGTCCCGTTTACACGTGGGCCCAGCCTCAGCCAATCGCCATCCCTAGGCATTGTGTAAACGGAGAAACCTCGTTTATACAATGGTAATTGGCCGAGGTTGGGCCCACGTAACCTGTGATGTGTGAAGGCTGCAGCCTTAGAGAGAGCAAGGGCTGCAGCCTTAGAGAGAGCAAGGGCTGCTGCCTTAGAGAGAGCAAGGGCTGCTGCCTTAGAGAGAGCAAGGGCTGCTGCCTTAGGGAGAGCAAGGGCTGCTGCCTTAGACAGTGCAAGGGCTGCTGCCTTAGAAATAGCAAGTGCTGCTACCTTAGACAGAGCAAGGGCTGCTGCCTTAGAGAGAGCAAGGGCTGCTGCCTTAGACAGAGCAAAGGCTGCTGCCTCAGAGAGAGCAAGGGCTGCTGCCTTAGACAGAGCAAAAGCTGCAGCCTTAGACAGAGCAAGGGCTGCTGCCTTAAACAGAGCAAGGGCTGCTACCTTAGAGAGAGCAAGGGCTGCTGCCTTAGAGAGAGCAAGGGCTGCTGCCTTAGACAGAGCAAGGGCTGCTGCCTTAGACAGAGCAAGGGCTGCTGCCTTAGAGAGAGCAAGGGCTGCTGCCTTAGAGAGAGCAGGGGCTGCTGCCTTAGAGAGAGCAAGGGCTATTGCCTTAGAGAGAGCAAGAGCTCTGCTGCCTTAGAAAGAGCAAGGGCTGCTACCTTAGAGAGAGCAGGGGCTGCTACCTTAGAGAGAGCAAAGGCTGCTGCATTAAAGAGAGCAAGGGCTGCTGCCTTAGACAGAGCAAGGGCTGCTGCCTTAGAGAGAGCAAGGGCTGCTGCCTTAGAAAGAGCAGGGGCTGCTGCCTTAGCGAAAGCAAGGGATGCCTTAAAGAGAGCAAGGACGAAGGCACTGAGCCCGCGTTGTGGATTACGGCCCATTCCTTCTCCTAGAGAGAGGAGGCCTGAGCAGCAGTGGGAACAATAAAAGGCTGATTATATGCTATGGGCCCACGTGTAATCGCAACAATACAGTTTTACACGGTGTTCCGTGTACAAATCGGTCTGCGCAAGCAAAACTGTGGTGAAATTCGTGTGGTAGGTAGGCCTATTAGAACCAGGTCACATTACCACAACGCGTTACGTTGCCGCGTGGTTCAAATATACTGTGGCCGGTATGTTGCCGTGTCGAGTAAATCCATGCACTACGAGAGGCAATGGCACGAAACCCTTTGGTTGAAAACAGAGGCCCTATCAATCATCAATCGACCCTCTCAGTTCACCTTAACCGATTGAATGACTTCCATGAAATAACCATAATAGATATTTGAGGGTTTAACTCTCGGTGTACCATATAAAAGTGTTCTGTACTTTCAACGCCACATCCATTGGCCAATACAAAGAGTTTGTTTTCCTTAATGTTTTTTCTGTAATTGTTTATAACATATTAATCCATTTATTATGATAAACATATGTATTATACTATTAAACAGGGATTTGGATGTTATAGACATGTTTCTGTTCTGAATACGGATATAGGAATAATATAATACCGATTTCGGATACTGTTACGGATATAGGAAGAATGAAAGAGAGAAAAATATTTTATTTGGCACCAATAGACTGATACAGTGTAAAAACACTAAGTGGAAACTAAAGAATAAAACAAAAGAAAATTAAAATTTTGTTTCACGGCTTCGCCAAATAGATTAGAAATGAAATTATTACGGATTATCCGCTAGTTTCAGATAGTTCAAATTAAATAAAAAAATAAATATAAAAGTACCTAAAATATAAATATCAAGATCCGGTCATTTAGACTCAGCCTCTATCCGAAACAATCCGAAACTTTAATACCGGTTACGGATATTTTGGATATCCGATAATTTTGGCTACAATTACCTTTATAGAGGTCCCCCCCATCCCTGGTATGTAACTTCTATTTTCATAATTCCGTAACTACAGCTTTAGGTAATCCGTCTTATATAGCATTTATATTAATTATAATGTATCCATAGACATTTTCTACTTATTGTATAGTCCTTAAGATTCTTTTTCCAGTATTACTGAAATTATTTAGTGCCAATTTTACCGTTCGTCGTTCATGTAGATGTATTTTTTAGTATCATAATGTATCTGTGAATGAACAGTCATCGAACATTTCTTCCATTTTTAGTCGTACACAAAATAGACTAGAATAGATTGCATTTTTCATGACTAAATATATTTTTTTTTATTTCGATGTTGTTAAGGCGTGGGTCTTTACTAGTGTGCGATTACGCTCAAAAACTTTATTAATGTGAAAAAAAAACTAGTATAGTAAGTATGTACTAAATTTTGAACCAGCTAACCAAATTCTGCTATATATGAGAACTATAGTAGTAATTCAAATTAAAAGTAAAGAGCCCGTCTTCAAATAAATAGTTCTAAATCTTACGATAATTTGTAGTGTTAAGTGTTAAATCGGACTTTGGCCATAATGACATATCTTTTGAGGCTCAGTCTCTCCCTAGTCTAGTTCTGAATCTAGTCAATTAGGATAATATATTGTATCAATCACACATTATTTTTGTGAAGATTCTGAATAAAACTGTTGGTTTGGTCCAGAATGTGTATTATTTAACAAAATAATCTACGGAAGTATAGCTAAAAAAAAAACTATGGAATGAGCACTTTGGCATAATCCCACAAGATTAAGGTACTTACCTGTTTTCAGCCATGGACTGAAAAAGTTAACACTACACAACACAATAAAATATTAAGTATGTACAAACTAGCTGAGTGTCATTCTGAACATTGACAGTTCATTATTTCGAAATGGTCCCAATCTCGAAAAACATTGCTTCGACAGAACATTTACATTCGACTAGCATTATCTGGACGTTTCGAGGTTACATCAGCATCAGCACCACGAAGGCTGAGGAGATAGTGGAGTAGGTATGTACGCGTAAAGACAAACCGGACTTTGAGAGTCGTGCAGTTGGAGCCGCGCCATAACACTAATTTCAAGTCGTTTGTGGTGTGGGTGCCGACTCACCATTTGGAGACCTTCCTCAAAGGAGAGTTTTGGCCGAAAGGTGTCGTGTATATCGACGATTTCGTGAAAGGATACTGACCTCGCAGCGGAATACATAATTATGTAAGTAGATTTGTAAAATTATTTGTGTAAGTATTTTGGGCCTTAGTTGCCTGATAATAAAGGATGTTTTCCATTATTATTCCGACTGATTCCGACAGAACATACTTTGACAACAAACACCTTTCATAAAACTACTGTTACAGAACCCTGCTTCGTAATGCACTTGTTATACGGATCTTTATTTCCACGGAACATTATACGTTGACATTAATAATAACTAGAGATGAAACGGATAGTGCTTTGGCCGGATACCGGATATTCGGTCAACTTTAAAGCCGAATATCCGGCCGTGTAATAACTATTCAGGAATGTGACGATAATAATTGAATTCTGTCATAAGTACAGAATAAAAATAATAATCAATTATGTTTTTAATTATAACCAGTAATAGCAGTATAGTGTTAACAAACTATAACAAATCTTTATTTCATATCAAATAGGTGTAAAGTTTAATCATTTATTTATTAGACATGTAAGTAACGTAGGTATGCTATTCCATTTAGGAACTTGTATCCATGCCTTTTCTCAGTAGCATGCGGTTGCTACATGTCGGACAGAGTTCCGGTGGCGCCTCATGGCGATATGGCGACAGCGACAGACACTGTTGGCCACGCCACGATTGCGGCGATTAGTTCTCTTTTGAGGAGAGGCCCCCACCCGACATGGTAAGTTGGGGAGGTTCCTGTTCCGGACTGAGGCGGAAGACACGCCCGGGTGTCAGCGCGGACCGCCCGGAGGACATGGTGGAGCAAATGGTAAAGGTGTGCCCCACTTGGGTCATCTAATGACAACCCCCGCTCTTGGGCGGAGCGAGAGATAGTGTCAGACTTTTACTGACTAAAAACCCACTCCTGTTCCTTCTTTGACATTTTTTTTTCCAGGGCCACGGGGATCACTTTCGCATCACCCATGGCCCCATAGGCTTCGACCCTGTTGGGCCCCTACGGTTGCTGACATCTCCTTGAGGCGCGCGTGGAACTCTACGCGCCGTCGACGACTTGGGCTCGGTCCGCACGGTTACCGGACGGTCGGACGGCGAGCCACCCATTGCTCGCCGTCTGCAAGCCCGTGTCTACGGTGGCCTGAAATCGGGATCGGAATCCCGGCGGCGGTTGGGGCGTGAGGACCGTTGCCGTTGCCTCACGCGAGGAGGCGACCGCCTGCCACTCATCCTCGCTCCGGACCATGGCCTGTACCAAGGCCCGGCGCGAGAGATCGCTGGCGCCGATCGCCCTCACGAGGACACGGCGGTGCTCTGCCCAAGCGGGGCACACCTCTACCGTGTGCTCCACCGTGTCCTCCGGGCGGTCCACACAATGGTGGCACCCGGGCGTCTCTTCTGCACGGATCCGGTACAGGAACCTCCCGAACTTACCATGCCCGGTGAGGACCTGCGTCATGCGGTAAGTAAGGACGCCGTGAGGTCTTTCCAGCCACTCCTCAAAGAGGGGACTTATCGCCATAATTAAGGCGTGCCTAATGCCCCACTTGGGTGGAGCACCGCCGAATCCTGATGGAGGCGATCGGCGGTAGCGAGCTCTCGCACCGGGCCCCGGTTCTGGCCATGGTCCGGAGTGAGAGGGAAAGGCATAGTAACGCTAGTGAAGAAGGCGGCCGCAAAAGTGGAGGAACGTACATCCTCACGCCCCAGCCGCTGCGACAGAAGACGCCCCGGGCGTCGAGAATCGCAGAGCGATCTCGGGCCACCGTAGGCGTGCCGTCTGCGAGTCGTTGACCGGCATGTAGTGTTCTACGCGCACCACGAGTATCCCAAAAGGATATAGACCCTAGAACGCAAAAGGCAACTGAAGGAACAAGTGTGGTTTTGGTCAGTAAAAGTCTTACATGCCCTTTACTCCACCCTAGAGAACAAGATGATTCCCACTTTATAAAAATAAAAAAAGCCTTAAAAACATAATTTACATTTTTTTTCTTTATTCTGTACCTAAAGGTTTTTTTTTCGGCGGGAAAATCATCTTATGACATCCTTCGCTCTTGGCCGGAGCGAGAGATAGTGTCAGACTTTTACTGACTAAAAATCCACTCCTGTTCCTTCGTTGCCTTTCGTACCAGGGCAGGGCCGAGTCTTCCTTTCAGAATCAGACCCTTGGCCCCAGTAGGCTTCGACTCTGCTGGGCCCCTACAGTTGCTGACATTTCCCTGAAGCGCGTGTGGAACAGTACGCGCCGTCGAGGACTTGGGCTTGGTCCGGACGGTTACCAGACGGTCGGACGGCAAGCTACCCACTGCTCGCCGTCCGCAAGCCTGCGCCTACGGTGGCCAGAAATCGGGATCGCAATCCCGGCGGCGGTTGGGGCGTGCGGGCCGTTACCTCACGCGATTGGCCGCCTCCTTTGCTAGCATTAGGTACTGCTTCGCAGAAGGAGGCTGATGGAGAGATGATGGAGGCTATCCTCTTTCGCAAACTTTAGAAAAGGTGCAAAACTATTCTCTCTAACAACCAACGGCAAAACGTAAAGCTATTTCTTTATAGCCCCACTCAAATACCTACGCATTTACGTGCGGGTTGTTGTACCTGCAGCTTAACTCGATACCGTAGTTAATAAAAAGGAAATAAAGAAAACACATATACATACACAGTGTAGAAACAAATGTACGGGCCCAATGGGCATTGAGCATCATTAATTAGAAACTTATGATTTAAAAAGAACATTGACACATTGTGCCTCGCGGCTAAATAGGTCCAGTTCAATAAAAATGACAGACGTGTATAGGTAGTTACCTCAGTTAACTGAAGCTGGAATTACTTTGATTTAAACCAAACTTGTTCGCAATTAGAAATTTGTTGAAAATTAAACCCAAACATTCCTTCACACTAATTTATTCAAAAATAAAATTAGAATCTAACAAATTTTGCACGCAAACACACAGTGTTCAATCAATTTGTGCACTACATGATATTTTTCGATACTAAATAAAAGGTATTTACGGTTTTTTTGTATATCAATGGCCTTTACATATGAAATTGCCGTTTTTTAAAACGGATTGCTTTGCAGTGTTATATCTTTGGATTCACATGGAATTATAAGTTAGCGAATAAGGTACGTTATTATTATTTTTTTTAATTAGGTATTTACCTATTGGTTTCTTTGTGTTTTGTATTTTCTGTAATATCGCAGAACTCAATCATGAAAGCTAATAAAAAAACTTGTAGTCATATAACGTAGAAACTATGCATTTCAAAAGGGCAAGCAATATCATTGACGTATACCTACGACTTTCTTCTAAGAAAAGAACTCTATTTTCTTGGTTTAATAGCTTTCGTTTTGGAAATTTTGTCTTGTAGCTGCCCTGAGTAGATATAGAATAGACATCCCATTCATTAGCCGTTTTAAGTCCGTATACATCATCAATATTGCATACCGCTTGAGACACAGTAGAACTAATATTACGAAATAATGTAAGTTTTCTTAGATTTCATACAAAAATAGTAATAAGTACCTACTGCGATATGACAGAAAATACAAAACACAAAAAAAACAATAAATACCTAATTTTGAAAAATATTAACTTACCTGTAATAAAAAGTTTATTTGAACTAATAATTCCAAGTTAATCCAAAGATCCAGACACTTCAAAACAACCCGTTTTAAAAAACGGGAATTTCATATGTAAATAAAGGTCACAAAACAATGAGAGCCAAGCAATAGAATTAAATTCGATATCAGCCCCCCTAGCCAAGTTACAATCGTTTCGTTCGCGTGACTCACCACGTGACTGAGCGTTGAGATTACGTCAGAACAAAGGAATCGGAGGCGTGGCCTACTCGAGGCGTTCGGCACGAAGGATACGATTGTAACTTGGCTAGGGGGTCTAGTTACTAGATTTAAGATCCTGATTCAGATAAGGCGTTTACAAGCTTGGACAATGAATTGGTATATGTTTTTCAATTCTATTCATGATAGTGACCGCTGCTTTTCTTTTCCTGAGCCCTCGCGAACTAGCCCCTAATGGCCCTATTCATAATATGTGGGTTTCCTCTATCTAGGCTCTATCCGGGAGCATTTTCCATTTAAAATGCACCGAGCCTCATTAGGTAGGCACTCATTTGAAAATACAGGATTCACCGTGCAAAATTTTTAAATGAATCTGTCAAAAAAGTATGTTTATAATATGTATATGTTCATGATCATTAATTATCTCTAAATATGGGTAGGTACCGATAAAAGTATCGAAAACTAATAGATATTAATGATATAAACTGTTATGATATATCTTCGAAAGCACCGCCTTGGTACTTAATCATAAAAAGGTATTCCTAGACACTTTTATTGTTTTTTTTTTTAAATTCATGGCGAAAATAGTTACATTTATTTTGTAGTAGAAACAATCAGTCTTCCAGGATCTATTCGTAAATATAGATGTAGGGATTACTTTCAACTAAAGCTATATCTTTTTCCAACTGCCTCAGTTCTGCCTCCATCTTAGTCTTGCGAAGTATCTTGGGTATTGTATCAGTAAGCATGGGCAGTTGAAGAAAAGCCTTCTGCATGAGCGACCAATTGTGCTTCAGATCCTGTGAAAGAATTTTAAAGAAGATTTAAAAATGAACCTGATACCAGTGCAGACCGATACAATGTGTCAAGTAGATGTAGTGGAGAGACATAAAACACATTAATATCACAACTTTATTTCTGAAGGTTAAGGTTTCGACTAAATGGTCTTCTGCAAACGTGCTCAGAAGAAAGCCGAGAAATCGGAACGCTGATGTCAGTTTGACTTTTTCTCGCTAGAGACTGCGCTTAGGCACTCGACGCGACGTGACGTTTATGTTCTCCCCGGGGTTGCTTGAGAAATGGCTTGTCTCCACTCTGACTGCCTATAATCTTGAAGGTCCCTTGCCGAGCTTTGAGAATTAGGAATGAAACGGAAGTGGTTATATTGGAAGAGGATTTTTTAATGCCAAATACAATTTTAAACTTAATGTTGACAGACTTAAAGAAGTAGCACAAACCAAATTCTTGGGTGTGCTCATAGATCAAGACTTAAACTGGAAAGGACATTTAGATGATTTATGCAATAATCCTATTGCATAAATAGGATTAATAATCACTACATACCATGCATATATCGAATTAATTTTAAGTTACGGGCTTGTTATTTGGGGGAACAGTACGGATAAAGACAGAGCATTCGTTGCACAAAAGAAGTGTATCAGGGCCATTTGCGGACTTCGATTTGCGGAATCCTGTCAGTCATATTTTAAGAAGTTAGGTCTGTTACCACTTCCTGCACTTTACATATACGCAATCTGTAATTTTGTCTATAGTAATAAGGAATTGTTCAAGAAAGCTTACGAAGTAATCTCTCGTCCAAGGGATCCAGACAGACTTCTAACAGAGGATAATCCTAAATCAGCCAAGTATGCTAAAAGCTGTCTTGTGATGTGTGTACGCATTTACAAGAAAATCCCGAAACAATTAAAATGTATAAATAATGCAAATTCATTTAAAAAGAAGCTGTATAAATGGCTGAATGGACATAATTTCTATGACATTAATGATTTCTTTGACCTAAAATTATAATATTGTATCCATCTATTTATTTAACTCATTTTAGGTACTACTTACCTACTGTTGTTTTGACCTAAAGTTTTTGCATGCAATTAACACATATACTGTGTAGCTAAACATGTGGACATTGTATTTAATTAAGACTAACACCATTATACCATGTTTAAGGCAAATAAAGACATCTTATCTTATCTTAAATTCGGTTTGTCGGAATCGGAACAAAAATCGGAGCAACATCAAATGAAAAACTAAGTACTAAAACTAATAAAAAACTCATAAGTTTATATGAAGAGCAAAATAGGTAAAAAGAGTAGAAGTAGATAATCGACAGAAGGCACGGAATATTCCCCGCGCGATATAAGTTCCGATTAAAATTAATCGGAACCGAAATCGGAATTGAAGGTACAAAATCAATCTTTCGGTATCGGAATCGAATCTCCGTAACATCTTTAGTGGGAATGTGTAACCGTGTGGGGGTTCCCAAAATTATCCACCAACCCAAGATTTTTTCGACAATTGCATCATTAATATCGTCGATGGGTGAAACTGGTCTATTGATCCCGCTAGGTTAAGACGTTTTAGAGCGTACCATTCTTTCATTACAGCGCTGGAAGCCGTTGCCTCTACCTGTCTGCACTGCCGAACAAGGAGTACCTATGTAAAGTTACTGCCGAGATTGATGACATAAAAGCTAGCAAAGAAAGTTCCTGCTTGAAACTTTTAATCAGGACCCACATGCCATAGTCAAGTGCAAGGCGTTTTTGAGCGTATACTGCTGACAATGTGCACGCAATACACGTGTTTTCGAAAAATTCGGGAAGAAAATCTTGTGGCTGAAGTATCTTTTAGCCGATAACCCTGAAATCTTCTAGCTAAACTTCAAAGCTAGCTTCATCGCCCTGCGTGGATAACGATGAAAACAATGGACTTAAGTTTTGGTAAAAAATATTTAAACGATTGTGTGAAATTGAAAGAACGTACATCAAGGAGTTTCGTGCGTTCTTCGAGGCCTATGAGCTTGCACAGACTTTCCCTGTTATCCTCCTCGTACTGCAATTTCTCAGCGGCCTTCTGGATCCTTCTGTTTCTCTTCACCAGGTACGCTGGCATCTGACCGAAGTCTGGTCTGAGGCAGTATTCTGGAACCTCTCCGGAACCCTTGATCTTCTTTATGTGTCCGTCGCGCGTGTCGACTAGCCTGAATAATATTGTGCATTGAGTAAAATGAGTTATCGAGAGTGGTCAGTCTGGGATGGCCGGTGATCTGCTCGATTTTTCCTCACATTGACAGAGTTAACCCTCATCAACACCAGTTAGCAGCATTACTGGGGCCATGGGTAGTGTGAAAACGAAACCCGGGGCCCTGGGACGAAGGCAACGAAGGAACAGAAATGGGCTTTTTAGTCGGTAAAAGTCGGACACTATCTCCCGCTCGGCCGAGCGGGATTTATCATAAGATGATTTACCCAACTAATGAAAAAAAAAAAAACCTTTTAGCAGCACCATTGTAAATTATTACTATTACCTTGGCTCCACTGGTTTCCCCTTTGTCTTTATAGCTTTCTTTATGTTAACAACTCTAAAGTTAACTGTTGGCTTCTCCGGTTTCTTTCCCGGCGGAGGGCGTTTCGGTACCGGTGGAAGATTACCCGACACAAAGCATTTATGATCACTCTTCTTGACGGGTTGCCCTATTCCTTCACCCTTTTTTAAAAACTCGGTAGGAGCTTTGACTGGTGTTTCAGCGTAACCAAATGTGCGTCGTAGTTGTGGTATTTTAGCCAATCTCAATTCCTTTTCTAGTTTCGATTCATATCTGTAATTAATGATGTCATATTAACAAACTGATTTTGAAATTTTTATTTCTTAATGGACTAAGTCCCCAGCAGTAGCGATAGTAACTTACCATGTAAAGGTTGACGAAAATATTATAATATACTGACAAATAAAAATTATTTTAGATCCCATGTAACCGTGTTTTGATTTAAGATTTTATTTAATTACCTACCTAGGAGTTTTGGGTGGCTCTGGAGGTGGTTTGTCCAAAATCGTGTAGATGACCTCGTCGTGTTGAATAATTTCAACTAACGACATGCTTTTTTAAAGCAATAGTGGCCAAAAACTACAACTTAAAAAAATTATAAAAACTGCGGTGTCGGGCTACCCCCGTCGGTCGCTATGGAAACAACAAAACAACGTAAAGATGATTAATTGTTCTATAGTTCAAAATCTATGGGAAAGTATCGATTAAAACGACGAAAAAGGACGCTTAACAGTATCTGCTTTTGGCACTACAATAATCGCTCTACAAAGCTCCCAATTGGCGTGCGGTGATTAGACAGATCTATGAGTCAGACTTGAATTTCGGAATTATATCCGTTTAGTCGGTTGCAGTATGCCGAAATAGAAATAACGGTATAAAATCGGAGTGGTACACACATAATGCTTTCGTATCTTGAGTCGGTCGATGTTTCGTAAAATTAAAATAATGTGGAAATGAATGACATTTAGTTTTTCATCGCAATGCATATAAGCTATATTGATTTTTTTTGTTTGCCGACAACACTGTAAAGTTCGTCTGTCAGGCTGACGTCAAAACCGTCAAAGTCAAAACAACAAAGTTCGCCACAGATATTCGTTGATTATTTTTAGATTCTTGTTGCATATTCTTTTATAGATGTAATATTTTATTCAGCTTTTTTATTATATTTATTTTACTTATGCGTAAATAATTGATAAGATGTTAATAAAAGGTTTTCGGGGGGTAAAGCGGTATAATGCACATAAATGTATAGGTATAGCATGTAGAGAGTTTTCGAGTCGATTAGATGCGCTAGATCATACAGAAAGGTTAGAGGGGTGTTTGTCGGCGTTGCCCCCGAAGGCTAAAGTGGTGATATGTGGTGGAGGGATGATGGGAGCAGCCGTGGCGTACCACCTCGCACGCCGCGGCTGGGGCGAGAACACCATAGTCATAGAAAAAGAGAAGTGAGTATGTTCATACATTACCTTCTGGCTTTGTTTCAGACCGGCTGTTCAGAAGGGGTACGGCGGCCATGACTTATGTGGTCCTCAGTTCCATGGTCTATCTAGTTAAGAATTGTCTGAATATTGTTCAAATTTTGTGCTTCCCATTGATTCCTGTGAAGCTATTGTCTGTTACACTTATTTCATTAGATGAGATAAGTGTGTGAAGATATGTATGTTGAAATTAATATACTTAGCTATAATGTTATGAAAAAATTGGGAGTACATAATAAGGTTGATAACAAATACATAATAGGAGAATTAAAGCAAAAATACAATTTTAAAAAATTAAGGGTTTTTTTTTGATAATTTCATCAAAACACTAACAATCATCCTATAATTTTGAAGATTCTTCGTAATGATGTCTCCTGTAGCATATCAGGTAAAAAAGATGCTTCTTAATAATTATATATTTAAAAACTAAAAATAATAAAGTGTCACTGAAATAGGATAATCTAAAGAATATAAGTTTATTTTTGGTCACATACGACCAGTTTCTGAATTGAGGATTAGGTTAAGAATGTGTCAGACCCTAATTTTATGTCAAACATTGACAGGTATTATTGGCTAAATTAGAGTTGGACTTTAAACCTATTGAGTAGTGTAATTAGAGACACAATAAAAAGACAATGACCGAGCGAATGCCGGCATTCGCTCGGGTTTAATGAACTAATTCATTAAACCCTAAGCTAACACATTCACTTTCTCATTGTCTTTCTATTGTATTTCTAATTACGGTATTCAAAAGGTTAATTATTAATTCAGAAAACAGGGGATGGGTAAAAATTTTCAAATATGAACTCCAATCTCCTCAAAATGTTTATTTGTCCCAAAGATGTACCTATAAATGATTAAATTCAAGGTGTCAGAATTTGTCTGATCATAGTACTGAGGTGAGCTGTTGGTCTGTAGCCAGTTCCAATTGAGTTTGGTTAGATATATTAATAAAGTCAGGCAACATTTATATAACAGCTGAATATCAATCTAGAAGCATAGACAAGTTTGAAATTAAAAGAAAAATAATACCGTCTGCTGCTGTTACCAGCACCATATTTCATTGAAAGGCTGGCGGCTTGTGTGCCCCCACTCACAGAGATGAGACCTGTGTTCTAGCAGTGGAAATATTATAAGCTAAGTATGCTAATGTATGTGTGACAGCATTCTATTAATCTAGAAATAGATAAAAAATACTATGATTTTATTACTCTTACTTAATTGATTAAACCCCAGGTGAGCCAGCGTTCACTCGCTCATTGTCTTTCTATTGTGTTTCTAATTATGATACTCAAAAGGTAAAAGCCTAGCATGAATACACAAGCTGCTCTAAATTGAAACTTTGAATAGTAGTAATTGATTAAACCCCAAGCGGACGCCAGCGTTTGCTCTCTCATTATCTTTCTAGTGTATCTCTTTTTACAGTATTCGAAAGGTTGAAAAAGTTATTTATACATCCCTCTCTGAATATATATTAAACATCTCAGTCAACACAATCTAACGGCCCATTCACGACTTTGCCGCTGTGAGCGGTAGCTAAGCACGGGGCGACGAGCGGTATGAAAATGTTTGAAACACACCATGAGACGCCGCTCATAGTGGAGCGCGCCCGCCTGCCTACCGACGCCGCGTCGCTCATTACTAAGATCGAAGTCATGAACAGGCCGTAAACATAAGACCATTTATGCATTTATACATCTTTGACACTCGCAAGGTAATCTAAACCTATAGGGTTCTTCCCGTTGTCCTAGAATCCTAAAAAATTTCAAGTAGCAAGGTCCTATAGTACCACATATATGCCCAGTGATTCGAAAATGAAACAAGAGGAAGTACCTACTTTCATAACAGTATCTTACATACTTTGTTAGCGCAGTAAAATGTAAAATAAAAAACTTTTTACAAACGAACGGCGGCGAGCTACCCATTGTTCGCCGTCCGCAAGCCCGCGCTTACGGTGGCCAGAAATCGGGATCCCCGGCGGCTGGGGCGTGAGTTCATCTCAACGCTCAGTCACGTGGTCAGAACAAAGGAATAGGAGGCGTGGCCTAATCGAGACGATCAACGAAAAGAGAATTGAAACGAAACGTTTGTAGCTAGGGGGGCTGTTTAATTGGTGGAGCTGTATAGGGTTAACAGCTCTATCCTTCTTTCTCGCTTGTACGCCTGACAGACACGACATGGTAAGACCCTTGCACACGGCCTTCTTCCTCTTTGTCCTTCCGTGCCTCATTATCTGGGGTCGGGTCTCCTCACAATTCTGCGCCTGGATAATCTGTCCGGACCTGTCCATTTTGGCTATTGGCCTTTCTTGAGTTCTGTCGGTGTCCTCTCTCTCTTTTGTTCGGGTTTGAGGGCTGTTTTTACCACATGGTCTTCGCTACACTTCATTACATGTCCATACAATCTTAGGCGGAGCTCTGTCATTTTGTGATCACGATTATTCTAGCTAATTACAGTAGCTAAGTACATGAAGCGGACGTGCATCACAATCCGTGCACATCACTGCATTACGTGCGGTCGGCATCTCTTTGTGCAATTGATCGTGTTCAGTTTAATTCTAACGAGCGTTACAAGTGAGGCAAAGTGCTGGCGACGTATTAGTCCTGGTCACAGTCAACGGTCTTCTGGGACGGATTTGAATGCTAGAATAGAAGTTTTATGGTTCACAACTAGTTTATTCATTGTTTTTTGCTTTCGGACGGTTGGTGCATTTTTTTAGCCGTTAATTACGGTCCGTGACGTTGTCGTTTAATGTGAGATAAAGTACAGAAAAAGGAAAGCGAAAGAATTTTATACAGGCTGACGTTAGTTTAAAATATATAAACAAGTAGCGGTTCCGACAGACATTGTCCTGTCCACAAGGAAAAAAACCCCATTGCAGCGTCTCCTACCGGGTTAAATTGTATTTTTAAACCATCCAGGGACCCATTCAAATTTACATGCAAAGTTTCATTCAAATCGGCTAAGCCGTTTAGGAGGAGTTAGGTGACAAACACGTAGGTACAGAAGAATTATATTATCTACACTAATATTATAAAGAAGTAAAGTTAGTTTTTTGGTTTGTAGGAGGTAATCTTTGAAAGTACTAGTCCGATTGCTAAAAAATTTTCACCAATAGAAAGCTGCTTTATTCCTGAGTGACATAGGCTATACTTTATGTACGCGGGCGAAGCCGCGAGCAAAAACTAGTATATAAAAGATTACTAACTGCCAGTGATATAAAGCAGTTTCAACAAAAAATAACTATTGTCCACAGGGTCGGTAGCGGTAGCCGCTGGCACTCCTCAGGTCTGGTAGGCGCCTTCAAACCTACTCTCGCACAAGTCCGCCTAACCCAATCCTCGATAAGACTCTTGCAAGAGCTGGAAGCTAAAGGCAGAAACACTGGCTGGAAGCAATGCGGATCCTTATTGCTGGCAAGAAACCGAGACAGGATGACGGTGTATAGGAGAATGAAGAGCCAATCTATGTATGTATAAATATAGGTATATTATCTTCCTCGTGCCTCTATGGTTTGTATGCTGAAACTTTTTAGCGACAGCACAGAAGTTGGCAAGTTTGCAGATTTATGAGCACAAAGGGTGGGAGGTTTTTTTTAGGTGGGAAATCATCCAATGACTTCTCCCGGAGGAGTGGGAGGGCGTGTCAGACTTTTACTGACTAAAAGCACAATTATGTTCCTTCTTTACCCTTGCGTTGCAGGGCAACGGGTTTCCCTTTTGGAAGTCAACATTCACCAAGCTTCGGCCCTGCTGGGCTCCTACGGTTTTGCTGACATGACTCGGGTTCTATCTCGACGGTTGCCGTAAGGCCGTACGGCAAGCTACCAATTGATCGTCGTCTGCAAGTCCACGCCTACGGTGGCTGCAAATTGGGGTCAAGGTCGCGGCGGCTGAGGCGTAAAAATGGCCGCCTTCTACGCTAGCATTATTGCCAGTTGCTGGCCCAGTTCCACATCAGCATCCTGTATATTTTAGTGTCACAAGTCTCATATAGGCTATTCTAATGTACCATATTTTCATAGGTATGAATAGATATAATTACTTCTTCTGCGTACTGGAATTAAAATGAAAGCTATTTATGCTATTCACAAGCATTCAACTGTCATATCAATTTTCGTAGTCTTTATGCTCCGTTCTCTATTATCCATTCGAATGTGTTCAGTTTTCATTTATGTAAAATCAGTGCCTAAAAAGTGCACGTTTCTGAAACTGCGCCCTTGCAAAAATTCCTAGCTGGGTAGGTTTAATTTGCCAAACGTAGGACTTCACCGGACGTGAGTTTCGGGAGGTAACTATTTCAGATCTGGCGGGAAGAAACGCACGGGTGTCACCGTTGTACGAACGTCAGGAGCACACGGCACCTGTGCGTCTGCCCTTGGTTTAGGCCATGGGACGGAGCAAGAGGGAATGGGAAACTGTAGCCTACTTATGAATGATACAAAACTGGGGCCCTAGTCTGCTATTTTTATAAATTCGTCATTCCAACACGATTCCATTGTCATTTTGCTAAAAGTTCGTAATCTGTTAATTCATAATGGCCGATCATTGCTCGATCAGTGGTCTCGTAAAAGGATTGTGGTACAAGCTGTCTTGTAACGAATTAAAAGCAATTACTGCACAGTGACGTTCTAATGGGAGGACACATACAGCACTGTGTAATACTTATGTTTAGTATCGAGTCAAACGTTGTTTTGGCAGCCCTGACGCACGTAAGGGAATACGCGGAGGGACAACGCTTAATTGCGTTCGAGGTGGGACTAATGATACAGTACTGAATGTATAGGATTATTGTATAGGCTAAAAGATCAATAACCGCTGTCTGGGAGCTTGCATTCTCCAAGGGATTGGAAAAATGTTATTTACAGGCATCGATATATTATACATATACACGAGTATAGGATGGTTTTTTTAACATTATCAGTCTTTCAGAAGGTGAATAAAATAAAATGGGAAAAAACAACAAAACAAAAAATTTTGGAGTCAGTATTTTTTTAATGATTAATCTATATTATGTCCCGCTGCAGGGCAAACTTGGCCAGAAATCGCCCAAGGCAGAGACATTTGGAAAAATAATACATTCAGCCGAACACAAAACCTCCTTCTTTTTTAAGTCGGCTAAAAACCCAATACTGTTTTATCTTAGGAAAGATCACGTCAATAATGATTAACACTGAAGCATTTCCGCATTGTGGTGGAAATCTGGCCACATGTTATTTACTTAGATAGATTTTCAATTCTGAAAGATACTGTATTGGAAATACGAGTGTCCACTCACGTCAATATAAAAGACGTCTGCAACCAACTTTGTAAACGGTCTAGTATAAACTGGCATGTAGTGTATCGGATTTTTGTTTGGCAAGAGGTCAGTTTATACTGGTGGTTTTGTTTAATATGTCGAACTCTAGTCCATGTTGCTTTGTGGTTCTCGATAGCAATATTGTGAAAAGAGTCGCCGAGATCTATATGTGAAGACCCCACGGCAAAAAGAATGAACGTCATTTTTTAGGTGTAACTGATTTTTAGTGC
Organism: Mythimna pallens; assembly: GCA_961205895.1. Classification (NCBI taxonomy): domain Eukaryota; kingdom Metazoa; phylum Arthropoda; class Insecta; order Lepidoptera; family Noctuidae; genus Mythimna; species Mythimna pallens. The sequence continues at coordinate 4,227,506 of OY540824.1, forward strand.
CATTTTGATTTATGTGTTGTATTCTGTGATAATGATGACATATTGCTCCGAAACGTGGTCGCTCACAATAGGCCTCATCAGAAGCCTTAAAGTCACCCGAAGGGCATTAGAAAGGGCTATGCTCGGAGTTTCCTTGCGTGATCGAATCAGGAAAGAAGATATCCGGAGGAGAACAAAGGTTACCGACATAGCCCGAAGAATCGCGAAACTTAAGTGGCAGTGGGCAGGGCACAAAGGGGTTCTGGGGTGGCGACTGCGTACCGGAAGTTGCAGCGTTGGAAGGCTTACTACATAGTGGACCGATAACCTGGTGAGATTTGCGGGAATCCTATGGATGCGAGACGCTCAGGGCCGTTCATTGTGGCGACACTTGGGGGTGGCCTATGTCCAACAGTGGACGTCTTTCGGCCGAAATGATGATGATGATGATTGTATACAGTAATCAGAATTGGGTAAAACCATCGCAGTATAGCATAGAATAGTCGGCCTTATAATGTTCCCACTGTTGGGACTCAGGCCTCTTCTCTACGAGAGGTAATGGGCCGTAATCCACCACGCAGCCCAGTGCGTGTTGGTGGATGTCACATGTCTTCGAATTTTTGGTTCTAGGACATGCCGGTTTCCTCACGATGTTTTCCTTCACCGTTTTGAGAACAGTGGTGATGAAATAAATTACAAAAAGTAATGCGCCTAGCTGGGTTGGAACCCGGAACCTATAACTCGTAAGTCGGGGCCGTTACCACTCGGCCACTACTGCTCTAAAACCATCGTCGTCAGTTGTAATGGTAAAATTTGTATCAGTTCAACGCGAACCTATTAAGAATAAAAAAACCCAAAGTAAGAATCCTGAATTTTTGCGCTATCAATTTGAATATTGGCATGAGCGGGTGTAAAAATCAGGGGTTAAAAAATCAATTTCCGTTCTGTGTGGAGCAAGAAGTCATCATCAGACTTTAGACTTACTGACTGATACCTGTGTTCCTTCAGTTAATTGCCCGTTAATTTTACCTTTCCACTGTCGACATGTTTGCTGTATGGACTTTAAAAGAGACTGACCCCTGAGTTTGTTTCCGTGTTTCTTCTTAGGGTATTCAGCTAGCTAAACACCGGCCTCATCTAGTTTAAATTAGTGTACATTTTTTTTTTAAAGTGTTTAAAAACGAAAAAATAACTTGACTTTAAGCTCTAAATAAACATCAGCAGTTTGAATATCTTTTTTTACACCACCGTCAGAAACAATAACCCTTGTCGATACGCGAAACTCAATACAATGGGTCGTTTGTAGCTAGCTTGCTTGCTTGCATTTAGGGCACGCAACCCTCTGCTGATTATGCAAGCACGTCACGTGCTGCACCCAAACTGGACAACACAGGATCGGATTTGGACTAAAAACTTTATAATATTTTTTTATAAATAAAAGCATTTGCTATTCCTTTATTTACAGTGCACTGAGTGTGAAATGTTTTTTTTTTTTTGTCAGACGAAAGCGGTAGCCCGCGAAATTCAAATTTTCTTCAAGTTTTTTGATTATTCACGAAATTATAATAATTAAAATCATCAAGTCGCAAGTAATTTGATGATTTCCCAACGAATGAAAAATGACTTAAATACACTGCTTCTTTAGCCCTGTACCCATAATCATAATTCCTTTTCTCCTACAGTTCTTGGGGCATACCCTGCGATCTGATCACCCCGAAGAAATGCCAGGAGCTGTGGCCTCTGTTAAACGTGGATGACGTGTTGGGAGGCCTTTGGATACCTGGTGATGGCGTGGGCGACCCTCACTTGCTGTGCATGGCGCTCATGAGGGAATGCGTGGAAAACGGTTCGTTTTTACTGCTGTTTTTTTTTGTATTATTTATTAGCTAATTTAAATTATCCTAAGGAAACATACTACCGGTATAAAAAAAGTATCTGATGTGCTATTCCATACCGCTGACTATTCTGAATCGACCAGCAGCTTTATAGGAAAGACGCCCCGGGCGTTGGGAGTCGTAAGGCGATTCCCGGCCACCATAGGCGCGGATTGTGTTCATAGTTCAACATCAGCGTCTCCATCATTCTCGTTGGCATCTGGCCAAGGTAAGAGTCACGCCACCAAGTCCAATATCTGTTCCACCCCGGTCTTCCAATGAATAGTTCTGGTCCACAGGTTTTAAACTGACTGAATGTCGCAGCTTTCTTGTTGTAACCGCCATTGTGATTTGTCGCCATCATCACCGTTTGACAGATGCTAAAATATTTATATACATATACATTCATCCCTATTTCCCTTGGTCACGTCATCACGAATGACCGGCTACACCAATTTCGCTAATAATTATTTTTTCAGTTGTCAGAAGGTAATTAAAAAAGAATAAAAATAATAAAGTGGCGCAAAATATTAGAAAAAAATTAGAAAACTATGACCACTATTTAATTTTCTCGCGTTTGACAGTTTATAGCTAAAAGAGGACAATATATGTCGGGTAGTTTGTAATAATAATACCTTTGCAAACTCTGGACTGGAACAATTTGCCTGCTGCGGTCTTCGCGTCCGATTATAATTTAGGAGTCTTCAAGGCTAGAGTGAATATTCTCTTAATAAACTAGTGCGCTTTACCATTAACGATTGCATCACTGCTTACCGTCAGGTGGGATCGCAGTCAAGAACTAGTTTACTCGTAAATCAATAACAAAAATAATTACTCCAATTCCGGCCCTGCGCTCGGCTCCCCTGTGCAAATCTGATCTTAGCTGTGTATGTATACATGCAGTGGGTACTATGTGCTAGGTACATAGTCTGTATATACGAGTGAGTTTGGTCTCCCCTCGGGCAGATCGCTACTAGGACCGCCTAGGGACACACGTGGTTATAACACTGATCATTGACTGTTGTAACGTTCAAATTGTGAATGCATTTTTTTTAAGCTCTTGATTTTTGTGTCGAAGAAATATGTTTTCGGGTTATAAGTTGATTACACAGTGAGTACTCAACAATTTTTTTTTTTTTAATATTTGATGATCAATTCCTGTAGATATATTTTAGGATGTTCGCATTAAATGCTTAGTTATTGTGAGAAGTCTACATTATGCGTCAGAACCATTTATTACACCTTTTATTTATAAAAACATGACGTGATTATTATTAGCACTTATGATTATTATTTTTCAGTATTATATTTACTTTTTTATTAATTTAACTGTGCAATTTTAATGGGATTATCTATGTAAAGACTGCATGATTATAATTAATAATTAATTTAGACTACTGTGTTTTATATTTGCAGAATAAGAGATCAATTTTGTTTATTTTGTCAACCTTCTGTATCTTATGTATGCAAATAAATGATATATTATTATTTATAAAAAAAAAATAGTATGTTTCTGACGTTGATTGTCCCTGTAGTAAGATTGCGATTGATTTAAAATTTTAAAAAAAATCTAATTGCCAGGTCCTAATTTTTTTTTTTGCAATAATTATTATTATTATTTTCAGGCGTCGGCGTGATGGAAGACTGCTCTGTGACCGCTGTGCTTTCGAAGAACGATCGAGTGTGCGGAGTGGAGACGAACCACGGAGCAATAGAATGCGAATATTTCGTCAACTGCGCTGGCTTCTGGGCAAGGCAGGCAAGTTATTCACTCTATATTTTAATTTTATACACGGTGTCTTTGACATCGGCGCACAAACAAATACCACGGATCCAGTACATGATTCTGAACCTGCCAGTGGGTATTTTACGTCGGCATTTTCTAATTAAAAAAAAAACTGTACTTTTTTCAATTTAAACTGTAAAATCGTTATTCTTTTTTTCACTTCATTCAATTTGAACTCCGCGTTTGAATCTCTTCCACATAAAAGCGTCGTTTTATTTCGCTCCTACAGTAAAAAAAAACATCACAAGGTCGAAGTCGTGAGTTGGGGTGACCGCAGCGGCCAAGGGATAGGACCTTCACGAACTTAACTTCGCACCATTTCACAATACTCGCGTTTTGAAAACATTGTAGTGCCGGCCGGCGAGGGGCGCCGCGCTGAGCGCCGGAAAGAACTAGGAAATCACACCCACCGCATGACGTCGACTAATTGTCTAGCTTCTCGCACCCCCCTCAAGATCTGTTTCGCTAGGTAACCACACCAATTTGAAATCATGGATATTTTTTTTTTTACTTTTCTTTCTATTTTTATTTTTAAAATGAAATATTTTAATGACACCTAGTTCACAAAAAAAATATTTGGAAGGTGATAAAAATGTCTTCTTATTTTGTAAAAGGAGAAACTGACTGACTGACATATCTTCGCACAGCCGAGATTACCGGGCCAGGAGCGTGTAATTTTGTACAAGATTTCCTTTTATAACGTAAGCGTGCACTAAGAGAGGATTTTCTAAAATTCACTTACTGAGCTTATGAAACGGGGGTCCAAAGTTGGTATGGAGAAACCTACTTTTATGCGGGCGAGGCCGCTGCCAGAGGCTAGATAGTTAATAAGTGAGCGAGGTCTTTCATGTACATATCGTTTTTATTTTTTCAAACTTGACGTGAACCTACAATAATATGAAACTAGTTGAGACACTTGACGTCTTCTAAATAGGAATTTCGACTTTTATGATAAACTTAAACGAAATATTTTAATATACGGGAGTAAAATATGATTTCATTTTAATGGAAAATAAATGGTGCAGTTAGCTAAGTTAATGTACACCATTTGGTTGTTTGATTATATAAATTACGAGTTTATACGGCGGCGCGATATGTCCACGCGTCCAGTTTACACGCGGCACACGTGTGCGCAGTGTAGTTCTAGTTTAAATCATTTTTAACTTTAGTAAACAAATATGAAAGATTTTTTTTTAAATATTTTCATTAAAAACGAAGTTATAAAGCTTCAAAGTTACTAATAAGAAAGAGAAGTCCAATATGGATTTTGGCGTCAATTTACATCACGCCCGTCCGTCCGTCCGGCTGCGTTTTGCCCAGAGGGACAGATAGGTATATTTGTTTGAAATTCGTGTTATATCACGTTAGCTTTTCTACTGATTTTGATATTGTATTCACAGGTAGCATTCTATTTTTGTATAATTATTAATCAACTGGTTAAATCTATATAATTATAAAAGTGAAATACCACTCACTGATTAATCACGAAATCTTAGAAACTATAACACCTACAAACTTAAAATTTGGCAGGTAGGTTCCTTATAGGGTGTAGACATCCGCTAAGAACGGATTTTACGAAACTTCATCCCTAAGGGGTTAAAACAGGGGTTGGAAGTTGGTTGGTTGGACTGCGACTTGCTTGCGATGTCTTTACGTAAATATAATAGTTTTGTTGTGAATAAATAATATAATAATCAGCCTTTTAATGTTCCCACTCAGGCCTCCTTTCTAGGAGAGGGAATGGGCCGTAATCCACCGAGCGGGCCCAGTGCGGGTTTGTTGTGCATTTGAAATTAATCCTCAATTGCAAAATTGGTCTCTCATTTTATTTATATGAGGTTAGCAGTGAGAAAACCCAATGGTGGGTTAAGCTCGCCTGTGTTCATCAGCTGACCTATTTTGTTTGTTTTATAAAAGTGTAAAACTTTTACACTACGTATAATAAAGATTAGGAATGTTTTTAGTTTTAAAGTAATTTAGAAGCTATGCGAAGTTTGATAGTGTATCAGCGCAGCGCGCGAATTGCTAATACTTTAAACTATTTAGTATAGACTTCTAATAACCATTTTTGTGAAGCTTTGCCAATTCAATGCAGCGACGTTACTATAGACGTGGTTACGTAGCACATTAACTGGTCCCCGCGTCTTTGGTTCCAGCCCCCCTAGCCAAGTTACAACCGTTTCGTTTTGTTGATCGCCTTGAGTCGGCCACGCCTCCTGTTCCTTTGTTCTGATCACGTGACTGAGCGTTGAGATGACGTCAGAATAAAGGAATCGGAGGCATGACGAGCAGGAAAAGAGAATCGAAACGAAACGGTTGTAACTTGGCTAGGGAGGCTGCTTCGCTCCCGTGGGCCGTAGCGTAATGTTGTGTAGCCTATACTATTCATTATGAACCTGGCTATCACATACGGACTTTTTTCCAAATCAACAGATTGTTCCAGAGATTTACTTATGCCTTATTATATTATAGTATAGCTATAGATTATAAAATGATACACCGACAATGCTTTTCACAAAAAAAATATTTTTGTCGATTTCAAATTTGTGTTACTTAATGGCTGTGTATGTGTTCTTCTCACTTTTTTTTATTTAAGGGTAATCGTTGCCTCACACTAGAAATTACTCCTGTGTCGTAGGTGTGTTCATAAAAAGTATACTTGCATGCGCAACACATCCAGACCCAGAACAGCTATCTGTAGGCTATACAAATGATAGGTCTTTACCTATGAAATTGCCGTCTTTGGAAACGGGTTGCTTTGAAATGTTGTATCTTTGGATATTAGGGGTTAAAGTATGAAATTACCGATGTGTAGATAAAACTCACTAAAGCTGGCGACTATAATATACTTTTATATATCTAAGGCCATATGCATGCGACCGTTGTTTGCACGTTTTCTGCTATTCTGAATTACTAGCGTTTTTAGCTTTCGAGGCGCGTATAAGCGCGTAAAAGAAAAAGTCTCAAATGATAGGACATCAGATAGATAAACGATGAGGAGACGTTTCCGATGGGGACGCACTCTAACTGATATAGCGCACTCATCAAATCTTATAGTAGCACTCATAAATTGCTTATAGTATCAATCACTGATCACAGATTTAACATAGAAAAAAAAAATAGATGCATGTGGGACCGTTGTTTGCACGTTTCCTGAATTATCAGCGTTTTCAGCGTTCGAGGCGCTTATAAGCGCGTAAAAGAAACGTAGTGTGCATACAGCCTAACGTAGGGCGGGACAAGTTCAGTGCTATGTTCGTGTATAGTGTGTTGTGCATTGTGTAATGCAGATTACACCGGAAAGTCACTCAAGCCGGTGCAATTTTCCTATTCATATCCACTTGATCTGCACCGCGGATGTTATGACCAATTTGTGTCGCTTATAATAAAGCGCGAACAATTTATTGTAGACCTCCGTGTAGGGGAGTGAGCTCAAGGACGTTACATACACGGAGACGTGATGCTGCCTGCACTTTAAATAGAGATACAATTATTATTATATTACAATAGCTAGCCCGTATTGTCCCACTGCTGGGCAAAGGTCTCCCTCTGTTATTTGGGGCCATTCATTTATTACGTAAGACGTACGTTGTACTGCCCCCTAGCCAAGTTACGATCGTTTCGATTGCGTCAAACGTCTCGAATAGACCACGTCTCCGATCCCTTTGTTCTGACGTCATCTCAACGCTTAGTCACGTGTCAGAACAAAGGAATCGGAGGCGTGGCCTACTCGAGGCGTTCGCAGCAAACGAAACGATCGTAACTTGGCTAGGGGGGCTGGTCAATATCACAACTGTTACAAAGCAATCAGCCCAATGTAGTTGGGGGCCAAAAGTGCAGTTGCATTCTATCAAAGGTAGTGTTTAAAAATTTCGTTGTAGAAGAGAGTCAATCGTTCGTGACTGATTTAGTTTATATTATAGAATCTAACGTATTGAATAAGATAGTTGTAGACCGTTGAAAATCTACTACAAAAATTTCTTAGACATTTTGCATTAGTAGAATGCAACTGCATTTTTGATTTGCCTGATTGTATGACCCCTTTTAAGGGCAGTCCATCTGTCGTTTCAACGTTGTATATATCTATTAAGTTACTTAAAATAAGTTATATGAAATCATTATTTGACCTTTTTTTTTAAATACATGCTGCGAAATTTTATATTTGAAGGTGGCCGCGCATCGCTTCGCTTCTCGGTGTGAGCTGACCCTTAAGTGGGCTTATGCACATATTTGCCCTGATTATTTGCACAGCGATTATAAAGAATTTAGGGTTTTTATAACGAAGTTTAAAATGTGACGCTGTAGTGTTATTGATACGATAATTGTATGTTTCTTGAAGTATCCAACTTCATGCAACGTATTTAAAAGGCGGTCACGGCTAAGAGAATTTCAGTTCAGTTCAGTGTTGAGAAACATCAAGTTCACTACCGCATAACCATTCCATTTATTTAACACTATTCTGCGAATTTTTCGTTGTTTATGTATCTTGCTTAATCAACCGTTTGATGTGCTACACGAACGCTTTTCCAATATTTCTTGCCATACGCAAAAGTCTCGTGCGATTTCTTAATTATAGAAATATGATTTCATTTGTTTTGTGGGATATTTATTATTTTAGTAGTAATGTATTATGTATTTTCTTTTTATTCTTCAATGTGTTATTATTGTTTTTATTTAATGTATTTTTTTAGTTTGTTAGTTAATACTGTACAACACCTTTGACTTCCTCCGTAACGTTGTACAAGTGCTTGTAAATAAATGATTAACATTACTATGTTTAGATTGCTTTGTATCATTTTTATTATTATAACGATGCAGTCGTACCTCTTGTGCTGCTGTTTGACGTTAATGTTTCGCGTTTAACATAAATTTTTGAACTCATATTAGCTATCGCAAGAAATATTTTATAACTTCTTGGATATCTTCAAAAAATCAAAGGGATACTTGTGTAGGTGTGGCCTTTCTTCTATCTCTATGAGAACCAGAATGGCTTAAATCACTTTTTCAGTACCCATTTTATTTGTAAAAAGTTAAAACAATATTTCCAATAAAATTTGTGTTAAAAAAATGACAGTTGGGCCACTGTGGCTCTCATGACTTCAGAGCCAGAATGGCTTAACTGCATTTTTTCGATACGAATTTTATTTAGAAAAAAAATGCAGTTTATTCAAATGGGATCAGTATTGAAAAAAATACAGTAAGGCCACTAAGGCTCTCATGGCTTCATATATAAAAGAAGAAACTGACTAACTGACATATCAACGCACAGCCGAAACTACTTAAGTGAAGCTAGGAGTGTGAAATTTTGCGCAAGGTTTCCTTTTATGACAGCACAAAGAGTGGATTTTCCAAGTTTTATCCCTAAGGGGATGAAACGGCCACCGTTGTGTGGTTGGCAGAAGCTAGTTTTTATATATTTGTTTATTGAAATAAGTTTTTGTTCCAGGTTGGCCAACTCGCTCGTCCTCAAGTTAAAGTACCCTTACTTCCCTGCGAGCACTATTATCTACACACTAAACCTATAGAAAACTTAGATCCTATGACACCCGGTAAGTAATATTTAGTTACAAACAGATTAACATTAAAAACCAAAGTTTGAGAGTTAATTCGTAAAAAGTTGATTTGGACCAATTGTTTGACTATTTTAGTGTATGTATAGCATAGCATAGTATAGTCGGCCTTATAATGTTCCCGCTGTTGGGACTCAGGCCTCCTCTCTAGGAGAGGGAATGGGCCGTAATCCACCACGCGGGCCCAGTGCGGGTTGGTGGATGTCACATGTCTTCGAATTTTTGGTTCTAGGACATGCCGGTTTCCTCACGATGTTTTTGTTTTGTTTGAGAGCAGTGGTGGCCGAGTGGTAACGGCCCCGACTTACAAGTTGTAGGTCGCGGGTTCAAAGCCAGCCAGGCGCATTACTTTGTGTAATTTATTTCATCACCACTGCTCTCAAAACGGTGAAGTGTATGTATGTAGTGTATTAATTTGAGTATATATTGTATAATTTTATTATTAGGTTTTTAGCTATGAAATTGCCATTTTTTAAAACTAGTAGCTTTGAAGTGTTGTATCTTTTGATTGACTTAGAATTATAAGTTCAAATAATTGCTTGCCCTTTGAAATGCATAGTTTCTACGTTGGAACGTTCATAAGAACTGCTATATTACAGAAAATACAAAACACAACGAATACTTAATTTCGAAAAAAGAATAACGTGCCTTTAATATAAAGTTTATTTAAACTTATAATTCCAAGTCAATCCATAGATATAACACTTCAAAGCAACCCGTTTTAAAAAACGGCAATTTCATACTTTAACCCCTATTCTTGTATTCGCCTTTTTCTCTCTCTTTTATGACACCTACCACTATTTTTCTCTGCATCACCCAAAGGTTGACTGGTGGAAAATGCCTAAGGCATTAAGTCCGCTTCTGTACTTTTGTGTCCATAAAACATTAAATAAATAAATAGTCGTACACATTTTTATCTATAATAATATTATCAAGATCTGCTGTTTTTTTTTTTCCGGTGGGAAAATCATCTTATGACATCCCCCGCCCTTGGGTGGGGCGGGAGATAGTGTCAGACTTTTACTGACTAAAAACCCACTCCTGTTCCTTCGTTGCCCTTCGTACCAGGGCCGAGTCTTCCTTTCAGAATCAGACCCTTGGCCCCAGTAGGCTTCGACCCTGCTGGGCCCCTACATTTGCTGACATCTCCTTGAGGCGCGCGTGGAACAGCACGCGCCGTTGACGACTTGGGCTCGGTCCGGACGGTTACCGGACGGTCGGACGGCGAGCCACCCATTGCTCGCCGTCCGCAAGCCCGCGCCTACGGTGGCCGGAAATCGGGATCGGAATCCCGGCGGCGGTTGGGGCGTGAGGACCGCTGCCTCACGCGATCGGCCGCCTCCTTTGCAAGCATTACTGCTTCGCAGAAGGAGCCGACCGCCTGCCATTCCTCCTCGCTCCGGATCATGGCCTGTACCAAGGCCCGGCGCGAGAGCTCGCCGCCGCCGATCGCCCCCACGAGGACACGGCGTTGCTCTGCCCAAGCGGGACACACCTCCACCTTATGCTCCACCGTGTCCTCCGGGCGGTCCACACAGTGGCGAAGATCTGCTGTTGCGCCCACAAAAAAGGAGTTGAAGGTCGTGGGTTCAAACAGCCAGGCAGGCCCATTACTTTGTGTAATTTATTTCATCACCACTGCTCTCAAAACGGTGAAGGAAAACATTGTGAGGAAACCGGCATGTCCTAGAACCAAAAATTCGAAGACATGACGTGACATCCACCAACTTGGGCCCGCGTGGTGGATTACGGCCCATTACCTCTCGTAGAGAGGAGGCATGAGTCCCAGCCAGTGGGAACTTTATAAGGCTTATTACAAGCTTTTATTTAGTTTCACCTGCCCCAACACGTTTGTCTGTAATCAAATCTTGCAAATTAAATTTGATCCACTTCCCGGTTACCGATTGAGCTGAAATTTTACATGCATGTGTAAATCAGATGACAATGCAAAATTATTGTGACATGGAGCTGATCTGATGATGGAACCGGAAGGTGGCCATAGGAACTCAGAAAACCCTAACGTGTTTGAGCTTTTTGGAATTGTCTTGATGACTATTAATTGCATGGTATATACCGCGATATAAAAACTTATTTTGCTTATTATGCTTTCTTGGTCGGTGCGTATAAGGACAAGTTTGCATATATTATAAATATGTATTTTTTTGCCTTACCTTATTTAGTCGCTCCATGCATTCGAGCAGATTTCACAATTTCAACATACTTGTTCCAGTTATCCGTGATCCCGATGGCTACATCTACCTACGAGAAAGAGACGGGTGTATCCTGGCTGGAGGTTTCGAACCCATTGCGAAACCGGTCTACGAAGAGGAAAGTTAGTTCTATGTGGCATTAGCTAAATATGGCGTACTAAAAAATATCTTCGCAAAATACGATCTGACACGGCCTTCTTAGTACTAGTCGCAGACGGAAAATGTTCTTACACTACAGAAATTATTGCCAATGTGCAATCAACAACACAATGGGGACGAAAGGTTCTGTCCTCTAGCCAAGTTACGACCGTTTCGTTTCGATTCTCTTGCATCAAACTCCTCGAGTAGGCCACGCCCTAATTCCTTTGTTCTGACCACGTGACTGAGCGTTGAGATGACTTCATCAGAACAAAGGAATCGGAGGTGTGGCCTACTTGAGGGGTTTGATGCAAGAGAATCGAAACGAAACGGTCGTAACTTGGGGGGCTGGAATGGCGACCACGTACCGGAAGAGGCAGCGTTGGAAGGCCTCCCACTAGGAGGACCGAATACCGGGTGAGGGTCGCGCAAATCCGATGGATGCGAGAAGCACAGCACCGGTTATTATGGTGAAACTTGGGGGAAGTCTATGTCCAACAGTGGATGTCTTTTGGTTGAAATGATAATAATGATGCTCCGACCCACATGTACAAAACGTTTTGAACTCATACATTGTGCGTACAACTAAGTAGTTAAATTCCTTGCCGGAGTTTGTGTCGATGTCTTGATCACTTCCCTGGCCAACTATAACTAGCCAGATCGATTAAACGTTAACATTTGATGATATGTCAATCCTCGTTTGGCCATATCATTGATGTAGGCTTTCTATGATAATAAAAGGTCTAAAGAAAGTAGGCCAAACGAGGATTGAAATATCATTAAAATTTAAGGTTTAAAACAATCTGGCCAGTTTTAGTTGGCCATATCATGAAGTGATCAATTTCTATGAACTGGCCACGACATCGATAACTACAAACTACGGGGGTATTTAAGTAAAGACTGGAAAGGTTACATCTAGGCAAGCAAGCTTCATCATCGACCATATCATCTCTTACCATCAGGTGTGAGTCTATCTCAATAATAATAATGTGGGGTGTGGACTCGGTGATCATTGTACCGATAGTCGTTTTAGTCAATGGCTTAATAGCCAGGAGCATCGACCAACACCTTAGGAGGCTCTTGTTAAGCGACTGGATCAAGGCTTGATTCAGAAAGCGGTACTTCTAGACGTGGCGCGTATAGTTAGGAGGTTTCATTTCTCTGGAGCCCTGACCGCGGCTATCTTCGACTCTGTTTTTGTTTATATTTTTTAATGTATCTATATAATAAGTTTAAATGACTAGTATTAAGCATTTATCGTTTGTAACACCTTCCTTTCCAAAACTACAATTCTTTTGTCTCCCGTTCCACAGTATCATCTATGACGCAGCGCTGCGTGCCAGAAGACTGGGATCATTTCCACGTCCTCCTGCAGCAACTGCTCAAGCGTGTGCCAAGCCTGAGCCAAGCAGTGCTGCACAAGCTCTGTAACGGACTAGAAGCCTTCTCGCCTGACTGCAAGTGGATTGTCGGAGAGGCACCCGAGGTAGGATTTTTTTTATGTAGGAAGAAATCATCTAATGACTTCTCTCGCTCTAGGGCAGACCGTGAGGGCGTGTCAGACTTTTACTGACTAAAACCACACCTATTTTCCTTCAGATGCCCTTTGCGTTATGACCACGGGTTCCCAGTTTATTAGGGTTTAAGTCTGACATGTAGTCATGACTGTGGCGTACTGTCATATTATATGAGATTGTAAACTGTCGATAGATTGTGAACCGTAACATACTGCTTACAATATAACGCATTTTATTTCGGTAGATTATGATCTATCGAAGTGAAACTGTTAAATTACAATCATTCGCGCATTAATCTGTCAACTGTCCGAAGGCTGTCTCTGATTGATCGGTCTTACAATAGGCTGTTCTATGCCGGCTATGTTCGGTGACTAACACTAACTTATACTTTAGCTTATTATATTGGCTGACCCGACGAACCTCGTACCGTCTAACACTCAATGAATCTAGTATATCTTTCAATATAGTCAACCGATTGCGATGAAACAAAGCCTAAGTAATTTATCACGTGTGTAACTTACACACAATTTTAATGTATAAAAGTTAACTAATTTGATTTTATGTGATGCGCGCACAATTAAAAACTTTAACAGATTTATTATATGTATAGATTTAAAACCACAGATTCATCACAGAGTCACCAGAGACAGATTTTTTTTTTGTCTCACCAATTGTTTAGCTTATTTTGTAATGCACCAAATGCGACCCCATTTTATGTCCAGACAATCTCTTTCCATACCAGGTTGCCTGGAAGTGATCGCTGAATGCGATAAGGCCGCCACTTATTATCTTGGTGTACAATAAAGTATATATAAATAAATACCGTTATATTATAATGTAACGTTATTTACAATTTTACTGTGACGTATATATGACTGGGGATATAGATCCTTTTGAATCTTTAAATATAAAGTTTGAACGTTAGCAGCAGTAGTCAAGATTCAATATGGACCATGCCTAAACCGTTGATTGTGACTTGTTTAATAACTGTTTAGCATAGCATAGCATATTCGGCCTTATAATGTTCCCACTGTTGGGACTCAGGCCTCCTCTCTAAGAGAGGGAATGAGGTATAATTCACCATGCGGGCCAAGTGCGGGTTGGTGAATGTCACATGTCTTCGAATTTTTGGTTCTAGGGCATGCCGTTTTCTTCACGATGTTGTCCTTCACCGTTTTGAGAGCAGTGGTATTGAAATAAATTGCACAAAGTAATGCGCCTGGCTAGGTTTGCACCTGCGACCTACATAACGACGTGCGTGACGAATGGTTTATTATCTTGATTGTATTTTGAAAGGCAGCGGTTTACGTCAACAAAATTTTGTAACTAGTGATTGATCGCGACCATTGTTTAAGTATTCCACCATAAACAGAAGAGAGAAGAAAGAAGAAAACCTTCTCTTCGGAGCATTCAATTTTGCGAATATTATAGCAGGAAATAAAAACGCTAAATTCGTGACATCGAATGTTTTGACGGGAAGGGAAAGCATCGTGGGAAACAGAAGAAAGAAGAGAGAAATGCTGTGGTTTTTTGTCAAGGAAAAATCTTATAAAAGACACTCAAGCAAAATACCCGTTAGCGATTTATGTAAAGTAGTACTTATAATGTATCTCATCATCATCATCATCATTATCATTATTTCAGCCGATTGACGTACACTGCTGGACATAGGTCTCCCCCAAATGTCGCCACAATGAACGGTCCTGTGCGTCTCGCATCCATCGGATTCCCGCAACCTTTACTAGGGCAGGGCACATTGCTCGCAGAACAGATGACCGTTGGGGCCGAAAGGTTCTGGAGTGGCGACCGCGTACCGGAATACGCAGTGTTGGAAGGCCCCCTACAAGGTGGACCGATGACCTGGTGAAGGTTGCGGGAATCCGATGGATTACGTTTCTATATATATATAAAAACTAGCTTCTGCCCGCGGCTTCGCTCGCGTAAACGTAGGTTTTTCCATACAAACTTTGGACCCCCGCTCATCACCTTAGGGAGTGAATTTTTGAAAATCCTTTCTTAGTGCTCGCCTACGTCATAAAAGGAAACCTTGTGCAAAATTTCACGCTCCTAGTCCCATTAGTTTCGGCTGTGCGTTGATATGTCAGTCAGTCAGTTTCTCCTTTTATATATATAGATAAATCCCTATTTCCCTTGGTCAAGCCATCACGCGTAAACGGCTGGACCGTTTTCACAATATTTTTTTGTTGTGTTTTTTATTTTCTGGAGAAAAATCTTATGAAAGAAAAAAAAACAAATAATTGGTAGTAGGGTAGAATAGGGTAGAGTAGGGTATAAGTAGGGTAGAGTTTAGTCGAGTAGGGTAGATTAGGGTAGAGCAGAATAGAGTAGGAAAAAGCTAGTATTATTTTTAAATAATGATCATAAAGGAAAAAAAAAACGTATACCACCGATAAACGACACGCAGATAGACATGGCAGGGTTACATTACGATTTATAATTTGGTATAAATTTAATTGTGCTGTAGGCTACATTATCATATTAATTAAGTTGAGAAACATTCACTATTTCTCTTTTTGTTATCTATCTATATGTATAAAAGGAGAAACTGACTGACTGACATATCAACACACAACCAAAACTACAGGGCCTAGGAGCATGAAATTTTGCACAAGGTTTCCTTTTATGACGTAGGCGAGCACTAAGAGAGGATTACCCAAAATTTACCCCCTAAAGGAATGAAATGGGGATCCAAAGTTTGTATGAAGAAACCTAATTTCACGCGGGCGAAGCCGCTGGCAAAAGCTAGTATAAAATAATTAAGCAGTTTATAGTTAGGTACTCTTCAAGGAAAAAACTTGAGTCAAAAGATGTAAAAAGATGACCAGGTGAATGTTACGGGCGCTGTTTTTTGGGTGAGAAAATCTAATGATATCCCCTGCCCTTGGGCAGAGCAGGAGGGCGTGTCAGACTTTTACTGACTAAAACCCACTCCTGTTTCTTCTTTGCCATTATTCCAGTGCCCCGGGGATCTCTTTCGCATAACCGATGGCCCCAAAGTTACGGGCGCTGTACTTAACATTTTTAGTTTATTGTGTTGTGTATAATGCTCCCAATTAGTAAGTTAAAGAAATGGGGTTTGCGATAATCGGGCATTCCACTTTATTGGACTTAGCCACACTTGGACGCGTAATTTTCGCCTTAACGTCAGATTTTGTAGTCTACTCTGCCAACAGAAGTTCATCGCCTATTAAATAGTCAACTTTTAAGACTGGAAACTTTCAGCTATTTAATATACTTTTAAATTTGTCACCAAGCATTGTATCTTGCGTGTTATATGTGTATTTCTTTGTCGCCTGTATTTATTAGGCCTGCTAGGCGTGGCAGTCGCTACGTCCCCGTCAGGGGGCGTGGCAAGCGGTTTCAGGGCTTCGCCCTCTGGCCGCGGGGTCCAACCGTGGCCCATAAATATGGGCCCGTCTTTGAGTAGCCACTATGGCTTGGCTTTTTAGGTGTTGAAGCACCCATATGTTTTTGTATGTGTGATTAGGCCTGCTTTACAGACGCATAGCTTTATATACGCGTATTCGTCATACACGCTTGGTGTACGCCTGCGTGAAGCTTACATACAAACGTCGTGCCGTCGTGTTGTATACGAATTCGCGTCTATGAAGCTACGCGTCCGTTGAAAGTAGGTCTTACTCTCATTTATCTATATATGTATGTATTTAGAAATATATAAGTATGTTTATCAGTTGTCTAGTACCCATAACACAAGCTCTGCTTAGCTTGGGACTAGACGGCGTTGTGTGGTAGTTGTGGAATATTATTATTATTATATTATACTGCTCTCCCGCTGAACATCAGGGTGGCGTCCAGTCGGTTCACTTTTAAAGTGATGGCACGTGAACACATTCGCATCAAGTTGGTGTGTTATCATCACAGCGTTAATTTGTTGGATTTGTTTCTCGTAATTACATTGTTAATTTGTATGTATGTATCTAAGTATATATTTACTATTGTATTTCTTTACCATTAAGCTTCACCTACCATGTTATGTTTCTGCACCACCCTATGGTTGACTGGTAGAAAATGCCTAAGGCATTAAGTCAGCCTTTGTACAGTGTTTATTACTAGTGCATAAAGTTTTAATAAATAGATAAATAATAATACATACACTAACGCACAAATTGTCGTCTTTATAATATTAGTATGACTCTTCTCCTTCCTTTCTTCCACCATCAAAATCATCACGAAAAACCCTTGTGTTCCAGATGTTCAACTATCACGTAGCAGCTGGCATGAAAACAGTCGGTATATCAGCAGCTGGGGGAGTCGCTGAATCCACGGCAGACGAGATAGTCGAGGGGTACTCCAAGTATGACATGTACGAACTGGGCCTCAACCGGTTCCTGGGTCTTCACAATAACAAGCGATTCCTTAGAGACCGGGTTAAGGAGGTGCCAGGTTAGTTCCTTTCTTATATTTAAGTACCCTACTCTACCCTACAAGTTTCAATTTGACAGCAAAATCCCCATTAACAAAATGATCCGCCATTTATTGAATTCATTTGTTACAAAAAATGTGATAAATGAAGAACCGCTCTAACGCTTTTGTGCTAACTTCACATAAACCATCTACTAAATAGTCCGAGGTGAGCCCGTTCTTGAGTTATAAACGAAAAGTGGTATTGATTTATATATATACTAGCTGACCCGGCAAACGTTGTTTTGCCATATAAATAATAGAAATTAAAAATTTTGCCTAAAAAATAAAAAAAAATTTTAGGGGTGGACTACTCCTAACATTTAGGGGGATGAAAAATAGATGTTGGCCGATTCTCATAGATACCGGATAAGCACAAAAAATTTCATCAAAATCGGTCAAGCCGTTTCGGAGGAGTATGGCAACGAAAACTGTGACACGAGAATTTTATATATTAGATATATATATAGATACATCGTGGAGCCGACGATACGACTTTAAATTAAAACACTCGTAGTACTAGTCCATAGGAATATTATTAAACTACCAAAAAAATCCTAAAGTCGAAATATAAAAAATGTTTTTTTCAAACAAACTAAATAGCATAAAATCGTAAATAAAATAGAACACCATTTATAAATATCGACACACTAACCTGTGACAACAGCGCCTTGTCATGTAGTATCGTAATCTTTTGGCGACATAATTATGAATGTTTTCTTGCCTTTTAAGCACCTGCCATGTTTCCTCTTCACCTCCGTTAGTTGACTGATAGATAATGCCTAAGGCATTAAGTCCGCCTTTCTACCTTTGTGTTGCATGAAGTTTTAATAAATAAATAATCCAAAGGAAAGTGTAATGGACTGTGTAAGGAATGACACACAAAGTTATTTATTTATTTACAAGTAAATGACAACATAACGGGGAAAATTAAGGAAGAAAACATATGACCACAAGTCTTTATCCAACCCTTTTCCCAGTTTATTTGGGGACGGGTCTCTTTTTCAAACTCTGTGCCAAAGAGCTCTGTTCAAGCTTATCTTCACTCAGATTCGCTTGCTGGATCTCTTTTTGCAGATTTGTACCACATTTATCATGGGATAAGGACAGGAATATTATAACTATTAAGTAAAGGATTTTTGCAAGACATCCTCCTTTAAGGTTGCTTTTTGTCAGGCCTGTAAGTCTAGTGGCCAGTTGCCCTTGGTCTAGTGGGTACGAATCCTACCCAGAACAAATGATTTATTTAATTATGTTGTCATATATTGGTATGGAATGTGTGTGTTACTAGACGGTTGAAGATGTACCGATAACTAAATGGGTAATTCGGGCGCCAGGTACATCCTCAATAAAAACAAAACTCGGATTCACTACCATTCGGAGAGAATTAGGCTTTTAATCTTCTGGTGGGAGGCCATGTGAGGAAAATAAAAGATTAAAAATATATAAGTCAAGCTTCAGTCTTTTATTTATCCGGCCCGCAGTTCATGACCATGAGATACTTAATAAAAGACATTGTTTAGAATTTTAGAACTAGATAGTATTGTTGCATCTTTGTTAAGTTTATGAAAAGGATAAATTAAACCTAATCCAGGCGGGGCAATGCAGACCAATCCAAAGGGACTCCAATTTCGAGGAAAAGGAAAGTAAATATAAAAAATAAAAAAATAAAAAAAACGCCAGGCGGCTGAAACAAGCAATTGAAATCATTAGATTTATGACTTTTTGAGTTTCAAACACGAGGTCACGTAGTTAATTTTGAGGGAAAAACTCACCGTTTTTTTCTTGTACGTAATATGTTGAGTGCGCCTCAAAACATCAAAACAATTATGTGGGCGAAAAATCACTTCAACTGTAAAAGAACAATGAGGAATAAGATGCAGGAACGAAAACCCTCATGCGTTGTCACGCATCATGTAGAAATCGAAAAATGGATTCTTACCGGAAAATATGTAGCAATCCTATTGGAAAATAAAGGATGGACTTCCTCCTTTCTTTTTAAGCCATTATAGGGCACAAATTAGCGGCTATGGGAGCCGATTAAAAAAATAATTTTGCAGAAACAAAAATAGCTTCTCGCTAATACATCGTCGGGTCGGAAGTGCCGAATGCAAATCTGACAGCTCACTTTTTAAAAAAGATTTCCTTACTTGGCTACACGACCTTTTAGGAACGCCTTCAAATTATCGGTTCGGAAATCGCCTAAAAGCGAACCATGTGGCGAGACGATTTCGACTCGTTACATTACATCCCTCCCCGAAAAAAAATAAAAGAAAGAATTTCTTTTATGCTAGCCAAAAAAACAAGAGACTAAAGCGAAAGCTTAGTTAAAAGAAAAAAAAAAAAAAAAATTGAAATATAAATTCCAAAAACAATAAACCCAAAAAGGTAAAGAAATTGTTCTAGAAAAGAACGGAGTAATAAGACTACATACCAACAAACCAAAATAAATACAATCTTGGATTGTTGCTAGTGTATAGATCCTAAAATAACATGCATTTAATATAAGTACAGTTAGACCACCAACATAACCGACTTACAATACCAAAAGAACCAACATGAGTGCAGTTAGGCACCTACGCCACTGACTAACTAGCTTAATTCAAGAAAATATCGCAAGTACAGCTAAGTAGAATCGTCGCTAACAAACGTGTATAAGGCTACGAACAAAAAAAACTAAATTGAGTACGGTTAGGCACCATCGCCACCGACTAGCAAGTATATTAGGGTAACCATGTAGGTTAATTTGAATACAGTTAGGCGCAATTGCCGCTGTCTTATAAGAAAAATTCAAAGATATGTCTATATGAGTACAGTTAGGCACCATCGCCACTGACTAGCAAGAACAAATTATAACCGTGAAACACAGTACCAAATCTCGCATCACCAAAGGTGCTAGAGAACCAAGAAAGAATGTTGTGACCGGTATAACACCACCGATTTTCCGAGCACAAACATCTTAAAAAACGCATATTGTGATCGGCACAACACCACCAATCTTCCGAGCACAATAGCAAAAAACTGCATACGCAAGGATGCAAAAGAGAAAGAATGTTGTGACCGGTATAACACCACCGATTTTCCGAGCACAAACATCTTAAAAAAACGCATATTGTGATCGGCACAACACCACCAATCTTCCGAGCACAATAGCAAAAACTGCATACGCAAGGATGCAAAAGAGAAAGAAAGAATGTTGTGACCGGTATAACACCACCGATTTTCCGAGCACAAACATCTTAAAAAACGCATATTGTGATCGGCACAACACCACCAATCTTCCGAGCACAATAGCAAAAAACTGCATACGCAAGGATGCAAAAGAGAAAGAATGTTGTGACCGGTATAACACCACCGATTTTCCGAGCACAAACATCTTAAAAACGCATATTGTGATCGGCACAACACCACCAATCTTCCGAGCACAATAGCAAAAACTGCATACGCAAGGATGCAAAAGAGAAAGAAAGAATGTTGTGACCGGTATAACACCACCGATTTTCCGAGCACAAACATCTTAAAAAACGCATATTGTGATCGGCACAACACCACCAATCTTCCGAGCACAATAGCAAAAAACTGCATACTGTGATCGGGACTACACCACGACTTTCCGGGCACAGTAGCAAAAAGCTGCGAAAGCAAGAAAAAAAAGATCCGCATAACTTAAAAAATAATAAGTACCTATATTGTAAATAAGTAGGAACCTATTAATATATTGTAAAAAAGGTGTATAAAAACTGTATAAAAATAGTGTATACAGGAAAAAAAAATATAAGATCTTTTGATATGAAAAACGTTTGCGTGGGGGTGAAAAAGTTATCTAAATGTCCTAAGTAGTATTTAAGAATGCCAAACTTGAATTTAATAAATTCGCTTGAAGCTTACCTAGTAAAGTTTCATTCAAAGATCAGTAAACCTATCATCCATCCTGTCATACATCATCTATTATAAGATTCTCCCAACAAAAATATCAAAAACAAATCAACACTTGAAAACCAAATTAAAATTTAATAATATCTTTAACATGATAACGTCCAGTTGAACCCTTATTAAGGTCTTTTAAAACATAAACGTTATCAGAAACTTTTTCTGTAATTTTACATTTAATAAACTTAGGAGCAAGTTTAGCCGAAAAATAAGCAGGTGCATGAGATTGAACAAAACTTCTTCTCCACACAATATCACCCACATCAAAAGAAATGACTTTCCGACCCTTATTATAATAGCGAGCATTACGCTGATAAGCTTTTAATAATTGAGTTTGAACTTTAACAAAAATATCACTAAGTGAATTCAGAGAATCAGCATAGTGACTTCTATTGGGGACTTCCAGTTCACTTAAGTCTTCAATAGAATCACTTAAACGATGTAAAGAAGCATCAAAAATAAGCTCCCTTCCAAACATCAAGAAATTTGGAGTGAAATCTGTAGCAAGATTAACACTATTATTTAAAGCTAATTGGACATGAGGTAAATATTTAGACCAAGTCCTATGATCATCTTTAACAAAACAAGCTATGCAAGTCTCAACAGTTTTGTTATATCTTTCAACAGGATTATTTTGAGGCGTGTACAAAGTATTATAAAATATTTTAGTAATATTAAAACCTTCCATGAATTCTACAAAATGTTTAGAAGTAAATTGTGTACCATTATCGCAAACAATTATTTTGAGACAACCAAATTTAAGAAATATCTCCTTTTCAAGAAGTTTATTTATTACTCTAGTAGTAGCATTTACCATAGGAAAAATCCAGCAGTATTTAGTAAAAACGTCAACAACAGAAAGAATATATTTATGACCAGAATAAGATTTAGGAAGTATACCTACAATATCTACTGATAGCATCAACATAGGTTTATCGACTTTTTTAGGGTTAATCATAATACCAAAAGGAGCATGAGTGGTATGTTTATAAGCTTTACAAGTATCGCAGGCTAGAATATATTTTTCCATAAATCTTTAGCCAAATTAAATTTTAACCAAAAATCAAAACCTAAAATGAAAGGTGTGTAAATAGGCAACATGTTATGTTTAATTACACTAACTAAAACCGAATCAAACAATGGAAAAGAAAGACGACTAGCCATATCCATAATATCAGTAATGAAGTCTGGAAGTGATTCAGAACTTTTCTGTTTCTTGGTACGCAGGTCATGTTCCAAAAAGTAATCGAAGTCCGGCCTGTCAAAACGTTTAAGCAAAGAAGCTTAAGCTCGTGCCATGAAGAAATACGAATACGAACCGTGCGAAACCATTTAAGAGCAATATCACTAAGCAAGTCTGTGAATGAACCAACTAATAAAATTTCATCAAAATTTTTATATAGGAAATATTCCTCAACCTCAGTAATAAATTCCCTTACACAAGATTTTCCATCAAATTTAATTCTGCTCTTTTTTAAATCAGGCAATTTAATTGCAGAAGGCAAATTCTTTTTAATGTGTTCATTAACCAAAGCATTCATTGAATTAAAAGAAGGCAAGGCATGCGTAGCAAAAGCTGAAGAGTGTGCAACCCTGTCATTATGATCAAAAGGATGTTGAACTTCCGTTAAATTAATCATGTCAGGCACATGAGCATTAGCGATAGGAACTGTGCAAGGTCCATCAGATTCCAAATTATTCTTTTCAGCAAGAGGAGGAGACAACTGAACTTCCTTATCCATGATGAACAAGCAAAATGATGATGGAACTCAATTAAGCAAAAAGCAAAACTTTAAAGTTGCAAAATATTTGAGGTTAAGTTAAAATATTAAATTTTTTCTTTACTTATATGAAAATATCAGTGTTTATCAGTGAAAAGATGCAATAATACCTTACAATATAACTTTGAATGCCTTATAGTATGATTTAAAAGTAAACTAAAGTTAAGTTTTAACTTAATTAAATATAAAACAAAGTTACACCGCACTGAGTTTAAACCGTTGAAAACTTAAAGTATAACAAAAGCTGTCTTACCATACAATTCTGTTGCTTATGTAAAAGCAAAATGCAATGCTGTAACAATAACAGTTAGCAAAACATAATAATATAAACAACAATAATATTGTACTATTGTGTACTATGATGTTTAGTAGGAAAATAATGTTCTTACAAAATATCAAAAGAATTTAAATTGTTTACAGCAATTAACAATAGTTAATATTAAAACAAAACATACCTGTATACAGTACAGTATTAATGAATAATTATAAGATGCAACAATAATCCAAACAAGGTCATGAACTACTTCAATGTCCCTGTTCGCAGAGCGACAAATGTCATATATTGGTATGGAATGTGTGTGTTACTAGACGGTTGAAGATGTACCGATAACTAAATGGGTAATTCGGGCGCCAGGTACATCCTCAATAAAAACAAAACTCGGATTCACTACCATTCGGAGAGAATTAGGCTTTTAATCTTCTGGTGGGAGGCCATGTGAGGAAAATAAAAGATTAAAAATATATAAGTCAAGCTTCAGTCTTTTATTTATCCGGCCCGCAGTTCATGACCATGAGATACTTAATAAAAGACATTGTTTAGAATTTTAGAACTAGATAGTATTGTTGCATCTTTGTTAAGTTTATGAAAAGGATAAATTAAACCTAATCCAGGCGGGGCAATGCAGACCAATCCAAAGGGACTCCAATTTCGAGGAAAAGGAAAGTAAATATAAAAAATAAAAAAATAAAAAAAACGCCAGGCGGCTGAAACAAGCAATTGAAATCATTAGATTTATGACTTTTTGAGTTTCAAACACGAGGTCACGTAGTTAATTTTGAGGGAAAAACTCACCGTTTTTTTCTTGTACGTAATATGTTGAGTGCGCCTCAAAACATCAAAACAATTATGTGGGCGAAAAATCACTTCAACTGTAAAAGAACAATGAGGAATAAGATGCAGGAACGAAAACCCTCATGCGTTGTCACGCATCATGTAGAAATCGAAAAATGGATTCTTACCGGAAAATATGTAGCAATCCTATTGGAAAATAAAGGATGGACTTCCTCCTTTCTTTTTAAGCCATTATAGGGCACAAATTAGCGGCTATGGGAGCCGATTAAAAAAATAATTTTGCAGAAACAAAAATAGCTTCTCGCTAATACATCGTCGGGTCGGAAGTGCCGAATGCAAATCTGACAGCTCACTTTTTAAAAAAGATTTCCTTACTTGGCTACACGACCTTTTAGGAACGCCTTCAAATTATCGGTTCGGAAATCGCCTAAAAGCGAACCATGTGGCGAGACGATTTCGACTCGTTACAATGTACACACAAACACTTAAAATGGAAAAAGAACAATTAATACAGATAAAAGAGTACAAAGGTCCTGCTTATTTCTAACGAAATTTCTTCCAACAGACCTGCGACAGGAGAGATGGATGAGAGATGTAGACGCAGTGTGTATAAATAATATAAAGAAGGAATTAAATAGATTATATTATCTAATTAAAATCATATAATACATACATATATATTAATAACAGTAATAAATGTACACATAAATATATACAAAGAGATGAGATTTTTATGAGATGAGCACGATTATTTATTCTGTGTCTAGGTGTAATTTATCTATGAGATTTCTGTTAAAATAGGCATCATCTTTATACCTATTTTTTTCTGTTTCCTTCTCCTTTTCTTTTATTATAATATACATGAATTGTGTTGTTGTGTGTGTACATTAATTTTTAAATAAATAAATAGATATGTATTTAATAAGAAATATATAAGTATGTTTATCAGTTGTCTAGTACCCATAACACAAGCTCTGCTTAGCTTGGGACTAGGCAGCGTTGTGTGATAGTTGTGGAATATATAACCATTCCTTGTGTTCAGGTGTCCACTACGGTCTTCCATATCCGTTCCACGAGTTTGAGACCGGTCGCAATCTTCGACTGTCGCCTATCTATCCGACCCTGCGCGACAACGGTGCCGTGTTTGGACAAGTCATGGGGTATGAGAGACCTACGTGGTTCGAAACTGTTGGTAAGTCAAACTAAAATAGTCTTTGGGATAATGATATTTCATTCTATATGAAATATCTATTATTTATTTATTGTGCACAGGTAACACAGTGTTGCCTTTTGAGGTTTCCGTACCTCAAGAGGAAAAAATGGAACCCTTATATGATCACTTTGTTGTCCGTCCGTCTGTCTGTCGGTCAAGACCCTTTATCTCAGGAACGCGTGGAGGTATTAAGTTGAAATTAAAACTATATAGTCAAGTCTGTGGTCCCTTGAAGCTGTGAAAAAAACAAACTTCTGGGTTAACGAAAAAAAAAGATACGGCCGTTTATGTCGCAAAAAACGTGTATTTCGACACTCTCAAGGGAATCAAAATTCATAGGCTCTTCCCGTTGACCTAGAATCCTGAAATTTGACATGAAGCAAGGTCTCATAGCACAAGTACAGGAAAAATTCAGAAACTGAAAATTTGTTGTTACGCGTTACGTCACAAAAAAAACTCCATTCAGGAATTGAACTGTTTACATAGGTAGGTTTGTACGGAACCCTCTGTGCGCGAGTCCGACTCGCACTTGGCCAGTTTTTTTTAACCCAAAGGTTGACTTGTACAGAATGCCTTGTTGCATTAAGTCCGCCTATGTTCCACTACTGTACATATATATATATATATAAAAGGAGAAACTGACTGACATATCAACGTACTCGTACAGCCGAAACTACTGGGACTAGGAACATGAAATTCTGCATAAGGCTTCCTTTTATGTCGTAGGCGAGCACTAAGAGAGGATTTTCCAAAATTCACCCCTTAAGGGGATGAAACGGCGGTCCAAAGTTTGTAAAGAAAAACCTATTTTGGCAGAAGCTAGTAGATAAATAATGGCAGTCTAGCAGCTTTGGACTCAGTGGAAAGGCGTGCGAAGAGGCTAATTGGTGATCCAAATTTGGTTAATTCCAATTTAGAAAGCCTGGAGCACATGCGTAAAGTAGCCAGCCTTTCCGTATATTACAGTTTGGAAGTATGCGGAAGAATGAAGTGGGTTTCGAATTGGACGCATTATAGCTATACTACATGAACAGTCAGAATAAGGTAGATTTTGATGCAAAAATTTTACTAGGTTCAACAAAGTAATATGTCCGATTCTTTATTTACATCATTCATATCTCGACCAACTATTTATTTTCACCTTAATGAAATTCACCAACTATTTATTTTCACCTTAAAGAAATTCCCCAACCAACTATTTATTTTCGCCTTAAAGAAATTCACCATCAACTATTTATTTTTACTTCAAAGAAATTCATCAACTAATTATTTATTTTCACCTTAAAGTTTTTCACCAATCAACTTTTTATTTCTCAGATCCCAATGAAGCCGGCGACAAGCCACGTCCATTCAAGGTGGCATACACGAAGACTTTCAACAAGCCTCATTGGTTTGAGACCGTGCAGCGTGAATACTGGGCCTGCCGTGAAAGAGTGGGCCTTGCTGACTACTCTTCTTTCACCAAGATCGACCTTCAGGTGAATATGACCTTGTAGCCTTCTTTTTTGTTAATATTTTTGGTTTGGATACTAAGCCCTTTAAGTCTTCGTATGAATAGTTCAATAGTTTGCCATAGAATGCGGGTGCAAAACATTCTAATGTTTTTGTAATATTTGGCAGCAAATGTATTGAGTCAGCTTTCACGGCAAACTTCGCTGAGGTAGCCAAGACTACAATCAAATTCTCAGCTCCATTTTACCGAAATCGCGTCTTTCGATGATTCCACATATTGTCCAGTTGTGCAGACACTTTAGGTACAAAACTACACTAATTTTACATTACAATATCTGCTAGGAGGCCCCCTACAAGGTGGACCGATGGACCTCGTGAAGGTGCGGGAATCCGATGAATGCGAGACGCACAGGACCGTTCATTGTGGCGACATTTGTGGAAGGCCTATGTCCAGCTGTGGATATCTATGGGCTAAAATGATGATGATGATGATCCGCTCAATTCGCGAATAATTAAAACAGCCACCCGCCTTGTAGCCTATTCGCATTAAGAAAATAGTGATGTCGTTGTCACTCAGCTAAGCCATTCCCTTTGGCCAATCAGATCATAGCAAACTAGCTTCTACCAGCGGCTTTGCCCGCGTGAAAATAGGTTTCTCTATACAAACTTTGGACACCCGTTTTATCCCCTAAGGGTGTGAATTTTGGAAAATCCTCTCTTAGTGCTCGCCTACATCATAAAAGGTTTTTCAAAATTTCACATTCCTAGTCCCAGTAGTTTTGGCTGTGCGTTGATATGTCAGTCAGTTAGTTTATCCTTTTATATGTATATATAGATTAGAAACCCGCCTTCACATTGACCAGATGAAGTAAAAATTAATACCTCAACTCAATATTTAAACATAAAGATTTAGAAAAGCGTTTTTATGACGCAATAGCAACAATAGATTCAAACAAATAGAAGAAATGCTGTCATCACGTGGTTAGTGAGGAAAAAAGAAAAATAGTACTTTGTCTGCTTTTGTCCGATTATAATTTAGGCATCTTTAAGACTAGAGTGAATAGGCTCTTAATAAACGTAGTCTAAATAACGTATAGTGCGCTTAACCATCAACGATTGCATCACTCCTTACCATCAGGTGGGATCGCAGTCAAGCAACTGTTTAAATAAATTAAAAAAAAACCGGGCAAGTGCGAGTCAGACTCGCGCACTGAGGGTTCCGTACAAGCTTATCTGTGAAAACAGTTCAATTCTCGAATTGAGTTACGAAGATTTTTTCGAATCTCAAGAAAAGATTTTTTTTGTGACGTAACTACAAATTTACAGTTTTCAGATTTTTTCTTATACTTGTGCTCACGACGAGATCTTGCTTTATGCCAAATTTCAGGATTCTAGGTCAACGGGAAGTACCCTATGAATTTGGTTTCCCTTGAGAGTGTCGAAATGTACGTTTTTTGCAATATAAACGGACGTATCTTTTTTTTTATCCTTAACTCACGAGTTTGATTTTTTCACAGCTTCAAGGGACCGCAGACCTGAGTATATGGTTTTAATTTCCCATGAACCTGATAGCTAGATATTTAAAATTTTCACAGATGATGTATTTCCGTTGCCTTGCCAATGTGTAACGCGAGTCCGACTCGCACTTGGCCGATTTTTTTTCTTATTACTGAATATTCGTTACTAACAACTTCACTTATATTCAGTCCCAAGGTCGCGAAGTAGTGGATCTCTTGCAGTACCTGTGCTCCAACGACGTGGACGTGCCAGTGGGCAGCATCATACACACGGGCATGCAGAACGAGCGCGGCGGGTACGAGAATGACTGCAGTCTCGCCAGGATATCTGATAACCTGTGAGTATTACGTCATCTATTATGGAACCATTCACCTTTATTGAGTTAGCGCGCACTGGTGACTTTTGTCACCGAAACTTTTTCTTTACTGTCACCATGCTTATGAGCCCAACATGTGGTGCGCGCACTTGAACACGTGACAGTTGGGTAAAAAATGACAAAAAGAAATTATAATCACCCTGACAAAAGTCACCAGTGCGCGCTAGCTCTTAGAGGTCGTGCACGCCTCAGCCGCGTCTGAGCTCCAACCGGACCTCGACCCCGACCAGCCACCCTAGTCTGGACCGAGCCCGAGTTGTCGAAGGCGCGTAGCCTCAAAGACATGTCAATAAAACCGAACCGAAGCCTACTGGGGCCATGAGACGAATTCTGAAAGGCTTACTCGTAACCCTGGGACTCAAAGGGCAACTGAAGGGACATATAGGTGAGGTTTTAGTCAGTAAAAGTCTGACACGCCCACCCTTTTGTCTAGGAGTTGCGCGCTAGGTCCTCATAACGTCCGTGTGAAAGTATAATTACATTTATCTTCATTTACTGACCAAAGTTTGAACATTTCAAAAGTACTTGTAAGATAAGATAAGATAAGATATATTTATTTGCTCAAACATGTGTACACATACAATATTAAAAAAGTGCATGCAGGATGACATAAAGAAACAATATTTGGTTCAGACATGTTTGCCACATACTATGGCGTGCAAATGTTTAGAATAAGTACTCATTAAAATTTTTACTAGGTACAATAATTTGAAAAATAAATCAATGTCAAAATTAAACATGTCAAAATTAAGAAAGTAAAAACATTTAGTTTAGGAAAGTAACATCAAGTAGTAAAATGTCAAATATGATACATGTCAAAAGAAAAGTAAAAATTATAATAAATCAATGTCTGTCAATTAAATAGATAGTAATAAATGTCAAAGTATACACAGTCATGTCAAAAGTAATGATTAAAATCATAATTGAATCTAAGTCACTAAATGGTTCTGTCAGAAATTCATTAATGTTATAGTAATATATGCTGTGTCTATCGTAATATATTGTACACTTGGTTTGTATAAGGGCAAGTACGTTTTGAATGCAATGTGTAACAATTGTTGATAGGCCAATAAATAAATAAATAAATAAATAAATAAATAGTATGCTTTGGCTGTTAAGAATGACTGTAGTTGTTTCTTCAATTGTACATTATTAAGCTCTCTCCAACTTTTAGGTAACTTATTATATATATTGGGAGCCATGCAGAAAACACTTTTGCGCATAAGTGCAGTCCTACTCCTATGCAGACACAGCTGAGTTTGATCACGCCTGTTTCTGGGAAATTTATCTGCCATTTGCGAAAATAAGTTACTATTATTTCTAACGAACATTACTGTTTCCAGAATATAAAGGGAGGTCAGTGTCAATATTTTATAGCGTAAGAAATAGGGCTTACAACTATCGGTGGTTTTCAATTTAAACATGGCTCTGATACATCTCTTTTGAGCTTTAAAAGCGGCTTCTTTGTCAGTCGAATTGCCCCAAAAGATAACCCCATATCTGAGTACAGATTCTGTTAGCCCGTAGTAAGCAGTTAACAATGCATCTATGTTAACCTTTCGTGACAAAATGTACAAAGCATATGCATTACTGCTGATTCTTTTAGTCAGGGTCTCTATATGTGCCTTCCAATTTAAATTTCGATCTATTGTTAATCCTAAGAACTTGGTTGTATTAACTGTGTCAATTTGGTTGTTATCATATGTTATGTCAAGATTGGGAAGAGTCAAAGCGCGCTGGCTAAAGTGCATAATTACTGTTTTATTTAAATTTATTTTTAAATTATTAATGTTTAACCACTCTATAGTTTCCTTTAATGTATTATTTATGTCCTCTTTATAGAAATGTCTTTGCGTACACGGAATAGTTATCGTGCTGTCATCCGCGAACAGTGTCATAGGATATTTGATTGCCCTTGGAAAGTCATTAATATATAATGTAAAAAGCGGTGGTCCTAGTATACTTCCTTGTGGAACTCCGTAGATAACAGTACGTTCCTCCGAAAGAAAGATTTCTTCTCTTTTGGTGCTTATATTTATTTTCTTAATTTCTTTTATTTGTTTTCTGTCATTTAGGTACGATGTTAACAGCTCAAGTACATTACCTCTTATACCATAAGCCTCAAGTTTTTTTTAATAAAATATTATGTTGTACATAATCAAAGGCCTGTGTCATGTCGCAAAATATTGCGCACACTGGAGTGTTTTTATCCATATTTGTCATAATTGTAAGCAAAAAGTCATAAATGGCCATGTTAATTGATTTGTTTTTCCTAAATCCTTTTTGTTCGTTGCAAAGAATATTATTCGCCTCTAGGTATAAATTGAGTTCTTTATAAATATACTTTTCAATTATTTTTGAGAATATTGATATCAATGAAATTGGCCTGTAGTGTTCCATTAACTCTCTATCTTGTTTTTTGTACAATGGCTTTATTACAGATTTTTTAAATAGTTTATTTAAAATAAATGTTTGTAAATAGTTTATTTAAAATAAATGTTTTTGATTTGATTCGACATGTCAAAATCCACAATAATCCAAGCCATATCTTCCAGCTACATGATGATTGCGCCAACAATCCAGCAGACCCGCTGCAAGTCCTGGCTGAAGCGTCACCTCCCTCCCAACGGCTCCGTCACACTGTCCGACGTGACGTCGATGTACACAGCGATCTGCATCATGGGACCGTTCACCAGGAGCCTGCTATCAGAACTCACTGACACAGACTTGTCTCCATCAAATTTCCCCTTCTTTACGTTCAAAGAGATCGATGTGGGACTCGCGAATGGGATCAGAGCTATGAACTTGACGCACACTGGCGAGTTGGGTTATGTGCTGTATATACCTAACGAGGTAAGTTTTGTCTTTATCTTTACTAATATCAATTAAAACATTCAATTTCTATTTTTTAATTATTATTACTTATCTACACTGTGCTCACATATTAAAAGCGACAAGAAACATGTAACCAAGATTTACGTAACTCATAATATGATTTAAAAGAGTATCCATGGAGTTTTTTCACGTTCTTCTCCATAGAGATCTACACTTTAGAACGTGTAATTTAGCTTCACTTGTTTTTTTGACTGACCGACATTTTGACAAATCAAAAGTGCCTGTAATTGGTCTATTTGAAATAAACGTTTCTGATTTGTGATTATTATAAAGAGGATTAATTTGATTTTTAAGTTTCTCAATTCTCTTCAAACGCTTAGTTGACACTTCGCGTGACCCAAGGGCTGGCTTTTACCTTGGGCAGAGAATAAGCATTGCCATACAGCGTGGCAATGCTGCCAGCCTTTGGGTGCATTACCAATCGACAGCGATGTGGAGTTTTTTGACGCCATACTTAAGATTACTTTTAGTTATTTCTTAAGGGTTATTATTTTTGTTTTTATTCAGTGTATACAAAACAAATTTTTAATTAGTACCAATACTTAAAGGGCTTATTAGAAAAGGTCTCGTTATTATTTAAGTAAAGTCTCAATAAATAATATTCATAAACAGCAAAGTTATTAGAGTTTGTTCATATCCCAAAATGTCACTCAATTTATGGAGATATTGTACAGGCTATTGATTATGAATGTAAAACAATGGAAAAACACTGCGCGTAGTATTTTCTAGTAGCAATTGTTATGAATAGGGATTACGCTTGACTCAAGGCTACAATGGGGTCCTCATTTAACATCTCTTGCGGGACGGCTTAGCTCAGCTGCATATGCTGTTAGAAAAATCCGCCAATTTACGGATGTTGATACCGCTAGACTAGTATATTTTAGTTATTTTCATAGTATCATGTCTTACGGTATCCTACTATGGGGACGGGCTGCAGATATAGACTCAATTTTTATTTTACAGAAAAGAGCTATCAGAGCTATTTACAATCTCCGACGGTGCGATTCTCTAAGGGAACTGTTTAAGGATATTAACATACTGACGGTGCCTTGTCAATATATCTATGAAAACATCATGTACGTTAGAAAAAATCTTCATCTTTTTAGCAAAAGAGGCGATAGACATAATTATGTTACAAGAAATAGGGACCAATTAGTTCAACCAGGTTTCAGACTGGCTAAAGTGGCCTCTTCTTTCATGGGGTACTGTTTGAAATGTTATAACAAAATACCTCCACAAATATTAGAACTCAATGAAACGAAATTTAAATCTTGTATTAAACGCACACTATGCAGGCAAGCATATTATAAGTTGGAGGATTATATTCAAGATAAAAATGCTTGGCTCAATGCTGGTCCAGCTCCACTACCACCGGGGTGTACAAATTGATTAGTTTTGAAACTATTATTATTATTATTCTTTAATTTTTTTTTTTTTTAATCTGTAAAATATTATTGTTGTTAATTATTATTGTATTTAGTATTGTATAATGTAGAAGCATTTGTTTTCAAAGTTTGTAAATGTGAGTACCATGGAGCTATTTTATGGTTTTTAGGTTATTATTGGACTTGTTTGACATAAATGAGCATGGCAGTTGAGAGTTTGTCATGCTCACTCAAATGTCTCACTGATGGTGGCGCGTGTGTTGGATCATTCGGTTCCCTTTATAATGGTTGAGCTGAGTGGTGCTAATATTCGCGTCAGGTCCGTGAACGGGCGCTGTCAGTTGAGACTGGTCATCTCTTAGCTGCCAGTTGCTATTTTAATATCTATATTTAGTTTTTATTTTTACTTTATTGACATTGTTCTCACATGCTAGCGACAAGAAACATGTAACAGAGATATTTGTAATTGCAAAATACGATTGAAAAGAGTGTCCATGGAGTTTCTTGCACATTCTTCTCCATAGAGATCTACGCTTTGGAATGTGCAATTAGCATCATTTTTTTCTGACAGACTGACTTCTTGACATTTCAAAAGTGCCTGTAAATGGTTTATTTGAAATAAATGCTTTGAATTTGAATTTGAATTTGAATAATAATTAATTCAATTATGAATTTACCAATTATAACTTCATGGTCAATTTTGGGATTTCGGTTTGTTTTTAGTTTTCACTTCAATAATATGATGAGTAACGGGTACGGATAGAGCCTCATTTTTTTGAACTAATTAAAAAATAGGGGTGTATAATTATATAATCATAATGATAGGAGATATTATAAATTCTCTTCTATGTGAATTAGCAAAATACATACTATTATTCAAGGTTTATAAATTAAACTAGCTTCTTTCCCTGGCTTCGCCCACATGAAAGTAGGTTTTTCTGTACAAACTTTGGATCCCTCATTTCATCCCTTTAGAAGGTGAATTTTGTAAAATCCTCTCTTAGTGCTCGCCTGAAGTCAGGATGATAATGGATGCTCTGACGTCGGACATTCAGGAAGAGGCTCCCTGGTGTATACTGTTTGCCGATGACATTGTGTTGGTTGCCAAGAGTGGCCTAGAGGTCCAGAACAGATTGGAGGTGTGGGTGACACAGACTGGAGAGTGTTGGCCTGAAATTGAGTAGAACCAAAACGGAATACTTGTTCTGCGATTTCGGCGGTCTCTCCAATCCAGTGCCTTTAGCACTTGCTGGAACGCCCATACCGATCTGCTCCGACTTTGGGTACCTCGGGTCACTAGTCCAAGGGGATGATGAGGTAGACCGGGACGTAACACATCGGATCAACGCAGGATGGATGAAATGGTGACAGGTCACGGGAACAACTTGTCACCCACGGATGCCCCTCAAGTTGAAAGTGAAAAAGACGGATGAAAAAAGATTGCACGTAGCGGAGATGAGAATGTTAAGATGGATGTGTGGTGTGACGAGAATGGATAAAGTGAGAAATGAGTATATTAGTGGAAGTTTGAAAGTGGCGCCAGTGACTGAAAAGTTGAAAGGGAATCGTTTGTCTTGGTATAGTCATGTGAAGAGGAGGGATGAAACGCATGTTACTAAAAGAGTTATGAGTTTACATGTGGATGGATGAAGAGGGAGAGGGAGACCAAAGAAAAGATGGATGGATTGTGTGAAGAGTGATATGAAAGAAAGGGAAGTTAGTGATAGTATGACGAGTGACAGGGCAGAATGGAAGAAGAAAACGTGTTGCGCCGACCCCAAATAACACGGGACAAGGGTAGCCTGAAGTCTTGTGCATAATGTCCCTAGTCCCAGTAGTTTCGACTGTGCGTTGATATATCAGTCAGTCAGTTTCTCCTTTTATATATATATATTGATATGTCACATTTATTTCCTCCCGTCACACATTTTTGTACTGACCGATTGTCGATAAAAAGAAGAATTTTCCATAGACGAAACAATCTCATCACTTGAGTCTAAAAGTGGCTGCATAATCGAGATTAGGCGAATATTTGCGTTATCGAGACATGTGGCCGATTAGTCCTTCGAATCGAAAAGTATTCGGGCAAACACGAATGCTTGATGCGGTACTTAAATTATCCCAAGGGTACAAACTCCCGGGATACTAATTATCCTCTAAGTTATTTCTGGATATGATTTACCCATGTGCTATACGAAACTATTCAGTCGTTCGAGTGTTCACAAGTAACACACATACACACGCTCACTCAAAAACTTTCGCCTCAATAATGTAACTTTTTTTTTTTTTTTTAAGGTGGGAAAATCATCTAATGACAAATCTCGCTCTTGGGTGGAGCGAGAGATAGTGTCAGACTTTTACTGACTAAAAACCCACTCCTGTTCCCTCTTTGCCTTCATCCCGGGGCCCCGGGCTTCGCTTTCACACTACCCGTGGCCCCAGTAGGCTTCGACCCTGCTGGGCCCCAACGATTTGCTGACATCACTCTGAGGCGCGCGTGGAACAATACGCGCCGTCGACGGCTTGGGCTCGGTCCGGACAGTTACCGGACGGTCGGACGGCGAGCCACCCATTGCTCGCCGTCCGCAAGCCTGCGCCAACGGTGGCCGGAAATCGGGATCGGAATCCCGGCGGCGGTTGGGGCGTGAGGACCGTTGCTGTTGCCTCACGCGATCGGCCGCCTCCTTTGCTAGCATTACTGCTTCGCAGAAGGAGGCGACCGCCTGCCACTCCTCCTCACTCCGGACCATGGCCTGTACCAATGCCCGGCGCGAGAGATCACTGCCGCCGATCGCCCCCACGAGGACACGGCGTTGCTCTGCCCAAGCGGGGCACACCTCCACCGTATGCTCCACCGTGTCCTCCGGGCGTTCCACACAGTGGCGACACCCGGGCGTGTCTTCCGCACGAATTCGGTGCAGGAACCTCCCGAACTTACCATGTCCGGTGAGGATCTGCGTCAAGCGGTAGGTAAGGACGCCATGTGGTCTTTCCAGCCATTCCTCAAAGGCCTCAATAATGTAACTGTGACGAATGTGATTGGTGGATATCAAACGCAACCATATCAATGTAGCCTAGCACATCTCTGCTGAAAAAGCACCCTTTATTCTCAAGTTTTTTTTAAATTGTTCTAAACCAGTGACTGCGATCCTACCTGGTGGTAAGTAGTGATGGTGAGGCGCACTAGTTTATTAAGAGCCTGTTACTAGCCACTCTAGCCTTGAAGACTCCTAAATTATAATCGGATGGGAAGACCGCAGCAGGCAAGTTGTTCCAGTCCCTCGATGTACGCGGTATAAACGACGAGGCGAAATGAATTGGCCTCTACCGAGCCCAAAGCTGCTAGGTGGCATTTTGCAGATAGATAGTCTATATGCCATCATCATCATTATTTCGGCGACCCTCACAAGTTATCGGTCCACCTTGTGGGAGGCCTTCCAACGCTGTCTTTCGGTAAATGTTAATGAAATGATTTTGATTTTTGTGCGCAATTCCCACTCCGGAACCTTTCGGCCACATCCACCGCAACCTAGGTGCCCAGCAGGGTTGAAGCCTACTGGGGTCATAGGTGATGCGAAAGAGATCCCTGGGGCCCAGGAACAATGGCAAGGAAGGAACAGGAGTGGGTTTTTAGCCCTCTCGCCCCGCCCAAGAGCGGGGGATTTCATTAGATGATTTTCCCAACCAAAAAAAGAAACCAGGTCATAGGTCTACCTTGTTTATGTGGTTTTCTTATAATTCCAGTTCGCCCTCCACGTCTACAACCGGCTGATGACGATCGGCGAGAAATACGGCATCTCCCACGTGGGGTACTACGCTTCACGCGCCCTTCGCGTCGAGAAGTTCTTCGCGTTTTGGGGCCAGGACCTGGACACCATGACCACGCCGCTGGAGTGCGGACGCACCTGGCGCGTCAAGTTTGATGTGAGCAGATTTCTAGTTGAAGGCAGTCGCATCTTTGACATTGGGTCAATTAAGCTTACTTAAATGAGTTCAAGTAACTTGTTTAGACTTGAACTCTTTAACTTAACAGACATTTTTCGGCTGATATTATAATATTAATATTCCACAAATATCACACAACGCCGTCTAGTCCCAACCTAAGCAGAGCTATAGACAACTGATAAACATACTTATATATTTCTAAATACATACATATTATATATAAGTTACACCCAGACACAGAACAAATGATCTTACTCATCACACAAACATTTGTTCTGGGTGGGAATCGAACCCACGACCTCCAGTACAGCAGTCAGGGCCGCTAACCACTAGACCAACAGGCCAGTCTCAATGGAAAAAAAGAATGTTCTCAATAAACAAATATGTTGCTATATACTTGTGTCACAGGTCCGATTCTCGTACCTTACCGATTTCTTTATTATTATAGTTAACTAGCTGACCCGGCAAACGTTGTTTTGCCATATAAATAATTTTTTGTCTAAAAAATAAAAAAAAAAATTAGGGGTGGACTACCCCTAACATTTAGGGGGATGAAAAATAGATGTTGGCCGATTCTCATGGATACCGGATAAGCACAAAAAATTTCATCAAAATCGGTCAAGCCGTTTCGGAGGAGTATGGCAACGAAAACTGTGACACGAAAATTTTATATATTAGATGTTATCTGACTTGGCCGTTGAACAATACGTTTTCCAAATGGCAATTTTCCATCGTCAATGGGTAGCGGTTCTAGCGACAGATTGGTGCAAAGGTGTCATGGAGCACCTGGTTTTGTACCCTTGTGTACCCTTCAACGGCCAAGTCACACAATATTAACTATAATAATAAAGAAATCGTAGTAAGGAACATTAGACTTGGCACGACTTTGTCTAGATTTCATTACTTTTTAGAGATAAACAAGCAGCTTCATCGAGACTTGGCTAGTTTTTTTACAGAATGTTTTTGGTGGGATTTCACTTCTTTTTGTACAAACGGGCATGTTGATGTTTGCAATGACAGTCGATTTTTTTTACGTATCAATAGTAGAAGGGGGCATTACCATATCTCTAATACAGTTGAAACCAGCTGAGGGTTTTTCATCAGATACTCCAGACCTTTGATTTTTGACATGAAATGAA
The DNA here is from genome assembly GCA_961205895.1 of Mythimna pallens. Lineage (NCBI taxonomy): Eukaryota > Metazoa > Arthropoda > Insecta > Lepidoptera > Noctuidae > Mythimna > Mythimna pallens. The sequence continues at coordinate 4,265,729 of OY540824.1, forward strand.
GCGGCCAACCAAGTTGAATATTTTTTGTAAAGGCGGTATGTCGATCTCTAATAGTTTGGTTGGGATCTTCGATTATCCTAGTTTTTATAGTTTTCCCTTTATGTGGCCATTAAACCCTAATTCTGTACCAAATTTCAGCTCTCTGAGTTTATGGGAAGTACTAGTTCTATTCTGATGATCATGAGTGAGTGAGTGAGTGAGTGTCATAAATGCGAAACTTTGCTTTCGTTTAACTTTGGAACTAAATGACCTACAGACTTGAAATTTTGGATTTTAAGTATGTGATTATAGCTTACTAGATGACGAAAATTTCTGTGTTCTGGTCTTATCCAGAGGTTCTCAAATAGGGGCCTGAAAATGCGGCGAAACGGTTCCAGTAAAGGATGGTAAGGCAGTGTTTGCTTCGCGCTAGGCTTGGCGGGGGCACTACCGTGCCCCCGATTTATTTTGCAAATAGGTTTAAAAAGTGATGGCGGGCCAGTCGTATGTCTTGCGCGACGTCGACGATGCAGCCCGACGAGTGCCGAAGGTAGCCAACGGCGCCCGAATAGTCATCCTTAGTAAATGATATAAACTATATTATTTATTTTTCAAATAGGTTTAAAAAAACACTTACACGACAAATTTTTTTTTTTCGTCTGTTGTGTGCAGCAATGTTTGAGAAAAAAGGAACGAAACATCAGAAAAGATTTTTCCATATTTATAAGGATCTTAATTTCACCACAGCCTATAATGTGCTAAGTGAAATTTATATAGTTATATATAGTTAGTTCAATCACAGATTTGATGCAATTACCATTACCTGCTTGAATCAAATACAATCAAACTGTTTGAAAAGTGACTTGTTTGTAAAATTAAGTAAAAAATTCCAAGACTAAAAAATTACTTGAAAATACGGGCAAAGCCTGATGTGTTTCTTTTTTAGGGTTTCCTTTTGAGGTGACCTAGAATCCTGAAGAAATTTGGCATAAAGTTGGTCATAAAGCCTTGTGCTTTATGACCTTGCTTTATGCCGAATTTCAGGATTTTTCATATGAATAAATCTGAAAACAGATTTTTTGTTACGTCACAAAAAATATTTTCGTTTCGGTAAAATCTTGGAGACCTCATTCTGGAATTGAACTATTTACTTAGGTAAGACTGTACGGAACCCTCAGGGCGCGAGTCCCGTATTTTTTCTAGCAACCAAGAAGTAATTCTAAAACCTGTCTAATATTACCTCACAGAAAGATATCAAGTTCATCGGTCGCGACGCTCTAGAGCGCCAGAGAGTGGAAGGCATCCGTCGTCAATACGTGCAGCTGCTTCTGACTGACCATGATCATGAGCTGGACATGTGGTCGTGGGGTGGCGAGCCCATCTACAGAGACGGCAACTATTGCGGACAGACCACCACGACCAGCTATGGGTTCACGTTTAAGAAGCAGGTAAATATTAATTATATGTGTTCTACTGCCATGAGCTGGACATGTGTTGATGCGGTGCAGAGCCCATCTACAGTGACGGAGACCATCTAGATCAGCTATGGGTTCACCGTTAAGAAGCCAGCTTCCAATTAGCAAAAACATCGTGTATGCAATTACTCTTACGACTATAGATCGAAAAACAGTCGTATAAAAGATTATATTATTCCTAATAGTTGTTTAAAAGCAGTTTTCTAGAGTTTTCAATATTCAACGCTTTTTAGCTCTATAACATGTTTAGTAAACGTGGACTCGATGAAATAATATCGCTTTTATTCGATAATGATATAAAAATATCTCTCGATATCCTATATGTAGATACTAGCTTCTGCCAGCGGCTTCGCTCGCGTGAAATAAGGTTTTCATCATACAAACTTTGGACCCCCGTTTCATCCCCTTAGGGTGTGAATTTTGAAAAATCCTCTCTTAGTGCTCGCCTACGTCATAAAAGGAAGCTTTGTGCTAAATTTCACGCTCCTAGTCTTAGTAGTTTGGGCTGTGCGTTGATATGTCAGTCAGTCAGTTTCTCCTTTTATATATATAGATTATAGAACCGTAAGTCTTATATTAGTTCGTTAAAAGCAACTAAATTGCTAATTCGTCGTAAATATAGTTTTTATAGCACTATCTTTCGAAATTTAATTATTATAGCATCATTGTACACGCTGTTCATTCGTCAAAATACCATCCCAGTGACTATACTAGCACAAATATGATAGCTTTCTTAAGCTTCAAAATTACTTCAAAGTTGCTCTAAACATTATTTGAAAGCATAGTCTTACAGCGATAAAAAGTTCAACAAAATATTTTAAAGCATTTTAAGCGCCATTGTGTTACAGAACGTATTTGCTTCTATTTAATAATAATAATAATATTCCACAACATTCACACAATGCCATCTAGTCCCAAATTAAGCAGAGCTTGTGCTACGAATACTATACAACTGAAATTCTAAATACATTAAGAGGCCGTGCATAAAATTCACTCGCTAGAGTTTAGGCAAATTCGTTGCAATGATATGTTTGTGTGCATCATTCATACAACTACACGCACACACGCGTAAAAATCGAGCTTCGTGACCGCTTAAACAATTCTGATCCTTTAGAAGATATTATTCTAAATTACAAAATTTTATATTAAGTAAGGTTTGTAAATAAACGTCTGAGACGTGTGTCTTTATATTTATCACACTGTACACCAAAATTATTTAATTTTGTGTTAGATGGATGTTGACAAATTTAGACATTTAACAGAACGATAAATCCAAAACAGATGATAAAATTATATTTATTTATATAAATGGTTGTAAAAAAAAAACACTTTCGATACGTCAAAAATATGTAATAGTAGATTATGTGGCGTGCAGTGTCTTTAAATCGCGGGCGGCATGTTGAATTCCGAACGAAACGAAGTTATAATACCGATCGTCAGGGATTTATATAATTAACTCCCGAACATTGCTAAGGAGTTCATATAGAAACCTGAGTGAAGTAAGGGATTCAAGGTGCCCAAGACAAACAGCTTTATCCGTGTTGGATACTCTTCTTTTTAGGGTTCCGGACCTCAAAAGGAAAAAACGAAACCCTCATAGGATCACTTTGTGGTTCGTCCGTCTGTCTGTCTGTCAAGACTGTTTATCTCGAGAATACGTTGAGGTATCGAGTTGAAATTAAACAATATACTTAAGTCTGCAGTCCCTTGAAGTTGTGAAAAAATCAAACTTCTAAGGTAACGAATAAAACAGAAACGGCCATTTATGTCGCAAAAAAAAAAACGTAAATTTTGATACTCCCAAAGTAATTAAAATTCACAAGGTACTTCCCGTTGACCCAGAATCTTGAAATTTGACATAAAACAAGGTCTCATAGCACAGGTATAGGAATAAATCTGAAAACCATAAATTTGTTGTTACCTAACGTCACTGTTCGGTGTTTCCACCGAACACCTTATAACTAAAAAAATACATTTTTGCAATTCGGAAAAATCTTCGAGACTCCGTTCGGGAATTGCATTTTGTACGGAACCCTCAGGGCACGAGTCCGACTCACACTTACCCAGTTTTTTAGTTATCTGTGAGATAATTAAGAGAAAAATTACTTAAATAAAATATATATTAAAGATATATAAATATTATTTACAAGTTAATCTTAACTATTACTCGACAAGTTTTAAGATTTGAAACAAATAAAATTAACTACTCTCAAGATTCTATAGTTTTAATTATTATAAATGCGAAAATAAGTTTATTTTTGTTTGTTAGCTTTTCACGCCTAAATCAATGAACTGATTATCCTGAAATTATACATATTATATGTTGTCTGGTGAACAAAAACGGTTACAGGGTAACTTTCCTCCCGAAGAAAAGTACTGTCCCGAGGAAAATAACAATAACGTACTTATGATCCCTAGATACTGCCACGTGTCTTTCAAATCTTAATGGAAATCGAAATTAACGAAGCCGCAGGCAAAAGTTGGTTATTAAATAAATTAAATAACCCTTTTCTGAAACACAAATCGTCATCATTGTGTTTGTTTTATCAAAAATTATATTATAACTAGCAAATATTTTAATAGTGCAATGTCACCATAAATCATATAATACATTGTTACCCAAGGGGTGAGATCAACTTATTTAGTCCCGAAAATACGCTTGATCGCCAATAGTTCGAAGAGATCTTTAACCCGAAGTAAAACACTGTGCTTTTCATTACGAATATAAATAAAGTAAAAATAAAAATCTGAGTCGTCCTCAAAATTTGTCGTATGACTTTAGATATATTTCTTTTGATTTAGGCGGTAAAAGGTTTTCCACTACTGCTTTAGCCTCTTCTCTTAAGAATCAGGCGTTAAATCCATATCTGATTCTGATGAACTTATCGTATTAATACAAATCTCATATAGCAGAGATTCAACAGAACTCTACAACTCGAAAAAATAAATACAGAGCCGATTGCCGCTTTCACGCCAATTTTTTTTTTGTTGCTGGCCGGCTATTTAGCCTTTATTTTTATCATTGAAAATATGGTAAATATTTTTACTTTAAACTTCCTATATAAACAGTCGCGATCAGCTGACTACCATGTAGAACTAAAAAAGTTATGAATTTCTAAAAGTAGGTTTGATATTAATTTACACCCTGTGCGTAACACAAAGGTTATAATTACCATGTTTAGATCAAGTTCACCCATGTTGTCAACATTTGTAGTATTCATAGTCATTTCAAAATTTTCATTATCAATTTACTAAAAAATAGCAACATTTGTCCCGCTCGTATCAGCCCCACATGTCGTTTTTCTCACCGAACACGCTAAGTTCGGAAAGTTCCTGCACCGGATTCGTGCGGAAGCGATGCCCGGGTGTCGCCAATGTGTGGACCGCCCGGAGGACACGGTGGAGCACACAGTGGAGGTGTGCCCCGCTTGGGCAAAGCAACGCCGTGTCCCCGTGGGGGCGATCGGTGGCGGCGATCTCTCGCGCCGGGCTTTGGTACAGGCCATACTCCGGAGCAAGGTGGAGTGACAGGCAGTCACCTCCTTCTGTGAAGCAGTAATGCTAGCTAAGGAGGCGGCCGATCGCATGAGGCAACGGTCCTCCGATTTCCGGCCAACGTAGGCGCGGGCTTGCGGACGGCGAGCAATGGGTGGCTCACCGTCTGACCGTCCGGGAACCGTCCGGACCGAGGCCAAGTCGTTAACGGCGCATACTGTTCCACGCGCACCTCAGGGAGATATCAACACATCGTAGGGGCAGCACAGCAGGGTCGAAGCCTACGGGGGCCACGGGTAGTGTGAAAGTGAAACCCGAGGCCCTGGGACGAAGGCAAAGAAGGACCAGGAGTGGGTTTTTAGTCAGTAAAAGTCTGACACTATCTCTCGCTGCGCCCAAGAGCGGGATTTGTCATAGGATGATTTTCCCACCCAATAAAAAAAAAGCCCTACATGTCGTTTCCTTTTTCTTTTAGTGACGCATTGATAATGATAATTGATAATGCGTCTCTTTCTTTCGACCCATTATCTACAAAAAAAAATGATTTCGAAAACTAGACCTTGAATTTCGACCTTAAGTAATCATAAGAAATATCAACATCCTGTACATAGTGTATAACACTGGATGATAATATAGCTGCCATTAAACATTGTGGATTTCATTAGTGAAATAATTTTTGTATTTGGGTAGTAGTAAAGTAATTCCGCAGATAACCTTTACAAACAAACATACAACCGTTACCTCTAATTAATATTGAAGTCGAAAGAAATTTTAACAATTTTCATAAACAAAAAAAGTACTTAAAATAAACTATAATACTTAATGGATCAAAAAGTGGTAGTCGGCGTGCAATCTTGGGAATATTTTCATGTAATATTCGCGAGCAGCTGCGAAGCAAAGTAACGTGTGCTCACGCTGGGAGAGCCCGGTCGTTACTGACACGATCGAGTTTGCGCGGTCGATAATATAGTTCAATTAGCTTGTAATTTACGAAATGAAGATATTGTTTATTTATAAAATAAATTTTAGATTCTATTAAAGGGATTTCTTAAGATTATTGTGCAATTTTTAAATTTTCTTAAATGTGTTGCTAAGGTATAGAAAAAAATACTTATTTGTCCTGATGTTTTCCAAGAATTGTGTTTCTTCAACATTTTTTTTCTGCTATATTTTCTATTAAAGTCAATAATGTTTTCAACCCATCTGCCAGTAGACCATATAATGATGTTACTGATATTTTTTTTAATGTTATAAATCAGTTGTAGTTTGGTGTAAAACGTAGCCAAACGTCACTCGCTCGTTACTTTTGCGAGAAAAGGGTTTTGAATATGGGTAATTGCTATTAATACACACATTATTTTAAAAAAGTAATCAAGCCAACTGAGAGAATAAGAATTTGACTTTCATAATCTAATAAAAGAAGGTTTAAATTCTTCTTGCTTTTCTCACAAACCATGATCAAAAAAGTTCAAAATGTGTTGATTTTGTGCACGGAGCCTTAATATTATAGATAAATTACACCCAGACACAAAGCAAATGATCGTGCTCATCACACAAACATTTAACTTGGATGGGAAATGAACCCACGAGCTCCGGTATAGCAGTCAGAGCTACTGACCACTAGATCAACAGGCTTGTCAAATTGAAGAAAATGAACCATAATCAGTTGTTGTTAAAATAAGCGAAAATTTCCGACGGAAAATGAATAAAATTTATACACAATGAAAACAATCAACATGTCTTTAGCAGTAATCACAGATGCAGATCGATCACATAGTATAATTACGTGTTCTGTAGGAAATATTCACACGTCTACTGTTTATTGAATTTGTAAACCGTCAACTTGTGAAGTGAGTTTTCATTTTGAAAATAATATCATGATTAATGTTTCTGTTAGTGATGTGCCGTGTACGGCTTGACTCGAGTCAGACTCGATTCCAGGACTCGAGTACGCTAGACTCGATCCCAGGACTCGTATCCGAGTCCAGGACTCGAGTCCAGGATACGAGTCCAGGATTCGAGTACAGGATTCGAGTCCAGGACTCTAGTCCAAGATTCGAGTCCAGAAGTGTAGTCTAGAAATTCAAAACCAAAAGAGTCCGTTATTGATACCTTTTAGAACAAAAAGGAAAACTTCAGACAGCATGTAGTTTAGGTTTAGGATAATGACACAACGATTATTTATCAACCATTAAACATTATTGTAATTAAATATTTCTAAAGATTATATTTAAAAAAAAAAAACATATGTAGAACATACTAATGAGGTATCTTTCTAGATAACAAATAAAACTTGATCTCATTTCTAGTAAAAACTACTAGAAATGAGATCAAGTTTTATTTGTTTTATTACAAATCAAAAACAGATCCTTTTTCGTGTAATTGAACGCTTATAAAGGGTCAAACTTATGTTAGCGTCATTTCATCTCTTAAGTAAACACAGATCGAGTATGAGCTAGTCAACTTAACTCGAATGCTAAACTCGAGTCATGGACTCGCATAATAAAATTGAGTCAGTGAGTTCAGAATCGATTCTGTCTGACTCGAGTCCTGGAATCGAGTAATTCATCATTATCCTAAACCTAAACTACATGCTGTCTGAAGTTTTCCTTTTTGTTCTAAAAAGTATCAATAACGGACTCTTTTGGTTTTGAATTTCTAGACTACACTTCTGGACTCGAATTTCTAGACCCGAGTTATGGACTCGGGTCCTGGACTCGAATCCTGGACTCGAATCCTGGACTCGAATCATGTACTCGAATCCTGGACTCGAATCCTGTACTCGAATCCTGGACTCGAATCCTGGACTCGAATGCTGGACTCGACTCTGGGACTCGAGTCAACATTCGAATGGTGGAATCGAGTCATGATTCGAATACCGTATAACCTGACTCGAGTTGACTCGATCCACAAAAACAGCGACTCGGCACATCACTAGTTTCTGTTAGTAGTGATAATACTTTTTCTAGTTATGTCTTTGTAAAAAGGTATTTAACTTTTTTAGGCCCCTTTTTGTACAATAGATTAAATAGGAAATTAGGTTTGTATAAATTAAATTATTATAGCAGTAAAAAAATTATTGTGCAATATTTACTCAGCATCTCTTACGGAGAGACAGAAGATCTCCTTTTAGTTTATAAATAAAACATGCTTTGCTTTAAGATAATTAAATTTTGTTTATTTAATATAGTGAATTTAATTATTGTTAATTTATTATTTCTTAGGTTCTTAGTACTTTTTAGCCTGACATACAGGTCCAAGCTAGTTCAGGCAAAAATGCAATGTATGCGTTATAATTGTTTATAAGCATCATATTTTAAATGTGCCACTTTTATTAAATAAACGATATTCAATTCTAATAATGACAATTATAGCAAAAAATCAGAGGGCAGTTCAAATTTAAATGACAAGCTGTTCACTCGCCTCTTTGGTTACTGCTGCGCTCCTATGGTTCGTAGTATAATGTTATATCTTAATATATAAAAGGAGAAACTGACTGACTGACATATCAACGCACAGCCGAAACTACTGGAACTAGGAGCGTGAAATTATGCATTAAGTTTCCTTTTATAACGTAGGCGAGCACTAAGAGAGGATTTTTTGAAATTCATCCCCTAAGGTGATGAAACGGGGGTCCAAAGTTTGTATGCGAAAACCTATTTTGACGCGAGCGAAGCCGCTGGTAGAAGCTAGTAAGCTATAGGCTTCCTCTTCATGGGTTATCCAACAAAAATATATTTTGAATTAATAAACAGATAAACTTTCGTTCTAATTTTAAATAGCGGGAACTCCAATTCAACTTTTCTCATGATACCTTAATAAAATAGACAACAACTTTTAAGAATTTCTAATTGACGGCTTAAAGACCCTCGTACTGCTTGGAGAACAATTACATCAAAGATTAATATATTTACCGTTGGCTCTAAAATCAAAAATATGTTACAATTTTTATACTTGAAACGTAAGAAGCTAGTGCACTCTGTATGTAATTCTTACCTATTATAATATTAATTGTTTGTTTATTAATTTAAGGACAACCAACAAAGCATACATCATGATACATACTAAAGATTCGTTATTCTTACATTTTATAGTGTAGTCTTAATTAAAGCCTGCCATGTGGTGCATTAGACTTAGAAGGAGTTGTAAAATAATGTCTTAATTAACATAACATTTACTTTACAGGTTTGTCTTGGTTTCGTCGAGAAACTGGACGAGAGCGGAGTTCCGCAACCCATCAGCACGGAATATGTACTCAGCGGTCATTACGAGATTGATATCGGCGGTATAAGGTAAGATTGACGGTTCCACTACGCACTTTCTAACAAATAAAATCAATTAAAGGTGGGGAGGTATATGCCCAACATTGGATGGCTTTTAGATTGAAATAATGATGATTACCACAACATTATTTTTATTCCGCAGATACGCAGCCAAGTTGAACTTGCACTCGCCGAACCTTCCCACGAAGTACCCTGACAAGGAGCGCGACGTGTACCAGGCTACCAGGAAACCCAACGAGCAAAAGGATCAAAAGGAGTTCTTAGGACGACACTACCAACCTTAGATAAAAAGTTTTACTACAATACCCGACTGTAAATATAGCATACCGATTACCATTCAAAAAATGATTGTCATAGCATTTACAGATACAGTCACGAATCTTGAGCGCTCGGCGAAAGAGAGGTGATCGCTTTGCGCATCGTTCTCATCAGAGAGCCAATCACTGTACAAGGATTGCACTCCCTGCCCCCGCGTCTCACTTCATACCACTAAAGAGACCCAATATTTCACATCTACTCAAGTGGAAGTCAGTTCTCAAGACCATGCCGGCATCTGTACTTTGCCACTCATATCTGTGCCTCTCTCATGGCCAATGTCAAAATTGAATCGACTACGAACCCAGTTGCGTCGTTACGAATATAATTTGGTGAAATGATGGTTCGATCTGTCCCTATGTATATGTCGGTTCACCTGCACCTATGATTGATCTGAACAACAACTTCGACGCTACTATAAAGGTGACCTCTAATAATTCAATAAGATGTACAGTCTTCTTCCTATCCTTGTCCCTTTTTATTTAGGGTCGGCGCAACACGTTTTTTTCTTCCATTCTGTCCTGTCATCCGTCATGCTATCACTAACTCCCTTTTCTTTCATATTACTGATCGTGATCACAAAATCCATCTATCTTTTCTTTGGATTTCTCCTTCTCCATCCATCCAAATGTATACTTATTTTTTTTGTATTAGCTAGTGCTATATTTACTACGGGATACATAGTCTGTGTAGGTAGACAATGTCTACCTAAAACAAACAAGTCTAGAAAAACGTGCAACGAAAAGATTAGACAGTTTCCTTTTGCAAGAGTTATTTATAGTTTTTTTTTAATTGATATAAACCAGTGCTTGACTGCGATCCCACCTGATGGTAAGCAGTGAATTTGCGCTTATCGGCTCGTAGAATACAGAACACAGATTTCGATTGTAGTTTAAAGGGGCATTATTTATTGTATAGGGATAAATAAAAAATCGTCAATAACCTTTTAGGTATAGCTTTCAACTTTTTATGTTAACTATCTTTGTTAGTCATCACATAGCCAAAGTATTAGCAGTTCTAATATTATTACAATTTAAAAGATAATCGATTTATTATTAATCAAACGCACAGAAAATAATAAAGGCAAGAATTATTTATAAACTAAAACTGGTTGCTGAACGTCCATTGTTACATTATACGAGTAGTTAGCTAAGAATCGGTTTGCAATATTGTTCTACTTATTATAACTCGATGTGGGTCTACTATAGAGGTACCAAGCACGACCGACACTACACGAATTTGAGCTCGGCTCGTGCTCGGCTTTTTTAGTGTAGACCCACATATAGAAAAGTTCAAATATATCTGTAAATACGGAAAAGAAGGCCCGGCACACATTATCGGCATCGACAAGGAAAAGGATCCTTCGGCATCCCTACATGTAAGTGCACACTGTCGTAAACTATGCCTAGCCATGCTGCAACGTCCTTAGGGATGTCGAGGCGTCCTTAATATGCTTACGTGTGCGTACCGAAGGATGCTGAAGTAGCCCAAAGCATCCTTACGGCTGCCGAAGCATACTGAAGCGGTATTTTCGTTACTACGAGCACACATTATGGATATTTCTACTTTATTGACATGAAGTTAATTTAAATTGCTATTTGCCACCTAAAATCCTCAGCTGTGCCGATGTCGATAACGGGCGCCGGCCCTAAAACTACTTTAAAATCGAGTTGAGAAAGGGTAATAAACCGGAGCGGTATTAACAATAATTACTTTATATTTTAATGTTTTATTTATTTCAAATTCACAATTAATTTTAGAATACATCCGACAGTGCCTACTCTTTTTATTAAAACATTCAAATAATAATTTATTGATATACCACAATGTAAGTTTTAAGTTAGAATTCAATAAGTGATTAAGAAGCAACGTAAATACAGATCTACCTCGAAACGAGTAGAGGGCAGAAAGTATAGTAAAAATATAGTATTAATTTTAGTCGAAATTTTTTCCAGATTGTAATCTTCGTTGGGAAGTGCGTAGTATTGTAATTTCTGATTAGGAGACTGAGATTGTAGAATCTCAAATGGAGATTCGTGTAGGCACACTGCTAATGTGATGGCATCGGCAATAATGTGGGTCAAAGGTTAGCTTTAAATAATAAAAAACAAACGCCCTACACAAATTAACGGCCAATTTATTAACTAGTGTTGTGACGAAACCTGATGGTTGTACCAAAATTAAATTCGAGATTATTTCTTTAACACAAATCCATTTGAAATTAATATACTTTAACATCGATAGTGCGTAAACTGATATTTTGACCTTAATTAACTTTGTAATATATATTTAGTGCAATATTTACTAATATAATATTTAACATAATAATACATTTTTTAAATGTTTTTGCAATACATTTGCAGTGCGGACATATGTATAATTGCTTTTTTTTAGGTATTATAAACATAATATGTACCTATATTGTTTTGGTGTTGTATTTACTTTTGTATGAAATGTATCACGATATTATGTAAATAAAGTTTTGTCAATGCTGTTGATATTAAAATCTCAATATTAGCATTGATTATAATGGTTATGAAATCACAAATTTTGTATTAGATAAAGTAGGTACTGCCTTAATGTAACAAATAAATCTTCCTAAGAGCCTTTTAGTAATCGAAAGCAATTTACTGTTAAGAGTCCAATTGGAACATTTGGGGACAACCTTTTGGCTAACTAGTTCATATCTACAGTGTACCCCCTAACCCATTTCTGCTGATCAATGTATAATGAATTTAACTTATCCTATCCGATCCCATCGCCAACTACAAAATATCGTCGTTTACTCTCTAATGATGATCAAGCCATCCAGTTGATTTTGATCATCATAGAGGTCGCATTCCTTGGCTACTGTGCTTGTGAGCTCAGATATGCTGTTCTGTTATGTACCCACATGTGACTCGCATACCAATCTTTGGGTGAAAAACTACGAGCACAAGTCAGAATACTGTTAACAACATTATAAGATAACTCTTGGTAGTCTAGCTTTGAGGTTCTCGCGTTTTTAGTCTAATTCCAAACATCATTTATTTTCAAAAGCCTTCATGTGCCGCACATACCTACCATTTTGTAAGCAGATCAGTAAACAGCGCACCGCTTGGCCGCTAGGATAAACGCAAGTCTATTACTTAATAACAAAAAAAATTGTTAATTGCCTTTTAAGACCATCCAACTCGACACACATTTTCACTGTTTTTCATACAACCGCTATTACGCGATTATGACGTTATTACACATTTTTCTTTAGATATTTTGGAAACACAAATAACTTGTGGATATTATCTAGGCTTCTATTGAAATCAATTTATAAATTTGTGTAAAACTAATCCAGTCAAGCCCTCTGAAAATCTGATATTTGGCATGAACTTTATTTGACCTATCATAATGTACTCAAAAATTTAAAACTTTAAATTCTGAATGAAGAAAATTGTTTCTAAAAACTTTTACAAGAACTTTAAAAAAAAAAGAACTTTTGTGAAATATTCGAATAAATGACGGTATTACCGAGTGCCAGCTGAGCTTTTTCTGTTTTTACATTACCTCTTTATTAAACATTGCGTTGGATGAACCGGCAAGCTTTTAAACTATTCTCAGGTTGATGAAAGATGAATGGAAAAGGGCCCTCTTATTAATGAACTAGTAAATCATCTCATTTTATGAACTAGTTAGACAAAATTAAAATAGTATAATACTAAGACTATTATGTAAATTATAACAAAATTAAAATAAGGTATAATAAATAAGTGGATTATTAGTTCAACATTGAGTTTTTATGACAAAATTTAGCAAGTTTGTGTAACTCACAGATCATGTTTCGGTTGTTCGTGAAAAGGAAATAGAACCTCGCCATAGCTTAAACAAAAAACAAACAAGCCGCGTGCTGCAATAGCCTAGTCTAATTATATACACATACATTATAGATATAGTTAAAATATCAGGATTGTATATTTTCGGTTTACAGATGTCCCAATTTCGCTTAGACAAAAAGATTGTTGAAATAGTCAAATCGAAAAACCAAGTGTAGAGTTCGACTGTTCACCTTGCCGTCACCAAATGATACTCGGCAGTAGTCGGCAGAATAGTCGAAACCGACTCAGATGGAAAAGAAGAGAGAAAAAAAAAGCTACTTTCTTTATGATAGTCTATTTCTGATGTTCCTTGTTTCCCTAAAAATGAATACTGTCTCGGAAGAAATCCAAAAACTCGCTAAAATACCAGGAGAGACTAGAGGCACCCTAAAGATCTTGCGAACAAGAACTTACGTAAAAGACTAAAAAAGAAAGACCTACATAGTCCAATTGCAAAAGGGGACTTGGCAAATGATTGGGTAGATGGCTCACTGGAGTCACGCTCCACCACCACGAATTGAAACTCAAACACACCTGCTAAAAGTAGTGAAACTGATTGCAGATTAAGGAACAAACAAAAACTTTTTCTATGATAATATTAGGTATTTAATTGGGAATCTACAGTCTATCTAACAGTTTATTATGTATTTAGATTCAAGAATTATGCTGCTATTTGTAATATTCCTTGTATTTGCTCAGTGTCTATTATTATATCAACTAGCTTTAATTATAAATATGATAATACCGACTTTTCTTAGGTATCTTTCTCTGTAACCCTGTGAAATGCTTCCGTTTAACTAAGCTGTAAATGTATTAATATAATTTATCTGTTTGTGGGCCTCTGTGGGGCACAAAGGCCAAGTCATACACACATTTTGTAAACAGTTTTTTAGTCAGGCAGATAGTCCATTTTATATTATACTAACACTCATTTTGATGATATTTTTTTTCGACTAAAGTGGGGCTGTCATCACCTAATTTGCCGACGCCAGACAAACACGGCAAAAATTCCGGACATTTGGGCGAAATATGGTTTTTTCCACGGACATGTAGGAAATTTTTTTTTTTTCAAGAAAAGTAAAAACATCGTCATCAATATTTCAATTTTTATTCATTTATAAAGGTTATAGATAAAATCGCAATAATTTTTAGTAATAAAATTAAACACTATTTAAGAACCCCGCCCGGACACCCTTCAAACTAGGACAAATCCAGGGAAACCCGGACTGATGGCAGCCCTAGACTTAAGGAGCACTGTTGTTTAATCAGGCAGATAGTCCATTTAATATTATACTAACACTCATTTTGATGATATTGTTTTTTTAGACTTAGGATGATGATTTTATTTATATAGTGGTTTCCATAATCGAATGTTTAGTTTTACTAGAAGTAGATTAATTCTTGCCATACATGTTTTTTGAGCAATTATTTAGATTTAGTAGTAAGCAGTTTCGGAAGAAATAAAAATCAAAAGATATGAATGAATGTTTTATTTACAAAACTAACCCAATAAGTTACATATTTTTCTTTTGTGAAGTAACATTTTGTTTTTATTTCCACACAAGAAATATCCTGTGCAGACACAAATTACAATTAACATCCAAAAATGTAATGATACACAAATAGTACTTTAAAAAATAATTAATAATACAACTGCAGAGGCAAGTATAGTCACAATGTAGGTAATAAAATAGGTATATTATCTACAAATAATAATAATTATTGTTTCATTTTAAAATGTCTTAAATACCATTTGTGTAAATAATTTTGTTCTTCATGTTGATATTACCTTTCTTGTTCTGCATAACACTATTTTATTTAAACATCTAAAGATTGCACTACATTAGGAATAATTATTTGATTACATATTATGATTACGAATTACTAACAAACATACTAATACTAATCTATTACAAAGATAAAACTTGATACAATGTAATTCTTATTTTACACAAATAATTTCTCAAGAATATAGTGTAAAAACCATTTGAAAATATTGAGCATTATATAATACAACAATGTCATTCTGGGATCAGATGCAAGTATTTGGCCACTTTCAGCTAGATTACATTGGTATAATCAGCAAGGCGTGGGTGAAGTGGGCCTCAGCCACGGCCCTGCACCCATAAGGGCTTCGCACCGGGAGGGCTCTTTAAGAACGAGGGATTTTTTATTGATAGGCATGTGTATGACCACTACTTCACCCGATGGTATGTGGCGTTGTGGTCGAACACTGGGTTGCGACAGTCGCTGTCACATTTTGGAATTTATAGAAAAAAAGTCCTGGCACATCTAAAGTAGTCCACACTACGCCTCTAGCTATAATGTTACCTCTAATTTTAGGATGCTGCGGATGACAGCTGTCAGATTTTTACAATATTACACCTCCCTACCTAATGTAGCTGTATCTACTCTTTTCTCTCATCCTAAAGATGCACATTTTCGTCCTGCTGTCATCCTACCCATGCTATGTACATAAGACCTAAGGAGACTCAAGTCATTTTCAGTGTCGTAACTTGCCTTTCATATCTGGCGGCGCTAGTTTCTGAAACTGCACTTAAAGAAAGTCCGAGCTATGTAAATTTAATCCACCTAGCGCAGGTCCTCACAGGACACAAATGTTTTGAGAGGCCCCTGTTTTGGTACCTACCACACAGTGAAGCGAAAGATTGAAAAATTGATTGATTGATTGGTGGAAGATTGCCTCGCCGTTTCCTGCACTGGCAATTAACGGCAGCAACCTGACCCTCTGGCCCCAGAACATGGTACAGAGCGAGAGGGAATGGGAAACAATAAACTCATTCTCATGAAATTAATGATACAGAACTTATTGTTGGATCATTTCTGCACCTTATCAGGGTCAGTAAGTTACGGCACTAATCATTTTATAGACATACCTACTAAATCCATTATAGAAGTTTCTAGTCACACATAATATGAGAATTTAAATAGACAAAATACTACTACATTACTGAGTCTAAATACTAATGATATAAAGTATTAAGTACATTGATAATAAATTTCAGATTTTTTCATATTCACGGCATTTTCATAAAACATAATATTTGTGGAGAGTAATTAAAGAGTATTGTACGAATTGTAATTCAAAGTTAATGCTATTATAAATATGTATTCCATCAAAGTCAACTCCTATACTAAATCTTACACTGTGATAATCTACAACACAAATTTTGAACCATACCTAATGTAAATGCTGACATTGTATCGTCAAAATATTACATAACAAAAGAGAAAAACATAACTTAGTCCTGGAAATTTAAGGGACTAACAGCATCTATTCAGCTCAATTCAGCTTTTGTCTATAGAAAATATCAGTTTTATATATAATATGCATTAAATATATAATACGCATTAATTCAGTTTTTCATGTGAATTCAGCTTTTGAGGTAAACAGGCATGAAATTAGAACAAAATATGTTATTATATTTTGTATGCTAACACTGTTCAGTGCTGTTCCGACGCGATTTCCGACACGTTCACAATCTTATAATGTTGTATGCAGCTGATAGAAGCAGAACTGTATACCTAAGTGTAACCAAAATCGTTGAATGAAACACAAATAGAGCCAAATAAATATAGTTACTCCCTTAACTTGAAATTTACATCTAAAAAATGTAATAAATTAATGACAAATGCTATTGATTGAAGTACCTCCAATCAGTAGTAAAGTATTTATTTGATTTCGTTTAACGTTACTATTGATCAGAGTCACTGTCATCAATAGCAACACCCATTAATCAGAAAAAGTCATGGTACGTGTTACTTGATGTGTGCACAGGCTTCCTCTTCAGCTTTTCTTTAATCAAATCACACGGAGATTTCGTGCTGAAGTCAAATCTGACAATGTTCGAAGGGACCTTTTCCCGCAAATATGGTGCAGCCACAGGCCTCAAACGTGATGTTAACACTTTACCAAAGGGTGAGCACTTTCCCATTTTGACTTTCTGTTTCAGTATATATGACATGTCCGTTTTAATTGGTAGCAATGGCTCAGGCTCTGGTGGTGGATTCAAATCCAATGATTGTTTCCGTTTTGCTGAATTACTAACAAACTCTTTGTAGTCTAAAACAAGTGACTCAAAGGAACTGCTTGGACTGATGACTTCCTGTGTTTGTTGTGGTTCTGGTTGTCCAGGTTTCTGCACAGCTTTCATCAGGTCAATCACGCAATTTTTCTCCTCAATGGCCATTTTTCTTAACTCCTCTTGAAGTTTCTCTTCTTCAATTTCTTGTTGCTTTTTGAGCTCTTTAGCTTTGAGCATATTTGATAACTGTTCTGAGAGTACATTGGCGATAGGGCTCTCACTCAAACTGAATGTCGGGATAGGTAATCTTTGAGGTGCAGATGTGAGTCTAGTGTCTGATAATCCACGGGGAAGATTTAACATCGGCATTGGTAACGATCCGACCCTTCCATCTTCGCTGGGACTGTCGTTCAAATTACATTTAGATAAATGGCTGTCCACCAAAGCAAAAAGAGACGTAAACGAACTTGAATCAGTCATTTTGATTAACAATACAAACACCTTTGTTCTCAAAGTCAAACAAAAAATTTGGACATTAAACAAAGCAAAACACTGCACCACATACACTACGCGATAAATTTACAGAATTTATCAAAATAATGCATCATTTCGAGTACAAGGATTATAATTTATGTGTTATCTTTCTTTTTGTTTACGAAACACAGGAATGTTGAGAAATCGATATAACACCACATGACCACAGACAACTATATTTTCTTTTTGAAATTCTGTCTGAATCTGTAGGATATGGCTAGTGAAGGACGAATCGATTTATATTAATCGAGTTAAAACGAGTTAATTCAAGTTGCTTTTTCCTTCAATTCAAATAAACGCGGTTCGAGTCACGCATTAGCCATGTAGCAAGAGTAGCCAATTCCACAAACAGGCCCGCACTCAAACGTAAAAAAATTTCAAAATATAGATACTTTGACATACTACATGAAATCTAAACACAGCTGATGTTTTTGGATGTGATAGTCAATTGCTTCAGACTTTCTTCTAAGTAAAAGTCTATAGAATTTAAGTTCTCTTAAAATTCCCTCATTACCGTAATTTTTTGCAACGAAGTCGGAAAAGCATAATAATATCTAATCTGCCTCTCTACTTAGTATTATTTGTAGATTATGAGAATGCCATCGATTCGATTGAGACTTGGGCAGTCCCTCTAATAATGCCAGATTGATTAACAGTACATCGATGTGCTGAAGTGCTTGTTTGAGAACGCCCCATGTTAATCTGACTTCAGGATCAGACTTCAAAACTTGTCGTCAAAAAAGACGAACTGATGTGAATCGTAATTTGGAATCAGCCATCATTCGCCCCGCGTGAATTAACGCAGTAAAACTCGAGTTGAATTGACACTATCAACGCCAAACGAGCTAAGGAAAGTTGTGGACAAAACTGTACTATACCGGACAACGAAATGAGGAGGGGGGGGGGGGGTCAAAATTTCTGGGTGGTTTAAAAAAAAAAACTCTAACCTAACCTGATCTATCCGAGTCAGAGAGCCCTATATTTAGTATGCAAAATAAATATCTTATGACAGATAAGAATCGCTCACTGGCGCTAGCGCAAGTATTTTTGTACTTCGATTCTCGTTACAAAAAAAAGGCTTATTTTTTACTTTTTTCAATTATTAATTTAGCTTTTAGCTTGTCCAATACAAGCTAAATTCACTTAATGATGTATAATATGTCATTTGGCTATATTACTCGTCATTTGGCTATATTATACGTCATTTTTAATGTAAATAAAAGAAAATTTGCGTTTTGTTAAAAATTCATTGTGGCTGTATGAACTAATACCTTTGTCATAATATTACAAACAAAGTAAAAAGTGAACGAAATCTGTCAAAATGGCGTCAAATATTACGAAAAATTATCGATTTACATAATTTTTTTTCTCAAAAACTATATGTTTCCTAACATTGAGACTGCGTAATTACTTTTTAGACATAAACCTTTCCAATATAAAATTATGAGCGTAAAACTCGTTGTCCGGTATAGTACAGTTTAGCCAAGTTGTGTTTATAAACTTGACATGAATGCAGCAATTTGAATCAGCCATTATTCCAATTCAATTAACTCGAGTAATCAAAATGCGAGTTGGCTCATCGCTAGGTATAGCAGCACTACTCTTTTTCTCTATGGCCTTCAGATTTTTATTGAAACTATTTTCATTTGAATAAATTCAAATTTATTTCTGATGATTGTTAAAATTTTTTTTTTCCTATTTGCAAAACTTATTTAATTGTTAATTATTACTGTTTTTCTTTTAAAACGTTAAAAAATGTTGGGTTGACACTTGATTTTCATGAGCGGCAATATTGTTATCAATGTAATCGGAAACGTCATAGTATAGTTTAGTCTGTGGTACAACGTCAGATGGAGTGTATCGCGATCGGGAACAGGAGTCGGGAAACTTTAATGTAAATCGTATTTTAAAGTTGTTTAAAATTTCTTTCGAACGAAAATCTTTGCTGATATGCGCCATAGTGAATTTCTGAAAGCGGTTTCGTCGTCCTGCGCTAGCCATGCCAGGCGCAAAGTATGAACAGCTGCCGTTGAAGTCAGATGCTGATGAGGACGTGTTTACAACCAAGCCAAAGCCGAAATGGTCTGATGTGTGCGTGCAGAAGAGCCTGCTGTCCTTGGGACTGATCCTGCTGTACTTCTCGCTGTCCATAGGCCTCACATTTTACCAGAGATGGCTCCTGACGGTAAGAATTCTGTTATCAGTAACTGTTTGCTTTGTATTTTACCTGTTTTATTTTTGCTACGTGTGTAAGATGCTTGCTATGTTCAAACTTAAGTTTGCCGCTGTGCGCACTTTGGCGTGACATTTTACGGAGATTTTTATTTTTGGTGTGCTGTTTCGAGTGATAATATATTATTATTTTCTAGTTGTTTTCTTGTTTATCTTTCATGGCAGTATCTTACGCTGGGTTTCCCCTTGTTATACTTACGTCACTCAATGTTTATTGCGACAAGTATTGCAAATCTAATAGCCAAGAGCATACAATCCAAAAAAGTTATTATTATCTTTTGAATTATTTGATTAGGATGCACTGAACATTTTGCTGTGTAATTATTATGTGTTTAGTTAAAAAGTGAAAGAAATGTCACTTATTTTTTCTTCTAATAAGAAATTACAAATAATTCTTTTTTTCAATAAATAAGGTTGTGTTTGGTTTTTAAGATACACATGTTTTATTATCATATTCAACTAAATTATTTACTTGGGTTTAGTAACATGTTACTAAACCTTATAGGAATTCCCTATTGGAGTCCTATTGGAATTGTTTTTAGGCATTGGAATGTCAAATGACTTAAAATAATGCCATTTTTATTATGAGAAGTGGAGCTCCTTAATCTAGCATTCAATGTACTGAGACTTTTTAAAGCAACTGCCGATTTAAATGATTTATTTGCACCAACAGAAACTCAAATAAATTCTGTCTGAAACCAAAATCACCATAGATTAAGGAAAATGTTCCAAATCTGTGGTAAAAACAAGACACAATTTAAAAAAAGAAATTAAGCCTATTTAAAAAAAAACAGCCAAGTGCCCGCACTGAGGGTTCTGTACAAACTTACTCATGAAAACAGTTCAATTCCCGAATTGAGTTACTAACGTTTAACAGAATTAAAAAAAAAAATTGTTACATAGTTACAAATTTCGAGTATTCTTTCCTATACTTGTGCCTTGCTTTCGAATTTGAATTTTGATCCCTTTGAGAGTGTTGAAATATACATTTTTTGCGACATAAACAGCCAGATCTATTTTATTTTTGTTAACTCAGAAGTTTGATTTTTTCACAGCTTCAAGGGACCGCGGACCTCAGGTCTATGGTTTTAATTTCAACTCGATACCTCCATGCGTTCCCGAGAGAAAGGGTCTTGACACACAACAAGGTGATCCATAAGGGTTCCGTTTTTTCCCTTTTGAGGTACGGAACCCTAAAAAAACTGGTTCGTTATTTAAATTACATATTGTTGTCATGTATTGAATAAAAAAGAACAAATGTTTGCCATGATTACATTGAAATAGAGCTGAAAATATGTAAAACGTCGAATTTAAAAACATTCCGTATGCTTCTTACAACCTTTCGGAAATGGTTCTCTGTTTCGTAAATACTCGGTTTTATCATCATCATCATTTTAGCGGAAAGCGTCCACTGTTTGTCATAGGCCTCCCCAAGTGTCTCAGGCGTTGCACAGTGGGGGTTTTGGAATTGTCTTTTGAGAGGTAACGGGGCCCTTTCTACGTGTTGATGGTGATCACCGAGATGGTTTTAGTGGGGTAAAAATCCCACACTCCCCAGACTTATCCCCAAAGTCCGTGTGCCTTATGAAGGTTTCCGCTTGAAAAAAAAAAGGCCTCCCAAGTGTCGCCCTAATGACCGGTCCTGTGCGTCTCGTATCCGTCGGATGCCCGCAACCCGACCTGACGCTGGGGCCACGGGGATTTTCTAAAAAGGAAACTCGTGGTCCAAGAACGCAAAGAGCAACTGAAGGACACAGTTATGGTAAAAGTCTGACACGCCCTCGCGCTCCACTCTAGAGCCGATTCGCGAAACTTTGAGGTTTTGACTCGAAGAGTGAATCATTGCCGATGATCTTCTCTATAGCACGGTTTTCTTGTAGCTAATCCACATTCGTACTAAAAAGTCTCCTCACAACGTTTTTCTCAATCCTCAGCATGACATGCCGATTAATCAGGACAGTAGGATACGCTTAAAGCAAAGTATTTAAGACAAATTTTATCAGTACTGCCATCCGTTAGAAAAAGAGAAAGAGTAGTGACCAGTTCAGATTTATTCCTATATCTGTGCTATAAGACCTTGCATTATGCCTTTCAGGATTCTGGGTCAACGGGAGTACCCTATGAATTTTAATTGCTTTGAGAGTGTCGAATTATACGTTTTCTTGTGACATAACTGTCCGTATCTTTGTTTTTCGTTGACTTAGAAGTTTGATTTTTTCACAGCTTTGAGGCACCGTAGATCTGAGAATATGGTTTTAATTTCAATTCGATACCTCTACGCGTTCCCGAGATAAAGGCTCTTGACAGACTGTAGTACGGACAACGAAGTGATCCTGGGTTCAGTTTTTTTTCTTTTGAGGAACTGAATCCTAAATAGAGTCAACAAGGAAATTTCTCTGAGTTAGCGCCATATTGTTTTTCAACCTTTTTACAATGACATCATCTTTAACAGCCACCGAGACGTTTTGCTTTCTGTTAAAATGTAAAGCGCGAGCGAAAAAGAAGGATGGAGCTAACCAACCTTTAAAGCTCTATACCTTTAACAATTCAGTTTAGGTTATCAAATGAATCGCGTTAAGAGCTCGTGGTCTAACCCCGGTTGGCACACTTAACTGCGATAGGTGGAGCTTTACTTTTGTGCAAAGCATTACTAAATTCTTGCCTAAGCTATAATCTATCCAATCACTTATTATTTTATTTATTTATTTAGTTCAGCAAAATAGCCGTTAATACTAAAATACGTTAATCCTTTCACTCTGTCTTCTCACAGAATCGCAATCTTTCTAATAATATTGTCTTCCATTCATCAGCAAACAAATCCAATCCAGGGGTGGTCTCCATGTGCGCGTAAAGTATCGTTAGCATCCGCGGTATAGGGCAGGTGGATCGAGCTACAGTGCGACAAAATAAAACATTAAATAATTTATGCTTTGGAGCAAAGAGCGATAGTAATTATTCGGAACAAATAATTGACACAACTCTGTATGTAAGACGGACGCATCAGTGTAACCATTAATATTTTTACACGCTGTTGTAATTTGGTCAACAGCCCGCTTAACCTTTAATGAATTGCAATTTAAGCATTCTAAAATAAACATAGTAGGATACATATGCATAAATGTATAGGTATCTGAGAAAAGCTCTTTAGGACTGTTTCATAGGATTTATGAGTCTCATCCAAGATTCACAACCAAGTAGTGTACCACGCGCGCCTCAAAGAATTCCCAGCAAAACCGTAGGGGCCCAGCAGAGCCGAATTAAGCCTTCTGGGGCCATGGGTCGTCCGAAAGGGAACCCCGGGGCCCTGGGAAGTAAGGTAAAGAAGGAACATAAGAGTGGGTTTTAGTAAGTAATAGTTTCACTCCACCCTAGAGCGAGAGAAGTATAATATAGTCGACCTTATAATGTTTCCACTGTTGGGACTAAGGCCTCCTCTCTACGAGAGGGAATGTGCCGTAATCCACCACGCGGGCTCAGTGCGGGTTGGTGGATGTCACATGTCTTCGAATCTTTGGTTCTAGGACATGCCGGTTTCCTTTCTTCACCGTTTTGAGAGCAGTGGTGATGAAATAATTTACACAATGTAATGCGCCTGGCTGGGTGTGAACCCGCGACCTACAACTCAAAAGTCGAGGCCGTTACCACTGGGCCACCACTGCTCTAACGGGAGAAGTAATTGGATGATATCCCATCTAAAAAAATTATAATATTAAGTAACTTACTGCCTTCCTTCCACATAATAAAGGCTTGTCATCTATCGAAGAAAATAACTAGTTAGCTTGCCAGTCAGACTTGTACAAAGGAAACGGTCACTTATATCAAACACCACAATTGTATGAACACGCTTGACTGTAATGCAATGTATTAACGTCCCCCTTTAGTCTATAAAGGCCTATGCAGGCCAGGACGGCATGGCAAAGGATTTTGCAGCCAATCAGCGCACACTAGCCACTTAGATACTGCGGGATTCCTGCTCCTTGCCATAGCATGCCGCATCACATCGAAGTTTGCCACGGCAGCCTCTACTGCCCGATACATATTTCAGTCATAAGTAGCGTTTGATAGAGAGTTAGCGGGCGCTGGCGTCCTTCGGCATGCCGTCGCCTACCGCAACGCGCCACGGCATCCTGCCGCGGGAGCCCGTGAAGCGTCTTTCAATACCATGCGATAATATCCCTTTCGATGCTACGGGATCATTTTAAAGCATAGGAATTTATGTCGTATTTCTATTTCTATATGGTTGAATTTTCATTGGTAAAAATTTAAATCCTTTGCAAGGCCGTCATGGTCTGCGTAGGCCTTAAATGTACTGGATGACCGCAGTCAGGCGTAGGGATGCACCAGTGTACGCTACGTTTACCAATACGACGAGGCTCGTATCTATTACATAGAAGAAGATTTTTTTAGATTTTTTTCTTTGAGGTTAGAAATAAGAAAGAAAGAAAACATCTATATATATAAAAGGAGAAACTGACTGACTGACATATCAACGCACAGCCGAAACTACTAGGCCTAGGAACGTAAAATTTTGCACAAAGCTTCCTTTTATGACGTAGGCGAACACTAAGAAGGGATTTTCCGAAATTGAAATTTTAAGGGGGTGAAACGGGGGTCCAAAGTTTGTATGGAGAAACCTATTTTTAAGCGGGCGAAGCCGCAGGCAGAAGCTAGTGTTTATATAAAAGAAGAAACTGACTGACTAACATATCAACGCACAGACGAAACTACAGTGTCTAGGAGTGACATTTTGCGCAAGGCTTACTTTTGTGGTGTAGGGGAGTGTTGAGCGTTTGTATGGAGAAACTTACTTTCACGCAGGCGAAGCCGCTCGCAGAAGCTAATTAACATAAAAAAAAAACTGGGCAAGTGTGAGTCGGACTCGTACCCTGACGGTGCCGTTCAAACTTACCTATCACATTCCTTCAATTCCGGAATGGAGTCGACAAAAAATTGTGACGTAACAACCAATTTACAGTTTTCAGATTTATTTCCTCTAGAGTGTCGAAATCTACGTTTTTTGCCACATAAGTATATTTTTTTTGTTAATTTACAAGTTTTTTTTTTTTTTTTAAAGAATAATATACTATAGAATCCTTTCAAATTTAATCAAGATTCTGAAAGACAATTTTTCTTTTCCAAAAACTTTTACAGTTTAAAAAAAACGCGATTTCCTGGAACAAGTTTTGTGAAATATTCGAGTGAATGACGGTGTAACAAAGTGCCTGCAGAGCTTTCTGGAATTATCTTTCTGTTCTTGCATTGCCTTTTTATTAAACATAGCGTTGGATTGCGTTGGATGAACCGGCAAGCTTTTAAACCATGCTCAGGTTCACGTTAGACGAGTGGGAAAGGGCACCTTTTAAGTAGTTTATTCCGGAGCACTTGCAGTGTTTAGATTTTAGACCACAGCCCACAATGTGTTGCAATTCACGAATCATTACTGTTAATTACTGAAATATAGGAGAACACCACAAATGATCTGTTACCGAGTTTAATGAGATTAGCTATAATTAATAAAAAGATGCATTCACTAAACTAGTGAGTCATTAGTATTGTTTATTATTGAGAACCGCCACACCTCCGCACGTGTTTTAGAAATCTTTAAAATTTTCTCTTTGTTCTACAATAATAAAGATGTATTATACACCTAAATGTTCCTTATAAATCATTCTGTTTATTCGTGTAAACTGCGTGAAAATCCGTCAAGGTAGCTTTGAGTTTATCTCGTTAATATAGACAGGCAGAATAAATAATTTATTTATTCAGTGATCTGACATCATTCGCATGTCAGATGCTCATCTGACTTGCTAATCATGTGCCCGCGTGGTTGTGGAAAATTATCCCAAGGGAACATATAGAATTATCTTTTGTGCTATTCCAAGACATGGTCTACCTATGTATCAAGTTTCATCGAAACACATTCAGCCGTTCAGTTTAAAGAAGTACGATTAACAAGCATCACAAAGTTATGCCTTTATGGTACTCGTATTAGTGTGATAGACTATTGTACCTAATGTGTTTCACCAGGCTTGGCATTCGAATCTAGTAACATAATAAGGGCGCTTTCAATTTATGCGTTTTTTGACGGCCGGCTTCGGTGCGGATTCGGTGCGTTAGTCGTACTGCGTACGGACGATCGTATTTTTCATACAAAGCGCGCTGTGCGGTAACCGTGCGGCGAACGGTTGACACTAGGATGGCAACGTCACAAGCAATTGCGGTGTGGAAACGCTCATCAGTGGCAAACAAACACAAGGCAGCCAGATACGTTTTTTAATTTAGAAGTTTGTTGTCGGACTGCTAACGTACTGCAACCGCTGGCTGCCGCACATTCATGAAACGTGCATTGAAAGCTCTCTAAACATAGCTCCTTTTTTGAGGTGGAAAATCATCATGTGAATACCACCAAAACCCACCAATGTTCCTTCATTTGCCGTATACGTTCTAAAGCCACGCTGGCCGCTATCACCTTTCATTCAGTCCACATTAAGGTTGTCTGCAAGAGATTTCCCTCTGCGATAAGACTGCCCATTGTACACTAATACCTATTGTTCTCGGACGCGTAGCTTCATAGACGCGTATTCGCGTCGTCATTGTACATGGACAGCAGGCCTTAGTTTCTGAAAATGTTATCCTCTGTCCACATTAAGTGGTGTACAATAAAGTAGTCAAAGTCAAAGCGTTTATTGCGAACTAAGTGTATACAATGTTGTTATAAATATCATGTCATTAATTTTGACATAACAGCCTTTTACAAGCATTGCAATTTTAATTTATCCTAATTAAAATACAATAGACATTATTATTATTTCATCATTATATTATCAATTCATTTGAGTAATTACAGTTATGTCAATAGAATAACATTTTAATAATAATGAATTGACATTAAATTAATAAATTAAATTTATATGGACTCATGTTAAATATATAAAATGAATTTAAGTAATATAATTATGATGCTATACTTACTATCAATTTAATTGAGAAATTAAAGTTATAAATAACTCTTCTCTCTCTCTATCTATTATTTTATATTTATCCTTTCTTTCTTTTCTTTTTTTTCTCTTTTTTTTAGTAAGTATGTAATAATTAACTCTTTCATACTCTCCTGTAGCCCGCTATGCTTAGCACCTGCCCTTGCGACCATTACAATTATTACGTCGATGCTTTTTCAAATTATGTTGCTAATTTGTATGTTCATTTTTATGTTGATTTCAGTTTTCTGTTCTCAGCGAATGTTATGCTTAAATTCATTGTCGTAAGTAGCATGCAATATTCGATTGACGCGAATTTGCTGTTTACTAATCAATTTTATTACTAGTAATCATTGTTATCGATAACGTTGACAAGTTTGTTTCTGATATACTGACGATTGAAAAACACTGTATTTGAAACTGGGAATTTATGTACCGTGTAACATTTGAATATCTTGAAAGAAAAAGTTCCTTGTTCTATAGGATGTTGCGCAACGTGTTGCGTGTAACATTAAGTTTTCCTGAGAAAATATGCGCTTCTCCGTTCCATACTATCTGTCTGTCTATTTGTTATCTTTTCTCGCTTTAACGGCTGAACGAATTAATATAAATAAAATAATACTTAAATAACGGCCCCGACTTACGAATTTTAGGTCGCGGGTTCAAACCCAGCCAGGCGCGTTACTTTGTATAATTTATTTTCATCACCACTGCTCTCAAAAACGGTGAAGGAAAACATCGTGAGGAAACCGACACTGCTCTCAAAAACGGTGAAGGAAAACATCGTGAGGAAACCGACATGTCCTAGAAACAAAAATTCGAAGACATGTGACATTGACCAACCCGCACTGGGCCCGCGTGGTAGATCACGGCCCATTTCCTCTCCTAGATAGAGGAGGCCTGAGTCCCAGCTGTGGGAACATTTAAAAGGCTGATTATGCTAAAATAAAACTTGATACACGAATGGACTGGATTATGGATATATTGATAGTATCAGGTAGTAAGTAAAAAACACGTGACATTCATCACGCTATAATCGATTGATGTGAATTTATTCTATGGAAAACTGTGTTGCGTAACGTGTTGCTTGTTGCTTGTAATATGTAATGTTGCAGTGTTGCTAGAAAAAAAATACTCTCGAGGTTAGTACTCGTGTTTGTTTTTCTGTTACCTTTTAGTTTCTTCGATTTATTGGTACAGGATATTTCTTACACTGGCAACACTAATTTTGAACAACGGTCTCAACGGTCAATGTATGAAATATTATTTATTTTATACTTTGTCTAGATATTCTATACAATACCGAATACGCAGCCGGTAATGTGTATAAAAGACTAGAGCAGGGAAGGAGGACAGGTTAGGTAAGCCTATCAGCGGCCTGCCCTATCCTATTACTGTCCGCGGGATTTAAAGAAATGCTCCTATTTCCGGGTGGTTAAAAAAAAAAACCACGAAGACTAAGGCGCCTTAACCTTCCGCCTTAGCCCTCTAACCTAAGCTGTCCATGTCGGGGTGTCCTAAAACTACGTCAATTCCTTCCCTGCTCTCGTCTTTTACACAAATTGATTTTAAGTAACAGAAATTGTTTCATTTGCCCGTCATTTTATAGGCAGGTCGGTTAACATTGATAAACATAGACAAAAATCTATTTATTTTACACTTTGCCGGTGGACCAGCAGAAACTCTATACAATCCCTAGGAAGTGTATACATTACCTATGTAAAGTATGTAAGGAACAATAATATTTATAATGTTTCATACATTGCCTGGACGCCCCAAGTATTCTATACATTGCCTAGGTATTGTATAGAATACCCTTTTTGTGCTTCCGTACCTCAAATAGAAAAAACGGAACCCTTAAAAGATCACTTTATTGTCCGTCTGTCAAGTCTGTCTGTCAAGACGCTTTATCTCGTGAGTGGAGCGTGTGTTGCTTTTGCAATATTTTTAATATTAGTAGACGCCAACCACCATACATTCGTTAGTAATTTTCTTTTTGTTGACATGTCATTTATTGATAATTGTAATTACTTATTGTTCTTGTTTTTTTTTTTTATATAGCTTCTTTTTTTTTTTTTTTTTAATGTGAATGTGAGAACACCGTGGCCTTCGCGAATTCTTAGGTTACTTCCTATTACGACTCACTTTTTTTTTTTTTTAATATTATTATTTTTATTGTGCTTTTGGGTACAATATCGACTGGTCTACACTGTTCTTACATAATGTCTATTAATACTGTAATATGAAAATATTGTAAACAATCATTTTTTTTTTAAAAGAGTAACCATGGAGTTTCTTGCCGGTTCTTCTCCATAGGAAACGACCAATTTGGAACCGTGCACTAGCTTCTGACGTTTTATAAGTGCCCATGTAGGCCTATGTGAAATAAAAAATTTTTGACTTGACTTGACTTGACTTGAAGGCATCGAGCTGAAATTAAAACTATACAGGGTGTTTGGTGCATCGTGTGCCAAATTGAAATGGTCGACGGGAGGGGTCATCTGCTATGCTTTCAGACATTTCCCTGCCTCCTGCCCTGTGGATTTTTTTTTCAATTAAAAAAAAAATTATTATGTGTAAACTCTAAATTTTAATTTTAGTTCAATACTCAATACTCAATACTCAATTCTTTATTGCATTCCACAATGTAGGCTTAGGTGGTAAATATTTGCCAAAAGAAACAATCATGGACCCTGTCGGGCACAGCAAAAGAAGGATACAAAAAGCGGAGAAGAGGACTTATTTTCGGCATCATATAATCTAACATATAAATACATTTTTATGAAATAATTAATTAATAATAATTTGAAATAATAATAATGTCAATATTTAAAATGTAATTTGCAATAATAATAATTAATAATGTCAATATTTAAAATGTAATTTGTAATAATAATAATGGATAATGTCAATATTTATAATGTAATTTGTAATATTAATAATTAATTATGTCAATATTTAAAATCTAAATTATACGTAAATAAGTCTAAGGAAATAATAATTTAACAGTTTTGCTTAATCCATTCTAATGCGCTTCAATGATTTATCATTTAAATATTCGTCAACACTGTAATAACATTTTCTTATTAATAGCTTTTTTAATTTATTTGTAAATAAATGAAGTTTTTTTTCTTCTCTTATTGCTTCGGGTAACATGTTGTAAACTTTGATTGACATAACTAGAGGGCTTTTTGAGTGCATTTTTAAGCGGGATGTTGGTATGTTGAGTCGTGTTTTGTGTCGGAGTGTGTATCTTGATTGTATGTCTTCTCGTTTAGTGTAAAAGTCTTTGTGTTTGTGAGCGAACTTGCATATTTCAAGTATATACATATATACTAGGTAAAGTTAAAATATTCAGATTTACAAAATGGGGTTTGCAGCTATCTGTCTGCTGTATATTAACTAGGATACGAATTAGTTTCTTTTGGACTGTGAACAGTGCAAGTGCGTCTGTACTGTATCCCCACATTATTATGCCGTAGCTAAGCCACGCATAAGCGTAGGCGTAGTATGTAACGAGGGCAGTCTCTGAATTAGTAGTTTTTTTAACTTCAGGAAAAGCGTATAAAAATTTTGCATGTTTAGATTTTGTTTTTAATATGTGTGATTTCCAATTTATGTTCTTGTCTATGGTTATGCCTAATAATGTGAATTCATCAACGGCTTCTATTACATGCTTATTAAAAGAAAATGATACATTCAAAGGATTTTTTTGGTTAGATGTGTATTGTATTGGAGTACTTTTAAATTTTAAATTAGTGACTCAAAACTGCGGTCTCTAGAAGCTGTGAAAAAATCAAACTTCTGAGTTAACAAAAAACGTGTATTTCGACACTCTTAGGGGAATCAAAATTCTGAAATTTGGCATAAAGCAAGATCTTATGGCACAAGTATAGGAAAAAATCTAAAAAAAAAATACTTTTTGCGATTTGAAAAAATCTTCGTAACTCGGGAACTGTTTTTTTTTTTTAATAAGTACAGTGACAGACTACAGACTAAGACAATCAGTACAGTTAAAACAACATACAGTACATAAATTTGAAGTCCAATTATTGCTGTACACAGCATTCAAAGTTTTATAATTATGCTTCATTAGAGACAGTAAAGGTGAAGTAATATGGAGAAGTTAATAAATGACACCAATGTAATGGTGTTTTCATAGGTAAGTTTGTACGGAACCCTCAGTGCGCGAGTCCGACTCGCACTTACCCGGTATTTTTATTGTATAAACACTACAAAGTGTTCATAACAGCGGAAAATAAAGATTCAAAGGCAGTTTCTTTGTTAAACCATTTTTATTATCATAACTCGAGTTCAATTAGATTGTATAAAAATACTACGAATAATATTTTCCTGGCCCTTTATGTTATTTAGCTACCGAGAGCTAAATAACAAGCCACTTCATAATTTCATAACTTGAATAAAGTTATTGTTATTCCTTTTAATTTTTCGGCATAGTCCTACCAATAAGACATCGGGGTCCTGGGACGAAGGCAACGAAGGAACAGGAGTGGGTTTTTAGTCAGTAAAAGTCTGACACTATCTCTCGCTCCGCCCAAGAGCGGGATTTGTCATTAGATGATTTTCCCACATTAAAAAAAAAAAATAAGACATGAAGATACGAGATTTGCGCGATCTTCCTTCATTTAAAAATACTAAAATAGTAGGTACTTACTCCTTTATATAAAATCAATTAAATAAAGTCTAAACTAAAGAAGCTTAAAAAGTACTTAACCAATAATTATCTTAAATTTATTGTCTTTAAAATCTACTCCAATCTAAACTAACACACACAAAAAATCGGCACATGCAATTCACTGATAAGGTGATACGAAGACACTCGCAATTGTCACCAAGGTCAAGTTCGCATCTGAACGAAAACATGACATATTAAACGCTAAACCAAAACCAAAATAAATCAACACATAATCACGGTAATGTAGTCCTTAAGAAGCTCAAAAGAAGGGTAACACTGATCGCATGCAATAGATTTTGGTTGTATTTCGCTATTCAACGAACCGATAACCAAACGAATCCATAAATCCAAACCGATTTAAAATATCTGGATTTTCACAAAACGAATTTTTTAGAAATCCAAACGGTAACTTCAAAAAACGAAAGCCAAACCAAACGTTAACGATCTGTATCACGAAACGAATCCAAAAATCCAAATCGTATCTGGATATTACAAAACGATTTTGTGGATATCCAAACGCATACTGACTGATGCGATATGAAATTCGCCTTATCTCTTTCTAACTATGCGGAACATAGCGGAATAAAAAGTACAGGCCGAATATATCGCGATTTCGATTATATCAGATTTTAGTTTTGGTACATCGAAAACGTTTGGTTTGGCTTTCGTTTTTTGAAATCGGTTTTTCCAGTTTGAGATATCGTTACGTATCGGGTTGTGATTGATATCGGATTTTAAAATCGTTTTGATATATCGGACGCATGCCTAGTAGCTTCATTGACGCGTTTTCGTCATTATACGCTTGGTACGATACGACGGCATGACGGTGACGTTGTCGCTTCGTCGACAGTTTCATAGTTTGTATGCAAACTGTGAGCAGGTACACCAAGCGTATACTGACGAATTTGCGGGTATAAAGCTAGGCATTTGTGGATAGTGGGCCTTATTCTAAAATAATAATAATAACATTTAAAGCAATGGAAATGTATTTTTTCTTACCTCTGCATTTTGCAAAGATATGACGCAATATTTTAGGCATTTCCTTCAAAATCCTATAGATTTAAGGTGGGGAATTCTGACAGACAGACGACAGATTTCTTGTATTAAAAAAACCAGCCAAGTGCGGGTCGGACTCGCGCATGAAGGGTTCCGTAATATTATCTAAACAACATTAAACACTATTTTATACTCGTAACTATTATCAAAATCGAGAGAAAAACGGCAAAAAAATCACGCTTGTTGTATGGAAGCCCGACTTAAATATTCTGTTTTTTGTATTTGTTATTATAGTGGCAATAGAAATACATAAAATGTGATAATTTCAATTGTCTAGCTATCACGGTTCATGAGATACAGCCTGGTGACAGACAGACGGACAGTGGAGTCTTAGTAATAGGGTTACGTTTTAACTCTTTGGATCCGAAACCCTAACAACAATCCAACATTAACTATATCGTATGTCTAAACCGCCTTCTCGTTTTCAGGACTTCAAGTTCCCACTCACAGTTGTGATGTACCACCTCATAGTGAAGTGGATCCTGTCAGTGATCGTGAGGCTGGTGCTCCACGTCATCACGGGCACTCCGCAGCTGCTGCTGCCGTTCATGACCTGCCTCAAGTCTGTGGGACCGACTGGACTGGCTAGCGGGATTGATGTCGGTTTCTCAAACTGGGGTCTCGAGCTGGTCACGATATCCTTGTACACCATGACGAAATCAACCACCATCATATTCATTCTCGGCTTCGCGATTCTACTGGGTCTTGAGAAAAAGGTAAGCTTATATCTTAATTATTTCCTAGAATGCTTTTTACTGTTTTCTGTTACGCGGTCGCCACTCCAGAACCTTTCAGGCCCTTCGACTATTTGTTCAGTGAACATTGTGCCTTGCCCAATACCACTTAAGTTTGGCGATTCTTCGGACTATGTCTGTAACCCTGGTTCTCCTGCGGATGTCCTTCATTTCTGATGCGATCACGCTAGGAAATTCCGGGCATAGCCCTTTCATAGCCGCCATAGTCGCGGGAATCCGATGGATGTAAAACGTACAGGATCGGTCGTTGTGGCGACAATTGAGGGAGGCCTGTGTCCAGCAGTGGACGATGTATATGACGATGATATGATTATACTGTTTGCTTTATTTCTAGTTATTTGAGTAGGTAAGCTGTTTCTATTTAATAGAAAATTTTCCTTCCGTATTCGAGGTAGAACGTTTTTGTATTTCTGTGTGCAGCAGGGACTTACATAATTATCTATACATATTACTCTGTCAAGAAAGTACCGGGAAAAGATCAATAATACACAAAATGTTTGTTATTCATCCAAATTTATTTTATCACCTTCAAAGTATGCTCCTTCAGAAATGATACACTTACTACGCCAACGAATAATCCAATCACCAAAACAATTTTTAAATGCTGTTTCCGGAATTGAGTTTATTTCACGCCTTGATTTCTCCTTTATGTTTTCTACCGATTGAAAACGGGTGCCACGAAGTGGTAATTTGAGTTTAGGAAAAAGAAAGAAGTCGGCTGGAGCCATATCTGGTGAATATGGTGGTTGCTCGATGGTATTTGTTGAGTGTTTGGTCAAAAATTCGTTCACAATGGTAGCCTTGTGCGAAGGCGCATTTTCGTGGTGCAAAATCCAAGAATTTTGTTTCCACAAATCTGGCCTTTTTCGTCGAATTTGCTCTCTTAAATGCCGCATAACGCTCAAATAATAATCTTTATTTACCATTTGACCTTCCGGCAAGAATTCCGAGTGCACAACACCGCGATAATCAAAGAAAACAGTCAACATGACTTTGACTTGATCGACTTTTGCTTAGTTTTTTAGGTTTTGGTTCAGTTGCAAGGCGCCACTCCGAAGCTTGTTGACTAGTTTGCATGTCAAACTCGTAAACCCACGTCTCGTCACCAGTAACAATGCGTTTCATGAATGTTGGGTCGGAATTGACTCGGTCTAGCATGTCCTCAGCGACTCTCATGCGATTGAGTTTTTGGAGAAAATTCAGGTCTTATGGACTAGTCGAGCGGTATCATGTTTCATACCCAAATGATTAGTTAAAATGGTACAGATCGACTCGTGAGATACAGAAAGTTCGGCGGCTATCTCTCTCAAAGTTGAATAAGGATTTTCAGTCACTATTTCCTTCACTTTTACGATATTAACTTCTGTTGAAGACGTTGATGGCCTACCAGAGCGAGGGAAATCATATTTTTTCTAGAAAAGTAATATTAGTTTTTATTGATGATACTGCTGTTTTTAATCGACTTAAAAAAAAAGGAAATTCTATGTTCAGCTGTATGTATTTTCACCGATTCCTCGGTCAATTGTGTGTTTCGGAAAATCGGAAGTCGGTGTTAAATAACGAACAAACAAAACTGTTCAAAAATTTCAGCGATCTAGATTTGTTTTCTGAACCTAAAAGGAAATTCAAAATAGCTTTACTCAACTTGTTAAAAAATCAATGTAATAATTAATAATAGGCCAGCTCTATTGTTTGTGAACCACATGGTAATTAAAAAAAAAACTTTTCGCATT
This sequence comes from Mythimna pallens, assembly GCA_961205895.1. NCBI lineage: Eukaryota > Metazoa > Arthropoda > Insecta > Lepidoptera > Noctuidae > Mythimna > Mythimna pallens. The sequence continues at coordinate 4,301,153 of OY540824.1, forward strand.
CTTACAAAAAAAAATAAAAAAATTACAGTTCTTGTCAAACCAAGTGTCTCACGTATTTGTATGTGGAGAACGTTGTTGATATCACATGTATAAAACTACTTCTAAGCCTTCTTTCTGTAATTTCCTATGTGTTATTGTTTGTTTTGCCCAATAAATAAAATAAAATAAAATAAAACTGTTATAAAAACACTGACTTCCGAAATTAATTCATGAAATAGGTTAACGCCTTTTTTTCTCTATATTTTTATTTTTATTAATCAAAGTAATTCCCCATGAAATCAATGCATTTATTGCCAACGTAGAGTTAGCTTACTGATGCCCTTTTTGAAAAAGTCTACTGGCAACTAATTCTTCAAAGGCATTTTGAAATGCCTCTCGGTTATCGAATTTTTCCCCGCCAAGAATTTATCCAAATTCTGGAAAAAGTAGAAGTCTGTATGGGTAAGGTCTGGGGAGTACGGTGGATGACGAAGAATTTACAACCCTGGCTCTTGTAACATGCATGGATCGGCGGAGTCGAACGATAGACCAAAGCTGGTTGGAGATCATGTGCGAGTTTCTCCATCATTGTGTTCAGTTCTTCACAGTACACATCTGCAGTAATGCTCATCCCGTTTGGTAAGAAGTTGTGATGTATGACACCGGTGCTAAACCACCAAACGGCGACCATAACTTTTTTAGGGGTCAGTTTTCGTTTGGGGCATTATTTATGTGCTGAACCAGGACCTAAGCAACTTGCTGAGCGCTTGCGACTGTTGAATAGAATCCATTTTTCGTCGCAAGTAACAATGCGATTCAATATGCCTTCGTTTGTGTGCTTGTTGAGCAGTGCAAGGCTCGACTCGACACGTGCTTCGCGCAGGCGATCATTCAATGCGTGGGGCGGCAACCATTTGTCAAGCTTTTTTACCTTGCCAATTTGACGCAAATGGACCAAAATTGTTTGGATTATAATAACATCGAAAGCTGCTGCTGATTCAGCTGTAGATTGAGAATCATCAGTTTCCACAATCGCTTTTAATTCGTCATTGTCGACTTAAGTTTTCGGTCGACTACGGGGTTCATTTCTTAAGTCGAAATTTCCAGAACGGAAGCGGGCAAACCAACAACGGGTGGTGCGATCATTAGTAGTGTTCGCTCCGTATACGTCGTTGATATTTGCTTTGCTGCCACGACGGTACTCATACCCCATAATCACTCGAATTTTTAACGTATCCATGATGACGAAAAACGTACAAATGCGATGAAAACAGAACGCTAACCATTAAACTAATGAGTAGTTTTTAAAAAATAATATATTTTAAAAATAAAAATAATTTGAACTTTGAATTCTTAGCGAAAAAAGAAAAAATGGACTTGAAATAGACAGTTCGGCAGAACGGCAATGTAACTGACTGCTATGCCAGAGGTCGTGGATTCGATTCTCACCCAGGACAAATGTTTGTGTGATGATCACAATATTTTTTTCTGTGTCTGGGTGTAATTTATCTATAATATGTATGTATTTAGAAATATTTAAGTATGTTTATTAGTTGTCTAGTACTCATAACACAAGCTCTGCTTAGCTTAGGACTAGACAGCGTTGTGTGATAGTTGTGTGAATATTATTATTATACTTTTTAATTATTAAAGCGCTAACTTTTACTTGCGACGTTTTCTCTAAAAGACTTCTTGATATGTGTGTGCATATGTCATTGTGTAGGTTCGTGTAATCACATTGAACTCTGATAACAATTTTTATTTATATAGTTTCAATCTCTTATCTACAATTTCGATGTAAAAACATGATCATTTGATAGCTAGACCCGGAAATCGCAACCGTTAATGTATGTATCGTTAGTAGATGTTTTTAAGTGCTTTGCCCTAGTTCAAATTTTTTCTTTTAAGGCCTCGTAACTTCATAGACGCGTGTTCGTAATTAAACTTCGTGCCAGGGTTGTTGCGAATATCAGCATCTGCATTAGCATCAGCAACAATCGATGCTGATTTTTTATGTTGACATTCACATCGTGACATGTTCGTTGAAGGCAGGACTTAGCGCGATCCACGTGGAATTTTAACCAGTCATAGACAGTTATACAAAAACGCTGTCATTTTTTCCCTCAGCCATTTGTTTTTTAAACCTCAAATTCATAATGTCTCATCCAATGAAAATATTTCATGTTAATAAACAAGGATGCCGCACAGTGTAGTATTTTTAATAAAGACTATTCTCGCAAAGGGCATACAAATAGTTAATTAAAAATTACTTAAAGTTTAAGCATCCAAAAGAATATGACTGTTTTTTAAGTTGTGAAATTGAAAATCAGGAAGCTCTTACTAAATACCACATTTTCATCACACATTTGCTAATAGTTTTATTATAAGACATAATATTTTATTTAAGTAATTAAATAATATCAGTATCAACATCCGCTGATACAGTAAAAACCTGCATCAGCAACAAGCCTGCTTCGTGCCGTCATCTCGCACGCAGGTGTACACCAAGCGTATAATGACGATTACGCGTCTAAGAAGCTACGCATCCGTGAACAAGTAGGCCTAACTCTATAAGCTAGATATAATAATTTAAGAATTCTTATATCTGTAATCTGGAACTATCCGCAACTAGCGGATAATCCGAAATGATTTCATTTATTTCAGTATTCCGTAACCGTATCCAGATCCGAAACTTCATACTTCAATTTCATATATCCCTGCTTTTGACTCTAATTCAAACTCAAAATGATTTTATTTCACATATGCCTAAATGGGCACTTGTAAAACGTCAGAAGCGCACGGTTCCGATTGGTCGTTTCCTATGGAGAAGAACTGCACCCCTAGCCAACGTTACAACCGTTTCGTTTCGATTCTCTTTTCGTTGATCGCCTCGAGTTGACCACGCCTCCTATTCCTTTGTTCTGACCACGTGACTGAGCGTTGAGAGACATCAGAATAAAGTAATTGGAGGCGTGGCCGACTCGAGGCGATCAACGAAAAGAGAATCGAAACGAAACGGTTGTAACTTGGCTGGCGGGGCTGGCATGAAACTCCATAACGCTTGGAAAGTCCAGCGTAATTTTTCACTGAAAAAATATCATGTAACATTGTTAACGATGTAATGTTGCTTTTGCATTTTATAGTGTACCTGAATAAAGCTGTATGTTTAACGATGCAGCTAATTAATATTTTTACCATCATGTCGCGTTGGTCTCGCTCGGTGCACTGTGGCAGCAAAATTGCATTAGCATAACGTGATTGCTGCATTGAATGCCATAACGCCAGTGCCGGGGCATCTAAATTTAATGTAGGCAAGGTAAATTCAGCGAGGCCTTCTGAGGATGTAAGAAGACAGATAGACAGATGTTTTTTCAAATATAACTAATTTAAACAGCGCTAGACTGTGAGCCTGACGCGAGCTTGAAAAATTATAACATGCATTTTCATTATTTTTTTTTAATGTTTTTTCATTTGTAATCTTGTTATGCAATAAAGTATATATAAATAAATAAATAAATAACATGTAATAGTGGATTTGGTTTTAGTTACCATTCATACATTAAGTAATAACAGTAACTTTGTTGTCTCACGCGAAAAACCTCAGGCTATAAGAACTTTCTTATAGCCTGAGGTTTTTCGCGTGAGACAAGACTAGGCTTTTAATAAGAAAAGCATTTTTAAGTTGTGAGCGAGGTTTCCCCCGACCGCGAGGCCGATTTGTTAGTTACTTTAATTTCGGTAGATCTAGAAAAGTTTTAAATAAAACTGCATCGATTGTATTTTATACATATGACTGGTGACTGGTAATTAGTGTACGATATTTAAACACGTGATTATGCTGATGATAACCAACAACTTTTACTATGGAAACAAACCTGAAATCGCGGAAAAAAATCAACTGTTAGCTGTACATTTATGTTTGCCTAATGTACTAACCAGCTGATATTTTTTTTCGCGATTTCGGCTTCTATAATAGTTTTGTCTCTTCGTTATTTAACACCGACTTCCGAAATTAAAGTTATTTTGCACTTTTCTGTGTTTTTTTTTTACTTTGTAGTCGGTTATATTTTTTTTGGAAATGTTTTTTATTTTATACTTTTTAGTTACGGTACCACCACTAAAAAGTACCCCTCAGCCAAATTTAAATACCTTATAGCCAGAGTGCATCTCATGACAATTCTAATAATCCCAAACACGGTTAGATTACATTAATTTATTACAGAGTTCCGGTGCCTAACTTCAGGGTTCATCATCAGATCAGTTCGATATATTCCCCCGATATATTCTACTTTTAGTCAGTCATCGACTACACGTACCTATAAACAAAGCAATTTTACTTGTTACGACGGTTCTGCTGTGATCCTATGAGGAGTTCTGTTTCATATCTTTGAAGTTCATGATCAGATCATATCAATATTTCTATGGGACCAACTCGGAAGCTATCAATCGAAAAAAAATTTTTCAAAATCGGCCCACAATTGACCGAGAAATCGGTGAACATACATAAAAAAAACAACATACATATAACCTCCTCCTTTTTTAAGTCGGTTAAAAATAGTTTATATCTTTATAATGTGTCTTTCTTTACTTATAAAATTGTCGTTTTTTAAAGCAACCCTGCTTTGAAGTGTTAGCTTTTGTGTGTGTGTTGCTCTCTCTAGTAGTGGGAATGGGCCGTAATCCACCACGCGGACCCAGTGCGGGTTGGTGAATGTCACATGTCTTCGAATTTTTGGTTCTAGGACATGCCGGTTTCCTCACGATGTTTTCTTTCACCGTTTTAAGAGCAGTGGTGATGAAATGAATTACACAAAGTAATGCGCCTGACTAGATTTGAACCCACGACCTACTTACTCGTAAGTCGGGGCCGTTACCACTCGGCCACCACTGCTCCTGGGTGAACCTACGCTTCATTTATTTTTGGCCACGGTTCTTTGTGGTCTGATGTTTCTCTAGTTGACCGCTTTTTTAAAATATAAAAGTTAGACCCTTTAACGCCCGCGTCGGATTATCTTACTAGTAATTTCGCGTCCTATTCGCCAGGATCATGTTTTTTCGACTGGGACATCTCGTTTAGCTCTTCAATCCCCATAGGTGACAGATGAGCTGAGGAGATAGAGTATTTGGTCGTGGATGTACGACTTTGGCGGAATAAACGCGAGTGTTTTTGTCGTATATATCCGACATAGGAAAAAAAATGAAAACGTTTAAGAAAAGGCTCCTAAGAACGTTTTTCTTTAACTACGGCTGCAGCGTGCATGCCTTGCCCTTTCAAAAGTTCACCGTGCAATCAAAGTCATTCGCTGAAGTAATTCAGCATTCATGGTGACCTTTTCAAAGTTACGGACATGTGAACCTGAATTCAACATGAGGAATACGAATAAATATCACGATAGCAGCTTCGTATCACGAATACGACTATTTAATTCGCCATTTAAGTCATAAAGTCACGTCCTTGACGCGACATAATGTTGCCATCATATGCCACTTTATACATAATGTAATATGGTATTTTCTCTTTGTTTATTCATTATTGTTTTTTTTTTCTATCTTATTAAAATCTATTAGCACACAATACGGTTGCCGACGTCTTTATGTCGCCACCGAACCCACGACCTTTATTTTTGACGATTTTTATTTTTAAGTTGACAATTACTATTATCATATTTTTGACATATTATAATATTCATGGACATTAAAATTATTATATAGAATTTGACATTTGTTAGTGATAGTAGATATTGGTGACTTTGATATTTTATCAATGTGCATGGACCATTTTATTATTTTATAGTGATAGCAGGTATTGGTAACCTCTGATGTCACATTATTATGACATTTTAAATTAATGATTATATTTGCACTGTATTAATATTTGCACACCACAAGTTATGGTAGAATGTAAATGTGCCTAACTAAAATTAAGATCATACTACTTTGTACACCTACATTCTAGCAAATAAATAAATTATTATTATTATTATTTACCGTTATCGGCCCACGCTGAAAACCACCGCCGTGGACTCGTCGCATTTTGCGTGTAATCATGGCATTATGCTGAGCGTTCGGCCGTTTTGCGTGGATGTGGCGCATATTTTTCACAAAGTATACTTATAATTTGTTAGTCCTAAATTTGCAAAGTCCTAATTTTGCCTTTTTTCGCAAATAAAATGTTCTTTTTTCTTTTCTTCTAATTGGTCTTCATTGCGAAATGCACTGTCAAAGCGAATTATTTTGTTTCGCTGTGACAGCGTAGTACCTACTTATATACTGCACAAATTTTAGGTTTTTTCTTCCATTCTGCCCTGTCACTTGTCAAGCTATCACTAACTTCCTTTTCTTTCATATCACTCTTCACACAATCCATCCACATGTAAACTCATAACTCTTTTAGTAACATGCGTTTCATCCCTCTTCTTCACTGGGCCTGTCGAGTAGTTACGCTTTGAAATTGAAGCCTAACTTAATTAAGGCCGCGGTACCTGGACGTGTCGAATTTTAGTGTGAATTCAGATTCCCAAACTTAATTACACACTGACTGAACCGGAGTTTGGCGTTAAACCTGACACTGGCATTTAATCGATGGGACTGGGATTTACTTTAGTTAAACCATTTAAAGGTGAAACTATTTAAAAGTTTTAGTGTATAGATCTCTGGGAGGAACATGCAAGAAACTTCATACATACTCTTTTAAATAATAATAATATAATAATATTCAACAACTATCACACAACGCCGTCTAGTCCCAATGTAAGCAGAGCTTGTGTTATGGGTACTAGACAACTGATAAACATACTTATATATTTCTAAATACATAGATAAATTACACCCAAACACAGAACAAATGATCGTGCTCATCACACCAAACATTTGTCCTGGGTGGGAATCGAACCCACGACCTCCGGCATAGCAGTCAGGGCCACTAACCTGCACTAGACCAACAGGTCAGCCAAAAAAAATCAATAAATAGTTACAAAGTTATGGTGACAATGGTGTCATCATAACTTTGTAATTGTATTAATGATAATGTTCTATTTAATTACACATATACAACATGTAAAAAATAAATGCACATTCGAAAGCAGTATGTACAGAATCAGCTACTGATTCAACTATTTTTAAAATAGGTAATTCTTTTGATTGATTGGTAAACACTTGTATCTACCATATCGAGTTGCTAGCCTGTCGGTTTTTTACTGGTTGCATTTCGGAGAGTGTGCGTTGGAATTGCATAACCTAATTCCGCCTAGCCCGTTCTATCATCGGACGACCAGGCGTACGGCAATGCGCCACCGGTACATGGTGGACATCCCACCCATACGCGCGAAACGTTTTGGGAACACATTCATTGTGCGTACAGCTAAGGAGTGGAATTCCTAGCCTGAATCTGTGTTTTCTGATGGCTACAAACCGGGAGTCTATAAGTCAAGTCAAGAGTGAATAGGTTACTTCTAGGTAAACGCGCTCCATCGTCGACCGCATCGTCGCTTTTTATCAGGTGAGATAGCGGTCAAGCGCGAACCTATCAAGAATAAAAAAAAAACACTAATATTATAAAGAGATAATATTTTTTTTTTTTTTTTTGTAGGAGGTAACCTCTGAAAGTACTGGTATGATTGTTCAAATTTTTTTACCGATAAAAAGCTGCTTTATTCCTGAGTGACATAGGCTATATTTTCATGTGCGCGGGCGAAACCTAGGGCAAAAGAGAATTAAAAAAAAAAATTCTTGATTTTTCCTAATTGCCTCATTAGGATGTTAGAGCGTGCGTGCGTAGACACCAATAGTGATGCGCTACTAATGTAGTGCATCGATGCCCATATGATTTGAAAATAATTAGGATAACTAATTTCTTAAAAAAAAAACACTACCAAAACGGCTTAAATTATGATTATAACTCCATTTTCTAACTGGGGTGTATTATATTATAGTTACGTGTTGTATAATTAGAAAAACGATGTTAAAATACGTGTTCATTAAAAGCGCACGGTGTAGTAAAAAAACAATTCAGAGAACAAATAAATAATTAAATAAACTTTAGCAACTAACGTCGCCCGTTCACGAATATGACTCATGCGCTAGCATCATTTCGAAGGGAACCGAGTGATCACCCACAATCGCTACCAAAAAAGACATTTGAATAAACATGACACTCCCACCCCCAATATTGCACTGCAATTGACATTAATGACATATAGGTAATTAGTTTTACGCCATTAATGTAACTGAAAGGCTAATTAATACAATTATTGGTCGCACAGTGCACGATTTTTGAAAATCATTAAAACAATTGCTTTCTGCCTTTCTATATATGTATATACTAGCTTCTGCCAGCGGCTTCACCCGCGTGAATGAATGAACCGCGCTTCTTCACAAAAACTTTGAACCCTCTTCCCTCCCCTTAGGGGTTGAATTTCGGACAACATTTAGAATTTCCTCTCTTAGTGCTCGCCTACGTCATAAAAAGAAACCTTGTGCAAAATTTCAAGCTCCTAGTCCTAGTAGTTTTGGTTTTGCGTTGATATGTCAGTCAGTCAGTTTCTCCTTTTATATATATATATATATATAGACAAAATGAGAAACTGACTGACTATTACTGACTGTTTACTAGTCTACATAATCCTCTCATTTCTACTAATATTGTAATATGAAAATATTGTAGAAACAATTATTTTTAGGGTTCCGTAGGTACCTCAAAAGGAAAAAACGGATGCGTTAACAAACCACGTGATAATGTGTTAATTTCAGTCCAATTAGTTAGCAATTAGCATACATTGATATTGATAATGGCGTTTTAAGTTTTAATGCAACAGATCGCTATTCGCATCGACGCATGCCTAAATGCGCTTTGTTTATGCTCTGCATAGTCTATTCATCGGTTTCGTGGTATATATTGATAGATAAGATCGATCCATTTTACAGCCTAAACTGAACTGTTAATGTGACGCTCGCATGCTTAACATTTTAATACGTCATGGTAGTGGTAGTATTATCATCAATTTTATCTTCGTAGGTATTATATTGTACAGCAATATACTCAGTAGTCAAAGTTTACCGAAGGCGCGGGCTCGTGGACGGCGAGCAATGGGTAGTTCGCCGTCCGACCTTCCGGTAACCGTCCGGACCGAGCCCAAGTCGGCGATAGTGCGAAATGTTCCACGCGGCGCGCGTGAAACAAGAGGATGTTAGCAACTGTAGGGGCCCAGCAGGGTCGAAGCCTACTGGGGCCAAGGGTCTGATTCTGACAGGAAGACTCGGCCCTGGTACGAAAGGCAACAAAGGAACAGGAGTAGGTTTTTAGTAAGTAAAAGTCTGACACTATCTCCTGCTCCGCCCAAGAGCGGGGGATGTCATAAGATGATTATCCAAACGAAAAACAAAACATGTTTTCTCATAGGTAGTGGCATACAAAGTATAAAATTGTATCATTATTGTAATTGTTCAGTGAACGTAGTTAATAGAGATGAAAAAACTCATTATCTTCTGTATATTAATTAATTTAGCCTTTTATTTTCACGTCTTACTTGTCTCCAATGACCCCTGTGCTGTTCAGCCTGTCTAACAGCCATACAATAAGCTAGGCAAAAGACAGGTATCCATTAAAGGTTTTCCTTTCGCTTTGTGTGTCTAGACCCATGTCTGACAGCCATACATTAAGCTAGGCATAAGACAGGATCCATTACAGTTTTTCTTTTCAAGTTTTATGTGTAATATTTTTTTTTTTTTTTATAAATGATAGGCTCGCGTTTGACCGCCATCTCACCTGATGGCAAGCGATGATGTGGTCGACGATGGAATACGCTTGCCTAGAAGTAGCCTATTCACTCTTGACTTAAAGACCCCTAAGTTGTAGCTAACTGGAAACACAGACTCCGGCAAGGAATTCCACTCCTTGTCTGTACGCATAATAAATGTGTTCTTAAAACGTTTTGTGCGTATGGGTGGGAACTCGACATACATTTTCACTGCGTTCGAGCATGGTTTAAAAGCTTGTTACTAGCTTTTAAACCATGCTCGATGTTAACGATAGGCGAGTGAAAAAGGACCTTCTGAAGGAAGGCGGGAGATGTCATTGGATGATTTCGTACCAACAGAAAAAAAAGTTGTGGGCTTCAAACCTGGACAGGCGCTTACTGTAAGTAATTTATTTAATGATCACTGCTTTCAAATTGGTGAAGTAAGTAATCGTGAGGAAACTAGCATGTCTTAGGACCTAACATTCAAAGACTACATCCACCAACATGCACGGGCCTCCGTCGTGGATTATGGCTCATTCCTTTTCCTATAGAGGCCTCCTCTTGAGTCTCAGCAGTGGGTACATTATAAGGCTGACTATGCTACTGTAGGAGAAAGACGTAATGAAACGCTTCATGTTCTTCAATTTACTAGGTTTATTGTTAGAAGCACTATGTCTTCCATTATTATATAAAATTATCTCCGCCTATCGTTTTAATAGCTGTCCTGACTTTTGTGACATATAAAACTAACTTCTTTTTTTCCTATCAACATATAGCTATATAAACCACTTTAAAAACTCTTGCCAGTTTGCAAGTTAATAAGAGCCGTAGCCGTATGCAACCTCTTCAAAGATTCAAAGCTTTTATTTCAAATAAACCATTACATGCACTTTTGAAATGTCAAGAAGTCAGTCAGTCAGAATAAAATGATGCTAATTGCACATTCCAAAGCGTAGATCTCTATGGAGAAGAATGTGCAAAAAACTTAATGGACACTCTTTTCAATCGTGTTATGTATTACAAATATCTCGGTTATATGTTTCTTTTCGCTACTGTCTATGTGAGAACAATGTAAATAAAACAAAACTAAAAACTAAATATAGATATTAAAATAGCAACTGGCAGCTAAGAAATGACAAGTCTCAACTGACAGCGCCCGTTCGTGGACATGACGCGAAACAGAGATCAGAACTAAGTCACACTTTATTATAGACAGTTTTCCACTAACCCCTGTCACTCAATTTTATATTACACTATTTTAAGTAAATTCAAAGTTGCAACGACGAAGTTTTAAAACCAGAGCACTGGTCACTGGTGGATCAAAAGGGGCGCATAATAATTGCACCTCTTTTCTCCCCACTGCGCATCGAATGTATTTCATTTCACCCCTCAATATTGTTACTATAAATTTATTTAATAAGTAAATAGATATGCATATCCAGTCGGCTGAAAGCAATTAAAACATTGATTGAATTTTAATAAATGCTCAAATAATAATATGAAGCTTTCCGTATAAAACAAATATTGATTCAATTAGTACTCGTGTTTTGTGCGGACCTGGCAAAATTCAATTTGTGCGTATTTAATTGGTTCCAATTAAATAAACAAACTGCAAAAGTATGCTAGGGTTCAACGCATCGGTAACGCTTTCCAAACTAACAAGGCGGCTCAATAAGTGTCATCATCATTAGACAATGGATAACAAGTATATTAAGAACTTGTCGACATCTATGGAGCCACATATGAACTAAACTACGAAATCCTGCATCAAGCAAATAAGGGGATACAACTCGACATACATTTTCACTGTTTTTCATACAACCGCTCTTACGCGATTATGACGTTATTACACATTTTTTAGATATTTTGGAACACAGTATCTTGTGGATATTATCTAGGCTTCTAGTTGTTTCCATCTGCCACCTATCCTCATGGATACACCTCATGAGGACTCTGCCCTGAAAATGGGAGAAACAACATAAGAAGATTTGATAATAGCACAAAGCGCAAACAGGGAAGCCAATGCCAGCACAAGTCATTACAGTTTTTACTACAGCAGCGATTACCAAATTATTTTATCTTAAACCTTTATCATGCCATAAATGTATCGGACGCACCGGCATTAGCTTCCGCGCATAAACAATGATTACTGTACAAACACTGCTCAATATCATGATGAGTATTACTCCTAATCTGACGCGATTATTTGAGCAGTATACAGACACAAACTCACGCCTTTTCGACATGGGTGTAGGCTGAAATTGCAGGACACCACCAGCTACGATCTTATTTGTCTATTTCGGTGGGGAGAAATTACTAAATAACTTCTTACGCTCTAGGTGGAGTGGGAAGAAGTGGTAGACTTTTATTACTGAAGAAAATCTACCTGTGTTTCTTCAGTTGCATTTTGTATTCCAGGGCTACGGTAACTGTTTAGATATACTTGTTCCAGGCTTCGTTTACGTTCATACTGAGCAATTGTTGCTATATCAATCCGGGTCGTCTTCCAGTCTTAACGGATGATGTTGAATATCAGGATTTTACATGGAATGACTTCATATTTGTCCTCTACTACTCAACACCTAGGCATAACGATATTCCTTGGAAAGTCTCACCCATACGTAAAAAGCGTTTTGGAAACACATTCATAACGCGTACAGCTAAGGAGTGGAATTCCCTGCCGGAGTCTGTGTTTCCTGATAGCTACAACCTAGGGGTCTTTAAGTCAAGAGTGAATAGGTTCTAGGCAAGAATGCTCCATCGTCGGCCACATCATCGCTTACCGTCAGGTGAGATAGTGGTCAAACGCGAGCCTGTAAATAATAAAAAAAAGTCTGGTCTTAGATATTCTGGCTTCTGACTGCCCTAGCCCTAAACAATATTTACAAATGATAGACGGGACCGAATCCTCTGAAATCTCTGGTATATCAGATTTTTTTTTCTTTGTGATTTTGGATAATAGTCCAAAATCACAAAGAAAAAAAATCTGACCACGTAAAAATATATTTGACGGCATGCGTACGCTCAAAGTACATAGTAACGATACTGAGTTCCACACAGTTTGTAAATCAAAAATAATTAATGTCTCGGGGCTCTCATGCTTTCCGAGACCTGGCGCAGTTTCGGTATGTAATGAATATTTACCCACTCACAGGCCGTCGTCGAAAAGCATTACTTAGTATCTAAGATATTGACTTCGGCAATTTTTCGGAAGGGTTACCGTGATCCTGGACCTCAAAGAATAACTGAAAGAACACAGCTGTGTTTCAGTTAGTTAGTCTGAAACTCCCTATCGCTTCACCCAGAGCGGAAGAAAGCATTTGATGATTTACTACTAAAAATGCCTCGTAGATGTACATCGAGGCAAAGCACGTGCCCACACGTGCTATTACTTAGCCAAGAGTTTTTCTACGCCGTTTGATGTTCCTATTTTTTTGCATGTTGCACTATTTTTTTTTCCGGTGGGAAAATCATCTTATGACATCCCCCGCTCTTGGGCGGAGCGGAAGATAGTGTCAGACTTTTACTGACTAATAAATACATTTATTTCTTATGTACACTATTCTTAATCCAAATTTATTAAATTTTATTTTCTATTTTTTTAGTTGGATTTTCTATAAAGCGTGCTTTTTTAGTTTTTTAAAACTATTATTTATTTTTCATTTTTTAGTTAAATTTTTTAAACTATAAATTATTTAGTTCGATTTGCTAACTATCAACCGCCCTTAATATGTACAAATGTGTTCTGATTGTATCTCGGTTAAGAACACATATTCAAGATTTCTATGATGCCAATATAAACAGTGAGACACAGAGGTGTAACCTTATTTACATATACAGTCAGTCACATTAATGCTTGGGTATGGAATTTTCAATCCGTAATCACTCTACATGATATTATAATCATAGGAGCGAATCTGTTGGCGGCACTGAGAATGAGGATGAGTGAAAGTTCACACTCATCCTCATTCTCAGTGTGCCGCCACCACTACCACATTAGTCTCTATAAGGTTGTGCTGAACTGAGTGCCCGAAAGAGTAAGTACCACCACCACCACCACCACCACCACCACCACCACCACACCACCACCACCACTACCACCACCACCACACCACCACCACCACCACCACCACCACCACCACCACCATACCACCACCACCATACCACCACCACCACCACCACCACCACCACCCACCCACCACTCTACATGATATTATAATCATAGGAGCGAATCTGTTGGCGGCACTGAGAATGAGGATGAGTGAAAGTTCACACTCATCCTCATTCTCAGTGCCACCACCACTACCACATTAGTGTTTATAAGGTTGTGCTGAACTGAGTGCCCGAAAGAGTAAGTACCACCACCACCACCACCACCACCACCACCACCACCACCACCACCACCACCACCACCACCACCACCACCACCACCACCACCACACCACCACACCACCACCACACCACCACACTACCACCACCACCACCACCACACCACCACCACTACCATACCACCACCACCACCACCATACCACCACCATAATATTTTGATCGGATTATTGCATTGTCATCGATCTTTGACAGGTGTGCAAAGTTTGAATTAAATCTGATCGTTCAAAGTAGGACAAAATCGAGCTCAAAGGGGTCGGTTACAAACAAACAAACATACATACATACATACAGGTGAAACTAATAAAAGCGTGTTAAAAACTCACTCCTGTTCCTTCGTTGCCTTCGTCCCAGGGCCCCGGTAGGCTTCGACCCTGCTGGGCCCCTACGATTTGCTGACATCTCAGTGAGGCGCGCGTGGAACAATACGCGCCGTCGACGACTTGGGCTCGGTCCGGACGGTTACCGGACGGTCGGACGGGCTACCCAATGCTCGCCGTCCGCAAGCCCGCGCCTACGGTGGCCGGAAATCTGGATCGGAATCCCGGCGGCATGTTGCACTATAAAGTTTATTCGAACTATTTTCATATATGAACATTTCTAATCGCTTGCTACTAAGCTGCGATGCAGCATCCGTTCATATGAAAGAATAAAATGCTTCAGTTTATTGCGTTCCGGACTATTGTGCAGACGTAGGGTTGTCGAAATGTATGCCCTGGTTACAAAGCTAACAAAAATGCCTTGTTACTCGGATCACACTGTATTACTGCTTTTTTTTTCTGTGTTTACGGTTCAAACTTTATCCTCTCCGTGTGATGAGTGTGAGTTTTTTCTTTTTTACTTTAACGTGATCGACACGTTTACCGGGTTTGGCTCTCCGATTCGTAAAGAGCTTGGACTGGGCCTATCGGAGCGCCGACCATACCGACGACATAGCCCACACAACAAAAAAAATATGGTGGATGCTATTAACAATTTTAGCTTATAAACTATGTTAGTACTTATAAAAGTGTCGATTGCGTTTAACTGGTTTTATTCTGTTTGTACTAGGTACTCAGTATGTTGAACTTGTGGAGTATTTTTTTCACCATAGCCATTACTGTCCTACTGCTGGCCTCCCTAAGTTCTGCCAGACAATCTTTTCTCGCGCCGCGCGCCGCCTCGAACTAGTCCTCGTGGTACGCGTCTAGATCATCTCGCCACCTGTTCTGGACCTGTACCATGACGTTCAAAGTAAGATTGTTTCATTCTTATTTCCAGTGTGGGTAAGAGATGGCGCTAGACAACGTGTATAGCTCTGTCTCTCACCCACACTGAAATAAGAATGAAACAATCGTACTTTGAACGTCATGGTAACCCCGCTGGGCTGGCTTCAACGGCGCTTGTCCTTTGCAGGAACTCACTGCGTGACGACAGTTGCTCGACGGTCACTGTGCTTGCGGCTGACGCGATCCGCTTAAGCCCATTTGAAACTGGCAGCCTTTTTACTCACATTTATTTTAAGCCCGTTGTTCTTTTTACACCCACGCTACGCTATATAACTCTGGCAAACCACAAAACGTAAATTTTGCAATACGGCGAGTATACCCTATCCGAGCACCTTATGTTAGGACGGGTAGGGTACCCATGTCGATGAGTGTATTTTCTCAGGGAGTAGTGGAGTTGAAATTTGACTTTTTGATGCCATTATTCATCACAACAGTGCGAGAAAGGGAGGGATTTATACAAATAATATAATAATAATAATAAATTAATATGTTTTGGGTGCAGTTGCAGCCCTAAGCGCACGGGTTTCGCCTCATGTGTGTGTACAAAACCTTGTGCAAGCTGTAATAATGGCTGTAAGGGTCAACCTTCAAGGTTAAGCAACGCTTTCCAAAGTCGAGCCATAGATGGGTGACCAACTATTCCATACGGATACTGTTCTGTGCCTCGGAAAGTTCGTTAATGTGAATGCTCCCACTGGTCATGCAAACTATCCAGTCGAAAAAGCTTAATCATACAGTTACAACTTTCATAAAGTACTAAATAATTGAATAAATCGACGATTACATAAAAATTATTACACACAGACAAACGAGCCAATCAGTTTTTAAATATCATTCACAACCGTCAGCTCAAAGACAGTAGTTTCGGTCGCGAAAATTCCGCCATTTTCTGGCCGAAACCGTAAATCCAGCAGTTGTTGACTTGACCGTCCCGCTTGCTAAGGACCTCATGAAAGTCGCGAAAGATAAGCTCACGAAGTAGTCGTGTCGCCATGCCGGCTTGTATTGTTAGGAGGTTCCTTTCTTTGGAGCCTTGACCGCGCCGTTAGCTTGGAACCTGTAACCGATAAATGTGTTGTGCTTCTTTTTATGTATTTAATAAGTTAATAAAAATGATCAAATAATATTGTTTTATTTTCTATAAATTTTTAAATATTTCTATAAAGGAAATAACATTTGAAATTATAATAAATAGTAGCTAACTGGCATCGGGAACGGGGTGCTAACTCCTAGCTACCTGTGGTCAGGGCTCTTAAGAGACGAATCTCCGAACAATGTGCGCCGTGTCTAGGAGTACTGCTTTCTGTATCAAGCCCTTGATCCAATTGCCTAACGAGAGTCCCTTCATTTTATTTTGGGTTATTATATCTCAGAACACTAGGGTCCCGGACCTTTGGAAGGCGTAATAGGAGTCGAAACCAACTCGCAGAGACGCCTTAGGCGCTTTTAATGGAACGTGTTACCATCCAGCGATTATCCGGCCGACACGGTACGCGTAGGTACCGTATAAACAATGATAGATATCTAAACCATAGTTTTAAAACTGCGTTGATAAGGCGCTCCACGTTGGCGGCTCGCGATGATTCATATCAAGGTTATAATACTATCGATACAATATGTTATTGTATATTGTTGTTTTTTAAGGTTATCGTTGTTATTTTACGTCCTTATTCCAATGATTTCACACGTGGCTTAGTCGAAAAAAAAAAAACAGTTTATATTTTCGTCAGTTTCCAATTTCTTTCCTTCAGGACATAATAATGATCTATGGCTGTGTGTGAGCGGTCCAGGACTGCTTTATAGTTCGAAAGTATCATCGCGGCCCTGGAATGCAAAAGGCAACTGAAGGAATGCTGCTGGGTTTTAGTCAGTTAAAATTTAAGTCTCCCTCGCGCTCCGCTCAGAGCGGGAGAAGTAATTTGATGATTACCCACCCTAAAAAAGAAGTAGGTGATACAAAATCTTAAAATTCGCACTGTCTTTTTTACTCTGCTATGTTACGTTTAATTATAAAGAGAAAAGCCACTGATTTTGTCAAATCGGATTCGTTAGGCTATAGGTATATATCGTTTAGTTCGGCTAGATCGATTTTGGAAAGCTTATTTTCTAGTTTAGGAAATCGATAAAAATCGATTTGTGTTTGAAATCGGATATTAAATTCGTTTTGATATATCACACGCATGCCTCACATCACTCATCTCGTATTGTTCGTTTTGAGTGTATTATCCAATAATTTACTGATGTATCCCCCATAAATGCCATTTGATTTGAAGCTGATACAATATACTACAGTTAAAAAAAAAACAAGTATTTACTGGAACAAGTTTTGTGAAATATTCGAGTAAATAGATGTCAGTATTACCGAGTGCTAGCAGAGCGTTCAGGTTTTCGCGTTGTCTTTTTATTAAACATTAAGCTAGAACTACATTATACCGACGAACACGTGTAACACGCCAGATTTGTACATAGATCGACGTCGCGTGGCGTGGATCAAGTGTAGCTCTACAAATCTAGTTTCCATATAAAATGTATGGAGACCGACGCGCCCAGATAGGTGTGTGTGGCACACGTGTGCGCAGTGTAGTGCTAGCTTTACGCTGGTTTGCGTTGAATGAACCGGCAAGCTTTTAAACCATGCTTAGGTTGATGATAGACGAGTGGGGGAGGGCCAACTTAATTATTGTGTTGGCGTGAAAATAACTTGGTCGATAGCGCTACTTTACTATGAATAAATGCCCGTTGCTACGTGTACAATGCGATTTTTTTAAATATGTTTAACCTGTTGTATGCCAGAAAGCAAATGTACGCGAGACACAATGGCTTTTTAATTGTGTCTGTAATTCCATACGAAAGGTTAATATAGTCTTAACTAAATCCAAGTGAAGTAAAAACCTTCTTTCTTAGTCTAAATTAGCTAAATATATTATTTAAGTCATAATTGGTTTAAAAAACTGTTTTCTTTCTTATTTTTATTGTTGACAATGATTTGTCTTCTTTCATTCGCCAATACTCCGACATTTCGCACAGTGAAGTAGAGGTGAGCGGAATTGATTTAATTTTAATAATATCTTATTCACCCTACCTGATTCGATTTGACAGCTATGACGTCACAACATGGTGCTAAGTCGATCCTATTATTAGGTCTTTACCTATGAAATTGGAGATTTGTATGATAATTTTAAAATATAAAAAATTTGGTAATTTTTTTATTTCAGCTAATCAAAGTACTGGCTCAAATTATCTATACAATTTTGCCATTTTGATGGCAGTTTGTTTATCCCTTTACTGTAGAAGTCTGCCGGACGGGAGGCGATGAAGTCAGCGAAAGCGTTTTGTACTGCATCACGGGTGTTGAATTTTTTCCCACTTAAAAAAATGTCTAAATTTTGAAAAATGTAGAAATCTGTTGGGGCAAGGTCCGGTGAGTACGGTGGGTGACGGAGAGCTTCCAGCTGTAACTCTTGTAGCTTTGCGATGGTCTGTCGTGAAGTGTGAGCTCGCGCGTTGTCGTGGAGAAGCAATGGGGAAGAGCGATTGACTAGTCTTGGTTGTTGAATTGCGAGCTTCTTCATCATTGTTTGCAATTCTTGGCAATAGACATCTGCCGTCACTGTTGTGCCATTCGGTAAGAAACTGTGATGTACAAGTCCAGCACTGGTCCACCAGACAGTCACCATCATCTTCCTATGAGTAATCTTTTTTTTAGCGCACTGATTAGGTGCTGTACCCGGGTCCACCCACTGAGACGAACGCTTACGGTTGTCGTACAGGATCCATTTTTATCGCAGGTAACAATTCGATTAAGAATTCCCTCGTTTCTATGCCGATTCAGTAGTGCTATGCATGCTTCGACACGTAAATCTCGCTGTCGGTCGCTTAGTTCGTATGGCACCCACTTATCTAGCTTTTTTATCTTTCCGATTTGACGCAAGTGCTTCAATGTTGTTTTGACACTAACTCCAAGGCCCGCAGCAAGCTCAGCCGTAGATTGAGATGGATCCACTTCCACTATCGGATTCAATTCGTCGTTGTCGACAATAGTTACCGGCCGACCGCGAGGCTCGTTCTTCAACTCAAAATTTCCAGATTTAAAACGATTGAACCAATATTGGACTGTGTTTATGCAAGCAGTGTTATGCCCGTACACGTCGTTAATGTTTCGTGTTGTTTGCGCAGCGGTATTTCCACGTAGGAACTCATATTCGAAAATTGTACGAATTTTCAGTTTATCCATAGCGTCAAAAACTAGCACAATGTCACCAAAACAAAAAACTATCTAAAAACAAATGACTGAAATTGAAATTAAATTAACACGTCTTTCGAATAAAATTTATTTGAATTTCGAATTGCGCGCCAATCCACAGATAATTAATTCTGAAAATGCTGGTTATAGAATCTCCAATTACATAGGTAAAGACCTATTATTAGAATTTCTAGTCCTTTGGCTAGTAACACGCCAAAAAAGAATATTTTTAAATGTGTACGTTTAAAAATATTTTTTTAGGCCAGTATCAGGTACTAGGTTCATTAAAAAACTGGGCAAGGGCGAGTCGAACTCGCGCACTGAGGGTTCCATTCTTACCTATGAAAACAGTTCGATTCCCAAATTGAGTTACGAAAATTTTTCCGAATGGCAAAAAAGTTTTTTTTTGTAACGTAACTAGAAATTTACAGTTTTCACATTTATTCCTATAACTGTGCTATAAGACTTCTTTATGCCAAATTTCAGGATTCTGGATCAACGGGAAGTGCCCTATGAATTTTGATTTACTTGAGAGTCGAAATATACGTTTTTGCCGACATAAACAGAGTTAGGATATTGCCCAAGTAGCGTTATCGCTGACTAATGCAACGGATGTGTCCGTGCGTCATAAATAAAATGCACTATTGCAGATTTGCAGATTTTAGTAATAAGTTTTAGTTAATAGAAATATCATAATTGTAAATTAGTCTTGTAGAACATTTCAAGTAATAAACATTGTTTTTATTCAAATAAATATTTTTTTTATAATAATTTCGTTCGTCATAACTTAACTGGCGCAGTCGGTAGGATCGCGACACTCTTCTTCGAATACAACTCTTCGGTAAGAGTGAACGGTATCTATCGTTATCTTCGCGATCACAAATTCGAATTTACGACGACGAACAACCTGCGGGAGTTCCGGAGAATTGGGAGTCCTGCTGTCCTACAAGGCCCGGCTAGAGATGCAGAAGATACTGTGGTGAGTGCTTGTTGTATACCCAGTTTCCATGCTATATTTCCTGCCGTATTCTATAAATGTTATTTGTGTTTTGTTTATAAGCTAGAATCGCTATAGGCAAACTACATTAGTTATAAGATACATTCATGTTAATTTAGGTACTATGTACGCGTGCTAACATCGCGATAGGTATACATTCTACAACTCACAGCAATTTATCCTGTAACGCGATACATCTACTCGTTTACGTACGTGCTATAATCGCGATTCGTATAACATAATTAAAGTAACTTCAACCTAATTGCTTAGAGAGTAGGTAAGGTCAGTTATTATACATAATCGTAATAATATCTTAAAGTGAATTAATTTATTTACTAATTTGTTTTATATTCCTATTTTTACGATTAAATCACGATGGCTATGGCAAGCATCGATCTAGCAACTTTCAGGTTTGTTTCAGAGCTGTTGCCAAAATACGATGGCAATCCTAAAACATTAAATTATTTTATTAGAGAAGTTGAAAACGTAATGCTATTACTAGATCCACAAGTTAGGGTAAATCCTGCTATTGTTAGTTTAATTAAAAGCAAATTAAGTGATTCGGCGATCAGTGCAATAGCCTCCGAAGAAACAGTTGATAGCTGGCAAACAATTAAGGCCGCGTTGACGCGTCGACTAGGCGAACCGCGTAACGAAATACAGTTGATGCAAGAATTAACGCGTTTGCGCCGTAATAAAAACGAAGACGCCGAGACGTTTGGTAAACGACTAAGGGAAATTCTAGACACACTAAACGTAGTAGGTAGGCACACGGATAAGTCATACTATGAGAGCATGGTCATAGATCAATACGTTAATAATTTGGACTTTCACGTCTCTATTGGCGTGAGAATTGCACAACCTACGACTCTTGAAGCAGCCATAGTAACGGCTAGGCAGGAAGAGGCACGTTTGGCATTTAATAGACTCAATAATAACTTTAATGCACTTTCCATACAAAACAAATCAAAAGAAATACCCAAGCCAAACCAAACGGTACCCCAAAATAATAACTTTGCCCCGCGTAATAGCTGGAACATAGATCAGAGACCACAGAGGGGTCAAGGCATGCCCCCGGGAAGACCCGCTTCAAGTAACGTAAGACCTAGTGGTTCTGGTGCTTTCAGAAACTCAGGTAATTTCAGACCTCAGCCGAATATACCTTGCCAGCAGCTGAACTCGCCGCAAAAGGTGTCTGACGTCACCATGAGATCAGTAAGCAAGCCCGAAACACCACGTTTTGCTTCCGAAGAAATGTTTTATACACAGCACAACCAAGACCAGTGTTACCCTGATTATAATGCCTACTATGAAGGTGAGTATAATAATAATGTACAACCTAATGGTGAAGAGTACAGCTACACACAGAAGACGCCTGTGGAGGAGCCAAACCACCAGGATTTTCCCCAGAACGAGGACCCATTGAACCACGGCTAGTAAAGACTGTTCACCTCAACAACCAAGGTAAAGACCATCTCCCTTATATAATATTGCCGGAATTTCAAGGTAAGTTTTTATTAGATACTGGAGCTTCACGTTGTATGATATCACCTGACGTAATAGCCGGTACTAATCTTGAACACTGCGTTGAGCGTGAGCCATTCCAAGTAAAAACCGCGCATGCTGTTACTCGCCATGAACATGTAGCTATTTTACCTTTACCCCCACAGTTTAAGACAGACATATGTCATAAATTCTTACTTTTCGATTTTGACCCAAAGTATAAAGGATTAATAGGGATGGACTTGTTAAAAGAATTAGGGTGTAACATAGATTTTAAAAATAAATTATTGCGAACCTATAACACCGAAATACCAATTTATTTTGATTATCCAGTAAAAAGACTTAAAATTGAACCCAATTGTGAAAAGTTTATAACAGTAAAAACGAATTGTATGGACGGTAACTATATCTGCGACGATTTTAATTGGTTTAAAGGACTCAAGTCACCCGCCGCTGTAGTAACGGTAAAAAATGGAATTTTTAAGACGTCCGTAATTAATTTAACGGATAAAGAACAAATAATCAGTAACAATTGCCACCTACCCCTTGAGCCTTTACCACCACAACTGATAAATCAAAATAAAACACACAAAATTAACACCCTTCAAACTAAAACTGACATTGACAAAGAACTTTGCGAAAACTTAAAGAAAATTAGGAACAGCCATATGAATGACGAAGAAAGACGTGAAATTACTAAAATTTGCTACCAATATCGTGACGTATTTCACTCTGAAAACATACCGTTATCTTTCACACATACTGTAAAACACGAATTAAGACTAACCGACGACACACCCATTTTCGTTAGAAACTATAGACAAGCCCCGCAACAACGTACAGAAATTAAAAACCAAATAGACAATTTATTAAAACAAGGAATTATCCGGGAAAGTATTTCACCTTGGTCCTGCCCTGTACATATCGTCCCCAAAAAACCCGACGCTTCAGGAAAAGTTAAATGGAGACTTGTTATAGACTATAGACGACTAAACGATAGAATTGTGGAGGACAAGTACCCCCTACCAAACATCAACGACATACTCGATAGATTAGGGCGCGCACAGTACTTTACAACCCTCGATTTAGCCAGTGGCTACCACCAATTGGAAATGCACCCTAACGACATAGAAAAAACCGCGTTTACCACAGAAAGAGGTCACTATGAGTTCCTAAGAATGCCGTTTGGGTTAAAAAATGCTCCGAGCACTTTTCAGCGACTTATGGACCATATTCTTAGAGGGATAGATAACGTATTCACTTATTTAGATGACGTCATAATTGCAGCTACCTCACTGCAGAACCATAACGAAAAACTCAAGTTAGTACTTCAGCGATTCAGAACGCACAATCTCAAAGTGCAATTGGACAAGTCAGAATTCCTACAAAAACATGTGAATTTTTTAGGACATGAATTGACCGACCAAGGACTACAACCTAACAAAGACAAGATAAAAGCTGTTCTAAATTTCCCCGTACCACGAACACAAAAGGACATAAAGTCTTTCCTAGGGTTAGTAGGTTACTACCGAAAATTCATCAAAGACTTCGCGAAGCTTACAAAACCATTAACAGCCTGTCTTAAAAAGAACGCAAAAATTGTTCATACTGATGAATTCTTAGACGCAGTAAACAAATGCAAACAAATTCTGACTAATGCCCCAATATTACAATACCCTGACTTTGACAAACCATTTATCTTGACAACAGATGCATCTGACTTTGCGTTAGGCGCAGTTTTATCGCAAGGCAATGTTGGTGCTGACAAACCAGTAGCGTTTGCTTCAAGAACGTTATCAGAAACCGAGACTCGTTACTCAACGATAGAGAAGGAACTATTAGGAATAGTTTGGGCTATCAAATATTTTAGGCCTTATTTGTACGGCCGAAAATTCACCATATATACAGACCATAGACCTCTGACATGGCTGATGTCCCTAAAAGACCCCAACTCAAAGTTAACACGTTGGAAACTAAAGCTAGCAGAGTATGACTATAAAGTAGTCTATAAAAAGGGCAAACAAAACACTAACGCTGATGCATTATCTAGAGCTAAAATCTTTCACAATAGCATAGACTCTCTAGCAGTCAATTTTGACGATAACAACGACGACGAGATCATAAACAGAATATTTGAGAACGCTCGTAGACAAGCAGAGACAGATAACGATCGACACAACAACAACGACGGACTTAGCAATAATAATAATAATGACGTAGAAGCAAGGAGTACCAACCATCCCCATACTGACAACGGAACAGACTCAATGAGCATTGTTACAGGTGACCCTGACCAATTAGTTTCGACAAATCATACCCAACCCGACAATGAAAACAACGGCATCCCGATTTTATCTGATGCAATAGACAGACAACTTAAACAGTTTTATATACGGTCTACCCCGGGCTTAACATATAGAGTGGAAAATAGATCAACTAACTCTAGAACGGTTATTAAAGATGTTTTTATCCCGGTCAACAATACAGAATCCGAAATCATTAGGTTCTTAAAGGAGCACACGATAGCAGACCGTATCTTCCACTGCTATTTCTACGATGAAAACCTGTACTTGGCCTTTTCTAGAGTTTATACTACAATTTTCAATGACAGGGGCCCTAAACTTATAAGATGTACGTCACGAGTTACCCTTGTTGAAAACAAAACTGAGCAACAAGAACTCATTAAGCGATATCACGAAGGCAAATCGTCACATAGAGGTATTCAGGAGACATATAAACAACTCCACAGGAACTATCACTGGCCTAATATGCTATTGACAATTCAAAGATACATTAATCAATGCGACTTGTGTTTAAGAGCCAAATACGAGAGAAACCCTTTGAAACCTCCACTAATGTTAACAGAGACACCAACAAAACCGCTTCAACATCTGTTTATGGACCTCTATTCCACTGGAGGTGTAACATTCCTGACAATAATAGATAACTTTTCAAAATTTGCTCAAGCTGTACCGCTAAATGCTTCAAGCAGCGTTCATATCGCGGAAGCTTTATTACAAATATTTTCCATACTAGGATTACCTCAGAAAATTACCACCGACTCAGACACGAAATTTGACAATGACGTCATAAAGGAAGTATGCGCTTCTCATGACATTAACATACACTTCACGACCCCGTATAACCCCAACTCCAACTCACCCATTGAACGTTTTCATTCTACTATTGCTGAAATAATAAGAATTCAGAGAATGACAAACAAAGATGACCCTATACAATTACTGATGAAGTACGCTATTATCGCCTACAATAATGCCATTCATTCTACGACAGGCTATACACCACGTGAGCTTTTACTTGGTCATACAGCATCAAGAAATCCACTAGAACTTTACTACCCTAAAGAGTTCTATCAGGACTATGTCCTTAACCATCGTAAAAATGCAGAAGCAGTACAGGAGTGTATAGCAGCCCACGTATCCAAAAATAAAGAGCAGGTAATAGAAAAGCGAAATCAGGATGCTGAGGCGATCACGTTTAAGGTAGGTGAAACGGTATATAAACAGGTTGCAAAGACTACGAGGAGCGACAAAACGAAGCCAGTATTTAAAGGTCCGTATAAAATCATTCACCTTCATCCCAACAATGTTGCTGAAATCATAGGAAG
Organism: Mythimna pallens; assembly: GCA_961205895.1. Lineage (NCBI taxonomy): Eukaryota > Metazoa > Arthropoda > Insecta > Lepidoptera > Noctuidae > Mythimna > Mythimna pallens. Next base: position 4,326,894 of record OY540824.1, read on the forward strand.
CCACCCCAATTCTAAATCCATCAGAGTTCATTTCAAACTTTTACGAAGACAACATCTTGTTCCAGGACCCTCGTCACAGGAACCTTCCTGTTCTACGCAACCGCCAACCTGACCCTTAACCCTGTAGAGAACGTCAATGGCATTCTCTTATTAAAACAAGGTCAAATCTTGAAACAAGTAGATACGTTTAGTTTGGCCTGCGTGTATAACATATCCTATTTACACGAAACGACTCTAAAACTTATGTCCTTATATGCCAATACTAAGGCTGCTGAAAATAATGAGCAATCAAATAGGGCATATAAAGATCAAATAGATAATAGCTTAAATTTAATAGGTAAGAAAATAGTATTTATTGCACCGCACCATAGGTTTAGACGTGGTTTTATTAACGGACTAGGTTCAATTGTTAAAACTATAACAGGCAATTTAGATTACGAAGATGCTATTAAATTCGAAAACGAAATATCAAAATTACAAAATTCAGTAAATAAAATTAATATGTCTCAAAAACAATCATTATTCATAGCAAAACACGCAGTTGAAGAGTACAGTAAACAGATTAAACTTTTAGACGAAAATCAGAAAAAACTAAATTCAATGTTAAAAAATACCACTTTTAATAATAATATTTTAGTAAATAGGTTGCACTTTCTAGATTTATATATACAAATAGATTTTAGCTTGCAATTGCTGTTAGATAAGCTAGTAATTCTAGAAGACGCCATGACCTTCGCTCAGCTAGAAGTTATGCACCCGAGCATTGTATCCCCACACATTCTTATAAACGAAATGTTAACTATTCAGAAATCATACAACTTTAGACCAGTAGATAGTATTACTATTAACAATATACATAGTTTAGAGAAGTCTATTAGCGTAAAAGCTTATAGTACAGATCACACGTTAACATTTATATTGGATATTCCTTCCATTGATACAAACCAATACGACCTAATTCATCTATACTCCATTCCCGACAAACAAAACCTAGCAATCATTCCTAAATCCAAATACCTTGTACTGGGCACCAACGAGTACTCGTACCTGGAAGAAGACTGCAAACAGATCATACAGAATACACAACTCTGCACGTCGTTGAACACTCAGCCTGTCGATAAATCAGAAGACTGCATAATTTCACTCGTGAAACACCAAAACACAAACTGCACACGTGCCAAGATAGACCTCAAACAGGGAAGAATCCAGAAACTCCAAGACAATAAGTGGCTTATCATCCTGAAGGAAGAAGAAGTCCTAAGAACCAAATGTGGAACTAAATCTGAATACAAAAGGATATCAGGAGTAAACATCGCCAGTATTACAAGTGATTGCCAAATGCAAGTACTTAACCGGACACTAACGACAAACAGCAATACTGTCGCAGCAGACGAAATTATACCACTTCCCAGTAATGTCGTGATCCCAGAAGAAAACACCCATTTCAACCTACAACTGGAAGATATATCACTGGACAGCATCCACGAGCTGATAGAACGAGCCGACAACTTACAAGCACCCACAATTGATTGGCAGACCATGATGGCTACACCCAGTTGGTCAACATTGGGACTCGACCTCATCCTGACGACAATTCTTCTATGGAAGCTCTGGCAATGGAAACAGCGACGACCAATACAGGATCAACCTCGCACCGAGGACGCTGCGGGAAGCTGCGGGACGCGCTTCCATCTTAAGGAGGGAGGAGTTAGGATATTGCCCAAGTAGCGTTATCGCTGACTAATGCAACGGATGTGCCCGTGCGTCATAAATAAAATGCACTATTGCAGATTTGCAGATTTTAGTAATAAGTTTTAGTTAATAGAAATATCATAATTGTAAATTAGTCTTGTAGAACATTTCAAGTAATAAACATTGTTTTTATTCAAATAAATATTTTTTTTATAATAATTTCGTTCGTCATAACTTAACTACAGCCGTTACTTTTTTTAGTTAATTTAGAAGTTTGATTTTTTCACAGCTTCAAGGGCCCGAAGACCTGAGTATTTGCAAAACTATGCGTCCCCGAAATAAAGGGTCTTGATAGACAGACAGGTGGGATCGCAGTCAAGCACTAGTTTATATCAAATAAAAAAACACAGACAGACAGACAACGACAACAAAGTGATCCTATAAGGTTTCAGTCTTTTAATTTTGAGGTACGGAACCCCAAAAATGATATTTTAACCACGTATTTATTTACAAAATTACAATCATTAAAGTCATCATTATAACCCTCTCAGCTCGTCTAACCCTGTTGAATGCTATTTTATGAAGAATTCATTCAGCACAACTATTAGGTACTAACCACTAAAATGAAAAAAAAAAAGAAATCTTGAATTTCACAGTTGAGCATTCACTTTAAAAATCCAAACCAACAAAAGCTTTTAAAATGAAAAATAACTGCGCTCCTGAGACTGTCAAGATTCAGTATCTTACGGTTTAAGGCTTATAGTCCCTTGGACATTTGGCTAGAGTTAAATGTACACGAACTCGTACAGCCGCCGCCTGCGCCCGTTTTGTATATATTGATTGATTTAGGTACATATGCTATGTATTTACACCCTGAAGAACACTTAACAAGATTTTTTTTTTGTGTAAACATATTTCTAAAGATCAAAGCCGTTTGAAAGGAGTAGGGAAATAAAGCGATAAAATATCATGTTAATTTTTTTTTGGTTACAGTGTTAGTCATACGAAAACATTGTATGTTGGTAATGTTGTACAGGAACCTATAATAAACATCGACTTATATTCTAGAGATAGACCAGCCTATCGGTATTTTACAGGTTGCATTTTGGAGAGTGTGCGCGGGAATTGCATGACCTGATTCCGCCATCTCCTTTCTACCATCGGACAACCCGACGTACGGCGAGTATCCACCACCGACCGTTGTTGAAACACCAACGGTCCGAACTAAGCGATTTGCTTCGTCGTTTATACCGCGTACATCGAGGGACTGGAACAATTTGCCTGCTGCTGTCTTCCCGTCCAACTATAATTTAGGTGCCTTCAAGGCTAGAGTGAATAGGCTCTTAATAAACTAGTGCGCCTCACCATCAATGATTGCATCACTGCTTACCATCAGGTGGGATCGCAGTCAAGCACTGGTTTAAAGCGAATAAAAAAAAAAATATTTGCCAAACTACTGAAAAGTTAAGACTAAAGTTCGCTGCGGCGCTACATTGGCATTACACCAATTAATAGAACTATTCATACTTACAGCGCTAAGATAGGTTTTAGAGGATACTTTTTTCGCGACCAAAATGTCTTAAGCGCCATGAATTTCGTGGCACTTACGCGTTTCTTTCAACATAGTGTAATGTTCAAAGTGTATGGATTACACACTACACCTGAGTCGATTGAAGTGAGTGTTCAGGACGCGTAATCTAGTGCGCGTAGTACATATTTATATCGATGATAATAAACATATTTTTTTCCCAGCCGTTACCAAGGCTTCAGAAAGTCGCTGTTTTATTGCATTGCTCGGGAGCTAGGGCCTTAAATAAACACTAACATTATAATGCTTGGAAGCTAAAAGCCCCCATTCCTGGAACCTAAACCGTCTTCTCATATCTTGTCACCGATAAAAGCTTGCACGTAATGCATTCTTTGTGTCTAACAAAAGGATCTGACACTTTGTACAGTCGAGTTGTTAAAACCTTAGCCAGTTGGGGTTTTTCTATTGTTATTCTTTAATGCACATACACACATTATAGAGTTCATTGTGTAAAAACTTCTACCGTCTGTGATACAGGTTTATCCTAGTACAGGGACATAACACAGCCATACTTTTGTGTATAATTATTCCTAAAATTTTATGTAACTATTTTACCAAATATAAACTCTGAATAAATATATTATTATTATTATCGGAATTGTTCTTTTTCTCAGCTCATTGCTGGTATCAACTACATTTACGGGACAAAATCAAGTAAATGTAGCATGTATAGAGTTTTTATAATGGGCGTGTAATTTCATCTTCCAACTGCATGAATTTTCTAACTATTCTACATGTGTTTAATATGGCAGCTTTCTGTAGGTTTATTATTATTATTTATTAATGATCAATTATTACTGTTGTTAATTGTCAATTATTATTACTTATGAGTTTTTAGTTATCAGTGATTGATTATTAATTATCGATTATTGGTTGTTGGTTGCACGCATCACGTAAAATACGTGATAACTCTTATACATTAAAATTGTGTGTAAGTGGATATATTACTTAGGCTTTGTTTCATTGCAATCGGTCTATTTCGGGAATATTTCGAAAGATATAAGTACTACATTCATTGACTTTTAGGCGGTACTAAGTTAGTTCGCCGGGTCAGATAGTTTAAAGTAAAAATACACTTGTAACACAACGCCGTCTGGTCCCAAGCTAAGCAGAGCTTGTGTTATGAGTACTAGACAACTGATAAACATATAATAAATATTTCTAAATACATACATATTATAGATAAAATTACATCCCGACACAGAACAAATGATCGTGCTCATCACACAAACATTTGTCCTGGTGACCTCCGGCATAGCAGTCAGGGCCACTAACCACTAGACCAACAGGCAAAAATTTTAATGTATTTACTTATTTATTTAAACTTCATGTAATGTAGTGGTGCGTAGGCGGACTTAATGCAACAAGGCATTCTCTACCAGTCAACCTTTGGGTTAAAAAGGCAACAATGGTAGGTGTGCACAATAACTAAATAACAGATATATCAAGTGGAATGTAGTATCAGTAAGTTACTAATAGTAACAAAATACATCTAAACTAATAAATACTTTGATAAATATTAGGTAACGTATTATTAGGGAGTAAAAGGCTTTTTTATTTATTTTATTATTTTATATTGCACATAAAATCAACCTGGTAAGCTAAGTTACGCAAGTAAGTTTTTTTTTAATTGGGAAATTTTTCATTGACTTCTCTCGGTCTAGGGCGGAGCAAGAGGGTGTGTCAGACTTTTATTGTCTTTTTATTTATTTATTTATATTAAGGTACTCCAACGACGATTCTTCGTAGCGTTGGAAGGCCTCCTACAAAGTGGACCGATGACTTGGTAACGGTTGCGGGAGTCCGATGGATGCGAGATGCACAGGACCGTTCATTGTGGCGACACTTGGGGGAGGCCTATGTCCAGCAGTGGACGTCTTTCGGCTGAAATGATGATGATGATGACGCCAACTACTTATTCACCAATTACATATTACAAAAAAATAGCTTATATGAATACGTAAGCCAAGTTATTCAAGTAAGTTATTTTTTTAATTGGGAAATTATCCATTGACTTCTCTCGGTCTAGGGCGGAGCAAGAGGCTGTGTCAGACTTTTATTGTCTTTTTATTTATTTATTTATATTAAGGTACTCCAACGACGATTCTTCGTAGCGTTGGAGGGCCTCCTACAAAGTGGACCGATGACTTGGTAACGGTTGCGGGAGTCCGATGGATGCGAGATGCACAGGACCGTTCATTATGGCGACACTTGGGGGTGGCCTATGTCCAGCAGTGGACGTCTTTCGGCTGAAATGATGATGATGATGACGCCAACGACTTATTCACCAATTACATATTACAAAAAAATAGCTTATATGACTACCATGTAGTTGTCTGGCATTTTTGCTGAACTGGACCTATTTGGCGCAGCCGTGAGACACACATTGTTTTTTTTTCTTCTTAGTTGTCTTAAATTTTGTTTTTACAGTGTGTGAATCCATGTGTGCCAAATAAAATATTTTTCTTTCTTTCTTTCTTTCTTTTCTTTCTTATATAATGAACTTGTCACCTAAAGAAGTACACAGCTTAGACATAAATAAAAAATTCATACAATTAGTGATAGCGCTTATAAAATTAACTAATTATCATTTCATGTTAAAAATTGCAATAAAAATTTAAAATTAAATTTACATTTGTAATAAAAGTACTTTATCATATGGAATTAAAATAAATAAATAATAATACTCGGTTTAATTAAGGCGAGATTAAAATAAAGTACGGGAAACGACTGCAATAAACGTGATCAAAATGTTATCTTCTATATAATTATATAAAAGGGGAAACTGACTGACTGACATTTCAACGCACAGCCGAAACTACCGGGGTTAGGAGCGTGAAATTTTGCACGAGGTTTCCTTTTATGACGTAGGCGAGCACTAAGAGAGGATTTTATGAAATTCACCTCCTAAAGGGATGAACCGGGGGTCCAAAGTTTGAATAGAGAAACCTATTGTCAAGCGGGCGAAGCCGCTGGCAGAAGCTATTATTATATATTATTATTAAGGGTCATAAGATTCTTACGGAACCGGTAAAAACTGTCGGCAAAGATGTCAATATATGCTATAATAGCTATTGTGGATTATATTATAATTAGCCATAAATCGGTTCATAGGGGCACTGCGACCAAGGTTTGTTCTCGATGAGGACAAAGCAAGTATATCCGTTTTGCATACAGATCTAGTTTTAGTGCGCCAGGGTACAATAATATTAAAGTCTAAAATCACACCTGTATTCCTTCTTTGCCTAGCGTTCCAGGGCCCCAGGTTTTCCTTTTGGAAGTCAACCCATGGCCCCAGTAGGCTTCGGCCCTGCTGATGAGTCTATAAATCAGTCAGGACTTTGCCTATTATATATAGAGTTACCTTTATTCGATTATCGATCTGTTTGTACAAGAAGTGGTGCCAATAACAACACGATTGACTCCCCGCAGGGATTGAATAAGTATCATTACTAAATTGGTCGCAAATGAATGTTTTTGTAGCTGTTATATAAGTGTTATATACCTACCAGGATATACAATGTATCATCACATTTAACCTATAGGCATGCAAATTACAGGTTATTACTGTAATGTTATAAAGGCGAATGTTTGTTACTTCTTTACTTTCGAATGGCTGAACGCTTTAGGATATTTAGCAAGCATGTAAACCATGTCCTGTATAAGCATATAGGATAGTTTTAAAGTTCGACCGAATCTGGTTTTTATTATTATTGATAGGCTCGCGTTTGACCACTATCTCACCTAATGGTAAGCGATGATGGAGCACGCTTGCCTAGAAGTATCCTATTCACTCTTGACTTAAAAACCCCTAGGTTGTAGCTTTCAGGAAACACAGACTCCGGCAGGGAATTCCACTCCTTAGCTGTACGCATTAATATATTCCTAAAACGCTTTGTACGTATGGGTGGGATGTCCACCATGTACCGATGGCGCAACAATGGTTTTTACGACCGAAACCGAATTTTGGCTCCCAGTCTCAGTTTCGGCCGAAACCAAAACCGGAACTTCCTTAAAAGCATCATGTTTTGAGGGAAAAATAAAGTAAGTGTTAGATATTATAATCTGTAAGTCTTTATTTTTTCATCTTTAAATCACATATTTAAGCAGTCTTCGATATTTTCACATATAATCAACCAGAAATATTAATTTTATTATACGGATACTTAGGTAAACAATTAGGGACGTAGGTAAGTATGTAACTATACTTGCGATTTGAATACCTTGGTAGAGATACCGGCACGGATCTTGAGCGCTGACTTCTACAGTTCTACTTACACAGAAGCACGCAGAAGTGAAATATCGGGTCTCTTTAGTGGTTTGAAGAGAGATGCGGGGGCGGGGAGTGAAATCCTTGTACAGTGATTGGCTCGCCGATATTGTACGATGCGCACAGCGTTCCCCGCTCTTTCGCCGAGCGCTCAAGATTCGTGCCGCTATCTGTAATAAGTATTAAAATAAATTTTGAAACTCTGATTCCATAATATTATCACCACTAATGAACTATAGAAGAACCAAATACTTAAGTAATGTTTGTTTAGGTATAACATTAGCGAGAGAGTTAAATCAACTAAAAAATACTTAGATAGTCTGGTTAAACTTGATTCTACCACAATCTATTAAATTGAAGCCACACGGAATACTTAATGTGGCAAATATGTTTTGATGTTACATTTCGTTTGATAAAAGAGGTCGATTACTTTAGAAAAACCTCGTAATTTCAACAAAACGTTCTTATCGACAATGGCATAGCTACAAGGGGAAATCCACAAAAACGTTAACTATTTATTCCCCTTTCAGTGTGAAGCCTTAAGAAGTATCAACTAATTGCGCCAAAACAGTTCAAACGAAGCTACAACAAAACAAGTACCTATTTTTTTCAATATAAATCGCTAATTTCAAAAACCTCTATTTTTTAAACTTTTTTTTTTCTAAGTCTAATTGATTTATGATACATATTTATTTTGTAATTAGCCTCGGTTTTACCTGTAGATGGAACCCCGTGTAAATCTGTATGAGTTTAACCAACCATACGCATGGTGTTCCGTGTGTAAACGCCGTGTCCTCGTGGGGGCGATCGGCGGCGGCGATCTCTTGTGCCGGGCCTTGGTACAGGCCATGGTCCGAAGCAAAGAGGAGTGGCAGGCGGTCGCTTCCTTCTGCCAAGCAGTAATGCTAGCAAAGAAGGCGGCCGATCGCGACAACGGCGCGTATTGTTCCACGCGGGACTCAGGGAGATGTCAGCAAATCAAGAGATGTTATTAGCAATTTTCATTACTTATGTAAAAAAAAATATAATTGTTATTAGCCTGTAAGCTTTCTTTAAAAATAAATAAATAAATAAATCGAAACCCGGGGCCCTGGGACGAAGGCAACGAAGAAACAAGAGAGGGTTTTTATTCAGTAAAAGTCTGACACTATCTCCCGTCTGCCCAAGAGCAAGAGTGGGTTTTTATTCTGTAAAAGTTTGACACTATCTCCCGTCTGCCCAAGAGCAAAAGTGGGTTTTTATTCAGTAAAAGTCTGACACTACCTCCCGTCTGCCCAAGAGTAAGAGTGGGTTTTTATTCAGTAAAAGTCTGACACTATCTCCCGTCTGCCCAAGAGCAAGAGTGGGTTTTTATTCAGTAAAAGTCTGACACTATCTCCCGTCTGCCCAAGAGCAAGAGTGGGTTTTTATTCAGTAAAAGTCTGACACTATCTCCCGTCTGCCCAAGAGCAAGAGTGGGTTTTTATTCAGTAAAAGTCTGACACTATCTCCCGTCTGCCCACGAGCAAGAGTGGGTTTTTATTCAGTAAAAGTCTGACACTATCTCCCGTCTGCCCAAGAGCAAGAGTGGGTTTTTATTCAGTAAAAGTCTGACACTATCTCCCGTCTGCCCACGAGCAAGAGTGGGTTTTTATTCAGTAAAAGTCTGACACTATCTCCCGTCTGCCCAAGAGCAAGAGTGGGTTTTTATTCAGTAAAAGTCTGACACTATCTCCCGTCTGCCCAAGAGCAAGAGTGGGTTTTTATTCTGTAAAAGTCTGACACTATCTCCCGTCTGCCCAAGAGCAAGAGTGGGTTTTTATTCAGTAAAAGTCTGACACTATCTCCCGTCTGCCCAAGAGCAAGAGTGGGTTTTTATTCTGTAAAAGTCTGACACTATCTCCCGTCTGCCCAAGAGCAAGAGTGGGTTTTTATTCAGTAAAAGACTGACACTATCTCCCGTCTGCCCAAGAGCAAGAGTGGGTTTTTATTCTGTAAAAGTCTGACACTATCTCCCGTCTGCCCAAGAGCAAGAGTGGGTTTTTATTCTGTAAAAGTCTGACACTATCTCCCGTCTGCCCAAGAGCAAGAGTGGGTTTTTATTCAGTAAAAGTCTGACACTATCTCCCGTCTGCCCAAGAGCAAGAGTGGGTTTTTATTCAGTAAAAGTCTGACACTATCTCCCGTCTGCCCAAGAGCAAGAGTGAGTTTTTATTCAGTAAAAGTCTGACACTATCTCCCGTCTGAGATTTTTCATTAGATGATTTTCCCACCTGAATAAAATATATATATTGATAAACCATCAAACTAAATCATTAGCCTGCTTTCTATATAACAAGCTTGAAGGTACGAATAACTAACCTTGCGAGTTCAAATAGCGTGAATATAATCACTGAAGACATCTTTAGCCTTCAGTTTACGCTTCAGAGGTCTGCGGTTACTATAAAAAGCTTTTTTGTTCTCTGAACGTCAATCGATTGGGTTTAAAAAGTGTAATTGCTTCCGAGGTACCTGGAAGTAAGCATCAAGCATAATAGATATAGAAAATGGCTGAAGTAGAATGCTTGATTGTTTTTTTTTCTTTAAACGCGGCCATCCCGAGTACATATCCATACAACTGCTCTTACGTGATTATGACTTAATTGGTTTCTGCCAGCGGCTCCGTCCGCGCGGAAGTAGGTTTCTCTATACTAACTTTGGACTCCCGTTTCATCCCCTTTCGGGGTAAATTTTAGAAAATCCTCTCTTAGTGCTTGCCTATATCAAAAAAGGAAACCTTGTGCAAAATTTCACACTCCTAGGCCCTGTAGTCATGTAGGCTGATATGTCAGTCGTTTTTTTTGTGGCCTCTCGCAGGTCAACCTAAGAGGTTGTCGGCTGCTTAACCGGACTCGCCTGTGGCGGCCTCGATTCGAGAATCAAAACCTCCAGCCTGGGCTTACTTAACTAACCTTACAAACTAAGCGACTACACGCTAAGGGCACCCCCTGTGGGGTACGGACCTCGGCTTAGGGCGTCGCTAGGTGAGGGGGGGGGGGCAGCAAGGGACGGGCTGGAATGAACAAGATATATATATATATATAGATAATACTCGTACATCTGTAGCGACATCTATGGCGTCCCATAATAACTAATCCTGCATAGCGGCATAGTTCTCCGCGCGATTGGAACATATAGAACAGCCCGAAATCATCTATCGGGCAGTTGCCCACCAGGCGTAACACCCGTCTGGCCGGAGGATCCTCACTTTTCAACGGAGGTTTGCTGGACTTTACTCTCTGTTCCGCTTACCTCCAAACACCTATCTATAGACATTTTGGAAACACAGTTTCGTATGGATATTATTACTAGGTTTCCATTGAAATCAATGCATAATATGAACATGTATGCTCTGTATTTAATCTTTGTACCATATTTTATACCATGTTTTTATGCAAGTAAATGTTATTTTCTTCTATAAACTCTACTCTACTGGGACTTGGAACACGACATTTTGCACTAGCTTTTCTTTTATGACGTAGGTGGCCAAAGGGGTATTTGAAAATATACGAACGAAATTTCCCCATTTCGTTTGTAAACGAAATCTTATTTCTTGGGATCATATATTTGAAACTTAGCATAGTAATTAAAAATGGTTTTCATTACTCGTTTTTTTTTTAAACTGCCCCTTTAAAAGGATATAGGAGGTATTAGTTTGTATGGGAGAACTTTATTCGAATAAAAAACTAAAAACAAAACTACTAGTATATCCTGAAGTTTAGTGATCCTTTTGACAAAGACTTCCTCTCGACATTTCCATTGCCTTCTGTCCTTTGTATCTCTTGTCCAGTTTGGTCATACTGTGAGCTTAAGTTCGTCCTCCCATCTTTTGCGTTGTCGACCACTATTTCGTTTACTGTTTCTAGGGTACTGTTCTGTCAGGACTTTGGTCCATTTGTCCTGGGGACTCCGCAGTATATGACCCCTCTATGACCTTCTTGTTTGGTCTATTAAGTGAGGATGTCTGTCACACCTGTCCGAGTTCTTATGGTTTTTTTTTTTCGGAGGGAATATCTTATGACATCCCGCGCTCTTGGGCGGAGCGTGAGATAGTGTCAGACTTTTACTGACTAAAAACCCACTCCTGTTCCTTCGTTGCCTATTGTAGTATTCCTTTCAAAATCAGACCTTTGGCCTCAGTAGGCTTCGACCCTGCTGCGCCTCTACGGTTTGCTGACATCTCCTTGAGGTGCGTGTGGAACAGTACGCGCCGTCGATGACTTGGGCTCGGTCCGGACGGTTACCGGACGGTCGGACGGCGAGCTACCCATTGCTCGCCGTCCGCAAGCCCGCGCCTACGTTGGCCGGAAATCGGGATCGGAATCCCGGCGGCGGTTGGGGCGTGAGGACCGTTGCCTCACGCGATCGGCCGCCTCCTTTGCTAGCATTACTGCTTCGCAGAAGGGGGCGACCGCTTGCCACTCCTCCTCGCTCCGGACCATGGTCTGTACCAAGGCTCGGCGCGAGAGATCACTGCCGCCGATCGTCCCTACGAGGACACGGCGTTGCTCTGCCCAAGCGGGGTAGTTCTTATAGATGGGTTCCTTTCTCTACCTAGATTTTGAATCCCCAGCATTTGTCACTCTATAGCTCTCCGACAGTGTTCCAGCATATTCCTGAGGAGTTTGAAGAGTGCCCAAGTTTCGCAGCCATAGGTAAGGCCCCTGTCTGAATGCAGGTGACTTAACCTTTTGAGTACCGTAATTAGAGACATTAGAAAGACAGTGAGCGAGGGAACGCCGGCGTTCGCTTGGGGTTTAATGGAGGCTCGCTTAATTTTACAGCTGAGATCTGTAGCTTTCGTAATCTCTTTCATTGACCAATATCTTTTTCATCCGTCATTAATTAGCGACTTATTAAATTATTTAACGTACTTTTTACAGAAGCATAAACAGTTTTCATAACATTATCTAGTTATTAAATTAAAAAGCTGTTTCTGCTTCAAGAAAATTCCGCCGTTGCAAATAACTCAATAATACAGCCGTTGGTATGGCAACGTTTCGTTTCACTCAGTATTTACTAATGAATAGAATTTCCTTGGGAACTCTCTGCTAACGTTTTATGAAATCATTTCAAAATAAACTTTTGATTGAAGACGAATGGGGGAATCCGGGTACACTTGTACTAGTATGTGAGTTTAAAAAAATGTTGACACAGAAAAGTTATTGACTGTCTTAAATGAATTAATTGTGTTTTTCATTGACATTGTTTCGATTAGTGTTTAACATATATGTATAAGTATTCTTAGGAAATATTAACGCTAATAATGAAATTATTAGCTCTTAAGACACCTAAGGTACAGGTTTATCTTAGTTCAGGTTGAATCTAATTATCATTTTATACCATTTCTGTTCTAGTTTAGGGCGGCACTCGTTGTACAATTGCATGTTAATCTTCTAAATAATCAAATGAATATAGTATGATGATGGTTACCAGTGTGTTATGGGCATACTACACGCACATGCTTCACCACAGAGTTGGTTGTGCAAAACGTTTTGACACACAGTACACCATGCGTGTGGTTGGTAAAACTCATACAGTTTTACACGGGGACCCGTATACAGACCGGCCTGCTCCGGCAAGACCGGGGCTATTTATGAAATAAATATGTATCACAGTCATTTATTTAAAAAAAAAATTGTCATTTCAAAAATAGAAGTTTTTGAAATGAGCGATTTATATTTAAACAAATAGATAGGTACTTGTTTTGTTGTAGCTTCTTTTGAACTGTGTCTTAAGGCTTCACACTAAAGGGGGGAAAGTTCACGCTTTTGTGGGTTTCCTCTTGTAGCTATGCCATTGAGGATAAGAACGTTTTTTGTTAAAGTTAAGAGGTTTTTCTAAAAATTTTGGGCTCTTTTATCAAACGAAACATAACATCAAAACATGTTTGACTCCATTATTCCGCGTGGCTTCAATTCAAATTTGTAATATACACCCCTGCCTAATGGGGCCACGGGTAGGCCTACTGGGGGCACGGGTAGTGTGAAAAGCCTACTCGCCACGGGTAGCGTGAAAATGAAACCCGGGGTCCTGGGACGAAGGCAAAGAAGGAACGGGAGTGGGTTTTTAGTCAGTAAAAGTCTGACACTATCTCCCGCTCCGCCCAAGAGCAAGATTTGTCATAAGATGATTTTCCCACCTAAAAAAAAATATACATCACTATTTTTTATTTAGTACAAAAAAATGGGGCTCTATCTGTACCCGTTACTGATCACATTTAGGTAGTCAAAAGTAAAAACAAACGAAATCCCAAAATTGTCCACGAAAATTGGTTATAATTGGTAAATTCATAATTGAACCAATCATTCATAACAATTGCTACTAGAAAATAATACGCGTGTTATCCCATTTTCATCGTCTTTAATTAATTCATAACCAATTACCTGTACAATATTTCCATTATTTGAGTGACATTTTGGGATATAAACAAACGCTCATAACTTTGCTGTTTATGAATATTATTTATTGAGACTCTACTTAAATAATAATAAGACCTATTCTAATAAGCCCTTTAAGTATTTGCACTAATTAAAAAATAGTGGTGTATATAATTGAAAAAGGAAGGATTGTCGGAAGGCCTCCCACACGTGGACCTGGTGAGGCTAAACAAAAAAATAAATATAAAAAAGCAATATTTTTTTTCATGCACCTGCCATATGTGTCTCCTTCACCCTAGGGTGAGTGGTAGAGAATGCCTAAGGCATTAAGTCTACATCTGTGCCTTTGGTTGCATAATTAAATAAAAGTCACAATAAATCCAAAATGCTGGAGTATTATTTAAAAGCTGCTTTTTTTTTTAAATTTGATATTAACCATTGCTTGACTGCGATCCTACCTGACAGTAAGCAGTGATGCAATTCGTTTTTATCATTGAGGTAATAAATAATATAAGTAAGAAACTCGGCCTATCATATCCTTCCCTGCTGGGCCACACAAATTCTCTCTGTCAGACCCCCACGCAGTTTAATTACAGGTACCTAATTAACCAAACTCGAACAGTCCGATACTAATACTATGCGTTTAAAATAAGAATACGATCGACTTAGCGCCATGTTGTGACGTCATAACTGACAAATTGAATCCGGGTGAGCAAGACAAGATATTTTTAAATTTTTATTAACGAATCATGTAAGAATCTAGGTCTTCAATTCCATTCATCTCTGCATCACTGTGTGAAGTGTCTAGAATGGAAAAAAACGAATTGTTACCAACAATGAAAACAAGAAAGAATACAGTTTTTTTTTATTAATTATGACTTCAATAATATATTTACCCGATTAAGATTAAACAATAATGTTTTTGTCACTTAGATTGAATTAAGACTGTTAAACAAAGTTAAAAAAAAAATTGTTATTGTTTTGCAAATAAGTTTCCTTTGCAAACCGTACTTTTCAAGCAACATTTGACAGTGAGAGGTCATTGACGTTCCTATTCTTATTTCAATCGCAATGTCCTAATCGGTTTAATTTTGGAAGTATTCCGTGTACCCTAATTCCAAATCATTTGTTCCACAGTCATGGTCTCTCGTGGGTATAGTCCTCATGATTGCAGCCGGCCTCATCATGTTCACATACAAAGCCACGCAGTTCAACCTCCTCGGTTTCAACTTCCTCCTCATCGCATCCTTCGCGGCCGGGTTGCGCTGGACCTTCGCGCAGATGCTGATGCAGAAGTCCAAGCTAGGCCTCCATAACCCTGTGGACATGGTGTTTCACGTGCAGCCCTGGATGTTCATATCGCTGCTGCCGTTTACGATCATGTTTGAAGGTAAGGTTCCTGTTAGATTTACTGAAATACGATTGGTAGCCGAAACCGTAACTGTACTCGAATGTTCGGCTCTTCTTCCGGTTTCGGCAGTTACTGAAACCGAAAACGAATCAGCCGCGGTAACAGAAAACTAATTTGGTAACTAAAACATAAAAATAATATTTTGATAAAAATTATATTTATTAAGCAAATAAATTTTAAAAACACACATCAATTTTTTTGTCAGTTTAAATTAGATGAGGCTAATGTTTTCTACTAGCTAACTACCGTGAGAAGAAACACCGAAATAAATTCAGGGGTCAAAGTCACTTTTAAAGTTTATACGACAAATATGTAATGGTCAAATCAAATTTCGACGGTTGAAAGGCTAATTGATCTAAACGACATTTTTTCCAATATTGAGTTATATACATATTCGGAATCAGCAAATTTTCTCCGTCGTTTGAGTCAGTTTTCAATTTTTTTTTTTTAATGTCGCTTATATCAATTAGCCTTTCAACCGTCGATATATAGATAGATCTCAGAGATATGAGTAGTAACTCTAACTGTATTTCGATTTAGTTATGTTTATTTATATAATTATAACTTTCATAAACTACAGAATAATCGATAAATAGACGTTTGCATAAAACTTATAGCATATATAGATGAACGAATCGGTTAGTTTTTAAGCGTCTATCACAACCGTCAGCTCAAAGACGCTAGTTTCTGTCGAAAGAAAAAATAACGCAAAGCTTCCCGAACAGGCCGCTGCGCAGCCGAGTTGGATTTGACGATTTACCTCCTTCTCGAAGTTAGACCTACCTAACTGGACCATTCATCCCAAGTAAACGTAATCGACTTCAACTTTAAGTGTAGAGTGTCCAATCTTGATAGAAGTAGGTGTTATATGCATGGTTGTTTATCATGATCTTGGTTTTGTTGTGCTTAATTATATTTATCACTTTCTCATAACTAAGTAATCGGTAAATCGACGAATACATAAATATTATAACATTAATACAAAGTTGAATAAGTCGCTCAGTTTTTAGGCACATCATTTATCACAACTGTCAGCTCAAAGACGCTCTCAAAGTTTCGGTTGTGCCGAATATTCGGCCTCTTCTTGGCCTAGCTCCAGCCGAAACCAGTTTTTTCGGCCGAAACCGAACCGCTTCGTAGGTTTCTAGTTCCTGTGGCGGTGGTGCGAGTTGTTTTTACATTGACATGATTGAAACGTTTACCACGTTTGGTCTCCGATTGGTTAAGAGCTTGGAGCGAGGCAATCGGAGTACCGAACGTTGTAAAAGTGTCGATGAAGTCAACACGCTCTAGGCACTCAGAAGTTTTAGGTACCTATGTTTCTCGTACATGGTGTAACTCGAACTTGATTCAATAAATTAAAACTGGAAAAATACTGCGTTTTTTGAGTTTTTATTTTTTCACGGTATTGTTTAGCCCTCTTTGGGAAAATGTTTCATCGTTTTACCTCTCTCTATTCATCAGCATCTGATGATTTTGATAAAAAGACTGGATCATGGCAGACTATAAAGGAGATTGAGGGCCGAACTAGACAAGATTTCGCCAGAACTGGAAAAAAATAATTGATTGCTTGACGCTTCTGTCTCCGCCTCAGATTCAATTCCGATTCCGATGGACAAAACTTAAAAACTCCGGTTCGGATTCGAAACCTTTACGGTCCGGACTAAGCGTTACGCCCCCTCGTTTATACTGCGTACATCGAAAGACTGGAACAATTTGCCTGATGCGGTCTTCCCGGGCGATTATAATTTGGGTGTCTTCAAGTCTGGAGTGAATAGGCTCCTTATTAACTAGTGCGCCTCACCATTGACGATTACATCACTGCTTACCATCAGATGGGATCAACCACTTTCGTTACAATCCTACTATCGAACATGTGCTAACACTTAATAGCCAGCCTCATGTAGTTTAAACTTACAAAAAAAAAAAAATTACGTGTAAAAGTGTTTTTTAAAACCTATTTGAAAAATTAAAATCATTTACCATCATTTATCAATAAAAGAAAATTCTATCTGCACAGCAACTCTAGAACAATTTATGCTAAAAACCGTTGTCGCATGGTTGCGTTGATATATGCGAGAGCCTAGACGTCACCTTGATTCACCACTAGTGTCATATCATTAAGAACATACACATGACATACGATGGCTATTTACATAATCTTCATAATTTATACTTAGGGCATACGGAAAGTTTCTGAATTTTGATAAATAAGGCTAGATATAAGACTTGCGATACATTTATTGCTTTTCAAAGTAAATTCCCTCTCAATAATAATTCATTTTTGCATTCGCTTAAAACTGTACAAAACAGTTGGACCAGTTTTCTTTAGGGACCTCTGCATTCACCGATTCAGAACCCGTAAAACGTGTGCCTCTAAGTTTCTCTTTAATTTTTGGAAACAAATAGAAGTCGTAGGGTGCAAGGTTCGGGCTGGAAGGCGGATGCGTCACCAGTTCCACATCTGAAGCTTTGAAATAGGCTTCTGATACTTTAGCGGAATGTGAGGATGCGTTATCTTGGTGGAGGAGTCCATTGCTTCGAAGACGTTTTTTGCGAACTTATTCTAAGACTTTGACTAAGCAAGTGTTGACGTACCAATCTGCAGTCACTGTCCTTTGATCTTCAAGCGATACTGTAGTGTAGTGTCCTGATTACCGAAAAAAGAAGCAACCATTTTTTACCAACACTTCGACTTTTCATAATTTTCGTCGGCAAATCTTCAAAAGGGCCCACTCTGCCGACTGACTTTTTCTTTCAGGTTCAAAGCAGTACACCCAGGTTTCGTCACCTTTCACGATATTATAGACAGCCAATGACTGCCCTCCATTAAACTTTTTTATCATTTTAAGGCACCATTAGACACGCAGTCGTTTCAGGTCCTCCGTTAGGTCATGTTGTACCCATCAAGTGCAAAGCTTCCGAACCTTCAGATGCACGTAAAATGTTTTGCATTTGGTTTATTCCAATGCCTAACAAAGCACGAATTTGCTGACAAGTAATTTTTTTGTCAGTTTCAATAAGCTGTCGTACGGTGTCAATTTTCGAGTTAACCGCAGCTGCCGGCCAACCTTCACGTACCTCGTCATAGAGATGATCACGTCCACGTCTAAATTCTCCAAACCACGAATACGCAGCTGCGACATGGTGCTTCATCACCTAATGCCAATTGAAGTCTCTGACAACTCTCTTGTTGACTTAAGCCACAACGAAAATCTTAAAAAAATCATTAAACGAAAATGTTCACGAGTTAAATTCATTTTGATAGCGACACACAATCTTCGAAAGGACGCCACAATAAAAAAAAAATAATGACAGCATCGCAAATTAAAAAGTAACATGCTCGCAAAGAGTTCCATTTTCGAAATCTATAATTGTTTTTTCATTCATTTATTGTAAGTGGCCAGATCTAGAAACTTTCAGTATACCCCACGTACAGCACAGCCTATTGACTTTCAAATCTTACGTATTGTTCACTAAACTTAGATACTGTTCAGCTAAATGTGCCTGGTGTAGATAAATAGTGAGCTAACATTTATGAACGAACTAAGTTTTATATATTTTTTTACAGTGTTACTAATTAATCGGTACAGTCGATAGTAATTTTTAAAAGAGCTGAAAAGTATGTATGTTACCAGCAATCTGTATAATCCGGTATTCTATACGATACCTAGGCAATGTACAAAATACCTAAAACGTGTAGGTAATGTATGAAATATTATTTATTTTATACTTTGCCTAGGTATTCTATAGCGAATGCGCAGCCGGTAATGTGTGTAAAAGACGAGAGCAAGGAAGGTGATGTAATTTTAGGGCATCCCGAGACGGACATTTTAGGTTAGAAGGCTAAAGCAGGAGCGGATCTTCTACATCCTTTTCCCTTCTTCCCTGTTTACGTCTTTTAACCACATTCATTTTAAGTAATAGAACATGTTTTTTTTTACCCGTCATTTTATAGGTAGCCTGGTTAACATTGATAAATAAAGAACAAAATCTTTTTATTTTACACTTTGCCGGTGGACCAGCAGGTACTCTATACAATCCCTGGCCCCTTTTTTCCTTCCCTCTTTCTTCCCCTTTTCTTTCTTTCTTTTCATATCTTTTATTTATCTTTCCATATTATATTAACTTCTCGTTCTCACCGAACTGACTATAAGCTATTACGTAGTGCGTTGTCACTGACTCTCGGTGGCCGATTATTGTACTACGCGTAACAAGCCTACTTTTTTGTTCGAACGCATACTGCAGACTGAGGCCACGTTCACACTGGGGCTGACAGTGAGCGTACTCACAGTCGGCGGCGGACAATACTTTTAGTGTGAACGATGCCTTAGAAGATAAGTAGTTATATATCTATGTGACCAGTTAAGCCGCGTTCCCTCTATGTCGTAACGGTTTATTTATCGTCGGACGACTATCGTCTCTAGCTGTTCCCATTATAATAACTGTTTATCGGGGCCACGACAGATAGTCGCAAAAACGACACATGATTAACCGTCGCTTTTTAGTCCTGGCAAATTTATATCGTTTTACGACTGACGTGCTAGCCGTTCCCACTATCATACCCATCTAATGTCACCGCAAAAAATGTCGTAGACGATAATTAATCGTGACGTCCTATATGTCCTATAGATCACGTCCATTTAAATTTATAAGTGACGACACTTAATAAAACTACACGACTATCTGTCGTCACGACAAAGTGGTCACGCGGCTTTATTTTTGCAGCGGTATTTTCATATAAATAGATTTAAACTACAATAACTCTCCATGTACCAATCACTGATATTGGAAATTAGCTTCAAAGAGGTTAGTAAAGATGCCTTCAAATATAGGTTCGGAAGTAATGTAGGAAGCTTATTCATGTTTAAGCTTCAAACGCACAACACAGGAAATCGCATAGGAAGTAGCTGCCTTTGATTGAATGGTGAAAAATGCCTTCCACATCCATCGGCGTCTACTTTTAAACTTGTTAAATGACGCTTTTTAAGTAGGACCCACGTACTGGAAGACGCAGCGAAGTAAGGCCTCCCACAACAAGGTGGACCGATGCCTTGATTAGGGTCGCGGGAATCTGATGGATGCAAGACGCACGGGACCGCTCGTTATGGCGACACTTGGGGGTGGCCTATGTCCAACAGTTGACGTCTTTCAGTTGAAATGATGATGATGAAGCAGGATCTTGCTCGAGTTTTTTTTTAGTATGGTTTCAGATTGAGCTTAAGATTGGCTGGCTACGCCACCATGGTGTCCCTTCCAGTTTAGTACGATAGAGCTGCATGCATTTTCTTAGATGTGCAAACTGGCAGCACCGCTATGGCGTCCGAGTAAGCTACGGGCCTTAGAAATAAATTCTGACTACTTAGCCAATAAAATTATTTCTGATGTCCTTCCTCGTCAATTCCAGGTTTCGCTTGCTACGACCACCTGCAGAAGATGTCTGCGGAGAAGCTGGTGCCCACAATTCTGAAGGTGTCTGTCGGGGCCACTTTAGCCTTCGCGATGGAGATCAGCGAGTTCCTCGTCGTCACCTACACCTCTAGTCTCACCCTTTCTATCTCTGGTATATTTAAGGTATGAGAACTGTTTATAGAGCGTCCAAGCCGAGATGCTTTTTCACCAATTTTCATCGTTTTTCATACAACCGCTCGATTACGACGTTACAACACATCTTTATCAAGATATTTTGGAAATACAGATATCTGCATAATCTGCAGTTTTGCATGAAATTTGGCCATTCATAATGTACTCAAATGAATAAAGTCAACAAAAAAATTATATCAAAAACCTTGAAAATTTAATCAAGATTCTGAATGACGTAAAAATTTTCCAAAAACTTCTACAAGTTTGAAAAAAAAAAAAACATATCCTAGATAAATTTTTTGAAATATTCGAATGAATTCCGGAATTACCGAATGCTAACAGAGCGTTCAAGTTTTGTTTTTATTTTTTCGCGATGCCTTTTTATCGAACATTGCGTTGGATGAACCAACAAGCTTTTAAATCAAGCTCAGGTTGGCGATAGACGAGTGGAGTTGTTGCACTTAAAAAATTTTCTTAAGCCCTATTTCTTTGTGTATGCAGACGACGAATACGTACATAAAGTTTTGGGAACTCATCTTGCGTATAGCCAAAGAGTGGAATTCCCCACAGCAGTCTGTGTTTCCAGATAGCTACAACCTACGGGTCTTTAAGTCAAGAATTAATAGGTTACTTTTAGGAAAGCATGGTGGGATAGCGGTCAAACGCGGAACTGAATAGTAATAAAAGAAGTGTGCCTACTATATTGTATCTTCGGAACTTGAAAGAAAATAAGTTTATTTGGCGAATTACCCTATTAATTGGTTTCTAATAGGTGTATATGATCTGGGGTGGTTTATTGATGATTTTAATTATTCAAATGCCATAAATAAATACGTGTTTGAGCAGTTGTACTTCGCGGGTTCAAACACAGCCAGGCGCAATACTTTGTGTAATTTATTTCATCACCACTGCTCTCAAAACGGTGAAGGAAAACATCGTGACGAAAACATGTCCTAGAACCAAAAATTCGAAGACTTGTGACGCCCACCAACCCGCACTGGGCCCAAGTGGTGCCTTACGGCCCATTCCCTCTCTTAAGAGAGGAGGCCTGAGTCCCAGCAGTGGGAACGTTACAAGGCCGACTATGCTAAATACGTGTTATGCCGCCAATCATATTTTATGTAACATACAACTTGATACTGACCTACAAAAATGCAAAAAAAAACTTGAGAAAGTTTGAATTTCGCGGGCTACTCTTAAGGTAGGAAAACATCTAATGACTTCTCCCACTCTTTAACGAAGCGAGAGGGCGAGTCAGACTTTTACTAACTAATACATATATTCCTTCAGCTGCCCCTTACGTCTCAGGATCACGAGTTAGCCTTTCAGAAGTCATGGCTCCAGTAGGCTTCGGCCCTGCTGGGCCTCTACGGTTTTGATGAAATCTCTTTAAGGCGCACTTGGAACACTACGCGCCTTCAATGACTATAGCTCGGTCCGACGGCGAGCTACCCAACGCACGTCGTCCGGCAGCCTATCCTTTCTATAACATCGACTTTAAACATTCCAGGAAATGTGCATCCTAGTCCTTGCCGTCGAAGTCAGTGGCGACGTGCTCTCCCCGATCAACGTGGTCGGGCTGGGAGTCTGTCTCCTCGGCATCATTGGGCACATCATCCACAAGGTGCTCTTCATCAAGTCCGTGGCAGGCACAGTTCACGCTATCGACCAGGATTTCGACGCTATCAAAGATTTTGAAACCATCCGACGGACTTCGAAAGCCAAGGGCGAGCATGGTAAGCCGCTACTAGAAGATCAGGCCTGGCCTGAGAGCGAGGAAAGCGATTTTGACAGCAATGTAGTGCTCTTCGAGGTCTTGCAGCGCCGTGATGGTAAGTAGATAGGTAGTTGCAGGAGTTCCGATTGGTTTTAGCATGATTTTCTTGACGCGGTCTGAGTTTGTACGATTTTCATCCAAACATACTATTAAAGATAAACGCAGTTTTACCATAAAAACATTTAATTATAACTACAAACTATTCAAAAAGTTTATCATGGTGTAAAGTGGTGTAAAGGGCGCGTAATTCTCTTCGACGGTCAAAGATAACGACGGTAAAATGTTAAAAATGCAAATAAAAAGCTATCATATGACATTAATCTGAATTCTGGGTATTGTGGCTGGGGACTGGGGAACAGCTCTATTCTAATATGGGCATTATTCTTTACAATTTCGATATAGGAATTCGAGAAATATAATTTTAAAAAAAGGAAATAAGGAAACGAAACAAAAAAAGGAAGCAAAATTAAAATTGTGTGCCTTGCGGCCACACTAAAATAGGTCCAGTTCAGCATGAATGTCAGTTAACTAGTGCCTGACGTTGGTTTTCAACTGCACTTGAGGTTGTGACGCAAGGGCCGTAAAAAAGTTTAATTCAAATAGAATAGTTGGGCAATTCTTTGAAACCGAAAGATTGTCTCATTGATCTGGCCTAATTTTTTTCTTTACAATTTGATATTGTTATTTGCATATTAGTTTTTCCCGATAACTAAATGTATGAAAGGCACTCATTTGCGCCCAATGGCTTACGACACAAAATAGATAGGCACGAAAAAAACCTAGGCCAGATGAATGAGACATTGTCGTGGTTTCGTCACCCAGGTAATAGGATTCGCTGACATCTATACTATACTAAGAAACAGTTCTGTCTATCTATATATATATATATATAAAATACAACCGTTACTGACTGATCTGATCTATAGTGGCCTTACTTTAATCTTAAATATCAGTCGTGCGAACGAAAAAGAGGGGTGGAGCTATTCATCCTATCTAGCTTCTATTGAGGTTAAAAGCAGGTTACATACAAACTTTGGACCCCCGTTTCATCTCCTTAGAGGGGTAAATTTTGAAAAATCCTTTCTTAGTGCTCGTATACATCATAAAAGGAAGCTTTGTGCAAAATTTCACGTTCCTAGTCCTAGAAGTTTCGGCTGTAGATTAATATGTCAGTCAGTCAGTTTCGATAGAACAGTATAGATCTTTATTAGAAATAAAAGTACAGGTTACAGGTCTTTGTCAAGTTTGATAATCCATGCACTTGTCGAATCAAAACTCCAAAGACTTGAGAATCGACGCCGAGTTGCTAGCCTGTCGGTTTTCTATCGATTACACTTCGGGGAGTGTGCGTTTATAAAATACTTAGGGCTAAAACACAAAGTAAAACAGACACATTCAAGTTTATAAAATACAGATAACTAAGTGTTTTACCATCTGTTTAATAGCAATCAAGCAATTCTAAAAGCCTGTGAAGCAAACATGTGTTATTTCTATGAAAATCGTACCAACTTGCCATAGCGCCAGCACTTGTTTCTCCTATTGTTACTATAGATATAAATTTGTAGTTGAAAACTCACGTATTTTTGTACGAAATCATTCTGTTTTATGTTTCAATTCTGTTTCTTACTGTCCTTTACTCTGTAAAAAAAACATGGATCGATAAGCAGACGAATCCAGGTGAATGAACTAGTTTAATAAATAGGGTATTTGACTACTATGAAAAATTTATAAGACCTATTGTTATTTTGAAATTGTTGCAAAATGCATTTTTGGTGAACAAATCAAAAAAGTAAAATATGTTTGTATTTAATGGTACCCTACGAAGTCACTATAGCTATTATATCTAGTGAATTTAGATGATAGAATTGCTGTTTAGAATGGCTTTGGAAACACTTCGCCATTTTATAGTGTTAATCAGACATTCTATGTTTTTAGAAAACGCATAGAAAAAGTCTGGTCAAATATCCTTTTTTTATTACTTGTTATGGTTATTTTTTTTAAATAATAAGTAGTATATACAAAAAAAGAGTTTCATTAGTACAGATGCCACTGTACTAATGAAAAACATTGACAACAACATTTTAATCTCTATCTTTTTAGTCTTTAATCACTTCGCCTGCTTTAAGGGATTTTAATATCTTCAATAGTGATTTTTGTTTTTAAATTTCTTTATCTTTGTTAAATAGTATTTCGCTTTCAAATTGTTGTTCTGCTAGAAGGCTCTGTATGTTTAAACGATTGAATTACTATTAAAACTTATATCTGTGAACTATCTGTACCTACCAAACCTACTACTTATTTCCTAAGCACATGACATTTTGATAAGGAGGCTTTTATGTTTCTTCATTTGCATATACAACATTAATTTTTGTATATGCGAAACCCGAAACACGTGTCTAGTATTTTTATGTAAAGAACTTATGTAAAAAAATTCATAACTGTATCATAAAAATTCACAAAGTTATAAGCTTATTATGTTATCCGATTGTCCACAAAAATATATTGGGCCATCGGGTGACCGAGGGGTTGATATGCTGCCGCATCCAGCGGTGTGCTAGCACTTAATGCCCGCTATAACCTGTCGTGACCTGTGTTTTACTTAGTGTGCAAGTTACAACCTTTTTTAAATAATTATTGGAAACGATTCAGTTACTGATTCTGAATAAACTATATTCAGGTTTCATATATACTAAAAATAGTGTTGTATAAGAGGCTAAATCCTGACTTACTCACTATCACATCATCGCCCAGCCCAAACCGTTGGTCCTAGAACGTTGAAATTTTGCACAGAGGTGCCTTTTATGATTTATACAAAGAATATAAAGGTATATTTTAAAATTTACACCCTGAGGGGTGAAATCGGGGTCCAAAGGTTATATGGAGACACCTACTTTTACGCAGGCGAAGGAAAAGAAGCTAATTTACAAATAAATGATATAATATAGACAGATACCTACTTATGTAAAGTATACACGCTTACCTAAGTTACAATCTACATTTCTAACATTAAAAAACGTCTAAATCAGTCCGTTTTACTATACAATTTTAACTTTTTTTACTCAAAATATTTCAATTAAGAATATATAACCAAGCTTAAAAATTAAATTAAATAAAAGTATAACCTCGTCGTCATCATCATTTCAGCTGAAAGATGTCCACTGCTGGACATAGCCTCCCGTAAGTTTCGCCATAAAAAAATGGTCCTATGGGTCCTATGCGTCTCGCATCCAATGCATTCCCCCGATTCTCACCAGGTCATCGGTCCACCTTGTGGGGGCTTTCCAACGCTGCGTCTTCCGAAAGAAAGAAAGTTTGGCAATTCTTCTTGGTGAGACTGTATCGTTTGTCAAAACAACTGTCTGTATATATAAAAGACAAAGTCTTTACTCATCAACGCAACCCAAGGCACACACACTGAAATTTTGCAAAAGTGCCTTTTATGATTCAAAGAATAAGATAGGATTTTCCAAAATTTACCTCCTAAGGGGATGAAACAGGGGTCGAAAGAAACTGATACCTACTTGGCAGTTGGCAGAAGATGGCCGAAAATAAGGCTCAATTTCGTATGTCATTTTAATTTGTTATTAGTTGCAATCACATGTCACTAAACACTCACACACACAATCACATATGCCATCTTCCTGGAACGAAAATGAATGCATGTAATTTTTATTTAAATGGGTGATTCTTTGAAACCGAGAGGGTGTCTCATTCGTCTGGCACAGTTTTTTCTTTACAATTTGGTATTTTTATTTGCATATTAGTTTTCTCCGATCACTACTGACCTACGACACAAAATAGATAGGTACGAAAGCTAGGCCAGATGAATGAGATGTTCTCTCGGTTTCAAAGAATCGCCCAAATACGCGTTAGTAGTTGTGATTGGTTGAATGAATTTAGTATTTGCATTTGTTTTATATGTTACTAGCGGTCCCGGCAGACGTTGTTCTGCCCAAAAGCGGGATTTAGTAAAAAAAAAAATTACCCTACTCTACCCTACTCTACCCTACTCTACCCTACTCTACCCTACTCTACCCTACTCTACCCTAAAAAAAAAAAAGTACCCTATGTCCGTCTCTTGGTTCTAAGCTACCTCCCCACCAATTTTCAGCCAAATCGGTTCAGCCGTTCTTGAGTTATAAGTGGTGTAACTAACACGACTTTCTTTTATATATATAGATACTAAACAGCAAATAGCACTAAAACGATTTTTTTTTCATGAAAATAGCATTTAAATTGGTTATTATCAGAAGAAGCAGTTAGCATTTCAAATATTGGTGTGAGGAAGAGTGGGGGCTTGGTGGGAATCTCAGTGTTTCCTTTGTACGCACGTGACCTAATGGCATTGACGTCACATTTCAATGTGTGCATCCTTATTCTGTAACTTGACAGTTTCCTCTTCCAAGGTTTCTAACTTACATTTTTTTTTATTTGCGGCTTTTGTTTAGTTTGCATTTTTGTTATGTAAGCACTTAATATGGATAATTCATAAATATTGGGTTGCTTTATAACTCTAAGAAAGATGGATGCAGGCGCGCTGACTCCATGAGAAATAAACAGTGGGTGCCGAGCACTGCTGAGAATAGACATCAAGAAACAGATCAGGAGTCGCCTTTTAGGGATGAGCGTTTTTTCATTATCCGACGACCCGTTTAGCGCAGTGGTTTTTAGCACCGTTTGAGACGCAAGAGTCGCGGGTTCGATTCCCGCACCAACACAAATGTTTGTTGATGAAACAGATATTTGTGTTGGGTCTGGGTGCTTGTGATACCTTCGTTGTTCCGCAGTATGTAAGTAGGACATTTATTTATTTGTCGGTCGATCACTGTGCATTTCTCTTCTCACACTTCGCCACTTTTTCGAGTCAACAAATAGAGTATGAGCGCCCACGTGGTTTTCTAAAAGCCGGCGCCCCTGTGGTTGCAATATTCCTTTCATTTCCACGTTCGACTAGAGACAAAGGAAGGAAATAAAGATAGAAATAGTTACATATTGATAAAAAATAATGTTCAACTACCCAATAAGGAATATGCATTAAAAACATTATTTGTTATGTAACCAGTTCATCAATGAATATATAAAAATAGAATACTAAATGTCAAAACAAAATTAAAACTTAAAAAATTAAAACAAGACAGAAAAACAAACGAGATATCAATTTTAAAAATATATTCTCTCATAATCTCTTTGGCCAAGACGCCATTTTCTATGGTGGCTGTAGACTTTGACGTCAAAGTTCTCTTTCTTATAAGCAGCTTTGAAGCTTTATACCTTCGATGTTGATGAAGATATCTTTAAGTCAAGAGTGAATAGGTTGCTTCTAGGTAAGCGCGCTCCATCATCGACCGCATCGTCGCTTTCCATCAGGTGAGATAGCGGTCAAGCGTGAACCAAGTCAAGAATAAAAAATATTTTAAAAAGTCTTTCATATTTGTTACCAGAGATAAAAATGATAAAATATGCCTATAAAAAATTGCATGCAAATTCACAACCAATCAAATCATTCCACTTGGGTGTCAAATTATTTCTTTCCAGAAAGTGGGGCATAAATTAATAAAGGAAATATTTCTTGGTTTATTTGTAGTTCCCGCTAATTCTAAGAGATGGCGCAACGGGGGTCGCAATGAAAGGATTGCTACTGAGAACAAAATACACGACCGTATGTATTGAAACTAATTTTTATACACTTACCCTTTAATCGCCTTCGTCGGATATATCCGACACTCGCGTTTATTCCGCCAGGGCCGACCAAATAATCCATCTTGTCAGCTCTTGAAGAGCTAACCAAGATGGAGGGGTGATTCTTTGAAACCGAGAGAACGTCTCATTCATCTGGCCTATCTTTCGTACCTATCTATTTTGTGTCGTAAGCCACTGCGCGCAAATGAGTGCCTGTGACACATTTAGTGATCGGGGAAAACTAATATGCAAATAAAAATATTAAATTGTAAAGAAAAAACTAGGCCAGACGAATGAGACACACTCTCGATTTCAAAGAATCACCCGACGTATCCAGTTACAAAGACACGACCCTGGCGAATAGGATGCGAATACAGTCGTAGGAGTAATCCGACGTGTGCGATAAAGGGTTAAAAAGACAAGCCGTAAGAAGTACTGTTAAAACATTATTGGAAGTGTTATAGTGATAATCTCTCTGACTGTTAATGAGAACTGTAGTGTTTAAATTAATGTATGTATGTTAGTAAAAGTGCCTGTGAATTTTTCGCATGAACATTTACTTGTCCCACCAAAGATATTTCGAAGACATCATAGGTAGAGGTACTGTCTCTCTAAAAACTTCTATATTATACAAATTGTAACAACACTAAACATTTGTAAATAACCAAGAAAAAATCCTTTATTTCGAATCTAACAAAGCCATTTCTTGTAGTGAAAAATGAATTCTAGAAAATACGCACAGTAAATTATTGTTTAGTTATATGCATCGCAGTATAGTGATAACGCACAATAATAATACTTATATACATTAGCTTAATGGGGCGCATAATTATAGCAAATCGGTTAGGCGCTCCGCTTCGCTGTATGAGAATATGAAATCC
This sequence comes from Mythimna pallens, assembly GCA_961205895.1. Taxonomy (NCBI): domain Eukaryota; kingdom Metazoa; phylum Arthropoda; class Insecta; order Lepidoptera; family Noctuidae; genus Mythimna; species Mythimna pallens. The sequence continues at coordinate 4,356,173 of OY540824.1, forward strand.
GACTCAAAAGGTACCAGAGTCACAAATACGTGTCGCTATTGTAAAAAAAATAATTGTAGACAATCATGACTATAAAATTAAATGTAATATACTAGGTTACTAGGTTATCAGACCAAGATCTTGAAACTTTATCAATAGGTTATGGCAAAGTTAGAAATGTGACCTGACTTGAAAAATCAGCTATTTATAATCCATTAAATTTAAACAATCTTTTTTACTGTTTGTTCAACTGATTTTGAGTTTTATTGCTTTGGTGGCATGACAAATGGCGGCTGCAGGAAATAATTGGGAACCAATTTTTTACTTTAAATGCCATCCTAAAGCCTACTATAGAATAGATCTGGATCCCAGAGCTGTCTAACATCCGCCGCCGAGATTCCGATCCTGATTTCCGGCCACCGTAGGCGCGGGCTTGCGGACGGCGAGTAAGAAGTCGCCACTTCATCCGCCTTTTATAAAGAGTTCGCGGGAAAATACCAAACCAACTAATCGTGTCCGCTTCACTTCGCTCGTCGCCTCACCGCACCCACGTGCGTGACACGTCTGCCACCGCATTAGTGAAAACTTTTCGTATTTATGAGTGCTATTACACTCTGAAAGGTTGCAAATGAATTAAAAGTGTTTAGTTTATATAACATTTATCTTATTGTCCAGCAGATAAAACAAATAGAGCTATAGATTTAACCGCCCGCTTCTGATTGGTCCGACAAGTGTTTTCGCGTGCTATTCGCCAAGATCGTGTGTTTGAGCCTGGATACTCCATCTCGTTTAGCTCTTCGATCCCCATAGGTGACATAAAAGCTGACGAAATAGAGTATTTGGTCGTGTATGTGCGACCTTGGTGAAATAAAGGCGAGGGTGTTTGTCGGATATAGCCGACGTAGGCGGTTAAAGAATTAAGGTTTATGATGTGTTTAACCATACAGAGTATTCTACAATAATATCAGAGATTTTTTATGCTTAATACAAAAGTGAGATTAATTAAAACATCTTTAATTTGTTTTTAAAGTATCCCAATTTGATCGTTTCACACATTCATTGTGCGTACAGCTAGGGAGTGGAATTCCTTGCCGGAATCTGTGTTTCCTGATGGCTACAACCCGGGAATATTTCAAGTCGAGAGTGAATAGGTTATTTCTAGGTAAGCGCGCTCCATCGTCGACCGCATCGTCGCTTTCCATCAGGTGAGATAGTGGTCAAGCGCGAACCTATCAAGAAAAAAAGTTGTTTGAATATAAAAATTACTTATCGAAGAATCTATTTTTTTTGAAATTTTCACAAATAATGTATTTCTGTTTTTGCCATAACAAACAGAATAAATATTTAAGTCTGGCTCCCATACAGAAAACGTGATGTATTTTTGGCGTTTTTTTTGCTCTATATTAATAATAGTTATGATTAGAGGTCGGAATTAGGTAGAGTTATTCATGTACTTATACTGATTTCATACAGCAAAAGCATAAAGTAGATATGCCGTAAATTACGAGATAAAATTCTTCCTGCATTAATGACGAGGAGGAAGAAGTGTATAAATTTGTTAACCTCACTGAGGTGACGTAGGTTGACGTAGAGAGATCTTTTTCAATGTAAAATACTACTAAAAATTTTATGTTAATTATCTTTGTTTTATTTATCTCGGAGGTTTTTATTATTATTTATTTGTAATATTGTTGCCCACACGGGATTTTTCATTAGAAATCCCGGGAAGATCCATATTAATATCAACATATCGGTGCAAGTACATGTATATTTCTACCTAATTCCGACCTCTGGTTATGATATAGTGTCTCATGTTGTATAGACAATGGGACTTCGCCGGTTGTTTTTTAATTAAAAAAAAAAGTAGAAATCTTCTAAAGGAGCGCTGAGTGATTTATTTTGTGGATATTGAATGAGACAGCGCGGTCATGTTCGGTTATGTAACGCTCGTTCGGGTAAAGTCGGTTTTCGTCGGCGGACCTCACCGTGTAGATACAAAGTTTTCACTTTTGTCGTGTAGTTGATACTAACCATTTTTACTGAAATCAACCAATCGGAACTCTGTATAGCGAAACAAAATCTACGGAAATAGTATTTTTAATATATTGATATTTTTATACTTACTAAGACAACGCTATTATAAGTTTTAGAAGTATATTTTTTTTTTACATGTTTCGTACGAAAGAGATTTAAGAATTTATTTTTCATTCACAAAATGAAATAAACTGTAAATAATGTGGTTCTAATTTTATACTTCCCGAAATTTTCCTTAAATTATATATAAATGACGAGTGTTTAACAATGATTAATGTAATTAAATTTTAGAAAATTTTGTTTAAATGACGTTTCCTGTATATTTATTGTTTGGTAATTGAGTATTGAATGGTGTTTTTTAATACACTGACGAGCAAAGAAACTGCATTAAAGTACAGGATTATAATTACTTCTGAAACATTAGCATTTTTTTTTTAACCGCACTATACTGCGTATACGGTGGAGGTGTGCCCCGCTTGGGCAGAGCAACGCCGTGTCCTCGTGGGGGCGATCGGCGGCGGCGATCTCTCGCGTCGGGCCTTGTTACAGGCCATGGTCCGTAGCGAGGAGGAGTGGCAGGCGGTCGCTTCCTTCTGCGAAGCAGTAATGCTAGCAAAGGAGGCAGCCGATCGCGTGAGGCAACGGTCCTCACGCCGAAATCGGCGCCGGGATTCCGATCCCGATTTCCGGCCACCGTAGGCGCGGGCTTGCGGACGGCGAGCAATGGGTAGCCCGCCGTCCGACCGTCCGGTAACCGTCCGGACCGAGCCCAAGTCGTCGACGGCGCGTATTGTTCCACGCGCGCCTCAGGGAGATGTCAGCAAATCGTAGGGGCCCAGCAGGGTCGAAGCCTACTGGGGCCATGGGTAGTGTGAAAACGAAACCCGGGGTCCTGGGACGAAGGCAACGAAGGAACAGGAGTGGGTTTTTAGTCAGTAAAAGTCTGACACTATCTCCCGCCCCACCCAAGGGCGGGGGATGTCATAAGATGATTTTCCCACCGAAAAAAAAAAAAAAAACTATACCGCATAGGGTCGTGAGACCAAGGCACAGTATATATATCAGTATAGATATATGGAACAGTATGGAAACTACCTAGAAATATTCGAAACGGCACACTCACACAAACGTACGCATCGACGAGACACCTAAGCGTTTCTCGCGGTCCTGTCAGTAGCGAATGCCAGCCGAACACCGTAGGTCCATATTCAGTGTGTTCACAATACCTTGACACTTGAGGCTTTTAGAAATGAGGACCAACCCCCGATTGCATTAGAAGTTGAGTATTTATATAGTTAAAAAAAAGTGTTGACCCACACTAGGTATTACAGGAGCAGTGGTGGCCGAGAGGTAACGGCCCCGACTTAGAGTCTAAGTCGCGGGTTCAAACCCATCCAGGCGAATTACTTTGTGAAATTTATTTCATCACCACTGCTCTCAAAACGGTGAAGGAAAACATCGTGAGGAAACCGGCATGTCCTAGAACCAAAAATTCGAAGACATGTGACATCCGCCAACCCGCACTGGGCCCGCGTGGTGGATTACGGCCCATTCCCTCTCCTAGAGAGGAGGCCAGAGTCCTAGCAGTGGGAACATTGTGACCTGCTATGCTAATTTGATAGCATTTCAAGCTAAAGTATAATTTTGATTCCCGCACGGAACAAATATTTGTACAGCCTTTATACAGGTATTTCGTATCTGGTTCTCTTGTTTAAGTGAGTTTACATGTCTGTAAAAGCCCCCACAACACAGTAATTATGCTTAGCGTAGAGAAACGTTTTTAAAAAAGAAAAAGAAAACATAATCTTTAGTCTTTTTTTCCCGCTCTTGGGCGGAGCGACAGATAGTGTCAGACTTTTACTGACTAAAAACCCACACCTGTTCCTTCGTTGCCTTTTATACCAGGGCCGAGTCTTCCTTTCAGAATCAGACCCGTGGCCCCTGTAGGCTTCGACCCTGTTGGGCCTCTACGGTTTGCTGACATCTCCTTGAGGCGCGTGTGGAACAGTACGCGCCGTCGACGACTTGGGCTCGGTCCGGACGGTATCATTTTTAGTCTTTGTTCCGTGGTATCACAGGCCTTATCCAGAATACTGACACTCAGTTATATATATATTTTTTAAAATCTCGCAGTACCAGCTTAGATAAAAGCCTTTTGGCCTTGCACAGGTCTGGTTTTTGTTCTTTTTAAATGTTTTTATTGTTTTGTTTTTATTAGTTAGTTTATGTGACTAGTTTAACATTTTAAATTTTATTCTGTTGTTTGTCTTGTGCAAGTTAGTTTTCGGCTTTTTGACGCCAATTAAATCCGCCCTTGCTTTGGAGCATTTTCTTTGAAGGTCAGTGAATTAATAACATAATATAAAGCTTGTAAACAAAAAAGATTACTTACACACTATTTTCTTTGTCATTGTAATTCACATTCCAATTTAATTCAAAATTATTTATTCTCGTTCAAATACCTAGATATTGTAAAACATTTGTAGTTGCTTTAAATGTTCATTGTAACACTTATTGTATGTGTGTTAGACCTTAATTATTATAATATTTGCGATGAAAGTCCCGATTCGGTCTTTGTTACAAAACTGTACTGATAACGTGACTTTTCAAAGAAGTTAATAATATGTTTATAAGGCTGCCATCGCACGGACTGCATCCCAGCAACCGCGCGCAATATATTCACAGTAACTTGCTGCTGCCATCGGCTTCGTCCGCGTGATTAGTAAAAAATATAGGCACAGTAACTTGCTGCTGCCATTGGCTTCGTCCGCGTGATTAGTAAAAAATATAGGCACAGTAACTTGCTGCTGCCATTGGCTTCGTCCGCGTGATTAGTAAAAAATATAGGCACAGTAACTTGCTGCTGCCATCGGCTTCGTCCGCGTGATTAGTAAAAAATATAGGTACTTACGTACGTATACAGTTGTACTTTCTATTTTGTTCAGACAATTTCAACTCCACGCGGTCGACTGCAGTCGTCTGAAGTCAATATTAACTTAACGCAGTCGGCTGGAGTCATGTAGCACGCACTGAGCTCCTAGGCTAGATGTGTGGCGTCAACTGCGCAGAATCAGATCCGACTGCAGATAACTTCATGCAGTTGAGTACTGCGTGCGGTTGCTGCGATGCATTCCGTCTAACGGCAGCCTAATTGTTGTCTGATTGTCCGTAAAGGTTCCTCCAGACAGGCGTGATAGGACAAAACGGCAACCTTGTTTTATAGAAATATTTCTATTGATATACTCGAAAAATATTTGTCTTCTTGTCGTGTCTCGCTTGTCTTTTGGAGCCTTAATTTGACCTTAGTCTTAGTTTTAAACTACGGCTTAGCCCTTGAATTCCAATAGCAGTAACAAATTTTCCTATAAATAACATTCCTAAGTGTAGTATATTTGTGTGATAGCTCTTTAAGTCCCGTATTCAAATTTGCATAAAATATTGACTGTAGTAAACAAGAGAATCTTAAAAACAAAGTATACGTTATATTGGATTTATTGTGACGTAGTTTTTTTATTTCGTATTCCTCTCAACAAACCCTTTTAATGGATACCCATAACATGAGGTTGCTCAGAAAATAACTGGTCTGCCATCTTGGGGAGTCCGCCATATTGGATTTAGAATGACGTCACTTAGATAAGCATGCGTTGTCATGCTGAACATTAACACGTTCAAACAAAGTCCTCAGCTTTATAATAATATTGTAGATTTAAAAAATGCATGCCTTATCTTTGGCAGAATATATGGTTCAAATTTTGTAAAGACTAAGGCCTGTTGTCTGTCGAAGCGGCAACGACAAGACGACATCACGTCGTCCGAGTCTCATAGTTTTTATGCAAGCTTTACGCAGGCGTACACCTTAAGCTACTGTCCACGGACGCGTAGCTTTATAGACGCGTATTCGTCATTATACGCTTAGTGTACGCCTGCTGCTAGTTTACATACAAAACTATGAGATTCAGTCGACGAAGCGGATGCGTTGTGCCGTTGTTGTGTTGATACGCGTCTATGAAGCTATGCGTCCGTGGACAGTAGACCTTAATTGTAATTAAGTCAGCACACAAGTTTTCATCAATATTTGCTTCGAAATAGATACAGTAAAATAGACTTTATTAACACATTACTAAAACCTAATTTCACCCCATAAAATAAAAAAGTAGATAATATACTGTAAAAATAAAATTATCGTATTAAATGGTGCCTTTGATTTACAAAATACAAACTTTTTAAATGTTTATTAATTAATGCCAATTTAGATAATATACATAATTTACCAAAAAATATACATTTACATATTTCAATGTGAATTCACCCACTTTCATATCAGTGAAGGTAAAATTGAAATATTGAAACGTTTTTATATATAAATATTATTATAACAGATAATGAACAATGAAATGATACCCTAACTTAATTGTGAACTCACCCCTATACGCTAAACAAAGCCGGTGTTATTATACTGTAAAATTCAGCCTCTGAAATATGATAAAACGTAAAAGAAATAAAAAAAAAAAAAAACAAAATACAGGGTGTCTTTGACATCGACGCACAAACGAATACCATGGATTCAGTACATGATTCTGGACCCCCTCAGTAGTGGAATTTTTGTCGGTTTTTTCCTGTTTTATTTTTAATATCTACGTTTTTAAATTTAAACTATAAAATCGTTATTCTAACATTTTTAGTGAAACAATATGAATGATTTACTTTTAAAATTAGAAATGTCATCGGGGTTGATTAGAATAATGATTTTATCTAAGTACCCGATGACTTTTTAATTATGTTCTTTTTTGTGTTTTTTTTTTATTAAAAATATCATCGGAGTTGGTTAGATTATCGATATTACACAGTTAAAATTTAAAAAAGTACAGTTTTTTTTTAAATTAGTAAAAAGGTCCAGAATCATGTACTGAATCCGTGGTATTCGTTTGTGTGTCGATGTCAAAAACACCCTGTCTATATTATTAGTACGATTTATTCAGAAAATAGGTACTTATTTTAAAAGTAGATACAGTTTTACCTCAACATTATTTGGCTTTCAAGAATCAAGTATTCAGAAAGCGTATCTAAAATATAAGAAATATAGTAATGTATTTACTTTTAGTAAAAACAAAAAAAAAATAAGGCCCGAATTCTGGAACAAAAATGATCTCAAAATAATGTAACAAATTGACAAGCGTCGACTGCTACGATTGGATGAATGCGACATCGACGCGTCGATTTTTAATGATCATTTCTTTCCGGGAACTGTGAGTGATATTCTTGTCTCGCATAAGAACTGAGTACATATGTAATATCTATATTGACCATTTTTATACGTAACAGAATTTTGGGACTTGTGTGTTACAGCATTTATTGAGTAAATGTGTTTCTATTGTAATCGCCGACACAGCGCAGCAAAACATATTGCTATATTATTCTTTGTTTCCCGTTTTTCTACAACATTTTATTGACATAACTTTATTATAATTATTTGACGATGTCTACAAAATCCAAATAAATTATATTTATGGTCCAAAGAAAAGGTGATTTGTGTTGGCGATTGAAAGACTTTATTTTAATGATTAATTTATTAATTGTTGTTTAGATAAAGAAATGCTAATAATTATGTACTGCTGTTCGCATTGAAAACTTTGAGCAGTTTTGATATTTTAAATTCCTGCTGATTTAACTTCACTACCACTAGATGGCGTTACATTCCATTATTGACAGTTAAAGCGTTTGCGAATTGCATTCGTTCCAAATTCATATTATGTTGTTTAGACAAAATGCGGTGAGGCCACTATGTCGTTGCTATCGCTGATCTCAAAGGGCCAGAAATGTTTTCAATGCTAATAGTAAAAGCTTTTAGTGTGGAAAATATAGTCACTTTATTTATGAGGGTATTTCGCTAGTTGTAAGACATACATAGGCACTCTGAAAAATATCTTGAAATTTTTATGAGATTTTGTATTAAAACAACTGTTCAAATCATAATTTTCTTGTATAAACACTACTTAAAATTTTTCATTGAGTGCTTGTGTATTTCTATTAGGAAACTACCCTCAATGTATGTTTACACATTGCAACAGGTTCGAGCTAATACAAAATTAAATTATGTAGTTGTTCGAACCTGTTAATGAGATCACTTTTTATGTACAGCCAGCCTATGAAAACGTTGACCATACTTAGAACCGTCATATGTAATGACTCGTCAATACACAATGACAAAGTACAAAAGTGATCATAGTTTTCGTAAGCTGATTGTACACTTATTGTACCAATGTAAGACGGTTGTCGTTTGATATTGTCATATTACCTATTCTGTAAAAAATATATCATTTAAGAACCTGTACTGATTTTTATTTATGGCTCTACTAGTATTTTTTTTATTAGCTAGGGTTGTAAAATGACCTGAATGTTAGCTTTTCTTCAGGATATAGTGCGCCGGCAAGAGGTGCGATCTAGTTAGTAGAATATTGTACCTACAGGTCACATTTACCATCTACCCCTTGGACACAGTCTGAACTTGCAAATCTGTCTTGAGAGCTCTTAACCGATAGCGGGCTGAGCTTTTTCAATGTAGAAACTATCCAAACAAATGGTGTATCATCGACCCGAATCGTGTCCCAAACAACCAGTGGGAGTTCCTCCAATGTTTTGATTTTCACCTTTCTTGACCATTGTCTACAAACGTTTGCCTTCCTGGGTTTGAACAAATAAAATTATAGTTGTCCAAGTAGCTAGGTACTTACTTGTCTAGCAGGTAACTGACAACAAAAATAAGAGAATGTTGGCAACAGTCTAAGCGAGGGCATGGTGCATTGGCCACTTAACTGTATCGCGTTGAGTAGAGGTTACGACACGACAATTGAAAATAACTATTCAAAAGTAAGTTTAGCCTTGTGCTTAGATTTTAACTGTCTAGTTAATCGCAGGCAAAACCCGTCTTTATTTCAAAACGGACGCTCTTTTTAAAAAGGCCGCGTTCGAAGTTGTGTAAAACCTGCCTATAGATGGCAGTGATTTCAATGCGATGCGTAGAAGTTATGTCGGTAGATGGCGCTGCTAGCTCCTGGTTTTTCTCTCCCTTTAGCTGAAAGTGGAGCGTCCAGAATCTCGGCCAACAGGGCACTTGGGGTGTGGGGATAAAAGTAGGTCGCGCGTATTGTTATGACGTCATTCCCAATGGCATGACGTTATGTTGTATTTCAACAAACTTTCTTACTGCTTAAATAGCCGAGAGGTGAAAGCTAGGATTGCGAAGTTGGGTGTCACGCGTTCTAACCCGGCCAGCACAAGTTTTGTCTTTTTGGTAGATCTATTGATTCAATACTTTAAAATTTTTAAAATAGTAAAGAACATTGACCGTGAGTTTGAGCCATACAGCGGCGCAAATCCTTGTAATAAATAATAAATAATAATAATAAATAATAAATAATTTATTCAATAAGTAGTTTGTACAAGGCATACAGAGTAGTCTTAACATTAGAGACAAACAGTACACTCAGTATACAGTGGGTTCTAGGACTCCCTTTCCTAAACTAGGCAGAAATTCTGTCTGTATCTTAGAAAAGAGTTTCCAATTTTAGAGGGTCGTATTAGGGTTACAAAAAAAAGAAAAAACAAAAACATTGGGTTGTTAGAGACATACGTGTGTCATTTGAGAGCTAATCGTGGAAATCTGCCGCTATTATAAAAAGTAAAGAAATGAAATTGTCCATATATTTTGCAAAGGATCACTGTGTAAACAGCATAATTTTCTGTGAGAATTACCTCAATAAAAGAGGGGTGAGTTCCGTAGGTTTTGTTGTTATGTAAGTTAGTAATTCTGGACCGTTGAGTGATTTTCAGATCGGTGTAAATTGTTCCTGCCTACGGTCTTTTATTGTTGATGAAATCTAAGGAGTATGATCTAGCGTTTGCAAGCCAAAGCCTGTGCACACATTGTTCAGAAATCCTACTACAAATTCTTTGTGAGACCCATACCCACCTGCCGGTGCTACCGTGGATTGGAAGGACTCCCGTCATTTGCCATCCTGAGACAAAACCCTACCTATAGTATGAAAGGTAAATTTAGAAAAAGTCATAATTATTATTATTAGGTTAAGTGATTTTTAGGGTTCCGTAGCCAAATGGCAAAAAATGGAACCCTTATAGATTCGTCATGTGTCTGTTTGTCCGTCCGCATGTCACAGCCACTTATATCCGAAACTATAAGAGCTATACTGTTGAAACTTGGTAAGTAGATGTATTCTGTGAACCGCATTAAGATTTTTACAAAAAATAGAAAAAGAAACAATAAATTTTTTGGGGTTCCCCATACTTAGAACTGAAATTCAAAAATTTTTTTTTTCTTCATACCCATACGTGTGGGGTATCTATGGATCGGTCTTCAAAAATGATATTCAGGTTTCTAATATCATTTTTTTATATACCTACTGAATAGTTTGCGCGAGAGACACTTCCAAAGTGATAAAATGTGTCCCCCCCCGTAACTTATAAAATAAGAGAATGATAAAACTAAAAAAAATATATGATGTACATTACCTTATAAACTTCCATCGAAAAATGGTTTGAACGAGATCTAGTAAGTAGTTTTTCTTTAACACGTCATAAATCGTAAACCGCAATTTACCTTTTAAGTTTGTACGGAACCCTCAGTGCGCGAGTCCGACTCGCACTTGCCCAGTTTTTCTTAGGGTTGTTTAATAAAGATTGTGTCAATATAACCCGTGTTTCATTGATAAATCCACCACCAATATTACAGCCCGTAACAGTATTTATCTCGCGTAAAGGGTAGGTATTGCAGAAGGATTGGCGACTTTTGAAATTGTAGGTATAACAGAGTAAGGAATTGAAACTGTATATCAGAGCGGAGATGTGTAATTTCCGTCAAAGGCGTATTGGAAGCCACGGATTCGTACGAAATCAGACAGAAAAAATATCGAGTAGGCAGGTACTTAGTAGGTACCAGTTTGACAGTTATCCAGTCTTGTCAGTATAAGCAAGTAGCGTAGCTTACAAAAAATACTTTCGTGACTAAGGGAGCCTACAGCTCAATCGAAAAATGTGGACATTTATTTATATATTAATTAATCTAAGTACCTACCTACATGTCGTGGCCAGATCTTAGAATTGATCACTTCATGATGGCGCTCCATAAAGGGCCATGGACCGAACGATACTTGCATACGATTTTAGTTGTTCATTAATCCTAAATTAATGATATGGCCAAACGTGGATCGAAATATCTTCAAACGTTGACGTTTAAACGATCTGGCCAGTTTTAGTTGGCCATATCACGAAATGCCACCATTTCATGATAATGGTCGATCATATCATGAAATGATCAATTTTAAGATCTGGCCACGACATAAAACACACAAACATTTAAAAGCGCAAGAAACACTAAATTTAACTAACTTATCGTAATGTGCATCGCTCAAAGTCCCACATCCCAAGTTGCGTAAAACTTGTAAATAGATGGCAGTGATTTCACACTGATGTTTCAATATTACACCAATAGATGGCGCTACTATCTCTAGGGACACGAGAGGGAACATCCATAATATCCCGGTTATTGGGGCAGTAGTGTGGGGAGAAAACTGGGTCACCCGGGTTTCACTCGCGCTAAGGGGTAGGGATGCAGAAGGGTGGCCGTTATTAATGAATGAGATAGCTTTGTTTCGACAGTCGGTTATCTACGAGTATCAACCAGGTTAGACGTATGAATCGAGATATTTAAGTTTTAAAAACTTGGCGCTGAAAAGAGATTTAGATATAAGTATTATAATCAGATTTTAACAGTTTTGTGGTATCCAGCACCGCATTAAAGTCGTAAAATTATGAAACCTGCCCTCTTAGCCACGTTACGACCGTTTCTTTTCTATTCTCTTGCGTCGAACGCCTCCAATTCCTTTGTTCTGACGTCATCTTAACGCTCAGTCACGTGGTCAGAACAAAGGAATCGGAGGCGTGGCCTACTCGAGGCGTTCGACTTGGATAGGGGGGCTGTTGCCACACGACCACGACGAAGTCGGTTGTTGACCAAAACACATTTTTTTTTTTTTAAAGATTAACCTTCCTTGGAGTTATTCTTACCTAATATTTACTTGTAACATAAAGACGATAAGTGGTTTAACCAAATATAAGGATGATTTCATCATCATCATTTCAGCCGAAGGACGTCCACTGTTGGATATAGGCCTCCCCCAAGTGTCGCCACAACGAACGGTCCTATGCGTCTCGCATCCATCGCATTCCCGCGACTCTCACCATCCCGGAACGTGGTTACATCGGAACGGAATTATCCCACACACAAAAACGCAAAATTTTCCACTAAAAAATGTATGTTGTACGAAATAAAATAAGTAGAAATATAAGTTATTAGTTTCCTGTGTAAAAATTAACAATCAGTTGATCAACTTACCATTTGTAGGTAAATCGACATACAAATTATTCAATAATGGCTATGTATTAATTCGTCTTCAGACGAATCATTTTTGATTGCTACATCATCGTCCGTATCAGGTTGATAATTATTTTATTTTATTTTTTATTTTATTGATTAGGAACAACAAACAGCTACATTAATCATTATGCAATATTAAAAACATGATAACATAAATATCTTAAATAATAATGTAGCCCACAGCGCTGTTCACTGATTAGCTAGGGTAAAAGCTGCATGCATGACAGTTATATCACTTAATATAATATATATATATATATATAATACACACCACTAATTCTCAACTAGTACGAATACTCTAAGGGCTCACGAGAAAAGGCCCTGCCAATATTCAAGTAGAGTCTCAATAAACACTATTCACAAACAGCAAAATTATGAGCGCCTGTCTATATCCCAAAATGTCACTAAATTTATGAAAACATTGTACAGGCGGTCAAAATAGAAAAACACTGACCGTAGCATTTTTCCAGTAGCAACTGCTATGAATGACTGATTCCATCATGAATTTACCAATCATGACAAACGTTTGTGGTTAATTTTGGAAATTCGTTCTTTTACTTTTGAATACTCTTTTTATTTTATTTTTTCCGGTACCAATTGAAAACAGGGGCGCATATAAACAAAAACAGAAAAAGCAAAAGTAAAGTGCTACTTACACTAATAACAAATTGTAAAAAAAAAATAAAAAATTATAATACTAAAAATATTGAAGTCTTCGAAACTTTTGTATGGAGCATGTAAATATATCAATGTGCTCAAATTAATAATAATAATAATAATAATTGTTTATTGTTCAAGAAGGTACAGATGGTGCGAAAAAGAACTTAAACTAGTAACAGCAAGATAGTTTACAAGTTCACACACAATTGTATGATGTTAACATTCGCCGAATTGGTAAACGTTGGCCACTATTAGATCGGCAGGTACCTGTTGCAAATAGTAAACCGGCACGCACCTGCCGTCTATGAACAGTTCTGGGGACTACATAACACAGTATATTGTTCAGGTCGATATAGTCAAAATTGCCATTAATAAAACCATTGCTTCTAATTGTATTATGGATTCTATGGTGCTGATTTACACCCGAGTGATCGCATTTTTAGTAAGAAATTAAATTTGACTAAAGCTCTAGAAAAATCCACTAGCCACTAAAACCAATATATCGCAACTAAATGGGGGACTATTTTGTCTTGATGGTGTAGGTAAGCAGTGTCGTAGACAAAACAAGACAAGACAAGACTCTCTAAGACAGTCTTGTCTCAAGTGTTAGCTGGCCCTTATGCGATGCGGCATTTTTTATTTTTAATGTATTAGTTTATTATTTTGTAAGATTATTTGTGTATTTTATCTATGGGTCTTAGTTGCCTGATAATAAAGAATTATTATTATTAACTCGTTTATTTTTTTTTTCAACATAATTATGACATTTTTAAATACTTAATTATTTTTTTAACAAACTCATATGAAAAGCATTATTATTATTACTTCAATAGGCCAGTTTGTTATTCCGCTTTACGTAATCACATCACATACGTAACATCGTGATGTCGCGAGGTGTATCATTAGCTGCGGGGCGTACCTTGGCATCTTCCGGGGAAGAATCACTATTGTTTCGAGCGGTGTCCGAAAAGTTCTTCGCTGTTTTAAAAAGTTCGCTCTCCGATGATTTTTTTTGTGGGTTGGAAAATCATCCAATGACATTTTTTTATTTATTTTTTTATTTTGGCATCAAACAGTCGTATACAAAAAATATAATTCTTAAAATAATTGTTTCTTTACAATAGGCCTATAGTGCCGACAATGTAATATTAAGGTAAAATTAAGTACAATAAACTCCACTTTGGAAGGACGCGTTTGAATTACTTAAATTATTTTTTTTGTACATAAACATAAATTCACTGAAACACATATTAGTACCAGTTTGATAACTAAGTAAAGTGAAAAAGGTAAGGCGTATTAGGTGATATATCGACTTTTTAGCTTTAGTTTCAGGCTATTAACAAAGTGTTAAGAGAAATCTTAAAAATATCTATGTCTGTAAATTCTTTGTTATAATTGTTAGTGGAACGGTATAAAAATGAGTTACGGGACTTCTATCGCTCTAGAGAGGAGCGGGAGGGCGTGTCAGACTTTTACTGACTATAACCACATCTATATTCCTTCTTTGCCTTGCGTTCTAAGGCTCCGGTTTTCTGTTTCGGATGCCAACCCATTGCTCCAGTAGGCTTCGGCCCTGCTGGGCCCTACGGTTTTGCTGACACTCTGAGGCGCGCGTGTACGTGCCTTCGACGACTCGGGCTCGGTCCGGACGGTGAGCTAACCATAACTCGTCGTCCGCAATCCTACATCTTCGTGCGCCCTGTCGTGTAGCACTGCGATTCGGTGTGAACAGACCTTTATTTAAATAAGTATATAAAAGGATAAACACATAAGAAGAAACTAGGTACTGGGAGCGTTACATTTTGCACAGGTTTCCTTTTATGTCGTAGGCGGCGAGCACTAAAGAGAGGATTTTACAAAATTCACCCTCTTGGGCATGAGATGGGGGTCCAAGTTGTATGGAGAATTCTACTTTCGCGCGGGCGAAGCCGCTGGCAGAAGCTAGTATGTAATAAGTCAAGTTAGACCACAGATGCAAATTTACACAGTAGATATAAACACTTGTAAGGGCTTATGAAATTAATATTGAATATGGAAAATCTTAATTCCAACCTAATATCACTGAAGCGAAATCGCCTAATAAATAAATACTGGACAAGTAGTAATGATACACAAAACGCTCACGGCACATTGACCTGCAACCACGCATGTCACACAGTCCTAACCTGAGAAATAAAACGAATAATGTACAAAATTGTGTAATTTTATTATCTTACCACAATAATTTCAAATTTTATTCTGTAAAATTTTTCCCCAAAAATTCTTTTTCTCCAATATTTGCAGTAATATTTACATGGGTCCAATATAGAGATTTTTACGAATTCAGTTTTTGAGGAATCCTGTACCAAAGCTAAGCTGCGAAGGTGTTCGAGCAACCAGCTGGCCGCTGAGCCGAAACAGCTTGCCGTTGATCGAAGTCGCTGCCTCCATTTTTCTCAAAAACATATTCTTACTGGACGTATTCAGAGTTTTCTCCGTCAATGTCTTGTTGGATTCTGAACCTAAAGAATTTATGATCGAGTCTGCATCCGTATCCATATTAAATATATTGGTATGGGACTCCTCACGCCAAAGCTTCTGCAAGTTAAGCGCCATTAACTCCAGCTGGACCTGTGACAGCTCCCTTATCACGTCGATCTGCACCGACATCACGTTGTCACACGTCTTTAGCAACGAATTTAGCGTCTCCAGAACGTTGGCACGTCTCTTTTGGATACTGTACTGGTTGTCTATATTTCTTTCGAAAAAGGCCAAGTGCTCGTACAACTCTGCAAGCTGCAGTGAGCAGGATATATACTGCGCCGAATGATGCTCGAAGTCGTAGTAGTGTTTCGCCCTCATCAGCCATTTGTATGTGAATGCAAAGAGCTTTCTAGCTTCGTCGACACTGCAAACGCTTTCCAAAGGCACTTTAGCTTCCATTTCTTTTAAGTCGAGAGACGGAAATGTGAATAATTTTTCTGGGGTCCCACAATCTCCCTTTCCAGACTTTTCTGCTCCTAGATCTTTCAAGTTTTCATCTTCCAAGTTCTCCGAGCTGTCCAATCTGTCCTCCAGCAAGTCCACAGTCTTCCACAGGTCTGCTCCCGACGATGGCTGCGTGAAGTATTTGTTTAGAATTTTCTTTTTGGACATTTTAAAAAGTGTCAATCCGAATTTAACCCAGTGGTGACTTAACTCTAAGAAGTGAATTTCGAAATCTGCCTTCTGTAATACGAATTCTTCAGGCATAAGTTTGCAGTTGTCGTGGCAGGTTCTCAATACATGGTAAGCTGCGCACAGATGGTGACGTGCATTGCCGATCTGATTAAGATACGTAAAATAGTTTCCCAGTCGCGCTGTCCTGAGAGCCCAGTCTTGTGGCGTGCCTTCCTTCATTTCCAATTGCCTCCGAAGAGCTGTATGGTTGTATAAAGTGTATTTCTGAGGCAAATTCATTTTATTGTACAAGAAAGCCTGCATCTGAACATTGTTAGTAATGACTTTGTCAACTTTTTCAGGATTCACACGTTTGATGTTGGTGACGGGCTCTGCCGTGAACAGATCTTCGGCGTCAAGGAACTTGTCGGGAGCCGACTTGCTGATCTGGTCGTACAGGTCTTCCATGCTCTCGAGGATTTCCCGGGCTAAAGTGATCTGGTCTAGCTGGATCATGTAGTAGCATAAAAGATTCTGTATTCTTAACAAGATGAAGAGGCATTCGTCCCTCAGAGCATACTGCTTCAGTTTTTCAAACGACGCCTGAAGCATGTTTCTTTTTTCAATAAGGGACAAAGGCATAGTTTTAGCGGAGAGAAGGGCCAGGTACCCTTCCATCGCTAGGGATCTTACATATTGGTCGTGGTTCTCTTTACCCAAGACTAAAAGTTCATTGGTGAGGGTTTGAATATCTTTCTTCAGGTTTTGGAGGCGTTCAGAAGAGTTTTTACTCCTTATGTTTGATCTTACACTTTCAAATGTGGTTGTAATACGATTTAATGTTTCCATTTTGTTTTATCTACATCTGTTAAACTTAGAATTTTTAAATTTACCTTCGTATATTTTGTGAAATGTGAAAATTTTACATGGATTCTTGATACTGTCAGATTTAATTTAATTCTGATTTGTGACAGAATTTGCAAGAATACTTTTTCAGCCAGTATAGACTACATTAAAGCAAGGAGACTGAAACTAATATTTGTGACGCTTATTAAGTTTTACTAGAGTGCGGTCGCGTTAACTAGGCTCGTCGCATATGTATTTAAAAATGGGAAACACGTTTCATAACATAATATGTTCAGATTTTCTAAAATTATAGATTAGTAAACAATGAAGCTATAATTATTTTTTAGTAATTTATCTAAAAAAGTAATCTAATTTACTCTAATTTAATTTACGTACAGAAACTTGTTAAGATTTTCAGCTGGTACCTAAACCATAAACAAATCAACTATAAGTTATTTTCATTTGCGTAATTACCTATTAAAAAAAAAAAAAACTTGATTACTTTGTAAATCATTTAATGAATATCTCGTTGTACTTTTATATTTGGTATAACATTGGTCCTGCAGTGGGTCAATCCCTTCCATTTGAACATCTTCATCAGAATCCATGCTCGAGACTGTATCAGAAGCGTCGGATGACGTGTCACCAGATTGATTGATTATAAATTGGTCCATTTCGAGATGTAATGGATTCAAAATATACAGTTTGGATACAGTTTTGAATGCCGCTAATTCAGTAATTGAGGCTATTTCGCTAAGAGATTGATAAAGATTGTTTTCGGCAATACGTCTCTTTACATTTGCCCAAATCTTTTCTATGGGATTTAAATCACAATGATACGGCGGTAAACGCAAAACCTCGTGCCCATGTTTATTTAACAGTTGTTTTATTTCACACTGTGTGTCCCCTTTATGCCTTTTTATAAATTCGTATAATTACGCTTTTGTCCAACATTTATCGACTGCAATATTATTTTTCGTAAACCACTCTTGGAGCTCTGCGTTTGTAGTGCCCATTGTAGGGGCCTTATTTATTTGTGCGCAGTTGTATGATGATCCATTACTACAATACAATATGGTTGTAGATTTGGCACTACATAAATATCATGTTAATCATTTGATTAAGATTTAAGCACATAGTAGCAGTCTATTTTTTACAAATCGTGTTTTCCTGCCAGGCATCGCTGGGGATACGAATATGTAGGGGAATTTTATTGTTATGGTCACCCGAAAAATTATTTGACAAATGGGTCTAACTTTGGAAAATGGTACCATAGGCCCTATATTTTCTCATTCCTCTTACAAGCACGTTTGATTTCCAAGATAATATCTCTGCCAGCACTTTAAATCAGTTTCGGTTTAATGATGACGATTATTTACTTTGGAAACGATTAAAAATACAGACCACAACACATTCTCGTGACACATGACATAAAAGTCAACATGGCGGCAAACAATTAGTTCCGATTTTGGCCACGCGCCATGACAACGCGACCGCACTCTAAAGGTGATCCAGTAAAACTAATACGGTGTTACAGCTTTAAATACATTTACAAAAGTAGAAAATGGAGGTTATATGTTCAATTTTATTTTCAAAAGAATGATGGGCCTTGTGGACCGATGACCTGATGATTGCTGTGGTGATTCGCTAGATTGGAATACCAGATTTGGGGGATGCTGATGTCCAGTGTAGTCGACTGTCGACTGATAAAAAAACAATAGTTTTCCATGAAAAAATTATTCAGTTGAACTGACAGGGCTGTAGGTATGGATGATTTTAAATGATTATAATCATTCCTTCGATGTACGCTATATAAACGACGAGGCAAAACGCTTAGTCCGGACCGTAGATGTTTCTTTTCTAGGTTCTAAAGTTCCTTTCATTTAAAACTATTGCAAAGTGCACAAAAGGTGTTTTCAAATGTAATTTCCAGAAAGACTGTAAAACAAGGCCCAATTAACTCGTATTTATTTACCTCTTGTCAAATAAAAACAATAAATTAGTTGCTATCATGCATGCCGTGAAAATTGTGGTAATTACAAAAGTGATTATAGTTTGAGCAATAAAATGAAAATTATAACAGTACATGCCCTATTTAAACGTGTGTCATCTTTGCGATTGGACCTGGAACATTTGCATCTGAATCAGTGAAATGTTCCGTAACAGTGATATGTATAATTTGGAACATTTGGAACATCGGCTCAAAAGATACAAACGGAACATTTAAAACATCGGCTCACAAGATACAAACGGAACATTTGGAACATCGACTCAAAAGATACAAACGGAACATTTAAAACATCGGCTCACAAGATACAAACGGAACATTTGAAACAACGGCTCAAAAGATACAACACAGAGTCACAGACACTGACTGTTATGAATCGTAATCTGTTACGTTGTGCCATATACATCAACAGTTTTATTTAATTGAATTTTGGTCTGAGAATAATTTAAAGAACATGTTTTTAGTTTAGTTCATTAAAATTTACACTATTTAGGTACGTTTTAATTTGAATTTTAAAAAGACTGCAGGTCACTTAAAGTATAGAGTGATTCAGTGTTCCAATTGTTTCAAATGATGCATTTATAACCTTACTGCTGTTATAATCTTTCGGAACACTATAATATTTTGGAACAGTGAGTCGGTTCAGTAAAGTGTTACACACGCCTAGCACTATTAGTTCAAGACCCCAGAGCGATCAGATACATAACTTATTTTCACATATGTAAATGAAACCTTAGGTTCTCAGTAGCGTCTCATGTGCTTTAAATACCTGTGCGGTTGTGGAGCTCGCCTTGTGATTCCTGGGCAGGTACCAGGTGAGAAAGGTTTTTTTTTTTAAATTGATATAAACCAGTGCTTGACTGCGATCCCGGTCGCTGTAAACCCGATTCCGATTTCCGGCCACCGTAGGCGCGGGCTTGCGGACGGCGAGCAATGAGTAGCTTGCCGTCAGGCAGTCTCCTCCTTCTGCGAAGCAGTAATGCTAGCAGAGGAGGCGGGCGAGGCGGCCGATGGGCTTACGGACGGCGAGCAATGGGTGGCTCGCCGTCCAACCGTCCGGTAACCGTCCGGACTGAGCCCAAGTCGTCGACGGCGGGTATTGTTCCATGCACGCCTTAAGGAGATGTCAGCAAACCGTAGGGGCCCAGGAGGGTCGAAGCCGACTGGGGCCAAGGGTCTGCTTCTGAAAAGGAAGACTCGGCCCTGGTATTAAAGGTAACAAGGGAACAGGAGTGGATTTTGAGTAAGTAAAAGTCTAACATACCCTCGCGCTCCGCCCAAGAGTAGGGGAGACTTTTCCACAGAAAAAAATAAAATCAGCATCTGACTTTCACAATGTTCATAAAGCAAGCTCGTTCGCGTGTCGCTTTCGCCCAAAGTCTTTCAAGTACAAAATTGCGTATTCTCACGGCGGTCATCCCTACGATCGTAAGTTGACATACGCTTGCCCTGTCTTTGCACACGTAAATCTGTCTCTTTCACGAGATGTCATCATCATCATCATCATCATTTCAGCCGAAAGACGTCCACTGTTGGACATAGGCCTCCCCCAAGCGTCGCCACAATGACCGATCCTGTGCTTCTCATATCCACCGCACTCCCGCGACCCTCACCAGGTCGTCGGTCCACCTTGTGGGAGGCCTTCCAACGCTGCGTCTTCCGGTGCGCGGTCGCCACTCTAGAACCTTTCGGCCCCATCGGCCATCCGTTCTACGAGCAATGTGCCCTGCCTACTGCCACTTAAGTTTGGCGATTCTTCGGGCTATGTCGGCGACCTTGGTTCTCCTGCGGATATCTTCATTCTTTATGCGATCACGCAAGGAAACTCCGAGCATAGCCCTTTCCATTGCTCTTTGGGTGACTGTAAGCCTTCTGATAAGGCCCATTGTAAGCGACCATGTTTCAGAGCCATATGCCATCACTGGCAACACGCACTGGTCATAGACTTTCGTCTTGAGACACTGTGGTATGTTGGACGAGAAGATACCGCGCAGCTTCCGGAACGCTGCCCAGCCGAGTCGGATTCGACGATTGACCTCTTTCTCAAAGTTAGACCTACCCAACTGGATTGTCTGTCCCAGGTAAACGTAATCGTCTACAACTTCGAGTGCAGAGTCTCCGATCTTGATCGGAGTGGGTGCTACATGGCGACACAAGATGTATAGGTTCAAAACCAATTGCTCCAAAATCCTCGGAGTTCCGTATTATGTCTAGGTACGTTTTCATACAACCGCTCTTACGTGATTATGATGTTATTGTGTATCTTTCTCTAGATATTTTAGATACACAGCTATCTAGTAGATATTATCTAGGCTTCTATAGAAATCAAAACATAAATTTGTGTAAAACTAATCTTGACTATTTTACGTGGGCTTTGGCCCTCCATAATGTACTCATATATTAAAAGTATAAAAAAGTACATCAATAGGAGCCTTTATTTAATCGAGATTCTGAATGACTGACAATTTTTCTGGTTTAAAAAAACACACGTTATTTCCTGGAATAAGTTTTGTGAAATATTCGAGTAAATCACGGATTTACTGAATGCAACAAGAGTTTTCAGGCACTTCATCAATCGTCGCGTTGGATTGCGTTAAATGAAGCAACAAGCTTTTAAACCATGCTCAATGTTGACGATAGACGAGTGGAAAAGGACCCTCTTAAGTATTAAAATCCCCACGATAAGAGATAACATAAAATTGAATTTGAATTGAATTGATGCAGAACAGAACAGAATTGAAAAATAATTAAACAATCATATTGATGAGGCGTGTAAATAGCCTCACCTAAGAAATGGAGGTGTTTTAAGACAACCAATATGGCGGTGAAAGTAAATTTAAATTACACAAAATTAAATCCCTGTTGACGATCCCTCTGAGATACCAATGCCCACAACATCTATTTGCAGCAATAAAGCCCACGTACTTTGCTAATCCAGGGACCCCACTTGAATGTAGGAAGGCGCCTCGTTCACGGGTGCGTGGTCGCTGGGTGGGCTGCCGGCCGGCGAGCTATGATTCATCCACCGGTGGACTGGTCAGAACTCGTGAAACCAACACTGCACTATAAGGTCTCAATGTCTCACAGTAGCAGATACACTTATTACACGAGAATTCTCAGGTTTTCAACATATATGGTTTTTATATCTTACCCTTTGGACTGAAGTCGAGTCCTTACATAGCTATGCGCACTGTGCGACAGCTGGCCTCTGACTCTCCGCATTATCCCGAAGCGGCTAAAGTAGCAGAGACCAGCTTGTATATGGACGATCTGGTCTATTCGGTGAATAACGAAGAGAACGCTATACAGCTATCGCATGATCTCATAAAAATGTTAAGTCAGGCGATTTTGACCTTGTAAAATGGTGTAGCAATTCACAGCGCTTTTAAACAGCCTACCTGATTCACATAGTAAGTCACTCGAGTTTCACGAGGGCAATGATGTGTCCGTCGTCACGTGACACGGTCGAGGAAAAAATATTCTCACATTCGGTTTCCTCAGGAGATAAAAAACGTTTATTTTCAACTTCTTCCAATTCCCAGAACTTTTGTAATAAATCATTAAGGGCTAATGCTGTGAAAGAAGAGCTAGGTAAATTTAAATTATCTTTACTATGCGGAAAATCACCCATAATTACATACCTCAATGTGGTCAATAATGCGGGTAGCGCATTTGAACCTAAGTCTACCCTATTCCCCAAATAAATATACGGAAACAGTTGAGCGCCTAACACTATGTCAATATCTCCTGCAATATTCCAGCTTAAATCAGCGAGCGGAAGCGAGTGGAAGTCCACATGACAATCCCACTTAATATGGTGCGAAGGTTTTTAAATTTGTTATTATGGTAACTTAACTTTGTAATAAATATAACTATTCATTATCATTGTCAGACAAATTGTAGTGACCAAACATCCCCTGATAAACACAAAAAATATTCAGCCGAGAGTAAGAGCGCGAGAGCACTACACATATATTAAAATATTTTTAAAGTACTTACTGCTTTCAATTCAATAATAACAAACTTCAACATTAAAGTATTCAGTAATTAATGTTTTGTAAATTAATTTAATGTGTATATTCGGGAAAATAAATTTATTAATCCCAGCCATAGTCTTAATGCCCTGCTCCAAAATAGCCGTAGGGTAACAAGCACCCTTTGTGAACCAGGGGACTTACCATGAAGTGTTAAGAGATCGGTCGTGCGAGCAAGAAAGAGGAATGGACCTATACACCCTAGACACGGTGTCTCTGACATCGACGCACGAACGATTCGACTAGCGACCCAATTATTGAGTAGAAATGTATCTAAAGCCTTATATTACTTTGCAATGAGCTACTCACAGCAAAATTAAAGATGTTTCTGGCACAGGAAAATTTATACAAGGTGAAGAGCGGAGTCTCCTTAATACAGGCATTACTTGCTTAAAAGGAGGCTCCAATCACCTTCTAATGTAAAACTTTTTGGTTCAGAAATATAGATTTTGCATTTGTATATGGGCGAAAATGAATCAAGCAATTCTAAATTAGCTAAACAAAAAATAATTGTATAACATCGGGGTTGTTGCTATGACCCCATGTCTTCAAATGGAAAAAAATCTCCATGGCCAGGACCCAGGCTTTTCCAGGCAAGCCATCGGGTTCGGGTATTTTTGGCGTTTAGCCTTCGTACCGCAACTCTCATCTAGAGATGAGAGTACGACCGATGACGACGATAATCCAGAGATGCTCCGACGATGCACCTCTAGAGCATCATCGTCGCTGTCGTAATCCGCGTCGGGCACCGCAAGTGGGGGAGCCATGGGTGGAGGAGGATGTTCCCCTCGCGCAGAGATTAGAGTACTCACCACTTCCGCTACCTGGGGCCGGAAACTCTGCGTTATAGCGGGGAGCCCAAGGGCGGAATTTATCCGCACCTTTTGGTAGGTGCGTCCCCACGGGTCTCAATTCATATTCCAAAGCTACACGTCGCGGGCCTCCAACTTAGCTGCCCAGGCATGTATCATCGTAGCCTCCAAGAGTAACTCTCGGTACTACTTCAGCTATTATGGATAGTTGATACTGAATATCTAAATTGTTGGTAATATCCCTAGCCCACACTGAGCACCAACCGAGAAAGCACGCGAATTAACCTATCTTTTATAAATTTTGATATTAATTCGCGTGTTTGCTATTTAAAGCTGGATGGCGTTACCGAGGCATAGGATCTCAGTTTTTCTAAGGCATTTCATCACATAGTCACTTTATTGTATCAATTCATAATTGAATCAACCATTCCTAGCAATTGCTGGTAGAAAATACTACGCGCAATGTTTTTCCATTGTTTTTCATTCATATAGTCTGTACAATATTTCCATAAATTAAGTGATATTTTGGGATATAAACAAAAACTTGTTGTTTATAAAAAATATTCATTGAGACTACTAATAACAAAACCTTTTCTAATAAGCTCTTTAAGTATTTGTACTAATTAAAAATAAGTGGTGTATATGAGCTAAGAAAACTAATTATATATTCTGGGCATGTTGTGTTTGCACAAAATTTCTCACAATAAATATTTCTCTCTTCGATTACTCACTTAGATTTTTTTTGCTGGAGCAACGCTACTCGAACAGGAATCGTTTTTTTTTCCAAATTCTATAGTACAGACTTGTTTGTAATAGATTTTCTTTTTTAGTGGAAAGTTGGATTTACAATCGAATAAAATATGTAAGCGAAGTGCTGGCCTAGATTCTTTATATTATACACATGCAGTTATTCAATCAATCTGGGTCAGTTCAGATCTCATAGCTCCTGGGGTCCATCTACCCAACGTTGCTAGTAGGTCGAAGGATCGATACCCAGGTCAGGTGGATTCAGCCACTAACATTTTCCCGGAATTCTCTGAAACACGAACTCAGATTTAACTGGGATATGTAGGTGACCTATTTTAGAGACCATCTGAAAATTACATCATTCTGTATTTTTACTGCGTCACCCAAGGGCTGGCTCCTCAGTCACTGCCACACAACGTGGCAATGACGCCAGCCTTTTGGGGATACTTCCAGACGACTGCGATGCGGAGGAATTTTTTGACACCTTATTTTAGGTAGGAGTTTAGTCTTGTTCTATCAATTATTTTTTTCGTTTTAGCTAAAACCCAGAGTGTTCCTTTAGTTAATCTTTATTGCGAGAGCTGCGATAACCTCTTCGAATTATCTGCAGCCTTGGCTGGTACCATCAATCTTGTTAACAGCGCTTTAAGCGCGTGCGCGGAGCACCGACGACTCGGTTCGTCCTTACCGGCCGGCTCGACGGCGATCCACTGGACCAACATTCCGGTGTGTCAATATTAATTTTTCAACTCTTGTTTGAATACACGGTGCAGTTTTGAAGCTGCAAAAAAATTCAGGAGGTAATTATGTTAGTGATTCTCGACCCGAATTAATGAGTAGGTATTTTTTTTATTTTTAAAAAATCGGTACCTTTGAACTACCTTTTTTAAAACGCGGCCAGTCTGATACTCATCTAAACAATAATTTCATTGATCCAAAGCAACTACTGTCCCCCGCACAACACCCCTCTCTCCCAATAGCCGCACTCCCGCGGCCATCGATCAATCGATTTAGTGTGATTGATGTCGCCGGCGTATGCATACGTTTGCAATATCTGCCCCTCAGGTGCACCTTCGGTTTACGGTTGGGGTATCTAGTGCTAAAGATGACGGATCAATACTCCAATGTAGAGTTGGTGAAGATGGTTCGCTTGTATGCTATCAGTGGAGACAGCGTATTTCGAGCTATCGAAATGTTTATTGAACTATTCCCCAATCGGCAACGTCCATCTCAAAGGGTAATGATGGAGCTGTTGCAACACTTCGTCGAGGAGATGTTGGACGAGGTTCCCCTGTCACTTCATCACAACTTGTTTTACCAGCAGGACGGTGCACCTCCTCACTACGGTCGGCAAGTAGGTGAGTACTTAAGTGAAAGGTTTGGCACACACTGGATTGGCCGCGGTGGTCCAATGGCTTGGCCTCTGTGTTCTCCGGATCTCACACCCCTTGACTTTTATTTGTGGGGAGATTCGAAAAGACTAGGGTACACAGAGGAAATCACCAGTGTTACACATTTATGTGAAAAGGTGATCAGTGCTTTCGACACTTTAAAAACGAATGTGTTTGTGCTACGTAAATTAAAAGAAAATCAGTAAAGTCGTGCTAGACTGTGCCTGGAGCGTGAAGGTGGAAACATTGAAAAATACCTCCAGATAACATAAGTGGGTACCTAATTTATTTATTTCATTTGTACATAGACAATCAATTGTAAAAAAGTTGTTAGCCAAATCAATTTGATTAGTGTAAATAAGTTGATTTAAATTTTTTAACTACGCCAAAAATACCTGCCTATCAGGCAAGATAAATCACTTAAAAACCCTAACACATACCTACTTAACTAGCACAAATTATCTTGAGGCATTTTTGTCGGTCCTCAGCCCGTTGAACAGTAGGAAGGATAATTTCATATCAAGCACTTTAATCCCCTAAAAACGAATTTATTAGGTACGAAAAACCGACCTTGGGGATGAATTTACCTACAGCGCACCGACTGTGCCGACACCTACATGCCGTTCGCTATATTATTTACCGAAATCCCGCGCGCGAACGCGCGCGCTTTGCATCAACGGAGGACATAGCCAACAACCTACATACAACATACCAACATTAGTGCGTTTCAGTCACGGTCTCAGTAATAAAGCAAAACTAAGGCTAAGATAAATAAACATTACTTTTATGTTCCATCTCATAGTTGCAGCAAGGACCCGAATGTTGCTTACGTGATGTAAGGTTTATTGATCTCGGCCTAACATTTTATTCATCAGCTGATAGGTAACTTTGTTCGTCAACGTGAACTTTATTTACTTTTAAAATATTTTTGCATTGTAATGATGCTTAAATATGAGTTATTAATTGGCGAAATTTAAGACAATACATTATTAAATGATTATCTTATCGAATTTGAACTACATTTAAGGCTAAATTCCTTAGATGTATTTAGCATTATTTCGTAGAATAAGTGGGCGGAGCCTCGTACCGGTTGAATGCACTCACGCCACGCACACAGTGACATGACGTGCGATAAATCGCAACGGGTGATTCTGTGTTTTTTTAAAAGTTTATTTACAGTATTTTTCTGAAAAACATATAAAATTAAAAAAATAATAACAATTATTATTGATAATCGACCAGGTATCGTATTTTTATATGATTATTTATGAGTTTTATTACAACCTCTTGAAATTTTGTGCAGTTTCAAAACTGCACCTTGTATATTACAATTAGCTTTGATTAAGATGTTAATTCGCGTGTTTGCTCAAAGCTAGAAGGCGTCACTAAAGCATAGGATCACAGTTCTTCTAAGACCATTTCTTCTGACAGCCACTCTATTCAAACGTATCGGAAGACGCAGCGTTTGAAGGCCTCCTAAAAGGTGGACCGCTGATCTGGTAAGGGTAAGGGCCATTCATTGTGGTGATACTTGGGGAGGCCTATGTCAAACAGACGTGTATGTGCGTCTTTCGGTTGAAATGATGATGATATTTTTAACTCGCTAAACTATAGTTTCATGGCGAGAAACGCTCGTTAAACAATCATTTCCGTGACATCACAATTTTTTTTCCAAAAAAAAAACAACCGACTTCAGTGTAAAAAAAAACACTGAAAAGTGCAAAATAACTTTAATTTCGGAAGTCGGTGTTAAATAACGAAGAGACAAAACTATTATAGTAACACCGACTGCCGAAATTTTTGAGCTGTGATCCTATCCTGTTCCATATCTTCGAAGTTCATGATCAGATTATAACAATATTATGGAACTAACTCGGAAGCATAACATTAAAAAAAAAAACAAAATTGGTCCATAATTGACCGAGAAATCGGTGAACATACATAAAAAAAAGAAAAAAATTACATTCAGCCGAACGTAGAACCTTCTCCTTTTTGAAGTCGGTTAAAAACAGAAAACTGTTTTGTATCTTCTTTTGCTGTCTCAAGACGTGCATAACATATAATAGAAACTTTTTTTTTCTTTTTTTATAGTTTAATTTTTTATTTGTTATATTTAAAACTAACTTATAAAATAAAAATAAAAGCCCTAAAGTACTAAAAAAAAAAGCAATATACAATAAAGTACGGCGTCGAAAAACTCCTCCACATCGCTGTCGACTGGTAATGTACCCAAAAGACTGGCGGCATTGCCACGCTGAATGGCAATGCTTATCCTTTGTCCGAAGTAAAAGCCAGCCCTAGGGTCACGCGAAGTGTCAACAAGGCGTTTTAAAAGTTCTTTAAATAACTTGTGAGCACTCGGACCCCACGATCCGAGAGTTTCAACCCCAAACGGCTCGAAAATATAACTACCAACAAGGTTATTATATTTCCGCCGCTTGAGGTTCTCTGCAGCCGCTGCGGCAGCACCAGCATAGCACGACGAGCTAGGAAGATGAGATGGCGCAAGAGTATCGACACAAGTAGCGTCCCACAATAAAGGCCTACCCATCTTCCATGGAAATAAAGACATACCGTCCGGTCTTTTGCCATCGTCGCGTGCCAGGCCATAAGGTTCCAATACGGCCGGAACGCCGACGGTGACAAGAGCACGTCGGATGATGTCGTTGATATTCGCGTGTCGCGCTATGCGGCCCGCACTTCGGCTGCATGACAGACCGTGATGTCCGAGGCTGTTGACAACTTCGCCACAGTGGCAGCGATTAGGAGAGCAACAAGGAGCGCCAAGACGAAGGGAAGCAGCGAGGCGGAAGGTAGTATCGTCGAACAAGGTGCCTATGTTCGACGACGGTAATGCATGAAGCCAGAGACCCGACTCCCACTCCCTCACAGCGCGCGCACGCTCTGCAGTAGTCACAGATGTTGCCAACAGATTCTCTTGAACTACTTGGCATAGCGGCTCATCCCACCGTCTTTGGGAAGAAAGGTTGTCGGGCTGTTTGGAATTCGGGCAAGCGAGTCTCCAAGCGTCTATAGCCTCGGTAAAGCACGGCACATCAAAATCAATCAGTGAGGAAGATAGGATATTCCTGATTAATTTTTCAGTGCCGTGAACCGAGGATATAAAAGCTGGTAAACTGATGCTGGTAATTTTACGGACGCCGAGGCCTCCCATACGGATCGGAAGGGTAGCTTGAGCCCAAGCTCGATCGTCCATGGCCACATTTAAAATTGATGAAAGAGTATGTCGGATAATTTGGTCCATTTTTTCCAAAAGATGAGTATGTTTCCACAAATGAGAAGCACGGAGGAAATATGTTAATTTAGGGCCGAAACAGCAAAAACGAATTAAGGTGATGGCCGAATGCATGTTAATTTTGAGCAATCTTTCCGAAACCTCATTAAAATTTTGAATTTTTTCCTCAACAAAATTGGGAAAAGAATCCTCTTAAATAGGAGACCCAAGCAGACGAAGAGAGCTTTTTTCAATAATTTTGATTTCTGGGGCTATTGTGTTAAATTTGGAAATAGTCAGTTGTCTGTCAGTACTGTCAGATAAGAATAACTCACATTTAGAAAAGTTGAGGTCAAGGCCTATTGAGTGGAGTTGATTTTTTAGGAAATGTAGGTCATTTAAAACTGTGTCTGTATCGCCTCCTAGGGTTCCGTCGTCGAGGTACCAAACGTTGAATTTGGAATTTAACTGTCGAATAATTGGGTGAATGGCTAAACTGAAGATCACTGGCCCGAGGGGATCACCTTGCTGACAGCCAACAGCGAATTCCAAAAGGTGGTCCCGATATAGTAATTTAGATGGATGTCTATAACATTGCCAAAGAAAACTAAAAAATTGGGGTACTTCTTTTTTAGATTCTGCCAGCAAGGTGTCCCTATTAACCGAATTGAAGGCATTTTTTATATCAACCTTCAAGATGACCCCTCCTAAATTAGAATTTAGGTAGGTCGATAAGGCGTGAACGGCAGCCTCGCAGCCCCCTTTGGAGCCGAAACCTAGCTGCAGGGGCTGAAATTTTTTCGAAACTGCCTCACCATAAAATTTACAGCAAATTTTGGCTGCCATACGCCTGTAGGTAGTGCCCACAGCAATGGGACGGATGCCGCCATCTCTCTTGCGTAGGGCGCATAAATTGGCCCCGTACAGAGTGTCGATGACGGCCTCGTTCACCTTGCCTGAGAGCATTAGATTAACCAGAGCCGTTAGCTCTTTCAAGAGCGACTCACCAGCTTCCCCGGCGCCTGAGCAGATGAGGTCCTTCAAGTGTTGAGGACTCAGGCCGTCGAGGCCGCCGGCAGAGCCACTCCGGAAGGAGCAAACGGCTGAGATTACCTCTCGACCCGTAACGGTAAGTGTATGAATGTCCGAAACAGGAGGGTCAGGAAAAGAAAGGCCATCAGCTGGCTCAGGGTGTTTGTTCTCCAGAGCTACAAGAGTATCTGGAGAACAAGGAGCCAGCACATCACTACTGAAGAGAATTCTGGCTGCTCCGCTAATGTCACCTTCCCCTAATTTAGATTCGACCAGGTGGGAAATACCTCTTGAAGAGGTAACCCTCTGTGTCGAAAATTTTGTCTCCAAATTAAGGGCCGAAGTATTACAATTTTCTTTAATTTGAGAGGTTGAAGTCTTTTGGGTTGCCAAATCCTTATGAATGTGTAATATTATGTAAGGGAAGGTGAGAAGTTGTTCCCAAGCACTTAGT
Organism: Mythimna pallens; assembly: GCA_961205895.1. Taxonomy (NCBI): domain Eukaryota; kingdom Metazoa; phylum Arthropoda; class Insecta; order Lepidoptera; family Noctuidae; genus Mythimna; species Mythimna pallens. The sequence continues at coordinate 4,386,993 of OY540824.1, forward strand.
GAGTTCTCCCGGGCGGCCAGGCGGACACAACTTGCTAGATGTTGCGCTACTAGAGGTCTGGCGCCACGGGGAACTCGTTTTAAAACAGGAACAGAATTTTTGAATTTTGTAAGGGTTTTCCAAAGTGGGTCTAAAGAAGATGTGGTGTAGAAGTAGGAGCAATGACAGGGTCTGAAGTAAGTGCATTTTGGAGTTTGTGTGCCTTCCCAATATGCACATTCAGACCCCGCTTACCTTTGAAAAATCGTGCTTGCGTACAGAGAAGGCATAGAAACTTAATATAACTTATGTATATTTAAATTTTTCTGATGTAGGTACATATGTACATTTTTGTATAATTTTTAGCAAAATTAACAATGGACTGAAACTACGTTTTTCAGAGATCTCTGACTATTTTTTTTTCTTGAAGGCATATCACAGGTTCTACCACGACCTAAATCGAACCTTTAAAGGGATGGAGCTATGTTGGATGTATCACTGTTTCTCGGTCGCACGCTTTAAATTTTAACACGTCATGGTCGGTCATTCTAGTTTGAAACTAATTCCTTAATAAGTAATGAGTCTCCAACGACCTTACAGCCATTAGACGCCTAATGCTTGAACTAGCGCATCAAAACAATTCTGTCAACTAGCCGAGGTACAGGGAGCGGGGCACTACGTTCTGATTGCGGGGAGCTGGGTACTGCATTCTGATTGTTCGATACATCAGATCTATAATCATATGTGTTGACAGACGTGCGTCGCCTGTTATTAGACGTCTAGTGGCTTTAGTTGTGTCTCCAAAAAAAAAAAACAGCCGATGTAGTGCCGCCCTCCTCGAGTAACCAATTCCTTCTCGACTTTATGACATTTTTAATTAGGATTATTCCTTAAACTGTCTATTTTATCTATGACACTAAATTCTTGGACGTTCTTTTTCCATATTAATTTGTTACTTAATAATAATAATCATCATCTTCCTGCCCTTGTCCCGTGTTATTTCGGGTCGGCGCAACATGTTTTTTTCTTCCAGTCTGCCCTGTCGCTCGTCATGCTATCATTAACTTCCTTTTCTTTCATATCACTCTTCACACAATCCATCCAATTTTTCTTTGGTCTCCCTCTCTCTCTCCATCCATCCACATGTAAACTCATAACTCTTTTAGTAACATGCGCTTCATCCCTCCTCTTCACATGACCATTCCAAGACAAACGATTCCCTTTAAATTTTTCAGTCAATGGCGCCACTTTCAAACTTCCCCTAATATACTCATTTCTCACTTTATCCATTCTCGTCACACCACACTTAATAATAATAATAATAATAAAGTTTATTTGTTTACATACATACACTTTTGGCTGATAGACTTTTCTCTCTTACGCTTCTTGTATTAAGTTTATTCTTTGCAGTTATTTTGAACAAAGCATTATAATAGATACTATTAACCTAACTAGGAACTTAATCAGTCCTATCTTGATATTTTTGATGTCTTGTGAATATGTTTTAAATGTTCTGTCTGAAATGTGCAATAAAAAAAACTATGTTTAAAGCGTCGACCAAATAATAATAATAATAATAATTCTTTATTGACATAATAATGATGGGATAATTTATGAAGCCTCTGACTCCCGAACTAGGCGGGCCTGTATGTCAGGAGTCAGCGCCCTCCCAAATTTATTGTTAACAATTTTTAAAGGTAATAATAATTAATTAATAATTAAAATTAAAATAATTAACATTGAAATAATAATAACGTAATTAAAATTGAAATAATAATAACATAATTAAAATTAAAATAATTAAAATTGAAATAATAATAATATAATTAAAATTAACCATTTAAATCAACTAAAATCGTGCTGTATGTGTAATTGTGTAGTGTTGTGTATGTGTGCGTGTTTATGAATGAGTATATGTACGCCCACAAATATAATTGTCCTTTTTGCAAAAATGATCACGTAAGAAATTTATATTTAAATTAATTACAAATTATTTTCTCTACAGTATCGTAATCAAGAGAAAGGAGCCAGTAAAGCGTCGACCAAATGTAAAGCGAATATGTAATCGTAGTAGATTACGGTTCAGCACTGCAAAACACGGAAAACTGTCTCGGTCAGCGCGACGATGCGATTGGGTTTTGCTACATGATGAATGCGACGCGTATTTGACGGGAATTTTGAAAGAGACACCGTGGTGTTGGAACGCAAAGGGCAACTGATGAACACAGGTGGATTTTAATTCATAAAATTCTTAAAAGATCGTTCGCTCCAACTAACTTCAAAAAAAGAAAACAATTTTGATATCTCACGTGTCCGTTACTACTTATAATCTCATACGTAAGTATATATTGTACTTATTTATGTCGTGGCCAGATCTTAGAATTGATCACTTCATGATATGGCAAACTAAAACTGGCCAGATCGTATAAACGTTAACATTGGATGATATTATGTCAATCCTTGTTTGGCCAAATCATTGGTATAGGATTTCAATGATAATAAAAGGTGTAAAGAAAGCAGCCCTAACGAAGATTGAAATATCATCAAATGTCAACGTTTATACGATCTGGCCAGTTTTAGTTGGCCATATCATGAAATGATCAATTTCTAAGATCTGGCCACGAGATTTATAAAGTAGTGAAATTACTTGATCTCCTTTGAGTGTTTCGAAATTCCAGAATTGGCCATCCACGCTCACTTGAAAAATTCACGCTGTATAGGGATTTGGGATCCCGACTGTCTCCGCCCAGAGATATCTCGGACTTCTTAAAGTAGTGCCGGGACCAAACAGGGGTACGAATTTTTAGGACGCAACAGGTGTCGGGACGTATTTTCTCCATCCCCTGATCCTTTTGTACCGTTTCTCTGTGACAATACGTCTTAAGGCCGAGTTTAGCCGAGCGAGTAAGATGACGGGAAATTTGTGTGACGAGGGAAATCGCGGCGGCTGGAGGAGATGTTGAAGTGGGACTTCGATGTTATTTGGTGATTCGATGTTTATAGTGTGAGTATATAACAATTATACATAATAAACTCAATATCTCAGGACTAAACAGCCACAAACTTAAAATCAGTTTGACTGACTGGCTTCAAAATAAAGACTATAAAAAAACTGAAGAATTATAATAATAATATAATAATAATAATAATATTCCACAACTATTACACTACGCCGTCTAGTCTCAAGCTAGGCAGAGCTTGTGTAATGAGTACTTGACAACTGATAAACATACTTATAATATATATTTCTAAATACATAAATATTATAGATAAATTACACCCAAACACAGAACAAATTATCGTGTTCATCACACAAACATTTGTCCTGGGAATCGAACCCACGACCTTCGGCATAGCAGTCAGGGCCACTAACTACACACCGCGCTAATCGGTCTATCACCACTATATTTAATCATTTTTATTTATTCAAGTAACTAAGGACTCATAATTACACATAACACAGAACATAACACAAAACATAACACCAACAAACAAACAACATTTACATATTTCACACACAGTTATCGATAACTGCAGGTAATATGCAAGTCACTGCAGCGCCTTATAAAAGGACAGTCGAGCCGGTCGGCTATCATCATCAGCACACTGTTGGGGCTGCCGCGCACCCTGCGCACCTGAGATGTGCTCCGCTTACGCATCGTCGCATAAAAGCAGTCAACGCTAGCGGCGGCAAACATGCCCGAGGCACTACAGTGTCGTGGCAGCCCCGTCAGTGCCCTGAATGCGTTATTATATTGGACACGGAGGGCTTGGTATGCTTTTCGGATGTAATTCACCCACAGGCTGCACGTGTACATAGAAGTACAATAAAATATTCAGTTTGTTTTATTTCTTTTGTTTTTTTAATTTTGATAAGATTTTTTTTATTTTTTTATAGTTTATTTTATTATAAATAATATGATTATTACTATATCCGGCTTATTGGCCACAATAGCCCTCCCAGTCAGCGATAATAGACCGATCCCAGTACAACGTGACATAGTCATTTTCGAGAACTGGATCGGGCCCCATACTTGTAATATGGTACCTCAGAATCCACTGGGTTGAACTTAAAAGCAAGTTGCTGGTGAATAATCCTGGCTACTTGGTTATGTCTGTGCAAATACTCGCCGTTAGCCAAACGAGAACAACCAGAGATAATATGTCTGATAGACTCGCCGGGACGGTTGCATGCATGTAAATAATAAATTTTATAAACTTAGGCCTATTTTCCATGGACGCATAGCTAGTGCGTGAAGCTTACATACAAAACTAAGAAACCGTGTCAATGAAGCGGCAACGACACGACGGCACGACCTTGCCGCTTCGTCGACAGAGTTTTTTTTAATTTGGTATGTAAGCCAGTGTCGTAGGTAGTCCTAATGGTCGCTAGATGGCGGTACTAGGAGAAACCAACACAACACAAACAGCTCCATATTGATTAATAATGTATCGATGTAAATATTATCCTATTTTTTTACCTTCGTTTACAAGAAAACAATAAACTCTATTAAAATAGAAATAAACAAAGCAATTACTAAAAATAGAAAAGAAATTAAAAAAAAAACAGACTCTCTTTCAAACGAAAATGAGCAAAGACAAGAAGAAATTTAAATGAAAATAGAGTTTGTCCACAGAAAACGAAAAACTAAAGAAAGTAATTAAAGACAAGTATGTTAAAAACGACACAACACATGAAATGTATAGAGAAAAACTGCAAGAAAATAGTACTCTACGGCTTTCCCGAATATTATAATGAACTAGATTATGATCAGCAGGTTAGACTAATTGATCTTTGCTATGAATGAATACTTAAATATTGACCTTTCAGGGTATAGTAACAGCGCGATAGGCCTGCCCCCCTAACCAAGTTACGATCGTTTTGTTTGCGTCGAACGCCTCAAGTAGGCCACGCCTCCTATTTCTTTGTTCTGACCACGTGACTGAGCGTTGAGATGTCGGGGCCTACTCGAGGCGTTCTACGCAAACGAATCGATCGTAACTTGGCTAGGGAGGCTGTAGTTTGACACATTTTGTCTATCGATTTTTTTTTGTGCAATTGTACGATTATTGGTGTTTTTAATTTGTCAAGGAAGATTCTGTCAGAAATACACATATAAATTATATGATGGAGATGTGTAGCTATGTATTGTGATACTTCTTTGATACGTGCTTACTCCGTCATAACCAACACTATTCGTATTTCGAAGTGAGTTAATAAATATGGTCATTTATATCTTGGGGTGTAGTCGGCCCCATTATATAGTGAAATCGCAAGAGTTTTATTAAATTTTGTTAGTTTTATTTAAATATTAGTTACTGTTACTGTACTAAGTCTGATTTTATATTGTATTTACATATAGGTTAACGTCAAGTTTATTTTATTTTTAATTTTTATAGTTAGTATTCATTTATTCATTTTCATTTTGTGAACACAGGGTACAATGATCTTATAAATATATAGAGTGTTTGGTCCATCCTATGTTCCGCCGAAAGGCATACAAAATAGTGGTGCTATGTCAAATTATACTATCAAAATAAATTCATTGTGAAAATATACAAAATCTCATTAAAAAAAATAAAAAATGAATTTAAATAAAATAGTTCTAAAAGATAAAATAATGTCAGCAGTATTACAATCGTCAAAATTAAATTAATTAAAATAAACAAAATGTCATTTAAAAATTTAAAAAAATTATACAATGTCAACAAAAAAAAAAACAAATCTTACTAACTGTAATAAATATTTTAAATAAAATAATTCCAGAATCATAATTAATTACATTTGTCTTTCAGAAACTGTAGCAGCTTCTGTAAAGTGTTTCTGAACTTTTGTACTGGCATACATTTAATTGCATCGGGTACTTTATTAAAAACTTCGGGAGCAATACCAAAGAAACTGTTCTTCATCAGTGCAGTTTTACATTTAACATTGCATAACGTGTTCAGATATTGAGCACGTATGGGTAATTTCTTGACTGTGGCCAGTTTTTTGAATAAGTGGGGAAGTTTCTAAGATGTACAAAGCAGGAAAGGTTAAAATATTGTATTTTTTAAAATATGGATTGGAACTGTCAGTCCTTCTTAAACCAAACATCGACCTCTTTTGCATTTTAAAAACAAGTTCTCGGTTTGTTGACTGTCCCCAAAAAACAACACCATAACGCAAAACCGAGGATACCAATCCATGATATTTTGTTAAGAGTGTTTCAGTATTTACATTTTTTGACAGCTGAAATAGAAGGTACGCTGATATGCTTAATCGTTTACACACTTCTTCCAGGTGTGGTTTCCAGGTCAGTTTGCTGTCTATAGAAACACCCAAGAACTTCGCAATGCTGACCTCTTCTATTCTAGACTGATCATAGGTGACATTGATTGGAATATTTACAGTTTTATAAAGTAGTATATATTGTAATAGAATTTAGTATTGTTTTAGATTTTTAAGAGTTAGTGTAAGATGATGCTATTGTATTAGGTTCAGCCTGTAATAATAGTGTGTGTATATTTAATAAATAAATAAAAATAAAAATATAGAGAGTTTGAAGTATTTGAGCGTATATCAATTTCTAGTATAGTTTTGTTTTTTGGTTTAGGAACTTGATTAATATAAAACTTGTTGAAAGCATGAGTTTTTTTTTTAATGGGTTTGCAATTTTCATTGTCTCTGTTTGAATTTATGTTATTGTTCCTTTTGGGTTTTAGTTTTGTTAATTATGGTGCATGCCGCTTTAGATTTATTTTGGGATTTCTTAATTTAGTAGTTATTTCGTGACGTGTGTGTTATGTTATAACTCTTTTAAACCTTACTGAATATGTCTTAAAAGATTGTTTCTTGAACATCTAAATAGGTCAAAAAAATGGTCGTAGGCCTCATTGACGTCACTAGTTGTATATATATTCGAAAAACTGAGTTTTAATGTAATTTCTAAATTTCTCTACATTATATTGACAATAATTCCGTCTTTTTATTTTACACGTCTTTTTAACAGGACCTTTCAAACGTTATGCGGTATGATCTGACAAGCCTAATTCTATAATTTCTCCTGTACAGCCTATTACATTATATGCTATATTGTCCAAACACGTCCCACTGCTTAACCTAGTAAGTAGGTTGACAAAATTGTAATTTTAGATTATAATTTAACAATGTATATTCAAAGTCTAAAGTTTTTTTTTTATTCTTTATAGGTTCGCGCTTGACCACTATCTCACCTGATGGAAAGCAACGATGCAGTCGACGATGGAGCGCGCTTACCTAGAAGTACCATTACCTACTCACTCTTGACTTAAAGATTCCCGGGTTGTAGCCATCAGGAAACACAGATTCCGGCAAGGAATTCCACTCCTTAGCTGTACGTACGTACAATGAATGTGTTCCCAAAACATTTCGTACGTATAAGTGGGATGTCCACCATGTACCGGTGGCGCATTGCCGTATGCCTGGTGGTCCGATGATGGAACGGGCTAGGCGGAATTAGGTTATGCAACCCGACGCACACTCCTCGAAATGAAACCGGTAGAAAACCGATAGGCTAGAAACTCGGCGTCGATGCTCAAGACTTTGAAGCCTCGACTCAACGAGTGCTCATGCCAGTGATCCTCCTGGCTCGTCTCTCAATTGCCTCAAGTGCATCAATTTATTATTTCTTTTAAGTAAGTTATTATTACAAGCTAGCTTAGTTCAGGATCAACTATTAGGTTTATTTAAAAAGTGCCAACTTTACTTTAAAAAAGTGGACGAGTATTTAACAGTGAGGAGTTGCTGCAACGCGTTCCGTCCGAAAATAAAGAATTCCGTAATATTCGTTAAAGATGAAAACGAAAGTTCTATTAATATTTTAGGACTTAAAAGGATTCCAAAATCCGATAATTACATATTTTCAGTTAATTTATCCGAAAACGAACGGTACTAAAATTGCTGGCGTCGATTTACGATCCTGTGGGTTTTATTGCGCCATGCATTTTAGCAGCTAAGCAGATTATGCAAGACCCGTGAAAGCTAGTTATTGGTTGGGACGAAAAGTGGCCAGATAACATTAAAAAAATCGTGGCATCATTTTATTTTTGAACTTCCGCGGTTATGCGAGTTATTTATCGATCGTCACGTATCGATCGTCACATGCTATTACCGGGCGAAATGAATCGTGATTTAATCGGATTTTGTGACGCTTCTTTACGAGATTATGCAGCCTGCGTGTACGTCATCATGACCAAAAGGGTAACGTAAGGGTAACTTCATTTAGTGACCGCGAAATCTTACTACTATGCTTACGCCCACGCTTGGTTTAACTATGGATATATACTCCCTTCTTATTTGCATTACAAAAAAAAATGTGAATAATTTGTAACATTTCTGTTTTTGTAACATAGAAATGTTACAAATTATTCACATTTTTTTTTCCAACAGCCGGTTGTAAGCTTTATTTTCAGAAACATAAAATTCCCACCTTAACCGGTAATTATATTTTAAAATTAAAATGTAAACTTGTCCGCAAATATCCAGATTCTTATAAAACCCAAAAAAATTGAAAAACTAAATTTTCATTACGCCATAAAAACAGGCTCAATTTACCTCTTTCCCGCCTTAAATTGCACTCATCTGGTTAGCGACCATGTCAATAAAGATTTATAACAAATTATCGGAAAATATAAAACAAGAAAATAAAACCAATATATTTTTAAATAAATTTAAAAATTCCTATTTGACAAACTTATTACACAATCGACGAATATTCAACGGACAAATTCAATAACAAATAGATTGAAAACATAGTTTCAATTTACGAACATAATTAATTATTAAATATTAATTTAAATTTTAATATAAAACAGTAGTCAAACTCATAGCAATACTAAAGGTGAAATGAGTTATAAGAAATTAAATTATGATTTTTATTTATCTCAGGACCCTGAGGTCCTGGACCTTTGGAAGGCGTACGAGGATCCGAAGCCAACTCGCAGAGGCCCTTTAGATAATTATAATGGAAAATAATAATAATAATAATCTTTATTTGAAACTAGAAATAAATGTAACAATTTATTTATGTACGATGATAGCTGCAATAGTTTGAAACTGAGGCGCAGCTATCAACGCCCAATGTTATTATGATTTTATGAATTATTTTGCTATTGTTAATTAATTGTTTAATATACAGATAAGAAATTTAAATAGATACTTATACAGCGCTCCTTCCTCTCTCTGACCAATTATAACGTTGCTGTGCCCGTCAGGGCCCATAATTGTTTTCATTTTTTAATATTTATCACCTGATATGTACATTATGGATTGCAATAAAGATTTGAGATTTCAGAATTAATGGGGTCCCATGTCAAATATCTTTAGACGTAGACGCAGGCTTGCGGACGGGGAGCAATGGGTAGCCCGCCGTCCGACCGTCTGGTAATCGTCCGGACCGAGCCCAACTCGTCGACGGCGTGTATTGTTCCACGCGCGCCTCAGGGAGATGTCAGCAAGTTGTAGGGGCCCAGCAGGGTCGAAGCCTACTGGGGCTATGGGTAGTGTGAAAACGAAACTCGGGGCCCTGGGACAAAGGCAAAGAAGGAACAGGAGTGAGTTTTTAGTCAGTAAAAGTGTGACACTATTTTCCGCACCACCCCAGAGCGGGAATTGTCATAAGATGATTTTTCCACCTAAAAAAAAGCTGATAGCATAGAAATAATGCCTTTTTTCAAATTTTGAGTTCTTACCTCGAAAATGAAAATGAGCTCGTTTATTTTATCAATTTGAAGGTATTTCAATAGGTTTAAGTTTTTGTTGTCTTCTTATGTAGAAAATGCTAGAACGAGCTGAGCGAGTTAAAACTATTAGAACAGCCTATCATTTAGTCATTATTCATTAAATGCCGACCTTTTGTCAATAAGAGAATTTAAGGTTGTGGATAACATATTATTACGAATTTTGTTATATGTCGGGGCCCCGGTAGCTCGAGGGCCCCGTAACATTGATACGGCTGATACGGCGGTAGCTTCGCGCTAAGCTTCACGCAGGCATACACTAAGCGTATAATGCCAATGAGGCGGCCGATCGCGTGAGGCAGCGGTCCTCACGCCCCAACCGCCGCCGGGATTCCGATCCCGATTTCCGGCCACCGTAGGCGCGGGCTTGCGGACGGCGAGCAATGGGTGGCTTGCCGTCCGACCGTGCGGTAACCGTCCGGACCATTTTTTTATTTTTTTTTTTGTTGCCGGGGTGGAAAATCCTCATGGATGTCCTTCGCCTGGGGCAGGCGAAGGGGTCTGTCAGACTCTTACTGACTAAAAACCACCTCGGTGTTCCCTCCCACACTTGGACCGGGGATCGTGGGAGCTGATACGCCATCCATGATCCCCGGCTAGTGCCGGCCCGCCTACGCGGGCCACCTCAAGCCCGCGGGGAGTGTGAGGTGTCCTCCCCCCGCGACGTCTAATAGGGGTGCGCGTGGAACACTACGCGCCGCCGCCTCGGGTCTTGCAGGATGGGGGACGGCGGACGACCCCGAGTTCACCGTCCCTCCGGACCTCTTTATGGGGGCTGGAAGAGGGCGTTGTCTGCCCTTCGCCGACGCCCGGTTCGCCTGCTGCGGCATGGAAGAGTGGCCACGGCCTCCCTCTCCCTCTCCGCAGCCTCCTTCTGCGAAATTACGGCTTCACAGAAGGAGATCACCGCATCCCACGACTCGACGCCCTCGACCATCGAACGAACGACGGCCGGCAGCGACAGGTCGGGGCCCACTTCAGATACAAGGACACGGCGCTGCTCCTCCCATGCGGCACACTCGGCCAGTGTGTGTTGCGCTGTGTCCTCCCGACAGTCGGTGCAGTGATGGCACCGAGCGTCCGGCTCCCTGTTTATGCGACACAAGTACTTCCCGAAGCAGCCATGCCCCGAGAGCACCTGCGTCGCCCTAAACGACAGGGAGCCGTGCTTCCTCCCGAGCCATTCGTCGAGCACTGGTCGGATCGCATCGACGGTGGCGAGGCCAGCGGTAGGGCGCAGAAGCCTGTCCCGCCATTCCGCCACCATGACCTCGCGGAGTTGAGACCGACGCAGCTCGATCTCGCGCTGCATCGGTTCACCACCCCGCGTCTTCATCTCCTCGCGCCACCGGTACAGTGAGGCATGGACTCTCGCCTCCAGTTCCCAGGGCGGAGAACCGGCCAGTACACAGCCCGCCTCGTAGGAGATCGTGCGATACCCCCTGATAGCCCTGACGGCCATCGCCCTCTGTGGTCTTCGCAGGATTGCGATGCTGCCGGCCGTCAGGTCAGAAGCCCATACCGGGGCCCCATACAGGGCCATGGATCGCACGATGCCCAAGTACAGTCGCCTACAGGCAGTGCTCGGCCCCCTAGATTAGGAAGCAGCGTTGCGAGCGCGCCCGCTGCGCCCATCAACTTTGGCGTCAGCTGCCGAAAGTGAGGGCCAAAGTCCCATCGGCTGTCGAGCACCAATCCTAGGTACTTCATGGTGGACTCGACAGCGATTTGGACCCCCCCGACCACGATGTGTGATCCCGGCGGCGGCGCCCGTCGGGGGCCATGAAAGACCATAGCCTCCGACTTGTTGAGAGCCACCTCCAGGCCCAGGCGGCGTATGCGGCTCACCACCCGTGAAACCGCTGCCGTCGCCAGCAACGCTGCCTCCCTATACGAGCTTCCCCGGGCCGTGACCAGCGTGTCGTCTGCGTAACACGTCAGGTCCACACCCGGTTGGAGCTCGCCCCTCAGCACCCAATCGTAACCGATGTTCCACAAGGGTGGCCCCAGGACCGAGCCCTGTGGAACACCGCACGACATATCGCGACGGCCCTCGCCGTCGCGTCCCCTGTAGGTGACACACCTTTCTGATAAGTAAGCCCCAATGATGCGGCGGAGGTAGTGGGGCACCCTGTGGTACCTTAGCGCCTCCCGGATACAGCTCCAGGGTAGGGCGTTAAAGGCGTTGGAGATGTCCAAGGAAACCGCCACCATCACCCCGCCCCGGGAAACCGCTTCCTCCGCCAGGACTCTCACTCGCATTATGGCGTCGATAGTGGAGCGCCCATGCCGAAAACCGAACTGACTGTCGTCCAGATCCGGCCCCTCTCTGTACAAGTGACCGTCGAGGCGGGCAGCAATAATCCGCTCAAAAAGCTTACCCACCTCGTCAAGTAGCACTATGGGCCGGTATGCGGACGGCGAGTCTACTGGGCGCCCCGCCTTCCTGAGCAGGACCAGACGACCTGTCTTCCACTGAGCGGGGAAGTGGCCCTGCTCAAGGCAAGCTGAGTAGAGTCCTCTCAACTGGGGCTCCAGCTCCTTCAGAGCGAGGACGAGCGCGCGGCCGGGAACTCCATCCGGTCCCGGGGCAACGGTTTTGGCCCGGAGCCGCATCACGGCCGCCCTCAACTCTGGTTGTGTCACCTCGGGGACCTCCTCATCCTCCGACTCTGTGTCTGTGGGCAAAGCCATCGGCGGCGGTGTGTGCTCCTCTCTAGCAGGGAAGAGAGCTGCGACCACTACCTCCAGCAACTGAGGCTCGAGGCTCTCAGTGAGTGGGGGCGCCCAGGCACGAAGTTTCCCTCGAACCGTACGATAAGGACGCCCCCATGGATTTGCATCCAAGGTCGCCAGCATCTCCTCCCAGGATCGAGTCTTCGACTCGCCGATGGCGTTCGTCACCTTGGCAGCCGGCAGGCTCTCCTCGCTTGAGGAGAGACCAACCGACCCCACTCGGTCCGAAAAAACTTCATCGTGCGGTCGCTTTCTCCAAAACGCGGAGCGACCGCGCGAGCCCTGGTCGGACATTGTTGTCGGATCCTCTTTTGAGGATCGGGAGCCTCCTCGGCCCTTGTTGCCGTTGCCAGCAATCGGAACCTCCGCCAAGATTGGCACATCCTCATTTTGTTTTTTTGCTTTATTCTGTTCCATATAGTTCCCACGAGTAGTAGGGATGTATATGTCCACCTAGGCAGAGCCCTGTTGCCTAGGTAAGCCTATATACTGTAGAGTGCGGCAGGTGCTCTACAGGGGAGGCGCTAACGACTGGACTCCCTCCAGCCATTCATCCCCTCGCCACGCCTCTGAACTTAGGATTAGGTGGTTTTTTATCTTAGAGGTATCCTTCCTCTGGGCCAGGCGGTTAAGCCAAGTCCCCGACGGCGGCATTAGACATGCCTCCGTTCGCTGTCCGACTAACCCGACTCAGCGAATCCGTCGAAAGTTCTCTCCTAGTGGAATTTCCCTGTAGGAGAGATACGCCCGCCGCATTGGTGCGCCTGCACCGCTGCGACATAGTCGCATCCATGCCAATCGACGACTGTCGATCGATCAGGAGCGACCCCTCCTGGTGTCCCTCTTGGTCTGGTCTCTCACTTGGTCCTTTCCGGCATGAGTAACTCTACCGGCAAAGCCCCAAGGTCATTGAGGCACGCAAGCCCCACCACGACGACAACTCGGCCCTGGTACGAAAGGCAACGAAGGAACAGGAGTGGGTTTTTATTTTCCCACCGAAAAAAAAAAAAAAAGCGTATAATGACGAATTTACGTCTTTGGAGCTACGCGTCCATGAATAGTAAGTAGCCCTTATGCTTATTATTATTTACCGTTTTAAAGAAGAAAATTTATATTTAGAAAAAAAAAAGAAAATGAGTTTATTGACTGGTTGTTGGTCTAGTGGTTAGTGGTCCTGACTGCTATGCCGAAGGTCGTGGGTTCAATTCCCAACCCAGGATAAATGTTTGTGTGATGAGCATGATCATTTCTTCTGTCTCTGGGTGTAATTTATCTATATAAGTATGTAGGTATTTAGAAATATATAAGTATGTTTATCAGTTGTCTAGTACCCATAACACAAGGGCTGCCTGCATAGCTTGGGACTAGACGGCGTTTTGTGATAGTTGTGAAATATTATTATTTACGACAAACATGGCGCATACATTAAAAAATAAACTTAAATAAACTTTGTTTCTCTTGAAGTTTTTATAATAAAATTATAATTATGTATATTTGAGAAATAAATTATATAGGTACGTACAAAACATAGGTCCAGGGTCCCGGGCGTAGCTGCTCAAAGGTAGGCCATCGACATCATGACCTAGATATGAGATGCGTAGTACCGGCCACCCGGCCATATCGACAGGGATCCTAAAACCAGCCAAAACTAGAATTGACGTAAAAGGGTATGCTTATTTGATGAACAAAGTACTAAAATAAATAAAATAAAAATACTTAAACTAATTAAAACCTTATACCTATATGTTACCGGCAATCTTTATAATTCAGTTACTCTATATTGCCCCCCTAGCCAAGTTACGATAGTTTCGTTTGCGACGAACGCCTCGAGTAGGCCATGCCTCCGGTTCCTTTGTTCTGACCACGCGACTGAGCGTCGAGATGACGTCAGAACAAAGGAACCGGAGGCATGGCCTACTCGAGGCGTTCGTCGCAAACGAAACGATCGTAACTTGGCTAGGGGGCAGTTCCTAGGTAATGTGTAGAATGTATAGCTAGCTAAAATATAGCATCTTAACACTCCTCCGTGTCGCAGTCAATGCAATACTAATTGTCTGACCGAGGTACAAGCCAGCCCTTGGTTTTGACCAATGAACAATATCGACTTTGATATATGTGTATGGTTGTATTTAGAGGAATGCATAGCAGACTTAATGAGCAAAGGTTTAGCAGGCAACAGAATTGACGGACGTACGATTTTGATTTATCGGATTGCTCGGGTGGTACTGTTGTTTAATTAAGTTTACTCGTAACGAGATTGATGTTCAGTTGTAGAAATTGTATGCAATGATATGATTCCAATAAGCTCAAACACAGGTAGGATACATTGTTTTATTATGAAGTTCCCGTACCTACCTTCCACCTTCCGGCTCCATCATGAGATCAGTTCGAAAGTACCTTATACCCAAAGTGCATTTCATGACTGTTCTAACGCACCCAATCACGGCTAGGATACATTGATTAATTACGGAGTTCCGATGCATACCTTCCGGCTTCATCATCATCATCATCAGATCATAACTATTCAGATCCATTAATTTATTTGTATA
This sequence comes from Mythimna pallens, assembly GCA_961205895.1. Lineage (NCBI taxonomy): Eukaryota > Metazoa > Arthropoda > Insecta > Lepidoptera > Noctuidae > Mythimna > Mythimna pallens. The sequence goes on from OY540824.1 coordinate 4,402,016, forward strand.
GTCATAGTTGCTCATTGTATTTTCTATGTGAGTGTCAAATTTCACTGGCCATTGAAATTTTTGGTTATCATCATCAGTTCCACTTCATCAAATTGTTTTAGTTGATTGTCCAAGCGGGAGCCTTGCTGCTCACGCATTGCAAATCCTTGTTGATCCCTGCTGGTTGCTGCTGCTATGTACTGCACTATTGCTGGCAATACAAACTCCTTCACTGCTAGTTTGTTTGACGTCGCTAGTGAAACACAGAACTTGATTGTTACACTGTAATGTACACACGCGACATCCGGCTCGAAGGACCAAAATTGGACGGGGTAAAGGTACATTTAAATGATTGTGTGCCTGAAAATGATAGATGATAGATGATCGACCCGCGGCGAATGAGTCTTTCATCGATGCTATGCAACTACAAAAGCGCTAACTTAAATGTGTGGTTTATTCATTCGCTGCGCGTCGTTGTCAGCACAAAATTAATACAATGATATGTGTGGGTTTGCTCGTACATATAGGAAAACATTAGGAAACATATTAGGAAATACATTTCTGCATTAGATATTAACAAAAAAATAAAACTGTACTTAGAATAATAGTGGTTATAATGGCACATAAGACATCGTAGTGCAATTCCAGTACCGTATTATCAACATAAAAAGTATGGTTTAAAGACATTTCTACTGTCATCCAGCCTAATGACCTAAAGAAAAAAGACATGATAACATTACATCTTGTCGTTCGTTCAAAAATGAGGTTCTTGATTTTTTTAATTCATAAGGAGGTATGTAGGTATTATTGACATACACGTCATCTCATCAACTTTAAACTGGAATATCTTTAATATGAGGATTATTATTATTATATACTTTTGTTTATTTTTCATCAATTGACGCTAAAAAAATATGCCAACAAAATGTTATTCGAGAATCTGCCATTACTCTTTTCCGTAACAGCTTTGACTGTGCTGAGGCTACCATTATGTGTCATTCATAAACTCAGAACCAACAAATGACAAGGATTTTTTTTGTTGTTTACAGTTCGTCCGCATACATCGTTCACGCCCTTAACGTTACCAATCTGTCAATAATTGTATGTAGGTCTGTATACATATTGTGCTGGTTGCGACTCGCTGTTTGTGACGTCACTGACGTATGAGTATCCCGAGGCTTTATCACAACACAGTTATTTGACGTGACTGATCAATGACGACGTAACGGTATCATGACCGATGTGTGTGGAAGATTTTTATAAAACCCTTTTTTGTATTAAGTTTAATTTTTTTTTACATGTTATAAACCAGTGTTTGACTGGATTACCTATCATAATTTCAAAAAATATTTGATCTAATTTCATTTCACCGAAAACTTATCAACTATTATCGTTTAGTTTTTTTTTTTTCATCGATATCACGCCTGCCAATGTATCAGTCGACCTATTATCAATTGGATTTTTTTTTCATGCCTCCGACGTTTTATTTGGTCGAAAAACTTTTTACACTTAGCCGAAATGACATTTTTTCGAAATATTATGTTTCCGAACATTTATTATACCACTGTTTTAATTACCATATTTTTTTTTCATGGATGCTTGCTTGCAGTGTACAAGCGGGCATGGAGCATGGAAGCAGGCATGCAACATGCAGCAGACATGCAGCATGCAAGCAGGCATGCAGCATGCAATCAGGCACGTAGCATAGAAGCAGGATGCAGCATTGAAGCAGGCATGCAGCATGCAATCAGGCACGTAGCATAGAAGCAGGATGCAGCATTGAAGCAGGCATGCAACATACAGGCGGCTGGGGCGTGACGAAAGACCTTGTGGTATGAGTATTAGACAACTGATAAACTTATAGGTACATTCTAAATCATATTACGTATAAATTACACCCATACACAGAGCAAATGATCGTGCTCATCACTTAAATATTTGTCTTAAGTGGGAATCGAACCCACTTCCTCCGGCATAGCAGTCAGGGTCACTAACCACTACACCAACAGGCCAGTGAAAAACAGTTACTTCAGTTTCGATAAAAATACATTAATTTGTTAATACTTTCCAAATAGGAATAAGAAAATAGGTTTATGATTTTTTTTCCGAAACATTATATAAAACATTTATAGTTCTTTGTCAGCATTAAAGCCAATGAACTTTAAATGGGTCAAAGGGGAGAGAAGAAGTAGTCTGACTGTTGTGGCTGTATTTTATTTTTAAAATACGTAATTCCTGGCTGGCTGCAAGAAGCGCTCGGAATACCTCTAATAACACTTGAATATAAGAAAGTAGCTTTTCTCCGAACTAATTATTATTTCATTAGCTGTTGGATTTCTACCATCTATCTATTTTAGGTTTCCGCAGTTAGTCCTATGTGGACCATTGTACGTGGGCCATGGCGGCCATAACCTTAGGTGGGCTCATTCCAACAAGCCCACCTCTCTCCAAAAACAGATTAGGCCTCTTAGGTTTTTCAGGGCATCAATAAGGGAGTTCAGGGATCCTGTGGTTCGTGTGCGTATTTCAGTGACACCTGTGCAGCTATTGGAGTTATAAAGTACAAATTCTTAAAATCGGATGCCTCGGAACGCAGTGAGAGTTACCTGAAACATTCAGTTAAAGAGTTCACAGGCCCTACCACGAGCTGTTGACGCGATCCATTTGAGGATCTAAAGTGAACTGTTACACTGGATACTGTTAGACCAATGAATACTCTAATCGACTCGTCCTCAGCGGCTCTTATGCGATTAAGTTTTTAGAGAAAATTCATGTATTGACGGCGCCGACATGTTTCATACGCGAATGATTGTTTCAAATGGTACGGATCGAATAGCGAGACAGAGAAAGTTTAGCAGTTATCTCTCTCAAACTTGAAACAGGATTTTCAGTCACTATTTCCTTCACTTTTGTAATGATAACTGCAGTTGAAGACGTTGGTGGCCTATCCGATCGAGGCAAATCTTTCATCACATCAGGTCTACCGCTTTTGAACGTTTTGTTTCACTCTTTTTTTTCTCAGAACTTAGTTTTAAGAGTAATGTTTTTTTCTCCAAATTTCTGAACGTTTCAACATTTTTTTTTTGCAGATTCCTTGAATATCTCCAAGACTATTTATAAACAAAAGAAAAAGTATCATTCTAACTTAAAATATATGTAATAGATTTTTTTTTATTCCGATACTATCACACAACGCCGTCTAGTCCCAAGCTAAGCAGAGCTTGTGTTATGAGTACAAAACACAAGCTCTGTTTAGCTAAACACATATTATAGATAAATTACACCTAGAACAAATGATCGTGCTCATCACACAAACATTTGTCCTGGGTGGGAATCAAAACCCCGACCTTCGGCATAACAGTCAGGGCCACTAACCACTAGACCAACAAGCCAGTCAAAAACGGTTACTTTAGTTTCGATAAAAATACATTGATTTGTTTACTTTCCAAATAGCAGTGAATTTTTGTGTTCTATACCTCAAAAGGAAAAAAACGGAAGCCTTATAGGATCACTGTTGTCTGTCTGTCTGTCAAGACCCTTTATCTCAGGAACGCGTGGAGGTATCGAGTTAAAATTAAAACCATATACTCAGGTATGCAGTTTCTTGAAGTTGTGTCAGTGAAAAAATTAAACTTATGAGTTAACGAAAAAAAAAGATACAGCCATTTATGTCACAAAAAAAGGATATTTTGACACTCTCAAGGAAATCAGAATTCAAAGGGTACTTCCCGTTGACCTAGAATCTTAAAATTTGGCATGAAGCATGATCTCATAGCACAAGTATAGGGTTAAATCTGAAAACTGTAAATTTGTAAATATGTCACAAAAAAAAAAATTGCGTTTCGGAAAAATCTACGTAACTCAATTCGGGAATATAACTGTTTTCATAGGTTTTGTACGGAACCCTTAGTGCGCGAGTCCGACTTGCACTTGTTTGGTTTTTTTCTCATAATATATGAGAGTTCTCTGAAGTGAATAGTCAGTCAACAATGATCAAGATTATAGTGTCATACTAACTTCGTATGTAAATTGTTGTTCTTCTTTCAAAACAAACTTTCTCTTCTTGTTTTTGTTTAAACTTACTGATCATAGTATGTAACAGCTTTCGCACATAATTTTTTATTGTTTTACCCATGATAAAGCAAATTATTGTAAAAAAATCTCTGTAACATAATACTGACACTTGCAATCACAGACTTTGACGTGCTTTTGACGGCTGAATAATGTTGCCATATTAATTTTAAAAAAACTTAGTGAACTAATTGCTGTGTTTTTAACTTTCCCTGTTTCAGATGCAATGCTTCATGAACCTCACGATCAAACGCCCTTGATAGGTCACAAAAGATGCCTATGACACCCATTGCACGCATTCATTGTGCGTACAGCTAAGGAGTGGAATTCCTTGCCGGAATCTGTGTTTCCTGATGGCTACAACCCGGGAATCTTTTAGCCGAGAGTGAATAGGTTATATCTAGGTAAGCGTACTCCATCGTCGACCGCATCGTCGCTTTCCATCAGGTGAGATAGTGGTCAAGCGCGAACCTATCAAGAATAGAAGAAAAAAAAAACAACTTGTGTTTCTTTCCACGCATTAAAAATGAGTTTGAGTTTTACAACGACATTTTATGAAAAAGTATTATTTATCGTGTAAGGTGTCATTTGTGTTTAAATGATTAAGCATTAGATTCAACAATACCTAAGTGAAAACCGAAAATACGAATACTGGTTTATAATTATTTGTGTCTTTACTGACCTCAGATTTAAAAAGTGGTGTCACTTTACAATATTTTATTAGATTCAGAAACACTCTTAGATTCACACACAAATAAGATATTAAAACTAAGTACGACGCTATAATTCTGTCGTAGGTACTATACCACACTCATCTGGGTTTGAGACAAAATGTAAACAAAGAAAACAATGTAGGCACCTTCGACCAAGTTCCTTCGACGTGTTTGAATATATTAATAGCAGTTTCCTTTTCTGTTGAATGCATTGGCGTTTTATTTGCACGATTTTTCTTCAGCAAAGAAAAGTGCAGGTATTGCTTGGTCCAGTTCTCTCACGTTTTTAAGCAACCCTTTTTATGGTTTGTTTACCTTTTCTATCACGGCTCCCCGAACAGAGTATAGATAAGTATGTAAGTAAATCGTCTTTCCAGCCAGTTTTTTGAAGTTGACTGAGTCTTAGACGCTTGGTATATACTTATTTTTTTCTTATTTTTCTAATCAATATAAACCAGTGCCCGACCGTGATCCTGACGGCAAACAACGACGCAATTGCAGCCAGTGAGGCGCACCAGTTTAGCAAGATGTAATATAATGTTTGTTTATGTGTATTCAGATAAATATTTGTGTATATGAACTGAGCCCCATTATCTGCGGCGAGATTATTAAGATTTCCAAATCTGGAAAACATTTGCTTAAGTGCTTTGGTTGTTTTAGTCTTTGTAATAACCTTCATAATTTTAATCTCTTTAGTGTAGCGATTACAAGTTGATAGTGCCCCCTAGGCAATGGTTCTAAAATCTATTGCCATTGACCCAACGCTGGGCAGGTAACCCACAGCGTTTCATGGGGTTAGGTGGAGTAGGATCCGAGACTAGAGGCTTACAAGCCATGACTAATAACTTTGCATCATTGTCGTGAATAGAATGGTTTTACTCATATTTTTTTTAATTCTGGGACAACAATTTATGATCTATCTTAATATTTTTTTTGGACTTGATAATTCATGACTTGTCTTAATTTTTGTAACTTGATAATTCATTACTACGAATAATTCCCATTGTGGGGGTGGAGTAACGTTATTTTTTATTCAAATGAAAATTTAACAAAACAATGAGAATACGCCTTTGAGTAATCAATTCACATGTATAACAGTTATCCTTTTCCTTGTTTCGGGTATATAATTATATAGTACTAGCTTCTACCAGCGGCTTCGCCCGCGTAAAAGTAGGTTTTTCCATACAAAATTTGAACCCCCGTTTCGTTCCTTTAGAGAGTGAATTTTAGGAAATCCTCTCTTAGTGCTCGCCTACGTCATAAAAGGAACCCTTGTGCAAAATTTCACGCCCCTAGTCCCAGTAGTTTCGGCTGTGCGTTGATATGTCAGTCAGTCAGTTTCTCCTTTTATTTATATAGATTAAGTACTCACTTTTATCTTCGTCGCCAATTGTGGTGGTGTTGCAGAACACACACTACACTATATATTTATTACGATGTCCGGAGCTAGGGGTTGACGTCTGACCCGCTCGGTGGCTAGCTCACATCGCGGTCAGTCTATGCAACTCATAACTGCACACTCTTTTTTTTGCATACTTACATCACAAATGGGACTTAATTTCACAAAGAGCGCGAGTTATTTTGGCCTTTAAAGCAGCAATTGGCATATGGTTTCTCTGCATAGACTTTTTTTTTTAGCTGGGAAAATCATGTAATGACAAATCGCGCCCTTGGGCGGAGCGGGAGATAGTGTCAGAATTTTAGTGACTAAAACCCACTCCTGTTCCTTCGCTGCCTTTTTACCCAGAGCCTCGGGTTTCGTTTTCACTCTACCAATGGCCCCAGTAGGCTTCGACCCTGCAGGGCCCCTACAGTTGCTAACATCTCCTTGAGGCGCGCGTGGAACAGTACGCGCCGTCGATGACTTGAGCTTGGTCCGGACGGTTACCGGACGACATGACGGCGAGCCACCCATTGCTCGCCGTCCGCAAGCCCGCGCCTATGGTGGCCGGAAATCGGGATCGGAATTCCAACGGCGGTTGGGGCGTAAGGACCGTTGCCTCACGCGATCGGCCGCCTCCTTTGCTAGCTTTCGCAGAAGGAGGCGACCGCCTGCCGCTCCTCCTCGCTCCAAACCATGGCCTGTACAAAGGCTCGTTGCAAGAGATCGTCGCCGCCGATCGCCCCCACGAGGACGCGGCGTTGCTTTGCTGTTGTGCTCCACCGGTTGTTTGCTTAAACTAGAGATTTCACGTAGCCCCACAAAAAGTAATCGGGCGGTGTTAAGTCATACGAGCTCGGTGGCCAGTAGATGTCGCTACCACGCGAGGTTCAACGTTAGGAGAATATTTGTTGAAGCGTGTAGTGTTGCATGGTGGAATGTCACGACTAATATGTATTCATGCTAAATTTTAGAGCTATTGCATTACCAAAACAGTCGCTATGCGCTATCAAAGCGTATAACGAGTACAACCATTGCAACTGCAATTAATACACGGCTACAGAGTACCTACCAAAACCAATTAAACATTATAATGTATTCTTAAACAAAAACACAGTAATGACGGATTCATTAATTATTGTAATAAATTCGGTGTTCTCATGTGTTACACAGTTACTTTTATATTACATTCAGAAATAAACGATACGAATAACAGTTCGTTAATTTCAAATATAATGATGGCTCTGATTACACTAGTACAAATGTGTGATGGTATTGAGGCTATGAAGAAGCGAGGCAACGCAGCGAGCGGGCTGCCCTTAATGCGCAAATACCCCGCTCCGCTGGCGTTTGTGAGGCAATGAATCCTGACGATATTCGACAGCAGACAACGCAATTATACTATTGTATAGCCTAGAAACATGACATATTGCACGAGAGCTCAAGTCCTTCAGAAATTGGGTATTCGCCTATATTATTTTTCTACAAAATAACAAATAATACAAAAAAATAATAATATAATAATCTTTTTCTGAAAGCAGCATCAATTAGCATTTTGAATATTGATATGAGAAAGAGAGTGAGTGGGAATATCTCACTCTCACTTTAGTACATACGTTACTTATTGGATTGTTATTATACGTCACATTTCATTATGTTTATCCTTATTCTGTTACTTGAAGTTTTTTCCCTTCCACGAGATTTGAAAGGTTTGTAACTTGTTTAATTTGAAAATATACTTTTTGATACGTATATATATTGAGTCAAGTACTTATTCAATTCTGTGCATCTTCTATAATAACTGGGATAGTTTTGGTCATGGGTTATTCAACTTTAAGTTATTTTTTTTATTTCACAGAAGGATATTTAAATAGTGTGTATTTTTTATCGATGATTAACTACTTCTTTCATTACTAATTAATTGACTAGTGTGTACTTTCTTTTTATTGTTAAAAAAACAATAACAAAATTTATTTGTGCGGAGGCTTGTAATTAGAGGTTTGACAATATTGCTCTCTTTACATCATTTTTTTATTAGTCTGTACGATTTCTGTAAAAATAATTAAATAAACGTAGTAATATTAATTTGAAAAAGTAAAAAAAAGTCAAATGAGGATAGGCTTCTATTGTTATACTTTTTTGACTTTTTTAATTTTTGAGTCAAAGTCAAAGTCAAAAATTTTATTTCACATAGGCCTACATGGGCACTTATAAAACGTCAGAAGCTAGTGCACAGTTCCAAATTGGTCGCTTCCTATGGAGAAGAACCGGCAAGATACTCCATGGTTACTCTTTTAAAAAAATATATTGTTTACAATATTTTCATATTGCAGTATTAATAGACATTATGTAAGAACAGTGTAGACCAGTCGATATTGTTGCACAATAAAAATAATCATATTAAAAATAAAAAAAAAAGTGAGTCGTAATAGGATACCTAAGAATTCGCGAAGTCCACGGTGTTCTCACATTCACATTAAAAAATAAAGAAGCTATATAAAAAAAACAAGAACAATAAGTAATTACAATGATCAATAAATGACATGTCAACAAAAAGAAAATTACTAACGAATTTATGGTGGTTGGCGTCTAATAATATGAAGTAGAGTAGAGTAAATTATGAAGTGTCGAAGTTCACGCAGAATAGCATATTTTCAGAGGTCTTTACTGGATTAGTTTTACACAAATTTATAAATTGATTTCAATAGAAGCCTAGATAATATCCACAAGTGTGTATCCAAAATATCTAATCAAAAAGGTGTAAGAACGTCTTAATCGCGTAAGAGCGGTTGTATGTGAAAATGTATGTCGAGTTGCATGCCCTTAAATACTTTTTAGCTCTGGTTAACAAATATGAAAAAGATAATATGATAGTAAGGTATATATTATGGTAAAGTGTTTAGGCATGTTTATTTTGTATATTATATACCCTCCTTACTTAATAATCATTTTTATATTTTTATGCACCTGCCATTTTTTTTTCTTCACCGCCCTAGGTTGACTGGTAGAGAATACCTAAGGCATTAAGTCCGCCTTTGTGCTTTTTAACCGACTTCAAAAAGGAGGAGGTTATATGTTCGGGTAATATATGTTTTTTTTATGTATGTTCACCGATTTCTCAGTCAATTGTAAGACGAATTTAAAATATTTTTTTTCGATTGAAAGGTTATGCTTCCGAGTTGGTCCCATAGAAATATTGTTATGATCTTATAATGAACTTCGAAGATATGGAACAGCACTCCTCATAGAATCACAGCAGAATCGTCGTAACAAGTATAATTGCTTTGTTTATACGAGTTGTTGATGACTGCCTGTAAGAAGAGGGGGAATATATCGAACTGATCTGATGATGAAGCCTAAAGTTAGGCACCGGAACTCTTTAATCTATATATATAAAAGGAGAAACTGACTGACTGACCTATCAAGGCACAGCCGAAACTACTGGGACTAGGAGCGTAAAATTTTGCACAAGGTTTCCTTTTATGACGTAAGTGAGCACTAAGAAAGGATTTTACGAAATTCACCCCCTAAGGGAATGAAACGGGGGTCCAAAGTTTGTATGGAGAAACCTACTTTCACGCGAGCGAAGCCGCGGACAGAAGCTAGTAAGTTAATGTAATCTAACCGTGTTTGGGATTATTAGAATTGTCATGAGATGCACTCTGGCTATAAGGTATTTAAGTTTGGCTGAGGGGTACTTTTTAGTGGTGCCATAACTAAAAAGTGTAAAATAAAAAACTTTTTACAAAAAAAAAAAACTACCCACTTCAAATTAAAAAAACAAACACTGAAAAGTGCAAAATAACTTTAATTTCGGAAGTCGGTGTGAAAAAAACGAAAACACAAAACTATTATAGAAACACCGACTTCCGATATTAAAGTTATTTTGCACTTTTCAGTTTTTTTTTTTACTTTGAAGTCGGTTGATTTTTTTCTTTTGTATAAAGTTTTATAAGTATTGCTATATAAATAGTTCCTAATGTAATGTTATTTTTGGTGTACAATAAAGAATATAATATCTATCTATCATAACAACAAAGTTCAAGCTTCAAAGCTGTTATTATGAATGAGTCCGATGTAGTCTGTGACGTCAATGGTCACGACACCCGTACGGCCGCCAAAGAAAACTATGTCTTGGCGAGAGAGACAGATATATTCGCTTAAATTAGTTATAGTCATCTCATTCGCGCTTCCTACCAATTTTGAGATTGTTTTCACAATTAGTATTATATTTTTGTATGTTAATTGATAAACTGGTTAAGTGATTAAATAGCTTTTTTGTCTATGAATACCTTTTTGTTTTCTCCTAATGTGAGCATACTACTGTAAGTGTTCAAAAAAAAAAAACTAGAAAGTGTAAAAGCATTAAATTACAATAAAAGTTTCAAACTCATATCTCATTATGAATCATATAAACGTTTGTAACTTTTGATAAATGTTTTAAAATTTATCACGTAAAAGTTCAACAAAAAGCTGGATATGAAGGCAGTGGCGTAGCTAGGTGTCCAGAGGCTCTGGGGCAAAGTTCTTTTTTAAATTCTTGATGGAAAGCGACGATGCGGTCGACGATGGAACGCGCTTACCTAGAAGCAACCTATTCTTGACTACTCTTGACTTAAAGATTCCCGGGTTGTAGCTATCAAGAAACACAAGGGATTGGAATCCTTAGCTGGGGCCCTTTATCTTTACGTGATACATCTTGAAATAACTTTTCCTTCTCAGGGTGGAGTGGGTGGAAGTGACAGACTTTTACTGATAAAAACGATTTGCCGTGATTAAAGTAGTGTTGCGCAAGTTACTCCGTATATGTGAAGAGTACGCGGAGGCTCATGGGCTCAGATACAATGTAAAAAAGAGTGAGGTTATGGTTTTTAAAGCACCTAGAAAAGAGGTCACAATGGTACCTCCCGTTTCACTCTATGGTACACCATTAAGCCAAGTCACTCACTTCAAGTATCTGGGCCACTGGGTCATCGAGGACCTTAAAGATGACATGGATGTGGAGAGGGAACGTAGGGCGTTGTCTGTTCGCTGTAATATGTTGGCTCGCAGATTCGCACGGTGTACTGAACAAGTGAAGGTCACTCTATTTAGAGCTTTCTGTCAGACCTTTTACACGTGCAGTTTGTGGGCCAAATACACGCGGAGAACATACGACGCCCTACGTGTGCAATATAATAACGCGTTCAGGGTGCTGATGGGGCTGCCGCGGTACTGTAGCGCGAGTGGCATGTTCGCGGAGGCGCGCGTAGACGGCTTTCACGCTGTCATACGAAAGCGAAGTGCGTCTTTACTGGCGCGGGTGCGCGGCGGCCCCAGCGCCATCCTGACCGCGTGTGCCAGCCGATGGGACTCGATACTGATGGCACATTTGATAGGTCTTCATGCGAGAGCAAACGCCTAATATATTTCCAATAATATTATTAATTTATTATGCTTTACTAACACTAGGCTAAGAACTTTGTTACTAACAATATATGGAAGTAATTCTGAAATAAATTTTATTATTATTATCGTTTATTCATTTGTTTATGTACATATAAATTATATTTTTAAATATTTCAATAAAAAATAAAAAAAACATTTAAAAATATAAAAAATAGTGTCCCACCGGTATCGGGAACAGGGTCCAAGCTACCGGCGGTCAGGGCTCCAGAGAAAGGAACCTCCTAACAATACGAGCCGTGTCCAGGAGTACCACTTTCTGAATCAAGCCCTTGATCCAGCCGCCTAACGCGAGCCTCCTAAGGTGTTGGTCGAGGCTCTTGGCTATTAAGCCATTGGCTGACACGACTATCGGTACAATGATCGCCGAGTCCACATCCCACATGTCGACAACCTCGCGAGCCAAATCAATATACTTGATTTGTTTATCTTTCTCGGTTTTCACGAGGTTCTCGTCATGCGGAACGGATATGTCAACAATCATTGCACGCCTCTCGCTTCGGTCCACCACCACTATATCAGGCTTATTGGCTACAATAGTCCTATCAGTGATGATGGACCGATCCCAGTACAAAGTGATATGACCATTATCAAGAACTGGGTCGGGCTCATACCTGTAGTACGGCACTTCCGATTCCACAAGAGAGTATTTCAAGGCAAGTTGCTGATGGATAATGCTGGCTACAAGGTTGTGTCTATGCAAGTACTCTCCGTTAGCTAGACGAGAACAACCAGAGATAATGTGACGAATTGATTCTCCCGGACGGTGACATGCCCGACAGATGTCAACCGTGCCGTCCTTCACAATAAATCTCCGGTAGTTATTCGTCATGATAACTTCGTCCATAATTGCACAAACAAAACCTTCGGTTTCCCCGAAGAGGTCACCGAAACGCAGCCAGGCTACGGACGCCAATTGGTCTACATCGGGCCCGTGAAGGGCCCGGAAAAAGCGTCCGTGAAGTTCCTTGCTCTGCCATACTTCCCTGCGATCGTTAGTGTCAAGCACTACCGGTTTGCGCCAGTTCTCGTTAGCCATTGAGAGCGGGGTGAGTCCCTTGTCCACTGATACTACATCTCGATGCATACCCACGTCGGTAGCTAGGAAATATTCCCTGAGACTGCATACCTCGCGGTTGTGTAGGGTCTTAGCATTTAAAAAACCTCGACCTCCACACTTCCGCGGGATATACAGTCTCATCACCGACGATCGTGGGTGATGCATTCGATATGCAGTCAGCAGTGTGCGGACCCTCCTATCCAGGGCGTCAAGTTCCTTTTGAGACCATTTGAGTACGCCGAAAGAGTACATCAATACCGGCATGACCCAACCGTTGAAGGCGCGCACCTTGTTTCCGCCTGAAAGAAGGCTATTGAATACCTTCTTCAGGCGTCCAAAGAAACGTTCCCTCAACGATTGCTTCATGTCAGAGATATTGATGCCTAGAGCTTCCGACATACCCAAATACTTATAGGTTTCGGTTGGAGAGAGGGATCTCAGGTTTATGGAATCCGTGAGTTGAGTTCCCACAGATTCCACAACCTCCCCTCGTTTTACATGCATGACCGCACATTTGTCCACACCAAACTCCATCCTGATGGCACTACTGAAGGTTTCAGTTACCTTCAGTAGCTCCATCAGTTGCAGATTGTTGGGGGCAAAAAGTTTCAGGTCATCCATGTAAAGTAGGTGAGATATTACCTGACCACCTCTCTTCAACCGATAGCCTAGACCTGAATTCTCCAGCAGTGTGCTGAGAGGATTCAAGGCTAGGCAAAACCAAAGTGGACTCAAACTATCACCCTGGAATATACCTCGCTCGATCCTTACAGGTTCCTTATTCCTCTGGATATGTCGACATCCTGGATAGTGAAGGACCGTCCTCCATTGCCTCATACACGACATCAGGAAGGTGCGTAGTGTTGTATCAATTTTATACAATTCTAGCACCCTCATGAGCCATGTATGAGGAACAGAGTCATAGGCCTTCTTATAATCTATCCAACATGTCGACAGATCCTTTCGGGAACGTCGAACCTGTTGGCTAATGGTCATATCAATGAGGAGCAGCTCCTTAGTACCGCGGGACCCGTTCCTACATCCATTCTGAGAAGGTGACATGATGAAATTTTTGTCAATATGACTGTTAATTTTGCTTCGCAGTATGGATGTAAGAACTTTATAGACCGTCGGCAAACACGTGATCGGTCTATAATTTTTAGGCTCCGCAGTACTACCTGACTTATGGAGCAGATGGGTTATTCCTGTTGTTAGGAATTCCGGTAGCGACCCGGACTCTAAGGCAGACTGAAACTGATATGCCAAGCGAGCGTGCGATCTTGTAAACCACTTAATCCAGAAATTGTGCAGTCCATCCGGCCCTGGAGATTTCCAGTTTGGCAACGGACGGACTGCACGAGCTACATCTTGGGGGCTGATGTCAATTGCCCCCATTTGTGGTATAGGATCGCACGCACGCTCGACCTCTCGAGTCCAGTCACCCTCGGTGTGACTGACAGGCACCGACCAGATGCTGCGCCAGAATGAACTCATGGCGTCATCATCCGGGAGGCGCGCATCAGTCACACCTTGGTCCGGTCTCTCCCAAGACCTATAGACCCACATTTCATTACTCCGGAATGTGCGATTCTGGATGTATCGCTCCACCCGCCGCTTATACCTGCGGATGCGGTTTGCCCATGCATACATCTTCTGCTTCAGGAAGTCGATGCGCTCTGTGACACGGGACATATAGTCTCGGGGGCTGATGTCAGTCCCCGAGAACGCCCGCCTCACAAAGCGCATCACTCTTGGGCGAGTGTTGCCCTCCCCGAAGCAGATTAGTTTGCCGATGAGTGCTCTGGCCCCACCAATACGACGCTCGATCCTGCACTGCCAGGCCGGCACGACTGGTTTCGGTCGTGTAGCTACGTCACAGATTGGAAACTTGACGTGAGCTACACGACATGCCGCAACAGCCGCGCAGTACATTATCGAGTGTGTATCAGTGAGATCTTTGCAGTCGTCAAAATAGTTTGACAACTGCAAATCCAGAGCAGCCACCAGCGCCTTATTCTTATTATGCATGGGCAAACGGGGTAAGCGCGGCCTAAGTTCAAGCGGCATGTTGCGAAACTCCCGAATTGCACACTCCAAAGCACTCCTCAAATTATTGTTGCACTGGGTACTTACATGTGTAACCATGTCAGAAATCTCTTCGTCAGCATGGTCGGAAAGATGGTAGGTTGGTGGTACAATTTCTGGTACCACAGACTGCGACGAAGGAACAATGGCATGGTTACTCATTTCCGTTCGGAGGCGATCAAGTACAGTATCGTCCAACATATGATTACGCTGGATAACCCGCACCTGATCCGACAGTCGTTGGGCCGAAACGTTGACGGCTGGCTCAAGCACCTGAAACAAAGAGAGCATCCGAACACGGTACGCGGTCAGATTGTTTCCTCCCTCTGTAGCCCCATAGTATGCGCGCATGACGTTTTCATTGATGGATTGCGTCCATCGCATGCGCTGCACACTTCCGCCGGGAGCTGGGACCCTATCAGAGGCCGGTGGGCCTCGAGGTCCTAAGCCACTCGGCGGCCGGCGTCCTCTCCGTCGACGCGCAGGTGGTGGTGACGTGGGCGGAGAAAAGTACTCGTCGCTGGAGCTCGACGCAACTGCCACGGCCGGTGTCACAGCACTCACGGTGGGGCTGGATTCCGGCGGCGGCGAGGCGGAGCTGAGCGACGAGGCCGGAGGTGGTAGGCGTGCACGGCGAGCTGCGGCTCTGGTCAACATTTTTGCTTTTCACTTTTCAGCTTCAATTTTCCATAGTTTCTACTATTGTCATCTTTGTTCTTCTCTTATATTTGTTATTTCTTTTTATTTTCATGATTTTAGGGTGGTTTGGGATTTATTAAATTAATTTGTTGTATAAAAAATGTGCAGGGAAAATTTTTGCTTGTCACTTGGTTGACAGCCGAGCCACAGATTATTATTATTATTATTGCAATCTATTTTATTTAGATTTCGAAGGTCAGAGAATTATTCACTAGATTGATAAAAAGTTTGCTCCGGCTCCGGGGCACAGCACCCACCCAGCCTTTCAGTAACTACGTCACTGTGTAAAACCACAAACAGAAACAATGAGCAAAGTTCACTGGGAAAAAGTGTAAACGTATAGACAGACAATATATCTGAGTTTTCTGTCCGTCGCTTAACTGCCCCTAAATTGTCAGCCTCGCACGTGTACGGATCGCTGCATCTGCTCACATACGTTACATTTGCAGTTTTGCGATATTTTATTTGTTTAAAAAAGTATGTTACAAAGTGCATTTTTTTTATATATATATAGAATATATATACTTATACCGGAAAATTATGATTTAATGAAATTGTGATTGTTTTTGATTTACATAGTTTAATTTGGTGTAATGATTTAATTTGGTTTTATTCTATTTTGTTGTGATACTCGTATTATTTTATTGTTTTGATTTTTTTGTGTGTTAAAATGGCAATGAGTGTATTCTTACAAAAAAATAATATTAATATTATTATTCCCTTTATTCATTTTATTACACATTAGTTATATTTTTAATTATATAAGTGAGCATAATTAAAAAAAAAAGTCTTAAAACAAAGGGCAATGGAAAGGGCTATGCTCGGAGTTTCATTGCGTGATCGAATCAGGAATGAGGATATCCGCAGGAGAACCAAGGTTATCGACATAGCACGAAGAATCGCCAAACTAAAGTGGCAATGGGCAGGGCACTGCTCGCAGAACGGATGGCCGTTGGGGCCGATAGGTTCTGGAATGGCGACCACGTACCGGAAGACGTAGCGTTGGAAGGCCTCCTACAAGGTGGACCGATGACTTGTTTACGGTTGCGGGAGTCCGATGGATGCGAGACGCACAGGACCGTTCATTGTAGCGACACTTGGGGGAGGCCTATATCCAACAGTGGAAGTCTTTCGGCTGAAATGATGATGATGATGATGAAGCATAATCAGCCTTTATATATTACCTATATTATAGCCATTTTGCACATCATATTTTAATGAGATGTGTCCGAAATCAATCGCTCAGAACACAAAATGGCGCGCACAATATTAAATTATCAAATCATGTTTCAGAATAAAATAATCTTTATCATTAATATAGTTTGCTCTGAAAAACCGATCCATAACCTAACTGTATTTTTTTATTATTTTCTGTTATATTTGTATACCTCAGACCATTGTATACCAACAGAGTGACATATTCGCAATAGCGAAAACACTCTAAAGATAAAGATAAAGGTTTAAAAAAAAAACAGCCTTTTAATGTTCCCACTACTGAGACTTAGGCCTACTCTCTCTACTAGAGAAAATGAACCCTAATCTACCACGCAGGCCCAGTGCGGGTTGGTGAATGTCACAATGTCACATGTCTTCGAATTTTTGGTTCTAGGACATGCTGGTTTCCTCACGATGTTTTCCTTCACCTTTTTGAGAGCAGTGGTGATGAAATAAATTACACAAAAGTAATGCGCCTGGCCGGGTTTGAATCCGCGACCTACAACTTGTAAGTCGGGGCGGTTACCACTCGGCCACCACTGTTCTAATTATAATTATTGTAATGACTAAATATATGTATTTTTTAATTAAAATTGTATAACATAAAAAGTAACATAACATTGATAGTAAAGAATTGATTAATACATTAATACTAAAATAAATATCTTTTATAATCCTTGGTCGATTTGCTAACAAAAAGTTAAATGAACACAGCAATTGGCATTCTAAGCCATCATCTAAACACATATTCAGGAACATCAGAAAAAGATACCGTGGCTCCAGACCGCAAGGGGCTTTGAAGCAAGACAGTCAGGCTTTTAACTTCTTAATAAATTAGTGCGCCTACCCATCAACGATTGCATCACTGATTACCATCAGGTGGGATCGCAGTCAAGCACTAGTTAATATGATTTTAAAAAATCCGTCCAATTACGAGCCGGACTCGAGCACAATGGGTTTCGTACCGTCCGTAGCAAAAAAACAGCAAAAAAAATCACGTTTGTTGTATGAGAGCCCCCTTTAATATTTTTTTTTTTAGTATTTGTTGTTATAGCGGCAACAGAAATACATCATCTGTGAAAATTTCAAATTTCCCGGTTTTACCCGTTGGGTACGGACGGTACACTAAAAAAGAAACAATAAAACACGCTGACACACCCTCTCGCTCCATCCAGCCAGAGCGTGCAGTCATTTGATAATTTTTCTAACAAAAAAAAAGCATCAAGTCACGTCTGAGTGATAACGAAGTGGGTATGTTATTTAATCTCTAAAACAATATCGTGCGTTAAGCTAAAGTGCTACAGTGTAATAATAATAATAATAGTTTATTTCATAAAAATACATATATAGAAAATTCAACTTATACAACAGATACAGAGTAGCTTAAGGCGTGAATCTATTTGTAGCCAAGTCAGCCAGTCAAGTGCAGAGAGCAGCGGCCCGTAAGTAAGCTGCCTACTGACTTTGGTATAGGGCGCTAAAAGCATCTAGGAAGCACCTAAAAGCGCTTAGCACTAGCTTCAATAATAATCTCAAAATTATAGATAGATAGATAGATAGATAACTAGATACTTAGATAGATAGACTCTTTATTGTATACCATAAATAAAATTTCAGTGGGAACTTAAATTTAATAGGATTTTTTACAGACAACCTTTGAATAGATTTGACAGAGAAAGAGAAAAATATATGCAGGTAGTTTGTTGTGTATTATTTATATATTTACAATACTATATTTAATAAAATACATACAATACAAACTACATATTTGAAAGCAGAGGAATAAATGTACTTAATGAAATTCAAGAGTACATTTTTGATCATATTTTTAAAAGCTTTTAAGCTTGACTGACAGGCAAAGCGTACTCACGCATATTTCAATATTCACAGCAGAATGATTGCTGCGAATTCCACTAGTAAATTTTCGACGCAATTGAAAATAATTAAATATAAAATTACATAACGGATTCATCCTTTTTCCCAAATATATTACCGGAACTTTGTGATTGAAACGATTTTAATAGAATGAAACCCCGATTTTTTAATTGCTTTTTTTTAATTCGTATAAACTTGTGCTTGAATGCAATTCCACCTGATGGTAAGCAGTGATGCAATCGTTGATGGTGAGGCGCACTAGTTTAAGAGCCTATTCACTCTAGCCTTGAAGACACCCAAATTATAATCGGACGGGAAGACCGCAACAGGCAAATTGTTCCAGTCTTTCGACGTATGCGGTATTAACGACGAGGCGAAACGCTTAGTCCGGACCGTAGAGGTTTCAACAAAGCAAGGGTGGATACTCGCCGAACGTCGGGTTGACCGAGAAATGAATCGGCGGGATCAAGTCATGCAATTAATTAATTATTAATGTATTTAAAATTAGTACAAAAATAGGGCTATATCCGTAACCGTTAATGGCCATATTTTTGTAGTTAAAAGTAAAAAAAACCGTAATCCCAAAACTTACCACGAAAATTTGTCATAATTGGTAAATTCATAATTGAATAAATCATTCATAACAATTGCTACTAGAAAATACTAAGCGCAGTGTTTTGCCATTTTTATCGCCATTCATTCATAATCCTGCCAGCGTATAAAATATTTCCATTATTTGAGTGACATTTTAAGATATAAAAAAACGCTAATAATAACTTTGCTGTTTAAGACATATTATTGAGACTTTACTTAAATAATAAAAAGCTATTTTAAAAAGCCCTATATGTATATATACTAATTTTGAAAAAAATATTCGTGTAAATCTGTAGTGTTTCAAGAAATTGTAATGTAGAATTTAATAAAAAAAATATTAATAATATCCACCGTCTGGAATTGCTGCAATCTGTTTAATTAAGTTTTTTTTTCTATTATTATTTTTTTATTATGGACAGGCTCGCGTTTAGGCCTCCCACAAGGTGGACCGATGACCTGGTGAGGGTCTCGGGAATCCGATGGATGCGAGACGCACAGGACCGGTCATTGTGGCGACATTTGGAGGAGATAGGCCTCCTCCAAATGTCGCCACAATGACCGGTTCAACAGTGGACGTCTTTCGGCTGAAATGATGAAGATGAAGGCTCGTGTCTGACCGCTGTTTTCCGTGATGGTAAGCGACGATGTGGGGGACGATGGAGCACGCTTTCCTAAAAGTAACTTATTCACTCTTGACTTAAAGGCCTCTAGTTTGTAGGTATCAAGAACCACAGACGCCGGTGAGAGATAGTGGTCAAACGCGAGCCTATGTATAAAAAAAACTCGCAAAAAATAAAATTGCCAACTTTGCTATTAAAATCGCTTGCGAATCATTTGACGACCTAAACTATCCTATCCAATTAACAATCGTTTCGTTCGCGCCGAGTACGCGCCTCCGATTCCTTTGTTCTGACCACGTGACTGAGCGTTGAGATGACGTCATAAGAAAGGAATCAGAGGCGTGGCCTACTCGAGACGTTCGGTGCCAACGATACGATTGTAACTTGGCTACGGGCTGAACTGTTAAAGTGATGGAGCTATATAGAGTGTATAGTATAGCTCCATACCTCATTCACGCTCGAACGGAAGACATTTTAACACGTTAAGGTAACCCTGGCCAACAGGTTCTGATTGTTTGACATGTTTTATCCGAGTGTGCAATGTAAAAGTTCATTTGTTAATTGACGTCCTAAAAGTTCATTTAAAACACAAATGCCAGAGACGCCAATGAAATATCTGACTCATTGGTTTTATTTTAATGCATCTATAAAATTAATGTTTCCTGATAGCTGGGAGTTCGTCCCTATTTCGTTCCTTCGTTCAAATCCTGGCGTTTGTGCAGACCATGCATGTAATTGGATTGGTTCTGAAATATTGACCGATGGACGGCACGGCTTACTGTGGCTGTGTCGGAACTAATGGTTTAACATGTACTGGTATTTGAATGGTTTTGGATATGCAAAGGTATTTGAGTTTCAATGCAACTACGTTACTGAAGATTTTTTTATCGTGTGTTGATGTTTTAGCATCTGTAATAATGTGTTTCTTAGCTAATATTGCTGTAGAAAAATTTGCTTACAAAATGCAATATTCATTTTATTTGAGCAAATGTGAACACCTGTTACAGTTAGTCAAAGTAAAGATGTACCGAATTATAAAGATTTCTTGAATTCTTTTCTTTTTCTTGGATATGTTATTTTGTCTTGATATGGGCATAGTTGAGCAAATCTAAAAATTGTCGCAACCTTATTGTTAATTCACGTTTATCTGTAATCTAATATTATAAAGAAAAAAGAGTTGTATTTTTGTTTGTAATGAATAAACTCAAAACTCATTGAAACGATTTATAATAAAACATTTTTTATAATAAAACAAAATGTATATTTTTTAAATCGGTCTAACCGTTTTTGAGTTTTAGCAAGACTAACAAAAAGTAAGATAATATGAGTCGCCGCACACGGGCCACCGACCACAACCTCTAAACGCCGCCACCGGCATATTTCCAGTATGTTTTATACATTTTATTTGGATTCGCCTTACACGCTACTCGCTCCTTCTGGCCAAACCGGCCATTAAGCGCAGATGCAAAACGCCGTCACACGCCACTAGCGCATTTAAACCTTCCTCGTCAGAGTCTATTATGATACTGCGCGTATGGGTTAAAAAAAGTAGCAGCCACCGACCACAAATGGCTGTCGCGCGCTTCAGCTTCCTTTGTGGCCGCTTTTAGCTTCTCCTGGCGGCATTTGTGGCCCATGTGCGGCTACACTATGAAAGTTTACGAACCTAAATTTCATTATTATCATAGCTTGAATGGGTTTGCAGAGCCACGTTAGAAATCCAGTAATTTCTAATGTGTGTTACATGTCGGTCTCCTACGTAATTTTTAATCGCGGGGATTGTCTGAAAAGGAAACCCGTGGTCTTGGAACGAGAAGGACAACTGAAGGACACAGGTGTGGTTTTAGTCCGTAGAACCTCCCACTCCATTCAGAGCGGAAGAAGTCATTGGATGCTTTCCCACCTTAAAAAAAACGTAATCAGTGATATCGAAAGAGATGAGATCGCATGTGGAACACTCTTTCTTGGTATCTGGGTTGATTAGGCAAATATATTTTCAAAGATCTGTAATCCTTTCAAAGGTTTTCAGACTCAACTTCAAATGTCTTAATCAAAAATCGGGGCTAAGCCTTCCTGACTCATTAAAATAAATGTCTAATTTCAGTCAGAATATCGCATCGTGCTTCGTTCCGAATTAAAATCCCCCCAATCAGAAATGGAAGAGACAGGGAAGGGCAGGGGGCGGGGGATTTACTCACAGCGTATTTATATAACTATTGGACTTGCGAGAGCTCTCGACTCGAACTCACTTCCAGTTAGTACGTACGTAGTAACTGTTTTTCAATTGAGTGTGTAATTTTATTGCGATGTTCAATATTATTCATTTTGAGTACTGCTCCATGGTATGATTTTTTTAAAATCAACATTAATATATATATTATATTATAACAAAGAGGTAAAGTTTGATTTTTTTTGTTTGTTTGTAGAAGTCTCAGAGAGAGGGTAGTAATCTC
Organism: Mythimna pallens; assembly: GCA_961205895.1. NCBI lineage: Eukaryota > Metazoa > Arthropoda > Insecta > Lepidoptera > Noctuidae > Mythimna > Mythimna pallens. Next base: position 4,424,206 of record OY540824.1, read on the forward strand.
TGAAAGTTCTGGACGTATTGCCAAATTTTTTTCACCGATAGAATTGTGCTTTATTCCTAAGTGACATAGGCTATATTTTATGTACGCGGGCGAAGCTGTGGCCAAAAGCTAGTTTATAATATTATACTAGTATGGATTATTATGACAATATTCAAAATATAGAAATGAGTTATCGTTTTCCGTACTGCCATAGGAATACCCAATACGTAATAGGGACACAAACTACTGAGTTCGGGCGTTTGTTTTGACATGGGAATAAAGTTGAACATATATTTTTTAGGTACAAATCATTGATAGAAAGAAAATAATGAATCTAAATATTAATAACAGAAGAGTAGACTTTTATTTAGATTCTAAATGAACGAAAAAAACATAGCCAAATTTTTTTATCTTGTTTTTGTCTCACTTCTGAGCAGTCTTTTTGACATTCTTCTCCTGCATTCATCATCATCATCATCATAATTTCAGGCCTAGGCTTCCCCTAGGTGTCGCCACAACAATCGGTCCTACGCCGTATGCATTAGCAAAGGCGAAGGCCGCACGAGTATACGCGAGGGCGCGGCACTCACGCCCCAGCCGACGAGATCCCGATCCCGATTTCCAGCCGCCGTAGGCGCGGGCTTGCGCACGGCGAGCAATGGGTAGCTCGCCGTCCGATCGTCCGGTAACCGTCCGGACCAAGACCAAGTCGTCGACGGCGCGTACAGTTCCACGCGCGCCTCAAGGATACGTTAGCAAACCGTAGGGGGCCAGCAGGGTCGAAGCTTACTGGGGCCAAGGGTTTGCTTCTGAAAGGAACACTCGACCCCGGTATGAAAGGCAACGAAGGAACAGGAGTGGGTTTTTAGTCAGTAAAAGTCTGACATACCTTGAAAAATCTACAAATTATTCAACAAATCTAAAAATAGACTTTTGAAAACTCTTCACAGCTTTATTTTATAGTGCAAATGAGATTTGCACGCAAATCTTTTACAATCAGATTTCAAAAACAAAATATTACGACATCAGATATCAAACAAACCAATACTTCAAAAAAAAAATTACACAAGGGGTATATTTGAATGATGGACAATTATTTGTATGCGTTGAATAAAAAATAGTCGGAATAGTTTTGTTTTCCATATTCAGTTTCACAAATATTCGTATTCCATTTGCGGCGAGTTTAAATATTGCCAATAGTTTTAAATCCTTTCATCAAAATATTGCATTTTATTGAGGCAGTATTTTTTTATTTTTTGTTATTTGTTTGCACTGAAACATGGTCGCTTACAAAAGGGCTTCATCAGAAGGCTTACAGTCACCTAAAGGGTAATGGAAAGGGCTATGCTCGGAGTTTCCTTGCGTGATTGCATAAAGAATGAAGATTTCCGCAGGAGAACCAAGGTCGCCGACATAGCCCGAAGAATCGCCAAACTAAAGTGGCAGTGGGCAGGGCACATTGCTCGTAGGACGGACGGTCGAGCGTTGGAAGGCCTCCCACAAGGTGGACCGACGACCTGGTAAGAGTCGCGGGAATGCGGTGGATGCGAGACGCCCAGGATCGGTCGTTGTGGAGACGCTTGGGGAAGGCCTATGTCCAACAGTGAACGTCTTTCAGCTGAAATGATGATGATGAGTATTATTTTTTAGAAAAAAAAAAATGGTTGCCCACAATTACTTACAAACAACATGATATATAAGGTTTTTTTTTTAATGTGGGAAATTATCCAATGACTTCTTGCACTTTAGGTGGAGCGTGAGGGCGTGTCAGACTGTTTACTGACTAAAAACACACACCTGTGTCCTTCAATTACCCTTTGCTTTCTAGAACTACGGGTTTCCTTTGGAGAAATTTCCCGCGGTCCTAGCTAGCGGGCATCGCTACGGTTTGCTGACGTCTCTTTGAGGACCGCGTGGATCACTACGCGCTGTTGACGACTGGGTTCGGTCCGGTTAATTACCAAACGGCCAGACGGCGAGCTAACTATTGCTCGATGTCCTGTTACAAGACCGAACCCGTTTGGCTTTTAAAAAAAAAGACAATTACTTTACCTATACCACTTTAACCCCACAGACACAGATACACTTATTTTAACACTTAATTTCGGCAATGTCTCTCTTAAGTGCTCCCTTAATTTGGGCACAATAGGTTACACGGCGGCGTCCAGAATCTAACTAACTAATTAATGCATGTTATTTCCATGCACTAGGCAAAAGTGCAAGATCAGCATGTTTGTAAAGGAAAAATACATTGATTAATAGTATATGCTGATTTAGGCTTTCTTGCCTTGTAATAAGGGTTATAACAGTCCGCAAACCCGCGTCTACCGTGGCTGGGGCGCGAGGATGCTTATATGAGGAATGTGTATAAATCGGCTTAAGATAATTTTATCCTTTTTTATTCTTGTTGTCTGAACGAATACTTAAAAATCAATATCGAATTGTTAAATGACACGAGCTATGGGTAGCTCGGCATCCGACTGTCCGGTAACCATCCGGACCGAGCCCAAGTCGTCGACGGCGCGTACTGTTCCACGCGCGCCTCAAGGAGATGTCAGCAAACCCTAGGGGCCCAGCAGCGTCGAAGCCTACTGGGGCTTAGGTTCTGCTTCTCTGAAGGAAGAAACAGGAGTGGGTTTTTAGTCAGTAAAAGTCTGACACAATATCTCGATACGTCCAAGAACGGGGGATGTCATTGGATGATTTTCCCACCGAAAAAAAAAACGATAAAATGTCTATATATTTTTTTGTTCTTTCTTGATTATTTCTTCTTTATTTGACCATTGGACCAGCTAAAAGTTTGATAGACAGATAAATATATAGATAGGAACTAGCTACTATTACTATTGTTACTATTACCATTTTTTTTTATTAGTTACTATTTTAACTATTTATTCACTTTACTATTGATAAAAAAGTCTCCCTTAGTGCTACGCGCACTACGGCTTACGCGCTACGAACCTACACCGCTACACCGTGATTAGTGGCTACGCAGCTACGAAATGTGCTACACGCAACGAAGCTGCTACGAGCTACGCCACTACACTGCTACGAAGTGTCTACGTGCCTACGCGTGTCTACGAAATTTTTTCTTGCTACAAAAACTAGTTATGTAAAAAAATAAAAATGTTTAGATAGATGGATATACTCACGCGCCCACGACACAGGAGTAATTTTTAGTATGGTATAGCGTTAAAAATAAAAAACCGTTTCCACATTGCAATATGCGCGTCAAAACTCATTGACGTAATTATTAGCCCAAGATAGTTTTTTTTTGTTAAATAACATTGCCCCACACTAAAAATTAGTCCTATAACGTGTGTTCTCACAAACTCTAACTGTGGGCCATACAAATATTTGGTCCGTGCGGGAACAGAACCCGCGACACGCAGTGTTAAGAATATCAGAATTAGAATTACCTTGTAATAAATAATACTCGAAAAAATTTTTATAACAAAGTACGAGTCTAGTAAACTCGTTAAAAAATAAAAGGCTTGTTTTGACATTTGAGAAAAACTCCAAAATGTAATTTGGAACGAAACTGAAAGAAACATTAAATAATAATTAGGGGTCCGTAGTAGCAGTAGCTATTTTAGTAGTAGCTACACTTCACCGGACAAGCCGCGGTAGTCAAAATATTAATGTCAAATCGGTCCTTTTATTTTTTGACAACTTCAATAACTGTAATTGTTCGACTCCATTCTTTGTAAATCACATCTCAAATTAACGCAGCGTCACATAATTTGAAAGAAAATATAAACAATCAGTCAATACGAAGACAGATAAATCAATGAATACCATTAGATAAACATTTACTTGATTGAGAAATAAACATACAATTAAATAATAAAACTAAGCACTGAAACTAAAATAAAATGGAAACGATCAAATGTTTTTTAATTTTATTTTTTGATTATGGATACAAAGTTCTTCAGTCGGAATAATAGAGATAACACGTTTCTAAATAGTAAAGTTCATCATTAGAATATGAATGTACGCATTCTAAAGTTTTTGTATAGGCAGCAAGTCAACCTTTTCAGCAATCTTCACTTAGGTAGTAAATAAAATTTTCAGCTCCATTTTACCGAGTTCACGCCTGTTTCAATGATTCCACATATTATCCAGTTGCAAAAACACTTAAGATACAAAACTACTTAAATTTTACATCATTGTGATGTCCATCCAATGATCCACTAGGAATCAATTTGCTAATAATTAAAAAGCCACTGAACTTCACTCGAAGGAATGCCGCCAAAAACTCTCATGGACACAATCATAAATATCAATGTTGTATTAAAAAAGGACACATTAAAAACAAAAAAAAAAAATACGTGACATATGACACATGCTTTGACGGTGACCTCTCGCGCCTGGCCCTGGTACAGGCCATGGTCCGGAATAGGCGATGGTCACCTCCTTCTGCGAAGCAGTGGGAGGCGGCCTCACATGTGAGGGAACAGATGTCCTCACGCCCCAGCCACCGATACCCCGACCCCGACTACCAGCCACCGTAAGCGTGGGCTTGCGGATGACGAGCAATGGGTAGCTCACCGTCCGGCCGTCCAGGCCGAGACCGAGTCGTCGACGGCGCGTAGTGTTACCTCAAAGTGATGTTAGCCAACTGCAGGGGCTCAACAGGGCCGAAGCCTACTGTGGTCATCTGTCGCTAAGCAGCAACGCTGAATTTCAGTTCAATTGGTAGCACCGTAGTCAACAAGAAAAATAAGTGGCCTCCTTACTAAAGCTTTATCAGAATCAAAACATTGAAAGACTAAAATAAAGTGTGTTGGAACACAAAAAGATATACTAAACACTTGAAATTTTATTTTGAATAACTGCCAAATCTAGGAATCGAAGTTGGGACCTTACGCCTAAAGCGCCGATATCACCAGTAAAGTACGAGAACGAAAATCTTTGCGTCACGTAAACCAACCTAAACATACTTAACCAAATAAAGGGCTCTTTTACCTCATTTTAAATTCTATTTCACGGCGGTTCTGATTGTATAACGCAGCTTCTGCTAGCACCTTCGCCCTTGCATACGTTATGGATGTTTAGTCTATTTCACTGAGTGACAGATAAGCAATCTGCTGGTGAAAGAATTTTTAAAATCGGTCCCATAGTTCTTGAGTTTATTCGTTAATAACGAAAATACAAAAATATAAAATAAAAATCTTCGTCTTTATAATATTATGTTAAATTTTCAATATTAGTTTTTCAATTATTTCATAAAAACCAAGTACATTTTCTTAAGGTAACATTGTAACACACGGACTGAACTCACGACCCTCCGCGGTTAAAAACTTAGGCGGTCAAAGGTCCTTGCCCCTGTGCGTTTTACGACCACAGCTTACTAAAAAAAACTTACATCATGAAAAAACAGCCTTCAAAGCTATCAGATGTTTGCAATTTTTTTGATAAACTTGGTAACAGAAAAAGCAAATATAATCCATAATGGTCTTAACTCTGCTGCATAATAATAATAAAAAAAATCAATAAAATGTTATGCCATTCACATTTGGGCGGATTGGCATTTTCTAGAACTAAATGACGTCATAGCATCTCCTCTAGTCTAGTAAAATAACATATGCCAACAAAGTGTTAAGAAAAACGAACAATAACACGTATAGAGATGGTTCGAAATAATACCAACTTACAATTCAGTTACTACCTTTTAGTTCTAGACTCTGAATGTAACAAATAGGTCAATAGGTCGTCTATAAATTCATTAAATTAATATTTTGTCTAAAATACATTTTTAAAAAATCATTACATTATCGTTAAAATCTGACGCAAGAATCAAAAAAAAGAATCGGTAGGAAAATTTTTACCCCTACACACATTTATGTAAGAATCATAGCACACAGATAATGGTCAAGTGTGCCTGTGTGTGTGAGCCAATAGAACGTTTCCCACCCACCTGCTCTTACAGGGAACGCAATTGGGCCCATCGTCTAGTTTATCTTCGACTACCGCGTTAGTGAGTACGCGTGCATCCGTAGGTGCAACTAGTACGTTCCGTTAGTCGGCGAACCGGGTCTCAACCAACTCAAAAATACCAGAAATAAAATAATTAATTGGTAAGTTTATTTACTATATTTTTTTATTGCAATTATCGCGTTTTTCCGATTTTTGAGGACCTTTTTTCCGATTTATCTCTGTATCGAAAAAGTGTATTTAAAAAATTTAATTCAAGATCTAACCAAATAAAATCTTGATAACTTTGTATAATATAAATTAGTGGATATTTTAATATATAATTTACTGGATTTTATTACGAATTTAAAGTGGAAAATAGTTTTTTACGGTGATAACGTAACCCGTCGGAGAAAAAATAATGATGAATTTATTTTGAGTCCTTTGTCGTTCGCTCTTTCTGCTCGGCTCCTAAACTTTACGAATGCTCTGTTAAACGGAGTTTAATATTAAAATTACATGAAATATTTCGTTAAATATTTTATAACGTAAAAATAGTTACATAACTTTCTATGATAATTATGTAATCAGCTAAAAATGTGTGAATATTATATTAAAAGTTCTCAAAGGGCAAATTCTCGATTAGTTTCCACGTAAATCTGTTGCTACGACCAACTTCCTTTGTCTCAGTTAACTAAATAATTTCTGTTTCATTTTAAAAAATCTGCAGCTGAAACAGATAAACATGTTTATTGGTAAAAATTACATTTACAAGTCACAATATATTTTAATTAAATGAAGTACTTAGTTGTGTAAACTATTGATAAAATTAATTCATCAAATAAATAAAACAATTAATAACATATAACCCTCCTTGCAGTCTGGTAAAAATAACAACCATTGATTGATCATTGCATTAAAACAAAAAAAAAAAACAAATAACAAAAAATGTACTTCCCCTTGACATCAAAAAAGCTGAAAGTAAATTTTCCTTCAAGCGTAAAATGCGGAATTACTACTTGAAGTTTCTCAACCTTAGTTCGGTCTTCGTCGGAATTATTACTAAGTTCTCTTAATATTTATTAAGTATATAGGTAGTCTATTAAGATATGTGTGGTTTACATTTTTCAAAAATAATGGCGTAATTTTGTACGCCATTATTTTAGATTTTTCTTAAAAGTTAAAAAACCAAGCAGATATGCTGCACACATTTACCAAGAACTGCATTAAACTGATAAAATAAACAGTAATACTCTCATATTAACAAAATTAATTAAACTAAGTAGACATGATGCAAAACTTACGCTTAAGAGTTGTTTTATATACACATTACTTAGAAACAGAAAATTCTCGTTCATTACCTTTATTACATAACTGCAATATCATTTCCACTCACACACTCTCCATACACATACATATATATACATTCCGTCTTTCACAACTTTGCAATTACTCACCATTCTCAGTCTCAATACCGTTTTTCTATATAATAGTAGCACTAACATGCGTACAATCTAATGGCTGAACACTACCCCTTAAGATACAGGTTAGCACCCAGTTCAGGGGATAGGGTCAAAACCGTTTGAGGCATATCACAGCTACCACATTAGGCTGCAGTACAATATAAAAATTTGCGTTTTTTAAGTTTCTTTGTTTGACGGGCCTGTTGGTCTAGTGGTTAGTGGCTCTGATTGCTATGCCGGAGTCGTGGGTTCGGTTCCCACCCAGGACAAATGTTTGTCTGATGAGCGCGATCCTTTGTTCTGTGTCTGGGTGTAATTTATCTATAATATGTATGTATTTAGAACTATATAAGTTTTTTTATCAGTTGTTTAGTACTTTAATGTAAGCTCTGCTTAACTTGGGACTAGGCGGCGTTGTGTGAATATTATTATTATTATATTGTGAAAAATTTTGTGGTGTTAATTTTTCACCACAATTTTTTTTAGTTTTTTTTTTTATAATTATTATATTTTCTGCGAACTATATCAATCAACTGAATGATACTGACGACTTCGTCCGCTATTTCATTTCTTCTGACTTAGGCTTTCTTTATCTTGAAAGTCTCGGAAACGATGTATTTTTTTTTTGGTTGGATATTCACATCCTTCGCTCTTGGGTGGTGCGGGATATAGTGTCAGACTTTTACTGACTAAAAACCCACTCCTGTTCCTTCGTTGCCTTTCGTACCAGGGCCGAGTCTTCCTTTCAGAATCAGACCCTTGGCCCCTGTAGGCTTCAACCCTGCTGGGCCCCTACAGCTGCTGACATCTCCTTGAGGCGCGCGTGGAACAGTACGCGTCGTCGACTACTTGGGCTCGGTCCGGACGGTTACCGGACGGTCGGACGGCGAGCTACCCATTGCTCGCCGTCTGCAACCCCGCATTTACGGTGGCCGGAAATCGGGATCGGAATCCCGGCGGCGGTTGGGACGTGAGGAGCGTTGCCTCACGCGATCAGCCGCCTCCTTTGCTAGCATTACTGCTTCGCAGAAAAAGGCGACCGCCTGGACCACGGCCTGTACCAAAGCCCGGCGCGAGAGATCGCCGCCGCCGATCGCCCCCACGAGGACACGATGTTGCTTTTCCCAAGCAAGGCACACCTCCACCGTATGCTCCACCTATGAAACTAGATATCGGATTCATCACTTAATTGAGTAAAATGAATGCCTGTTTACTGTTTTCTAGCGCCCGCGTTTTAATATATGTTGTTATTGTTATTTTAGTTTTATTAAGGTTTGCGCCATGTTTGTCGCGAATAAACTCTTTTTCTTTCTTCAATTAAAAAATGAAATAAACTCGCTCCATATGTTATAACTAGCTTCTGCCAGCGGCTTCGCCCGCGCGGCAGCAGGTTTCTCCATACTAATTTTGGACTCCCGTTTCTTCCCCTTAGGGGGATAATTTCGGAAAATCCTCTCTTAGTGCTCGCCTACGTCATAAAAGGAAACCTCGTGCAAGATTTGACCTTTCTACTCCCAGTACTTTCGGCTGTGCGTTGATATGTCAGTCAATCAGTTTATCCGGTCGGTCCGTCCGTTTATCAGTTTATCAGTTTGCGGACGGCGAGCATTGGGTGGCTCGCCGTCCGACCGTCCGGTAACCGTCCGGACCGAGCCCAAGTCGTCAACGGCGCTTGCTGTTCCACACGCGCCTCAAGGAGATGTCAGCAGCTGTAGGGGCCCAGCAGGGTCGAAGCCTACTGGGGCCAAGCGTCTGATTCTGAAAGGAAGACTCGGCCCTGGTACGAAAGGCAACGAAGGAACAGGAGTGGGTTTTTAGTCAGTAAAAGTCTGACACTATCTCCCGCCCCGCCCAAGGGCTCATGTCATAAGATGATTTTCCCACCGAAAAAAAAAAAAATCAGTTTATCCTTGTATATTTATAGATAATTTAAATGGGACATATAAAAAGATATTAAATTTCTATTGATTTGATAGATTCGTAGACGATTCAATTAAATATTTCATCCTACGGGCCGCTTACAACCCACAGTTTTTTTTTTAATGTTTTGTTAACGATAAAGTATTTGAGCATTGAATATAAGGTTAATTAAACTACACAAAGAGGTTGGGAAGAACTACAGTTATAAAACCAAAGAAATCTAAAAAGAGATATTTCTTTTTTGTGAAAAGGATTTCTAAATATATTTCATTTCATAAAGAAAAATATAATTATATAAGGCAGTGGTTTCTAACCTTTTGAATGTGGTCACGCTGAAGAACTAATTTATCCCCTCCTCTCCCTTATGTTACTAATGTATAAAGTACATATAAATACTCGTACAAACCGACTTTAAGAGACGTATAAAAATTGCACAAAAATATTGAGTAAGTTTTTACAATCACATTACCTATCTATATAATTATAAACTTTATAATTATAGTTAGTTGTAATTAGTGTAGGGTTTTTATTATTATTTCTTTTTTGTAATTATAGTTAGTATTTCCAAATGTAAATAAAAATTTATTTCATTAATTAAAAAAAAAAATTGGTATTTTTAACATTGTGTCAACCGCTGTCAATATCCATTTTTCATAGTGTGAGTTTCTATGTTTGTGAGTCTTTTCTAAATCAAGTAGCCTCTCACATATGCTTTGTTTAAGCTGATGTTAAAGATATGGAATACCTACGTATTATTAGAAAGTACTTCACCGAAATACGGATGTTACTTAGAAGCTTGAAGCTGAGGACAATTTGTTTCTTGAAAGATAAAATATGATTTCTAGAAATTATTCATAAAATTCGTTATGATATTTTCTTGGTTCTTATTAATAATGTATAAACCAAGATGGCCGTTAAATGAAATAGCATAGCATAGCATAGTCGGCCTTATAATGTTTTCACTGTTGGGACTCAGGCCTCCTCTCTAGGAGAGACAATGGGCTTAAGTGAAATACCTGTTGGTAAATAAAATGATTTATTTTTTGTATGACATACATCAGTACTTGATTGCAATCCCACCTGATGATTCACTGTAAGCAGAGATACGATCGTTGATGGTAAATCGTACTAGTTTATTAATAGCTTCTAGCCTTGAAAATGCCCAAATTATAATTGGACAGGAAGACCGCAGCAGGCATATTTTTCCAGTCCTTCGATGTACGCGTAATAGTGTCAACTATGTGATGGTAGACCCTCGCCGTACGTCGTGTTGTCCGATGGTAGAAAGAACAGTGTCTGCTTTTTAAAAATACTTCTTAGCCACAAGTTTCTTCAATTGGAAAAATAAAAAAGCATATTGCCAGAAATTATGTACCTTAATACATAGACTACGTAAACAATTTTAAATGTGGCGTCGAAAAACACCTCAACACACACAGCAACACAACAACAACATACAACAACAATAGGAACAAGAAACACACAAAACAACAGCACAAGAACAGGATTTTATACATTAGGCCACTTTAGGTGCATTGTTAATATTAGTATTAGATAATATTGTCGTGGTCAGGACTAAGGATAGCATTGCAGTCTAAGCTAATGGTAATAAGGGTATCAGCGTCACACAATAGTAATTAATGTCCCGTAGGCAGATAGATAGTTCACTAGAATTGCTGACCAACCCGAATTGAAACCGAAACCCACAAAATTACTAACAATGGACTATTAATTGGAATTTTCGGTTGCCGTTTTAATTATTCGAAACCACAACTAAACAATATGTAAAATCATTGAAACAGATGCGGTCTCGGTAACATAGAACGGAATTTTACTGTAGTATTCATTACCTCAACTAAGCTTTCCGAGAAGGCTAATTGGATACATATGCCAAATACTGCCATAATACATTATGATGGAAGTGGGGAATGTGTGTTATTGTAGAATGAATGTGAGGTAGAATTTGCTCGTGCCACAGGCGAGGGTGTTATGGAGCCAAGTGCTGCAGTTACGAATTTCCACGTGTATCAAACGACTTTTTTCAATACACTGACGAAGAAATAAATCAATGGCGTTTGATCGGCGGCTCGTTGTGGTCGCTCAGCGCCCTGCCTGATACGATAAAATACGTGCCTACAAGCAGTAAGGATAAGAGCGGGTTTCCAAATAAGTGTATTGAAAAAGTATTAGAAAGTATTATCTCCACAATTTATTTTTTATTTTTTAACTGGTACACAACGCCGTCTAGTCTTAAGCTAAGCATAGTGTTACGAGTACTAGACAACTGATAAACATACTTATATATTTCTAAATACATACATATTATAGATAAATTACACCCAGACACAGAACAAAAGATCGTGCTCATCACACAAACATTTGTCTTGGGTGAGAATCGAACCTACGACCTCCAGCATAGCAGTCCACTAACCACTAGACCAACAAGCCAGTCAATTTAATGGAAAACAATGTTTTATGGTCTAGTGGTTAGTGGACTGCTATGCTGGAGGTCGTAGGTTCGTTTCTCACCCAAGACAAATGTTTGTGTGATGAAAAAAAAGTAGCTCAAAATGACTAAAATCTAAATACTGTGTATTTTTTCGACACTAGCTAAATGCACTAACAGTGTAAAGCAAAACAAAAAAATTAAACGATGAATCTATAAATACATGTTACAAATACCGTGACTTATTGGTGGATTAATACGTCTAAAGCGATATTTTAAATAAATAATTACATAAAATATTACACTTCTTTGAGATGCAAATGGATTAAGTAGACTTTAATAAAAAGGAACTTTCCTTTCTACAAACTGTGTGTGACTAATGGCTGGTTAACGATGGTTTAGTGAAAGTAAATGTTTGGAACAGGAAAGCGGAGTTTTTTAAACCAACTTTTTAAGTTATATTACTAAGGACTTTATATTAATATCAGTACAAAACTATCGTACTGTTGTATTCACGGAATCATAGTCTTAATATTTAATCTAGATTATTTTGTGAACAAGTTGTTGGTGTGCCTTATTAATAAAAATAAAACTAGCTGAAAAATAAATAAATAAAGTAGTGGGCTCGCCCGCGGTCAGCAAACCGTAGGGGCCCAGCAGGGTCGAAGCCTACTGCGATCAAGGGTCTGCTTCTGAAAGGAAGAATCGGCCCTGGTATGAAAGGCAACGTAGGAACAGAAGTGGGTTTTTAGTCAAAAGTCTGACACACCCTCTCGCTCCTCTCAAGTCAAAAGTCTGACACACCCTCTCGCTCCTCTCAAGTCAAAAGTCTGACACACCCTCTCGCCCCGCTCAATAAATCTTCCTTCGACAACCCCTGCGGGTTGTCAAAGGATGATTTCAAGAAAGTGACTTCACACAAAAAAATATGCCAAGAGAGCATATTCCCGAAAAAAAAAAATATCCTGGCACAAGGTTTGACATTTTTTGAAATAGTCAGGACACGGCCAACCTTGTGCCAAATTTCAACCTAATCTGTTCAACTGTTCGAACGTTAAGAAATAACAAACATATATATATAATAAGTTAATTGCACTCAAAACTGGTTAACTAGTTACTTAGCTAGTAATTAAGTAACTGAGTAAGGAGCATGCCCGGGCCGACGTATTGTGCTCCACGCGCGCCTCAAAGTCAGCGAAAAGGGCCGACGCCTGCCAGGGTTACGGATTATTCTAAGGAGCTACCTCAACCCTTGCAATAAAAAGCAACTGAAGAGCAGTGGTGGCCGAGTGGTAATGGCCCCGACTTACGAGTTGTAGGTCGCGGGTTCAAAACCTGCCAGGCGCATTACTTTGTATTATTTATTTTATCACCACTGCTCTCAAAAACGGTGAAGGAAAACATCGTGAGGAAACCGGCATGTCTTAGAAAAAAAAATTCGAAGACATGTGACATTGACCAACCCGCACTGGGTCCGCGCGGTGGATTACGGCCTATTCCATCTCCTAGAGAAGAGGCCTGAGACCCAGCAGTTCCGGGAACGTCAAAAATGGCTGATTATGCTTTTATGCTAAGGAACTCTGTGACTTTTAGTCAGTAAAAGTCTGACACTCTCGCTCCACCCTGAGCAGGAGAAGTTATTAAATGATTTACTAGTGTAAAGAAAGCTAAGTTAACTATTGTTTATTGAGAAAACTTCGTATTTAAAACAATAGAAACTTTAAGTCGATATTGGATATCTATCCAATGAGCTGTAATAACTTGATTACAAACTCCATCAAATTATGAGCTGATAGATATGACGCGTTGGACGCGGTAACAAAAGAAGCAAGCTGTAAACAATCTGCTCGGTAACTTTGTACCTTCGTATTGTCATGTTTATAGTTGAGCAATTTATGTCAAGCTTATTTGATTTTCTGATCGCGGCAACATATTATAGACCTAGTCTAAACAATCAGCGTAATTTAAAGATTATAATGTTGAGCTGATTATGCGCTGAACAGATTTTTTAAATTAATTCTTTATGTTTGGAGAGGGGCCAGTTCCCATTTCTTTGGAAGACCGGGAAACTGGTCCTCATCGCGAAGCCGGGATGCCCTGTGGCTGTCTGCATACCGGCCCATCGTGCTGCTCGACGAGGTGGGCAAGCTCTTTGAAAGAGTTATTGCAGAACACTTCATCGCGCATCTTAACTGGTGGTGCCGAATCTTGCGGACAGCCAGTTTGGCTTCCGCAGCGGGCGCTCCGTGGCGGACGCCATCGTGCCTACTTCTGCGAAGCTAGCTAGCGCTAGCATTACTAGCGAAGGAGGAGACCTCACACGTGAGGGAACGAAAGTCCTCACAGAATCGTAGCGGCTGGGCGCTAAGATTCCGACCCTGACTACCAGCCACGGTAGACGCGGGCTTGCGGACGTCGAGCAATGGGTAGCTCGCCGTCTGGTCGTCCGGTAATTAACCGGACCGAGCCCAGTAGTCAACAGCGCGTTGTGATCCACGCGCTTCTCTAAGACATGTCAGCAAACCGTAGGGGCCCAAAAAGGCCGATGCCCACTAGCTAGGACCGCGGGGAATTTCTGAAGGAGAAACCCGTAGCCCTAGAATGCGAAGGGCAACTGAAGGAGACAGGTTTGGTTTTAGTCAGTAAAAGTCTGAAACGCCCTCCCGCTCCGCCCAAAGACGGGAGATGTCATTGCATGATTTCAACTCCTAAAAAAGTAAAACAAAACCCACAAACAACTCAAAACGATGTTGGGCACGAAAGAGCTGTATTTAACGCTTGATTAACCCAACATAATACACCTAATATAACTAAAAAAAACAACTAGCTAACACTTGTATAATATGCACATGTTAATTCATTATTTTGTTTTAAAAAACATACAAATATGCGCAAATAATTCGCCGCAAGGGAATTTGCAAGACTTGCAGCCTTAAGGACGATTTTTGTTTAATAATAAAAAAAATCCGATACACAAATCTGAAGTTGAAAGTCAGTTCAATAACTAAATCCTGATATAATCCCTGATAATAGTTATCATCATTATCATCAGTTCCTGCCCTTGTCCCATATTACTTGAGGTTCCGTATTTTTCTTCCATTCTATCCTGTCAGCTGTCGTGATGTCATTGATTTGATTTTCTTGTATATCACTACTTATACATTCTATCCATCTTTTCTTGGGCCTCCCTCTCTCTCCATCCATCCACATGACGTATATTCATAAGTCTGATTATAGTAATAATTAGCAAAATATTATGAAATTATTTAAATTTCTGATTACTGAGTGTGATAGGAAAACAGGTTATTCCACTTAAACCATTTGTACACTTAAGCTTAACTTTGTCTATAAAAACACAAAGATAACGACAACTCTACCTATTATATATATTCTAAAGGGTTCCATTTGAAATAAGAAAATAACTAAATGCAAGATTCGAGATTTCCCTTTGAGAAAATATCTTCATTTTGCTGAAGTTCTAAGTGAAAACAGGTATTAAACTTGAGAAATGCTAAATTGAATACGCGGAAACATTTGCATAAGTGCAAACCAACAGTCTGTATAATTCCATATTCTATATAATACCTAGGCAATGTATAAAATATATAAAACGTGTAGGTAATATATGAATTTTTTTTTATAGAATACTGAATGCGCAGCCGGTAATGTGTATAAAGGACGAGAACAGGGAAAGAGGTGACGTAATTTTAAGGCACCCCGACTCGGATAGGTTATGTTAAAAGGAAAAGGCTGGTGCGGAGCGGAGTTGAGCTCCCACCTTAGCCTTAGTGGTAATTTTTTTTTATAACCCTCGGAAATAGAGCTTGCTTTAAACTCTGCAGACAAAAATACGACTTGAGTACTGCCAAATAGAACATGTTTTATTTGTCTGTCATTTTATAAGTAGGTCGATTAATATTAAAATATCTATAAGTATTTAGATTTTAGTCTACCAAAATCTATTTATTTTACACATTACCAGGTGGACCAGCAGGTACACTATACAATCCCTAGGAATTGTATACATTACCTAGGTAAAGTATATAATGGACAGCAGTATTCAAAATATTTCATACATTGCTTAGACGCCCCAGGTATTCTATATATTGCCTAGGTATTGTATAGAATATTTGAATTATACAGATTGCCGATAACATATATACCAAAAGTTTGTATTGAATCCAATAAGCAAGTAGAGAAAATAAGGCTAAGGAAAATTTAAACTATAGACTGTGATCGGAAGAAAATTATAGTATGAAAAAAAAAATAACTACTAGGTAAATAACACTCAATAATACGGAAATAAGTAAAAATAAATGTAAAATGTGTTATGATTACTGTGATTAAACTCGATTAGGCGACGCCTGCTTCCAATATAAGTCGGCACCGACTGCTGCCATTTTAGAAGTAAAAGTGTCAAAGACCACGGAAATTTGAAAAATAGTCTAAAACAACTGACATTTAAAATTGGTTCAAAATAATATTTATCACATAAAATGTGTATAAATATTATAAAATGAAATAAAGAAATAATCAAAAGAAATATATTGTTAGACAGGAAAAACCGCAAGTTAATAATACTGAGAAATTCTAAATCGCTATCTAACTCATCATATCTGTCGAAAGACGTCCACTGCTGGACATAGGCCTCCCCTAAGTGTCGCCAAACAATCGGTCCCATGCATCTAGCATCTATCGCATTCCCGCGATTCTCAGCACGTCATCGAACCACCTTGTGGGATGCCTTGCAACGCTAGGTCTTTCGTTACACGGTCGCCACTCCAGAACCTTTCGGCCCCATCGATCATCTGTTCTGCGGCCATAGTTTAAGTGGCAGGGCCCACTGCCACTAAGTGAGCGTTGTACCCTAAAATATAAAGGCTCATTTTTTTTCTTGAGATGAGCAATAAACAATAAAATTGCTAGCAGAGCTATTTAACTATTCCAGTACATAATATAGTCGTTTCATTCCTTTAGGGGATGAATTTTTGGAGAAAATTTTCTTAGTGCTCGCCTACGTTATAAAAGCAAACCTCGGGCAATATTTCACGCTCTTAGTCGTTTAAGTTCAGGCTCTTAATAGTTTTATTTCACTTAAAACTATTAAGAGTAAGGGAGAAGTAAGAATGATAGCAGACCAAAAATGATCTTAGTTATTAATTCGGCGGTAGTTTGATTTCAATGGTAAAATCAACAAGTATTAGTAGTAAGCTTTTTTAAGGACACTCACATCGTACTCTTTCAAATGAATTAATCCATTATACATATTTTACTAAGCGCGGATGCGACTGAATAAAACTCTAGGAATAAAAATTCTATTTACTAGCTTTTGCCCGCAGCTTAGCCCTTGTACATAAAATAAAGCCTATGTCAGTCAGGAATAAAGCAGCTTTTATCAACGATAAAATTCTAGGAATCGGACCAGTAGTTCCACGGATTACCTCCTACAAACAGAAAATCAAACTTTACCTCTCTATAATATTAGTGCAGAGGTAGATTTTCCTAGTTTCGGAAAGTTATTTCAAAAAGGGCACATGGGAAAAGAGTGGCAATTGAGTTTCTTGCACATTCTTCTCCATAGAGATCTACGCTTTGGTGTGCAATTAGCATAAGTTTTTTTTTCTTACTGGCTGGCTTCTTGACATTTCAAAAGTTTATCTATATATATAAAAGGAAAAACTGACTGACTGACATATCAACGCACAGCCGAAACTACTGGGACGACGAGCGTGAAATTTTGCACAAGGCTTCCTTTTATGACGTAGGCGAGCACTAAGAAAGGATTTTACAAAATTCACTCCATAAGGGGATGAAGCGGGGGTCCAAAGCTTATATGGAAAAACCTACGTTTACACGAGCGAAGCCGCGGGCAGAAGCTAGTTTAAAATAAAATGGTTTGAATCTTTGTACGTGGAAAACTTGTTATTATTCTGGGCAGATTGTTGCATGATACTTACTGGTGGTAGATCAAATAAAAAAGATTTATCAACTACTTCTCACTATAGCGTAGAAATCATGCACACACGCTAAAGCGAACATGCCCGATGCACTGCAGTATCTATCTAGGTAGCCCCAAAAGCACCCTGAAACCATTATTATATCGGATCCGCAGGGTAATTAAAGCCTTCTGCGTATAGTTAACCTACAGACCGGCCGTGTACACTGATTGGCATGAAGCTTTAAATAAAATAGTACTACAACGAGTAAATCTGTGAGCCAACATATTGCATCTTACTGCTAGCGCTCTGCGTTCCTTTTCAATATCAACATTGAGCGATATTAATATCGAGCATTTTTTGCTCGGTAAAAAAATCACGTTTAATATTGTAAATACGGATTCCTTCAGGTGCGAGTCCGACTTACACTGAGCCAGTTTTTTATCGTGTAGACCTTTTACTATGCGGAAATGTGTGTAGCTTAATGTTTATGTGTGTTTATATATTAACTAACTTCTGCCAGCGGCTTCGCCGTAAAAGTGGTTTCATAGCCTTAGTTAGGGAGTGAATTTTGGAAAATCTTGAAAGAAAACCTTCTACAAAATTTCACGCTCTTAGGCCCTGTAGTTTCGGCTGTGCGTTGATATATCAGTCAGTTTCTCCTTTTATATATATACTAGCCTGTGCCAGCGGCTTCGCCCGCGTGAAATTAGGTTTCTCTATACAAAGTTTGGACCCCCGTTTCATCCTCTTAGTCGGTGAATTTTGGAAAATCCTTTCTTAGTGCTCGCCTACGTCATAAAAGGAAACCTCGTACCAAATTTCACGCTCCTAGTCCCAGTACTTTCGGCTGTGCGTTGATATGTCAGTCAGTCAGTTTCTCCTTTTATATATATATATATATGTATAGAGAAATAAATGATAAAGAAGCTCTCTAAAAGCTTTTAATTATTTAACATTCAGAGTTAATCTTTACCCGAGTACCTGTTTTCACCATTTCACAGTAAAACACATGGTTCATATTTCTTGTTGGGTTAGGAATTAGAGTTTGTCCTTGCATTGAGATCTTCCCGGGATTTCTACTGAAAAATCCTGTGTGACCAACAATATTACAAATAAATATTAATAAAAATCTCAGATATAGACAAGAAAAATAAAACAAAGATAATTAACATACAATTTTTATTAGTATTTTTCATTGAAAATGTTTTAAGAATGTAAAGGGATTGCCCTTTACATGAAGGAACACAGGGGCCCTAGGATGCAAAGGGGTTGCATAGATGAACACAGGTGGGTTTTAGTCCTCACCTTCCGCATGACGCAAGTCCTCACCGGACATGGTAAGTTTGGGAGGTTGCTGCATCGGATTCAGACGGAACATCCGGGTATCACTCGGGACTCGGTTTTGATCCGGACAGTTACCGGACAGCCGATGGATGCTGTACCGTTTCCCCGTAACAAAACTGGGGCCTTACCATGATGTGTTTAAATGTCAGTCATGCGAGCGGGAAAGAGAGGTGGAGCTGTTATTATTAATCATTTTATCTCGAGCTTGCACTCATATAAGGGTTAGTAACGATACACCCTATATAGCGCCAACCCTTTAACAGTTCAGTTAGGTTTTAAAATTGATCGCGTACTATCTGAATTTCTGTGCTGCAATTTTTCAAAGGTTTCGGACAACATCTGTAATAATATCTGTGCATGAATATAATTATTATAGTCATGCACAGATTTTATTTCGTCGGACATTTTATGGTTTTATTCGATGTGAGTTTACAATTTCATCTGATATAATTGGGATGGGATATTTGTTTTGTTCAGTACAACTTCACTAGGAATATTTTAATATCTGACTGACTGACGGTGTAAATCTGACATTTATTGATCTAATCTAACATTGTATTAACTATTGAATTGAATTTGACTTTGTATTATTATTATTAATTTTAAATTTTTCAAAACGAATTGTAATGTAACTATGGGTATTTCAAGCCTGAAATAAATGAATGAATGAATGAATATAGTAGGTACCAAACTAGATTTTATGACTGTAGTACAGTTTAATTATTATTGTCTCTCTGTTGGTTTAGGCATACTTTCATCATCATCATGTCGGCCGAAAGACGTCCACTATTTTTTTTTTGTGTTGATAGGTTCGCGCTTGACCACTATCTCATCTGATTTATAGCGACGATGCGGTCGACGATGGAGCGCGCTTACCTAGAAATAACCTATTCACTCTCGACTTAAAGATTCCCGGGTTGTAGCCATCAGGAAACACAGATTCCGGCAAGGAATTCCACTCCTTAGCTGTACGCATAATGAATGTGTTCCCAAAACGTTTCGTGCGTATAGATGGGATGTCCACCATGTACCGGTGGCGCATTGCCGTACGCCTGGTGGTCCGATGATGGTACGTACTAGGCGGAATTAGGTTATGCAGCTGTTGAGTTCTCCCATAACGACCGGTCCTGTGTGTCTCGCATCCATCGGATAACGTCGACCCTCACCAGGTCATCGGTCCACCTTGTGGGAGGCGATATATTTCTTTTAGCGCAAAAATACTTTACTAAACTTTTCAAAACCCAAAGAAATCAAATCATGCGAAATAAAGTATTTTCAAGTACTTTATTGTTCTCATAAAGTATAGAGTACAATTACCTGACAACGTAAGTATAATACTTTACTATAAAGTACGAGTGGCAAATCTATGTTGACTGTTTGAATAAAATTTTGTGTGTACATTTGAGTGGGAACTTGGATAGCTTGAAGAGACAATTGAACCTGATAGGTGATGCTGCAATTTTTTTCTGACTAATAATAATAGTAATAATAATATTCCACAACTATCACACAACGCCGTCTAGTCCCAAGCTAAGCAGAGCTTGTGTTATGAGTACTAGACACTGATAAACATACTTATATATTCCTAAATACATACATATTATAGATAAATTACATCCATACACAGAAAAAATAATCGTGCTCATCACACAAACATTTGTCCTGGGTGGGAATCGAACCCACGACCTCCGGCGTAGCAGTCAGGCCACTAACCAACAGGCCAGTCAAATAATAATATTAATAGCTTTACCTAGCGATCGGGCATTAATTGCTAGTTATAGTATATATAATTCTTTTATAGTGAGTTAACATCATAACTCACTCACGTATTTGGTTTCTCCCAATACACGTTCGAAAATATTTTGTGTTTAATTATATGTGCTTTCGAAAATTCTTTGTTCGTGCATCACTCTGTTTAAACTTTTACAGGACTCTTTTTCAGTGAACGTGGCTGAATACACATACCTGAGGTTCATTTCACGTTTGTGTGAATTCACTGGAAATCCACTGGTGTCAGCAAATATTTGGCCGCTTCTTGCCACAATATTGGTGATGCGTTCCCGATTAACGGTTGACGCACTACAATGTTCGAAATAAGGAAACAGCTCTCGGCCATTTGTTTATGAACTCGCTTTGACAATTCGGTGGAATAATTTCACAATGGTAAAACAAGTAATCAGGATTACATTGATTTCGCCATGATTTGTGTAGTGTGGATGTCATATCTACAGACATGATATGTGTTTGTGTTCTAGGATAAAGGTTTTAGAAAATCTCCGCGGTCCTAGCGGGTAAAACCTCGGTGTCAGGAAAGCAATTGTAGAAAACGATATGTTGGTAGCCATGTTGACGCGCCTGAATCGGACGCTCGTTCAAAAGGATGTAGCGTTGATTTGATTTGATTGATTGAGATTGTAGAAACGATAACAATTCATTCTATAATTTTGAACGATGTAAACTTGACTACGAATTTTTTATTCGTTTGTTCTGACCACGTAACTTAACGTTGAGATGATGTCATTCCCATACATTTGATTAGTTTTCGACTAGCGTTAACGATTGCAGATTATCAACTTGGCTAGGGGTGCTCGGGCTCGGTCTGGTCGATTACCGGGCTGCCAGACGGCGAGCTACCCATTGCTCGACGTCCGCAAAGTGCCTGAATGATGATAAATCCGCGAAGTCAACACTGTTCTCACATTCACATTATAAAAAGAGGCTACACAAAAATAAAAATAAACCTATCAATATTTTCCCTCAATTTCAGGTCCCATATCACACGCTAACCATATCTGTGCTTTAATTCATTAAAACCCAACGGCGCGTTCGCTCTCTCATTGCCTTTCTATCGTGTCTTTAATTACGGTATTCGAAAGGTTAATAGGTATTTTTTAGTTTAGATAACTCTTCGTAGATTCCATTCCAGTTTCAAATATTTTTTTTATGTTTACCCATGGAAGTCCTATGAACCCGGCTGTATTTATTAGCTTAGATAACTGTTCGAATATTCCATTCCAGTTTTTAATAAATTTTCTATGTTTACCCACAGGAGCCCTGTGAACCTGGCTGTATTTTTTGCGACTTGTTTGCAGCTAAAGTCATATCCTTTGACGATGCAGTAATATTTGCACTGGTGCCACGCATCAAACGGTCGGACCTAGACTGGACCAGTGCCCAAATAAATAAACCCCCACATCTCGTTTCAGTAAACTAGATGTGGGTTGTAATTTTGGACGATATAATTTATTTGTCAAATAATTATAAAGCGAAACGCGCAAAGTCGAGAATCCAATATTTTCGCGAACCTCTTGTGATCCGCATTTCAGCACTTGCTTCAGATAGTGGAAACGTTCGTGTTCCTGGAGCGTGCCACGGTGCGCACTCCATACTCGGCGCTCTAATCGGTGGTAGTTTTTGGGTGAACACAAAGGGGAGTTCAGTTCGCGGACGCGAACAGAATAGGCACCACGTTTAGTGCGTAATTGTAGTGTCGACTTTCGGATGAATGGAGTGGTCGAATGAAAAATGTTCGCAAGGGGACTGTGTAGCATGCGTGTTACATATGGAGATGCGTGTACCGTCTCCCTTAGAGCAGTTGCAAATGCGCGGAGCACAGCTCGCGGCTATTGACAACAGCTGCCAGCACTTTTTAACTATACACTCATTTACAAAATTGTATGCACTATAATTTATTTAGACTTCATGCAACATAAAGTACAAAGACGGACTTAATGCCTGAGGTATTCACTACCAGTCAACCTAGGGTGGTGAAGAGACAATATGGTAGTAGGTGCATAGTATGAGGTTGCGGGTTTGAAACTGAGCAAGTACGTATGTGAATTTTTCAATTCATATTTACTTTTCTAAGTTTGTCTAGGACATTACTGACACCCCGTGCCTCGGAAAGCATGTGAAGTCATTGGTCCCTAGTCAGAAGCCAGAAAAGGGTCATATGATGCCAAACGGGGCACCGAGGAAGAAATAAAGACAGTTTTGCTACAAAAAGACTTAATTAAAAAGCGAGTGCAACGAGTTTGGAAGTTTGGAGCACCCCGACACAGACAGGCTAAGTTCGATGGTTGCGTAGGTGTCTCCAATCAATACTGAACTCTTTACATTTATCCTGTTTGTTCTAACGAATATCGATTTTTAAATTGGGCGAGATAAGGACTATCCTAGCGGGACTATATCGGCGGGGTGTCAACACCTTTCAACTATGAATTCTATTTTATGATAAATGATGATAAATGATATTTATTTTGCAAATAGGTTTAAAAAAACACTTTTACACGTCAATTTTGTTTTCGTCATTTTAAACTAGATGAGGCCGGTGTTTCCTAGCTGACTACCCTGAGAAGAAACACCGAAATAAACTCGGGGGTCAAATAAAATATGTAAAGTAATATGAATAATCCAACCATCAATGTTTTATTTTTAAATTTGGGAAATAACCATTATTCCATTGAATTACTTTCTTTCGATAGCGGCTGTGGAAAGCGCTTTCCCGTTAGGAAAGTGACTCTTATACGAGACTTTACCAGCGGAGAGTAACATAGGAATTCAGTAAATACGAGTTCCTTTCTTTCTATTTAATTTGATTATTAATCTTTTATATAATTATAATGCCAATAAAAGTTCAAATATATAATATACACTCAACAGGCTGTATGTCAAGCTAACTAGACTCTTAAATATTAATTTATTTTCAACTTATATCCATTATTCGCCATGAAAAGTAGTTTTAGTAGCTTGTTTTTTTATTATTTTTTAATAAATGCTTAAAACTTGTTTTAATCTGTGTTTTTAAACGTGTAATAAAAAAAGGTTTTAAGTTGACACTGAAAACCGAATCCCGAAGGTTTGGTTAGGCTTTGTTTTTGGGTGTTTATTTATGAAACATGAACGACAAAACTTCAATTCCGCTCATTTCTGCATCACTGTGTAAAGTGTCTGAGAAGTGACGAATGGATGAAGAAGGCGAATTCTTGGCAAGAATGAAAATAAGAAAGAAAACAGTTTATAAAACTAATTATGACTTCAATATCATCATCATCATCATTTCAGCCGAAAGACGTCCACTGTTGGACATAAGCCTCCTGCAAATGTCGTCACAATGATCGGTCCTGTGCGTCTCGCATGCATCGGATTCCCGCGACCCTCACCAGGTCATCGGTCTACCTAGTGGGAGGCCTTCCAACGCTGCGTCTTCCGGTACGTGGTCGCCATTCCAGAACCTAATTAACCAAACCTACCTAACTTAATACCTAATTATGACTTAAATAATATATTTAGTTAATTTTTACTGAACTTGGATTTTCCTGAGACTCCATTAAACAAAGTAAAAAAATACCGTTGCAAACCATACTTTTCAAGTAACATTTGATAGGTACAGGTCATTGAAATTCCTATTCTTATTTGAAGTGGTTTCGGCTTTCGGTCGAAACGAATGCAATTACCAATATTTTAAACGTAAACGATTGCCAGGGTAGCAATCAATAATATCTCCGTGGAGTCAGACAGACAGACAGATAAAAATAAATAAAAGGATATCCGCTTTATTAATAACGCAGCTTCCAAGAAAATCAAATCATTTTTATCGTGGATCATAGGTAATTGTACTTAAATATAGATGACCTTAATTACATATTCTACCCCCAGCGCGAAAAATAAAATGTAGATAATATTTCTTTGTTCTAGTATAGGTTTGAAAATTGAGTAGAACAAAGAAATTTCTAGTTTTTTCAGTTTGGACTTAACCTTTTTTTTTTAGATTAGATGTACTAATATTGAATCTTGAAGAAAAGTATAAAGTTTTTTTGTAATATATATATCAAAATCGTTATATATGTACTACGCACTAGATTACGCGTGCCGAACACTCACTTCAATCGACTCAGGTGTAGCGTCTTCTATGCACCTTGATATTGATGACATTAGTGCAGTTTTGACGTTCATGCAGTGTGAGAGCGGCGCTTATAAATTCAAATCAAAATGAATCTGGACGTAAATAATAATTATGTAGCCATCTAAGTAAAATTACTGGTTGTTCAAGCAATATAATAGCTTCTAATACTATTAGAAAATATATTATTTTATTTAAAAGCCTTCTCATTTTACAATCATAGACTAAAACATGCAGATGTTCCCCCGTACGAAAACCAGTTGTAGGTTTTTACCTACAACTGGTTCACTGAACACGGACTTCGTGTGGTGTTCAGTTCGATATTTTATTATGTTCTTTCTTCTCTTGTATAAATAATATATCAACGATTTTTATCGAAGTTCAGAAATTATGACGACATGCGTTTTTCGATACCCGATAAAACTCATTAAGAAATGTCAGCGAAGCGAATTTACACTAACGAAGCCTATTGTTACATTTTGAAATAGAGTATTATTGTAATGACGTATTGTAAGCAAAAAGCTGTGTCACTTCTGCGGTATAAAAATCTATATGGATGACATGTCATTACACTATGTTGAATGAAACGCGTAAGTGCCATGAAATTCATGGCGCTTCAGACGTTTTGGTTGCGAAAAAAATATCTATCTAGGGTTGTATGTTTTAATAGTTTTGTTAGACGACATAATGCCAATCTAGCGCCGCAGCGAACTTTTGTTTTAACGTTTCAGTATTTTGACTAACAGTTTCTATGAACGTGCTTGTCTATCGCTAGAATATAGGTCGATGGTTTTAATAGTTCTGTTAAACGATATAATGCCAATCTAGCGCTGCAGCGAACTTTTGTTTTAACTTTTCAGTATTTTGACTAACAGTTTCTATGAACGTGCTTGTCTATCGCTAGAATATAGGTCGATGGTTTTAATAGTTCTGTTAAACGGCATAATGCGAATCTAGCGCTGCAGCGAACTTTTGTTTTAACTTTTCAGTATTTTGACAAATATTTTCCATGAACGTGCTTGTCTATCTCTCGAATATAAGTCGATGTATATCAAGCATTTCATTAAAGCACAATTCCGTAACTTGAATCAAACCACCACAAAGTGCGACATAGTGGTGGAGGCGCCGGGTACGGGATTGACGCCTCCACCAATTGAGATACGGAGACGTCACACAAAAGTCGAGACGTAATTTTTATACAAAATGTATTTGAAAGCGATTAGTGGTGGCCGAGTGGTTATAGCCCCTACTTATGAGTTGTAGGTCACGGGTTCGAACCCAGCCAGGCGCATTACTTTGTGTAATTTACTTCATCACCACTGCTCTCAAAACGGCGAACGAAAACATCGTGAGGAAACCGGCATGTCCTAGAACCAAAAATTCGAAGACATGTGACATTCACCAATCCGCACGGCCCGCGTGGTGTTTTATGGCCCATTCCCTCTCTTAGAGAGAGCAAGCCTGAGTCCCAGCAGTGGGAACATTAAAAGGCTGATTATGTTATGCTATGCTATGTATTTGAAAGTACTTAATACAATACAATACTAGTTTAAATCTAACCAGAAGCCTTTTACTTGCGTCTCCACTATCACAGTACCTAATAATAATAAAAATACATTGCAAATTAATAAATAATTAAATATTTCTTGGAGAAATAAATTTCAATAAATAAACAGTTTGTAAATGAAAGGCTCTCTCCTCCATCATGTTTTTCAGAGTAGTTTGTTCATCAAGTATCTATACAAAATGCATCATGCCCAAGGCAGATTATATTTTAATAGCGAATTGTCGGTAAAGAAGTCTTTCATAGAATAGCAGTTGTTCATAGAGTTTTCTCATAAATGATTTTATTTCAGTATTGCTCTTATAGGTATTGGAGTATTATTGAATAAACGCGGAGCCGAGCAGAAACTTATAATATGTATATATATTGTCATTTATATATAATAGCTATATTATATCTATATTACTTTATTAATTTGCAGTACAGCACAGACTACCCCGTTTTTCTATTTCAAGTTCATACGTATGTATTGCAAAAATAGTTCTGCTTTCAAACCTATACTATAGGTACTATATTTTTACACTAGCTTTGACCAGCGGCTTCGCTTGCGTGACAATAGAAAATATATAAGCCTGTGAAACTCCACTGAGTGACACAGGTTATAATAGTACATTTCGATACAAGTGGATAAAGTTTATTATCGCGACCGAGGCGAAATTCGCCCGGGCCGTAGTTGAGGCAGAGAGTGCTACAGTGACAAATTTCCACGTGTATCAGACAACATTTTTTAATACACTAACGAAGATATTTAATAAATAAACGGTGGTTTGAAATGCGACTCGTGGGGGTCTTTTAGCGCCCAGCTTGATACAATGAATGTAATAAATTGTGGCGCGGGCGAGCTCGCGCACTTTTCCACACTAGTGCGGAAAAAAGAAAATTTCCTACGGTAGGGATAAGAGCGGGGTTTCGAGTAAGTTTATTGAAAAATTCTTAATATAATATTATTTCACCAGAAGTTAGAATACTACTTTATCAATATAATCGCTAATATTTAAATTAGATCGAGTAGTTTTTCAATTTATTCATTACAAAAAAAAAAAACAAAATATCAACTAAAAATAATACAATTTTGTTTTTCTATTTTCTGTCGAACTCGTGGTTGGACGATCCGACGTCCATGGGTTCAAACCCAACCAGGCGCGCATTACTTTGTGTAATTTATTTCATCACCAATACTCCCAAAATAGTGAAGGTAAACATCGTAAGGAGGCATGTCCCAAAAACCAAACCAAAAATTCGAAGACATGTGACATCCACCAACCCGCACTGGGCCCGCGTGACGGATTACGGCCCATTCCCTCTCCTAGAGAGGAGGCCTGAGTCCCAACAGTGGGAACATTAAAAGTCCGACTATGCTATATGCTATATTTCTTGTTGCTTCTATTATGTGAACACAATGTAGATAAGTAATAACAATAAAAAAAAACTAATAAAAAATAAAAAATTTATTAAGTCACTGGCAGCTAAGAGATGACCAGGCTCAACTGACGGCACCCCATTCACGAGCATAGCGCGTGCTTCAGCCACACTCAGCTCAACCATTTTGAAGGGAACTGAATGACCCAATAAAACGCCACCATCATCAAGACATTTGCATGACAAGCTCTCAACAGCCATGCTCCTAATGTCAAAGAAGTTGTAACCTAATAAAAATGCTCCATGGTAGGTACCTACTTCACATTCACAAAACTTGTATAACATAAAAATAAAAATATATATAATAAGTGCTCCTACATTATACAATGCATTGTTTCCAAATACAAAAGGTAATAAATAATCATAAGCCCGTCCCCATAGCAAAATACCGTAAGACATGATTATCCGGAGTTTGCCAAAAATCGATAATATTACCTGGCAGTGAAGAAACTAATTGTTCCAACTCACTGCCAGGTGTCCACGTTAACTAAAGAATTTTCCAAAGTGATGCATGGAACCTCCTTCGTAGACTTTATAAAAGTATTCATAGCAACAGGAACACAGTACATAGGAACAGGTAGGGGTCATTATCATGTTCCTGCCCTTGTCCCGTTTTATTTGGGGTCGGAGCAACACATTTTTTCTTATATTCTGTCCTGTCACCTGACAGTTTATCACTCTCTTTTTAGGGTTCCGTACCTCAAAAGAAAAATTACGGAACCCTTATGGGATCACTTTGTTGTCCGTTTGTCTGTCAAGACCCTTTATCTCGGGAACGGGTGGAGGTATCGAGTTGAATTAAAACCATATACTCAAATCTGTGGTTTTACAAAACTGAAGCTGTGAAAAAAAAAGATACGGCCGTTTGTGTAGCTAAATCATATATTTCGACACTCTCAAGGGAAATAAAATTCATAGGATACTTCCCGTTGATCTAGAATCTTGAAATTTGACATGAAGCAAGGTCTCATAGCACAAGTATAGGAATACATCTGAAACCTGTAAATTTTTAGTTACGTTATAAAAAAAAAAACTTTTTGCTATTAGACAAAATCTTCGTAACTCAATTCGGGAATTGAACTGTTTTCATAGGTAAGTTTGTACGAGACCCTCAGTGGGTGAGTCCGACTCTCTAACGCAATCAATTCATCTTTTCTTTGGCCTCCCTCTATTCATCCAGTTAGGAGACATACTTAATTAGTCTTATAATATCCCGACTGGGACTTAAACCTCAACTCTATATTTGTATTAAAAATTATATTTTTTTATGAGATTTTAGAAGATATTGTTACTTAACACGAGTGGGATACTTAAATCAATTACACTTGAATGCCTGATTCAATGGCATCTTTGACTATATTTCTTTGAATAGAAATTAATTTTATTGGACCTTAAAGATTGTTGACTTGTAGGAAAGCTTTTAGTGGGTGGTTCACTTAATTAATTTTATTTCGATTGAGTATGGCTTCCTATACAGACTGTCATTGGTCGTAGTAGGAGGAGTACTAAGCTGCTTAAATATAAACGTTTTAAAATTGAGACGATTATTACAATTTTTTTTATGTTATTTGTAGCGACATCTATTTCGTCTCGGTATCAAAGTATCGGGCAGTTGCACGGATCAGACATGACGCAGGGTCGAAGCCTAATGGGGCCATGGGTAGTGTAAAAACGAAACCCGGTTCCCTGGGACAAAGGCAACGAAGGAACAGGAGTGGGTTTTTATCAGTAAAAGTCTGACATTGTCTCTCGCTCCACCCAAGATCGGGATTCGTCATTAGATGATTTTACCACCTAAAAAAAAACCCTGTCTAGTCGGATGATGCTTTCATTTCAACGCAGGTCTAAACTGTTGTCCTTCGACTGTAAAATTCAGCCTTCACGCAGCTACTACACCGTGAATACAGTCATGAAAATGTAATAAATTGAATGAATGACTCGAACAATTGGTTGATAATACTAAGCCAGAAAAGGAGTCAATTAAAATATTCCACAACCATCACACAATGCCGTCTAGCCCCAAGCTAAGCAGAGCTTGTGTTATGAGTACTAGAAAACTGATAAACATACTTAAATATTTATAAATACATATTATAGATAAATTACACCCAGACAGAACAAATGATCGTGCTCATCACACAAACGTTTGTCCTGGGTGGGAATCGAACCCAAGACCTACGGCATAGCAGTCAGGGCCACTGATCACTAGACCAACAGTGTTGCGGATTGATCCAGGTATTATTTTAGGGAGAAGAATGAAAAAAGACTTGCTCCAGGGAATGTAAAAGTGTATATATTAATAAAAACAATATGTGGGTAAACCCATGTAGAAAAACACAAAAATAAAAAATCGCTGCAAAATCACAGTTCGACCGTCTGTGGCAATGTGCCTTCGAGTAGGCGTTCTAGCGGGAACATATCCCCGGGCGTTGAAAGCCTGCCTTTCAACCACTATCTTCTGACTCTGGATACACTGGCAACGGACAAATCTTGCTAAATGATCTGCGTAACAGACCACTAGAAGTCTTGACGTCAGCAACTCGAACTACGCCGTCTGTCCCTGGATATGTGGCAATAATCCGACCCATTTTCCACTTGAGTGGGGGGAGGTTGTCTTCTTTAAGGAGGACTAAGGAATTCAGCTTGAGGGAGCCCTTACATGCACGCCATTTCGTCCGAAGTTGGAGCTCAGATATGTATTCGTTGCTCCATCGCCTCCAAAAATGCTGTCGGAGAAGCTCAATGCGTTGAAATCGAGTTAAGGTGTTGATGGATTGATCTCGATAATCAGGTGACGGCAGTGAAGTCATAGGACGTCCAATCAAAAAGTGTCCGGGTGTGAGCGGCATCAGATCCTCAGGGTTTGATGATAGCGGTGTCAGTGGTCTGGAGTTCAATATTGCTTCAACCTGAACCATCATGGTATATAGCTCTTCGTAGGTAAGATTACAAAGGCCCAACACTCTAGTTAAATGATGTTTGGTTGATTTGACACCAGCTTCCGCAAGGCCAGCAAAATGAGGAGAATACGCCGGTATAAAATGAAAGTTAATTCCCTCTTTAGCCATCTCCTCGGCAACCGAATCGCAGTTGGATTTAACAAATTTTGAGAGATCATTATATGCACCAACAAATGAGGTGCCATTATCCGAGTAGATATTTTTCGGCTTTCCTCTACGCGAAATGAACCTCTTTAACGCTATGACAAAAGTATTACTGGTCAAATCACCGACCAGTTCAAGATGAATTGATTTTGTAGAAAAGCAAACAAATATAGCTATGTAAACTTTAACTAATTTACAGCCACGGCCTTGACGAACAGCTGACTGAATTAGACCTGCTGCTAGTCCAAACCTATGTTTTCAAATGGAAAACCTGCTAGAAGTCGCTGCTGTGGTAGATCACCCATAATTGGACTGACTGTTTTACCCTTAAATCGGCAACAACGTACGCATTGCTGGCAGCACATTCTAGCTAAACTGCGACCTCTTATGGGCCAGTACGTATCTCGTATAGTCGCCAACAGTAACTGCGGTCCCGCATGAAACAATCTTTTATGCTCATAATTAAAAAGTAATTTAGAGAAGTGATGACTAGAGTGAATAAGTACCGGGTGTTTTTTATCGTAAGGGAAATCTGAGTGTTGTAACCTGCCACGGATGCGCATTATCTTATTCTCATCTAGAAACACGTTAAATCGGTTTAATTCACTTTTCTTAGGTAAAGGTTTATTATGAAGTAACAACTTGTAATCTTCAAAATATTGATTCTGAGAAATACGTATAATTAAATTTAAAGCCCTATCTAATTCATTAGTAGTAAGAGGACCACGTATAGGTTGTTTCCTACAAGCGTCAATAAAACGTAAAACATAGGCTACTGCTCGATGAAGTTTTAGCAAGTTTGAAAACCGTGTAAAATTAATCAATTCATTAAAGTCATAATCATCATGTAAAACATGTAAGGTGACATCAGATTTAATTTCAGGCAATACTTCATTAAAATTCATTATTTTAGAAGGCCAATAAGACGTTTCGTTCAATAAAAACTTTGGACCGGACCACCAGTCATCTAAAGTGGGTAGTAAATCAATTTCTACTCCACGAGACACATAATCAGCAGGGTTTTGGTCAGTTGGGACATGTCTCCACTCACAGCCATCAGTCTTATCTAAAATCTCGGCAACTCGGTTGCGAACGAAAGGCTGTAATTTATTCGGTAACATTTTGAGCCACCCTAAAACGATAGTGGAGTCAGTCCAAAAGAACGTACGCCGCGCTCTGACTCGTAATGCAGCAACGACCTTTTCATAAAGGCGAACACCTACCAGAGCACCGCACAGTTCGAGCCTGGGGATGGTCGTTGGCTTGAGAGGCACCACTCGACTTTTAGCTGATAATAAACGCACTAAAATCTGACCCTGACTGTCAACACTTCGAACATAAAGGCAAGCACCGTATGCGCGTTCAGACGCGTCGGTAAAAATATGAAACTCTAAAAACTCATAAGAATCAATTAAAACTCGACGTGGAATATGAATCTCATTTAATTTAGGAAAATTAGTAACAATAGCATTCCAAAGCGTATTAATCTCCGGTGGCAGCTGTTCATCCCAAGACAGTTTGTGTAACCATAATTTTTGAAGCAACATTTTCATAACAATCACACATGGAGCTAATAATCCAAGCGGGTCGAAAACTTGGGAAATGATCGAAAGCATGTCACGTTTTGTAGTATTAAAGTTAATTGACTGACTAATTGGAAAACAAAGGGAGTCTGACTGGGGCTGCCAACCGAGGCCTAAGATTTTAGTTGACTCAGATCCACCAATATTCAAATCAAGTGAAGACTGGGGAAAGTCGGAACCAGTCACTAATTGCATGTCATTAGACTTCCACTTTCTTAAATTCATCTGCGCTGAAGCGAGAGTTGAAGTGATTTTATGACGTAACGCTTTGACCTGTTCGAGGTCATCTCCTCCCGTCAAAAGGTCATCGACATAAAAATCGTGTAGAATGACCTCGGAGACCTTATTATCACTGCACTCTAAATCTAAACCCAACTGTCGAAGACACCGAGTTGCTAGGTATGGAGCGCTGGCCGTGCCGTAAGTGACGGTGTTAAGTTGGTAAGCTTGTAATGGAGATGAAGGATTATCACGCCAAATAATTTGCTGAAGATATCTATCATTAGGATGAACAACTATCTGCCGGTACATTTTCTCAACATCAGCAGCTAGGATATAAACATGTTGTCTAAAACGCAACAGGATCGATAAAAGATCATTCTGTACCACGGGTCCAACCATTTGAATATTATTAATTGAAGTACCAGTTCTGGTTAAACTACTTGAATTAAACACCACTCTTAATTTTGTGGTGGTGCTGCCTTCGCGCAGAATCCCATGATGCGGAATGTAACACGCTTGATCATCAATGAATTTACATTTAGACATATGACCTAAAGTTTCATATTCCAACATGAACTCTCTATACATTTTACAAAATTGAGTTTTAGATTTGAATCTGCGTTCTAAAGAAGAAAAACAGTGTTTGGCTCTTGTCAAAGATTCACCTAATTGACTAGGAGAACATTTTAAAGGTATTCTAACACAAAATTGACCATTTTCCAAACGAATAGTATTTTTGACAAAATGTTCTTCACAAAGCTTTTCTTCTAGGGAATATGGTGACGAAGTACACACTTCTTCAAGTTGCCAAAACTTTGTAAGTTGTTGATCAACGCTACGATTTAATTTGTCATCGCAATCTGTATTTACCTTTATAAAATTACATTTCGAAACTTTCGATGAAGCATTACCCTTAATTGGACCAGAGACCAACCAACCTAATTTAGTCTCACAAAGAATTGGTTGTCCATCACCGAGTTTTATTTGCTGTGATTCTAATAAATCCCAAAAGATGTCAGCACCGAGCAACATATCGACAGGAGCCGGTGAGTGAAAGTTGGGATCAGCGAGACAAATATTAGTAGGAATTTTAATTTTTAACAAGTTAACAGGTGTACTCGGTATTTTATCTGTAATTGAAGGGAGAATGAAACAATTGACATCAACACTAAAAGTATTATTTAAAGATTTTACTGATACAGAACACATTTTATTGATGAACGATGACGAGTTGTTGATACCTAAAATAGAATTATTCACAGACTTAGCAGTCACACCTAATTGGTGGAATAGTCTTTCTGTCATGAGACATGATGTGCTGCCACTGTCAAGCACAGCACGAGCAATATATTGCTGACCATTTATCCCCATGACCTTGACTAACGCAGTGGACAATAACACGTCACCCTGTTCAACGCTCGCCGAGAGTGACAAGCCGCATTCGCACTGCTATTTGCGTCGTCACTGCTAGATGAAGCACCAGTGGATTCTGACCTTGAGGGCTTAGAAGCAATGTCAACATGAACTAAAGTGTTATGCTTGCGACGGCATATTTTGCAACCAAACTTCTTACAGCTGTTTGCATAATGTCCGGGGTTAAAACAATTATAACAGATCCTATATTTAGGTAATAATTTCAGACGAGATTCATTATTTAATGACAAAAACTGAGCACAATTGCTTAATTTATGATCACCGTCACACGCGACACAATTTTTAAGTTTATTAGAAGTACCATCGTCTTGTTTACGGTTATCACAAGAATTCGGTTTACTAGAATCCTGTGCCATCATTGTTCTAACATGTTTAGCATGTTTACCAGTATTTGAGTGTTTATTTGACGCCGATGACGCTAATTCTAACGTTTCTAAGATCTCAGCACGGTTTTTAATGAAAGTAATGAACAATGTAAATGTAATTTTTGAATCTTTAGCAAGGCAACCTTTATACTCTTCCCATTCACGATAAGTTTTACTGTCGAACTTGTGTGTGATAATATAAATGAGTAAAGTATCCCAGTGTGAAACAGGTTCTCCTAGAGATTCAAGGGCACGTAAATTTTTGTTAATAATGTCAAGTAAAGCTTTTAAGTTCACTGAAGACTCCTTTTGAAGAGTGTCAATTTGAAATAAGGCTGAAATATGATGTTGGATAAGCAGGTGCTTGTTATCAAACCGCTCGCATAGCAGTTCCCAAGCTACCGAATAATTGGCAGCAGAAAATTGAATTGAGTTGATCACCACAGCAGCAGAACCTTCTAGTGACGATCTCAGATAGTGGAATTTATTTATTTCGTTCATATCGTCGTTCGAATGAATAAGACTTACAAATGTGTCGTGAAACTCCAACCAATTTGTATAGGAACCACTGAATTTCGGTAACTGAATAGTTGGTAATTTAACAAACGTATGATTATTAGAACGCGAACTTCCTTCACCACTTTCGTTGGAATCTCTTTTCTTAATATTATGATCAAGTATTTTCTGAGCTTGAGCTAGGGTTTTGTAATAAAGAGATTCAAAGTCGCTACGTTCCAATATCTGACTATCCAAATTATCAGTAGTACACTCCAGTAATAACTGCACCTCATCATATTGGGCGTACAATGCCTCGAGTTTTATAAAACGAAACTGCAATTCGCTTACCTCAGTAGGGCTCAAAGAAGAAGGATCCAACGTATTTAAATAGTTCACAAATACTGTAACCTTTCCCTTAAAACTTGCCCGTTTTCTAATAAGTTCCTTATCCTCTGGCATTGCGTTAACTGGTGTTATCAACCTGGAATGTATACAAGTGAAAAGTTATAGTAACGTTTAAAATACAATGACAAATGATGTTAGCCTGTAAAATACGTATAAATCCTAGCAATAATATCCTATAACGTCAAATTACTAAAGTAATTTTAATGAACTATACGTATATATGATTATTTATTACCAATCACAATGAAAATTACACTAATTCTATGTCTACATGTGCTAACTTAATGTGATTACGTAACTGTTCCAGTAGATCATTTTAAGTACATTGCAAAGCAAAATAATGCAGTTACTTCGAATAACTACTCTTTAACAATGTATCAGTAATGAAAATGAGCATAAAAATACTGACCAGTTGATAATTATAACAATTTATAATCACTCACAGACAAAGAAAAATGACAATAAGTATTTTGGTACTAACCTGATGAATACGGCTAACTTACACTAATAATACCTGGTAAAAGAGTGTTGGGTGGACTAACATAATAAGAAATACGCCTCTTTGTAGCTATTAAGTATCCAGACCACGGAAAATTCCAATATCCTCTGAATGACGCAGCAAAATTGATCGGCCACACCTGTGCGTTAATTTGATTTTCGAATCCACCAATTCTTTTGCAATCCTTGAATTGATAAACTGAACGGAGTAAATATTCTTCAAAACTCCACATCCAGGCTCGATAGGACCATGTTGCGGATTGATCCAGGTATTATTTTAGGGAGAAGAATGAAAAAAGACTTGCTCCAGGGAATGTAAAAGTGTATATATTAATAAAAACAATATGTGGGTAAACCCATGTAGAAAAACACAAAAATAAAAAATCGCTGCAAAATCACAGTTCGACCGTCTGTGGCAATGTGCCTTCGAGTAGGCGTTCTAGCGGGAACAAACAGGCCTGTCTTAATGCTTAATGCCTGAAGAGATATTCAATAATAGTTTAAACAGAAGTCTACCTCCCTATCCGGATGTAGGACCTATCACCGACTCAGCAAGACCCATAAACGACTATACAGATGAAAACTAAAATAGGCTTTACTAAACTGTTTGTTGATAAATCATAGATGAAGAACTGCAAAACGAGAAATTGTTCAATTTCTCAACACAATTGTATGTCTCAAGCTTTCGGGCGGCGTGTCATACAGCCAGCGTAGCTAATACTATTAATACTGACACCATCAACCCGACAGCCGACACGTAAGCTGCTGAGCTTCACTATGAGATCATTAACACACAGGTTGAAGAGCCGTGGAGACGTCAACCCCCCTGTCTCACACCGCACTCCAACCTATTTGACTCTGAGAACGTTCCGGCCTTCTTTACACAATTGGTCTGTTTCGCATACTAATACTGTATGATCTTTAGCACTGGTGCAGGTATATTTCTGTCACACAGTTTATGACATATCGTAATTCACGAAATAACGTAGAAAAAAACTAGACTAGTGCAAGTCGAACTATACCTTTGCTATAAGACCTTGCTTTATACTAAAAGACATTGCTCGTCGTCCATACATAGCTCGCCTAAGATCCAACAGGGAGGTACATTTACTCTTTGGGCTTTAGATAATGTATATATTCGATTAAACCTAAATTAAAACAACGGACCCTTTTGAGAATTCTGAAAAATCAAAACATTTTCGGATTTTGAGGTTATAATTACGTCAATAAAAACATTCGGTATGTAGCACCCCGTGTTCCGAATTGCGTCAAAAGCGATTATATCGCGAATCCGACCGAATTTAATAGTCACAAAATAAAAGGGCTATTGAGTAATAGTTGCGCGTTGGTCGGATTTGCGATATTTTGACGTAATTCGGAATGCAGGGGCAATAACTTAGCATTTATTACTAAATGACATTACTACCAAATGTCAAATGTTGTCATCTGTCAATTCGTCAACTGTCAGTGTCGATATTACTGCTCGTTTTTTGATAAGGCTTATTATGGTCACAGTATAGATATATGGAACAGTGCGGAAACTACCTACAAATATTCGAAACGGCACACTCACACAAACATACGCATCGATCTTAGGAGTCTCAACTCCTAAGCGTTTCTTGCGGTCCTGTCAGTAGCTAATGCCGCTTAGGAGTCTCGTCGATGCGTATGTTTGTGTGAGTGAGCCGTTTCGAACATTTGTAGGTAGTTTCCGTACTGTTTCATATATCTATACTGTGTTATGGTCCCGCGACATCACAGCGGACTGTTTGTAACTAAAAATCATTATCGT
The DNA here is from genome assembly GCA_961205895.1 of Mythimna pallens. NCBI lineage: Eukaryota > Metazoa > Arthropoda > Insecta > Lepidoptera > Noctuidae > Mythimna > Mythimna pallens. The sequence continues at coordinate 4,461,999 of OY540824.1, forward strand.
ATATCAAGTGTTGAGAATACTGACGCTTGTCTGTGTCAAACTCTTATTAAGAGTGCTGTTACAAAGACTTGGCTGTATGAGCTATAATACCTTTGCCTATTAAAAACCTCAAATTGTTATGACGTAAGCTAAGGACGAAAGTGAATACTTTTAAAAATGTTTTCGAAATTAAAAAGTTTCCGTTCTATTAAAATATAAGTAATGTATATTAAAAGATCTAGTAATTATAGTAAATATTTCATGCGTGTTGGTTCATAGGCCATTTTTTACAATGTCCTTTCTGGCTTCTGGGTCAAAGGGCCCTATGAATTTTGATTCCTTTGAGAGTGTCAATATAAACAGCCGCATATTTTTTTTCGTTAACTTAGAAGTTAAATTTTTTCACAGCTCCAAGGGATCCGCAGACTTGAGAATATGACTTTAATTTAAACTCGATATCTCCACGTGTTCCCGAGATAAATGGTCTTGACAGACAGACAGACAAGATAGTAGAACTGTCATTTGATAGATTTCCACAGAAAAAAAAAACAGCAGGCCTAGGCAAGTTACAACCGTTTCGCGGCGAATCTCTTTCTACAATCGGTAACGCCTCAGCACGTAAGCGATTTTATAAAATGATAAGTTGGTAGCCATGTTGACGCGCCTGAGTCAATCACTACAGAAATTGTAACTTGGCTACCATACCATGAAACTACATAATGTAGCCATTTAAAAACAAACGATTACATTACATTCAATCACTTTGAACGATGTGAACTTGGCTATGAATTTTCTATTCGTTTGTTCAGACCAGACTTAACGCTAAAATGATGACCTTCTCCCATACATTTGATTAGTTTTCTACTAGCGTTAACGATTGTAGATTATCAACTAGGCTAAGCCTCCAGGACAACACTCAAAGAATAATTTTCAATAATAATAATAATATAATATTCCACAACTATCACACAACGCCGTCTAGTCCCAAGCTAAGCAGAGCTTGTGTTATGGGTACTAGACAACTGATAAACATACTTATATATTTCTAAATACATACTTATATAGATAAATTACACACAGACACAGAACAAATGATCGTGCTCATCATACAAACATTTGTCCTGGGTGGGAATCGAACCCACGACCTCCGCCATAGCAGTCAGGGCCACTAACCACTAGACCAACAGGCCCGACAGTGCATGTATTATGACTCAACTTAGATATTGTAGTTAATGAGATAGAAAACTAGCTATTGCTATAGCTCTGTAAAACGTATTGCTGTCCACCGTGTAATATAGAACATTACTTTAAATGATATTTATTCTGCAAATAGGTTTATAAAACACTTTTACACGTCATTTTTTTGTCATTTTAAACTAAATGAGGCCGGTGTTTCCTAGCTGACTACCCTGAGAAGAAACACCGAAACAAACTCAGGGGTAAAAGTCTCTTTTAAAGTCCATACAGTAAATATGTAATGGTCACACGAGAACCATGCAGATTTGTCTGCGGTGGTCTTTTGAAGAAAGAACCATACAGATTTGAGTGGACCTGTCCAGTCAGTGCAAGCATATGTCAGTATTCGCAAAGCTCAATTCAGGACTACTAAGGAGCTCAACGACTTGACACACAATACCAAAGAAAGGACATTTGGGTAGGCCGCAGAAAATACTTAGATTACGACGCCAATATTTCGACAAATTACAAGGATACTTGAATGAAAGGAGCCACAGAAAAGGTTTATGGTATGCCATTATAAAAATCTAACCTATAAATCTCTTCTTTCTTTATTTTTGACGTGACAACGTCTTATAAATTGGTTTGCCGGGTGACACTTCAAGAAACTGCGTTACGCTCCGCTCACGTTATGCGCTCACAATGAGAGCGAGTGAGAGGCACGCGTCCCTTCCACTCGGGCATGGTTAGCCCGCCTAAGAGCGAGAGAGACAGACATAAAAAGTGAAAGGCACGCGTCCCCTATTATTTCATCCTTCTTCCTACTATACGAATGAATATTCACATTAAAATTATTTTACCACTCAAAGTCGTTGTCACGTAAAACTTTCGCCCGTATACCGACTTTACAGGCAACCAATTTTTTTTTTGGGTATTTTTGGGTTCCGTACCCAAACTGAAAAAACGGGACCCTATTACTAAGATTCCGCTGTCCGTCCGTCCGTCTGTCACCGTGATAGTTAGACAGTTTAAATTCTAATTCTAATAATTCACGTTTGTTGTCTGGGCTACCGCATCTTCGATTATAAGTTGTAATCGTTTCCCATATTGAAACTGAAGGCTGTTACATTTTTTTATTATTATCTTTATTTCATTTAAATACACATATTAGTTACATTTTTAAATATTTCAAAAATAAAAAATAAAACATTTAAAAATATAAAAAATAGTATCCCACCGGTATCGGGAACAGGGTCCAAGCTACCGGCGGTCAGGGCTGCAGAAAAAGGAACCTCCTAACAATACGAGCCGTGTCCAGGAGTACCGCTTTCTGAGTCAAGCCCTTGATCCAGCCGCCTAACGCGAGCCTCCTAAGGTGTTGGTCGAGGCTCTTGGCTATTAAGCCATTGGCTGACACGACTATCGGTACAATGATCGCCGAGTCCACATCCCACATGTCGACAACCTCGCGAGCCAAGTCAATATTATTATTATTTCTTTATATATTTTTTATACATATTTTGTACATTTTTCAATATTTTTCAAAACGCATATAAAAAAAAACATTTAAAAATATAAAAAATAGCAGTCCGCCGGTGTCGGGACAGGGCCAAGCTACCGGTGGTTAGGGCTCCAGAGACAGGAACCTCCTCACAATGCGAGCCGTATCGAGGAGTACTGCCTTCCTTGACTTTTATTATTATTATTGATAGGCTCGTGTTTGACCACTATCTCACCTGATGGTAAGCGATGATGTGGCCGACGATAGAGCACGCTTGCCTAGAAGTAACCTATTCACTCACTCTTGACTTAAAGACCCTGGGTTGTAGCTACCAGGAAACCCAAACTCCGGCAGGAGATTCCATTCCTTAGCTGTAAGCATCATGAATGTGTTCCCAAAACGCTTTGTACGTATGGGTGGGATGTCCACCATGTTGTTTTATAACAGGCTTTTGGCTTCGCTCCGCACCTTTAAACACACTTTTGATGCTAGGGTTGAATGTCTAAACTGTGTAGAATGCAAGTTAATTGAGAATGTACATGTCATGGCCAGATCATAGAAATTGATCATTTCATGATATGGCCAATATAACTGGCCAGATCGTTTTAATCTTTTGAGTAGCGTAATTAGAGACACAATAGAAAGACAATGAGCGAGCGAACGCTTGGGGTTTTAATGAATTAAACTTTAAAGTTTGATGATATTTCAATCCTCGTTTGGCCTACTTTCTTTAGACTTTTTATTATCATAGAAATCCTACATCAATGATATGGTTAAACAAGGATTGGCATTATCATCATTAGCGTTTAAACGATCTGGCCAGTTTTAGTTGGCCATTTCATGAAGTGATCAATTCTATGATCTGGCCACGACATATACATACCATTATCATGATGGAGTGGGCCGGGAATGATGTAGAGAGAAGAGGTTTGCGGATGTCATTTAAGAGCGTCCTGCCCTAGGTACATTTCTATACAACCATTCTTACGTATGACTTACAACTCTTAAGTCGGGACCGTTACCATTGAGCTACCTGCTCTGCTATGACGCCGGCGTTCGCTTGGGTTGAGTGATTAAATTGAACATAATATTAGGAACGGCAAACTCGAGGTACATTTCCATACAACCACTATTACGTGATTATGAATTTATTAACATTTTTCTGTAGATATTTTGAAAACGTAGACGTGTTGTGGATGTTATCTAGATTTCTATTGAAGTCAAATCATAAATTTGTGCAAGACTAATCCTGTGAAAACCTCTGAAAATTTGCTATTTTGCGTGAACTTAATGTGCTCATAAATTAAAAAAATTAAGAAAATATAATATAGAAACCACATGAAGCACACACACATACATACAAACAAACACACATACATACAACACACACACATTACAACTATACATTAAATCAAAGATTCGTTTACTTTAAGATTCAGAACGAAGAAAAGTTTTTCAATAATTACAAATTAGTTAATTATTATCAGCTTTTGCCAGCGGCTACGTCTGCGCGAAAGTCTAGAATTATCTTAATTAGTAAGAAGAAACCGTGATAGTCAGTGATGAAATGACAAACCGCATAAAAATACAGGTAAACAACGAATTTGCTTATAAAACAGATATATGTTCATCAATTCATGGTCGGGCAAGTACGGGTGAAGGATGGGGAACCCGCTGGATACGAAAATAGCTCAAGGCCAGTCATTGTGGCGCAGACCGCACGAGACCAAGGCCCAGTAAAACAGACGTGTCTCGTCTGAAATGGTTGATAAATCAAGTACAGTATTGTTATATTTATTTGCGTCACAAGAATAGTTAACTAGCAAATCATACATCTACAGAAGTCAGATGGGCGATTTCAAGCCTTTTATGTTCCTTTTTAACAATTTTGTCGTGTCAATTATATATTAATGTAATAATTATTATTTTATAATTAATTAATTATATTAGTAATTATTTATATAAGCAATTATACATTAATTATTTATAAAAGTAATTGTTTGTATTAGCAATTATACATTAATTATTTATATTAATAATTCTATACTAGCCATTGTGCATTATTTATTAAATTAATAATTATGTTTTATTAATTATATATTAATTATTTATACTAAAACTTATATAAGAATTATTACCAGCGACACCTGTGTGAAAGTTTAGAATTAACAAAAATTAGAATTAAAAAATCTTATGTACAGATTCGATGAGCCGTTGAGGAGTGATTGATTGATTTACAATCATTTAAACTGTTCACGAGTAAAAGGAAGTAGATTTCTGCTCGAGATATTCCATCACTAACTAGCAAACCGCAGAAAAACTTAAAAAGTTCTACAGGATATAATTTATAATAAAAAGAACATATTTTAATATAATAATATATTTATTGGAACAATAAGAAGGAATTGTTTCTTGTTTTTAGAAGTGAATTGATTTTCCGCTGCAAATGTAATTATTTTGAAGCTAAAGGAAATATAATTTATTACTAAGACGTGTAGTTTGATTTCTTCGAGTACACATTCAGCCAAGGCCTATCTACTAGAGGCCCTACCATGAGCTCTTTGACAACGAGTGCGATCTATTTGACAAGCTAAACTGAACTGTTAAAGGGATGGAGCTTTAAATGGTGTATATGAAATTTATTTCTAAATCTGATCTAATCAAATGAATTCCTATTCAAATGTTTATTGTAAAGTAATATATTTTTGGTCGATGTTTTTAATTCAAATTTTAATGGAATTTTAATATTAATGCACTAATTATTTGGGAGAAGACACTGATTCCTGTAACACAGGTGTTTCCACCTAGCACAGGAGTCAGAGTCTCACTATATCTGTACATGTTTGTTTTATGCTAATAAATTTATCTTTAACTTATCTTTATATCTCCATCCCTCTTTTACGACTGACACGTCATGATAAGGTTCCAGAGCTCGGTTCCTACAGTACATACATCATCGAGCAGGTAAAGGACGGGGGAATCCGCTGTGTGCGGAAATAGCTCAAGGCCAGTCATTGTGCCGCAGCGCGACCGAGACCAAGGCCAGTAAAGCAGACGTTCTTCGTCTGAAGTGGCTGATATTTGCGGAATAAAACTGAACAGACATCGACCTTAATAATATTATCTTTATTTGCGTTACAAGTCAATTATATCAAAACAATTAAGTTAATTATAATTAACGTAAAAAATAGTCAAAATAATAATAATAATCGTTGAAAATAATAATTATTTATATTAGTAATGATATATTATTTATTTATATTAATAATTATGTATTTTTTATTATTATCAGCCATTGCCAGCGACATCACCCCCGTAAAAGTTTAGAATAATATCCTACGGGAATAAAACTGAACGAAAATCTAACATGATAATATTATGTTTATATTCACAACAATAGGTAATTATTAAATTTTACTTATGCCTTATTTACCTAGTTATATACTTTTTTATATAGTTTTGTAAGATTTTGAAGAAATATTTTAAAATATAATTAATACGTATACTAAATGAATAAGTGGATTAATATATAAGAAATAATGAATAAATACATGAAAAAAATAATAATAATAAATAAGCTTGTAAATTATATACAGTTGCACAAATAATGAGGACAAAATCAACGTAAAATGAATAATAGCGACATTGATAAAGTCATTTTTCCAATGCGCAATCTTTGTTCGAGAAGTTTTCGGCACATTTACAGATATGATGAATACATTACATGATGATTCATTGCACGAATCCGTTTGGAAATAAAGATCAGTACTAAATCTAAAAATTTAAATATTTTTGACATCCACCTGCACAGGGCCCGCGTGGTGGATTACAGCCCATTCCGTCCAATAGTGGAGGCTAAGTCCCAGCAGTAAAAACATTTATTATAAGGCTGATTAATTATGCTTAAGAGGGCCTTTCTCCACTCGCCTATCGTCAATGTCGAGCGTGGTTTAAAAGCTTGTTGCTTCATCTAACACAATTCAACGTGATATTTGATGAAGATGCAATGCAAAAAAAGAGCGATAACGCCTGAAAACTCTGTTGGCATTCGGGTTTACTCGAATATTTCACAAAACTTGTTCTAGGAAATAAGTGGTTTTTATTAAACCCTTAAAAGGTAGTCAGTAAAATTGTCGTCATTCAAAATCTCGATTAAATGTGCAAGGTTTCTATGGATGTACTTGTTTTATATTTTTAATATATGAGTACATTATGGAGAGCCAAAATTCAATAGCAGATTTTCAGAGGTTTGGTTAGAGGACTAGATTAGTTTTACACAAATTAATGTTTTATTTCTATAGAAGCCTAAATAATATCCACAAGATAGCTGTGTATCCAAAATATCTAGAGAAAGATGTGTAATAAAGTCTTATTCGCGTAAGAGGGGTTGTATAGAAATGTACCTCGAGTAGGCCGCTCTTAATATTATGTTCAATCCAATCATCATAGCAGTAGTGGTCCAGTAGTATCGTTCCCGACTTACGAGTTGAACCTATGTCACGGATTCAAACTCAGCCACGTGCATTACTTTGTGTAATTTATTTCATCAACACCGCTCTCAAAACGGTGAATGAACAACGTAAGAAAGCCGGCTAGGACATGCAGAATCAAAAATTCGAAGCCATGTCCACATCCACCAACCCGCACTGGGCCCGCGTGGTGGATTACGGTTCCTTCTCTCTCCTAGAGAGGACGCCTCTGAAAAAGCATCGATTTCCACTAAATCAATTACATTCCTATATCGCGATACAAACGCTGTTATTATGACATTAGACATAATGACAGCGTTTGTGAAGTTAGTGACGTATTAAGAAATAAGTTCTGTAACAGTTTACAAAGCTTGTTTAAAACTAAAAAATAGAAATCTATTTATTTTTTACATTTGGCCAATGCTAATGAGGCTAAGATTTAAATGGGTTAATTAAACAAAATAGACGACTTTTTTGTACATATTTAATTCGTGAAACGCTCAAGCCCAGAAATGGGTTTCTCCTTTGAGTATGATTTTCGAGTAAAATAGTAAAATCACCTTCCTGAATCTTGTTTGAACCTTTCGTCCGATATTAAAAAAAAAACCAAATTTATCAAACTGAACGGAAAATACTGGATGAACCAAACAAATTGATACGGATTACTTTAACAATGGATACTGCCAGCATGAAAATGGATAGCCTTTTAGGCTTTGTATGAAACCTAATTGGTATTAATTAATGCATGGAAGCTTCATCAGTCTATATTGCCTGAAAATCATACTTAATAAGCGTTTTCGTTGCGGTTCATCTAATGACTGGCCTGTTGGTCCATTGGTTAGTGGTCCGTTAGTTACTGCTATGCCGGAGGTGTGGGTTCGATTCCCACCCAAGACAAATGTGTGATGAGCACGATTATTTGTTCTGTGTCTGGGTGTAATTTATTTACATTCTACACTTATATTATAGAGGTAAAATTTTTTTTTTTTTTTGTTTGTAAGAGGAAATCTCTGAAAGTAGGTACTACAGAAAGTACAGGTCTGAAACATAGGTTATATTTTATGTACGCGGGCTAAGCCGAGCGCAAAAGTTAGTCTATAATAGGTATGTATGTAATTAGAAACTGAAATGAACAACTGATGAACCTATTTAATGTATACTAGTTGTACTCATAACACAAGCTCTGCTTAGTTTAAGACTAATAATGCCATCGGCTACTATTTAATTATAATTAAAGGCCGAACCAAAGCATATTTTTTCTTTTTCCATGTTTTCGGATAGAAATTATATAGAATATAAAAAAATAAACTAATATTCCCAACCTCCTTCTACCCTATGAACCCAATTTAATTGGGAACACATCTTTCTCTAGATATTTTGGATACACAGCTATTTTGTGGATATTATCTAGGCTTCTATTGAAATAAAACATTAATTTGTGTAAAACTAATCTAGTCCTCTAACCAAACCTCTGAAAATCTGCTATTGAATTTTGGCTCTCCATAATAAATATAAAACAAGTACATCCATAGAAACTTTGCACATTTAATCGAGATTTTGAATGACGACAATTTTACTGAAAAACTTTTAAGGGTTTAAAAAAAAAACACTTATTTCCTAGAACAAGTTTTGTGAAATATTCGAGTAAACCCGAATGCCAACAGAGTTTTCAGGCGTTATCGCTCATTTTTTGCATTGCCTCTTCATCAAACATCACGTTGAATTGTGTTAGATGAAGCAACAAACTTTTAAACCACGCTCGACATTGACGATAGGCGAGTGGAGAAAGGCTCTCTTAAGCATAATTAATCTGCCTTATAATAAATGTTTTTACTGCTGGGACTTAGCCTCCACTCTTGGACTTGAATAGAAAAAAATAAACTAATATTCCCAACCTTCTTCTACTCTATCAACCCAATTTAATTGGGATGAAAGGTAAAGATTTTTAACGCAAAAAAAATTGTGTCGTTTGCAATGTAGTTGCGCACGCACGCTATAACACATACCTTATACAACGACGCAGCTGAAAGTAGTGCTGGATCAACTGGACCCCGAGTTACGAGTTGCTCTCAACTTGTAAGTAATGCTCTCATTACTTTGTGTAATTTATTTCATCATCACTACTCTAAAAACGGTGAAGGAAAACATCGTGAGGAAACGGACATGTCCTAGAAACAGAAATTCGAAGGTATGTGTCATCCGAAGCGAGGAGGAGTGGTAGGCGGTCGCCTCCTTCTGCGAAGCAGTAATGTTAGCAAAGGAGGACGCCGCACGTGCAAGCGCGATGGCGTGGCCCTGTTCCACGCGCGCTTCAAGGACATGTCAGCAAACCGCAGGGGCCCAGTAGGGTCGAAGCCTATTGTGGCCAAGGGTTGGTTTCTAAAAAAAAGACTCGGCCCTGAACGAAAGGCAACGAAGCAACAGGAGTGGGTTTTTATTCAATAAAAATCTGACACACCCTCGCACTCCGCCCAAGAGCAGGGGATGTTATTGAATGATTTACCCACCGAAAAAAAAAGGCATGTGACATCCATCAATCCGCACTGTATATGGCTGATTATGCTTCTGCTATACAACGACAACAGAACCAAAAGAAAAGAAAGAAAGCTATCAAAATAACTCTAAAAAACTATGTAAAACTACAAACTAACAATGAAAATAAACTAACAAAACAACACGAAAACAAAGAAGGTCCACACACCTCACATGGTCGTCGTCAAGTCGAGTACGCCATAGTACAACTCTCGTAGAGGTGACGCAATACGCCGCCAGTTGTGAAGGTCAGGCACGCTGCCACCCCGTCTGCCGACTCCATCGGGCTGCTGACCCCGAAGCAACAGGTGGCTCTTCTATTACGTATCGGAAAGAAACTCGAAAGAAATTCACGCAGTTCCGTTTTTTTGTGACATTATTTTTTAATATTATTAGTTTATGGTACAAAATAATACCAATAGATTTGAAATGTATCTCAATTGAAAGATCGTTGTAAGGTGAGTTTTTTTTTCTATGGCCACATCTCTCAAAGGTGCGCGGTTTAGCGAGAAAATCATATTTTAATATTATTAGTTTATGGTACAAAATGACACCAACATATTTGAAATGTATTTCAATCGAAAGATCTTTGTAAAGTGAGATTTTTTTACTATGTTGACATCTCATAAAAGTCCGAGGTTAAACCAAAAAATCATATTATAATATTATAATTTTTTGGTACAAAATAACACCAACAGATTTGAAATGTATCTCAATTGAAAGATCTTTGTAAAGTGAGATTTTTATACTATGGCGACCTCTGTCAGAAGTGCGGGATTTAACGAGAAAATCACAATTTGATATTATTTTATTTTTTTTGATAAAAAATAACACCAACAGATTTGAAATGTATCTCAATTGAAAGATCTTTGTAAGGTGATTTTTTTTACTACGGCGACATCTGTCAGAAGTGCGGGATTTAACGAGAAAATCATATTTTAATATTATTATTTTTTGGAACAAAATAACACCAATAGATTTGAATTGTATCTCAATTGAAAGATCTTTGTACCAAAAAATATTTATGTGCCCATTTAAAACAAATAATAAAATTGAGATATCATTTAATAATATTAGAAACAGTTAAAAGTTTAAACAATTAATAGCATAGGTAAAACTTAAAAAGAAAATAAAACAAAAAAAAGCATACAATTGATAAAAATTAATACATGTATGTGTATAAATTGATAACAAGGCTAATATCAAAATGTGACATCTCTCAAAGGTTTAACGAGAAAATCATATACAAAGCATATTTTAATATTATTATTTTTTGGTACAAAATAACACTAATAGATTTGAAATGTACCTCAATCGAAAGATCTTTGTATGGTGAGAATTTTTTAATATGGCGACATATCTCAAAAGTACGGGATGTATGTTAGGTTATGTTAAAATAAAAAGGGAAATAATAATGGTTCCGAAAAACAAATTAATCTCCAGCGATCTGTGGCCGACTATTATTCTAATTAACCAGCGTTATAATGAATTACCGACAAAAAACCCAAAACATAAACGAAAAAAAATATCCAATTTAACAACAGATAAGAGCATGTTCAAATTACATTTTCTCCTAAAAAAAATGGATCTCCGAATAACAAAACTAAACTTCCGAATAGAATACTGAACCTCCGACAAAATTACTAAGTTGCCGACAACAGAGGTTTTGTCAAAATAATCATATTTTTACAACTTGCATGGACTGTTTTAATTTCTATTGTTGTGTAGTAGTGTGTTCTATTTTTTAACTCTCAATAATGAGGAAAATACCTCAACTGTTATATAGTTGTAACAAGGAACCTCTAATGTTAGTGAATCATTTGGGTTAGGTTAGGTTAGAACTGTGACCATCAACGCGCGAAGGTGAGCGAGCGTAGCGAGCGTGCCGCGGCAGCGGCCGCCAAGTGCAAAATCCCCTTCTAATGTTAAAAGCCATTATTATTTAGGCCCCAAATCGCCCCATAAATCGATGAAAACCTCAAACTTTAAACATGGATATCTCCATAATCATGGGGTTCTGCGGGGTGGGGATGGTACAGGGGGTATATGCAAGTAAAAGTTATTGTTACAAGTACATTTTTATATTTTTTATAAGTTTCTGTATAACCACTCAGAATAATATTTTCGGTATAATGTTACAGTTAAAATAGCACCACAGTCTATGAAACATGAAAGGTAATTTATAAATTAATAGTAGGCAGGTAAAGATAAAAATTACAAAGCATAGCTTTCAGTAGAACGTAATTTATGCTGGTAGAAAAGTATTATAGCAATAAACAGTCATGTTTATTTTTCGAAGATTTCAGTATCTCATTCGGTCGTTTCGTCATTTTTATTCGGACAAAAATAGTCGGAAAGTTAGTATTTTAGGCAGTAGATTTAATATTTTGAGTAAGGACAATTCTTCTTTTTTTGTCGGAGCTTCTATTACTACCCAAATAAAAATATTTTATAAAACCTAAACCCCATACTTTTGAGGCATGACGCAGTAGTAAAAGAAAACTGTATTCAACTAGACGCTTCGAATGACACCGAAAATGTTAAAGAAGCAACCATTTTTTTACCAACACTTCGACTTTTCTTAACTTTCGTTGGCAAATTTTCAAAAGGTATTTCATCCCAGGACCCATCCCAATACCTAACCAAGCACGAATTTGCTGGCAAGTAATTTTTTTTGTCAGTTTCACTAAGTTGTCGCACGGTGTCAATATTCGAGTCTGTAACCGCAGTCGCCCGCCGACCTTCACGTACCTCGTCATAGAGATGATTACGTCCACGTCTAAATTCTCCAAACCACGAATACACAGAGCTGCGACATGGTGCTTCATCATCAAATGCCAATTGAAGTCTCTCTTGTTGACTTAAGCCACAACGAAAATCATAAAAAAAAATTGAACAAAAATGTTCATTTTGATAGTGACACACACAATCTTTAAGAGGACGCCACGTTGAAAAAACAAATGACAGTCTCGCAAATTAAAAAGTAACATGCTCGCAAAGAGTTCCATTTTCGAATTCTATCATTGTTTTTTTCATTCATTTATTATAAGTGGCCAGATCCAAACACTTTCAGTATGCCACGTATAAACATTTAATTAAAATGTTTTAATTAAAAAATAAATTAAACGTATGAGTGCGATTATGAAAAGGATATATTAATTGAATTCAATTGAATACCAGAATTCGCTTTAAAGTAGCAAGTAGATACTTAATAATTTCCAATAGCATTTATTGAATCTTGTTTCAAAGTATTCCATTTTCAGTATTTTGTTATTAATTGGTTATTCAGAATTCAGAAACGAATTCCCGGTATCGATGCAATTATTAGTTTTAGATCAGAATATTGTTGTAAATTATGGAGTGCTATTGAATAAAGTTTCATTTCGAAATAAAATGAAAAAACTCAATGCCCGGCCACAAACGAGGTTGAATGTAGAATTTGAATAGAAAACAGCCACTAGATATATTTCCACGCCCGGTGCAAGTTTTTATAGTCTGTTTTGTAGTCTGCACCTGTAGAATACTACTATATAGGTGATTCTTTGAAACTGAGAGAATGTCTCATTCATCTGGCCTAGGTTTTCGTACCTATCTATTTTGTGTTGTAAGCCACTGGGCGCAAATGAGTGCCTTTGATACATTTAGTGATGAAAAAACTGTGCCAGATGAATGAGACACCCTATCGGTTTTGAAACGGGTGTCTCATTCGTCTGGCCTTCTCGTCCATCGTCGTTCTGATGGGTGATTCTTTGAAGAATCACCCATCAGAATGACATGCATAATGTAAAACTTTTACCCTCCAAAGCCTTTACTTTGTGCCTTGGCACTGCTGGTACAACCCTAGTTATGGATACACAAACGTTACACATCTAACGTTTATAATTTACTGGCATGGTAGGTATACCAATATCCAAACAATTCGTGGCGATATCGCGATCTAATAGCAATTTAACGATGTTCTAGCATAAATTAAGGTTTTGAACGTGAAGGGTAGCCAATGGAATTCAGAGAAATGCTGTGTAGCATTCGAAATTCTTCCGTAGGTTTTTTTTTTTGGTGGAAAAATCATCTAATGAGAAATCCCGCCTTGGGCGATGCGCGAGATAGTGTCAGACTTTTCCTGACTAAAAACCCACTCCTGTTCCTTCGTTTCTTCGTTCGTCCCAGGGCCCCGGTTTTCGTTTTTACACTACCCATGGCCCCAGTAGGCTTCGACCCTGCTACGCCCCTACGATTTGCTGACAACTCTCTGAGGCGCGGGTGGAATAATACGCGCCGTCGACGACTTGGGCTCGGTCCAGACGGTTACCGGGTGGTCGGACGGCGAGCCACCGATTGCTCGCCGTCCGCAAGATAATTCTACGTGTATTTGCCACCTGACTCCTAAACGGCTTGATCGATTTGGATGGTTTTTTTTTGTGTATATTTGAGTGGGTCTGGATGGATAATACAATAGGACCGAGTAGGTGGCACTGCAATAGAGTTCTTAAATTTTTATTCTGACTTAAAGCTAGCTAGCTATTTTAAGCAGGAGAACGCCTTTCTGGACCGCTACTTTATTTATATTTTGTATACGACAAGACAAGATTAATAATTCATTTGAGCTCTAGACCGCCATGGACATACACCAGAATAGAGCTGTTATGTTATAATAATTTAAAAAATGATTTATGTACCCCTCGCCGGCCACTGCAGGCGTCCACCGATCAAAGAGCGTGTTTATTCGGCAATATTGGCAATATATTTGTTTGGCAAAATATTACCAAATATACAAATATGAAGGCGCCCTCTGTCGGCTCGACAACGCATACGGGTTTATCACGGTAAAGCGGTGACGCCTAACTCGTCTAAGTGCCGAGTTAAGTTCGGCGTTTTGACGTTATTTATCGTTTTAAATATCGCAGCATATGCTGAGTTAGGCGCCTTTTTGACCTTGCACAGATCAGACAATAATTTTTATTTTATATTTTTTTATTTTACTCCCAATGTATTTTACTGTTTTTTAATTTTACTGTATGTGTGAGGTACGAATAAACGTTTTTTCTTTCTTTCTTTCTTTGACGAGGTTCGACGTAAGTGTTTGTTGACATGACTGAGGCAAACTATTCGGTCAATAAATGATAAATGATATTTATTTTGCAAATAGGTTTAAAAAAAAACAATTACACGTAAATTGTTATTTCGTCATTTTAAACTAGATGAGGCCGACCGTAGCAAACGTCAACAACTCCATGCCAATCTAATGACTTTGACTACGATTTGAGATGGCTTAAATTTCCTGCCAAACGGCGACATCCTAGTGTGAGCAAGCATTTGTAATTGGTCATGCATAAAGTGTGTCCATACTGAATAGAGTGAGCTGACTTAACCCGACAAAGACAGGGTAAAAGAAAAAGAAAGAAAAGAAAGAAAGAAAGAAAAATATTTATTTGGCACACGTACACAGATACACACAATGCAGAAACAACATGTAAATTAAAAAAAAACTTAAGATAAAAAAAAAAAAAAATACCAAAAGGCAAAAGGCACATCTAGTAATTCAAATCTTTGAAGAGTTACCTGTACCCCTAGCCATGTTGTTATACAAAATCGTTAACGCTAGTCGAAAACTAATCAAATTTATGGGAATGACAATCATCTCAACGTTAAGTCACGTGGTCAGAACAAACGAATAGAAAATTCGTAGCCAAGTTCGTGACATCGTTCAAAATTATAGAATAAATTAATGTTATCGTTTCTACAATGTTCTACGCTACATCCTTTGTTATTGTAGAACGAGTGGCCGACTCAGGCGCGTCAACATGGCTCCTACCAACTTATCGTTTTATACAATTGCTGATGGCGTTACCGATTGGAGAACGGAATTCGATACGAAACGTTTGTAACTTGGCTACGGCTGTAACTTTGCATTGATATAATTGTCGATTTTATTATTATTATTATAATAATATTATATGTAATATATATATATATATGTATTTTGTATAATAATAATAATAATACCTCTTTATTTCCCACCATTAGCATAAGCATAATCAGTCTTTTAATTTTTCCATTGCTGTGTCTGGCCTCCTCTCTAGGAGAGGGAATGGGCCGTAATCCACCATGCGGGCCCAGAGCGGGTTGGTGAATGTTACATGTCTTCGAATTTTTTGGTTTTAGTACATGCCGGTTTCCTCACGATGTTTTCCTTCACCGTTTTGAGAGCAGTGGTGATGACATAAATTACACAAAGTAATGCGCCTGGATGGGTTTGAACCCACAACTTACAACTCGTAAGTCGATGCCGTTACCACTCGGCCACCACTGCTCAATTTATTTATTTCCCACCACTTATGAGTTACATGTACAAATGTACATAAATCAAAATTTCACTTACAATTTATTTTTTTATCATTCACTATCGTTTTGTTGGATAGCAACTCCACTTTTGGACTGCCTCCTCCAGTTTTCTCCACTCCTCTCTGTCTTCAGCTTGCTTATACGTCGATTTTATTAAACAGCATTTATTACGGAAATGTTTCCATTGTGACCAATTTTCGTGTTGTCAATTAACCAAATATTTCAGTCATATTAATGCACACGATGTCCTGTGAATTCACGCATCATTCAAAGTCATTCATTGAATTAATTGTCAGTCTTTTGTGAGTGACGTCTTTGTGTTGTTTTTCCGAATACTGTTTATTTTTTTTGTATACTTTAATTGGCAAATAATAAAGTGTCCAAAAATTTTAAAAATGTATTTCGTGTCCAAAATATTTAACAATGTTCCGTCACGCCGTGTCAGTGTCCTCCGAAGTGAAATGTGACACCCCAACAAACATTTTATAGGTCGCTATAACGTGTTAATTGTTTTCGCTTTTTCTTCATTTTTTTATTATTATTGATAGGTTCGCGTTTGACCATTGTCTCACCTGATGGTAAGCGATGTTGTGGCCGACGCTGGAGCACGCTTGCCTAGAAGTAATCTATTCACTCTTGACTTAAAGACCTTTAAGTTGTTCACCAGTTTAAACTAGATGAGGCCGGTGATTCCTATCTGACTACTCTGAGAAGAACAGAGGTCAAAGTCTCTTTTAAAGTCCATACAGCAAACATGTAATGGTAAAATCATAAGAGAACCATACGGATTAGTGTCTCAATCAGACGGTCTTTTGAAGATTTAAGCGGGTCCTTAACGTTACATCAAGATTCACATGGTCGATTATCGGAAAGTTGACTGAACGATTCATCGAATTTTTATTATTTGACTAGCTGTGCCCGCGACTTCGTTGAAAATTAAAATACGTCGCTTAGATATGTAAGAGTTCATTCAATACCTAATATTCGTAACCACTATAAAGATCATTTTTCTTTTTCTTTTCTTTTATTTAGACGTATGTCTGGCAATTTGAGTATTTCTGCGGCCTACCCAAGTGTAACCTTACCTTGGTGTTGTTTGTCAAATCGTTGCGTTCCTTAGTAGTCCTAAGTTGGAGGAGGGCGCATGTAAACGCGCGAGGGAACGTCCCTCACGCCCCAGAAGCCGGGATCCCGATCCCGATTTACAGCCACCGCAGGCGCGGGCTTGCGTTTGACCATCAGTCTTTTTTTAAATTAATGACCAAAAACAGTTAGGTACATGCTAGAGAAAATAGAAAAAATCATTAAAATAGATGCACGAACATGTAACCCACTCCAATGTTTACATCTTAAAATATGAATAAACCCTCTCGCCCCAGCCACCGTATAGGCGCAGGCTTGCGGACGGCGAGCAATGTGTAGCTCGCCGTCCGTTCGTCCCGTAGGTAACCGACCGGACTGAGTCCAAGTCGTCGACAGTGCGTACTGTTCCACGCGCGCATCAAGGAGATGTCAGCAAACCGTAGGAGCCCAGCAGGGTCGAAGCCTACTGGGGTCAAGGGTCTGCTTCTGAAAGGAAGACTTAGCCCGGGTATGAAAGGCAACGAAGGAACAGGTGTGGGTTTTTAGTCAGTAAAAGTCTGACACACCCTCCCGCTCCGCCTAAGAGCGAAGATAGGATTGGATGATTTTCCCACCGACCGAACGAATACTTTACTCTACTAGACTAGATTTACGAATACTGACAAATCCTTGACAAATATAAAAAAAGTATAATAAAAATATGTACCTACCTATATAAATATTATAAAAGTTACATATTTAAATAATATTAATATGAGCCTGAAATGTTTTTGATAAAACTGGAGAAACCGGTATCACCAAACAATTTTCTAAAACAAACTCAAAACTTACGTAAAATACAGAGCGCCATCTATCAAATATGAAGGTTAACTGACATCATTAGTTCACCTTTGAGTCTTTAGATGGCGTTGCAAGTATCTGAATTGCGTGTGGTGTGATATTTTACTTCTTGCATAATTTATATTCAGATATCTTTCGATATAGTCAACCGGTTGCGATAAAACAAAACCTAAGTAATATATCAAGTTACACACATTTTTAATGTATAAAAGTTATCTACATCGATTTCGTACATTTTGCGTGATGCACGCACAATTAAAAGCTTCTACAGATTTATTACATGTATAGATAATTATACCCAGACACAATAAATGATCGTGCTCATCACACAAACATTGGTCCTGAATGGAAATCGAACCCACGACCTCTACATAGCAGCCAAGGCCACTAACCACTAGACCACCAAGCCGAAGGTTTTGTCTGTGCAATAATGGACGAAGTTATCATGACGATTATCTACCGGAGATTTATTGTGAAGTTCGGCACGGTTGACATCTGTCGGGCATGTCACCGTCCGGGAGAATCAATTCGTCACATTATCTCTGGTTGTTCTCGTCTAGCTAACGGAGAGTACTTGCATAGACACAACCTTGTAGCCAGGATTATCCATCAGCAACTTACTTTGAAATACTCTCTTGTGAAATCGGAAGTGCCGTACTACATGTATGAGCCCGACTCAGTTCTTGATAATGGTCTTATCACTTTGTACTGGGATAGGTCCATCATCACTGACAGAACTATTGTAGCCAATAAGCCTGATATAGTGGTGGTGGACCGAAGCGAGAGGCGTGCAATGATTGTTGACATATCCGTTCCGCATGACGAGAACCTCGTGAAAGCCGAGAAAGATAAACAAATCAAGTATATTGACTTGGCTCGCGAGGTTGTCGACATGTGGGATGTGGACTCGGCGATCATTGTACCGATAGTCGTGTCAGCCAATGGCTTAATAGCCAAGGGCCTCGACCAACACCTTAGGAGGCTCGCGTTAGGCGGCTGGATCAAGGGCTTGATTCAGAAAGTGGTACTCCTGGACACGGCTCGTATTGTTAGGAGGTTCCTTTCTCTGGAGCCCTGACCGCCGGTAGCTTGGACCCTGTTCCCGATACCGGTGGGACACTATTTTTTATATTTTTAAATGTTTATTTTTTATTTTTATTTAAATATTTAAAAATATAATTTGTATGTATATATACAAATAAATAAACGATAATAATACCTCTTTATTTCCCACCATTAGCATAAGCAGAATTAGTCTTTTAATGTTCACACTTCTGGGACTCGGGCCTCCACTCTAGGAGAGGGAATGGGCCGTAATGGGCCGTGGTTCGTTGGTGAATGTTACATGTCTTCGAATTTTTTGGTTCTAGTACATGCCGGTTTCCTCACGATGTTTTCCTTCACCGTTTTGAGAGCAGTGGTGATGACATAAATTACACAAAGTAATACGCTTGGCTGGGTTTGAACCCACAACTTACAACTCGTAAGTCGGTGCCGTTACCACTCGGCCACCACTGCTCAATTTATTTATTTCCCACCACTTATGAGTTACATGTACAAATGTACATAAATCTAAATTTCACTTACAATTTATTTTTTTATCATTCACTATCGTTTTGTTGGATAGCAACCCCACTTTTGGACTGCCTCCTCCAGTTTTCTCCACTCCTCTCTGTCTTCAGCTTGCTTATACGTCGATTTTATTAAACAGCATTTATTACTGAAATGTTTCCATTTTGACCAATTTTCGTGTTGTCAATTAACCAAATATTTCAGTCATATTAATGCACACGATGTCCTGTGAATTCACGCATCATTCAAAGTCATTCATTGAATTAATTGTCAGTCTTTTGTGAGTGACGCCTTTGTGTTGTTTTTCCGAATACTGTTTAATTTTTTTGTATACTTTAATTGGCAAATAATAAAGTGTCCAAAAATTTTAAAAATGTATTTCGTGTCCAAAATATTTAACAATGTTCCGTCACGCCGTGTCAGTGTCCTCCGAAGTGAAATGTGACACCCCAACAAACATTTTATAGGTTGCTATAACGTGTTAATTGTTTTCGCTTTTTCTTAATTTTTTTATTATTATTGATAGGCTCGCGTTTGACCACTGTCTCACCTGATGGTAAGCGATGTTGT
This sequence comes from Mythimna pallens, assembly GCA_961205895.1. Lineage (NCBI taxonomy): Eukaryota > Metazoa > Arthropoda > Insecta > Lepidoptera > Noctuidae > Mythimna > Mythimna pallens. The sequence goes on from OY540824.1 coordinate 4,482,063, forward strand.
GGCCGACGCTGGAGCACGCTTGCCTAGAAGTAATCTATTCACTCTTGACTTAAAGACCTTTAAGTTGTTCACCAGTTTAAACTAGATGAGGCCGGTGATTCCTAGCTGACTACTCTGAGAAGAATAGAGGTCAAAGTCTCTTTTAAAGTCCATACAGCAAACATATGAGAACCATACAGATTAGTGTCTCACTCAGACGGTCTTTTGAAGATTTGAGCGGGTCCTTAACGTTACATCAAGACTCACATGGTCGATTATCGGAAAGTCGATATTTATTATTTGACTAGCTGTGCCCGCGACTTCGTTGAAAACTAAAATACGTCGCTTAGATATGTAAGAGTTCATTCAATACCTAATATTCGTAACCATTATAAAGATCATTTTTCTTTTTCTTTTCTTTTATTTAGACGAATGTCTGGCAATTTGAGTATTTCTGCGGCCTACCCAAATGTAACCTTACCTTGGTGTTGTTTGTTAAATCGTTGCGTTCCTTAGTAGTCCTAAGTTGGAGGAGGAAGCATGTAAATGCGTGAGGGAACGGCCCTCACGCCCCAGCCGCCGGGATCCCGATCCCGATTTCCAGCCACCGCAGGCGCGGGCTTGCGGACGGCGAGCAATGGATAGCTCGCCGTCCGAATGTCCGGTAACGAGACGAGACCAAGTCGTCGACAGTGCGTATTGTTCCACGCGGGCATCAAGGAGATGTCAGCAAACCGTAGGAGCCCAGCAGGGTCGAAGCCTACTGGGGTTAAGGATCTGCTTCTGAAAGGAAGACTTGGCCCAGGTATGAAAGGCAACGAAGGAACAGGAGTAGGTTTTTAGTCAGTAAAAGTCACACCCTCACGCTCCGCCTAAGAGCGAAGATATGATTGGATGATTTTCCCACCGACCAAGAAAACAGTAGTCCTAAGTTGAGCTATACGAATACTGACAAATCCTTGACAAATATAAAAAAGTGTAATAAAAATATGTACCTACCTATATAAATATTATAACAGTAACATATTTAAATAATATTAATATGACCCTGAAATGTTTTTGATAAAACTGGAGAAACCGGTACCACCAAACAATTTTCTAAAACAAACTGAAAACTTACGTAAAATACAGAGCGCCATCTATCAAATATGAAGGTTAACTGACATCATTAGTTCACCTTTGAGTCTTTAGATGGCGTTGCAAGTATCTGAATTGCGTGTGATGTGATATTTTACTTCTTGCATAATTTATATTCAGATATCTTTCGATATAGTCAACCGGTTGCGATAAAACAAAACTTAAGTAATATATCAAGTTACACACATTTTTTATGTATAAAAGTTATCTACATCGATTTCGTACATTTTGCGTGATGCACGCACAATTAAAAGCTTCTACAGATTTATTATATGTATAGATAATTATACCCAGACACACTAAATGATCGTGCTCATCACACAAACATTGGTCCTGAATGGGAATCGAACCCACGACCTCCACATAGCAGCCAAGGCCGCTAACCACTAGACCACCAAGCCAGTCAAATAAACTAAAAATTATGAATTCAGCGCCATCTATTGAGAATATGTCCACGTTTGGGCCTGTAACTTTCATCTTTATGTGAAAAACTAATTTTATTATTTTGTTTTAGGTTATCTTCAGTGGTGTTGTGAGTGTTTCGGTCCTCGAGCCAGGGCAATCAACCCTGCTTGCGAGCGCGCCCAAACCAGAGGTAATTTATTAAATACTAAGTAGATATTTTCTCCTCGTACCGCAGAAAGCACGTAAACTCATTGATTCTGGTTGTCATTCGTAAATCTTTATTAGTCGTTACATGTATTCAGACACCTGAAAGTTTAGAAAAAAAAAAACTTTAAAACTAGATGCACGAATCACATCTTAAAATATGAATAAACCCTCTCGCCCCAGCTGCCGGGATCCCAATCCCGATTTCCGGCCACCGTATAGGCGCAGGCTTGCGAACGGCGAGCAACGTGTAGCTCGCCGTCCGTTCGTCTGGTAACCGACCGGACCGAGTCCAAGTCGTTGACAGCGCGCCTCAAGGAGATGTCACCAAACCGTAAGGGCCTAGCAGGGTCGAAGCCAACTGGAGCCAAGGGTCTGTTTCTGAGAAGAAGACTTGGCCCTGGTATGGAAGGAACAGGAGTGGGTTTTTAGTCAGTAACAGTCTGACACACCCTCGCGCTCCGCCTACGAGCGAAGATATGATTGGATGATTTTCCCACCGAACAAGAAAACAGTAGTCCTAAGTTGAGCTATACGAATACTGACAAATCTTTGACAAATATAAAAAAAAGTATAAAAAAAATATGTACCTACCTATATAAATATTATAAAAGAAACATATTTAAATAATATTAATATGAGCCTGAAATGTTTTTGATAAAACTGGAGAAACCGGTACCACCAAACAATTTTCTAAAACAAACTCAAAAATTTACGTAAAATACAGAGCGCCATCTATCAAATATGAAGGTTAACTGACATCATTAGTTCACCTTTGAGTCTTTAGATGGCGTTGCAAGTATCTGAATTGCGTGTGGTGTGATATTTTACTTCTTGCATAATTTAAATTCAGATATCTTTCGATATAGTCAACCGGTTGCGATAAAACAAAACCTAAGTAATATATCAAGTTACACACATTTTTTATGTACAAAAGTTATCTACATCGATTTCGTACATTTTGCGTGATGCACGCACAATTAAAAGTTTCTACAGATTTATTATATGTATAGATAATTATACCCAGACACAATAAATGATCGTGCTCATCACACAAACATTGGTCCTGAATGGGAATCGAACCTACGACCTCCACATAGCAGCCAAGGCCATTAACCACTAGACCACCAAGCCAGTCAAATAAACTAAAAATTATGAATTCAGCGCCATCTATTGAGAATATGTCCGCGTTTGGGCCTGTAACTTTCATCTTTATGTGAAAAACTAATTTTATTATTTTGTTTTAGGTTATCTTCAGTGGTGTTGTGAGTGTTTCGGTCCTCGAGCCAGGGCAATCAACCCTGCTTGCGAGCGCGCCCGAACCAGAGGTAATTTATTAAATACTAAGTAGATATTTTCTCCTCGTACCACAGAAAGCACGTAAACTCATTGATTCTGGTTGTCATTCGTAGATCTTTATTAGTCGCTACATGTATTCAGACACCTGAAAGTTTGACCATCAGTCTTTTTTTTAAATTAATGACCAAAAACAGTTAGGTACATGCTAGAGAAAATAGAAAAAATCTTTAAAATAGATGCACGAACATGTAACCCACTCCAATGTTCACATCTTAAAATATGAATAAACCCTCTCGCCCCAGCCATCGTATAGGCGCAGGCTTGCGGACGGCGAGCAATGTGTAGCTCGCCGTCCGTTCGTCCCGTAACCGACCGGACTGAGTCCAAGTAGATGACAGCGCGTACTGTTCCAAGCGCGCCTCAAGGAGATGTCACCAAACCGTAGGGGCCTAGCAGGGTCGAAGCCAACTGGGGCCAAGGGTCTGTTTCTGAAAAAAAGACTCAGCCCTGGTATGGAAGGAACAGGAGTGGGTTTTTAGTCAGTAAAAGTCTGACACTATCTCCGCTCCGCCCAAAATCGGAGGATGTGATTGAATGATTTACCCACCGAAAAAAAAAAACATATGAATAAAGGAATTGAAGGACTGTGGTAAGAGTTTACAGAATACAGTGCCTTCTGTGAAAACTTCATTTATAACAAAATAATTAATTTCTATAATCATAATTAGGTTTATAATAATCAGAATTATTATAAACCTAGTAAGGTATATTTTTATGACATATCTAGACGTCTATATAGAAAATTACCGCCGGAGATTTCGTGTATAGATCGTGTTAGTGTGTGTGTGTGATCGTGTGTCTCATGGCGAATAGTTTACTATGTTTCAAATCACACTGTTTTTTTCATATTAAATTTCTATAGGCGTCTTTTACTTTTATGTCTGAAATAAATATACATACATATTTTGGTTCCTTGACTTAAATAGTAATCAAAATTGAATAAGATTTGATTTAAATCAAGTAACCTATTAAATACATTGTATCACTTTACCTACTGGTTTATGCCGAATTTGAGCAGAATTTTAGGCTATAGTAGATTTCGAAAAACTCTTAACTTGAAATACTCAAAACTAGAAATACTCAAAACTTGAAATACTCAAAATTTGAAATACTCAAAACTTGAAGTACTCAAAACTAGAAATACTCAAAACTTGAAGTACTCAAAACTAGAAATACTCAAAACTTGAAATACTCAAAACTTGAAGTACTCAAAACTAGAAATACTCAAAACTTGAAATAGTTAAAACTTCAAATACTCAATTTACGAACTGGCCCTAAGATGTCTTCGGAAACAAAATTAATTTAATTGTTTTGTTTCAGCAGTCTTCCAGCTACGAGTCTTCAAAAGACTCAACACACCGCGAGTGTGTCATCTTTTCCTAAGGTAAGCTACCTAAGTATAGATTTGATGACTTCTCTTGTATAATTTGTTTTGTGCCATACTAAAAATATGCGTCTTGGATATAATTTTCATGGCTTTTAGGGCGTTGATACCGAAATGAAATGGTTTGAATCGAAATCCAAAATGGGTTTTTTATCTTTACGTATCCACGTATTTAATAAAATGTATAATAATAATATGTATAACTTCCACGAAAGTTGGCTTAGATTATATTATATCGCCCATAATGGCGATTAACCGTTTTTAAAGACCGTTTTATGTTCAGCAACGGTGTAACCGCTTTTACGACGATACGATATGTATATAACTAAAGAGGCAACCTCTCTCAAGTTGTACTACAGCGAGTGCTTTTCCGCCTCCTGCACACTCCCTAAATTGTTTTATAGGGGTAGTTTTGAAAAAGAATACCTTACCTTTTCTATTTCAAAGTAAAGCAACTATTTCGGTTATTTTCCAAAGAAAACGACCAATTTGGAACCGCGCACTAGCTTCTGACGTTCTACAAGGGCCCATGTAGGCCTATGTGAAATAAAAAAACTTTTGACTTTGACTTTTTTTTTACTTTGACTTATTGTCTAACTTTTTTAAATAGGTAACCGTATTTTTACAATGAGTTTTCTCCAGCAAACCTGAACCGAAGTTCATTGTCCATTTTTAAAACAGCACATAAAGGTTCTCAAGCAAAATGCTGCTTTTACTAAGTAGATTCGCAATTGCGTCGATTAACTAGAAAACTTTTTTGTGAATAATTCTGCGATGGAGGAGAAAAAAAAAGAGAAACGGAATATATTTTCCTATATTTTATTGTGAGTTATTGTTGATCGTATAGTTAAGTAAAATGTTTTTGAAGTACTTATTACCTATGTAAAAGGCGGTACTCACTCGCGCAGCGAATGATAATGGAGAATACGTAGGTAATAATTTTACTAGTAGGTACCTAAGTTTCGCTACCCATGACAGTAGCGATATCCGCCTAGTTTTGTGTAAAGGGCGGTACACTCTCAAGCAGTAAATAATTCTGATTAGTACTCCTAGAGTCTTCGACTCGACGAATATTCTAAATGTATATCCAATTTATTTTTTACTAACATTTTGTACGATCTACAGACCTCGCCGTATAAATATGCATTTTACCTATTGATCTGTTCGTGAAACAGTGTATAGACGTTCTCAAGCTGATGTTGCCATGAATGCTAGGCATATTCGCATTTCGCACACCCAACTTGAGTACATCTTTGTGACTAAGTGCGACAGAAGAGAAATCAAAGATATTTTATTAGATATTTATTTTTTAATATTGTTCGGTAACCATACAAATGGTTATGTGTAATGTTTTTGAAAGATGGCGATCTGTAAAGGGCGGTACTCACTCGCGAAGCAAATATTTCTGATATATATATCGGTTTAACATTTACTCTATAATTTTATATTATACTAGCGACCCGCCCCGGCTTCGCATGTGTGTAATGCTTTTATTATACGTATAAACCTTCCTCTTGAATCACTCTACCTATAAAAAAAACTGCATCAAAATTCGTTTCGTAGTTTTAATGATCTAAGCATACATAGGGACACACTGCGGGGAGCAACTTTGTTTTTGACCGACTTCAAAAAGGATGAGGTTATATGTTCGACTGAATGTATTTTTTTTTTAATGTATTTTCACCGATTTCGCAGTCAATTGTGGACCGATTTTGAAAATATTTTTTTTATTGAAATAACCTTTCAATAGAAATAGAAATATTGTTATGATCTGTTCATGAACTTTGAAGTTATGTGTGACTGTCTGTCACTTATTCTAAATTAATAACAAGATATTATATTTATTTTTAAACACCACGAATGGCGCCGGGCCACTTGGACCCTTATATATTGTTCTTTTAATGAAAGGGCTGACAGAATTCTAAGGAACGGTAACTTATGCAATTTCTAATGGCAATATAAAGAGGAGCCACACCATATGCAGGTCAGACGGAGTCGATAAGAACCAGGCGACCCAAACCTTTTTGAGAAAAAATTAAGAAACTATACAAAAACAGTGATAAAAGCTTGTTAGCAAAACGTGGGAATTGACAGGAATATTGAGCCATAAGGCAAGGGTTGAGAGAGCTGAGAGTGTTGGCTCAGGCTTCAGGGCAGGAGAGGGTTCGGACGATCAGCGGGAGCAAACTAACTGACTCAGTAGATATCGTAGGACTACGTAATATTCCGTTGTAATTCTTAGAAGTGCTAGGATTGTGATACAGTATTAGATACAAGTAGGCTAAGTCCAGTTTAGGCTTGCATGATATTTATAATACAGATCCGTGTGTGAGTTAGAGTACGAATGGATGGGCGTTGGTTGTGCGTAAGTAGTGTGTAAGTACGCGAGTGAATCTCAGCGACTGTGTTGGTGACTGAATGGGTGAGTGTTAACTCTTTTATCATTCCATTCTATGACAAGGTGACCTAAGCTTGCGGTTGGTGTTAGGGACTCGGAGAAAGCCTTCCTTTGGAGTGAATTTGACATTAACTTCTTAGGAGTGGGCTCGACACTGACTATCCTTGGGGTGACCATAACACTGACTCTTACCGGCCGATACTCGACGCAACTATAACCGAGGCACTGCCGATTGAAGGCTGAACCGAATATATATTCGTTACATACTAGAGCCAGTTTAAGCTTTAATAAGATCACAAAACACCAAACGTTAGCGACGGCTACCTACCCCTAAGGACTGACTGACAGTAGGCAACTATACATTGCTCTTGATATGCGCACACTTCCAGGGAGAGTGGGGTAGGCTTCACCAAGTACCCTGAACTGCATTAATAATCGTTCTAAGGAACGCTAGGGATCGCATCTCGTTAAATCAACCCGGCCCCTGTAGGCCAGACACTGATACAAAAAAATAATATTTAACGAGAGACGAAACTTGGACACATGTCATCTCAGAAAAGTTCCGCAGCTAGAAGTAGCTCGGAGGCGTGTAGATTATGTTGTCCTCACCCTGGGTCAGAGTAAGGAAGTGAAAAGTGTCGATATATAACCACTTCAGCGTCTAGCAAGGCAACTGTAAAGAGTTTTACGGCGACTGACGATGCGTCACGCTTGTTTAAGTCTTGTATTGTATTGAAGGGCGAATAGGCCGTTATAAGGAATTAATTGTTATAGAAAGTGTGTCTTATCCAATAGTAGAGGCCTCACAACCCTTTGCCGTAGGATTGGTCAGGACATGCACGGGCGAAAAGGAATAAAGTAATTCTAAAATAATTTAATTTGCAAATACAAGCGTCACGTGTCATATTCCCTTTTGTTGCCCTCTCAGTCTCTTAAATTTCATAACTCAAAAGAAAAGTAGATTATCCTTCCTTATCTCCTTATCAATGTATTCCCAACCCCAATTGTTTTAATTTTATTTTTCTCTATCCCCTCCTCGTCCCCTAGATTTCTAAGTCGGGACGAGGTGATATATTTCTTGGGAATACATTATTGACGGTGGGGGCCTGTCCAAGTCACAGGGTTGAGGGCCACAGGGATGGGCGGAGGTGGAGCTCTCCCTTCTCCTTAGGGAGAACCGATCTTCATACCTTCATGTAGGAAAATTCAGGAAAAGCGAAAATTTTATCAGCCTAGGGTCTTTTAGGAACAGTCACAATATGGAACAGAACTCCGCATAGAATCATAGCAGAAACGTCGTAACAAGTAAAATTGCTTTGTTTATACGTGTAGTCGATGACTAACTGAAAGTAGAGGGGGAATATATCGAACTGATCTGATGATGAAGCCCGAAGTTAGGCACCGGAACCCTGTAATAAATTAATGTAATCTAACCGTATTTGGCATTATTAGAATTGTTATGAGATGCACTCTGGCTATAAGGTATTTAAGTTTGGCTGAAGGGTACTTTTTAGTGGAGGTACTGTAGTGTTTGTATACTTGTCTTGAGTTCACGGGCAGTCGTTTACGGGCCGTTGTTGAGGACGGACGTATTGAACCTAGCTGCTGGTGACGTAATGAGCCAATGTGTTTGCTCCCTGTGTCAGTGCGTCCACTACAAATGGCGACGAGGTAAAAGGTTAAGCGCAAAAATAAAAAAGTATTTCGTTGCATAATAAATTTTATCGAAAATACAAAATATTGTTAAAGAATAAGAGGGTACATAAAAAAAAGAAAAGTAATATGGTTAGGTAATTGTTGAAGGTCGCATTGTTACTAAACAAAGAATGTTGCACAAAGAGAGTTGCCTAAATGAGGCCATCAGTATACAATAGACAAAATTTTTGATAAACCTATTATTAGTTTTGCAAAAAAAAGGTATGTGTTTTCTTGCTTCCAAATGAGCGCCACTGCAATCAACAAGAATTCGTGAAAAGTAGCTTTATTTATAAATACAAGGGGTTTTATCATTTGGACGTTGGCGGATGTGGTGAGCATTAAATTATATTTAAGATTAATCGATTTGTAAACGAATAACTTCAATAGCTTGCCTTGGGGACTTTGTTGGCATTGTAATTACCTACTCGTTTTAATGAAAATATCTCATAGAAGGCATGAATAGGAATGGTTACAAAAAAAGGATAAGAAACAGGAATATAAGAGATTATTGATTTCATGTTATTTTTTCGTGATCGTGACGACACCGGGTAGGGTCTGACAAGTGTCAGATTCTATTCAATTGATTGAGGGACACAAAGTCACTTACTTTGGGACGATGTTTTCCATATCCACTCATTTGCCTCTTGCCAAAATTGGAAAACAGCGACAGCACACTCTGTTTTATTTTTTTGAATTTTTCTAACTGGGCGACATCCTTCGTTCTTGTATTGACAGAAAACCATTGAAATGTTTGATATTTTAGATAATTGGCGTTATTTCCCATAGGCTTAAAACTTTTTCTGCTGTTGAAGTGAATTCAGAGCAAGACGATTTTTTGTGGTTGTGACAAAAGTTAAAGTGGGAAATTTGTTGCTAAGTGATAATGTGTACTATTTCGTTCATGATTTTACGGCTTTTTGAATGAGACATAGGAGTTCTGCGTAGATCAAAAAAATTGGATGATGAAATCAATAGTATTATGTTGTAGTGGTGTTTGAAAGATCAATAAATTTATAAACACATGAAAAAAACTATTAAATTTCTAGTTTGTACATAAGTCATTGTGAATTACCTATAAAACGTGATTATTTACGAACGTTTTAGTGTCAATACCGTTAAATATAGTTCAGATTTTGACTTCAAAATCTGAACTATATTTAACGGTATTTACACAACTTTGTGAAATGAGTTGTTTACGTTGAATTGCCGCCTGTATGTAAACGTTTTGAAGTAACGTCGCGGATGGCGGTTTCTGTCGAAATAAAGAGGTCAAAATTTTGTTTAAATTTTAGATAAATATTATAATATCATTTGATGCATACTGAATTGAGGTATAATAGGATTTTCACTTTAGGTACTGAAATATTACTAGTTTTATTTTGGTTTATTGGTTTATAAAAAACAAAAGCAATCATTCAAAGAAGATTATCAATCATACAATCATTTTAAGAGATACAAAATAAGTCCTGAAGTATGCCTTGATCTATTCACTTGAGCAAATAATCATTAGTCTACTATAAATTTATAAAAACTTTTTGTTTATGAATCTAGTTTCGGTTAAAAGATAACCCGCCGAAAAAGAAACACGGAGTTGGTTAGATATTTTGTTGTTGTGAAGCTGAACTTGAAATGTGGGTTTTTTTCGAAATGGCAAATAGGTTTCTTTTTGTGCCCAGATAGCTACAACTTCAAAAGAGAATGTATTGGGTAAAGCATCTTGAGTGGTCTCTTATTCGGAGACATTGTCATGTGGAAGTCTGGCTTCAGAACGTTGGTTTTGTTTTAATTTCTCTAAAATGGTGGCGTCAGTTTGAAAGTATTTTTTTGATATCTATTGCTGTTGGGATTTTGAAGCAATGGATTTTTGCAGTAGAGTTATTATCCGTTATGGGCGTGGGACTGACAAAATACAAGCAAACGTTTCAATGTTGCTATAGTAAAAATTGTTGTACTGAGTTTGAAACGTAACGGAACGTGGCGAACGTAACGAAACGTGACGAACGTAACAAAACGTGACCAATGTAACGAAACAAGACGAACTTAACGAAACGTTGATGAACGTAACGAATCGTAACGAACGTATCAGAACGTAACGTAACGAATGAAACTTAACGAAACGTTATGAAACGTAACGAATAGTAACGAAACGTAACAAACCGTAACGGAACGTAAGGAAATGTAACGAAACGTAAGGAAATGTAACGAAACGTAAGGAAATGTAACGAAACGTAAGGAAATGTAACGAAACGTAACTATACGTGACAAAATGAAACGAAACGAAGCAAAGCGAAGCGAAAAGTAACGAAGTGAAATGAAACGGAACAAAACGAAACGATATAAATGTTTAGGCAGTATAGGCCTTCATATAAATGAAAATCATACGTTTTGTGATAAGGCAGCATGGGCCTTCATATAAATGAAAACTATACGTGATTGTGGTAAGGCAACATGGGCCTTCATATAAATGAAAACTATACGTGATGGTATTATAAGCATACCTGATGGTGTACTACCTTCCGACCTGTGCTTCGCTGTCCTTAGTCAAACATGACAATCAAAAACATGAGAATTTGAAATATATTACTGGTCGCGACGATCGGTCAAGGCGGAGCAAAATGAAAGAGATGAGTGGACTGTATAACAAGAGTATAATGAAAAAAAAGGGGAATTAAATATAAGCGTTGGTTGAACAAGGGAAACAAGTATATAGCGTTAAAAGAACGCGCAACTGCAGCCGTACGTGGAGGTGTGTAACAGCTGACTGCTGCAGCGAGCGGGAGTCCGTGCCCCTCTGTCCCGCATTACTCGTTCACTATCACCGGTGTACGGTGCTGATGGGAGCAGCCATCTCAACAATTACAAAACACTAAAGATCGACCCACGAATATGAATACAAATACGAGTACGAATAATTTTATTATTTTGATGAACAGTGGAGTTAAATCTTGCTTATGATAAAGTCTTGGAGAGGCCTAATGACTTCTGTTGGTCAGAGAGGTAATAACGTTATGCTATGGGGTTTATTGATAATTGTGTCGTGTGAAGTAGCATGACCACATTCAGAGATTAACGTTTGGTGTTTTAGCTTAGTTGAATTGGTTGTGTGTATTGTAGAGATACCACGACAGTTTAAATTCGGTTGTATTTTGATATTTCTGATTTTATTGATATCGAACGATATGAAATGGAATTAAAGAAGAAAAGGAAGAAGGTGAATGAATCAGAGTGAAGAAAACTAGTAGACTAAGTTATTTACTTATATAATGGAAAAAGTAATGATAATGCCTACCTATAATATTAAAAGTCAATCTTTATGATATTGAAATGAGACCTTAACTATGAGGAAAGTGTAATGCAATTTCTATAGTGGTTGATTATGGGAAAAATATTAAATAATAATGAGGAAGGTTCTCATTAGAATTAGTCTTAAGTTCCTGTATTACCAATATTTTGGATTTTTTATATTTCCTAAAAGGTAGAATGATATTCATTAAATATAATAAGGGAGGGATGTAGTGTTTGTATACTTGTCTCGAATTCACGGGCAGTCGTTTACGGGCCGTTGTTGACGACGGACGTATTGAACCTGTCTGCTGGTGACGTAACGAGCCAATGTGTTTGCCTCCTGTGTCAGTGCGTCCACTACAGGTACCATAACAAAAATGTGTAAAATAAAAAACTTTGTAAAACGTTTTTACAACGTTTCATACCGCCCAATAGTCAATGAATGTTATGACATTTTAGCTAAACTGTCAAAGGATAAAGCAATCTACTGGCATTACCAGAACCAGCATAATTCATTTTAAAATTAAATTTTAATTAGAAATGGCATTTTATTCTTTTTTTTTTTCGTAAATTTGCCATATTTTTTCACCGCTGAAACCTTCCCTGGACTATCACGAACATTTTCAGATTAAAATTAGCCAAATCGGACCGGTCATTCTCGATTTTTAGCGAGACTAACGAACATCTATTCATTTTTATATGTATGTCGGCACAAGGATGCCGATCATCATTGAAGCTCTGTCTAGGGACTCTGTTTTGTGGGCGATGGCTGGGTATCGAGCAATAAACAAACTATTCCAGATCACACAACTGATTTATTATGATTTACAAAGTGCTCTGTGATTATGATGCAAGCTTTAGGTATTCACTTCACACAACGAACCGTGAAACAGTCTCCGAGACTCGACATTGTTCGCACGGCTGCCGACAGAGGAAAGAGCACCGCACCTCTGCGGTCGGCACTTTTATCTGCTCGGTTCGTGCAAACGTCAGCGCGGATTCTGTCAAAGTGACATGTGTCACTTTTCACTTAGCTTGTTCATTCGTTCTCAAGCTTCCGCACTATTGACTTTCCGACATATAATACAACATTTACTTAGATTAAAATTCCAGTTTACTTTTTATTAACATTTTGTAAATGGAATACGTAAACTTTGACTACTACGACACCACTTAGATACTAGCATTTGACCACTATCTCACCTGATGGTAAGCGATGATGTGTTCGACGGTGGAGTACGCTTGCCTAAAAGTAATTTATTCACTTTCGACTTAAAGACCCCTAGGTTGAAGCTATCAGGAAACAGAGATGCCGGCAAAAACTTCCACTCCTTAGCTGTACGCACAATGAATGTACTTTGAAAACGCTTAGTATGTATGGGTGGGATGTCCACCATGTACCGGTGGCGCAACACAATAATTTTATTGGTCTGATGACGGAACGGACTTGGCGGAATAAAATTGTGTAATTCCAAAGCACACTTCCCGAAATGTACCTAAACGATAGAAAACCGACAAGCTAGCAACACGGCGTCGATCACAGTATTACAATATATGGCGTCGACAAGTACATCATTGCCGACTATCTTCTTGGCTCGCTTCTCAATCGACTCCAAAGCATCAAACTGGTATTTGGTAGACCCATCCCAAAGATGAAAGCAAGTACTCCATACATCAAAGTGCTTGAGCGTGATGAAGGTGTCTGATGTATTGTCAAGCCATGGGCGAGGGAAGTGTTCCCCTCGCTCGGGGAACAGAGCGCTCATCACACCCTCCACAAGCTGGAGCCGGAGACTCTTCGTCGGTGGGGGAGCCCAAGAGCGGAACTTATTCAGCATCACTTGAGTCGCCTCCCCTATGGGTTCACAGTCTCCAGACACAAGTTGCGGAGATCACGTTTTGCCACTCTGTATCACTCATACAGCTCTGCCTCTCTGGCTTCCACATCCGGCGCCGCGCGGCATTGCATGCTACACAGTGCTGCAGTCTTCAGCCACCACCAGTACACCTGGCGCAAGGCACTTCCTGGCCGGACTCGGGGTATTGCCACGTCGCAGATTTGCGACATGGCGTCCTGGAACCACTCTGCTTGGACGTCGATGTCGACAGGTCTGTCCGGTGCTTGCACCCAGGCCTGTACTATCGTGGCTTCCAAGAGATGATTCCGGTCACGGTGCTTCAGCGCCCACCGTGATGACACGGGGTCTGTTGGGCCGGCGCGGTTCGAGTCAAGGTGGAGACGTCAAGCCAGATACAGAGTGGGGCTGAAGAACGATATGTCCACACTGACGCACCCCGCATCCGCACACACGTGCGGACAAAACCCTGGTTTAAGACGACCACGCCTGTTTCCGGAATCCAGTCCTCCACCATCCACCCCGCTGGTTCGTTTACCGGGAAACCTCAAACCAAGTTCTTGGCATTAAAGTACACGCAAACGACCACGGGAGGGATCTAAACCCAGTGACGACGGCATTCAGCTCCATAAGGGAGTTATGGAGTTCGGCGAGAGTTTTGTTCGGGGAAAAATATTCCCCAACCACAGCCATCTCCCCGAACCTTGCTGCCACGCAACCCTGTCCTCTCGTGATACCCTCGAGGGATGGGGTACCGGCGGTGGCCAACGAAATTAGGGTAACCGAGCCGTTCAGGTCCTGCAACCAGTCAGCCCAGGGCAGGACATAGTACGGCTCGGTGACTACGGCGATTTTGATCGACCAGCGCATAGAGGTTTGCAATGCTAGATGAGCTAATGCTAAATACATTCGCATTTAGACTAACAAATTAAACATATATGTAGTTAAATGTAAAAATAAAATATTTATATAACTAACTATACCTTTTACTTTTTAAGAATAGGAGAAGTATACAGATACTTCTCCAATTCTTTCTCTTTTTTATAATTTATGGGGACGGGATCGTAGGTATTATCTTCACGACGCTGGATTGGGAGCGACTTGAGTTCCTTGCGAAAGTGAGAAACGTGGTCATATTTATCATATTTGATCTGAAAATCAAATGACTTAGTCCAAGCGCTGCAACAATCCAGGTCATGATTCATAGTAGCAATAGCAATTGTTTGTAACGTTATAAAAGAAGCTCTCTCGTGAAGCAAATGCTTCTGGTGAATACCTTCTGGATGTTTATTCTTTAATATTCCAATATTTTTTTTGTTTACTTATTTTAAATAGAAGAGTTCAATGGCAGAATAAAACGTTTTGCTGACCTGAAATATGTGTTTCGTCAATATCGTTCATCATCGAAACAACACATTGCGGTTCTCGAGTTAGATGGTGATTATACGCGCTAAGTAGATTTGCGTTAATTGGCATCTAAGTCGAGATCTTCTTTGTAACTAATACTGCGACAGAAGAGATGAAAGAAGAAGAAGAACCGAAGAGAAGAAAAAATAGAAATTGACCATATGTATTTTACTGTGTAATATTGATGTTTGTAAAAATATGTGTTTTTGTTTGCTCGTAATGTTAAAAAGGATGCTCACTCGTGAAGCAAATGCTGTTTTTTATTCATTTGTTAAACATAGGTACAATAATAACGGTGTAGCAAGGTAATAAAGAGAGCGCTATATTTTGCCAGAAGGCGTACAAACGTTTGTGAGAAATAAATAGTTAATAATTAATAGCAAAATAAACTCAATGTCAAGGCACCAAATGTTAATTCAAAATACGAATGTCTAATATAAATTACAATATACAATACAAAATGTCAATATACAATTCAAAATGTCAAAATACAATACAATGCTTCTGGTGAATACCTTCTTGATATTTATTCTTTAACATTCCAGTTATTTTTTTTTTTATTAAGGCATTAAAAATGGAAGACGTAAATGGCAGAATAAAAGGTTTTGCTGACCTGAAATATGTGTTTCGTCAATATCGTTCATCATCGAAACAACACATTGTGGTTCTCGAGTTAGATGGTGATTATACGCGCTAAGTAGATTTGCGTTAGTTGGCATTTAAGTCGAGATCTTCTTTGTAACTAATACTGCGACAGAAGAGATGAAAGAAGAAGAAGAACCGAAGAGAAGAAAAAATAGAAACTGACCATATGTATTTTACTGTGTAATATTGATGTTTGTAAAAATATGTGTTTTTGTTTGCTCGTAATGTTAAAAAGGATGCTCACTCGTGAAGCAAATGCTGTTTTTTTATTCATTTGTTAAACATAGGTACAATAATAACGGTGTAGTAAGGCAATAAAGAGAGCGCTATGTTTTGCCAGAAGGCGTACAAACGTTTGTGAGAAATAAATAGTTAATAATGAATAGCAAAATAAACTCAATGTCAAGGCACCAAATGTTAATTCAAAATACGAATGTCTAATATAAATTACAATATACAAAACAAAATGTCAATATACAATAAAAAAAAGTCAATATACAATTCAAAATGTCAAAATACAATACAATGCTTCTGGTGAATACCTTCTTGATATTTATTCTTTAATATTCCAGTTATTTTTTTTTATTAAGGCATTGAAAATGGAAGACGTAAATAGCAGAATAAAACAATTTGCTGACCTGAAATATGTGTTTCGTCAGTATCGTTTACCTTTGGAACAACACATTGCCATTGCCAACAAAACATTTATCAGTGAGGATATCGTAAAACCAATAAAGTTATACGCATAGGCAAATACAACCCAACAAAGAATCAAAGAGTCAAGGTTTGCTTTGACACGAAAGAACCTGCAAAACTACTCCTACGATAGGAATAAGCTATCTGAAAATCTTGAAATGTATTCAGACCAAACTCCCACACAGCAAAAATACCTACAGCATTTGAAAGAGGAACTAGCCCGTCGACAGACCAAGGGCGAAACCGGCCTTACCATAAAATATGTAAACGGGACGCCCAGTATTATAAAAGCTACTCCAAAAAACTTCACAAACTAGAAACCATTATAGAAACTCCTACCAACGCAAATACCCATCAAATACTAAAGGACTATGCCCATCTTCAAACAGGAAAATCTTGGCTAACGTTCTTCTACTTAAATGCTCGAAGTATTCGAAAAAAAGGAAAATTTGACGAACTCCAATGTATAATCATATCAATACCTACATCAATACATCTTACTCACGGAAACTTGGATTGCAAATGAATCGCAAGCCCTAGAATTACAAATAAAAATCTACACGCACTATTACAACTATCGAACAGATAAATAAGGGGGTGGTGTTTTTGCATATATTCACAGCAATCTAAAACACATCCTGTCAGAATCAAATTACCTAGATGGAAATAACTATCTTTGGTTAGATTAGAAAAATATGCACTAGAAATCGGAGTAATATACAATCTAGGTGACATCAACTTTAAAAACTTTCTTGAAACCTATTCCTCTCAACTTAAGCAAAGAAGCAGAGCAATAATTTTTGGAGACTTTAACGTCCACCTACTAACAAAAGATAAAAATACTCAACAAAAAAGGGAAAAAATACTGTACACTAGACTCAGCCACACGGAAATCTACTATCGATCACGTTAGCACCAATCTAAAAAACGGCTTTTTCCATATGGCAATCATCGAATCCTCTACGTCGGATACAAACAGATTTATATTATATCGAACTAAAAAAACAAAACCTCCTGCAAAAACATATTCTAAATACGAAGCCATCGCCTACATCAAATTGTGTGCCTCGCTTGAAAACGTGGACTTCGATGAAATCGGCACTGAATATATAGGACTAGAAAATGCCCTGAAAGACAACATTAACAATTGCAAAGTTATCAAAACTAAGATATTAAGTCTACCCCAAAAAGATTGGATAAACACACACATAGTTCATGCTATTAATCGAAGAAACTACTTATGGACAGAACTAAAAAAACAACCGGAAAATGAAATGATAAAAAAAGAATTCAAATCAATCAAGGACAACGTAACGCAACTAATTAAAGATACAAAGGATAGCTACTACTATAAACAATTCATTCAATGTAACAAAAGCCAAAAAAATGTGGAACTTACTACGAACGGTCATTGACGGCGTCGTCGGGGAGTCTAAGCGCGTCACGTGTGGTGTGCCGACCGGATCCGTGTTCGGCCCCGTCGGATACATCATGCATGTCAATAGCATGTGCAATGTGTCGTTCATAAGTGTCAAATGTATATGTATGCGGACGATACTTGTCTAGTTTATGCTGACAAAGATTTAAATTTAATTGAAAGCGCTATCCAGGAGGATTTAACTAATATTATCAAGTGGGCTCATGACAATGGCATCATAATTAATATAAACAAAACCAAATGTATGCATATTCGATCGCCTTACAGTAAAAAAACCGAGCGTCCGCCGCGCATAGTGGGGCATAGCTATAAATGTCTGCACAGTGACGGATTGACGATGTGTGAGTGTGCCAATATTGAGGTGGTGGAGGAATACAGGTACTTGGGTTTAGTCATAGATAACAGCTTCTCATGGAAAACACACATTATACAATTGTGTGACAAACTCAGGTATGTGCTTGTGAAGTTCCACCACCTTAGTTTTGTGCTAGATAGGGCAACATTGTATATGATTTATTATGCGCTGGTGGACTCACTGCTGTCTTACGGGCTGGCGTGCTATGGTAATACGTTTAAGACATACTTAAATAAAATAAAAAAATTACAAATTAGATTCATGAAACTATTAGTAGATAAAAATACAAAAAAGCGTTGTAAAATTAGTGAGTACGAAAATTTATTTTTGGAGTGTAAAATACTGCCGGCTCATGAGAGGGTGGTGTTAGCAATAGCTTTAGAACAGTATAATAGTGATATATATAAAAATATTATTGTACGTACGAGATCTCAGAGGACAAATAATATAAAAAGGTTTGTTGTACCCAATTGTAATAACTATTATGGTCGAAGATGTAGAAAGTTTCTAGTTCCAACCATTTTTAATAGCCTTCCGGTCGATGTAAACAGCTGTATTACAAAAGCGTCTTATAAAAATAAAATACATAAGTACCTCTTCAATGAATTTTGTCAAACCCTCAATGCTGAGGATATTTAGAAAGTGTTTTGTGTTTACCATGAATGTGTATGTTTGTGCTAGACAAAAGGAGCTACATCTGCCAACAAACTGCTTTGCAGTTTGGCAGAGGTAATATTTGCAGTGTTAAATATGTATTTCTGAGAATAAACTATTTTTCATTTTTTTTTTTCATTTTTTTTTTTTTAGTCAATCACCTGGCCAACAACAAAATCAAACAAAGCAGTATCCCCCCGAAGCTTATAGTAAGATCCAAACAAGTGAATGACCTAAGAGAGATCTGTGAAGAATTCAACTGATACTTTTCCACCATAGGCTCCACCCTAGCCAATGATATTCCTAAGCATTTCCATGATAATCTTGCCCAAACCCTTCCTCATACTCAGTTCATCTCCGAATTATCTACACTTGAACCATGTACTAACAAGGTAATAATCGAAATAATCAATAATCTTGACTCCAATTCCAGTGCTGGCCTAGATAGTATCAACACCAAAACTATCAAAAGTATAAAAAATCTTATTATCAATAACCTAATCACATGCATCAACAAATTACTACTAAATGGCGAGTTCCCTAACACCTTAAAAATAGCAAAAGTAACTCCAATTTATAAATCAGGCTCTAAAACTGACCTTGGAAATTATAGACCAATATCAGTGCTCCCTGTACTATCCAGAATCCTAGAAAAAAGTCTTACATAAACGTATAGAAAAATACCTCAATAGCATCAACTTCTTTTTTGAACGTCAGTATGGTTTTCGACATAGAAGTCATACCCTTGCAGCTACTATAGATTTGGTCAAAAAAAAAAAATAAATATGCAGATAAAAAGAATATTGTCCTCGGCGTATTCATCGATTTGAAAAAAGCTTTTGACACAGTCAGTCACAAACCGCTAGGAGCACTGAACTCGGTCTACCAGGCAGAATGTGTTGGCATCACTCTAGAGGGCAACGCTATAGAAGCCAGAAAAGTTATGGATACTCATATCCGCATAATCTTCGACAGTGCCTCAGTACTACAATCGCAAGAAAAACCCACAACAACCTCGAAACTTATATAAGAGTGCCACTCTGCATTAGAACGCATCAATACTACAATGGATAAAAGGAGACAGCGGCTCACTGGGCAACGACGCAGCTGATGAGAAAGCAAGGCGGGGGTCTGGCACGGCGGTGTTCGGACCGGAACCCATCGTGCCAATACCCTTTAGTCAGCTGCGTGGTTGGCTACGTGAGCACACAAATGCACAAGCGAGAAGGTGGTGGTCCCTGGTACCGGGCTGCAGTCAGGCTAAAGAAGCCATGCCAAATTCAAATAGAACCCTAACCAGCAACCTCCTGCGACTGGACAGAGGCAGCCGGCGTCTGGTGGCAGGAACCATCGCCGGACACTGTTCCCTGAACAAACACTTTTTCACAATGAATATCACAGATAGTCCTCTGAGCAGAGGATGCATGGAGTCAGAAGAGACAGTCGCGCACAGCCGTCAGTGAGATAAGAACTACCAACGGTACTTCACCCCTACATAGATATCACAATGAAGATGACAATGCAAATAAATAAATGGTTATGAATAGTTAGAAAGAAAGAAAAAGAATTTATTTGCACAAACATGGCACTTAATTTAAATAAGTGGGCCATGGCGGCCTTTACTCCAACCAGCCCACCTCATTCCAGAAACAGATGAGTCTCTTCATTTTGCTCAGGGTGTCCATTAGTGAATTCGGCGCTCCCAAGGTCCGAGTTCTTATCTCGCTGACGGCTGTGCACTCAAGGAGCACATGCGCGACAGTTGCTTCTGACTCCATGCATCCTCTGCACAGATAGTTATATTAAATTCAGGAGATATTATACATATAGATATTATTTTACGCCACTTGGACCCTTACAAATTGTCCTTTTAATGAAAGGGCCCTGTCATATTCCCTTTTGTAACCCTCTCAGTCTCTTAAATTTCATAACTCAAAAGAAAAGTAGTTTATTCTTCCTTATCCCCTTATCAATGTATTCCCAACCCCAATTGTTGTAATTTTGTTTTTCGCCATCCCCTCCTTGTCCCCCTAGCTTTCTAAGTCGGGACGAGGTGATATATTTCTTGGGAATACATTAAAATCGGTGGGGGCCTGTTCAAGTCACGTGGTTGAGGGCCACAGGGATGAGCGGAGGTGGAGCTCTCCTTTCTCCTTAGGGAGAACCGACCTTCATACCTGCATGTAGGTAAATTCAGGAAAAACGAAAATTTTATCAGCTTAGGGTCATTTAGGATTAGTCACAATATAGGTAAGTTTGTGTGGAACCCTCAGTGCGCGAGTCCGACTTGCAGATGTCATGTTTTTTTTACTATCGTAATGTAAATGGAAAATGTAAATGGTAGAATTAAAACGATTTACTGATCTGATATGTGATTCGTCAGTATCGTGTTCTGTAGGGTCCTCTTCAATGTCTTTATGGAACACATTCAACGCCGATTCAGGGCTCGTAAAACGTGTGACTTTAGGTTTGCCTTCAAATTTTGTAAACAAATACAAGTCGCAGGGTGCGAGGTCTGGGCTGTAAGGCGATTGCGTTTAGCGTGATGTGAGTATTCTCTTTATGAGTAGATTCAACTTAATTAATACTAGACCAGTGTCGATCTATCATTTATCGTAACCCGGATCGATCATGACCCACTCGTATGGTGATCGGGTTAAAAAGATTTGATCATTTCGATCATTTGGGTCGCAGTTCATAAAAAATAACTGCTTGACGTATGCTGAAACAACACCTGAATATTGCGATCCGATTTTTAGATTATGTGTCGCGACTCGCGGGTCATAAGTTGCCAGTGCAACTTATTGGATCTCTTCTAACAAAATTCAATCACGCGATCGACAGTGTCGCGAGCATCCTAAAACCGGTTTCTTTTGGAGAAAGAGTGAGGTGAATGAAAGTGACTTCATCATGATAGTATGCTCAGAGTACTTTGTAATATATTGTATGTAAACGAAAGAGATAGAAGACATTTTGCTTGTTACTTCGTGTTGTGTGATTGAACGCACGATTCAATCAATTATACGAGCACGCTTTTAGTTACCATAAACATATGAAAATAAAGTCCAATTTGGCTTATTTTGTTATCTGATAATCGAGTCAAAAAAGATCGGGTGCTTTTGAGATTCGTGATTCTATCACTCGAGTACAGGTTGCGATCGAATCAAAAAGATTCGATTAATCAATCATGATCGACACAGGTCTAATTTATACATTTTATATGTACATTTTTTTACATTAATCTTCCAGACACTATTATTTAAAGCAGAAAAAATAAATGGTCAGTAACTTTTATCTAGAATGTTTAACGGATTCCTCCACAAAAGGGTGCGCTTCGGCATTCATCGTCGATCTTCGGAACCCCACATGAGGTTCTGTGGCTTGATTATGGACTACTTTGTGTATACAAGTATAACGTAAACAAGCCACAAAACTTCTATGTGACTAATTCTGCGACTGAAGAGAAGATAGAAGAGGATCCGAAGATATCATAATTTTATTTTTTCTGTATTTATTGATTGTATAATAATGTATGTTTACGCCCAGTGGATTGTGTAAATTGTGAAAATTGGGCCTACTGTCCGCGGACGCGTAGCTTCATAGACGCTTATTAAATGTACTTTCATTAACATTTTGTCTACCGTATGGTATCGGACGTAAAGAATAGTAACCATCCCATCTCTTCGCGTGGATCTCGGTCGTAAGATTCTTTTTGATATTTATTATTTAATATTCCAGTTATTTTTTATTAAAGTATTGTAAATGAAAGACGTAAATGGCAGAATAAAACGACTTGCTGACCTGAAATATGTGTTTCGTCAATATCGTTCATCTTCGGCACAACACATTGCGGTTCTTGAGTTAGATGTTGATAATGCGCTAAATAGAATTGCGTATTTTTACATCTAACACGAGATCCTCTTTGTGAGTAATTCTGCGACAGAAGAGATGAAAAAAGAAGAACCGAAGAGAAGAAAAAATAGGAACTGACCACATGTATTTTACTGTATAATGTTGTTAGTTGTAAAAATATGTGTTTTTGTTTGTTTGTGATGTTGTAAAGGTTGCTCACTCGTGAAGCAAATGCTTCTGGTGAGTATAATCTTGACATTTATTCTTTAATGTCCCAGTTATTTTTTTATCAACGTATGGTAAATGGAATATGTAAATGGCAGAATAAAACGACTTGCTGACCTGAAATATGTGTTTCGTCAATATCGTTCATCTTCGGCACAACACATTGTGGTTCTCGAGTTAGATGGTGATTATATGCGCTGAGTAGATTTGACCAGTAGTGGCCATCTAACTCAAAGAAGAGATGAAAAAAGAAGAACCGAAGAGAAGAAAAAATAGGAACCGACCACATGTATTTTACTGTATAATGTTGTTAGTTGTAAAAATATGTGTTTTTGTTTGTTTGTGATGTTGTAAAGGTTGCTCACTCGTGAAGCCAATGCTTCTGGTGAGTACCTTTTTGATATTAATTCCTTAATGTCCCAGTTATTTTTTTTATCAACGAATCGTAAATGGAAGATGTTAAAGGCAGAATAAAACGATTTGCTGACCTGAAATATGTGTTTCGTCAATATCGTTCATCTTCGGAACAACACATTGCGGTGTTCGAATTAGATGGTGATTATATGCCTATATTTGCACCATATGTATTTTACTGTTTACTGTCGTCTTTTGTACAGTTACGTGTTTTTTATTGTTTGTTTGTAATGTAGGATTAGTATCAGGAGTACTAAAAATAACGACTCAAATAACAAACTATACTCATGATTTTTTACTTTTTAGAGATAACAATTGTACATTACGATCTATAATTATCACTACATAGTATAACACAAAGTCACACTTCCGCTGTCCGTCTGTGCCTATGTAAGTTTAGATCTTTTAAACTACGCAATGGATTTTGATGCTGTTTCTTTCAATAGATTGAATGATTCAAGAATAAGGTTTATATATATAATGTATGCATAATAATGTAACCGACCTTCATAACTGCATGTAGGTAAATTCAGGAAAAACGAAAATTTTATCAGCCTAGGGTCATTTAGGAACAGTCACAATAGGTAAGTTTGTATGGAACCCTCAGTGCCCGAGTCCGACTTGCAGATGCCATGTTTTTTTTTATCAACGTATTGTAAATGGAACATGTAAATGGAAGATTAAAACGACTTGCTGACCTGAACAATGTGTTTCAACAATATCGTTCATCTTCGGCACAACACATTGCGGTTCTTGAGTTAGATGTTGATTATATGCGCTAAATAGAACTGCGTATTGTCTCATCAAACTCGAGATCCTATTTGTGACTAATTCTGCGACAGAAGAGATGAAAGAAGAAGAACCGAAGAGAAGAAAAAATAGGAACTGACCATATGTATTTTACTGTATAATATTGTTGTTTGTAAAAATATTTGTTTTTGTTTGTTTGTAATGTTGTTAAGGATGCTCGCTCGTGAAGCAAATGTTACTGGTGAGTATCATCTTGACATTTATTCCTTAATGTCCCAGTTACTTTTTTATCAACGTATTGTAAATGGAAGATGTAAATGTTAGAATAAAAACGATTTACTGACCTGAAATATGTGTTTCATCAATATTGTTCATCTTCGGAACAACACATTGCGGTGTTCGAGTTAGATGGTCATTATATGCCTAAATTTGCACCATATGTATTTTACTGTTTAATGTTGTCTTTTGTACAGTTACGTGTTTTTTATTGTTTGTTTGTAATGTAGGATTAGTATCAGGAGTAAAACTCTTATTAATTAAAAATCACGACTCAAATAACGAACGATCTATTACTTTTTAGAGATATTAATTGTACATAACGATCTATAATTATCACTACATAGTATAACACAAAGTCGCACTTCCGCTATCTGTCTGTCCCTATGTAAGCTTAGATCTTTAAAACTACGCAACGGATTTTGATGCTGTTTTTTTCAATAGATTGAATGATTCAAGAAGAAGGTTTATAGATATAATGTATGTATAATAATACAGAGAAACACTGATTATTTTAGAGGTTTCTAATGTGATGTCGTAAATAAACGATTTTTTTATGCTTACATTGCAAACGCTGGCTGAACTCTATGAGATAGATTAAAATAATGTACTGTACACATTAAAAAGATCTACAAAAAAGTCTAGGATAGCATTTTTCGATCTCTTAGGGATAACCCACAATAACCGTTTTTTATCCTTTACTATTTAAAAGAAATAATAGCTTTTTTATGAAACAATTTTAAGCATTACAGCATTAATATTTATCCAATTAAGTACCATAATAGTACATTATGATATAAGTGTGTAATGTTAGTGATTACCGTCGAGGCGGTATTTAGACCCGAGCCGGGCGAGGGTCTTAAGAGAGCCAAGAACGGTAATCATTAATTACTCACGTGTGTCATACGACGTTTTACAATACACTTGTGAAGAAAACAACAGTAAAAATAGTAAAATTTTCTGTGACATGGCGGTAAAAATCTGTTTTCTGTTTTCATAACGCGCGCATCATTTATCATCATTTATTTACCCTTAGAGGAAGGCTAAGGTATTTTGATCATACTGCCTAGTCTTACGTTTATGCACCGTTTATGTTTTCTTGCGTGAAAAGTTTTACGATAATGTCTTTCGTAGTGTCAATAGTATACGGATGTAACATTTTAATGATTTTGTATTATTTAATTTTATTTAATTAAGTAATACAGCCACTGAACTTAACTGGAATAAAAAAAACACGCCAAAATCCGCGCGCATCTGAAAATGGCGGCCAAAGACTACAAAAAAAAAATAAAAAAAATTTAAGGTACGATTTATTTACTAAATGTTTTTTATTAGGTAAATAAATCGTTTGTACAAGATAAATTTGTCCATTTTAACTTGTAAATTGGATGAAATATTATAAGTTAGTAAGACACTAATTTATATAGGTACTATTGAACGGGAATTTATTGGAATTCAAAATTTGTTTTGCGAATAAAGAGGTTGAACAAAAAGGTTTTAACTACATTATAGCACTAGTGCGTAATGGTAATCAAAATGTCACAGGTTGGTAACGAGTGCCATTATATACCTAAGTGCAGTGCAATAAGAGTCACTTTCTGAGCAAGTGTGTTGTAAATACATTTTGTATTTAATATAGATCAATATATATATCTTTGCAGCGTGTGATTTAAATGAATATTTTCGAAGATATTGCTGATTTAAAATGCAGGGACATAGCGGTTGCGGTAAATAACTTGATTCTTTGAAAGATTGATGATTGAACATTTGATGAAGTGAAACTAATGAAAAAGACCAGTAATGGCCAACGGAACTTCACCCCTACATAGATATTACAATGAAGATGACAATGCAAATAAATAAATGATTCTGAATAGTTATGTCGAAAATGGTAGCATCAGAGTGATCTGATGATGATGATGGAACTGGACGATAGGCACTGGAACTCCGTAATTAATCAATATAACCTAGCCGTGTTTAGGCTTATTTTAAGTGTCATGAGAGATAGGTACTCGAGCTTTAAACGTATCACATCTAAAAAGAGTGAAATAAACAAAAAGTACAAAAAAAAAACAACTTCATTAGAAAAACAAAACACTAAAATGATCTAAATAACTTTAATTTTTGAAGTCAGTGTTTCTGGTACTGTTTGCTTGTTATTTAACACCGACTTTTCTGATCGTTATAGTGTTTTGTTTTTAGGGTTCCGTACCAAAAAAGGAAAAAAACGAAACTCCTAAAGGATCACTTTGTTGTTACTCTGTCTGTCTGTCGGTCTGTCAAGACCCTTTATCTCGGAAAGGCGTGGAGGTATCGAGTTGAAATTAAATCATATTTTTATACTCAGGTCTGCGGTCCCTTAAAGCTGTGAAAAAATCAAACTTCTGAGTTAATGAAAAAAAAAGATACAGACGTTTATGCCGCAAAAACGTATATTTCGACACTTTCAAGGGAACCAAAAATCATAGGGTACTTCTCATTGACCTAGAATCCTGAAATTTGACATGGAGCAAAGTCTCTTAGCACAAGTATAGGAAAAAAAATTGAAACCGTAAATTTATGAAGTTACACCACAAAAAAAAAAAATTCTTAACTCAATTTTGGAATTGAACTGTTTTCATAGTGTGACTGTCTGTCACTTACTCCAAATTAATAATAAGATATTATATTTATTTTTAAACACCACGAATGGCGCCGGGCCACTTGGACCCTCATAAATTGTCCTTTTAATGAAAAGGCCCTGTCATATTCCCTTTTGTAACCCCTCTCAATCTCTTAAATTTCATAACTCAAAAGAAAAGTAGTTTATTCTTCCTTATCCCCTTATCAATGTATTCCCAACCTCAATTGTTTTAATTTGGTTTTTCGCCATCCCCTCCTTGTCCCCCTAGCTTTCTAAGTCGGTACGAGGTGATATATTACTTGCGAATACATTAAAATCGGTGGGGGCCGGTTCAAGTCACGTGGTTGAGGGCCACAGGGATGAGCGGAGGTGGAGCTCTCCTTTCTCCTTAGGGAAAACCGACTTTCATAACTGCATGTAGGTAAATTCAGGAAAACCGAAAATTTTATCAGCTTAGGGTCATTTAGGAACAGTCACAATAGGTAAGTTTGTGTGGAACACTCAGTGCGCGAGTCCGACTTGCATATGCCATGTTTTTTTTATTATCGTAACGTAAATGGTAGAATTAAAACGTAAATTAAATTAAATTTACTGATCTGAAATGTGATTAGTCAGTATCGTGTTCTGTAGGGTCCTCTTCAATGTCTTTATGGAACACATTCACCGCCGATTCAGGGCTCGTAAAACGTGTGACTTTAGGTTTGCCCGTTAATTTTCTAAACAAATACAAGTCGCAGGCTGCGTGGTCTGGGCTGTAAGACGATTGCGTTTAGCGTTTCAAATGTGAACTGATAGGCTTTTGTTACCTTAGCCCCTATCTCGGAAACTTTATTGTGTTTTGTTTTGTTTTGGAACAAAAGACAAGAAAGAATAGGAATCGAATATGTTTCTTTATTTTCACTTTACAAATATTATGATTGACCGTGAAGTAAGATATAACTATGACGAGGCCTGACTTATGTGAGTATTCTCTTTGTGAGTAGATTCAATTTAATTTATACTAGACCTGTGTCGATCTATCATTTATGAACCGGGTCGATCAACCCGGGTCGATCATGACCCACTCGTATGGTGATCGGGTTAAAAAGATTTGATTATTCCGATCATTTGGGTCGCAGTTCATAAAAAATAACTGCTATACGTCAAACAGTTATTTTTTATGAACTGAAACACTGAAACAACACAACACACTGAATATTGCGATCCGATTTTAAGATTATGTGCACGACTCAATCGATTATATGAGCACGCTTTTAGTTACCATAATATATGAAAATAAAGTTCAATTTGGCTTATTTTGTTATCTGATAATCGAGTCAAATAAGATCAGGTGCTTTTGAGATTCGTGATTCTATCACTCGAGTACAGGTTGCGATCGAATCAAAAAGATTCGATTAATCAATCATGATCGACACAGGTCTCATCATCATCATTCATCATCATTTCAGCCGAAAGACGTCCACTGCTGGACATAGGCCTCCCCCAAGTGTCGCCATAATGAACGGTCCTGTGCGTCTCGCATCCATCGGACTCTCGCAACCGTTACCAAGTCATCGGTCCACCTTGTAAAAGGCCTTCCGTACGTGGCCGCCATTCCAGAACCTTTCGGCCTCAAGTCCCAGTTATTTTTTTAATCAACGTATTGTAAATGGAAGATCTAAATGGCAGAATAAAACGACTTGCTGACCTGAAATATGTGTTTCGTCAATATCGTTCATCTTCGGCACAACACATTGTGGTTCTCGAGTTAGATGGTAATTATATGCGCTAAATAGAATTGCGTAGGTATTTTCACATCTAACTCGAGATCGTCTTTGTGACTAATTCTGCGACAGAAGAGATGAAAGAAGAAGAACCGAAGAGAAGAACAAATAGGAACTGACCATATGTATTTTACTAAATAATGTTGTTGTTTGTAGAAATATTTGTTTTTAATTGTTTGTCATGTTGTTAAGGAGGCTCGCTCGTGAAGCAAATGCTTCTGGTGAGTATCATCTTGACATTTATTCCTTAATGTCCCAGTTATTTTTTTATCAACGTATCGCAAATGGAAGATGTAAATGGCAGAATAAAACGATTTGATGACCTGAAATATGTGTTTCGTCATTATCGTTCATCTTGGAAACAATGGTCATTATGTGCGCTAAGTAGATTTGACCATCAATGGTCATCCAACTCGAGATCCTCTTTGTGAGTTATTCTGCGACAGAAGAGATGAAAAAAGAAGAACCGAAGAGAAGAAAAAATATTAAGTGACCATAATAATATGTATTTTACTGGTGAGTATCATCTTGACATTTATTCCTTAATGTCTCAATTACTTTTTTTTTTTCTCTTTATTTGGTATTAGGGACTTTTATACAAATGTACATGTCAGTCCCATCGGAAATATGTGTTTCGTCACTATCGTTCATCTTGGAAACAAAACATTGCGGTTCTCGAGTTAGATGGTTATTATATGCGTTGAGTAGATTTGACCTATATTGACCGTCTAACACGAGATCTTCTTTGTGAGTAATTCTGCGACAGAAGAGATGAAAAAAGAAGAACCGAAGAGAAGAAAAAATAGGAACTGACCACATGTATTTTACTGTATAATGTTGTTAGTTGTAAAAATATGTGTTTTTGTTTGTTTGTGATGTTGTCAAGGTTAATCACTCGTGAAGCCAATGCTTCTGGTGAGTATCATTTTGACATTTATTCCTTAATGTCCCAGTTATTTTTTTATCAACGTATCGCAAATGGAAGATGTAAATGGCAGAATAAAACGACTTGCTGACCTGAAATATGTGTTTCGTCAATGTGTTTCAACAATGCAAATAAATAAATTATTCTGAATAGTTATGTTGAAAATAGTAGCATCAGAGTGATCTGATGATGATGATGGAACTGGACGATATGCACTGGAACTCCGTAATTAATCAATGAAACCTAGCCGTGTTTAGGCTTATTTTAATTGTCATGAGAAAAAGGTACTCGAGCTTAAAATGTATCACATCTAAAAAGATTGAAATAAACAAAAAGTACAAAAAAAAAAATAACCAACTTCATTATAAAAACAAAACATTAAAATGATCAAAATAACTTTAATTTTTGACGTCAGTGTTTCTGGTACTGTTTGCTTATTATTTAACACTGACTTTTCGATTCTTTTGATCGTTAAAGTGTTTTGTTTTTAGGGTTCCGTACCTAAAAAGGAAAAAAACGGAACTCCTAAAGGATCACTTTGTTGTTACTCTGTCTGTCGGTCATCAAGACCCTTTATCTCGGAAAGGTGTGAAGGTATCGGGTTGAAATTAAATCATAATATTATATGAGTATAATCTCTCTCTCTGTCTCGGTCTGCGGTCCCTTGAAGCTGTGAAAAAATCAAACGTCTGAGTTAATGAAAAAAAAAAGATACAGATGTTTATGCCGCAAAAACGTATATTTCGACACTTTCAAGGGAACCAAAATTCATAGGGTACTTCTCGTTGACCTAGAGTCCTGAAATTTGACGTGAAGTAGGGTCTCTTAGCACAAGTATAGGAAAAAATTTGAAACCGTAAATTTATGAAGTTACACCATAAAAAAAAAATTCTCAACTCAGTTTCAGGGCCCTGTCATATTCCCTTTTGTAACCCCTCTCAATCTTTTAAATTTCAAAACTCAAAAGAAAAGTAGTTTATTCTTCCTTATCCCCTTATCAATGTATTCCCAACCCCAATTGTTTAAATTTTGTTTTTCGCCCCTCCTTGTTCCCCTAGCTTTCTATGTCGGGACGAGGTGATATATTTCTTGGGAATACATTAAAATCGGTGGGGGCCTGTCCAAGGGGTTGAGGGCCACAGGGATGAGCGGAGGTGGAGCTCTCCTTTCTCCTTAGGGAGAACCGACCTTCATAACTGCATGTAGGTAAATTTTATTAGCCTAGGGTCATTTAGGAAAAAAAAATTCTTAACTCAATTTTGGAATTGAACTGTTTTTTTAGTGTGACTGTCTGTCACTTACTCCAAGTTAATAACAAGATTTTATATTTATTTTTAAACACCACGAATGGCGCCGGGCCTCTTGGACCCTCATAAATTGTCCTTTTAATGAAAGGGCCCTGTCAAATTCCCTTTTGTAACCCTCTCAGTCTCTAAAATTTAATAACTCAAAAGAAAAGTAGTTTATTCTACCTTATCCCCTTCAATGTATTCCCAACCCCAATTGTTTTAATTTTGTTTTTTGCCATCCCGTCCTTGTCATCCTAGCTTTCTAAGTTGGGACGAGGTGATATATTTCTTGGGAATACATTAAAATCGGTGGGGGCCTGTCCAAGTCACGGGGTTGAGGGCCACAGGGATGAGCGGAGGTGGAGCTCTCCTTTCTCCTTAGGGAGAACTGACCTTCATAACTGCATGTAGGTAAATTCAGGAAAAACGAAAATTTTATCAGCCTAGGGTCATTTAGGAACAGTCACTATAGGTAAGTTGGTATGGAAACCTCAGTGCGCGAGTCCGACTTGCAGATGCCATGTTTTTTTTTATCAACGTATTGTAAATGGAAGATGTAAATGGCAGAATATAACGACTTGCTGATCTGAACAATGTGTTTCAACAATATCGTTCATCTTCGGCACAACACATTGCGGTTCTTGAGTTAGATATTGATTATATGCGCTAAATAGAATTGCGTATTGTCTCATCAAACTCGAGATCCTATTTGTGACTAATTCTGTGACAGAAGAGATGAAAGAAGAAGAACCGAAGAGAAGAAAAAATAGGAACTGACCATATGTATTTTACTGTATAATATTGTTGTTTGTAAAAATATTTGTTTTTGTTTGTTTGTAATGTTGTTAAGGATGCTCGCTCGTGAAGCAAATGCTTCTGGTGAGTATCATCTTGACATTTATTCCTTAGTGTCCCAATTACTTTTTTATCAACGTATCGCAAATGGAAGATGTAACTGGCAGAATAAAACGATTTGCTTACCTGAAATATGTGTTTCGTCATTATCGTTCATCTTGGAAACAAAACATTGCGGTTCTCGAGTTAGATGGTCATTATGTGCGCTGAGTAGATTTGACCATCAATGGTCATCCAACTCGAGATCCTCTTTGTGAGTAATTCTGCGACAGAGATGAAAAACGAAGAACCGAAGAGAAGAGAAAATAGGAACCGACCACATGTATTTTACTGTATAATGTTGTTAGTTGTAAAAATATGTGTTTTTGTTTGTTTGTGATGTTGTAAAGGTTTCTCACTCGTGAAGCCAATTCTTCTGGTGAGTATCATTTTGACATTTATTCCTTAATGTCCCAGTTATTTTTTTTATCAACGTATTGTAAATAGAAGATGTAAATGGCTGAATATAACGATTTGCTGACCTGAAATATGTGTTTCGTCAATATCGTTCTTCTTCGGCACAACACATTGCGGTTCTTGAGTAAGATGTTGATTATATGCGCTAAATAGAATTGCGTATTCTCACATCTTACTTGAAATCCTCTTTGTGACTAATTCTGCGACAGAAGAGATGAAAGAAGAAGAACCGAAGAGAAGAAAAGCTAAGAACTGACCATATGTATTTTACGGTATAATGTTGTTGTTTGTAAAAATATTTATTTTTGTTTGTTTGTAATGTTGTTAAGGATGCTCGCTCGTGAAGCAAATGCTTCTGGTGAGTATCACCTTGACATTTATTCCCTTAAGTCCCAGTTACTTTTTTTATCAACGTATTGTAAATGGAAGATGTTAAAGGCAGAATAAAACGATTTACTGACCTGAAATAATTATGTGTTTCGTCAATATCGTTCATCTTGGGCACAACACATTGTCGTCCCGAGTTAGATGGTGATTATATGCGCTGAGTAGATTTGCTTATAATAAATTGATACTTATTCTTTAATTTTCCAGGTTTTTTTTATTAAGGCATTGTAAATGGAAGACGTAAATGTTAGAATAAAAACGATTTACTGACCTGAAATATGTGTTTCATCAATATTGTTCATCTTCGGAACAACACATTGCGGTGTTCGAGTTAGATGGTCATTATATGCCTAAATTTGCACCATATGTATTTTACTGTTTAATGTTGTCTTTTGTACAGTTACGTGTTTTTTATTGTTTGTTTGTAATGTAGGATTAGTATCAGGAGTAAAACTTGTATTACTAAAAATCACGACTCAAATAACAAACGATCTATTACTTTTTAGAGATAACAATTGTACATAACGATCTATAATTATCACTACATAGTATAACACAAAGTCGCACTTCCGCTGTCTGTCTGTCCCTTTGTAAGCTTAGATCTTTAAAACTACGCAACGGATTTTGATGCTGTTTTTTTTCAATAGATTGAATGATTCAAGAAGAAGGTTTATATATATAATGTATGTATAATAATGTAGAGAAACACTGATTATTTTAGAGGTTTCTAATGTGATGTCGTAAATAAACGATTTTTTTTATGCTTACATTGCAAACGCTGGCTGAACTCTATGAGTTAGATCAAAATAATGTAATGTACACATTAAAAAGATCTACAAAAAAGTCTAGGATAGTATTTTTCCATCTCTTAGGGATAACCCACAATAACCGTTTTATATCCTTTACTATTTAAAAGAAATAATAGCTTTTTTATGAAACAATTTTAAGCATTACAGCATTAATATTTATCCAATTAAGTACCATAAATACATTTTGTATTTAATATAGATCAATATATATCTGCAGCGTGTGATTTAAATGAATATTTTTGAAGATATTGCTGATTTAAAATGCAGGGACATAGCGGTTGCGGTAAATAACTTGATTCTTTGAAAGATTGATGATTGAACATTTGATGAAGTGGAACTTATGAAAAAGACCAGAAATGGCCAACGGAACTTCACCTCTACATAGATATTACAATGAAGATGACAATGCAAATAAATAAATGATTCTGAATAGTTATGTCGAAAATGGTAGCATCAGAGTGATCTGATGATGATGATGGAACTGGACGATAGGCACTGGAACTCCGTAATTAATCAATGTAACCTAGCCGTGTTTAGGCTTGGGGTGCTACGACAGAAAACCTCCACGAGTGCCCGCGGGCTGTAGTTCCCTTGCGGATACGTCCGAGGTGAAGGCCAGTCTGCGGGACGGTGCACCCTGGGAGGCGGCTAACGACTCCCCTTGGGTACTTCTGCCTAAGGGGTCTCGATGTCCGCCTGCGAATATTCTGTTCGAAGGATCGCTTCAACGCGTGTCCCTCTGCTATAGCAGAGGGCACAGTGGCGAAGTAAGAGCGGGCTCGGTGTGCACTTACCTTGCCACTGGGCAGGCAGGAGGAAGACTTGCTTCTCCTTCTGCCACCGTTAGTCTCGTAGCCCCAGAGATTGTCCAAGGTCATGTTTCTGACTTTTGATGGGGGTCGAGGGTCTTGGCTTAACCGCCCGGGCCGCGAGGAAGACAACCTCTATAAAAAATCACCCCAAACCTCCAAGCGGCGGCGCACCGTGAGGGAGGTTGTTAGCTTGACTAATGGGTAGCTTAATTAGTCTCTAGTGCGAACCATAGTACTTGAGCCAGTAAAACATGAAAAATACTCGTGGGAACAATAATGAACTCAAAATTCTTTAAAAACCCAATTGAGAGTGATGCGCGGTCGGAGTCCGACGCGGCATCCGGAAGGAGCTCGGAGGGCTCGGAGGTAGAAGAGGTGGTAGGCGACTCTGGTGGGGACTTGCGCCCCTACTTGAAGCGCTCCAAATCGGGGGACGCATCGTCCTCCGATGCAGAGATGGGCTCGGCTCGAAAAATCCCCACCAATGGGCGGGGTGCGGGTCGGGCGCGAGGCAAGGGGAGAGGGCTCACCGCTCAAGAGTCCG
The DNA here is from genome assembly GCA_961205895.1 of Mythimna pallens. NCBI lineage: Eukaryota > Metazoa > Arthropoda > Insecta > Lepidoptera > Noctuidae > Mythimna > Mythimna pallens. The sequence continues at coordinate 4,516,943 of OY540824.1, forward strand.
CTCAGCGAGCTGATAGGCTCGCCGCGGAGGGGCGTCACCCTGGAGCGGCCAGTGCTGGGATGGACCTCTCGGGGCCATCCGGCAGTGAGCCAGACACCGCCATCGACGAGGCACTCGATAGGCTTGAGTCGGTCCTGGCATCCGCTCTGAATGGCGTGGCCAAAAAAAGGGAGAGGTCCTCCAAGAGGAGCGCTATCTCCCAGGCCAGGACCTCTCTCCAGGAGGTGGTGGACCCAATCCGCAGGGGGCTCACCAAACTTCGGGCCGACAATGCTCGGCTCCGAAAGGTCTCGGTCCAGCAAGAGTTGCCAAAGGGCGACTCTTATGGACAGGCAGGGGGACGCGAGCAGGGGCGAGGGCCGAGTCAGCCCAAGCCTCAGCCCCAGCAAAGGATGCAGCAGCAGCTTTCCGTGCTAGAGGGCATCGTGCTGCGTCCTCCGCTGGCGGCCTCTGGCCAGAAAAAAGCGGCGTCTTATGCTGCCGCCGCGGCCACGGCGGGCCCGTCGGGACTAACCAGCCGCGAGGCCGTGGCGTCGGAGCCTGCGAGGCCGGCCCCGCCGGCCAAGCAGCAGCAGCAGCGGAAGGGCAGGGCGGCGCCTGCCGCTAAATGGGCGGGACCTCCTGCCGCGGCGGTGACCAGGCCTCCCCTGCCTGAAGAACCCTCGGCTGGCGCCGAATGGACGGTTGTCGGCGCCAAAAGTAAGGCGGGCAAGGCAGCTAGGGCGGCAAAAAAGCGCGTGAGGCGACAGCAGCGCAAAAAGCGGGCCATGGCGGCCAGACTTCGCGCCCCGAATTCCGAGGCTGTAGTTATAACACTACAGCCAGATGCGGTAAAAAGGGGCGTGACATATGATGCCGTCATGGCGAAGGCGAAGCAGGCGGTGTTGCCCCACCTTGAGGAGCTCGGAGCTTCTGGGGGCTTCCGTATGAGGCGTACTGTAACCGGGGCCCGAATGTTGGAGGTCCCCGGTGCGGCCAATGGCCCCGCCGCGGATGCCCTGGCCGCAAAAATCAGGGCATCCCTGGATGCGGAAGAAGCCCGAGTGTCCAGGCCCACCAAGTGCATTGATATGCGCATCATGGGCTTGGACGACTCCGTCAAGGTGGACGAGGTGGTGGCCGCCATCGTCAGGGCGGGAGGATGCACTGCCGAGCAGGTTCGGACGGGCACCATCCGCGCTGACAGCACGGGCATGCGAGCCATGACGGTTAGCTGCCCCGTGTTGGCGGCCAAGACTATCACCGGGGAGGGCCGACGGCTTTTGGTGGGCTGGGTCTCCGCGCAGGTGAAACTGCTGGAGCCCAGACCTCTGCGGTGCTATCGCTGCCACGTGGGGCACCACGTGGGGGCCTGTTGTTCCGCGGAGGTGGACCGCAGTGACCACTGCTTCCAGTGTGGTAAGCCCGGTCACAGGGCAGTTGAATGCCGTGCTACGCCGCACTGTTATGCATGTGCGGCGGCAGGCAAGCCAGCCGACCACCGGGCTGGGAGCAGATCCTGCGACCCCCCCGCCAAGGCCAAGAGCAAGGTCGGGAGGCCCATCCCCGCCGATGTCCTCACCACCGCAGCCTCCTCTTTGGATGCTGCTGCTGTCGCCGCCGCAACCACCGCGGCAGGGCCCTCACGTGGGGCTCGGGAGGAGATTGTGATGGAATGCCAATAACGGCTCCATTACGTCTCCTCCAGGCGAACATCAACCACTGCGCCCCCGCTCAGGATCTGTTGCTCCAGAGCATGGCGCAGTGGTCGATCAATATCGCCGTGGTCTCCGAGCCGTACTATGTCCTGCCCAGGGGAGACTGGGTGCAGGACCTGAACGGCTCGGTGACCCTAATTTCGTCGGCCGCCGCCGGTACCCCAACCCTCGAGGCTGTCACGAGGGGACGGGGTTGCGTGGCAGCACGGTTCGGGGACATTGCAGTGGTGGGCGTTTACCTGTCCCCGAACAGAACTCTCGCCGATCTCCACATCTCCCTTATGGAGCTGAATGCCGTCGTCGCTGGGTTTGGTTCCCTCCCCGTGGTCGTTTGCGGGGACTTCAATGCCAAGAACTTGGCTTGGGGTTCCCGGTTCACGAACCAGCGGGGTCGGATGGTGGAGGACTGGGCTCTGGAGACAGGCCTGGTCGTCCTAAACCGGGGCTCCGTCCCCACGTGTGTGCGGATGCAGGGCGAGTCAGTGGTGGACATATCGTTCGCCAGCCCTGCTCTGTCACCGCGTGTCGTCGACTGGCGCGTCATGGAGGGGGTGGAGACGTACTCGGACCACCAGTACATTCGGTTTGATGTCTCCGCCCAGACCTCGATCGCGCCGGTCCCACGGACCCCGTGTGGTCCGCGTTGGGCGCTGAAGCAGCTGGACCGGGAGCTCCTCCTGGAAGCCGCGATGGTACAGGCCTGGGTGCAAGCACCGGACAGGCCTGTCGACATCGACGTCGAGGCAGAGTGGTTCCGGGAGGCCATGTCGCAAATCTGCGACGTGGCAATGCCCCGAGTCCGGCCAGGACGTGCCCGGCGCCAGGTGTACTGGTGGTCGCCGGAGATTGCGGCACTGCGGAATGCATGCAATGCCGCGCGGCGCCGGTACGCCAGACACTGCAGTCGCCGCATCCGCCCGCCGGATGCGGAGGTCAGAGAGGCGGAGCTGTATGAGGGATACAGAGTGGCGAAGCGCACCCTCCGAGCGGAAATAAAGCGGGCCAAGTTGGAGGCCCGCAACGTGTGGCTGGGGACTCTGAACGGAGACCCGTGGGGACTCTCCCCCGCTCATGGCTCCGCCACCAGCAGTGTCTAACGTGGATCACGATGGCGACGACGACGACAATGCTCCAGAGGTGACCGACGTAGAGATGAGTGTGGCGGTACGAAGGCTAAGTGCCAAGAATACCGCCCCAGGACCCGACGGCTTGCCTGGTAAAGCCTGGGTCCTGGCCATGGAGGCTCTCGGGTCTCGATTAAAAGTGTTCTTTAGCGCATGCATGGAGAGGGGCCAATTCCCACTTCTCTGGAAGACGGGGAAATTGGTCCTTATCGCGAAGCCGGGGCGCCCTGCGGACTCTCCGTCCGCGTACCGGCCCATTGTGCTGCTCGACGAGGTGGGCAAGCTCTTTGATAGAGTAATTGCAGACCGCCTCGTCGCGCACCTAACACGAGTGGGGCCGGATCTGGCGGACGGCCAGTTCGGCTTTCGCAGGAGGCGCTCCACGGTGGACGCCATCATGCGCGTACGAGCTCTCACGACGGGGGATGCGGTGTCCCAGGGCAGGTGTGTCGTGGCGGTGTCGTTGGACATCGCTAACGCCTTTAACTCCCTGCCCTGGAGTAGCATTAGAAGGGCACTCCGGTATCACCGGGTGCCCGACTACCTCTGTCGTGTGATCGAGGCCTACCTGTCGGACAGGTACATCATCTACCCTGGTCACCAGGGTGAGTGGAAACGGCGAGAGATGTCGTGCGGTGTTCCACAGGGATCGGTACTAGGACCGCCCTTGTGGAACATCGGCTACGACTACGTGCTGCGCGGCGACCTCCCTGACGGGGTCAGCGTGGTCTGCTACGCAGACGACACGCTGGTCCTGGCTCAGGGAGAGTCATACCAGGCGGCGGTCGAATTAGTGACACGCGGGGTTGCGATAGTCGTTGATAGGATCCAGCAGTTGGGACTCGAGGTGGCGCTACACAAGTCCGAGGCCATGTGTTTTCACGGCCCTCGGAGCGCGCCACCTCGGAATTCCCAATTAACGGTAGGAGGAGTTCACATCGGCGTCGGGTCGACGATGAAGTACCTGGGACTCGTCCTCGACAGCCGGTGGAATTTCGAGGAGCACTTCCGACGTCTGGCTCCCAAACTGAATCGGACTGGGGCTGCCCTCAAGCGGCTCCTGCCCAACCTCGGGGGTCCAGACGCCTCCTGCCGGAGGCTCTACGCAGGCATCGTCCGGTCCATGGCCCTTTATGGGGCGCCGGTGTGGGCGCCGTCACTGCGAAAGCGACCGGCGGCCCAGCTGAACGCGTGCCAGAGGGTCATGGCCATACGGATGGTGAGGGGATACCGCACGGTATCCCGCGAAGCGGCGAGCCTCCTTGCTGGCCAGCAACCATGGGACCTGGTGGCAGCAGGCCTTGCACGCATGCACGATCTGCGCGTGGAGATGCAACGTCGGGGTGAAACTCCGCTGCCGCGACAACTCGCGGCATGGCGGGCAGAGCTCCGGCGGGGTCTCATGGCGGAATGGCGACAGCGACTATCGCAACCCAGTGCTGGGCACGTCATAATTATGGCGATAAGTCCCCTCTTTGAGGAGTGGCTGGAAAGGCAACACGGCGTCCTTACCTTCCGCATGACGCAGGTCCTCACCGGACATGGTAAGTTCGGGAGGTTCCTGCACCGGATTCGTGCGGAAGAAACGCCCGGGTGCCACCATTGTGCGGACCGCCCGGAGGATACGGTGGAGCACACGGTAGAGGTGTGCCCCGCTTGGGCAGAGCAACGCCGTGTCCTCGTGGGGGCGATTGGCGGCGGCGATCTCTCGCGCCGGGCCTTGGTACAGGCCATGGTCCGGAGTGAGGAGGAGTGGCAGGCGGTCGCCTCCTTCTGCGAAGCAGTAATGCTAGCAAAGGAGGCGGCCGATCGCGTGAGGCAACGGTCCTCACGCCCCAATCGCCGCCGGGATTCCGATCCCTATTTCCGGCCATCGTAGGCGCAGGCTTGCGGACGGCGAGCAATGAGTGGCTCGCCGTCCGACCGTCCGGTAACCGTCCAGACCGAGCCCAAGTCGTCGACGGCGCGTGCTGTTCCACGCGTGCCTCAAGGAGATGTCAGCAACTGTAGGGGCCTAGCAGGGTCGAAGCCTACTGGGGCCAAGGGTCTGATTCTGAAAGGAAGACTCGGCCCTGGTACGTAAGGCAACGAAGGAACAGGAGTAGGTTTTTAGTCAGTAAAAGTCTGACACTATCTCCCGCCCCGCCCAAGGGCGGGGGATGTCATAAGATGATTTTCCCACCGAAAAAAAAAAAAAAAAAAAGCCGTGTTTAGGCTTATTTTAAGTTTCATGAGAGATAGGTACTCGAGCTTTAAACGTATCACATCTAAAAAGAGTGAAATAAACAAAAAGTACAAAAAAAAAATAAGTTCATTAGAAAAACAAAACACTAAAATGATCAAAATAACTTTAATTTTTGAAGTCAGTGTTTCTGGTACTGTTTGCTTGTTATTTAACACCGACTTTTCTGATCGTTATAGTGTTTTGTTTTTAGGGTTCCGTACCAAAAAAGGAAAAAAACGAAACTCCTAAAGGATCACTTTGTTGTTACTCTGTCTGTCTGTCGGTCTGTCAAGACCCTTTATCTCGGAAAGGCATGGAGGTATCGAGTTGAAATTAAATCATATTTTTATACTCAGGTCTGCGGTCCCTTAAAGCTGTGAAAAAATCAAACTTCTGAGTTAATGAAAAAAAAAAGATACAGACGTTTATGCCGCAAAAACGTATATTTCGACACTTTCAAGGGAACCAAAATTCATAGGGTACTTCTCATTGAACTAGAATCCTGAAATTTGACATGGAGAAAGGTCTCTTAGCACAAGTATAGGAAAAAAAATTGAAACCGAAAATTTATGAAGTTAAACCACAAAAAAAAAATAATTCTTAACTCAATTTTGGAATTGAACTGTTTTCATAGTGTGACTGTCTGTCACTTACTCCAAATTAATAATAAGATATTATATTTATTTTTAAACACCACGAATGGCGCCGGGCCACTTGGACCCTCATAAATTGTCCTTTTAATGAAAAGGCCCTGTCATATTCCCTTTTGTAACCCCTCTCAATCTCTTAAATTTCATAACTCAAAAGAAAAGTAGTTTATTCTTCCTTATCCCCTTATCAATGTATTCCCAACCCCAATTGTTTTAATTTGGTTTTTCGCCATCCCCTCCTTGTCCCCCTAGCTTTCTAAGTCGGTACGAGGTGATATATTACTTGCGAATACATTAAAATCGGTGGGGGCCTGTTCAAGTCAGGTGGTTGAGGGCCACAGGGATGAGCGGAGGTGGAGCTCTCCTTTCTCCTTAGGGAGAACCGACCTTCAAAACTGCATGTAGGTAAATTCAGGAAAACCGAAAATTTTATCAGCTTAGGGTCATTTAGGAACAGTCACAATAGGTAAGTTTGTGTGGAACACTCAGTGCGCGAGTCCGACTTGCATATGCCATGTTTTTTTTATTATCGTAACGTAAATGGTAGAATTAAAACGTAAATTAAATTAAATTTACTGATCTGAAATGTGATTCGTCAGTATCGTGTTCTGTAGGGTCCTCTTCAATGTCTTTATGGAACACATTCATCGCCGATTCAGGGCTCGTAAAAGGTTTGCCCGTTAATTTTCTAAACAAATACAAGTCGCAGGGTGCGAGGTCTGGGCTGTAAGACGATTGCGTTTAGCGTTTCAAATGTGAACTGATAGGCTTTTGTTACCTTAGCCCCTATCTCGGAAACTTTATTGTGTTTTGTTTTGTTTTGGAACAAAAGACAAGAAAGAATAGGAATCGAATATGTTTCTTTATTTTCACTTTACAAATATTATGATTGACCGTGAAGTAAGATATAACTATGACGAGGCCTGACTTATGTGAGTATTCTCTTTGTGAGTAGATTTAATTTAATTTATACTAGACCTGTGTCGATCTATCATTTATCGTAACCCGGGTCGATCATGACCCACTCGTATGGTGATCGGGTTAAAAAGATTTGATTATTCCGATCATTTGGGTCGCAGTTCATAAAAAATAACTGCTATACGTCAAGCAGTTATTTTTTATGAACTGAAACACTGAAACAACACAACACACTGAATATTGCGATCCGATTTTAAGATTATGTGCACGACTCAATCGATTATATGAGCACGCTTTTAGTTACCATAACATATGAAAATAAAGTCCAATTTGGCTTATTTTGTTATCTGATAATTGAGTCAAATAAGATCAGGTGCTTTTGAGATTCGTGATTCTATCACTCGAGTACAGGTTGCGATCGAATCAAAAAGATTCGATTAATCAATCATGATCGACACAGGTCTCATCATCATCATTCATCATCATTTCAGCCGAAAGACGTCCACTGCTGGACATAGGCCTCCCCCAAGTGTCGCCATAATGAACGGTCCTGTGCGTCTCGCATCCATCGGACTCTCGCAACCGTTACCAAGTCATCGGTCCACCTTGTAAAAGGCCTTCCAACGCTACGTCTTCCGGTACGTGGCCGCCATTCCAGAACCTTTCGGCCTCAAGTCCCAGTTATTTTTTTAATCAACGTATTGTAAATGGAAGATCTAAATGGCAGAATAAAACGACTTGCTGACCTGAAATATGTGTTTCGTCAATATCGTTCATCTTCGGCACAACACATTGTGGTTCTCGAGTTAGATGGTAATTATATGCGCTAAATAGAATTGCGTAGGTATTTTCACATCTAACTCGAGATCCTCTTTGTGACTAATTCTGCGACAGAAGAGATGAAAGAAGAAGAAGAGAAGAACAAATAGGAACTGACCATATGTATTTTACTAAATAATGTTGTTGTTTGTAGAAATATTTGTTTTTAATTGTTTGTCATGTTGTTAAGGAGGCTCGCTCGTGAAGCAAATGCTTCTGGTGAGTATCATCTTGACATTTATTCCTTAATGCCCCAGTTATTTTTTTATCAACGTATCGCAAATGGAAGATGTAAATGGCAGAATAAAACGATTTGATGACCTGAAATATGTGTTTCGTCATTATCGTTCATCTTGGAAACAAAACATTGCGGTTCTCGAGTTAGATGGTCATTATGTGCGCTAAGTAGATTTGACCATCAATGGTCATCCAACTCGAGATCCTCTTTGTGAGTTATTCTGCGACAGAAGAGATGAAAAAAGAAGAACCGAAGAGAAGAAAAAATATTAAGTGACCATAATAATATGTATTTTACTGGTGAGTATCATCTTGACATTTATTCCTTAATGTCTCAATTACTTTTTTTTTTTCTCTTTATTTGGTATTAGGGACTTTTATACAAATGTACATGTCAGTCCCATCGGAAATATGTGTTTCGTCACTATCGTTCATCTTGGAAACAAAACATTGCGGTTCTCGAGTTAGATGGTTATTATATGCGCTGAGTAGATTTGACCTATATTGACCGTCTAACACGAGATCCTCTTTGTGAGAAATTCTGCGACAGAAGAGATGAAAAAAGAAGAACCGAAGAGAAGAAAAAATAGGAACTGACCACATGTATTTTACTGTATAATGTTGTTAGTTGTAAAAATATGTGTTTTTGTTTGTTTGTGATGTTGTCAAGGTTAATCACTCGTGAAGCCAATGCTTCTGGTGAGTATCATTTTGACATTTATTCCTTAATGTCCCAGTTATTTTTTTATCAACGTATTGTAAATGGAAGATGTAAATGGCAGAATAAAACGACTTGCTGACCTGAAATATGTGTTTCGTCAATGTGTTTCAACAATGCAAATAAATAAATTATTCCGAATAGTTATGTTGAAAATAGTAGCATCAGAGTGATCTGATGATGATGATGGAACTGGACGATAGGCACTGGAACTCCGTAATTAATCAATGAAACCTAGCCGTGTTTAGGCTTATTCTAATTGTCATGAGAAAAAGGTACTCGAGCTTAAAATGTATCACATCTTAAAAGATTGAAATAAACAAAAAGTACAAAAAAAATAACCAACTTCATTACAAAATCAAAACACTAAAATGATTAAAAATTACTTTAATTTTTGAAGTCAGTGTTTCTGGTACTGTTTGCTTGTTATTTAACACCGACTTTTCTGATCGTTATAGTGTTTTGTTTTTAGGGTTCCGTTACCTAAAAAGGAAAAAGCGGAGCTCCTAAAGGATCACTTTGTTGTTACTCTGTCTGTCGGTCATCAAAACCCTTTATCTCGGATAGGCGTGGAGGTATCGGGTTGAAATTAAATCATATTATTATATGAGTATAATCTCTCTCTCTGTCTCGGTCTGCGGTGCCTTGAAGCTGTGAAAAAATCAAACTTCTGAGTTAATGAAAAAAAAAAGATACAGATGTTTATGCCGCAAAAACGTATATTTCGACACTTTCAAGGGAACCAAAATTCATAGGGTACTTCTCGTTGACCTAGAGTCCTGAAATTTGACGTGAAGTAAGGTCTCTTAGCACAAGTATAGGAAAAAATTTGAAACCGTAAATTTATGAAGTTACACCACAAAAAAAAAATTCTTAACTCAGTTTCAGGGCCCTGTCATATTCCCTTTTGTAACCCCTCTCAATCTTTTAAATTTCAAAGTAGTTTATTCTTCCTTATCCCCTTATCAATGTATTCCCAACCCCAATTGTTTAAATTTTGTTTTTCGCCATCCCCTCCTTGTCCCCCTAGCTTTCTATGTCGGGACGAGGTGATATATTTCTTGGGAATACATTAAAATCGGTGGGGGCCTGTCCAAGTCACGGGGTTGAGGGCCACAGGGATGAGCGGAGGTGGAGCTCTCCTTTCTCCGTAGGGAGAACCGACCTTCATAACTGCATGTAGGTAAATTTTATTAGCCTAGGGTCATTTAGGAAAAAAAAATTCTTAACTCAATATGGAATTGAACTAATTTTATAGTGTGACTGTCTGTCACTTACTCCAAATTAATAACAAGATATTATATTTATTTTTAAACACCACGAATGGCGCCGGGCCTCTTGGACCCTCATAAATTGTCCTTTTAATGAAAGGGCCCTATCATATTCCCTTTTGTAACCCTCTCAGTCTCTAAAATTTCATAACTCAAAAGAAAAGTAGTTTATTCTACCTTATCCCCTTCAATGTATTCCCAACCCCTATTGTTTTAAATTTGTTTTTTTGCCATCCCGTCTTTGTCATCCTAGCTTTCTAAGTTGGGACGAGGTGATATATTTCTTGGGAATACATTAAAATCGGTGGGGGCCTGTGCAAGTCACAGGGTTGAGGGCCACAGGGATGAGCGGAGGTGGAGCTCTCCTTTCTCCTTAGGGAGAACCGACCTTCATAACTGCATGCATGTAAATTCAAGAAAAACGAAAATTTTATCAGCCTAGGGTCATTTAGGAACAGTCACTATAGGTAAGTTTGTATGGAAACCTCAGTGCGCGAGTCCGACTTGCAGATGTCATGTTTTTTTTTATCAACGTATTGTAAATGGAAGATGTAAATGGCAGAATAAAACGACTTGCTGACCTGAACAATGTGTTTCAACAATATCGTTCATCTTCGGCACAACACATTGCGGTTCTTGAGTTAGATATTGATTATATGCGCTAAATAGAATTGCGTATTGTCTCATCAAACTCGAGATCCTATTTGTGACTAATTCTGTGACAGAAGAGATGAAAGAAGAAGAACCGAAGAGAAGAAAAAATAGGAACTGACCATATGTATTTTACTGTATAATATTGTTGTTTGTAAAAATATTTGTTTTTGTTTGTTTGTAATGTTGTTAAGGATGCTCGCTCGTGAAGCAAATGCTTCTGGTGAGTATCATCTTGACATTTATTCCTTAGTGTCCCAATTACTTTTTTATCAACGTATCGCAAATGGAAGATGTAAATGGCAGAATAAAACGATTTGCTGACCTGAAATATGTGTTTCGTCATTATCGTTCATCTTGGAAACAAAACATTGCGGTTCTCGAGTTAGATGGTCATTATGTGCGCTGAGTAGATTTGACCATCAATGGTCATCCAACTCGAGATCCTCTTTGTGAGTAATTCTGCGACAGAAGAGATGAAAGAAGAAGAACCGAAGAGAAGAAAAAATACTAAGTGACCATAATAATATGTATTTTACTGTATAATGTTGTTGTTTGTAAAAATATTTGTTTTTAATTGTTTGTCATGTTGTTAAGAAGGCTCGCTCGTGAAGCAAATGCTTCTGGTGAGTATCATCTTGACATTTATTCGTTAATGCCCCAGTTATTTTTTTATCAACGTATCGCAAATGGAAGATGTAAATGGCAGAATAAAACGATTTGATGACCTGAAATATGTGTTTCGTCATTATCGTTCATCTTGGAAACAAAACATTGCGGTTCTCGAGTTAGATGGTCATTATGTGCGCTAAGTAGATTTGACCATCAATGGTCATCCAACTCGAAATCCTCTTTGTGAGTTATTCTGCGACAGAAGAGATGAAAAAAGAAGAACCGAAGAGAAGAAAAAATATTAAGTGACCATAATAATATGTATTTTACTGGTGAGTATCATCTTGACATTTATTCCTTAATGTCTCAATTACTTTTTTTTTTCTCTTTATTTGGTATTAGGGACTTTTATACAAATGTACATGTCAGTCCCATCGGAAATATGTGTTTCGTCACTATCGTTCATCTTGGAAACAAAACATTGCGGTTCTCGAGTTAGATGGTTATTATATGCGCTGAGTAGATTTGACCTATATTGACCGTCTAACACGAGATCCTCTTTGTGAGAAATTCTGCGACAGAAGAGATGAAAAAAGAAGAACCGAAGAGAAGAAAAAATAGGAACTGACCACATGTATTTTACTGTATAATGTTGTTAGTTGTAAAAATATGTGTTTTTGTTTGTTTGTGATGTTGTCAAGGTTAATCACTCGTGAAGCCAATGCTTCTGGTGAGTATCATTTTGACATTTATTCCTTAATGTCCCAGTTATTTTTTTATCAACGTATTGTAAATGGAAGATGTAAATGGCAGAATAAAACGACTTGCTGACCTGAAATATGTGTTTCGTCAATGTGTTTCAACAATGCAAATAAATAAATTATTCTGAATAGTTATGTTGAAAATAGTAGCATCAGAGTGATCTGATGATGATGATGGAACTGGACGATAGGCACTGGAACTCCGTAATTAATCAATGAAACCTAGCCGTGTTTAGGCTTATTCTAATTGTCATGAGAAAAAGGTACTCGAGCTTAAAATGTATCACATCTAAAAAGATTGAAATAAACAAAAAGTACAAAAAAAATAACCAACTTCATTACAAAATCAAAACACTAAAATGATTAAAAATTACTTTAATTTTTGAAGTCAGTGTTTCTGGTACTGGTGTTTGCTTGTTATTTAACACCGACTTTTCTGATCGTTATAGTGTTTTGTTTTTAGGGTTCCGTTACCTAAAAAGGAAAAAGCGGAGCTCCTAAAGGATCACTTTGTTGTTACTCTGTCTGTCGGCCTATCGAGACCCTTTATCTCGGAAAGGCGTGGAGGTATCGAGATGAAATTAAATCATATTATTATACTCAAGTTTGCGGTCCTTTGAGACTTCTGAGTTAATGAAAAAAAAGATACAGACGTTTATGCCGCAAAAACGTAAATTTCGACACGTTCAAGGGAACCAAAATTCATAGGGTACTTCTCGTTGACCTAAAATCCTGAAATTTGACATGAAGCAAGGTCTTTTAGCACAAGTATAGGAAAAATATTGAAAACTGTAAATTTATGAAGTTACACCACAAAAAATATTCTTAACTCAATTTTGGAATTGAACTGTTTCATAGTGTTACTGTCTGTCACTTACTCCAAATTAATAACAAGATATTATATTTATTTTTAAACAACACGAATGGCGCCGGGCCACTTGGACCCTCATAAATTGTCCTTTTAATGAAAGGGCCCTGTCATATTCCCTTTTGTAACCCTCTCAGTCTCTTAAATTTCATTACTCAAAAGAAAAGTAGTTTATTCTTCCATATCCCCTTCAATGTAATGTTATCGATGTATTCCCAACCCCAATTGTTTTAATTTTGTTTTTCACCATCTCCTCTTTTTCCCCCTAGCTTTCTAAGTCGGGACGAGGTGATATATTTCTTGGGAATACATTAAAATTGGTGGGGGCCTGTTCAAGTCACGTGGTTGAGGGCCACAGGGATGAGCGGAGGTGGAGCTCTCCTTTCTCCTTAGGGAGAACCGACCTTCATACCTGCATGTAGGTAAATTCAGGAAAACCGAAAATTTTGTCAGCTTAGTGTCATTTAGGAACAGTCACAATAGGTAAGTTTGTGTGGAACACTCAGTGCGCGAGTCCGACTTGCATATGCCATGTTTTTTTTATCATCGTAACGTAAATGGTAGAATTAAAACGATTTACTGATCTGAAATGTGATTCGTCAGTATCGTGTTCTGTAGGGTCCTCTTCAATGTCTTTATGGAACACATTCACCGCCGATTCAGGGCTCGTAAATCGTGTGACTTTAGGTTTGCCTTTAAATTTTCTAAACAAATACAAGTCGCAGGCTGCGAGGTCTGGGCTGTAAGACGATTGCGTTTAGCGTTTCAAATGTGAACTGATAGGCTTTTGTTACCTTAGCCCCTATCTCGGAAACTTTATTGTGTTTTGTTTTGTTTTGGAACAAAAGACAAGAAAGAATAGGAATCGAATACGTTTCTTTATTTTCACTTTACAAATATTATGATTGACCGTGAAGTAAGATATAACTATGACGAGGCCTAACTTATGTGAGTATTCTCTTTGTGAGCAGATTCAATTTAATTTATACTAGACCTGTGTCGATCTATCATTTATCGTAACCCGGGTCGATCATGACCCACTCGTATGGTGATCGGGTTAAAAAGATTTGATCATTTCGATCATTTGGGTCGCAGTTCATAAAAAATAACTCCTTGACGTATGTTGAAACAACACCTGAATATTGCGATCCGATTTTAAGACTATGTGCACGACTCAATCGATTATACGAGCACGCTTTTAGTTACCATTACATATGAAAATAAAGTCCAATTTGGCTTATTTTGTTATCTGATAATCGAGTCAAATAAGATCAGGTGCTTTTGAGATTCGTGATTCTATCACTCGAGTACAGGTTGCGATCGAATCAAAAAGATTCGATTAATCAATCATGATCGACACAGGTCTCATCATCATCATTCATCATCATTTCAGCCGAAAGACGTCCACTGCTGGACATAGGCCTCCCCCAAGTGTCGCCATAAAGAACGGTCCTGTGCGTCTCGCATCCATCGGACTCTTGCAACCGTTACCAAGTCATCGGTCCACCTTGTAGGAGGCCTTCCAACGTTACGTCTTCCGGTACGTGGCCGCCATTCCAGAACCTTTCGGCCTCAAGTCCCAGTTATTTTTTTTATCAACGTATTGTAAATGGAAGATGTAAATGGCAGAATAAAACGACTTGTTGACCTGAAATATGTGTTTCGTCAATATCGTTCATCTTCGGCACAACACCTTGTGGTTCTCGAGTTAGATGGTAATTATATGCGCTAAATAGAATTGCGTGTTCTCACATCTTATTCAAGATCCTCTTTGTGAGTAATTCTGCGACAGAAGAGATGAAAAAAGAAGAACCGAAGAGAAGAAAAAATAGGAACTGACCATATGTATTTTACTGTATAATGTTGTTGTTTGTAAAAATATTTGTTTTTGTTTGTTTGTAATGTTGTTGAGGATGAACGCTCGTGAAGCAAATGCTTCTGGTGAGTATCATCTTGACATTTATTCCTTAATGTCTCAATTACTTTTTTTATCAACGTATCGTTAATGGAAGATATAAATGGCAGAATAATACGATTTGTTGACCTGAAATATGTGTTTCGTCAATATCGTTCATCTTCGGCACAACACATTGCGGTTCTTGAGTAAGATGTTGATTATATGCGCTAAATAGAATTGCGTGTTCTCACATCTTATTCAAGATCCTCTTTGTGAGTAATTCTGCGACAGAAGAGATGAAAAAAGAAGAACCGAAGAGAAGAAAAAATAGGAACTGACCATATGTATTTTACTGTATAATGTTGTTGTTTGTAAAAATATTTGTTTTTGTTTGTTTGTAATGTTGTTGAGGATGAACGCTCGTAAAGCAAATGCTTCTGGTGAGTATTATCTTAACATTTATTTCTTAATGCCCCAGTTATTTTTTTTATCAACGTATTGTAAATAGAAGATGTAAATGGCAGAATAAAAAGACTTGCTGACCTGAAATATGTGTTTCGTCAATATCGTTCATCTTCGGCACAACACATTGTGGTTCTCGAGTTAGATGGTAATTATATGCGCTAAATAGAATTGCGTAGGTATTTTCACATCTAACTCGAGATCCTCTTTGTGACTAATTCTGCGACAGAAGAGATGAAAGAAGAAGAACCGAAGAGAAGAAAAAATAGGAACTGACCACATGTGTTTTACTGTATAATGTTGTTGTTTGTAAAAATATTTGTTTTTGTTTGTTTGTAATGTTGTTAAGGATGCTCGCTCGTGAAGCAAATGCTTCTGGTGTGTATCATCTTGACATTTATTCCTTAATGTCCCAGTTATTTTTTTTATCAACGTATTGTAAATGGATTATGTAAATGGCAGATAAAACGAATTGCTGACCTGAAATATGTGTTTAGTCAATATCGTTCATCTTCGGAACAACAGATTGTCGTTCCCGAGTTAGATGGTGATTATATGTGCTGAGTAGATTTGCTTATAATAAATTGATACTTATTCTTTAATTTTCCAGTTTTTTTTTAATGTTAGAATAAAAACGATTTACTGACCTGAAATATGTGTTTCATCAATATCGTTCATCTTCGGAACAACACATTGCGGTGTTCGAGTTAGATGGTGATTATATGCCTAAATTTGCACCATATGTATTTTACTGTTTTTTTATTGTTTGTTTGTAATGTAGGATTAGTATCAGGAGTAAAACTTGTATTACTAAAAATCACGACTCAAATAACAAACTATACTCATGATCTATTACTTTTTAGAGATAACAATTATCACTACATAGTATAACACAAAGTCGCACTTCCGCCGTCTGTCTGTACCTATGTAAGCTTAGATCTTTAAAACTACGCAACGGATTTTGATGCTGTTTCTTTCAATAGATTGAATGATTCAAGAAGAAGGTTTATATATATATAATGTATGAATAATAATGCAGAGAAACACTGATTATTTTAGAGGTTTCTAATGTGATGTCGTAAATAATCGATTTTTTTTTGCTTACATTGCAAACGCTGGCTGAACTCTATGAGATAGATCAAAATAATGTACAACCGTATTGTACACCTTAAAAAGATCTACAAAAAAGTCTAGGATAGTATATGTCCATCTCTTAGGGATAACCCACAATAACCGTTTTTTAACCTTTACTTTTTAAAAGAAATAATAGCTTATTTATGAAACGATTTTAAGCATTACAGCATTAATCTTTATCCAATTAAGTACCATAAATACATTTTGTATTTAATATAGATCAATATATATCTTTGCAGCGTGTGATTTAAATGAGTATTTTTGAAGATATTGCTGATTTAAAATGCAGGGACATAGCGGTTGCGGTAAATAACTTTATTCTTTGAAAGATTGATGATTGAATATTTGATGAAGTGGAACTAATGAAAAAGACCAGTAATGGCCAACAGAACTTCACCCCTACATAGATATTACAATAAAGATGACAATGCAAATAAATAAATCATTCTGAAAAGTTATGTCGAAAATGGTAGCATCAGAGTGATCTGATGATGATGGAACTGGACGATAGGCACTGGAACGATCAATATAACCTAGCCGTGTTTAGGCTTATTTTAATTGTCATGAGAGATAGGTACTCGAGCTTTAAATGTATCACATCTAAAAAGAGTGAAATAAACAAAAAGTACAAAAAAAAGACAACTTCATTAGAAAAACAAAACACTAAAATGATCAAAATAACTTTAATTTTTGAAGTCAGTGTTTCTGGTACTGTTTGCTTGTTATTTAACACCGACTTTTCTGATCGTTATAGTGTTTTGTTTTTAGGGTCCCGTACCAAAAAAGGAAAAAAACGAAACTCCTAAAGGATCACTTTGTTGTTAGTCTGTCTGTCTGTCGGTCTGTCAAAACCCTTTATCTCGGAAAGGCGTGGAGGTATCGAGTTGAAATTAAATCATATTTTTATACTCAGGTCTGCGGTTCCTTGAAGCTGTGAAAAAATCAAACTTCTGAGTTAATGAAAAAAAAGATACAGACGTTTATTTCGCAAAAACGTATATTTCGACACTTTCAAGGGTACTTCTCGTTGACCTAGAATCCTGAAATTTGACATGAAGCAAGGTCTCTTAGCACAAGTATAGGAAAAAAAATTGAAACCGAAAATTTATGAAGTTAAACCACAAAAAAAATAATTCTTAACTCAATTTTGGAATTGAACTGTTTCATATTGTGACTGCCTGTCACTTACTCCAAATTAATAATAAGGTATTATATTTATTTTTAAACACCACGATTGGCGCCGGGCCACTTGGACCCTCATAAATTGTCCTTTTTATGAAAAGGCCCTGTCATATTCCCTTTTGTAACCCCTCTCAATCTCTTAAATTTCATAAGTCAAAATAAAAGTAGTTTATTCTTCCTTATCCCCTTATCAATGTATTCCCAACCCCAATTGTTTTAATTTGGTTTTTCGCCATCCCCTCCTTGTCCCCCTAGCTTTCCAAGTCGGGACGAGGTGATATATTTCTTGGGAATACATTAAAATCGGTGGGGGCCTGTCAAGTCACGTGGTTGAGGGCCACAGGGATGAGCGGAGGTGGAGCTCTCCTTTCTCCTTAGGGAGAACCGACCTTCATACCTGCATGTAGGTAAGTTCAGGAAAAACGAAAATTTCAAGTCACAATAGGTAAGTTTGTGTGGAACCCTCAGTGCGCGAGTCCGACTTGCATATGCCATGTTTTTTTTATTATCGTAATGTAAATGGAAAATGTAAATGGTAGAATTAAAACGATTTACTGATCTGAAATGTGATTCATCAGTATCGTGTTCTGTAGGGTCCTCTTCAATGTCTTTATGGAACACATTCACCGCCGATTCAGGGCTCGTAAAACGTGTGACTTAAGGTTTGCCTTTAAATTTTCTAAACAAATACAAGTCGCAGGGTGCGAGGTCTGGGCTGTAAGACGATTGCGTTTAGCGTTTCAAATGTGAACTGATAGGCTTTTGTTACCTTAGCCCCTATCTCGGAAACTTTATTGTGTTTTGTTTTGTTTTGGAACAAAAGACAAGAAAGATGAGGAATCGAATATGTTTCTTTATTTTTCGGAGATTGCGGCACTGCGGAATGCATGCAATGCCGCGCGGCGCCGGTACGCCAGACACTGCAGTCGCCGCATCCGCCCGCCGGATGCGGAGGTCACAAAGGCGGAGCTGTACGAGGGATACAGAGTGGCGAAGCGCACCCTCCGAGCCGAAATAAAGCGGGCCAAGTTGGAGGCCCGCAACGTGTGGCTGGGGACTCTGAACGGAGACCCGTGGGGACGCCCTTACAAGGTGGTGCGGGAAAAACTCCGCCCCTGGGTTCCCCCACTCACACAGAGTCTCCGGCCCCAGATTGCGGAGGGTGTGGTAAGCAATCTGTTCCCTGCGCGAGGGGAACACTCTCCCCCGATCCACCAGCAGTGTCTAACGCGGACCACGATGGCGACGACGACGACAATGCTCCAGAGGTGACCGAGGTAGAGTTGAGTGTGGCGGTAAGAAGGCTGAGTGCCAAGAATACCGCCCCAGGACCCGACGGCTTGCCTGGTAAAGCCTGGGTCCTGGCCATGGAGGCTCTTGGGTCTCGATTAAGAGGGCTCTTCAGCGCATACATGGAGAGGGGCCAATTCCCACTTCCATGGAAGACGGGGACACTGGTCCTTATCGCGAAGCCGGGGCACCCTGCGGACTCTCCGTCCGCGTACTGGCCCATTGTGCTGCTCGACGAGGTAGGCAAGCTCTTTGAAAGAGTAATTGCAGACCGCCTCGTCGCGCACCTAACACGGGTGGGGCCGGATCTGGCGGACGGCCAGTTCGGCTTTCGCAGGAGGCGCTCTACGGTGGACGCCATCATGCGCGTACGAGCTCTCACGACGGGGGATGCGGTGTCCCAGGGCAGGTGTGTCGTGGCGGTGTCATTGGACATCGCTAACGCCTTTAACTCCCTGCCCTGGAGTAGCATTAGGAGGGACTACCTCTGTCGCGTGATCGAGGCCTACCTGTCGGACAGGTACATCATCTACCCTGGTCACTTGGGAGAGTGGAAACGGCGAGAGATGTCGTGCGGTGTTCCGCAGGGATCGGTACTAGGACCGCCCTTGTAGAACATCGGCTACGACTACGTGCTGCGCGGCGACCTCCCTTCCTCAGGGAGAGTCGTACCAGGCGGCGGTCGAATTAGCGACACGCGGGGTTGCGATAGTCGTTGATAGGATCCAGCAGTTGGGACTCGAGGTGGCGCTACACAAGTCCGAGGCCATGTGTTTTCACGGCTCTCGAAGCGCGCCGCCTCGGCGCTCCCAATTAACGGTAGGAGGAGTTCACATCGGCGTCGGGTCGACGATGAAGTACTTGGGACTCGTTCTCAACAGCCGGTGGAATTTCGAGGAGCACTTCCGACGTCTGGCTCCCAAACTGTATCGGCACGGGGCTGCCCTCAAGCGGCTCCTGCCCAACCTCGGGGGTCCAGACGCCTCCTGCCGGAGGCTCTACGCAGGTATCGTCCAGTCCATGGCCCTTAATGGGGCGCCGGTGTGGGCGCCGGGACTGCGAAAGCGACCGGCGACCCAGCTGAACGCTTGCCAGAGGGTCATGGCCATACGGATGGTGCGGGGATACCACACGGTTTCCAGCGAAGCCGCGAGCCTCCTTGCTGGCCAGCCACCATGGGATCTGGTGGCAAAAGGCCTTGCTCGCATGCATGATCTGCGCGTGGAGATGCAACGTCAGGGCGAAACTCCGCTGCCGCGACAAGTCGCGGCATGGCGGACAGAGCTCCGGCGGGGTCTCATGGCGGAATGGCGACAGCGACTATCGCAACCCAGTGCTGGGCACGTCATTATTATGGCGGTAAGTCCCCTCTTTGAGGAATGGCTGGAAAGGCAACACGGCGTCCTTACCTTCCGCATGACGCAGGTCCTCACCGGACATGGTAAGTTCGGGAGGTTCCTGCACCGGATTCATGCGGAAGAAATGCCCGGGTGCCACCATTGTGTGGACCGCCCGGAGGACACGGTGGAGCACACGGTGGAGGTGTGCCCTGCTTGGGCAGAGCAACGCCGTGTCCTCGTGAGGGCGATCGGCGGCGGCGATCTCTCGCGCCGGGCTTCGGTACAGGCCATGGTCCGGAGCGAGGAGGAGTGGCAGGCGGTCGCCTCTTTCTGCGAAGCAGTAATGCTAGCAAAGGAGGCGGCCAATCGCGTGAGGCAACGGCAACGGTCCTCACGCCACAATCGCCGCCGGGATTCCGATCACGATTTCCAGCCATCGTAGGCGGCTTGCGGACGGCGAGCAATGGGTGGTTCGCCGTCCGACCGTCCGGTAACCGTCTGGACCGAGCCCAAGTCGTCGACGGCGCGTGCTGTTCCACGCGCGCCTCAAGGAGATGTCAGCAACTGTAGGGGCCTAGCAGGGTCAAAGCCTACTGGGGCCAAGAGTCTGATTCTAAAAGGAAGACTCGGCCCTGGTACGAAAGGCAGCGAAGGAACAGGAGTGGGTTTTTAGTCAGTAAAAGTCTGACACTATCTCCCGCCCCGCCCAAGGGCGGGGAATGTCATAAAATGATTTCCCACCGAAAAAATAAATAAAAATAAAGGTCTAATTTATACATTTTATATGTACGTTTTTTACATTAATCTTCCAGACACTATTAGTTAAAGCAGAAAAAATAAATGGTCAGTAACTTTTATCTAGAATGTTTAACGGATTCCTCCACAAAAGGGTGCGCTTCGGCATTCATCGTCGATCTTCAGAACCCCACATGAGGTTCTGTGGCTTGATTATGGACTACTTTGTGTATACAAATATGACCTAAACAAGCCATAAAACTTCAATGTGACTAATTCTGCGACTGAAGAGAAGATAGAAGAGGATCCGAAGATATCATAATTTTTTTTTTTCTGTATTTATTGATTGTATAATAAATACATTATTATACAATCAATAAATACACGCCCAGTGGATTGTGTAAATTGTGAAACTTGGGCCTACTGTCCGCGGACGCGTAGCTTCATAGACGCTTATTAAATGTAAATTCATTAACATTTTGTCTACCGTATGGTATCGGACATAAAGAATAGTAACCATCCCATCACTTCACGTGGATCTCGGTCGTAAGATTCTTTTTGATATTTATTATTTAATATTCCAGTTATTTTTTATTAAAGTATTGTAAATGGAAGATGTAAATGGCAGAATAAAACGACTTGCTGACCTGAAATATGTGTTTCGTCAATTTCGTTCATCTTCGGCACAACACATTGTGGTTCTCGAGTTAGATGGTGATTATATGCGCTGATTAGATTTGACCAGTAGTGGCCATCTAAGTCGAGATCCTCTTTGTGAGTAATTCTGCGACAGAAGAGATGAAAAAAGAAAAACCGAAGAGAAGAAAAATAGGAACTGACCATATGTGTTTTACGGTATAATGTTGTTGTTTGTAAAAATATGTGTTTTTGTTTGTTTGTGATGTTGTAAAGATTGCTCACTCGTGAAGCAAATGCTTCTGGTGAGTATCATCTTGACATTTATTCCTTAATGTCCCAGTTATTGTTTTTATCAACGTATTGTAAATGGAAGATGTAAATGGCAAAATAAAACGACTTGCTGACCTGAAATATGTGTTTCGTCAATATCTTTCATCTTTGGAACAAGACATTGCGGTTCTCGAGTTAAATGGTGATTATATGCGCTGAGTAGACTTTCGTATAATAAATTGATATTTATTCTTTAATTTTCCAGTTATTTTTTTATAAAGGCATTGTAAATGGAAGACGGTAATGGTAGAATAAAAACGATTTACTGACCTGAAATATATGTGTTTCGTCAATATCATTCATCTTTGGAACAACACATTGCGGTGTTCGAGTTAGATGGTGATTGTATGCCTAAATTTGCTTCATATGTATTTTACTGTTTAATGTTATTTTTTGTACAGTTACGTGTTTTTATTGTTTGTTTGTAATGTAGGATTAGTATCAGGAGTAAAACACTGTATTACTAAAAATCACCACTCAAATAACAAACTTTACTCATGATCTATTACTTTTTAGAGAAACAATTGTAAATAACGATCTATAATTATCACTACATAGTATAACATAAAGTCACACTTCCGCTGTCTGTCTGTCCCTATGTAAGCTTAGATCTTTAAAACTACGCAACGGATTTTGATGCTGTTTCTTTCAATAGATTGAATGATTCAAGAAGAAGGTTTATATATATAATGTATGCATAATAATGTAGAGAAACACTGATAATTTTAGAGGTTTCTAATGTGATGTCGTAAATAAACGATTTTTTTTTGCTTACATTGCAAACGCTGGCTGAACTCTATGAGATAGATCAAAATAATTTACAACCGTATTATACACCTTAGAAAGATCTACAAAAAAGTCGAGGATAGTATATGTCCATCTCTTAGGGATAACCCACAATAACCGTTTTTATAGAGCTTCCATTGTCATTATTTAAAAAAAAACTCCAAAGCTTTTTAGTGGTGAAATCTTATTATAACTTAAGTGAGTATACCTAAATGAGAAAGATTTTTTAAATTAGTTTAATTTTTTTCTTTTTATTTACTTGTTTATACATCATTGTGTATTATTTTAAAATTGTACGTAGTTATAGTATGTCTTTTGCATGCCTACATGGTAAAATATGGCTGAACTTGTTACCTATATTTTTCTGTCATCTTTTACTGTTACCAATATTTGCAAAATAAAATTATCTTTATCTTTATCTTTAACCTTTACTTTTATATAATAAGATATTATATTTATTTTTAAACACCACGAATGGGGCCGGGCCACTTGGACCCTCATAAATTGCCCTTTTAATGAAAAGGCCCTGTCATATTCCCTTTTGTAACCCCTCTCAATCTTTTAAATGTCATAACTCAAAAGAAAAGTAGTTTATTCTTCCTTATCCCCTTATCAATGTATTCCCAATTGTTTTAACTTTGTTTTTCGCCATCTCCTCCTTGTCCCCCTAGCTTTCTAAGTCGGGACGAGGTGATATATTTCTTGGGAATACATTAAAATCGGTGGGGGCCTGTTCAAGTCACTTGGTTGAGGGCCACAGGGATGAGCGGAGGTGGAGCTCTCCTTTCTCCTTAGGGAGAACCGACCTTCATACCTGCATGTAGGTAAATTCAGGAAAACCGAAAATTTTATCAGCTTAGGGTCATTTAGGAACAGTCACAATAGGTAAGTTTGTGTGGAACACTCAGTGCGCGAGTTCGACTTGCATATGCCATGTTTTTTTTTATTATCGTAACGTAAATTACCATTTACGTTACGATAATAAAAAAAAACAAAGACGGAATTAAAACGATTTACTGATCTGAAATGTGATTCGTCAGTATCGTGTTCTGTAGGGTCCTCTTCAATGTCTTTATGGAACACATTCACCGCCGATTCAGGGCTCGTAAAACGTGTGACTTTAGGTTTGCCTTTAAATTTTCTAAACAAATACAAGTCGCAGGGTGCGAGGTCCGGGCTGTAAGACGATTGCGTTTAGCGTTTCAAATGTGAACTGATAGGCTTTTGTCAACACATCAACAGCATCTTGACCGTATTGACGGACCGGTGGGATTCTCCGATGCTTGAGCGCTGGATATGACTGCACGCACACAACATGCTATTTCACGCAGTGAAATAGCATGTTGTGTGCGTTCTGGTGTCGGATTCTCCCAAAAATCTGTTTTATTGTCTATTTTGTTTTATGTCATTTGTTTTGTTTACTAACATTAGCTCTTAAGTATTTTCGTGTTACTAACAATTTATATGGAGAAATCTGAAATAAATTATTATTATTATTATTATATTATTATTTTGTTACCTTAGCCCTTATCTCGGAAACTTTATTGTGTTTTGTTTTGTTTTGGAACAAAAGACAAGAAAGAAGAGGAATCGAATATGTTTCTTTATTTTCACTTTACAAATATTATGATTGATCGTAAAGTAAGATATAACTATGACGAGGCCTGACTTATGTGAGTATTCTCTTTGTGAGTAGATTCAATTTAATTTATACTAGACCTGTGTCGATCTATCATTTATCGTAACCCGGGTCGATCATGACCCACTCGTATGGTGATCGGGTTAAAAAGATTTGATTATTTCGATCATTTGGGTCGCAGCTCATAAAAAATTACTGCTTGACGTATGCTGAACCAACACCTGAATATTGCGATCCGATTTGTAGATTATGTGTCACGACTCGCGGGTCATAAGTTACCAGTGCAACTTATTGGATCTCTTCTAACAAAATTCAATCACGCGATCGACAGTGTCGCGAGCATCCTAAAACCGGTTTCTTTTGGAGAAAGACTGAGGTGAATGAAAGTGACTTCATCATGATAGTATGCTCAGAGTACTTTGTAATATATTGTATGTAAACGAAAGAGATAGAAGACATTTTGCCTGTTACTTCGTGTTGTGTGATTGAACGCACGACTCAATCGATTATACGAGCACGCTTTTAGTTACCATAAACATATGAAAATAAAGTCCAATTTGGCTTATTTTGTTATCTGATAATCGAGTCAAATAAGATCGGGTGCTTTTGAGATTCGTGATTCTATCACTCGAATACAGGTTGCGATCGAATCAAAACGATTCGATCAATCAATCATGATCGACACAAGTCTAATTTATACATTTTAAATGTACATTTTTTTACATTAATCTTCCAGACACTATTAGATAAAACAGAAAAAATAAATGGTCAGTAACTTTTATCTAGAATGTTTTACGGATTCGGAAAGAAGAGATGAACGAAGAAGAAGAACCGAAGAGAAGAAACAATAGGAACTGACCATATGTATTTTACTGTATATTGTTGTTGTTTGTAAAAATATGTGTTTTCTTTGTTTGTAATGTTGTTAAGGATACTCGCTCGTGAAGCAAATGCTTCTGTTGAGTATCATCTTGACATTTATTCATTAATGTCCCAGTTATTTTTCTATCAACGTATTGTAAATAGAAGATGTAAATGGCAGAATAAAACGACTTGCTGACCTGAAATATGTGTTTCGTCAATATCGTTCATCTTCGGCACAACACATTGCGGTTCTTGAGTTAAATGTTGATTATGTGCGCTAAATAGAATTGCGTAATAACACATCTAACTCGATATCCTCTTTGTGACTAATTCCGCGACAGAAGAGATGAAAGAAGAAGAACCGAAGAGAAGAAAAAATAGGAACTGACCATATGTATTTTGCTGCATAATGTTGTTGTTTGTAAAAATATTTGTTTTTGTTTGTTTGTGATGTTGTAAAGGTTGCTCACTCCTGAAGCAAATGCTTCTGGTGAGTATCATCTTGACATTTATTCTTTAATGTCCCGGTTATTTTTTTTATCAACATATTGTAAATGGAAGATGTAAATGGCAGAATAAAACGACTTGCTGACCTGAAATATGTGTTTCGTCAATATCGTTCATCTTCGGCACAACACATTGCGGTGCTTGAGTTAAATGTTGATTATGTGCGCTAAATAGACTTGCGTAATGACACATCTAGCTCGATATCCTCTTTGTGACTAATTCTGCGACAGAAGAGATGAAAGAAGAAGAACCGAAGAGAAGAAAACATAGGAACAGGCCATGTATATTTTACTGTGTAGTGTTTTTGTTTGTAAAAATATGTGTTTTTGTTTGTTTGTGATGTTATAAAGGATACTCAATCGTGAAACAAATGCTTCTGGTGAGTACCGTCTTCATATTTATTCCTTAATATTCCAGTTATTTTTTTAATAAGGCATTGTAAATGAAAGACGTAAATGGTAGAATAAAAACGATTTACTGATCTGAAATATGTGTTTCGTCAATATAGTTCATCTTCGGAAAAACACATTGTGGTGTTCGAGTTAGATGGTGATTATAAACCTAAATTTGCGCTATAATTATGTATTTTACTATTTAATGTTGTCTCTTGTACAGTTACGTGTTTTTTTATTGTTTTTTTGTAATATAGGATTAGTATCAGGAGTTGAACAACGTATTACTAAAAATCACTCTTACTGCTCACGACTTAATGCCTTCCGACGAACGTTGTCGCCCCACAATCTCTAGACAATCCATACTACTCGTTTCCACGGCGAGGGCGCTACTGCGACTCAAATAACAAAGTATACTCATGATCTATTACTTTTTAGAGATAACAAATATACATAACGATCTATAATTATCACTACATAGTTTAACACAAAATCACTTCCACTGTCTGTCTGTCCCTATGTAAGCTTAGATGTTTAAAACTACGCAACGGATTTTGATGCTGTTTCTTACAATAGATTTAATGATTTAAGAGGAAGGTTTATATATATAATGTATGCATAATAATGTAGAGAAACACTGATAATTTTAGAGGTTTCTAATGTGATGTCATAAATAAACTTTTTTTTTATGCTTACATTGCAAACGCTGGCTGAACTCTGAAGTCTAGGATAGTATTTGTCCATCTCTTAGGGATAACCCACGATAACAATTTATTATCCTTTACTTTTTACGAGAAATAATAGCTTATTTATGAAACGATTTTAAGCAGCATTACAGCATTAATCTTTATCCAATTAAGTACCATAAATACATTGTGTATTTAATATAGATCAATATATATATAAATTTATAGCGTGTCATTTAAGTGAATATTTTCGAAGATATTACTGATTTAAAATGCAGGGACACAGCGGTTGCGGTAGATAACTTAATTCTTTGAATTGATGCGCCGCCGCAAATATACAACTCGGTCGATAACGTTCTCGATTAGGAAGCTGTTCAATTTTAACCGACTTCAGAAAAAGGAGGAGGTTCTCAATTCGGTTGTAATTTTTGTCATTATTTTTTTTTACGTTTTTTACTTCAGAACTTCGTCGTTTATGGACCGATTTGCAAATATATTTAGTTGCTAATAAGATATGCTTCCAGATTGGTTCCATTTCTTTCAAAAACCAGTTTTGATGAAGAGATCGATAAGGAATCGAGGGAACTCCTCAAAGATTAATAAATTGTAATAATAATTTTAATAAGACTCGATATAATATAATGTAATTTAATAATTATACATGTAAGATTTGCAGTGCCCTTACAGGGTGCATGTTTTATTACTGTGTCATGAAATTTTAACGCTTGCTTAATTAATATCCAGTGGTTTACATGTCAGCAAATGATGATGAGTTGAGTTCCACGAGGAATCGAGGGAACTCCTCAAATATTTTAGGCAACTATATAATGATTTTAGTACTTTCATCGAGAACTTAAGCATATACAGTCAAAAAGTAACATTTGATGAAGTGGAACTAATGAAAAAGACCAGTAATGGCTAACGGAACTTCACCCTTACATAGATATTACAATGAAGATGACAATGCAAATAAATAAATGATTCTGAATATGTGTTGAAAATGGTAGCATCAGAGTGATCTGATGATGATGATGGAACTGGACGATAGGCACTGGAACTCCGTAATTAATCAATGTAACCTAGCCGTGTTTAGGCTTATTCGAATTGTCATGAGAAATAGGAACTAAGGCTATAAATGTATCACATCTAAAAAGAGTGAAATAAACAAAAAGTACAAAAAAAAAACCAACTTCATTAGATAAACAAAACACTAAAATGATTAAAAATAACTTTAATTTTTGAAGTCAGTGTTTCTGGTACTGTTTGCTTGTTATTTAACACCGACTTTTCTGGTCGTTATAGTGTTTTGTTCTTAGGGTTCCGTAACAAAAGAGGAAAAAAAGGAACTCCTAAAGGATCACTTTGTTGTTACTCTGTCTGTCTATCGGTCTGTCAAGACCCTTTATCTCGGAAAGGCGTGGAGGTATCGAGTTGAAATTAAATCATATTTTTATACTCAGGTCTGCGGTCCCTTGAAGCTGTGAAAAAATCAAACTTCTGAGTTAATGAAAAAAAAGATACAGACGTTTATGCCGCAAAAACGTATATTTCGACACTTTCAAGGGTACTTCTCGTTGACCTAGAATCCTGAAATTTGACATGAAGCAAGGTCTCTTAGCACAAGTATAGGAAAAAAAATTAAAACCGTAAATTTATGAAGTTACACCACAAAAAAAAATTCTTAACTCAATTTTGGAATTGAACTGTTTTCATAGTACGACTGTCTGTTACTTACTCCAAATTAATAATAAGATATTATATTTATTTTTAAACACCACGAATGGCGCCGGGCCACTTGGACCCTCATAAATTGTCCTTTTAATGAAAAGGCCCTGTCATATTCCCTTTTGTAACCCCTCTCAATCTCTTAAATTTCATAAGTCAAAATAAAAGTAGTTTATTCTTCCTTATCCTTATCAATGTATTCCCAACCCCAATTGTTTTAATTTGGTTTTTCGCCATCCCCTCCTTGTCCCCCTAGCTTCTAAGTCGGGACGAGGTGATATATTTCTTGGGAATACATTAAAATCGGTGGGGGCCTGTTCAAGTCACGTGGTTGAGGGCCACAGGGATGAGCGGAGGTGGAGCTCTCCTTTCTCCTTAGGGAGAACCGACCTTCATACCTGCATGTAGGTAAATTCAGGAAAAACGAAAATTTCAAGTCACAATAGGTAAGTTTTTGTGGAACTCTCAGTGCGCGAGTCCGACTTGCATATGCCATGTTTTTTTTATTATCGTAATGTAAATGGAAAATGTAAATGGTGGAATTAAAACGATTTACTGATCTGAAATGTGATTCGTCAGTATCGTGTTCTGTAGGGTCCTCTTCAATGTCTTTATGGAACACATTCACCGCCGATTCAGGGCTCGTAAAACGTGTGACTTAAGGTTTGCCTTTAAATTTTCTAAACAAATACATGTCGCAGGGTGCGAGGTCTGGGCTGTAAGACGATTGCTTTTAGCGTTTCAAATGTGAACTGATCAGGCTGTTGTTACCTTGGCCCCTATCTCGGAAACTTTATTGTGCTTTGTTTTGTTTTGGAACAAAAGACAAGAAAGATGAGGAATCGAATATGTTTCTTTATTTTCCGGAGATTGCGGCACTGCGGAATGCATGCAATGCCGCGCGGCGCCGGTACGCCAGACACTGCAGTCGCCGCATCCGCCCGCCGGATGCGGAGGTCAGAGAGGCGGAGCTGTACGAGGGATACAGAGTGGCGAAGCGCACCCTCCGAGCCGAAATAAAGCGGGCCAAGTTGGAGGCCCACAACGTGTGGCTGGGGACTCTGAACGGAGACCCGTGGGGACGCCCTTACAAGGTAGTGCGGGAAAAACTCCGCCCCTGGGCTCCCCCACAAAGGCAGAGTCTCCGGCCCCAGAATGCGGAGGGTGTGGTAAGCAATCTGTTCCCTGCGCGAGGGGAACACTCTCCCCCGATCCACCAGCAGTGTCTAACGCGGACCACGATGGCGACGACGACGACAATGCTCCAGAGGTGACCGAGGTAGAGATGAGTGTGGCGGTAAGAAGGCTGAGTGCCAAGAATACCGCCCCAGGACCCGACGGCTTGCCTGGTAAAGCCTGGGTCCTGGCCATGGAGGCTCTCGGGTCTCGATTAAGAGGGCTCTTCAGCGCATGCATGGAATTCCCACTTCCATGGAAGACGGGGAAACTGGTCCTTATCGCGAAGCCGGGACACCATGCAGACTCTCCGTCCGCAAACCGGCCCATTGTGCTGCTCGACGAGGTGGGCAAGCTCTTTGAAAGAGTAATTGCAGACCGCCTCGTCGCGCACCTAACACGGGTGGGGCCGGATCTGGCGGACTGCCAGTTCGGCTTTCGCAGGAGGCGCTCTACGGTGGACGCCATCATGCGCGTACGAGCTCTCACGACGGGGGATGCGGTGTCCTAGGGCAGGTGTGTCGTGGCGGTGTCATTGGACATCGCTAACGCCTTTAACTCCCTGCCCTGGAGTAGCATTAGGAGGGACTACCTCTGTCGCGTGATCGAGGCCTACCTGTCGGACAGGTACATCATCTACCCTGGTCACCAGGGAGAGTGGAAACGGCGAGAGATGTCATGCGGTGTTCCGCAGGGATCGGTACTAGGACCGCCCTTGTAGAACATCGGCTACGACTACGTGCTGCGCGGCGACCTCCCTGACGGGTCAGCGTGGTCTGCTACGCAGACGACACGCTGGTCCTGGCTCAGGGAGAGTCGTACCAGGCGGCGGTCGAATAAGCGACACGCGGGGTTGCGATAGTCGTTGATAGGATCCATCAGTTGGGACTCGAGGTGGCGCTACACAAGTCCGAGGCCATGTGTTTTCACGGCCCTCGAAGCGCGCCGCCTCGGCGCTCCCAATTAACGGTAGGAGGAGTTCACATCGGCGTCGGGTCGACGATGAAGTACTTGGGACTCGTCCTCAACAGCCGGTGGAATTTCGAGGAGCACTTCCGACGTCTGGCTCCCAAACTGAATCGGAACGGGGCTGCCCTCAAGCGGCTCCTGCCCAACCTCGGGGGTCCAGACGCCTCCTGCCGGAGGCTCTACGCAGGTATCGTCCAGTCCATGGCCCTTTATGGGGCACCGGTGTAGGCGCCGGGACTGCGAAAGCGACCGGCGGCCCAGCTGAACGCTTGCCAGAGGGTCATGGCCATACGGATGGTGCGGGGATACCGCATGGTTTCCCGCGAAGCGGCGAGCCTCCTTGCTGGCCAGCCACCATGGGATCTGGTGGCAAAAGGCCTTGCTCGCATGCACGATCTGCGCGTGGAGTTGCAACGTCGGGGCGAAACTCCGCTGCCGCGACAAGTCGCGGCATGGCGGACAGAGCTCCGGCGGGGTCTCATGGCGGAATGGCGACAGCGACTATCGCAACCCAGTGCTGGGCACGTCATAATTATGGCGGTAAGTCCCCTCTTTGAGGAATGGCTGGAAAGGAAACACGGCGTCCTTACCTTCCGCATGACGCAGGTCCTCACCGGACATGGTAAGTTCGGGAGGTTCCTGCACCGGATTCATGCGGAAGAAATGCCCGGGTGCCACCATTGTGTGGACCGCCTAGAGGACACGGTGGAGAACACGGTGGAGGTGTGCCCTGCTTGGGCAGAGCAACGCCGTGTCCTCGTGAGGGCGATCGGCGGCGGCGATCTCTCGCGCCGGGCTTTGGTACAGGCCATGGTCCGGAGCGAGGAGGAGTGGCAGGCGGTCGCCTCTTTCTGCGAAGCAGTAATGCTAGTAAAGGAGGCGGCCAATCGCGTGAGGCAACGGCAACGGTCCTCACGCCACAATCACCGCCGGGATTCCGATCCCGATTTCCGGCCATCGTAGGCGGCTTGCGGACGGCGAGCAATGGCTGGCTCGCCGTCCGACCGTCCGGTAATCGTCCGGACCGAGCCCAAGTCGTCGACGGCGCGTGCTGTTCCACGCGCGCCTCAAGGAGATGTCATAACTGTAGGGGCCTAGCAGGGTCAAAGCCTACTGGGGCCAAGGGTCTGATTCTGAAAGGAAGACTCGGCCCTGGTACGAAAGGCAGCGAAGGAACAGGAGTGGGTTTTTAGTCAGTAAAAGTCTGACACTATCTCCCGCCCCGCCCAAGGGCGGGGGATGTCATAAAATGATTTTTTTTAAAAATAAAGGTCTAATTTATACATTTTATATGTACGTTTTTTACATTAATCTTCCAGACACTATTAGTTAAAGTAGAAAAAATAAATGGTCAGTAACTTTTATCTAGAATGTTTAACGAATTCCTTCACAAAAGGGTGCGCTTCGGCATTCATCGTCGATCTTCAGAACCCCACATGAGGTTCTGTGGCTTAATTATGGACTACTTTGTGTATACAAATATGACCTAAACAAGCCATAAAACTTCAATGTGACTAATTCTGCGACTGAAGAGAAGATAGAAGAGGATCCGAAGATATAATAATTTTATTTTTTCTGTATTTATTGATTGTATAATAATGTATGTTTACGCCCAGTGGATTGTGTAAATTGTGAAACTTGGGCCTACTGTCCGCGGACGCGTAGCTTCATAGACGCTTATTAAATGTACTTTCATTAACATTTTGTCTACCGTATGGTATTGGACGTAAAGAATAGTAACCATCCCATCACTTCACGTGGATCTCGGTCGTAAGATTCTTTCTGATATTTATTATTTAATATTCCAGTTATTTTTTATTAAAGTATTGTAAATGAAAGACGTAAATGGCAGAATAAAACGACTTGCTGACCTGAAATATGTGTTTCGTCAATATCGTTCATCTTCGGCACAACACATTGCGGTTCTTGAGTTAGATGTTAATAATGCGCTAAATAGAATTGCGTATTTTTACATATAACTCGAGATCCTCTTTGTGACTAATTCTGCGACAGAAGAGATGAAAGAAGAAGAACCGAAGAGAAGAAAAAATAGGAACTGACCACATGTATTTTACTGTATAATGTTGTTGTTTGTAAAAATATTTGATTTGTTTGTTTGTAATGTTGTTAAGGATGCTCGCTCGTGAAGCAAATGCTTCTGGTGAGTATCATCTTGATTCATTAATGTCCCAGTTATTTTTTTTATCAACGTATTGTAAATGGAAGATGTAAATGGCAGAATAAAACGACTTGCTGACCTGAAATATGTGTTTCGTCAATTTCGTTCATCTTCGGCACAACACATTGTGGTTCTCCAGTTAGATGGTGATTATATGCGCTGATTAGATTTGACCAGTAGTGGCCATCTAAGTCGAGATCCTCTTTGTGAGTAATTCTGCGACAGAAGAGATGAAAAAAGAAAAACCGAAGAGAAGAAAAATAGGAACTGACCATATGTATTTTACTGTATAATGTCGTTAGTTGTAAAAATATGTGTTTTTGTTTGTTTGTGATGTTGCAAAGGTTGCTCACTCGTGAAGCCAATGCTTCTGGTGAGCACCTTTTTGGTATTAAATCCTTAATGTCCCAGTTATTTTTTTTATCAACGTATTGTAAATGGAAGATGTAAATGGCAGAATAAAACGACTTGCTGACCTGAAATATGTGTTTCAACAATATCGTTCATCTTCGGCACAACACATCGCGGTTCTTGAGTTAGATGTTAATTATATGCGCTAAATAGAATTGCTTATTGTCACATCTAACTTGAGATCCTCTTTGTGACTAATTCTGCGACAGAAGAGATGAAAGAAGAATAACCGAAGAGAAGAAAAAATAGGAACTGACCACATGTATTTTACTGTATAATGTTGTTGTTTGTAAAAATATTTGTTTTTGTTTGTTTGTAATGTTGTTAAGGATGCTCGCTCGTGAAGCAAATGCTTCTGGTAAGTATAATCTTGACATTTATTCTTTAATGTCCCCGTTATTTTTTTTATCAACGTATTGTAAATGGAAGATGTAAATGGCAGAATAAAACGACTTGCTGACCTGAAATATGTGTTTCGTCAATATCGTTCATCTTCGGCACAACATATTGCGGTACTTGAGTTAGATGTTGATCATATGCGCTAAATAGAATTGCTTATTGTCACATCTAACTTGAGATCCTCTTTGTGACTAATTCTGCGACAGAAGAGATGAAAGAAGAATAACCGAAGAGAAGAAAAAATAGGAACTGACCACATGTATTTTACTGTATAATGTTGTTGTTTGTAAAAATATTTGTTTTTGTTTGTTTGTAATGTTGTTAAGGATGCTCGCTCGTGAAGCAAATGCTTCCGGTGAGTATAATCTTGACATTTATTCTTTAATGTCCCAGTTATTTTTTTTATCAACGTATGGTAAATGGAATATGTAAATTGCAGAATAAAACGACTTGCTGACCTGAAATATGTGTTTCGTCAATATCGTTCATCTTTGGAACAAGACATTGCGGTTCTCGAGTTAAATGGTGATTATATGCGCTGAGTAGACTTTCGTATAATAAATTGATATTTATTCTTTAATTTTACAGTTATTTTTTTATAAAGGCATTGTAAATGGAAGACGGTAATGGTAGAATAAAAACGATTTACTGACCTGAAATATGTGTTTCGTCAATATCATTCATCTTTGGAACAACACATTGCGGTGTTCGAGTTAGATGGTGATTATATGCCTAAATTTGCTTCATATGTATTTTACTGTTTAATGTTATCTTTTGTACAGTTACGTGTTTTTTATTGTTTGTTTGTAATGTAGGATTAGTATCAGGAGTAAAAAACTGTATTACTAAAAATCACCACTCAAATAACAAACTATACTCATGATCTATTACTTTTTAGAGAAACAATTGTACATAACGATCTATAATTACCACTACATAGTATAACACAAAGTCACACTTCCACTGTCTGTCTGTCCCTATGTAAGCTTAGATCTTTAAAACTACGCAACGGATTTTGATGCTGTTTCTTTCAATAGATTGAATGATTCAAGAAGAAGGTTTATATATATAATGTATGTATAATAATGTAAAGAAACACTGATAATTTTAGAGATTTCTAATGTGATGTCGTAAATAAACGATTTTTTTTTTGCTTACATTGCAAACGCTGGCTGAACTCTATGAGATAGATCAAAATAACGTACAACAGTATTGTACCTTAAAAAGATCTACAAAAAAGTTCGGGATAGTATTTGTCCATCTCTTAGGGATAACCCACAATAACCGTTTTTTATCCTTTACTTTTTAAAAGACATAATAGCTTATTTATGAAACGATTATAAGCATTACAGCATTAATCTTTATCCAATTAAGTACCATAAGGAATCAATATATATCTGCAGCGTGTGATTTAAATGAATAATTTCAAAGATATTGCTGATTTAAAATGCAGGGACATAGCGGTTGCAGTAAATAACTTGATTCTTTGAAAGATTGATGATTGAACATTTGATGAAGTGGAACTAATGAAAAAGACAACAGTAATGGCCAACGGAACTTCACCCTTACATAGATATTACAATGAAAATGACAATGCAAATAAATAAATGATTCTGAATAGTTATGTTGAAAATGGTAGCATCAGAGTGATCTGATGATGATGATGGAACTGGACGATAGTCACTGAAACTCCGTAATTAATCAACGTAACCTAGCCGTGTTTAGACTTGTTCGAATTGTCATGAGAAATAGGTACTCGAGCTATAAATGTATCACATCTAAAAATATTGAAATAAACAAAAAGTACAAAAAAAAACCAACTTCATTACAAAAACAAAACACTAAAATGATCAAAATAACTTTAATTTATGAAGTCAGTGTTTCTGGTACTGTTTGCTTGTTATTTAACACCGACTTTTCTGGTCGTTATAGTGTTTTTTTTTTAGACTTCCGCTTTTTCCTTTTTAGGTAATAAAAAGGAAAAAACGAAACTCCTAAAGGATCACTTTGTTGTTAGTCTGTCTGTCTGTCGGTCTGTCAAAGGCGTGGAGGTATCGAGTTGAAATTAAATCATATTTTTATACTCAGGTCTGCGGTCCCTTGAAGCTGTGAAAAAATCAAACATCTGAGTTAATGAAAAAAAAGATACAGACGTTTATGCCGCCAAATCGTATATTTCGACACTTTCAAGGGAACCAAAATTCATAGGGTACTTCTCATTGAACTAGAATCCTGAAATTTGACATGGAGCAAGGTCTCTTAGCACAAGTATAGGAAAAAAAATTGAAACCGAAAATTTATGAAGTTAAACCACAAAAGAAATTATTCTTAACTCAATTTTGGGATTGAACTGTTTTCATAGTGTGACTGCCTGTCACTTACTCCAAATTAATAATAAGGTATTATATTTATTTTTAAACACCACGAATGGCATCGGGCCACTTGGACCCTCATAAATTGTCCTTTTAATGAAAAGGCCCTGTCATATTCCCTTTTGTAACCCCTCTCAATCTCTTAAATTTCATAACTCAAAAGAAAAGTAGTTTATTCTTCCTTATCCCCTTATCAATGTATTCCCAACCCCAATTGTTTTAATTTGGTTTTTGCCATCCCCTCCTTGTCCCCCTAGCTTTCTAAGTCGGTACGAGGTGATATATTTCTTGGGAATACATTAAAATCGGTGGGGGCCTGTTCAAGTCACGTGGTTGAGGGCCACAGGGATGAGCGGAGGTGGAGCTCCCCTTTCTCCTTAGGGAGAACCGACCTACATACCTGCATGTAGGTAAATTCAGGAAAACCGAAAATTTTATCAGCTTAGGGTCATTTAGGAACAGTCACAATAGGTAAGTTTGTGTGGAACACTCAGTGCGCGAGTCTGACTTGCATATGCCATGTTTTTTTTATTATCGTAACGTAAATGGTAGAATTAAAACGATTTACTGATCTGAAATGTGATTCGTCACTCGTATGGTGATCGGGTTAAAAAGATTTGATCATTTCGATCATTTGGGTCGCAGTTCATAAAAAATAACTCCTTGACGTATGTTGAAACAACACCTGAATATTGCGATCCGATTTTAAGACTATGTGCACGACTCAATCGATTTAGCACGCTTTTAGTTACCATAACATATGAAAATAAAGTCCAATTTGGCTTATTTTGTTATCTGATAATTGAGTCAAATAAGATCAGGTGCTTTTGAGATTCGTGATTCTATCACTCGAGTACAGGTTGCGATCGAATCAAAAAGATTCGATTAATCAATCATGATCGACACAGGTCTCATCATCATCATTCATCATCATTTCAGCCGAAAGACGTCCACTGCTGGACATAGGCCTCCCCCAAGTGTCGCCATAATGAACGGTCCTGTGCGTCTCGCATCCATCGGACTCTCGCAACCGTTACCAAGTCATCGGTCCACCTTGTAGGAGGCCTTCCAACGCTACGTCTTCCGGTACGTGGCCGCCATCCAGAACCTTTCGGCCTCAAGTTCCAGTTATTTTTTTATCAATTTATTGTAAATGGAAGATCTAAATGGCAGAATAAAACGACTAGCTGACCTGAAATATGTGTTTCGTCAATATCGTTCATCTTCGGCACAACACATTGTGGTTCCCGAGTTAGATGGTGATTATATTTGCCAGGTAGATTTGACCATTAGTCGCCACCTACCTAGAGATCCTCTTTGTGACTAATTCTGCGACAGAAAGATATGAAAGAAGAAGAACCGAAGAGAAGAAAAAATAGGAACTGACCATATGTATTATACTGTATAATGTTGTTGTTTGTAAAAATATTTGTTTTTGCTTGTTTGTAATGTTGTTAAGGATGCTCGCTCGTGAAGCAAATGCTTCTGGTGTGTATCATCTTGACATTTATTCCTTAATGTCCCCATTATTTTTTTTATCAACGTATTGTAAATAGAAGATGTACATGGCTGGATAAAAAGACTTGCTGACCTGAAATATGTGTTTCGTCAATATCGATCATCTTGGGCACAACACATTGCGGTTCTTGAGTTAGATGTTGATTATAAGCGCTAAATCGAATTGCGTATTGTCACATCTACCTCGAGATCCTCTTTGTGACTAATTCTGCGACAGAAGAGATGAAAGAAGAAGAACCGAAGAGAAGAAAAAATAGGAACTGACCCATATGTATTTTGCTGCATAATGTTGTTGTTTGTAAAAATATTTGTTTTTGTTTGCTTGTAAGGTTGTTAAGGATGCTGGCTCGTGAAGCAAATGCTTCTGGTAAGTACCGTCTTCATATTTATTCCTTAATGTTCCAGTTATTTTTTTAATAAGGTATTGTAAATGAAAGACGTAAATGGTAGAATAAAAACGATTTACTGACCTGAAATATGTGTTTCGTCAATATAGTTCATCTTCGGAAAAACACATTGTGGTGTTCGAGTTAGATGGTGATTATGTGCCTAAATTTGCACTATAATTATGTATTTTACTGTTTAATGTTGTCTCTTGTACAGTTACGTGTTTTTTTTATTGTTTGTTTGTAATATAGGATAAGTATCAGGAGTTAAACAATGTATTTCTAAAAATCACTCTTACTGCTCACGACTTAATGCCTTCCGACGAACGTTGTCGCCCCACAATCTCTAGACAATCCATACTACTCGTTTCCACGGCAAGGGCGCTACTGCGACTCAAATAACAAAGTATACTCATGATCTATTACTTTTTAGAGATAACAAATGTACATAACGATCTATAATTATCACTACATAGTTTAACAAAAAATCACTTCCGCTGTCTGTCTGTCCCTATGTAAGCTTAGATGTTTAAAACTACGCAACGGATTTTGATGCTGTTTCTTACAATAGATTTAATGATTTAAGAGGAAGGTTTATATATATAATGTATGCATAATAATGTAGAGAAACACTGATAATTTTAGAGGTTTCTAATGTGATGTCGTAAATAAACTTTTTTTTTATGCTTACATTGCAAACGCTGGCTGAACTCTGAAGTCTAGGATAGTATTTGTCCATCTCTTAGGGATAACCCACGATAACAATTTATTATCCTTTACTTTTTACGAGAAAAAAAACTTGAGAGGTGTCAAGGGACACCCGGATGGAACGAAGTTCTTTTCGATTGATTAGTGAAAGAATTGTAATAAAATTTTATTTCATTGGACATAAGTATTAAAGAAACTATTATTATTTTTATTAAGTAGATTGACTTGTTAACGTTTAAATGTACATAGTACGCAAGCACCTACAAAAATCTGTGCTATCGGGGGACTGCTATCCCCCGACCTTTTCGGCTTGTGCCCCCTCGACTACCATGAAAACGCATCCATGTCAAAAAATTTGAAAACGTTTATAGCCGCCATCTTGGATTTACATTTTGATCTCATTATCGGCTTTAGCACCCTCAATAACCATGAATACGACACCCATGTCAAAAAAATTTAAAACGTTCATCATTGCCGCTATCTTGGATTTACATTTTGATCTCATTATCGGCTTTAACACCCTCGAAAACCATGAAAACGACACCCATGTCAAAAAATTTAAAAACTTTCATAGCCGCCATCTTGGATTTACATTTTGATCTCACTATCGGCTTTAACACCCTCAAAAACCATGAAAACGACACCCATGTCAAAATTTTTAAAACGTTCATCATAGCCGCCATCTTGGATTTACATTTTGATCTCATTATCGGCTTGAACTCCCTCGAAAACCACGAAAACGACACCCATGTCAAAAAATTTAAAAACTTTCATAGCCGCCATCTTGGATTTACATTTTGACCTCACTGTCGGTTTAAGCACCCTCGAAAACTTCAACTCGAAAAAAATGGCGGCCACAGCCCAGAGGATAAGAGAGAGAGACAGACAGAGAAACATGCGACGCCGCACAGCTTACAATAGCTTACTATAGCAAAAAGTGTCGTGACAACTTTTCGTAAGATTTTTTTCCGTCTAGCTCCCTTTCACGACGCGCGATAAGGAACTTCGTTCCAATAATAGATTATTTATGAAACGATTTTAAGCAGTACCATAAATACATTGTGTATTTAATATAGATCAATATATATAGATTTATAGCGTGTGATTTAAATGAATATTTTCGAAGATATTACTGATTTAAAATGCAGGGACATAGCGGTTGCGGTAGATAACTTAATTCTTTGAATTGATGCGCCGCCGCAAATATACAACTCGGTCGATAACGTTCTCGATTAGGAAGCTGTTCAATTTTAACCGACTTCAGAAAAAGGAGGAGGTTCTCAATTCGGTTGTAATTTTTGTCATTATTTTTTTTTACGTTTTTTAATTCAGAACTTCGTCGTTTATGGACCGATTTGCAAATATATTTAGTTGCTAATAAGATAAGCTTCCAGATTGGTTCCATTTCTTTCAAAAACCAGTTCTGATGAAGATATCGATAAGGAATCGAGGGAACTCCTCAAAGATTAATAAATTGTAATAATAATTTTAATAAGACTCGATATAATATAATGTAATTTAATAATTATACATGTAAAATTTGCAGTGCCCTTACAGGGTGCATGTTTTATTAATGTGTCATGAAATTTTAATGCTTGCTTAATTAATATCCAGTGGTTTACATGTCAGCAAATGATGATGAGTTTAGTTCCACGAGGAATCGAGGGAACTCCTCAAATATTCTAGGCAACTATATAATGATTTTAGTACTTTCATCGAGAACTTAAGCATATACAGTCAAAAAGTAACATTTGATGAAGTGGAACTAATGAAAAAGACCAGTAATGGCCAACGGAACTTCACCCCTACATAGATATTACAATGAAGATGACAATGCAAATAAATAAATGATTCTGAATAGTTATGTCGAAAATGGTAGCATCAGAGTGATCTGATGATGACGATGGAACTGGACGATAGGCACTGGAACTCCGTAATTAATCAATGAAACCTAGCCGTGTTTAGGCTTATTCGAATTGTCATGAGAAATAGGAACTGAGGCTATAAATGTATCACATCTAAAAAGAGTGAAATAAACAAAAAAAAACAAAAAAATAAATAACCAACTTCATTAGATAAACAAAACACTAAAATGATTAAAAATAACTTTAATTTTTGAAGTCAGTGTTTCTGGTACTGTTTGCTTGTTATTTAACACCGACTTTTCTGATCGTTATAGTGTTTTGTTCTTAGGGTTCCGTAACAAAAGAGGAAAAAAAGGAACTCCTAAAGGATCACTTTGTTGTTACTCTGTCTGTCTATCGGTCTGCGAAGACCCTTTATCTCGGAAAGGCGTTGAGGTATCGAGTTGAAATTAAATCATATTTTTATACTCAGGTCTGCGGTCCCTTGAAGCTGTGAAAAAATCAAACTTCTGAGTTAATGAAAAATAAGATACAGATGTTTATTTCGCAAAAACGTATATTTCGACACTTTCAAGGGTACTTCTCGTTGACCTAGAATCCTGAAATTTGACATGAAGCAAGGTCTCTTAGTACAAGTATAGGAAAAAAATTAAAACCGTAAATTTATGAAGTTACACCACAAAAAAAATATTCTTAACTCAATTTTGGAATTGAACTGTTTTCATAGTATAGTCATACTATGAAAACAGTTCAATTTCTGTTCAATGTCTGTTACTTATTCCAAATTAATAATAAGATATTATATTTATTTTTAAACACCACGAATGGCGCCGGGCCACTTGGACCCTCATAAATTATCCTTTTAATGAAAAGGCCCTGCCATATTCTCTTTTGTAACCCCTCTCAATCTCTTAAATTTCATAACTCAAAAGAAAAGTAGTTTATTCTTCCTTATCCCCTTATCAATGTATTCCCAACCCCAATTGTTTTAATTTTATTTTTCGCCATCCCCTCCTTGTCCACCTAGCTTTATAAGTCGGGACTAGGTGATATATTTCTTGGGAATACATAAAAATCGGTGGGGGCCTGTTCAAGTCACGTGGTTGAGGGCCACAGGGATGAGCGGAGGTGGAGCTCTCCTTTCTCCTTAGGGAGAACCGACCTTCATACCTGCATGTAGGTAAATTCAGGAAAAACGAAAATTTTACTAACTCGAGATCCTCTTTGTGAGTAATTCTGCGACAGAAGAGATGAAAAAAGAAGAACCGAAGAGAAGAAAAAATAGGAACTGACCATATGTATTTTACTGTATAATGTTGTTGTTTGTAAAAATATTTGTTTTTGTTTGTTTGTAATGTTGTTGAGGATGAACGCTCGTAAAGCAAATGCTTCTGGTGAGTTTTATCTTAACATTTATTTCTTAATGCCCCAGTTATTTTTTTTATCAACGTATTGTAAATAGAAGATGTAAATGGCAGAATAAAAAGACTTGCTGACCTGAAATATGTGTTTCGTCAATATCGTTCATCTTCGGCACAACACATTGTGGTTCTCGAGTTAGATGGTAATTATATGCGCTAAATAGAATTGCGTAGGTATTTTCACATCTAACTCGAGATCCTCTTTGTGACTAATTCTGCGACAGAAGAGATGAAAGAAGAAGAATCGAAGAGAAGAACAAATAGGAACTGACCATATGTATTTTACTAAATAATGTTGTTGTTTGTAAAAATATTTGTTTTTAATTGTTTGTCATGTTGTTAAGGAGGCTCGCTCGTGAAGCAAATGCTTCTGGTGAGTATCATCTTGACATTTATTCCTTAATGTCCCAGTTATTTTTTTATCAACGTATCGCAAATGGAAGATGTAGATGGCAGAATAAAACGACTTGCTGACCTGAAATATGTGTTTCGTCAATATCGTTCATCTTCGGCACAACACATTGTGGTTCTCGAGTTAGATGGTAATTATATGCGCTAAATAGAATTGCGTAGGTATTTTCACATCTAACTCGAGATCCTTTTTGTGACTAATTCTGCGACAGAAGAGATGAAAGAAGAAGAACCGAAGAGAAGAAAAAATATCAACTAACCATATGTATTTTACTGTATAATGTTGTTGTTTGTAAAAATATTTGTTTTTGTTTGTTTGTAATGTTGTTAAGGATGCTCGCTCGTGAAGCAAATGCTTTTGTTGAGTATCATCTTGACAGTTATTCTTTAATATCCCAGTAATTTTTTTTATCAACGTATTGTAAATGGAAGATGTAAATGGCAGAATAAAATGACTTGCCGACCTGAAATATGTGTTTCGTCAATATCGTTCATCTTCGGAACAACACATTGTCGTTCCCGAGTTAGATGGTGATTATATGTGCTGAGTAGATTTGCTTATAATAAATTGATACTTATTCTTTAATTTTCCAGGTTTTTTTTATTAAGGCATTGTAAATGGAAGACGTAAATGTTAGAATAAAAACGATTTACTGACCTGAAATATGTGTTTCATCAATATTGTTCATCTTCGGAACAACACATTGCGGTGTTCGAGTTAGATGGTCATTATATGCCTAAATTTGCACCATATGTATTTTACTGTTTAATGTTGTCTTTTGTACAGTTACGTGTTTTTTATTGTTTGTTTATAATGTAGGATTAGTATCAGGAGTAAAACTTGTATTACTAAAAATCACGACTCAAATAACAAACTATACTCATGATCTATTACTTTTTAGAGATAATAATTGTACATATCGATCTATAATTATCACTACATAGTATAACACAAAGTCACACTTCCGCTGTCCGTCTGTGCCTATGTAAGCCTAGATCTTTTAAACTACGCAACGGATTTTGATGCTGTTTCTTTCAATAGATTGAATGATTCAAGAAGAAGGATTATATATATTCGACTGGCCTGTTGGTCTAGTGGTCAGTGGCCCTGACTGCTATGCCGGAGGTCGTGTGTTCGATTCCCACCCAGGACAAATGTTTGTGTGATGAGTACGGTCATTTGTTCTGTATCTGGGTGTAATTTATCTATAGTATGTGTATGTATGTATTTAGAAATATATAAGTATGTTTATCAGTTGTCTAGTACTCATAACACAAGCTCTGCTTAGCTTGGGACTAGACGACGTTGTGTGATAGTTGTGAAAAAAAAATAAAAAATATATATATATATATATATAATGTATGCATAATAATGTAGAAAAACACTGATAATTTTAGAGGTTTCTAATGTGATGTCGTAAATAAACGATTTTTTTATGCTTACATTGCAAACGCTGGCTGAACTCTTTGAGATAGATCAAAATAATGTACAACAGTATTGTATATATATACCTTAAAAAGATCTACAAAAAAGTCCCGGATAGTATTTGTCCACCTCTTAGGGATAACCCACAATAACCGTTTTTTATCCTTTACTTTTTAAAAGACATAATAGCTTATTTATGAAACGATTATAAGCATTACAGCATTAATCTTTATCCAATTAAGTACCATAAATACATTTTGTATTTAATATAGATCAATATATATCTGCAGCGTGTGTTTTAAACGAATGTTTTCAAAGATATTGCTGATTTAAAATGCAGAGACATAGCGGTTGCGGTAAATAACTTGATTCTTTGAAAGATTGATGATTGAACATTTGATGAAGTGGAACTAATGAATTAGACAACAGTAATGGCCAAC
This sequence comes from Mythimna pallens, assembly GCA_961205895.1. Classification (NCBI taxonomy): domain Eukaryota; kingdom Metazoa; phylum Arthropoda; class Insecta; order Lepidoptera; family Noctuidae; genus Mythimna; species Mythimna pallens. The sequence continues at coordinate 4,560,782 of OY540824.1, forward strand.
GGAACTTCACCCTTACATAGATATTACAATGAAGATGACAATGCAAATAAATAAATGATTCTGAATAGTTATGTTGAAAATGGTAGCATCAGAGTGATCTGATGATGATGATGGAACTGGACGATAGTCACTAAAACTCCGTAATTAATCAATGTAACCTAGCCGTGTTAAGACTTATTCGAATTGTCATGAGAAATAGGTACTCGAGCTATAAATGTATCACATCTAAAAATATTGAAATAAACAAAAAGTACAAAAAAAATAACCAACTTCATTATAAAAACAAAACATTAAAATGATCAAAATAACTTTAATTTTTGAAGTCAGTGTTTCTGGTACTGTTTGCTTATTATTTAACACCGACTTTTCGATTCTTTTGATCATTAAAGTGTTTTGTTTTTAGGGTTCCGTACCTAAAAAGGAAAAAAACGGAACTCCTAAAGGATCACTTTGTTGTTACTCTGTCTGTCGGTCATCAAGACCCTTTATCTCGGAAAGGCGTGGAGGTATCTGGTTGAAATTAAATCATATTATTATATGAGTATAATCTCTCTCTCTGTCTCGGTCTGCGGTGAAAAAATCAAACTTCTGAGTTAATGAAAAAAAAGATACAGACGTTTAAGCCGCAAAAACGTACATTTCGACACGTTCAAGGGATCCAAAATTCATAGGGTACTTCTCGTTGACCTAGAATCCTGAAATTTGACATGAAGCAAGGTCTTTTAGCACAAGTATAGGAAAAATATTGAAAACTGTAAATTTATGAAGTTACACCGCAAAAAATATTCTTAACTCAATTTTGGAATTGAACTGTTTCATAGTGTTACTGTCTGTCACTTACACCAAATTAATAACAAGATATTATATTTATTTTGAAACAACACGAATGGCGCCGGGCCACTTGGACCCTCATAAATTGTCCTTTTTCCTTTTAATGAAAGGGCCCTATCATATTCCCTTTTGTAACCCTCTCAGTCTCTTAAATTTCATTACTCAACAGAAAAGTAGTTTGTTCTTCCTTATCCCCTTCAATGTAATGTTATCGATGTATTCCCAACCCCAATTGTTTTAATTTTGTTTTTCACCATCTCCTCCTTGTCCCCCTAGCTTTCTAAATCGGGACGAGGTGATATATTTCTTGGGAATACATTAAAATCGGTGGGGGCCTGTTCAAGTCACGTGGTTGAGGGCCACAGGGATGAGCGGAGGTGGAGCTCTCCTTTCTCCTTAGGGAGAACCGACCTTCATACCTGCATGTAGGTAAATTCAGGAAAACCGAAAATTTTGTCAGCTTAGTGTCATTTAGGAACAGTCACAATAGGTAAGTTTGTGTGGAACACTCAGTGCGCGAGTCTGACTTGCATATGCCATGTTTTTTTTATTATCGTAACGTAAATGGTAGAATTAAAACGATTTACTGATCTGAAATGTGATTCGTCAGTATCGTGTTCTGTAGGGTCCTCTTCAATGTCTTTATGGAACACATTCAACGCCGATTCAGGGCTCGTAAAACGTGTGACTTTAGGTTTGCCTTCAAATTTTGTAAACAAATACAAGTCGCAGGGTGCGAGGTCTGGGCTGTAAGGCGATTGCGTTTAGCGTTTCAAATGTGAACTGATAGGCTTTTGTTACCTTAACCCCTATCTCGGAAGCTTTATTGTGTTTTGTTTTGTTTTGGAACAAAATACAAGAAAGAAGAGGAATCGAATATGTTTCTTTATTTTCACTTTACAAAGATTATGATTGATCGTAAAGTAAGATATAACTATGACGAGGCCTGACTTATGTGAGTATTCTCTTTATGAGTAGATTCAACTTAATTAATACTAGACCAGTGTCGATCTATCATTTATCGTTACCCGGATCGATCATGACCCACTCGTATGGTGATCGGGTTAAAAAGATTTGATCATTTCGATCATTTGGGTCGCAGTTCATAAAAAATAACTGCTTGACGTATGCTGAAACAACACCTGAATATTGCCATCCGATTTTTAGATTATGTGTCGCGACTCGCGGGTCATAAGTTGCCAGTGCAATTTATTGGATCTCTTCTAACAAAATTCAATCACGCGATCGACAGTGTCGCGAGCATCCTAAAACCGGTTTCTTTTGGAGAAAGAGTGAGGTGAATGAAAGTGACTTCATCATGATAGTATGCTCAGAGTACTTTGTAATATATTGTATGTAAACGAAAGAGATAGAAGACATTTTGCTTGTTACTTCGTGTTGTGTCATTGAACGCACGATTCAATCAATTATACGAGCACGCTTTTATTTACCATAAACATATGAAAATAAAGTCCAATTTGGCTTATTTTGTTATCTGATAATCGAGTCAAATAAGATCGGGTGCTTTTGAGATTCGTGATTCTATCACTCGAGTACAGGTTGCGATCGAATCAAAAAGATTCGATTAATCAATCATGATCGACACAGGTCTAATTTATACATTTTATATGTACATTTTTTTACATTAATCTTCCAGACACTATTATTTAAAGCAGAAAAAATAAATGGTCAGTAACTTTTATCTAGAATGTTTAACGGATTCCTCCACAAAAGGGTGCGCTTCGGCATTCATCGTCGATCTTCGGAACCCCACATGAGGTTCTGTGGCTTGATTATGGACTACTTTGTGTATACAAGTATAACGTAAACAAGCCACAAAACTTCTATGTGACTAATTCTGCGACTGAAGAGAAGATAGAAGAGGATCCGAAGATATCATAATTTTATTTTTTCTGTATTTATTGATTGTATAATAATGTATGTTTACGCCCAGTGGATTGTGTAAATTGTGAAAATTGGGCCTACTGTCCGCGGACGCGTAGCTTCATAGACGCTTATTAAATGTACTTTCATTAACATTTTGTCTACCGTATGGTATCGGACGTAAAGAATAGTAACCATCCCATCTCTTCGCGTGGATCTCGGTCGTAAGATTCTTTTTTATATTTATTATTTAATATTCCAGTTATTTTTTATTAAAGTATTGTAAATGAAAGACGTAAATGGCAGAATAAAACGACTTGCTGACCTGAAATATGTGTTTCGTCAATATCGTTCATCTTCGGCACAACACATTGCGGTTCTTGAGTTAGATGTTGATAATGCGCTAAATAGAATTGCGTATTTTTACATATAACTCGACATCCTCTTTGTGACTAATTCTGCGACAGAAGAGATGAAAGAAGAAGAACCGAAGAGAAAAAAAAATTGAACTGACCATATGTATTTTACTGTATAATGTTGTTGTTTGTAAAAATATTTGTTTTTGTTTGTTTGTAATGTTGTTACGGATGCTCGCTCGTGAAGCAAATGCTTCTGGTGAGTATCATCTTGATTCATTAATGTCCCAGTTATTTTTTTATCAACGTATTGTAAATGGAAGATGTAAATGGCAGAATAAAACGACTTGCTGACCTGAAATATGTGTTTCATCAATATCGTTCATCTTCGGCACAACACGTTGTGGTTCTCGAGTTAGATGGTGATTATATGCGCTGAGTAGATTTGACCAGTAGTGGCCATCTAACACGAGATCCTTTTGTGAGTAATTCTGCGACAGAAGAGATGAAAAAAGAAGAACCGAAGAGAAGAAAAAATACGAACTGACCACATGTATTTTACTGTATAATGTTGTTAGTTGTAAAAATATGTGTTTTTGTTTGTTTGTGATGTTGTCAAGGTTAATCACTCGTGAAAACCATACTTCTGGTGAGTATCATTTTGACATTTCTTCCTTAATGTCCCAGTTATTTTTTTTTATCAACGTATTGTAAATGGAAGATGTAAATGGCAGAATAAAACGACTTGCTGACCTGAAATATGTGTTTCGTCAATGTGTTTCAACAATGCAAATAAATAAATTATTCTGAATAGTTATGTTGAAAATAGTAGCATCAAAGTGATCTGATGATGATGATGGAACTGGACGATAGGCACTGGAACTCCGTAATTAATCAATGAAACCTAGCCGTGTTTAGGCTTATTCTAATTGTCATGAGAAATAGGTACTCGAGCTTAAAATGTATCACATCTAAAAAGAGTGAAATAAACAAAAAGTACAAAAAAAAAAAATAACCAACTTCATTACAAAAACAAAACACTAAAATGATCAAAATAACTTTAATTTATGAAGTCAGTGTTTCTGGTACTGTTTGCTTGTTATTTAACACCGACTTTTCTGGTCGTTATAGTGTTTTTTTTTTAGACTTCCGCTTTTTCCTTTTTAGGTAATAAAAAGGAAAAAGCGGAACTCCTAAAGGATCATTTTGTTGTTACTCTGTCTGTCGGTCATCAAGACCCTTTATCTCGGAAAGGCGTGGAGGTATCGGGTTGAAATTCAATCATATTATTATATGAGTATAATCTCTCTCTCTGTCTCGGTCTGTCGGTCTGTCAAAGGCGTGGAGGTATCGAGTTGAAATTAAATCATATTTTTATACTCAGGTCTGCGGTCCCTTAAAGCTGTGAAAAAATCAAACTTCTGAGTTAATGAAAAAAAAAAGATACAGACGTTTATGCCGCAAAAACGTACATTTCGACACGTTCAAGGGATCCAAAATTCATAGGGTACTTCTCGTTGACCTAGAATCCTGAAATTTGACATGAAGCAAGGTCTTTTAGCACAAGTATAGGAAAAATATTGAAAACTGTAAATTTATGAAGTTACACCACAAAAAAAATTCTTAACTCAATTTTGGAATTGAACTGTTTCATAGTGTTACTGTCTGTCACTTACTCCAAATTAATAACAAGATATTATATTTATTTTTAAACAACACGAATGGCGCCGGGCCACTTGGACCCTCATAAATTGTCCTTTTTCCTTTTAATGAAAGGGCCCTATCATATTCCCTTTTGTAACCCTCTCAGTCTCTTAAATTTCATTACTCAACAGAAAAGTAGTTTGTTCTTCCTTATCCCCTTCAATGTAATGTTATCGATGTATTCCCAACCCCAATTGTTTTAATTTTGTTTTTCACCATCTCCTCCTTGTCCCCCTAGCTTTCTAAATCGGGACGAGGTGATATATTTCTTGGGAATACATTAAAATCGGTGGGGGCCTGTTCAAGTCACGTGGTTGAGGGCCACAGGGATGAGCGGAGGTGGAGCTCTCCTTTCTCCTTAGGGAGAACCGACCTTCATACCTGCATGTAGGTAAATTCAGGAAAACCGAAAATTTTGTCAGCTTAGTGTCATTTAGGAACAGTCACAATAGGTAAGTTTGTGTGGAACACTCAGTGCGCGAGTCTGACTTGCATATGCCATGTTTTTTTTTAATATCGTAACGTACGTACGTAACGTAAATGGTGGAATTAAAACGATTTACTGATCTGAAATGTGATTCGTCAGTATCGTGTTCTGTAGGGTCCTCTTCAATGTCTTTATGGAACACATTCACCGCCGATTCAGGGCTCGTAAATCGTGTGACTTTAGGTTTGCCTTTAAATTTTCTAAACAAATACAAGTCGCAGGCTGCGAGGTCTGGGCTGTAAGACGATTGCGTTTAGCGTTTCAAATGTGAACTGATAGGCTTTTGTTACCTTAGCCCCTATCTCGGAAACTTTATCGTGTTTTGTTTTGTTTTGGAACAAAAGACAAGAAAGAATAGGAATCGAATACGTTTCTTTATTTTCACTTTACAAATATTATGATTGATCGTAAAGTAAGATATAACTATGACGAGGCCTGACTTATGTGAGTATTCTCTTTGTGAGTAGATTCAATTTAATTTATACTAGACCTGTGTCGATCTATCATTTATCGTAACCCGGGTCGATCATGACCCACTCGTATGGTGATCGGGTTAAAAAGATTTGATCATTTCGATCATTTGGGTCGCAGTTCATAAAAAATAACTCCTTGACGTATGTTGAAACAACACCTGAATATTGCGATCCGATTTTAAGACTATGTGCACGACTCAATCGATTTGGCACGCTTTTAGTTACCATAACATATGAAAATAAAGTCCAATTTGGCTTATTTTGTTATCTGATAATCGAGTCAAATAAGATCAGGTGCTTTTGAGATTCGTGATTCTATCACTCGAGTACAGGTTGCGATCGAATCAAAAAGATTCGATTAATCAATCATGATCGACACAGGTCTCATCATCATCATTCATCATCATTTCAGCCGAAAGACGTCCACTGCTGGACATAGGCCTCCCCCAAGTGTCGCCATAATGAACGGTCCTGTGCGTCTCGCATCCATCGGACTCTCGCAACCGTTACCAAGTCATCGGTCCACCTTGTAGGAGGCCTTCCAACGCTACGTCTTCCGGTACGTGGCCGCCATCCAGAACCTTTCGGCCTCAAGTTCCAGTTATTTTTTTATCAATTTATTGTAAATGGAAGATCTAAATGGCAGAATAAAACGACTAGCTGACCTGAAATATGTGTTTCGTCAATATCGTTCATCTTCGGCACAACACATTGTGGTTCCCGAGTTAGATGGTGATTATATTTGCCAGGTAGATTTGACCATTAGTCGCCACCTACCTAGAGATCCTCTTTGTGACTAATTCTGCGACAGAAAGATATGAAAGAAGAAGAACCGAAGAGAAGAAAAAATAGGAACTGACCATATGTATTATACTGTATAATGTTGTTGTTTGTAAAAATATTTGTTTTTGCTTGTTTGTAATGTTGTTAAGGATGCTCGCTCGTGAAGCAAATGCTTCTGGTGTGTATCATCTTGACATTTATTCCTTAATGTCCCCATTATTTTTTTTATCAACGTATTGTAAATAGAAGATGTACATGGCTGGATAAAAAGACTTGCTGACCTGAAATATGTGTTTCGTCAATATCGATCATCTTGGGCACAACACATTGCGGTTCTTGAGTTAGATGTTGATTATAAGCGCTAAATCGAATTGCGTATTGTCACATCTACCTCGAGATCCTCTTTGTGACTAATTCTGCGACAGAAGAGATGAAAGAAGAAGAACCGAAGAGAAGAAAAAATAGGAACTGACCATATGTATTTTGCTGCATAATGTTGTTGTTTGTAAAAATATTTGTTTTTGTTTGCTTGTAAGGTTGTTAAGGATGCTGGCTCGTGAAGCAAATGCTTCTGGTAAGTACCGTCTTCATATTTATTCCTTAATGTTCCAGTTATTTTTTTAATAAGGTATTGTAAATGAAAGACGTAAATGGTAGAATAAAAACGATTTACTGACCTGAAATATGTGTTTCGTCAATATAGTTCATCTTCGGAAAAACACATTGTGGTGTTCGAGTTAGATGGTGATTATGTGCCTAAATTTGCACTATAATTATGTATTTTACTGTTTAATGTTGTCTCTTGTACAGATACGTGTTTTTTTTATTGTTTGTTTGTAATATAGGATAAGTATCAGGAGTTAAACAATGTATTTCTAAAAATCACTCTTACTGCTCACGACTTAATGCCTTCCGACGAACGTTGTCGCCCCACAATCTCTAGACAATCCATACTACTCGTTTCCACGGCAAGGGCGCTACTGCGACTCAAATAACAAAGTATAATCATGATCTATTACTTTTTAGAGATAACAAATGTACATAACGATCTATAATTATCACTACATAGTTTAACAAAAAATCACTTCCGCTGTCTGTCTGTCCCTATGTAAGCTTAGATGTTTAAAACTACGCAACGGATTTTGATGCTGTTTCTTACAATAGATTTAATGATTTAAGAGGAAGGTTTATATATATAATGTATGCATAATAATGTAGAGAAACACTGATAATTTTAGAGGTTTCTAATGTGATGTCGTAAATAAACTTTTTTTTTATGCTTACATTGCAAACGCTGGCTGAACTCTGAAGTCTAGGATAGTATTTGTCCATCTCTTAGGGATAACCCACGATAACAATTTATTATCCTTTACTTTTTACGAGAAAAAAAACTTGAGAGGTGTCAAGGGACACCCGGATGGAACGAAGTTCTTTTCGATTGATTAGTGAAAGAATTGTAATAAAATTTTATTTCATTGGACATAAGTATTAAAGAAACTATTATTATTTTTATTAAGTAGATTGACTTGTTAACGTTTAAATGTACATAGTACGCAAGCACCTACAAAAATCTGTGCTATCGGGGGACTGCTATCCCCCGACCTTTTCGGCTTGTGCCCCCTCGACTACCATGAAAACGCATCCATGTCAAAAAATTTGAAAACGTTTATAGCCGCCATCTTGGATTTACATTTTGATCTCATTATCGGCTTTAGCACCCTCAATAACCATGAATACGACACCCATGTCAAAAAAATTTAAAACGTTCATCATAGCCGCTATCTTGGATTTACATTTTGATCTCATTATCGGCTTTAACACCCTCGAAAACCACGAAAACGACACCCATGTCAAAAAATTTAAAAACTTTCATAGCCGCCATCTTGGATTTACATTTTGATCTCACTATCGGCTTTAACACCCTCAAAAACCATGAAAACGACACCCATGTCAAAATTTTTAAAACGTTCATCATAGCCGCCATCTTGGATTTACATTTTGATCTCATTATCGGCTTGAACTCCCTCGAAAACCACGAAAACGACACCCATGTCAAAAAATTTAAAAACTTTCATAGCCGCCATCTTGGATTTACATTTTGACCTCAGATTTTTTTCCGTCTAGCCCCCTTTCACAACGCGCGATAAGGAACTTCGTTCCAATAATAGATTATTTATGAAACGATTTTAAGCATTACAGCATTAATCTTTATCCAATTAAGTACCATAAATACATTGTGTATTTAATATAGATCAATATATATAGATTTATAGCGTGTGATTTAAATGAATATTTTCGAAGATATTACTGATTTAAAATGCAGGGACATAGCGGTTGCGGTAGATAACTTAATTCTTTGAATTGATGCGCCGCCGCAAATATACAACTCGGTCGATAACGTTCTCGATTAGGAAGCTGTTCAATTTTAACCGACTTCAGAAAAAGGAGGAGGTTCTCAATTCGGTTGTAATTTTTGTCATTATTTTTTTTTACGTTTTTTAATTCAGAACTTCGTCGTTTATGGACCGATTTGCAAATATATTTAGTTGCTAATAAGATATGCTTCCAGATTGGTTCCATTTCTTTAAAAACCCGTTCTGATGAAGATATCGATAAGGAATCGAGGGAACTCCTCAAAGATTAATAAATTCTAATAATAATTTTAATAAGACTCGATATAATATAATGTAATTTAATAATTATACATGTAAAATTGGCAGTGCCCTTACAGGGTGCATGTTTTATTAATGTGTCATGAAATTTTAATGCTTGCTTAATTAATATCCAGTGGTTTACATGTCAGCAAATGATGATGAGTTGAGTTCCACGAGGAATCGAGGGAACTCCTCAAATATTCTAGGCAACTATATAATGATTTTAGTACTTTCATCGAGAACTTAAGCATATACAGTAAAAAAGTAACATTTGATGACGTGGACTAATGAAAAAAGACCAGTAATGGCTAACGGAACTTCACCCTTACATAGGTATTACAATGAAGATGACAATAAATAAATGATTCTGAATAGTTATGTTGAAAATGGTAGCATCAGATTGATCTGATGATGATGATGGAACCGGACGATAGGCACTGGAACTCCGTAATTAATCAATGTAACCTAGTCGTGTTTAGGCTTATTCGAATTGTCATGAGAAATAGGAACTAAGGCTATAAATGTATCACATCTAAAAAGAGTGAAATAAACAAAAAGTACAAAAAAAAAACCAACTTCATTAGATAAACAAAACACTAAAATGATTAAAAATAACTTTAATTTTTGAAGTCAGTGTTTCTGGTACTGTTTGCTTGTTATTTAACACCGACTTTTCTGATCGTTATAGTGTTTTGTTCTTAGGGTTCCGTAACAAAAGAGGAAAAAGGAACTCCTAAAGGATCACTTTGTTGTTACTTTGTCTGTCTATCGGTCTGCGAAGACCCTTTATCTCGGAAAGGCGTTGAGGTATCGAGTTGAAATTAAATCATATTTTTATACTCAGGTCTGCGGTCCCTTGAAGCTGTGAAAAAATCAAACTTCTGAGTTAATGAAAAAAAAGATACAGATGTTTATGCCGCAAAAACGTATATTTCGACACTTTCAAGGGTACTTCTCGTTGACCTAGAATCCTGAAATTTGACATGAAGCAAGGTCTCTTAGCACAAGTATAGGAAAAAAATTAAAACCGTAAATTTATGAAGTTACACCACAAAAAAAAAATTCTTAACTCAATTTTGGAATTGAACTGTTTTCATAGTATAGTCATACTATGAAAACAGTTCAATTTCTGTTCAATGTCTGTTACTTACTCCAAATTAATAATAAGATATTATATTTATTTTTAAACACCACGAATGGCGCCGGGCCACTTGGACCCTCATAAATTATCCTTTTAATGAAAAGGCCCTGCCATATTCCCTTTTGTAACCCCTCTCAATCTCTTAAATTTCATAACTCAAAAGAAAAGTAGTTTATTCTTCCTTATCCCCTTATCAATGTATTCCCAACCCCAATCCGAATGGTGCGGGGATATCGCACGGTTTCCTGCGAAGCGGCGAGCCTCCTTGCTGGCCAGCCACCATGGTATCTGGAAGCAATAGTCCTTGCACGCATGTACGATCTGCGCGTGGAGATGCAACGCCGGGGCGAAACTCCGCTGCCGCGCCAAGTTGCGGCATGGCGGGAAGAACTCCGGCGGGATATCATGGTGGAATGGCGACAGCGACTATCGCAACCCAGTGCTGGGCACGCCACAATTATGGCGGTGAGTGCCCTCTTTGAGGAATGGCTAGAGTGACTACATGGCGTCCTTACCTACCGCATGACGCAGGTCCTCACCGGACATGGTAAGTTCGGGAGGTTCCTGCACCGAATTCGTGCGGAAGACACGCCCGGGTGTCGCCACTGTGTGGAACGCCCAGAGGACACGGTGGAGCATACGGTGGAGGTGTGCCCCGCTTGGGCAGAGCAACGCCGTGTCCTCGTGGGGGCGATCGGCGGCAGTGATCTCTCGCGCCGGGCATTGGTACAGGCCATGGTCCGGAGTGAGGAGGAGTGGCAGGCGGTCGCCTCCTTCTGCGAAGCAGTAATGCTAGCAAAGGAGGCGGCCGATCGCGTGAGGCAACAGCAACGGTCCTCACGCCCCAACCGCCGCCGGGATTCCGATCCCGATTTCCGGCCACCGTAGGCGCAGGCTTGCGGACGGCGAGCAATGGGTGGCTCGCCGTCCGACCGTCCGGTGACTGTCCGGACCGAGCCCAAGTCGTCGACGGCGCGTATTGTTCCACGCGCGCCTCAGGGTGATGTCAGCAAATCGTAGGGGCCCAGCAGGGTCGGAGCTTACTGGGGCCACGGGTAGTGTGAAAGCGAAGCCCGGGGCCCCGGGATGAAGGCAAAGAGGGAACAGGAGTGGGTTTTTAGTCAGTAAAAGTCTGACACTATCTCTCGCTCCACCCAAGAGCGGGATTTGTCATTGGATGATTTTCCCACCTTAAAAAAAAAAAAAAAAAAAAAAAAAAAACCCAATTGTTTTAATTTTATTTTTCGCCATCCCCTCCTTGTCCATCTAGCTTTCTAAGTCGGGACTAGGTGATATATTTCTTGGGAATACATTAAAATCGGTGGGGGCCTGTTCAAGTCACGTGGTTGAGGGCCACAGGGATGAGCGGAGGTGGAGCTCTCCTTTCTCCTTAGGGAGAACCGACCTTCATACCTGCAGGTGAATTCAGGAAAAACGAAAATTTTACTAACTCGAGATCCTCTTTGTGAGTAATTCTGCGACAGAAGAGATGAAAAAAGAAGAACCGAAGAGAAGAAAAAATAGGAACTGACCATATGTATTTTACTGTATAATGTTGTTGTTTGTAAAAATATTTGTTTTTGTTTGTTTGTAATGTTGTTGAGGATGCTCGCTCGTGAAGCAAATGCTTCTGGTGAGTATCATCTTGACATTTATTCCTTAATGTCCCAGTTATTTTTTTTATCAACGTATTGTAAATGGAAGATGTAAATGGCAGAATAAAACGACTTGCTGACCTAAAATATGTGTTTCGTCAATATCGTTCATCTTCGGCACACATTGCGGTTCTTGAGTTAGATGTTGATTATATGCGCTAAATAGAATTGCGTATTAGCACATCTAACTCGCGATCCTCTTTGTGAGTAATTCTGCGACAGAAGAGATGAACGAAGAAGAACCGAAGAGAAGAAAAAATAGGAACTGACCATATGTATTTTACTGTATAATGTTGTTGTTTGTAAAAACATTTGTTTTTGTTTATTTGTAATGTTGTTAAGGATGCTCGCTCGTGAAGTAAATGCTTCTGGTGATTATCATCTTGACATTTATTCCTTAATGTCCCAGTTACTTTTTTATCAACGTATTGTAAATGGAAGATGAAAATGGCAGAATAAAACGACTTGCTGACCTGAAATATGTGTTTCGTCAATATCGTTCATCTTCGGCACAACACATTGCGGTTCTTGAGTTAGATGTTGATTATATGCGCTAAATAGAATTGCGTATTAGCTTATCTAACTCGTGATACTCTTTGTGAGTAATTCTGCGACAGAAGAGATGAAAAAAGAAGAACCGAAGAAAAGAAAAAATAGTAACTGACCACATTTATTTTACTGTATAATGTTGTTGTTTGTAAAAATATGTGTTTTGTTTGTTTGTAATGTTGTTAATCTTTTTAGCACAAAAGATCCAGAAGGGTCGAAGTGCTCTGGTTTAAGGCCAGCCCCACAACAAGATAATGTTGTTAGGGTTGCTCACTCGTGAAGCCAATGCTTCAAGTGAGTACCTTTTTGATATTAATTCCGCCTCAGGGAGATGTCAGCAAATCGTAGGGGCCCAGCAGGGTCGAAGCCTACTGGGGCCATGGGTAGTGTGAAAGCGAAACCCGGGGTCCTGGGACGAAGGCAACGAAGGAACAGGAGTGGGTTTTTAGTCAGTAAAAGTCTGACACTATCTCCCGCCCCGCCCAAGGGCGGGGGATGATTTTCCAACCGTAAAAAAAAGTTACGTAACAAAAAAAAACTTTTTTTACAGTTCGGAAAAATGAAAATTCATAGGGTACTTCCCGTTGACCTAGAATCCTGAAATTTTATGAAGCAAGGTCTCTTAGCACAAGTATAGGAAAAAATTTGAAAACTGTAAGGGACGTGGTAAAAATGGCCTATGAACCAACACGCATGAAGTCTATAATTACTAGTTCTTTTAATAATATACATTACTTATATTTTAATAGAACGGACACTTTTTAATTTCGAAAACATTTTAGAAAGTATTCACTTTCGTCCTTAGCTTCTGTCATAACAATTTGCGGTTTTAATAGGCAAAGGTATTATAGCTCTTACAGCCAAGTCTTTGTAACAGCACTTTGACAAAGACAAGCGTCAGTTTTCTCAACATTTGATATACTTTAATGATTTTTAGTTACAAACAGTCCGCTATGATGTCGTGGAACCATAATAAGCCTTATCAAAAAACTCGATTGAAAGCGCTGTTTGAAACGAGCAATAATATCAACACTGACAGTTGACCAATTGACAGATGACAACATTTGACATTTAGTAGTAATGTCATTCAGTAATAAATGCTAAGTTAATGCTACGTATCGAATGTTTTTATTGACGTAATTATAACCTCAAAATCCGAAAGTGTTTCGATTTTTTCAGAATTCTCAAAAGTGTCCGTTGTTTTAATTTGGGTTTAATCGAATATAAACATTATCTAAAACCCCAACACCTTTCTGTTGGATTTTTGGCGAGCTATGTATGGACGACGAGCAATGTCCTTTATGAAGTTACACCACAAAAAATAATTCTTAACTCAATTTTGGAATTGAAATGTTTTTTTTTTATTAATTGATAGGCTCGCGTTTGACCACTATCTCACCTGATGGTAAGCGATGATGTGGCCGAAGATGGAGCACGCTTGCCTAGAAATAACCCATTCACTCTTGACTTAAAGACCCCTAGGTTGTAGCTATCAGGGAACACAGACTCCGGCAGGGAATTCCACTCCTTAGCTGTACGCAATATGAATGTGTTCCCAAAACGCTTTGTACGTATGGGTGGGATGTCCACCATGTACCGATGGCGCAACGCCGTAAGTCTAGTGGTCCGATGATGGAACGGACTTGGTGGAATTAAATTGTGCAATTCCAACGCACACTCCCCGAAGTGTAATCGATAGAAAACCGACAGGCCAGCAACTCGGCGTCGATGCTCTAGGCTTTGGAGTTTAGATTCGACAAGTGCATCATCACCGATGATCCTCCTGGCTCGCCTCTCAATCGACTCCAGAGCACCAAGCTGGTATTTGGCAGACTCATCCCAAAGATGAGAGCAGTATTCCATACACGATCGAACTTGCGCTTGATAAAGTTTAAGCAGCTGTTCCGGCGTGAAGTTCTGTCTCACCTTGGCTAAGATCCCCAATTTTTTGGCAGCTTGTTGAGCTTTAGCCTCGATGTAACATGTTTTCTTAGTGTGACTGTCTATCACTTACTCCAAATTAATAACAAGATATTATATTTATTTTTAAACACCACGAATGGCGCCGGGCCTCTTGGACTCTCATAAATTGTCCTTTTAATGAAAGGGCCCTGTCATATTCCCTTTTGTAACCCTCTCAGTCTCTAAAATTTCATAACTCAAAAGAAAAGTAGTTTAATCTACCTTATACCCTTCAATATATTCCCAACCCCAATTGTTTTTATTTTGTTTTCGCCATCCCCTCCTTGTCCCCCCAGCTTTCTACGTCGGGACGAGGTGACATATTTCTTGGGAATACATTAAAATCGGTGGGGGCCTGTCCAAGTCACGGGGTTGAGGGCCACAGGGATGAGCGGAGGTTGGAGCTCTCCTTTCTCCTTAGGGAGAACCGACCTTCATACCTGCTTGTAGGTAAATTCAGGAAAAACGAAAATTTTATCAGCCTAGGGTCATTTAGGAACAGTCACAATAGGTAAGTTTGTGTGGAACCCTCAGTGTGCGAGTCCGACTTGCAGATGTCATATTTTGTTTTATTATCGTATTGTAAATGGAAGATGTAAATGGTAGAATTAAAATGATTTACTGATCTGAAATGTGATTTGTCAATATCGTGTTCTTTGGGCCCTCGTCATTGTCTTTATGGAACATATTCACCGCCGATTCATGGCTCGTAAAACGTGTGACTCTAAGTTTGTCTTTAATTTTTGGAAACAATTAGAAGTCGCAGAGTTCGAGGTCCGGGCTGTAAGGCGAGTGCGTCATAAATTTTCATTTGATATGACATTTGAAACTTGAAGGTTTCAATTGTGGAACTGATACGCTCTTGTTACCTTAGCCTCTATCTCGGAAACTTTATTGTATTATGTTTTGATTTGGTTTGGAACAAAAGACAAGAAAGAAAAGGTATCGGGTATGTTTCTTTATTTTCACTTTATAAATATTATGATTGATCGCAAAGTAAGACATAACTATGGTGACGAGGCCTGACTTACGTGAGCATTCTCCTTGTGGGTAGATTCAATTTAATTTATACATGTACATTTTTTTAACATTAATCTTCGAGGCACTATTAGTTAAAACAGAAGAAATAAATGGTCAGTAGCTTTTATGTAGAATTTATTAAGGATATCTCCACAAAAGTATGCGCTTCGGCATTCATCGTCGATCTTCGGAACCCACATGAGGTTCTGCAGCTTGATTATTGCCTATTTTATGTATACAAATATAACGCAAACAAGTTACAAAACTTCTATGTGATTAATTCTGCGACTGAAGAGAAGATAGAAGCGTAGTTTCATAGACGTTTGTTAAATGTACTTTCATCAACATTTTGTCTACCGTATGGTTTCTGACGTAAAGAATAGTAACCATCCCATCACTTCACGTGGATCTCGGTCGTAAGATTCTTTTCGATATTTATTATTTAATATTCCAGTTATTTTTTTATTAAGGTATGTAAATGAAAGACGT
The DNA here is from genome assembly GCA_961205895.1 of Mythimna pallens. Taxonomy (NCBI): domain Eukaryota; kingdom Metazoa; phylum Arthropoda; class Insecta; order Lepidoptera; family Noctuidae; genus Mythimna; species Mythimna pallens. The sequence continues at coordinate 4,576,770 of OY540824.1, forward strand.
AATGGCAGAATAAAACGACTTGCTGACCTGAAATATGTGTTTCGTCACTATCGTTCATCTTCGGAATAACACATTGCGGTTCTCGAGTTAGATGGTGATTATATGCGCTGAGTAGATTTGACCATTAATTGCCATCAAACTTGAGATCCTCTTTGTGAGTAATTCTGCGACAGAAGAGATGAAAGAAAAAGAACCGAAGAGAAGAAAAAATAGGAACTGACCATATGTATTTTACTGTCTATTGTTGTTGTTTGTAAAAATATTTGTTTTTGTTTGTTTGTAATGTTGTAAAGGATGCTCACTCATGAAGCAAATGCTTCTGGTGATTACCTTCTTGATATTTATTCTTTAATATTCTAGTTAGTTTTTTATTAAGGCATTGTGAACGGAAGACGTAAATGGCAGAATAAAACGATTTGCTGACCTGAAATATGTGTTTCGTCAATATCGTTCATCTTTGGAACAACACATTGCGGTTCTCGAGTTAGATGGTGATTATATCCGCTAAATAGATTTAGTCTCATTTTACTCGAGATCTTCTTTGTGAGTAATACTGCGACAGAAGAGATGAAAAAAGAAGAACCGAAGAAAAGGAAAAATTTGAACTGAATATGTGTTTCGTCAATATCGTTCCTCTTCGGTACTACACATTGCGGTGTTCGAGTTAGAAGGTGATTATATGCGTAAATTTGCATCATATGAATTTTCTGTTTAATGTAGTCTTTTATACAGTTACGTGTTTTTTTATTGTTTGTGTGTATTGTAGGATTAGTATCAGGAGTAAAACACTGTATTACTAAAAATCACACTTTATTACTTACTGTTGTATACAGTACAATTTATATTTAGCACTTATTGCGTCCGCACTTTTCAACTGCTCATGACTTAATGCCTTCCGACAAACGTTGTCGCCCCACAATCTCTAGACAATCCCTACTACTCGTTTCTACGGCGAGGGCGCTACTGCGACTCAAATAACAAACTATACTCATCATGAGTATAGTTTGTAGTTAGCTATTACTTTTTAGAGATAACAATTGTACATAACGGTCTATAATTATCACTACATAGTATAAAACTAAGTTACTTCCGCTGTCTGTCTGTCCCTATGTAAGCTTAGATCTTTAAAACTACGCAACCGATTTTGATGCTGTTTTTTTCACTAGATAGAATGATTTAAGAGCAATGTTTATATACTTATATTGCATGCATATATAATTTCAGGGGTTTTTAATGTGATGCCATACATAAATATATTTTTTTTGCTTACTTTGCAAACGCTGGCTGAACTCTATGAGATAGATCAAAATAATGTACTACAGTATTGTTCACCTTAAAAATTAGGTAATTCTCTTATATTACTCATATTAAAAATCTGAATCCATCTAAACTTTTTTCCCCGGGATTTCTTGCACATTATTCTCTACAGAGATCTACGCTTTGGAATTAGCATCATTTTTTCTGACTGACTGATTTCTTGACATTTCAAGAGGGCCTGTAAATGGTTTATTTGAAATAAAATACTTTGAATCTGTAATGTTTTGATTCCCCTAATTCTTCTGGTACTGGTAATCAGATTTACCGTTCCAATTTAAACGCCTACAATTTCCGGTAAAGATATCTTTTGCAATGACCAATAATAAATCGCAGGGTCAAACTTTCACGTTGCAACGTTATTGATCGTTATTTGATCGTTGAGTGCTTTTCACATGGCTAGTTATATGTTGCTCTTTCAAGAGTGACCTCTAAAAAACATGTTCGTATTATCTAATGACAGAAAAAAACTGTCAACGTTTTATATAAAGACATTCTGTAGTATAATTAGTACTGGCGACCCGCCCCGGCTTCGCACGGGTGCAAAACGGCATCAAAATCCGTTGCGTAGTTTTAAAGATCTAAGCGTACACACAGGGGACAAACCGCGGAAAGCTACTTTGTTTTATACTATTATGTGATCAGCATTGCACCCGTGTGAAACCGGGTTGGGTCACTAGTATGGGAAGAAAACTGAAAACTGTAAATTTATAGTTACGTAACAAAAAAAAACGTGTTTTTACAATTCGGAAAAATGAAAATTCATAGTGTACTTCTCGATGACCTAGAATCCTTAAATTTGATGAAGCAAGGTCTCTTAGCACAAGTATAGGAAAAAATTTGAAAACTGTAAAGGACATGGTAAAAATGGCCTATGAACCAACACGAATGAAATATTTACTATAATTACTAGTTCTTTTAATAATATACATTACTTATATTTTAATAGAACGGACACTTTTTAATTTTGAAAACATTTTAGAAAGTATTCACTTTCGTCCCTAGCTTCCGTCATAAGAATTTGAAGTTTTTAATAGGCAAAGGTATTATAGCTTATACAGCCAAGTCTTCGTAACAGCACTCTTAATAAGAGTTTGACACAAACAAGCGTCAGTATTCTCAACACTTGATGTACGATAATGATTTTTAGTTACAAACAGTCCGCTATGATGTCGTGGAACCATAATAAGCCTAATCAAAAAACTCGATTGAAAGCGCTGTTTGAAATAAGCAATAATATCGACACTGACAGTTGACCAATTGACAGATGACAACATTTGAAATTTGGTAGTAATGTCATTCAATAATAAATGCTAAGTTATTGCTACGTATCGAATGTTGTAATTATAACCTCAAAATCCGAAAGTGTTTTGATTTTTTCAAAATTCTCAAATGCGTCCGTTGTTTTAATAAAGGTTTAATCGAATATATACATTATCTAAAACCCAAACACCTCCCTGTTGGATCTAAGGCGAGCTATGTATGGACGACGAGCAATGTCCTTTATGAAGTTACACCACAAAAAAAAAATTCTTAACTCAATTTTGGAATTGAACTGTTTTCATAGTGTGACTGTCTGTCACTTACTCCAAATTAATAACAAGATATTATATTTATTTTTATACACCACGAATGGCACCGGGCCTCTTGGACCCTCATAAATTGTCCTTTTAATGAAAGGGCCGTGTCATATTCCCTTTTGTAACACTCTCAGTCTCTTTAATTTCATAACTGTAGTTTATTCTTCCTTATCCCCTTCAATGTAATGTTATCAATGTATTCCCAACCCCAATTGTTTTAATTTTGTTTTTCGCCATCCCCTCCTTGTCCTGCTAGCTTTCTAAGTCGGGACGAGGTGATATATTTCTTGGGAATACATTAAAATCGGTGGGGGCCTGTCCAAGTCACGGGGTTGAGGGCCACAGGGATGAGCGGAGGTTGGAGCTCTCCTTTCTCCTTAGGGAGAACCGACCTTCATACCTGCATGTAGGTAAATTTTATCAGCCCAAGGTCATTTAGGAGTATAATAGGTAAGTTTGTGAGGAACCCTCAGTGCGCGAGTCCGACTTGCAGATGTCATGTTTTTTTTATTATCGTATTGTAAATAGAAGATGTAAATGGTAAAATTAAAACGATTTACTGATCTGAAATGTGATTCGTCAATATCGTGTTCTTTGGGCCCTCTTCAATGTCTTTATGGAACATATTCACCGCCGGCTCGTAAAACGTGTGACTCTAAGTTTGTCTTTAAGTTTTGGAAACAAATAGAAGTCGCAGGGTGCGAGGTCCGGCTGTAAGGCAAGTGCGTCATCAATTTTCATTTGACATGACATTTGAAACTTGAAGGTTTCAATTGTAGAACTCATAGGCTCTTGTTACCTAAGCACCTATCTCGGAAACTTTATTGTGTTTTGTTTTGATTTGGTTTGGAACAAAAGACAAGAAAGAAAAGGTATCGGATATGTTTCTTTATTTTCACTTTACAAATATTATGATTGATCGCAAAGTAAGACATAACTATGGTGACGAGGCCTGACTTACGCGAGCATTCTCCTTGTGCGTAGATTCAATTTAATTTATACATCATACATGTACATTTTTTTACATTAATCTTCGAGGCACTATTAGTTAAAACAGAAGAAATAAAAGGTCAGTAGCTTTTATTTAGAATTTATTAAGGATCTCTCCACAAAAGGATGCACTTCGGCATTCATCGTCGATCTTCAGAACCCCACATGAGGTTCTGCAGCTTGAATATTGCCTTTTTTGTGTATACAAATATAACGTTAACAAGTTACAAAACTTCTATGTGATTAATTCTGCGACTGAAGAGAAGATAGAAGAGGATCCGAAGATATGATAATTTTATTTTTTCTGTAGTTATTGATTGTATAATAGTGTACATTTACTCTCTGTGGATTGGTAAATTGTGAAACTTAGGTCTTCTGGTTTTTAAATGTACTTTCATTAACATTTTGTCTACCGTATGGTATTGGACGTAATGAATAGTAACCATCCCATCACTTCACGTGGATCTCGGTCGTAAGATTCTTTCTGATATTTATTATTTAATATTCCAGTTATTTTTTATTAAAGTATTGTAAATGAAAGACGTAAATGGCAGAATAAAACGACTTGCTGACCTGAAATATGTGTTTCGTCAATATCGTTCATCTAAGGAACAACACATTGCGGTTCTCGAGTTAGATAGTGACTATATCCGCTAAATAGATTTGCGCACAGTCTCATCTTTCTCGAGATCTTCTTTGTGAGTAATACTGCGACAGAAGAGATGTAAAAAGAAGAACTCAAGAGAAGAAAAACTAGGAACTGAATATGTGTTTCGTCAATATCGTTCCTCTTCGGAACTACACATTGCGGTGTTCGAGTTAGAAGGTGATTATATGCGTAAATTTACACCATATGTATTTAACTATTTAATGTTGTCTTTTGTACAGTTACGTGTTTTTTATTGTTTGTGTGTATTGTAGGATTAGTATCAGGAGTAAAACACTGTATTACTAAAAATCACACTTTATTACTTACTGTTGTATACAGTACAATTTATATTTAGCACTTATTGCATCCGCACTTTTCAACTGCTCATGACTTAATGCCTTCCGACAAACGTTGTCGCCCCACAATCTCTAGACAATCCCTACTACTCGTTTCTACGGCGAGGGCGCTACTGCGACTCAAATAACAAACTATACTCATGGTCTATTACTTTTTAGAGATAACAATCGTACATAACCGTCTATAATTATCACTACATAGTATAAAACTATGTTACTTCCGCTGTCTGTCTGTCCCTATGTAAGCTTAGATCTTTAAAACTACGCAACCGATTGTGATGCTGTTTTTTTCACTAGATAGAATGATTTAAGAAAAATGTTTATATATATATAATGCATGCGTAATAATGTCGACAAACACTGATAATTTTAGTGACATGGTAAAAAATGGCCTATGAACCAACACGCATGAAATCTATAATTACTAGATCTTTTAATAATATACATTACTTATATTTTAATAGAACGGACACTTTTTAATTTCGAATACACTTTTTTCATCCCCTGTCTGTCTGTCCCTATGTAAGCTTAGATCTTAAAAACAACGCAACGGATTTTGGTGCTGTTTTTTTTCAGTAGATAGAATGATTTAAGAGCAATGTTTATATATATATATATATTGCATGCATAATAATGTAGACAAACACTGCTAATTTCAGGAGTTTTAAATGTGATGCCATACATACATTTTTTTTTTTGCTTACTTTGCAAACGCTGGCTGAACTCTATGAGATAGATCAAAATAATGTACTACAGTATTGTACACCTTAAAAATTAGGTTGTTCTCTTATATTACTCGTATTAAAAAGCTGAATCCATCTAAACTTTTTTCCCCGGAGTTTCTGGCACATTATTCTCTACAGAGATCTACGCTTTGGAATTAGCATCATTTTTACTGACTGACTGACTTCTTGACATTTCGAGAGGGCCTGTAAATGGTTTATTTGAAATAAAATGCTTTGAATCTGTAATGTTTTGATTCCCCTAATTCTTCTGGTACTGGTAATCAGATTGACCGTTCCAATTTAAACGCCTACAATTTCCGGTAAAGATATCTCTTGCAATGACCAATAATAAATCGCAGGGTCAAACTTTCCCGTTGCAACGTTGTTGATCGTTATTTGGTCGTTGAGTGTTTTTCACATGGCTAGTTATATGTCGCTCTTTCAAGAGTGACCTCAAAAAAAAACATGTTCGTATAATCTAATGACAGAAAAAAACTGTGAACGTTGTATATAAAGACATTCTGTAGTATAATTAGTACTGGCGACCCGCCCCGGCTTCGCACGGGTGCAAAACGGCATCAAAATCCGTTGCGTAGTTTTAAAGATCTAAGCGTACATAGGGACAAACAGCGGAAAGCTACTTTGTTTTATACTATTATGTGATCAGCATTGCACCCGTGTGAAACCAGGTTGGGTAACTAGTATAGGAAGAAAACTGAAAACTGTAAATTTGTAGTTACGTAACAAAAAAAGAACGTTTTTTACAATTCGGAAAAATGAAAATTCATAGGGTACTTTTCGTTGACCTAGAATCCTGAAATTTGACATGAAGCAAGGTTTCTTGGCACAAGTATAGGAAAAAATTTGAAAACTGTAAAGGACATGGTAAAAATGGCCTATGAACCAACACGAATGAAATATTTACTATAATTACTAGTTCTTTTAATAATTTACTAAGTAATGTAAATTTTATTTTAATAGAACGGACACTTTTTAGTTTCGAAAACATTTTAGAAAGTATTCACTTTCGTCCTTAGCTTCCGTCATAAGAATTTGAGGTTTTTAATAGGCAAAGGTATTATAGCTCAAACAGCCGTTCGTAACAGCACTCTTAATAAGAGTTTGACACAGACAAGCGTCAGTATTCTCAACACTTGATGTACGATAATGATTTTTAGTTACAAACAGTCCGCTATGATGTCGTGGAACCATAATAAGCCTTATCAAAAAAACTCGATTGAAAGCGCTGTTTGAAATAAGCAATAATATCGACACTGACAGTTGACCAATTGACAGATGACAACATTTGAAATTTGGTAGTAATGTCATTCAATAATAAATGCTAAGTTATTGCTACGTATCGAATGTTGTAATTATAACCTCAAAATCCGAAAGTGTTTTGATTTTTTCAAAATTCTCAAATGCGTCCGTTGTTTTAATATAGGTTTAATCGAATATATACATTATCTAAAACCCAAACACCTCCCTGTTGGATCTAAGGCGAGCTATGTATGGACGACGAGCAATGTCCTTTATGAAGTTACACCACAAAAAAAAAATCTTAACCCAATTTTGGAATTGAAGTTTTCATAGTGTGACTGTCTGTCACTTACTCCAAATTAATAACAAGATATTATATTTATTTTTATACACCACGAATGGCGCCGGGCCTCTTGGACCCTCATAAATTGTCCTTTTAATGGAAGGGCCTTGTTATATTCCCTTTTGTAACCCTCTCAGTTTCTTAAATTTCATAACTCAAAAGAAAAGTCGTTTATTCTTCCTTATCCCCTTCAATGTAATGTTATCAATGTATTCCCAAATCCAATTGTTTTTACCTGTCGGACAGGTACATCATCTACCCTGGTCACCAGGGAGAGTGGAAACGGCGAGAGATGTCGTGCGGTGTTCCGCAGGGATCGGTACTAGGACCGCCCTTGTGGAACATCGGCTACGACTACGTGCTGCGCGGCGACCTCCCTGACGGGGTCAGCGTGGTCTGCTACGCAGACGACACGCTGGTTCTGGCTCAGGGAGAGTCGTACCAGGCGGCGGTCGAATTAGCGACACGCGGGGTTGCGATAGTCGTTGATAGGATCCAGCAGTTGGGACTCGAGGTGGCGCTACACAAGTCCGAGGCCATGTGTTTTCACGGCCCTCGGAGCGCGCCGCCTCGGCGCTCCCAATTAACGGTAGGAGGAGTTCACATCGGCGTCGGGTCGACGATGAAGTACTTGGGACTCGTCCTCGACAGCCGGTGGAATTTCGAGGAGCACTTCCGACGTCTGGCTCCCAAACTGAATCGGAACGGGGCTGCCCTCAAGCGGCTCCTGCCCAACCTCGGAGGCCCAGACGCCTCCTGCCGGAGGCTCTACGCAGGTATCGTCCAGTCCATGGCCCTTTATGGGGCGCCGGTATGGGCGCCGTCGCTGCGAAAGCGACCGGCGGCCCAGCTGAACGCTTGCCAGAGGGTCATGGCCATACGGATGGTGCGGGGATACCGCACGGTTTCCCGCGAAGCGGCGAGCCTCCTTGCTGGCCAGCCACCATGGGATCTGGTGGCAAAAGACCTTGCGCGCATGCACGATCTGCGCGTGGAGATGCAACGTCGGGGCGAAACTCCGCTGCCGCGACAAGTCGCGGCATGGCGGGCAGAGCTCCGGCGGGGTCTCATGGCGGAATGGCGACAGCGACTATCGCAACCCAGTGCTGGGCACGTCATAATTATGGCGGTAAGTCCCCTCTTTGAGGAATGGCTGGAAAGGCAACACGGCGTCCTTACCTTCCGCATGACGCAGGTCCTCACCGGACATGGTAAGTTCGGGAGGTTCCTGCACCGGATTCATGCGGAAGAAACGCCCGGGTGCCACCATTGTGTGGACCGCCCGGAGGACACGGTGGAGCACACGGTGGAGGTGTGCCCTGCTTGGGCAGAGCAACGCCGTGTCCTCGTGGGGGCGATCGGCGGCGGCGATCTCTCGCGCCGGGCTTTGGTACAGGCCATGGTCCGGAGCGAGGAGGAGTGGCAGGCGGTCGCCTCCTTCTGCGAAGCAGTAATGCTAGCAAAGGAGGCGGCCGATCGCGTGAGGCAACGGCAACGGTCCTCACGCCCCAATCGCCGCCGGGATTCCGATCCCGATTTCCGGCCATCGTAGGTGCAGGCTTGCGGACGGCGAGCAATGGGTGGCTCGCCATCCGACCGTCCGGTAACCGCCCGGAACGAGCCCAAGTCGTCGACGGCGCGTGCTGTTCCACGCGCGCCTCAAGGAGATGTCAGCAACTGTAGGGGCCTAGAAGGGTCGAAGCCTACTGGGGCCAAGGGTCTGATTCTGAAAGGAAGACTCGGCCCTGGTACGAAAGGCAACGAAGGAACAGGAGTGGGTTTTTAGTCAGTAAAAGTCTGACACTATCTCCCGCCCCGCCCAAGGGCGGGGGATGTCATAAGATGATTTTCCCACCGAAAAAAAAAAAAAAAAAAAAAAAAAAAAAAAAAAAAAAAAAAAATCCAATTGTTTTAATTTGGTTTTTCGCCATCCCCTCCTTGTCCTCCTAGCTTTCTAAGTCGGGACGAGGTGATATATTTCTTGGGAATACATTAAAATCGGTGGGGGCCTGTCCAAGTCTCCTTTCTCTTTAGAGAGAACCGACCTTCATACCTGCATGTAGGTAAATCTTATCAGCTTAAGGTCATTTAGGAGTATAATAGGTAAGTTTGTGTGGAACCCTCAGTGCGCGAGTCCGACTTGCAGATGTCATGTTTTTTTATTATCGTATTGTAAATGGAAGATGTAAATGGTAGAATTACGAACGAAACGATTTACTGATCTGAAATGTGATTCGTCAATATCGTGTTCTTTGGGCCCTCTTCAATGTCTTTATGGAACATATTCACCGCCGATTCAGGGCTCGTAAAACGTGTGACTCTAAGTTTGTCTTTAATTTTTGGAAACAAATAGAAGTCGCAGTGTGCGAAGTCCGGGCTGTAAAGCGAGTGCATCATCAATTTTCATTTGACATGACATTTGAAACTTGAAGGTTTCAATTGTGGAACTGATAGGCTCTTGTTACCTTAGCCCCTATCTCGGAAACTTTATTGTGTTTTGTTTTTGATTTGGTTTGGAACAAAATACAAAAAAGAAAAGGTATCGAATATGTTTCTTTACTTTCACTTTACAAATATTATGATTGATCGCAAAGTAAGACATAACTATGGTGACGAGGCCTGACTTACGTGAGCATTCTCCTTGTGGGTAGATTCAATTTAATTTATACATCATACAAGTACATTACTTTAACATTAATCTTCGAGGCACTATTAGTTAAAACAGAAGAAATAAATGGTCAGTAGCTTTTATGTAGAATTTATTAAGGATCTCTCCACAAAAGGATGCGCTTCGGCATTCATCGTCGATCTTCGGAACCCCACATGAGGTTTTGCAGCTTGATTATTGCCTATTTTGTGTATACAAATATAACGTAAACAAGATGTGATTAATTCTGCGACTGAAAAGAAGATAGAAGAGGATCCGAAGATATCATATTTTTATTTTTTCTGTAGTTATTGATTGTATAATAGTGTACATTTACTCTCTGTGGATTGGTAAATTGTGAAACTTAGGTCTACTGGTCCACGGACGCGTAGCTTCATAGACGTTTATTAAATGTACTTTTATTAACCTTTTGTCTACTGTATGGTTTCGGACGTAAAGAATAGTAACCATCCCATCACTTCACGTGGATCTCGGTCATAAGATTCTTTTTGATATTTATTATTTAATATTCCAGTTATTTTTTTATTACGTTATTGTAAATAAAAGACGTAAATGGCAGAAGAAAACGATTTGCTCACCCGAAATATGTGTTTCGTCAATATCGTTCATCTAAGGAACAACACATTGCGGTTCTCGAGTTAGATAGTGACTATATCCGCTAAATAGATTTGCGCATAGCCTCATCGTACTCGAGATCTTCTTTGTGAGTAAAACTGCGACAGAAGAGATGAAAAAAGAAGAACCGAAGAGAAGCAAAAATAGGAACTGAATATGTGTTTCGTCAATATCGTTCCTCTAATGCCTTCCGACGAACGTTGTTGCCCCATAATCTCTAGACAATCCCTGCTACACTGACAGTTGACCAATTGACAGATGACAACATTTGAAATTTGGTAGTAATGTCATTCAGTAGTAAATGCTAAGTTATTGCTACGTATCGAATGTTGTTATTGACGTAATTATAACCTCAAAATCCGAAATTGATTTTTTCAGAATTCTCAAAAGTGTCCGTTGTTTTAATTTAGGTTTAATCGAATATATACATTATCTAAAACCCAAACACCTTTCTGTTGGATTTTAGGCGAGCTATGTATGGACGACGAGCAATGTCCTTTATGAAGTTACACCACAAAAAAAAATTCTTAACTCAATTTTGGAAGTGATTTTTTTTTTATTTTATTAATTGATAGGCTTGCGTTTGACCACTATCTCACCTGATGGTAAGCGATGATGTGGCCGAAGATGGAGCACGCTTGCCTAGAAGTAACCTATTCACTCTTGACTTAAAGACCCCTAGGTTGTAGCTATCAGGGAACACAGAATCCGGCAGGGAATTCCACTCCTTAGCTGTACGCAATATGAATGTGTTCCCAAAACGTTTTGTACGTATGGGTGGGATGTCCACCATGTACCGATGGCGCAACGCCGTAAGTCTAGTGGTCCGATGATGGAACGGACTTGGTGGAATTAAATTGTGCAATTCCAACGCACACTCCCCGAAGTGTAATCGATAGAAAACCGACAGGCCAGCAACTCGGCGTCGATGCTCTAGGCTTTGGAGTTTAGATTCGACAAGTGCATCATCACCGATGATCCTCCTGGCTCGCCTCTCAATCGACTCCAGAGCACCAAGCTGGTATTTGGCAGACTCATCCCAAAGATGAGAGCAGTATTCCATACACGATCGAACTTGCGCTTGATAAAGTTTAAGCAGCTGTTCCGGCGTGAAGTTCTGTCTCACCTTGGCTAAGATCCCTAATTTTTTGGCAGCTTGTTGAACTTTAGCCTCGATGTAACATGTTTTCTTAGTGTGACTGTCTGTCACTTACTCCAAATTAATAACAAGATATTATATTTATTTTTAAACACCACGAATGGCGCCGGGCCTCTTGGACTCTCATAAATTGTCCTTTTAATGAAAGGGCCCTGTCATATTCCCTTTTGTAACCCTCTCAGTCTCTAAAATTTCATAACTCAAAAGAAAAGTAGTTTATTCTACCTTATACCCTTCAATATATTCCCAACCCCAATTGTTTTTATTTTGTTTTCGCCATCCCCTCCTTGTCCCCCTAGCTTTCTAAGTCGGGACGAGGTGATATATTTCTTGGGAATATATTAAAATCGGTGGGGGCCTGTCCAAGTCACGGGGTTGAGGGCCACAGGGATGAGCGGAGGTTAGAGCTCTCCTTTCTCCTTAGGGAGAACCGACCTTCATACCTGCTTGTAGGTAAATTCAGGAAAAACGAAAATTTTATCAGCCTAGGGTCATTTAGGAACAGTCACAATAGGTAAGTTTGTGTGGAACCCTCAGTGTGCGAGTCCGACTTGCAGATGTCATATTTTGTTTTATTATCGTATTGTAAATGGCAGATGTAAATGGTAGAATTAAAATGATTTACTGATCTGAAATGTGATTTGTCAATATCGTGTTCTTTGGGCCCTCTTCATTGTCTTTATGGAACATATTCACCGCCGATTCATGGCTCGTAAAACGTGTGACTCTAAGTTTGTCTTTAATTTTTGGAAACAATTAGAAGTCGCAGAGTTCGAGGTCCGGGCTGTAAGGCGAGTGCGTCATAAATTTTCATTTGACATGACATTTGAAACTTGAAGGTTTCAATTGTGGATCTGATAGGTTCTTGTTACCTTAGCCTCTATCTCGGAAACTTTATTGTATTATGTTTTGATTTGGTTTGGAACAAAAGACAAGAAAGAAAAGGTATCGGGTATGTTTCTTTATTTTCACTTTATAAATATTATGATTGATCGCAAAGTAAGACATAACTATGGTGACGAGGCCTGACTTACGTGAGCATTCTCCTTGTGGGTAGATTCAATTTAATTTATACATGTACATTTTTTTAACATTAATCTTCGAGGCACTATTAGTTAAAACGAAGAAATAAATGGTCAGTAGCTTTTATGTAGAATTTATTAAGGATATCTCCACAAAAGTATGCGCTTCGGCATTCATCGTCGATCTTCGGAACCCCACATGAGGTTCTGCAGCTTGATTATTGCCTATTTTATGTATACAAATATAACGTAAACAAGTTACAAAACTTCTATGTGATTAATTCTGCGACTGAAGAGAAGATAGAAGCGTAGTTTCATAGACGTTTGTTAAATGTACTTTCATCAACATTTTGTCTACCGTATGGTTTCTGACGTAAAGAATAGTAACCATCCCATCACTTCACGTGGATCTCGGTCGTAAGATTCTTTTCGATATTTATTATTTAATATCCCAGTTATTTTTTTATTAAGGTATGTAAATGAAAGACGTAATGGCAGAATAAAACGACTTGCTGACCTGAAATATGTGTTTCGTCACTATCGTTCATCTTCGGAATAACACATTGCGCTTCTCGAGTTAGATGGTGATTATATGCGCTGAGTAGATTTGACCATTAATTGCCATCAAACTTGAGATTCTCTTTGTCTTTCTGCGACAGAAGAGATGAAAGTAGAAGAACCGAAGAGAAGAATAAATAGGAACTGACCATATGTATTATACTGTCTATTGTTGTTGTTTGTAAAAATATTTGTTTTTGTTTGTTTGTAATGTTGTAAAGGATGCTCACTCGTGAAGCAAATGCTTCTGGTGAATACCTTCTTGATATTTATTCTTTAATATTCTAGTTAGTTTTTTATTAAGGCATTGTGAACGGAAGACGTAAATGGCAGAATAAAACGATTTGCTGACCTGAAATATGTGTTTCGTCAATATCGTTCATCTTTGGAACAACACATTGCGGTTCTCGAGTTAGATGGTGATTATATCCGCTAAATAGATTTAGTCTCATTTTACTCGAGATCTTCTTTGTGAGTAATACTGCGACAGAAGAGATGAAAAAAGAAGAACCGAAGAAAAGGAAAAATTTGAACTGAATATGTGTTTCGTCAATATCGTTCCTCTTCGGTACTACACATTGCGGTGTTCGAGTTAGAAGGTGATTATATGCGTAAATTTGCATCATATGAATTTTCTGTTTAATGTAGTCTTTTATACAGTTACGTGTTTTTTTATTGTTTGTGTGTATTGTAGGATTAGTATCAGGAGTAAAACACTGTATTACTAAAAATCACACTTTATTACTTACTGTTGTATACAGTACAATTTATATTTAGCACTTATTGCGTCCGCACTTTTCAACTGCTCATGACTTAATGCCTTCCGACAAACGTTGTCGCCCCACAATCTCTAGACAATCTTTACTACTCGTTTCTACGGCGAGGGCGCTACTGTGACTCAAATAACAAACTATACTCACAATCTATTACTTTTTAGAGATAACAATTGTACATAACGGTCTATAATTATCACTACATAGTAAAAAACTAAGTTACTTCCGCTGTCTGTCTGTCCCTATGTAAGCTTAGATCTTTAAAACTACGCAACCGATTTTGATGCTGTTTTTTTTCAGTAGATAGAATGATTTAAGAGCAATGTTTATATATATATTGCATGCATAATAATGTAGACAAACACTGATCATTTCAGGGGTTTTTAATGTGATGCCATACATAAATATATTTTTTTTGCTTTCTTTGCAAACGCTGGCTGAACTCTATGAGATAGATCAAAATAATGTACTACAGTATTGTACACCTTAAAAATTTGGTTGTTCTCTTATATTACTCGTATTAAAAAGCTGAATCCATCTAAACTTTTTTCCCCGGAGTTTCTGGCACATTATTCTCTACAGAGATCTACGCTTTGGAATTAGCATCATTTTTACTTACTGACTGACTTCTTGACATTTCGAGAGGGCCTGTAAAGGGTTTATTTGAAATAAAATGCTTTGAATCTGTAATGTTTTGATTCCCCTAATTCTTCTGGTACTGGTAATCAGATTGACCGTTCCAATTTAAACGCCTACAATTTCCGGTAAAGATATATTTTGCAATGACCAATAATAAATCGCAGGGTCAAACTTTCACGTTGCAACGTAATTGATCGTTATTTTATCGTTGAGTGTTTTTCACATGGCTAGTTATATGTCGCTCTTTCAAGAGTGACCTCAAAAAAAACATGTTCGTATTATCTAATGACAGAAAAAAACTGTGAACGTTGTATATAAAGACATTCTGTAGTATAATTAGTACTGGCGACCCGCCCCGGCTTCGCACGGGTGCAAAACGGCATCACAATCCGTTGCGTAGTTTTAAAGATCTAAGCGTACATAGGGACAAACAGCGGAAAACTACTTTGTTTTATACTATTATGTGATCAGCATTGCACCCGTGTGAAACCAGGTTGGGTAACTAGTATAGGAAGAAAACTGAAAACTGTAAATTTGTAGTTACGTAACAAAAAAAGAACGTTTTTTACAATTCGGAAAAATGAAAATTCATAGGGTACTTCTCGTTGACCTAGAATCCTGAAATTTGACATGAAGCAAGGTTTCTTGGCACAAGTATAGGAAAAAATTTGAAAACTGTAAAGGACATGGTAAAAATGGCCTATGAACCAACACGAATGAAATATTTACTATAATTACTAGTTCTTTTAATAATTTACTAAGTAATGTAAATTTTATTTTAATAGAACGGACACTTTTTAGTTTCGAAAACATTTTAGAAAGTATTCACTTTCGTCCTTAGCTTCCGTCATAAGAATTTGAGGTTTTTAATAGGCAAAGGTATTATAGCTCATACAGCCAAGTCTTTGTAACAGCACTTTGACAAAGACAAGCGTCAGTATTCTCAACATTTGATATACGATACTGATTTTTAGTTACAAACAGTCCGCTATGAGTTCGTGAAACCATAATAAGCCTTATCAAAAAACTCGATTGAAAGCGCTGTTTGAAACGAGCAATAAT
Source organism: Mythimna pallens (assembly GCA_961205895.1). NCBI lineage: Eukaryota > Metazoa > Arthropoda > Insecta > Lepidoptera > Noctuidae > Mythimna > Mythimna pallens. The sequence continues at coordinate 4,592,483 of OY540824.1, forward strand.
ATCAACACTGACAGTTGACCAATTGACAGATGACAACACATTGCGGTTCTCGAGTTAGATGGTGATTATATCCGCTAAATAGATTTGCGCATAGTCTCATCTTACTCGAGATCTTCTTTGTGAGTAATACTGCGACAGAAGAGATGAAAAAAGAAGAACCGAAGAGAAGGAACAATTTGAACTGAATATGTGTTTCGTCAATATCGGTCCTCTTCGGTACTACACATTGCGGTGTTCGAGTTAGAAGGTGATTATATGCGTAAATTTGCACCGTATGTATTTTACTGTTTAATGTTGTCTTTTATACAGTTACGTGTTTTTTATTGTTTGTGTGTATTGTAGGATTAGTATCAGGAGTAAAACATTGTATTACTAAAACTTACACTTTACTACTTACTGCTGTATACAGTACAATTTATATTTAGCACTTATTGCGTCCGCACTTTTCAACTGCTAATGACTTAATGCCTTCCGACGAACGTTGTCGCCTCACAATCTATAGACAATCCCTACTACTCGTTTCTACAGCGAGGGCGATACTGCAACTCAAATAACAAACTATACTCATGATCTAATACTTTTTAGAGATAACAATTGTACATAACGATCTATAATTATCACTACATAGTATTAAACTAAGTTACTTCCGCTGTCTGTCTGACCCTGTATGAAGATATCACAATTTTATATTTTCTGTATTTATTGATTGTTTAAATGTTGTAATATATGTTTACACCCTGTGGATTGTGTACATTGTGAAACTTAGGTCTACTGTCCGCGGACGCGTAGCTTCATAGATGCTTATTAAATCTACTTTTATTAACATTTTGTCTACCGTATGGTATCGGACGTAAATAATAGTAACCATCCCATCACTTCACGTGGGACTCGGTCGTAAGATTCTTTTTGATATTTATAATTCCAGTTATTATTTTATTAAGGCATTGTAAATGGAAGACGTTAATGGCAGAATAAAACGATTTGCTGACCTGAAATATGTGTTTCGTCAATATCGTTCATCTTCGTATTAACACATTGCGGTTCTCGAGTTAGATGGTGATTGTTTGCGTTAAATAGATTTGCCTACAGTCTCGTCTTACTCGAGATCTTATTTGTGAATAATTCTGCGACAGAAGAGATGAAAGAAGAAGAACCGAAGAGAAGAAAAAATAGGAACTGACTAAAAAAATATGTGTTTCTGTTTGTTTGTAATGTTGCAAAGGTTGCTCACTCGTGAAGCCAATGCTTCTGGTGAATACCTTTTTGATATTTAAACTATAATTTTTCTGTTATTTTTTTGTTAAGGCATTGTAAATGGAAGACGTAAATGGCAGAAAAAATCGACTTGCTGACCTGACATATGTGTTTCGTCAATATCGTTCATCTTCGGCACAACACATTGTGGTTCTCGAGTTAGATTGGTGATTATATGCGCTGAGTAGATTTGACCAGTAGTGGCCATCTATCACGAGATCCTCTTTGTGACTAATTCTGCGACAGAAGAGATGAAAGAAGAAGAACCGAAGAGAAGAAAAAATAGGAACTGACTATATGTATTTTACTGTATAATGTTGTTGTTTGTAAAAATATTTGTTTATGTTTGTTTGTAATGTTGTTAAGGATGCTCGCTCGTGAAGCAAATGCTTCTGGTAAGTATCATCTTGACATTTATTCCTTAATGTCCCAGTTTTTTTTTTATCAACGTATTGTAAATGGAAGATGTAAATGGCAGAATAAATCGACTTGCTGACCTGAAATATGTGTTTCGTCAATATCGTTCATCTTCGGCACAACACATTGTGGTTCTCGAGTTAGATGATGATTATATGCGATGAGTAGATTTGACCAGTTGTGGCCATCTAACACGAGATCCTCTTTGTGAGTAATTCTGCGACAGAAGAGATGAAAAAAGAAGAACCGAAGAGAAGAAAAAATAGGAACTGACCACATGTATTTTACTGTAAAATGTAGTTCGGAAAAATGAAAATTCATAAGGTACTTCTCGTTGACCTAGAATCCTGAAATTTGATGAAGCAAGGTCTCTTAGCACAAGTATAGGAAAAAATTTGAAAACTGTAAAGGACATGGTAAAAAATGAACTATGAACCAACACGCATGAAATCTATAATTACTTGTTCTTTATTAATATACATTACTTATATTTTAATAGAACGGACACTTTTTAATTTCGAAAACATTTTAGAAAATATTCACTTTCGTCCTTAGCTTCCGTCATAACAATTTGCGGTTTTAATAGGCAAAGGTATTATAGCTCATACAGCCAAGTCTTTGTAACAGCACTTTGACAAAGACAAGCGTCAGTATTCTCAACATTTGATATACGATAATGATTTTTAGTTACAAACAGTCTGCTATGAGTTCGTGAAACCATAATAAGCCTTATCAAAAAACTCGATTGAAAGCGCTGTTTGAAACGAGCAATAATATCAACACTGACAGTTGACCAATTGACAGATGACAATATTTGACATTTGGTAGTAATGTCATTCAGTAATAAATGCTAAGTTATTGCTACATAACGAATGTTTTTATTGACGTAATTATAACCTCAAAATCCGAAAGTGTTTCGATTTTTTCAGAATTTTCAAAAGTGTCCGTTGTTTTAATTTAGGTTTAATCGAATATATACATTATCTAAAACCCAAAGAGTAATTACACCCCCACACCACAAAAAAAAAATTCTTAACTCAATTTTGGAATTGAACTGTTTTCATAGTGTGACTGTCCGTCACTTACTCCAAATTAATAACAATATATTATATTTATTTTTAAACACCACGAATGGCACCGGGCCTCTTGGACCCTCATAAATTGTCCTTTTAATGAAAGGGCCCTGTCATATTCCCTTTTGTAACCCTCTCAGTCTCTTAAATTTCATAACTCAAAAGAAAAGTAGTTTATTCTTCCTTATCCCCTTCAATGTATTCCCAACCCCAATTGTTTTAATTTGGTTTTTCGCCATCCCCTCCTTGTCCCCCTAGCTTCTAAGTCGGGACGAGGTGATATATTTCTTGGGAATACATTAAAAACGGTGGGGGCCTGTCCAAGCCACGGGGTTGAGGGCCACAGGGATGAGCGGAGGTTGGAGCTCTCCTTTCTCCTTAGGGAGAACCGACCTTCATACCTGCATTTAGGTAATTTTTATCAGCCTAGGGTCATTTAGGAACAGTTACAATAGGCAAGGTTGTGTGGAACCCTCAGTGCGCGAGTCTGACTTGCAGATGTCATGTTTTTTTTTATTATCGTTTGGAGGTAGACGGAACAGAGAGTAAAGTCCCGCAAATCTCCGTTGAAAAGGGAGGATCCTCCGACCAGACGGTTGTTATGTCTGGTGGGCTACTACTGCCCGATAGATGATTTTCGGGCTGTTCTATATGTTCTAAACGCGCGGAGAACTTTGATTGCGCGATGCAGGATTAGTTCTTATGTGACGTCATAGATGTCGCTACATCACTCCCCTCCGGAGATCGGAGATCGATGGTTCTTGATGCTTCTTGATGCGTGCCAGGCCAGTGGTAGGTTGGTTCCAGTGGGTCGGAACCGAATGCCGCATAGTTCTCGGTGAGTCGGAACTGTCTGCGGTGATGCCCCAGTGAGTCGGGGTGGTGCTATCCCAGTGAGTCGGGATGATGCCCCAGTGAGTCGGGGTGATGATGTCCCAGTGAGTCGGGATGATGCTGCAGGCTCCAGTGAATCGGAGTAGTGCTGCTGGCTCCAGTGAGTCGGAGCGGTGCTGTGCGATGTAGTGGCTTGACTGCTTGCGTCGACCAGGAGAGGTTCTTCATAGCTCTTCATGTGACTGGCCGAAGGTGCGGTGTGATTAGCCAAGGTCGCTGATGAGGCTGAGGGTGATGACCAGGTATGACCAGGTAGGCATGCTGGTGGTCAGGATACCCTTTAAAGCCGTGGGTGCTGGCTGTATGGCTCGGTGCTCGAAAGCTTGAGGAAGTGATGATGACGTCACGAAGTAGTTGCTGCACGAAGGCTGCGCTGACGTTCTTTGTCGAGGGTCACCAGTTTGGAGGTAGACGGAACAGAGAGTAAAGTCCCGCAAATCTCCGTTGAAAAGGGAGGATCCTCCGACCAGACGGTTGTTATGTCTGGTGGGCTACTACTGCCCGATAGATGATTTTCGGGCTGTTCTATATGTTCTAAACGCGCGGAGAACTTTGATTGCGCGATGCAGGATTAGTTCTTATGTGACGTCATAGATGTCGCTACAATCGTATTGTAAATGGAAGATGTAAATGATAGAATTAAAACGATTTACTGATCTGAAATGTGATTCGTCAATATCGTGTTCTTTGGGCCCTCTTCAATCTCTTTATGGAACATATTCACCGCCGATTCGGGGCTCGTAAAACGTGTGACTCTAAGTTTGTCTTTAATTTTTGGAAACAAATAGAAGTCGCAGGGTGTGAGGTCCGGGCAATAAGGCGAGTTTCATTTGACATGACATTTGAAACTTGAAGGTTTCAATTGTGGAACTGATAGGCTCTTGTTACCTTAGCCCCTATCTCGGAAACTTTATTGTGTTTTGTTTTGATTTGGTTTGGAACAAAAGACAAGAAAGAAAAGGTATCGGATATGTTTCTTTATTTTCACTTTACAAATATTATGATTGATCGCAAAGTAAGACATAACTATGGTGACGAGGCCTGACTTACGTGAGCATTCTCCTTGTGGGTAGATTCAATTTAAGTTATACATCTTACATGTACATTTTTTTACATTAATCTTCGAGGCACTATTAGTTAAAACAGAAGAAATAAATGGTCAGTAGCTTTTATGTAGAATTTATTAAGGATCTCTCCACAAAAGGATGCGCTTCGGCATTCATCGTCGATCTTCGGAACCCCACATGAGGTTCTGCAGCTTGATTATTGCCTATTTTATGTATACAAATATAACGTAAACAAGTTACAAAACTTCTATGTGATTAATTCTGCGACTGAAGAGAAGATAGAAGCGTAGTTTCATAGACGTTTATTAAATGTACTTTCATCAACATTTTGTCTACCGTATGGTTTCTGACGTAAAGAATAGTAACCATCTCATCACTTCACGTGGATCTCGGTCGTAAGATTCTTTTTGATATTTATTATTTAATATTCCAGTTATTTTTTTATTAAGGTATGTAAATGAAAGACGTAATGGCAGAATAAAACGACTTGCTAACCTGAAATATGTGTTTCGTCACTATCGTTCATTTTCGGAACAACACATTGCGGTTCTCGAGTTAGATGGTGATCATATGCGCTGAGTAGATTTGACCATTAATTGCCATCAAACTTGAGATCCTCTTTGTGAGTAATTCTGCGACAGAAGAGATGAAAGAAGAAGAACCGAAGAGAAGAAAAAATAGGAACTGACCATATGTATTTTACTGTCTATTGTTGTTGTTTGTAAAAATATTTGTTTTTGTTTGTTTGTAATGTTGTAAAGGATGCTCACTCGTGAAGCAAATGCTTCTGGTGAATACCTTCTTGATATTTATTCTTTAATATTCTAGTTAGTTTTTTATTAAGGCATTGTGAACGGAAGACGTAAATGGCAGAATAAAACGATTTGCTGACCTGAAATATGTGTTTCGTCAATATCGTTCATCTTCGGAACAACACATTGCGGTTCTCGAGTTAGATGGTGATTATATCCGCTAAATAGATTTAGTCTCATTTTACTCGAGATCTTCTTTGTGAGTAATACTGCGACAGAAGAGATGAAAAAAGAAGAACCAAAGAAAAGGAAAAATTTGAACTGAATATGTGTTTCGTCAATATCGTTCCTCTTCGGTACTACACATTGCGGTGTTCGAGTTAGAAGGTGATTATATGCGTAAATTTGCACCATATGAATTTTCTGTTTAATGTTGTCTTTTATACAGTTACGTGTTTTTTATTGTTTGTGTGTATTGTAGGATTAGTATCAGGAGTAAAACACTGTATTACTAAAAATCACACTTTATTACTTACTGTTGTATACAGTACAATTTATATTTAGCACTTATTGCGTCCGCACTTTTCAACTGCTCATGACTTAATGCCTTCCGACAAACGTTGTCGCCTCACAATCTCTAGACAATCCCTACTACTCGTTTCTACGGCGAGGGCGCTACTGCGACTCAAATAACAAACTATACTCATCATGAGTATAGTTTGTAGTTAGCTATTACTTTTTAGAGATAACAATTGTACATAACGGTCTATAATTATCACTACATAGTATAAAGCTAAGTTACTTCCGCTGTCTGTCTGTCCCTATGTAAGCTTAGATCTTTAAAACTACGCAACCGATTTTGATGCTGTTTTTTTCACTAGATAGAATGATTTAAAAGCAATGTTTATATATATTGCATGCATAATAATGTAGACAAACACTGATCATTTCAGGGGTTTTTAATGTGATGCCATACATAAATATATTTTTTTTGCTTACTTTGCAAACGCTTACTAAACTCTATGAGATAGATCAAAATAATGTACTACAGTATTGTACACCTTAAAAATTAGGTTGTTCTCTTATATTACTCGTATTTATAAACCTGAATTCTGGCACATTATTCTCTACAGAGATCTACGCTTTGGAATTAGCATCATTTTTTCTGACTGACTGATTTCTTGACATTTCAAGAGGGCCTGTAAATGGTTTATTTGAAATAAAATACTTTGAATCTGTAATGTTTTGATTCCCCTAATTCTTCTGGTACTGGTAGTCAGATTTACCGTTCCAATTTAAACGCCTACAATTTCCGTTAAAGATATCTTTTGCAATGACCAATAATAAATCGCAGGGTCAAAGTTTCACGTTGCAACGTTATTGATCGTTGAGTGTTTTTCACATGGCTAGTTATATGTCGCTCTTCCAAGAGTGACCTCAAAAAAAACATGTTCGTATTATCTAATGACAGAAAAAAACTGTGAAAGCTGTATATAAAGACATTCTGTAGTATAATTAGTACTGGCGACCCACCTCGGCTTCACACGGGTGCAAAATGGCATCAAAATCCGTTGCGTAGTTTTAAAGATCTAAGCGTACATAGGGACAAACAGCGGAAAGCTACTTTGTTTTATACTATTAAGTGATCAGCTTTGCACCCGTGCGAAACCGGGGTGGGTCACTAGTATAGGAAGAAAACTGAAAACTGTAAATTTGTAGTTACGTAACAAAAAAAAAACGTTTTTTACAATTTGGAAAAATGAAAATTCATAGGGTACTTCTCGCTGACCTAGAATCCTTAAATTTGATGAAGCAAGGTCTCTTAGCACAAGTATAGGAAAAAATTTGAAAACTGTAAAGGGCATGGTTAAAAATGGCCTATGAACCACCATGCATGAAATCTATAATTACTAGTTCTTTTAATAATATACATAACTTATATTTTAAAAGAACGGACACTTTTTAATTTCGAAAACATTTTAGAAAGTATTCACTTTCGTCCTTAGCTTCCGTCATAACAATTTGAGGTTTTTAATAGGCAAAGGTATTATAGCTCATACAGCCAAGTCTTCGTAACAGCACTCTTAATAAGAGTTTGACACAAACAAGCGTCAGTATTCTCAACACTTGATGTACACACGGTGACTTTGATAGCGTAGCAGGGCACACTAACATGATAAATGTGTGCGTAAACGCTAGCGCGTGAAACACAACAGGTATTATCGTTGTGTGATACAAAGTAACTCGTTTCTACACTCACACTCTTGAAAAAAAAAATAGTAGCCGTCTAAGTTACACGACTATGAAAATACAGCAAAAATTGGCTACTGTTATTAATGGCGCTGTGGCGCAATGCGTATGATACTTAACTGACGAGTAAGAGGTCCCAAGTTCGATTCCAATTATCTGTTATTTTCTTTTTGTTTTACTCATGTTTTTTTTTAATAGTAATGTTATGGTTATTCTCGTAATAATTAAAATATTCGAAATATATTTTTGTAATTTTATACATATAAACTATGTATATTTACGAAATTAATTAACGAAATTTTTGTATATAACTTGTAATATAAATAATTTTATAATATATATATATATCATTTACGTAATATAACAATACGTTATTATTAATAGTTGACAATCCTTTCATTGTCAACTTTTTTTTTTTATTTTCGCAAACATTCACTTATGAAATTATTATAGTTATTTAAATTAGCATCAAACACTTACACTTAATCTTTGGAAAGTAATTTTGATGATATGGGTAGGTAATCAGTCGTTTACTACTCGATATACACACACACATATTTGTATATGTGTTTGCTACGAATTAGATAAAAAAATTCGCTTCGTTCATTAGATGGAAAATTAGCACTGATTATCAAGTGCTTGCTTGCCGTTAAAGGTGTATCGAGTTCGATCCCAGCCATTGACAAAACATTATTTTCTATTTTATTGTAGTATAATGATAACGAAGTTTATTAAAGCTAAAACTTAGAATATTTGCTTTAAAAACTAAGTGTATGAATATTATCATCTACCCACTTTATTAGTTATTTACTAAGAAATGAGTCGGATAATAAGTTAACCTGGCATAACGCTTTTGCCTATCACGATCGTGTGTTCTACAACTTACTCCGAGACAAAAAATAATTAATCGTTGTGGAAAGTGATACTTTTTACAAGTAATAATTAACATGTCTCATTTGTCTACACTTTTGAGGGCTGAGATAGTAGTATTATATAAACAAAATGTATCCATAAGTGAAATTTCGAGGAGACTAATGCTACCGGTAAGTAACAAATCCAAACTTAACATAATGCGAAATAATTTAACATTGTTGATATTTGTTAGGTTTTAACGTAATTTTGTGATTGTTTACAGAGGAAAACTGTGCAGTTTTGGGTGCATAGATATACAGCTGACAATCGATGCCAAACGTCCGGGTCCAAAAGCAATTGCATATACGGATGCCAACCCACTGCATCGAAATATTGTTGCTACGTATAGCGCTGACGGCTTTGCTACAACAAGAAACACTGCGATTATGCACGACGTGTCTATGACAATTGTTCGACGCCACTTACGAGCAGCAAAAATTAAATGTCGCAAGCCTGCGAAAAAAATTTTACTGACGGCGTTGCATAAGGAAGAAAGGATGCGGTTTGCAAGAAAATTTATAGATTTTGATTGGTGCAATAACATAGTTATATTTAGTGATGAAAAGTGTTTTAAGTCAGATAAGGATGGGCGTAAAATATTATGGAGAAAAGATGGAGAACGTTACCATCAGAAAAATATTCTCCCATGCAGGTCTAGTGGTCGCATTACGTTAGGTTATTGGGGCTGGATGTCATCTATGGGTCCCGGTGAGTTAGTGGAGGTAGGGGGTCGCAATACCAGTCAAGGTTACTTGGACATCTTGCAAAATGTTATGTTGCCTACCGTGCGCGTGGCATACCCGGACGAGCATATTTACTTCGTGCACGATAACTGCTCGGTGCACCGCGCACGAATGGTGCAAGACTGGTTAAGTGTCCAAGAAAACTTGACTGTTATTGAATGGCCCTCTAAAAGTCCCGATTTGAACCCCATAGAAAATCTATGGGGTCACATGGTGCTCAACTGGGATTCATCTGATGTGAGATCTAAACGTAATTTAGATAATTTAGTGTCATCCATGTGGGAATCGTTTCGCGGCACTGACCTGTGTGAAAATTTGGTGGCTAGCATGAGAACGAGGTTACAAGAAGTAATCGACAATGAAGGTGCACTAATTAGATATTAATTTTGATTTAAATTGAATCCAATTATAAATATTTTTAAAAAGCTGTATTACTGTATGCTGTTTTTGTTGTTGTTGTTTTTATCATGTTATTGTTATTGAAATCAAGAGTTACGATACCTATCATAGTTCATTTTTTAAAACATGTTGATTGATATATTATAAGTAAAAAAAAAAGACTGAGAAGTAAGCTGTAGGTAATTATACTGTTGTTGTTATTATGTGACATGATGTTATTGTTATTGAGATCAAGAGTTGCGATATCTTTCATAATTCATTCTTGATAACATGTTGATTTATGTCACTAATAAAAAACTTAAAAAAGTGACGTCCATCCTTGTCTGACTTAGAATATTTTCACTTTATATATTGTATTAAAGATAATCATGAACAGATTCGTTAATTGTGACCATTCCGTTTAATGTATGTAATTAATAAGTTGTAATAAACATAGTTGGATCGTTATCGCAGTTTTCTTTGTCACAATATTTTCAAAATATTTTAATTATTATGAGAGTAACTATAACATTACTATTAAAAAAAAAACAGGGGTAAATCAAAAAGAAAATAAAAACAAGCAAACTTTTTGTTACATCAGACGATTGGAATCGAACTTGGGACCTCTTACTCGTCAGTTAAGTATCATACGCATTGCGCCACAGCGCCATTAATAACAGTAGCCAATTTTTGCTGTATTTTTATAGTCGTGTAACTTAGACGGCTACTATTTTTTTTTTCAAGAGTGTGAGTGTAGAAACGAGTTACTTTGTATCACACAACGATAATACCTGTTGTGTTTCACGCGCTAGCGTTTACGCACACATTTATCATGTTAGTGTGCCCTGCTACGCTATCAAAGTCACCGTGTAATGATTTTTAGTTACAAACAGTCCGCTATGATGTCGTGGAACCATAATAAGCCTTATCAAAAAACTCGATTGAAAGCGCTGTTTGAAATAAGCAATAATATCGAACTATCTCCCGCCCCGCCCAAGGGCGGGGGATGTCATAAAATGATTTTCCCACCGTAAAAAAAAAAGTTACGTATCAAAAAAAAACTTTTTTTACAGTTCGGAAAAATGAAAATTCTCGTTGACCTAGAATCCTGAAATTTGACATGAAGCAAGGTCTTTTAGCACAAGTATAGGAAAAATATTGAAAACTGTAAATTTATGAAGTTACACCACAAAAAAAATTCTTAACTCAATTTTGGAATTGAACTGTTTCATAGTGTGACTGTCTGTCACTTACTCCAAATTAATAACAAGATATTATATTTATTTTTAAACACCACGAATGGCGCCGGGCCACGTGGACCCTCAAAAATTGTCCTTTTAATGAAAGGGCCCTGTCATATTCTCTTTTGTAACCCTCTCAGTCTCTTAAATTTCATTACTCAAAAGAAAAGTAGTTTATTCTTCCTTATCCCCTTCAATGTAATGTTATCGATGTATTCCCAACCCCAATTGTTTTAATTTTGTTTTTCACCATCTCCTCCTTGTCCCCCTAGCTTTCTAAGTCGGGACGAGGTGATATATTTCTTGGGAATACATTAAAATCGGTGGGGGCCTGTTCAAGTCACGTGGATGAGGGCCACAGGGATGAGCGGAGGTGGAGCTCTCCTTTCTCCTTCTTAGGGAGAACCGACCTTCATACCTGCATGTAGGTAAATTCAGGAAAACCGAAAATTTTGTCTGCTTAGTGTCATTTAGGAACAGTCACAATAGGTAAGTTAGTGTGGAACACTCAGTGCGCGAGTTCGACTTGCATATGCCATGTTTTTTTTAGTATCGTAACGTAAATGGTAGAATTAAAACGATTTACTGATCTGAAATGTGATTCGTCAATATCGTGTTCTTTGGGCCCTCTTCAATGTCTTTATGGAACATATTCACCGCCGATTCAGGGCTCTTAAAAGGTGTGACTCTTAGTTTGTCTTTAATGTTTGGAAACAAATAGAAGTCGCAGGGTGCGAGGTCCGGCTGTAAGGCGAGTGCGTCATCAATTTTCATTTGACATGACATTTGAAACTTGAAGGTTTCAATTGTGGAACTGATAGGCTCTTGTTACCTTAGCCCCTATCTCGGAAACTTTATTGTGTTTTGTTTTGATTTGGTTTGGAACAAAAGACAAAAAAGAAAAGGTATCGAATATGTTTCTTTATTTTCACTTTACAAATATTATGATTGATCGCAAAGTAAGACATAACTATGGTGACTTACGTGAGCATTCTCCTTGTGGGTAGATTCAATTTAATTTATACATTATACATGTACATTTTTTTAACATTAATCTTCGAGGCACTATTAGTTAAAACAGAAGAAATAAATGGTCAGTAGCTTTTATGTAGAATTTATTAAGGGTCTCTCCAAAAAAGGATGCGCTTCGGCATTCATCGTCGATCTTCGGAACCCCACATGAGTTTCTGCAGCTTGATTATTGCCTATTTTATGTATACAAATATAACGCAAACAAGTTACAAAACTTCTATGTGATTAATTCTGCGACTGAAGAGAAGATAGAAGCGTAGTTTCATAGACGTTTATTAAATGTACTTTCATCAACATTTTGTCTACCGTATGGTTTCTGACGTAAAGAATAGTAACCATCCCATCACTTCACGTGGATCTCGGTCGTAAGATTCTTTTAGATATTTATTATTTAATATTCCAATTAATTTATTATTAGGTTATGTAAATGAAAGACGTAATGGCAGAATAAAACGACTTGCTGACCTGAAATATGTGTTTCGTCACTATCGTTCATCTTCGGAACAACACATTACGGTTCTCGAGTTTGATGGTGATTATATGCGCTGATTTGACCATTAATTGCCATCAAACTTGAGATCCTCTTTGTGAGTAATTCTGCGACAGAAGAGATGAAAGAAGAAGAACTGAAGAGAAGAAAAAATAGGAACTGACCACATGTATTTTACTGCTGTTGTTGTTGTTTGTAAAAATATTTGTTTTTGTTTGTTTGTAATGTTGTGAAGGATGCTCACTCGTGAAGCAAATGCTTCTGGTGAATACCTTCTTGATATTTATTCTTTAATATTCTAGTTAGTTTTTTATTAAGGCATTGTGAACGGAAGACGTAAATGGCAGAATAAAACGATTTGCTGACCTGAAATATGTGTTTCGTCAATATCGTTCATCTTTGGAACAACACATTGCGGTTCTCGAGTTAGATGGTGATTATATCCGCTAAATAGATTTAGTCTCATTTTACTCGAGATCTTCTTTGTGAGTAATACTGCGACAGAAGAGATGAAAAAAGAAGAACCGAAGAAAAGGAAAAATTTGAACTGAATATGTGTTTCGTCAATATCGTTCCTCTTCGGTACTACACATTGCGGTGTTCGAGTTAGAAGGTAATTATATGCGTAAATTTGCACCATATGAATTTTCTGTTTAATGTTGTCTTTTATACAGTTACGTGTTTTTTATTGTTTGTGTGTATTGTAGGATTAGTATCAGGAGTAAAACACTGTATTACTAAAAATCACACTTTATTACTTACTGTTGTATACAGTACAATTTATATTTAGCACTTATTGCGTCCGCTTTTTTCAACTGCTCATGACTTAATGCCTTCCGACAAACGTTGTCGCCCCACAATCTCTAGACAATCCTTACTACTCGTTTCTACGGCAAGGGTGCTACTGCGACTCAAATAACAAACTATACTCACGATCTATTACTTTTTAGAGATAACAATTGTACATAACGGTCTATAATTATCACTACATAGTAAAAAACTAAGTTACTTCCGCTGTCTGTCTGTCCCTATGTGTGTGTATGTGTGTGTATAGTATAAAACAAAGTAGCTTTCCGCTGTTTGTCCCTATGTACTCTTAGATCTATAAAACTACGCAACCGATTTTGATGCTGTATTTTTTCACTGGATAGAATGATTTAAGAGCAATGTTTATATATATATTGCATGCATAATAATGTAGACAAACACTGATAATTTCAGGGGTTTTCAATGTGATGCCATACATACATTTTTTTTTTTGCTTACTTTGCAAACGCTGGCTGAACTCTATGAGATAGATCAAAATAATGTACTACAGTATTGTACACCTTAAAAATTAGGTTGTTCTCTTATATTACTCGTATTAAAAAGCTGAATCCATCTAAACTTTTTTCCCCGGAGTTTCTGGCACATTATTCTCTACAGAGATCTACGCTTTGGAATTAGCATCATTTTTTTGACTGACTGACTTCTTGACATTTCGAGAGGGCTTGTAAATGGTTTATTTGAAATAAAATGCTTTGAATCTGTAATGTTTTGATTCCCCTAATTCTTCTGGTACTGGTAATCAGATTGACCGTTCCAATTTAAACGCCTACAATTTCCGGTAAAGATATCTCTTGCAATGACCAATAATAAATCGCAGGGTCAAACTTTCCCGTTGCAACGTTGTTGATCGTTATTTGGTCGTTGAGTGTTTTTCACATGGCTAGTTATATGTCGCTCTTTCATGAGTGACCTCAAAAAAAACATGTTTGTGTTATCTAATGACAAAGAAACTGTGATCGTTGTATATAAAGACATTCTGTAGTATAATTAGTACTGGCGACCCGCCCCGGCTTCGCACGGGTGCAAAACGGCATCAAAATCCGTTGCGTAGTTTTAAAGATCTAAGAGTACATAGGGACAAACAGCGGAAAGCTACTTTGTTTTATACTATTAAGTGATCAGCATTGCACCCGTGCGAAACCGGGGTTGGTCACTAGTATAGAAAGAAAACTGAAAACTGTAAATTTGAAGTTACGTAACAAAAAATAACTTTTTTTACAATTCTGAAAAATGAAAATTCATAGGGTACTTCTCGTTGACCTAAAATCCTGAAATTTGATGAAGCAAGGTCTCTTAGCACAAGTATAGGAAAAAAAATTGAAACCGTAAATTTATGAAGTTAATCCACAAAAAAAATAAATTCTTATCTCAATTTTGGAATTGAACTGTTTTCATAGTGTGACTGTCTGTCACTTACTCCAAATTAATAATAAGATATTATATTTATTTTTAAACACCACGAATGGCGTCGGGCCACTTGGATCCTCATAAATTGTCCTTTTAATGAAAAGGCCCTGTCATATTCCCTTTTGTAACCCCTCTCAATCTCTTAAATTTCATAACTCAAAAGAAAAGTAGTTTATTTCTTCCTTATCCCCTTATCAATGTATTCCCAACCCTAATTGTTTTAATTTGGTTTTTCGCCATCCCCTCCTTGTCCCCCTAGCTTTCTAAGTCGGGACGAGGTGATATATTTCTTGGGAATACATTAAAATCGGTGGGGGCCTGTCCAAGTCACGGGGTTGAGGGCCACAAGGATGAGCGGAGGTTGGAGCTCTCCTTTCTCCTTAGAGAGAACCGACTTTCATACCTGCATGTAGGTAAATTCAGGAAAAACGAAAATTTTATCAGCCTAGGGTCATTTAGGAACAGTCACAATCGGTAAGTTTGTGTGGAACCCTCAGTGCGCGAGTCCGACTTGCAGAAGTCATGTTTTTTTATTATCGTATTGTAAATGGAAGATGTAAATGGTAGAATTAAAACGATTTACTGATCTGAAATGTGATTCGTCAATATCGTGTTCTTTGGGCCCTTTTCAATGTCTTTATGGATCATATTCACCGCCGGCTCGTAAAACGTGTGACTCTAAGTTTGCCTTTAATTTTTGGAAACAAATAGAAGTCGCAGGGTGCGAGGTCCGGCTGTAAGGCGAGTGCGTCATCAATTTTCATTTGACATGACATTTGAAACTTGATGGTTTCAATTGTAGAACTCATAGGCTCTTGTTACCTTAGCACCTATCTCGGAAACTTTATTGTGTTTTGTTTTGATTTGGTTTGGAACAAAAGACAAGAAAGAAAAGGTATCGGATATGTTTCTTTATTTTCACTTTACAAATATTATGATTGATCGCAAAGTAAGACATAACTATGGTGACGAGGCCTGACTTACGTGAGCATTCTCCTTGTGGGTAGATTCAATTTAATTTATACATCATACATGTACATTTTTTTACATTAATCTTCGAGGCACTATTAGTTAAAACAGAAGAAATAAAAGGTCAGTAGCTTTTATTTAGAATTTATTAAGGATCTCTCCACAAAAGGATGCACTTCGGCATTCATCGTCGATCTTCAGAACCCCACATGAGGTTCTGCAGCTTGATTATTGCCTTTTTTGTGTATACAAATATAACGTTAACAAGTTACAAAACTTTTATGTGATTAATTCTGCGACTGAAGAGAAGATAGAAGAGGATCCGAAGATATGATAATTTTATTTTTTCTGTAGTTATTGATTGTATAATAGTGTACATTTACTCTCTGTGGATTGGTAAATTGTGAAACTTAGGTCTTCTGGTTTTTAAATGTACTTTCATTAACATTTTGTCTACCGTATGGTATCGGACATAAATAATAGTAACCATCCCATCACTTCACGTGGATCTCGGTCATAAGATTCTTTTTGATATTTATTATTTAATATTCCAGTTATTTTTTTAACACCGTATTGTAAATAAAAGACGTAAATGGCAGAATAAAACGATTTGTTGACCCGAAATATGTGTTTCGTCAATATCGTTCATCTAAGGAACAACACATTGCGGTTCTCGAGTTAGATAGTGACTATATCCGCTAAATAGATTTGCGCACAGTCTCATCTTTCTCGAGATCTTCTTTGTGAGTAATACTGCGACAGAAGAGATGTAAAAAGAAGAACTCAAGAGAAGAAAAACTAGGAACTGAATATGTGTTTCGTCAATATCGTTCCTCTTCGGAACTACACATTGCGGTGTTCGAGTTAGAAGGTGATTATATGCGTAAATTTACACCATATGTATTTAACTATTTAATTTTGTCTTTTGTACAGTTACGTGTTTTTTATTGTTTGTGTGTATTGTAGGATTAGTATCAGGAGTAAAACACTGTATTACTAAAAATCACATTTTATTACTTGCCGTTGTATACAGTACAATTTATACTTAGCACTGATTGCGTCCGCACTTTTCAACTGCTAATGACTTAATGCCTTCCGACGAATGTTATCGCCCCACAATCTCTAGACAATCCCTACTACTCGTTTCTACGGCGAGGGCGCTACTGCGACTCAAACAATAAACTATACTCATAATCTACTTTTTAGAGATAACGATTCTACATAACGATCTATAATTATCACTACATAGTATTAAACTAAGTTACTTCCGCTGTCTGTCTGTCCCTATGTAAGTTTAGATCTTTAAAACTACGCAACGGATTTTGATGCTGTTTTTTTCACTAGATTGAATGATTTAAGAGCAATGTTTATATATATATATAATGCATGCGTAATTATGTCGACAAACACTGATAATTTTAGTGGTTTTCAATGTGATGCCATAAATAAACATATTTTTTGTGCTTACTTTGCAAACGCTGGCTGAACTCTATGAGATAGATCAAAATAATGTACTACAGTATTGTACACCTTAAAAATTTGGTTGTTCTCTTATATTACTCGTATTAAAAAACCTGAATCCATCTAAACTTTTTTCCATGGAGTTTCTGGCACATTATTCTCTTCAGAGATCTACGCTTTGGAATTAGCATCATTTTTTCTGACTGACTGATTTCTTGACATTTCAAGAGGGCCTGAAATGGTTTATTTGAAATAAAATGCTTTGAATCTGTAATGTTTTGATTCCCCTAATTCTTCTGGTACTGGTAATCAGATTTACCGTTCCAATTTAAACGCCTACAATTTCCGGTAAAGATATCTTTTACAATGACCAATCATAAATCGCAAGGTCAAACTTTCACGTTGCAACGTTATTGATCGTTATTTGATCGTTGAGTGTTTTTCACATGGCTAGTTATATGTCGCTCTTTCATGAGTGACCTCTAATGACAGAAAAAAACTGTGATCGTTGTATATAAAGACATTCTGTAGTATAATTAGTACTGGCGACCACCCCCGGCTTCGCACGGGTGCGAAACGGCATCAAAATCCGTTGCGTAGTTTTAAAGATCTAAGCGTACATAGGGACAAACAGCGGAAAGCTACTTTGTTTTATACTATTATGTGATCAGCATCGCACCCGTGCGAAACCGGGGTGGGTCACTAGTATAGAAAGAAAACTGAAAACTGTAAATTTGTAGTTACGTAACAAAAAATAACTTTTTTTACAATTCGGAAAAATGAAAATTCATAGGGTACTTCTCGTTGACCTAGAATCCTGAAATTTAACATGAAGCAAGGCATAGCACAAGTATAGGAAAAAATTTGAATACTTTAAAGGACATGGTAAAAAATGACCTATGAACCAACACGCATGAAATCTATAATTACTAGTTCTTTTAATAATATACATTACTTATATTTTAATAGAACGGACACTTTTTAATTTCGAAAACATTTTAGAAAGTATTCATTTTTGTCCTTAGCTTCCGTCATAACAATTTGAGGTTTTTAATAGGCAAAGGTATTATAGCTCATACATGCAAGTCTTTGTAACAGCACTTTGACAAAGTCAAGCGTCAGTATTCTCAACATTTACGATTACATATACGATAATGATTTTTAGTTACAAACAGTCCGCTATGATGTCGTGGAACCGTAATAAGCCTTATCAAAAAACTCGATTGAAAGCGCTGTTTGAAACGAGCAATAATATCAACACTGACAGTTGACCAATTGACAGATGACAACATTTGAAATTTGGTAGTAATGTCATTCAGTAATAAATGCTAAGTTATTGCTACGTATCGTATGTTTTTATTGACGCAATTATAACCTCAAAATCTGAAAGTGTTTTG
Organism: Mythimna pallens; assembly: GCA_961205895.1. Taxonomy (NCBI): domain Eukaryota; kingdom Metazoa; phylum Arthropoda; class Insecta; order Lepidoptera; family Noctuidae; genus Mythimna; species Mythimna pallens. The sequence continues at coordinate 4,611,048 of OY540824.1, forward strand.
ATTTTTTCAGAATTCTCAAAAGTGTCCGTTGTTTTAATTTAGGTTTAATCGAATATATACATTATCTAAAACCCAAAGAGTAAATACACCTCCACACCACAAATCAAAATTCTTAACTCAATTTTGGAATTGAACTTTTTTCATAGTGTGACTGTCTGTCATTTACTCAAAATTAATAACAAGATATTATATTTATTTTTAAACATTACGAATGGCGCCGGGCCTCTTAGACCCTCATAAATCTGTCTCTGTCCTTTTAATGAAAGGGCCCTGTCATATTCCCTTTTGTAACCCTCTCAGTCTCTTAAATTTCATTACTCAAAAGAAAAGTAGTTTATTCTTCCTTATCCCCTTCAATGTAATGTTATCAATGTATTCCCAACCCCAATTGTTTTTATTTTGTTTTTCGCCATCCCCTTCTTGTCCCCTTAGCTTTTTAAGTCGGGACGAGGTGATATATTTCTTGGGAATACATTAAAATCGGTGGGGGCCTGTCCAAGTCACGGGGTTGAGGGCCACAGGGATGAGCGGAGGTTGGAGCTCTCCTTTCTCCTTAGGGAGAACCGACCTTCATACCTGCATATAGGTACATTTTATCAGCCTAAGGTCATTTAGGAGTATAATAGGTAAGTTTGTGTGGAACCCTCAGTGCGCGAGTCCGACTTGCAGATGTCATGTTTTTTTATTATCGTATTGTAAATGGAAGATGTAAATGGTAGAATTAAAACGATTTACTGATCTGAAATGTGATTCGTCAATATCGTGTTCTTTGGGCCCTCTTCAATGTCTTTATGGAACATATTCACCGCCGATTCAGGGCTCGTAAAAAGTGTGACTCTAAGTTTGTCTTTAATTTTTGGAAACAAATAGAAGTCGCAGGGTGCGAGGTCCGGGCTGTAAGGCGAGTGCGTCATCAATTTTCATTTGACATGACATTTGAAACTTGAAGGTTTCAATTGTGGAACTGATAGGCTCTTGTTACCTTAGCCCCTATCTCGGAAACTTTATTGTGTTTTGTTTTGATTTGGTTTGGAACAAAAGACAAGAAAGAAAAGGTATCGGATATGTTTCTTTATTTTCACTTTACAAATATTATGATTGATCGCAAAGTTAGACATGACTATGGTGACGAGGCCTGACTTACGTCAGCATTCTCCTTGTGAATAGATTCAATTTAATTTATACATCATATATGTACATTTTTTACATTAATCTTCGAGGCAATATTAGTTAAAACAGAAGAAATAAATGGTCAGTAGCTTTTATGTAGAATGTTATTATATCATTATTATTATTATGAAGATATCACAATTTTATATTTTCTGTATTTATTGATTGTTTAATAATGTATGTTTACGCCCAGTGGATTGTGTAAATTGTGAAACTTAGGCCTACTGCCCGTAGACGCGTAGCTTCATAGATGCTTATTAAATCTACTTTCATTAAAATTTTGTCTACCGTATGGTATCGGACGTAAATAATAGTAACCATCCCATCACTTCACGTGGGACTCGGTCGTAAGATTCTTTTTGATATTTATAATTCCAGTTATTATTCTATTAAGGCATTGTAAATGGAAGACGTTAATGGCAGAATAAAACGATTTGCTGACCTGAAATATGTGTTTCGTCAATATCGTTCATCTTCGTATTAACACATTGCGGTTCTCGAGTTAGATGGTGATTGTTTGCGTTAAATAGATTTGCCTACAGTCTCGTCTCACTCGAGATCTTATTTGTGAATAATTCTGCGACAGAAGAGATGAAAGAAGAAGAACCGAAGAGAAGAAAAAATAGGAACTGACTGAAAAAATATGTGTTTCTGTTTGTTTGTAATGTTGCAAAGGTTGCTCACTCGTGAAGCCAATGCTTCTGGTGAATACCTTTTTGATATTTAAACTACAATTTTTCTGTTATTTTTTTGTTAAGGCATTGTAAATGGAAGACGTAAATGGCAGAAAAAATCGACTTGCTGACCTGACATATGTGTTTCGTCAATATCGTTCATCTTCGGCACAACACATTGTGGTTCTCGAGTTAGATTGGTGATTATATGCGCTGAGTAGATTTGACCAGTAGTGGCCATCTATCACGAGATCCTCTTTGTGACTAATTCTGCGACAGAAGAGATGAAAGAAGAAGAACCGAAGAGAGAAAAAAATAGGAACTGACTGAAAAAATATGTGTTTCTGTTTGTCTGTAATGTTGCAAAGGTTGCTCACTCGTGAAGCCAATGCTTCTGGTGAATACCTTTTTGATATTTAAACTATAATTTTTCTGTTATTTTTTTGTTAAGGCATTGTAAATGGAAGACGTAAATGGCAGAAAAAATCGACTTGCTGACCTGACATATGTGTTTCGTCAATATCGTTCATCTTCGGCACAACACATTGTGGTTCTCGAGTTAGATTGGTGATTATATGCGCTGAGTAGATTTGAACAGTAGTGGCCATCTATCACGAGATCCTCTTTGTGACTAATTCTGCGACAGAAGAGATAAAAGAAGAAGAACCGAAGAGAAGAAAAAATAGGAACTGACCACATGTATTTTACTGTATAATGTTGTTGTTTGTAAAAATATTTGTTTATGTTTGTTTGTAATGTTGTTAAGGATACTCGCTCGTGAAGCAAATGCTTCTGGTAAGTATCATCTTGACATTTATTCCTTAATGTCCCAGTTTTTTTTTATCAACGTATTGTAAATGGAAGATGTAAATGGCAGAATAAATCGACTTGCTGACCTGAAATATGTGTTTCGTCAATATCGTTCATCTTCGGCACAACACATTGTGGTTATCGAGTTAGATGATGATAATATGCGATGAGTAGATTTGACCAGTAGTGGCCATCTAACACGAGATCCTCTTTGTGAGTATTCTGCGACAGAAGAGATGAAAAAAGAAGAACCGAAGAGAAGAAAAAATAGGAACTGACCACATGTATTTTACTGTAAAATGTAGTTCGGAAAAATGAAAATTCATAAGGTACTTCTCATTGACCTAGAATCCTGAAATTTGATGAAGCAAGGTCTCTTAGCACAAGTATAGGAAAAAATTTGAAAACTGTAAAGGACATGGTAAAAAATGGCCTATGAACCAACACGCATGAAGTCTATAATTACTCGTTCTTTTAATAATATACATTACTTATATTTTAATAGAACGGACACTTTTTAATTTTGATAACATTTTAGAAAGTATTCTCTTTCGGCCGTAGCTTCTGTCATAACAATTTGAGGTTTTTAATAGGCAAAGGTATTATAGCTGATACAGCCAAGTCTTTGTAACAGCACTTTGACAAAGACAAGCGTCAGTTTTCTCAACATTTGATATACGATAATGATTTTTAGTTACAAACAGTCCGCTATGATGTCGTAGAACCATAATAAGCCAAAACTCGATTGAAAGGGCTGTTTGAAACGAGCAATAATATCAACAGTGACAGTTGACCAATTGACAGATGACAACATTTGACATTTGGTAGTAATGTCATTCAGTAATAAATGCTAAGTTATTGCTACGTATCGAATGTTTTCATTGACGTAATTATAACCTCAAAATCCGAAAGTGTTTCGATTTTTTCAGAATTCTCAAAAGTGTCCGTTGTTTTAATTTAGGTTTAATCGAATATATACATTATCTAAAACACAAAGAGTAAATACACCCCCACACCACAAAAAAAAAAATTCTTAACTCAATTTTGGAATTGAACTGTTTTCATATTGTGATTGTCTGTCACTTACTCCAAATTAATAACAAGATATTATATTTATTTTTAAACAGCACGAATGATGCCGGGCCTCTTGGACCCTCATAAATTTTCCTTTTAATGAAAGGGCCCTGTCCTATTCCCTTTTGTAACCCTCTCAGTCTCTTAAATTTCATTACTCAAAAGAAAAGTAGTTTATTCTACCTTATCCCCTTCAATGTATTCCCAACCCCAATTGTTTTAATTTGGTTTTTCGCCAGCCCGTCCTTGTCATCCTAGCTTTCTAAGTTGGGACGAGGTGATATATTTCTTGGGAATACATTAAAATCGGTGGGGGCCTGTCCAAGTCACGGGGTTGAGGGCCACAGGGATGAGCGGAGGTTGGAGCTCTCCTTTCTCCTTAGGGAGAACCGACCTTCATACCTGCATGTAGGTAAATTTTATCAACCTAGGGTCATTTAGGAAAAAAAAATTCTTAACTCAATTTTGGAATTGAACTGTTTTCATAGTGTGACTGTCTGTCACTTACTCCAAATTAGTAACAAGATATTATATTTATTTTTAAACACCACGAATGGCGCCGGGCCTCTTGGACCCTCATAAATTGTCCTTTTAATGAAAGGGCCCTGTCATATTCCCTTTTGTAACCCTCTCAGTCTCTAAAATTTTATAACTCAAAAGAAAAGTAGTTTATTCTACCTTATCCCCTTCAATGTATTCTCAACCCCAATTGTTTTAATTTTGTTTTTCGCCATCCCATCCTGGTCATCCTAGCTTTCTAAGTTGGAACGAGGTGATATATTTCTTGGGAATACATTAAAATCGGTGGGGGCCTGTCCAAGTCACGGGGTTGAGGGCCACAGGGATGAGCGGAGGTTGGAGCTCTCCTTTCTCCTTAGGGAGAACCGACCTTCATACCTGCATGTAGGTAAATTTTATCAGCCTAGGGTCATTTAGGAACAGTTACAATAGGTAAGTTTGTGTGGAACTCTCAGTGCGCGAGTCCGACTTGCAGATGTCATGTTTTTTTATTATCGTATTGTAAATGGAAGATGTAAATGATAGAATTAAAACGATTTACTGGTCTGAAATGTGATTCGTCAATATCGTGTTCTTTGGGCCCTCTTCTATCTCTTTATGGAACATATTCACCGCCGATTCAGGGCTCGTAAAAAGTGTGACTCTAAGTTTGTCTTTAATTTTTGGAAACAAATAGAAGTCGCAGGGTGCGAGGTCCGGGCTGTAAGGCGAGTGCGTCATCAATTTTCATTTGACATGACATTTGAAACTTGAAGGTTTCAATTGTGGAACTGATAGGCTCTTGTTACCTTAGCCCCTATCTCGGAAACTTAAAGACAGCCAATTTATGAAATGCCATTGAAGCCAATGCTTCTGGTGAATACCTTTTTGATATTTATTCTTTAATTTTCCAGTTATTTTTTTATTAAGGCATTGTAAATGGAAGACGTAAATGGTAGAATAATAACGATTACTGACCTGAAATATGTGTTTCGTCAATATCGTTCATCTTCGGAACAACACATTGCGGTGTTTGAGTTAGATGGTGATTATATGCCTAAATTTGCACCGTATGTATTTTACTGTTCAATGTTGTATTTTGTACAGTTACGTGTTTTTTTTTTTTTGTTTGTTTGTAATATATTAGTATCAGGAGTAAAACACTGTATTACTAAAAATCACACTTACGGCTCACGACTTAATGCCTTCCCACGAACGTTGTCGCCCCACAATCTCTAGACAATCCCTACTACTCGTTTCCACGACGAGGGCGCTACTGCGACTCAAATAACAAACCATACTCATGATCTATTACTTTTTAGAGATAACAATTGTACATAACGATCTATAATTATCACTACATAGTATAACACAAAGTCACTTCCGCTGTCTGTCTGTCCCTATGTAAGCTTAGATCTTTAAAACTACGCATTTTGATGCTGTTTCTTTCAATAGATTTAATTATTCAAGAGAAAGTTTTATATATATAATGTATGCATAATAATTTAGAGAAACACTGATAATTTTAGAGGTTTCTAATGTAAATAAACGATTTTTTATGCTTACATTGCAAACGCTGGCTGAACTCTATGAGATGTAGCAAAATAATGTACAACAGTATTGTACACCTTAGAAAGATCTACAAAAAAGTCGAGGATAGTATATGTCCATCTCTTAGGGATAACCCACAATAACCGTTTTTTAAACTTTACTTTTTAAAAGACATAATAGCTTATTTATGAAACGATTATAAGCATTACAGCATTAATCTTTATCCAATTAAGTACCATAAATACATTTTGTATTTAATATAGATCAATATATATCTTTAAAGCGTGTGATTTAAATGAATATTTTCGAAGATATTACTGATTTAAAATGCAGGGACATAGCGGTTGCGGTGTATAACTTGATTCTTTGAAAGATTGATGCGCCGACGCAAATATACTACTCGGTCGATATCATTATTCTTTTTTTTTACGTTTGTTATCTCAGAACTCCGTTGTTTATGGACCGATTTGCAATTATTTTTTTCCTAATAGGATATGCTTCCAGATTGGTCCCATTTCTTTCAAAATCTAGCTGCTACCATTTTCAACATCATCAACATCCATCTACAGTGATCTGATGATGATGATGGAACTGGAAGATAGGCACTGGAACTCCGTAATTAATCAATGTAACCAATAATAAATCGCAGGGTCAAACTTTCACGTAGCAACGTTATTGATCGTTATTTGATCGTTGAGTGTTTTTCACATGGCTAGTTATATGTCGCTCTTTCAAGAGTGACCTCAAAAAAAAAACATGTTTGTATTATCTAATGACAGAAAAAAACTGTGAACGTTGTATATAAAGACATTCTGTAGTATAATTAGTACTGGCAACCCGCCCCGGCTTCGCTCGGGTGCTAAGCTGATCAAAACGGCATCAAAATCCGTTTCGTAGTTTTAAAGATCTAAGCGTACATAGGGACAAACAACGAAAAGCGACTTTGTTTTATACTATTAAGTTATCAGCATTGCACTCTTGCGACCCCCGAAGCCGGGGGCTACGTCGGGTCGCTAGTATAGGAATAAATCTGAAAATCTAAATTTTGTAGGTACGTCGAAAAAATAAACTTTTTTTATGATTCGAAAAAATCTTCGTAACTCAATTCGGGAATCAAATTGTTTTCATAGGTAAGTTTGTGCGGAACCCACAGTGCGCTAATCCGACTTGCAGATGCTTAGTTTTTTTTATTAACGTATTGTAAATGGAAGATGTAAATGGTAGAATTAAAACGATTTACTGATCTGCAATGTGATTCGTCAATATCGTGTTCTGTAGGATCCTCTTCAATGTCTTTGTCTCTGTCTTTTGTTACCTTAGCCCCTATCTCGGAAACCTTATTGTGTTTTGTTTTGTTTTGAAACAAAAGACAAGAAAGAAGAAGTATCGGACATGTTTCTTTATTTTCACTTTACAAATATTTTGATTGATCCCAAATTAAGACATAACTATAGTGACGAGGCCTGACTTATGTGAGCATTCTCTTTGGGAGTAGATTCAATTTAATTTATACATTATATATTTTTTTACATTAATCTTCCAGTTACTATTAGTAAAAGCAGAAGAAATAAATGGTCAGTAGCTTTTATGTAAAATGTTTTACGGATTTCTCCACAAAAGGATGCGCTTCGCCATTCATCGTCGATCTTCGGAACCCTACATGAGGTTCTGTGGCTTGCTTTTGGCCTACTTTGTGTATACAAGTATAACGTAAACAAGTCACAAAACTTCTATGTGACTAATTCTGCGACTGAAGAGAAGATAGAAGAGGATCCGAAGATATCGTAATTTTATTTTTTCTGTATTTATTGTTTGTATAATAGTGTATGTTTACTCCCTGTGGATTGTGTAAATTGTGAAACTTAGGTCTACTTGTTCACGGACGCGTTAACATTTTGTGTACCGTATGGTATCGGACGTAAAGAATTCCTACCGTTTCTTACCATTAAATATAAGGTGTAATATCAATGACATTTGCTTTTTGGCAAACATAGCAAACGGATCATTCCTTACATAAAATTTTTCGAGTGAGTGTCTTCTTTAGGTCCGATCGCCGGCGACGAAAAGGACTTCACTAAAAAAACCACTAAAAGAATCAAAATAACTTCAATTTCGGAAGTCGGTGTTTCTATGTATTGTTTGTTTCTTATTTAACACCGACTTCCGATATAAAGTATTTTTTTTAAGTGATGACGGACGGACAGTTTTTATATCACACTTTTTAGTTGCGATACACCTATAAACAGAGTGCATATTTTCACGACGATTCCAATTAACCCAAACACTACTAGGTTACATTGTTTTATTATGAAGTTGCCGTGTCTACCTTCCACCTTCCGGCCCCATTTTCAGATCAGTTTGATAGTACCTTATAGTCAAAGTGCATCTCATGACAATTCTAATAAGCCCAAACACGGCTAGGATACATTGATTAATTACGGAGTTCCTGTGCCTACCTTCCGGCTCCATCATCATCAGATCACTGATGTTACCATTTTCAACGTAACTATTCAGAACCATTCATTTATTTGTATTGTCATAATCACATAACTATCTTCATTGTGATATCTATGTGAGTATGAAGTTCCGTTGACCATTTCTGGTTTTCTTCATCAGTTCTATTTAATCAAATGTTACTTTTTAACTGTAAATGCTTAAGCTCTCGATGAAAATACCTATATACTATATGATTGCCTATAATATTTGAGGAGTTCCCTCGATTTCTCATGGATCCCATCATCAGAATTGGATTTTGAAAAAAATGAGACCAATCTGGAAGTATATCCTATAAGGGGAAAAAAATGCAAATCGGTTCATAAACGACGGAGTTCCGAGGTAAAATAACATTTTAAAATAAAATGATAAAAATTAAATACAACCGAATTAATAACTTTTTCCAATTTTTTGAAGACAGTCAAAATCTATGAAACTCTGTTGTCGAAGCGTCGTGCCTTCGTATCGTTCACGCAGGCGTGTCACGAAGCGTATAATAACGAATACGCGTCTATGAAGTTACGCGTCCGTAGCTTCCTTACTCAAGCAGCGAATGCTTACGCGGCATCCTACATGGGTGCGAAGCGATTCGACGCGGTTCACTCAAGTACAACGAGACGTCAGGGATCTGTTCAACACTTCATCCAGAATTTATTTGAAACAAGCCACTGTAACGCAAGAGTTCGCTCGAAAATATCAATACAATTAATTGCGTCCGCTTCGCTTCGCTCGTAGCCGCAACGCGTCCACGTGTGGTTAATCACGTAGGCCACCGCAATAAAGCCTCAATTATTTAAATTTGATTGTATTGATGTATTCGTGCATCTTCATAAACCAATTCTCTTATAAGTGTTGAGTCTCTTGGTGGTGGTGTGTGTGTATCCTGGGAGAATGATTAAAAGTCACTGCAGAAAGTTGCATGAGGATTTATTTGGTTCAGTTCACACTAAGGTTTACATCTATTGTCCTAATATGGTACGAAGGCGACTTAGTTATTTATTAGACATGTTAATAGTATCTTATTAGTCATGTTTGCACCACCACTGTTTGTAAGGGACTGGTACTCGCTCACGCCACGGTCTCGCTTGGCGACTGTACATTTTGTCGCCTAAGCATGTGTTGGGTGAGTCCTTACATACATTTTCATAATTATTCATGTACATCAGAAATAATTTACTAAAAGAAAGGTACCGCAGAAGTAAGAAGAAACAGTAGGTACGTGGAGATTTTTGACATAAGGATAGCTGACCACCTAAGATACGGTTACTATTTATACCAAAAAATCTTTTTTATAACTAATTTGTCTTCTTCTTTTCGTGTCGATGTACTCTAATTTTTATCTGATCAGTATTTGGCAACCACTACGGCTCTTTTATTGGTCTCGTAGATCCTGAAAACTGCAGGTGGTGGTGCAGGATGGACAGCATAGCAGGTCACGCATGTCCTGTGCAGCGGCGCCACACTGGCACTGTGATAGAGCCATCTCTATCACAGTGCCAGTAAAGTGCAAAAATAATTTGGTCAAATGGGGCTTCCTCGACCCATGTCGAGGAAGCCCCATTTGACCAAATTATTTTTACAGCGGCCAACCTGGGTCAACTAATTCTGTGATACTTTCAGTATGCTTCACGTAGAACAGAAGGACTATCTTCTTAACTGGAACATAATTATTTATTTCTTATTGTGATTGTATTTTGTTTTGTAAATTAAATAGCTTGGTTATCACCAGGTGCTATATATCTTCATTATGCGTATGGAATATTTTACCATAGACACCATTTTGGTATTTTTATTTCGGCCTCGACACCCATGAAAATTATACCTATTCTAGATGATATTTAAAAAGTTCTCTTTTAATTACTTATATTCTAGGCCTCCTCCAATGTGGACTGACCAATGATCTGGTAAAGGTTGCAGGAGTCCGATGGATGCGAGACGCACAGAACCGTTCATTGTGGCGACACTTGTGGGAGGCACTAGGTCCAGCAGTGGATGTCTTTCGACTGAAATAATGATGATGATGATCAAAAACTATTATGAATCACATGAACGGTCCTGTGCGTCTCGCATCCATCGGACTCCCGCAACCGTTACCAAGTCATCGGTCCACCTTGTAGGAGGCCTTCCAACGCTACGTCTTTCGGTACGTGGTCGCCATTCCAGAACCTTTCGACCCCAACGGCCATCCGTTCTGCGAGCAATGTGCCGTGCCCTTTGCCACTTAAGTTTGGCGATTTTACGTACTATGTCGGTGACCTTGGTTCCTCTGCGGATATCCTCATTCCTGATTCGATCACGCAAGGAAATTCCGAGCATAGCCCTTTCCATTGCCCTTTGGGTGACTTTAAGTCTTCTGATGAGGCCCATTGTAAGCGACCACGTTTCAGAACCAGTTATGCATAGTTATTGATAAATTTTATAAATTCTATCTTTCTTTCACTAATGGTTATTATTTATGCCAGCGATGAAGACGTGAGGTCATTACCTGCATTATGAATGCCATTCTACAACAGAATATCTTTTGTTGCAGAAGTCTCCGTAAGCTTCCACCACGTCGAACCAGGGGAGTAAACTTTGTGGAGAAGTGCGGCTGAGTGGAGAGGTTAGATTAGAAGGAGAAATTAACCTGAACGGTGAGGTGCACTTCATCGGTGAAGGTAATAAAATAATTGGTCTTTTTTAGGATTTCATACCTTACAAGGAGATAACGGAACCCTTATAGGATCACTTTGTTGTCCGTCCGTCTGTCTGTCAAGACCCTTTATCTCGGGAACGCGTAGAGGTATCGAGTTGAAATTAAAACCATCTACTCAAGTCTACGGCCCCTTGAAGCTGTAAAAAAAAAAAAACATCGGAGTTAACAAAAAAATAAGATACGGCCGTTTATGTCGCAAAAAACGTGCATTTCGACACTCTCAAGGGAATCAAAATTCATCGGGTACTTCCCGTTGACTTACAATCCTGTAATTTGGCATGAAGCAAGGTCTAATAACAGAAATAAAGGATAACAGAAAAAATCTGAAAACTGTATATTTGTAGTTACATAAAAAAAAAACTTTTTTTGCGATTCGGGAAAATCTTCGTAACTCAATTCAGGAATTGAACTGTTTTCATTGGTAAGTTTGTACGGAACCCTCAGTGCGCGAGTCCGACTCGCGCTTGCCCAGTTTTTTTTTTAAATATAGATACTAGTGCTTGACTGCGATCGTACCTGATGGTAAGCAGTGATGCAATCGTTGATGGTAAAGTGCACCAGTTTATTAAGAGCCTAAAATATAAGCTGGTAACGCGGTTTTACCCGCGTCTATGGTGCCTACGCCGCTTTCGTGCATCGTAGCGTGATGAGATATAATTAAGCAATATTATATAATATTACACCCTTATTTTTCAATTAGTACAAAAAAAATGGGCTCTATCTATACCCGTTACTGATCATATATATGTGGTCAAAAGTAAAAAAAAACTATATCCCAAAATTGTAGTAGTTGGTAAATTCATAATTGAAACAATTATTCATAACAAATGCTACTAGAAAATACTACGCGCAGTGTTTTTCCATTGTTTTTCCTTCATAATCAATTGCCTGTACAATATTTCCATAAATTGAGTGACTTTTTGGGATTTAAACAAACACTACTAATTTTGCTGTTTATAAATATTATTTATGTTCAATTTAAATAAATTTTCTTTCTAAAAATTCATCAAAAGAGCAGAACACATTTTAAAATGTGTTCGATGTGGGATTTGATGCATGTGGAATCTTGGAGTAGCGATGGCCTGATGCTGTGTAAGTGAGCGACGTGACCCTCCGCCGCGCCACTCTACTCTTCCACTGCTGACACGATGTTGGAAAATAGCAGATTCTGGACTAATTCGAAGATCGTTGCCACCGTTTGCCCTTACGAGAACACGGCGGTGCTCTGCCCAAGCGGGGCACATTCTACCGAATGCCCCAACCATGTAATCCGGGCGGTCTACACAGTGGTGATACCCGACCGATTCTTCCGCAGGAATCCGGTTCTGGAACCTCCCGAACTATGTCCGGTGAGAACCTGTGTCATGCGGAAGGTGAGGCGTGACGCCGTGAGGTCTTTCCAGCCACGCCTCAAAGAGGGGACTTACCGCCATAATTATGGCGTACCCAAAGTGTACCTTTTGCTCCTTGCTATTATACTTCAGTTGTCAATTATTTTCTATTCCTTCTAGGTAATTTCAACGGCATCGCCTCCTTCAATGGTGAAGTTAGGGCAAACGGGATTGTTACCCTCACTGGAGAGATTCAATCCAATGGGGAAACACGTTTGGCAGGAGAGGTTACCCTGGTTGGAGAGTTTCGCCTTGATGGCATGCTGCACTTCCAAGGTGATATCCGCATTAGTGGAGAATTCTTTCACCAAGAGACCACTTTCTGACTAAAAGGGACTTCTTCTGCAAAGGGTAAGCATTTTTTGGACAGTTAAAACGTTTGCGCAATAGTACCGGCTTACAAGTTGTAGGACGCGGGTTTAAATCCATCTAGGCGCATTACTTTGTGTAATTTATTTCATCACCACTGCTCTCAAAACGGTGAAGGAAAACGTCGTGAGGAAACCGGCATGTCCTAGAACCAAAAATTCGAAGACATGTGATATTCACCAAGTGGTCGATTACGGCCCATTCCCTCTCCTAGAGAAAAGGCCTGAGTCTTAGCAGTGGGAACCTAATAAAGCCTTATGAGGTTTCCACTGCTAAGACTCAGGCCTCGCATAATCAGCCAATTATGCGATTACTTACCTATACAACATTATTTTTAGTATCTATACGTTAAACCGGAATATAGTTTGTTCAGAATCAGTAACTAAAACTATTCCAATAATTTTTACACCATGTTATATTTTTTCCAAAAAAATATTTAAAAAAGGACAAGTTAGACACCACCGACTTTAAGTACAGCACAGGTCATAGCGGGTATAAAGCGCCAACGCACAGCTGTGTCGCCCGAATGGTCCAGTGACTATGTATTTTTGCGGACAACTACGTAACATAACAAGCTTATAACTTTGTGATTTTTCATGATACAGTTATGAAATTTTATGCATAGATTCTTTACATAAAAATACTAGACACGTGTTTCGGGTTTCGCATATACTGACACTAATGTTGTATATGGATTCGAATTCACTTAACCTCAATCCAATTTTTAAACTCTATTCAAATAGTTTTATTTGTGAAATTTGTCCACCTACCAACATGCAGGTTAATATTTTGCTAATAAATCTGTTTTTGTTACAGCTTTTCATCAATCCCAGTTTGTGTCATCAGTTTCTATTGCGAAAAAATTCGCAAATCTAAATATATAAAGTTAAGCTTAATTATAAGGGCCTGTTTTGCCACCACCACTTCACTGTTTTACCACTGTAAGTCATCATCATCATCATCTTCCTGCCCTTATCCCATCTTATTTGGGGTCAGCGCAACACGGTTTTCTTCCATTCTACCTGAACTGTTGGTTAGTTACATTACACTATCCTGTCAACCGCCATGCTATCACTAACTTCCTTATCAACATATCACTGTTTACACAATCCATCTATCTTTTCTTTGGCCTACCTCTCCCTCTCCACCCATTCACATGTATACTCATAACTCAAGCATTAAGGCGACATTGCTCACTGCACAGAATGTATGAATTATACAAACAACATGATGAAGATATCAACTTGTACCATACATCTGTTCCTTCTGTAAAAAAACTTATGTTACACAATTAACGTTTAAAATTCTGTTTGTCCAAATTTAAATTTAATGTAATTTCATTCTGTTCTGTTCTGTTTTGATGTTTATTTTTTATTGTGTTTTTGTTTTTCTGTGTTTTAATTATTATTAGCTTTTAAGGCGTATTTAATAGTGCATGTAGAGCTCTTCTTTAAGTGATGGGGCACTTAGACTTAAGTTCGAATTGCTTCCCTTTATATTTAATAGTGTACTCATTGTTGAAGAGTCAAATAAAAAATAAATAAATAAACTCTCTTAGTAACATGTGTTTCATCTCTCCTCTTTACATGACCATACACACAAGTATTCGGTTTTCGTTCTACTCAATTTTAAGCCAACACTCTCCAGTCTGTCCCACCACACTTCCAATTTGCTCTGGACCTCTAGGCCAAACCAGCATAATGTCATCGGCAAACTGCATACGCCAGGGAGCCTCTTTCTGGATGTCCAACGTCAGAGCATTCATTATCATCAGGAAGAGGTAAGGGCTCAGCCCTTGATGAAAGCCGACAGCCACATTGAAGCTGCCAGTCTTGCCCACTGTAGACCGGACTTGGGTACTGCATTGATTTCGCTCGGATGAACTGCACATACTTCCCAGGCACACCTTTCTCTTTAAGGGCCCACTACAGAACCTCACGAGGTACCCCGTCATATGCTTTTTCGAGGTCAACGAATACCATGTGCAAGTTTTTATGCGCATCTCTGTATTTCTCGCACAGCTGGCGTATAGCAAAAATGGCATCCGATGTACCCCGACCAGGCATACAACCGAATTGATTCTGTGAAATTTCACTCTCTTCTCTCAGCCTCCTTTCAATAACTTTCTCCCAGGCTTTCATAGTATGTGACATTAGCTTTATTCCTCTATAATTGTTGCATTCAAGCACATCACCCTTGTTTTTAAAGAGGGGCACCAGGGAACTGTTGCACCACTCATCAGGTATGGCTTCTTCCCGCAACAACTTATTGAAGAACAAAGCTAATCACCTTCATCCATCCACTCGCAGCAACTTCCACACTTTAACTGGTATTCCGTCTGGACCTTACCATTCTTCATTCCATTTACAGCTATTCTGACTTCATCCATACTAATCATTCTCACTAAACCCACATTCACTGGTTTGCACTCTAAAATCCCATTCCAGTTGTTTTCCTGATTCATCAGTCTTTCAAAATAGTCCTTCCACCTCTCTTTGATTTTTTTATCTTTTGTAAGTGATTTAATTTATTTAATGACAGTTTTTTAAAACGTGTCTGAATGTTTTTAACGTGACTGATACAGAAGGCAGTACTCCTCGATACGGCTCGCATCGTGAGGAGGTTCCTGTCTCAGTCACCGCTAGCTTCGACCCTGTCTCGATACCGGTGGACTACTATTTTTTATATTTTTAAATGTTATTTTTTTATATGATTGTGTTAAAAAAATATTTAAAAATTTAATTAATATGTATATTGAATGAATAAAATCAAAACAAAACATTTTTTTAGTTTATTTTTTCCTTTAAAAACAACCTTACGTCACATTAGGAATAACTCTAACTCTTATCGTGAATAGGCCATACAAATATTTGTTCCGTGCGGAAATCCAACCGGCGACACACTGCACTACAATCAATCACACACCCAACTAAAAACCAGTAAAGGTTGATATATTGACTTCAAACCCTAGTTGCTATTATATTTGGGCAAAAAAATATGTTTAATTTGGGCTCCCTTACAACAAACGTGGTTTTTCAACAAACATCGGGACAGGTGAAACTAAAAAAAAATTATAATAAAGTGTCTAATGTTGTATAAATAATGGTACCTACAGAATCCTTCGTGCGCAAATCAGACTCGCACTTGGCTGGTTTTTATAACTCGATCTATTTCCTCCCACAATCTGGATACTGACGAAATTTTAAAACTAGGTTAATGAGTCTATAATATATATACTAACCTAGGTATACGTTTTTTTGCGTCATGCTCCCCGGCAACCCCATCATATATTTTGCTGTTTCTAAATTCATATAACATTTGTACGCAATCTGTCCCTAATTATACTTTGTTCGCGACAGCATTAGAAGTTAAAAAAGGTTGTTTTATAGAATACAATTTGTAATCAAAGTACAATATAATTATGTATATTGTGCTTTTAATAATTTTAATAATGGTACTTTATTTTAATTTTTTTTTACATATTTTTGAATATTATATAAATATAAATATTCTTCTACCAACACTGATATTATAAATTTATTGATTATATTTTTGTGTAATTTAATGTTTTGCAATTTATGTAATCTTCTGGCTATTTTAGCTCGCTGTCTAATTCTAGTAAAACGTAACTAATTTTATAGTCAAGCAGTGTAATCTAATGTTTAACGTTTAACTTATTTCCTAAATCTAATGTTTAAATTATTTTTAATCCTAAACACATTATGTTAACGCCAATTTCATATTCTTAAGGAGAAGCCATGACCTCTGTTGATTAAGTTATTAATAAACCTCATAAAGAACAGACGTATTTCATTTTAAAATCTATTGACACAGTGCTAACCAAAAGTCAACCTAATCACCCAAAACACATTATATAATATTTGCACACCATGATATGGTAAATATGTTAGCACAAATCCATTGATTGTAACACCTTGCATGCATTGTTTACTATAACAATTGTATGTACACTCATGTTTGAGTAAATAAATGAAATCTGAATCTGAATCTTTATTACAGTTAAGATTGATGCTGAATTTATTATAATCATAAAGAATATTATGAAGTCGGGTAAAAACAGTTCAGTATTCTTTGAAGAAAACATCTGTAAGTGCGCACTTGACACGTTGAGTCGATTTAATTGCTCGCAACTGTATTATAAAATATATCAACGAATCAAAACCGCCACCTAAATTTATTCCACCCGTCGGAATAAATTTCCATAATGATTGTAAGTGAGCGGAGCACAGCATAAAATTAAGAATTCGACCAATAGGATGGTAGCATGCGAGATGCTCTGTCCAATCATGGCTACGAAAATCACATTAACGTGTAAAGTTGGTGTGGAGGATGACATCAGCGTAGAATCGTGGAGGCTATAAATTTATTTGCTGTGCTCCCATTGGCTTCGTTGAAACAGCCGTGGCGGTATAAATGGTGTGGTTTAGTACTCATATAAAAGTAACAAGTAGGACGTAACAAAAAATTCTAATTTAAATTTTATTTTGATTTAATTGATTACATCAACTTTTTTTTTCTTTTATGTTTTTTTTTATATTGTTATAAACCAGTGCTTGACTGCGATCTCACCTGATGGCAAGCGGTTATGCAATCATCGATGGTGAGGCGCACTAGTTTATTAAGAGCCTGTTCACTCTAGCCTTGAAGACACCCAAATTATAGTTGGACGGGAAGACCGCAGCAGGCAAATTGTTAATTATTATATTTGCATCCAGACCGTCAATTTTATTCAAATCTTTTCAGGTGTTAAGACGTGACGGATAAACGGATATCCAAAGAAACAGAGTTTCGCATTAATAAAGTGTCAACTTTATTATTTTTGAGGGAAAAAGGATATTGTGGGGACGGAAACTCGAATGAAAGGCTTTGTGTTTTTAAATACTTATGTTTATTATATTTTTATATAAAATTCAACTTCAACTCCTCATTAATGCCATTCGTGAAAAAGACACCACAATTTTGCTTATAACACGTGCAAACTGTTAATAGACCGTCAAACGCTGGACAGTATTTAGCATGAATTAACAGTAAAATAAATATATATCTCTAAACATTAAAGTACAAAATAAAAGAATGTCTTCGCAGACACAGAACGATATTATTATATAAAATTACGTCCAGAATTTTGTTGACATCTCCAATCAATCTTATTTCTTATATCAACACCTATGCTTTTTTAACCATAAACATTAAAAAGTACAATTATCTTGTCAGTTTGCAAGTTAGTAGTATATTATGTGACCTCTGTGGATGCCGCATGTGCTAGGCCTATACGAATAGAAATACGAAGGGTTGCAAAAAACTTCTATAAAGAAAAACTTTTTAAGGTTTAAGTATACCTAACCTGCGTGTACCTGACCAAGATATCCCTTCCTATAATGGTAATAAATTTACATCTCGGAGCCTGTATCTGGAGAGCGGGCTTAACTCATGACTACTTTCATATAATTTTTATACAATTATTAAGCACTCATTAACTAATGCTGTCATGTTTGAACCCCACTGTACAAAACCCAAATAAAAGCCACAGCATAGTGCCCTTGTCATAATTGACATCTACCCAGAAGAGGTTCTTGCGGTAATGACTTTATACTCATCGGACGCTCATCGTGTCAGAGAAGAAAAAGACAAAACTGTGCAAAGTTCTATCATTGCTAAAAATTTAATATGCTCCAGTGATAAAACTTTAAAAAATTACGAATCAGTCTAATATTATCTATCAGTCCACATTGACTGAACTGTGGGACTTCAATCATCAGCTAAACGAATGGTGTCAACTAGACACCCTTTGCGAAGGCTATGCCTTATCTGCAAAGTCGGTCTCAGCATTGATTAATATACCAATACTCCCTCACTAGTAGGACCACAGTTTCCCAAAATAATTTGACTACTGCAATTTAAAACGTTACCTAGACCATATTCACCTAATCGAATAATAAAAAAAATATAGACGAATAGAAAAAAAACTATTTAACGCACAGTTTTCTTGTCTTCTTTTTTCGTTGACAGCGCGCGGCGTCTCTCATTGAAAACGAACATGAAACAAAAAGAAATTATTAATTACTCATGTCCTGCTGATCTCACAAAAATAATGCAGTGACATGATAACAAAAACAATTGCAATTTTTTTTACAATATTCTTAAAATGAATCGTTTCCTTATTTTATAATTCCTAAGATAATTATGCATATCTATAAAAACATAAGCCACACCATGAAGGAATGCACCTAATATGAGTGCGTAATCACTCTCCAACCATACGTTTGACCTGGCGGTTTGTCTGAAATCGGCAATAAAATCTTCGAAGCACACTTCGTCTACGCCTGAGAACATCATCTCTCCTTTTCAAATATTCAAATAATATAAAAAATCTTGGCGTATATTCCTCGCCTGCTAGCTAACTCGCTGTATTTCCTTGTTTCGAGAGGTTCCATAGGGCTATACCAGTTGGTTTTTCTCATACTGTCAGCTACTTTTATGTGAAATCATAGATAAATACTACTACCCACCAATTGTGATAGGTGAGACGCAATGAAAGGCTTCTGGTTAGATTTAAACTGTTATTATATTGTATTAAACATTTTCAAATACATTTTGTATAATAATTACGTCTCGACTTTTGTGTGACGTCTCCCTATCTATTTTTTGAACATCTATTTATGTATTATTAAGGTAAAAACAAACAGCTTCTGTGTACCGCATTTTACAGGTAAGTGTAACAATTGGCCTTTTTTTTAGGTGGGAAAATCATTTTAAAATCCCGCTCTTGGGCGGTGCGGGAGATAGTGTCAGACTTTTACAGACTAAAAAAACCCACTCCTGTTCCTTCGTTGCCTTCGTCCCAGGGTCTGGGTTTCGTTTCCACACTCGCCCATGGCCCCAGTAGGCTTCGACCCTGCTGGGCCCCTACGATTTGCTGACATCTCCTTGAGGCGCGCGTGGAATAATACGCGCCGTCGACGACTTGGGCTTGGTCCGGACGGTTACCACCGGGTCGGACGGCGGGCAATGGGTGGCCCGCCGTCCGACCGACTGCAAGCCCGCGCCTACGGTGGCCGGAAATCGGGATCGGAATCCCGGCGGCGGTTGGGGCGTGAGGACCGTTGCCGTTGCCTCAAAGTATTACACAGTCGCCAATTACAGGTTACCAGCATTCACAAAATAAGGAGTGATATAAATAAATTTAAATTGCAATAGAACAAAAACAGATCAAATTATCAACACTATATAATCGAAAAGAACAAGATCAAAATCATACATTACAATTGAAAAAGAACAAAGCAACAAAATAATTAACATTAATCGAAATATCAAATCATTTAAATAATAGATATAATCAATTAAAGCAAACAAAAAAACAATCATGACAATTGAATCAAAATAAATAATTAAATTATAAAAATTATCAGAGTAATCAAAAATATATAATTAAGAAAATCAACATAATCAAAATATCAAAGTAAGCAAAATAATCAGAACAATTGGAATAGTTAAAATCGTCAATATTATTAAAATAGTTAAAGGAATCCACAGTCAAAATATAAAAAAAAAACATCAAAATATTCAGGATAAATAAAGAAGTTAAAGTAGATAGTAAGTTAAAATAATCAAATTAGTAAAAAATCTATCTATCCATCCTAAACTTTTTAAAACATAAACCTTTAAAGTATAACATGCCAGTTTGCTAGTTAATAATAAATGTGACCTCCATAGGCGCCACAGTATTACGGGATCTCAGAATACCGGTATTGAAAGCCCTAGTTCTACTTAAGCCGCTCAGCCCCTATATCTTTGTTTTCGACACATGGTCATGGTCATGATTGACACCGTCTTTCGAAGGTCCTTAACGGCTGTTACATGTTTAAAACAAATTTCCTGGCTCCTTAACTAGTTACTTACTGTACTACAGAAACCAGAGAATTTCCCATAAATTTACTGATTCGTTCGCCAGAAAAAATTAAGTGAAAAAAAGTAATTTAAAATGGTAAATGGAAAATATTTCCTTTAGGTATAATAACATTTATTTCAGACCACAATGAATCCATAGAATAGTGTATAGGTTAAGGGTATAAAGAAATATCAAACAAAGGAAACCGCCACACGCGTTTACGAGTGCCCTTGAGCAGCATGTTGTGATGGAGGTGGCTCTTTCTCGAGTAATCTTCTATGTTTTAACCTTGAGGAACATCTAGCCCCTACTGCCCGCAACAGCAACTTTTGCTTACACTTCGCCATTCACTATGGCAACAACGTGCCCGCACCGTGCTAGTTAGCACGCGGTCACTCTGAAAACATCAATCTACCTAACTTTTTCCCAACTATGTTTGGAATGCTGTGTTTGATCATTGGGTTCCCTTCAAAACGGTTGAGCTGAATGGTACTGATGCGTTAGTAAATAATTTTGTTGTGGATGAGAGTTATCCGGCTCGAAGGACCATAACAAATCTAAATGTTGTGATAATTTTTGCCCTAGCTATTAATGTCACACTGCTAAGTAAAGTAAATAAAGGCCTCCCCAGAGTCCTTTCTGAAATTCTTCATAAAAAATGTCCTAGTTATTTAAAATCTCTCATACGTACGATTTGTGTTTGTAAGTAATGCACTGATAATTATCACAAAAATATATTACACTGATACTATATCTTGTAATTTACATTTAAAAAGCTATATTGTTGGATTCTTAAGGACATCCAAGTAAAGTTTCGGTCTACTGCGACCACAAATATAATACGCCCCTATTTTTTAATTAGTACAAAAAAATTGGGTTCTATCCGTACACTTTACCGATTATACTCGTATTTGTGTAGTCAAAAGTAAAAAAACTAAATCCCAAAATAATTAAGCAATATTATATAATATTACACCCCTATTTTTTTAATTAGTACAAATAAATTGGGCTCTATCTATACCCGTTACTGATCATATGTATGTGGTCAAAAGTAAAAAAAACCATATCCCAAAATTGTAGTAATTGGTAAATTCATAATTGAATCAATTATTTACAACAATTGCTACTAAAAATACTACGCGCAGTGTTTTTGTTTTTCCATTGTTTTTCATTATTAATCAATATCCTGTTCAATATTTCCATAAATTGAGTGGCATTTTGGGATATAAACAAACTCTAAAAACTTTGCTGTTTATGAATATTATCTATTGGAACTTTATTTAAATAATAATGAGACCTTTTTTATTAGGCCCTATAAGTATTTGTACTATTAAAAATTAGTGGTAAATGGTATATTAATAAATGTAATGACTAAATCTACTACTTATTTACAGGTAACTAAACGCTAATCATCAAAATGGACCATCAGAAACCATCCACCAGCCGCAATGGTAAAGATAGAAGAGAAAAAAACAGCAGGACCGGTGGCAATTCGACTCAACACGATATACCGAATGAAGGTAAGTTTTTTATTCAAGTAGAAGTAATTAACGAAATGGTTGATGTTAGAAGCATTGATCCTATTAAATTTTTTATTTGTTCGGGTGCTTATTGCTAGGCACAAGATACTCCTATCCTTTCTCTTTCCAAACCTTTCTAAATTGAATATTAATAAACCTTTATGATATTTCCATTGCTGGGACTCAGGCCTACTCTCTATGTGAGGGAATGGGCCGAAATCCATCAAGAGGGCCTAATGCGTGTTAGTGAATGTCACGTCTGCGAATTGTTGGTTCTAGAACATGTTTCCTCACGATGTTTTCCATCACCGTTTTGAGAGCAGTGGTGATGAAATTATTTACATAAAGTGAAGCACCTGCCTGGTATCCACGACGTATAGCACGTAAGTCAGACCTGTTACCACTAGTCCACTGCTGCTCGTCTGTCGTGTAAAACTGTCCAAAGCTTCTTGACAAAGTAATATTCTGTCATTGATAACTAATGATTTTCGAATTCCTAAAATGTTTGTGCCATTTTGGTATAATCCCATAAATTTTTGAATTAGTCTAGACCACCGTCGTCATAAAATTACCCAAAAAGGATTTTGACTTGTAGTATTTTTTAATATAAGCATTATCATCTCTTTCCATAGTGCTTGCCTAATAGGAAATCTCTAAAATTGCAATTCTAGATTTATTTATACCGGGTTTTTTAACCCAGCATTCAGCCAGAGTGCGTACAACAGAACCAGCAAACTCCCAATCGCTTCATTTCCTTAACGACTACGATGTTGTTTTTGATAAAATACGAGTCTTGACGATTTTGCAGTAATGGCGACCTCGCAATTCCTTAATCATAAATTGTTCCAATCTTTCCATTCCCATCTCCATTAATGTTTCCTTTTTGCATTACAAAATTAAAATAATATACAGTTGACAATACTCTAACATTAACCGCCAACAGGGATAGGCATAGCATGGTCAGCACGCTTAACACGAGACAATTTTCGCCAAATGGCTTAGTGCCTATAATCTAACTCATTTCCTCCACTTGATTCAACCTTGACATATCTCTCTCAATCAAATTGACACTTATTGATAATATAGTTATATATAGTTCGTTATTGATAATAAGCATTAATCCAGATTTTTATTCCGATACGGATGAGTCGAATTGAGCGGAGGAAGTATCCTTCAAAAAGACTGAATATAAGCGTAAACTGGATGAAGTCGATGAAAATCACCGTGGTGTGTAGCTGCCACTGGGTTTTCAGATTATTTATGTATCTACCTAAATGAAAAAATCAAGAAAAGTATGTGTCAATTCACGCAACGAAAATAAATTGATATCCAGCAGTCTGCACTTCATTCAGCAGTTACTTTTCACATCGTCATATTTTTTTACATAAATAATCATTAATTCCTATGGCTAGTTTAGTTTAATAGTATAATTAAAGAGCAACTGTAATTTTACACGGTTTTTAAGTCACGGAGGCTCAGCAAAAATCTGACTAGTACTTTTGCAGCAACTTCGGTTTCCTAGTTCTTTTTATGTGCATCGACTACAAATCTAGCAACTCGACCCGTGTAAAGCCCAAAATATAATAAATTTATAATAGCAAAACTGTGCCTTTGTTTATTTTTTTATTTTGATTTAATAAAACATCTTCTGTCCTGTGTAAAATAATGCAAATCGTCTCTTTTCATTATGTATCTTCTTTACTTCATCTGCATAGTTTTCTTTACTTCATCTGCATAGTCTGCATAGTTTTTGGGGGATGAACTGCTTGCGTCCGTAGGATTTACTTAGTTCTGAACACCCTACACGTGTCCCCTGGGTATTGCTAAACGAGCAGTAAAGGCGGTGGTAGGCCATAGCATCGGCTGCCGGCTTTAAAGTTACCACCCATCAGACAAAGCCATGCCGCCAAGCGATTCGTCGTGTTCCAGCGTGATGTCTGGTGAAGCCGTATGGTGGAAGATGGGTCTGAGCAGTTGCGTTGCGACGTATACCGGGTATGATACGCCAGCTGTTGTTGTGTCGGACGTTTGATCGTGGAGGGTAGCGGGATCCGAAGCACGGTGCTCCGCTGGCCGACCGCAGATAGTTGGGGGCCCAAGTAGTGTGCCAGCCACGCACAAAAGGCTGCCCCGCCAACTGCGAAAAATCCCAGGGTGGCCCCATCGTGCCGGTTGGCGACCGGGCGGGAGGACCTGATGGCGATCCCCCCCAGGGATCGCCATCAGGTCGTCCCCGCAGTCTCCAGATCAACCCTCCATGGGCGCAGCAACTCTGGTTGTGTTGTTGGGTTCAACGTCGCATCACCTCGCTCAACTGCCATCTTCCATCTCTCCTATTCACTCCAAAACTCATCTATATGAAAGGTAAAAAGAAAAGCAAGTGTCAACAGCGGATGCACGTCCTCTCATTTCAAGTGCACCTCTCAAATATTAGAGGACTGCACTCCAATCTCGTTGCGGTCCACCACCATCTTGAGACTGGTAAGCCACACTTGCTTTTCTTGACGGAGACCCAAATTAGATGTCCGTCTGATACGGCGTACCTCAACTACCCGGGATACTCACTGGAGCATCATTTCCTGCAGCGTGCCGGGGTATGTGTGTACGTCCGTAATGACTTCTGCTGCCAGCGTCTCCGTCACCTTGAAGACCCTAATTTCTCCACGCTATGGCTGTTGGTGGACACTGGTATGGACAAAATTGTGTATGCCTGTGTCTTCCGTTCGCACAGCGGTGATCAGGAGACGACTCGGTTGTTCGACCACCTCAGTGAGGCCGCCGATAAGGCTCTGCATCGGCACCCTGATGCGCAGCTCGTCGCTCTGGGGGACTTTAACGCCTGCCACCAAGACTGGCTTTTCCCATACCAGAGGACCGACCACGCTGGGAGAGAAGCGCGAAACTTTGCAGTATCGATGGGCCTTTCCCAGCTGGTCAAGCAAGCGACTAGGGTGCCTGATGTAGTTGGTCATACTGCTAATTGTCTGGACCTTCTGCTGACCACCGATCCAGACAGATGTATCGTAACAGTTTCCTCACCACTTGGAACGTCAGATCACTGTCTGGTGAAGTCTGTTTCGTCCTTCTCCCCACCTGACTGCGACTCACGCGGCGAACGGCGAATGTGGCGTTACAGGTCAGCAGATTAGCAGATTGGGATGAGATGCGACATTTCTTTGCGTCTTATCCTTGGCAGCGGGTCTGCTTCTCTTCTGAAAGTCCGTCGAGCTGTGCGGATGCTATATCCGATGTGATACGTCAAGCTATGGAGTTTTTCATCCCTTATAGTGACGTACCCATCGGAGGCTCAGCTCGCCCATGGTTCAACGCCGATTGCGTTCAAGCTGAAGAGCGTAAACATTCGGCGTTTCTCGCCTGGGTTGACGCTCGTGACCGCAAAGCTCCGGATTTGAGCTCAAAGAAGAGTGCTTTCAATCGTGCTGCCAAGTCCTACAAAAAGGCACTGAAGAAGGCTCGGTTCGACCGCATTACCCATATTGGCTCAAAGCTCTCTGCACAGCCGTCCGGTAGCAGAGCATTCTGGTCCCTTGCCAAGTCGGTTGAAGTGAACTTCTGTGGACCCTCATTGCCTCCGCTGGTAAAACCTGATGGGACACTGGCTCACTCGGCGAGAGAGAAAGCAGGTCTCTTTGCATCTCTCTTCGCCCATAATTCTCGTCTTGATACTAGCAGTGCTACTCCACCGAATCTACCTCACTGCAACACCTCGATGCCTGAGGTTCGCATAAGGAAAAGAGAAGTTTTGAGAGCACTGTGTCGTCTAGACGTGAATAAAACTAGTGGACCAGATGGTATACCAGCAATAGTTCTCAAGGCATGTGCACCCGAGTTGTCTCCTGTATTGACGCGCTTGTATCGCCTCTCATTTAGGACTGGTATAGTGCCCAAATCCTGGAAGCTTGCCAACGTGCAACCCGTGCCCAAAAAGGGCAGTCGAGCCGATCCCGCCAACTATCGGCCGATTTCAATAACCTCCATACTCTGCAAGATTATGGAGCGTGTATTGAACTCGCGCCTCATGGCATACCTGGAAGGTAACGATCTCCTCAGTGACCGACAATACGGGTTTCGCCACAATCGGTCTACTGGGGACCTACTAGTGTGTACCACTCACATGTGGGGCGAGGCCCTCGAGAAGAATGGAGAAGCAATTGCTGTCTCCTTAGACGTTTCGAAGGCCTTCGACAGGGTATGGCACGCCAGTCTTTTGAGTAAGCTTCCAGCGTACGGCATTTCCCCTGGTCTGATTAACTGGGTAAAAGACTTCCTGAGTGAACGGTCCCTCCGAGTTGTTGTCGATGGATGCTCATCAGAGCCCATGACCACTAATGCCGGAGTTCCTCAGGGGTCAGTTCTCTCTGCGACTCTTTTCCTGCTGCATATTAATGATCTGCTGATGCCCGGTATCTATGGGTATGCAGATGATAGCACAGTTGTAGAGAGATACCTTCCGGGTGCTCGGGCTAGTAAGGAACTAATCCGGTCCGAACGAGAGGCTATGTGGTGGAGCGTACGAATGTCTCTCTTCAGGCAGTCTCCAAGTGGGGTGAAACCAACCTGGTAGAATTCAACGCCGCCAAAACACAAGCATGTCTGTTCACCGCCAAAAGGAGTCCGTTCACCTTGGCTTCTACTTTTCGGAATGTATCCCTGGAGTGCACCGACCGCCTTCAGCTCTTGGGTGTCGAAATTTCTTCTGACCTCAATTTCGGGCGGTTTATTGAGTCCAAAGCCAAGGTAGCTGCTAGAAAACTAGGCGTTCTTGCACTTCACACCGGGTCAGCTTCTAATGTTATACAAAGCACAGGTCCGATCGTGTGTGGAGTACTGCAGTCATATATGGGCTGGTGCTGCAAAATGCCATCTGGCAGCTTTGGACTCAGTAGAAAGGCGTGCGAAGAGGCTAATTGGGGATCCAGATTTGGTTAAGTCCAATCTACAAAGCCTCGAGCACAGGCGCAGGGTAGCCAGCCTATCGGTATTTTACAGGTTGCATTTTGGAAAGTGTGCGCGGGAATTGCATGACCTGATTCCGCCATCTCCTTTCTACCATCGAACAACCCGACGTACGGCGAGTATCCACCCTTACGTTGTTGAAACACCAACGGTCCGAAGTAAGCGATTTGCTTCGTCGTTTATACCGCGTACATCGAGGGACTGGAACAATTTGCCTGCTGCTATCTTCCCGTCCAACTATAATTTAGGTGCCTTCAAGGCTAGAGTGAATAGGCTCTTAATAAACTAGTGCGCTTCACCATCAATGATTGCATCACTGCTTACCATCAGGTGGGATCGCAGTCAAGCACTGGTTTATAGCGAATAAAAAAAAAAAAAAAACAAATAGTCACTCATATTTCCATCATTATTCACTTACCAAAACTTAAAAACAAAAAGGCCATCAACCTAGACCTACACTATTTTGACTAAGCACTGTCGATCGCACGTGTTTCACTTTAGCTTTTAGCTGGTCTAGAGTTGTACGGAGTTTCAATAGAATACCTGGCCATCTTATATTGGTTTATTACTACTAACGTGCTGCCTACCGTATCTTTAGTTGATCTATATTATTATTTTTATTAATTTATCAGATCTGTAAAAGTTTCTGATAAAGTTAGTGGTTAGTGGTAGTTTCATCAGTGGTAAAAGTAGATAAAGTCTTTATTTATTGTTGAACTGTAAAGCAGAAAGGGCAATAGGAAGAAAAGTATCATTATCTAAATATTACTTTTCTCATTTCAAGATAATGAAATTGAAGAACTAATTGTTCAGATAAGAGAATTGATGATTGACCTGGAGATAGGTCATGGTCAACTAGAAGAAGTGGAAGAGGAAGACGATGTTAATGAAAGAAATGGAAATGTGGAAGAAGAAGAAGCCAATGACCATCAGTTTGAGCCTCATCCTCAAGTTGAGGATGAGGGTGCAGAGGAAAACGAGGGTGATGAAGAGGAGCCGGACTATGACGAGGTGGACAACGATATTATTGAGAACATGGTCAATGGGATGTAGATTATAATACATTCCAACAACCTAATACGAGGACAATATATCTTGTACATATTAATAATAATTTATTAAAGCATAAGAATTGAAGTAAGGAGAGAGGAGAGGAGGAGGAATTAAGTGGTACAGAACACACTTCAGAATATTATAAGGATATTCTGATAACATTTTTAAGGAAAATTGTATCGGTGAAATAAGACAACAACTCTTGCCGTGGTGACGGCAAGAGTTGTTATCTTAATTCACCAACATTGTCCAACATTGTATCGGAATGTCCAACATTGTATCGGTGAAATAAGACAACAACTCTTGCCATGGTGACGGCAAGAGTTGTTGTCTTATTTCATCGTTATAATGTTGTGTGAGATCATAAGTTGGTCAGCATCCCTGGCCAACTAACTCGTGCCACAAGTATAACATAAAAGCAGGTTTAATGAAAATCTGCATTGGCTTGAGATAAACCTAATACATGATCCAGTTTCCAGACGTCCTCATGTGTCATAATGTGAAGAACATCATCTGCGTTATATATTTTTTTTATATATCTACTTACTAAAATATTCAAAAATAAATTTAAAATCATTTTTGAGATTGTAAATCAACGCTTATGAGTATATTAAAGAAAGTACAGAACATCAACAACAGATTCCAAGAGAAATACAGAAAACTTTCACTTACGGATGTAAGTGTAAAATAAAATAAAGAAAATTATAACTGTTTGATCCGCCTTCACAAAGATATAGATTGAAAACATTCGGAACGAATTATATTCAGACTGGATTGATCACGACCATGTTATTCGGGTACCTCATGTCCATCCCAAACATTCTGGAGTTTTTGAAAATTATCATTATGACATTATCTAGAGCTACATATCTATGAAATTCGACCAAATGAAAATGATCTAGTCAAAATAGAAACCTGATTTATTGAATTCGGTAAAAGATTGAGTTTGATTGCAAGCATCGAGTATTGAATCTACTGTTTTGAAGTTTAAGCTCTGCATTTTGAAGGTACAATGCTTGAAGAAAACAATAGAATATTATAATTACAATAAATAATTGGAAGCAGTGGTTACGTTATGACTTTCACATCACTTCATTCATCTTATGATTACGTAATGTTTATCTATCATTTAATTTTTATATCTTTGCTTCTTGTGAATGCTGTATTTAGTTTATTTTATTAAGGATGCTGGACTTTGATAGATAATTTATTTTAATTTATATTTTTGACAGTGCATGCTCTTTTCTACCAACATTCGCTTGTCCTTCCGAATAATAATGTAAATATCGCATTTACGCTTTAATTTTTTACGTATTTTGTTTTTTTTATTCAATCGGGCTCTTTTTTATTTAAACAGTAATATTATACTTTTTTTGTACAGTGAGACGAAGTACGTCTCACTTTTTCGTATTGAACGATTGTCGATAGAACTTCTCGAGTCACCTTTTGACAAGATTGTGCAGATCCCGGCATGGATCTTGAGCGCTGACTTCTACTTACGCAGAAGTAAAATATCGGGTGGTATGAAGTGAGACGCGGGAGCGGGGAGTGTCAGTGATTGGCGCGCCGCGCATCGCATCATATACGTCACTCGTGATTGGTTCTCTGCGCTTGCTGCACGTACCTAACGACGACGAGTACACTTCCGTGCCATTAAATTGACTCGTGATTTAGCGCAAAGCGATCCCCCCACTCTTTCGCCGAACGCTCAAGATCCATGTCGATACCTGTAGAATATCAATTTGTCGGACGCCTTTTAGTATCTATAATACATTTCATAACACTACTTTTAATTAGTAATGTATGGTTGTTGTCAAGTATATTTTTACAGTTTTCACTATGATTTATGGCTTACTAGCTTCTGTCTACGGCATCCCCTGCGTAAAAGTCGATAATGATTTCAAAAGCACATCCTATTTTAATTAAATCCGATCAGCCGTTAAAACATAGAGGTGACAAACAGACTTACTTTTGCATTTTTAATATTGGCATGGATAGTATGGTTGATTAGAATTACTAAATAATGCGCAGACTACATGCGCACATTACATGCACCGTGTACAAGTACCGACCTGCCACATGCCTTAGGCCTATTGTGCACGGACGCGTAGCTTCATAGTCGCGTATTCGTCATTATACGCTTAGTGTACGCCTGCGTGAAGCTTGCATACAAAACTATGAAAGTCGGTCAACAAAGCGGCAACGTCGTGTAGTTGTATCTTTGCGGCTACAATGATGAATACCAGTCAATGAAGCTAGGCGTCCGTGGACAAAAGACCTTATAAAACAGCCAGCTAATGCAGCTTTTCACTTTTAGGGTCAAACAGAACAAATGATTTATGGCGTAAAACCGTAGATAGAAATTATAAAATTAGTAATAAATCAAAATCTAGCCTTCAAGATCAACAGTATAGTTATGGAATCGTGACAGATAGGAAAATAACAAAAACTATCATTAAATGGATCATGAAACGTTGCTGTGTCTCTGACAAAAAAACTTTGAAGGTAAGCGTCTTCACATTTAATTTATTTATTAATCTTTAAGAAATTTATGTAACACTGTACAAAGGCGGACCTAATGCCTTAAGCATACTGCGCCTACGATGACGGATCCCGGCGGCTGGGGCGTGAGGGCCACGCCCTCGCGCGTGCACGTGCGGCATCCGCCTTTGCTTCGCAGAAGGAATCGACCGCCTGTCACTCCTCCTCGCTTCGGACCATGGCCTGTAATATACGAAATATACGTTTTTTGCAAATTTAAACGGCCATATAATTTTTCCGTTAACTCAGAAGCTTTATTTTCCAAGCTTCAAGGAACCGCAGACCTGAGTACATGGTTTTAATTTCAATTCGATACCTACATGCATTCCCGAGATAAAGGGTCTTGACATACAGACAGATAGACGAACGGACATCAAAGTAATCCTATAAGGGTTGTGTTTCTTCCTTTTGAGGTACGAAACCCTAACGAACTCAGTAAGATATACCTACTAAACATGTTAGATATAAGTACTTAACATTCAGCAAATAATTACAAAAGGAGCAGAGACCATACCATGAGCACTTATCGCGATCCATTTGACGGCCTACTTTTTAACACATCGTAGTAAGGATCCCAATGATGCTTCATCATCATCATCATATTTCAGCCGAAAGTCCACTGTTGGACATAGGCCTCCCCCAAATGTCACCACAATGACCGGTCCTGTGCGTCTCGCATCCATCGGATTCCCGCGACCCTCACCAGGTCATCGGTCCATCTTGTGGGAGGCCTTCCAACGCTGCGTCTTCCGGTACGAATGATGCTTCATCATTCAATAATTTTGGTTATTGATAGTTTGTAAATTTTTTTAGAAGCGCATCCATAGATTCAAGTTTGGAAATTGTTTCAGGCATCGTTAAGTTCTTATTTATTAGAGGTAGAGTTCTTGATGGACAAATCAAAGAATGACACTATATATTGTTGCGTGCACCTCAAAGGATCCAAGCGCAACTCGAAGAAGTGCGTCGCATCACAATGCGCAGTCGTCTCCGAGTTGATGGTTCTGTCACCACAAGAGTACACCGAATTTCAGGTAAGTTAATATCTTCCTAACCTAAGACTCCAGGGCAAGGATAGGAAAAGGTGGAAAAGTTGGAAACTCCAAAATGGGGTCCATTTCCTAAATAAAGTAGATTTAATTTAACTATTTATTAAACTAACACTAGATATTAAGTTCATCTATATAGGGTGACTGGTAATTAGTGACCAATACTTAAACACGTGATTGTACTCATGCTTACGAACAACTTTCCCAAAGAAACTTTTTTATATACTCAATAGTTTTATCACAAAAACAAAACAGCCGTTTGAATCTAAGGTTGTTTGTTATTACAAACAACCTTAGATTCAAACGGCTGTTTTGTGTGAATTCCGCGCGCGCCTGCTACCGGCGCCGTCGTACCTACAATAGTGATACAACTGAAACATGTAGCATACACTGATTACTTACAGCTATGGATTTGCAAACCGCGCGGCTGAGCGGTCGCCAGTCGCAGGCGCGCGCCCGTTTTTAAACAGCTGTTTTGTTATTGTAATAAAACTAAAAATTGTAATATAAAAAAAAGTTTCTTTGGGAAAGTTGTTTGTAATCATAAGTACAATCACGTGTTTAAGTATCGGTCACTAATTACCAGTTACCCTATATAAGACCCTGTATAAGAGAAAACACAAGATATATATCTATTTATCGTGTTTTCTCTTATGAATCTATGCGGTATCGTGCGACATTTGAGGGGATTTGAATTAAGAATGTATCGAACTCTACTTAAGGGGTTGCAACTCGACATACATTTTCACTGTTTTTTAAACAACCACTCGATTATGACGTTATTACAAAATTTTCATTAGATATTTTGGAAACACAGTACCTATCTTGTGAATATTATTGTTATAATTATGATTTCAATAGAAGCCTAGGCTTCTATTGAAATCAATTTATAAATTTGTGTAAAACTAATTCAGTAAAGACCTCTGAAAATTTGCTATTTTGCATAAAATTTGACACTTCATAATTTACTAATGAATGTTAGTTGAAGGGTAAAATTTACAAGTCCGTTATAAGACTTGTCAAACTGTATGAATCAGAATGTTGGGCTGTGAAAAAGATGGATGAGTGAGTGGTGTGAGAGATGAGAATGTTGAGATGGATTTGTGGTGTGACGAGAAAGGGTAAAGTGAGAAATGAGTATATTAGAGGAAGTTTGAAAGTGGCGCCAGTGACCGAAAAGTTGAAAAAAATCGTGTGTACTCTAAAAGAGTTCAGAGTACATGTAGATGGATGGAGAGAGAGAGGGAGGCCAAAGAAAAGATGGATGTATTGTGTGAGGAGTGATATGAAAGAAAAGGGAGTTAGTGATAGTGTGACGGCTAACAGGACAGAATGGAAGGAAAAATCTTGTTGCGCCGACCCTAAGTAATATGGGATAAAGGCGGGAAGAAGAAGAAGGACATTATGAAGGTCCAAAGTTCACACAAAATACTAGATTGTTTATGGTTTTTGCTGCTTTTTACACAAATTTATGATTTAATTTCGATAGAAACCTCCAAATAAAATATCTAGAGAAAGATGTGTAATAAGGACATAATCATGTAAGAGCGATTGTATGGAAATTTATCTCGGATTAGTCGCGATGTCAAAGTAACAGGAAATCAATTATAAAAGCAGTAAATAACAAATAAACCGCATTTAAGGTTTCAAGCACAGCAGAGCGCCCTCAAAGAGTTAAACGCCTCGAGCTCGATTTAGTAGCCCGTCCCGCATAAAACTGTGCGCATATTGAACACAAAAACGCAGTTTTTTTCGAGTAAAAAACAGAAATCATTTTCTTTACGTCAAAGTAGATTTTTGTGTTTATTCTGACAACTTTGGCATTGAAACTAGACGATTTATCCATAATTCTACGAAATTGCTAAGTGTTCTCTCAATTGTCTGTTTTTGACACACTTTCTCCATCTGTGAAAACTGACATTCAGTGTCAAAAAAACGAGTATATGAAGTCGGTATACGTAAGTGACAGTCATTAAATCTGACAGCCTGTGACATTTCTGCCAATGCTTGTGACGAATTTGTGTTAGTATAGAAGTCTCTAGTTGCAAGCGACGCAGAGATCTCGTTTTTGCTTCGTTCATGTTCTAAGCCACAACTAACTGTAAGGTTCAACTCACACCCACTCAGACTGGCTCGCCGTCTGATCGTCGTTGACGGCGCGTAGTGTTCCACGCGCGCCTCAAGGAGATTCTGATGTCAGCAACCGTAGGGGCCAAGCAGGGTCGAAGCCTACTGGGGCCATGGGTGATGCGAAAGAGATCCCCGGTGCCCTGGAAAAATGGCAAAGAAGAAACAGAAGTGGGTTTTTGTCAGTAAAAGTCTGACACTATCTCGCGCTCCGCCCAAGAGCGCGGGATGTCATTAGATGATATTCCCACCCGAAAAAAAAAAAACACCCATCCAGTTGCGACGCTTCGTGCGCTTTTTAGGATAGCGATTAACAACGTCCTAATACAAAACGATCAGTTAAACACATTTATTGGTAAAAATAACATTAACAAGTCACAATATCGGAGGTCCGTACTACTTGAGGCGGTGCTAACAAGGAACCGGTCTAACTAGTCGTCATCAGATATGTTGAAAGCGTATAAGCAATATAATGGTTAATAATGTCACAATGATAAATATTGAGAGCAGTGGTGGCCGAGTGCTAATGGCCCTGACTTACGAGTTGTAGGCCGCGGGTTCAAAACCCAGCCAGGCGCATTACTTTGTGTAGCATAATCAGCCTATGTTCCTACTGCTAGGACTCAGGCCTCCTCTCTCTCTAGGAGAGAGAATGGACCGTAATTCATCACGCAGGCCCAGTGCGGATAGGTGAATGTCACGTGCCTTCGAATTTATGGTCTGGGACATGCCGGTTTCCTCACAACGTTTTCCTTCACTGTTTTAAGAGCAGTGGTGATGAAAATAAATTACATAAAGTAATGCTAGGTTTGAATCCGCGACGAATCTCGTAATTCGAGGCCGTTACCACTCGACCACCACAGCTCTCATTTATCTCTCTCTCTGTTGCATTAACGTAAACACTATTTTGAAGTAAAACTAAATAAGCATCGTCTAGTGACAATGGTGGAAGATCCATTTTTTTATTTTTACTGTTTCCACACTTGACTCATCTGCGGGAGAGTGACGGTGTGTTCGACGATGGAACACGTTTTCCTAGAAGTAGCAACCTATGTAGTAACCTATTCACTCATGACTTAAAGATCCCCAGTTTGTAGCTATCAGGAAACACAGAATCCGGTAGGAAATTCCACTCCTTAGTTGTACGCGCACAGATTGTGCCATCCCAAAACGTTTTGTGCGTATAGGGCGAGATCAAATTTTTTATAAGATTTAACATAGGTAAGCGTAAGCTTACGATAAGGTAATACGTTAAAATGATAAGATAGCACGTTTGTATAGCTACTGCTCAGCTAGCATCGTCGCTTCGTGTCTCAGTGTGAGTTGAACTTTAGTGTTAACAGGTATAATTTCTCTTTGTTCGCAGAACTTTTTCGATTTCGAAGATGATCTCTTGTCCAACCGCAAGCGCAAGGAGGACGCTGACATGCCAGGCAAGTTCCACAAATGTGCAAGTTATGATGTTGTTGACGACCGCGATGGTAACTACACTTCTCATCAGAAAAATCGAAACACCTTGCAAGTTTATGTTTTGTAAGGATTATTAGAAAAATGAAATGTCTAAATGTATGAATATTTAGGAATAAGTATATGTCAAATTTTGTTTAATCGTGAATAATATGAGGTTATCAAATCCTAATGAATGTTCTAAATTCAAACTAAATTTTCACAGGTTGCGTATTTTGTGTAACAAGTCATTTTTACCCTGAATGGAGTATGAAGGAAATTGATAAAACAACATACGTAATTGAAAAAAAATGCTAAGAAACGTTTATTTAATATTAACTTGTATTCCCTCCCCGAGCTCTTAATGCTTCTTCCATACGGTTCTTCATCGATCGGTTGTGAATCACGATAAAATGATATGGAATTCCATTCCATTCCTCTTGGATTGCATTTTACTAAGTGTTTCTGGGGCAGTATCTCTTGCACAAAGACCTTGTTCCTTCTGTCGTTACCATACAGTACAATTCTCTAAGAAAACTCATCAGAAAAGAGGACTTTGTTCCACTGGAGGTATGACCAATTTAGGTGCTCACGTGCAAAGTTAAGGCGGCCCATTTACTGCCTTGAGCGGTACCTGTCCACGTTCCTTCAACTATCTTCTAATTTTAGAGTCACTTACAGCCACCCTAAGTACAACATGAAGCTGCTGTTACTATTGAAATCATTAAGGCGTCGATTTCGTAAAGAAGGTGTTACAATAAATCGATCATCTCGCTCAGAAGTGACCCGATTCCTGCCAGTCTCCCGATAGCGTTTGTAGACTCTATGAACAGACGACAGGTTTAGATGCAAGCTTCAGCACGCTGATTAAGTCCAGAATCTAGCAATATGACCACTTAGGCGGCTTCTGCGGGCGAAGTATTCATATGTTTTAGAACATTTTTTTTTTACTAAAAGTTTTACAAGCCTTAATTTTTATTTTTCAAAGGTGAAATGTACTCCAACTCTAATCACTCATTTGTCTCAAAATAGTGAATCATTTCATTTATAGGATAAACAAATGATATTCTAATTTTGAATTTTAATATCACGGTAATGGCCAAACTGCCAGCTACACAATCATTTGATTTTTTTATGGAATGAAAACTCCTTTGTGTTAAATTTGGGCAGAAACCATAGAAACGAAAGTGTTTCGATTTTTCTGATGAGAAGTGTAATTATTTATTTATACTTATTTCAAATTGAGCCTTAAACTTATGATAAGATCGCCAATTGTATGTTTTACAGTACAACAAAATTGGCGGCCAAAATTAAAAAAAAACATGTACTTATTTTTATTGTTAATTCGTTTTGGAATTCACCAAGTGCAATCCCATTTTATGTCCAGGCAATCTCTATCCATTACAGGTTGCCTGGAAGAGATCGCCGAGTGCGATAAGGCAGCCAATTATATGTTTTTTTTAATTATATGGTTTCTTTTGTAAATGTATAATCTTGGTGTGCAAAAAGTATATATAACATACACAAAAGACTAATCACTAAAGGGGTGACCAGACGGTTGCAAACCAACGTCCCAACCAAGGTGACCTTGCTAGTTTCAATCCGTGTAGACAGCTGTTGTAATCCATGACCTTCAACGTCCTTGGTTGGGAGGCGCGTTTTTCCAATCACCGAACGTGTTGGTGCGTGGTTTACATCCATGTAACCGCAACACAAATCAAACACATAAACAAAGGTCACCTTGGATGGAACGCTAGTTTGCAACCGTCTGGTCACCCCTTAAGTGATTAGTCTTTTGTTAAAATTAACCAGTTGCCGTGCCTAATAATCTGGAACTAAAAATATTTCTTTGTTTACAGAACATTTAGGCAAACTTAGTCAGGTTGGGAAGCGTGGATTTTTCAAGAGGTGCCTTGGTATTCCAATGGGATTACCAGATGGATACTTTAAGAAAAGGATGTCAAAGGAGGACGCGTACATGTCACGCCAGTCGAGGTCATTGGATGGGAGCCCTCAAAGACCTGAAAGTCAAATAAAAAGGAACAGTGGAGAGCCCATTGGCAAAAATGCCAAAGTAGACCCACAGAATGAGGCCACTGAGTTTGATAAGTGTAGCCCCCGTCACCGACGGCGCTGTGAGTCAGCTCCTAGGCTCGTAAACAATGATTTTTCAGAATCAGACATAGAAGACGCGATACCCCATTTTGTATTCAAAATGTCAATAGACTTCAATTTATCAGGACATTCAACAGAACGCACAGCGCGTTCACTTGAACGTGATGCACCATCACGTACTTCGGAATACGCTTCGCAATATTCCAAACAGTTTTCGCCATGTAACAGAGACCACAATGGTAGTTGTAGTTCTAGGTAAGTTATACTAGAGAAGTGTTGTGAAACCTTCCAACTCTAATATATTTAAACATCACAGAACGAGGAGTTTCACCTTGGTGGCCATTGCTAAGGATGACACTGTCAAAACTATCCCTAGAATTCGATGTCAGTAACTGCCATTTACTTATACAATTTATTTTAGGCTATGTTTGTGTTTTTGTCTATTTATGTGAAGGATAAAATTTCAGCTCAGTGCATTTGCCACAGAAATATAAAACAGTAGTATATGCATTGTCACGAATATTACTGGTAAACGTGTCTTTAGTCCCGCTACCTTTGCGAGGTTCCGGCCTCAAATGGTTCTAAAGTTATTATTCTACGTAGGAATTCATCAAAGAATACCACCCGATTTGAGTGGTGTGAGAGGGAGTGTCAGACTTTAATGAACTAAAACCACACCTTGTTCCTTGAGTTGCCTTTCGCATTCCAGGACCATGAGTGGGTGTATCCTTTTCAGAACTAATCCTATGGCCCTAACTGGCATTGGCCCCGCTGGGCCCCTACGATTTGCTGACATTTCTTTGAGGCGCACGTGGAGCACTACACGCCGGTGACGACTCGGAATCGATCCAGCCAGCTACCTATTGCTTGTCATCCGCAAAATCCTACGGTGGCCGGACATCGCACGCGCGTCTCCTGTCGCGGCGACTGGGGCGTGAGTACGTGCTTTCACTCTTGCAGCCGCCTCCTTCGCTAGCATTACTGCTTCACAGAAAAAGTGACCGTATCCCATTCCCTCTAGCTCCAGACCTTGGGCTGATCCAGGGCCCAGCGTGAATGTCCCCTCCACTGGGACACGGTGGTGCTCCGCCCAAGCGAGGCTCCTCTTCCACTTTTTATCCCCTTAAAGGTTGATTTCCAAAAATTCTCTCTTAGTGCTCGCCTTTATCATAAAAGGAAACCTTGTACAAAATTTCACACTCCTAGTCCCAGTAGTTTCAGCTGTGCGATGATATATCTGTCAGTCAGTTTCTCCTTATATATTTCTAAATAGACTAGCACTTTGCCAGCAACTTCGTTCGAGAATATTTTCATAAAAACTACCTCCCTTTAAACCATAATAATTCTGAGGGTATTTTTGAAAAACTAAATAATGATGTTTATTATTTATTTTGAATTTGTGCCAAATTTCAAGTTTATTAACCCGAAAAATAAGAATCTTCCATACAATCCTTTAGACTGGCCTGTGGGTCTAGTGGTTTGTAGCCCTGACTGCTATGCCGGAGGTCGTGGGTTCGATTCCCACCCAGGACAAATGTTTGTGTGATGAGCACAATCATGTGTTCTGTGTCTGGGTGCAATTTATCTTTAATATGTTTGAAATTAGAACTATTTAAGTATGTTTATCCGTTGTCTAGTACTCGTAACACAAGCTCTGCTTAGTTTAGGACTAGACGGCGTTGTGTGATAGTTGTGTGAATGTTATAATTATAATCTAACCCCCTAAATTATTCTGTTGGGGTTAGTTTTGTAAACAAGTAATGACAACTTTTTTTATTTACTTAGGTTACTATTTGTGTTATCTATCAGGCATATTGGCAGACGGAATGAAGTTTAGCATACAAAAGAAATTTCCCTTATCATCTTTATAGAGGTTGAATTTCCAAAAATCCTTTCTTTATGCTCGACTTCGTTATAAAAGGAAGCTTTGTGAAAAATTTTATGTTCCTAGTTAAAGTAGTTTCGGCTGTGCGTTGATATGCTAGTTGTCAGTTTCTCCTTTATCTTTTTATGTAGTCATATTAGCTTCTACCAGCAGCTTCGCCCGCGCGAAAGAAGTTTTCATCACACAAACTTTGGACCCCCATTTCATCCCCTTAGGGGTTGAATTTTGAAAAATCCTCTCTTAGTGCTCGTCAAAAAGGAACCTTGGTGCCAAATTTCACTCTCCTAGTCTTAGGGCTACATTTCACCGGGACACCATGGCGGCGCGACCAGTCGCCGCTACCAACAAAATGTACACAGCTCTATACGCAACCAATTTGATGGCGTGACCAGCTCGGACGCCAGTCCGGCCGCCAGTCCGGCCGCCAGTAACACCTACACCAATGAATATGTAAGATGAAAATCTATCTTATGAAAGGGCTATATTTCTCTGGGACACTATGGCCGCGCAACTGGTCGTGCCGCCATGGTGTCCCGGTGAAATATAGCCCTTAGTAGTTTAGGCTGTGCGTTGATATGTCACTCGGTTAGTTTCTACTTTTATTTAAATAGATAAATAGATTCCTACATGTTGTGACTGTCACTTACTTCAAATTAATAACAAGATATTATATTTATTTTTAAACACCATGACTGGCGCCGGGCCACTTTGGCATCCATAAATTGTCCTTTTAACGAAAGGACCGAAAGAATTCTATAGAAACTATGTATTAAATTATGGGATTTCTAATGGCAGCACATGTGCAGGCCAGACGAAGCATTGAGACCCAAGCAACCCAAATCTCTTTAGAAACAATCAATAAACTTTCCAAAAAAAATAAAGCAAAAGGCTTGTTAGAACAACGTGGGAATGGCTAAAAAATGCAAGGGATGGGGAGTGTTGGCTCGGGCACGATAGGATACTGAGCTTGAGGGCAGGATAGAGTTCGGACGGCCAGCAGGAGCAGCGAGCTGACTCAGTAGATATCATAGGGCTATGTCCCGTTGTAATTCTTAGGAGTGCTAGGATTGTGATACAGTATTAGATACAAGTGGATTAAGTCCAGTTTAGACTTTCATAATATTTATAATACAGATCTGTGTGTGTGATTTGGAGTACGAATGGATGGGTGTTGGTTGGGCGTAAGTAGTGTGTAAGTACGCGAGTGAATCTTAGCGACTGTGTTGGTGACTGAATGGGTGAGTGTTAACTCTTTTATCCTTCCTTATTCCATTCTATGACAAGGTGACCTAAGCTTGCGGTTGGTGTTAGGGACTCGGAGAAAGCTTTCTTTTGGAGCGAACTTGACATTGACTTTCTTTGGAGTGGGCTTGACACTGACTTTCCTTGGGGAGGCCTTGACACTGACTATCTTTGGGGTGGACTTGACTCTCGCCGGCCGGCATACTCGAAGCAACCTTGACCAAGACACTGCCGATTGAAGGCTGAACCGAATATGTATTCGTTACATACTAGAGCCAGGTTGAGCTATAATAAGATCATAAAGCACCAAACGTTAGCGACGGCTACCTCCCCCTAAGGACTGACTGACAGTAGGATACTGCTCTTGATATGCGCACATTTCCTAGGAGAGGAGAGTAGGCTTCACCAAGTACCCTGAACAGCATTGATAGTCGTTCTAAGGAACACTACGGATCGCATCTCGTTAAATCAACCCGGCCCCCGTAGGTAAGCCTCTGATACAAAATAATAATATTTAGCGAGACACGAAACTTGGACACATTTCAGAAAAGTTCCGCAGCTAGACGTAATTTGGAGGCGTGTAGGTTATATTGTCCTCACCCTGGGTCAGAGTAAGGAAGTGAGAAGTGTTGATATATAAACCACTTCGGCGTCTAGCAAGGCAACTGTAAAGAGTTCTGCGGCCGACTGACGATGCGTCACGCTTGTTTAAGTCTTGTATATATTATATTGCTGTATATATATAGTGTATTATTGTATATATAGTATAGTGATGGGTGAGTAGGCCGTTATAAGGAGTTGATTGTTATAGAAACTGTGTCTTATCCATTGGCAGAGGCATCACAACCCTTTGCATTAGGATTGATCAGGACATGCACGAGCGAAAGGGATTAACGTAATTCTAAAATAATATAATTTGCAAATACAAGCGTCACGTCTCATATTCCCTTTTGCAGCCCTATCAGTCTCTTAAATTTCATAACTCAAAAGAAAAGTAGATTATCATTCCTTATCTCCTTATCAATGGATTCCCAACCCTAATTGTCTTAACATTGTTTTTCTCCATCCCCTGCTTGTCCCCTAGTTTTCTAAGTCGGGACGAGGTATTATAATTCTTGGGAATCCATTACTGTTGGTGGGGGTTTGTCCAAGTCTCTGGATGGGAGCCACAGGGGCGAGCGGAAGGTGGAGCTCGTCCCCTACTCCTCAGGGAGAACCCGACCTTCATACCTTCATGTAGGCAAATTCAGAAAAACGAATTTTTTTTCAGCCTAGGGTCTTTTAGGAACAGTCACAATGTACAATGCATTGTATAATATAATAGTTTATGCAAAATGCGATAAATATGGCTTACTTAAACTTTCAGTGAACAGACTTAGCCATGATTTGTATTTTAAAAGTACTTTGAATTGAATATTTGTCCTAAGATTATTTTTTTAGTTTTTTTTTTAATACTTTATAGGTTTGGCGCTTGAGCGCTATCTCACCTGATGGAAAGTGACGATGCGGTCGAGGATGGAGCGCGCTTACCTATTTAACTCCTGTATTTTAAACGCCCATTTATTTGTTCAACAGGTTAAGAAGGAAATTTAAAGAACTGTTTACCTCGGAAGATAACCTAATGCACAGAATGGCCTGGCGCGTAAGTAATTCAGCCGTTGTTATAACTAATATTTTTTAACCGCTTTTAACCGCTTCGGTTCGACGAGTGTTTTTGTGTTCTATACGCCAAGGTCGTGTGTTTGCGACTGAGTACTCCATATCGTTTAGCTCTTCAACTCTCATTATAGATGACAAAAGAGCTGACGAGTCGGAGTATTTGGTCGTCGATGTGCAACTCTGGCGGAATAGCGACCGTGTTTGTC
Source organism: Mythimna pallens (assembly GCA_961205895.1). Lineage (NCBI taxonomy): Eukaryota > Metazoa > Arthropoda > Insecta > Lepidoptera > Noctuidae > Mythimna > Mythimna pallens. The sequence continues at coordinate 4,653,502 of OY540824.1, forward strand.
GGATTTAGCCGACGTAGGCCTTTGCTGCATTTTACGTTTCAATCTTTGATCTCGAGTATAGATTAAACTTAAGTTTAAATTTTTAAAACCTCGAATTCCTCTAATTTTAATAACAAAAGCCTATTTTTAATGTAAAGGACAACCCTTTTCTTTGACTAGAAGTATATTGGCAAATATTCGATTGCTATTTCCACTTTGACTCTCCCATAACTTGAAAATGGCTACATGTATCGTTTTGTATGACTTAGTCAAAGTCTAAGAACCAACATTAAAAATCTGCTTTCAAATAAAAAAAAACCGCATCCATATCGGTCCACCCGTATTAGAGATATGAATTAAATACCACATCCACACTTTTACTGTAAAGACAATCCACAGTTGCATCAAAATTTCCATAAAAGAAATGAATTTGCTGTTAACAAATATGTTGCATTGTTTCAGGGACACGTATTTTATTGTTCGTGCCTATGTGTATGGTTTCAAATAGCCGAAGAGTACAATAAAGTGAGCGCGGGGATTCAAAAAATGAATCGCGAGAACCGCTAAATTTCTCTGTTCAACCAGAAAATATGTTGAGTAAGTGTTCTCAGTTAACCCAGAAAAAATGTTGTAGTGTTTGATATAAGTAGATAGTTTGATTTTTGTTTATGTTTATAAACATAATACTTTTAGTTATTTAAATACATTTTCATTACATTCACTCGAAAACCCGGTATTATCCATACCACTTTTAGGCATGCAATTGACTGTTTTCCGCACTAGTGTGAAAAAATCGCGAGCTCGCCCCCTCCATAATTTATTGTATTTATCTTATCACGCTGGGCGCTAAGCGACCATCAGTCACCGGTCAACACCCGTTTATTTATTTTTAGCAAGTGTATTGAAAATTGTCGTTTGATACACGTGGAAATTTGTTACTGCAGCACTCGTTTTCAAAGTCCGAATTCCACCTCGGTCGCAATGACAAACTTTCCCCACTTGTGTAAAAATATACTACTTTTTTTCCTTATTTTTTTGTACTCTTATCACAAGCTCTGCTTAGATTGGGCTTAGACGGCGTTGTGTGATATTTGTGTGAGTATCATATTATTTTATTATTTATAATTATTACTCAATTTGCTTGCTGCCACAGACTGCTGCCGCTATTTGCGTTTTTATTTGCGAATGTCATTGCGAAAATTATGTACCTACTTATTTCATTTAATTACTATTAAATTTGGAACTTTAAAGTAGCATAACATTGAAATGAATTTCAGCACATATTATATCAAAATATTTTGTCTCAACTCTGAGAAAAAGTCTACCCATTGCTTTTCATTTAAAAAAAAAAAAAAACACAAAAAAAAATTTCTTTAGCTCCTAAAACATGGGTTGTGGGATGAGGTAGGTTTTTATTAGTAAAAGTCTGACATACCCTCTCGCTCCACCCAGAGCGTGAAGAACTATTTGATGACTTTCAACATTAAAAAAAAAATTAAAACGCGTCCTTCTCTAAAACTAGAATAGAATACATGACATTCACATTGAACTAATGTAAACACTATCAATTAGTGTCTACATAACTGGACCATATGTGGCATTATTGTAAAATGACGAAATTATGTAAAATCATCTCGATAAAACGGAGTTGACCATTTTAACTGTAGTATTAAAACACTTCAGCGAAAATTGCCGATAGGGATTTGCGATGCATTTGCTGCCAAATATTGTAAATACATAATATGTTATATCGTTATATATATCCTAATCCCAATGGAAAAAAGTCACTGTATGGCATGAGTGTCAAAAAATAAATATTTTCTAACCTTTACACTGGCTAAAGGACTGGCTGGCAATTTTTTTAATTTGACTGTGTGTGTGAGGTACGAATAAACGTTTTTTCATTCTTTCTTTCCAAAGGCAAAAACCGTGCGATCCACAAAAAAACCATTGTTGAATATCACATGGGCAGTCCACGTGGTTCTACGATGATTACTTGATGCGCATGTCAATCCCCGAAAGTTACTTTGTATTCAGCAACAACATTTTATAAGTAAAAACACAACAGGCGTAGGCAACTCAGCCACCAAATTAAAATAGAACTGGGCAGGCCAAGTCTGCTGCATGTCGCAACGAAATTGGGCGATTAACCACTAGGATTGGCCAGAAGTAACTCAGGAAAGAGAAGAGTGGAATAATGAAGGATGGCCTTTGCCCTGCAGTGGGACACAACAGGCTCACGACAATATGGGAAAAGGCAATGGAACTCTAGGCAAGCGAAATTGTAGCAGTGGTAACGTTAGTTAAAAAGTCGGGAATGTCACGTGGAAAATACCAAACGGTTTTTCTTCCATTACCGATCATTTTTTCGCTAATAGCACTTTGTGTTGTGCACAAAGTATCCTTGACTGATCCTATAATATTATACAGGGTTATTGAGAATATTACATATTTTCTTCTTTTTTTTTTCAGATTACGGCTACTTGGAACTAATTACAACTTTATAAGTGCATGGTGAAGAAACAACCATTATAAGTGCATGGTGAAGAAACAAACATTATAAGTGCTTGGTGAAGAAACAAACATTATAAGTGCTTGGTGAAGAAACAAACATTATAAGTGCTTGGTGAAGAAACAAACATTATAAGTGCTTGGTGAAGAAACAAACATTATAAGTGCTTGGTGAAGAAACAAACATTATAAGTGCTTGGTGAAGAAACAAACATTATAAGTGCTTGGTGAAGAAACAAACATTATAAGTGCATGGTGAAGAAACAAACATTATAAGTGCTTGGTGAAGAAACAAATATTATAAGTGCTTGGTGAAGAAACAAACATTATAAGTGCATGGTGAAGAAACAAACATTATAAGTGCTTGGTGAAGAAACAAACATTATAAGTGCTTGGTGAAGAAACAAACATTATAAGTGCTTGGTGAAGAAACAAACATTATAAGTGCTTGGTGAAGAAACAAACATTATAAGTGCATGGTGAAGAAACAAACATTATAAGTGCTGGTGAAGAAACAAACATTATAAGTGCTTGGTGAAGAAACAAACATTATAAGTGCATGGTGATGAGTTTTAATTATAATTCTAGATAAGTAGGAAAATTAAAAAAGAATAAAAACTCTATGGTCGTTAAGCACCGGTTTAGAAAACGTGTTTTAAAATAAACGAACAGTTATCGTGTATGCAAATTTATTAAAGAACAATTTAAACTAAAGTTCCACATGGTGAAAAAAACAATGTTCAAAGTGTGGTGATACGATAGAACGAGAGTGAATTTGTAGGAGAACCTAAAGAAGACATTGAAGGTACCAACTTAAAAAAAGATATTAATTAAAAAGTATGTACTCTAATAAAAGACACCCTGTATCGTGGAAAAAAGTCACTGACTTTAGACACACACGCCATAGCATGAGTGTCAAAAAATAAATACTTTCTAACCTTTACACTGGCTAAAGGGCTGGCTGGCAAAATTTTTAATTTTACTGTGTGTGTGAGATACAAATAAACGTTTTTCTTTCTTTCTTTCCAAAGACAAAAACCGTGCGATCCACAAAAAAACCATTGTTGAAACGACATAATTTTAGGGATCGGAATATCACATGGGCAGTCCACGTGGTTCTACGATGATTACTTGATGCGCATGTCAATCCCCGAAAGTTACTTTGTATTCAGCAACAACATTTTATAAGTAAAAACACAACAGGCGTAGGCAACTCAGCCACCAAATTAAAATAGAACTGGGCAGGCCAAGTCTGCTGCATGTCGCAACGAAATTGGGCGATTAACCACTAGGATTGGCCAGAAGTAACTCAGGAAAGAGAAGAGTGGAATAATAAAGGATGGCCTTTGCCCTGCAGTGGGACACAACAGGGTCACGACAATATGGGAAAAGGCAATGGAACTCTAGGCAAGCGACATTGTAGCAGTGGTAACGTTAGTTAAAAAGTCGGGAATGTCACGTGGACAATACCAAACAGTTTTTCTTCCATTACCGATAATTTTTTCGCTAATAGCACTTTGTGTTGTGCACAAAGTATCCTTGACTGATCCTATAATATTATACAGGGTAATTGAGAATATTACATATTTTCTTCTTTTTTTTTCAGATTACGGCTACTTGGAACTAATTAAAAACATTATAAGTGCATGGTGAAGAAACAACCATTATAAGTGCATGGTGAAGAAACAAACATTATAAGTGCTTGGTGAAGAAACAAACATTATAAGTGCTTGGTGAAGAAACAAACATTATAAGTGCTTGGTGAAGAAACAAACATTATAAGTGCTTGGTGAAGAAACAAACATTAAAAGTGCTTGGTGAAGAAACAAACATTATAAGTGCTTGGTGAAGAAACAAACATTAAAAGTGCTTGGTGAAGAAACAAACATTATAAGTGCTTGGTGAAGAAACAAACATTATAAGTGCTTGGTGAAGAAACAAACATTATAAGTGCTTGGTGAAGAAACAAACATTATAAGTGCATGGTGAAGAAACAAACATTATAAGTGCTTGGTGAAGAAACAAACATTATAAGTGCTTGGTGAAGAAACAAACATTATAAGTGCTTGGTGAAGAAACAAACATTATAAGTGCTTGGTGAAGAAACAAACATTATAAGTGCTTGGTGAAGAAACAAACATTATAAGTGCATGGTGAAGAAACAAACATTATAAGTGCTTGGTGAAGAAACAAACATTATAAGTGCTTGGTGAAGAAACAAACATTATAAGTGCTTGGTGAAGAAACAAACATTATAAGTGCATGGTGAAGAAACAAACATTATAAGTGCTGGTGATGAGTTTTAATTATAATTCTAGATAAGTAGGAAAATTAAAAAAGAATAAAAACTCTATGGTCGTTAAGCACCGGTTTAGAAAACGTGTTTTAAAATAAACGAACAGTTATCGTGTATGCAAATTTATTAAAGAACAATTTAAACTAAAGTTCCACATGGTGAAAAAAACAATGTTCAAAGTGTGGTGATACGATAGAACGAGAGTGGATTTGTAGGAGAACCTAAAGAAGACATTGAAGGTACCAACTTAAAAAAGAAAACTTGAGAGGTGTCAAGGGACACCCGGATGGAACGAAGTTCTTTTCGATTGATTAGTGAAGGAATTGTAATAAAATTTTATTTCATTGCATTTTATTCCATTTCATTCCATTTCATTCCATTTCATTCCATTTCATTCCATTTCATTCCATTTCATTCCATTTCATTCCATTTCATTCCATTTCATTCCATTTCATTCCATTTCATTCCATTTCATTCCATTTCATTCCATTCCATTCCATGTGCATGCTTTCTATGAGAGAAAGAAAGAGAGGCAGACAGAAACGCGCACGCCGCACTTCGTTCGCGTTAAGGAACTTCTTTCCAAAAATATATAATAGAAAAAAAAGTGTCGTGACAACTTTTCGTTAGAATTTTTTCCGTCTAGCCCTCTTTCACAACGCGCGATAAAGAACTTCGTTCCAATAATAATTAAAAAGTAAAAGTGTACTCTAATAAAAGACACCCTGTATCGTGGTGATAAACTGTATTTGCCTACAGGCAAGATTGAAGCTGTAAACTGTTCAGTGTGATAATGGCAGTGATAAGTTTTAAAAGGATTGATTAAGTTTAGGAAATTAACATTATATCTACTTTAAAATATATAACTAAACTAATCAGTCTCCGCGCGAACTCGGAAGCGTTCGGGTGCAGAAAAATGTCTTCCGATATAGTAAAGTGTATTTCATGTAATATAGTGATAAACGAGTTATTATGTTTTGTGTAAAATAAAATTGACATTATGGACAAGGAGAGTTTGATGCGGTTACGTCTAAGTACTTATAATAATGAAGAAATTGAATCAGCAAAAAGTTTGTTGTACGAGTCCATTTCTACTAGTACCCGCAAAATATCGAGGAGAAAAAACAAAGAACCAAAGAATATTGAAGACATTATAAGTGTTTTAAAAACCACAGACCCAGATAAAACTCCAATTTTTGTCGCTAGATTGTTGGAAAAATTACCATATCGGTGGTAATTTTTCCAACAATCTAGCTTTTACCACGTCGATGTTTCAGCCCTATTAAAAGACATTCTGGTTTTGAAACAAGAAGTACAAACTTTAAAACAAACAAGTGTCACGTTGGATCAATTAAATGGTCTAAAAGCAGATATAAACCACATGAAGTTTGCGTCGCTGGTAGATGGGGAAAGGCCATTGTTTGTAAACAATAGACGCGGTGGATACTTAGCGGAGAGAGGACGAGATAGTGGTCCAATCGGTATCATGAATCTCTCAAACACTTATAGCAATGTGGAAGTACACCGAAGAGTTTTGATACCGTAACAGAAAAAGTACATTGGCGTACACCCGCAGTTTTGCAAAAGAATCAAGCTGGTCGTCATAGCGCTATCTCTTTTGCACGGTGCCCGAGCCCAACTGATGTCGTAACCGTGGACACAAGTGGCACCGACGACGTCACACAACAGCGACCGACGACGGTCGAGTGCGGAGTGGGTGACTCACGTACTGCGAATACGGCCGGGAAGAGCGATATTGTCGGTGAACGTGGGTAAGACCCAGGCGCTGCTCGTCGGGTCTGCTCGCCTCCCACCACCTCTCCAGCTTCATGGAGCCGATATCGCCTGGTCACCCCAGGTGAAGTACCTAGGGGTCACCATTGATCGTCGGCTCTCCATGAGAGGCCACGTCCAGCAGGTCACCGCCCGCGCACTGCTCCGCCCAGTGCTCTCCTCTCGCCTCCCGCTGCGCACCAAGTTGGGCGTGTACAAAACGTACATCCACCCAATAGTGACGTATGCCGCCCCAGCTTGGCTCGCCCTCACCGGCGAGGCCAGCAAAACTCGCCTCCGGGCGCAACAAAACCTTGCGCTCTGGACTATCGCAAACGCCCCCTCGCTGGTGAGGAACGACGTCATTCAGCGGGACCTTGAGATGGAGAGCCTGGACCAATGACAATGACCTGAGTGAGCCGCTTTCACCTACACGCGACTCACTCACACGAATTAGACTCCTCAACAGCACACGCACCCGGTGCACGTTGTGTGCTAAGTTAATATAGGCATGACGTGCACCAGCCCCATGCAGTCACGACTCTACATACTTGATACTCACGCAGCAGACGTGTAACGCGGTTGCGCGTTTGCATGCCCACATGAGCGGTGTAACACACATATTTCAATACCACTCATACTCTCACCACGTCCCCTGAGCCTGAAGCGTGACCGGCTCGACCTGGAAGCGTGACAGGCGGGGGTCTACATCCTCAGTAGGGAGCGCCCCCAAAGCCGGCACTCTTGTCGCTGGTCGTCTCTCGCTGGGCTTCCTCCGGGCAACCGGGGGTTCCACCCGGCGGAAACTGACCGCCGAGATGTCGTGAAGAATCGGCACTGCAGGAGCAGTGCCGAGGCGCTCCTACTGAACACAATGCAGTTACTCTTAGGCAAGCCTGCGCTGAGGTCGCCGCTTATAGGGCGCCCCCAACGCAGGTCCCGTATTTACGGGGCCCTTACCCGACACCACGGGATAAAGGCTCAGCATACACCCTGCCGCCGCGCCCCCTTGCGGGGACGCAGCGACTTCCACGGCCGAAGAGCGATAGCGCGAGCGCCAGTGCCGATGGGTTGGATAACTGCGTCATTAAGAACGATGTAAACAATGATAAGTCATTGGCGGAGATAACGCGAAATGGTGAATGGAAATCAGAAATTCCTAACGTAGAGAGGCTTACGGTACAAAGGAAAAGATACAGAAATAGACACGATGACTCAGTTGTTCGAGAAAAAGCCGCTTTCATGCCTGAGGATAAGTTTAAACCCACAAGTTCGAAAATACCATTATTCCTATTCAATGTACACCAAGAGGCGTCGGAGAATGATATTGTGGAGTATGTGTTTGCAAAGACTAAAGAAAAAGTTGTTCTCCATAAAATAAAAATGAAAACAAAAAAGGATTATAATGCTTATAAAATAATGGTTTGTAATGAAAAGATAGACATGTTCTTAAGTGATGAGTTGTGGCCAGCAGGTATAACTTGTAGGCGTTTCAGACCTTACAAAAACCTTAAGGCTGACAATGAAGAAATAAAGAAAGTCCTTTCTAGTCAAGTATGAGTGCGACCTTAGTCAGTTACAATTGTAAGAACATTAAGCGTTCTATAGAGGATGTACAGCGGCTGTTCAATTTTGCAGACATAATTGCGTTGCAGGAGACCTGGTTGCTGCCGGATGAGTTATCATACCTGGCAGATGTGCACAGTGATTTTGGGAGTACTGGGACTTCTGCCGTTGAAGTGACCGCCGGCATTCTCAGGGGCCGGCCGTTTGGTGGAGTGGCACTGTTGTGGCGTAAGGCACTTCTTCCGTGTGTCTCTGTGATCCCGTGTCGGAATCCACGTATTGCTGCGATACGCGTGACTACAAGTGATCGACAAGTGCTAGTATTTAGTGTTTACATGCCCACTGACTGCGCGGAAAATGTGCCGGAATTCACGGACTGTTTAAGTGCGGTTAGTGCTATAATTGATGATAGTAGTATAGAATCTGTGATCATTCTAGGGGACTTCAACGCGCATCCAGGTGAGCGTTATAATCGTGAACTTTTAGCTTTCTCACTGGAACAAGACTGGACATATGTTGAGACGAGTAGGTTACAGGCAACATCTGACACAATTACATTTATTAGTGACGCTCATGGTTGCAAAAGTTGGCTCGACCATTGCATGGTGACAAGCGCAGCCTTGGGATGTGTTACGCAAGTATATGTCAAATACGGCGTCTGTTGGTCAGATCATATCCTTCTAGTAGTAAGTTGTAATCTAGATGTTATTAAACAGAAAGTTTTAGAAAAAAACCCCGTTTGTAACAAAATTAAATGGGGAGACAGGGGTGCAGGTCAATGTACGGCTTATGAAAGTTTATGTAACTCAAGACTTATGCATATTGACTTGAATACTGACCTCCAGCTATGCTGTGGTAAATTTTGTGACAGTACCTCTCATAGGGAAGCTATAAGTACCTTGTATGAACAGGTAGTGAATATTTTATGTACGTCCGCTGTTGTGACTTATGAGCAAAAACCTTGTAAACGAAGGAAACCCATGGCCGGCTGGAACAGGCATGTGAGCGAGGCTCATAGGAGTGCCAAGCAGGATTTCAGGACTTGGTGTGATTATGGGAAGCCCTCGTCTGGTCCCTTTTTTGACGCAATGGTGGCGTCGCGTAAATTTTTTAAAGGTAAGGTCAAGTGGTGCCAAAACCATCAAGAACAATTGAGGATGGATTTGCTGGCTAAACACTATGCCAATTCAGATTTTAAAAGTTTCTGGAAGGGAACAAATAAGTTAAATCCCAGGCCTGGCATTCCTGTGAGTGTCGACGGGGTTGCCAACCCAAAACATATTGCGGAGTTATTTAAAAACCAGTTCACCACAGAGTCGCCCCTAGGACCACCATGTGGGGAGCTCGATGCTGTTCCCAAAAATGAGGAGGTACCAACGGTCATGCTGGCGAAGGAAGTCAGGGCCATAATTAATAAAATGGTTAGAGGGAAATCCCCAGGTCACGATGGGCTCAGGATCGAGCACTTACAGCATGCAGGTTGGCACTTGCCAAGAGTGCTCGCACTTCTGTTTAATTTGTGTCTGTCTCACTCTTACCTGCCACCGGACATGATGCGGACTTTGGTGGTACTAGTTATTAAGAATAAAACTGGAGACGTATCGGACGGGTCAAACTATAGGCCAATTTCACTGGCCAAGGTGCTTGATAGTGAGCTCAACTCGTATTTAAAGAAGCATGTCAAGATTCATGATGCCCAGTTTGGTTTTAGAGCAGGGTTATCGACAGAGACTGCCATTATTAGTCTGAAGCACGCTGTTAAGTATTACACAGATAGACAAACACCTATTTATGCCGTTTTTCTGGACTTATCAAAGGCCTTTGACCTGGTCTCTTATGATCTATTATGGAGGAAGCTAAGAGCTACAACGCTACCGCCAGAGGTCGCATCTCTCCTCAAATACTGGTATCTGAACCAAGAGACACGTGTAAAGTGGGCAGGGGAGCTTTCGAAGCCGTGCAGACCGGAGTGTGGGGTGAGGCAAGGGGGACTGTCCTCGCCCTTGCTCTTTGGTTTGTATGTGAATGACCTGGTCGAGCGACTCAGCAGTATACGTGTCGGTTGCTATGTAGATGGAGTTTGTTTCAATAATCTCAGTTACGCGGATGATATGGTGCTGCTGGCTCCCTCGATTGGTGCTCTCCGCAGGTTACTAGCTGAGTGTAAGTCATACGCGGAGTTGCATGGTTTAAGGTACAACCCTAAAGAGACAGAGTTTATCGTCTTCAGATCTGGTGCTAGATGTCCTTCTACGGTCCCTCCTCTGTTACTTAAAGGTATCCCGATAAAGAGGGTTTTTCAGTTTAAATACCTAGGCCATCTGGTAACAGATGACCTAAAGGATGATTTGGATCTAGAGAGGCAGCGCAGAGCATTGTCGGTCCGGGTGAACATGCTGGCCCGTAGGTTCTCTCGGTGCACAGTTGACATTAAAATAGCCCAATCTTTAAGGCCTATTGCACGGGTTCCCTGTGGTTCAGATATACCCAAAGAGCCTACAATGCTTTGCGTATCCAATTTAATAATGCGTTCAGGGTTCTGTTACGCCTGCCACGCTTTTGCAGCGCATCGGGAATGTTTGCTGATGCGCGCACTGATAACTTTGATGCAGTATGGCGTAAAAAATCCGCCTCGATGCTTCGCAGGTTGCGTGACAGTCCGAACAGCATGCTGCACTCGATAGCCGCCCGGGTGGATAGCCCGCTGGTACGTACACTGGTTAATCGGACCAGGTCGTTACTAGTTATTAACACAGTCTCAGTATTGTTTACTAACACAGTCGGCCTCTGTGGTGGTGTGGTGTGTTACCGTGTGTTATGATTGTGGACAATGTTAATTTTTATTCCATGAAATTTAATTTATTGAAATTTTTATCATTATTCCATGACATTTTATTTACTGACATTTTATTTTTATTCTTCTATAACATTTAAATTTTTTTGTTTCCATGCCATTTAATTTATTTATATTTTATTCTATTGACGTTTTTAATTTTTGCTCTAAGATATTTAATTAATTTTGTGTGTAATTTAATTTAATGTATCTGAATTTAATCATTATCTAATTTGTTATGGAAATAATGAAATGAATGAAAAATGTATGAACTAACATAAAAATAGGTAGGTACTAACATAATGTGGACCAAAAGTTGTCTTAAATAAATAAATATTATTATTATTATAAACCCTAAATACCTTATGTGGAAAAAAAATCCAAGAAACTTAAAAAAATTGTGAAGTAATACTTTTTCAATACACTTATTCGAAAACCCGCTCTTATCCCACAGATTTTAAGCACGCAATAGAATGTTTTGTTCACTAGTGCAGAAAAGTGCGCGTGCTCTCCCCCACCCCTATTTTATTACATTTATCATACCAAGCCGGGTGCGCGTCGACCCCCACGAGTCGCCGGTCAACCCCCGTTTATTCATTTCATAAATGTATTGAAAAAAGTCATTTGATACACGTGCAAATTTGTCACTGCAACCCTCGGCTCCATAACACACTCGCCTACGGCTCGTGCGAATTCCGCCTCGGCACAGAATATGAAATAGTTGGCCTCGGTCGCAGTGACAACTGCACTTGTATCAAAATGTTCTATTTGGGTTATATTAATAAGGTCATTTATTAATTGATTTATATTTATTAATAACTAAGCATGTGTATTCGTATGTATGATCTCTGTATTTTGGTATTATTTAAACTAGAATATCTTTAATATTTACTGCATTTAAATTAAAGTTAGCCTATAAAATGGTTAAAAAATCAATAGTATCATTCAACGTTGCCGTTTAATTTTTGGGTACTTTTTTTACTAATTTTTTGATACCCTTACAGCATGGCAATTTATAATGACATTTATTCCATCGATGTTATATGTGTGGAATAGTTTTAAGATTCTATATTAAGTGTAATGAACTGTTAGGACAGGGCTATTAAATCCGCTATATCTAGTTGAATATAGCAAAAATAATGTAGCGTTTAAATGTAAAGTAACAAATGAAGGGAAATAGGTGAAGGATAAAGATAATGAATATAGGTGGATATAGGTGTATCCATAGTGGATGTGACGGGAAAAGAATGGGCTTAGGAATATTTTTAGATAGTAATTAAAAAAAAGCGAACGCAGTGAAGGATTTATACACTAAGATTTTTTTATCACCTTCCAAATTTAAACATTATATTCTTTGATAAAAGTAATGAAAGGACATTGCCAATCTTTGTATGGGAATTGGACCACGTGCTGCTCAGAATGAACACATAGTGCATTTTGTTCCTTAGGCCAACACCAATCAGTAAACTGAAGCGGTCTAAAATCTGTTCCAGGAATCAAGAGAAAAAAAATGAATTATTTATTTACGAGAAAAAAATTAACATTTGTTTTCAGTGTACAGTTACACTACTATATGGAATAGTTAATAGACGTTTACACGTTAATGCAGAAAATGAACTACTAGGGAAGCCAAATGTGCAGAAGCAGTCAATGTCAAACAAATGTGTCTTCAACGTAGTCTTTAATCTTATATTACGTTTTCTAGGCAAGAACAAGCTTTCCTTCACTTAGTTCTGTATCTGAATATGGCACCTTAATATAAAAAAAGTATGCTGCATATGAAGAATGACTTACTTTTCTTAGTTAATCTCCATTTGGATGTCTCATACTTACTATGCGTATGTGTCTCGTGAAGACTCATTTTATAAATGAGAAATCAGAAAATAAAATAAAAAATAAATAGGAATAGGTCAGAATGCTCATGAAATGAATAAAATTGATTCTACATCAGCTGCGAAACAATTTGCCATAAACTATAATACTATAAAAATAAGCATAGTAAACTAGCCTAGCTGTGGCTATACCTATCTGTCAATTCCCTAATTTATTTTACTGCATATTATGCAGCTGAGCTTAATCTACAGATCGGCCGTTGTAACTTGACGGTTCTAAACATAGGCTCTGCGAACTTCCGCGCATGTACACTCGTAAAAAAAGTGTTATTGGAATTCATTTTTTTTTAAACCGAAATTCTAATATAAATTTCCTGATACAGAGACCAAGTACAAATAAAATAAATATCAAAACGCTATGAGACAGAAAGCTAAAAAAATAATGTACCTAATGAATTAAAAATTCACTCCCCTTTCGATAGTAGCAAATTTTTGTCACCATCACACACAATATTATTTAAAAGTTTATCAAACACTTTTTATTATTTAATCACTTTCGCTGAGGGGGGAAATCCCTAACATAAAGTCATCTGCCCTTTGCGTACTTTGTGAGGTACTCGGTATAGGTTCGTCATCGTCATCATAATTGTCGACGCTCTCACTTTCAGATTCATTTTTCTGAGTCTGATCCTGTATTAATGACGAATCGTTCCGTCATTTCACCAATAATATGATCGAATAAACACAAACAAAAAACTTAAAAAGAAAATAATAACAACTAACAACGATCAATGAAAACTTTTGTAACCGCCCGTACTCAAGATAGAGATAGCGATACGAACACGACACCAATGCTAACGTGTGACTGAGACACAATACCGCGTCCCGAGCATTACCGAATATGCACGAAGTGTTACGGAGTAAACAAAAAGGGATGTCCATTATGCGTATCTGAGGGTGTTGTTTAATCGATTATTTTTCAAATCGATTGAAATCCAATTATAAAAATACATTTGATTAAATTTTATAAGGAGGTTTAAAATATTCTCAAACAGTCGTTATTGTAGTAGTCGTTTATAAATAACTGATATTTAACTAAATCATGTCTTTCAACCAAGAAAATAAAATTTTATTCGTTTTTTTTTGTTTAAATTCGAAATCTCGTTTACTAACGACAACATTCACTATGTTTGTAAATCTATTCGGTTCAATATCTCATAGAAACGAAAATTAATAAATTCCAAATCGATAAAAATTGATTACGATATTTGATTGAATAAAGGGTCGATTGTGTTTACATAGAGTCAATCTCTAGCTTAGACCTCCGCCCCGCGCACGTCGCCTCATGCCACCATTTTGTTCCTAAAAAACGTTCGTGCGCAGCCTTTTGCGCGAAGTTCAGGGTTGCCAAGATATAACGGCCGATCTGTACCTTAGAGAGTTTTAATATGAGCGCCCCACTACTATTTTCAATGGAAAAAGTTATAAGTATCTAAAAATACTGTTTCTGCCAAAACTGCAAGTTTCTTGCCGCTAAGTATAAAGCATTGAGGCCAACTTGAGGAGTATTCGGCTACAGTAGACAAATAGTGTATTGTCTACTACCTTAAACACTAACTCAAGCGGTTTTGATACAAGAAACATGATTTAATGAGAAATATTTATTAAAGGAAAAAATAACTAAATGAAATTAACTTAGTTAATTTTTTATATATATACATATATACATATATATATATATATATAAATATATATTTTTTTAGTGTAAGCTAATGCCACAATACCACTGGAACTACTTTCTTTCCTGGGTAGCACTTGGTCCAAACCCTGGCAATATCCTTTAGGTTTTTCTTTTTATCTCGCTTAGTACTAAAAAATTAAGATCAGACATCACACACACACACTAAATAGCAAATTTTCCTTCATACTTTCACTGGCCATCAATTTGCAAAAGGATCATAATGTAATTATACAAGGTACCAGATAAACATGGAATAAAGTATATACTGCTTGGACCTTCTGCTGTCAACAGATCCAGACCGCTATACAGTGTCGATATCACCACCGTTAGGTAGTTCCGACCACTGTCTGGTGAAATCTGTATCAGTCTACTCTCCGCCTGATCCCTGCCCCAGAGGCACCAGGCGGGTTTGGCGATATAGGTCAGCAGATTGGGATGGCATGCGATCTTTCTTCGCAATTTATCCTTGGCAGCCTTCTTGCTTTTCTTTGAATGATCCATCGTCGTGCACAGATGCTGTGATAGATGTGTTGCGGCGGGGGATGGAGTACTACATTCCATTCTCTGACGTAACAATGTCTTGTCTTGTCCATGCACGCCCTTGGTTTGAAGCGGAGTGTGATCGCGCTAACGCGCTTAAGCACACGGCATACCAGGCATGGGCCGATGCTCGTATGGACAAGTCAAATGACGTGAGTCAGAAGAAAAGAGCCTTTAACAGAGCTGCCAAGTCTTGCAATAGATGCGGAGATCTTGGTACGACCACATTAGTCGCATCAGGAACAAACTCGCTTCATACCCTGCAGGTAGTAAGGTGTTTTGGTCCCTGGCTAAGTCGGTTGAATTGAACTTCTGCCATCCCTCACTACTGCAACTGCTGAAACCCGACGGGTCGCTGGCCCATACCGCTGAGGAGAAAGCAATTTGTTTGCCTCACTCTTCGCGGACTCTTCGCGTCTAGATCCTGGTGACGCGCCTGAACTGTCTCCGATCCTGACACGCCTCTTTAGGCTTTCATTTGAGGGTGGAAATGTGCCGATTGCATGAAAGCAAGCTAACGTACAGCTGGCCCAGCTAACTACAGGCCAATCTCAATAACGTCCATTCTCTGTAAGACTTTGAAACGTGTACTCAACAGTAAGCTCCTGGCATACCTAGAAGCTGACATTCTAAGTGACCGACAATACGGTTTTCGCCGAAATCCGTCAACTGGTGATCTTCTAGCGTATGCCATCCATATCTGGAGTGAGGCAATCGAGAAACACGGGGAAGCGGGTAAGCTTTCTTCTTTCGGTTTACCTGCTGGTTTGTGTGCTTGGATCGCAGACTTCCTGAGTGACCGGTCTATCCGAATGGTCATCGATGGTTCCTCGTCCGGTCAAATGGCCATTAATGGCGGAGCCTCTGAGGGGTCAGTGCTCTCGGCAACATTGTTCTTGCTGCACATAAATGATCTGCTTAAGCCCGGTACCTTTGGGTATGCAGACGACAGCACTGTTGCTGAGAGTTACATATCCAGCGCGCTAGCTAGCAGGTCACAGATCCAGTATCTCCGAGAGACTATGGTTGAGCGCTTGAACTTGTCCTTGGAGGCAGTCTCTGAATGGGACGATGCCAATTTGGTCAAGTTCAATGCTGCTAAAACCCAGGCGTATCTATTTTCCGCTAAAAGGAGCCAATTCAGCCCTTTTTTTTTTGCCGGGGTGGAAAATCCTCATGGATGTCCTTCGCCTGGGGCAGGCGAAGGACATGGCAGTCTGTCAGACTCTTACTGACTAAAAACCACCTCGGTGTTCCCTCCCACACTTGGACTCGAGACTTGGATCGTGGGAGCTGATACGCCATCCATGATCCCCAGCTAGTGCCGGCCCGCCTACGCGGGCCACCTCAGGTCCGCGGGGAGTGTGAGGTGTCCTCCCCCCGCGACATTCAATAGGGGCGCGCGTGGTACACTACGCGCCACCGCCTTGGGTCTTGCTGGGTGGGGGACGGTGGACGACCCCGAGTCCGCCGCCCCTCCGGACCTCTTTATGGGGGCTGGAAGAGGGCGTTGTCTGCCCTCCGCCGACGCCCGGTTCGCCTGCTGCGGCACGGGAGAGTGGCCACGGCCTGCCTCTCCCTCTCCGCAGCTTCCTTCTGCGAAATTACGGCTTCACAGAAGGAGATCACCGCATCCCACGACTCGGCACCCCCGACCATCGAACGAACGACGGCCGGCAGCGACAGGTCGGGGCCCACTTCAGATACAAGGGCACGGCGCTGCTCCTCCCATGCGGCACACTCTGCCAGTGTGTGCTGCGCCGTGTCCTCCCGACAGTCGGTGCAGTGATGGCACCGAGCGTCCGGCTCCCTGTTTATGCGACACAAGTACTCTCCCAAGCAGCCATCCCGAGAGCGAGAGAGTCTCTGAATGGGGCGATGCCAATTTGGTCAAGTTCAATGCTGCTAAAACCCAGGCGTATCTATTTTCCGCTAAAAGGAGCCAATTCAGCCCTGGTTCAACTTTCTGGGGCGTAACCGTGCCGACAACCGACCATCTTGATCTTCTTAGTGTTACTCTGATGTCAACTCTCAACTTTGAGCATCGAAGCAAAGGCTCAACTGGCAGCAAAAGGAGTTTCTTGTTGGAGTTTCTTGCCGGTTCTTCTCCATAGGAAACGACCAATTTGGAACCGTGCACTAGCTTCTGACGTTTTATAAGTGCCCATGTAGGCCTATGTGAAATAAAAATTTTTTGACTTTTGACTTTTGACTTTTGAAAAAAGCCGGGAATCCTCGCGAAGGTCAGACAGTACTTCACGCCGGAACAGCTGCTCAAACTTTATCAAGCGCAAGTTCGATCGTGCATACTGCTTTTATCTTTGGGATGGATCTGCTGATACCAGCTTGATGCACTTGAGGCAGTTGAGAGACGAGCCAGGAGGATCATTAGCAATGATGCAGTCGTTGAGTCGAGGCTTCAAAGTCTTGAATATCGACGCCGAGTTGCTAGCCTTTCGGTTTTCTACCGCTTGCATTTCAGGGAGTGTGCGTCGGAATTGCATAACCTAATTCCGCCTAGCCCGTTCCATCATTGGACCACCAGGCGTATGGCAATGCGCCACCGGTACATGGTGGACATCCCACCTACACGCACGAAAAGTTTTGGGAACACATTAATTTTACATACAGCTAAGGAGTGGAATTCCTTGCCGGAATCTGTGTTTCCTGATGGCTACAACCCGAGAATCTTTAAGTCAAAAGTGAATAGGTTACTTCTAGGTAGGTTCACTTCACGAGGTCTTGATTTCGGGTGACCACAACGGCCAAGCAATAGGGCCTCCACGAACTTAACTACGCACTATTTCAAAATACTTCCGATTTGAATACATCGTATCGATGCCGGCCGGTGCCGCGGCGACGAACGGTCGCAGGAAGTGCACACGTGTATCGCTTGCGACCGCTTTGCGAGCCTGCGCGCTGGCAAGCTACCTAAGCCCATACTACCTCGCTAAATACCTACGTTTTGCTAAGTAACCACGCAAATTAGAAATAAAGGAGTAATTTTTTTTTTAAATTTTGCCTACCTGTTTTATTTAAAAAGTGGAATGTTTGAATGTCACCGAATTACCAAAAAAAATTGGCAGGTTATAAAAAAAAATCTTACTGTATAATAAACTCCCGAGCACTGTGAGGGAGTAAATATAGAAACCTGAAGGTGATAAATTGATTGTAAAAGTTTAACAATCGAATGTGATATTTAATATAATTAGTGTATATACATCACAGGGAGGACGAAATGGAAGGGTTGATAAATTTTCGGAGGATTTTGATACAAAGAGAGTTGAATGATTATGTTTTTATTAAATCTCAATGTTTATTATCTACCAGAATTTATTTAAAAAAAATATTAAATTGATGTTTCATGAAATGGTTCTTGAATATAATTAAAACTTAAAAAATTAAAAAAAAGTATATATTTTGTAAATGTAATTGTATGTGAATTTTATATTATTAAAACAATAATATCAACAAGCACTCATTTTAATGAATTTAAACCTTATTAGAACCTTATTGGGAGACGCAGCGTTAGAAAGCCTCCCACAAGGAGGTCCGATGAGGGTGAGGGTCACGGGAATCCGATGGATATGAGGCCTATGTCCAACAGTGGACGTCTTTTAACTGAAATGATGATGATGATGAAACCTTACTGGTAAGTATTACTGTATATAAACAATCAATTCGAGACTCGAAGGCTGTATGAATGAAATTTGGAACACGGGAAGACCGATAACTGGATCAAGACATTTTTTGTTTTGGTTGGATAATCATCTTATGACATCCCCTGGTCTTGGGCGATGCGGGAGATAGTGTCAGAATACTTACTTACTACTTTACTGACTAAATACCCACACCTGTTCCTTCAGTTCCTTTAGTGCCAGGGCCCGAGTCTTCCTTTCAGAATGAGACCCTTGGCCCCAGTAGGCTTCGACCCTGCTGGGCCTCTACAGTTGCTCACATCTCCTTGAGGCGCGCGTGGATGGATCAAGACATAGGACAACCCGTAAGATAATACTTGGAATTCACGAGTGTTTTTTATTGAGGTGGGTAATCATCCAATGACTTCTCAAGCTCTAGTGAGGAGCGAGAGGTCATGTCAGATTTTACACTGCCTGAAACCATACCTGTGTTTTCTTTTCAGAAATTGCCGGTGCCATTAACGGACATCAGCCCTTCTGGGTCCAGCTTTTGCCCTTTGTTAAGAACTAGTATTTAACTAATAAATAAAATATTTTTCTTTCTTTCGTTTTTTTCTTTCTTTCTTTCTATTTTGTTGACTATTCAAAAGTGTCATTACACAGTTTTGCCTTTTTGGTGTAAGGCAAAGAAGGAACATAGGAATGGGTTTTAGTCAGCAGAAGTCTATCACGACCTCGCGCTCCGCCCTAGAGCGAGAGAAGTCATTGGATGATTTCACACTTCCTTATGGTGTAAAGCTCTGGCAGGCGTCTGTCGACCCTAACTAGCTCAATCGATTTTGCTAACATCTGCTTGAGGCGCGCGTTGTACGCAACGCGCATTAAACACGGACTTGGTCCTTGAAAAAATCAAGAAACCGGCATGTCCTAGAACAAAAAAATTGAAGACATGTGACATTCACCAACCCGCACTGGGCCCGCGTGGTGGAGTACGACCCATTCCCTCTCCTAGAGACGAGGCCTGAGTCCCAGCAGTGGGAACATTAAAAAAATTCTATTATGAGATTATGCTGACCGCATCTGGAACCGGCAAGGTATTATTCCCATATTCGTATCTATATCCAGTTCCGAAGTTTTATATCCATAACATTCCTACTTGCAATGACTGTCAAAGATGTACTATGTACGTATAATACGGAACGAGGTTTAAAACCACTCGTACTTGTCTTCCTTGCGATGTGGTAAAGTAAAACAGTTTTCTCTGCCATGTGGAGGCCGGAACTTCAATTTGGCATAGTTTAGATACTGATATAGCCCACCTGTTAAAACACAATGCAGCGGTGTATCTACTTAAATACTAGGTCACGTTTGACCTTGTAACCGCACTTAACAAAAAAAAGCTTGTAGTTTCTTAAAAGTTACGGGATCTAATAAGCCCCTTACCGTCATGAAACCAACTGGCCTGTTGGTCTAGCGGTTAGTGGCCCTGACTGCTATGCCGCAGGTGGTGGGTTCGATTCCCACCCAGGACAAGTGTTTGTGTGATGAGTATTTATCAGTTGTCTAGTACTCCTAACACAAGCTATGCTTAGCTTGAGACTGGACGGCGTTGTGTGACAGTTTTGCGAAAAAAAACTATCGAGCCGTTGCCGGAACAGACACAGCACCCGTCTGAGTGGATGATCCTGCCTTTTCAACAGAGGTTAGCGGGACTTCACACCATATTCCACATACCTAAAGCCTTACCAAAGCTGCTTCACTTAGCTAGGGCCTCTCTTTACCCACTTAGGCCTACTGTACACGGACGCGTAGCTTCATAGACGCGTCAATATACGCTTGGTGTACGCCTGCGTGAAGCTTACATACAAAACTATAAAGGTAGAACTACACTGGTCACACGTGTGCCACACACGTCGATCTGGTCGCGTCGGTCTCCATACATTTTATATGGTAACTAGAATTGTAGAGCTACACTTGATCCACGCCACACGACGCCACGCGGCGTCGTTCTACGTACAAATCAGGCGTGTTATGTCGCTACAGCTTCCTAGCAGGCGTACACCAAGTGGATTATGACGAATACGCGTATATGAAGCTACGCGTCCGTGGACAGTAGTCCTAACACAACACAAGTTAGTACAGGGTCAGAATTGTTAGTAAAAATTAACAAACAACTCTTTTAACTCGTCATAAAATTTATTTGAAATCCCCAATACCCCGTGGTGCTTGGCGCTATCTGACTTAGGCAACGCTGAATAAATCTTTACAAATAATACTTTATAATAATGTATCTAAGAGCTATTTTTGGTTAGGTCGACCCACATGTCGAATTTTCACTCAAGACTAGGTCGTTCTATATATAACGCGTAGCTGACGTAATAGTATCGTCTCACTCTAATATCTAGGACCCAATGATTTTTAGAGTGAGAAACAAAATACAATACGTAACAAACTGCCTAATAAATACATAATTTTCAAAAAGAATACAGTTCTTTCGAAATATATTTAAAAAAACAATTTTAGAAAATAACTTATTGATTAAATTCAATTAACTTTTTGATATACTCAGCCGTAATTTCTTAAGAATGTGTTATCGTGCTAAACTACTGTTTATAAATAATTTGGCAAAATGTTAAAAAAAAACTATTTATGAAATTCGTGCATTTTTTTTTCTATTACTCTAAACAAACTTTAATACGCAATTAAAAACACAAACCTTAGAAATAAATAAATAATAACAATAATCTAATTTCTTAAAGAATTCTTTTCGATGGGACATGTAGACCGACCTAAAAAACCGAACAGAAAAAAAAAACAAAGATTTTACATTTCTCACTTCGCCGTTAAAATCAAAAGTTACGTGATACGAGTAGAAAAGTATTAAATAAAATGCACAGAAAATAAATTACAATAGAAACAAAAACAAAATTATTACAATATATTATTATTGTTATTATCTTCACGCGCGATGTTTCCTTTCCTGAAATTAATAATTTTCGTAAGAAAATTATATTGCGACACCAACGAGAATCACGAGACAGTGTCCGAGTCGACATAATTTATTTTTAATTTTATTTCACTGACGATTTGGACACCACCAAATATATTGAAGCTATTTAGTACAGTCAGGTAAAAAAAATGTGTCAATTCGGACACGGTGTCCGAATCGTCAGTAAATCAAACTCGCAATGGCAAAACCGCAAAGCTTACCTACATCGAAAAATGGGTACCCGCATTCGCGTGGCTTACATTACTCGAAATGCAAATTAATTTCCAATACACACAGAACGTTTCAAGACATAAACCAACTTACATTATCATACCGATCCAGGTCTTCAGTCTTGCCTGGGAACAGAGGGGTACCTCCGGTAGGACAGCGACTTCCTAGGCGAGGGGCTGTATGCCCTCACTCCAGCGTAGAATTTGCCCTTCTGGGTGATGACCTCCAAACGAGCTGAGGCCTCGGCCCTCCCGAACTCGTTCTCGATAGTTATCCTGTAGATGCCGACGTCTTCGATTGTAACCTGCAGACAATGAAATCAATCAGAACTGCATAATTTATTTATTTATTATATTCTTTATTGTACACCACTCGAACAAAAATACAGGATAAACATAATAAAAAATAAGTGTACAATGGGCGGTCTTATCGCACAGGGCAATTTCTTACAGACAACCTTTGGATGGACTGAAAAAAGGAGATAGATTTACGGCTGTCAGTGTACAACATCAGAAAAATACTAATAAGACATAATAACACAAATACATACATACAATATAAGAAAAAATATATACTAATAAATATTAGATATATAATTGAGCCAGGAGAAGTAAAAATCAAAGTTAAAGGTAATGCTCCTTCACCATTTTTTAAACATAGATAGCGTTTGAGCACGCCTCACTTCTAAGGGTAACGTATTCCACAAACGAGCTGCTTAAATTGTGAAAGATTTGTCAACGAAAGAAGTGGAATGCGTGCGAATACTTAATTTTAGGTTTTCCGATGATCTCAAGGACCTGGAGGATGTGTGTCACTGAGAAACTGAAAGCGTTCCTTAAGATAAAACGGGGTACAGAAATTAAATAGTTGATTATAAAGCAAAGAAAGTATGTGGGCATAATCAACGGCGCGTAGTTTTCCACGCGTACCTCAAAGAGCTGTCAGTAAAACCGTCCCTTCGGCAAAAAAAAGCCTACTGGGGTCATGGGTTCGCTTCCGACAAGGAAACCCGGGGTCCTGGAACGCACGGCCAACAAGATGTATCCCTTTTGGTCAGGAGATGCCCCTTTTACTCTCATTTTCAAATTTACAATAAAATCAGCAAGAGCTTCAATATCAAAGACCTAAAGAATTTTACGTGTAAAAAAACCTTAATTAACTGGCTTGCTCTTTTATCGTACGAACAGACAGAGGAAATTTTAAAGTAACACAGAACTGCTCCAGTCAAGCAATAAAGAAACACAATATGGCAATAGTAAATGGCACATATAAATACACACATACGCTACACACATACACTACACACGTACACTACACATATACACTACACACATACACTACACACAAAAACCTTTATTTTAAGTTAGCTTGTTTTTATCCTATTTTTACTTTTTATTATTCATTTTGTTGTTTCATTGTTTACAACAACCTCTTCGATAAATATAAAAAAATAAACCGAATTTCTACATGTCCGCTTGATACAATGCTATTATAGATTAAAGTTATCTCAACTCAGGTCCCCAAGATACAGGTTCTACCTAGTTTGGGGACCACCATCTAAATATATGTATAATTAATAATTAGTTACAGACAATATTAATCATTATATAATAGTTTTAAGGTATTCTTTATTTACTGTAACAATGAACAATAAACATTATTCTTATTCTTATTCTTATTCTTATTCTTTTAAGTGCTCGCCTAAACCGTAGAAGGAACCTTATGCAAAAGTTCATGTTCCTAGTCCCAGTAGTTTCAACTGTGCGTTGATATGTTAGTCAGTCAGTTTCTCCTTTTATATGATTTACTAGCTTCTGCCAGCGGCTTCGCTCGCGTTAATGAAGGTTTTCATCATACAAACTTTGGACCCCGTTTCATACCATACATTAGGGTGTGAATTTTGAAAAATCCTCTCTTAGTGCTCCCCTAAGTCATAAAAGGAAACCTTGTGCAAGTTTTTACGCTCCTAGTCCCAGTAGTTTTGGCTGTGTGTTGATATGTCAGTCAGTCAGTTTCTCCTTTTATATATTTAACTAATAGATATTTCAATTTTTTTATGCATCTACAAAAGTTATTTTTTTTCTGAGACACTCTGTATAATATTGGCTTAACGTAATATAATATTCCACAACTATCACACAACGCCGTCTAGCCCCAAGTTAAGCAGAGCTTGTGTTATGAGTACTAGACAACTATAAACATACATAGATATTTCTAAATACATACGTATTATACATAAATTACACCCAGACACAGAATAAATTATCGTGCTCATCACTCAAACATTTGCCCTGGGTGGGAATCGAACCCACGACCTCCAGTATAGCAGTCAGGGTCACCAACCACTACACCAACAGGCCAGTCAAAACTCTTAATAATGAAGTTTTAGCCCCAGAGTAATTACTTCAAGCCGAGAACTAGCAACAAACATTAAAGTAAGTCAACAAACCTGTTCGATTTCGAGTATCCTAAGCAGCTCATCCTTCTCCCTGATGGTAAACCTGGCCGAGGGTGTGATGATGATGCCGTCCTTGTCCCACGTGGCCCACGGGGCAGGCTGGCCCTTGACGGCACACTTGAAGGTCACGGTTTCACCTTCTTCCACTACCTTGTTGAAAGGATAGGTGTAGAAGGAAGGTGCCATCTGCCGAGATGGACTACAGTGACGGCTGGTGTCGGGACCTGTAAGAAAATGTATTTTTGATACACTTACTCGGCTTACTTAACCTGCTCTTGTACCATATTTACTGTTTTCGCACTAGTGCGGATAAGTGTGGGGGCACGATCCCGCCACAATTGATCATTTTATCGTATCAAGCCCGACGCGACGCGTTCCCACGAGTCGCGCGTCCACTCCCGTTTATTCATATTATCTTCGTAAGTGTATTGAAAAACGTCGTTTGATACACGTGGAAATTTGTACTCGTGCGAATTCCACCTCGGTCTATTATGGTATAATTGAGTCGAGGATTTAATCAACTATCGTCGGCAGTTGATGATATAAAAGCTTAAAAACCTATTTCTGGTTCAGATAACATGCCTGATGCGCTATAAAGCCGCGGGAGCCCCAACTGGTCCTATATATTGTAACGAGTCGAAATCGTCTCGCCACATAATTCGCTTTTAGGCGATTTCCGAACAGATAATGTGAAGGCGTTCCTAAAAGGTCGTGTAGCCAAGTAAGGAAATCTTTTTTAAAAAGTGAGCTGTCAGATTTGTATTCGGCACTTTCTGACCCGACGATTTGAGAGCGTGCAGCCAATTTTTGTTTCTGCCAATTTATTTTTTTAATCGGCTCCCATAGCCGCATATTTGTGCCCTATAATGGCCTAAAAGGAAAGGAACGAGTCCATCCTTTATTTTCCAATAGGATTGCTACATATTTTTCGGTAAGAATTCATTTTTCGCTTTCTACATGATGCGTGACAACGCATGTGGGTTTTCGTTCCCGCATCTTATATCTCATTGTTCTTTTACAGTTGAAGTGATTTTTCGCCCACATAATTGTTTTGATGTTTTGAGGCGCACTCAACATATTACCTACAAGAAAAAAAAACGGTGAGTTTTCCCTCAAAATTAACTACGTGACCTCGTGTTTGAAACTCAAAAAGTCATAAATCTAATGATTTCAATCGCTTGTTTCAGCCGCCTGGCGTTTTTTTATTTTTTATATTTACTTTCCTTTTCCTCGAAATTGGAGTCCCTTTGGACTGGTCTGCATTGCCCCGCCTGGATTAGGTTTAATTTATTCTTTCCATAAACTTATTTAAAGATGCAACAATACTATTTAGTTCTAATATTCTAAACAATGTCTTTTATTAAGTATCTCTTAGGTATTTATGCCTGGTCATGAACTGCGGGCCGGATAAATTAAAGACTAAAGCTTGACTTATATTTTTAATCTTTTATTTTCCTCACATGGCCTCCCACCAGAAGATTAAAAGCCTAATTCTCTCCGAATGGTAGTGAATCCGAGTTTTGTTTTTATTGAGGATGTACCTGGCGCCCGAATTACCCAATTATTTATCGGTACATCATCAACCCTCTAGTGACACACACACATTTCATACCAATACATGACAATATAAAATGTAACAAAAATTTGATATTTTCCCGTGATATTCCAGTAGTGCCATGTCAATCTCATACATTATGAACTTTAGTCAATCGTCATTGTTGATAGAAAATCACCAAGATGGCATTCAATAAGGCTTTCTTATGGATGGTAACTGTTCTGGATTGTTTTGAAGACTTACCAGGTGTCCTGGACACTGATCTAGCAGGAGTGCTGCGCGGCGTGGAGCGAGGCGTCGAAGCAGCTGATAACAGCGCAGGTGGACGCCGCAGGCGCTGACTCAGGGTATTCGGCTCGCCAGGTGCTGAAAAGCAACGATTAAGCATTGAAATTTTGGTTCATGGAAAGTGTCTGACACTTAAGATACTACTTTAGAATAATATTCTACAAAACATCTATAAAAATCAGCCATAAACATTTAAGTTTAGTTACTCTTATTTTTAGTTCACTTTCACACCTGGTACCTGCCCAGGGGCTCCAAGGAGGAGCTCCACGTGCACACAGGTATTCAAAGCACATGAGACGCTACTGAGAACCTAGGGTTTCATCCATGTGAAAATAAGTTATGTCAGACAGCTCTGGGATCTTGGTCCATAAAGGGTCTTGACAGACAGATCACTTATCAGTGATCCTATAAGGGTTCCGTTTTTTCTTTTCAAAGTACAGAACCCTAAAAACAAATCGGATGCCTCCGGTACAGAGCCCTGAGGGCATGGTGGGTATGTATTATCTGAGTACTGGACAACTGATAAACCTACTTATATATTTCTAAATACATACATAGTATAGATAAATAAATTACAGCCAGATACAGAACACACGATGATGCTCTGGCATAGCAATCAGGGCCACTGACCACTAGACCAACAGGTCAGTCAAAGAAGTTTGTCAAGATTGAAAAACTTACGGTAGACCACCAGGCAGGCACTGGACTTGGCTTTGCCGAGGACGTTGGAGGCCTCGCAGGAGTACGTGCCCTCGTCCTCACCAGTCACTTGTTTGATCTTCAGCCGCGCGGCGCCGTCTTCAAACGAAGACTCGAAGTCTGGGCAGTCGTGTATTAACTGGAAAATTTTAATCATACGTATTATTTACAGGTTGCATTTTGGAGTGTGCGTGGGAATTGCATGACTTGATTCCGCCATCACCCGACGTACGGCGAGTATACACCCTTACGTTGTTGAAACTTCTACGGTCCGGACTAAGCGTTTCGCTTAGTCGTTTATACCGCGTACATCGAAGGAATAGAACAACTTGCCTGCTGCGGTCTTCCCGTCCGATAATTATTTAGGTGTCTTCAATGCTAGAGTGAATAGGCTCTTAAAAAATTAATGCGCCATACCATCAACGATTGCATCACTCCTTATCATCAGGTAGGATCGCAGTCAAGCACTGGTTTTATCAATAATATATCGACACCCGCAACGAACAAGAGTGTAACATTGATTCAGTCATTTTTCAAAATGAACCTAAAAGTGATAAGGATATGTTTGAATTTTGTTTTGACTGTAATCCGATATACTGCCTTGTTCGATGTGGGTGTCGATATATATATAGCCTGGATTAAGATATAAGATACGTTTTTCTGCAGTACTTTTGCAGGCAAACTTTTCTTGATAGAAGGATGTAGGTGATTACTGTAGTAAAAAAAACTAGGCAAGTGCGAGTCGGACTCCCGTACAAACCTACATGTGTAAATATTTCAATTCCCAAATAGAGTCTCGGAAGATTTTTCCAAATCGAAAAAAAGTATCTTTTTTTCTCGTTAACTTTGATATTTTTTACAGCTTCAAGAGTCTGCAGACCTGAGACAA
This sequence comes from Mythimna pallens, assembly GCA_961205895.1. Classification (NCBI taxonomy): domain Eukaryota; kingdom Metazoa; phylum Arthropoda; class Insecta; order Lepidoptera; family Noctuidae; genus Mythimna; species Mythimna pallens. Next base: position 4,681,320 of record OY540824.1, read on the forward strand.
TGGTTTTAATTTCAACTCGATACCTCCACGTTCCCGAAATAAAGGGTCTTGACGGACCGAAAGACGAATGGGCAATAAAGAGATCCTATACGGGTTCCGATTTTTTCCTTTTGAGGTACGGATCCCTAAAAAACGGTGTAAATACGGCATACTAAGCGGGCCAAAGCAAAGTTTCGTACCGCATCAAGGTTTTCTCACTCACCTGTGTTCCTTGGATTGCAAATCTATACTACATAAAAGCGAAATCTCAGAAACTATAACTCCTACAAACTTAAAATTTGGCAGGTAGGTTCCTTGTAGCGTTTAAATAATAAATATATCGTTTATTTGCGTAAATAAGGTACAGAAAGTTGACAACATAAATAAAATTGATCTCTTATTCTGCCTTTAATTTCGGGGTGCAAATATAAAACATAGTAGTTACAATTAAATTAATTATTCATTAAAATCATGCACTCATTAAACAGATTTCCATTTCATCATTTAGACATCCGATAAGAACGGATTTTCCGAAATTTACTCCAAGGGGATAAAATGGGGGTCCAAAGTTTTTGCGGATGAAGCCTCGTGCAGAAGCTAGTTATCTATAGCAATAAAAGGAAAAACTGACTGACTGACCTATCAACGCACAGCCGAAACTATTGGGACTAAGAGTATGAAATTTTGCACAAAGGTTCCTTTAATGACGTAAGCGAGCACTAAGACAGGATTTTCGAAAATTCACCCCTTAAAGGTATGAAACGGGTGTCCAAAGTTTGAATGGAGAAACCTACTTTTACGCGAGCAAAGCCGCTGGCAGAAGCTAGTAAGTAATAAAAGGAAAAACTGACTGACTGACCTATCAACGCACAGCCGAAACTATTGGGACTAGGAGTGTAAAATTTTGCACAAGATTTCCTTTTATGACGCAGGCGAGCATTAAGAAAGGATTTTTTTAAATACATCCCCTAAAGGGATGAAACGGGGGTTCAAAGTTTGAATTATATATTCATGCAACTAAAGGTACAAAGGCGTACATAGACGCTCTACCAGTCAACCTAGGGTTGTGGAGATACAATATGGCAGGTGAATAAAAAAAAATTTAACAGTAAGTTCATTCCCAAAAAATACAAAAAATACAAACAGCCTTAGATTCAAACAGCTGTTTGAATCTGCAAATTGAATCTAAAAAAATACAAACATTCTTAGATTCAAACAGCTGTTTGAATCTGCAAATTGAATCTCAAAAAATACAAACAGCCTTACATTCAAACAGTTGTTTGAATCTAAGGCTGTTTGTAATGCTCGCGCGCCTGCGATCGGCGATCGCTCAGCTGTTTTTAGCCGCGTGACGCCGCCGTACTTACAATAGTGATAAAACACCCGCGGCTTGCAAACCCAGCGGTGTACGTAATCAGTGTATGTACCGGATTCAAAAAGCTGTTTTGTTATTGTGATAAAACTAATGAGAATATAAAAAAGTTTCTTTGGGAAAGTTGTTTGTAAACATGAGTACAATTACGTGTTTGAGTATCGGTCACTAATTACCAGTCACCCTATATATTCTCTGTTGGCATAAATTTGTTTGCGGTCATGTGACAAGATCGTTAAGCCTAAGCTTTGGTCTTCTTAGGCCCGAATGGGAATGAAACCTTTTGTTTTCGCTTATCATACCTCATTGTAATGGAACCACCGGATGTCGGGTTCAGGGTTGCCGGTGACGCGGCACTCGAACTCGATTGCGTCGCCGTCGTATGACAGCAGGTCTGTCAGCTCTCTCTCGAAGCGAGGGATCACTTCGACGCGGCTGGAATGAGAAAAGGTCCTCTTTTTTATTTGCATGCATACATGAACTGACGCTTAAGTTTCTATGGATTTAAGCAGATATTTCAGAACGCCACTTGCTATGATTTATGCACACTCTTCTTGCATCCAGACATTGGCGTAACTATATCATCTGAGGCCCGTGGCAAATTCATTGGATGGGGCCCCTGAAAAATCGTCACGTTATGATTTAATTTTAATAATGTGAAATAGGTTGGTTTAATTCTTCTGAGCTCGCGGCCATTCGAAATGGGGGCCCCTCAGACCAGGGGCCCGTGGCATTTTGCCAGCCTTGCCACGCTATAGTACCGAACCGGATAGTACCAGGTTCTTTTTGAAGACAATAATAATAATATTCCACAATTATTACGCAACGCCGTCTAGCACCAAGCTAAGCAGAGCTTGTGTTATGAGTACCAGACAACTGATAATCATACTTATATATTTCTAAATACATACATATTATAGATAAATTACAACCAGACACAGAATAAATGATCGTGCTCATCACACAAACATTTGTCCTGGGTGGGAATCGAACCCACGACCTCCAGCATAGCAGTCAAGGCCAGAAACCGTTAGACCAACAGGCTAGTCAAAACCGCTAGAAGACTATTACCAATTAAACCTTTTCCTGAGAAATAATTTGTGACCTTTAATCGATCAGCATGCTTAGACAATGAGATTTCTGTAGGTTCCGAGACAGCAGCCCATGTGCGGCGACACTAACAGGCACTTTTGGATTGTCAAGAAGCCGGTTAAAAAAAGGATGCTAATTTCACATTTCAAAGCGTAGATCTCTATGGAGAAGAATATGCAAGAAACTCCATGGTACTCACATTTAAAAACTTTGCAAAAACAATGCTTTTACATTATCATCATCATTTCAGCTGAAAGACGTCCACTGTTGGACATAAGCCTCCCCCAAGCATCACCACAACGACCGATCCTGTGCGTCTCGCATCCACCGCATTCCCGCGACTCTCACCAGGTCGTCGGTCTACCTTGTGGGAGGCCTTCCAACGCTGCGTTTCCGTTGCACGGTCGCCACTCTAGAACCTTTCGGCCCCATCGACCATCCGTTCTACGAGCAATGTGTCCTGCCCACTGCCACTGTAGTTTGGCAATTCTTCGGGCTATGTCGGCGACCTTGGTTCAACATTATACAATACTATAAATGTTATCAATCAAAAAAAAAATGTTTAAGCCCGCTGATGAGATTGACCAAAAAGGTCTGTGTCCTATTAAGCCACTTCCCTTACACCCCTTACCGTTTCCTCACATTTTGTGGCTTCATTATGTATTATTGTTGTCTCATTGTTTGTACCTGTGTGCCAATAAACGTGTTTTCTTTCTTTCTTTCTTTCTTTCTTTACAAATACTACGAAATATGCAATTTTTACTGAGATCGTCTACCCGAATAACATACATAATTATAGCTGCTTACCCATATCTGATGTTATGTGAATCGTCTGTTGATGATGGATCTGAAATTATACATGGATAACGATTATATATAAATATTATTTAAGTAATAAAGCTTGTTCTTTCAACAACAAAACCTACTCTTATATTTCCTTCCAAACCTCTTTAAATTGCAGTTTATAGCGGAAACTATACATTATACCGACGCAGACGTGGGCGACCCCCGATATTGTACGTAGCTTCACGTTGTGTGGCGTGGATCTAATGTAGCTCTACAAGTCTAGTTGCCACGATATATCGGAAAATCGATAAATATCGATATATCGAAGCCTGAACACATTGATATTTATCAATATCAACGATACGCTGATATCAATATCAATATCGAAAAACTCAATATATCGTAATATCGAAACGTTTAATCTTTCTGCTTCTAATAATACCTTAAAAGTGAACTTCTTGATACAGGGCAAGAGATGCAGCTGCAGTGGCAGTAGTTAGCCATTTACCAATTGTGGCAACTAGTGGTCCTTCTGAACGTCTTTTCCAAGGCCAGCCACTATAACTCGGAGCGGAAACCGGCTCCATAGAAGCAGACTGACAAAGTTGCTATTTTTAAGTTCCATAGCTGATACGAAATTCAGAAACTAAACTTTTATTTTAAATAAATTTATGAAAAAGGTTTTTTTTTTAATTTTAACCTTTTTACACAAAATTTGTTTTTTTTTTTCTTCACATAAATTTCACGTCAGGTATAAAAAATTACATAATATAGTATACATATATATTAATCAATAAACGTTTGATATACTTAATTAAAACTACATTGGATTCTTATAAGTTTCGATATTTTAAGTATCGATATTGACATTGTCTTTTAAACTTTGAATCCCGCGCAAACCACGGGCCCACGAGGGCCCAATGTAGTTTTCCTTTAACCAATCCTGCCTTCCTATTTTTTTTTAAATGACTTATTTTTATGTTCTTATTCTTTAATTTTTATTTTTATTTTATAAAATTCATAAGCTACATGATTGATTTCTAATTAAGACCTACATGATATAGGTCTTAATTAGAATATTTGGCCCCGAAGATGTCCCGTTTTTGCACTAACATTTGCTTATAACCTATATGTATGTACATAAATTATTTTTTAGTACTGCTCTTTTACCTTTAGTTTTATTTATTTACAGACTTAATTTCTTTTTACAGGTATAAACCCAAGTTACAGGGTTGGTCAGTTTTAAGTAACGCCTCTGAGAACCGGTCCAAATAACACAGAGGACAACACATAAAGTGTCTCTCTGGAATTCCTAGTTCAAAAAGCCCCCAACAACAAAGCCTCTCATCCAAATAAATCTGTCACTTGATTCTCCCATAAATCAAACAACCACTAACAAAAACCCGCCCCACAACGTTCCATCCAATAGAATGCTCAATAACGGACCTACACCAGACCTCGTAAAGGCGCAAAGTGCCCATAAATCACGGGGTACCGACCTACTCGTTCAAGCAAAGTGGGTCACTGGGCGTTCCACGTAGTTTATTTTTGAGGGGCGTAAAAGGTTTGACGAAGCTATAGTACTGGTAGGTTGAATGTGGGCTGTGTGGGGTGGAGAGTGGAGACTGATCGAGCAAGAACAATGGCGGGAAACAGATTTCATCTGAACGATTAGCGCATGCCTTTGTTTAAGGACATCCAACCCGACATACATGTTCACTGTTTTTCATACAACCGCTGTAACGCGATTATGACGTTATTACACATTTTTCATTAGATATTTTGTAAACACAGTATCTTGTGGATATTGTCTAGGCTTCTATTGAAATCAATTTATAAATGTTTTGTTAAACTAATCCAGTAAAAAGACCTCTGTAAATCTGCTATTTTGCATGAAGTTTGACACTTCATAATTTACTCAAAAATTTAAAAGTAAAAAAAATTAATTAAAATGCCTTGCAAATCTAATCAAAAGTCTGAAAGACGACAATTTTTTTCAAAAACTTTTAAGGGTTTTAATAAAACACGTATTTCTTGGAACAAGTTTTGTGAAATATTCGAGTTAATCACGGAATTACCGCGCGCTAATAGAGTTTTCAGGCGTTTACTCTCTTTTTTCGCATTGCCTTTTCGTCAAACATCGCGTTGGATTGCGTTAGATGAAGTAATAAGCTTTTAAACCATGCTCGATGTTGACGATAGGCGAATAAAAAAGGACCCACTTAAGGCGTTTCTTTCTATATGTGGTTGTATAACGTATATTCATTCAACGGACTTTAATTACACTAGTTTTAATAAAGATGATTTCACTATTATTTTGAATAATAAATACTTTTACTGCAAATAACAGTTATAGGGTTTTGTAGTTAGACGATCAAATAATGACGCGTTTCAGAGCTTCAGAATTTAATCACAACAAAAAAAGCTAAGAAAAACAAACCTTGCCTTTCTAGATTTAGAAAAAGCATTCAACAGTGTATCCCGATATAAGCTATTATGGAATTCGCTTCACGCATCAAAAAAGAGTAATGTATATAAAAGTCGTCATCTAAATGTAGCACACCAACGTCTATAAAAGTAAGAAGTTCAGCTGGAATAAGTAACAAGTTTCATGTAGGAGTAGGGTGTACACCAAGGGTCGACTTTGAGCCCGTTACTTTTCAACACTTGTAATGGAAAATCACAACACACACATCCAGAAAAGGCCGCTTTGGGACTTATGCAGATGATATCGTCCATATTATAGATAACCCGTAAGAACTGGAGGCATCTTAAAGTTGTAAGATGAGATGAAGTTGCGAGGCAAAAAAAGAAGAATGAATTGTGTGAGGAATGATACGACAGAAAAGGTAGTGTAGATGTGATAGAAGTGGTCATTGATCCACTTTTTGAAAAGTATACGTGCAGTAAATGTCAAAATCTCACCTTTTGCCTTGATCTGCAGTGAAATAATCGCCTTAGCTTCTCCGTGCACGTTCCTCGCGACCACGGAGTAGGCTCCAGTGTAGTCTAACTTAGCGTGCGGTATCTCGAACCGGTACTCGGGCCCGTCTCCCACCCGTTTGAAATGTGACGCGTCCCGGTAGTAGTCCGGCTGTGGAAAGGATTTTAAAAATGGAGCTAAGTATATTCTAGGTAATAGGGTTCGCAACCATTTGAAAAAGAAGGCAGTTTACGCTTAACCTTGGTATTAATGTCAAGTCTTTTGTTTAAAGTTTTGACCAATTACCTATCCACAATATTACAAGACTTCACTATCAACTTATCATTAGGCTACTGCCTATTATGACTTATTTTGTATAAAGGGATGAAGAATACTTCATCCCAAAAATCCAACAATATCTGTGGTTTAGGCTACAGATGTGAAACCGCAGAGAAAAATAGTATAAAATAAGATGACTTACATGATTTCTAAGCAAACAGATTTGTGTTTCAACGAAAGGAAAAAAGGCCTCAAACACCTGATTATTGTTCAAATTTAAACTCTTAAATTAATAATATTCCTACGGTACATAGATGACATCTCCAGCCATATGCACAAAACGATTTGGGAATACTTTTATTGTACGACTGAGTAGTGGAATTCCCTGCCGAATTCTTTGTTTTCTGATTGCTACAATCTGGTTGTCATTAAGTCAAGAGTGAAAAGATTACCTCTAGGTGTGCCCCTAGTGTACCCCTTCGTCTATTACATCATCGCTTACCATTACACGAGATAGTGGTCAAAGGTAAGCCTATCAATAATATAAAACATCGTATATACTTTGTCTACTCTTTTCTCACCTTGAGGAAGTCTCTTAGCCAATACACATCAGGCTTGGGGTCTCCTATGACCTCGCAAGCTATAATTACTGTGTCTCCTTCCCTGGCCTCGCTTGAGCGCGGCTTTCGAACGAACATCGGCTCCTTAGAGTATCTGCAATGGTAAAGATTTGGTTTAAGTATTTTCAAGAACCTCTAACAGTTACTAAAACCGTAGGGCTCCATTTTATGTAGTCTGTTCGGAGAATTACTAGAACCAGCCTACAGCTGATGGACATGGGCATTTCCAATTGCACACCATATACTTCTACTCTCAACTAAACACATCCAGCTGTTGCGAGTCACTTTCCATCTTTTGTGCTGATTTCACTCAAGAACACCTTTATTCCAACGGTCATCAGATTTATAGCCAACCAACTTTTGCCCGCTGTTTCGCTTCCGTCAACTGACTACTTTATTCTACTCTACCCTATCCTACCCTACTTTACCCTACTCTATCCCACTCTACCCTACTACTCTACTCTACTCTACCCTACTCTACCCTACCTTACACTACTCTACCCCACTCTACCCTACTACTCTACTCTACCCTACCCTACCCTACTTTGCCCTACTCTACCTCACTCTACCCTACTACTCTACTCTACTCTATCCTACCCTACCTCACTCTACCATACTCTACCTAACTCTACCCTACTCTATCCTACTCGATAATAAGTATCCTATGTCCGTCTTCTGGTTCAAAGCTACCTCTCCACCAATTTACAGCCAAATTAGTTCAGCCATTCTTGAGTTATAAATAGTGTAACTAACACGGCTTTTTTTATATAATTATATATATAACTAATTTGAGTGACTTTTTGGGATATAAAAAAAACGTTAATAACGTTTATCAATATTATTTAATGAGACTTTACATAAAAAATAACAAAGACCTTTTCTTGTAAACCCAAGTATTTGTACTAATTAAAAATTTGTGGTGCATTACAATATATTAACAACTTAGTTCTCTTTCGGTTCACCTTGTTCTGGATTCGTTATGGTGATGCCGACCATCGGCTTGTATGCAATTCAATAACATATCTATTGATAACAATATTTGGTAGCTATGGCATGCATTTTAATGCGGCACATGTGAAATCTGGTGTATCATTCACTTCAAGGGCCAAACATTACATTTTTGGTTACGATTACCTAAGTTGGTATAATATGACCTATGAGACGTAAGAATGCAAGCCAATATTCTATTTTTTTTTTTTGCGTATTTTAATACTTGCAGCGATTGCAGCTATTGGTACAGCACGGATCATACACGAATCTGGCATTGGTGTATGATCTTTTTTCCAGAACAATTGTGGTCCACTTTAATTCTAATTATATACAGCTGAATACTTTGTGTTTATAACCATTGTGCTGTGTCTGTCCCAAGTAAAAGTATTTCTATTCCATTCCATTCTACAGAAAAATGTCCTCAAACGACGGGTTCTATGCGTACTTCCATCAGATTCCCTTGACCCTCATCAGGTTATCAGTGCAACTTATCGGAGGCCTTCCTTGGAGGTCGCCACTCCTGAACATTTTGGCCTCATTGACTATTTTGTTTACGAACAATGTGTTCTGACCACTGCCACTTAAGTTTGGCGATTCTTCGGGCTATAACGACGCCTTAGAGCCTAAATGAAAGCCGGGATAAACGGGCTTTTATTTAGTTGTAGATGTCAGAAACCGTCAAGCCTGACTACCTGTCTAACAAGAGGCATTATTTTATCCTGATCCTGTGTTATAGTCACTCTACAAAAACTTGCATTCAACTGCAATTAATTAGGCTGAAAGATGACCTCCACTTAGTTGGTTAAGGCTAAAAAGAAGGCACAAAAACTCACGGTTCATCGGGAGCATTGATGACAACTGGGGGTGTCCTCTTCTCCCTCGGGTGGGTTCCCTCCACCACTATCACTTTACCCGATGTGGAAGCCCGACCGACTTCGTTCGAAGCCGTGCAAGTGTAGACCCCAGCGTCTCGATAGGTCACGAAGGCTAGTGCGAGTTCTATTTGACCGTCTCGATCGAGGGTCATGATGGCGCGTCTGCTTGGGCGGAGACGGACGCCGTCGCGGTACCAGGTGACTCCTACTGAAGGATATGCTTCTACAACGGCTGAAATTCGGAGCTCTTCACCTGGAAATTGTGATATATATGTTGGTTTATAAGTGGATAAGATTTATAAGAGATTTTTTTTTTTTTAATTGTTAGGCACCAGTGCTTGACTGCGATCCCACCTGATGGTAAGCAGTGACGCAATCATTGATGGTGAGGCGCACTGGTTTATTAAGAGCCTATTCACTCTGGCCTTGAAGACATAAATTATATTTAGACGGAAAGACCGCAGCAGGCAAATTGTTCCAGTCCTTCGATTTACGCGGTATAAACGACGAAGCGAAACGCTTAGTCCGGACCGTTGAAGTTTCAACAACGTAAGGGTGGATACTCGCCGTACGTTGGGTTGTCCGATGGTAGAAAGGAGATGGCGGAATCAAGTCATGGAATTCCCGCGCTCACTCGCTAAAATGCAACCTGTAAAATACCGATAGGCTGGCTACCCTGTGTCTGATTGTTCATAAATTATGTGTGTACTAAGAGCTCATACACATGGGCGAGGCAGAGATAACTGCAGCTGTCGTCATTCCAACGTTGAAGATCAGCAGCAGCCATCTTGTGTGTCAAGTGTCGCTATAGGTTAACGGCTGCCGTCAAACCTTGTCAACAGTTACCTCTGCCGTCGGTAACATGCCACTGGTGTGTATGAGCTCTTAGACAACAGCATTAAGTACAAGGTGCTTTCAAAGTTCCCCTTTCCTTTCCTTGGGCAACAATTAGATTGGCTATGCCCATAATTAGTTTATTTATTTATTTATTTATTTAAACTTCATGTACAGTAGTGGTACATAGGCGGACTTAATGCAACAAGGCATTCTCTACCAGTCAACCTTTGGGTTAAAAAGAAAATAATGTGTTAGGTTTGCACAATAAATAAATAACAGATATTTTAAAAAGAACAAATAAAATAAAAAATAAGTTATTTATAATAATAAAATACATATATATGCTAAAATTATAAACTAATAAATACTATGAAAAAATATCATCAATTAGAATTAAATCTGCCTGATCTTTTTCCAAATACGTATAGATCAGTTTCCGGTCCTACCGGGCGTAGCCGAGTATCAGTAATTCACATAGAACGCTTCTTATAGGAACTCTACAGCTCCATGCACATGCTACTAATGCTAGTCAAGACCAATGGCTTAACCTTTCGAATATCGTAATTAGAGACACAACAGAAAGACAATGAGAGAGCAAACACCGGCGTTTGGTTAAGCGCTTAAGGTTTACCTGAAAATGTGCTTTTGTAGGCATAGAGGAATCGCGGTATACCAAGATGATCACCAATCTACAGTCTGGCCTGAGCAAGTCTCGACTCGTGCAGCTTTCTGGCATTCTGGCCACAAGTAGTTCCATACTTAGAACTGTGGCTAGAAATATAGTTCCATGCAAACGAGGGTAGCGATCACTACCCTCGTTTCTATGCGTAGTACCGTGTACTGATTCTAGTCCCAAGTATATTTTTATTTAGTTTTAATCAAAGAACATACCTAGCGGTGTCATTTCATATTTTTATTTATCTTTAATTAATTCAGAAGAAGACACAAAGAAGTGTGTTAATCAATACTCCTTTGACAGATTGGAGTCACAACGTCTATCAGGTCTGTGAGTTAACTGCGAATAATATTACACCGTGTTTAATTACCTTCTGAAAGTCTATAGAGCGGTTCCAGCCCACAGCAGAACTCAGGCGCCACATACGCCCTGATTCCTTTGTCCACTACCAGGCTACAGCGGCAGCTGACGGCTCCGGAGCTGTTCCGAGCCATCGCTTCATAAACCCCACCGTCTTCCAGGTTCGTTGGGGCAATCTCCAAGGTGTGGAAATGCTCATCCTGGTAGGTGTTGCGGCGACCTTGAAAGTTGTAGGTGAAATATTAGTGCTGAAATATTGTCGGTAAAATTCTGATTCTTGATAGTCTGATTTTGTTTCTGGGGGGGGGGGGGGGGGGGCAGAAACAAGAGTTTCCAAAAAAAAAAATATTTTGTTTACAGAGTGATTTTCCATGAATAAACTAATGAATGAATAATCTTAATAGCCTTATTATCATCGTAATGTTTCTACACTCCTACTCCTACGTTTCGAGTTCCGTAACTCAAAAGGAAAAAACGGAACCCTTATAGATAAACGATAGACTTTTAATTTTAGATTAATGATAGACTTATAATTAATGAAATGTAGACTAAAGTTAGTTTATATATTTATTTTGTTTTAATTTCAATTCGTTTAATTTAATTTTTTGACATGTTTGATTGAATTTATTTAATTTGAATTATAATGAACTGAATAATAATATTTAGAACTGGAATTTTATGGCTAGGTACTAACATAGTTTTAAGTAAATATTGTTACTAACCCTAATATGAGTGCAAGCTCGAAATAAAATGATAAATAATGGGGCCACTTTGTTGTACGTCTATCCGTCTGTCAAGATCTTTTATCTCAAGAAAGCGTGGAAATATCGTGTTGAAATTAAAACCATATACTTTTTTTTTATACTTAAGTCTGCGGTCTCTCGAAAATGTGAAAAAATAAAACTTCTGAGTTGACAAAAAAAAGATACGGCCGTTTATGTCGCAAAAAACATGTATTTCGACACTCTCAAGGGAATAAAAATTCATAGGGTACTTTACGTTGACCTAGAATCTTGAAATTTGGCATGAAACAAGGTCTTTTAGCACAAGTATAGAAAAAATCTGAAAACTGTAAATTAGTAGCTAGGTACGACACAACAAAAACTTATTTTTACGATTCGGAAAAATTTTCGTAACTCATTTCGGGAATTGAATTGTTTTCATAGGCAAGTTTGTACGGAACCCTCAGTGTGCGAATCCGACTCGTAGTAACCTATAGCTAATTCCACCCAGTGTCTCTGGATGGGGCAATCCGGCCTGTCAGCAAACATTTTCAGGATGCTGTTACGAGTGCTGCGCAAGCGTTGCAGTAAGGAAGCCGCTTTCTTACGCATGATGGCGTGAAAGCCATCCGTGTGAGCCGCGGCAAACATTCCCGACATACATTTTATTGCAGTGGGCTGCAATATTGTATTACCACTCAAATTATTGATATTTTTATAAATATGTATAAAATATATTGTGGCTGTTAATTGTCCCCAAATAAATAAAAAATAATACGTTTACTTACTATCAAATACTAGCGTGTCGCCATCTTTGAACCAGGTGAGCGTTGGAGTCGGGTTGCCGACCACCTGGCAGGTCAACCGGACGGGGTAGGTGGCCTGCACGCGACGGTCTCGCAAACGCATCGTGAACTGAGGCGGGTAATCGCCTTCCGCATCTTGAGATCGCTCCCTGAAAATTACGATAGATGTGGCTTATTCTCTTTTTTTTAACTTTGCCCTACACTAGGAATATACAAAACACCCAAATCCTGAACCTATCTGAAACTATCTGAACCTATCTGTAGGCCATACAAAATTTGTATCACGCGGGAATAGAACCTGCGACACGCAGTGCAGAAGCCAATCGCTCAACCACTGCACCAAGCATAGGTAAGGAAAGACTGTGTAAAGCTAAACTAACTAACTAGTAAGTTCTCTGTATCATCATAGGACAAGTTTTGTAGAATTTCCTTGAGAGTTTTCTTGCAATTTACATAATTTAGGGAATAAATGTTTGCTTTTGCATTTAGTCTGTTATAAAGTAGTGTATTTCTGGGAACACTACTTTATAATATAATATAATATTCCACAACTATCACACAACGCCGTCTAGTCCCAAGCTAAGCAGAGCTTGTGTTATGGGTACTAGACAACCGATAAACATACTTATATATTTATAAATACATACTTAAATAGATATATTACACCCAGACACAGAACAAATGATCGTGCTCATCACAAAAACATTTGTCTTGGGTGGGAATCGAACCCCAGTGGCCCTGACGGCTGAGAGGACGACCTCCGGCAGCATAGCAGTCAGGGCCACTAACCACTAGACCAACAGGCCAGTCAAATACAGTTTATACATACAGAGAAGTTACCAATACTACTAAAGTAAGTAAAGATATATTGCACTTTTTATTATGATTAGTTAGTATAGTTAATATACTAAGAGTTTTGCAAGTAAGATTTTTATACAACGAGTATTTACACCTCTTTTACATACCTATTAGATGGCTAGTTTACCTTTTTGTTAAAAGTATAATTACTGTGATTATTTAGTTATAATTCATGATGACCTAGTTCAGGCATACAACACTTGAGAACTTGCCACTGATTTAAGAAAAACTGTATTTGCTGTATTACTTTATAATTTGAATAAATTGTATTATTATTATTAAACTTAACCAAGATTTAGAGCAGTGGTGGCCGAGTGGTAACGGCCCTGACTTACGAATTGTAGGTCGCGGGTTCAAACCCAACCGGGCGCATTACTTTGTGTAATTTATTTTAGCACCACTGCTCTCAGAACGGTGAAGGAAAACATCGTGAGGAAACCGTCATGTCCTAGAACCAAAAATTCGAAGACATGTGACATTCACCAACCCGCACTGGGCCCGCGTGGTTTTGGACGGATTATAGCCCATTCCCTCTCCTGATCCGGCCACGCCTCCTATTCCTATGTTCTGACCACGTGACTGAGCGTTGAGATGACGTCAGAATAAAGAAATCGAAGACGTGGTATACTCGAAGCGATCGAAGAAAAGTGAATCGAAACGAAACGGTTGTAACTTGGCTAGGAGGGCTGTGCTTCTTACTTACTTGTCAAACGAATCCTACTATCACATCGAATCCTAATATGACATCTTTGTCAGGCGTGCGAGCAAGAGAAAGGGATGTAGCAGTATACCCTATACATATAGTTGTAATTTGTGGGATGATAGGATCTAAGGTCGGGGCATGTAACAACATATTAGCTTCCCCGTGGTCGGAGGAGGCTGAGATATTGTGTCAATTGTTATTGACGAGTGAGTGACATTAGTTTACTATAGGTATTATTAAGTCGGTTTAGTAGTCTAGGCGTAGGCGAAGTGGGATTATGCACACGGCTTTGCACTTTGAGGGACCTCGCGTGTGCGAGGACTCTTTAACGACGAGGGTTTTGTTTTATAATTTTTAGGTTTGCGCTTGACCACTATTTCACCCAATGGTAACCGACGATGTAGTCGAACACTGGGTTGCGACAGTCTCTGTCTCTCGTTTTCGAATTTATAAAAGAAATAGGCCTGGCTGATGCGTCTTCGCCCACGTCTAAATTAGTCCATGCTACTCCTTTGTCACTATAAGTGATAAAACTCTTTATATTTAATAAAGAATTTAAAAAAGCCCTATATAATTCCATCCCTTTAACAGTTCAGTTTAGGTTGTCGAATGGATCTCGTTAAGAGCTTGTGGTAGAGCCTCTGCCCCCCTAGCCAAGTTACAACCGTTTTGTGTCGAATTCCGTTCTCCAATCGGTAACGCCTCGGTGTCAGCAATTGTAAAAAACGATAAGTTGGTAGCCATGTTGACGCGCCTGTGTTGGCCGCTCGTTCAATAATGTCGTTCTACAATAACAAAGGATGTAGCGTTGAACATTGTAGAATAGATAACAGTTCATTCTATCATTTTGAACGACGATTTGAACTTGGCTACAAATTTCCTATTCGTTTGTTCTTCCACGTGACTTAACGTTGAGATGATCTCATTCCCATACATTTGGTTAGTTTTCGACTAGCGTTAACGATTGCAGATTATCAACTTGTCTAGGGGTGCTGGTTCGGAACTTAGTGCATCCGAATGAGCTCGAAGCCTATAGTGAACTTGTGAACGTAAACGACAAACAAACAACGTGTCATCTCTACAAACTGCTGCATTGCATCACATAGTATGACGGCAGAGTATAGCATAGTGGGTGTGAATGGTACTGCAGTCGCAACAGGTCATAGAGCCGACCAATCAGGTCTTTAGTTGTATGTTTTTTGGCAGCTGATGTGACTTGCGCGCAACGATGTAGGTACTATTTGAGAATCGACTTTATGTTGATCTAGTGGTTAGTGATCCTGACTGCGATGCCGGAGGTTGTGGATCCGATTCCCACTCAAGACAAATGATTGGGTGATGAGCATGATCTTTTGTTCTGTGTCTGGATGTAATTATCTAGAACTAGCTTCTGCCAGCGGCTTCGCCCGCGTAAAAGTAGGTTTCGTGTGTACGACACGTAGAACCCCGGTTTTGTCCCCTTAGGGGGAACCGATCACTTTTTTACTTATGATAGGTCTATCTTATCTATGATAGGTCTATCCTAGGACTGTCTTCTTTGATACTTGACAAAAAAAAACAATGTTACATGGGCATATCAATCTCTTTTAATAAGGACCTTTTTGACCATCGTAAAGGCTGTAGAAATGTTAGTCTGATGTCCAAGCTTTGCTTCAGTACTTTATTTCAAATCTTTAGCACTATAGAGATAGTGCAATATAAGTTGATCTATCAACTCAACAAATTCGTTGGAAACCTTCCAACCATGGCCATTGATCTCTTCAGGGAACAACTAACTATATCATCACGGCTACTCATTTAACCTGTAATTGCACCCAAAATAAATACACATTTCAGCTAAGTATACAGGTAGGTGAATAATGAAACATCATCATCATCATCATTTCAGACGAAAGACGTCCACTGTTGGACATAGACCTTCCCCAAGCGTCTCTACTACGACCGATCCGAAACATGAAACATGGTTCGACTAGAAGAGAGAGAAGAAAGAAAGACCGACGGACAGACAGATACAAACTACATTTATTTAGCACACAGACAGAGAGCAATGTCAATTTTAAATTATTTATTTCTATTGTTTTTAGGGTTCCGTACCTCAAAAGGAAAAAAAACGGAACCCTTATCCCACTTTGTTGTCCATCCGTCTGTCTGTCTGTGAAGACCCTTTATTTTGGGAACGCGTGGAGGTATCGAGTTGAAATTAAAACCACTGAGTTAACGAAACAAAAAAGATACGGCCGTTTATGTCGCAAAAAACGTATATTTCAACACTCTCAAGGAAACCAAAATTCATAGAGTACTTCTCGTTGACCTAGAATCCTAAAATTTAGTATGAAGCAAGGTCTTACGGCATAAGTATAGGAATAAAATCAGAAAACTGTAAATTTCTAGTTATGTCATCTAAAAAAAATCTTCGTAACTCAATTCAGGAATTGAACTGTTTTCATAGGTAAGTTTGTACGGAACCCTCAGTATGCGAATCCGAATCGCATTTGCCCAGTTTTTTTTTTTGTTATTATTGCGATTATTGTGTATTTTTTGTATGTTTTTTTAGTTGTTTTATCATACTATCTTTTTATCTCTATCATCCTGTATATTGAAATGTCAGGTCTTGTAATACAGCTTATCCTAGTACAAGAGCCAGAGCACCACTGATGTTTGTGGTATTTGTGTGTGTTCTAGTGGGCTCATGCTTCCTCTTGCCAGTTCTGGCGAAATTTGTCTAGTTGTCCCGCCATTTCGTAGTGTGTTTAATAATCAAATTATTATTTAAAATAAAAGTAAAAAGGTATTAGGGTCGTTTTAAATTTTTATCAAAATTCTCTGGTCCACTCGATAAATAATGTATATAGTTACGCTTGATATTTTAAAGTTTCACAACTATCTTTAATATAAGTTGATTAGTAGATATTAATCAAAGGGATTTAAATTGATTAATATATTTTTTCCTTCACACTCTTTTGAACTCAACCATTTTACGGTAAAAAAAAAATCCATTGACATCTAATGACGGTGTACCTAACTCAATCGCAAGTAGGTAATATCTTTTCACCACAGCAGCTCAAACAATTAGGTTTTGCTGCTAGAAAACAGTAAGCAGAACTCGATTTTGCTCGCTGCGTGAGACAAAGTAACTTTTTTTTTATTTATTTTTTTAGCTATACATTTCGAAACTTTCGAACTGCACGCCCTTATAAAAAAGCGAGTGAGAAACATGCCATTTCGAAGTTCATTCCGATTTTGAAATTCCACCACAAACAAAAACACGTTCGGAAATGCGTAATAAATAGAAAATATTTGTTAAATATATATATTTTTTTTTATAAATAAATTTTTGAATTTTAAATTTATTATTGTATTTGAACAAAAATAAGAGTACCTGAGTACTTATAGCAGAACTGGCATTTAACCTCTATATAATTATTTGTAGTTTCTGTTTTAGAACGTGCTTTAAAAAACAGCGGAAATAAAATAGTGGCAAATAAGATTAAGAATGTTAAAATAATAGTAAAATATGAGCAAAACTAGCGACAGAGATAGTATTTATTTTAATTGAAATCATTATTAAATCTATTACTGTTAATTATTTTATTTCCCAAATAATATATGTTCTCGCTGCTGAAGTGAAAAATTATGTGTGTAACACGAAAGCAAAACTTTTTGCATCTCGTGCCTTTGAATCCCTCCCCTCGCTCAGGATTCTACTTTAGAATCACTCGCTAACGCTCGTGATTCAATCAAAGAATCTTTCGCTTGCTCGGGACTCAAAATTAGCACTCGCAGCAAAAAACAACTTTGCTCTCGTTGCACAAATAACTATTACTCAATTTCAAGAATAATAATAATTATTTTTATATTATTACTAGACAGCTGATAAACATACTTATATATTTCTAAATACATACATATTATCGATAAATTACACCCAGATAGAGAACAAATGATAATCACACTAAGATTTGTCCTGGGTGCGAGTCAAACCCACGACCTCCGGCGTAGCAGTCAGGGCCGCTGACCACTAGACCAACAGGCCAGTCAGAATGTATAATAAGCCTTGTGAGGGTCAAGGAAATCCGATGGATGCGAGACGCACAGGACCGGTCGTTATAGCGACACTTTGGGAAGGCTTATGTCCAACAGTGGACGTCTATGTGTATCTATGTATGTCGAATAATATATTTTTCTTTCTTTTCTTTCTATCGGCTGAAATGATGATGACGAAGATTATAAAAATCCTTATCGTCGTTCATATTGCAATTTGTTCAATGACAAAAAAAAATTTTTTTTTTTTATTTCCAAGGTATGCTTTAATTTTAATTTTGAACGCGACCGAAAAAGGTTCAATGTCATCTTCCAATAGGAAAGCAGCGTTTGAAACTTGCAATACGTCACGTGATCGACTAGGCAGTAAAAAGTATACGGCAAATTGTTCTATGTCAAAGTTTGAGCGGCAACGGATTTTTGCTCTGAGAAAAAACAAGTGAAAATTATTAATTAAGTTATAAATTGTGCTTTTTTCTAAGGTAAGTTGATGATTATTATAAATTACGTATCATTGTGTGCTGGTTTTAGCTGGATTTCGTTAATATCCTGGTTTTAATTACACTTATCGAGAAATCTTAACCTAACTTTTAATAAAAAGCAACGTGAGTCCGCTTTTTGACTGCTTTTTTTGCTGTTAAGCGCTTAAGACCTATAGTCACGCGAATCTATTAACACATAACGTTTATTTATAAAAAATATTTGTTTATTCTTACCTTTTTCGTAAATAAATCCAATAAAACAATAAGACCTATGTTGCAATACGTACTTACAAATGCGACATAGAACCTTTTGCACTTTGCTTTAGTTTTGTATGCATGGCTTGGTGGTTGATTGTTGCAGATGAATAACACAAGAGGAAGGCGGTTAATACAGTTAGCTACAAGTTCCTCTCAACATCCTCCCCAGCAGCGATTGAACGAAGCTACTGGCCAGTTGTTGCAGATGAATAACACTAGAGGAAGGAGGTTAATACAGTTAGCTACAAGTTCCTCTCAACATCATCGCCAGCAGCGACTGAACGAAGTTACTGGCCAGTTGTATGAAGATGAAATTCTGCAGCAGTGTGACAGTTCTAGTGAAGAGGTTTTGTTCGAAGAAGGGTCGTCTTCTGACGCAGACTACGTGCCAGAAGAAAGAAGTGTTGGCTTTCTTTCTTATGGATTATAAGAAAGTACGAGCTCCAACGATGAGGTCCTTGATGAGGAGACAGGAGTACTTACTCGTAAGGATACTCACAAAAGGAAACGCAGTCGTAAGGGTCAAGCAGATCAAACAAAATGGAAGAGATTAAGAAACTCTAAGGCTAGGTTACAAGGTAAACAGTATGAAGGTTTTGAGAAGGATAGGAATGGGAAATACAAACAAACACTGTTAAGACCAGCTAAAGGCTTACAGGAAAGATGTGGTGGGCATACCGAAGTGAAACATGGGGGACCGAAACAAAGGTTTGAATGTGAAATGTTAACCGAAGAAGACCGAAAACTGATTTTTGATTCTTATTGGGCACTAAGTTCTTGGGAAGCTCGACAAGTATACGTCCGAAGTTTAGTAAGTGTATATGCACCACAGCATCGACGTTCTTCAAGCATAGATTCTAGGAAACACAAAGCATTTAAATATTTCCTATCTTTGAAAGATAATGCTAAGAGAGTTCACGTTTGTAAGCAAATGTTTATGAAAACTTTGTGCATTGGCCAAAGACAACTGAGGGATTGGGTTGTTCCTAATAAAGATAAGACAGAAAGTTCTATTATCTCTCAAAATGGTAATGAGTGTAATGCAAGGACTCAAAATAATGCATCCGATTCAATTCGAGAATTTTTCGACAGCCTGCCGAAAGTAGAGTCCCATTATTGCAGATCGTCTTCCTCAAAATTATATTTAGAACCAATCTGGAATAGTGTTCATGGTGATCTGTATGCTGAATATAAAAAGTTTTGTTTAAATAACAATAAAAGACGATATTGTGTTGCGACGTTCGAGAAGAAGTACCGCGAGCTTAATTTATCTATTTTTAAACCCAGGAAAGACCAGTGCAACAAGTGCTTAGCCTACAAGAATGGCAATGTTAATGAAGATGAGTACAGGAGTCACTTGAAGAAAAAAGAAACAGCAAGACAAAGTAAAGATAATGACAAAAATAATACTGAAGATGATGTATTAGTATACACTATGGATGTCCAAGCGGTACTTCTATGCCCAAGAATCCAGGCATCAGCTGTTTACTATAAAACAAAACTTAAAGTTCACAATTACACACACTATAATTTAAAAACAAAAGAAGTGATTTGCTATCTATGGCACGAGGGAAGCGGTGGCTTAGACAGTGATGTCTTTACGTCTATTATGATGAAACACCTAAAGACGGAACTAGAAAAGGCACCAAATACCAAAAAAATTATTCTATGGAGTGACGGGTGTGGTTACCAAAACCGATCCTTGAATTTGTCTAATGCTCTAATTGAATTATCGGTCGAAAAGAACATAATCATCGAACAAAAATACCTCGAAGTTGGGCACACCCAGATGGAGGTCGACTCGATACATAGCAGCATCGAAAGAAAGTTGCCACCTCATCGAGATATTTTCATACCTGGAGACTACATCAATATAATAAAGAGCGCAAGAACCAAGCCTGAACCGTATAAAGTAGTTTGTCTAAGCTACAGTGATTTCAGCAGGTGTGAAGGTGGTAGATACTCCAGCATTCGACCAGGAAACAAAAAGGGCGATCCACTTGTAGTCGACATTGTAAGCCTGCAATATAATCCAGATGGGATCATACGGTATAAGTTGGACTTTAATGACGACTTCAAAGAATTACCGCGACGCTCAAACAAAAACTACACACGAACTGATAACACTGCCCTTTATCAATCATTTCTCCCTATTGACACCACAAAATTTACAATGGTCCCATTGCATACTAATTATTATTTTTTACATTCGTTACATCACCTTCTTCCTTTTACCCTGCAATTTAACTGTATTTCGTGAATTTTAAAATAATTACAATTTAATTTTATTACACATTGAAGTTTGTCAAGAAAACGTAAATTTTGTTGTTTATTTTTCTTAATTATATATTTTTGATTGTTCCTACTATAATTATAAATAACTTGAATAAATACTATACCTGTTATTTGAAATTACCTGTGTATTATTTCATACAAATAAACTATCAAAATGTTACATGTCACAAATTTTACGCCAATTGTAATTACAATAGGTTCTATGTCAAATTTCTAACAAAATATAATTATTTTTGGAATTTTCAATATGCATATTTAATAGAACACAATAGTTAGGAAACATTAGTTAAAAAACATTTTGGTGTCATAAAAGATTTTTTTTAAGTATGTTGTTTTTTTACTCTCCTGTAAACTTGTAATTTTTGACATAGAACTAATTGCAATATGAACGACGTTATGATATTCTCACTACTGACACTCAGGCCTCCTCTCTAAAAGAGGAAAAGGGACGTAATCCCCACGCGGAACCACTACAAGTTAATGAATTTCACATATATTTGAAATTAGGACTTAGGCTCTAGGATATGCCGCTTTCTTCATGAGATTTTCCTTCACCGTTTTGAAAGCAGTGGTAATGAAATAAATTACGCTAAGTTAAGTACCTGCCTAAGTTTGAACTAACAACTCATAAGTTGAGGCAGTTATCACTGGGCCACCAATAATTTTTGATTATGTTCATATATGATACTTAACCCTGTTGGTATTTATTTTGGCGACAGAATTGGCGAACAAACGAAGCGTTTCATTCAATAAGGTGATGATAAGTTTAGACAATGTCAATGAAACAATTTTGTAACGCCTCACTTTTTTTTTATTATTGATAGGCTCGCGTTTGACCACTATCTCACCTGATGGTAAGCGATGATGTGGCCGACAATGGAGCACGCTTGCCTAGAAGTAACCTATTCACTCTTGACTTAAAGACCCCTAGGTTGTAGCTATCAGGGAACACAGTCTTCGGCAGCGAATTCCACTCCTTAGCTGTACGCATTATGAATGTGTTCCCAAAACGCTTTATACGTATGGGTGGGATGTCCACCATGTCCACTTAAATGTATTTTGTCGTCTGTGCCTATATTCTATAAAGAAATGTGTGCATTTTTTGTCAACCAGAGTAGTACGCCCTTCATTCATTTATTGGAACCGTGACAGAGAAAAATCTTTACTATTTACAAACAACAAAATCAAAACATTGATAGGAATTCCGTGTTCACGAAATGAATTATTATTTACCTAACTAAATCTGAGATGATAATTAAGTAGATAGCTTTCGAACGTCTAATAAGATACATAATCAGTAGATAAATAAATAGAGTTTGATGTGTTTATCTAAGTGTGAGTAATGATGCAAAGCGGACACAGACTCCTAATACATTAAAAAACTCGCAAGCGCACACAATCTAGTCACAATTAAACCTTTTTTGTATCCTTATAATATAATAACATGTTGCGGTTATTAAACTCACCTCTTGAGCTTGGCATCGGCTTCCCAGATCAGTCGATCGGTGACAACAGCCACCCTGGCGTACGTGGACGCTCTTCCGTGCACGTTCGACGCCTCGCAGCTGTAGCGCGCCTCATCCTCGATGTTCACATCTTTGATGGTCAACGAACAGTCTTGACCGTTATACAGAGTCGTCATCCGGCTCTCTTCCTCAATCTCGTGCCCATTCTTCATCCAAACTATTTCAGGCAACGGCTTGCCCTTCACACTGCAGCTAAGGTTCGCCGTCTCGCCAGCTAGCACCTTCAATTGTCCTGGTAGGATGTCGATGAACTCCGGCCTGTCGCCCGCGAGGCCGATACCGAATGGAGACGAGGTCTGCACGGATTCTCCCCACCCGTATCTGTTTCTAGGAGTCACTCGGAAGTGGTATTCTTCTCCTTGTTTCAAGTTGAACGCGTCGAAGGAGTTAAGAGGCGTGATTCCGAGTTCTGTCCAGCGCGCGCCGCCTTCCTTGCCAAGTAGCCAGCTCTCAATCTTGTAGGCAAGCACGGGAGCGGTGTCCCGAGGGTCGGCTTTCGGCCAGGCGAGAGAGACCCAGTTGTTGCCTCCGTCCACGACGCTCGGTTCACCCGGGATGCGGTCCGGCACGGCTAAAACGAGAACCGATGCGGCACTGACCTTAAAGAATACTTGACGATATGCCAGCCGAGACTGCCAGATGACTTATAGTATTGATTTGAGACTGATCGAGCCAGAATTGGCAGGTTAGGCTAAATATAAATTGTGGGTTTGATCTAATGATTTGTTGCTGACCACCCAAAAACTACCTTCATCGCAATTATGATTGATTGATGGATTCAATCGACAAGTCTATTAAAGATTTCTCATCTGGCTTATCAGTATTGTTTGAGGTAGTGACCGAAGGGCTATATAGACTACCCGGTATTATGTATATTTTTGTTTATTGATCAGTCAAATTATCAATGAATATTATAAAAAACTGACTTTGTTTTTTGTCTATTTACAAATTGTTAAAATATTTCGACATGACAGAGGAAGACATGAGTTCAGATCGATTACTCAGTAGTTAAGTAAGTACTGACGTAGCACAGACCCAGGAATCGAACCCGAAACCGCACAAAAATGCTTTTTCAAATACTAGACCAACCATAATTGTAAAATCACATAGGAATGGCGATTGTCAATAATTCCGAATAAGTCGAATGAAAATATTTGGGATCGGCCACGTGACTTCGGTAGTGCATATCAATCTAATCATGAATCATGAAAAATCTCCATCGTGAAGATTTTTTTAAGAATCCTTGTCGCTTATACATTAGTTACATTTTCCCTAGATCCTCTGGGAATCGAAACTATTTTGGATTCAGTACAGCATTAGATTGCGAACCTGCAAGATCCTGCTCGGTGACGTCAGTGAGACTGGTCATCTCTTAGCTGCCAGTGGCTTAATATTAAATTTCTATTTTTTAATTAGTTTTTTTTTAATTATTATAACTTATCTACATTGTGCTCACATATAAGAAGCGACACGAAATATTTAACCAAGATTTATGTAACTCATAATATGATTTGATAGTGTCCATGGAGTTACTTGCACGTTCTTCTCCCTAAAGATCTAAGCTTTCGAACGTGCAATTTAGCTTCACTTCTTTTTTGGTCTATTTGAAATAAATGTTTCTGATTTCTGAAGAAGCCTATAACTTCTTTTTTGTTATTGATAGGCTTGCGTTTGACCACTATCTCACCTGATGGTAAGTGATAATGTGGTCGACAATGGAGCACGCTTGCCTAGGAGTAATCTATTCACTATTGATTTCAAGACCTAGGTTGTAGATTTCAGGAAACACAGATTCAGGTTTTAATTTACTTACATTTATATTTCCTTTCAGCAACAGATATAGACGAGTCATCTAGAGGATAAGTCCAGTCCGATATTAGATTTTCAGAAGAAGCTCGCTGTCTTACCTGAGAAATGAGAGAAAACACTCGTCAACGTTTAAATAATCTATACTTATAATAATAAATCTGTAGAAGCGAAAATTCCGTATATTGAAAATATCAAAAAAAAATAGTGGTAACACCCCCGTTACTAGACCGACACCAAACCCAAAAATGTGATTAAAAAAAGTTTTGTTTGTCTGTCTGTTTGTTCAGGCATCACGCAAAAAGTACCAGTTCGATTACATGAAACTTGGTATAATTATTCTTTAATATCCTGGGCACCACACAGGGTACTTTTTATCCCCGAAAAGTATATAAAATAAAAAAAACAAACTTAATTTTGCGTTTCGATCCCTAGCCTGTCGAAGCAGAAAGCGAACTGTCAAAAAGTTAGTGACTGCAGGGGCGCCATAAACAAAATGGCGGCGGAAATATTAAGTTTTACAAAAAAAACGAAAAAAAATATAGCAGAGCATAGACTATAAAATATAATGCGTTCAATTTATAGGAAATTTATCCAAGTACGTAAGTAATCAAACTTGTTCATACAAAAGTAGTCTCTATGTATTGAAAATACGGCCTACAATGAAGTGGGAGAGACCGAACGCCGGCGTTCCCTTGGGGATCGACCGAATGGCGCGATGACGTCACGCGCGAATGCCGGGTTCGCTTGGGTTTATGTAGGCTAGACCCGATTACTGTACCAACCGCAAATAATAAGTTTGTCGTAGGTTTCATCGCAATCGGTTGACTATATCGAAAGATACAGTACAAAGGTCGCCGGGTCAGCTAGTATAATAATAAAATTGCCATATTGATGAGGTTTTTATGCTCATGCCTTCTTTATAAACACATATAATAAAAAACAAGAAGAAGGAAACAGAAAAATAGGTGATGCTTAAATAAAAATCTCTACCAGCATTGCTGCGAAAGGAGAGTTGACAATATATTGATGTAGACACTGTGTTTAAGATTAATGCACCATTACCGTGTGTACATTTTTTTGTACTTTTGGACTCGGTCGCAGTCATACGCGGTACTAGCAAGTATGCAGTAGGTTCCCGTGTCGAATATTACAAATAACCTCTAAAGTTATAGGGGTTTGGGCACGCCATAATTATGGCGGTAAGTCCCCTCTTTGAGTAATGGCTGGATGGGCAACACGGCGTCCTTACCTTCCGCATGACGCAGGTCCACACCGGACATGTTAAGTTCGGGAGGTTCCTGCACCGGATTCGTGCGGAAGAAACACCCGGGTGCCACCATTGTGTGGACCGCCCGGAGGACACGACGGAGTACACGGTGGAGGTGTGCCCTGCTTGGGCAGAGCAACGCCGTGTCCTCGTGGGGGTGATCGGCGGCGGCGATCTCTAGCGCCGGGCCTTGGTACAGGCCATGGTCCGGAGCGAGAAGGAGTGGCAGGCGGTCGCCTCCTTCTGCGAAGCAGTAATGCTAGCAAAGGAGGCGGCCGATCGCGTGAGGCAACGGTCCTCACGCCCCAATCGCCGCCGGGATTCTGATCCCGATTTCCGGCCATCGTAGGTGCAGGCTTGCAAACGGCGAGCAATGGGTGGCTCGCCATCCGACCGTCCGGTAACCGTCCGGACCGAGCTCAAGTTGTCGACGGCGCGTAGTGCTCCACGCGCGCCTCAAGGAGATGTCAGCGGAACCGTAGAGGCCCAGCAGGGTCGAAGCCTACTGGGGCTACGGGTAGTGTGAAAGCGAAGCCCGGGGCCCCAGGATGAAGGCAAAGAGGGAACAGCAGAGGGTTTTTAGTAAGTAAGATGATTTTCCCATCTTAAAAAAAAAACCATCACACGTGTGTAGAGTTTTTTGTATGAGAAGAGAAATTACTACTCATATGGGACAGTGATATAGACTCGGTCGCAGTCATACGCGGTACTAGCGAGTATGCAGTAGGTTCCCGTGTCGAATATTACAAATTACCTCTAAAGTTATAAGGGTTAAAGTACGAAATTGCCGTTTTTTAAAACGGGTTGCTTTGAAGTGTAATTATATCTTTGGATTGACTTGGAATTATAAGTTCAAATTAACTTTATATTAAAGGTACGTTATTCTTTTTTCAAAATTAGGTATGTATTGGTTTCTTTGTGTTTTGTATTTTCTGTAATATCGCAGTACTTATTACTATTTTTGTAATGTATGCATTATAAGAAAACTCGCATTATTTGTAATATGAGTTCTACCGTGGAAACAATGTGTCTCAAGCGGTATGCAATATTGATAATGTATATGGACTTAAAATTGCTAATGAATGGTTCGTCTATTTTTGTTTCAATCAATTTCACATGGGAATGTTTATCTCACGAATAACTTTTCTCGTCAGTCAGACAAAATTTCCAAAACGAAAGCTACTAAACCAAGAGCATAAAATTCTTTTGTTAGAAAAAAGCCGTAGGTATACGTAATATAGATATTGCTTGCCCTTTGAAATGCAGTTTCTACATTGGAACTCTTAATTTGAAAAAAAACGTTTTTTTATTAGCTTTTATGGTTATAAGAACTGAAATATTACACAAAATAAAAAACACAAATAATCCAATAAATACGTAATTTCGGAAAAAGATAACGTACCTTTAATATAAAGTTTATTTGAACTTATAATTCCAAGTCAATCCAAAGATATAGCACTTCAAAGCAACCCGTTTTAAAAAACGGTCATTTCATACTTTAACCCCTATTATATCGTAATACTGTAGAATCGTAATATTGTAGTACACTTACCACAACAGTGACAAACGCTCGGTCGCATCCATACGCGTTCCTAGCGAGGATGCAGTAGGTTCCCGCGTCCGATACGACAGACCTCTTCAGTGTGAACTTGACATAGTCATCTGATGTCATCTTGCAGACTCTCTGGTTGGTCGTTATGTCGCGTATGCCTTTCATGAACACAACTGTGGACAATATTATGGAATAAAGAATATTGTTTCAAAAAACCTGTACTTATTTCTACATCATACCATTTAAGAGCAGTGGTAGCCGAGTGGTAACGGCCTTGGCTTACGAGTTGTAGGTCGCGGTTCAAACCCAGCCAGGCGCATTAATTTGTGTAATTTATTTCATCACCACTTTTCTCAAAACGGTGAAGGAAAACATCGTGAGGAAACCGGCATGTCCTAGAACCGAAAATTCGAACACATGTGACATCCACCAACCCGCACTGGGCCCGCGAGGTAGACTACGGCTCATTCCCTCTCCTAGAAAGGAGGCCAAAGTCCCAGCAGTGGGAAAATTTAAAGGCTAATAATGCTAAAAAAAAAAAATTCTACATCATCCTACGTATTGTACAGTTGCGCACTAGAAATCGCCCGTACCTTGGACACTCTGCGCTTAATGCACGAATACAGATTTTGATAATGTTTACTTAAGGAAGAACAGATATATGATACTGTCAGAATGTGTGAAATTTTGTGAGATCAATGTATGAATTACACAGTTATTTTTATATTTATTAAATAGGTAAATAAGCTGTAATTGAATGGGACACAGTAAGCGGTTTTTTAGCCCACAGCTCATTTGACACGACAAAAATAACTGGTCAAGATTATTATCATCATTTCAGCCCAATAACGTCTACTGTTGGGCATAGGCCTCCCCCAAGTGTCGTCATAACGATCGGCACTATGCGTATCTATTGGAGTCCCGCAATCCTTACCAGGTCTTTGGTCTATCTTATGGGAGGCATTCTAATGCAGCGTCTTCCGATACTAGGATATGGTCGTCATTCCAGAACCTTTTGGCCCCATTGACTATCTATTGTGCGAGTAATGTGTCCTTCCCGCTTCTTCTTAAGTTTAGCGATTGCTCGGGTTATGTCGGTAACCTTGGTTCTCCTGCAGATATCTTCATTCCAGCTCCCCTAACCAAGTTACGATCGTTTCGTTTGCGTCGAATGCCTCGAGCAGGCCACGCCTCCGATTTCTTTGTTCTGACGTCATATCAACGCTCAGTCACGTAGTCAGAACAAAGGAATCGGAGGCGTGGCCTACTCGAGGCGTTCGACGCAAACGAAACGATCGTAACTTGGCTAGGTGGGCTGATACGATCACGCTAGGAAACTCCAAAGGATTGATCTAATATATAAATATCTTGTTTCACAGTGTTTGTTATCGAACTTTACTGAAATGGCCTGACAGATTATTATGACATTAATTGCGTATACACCACTAGTTTTTAATTACTACAAATACTTAAAAGGCTTATTAGAAGTAGTAAGTAGAAGTCTTGATATTATTTGCGTTTGTTTATATCCCAAAATATCACTCAATTTTGGGAAATATTCTACAGGCTATTGATTATGAATGAAAAACACTGCGCGTTGTATTTTCTAGTAGTAATTGTTTTGATTCAATTACGAATATACCAATTATGACAAATTTTCGTGGTCAATTTTGGGATTTCGTTTTTTTTTTTTACTTTTGACTACATAAATATCAGTAATAGGTACAGACAGAGCCCATTTTTTTTTTGTACTTATTAAAAAATAGGGGTGTATTATTATTAAATATTATTCGTAGGCCTGAGAATAGGTCATTGGCTCTTTTTCGCCCTCCTTCCCTCACCCTCATTGTTTTCTTTGATAACTTATAATAGGTCTTTACCTATGTAATTCATCGCCTCCCGTCCGGCAGACTTCTACAGTAAAGGGATAAACAAACTGCCATCAAAATGGCAAAATTGTATAGATAATTTGGGCCAGTACTATGATTAGCTGAAATAAAAAAATTACCAAAATTTTTATATTTTAAAATTATCATACAAATCTCCAATTTCATAGGTAAAGACCTAATATAATTCCTATATAAGGTATCAAACAACGTTTACCGATTCGGCTAGTTATTAAATACTTTTAAATTTTTAGACATATGAAAAACGTTGTATACTTAGATATTTTCCCCGTCTCCCCTGTACTTGCCTCGAGGTGTATTTTTTGTAATACAAACGGCGGCAGTGCAACTAAAAGGATAACAAAACCTACCCGGCAGTGACGGGGGCCGTAAAAACAAACTGACGTACAAAATGAACGACATCACGTCTCCATTAACCGATCGATGGGGCAGACAGAGATGTACCTATTACGTCATGTGAAGGATACGCAATTAACAACTAATATTATCCACCAAACGGGTACGATCGTCCGGTAACTGTCCGGACCGAGCCCAAGGCGCGTACTGTTCCACGCGCGCCTCAGAGAGATGTCAGCAAATTGTAAGAGCCCAACAGGGTCGAAGCCTACTGGGGCCACGGGTAGTGTGAAAGTGAAACCCGGGGCCCTGGGACCAAGGCAAAGAAGGTTTTTAGTCAGTAAAAGTCTGACACTATTTCGCGCACCGCCCAAGAGTGGGATTTGTCATAAGATGATTTTCCCACGTAAAAAAAAGCACACGGGTTATTGAAATTATTATTTATTGCAAGTGCGGACACCACGCGTAATTGTGCATGAAAGATATATATTTTCTTTCCCAAAATATTTTTATGCATTTCAAAATAGGTAAACAATATTTGGAGCAGTGGTGGCCGAGTGGTAACGACCACTATTTACGAGTTGTAGGTCGCGAGTTCAAACTCAGCCAGGCGCATTGCTTTGTGTAATTTACTTCATCAGCTCTGCTGCATCAGCTCTCAAAACGGTGAAGGAAAACATCGTGAGGAAAACGGGAAGTCTAGAACCAAAAAATTCGAATACATGTGACATCTACCAACCCGAACTGGGCCCGCGTGAGAGGAGGCCTGAGTCCCATCAGTGGGAACATTAAAAGGCTGATTTGGCTTTTTTTCCGGTGGGAAAATCTTCTTATGACATCCCCCGCTCTTGGGCGGGGCGGGAGACAGTGTCAGACTTTTACTGACTAAAAACCCACTCCTGTTTGTCGTTGCCTTTCGTACCAGGGCCGAGTCTTCCTTTCAGAATCAGACCCTTGGCTTCGACCCTGCTGGGCCCCTACAGTTGCTGACATCTCCTTGAGGCGCGCGTGGAACAGCACGTGCCGTCGACGACGGTTACCGGATGGTTGGACGGTGAGCCACCCATTGCTCGCCGTCCGCAAGCCCGCGCCTACGGTTGCCGGAAATCGGGATCGGAATTCCGGCGGCGGTTGGGGCGAGAGGACCGTTGCCTCACACGATCGGCCGCCTCCTTGGCTAGCATTACTGTTTCGCAGAAGGAGGTGACCGCCTGCCACTCCTCCTCGCTCCGGATCATGGCCTGTACCAAAGCCCGGCGCGAGAGATCGCCGCCGCCGATCGCCCTCACGAGGACACAGCGTTGCTCTGCCCAAGCGGGGCACACCTCCACCGTATGCTCCACCTGTCCGCCGGGCGGTCCACACAGTGGCGACACCCGGGCTTCGTTTCCGCACGAATCCGGTACAGGAACTTCCCGAACTTACCGTGTCCGGTGAGGACCTGCGTCATGCGGAAGGTAATGACGCCGTGTTGCCTTTCCAGCCACTTCTCAAAAAGGAGACATACCGCCATAATTACGGAGTCCCCAAGACTGATTAGGCTATGCTATGCTAAACAATATATAGTTTAACAATAATAGTATGTTACTGAAGATTAACTAGACTTGACCTCGTCACGCTATCTATAGGAAGACCTCAGGAAAAGAAGGTTTTCCTAAATCTAAGGTTCTGAAGTGGCGACCATGTACGCAGACGCAGCGTTGGAAGGCCTCCCAGAAGGTGGACCTACAAGCTGGTGAGAGTCGCGGGAATCCAATGAATGCGTGACGCACAGGACTGGTCATTACCGCGACACTTGGGGAGGCCTATGTCCACCAGTGGACGTCTTTCGGCTGAAAATGATGAGGTAGGAGCTTGATAGGCCACAAACAAAATGATTGAGTTACTGCAATGTAATATTTCCACTCAAGATCCTAGTCTGTTATAACTATAAGTATTCAGAGACAGCACATTTAAGTCAAAGCCTGACTGTATTAAGATTTACTATTTATGATTTCTCATTCCTACCATTTGAATTTCATAATAAACTTTAAAAAAAAAAACAAAATCAAAAATATTTTTATTTCACATAGGCCTAAATGGACACTTATAAAACGTCAGTGTACGATTCCAAATTGGTCGTTTCCTATGAAGAAAAACCGGCAAGAAACTCCATAACCTTCTTACCACTTACATTTCTACCTACCTCACGCTACCATTAAACACACACCCCTAAACACACTACACTACTCCACTCACCAAATTTTTGTTTTATTTTATTTTCTTTTTAAATAGTTTATTTGTCCGTTTAACTATGCCATATAATGAACCAGTCGTATAAATGTGTGTGGATGACTTTTATGCGATAATGCGTAAAAAGTCAGCCTCACTTATGCGTCAAATTAGGAGCAGTGGTAACGGAATCCTAAAGATGATCGCTGAAAGCCCAGAGTCACCAGTGCGGGATAGGTTTATAAAACTGCATGTTTTTAAACTATTTATTTGTTGTGTGTTATATTTTGACAATTATTTTGATTATTGTGTTTTTGAAGTGACTTATTTTAATTTAATTTAATTTGTGACTAATTGACTAATATTTTAATGCATTTGAATATTATACTAACGTAGTTTTTTAAGTTTCAGTTACTAACATAATATGGATGCATTGGAATTAGTCTGAATTTTTTTTTTTTTTTTATATAAAAAATAGTAGCCCACCGGCATCGGGAACAGGGTCCAAGCTACCGGTGGTCAGTGCTCCTGAGAGAGGAATCTCCTAGCAATGCGCGTCGTGTCCAGGAGTACTGCTTTCTGAATCAGGCCCTTGATCCAGCTGCCTAACGAGAGCCTCCTCAGATGTTGTTCGAGGCTCTTAGCTATTAAGCCATTGGCCGTTACGACTATCGGCACAATGATTGCTCTATCCACTTCCCACATGTCGACAACCTCGCGAGCTAAGTCAAGATATTTAGTTTGTTTATCTTTCTCAGCTTTCACGAGGTTCTCGTCATGAGGGACCGCTATATCAACAATCATTGTGCGACGCTCTAGTCGATCTATTGTGTTAAATCCTTTAATAACAGAGATACAATACATTTCCTCTTCAGTTACTTCGTCCTCCTCTAATTGATTAACAATGTTTGTGTACTATTTAGATGTACGATATGCTCGGCGACCCCTGCCGTAGCGACCGCTTCCCAACCCCTGCACCGCGGCGACGTTTGTTTTCCCCTAGCTACTACATCCAGCCTTGGCTGATATATCAATCTGTCGTTTTTCTTCATGTAACATCTCATTTGCTTGGCATATTTAACTACCTAAACTAAAGTGAGATCTTCTAATCTAAGAAGATGGTCTCGCAGCGTGCTATCAATGACACTACAAACGCTTATTAGTCCTACTTCGAGATTATCAGACTTGCAGTGTTTAATTAACTATTTGAGGCAGATGAAGTATTGATCTGTTGTTTCTATTGGTTCATATGACCGTACGGAAGGCGCGGTGAAAGAAAGAAAGAAAAAAAAACGTTTATTCGTACACAATAGAAATAAAATAGATATGGAAAAATAACATTAAAGTCTGTGTAAGGTCAAAAAGGCGCCTAACTCAGCATACGCTATGATATTTAAAGCGATAAATAACGAAGCGCTGGTACCCAGTACCACTATCTAGTCTCTTATACACCCGGTACGAGCTTCTATAACTACGCCACTTGAAAAAAAGTACAATACAAACAGAAAGGACCAGCCCCCTAGCCAAGCTACGACCGTTTCATTTCGATTCTCTTGCGTCGAACGCCTTGAGTAGGCTACACCTCCGATTCCTTTGTTCTGACCACATGACTGAGCGTTGAGATGACGCCAGAATAAAGGAATTGGAGGCGTGGACGAAACGGTCGTAACTTGGCTAGAGGGCAGATATAGAATTTTTGCGACCCTCCAGAGACTGGGCTCTGTGCCTGTACTGGGCGGTCATACAAACTTAGTCTAATACTTCAATTTGAAATGTTCACTAATCGTGTTCACGAGTTTTGAACAAAATTTTCTTTGTTCTCGTCTTTTGTAAACTTCAATTTCGTATACAAAGCGTTCCAAATAAGAATAGGATCGATTGCCATGTTGTGACGTCACGTCATACTGTCAAATCGAAGAATTAATAGGGTGAGCGAACAAGAAATTTTAAAAATTTAATTTATTTACGAACTGTGAACGAAAAAGCTTTAATCAGAATCCAGTTCTTCAATTTTGCCCTATTTCTTGCGGTTTGACAGTATGACATGACGTCACAAGATGTCAATCGATCCTATCCTTATTTGGAACGCATTGTGCATAATAATATCATAATCAGCTAATCTCCTTCCAAAAACCAAATTTCAACGGCGGCGCATGTTTCATGTAAGTTTACGTCGTATGTTTAGAGGTATGTAGAACAGGGTGTATCCAGGCAACCGCCCGATAGAGATTTTGGGCTGTTCTATCTGTTCAAATCACGTGGATAACCCTAATTGGGCGGTGCTGGATTTCGAATGTTTATTTCCAATGTGGCGCCAGATAGATGTCGCTATATATTTAATAAGTACAGATTTTTAGAGTTCCGTACCTTAAAAGGAAAAAACTGAACCCTTATAGGATCACTTTGTTGTCCGTCCGTCTGTCTGTCTGTCTGTCAAGAACTTTTATCTCGGGAACTCGTGGAGGTATCGAGTTGAAATTAAAACCATATCCTTAAGTTTGCGGTCCCTTGAAGCTGTGAAAAAATCAAACTTCTAAATTATCTAAAAAAAAGATACGGCCGTTTATGTCGCAAAAAACGTGTACGTACGAAGCTCAAGGGAATCAAAATTCATAGCGTACTTCCCGTTGACCTTGAATCCATGAAATTTGGTATGAAGTAAGGTCTTATAGCATAAGTATAGGAAAAAATCTGAAAACTGTAAATTTGTAATTACGTCACAAAAAAAAATTATTTGCGATTCGGGAAAATCTTCCTAACTCAATTTGGGAATTGAACGGTTTTCATAGGTAAGTTTGTACGGAACCTTCGGTGCGCGAGTCCGACTCACACTTGTCCGGATTTTTACATAATCGACACTTGGAATAACCGTATTACTATCTCGCGTATAATTTTATTATAGGTAAAGCACAACTGCCGTCATGGCAAAAATGATACGCAGCTTCTACGCAACTCTAACAAAGTCGTCTTTTTATAATCTACACCTACCGACCCCGTACTCAATATTTTAGTATTCCGAGTAGAAGCAATGCCCATAAAAATTACAAAAAAAATCCTAAACTATAAAGCGGCACGAATCTTGAGCGGTCGGCAAAAGAGCGGGGATCGCTTTGCGCATCGTACAATATTGGCGAGCCAATCACTGTACAAGGATTGCACTCCCCGCCCCCGCATCTCTCTTCATACCACTAAAGAGACCCGATATTTCACTTTTGCGTGCTTCTGTGCAAGTAGAACTGTAGAAATCAGCGCTCAACAGCACTCAAGATACGTGCCGGTATCTTTATTATGTTTAAAAAAAATACATTTCTATAAAAATATCGTGTTCGGGTGTACGTCATGTTGTTGTCTACATTAGCGGTCAATTGCATTTCTGCTATTGCATAATAAAGACTGTTTGAGAATATTTTAAACCTTCATAGAAAATTGAATATAAATATATTTTTGTAACTTAATTTCAATCGATTTGAACAAAAATCGATTAAACAACACCCTCAGACACGCGTATTGGACATCCTATTCGGTAACTTCGTAAAGCTTAGTGCTTATTCGGCAATGTTCGGTACGCAGTAATATGTCTCTCTCACACGTTAGCATTGGTGTTATTTTACGTGTCGCTGTCTCTGTCTTGAGCACAGGCGGTGACAAACAGCGTTGCCAGATGTACGAGAAATCTCGTAATTTTACGAGATTTAGCAGTCTCTGTACGAGAAACGAGAAAAAAATCTCGTACACTTTTTTTTACGAAATTTTAACAATGTTATCCAGAATCAGTAGAACAACATGAAAAACTATACAATAAAAACGAAGATGATTTTACCAATACCCCTGACATTACATATCACTAACAAATAAAACCATAATTAATATTATGTCCTAGTAGCAAGTACCTACAAAAAGTATTACTTACCTAATAATTTGTTTAATTTTTTAAAGATTTTGGTAATATTATAAAATAAAGAAATATTAAAAATATGAATCACCTAGAGTAATGATTTTGCATTTGGCGGTATTCCTGCCACAGGCTAGCTACTTATAGTACATAGTGTACGGTACTTAAATTAAAGTCTAAGATTTTTAAAATGTATACTTTTACGAGATTTTTTATCAAAAGTACGAGTTAATTGACAGCCCTAGTACGAGATAAAAAATTCGGCATCTGGCAACCCTGGTGACAAGTGTTTTCGTTGGTTGTTATTATTATTATTTATTTATTTAACAATTTATGTACACACAATAATAAATAGAAGAAAAGAAGAAGGAAACAGAAGAATAGTACAAAGGTGATGCTTATTTTTAAAGAAATCTCTTCCAGCATACCTGCGAAATTATTATTATATTGATAAGTTTTTTGTGTAGTAGGATAAGTTATTTTTGTAGCTTTCTGTCTCAGTGTTTTAATATTTATTTTATTTGTACTTGGTCCCTGTATTAGTAAATTTTTATTCGCATTTTGGTTTAAAAAATAATGTCAATAACAGTTTTTTACGAGTATACATGCGCTAAAGTTCGCAGAGCCTATGTTCAGGCTCGCCAAATTACGTCGATTCGACGAACTAACGCGAATATTCGCCAGTAATGTAGCCACATCTTTAATCAGTATTTCACAGAATCTTGTATAAAATATAAAAAATCTCATACCTTTAGGCTTCGGTTCTCCTTGAACTCTGAATGATATGTTGACATCTTCACCCACAGAAATGAGGATATCCTTCTCCGGTCTACCAGCAATGACGGCAGGTTTGCCTTCCATCTCATTGGTCACCACAGTTATGGCAGCATTCATGTCTACATTGCCATGAGTACTCCAAGCCCTGCATGTGTACATGCCCGACTCTTTTTCGGTGACATCCGATAATGCCAGGGTATATAATCCCTGTTCTACAAAAGTTCTTGCGTTTCTGTATACTTCGGTGACTGAGCAACCTTCTCTGAGCCATTCTACCCTGGTGGGACAGCCCCTGATCTCCACTTGAAGGCCTATAGTGCCTCCCTTCGCAACCTTGTAATCGGATAAGACGTTAGTGAAATGAGGGCGCCGGGACTCTAAAGCTTGGCGGTTGAAGTGGGATCGTTCTCTGGTAGCTACGTTAGGACTGAGCCGGCTTTCTTTTCCTGAAATTAAATTGAATCGTTTAAACGTTATATTTTTAACCTTCATTTGCTAATGGCAATTAAACGCAATAGGTACTTAATGTCAGTGTCCTCAAATATAGGGTTTGGAATCTTATATATCTATTCTGTAACTAGTTACGCTAAGTTAGCTTAGGGCGGAATTCACCAATAAAACTAATCGCGTTTTAACGTTTGGTTCGCATAATAATCAAGTTTAGCCGCTGCCACTAGTGTCACTTGCAAAAATACAACAAAAGAAAAATACAGACCAGTGACACTAGTGACAGCGGCTAAACGCGATTATGCGATCCAACCGTTTCAACGCGATTAGTTTTATTGGTGGATTCCGCCCTTAGTCTTGCGGTTTCGACCCGGTGGTCTATCTAGAAATCGTTCGTTTTATAATATGTTATGTATTTACAAATATATTTAATAAATATGTTTATCAGTTGTCTAGCACTCATAGCACAAGCTCTGCTTAGTTTGGGACTAGATGACATTGTGTGAAAGTCATAGAACAACATTATTATTTTCCGTTTCATGTATTAGTATTAGTGTATTTTGATCTAGTCACCAACGAGAGCCTCAAAAGGTGTGGTATTATTTTTCCTTGATGAAAACGCATTAGTCACTGGCTACATTTTAAGCCTGTATAAAAGAAATTTCCTCATCGACTCAATCGCAATATTAACTGATAAAAACCATTAATTACTAGATATAATTTGAAATAAATTAGACTACTTGAAATTAAATTAAGTTAAAAAATAAGGATCAGCGAAAAGTAGCTTTTTGTCAGTCAAAATATTTCAAAATTGGATGTATAGTTTCTGAGATTATCTCCTACATCTAATTTTAAAAACTTTGCCTCTCTAATCGAAATATAAATCGCTTGATCACTGTATTTACTTCACTTAACCGGTAAAAGCCACTGAAATCTTTGAGAAACCTTAACAACTACCCACGCAGTTTATTTTGAGAACAAAGATCGTAACCAAGGGACGATAGAAAGGTAAATATTGATTGCAGATTTGTGTGTAAACTCGCTTTGATATGTACACATGTATAACTTACGATATGATGCATTAGGGTGAGGGATGGACACTGATGAGTTCAGACAAGAAATAAATTTAGATGAACAGTCAAAAATACTTCGTTTCTCTCAATAATCAAACCAGTTAAATCATTAATTTAAATATGATTGATATTACTATCTCATAAGTTGAACACGTATAGTTTTGAATTTTATACAAGCGATTTTATTCGACTCGTAATAAAACGGCCGCGGCTAAAGGTAGCGTGACGACACGGCCAAGTGTCCCGCAACACTGACTGACAACCGGCCGCGGCGTTTTGGAGCCCCAACGCCGCCGCCGTCGGCTGTGCTCTTGAAATACTTGGACGCAATAATAACAGGTCACATAGAAATATCGCGGAAATATTAACTCGTATAAACAAAATGTTTTAAGCAGATCAGTTATCATAATGTATTTTAATAATCTTATTTTAAATCTAAAAAGAGTTTTGTACAAGTTACAGCGTAAAAAAAATTTTTTCGTGTTTTGGATAATAACTAAATTTAACATTTGGAAAAGCATTTTTCAATACGAGTTGTAATAAACCATTTCTTGGATTGTGGTCACAGTTTTCAGATTATGTCGCATACACTTGAAGAATGTACACGAATTATTATCATAGTACAAGATGTAGGAAGTCAGCAAGGTACTGCCAAAACAGTAGGAGTAGAAGGCTAGACCAGATTCATAACAACAATGTAAAATGACTTTGAAAGAATATGATCTTATGACGATTTTATAAAGCTAATCTAAAGCTTTATAGGCAAGTAAATGACCCCAAACTGCACAAAAAATGGTCAAAATTGTGTCTGCCATTCGGAGGAGAATCTTTAATTGATCTTAGATTCGTAGAGAAGATTTTAAACAAGCATGTTCTTTGTGAATGGGTTAATTAAAACGGCCAAAAACATTTTATTCTTTAAGATAAACTACGATGTCTATTTATTTTATTTTATTTGGGTAGCTTACAGCTAATAAATACACAATATACCGACAGAGTAGATCAACGAGCCATTTACAAGCCTCCACATATATGTAATTACGGGAGTATTGTTGAAAATTACAGAAGTCATTGAGACACGAAGTGTACTTGGATAACAAACTAGCCAACTACGAAGTATTTTTTGTATTTAATTGATATAAACAGGGTAGTTTTCACGAATAAATTAGACATCTATTTTAAAAGATTGGTACTACAGTTTCATCAATTAATCATGTACATATTAAGAAATTATCACACTTCTTTATTAGAGACCCAGAATTTTTGCGACCCAGTGTTTAACGTAACTTGAGGGCGGACTGATTGGTCATAATTGGCGTGTAAACAATGTTTGTAGGGGTAAAGCAGCAAAATCACTTTTGACTGCAACATTATAACTTTTCACCAATTAAATCTACTACCTTATGAATACCGTAATTAGAGACACAACAGAAAGACAATGAGAGAGCAAACGCCGGCGTTCGCTTGGGGTTTAATGAATTAACAAATGACTGTCTTTTAGGTAGGCACATAGGTACTTTTTTTATATAGGTACTTGGAAACCTAATTTATATTGGTAGAATATTTTGAGATCGTTCTTTCTGATTCTCGGTATATAACTAAGTTATTTAATTTATTTATTACATACCAATTGTCAATAAATATTACGTTTATAAAATCTCAAACATGGACCCTGTTAGGGCACAGCAACATACTCTTTTGCTTGCATTATTCTTTACATTACATAAAATAAATTAATAATAATTTCGTAATAACTGACTTATTTAATAGATTAAAACGTGGTTAACGGTTTTGACTCATGGCTAAATAATAATAGGAGTGGTACGAGGGTGTTCAAAATTAAACAACGCTAGCCGAGGTTGGTCCGAGAGGGGTGTCTACTGTCCATTAGCTGTATACGAGATCCCTCCTCACCCTCGTGACTAGATTTTTTTTTTTGAGTTGTCAAACTTTGACTGCCCATGGATAGCTTCATAGACGCGTATTCGTCATTATACGCTTGTTGTACGTCTGCTCACTGACTCACAGCTTACATACAAAACTATGAAACGCTGTCGACGATGGAGTGAGCGTGTCTACTGTGTCGATACTAAAGTGTTTAACAGTATATAATACATAAGGGCTATTTTTGTTTGAAACAATGATAATGAAACAGTATTACCCCGTTGCTCTCGGCCTCTACGAGACAGGCTCGACCTAGTGTGGAGTTCAATAGTAATTTTCTGTTTCCTTTGTGTATTTTTAATATATTTGTAAATCCCCTTAATACCTAGTTATTAAGGGGATGCAACTCGACATACATTCTGTTTTTCATACAACCGTTCTTACGCGGTTATGACGTTATTACACTTTTTTCAATAAGTAGATATTTTGGTAACATAGTATCTGATGGATATTATCTAGGCTTCTATTGAAATTAATTTATAAATTTGTGTAAAACTAATCCAGTAAAGACCTCTGAAAATCTGCTATTTTGCATGAATTTTGACACTTCATAATTTATTCAAAAATTTAAAAAGTCAAAAAGTATAAAAATAGAAGCCTTGCAAATTTATCCAAGAAAAACTTTTAAGGATTAAAAAAAAACACGTATTTCCTGGAACAAGTTTTGTGAAATATTCGAGTAAATCACGGAATTACCGAATGCTAACAGAGTTTTCAGGCGTTATCTTTCTTTTTTTGCGTTGCCTTTTCGTCAAACAACGCGTTCGATTGTGTTAGATGGAGTTTCTTGCCGGTTCTTCTCCATAGGAAACGACCAATTTGGAACCGTGCACTAGCTTCTGACGTTTTATAAGTGCCCATGTAGGCCTATGTGAAATAAAAAATTTTTGACTTTGACTTTGACTTTAGAAGAAGTAACAAGCTTTTAAACCATGCCCGATGTTGACGATAGGCGAGTGAAAAAGAACCCTCTTAAATAGAAAATAAAGGAAATGTAAAGCACTTGTTTCTTTCTCTGACAAACAAATCATATTACTATTAACTAACTTCTGCCAGCCACTTAGCCCAAATATATGCCTATGTTATTCAGTGAAAATGTAGCTTTATAATGGTGAAAGAATTTTTAAAATCGGTTCATTAGTTTTTGAGTTAAATCGTAACATAAAAACAAACAAAAAAATCGTATCTTTTCTCTATAAAATATTAATTTAGAAAGATTTAGATAACAACTTACCGGTAAAACTAACAATATGTGTGATTTGATCGGTCCACACGGAGTTCTCAGCCTTGCAGGTGTATTTCCCACTGTCGTCAGGAGTTGGCGAGCTGATGGCCAATCTGCAGACTCCATCAGCCAGGTAGTAGGCCTGATACCTTTCGTTGGTGGATACGGGCTGATCGTCCTTGAGCCAAGTGATAGTGGGCAGGGGCTGGCCGCGAATTCGGCATTCGAGAACCAGCTCGTTTTCGGCAAGGTGGTATGTATCTGCATAGAAAATTAAAGAATTAGTAAAGGCTTTGGCATTTTGATAGATCTGAGGCTCTACCACGAACTCTTAACGTGATCTAAACTGAACTGTTAATGGGATGGAGCTGGGAGCTGTATATCTCCAGCCAGCTTCTGGTAAGGCGTCCATTACACGGTCACGCAAGCTTCAATCAAAACCATCTATCATTATTGATATTGGAATGATGGAATGTTATCGCCATTATGTTTTCGTCATGCAAACGTCAGTCATCGCATTAGACGGTAGGTTTTTCGTCAATCAAAATATTTGTCTGTGGCAAAATTGACAGCAAAACCTATCGTGTTATGGACGCCTAAGGCCCCACTTTAATATATTTCAACTACCCGCCCCAGTTTAATATATTACAACTACCCGCCCCAGTTCCTGACGGATGTGAAATTGCTGTTTTTTAAAAAGGGGATACTTTGAACTGTGATATCTTCGGATTGACTTATAATTATTTTAAATAAACTTTATATTAAAGTTACGTTATACGTTATTTTGTGTTTTGTATTTTCTGTAATAAACATATTTTTTGGCATCGCACAACTAACTCTTCTTCATCCGTCCCTGCTCCCATTATCTGGGGTCGGTCTCCGCACAATTTTGCGCCAGGACAGTCTGTCCTGGGATGTCAATTTTATCAACTGGACTTTCTTGAGGTCTCTCTCGATGAAACCACCAAGGTTATGGCAGGCGGCCTTCCCCTCTCTTTTGTTCGGGTTAATTTATTGGCATCGCACAACTAACACGTAACAAAAAATAAGCCAAAAGGGTGATGGCTTCGCAAACTACCTACACTGTTTCAACTACTATTGTTAAATTCCTGTTAATTTGATCGGCTACCTGTTAACACATCATCTTTTAAACTGTAATCTATATAATATGAATATAAAAGAAGCCGAAACTACAGGGCCTATGAAAGAAATGAAAATTTGTACAAGGTTTCCTTTTATGACGTAGACGAGCAATAAAAAAGTTGGTATGGATAATTCTATTTACATGCGGGCGAAGCCGCTAACAGAAACTGGTCATAAATAAGACTGATCATCTGTAATCCATCCACATTTCCTTGATGAGTGTTATCAAAGTAAACATGCCCGCCACCTGTAAAGCTTGCTTCAAATTAGCCACTAAACTTACAAAGCAATTCATTCAACAGTTTGTCGATAGAGGGCGACACTAATCCGAGTCTTGCGTTGTAAACTCCAAACAGAGAAAAAACATGAACACATTTACATTTCATATTTAAACTTGCTTTTGCACCTAATTAATGATAATATTAAAATGTGGCTAAATATAATATAGGTAATATTAAAATTTGTCTAAATAGAAGGCACGTCAAGGATTTGAATTTCAAATACCGTAGTTTAGTTCAGTCTCCTATGACAAAGATGGCGCTTCTGATCGCGTTCATAAGGAAAACCTTGATGAATCATACGGGGCCGTGACCTTCAGGAAGTATAAGGAAAAGTTAACCACGGTTTGGGAAATTTGGAATGAGTCATCATTATGTCACTAGTATATACTCGTAAATATATTTTTAGGCGCACGATCCAGGAAAATCTGCGGCTAAAAGTTTTTGACAATGTTGAGACTGAACTAAACCAATTCATAAATATAAAAATACGTGGCATCACGACTTATCAAACGATGGTAGGCAGAGGCTATTAGTCACTTTTTTTTTAAGTGGGAAAATCATCTTATGACAAATTCCGCTCTTGGGCGGAGCGTGAGATAGTGTCAGACTCCTGTTCCTTCTTTGCCTTCGTCCCAGGGTCCCGGGTATCGTTTTCACACTACCCATGGCCCCAGTAGGCTTCGACCCTGCTGGGCCCCTACGATTTGCTGACATCTCCGTGAGGCGCGCGTGGAGCAGTACGCGCCGTCGACGACTTGGGCTCGGTCCGGAAGGTTACCGGACGATCGGACGGCGAGCCACCCATTGCTCGCCGAGTCACTTACGCTTTTGATAAAAAATGAGTTGCCTGTATTAGTTTTGACATAATAAAGTTGACCAATGAGTCCACGTCATTTTAAAATATTAATTATTTTTTTCCCTCGAGTCAGCAGTAAAAGCTTTGATTGGGATAAAATGTTTATTATTTATATAAAATAAAAGACAATGAGTATTTTTATTTCATATACGCAGTACTTATGAAACGGTAAACATTATCTATATGTATATCTCCAAAGAGGCGAATGGTCATAACCATGAAAAAAAAGTTAAATAAAAAATTAAAGTAAGTAATTTTAATCTTACACTAAAATAGACTTTGCATAATAAATTACAGTTTTAGAATTATCACAGTAAATCAAAATAATCGTAGTTAGTAACTATTTCTTTTTCCCAAGGCTTACAAACTGATTAATACAGACAAGAAATTGTTTTTACTGACTGTACTTTGGTCAAATTTTGTGGACCCATTGGGAATTGATGTAGAAACATTTAAAAACATTTTTTTTTCATGGGAAATGAAGAAAAATAGAATCATGGACCTCTGGGACCAACCCATCACAGTGTTTGTGGTCGCATTCCTCCGAAATGGTTTGACCGATATACCGTTATTAGAGACACAATAGAAAGACAATGAGAGAGCGAACGCCGGCGTTCACTTGGGGTCTAATGAATTCATGAAAAAATGCTTTTTTGTAGGTTTGGTAGGTACGAGAATATGTAACGTAAAGTATTTTCACACCCATTTTTTAATTGCAATTTTAATATTAAG
This sequence comes from Mythimna pallens, assembly GCA_961205895.1. Classification (NCBI taxonomy): domain Eukaryota; kingdom Metazoa; phylum Arthropoda; class Insecta; order Lepidoptera; family Noctuidae; genus Mythimna; species Mythimna pallens. The sequence goes on from OY540824.1 coordinate 4,725,252, forward strand.
TTCGATTTCTTATTTATAATGGTAGAACAACATTTACCGGGTCAACTAGTAGTTAGAAACCTATTAACGTTTAAACCTATTATCAATGCAGTATTTTGGTCGACAAAAATTCTGCTCTGATCAACTGGAGCTTGACAGGAGCCTTACCATGACATGTTAATATGTCAGTCTTGCGAGCGAGAAAAAGGAATGGAGCTATACATCCTATACAGCTCTATTCCTTTAATAGTTCAGTTTAAGTCGTCAGATGGATGGATGAATGGTTAAAAGCCAGTGATAGGGCCTCAGATCTACCACCGCGAACATAAGGCATTTAAGCATTTTTCATTTTTTTTTTTTAATTAGTGCTTCCTGATGGAAAACAGTAATGCAATCGTTGATGGTGAGGCGCACTAGTTTATCAGGAGCCTATTGACTCTAGCCTTGAAGACACCCAAGTTATAATCGGACCGGAAGACCGCAGCAGACAAAGGTCCAAAGGTTGTTCCAGTCCTTCGATGTACGCAGTATAATATGCTCACTTGAAAACGCAGCAGTTATAAAAAAAGTCGTCGTCGATACAATGTGTGGTAGACTCGCTAAAAGGAAACCAGGCACGAAGTTTCAAGTATGTATTATTATTTAACGAAGTTTGTAACATCTCAGTCGCGGACTTTAAGACGGATTTATCAATTTTGTATTAAATTCTGTTAGGTTGAAGTAAAAACCTCAATAATTTTGGATATCATTTATTATAAACTCGTAGATAGACTGAGATTAATTATATAAGTACGGTATTCGTGGTTTTGGCTGTTTATCTTATATACTCGTAGAATACAATACCTAATTAGATGGGAACCATTAGTACATATTTAAATTATTAATTGATGTCACTTTTGACGGCGATAGTTCGCCGTTCATTTATTTCCCCAGAAAGTTAAATAAAAACTGGAAAAAGTAGTACTTACCGCGAATAGATCTCGTAAAGGTCGGCGGAATAGGTGAGGCTTCGAAGCTCGGGTAGACCTTCAGGTTAGCAGAAGAGTTGACGGATCCGTTCTCATTTTCCACTGTGCAGGTGTATTCAGCCGAGTCACTGACAACTGCATTCAACACCTCCAAAGTTATGAGACCGTCCATGAACTTAGTTTTGTATTTCAATTTATTGTCTAACAGCACGCCATTTTTATACCACGTGATTTTTGGATCCGATGATGATAGGACACTGCATGTTAGTTTAACTCGAGAGCCTTCGACTGCAGTTCTGTCCGTAAGGAAAGTAGAAAATACTGGTTTTCTCTTATGATCTCTAGATAGCCCTGCACGTTTTTCTGATATCAGGCTTCTAGCTTCGCTTAAAGCCTTTGATCTGTGTCTCTCAACTCGTCTTTCAGAGTCACTACGATCATACTGCTCTGTTTTTCTAGCAGATTCACTTCTATCGGGCTGTGGTGGAGCTGAAGATCTCAACTGAGAGTCTAATATTATAGTTTGGGCCTTATATATTGTAGCACTTCTACCTAGAGATTCCCTTTCAGAAAACTTTTCTGGTTCAAATGTTTTCTCTCTGTAACCAGAAGGCCTGGTAAACTCCAGGGTGTAGTCCCTGTGGTTGTGGTCAACGAATTTTGGTCGTTCATCAGTCTTTTGTCTTGATGGTTCATATTGATATTCTCGCATATAGTGTTCTTCACCCTCCGTTCCTCGGTTTGCAGTGAGGTCACCATTTTGTTTCCTTGTAGGTTTTGAATCTCTAAACGAGTCGTCTTCTGAGGTTGAGGAAGTCTTCTGTGTTGATTCATCTAGGTCTTTCTCTATTTGTCGTCGCCTCTCTTCTCTAATTTTTTTATCTCTTTCTCTAATTTCTTGTTCACGTTTTTCGTATTGTTCTTGTTCTTTTATCATACGAAGCTTTTCTTCTTCTTTTTTCTTTCTAGCAGCCTCTTTTCTGGCCTTTTCCGACTCTTCGGCTTCTGCTTTTAGTCGTGCTTCCTCTTCTTCTCTTTTCTTTTTTGTAATTTTTTTCTTTTCTAACCTGGCTTTTTCTTCGTCTTCTCTTATTTTTTCTTCTTGTTTTTCTTTTTCACGTCTCTCGGTTCTTTTCTTTTCTCTATCTCGTTTTTCATTTTCTTCCTGTTTTAAATATTCTTCTTTTTCTTTGGCGTCTTGTTTTTCTTTTTCTTTTAACCTTTCATCATCTTTGCGTTTTCTTTCGGCTTCATCTTTTTCTTCCTGTTCTTGTTTCAACTTTTCTTCCTGTTTGCGCTTCTTTTCAGCTGCCTTTTTTTCTTTCTCCAGTTTTTCAGTTTCTATTTCTTTTTTAAGTTTCTCATCTTTTGAGAGTTTCTTTTCAGCTTCTAATTTGACTATTTCTTGTTCTTTTATTTTAGCCTCTTCTTCCTTTTTGGGTTCTGCTTTGACGTTTTCTTTTTCACATTTTTCTAATTCTTCCTTATCTTTAATTTCTTGTTCCAATTTCACCTTTTCTTTCTCTAATCTAGCTTCTTTTGCCTGCTTAGTTTCCGTTTCTTTCTTGGCTTTTTCTTCATCTTCCTTACGTTTCTTAGTTTTGGCCTTTTTGAACTTATCCGCTTCCTCTTTTTGCTTTTTGGTAAGTTCTTCTTGTTTTACCTTTTCATCCTGTATCATGTTGTCCTCCCGACGCTTCTGTTCAAGCTCTTGTTCTTTATCAAGCTTATCGACTTCATTCCTTTCGAGTTGTAGATTTTCTTCGATACGTTTATTTTTACTTTCCTCTTGGTTTCTTGAATTTTGTTCTGATTCTTCTTTTTCTTTAAAAGTACGTTGATCTTCAAGTTGTTCTTGCTCTTGTTTTTTCTTTTCTTCTTCTTCGGTTCGCATCTTTTCAACTCGTTCTTTTTCTTCTCTAAGACGTTCATCTTTTAGTTTTCTATCTGTTTCCGTTTTTAATTTGACTTCATCCCCTTTTTTCTTCTTTTTAGTGAGTATTTTCTTTTCAGTCTCTTCCTGTGTTTTCTTATCTTGCTCTTCAGCTTCTAATCGTTTCTTGTCAGACTTTTCCTTTTTTATTCTTTCAGCTTCTACTTTTGCCTTTTCTTCTTCTTCCAACTTGTTTTTGGAAAGGCTTTCTTGCTTTTCTTTCTCCTCCTTGTCTCGCTCTTCAGCTTCGATATGCTCTTTATTGCATTTTTCTACTTCAACTCGTTCTTTTTCAGCTACGATTCGTTCTTTTTCGAGCTTTTCAGCCTCAACGCGCTCGTCTTCAAGCTTTTTAGCATCAATTTTTTCTTTTTCGTTCTTTTCAGCGATTTTTCGTTCTTTTTCAAGCTTTTTAGCCTTTTTTCGCTCTTTCTCAAGCTTTTCAACTTCAGCTTGTTTGTTTTCAAGCTCTTCAGCTTTAATTTTTTCTTTTTCAAGCTTCTCAGCTTCAACGCGGTTCTTCTCGTGTTTTTCAGCTTCAATTTTCTCCTTCTCAAGTTTTTCAGCATCCAAGCGTCCTTTCTCTAGCTTTTCAGCTTGCAGTCGTTTCTTTTCAAGCTCTTCGGTCTTAATCTGCTCTTTCTCTTTCTTTTCAGCTTCTAGTCGTTTCTTTTCGAGCTCCTCTGCCTTAACCCACTCTTGTTCCTTTTCAGCATCGAGACGTTTCTTTTCGAGCTCCTCTACCTCAATCCGCTCTTGCTCTTTCATTTCAGCTTCTAAACGTTTCTTTTCGAGCTCCTCTGCCTCAATCCGCTCTTCCTCTTTCTTTTCAGCTTCTAGTCGTTTCTTTTCGAGCTCCTCTGTCTCAATCCGCTCTTGTTCTTTCTTTTCAGCTTCTAGTCGTTTCTTTTCGAGCTCTTCTGCCTTAATCCGTTCTTGATCTTTTTCAGCTTCTAGACGTTTCTTTTCGAGCTCTTCTGCCTTAATCCGCTCTTGCTCTTTCTTTTCAGCTTCTAGACGTTTCTTTTCGAGCTCCTCTGCCTCAATCCGCTCTTTCTCTTTCTTTTTAGCTTCTAGTCGTTTCTTTTCGAGCTCTTCTGCCTTAATCCGCTCTTGTTCCTTTTCAGCTTCTAAACGTTTCTTTTCGAGCTCCTCTGCCTCAATCCGCTCTTGTTCTTTCTTTTCAGCTTCTAGTCGTTTCTTTTCGAGCTCTTCTGCCTTAATCCGCTCTTGTTCTTTTTCAGCTTCTAGACGTTTCTTTTCGAGCTCTTCTGCCTTAATCCGCTCTTGCTCTTTCTTTTCAGCTTCTAGACGTTTCTTTTCGAGCTCCTCTGCCTCAATCCGCTCTTGCTCTTTCTTTTCAGCTTTTAGTCGTTTCTTTTCGAGCTCTTCTGCCTTAATCCGCCCTTGTTCCTTTTCAGCTTCTAAACGTTTCTTTTCGAGCTCCTCTGCCTTTATCCGCTCTTGCTCTTTCTTTTCAGCTTCTAGTCGTTTCTTTTCGAGCTCTTCTGCCTTAATCCGCTCTTGTTCCTTTTCAGCTTCTAAACGTTTCTTTTCGAGCTCCTCTGCCTCAATCCGCTCTTGTTCTTTCTTTTCAGCTTCTAGTCGTTTCTTTTCGAGCTCTTCTGCCTTAATCCGCTCTTGTTCTTTTTCAGCTTCTAGACGTTTCTTTTCGAGCTCTTCTGCCTTAATCCGCTCTTGCTCTTTCTTTTCAGCTTCTAGACGTTTCTTTTTGAGCTCCTCTGCCTCAATACGCTCTTGTTCTTTCTTTTCAGCTTCTAGTCGTTTCTTTTCGAACTCCTCTGCCTCAATCCGCTCTTGTTCTTTCTTTTCAGCTTCTAGTCGTTTCTTTTCGAGGTCCTCGGCCTTAATCCGCTCTTGCTCTTTCTTTTCACCTTCAAGTCGCTCTTTCTCGAGCTTTTCAGCTTCAATTTGCTTTTTTTCAAGTTTTTCAATTTTCTGCTTTTCAAGCTTTTCAGCATCCAAGCGTTCCTTTTCGAGCTTTTCAGCTTCTAGTCGCCTCTTTACGAGCTCCTCTGCCTCAATCCGCTCTTGTTCTTTCTTTTCAGCTTCTAGTCGATTCTTTTCGAGCTCCTCAATCTTTATCCGTTCTTGCTCTTTCTTTTCAGCTTCAAGCCGGTCTTTTTCTAGCTTTTCAGCTAAGCGCTCTTTCTCGCGTTTTTCAGCTTCGACTAGCTCGTTCTCAAGCTTTTCAGCATCTAAGCTTTCTTTCTCAAGCTTTTCAACTTCCAGTCGTTCCTTTTCGAGCTCCTCTACATTAATACGTTCTTGTTCTTTCTTTTTAGATTCAGAGTGCTCAACCTCGAGCTTTTCAGCTTCAAATTGCTCCTTCTCGAAGTTCTTTGCCTTAATGGACTCTTTCTCGACCTTTTCTGCTTCAATACGCTCTTGCTCAATTTTTTCAGCTTCAATTCGCGCATTTTTGAGCTTTTCACTTTCAAGTTGCTTCTTCTCGAGCTCCTCCGCCTTAATCCGCTCTTGTTTAGGCTTTTCACCTTCAATTTGTTCTTTTTCAAGGTTTCCCCCCTCTTGATTGTATTTCTTTTCGGCTTCCAAGTTCTCATTATCTTCTTTGTTTTTCTTCTTTCTAGCAAGTTTTTTCTTATCAGCCTGTTCTTTTTCCGTTTTAGCTTGATCCTCATCTGTTTGTTGCTGTTTTTCTACTTCCACCAGCTCGTTATCACGTTTTTCAGCTTCGAACTGATCTTTCTCTGGCTTTTCAACCTTAATTTGCTTGTTTTCAACATCAGCTTCATGGTTTTGTTTCTTTTCAGATTCTGATTTAACTTTATCTTCTTCCTCACTTTTCTTCTTTTTTGGGAGCTTTTTCTTTTTAGTCTGTTCTTTCTCCACTTTAGTTTGATCTTCATCTTCTTGTTGTTTCTTTTCTATTGTGACCAGCTCGCCTCCACGTTTTCCAGCCTCGTACTGTTGTTTCTCAATCTCTTCGGCTTCCTCTTTTTTTTTCTTTTCGGCTTCATGAGTTGCTTTTTGTCCTTCTTTTGATAATTGGATTTTCTCAGTTTTTTCTTTTCCTTTTTTATCTTGATCTTCCTTTCGATGTTCTGATTCACCCTCAATTCGCTCTTTTTCGAGTTTTCCAGCCTCAATCTGTTCTTTTTCAAGCTCAACCCTTTCATTCTCAAGAAATTTGTCTTGGTTCAATGTAGCCACCATTTGCTTTGTTTCTTCTTGATTGAGTTCTACCATCTCAGCATCTTCATTGATAGTTTTGATATCCTGAGCTTCACTTGTTATGACTTTGCTATCTTGTTTCTGCTCAACTTCCAATTTTAATTTATCACTTTGTTGTAATTGTGCTTTGAGTTCAGCTTGTTTAAGTTCTTCTTCTTTACTTTCATTTTCAATCTCTTTCGTTTTTTTCTTAGATTTCTTAGATTCGGCCAGTTTATTATATTTTTCTGCGTTATCAGTTTCTGTCTTCAATTGATCATCTTTTTCTTTTATTGTAGATATCTCTTCAGATATTTCATGGGCATCTGCTGTTATTTGTTCTTTTGTAAGTTTTTGCTCGATTGCCATTTGCGATAGTTCTTGATGTTGATTTTCAAACTCTTTTTCGAGTTTTTCTTCTTGATGTAGTTTTAACACAGCATCATGAATGTTTTCTAGCTCTGGGTTCATTTCCTCTTTTTGATTTTTTTCTTTAAATTGATTGGCTTCTTCTATTTCTCTTTCCAGTTTTTCTTGATTTTGCCAATCTTTTTCTACGTTTTTCGTTTCTTCTTTCTGAATAATTGCGGCATGTTTTTGTAAAGTATTATCTTCAAGTTTTTCCTTTATTTCTTCTGCATTTTCAGCGGCTTCTTTTTCTTTTGCCTCATCTTCTAGTATTACTTGACACTCTTCCTTGGTCTCCTGTTGTTCTGTTTTTGATTTTTCAGATACTCTGTCTGTGAAAAGCTTTTTTTGCAGCTGAAGTTCTTCGTCTGATTTTTCTTTGCCTTCTTCTTTCTTGTCAGTTTGTTTTTCTTCTATTTCAGATTCTTTTTTAGCGTCTTCCATTTCATTACCTAATTCTTGTGATGGAGATTTCTCCAAGTCTTGCTTCTTACTTGTAGAAGGACCTGAAGCTCCGCCTGCTGTTTGTTTTTCGAGCTTTGTATGTTCTTCAAGTTTTTCATGAACGGTATCTTTTTCCTGCTCTTTCGTGTCTTTTTTCTTTTTTGATTTCTTTTCTTTCTTTTGTTTTTCTTTTGATGTATCCTCAGATAATTCTAAAGTCTCAGTCATTGATTTCATAATGTCCTCTTCACTCACAGCCTGCATGTTTTCATTACCATGAATTTCTGAGACTTCGAAACCTTTCTGTTCGTTTTCTACAGTATCAAGGGATTCTTTTTCAAGTTTAATTGATTCGTCTTCAGTTGTTGCAGATCCTGCTTTTTCTTGTTTCTCTTCTTCACTTAATTTCTCATCTTTAAAGGAAACACTTGCTATTGGTTCACATTTTTCGGAGTCATCGGACTTTATTACTGCGGAAACTTTATTTTCTTCAGGTACAGAAATTCTTTTATCAACTGTTTCTTCAATCATTTCGTGAATTTCAGCCTCTTGTAGTTCTCTTACTTCAATAAATTGTGTCATAGCCTCAGGCAATAATGTTTCATGCGAGGAAATACCTAAGTCCTCCAAATTCTGCACAGCAGCAATAGCCTGGGCAGCTATTTCTTCTATAAGTTCAGATGCAATTTGTTTTATTTCAGTTTTGATGTCAATTTCCTGTATCATTACTTGTTTTTTAACTTTTTTCTTTTTCCCTGCTTCTTCGGTTTTACTTGTACTAGGTAACGCTGATACTTTTTCTTCGGTTTTCTTAAGTTCTATAATTTGATCTGCTTCTTGGACAGTTTCACTGAAATTATCTATTTTGTCAACTGTTTTTAGTTTTTCTTCCGAACTGGATGCAATATCTTGAGATATTTCTTTTGCAGAAGCAAACGCGATAGTTTGTTCGGAGGTTTCTAATTCAACAGCAGGGATTACTTGTTGTTCTAATATTTCTGGCTCTTTTTCTATTTTATGTTGTTTAAATGCTTCTAACATTTTAGTTTTGATGATATCGGTCACATCAATCATTTGTGAAGAAAGTTCTTTGAATACAGGAATTTTATCTTTTACCTCTAAGCTAGACTTCGTTTCGATGTTAGTAAGAAATTTGTTAACACATTCAAGAAGATTTTCAACTTTGTCAATTGCTTCTGAGCCAAGTATTGAAGCTTGTGGTACCAATATTTCACAAATATTTGACTTTAGTTCTTCAAGTATAATTTTAGTAAATGCTGCATCACTGGGTAATCTTGCTGTTTTATCCAGGTTGATATAAAACTTGATATCTTCAAAGTGATTCAGAACCTTACGCAATGATTTTTTAAATACCTTCCAGTGCTGTTGATCAGATTCATTAATTTCTAAAAGAACTGATATATTCTTGATAGAGCGTAAAAGAGTTTCGGATGGTTTACCGTAGTTTTCGAACATATAAATCTTTTGTATGCTGGAAATTGTGCCCCGCATGTTAGATATACTTCCGTAAACTGAATGGACAGCTGTAAGTATTTGATCTCGTACTTCTGTACTAAGACTAACTTCAGCCAAATCTTTTTCAAGCGTGAACACTTTATCTTCTAATTGATCAAGAATTAGCACAACATCAACACCTTTTTCAATCAAAATATCAGCGCTATCCGCAAAACTAAGCTTTAGTGTTTTAATTGTATCCTTAAGAGTACTTAAACTGGACACAATACTAACTAAGTTACCTTCTCTGATATTAACTTTAGAGGCCTGTTCTAAAAGTTTTACTGTTTCGTCTGCTTCGGTCGAACATTTCTCGAGAATGTTTTCATTTTTGACTTCTACAGATAAGGTTTCAGCAACTTTAACCTCATGCGTTTCACTCATATTGTTGACTAATAGTTGTAATGTGGCACAAGCTTCTTGAAGTAACTCTGGTGGACTATCCTCATTAATCTGAAGCTGCACACTCCTCACACTGCACTCCAAATCTTCAAGAGTCTCATTGAGCGTGTCATTTGCGGCTCCGTCATAATCGCGCTTGAGTTTAATAATTACAGTCTGTACTTCATCAAGTGCATCTCTGAGAGCTTCATTATCTTCCACTTCTCTGACGGTTGGTAGATTTATTTTATCTGTCACCTCTTGAAGCAATACTTCCAGTTGCTTCATTGAGTTTTCTTCTATCTTAGGTATCTCATCTAGAAATAAAAAAAGAACGTATAAAAAGAGTTGTTAAAGAGTTTTAAACAGGGACACAGAACAATTTTTATTATTTCTAATATAAAGTCGCACAAGGTAAACTATGGAGCGACGATTTAACAGTTATTAAATATTTTATATATGAATAAAAGTTTACCTATCTCTGCTGTCTTGAGAACAAGGGGTACCCCAGAAATTACCGCTTTCTCCAAATCTTCTTGCAAATGCGTGATGATTTCTGATACTCGTTGAAGGGCGTCAGGTTTTAAAATAGGCGTGATCTCTTCCGCACCCTCTAATGCTTTAGTATGTAGCATTGATAAAGCATCTTGCAGTTTTTGTGTCAATTTAGCCTGTTCTACTTTAGCCTCCTCCAATAAACCAGGATCTTCCGCGATTTCAACAAATTCCATACTCTCTTTCAAGACTTTAGCCATTTCAACCGAGGCATTCAATTCTTGAGAGTTAGTTAGCTCAGTAATTATACCAACTAGTTGAGATATTTCGTCAGATATAAACTCATCAATGTGATGAATGAAGTCTCCTTGTTCTATAAATAGAAAATAAAATGTTATTTTTAATCGAATAATCTTGATGACATCAAAAGCGAGGTTTGCAGCCGCTATACAATATTATTAACGCCTGTAAAGTGTGCATGTGTTTGTGTGTGCGTGGTAATGTGAGTTATGTTTAAATTACCGATTCAATAAGCCGGAAGATTAGGACTAATTTCAAAATCACATTAATATACATATCTACCTAATAGGCCACGCTAGAAAGTAACAAGGAGAAAAAAATGTTAAATATTGAAAAATGACATGGATTTAAAAAATGTCAAGAATTAGGAATGATGTAAAACTTCAAACAGATGACAGAAAATAATCTTGTTTACCGGTTTGCGCTACCAAACTAAGCATCATGGTCTTATATTTTTTTTGTTCACTTGCTTTTGCACCTACTTTTGCTTTTATATCAGATACATCTTTCAAATTATTTGAACTAGGAAGTACAGACTCATTGCTCAACTGTGTTTTTTCTTTAAGACACGGTTCCACGTTGTCTCGAGACGCATACTCAGTGTATAAGCTCTCAGATGTATGTTTCGAGTTATCTAATAATGCCTTATCTATTAGTAGAGGTGTATTAGCAATTGGTGCCAATGCTTCTAAAATTAAAGCTTGACGAATTTCTCTACAAGCTGATACTTCTGATTTTGAGCATGGAACTATTGTCAGTGATGTTGAAATCGCACCGTGTATCATTGGTGTAACAGTAGCATCAGTTTCAGTGGTAGTTACCTCAATATCATTAAGTTTTCTATATTCTAAAATAATTGGCGTAGATTCGTTATTAGAATTAAGTTGTAAAGATTCTTGATTTCCTGAACATGTGGCTTCTTTTATATATGTCTGCGCGCCTAAAGTTAAATGTTTAGATACATGAAAACTGTCAGTAACAGCATACTCAGCCGGTTCGACATCCTGGTTTATTTTACTCTCAGGTATTAATTTTAATTGAGTAAAATTCTTTTGAGCATGATGTTGATAATCATCAGAAAATTGAATTTGAGGTGAAATTTCTCCGTTTATAATATTTTTCTCATTTTCAACAATTCGGATGGCATCTTTGAAAATTTCTTCAATTTGTTCAAGAAGCAACATTTTTGTTTCTTGACCAGAAACAATTTTTTCGGCTACACAGCTTTTGGCTTCCACTTCTTTTAGTGAAACCGAGTTAGATTCATTTTTCTCTTTTAATGGTACAGAATTTTCTAATGTACTAAGTAAGTCTTCACTAGTTACTATTTTTTCTACAAACATAGGTTCTGCAGCAAAACTTTCGGTTTCATCAGAACTAACATTTTCTAAGAAAACTGGTTCAGTTTCCTGACAAACAACAGATTTTTCAATATTTTCTATAGATAGTGCTGCAAAAAATGCTAGCTCTTTTTCTTCAACAGGTGTAATGGACTCTAAAATGAGTGGTTGTAAATTTTCACTCAGTATAAAGTTATCACTGGTTACTCCAGATGATTTACCAAGTAAACAATCAGTAATTTCATTAGAAATACTAGGCTCATCAATGGAAACTACTTGTTCTAAAGTAGGTAGAATATTTTTTTTAACTGCGATTGTTTTCTGAGCTACTTCTACATTTTCTTTAGCTATTTTGCCGATTCCTTCAATTTGTTCAAGTAAAATTGATTCAGTTTGAATCGCAGTAATTTTGTCGTCTTCGGCAATATCAGTTTGACACGAAACTTTGACGTACATGTCAATAGGTGTCACTAGATCTAAAACCAGAGGTTGAGAGTTTTCACAGACAGCATTCGCTATCTTATGTTCTTTTTCGATGATAGCTTCAGCAGTTGCAACTTCATCAACATCGACAGATTCTGATAACATTACCTCATCTGTTTGACTCGAACACAATACTTGTACAGTGGTTTCCTCAACATTTGTATGAGCGAACTCAATACCTTTTTCTTCAACAGGTGTCAAGGATTCCAGAATAAGAGGTTGCAGATTTTCACTCAGTATCAAGTTGTCATTGGTCGCCTCGGTTGATTTGCCGGTTTTGCTGGTCTCAGTTATTATATCAGAAATACCAGTTTCTTCAATAGACATTACATCTGGTAAAGTTGTTGGGATGTCTTCTTGCACAACAATTGTTTCATGAGGAACTGAAACACTTTTTGTAGCTGTTCTGTCGGTTTCTTCTATTTGCTCAAGTAAAGTTGATTCAGCTTGAGTTGCGGTAATATTTGTGTCAACAGTGACATCAGTTTGATACGATACCTCGGCGTACGCGTCAATAGGTGGCACTGGGTCTAAAACCAGAGGTTGAGAGTTTTCACAGAGAGCATTCGCTATCTTTTGTTTTTGTTCGGTGACAGCTTGAGCAGTTGCAACTTCATCAACATCGACCGATTCTAATAACATTACCTCATCTGTTTGACTTGAACACAATTCTTTAACAGTGGTGTGTTCAACATTTATGTGAGCAAACTCAATACTTTTTTCTTCAACAGGTGTCAAGGATTCCAAAATAAGAGGTTGCAGATTTTCACTCAGCATCAAGTTATCAATGGTCACCTCGGTTGGTTCTCCGGTTTTGCTGGTCTCATTTATTTTATCAGAAATACCAGGTTTTTCAATACTTTCTGTAGCTATTTTGTCTGTTTCGTCTATTTGATCAAGTAGGGTTGATTCAGCTTGAGTTGCGATAATTTTTGTGTCAATAGTGACATCAGTTTGATACGGTACCTCAGCGTACGCGTCAATAGATGTCACTAGGTCTAAGACCAGAGGTTGAGAGTTATCACAGAGAGCATTCGCTATCTTTTGTTCTTGATCGATGACAGCTTCAGCAGCTAAAACTCCATCAACATTGACAGATTTTGATAGGATTACCTCATCTGTTTGAACTGAACATAATTCCATTACTGGGGTTTTCTCAACATTTGTATGAGAGAATTCAATACCTTTTTCTTCAACAGGAGTTAAGGATTCCAGAATAATAGGTTGCAGATTTTCACTCAGCATCAAGTTGTCATTGGTCACCTCGGTTGGTTCTCCAGTTTTACTGATCTCAGTTATTTTATCAGAAATAACAGTTTCTTCAATAGAACTTAAGTGTTCTAAAATTGTTGGGATTTCTTGTTGAACAGCAACTGTTTCATGAGGAATTTCAAGACTTTCTGTAGCTATTTTGTCAGTTTCTTCCACTTGTTCAAGTAAGGTTGATTCATCTTGGGTTGCGGTAATTTTTGTGTCAACAGTAACATCAGTTTGATACGATACCTCGGCGTATGCATCAAAAGGTGTCACTAGGTCTAAGACCAGAGGTTGAGAGTTTTCACAGAGAGCATTCGCTATCTTTTGTTTTTGTTCGATGACAGCTTCAGTAGTTGCAACTTCATCAACATCGACCGATTTTGATAATATTTCCTCATTTGTTTGACTTGAACACAATTCTTTAACAGTGGTGTATTCAACATTTCTGTGAGCAAACTCAATACTTTTTTCTTCAATAGGTGTCAAGGATTCCAGAATAAGAGGTTGCAGATTTTCACTCAGCATCAAGTTATCAATGGTCACCTCAGTTGGTTCTCCGGTTTTGATGGTCTCATTTATTTTATCAGAAATACCAGTTTCTTCAATACTTTCTGTAGCTATTTTGTCTGTTTCGTCTATTTGCTCAAGTAGGGTTGATTCAGCTTGAGTTGCGATAATTTTTGTGTCAACAGTGACATCAGTTTGATACGATACCTCAGCGTACGCGTCAATAGGTGTCACTAGGTCTAAGACCAGAGGTTGAGAGTTTTCACAGAGAGCATTCGCTATCTTTTGTTCTTGACCGATGACAGCTTCAGCAGCTAAAACTTCATCAACATTGACAGATTCTGATAGGATTACCTCATCTGTTTGACCTGAACATAATTCCATTACTCGGGTTTTCTCAACATTTGTATGAGAGAATTCAATACCTTTTTCTTCAACAGGAGTTAAGGATTCCAGAATAATAGGTTGCAGATTTTCACTCAGCATCAAATTGTCATTGGTCACCTCGGTTAGTTCTCCGGTTTTACTGATCTCAGTCATTTTATCAGAAATACCAGTTTCTTCAATAGAACTTAAGTGTTCTAAAGTTGTTGGGATGTCTTGTTGAACAGCAACTGTTTCATGAGGAATTCCAACACTTTCTGTAGCTATTTTATGGGTTTCCTCTATTTGCTCAAGTAGGATTGATTTAGCTTGAGTTGCGGTAATTTTTGTGTCAGCAGTGACATCAGTTTGATACGATACCTCGGCGTACGCGTCAATAGGTGTCACTGGGTCTAAGACCAGAGGTTGAGAGTTTTCACAGAGAGCATTCGCTATCTTTTGTTCTTGTTCGATGACAGCTTCAGCAGTTGCAATTTCATCAACATCGACCGATTCGGATAAAATTACCTCATCTGTTTGACTAGAACACAATTCATTTACAACATCAACATTTGTATGAGCGACCTCAGTACCTTTTTCTTCAACAAGTGTCAAGGATTCCAGAATAAACGGTTGCAGATTTTCACTCAGCATCAAGTTATTAATGGTCACCTCGGTTGGTTCTACGGTTTTGCTGGTCTTATTTATTTTATCAGAAATACCAGTTTCTTTAAAAGAATTTACGTGTTCTAAAGTTGTTGGGATGTCTTGTTGAACAGCAACTGTTTTATGAGGAACTGTAATACTTTCTGTAGCTATTATGTCGTTTTCTTCTATTTGCTCAAGTAAAGTTGATTCAGCTTGAATTGCAGTAATTTTTGAGTCAACAGAAACATCAGTTTGATACGATACCTCAGCGTACACATCAATAGGTGTCACTGGGTCTAAGACCAGAGGTTGAGAGTTTTCACAGAGAACATTCGCTATCTTTTGTTCTTTTTCGATGACAGCTTTAGCAGTTGCAACTTCATCAACATCAACAGATTCTGATAAAATTACCTGATCTGTTTGACTTGAACACAATTCTTGTACAGTGGTTTCCTCAACATTTGTATGAGCGAACTCAATACCTTTTTCTTCAACAGGTGTCAAGGATTCCAGAATAATAGGTTGCAGATTTTCACTCAGCATCAAATTGTCATTGGTCACCTCAGTTGGTTCTCCGGTTTTGCTGATCTCAGTAATTTTATCATAAATACCAGTTTCTTCAATAGAACTTAAGTGTTCTAAAGTTGTTGGGATGTCTTGTTGAACAGCAACTGTTTCATGAGGAATTCCAACACTTTCTGTAGCTATTTTATGGGTTTCCTCTATTTGCTCAAGTAGGATTGATTTAGCTTGAGTTGCGGTAATTTTTGTGTCAGCAGTGACATCAGTTTGATACGATACCTCGGCGTACGCGTCAATAGGTGTCACTGGGTCTAAGACCAGAGGTTGAGAGTTTTCACAGAGAGCATTCGCTATCTTTTGATCTTGTTCGATGACAGCTTCAGCAGTTGCAACTTCATCAACATTGACAGATTCGGATAAAATTACCTCATCTGTTTGACTAGAACACAATTCTTTTACAATAGTTTTCACAACATTTGTATGAGCGAACTCAATACCTTTTTCTTCAACAGGTGTCAAGCATTCCAGAATTAGCGGTTGCAGATTTTCACTCAGCATCAAGTTATCATTGGTCACCTCGGTTGATTTGCTGGTTTTGCTGGCGTTATTTATTTTATCACATATACCAGTTTCTTCAATAGAAATAACATGTTCTAAAGTTGTTGGGATGTCTTGTTGAACAGCAACTATTTTATGAGGAAGTGTAACACTTTCTGTAGCTGTTTTGTCATTTTCTTCTATTTGCTCCAGTAGGGTTGATTTAGCTTGAGTTGCAGTATTTTTTGTGTCAGCAGTGACATCAGGTTGATACGATACCTCAGCGTACGCGTCAATAGGTGTCACTAGGTCTAAAACCAGAGGTTGAGAGTTTTCACAGATAGCATTCGCTATCTTTTGTTCTTGTTCGATGACAGCTTCAGCAGCTGAAACTTTATCAACATCGGCAGATTCTGATAAAATAACCTCATCTGTTTGACTTGAACACAATTCCCTTACAGAGATATCCTCAACATTTGTATGAGCAGATTCAGTGCCTGTTTCTTCAACAGGTGTCAAGGATTCCAAAATAATAGGTTGCAGATTTTCACTCAGCATCAAGTTGTCATTGGTCACCTCGGTTGGTTCTCCAGTTTTACTGATCTCAGTTATTTTATCAGAAATACCAGTTTCTTCAATAGGATTTACGTGTTCTAAAGTTGTTGGGATGTCTTGTTGAACAGGAACTATTTTATGAGGAACTGTAACACTTTCTGTAGCTGTTTTGTCGTTTTCTTCTATTTGCTCAAGTAGGGTTGATTCAGCTTGAGTTGCAGTATTTTTTGTGTCAGCAGTGACATCAGTTTGATACGATACCTCGGCGTATGCATCAAAAGGTGTCACTAGGTCTAAGACCAGAGGTTGAGAGTTTTCACAGGGAGCATTCGCTATCTTTTGTTCTTGTTCGATGACAGCTTCAGCAGTTGCAACTTCATCAACATCGACAGATTCTGATAAAATAACCTCATCTGTTTGACTTGAACACAATTCTTTTACAGTAGTTTCCTCAACATTTTTATGAGCAAACTCAATACCTTTTGCTTCAACAGGTGTCAAGGATTCCAGAATAATAGGTTGCAGATTTTCACTCAGCATCAAGTTATTAATGGTCACCTCGGTTGGTTCTCCGGTTTTGGTGATCTCAGTTATTTTATCAGAAATACCAGTTTTTTCAATAGGATTTACGTGTTCTAAAGTTGTTAGGATGTCTTGTTGAACGGCAACTGTTTTATGAGGAACTGTAACACTTTCTGTAGCTGTTTTGTCGTTTTCTTCTATTTGCTCAAGTAGGGTTGATTCAGCTTGAGTTGCAGTATTTTTTGTGTCAGCAGTGACATCAGTTTGATACGATACCTCAGCGTACGCGTCAAAAGGTGTCACTAGGTCTAAGACCAGAGGTTGAGAGTATACACAGAGAGCATTCGCTACCTTTTGTTCTTGTTCGATGACAGCTTCAGCAGTTGCAACTTCATCAACATTGACAGATTCTGATAAAATAACCTCATCTTTTTGACTGGAACACAATTCTTTTACAATAGTTTCCTCAACATTTTTATGAGCAAACTCAATACCTTTTTCTTCAACAGGTGTCAAGGATTCCAGAATAGTAAGCTGCAGATTTTCACTTAATGTTAAGTTGTCATTGGTCACCTCGGTTGGTTCCCCAGTTTTGCTGGTTTCAGTTATTTTATCAGAAATATCACTTTCTTCAATAGAAATTACTTGTTCTAAAGTTGTTGGGATCTCTTCCTGCACAGCAATTGTTTCATGAGGAACTGTAGCACTTTCTCTAGCTATTTTGTCGGTTTTTTCTATTTGCTCAAAAAGGATGGATTTAGCTTCAGTTGCAGTATTTTTTTCGTCTTTAGTAATATCAGCTTGATTCGATACCTCGGAAAATGTGTTAATTGGTACCACTGAATCTGAAATAATGATTTGAGTCATTTCCTGAATAATCATAGTTTCTTTCGTCTTTTCCTTTTCAGCAGCAATAATATAACTGTCACTTGGCATGATCATCACAGACATTTCTTGGCCAGCCAATTCTTTATTCAATGCTCCATTCTCGGCTATGTTTTGATTAATTGCATCGATGATACTTCCTAATAAAACTGGTTTGGTTTTTTGTCCGGAAAGTACAACTGTGGTAATTTCTGTGTCTGTTTGAACAGTGGTCATAGAGCGATCTTCAATAGGAGTCAAACGTTCCATAATAATTGGTTGACATGTTTCGTACAAAGGTACCTCTGAAGCTACCTCTGCTAGGCTATTATATACAGGATTTAAATTTTCTGATAAGGTAACAGATTCAATTATTTGCTCAGTTGACGCAGAGTTCTGAAAATTAATGATTTCTTCATTTGAAGAAACCGCTAAAGATACAGGCTTTTTGTTGTACTCGAACACATCATTAGCTTGTGTGTGTTCATGTATAGTTTCGATTTCATCGTTTGTTTTGGTAGTCTCGTGAACTAATAGTGATCGATCTTCCAGTGTCCTCACAATATTTTCAGAGAGTGTGTCTGAAAATATGTAAGTAGATTTGAATTTTTTGTTTTTGTGCATGCGGAAGTGTAAGCGTTATTATCTCAGAAAAGTTAAATTAAATTTAAAGGATTTCAGAAGTATCTTTATCTTATAAGATTATTGTTTTATCACGGTTATGCTTGTTATAACATTATTTTTATATATTGAGCGTTGATTAACCAATAATTTAGAGAATTATTATTGCTTATTAGTGTTCGCAAAAATGTATTTTGCGAACACCATAACTGTCAAATAAATGTTAATATATTTTAATAAATTTAATATTTATTAGGCTAACTACAACGCCATGAAGTGAGTTATTGTAATAATTATTCGTCTTTTACCGTCTTGATATTTCGTTAGCTCTAAATCGTCGAAAACCTGCTTGTGTTGATTGTCATTGGTGTCTGCAGTAGGATCTATCTGATTTTTCGTTTGTATATTATCTTCTGCAATATTATCGTTTTGGTTTTTGTCCTGTACTTTTGTAGTTTTTTTTATTTCTTTTGCTACAGTTGCAGGCATTATTATATACGCCTGATCCTGTATTTCTTCATTATCATTTTTAGTTAAGGATGGTTCATGAGAAATGTTATCAATTAAATGGACTTGAACTTTAGCTAAAATTGTATCTCTTTGATCTTCCGTTGCATTGAAATCATTAGGTAAAACTGGAGCTGTTCCTAGACGCTGTTCGATTACATTTTCTGAAATAGTATTTTTTCGTATATTCTATAGATCTAACATTAAAAGAAGTTACACTTAATTTTTTTTATGATTATAATGTTTAGGATTCTAAAAACCCATAAATAGCTCGTAGTATTTATGAATTACGATATTATGTAGGAAAAGTTGCTTAAATTTACCGGTAAGTCTGAGTGAATCCGATGTCTTGTCTAGAACTTGCAAGCATCTATCAATTTTCTCACTATCCATCAAATGAATATCAATATGTTTTAAAACATTTTCGTCTTGAGCTTCTTCCACAGTCTTGACATTTATGGCTTTAGCAGTACAAACAGTATCCACACAAGTTGGTACAAAATTAGCAAGCTGTTCTTCTTTAACAATGTCACCTACTACTGGAATTATTACCGTTTTAGCAGTTTCCAAGAGAAGTAATTGTATTACATCACTTCGAGCAGCAGTTTCAGTAACCTCGCCAGTATTTGTTAATGTTTGTTTATCAATTGTTATTACAGGAGTACCAGTATCTTCTAAAAGTTCTTCCATAGTAGTAACTATATTCACATTAGCGTATGGCCTTATTGGTTCTGTTTTACTGTTTTTGTTTTCGTCTTCTAGTATTTCTTCTTTAGATACACAAATATTACTTTCACAACGTTCAGAAAACTTAGAGATTGTACCATCAGCATCCTTAACAAATTCAGGTAATTTAGATTGGTCAACAAAGCCATGCATTATGTCATCATTGGGCGTAGTTTCTTCTGTGTTAATACTGTTTGAGGCTTTAATGCATTTATTGTCCGAAAATGGCGAATATTGTAATATTATGCTCTCAAGTTTACTAACAAAAGATTCGGCAATTTCAAACGTCTTCAACAACACTTCTTTGCTTATAACTGAATTCGATTGTTCTATTCCTTCTAAAACTACTAATTGCAATGCTAATAAAGCACTTTTTAGGTTTAGTACTAACGTAACTTGGTCATTACTAATTTGTGTTATATCATTAAATGTTTCTTGTAGAACTAAGCTTTTACGTAACTGATGAGCTAATTCAATCGATTGAGCTAATTCAGTATTTTCTGAAGAACTATATAACTTATTGACTATTTCAATGGTATCATTGGATAAGTATTGATCGATGGTGTGTAATAGTGTGTCTGTAAAAAAAATATAGAATGTATTTCATAGAATATGTTTCGTTTAGACATAAAGTTGACGAGTAACGACGGCAAAACGTTATTTTTGAAAGGGTTATTATTTCTGTATGATATTAATATAAGTGAAATAATAGTAAGCACTGTTTGATATTTTACGTACGTGTATTTTTTTACCCTATTTATGAGTCCAATTGGAAATATTACACTTGATCAACTTCAATGTTTTCAGGAAAACGTAGGCTTATGTAATTGTTTAGAAAAAGAAACTTTGTATATTGTAATTATACTTTGTGTTAAAGCATATTTTGACAGCAGTATGTAGTTCTAAAATGAGTATTTGTACAAGTATCGTTAAAATCTACCAAGGTTATAAGTAGAAGAAAAGGCTGTGTTAAATAAGTGTGTGACTGTGTATATCAAAATATAATAATAGTTATCACATAAATGATATTGGTGACGTAAGTAACATTATAATATAGATGTTCAAGTCAAGAAACTGTAAATATTGTTAATTATCTGCTACAAACGACCGGAAGTATACCGATGATTAGGTATAATTGCTTTTCCCACGTAGACGCTTCCATAGGCCTATTGTTTACCCACTGCTGGGCACGGACTTGCGCCAATCCCAGATAAATACCACACTAAAAAGCACGAGATTTCATTTGCGTTGTTAATAATTTAATGCTGCGTGAAAATAAATTATTTACTTAAAACAGATGCAATATAATTATCCATATTTACTACATATAGCCTAAAAAAAAAAGCATAGCCGTGCTTTTCGTGTTACTGCTGAAACCAGAAACTGTTTGAGTAACTTATACTGATATGTTAACTGTATAACTTCACAGTATGAAAGATTTGAGTCAACCATTACATATAAACGGCGCTTTTCATCCGATAATGACAAAAAAAAAACCGGGTGAATTGGGTATCTACATTTATGGAAAACACTAGTAATGAGCTGCATGTGTGTATAGAAGCTGAGCCTAACATAGTCGGGAAAGGGCTTTACAGATGATAACATGACAGTTTTCATAATCCGCTTCACCACGTGTTTTTAAAGCCAACAAGCTCGCCGTCACAATGTTTGACATTTTAATGGTTAATAATAATAGATTAAGGCTTATTTAAAGAGTCATATTGTGCAGCTATTTAGCGTTATAGAGTAACATAAGCTCTACTAAATTAAACTTTTCGTTAATTCTAGCGTCAAAACATTTATTATTATTACCAAGAGCTATCTTCTTTGTTTCCGTTAGTTGAGGAGGAGTTTCTTCGGAGAGCTGTCTTGAATCTACTTCAACAGTTTTCTGTTCAACCGTTTGAGTATCTTCAAATATTTTAGTTTCACTAACTGGTTCAGGAACAACTGGTTTAACATCTTCATTCTCCTTAGAACTTAAAACAAAATTGTCATTTGGTGTATGATGATCACTGATATTTTTTTCTTGTTCTGACTGTTTTACTTCTACTTCTTCTGTAGCAAGACTAGCATTTTCAGTAACTGAGATTTTTGTTTGTTCAGTGCTTATTACCAATTTTTCTTGATCTAGCGGTATCATTACCACAGACTCAATTTCGATCGTCGGTTGGCCGGTTTCTGTGAGCGCCGTTCCCACACTCAAGGTAGATGCCACATTCACTTGCTCTACAGATTGAGGCTCTACTACCTCGGTAGCTGCAGACACTTCAACGCTTTCTGATTCCAATTTTGATTCAAAAACTTCCGGTTCTAAATGAACAGATTTACTTTCATCTTGTTGAAACGGTCGTATTTCTTCCACGTCAATAAAACCAGTAGTTTCTTTAGCAAGAGCTGCAGGTTCTTCCCTAATAAGACTATCAATAATAATAGTGCCTTGTTCTAAAAGTGCCGCAGTTTTTTCATTATTTTCTGTTACCAATTGTGTTTCAGTTTGAACAATCTTCAATTCTGGTTCAACAGATTTTTCAGCGTTTTTGCTAGCCAGCTCTTCTGCATTAAGTGTTTTAGTTTTTTCTACATCAATAGGAGTAATCGTTTCTTTACCAACAGTTACAGGTTCCTGTATTGTAATTTCATCACTGACAGGTATATCTTGTTTTAAAGGTTGAGACTCTACAATATCAGTAGCCACGATTATTTCAAAACTTTTTGGAACTAACTGTGTTTCAGTTTCAACAACTTTCAGTTCTTGCTCAATAGATTCGCTTGCTGTCTTTTCCTGATCCTCTAAATCAATACAAGTAGTTGTTTCTGTACCCTTAGTCATGGGTTGCTCTGTTATATGAGTATCACTAACAGTTACGTTTTGTTCTAAAGCTTGAGGTTCTACCACATCAGTAACCACGGTTTTGTCATAGCTTTCTGGAACCAACTGTGTTTCAGTTTCGACAACTTTTAGTTCTTGCTCAACAGATTTGCTTGCTATGTCTTTCTGATTTAGGGGCATAGCTTCCTCTACATCGATACTAGTTACATTAATGGCTATATTTTGCTTCAAACCGTTTGTTGTTTCTGTAGTAGTAGCAGAAATAGACTCAATATTTTTTGAAATTGGCGGTTCATCTTTTATCACCTTCTTTTTTTCCATTTCGTCAGATTGGATCTCCATAACCTCTCCAACGGATTGTTCATCACCACCAACTTCCAGATTTTGTTGCTTCAGTAGCATAGTTTTAACTTCTAAATCATCTACTTCTGTGCATTCTATGACTGACTGATCTACAGAAACAGTTGCTTGGGTCACCAAATTTAAAGAACTCTCTTCAGTTACTTTTACATCATCATATTTACGGTCGATACCCAATGCGTCCATAGTCTTGGGGTGATCTTCAATAATTGGTGAAGACGTTTCGACGGACTTATGTTCTGTAATTTCTACTTTTGTTACACCAGTTTCTTTTGAAGAAATTTGCGAGTCATAGAATTCTTCTTTTTCTAAAACTAAAGGCTGAATTGCTTCTTCAGCAGCTACAATCGCAATATTGACAACTTCGTGAGCAAATTCATTAACAGTGGAAACAGTTGACGGCAATTCTTGTACAGCATCTTCAACAGCAGTGATTAGAATGACTGCATTGTCACCATTTCCGATTTTCTTTAAAGTGGCTTCTTCAGGTGCTATCTTTTCTAATCGTAGTACAGTCTCTTCTTCAACAACTACGTCAGGGCTTACACTTTCATTGACCATCTGATTGATAATAAAACTCTCAGTTCTTGACAGTTCATCAGTTCCTAAGTCGGAACTTATTTTTTCAGGATTTTCGTCCTGCTCAATACTTTCGGATACACTTTGAACTTGTTCTTCAGTAACTGTTGAAAGAATTTGTAAAGCATTTTCAGATAATTGTACAGCTTGTTGCATTGATGCATCAGCCGGTTTCAATGGCTGCAGCATGTCGTTTTCAGTTATTATAACAGTAGCAGTAATCGTTTCTGCCATTATTTGAGGTTCTTTTTCTACCGGAGACTTTATTTTTTCTTCATCTATAAACGCAGTAACACCGGCAGTATCTGTTATGTGTTGTATAACTTCTTCTTTGATACCTGATTCATTAACTCCTAAAACACTATCCTCAGTCATTAATTGCAGAACTCCTTCAGTACCTGCTTGATCTACTATTTTAGTTACATCAGAAGTTATAACATTTTCAATCGTAGTCGATTCAATAATTTCAGCTAGTAAAGAATCGGCTTCAGAGTATTCAAAATATTTAGGTAAACTTTTATCTTGTTCCGGAGTGTTAGTTGCTTCAGATGTGGTTACAGTTTTATCCGGCTTTTGAGAATTTTCAACGGTAAAATCTTTATCATCTTCCTTTTCTTCAATTGTTTCTTGCTGGATATGTACTTGTGACATTGCAGCTGCCAATACTAAAGATAAATGCGTACTTGTATTGGCAAGCTGTTCCAGTGCTTGATGTTCAATCACTTGTTTTAATTTATTGGTAGAGTCTAATGCAAGTGTTTGTACTGTAGATATTGAATTTTGTAATTGTTGAAGTTGTTCTCCGTATGCCACACAAATTATTGTGGCGGTATTATCTATGGCTGTCTCGATATTCTTCCGTAACTCACTAGCAACTGCTAGTGATTGTTTAAGATCATCAACGTTTACAATCGCTGATATTTTATTGATAGTTTGAATAATGTTTTCTGACAAGAATTCATTGATGTTTTGTAACAGTGTTTCTGAAAATATGTAACTTTAATATAGTGTACAATCAAGATTTAACATAAAAAGTGAAGTAATAATGTGTAACTACAAGATAAGTATGTGTAGGTGTAACAAGTATTGAATAACCACTATTTCAAATTATTAGCAACAATTACGAATAAACACATATAATAATGTTAAACTTTTGCATTATATGAAATGTTTCGATAATATTTGCTGAAAAAAAAACATGTGGCATCATCTGAACTATTAATGAAAATAGCACTAAAATATATATAAAAAAAATAATATTCAATAGGTCCTGAAACATGAATGTAATGACAAAATTACCTGTTGTTGCTTCTTGAAGTGATTTCTCAGACTTCTGTACGGCCTGCTGTGTAACCACTGCTTTGACATCACTTACTGTAACTTCTTCTAAAATTATAGGTTCATCTTCTTTAGTAATTGCTAGTACTTCACCCACTTTAATACCGAGTTCAAATGATTCTGCTTCTGCCAATTCAAGTGGTGGTTGAGTAGTTTCCAATAGATCTACTGTTTCTCCTTTAAGTTTTAGTTCTTGCACTTTAGTATCTTCTCCTTCTCGTAATACTTCAGTAAATACACTTTCTTTTACTTCAGTTACAGTAGGCTCTACAGAAGCAACTTCAACCGTTTTTGTTTGTAATTGCTTGGTAGCTTTGTCAGTATCAGAAACTTTTTTAAGCTTAACGTCCTTAAGTTGATCAAATAATTTTGGTGTTGTTTTTACTTCTACGAGGTCAGCGCGTAGGTTTTCAGTAATTTCACTAACATGCTGTAAGGTATCTTTGTTGATTGAAGGTATATCTGCCAAATTATCAAATGGTAGATTTTCTAGTGCCTCTAGAGCGGTGTGCAGCTGATGCGCTAGTTGTGCATGCTGTTCATTCAATTCCTCTTTCAGAACATCACTAGTTTCTGCTTTTAATTCGACTTCAGAAGCAGCGATGTTCTCACGCATTTCTTTAGCAATACTAATCGATTGCTTCAATTCGTCAGCATTGATGATGTTGGCTAGCTCATTGATAATTTCTGCTACATCGTCAGATATAAACTGATCTATATGCAGAACTAACATTTCTGAAAAAAAAAAGTATATAAATAAGATATAAAATTTAACTACTTAAAATAAAATGGTGTCATATTTTATATCAGCAGACCCAAATAACTACATCACAAAGATAAAACCAACAAAGAAAAGATTATCACCAATTGTTGCTTTAGGAGCCTCTTGAACCTCGGCTTGACTTATTCCAACATCAACCTGCTGCTTATCAACGATAACTTCATGCAACACTGGCCCGAAGTCTTCAATCACAACGGCACTTTCTGATTCTAATTTCAATTCCTCCACAGATGCCACTTCTTGGACTTGATCTTCTTCGACTAAACTGGACGCAACATCTTTTTTTGAAGAACTTTCTGTATAAACTGCTTCAGTTTGTTCCATTACTACCGCTTCAGTGCCCTCTATAGCAAGGGCTGCTTCTGTTTCGATGTGAAGCGACTCAACTATCGTTTCAGGTGATACAAGATTGGCATCATCTGCTGTGACTATTTCTTTTGTTTCAGCGATTGACTTTTCCATTATTTCTGTTGTAGCAATTAACTGTTCAGATTGTGATACTTGATCGGCAACACTAATTTGTTCTAAAATCATTGCCGATCCTACAGCTTCTGTTACTAATTCTGGTGAAGTGTTGGCAGCATGGCCCACAACATTCTCAATCTTTTTTAGCGCTTCGGTTAATGGTTCCACAGGAGCTTGTAATGCTACTCTGATGCCAGTGACTGCAACTAAATCTGCTTGTAACTGCGCAGTGACTTGAGCAATCCGTTGAATTACTTCTGTACTGAGAGCTGGTGCTAACTCTTGTACACTGTCAAAAACTTGAACTTGTAAAGCAGATAATGCAGTGTGGAGTTTTAAAGCCAACCGGTTCTGTTCTTTGCGAACTTCTTTCACTCGTTCAAGGCTTTCCTGTCCTTCTGCTATCATTTCTGATGCAGTAATGCTTTCGCGTAACTCTTTCGCAATGTCCATAGTCTCTTTTATATCATCAATCTTTATGATAGCAGATATTTCTTCCACTATTTCAATCAATTCTATATATTGATCGATATGCTGAATTATCTGTTTAGCTTTCTCTGAAAATAGAACATTTAATTAGGTATCACCTTACTAATAGACGTGATGTAAAAAGCATTTAAAATGATAAATCTCTTATATAATGTATCTTGACGAGATCTAGAAAAAATATGAAATACACGAACTTATGTTATTGGACTAAATCAGTTGATCACGATGATTTTAAAAATCATGTTCGTCTGGCTTTTAATTTGAGCCAGACGTGGTAATAAGCTACTGTAATATACATAATAATTTATTTAACGAAACACATAAAAGCATAATAATATCGCTTTTGCGTCACGATGGCGTTTGTACAAAGCTCTGATTAATATCGACTAAGCCATATTATTCACATCCACTCGAACTTTACCTTCTTCAACTTCTACATTATCCAATATATCAACTTTTTCCAACTCGGCCAATAACTGATAAGCCGTAAGGAATACAAGCTTCGTGTTTTCAGTTTCTAATTGGTTCTTTCCATTGTACGCATCTGTACTTTTCCAATCGAATTTGGACATTAAATCTTTAAGAGACTTTATTTTTTTGTATTTTAAATCTGATATTTTAGAAGAGGCCAACTCTTCGGGATTAAGTGCCAATAGTCCTTGTAGTTCAGTAGCTATAGTTAAGCTTTCATTTAAATCAGCGTCGCAAAGTGTACCTGATGCAACTAATAAGTCCATTTCAATACCTATGAAACGGTCTATTGCGTTTTCCAAGGAATCGATATTCGAATTGATATCTATAAAAAATTACGACAGAAATATTTATTAACCATTTTGTGATTTTTTTAATTTTTTTTTTTTAAATTATATCACATAAAATTTATTTTACCATTTTGACAATTTTATAATAGATAGACCATGACTTCATTTATTTTAGGTTTAGCTGCTCACTAAAACGGTTCATTTATGGCTCTGCTTATGGTTGTCTGGTAGACATTACTGTCAGCGATAAGACGGCCACTGTACCCATAAATTTTTAGGTGTGTACAATAAAGTCAACGGGTGCAAAGTGACAAGATGTTTGCAATTTCGCGATTTTCTGACACAGTAGCTTGCTGAAAATGTTATATTATTAAACAAAAACAAATATCACTTTATTTTTGTACTAACACTTAAAAGAGGACTTACTATATTTTTAGTAAGTTATTAAAATTATCAAAAAATCGACAATTTTTGCTTTGCACCCGTCGAAGTATTATTTATACAATTTTATTCTATGCTTAGTAAATATCTAATAATTGTACTTATTTCCCTTATATACTAAATGGTGCAAGATATTTTGATAAATTCTAAATACTTTAAGAGGTAATTATTGTATTCATGTGCTATAACTCACCTTTAGGAAGTTTATTTTCACTGTAAATGTTGGCTTTCTCTGAAGACAAAATACCTTGCATTAACTTTTCAATGTCTTCAACCGGCTTGGCAATGTCCTTAACAACCTGAGCAACTTGAACGTTTTCTATAGATCGCAAGCTATCTTGTATCAAGTGTATCTCCTTATCTACTTCCATAATCAGAGAAATCTCTTCATTAGCTATCGCTTCTTCCGTTTCTATTCTTTCCCTCATTTCTTTATGTTTATCAGTCATTGTTTGAACAAGAGACTCCGTAGTTGTTATATCGACAGATATTGAATCTTCGTCAACACCTCTAAGAACTTGCTCTTGAACATTGGTCAATTGACTGTGTAATGCTTGTAGAGGTTCTAACATTTCTGTTAAAACTGCTTTCAAAGGGCCTTCTTCCAACTTTTGTTTTGGAATTTTTACATCAAGAAGGCCTTCTTGTAATACATCGGTGCAGTCAGACAAACATTTTAATAAAATTAAAGTCTTGCCTGTGCCGCTTGCATCTTTGAAGTCGTGATGTTTTTCCATAACAACTGAAATCTTTTCTAACATGTCCTTTGTAACATCATCTATTTTCTGGATTTTTACTTCCTCAACAAATGTTGCGAATTCTTCAATCATATTAGACAAAGTACTGTCCTCAACTACGTTAGGCTTAGCACTCTTGATATCTTCTATGATGTCTGCTTGTACATTTTGCAGAGAAGGTTTAGCTGTTTCTAATATTGCCACAAATTTGTCAACTATTTCATAGATTTTTTCATCATGTTTTGTGTCTTTTAGCGTTTTAAGTACTTGTGCCGAGTTTTCAAACTTCTCCAGAGGCGTCACAATCAAAAGTTCAGCTTGTGAATCGACTATTTTTATAAGAGAAGTTTGAACATTCTGAAGGCAATCGGCATGAAGCAGGAAAGTAATCAAACAGCCGTTAACGTCATCAGTCAACTTTAATTCTAACTTCTTTATTTTAAATTCATTGATTGTACTTTGCAAAGAATTAAACTCTTGTAACAATCTTATTATCTTCTTATGAGTTGTAGCTTTAGATATAAGGCAGCGAAGAATGGTAAATTCATTTTTGCACGTTTTAAAGAAGTCTTCAACTATCATAAGGTCAGCCATTGGCATATCATTTGTGGAATCTTGTACTACGCTAACAGCACTGTCTACGATGTTTTCCATTAACATAAGAGAGTCTGATTCTATTTCAACTGCAATTTGAGGTGTAGTGCAAGTCAAATCAGAAGCACGAGAAAGGTCAACGAAATCATATTGCTCTAGAACAGCAATGTTACTTTGTACTTCATCTATAGTTTGAATTAATTTTGCCTCTTGAGACAATTTCTCTGAGGTTTGTGAATTAAATTGAAGCATTTCTTCTTGCACTGTTGCTACTTTTACATATAGTTCTTCAGTAATAATTTTAACTTGCTCGATCTTGATTCCTTTAGAAACATCAGTAGCATCAAGTAAATTATCCAGAGTACGTTCTAAAGCTATGACTTCCTCTGGCACCGGAATATTTTCTATGACTTTAGCAGTTTCAATGATGTCTTTTAAATGCTCACACACTTCTCTAAGTGCACCAACTTTGTTTGCTATTTCAACGGTATTTTCAGCAGTGTGCATGGCAGGGAACACCGCGAGCATACACTTATCTAAATGCTCTTTAAATTCAGATACACTCTGAATCACGGAATGTATTCTTTCCGTCGGCATCTCTAATAAATTTTCATATATTGGAATGTTACTTGTGTCTAACACCGACAAACTTTGCTGTAACTCCTGCATCGGCTCAGCAATGGCTGTAAGTTTTGATGAATTAATTAAGTTGGCTATCTCGTTTGATCCTTCTATTACTAGAGGATGTAGAACTTCTTCGATTCCAGAATGTAATTCACCTAAACCTATAACGAACGATTTTAAGCTAGAATAATCACTGACTTCAGATAATGTATCTAACGCGTCAATAATTTCAGGATTTTGTAACACAGTAATATGTTCGTGCAATGTCTGAAGTGCTTGCGCCGTTGCAGTAGTTTGGGGTTCTTGACTGAATGGTGAAATGGCCTGTTCTACCGCAGTTTCTTCGGCAGCTGGCAGTACTAAGCGGTCAGTTGGGACAGTGTCTGCTGTGGTTTTTATTCCCGATATATCTTCGAGAGTAGACATATCGTCGGCCGCTTCCACTCCTGCCTGTTCTTGTATCATCAGAATACAACTTTGGAGATTCTGTACTGCGCTAGCCATATTTACACTGACATCATAAGGAGTAAGATCTTCACCATATTGAGAAATAACATCTTGCTGTAATATTTGAAGAGTGGTATGGAGTTCATGAATGGGTTCAGCAATTGTAGTCATTACTTCACTGTTTTGTTTCAAACTTTCTAGGTTTTCAACAATTTGTTGATTGAGCACAATAATGTTTTGGTTAAGTTCACAAAGTGGTGTAGCAAAAGTTTGAGCAAAAGATGAAGCATCTGATAATTCAGAAATATGTTCTTCGTCAACTCCATTAGCTTTAATAGAAGCCACACTTCGTTTTAGTTCCTCTAGTACAGGACAAATGTTTTCCAATGTAGGAGCAATATTTGTCTTGAAATCCTGTATCGATTCGATTGCTTTAACATTTTCGATTGCAGCTATTGCGTGGTCGATATGTTCCAGTACGACTTGGGCTTTCCTTTCCTCATACTCATGAGGAATTATGGGTTGTATGTGTT
Organism: Mythimna pallens; assembly: GCA_961205895.1. Taxonomy (NCBI): domain Eukaryota; kingdom Metazoa; phylum Arthropoda; class Insecta; order Lepidoptera; family Noctuidae; genus Mythimna; species Mythimna pallens. The sequence continues at coordinate 4,755,304 of OY540824.1, forward strand.
CAGAATCAACATGAATGCTAACTTCCTCAGCTGTGTTTATAGCTTCTTGAATATCAACTAAAGTATCAGCAATATTTGTAAGAAGAGAACAATTTAGTTCCGAATCAAAAACGTTTGTAATGAACTGATCTTGAATAATTCTTAAGGTGTTGTTAAGACTAGCAAGAGACATCATGTTATCAACATCTAGATTCTTTATTGAAGCATTGATTCTGTTAACTGCATCACAAATTTCCATCAAAGTAAAGTATTTCTTAGACTCGTTACTCTCTATTACATTTTCCAAGACTTTGGTTAAGTTTTTGTGGAATACAGTCATATGACTCTTTATTTCTGGCATTGGTTCTAACCTCGGTAAATTATTTTCTAGTGCGATAAGGATCTGAGCCATTTTCTGAAGGGCATCCAGCTTATTTTCGCTCTGTAAAACATCAAAGGTACCAACGTTCTTCTCAATAACCTCTATTTGAGTGGATATTTTATGTAAGTTTTCTTTGATAGAAGTTACTGCCTGTTTTAGTATGGCTTCATCTTCTCCTTCAGATTCTGTAGATAATTGTTCAAAAGAACTTCTTAGTTTAACAACGGACTCCATAACAGTTTCAATTATTTCAGTATTATATTTATGTAAGGGTGAAGTTGATTCCTTGACTGATAAAGTTTCGATTTGTTCCAAAGCTGTTTGCAGATCCTGTATAGAAGCAGACATATCATTAAGAATAACTTCACTATTGCGCACTTTAGCGACATCTATTATTTTACCACTATCAGCACACTCAGCTATACACAACAATGACATCAGAGGACTTTTCAATTCGAACACTGCTTTTTGAGTGTCTCTCAGATGCTTAACTTCAATAGGAGGCTCGTCCACTTTAATTTCACTGGCTTCGCTTAGTAGATTTCTAGCTTTGATAGTATCAGCTGAGAATTTGATAACTGTGCTCATTTCATTATTCAATGACTCGATTTCTGTGAGAACTCTGTCTTCAATGAGAAGGTAGTCTTTAGACGTAACAGAATTGATATCTGAGATCAATTTTTGCATTTCACTGCCACATGTCTCGACAAATGCAACACAGGTTTTCTTAACAAGAGTTTTGCTGTCACTTTCCATGTCAATACATTTCTCAATGATGGTTAACGACTGCTGAAGAGCTTTCAAAGGTTGAGGTAAACTATTAAATAATGTACTGCTGACTTCTTTTGATTCCGAAGCTGATTCTTTAGCAGCATCTGCAATACTGTGAATTTCTGACAGTGGAGATATCAAACTACTGATAATTTCCAAACTTCTTGAAGCAGTTGCTGCCGATGACATCAATTCTGACTTGAGAATAATATCTCTCTCAATAATTTGAACATCGTTTATAACTTTAGATAATGAAGTACTGATGTTAATCATTTTAGTTTTGAATTCTTCATCTGTCATTTTGGGTTTTTTGGGCATTTCCATTTCAAATGACTCGTTTTTCCGTAGTGCTTCTTCCTTTGATTTACTAACTGATTTCTCGCTACCTGAGCTGGACCGTCTAGAACTACGACTAGTACGACGTTCTCTCTTTGGTTTTACAATAGGAGCTGGCTCAGTGTCCAAATGTTTCAAAGCTTCATCTTTAAACAGAATAGTTTTAGTAGGTTCCAATAACTCCTGACCTTCTTCCTCTGATGGTTTCGTAGATTTTGATTTAGGTTTTCCGGAACTGTGTGCACTAGCAAAGCTTTGCAGGTCAGATATGGCTTGAGTGTCATCGTCTCTCTTTTCTTCTGATAGTGATTGATCACGTGATAAACTGAAGAAGTCATCAGCGCTTTTCTGGGAATCTGACTTTTTCCTACTTAGTTTAATGTCTGATCTTTCTTCCGATAATAAGGCCATAGTTTTTTCTAAGTAATCCTCTCCACCGATTTCAAAGTCTTGATCTAATGACAACTGTGGTGGACCATTCTCGTCCGCTATCGACAAGTCTTCGAGATCAGCTTCTGTGCGCATATCCTCATCAGGAGACACGAAATATTCCGGAGAGACGTCAATAATTACTGCCTCCATCAACAAATTACCTGATGTGGATGTTTCTTTAACAAATCTTAACGGTGGTAGTTCAACCACGTTGTGTTCTGTAATATTTTCTGATAATTGATCGGCGTACATTTCCACAATTTGTAAAGCTTCTTCTTCTGTTAAGTCTGGAGTTTCGTAAAGAGATACAGAAACTTCTTTGCCGTCGAATGAGAAGGATATCTCTCCCTTATCGTCAAGAGTGGTGACGTCACCAACTGGTGTGTCATACATCTGTGAAGTTCTTTCTTCATGTATCGTACTAAGAGATAAATTCCTTTGTAGGGCTTGTTCTTCAGCTTTCTTCTTCTTTGCTTTCATCGAATCATCAAACCCGAGGAGTGAGGCAGAACTGGCAGCAATGCCCATACAATTCTGCGCTTCACAAGTGTAAGTTCCAAGACAACAGGTACCATCTTGGCCAGATATTATCCTGTGAATATCACCAGGCTTTAATTCTTCGCCATCTTTGTACCATTTGAGGACAGGTTGTGGGACACCGATAACCTTACACTCAAGGTTTACGGCTCCTTCGTCTGATAGTATGGCTTGTAGATTTTCTAAGAATCTTGGTTTTTTGTAGTGTCTAGGTATTATTAGTTTAAGGAAACATGAGGTGACACTGTGGCCGAAGTCGTTCATGGCAACACACTTCCACTCGGCCTGATCAAGGAACTCTAGGCTCTGTATGTCAAGGTAGGACACGCCACGCTCTTCCCGGCCAAGGTGGCAGCGCGAGGACTCGTCCACCGGCTGGTCATCTCGGTACCACAGTACAGACGGTTCAGGTGGAATGGCGACTGAAAAATAAAATTATAGAAAAAAAATATAGAATTAGAATACTTGAAATTGAGGAATATTTGTACTAATTTAAACAATGAAAATATATTTGAATGTCACTTAATAAACCACATAGAATTGAAACCATGTGTAACTTACGGACTTATCCAAAAAAAGGTACAAAAAACATCATATATATACGAGAACGAAAACAAAAACTAAGGATTTTACACTTTATAAATATACATAAAAAGGTGCAAATTTTATTTTAGACAAATAATTAAATAAAAACCTAAGCTTACCTTTAACTGTAAAACGGAATGGCTCATCAATCTTCGCTTCGACGCTCTTCAATCCTTGAATAAACTTCGGCGCCTGATTCTTGGAGAACAGCTGCAGTTTCTCTTCCTCATTCAGCTGGTTTTGGATGTCTTCTACGGTTAGTTCAGCAGAACTGCTGGCCTGGCCCATGCAGTTTCTCGCAATGCAACAGTAAGAGCCTAAAGAGTTGGTTCCTGTGAGTTGGTAGACGTCTCCAGGCTTCAGTTCCTGGCCATCCTTGAACCAGCTAAGGACTGGAGTGGGGAAGCCCACGACTTTGCACTCGAAGGAGACTAACCCTTCTTCTGTAAGTACTGCTTGAAGATTCTCCATAAATCTTGGCTTTCGATAGTTTTTGGGCACTGTAAAAAATTATATAGAATCAAGCTTTTGAATGAAGAACCTTATATAAATAGATGAAAAGTTTCATTTCAATGAAAATGAAATAATCAAAACGAATGCTTACATTGACATATACACAAAAATGAATAGTTCAAAATAACAGAAGCGGTCTAGTACTAGTAAGCTTAAACGCGAACAAAATAATTTATGTAACTGTTTTCACCATTTATTAATTTTAATCTATATGTATTGTGGTTTATTGAAAACTACAAATTAATATGTAAAGTTATTTTATACCCCCCGAAATAAAATAATAATAATAATACTCCACGACTTTCACACAGCGAGCGCTATCTAGTCTCAAGCCAAGCAGAGCTTGTGTTATGAGTACTAGACAACTGATAAACATAACTATAATTATCAATGTAGATATTACTCTGATATCTGGAAGTAAATTTATATTTACGAATGTACTTCATAGCGTATGAGCAGTGGTGGCACAGTGGTAACGGTCCCGACTTACGAGTTGTAGGTCACGAGTTCAAACCCTGTCCATTTCATCACCACTGCTCTCAAAATGGTGAAGGAAAACATCGTGAGGAAACCATCATGTCCTAGAAGCAAAAATTCGAAGATATGTGACATCCACCAACCCGCAATGAGCCCGCGTGTTAGATTACCGGCCCATTCCCTCTCCTACAGAGGAGGCCCAAGTCCCAGCAGCCGGGACATTATAAGGCTTAATATGCTTATACCGCTGTAAACGGTACCACTTCCTTCCTTTGGAGATGAGGCGTCAAATTGGAGACTTAAGTATGCTGATGGGTATCGCAAATGGCCACATTGACTGTCCTAAACTCGTTTCTAATTTAGCACTACGCACAAACCTAATGGGATTACGTCGGCGACCAATATTAAGTGTACCTTTCGCATTGACCAATTATATGAAAAATGTTTTTTCAATAAGGAGTGCACTTAATTTCAATAGTTTTTCTAGGGACCTTGATATCGACTTGTTTTACACCAGTGTTGCGACCTTACGACGGCGAATGGCACAGAATTTTTTCTGTGATTAACTTCTCGTTAGTAATTTATTGATTTGTGTGTAGTTCCTTAATAACGATATATATTTTTTCTTATCTATGTGTGGAGGCTCGTAATTAGCTATTTAATAATGTTACAATGTTTATATCATTTTATCTTCTATTTGTCTGTGAGCCTTCTTTAAAATAAAATAAATAAATTATTCTTTATGCTTCTGAAGGGACAGTAGGGGCTCAAAGGTACACGGGGTACACTGGAACAATGCCAAACATTTTTCAAGTTTTAAATGAATTCGCTCGCTAGTCATTATGAAGCACTTGAGGGAGGACGTATTTCAGCTAAAATAATGATGATGATATCTGTGAATTACCAGATGTCAGCCAGCAAGGGGGTACTCACCATCCATGGTGACATAGCAAGTGGAGATGCCGATGCGGCCGCCCGTGCTGGTCGCGACGCACTTCCACTCGCCCTCGTCCGGCCACTCGGCGCTGCCCACTTCCAGCAGGTAGCCACCCGCACCATCTTCTAGTACGTGATACCTGGAATAAAAAAAGGATGATCATTATAAACTCTTAAATTGACTAACAGACAACGGACACCTAATTTAATGTACTGGTAATTTGTTATTAAATGGCTTGTTTTTTCACTAGGTTTTTTGATAGAGGTAGAGTGCAGTGCAGTTCGAATGTTTCAGCCCAATGATACGGTTAACCCAGAGCAAAAAGTTACTTTGTCTCACGCATGTCACCACTATCACACATCGGCATCACCTGCACAAAGTGAACAAAGGAACCCGCGTGGGCTGTTAAAAATAAAAATACGATTTTGCTCACTGTTTGCACGTAGCAAAACTTAACCAACGACATAATTTATAATTGTAGGTATATAAATATACACCACTAGTTTTTAATTCGTACAAAAGGAAAGGTAAAGTCTCAATAAATAATATTCATAAACAGCAAAGTTATTAGCGTTTATTTAGATCCCAAAATGTCACTCTATTTTGAAAATACCTAAATTATGATCGGATAGGAAAAGCGCAACCGTGCAAATTCGTTCGAATAATTCACTCCATTCAGATGACCACAGCAGATAATCGCGAATTTTTTAATGAAAAGATTTTATAATGCTCAAAAGTATATGATCTACTACGGTAAACAAAGTCTAAAATATATAGGTTGACTGGTAATTAGTGACCGATACTTAAACACGTGATTGTACTCATGATTACAAACAACTTTTCCAAAGAAGATATCTGATTCAAAATTGAGTTGCAAGATTTCAGCCGAACATAATAACATTGCAAGTTAATAAAAAGTTTGTAAAAAATCACGAAGATGCTTCTCAAAATACTTTTGTCGATTAAAACCGCACTAATATAGATTACATACAGACTAATACACAATTATTCAGTGGCGGATTAGCCATGTAGCAAAAGCAGGCCCTACGTATTTTTGGGCCCCGCGCGTTCGGGGATCCCGCACTGTTGAGATCACTTTGGTTTTTTTTTTTAATTACCTTTAAATCTTTGGTTTTTCCAAAGTGCTGTATTAATTAGTATCGCCTAAATAAAGTAATAATTTATGGAAATGTTTAACTGTTACGGTAAATGAGGAAAATAACTTTTTTTTGGCATAAAACATTTTATATCTATCATAATAAAAAAAGGTCTACACATGGGCCTCTTGGACAAATTTGCTACAGACCCCGCGCTGGCTTAATCCAGCACTGCAGTCATTCTGATTGTTTGTCAAATTATTCTACAAGCAATGTTTTACAATTATGGTGTTTAAATTTTATAATCGAATCTGTAGATCCCTTTCTTTTTATTTTGTCTGTGCATTTCTCTGTTTTGTATGCAGTCAACGAGTGACCGCGCGTTTAGGTCTTATAGTCCTCTTCATAGACACTTACCTCTCGCTGGGCTCAATTTTGCCCTCCTTGTTGTACCAGACGACGTTGCGGGGCCATGGTGGCACCACGATATGACAGCCGAGGGTCAAGGGTTCGCAGATCCTCACAAACTGGTCTTCCAGCTCCTTCGTGAAAATCGGAGGCGGTTCTGGAGTCACACTGCTGGGAAATCGAGAAAGAAATTGATTATTTATAAACGTGAACATACAATAAGATGGATTTTTATATAGAAAACTAATATCAAAAAACCGGTCAAGTGTGAATCGGACTCGCGCACAAAGGGTTCCGTACCGTCCGGAGCAAAAAATGGCAAAAAAAAAATCACCTATGTTAAACAAACTTAGAAGTTTGATTTTTTTTTAACAGATTCAAGGGTCACAAAAAAAAAACTATTTTTGCGATTCCGAAAAATCTTTCAGAATCCATTTGGAAATTGAAATTTTTACATAGGTAAGTTTGTACGGAACCATCAGTGCGCGAGTCCGACTCACACTTACCCAATTTTTTTGCCTAATTTTATTGTTAACTAGCTCACCCGGCCAACTTTGTACCGCCTAATAGTATAGATAATGCTTTCTACTGGCATTACCAGAATAGCACAATTCATTTTATAATGATGTTTTAATTAGAGATGGCGTTAAATTCATGGATTTTTTTCGTATTTTTTTCAATTTTTCCTCACCATTTATACCTGCCCTGGACTATCACAGATATTTCAAGACCGAAATTAACCAAATCGGTCCGGCCGTTTTTGAATTTTAGTGAGACTAACGAACAGCTATTCATTAGTTTTATTTATATATTTATACTTCATGTACATACTGGTACATAGGCGGAATTTTGTATTACATTAGGTACCTACTTGTAGCATATAGTCAATATTATAATAATAATAATAAGCCAGATATAGTGGTGGTGGACCGAAGTGAGAGGCGTGCAATGATTGTTGACATATCCGTCCCGCATGACGAGAACCTCGTGAAAGCCGAAAAAGGTACACAAATCAAGTATATTGACTTGGCTCGCGAAGTTGTCGACATGTGGGATGTGGCGGTCTCGGCGATCATTGTACCGATAGTCGTGTCGGGCAATGGTTTAATAGCCAAGAGCCTCGACCAATACCTTAGGAGGCTCGCGTTAGGCGACTGGATCAAGGGCTCGATTCAGAAAGCGGTACTCCTGGACACGGCTCGCGTTGTTAGGAGGTTCCTTTCTCTGGAGCCCTGACCGCCGATAGCTTGGACCCTGTTCCCGATACCGGTGGGGTACTATTTTTTAGATTTTGAAATATTTTTTTTTATGATATTGTTTAAAAAAAAAAATTTAAAAATGTAATTTATATGGTAATTTACATCGAATAAAGGGAATAATAATAATTCGAAATCGTTTATTTGGACCAACAAAGTTTTACATATTATAAACCCACCAAACTGCGTAACAGTTTGTCGGCGGGATTAGCGCTTGTTTGTAACAATTGGTTCAGATGCAATGCAATTAAATTACATTCCAATTAAAAATACATAAATAAGTTAGTGGGTATTTTCACATCTTTCGGCCACTGTCTTAAGGAGAACCATCTTTAATTTATTTTTCAATGTTCGTTTACACATTCTATTATTGCTTCTTAACCAGTCATAATAATTGAAAATTGTAGGCATCAAATACTTGTTGGTTCTTTTACCATAGTAATTTTTTACTGGTTGTCGCACGAGTTTACGTTCTCTAACGCTTCTAGTGTTATATTTATATTGCACCCGTATTTTAAATTGTTCATTATAGTACTGTTCTAGGACCAACAAGTACTTGACCTTTTCATGTACTGGAAGCACCTTACATGTAACAAAGAGTTTTTCATAGTTTTCTTTACTAGCAATTTTTGTGTGTGGGTTGACTAGATATTTCATAAAACGAATTTGCAGTGATTTTATGCTGTTAAGATAGGTTTTAAATGCACGGGCATATGTGTTTAATCCATAGGATAGCAGCGACTCGGCGAGAGCAAAATAAATTACTCGCAGCGTTTTCCTGCTCAACGGTGCCTTTAGTATATAAAACTTGCTTAACACTGCCCTAAGCTTTGTACACACTGCATCAACCTGTGTTTTCCAATTTATGTTGGAGTCCACCCAACAGACCCAGGTACTTAAATTTACTCACGTAATCCAGCTTTTGTAACTGTTAAGAGGCATGCGGTGCTAACCTATAAGAAATTGTAATACTTACATAAATTAGTTTTTTTTTTAATATATAACAGTTTAAGTACCTATACAATCGTTGGTTGGCCAATAAAATAAAAATAATATAATAGCTCCATTCTTATAACAGTTAACCTGCACTGGGCCCGCGTGGTGGATTAGGGCTCAGTTCCTCTCCTAGAGAGGAGGCCTGAGTCCCAACAGTGGGAACATTATAAGGCCGACTATGCTATGCAACAGTTCAGTTTAAGTCATAAAATGAATCGCGTATAGAGCTCATGGTAAGGCCACAGGACTATTTTTAGATGATTAATGTTCACTAGCTTACAATATTAGCTTAACCTGAGAGGTAACATCATGCATGCTAGTTCTGTTTCAACCAACATGATTAAGTTGATGGCCATTTTACTTGTCTTGGATATTTCTTGCATAATTTTACAGCTTTTTTAGGGATACTTAATAATATCTATATGAGAATCATATTAAAAAGACGTACTGAGCGCCGTAGGTGCGTGCAGCACGGCAAACAATGGGTAGCTCGCCGCCCGTTAATGACCAGCCCCCCTAGCCAAGTTACGATTGTTTCGTTTACGTCGAACGCCGCGAGTAGGCCACACCTCAGATTGCTTTGTTCTGACTACGTGACTGAGCGTTGAGATGACGTCAGAAAAAAGGAATCGGAGGCGAGGCCTACTCGCAGCGTTCGACGTAAACGAAACGATCGTAACTTGGCAAGGGGGGCAGGCCCGAGTTAATGATGTGTTGCGTCCCTCGCTCGAACCGAGTCCAAAACAATAGATCCGAGCTTTTCAGCGCCTAGAGCTGGCACACTAGCACCAAGGGCCTATTCTCCATGTAGACGTCCCCTATGCCTTAAGCTATTTTTTTTAAGGTGGAAAATCATCCAATGACTTCTTTCGCTCTAGGGCGGAGCGAGAGGGCGTGTCAGACTTTAAACTGACTAAAACTACAACTGTGTTCCTTCTTTGCCCTTGCATCCCAGGACCTCGGGATTCCCTTTCGGAATTAACCCATTGCCCCAGTAAGCGTCGACCCTACTGAACCCTACGAATGCCTTAAGTAATGGTTTTATAGCAGAAATTATGTAGATACCTGGAGCTAGGCCTAGCAGATCCTTCCCTACTGCCGCGGCCGACGACATGGACCTTGGATGAAGAGTAGGCCCTGCCCATGCAGTTGACAGCCTCGCATGTGTAGGTGCCGAGCGACGTCGGGTCCTCGGCGTTCGCTGTGAGCGCGAACACATCACCTGCCTTTATTTCGCGACTGTCCTGTAAGTTCGAGAATTTTATGATTAATATTGTATTTTAATAATTAACCACATGATCCGGCAAACCTTTTTCTACTATATTAATTATCAAAATAACTGTAAAAACTTTTTATTTTACACTTTTTATTTATATATAAAGTACTCCTCAGCCTAACTTAAATACCTTATAGCCAGAGTGCATCTCATTACAATTCTAATAATCCCAAACATGATAAGATTTCATTAATTTATTACAGAGTTCCGCTGCCTAACTTAAGGTTTCATCATCAGGTCAGTTCGATACATTCCCCCTCTTCTTTCAGTTAGTCATTTACGACACGTATAAACAAATTTACTTGTTACGACGATTCTGCTGTGATCAGGAGTTCTGTTCTATATCTTCGAAAAACATACATTCAGCCGAACATAGAACCTCCTCCTCTTTGAAGTCGGTTAAAAATAGTCTTACCTTGAACCATCGCAGCACGGGGGTGGGCACACCGACCACCTTACACTCGAGCGAGACAGTCCCCTGTTCAGTCAGAAGTGCGCGCAGTTCTTCCACAAATTCAGGGCGTTTGTACGCTTTCGGTACTGCGAAATAATAATAATAATGTATTACGTTCCGTTAAAATTATCTAAAGGGCGTCTACGAGTTGGCTTTGGCCCCTCGTAAGCCTTCCAAAGGGCCAGGACTTCAGTGTCCTGAGATATATAAATGCATAAATAATAATAATAGTCTTAACATAGTTCTTGGTAACCAGTCCACTTAAGCCTCCCAAAACAATAGTCTTATATCTTTATTCTCCATATCGCAATAGTTTCCCACCAACTGAGGGTTGCCCTTGGGTGCACTAGCATAGCGCGTACAAGGATAATCGTCGTTGGTAACAAGTTCTATGAAAATTGTCTAAAGGGCCTCTGCGAGTTGGCTTCGGCCCCTCGTACGCCTTCCAAAGGTCCAAGACGTCAGGGTCCTGAGATAAATAAATGCAAAAAAACAATAATATATATTCCACAACTATCACGCAACACCATTAATTCCCAAACTAAGCAGAGCTTGTGCTATGAGTACTAGACAACTGATAAACAATCATATATATTTCTAAATACAATATAGGCATAGCAATCGGGGTCACCGAACTTCTAGACTAACAGACCAGTCAAAAGAAAAAGATACGACCGTTTATGTCTTAAAAAACGTATATTTCGACACTCGAGGAAATCAAAATTCATAGGGTACTTTTCGGTGACCCAGAATCCTGAAAGTTTGCATAGAGCAAGGTCTTACAGCACATTTAAAGGAATAAATCTGAAAACTGCAAACATATAGTTACGTCACAAAAAAAAAATGCGATTCGGAAAAATCTTCGAGACTCCATTCGGGAATTGATCTTTTTATATAGGTAAGTTTGTACGGAACCCTCAGGGCACGAGTCCGACTCGCAATTGCCCCGTTTTTTCTTGAATGTTATTCCTACTATCTCTATATCAGAATCTGTTTCTGTCTCTGGCGGAGTGAAGGGCATTGTATATCGTAGAGTCAAGAGCGGTGCGAATCAGGTCGGACCAACGAATTTGGTGGCGCCCACGTGGCCTTTTCCCATCCACTTTGCCACTCACAATAAGCCTTTCAAGGTTGCCACCGTCTTTCCTAGCAATGTGACCTAAGTATTGCAGAGCCTTGCGAAAACACTCAGACGACAGCCGTGAGGAGATTAGTAGATTTATTTGATGCACAGCAATTGTCATTGTGACGTTGTTAATGGACTCTGGTCCTCGTCTAACTTAATAGTATCATAAAGAAACCGTCAAGCGGCTAAAAACTCACCAAGTACATTAAGATGCGCAGAACAGCTGGCCCGGCCGCCTGCGTTCTCCGCGGTGCAAGTCCATCGGCCAGCGTCGTCCACACTGATGGCGGCTACATCCGCACACCAGAAATTGCCATCCCGGGCCAGCGCCACCCGCTCCGCCTCCAGCAGACGACGCTCGTTGCGGAACCATGTCACCTGAGGAAATGAAGAAAGAAATTATATATACTTACAAGTTTAAAATTGAAGAAATTTTGTCGCCAGCAAATAACTTTTCAATACACTTGCTCGAAAAAACGCTCTTATGCCTATACTGAAATGTTTCAGGCACACATTTTTTTGTTTTTCGCACTAGTGCAGAATAGTGCGCGAGCTTGCAACCGCCAAAATTTATAACAGTTATCGTATCAAGCTGGACGCTAAGCGAACCCTACCAGTCGGGCGTCATCCCAGTTTATTTATTTCTTAGTAAGTGTAAAACTTCGTTTGATACAAGTACTTAGAAAGTCACTGCAACACTCAGCTCCATACCACTCTCGCCTACGGCTCGGGCGAATTCCGCCTCAGTCGCAATGAGGAGAAGTTTGTCATTTGTATCAAAATGTACTTATATTCATAACAAACTAGACAAATATTCCTATTTTTTAATACAAAAAAAAACTGCCATTTACATGCACGCAATAAAATCAACCCACAAGGTAGACCGACGACCTGCCCCCCAGCCAAGTTACAATCGTTTCGTTCGTGCCGAACGCCTCAAGTAAGCCACGCCTCCAAATCCTTTGTTCTGACTACGTGACTGAGCGTTGAGATGACGTCAGAACAAAGCAATCGGAGGCGTGGCCTACTCGAAGCGTTCGGCGCGAACGATACGATTGTAACTTGGCTAGGGGGGCTGGTGAGAGTCGCGGGAATGCGGTGGATGCGAGACGCACAGGATCGGTCGTTGTGGCGACGCTTTGGGGGAGGCTTATGTCCAACAGTGGACGTCTTTTGGCAGAAATGATGATGATGGTGATAAATAAAATCAAAAGAAACCGCTAAAGCTAGAATTCATTCGCTTGAATTTTAGATCATAAAAATGTATCTCAACTCTAAAAATTGAATAATGGCATCCAGCATTTTTAATTGAATGAATTAAATACTGAAACGTTTGTGAAATACTGGGCAAGAGAGAATATTCTGGAACCAATTTAAACAGATATTTCGCCGTTAATTACGAGATACGGCTATAAATAATTCACTAAAATAGTATTTTCACCAAGGAAAGCGCAAAGTATTATCAATTCTGTAGAAATTTCAATTTCGCAGGAGCATTTCTGGGTATCCAGAAGTTATTATTACACATTCATTTAACCTCCGTCACAGTGATTTTTATTTTCAATGCTAGAAATAATAATATCGAGTTTCCAATATCTTCGGAGATGCAGCAACATTATGAGGCCTATAGGAGCTAATCGCGAGTTTTATAATTAGCAAAAATATATTATGATCAGTAAAGAGAATCAGAAAAATATATTTTATTCTTCAGTTAATTTATTACGATAGAAAAAAACTGGGCAAGTGCGAGTCGGACTCGCGCACTGAGGGTTCCGTACAAAGTACAATTCTCGAATGAAACCTCGAAAATTTTTCCGAAACTTTTTTTTTTTGACGTAACAAGAAATTTAAAGTTTTTTTAATTATTCCTATATGCTATATGCAAAATTTCAGGATTCTGGGTCAACAGGAAGTACCCTATGAATTTTGATTTCTTCAAGAATGTCGAAATATATGTTTTTTGAGACATAAAAGGCAGTATCTTTTTTTTTCGTTAACTTAGATTTTTTTTTCACAGCTTCAAGAGACCACAAACTTGAGTATATGGTTTTAATTTCAACTCGATAACTCCATACGTTCCCAAGAAGGATCTTGACAGACAGACAGACGGATGGACAACAAAGTGATTCTATAAGGGTTCCGTTTTTTCGTTTTGGTACGGACCCCTAAAAATCACCAAGATGCCTGTTAAAATTACTTTTTCCGACTAATACATATATTTTATGTTTATATATAACATAAGCATAATCAGCCTTTTTAATGTTCCCACTGCTGGGACTCAGACCTCCTCTCTCTAGGAGAGGGAAAGGAGAGAAGGGAGAGAGAGGGTTATGTTTATGCTTCGATTAAATTGAATGCAACTGTTGACCTATATGTTTATAGGTCACTATAATCACAGCAACACGTTAACATTAAAACAATATGTAAATGCTTTTGACACAGCTTATGAACACATAAATAAGCTTGCGTCCATCCCGGCTCTGAAACCTTTAATTAAATTACACACTTCATTAAGACAGAGTTTTATTAATGATGAAGCAAACAATGGTTGTTTTATAAATACCTAGCTAGGTACAGTTGAAAATCCGTGTTATTGGGTCATTCAGTTCCCTTCAAAATGGTTGAGCTGAGTGGGGCTGTTGCACGCGTCATGCTCGTGAACGGGTGCCGTCAGTTGAGGCTGGTCATCTCTTAACTGCCAGTGGCTTAATTCAGTTTCTATGTTTTTACATAGTTTTTATTATTACTTATCTACATTGTGCTCACATATTAGAAGCGACCAGAAATATGTAACCATGATTTATGTAACTTATAATATGATTTAAAACAGTGTCCATAGAGTTTCTTGAACGTTCTTCTCCATAGAGATCTACGCTTTGGAATGTGCAATAAACTTCACTTTTTTTTTTGACTGACCGGCATTTTGACAATTCAAAAGTGCCTGTAATTGGTCTATTTGAAATAAACGTTTCTGATTTCTGAAAACCAACATAGCATTTCTATTAAATATCAAACGGGTGCATCTCATGTCATATAAAGTTTTTTGGTGTATATTTATTTCAATAACATTCACAAGATATAATATACGTGAGATATACCAACTGTTGATATAATTTCTTTGCATATAAAATTTATGTACTCTAAAACTTATATCGTTTTTTTTTACGCAGCCGTATCGTATAACACACTGTATTACAAGTTGGCGCGCCGTATTGAAATACGTTACTATAATGTAATGCAACTGCGGAGCCGCATTTGTTAAGGTCTCCAGCTAGACCTTTAGCCAGATTCCAATTCGGCTGAAACAAAGTACGCCATATTGTATACGCACTTTGCGTTTGTCATAGCGGTTTAGCAACGTTAAGCCCAAATACAAAAGGGCGTATCATAGATACGTCCTTATAAAAGTTTTAGTTCCAAAATTCCACCCAAGTATAGTGAGCTAATGGTCAAACGTGAGCATATACATAATAAAAAAAGTAGCACTACAGTGTATTTCCATTATATTCAAAGCCAGAACGCAAGGGTGTAAAACTAATCGCGTATGGATTGGGAATCATATTTTTACTAAAGTCTTCCAATGTATACAAGAGTAATACGCAAATACTAGCGTGTACTTCGTAGTGACCTAACTACCTATTATAATTCTATATTATACAGTGCCAGCAGGAATATGGACTAATCGTGCGTAGATCGGAATAATCCCGCCTGCATCAGGTCAGAATAGTGACCTGTAGAATTCGATGGCGAGCGAACGAAGCAATCATGTAGGTTAGGTTAGAACAGTGACCAGCGTCAGATCCCCTTCTAATGTCAGTGAATCGTTTGGGTAGGCATTATTATTTATCTTACATTAATAATGTTAAAACACAAAAAACATTCCATTATATGAATAAATGATTTTATTTAACTATATCTCAGCTTTTTTCAAGCGTAAATGATGTTAACTGTAGTATAGCTTGGAACCAGCCCCTAGCCAAGTTACAACTGTTTCGTTTCGTTTCTCTTTTCGTTCATCGCCTCGAGTCGAACACGCCTCGAGGCGACCACGTGACTAAGCGTTGAGATGACGTCAGAACAAAGGAATCGGAGGCGTGGCCGACTCGAGGCGATCAACAATAAAAAACTTTTACAAAAAAATATACAACCAATTTCAAAGTAAAGAAAACACTGAAAAGACCAAAATAACTTTAATTTCGGAAGTCGGTCTTTCTATAATAATTTTGTGTCGTTTATCGTCGTTTTCGTTATTTAACACCGACTTCCGAAATTAAAGATTTTTGCACTTTTCAGTGTTTTTTTTTTTACTTTGAAGTCGGTTGTATTTTTTTTTCTAAAAAGTTTTTTATTTTAAACTTTTTAGTTATGGTACCACCACTAAAAAGTACACTTCAGCCAAATTTAAATACCTTATAGCCAGATTGCATCTTATGACAATTCTAATAATCCCAAACACGGTTAGATTACATTAATTTATTACAGAGTTCCGGTGCCTAACTTCAGGCTTCATCATCAGATCAGTTCGATATATTCCCCCTCTACTTTCAGTCAGTCATCGACTACACGTATAAACAAAGCAATTTTACTTGTTACGACGGTTCTGCTGTGATCCTATGAGGAGTTCTGTTCCATATCTTCGAAGTTCATGATCAGATCATAACAATATTTCTATGGGACCAACTCGGAAGCATAAACTATCAATAAAAAAATAAAAATTCAAAATCGGTCCACAATTGAACGAGAAATCAGTGAACATACATAGAAAAAAAACATACATTCAACTGAACATATAACCTCCTCCTTTTTGAAGTCGGTTAAAAAGAGAATCGAAACGAAACGGTTGTAACTTGGCTAGGGGGGCAGGTCGCGCGCGTACACGATACCAACTTTACAAGACGAATACGCAAAATTTGTGTAATTTATATCATACTTATCATAGTAGATAGAAATATGAAACATAACTTTTAATTATTAATTTTATATTCATAATAGTTATTGTATTCCAAAGATCACAAAGAATCACACTCTAAATACTAGACTAAAAAGCATTTACTCTTTCATATTCGACTAAATAAGTTTTATGTCTTTTGAGTGGTACTTATATCTAAAGATTTTGTAATAATAACTGATCGTTATATCAAATAAAATTATAGATTCATTTGTTATATCTCGTAAATATTAGACATTTTGTAATCTATATATATAAAAGGAGAAACTGACTGACTGACATATCAACGCCCAGCCGAAACTACTAGGGCTAGGAGCGTGAAATTTTGCACAAGGCTTCCTTTTATGACGTACGCGAGCACTAAGAGAGGATTTTTCAAAATTCACCCAATAAGCGGATGAAACGGGGTTCCAAAGTTTGTATGGAGAAACATACTTTCACGGACTTTTCGCGAGCGAATCCGCTGACAGAACCTAGTTATACCATATATTAATAACCCATATCAAACGTTAGGTGCTTTAAATGTTTTAAAAGCTATTCAATAATATCCAGCGATGAATAAATAACCCTCTAATTACCTTAAAATCTATTGGCCATCAATGATACTGATGATATGAATATTCAGATTTTCACAATATTGAATTTGACTCATACATAATCCCATCTAATGAGCTTCATTCTAGAGATTTTCGATTATTAGATGTTGATAATCGAATAATTATTATTTTACCAATAAATAATCACATTCGAATTTTAGTTACTGCTACAGATGTAATCCATTCTTGAACTGTTCCTTCATTAGGAGTGAAAGTAGATGCTAATCCAGGACGTTTAAATCAAACCAACTTTTTTATTAATCGTCCAGGTATTTTTTTTTTGGACAATGTTCAGAGTATTCATTTATAAGTGAAGAGTAAATTTTGCAGGTATTCCTTTTCATATAAGATAATAACACAACAAAGCAACCAGTTATAATAAACAGCAATCCTATTAATCACCACCTATTAATAAATAAATATTTAAATAGGATAGAAAACTTTATCATAAATATCTTGGTTACCTACATACAATGTACCCACGATACAGAATTAATTCCTAGTGTTGGGCTACGGGCAACGGTTTTATTATTGTATTAAAAAAATATAATTTGTAAAAGTTACCTACAATATGTACTTAGGTAGTGTGTGTAAGCAGGGCAAGGTCCCTGTGTTCATGCTACAATTGCAATAAATATTGTTTAATTTTTAACATATTTACACTTATTTACAAGTTAGTTGGTAAATGTGTAAGTTTTAGATTTATATATTTATTTTATATGATTCAGCTTCTAAAAAAGAATAAGTGCGCATTTGATCGCTTTACTCATATAATGAACACCTAAATATAATAATCACATTTCAGTAAAAGAATCCGCACAAATCATTTCATAAATAACCTCTCTTCATAATTCGCGCGCTTCCGACGCCATCTTTGTTTTTCCGGGAGCTGTCAAAAGAAGCGCGGGAACTGAATAACAGATTATAAATAAGTACAACGGATGCGGTTTGAAATAGACGAATTATGTCACGAGCGGCGTTTGTTGGACATTCCGATGTTTCTCAAGGTTCCTGCGCGGTGTTAATGAAATAGTGTTACGGGTGAACGTGGGTTGTAGTATACTCGAGACGCAAAAGAAAAGTCGACGATTAATAATTCCAACTGCTGTTTAGTCGGAGTTGGTTACTCGTCTATGGTTATTATTATATGTACCTATATATTTAGACTAGCACTTTGCCAGCGACTCCGTTCGACTTTTACTCTTAAACTGTATTCAGAGGATTTTTTGAAAAATTAATATTAACAGTCTTTATTATTTACGTTGATTAGAATTTTTACCAACTTTCAAGTTTATTAATCAAAGGAATAAGATTCCCATATAACCTTTAACAACTCCTAAATTGTTATACAGGAGTAGTTTTGAAAAACGAAAACTGAAAACCTTTTTTTATTTTTAAGTTTCTGGAATATGGGCCTAAGGAATAAAATTTTGCATACAAACGAATTTCCCACTTTTCTCACCCTTTAAAGTTGATTTTTTTAAATATTCTTTCTTAGTGCTCACCTCCATCATAAAAGGAAGCCTTGAGCAAAAATTCACGTACTTAAGTCTTGTAGTTTTGGTTGCGTTGTTATGTAATAAATATAAAAAAATACTTGGTAGTCTGGCATAATTTACTTATTACTGTGTTCCAGATTCTTTGATATTTTATTGCACTTTTTCCTGAGACAATAAAGAAAATGCGTGGGCCAGGTGATATTTTCGTATCTTTACAATATTTACCTCAGCAAAACTATTTCGATTATTGTTATTTCATCAGTATTTTTTTTTGCAAAGTATCTTCTTACAATATTAGAATATGTGACCCCATAGTCACCTATTCTAATATTAATTAGAAGAATAGTCACATATTCTAATATTAATAAGCAGAGTATTAAAGTCGCGGGCAGAGTGTTGACTTCCGAACGAAACAAAGATTGCTAAGTTTTAATCCCGAACGCTAGTGAGGAGGCTAAAATTTATATAATTAACTCCTGAGCACTGTGAGGGAGATATGGAAACCTGAGTGAAGTGAGGAATTCAATCCTCCCAAGACAAAGACAGCTTAAACCCCGTGTTGGGTACTCTACTTTTACACCTTCTGTGAGATAATTAAAATACGTTAATGTTATACTATCACTCGACATGTTTTGAGATTGAAACAAACAAAATTCGCTTCTCTAAGATTGAACTCTGTCTGTCTTTACAGAATCTTCAGTAACCACATTTTATTCTTTTTTTTTGTTAGTGGAAATCATGGTTTTGACGTTCCAAATTCAAATCTCATTATTTTCTAGGGGCCTAATAGGGTCCCCTATTAGGCCCCTAGGGAATAATTCTATACTACATCAAACCCCTAGGGACACAATGACTTGCTTTAGATGATGGTTGTATGACATATAAAAGGCAATTATCGAGCAGGTTTTATAAATATAATAATATTATATACCGAAAGGTTTGATCGTAATATTCGTATTTCAATTTAAGTTTTCATTTAGTAACTGACTTCATGTTCAGATGGCAAAGACGCTAAAAGCTGTAGAGAGTTTTTAATAAAAACTGGTTGACATTTACTGGTCTAGTTTCTGAGTACCTCCGTGACATAAAGTTATATGGACCGCTATTTTCGTCGCGTACTATAAATTTATTTATTTTGATCTCAGTTATATTGGGTTTTGTGGAATGCAGCCTTTTTTTTGGTCGTAGTAAAACATCAAATGACTTTTCTCACTCTTGGGTGGACGTGTCAAACTTTAACCAACTAAAATCCATGTTTCTTTTAGTTGTTTTTTGCGTTCCAGGATCAAAACTGATTCAAATAGTCCCGCAGAGTAGAATACAGCCCTTAGTTGTAAATAAGGAGATAAATCTTTTGTGTGCCAAAATATTGCCCTCGATGACTGACTTTGGCTCAAGATAAGCAACAACGTACCGTAGTCATCATCATTATCATCATTTCAGCCGAAAGACGTCCACTGCTGGACATAAGCCTCCCCCAAGCGTTGCCACAATGAACGGTCCTGAGCGTCTCGCGGCCATCGGACTCCCGCAACCGTTACCAAGTCATCGGTCCACCTTGTAGGAGGCCTTCCAACGCTACGTCTTCCACCGTACGTCCGTCCGTCCGTTTTTCTACGTACCGTAGTAACAGTACATATTTTATATCTAAAATACAAGGTGTTTGGTGCATCGTGGGCCAAATTGAAATGGTCGACGGGAGGGGTCGTCGAGTTATGGTTAGAGAAAATTAAAACTATAGAATTATATATATAAAATATAAAAATAAATTGTCTTTTAATTATCTCACAGATGGTCTAAAAACTAGAGTATCCAACACGGGAATAAAGCAGTCTTTATCTTGGGCGGCTTAAATTCCTCACTTCACTTAGGATATATTAACTCAGCAACCTTAATTTCGTTCGGAATTCAACATGCCGCCTGCAACTTAAAGACACTGCTTTGTCCCCTAGTCACATAATCTAATATTAAACCAATATGCTCGTTTTTTTTAACATTCATCTGATAATATACGAGTATATTTCGAAATATGTATGCACTAGCTCCTGCCAGCGGCTTCGCGCGCGCAGGTCTCTCCATACAAACTTTGAACCCCCGTTTAATCCCTTTAGGAGGCGAATTTTGGAAAATCCTCTCTTAATGCTCGCCTACGTCATAAAACGAATCCTTGTGCAAAATTTCACGTTCCTAGTCCCAGTAGTATCGGCTGTGCGTTGATATGTCAGTCAGTTAGTATGTCCTTTTATATATATAGATAACATGCTGATTCGAAGACGTCGATGACGATGTTATTCTAATAAATAAAGTCTATCGTAATCTTCCTTGTCGATATCACTCTTGACAGAGTGGTCGTCGTCACTCCAGGTGTTGGTGGCAAGCTTCACAACACGCCGCAACTCCTCTCTGATGGCCGCCTTCCTCGTGCATTCGTGCAGTGATGATGAGCCATTTACTGCCGCTTTAATCTGGTCAGTTCACCTCATAGGCGATTTTCCTCGCAGCCTGGTACCCTCAAGCTTTCCTTGGACCACAAGTCGCTCAATAGCCACTTCCCCGCTGCGGTATACGTGTATAGTGTTTATCATTCGTCCATTTTTACTAAATGGCTCGTAAATCCAAATATCAGTAAGGACTTCAAAACCAATCTGGGTCATTTTTCCACCGTTAACAGGACGCAGGTTCAATTTAATCGCCTGTCACGCTCACCCAGTGTTGAAATTGATTTGTCTTACTCGTTACGTAAATTGAAGTCTGTCTTGCATAAGGCATTATCACAAGAGTGAAAATACAATTTTGTCCTTTTCACGTACTTTATGTAAGTGAAAAGGACAAAATTCCCATAAATAAATAAGTAGCTATTTAGAATTTTTAAATGTTCAAATATTTAGCATTTGTTTTTGTTGTCATATTCTTTTTTTTATTCGTCGAACAAAATATGTTTATAGATACGTTAGTTCATACCTCCTCCTTCTATGTTTATTTAATGCAAGACATAGCAATTCAGGCTACATTAGATAATGTAAGAATACTGAATCTTTAGCATGTATAATGGTGTACCTATGCTTTGTTGGTTGTCCATAAACAAATAAATAAATTATCCTTCTCGTCCTTCGAAATGGCTTGACCGATTTTTATGAATTTTGTAGGTCGGAGAATAGGTCGTAGATTATTTTTACACTCCTACCCGCATCCCTCATTTTTTTTATAATTTAGGTGTATGGCAGATCAACGTTTGCCGAGTCCTTATTGTTCTAAGCTTTGTATTTCAAATTAATCAGTGTAATTGATCACCTGAGTAGCCATAATTAGGTCCTTGTGTTTCAAGTTACATTTCAAACATACCTACGCAATGTTGTAGACATACGCGATTTGAACTAGAGACGTAGAACCGACTAAAAGTGATTGGTAAAAATAATCTTTATATACAACATTAGTTTAGTATATGTGAAACCCGAAACACGTGTCTAGTACGTTTATGTAAAGAATCTATGTACAAAATTTCATAACTGTATCATGAAAAATCACAAAGTTGTATAGCTTGTCAGCAGAAATACATAGTCATCGGGCCATCCAGGCGACTGAGGGGTTGTTTTGTACTAGAAACCAGCTGTTTTCTGGCGCCTAATACCCGCTATGACCTGCCGTGACCTGAGTTGTATTTAGTGTCGGTAATGTCCAACTTGTGACCTTTTTAAATATTTTTGGGAAAAAATATAACATGATGTAAAAATTATTGGAATCGATTCAGTTACTGATTCTGAACAAACTATATTCTGGTTTTGCATATACCAAAAATATGTTGTATTAAACACATTGTTTAGGCAGGGGTTGGACTTGTAACTTCTTTGTTTTAATTTCAGTCTTTTCATAGTATTTTGGGCTACGTGTCACGATGTGGTAAAATGTCAGGCGTACGTCACCGAGAAGAATGGAGCTAAACACCCTATATGCGCCTAATTTTTTATTAGTACAAAAAAAAGTGGGACTGTATCTGTACCCGTTCCTGATCATATTTGTGTAGTCAAAAGTAAAAAAAAAAACGAAATCCCAAACCGCTGACGCTGACTGTTGACCACGAAAATTTGTCATAATTGAAGCGGTCAAGCGCGAACTTATATGGAATTAAAAAAAAATGCAATTATTCATAACAATTGTTATTAGAAAATACGCGCAATGTTTTTCCTTTGTTTTTAATTTTTCATTTATATTTAATAGTCTGTACAATATTTCCATAAATTGAGTGATATTTTGGGATATAAACAAACTTTAATAACTTTGCTGTTTATGAATATTATTTATTGAGACTATACTTAAATAATAACGAGACCTTTTCTAATAACCCCTTTAAGTATTTGTACTAATTAAAAATTAGTGGTGTATAGCTCTTTAACAGTTCAGTTTAGGTCATAAAATGGATGGCGTTAAGAGCACGTGGTAGGGCCTCAGGTTTGGTTTCAATCGTCATGTCACCAATTAGCAGCGAAAATAAATAAATGTTGTACTGTCGCGAAAGGCCTCGCTACGATTGTTTCGTGATTAGCAAACAAATGTATCGCGCAGCTAAGGGTTTAACCAGATCGACGCGTGGGACTGCACAGACAGTTGCCAGATGTACTACCATCAACAACACAAAAACTGTACCTTTCCAGCTGGCGTGCAGTTCATATCCAGTTCGTCTTTTGAAACTATGTCGACGAGCCGGCAACGTTGTGTTGGCGTGTCGTTATATAAATATAATACGCGTCTACGAAGCTACGCGTCCGTGGACAGTAAACCTAACAATGCTACGTACTGAATCCGACTTCAAACAATCTAAAGTTAAAATTTCATTGCAACCATCGCTTTTTTTAGGGCGTTTGTGATACAGAAATAGCTTACATACACAATGATAAATTCGGTATTTGAGTTGGTACCAATGGAATGTACAATAACATTTTTATCGACTCACCTTACACTCAGTGGAGCTGACGATCTCGACGAGGAACCGGGTCCGAGTGCCGACCTTCACAGTGAGGTCCTGCAGACGTCGCAGGAAGGTCGGGGGATCCTCGCCAGTTGGAGCTTCATCAGCGCACACCTCGAGGCGCAGTCGACTTGTGTCGCTCCCAGCCGCATTGCTTGCCTGAGTACAAAAGGAGAACTCTTTAAAAAGGAGGTATTTTTACAAAAGTGACAGTATTATGATTGAGTCAGCTATAACTGCTCACTCCCTACACAACTATACGTTCCCCGTCCGTTCGATTTATTTATTATTTATGCTCCTGCCATGTTTTCTCTTCACCACCCTTGGATGACTGATAGAAAATACCTATGGCAGTAAGTCCGCCTACACATATCGAAGAAGAGTTTTGTCGAAGTAGTGTTTTTCGGAGATATGTGATGTCGAAGTATGTTCTGTCGAACTAATGCTAGTCAAAAATATTTTATGCATTTAGTAGTCGAACTACTGTTTTTCGAAATTGGGACTGTGTCGAAATAATTAACTGTATAGATTCAGAATGAT
The DNA here is from genome assembly GCA_961205895.1 of Mythimna pallens. Lineage (NCBI taxonomy): Eukaryota > Metazoa > Arthropoda > Insecta > Lepidoptera > Noctuidae > Mythimna > Mythimna pallens. Next base: position 4,779,412 of record OY540824.1, read on the forward strand.
CAGTACGAAGAGAGGTTCACCGCTAATAACATAGAGAGTCAAAATTAAAAGATGTAAGGGTCAATCCCCACCGCAACGCATGATAAGCCCAAGACAAAAACAGGAGTGGAATTCTCTCAGAAATAATTGACTTAGTCATGTCAAAGACGTCCACAGACGGAGATAGACCTCCTCACGTGTTGCCACTACAAACTGTGCGTCTAACATCCCGATAGCTTAAAGTGAAAACCCAGGATACATTTTATTTTATAATATTTCTGAAAAGACGTAACGCACAATCTTGTATCACGCAATATTTTGATTTGATACTAGCACCATCATCTACGATTTTAAATGCATACCATACTCTAATCAGTTTGGTGTGATAACCTCGCGATGGCGCGTCAAAACTTGTGGAAAAAAATTAAAAAAAAGAGAAACAAGCGTTTGAAATAATCAATGGTTTTAAATATTTGAATAAAACACGTAGAAGCACATTTTAATTACATGATAATAACAGCTATATTTCACCGGGACACCATGGCGGCGAGCCAGTTGCGCCGCCATGGTGCCCCGGTGAAAATATAGCCCTTACATACTCTTTGTGAGGGGGCGTCACTGGCGGCCACCAATTTGGTTGCGCAACCAAACTGACACCAGGTGAGTAACCTCTCTATAGAGCTGTGTATACATTTTGTTGGTAGCGGCGACTAGTCGCGCCGCCATGGTGTCCCGGTGAAACATAGCCCTTAAGATCTAATTTGTTTTTTTTGCATCCTGAAAAGTGACGTATTTCACAGTTACGAGTTATTCACTTTACCCATCGATCCATCGGATTTCTGCGACTCTCATCAGGTCATCAGTTCACTTTGTGGGAACAATCTGTCTAGTAGTTTTAGAGTTTATTAATTACAAATGCAATTACAAAACTTTCCTCTATTATAACTTTGAAAGTAAACTACTGAACCGAATTCAGTGAAATTCGGTTCGTAGTAAGTTTAAACCCCATGGAAGGGAACCCTAAAGACAAAAAAAAAAGACAAAGAAAGATGAAAGATATAGGCTATTTTTTATCTAGCTTCAACTTCACTTCAAGAATAAAATCGTTCCCATTTTTTTTCAGTTATAACCTCGAAGGCCTAACTGAAAATAACACTGTAAACATACTTTCTTCAGTGTTAGCATATTAAATGATTTCGTGACCCAGGCCACTAGAGCGTGGCCATGTATATATAATTATTTTGCAACTGTTAATCGATCGACATCCCTTTACTGGTCATCCAAGACGTACATATTTTCTTTTTTTTGTTGAGATATCATTTCTTAGGTCATAAGATAACTTGAGACTCAATATTCCGATGCATTACACTACGTTCCTGGATGTTCCTTTTCTATCCAAGATGTCTTTTTTTAGGTGGGAAATCATACAATGACTTCTTTCGCTCTAATGGCTAGCCAAGTTACGATCGTTTCGTCTGCGTCGAACGCCTCGAGTAGGCCACGCCTCCGATTCCTTTGTACTGACGTCATCTCAACGCTCAGTCAAGTGGTCAGAACAAAGGAATCGGGGGCGCGGCTTACTCGAGGCGTTCGACGCAGACGAAACGATCGTAACTTGGCTAGGGGGGCAGGACTTTTCTACCTAATTGTATTTCTGTTGCGACACTCTTTGCGAGTTATATGTGACGACGGCCTACAAGTTCACCAAGTCAGCAAGGCCGGACTTATTCAGCTTACTCAGCAATGCATTGTAAAGGGCCACGATGTGACGCTTTACGCCTATCAGCAATTCGAACGCTTACGATTACGCTCATCACACAAAATTAACTCCAATAAATCATTTTATCAGCAACCTCACGCTACCAATTCAACATTTTAAGGACTATGAGCGACAACGAAAATTTGATGATAAACCACTCCCTGAAACATATCCATGAACCCATCAAATCCACGAAAGGAATTAGCTCAGCAGCCAGAACTCCTAACGACCCATGATATACATCAATACACTGTATTGTATGGACTACCAGCAGACTAAATTTTACTTACTAAAAATCACTCCTATGTTCCTTCTTTGCCTTGCGTTCCAGGACCCCGGCTCTTCCTTTCAGAAGCAAATCCATGGCCCCAGTAGGCTTCGAACTTGCTGGGCCCCTACGATATTGCTGGCAACTGTTGAGGCGCGCGTGGAACACTACGCGTCGTCGACGACTCGGGCTCGGTCCGGACGGTTACCAGACGGCCGGACGGCGAGCTACCGGTACTACGGTAGGCCACTCGTCAGTGGAATGCAATACCAGTGGCAATAAAACGAACACAATCACTTTTAAATTCAAAAGACTTGTGAAGAAATATAATTTGACCCTGTAAGTTCCGTTTTTAGCTGTACTAATTATTGTAGTCGAAACTTGTTTTCTTGCCTGCCACCTTAGCCAAGTTATGAACGTTTCGTTTTGATTCTCTTGCGTCGAACGCCTCGAGTAGGCCACACCTTCGATTCTTTTGTTCTGACCACGTGACTGAGCGTTGAGATGACGTCCGAGGGTGTAAATTCACCGGGATTATAATCAAAACAAATATAATGAAGAAGTAAATTTTTTGTGGGGAATTTGTTAAATAACTCAAAGTTAATATTTATTGCAAACAAACTGTATAATGTTATTATTATTATTTTAGTGCATAGGACTTTGATCACTGCACTTGCCATTCGCCTACCCTTATAATCCCATATTCAGGAATAAAGCAGCACTTTATTTAATATATTATTAGAATTATTATAAGAATTATATTATAGATATATAGACTAGAGCCGTGAAATTTTGCATAGGGTTTCCTTTTATGACGTAGGCGAGCACTAAGAGAGGATTTTCCAAAATTCACTCCCTAAGGGGTTGAAATGGGGGTCCAAAGTTTTAATAATTTCATGCGGGTGAAGCTGCTGGCAGAAGCTAGTTATACAAGTGTATCAATTATAATTAAATGAAACGTTTTCGGGTTAATATTTTATTTCATATACCTATTATTTTAACGCATTATAAGTTTTGAAATAAAGAACTAATTACTTCAGAAAAAATCTGAATTAGAAAAAAAATGTTCTGTTCATTAAGGTTATTTAATTACTTTTTACACAAGCAGAAATATGTGACAAGAACGTAATATCGAAAGTGTTTTATTCTTGTTGATAGTCTTATGGCTCTACAAAGACAGTATTTTTGTAAGCAATCAATTGTATAAAGGTATTTTCTCAAAGTTTAGAAAAATCATAATTCAAGACAATAATGTTTTGGTATTTTGTAAATGTAAGGCTTTTTTTCTGGTCTGGTGGTCTAGTGGATAGCGGCCCTGACTGCCATGCCGGAGGTCGTGAGTTCGATTCCCACCCACCCAAGACAATGTTTGTATAATAAGCACGATAAACTGTAAGGAAAAAAAAATTGATAGTAAGAAAGACGCCATCTACTGGCATTAACAAAATTCATTTTATAATGACATTTTAATTAGGGATGGCGTTGTATTCGGATTTTTTTTTTCGTGATTTTTTCCATTTTTTCTCACCGTTTAAACTTTTCCTGGACTATTTCGAATATTTCAAGACCAAAATTAGCAAAATCGGTCCAGCCGTTTTTGAGTTTTAGCGAGACTAACGGACAGCTATTCATTTATATATATATATAAGTATGTTTATCAGTTGTCTAGTACTCATAGCACAAGCTCTGCTTAGTTTGGGACTAGATGACATATTATTAAATTTGTGGAGTATGTTATTATTATTATGAATTATATTATATATTTACTAGCGGTCCAGACAGACTTTGTCCTGTTCAACAGTAGGCTTTTCGTCAGTAAAAAATTGAGACCTGGATTGCAGACCTATCGGATCCATAGTATTTTCAAACCATCCAGGGACCCACTCAAATATACACTCAAAGTTTCAACCAAATCGGTCAAGCCATTTAGGAAGATTTAGGTGACAAACACGTATAGAAGAATTATATTTATTATATATTCTTAACCCAAAGTAGTCACCATAGTTCTAGAACACAAAGGTCAACTGAATTAGCACAGGCGATTTTTAGTCAGTTAAAAATTGTAATCATTTAAGTTTTTAGTCAATAAAAGTTTTTAGTCAGTAAAAGCCTGACACTCCCCTCTTGCTCCACTCAGAGTGGGAGAAGTCATTCAATAATTTAATTACTCTGTATTTGCTACTCTGCAAGACAGGTAATTCAATTAACTAATTTATACCATTTTTTGCATTGTATTTTTTAAGAAACAAAGAAAATAAAAACACTTATCTAATTAAAACTAACTCGTGGCCATCGTGGCACAAATCAAATCATGGCTCAATCAATCGATCAAAAAATGAAGGTAAGCATTGTCCTACAACGTGGCAATGCCGCCAGTTTTTTGCACACACATCCAGTCGACAGCGATGCCGAGAAATTTTTGACGCCATATTTTAGCCAGGAGTCTTTAGTGTATATTAACAAATAAATTCATTAGATTAACGTATTCCCTAAAATGTGCCAAGTAAAAAAATCTTAACACCAAGCTACTTCGACTGACTGACGACTTCCTCTGGCCTTGTAAAAAAAAAACTATGGTAGGTACTAACACAAAAATAAAAGATGCTGTGAACACTGACATCTTATTTTATTAACATTTTTAAGATAAACTAGGTTTTTCTTTTTCTATAGACTAATTGACCGCATTGGAGCAGTGGTGACCGAGTGGTAATGGCCCCGACTTACGAAGTTGTAGGTAGCGGGTTCAAACCCAGCCAGGCGCATTACTTTGTGTAATTTATTTCATCACCACTGCTCTCAAAACGGTGAAGGAAAACATCGGAAACCGGCATATCCTAGAACCAAAAATTCGAAGACATGTGAGATCCACCAACCCGCACGGGCCCCGCGTGGTGGATTACGGCCCGTTCCCTCTCCTAGAGAGGAGACCTGAGTCCCAACAGTGGGAACATAATAAGGCCGACTATGCTATGCTATGCTATAGACTAATTATCGCCCTGATACAAATTCATCATCATTATCATTTCAGTTGTACGACATCTTCTGTTGGACTATGGGCCTCCCTAAGTTTCGCCACAAGGAACTGTCCTGAGTGACCCTCACCAGGTCATGGATCCACCTTGTCCAACTAAAACTGTCCAAATCGTTTAAACTTTGACATTTGATGATATGTCAATCCTCGTTTGGCTATATCATTGATGAAGGATTTCTATGATAATGAAAAGTCTAAAGAAAGTAGACCAAACGAAGATTGACATATCATCAAAGTTTTAAATGATCTGGCCAGTTTAACTTGGCCATATCATAAAGTGATCAATTTCTATGATCTGGCCACGACATATATAAATGATTAAAATCGAGAAAATCAACTGAACACTAAAATTGTTTACGCTACTAAGCTTAGTTTTTCAGTGGCAAAATAGAAACAGCCAATAAACTCTTACAATGATGAAACAAATCATTGATCTGTAAGAGTCGGTGTTCCTTGAAATCATGCCTATTACCTTGTAAGACCACTGCACACTACAACAGGTACCACAAAATAGACAGATACAGAAGTTAATCTTATGTATGTACTTCACTTTTCATACCTACACTCGGCGGTCGCGCTAGAGTCGGGGCCTATCTGTCCGAGCGCGCCCAGCCCCCCTAGCCAAGTTACGATCGTTTCGTTTGCGTCGAACGCCTCGAGTAGACCACGCCTCCGATTCCTTTGTTCTGACCACTTGACTGAGCGTTGTTATAACGTCTGAACAAAGGAATCGGAGGCGTGGCCTACTCGAGGCGTTAGACGCAAACGAAACTATCGTAACTTGGCTAGGGGGGCAGGTGCTGCGATAAATAATATAAATTGTAAAAATATTACAATGGCTCAAAGTCAAATTCGTTTTCACGGCGCGGGCCGGGGGTCGGGGCGCTAACCTGCCTTCCTAACTGGTCTGTGTTACGCTTAAAAGAACCATCGAAATACAAGAAAATATTTACTTACCTCTTTGAAATAAATTAAAAAACCACAATTCACCGCTTAACGTTGAATTTAAACAACCTTCCACTGAACAGTTATAATTTTTTTTTGTTGGTCCAGTATAGCTCAAAAAGTTCACAGACGCGAGTCTCAAGCGGATGGCACTCGCGCTCGCATTGATTTCCACCGATTTGAGATATCGTGTCCGTGAGCGGTGTCTATGTGTGCGTTGCTAGAGCGCGCTTGACTTCTGTCCCTATCTCTTTTGTGACAGTACATTCGGTACAAGCCAAACACAGCTACGTTACAATGTTATCTGTGTTTTAGATATAAGGGAGCATACTCACTTGCAGTGTGTACACGTTGGTGTCGCCGGTCCGGGCCGCGGATACAGTCAGCCGGACGCCGCTCGCATCGTCACTTGCCGTGAATCGTTCATCCAACGACGCCCCTGCGCGACTCCTGTACATCGCACAAGAAAATTTTATTATTAGGAAAAGTTTGTAAGGATGGGAAATTATTTTGAATATATTTTCGGTTTCATGAAAAATTTAATCGAATTTTCAAGGCTAATGGCAACTCTTCCTCGCCGTAAGTATGCGAGTAACGGACATCTGTATAATTAAAAAAAAAAACTAGTATAATTGTTATTTTTTTCTCGAATATTTTTCTTAAAATTATTTAAACTAAACTGCATTCCTTTCTACACATTAACACATATTTCCTTTGATTTCGGACTTTTTCTATGGCATTCTATGTATTTCGAAAAATAACATAAACATAGAGATGAGACATAAATATGAAATGATCCTGAAGTATTCGTGATTGTTATAAAGACTCATGAAAGATACAGACAGTGAAACACTTAGGTATTCTAATTTTATGACACAACGAACGATACACAAATAGTATTCTACTACAAAAATACTAATAAAAAGGCATTAAATGAACACCAAATTAACCCTAATAAATTTTGACTAATTAATTGATAATTCACAGCTTTAAGTTTGAGTTAGACGTATATGCCTTCCCCAAGGGTCACGATAACGTCCGGTCCGGATTCCCGCGGCCGCCACCAGTTTATCAGTCTACCTTGTGGTAAGAGCCCTGCCAACGCTGCGTCTTTCGGTGCAGGGTCACCACTCCACAACCTTTCAACCTCATCGACCATCTGTTCTGCGGGTAATGTTACCTGCCCATTAACACTTAAGTTTAGCGATTCTTCGCTTTATGTCAGCAACCTTGGTCCTCCTGCAGATATCTTCATTTTTGTTACGATCACGAAAGTAAACTCCGAGCATAGCCCTTTCCATTGCCCTTTGGGTGACTTTAAACCTTTTGATAAAGCTTTTAGTACTAGAGTAATATCTGCCAAAGATCAGTTAAAATAATCGTAGACCAATATACAATCTCCCTTAAATCAAAGACAACTGGCGTTGCACGGCGCACAGAGGATCACGCGACCGTACCAAAGACAATGGACGCGAACATAACAGATAGGGTTACAAAGAGGTTGCTGGCTTGATTTCCAGGTACCTTCACAGTCACACAATCGTGACAAGAGTCTAGTGTTCTGACAGAGAATATACGAGGAATAATAGCCGTATTAACTGAAGTCACAAACAAACAACGTCTAGCTAGGAAATGTCATCTATTTTCGATAATAAAGTTCCTTAAAAATACGGAAATCGGACAATCCCGCAGGTCTGTTATCTGCCCAGCATTCAAAAATAACCAGAGTAGAGTAGAGTCGCTTCTCCAACTGATCAAAAATGCTTCGAGTTGCAACCCAGGGTCGTTTTTTTATAACTCGAGTAGCTACCCTAGAGTTAACCCAACTCCGAGGTTCTACTTTCGCGTTAAAAAATTAGAGCGTAAAGTATCTACCCTGATGAAGTCATTAGAGTTAACTCTAGCATCATTTTGGAACGCAAGAGAGGCGTTTATACCGCGTACATCGGAGGATTGGAAAAATTTGCTGCGGTCTTCCCGTCCGATTGTAATTTAGGTGTCTTCAAGGCTAGAGTGAATAGGTTCTTAATAAGCACTAGTTTAGCTTCACCATCAATAATTGCATCACTGCTTACCATGAGGTAGCAATCTAGCACTAGGTTATATCATTCAAACATACCTATGTAAACAGTTCAATTCCCGAACTGAGGTACAAAGATTTTTTCGAATCGCAAAAAGATTTTTCTTTTTTGTGAAGTATCTACAAATTTACAGTTTTCAGGTTTTTTTCCTATACTTGTGCTATGAGACCATGCTTGATGTCAAATTTCAGGATTGTAGGTCAACGGGAAGTATCCTATAAATTTTGATTCCCTTGAGAGTGTCGTAGTTTTTTTTTTGCGACATAAACGACCGTATCTTTTTAATAAATAATATTTCCCTACTACATTCCAAAATGGATTTTCATAAAATAATAAATGATCAAATAAATAGTTAATAACCTACATAAAAAAATTAACTTATATTGTCGAATCGAGACCGAACCATCGGTCAGTATCTACAAGAAATATCTAACAGTTCTCAGTCTAATTCAATTTTTATAGTTTTTTTTTTTTTTTATAGTTTTTCCTTGTAACACCGAGCAATTTTAAACACAGACAAATAGCACTCGATGGTGCTTCGAAACCGTCGACGTCGATCGTATGAATTATCGGATCACATCCGCATTCTCGCCGGTCAAAACGCTCGATAAAAACTCCACAAATAACAGCCAGTATTTATAACGTCGGTAGATATGTGATCAGACGGAGACGTGATATTATTCGTCCTACCTGCAGTAAAATCTCTCACTAGACCTATAATAATATTCCGCAACTATCACACAACGCCGTCTAATCCCAAGCTAAGCAGAGAGAGAGAGATCCTGTATCCGATACCAGTGAACTACCTACTACATTTATTTTTTTAAGTTACTTGATAATTTTAGCATAGTCGGCTTACAATGTTCTCACTGTTGGGACTCAGGCGTCCTCTCCAGGAGAGGGAATGGGCCGTAATCCACCACGCGGGCCCAGTGCGGGTTGGTGTATGTCACATGTCTTCGAATTTTTGGTTCTAGGACATGTCGGTTTCCTCACGATGTTTTCCTTCACCGTTTTGAGGGCAGTGGTTATGAAATAAATTACGTAAATTAATGCGTCTGGCTGGGTTTGTACCCGCAACCTACAACTCGTAAGTCGAGGCCGTTACCACTCGGCCACCACTGCTCACTGCTTACTGGACAATTTTAGACCAAGATAAAAACAAAATAAGGATAGTCTACTTGGCCTTTCGATGGCGCATGTGAATTTTATACCTTGAGAACGTCACTTGTATCAGAATAGAAATATTTCTTCTACTTCTAAAATATGTATTAGACTCCGGATCTACTGGAGCTCAGGTAGAAAAAACAAACCTCAGTTAAGGTGTGAAATTCCCTACTGAAATTTGATGTCTAAAATCCTAGCATCAACCAGCGTTATTTCATTCATTCGACGGCGCGTACTATTCCACGCGCGCCTCAAGGAGATGTCAGCAAACCGTAGGGACCCAGAAGGGTCGAAGCCTACTGGGGCCAAGGGTCTGCTTCTGAAAGGAAAACTCGGCCCTGGTACGAAAGGCAACGAAGGAACAGGAGGGGGTTTTTAGTCATTAAAAGTCTGACACTATCTCTCGCTTCGCCCAAGAGCAGGGAATGTCATTGGATGATTTTCCCACCGAAGAAATAATAATATAGAGACTAATAGATTTGTATTTTTGTATCAATTTTGTTTTTGTAATGAATTTATTCATTACTACTGCACCAATTTTTAACAATTCACTAGTAAAATGCTTCTTTCCAATGACTAAAAAGCATTGTACTAGTGATTTTTTTTAAATAGAAAATAGTTGTGTGACATAGACCATATGCTAATAAAAAATTTCACTTCCACGCTGGCACAGGATCAGCTGGAATTTAATATTAAAAAGCTGAAAATTCTTGCAAAACTGAACTGTTTCTGCAGACATGGAAACTGGTTCAGTGGAAAATAATGTGACACTAGATATCATATCTCGAGTACCCTAAAACCTGTTATGGTAAAGTAATGAAGGTTTTCAGGTAAATTTATACCACCATTTGGCGCCACTTAGCCGAGAAGTGTACTTTGAAAACGTATCTGTTGTGGCAAGATCTTAGAAATTGATCACTTCATGAAATAGACAATTAAAACTGGCCAGATCGTATAAACGTTAACATTTGATGATATGTCAGTCAATCCTCGTTTGGCAAAATCATTGATGTAGGATTTCAATAACAATAAAAGGTCTAAAGAAAGTAGGCCAAAAGAAGATTGAAATATCATCAAATTATAACGTTTAAAACAATCTGGCCAGTTTTACTTGGCCATTTCATGAAGTGATAAATTTTTAAGATCTGGCCACGACATATACATGACGTTGACGTCAATTTAACTAATGTCATTAACATAAACATTTGGACAGGTACCTAGACCTGACGATTCAGTGCTGCCACCTAGTGAACGTCATTTTAGAATACACTCATTCTGGGCTGACACAATCCAAACTACCATCATCTAAGAAGCACCCGAGTCACAGATTATGCAAATAGTCCCAAATAGACATGACGTCGTAATGAATGAAAGCGTTTGGCTGGTGAAGCTAATTTATTTCTAGTTACGCTCAACGATCGTGTGGTATTTAGTTTTGACGGCCTACCTACTCCAACTACACTGAAAACGAATTGGACGCAGTATCTGGGAATGTAGAATTCATGTTAACTTTTATAGAATAGCTCTTTCGAACTACATTGGCTGTGTAACTATTGATTGCTGTCATAAACAAATTGCTGTTCTACAGAACTGGCTATTTCAAGCCCTCTTTTTTTCTTTTTTCGCTAAGTATTCTAAGTTTAAATTATTTTTGTTTTTAAAATATGGAATTCTTTTTTGAAATTTAGTCATTTTTTTAATGGTCAGCGTTCTGTTTTCATCGCATTTGTACGCTTTTCGTTATCATGGATACGTTTAAAATTCGTGTGGTTAGGATATATATGAGTACCGTCGTGGCACCAAAGCGGCACGCAACATCAACGACGTATACAGAACGGACACTACTAACGATCGTACCAACCGTTATTTGTTTGCCCGCTTCCGTTCTTGAAATTTTGACCTAAGTAATGAACCCCGTGACAATGACGAATTTAAGGCGATTGTAGAAGCTTGATGATTCTCTATCTACAGCTGAATTAGTAGCAGCTTTTGATGTTAGTATCAAAATCAGCTAAGGAGTGGAATTCCTTGCCGGAATCTGTGTTTCCTGACGGCTACAACCCGGGAATCTTTAAGTCGAGAGTGAATAGGTTACTTCTAGGTAAGCGCGTTCCATCGTCGACCGCATCGTCGCTTTCCATCAGGCGACATAGCGGTAACCTATCAAGAATAAAAATAAAAAAACATTATTGGCCCATTTGCGTTGAATGGGCAAGGTAAAAAAGCTAGACAAATGGGTGTCCCATGAATTGAATGATTGCCAGCGCTAAGCACGCGTCGAGTCGAGCCTTGCACTGCTCAACAGGCACACAAACGAAGGTCTATCGAATCGCATTGTTACTTGCGACGAAAAGTGAATTCTGTTCGAATTAAACGGTATACTGACTTATTGAGATACAACTGTAATTAAAAATTATTTTCTAACACAGCATCCCTAGCAAAAGAATGCATTAATTTTTTTTTCCAATTTTTTCTAATTCACTGGTTACAATTGATGAACTATTCCGTGGTATATTTTTGTATAATTATTTAAGTATTTACTTGTCCAGCATGAATACTAAAAATATGTGTAATTTTTAGATATAGAAACTTACGACTTTTAGTAGGGTGCGTAAAAAAAAAAAAATAATATTCAAAAAAAGAGAAGTTACTGTTCTGTCAGTCATTTACTGCATGACTCCTGAAGTACTTTTCAAATATACCAACAAAGAAAAGCGCTCGCGCCGGGCCTTGGTACAGGCCGTTGTTCGGAGCGAGGAGTGGCAGGCGGTCGCCTCCTTCTGCGAAGCAGTAATTCTAGCAAAGAAGGAGGCCGCATGTGCACGCGCGAGGCCATGGCCCTCGCGCCATAGCCGATTCCGATCCCGATTTCCGGCCACCGTGGCCGCGGTTTGCCGACAACCGAAATAACAACCCCAAGTATCATGATAAAGGAAAGCCTGTAATTTATATTACAGGCTTCCCTTGATCCCTGTAGTAATCAATTTTAATAAATTAATTTTAATGAAATGACACAATGGGATGACAAGTTTTTTATATACCAATTTATTATTATTTTATGTTTTAATTAATTATTTTATTACTTGATTCATAATGAAATGAAGAATTTTCAAAGATGAATTATTATTGAATTGAAATGGAAAATATTTATTTCAGACACAGCAATGACAAAAGTCCATATTATGTTAGTACAAACTTAGAAATATGTTAGTAACATTTTTAATTATTAAAATTAGTTATTTTTTTATTAAATGAATTAATTGTAGCAATATTTTATGCAACTATTTAACTATATGAAAAATATTGTAACTCGTAAAGAACGGTAATATTTGTACGAGACCCACCCAACAGATACCAACAGATTTGAAACAGGTGTTATTCGAAGCGTCTAGTTGAAAACAGTTTTTCTATTATGGCAACATACCTCAAAAGTATGAGATTTAGGTTTTTTTTTTTGTGTGTCATATTTCACAACTATCACACAACGCCGTTTAGTCCCAAGCTAAGCAGAGCTTGTGTTATGGGTACTAGACAACTGATAAACATACTTATATATTTCTAAATACATACATATATAGATAAATTACACCCAGACACAGAACAAATGATCGTGCTCATCTCACAAACATTTGTCCTGGGTGGGAATCGAACCCACGACCTCCGGCATAGCAGTCAGGATCACTAACCACTAACACACTAACCACTAGACCAACAGGCCAGTCAAATTATAATATTTCTTGATAATAAAAACTAGTTTCATTTTTATCTACTGGTTTCATTTTATATTTTTGTCAAACATAATTAGCAATTAAGTACGCAGTATGTAAGTAGGACATTTCGTACCTTTATTGCAAAAACCTATTATATGTGAAATTTATTAGCCAAATTAAGTTAAATATAGATATCGATTTGTCTCATCAAGACTAATCTACAGGTAAAGATGTTTATTAGCTAAGATAGTTTCGTGGTAGTAATATTATTATATTAATAGCTTTCAGATTTGATAGAATATAATAATAATAAAACATAACAATACAAAATGTTTCGTGCATTTAGCTGATTTTTGCATTAAGAATACTATTTATTTATTTGTCGGACGATCAGTGTGCATTTCTCTGTTCACACTTCGCCACTTTTTCGAGTCATCAAATGAGCATGAGCACCCGTGAAGTTTTCTAATAGTCGGCGCCCCTGGAGCTATACGCTGTATAGCTCCATCCCCCTCCCTCATTCTCGCTCGCACTACTGACATTTAACATGTCATGGTGAGAGCCCAGTACTCAAAATACCAATAACCGGCCTTCAAACGAGAACTTGGAAACTAAAACGTAACCTTGCAACCCTTTCGACACACGCCGAGCTCAACACGTCTCAAAATAATGATTGCGTTATATCTGCCGGTCGCCAAAATCGTAGCCCAATTATTGTGTGTATACAGATCGGAAACCGATGGCCTAGTTATCTGGTGCACGATTGCTTTTTGGATGTCGATGAATAATTGTTGATTTAATAACAAGCAAGAATGTTTCATTCGTCTGCCCTAGAAAAATGTTAATGTTTTTTGAGAGTATGTTATGTATTTTTAGGATCTGCTGCATTTATTATTATTTAAATATAATTTCCTTTGAAAGGTCTTGTTTCTTCTGGATTAATGTTTTATTTGAAAATGCTAGATTCATTAAGGGCGGAATTCACCAATAAAACTAATCACGTTTTAACGTTTGGCCTGCATATTCGCGTTTAGCCGCTGTCAGTAGTGTCACTTGTCTGTATTTTTACAAGTTACACTAGTGACAGCGGCTAAACGCGATTATTCAAGCCAAACGTTAAAACGCGATTAGTTTTATTGATGAATTCCGCCCTTAATGAACCTAGCTTAAACTGTCAAAATATCGAAATTTCGTATTTTTTTTAACATACTGAGTAAAAGAACGTCAATATTGCGCAATAGTCAACATCCTAGTCGTATTCGTCCCACGTCGGAACCTTGAATTCCACGCATATGCGTTTGTAGAGCATACTTTAATAGTCACCTACGTTCGTATATCGTATAGTCTGACGCCAGATAGTGGCATGTCACTACTCACTGCCAACAGTTATTGTCGTTGTAGTCCTGACTTTGCTTTCTTTTAGAAACAATCTTTCTTTAATTCTAAAATTTATTAATTATTATTATTATTTTAAATTATGCATGTTACTAAAAGAGTTATGAGTTTACATGTGGATGGATGGAGAGGGAGAGGGTGACCAAAGAAAAGATGGATGGATTGTGTGAAGAGTGATATGAAAGAAAAGGAAGTTAATGATAGCATGACGAGTGACAGGGCAGAATGGAAGAAAAAAACATGTTGCGCCGACCCCAAATAACACGGGACAAGGGCAGGAAGATGATGATTATTATTATTTTAAATTATTCTTTCTTTATTTCTTTTTTCTTTTTTAATCTTTCTTGTTTGTTTCATTTTAATTTTAACACTTTCATGTGTCTTATTCAAAGTTCGTGTATGCTCATGATCTCCGAATCTTTATGCGAAATTATTTGTGGTCGACGTTCTTTTATTTATTTATTTATTGGTTCACCAACAATTGTTTACACTGGTATTATGCTAAAGGTAACATGCAATAAAATAGAGTACAATAGTGTAACAATCACTTATTGGTAAACTCCGCATGCTTTAAGGATAAGTTGCATAATGAGAGATACATTCTTACCACATCACCTTCCACAGAGACCTTCAATATTTTCATTCTAGCTACATCCTCTACCACAGTTTCTTTCTTGCCACATTATCTTTCACAAAGTCCGTCAATCATTTCTTTCTTGCCACATTATCTTTCACAAAGTCCATCAATCATTTCTTTCTTGCCACATTATCTTTCACAAAGTCCATCAATCATTTCTTTCTTGCCACATTACCTTTCATAGAATCCTCAATCATTTCTTTATTACCACACTACCTTTCATATCTAGTCAATCAATCGTTTTTTTTCTACCATTATAACCATATTTATTTACTAATCAACGCTGCAGCTCACTGCACAGGATGGTTTGACCGATTATTACTTTTAAAAACTATTCAGAATACGTAACAGAAATCCTTTTATCGAACAGTTTACTCGGAAACTAGAAAATAATAACCGTTATAATAAAACATCCTTTAATGAAATTCCTAATTGAAACTATATTACGAGTAACAAAAGACCAGGAACCAGCGTAAAAGCAATTTTAATACTTTGTTCCTATTTCCGACATTTTAAAACGAAACTAATAAACGTTTAAAAATATGCGTTTCATTATAATTTATGGTAGAATAACGAATATAGAGCTTGGCATTAAAGAGGTCAGTGAACCCGCCTAAATAGATCCCCTTCAATCTAAACAAACAAGATGGTGGGAATAAGAAATTAGTAGAGTCAAGTGTACCTATTTCTATCACTAAAGCTCGCGATGTATCTTCGAATCTATCGTCGCAGTAAAGTGGTGATGTGAATCATCTATACAAATATTTATAAGTATATAAAAATAGAAACTAACTGACTGATATAACAACGCACAGCGGAACTATTGGGATAAGGTACATGGAATTTTGCACAAGGCTTCCTTTTATGATGTAAGTGAGCACTAGGAGGAGGCCAGAACCTTTCGGCCCATCGACTTCCCTTTTTTTCTACTTTTTTAACCACACTAGCTGACCCAGCAAACGTAATTCTACCATAAAAATTAT
This sequence comes from Mythimna pallens, assembly GCA_961205895.1. Lineage (NCBI taxonomy): Eukaryota > Metazoa > Arthropoda > Insecta > Lepidoptera > Noctuidae > Mythimna > Mythimna pallens. The sequence goes on from OY540824.1 coordinate 4,795,367, forward strand.
AAAAGAAAATTATGGGGATGGGGTAGGAGAGTAAAAAATAACTTACCAACGACCTTACAGTCACAAGACGCCTCAAGCTTGAATTAGCGCACCAAAAAAACTAGCCAAAGTATGGGAAGCGAGGTACAAGGTTCTGATTGGTCGAGACATTAGATCTATAATCATATATGTTGCAGACATGCGTCGCCTGTTATTAGACGTCTAGTGACTGTAAGGTCGTTGCCTATTCTCAGAAAAATCGGTCAAACATTTTCGAAGAAGTTCGATAACAAACAATCTTCACATACCTAAGTTTTTGAAATATTAGAAGATAATCAAAAGTTAAAAAGTGACGACTACAAAGTTCAGCTAGTAATTTATTTAATGGTGAACGTTTTATAATATAAAATACAGGCTAACATTAAACACAATATCAACCAATTTTTTGTAGACATAAACGGTTGTTAACTCCTGATTTGTAGCTTAAAATTTCTTTTGAAAGCAGAATATAAAATGGACACACATAAATCAGTGTTAAACATCCTTTATTTAGCGTCACATTCTTTAAACTTGTAAGAAAACTCACAGCTTTCTATAAGAATAAAAATAGATCAATGTAAACACAGTTTATAAATGAGAGATTCTTAGTTTAAATTTGTTCTACTCTCTACTCATTTTTTTGCCGCCTGAAAAAGTTACCGAGTGTCTTTTGACAGGACAAGTGAAAAGAAAGAGAACACCTATTATTGTTTTCGAATTTACCAGTGACAGCCATTTTTGTTAATATTTTTGGGTTAGATACTAAGTCCTTTAAGCCATGTCTTCGTCATGAATAGTTTATTTGTTTACCTTTAAAATATGGATGTACACATTCTAATGTTTTTGTAGTGGCAGCAAATGTATCAAGTCAACCTTCTCGGCAAATTCGCTGAGGTAGTCAACACTACAATAAAATACTCAGCTCCATTTTCCGAGATCGCACCAGTTTCAAGGATTCCACATATTATCCAGTTGCACAGACACTTGAGGTACAAAACTACACAAATTTTACAATACAATATCCACTAGGAATCAATTTGCGATGAAGAGTTCCGTTCCATATCTTCGAAGTTCATCATCAAATTTTAACAATATTTCTATGGAACCAACTCGAGAGTATAACTTTTCAATCAAAGAAATAATTTTCAAAATCGGTCTTAATTGACTGAAAAATCGGTGAACATATATAAATAAAAAATACTTACAGCCGAACATAGAATCTCCTTCTTTTTGAAGTCGGTTAAAAAAAGTGTCCATGGAGTTTCTTATACGTTCTTCTCCATAGAGATCTACGCTTTGGAACGTGCAATTTAGCTTCACTTTTTTTTGGACTGACTGACATTTGAATATTCAAAAGTGCCTGTAAATGGTCTATTTGAAATAAATGCATTTGATTTGATTCAATTCCTTTGAAAGTGGGATGTTAAACGGTCGCAGGAATAGCAGAGGACACTCTCATTGCTGTATCATATTAATTTACAAAATTTAGAGTTTTATCATGTCAATATTTGGTAATGGTTAGTCCCGTATAGTTTCCAATGAATTTAAAGTTATTGACTATCTATAAATAGATATAATTTCGCTGCCTGATTTCAATGCAATCTGATGCCGTAGGCGTTCAATTATCCGTCATTACAACTGAAATTCATCAATGAACACCAATTCGTAGTTTTAAAGCTATTTCAGGTATTAAAAATTCGTGCCTCTTATTTTTTTCTCAACAAATCCTTTGCGCATATGAACTCATATAATGAAAAAATCATGTAATACTTAGGAATACTTAGTAAAACAATCGTTTTTTTTTTTAAGTTGACTGTTAATTTAAATGTTTTATTATTCACTAGCTTCTGCCAGCGGCTTCGCTCGCAGGAAAGAAGGTTTCTCCATTATAAACTTTGGACCCCCGTTTCATGTCCTTAGGAGGTGAATTTTGGAAAATCCTCTCTTAGTACTCGCCTACGTCATAAAAGGAAACCTTTTGCAAAATTTCACGGTCCTGATCCTTGTAGTTTCGTCTGTGCGTTGATATGTCAGTCAGTCAGTTTCTCCTTTTATATATATATATATATAGATAAAATAATGTTTAGGGAATCCTTGCCACCGTTATCTAAAGCTTCCATGGACAAGCACGACAACAGTGCGACAACGACGCAACTTGATACGAGTTACCTAGAAATTGGTCTACAAACACATTCACTTCAGAAACGTGTTGTCGCATCACTGTCGCAAATTTGCGTTGTGCTTATCTGCATAAACCCCTCACCTACTGTAACGTTGTATAGTAAAACTCAACGTTCCTGCCACGGGTAGTGTGAAAACGAAACCCGGGGCCCTGGGACGAAGGCAAAGAAGGAGCAGGAGTGGGTTTTTAGTCAGTAAAAGTCTGACACTATCTCCCGCTCCGCCCAAGAGCGGGATTTGCCATAGGATGATATTCCCACCTAAAAAAAAACGTTCCTATCAAAATTATCAAAACAAACTGCGGTAAAGACTTGCACTGATCAACGAAAATATTAACACAGACCTTACAACCTAATAAATTAAAATAAACTAAACCTAATCTATAATTATATACACACTAGAAAAATCGACTAGTAATTATATTATGGTTCCAACTCGCTAACTCACTTCCCGTGTGGCGGTAATTACACACAAAAAAAAGGATTTATTAAGATCCAAGACGACTCGGCTTTTGCAGGACTCACGGTCATTGTCGATCGGACATATCAGCCGTAATACACGTTCACACGCTCCTTACGTATCATTTTTAAGAACGTTCATGTTCGCATCACAGTTGCAAACTGTTAAAAAGATAACCCTCCTTCTGAAGCTGTCGAGTAAAAATGCCTATTATTTTCCTATTAAACGTGTTATTAGGGTTCCGTACACAAAGAGTGCCAACGGGACCCTATTACTAGCGAGGCTATACCTAATAAATCGTTACAGGCAGAGAGACCAAAATTTTCACAAAGAAAAACAAAATGGAGGTTCCCACATAAAAAAACCCTTATTTTGTCCGCGTTTTTGGCTAGATTTTAATACTGACATACGGAACCCTTAGTGTGCGAGTCTGACTCGCAATTGGCCAGTTTTTTTTACTGTCGCTACAAATCATAAAGTTACCTCATAAGTAATAGTTAAACTTTATGTTGGTAATTTTGAGTGAATTTGTTCTTAATAAATTAGTGCGCCTCACTATCAGCGATTGCATTACTACTTACCAACAGCTGGGATCGCAGTCAAGCACCAGTTTATATCAATAAAAAAATAAATAAAAAACACTTTCCTAATAGTATCCTTAATCACTTATGACTTAAACGCAGGCAACAGCTCACGTTCATTCGGACACCATTCAGGATAGCTATGTGCCCGTTTGGCACTCAAATGATTAAGAGATTAATACGCTGCGTTTGGCCAACCATACTGGCCATGGCATCACGGTGCCTCCGAAATTGGCAATTTACACGGTACGGCGTCAAAGGTAATCTAAGGTCTAAACTTCGACAGATAAAACGAAATTCTGTCTATTCTGACTTTACGACCCTTGACACATTTTTGATGACATCGCAAATACAACAAAACGTAAAAAAAATTACCGTTTCAAATTTAACCCACTTGTATTGTTGAGGCGAAAGCTTCTGTGTTTTTTATAAGTTCGATATCATCCAATGACCGTTCTCCCGCTTTAGGATGGAACGGTTGGACGTGACAGACTTACTGACTAAAACCTCACCTGTGTTCTTCAGTTACCCGTACTTCTGACACCCGGGACGTCTCAAGTCGGGACGGGCATAAGGACGTCCGTACCCTCGCGTCTGCGACCGTCTCCTTTTCTAGCATTACTGCTTTGAAGATGGAGGGGAAGGGACCACATCCAAAGAAGCCCCCGCCGCCGATCGCCTCCATGAGGATACGGCGGTGCTTCGCCCGATGCACCTCCACACAATGCACAATGGTGACACTCGGCCGTTTTTTCCGCCTGAATCCGAACCCACGTAATGTGGAAGGACTTACCACTACAGGATACGTTTAATTCCAGGAGTAAGTTTCCTATTATTTTTTTCAGTAGATAGCAGATGCTATTGTTTTCATAAAAATATCCTACATATAGTGAAACAGATAATAATCATAACACGAAAATTATTTTGCCAACTACATTGTACTTACACCATATTAATTGAATTAAAATAGCAGCATACTCTATTAATACCAATTTAGAAAATATTTCTGTTACAAATGAAATTCATATATATAATATTTTGAAATAACTACACGTTTGGATGAATAGATGTAATATATTTTAATGCATTATTCAATTAAGAAAATTAAAGTAGTATAGGTGTTGCAAACCACAAAAACAAACCTGCCATTAATATTTTAATGGGATTAATTTATGTGTTAATAGTAACAGCGTCAAAATATTTCACAAAACCATTACCGGTAGCAAGTATTGTACATATTTTACAACAGCTAGTTTTAATGAGAAATAGCTTGCATTGATTAATTTAAACAAAAGGTATTTTACCTTAATTAAAATACTCGTAATTGTTGTAAACATTTCAATTTGATTCACTTTAAACTTGTAGGTAATTTCTGCTATTGGAACATTGGGAAACACAAAAGTAGGTTTCTCCTTTCAAACTTTGGTTTCCCCGTTTCATTATACTAGGAAATCTCACGCTTCTAGTCCTAGTAGTTTCAGCTGTGCTGCGTCGTTTGACTGGCCTGTTGGTCTAGTGGTTAGTGGCCCTTACTGCTATGCCGGAGGTCGTGGGTTCGATTCCCACCCAGGACAAATGTTTGTGTGATGAGCACGATCATTTGTTCTGTGTCTGGGTGTAATTTATCTATAATATGTATGTATTTAGAAATATATAAGTATGTTTATCAGTTGTCTAGTACCCATAACACAAGCTCTGCTTAGCTTGGGACTAGACGGCGTTGTGTGATAGTAGTGGAATATTATTATTATTAGTTGTTGTGTGTGTCAGTCAATTTCTTTTTCTGTATAATATATGTCGTGGTCAAATCTTAGAATTGGTCACTTCATGATATGGCCAACTAAAACTGGCCAGATCATATATACGTTAACATTTGATGATATGTTAATCCTCTTTTATTATTTATTTATTATATTGACTTACGAGTTGTAGGTCGCGGGTTCAAACCCAGCCAGGCGCATTACTTTGTGTAATTTATTTCATCACCACTGCTCTCAAAACGGTGAAGGAAAATATCGTGAGGAAACCGGCATGTCCTAGAACCAAAAATTCGAAGACATGTGACATTCACCAATCCGTACTGGGCCCGCTTGGTGGATTACGGCCAATTCCCTCTCCTAGAGAAAGGAGGCCTGAGTCCCAGCAGTGGGAACATTAAAAGGCTCATTATGCTTATGCTATGCATTATTAGTTTTTTTAAGTTTTAATGAAAAACTCCCGAACAAAGACGCGGGTTAAATGCTAGTCTTTATAAAAAACTCAAGTTTCCTGACATCTTTTGTAGTTTATTCCAGTTTATAGATAAACTTATTTTTAGACTGAATCAAAATCGCTCCCTACAACATTCACACGCACGAAAACGGTTAAAATTCCCGAATACCCAGAAATAGAGCTTCCGCCTTCGGGAACGTGTCCGGTGAATCAGTACTAAGTCCGATTTAGTAACAATGCGTGCAATATGTATATACCTACCCAACACTATCACGTCGGAGGCTATTTTTAATTATCTAATGATTTTTTTTTTTGTTATTGTTTTGACCTGGATACTAAGTCCTTTAAGCCATATAACTAATGAAAAATTTGCAAATTTTATAATTTGCCTTTCCGTATTGCACATTTTTAATCGATAAATATTAGACGGGCAGGAAAAATATGTACCTGTTTAGAGGTCAAAAATACCGATATTTCGACGTGAAGCATATCCATACACATATAATATGTTTATTAAAATAATATTTAAAAATTAACTACCTGTTTTGATAACCGCATTCAGATATGTTTTGTTCACGTAACAAAAATGAGTATCCATATAATATTACCTGCCGCTCATAAAACTGGGTGACAGCTGTCGGATTCATACATTGTAGTTATTAAATTAATTATACCTATTCTTTTTAACCGACTTCAAAAAGTTTTTCATCTTAAAAATACATATTTTCGGACTGCTGTCAAGTATGATAGCTACATAAACATATAGCATACATAGCATAGGTAAGTAGAAGGTAACCTATGCTATGTTAAAAAAACCTTAAAGTTAGAGCAAAAACTCTTTACTCGTACGACTATCTATTTTAGAGAATATAAATCGATAATATTATCGCAAATTATCGATATTTTCACCAATTCTATAAACGTACATTACGTAGAATGAGTTAGGAAACGGACGGCGACTTGCGTTGCGACCTAATTTCTCTGAGACAGATTTTTTGTTACTTCCTTATTTCTACAGATGTTTCCATTTGGGAGAATCGCTCATTTAAGATGTAAGCGTTTAAAATTTTATTATACGGTTAATTTATAGCTATCATGCAGCGAAGATAAATAGTTTCATTTAACAAAGATACTGTTGATATTTTTAGATATCACGCGTCTGCGACAAAATATGTCTATAATTCACAGTGGTATATTAGCAGTCCATTGCTGGCACAGTTTCAGTAACCATAATAATGGCGGTAAGTTCCCTCTTTGAGGGGAGACTGGACATGCCACGGCGTCGTCACCTTCGCATGACAAAGAGGTTCCAGATTCAGGCGCAAGAAACGCCTGGGTTTTAATTGTGAACCGCCCGGTGGACACGGTGGAGGTCTGCCCCGCTTGGGCAGAGCACCGCCGTTTCCTCGTGGAGGCGATTGGTGGCGGCGGCCTTTCGCGCAGGGCCCTTGGTTCAGGAGATGGTCCGGGTTGAGAGCGAATGGGATAGGGTCGCTTTTTTCTTTAAAGCAATAATGCTCGCAATAGAGACGGCTGCAAGCGTGAGATAACGGACATCCTGACGCCCAAGCCTTCGCAACAGGAGACGCCCCGGGGGTCGGGACACGCAGGGCGATCCCCGTCCTCCGTAGAGAAAACCGAGAGTTCCAAATATACGTAACACCCGTGTGAAACTGGGGCCTGGTCAACAGTATCAGATAATAATTTCCATCAAATTTGAAACGTAACCCACACGTTTGTTTACGGGTATATGGCACCCGGTAACAAAGCGTTTCAAGTTTCAGTAACAGCTCGGCATTATATACAAACGTCACTGTCACATATAACCTGTCAACAGTGGTTTTCGCATCATATATACGCACGAGTAACTCGATATCGTGGACATAAATATAAAAACACTGGACGTGTCTGTAAACTTGCAGAATCGATGTTTAAAGCCGTACAGTGATCACGAGTTCCTATTCCGATTCGTCCTGTTTTCTTCAAACTTTAAAAAATATTACAAACAAGAATATATATATATAGTGAATTCATCAGCGGACGACACTGCCGTGGCCGAATACTGGGCTAGGCAAGGAATTTATCTAGCCTTGCCATCGATACGCCAAGGTGAAGAACAAACACAGTGAGTTCAAGTCAGTAATCCGTCCATAAAGGAAGGAGTAAGGTATCTGATGATTTTCCACTTTATAAAAAAAGATGCAGTATATGTGTTTTTCAATTAGTGTATTTTTTTATTTACGGTATTAGGCGGCGTTGTGTCAAAATCAAAGTCAAAAAAAAATATTTCACATAGGCCTACATGGGCACTTATAAAACGTCAGAAGCTAGTGCACGGTTCCAAATTGGTCGTTTCCTATGGAGAAGAACCGGCAAGAAACTCCATGGTTACTCTTTTAAAAAAAAAATTGTTTACAATATTTTCATATTACAGTATTAATAGGCATTATGTAAGAACAGTGTAGACCAGTCGATATTGTACCCAAAAGCACAATAAAAATAATCATATTAAAAAAAAAAAAGTGAGTCGTAATAGGAAGTAACCTAAGAATTCGCGACGTCCACGGTGTTCTCACATTCACATTAAAAAAAGGAGCTATATAAAAAAAAACACAAAATGTGTGATAGATGTGTGAATATTATATTATTACTAGCGGTCCCGGCAGACGTTGTTCTGCCCTAAAGCGGGATTTAGTAAAAAAAAAAAATTACCCTACTCTACCCTACTCTACCCTACTCTACCCTACTCTACCCTACTCTACCCTACTCTACCCTACTCTACTCGATAAAAAGTACCCTATGTCCGTCTCCTGGTTCTAAGCTACCTCCCCACCAATTTTCAGCCAAATCGGTTCAGCCGTTCTTGAGTTATAAACAGTGTAACTAACACGACTTTCTTTTATATATATATAGATTATTATTATGCAAAGGAAAACATGTCTAACTGATCCATCACTATTTTATACAATTAATTAAACAACAGAAATAGAATAAAAACCAAAACAGAACAGAATAAAAACAAAAGAAAATATAGTTGATGAAGGTTATACAGATACTCGGAAAAAAATATTGTTTGAAAGTTTTATCAATATCGATATTGAACCTTTTACATTCATATTTTTCCTCTAACCCAGTTTTCCTGAAATCAGACATACCTATAGGGGATTTTACGTGAAGCAGACAATGAAAAAAAAAATGAGTTTGTGGAATTTGTTTATTCATACTGTATGGATCAGAATGTTGGGCTGTGAAAAAGACGGATGAAAAAAGATTGCACGTAGTGGAGATGAGAATGTTAAGATGGACGTGTGGTGTGACGAGAATGTATAAAGTGAGAAATGAGTATAATAGGGGAAGTTTGAAAGTGACGCCAGTGACTGAAAAGTTGAAAGGGAATCGTTTGTCTTGGTATGGTCATGTGAAGAGGAGGGATGAAACGCATGTTACTAACAGAGTTATGAGTTTACATGTGGATGGATGGAGAGGGGAGAGGGAGAACAAAGAAAATATGGATGGATTGTGTGAGAAGTGATATGAAAGAAAAGGAAGTTAGTGATAGTGACCAGTGACAGGACAGAATGGAAGAAAAAAACGTGTTGCGCCGACCCCAAATAAAACGGGACAAGGGCAGGAAGATAATAATAATTTTCAATCGCTAGTTTTGTAATCAGTGATTAATAAAATACATACCCACATTTATGTACAAACCTATTTTGAATAGCTAATTATAGCATCACAAGCAGAGTTAAAAAACGTTCTGCCGTATAGATTATCAAAGAAATATCACGATTAAAAAATGGGGTTGTTGGAATGAAGGTGAAAAATGCTTTACGATCTATTCTTAAACCTGCCAAACGTACACAAAAAAAAACATAAAAGGAGTTCTATACAAACACTGACACGAGTTTTTTTTTTATATTAGAGGAAATACCGGTCTATATCGCGCAGTGTTTTATTATGTTCTTGTGTAAGTACACCGACCTACCTAGGACCCAACGTCGTACCTCGTCATACCGTGTCGCTGCTTCGTCGAGAGAATTTTATAGTATTGTATGTAAGCTGTGAGCAGACGTACACCAAGCGTTTAATGACGAAGTCTATGAAGCTACGCGTCCGTGGACGGTCGGCCTAAGGCAGCGCCACCTTGGGACTCAATTTATAATGTAACTCCAAAAGTAATGCACGAGTTTGTGTTATTGAGCATTCTAGGTGGACCAAATTTGGAGTAATCGGTGACAGGGCTGATCCTTTCACCCTAGAGCGGGAGAAGAAATTGGATGGATTACTACCACAAAAAAAAAGATCTAATTTAGATTCTGAATAATTTAAATGAGCAATTGGTTTTCATTTTGAACAGTTCTTCCTAATCGTTAATCGGTTAGTGTAAAAACGGAATGCCCTCATAGAATGGATTTTAAACCCAGTCCATAGATTGATATACCTTTGTTTCCATCTACCTATTAACTTTGAGAGGTAAACTTATTTATTCGAGGCGCACCAACTAATCACCACGGTACACTAGTGTGTAGTGTGTAGTACCTATGTGTCTACTGTTTATAATACGAATACTGTTTATATACAAAAGGTATTATAAGATTGTTTCTGAATCTATTGTTATAATCTTATGTAAACACAATGTGGGATTTAATTAAGTAACCAGTTATAATGTATTTTTCAACACACTTGCTCAGAAAATGACTCTTATTCCACTGCACTTAGGTATATAATGGCACTCGTTACCAAACTGTGACATTTTGATTACCATTACGCACAAGTGCTATAATGTAGTTAAAACCTTTTTGTTCAACCTCTGTTCGCAAAACAAATTTTAAATTCGAATAAAATTCCCATTAAGTTATTGCGTTCAATAGTAGGTATATAAATTAGTGTCTTACTTACTTATTTCAATCAAATTTACAAGTTAAAATGGACAAATTTAACTTGTACAAACGATTTATTTATTTTAAAAAAATAGTAAATAAGTCGTACATTCACATAAAGTTCGTTTTTTTTTTTTGTAGTCTATGGCCGCCATTTTAAGATGCACGTGGTTTTTGGCGTGTTTTTTTTTATTCCTGTGAAGTTCAGTGGCTGTATTACCTAATTAAATTAAATACTACAAAATCATTAGAAAATGTTACACCCGTATTCTATTGTCACTACGAAAGACATTATCGTAAAAACTTTTCATGCAAGAAAACATAAACGTAAGACTAGACAGTATGATCAAAATACCTTAGCCTACCTCTAGGGGTAAATAAAAAAAAATGATGCGCGGCTTATGAAAACAGATTTTTACCGCCATGTCACAGAAAATTTTACTAGTTTTACTGTTGTTTTCCGCAAATGTATTGAAAAATGTCATATGACACACGTGAGTAATTAATAATAATAATAATAAACATTTATTTGCAGACCTTGCCGTCCATAATGTTAGTATTTACATTAATGATTACCGTTATTGGCTCTCTTAAGACCCTCGCCACGGCTCGGGTCTAAATAACGCCTCGGCGGTAATCACTAACATTACACACTTATATCATATTGTACTATTATATATCATATTTGTACAGCATACTAACTTCTGCCAGAAACTTCGCCCGCGTCAATGTAGGATTTTCCGTACAACTCTTGGACCCCTTGTACCCCTGTTTCACCCCCTTAGGGGGTAATTTCTTTTTTTTTTGTTGTTGATAGGTTAGTGCTTGACCGCTATCTCAAAGCGACGATGCGGTCGACGATGGAGCGCGCTTACCTAGTAGTAATTCCTATTCATTCTTGACTTAAAGACTTATTCTTTGTATAGTCTGTGCAATAAGGGAACGAGTTAGAGAGGAACCTCTGCGAACTATTGTACACTAATTTTTAACATCTATATACAACGTGTAACAAAAAGGGTATATACATACCAAGTGCACGGCTTCTTGATAAGATAACAAACGATACGGGAAGGGTTTTCTAACATTATGTTTACATGGTAGGAAATTATGAATTATTTCAATACACATGATACCAGAAACCGAACATTTCAAACTGAAATCAATACATCACTAGCAAAAAGTCAGCTGATCGGTGTCAGTGAACTGTTCATGAATAAAAACAAACCTCTTACTCCTGGTACTTTTTCAAACAGTGGATAAAGGGTTCCGGATGTTTATTTTTCTTAACAAAATTTTTCAAAGGAAAATAGTTTTGAGAAGAAAAATGTTTTTTTTTTTTAGTTGAGATGACTAAGTAGATAAGGGTATTCGTGTGGTTATGGAATAATTAGGTATCTATCTGGTATCTACGTGAAACAATAAGAAATACCTACTTTTTTATTGTTTTACGTAAATAGGATAGCAAACAAATGAGTGAACGTAACAATTGTCGACAAAGTAATCTACCATAGAATTGAGTAGGTACCTACAACACAGTAAATAATACTTACCTAATTTAGTAACTACATTCCTACAAATGTTCTTACGTACCTAATTCTTTTTATGTCGGTTGCCATGCATAGTAGGCACTTAGTTTGCGAGAAATTAATTACTTGATTAACGTGCGAAAGACACCACGAAAAAGGATTTCATATCATAATATTTGAACCCAAAATATCATTTCTAAGCAACTTATGTCTCTCCTAGTACAAATAAACTCCCAGTGGGTTCCGTTCTTGAATTTAATTTAATTAGAGGACTTTAATAAGTTGGTACTTTTTTGCAGAGTTGAGATGATTTAAATCATGGATTTTAATAAGTAATTTAAATCTCAATTAAAATCAAATGATATAAAAAAAAATCGTTGATTTAAATCGACTTTTTTGTTATAACACAATTTAGTTTAACTTAAAACGCATACATTGATAGTGATACACTCTTTAAAATAATGTTTGTGAACAACAAGCCATGCCAAAAACTAGAGCGAGTGCGCGCGCCGCTTTTAGAGGAGACTCTAAGTAGGTAAGGGTATTCGTATGGATATGGAATAATTAGGTACTCGTACCTACCTATCTGGTATCTACGTGAAACAATAAGAAATACCTACTCAATTATTGTTTTACGTAGATAGGATAGCAACAAACAAATGAGTGAACGTAACAATTATCGATAAAGTAATCTACCATAGAATCGAGTAGGTACCTACAACACATTAAATAATACCTAATTTAGTAACTACATTCCTACAAATTTACTTACGTACCTAATTCTTTTTATGTCGGTTGTCATACATAGGTAGGTACTTTTTTTTTCGCTGGGAAAGTCATCTTATGACATCCCCCGCTTTTGGGCGGGCCGGGAGATAGTGTTAGTCTTTAACTGACTAAAAACCCATTCCCGTTCCTTCGTTGTCTTTCGTACCAGGGCTGAGTCTTCCTTTCATAATCAGACCCTTGGCCCCAGTAGGCTTCTACCCTGCTGGGCCCCAACAGTTGCTGACATCTCCTTGAGGCGTCGTCGTCGACGACTTGGGCTCGGTCCGGACGATTATCGGACGGTCGGACGGCGAGCCACCCATTGCTCGCCGTCCGCAAGCCCGTGCCTACGGTGGACGGAAATCGGGATCGGAATCCCGGCGGTGGTTGGGGCGTGAGGACCGTTGCCTCACGCGATCGGCCGCCGCTAGCATTACTGCTTCGCAGAAGGAGGCGACCGCCTGCCACTCCTCCTCGCTCCACGGCCTGTACCAAAGCCCGGCGTGTGAGATCGCCGCCGCCGATCACCCCCACGAGGACACGGCGTTGCCCTGCCCAAGCGGGGCACACCTCTACCATGTGCTCCACCGTGTTCTCCGTGCGGTCCAAACAGTGGCGACACCCGGGCGTCGCTTCCGCACGAATCCGGTGCAGGAACTTCCCCCGCCATAGGTAGGTACTTAGTTTGCGAGAAATTAATTACTTGATGGACGTGCGAAAGACGCCACGAAAAAGGATTTCATATCATAATATTTGAACCCAAAATATAATTTCTAAGCAACTTATGCGTCTCCTAGTACAAATAAACTCCCAGTGGGTTCCGTTCTTGAATTTAATTTAATTAGAGGACTTTAATAAGTTGTTACTTTTTTGCAGAGTTGAAATGATTTGAATCAATTGATTTTAATAAGTACTTTAAATCTCGATTAAAATAAAATTAAAAAAAAAATCGTTGATTTAAATCAAAACCTTTTTTTCTTATAACGTCGAAATTAATACAATTTAGTTCAACTTAAATGCATACATTGATAGTGATACACTCTTTAAAGATAATGTTTGTGAATAACAAGCCATGCCAAAAACTAGAGCGAGTGCACGCGCCGGGCAGCTCATTCAATTTTTCAAAATATTAGACACGCAAGCGTGCGACCTACGCCGCTTTTAGTTGAGACTCTAAGTAGGTAAGGGTATTCGTATGGATATGGAATAATTAGGTATCTATCTGGTATCTACGTGACAATAAGAAATACCTACTTTTTTATTGTTTTACGTAGATAGGATAGCAACAAACAAATGATTGAACGTAACAATTGTCGACAAAGTAATCTCCATAGAATCGAGTAGGTACCTACAACACAGTATGAACTAATACCTTTGTCATAGATAATACCAACAAGTACAAAGTAAATGAAACCTGTCAAAATACTGTCAAATGTTACGAAATAATATCATTTTTTTTTTCTAATCAACGTTTGCGCACATCGTCACACAAATATTATAAGCTTATAACTCAGCAGCCGGTATGGTACAGTTTAGCCAGTTTAGTCTTAATTTATCTTTTCAAAATAAATGAAAAACATGCAAAAGTACTAGGAGTCCATAAGAAACGAGAATTGTTATTGCTGAATTTAACAGCGGCTTGCGCAATCACAGATCCCTAATTTCCTTTCAGTATGATATTGAATACGATAAATTATTGTATCCCTGTCGCACGCGCCACCTGCGTGTATTATGTGAGAGAGATGGCAATGTTTCCATCGTTCGTTCGGCTACTCCCTTTGGCGGCATGCGGCATCTTTGAGCGCGCCGAAAGGCTAGCCTAAAGTGAAATTAGGTAAATAAATAAAGTAAAATTTTGCATTAGTGGACGACCAATAATCGTACATTGCAGTCGCATATCCGGTTCGGTGCTTGTGATTTATTGTAGTTGTGACAATCGTATGATGGTGTAAAGTAATAGTGAATATTATGAGATGATGTTGTGTGTCGGAAGAGAGGACGGTAATGTGCGAGCTGCTCGCAAACTTTATCGTCGCCGATTTATCGAGGGTAGGCCAGAAGCTGAGCGTCGACAGCTTCCTTCGGTGGCGTGTTTCCATCGGATGGTACTTCGTCTGCACCAAACCGGTTCCTTCCACGCTCCTGGTTTTGGGGGTCGCCCGAACACTACCGATCCAGAATTTGAGGAAGCCGTACTGGAGCATTTTGAAAATAACCCGCGTACTAGCACTCGGCGAGCTGCATTAGCGCTGGATGCAAACCATATGCAAGTATGGCAAGTGTTGCACAATGACGGTCAGCACCCATACCATTTCCGTCGCACCCAGGAGCTGATACCTGCAGATTTTTTGCCTCGCGTGACCTTCTGCGAGTGGTACTGCAATCAGGTAGAAGCTTCGCCAGATTTTGTTTTCTTCTTCACATCTTTAAAAATGTAAGTTGAATTATTATTTTTCATTTTAATATTTACTTTGCTCGGACTATGGAAAAATATTTCCATTATTGATTGTTATTATTTATTTATCATTTTTTATTTTAGTTAATTTTTAGTCCGCCTTTGTACAGTGTTTCTTACTAGTGCATAAAGTTTTAATAAATAAATAAAATAAATAAATATTTTTTGAGACAAAATTTTAGGTAGACGGGTACTAGGCGAACAGAGCGTCTCATGCAAGCGCGCGCCGCGGGCAATCTCTATCCCTAGCTATTGTGTAAAAGGGGAAACCCCGTTTAAACAATGGCGATTGGCCGAGGCTGGGCCCACGTGTAAACGCAACATCAAAATTAGGTAGACAGTTACTAGGCGATCAGATTTACAGAAGAAATGTTTCGTAATATTAGCAAGTGACGTGGAATGTTATTGACCCTCGTAGTGTCGTGACACGTTTGTTATGATTTGAATTCAAGAATCATACGATACCAAGAATTTGGTATCAATTCTTTGAGTAATTCATTTTGAGCTGAAACTTTGTATAGAGATTCTATACCACCTATAATCTTCACCGCTTCTTGATGTATATACCCTTTTTGTTACACGTTGTATATAACAGGAGAAACTGACCGACTGACATATCAACTCACAGCCGATACTACTGGGCCTAGGAACATGAAATTTTGCACAAGGTTTCCTTTTACGATGTAGGCGAACACTAAGAAAGGATTTTCCAAAATTCACCCCCTAAGGGGATGAAACGGGGGTCCAAAGTTTATATGGAGAAATCTATTTTCACGCGGGCGAAGCCGCTGGCAAAAGCTAGTCTAAAATAAGCTATTTCTATACCTATGTTCAATATGGTTCTTCCTGGTAAATAAACTCCCTTTTTCTGTTGTGAACGACTCAAAGCTGCGATCAAAAGGCTGTCGAGAAACTACGTCGCTTCAGACTCGACTGTCGAACGCTCGAGCTAGGATTGTTAAAAAAAAATCGATACAGTGTGTGAGCAGAGGTGGCCGAGTTGTAACGGTTCCGACTTACGAGTTGTAGGTTGCGGGTTCAAACCCAGCTAGGCGCATTACTTTGTGTTATTTATTTCATCACCACTGCTCTCAAAACGGTGAAGGAAAACATCGTGATGACACCGGCATGTCCTAGAACCAAAATTCAAAGACATGTGACATCCACCAACCCGCACTGGGCCCGCATGGTGAATTACGGCCCATTCTCTCTTCTAGAGAGGAGGCCTGAGTCCCAACAGTGGAAACATTGTAAGGCCGACTATGCTATATGCTATGCTATACAAAATATTGAATATCGAAAATATCTTATGCGTGCTGGAGGCTCCAGCACGCACGCGGCAACAGGCCAGTTCATAAAAAAACAAACCGTAGGTCATACGGGTGGGAGCCGAAAATAAAAAAGGTAGGCTTGTCAACTGGTGCAGCCAGTTGACAGGGCTGCCTTTTTAAATTCCTAAGGAAAAATAAAAATAAGTAAGGCCAGCGACAGCAACCAAAGCTATGTTGAACGGAAAAACGATGAAGACAGCAATGGAGAAGTACCTATTGAAACCATTAACAAAGAAAAAAGAGGAACACTCTAAATTCAAGCAGTATTTAGAGTTACGAAGCTTTCATGTGGTGTATGTTTGCACGATATTCCGTTTACACAGCTTCTAATAAACTCAAAAAAGATATGCAAAAACGTCCTTTGATACAAGTTCAGGCGGAATCCGTACGAGCCGTAGGCGAGTGTGTTATGGAGCCGAGGACTGCAATGACCAATTTGCACTCACACACACTGCGACTCGTGGTGGTTGACGCGCGCCTCGTGAGGGATGACGCGCGCCAAGTCTGATACGATGAATGTAATAAAATTGTGGCAGGGGTGAGCACGCGCTCTTTTCTGCACTTCTCAAATCACAAATTGTACATAGTAAAACGAAATGCTATTTTTTTTCGTTCGAATTCCATTAATGAAATTTTCAAATACTGAAAAACTCAACTGTAAAACAAGAATTAAAGAGTTTCGAACACAGAGGCTTTTATGCAGGGCAAAACTGCAAAACGCAGTAACACTAGTGCATCATTGTACGAACAGCCTAAACATTTGGCATACGAGAAGCATCAAAATTGATGAAGCCACAAGTGGAATAGCTGCCAATGACTTCGAGTTACAGAATGAAAATGGTGACTGACTGAGTCATTGTGTTATGACATACTAGTAGTACATTTCAAGAACGTCATCGTGACTAATAGAAGTATTGATACTAGGTCAGGGGCTGAAGTCAAAGTGGTGTTCAACCAAAATTGTCAAATGTCCAAAATGTTTGCGATTAATCACGTGACACTTTGGTAACCCTATGCTTACAATCAGAAGCGACCGTCCGGTAACCGTCCGGACCGAGCCCAAGTCGTCGACGGCGCGTACTGTTCCACGCGCGCCACAAGGAAATGTCAGCAAATGTCCCAGCAGGGTCGAAGCCTACTGGGGCCAAAGGTCTGATTCTAAAAGGAAGACTCGGCCCTGGTACTAAAGTCAGTAAAAGTCTGACACTATCTCCCGCTCCACCCAAGAGCGGGGGATGTCATAAGATGATTTTTCAAACGAAAACAATATATAAAAAAAAAAATATTTAAATTTTATTCCCCATCCCCACGGGCTGGACAAGTTTGCCGCATGCCGATCGAGCTGTGGGCCCGTAAAACACAAAACAACGACGACGCGCGACGTCGCGGCAGGCCAAGGGGATGGTGGAACGACTTAGATGTCTTCCTTGGAAATTGGCATCAGGTGAGGAGACCAGGGAAACATAGAATGATTGGAGGGAGTCTTGCCCAGCAGTGGGACAGTATAGTATATGCTGAACTGTCGACGTATTTATTTATTTAATTAAAGTTTTCAATACTTGATTGTTCATTGTGTGCCAAAAATATATTCCTTTCTTTATGTAATAATATAATCGTTCAATTGAATTCTACATGGTACGTAGCTCACAAACAAAAAGTATTTAAAATAAAAATGGCGTATAAAACCAATTACAACATACAGTAAGTTAATCCAGAATTATCGTGAAACTGAATCAGGAAAGTGAAACACGAAATAAACAAAATACTGCATTAAATCATCCGAAAGGCTTGCATAAGCCAAAAAAAGCACGCAAAAACTGAAACCAATTATATACTTCCAGTTAAAAACAACACATTAAAGTTCAATAATAAAAACAACAAAGGAAACAAACACAATTCATTACATAAAATAAATTGCATAAATTCCTTTCACATATTCCCAAAAATTCATAAAATATTTATTCATTTGAGCAAAAGCAACAAAAATTTGCTGGTTTAATAAATCAAAGAGCCCAATAATACTTTGTAATTAATGAAGTGGCAACAGTCAAAAAGCCATTTTGTATTGCTTGCAGAACATAAGGCCGTCACGTCCAGGTAACCAAATTCAGCGTTGGTCACACCACTCACCAATGACTATCAGTGTTCCGCAAAGGGTGTGCCGTGGTGATTAGTTGGTGTGCCTCGAAAAAACCAAGGTCCACTCAAAGTTAATAGACATGCGGAAAAAAATGTACCAACCTATAGGGTTGAAACTCTTGGGCCGTGGGGTCCGAGTGCACATTCGCTTTTTAAAGAACTATCCAAACGCTTAGTTGACACTTTGTGTGACCCAAGGGCTGGCTTTTACCTCGGTCAGAGATTAAGCATTGCCATACAACGTGGCAATGCCGCCAGTCTTATAAGATCAATTTGTTGTCCGTCCGTCAGTCTGTCTGTCTGTCAAGACCCTTTAACTCGAGTACACGTGGAGGTATCGAGTTAAAATTAAAATCATACCAGTCAGACGTCCCTTGAAGCTGTAAAAAAATCAAATTTCTGAGTTAATGAAAAAATAGATACGGCCGTTTATGTCGCAAAAAACGTATATTTCGACAATCTTAAGGAAATCAAAATTCATAGGGTATTTCCCATTGACCTAAAATCCTGAAATTTGGCATGAAGCCAGTTCTTATAGCACAAGTATAGAAAAAAACCTGAAAACTGAAAATTTGTTGTTACGTTACGAAAAAAAAAACTTTTTTGCGATTCGGAAAAATCTTCGTAACTCAGTTCGGGCATTGAACTATCCTCATAGGTAAGTTTGTACGGAACCCTCAGTTCGCGTGTCCGACTCGCACTTGCCCTGGTTTTTTTATTCACTGTTAATATTCGCAAAATATTCTCCAGTGTTATAGGCAAAATTATGGTGTCTGTTCTCCAAATGTAATTAATGAAGAGTTGATGTTGAGTTTTTGACAAGATTTAATAGACTAAAGTTCAGTGGCTGTTATAATTATTTGTAAATTTTTTCCTAGTGAATACTTTCTAGTGTATGTACTACGCACTAGATTACGCGTGTAATTCATACACCTTGAACATTACATGTTGAACGGAACGCGTAAGTGCCACGAAATTCATGGCACTTAAGACATTTTGGTCGCGAAAAAATATCATCTAAAAGTTATCGTAGCGCTGTATGTTTCAATAGTTCTATTAAACGGCGTAATGCCAATGCAGCGAACTTTTGTTTTAACTTTTCAGTATTTTGACAAATAGTTTCCACGACCTTGCTTGTCTATCACTAGAATTTAAGTCGATGGGTACATTCTTGTATCTAAAGTATCCATATAACTGGACAATATGTGAAACCATTGAAACAGGCGCGACTGTCGTAAAATAGAGCTGAAATTTTTATCTTATATCAATGAAGTTTGCCGAGAAGGCTCATTCAATATAGACAGTGTTTTTTTAGAGGTTTAGTATTTAAAATGAAATAAAATACGTAAATAATTAAATACTATATATAAATTAAGCACGTAATATTGTGATGCCATTAGTGCTTAAACATGATTTCGGGCATATTATGCAACGCCACGCCACGGCTATTATAATTTTACGAAGTTCATACCCGGAATTTCTGCAGAAATGTATTATAAGCATTAGCTTGTCACGGGACAAAACGCCTTATATTTCCTTCATTTTGTTGAGGTGTAAAGTACTAAAGCCCCCTGGCGAAAGCCACTAGTTGCGCAAGTTCGCACAACCGCTGGAGACCGTCCAAGAGACGTGCAATCGAAACGATTGACAGATGCGTACGAGATAAACTAACAGTTGGTTTAATAGCTTTCGGATACAGCAGAGATGAAGAAACTGTTACAGTATTAAGTATAAGATTATTTTGTGTACTTTAGCACAAAAAAAAAATCACGTGCTCGCGGCTCAAGGCACGCATTTGACCACTATCTCACCTGCCCCACTAGCCAAGTTGCGATCGTTTCGTTTGCGCCTCGAGTAGGCCACGCCTTCTATTCCTTTGTTCTAACCACGTGACTGAGCGTTGAGATGACGTCAGAACAAAAGAATCGGAGGCATGGCCTACATGAGGCGCTCGACGCAAACGAAACGATCGTAACTTGGCTAGGGGGGCTGATGATAAGGGATGATGTGTGTTGATGTGGTAAACGACAGAGCACGCTTACGCTTAATTATTAAAGGTTTAAAAGCGTGATTGAAAATTTAAAATATGTATTAAATTTCGTAACTAAAGCTATAGGTATATTTCTATGCTTACGATTTAATTACTTTTATCTCTGCAGGTAATATGGAGTTTTATCTAAAATAAACGTTTTTTTTTTTATTGATGATAGGTTCGCGCTTGACCGCTATCTCACCTGATGGAACGCGACGATACGGTTGACGATGGAGCGCGCTTACCTAGAAGTAGCCTATTCACTCTTGACTTAAAGACTCCCGGGTTGTAGCCATAAGGAATCACAGACTCCGGCAAAGAATTCCACTCCTTAGCTAGGGAGTTAATATTAAAAATAGTTTCTAAGTTTATCTAGGATATTACTGATACCCCGTGCCTCGGAAAGCACGTTAAAATGTTGGTGTCGGTTGTCATTCGTAGATCCTGAAGCTGTGCGTGCCAGACTGGTACGTGTGGAGGCGGCAGCGACCGCCATTGCTGGCCGTACCTGCTGCCAGAATCAACCTACTATCAAAAGCACCCCTCACCCGCACAATATGTATACTAAATCTAGTGCATGAGAGGATTGACCTATTTTCGAGCCATGAGAGTGAATTCGCAAGAATTTTATTAAATTTTGTTAGTTATATTTAAATATTAGTTACGTTTGATTTTATGTTTTATGGGTTAACGTTAAGTTTTTCATTTTATATTTTATGCGCTTATTTAATTTTTATAGTTAGTAGTATATTTTGTAATAGAGTTTAATGTTGTTTTAGATTTTTTGGTAAATGTTAGTGTAAAATGACTGTTTTTATCAATTATTTTTTTTGTTTTTGATTTTGGAACTAGTTTTGTATTAGGTTCAGCCTGTAAAGATAGTGTTTATTTAATAAATAAATAAATTATTATCTTTGACAGTCTTTATAGTTAATCAGACGCCAGAGAATCTGGCCATCAGTCTAACTAAGGAGTATTGTGTTGTCTAGAAACTGGGCTGTGGAGGTTTGGATAGGCAGTGGCTCCATTTAAAATATGGGTATTCAGCCGCATCAGATTAAACTGGAAGTCGATCCCAGGCTAGTTAAGGAAAAGTTAGCGAGATGATTGAATTGAAAAGTACTATAACCAATAGATCGACTACTAAGGGCTTCTTTTTTTAAGTGTGGAAATCATATAATGACTTCTCCCGCTCTGGGCGGAGCGAGGGCGTGTCAGACTTTTACTGACTAAGACCATACCTATGTCCTTCAGTTGCCCTTTGCGTTGTAGGACTACGGGTTTCCTTTTCAGAAATTTTCCGCGGTCTTAGCTAGCGGTTATCGGCCCAGCTGGGCCCCTACGGTTTGCTGACATCTCTTTGAGGGCTACGCGCTGTTGATGACTGGGCTCGGTCGGGTCAATTACCGGGCAGCCGGACGGCAAGCTACCCATTTCTCGACGTCCGCAAGCCCACGTCTACCGTGGCTGGTAGTCGGGGTCAGAATCTCGGTGGCTGGGGCGTGAGGACATTCCTTCTCTCACGCGTGCGACCTCCTCCTTCGCTAGCCTCCTCGTCCTCCTCGCTTCGGACCATAGCCCGAAACAGAGCCCGACACGAGTGGATCGACCGCTAAGGGCTGAAACTGCTTAAAGCGCCCGCAATGAAGCCCCATTTGTATGGAACCCATACAAAAGTGGCTCCATTGCGGATCCCCACAACGGAGCCACATTACCGTTGCGGCCATCTCCTCCGCTCGCATTACTACTTCAGAAAGAGGTAGCCACTGTCTTTTCCCTCTCGCTACAGACCATGGCCTGAACCCGGGCCGAGCGCGAGAGGTCGCTCCCGATCACTGCCTTGAGGACAAAACGGTGCTCCGCCCAAGAAGACTTCCACCGTATGCTCCACTGTGTCTTCAAGCGCGGGCGGTCCGTACAAAGATGACACCCAGGCGTTTTTTTCCAGCTGTTTCCGAAACAGGAACCTCCCGAACTGGCCATGTCCGGTAAAGACTTGCGTCAGGCGAAAGCTGAGGACGCCATGTCGTCTTTCTAGCCGCACCTCAAAGCCCAGACCGTGATCTGCGTATCTTTGCTTCTTCTATGTCAAATCCATTCAAAGATTCTCTGTAAAAAGTCACATATAGTGATAAGACCGTCCATTGTTACACCTTCTTCATTTAAGCTCATCGGCAAGATACACTCGTAAGTCTTGATTCGAGCATCGACGAAGTTTTGCTAGCCGCCGGTTTTTTCTACCGGTTGCATTTCGGGGAGTGTGCGTCGGCAATGCTTAATTTAATTCCGCCAAGCCTGTCCCATCATCGGACCAACATAATAATCAGATTGTTTTTCCATCATTTTTTTAGTTTGTTTTGAAATGCATAAAGTGCTGCTCCATTTTGTGTCCATGCAATTTCTGTGTTGCTTGAAAAAGATCGCGGAATGCGATGAGGCTGCCAATTGTGTGTTATTAAATTTAAGGTTCAAATTGTACTATTTATTATCTTGCTGTACAATCACTTCATAGTATAAAATAAAGTCGCTTCCCGCTGCTTGTCCCTATGTATGCTTAGATCTTTAAAACTACGCAACGGATTTTGATACGGTTTACGCATCCAAGAGGAAGGCTTATAAATATATAATATAGTAGAAAAACTATAAGTTTAGGTTTCTAATGTGATTTCGTAAATAAACACTTTTTTTGCGCTTACATTGCAAACGCTAGCTGAACCCTACGAGATAGATCAAAATAATGTACCACAGTATTGTACACGTTCAAAAGGTCTACAAAAAAGTCCGCCATGGTATTTGTCTATCTCTTAGGGATAACTCCCAATAACTATTTTTATTTTTGGTAAAAAGAATCCTTTTTGGAAGAAGAATAAAGCCTTTTTTACAAAGCTATTTTAAGCAATATACAGCATTAATCCTTATCCAATTAAGTACCTAAAATACTCGTACATTGTGCATTTAATACAGATCAATATGGCCCTTTAAAGTAATGTAATTTAAATGTATATTTTCGAAGATATTACTGATTTAAAATGCAGGGACATAGCGGTTGCGGTGGTATCAGCAGTGCACCCGTGCGAAGCCGGGTTGGGTCGGTAGTGAAGTATATACCAATAAATAAATTGTCTTTCCACGCGGAGAAGCCGTTAGGCAAACTGTGTCCTGATAATGTTCCAAAATGATTTTAGTGGCAGTTAAAAATAGTCAGACAGGCATGTTTTATAAATAACTGGCTACATAGTGCAGATCTAAAGGCCGCTGCATATCTATGCCGAGCGATAATAAACAAATAAATGTTCTACTTGCGATCAATCAGCTTCTGTGCTTCTCTAGAAAAGTCACTGGTTTCGTTAAGATAGATTCATTTTTTTTCTGCGGTAGGAAGTCTTTGGCCAAGTCATAATTATGGTGGTAAGTCTCCTCCTTGAGGCGCGACTGGAAAGACCTCACGGCGTCCTTAGCTTCCGCATGATGCAGGCCCTCACGGGCATGGTAAGTTCGGGAGGTTCCTGCATCGGATTCGTGCGGAAGAAACGCCCGGGTGTCATCATTGTGTTGACCGCCCGGAGGACACGGTAACGCGGAACGCGTGAGGCAACGGTCCTCACGCCTCAATCGCCGCCGGGATTCCGATTCCGATTTCCGGCCACCGAAGGCGCGGGCTTGCGAATGGCGAGCAATAGGAAGCTCGCCGTCCGATCGTCCGGTAATCGTCCAGACTGAGCCCTTGTCGACGACAGCGCGTACTGTTCCAAGCATCTCCGAACATAGCCCTTTCCATTGCCCTTTGGGTGACTTTAAGCCTTCTGATGAGACCCTTTGTGAGAGACTACGTTTCAAAGCCATATGTCATTACCTACCGGTTGGTAAGTCGTCGTAGAACGGATTTATGTCTTGACTATGTTTAATTCGGTTTAGGTATTATTATTTTTATCATCTGAACCGAATTCCCTAACAACCAATGATCTAAATAAATGTATATCAAAATGACGGCGCCAACAATCACAAAATATTTACTAAAATAAACATTAATGTTAGACGTATGAATAGAGAGCCTTACTTAACCTTGTCCAAAATTGTCTCTGTCTGAAGGACGACGCTACTTAACTTACGTATTACGATAAACATAAACAGGTAGACAATCCTTCAAATTAGCCGTCTGATCTTCACAAAATATTACCAAAAAAAACTGTAACTACACAGAAAAAAACGTAATAATTTAAATGTCGTGGCCAGATCTTAGAAATTGACATTATAATGATATGGCCAAGTAAAACTGGCCTACTTTCTTTAGATCTTTTATTATCATAGAAAATGTTAATATAAGCAAACGTTTACATTTAACGATCTGCCCCCCCGCCAAGTTACAAATCGTTTCGTTCGCGCCGAACGCCTCGAGTAGGCCACGCCTCCGATTCCTTTGTTCTGACCACGTGACTGAGCGTTGAGATGACGTCAGAACAAAGGAATTGGGAGGCGTTGCCTACTCGAGGCTTTCGGCGCGAACGATACGATTGTAACTTGGCTAGGAGGGGCTGCTGGCCAGTTTTAGTAGGCCATATCGAAAAGTGATCAATTCAATCAAATCAAATTCTAAGATCAAATTCTAAGATCTGGACACGACATAGGTATGAACAGGGTTAGGTTTGATTGGCCGTCTTTTAGTAAAGAATGTAAACAACTTTCATTCCGAGATCAATTCTGAAACAAACATATAAAAAAAAATTGTATTGTCTGATTGTAATATCAAAATTTTTTTTTTATTACCAAATGCCTAAGAAAGTATATTCAATACCTACAAAAAACACAATTTTGGAAAATCCTCTGTTAGTGCTCGCCTACGTCATATAAGGAAATCTTATGCTCTTGCATTTCAGACCTGTACCATGACGTTTAAAGTAAGATTGTTTTATTATTATTTCCAGTGTGGGTAAGAGATGGCGCTAGACAACCTGTATAGCTCTGTCTCTTACCCACACTAGAATGAAAAATCTTACTTTGAACGTCATGGTAACCCCGCATGTCCCAGTAGTTTCGGCTGTGCGTTGATATGTCAGTCGAGTCAGTTTATCCTGAAGATAGATGACTAAAACATAGTTTTCGATAATGTAGGTATTTCTGTTCAAATGATAAAATTCTTCAGTAGTTGCTCATAATGTTTACATACAATAAATAATTCTACGGTTCGTTTATAACTGTTCCTTGCGTCATTCAGTATTTTTATCATAATACTGCTTGGCATCGAGAGTGGACGCCGCGCCGTGACGATCACACGTAATAAAATATTTACCAGTACTTATAGTACATAAGTAGGTTTATGTATTGTCTTTTTTTTTCGATGGAAAATCATTAAAGATTCGCTCTGGGTGGAACGAGAGGGAGTGTGAAACTTTTACTGAACCCACCTTATATTTACTGAACCCACCTTATTTTTACTGAACCCACCTTATTTTTACTGAACCCACCTTATTTTTACTGAACCCACCTTATTTTTACTGAACCCACCTTATTTTTACTGAACCCACCTTATTTTTACTGAACCCACCTTATTTTTACTGAACCCACCTTATTTTTACTGAACCCACCTTATTTTTACTGAACCCACCTTATTTTTACTGAACCCACCTTATTTTTACTGAACCCACCTTATTTTTACTGAACCCACCTTATTTTTACTGAACCCACCTTATGTTTACTGAACCCACCTTATGTTTACTGAACCCATCTTATTTTTTATTTTATTTTTAAGGTAGAAAATCACCCAATGACTTTTCTCGATCTAGGTTTGAACGGTAGGGCGTGTCAGACTGTTACCGACTAAAACCACACCTATGTTCTTCAGTTACCCTTTACGTTCTAGGATCACGGTTTCTTTTCAGAAAATGCCTGCGGCCCTAGTGGGCATTGGACCCTGCTGGGCTGGAGGAGTACGTGGAGACTTGGGCTTGTTTCCAGATACAGCCGGACGGCGAGCTACCTACTGCTCGGCGTCTGCAAGCCCGCGCCTAGCGTTGCTGGTAGTCGGGGTTGGGTTAACGGGCGGGTGTCTACATAATGTGGACCTCCCGGAGGACAGGCTGGAACGTACGGTAAAGGTGTGCCTAGGCAGTGCTTAGGCAGATATTGGCCGTATCTTCGCGGCAGCTGGGGCGTGAGTATGTACGTTCCAAAACGCGTGCGGCCATCTCCTTAGCTAGCATTACTGCTTCGTAGAAGGCAACTTTGGAAAATTTTCTTTTGTACAAAATTAACGAAGAAAGTATTTGTTCGTATGTGTAGGTATAATTGAAAAACGTCGTTTGATACACGTGGAGATTTGTCACTGAACCATTAGGCTCCATAACACCCTCGCCTGTATGGCTTGGGTGAAATTCGCCTCGGTTGCAATGTTATACTTTCTCAACTTGTATCAATTTAGGTATTATACTGTTTTTCCACAATTTATTACACTTATCATATACATTTATCATATCACGCTTGGCGCTAAGCAACCCCCACGAGTCGCGCGTCGACTCACGCTTGTTTATTTCTTTGTGTGTGTGTTGAAAAACGTCGTTTGATACACGTGGACATTTGTGACTGCAGCACTAGGACGTCTCGGTTGCAATGACATACTTTCTCCACATTGTATCAAAATGTACTATTTTCGAACTATTAAAATGGGTCTGGCACCGCTTAACCCATACAACATTGTGTGTTGCCCCTCGCCCACGGCGACTTTTTGTGGCGATTCTGTCGCGCGTTTCGTATTGCGCGCTTCAGAATCGCTACTAACGCGCGTTAATTACATTTGAAAGCGCTGTAAAAAATATGCCAACGCGACTGTATCGAAGCGAACGCGCTGCAGCATCGCTACAAAAAGTCGCCGTGGGCGAGGGGCCTAAAGCTAAATGAAGAATTTATTTTCACATTTAATGAATTTATGACATTTACTATTTTTATTTGCTATGTTAGGGACATTTGTATTTCATTTAATTTGAGTTGTATATCCGATTTTTTTTTTCTAATTATAACTTTATTCTCTAAAAATTGTACTTATACCTGTTTTATGTATTGTTTGTAATTACTGTGCCCGACAGGGTCCATGTACACTTGTTTAACTGCTCTTAAGATCTTATGTAACACATGTGATGTCATCATCATCATCATTTCAGCCGAAAGACGTCCACTGTTAGACATAGGCCTCCCCCAAGCGTCGCCAAAACGACCGATCCTGTGCTTCTCGCATCCACCGCACTCCCTCGACCCTCACCAGGTCGTCGATCCACCTTGTGGGAGGCCTTACAACGCTGCGTCTTCCGGTGCGCGGTCACCACTCTAGAAACTTTCGGCCCCATCGACCATCCGTTCTACGAGCAATGTGCCCTGACCACTGCCACTTTAGTTTGGCGATTTTTCGGGCTATGTCGGCGACCGGTTCTCCTGCGGATATCTTCATTCTTTATGCGATCACGCAAGGAAACTCCGAGCATAGCCCTTTCCATTGCCCTTTGAGTGACTGTAAGCCTTCTGATGAGGCTCATTGTGTGTGATATAGCAATAAGGAATTGAATTGAATTGACAATTAATGTCAATGACAAAACGGTCATTACGACAAGCGTAGGCATAAATTCACACACCGACGAGATATATAGAAAAGCGTTTTCATGTCCTCAAACGCGCGCCCGATACGGCGTATCTGAACGTCATGCACTCGACTCTTGTGACTATGAGATAACGCCGATCCGCACGTTGTCGAGCCCAATTGTTCCTGACACAAAAGTCAGACTTATCCTTCATATTATATTTGTGCCAGTACACTCAGGTTTAGAATTCTAAACGGTTCCAAATATAACCTACTCATCTATACAACCTTTTAGTATATGCGAAACCTGAAACACCTGTCTAGTATTTTTATGTAAATAATCTATGTACAAAATTTCAAAACTGTATTATGATAAATCACAAAGATATAAGCCTGTTATGGTACCTGATTGGCAACATAAATACATGGTCACCGGGCCACCCGGGCGACTAAGGAACAACTCCTCAGTCACCCGGGTGGACCGGTGCTTCCGCACCCAGCTGTGCGCTGGCGTTTAATGCCCGCTATGACCTGCCGTAACCTATTTTGTACTTAGTGTCGGTGATATCCAACTTGTGACCTTTTTTAAAAAATTTTGTATTAAGGAAACTGACTGATACATTTTTTTTTAAATTTGTAAACTGCATGTAAGTATGTTGTTGTTGTTGTGTATTGTTGTTGTTTTGTTAGTATGTTTGTGTTGTTGTGGTGTCGTTTGTTGTAGTTGTGTGTTGTGTGTTGTGTGTTGTTGTTGTTGTTTGTAAGTTATTTTTTTTTATTAATGTATGTTTAGTTTATAAATTTCTATTGTAAAATGCCTTAGATCTCCTCCGCAATGTTGCACAAGTATTTGTAAATAAATAAATATTAACACAGCCGAAACAAATGGGTCTAGGAACGTGAAATTTTGCACAAGGCTGCTTTTTATTATGTAGGCGAGCACAAAAGGGTTTTTTGAAAAACCCGGGGAATTTGTTTATATGCAAAATTTTATTCCTTTAGCCCATATACTTGAAACTTAGCATAACTATGTAGTAACCCAAGATAATAAAAAAGTTTTACATTATTTGTTTTTCATAAGCTTCCCTTTAAAATTATTTAAGGGGTGTTATATTATCTTGTGAAAATGGGAAAATCTTATTCCTTGGGTTAATAAACTTGAAATTTGGCACAAATTCCAATCAAAATAAATATAAAGACTGCCACTATTAGTTTTTAAAACTACCTACTAAATATGGTTTAAGGGGTTTTATAGGAAACTAGCTTCTGCCAGCGGCTTTGCCCGCTTGAAAATAAGTTTTTCTATACAAACTTTGGACACCCGTTTCATCCACTTAGGGAGTGTATTTTGGAAAATCCTCTCTTAGTGCTCGCCTACGTCATAAAAGCAAGCCTTGTGCAGAATTTCATGTTCCTAGTCTCAGTAGTTTTGGCTGTGCGTTGATATGTCAGTCAGTCAGTTTCTCCTTTTATATATATAGATTATCAAAATGTACAACAAGTGCAGAAAGTTTGTCATTGCCACCAAGGCGGAATTTGCAAGAGTCATAGGCGAGTGTGTTATGGAGCCTAGTGCTGTGTCTGTGAGTGACCGATTTGTACGTGTATCAAACGACTTTTTTTAATGCACTTACAAAAATAAGTAAAACTAAAACCCGAATACGACAAAAAAAACGACAAAACAATTTTCAGGGTGCTGAAATAAACAAGGTAGTTTAAAAAAAACAAGAACAGAACAAAAAGAAAAGCCGTAGTCACACGTTATTAAAGTGTTCCGGTTGGTACCTATATCTCATATTTTTTTATATCTTATTATTTTTTAACACATGACAATAGCGCCATTTGAGCAATATTTTGGAAATGTACACGTGATGCCCTTTTAAATGATACCAAACACGGCGTATTTATCTCCATTAAAAAAAATACTTTTTGTCCGCTAGAGGGCGCCATATCGAGTTTTGTGACACGTCACGTGGCCTTTGTTCAGCGGACAATTAAGACGGTTCTAACGATATCTCATAAGTCGAGTTCCGATAAGTAGATTAGGAGCTATGAGGGAACAGATGAACATACATACATACATAGGCTGTCAAAATCATAACCCTTTCGCTTTGCCATAGTCGGGTAAAAATGAATAAACGGAGGTTGACCGGCGACTCGTGGGGGGCGACGCGTTAAATGTAATAAAATCGTGGCGTGGGAGAGCACGCGCACTTTACTGCACTAGTACGGAAAAAAGTCCACTGCGTGCCTAAAAGCGGTGGGATAAGAGCGACTATTATGAAAAAAGTTTTTATGAAAACACAAGCTGCTGTCATACAAACACACTCACAAACTTTCCTTTATAATATTAGTCTGACTCTCGCGAACGAAGTCGCAGGCAATGTACTAGTATGCGTATAATAGAAACATACCTACTTCTTAAAGTATAAACGCTCCGAGTCACGAGCTGTTTTACCGCACGCAACAGGTTTCTCATGTCTAGCAGAAGTTTTATAAAAGTACAGAAGAATTAGGTAGAGTTATTCATGTACTTATACTGATTTCATACAGATTAAAGTGGATATGCCTCAAAGCCCGAGAATAATTTTAAAGTGCAGATTTTTTTTTTATGACACTGTCAGAAATATAGCAGAACAAATTTCTTCCTGCATTATTGACAAAGAGGAAGAAATGTATACATTTGCTAACTTCATCTCATTTGACGTAGAGAGATCTTTTTCAATGAAAAATACTAATAATAATATTTTATTTGTCTTATCTATCTCTGAGGTTTTTATTGTGAGTTTGTTTCGGTGTTTCTTCTCAGGGTAGTCAGCTAGGAAACACCGGCCTCATCTAGTTTAAAAATTACGAAAAAAAAAATTGACGTGTAAAAGTATTATTTTAAACCTATTTACAAAATAAATATCATTTATCATTATTTATTTGTAATATTGGCCACACGGGATTTTTCATTAGAAATCCCGGGAAGATCTATATTAATATCAACATTTGGATGCAAGTTCATAAATATCTCTACCTAATTCTGACCCCTGATTATGACTTAGACAACAGTATCTAAGTCATAATCTCCTCTCTCCTTTTTTTGTGGGAAAACGTCAAATGACTTCGTGGAGCGGTGACAGACTTTCACTGATAAAAATCCACCTGTGTTTCTTCACTACCCTTTTGCGTTCCAAGACTGCAGTAACTCATTCGAACAATGAAAATTAAATTATGAATTTGAAGATGAGTACAACATCAACGTACTCGTAGTTATTAGTCTAGGGGTGTTTTTAATATTATGCGGTTTTGATCACGCATGCGGGATTGCCACGCACGCGTAACTCCCGCAAATGTCCATTTCATAAAAGTATTTATTGTAATGCATGGAATACGCACGCAAGACGCGTTTTTTTGCATATTTAAATTTTCTGCTTGCGGGGCAATCCCGCATGCGTGATGAAATCCGCACGATATTAAAAACACCCTGTATATTTAATTCAGAAACCAATCCTGAGCCTTACATTACTGGGTTGAAAATTACCAGCTAACAAAGAAATGCTCTGCCGTTTTTTATCTTCATATAATATAATGCTAGCTTCTGCCCGTGACTTCGTCTGCGTGAATATCGGGTGTTGCGGACACAAAGTCGAAATCGAAGCCAGTTAAAATGAAGCCGATTTCCTTCCATGGAATTCAAGCGGAGTAACGTACCAAATTTCATTAAAATCGGTTGAGTAGTTTAACCGTGAAAGAGTAACAGACATACAGAATTACTTTAACATTTATAATATCGACGGTTGAAAGGCTAATTGATCTAAACGACATTTTTCCAATATTGAGTTTTATACATATTCGGTATCAGCAAATTTTTCTCCGTCGTTTGAGTCAGGTTTCAATTTTTTTTTTTTAAATGTCGCTTAGATCAATTTGCCTTTCAACCGTCGATATTAAGTATGGATTATAAATTATAAATATTATAAAGCATAAATATGAACGTATCTAACCCACTGGTCCCATTTTTATGATCTATTATTGTACTATTCCAAACTTTAGATTTAAGCTGTCTGAGTGATTTAATCCTGAGTCTAGACTGAGATAGTTGCACCTATACTTATCTCCGTAGGTCAAACATTCAAACGCCACTGACGCCGCTATAAACGTGGCAACAAACTGGACCCAAAAACTTTGAGGGCAGAGAAAAGCATCGATTGAAGAAGAAGAAGATCTCCGTAGGTATATAAATACGTAAGGATGAAGGGAGTTCCAGTAGGCTGCACCCACTCCAGGATGTTGGGCTACTGATACGACATTCAATGATGGACGCCAAAATAGTGACAGCTTCACTCAAAAATCAGGTGTGTCAGGTGTCAGACACACAAAACTACATCACGATATCCACTAGTAATCAATTTGCGAATAATTAAAACTGCCAATGAAGTTCACTCGAAAAAATCCGGCCATAATTTTCTTTTGACAGTTTGCTACCGAGAGGCGCTTGATCAACTTCTCATTCTTCTGTCTTCGTCACTTGTCATGAATGCTACAGTTTATAAAAAACCTTTTACAAAAAAAAATACAACCGACTTCAAATTAAAAAAAAAACACTGAAAATTGCCAAATATCTTTAATTTCTGAAGTCGGTGTTTCTATAATAGTTATCTCTATTCGTTATTTAACACCGACTTTAGAAATTAAAGTTATTTTGCACTTTTCAGTTTTATATATTGAAGTCGGTTGTGGTATATTTTTTTTGTAAAAAGTTTTTTATCTTATACTTTTTAGTTATGGTACCGCCACTAAACATTACCCCTCAGCCGAACTTAAGTACCTTATAGCCAGAGTGCATCTCATAACAAACACGGTTAGGTAACATAAATTTATTACAGAGTTCCGGTACCATCCTTCCGGCTTCATCATCAGATCAGATCGATATATCCCCTCTCCCTTTTCTTTCAGCCAGCCATAGACGCGCACAGTGAACCAAAATAAATTAGTAGGTACTCACATAATAATTTAAAAAAAGAGTAGTATCATTGAGACTCAAAATGAATTATAAGCTTAAGCATAATCAGCCTTTTTAATGTTCCCACTGCTGGGACTCAGGCCTCCTCTCTAGGTGATGGAATGGGCCGTAATCCACAATGCGGGCCCAGTGCGGGTTCGAAGAGATGTGACATCCACCAGAAATAATAACTTAATTGAAAAATCGACCAGAAATGTACAGAAAAAAAAAGGTAAATCTCTCTCTTTGGGCAATAATTGCTTTGTCCTATCTACTATATTATTTATCACGTAAATGTCACCGAATAAAAACATGTATATCTTTAACTATAAAAATGCATTTAAGTATAAATAGTCGGAAACATAAACTTTGATTTTTGAGTGTGTGAAAAGATTTTTTTTTTAAATAACATTTTCGGTTTCAAATTATTCAGTTTTAGTGCGATTCTTTATTATAAATAAAATGCAGAATGGCCAAGAAGAAATGAAACAACAAAGATAATAATAAAAGAGCTAATTTTACAAATTACAACTTCCATACGACAGCGTCCAATAGAGCTTCGTAATTGTAAAAGGATGCCTTAGTAACAAGCACTTAGACTGTATATACGGTATTTGTATTGTTTTAAATTTGCTTGATTAAACCATTTTCATTACTACCTCAAGATAATTACGATGTAAACTAAATTTAAGGCATACTATAAATAAATATTGATGGCCAGCGGATCGTGAAATTGTTGGGCTCTGGCCTAACACTACTTGGGCCCGGGCCCACTTTAATCAAAGTAATTAGCATTTTGTTTAAAATCAGTCTCATCATCATCTTTTCGACAATAATCAATCAAAGAAGAAATTTCGTTCCATCACCCCAGAAAACTTTGAGTGGCTAAGAGTTACCTTATATGTTTAACTTGAAAGACTGAATAACAAAGGCTGAACTTGAACATCAACGTTGAGTGCTTGTAAACCATTCTATTTACCCACCATATTAGCAGCGAGTGAAGGAACTACATCCTATAATAAGACAGTAGTAAGTACCATACATTTTTTATAAAAAGTTTTGTCAAATAGATTAAGCCGTGTTGTAGATTGTTTTTAATTAGATTCCGGGGCCCATTATATCAATAAGGACCAGGGCTGCTGCCCATTTAGCCATTAGGTAGATCCGGCCATGTTGATGGCGAGCAAATCTTAAGGTCTTTAAGTCAAGAGTGAATAGGTTACTTCTAGGCAAGCGTACTCCATCTTCGGCCACATCATCGCTTACCATCAGGTGAGACAGTGGTCAAACGCAAACCTATAAATAATAAAAAAAAATAAACTGTTCGTAGTCAAATTGGATAACAAATTCCAATTCGAACACCTTTTTTGTCACAATCAAAACTGAGACTGTCAATTATTTTGTAAATTTGAATTTTATTTGTTCAAACTTTTCGAAATATTGATAGACAAAACTATGATGCAAACACGTTTTTTTTTAATTTATTGTCTTTTATCAACTCAAACGTCTTTGACACTAAATTTTACCATATAACAAAAGAATCAGAGATGTGCCGACTAGCCGATCTAGACCTAATCGGCAGACTAGTTGGCCAAGCCGATTATGGTTTCGAGGACATTTGGCAATTTGCATGACGCGATTCGCATCAATCATGCCAAAAAATATCTAGTGCTTGGATTTTTTCTACCTACCGGTTGATTTTATGGGAATAATTGACCAATTGGTCAATTATTCCTGTAAAATTAAGCGTAAACAGACTTGTTGACGTTACTGACTAGTCGTTAGCTATACCTCTGAAAAGATTCTAATTTGTGGTAGCTCTAAGCAAATGTAATTTTCTTTGTGTACAACAGTTTTATTCCGTTCTATTTTATTTACGTAAGTAGCCGAAATATAATGAGTGCTTATTGAGACTGGAATTGTGTGGAAAAGAATCTTTGAATCATTTTTACGAAAATAGAAATTGATGAAATGGTAGTCAATAGAAATGTCCTCATTAAGACCGGTTATTTGTTACACGTGTGAGGTCTTAGCGTGGTTCGTGTTTCTGTGTTAAAGGTATACATAGAAATTACTCAGTAGGAAGAAGTAAGGAATCCTTTATTATCAACATTTGCTTGTTCCCTCGATTTCAATTGTCTTTTATTAGAGTTGTTTATTATTAATACATGTAACAATAAAATTCAAAGACTTAAAAATTAGATCATTTATTTTTAAATTTTATTTATTTATTTAAACTTCATGTACAGTCGTGGTACATATACTCAATGCAACAAGGCAATCTCTACCAGTCAACCTTTGGGTTAAAAAGGCAACACAGTGATAGGTGTCCACAGTAAATAAATACTTATTAGATAGGTATAACAAATATAATGAAGTCTCATTAAATTAAGATGCCTAAAATAATAAAAAAATACAGTAAATGCTAAAATTAATTAATTTTCTTAACACAGTCGACGTATTTCGGCTCCATAAATAGCACTTTTTTGCATCGATCGATTGTCAATAGGAAAGAGGAACGACTCAGATACCGTGAATACCTACAAGATATCTTATCGTTAGAGGTAATACTTCCACCAATAACTAGTAGTATTCCTCTAAACCAATTAAATACCCATATTTACTTCTTAATTTATTAAAACTTCATGCAACACAAAGGTACAAAGGCGGACTTAATGCCTTAGGCATTCTCTACCAGTCAACTAAGGGTAGTGAAGAGAAAACATGGTAGATCCATAAAAAAAGAAAAGATTAATAGTAAAACATATACATAAACATTTAATATAATAATTTACCATACATACCAGCTAATTATAAAATGATATTTACTAAATAATTCAGATTTTCAAGTCTAATTAACGCTGTGGGAAAGTTATCTCAGTTCCCCATACTGTCAGAGATTTATTCACACTAAATAAAAGGAAAAGTAAATAAAGGGTTTATTTTGTATTGTTGGTACAAAGAGGCTGGATGTCTAAGGTTTAAATATATTTGTGTCAATGAAAAAGGAAAGTAAATAAAGGGTTTATTTTGTATTGTTGGTACAAAGAACACATGTAAGGTTTAAATACCAGACCACTCAAAAAGTTTTGCGAAAAACAGTTTTGACGTGACAACGTCTTATAAATTGGTTTGCCGGGTGACACTTCAAGAAACTGCGTTACGCTCCGCTCACGTTATGCGCTCACAATGAGAGCGAGTGAGAGGCACGCGTCCCTTCCACTCACACGATTTTACCACTCAAAGTCGTTGTCACGTAAAACTTTCGCCCGTATACCGACTTTACAGGCAACCAATTTTTTATGTTTAAGGCACTGGCGACTTGTAATTATTTTGAAAACTTAGGTTATTTAAAAGCAAAAATACCATTGAAATTATCGTGGTCATTTAAAAATGGATCTGCGTCGAGAACATTTTCGTGCGATGATTTTTTACGATTTTAAATGTAGCCTAAAACCTGATGAGTCATTTGATCGACTTCAAATTGCTTTTATGGATGTGGGACCTTCAAAATCAATCATCTATCGCTAGTATTGCGAGTTTAAGCGCGGTCGCCTTACTTTGGGGGATGAACAAAGGAGTGGTCGTCCTACGACAGCTGTCATGGAAGAAAGTGTGCTGGCAGTGAAGAATTTAATTTAAGAAAACAGGCGAATTACATACGAAGAGATTCAGCATAAAGTGCAGATTGGTTCGGGAAGATTTTACACGAGCACCTTCGCGTGAGGAGGATAATTTGCCACTGGGTGCCGCACAACCTCACCGAAGCTCAGAAGCAGGCCCGTGTGGAGTGATACCGTGATATGATTAAAAAATTTGATGCAGGCTCGTCTCGGCGCGTTTAAGATATTGTAACAGGTTAATTAATACGTACGTACGACGTAATTCTTTTTTTTTTGGTGTGCCTACAAAAAACTTTAAGTCTATTATATTCTATGAACCAAACTAACTGTTTCCTATTGAGGTACGGAACCCCAAAAAAACTTAATACATTAGTCAAGATTTTTGTTGTTGCCAGCCCCTTTTAAAAACAGTCTCTTTATTATTTTATGCAACTTATAGTCTATAGATAACACGTTTAAAATCGTAACTATAAAAAAAAACACGAATCTGTCCCTAAGCTTCTCAACGCTCAGTCACGTGGTCAGAACAAAGGAATCGGAGACGTGGCGTACTCGAGTCGTTCAACGCGAACGATCGTAACTTGGCTAGGGGGGCTGACTTACTCACTGATTCCTCAACACCCAAACCCTTGAATCTAGAACGCTGAACATTTTGCACATATTTTTTTTAAGATGTAATCATAGATCTACATTTCATCCCCTGAGGGGGTGAATTTTAGAAAATCCTCACTTAGTGCTCGCTTAAGTCATAAAAATTGTAAAATTGTGCAAAATTTCACCCTCATAATCCCAGAAGTTTCGGCTGTGCGTTGACATGTCAGTTAGTTTCTTCTCTTAAATATATAGATATTATAGTTCGTCGATTTGTTGAGCTCCCTACTAGTTCTACATGAATAGTAACAATGCTTGCACTGACTGCATAATACTGGACATGACTCACATTTCATTCAATAGCTAACAACACCGCATAAGTCATTTTTACCAACTTTACAGGAAACGAAAAAAACTGTACGGCGTTGAGAGGCCAGCCGACTTGCACGCTATCACTACTTTTCGAATTATGGCTTCTGATTGGTTGAAATCAGAATCATGTGAACAATGATTAGACGCGCAATGAGCAGCTCCATCTAAAGGCATAATCTGAAAACCGCCACTTTTCGACTTGAGCGGTGTTGTAAGCTGAGGGACCATTAGTACGTTTCTTTCCTCAAAAGACCATATCAGACACTAATGTGCATGGTAAAGATCCAGAAGGGTCGAAGTGCTCTGGTTTAAGGCCAGCCCCACATCAAGATAAGATAATGTGCATGATTGTCATACGATTTGACTTTAAGAGAAACCTCTGAGTTTGTTTCGTCTTAGGGTAGTTAAACTGATGGATACGTCGATGCGTATAACCTTACCCTTGTTAATGACGTGGCGTAATGTTGCCACTTTGTACGTATGTAGTTTTTTTTTTTTATTCTTGATAGGTTTGCGCTTGACCTCTATCTCACCTGATGGAAAGCGACGATGCGGTCGACGATGGACCGCGCTTACCTAGAAGTAACCTATTCACTCTTGACTTAAAGATTCCCAGGTTGTAGCCATTTAAAGCCAGGTAAAGTATTTAATTATATTATTATTTTAATTTACATTAAATCAGTAATTGTATTTCCTCTTTATTATTCTTATATCCTAAATGGAAATAACTTTGTTCTAAAATTTATTTTTATTTATTTTACTCAAATCAATTGGTACACAATATCGTTGCCGACGTCTGTTAATCGATAACGTCACCGGCCTACGCTGAAAATCAGCGCTGTGGACTCGTCGCATTTTGCGTGTGGACACGTCATTATACTACTACTAGGCGTACGACCGTTTTGCTCGGACGAGGCGCTAATTTTTTTTTCTCGTGGGAAATGTTTGCAATATGTTAGTCTTTGCGCCTTTTCCGGCAAATAAAAAGCTTTTCCACCAACCAGCTGACTCGGCGAACTTCGTACAGCCTAAGGTCTTTT
This sequence comes from Mythimna pallens, assembly GCA_961205895.1. NCBI lineage: Eukaryota > Metazoa > Arthropoda > Insecta > Lepidoptera > Noctuidae > Mythimna > Mythimna pallens. The sequence continues at coordinate 4,834,125 of OY540824.1, forward strand.
TTACATAGCGTTGGTAGAATGACAGCAGAACGAAACTATGCATCTTTAAGATAGCTACATTATATGAATCCGACAGCTTTCACCAGCTCCCTCTTATAGCAATTTTATTGTAGAGTAATAGTCAACGAATGTAATAATAATGTTATTTTAATTTATTCTCAGTATATTAGTTTTTAATTTTAGTTCTTATATTGTAATGACAATTTCCAGTTTTAAACCTAATTATAATAATTAATTTATAAGACCTAATGTAAATTCTGTGCCTATATGTGACTTTTTACACAGGAAACCCTCGTAAATGTGTTATAGTCAATGTTTAGTAGATAAGTCGTTGGTATGCCTATAAAAATAAAAATTTAAAAAAAATGGAATGATTGACCGAACGATGGAATGACTGAGACAATGTATTTGACAGTTTCTGTCATTTTTCGATGACAACTACTCGGATATTTTTCTAGATATATTTTTTACGCGTTTCCGATATTTTAATAATTATTCTACTATTCGAGGCGAATACGAATCCAAAACAACAAAGATCATCAAAATCGTTGAAAAATGTTATTACAAACACGACTTTGCCTTATGTAGTCAGGGGTTAAAAGTGCAGTTGCACTCCATCAATGCTAAAGAGTCTAAAATGTCTTTGTAGACGAGAATCAATGGTTCATGCCTGATTTGATTTAAAGCATAGAATAGCGTAGTATTGATCAAACTAGTTGTGGACTATGACAACTAGTCTTTACTACAAAGAAATTTAAGACACTTTAGCATTGGTAGAGTGCAACTGCACTTTTGATCCTTGACTGTACATTTATTTGCAAAATTAATGTAAATATATTTTTGACAAGAACCTGAAGTACCTTCTCGGAAAACTATCAATCAAACGCTAGTATTCATCACATTTTGCAACTTACTATGGTAACTACACACAGTAAATTGAATTAATGTTGCTCAAAACCATTTTACCCATGGCTGATGTGAAACGTTGTTGGCATTTCGTAAACGGAGAGAATGTTCGCATGGGAGAAGAGGGGGAAATCGCTAGTACCACCCCAAATCACCCAACCCGTCTGGCCAGCATTTGATTAAAATCATACTCCACATTTCCTACATATTTGTGTGCTAATGTAGATTAAATATTGCGACTATTTACGAATCTTCTTAGGGCGGAATTCACCAATAAAACTAATCGCTTTTTAACGTTTGGCTCACATAATCGCGTTTAGCCGCTATCACTAGTGTCACTTGTCTGTATTTTTCTTTTGTTGTATATATACAAGTAACACTAGTGACAGCGGCTAATCGCGATTATGCGAGCCAAACGTTAAAACGCGATGAGTTTTATTGGTGAATTCCGCCCTAAGATGATTCGTAAATAGTTCCGCCCTTAGATTTCATACAAAACTAGTTGTAAACACAATGTTTGTTTATTTAAAACTTTATGCACTAATGAAACACTGTACAAAGGCGGACTTAATGCCCTAGATAATACAAGACACAAAAAAAAACAATAAATAAAAAATTACAAAAAAATTACCAAGTGCGAATCGGCCTTGCACACGAAGGGTTCAATACCTACAGAGCCTATTACCCCGACAAAATTATTATAAATGAAATTTAAATTTAAAATTTCATTTAAAATATAAATATCTAAGTATATTATTCGATACTTACTAAAATTTAATTTGATTTACTTTACAAAAAACTAAATTTAAAATAAAACTATATATATAATTATGATTTTTCATCCATTTGTGAAGATACTGTATTAATCGCAATGACCTAAGTAAATAAAATACTATATTTCTACCAGAAATAGTTGGCAACCCTACATGCAACACGCCTTATTATAAGTAAGTAAGAAAACTTTTTCTGGATCATAACAGTTATTGCGCTGAAGAGTGCAGACCTTGTTCAAGAGTCTATAGTATTTGTCTTAAGTGTATATAACTAATTCGATGTCTGTTATAATTGACTTTGAATTTACTTTGGTTAATTCGTTCAAAGCAATGATGAAAGAATGACGACAACAAACTATATTAAAAATAAATGCGTATAATTTTTTTTCTTCCATTGTAGGAAAAATAGAGGCATACTCAAAAGTCACTGGATCTGGCCATTTAAAATAAAATAATGAAAACACAAAATTCGAAAATGGAACTTTTGCGAGCATGTTACTTTTTAATTTGCGAGCGTCATTTGTTTTTTCATGGCGGCGTCCTATCGATAATTTTGTGTGGCTTTCAAAATGAATTTAACTCGTGAACATTTTCATTCAATGATTTTTTTTATGATTTTCGTTGTGGCTTAAGTCAACAAGAGAGTTGCCAGAGACTTCAATTAGCATTTGGTGATGAAGCATCATGTAGCAGCTTTGTGTATTCGTGGTTTGGAGAATTTAGACGTGAACGTGACCATCTCTATGACGAGGTACGTGAAGGTCGGCCGGCGACTGCGGTTACAGACTCGAATATTGACACCGTACGACAACTTATTGAAACTGACAAAACAAATTAGTTGCCAGCAAATTCAAATGCTTTCTTAGACATTGGAATGAGCCAAGTGCAAGATGTGTATCTGAAGGTTCGGAAGCTTTGCACTCGATGGATACCACATGACTTAACGGAGGACCAGAAACGACTGCGTGTCCAGTGGTGCCGCAAAATGATAAGAAAGTTTAATGGAGGACAGTCAATGGCTGTCTATAATATCGTGATAGGTGACGAAACCTGGGTGTACTGCTTTAAACCCGAAAGAAAAAGCCAGTTGGTAGAGTGTGTCTTTCCTTTTGAAGATACAGACGACAGTTAAGAAAAGTCGAAGTGTTGGTAAAAAAATGGTTGCTTCTTTTTTCGGCAAATCAGGACATTACACTACAATATAGCTTGAAGATCAAAGGACAGTGACTGCAGATTAGTACGTCAACATTTGCTTGCCCAGAATCTTAGAAAAAGTTCGCGAAAAGCGTCTTCAAAGCAAAGTACACCTCCACCACGATAACGCATCCTCAGATTCCATTAAAGTAACAGAAGCCTTAAGGCTTCAAACTTCGATCGCTCCAAATGTGGAACTGATGACCTTACAGCCCGGACCTCGCACCCTGCGACTTTTTTTGTTTCCAAAAATGAAAGACAAACTTAAAGGCACACGTTTTACGAGCCCTGAATCGGCGGTGAAACCGTTCCATAAAGCCATTGAAGTGGTCCCTAAAGAAGACTGGTCCAATTGCATTAAATGCATTAAAAGAAAATATACTTTGAAAAACAATAAATGTATTACAGAAACTTTCAGTATGCCCTAAGTACTACATTTCTACCTTAAATAGATGCCAACCCTACATGCAATACGCCTTGTTATATATAGGTAAGTACACACTATAACTTTTTCTGGATCATAACAGTTATTGCGCTGAAGTGGTTCAAGAATCTTGGAATTTTTTTTCAAGTACCTATTATTTTACTTACAGAAACAACGGTTCTACTTAGAAATCTCAATCCATTCCACTGCAATATTCGTTGGCTGATTTTACTCATAATTCAGGTAGGTAATATTATTATTATAATAGTAATTAACGCACGCGGCTACACACAACATACTTATTTATTTATTTATTTAAACTTCATGTACAGTAGTGGTACATAAGCGGACTTAATGCAACAAGGCATTCTCTACCAGTCAACCTTTGGGTTAAAAAAGATAATACTGTGGTAGGTTTGCACAATAAATAAATAACAGATCCTTCAAACAGAAAAAAAAAACAAAAATAAGTTATTTATAATAATAAAATACATATTTATATGAAAAATATCAAATCGTTAAGAGAACTTAATAATAATTCTGACGAAGACCAAACCAAAGTTGAGATAACTTCAAGTAGTAGCACATACGCCTCCACAATATACTTGTATCCCGAACCAGCTTTGTATGGCCGCTCAAATGCTTTTCTGTACGATAATATGTATGTCATAATATATATGTTATACACCTAGACCTTCCTCAAGAATCACTCTGTCTATTAATGAAAACTACATGATCACAATCCGATCAGTCGTTTTTGAGTTTATCACGTCCATTATAACATACCGATGCAGTGGACTTTGTATTATAATATACAAATACCAGCACTTTGACAGCGACTTCATCCGCGAGAAGGTTTTAAAAAAATCATATTTCGAGTAATTTTGAAAAATTAATAAATAGATTCAAAGATTTAAAGCATTTTATTTCAAATAAACCATTTACAGGCACTTTTGAAATGTCAAGAAGTAAGTCAGTCAGAAAAAAAAATGATGGTAATTGCACATTCCAAAGCGTAGATCTCTATGGAGAAGAATGTGCAAGAAACTCCATGGACACTCTTTTTAATCATGTTATTATATTACTTGAATATTTCGGTTGCATGTTTCTTGTCGCTACTATCATGTGAGAACAATGTAAATAAAATAAAAACTAAATGTAGATATTAATGGAGTCACTCTGCGGTGCCTCTTTGTGATTGTCTTTGTATGTATTAACAATAGCTTTATAAGGTTTCTTGTGTTACTAATATTTTATGGAGTTTTGTCTGAAATAAATGTCATATTATTATTCATATTGATTAAAATTTATTCTTAGTTTTAATTTTAATAAACCAAGAAATAAGAATTATCCATACCATCTTTATGACCCCTCTAACTTGTTCTATTTGAGGTAGTTCTGAAAACCAATAATGTTCACTTTAATTAATTACTTAGGTTACTTTTTTGCTTACTTTCTAGTATATCGAGAATATATGAGATGAGATATATATATATAATATGAGATATTCCCCTTTACACTCCCTTGAATATTAAATATTCGAAAATCTCTTTGTAGTGTTTTTCCTTTTATATATTTATATAGATACCTACACTAGCTTCTGCCAGCGGCTTCGCCTGCGTGAAAATAGGTTTCTCCATACAAACTTTGGACCCGCGTTTCATTCCCTGTACTAAGAGAGGATTTTCCAAAATTCACCCCAATTTTGGAAAATCCTCTCTTAGTACACGCCTACGCCATAACAGGAAACCTAGTGCTTAATTTCTCTCTTCTAGTCCCAGTAGTTTCGGATGTGCGTTGATATGTCAGTCAGTCAGTTTCTCCTTTTATATATATAGATGATTTCAATAAAATACATAATTCGTCTTCCATCGATCCCGTTAAAGCAAAATTTTAAGTAGACTGGACCAAGGAATCACGTTGACCCATACAAGATTTGCCCCGTTTTCACCCCTTTAGGGGTAGAATATCGAAAACTCTTTTCTTATCGGATGCCTACGTCATACAAAGAACATACCCTTCAAGTTTCAAATCTTTGCGATCAGCGGTTTAGGCTGTGCGGTAATCCGTCAGTCAGTCATTCAGGACAAAGCATTTTATAATTATAGATAGAAAAGGAAATGTGATGAAACAAAACTTAATAATTATGTTAATTAAACTAAGGTTGACAGCGCTTTTCACTTAGTTTAATGAAGCGATATTAGGTACTTCGAGGAGTTTGAAGATGGTGCAGTAAATATGCAGACGATTGTCTGGCAGACAGTGTTTGATAATTCCGAGGGAGTTCATAGTAAATAATGTCTAACTCAATGGCTCTAAAAATACATGGAACAAAAATATTTATAGAGAGATCTTATAATATTTTATGTTTGTTTAAATATTTATGATGTTAACTGTATATTGCATCTTGCAGATGTTGGAATCGAAAACTTATGACAGATCACTTGAAATTTTTCCGTAGATTTTTCATTTTGTTAAACCCCTTTAAACATACTCCAGCAGGGTCGAAGCGTACTGGGGCTATGGGTAGTGTGAAATAGAAACCCGGGGCCCTGGGACGAAGGCAACGAAGGAAAAGGAGTGGGTCTTTAGTCAGTAAAAGTCTGGCACTATCTCCCGCTCCGCCCAAGAGCGTGATTTGTCATAAGATGAATTTCCCAAATTAAAAATTAAAAAAAAAATGTAGTCCGATATATTCAAATTTTCAATTTAAAAATTAGGTATATTATTTATATTGATACATTTGACAGTTCCTTTGATCAGTGACCTAGCATTAGAACGTTATTGTGCAGTTATTTCTTTTAATAAGCTCGATATTGTCATTCTACTAAAACTAATAATTAATTGGCTAAAATCCTCGCCCAACATCAAAGGCTTGATCCAGAAAGCAGTATTCCTGAACACGGCGCATAATGTTAGGGGGTTCGTATCTCAGGAGCCCTGTCTACCGGCAGCTTGGACCTTGTTCCCGATACCGGTGAGATACTATTTTTTACATAATAATATTTTTTTTAATTATTTTTTATTATTGATAGGCAAAAAGAAAATAAAAAATTAATAATAATAATAAAAAATAATAATAATAATAAATAAAATAAAAAACATAAAAAAAGAACTCGAATTTAGCAATCTGGTCGCCAGTCAATGTCCCGTTTCCTCACCTGTGGCTGGCAATAATACCAACTTCTATAATTAGAAATGCTATCAGCGCACAATAAAAATAACCACTTGAACATATCGTCATGACTTTTTTTATAATTCTCTTTGTAACCTTGTCTCTTGTATTTAGGTCATTATGTCAGATTCCGCTATGCATTTATACCAGGCAAGGTCTTCTTGACTTTTCTTTTTAAAAAAATATTTTGTCTATGTCTCAGATAATTTGGTACCTACGTTGTATGAAATTTTTCGTATAATCCTTTTTTCGAGTTGGGTAATCCTGAAATAACTTCTCCCGCTCTGGAGAGGCAGTGTCAGCTTTTTATTGCTAAAAATCCACCTTTGTTCCTTCAGTTGGCCTAAAATCCATAAGTAGGCATAAGCCCTAGTGAGCCTTGGTAATTTTGCTAAAATTAAAGAACAAAAAAAAAATTGACAGATTTTGTCAAAATGGTTTCAGTTCAGCATAATGCTATGGTGACAGAGGAATATCATCATAACAAAATCTTCGAAGCCATATCATTGATGTGGGATTTCTATGATAATAAAAGGTCTAAAGAAAGTAGGCCAAACGAGGATTGACCTATCATCAAAATTTAACGTTTAAAACGGTCTGGCCAGTTTTATTTGGCCATATTATTATGAAGTGATCAACTTTTTTTCTGAAATTTTCCAATTTTCTTTTTTCCATAAGAACTTTCTAATCATAATAACAAACACAACAAAAAAGAATTAGCGACCAAGGAAAATAAGGATTAATTTTATTATATAGATATTGGAATGCTATAGCGATATCACTCATCCTTTTCCAGGAGCTTGTTAGTGCTGCATGAACAAAAGAATGCGTCATTGAATTCGATCCTTCTTACTGCCCGTACTATTAAAATATGTAATAGAGAAATTCAATAAAGAACGTAATAGAAAACCAGTTCACAATGAAAATATTTTTTATATAGCAAGCATATTTTTTTTATATATTAAAATACAGCTAAAACGAGTTGAGTTCCTATGACCACCTTCCGATTTCATCATCAGATCAGCTCCATGACATAATAATTTTGCATTGTCATCTGTTTTACACATGCATGCAAAATTTCAGCTCAATCGGTAACCGGGATGTGGATCAAACTTAATTTGCAAGATTTGATTACAGACAAACATCAGGTATTTTTGAATATATATTATAAATACGTGATTTATATATTTATGATTATTGTGAATAACGCTGTTGATTGCATAATTGTTAATTTTAAGTTTATTTCTCTCATTCTCTATTATGTAATATTGTTTTCGACACACTTGCTCAGAAAGTGACTATAATTGCACTACACTTAGGTCTATAATGACGCTTGTAACCAAACTGTGACTTTTTGATTACCATTATGCACTAGTGTGATAATGTAGTTGAAACCTTTTTGTTAAACCTCTGTTCCCATTTTATTTTTTGGATTTTAATGACCTGGTCATTTGGACCTTTAAGTCAAGACTCTGTTCTCAAAACAAATTTTTAATTTGAAAAAAAAAAACACATTAGGTAAGTATTGCGTTCAATAGTAAATATTAGTGTCTTGCTTATTTTATGCAATTTTGTGTTTAAATAACAAAATTGCATAAAATAAGCAAACGTTTTAACTTTTACATCTTTAATAAATAAATATTTCATTCCAAAAAATACTTTTTATTTATGCAACCTCATTCTTATTTTTAAACACTCTAGCTAGAGTAGCTAGTCTATGGCCGCCATTATGAATGCGCGCGCATAATAAAACAGAACAATTTGTTTGCCGCCTGATTACAAAAAAAATACAATAGTTAATTATTATTTTGTAAAAATGTCTACAACTATATTTATGAGGAAAGTGATTTGTGCTGTTTACCTCCCGATATAAGATGTGAAGCCCTTAACGTTATGGAAAGTTTACTACCAGAATACTCAAAGGAAAAATATCTGTTGGCGTACCAAAATTTCATACAATGGAAAATCAATAAAAATACACAGTCTTTTTCCGAAAATGTATTCATAGCGTAATTTAAAGAATCATCGTTCAGGTACAAACCTAGCTCTTTGTGGTGTATTTACTCAATGTTAAATAGTACAGTGCGAACAAAAAATGGAGTGGACTTAAAAACATAGGTACTGTAATTTAACAGTTTATCTAAAGAGACTGTCCGATAGATTTCGAAGTAAAAAATCTAAGGTTTTAACACCTGACGACATTAAAAATTCATAAAGGATGCTCCAGATAACCAATATTTGGCTACTAAGGTTAATTAAATTCGTTTTCGGTATACTCTGTGTAAAGTACGCAACTCCAGTCTGTTTTGTGTGATAAAAAACTTAAGGATTGTTCCTTCTTTTCAGGTTGCTTTAATATTTGGTGTAACTGGTGCATGTAGAAGACAAGAATTAACAAATATATATGTAAAGGACATAGAGAATCACGGCCAGATGCTTTTAGTGAAAATACATAACATAAAAAATAAAATACCGAGATCATTCACTATACATGGTCAATTCTATCCAATTGTTAAGAAGTATGAAAGTTTGCGTCCTAAAAAAGCAAAAACTTACCGTTTTTTCTTAAATTACCAGAATGGAAAATGTACCTGTCAGCCTATAGGTGTTAACAAGTTTGGTTCTACGCCTAAAACAATTGCTAAGTTTCTAGGTTTACTCATTGTTTCTCCAAATAAACTTTATACTAAATAAAACTGATTTTTCATTTATTTTTCTTCTCAAATGTGTCGAAAAACGTCGTATGATACACGTGAATATTGGTGATTACCGTCCTCGGCTCTCTTATGATCCTCGCCTTCGGCTCGGATCTAAATACCGCCTCAGTAGTAATCACCAACATTATACACTTGTATCATAATGTACTATTGTTATTCCAAATAAATAGAATTAAAATTTAAAAAAAAATGAAGCTTGTAAAAAAAATAACATAACAGGTGGAATGATGCTGAAAGTACTGTGATATCGAAAAAGATCGAATGTAAAACGTAGATGGATAGATACTCTTTATTGTATACCAAAAATAAAATAACTCGTACAATAGGAATTTAAAACGTACCTTGTAATAGCATAGTCGGCCTTATAATGTTCCCACTGTTGGGACTCAGGCCTCCTCTCTGGGAGAGGGGATGGACCGTAATCCACCACGCGGGCCCAGTGCGGGTTGGTGGATGCCACATGTCTTCGAATTTTTGGTTCTAGGACATGCCGGTTTCCTCACGATGTTTTCCTTCACCGTTTTGAGAGCAGTGGTGATGAAATAAATTACACAAAGTAATGCGCCTGACTGGGTTTGAACCCGCGACCTACAACTCGTAAGTCGGGGCTGTTACCACTCGGCCACCATTGCTCTACACCTTGTAATATATCTACTTAAAAAAAAATTGTTTAAATTTAGAATCAGATTTATAACTAGATAAATAATAGAATTGTTTAAGTAAGTTCCTGATAAGTGCGGAAAATATTAACAATTGATATACTACTAATTTTTAATTAGTACAAATACTTAAAGGACTTATTAAACTCAATAGTCTTGTTATTATTTAAGTAAAGTTTCAATAAATAATATTCATAAACAGCAAAGATATTAGCGTTTGTTTATATCCTGGAATGTCACTTATTTTATGGAAATATTGTACAGGATTATGATTTTATGAATGAATCAATGGCGATCAAAATGGAATAACACAGCGCATAGTATTTTCTAGTATCAATTGTTATGAATGATTGATTGATTCAATTATGAATTTACCAATTATGACAAATTTTCGTGTACAATTTTGTGTATTCATTTTTTTTTTTTCTTTTGACTGGACAAATATTATCAGTAACGGGTACTGATAGAGCACCATTTTTTTAATAATTAAAAAATAGTGGTATATTGTATACAGTTAATACACACAAGATTTTAGCCTATACCTTCGTGGGTCTGCGGACGATGAGAAATGGCTAGCTTGCCGTCCGGCTATTCGAAAAGAGTCAAACCTGGTTCTACGCGTGCCTCAAATCAATATCAGCTATAGAATCGGAGTCAGAAAAAAGGGTAACTGAAAGATTACTGTGGGTTTCAGTCAGTAATCCTCCCTCTCGGTCCCAGAGCGGGAAAAGTCATTTGATGATTTCCCACATTTAAAAAAAAAAACGAGCCTACAACTTAACCCTTTCACCTCGGCTAACAACGGCGGGGCATTACGCGTTACAAGGAAACTAAAAATTATTAATAAAAAAAACAACTGCAGAGATCCATGGAGTTTCTTGCCGGTTCTTCGTAAGAAACGACCAATTGGAACCGTGCACTAGCTTCTGACGTTTTTAAGTGCCCATGTAGGTCTTTGTGGAATGAAAATGTGTGAATAAATCTAGGGGCGATAAACCTCGTCTAAGTCTTCTATTAGCCTGTGTTGTAGATTTCATTACAACTGCTTTCAAAACGGTGAAAGAAAACATCGTGAGAAAACCGTCATGACCTAGAACCAAAAATTCGAAGACATGTGACATCCACCAACCCGCACTGGCTCCGCGTGGTGGACAACGCCCCATTCTCTCTGCTAGTGAGGAAGCCTGTGTGCCAGCAGTGGGAACATTATAAGGCCGATAATGATATCCTGGACATATAAATACATTCAAACAAACTTGCGCCTTTGTATTTGACTGGCCTGTTGGTCTAGTGGTTAGTGGCCCTGACTGCTGGTCGAGGGTTCGATTCCTACCCAGGATCATTTTTTCTGTATCTGGGTGTAACCTATATATATAAAAGAAAGTCGTGTTAGTTACACTGTTAGAGGGTAGAGTAGGGTAGAGTAGGGTAGAGTAGGGTAGAGTAGGGTAGAGTAGGGTAGAGTAGGGTAATTTTTTTTTTTACTAAATCCCGCTTTTGGGCAGAACAACGTCTGCCGGGACCGCTAGTTTACCTATATATATAAAAGTAAAAACTGACTGACTAACATATCAACAGACAGCCAAAACTAATGGGACTAGGAGCTTGAAATTTTGCACAAGGGTTCCTTATATGACTCAGGCAAGCGCTAAGAAAGGATTTTTCAAAATTCAGCCTCCAAGTTGATGAAACGGAGGTCTAAAGTTTGTATGGAGAAACCCATGTCACGCGGGCGAAACCGCTGGTAGAAGCTAGTCTATAATATATATGTATTTAGAAACATATAAATATGTTTATCAGTTATCTAGTACTCATAACACAAGCTCTGCTTAGTTTGGGACTAGATTGCGTTGTGTGCTAGATGTGGAATACTATCACTATTATTATTATTAGTCTGTCTATGAAGGACCTTTTACTACGGTTTAATTACGTCAGAACTCGTTGATGCAGAAAAAATACAAAAGGAAACTTACGAACTTGTAAAAAGGATATATCACTGGATCATTTTCTAATTTAAAAAAGACATTACGAACTCTCGCTCTAATTTGTTTTCATCGTATTTTTTTTGCTGACAGAAAGGCCATGATATGTTTGATTAAAACTTCAAACAAATTGGAAATGTTTTTTATGTAGAATTTTAATTTCTAGTCAACGTTGTAACAGTTTAGTTTAAATTCTTTATTCGAATTAATCAATAATTCTTTTAATTAATTTGTTTTTACTCTATAATTGATAATTACTTTTTTAATTGGTTTGAGTGATCCTCTTATATAAAATTTCTTACATAAAATATATTAAGGTTTTCTTACATTTGCTGTAAGAAAACCCAAATGTGGGTTAAGCTCGCCTTTGTACATCAGCTGTCCAATTTTTAATTAACTGTAAAATTATGTACAATAAAGAATATAATGAAAATATTTAAACATCGAAATTCTCCGCTTTTCTCAAAAATATGTATTTATTATACACTTAAATCTTTCTCACATTTATTTGCTCTGTCTATTGGTTAAACCCGCATAAAAATCCGTTAAGTAGTTTTTGAGTTTTTCGTATTTCTGATTCAATTATTAATAATTAAGGACTTATTTTGTTTAATTTATTATTTATAGGGTAAAAAATAAATATTATTTAAACTACAAAAAAAATATTAAAGACTTCGTTAGCATTTAAAACTTGTCAGTTTTAAGAGGACTGTGCGCGCTCACTCTCAGATTGCATACAAAAGACAATAACGTACACATATAAAATGCATTTTGTATAGTTGAATATTGAGATAGACTTATGACAGCACAAGTTTAAACCTTAGTGGTTTTTGGTTGCTTTTTAATATAGATACCTAATCTATTGTATGAATAATAAATAAATTAAAAAGAGATGCACAAAGACATAATACTTGCAAATATAAAAGCATGTTAACAATTTACTAAAAGTCTACAGATTTCATTATAAAATTAAAACACTGTTGCATCACTGGTTACAAACAGGTGGGATTGCAGTCAACCACTGGTTTATATCATTAAAAAAAAATACAATAACGGTATAACGCTGCTTGTAGAGTACTCTGACAAGCAATTAGAATGATTGCATGTATAATAAAAGTAATTTTTAGAGGCAACTTCGAGATTTTTTTCTATCTTACTAGCATTTATCCAGAAGAATAACATATATTTTTCTGGTTATTTTTACTGCTGTGGACTATATACTTTTGCACATTACAAAACTTGCGATTAGCTTCTGTAGTCCTCTTAAGGCGTAGAGTCCCTTGAAAACCTGGTCGGAATTAAATGCACAGATACTGCCGCCTACAGTAGGCGCCAGTATCTGTGCTTTTAATTCCGCCCAGCTGCGCCCGGACAGAGCCCCGCTGCTCTATTATAAATCCATTTTCTTTGCGAAATATTGATTGATTTAGTAAGAAAGAAGAAACGTTTATTCGTACCTAACACATGCAGTAAAAATAAAATAGGTATGAAAAAATTACATTTAAATCTGTGCAAGGCTGAAAAGGCGCCTAACTCAGCATATGCTTTGATATTTAAAAACGGTAAATAACACAGCGCTGGTATTCTATTAGGGCCCAAGGTGATGCCACGGTCACACTCACGGCGGAGGTTAAATAGAACTATTATAGATATTGAAACAAAATAATAAACAGTAAAGAAAACATAGATAAAAAGCGTGAATTTATGTTAATGATTTACATATGATATGTAAACACACATAATAATTATGATATATGTGTGGTGTATGTATGTATGTGTTCTGAAGAACACTTAACCCAGCACTTTTTTGAGTAAACATATTTATAACGATCAAAGCCGTTTGAAAGGAGTAGGGAAACAAACGATAATGTTGTTAATTTTTTTTTTTTTTGACAAAATTATTAATCATACGAAAAATCATATATTGATAATGTTCCTATAAGTATATGATTCTATAGTATTTTTTTTTTCAAACCTATTAACCGAGACGTTACCGAGGCTTCAGAAAAACTGTTTTATGTCACTGCTCGGGAGCTAGGACCTTAAGCCAAAAATAAATACAATGTCAGTGCAAACAAGGTTATGTTTGACACAAGTTTTGAAACTAAATAAAGTAGTGAAAATACAGTCATAGTATTTACGTCTTACGACAGAAGTTTGGGCTATTAAAAGAATAATCATTGATGCTGTGCTTCAGATAGAACCAACAGCGTAGATATGCGTGTCCACCCGACATTGCTGTCGAGAACTATGAATCAAATATAAACGGAACGTGTTTAGAAAGATTTAATGACACTGTTTTAATGAATTCTTACTAAGCTGTTGTATATAACAAGTTACAGTTTGATGAAGAGCTCTAGCTGTAAACTTATTTATTTTTATTTATTTATTTACTGTGATCAGAACTGCGGGTATATCCACGGTTTTATTGCGTGTAATCTCAATAATGAAATTTTAATAAAGAAGTTTTCATGTAAACAAATCTAAATCACACAAAACACTACCTCTGAAAAGTTTTCCTGAAAAATTTCACTAATTATTTAATTCATGTTTTATTACAAAATAAAGTTATAAAGTCGCTATGCAATGTTTCCAACGAGACGAAAAAAACTGACCACTGTATCATCACGGACAAAAGCGTAACAAATTATCCAGATATATATACGACGTCAAATTATCTATAAAAATAACGCGACTAGCACAAATAAGAGATGAACTCATTAATTAAAGACACAAATAAAAAAAAAAACTACGCTCTTTGACAACTAGAGGACAATCGACACCTGTACTAACCGAAGGGTTATCGACAATTTATGACACAAAATAAAATCAATAAAGATCAGTAAATTCGCTCAGAAAAAAATCCAAAAGCCAATCTTAACACACGAAATACGAACTCAGTTTCAAAAATGTTACCGTTCGATTTCAGCGAGCCATGCTTTACTTGTCACTGGTACCCGACCTTAATTATATAACAAGGGCTATTCTACCTCAAGCACAACACTACACTGGTGCACTATCACTACACTACGTACGGACGTAAAGGTCTGAGGACCCAAGGTACGCCGAAGAACTCCTGAAGTATGGTTATAGCCAGCAAGAAATACCTGCTGTATATAGAGGAGTTAGACCTGATAGGTCTACCGCCGGCATCGCCTTTGCAACAGTTGCTGCCCATAATGAGGGCGCATTTCGTACGAATACCCGCGGGGCCGGGCGATCACTGCGCGAGCACCGACTTATTTTCGTGTGCGCGACTCTAGCGCCGCGCGGTTTTAAGCAGGCTTGCTACACATGCGCATCCGACGCGACTCGCGACTGACAATGTTGCCAGACTGAACGATTCAGGTTTATAGTCTTATAGTTTTGCGATTTTATGTCCGTTTGTTCAAAGGCCGTGTGTTGAGGGTTTGATGTGAGAATGAAAGTGTCGGCGTTTGAGTAAATCGAGTTTTAATGGATTGGTGAAGAGTAGTGCGAGCGTCAGTGCTAGATTTGGAGTTAGAATATCCATAAACTATTCGGACCCAATGGTTTTGGCCCCCCCTTGCGTCGGGTTAATCCCATGACTATCTTCGTGTCCTATTCGCCAGGGTACTGTGCGACTGGGTACTCCATCTCCTTTTGCTCTACAATCCCAATAGGCGACGGAAGAGTTTAAGAGATGGAGTATTTGGTCGTGGATGTGCGACCCGTTTGTCGGATATATCCGACGTAGGCAGTTTTCATGGTTTTGAATATGAAACAAATTTTCAAGATTAAAATTTAGGTGTCTTCATGGCTACAATACTGAATACTTTAAACGAGTGCGCTTCACTATCAACGATTGCATCGCTGTTTACCATCATCATCAATATATCATCTCTAAATATAAAAATGAACCCCGATTTGCCTTGGTCACGCCATCACGTGGGAACGGCTGAACCGATTTCACCATTTTTTTTTTTGTTGTGTTTTTTATTGTCAGGAGAAGGATCTTATGAAAGAAAAAAAAAATAGGGTAGAGTAGGGTAGAGTTGGGTAGAGCAGAATAGAGAAGTCAGTTGACGGGAGCGAAGCCGCGGGCAAAAGCTATAAAAATAAAATTCAACATCACGAGAACCTAACCAATATGGACGCTGATCAGTGTGTGTTTCCCACAGGCGACATATGACACTGTAACAATACATAGCCGGTTACAATTCGCCTTATTAGAAGGCTGATGACCACCAAAAGAGCAATTAAGAAGATTAAGTTTAGCGTGATCAAGCTATAAATAAAGAAAACTGCAGAAGAAGCAAGATATAGCCCAAACAATTTCCAAACTCAGGTAGAAGGCAGGAGGCATATATTGACTTACTTGAGCCTTTGAGTCAGGACATCAGAAAGAAACAAATGGATACTATAAGAAATAAAGAACAACTGTCACTCCGTCCATACTTTATATAATATTATAAATGTGAAAGTAATTCTGTATGCATGAAGAATCGCCACACTTAAGCGGGCAGGGCACATTGCTTGCAGAACAGGTGGCCGTTGGGGCCGAAAGGTTCTAGAGTGACGACCGCGTACCGGAAGAAGCAGTGATTTTACGTCCGCAATAACCGGTATTCACACGGACAAAGTCGCGGGTGAAAACTAATTTCTAATAAAAGCTTTTTCAGCATAAAGCTCCTATGGAATGAAATTCCTGAGAAAAAGCGCGGGAAATTTCCGGGTGTATTTTTTGTTCAGATAAGGTTTTTATGAAATTATTTTCGCTTTTTAGTGTAAATAATATAATATTTGTGTTGATTTTTCCTGTTTATTGGTTAGCTTTTGTAACAGTGACTGAAAAGTTGAAGGGGAATCGTTTGTCTTGGTATGGTCATGTGAAGAGGAGAGATGAAACGCATGTTACTAAAAGAGTTATGAGAATACATGTGAATGGGTGGAGTGGGAGAGGAAGGCCAAAGAAAAGATGGATGGATTGTGTGAACAGTGATATGAAAGAAAAGGAAGTTAGTGATAGCATGACGGTTGACAGGATAGAATGGAAGAAGAAAACTTTATGGACTGTCATTACACCTAAGACCCAGAATAGTTGTGTGGGAATTAATATATTTCATTCTCAGTACAAAATTGTTCAGTTGGTAAAACTTCCTAAGTGTAAGTCTGACACGCCCTCTCGTTATACCCTAGAGCGAAAGAAGTTATTGGATGATTTCCCATCCCAAAATAAAAACTTATTTGTTTATAGAGCTCCGTACCTCAAATGGAAAAAACGGAACCCTTATAGGATCAGTTTGTTGTCCGTCTGTCTGTCTGTCTGTCAAGACACTTTATCTCGGGAACGCGTGGAGGCATCGAGTTGAAATTAAAACCATATACTCAGGTCTGCGGTCCCATGAAGCTGTGAAAAAATCAAATTTCTGAGTTAGCGAAAAAAAAAGATACGGCCGTTTATATCGCAAAAAAACGTGTATTTCGACACTCTCAAGGGAATCAAAATTCATAGGGTACTTCCCGTTAACCTAGAATCCTGAAATTTGGCATGAAGCAAGGTCATAGCACAAATAGAGGAAAAATCTGAAAATTTGTAGTTACGTCACAAAAAAAACTATTTTTGCAATTCGGAAAAATCTTCGTAACTCAATTCGGGAATTCAACTGTTTTCATAGGTAAGTTTGTACGTCAGTGCGCGAGTCCGAATCTCACTTGCTCGGTTTTTTTTTACTTTGCTTGCGTTGTGTATTTAACCAGTGTCAAGTTTAGAAATTTCTACTTTTTAGGGTTCCGTACCTCAAAAGGTAAAAACGGAACCCTTATAGGATCACTTTGTTGTCCGTCTGTCTGTCTGTCTGTCTGTCTGTCTGTCTGTCTGTCTGTCTGTCAAGACCTTTTTTCTCAGGAACGCGTGGAGGTATCAAGCTGAAATTCATATCAAATACTCAAGTCTATGGTCTCTTGGAGCTGTGAAAAAATCAAACTTCTAAGTCAACGCGATCAAAAGATACTCCCGTTTATGCCGCAAATTTTCGACACTCGCAAGGGAATCAAAACCTACAGGGTACTTCCCGTGAACTCAGAATCTTGAAATTTGGTATGAAGTTGCTTCATACCAAATTCAAGTCTTATAGCAGAGATATAGGAAAAATTGCGAAAAGTATACATTTTTAGTTATATCATATAATAAAAATATTTTTAATAATTTTAAACTTACTACCCCTTTCCTCATGAACGCGTAGTGGTATTATATTGAAATTCATATCAAATACTCAAATCTATAATACCTTTAAGCTGTAACAAAATCATACTTCTATGTCAACGCAATCAAAAGAAACAGGAATTAAAACCGCATATTTTGAAACTCGCCACTACTCGCAAGGGAATCAAAACCTACAGGGTACTTCCCGTGAACTCAGAATCTTGAAATTTGGTACGAAGCAACGTCTTATAACACAGATAAAGGAAAAATTGCGAAAAGCATAAATTTTTAGTTACATCATATAATAAAAATATTTTTAATAATTTTAAACTTATTACCCCTTTACTCATGAACGCGTAGTGGTATTATATTGAAATTCTTAACAAATACTCAAGTCTATAATATCTTTAAGCTGTAACAAAATCAAACTTCTACGTCAACGCAATCAAAAGATACAGCAATTAAAGCCGCATATTTTGAAACTCGCAACTACTCGCAAGGGAATCAAAACCTAAAGGATACTTCCAGACGACCTGGAATCTTGAAATTTGGCATGAAGCAACGTTATAAAGTACACATATAGGAAAAATTCCGAAAATCTTAAATTTTTAGTTACATCACATAGTATATTTTTTTTAATAATCATAAACTTACTAGCTGACCCAGCAAACGTTGTTCAGCGATTAAAAAAAAAAACAGATGTTGGCCGATTCTCAGACCTACCCGATATGCAACTCCAAAAAAAAAAAATACGATTTAAAAAAAAAAAAAAAATACCATGTTTATAAAAATAAAAGGGAGAGCATCTCTTCCAAATATAAAATAAAAGAAAACTAATTAGTGGACCCAAGTGGCTGTGACTGTGGAGCAGGACCAGCATTAAGCCAAGCTTTTTTATCAAGGATATAATCCTCTAATTTATAATATGCTTGTCTACATAGTGTGCGCTTTATGCATGTTTTAAATTTTGTCTCGTTCAGTTGTAGAATCCGCAGTGGTATTTTATTATAAAATTTTACACAATTCCCCATAAAAGAATTTCGTACCTTAGCCAATCTAAACCGAGATTGATCCAAATTGTGCCTATTTCTAGTATTAAAATTATGTCTATCACTTCTCTTCTTAAAGAGATGAAGATTTTTCCGAACATACATAATGTTTTCATATATGTATTGACAAGGTACCGTCAGCTTTCCACATTGTTATGTTATGGATTTCATTTAGCAATAAAAATACCATAACTTTTACTTATATACCTACAGGTTTGTACGGAACCCTCGGTGCGCGAGTCTGACTCGCACTTGGCCGGTTTTTTTTATACAGAAAACAGTTACCTCGTTTTCCATTGGAATCACGTCGTCCATTGTGCCATTGAATCCATGTGAATATAACACATTCTAATGTTTTTCCAATACAATAACTCGAACACTAGTGCGGAAAAGTGCGCGCCTCACCCTGCCTTTATTTATTGTATTTATTGCATCAGGCTGGGCGCTAAGCAACCCCTACGAGGTGCTAGTCAACAGCCGTTTATGTATATCTACGTAAGTGTATTGAAAAACGTCGTTTGATACGTGACGTGGAAGTTGGTTACAGCAGAACTCGGCACTATAACACCCTCACCTGCTGTTTAGGCGAATTCCGTCTCGGTCGCAATGACAAACTATCTCCACTTGTATCTAAATGTACTATTGCAGCAAATATGTGAGCTTTCTCAGCCAGCATCGTTGAGCTAGTCAATACCTACCTACTACAATAAGATTCTAAGCTACATTTTACCGAGATCGCGCCTGTTTCAATGAATCCACGATATCGAGCAATTGTATAGACACATAAGACACAAAAGTACACCGATTTGCCATCACATTATCCTCCAGGAAACAATTTGCGAATAATGAGAGTGTTCAGAAAAAATCACACCACCAGTTGGCGCCACTTAGTCGTCAGGTCTTTTCCGTTGAAAACGTATACATGACGTTGACGTTGATGTCTAACTAACTTTATTAACATAAGCGTTTTGACAGGTGCCTGGACCTGAGGCCTCAGTGCTACCACCTGGTGAACATCATTTTAGAACACCCTCATTAAACTGAACTGAACTTCACTCGAACACCGCCAAAAACTTGTAGAACTTATACTCTACATGTTTTTTTTTCTTTTTTTATTCTCTATAAACCAGTGCTTGACTGCGATCCCACCTGATGGTAAGCAGTGATCCAATCATTGATGGTGAAGCGCACTAGTTTATTAAGAGCCTATTCACTCTAGCCTTGAAGGCACCTAAATTATAGTTGGACGGGAAGACAGCATCAGGCAAATTGTTCCAGTCCCTCGATGTACGCGGCATAAACGACGAAGCAAATCGCTTAGTTCGGACCGTTGGTGTTTTAACAACGTAAGGGTGGATACTCGCCGTACGTCGGGTTGTCCGATGGTAGAAAGGAGATGGCGGAATCAGGTCATGCAATTCCCGCGCATACTCTCCAAAATGCAACCTGTAAAATACCGATAGGCTGGCTACCCTGCGCCTGTGCTCGAGGCTTTGTAGATTGGGTTTGTTTTTTTGTGTTTGGCTTTGGATGTTGTACAAAACATTAGCGTGAGCATTGTAATGTGCTCGTGTACATGTTTTTGCCGAGAATTCGCAAAGTTAATATCTGGTACACTTTATACCATTACTAGCTTCTGCCAGCGTAAAAGTATGTTTCTCCATACAAACTTTGAACTCCCGTTTCATCCCTTTAGGGGGCGAATTTTGGAAAATCCTCTCTTAGTGCTCGCCTACGTCATAAAAGGAACCCTTGTGCAAAATTTCGTATTCCTAGTCCCAGTAGTTTCGGCTGTGCGTTGATATGTGAGCCAGTCAGTTTCCCCTTTTATATATATAGATTAGAAACATTTAACATGTAGGTATACACAGAGGGGCCTTACCCATTGCGAGGCTCCGGGCGGCAGGTCTTTGTGAGGCCCTTTGTCCTTCGTGAAAAAAATCTCTGTGTACATAATGAATTTTTCAATTATGTTTTGAATGAATGAATTAGTTAACTTGCTTTATTTTAATTTACCGTTATATTATAACCTTAGTATATAATTAAGGATCAAAATCAAAAGTTTTAAATAAATAAATAAAAATGTTTTTTTTTTTATTTTTATAATTGATAGGCTCGCGTTTAACCACTATCTCACCTGATGGTAGGCGTGTGTTAAAATTTGCTTGTTGTTGTTGAGCGAGGCCCCTGTAAGAGAGAGGCCCCGGGCGATTGCCCTGTTCGCCACCCCCTGAGGCCGCCACTGGGTATACATTTGATCATGTATGGTTTACATTTCGAGAAGTGTGCATTGCTGTTCCATCGTCGGACCACTAGACGTACGGGCAGAGGCGTAGCTACCGCTGTTCCATCGTCGGACCACTAGACGTACAGGCAGAGGCGTAGCTACCGCCGTTTCAATTTAATTCAATATCTTTATTTTCAGACTAGTGTCCATATGATGTTAGTAAAAATACATAATAAATAAACTTGAGGATAAATGTTAGTTCTTACAAGCTTACTCTAATACATATTGGAATACATTATTTTTTAATGGATTTGTATCTACTGCCTCCATATAATATCGACGGTTGAAAGGCTAATTGACCCAAGAGACATTTAAAAAAAATAATTAACCTGACTCAAACGACGGAAAAAAAATGCTGATTCCGAATATGTATATAACTCAATATAGGAAAAAATTTCGTTTAGATCAATTAGCCTTTCAACCGTCGATATAACATAATATAATATATTCCACAACTATCATACAACGCCGTCTAGTCCCAAGTTAAGCAGAACTTGTGTTATGGGTACTAGAGAACTGTTAAACATACTTACATATTTCTAAATACATACATATATAGATAAATTACACCCAGACACAGAACAAATGATCGTGCTCATAACACAACCATTTGTCCTGGGTGGGAATCGAACCCACGACCTCCGGCATAGCAGTCAGGGCCACTAACCACTAGACCAACAGGCCAGTCAAAATATAGGACTATCCAATTTCAAGCAATTACTCTCAGGTAGCTGTTGGAACTGTCCCTCACCCTGCGCATCAGCGATGCCGCCCGCTTACGGATTATGGCATGGAAGCCATCCATTTATGCGTCCGCAAACATCGCTAACGCGCTGCAACAGCGAGGCAGTACCATCAGTAACCTGAAAGCATTGTTGTACTGTTTCAGCCGTATCAACCCGGGAATCTTTAAGTCAAGAGTGAATAGGTTACTTCTAGGTAAGCGCGCTCCATCGTCGACCGCATCGTCGCTTTCCATCAGATGAGATAGCGGTCAAGCGCAAACCTATCAAGAATTAAAAAAAATATCAATGATGCGGAACCCCTGAGCTACAGAAATTCGTAATACGACCTTAAAATCTCTTATCGATAAAAGACCAGTAGGTAATGAATAATGACTAAATCGACTAAGCGGCTGTTCTAATAGTTTTTAGCTCGCTCAGTTCGTTCTTGCATTTTCTACGACAACAACAAAAACGCAACCTATTCAATTACCTTCAGATTGATAAAATAAACGAGTTCATTATCATTTTCGAGGCGTCTCAATGCACTATTTCTATGCTAGCAGAACTATTTTGTACAAAAAAAAAACAAACTTGCTTACAACTTGGGGTCTTTGAGTCAAAAGTGAATAGTTACTTGTAGGCAAGCGTGCTCCATCGTCGACCACATGTGAGATAACTGAGATAGTGGTCAAACACGAGCCTATCTATAAAAGAAAATGTATACTTTGTTATTCCTTCAATATTTTTATCTCTATTTTTCTGGCGGCCGATCGCGTGATGGGCAGCCGATCGCGTGAGCCAACGGTCCTCACGCCCCCAACCGCCGCCGGGATTCCGATCCCGATTTCCGGCCACTTTGCGGGCTTGCGGACGACGAGCAATGGGTAGTCCGCGTCCCCCCGTCCGGTAACCGTCCGGACCGAGCCCAAGTCGTCGACGGTGCGTATTTTTCCACGCGCGCCTCAGGGAGATATCAGCCAATCGTAGGGGCCATGGGTAGTGTGAAAACGAAACTCGGGGCCCTGGGACGAAGGTAAAGAAATAACAGGAGTGAGAGATTTGTCATTAGATGATTTTCTCACCTAAAAAAAATCTCTATTTTTCTATCTACTTTCAAGCGGGCAAAACCGCTAGTAGAATCTAGCCTACAATAAAATAAAGTACTATGAACACTAAATATTCTATTGGTTGCCCAGTTTTCATATTCCTTTATTTTTCACAAAGGAGAAAAGTAAATGTGAGGGCCGGACAGAAAAATAACATTTTTCTAGCGAACTTGAAGTGAAGTTAGATTGTCTAACAACAAGTTACTTTAATAAGATGGTTCGCTAATTAAAAAACCGTGTGCTAAGCACTTCTTATACCTACAATTATTTAATTAATTTACCTCCAAAAGTTGTAAGACCTTCGTAAGATGTAGAAAGAAATCCAAATGTTATTATCGATTTCGGACCGATGACCTGGTGAGGGTCACGGGAATTCGATGTATGCGAGACGCACAGGACTGGTCGTTGTGGCGGCACTTTGGGGAGCCCTAAGTCCAACAGTGGACGTCTTTCAGCTGAAACGATAATTACCGATTTCTGAGTCATGATTGGATTGCTGACAGGAATACTATAAACCACGTGCTCGAGCTTGGCCATCTCGCTCGATGATGCTGAACTCATATTTTAGTTAATTTTGTTTTTAGTGTTTGGAAGGATTGCCACGCTTACATGGAAACTGAGCAGTGGCGTAACTATAGAGTGGCAAGGCTGGCAAAATGCCACGGGCCCCTGGCCTGGTGGGGTCCCCGAGCCTTGAGCTCTGAAGAAGTAAATACACAAATTCAAGTAAATTATAAAGATTACAGAAGATCAATTTCCCGTGGAATTTTAGCAGCCTTAACACCTTATAGATACGTCACTGAGAAGCCCACCTTCAGAAATGAAATCCTCCTTATTCCTCGTATAATAGAGAACTTACTGAATTAGTAATAATAAAGAATATTTTATGTCTGTACTTCAATGATTTAACCAAATTAAATTTCAAAGTTGACGATTTTCCTGGGGCCCTATCCAATGATTTTGCCATGGGCCTCAATTGGTATAGTTATGTCACTGAAACTGAGACAGAACTGATGAAGAACTACGCCGTTTTTTTTATGGTTAAGAATGGGTTGGATGGCATACAAGCCGATGCGGTCCTGACCAAACTGATTCTAAGTCAGGGCAGTCCAGCCTGTGGATATCGGCTTTCTTGTTTTTATGACAAAGTTTCTTATCCGTTCTTCTCCATAAGAATCTACCTTTGCGAATAGACAACTCGAGTTACTTATTCTTATGTTGTTAGATACGTACTGTTGTCAATCTTGACATTTATGAGGGGCTTTTAATGGCCTACTTGAAATACTTAAATTAGTTGATTTTTTCCTTTGAGCATAGCAGATGCTTGTCCCCTGAGACGAAACTGAGATGTCACACTACGTGCCTGTAAGAACCACGGAATCCAATTTGGAGTAAATAATGGTTCTACCTCGGCCGAGCTGCTTTACCGAGAGCTATAATGGTAGGAATTAATTACTTTACTTCGTCGAGGAATATATATAATTATCAACGCAGAACCGAAAGTAGGTAGGTCTAGTAGCGTGAAATTTTGCACAAGGTTTTCTTTTATGACGGAGGCGAGCACTAAGAGGCGATTGACCAAATAACAAAATATACACTTAACGACGATAACATGCGCGTGCGCAAGTGCTCGGAATCCTGTTCCTTTTATAAAAGTAGAACAAGGCAATGGTTGAAAAGTATAATCAACAAGCTTTTCCAAGAAATCAAGCTCCTAAAATTATATTGCCTAACAATGATCCGCCTATAAAAATAAACTGCCAGGAAACTAGTTCATGCGCGCGCCAACAGATGGCGTTAAACAAACAAACATTTACTAGGTCACAATACTAATGCGTTTCCAGGGTAACAAACTAGATGGCGCTGTAAGCGTCACTGTCTGAGATGCTCGCATTTATTTTTGGTTATAAAAGGTAAACAGGTTGGCAGACACCATTCTAATTTAAACGTTTTACATTAGTCCGATAGTCCGGGGGAAATTAGGGAAGTTCAGTTACCTACAGCTATGTTTGGCACTTTTTAAATTAGATAAGATTTCTGGGCTGGGAGCGAGGGAGCCAGCTGACTATTTTATACCGGGTGGGGTATGCGCGGGATTCGATGCGACATTTCATCAAACAGTTACTTTTACTGCTTTTGAAGTACTATTACAACTAGCTGTATTAGTGTAGATCACTTACGAATTAGTTGTTAGAGAATGATTGCACTCAAACTAATTTTCCTTATTCCTATATATATTTATATATCAGATATTTCAACACAGCTGAAACTACTGGACCTAGGAACATAAAGTTTTGCATAAGGCTTCCTTTTATGACTTAGACGAGCACTAAAAAGGGGTTCATGGAAATTCAACATTTAAACCTCTTTAAAAAAGGGGAGAAACTCGTTTGTACATAATTTTTTTTTTGTGGATTTTTACTTTAAAATTAGCATTAGGTATATACGAATAAATATAAAAGGTTTTCATTATTCATTTTTTGAAACTACCTCTCTATAACCATTTAAGGGGTGTTAAACGTTATTTGGGAGAATCTTACTCCTTGGTTAATAAACTTGAAGTTTGGTACAAATTCTCATCAAGAATTTGTACCAAGGGGTCTTTAAGTCAAGAGTGAATAGGTTACTTCTAGGCAAGCGTGCTCCATCTTCGGCCACATCATCGCTTACCATCAGGTGAGATAGTGGTCAAAAGCGAGCCTATAAATAATAAAAAAAAAAAAAAAATTTTCAACGCTACCTTCAATATACGGTTGAAGTGGTGTCAGTATATTATTATGTATTTTTGTGATATTTATTTTACTATGTGTATGTATATAATTATAATAGTAGGTATATCCTTTTTTTGCAAGTTATATTAAGTATTTTATTGATAACTATTTGGCATGTACTTATTTTCCTATTATTGTTACACACGGTGTCTATTAGACATCTCTATTTTCTCCACCTCTCCTTTCGCAGATGTGCTGGAAGAGATTTCTTTAGAAATAAGCATCACCTGTATACTTATTTTTCTGTTTCATTCTTCTTATCTTTTATTTTGTGTGTACATAAATCATTTTTTTTTTATCTGATTTTTGAAAAGCTGACCACGTGTATTTAGGTACGTCTTAAGTCTTAGTTAACCAGATGTAGCTCCTATATCTATCAGTGAGTGAAACTATATTAAAGATTAGGTACTTATTGCATTAAATCTAAGATAGCATATTGGCAGAGACCTATTGCAATGATAATGAATGGAAATTAACGCAATAAATCACTATATTAGTTTGTGTAGAAAATAAAGTAGTAAAAGGAATAGCATAAAAATTCAAAAGAAAAATGTAGCAGGAAACAATCATCCTGCCCTTTTTACTTGTAATCAACAAACACAACACATTCTATTCGTCCATTCATCCTTTTTCAACCTCAATAATCTCTTTTCTTAGCATATTACCATTTTTCAAACAATCTGTTCATCGTTCTATAACCAATGTATTGTTCGATGCTACTTTTTCAAATTTAAATTTAGAACATAATTATTAATTTTAAAAAAGCATTGACCGCGCCGTCGGCGACTTAGCTCGGTCCGGACGGTCGGACAGCTACCCATTGCTCGCCGTCCGCACGCCCGCGCCTACGGTGACCGGAAATCGGGATCGGGATCCCGGTGGCTAGGGTTTGAGAGTCGCTCCCTCGTGCGTGCATTTGCGGCCTCCTCCTTTGCTAGCATTACTGCTTCGCAGAAGTAGGCGACCGCCTGCCACTCCTTCTTGTTTTGGACCATGGCCTGTACTAAGGCCCGGCACGAGAGATCATTGCCGCCGATCTCCTCCACGAGTACTCGTCGGTGCTCTGCCCAAGCGGGGCACGCCTCTACCGTGTCCTCCAGGCGGTCCACACAGTGGTGACACCCGGGCGTTACCTCCGCACGTCTGTATTAAGTTAGTCATTAAAATCTTTCGCAATTTAATCAATTGCGAAAGATTAGTCTCGATGGTTCAAGGTGGTAAAAACTTAATCATCATGCATTGATAATTGTTTTTACTTATTGTAACCTTTTAGAGCCGTCATTAATAAAAAAGAAAAGTTTTCTTATACAATTTCCTTACCTATCTGTTATGAATACGGATTTGCAATCCTGAGTCAGTTAGAAAAACAGATATGCTAGATAAAATATAGCTAGAGTTGAACTACTGCAAAACATGACGAGTGCAGCGGCGTGCATCGCACAGAGATCTCACGGATAGTACACGGAACCACAAAACAGATAAATAAAGAAGTCAATCTCATGAATGTACTTCACTTTACATACCTACGCTCAGCGGTCACGCTAGGGTTGCCGTACGGCAGCGGCTGCGGCTACGCTCAGCGGTCACGCTAGGGTTGCCGTACGGCAGCGGCGGCGGCTACACGGGTGACCGGCTCACCGAGCAGTTCCTATCTTATTAGTGTATATTTAGATTATTGAACACTAGCTTATACTACATTGAATAGGGACCTAATATAACTAAATAAAACGAACCATCGTAATATAAGCAAATACCTACTTACCTCTCTAATTAAAACAACTTTATAAAACGACAATAATATTAAAACACCTTTATAAAACGACGATTCCGTTTAATTTTGAATTAAAGAACAAACATAAAAAAAAAAATACAAACATCCGAATTGAGAACCTCCTCCTTTTTTAGAAGTCGGTTAAAAACCACCGTCCACTGAACAGTTCTAAATAATAATAAAAAAATCTTGCTCCATTTTTTGCTTAAAAAAGTACACCGACGCATTGGCACTCGCGCTCGTACTGATCCCAACCGATCCGAGATGTCGTCTCCGTAAGCGGTGTCTCCGTGTGCACTTTGTATGTAGATTGACTTCTGTACCTATCTCTATTGTGATGGAACCGAGTCTATTTAGGTAGAAGCAAGATGGCCCGCGAGTAGCCCAGTTTATTTTCATTGTGGCAATAAATATCAGCGCTATCGACAGAGATTATTCATGTTTAATGAGCGTCGATCGGTTATTCAGTATTCAGGACTGAATACTCGACGATTACACCGCGTGACACGATTTTAGTACATGATTAACTGATTTGTGAAACTAGCTAATGCCTGCCATTTCACTCGCATGAAACTCTTTAAAGGTCGGATTTTCAAAAACCCGAAAATATCCTAAGGTCGATTATGGTCCATTTAGGCGCATATTATGACCATCGCTTGGAATTCAAAATAGGATACTTCCCACTGACCTAGAATCCTGAACTTTGACCTGAAGCAAGGTCTCATAGCACAAATATAGGAAAAATCTAAAAATGTAAATTTGTAGTTAAGTCACAAAAATAATACGTTTTTGCGATTCGGAAAAAACTTCGAGACTCGATTCGGGAATTGAATTTTTTTCATAGGTAAGTTTGTATGGAAACCTCGGTACTCGAGTACGACTTGCACGTGCTTGGTTTTCTTTTTGTTAGTGAGAAATCATGAAATAACTTTTCCCGCTCTGCATGGAGCGACACTCCCTGTATCAGACTTTTACTGACTAAAACCTACCTGTGTTCATTCAGTTGCCCCTTGTGTTTCAAGGCCGTTCAAACATTTCCGCATCCTAGCAAGTATAGGCCCCGGCGTAACAGGTCCCGTCAATGTTACTGACAGTCTTTAAAGCGTGGGTGGAACCTTTCGCGTCTTTTATCGGACGGCGAGCTACCCATTGCTTGTCGTCCCAAGCTTGCACCTACGGGGATCACTCGGCATCTCCTACGTCGATCGGAGTGTAAGAATTTCTTTCCCTCACGCTGTTTGCCGCCTCCTTCGCTTGCGTAAAACCAAAAGCTTTACACTTACGTTAGTTAGAAATAATAACCACGGTCAAGTTTTTCCTTGTTAATGTAAAACACGTCGCAATATCCAGGCTCCCCCTACCGCCCCCCCCCCCCCCCCAACCACACTGTCATCGGTCGTCCGATCGGTTTTCAATGCTGCATTTACAAAAAAAAGTTTTTGGCTCTATTGAAATACCTGTGGCTGTGATTTATCGGTTGTCGACATTTATATGTATTTTTTAATATTTTATCTATAATATGGAATATGAATGTATCCGTGTACCTATTTATTTGGTTTTAAATAATACGGTCGAAACCAATCACACTATTTAAACTATTACCTAATTTATTACAAGACTCCCCAAAAAAAGGAGTGTTGTTTTTTTAACTTAGTCATGCAACCTTGGCACAAAAATTCAAACATTCTTACATTATCATCTTCCATTCATCCGCAAACATATCAAGACCTGTTCTTTTTTCGTTGTCAAAATCATACAATGACAGCTAAGCGCGGGGGATCCCGCTCTTAGGCGGTGCGAGAGGGTCTGTAAGACGTTTACTGACTAAAAACCCACTCCTGTTTCTTCGTTGCCTTTCATACCAGGGCTTCGACCCTGCTGGTTCACCGTCCGGTATCCCTCCGGACCGAGCCGTCCGGTAAGTCGTCGACGGCACGTACTATACCACGCGCGCCTCAAGGAGATGTCAGCAACTGTAAGGGTCCAGCAGGGTCGAAGCCTACTGGGGCCAAAGGTCTGATTCTGAAAGGAAGACCCGGCCCTGCTACGAAAGGCAACGAAGGCACAGGAGTGGGTTTTTAGTCAGTAAAAGTCTGACACTATATCCCGGTCCGCCCAAGAGCGCGGGATGTTATAAGATAAGACAAATAAAACCTATTTATTTTTTTAATCGTGTTTTGTGACCACTCGGAAAAGGGCATTAAAGTACAGTTACCAAAAAAACTGTATTTATTTTATTCATAGTCTCAAAACACTACAAAAAATCGACCGGCATCTACAAGTTCCGAAAAACTTCCTCAAAATCGTAGCCAAAACTTTTGTTTAAAAAATACTGTAAGTGCAATGTTTTAAAAGCTCCACTATTTACTGACGTACGGCCTCCTAGATACATTTCCGATGTGGCATTGGCGGCGTCAACTCACATATAGCGATCGATTGGCCGATATAAACAATCAGAGTGGCCTACAATTCTAGTAAGAAGTGTTTACATGCTTTAATTTTAGTGGAATAAAATCAATTTAAAAAGCTGCTAGAAAATAACCTTCTTCGATATCGTCATCAGTACAGTATCATCATCATCATTTCAGCCGAAAGACGCCCACTGTTGGACATAGGCACCCACAAGTGTCACGCCACAGTGAACGGTGTTGTGCGTTTCGTATCCAACGGATTCCCGCAACCTTTACCAGGTCATCGGTCCACCTTGTAGGAGGCCTTTCAACGCTGCGTCTTCCTTTACGCGGTCGCCACTCCAGAACGTTTCGGTCCCAACGTCCATCTGTTCTACTAACAATGTGCCCTGCCCATTGCCACTTACCTATACCTACCTATAGCATAGCATAGTCGGCCTTATAATGTTCCCACTGTTGGGAATCAGGCCTCCTCTCTAGGAGAGGGGATGGGCCGTAATCCACCACGCGGGCCCAGTGCGGGTTGGTGGATGTCACATGTCTTCGAATTTTTGGTTCTAGGACATGCCGGTTTCCTCACGATGTTTTCCTTCACCGTTTTGAGAGCAGTGGTGATGAAATAAATTACACAAAGTAATGCGCCTGGCTGGGTTTGTACCCGCGACCTACAGCTCGTAAGTCGGGGCGGTTACCACTCGGCCACCACTGCTCTCATACCTACCTATGTCTACTTATTTCTATACGGTAAGTAATATTTATTGAACAAGATTTTCGACACTTCAACTAGTCTGAAAAGTTTTATTACGAACAAAACTTGTTTAAGCAGGTCAATTCTTAGATGAAACATTAAAATAAATGTTGATGGTAAATATCTTCTGTGTAACTCAATATTGTGTTGTGTCCGTTTTCGACAACATTACTCTAAATTCTTAGAAAACATAATTTAAAAGTCACAACAGTGAGTTTAATCTCCCAAGGCTGCGGTGTTGTTCAAAACGCGTGGTTCTGGAACGCAGGGGTAAAGAAGGACCATAGGTGTGATTTTAGTCATTAAAAATCCGACACGCCATCCGGTTCCATCCAGGAGAAGTCTGATGTAGATACTGGCTTGTAACCTATTGTGCAGACCTAATGTCCGGTAGGTAAGTAGGTTAGTAGGTTATTCATTTGAAATCTATGTATATATAAAAAAGAGTAACTGACTGACTGACATATCAACCTACAGCCGAAAATACTGGGACTGAAAGCGTGAAATTTTGTAGAAAGCTTTCTGGAGCTCTCAGGATTTTCCAAATTTCACCCCCTATGGAGATGAAATAGTGGTCCAAAGTTTGTATGGAGAGACCCACTTTTACGCGGGCGAAGCCGCTGGCAAAAGCTAGTGTTCTATAAAAGGAGAAACTGACTGACTGACATATACATAGCCGAAACTAGTAGGACTAGGAGTGTGAAATTTTACACAAAGTTTTCTTTCATGTCGTAGGCGAATACTAAGAGAGGAATTTTCAAAATTCACCTCGTAATTGCTATATTTCACCGGGACACCATGGCGGCGCGACCAATCGCCGCCACCAACAAAATGTATACAGCTCTATAGAGATACTCACCTGGTGTCGGCTCGAACGCCAGTCCGGCCGCCTGTGACGCCCCCACCAAAGAGTATATTAGGGCTATATTTCACCGGGACACCATGGCGGCGCAACTGGTCGCGCCGCCATGGTGTCCCGGTGAAATATAGCCCTGAGGGGATGAAGGGGGTCCAAAGTATGTATGGCGTAACGTATTATCACGCGGACCATGCCGCCGGCAGAAGCTAGTTTTAAATATAAAAGATAAGGAAGTGTGATGAAACAAAACTTAATAAAGTTAATTAAACTAAGGTTGGATGCGTTTTTCACAAAGCGTTTTTACTAGGGAACTCGAGGAGAAATTACAAAATGGGGCTGTAAACATGCTATTATTTAATGGCAGTCTAATTATCATCATAATGTATAATAAATATAAAAAATCTATAGAAGATTTTGGTTGTGCGCGCATCACGTAAAATGTAAGAAATCGATGTAGATAACTTGGTGTATTACTTAGACTTTTTTATCGCAATCGGTTGACTATATCGAAAGATAATATACTACATTAATTGACTGATAAGCGGTACAAAGTTCGCCGGGTCAGCTCGTATAATAATATTTGCCTTTTCAGGCAAGATCCGGAGCGAGGAGGAATGGCAGGCGGTCGCCTCCTTCTGCGAAGCAGTAATGCTTGCAAAGGAGGCGGCCGATCGCGTGAGGCAGCGGTCCTCACGCCCCAACCGCCGCCGGGATTCCGATCCCGATTTCCGGCCACCGTAGGCGCGGGCTTGCGGACGGCGAGCAATGGGTGGCTCGCCGTCCGACCGTCCGGTAACCGTCCGGACCGAGCCCAAGTCGTCAACGGCGCGTGCTTTTCCACGCGCGCCTCAAGGAGATGTCAGCAAATGTAGGGGCCCAGCAGGGTCGAAGCCTACTGGGGCCAAGGGTCTGATTCTGAAAGGAAGACTCGGCCCTGGTACGAAAGGCAACGAAGGTTCAGGAGTGGGTTTTTAGTCAGGCAAACATAAAGTTTTTCTTTCTTCTTTCAACAAAACTTGACTTAATGATTACACACCTAAACCTTCAATTCAATTCAACATTTTTTATTTTACACCGGCTTACATGAGGCCTTACAAAAAGTCAGAAGTTAGTGCACTGCTTCCAAAACAGTAAGAAACTTCACGGATACTTTTTAAAACAATAATTGATTTACTATGTTTTCATATTAACGAGGGACGACAGTGTAGACAAGTTAACATAGTATCAAGTAAACACATTCCATAAAAACTGGGCAAGTTCGATCTCATATATAATTCCTGAATGGAGTCTCGAAGATTTTTCCGAATTCCGAAATTGGAAAAAAGTATATTTTTTTGGGACATAATTCAACTTATTTATTGTTTTCAGATTTATTCCTATACCTGTACTATAAGACTTAGCTTCATGCCAAATTTCAGAATTCTGGGTGAACGGGAAGTTCCCTATGAATTTTGATTTCCTTGAGAGTATCATATTATACATTTTTTGCGACATAAACGGCCGTATCTTTTTTTTTCGATAACTTTAGCTGCAAGGGACCGCAGAGATACCTTGATTATATGATTTTAATTTTAACTTGATACCTTCACGCGTTCCCGAGATAAAGGGTCTTGACAGACAGATGGACAACAAAGTAATCCTATAAGGGTTCCGTTTTTTCTTTTGGTAAATGATAAATGATATTTGTTTTGCAAATAGGTTTAAAAACACATTTACACGTAATTTTTTTTTTGTCAGTTTATACTAGATGAAGCCGGTGTTTCCTAGCTGACTACCTCGAGAAGGAACACCGAAACAAACTCAGAGATTCGAAGTCTCTTTTAAAGTCCATACAGTAAATATGTAATGGTCAACTCACATGAGAACCATGCAGATTTGTTTGAGATGGTCTTTTGAAGAAATACCTGGACCGAGCTCAAGTTGTTGACGGCGTGTAGTGTTCCACGCGCGCCTCAAGGAGATATCAGCGAAACCGTAGGGGCCCAGCAGGGTCGAAGCCTACTGGGGCCACGGGTAATATGAAAGCGAAGCCCGGGGCCCCGGGATGAAGGCAAAGAGGGAACAGGAGTGGGTTTTTAGATTTACCCATTAAAAAAAAAAAAAACATATAGATTTGAGTGGACCTGTCCCGTCAGTGCAAGCATTTGTTAGTATTCGTAAAGCTCAACTCAGGACTACTAAGGAGCTCACGAACAATACCAAGGTAAAAATTACTGAAAAAAAAAAGAGAAAATTAGCAATTAACATAGTCCTCACATTGACAATAATAAAAGGAAATATATAGTTTACAAAATGCAATACTAGCATAATCAGCCTTTTAATGTTCCCACTGCTGGGACTCAGGCTTCCTCTCTCTATTTCATACAAAAATAGTTACAAGTACTGCGATATTACACAAAATACAAAACACAAAGAATCCAATAAATACCTAATTTCTGAAAAAGAATAACGTGCCTTTATTATAAAGTTTATTTGAACTTATAATTCCATGTAAATCCAAAGATATAATACTTCAAAGCAACCCGTTTTAAAAATCGGCAATTTCATACTTTAACCCCTATCATTATGCCATTTCCATATTATTAAGAAATAAAGAAGATTGTTGCTAGAACTGTTCGGCTAACGACGTAGGTACCATTCCGATTTTAAGAAACCTCTACATTATGTCATAAGTTTTATTTATGCTTGCAACTCTGAATACCGTGCCCATGTGTGTGGTAAATCCATTTTAACGTCTATTATGCGCGAAAATGCCGTATTCGTTAGTAAATCTCCAATGATACTCATGTTCATTTTAATGAGCACTGCTACGAATCCAACGTTATTATGCTAGATAATTCGAATTCACTAGTGTAGCTACCGCAGGCTTTGGTAGGGACGTGACCCGGGGCCCCCAAACTTGGGAGGCCCCAACACCTGAGTAACAAACCTCTTATTGAATTATCGAAAAATTCTTCCACCATCGAAATCTAAATAAAATAGGTTGTTTAAAAACTTTAATCATGGCAACTTGTTTTAGTCGGTAAAAATCTGACACTCCCTCTCACTCCACCTAGAGTAGCAGAGGTTATTTGATGATTTCTCGTGTAAAAAAGGGGCCCCAGTTTTGTTTTTGCCACAGTGTCACCTGGTTACGCCACTGTTCGACTTTGGAAATGGTATTAAAATCACACGAGTACCGGGAACACCGGCACTGATATAACAACCACAATTTGCCATCATCATCATCATAATTTCTTCCGAAAGACGTCCACTGTTGGACATAGGCCTCCCCCAAATGTCGCCATAATGACCGGTCCTACGCGTCTCGCATCCATCGGATTCCCGCGACCCTCACCAGGTCATCAGTACACCTTGAGGCTTTTAATTTGCCAGCCATTTCCAAACTATTTTGGGAACATATTAAGTTGCTTTCCGAGGCACAACAGTGAAAATTCGTCAAACCGGAATACCAACCACTTCTGCACATCCATTAAGAGCAATAGCGCGAAGATAGGCCGTAATAAATATCCATTACACGATGCATTTATATGCAGCAGAGAGTTTCGATACAGCTTGAATTCCTCCAGTAGGTATATAAATCTCGAGAACGTTACGAGGCCAACCGACGGAAATATTATGCATGAGACGGCTAGCTAAGAAATGATCCTGAAAAACGCATGGTTCGCGATTGAGTCGAGTACCTCCTCACCGACAAATATATGTACATATCTACACAATCACTATCACTACCTAGTATAAAACAAAGTCGCCGCTGTCTGTCTGTCCCTATGTATGCTTAGACCTATAAAAATACACAACGAATTTTGATGTGTTTTTTTTAATAGGTAGAGTGATTCAAGAGAAAGGTTTATATGTATAATACATGCATAACATAGAAGAGAAAAACAGATAATTTTTGAGCGTTCTATTACGATGTCGTAAATAAACAATTTTTTAGGGTTCCGTAGCCAAATGGCAAAAAACGGAACCCTCATAGATTCATCATGTCTGTCTGTCTGTCCGTCCGTAAGTCACAACTACTTTTTTCTGAAACTATAAGAACTGTTGAAAATTGGTAAGTAGATGTATTCTGTGGACCGTATTAAGATTTTAACACAAAAATAGAAAAAAACAATAAATTTTTCGGGTGACCCATACTTAGAACTGAAACTCATTTTTTTTTTTTCATATCAAACTTTTACGTGTGTGTTTGGATAGGTCTTCAAAAATGATATTGAGGTTTCTAATATTTTTTTTTTTTCTATACTGAATAGTTTGCGCAACACACACACACACACATTTTACCAATTTGGAAGTGTCTCCTTCCAAATTGGTAAAATGTGTGTGTGTGTCCCTGTAACTTCTAAAATAAAAGAATGATGAAATTAAAAAATATATATGATGTACATTACCATGCAAACTTCCACCGAAAATTGGTTTGAACGAGATCTAGTAAGTAGTTTTTTTTAATACGTCATAAATCGTAAACCGCAATTTACCTTTCAAGATTGTACGGAACCCTCAGTGCGTGAGTCCGACTCGCACTTGCCCAGTTTTTAGCGCTTATATTGCAAACGCTGACCGAACCTTTCGAGATAAATCAAAATAATGTACTACAGTATTGTACACCTTAAAAATGTCTACAAAAAAAGTCTGTGATGGTATATGTCTATCTCTTAGGGATAACCCACAATAACCATTTTTTATCTTTTAATTTTTACCAGAAATAATGGCTTAATTATTTACTAAGCGATTATAAGCAATACAGCATTAATCCTTATCCAATTAAGTACTTTAAATACATTGTTCATTTAATATAGATCAATATGGCCTTTTACAGCGTACAATTTAAATGAATGTTTTCGAGAAAATTACAGATTTTAAATGAAGAAGCATAGCGGTTGCGGCGGTATCAGCATTGAACCCGTGCGAAGCTGGGGCGGGTCGCTAGTAAGGAATGAAAAAAATATCTGTTATCTATTTTATCGATAAATATATAAAAATAGAATACTAATAGTGAACAATACCAAGATTGGCAGAAAAGCAAGTGGGATAAAACAATTATAAACAAATATCTCATGTTTCTCTCTCGTCTTTCGCCAACACGCCGTTTTCTATGGCGGTCGTACGGGTCATAACGGGTCTCTTGACGCCAAAGACCATTTTGGACTTCTCTTTCTTATTATCAGGTATTTAATTTAACTTTTTTTTCATAATTGTTTGCCAGAGCTTAAAAGTACTTAATTTAGCAAATAAAAAAGTTGCATGTATGTTCCCCATTATTTATCACATTATCTGTATCCAGGCCTCACTTCCCCACTGAGCACACTGGGCACGTGCTCAGGGCCCCGCGATGTGTTGGGGCCCCCTACTCCCTACTCAATTACCAAACGAAAACCGATCGCTAGGTACTCTACTCTCGTCTGAAAATCAGGCTTACCGATTGCAGCATATTATAATAAATTTAACTGTTTTGATAAAATCATTGATTGGTGTGATTTATATTTATTTTGTGTTTTTGATCAACAGTTACGGTAGTGGATCACGGCATTAAAATAATGCAAAAAGTGTTGGTCGCTTATGTCAATAGAATGTACGAATATATATATGCTCGAAAACAAAGATTTTGGAGATGTGATTAACGATTTTGCTCAACTCATATCCACAAGGGTACCTCTTCAATCAGCATAGATACTTTTAAATAAGGACTAATCGTG
The DNA here is from genome assembly GCA_961205895.1 of Mythimna pallens. Classification (NCBI taxonomy): domain Eukaryota; kingdom Metazoa; phylum Arthropoda; class Insecta; order Lepidoptera; family Noctuidae; genus Mythimna; species Mythimna pallens. The sequence continues at coordinate 4,871,547 of OY540824.1, forward strand.
GATGCTGGTTACTTAGTATTGATCACATCATATTGTCTATTTATCATAATATCTCATGAACTGTAAAGAAATAAAAATAAAGCTATAACTTTGCATATCTACGTTCTTTGTCTCTTCTAACAAAACAGTGCTTTGTTATGGTCATAAGGGCCCCATTATCCTAATGTGCCCCGGGCCGCTAATAGGTGAATGACGGCCCTGTCTGTATCAACAACAATTATAACAGAAGGCAAGAGTATGTCACGATCCTCCAATTATTATATTTGTAGTCAACACAATTTTTTTTATTTAATGCCACAGAAAATCAGGCCTCATCTTGTTTGTTTTTTAGTTTTTTTCATCTTGTTTGTTTTTTAAAGTTTGTTTAGTTTTTTTATTTCTCATTCGTGAGAAATAAAAAATCTAAACAAACTTGACTGAACTGATTATTACTTTCTTCGAAAATGTACCCAATTAAGCGCTAATAAGGAAATTGTTCATAAGAAAAAATTCGATATTTTGAAAACACAGTGTCTTGTGGATATTATCTAGTCTTCTATTGAAATATTGTGCTTTTGGGTACAATATCGACAGGTCTACACTGTTTTTACATAATGTCTATTAATACTGTAATATGAAAATATTGTAAACAATAATTTTTTTAAAAGAGTAACCATGGAGTTTCTTGCCGGTTCTTCTCCATAGGAAACGACCAATTTGGAACCGTGCACTAGCTTCTGACGTTTTATAAGTGCCCATGTAGGCCTATGTGAAATAAAAATTTTTGACTTGACTTGAATCAATCTATAAATTTGTTTTAATCTAATCCAGTAAAGATTAGAGAAGAAGAAGACCTCTGAAAATCTGCTATTTTGCATAATTATGAACTTTTACACTTCATAATTTACACAAAAATTAAAAAAGTCAAAAAAGTATAGCAATAGAAGTCTTGCAAATTTAATCAAGATTGTAAATGACGACCAATTTTTTCAAAATATTTTAATATTAAAAAAAACACGTATTTCCTGGAACAAGTTTTGTAAAATATTCGACTAAATCACGGAATTACCGAATGCTAACAGAGTTTTCAGACGTTATCTCTCATTTTTCGCGTTGCCTTTTCGTCAAACATCGCGTTGGATTGCGTTAAATGAAGTAACAAGCTTTTAAACCATGCTTGATGTTGACGATATGTGAGTGAAAAAGGAATTTTACGCTTGCAGGAAAATGTATTTTTTAAATATTGCTAAATTGGCAAAAGTTATCGTTTATCGTTAAAGTTAGCAGGTTTTTTTAAGTTAGGAAATCATCCATGACTTCTCCCGCTCTAGGGCTGAGTAAAACTTTCTTTATGTTCCTTCTTATGTTTACCCCCGGTCCCCCGAATTTCCCTGTCGGAAGTCAACCCATGGCCCCAGTAGGTTTCGTCCTTACTAGGCCGCCTATGGTTTTACTAATATCTCTTTGAGACGCGTGTGGAACATTACACGCCGTCGACGACTTGTGCTCGGTCCGGACAGCTAACGGACGGCCGCCTACGGTGACTGGACGAGGTTAGGTTCCCCGCGTCTGGGGCGTGAAGTAGTCGGTTCCCTCACGCGTGCGGCCGCCTCCTTCGCTAATATTACTGCTTCGCAGAAGGAGGCGATCGCTGGCCATTCCTCCTCGCTCCAAACCATGTCCTGTACCAGAGCCTGGCGCGAGAGGTCGCCGACGCCGATCGCCCCCACGAGGATATTGTGGTGCTACGCCCAAGCGGAGCACATCTCCACCGTATGTTCCACAAAGTTAGGAGGTGCACTTCATACTACATAAGTTTATTCTTTACTTATTTTTGCACAGGTAAATGTTGACGAACGTTGTGTTCTTTTGTTTTTGCACAATGTTGGGAGAGCAAATGGCGCAGACGTATATAGAGGGTGGGGGGGGGTTCGAGTGGGCCCTGCCCATCCCAGCATGGTCTAGCACCCACCGCGGAATGTTGGGCTAACGATTAGAAAATCTATGATAAACGCCAAAATACTGATAACTTTACACAAAAATCAGGCATGTAAGGAGCCACTGATTTTTATTTATTTCTTATTTTGATAGGCTCGCGTTTGACCACTATCTCACCTTATGGACACCGATGATGTGTTCGACGATAGAGCACGCTTGTCTAAAACTAATCTATTCACTCTTGACTTACAGATACCCAGGTTGTAGCTATCAGGAAACCCCGGCAAGGAATTTCATTCCATAGCTGTACGCACAATGAATGTGTTCCCAAAACCTTTTGTGGGTATGGGTGGGATGGTGCATGGTGGATGCACCGGTGGAGCATCACCGTACATCTAGTGGTCCGGTGATGGTGATAATGATAATCCTACTCTACACTCACTTTTACCAGAGCAAGAAAAAATATTTGATAATTTTTTACCTAAAATAAGTCCTGACACTTGGATTTATTAATTCTTCACTAGGATCATTATCATACCTATTTACCCGGAGTTAAGTCTTTCAAAAATATTTAGGCGGAAGGTTAGAAAATTTCTAAAAACTTTCATTTACACTGACTGGTTACATATGCACATGTTAACGGAAACATAGCAGAATATATGCTTTTTTTTTTGCTTTTGAATGCCATGTTGAAAACACGTGAATATAGGATTCACGTAAATCCTCTGTTGTGTCTACGTAACAAAATAGTCGAGGAAAAATATGGAATGGAAAACACTGATGAAATTGCGAGGAGACACCCGGTCAAGTCGAGACTCAAGGAGCCTAACTAATTCAACTAAAGGTAACCATATTACCTAGATAGAAATTTAATAAACTTGTTGCGACTAGCTTTGATTTTAAAAATGGGTGCTCTTGTTAAACATAAAAACCGCGAGTATTCAATTTACAAGACGTTTATTTAAAGAAAATCTTATTATAATACTAGCTTCTGCCAGTGGCTTCACTCGCGTGATATTAGGTTTCTCCATACAAACTTCCAACCCCCGTTTTACCCCTTAGGTGTGAAGTTTCGTAAAATCCGTCCTTAGCGGATGTCTACATCCTACCTGCCAAATTTTAAGTTTGTATATGTTATAGTTTCTGAGATTTCTTGATTAATCAGTGAGTGGTATTTCGCTTTTATATATATAGATTTGCACGATTGGCGCAGTGGTTGTGTGATTGGCTGGAATAGAACCTGTGCCGCGTGTCGCAGGTTCGATTTCCGCACGGAACAAATATTTTTTAATATTATATAATATTAGTAGCTTATATGTTGTATTCTCAAATCTGTTTTTTGTCAAGATAGCACCTACAATATACTTACTTCTTCTTCTTAAATGAAAAATTTTAAGTCACAGAATCATCTAGTTTGGAGTCAGGGTTTTCTCAGTCTGAGTGACCTTCAATTCGCTGTGATTTTATGCACATTGACCTAGTATTTAAGTCATGTTAATGGTTTCTGTTTATATACAGATTATTCTTTCTTAAAAAAAGATATAAAAAATAGTATCCCACCGGTATCGAGATCAGGGTCCAAGCTACTGGCAGTCAGGGCTCCAGAGAAAGGAACCTCCTAACAATACGAGCCGTGTCCAGGAGTAACGCTTTCTGAATCGAGCCCTTGATCCAGTCGCCTAACGCGAGCCTCCTAAGGTATTGGTCGAGGCTCTTGGCTGTTAAGCCATTGCCCGACACGACTATCGGTACAATGATCGCCGAGTCCACATCCCACATGTCAACAAACTCGCAAGCCAAGTCAATATACTTAAGTTTGTTTATTAAGATTTATGTACCTCAGGACCCTGAGGGCCTGGACCTTTGGAAGGCGTACAAGGGGCCGAAGCCAACTCGCGCGAGGCCCTTTAGACAATTTCAATGGAACGTGATACCAACCGACGATTATCCCTGTACACGCTATGCAAGGACAACCACCAGTTGGTGAAAAACTATTGCGACATAATATGGAAAACAAGGATAGGGCTATGGTTTTTGGAGTCTTAAGTGGACTGGTAACCTATAACTATGTGAAGACTATGGCCCCTGCCGGCACAATGTTAATTTATTTTTTCGACTAGCCTGTTGGTCTAGTGGTTAGTGGCCCTGACTGCTATGCCGGAGGTCGTGGGTTCGATTCCCGCCCAGGACAAATATTTGTGTGATGAGCACGATCATTTGTTCTGTGTCTGGGTGTAATTTATCTATATATGTATGTATTTAGAAATATATAAGTATGTTTATCAGTTGTCTAGTACCCATAACACAAGCTCTGCTTATCTTGGGACTAGACGGCGTTGTGTGATATTATTATTATTATTATATTATTATTAGTTTTTTCCTTATCGGGGTGTCTTGTTGTGAGTTTAAATGGTAGTGAACGCACCCATGATACAAGAGTAATTCCTTGTGAGAAACTTTTAGATACATGTAATGTGTAGTCGTGTTCAACATGCTTAGAAAACCCTGAAAATGATATCGCTTAAATATAGATAACGTACTATCAATCAGTCTGTATTACAGAGTTTTGACGTGCCCTTTTAATGCTGACGAGGGTAGGTGGTAACCAACGCACCTAGGGCCACAACGACCGAAAATCCCACAACCACTTTTGAAGTATCCTCATCAACATTTCAGCCGAAAGACGTCCACTGTTGGACATAGGCTTCCCTCAAGTGTTTTCATAACAAACGGTCCTGTGCGTCTCGCATCCATCGGTTTCCCGCGACCCTCACCAGGTCATCGGTCCACCTTGTGGGAGGCTTTCCAACGCTGCGTCTTCCGGTACGTGGTCGCCAATCCAGAACCTTTCGTTCCCATCGACCATCTGAAGCATGGTCTTTTAAAGTTTGGTAGACCAGATCTAAACTAAGTAATATTATAAAGAGGTAAAGTTTGATTATTTGTTTTTGTTACTGGTCCAATTGCTAATTTTTTTTCACCGATAGAAAGCTGTTTTATTCCTGTGTGACATAGGCTATATTTCATGTCCGCGGGCAAAGCTGCGAGCAAAAGCTAGTTCCTAATACTTTGTTCAGGGGCATTCATATTCTTGATCATAGAAAGTTTTTTTTAAGTAAAACACAATTTTCTCAAATCATTTCCGCGCCAATCGTTATAAATTTCGTCATTTATGGGCAGACGGACGATTAGACACACAACATCACACTATCACAAACACACTCACATAAGCGCATCTTCAATCTTTCTTTTTTGAGTAGCTATCTTTTTCTTTTTGTTGTTTGTCTTTCTGTTTATAATCTAAAGAAAATAATAATATGTAGTACGGATTTACACAAAAACTGCAGTAATTTATGAATTTTCAGGGTTACGCAACTCAAAAGGAAAAAACGGAACCCTTATAGGATCACTTTGTTGTCAGTCTGTCTGTCAAGACCCTTGATGTGCAGAACACGTGCAGGTATCGAGTTGAAATTAAAACCATATACTTAGGTCTGCGGTCCCTTGAAACTGACAAAATCAAACTTCTCGAGTTAACGAAAAAAAGATCATACGACCATTTATAAGGCAAAAAACTTATATTTCGACATTCTCAAGGTAATCAAAATTCATAGGGTACTTCCCGTTGACGTAGAATCCTGAAATTTGGCATGAAGCAAGATCAAGAAACATCTGAAAACTGTAAATTTGTATACTTTATTGGGATTCGGAAAAATCATCGTAACTCAATTCGGGAATTGAACTATTTTCATAGGTAAGTTTGTGCGGAACCCTCAGTGCGTGATTCCGACTCGCACTTGCCCGTATTTAAATTTACGGAACGGACTAGCACCTCATGATACAGGGTATCCTAGTGTAGGGGCCAGAGATAACTAAATATATTGTATTTTGTCTCTAAATCAACTGATACGCCTAATTTCTTTACAATATTTGTTGTAGGTACGTTTGAACAAATACAGATTATTTTATAGATTATAAAAATGGGAATAATATAACAAAAACACAACATAGCAGTAAGTTACTAAGTACGAAAGTAGTACATATCTTGCCGAAATGGTGACCAACTGTAGAATAAATTGTTTACATTGAAGTATAAATGAGCTTTTAAGATTTCGCTGTAAATCCAAGCTAAATTATTAGCGATGACTACAAATTAAGATCGACCACGATACGCGAGACACCGAGAAAGTATTCAGATCCAGTAACGTTTGGCAAACATCGGTATTACTCATAAAGCATACACCATATGACTGTAGTTAGACACATACCTACCTAGCATAACATGGTAAGACATACCTATAGACAACACATTTTGTCTCCCGATCGATAGCTAACTGACATTGACAACCAAAAAAACATAGCTGTTAAAACATTTAATAGCTGCATTAAAATTTTAAAAATATATTTAAGCAAAAACATTCTCCTTCGCAGCGAGCTAACGGAAAGCTCTGCATCCCGTTTTTATTTTTAATAACACCTCGTTCATGCAGTATTACACATTTTTCTATTACGAAATGCCCCAAATTATTATAACAGTAAGCGCCGTAGTGTCAAGTGTCTTTGCTAGCTTCCTGGTGCTGTATTTATAATCGACATACGAAAAACAAACAACGCTTGCCGGCGCGCCGCGGCTTGCCCGCTCCCGACATGCGCTCGCGCCGAACACCGCGATCTATTGTGATCGTAGTACAGGACGAAATTATAACCTAAATCTATTTAGCTGGACGGAAAAAATGTGAAAAGCTTACCATTGGAAGTTGAACGGTGGTGTGCCGGTGGGCAGGGGCAGCACGAGGGTGGCGTCGCTCCCGGGGGCCGCCCGCACCGTGAGCAGGCCGCTGGCAGGGAAAGCCGGGGGCTCCATAGGGCTCCAGTCCTCTCGGGCCGCGCGCGACTTGCCGTGTGCGCGCGACGACGCCCGCCCGCCGCCTATCTAAAAATAATACGGAAAAATGTAACGCGCGCGCCACTGAAATTCGTACGACGCGAATATTTCGCCAATACCCGCTGGTACGCTGGATTCTATACGCAAACAGCTGATCCACTGAGCGGTCGGAGTTTTTTGATGAGGCCAGAAGACTCTTGTTACAAACATCTATCCAGTTTTTAACCGACTTCAAAAAAAGGAGAAGGCTCTCAATTGGTTTTGTTTTTGTTTTTTACCTCAGAACTTCGTCATTTATGAACCGCTATGGAAAATTATATTTTTACTTGGAAATGATGTAGGTATACTTCCAGATGTGTCTCATTTCTATCAATATCAACCAGTCCTGACGATGAGATCTATGAGGAATTGATTCCTCAAACATTATGGACATGTAGTGATTTTGATGTTTTCTTTTCATCAAGAACTCAAGCATTTAAATTGAGAAAGTATTAGTTGGTGAAGTGAAACTGATGAGGAAGACCACAGATGGCCAACGGAACTTCAGAAACACACAGATATCTTTATTTTAAAAATAGTTGAGCAACTATGACGAATGGTTCCATCAAACTGATCTGATGATGAAGCCATCCTTGTGTTTGGGTTTATTGAAATTGTCATGAGATGCAGACTGGCTGTAAACAGGGGTGCAGACTCCGTGGGTGCTCGGGGGCTCGTGCACCCATGAGAAATAAACAGTGGGTGCTGAGCACCCCTGAGAATAGACATCAAGAAACAGATTAGTAATCGCCTTTTAGGTTACGTAGTAATTAAGTACGCAGTATGTAAGTAGGACATTTATTTATTTGTCGGTCGATCAGTGTGCATTTCTCTTCTCACACTTGGCCACTTTTTCGAGTCCTCGACTCGAAGACGTGGCGAACCCATAAGGTTTTCTAAAAGTCGATGCCCATGGCTGTATATTATATTATTGTTAGGTAATATTCTAAAAAAACTTACGATAGAACTTGCACATTTTTTATTTTATTTTACTGTGGAGTCCGCAATCAAAAGTAGGACAATAAAACTTCAACCGACTTTTAAATAGAAAACGCCAAAAAGTACAAAAAACTTCAATTTTAGAAGTCAGTGTTTCTGGAATTGCTGCGTGGTTTCAAATTTAACAATGGTATTTTTTTAAAGTACGAGTAAAAACATGAAAAATTGTTCTAGTGAATATCAGCCTTTTTCACAACTTCTAGAGATTATTAAATCGAAATTTGGTAATATCACGGAAATTTAAATTGTGTTTATGAATAGAATATCTATCATAACATAAATTAACTTGATTATTTGTAAGTACAATAATTTGCTTTTACCAACAATTTAACATTTGTCTGTATTCTAAATTAAAAAATATTTGCATGATTGATAAGTATTTGATGTATAACGGCTTCATACCTTTGCTTCTCTGCGAAGGTTAAGCGCGGAAAAAAATGATAAATAAAACTAGTATCTATGTAATATATTATTTATAAAATTAGTTTCTCCACTTGTATCAAAATGTACTTTTTTTATGGCTTACTGTAATCTCAGAACCCTGGGGTCCTGGACCTTTCGGAAGGCGTACGAGGAGCCGAAACCAACTCGCAGAGGTCCCTTAGACAATTTTCGTGGAACGTGGTACCAACCGACGCTTATTCCTATGCGCGCTGTGCTAGTGCATCCAACGACAACCTCATTTATTATTATTATTTATTTTTTCTTCAGATACAAGATCCATATTATTTTGTGTTAAAAAGTTGGTACTTAAAATTATGTTAATATCAAAATGTACAGATATAAATACAAATATACATTTCACAGATATCAAAAAAAAATATATTAAAAAATCCCATGATAAAAACAATTAATAAATTACACATGAAATATCTATATTTAAATTAAGTAAAAATTAACTGAGTATGTAATAAATTTAGACATCAATAAATCTAACGTCAAATTCAATATTATATTAATTCAAATGAAATGAAATTTTTTGATGCCCTATGAGTTCTTTTTCTACCCTAATATGTACAAACACATATTATTATTTTAGTTCGTTACCTATAGATTTTCTTTATTACTAGAGTTCATTAAATTTAATAATTGATAATTATTTAATTTGAAACAACATGTAGGTACCAAATTCATTACTGACTAATATTTAGCATAACTTAATAAATTTATTATATATAATAAATTTATTATTAAAAAACCCACCATACCCAACCCAGATATTTTCCTAGCTATTTTGCTACATAAATAGAACGGTAAGTATCGTATACTTCTATAATTTTGTACCTTGTATACTTCTAACATTTTGTACCTATACGAAGTATTATTACAACTATAATTTACATTAACTTCGTATCAAAATCGAAATATAAGTCAGTTTGGCAATAAGTATACTTATTAGAAAAGCTTTAGCTAGTTTTACTATGAGCTTTGAATATTGGTATTTGGTAAGATTTTTTTTAATTGAATGCAAAAAAACAATAGCAATAGAGCAGTGGTGGCCGAATGGTAACGGCTCCGACTTACGAGTAGTAGGTCGCGGGTTCAAACCCAGCCAGGCGCATTACTTTGTGTAATTTATTTCATCACCACTGCTCTCAAAACGGAGGAAAACATCGTGAGGAAACCGGCATGTCCTAGAACCAAAAATTCGAATACATGTAACATTCACCAACCCGCACTGGGCCCGCGTGATGGTTTACGGCCCATTCCCTCTCCTAGAGAGGAGGCCTGAGTCCCAACAGTGGAAACATTATAAGGCCGACCATGCACCATGCATGCAAAAAAACACTATAATATTTTCAATCTAAAATTAAACATAATAAAGTACTTCTACGAAGTAAAGTTTTCACACGAACGTTGCAATTTTACTAGTCGCCTACAGTTTTGGACTCGGACGGTCTCATATGAACTATTTGTAGCTCGTGTTAATTTACCAGGCGCTCAAGACTAAACTATTCAAGAGTTTTGTTTTTGCCAGACCCTTTTAAAAAACATGCTTTATTATTTTATGTAACTTTCAAATATTTCCGTGACATAATCTCGTAGATATTATACACGTTTGAAATCGTAAGTTAGGGTCTGATTCGTGTTTTTTTTTTATCGAGCCAACTTTATATCATGTTTTCATTTCTACCCAGCGGTTACTCATAATATGGTCAATTTTAATAAAATAATTTTACATGGTGATTTCTTTTATATTTTTGGATTTCCAGACTTCCAGAAGTTCAAAAAGTACAAAATTAGTAGAACCTGACCTTAATATGGGGCAACGCAAAAAATAAATAAAAATATTAATCGCGAGATCTATTCCACTAAATAGCTAAATTACTATTCGAAATAACTTTTCATTTTAGACTGGCCTGTTGGTCTAGTGGTTAGTGACCCTGACAGCTATGCCGGAGGTCGTGGGTTCGATTCCCACCCAGAACAAATGTTTGTGTGATGAGCACGATCATTGTTTCTGTGTCTGGGTGTAATTTATCTATATAAGTATGTTTATCAGTTGTTTAGTACCCATAACACAAGCTCTGCTTAGCTTGGGACTAGACGGCGTTGTGTGATAGTTGTGGAATATTATTGTATTATTATTATATTATTCATAACATTTACAGCTTTTTGCTGCAAATGTTTTTTTTACTAGCGTATTTAGTTTTATTTTTACATACCTGTAGGCTGTGCCCAAATACGTCTTCCCGCCTGTTGCTCCGGGCGGCTACTCCCCCACTTCATATCCTTCTGAGCACCCAACATAAGTACCTAAATGTTCGAAGCTCCTTCAAAAGAGAACAACAACACTTCAGCATTACCTAAATGGTGGAAAAAAGGAGGCTACAATGTGTTCCAAATAAGAATAGGAAAGTTAATGACCTCGATGGGTTTGCAAAGAAAACTTATTTGCGTATCAATAACGGATTTTTTTATTTTACTTTGTGTCTTAGTTAAATCTACTTAGGTGAAGTAAAAACGTTATTAAATATAATAGCATAATCAGCCTTGTAATTTTCCCACTGCTGGGACTCAGGCCTCCTCTCTAGGAGAGGGAATCCACCACGCGGGCCGAGTGTGGATTGTTGGATGTCACGTCTTAGATTCTTTGGTTCTAGGACATGGCGGTTTCTTTACAATGTTTTCCTTCACCACATAAAAATAAATTACAAAAAGTAATGCGCCTGGCTGGGTTTGAACCCGCGACCTACAACTCTTAAGTCGGGGTCGTTACAACTTGGCCACCACTGCTCGAAAAACGTTAAATCGAAATTAGCTAAATCGGTCAAGTCAAAAAAAAAAACTATTTTCTTTCTTATTATTTTTAATTAGCAACCATTCCTTTTTGCCACTACTCAGATACATGGATTCTGTTTAAAATTCTTCGTTCAGGATCTCGTAAATTAATTCAATTAAAAAATATATTTTACTCACCCTACCAAATTTCTTCGATTTGGCAGCTATGACGTCACAACATGGGGCAAAATTAATGCTATTCTTATTCGAAACACATTTTATACTCCAATCTTTTGATGTAAAGATTCATTTTGATCAATTACTGCAGCCTTTAAAATTTGTTTCCCTTATTTTTGTTGCACAAACTCGTTCTTAGTGATAACTTTTACAACATAGGTTGATCTTTCGTCCTACATAAGATTTTCAGTTCATCGATATTTCCTTTGAGTCTGGCCCTTTTCAAGCCTCATTACTTGACAATGCGTAGGTAGAGTCTGTATAATGGATGCGCGACCTGGGTTTTTTTTATGTCACTAGGTCACAAATGTCAGTATTTTGTAATAGAGATTACAAATCATGGGTTGCTTTATCTTAGTTATAAGCATGGGTAAAACTATAGAAAACAACAAACAGTTATGTGCGAAAGTAGCTATACACTATGGTCAGTAAGTTTAAACAAAAACAAGAAGAGAAATAAGTTATTTACAGAGAAAAACAATTTTTATAGACGATCTCGGATTTTTAAGTTAGTATGACATTATAAATCTTGATAATTGTTGACTGACTATTAAATATTTTTACGATATGATGATATTTTCCATATGTTTATATGTATAATCTTGAAGATATTCAAGGACTCAACGAAATTATTTTTTTATTGTAGAAATCTTTACACTTAAGCTAAGTTCGTAGAAGAAATACCTTCACTAATGTGAAGGCACCTTTTGATATATAATAGACCTATTTTGCGGCATTCCCACTTCTTGTAGACCTTATTTTCGATATTAAGGTACATACTTGAAGAAGTTTGATTGATTACGTTCTTGAATAGATAACCTACAAATAGAACGCGTAATATTATATAATCTACGCGGATGTGTTCATCATAATTTCAGCCGAAAGAAGTCCACAGTGCGTCTCGCATCCATCGGATTTCCGCAACCTTTACCAGGTCATCGGTCCACCTTGTAGGAGGCCTTCCAACGCTGCGTCTTCCGGTACACGGTCGTCGCTCCAGAACCTTTCGGCCCCAACGGCCATCTGTTCTACGAGCAATGTGCCCTGCCCATTGCCAATTTAGTTTGGCGATTCTTCGAGCTATGTCGGCAACCTTGGTTCTCCTGCGGATATCTTCATTCCTGATTCGATCACACAATGAAACTCCGAGCATGGCCCTTTCTAATGCCCTTTTGGTAACTTTAAGCCTTCTGATATATATGTCATCACTGGCAACACGCAATGGTCATAGACTTTCGTCTTGACACTGTAGTATGTTGGATGAGAAGATACCGCGCAGCTTCCCGAACGCTGCCCAGCCGAGTTGGATTAGACGGTTAACCAATTTTTCGAAATTAGATCTACCCAACTAGAGTGTCTGTGCGAGCTAGACGTATTCATCCACAACTCCGAGTGTAGAGTCTCCGATCTTGATAGGAGTGGGTGCTACATGGTTATTTATTGTGACTTTGGTTTTGCCCATGTTCATTTTAAGTCCCACTCTTTCGGAACCTCTACTGAGGTCATTGAAAATTGTGCTGAGCTCCTCCGTAGTCTCAGCCATGACTACTAAACTAAGTATGTCATATGAAACCGGAGGTGAGTGATGTACTCGCCATTGACATTAATGCCTAGTCCACACCAGTCCAGAAACTTGAAGACATCCTCCATTGCGGCCATGAACAGATTCGGAGTAATGATGTCTCCCTGCCTCACACCCCGCTGCAGAAAGATAGGTTTCGAGGTCTGGTCCTGAAGTCGGGCTGAAATAGTGGCGTTTTCAGACAAACACTTCAGCACTTCGATGTATCGATAGCGCGTGTATAGCGCAGTGTTCGCTCTTGGTGTTTAACGGAATGGCGCGAAATCACGCGCGAACACCGGCGTTCGATTGGAGATCAACTGGAGTGGTACAATACGTTCAAAAGCAATCGAGATGTGATGAAAGATTTGCCTTGGTCTGGTAGGCCATAAAGGTCTTCAACTATAGTTAACATCCCAAAAGTGAAGGAAATAGTGACTGAAAGACCTCATTCAAGTTTGATAAAGATAGCTGCTGAACTTTCTGTGGCTCACTAATCGAACCATACCATTTGAAACAATCACTTACGTATAAAACATGTTACCGCCTTAAAAGACCTGATTTTTCTCCAAAAACTCAATCACATAAGAGCCGTTGAGGACGAGTCGATTCTGACCCAACATTCAATTGAAAATGTTTCGATGATTAAATTTTTCATTGGTCTATACTCCATTCACGATACCATTAGACAAACGAGGTTCATAGAAGCAGGTGTGCACAACATTTATTTTTCGAGATAAATTCAAACCATTTTAAGAAATATTGGTTTCAATATAAAATTTTAACATTACTTATTTAGACAAATTTGATTATTGTAAGGTAAGTACTAAAGACTTAGATAGGTAAATGACTTCTTTTATTAAATAAACAACTTCATTTATAACAAAATTACATTTTTTTTAAACGGCGCATCGACAAGTCTCCTTACAAAACGTGAATTGTAACACAATACAAGGCAACAAGATAATTCTTTAAAACTAGCTTCTGCCCGCGGCTTCGCCCGCGTGGAAATACAATATCGCTCGCCATACAAATTCATCTTAGATACGAAAATATGAAATATTATTTATTATCTTCGTCGTGTGTGATAGTTCATTGAATTGTATGGCGAGCGATATTGTATCTTAGACAAAATATTATAGTATCTTAGCCGTGTGCAACGCCCCTTAGTGAACTCCATTGCGGGTGACGTAACCTACGACAAACTTATTATTTGCGGTTGGTACAGTAATCGGGTCTAGGAATCGAACCGCAAAATTAAGTTTGTTTTTTATTGTACCAATACATATACTTTTCCGGGATAAAAAGTACCCAGTGTGGTGCCCAGGATATTAAAGAATAATTATACAAAATTTCATCGTAATCGAACCGGTAGTTTTTGCGTGATGCCTGAGCAAACAGACAGACAACAATTTTTTTAATCACATTTTTTGGGTTCGGTGTCCGTCTAGTAATTTGTTTTTTTTTGATATTTTCAATGTACAGAATTTTCACTTCTACAGATTTATTATAAGTATAGATTAATAAAAATAGAAATAACTATTATTAGGTACCTATATAGAAAAACTTTCCAGGTACCCCTGCTTCTTTTAGGTTTTTAACATGGACACTAGAGTTTGGCCATCGAAAGATGTCACCAAATTATTTATCAAACTTTATGTGTATTTAAGAAATTAAGGTCAAAATTGTGTTCTTGACGTTTCGTACATTTTAATTTTACTTGTTTTGCTTAAAATTATGCCCTAAAAAATCACTAGTTTGACGGAGAGGGTATTTAATATGATTGACAAATTTAAAGATGCAGAAGTGAACTAAATTACAAACATGCAGAGAAAATGTGACGATTGGATGCAATAATTTCATTTCTGAGTTAGGTACTTTTTTTAATTTCTATTATAAAAGCTTGATACTTTTTAACTATTAATAGCAAATTGCAATATTACTCACACAGTGAATTATACTTTTCAGGAGGTTTCGACAATGAGCAGGCGAAACTCCTAATAATGAGAACAGAAGGACATGGAAAATTGGATATTTGGGATGCGCGCTATCCAGCAAAGCTGCGGCGGACATTAGAACGATATTGCAAACATAATGACATCAATCGGCCATTAAAATGAATGAAAAAAATCGATAACACACTATTTGTTTTATTCAAATTTAAGAATTCCAGGGAAGTGCTTATTGAAAGACCCTTTATTTCTCCGCCCACATGTGGCTGCACTACTCCAAACATGTTTAGACCTATGCTTTGTATTTTAACATTCGATACTGACATGGTGAGCGCCGTCAGTGCCGGATTAAGCCGGCGCGGGGCCTGTAGCAAATTTGACCAAGGGGCCACTACTTCTAATTAATTTATATAGAATACTAATTACACCGAACGATTAGAGATTTAGTTCATTAAACCCCGAGCGAACGCCGGCGTTCGCTCGGTCATTAACTTTCTATTGTGTCTCTAATACCGCTACTCAATAGGTTAAAAGCGAAATTCTAAAAAAAAACGAAGTAATCTCGAAACTTATGCTTAGGACATTTTAGGTTTTTTTTCTGATAAATAATACAGAAATAGGATGTCATTTCGATGATGATGGTACAGCCTTTGTGAATTTGTACAGAAAACTGAACAGTTAAGATTTACTGGGAATAGGATGCAAAATTTATTCTTCTTTGAAGGGCTTAGATTCAGCCATTCTTTAATTGGAATAATCTTTCCGGGAGATTGATACCACCACACCACTGCTAGACAAAGGTTTCTCCCAAGTGTCGTCACAACGGCAAATCCTGTTTATCACGCCTCCATCGGATTCCCGTGAATTTTACTAGGTTATCGGTACCCTTATTGCGAGTCCTTTCAACGCTGCGTCTTCAGGTATCTGATCGCCACTCCAGAACCTTTCGGCACCATCGACCATCTGTTCAATGTACTCACTGCTACTTAAGCTTATCTTCAATTCTGATTCGACCATGCAAGGAAACCCCGAGCGCAACCCTCTCCATTGCTCTAGTATGGTTATTAAGAATAAGCTTAACCGAGGCTACACATATATGATTTGTTATGCTAAATTTTACTGTATTTTAATTCTAATGTATCCTAATTTTACTGTACGAGTGAGGTACGAATAAACGTTCTTTTCTCTTTCTTTCTTTCACTTAGTAAGTAGCTTTAGCCAGCGGCTTCGTGCGCTGGAAGCCACTGGCTAAAGCTACCCCCTTTAAGAATTAGCTTGAACAAGGCTTTTAGACACCTATAACCCCGTGGATTTTAAGATCTGTTGAGTAAAAAGAGCGATGATGGGGCAATTCTAAAAGATCTTCTATTATGTAGTTTACTTGGAGGAAAGTCTGAAGTGACTATCACATCGCATCCAAAGAAATCGGACATTACAAATATTTTGACTAGTTTTTTTTACGTTCAAGTGCGGGATCCCTGAACGTGCGGGGCCTGTAGCATTTGCTGCTCTTGCTACATGGCTAATCCGCCACTGAGTGACATCTAAACTTTGCAAGAACTTCGAGTTTCCTAGCAGCCGTAGCTTTGGACTCAATGAACCACCCAAAGTTTAAATTTTAACTCCTTTTTGGGAGTTAAATGCTGAAGGCAGTCAATACACCCAAAGGATACATTCTTAAAAGCAGGAGCCAAGGTGAACGGACTGCTTTTGACAGTGAAAGGACAGGCTTGTGTTTAGTGGCGTTGAATATCGCGGCTAAATAAATAGCACATGTTTAATTGTTAAATAAACATGCATCGTAGATGTATCGCATACTTATTATTTTCACGAATAATCAAAAGTATCAACTCCATTTCAGCGGCGTTCAGCTAGGGTGAACAGCTTAATTTTTTTTAACACGGCTTCCTTTTTGCTATGCCATCTTTCATTGACCAGAGTCAACTGTAATAACTCTTCATAAATGCTAAAGTTACCGATGTTTCCTTTTATGACATCTTATAACGCAGTTTTGTGCTACTATTCGTGTTTGTATTATATTGTGTAATTACCTTTGGGGATTATAACATAAAAATAAAAAGGAATTAATGAATAAAAACAACATAATTGAGAATAATATTTATTTCTCACAAAGTACATATTCGAATACACTTAAAATTAACTCGACTAGACCACAAATTAGGCTAATCTATAATATAAAACCAGGACCGAAGTGAACTTACAACATAGTCAATATTATTTTGCGAAGTATAAACATAGTGACTTAAAAGTAATGTGACTATATTTGGGACATACAGCTGGTATAGAAAGGGCCCTGGCGGAATAGAGAAAATATATCTATGACCACCGCAGGACGAGCATCGCCAATAGTTTCCAGTCTAATAGATTTCGAGAAATTCCCACATTTTTAGAACGGGGATTGGTTAGTACCAATAGTACCAATCGAGTACTTGTTATTATTCATCAAATTTGGAAGAGCTTGGCGATCGTGGTGCTATTATTCGCGGCACGTAAGTTAAACCTTTTAATTTGACAGATTTTCGGGTCTCAATCGAAATGCGGTACCACGAGGGGCTGCGCGTAACCATAGCAACGATCGCCATTTTAGTTCAACTTATGTGCCGCGTACAATACTGTGGTCATGGAAATTAAAAATATATTCAAAATAAAGGATTACAGAGTACCGCAAGTAATTATATTTGGCGTCAAAGATGGTAACATTTTTATAACCAAGCCTCGGTAGGCTTCACAACAAAACGAAAATTTGTATTCTTCAAAAGAAATGAGACTTAGATAATTCTTAACCAACCACAGCATCTGTTATAAATACTTTTCCCCCAAAATCTGAACCGTGTGTAATTTTAAACCGGCAAAAACGGCGCAATAAACATTTTATGCATATTTAATTTGTCGTATAAAATCTCAACGTTGCCGGATGTGTACGTAGGAACTTGGATTTCTGCCAAATAGTAAAAAAAAAAACGTTGATTTCTATTTTATTGCAATTTATTTTAGGTAAGCTGTTCGCATTGTTTTTAGGAAAAGTAAATCTGACGGTCATGTCCTTTTTCGTAATTTTGAATTTAAGAGAGTTACCGAATGTATTTATGTAAACGCATCACTTCAGATCATCTGCAACTCTGGCTAATTATTTTTTTTTGTTTGTGTCGTAACTGTCAGGACAAGGTGTGTATGAAAGAAAATTTTAAGAAATAAAAAAAAAAAATTGCAACTGCGCAAAGGACGGGGTGAAAAGCTAGTTATGAATAAAGTGAATATATTCGCAGTTTTTTTTTTTTGTTTTAAAGTTTTTTTTTCTGAAAAGTATTATAACAGATGCGTCACTTCACCGTAGGTACGCTAAGTACTAAGAGGAGGTACAAGGTTTCAGCTGCAGAATGACAAATTGGCACTGTCAAGTTGTACAAGTAGCTAAAATAGTGACTTCACCGTCAGGAACAAGATTTTGGAAAAGATTTACTTCTAAAAAAAACTATTAATATTCGTCATTGAAGTATATAAAATTCATAAAAACGTTTTGTATAAATTTTTCATGTCAAAATATGTTGAAAATAGTTTCCTCGACAAAATCGAACATGTGAGAACAGTGCCAAAAGGTCATAGGGGTTATAAGTAACGTTTACAGTAAAGTTTAAAAAATATGTTCAGACTAAGTGCAGTCTATACATTCATTTCGTAGTCAAGTGAAGAAAAGCCACTTGTGAAGCTAGTGCTACACGTCCAGTTGTACCAGCCGATGAATGGGATAACTCTCAGGATCTTTGGTTTTACTGTGAATCAAGGATGTTATGGTTACCAGAGGCCGTAGCACGAGCTCTTATCGCGAATCATTTGACGACCCAAACTAAACTGTTAAAAGGATGGAGCTTTATAGGGTATATAGCTCTGGGTTATGCTGGCGGAGCCAGAAAACTGGAAGTGTGATGCCTCCTTCTGTGAGACAGTAATGGTCCAGGAGGCGGCTGAGCGGGACCGTGAGAGGGCTGATCCCGCTCGGAGAAGAAGGCGTCGGGGAGGCAACCGCCTCGATGCCTAATACGCCCAAAACCCGCTAGCATCATCCAATGCAGACGGGACTTTGGAACCACGGGCGTATAGAGTGGGTACTCTGCCCGCCCATCGAGTGATTCCAAGGAAGACGGTGGCACAGTGATCACGTGCTGCCGTGCACAAAAAGGCTCAGGGGAGACCGTTGTTCAGTCTCCTCAGGGATGTGCCGTAACAGGCATTGCACAGAGGGGATTCCGAAATGATCTTTTAAGAGCTAACGGCGCCCCTTCTAAATGTGCTGATGGTGATCTCACCGGAGTGGTTTTAGTGAGGTAAAAATCCCACACTCCCCGGACTTATCACTAAAGTCCGCCTTTTGAAAGTTTCCCTTGAAAAACAAAAAAAAAAGGGTCCCTCTTTCATGCTGACATTTTTAACACTTCGTAGTAAGGCTCCAGCGCTGCATTATTTATCTTTTTAAAGTTGATTTTTTTTTTTAAGATTTGTATTTATAGATTACCAGTTACATTTCATTTTATTGTTGTTTGTCCTGTGCGAGTCACAAATGAATGTTTTTCTTCCTTTCTTTATATGAAATTTCAGAATTGTACACGGACATGGATATAGGAATAATATTACACCGGTTTCGGATAGTTTCGGTTACGGATTTATGAATTATAGAATTAAAATACAAATCGCAAGACTTGACTTTTATTTCTAGTCTAAATTATCATTTGTTTGGCCGGGCAAAACCAACAAAAACCTGTCGTAACTTGTCATTTAGACTGCGGCTTTATCCAAACTTTTATATCGGTTTCAGGAACGCTTACGGAGCTCCATAACATCCTTGCTACAAATCATTTTAACTTGATGTCAACTTCAAGTTCATTCCCATCCACTTTGATACAAACTAGTGGTATGTATACAAATTAAAATCTACAATCACAAAATGGCGCAAGTCAAACTCACACCGAGGGTTCCGTACAGAACCACAAACATAAATTCAATCTCAAAGTATAAAAAAAGATAAATGCAATCATTTCGAGATCTCTAATTTTGGACCCTCACATAACTCCATAAATAAAATTGTAAATATAAAAAATTGAGCACTTATTTTAAAAACAGTTACAAAAGCACGGAACCCAAAAATCAGAGTATAAATAAAAACAATAATAATATATTAATTTTATGGTAGGTTACATATTTTTTGCTTCTGGCAAGTTTTAGCTCGCGTGACAATATATTTACAAAAGGTTAGCAATTCACTCCTTATTCATTTCTAATTTTCATTTAAAAGCGGTCGACAAAACGAAAACTGAAATGATGAAATATTTTAAATTTTACACAAATAATATATTAATCTAAGTTATGGGGCAAAGATGGTTCACTTTTAAGACATTGAAATATAGTTCTTATCCATTTTGTTGGCGTCTGTGAAGTGCGCTGTGCCCAAGCCCAGTTTAGGCTTACTGTCTACGGACGCGTAGCTTCATAATCGCGTATTCGTCTTTATACGCTTGGTGTACGCCAGCGTGAAGCTTACATACAAAACTATGAAACTCTGACGACGAAGCGACATCGTCGTGACGTCGTGTCGTTGCAGCTTTGTCGCCAGGGTCTACGTGTCCGGGAACAGTAGGTCTTAACTTTACTACTGCGAAAGTAGTAACCTCGTGTTCTGAGTTCTTAACGCGATCAATTTGACGTTTTAAACTGAACTGTTAAAGGGATTGAGATATATAGTTTATAGCCCCATCCATCGCGTTCGCACGCCTGATTTTTTAACGTCATGGCAGTCTTAACACCCATGAACCGCCATTAATTCGGTATCAAACTATACCTGCCCTATACGGGGTGTCTTTGACATCGACGCACTAACGAATACCATGGATCCAGTAAATGATTCTGGACCCCCAGTGGTGGAATGTCGTCGGCTTTTTCCCAATCCTTTTTTTAAATCTTTGTTTTTTTTTAATTTAAATCGAATAAAATCGTTATTCTAATACCTATTTCAGTGAAAAAAATGAATTAATTACTTTTAATATATAAAACCACAATCACTGGGAGGTCCAGAACCATGTACTGGATCCGTGGCATTCGTTTGTGCATCGTTGTCAAAGACACCGTATATAAAAAATATAACTGCCGTTACTAATTATTGTTTTCACCTGGATGTCAGAAATGGAGTAAAAATGTATTATTTAGCCATTATAATTAAAAATTGACATCTGAAAATTCAACGTTTGATCTAAACTCACAGAGTTTGTCGTTCGTCGACTTCGAGACCGACCGCTTTCAAATAGCCTAAATAAATGAGCGACGAAGCTCTTAAATACAGCCGTTGATTCCTAAAAACGTCTTAACCATGGTTCATCAGAAGCATGGCCTTATATTCAAAATTTTATAATACTTTTAATACGTTTACGTTCTTCCCGTCCTGTCGTTCATACCGCGTTTGTACACCGTGCAGAATACGACATAGTAACTGTTTTTATTTTCAGATTTGATCGCTTAATGATAATATATCATTTTTCGGTTAAAAATATTAACTTCGAAAGCCAAACGGATCTATGTTTGAAAAATGGTAACCCAGGCTCAGAAAACTGATAATAATCTTATTTTCAACTTTTGATCGTACCATCTAAGAATCCTGCTGTAAATAACTTGGTGTTAATATCTTTGTTCGTTTTTAAATAATAACTTCGAAAACCAAGCCGACGTATGTTTGAAAAACATTCATCCACGCTCAAAAAACAGTGATAATTAAGACCAATAAAAAAAAATAAGTTTGACTTTTGATCGTACTATGTAGATTCCTGCCGCGTAAGTGCAAACGCGATGCGCTTAGCAAAAAATATGTTACAAAAATATTATTTCTTAGTACATAATCTAATCTTAAGTTTTTTTTTTACAAAAATTGGGTAGAAAAGCTAAATGGGGGATAAAAGAAGGATGTACCCATCAATCGTCGACACACGCTGTAGTCTGTGTTCTACACAAATTGTTGCGTTAGTGGCGACGGTTGGTCCACGCACCCTCCTCAGAATAATCAGTTAAATTATCAAAATATCAAAATGATAAAACTGACTAAATAATGAAATCAAGTCCTTGAAACTAATTATAAGTAGTTTTAGGCCAGCTAAAACTATTAAACATAATTAATATAGCTTAAATAATCGTATATTCTTATTTTTTTTTTTTGTTACTCATTAATTCTAAAAAATATTAAATTTAGTCTTACAAAGTAATAATTTTTTTTTTAATTGTAGGTAAATATTTGCCGATCTGCTTTTCAATTTAATTTGAGAGGTGAGAAATGAAATGTAGATAGCCATAGATTTTTGATGAAGTTCGTTGAATCATAGAGTTTAAAAATATCCGCTTTTGTAAAATTATTCCAGATTAATTCTATCGTTCGTACCTTGATCCCGCCGTGGGAGAGATTCGCGCGACTACTTAAGTCAGTTATACCAACGTAAATCGGTATTTTTAATACAATTTCAGAGCTTCGATTATTCATTAGTTACGAGTAGAACTTCGACAAAACAAAAAATATATCAGAAAGCGGGTTTTATGAAAAGATGGGGAAAAGTAAATTAGATCAATTAATCGAAAAACTAATAATAATAATAATTTTCTATATCTATTCTTCTAATAATTTAAAATACAACTATACTACACGCAGACTGAAAGTCATAAAAATCTGTCGCGATTTCGCATTTTCTTTATGCGAAATCACTAAAGCTATAAGCCCCTATTTTAATAAGCCAATTGAAACCTCACGGTCCATGATATTCAAGGCTAGCGTTAGGGGGGCTTTCCAAAATAAAAGATATATATTTGAGCTTGGCCGACTCTGCCGTGCATATCAGAGACTGCCAATCTTTCAGTCTGCTGAATGAAGTAGGAAAGGATCATTATATTTTCTAATTATTGTGGAATGTAGATTATACTAACAGCTACTGTCCACAGACGCGTAGCTTCTTAGACGCATATTCGTCATTACTCGCTCGGTGTACGCCTGCGTGAAGCTTACATACAATACTATGAAACTTGTCGACGAAGCGTCAACGTCGCGCAGTTGTGTCGTTGCAGCTTAGTCCGTGGACAGTTAAGTAGGCCTAACAAACATTTATAAAATGAGTTATATTTAAGTGTTGCCCACAGACGCGTAGCTTCTTAGACGCATATTCGTCATTACACGCTTGTTGTACGCCTGCGTGAAGCTTACATACAATACTATGAAACTTGTCGACGAAGCGTCAACGTCGCGCAGTTGTGTCGTTGCAGCTTAGTCCGTGGACAGTTAAGTAGGCCTAACAAACATTTATAAAATGAGTTATATTTAAGTGTAGAAGGCAGTTTTTCAGATTTATGTCGTTCAAGAGACCAGAGACTACTAGACTTCTCTCTCATCAGTTCATAGTTTCGGTCAACTGACGAATAAAACTGCCTCCTAGCATACTGATTGGTACCTATAGACATTTAGATAGACTGACATATGAGATTGCAAGATTTTTCGTTGTAACCTGTGTTACTTGCTTTGCTTAATGAATAAGCACGTGTCAAAAAATTTTGAGATCAAGCAACGACATGTTCTAGCCTAACAACACGGACATATAGATATATTTTTGGTTTTTTTTCTTGTTTTTTTTTTTTTTACTATTGTTACGCTAAAAGACCGATTAACAAAGAAGAGTTCACGTTTCAGAGATCCTTTCCTCCAACCACCTACGAAGTGCGGACAATGCCTAACACTAAATGGACTCACTAATTGAGCCTCTGAAGAGCACAGATCATCAAGATGGGTGCATGCACGTGCACCCACGCGGATGAAAAGAAGAGTTGCTGATCATTCGGATATCACATATTCGGACAGTGTCGGACACATTTTATTTTCAATATTTTTCACTAACGATTCGAACACCACCAAATTTAATAAAACTAGAACTACATTAGACCGACGCACACGTGTAACACGCCTGATTTGTACGTAGAACGACGTCGCGTGGAGCGGATCATGTGTAGCTCAACAAGTCTAGTATCCATATAAAATGTATGGAGACCGACGCGCCCAGATCGGCGTGTGTGGCACACGTGTACGCAGTGTACTTCTAGATTTAAGCTGTTTATTACACTCAGACAAAAAATGATTTATAATATAATGAAATTTACTACCCGAAATAGTCGCCTTACATCCACATCAATTTGTTTTAGTAACGCTTTTTTCCCCCTTTTACACTAATAAAGAGGTAGTTTGCTTTTTTTGTTTGTAGGAGATATTCTCTGGAAGTACTGGTCCGATTGCTAAAATTTTTTCACCAATAGAAAGCTGCTTTATTCCTGAGGCTATATTTTATGTACGCAGGCGAAACTGCGGGCAAAAGCCAGTATTATACATTTTAAAACTTTTTATCTAACTGTCACAAATACTATGTGTACGAATCGTCAGCAACTCGAAAAGAAACAGACATCTAAGTATCTAGTGTAGAGCTCTTTACACGTTCGCGATATCAGGGATTTTGTGGTTGTTGTCGGTGCGGCGGCGGCCCTTCGGTTTGATATCAATGTTGCCGTTCTGCTCAACGACAGTCTCCTTCATCACTGGGGCCGGCGGCGGCGGCGGCACGTTGTTATTTTTCTCGATGGTGGGGCTTTTACCACATACGCAAGTGACGTCTTTCATGACCGTGTTCACAGCGTTCTCCGGAACAGCTACTGACACCGTCTTGCACTGTTTCTTTTCATTATAGGTGACTACTACCTGAGCGGGTTCTTTTTTGGTGACGGTGCGACGACGGGGGTCGTTCGCAGCGAAGTCTGACGACGAGCTCGAAGGCTGGTAGTGGTATTTCAGCTTGTTGCGTATACCACAGCGGCAGGCCTTCAAAGCCGTTTCACGTCTGTAAAGAAACACTAGGTTAGAATGCGACGAGAACTTGTTCATCGAGATTTGAGAATATCCCTTTTATATTTATTGATGTACGACTTTGAACACCAAACCCTAATAAAATAAAACTTAACAAATGTTAATATTGTCTTTACCATACAGTATTAAACAGATCTTTATATGTTTGAGTTATTTCATGATAATCATACAAGTGTCGTCAATCATACACGCGTAGTGTAATAGGCCCTTAAGGTTTAATACCTCAAGGGCCTATTATACTACGCGTTATACAGACAGTCTTAGGATATGTAGCGTCACAAGAAACAAAAGAAAGAGTTACTTACGCCAATGTCATGTAAAGGAATGAAACAGAACGATGAGATACATTTTTTTTTTTTTTTTTGATATACATTGTAATGCATAGAATAAGACTGTCTGAATAACGCGTAGTGTATTAGGCCCATAAGGGTGATACAGCAACCACGATGTTGACTATAAATTCTAAATAAAATAAATTCTTAATAACGTTCCAAAAAGGAAGATGATAAGAGCTTTCACATTTATTTAAACAAAAACATGGTTAAAATACGCTTCCAATTTGCTTGGATACATAACAGTTGACGCTTAACGCATAAATTAGTTGGATACTAAACTAAAAAGTTGCGGTCGCATTTTTGCTAAGCCTTATTTATAATTTTAACTTATTAAAGGTAATTTGAGTTTAGACAAAATTAATGTGGCACTACCGCGAATTCTTAACGCGATCCATTCGATGACCTAAACTGAACTGTTAAGGGGATGGAGCTACATAAGGTGAAGGTAATTAGTGTACGATACTTAAACACGTGATTGTGCTCATGATAACCAATTACTTTTACTATGGGAACAAACCTGAAATCGCGAAAAAAATCAGCTGTTCAGTACGTTTATGTTTGCCTAATGTACTGAACAGCTAATTTTTTTTCGCGATTTCGTCTTTGCTTGCATAATAAAAATCCTGCATGAGCACAATCACGTGCTAAAGTATCGTACACTAATTGCCAGTCATCTATATATATAAAAGGAGAAACTGACTGACTGACATATCAACGCACAGCCGAAACTACTGGGACTAGGAGCGTGAAATTTTGCACAAGGTTTCCTTTTATGACGTAGGTGAGCACTAAGAAAGGATTTTCCAAAATTCACCCCCAAAGGGGATGAAACGGGGGTCCAAAGTTTGTATCGTGGAACCTTTTTTTCCGCGGGCGAAGCCGCTGGCAGAAGCTAGTCTTATATAATAGGGAGCTTATAAATTATTTCGACTCAAAATCAACAAGTATAAAGATCGTATTTCATAAGCCAGCTTATTGTTATTACCAATAAATTCGATCAGAGGGAAAAAACCGTCGCGTATATTCATAACAAAAATAAGATCAAAAGAAAATTGTGATTGAAAAGGACATCGTTAGTAACCGCCAAGCTTCAACCGTAAAAGGGGAGTACAAAAGGAGGCAGAAATGTCTAGACATACGTAATTAGTACACGTAGGCATAGTTACTGAGATATGTTCGTGAACAAATAGGTAGGTACTTATTGATAACGCTCTAATAATATGCTGTAAACATAGCCAAACTTTTTTGTAGGTATTTTACGAGTCGAGCATAGCGAAGCCCTTCTAACCAAGTTACAAACTTTTCGTTTAGATTCTCTGTTCGTTGATCGCCTCGAGTCGGCCACGCCTCCTATTCCTTTGTTCTGACCACGTAACTGAGCGTTGAGATGACGTCAGAATTAATTAGAGCCGAACGCCAGCTACAAAATTGCAGTTTGGATGCAATTGCTGTGCAGTTTTCATAACTGCTATCCGAACAGTCAACTTACAATGGGCTTGCAGGGAAATCGATATTTGCGATTTAATTTTTAATTTCTTAGTATACATAAATAAAGTAAAAAATTACAAAAGAAGAATAAAAGCTGCAATATCTAAGCATTACAATAAGTTGTCAAAGTAATGGCTAGCAAATCTTACGGGTTTACGGGACCCTTGGGCCCCAGTAGGCTTCGATTTTGCTAAGCCCCTGCGATTTGCTCAACATCTCCTTGAGGCGCGCGTGGAACAGTACGCGCCGTCGACGACTTGGGCTCGGTCCGCACGGTTACCGGACGGTCGGATGGCGAGCTACCCATTGCTCGCCGTCCGCAGGCCTGCGCCTACGGTGGCCGGAAATCGGGATCGGGGACCAGGCGGCTGGGGCGTGAGGGCCGCTCCCTCACTAGTGCACGTGCGGCCTGCTCCTTTGGTAGCATTACTGCTTCGCAGAAGGAGGCGACCGCCTGCCACTCATCCTCACTTCGGACCTCGGCCTATAACCAAGGCTCGACGCGAGTTAACTGAATAGTTTAATAATTGAAAATAAAAACAAAAGAAAAAAAGAATAATATCAGAGCTAATAATTAATATCAGAAATCGAATAGTGAATCCCAGTTATTAGCGCACGTACTGATGATTCACGTACTGATGATTCTATTATATAATAAAATCAAGGAAAATTGAAGGCAAAACAATGAATATTAGCGGTAACTAATTAAAAAACAAAACTATATTACCGACTCCGCAGTATCTGAAAAATGATACTGCGAATAATCCTTTTAAATCACTGAAGTTGAATAACGGATGCATTTAAAATTCAGCGTAATAATAGCGAGAGAGCTGTCCAATAGTTTTACGAGCAAAGTAGAACTTTAATTAGGTAAATCAACTGAACGTACACAATTTTAATTTTGCAAACTGTGCTTCGTGAACAAGTAACTGTACAGGTATTTAGGAATACCTTGTTGTAGTGAAATTCCGCGCGTGTCTAATAATAACCAATTCAGTAACGCAGCGTCCTACGTGTACTGTTCAATTTGAATGCGATTTCGAAGCAACACCTACTGGGACCATACCACACACAAACCATACTACGACACCGCGTAACAAATACCTGCATAGCATAATAGCATAAGCAACTTTTCAAAGTTCCCACAGCTGGGACTCAGGGCCCCTCTCTAGTAGATGGAATGGGTCGTAATCCAGCACGCCGTCCCAGTTTGGGTTGGTGAATGTCACATGTCTTCGAATTTTTGGTTCTAGCACATGCCGATTTCCTCAAAATGTTTTCCTTCGCCGTTTTGAAAGCAGTGGTGATGAAATAAATTACATAAAATAATGCGCTTGACTGGATTTGAACCCGCGACCTACAACTCGTAAGTCGGGGCCGTTACCACTCGGCCACCACTGTTCCTCAGTCGGTCTGGTAGGTTACCGTGGCCGAAATTCGATCGGGAGGATATTAAAAATTACACTTTAGAGTTACCGTATGAACTGATTCTGACTGACTTTAACCACTATCTCCATTGATCTACAAGTATATTCATAACATGCGTTTCATCCGTCCTCTTCACATGGGCGTACCAAAATAAACGAATCCCATTTCACTGGCAAATTTCTCACTGTATCCATTCTCGTCACTCCACACATCCATCTCCGCTACATGCAATCTTACTCACAATAGAGTTGTGGGTTCCAATTAGTATCTTTGTCTCAACCTACAACACTGCTTAGACCAGCAGTGCATCTTAAGTGCTAATAATTAACATTCTATAGCATTACATGCACGGCACACGTTGGATCGAAAATCGGCTTCCATAGACTTAGCGATTTCAAATTACAAGTGTTTGTTTTTTGTACGAAAATTACACCTGAGTTAATTCTGCACAAAATCGATTTTTTTACGAAAAATTCGTATGAAGGAACTATGAAAAATGCGATTATCTCGGAAAAACCGTAATATTAAATATACTTTAAAAAAAAAAATTGTGCAGAATGAACTCAGGTGTAATTTTACCTTTTAATACCTGGCAAAAAAAAAACCGACACTTATAATTTGAAATCGCCAAGTCTATGAAAGTCGATTTTCGATCCACCGTGCGGCGGCACAATTTACTAACAATAGATTAAGGAGAACGCGCAGATATGTATACAAATCTTCCTTTTGTTACCAAGCAGCTATTGGAAAATTGAATCCACAGCGATGACGTCAAATCGGAGACATCACTGTATATACACATACACAGACATCATATTTAATTAATTAGACTGTAGAAATGGTCTCGTTAGTCGAGTACTAAGGTCCTACCACGAACTCTTAACGAGATCCATTTGACGATCTAAACTGAACTGTTAAAAGGATGGAGCTATATAGGGTTTATAGCTTCATCCCGCTTTTTCGCTCGCACGCTTGACGTTTTGACGTCATGGTAAGGACCCTAGGCATGAACACGAGTCAACAAAGCACTAATAACACTTAAAGCCCACAACCCGGTTAACTAAACCACTTCACAATGTCGGAATATTGTGACAGGTGCAGATTGAACTGTATTGAGCAGCTGATCGATGCTTCTGCGTTAGACAATTCTGAGAACAAGTAATTATTATGTTGCTCGGCAATATGTACATTCGTAGAAGTGTCTCGAAGGCGTCCAGTACACGGTCATGCAGTCGTCAATCAATTCCATCAATCATTATTGATGTTTGAATGACGGAATTTTATCGCCATTAGGTTTTCATCGTGCAAACGTCAATCAACGCATTAGACGGTAGGTTTTTCGTCAACCAAAACATTGACTGTGGAAAAACTGACAGGAAAAACTACCATGTAATGGACGCCGAACAAACATTGTTTCGCAGAAAATCAACTATAGACGAAAATCTCAAGGCAAAGCTAGTGAGAGATCTATAGACCTCCCGCTCGTATATCGCTTAATTACCTTTTAGCTCTGTTAAACAAATATGAAAAAAAAATCTTTATTAACAACGAAGTTATAAAGCTTCAAAGCTGCTATTATGAAAGAGAAGCCTGACATGATCGTTGACGAAAAAGGTCATGTCGCCATAGAAAACTGTGTCTTGGCGACAGACATGTTTTTAAAATTTCTAGGAAAGCAAATTTTCCTAGAAATTTTAGAATTATTTCAAAAGTAAGTATCCTTGTTTTGTATATTTATTAATTAACTTGTAAAAAACATATGTCTGCGAAGCTCACAAATATTTTTTTCATCGTATGATCCCTATTATAAGCCAATCGGCGCCGCTGAAACTGCAATTATATTTTATACCTACACTGCCCTATTTCATAACTGGAAACGCCCCTTCATTCTTCCTAGTAATGCTTTATGTTTCGCGTGAAAATAGGTTTCTCTAAACTTCCAACCCCCTTTTACCCCCTTAGGGGTGGAATTTCGTAAAATTCGTTCTTAACGGATGTCTACACCCTATAAGGAACCTACCTGCTAAATTTTATGTTTGTAGGTGTTATAGTTTCTGAGATTTCGTGATTAATCGGTGAGTGGTATTTCGCTTTTATATTTCATCGGATCATTAAAATAATTTAATTGTTTGAGAGACATTTTTGATATTGTTCGGGAAATCATCAAATAGGATTTCAGACCACCACTGATTTAAATTAATGTAATGTGTAAACACACAGGGTAACTTTAATTCACCAGATTTTAAGGTGGTAACAGTTTTTATGAATATAAACCACATCTTACTAAAGCATAAAAAAAATGAGTTGGGCCCGGTTCCGGTAAAGAAGTTAATAGATAATTACGCATGAGTGTATACTTTCACCCCTGAATAATCAGTCATCAACATTCGTATGTTGATGACTATATATAGAATAGAATATATTACGTAACGTATCGTGTACAATGGCAGCTATACATTATATTGATTTTAAGGAAAACTGTACATAATATATCTAAGATTGTTACATAATATCTATATACACAAAAGAAAGTGGTGCTACTTACACTATTTATAAATCAAGAACGGCGAATCCGATTTGGCTGAAAATTGGTGGGGACCAATTTTCAGCCAAATCGGTGGGCCGACATTGCTGCAGAATTGAATATGTCATGTATGTGGCGACATCCTAGCAACAACTGACAAATATGGACGGCCTAGTTTCAGAAATAGTGTTTACAGTAAACTTGGTGATAAACACGTCGTAACAGTTCATCAACAATTGTTGCCCAATGAACAATGAACAACCCGGCTTTAGTCCCTTTTCTTTCATATCACTTCTCACACAATCTTTCCACTTTTTCTTTGGCCTCCCTCTCCATCCATCCGCCTGTATACTTATAACTCTTTAAGTAACATGCGTTTCACCCGATTCCCTTCCAAATTTTCAGTCACTGGCACCGCTTTCAAACTTCCTCTAATATTATTTTTTCCTCACTTTATCCATTCTCGTCACACTACACAACCATCTCAACATTCACATCTCCGCTACACGCAATCATTTTACGATAATCTGGGCTGTTAAGTTATAAAATCGAGACTCAATTTTGACAACGTAAAGGGAAACTGAAAGAACACAGGTTGATTTTAGTATGAAGTCTGACAATTTTACACGCAAAAAAAATCAAGTCAATCAAAACGGGTCCTTCTCCACTCGCCTATCGTTAATGTCGAGCATAGTTTAAAAGCTTATTGCTTTATCCAACGCAACCCAACGTTATATTTGATGAAGAGGCAACGCGAAAAAATAGATATAACGCCTGAAACTCTGTTAGCATTCGGTAATTCCGTGATTTACTCGAATATTTCAGAAAACTTGTTCCACGAAAAACGTGTTGTTTTAAAACCCTTAAAAGTTTTTGAAAAAATTGTCGTCATTCAGAATCTCGATCAAATATGCAAGACTACTATGGATGAATTTTTTTTTATGTATTTAAAAAAAATAAAAAATACATATAAAAAACTATTACATATGTATGTAGGGCCAAAGTTCAAGTGAAATAGCAGATTTTCAGAAGTCTTTACTGGATTAGTTTTACACAAATTTATATTTACTTACTTAGGCCATGGGGTGTAACTTTGGCCCTAGCTTATTAACCAATAGGAACACGGGGACACTGTGTCTATTGGTTAACGAGCTTGGGCCAAAGTTATACCCAGTTAGGTAGTTAACGTTCGTTTTTTTTTTGCCAATATGGATTATAGCTTTCGCTGGGTTTAACGCAGATGTACATTATTTAATCCGTCGCCAGCAGTTGAAGTATTGACTTTCGCGTTGTGTATTTTAAGTGACGATTTGTATTTAAAAGGCCCTAGACAAGTATGAGTAACAATGGTATTTAAACCTAGTTTTATACGACAATATAGTTTGTGATTCTATTTAAAATTTAGATAATTACAGTAAAGTTGAATTAATTTGGCTCGGGGTTTAACTTTGGCCTATGCTTATTAACCAATAGAAACACGGAGGACTGTGTTTGTTGTGTCTTTATTGGTTAACAAGCTTGGGTCAAAGTTTATACCTTAGGGCCAAAGTAACCCAACTGTACGATAGTTAAAATTTGTTTTTTTTTTGTCTATAATGATTAGATTAGCTGAGTTGTAACGCATAGTGGTACTTTATTCAACCGTCGCTACCAGCTGAAGTGCAGCCTTTGGCGTGTGTTTTTTAAGAGAAATTGGTATTTAAAGGGCTCTAATCGTAGAAACAGTTGCAATGGAATTTAAACTGACTTTTATGACATTTTTATTCAATTTTTTTGAAGTGTTGAATTATCGAATAACTTCTCCCGCTCTGGGTAGAGCGAAAGGGCGCACTAGACTTTTACTCACTAAAACCTACCCGCGCTCTTTCAGTTGGCCTTCACTTTCCAGGGCCGCGATAACTCTTTCGAACATTCTCGCAGTAGTACGATATGGTTTGTAATTACATTTAAAAAAAAAATGTTCTCACATTCCCTTTTTTTCAGATATTACGAATGGCTATGTACAGTACCGATCATGCTGGATATATCAAAAGAATACTTCATGATGAATGCCCAATTTGTCACATTATGTATAGGTACTTGGCGACGGGGTACAGTCACTAGCAAATACGTTACGTAAAATTCAGGTTTTAATTGTAAAAGGAAATTTTGGCAAATATCGACGATTCCTACTTTGAGAAATTATGTAAATATTCCATTACAGTTTGGATTCGAAAATACCATGTTCGTTACTCATACAAATGGGTGGCTGACACATTTTTTTAAATATTATTTGTATTAAATGAAAGCTTTATAAAAAAAATATGTATGTAAAAGTTGCTGTACATTTATTTGTCAAAAAAGCATTATTATTATCAAACAACTTAGAAACCTTTCAAATCTGGAACGTGTAACTGTCAAGTAACAGAATACTGAAATGTGACGTCACCGCTAAGTTATGAATATACAAAAGAGATAGACAGATACTCGCACCACGCCGAAAATACCCAATTCCTATCAATGGGAAAACTGTTTATGAATTTTGCATTAGTCACAAATTATGATCGCGACGGTACCTCTTACCTATTAAGCATATATTTATAAACGCCAGCCAGAACATTCGCATTAAATATTGATAGCAGTACTACTTTATTTAGGAATCGATATAAGTGGTAACCAAACGGAGAATCTTATACAATTGCGAAAGTCGTATTAATACGTGAGACGGCCAAGAAGTTGCAGCTTTGTCCGTGGGGTTAACAGCTTATGACTAGTCGCAATGCAAGACGCTTAATAACCAAGTATACTTTGGCCCTGAAAATGCAAATACCAATCGTGAGTATCAATTGGCCCAGATGAAAATACAAATACCAATCATGAGTATACATTGGCCCAGCTGAAAGTGTAAACACCAATACATTGGCCCAGTTGAAAATGCAAATACCAATCATGAGTATTCATTGGTCCAGTCGAAAATGCAAATACCAAACGTGAGAATACATTGGCCCAGCTGAAAATGCAAATACCAATCGTGATCAACCCGCAGCTATGCTAGTTTCTCGAGTGGTTGCTGATTCGATACCTGCGTAATGTCTTAATACAAAGTAGTGATGTAACGAATATCAGCATTCGCATCCGTGAACATTTGCACATATTCTGACATTCGCATTCGTATGAAACATGTTTGGCTAATGTTTTTGACAAAAAAAGGAAATAATATATTGATTGAATGGACAATACAACTGATATGATTTTATAATTTTATATTTACTTTAATATTTTTTTATCACACAACTTGCATTTTACATTTTAAGTGTCGCAAATTGAAACGAAAAAACATGTGAAGAGAAGTTTAGAGTCATAGTCATGTTTTTATATCACTTAAATTTAATAAAATACCGTATTTTGATATAATTTGGCCTACATATCGTTACTTTGCCCTAACTGATTTTAAATTAATTAAATTAGTAAACTGTTCTAGTTAACAAATTTTATTCCTAGTACAATTTTTCACGCGTAGCAACAGTAATTTTTGGTTACATTACATAACTTTTCATGTAATTTAACGTGAGAAGTTTACAAAGTGTATATACGTGTTTTAAGCGTTACATTACTAGTCTGTAACGGCTCTGCTACGTTCGGTTGTCAATCCTGTATGACATTTTGCGCGTACTTTATTTGTAAGTCAACATTCGCATTCGCGAATGAGATAAATCTAACATTCGTTACATCACTAATACAAAGTGACATTTTATCAAAAAACTAGCAGTCTCCTCGCGGTTTCTTTCGCGTCTTTTTTATTATTGAAATGCTCGCACTTGACCACTATATCACCTGATGGAAAGCAACGATGTGGGTGTTGATGAAGCACGCTAGCCTTGAAGTAACCATTTTACACTTGACCGGTTAAAGCTACAACCTATCAGGAAACATAAACTACGGATGTAAATTCCATTTCTCTGGTTACCGCTCAGCTTCCGCGGGTCGTAACTTGATGTTAAATGGCCTATATACAGTTTGTCATGAAATTGGCTATCATATATAGATTATTACAATCCGACTGGTAATTCATAAACAAATAGAAAACTTTCCACTTTATTATATAAATAATTATTCATTTATTATGTAAGACGATTTTTACTAGTTAGTAATAAGAAAAAATAAGTATAAGCCGACCCCTCCCCTTCGTTTAATATTTATTACTTAAGAATCTAAAAGAAAAATGAATATACGTTTGATTGGTTTTGATGATTTTTATAAGTAACAATTTCTAGGAACGTTTACAAGTGTGTCGTTTACACAAACAAGTAACGTTTAGTTCACAAGCGCAGAGGCGCTGTGACATTGCCATGGAAATAGTTTACCTATACCCATCTGAGCGCACATCGGCCCTCGTGCGGGGTTTTATTTGTGATCTTACGTAAAAACTATCAAGACTCCCACCCCCTTGTTAAAAAAATATGGTGGACGTACCCCGTCCCCCCCCAAATCGTCTTACGTATTAAATAAATGGCCCCATAATATAGATAACGCTAGTCTTACAAAATCTTCAGGTATACCTAGCCATTTTTGATGGCTGACGCCAATGTCACTTTGTTTAGATCCTATATGGGTGTGAACAGCAGATCGAATACCATTGGTATAAGCAAACAAAACACAAGATATGCATCAAATAAGTTTTTCTTCGAAGTTGACCGCTGCTCATAAAACTCGTATCTTTTGATACGACTCTTCAATATCCTAAAGGAAATAATATTCTGTATTTGAATTCTTAATCAATATCCAAACCAATATTATAAATTAATGTGAAAGTACCTCTGTCTGTCTGTTACGCTTTCACGGTTAAACGACTGAACCGATTTTGATGAAATTTGGTAAGGAAAAAACTTAAAATCCAAGGACGGGACATGGCTACTTTTTATCCGGTATTATGATGATCTGGACCTATTTGGCGCAGCCGTGAGACACACAATATTGATTATTTTTAAGTTTTAGTATCTAAGTTTGCGTGTGAAAATTAAAAGTGTTTTCTTTATTGCTTTCTTTGTTTTTCTTTCTTTATCCATCTGCGACTTCGTCTACTAACATTCACGCGGACGAAGTCGCCAGCAGAAGCTAGTCTTAGATAAATTAATAGACCACTACATCAGTTTTCTACTTAGGATAAATTAAAAAGGTCCTCAATAAAATTGCTGTAATTAAAATTTGAGACTGGCCTGTTGGTCTAGTGGTTAGTGAACCTGACTGCTAAGCCGAAGGTCGTCGATTCGATTCCCACCCAGGACAAATGTTTGTGTGAGGAACACGATCATTTGTTCTGTATCTGTGTGTAATTTATCTATATTATGTATGTATTTAGAAATATATAAGTATGTTTATCAATTATCTAGTACTCATAGCACAAGCTCTGCTTAGCTTAGGACTAGACGGCGTTGTGATAGTTGTGGAATATTTTATTCGTTTTATTTATTACTACTTCGAACCGCCTAACAGTCAATAAATGTATTGACCAAATGATGGAATGATTGAAACCAACGTATTTAACAGTTGCTGTAACTTTTCCATGGACTTTGAATTCATCAACATCATTTCAGGCGAAACACGTCCACTGTTGGACATAGGCCTCCCCCAAGCGTCACCACAACGACCGGGCCTGTGCGTCTGTGGAAATTGAATATTTTGTACTTTTTTACGTGAATTTTTCCGATATTTTAACAATAATTTAATTAAGCAAAGATTTAATCCAATTAAGCAAAGATCATTAAAATCGGTCCAGCCGTGAGTTATAAATGGTGTAACTAACGCGACTTTTGTTATGTACGAGCATATAGATTGAATTTTCATTCAACACAAAAGTACAAAGGCGGTATTGCCTCAGGCATTCTCTACCAGTCAACCTAGGGTGATTTTGATTGAGATTTCTTCGGTAATTATCTGAGATTCAGAATTCAAATACAGCTGAAAGATAATGTTTTTTTTTTATTCGATATAATCCAGTGCTTGACTGTGATCCCACCTGATGGTAAGCAGTGATGCAATCATTGATGGTGAGACGCACTAGTTTATTAAGAGACTATTCACTCTAGCCTTGAAGGCACTTAAATTATAGTTAGACGGGAAGACCGCAGCAAGCAAATTGTTCTAGTCCCTCCATGTACGCGGTATAAACGACGAAGCAAATCGCTTAGTTCGGACCGTTGAAGTTTCAACAACGTATGTTTGTAACTGTTATGCTGTGTCTGTCCCAAATAAAAGTATTCCTATTCTAATGTACTTACTCTTCGACTTCTTTCTCTCTCTGTTCTAGTTGAAGCCTGACGGCGCAGACTTCCAGGAAGAGCTCATTGGCATGGCTCAGTTGGTTCTCGTATATCTTGCGGATGTTGCGTGCCGTCTTCATGTCCTCGCGGCGGTTGCTGTCACTGCTAGCCGCCGCCTCTTGGGTCTCGCCCTTGACAACCCTGTAGGAATTTATAACGTGAGAAGGGATCCACCACTCAGTACGACACAAGTTATTTGTCAACGTAACTTAATGTAGGTGCTCGTATAAGTTATCAGAAAAATGCAAACGCCGTAAGATTGTAAAATGTCGCGAGGAATTGTGTACTATTTTTTCTAAATCAGATACGATTATGTTGGAAACTAATGAATTTTGATGAGATTTATCGTATACCACTCGGCCACCACTGCTCTACGAGTTGTAAATCGCGGGTTCAAACCCAGCCAGGCGCATTACTTTGTGTAATTTATTTCATCACCACTGCTCGCAAAACGGTGAAGGAAAACATCGTGAGAAAACTGGCATGTCCTAGAACCAAAAATTCGAACACATGTGACATCCACCAACCCGCACTGGGCCCGCGTGGTGGATTACGGCCTATTCCCTCTCCTAGAGAGGAGGCCTGAGTCCCAACAGTGGGAACATTAAAAGGCCGACTATGCTATGTTATCGTATACAAAACACTTTTTTTTATAATATATCCAGAAATTATAATCTAACTAGCTGAGCCAGCGAACTTCGTACCGCCAAATAGTAAGAATGACACCATTTACTTACCATAAATCATTTTATAATGCCATTTTAATTAGAGATGGCGTTGCATTCGGTTTTTTTTTTCATAATTTTATTTTCTTAATTTTTTCTCTTCGTCTAAACCTTCCCTGCACTATCTCGAATATATCAAGACCAATATTTTTGATTTTTAGCGAGACTAACGAAGCGACTAGCTATTCATTTTTATAAATATATGTATAGATAAAGATTTATTGCAATCTTACGGAATCTACAAATTCCGGTGGCATACAAAAAGTAAACGGGGTATACCGCACATCCTTACATCCCAATTAGAAAATTACGTCACAATAATAATCTAAGCACTAACATTTACACTAAAATACAATAAGGCAGTGATTATTTTTAAATTTGCTGCATTTTTTTATCGTAATTGTGTGCCTACAATTACGGTAACTCACTTCTTTCCCTTCTATTTTCTTTCCTTCTTTATTATTTGTATCATGGGACTCGACGCACATAGGTACAGATACGCTAGTGATGCAAATCAAGATTTACCAAGAACTAGCCTTTTTGCCAGCAGCTTCGCCCGAGTGAAAGTAGATTTCTCCATACAAACTGTCTCCCTTTTTCACGCCCTTAGGGATAGAATTTCGACATATACTCCAAGTTTCAAGTCTTTACGATCAGCGGATTAGGCTGTGTGTTGATCAGTCAGTCATTCATAAAGGACAAAGCATTTTATAACTCCAAGAATTTATAAAAATGGATAAATTATTAACCTAAAATAATTCTTGTTTACCTATATTACATAAAAGAAACTGGCATATCAACGCACAGCTACAACTAGAGGGCCAGGGAGCGTGAAATTTTGCACAAGGCTTCCTTTTATTCGCAGGCGAGCACTGAGAAAGGATTTTTCTAAATTCAGCCCCTAAGGGGATAAATCGGGGGTCTAAAGTTTGTATGAAGAAACCTTTCAAGCGGGCGAAGCCGCTGGTAGAAGCTAGTTTAAGGATTTAAAGTTACCTGTTTTAAAAGTTGCTGTAATCGATTCAGTATTTTCAAGACGTGAGTTTTTTACATGTTGTATGTTCAGCACTTACAAGTACTTACATTTATTAGCGTTCAAATCATCAAAATATCTTTTTAACTACAAATTGGCTCATGGAATCTTGGCGTTTGAGGGTTATAAAGCATAACAGTTAAACGCCAAGACAATTAATGTATCGATAATTTTCGTGAATATACTTCGGTAAATACCAATATTCCTTTTGTATAGTCAAAAAGATACTGAGTTGTAAAACTTAAATATCGTCGCCCTCCCCGCTAACCGTCGTATCTCACAAACTGACGTATCTGCACTGACATTACCTACGTGTTCATAACGTTGTTTCGAATAAGTTCTCTCTAATCGTCGTATCGATGCCGTTTACCGTTTAGGAGATAATCACGTATTTTGTTTTGCGTAAGTGCAAAAGGAGGGTAAAAATATTCTCTCTACCTATCGTATGAACATACTACAGTTAGTAAGATTTTTTTTTTTTCGTCACGATTACAAATGACTGAAGTATGTACATATGGCACTTAGTTAGAATTTTTTCTACGATGTTTACACATTTTATTTTAAATGTACGTCGTATAGATCAAAGCTTTTTTTACAAATATGAAGCTTATTTCCATAGCATTAAGTGAAGTCACACTGCGATACGCACGGGGTGTACGGGTGGGTGTATAGCGACTGACCCCAAACTATTCAGTCGAAAAATTCTTTGTAAAGTGACACTGAAGCATCAACAAGAGAAGACTTTGTTTAGATCAGAAAGAAATAAATGTAAAATAGCATCACAGCAGAACCCAACCACAATACAATGTGCTGCATTTGACCTCCAACAAGTCATAAGCTTGCCTATTAGTAATGAAAATCCTGTTTTTCATAAACGTCGTCTTTCAACCTACAATTTCACAATTTATGATATGTATTCTGGAGCCTGTTCGTGTTGTACATGGCATGAAGGAGCAAGCAAAAGAGGGTCGTCAGAAATTTCGACTTCTTTGTATGACTTTCTCAAGAAGAGTGACGCAAAAGGCATCAATATTGTTTACCTGTTTGCTGATGGATTCAGTGGGCAGAACAAAAATTCCATCGTGGCATCGACCTTACTTTATTAGCCTCTTCGGACGCCTTTCCACTGAGTCCAAAGCTGCAAGATAGCATTTTGCAGCACCAGCCCGTATGTGACTGCAGTACTCCACACACGATCGGACCTGTGCTTTGTATAAACATTAGAAGCTGTTCCGGTGTGAAGTAACGTCGGACCTTTGCAAGAACGCCTAGTTTTCTAGCAGTTACCTTGGCTTTAGACTCAATGTACCGCTCAAAATTGAGGTCTGAAGAGATTTCGACTCCCAAGAGCTGAAGGCGGTCGGTGCACTCCAGGGATACATTCCGAAAAACAGGAGCCATGGTGAACGCGCTCCTTT
This sequence comes from Mythimna pallens, assembly GCA_961205895.1. Lineage (NCBI taxonomy): Eukaryota > Metazoa > Arthropoda > Insecta > Lepidoptera > Noctuidae > Mythimna > Mythimna pallens. The sequence continues at coordinate 4,911,549 of OY540824.1, forward strand.
TGGCGGTGAACAGACACGCTTGTGTTTTGGCGGCATTGAATTCTACCAGATTGGTTTGTCCCCACTTGGAGAGTGCCTGAATAGAGACATTCGTACGCTCTACCATAGCGTCTCGTTCGGACCGGATTAGTTCCTTACTAGCCCGAGCACCTGGAAGGTATCTCTCTACAACTGTGCTATCATCTGCATACCCATAGATACCGGGTATCAGCAGATCGTTAATATGAAGCAGGAAAAGAGTTGCAGAGAGAACTGACCCCTGAGGAACTCCAGAATTAGTGGTCATGGGCTCTGATGAGCATCCATCGACTACAACTCGGAGAGACCGTTCACTCAGGAAGTCTTTTACCCAATTAATCAGAGCAGGGGAAAAGCCGTACGCTGGAAGCTTACTCAAAAGGCTGGCGTGCCATACCCTGTCGAAGGCCTTTGAGACGTCTAAGGAGACAGCAATTGCTTCTCTATTCTTTTCGAGGGCCTCGCCCCACATGTGAGTAGTATACACTAGTAGGTCCCCAGTAGACCGATTGTGGCGAAACCCGTACTGTCGGTCACTGAGGAGATTGTTACCTTCCAGGTATGCCTTGAGGCGCCAGTTCAATACACGCTACATAATCTTGCAGAGTATGGAGTCTATTGAAATCGGCCTATAGTTGGCAGGATCGGCACGACTGCCCTTTTTGGGCACGGGTTGCACGTTGGCAAACTTTCAGGACTTGGGCACTATACCAGTCCTAAATGAGAGGTGATATAAGCGTAGGAGAGGCAACAGGAGACAACTCGGGTGCACATGCCTTCAGAACTATTGCTGGTATACCATCTGGTCCACTCGCTTTATTCACGTCTAGACGACACAGTGCTCTCAAAACTTCTCTGTTCCTTATGCGAACCTCGGGCATCAAAGTGTTGCAGTGAGGTAGAGTCGGTGGAGTAGCACTGCTAGTATCAAGACGAGAATTATGGGCGAAGAGAGATGCAATGAGTATGTCATTAACAATGCCACAAATATTCAAGAAATCACTTTACGTTGCTTGGTGCCATGTCATGGACAAAGCGAAGGAGACTCCGTACACAGCACCATCGGCCGCTGAAAACAAGTGGGGACATTTTTGTACCTAGCCAATTACCTCCAATTTTTAGATTGGCACATAAACCGTACGTAGTGAATGTTCTCACATACACTGATTTCCTAGACTTCAAAAAATTTTCACCCGACCTACGCTACTTGAACTAGACAGAAATGATGAAATATTCTGTCAAGAAAACTAAACCACAAACGATTTTTTAAGAATAGCCACGGTGAAGAGATTTCACGTTCTCTTTCTCTTAGGAGACAGGTCTCTGTGTTCTTAAGAGAGATAATAAGACTTCTTAATCCGACACCGCCCAAAATTTCGATGGAAAATAAAATGACGCTGTCACTAACAACAGGAGACACCCCAGTCATTAAGTTGCCGGAGCCAGTGGCATTTTATTCATCACTTTCTCACTAATTACTCATGTCATGATAATTTTTTACTATTTTTCAATTTACTAGCTGGTTGTGGATTTTAAAATTTAGCTCTTACGTTAATATTAAGAGGTTGTTTACCTATAACATAAATATTAACCTGATTTCTAGTTCCTATGTTCAGTAAATAAGAATGTTAACTGACGCTTTAATCCTAGGTACAGCAAGTCCAATTAAAGATTAATATTTTTGCAAAGAGTGATTGTGATATTAAATTACTTAACTACATATTATAAGACCATTAGTTCTTAGAATAAGAATGATAAGATACACAAGTAGGTATAGACTTTAAATATTAAATAAATACACTTTATTTGAAATAAGGTTGAGTTTAAATTCATTTCATTAGGTACTAGTTTAAACATAGAGTACACAGCTAAATTGCCAAAAATGTAATAAAAGAATATTTTTAAAGTCCTTAAAAGTAACTTGTAACTTTTTAAGCTTACGAAAGAACTTTACTATTTCTTTTAATAAATTTATATGATATTAATAAACTTTTATTTATATTTTATACCAAATAACCACGTCATAACAGACACAAGTTATGAAACAAAGTTCTCACAGAGAGACGTATCTGCTTCAAATTAATATAAATAAATAAATAGATACCTTAGGGCTTTAGGGCCACTACTAGCTTAAAGAATAAGCCACGAGCAATAATCAAAACGTATTAATTCATTGATAAACCCACAAGTAACGCAACTACAGGAACATGATTGTAACGCCCGACCGAAAAACGGTTGCCCTGGAAAATTATCAATTTGCTAGTTAGGACAGTTAGCCGGGAGGGTGACGATATATGGAATCACGCGGGTTGCCCCGACTACCATAAACTGTGTCTTGATAAAAGCTAATATTCCTACGAGCCTACTTCTCCGTTAAAAGAACAAAGACAAAGTAATAATTGCGGGGAAAAGTTGAAAGCGCGCGAAGTTATGAACTAAGTAAGCAAGACGTATATATTTAGTTGCATGTCTACAAATCAAGGAAACCCCAACCCTACCGTATACCTACGAAATAGTTTATTTTCTCGCAAAGCATATAAAAATAAAACAAGAGAAACCTACAGAAAAAAAAATAAGTTGCAAGTTTTCAACAATAATTACTGTTTTTATTTTCTAGTACTTAAATATTAACCATCAAAAATATTAAACAAAAGAAAAATAGATCGCCGACGCGATGATCTATAAAGCAGGGTTAAGTTTTAAACTTCTCAAGCTACCCAATCATAAGTTACCAAAACTCTAAAATCATAAAAAATAAAAACGAAAATAATTAAAAACATTTATTTGATTTATTTTAAAATTAATGAGACTCTTTTTAAGAAAAGTATTATCAATCGAATTAGAAACACAATAGCCTTAACAGTTAAACAACCTCTCTAAATTACAGACTTAAAGTCAATAAAAACCCGCTAAAATTCTATGAATAATTCTTCAAAGGCTACTATTATGCCTACCTACAAATAACAGCGAACTATGGCGTGAATTAACAGAATAATTTAAATGCATTACGTCCGGTAAACTTTACGCCAACGCAAAAAAAAGAAAATATAAAAATATACGAAATACGCACCCAAATAAATCTAAATATCCCGGGAAAAAAATACCGCCAACGCGCTAAAATACGCACTAACTCCCTGTGAAATACCTAAAATAAAAAAAACTAACCTAATATTAAACAAACTTAGTCACACTAAAATTATTTAAACAAACACAAATGTCAAATCGGCTAAGTCGCTTAAATTCCGCGGTACTAAATAAAACACAGACTTACCTTACGAAAAAGCGCTTCATACTTGCATTTATTTCATCACGCCAAAGAGCCTGACTTTTCTTCCAACAGTCCTTGGGATAACTGGCTAACTCGTCACCCGCTATTTCCAAATTAGCGGCAATTATTTTAAACGGGGGCCTAGTAAAACACAAACAAAACACTCGATGTTAAATTTCACTATCAGAATAAAATAAATATTCACGTAAACTTTAGCAATTTATTAATGCACGCGGCTCGTGTGTCTATCGCCGAGCGAAAGACAACACTGAAGTCTGAACGGAAGGGGGCTGCGTGGCCTGTTGCGTTGCCGCTGATGTTATGAGTCCAATGCATCAGAATGCATCTGTCCTAACTAACACGCTGAAGCGGGCCGCGATTTGAGCTACGAGTAACTGCGCATGACGGCGGCCCAGACACGACTCACAAGGATAACAACCTAACTACCAGTTCTCATCTTTGTGTTATCGTTTTACATTTTTATACGACAACTTGGAAATTAGGTCACTCCGGATTACAGTGATTATTTTTCTGTAAATGTGATTTCAAAAACGTGTCAAATCAAAGATTACATTCTAGTTTTTACCTTTTATTTTTTAACGAATTTACAATTAAATATGTCGCTAACATGCCTAATGATATTCAAATCAAACTCTTTTTTTTATTCCACATTTATTATATTTACACGATTATTTTAAAAAAAGTTAACTAATTAAAATTATATATAATAAGAACTATCCAAACGCATAGTTGACACTTCAGGTGACCCAAGGGCTGGTTTTTACTTCGGTCAGAGATTAAACATTGCCATACAACGTAGCAATGCCGCCAGCCTTTTGGGCACTTCCAGTCGACAGCGATGCGGAGAAGTTTTATGACGCCATATTTTAGTTAAGAGTAGTTTAGGAGTAGTTTTAATTAGTTAAGTGTTTTTAATATAGTCAAAGATTTAGTAAAAAAAAATAATTTAATTAGGTACCAGATATTGATTTTTTATGGTTCAAGGTAATGAGGTCACCGACGTATCCTTTTTATAATGATTTTATTGTTAGTTGTTATTACCCTAAGCTTGGCTCTTACAAAAATGGTTATAGTTCTGTACACAGAAGGCAGTAAGAGAATTCAAAATATGTATTTTTTTTATCTATTTTGGTTGCTATTCTGTTTTGTTGTCTGTCAAGAAATCAAAGAAAAATCGCTCATTAGTAGTCGTCTAAAAATATGAATTTCTATAGAATGAGAAAATCAAAGAGAATTCATATGTTTATGGTCGTCTAAGAATATCAGTTTCTGTAGAAAAATCGTACTAATGAATAAGAAAAACTAACGAATACAGATGTTGCAAAAATATTATTTAAAGTACCTTTGATGGAATAATACAGACAGATAGGCGTCCATTACACGATAGGTTTTGCTGTCAGTTTTGCCACAGTCAAATATTTTGACTGACGAAAAACCTACCGTGTTATGCGATGCCTTGGTTTGCAAGACGAAAAATGTATGGCGATAAAATTCCGTCATTCAAACCTCATTCATGATTGATGGTTTTGATTGACGCTTGCATGACCGTGTAATGGACGCCATAGACTGCGAAGAGGGATGACAGCCGTTATTACTATTATTTCTAGCTGTGTGACTGCCTAATCTGCGTGTGAATAATTTGTGCTGTTTGAAGTTTTTACTGTAATAAGTCATAAGCCGTGCCTTTTATTGATTAATTTGGTTTCAATTTCTACTTATATTTTAATAGGATTAAAACAAGTTTTGAAGCAAGTTCTGAGCGTAATTTACAAAATATGTAGTTGCTGCGTATATGAACGCTACAAGATTTAACAACTTTATTTTAAGCTTTTATCCGTCACATTATTTTACCAAGTAAAAGATGAATCGCATTAAAATGGGTCAACAAATTTAGAACATATCACACACTCTCTCAATAACTTATTACTAACCAAAGATAAACTAAGGTAGTTTACCTTTGTCTCGTATTAAGTTATTGGACAGTGTGCTTTCTGCCGTCAAGTTTAGCGCAGGTAATGTAATTTCTTAAGAGTCTCACTTACCTATTTCGGGGCGTCCTATTCCAACATTGGTTCATAAGTAGCTGCATGCTACTCGGAAGCGTCGAAGGTATGGGCAAGGCGATTGTATCTGTGCCTACCCCCCACATTATAGCATGTGTTTCGAGATTCTTATAGGGTACTTCTTGTGTCAGGAGTTCCCAGAGGACCACGCCGTAGGACCACACGTCCACGCGCTCGGAACACGGTTCATGCCGAATGACTTCTGGTGCCATCCAGGCTACAGTGCCCGTAAAGCTCATGACGGCACTCACATCATTCCATTCGCGACTTGTGCCAAAATCGCTTACTTTTACCACGAGATTATCAGCAATCAGGATGCTGAAAACAAATGGTTTGTTAGTACACAAGTTTGATGGAGAAAAGCGTTAATACATTTTGCCCCGGTTTCTGATTTAAGCATTTGTAGATAAGTATTTCTCAAACTCTTTCTTAATTCAAAATACTCAATTCAGGAACCCGCCCTTGACCATCGTAATTTTTCTTCGTCCAGGAAAAAATGTATTTTCGCTTTTCACATACGTCTTTTACATATTTAAACATGCAAAGGAAAATGAAATGAGAATCGATACTAAACGCTGCCACATCGAAATTTAATTAATGATTCAATGCGGTATCGATTTTGTGAATATTGGGTGGGCTACATATAACTAGTTAATTAGCCTGGAAAGTTCTAAGCAAATCATTTAATACACGAACACGGACGTGGACGAAAATAATTGATTGAATCAAAAAAACAATATCTAAACATTTCAGCTTAAGAGGGTCCTTTTTCACTTGCCTTTGTTACTTTATCTAACGCAATCCAACGCGATGTTTAACGAAAAGGCAACGCGAAAAAAGAGAGATAACGCCTAAAAAACTCTGATAGCATTCCTTAATTCCGTGATTTACTCAAATATTTTACAAATTTGTTCCAGGGTATGTGTTTTTTTTAAACACTTAAGTTTTTGAAAAAAAAATTGTCGTCATTTAGAATCTTAATTAAATTTGCAAAGCTTCTATTGTTATCCTTTTTAATTTTTGAGTAAATTATGAAGTATCAAAGTTCATGCAAAATAGCAATTTTCAGAGGTCTGAATTAGTTTTACACAAATTTATAAATTGATTTCAATAGAAGCCTAGATAATATCCACAAGATACTGTGTTTCCAAAAATGAAAAATGTGTAATAACGCCATAATCGCGTAAGAGCGGTTGTATGAAAAGCAGTTAAACTGTATGTCGAGTTGCATCCCCTTAAATAAGCCTACTTCTAAAAACGAAGAAGCCTATTTCTAAAATGTATTACGTAAATTCTGAGCTATTTCTTATAATCCTGAATATTATTAGATGAAAGTATATTAATTATGAAGTGGGAAGGTATATTTATAGAAATACTCGCGAAAAATTATTTCAAATGCAGTTTTCATAATAGGTTTACGAGAGGTATTATCCATTCAAAAACTAAATAAGATTAGAAATTAAAACAAAACTTTTTTTATTTCCGTTAAACCGATTTTGACTTTTATTGCGTTGTCTGTATGATAAATGTCGGCAGCAGTAAGTAGTTGGTATTGTAACCACTTTTTTGCTGTAATGCCATCCTTAACCCTACGGAATAGAAGCCAAAATCGCATGAACGGAGAAAAACAGTTTTTTTAATTGTCTCATCTTACTTCGAATGGAGTATAAATGAAATGAAAATAATATACTAGATATAAATCTACCAACTGGGATAAATCGATAATATTACATCTCTTCGATTTTTCGAAGTAGTCTTCAGCGCAGTAGGTAGTTCAAAACGACTTTTTTATTCGGTTTGGTTTTTCCCACCTTCTTCGGGTGGATGGAGGTATCTTTCAGACTCGTACTGACTAAAACCAACCCAGCGTTCCCGGCGTTGCAGGTGCTGTGACTTCTGCTGCCAGTTCATTATTACGAACATTTGTGTTGGGTACTGGGTAGAATTGAGAACGTTAAGGTACAATTTTTAATATTGCCGTTTAATGTCCTTTGAGCAATCATGTAATTTCAGTAAAGAGCACTACCTACTGACATTCTATTTTATTATAGCTCTTCACTCTCGTCTTTGTTATTCTAGCTCGTCAAGGTTAGACGAAGGAGCGCGAGCACGAGTGTAGTCGGGGCCCTTGTGTCACATCGCCGCGCCTCCCCTCGTCTCGTCTGCTTTCCGACTGGAGTCGGTTTTTTGGGCGCGAAGTGCGAGGAGAGACCAGGCGAGGCGCGGGGTCCACATTCTCGTGTTCATTCAATCAGTATGCCACCAGGCTACAACTAACTTGTTGTGTTATGATGTTATCCACCATCACCTTCTTCTCCAACGCTTTTTAATTTTATAAGTGTGGTATAAGTTAACAAAATTCGTACTCATAAAGACTTAAATGTCGTTTCGATATACTTTCTTGCGTCACCTCGTGTTGTCTCGCCTGGCTTATAATTCGTCGAACCTCGCCTCGCTTAACTTCCGACGAGAATTAAGAGCGAGCATTATATACATAAATGTTTTACATGGACCTTTAAAGTAAGTTATACAAAATTACTGGAACGAAATAAGATAAAATAAACAATTTCTGAGCAAGTGTGTCCAAACACGAGTACCGTTTGTAACATTAGTAAGTAAATAAAGTGTTTTGAGAGTATTTATATAAAGGTGAAATGGTTGAAATTAACTAAACATTGCTCGACCGCCGTGTTTCAATGCTGTGTCCCTGTGTCTTACAACATACATGGCGCAGCCGTTATTCTAAATAAATAAGTGAGCAGCAGTTATAAATATCTCAAAATGAAGTAAAATAAATAAACAATGAGGAATGGTGATACCGGAATATACGAAAAATACCGGAATATACGATGGACTTCGCAACCGTCGCAAATGTTAATTTTTTAACTTTTTTACTGATGTTAGGTAATTCAAGGGAGTTAAGAAGTGTGGACCAAATTTTAAAACAGCTTTTATAATATTTACGAAACTTTTTAAAATGTAAAACAGGCGAACAATTCAAAATTATTATTTTTTAATTCACAGCGCTACATGAACTCTTACAAAAATTCAGTAACTAGTGCACGGTTTTCAATTGTTTGTTTCATATGTAGAAGAACCGGCAAGAAAATATAGGCGTCCATTAAACGATAGGTTTTGCTGTCAGTTTTGCCACAGTCAAATATTTTAACTGACGAAAAACCTACCGTGTAATGCGATGACTGACGTTAGCATTACGAAAAACGTATGGCGATAAAATTCCGTCATTCAAACATCATTCATGATTGATAGTTTTGATTGACGCTTGCATGACCGTGTAATGGTTGCCGCCATAGGGGATATGTGAAATACCAAAATATTGTAGACTTTTTTTGGCAGGAAATCATTAAATAACTGGCAGGTGAGCACAAGCGGCCTTACACGAGTTAAAAAGTGTGCTGGTGGAACATTGGTCAGACATAAACAAAAATTCTATTAAAAACATGGTTTACAGCATGCGACGTCGCCGAAGTGATACGGATTTTTGGAAGAAATACTCAAACTATAATAGCTCAGTTTTATGACTACTATTAAATAGTAATAACTTATTCTTTTCAGTTATTTGAAATAGTTGGGCCACTTTCAACAGAATTTGGCTACCCAAACTACATAAGCTTCTCATGAAATAAAATACACATTTTAGAACTAGCTTGTAGGTTAACGAAAAATTCTGTTTTAAAATAATACTTTGACAAAGTTGGACAATGGACATGACAAGTTGCAACAGTCCAAGGCGCGGCAAAATTTGGCGAAGTTACTGCACAAGTGCAGAACATGAACAAACAGCATTGCTAAGAGGTCTAGACGCAGACACAGGGTTCTTAAATATGTCATTAATACAGAGATCGATACATGGTCGTTTACAGTGGGCTCCATCAGAAGGCTTAAAATCACCGAAAGAAAAATGGAGAGAGCTACCGGCTCGGAGTTTCCTTGTGTGATCGAATCAGAAATGAAGATATTCGCAGGAGAACTAAGGTTAAAGAAGCGCACGGTAGCGCTAGCTTCTGGGGTTTTATAAATGATCATTATAGGCCTATATCAAATAAAAAAAACATTTTACTTTTTTTTTCTTAATTTTACCGACACAGCCCGTAGAATCTCTAAATTTAAGTGAAGTGGGTAGTCAATAGGCAGGGGGGTATTGCTCGCAAAATAGATAATCGATGGGGTCGACCGAGTATCGGAAGACGCAGATTTGGAAGGCCTCCCACCGACGACATGGACACAAATAAATAAAAATAAAACATAATAAAATGTTAAACTCTATAAATAAGAAAGGACTACTTTTTTTATGAAAAACAGTCAATTAAAAACTCATATGAACACTTTTTAGTCCAACCAATTTGAATTCGAAACGATGAAACTGTCGTAAGAGTACCAGGACAACATAAATTGTAAGCATTTACGTCTTAGGTCCACACGTAAAGGTTTGTAATAAAAGCCACGTGCTAATACCGTGGGGACAGTCCAGTTTAATCACAGGACCAACCAAGAAAGTGGAAGGATAGACTTACAGCCTTATGGGACGTGGGTATACACACTTATTACTTGGTAGAATACGAAGATTTAGAAAATAGCCGTTACACAATCACTGGTCGCGATACTTTGATAATAATCATTCTGTTATTGCCCTACGGCATCATCGTGCTCTGAACATTCGTTTAGTTAACGACTAGTAAAATACGATACCTAGACAGATTTTTAAAATAGTCACCTTCAATCAGACTCGACAGACCGGCCCTAGGGTGTTTTTTTTATATGGGATGTCTCCTCACGCTTTGAGAGGAGCGAGGGACAGTGTCAGACTTTTACTAGCTAAAACTCAGGCGTGTTCCTGCGTTCTAGAAACGCGGTAACTCTTTCGAGCAATTTTTGATAGACTTCACTATTCAAGTATATCTATCATCCCCAAGTCTAAGACTAGTTTTTACACTCGCCATTTCTTCTTTTACAATGTACGCACATCCTATCGAGCAATGATGTCGGTTGTTGGTACAATCTAATTTACCATTGTAGAGCAGAACTTTTTTTTACTAAAAATCGACTAGCCTGAAGATAAACAGTATCGAGCGCTGAAAATCAGCGCTGTGGCTCTGTTCCATACATGACCCCCAGCATTTTGCTGAGCGCTAGCCGTTTTGTGACATGTCGCATAACTCACTCTATTGTATAGATTTGTTATAATGTTATATTTTTTAAGTTATGTGTCATGTTTGTCGTAAATAAACTCTTTTTTTTTTCTTTTTTTCTTCTATCACAATAGGCCCCACTATTACCATCAATCAGGAAAATTATATCTCATAAAATCTGATCTACATTTATTTACCAGGTAGTTGTGTGAAATAAACCCATTAAACTGGGCCAAGAACAGTATGGAAAAGTGTGTTTAAGCTATTGATTTCTTGGTATCGACTTAGACTGACCGACCTGAATGCAGTTTACTATGTGAATAATTTAGAGGCATTTACAAGTGGGCCTGTTAGCGAAGCTATTCAGGACTTGGCCGAAACTTGAAACAAACAAAATAATTAAAAGGATTATTTTAAGTCGGGATGATTCGATCTGCAGACAGTGTCAGTCCGTTTATTCCTAGGTCCCCGTCATTTATGCATACTGCTATTTGAATGAAACACAGCGCACTGTCGACTGGGGTCTGATCCTTGTCGGACAACTGAGTCGACTTCGACTGGCCTGTTAGTCTAGTGGTTAGTGGCCCTGACTGCTATGCCGGAGGTCGTGGGTTCGATTCCCACCCAGGACAAATATTTGTGTGATGAGCACGATCATTTGTTCTGTGTCTGGGTGTAATTTATCTATATATGTATGTATTTAGAAATATATAAGTATCTTTATCAGTTGTTTAGTACTCATAACACAAGCTCTGCTTAGCTTGAGACTAGACGGCGTAGTGTTATAGTTGTGGAATATTATTATTTTTATTATTATAATAATTCTAACTTCAAGTTCATTAACTAAGTCTTAGAATCCAGCTGTATTATTCATGCTCCGGGTGTCACCATTGTGTGAACCACCCGGAGGTCACGGTGGAGCATACAGTAGAGGTGTGCCCGGCTTGGGCAGACCACTGCCGTGTGTTCATGGAGGCAATCGGTGGCAGCGACCTCTCGTGCCGGGTTTTCATTTTTCATTTCATCGGTAAGTTAATTACAACTACATATATTAATTTTCTGATATTATTTATCGGAGTTCAACTTATACTGGTCATAACTGAAATGCTGGGGCTCTACTGTTTGCTGAAATCTCCTTGAGGCGCGTGCGGAACACTAACGCGCCGTCGTGGACTTGGTCCAGACTTTTACCGGACGGTTGCATTTTTTTTTTTATTTTACAATTTTTAGTTGCGGTACTAACTAAAAAGGATTCCTCAGTCAAATTTAAAGTCATCGCGTATAAACAACGCAACTTGATACAACAGTTCTGCTGTGATCCTATAAGGATTTCCGTTCCATACCTTCGATGTACATCATCAGATCATAACAATATTTCTATGGGACAAACTTGGAAACTGCATAACGTTTCAATCAAAAAAATATTTTCAAAATCGGTCGTCAAAAGTTATTTATCATAGGTAAGTTTGCATGGAACTCTCAGTGCGCGAGTCCGACTATTTTTTTTATCTAATTTGACTGGAGTTAACAGTGTTTATGGAAAATATTTTGAATACTTTGATGACACCCGGCGTGCCTCTATGACAAACTAAAATAATACATATTATTTTACATTTCCTTCAAATTCTACAGGAAGACATTGAAATTAAACAAAGAAAAGCAAAGTTACGAGCTTTTCGTGCAAAGAAATACTGTCTATGCATGGGAGTGCAGTTGCCTTTGTATCACTTTTATAAGTCCCTCTCACTAGAAGGGAATTAAATCTTAAGTATTTCCGAGTAAACGTTTTCTGCAAACATTACAGACATATTTTATATTTCTGTTGTGCAATCTCTAGAACTGCATACAAACTGAATGAATGAAGAATTATTTTAAGAAGTTCTAACTTGTGTACCACAGATATGTTATACAGTAAAGATATGTTTTAATTATTAATTAATTCATTTATTTCAGGCTTGAAATACCCATAGTTACATTACAATTCGTTTTGAAAAATTTAAAATTAATAATAATAATACAAAGTCAAATTCAATTCAATAGTTAATACAATGTCAGATTGGATCAATAAATGTCAGATTTACACCGTCAGTCAGTCAGATATTAAAAGAATTGTATTAAATATTAAAATAAATTATATAAAATTAAAATTCAAATAAATGTCATTATTATATTTAAATACATTATTACAATTTCCTAACAGGAATTGGAACAGTAAGTTTAAGTACACATTTATTCGTGTTCAGATGTCTTCAAACCACGCCCACTTACTTCACTAACACTAAATCAAAAACTATAAGAACAACACACAAGATAATATTTCTCACGGACACTAAGATACCGACTCCACCACAGATAAACACGATAAAGAACACATTCAAAAAGGAGATGGAGCATCTTGTAACTACGGGGTCAGAAAAAAAAACCACAATTATCCAAATTATAAAATCAGTGATGTGAAAAAATCTATGAAATTAGAGTTTGATGGCCACCAATACACCAAGGCAATCTTTGATGTATTGTATGCTTGATAACTTTTTATCGTGTACTTAAACTCGGAACACTGTGTCATAAAAATTAGCTGGCGCTTACACAGGAACGAAGTATACATATGTCTACACACACATCCCAGATCCACACCACCTTCGTGGGATATTTCTAGGACGCCCCATACCTATAACATTTCCTCTTTCCTAAAAATTATCATGACTGTGAAAAAACAATCTATAAATTTTAAGAAAAAAAAAACACAAGTAAAACTCCAGGGTTTTAACGGATATTTAATTTACTGACCAGTAAAATGTAAATATTTATTTAAAACTTAAAACGTAATTTGTCAAAATCATTTGCAACTTCAATGTCGGAACGGCCCATTCTAAGAGCCGTTGAACTTTCTTCATAGCTTGAAAGCAATTGCGTTCAAAGTGAAAAGAACGTATTGTACTATTTTTTGTAGGAAACCAGTTTGGACCCCTTCCTGTCTTATTCATCCACTTTTTTTTATTTTTGGATCCTTTGGATAGCTAAAAATTTAAAATAAAGTCAGATGATATGATTGATAGTGATGAAATGAATGATGCAGGAGTATCATAAGAAAATGTCAACCAATAGTTTCCTTCAACATTCATACGTTTTATCAGTTATTGAATGCCCAGTTCCTGAAGTTTCCAAATGTGTGTTTAAATAATATTAGTTTACAAGATTTGTGTTGTTAAAAAGAAAAAGCCTACTGACCCAACGAAAAATATTATAAAAAACCCAGAACGTCGAAAATTTAAGATAAAATACCTACAAGAAATAATGTAGAGGAAGAACAAACAAAGAAAAAACAATTTTAGCTCTTTTTTAATATTCTTTCTCTTCATGAAAATTAATCCCAACCTCATGAGAATCCGTTCAGTAGCTTTTGAGTTTACTGCAAATAGCCCGAAATACAAACGCGTGGGTTTCCCCCACGCGTCTATATTTCTGTTCTATAAATAACATATTTGTAAGAATTAATCATTAACATTATCTTTTATATCGTACTAGTTATAATCGTGCAAAATATTGATAACCACAAAAATCACTTCATATTTATAACAAACAAAGCCAACAGCACCCGCATCACGGAACTATCGTGTAAGTGAGAGTATCTGTTCAATACTCATCCATTGCGTAACTAGATCAGTTGATTAATTGCTCGATCTGTACTAAGCAAGCAAAGATATTTGTTCTCAATTTAAATAATTGATTTGACACGTCATCGCAGTTTTTGGATTCAGGAAGTAATTTTTTAATGAATTTACTAAGAAAACCCTTAATATATTAGTATTTACGTGTAAAATGAGATACTATATTTCGTGTAATTAACAATACAGCTGTTATTTTTGCAAACAACCACTGAACAACGCGGCATTTTGTAAAAAATCTTAAGCAAAGAAGACGTCGCTAGTTGATATTTGACTAATGCCCGAAAATGACATCAAGCAGAGATAAGCACAAATTCGGCTTGATACGTTCGCAAGCACCACGCCCCCTTACTATATCTCTACTGTTTGACATATCTGTGTTGTGTACTCTATTACCAACTAAAACATATACGTCACATAACAAAGGTTTTTAAAGTATGTGTATGAGGTTATAATAAGTGCTAAATTGAAATACCATCTTAAAAAAATACTAAAAAAACATTATCTGTCACTGTGTCCGTAAATTAACAGGATTGTGTATGAATAGTGAAAATAGTCTATGGATGTAGAATGTGGGATACTTTGATTTCGTGGGTGTATTAGTAAGTTTTATCATGTTGTTGGCTTAGCATAAATTTATTGACACGTCTTAAAAAAGTTGTTAAATGTGAAACGAAAACATCTGCCGACAAACTGTTTTACAGTTTGTGCAGAATTTTTGTAATGAATAATGTAAGCAAAATATGAATAAAAAAATAGTATCATACTAGTACAAATTATTAAATACTTAAATTATGTGCAGTATTCTACACATCATTTCAAATTTTGTAAATATGGCGCCTAAATCTATGATTCCATGATGATGTGATGACGTACCGCCAATTTGCGTACGATATGCTGCCATAGATAATGCAGAAACGAAACTATTGAGCATATTATTATCTATTATTTTATTTTTTTATTGATATAAACTTTTACTTGACTGCCATCCCACCTTGATGGTAAGCAGTGATGCAATCGTTGATGATGAGGCGCACTAGTTTATTAAGATAATACGATAAACGCTGAATCGTTTCTTTTGTTTAAACTATTTTTAATATACTTTGTTGTCACCCATTTTTCAATTAAAATTACTCTTTTTTTTTCAAGTTTAAGTAAATTTGAACTCTTTGAAGTGTCCATGGAGTTTCTTGCACATTCTTCTCCATAGAGATCTACGCTTTGGAAGGTGTAGTATCATTTTTCTGACTGACTTATTGACATTTCAAAAGTGCCTGTATATGGTTTAATTGAAATAAAATGCTTTGAATCTTTGGACGGTACGTTATAAAAAATATCTTTTTAGGGTTCCGTAGCCAATTGGCAAAAAACGGAACCCTTGTAGATTCGTCATGTCGGTCTGTCAGTCCATCCGTATGTCACAGCTACTTTTTTCCGAAACTATAAGAACTATACTGTTGAAACTTGGTAAGTAGATGTATTCTGTGACCCGCCGATTTTCACACAAAAATAGAAAAACAAAAACAATAAATTTTGGGGGGAACCCATAATTAGAACTGAAACTCAATTTTTTTTTTATCAAACCTATATTACGAGTGGGGGGTATCTATGGATAGGTCTTCAAAAATTAAAGGTTTTTTATATAATTTTCGTCTAAACTAAATAGTTAGAGCAAGAGACACTTTCAAACTGGTAAAATGTATGTGTGTGTCCCCCCCCCCGTAACTTCTAAAATAAGAGAACGATAAAACTAAAAAAAATATATGATGTACATTACCATGCAAACTTCCACCGAAAATTGGTTTGAACGAGATCTAGCAAGTAGTTTTTTTTTAACACGTCAGAAATCGTAAACCGCAATTTACCTTTCAAGTTTGTTCGGAACCCTCAGTGCGCGAGTCCGACTCGCACTTGCCCAGTTTTTTTAAAGTTTATTACAGTTAACTGAGATAAAAGTCTGATGTTACAATATTATAGTAAACAAACTGGTAGGTATTTAGGATGGTGCCAATTTTAAGATGACAAAGACAACTAGACTACTTAAAAAAAAAAATTAAAGTTTAATAATATAAAATCAACTTACTTTGGAGATTTCAAATCTCTGTGGATGATCTTATTTACGTGTAAATAAGACATCCCCTGTGCGATCTCCTTCGCCCATTTCAGGATCTGCGATGGTAAGAAGCCTGACCCACTATGTATGTATTCGAAGAGTGGGCCATACTGGCAGAATTCCATGATGATGCACGAACTCGGACCGTTGGTGCTGACTCCTTTGAATTGCACTAAAGGGACAAAAGAAACAAAACAAGTTAAAATTAAACGTGAAATACGAACACACTGCAAGTAATATTAGATTAATTAATTATTAGTTCTATTATTATTTTATTACACGTAAAAAATATTTTGCATATTTTTATTAGAATTTGACAATGTAATACGAATATTACAACAATACTTATAGCGAAGCCACAATTACGGACCCTAGAAACATAGGAAATTAAAAAAAAAATGTACTTAAATTTACTTGGTACCCTTCTTGGTAGTCTTTGCCCATCAGTGGGACAGTCAGGGCTAGAGAGAAAGAAGAATTATTAAAAAAACAATTGAAATTTTTGTAAAAAGACTGTTTTACACTTTTCAGCTGTGGTACCCCTCATTTACACATAAATAGTAGGTATGGAAGGTCTATAACAAGGTACCTAGGAATAGGATATAACCGTTACACATGTGTCTATAAAATTTGAAGAGTTCCCTTGATTTCTCCTACCCTAAGAAGCTCGTGGCTGTCAGGCTATCCTCATTTTATGAAAGCTGGTACTTAAACAGTCTATGTCCCCAACACAGGCATGAACGATGTCCTACTATTAAGTTTCAGTTATGATGGCTTTGGCAGGTAACAAGGTAGGAAGCTTATAATTTGCTGTAATTTTTCCACAAGACAACGCAGTTATTTCCCTTAAATTGTTTTAGTAGATTTTTAGTGTTTCTCTTTTAAATGCAGACAGCAGACGGAACCGGTTCAATTTAATAAAACCATCCTTACCATGACGTGTTGATGATGAATGTTATCGAAAAAGAGGCATGGAGCTATACACCCCACAGAGCTACATTAACAGTTCAGTTTAGATCGTCAAATGGACCGTGTTAAGAACTCGTAGTGGGGCCTTTGATTCGTCTGTAACTTCGTCAAACGGTACAAAATAAATTACAGTCCCGGTAGTTCAATATCACATGGAGCAATCCATGAGCAGATTTTTGCGGAAATGGCTCCGGATATAACATTAGTGAGCAGCAATGGCAAGCTATAAAGTGGGTAGCCTAGTTTCCCGTTCCCCGTGGATGTGACGTTGTTAAAGAGATTTCGATTTACGACATGAAGACGAGTCTGTAACGCTCAGCAATTGACGATAACGGTAAAGCATCTGCAACGGATGTAGACAGAGCGCTTCAAAGAGAAACTAGCGGCTTGTCCTACGCGGCGAAGTTAGTCACAACATCCGGCCGCCAGGGGGTCATCTTGTCAAAGTACACAATTTTATGTATGAATGAACCGAACATGATACATACATAGGCCACAAAATGGACATACTGCCAACGAACTTCAAACGGTGGTTCTCTACCAAAGTTGTTACGTATGTCCGATTTTGATTCTGTAACACCGGAACTTCCGATTAATTTTGCATTTAAATTCCGATTATGGTTCCGATAAATTTTAATCAGAGCTGAGGTACAAACAAGTGTATAATTGTCCCGCGGGGAATCTCCCTCCCCACGTGCCATGTCGTATACTCTTTCACTTGTTGTTTTGTTTCATATTTAGTATGTTGTGAGTTTGCTCTGATTAGTTTTAGTAGTTTCATTTGACGCTTCTGCCTCCGCCTCCAATTTCGGTTCCGATGCCGATAAATCAAAAAAACAATGGTTCCGAATTCGGTTTCGATAGGTATGGGAATACCTATCGAAACCGAATTCGGAACCAATGTAAGACAACAGACCAATGTAAGACAGCTTGAAATCAAT
Organism: Mythimna pallens; assembly: GCA_961205895.1. Taxonomy (NCBI): domain Eukaryota; kingdom Metazoa; phylum Arthropoda; class Insecta; order Lepidoptera; family Noctuidae; genus Mythimna; species Mythimna pallens. The sequence goes on from OY540824.1 coordinate 4,929,760, forward strand.
CGCTTCTATTCAATATCGAAATATTACTATCAAACACAAACAGTCAAATGAGCTAGGGAGATCCGTTGGCTTGGCTATTTGCAGCAGTTTACAAACAAAATGCCCAAAATCCGCAAACGGAGCGCGATGGACTGGAGATTTGTTAATATTGTACAATTGCTTTAAGATGGTGCTAACCTATCCTTTTCTCTCATCTTAATGATGCATATGTTCGTCCTGCTGTCATCCTACCTATGCTATGTATAAAAGACCTTAAGGTTAATTAACTTCAGGCATTGTAAGTAACTTCTCCCTGGCCTTTTCCCAACTAGCTAGGGACCGGCTTCCAGTATAACCGGATGCGGCTGAATTGGCTGCGAATACCCGTATTTTATACATGGTGCAACTGCCTATTAGACCTCCACAGGCCAGATACTGGGCTACACGATACTCCTTGGATAGACTGTTGATCAGACTTTCTGATCGTCTGACTACCTGTAACGGCTAAGTACGTCGCGGTACGGTACGTCAAAGATCTACTAAGGACAATTGGGAAAAACGGCTTTACGTGCTTGGGGTGTAAATAATGTCCTTGATATACTTAGAATAGAATAGAATAGAAGAATACGAATGTGAATTAAAAAAATCACATTCGTATTACCCTTGGGTAGGGCACTCGCAGAACAGATGGACGATGGGACCGAAAGGTTCTGGAGTGGCGATCGCGTACCAGAAGACGTAGCGTTGGAAGGCTGGTGACCTGGTGAGGGACGTGAGAATCCGATGGATGCGAGACGCACAGGACCGATCATTATGGTGACACTTGGGGAGGCCTATGTCCAACATTGGACGTCTATCGGCTGAAATGATGATGATGATGATGATGATGATGATGAACCCACATCCACATGCACGAGAGACGGTTACTTCAACCACTGGGCCATCAGGTATTGTAACCAATCTGTCTGATCATTACCGAGTCTGAGCTAAACGTCGAAATTCTAATTAAGGATGCTAGTTTACAATGGACGCTTTGATGAATATTACCGTGTACACTGCTATTTCGATACCATAGCTAACAAATGAACTTGTTGAATTTGAGTCTTCTATTCTGTCATGGATTTTGAAATTGTTAATTGGACACTGAAAATGTGCAGCGATTTATATATGCAATATTTTATGCAATATCAATATAAATTTAAATTACATACAAGTATTATATTTATATATGTTTGCCCTAGTCCGTGCGTCACTGCGGGGTGCCAACTGAAAACCAGTGCTGGGTGTCTAACGCCTAGCAAATGCTGAGGTGGTCACCCCTTCGGTGCGGGCACGCTCGGCGCACTTTGTACTTTGTTCTTTTTTACTTTTTGTTTATAACCGTTGTGTTGTGTCTGTCCCGAATAAAAGCATTTCTATTCTATTCTATTCCATTCTATTTCGTATTTTATTTATTTCTGACAAGTTTTCATAAGATATTACACAATGTCGTTTTCTATAAGTTAGAGTATATGAGAGTTTCCGTTCGTTTTTGTAATTTCACAAAAATATCAAAATATTGTTATTAGTTTATGGAACATTTACTATAAATATACTGAGGGTCGGTTTCTGAACTAATTGTTTAAGTTAAGAACGTGCCAAACCGTACTGAAGAGGGTTCTTTTTTATCGTCAACATCGAACCTGGTTTAAAAGCTTGTTACTTCATTTATATATTTGACGTTTTTGACGAAAAGGCAACACGAAAAAAGAGAGATAACGCCTGAAAACTCTGTTAGCATTCGGTAATTCCGTGATTTACTCGAATATTTTACATAACTTGTTCCAGGAAATACGTGTTTTTTTTTTCACCCATTAAAAAATTTGTCGTCATTTAGAATCTTGATTAAATTTGCAGGGCTTCTATTGTTATACTTTTTTGACTTTTTAATTTTCGACTAAGGTATGAAGTGTCAAAGTTCATGAAAAATAGCAGATTTTCAGAGGTCTTTACTGGATTAGTTTTACACAAATTTATAAATTGATTTCAATAGTAGCCTAGATAATATCCACAAGATATGTGTTTCCAAAACATCTAATGAAAAATGTCTAATAACGTCATAATCGCGTAAGACCGGTTGTATGAAAAACAGCGGAAATGCATGTCTAGTTACATCACCTTTCAACTTCAGACGCGAAGACTTCATGCATCGATGAACACAACAAAAAACCACATAGATAGTTATAGCAAGACAATTGGAATTTTCACACGTGATGTATTTTGTTGCCGCTATAACAACAAATACTAAAAACAGAATAAAATGAGTGGGGCTCATATTCCTATATAATAACCTTACAGCCTAACTTTATGACTCGTCCACTCTTATGCCACGCTCAAATTGTCCGATTATTGAAATATACACTTCTGCATGTACCTTACCTTAATCTGAGACGCTCGAGTTTTTCCGAGGATCAATTTTTTTTTACTAATCTGACGGGCTGCTAATATCTCAAAATCCCTATCGGACCGCCCCTACTATAGTGTCTAATGTATAGATTACGGAACCCTCCGTGCGCGAGTCCGACTCGCACTTGACTGGTTTTTTCTATATACCGACCACGTCCATTAATAATATTGAAAATTGCGGGTGGACAACAATAAAATTGAAAGTTGCGGGCGGGTGCAGTCTCCACTAGATATCGGCTCTTTTTATAAGGAGCATCGTCAGCCACAGGTTGCGTTTTTTGCAGGAATGGGTGTTTTTGTTTTATAATTAAAAGACTCGGTTGGGCAGCATGCGGGAAGATGTGCGGTATCTTCTCGTCCAACAAACCAGTGTCTCAAGATAAAAGCCTATGACCAGTGCGTGGTGCCAATGGTCCTCATCAGAAGGTTTGTAGTCACCCAAAGGACAATGGAAAGGTCTACCTATGACTATGGAGTTTCCTTGTGTGTCTGCATCAGAAATGAAAATATCCGCAGGAGAACCAAGGTTGCCGAGATAGCCCGAAGAATCGCCAAACTTAAGTGGCAGTGGGCAGGGCACATTGCTCGCAGAACAGATAGTCGTTGGGGACGAAAGATTCTAGAGTGGCGACCGCGCACCGGAAAACGCAGCGTTGGAAGGCTCACGGAAGGAATGAAGAGTCGCGAGAATCTGATGGATGTGAGACGAACAGGACCGTTTGTTGTGACGACACTTGGGGGAGGCCTATGATCAATAGTGACGTCTTTCGATTTAAATGATAATGATGATGTATTAAAAAGTAGGTATTTATGATAATATCATTCATTAAATTTTCTATGTATATAAAAGGAGAAACTGACTGACATATCAACGCACAGCTGAAACTAATGGGACTAGGAATCTGAAATTTTGCACGTATCCTTTTATGACGTAGGTAAGCAATAAGAGAGGATTTACCAAAATTCACACCTTAAAAGAATGAAACGGGGGCCAAAGTTTATATGGAGATTTGGAGGTAGGCAGAACAGAAAATAAAGTCCCGCAACCCTCCGTTGAAAAGGGAGTATCCTCCGGCCCGACGAGTGTTATGTCTGGTGGGCAACTGCCGGATAGATGATTTGCCGGGCTGTCGTATATATTCAAATTGCGCGGAGAACTTTGATTGGACGATGCGAGATTAGTTCTTATGTGACGACATAGATGTCGCTACAGAGAAACCGACTTTCACACGGTCGAAGCCGCTGCCAGAAGCTAGTCCTTACACATTAAAAAACAAAGTCCTCCCCACAGCGTCTATCTTTCTGTGTAAACGGGAGAAACTCCAAAACTACTATACTGATTTTCATCACCAATAGACAGAGTTATACATTTAAGATTAAGATGTATATAATACATGCATATTTGTAACAATGAGTAAAGCGACCCGCTTGTAATACATAAATATCTTTTAAATTATAGAAGAGAAAATCCATTCCCGCATAAAAAAACGTAAATTGTGGTTTACGATGTCCCTCCTGAAAAGCCTAGACATGTCAATGGCGACCGCGACTACACATGCTCGGATGTTGCAGATGTTTTAATCAATTCACTTGATTGCATTGCAACCCAGGATCAGACTAGGAAATCCAATACATGTTTACCCACGTAAATTGCAAACATTCCTGTACTTGACCGTGAAAACAAGGTTTTCAATACAATGTGGTTTAGAGATGTAGATATTGCGTTTTCTTGCGATTTTTCGAGGATTTTACTTACATTATAAATGAAATTTCTTTGTGAATAAAAAATATTACACTAATATCATAAAGGCGATTTGTGAGTGTGCGTATGTTTGTGTGTCACACTCGAACGTGTGAGCGATTTCTAAGGAACTTCGTACACGGGTAGACTATGTCCTAGAATAGCACATCTTTACAAGAAATAATGTAGAGGAAGAACAAACAAAGAAAAATAATAATTTTAGCTCGTTTTTTTTTCTCCTCTTGAAAATTAATTCCAATCACATAGGAATCCGTTCAGTAGCTTTTGAGTTTATCGCGAATAGACCGAAATACAGACGCGTGGGGGGAACTGTTCTATAATAATATTTATATTTTTAAGAATTAATCATTAACATTATCTTTTATATCTTACTATATAGGATCGTGCAAAATATCGATAACCACAAACATCACTTCACATCTCTAACAAACAAAAGCTGGGAGCACCCGCATGACGAAACTGTCGTGTAAGTGAGACTATCTGTTAAATATTCATCCATTGCGCAACTAGGTCAACTGATTAAATGGGCGATCTATACTAAGCAAGCAATGATATTTGTTCTCAATTCAAATAATTGATTTGACACATCATCGCATTTTTTGGTATCAGGAAGTGATTTTTTAATGAATTTACTAAAAACTTAATATATCAGTATTTACGTTTAAAACAAGATACCATTTTTCGTGTAATTTAAAATACAGCTGTTATTTTGGCAAACAACCACTGAACAACGCGGCATTTTGTATAAAGTTATAAGCAAAGAAGACGTCGCTAGTTGAAATTTGACTAATGGCCGAAAATTACATCAAGCACGTATCCGGCCTACGCAAGCACCACGCCCCCTTACCATATCTCTACTGTTTGACATATCCGTGGACACACCCCCCATTCCACTCAAGAGCGGGGGATGACCTTGGATAATTTTCCCTCCGAAAAAAACGACCCAAAGTTTTGTATATATATGTGTAGTTTAAATCAACACATATAAACTACCGTCCAAAAAAAAACGGACACCAAACGCCATTAACTACAGGTCTACATACAACATTAGTTTCAGTATATGCGAAACCCGAAACACGTGTCTAGTATTTTTATGTAAAGAATCTATGTACAGAATTTTATAATTTTTCATAATACAGTTATGAAAATTCACTAAGCTTATAAGCTTGTTATGTTACCTGATTGTCCGCACAAATACATAGTCACCGAGCTTTCCGGGCAACCAAGGGGTTGTTTTAATCTCTTATCCAGCTGTACGCTGACGTCTAATGCCCGCTATAACCTACCGTGACCTGTGTTGTACTTAATGTCGGTGGAGTCCAACTTGACCTTTATTAAATATTTTTGGGAAAAATTTAACATGGTGTAAAAATTATTGTAATCGATTTAGATTCTGATTATAAACAAACTATATTCAGTTTTCACATATTATACTACAAATAATGTTTTAAATGTATAAAATGGGAAACTGATTGACTGACATATCAAAGCACAGCTGAAAGTACTGGTATTAGGAGTGTGTAATTCTGCACAAGGTATCATTTGATGACGTTTTCGAGAAAAAATCCTCTGTTAGTGATTCTCCAAAATTCACCCCCTAAGGTGATAATTAGACGCGGGCGAAATTGCTGGGAGAGTTCTATATAAATTTATTCATTATAGAACACTGCAGAACGCGATATCTAAATCGTGTCTGAATCTATTATTAATATATTGACGTTACCATCGCTATTTTGTATGCCTTTCGGCGGAACATTGGATGGACCAAACATATATTATAAGATCATTGTACCCTTTGTTCACAAAATTAATAAATGAATTGAAAATGAATTGAATCTATCTGCCAAAACTTTTCCCCACTATGTTGATTGCCAATGAATATCAGTGTTTTACGTTGCGGAGGTCAGATTGGTAATCGCTCTATGTAAAGGTGGGTCTACGCTACAGGAGCCGAGAACGAGCGACACTATACGAATTTGAGCTCAGTTCGTGCTCCGCTCGTGCTCGACAACCCAGTAACTTAATAACACTATAACTCTTGGCAAATCTGCTGACAGATTTCCTAGATTCCGACTATCCATGACAGGCCTGTTGGTATAGTGGTCAGTGACCCTGACTGCTATGCTGGAGGATGTTGGTTCGATTCCCACCGAGGACAAACATTTGTGTAATGAACACGATCATTTGTACTGTGTCTGGGTATAATTTATCTATAATATATAAACGCGGGCCTACTAATAATAATAAAAAGAGTATGTATGTAGGTATATAGAAATATATAAGCATGTTTATCAGTTGTATAGTAGGTACTTATAGCACAACCTCTGTTTAATTTGAAACTAGCTGATAGCGTGGTGTGAAAGTTGTGGAATATTATTAGTACTGTCAAAGATCCTCTAATGACAGCCGGGACCAGCGGCTTATCTTGGTTTCCGAGACAAGGAGGAACCTAATTATGTCAGGATAGTCGCCCATCTACAGACCGACCTCGGCAAATTTTACTTTACCTTGGATATCGACCCGTACATACCCGGCTGCCGTTATTTTAATTATCTTATTTGAATAAGCAAATAATTCACATGGCTTGCCGCTGTTGTTATTCTAGTTATTCGAATAAACTATTTCACATCCCAGTTCCCACTAGTACCTACCCATTTTGGGAATTACAACGTGAATTTTTCGGTAACAAAATACTCTCGAAATAGAAAACACACACACAGTGGTATTACCGACGTTGCAAAATTTATTAAAATGGACAGAGATTTTCCACGTGTATTGTAGTTTTGCAAAACAAAAAAGGCTTTGAAACTTCAATGTCAGGCTTTTAGGATAGAAGCATTGCATAAAAACTGGCATTTCAGATCTGCCAACATTGTGAGGGATTATTGATTGGCACCATGACATTTCGTTTCCAGTTAGAGCGCGTGCTGTTACTTGAAATAAAACTAATTTATTTAAATTAACTACTGGGTTCGTAATTAAAATATAACGTTTTGTTAATCGCAAATATGTATCTATATCGAAAAGTTCTGGAAGACACAGCGTTGGAAGGCCTCCCACAATGTGAACTAATGACGTGGTAAGGGTCGCGAGAATCAGATGGATGCGAGACGCACAGGACCGGTCGTTATAGCGACACTTGGAGGAGGCCTATGTTGAAAAGTTGACTTCACTCGGCTGAAATGATGATGATGTTATGTATCTATCTCCTCCTTTAAAATCCTAGTATCATAAACATGACGATTAAATCCCAGGATTCACTCCAAAATGTATTAGAGTTCCGTACTAAGACTGCTGCATTAAAGAACTTTGTTTTAACCTAAAAATTTTACTAATAATAACGCATAAACGCAGGTAATAAATTTAGTTCAAATTCTTAAATCCCGGGATTTTATCGTCATATTTATGATTCCGGGATTTTAGAGGGGGTATTATCAACTCTAAGAAGTACCGTTTGACAGTTCTGACACTATAATTTCCGATTCGGAGATATGGATTTCATTTCTTTATATTTACTAACCGATTATTGTCTTACAGATTTATATGTTACTGCAAAACCCAGTTATAGATATATCTTAGATTTTACAAAATAAATCAACTGAAAACTGTATTCTGCTCTACCCAACTCTATTTTACTCTACTCTACCGTACTCTACCCTATTGTACCCTATTTTTTTTTTCATAAGATTCTTCTCCTGACTATAAAAAAAAACAACAAAAAGAATTGTGAAATCGGTCCAGCCGTCGTGACCAAGGGAAATAGGGATTCATTTTTATATATGTAGGTAAAGTTTGTTTTATTTGTTTTTGTTTTTTTTTTTTTGTAGGAAGTAATCTCTGAAAGTACTGGTCCGATAGCAAAAAACTATTTTCACCGATAGAAGGCTGCTTTATTCCTGAGGCTCATAGGCTATATTTTTTTGTGAATATGCGGACGAAGCCACGGGCAAAAGCTAGTAATCTTACGAGTTTCAGGCAACTTTACTATAAGTTATTCAGTAGGCGCTTGTTTACATTCTTGAGAAAATGCCAAATTCACTGCTTTTCCTCGAACCGTCAACATGATTTTCAAAAGTAGAGACTTGGGCATGGAACTGATGCATGGAAATAGTTATTACGCGCCATATAATTATGGCCATGTTGCCGTAAAAAAATAATATAAGTAAAATATTCACTGACTGTAAACACAAGTGTCTGTATATTTTAGTCCTTTTCTTTGATAATGTAATGTACAAGTCGTTTCTTAAATGGAGAAAAAAACATCGGTTTAAATATTACAAATCCGATGGATTTGCACAAACACTCATCTAAAAATAATCGCTAATCCGTTGCAATGGATCAAAATTGAAATCTTTTTTTACGTATAAAATGTAAATACTATAAGTTTTATTTCGTATAACGTTATTGGATATAAAGTTTATTTCATCGAAAATCATTAGATCTATCGTTTAAAATATACATTTATCGCAGCTGTATCGTTTAACACACATGTTTAAGATATATATTACAAGTTGGCGCGACGTATTAAAAAACATTACCCCAAGAATAGAGTAGTCAAATGACGGGAGCGATGCCGCGGGCAAAAGCTTGTGTCAAATAAAATTATAGATTCAGTTGTTATATCTTGTAAATATTAGTCATTTTGATAATAATTATACCATATACCTATTATATTACTTACATTTTAAGACTGCGTTTTAAAAATTTAGACAAACATTTTCTGTAAGTTACAGTAAAAAATGCTACATATATGAATGTTATATAAAAGCAAATGCTCAAAGCAGACAAATGTCAAATAGCACGTAGAACGCATCAGTAAAAACAGTAGGCGTACGTACGTCTCGCGTCGGTGTCGTTGCTGTTTTTTCCGGGGTCTAAGACCTTTCGCACAGGCTGTTTCAATGTTACGAACCCCGGGGGAATCAGAAGTGTGGAATTAGGTCAATGTCGGGTACGCGTACTGAGCTTTGCTCGCTCATTCAGCGGGGTCTACAACCTGTTGGATCGCACCAGCCAGGGCCATGAGCATTCATTAGAATATATTTATAAAAAAAACCGTGAGTTGAACCGCGAAAACTTGCAGTTGTATTAATGCTGTACTAGCTTCTGATAGCGGCTTCGACAGCGGTGAAAGACGAATATTATACCAAGGGAATATACTCTCAGGATAACTTCGTTCGTTAACTTAGAAGTTTGATTTTTTTCACAGCTGTAAGGGACTACAGACCTGAGTAATATGGTATTAATTTCAACTCGATACCTCCACGCGTTACGCGTCCGAGATAAAGGGTCTTGACACAGACAGACGGACAACAAAGTGATCCTAAAAGGGTTCCGTTTTTTCCTTTTGAGGTACGGAACCCTAAAAAGAGCATTAAAATCGGACCAGCCGTTCTTGAGTTATAATTGGTGTAAGTAACATTGTTTTATAGTTCTATGTATATAGATTTTCATCAAATAAACATAATTTATCATTAACTTACTACCTTTAGAGGTTTACCGTATTTGCCCAGCATTCCGAACTGTAATCAAGTTTGAAAGTGGGTCAATGCCAGAACCAGGAACGGGCATTATTGTAGCAGATTAGCGCATCCGAGTGGAACCAATATCTGTTCGATACCAATATGTTTACAAAGTCAAGTTCGCCTGTACTAGTGCCTCGCTTCTAAGGCAAAGCTAAGGCAATTTCATAAATTCCGGAATTCGATTGTCATGTTTAAGATCCCAGGATTTTAAAGGAGGTATTATCAACTCTTACTTTCATGAACTTTAGGTTAATATACTCTTCCTATTCGGATCTCTGTTGATTATACTTTTGCCACTTTTTTTTTAGGTGGGAAAATCATATAATGACAAATCCCGCTCTTGGGTGAAGCGAGAGATAGTGTCAGACTTTCACTGACTAAAAACCCCCTCCTGTTCCTTCTTTGCCTTCATCCCGGAGTTCCGGGCTTCGCTTTCACACTACCCGTGGCCCCAGTAGGCTTCGACCCCGCTGGGCCCCTACGTTATGCTGACCTCTCCCTGAGGCGCGTTTGCTACTTCAGAGGTATACGGAACCGAGTGTAAAGTCCCGCAAACCTCGTCGAAAAGGAAGGATCCTCCGACCAGACGGATGTTTTCTGATCCAGGCAACCGCCTGATAGATGATTTCGGACTGTTGTGTATGTTCAAATCACTCGGAGAACTCTAATTGTGCGATGCAGGATTTCGTAGTTTTTAGTTACTACATGGCGCGATAGATGTCACTGCACTACTTAGCATTTCCTGTTAAGCTTATCTATATAATATAATTATGTAAAAGGAGAAACTGACTGACTAACATATCAACGCACAGCCGAAACTACTGAGACTAGGAGCGTAAAAAGCACAAGGGTTCCTTTTATGACGTAGGGGAGCACTAAGAGGATTTTTCAAAATTCACCCCCTAAGGGGATGAAATGGGGGTCCAAAGTCTGCATGGAGAAATCAATTTTCACGCAGGCGAAGCCGCTGGCAGAAGCTAGTAATTAATATGTCAGTTCAGTGATAGAACATTCGTTTTCCTCTTTCTTCCAATGGTCTTCATGACTGACAATCTCTATCAGCTCGGCGGATACAGGATATCCTGCCACTACACCGTATTTAATTATTCCTTTTCTTTTTTCAAAAAGATATTACCCAAAAAGCTGCTACTTCAAAATGGGTTTGAACCCGCATATCAGATAAGCTGTGGGCTAAAAAAGCCCCTTATCGGGTCCCATTAAACGCAAGGCGACATCACGGCCAACCAAGGCGAAGGTGGAGAGATGATCTTGACCGCAAAGGCTGGAGGACAAACGTGCATGGAAAAGGCTGAGGTAGGCCTTCGCCCAGCAGTGGGACATAAGAGGCTAACTACTACTTGTCCTTGTCGATGACTTTCTCGTCCAAATAGTAAGATTGTATAGTTCTCGGTACGTATTACACCGATGTCAATACGTTGCCCAACATTTATTCATAGACATTGTTGATCGAAGCATCGACACTACAAAAGTTGCGTTCTCAAGTTGAAAGTACGTTGTGTATCTAATCGCGCAGTTACCATTTACCTTTCGATACAATATATCGAACAGTAGGCCGAACCACAAGACTAGTTCATAGGGTATAAAACACTTTAGCAATCAGCAACAGAGCAATGAAATAAGTGACAGTGAAGTATCTGAATGTTTCATCTAAACTAAGCGGGAGATGTTCTTGAAACCCTAAGAACATATATTTTGCATGAATTTTGACCCTTCATAATGTACTTATAAATTTAAAAAGTCAAAAAAATATAACAATAGAATTCTTGCTAATTTAATCAAGATTCTGAATGACGAAAATGTTTTCCAAAAACTTTTACAGTTTAACCTTTCGAATACCGTAATTCGAGACACAATGGAAAGATAATGACAGAGCGAAAACACGTATTTCCTGGAACAAGTTGTACGAAATATTCGAGTGAATGACGATATTACCGAGTGCTAGCAGAGCTTTCAGATTAATACCTGAAAGCTCCGCTAGCACTGTCACATCTCTCTGTTTTCGCGTTCTTTTTTTATCAAAAATTACGTTGGATTGCATGGGATGAACCGGCAAGCTTTTATTTAAAGCATGTTCAGGTTGACGTTTTGCTGCAGTGAAATTTTGTTTTAACTTTTCAGTATTACAGACAAACAGTTTCCATGAACCAAGCACGTTCATGGAATTCTGGCGTTTAGTTGCCAGTACAAGAAGCGAGCAACGGCGATTTGAAGCATGTGACGGCCACCGGCGTCAACAGTGAGCTGCGAATCCATATAAAATGTACGAAAACTACAGGAAATGTGTTGGCGTTTTGTGGCTGTGGCCGGTGGCCCGTGTGCGGCGACCCTCGGTCGATGGAATTTCCAATAAATCCTTTTACCAAAACCCGTCCAAACCTTTCATGGAATTTCCATACGTGCAGTGAAGTTTTCATTACCGTTAGAATAAATAAAAAATACCGATATTTATACATTGTTTTGTATTCTGTCAATACCAGTTCTGAAATATGAAAACTCTGTCGATAGTGACGATGCACGATGACGTCCGTTTAAGCCGAAAAACATCACACTGGATTAATTTTGGCATATATTTTTTTTAGAAAATATTCATTATGATCAATTCTTCAATGGAAACGTACCCTTAACTACGATACCTAAATTAAGAATTTGTTCTCGAGTATATTTCTTTACACTCTCATTCCGGAAACCGACCCTTTTTTTTTTCAACAAAAACGTTCAAAAAGTGGCTTTTCGCTAGTTTGGAAAACATCCCCTGAAGATATTACGCCAACAACTAAAGAAAACATCAGCAAAATCTAAGGGACACTTACCGATGTTCTCGTGGTTCAGCTTGCGCAGGTGCTTGACGTTAACGTCGTTACGGTCGCGCAACTGCTTGACCGCCACCAGCTCGCCCCGGTAGTGGCCGCTGAACACGATGCCCTGGGCTCCTGCCCCCAGGTACACCAGGTTCGACAGCTTCTCGTATGGTATATCCCATTCTTCCTCTGTTGACAATGAGACGAATCAAGGTTAGGCAAGTCCTAGTAAAATTGCTGGGTCGATTCAAACTTAACTTCTGTGAAATTCGACGCGCAGTAGCCCCTACCCCCTTTGTCAAATGAATTTTTTACTGCGCAGTGACTCACGAAGTGTATCGAACCGTACGGTAATGCGGCACCGGTAGATTGTGGACATACCACATACACGCACTAAACATTTTGGTAAAACAAAGTGTGTAGGATTCCCTGCCGCAGTATTTCCTGATAGCTACTACCGAAGTCTTTAAAAATGAATAGGTTACTTCTAAAGAAGCGTGCTTCATAGTCAACCACATCATGGCTTACCATCAGGTGGGATAGAGGACAAGTGAAAACCTACCAATAATATTAAGGAAATATGTTATTTAAATTTTTTACACCAATTAGGTATGACACGTTAAAATTGCATAATCACAGATTTTCTGGCACCCAAGCTATACAAGTTCTATCTATTAAGAGTGCCCTTCCCGACCCGTCTATCGTCAATCTAAGCATGGTTCAAAAGTTTGTTGATTCATCCAACTCAATGTTTGCTAAAGATGCAATGCGAAAAAAAAGATAACACCTGAACGCTTTGATGGCGTTAGGTAATTTCGTAATTTTTTCGAATATTTCACAATACCTGTTTCAGGAAATATAGCATAGAATCTTTTTCTGTTCTGTAGACCAAATAAATAACCAGTCGTTTTTTCTGTCCGAAAGAGACCAAAAACTAACCTGCTTCGTACCTTCGTTTTTTTGTACGAAAAAAATATTATATAAAAACTATCAATCTTAAAACGCACAATTTTACAAAATCCTTGTTTTCAAAAAATCTGGAGATAGATCTGTAATAACGTACTAATCACGTTACACGGTTGTATGAAAACTAATGAAAATGTATTTGGATTTGGACGCATTTAATTAAGAATTAAATTTCAAATTTACGCAAACAAGTACCTATATGTAATTGAAAGTTTGTTTAAACTTTGAAAAGGAATAAAATTGAAAATTGAGAATATTTTTTTTTTTTTTTTTTTTTTTTTTTTTTTTTTTTTTTTTTTTTTTTTTTTTTTTATCTGCAATCAGTTCTTTCTATAAGCAGATGTGTTGTAAGATGTTGTCGCTTTGAGTGTGTCTTTCAGTAAAGGCATCTCCTCTTCAGTGGGCCATATTAATCTATACGGTCAAAATGTCTTTCCTCTTTAGCCTTTTTTGGTAGCTTCGAGTTGTCAGCCTTACAGCTAATGCATTGGGATGTCTTTCAAGCCTCCCGAGGTATATTTCTTTAGCTCTGTGAATTTCTTCTTTCACAGTGCTCATCTTGAGATGTTGGTGAATTTCCTTATTGGTGATGAACCATGAGACATTGCAAAGGTTTCTAAGGATCATATTCTGCATTCGTTGAACTATTAGAATGTTGGAGTCGCTAGCACTGCCCCAGAGCTGTAAGCCATACATCCAGACAGGTTTTAGTATACTCTTGTATATGAGTAATTTGTTATCCACAGATAGCTTACTGTTTCGACCCAGTAGCCATGACATTTGGTTGTATCGAATTTTGAGTTCTTGCCTCTTGGTTTTGATATGGTGTCTCCATGTTAAACGTCGATCTAAGTGTAGGCCAAGATAACGTATGTTGTCATGGTGAGGAAGCGTGTAGTTATCCATTTGTACAGCAGGACAATTTCCTTTGCGCAGTGTGAAGGTTACATGTACAGATTTCGATGCGCTGGCCTTTATTCTCCATTGCTTAAGCCACTTAGTGATGTTGTCAAGACTCTTTTGTAGTTTTTGTGTAGCTGTTTTAGGGTCCTTGTCGCTAGCTAAGATGGCGGTATCATCGGCGAATGTCGCGGTAGTTACATCCTCCTCCTCTGGTAGGTCAGACGTATATATTACGTATAGCACAGGTCCGAGTACTGAACCCTGTGGCACACCTGCTTGTATTTGGTAGAACTTAGAGGTGGACTCAGTTTCTTTCACTTGGAATATTCTTTCAGAGAGGTAGGATTCAAATAGTAAATAGTAGCTATGAGGTAAGCTCTTCTTGATTTTGCAAAGCAGGCCCCTGTGCCAGACTCTATCAAAAGCCTGTTGCACGTCCAAGAAGGCCGAAGAGCAATACTGTTTCTCCTCTAATGTTTTCCTTATCTTATCTACTACTCTGTGAACTTGCTCTACAGTTGAGTGTTGCTCCCTAAAGCCAAACTGGTGGTGCGGAATTATATTATTTTTTTTAAGTTCTGGTAGGATTCTATGTAGTAACAGTTTCTCGAACACCTTAGATAGGATTGGCAGCAAGCTAATAGGTCTGTAAGAGGTGACTTCATTAGCCGGTTTTCCCATTTTATGGATCATTAGGATCTGTGATACCTTCCAGAGTTTAGGAAAGTACTGTGTTCTTAGTATGCCATTAAAGAGCATTGTAATGAATACTACAGCTTTCTTTGGGAGGTGAAGTAGTATTTCCTTCGTGATAAGGTCAAATCCGGGAGCCTTCTTGTCCTTAAGTTCTTTGTTGATTGCTCTCCAGACCTGGCGCACAGTAATTGGGATTGGCGGTGGCGACATTTGCAGGTCTTGATTAATAATATCATCCACTTGTTTTTCAGTGTCCGTGTCACTAGCTTCATTTGGGCAAAATACATTTGCTAGGAACTGGGCAAATGTTTCTGCCTTGTCTTGTGATGTACGCGCCCACCCTCCGTTTATTTTTAACGGAGGTTTGGCTGTTTGTGGTCTGTCATAATCTTTTGTGAACTTCCACAGTGAATAATTGGTTGAAGCAGTGGCTGTAAGTGATTCTAGCTGCGATTCGAGAGTGTCATTGTGCCAGGTGGATAGCATATTCTTTAATAGTTCAGCCGCTTTTGTGAAGTGCACTCTATCTTCACTCAGTCTAGTTTGCTGCCAAATCCGCCTAAGCCTACGCTTCTCGAGGACAGCCTTTTTTACTTCAAAAGGATAATTAGTATGCCTTATTTGAGTGTCTATAGCAGGTGTGCTAAGCCAGCAGGCTTCTTGAATTAACGTTGTAATTTCTTTGGTGGCATTCTCAATGTCTTCATTTGTTTTGAGAGCTGTTCTCAATTGCACCCTTTGTTCAAGAAGCTCCTGAAATGCCACCCAGTCCGTATATTTATTATATAATTTTTCTGGATTTGTGGACTCGACTAACATTGTGCTGATCGTTAACAAGACAGGAGTGTGGTCCGAGGAGCCATCATAACAGGATTCGGTTTTAATATAGTGCTTACAGAAACCCTTGGCAATAAAGAAATCCAAAAGATCAGGAATTTTCTGGGGATCAGTAGGCCAATAGGTTGGTTCACAAGAAGAAAAAGTTGTCAGGTTATTTCTATCTATGCTAGCTTTTAATTGGCGTCCTCTGGTAGTTGTCAATCTGGAACCCCAATGTTCGTTCTTGGCATTCCAGTCTCCTCCCGCAATAAAGCGATGACCCAGGGTACTAAAAAAATCAGAAAACATAGGCTCGATAATTTTATGTTTTGGAGGGCAGTACACTGCTGAAACAATGATTTCGCCAGTCCTGTCTTGCACTGCAATGGTAGTGGCTTGGATGTGAGCAGTTTTATAGTGTGGCATTGGATGATGCTTAATTGTTTTTTTTACAATCACTGCAGTTCCAGCATGAGCTGTTCCATCAGGGTGGTTTGTGACATAGCACAGATAGTCAGAAAATTTCACCAGTGTTGTAGCATTGCAGTGTGCCTCTGATATGAGTAGAATGTCAAGTTTATGTTGGCTCATTAGGAGCTCCACATCCTGCTTATTCGGAGTTAGCCCGTTGATGTTCCAGGTTCCTATTCGTAATGCAGTCATTTTGTTAGCTTGTCGACTAGTTGAGCTATGAGATTCATAAGAGTGCTCATTTGTTGTAGGATAATATCATATTTTGCAGTTTGCTTTATGAGTATGTCTTCTAGTGTTTGACTTAGTTGTCCTTCGTTGTTACTGTTGGAATTACTTTGATTAATGCTGTTATTTGAGGGAATTTGTCTTAGGGCATCGGCATACAATAGTTTCTGTCCTTGCTTAGATAGCACAGGGTTTTCTGTGACATGATTATTCTGGGAAGTGGTTGGTGTTGTGCGATTTCTAACAGCAGATGTTATGGTGTTTTTATTTGTTTTCCTAGCTAGAATTTCCTTATAAACCTCACATCCCTTATAGTTAGCTGGATGAGGTCCACTGCACAGTGCGCACATTGCGGGGGTATTGCGGTCACGTTTCTGACACTCAGATGTCTTATGAGATTTCCCACATTTAACGCATCTGTAGGGACGCATGCAGTAATTCTTTGTGTGGCCATATTGTTGGCAGCGCTGACATTGGACTATAGACTTTCTTTTCTTTGGTTCCTCTACGGAGATAGACTGGTGGTAGATATACTTGAGGTCTTTAATGCACTTATTGTTGGGGCCAGCAGCGAGATTAACGAAAAAAGTCGATGTAGGCTTTTTTTCCGGGCCATACCTAGCGTTTATTATTTCACCGACAACAGTGTTTCCAGTGGATTCTATGTCCTCTTTAATTATGTTTAAAGGTGTTGAGTGATGCAAATTTTTTATGACAATCCTGAAACATCTATTCTCTTTCCTGATAAAAGTGTGTCCTATTAAACCATTGTCTCTAACTATTGAGACAAGTCTTTTATGGACCTCTGCATTTATTGCGCTAATTCTTAATTGGTTTTTATTTACGACTCTGTATGTAAATTGATCTTTTTCCACTGATGTTTCCAGAAGCTCAGTAAGTTTATTGAGGTCTTCAACACCATATAAAAAATTGAGAATATGAATAAAAATAAATATTTATTATCTAATTAATCACTTTATCAATAAACATACAAAAAAATATAAGACACACTGAAAACAATGTCAAAATTGATAGAAGGCAAACGGGATGTAACAATTTTAACTAAGTCTGATGGATCACTTGATTGTAATCTGTCTCTCTCGCTACGACGCCATTTTCTATGCCGCGTGATTTAGGTACTTTGACGTAAAAGTTCATATTGAACTTCTTTTTCTTATTAGCATCTTTGAAGCTTTAGTTCGATGTTGATGAAGATATTTTAAAAATTCTTTCATATTTGTTTACTGGGACTAAAAATAATTTAATTTAACAAAAAAAAAAAAATTGCATGCATGTTTTATGTTAGTTGTTCTAACAAGGAACATGCATGAAATTTTTTTGCATGCAACCAGTGTTCACATTATTCCAGGATCGGAAAAGGTGAAAGTTGCGGGGTCTTCGGTCAGCAGTGGAATAATGTAGGTTGATACCAACCAGTTAATAGAAAAGTGTCTGGCTAAGAAACGGATGAGACTATTGTCTCCGTCAATTAGTGATTTGATTAAAGAAGTAATCGAAGATACGAATTTTTTCAAAGAATGTGGATCTGAAGCAGTAGTGTAGCTAAGCGTATGCGAAGCGGCCCCTCGTCCACGGTTTTGTACCTAAAGGGGCCTCTCGCAAGCGGGAGCTCTTTAAGAACGTGGTTTATTTACTATAACTTGCTAAGTTCGCGTTCGACCACTATATCATTTGATGATAAGCGACGATGTGATCGAACACTGGGTTGCGACAGTCATTGCCTCGTTTTCGAATTTATTATATTTAAAAGGCTGCGCTGATGCGCCTTCGCCCACATCAAACTTAGTCCACGTTACGTCTCTGGTCTGAAGCTAGAACCGACCATGTATTGGTTACGCTGCTTCTATGTGTAGTGTAAATCGACGGTGAAGTGCCAATACCTTCTACCTAACATAAATTACTTTTTAGCGCTTTTAATTCAAATGTGTGTTTTCGCATGTTTTTGTGAAATCTCTGAAGCGAATATTTAGTTGCTAATGCACCAAATTAAATTGTAGAAACACTTCATAACTAAACCAACATGTAAATTTTTAGTATTACCTTCTAATGTTTTTAAGACAAACATTTTTTGAATTCGATGGTTAGGAGTTCTTGTCACTTCCCCGTCGATATCTACAAAAAACGCAATAAATGGATAATAAAATAAATATTATCTGTGTCCATTTTATCGTTACAATATATTAGTAAATTTGGTTGTAAGAATTTCTTGTCGTCTCCAGTTATGTACGGCGCAAGCTAGTGACACTATATTTATTTATAATTAATAATCACAACTTTCAATTTGCCTGCTGCGGTCTTCCCATCCAACTATAATTTTGGTGCCTTCAAGGCTAGAGTGAATAGGCTCTTAATAAACTAGAGCGCCTCACCATCAATGATTGCATCACTGCTTACCATCAAGCGGGATCGCAGCCAAGCACTAGTTTATATCAATTAAAAAAAAAACTAGTCTAATATAATCAAAGGGACAACAACACTGCGCCCATAGATTCATGTTTTTGTCTCGTTGATGTATTCCAATTTCTATCCCTTTCCCGCACAAGCCATTCGCCTTTGTGTGAAAGAGAGGGACCAGGATACCCGTTCAATCGTTTATGGAATGACATTTCGATGATACCCCGCAAATTTAATGGCTGTCAATCAAGTGATCTGTTAAGTATTGCACCCGCAATCAAAATTCGAAAATCGTGTTAAATTTGGTGTTTGTGAGCTGTGCTGAGGATTACCAGGTATTTTGTAAAACTTCCTTTTAAATGAAAATACAATATATTAAATAAGAAACAAACAATACCAAGAAACACCGACTTACGAAATTAAAGTTATTTTGATACTTTTAGTGTTTTTTTTAGTGAAGTCGGTTATTTATTTTTTTGTAAAAAGTTTTTTAATTCACACTTTTTAGTTGCAATACACATAGAACCAGAGTGCCTATTTCCCCAAACACTGCTAGAATACATTGTTTTATTATGAAGTTCCCGTTTCTACCTTCCACCTTCCGGCTCCATCATCAGATCAGTTCGATAGTACCTTATAGCCCGAGTACATCTCATGAAAATTCTAATAAGCCCAATCATGGCTAGGATACATTGATTAACTACATAGTTCAGTAGCCTATCTTCCGGTTCTATCATCATCATCAGGTCACTCCGATGATACAATTTTCAAACAAAACTATTCAGAAACATTTATTTATTTGTATTGTCATAGTCGCTTAACTAACTATCTTCATTGTGAGTATGAAGTTCCGTTGGCCATTCTGGTCTTCTTCATCAGTTCCACTTCGTCAAATGTCACTTTTTGACTGTAAATGTGTTCTCGATAAAAATACCAAAATCACTATATGGTTGCTTATAATATTGGAGGAGTTCCATCTTTTATGACGTGTTAAATATGAAAAAAAAAATAAGGCAATATCTATAAAAAAGAATTATGCAATATTTTAATAATTTACTGTCAGTATCAGAAAATTGCCAAATTGCATATAGCTTTTTTTTACTTTGCACTCGTCGAAGTACTATATGCACTTCAGATCTTTACAAAGAAACAATCACTTCAGAACAAAACTACGAAACTATGCAAGCGTCATTTCGAAAAGCACTAACAATAAATAAAAACGCGTAAAGGCAGCTAAATTCCTAAATTCCAAATCCAATTGCGTATTAAATGCATTTAGGTGTGTGAGCCGCTTACATCCTCTGAAATTTCATTAGCCCGCGGTTTCGACTGCGTTTAATTACTACTGCCCCCTTTATAAATTATGCCATGTGTAATTCTGATGGATAAGCTATATTACTGTAGTTTCATTAAAATTCGTGCACTGGTTTAAGCGTGAAAGAGTAACAAGCATCCATCCAATCATTATTCCCGATAAACTCAAAAACTACTGAACGGATTTTCATGTACTTTACTAATAGACAAGGGGATTAATAGGTTTTGGTGTATAAATCCTTGTCTGTGGCACATTATAGTATTATGGTACTTGACTCAATTGTTTTTACTGTTTGTATCAAAAATGAATTTTATCCAAAATCGCAAATAGAAAGAAATTTTCAAATACTGTGACGTCACCCCCATTGGTTACGTGGCCAAAAGAGAGCGAGATAGCGAGCATGGCGCAGTGGTCGATCAACATCGCCGTAGTCTACGAGCCGTACTATGTCCGGCGCCATGTGCACTGGTGGTCGCCGGAGATTGCGGCACTGCGTAGCGCGTGCAAAGCCAAAGAGGCGGAGCTGTACAAGGGATACAGAGTGGCAAAGCGCATCCTCCAAGCGAAGATAAAACGGGCCAAGTTGGATGCCCACAACGTGTTGCCCCCTGGGCTCCCCTGCTGACGCAGTCTCCGGCCCTAGCTTTTGGAGTGTGTGGTAAGCGCTCTGATCCCCTCACGAGGGGACCACTCTCCCCCGCCTATGGCTCCGTCACCTGCGGTGTCAGACGCGGACCACGACGGCGACGGTGACGATAATGCTCCAGAGGTGAGCGAGGTAGGCAAGCTTCTTGAAAGAGTTATTAACGGCCAGTTTGGCTTTCGCAGGGGGCGCTCCACGTTGGAGCCTTAATGCGCGTGCGAGCCCTCACGACGGGGGATGCGGTGTCCTGGGGCAGGGTCATCTTGGTGGTGTCTTTGGACATCGCCAACGCCTTCAATTCTCTGCCCTGGAGTAGCATTAGGAGGACACACCGGAGTGTCACCAAGTGCTCCACTACCTGTTGTGTGATCAAGGCCTACCTGACGGACTACCTGAGGTTCTTTGTCTACCCCAATCACCAGGGAGAGTGGACACGGCGAGAGATGTCGTGCGGTGTTCCGCATGGATCGGTACTAAGACCGCTTTTGTGGAACATCGGGTACGACTACGTGCTGCACAGCGGCCACCCTGACTGGGTCAGCGTTATTAAGCAGACGACCCGTTGTGCCTGGCACAAGGAGAGTCATACCAGGCGGCGGTCGAACTAGCGAAACGCGGTGTTGCGACACTCGTGGAGACGATCCAGCAGTTGGGCCCCGAGGTAGCATTGCACAAGGCCGAGGCCATGTGTTTTGCGAGCAATGGGTAGCACGCCGTCCGGTCGTCCGGTAAACGTCCGGACCGTGCCCAAGTCCTCGACGGCGCCTAGTATTCTACGCGGGTCTCAAGGAGATGTCAGCAAATCGTTGGAGCGCAGCAGGGTCGAAGCGTACTGGGGCCATGGGTTAAGTTAAAGTGAACCCCAGAGCCCTACAACAAAGGCAAAGAAGGAACAGGAATGGAATGGTTTTAGTCAATAAAAGTCTGCCACGCCCTCCCACTTCGCCCAAGATCTCCACTCAAATCATCCAACTTCTCCTGAAGTCATTGGATGATTTCCAACCATAAAAAAACGCCAACACTCTTTTTCAAAACAATATTTGGAATGCTAATTGCTGCTTCATTTAATAACCAATCTTGATGCTGTTTTCAGAAAAAGATTTCTATAGCAAGTTAGTACTAGCTTTTGCCCGCGGCTTCGCCCGCTTACATAAAATATAGACTCTGTCGCTCAGGAATAAAACAGCTTTCTATCAGTGAACAAAATTTTCGCAATCAGACCAGTACAGCTTTCAGAGATTACCTCCTACAAACAAAAAAAACAAACTTTACCTCTTCACAATATCAGTGTAGATAAAATCATATCCTGGCCTTGTCCAGTATTTGGAATCGGCGCATCACGTTTTTTTTTTCTTCTATCCTGTTCTAACTTCCTTTTAAGGCAAATACCCAATTTCTATGATTTCTAACAGTCGTACGAAATTGGGGCGGGTCTATAGTATGTAACATTAGTTGGACAAAATAATAGGAAGGAGCATAGAATAGGGAACATAGTCCTGCCGTTTGAAAGCACATCGGATAGATTAATACCTAGAACTCCTGTCAAATACCTGTCATATTAAATCAATATTAATCAGTACACATATGTCAAACAGCTCTCAGATCATCACTATCAATAACGCAATTCATCAGTCACACAAAGGGATATTTCACAAACAGAAGGATTAATTAATTTAAGTGGTTGGTGTAAGTGAGCTTCGCATCCAACCCTCGACTCGACCGTTGCGGTGTTCGCGTAAACGGGTAACTAATCACAGAATGCAATATATCAATTACTAACTAATATGGGATGCAGATTAATATGACTTTGAATTTTTTTTTAAACTGGGCAAGTGTGAGTCGGACTCGCGCACTGAGAGTTCCGTAACGTATGAAAACAGTTCAATTCCCGAATTGAGTTAAAAAAAAAACGTTTTTTCGAATAGCAAAAAAAATCCGGGCAAGTGCGAATCGGACTCGCGCACTGAAGGTTCCGTACAAACTTAGAAAACGGTTCAATTCCCGAATTGAGAAACGAAGATTTTTTGAATCGCAAAAAAAAAACAGGAACTCGCGCACTGAGGGTTCCGTTTAAACTTACCTTTGAAAACACTTCGATTCCTGAATTGAGATACGAAGATTTTTCCGAATCGAAATCGTTTATTTTTTGTGACGTAACTACAAATTTACAATTTTCAGTTTTTTTTTCTATACTTGTGCTATGACACGCTGCTCCATGCCAAATTTCAGGATTCTAGATCAACGGGAAGTACCCAATGGACCCTTGCAAGCAAAATACTAGTTTTTTGCGACACAAACGGCAGTATCTTTTTTTTTCGTCTACTCAGAAGTTTGATTTTTTTTCACAGCTTTTAGGACCGCAGACTTGAGTAATTGTTTTTATTTCAACTCGCTACCTCCACGCGTTCACGGGATAAAGGGTCTTGACAGGCAGGCAGCTAGACAGACAGACGGACGGGCAACGAAGTGGTATAAGGGTTCCGTTTTTTCCTTTTGAGGTACGGAACCCTAAAAAACAAACTTTTCTTTCATTGAAATTAAATTCTAATGAAATTCTATTATAGAGTGAACTGTAAACTAATAAAAAAATCCGCCAAGTGCGAGTCGGACTCATGCACAAAGGTCCGTACCATCCGCAAATTTTCACAGATTACGTAATTCTGTTGCTACTATAACAATAAATACTAAAAACAGAATAAAATAAATATTTAAGTGGGGGCTCTCATATAAGAAACGTGATTTTGTTGCAGTTTTTTGTTCACTGAATATTTAGTTGTATATTTACTTTCAAATAAATAATTACATAAAAATAAAATAAATATTTAAGGGGGGCTCCCATACAACAAACGCGATTTATTGCCTTATAAGTCTAATGTTGTATACAACAAAATTACACATTAGTGCACGAGTCCCAGTCGCACAACGGTACGGGAACATTAGTGCACGAATCCGAGTCGCACTTGGCCGTTTTTCTTTTTTATATAATTACATTTATATTATAAAGACGAAAGTAAGTATGTATTTATTTCTGTTTTTTTTTTTATATATGTATGTCTTGCAGTCGTTTTATATTAAATATCTTGGAATTCATTGATGCAAAGGTTCATTTTTCCAGCAAAGAATCTGCCTTCCCAACATAATTTTTACTCTGTTCTACTTCTTTTTCTTAGCGTAACGATGGCAAAACTAGTAGAAAAAAAAACCGGCCAAATGCGTGTCGGCCGCTTTGTGTAGGGTTATATTAATTTTTAAATACCTATCCAACTATATATCACAAGTTAGGGTTGAAATGAAAAAAAAAAACACTCCTCACTTTAAGTAGGGGGATAAAACATTTTTTTCCACTTTTAATTTTACCACTTTGTCGGCGTGATTGATATACATATTGGTACCAAATTTCAGCTTTCTAGTGCTAACGGTCACTGAGATTATCCGCGGACGAACGGACAGACAGATAGACATGGCGAAACTATAAGGGTTCCTAGTTGACTACGGAACCCTAAAAACTAGAAAAACTTAAAAAAGTCCCAAATGTGGTGGCGTTTTAGCCTTTACATTGTTGTTGGTTCACTTAGAACTGTGGCTAAGGTGTTGCTATGTGTCATTAGTCGGTCATTGTATGACTTTGACTGCGTTCCATTTCTCCTTTATGGTTCCAATTTGTAGATAGATGCCCATGTAGTTCAAAAATTTTGATAAACCACGGAGCATTGCATAGTCGGCCTAATAATGTTACGAGTACCATCTACTGATGGGACCATACTGGGACACGGGCCTCCTCTCTAGGAGATGGAATGGGCCGTAATCCACCACGCGGGCCCAATGCGGGTTGGTGGATGTCACATGTCTTCGAATTTTTGGTTCTAAGACATGCCGGTTTCCTCACGATGTTTTCCTTCACCGTTTTGAGACCAGTGGTGATGAAATAAATTACGCAAAGTAATGCGCGCCTGGCTGGGTTTGAACCCGCGACCTGCGAAGCACGGAGCATGTATTTATTTCTGTGTGCATATTTGTAACTATTTCACGCTCAAACTATGAACCATGGATAGATCATGTTCTGGAATAAATACATAGGATATTTCCATGGAATAAAGCCTTGGGATAATATTCTACTTTCGCTGGCAAAAGCTAGTGCAGTATATTTTACTTACTTATTAGATGGGTAAACGATTTTAAGCAACATGCCTCATATCATAATTTATTACCTTATCTATATACGATTAATTATATGACATAACAAGAACAACACACAGCCGAAACTACTAAGACTAGGAGCTTGAAATTTTTCACAAGGTTTTCTTTTGTGACAGAGGTGAGCACTGAGAGGATTTTCCAAAATTCACCCCCCTAAGGGGATGAATGATGATGTGGGCCCAAAGTTTGTAAGGAGTAAGCTACATTCACGCGGGTGATGCCGCTGGCAGAAGCTAGTTTTCACATACCTAAACTTGAAGATGAAAACTTCAAACTAGACAATTAATATCATAAACAGGTAAAGTTTTTTTTGTAGGAGGTAATCTCTGAAAGTACTGGTGCGATTGCTAAAATTTTTTCACCGATAGAAAGGTGTTTTATTCCTGAGTGACATCACAACATGGTATAAAACAAAGTCGCTTAACGCTGTCTGTCCCTACGTATGCTTAGATCTTTAAAACTACGCAACGGATTTTGATATGGTTTTTTTTTAATAGATAGAGTGAAAAAGTGAAAAGTTTATATGTATTATACATGGATAATCTATATATATAAAAGGAGAAACTGACTGACTGACATATCAACGCACAGCTAAAACTACTGGGACTAGAAACCTGAAATTTTGCACAAGGCTTTCTCTTATGACGTAGGGGAGCACTAAGAGAGAATTTTCCAAAATTCACCCCCTAAAGGGATGAAACCGGGGTCCAAAGTTTGTATGGAGATACCTATTTTCACGCGGGCGAAGCCGCTGGCAGAAGCTAGTATAATATAAACTATAGGTATAGGTTTCTAATGTGATGTCTTAAACAAACACATTTTGTGGCGCTTTCATTGCAAACGCTGGCTGAACCCTACGAGATAGATCAAAATAATGTACTACAGTATTGTACATGTTAAAAAGGTTTACAAAAAAGTCCGTGATGGTATATGTCTATCTCTTAGGGATAACCCATAATAACCATTTTTTATCTTTTACTTTTTAGGAGAAATAATGGATTAATTATTTATGAAGCGATTATAAGCAATAGAGCATTAATCTTTATCAAATTAAGACTAAATACATTGTGCATTTAGTATAGATCAATATGCCCCTACAGCATGTAATTTAAATGAATATTTTCGAAGATATAACAGATTTAAAATGCAGGGACAGCGGTAGCGGTGGTATCAGAATTGCACCCGTGCAAAGTCGGGGCGGGTTGCTAGTAGGCTATATTTTTTGTACGCGGGCGAAGCCACGGGCAAAAGCTAGTTTATAATAAAATATGAATTAATTAGAGCATAGACCAGCATTGATATCTGTAAAGCTTTTTTAAACCAAACTTTTGGAACTAAACTCTAAGGACTCATGTAAGTCAATAATTTCAATCGCTAGAGCAGTATAAGAAATGTCATAAAAGGCAAAAGCAAAACAAATGTTTGAAGGAAAATCGGTTATCTACACTTATGTATAAAAAGTGAAACTGACTGACTGACAAATCAATGGACAAACGAATCTACTAAGAGCGGAATTCACCAAAAAAACTAATCGCGTTTTAATGTTTTGCTCGCATAATCGCGTTTAGCCGCTGTCACTAGTGTCACTTGTAAAAATACAACAAAAGAAAAATACAGACCAGTGACACTAGTGACCGGCTAAACGTGATTATGCGAGCCAAACGTTAAAACGCGATTAGTTTTATTGGTGAATTCCGCCCTAAGACAAGGAGCGTGAAATATTGCATGAAGCATCCTTATATAGACGAGCACTAAGAGAGAATTTTACAATATTCACCCCTTAAGGGGATGAAACGGGGTTCCTAAGTTTGCTTTCACGCAGGCGAAGAAGGCAGGAGCTAGTAACTGAAAGAACGGATAGAAGCTTAGGAAGTTGCGATCACATGAAGCTCAGCCCTAAGCTTACATACCTAAAACACCTAATATTTCCTAGATCTAAAGCCAAACACAAAATTCTTGCCAGCAAGACTGTTTCAGTAACAATTGATCAAGCCAGTCAAATTATTTTGGAAGCCATTGCTTGAGAACCAAAGAAATTTTTCCTATATAACTCTCACACTGCAGCTCTTTATTACTGAGGCACTTATTTAATATCTGAAGATGCTTTCATAATTCTTTGAATTGTGAAAGCTGTAATAACATTCCTCTATCCTTCGTAGAACTTCGAGCTGTGCTATATATAGGACTAGCTTTTACCCGCGGCTTCGCTCCCGTCATCTGACTACCTCGTAACATTAAAACCAGTCCTAATCAACCACTGACAAGCGCACATATACACTCACCGACACACACACACACACAAACACACCCTCACCCCCCCCCCCACACACACACAAACTCAATACAGGCTTCTTTTAACCGCATTTAGTTTATCTTAATTTTTTGTTGCTTACCATACTCTTTTTATTTTTGTTAATCTTTTTGCATAAGATTCTGTACTATCTCCTACTGGGAGAGGGCACTGGCTCTTGTAACACAGGTTTATCACCTAGCACAGGAGTCAGGGACTTCACACTATTTTGTAACCACTTTCTTGTGTAATAAAGATTATTATTATTATTATTACCTACCCTACCCTACCTACTATATAGGATGTGTTAGGCCGCTTGTACACACACGTTTTTTGACGTGAAAAGCCACTGTTAACACGCCGTGTGAAGGTCTGGTCCTCAGTGTTGTATAGATCACTGTGAAAGCTTGTTGACAAAAAAGTTGCATAAACCGCGGTGGAGTTATCGTGCCGGAGACAAAACGTGTATGAACAATTACGCACGGTCAATAAACCATAGATTTCTACGGCGAAAAAACGTGTGTACAAGCAGCCTTAGTTAACTCGAAGTTGACAGCCCTAGTTATATATAATATGCCCTATATTATTACACTACTCGAAATTCAGACAGTCTTAAGCCCGTATTACAGAACCTTACTCAAGTACTACTTAAACTGCGTTCAACCGATTACAGCTTGAGCGAAGAATCTCGACTTAAGCGTTCAGTTTATTTTAGAACTATCCTCAAACTCAAATCAAACGAAACTACGCTTGAGTAGAGATTCTGATCTCTGATTTAAATCCACAACAATTTCCATGAGAATCTATGCTCAAGCGTGGTCTCGACTACACTTGCGAAAACAAAGATCAAATCTCGCCTCAAGCAGAAATTCTGAGCTGATTGTGATTTTAAAATAAGAACACATTGAGTGGAGCTCACTCAAGCACTGTTCTATAATAGGTAAAAATTTTCGTTTTAAAGTGACATTGCTCAGGTGATTATTGATTGTAGTTTCTCTGCTCAAGTCAAGTTCTAAAATGAAAACTCCAACTGAGACTCGTTTTAAGTAAAGCTACCTGCAGTTTTCAGGATCTATACGAGGCCAATAACAGAGCCGTAGAGGTTGCCAAATACTGGTCAGATAAAATTTAGTTACGAGTACATCGACACGAAAAGAAGAAGAAGTAAAGCTTGAGTCTTGATTGTAGTTCTGTAATACGGGCCTTAGTCGATGTCGCGTAGTGTAATAAGGGTTATACCGGTCTTATAAGACAGTCTGAATATCGTGTGCTGAATATCGCGTAGTGTAATAGGCCCTTTAATATGAGGCTCCCAGCAAATTTATAGCTTATCATAAATATTTGTTCAATTCTAAGAAATCGCATAGCATTGAACAAAGATTTATCATAAACTACTTGGTTTAATTATTTTTATTGTTTGTGTAAAAAAGTAACTACGTAAATCTAAATTAAGGAAGTTAAAAACCTTTCAAATGTGGTAGAAGAGAAAACTATCAAGTAACCGAGAATGGATGCACTTGCACTCACTACAATATATGCCATCACTGTCTTTTGGTTTTTTACATGCATAGAAAAGAAATGTGTAACTAGGATGTTTATAAAACATAAATATATTTTTTCCTTTTGTTATTAAGAAAAAAATTCTTATTTATAATTGATTGCAATTTAGCCTAAAAGACTAAGAAGCAATTTAACTCTAACTTATTATTAAATGTTATAGAATTATTATGTCAAATTGAAGGGTAAATAAAATCTACAAATCCATAATAAGACCTCTCATACTGTATGGATCAGAATGTTGGGCTGTGAAAAAGACTGATGAAAAAAGATTGCATGTGGTGGAGATGAGAGTGTTGAGATGGATGTGTGGTGTGACGAGAATGGAATAAAGTAAGAAATGAGTATATTAGGGGAAGTTTGAAAGTGACGCCAGTGACTGAAAAGTAGAAAGGGAATTGTTTGTCTTGGTATGGTCATGTGAAGAGGAGGGATAAAACGCATGTTACTAAAAGAGTTATGAGCATACATGTGGATGGAGAAGGAGAGGGGGGCCAAAGAAACTATGGATGGATTGTGTGAAAAGTGATATTAAAGAAAAGGAAGTTAGTGATAGCATGACGAGTGACGGCACAATGGAAGAAAGAAACGTATTGCGCCGACCCCAAATAACATGGGACAAGGGTTGGAAGATGATGATGTTATAGATTATGTTAAAACTTTGAATAGCATCCTTTTGCACTTTTACGTAAATCCATAGAACCTTCTCGGAGTCTGGTAGTTATAAAAACAATTATATATTAAACCATTAGATAAATTCATTAAACGCCGGTGTTCACTCTGTCATTGTCTTTCTATTGTCTCTAATTACGCTACTCAATAGGTTAACTCAAAAGACTTAATTAATTCTCTTAATCTACACACTAGGTCTGTGTTTAGCAGCTGGATTGCCTCAATATTCACATGTCAGTGAAGGCAGAGGACTACAGCAAATTTTTGAAAGATAGTGGTGACAAGTTCCATTTTAAGGAAACGGTGGAGGCCATCATTTCTGATGTACCGGGATTCTTTTACAGCAACCCCAAATACTTTATTTTGGAATTATTGAATTCTTATGATGTTGCTCCATTTAGTACAGCCCCAGCGAATTATATTGTACATCCAAATTGGCATCAGAGTATGATTTTATTATAAATTTATTGATAAAAAGAATATCATTCTGAGTAACTAATAAGTATTTAATTTTTGTTGAATTCCTGTCTTTTATATTTGACATGAGCTTTCCATTCCACACAGCTTGGCACCATGATTTTAAAAGAATATCCATGGGGTTCTTGCACTTCCCGCATTTTAAAAGAATGTCCATGGGGTTTCTTGAACATTCTTCTCCAAAGAAATCTCTACTTTGAAGTTAGCTTCACTTTTTTTGACTGACCAAAGTTTTTACAAATCAAGTGTTTTTCCAATTGTCGATTTGGACCAATTGTTTGACTATATTGGAGTAGGTATGTAGTTTATTAATTTGAGTATAACTGTATAATTAATTGTATTATATCTATGGTTTATTAGTATATCTATTCTTGTATTCAACCTCTCTCTCTCATTTAATGCACTTACCACTATTTTTCTCTGCATCACCCAAAGGTTAATCGGTAGAAAATACATAAAGCATTAAGTCCACATCTGTACTTTTGTGAGCATAAAGCATTTAACCTTTCACATACCATAATAACAGACACATGAGAAAGACAATAAGAGAGCAAATGGCGGTGTTCGCTTAGGGTTTTATGAACAAATAAATAACTGCATGTGTGCATTGCTTACTTAAAATAAATGTTTTTGATTTAATTTGATATGACAGCAAAATGTTGCTACTAAATGCCCACTTTTCAGAAAAGGATTTATTTATAATTTTAATTTTGCTTAGCATAAAATACTGTACAAAAACATAACCCTTCTTGCAGTTGGGTAAAAATAAACAAGCAAGTATCCAATAAGATTGGCAACCATGCCTTGAAATACTCATGTCCTAAATATCAGAGGTCTAAGTATGACCTATATTCTAACTAGGCCAGGTTAGATAATATTAATTTCTAGCTTGAAGTAGTACAGATAATAATGTTTATTTGCCAAAAAATTACAGCAATTTATATAAATTATAGTATAAATATGGTATAGGTGCTGTGGTGTTTACTTTTTATAAAATTGATATAAACCAGTGCTTGACTGCGATCCCACCTTGATGGCAAGCAGTGATGCAATCATTGATGGTGAGGCGCACTATACTCCATCTGTTTAGGTCATTAACTAAATGTAAACCATCTTGATGTCTTTTATCAAAAATGTGTCTAAAAATTTTATCTAAAAATGTTTACAATTTGTTATCTACCTATACCAATGTTTGGTAATTAATTAAATTTAAATAATCTTTGTATGTCTTTAATACATTTTTTTTTTTTTTTATAAAAAGTCATATCGGGATTGTTTATGTTTAGTTCACTACCTAAAAAGATGGAGTATAGTTTATTATGAGCCTATTCACTCTAGACTTGATTAGCCTTCATTATAGTAGCATCTATAGTCAAACCAAGCAAAACAAGTATTTTGGCTACCAGAGCCTTTCCTAAAAACCAAAAAAGTGATGCTTTAGAACTATGGAATTCCCTCTCATATGTAAATAAATAAGGAGTTGTATTATTTTACTAATGATGTGAGAAACTTTTATAAAACATCACAAAAGGTAGCAGTGATATGTTTGTTTGTAATTTTCCTTGTCTGTTAATGAAGTACCACAGTAATGGTAACATCTTTATGTAAATAAACAAAAAAAAATTGAAGTGCCTATTAACTAATTGGAATCTAATCAGAACCTATAATAGTAAATATAACAAATTTAAGTGAAGAAATATTAAAATAAGTAATAAAGAAATAGAATAAA
Organism: Mythimna pallens; assembly: GCA_961205895.1. Lineage (NCBI taxonomy): Eukaryota > Metazoa > Arthropoda > Insecta > Lepidoptera > Noctuidae > Mythimna > Mythimna pallens. The sequence goes on from OY540824.1 coordinate 4,961,668, forward strand.
AAACGGTATAATGTGAATTTACAGTTCTTATTCTTGATAACAAAGTGGCAGTATCTTGATTGTCGATAAATAGCGAAAATAGGTCAAGGATATGCGACCCGCGCAGTCTCCTTCGCTAGAATGATGCACCGCAAGCGAGAACTCGGGAGTGGCCTTGAGCCCAGGGCTCTCCAGCACACCCACGCACGCACTCCCTCCACCCACTCCGTTCACGCACACTGCATCGCAAACATCAATAAATCTCGAAACATCCCCAAATCGAACGCGCAGCGCAGCGGCCTACTGCAGATCTATCTTTAGAACAAAATGCATAGGGCCCAAACAAACAAAATGATTGATTCGCTCACCTTGGGGCTTCAAGTCTGCTTGGCTGAACAGCGAGAAGACTGTGGTGAAGCAGTCCATCACGCCTCCCATCCATAGCAATTTCTTTTTGTCCTCTTGTTCTTCTTCCAAGGTTGGGAAACATCCTTGGAGCCTACCCTCCAAAATCTCCGGTGCATCAGGGTCGTCCGGAGGACCCCCGTCCATTTTGTTGCCTGGTTGCAGCAAACTTATATCTAAACGAATAATTAAGTATATAAGTCACAAGTTTGTGAATTAATAACCATTTTTGGAAATAATAAGTCAAAACAAGGATTCGGATTCCACTTACTTCTGAGGCGTGTTCCATAGACGAACTAACTGAGCTAGAGAGCTACTCAGTGCTGCTCCAACTTAATTTAAAACCGAATCGAACCATAGACTAAATAAAATCATATTCGAATTAATAAACGTCGATAAACTATAAGAAGGCCCATGATATTTTGCCTCTTACATGGCTCATGCATGAGAGTGCTAGAGTTGGATAAATTGTATGCAACACTACGCTCCTTTTAGGGCTGAAACTGAGTATAGCAAGCGTTCGCGCGGTTCCATCCATACAAAAGTGCTCCGTTGCGGTGCCCGCGCAGACACTTTCATATGCAAATTCAAGCTTGGCACTTTGGCCGACGAATATACAACTCATCATTAACGCAACTTTGACAACTTTAACCACTGACTACTTTATGCACACACATTTTTCCACCGAGCTTGTATTTTAAATCGTCTTACATAGTAAATGAATGATCTTTATGGACGATGTTCACAAATTAAATCATCTAAAACATGATTGAAATTTGGTATCTGACTCTTAGGAGTTAGGTAGGAGCCACACATAACCTTTTGCGGGTATTCGTAAAGAACCATGGACAAAAATATATGGAGCGTGGGCTCTTCCACCAACAGAGATGAAATCACTTCGAATATACTTGTATGTCAATAAATATAAAGATATAAACACATTTCTGTAAAAAATCCATGGGATTATTTTGCAATCAATATTTTTCTCCAACCATAAATAAACCATAACACTGCAAAGGCAAAGTAATGCTTAGGGCGGAAATCACCAATAAAATTAGCGATTAGTTTTATTGAAGAATTCCGCCCTTAGTTTTGTTGTTTGACATCTTAACTTGTTAACCGACTTAAAAAAGGAGATGGTTATAATAATATGTTCGTCGGCTGTATGTTTCTTTTTAATGTACTCATATTCACTGATTTCTCGGTTCTTGGTAAAACGATTTTGTTTTTTTTTTTTTATTTGAATGCTTATACTCTCGAACTGTCCCAAAAGAAATAGTGTTATCATCTGATGATGAATTCGTAAATATTATTTATTTATTTATTTTATTTTATAGAAGGCTCACAGACAAGTAGAAAAAAATATGGTATAAACATTGTAAAATTATCAAATAGCTAATTACAAGCCTCCAAACATAGATAAATATATATATATATATCGATAAAAAGAAATTACACACAAATCAATTAATTACTAACGAGAAGTTAATCACAGAAAAAATTCTGTGTCATTTGCCGTCGTAAGGTCGCCACACTGGTGCAAAACAAGTCGATATCAAGGTCCCTAGAAAGTCTATTGAAATCAAGTGCAATCCTTATTGAAAAAACATTCTTCATATAATTGGTCAATACGAAAGGTACACTTAATATTGGTCGCTGACGTAATCCCATTAGGTTTGTGCGTAGTGCTAAATTAGAAACGAGTTGAGGACAGTGAATGTGGCCATTTCGACACCCATCAATATACTTAAGTCTCTAATATGACGCCTCATCTTCAAAGGAAGGAAGTGGTACCGTATACAGCGGTGCTCATAGTCAACTGAGTATTGCTGTGCCCTATAATCTAGGTAACGTAGAAATTTACTTCGGACACCTTCAATACGGGACTGTACTCTTCATAGGATAATAGCTGTTCAAAAAAAGTAAAATAACTTTTCTTGTGCATGTAGTTAATTGCTGTCTATGGAAAGGGAGGGAATACATAGAAATGATCTGATTATAAAGGTGGAAGGTAGACCGGAACTCCGTAATAAATCAGTGTATCCTAGCCGTGTTTGAGCTTATTCGAATTGTCAAAAAATGCACTTCGGCTATAAGGTGCCATTGATCTGATCTGATGATCTAGGTGGAAAGTGAAAGGTAGGCGGTGGAACTCAGTAATAAAACAATGCATGCTTACTGTGAAGTTACACGTTACGAGACGTAGTTAAATAAGTAGTTTTAATGGTTATCAATATCTATATAAAAGGAGAAAGTGATTGACTGACATATGAACGCACAGCCGAAACTACTGGGACTAGAAACATTCTATAAGTACTTACCTTACTGTATAACTTGAAAACTATGTAGGTTTAGCTGATTTTTTAACAGGAACCTCAACAGACAACGAGTCACATTTACAATGGAAGCAAATCAGTTGGATGACTTTCCTGGGCTACCAGTAAACTAGATTTTTATGATATCACTTACACTTACAGTTTCGGCTGTGCGTATCGGTTTCAAAACTAAGGAACTTCCTTGGTTTTCATACCGATATATAAAAAAAAAAAAATTAAAAAGAACGTCAACTGTAGGGCCTCAAATAATACAAGATCCTTGCTTTTGAGAAATGGTTGTGATTTAAAATGATTTTTTTAAATGTTAGAATTGTATTTGGAATAAAATTCATAGATATGATGCTAAAAAAAACAAAAGCAATAAATATAAACGTGTATTAAACAATAAATCTTAACGTATTTTAGAACGCATAGTGTAAATGTCAAGATGACATTCTACTCTATGGTTCTACATGACAATGACAAATGACAACCGATGACGCAAAATTATTGACATTGGCTTTAGCTGGCTGGGGGCAAAAGTCAAACGGGAGTTAGTGCGGTGTCCAGCTAAAGTTTAATTTACGATAATTTGGTTCATAGTACTGTCCTCCTTGCAAAGATCTATTGTTACTGGTGGTCACTAGGGTATATTTTTATTACTGACCAGTAAATCGCGAAATCCGATTGTGCTGGTGTTTATCTTGTGAGCTGACGTGATCGTGTAAGCAAAATGGATAAGTCATTATCTCTACAAGAACTATACGCAATTTACAAGCGATGGGTGATCAGCAATCCTGGGGTAGTGACGGATGTCGAGACAGTAGCGACGTGGTCATCTTACTTCGTGGCGGGGAAGATAAATAAATCGCCCATAGTGTCAGAGCTGGTTTACTCACTTTCCAAACTCGTGTCACTGTTCAACGACAGCCTTATAAGAGAGGCGTACGGTACGGACGAGCCTTACTACGGGCTCCGAGAACAGATGAAATTGTGGCTGACAGTCGTCCATTACTGCGAAGTGTTCGTAGAGCTGCTCGTGAAGAACAGATGGGGAACGCGCGGGAAGTGGACCATAGCGACCTTGCTGCAAGTGTTCAAATGCTCCTCCGCGCTCGTATTGCTCTTCAGGTTCAAAGAGCTGCCAATAGCACACCCTCCAATAGCAGCACTACAAAGGAAAAAGTTTACAGAAGGTAAAGAGACAGATGAGAACTCCAACTCATTCTTTACTCTACGTAGATCAGGACGGGTCATCCGACGAGTTGAGGGTGCCCCTTCGGTGGCATTCCGTGATTGGGAACCTGTGAAGATAAAGGATGACAGGCCTGGAGCAGCTGTCAATGTGAAAGACTTGGTTTATGCTGAGTCACTGCACATTCTAAAGCCCCTGATCCATTTAGCGTCCATGAGGATGTTTGGAACAAAGGCTTGGAAGCAGTGGATGGTAGCTCTCTGTGTGGACATTGCAAGTATGAGAATGTACAGTAAATATATGAAAGATTTGTCCTATGACCAGCGGCTTGAGATAAGCCGTAGAAAGTTAAGTCTAGTTTTGTACTTATTAAGGAGTCCAATGTACAATGGTTACTCAAAGAATGTTATTGAGAATGCATTGACATCTATGGCACACAAGGTACCAGCTATGTCATTTATTTGCGGGCCAATCATACAGTATTTAAGCCATTGGCAAGACATTTACTTCTACATGTGGGCATCGTAGAAAGTTTTGTAAGATTAATGGATACAGAAATCATAATTTGGACATTACAAATAGGATATATAGGTGGTGTTATTTGAATAAGGTGCATTGTTAGTATTCATGTCCGTTGATGCTACGACATACAATTTTTGGCTGACCTGTGGTGACACTGAAATGTGTACATAACATTGTCTTTGGCATTATTGATTCTGTTATCGAAAACTAGTATAATGTATGAATATTTCATTTACATTGCCAATATTGATTTTAAAAATTGACAAAAAAAAAAAATTTTTCATCTGGCAGCTTCTTAATTACTTATTTATAACTACTTTAGGCAGGCTCAGCAAGAAATCCGTAACTTTGAAATAATAATTTAAAAAAACAATATCTTATTGAATTATTTTATCTATACGAAAGTGTTTTTTTTTTTAAATTAATATTCCATTAGGTCGAATTTGTGATAAGAAGCTATCTTGTTGTGGGGCTGGCCCTAGGCCAGAGCACTTCGACCCTTCTGGACCTTTTGTGCTATAGTAATAGCTTGAAGAATTGACATAATTTTAGAGCACCCCTACATGGTTTAGAGTTAGGTTAGAAGGCCAGCCTTCGTGTCTTTTTTTCTTTCTTTGTTATTAATCACTCTACATATTGGTTAAAATCCATTGTTTATTGCAAATATGCAGACAGTTAAATGCAGTGGGGGATTTTATTTCATAATATCTAATAGGTAATGTTAGTGATATGTTTTTTTTTATTTAATGTTTCATTTACTATTGCAAACTTCTAAATATCAGTTTATGTAATGGAAATTAAAAAAGGACTGAAATAACTGTGACTAATTTCTTATTACTTTGTTGCATTAGCGAGTTGTCGTACATTGAAGAGTTATTATTATTCCAGACATACTAAAAGCTAAGTAGCTGATGCGAATGTATTAAATAGTTGGAAATGTTAAAGAACAAATAATTATGAAAGCCAGATTAATCCTTGTTTTAATTCTTGTCAATTTTATGTTACTGTCATAAAATAAAGTTTACAAAGCATTCCAAATAAGAATAGGACCAATTTTTACGCCATGTTGTGACGTAATAGCTGTCAAATCGAAAAATTGGGTTGGGTGAGCAAAACAAGTTTTATTTTAAATAGTATTTATTTACGAATCATGAACAAAAATAGTTTAACCTTTCGAATACCGTAATTAGAGACAATAGAAAGACAATGAGAGAGCGAGCGCCGAGCTTTAAAGCGTCTGACAGAAGTTTTGGTCCATGGAAAGTTTGACACATATGATACTACCTTAGAATGACATTCTACAAAACTTAGTTAAAAATCAGCCATAAAAAAAATATTATTTTTAGTTCCCTTTCTCACATGGTACCTGCCCAGGGGCCCCAAGGGGGAACTCCACAAGGTATTCAAAGCAAATAAGACTACTGACAACCTAAGGTATCGTCCATGTGAAAATAAGTCAGACAGCTCTAGGATCTTGGTCTACAAGTAGCTATACTCATCGACATTGTTTATATCCTGCCCAATCTACCTCGACTTACGTGAAAGTCGGTTTCTCCATACAAACTTTGGATATCCATTTCAAGTCCCCCCCATTTCAGCCCCTAAGGGGTGAATTTTGGAAAACCTTCTCTTAGTGCTCACCCACGTCATAAAAGAAAACCTTATGCAAAATTTCACGTTCATAATCTCAGTAGTTTCGGTTGTGCGTTGATATGTCAGTCAGTCAGTTTGTCCTTTTATATACTATATGTATAGATGAACATAGAAGTATTTTACTTATGTATATATGTCAATAAATGCAAAGGAACTTGCTAGTTTTCAATTTGGGATACTTACAAAAAAACTAATTTTCAGTGTTTGTAACATTATCTGATGTGGTCAGCTTTTTGTTTCATTGACAATGACTTTTGAATAGTATTGTCTCGCTCACTCATACTGAAAATAATATAGATTGTTTTAAACAAAATGTGGGAGCATATTTCTCTCAGTTTATCTTTTTTAGGGTTCCGTACCTCAAAAGGAAAAACGGAACCCTTATAGGATCCCTTTGTTGTCCGTACATCGGTCTGTTTGTCTGTCAAGACCTTTTATCTCGGAAACGCGTGGAGGTATAGAGTTGAAATTAAAACTATATACTCAGGTCCGCGGTCCCTTGGAGTTGTGAAAAAATCAAACTTCTAAATTAACGCAAAAAAATATACGACCTTCTGTGTTGCAAAAAACGTAAATTTCGATACTCAAGCGAATTAAAATTCATAGGGTACCTACTTCCCGTTGACCAAGAATTCTGAAATTTGGTATAAAGCAAGCTCTTATAGCACTGGCAAAGGAATAAATCTGAAAACAGTAAATTTGATTACGCACACGTCACAATTATTTTTTCATTTGGTAAAATTTTTTAGACTGTTCGGCAATTGAACTATTTACCTATGGAAAGTTTGTACGGAACCCTCAGGGCCAAACACTTGACTTAGGACTCCCCAAAATGTATAAATATTCCCTCATGGATAATGAGGGAATATTTATACATTTTGGGGTGGGGGGGTGTTTTATATAAATTCTGCCTGGAGCCTTTAATTTATGATAGGTTCACCTGCGACAGGCCACTCATGATATAAAAATCCCTTGCATTTGTCAAGTCATAATTATGTGTGGCAAGACTCGTTTGACACTTAACCTTCGTTTTATTTGCACTTAATATTTACATGTGTATATCACATCCTTAACACTTATACCTGCGCAATTGAAACAAGGATGTTCACTAGTTTTTCTATTCGATACTCATAATTAAATCATGCTAGCACAAGTATAATCAGCCTTTTTTATGTTTCCTTTCCCGGGACTCGGGCCTCCTCTCTAAGACCCCATACACCACGCGAGGCCAGTGAGGGTTGGTGAATGTCACATGTCTTCGAATTTTTGGTTGTAGGACATTCCGGTTTCCTCACGATGTTTTCCTTCACCGTTTTGAGAGCAGTGGTGATGAAATAAATTACTCAAAGTAATGCGTCTGGCAGGGTTTGAACCCGCGACCTACAACTCGTAAGTCAGGGCCGTTACCTCTCGGCCATCACTGCTCTCCAGTATTGTACACTATTTCCACTCAGTATATTCTTTAGTAGTACAATATTTACGTTGTAGCTACATCATAACATCACTTCGTGCTACCGACCGTTTTGGGGGGGGGGGGGGGGGGGCATTTATTAAGAGTGCAAGTCACCCCTGTCCTCTTATTAATGTATGTTATTAGCACTGTCCAGGTAGGGGCCATAGTCTTTACATAGTTTTTAGTAACCAGTCCACCTAAGCCTCAAAACCCCATAGCCTATCACATATAAGAATAGGATCGATTGCCATGTTGTGACGTCACGTCATACTGTCAAATCGCAAGAAAGTGGGCAAAATTGAAGAACTCAGAGATGAGCAAAATTAAAGAACTGGATTCTGATTGAACTTTTTTCGTTCACAGTTCGTAAATAAATAGATTTTTTTAAATTTCTTGTTTCGCTCACCATAATAATACTTCGATATGACAGTATGACGTGACGTCACAATATGGAAATCGATCCTATTCATATTTGGAACGCATTGTAAAACCGGTGTTTTAATAGTATCCCAAAAATCGGTGTTGTCCTTGGGTGCACATGAATAGCGCGTAGTGATAATAATCGTCGGTTGGTACTATGATCGATGAAAAATGTCCAAGGGGCCTCTGCGAGTTGGCTTCGGGCCTTCGTACGCCTTCTAAAGGTCTATGACCCTAGGGTCTCGAGGAATACTATAATAAACAACAAAAAAATAATTAAATAATATAAAGAATTTGCTCTTGGTGCCTACACTCATATTTTGTGTAACTAAGCAATAAAAAAAATTGGTATGTTGTATGTTAGAAAATTAGTGATAATCCACAGTCACTTAGACATAATTATTATTGTTATCAGTAGAACATAACACATAGACAGGAGTTATTGTAATGTAAGATATCATTCTAATTGTTTTTAACTTCACTAAAATGAAGTAAATATCACATTACCTACCTATATAGGGTGACTGGTAATTAGTGTACGATACTTAAACACGTGATTGTGCTCATGATAACCAACAACTTTTACTATAGGAACAAACCTGAAATCGCGAAAAAAAAACAGCTGTTCATGCTGATACTTTTTTCGCGATATCGGCTTTGCTCCCATAATAAAAATTGTTTGTTATCATGAGCACAATCACGTGTTTAAGTATCGTACTCTAATTTCCATTCGCCCTATATATATCTTTATATAAATAATTCCTCTGTATAAGGTACGCGTGTAACGGCTTGACGGATTTGGATAAAACTTTGAATATGTACATTAGAGTGGATCCGTGGATGGTTTGAAAATCCAATCGGAACCGGTAGGTAGCGCGGACGTCGTGTTTTCAATTTTTTTTATCTGACATAAGGCTTTTGGGTAAGACGTCTGCCGGGACGGGAATACATTAATATACAGGATGTTTGGTGCATCGTGTGCCAAATTGAAATGTTCAACGGGATCTCAGATCGGTCATCTGCTATCTTTTCAGACCCCTAAAAACTTCTCATGCCCTGTGGATTATTTTTTCATCGACTTTTTATTGTTTTGTGAAAATAAGACCCAAATTTTTCATTAGAATACAAATTTAAAAAAAATATATAAGGCGTAGACCCTGAATTTGAATTTTATTTAGATGTGTATTGTATTAGTGTACTTTTAAATTTAAAACAAGAGGTATCTAGTTTTTTTTTTTTAATTTACTTGCAAAGTTTTGGACTTACATTAATCTGTCCATGTTACAGCTATTTACATGGCTATAAAAAAAAACCAAAAGCGACCGGAATCTTCCAACTTCCTCAAAAATTATCTATTTTGTCCTCTTGCTAGTGATGTGTTAGATGCCATAAAAATCTTTTTATGACTTTGTGAATTCGCTAGAATTGTGAATAGAGTCACATAAGACTAATAATCAAAATTATGATTTAAAAAATATTTTTGTTTATACCTAAAAAACCTAATAAAAATGTTATCTCACTCTTGTAAGGTAAAATCTGTCTCGTATCTCTCTTTTCGTGGGTTTTAGGTACTAGAAATAAAAAAATAATAATTGCATTTTTATTTCATAATTTTTACAAATACTGCTCAAATGGTTGGCCTCTGTTATAAATGCAGGCCCAACATCTGTTTCGTATTTCGAGAGTTGTTGTACGATGTCGTATTTCCTCCTTAATTTTATTGAAAGCCGTTTCAATGCGTGGTTTTCAAGTTAGTCTTATGTGACTTATTCACAATTCTAGCGAATTTACACGGCTGTTTTTGTCGGCTGGACCAATTTTATTAATTCTTTTTTGTTTTGTTGCGCCGTTTCAATGCGTTGAACTAGTACCTCCCTAGTTTTCTACTATCATTACTGCACAACAACTGCAACAAATTTGTAAATTCACTAGAATTGTAAATTGAAAACAATGCATAGAAACGGCTTTCATTCAATACAATTAAGAAGGAAATACGACTTCGTAAAACAACTGTCGAAATACGAAATGCCTATGTGGTCTACCAGTGTACTTACCAAGTTTCATCGAAATCCAATCAGCCGTTCGAGCGTTAAAAAGTAAGAAACATACAAATATACACAATCACAAACTTTCGTCTTTATAATATTAGTGTGATGATATAATAATATGTTAAATATAGTTTGAAAATCAAAACATTCCAATAAATTATAGTATCTCCATTCTTATATATTTTTAAAGCATTTAATAATATTATGTGTTGTAAGGATTGTTATGATTCTTGAAGTTTTTCAATCTCTCAACAATTAAAAATTTTCAACAATATCTAAATTGTTGAAAATGTTGAATTGTTGACCAAAGTATTTTTATTATGTTAGGCCAGTTTCAGCAGGCTTCAGTTAATAATGGATATTTATGACGATGTTTTCGATGCACGGATCATTATTATGTAAACTGTGTTTTGTCATAATAGAGTTAGTATATTGATGATGGTAACCCTACATACTTGCGAAGATATAGATATAGTTATGACTTAAATAATAAAAGGTGATGGAAATCTGTCATGAAATTATATCATCATGTGTAATATACACATGGTGATCTAATTTGTCATCATGTGGATATCTCACCTGATGATATAATTTGTCATCATGTGAATATCTCACCTGATGATATAATTTGTCATGATGGTTATATCTCACCTGATGACATAATTTGTCATAATGTGTATATCACACATGATGATATAATTTTATGACTGCAGGAATTTTCGAAACAAATACCGTGGCCCTAGAACACAAAGGGCAACTGAAGGAATACAGTTGGGTATTAGTCAGGAAAAGGGGGAAATTCGAAAAACATGTGTTGATGTGTATATTTACCCAGCATAGCCAGAGGATATGTAACACTTACGGGGCTAACAAAAGGTTAGTGTTTTCTAAGAGTTATGTAAATATAAAATATGTTTAGCATTTGCCCCAAGCTACATTTGCTGACAATAATCTTGGTGGCTGGCTAAGTAAGACTTGTAATATAAGATTTGGTATAAAAACTTATGTTTAGTATAAGTTTTTCGGTGTGGTCAGTTTTTATATTATAGTGATATAATGTAATATTATGTAGCGGGTATTTTACTAGAACTTATTTCGAATTGCTGGAATCGTTATAATGCCTTTGTTTTTTTTTTTTTAAATATGACTGTTGCCCAAAGTTTTGTGTAAACAAGTAGCAAATAGCGACATTTATATTGAATCAAACGATCAGACTAAATTATTAGAAAATGCTGTTTCGCATATACTAGGTTACGTTTTACAGTCTCGCTCTTAGATGGCTCTGTTTTTGGCTCGAATTATTTACTGAGCTGTATTTAAATGCTTTATTTAAAGAGTTTTTTCGCTAGTGCCAATATGTCACTCTTTTGGTATACAAATATAACAGTTAAAAAATTAAAAATACTATTAGGTGTTGGGTCGGTTTTTCAGAGCGAACTTAATCATATTAATGATAGGGATTATTGTATCTGAAACAGGATTTGCTAAATTTATATTGTGCGCGCCAATTTGTATTTCTGAGCGATGGATTTCGGACACATCTCATGAAAATATGATGTGTCCTCATCTTCGTTAAATGTTGCAATAGGTAAAGTTAACTTTTTCATCATAAAACAGAATTTATTGATAGGCATTATGACCCGAACGAAGCCTTATTAATATGGTTAAGTACTCCCTGGTTATAAAACACTTATCAATCCACGGTGGATACGAAGGTTGTGAAGGAATTGTTCTATACAATAGTAAGTAAAATCAATATAGTGATGCAGTGACTAATACCATCATTAACCATTTTTTTTTCTGAGGCTTTATACATGCTGTTCAGCAGAATTTAAGTATGTAAAACACGTGACTGCTAGGCGGCCTACCATCGCCAATCGCTTCAAAATTTAGTAAATAATTAATCAGTACTCAATTTATACTAATTACAATACCTTAGTTTTCTTTTTCGAGAAAATTCACTTAGTAGTGCGCCGGTAGGCCGGTAAATTAGTATTCTATAATGGGCCTACCACACATACAAGCTTTACCACAGCGCTTCGCCTGCGCAGGCGAAACTGTGGTGAAGCTTGTGCGTGTGGTAGGCCCATAAGACAAAATTAGCACTTACATAATTCTGAATAAGTGCTCCAGTAGTTTACTAGATAGACTGATTGTGAGTTGGCGGTGGTCACAGGTGTCTACAAATTAATCAATTTTTTTTTCAACTTTTTTGTAAGTCGGTTTAGAAGTAATAAACATTTGTGCCTTGTAGATATAGGTACCGTAATTGCTAATTAATGATTTACCTGATTGACCTGCCTGCTAGTGCCGTTGTGGAAATAATCAATAGTTGCATCCGAAAATATAAATTTTAATATCTAATAGTGTATTTCAAATTTACGTAAGTGACAAAATAGATTTACAACTTGAAAGCTATGTATGTTCATCACAGAACTGTATTTTATTTTTACTTGTTATTGATAGTCGATGGATCTTCTATGGATTACTTTAAATGCATTAAAATTGTTGGAAGGAGAACAAACAATGTTTTTGATTTCATTTTTTTTTCTTTCTATTGGTACCTACCCTATTTTGAAATCTGCTTCATACAGCTATAGCTAGCACATCCAGTGGCAAAATAAGAGTAGGGTCAAGGCGGCAACAGTGGGTCACTTTTTTCCAGTGATGTAACTTGATTTGGGTGAGTGTTAGTATTATAGTGTAACTAATGTATATTGATTATTCCAATCGGTTTAGCTCAACAAGATAATATTTTGGAAAATAAATTACATTTTGAAAGAAAACTTATTTGTGCCACTGTGTTCTGGGGGTGGGATACAGTGAATCGGTCCTCAGTGTACAGTGAATCAGAGTTCACAGTGGATCATCTATAATATAATTCAAATAAAAATGCAGTGTTTTGCGTAAGCGATTAACGGCCAGTGTGTCACTGTTGTCGCTATAGCCACTGTTGCCGCCTTAACCCTACAATTTTTATAAACCCGTCGTAATTTTTATAAACCCGTTTGCGTAATAAGTTACGTAACATTTACTCAAATTTAACTTGGGGTTGCTAGGAAGATGCTACAGCAACCCATAATTCAGTTGCTTGTACTTATTAATCTTAACATGTTAAGGTACTGATTTAATCACAGAACAGATAAAAGATATTATGGGGCCATAAACGGCGACAGTAGGTACCAAAGACTACTATAGTATACTGGCTAGTAGCTTATGGTGTCACAATAGGCGGTCTTATCAGGGCATTTCTACCCAGAGCGGAAGAAGTTGCTTGACGATTTCCTAATTAAAAAAAGGGGTAGGCACCTATTATTTTATAAAAATAATAGCTTTTTTCTGCGGCTTTAAACATTTTTGGATAAAAATTATAGACAAGTTTAAGATAAATGACATGTCAAGATTGTTTACCATTAGTTAATTACCTAAACAGATGGAGTATAGGGTTATTTTGAGGGGGGGGGGGGGTATGACCTATGACCCTGACCTCTGAATTTCGTGTGAAGTTATTAGTATATTGATGTCCATCATAGAATTTAGAATTAGCCCAACATCCGGGGTGGGCGTTTTATTTTATTTTATTAGGGGAAAAAAACGATATTACAATATATATAACACTTATTAGTTAAAACGCGTTGGACCATTAGGGGCGGGCACGGCCCACTAAGCCCCAATTCTAGATACAGCTACGCCTATATTAAAAGGCGTATCGTGCTTTTATTATAGTATCTATATCCACAATATTATCAAACGAGATTGAGATGCAGAGTGTCGTTCGTAAGGCGAGCCATTACTATTCGCTAGGCATAAACCCAGACTGCTATTGAGAAAAACAGATGTTGCGAGATTTTGTTGAACTCAGAAATAACTTGTGTTTAACTTTCCCAAAATCTGTTACCAAATTTCATACTGTACAATTTTTACTAGTTTTTTTTTTATTGTTTATTATGAGTTAACTAAATAAGTTATATTTTCAAGGATTTTAACAAATTGGGTCTCAATCACACACTATGTAGATAGGTATGAAGAAAATGGGTGAAATCTGCTTAAATTCTTTAGTGCAACAAGCTGGTCACTAACAAACTAGGAACATCACAATGGAACAACGAAGGCAAGTGCTGCTGTCACTAGGCCAGAGGTCCGAAGGTTTTACTAATCCGTAGGTACACTTGCACACATAAATTATAAATAGTGATACAATGTATCATTTGTACTTTTTTATAATGCATTATTCTTTGAGATAGATACTTGTTCAAATATTCGTTCATAGACCTGTCACAATGTTCCAATAAGTTAAACATAAATGGATATGTGTTCTGAGTCTCAAAATAAAACAAAAATAATCTATAATCTAGTTTATTATTTGAATAATTACATAAAATGAATTGCGGCATAATTTTCAAAAAATAGTTCTGTCCAGATCATTAAGATCGGTGAGCGCAATAATGTAAAAGAACCTAACAGTAAACAATAAAATTATAAAGTCTTAAAAGTAAATTATAAATATATTTGTACATATTACATGTAGAGTAAAATTGATCTTATAATAAATTAAAGTTGGGCAAAAATAAAATATTAATAGGAATTAAAAGCAGGTCTTACGTTATACATTCTTCGGGACTTAAAGCCTTGACCGGCTATCAATATATATTTTAATTATTTTGTTTTGTAAATACTTTTTTCATCTCCGAATCGGACCAGGCAAGGCTTTATCGAAGTCGATAGATAAATAGTCAAGATATATAATACTTTTGATATAATTTTCCAAAATAGTAAATAATATTCGAATATTTTTGTTTGTTAATATAAAGAATCACAGGAGGACGGTAGTGGGCAGGTCGAGTAAAATATTAAAGGTCTTTAGGATTCATCTATCGACGTCGGATGGCAACAGAACAATAAGAAAAATACAACAGATAATATTAATAAAAAAAATATTTACGAGATTACAATTTTATTAACTAAACTTCAAAAAAATATAAAAAAGGAAATGTTACTATATCAGTGTCCGAAAACACGTCAAACACATGAGATATTATATTATGGTATTCCTAAAAAAACTATCAAACTAAAGTACTTTAAAAATTTGCTAAAATCTTAAAACAATGGAATATAACGCTACATTTCGCTAAAAGAGCTCATTTATGAAGCTCATCTTACCATGTCGAGAAAAGTGCCGTTTGAAATGCGACCGATGCTGATATTAGAAGTGCGATTTGTGATGACATTTTTAAAGCATAATTAACTTGATATGTCTTGTGTACCGGTCGCAAATCACACAAGCCCGACATAAACATACTAGTACTTATATTTAACATGTATAGTTTTAACCTTTTGACCGCCATAGTCATAAATACTTGAGAAAACAATATGTGTCCAACACGCCACGGTCATGATAACTCGACAGACTTCTAAAAGCAAATTAATCTTATAAAAAAAGTATTGTTGTTCTTGTTTGTATTGTTAGTTATGTAGTTAGACTAATCGTAATTTATGATACGAGATTAGCTTATTATTTATTCTATCCATAACCTCTCAAATGTCATAGTCAGCATGACTCCTTATGGAATTGGAATGGTGAGGACTTTCAGTTTTTGCCTCGTATTCAGTCATAAGCGTTGTAGGCATGTGGAATGGAGATGCTCTACAGTTTATGTAATATTAGTATCATCAACATCGGCTTCTTGCCTTTGTCCCGTGCTATTTGGGGCCGGCGCAACTTGATTTCTTTCTTTATATTTATTTGTTTTCTTTTATATCACTCCTCACACAATACTTCCATTTTTTCTTTAGCCCCTCTCGTGGATTTGTGAAAGAAACCATTTTTATTTAACCTTGAAAAACAATGAGAGAGCGAACGCCGGCGTTCACTTGGGGTTTAATAAAATATATAACTATGCTCGCCCTAAGTAAGTAGTAGTAGTACCTATTAGCTAAACTGTCAAAGGCCATCTACTGGCATTACCAGATTTATCATAATTCATTTTAAAATGACATTTTAATTAGAGATGGCTGGGATGAAATCCGAATACATGTTATATTTTGGTGAATTTTTTAACTTTTTCTCACCGTTTAAACCTTCGCTGGACTATTACGAATATTATAAGACCAAAACTAGTCAAATCAGTCCAGCCGTTCTGGAGTTTTAGCGAGACTAACGAACAGCTATTATACATGTAGATTCATTTCTAAGTGTATTTGTCACTTAACTTCTCTTAAATGGTTTGTCCGATTTGGATGAAATTTTGTGTAAGTGGATGGGTTATAAATACAATTGAACCCGGTAGGTGGCGCTGCAATCGGAATTTTCTTTTTTTTTCACTAATGCCAGCTTTCGGATAGGATATCTGTCGAGACCGCTAATATTAGTTTAAGATCACAAAAACAAACCCTAATTTTAAGATTAAAATCGTAATTTGGCGTTGAGAGAACGTTTTTGCTTTTTATTGGCGGTCGAAAGGTTAATATTTATTTTCTACGATACTGGCTGCGCCTCGTTAAATAATATCAGTGTCAAAATCACTCCATGCACGTGATCCACCATTAAAATCAGACTTCGTCTTCATGTAACGGAGACCAACGTGCGACCTTCGAAAACCATTCTTAACATCTATTATTATACTAATAAATATAGGCCAAGTGATATATATGTATATGTAGGCCATTATAGCTACTCGAGCGAACCTCGTCCGACAGGCCTGATTAATCGCAATTCAAAGAAAGGAAGGACCCGAACAGAAGGAGAGGGATACTCACGGCGTTATTTAAGTTTTTATATTTTACTAAACTTAAAGCCCTTACAATTATCGGACGAGCGGTACAGCTTTTGAAATAGCGCACGAATCTAGTTTGCTCCTTTTTAGCAACACTTTCGAATTATACTCAACAAAAATCTTTAACATAATGTGGCACCGAATATGGACAGAATATTACAATAAGTAGTGTATATTACATATATATATATTTATACAATTTCCTAAAACGATTTTTGTAGTATATAGTATAATACATAAAGGATATATTTTATTTAACGTTCGGTTAACATGGACGACTTTGTGTCAGCGTTTGAATGACTGTGTAAAAAAGTAAATAAATATATCCAATTTGTAATTTGATAGTGGACATATTCTATTTCTAAGGCGTCAAGTTCTCTCGGACACGAGTTTATTAATAGCTTTTTCCATGATGATGGGTCATCATCACACCAAAAATTCAACTGTTAATAGAAGGAAAAGAATATTTCCAATGTAATCCAATAAAAAAAAAACCGACCACACTGACGCGTTTCTATTGTACTCACTCAAGGAGTATGTAACAAAATCGTCAATGTATACCGACCTTAAAAACTCTATGATTAAAACATGATATATTTGTCTTAGACCGAGTAATTTTGATTTTAGTTAGTGATAAAACGGGGGTTAGTGTAAATAAATGTTTATAGTAAGACAACGTTCAAAATTTGCATCGTTTTCAGTATAGACTAAGACCTACCGTACGGACGCGTAGCTTCACATACGCGTATGCGACATTATACTGGAACATTACACATATTACATAGAACTGGACTAAGCATTCCCTGTCTTGGTGTCAAGTAAAATTGGTTAGAAAAGTGTGAGAGAGACAAAGCGATAGAGCAGTAAGATGTTATCTTTTTCTAGAATCCGATTGGCCCATGGTGTACGTAGGCGGTCAGTCAACTTCGCTACTACGACATACAGATAAGAGATGAGTATATTTTTTACAAATTAGTCAATTTTGGGACGGTGATTTACAGTCCAGTTCTGTGTGTTGATGTCTACAAGGATATTTAAACGCTCTAATAACATGTCAAAAGGCTGTGTTATTTAACCGACGAGTCGGTCGGCAACACGCTCGATCGGATCCGATCGCATTCAGTTTCTTTGATGAAATTCACCTCTCACTTGGTGCGTTATCCTTTTAAAATTTTAGCCTCACATACATTAAAAAGTGCCCTAACATGTTGGGGAGCCAGTAGTGGGACACTGGCGCGTCAAGTTGGGGGACATTTTGACCCTTAATATCTAATATCTATAGCTTGTTGTGTAGTTCTATCCCCTGAGATACAGGTTATCGCCTGGTTCAGAGAACCGGGTCAAAACTGTTTGAGGCATATCACGGCCACCACATTATATACTGCAGTACAATATAAAAATTTTGTTTTGTATCGAGTACTTTTAAATTAAGCTCTTTTATATTGTTAACCCTTTTTTTTTGGTGAGAAATAAACAATTATTATTATTATAGCTTTGTTAGGCTGGAATGTAAATCAATTTCTATTGGTCGCTAGTTACATTTTGTTCGTCAGATTTCGTTTCTTCCGAAGAAATACGATGGATATTTTGAACGTTGTTAAATCATAATGATGTAGTTGCGGCTCCAACTGCTAACTCTCCTCGCTCAGATGAAGGGGAACGGAGCGAACTCTGGAAATGAAGAAAAAAAAATCTTATTAATACAAACATGGATTATAAATTACATTATTCACAGTTTATAGTTTTTTTATGAAGATATCCGCAGGAGAACCAAGGTTATCGACATAGCGAAAAGTCGCCGTTAAGTGGCAGTGGGCAGGGCACATTGGTCGCAGAACAGATGGTTGTTGGGGCCGAAAGGAGACGCAGCGTTGGAAGGCCTCCTACAAGGTGGACCGATGACCTGGTAAGGGTTGTGGTAATCCGATGGATGCGAGACGCACAGGGCCGTTCGTTGTGGCGACACTTGGGGGAGGCCTATGTCCAATAGTGGACGCCCTTCGGCTGAAATGATGATAATGAACACTCATAGTTTTCTCAAATAAGGATAACAGAGGTGCTGCCTATCCGTGAGACTGGAGTTTCAGCTTCAAATTGAGAAACTGAACTAAAACTAAGAAATTCTCTGACGGAAAAACCCAGGAACCATTTTTCATCCTATTACATCTCCTGCTCTGGGTGAAGCGTTAATATTAAAACAAAGCTCTTTAATCTAACAGTTTTAGTATGCAATTCTAAAACATAAGCTTCTTCAATATAATAATTTAGTTCAAATTCTTAAATCCTAGGATCATCATATATATATCACTAGCGACCCGCCCCGTCTTCGCATGGGTGCAATGCTGTTAAATATATTACAGAATGACTTTATATACAACGTTCACAGCTTTTTTGAAATTAGATAATATAAACATGTTTTCTTTAGATGTTACTCTTGAAAGAGCGACATATGATTGGTCATATGAATAACAATCAACGTTCAAATCTAAGCCTGCAACGTTGAAAGTTTGACCCGCTATTTCGAGGCGAATTCGAAAATATTTATTTAAATTAGATGCTATAAAAGGCTATATTGATCTATATTAAATGCACTATGTATTTAAGGTAAAATTGCTCCGTAAATAAGCCATTATATCTCGTAAAAAGTAAAGGATAAAAAATTGTTATTGTGGGTTGTCCCTAAGAGATAGACACATATCATCGCTGACTTTTTTGCAGACCTTTTTAAAATGTACAATATTGTAGTATATTACTTTGATCTGTCTCGTAGGGTTCAACTAGCATTTGCAATGTAAGCGCAAAAATTTTGTTTACTTACGACATCACATTAGAAAACTACAAAATCATCGGTGTTTCTCTACTATATTATGCATGTATATAAACCTTCCTCCGTTACGTAGTTTCAAAGATCCAAGTATACATAGGGACTTTGGGGACGTCTTCCAGTCCAATTAGATGCTTTGGATCATGGACCAGTATCATAAATGAAACGAAAGTAGCATACCCCATCGTATTGGGGACGGTTTCCAGTCCAATTCGAGGCTACTAGAGCAGTATATTATGCGGCATTGCCAGAAAATTTCATAAAGCAAAAAAACGCGTCCCGCGTGCTTATTCCGCAGAATACAATAAGCATAAGCATAATCAGCCTTTTTAATGTTCCCTCTGCTGGGACTCAGGCCTCCTCTCTAGGAGAGGGAATGGGCCGTAATCTTCCACGCGGGCCCAGTGAGTTCGAGGACATGTGACATTCACCCGGGTTGGTGTCCGGTTGTCTTCGAATTTTTGGTTCTAGCCCATGCCAGTTTCCTCACGATGTTTTCCTTCACCGTTTTGAGAGCAGTAGTGATGAAATAAATTACACAAAGTAATGCGCCTGCCTTGATTTAAACCCGCGATCTACCACTCGTAAGTCGGGGCCGTTACCACTCGGCCACCACTGCTCGATAATAATACAATAAGTACTTGTATGAAATGGATATTTGTGGGGGTTACGCGTGCGGGGCAATCCAGCATGCGTGATCAAAATCGCAAGATACGAGTATTAAAAACACCCTTAACGTGTATGAAAAGGAATGTAGGCATCACTGTCAGTTATTTTACTTTGATGTTAGGAAGCAAGTATGGATGAGGCTAGTAAGGAAACGTGAGGATCGACACGACTAGAAGTCGGGAAGTGGATGACGCTGATGATTATTTTTTTCGTACCTGGGCAGCTTACTGGTTGAGCCATTCCCAGGAAACCTCCTCCTCGTTCCTCTCGGCCGCGTTGGCTGGCGCTGGGGGCACTGGAGGGCTGGGCACCCTGCCCAGCTGGGAAAGATCGCGTCCGTCCATGTTACGGGTGGTCACAGACTCTTTGTGTGGGACCGACTCGTTCCTGAAAATTTTGGAAATTATGGTTCAGAATGAGAGGGCTTACGTAATTTTCAACCATATCCAAGAAGTACAACATTGTGATTATTCTTCCATCTGTCTCGATTAGTCTCCTCTCAGTATGACTGTACAGTATTTGAAGATGTGGCTAGAAAAGGGGCTAGCCACATCTTCTTTCTTTAGTCTTCCTTACTCTTGGACGGCTTTAAGAGTAAGGAAGACTAAAGAAAGAAGATAAAGAGACGAGATGATGGGATGAGAGGGGCTAGCCACATCTTTCTTTAGTCTTCCTTACTCTTAAAGCCGTTCAAGTATTAAGAGTATGTTTAGTGGTTTGCTGGATAAGTTATTAGGGATAAAAGGTAAAACATGTCATCGATGTACCTTTCCGGGTGCATAAGGCCTCAGATACATTAGGGGTCAACATTTTCCCCATCGAGACGCTGCGCTGCAACGTTGCCTAGTATACCGTTATTTTTTTTATTTAGCCTATACTTTCCTACAGCTGGGCAAAGGCGTCCCCTAACTTCGCCCAGGTATTCTTCTCTTGAGCCACCTCGAACCAACCCTTGCGGTAGGTGTCTTTAACTGCCTACGTCGGATATATCCGACAAACACTCTCGTTTATTCCACCAGGGTCGCACATCCACGACCAAATACACCATCTCGTCAGCTTTACTGTCATCTATGAGGATTGAAAAACGAGATGGAACAGCCAGTCGCAAAGGCAGGATCCTGGCGAATAGGACGCGTAAACACTCGTCGGACAAATCCGACGGCACGAATAAAAGGCTAAATAAAAATCCCTTGACATTGAAACCGATTATCAATAACATACTACATATTGCTAGTAGAACATGCATATCTGACTGGCCTATTGGTCTAGTAGTTAATAACCTGACTGCTATGCCAAAGGTCATGGGTTCCATTTCCACCCAGGACAAATGTTTGTGCGATGAGCGCGATCATTTGTTCTGTGACTGGGTGTAATTTATCTATATATGTATGTATTTAGGAATATACAATGTGTTGTTTTTGATATCCCATAACTAAAGGTTTAAATTCCATAAGGTAAAATAATACTGAAAGTTCTAGAATATGTGTTCCAAAAATGATTGGTTTCGAAGATATCATCAATCATAATTAATTTAGGTTAAAAATTTACACCCGTATGACAAATCTTTACTTTTGTGACGTCGCTAGTCATCGATGAAATCTAAAGTAGTTTGCAAATAAACAAATGACATTACATATTTACGCTGTCATATTTCACGTAAGGGTGTTTTATATAAATAATCGTGAATTTATCGAATTTCTGGAAAATGAAAACCATTTTTTTAAAATAATAATTCATATATTAGTTGATTCTTTGATATGGTCTCATTCATACCCTTGAGTTATGGGATATCAAAAAAAACACGTTGTATAAGTATGTTTGTCAGTTACTCATAACACAAGCTCTGCTTAGCTTGGGCCTAGTCGGCGTTGTGTAGTAGTTGTGAATTGTTACATATATTATTATAAATTATTACACGTACCAATGGCTGTAGGGTTCTGAGGTAGAACTCTTCATGGCACCGTATCCTGACGACTGGTAGTTGTTGGTGCTGGCATTGGAGGCGCGACGCTGGTCGGTAGTCCCTCCCAGCGTGCTCCATCCACCCCTAGTGTTTACCTGTGATTAACAGTACTTTGTAATAGATCCAAGACACAGAACACATTTTTTTTTTCTTTAAAATAATCATTACTACAATACCTAACATGTCTCAAGAGTTTTGCTTATTAGGGTCTGATTTTGAAAGGAAGACTCGGTCCTGGTACGAAAGGCAACGAAGGAACAGGAGTGGGTTTTTAGTCAGTAAAAGTCTGACACTATCTCTCGCTCCGCCCAGAGCGGGGGATGTCATAAGATGATTTTCCGACAAGAAAATAAAACGCTGTTTAAAAAAAAAAGTTAACACTAGCTTTTAAGCATAAGCATAATCAGCCTTTTAATGTATGCTATAAGGGTTCCGCTCGTTTCTTTTTTAGGCACGGAACCCTATAAAGGTTCCCCTAAACAGATAACCACTAACTAGATACACTATGTATATATTTGTCGAAGAATTACACAGTTTTGATTTGACAATGAGAATTTATGTTGGTAAGGTATTTTTTACATAGCATGGTTAGGATGGCAGCAGGACGAAAATATGCATCTTTAAGATGAAAGAAAAGTGTAGGTAGCTACTTTGTATGAATCCGACAGCTGTCACCCGCACCATCTTAAAGCATTTGTAGTGTAGTCGATTTGCTAAACAAATGATGAAATAAAAATAAATTATTGCCGGCCCGCCGCTCGGTGCACGTGTACCACCGAAGCCTGCCAAAGTCGCCGAAAACGTAGGAGTTTACGGAAACAATTGCCCCATTTACCAAAGTTTGAAATAACGTGGTATTTGGCACCTGTTGACTCAGAAAACTCAGATATACACAAAGAAATACTTACAAATGAAATAATTTCTTTGTGAATTTACAAGTGTAAGGAGTTCTTTGTGAAAATTAACAAAGGAATCCTTACACTTGTAAGTAAGGAGTTCTTTCTTAATTTCTGAATTTTCTTTGTTGTTTATGAAATGTTTGCCAGTAACGAAAAAAATTTGCTCACAATTATTAACATAACTTTTCACTATTTTTTTAGGTTGGAAATCATCTAATGACATATCCCGCCCCTTGGGCGGAGACTGACTAAAACTCACTCCTGTTCCTTCTTTGCCTTCGTTCCAGGGCCCCAGGGTTTTCTTTCATACAACGCATGGCCCCAGTAGGTAGGCTTTGACCCTACTGGACCCCTACGGTTTTGCTGAAATCTCCTTGAGGCACGCTTTCTCGATTGCTCGCCGTCCACAAGCCCACGCCTATAGTGGCTGGAATTTGGGGTCGGAATCCCGGCGGCTGGGGCGTGAGGGCCTCCTTTGCTAGCATTACTGCTTCGCAGAAGAAGACGACTGCCTGCCACTTCTCTTCACTCCGGACCATGGCCTGTACCAATGCCCTGAGCGAGAGATCGCTGCCGCCGATCGCCCCCACGAGACCACGGCGGAGCTCTGCCTAGGCCGAGCACACCTGTACGAATTTGGAACCTCCCGAACTTACCATGTTCCGTGAGGACCTGCGTCATACGGAAGGTAAAGACGCCGTGTTGTCTTTCCAGCCACTCAAGGGGGGGCCGCACCTCCACCCAAACATAACTTTTCACGTGCCTTTTTAATTCTATTGTGAAAATTTGTTTTTTTTTCTATCTTACAATCAAATTAAAAAGGCGCGTGAAAAGAGTTATTAGCAACTGTGAGCAAAATTTTTATTTAATTTTTACTTTACTCCACAGTAGGATCAACTCCAGTATCATAGGCGCATTTATAAACATGTAAACCCACACAACAAGACCCAGATCCGGCACAACTATTTATTGGCCGCACATACAAATATTTGTTCCATGCGGGATATTAGCTGTTTAATTTATTAGTTAGTTACTTATATTCTATATCAAATAAAAAGTGTAGGTTCTCACCTTTTCTGTCACTGTTGATGCCATCTCAGTGACCTTCTGAGTAGCGATCCCTCCGTAGCGCACGGCACTCTCAGTAGCGGTACGAGCCGCCTTGCTCACCGACGACGCGAACATTGACCAACCCTGCATATGAATCGTGTCATTAGGGCATAGGAGAAGAGGACAGAGGCACCTGTATCATCGCCGAAAGCAATAAGTGAAACTAGAAACGAATTGATGAGCAGCGATTTTTTTTGTTCGTTTAACTACCGTCGCTGAGCGTTTGATAGCTTTTTTCGCTGCGACAAATATGGAAGCAGAGTCTCTGCCGGCAGTGTGACACGGACCAACATCTATTGTAGGTACGTATTTTAAGCGAGAAAATTAGTCGATATGTAGTCGCTTCCGTTTCCTCGTCGGCGATGGTATATGTGCCTTTGAATATAACATGCTAGTCTGTAATTTACGAGCGTGCCTCATGTAACGCTTGTGACTTTGTGATATGATAGATATTTTAATCATTGACACGCCCTCGTGAAATGTTACGACTATAGTTACACCGACCGGAGCGCACTCTACAATGTGTTTGAGGACTTAGAAACAACAATAAAGTAATTAATTTAATGTTATCCCTTTAATTAACCTACTACGTCGAATATATTCGACAAACACTCTTGTGTTTATATCGCCAGGATTGCACATCCACGACCAAATAAAAAAAAAACCGGAAAAGTGCGAGTCTGTTTCGCGCACTGAGGGACCATACAAAAATGTTTCCAAATCGCAATAAAAATCTTTTTTGTGACGTAACTACAAATTTAAAGTTTTCACATTTTTTCCTATACTTGTGCTATAAGACCTTGCTTCATGCCAAATTTCAGGATTCTAGGTCAACGGGAAGTACCCTATGAATTTTGATTCCCTTGAGAGTGCCCTTGAGTGTTTTTTGCGACATAAACGGTCGTATCTTTTTTTTTCGTTAACTTATAAGTTTGATTTTTTTTATTGCCTTAGTATATTATTTTAATTTCAACTCGATACCTCCACGCGTTACCGAGATAAAGGGTCTTGACAGACAGACCGACAGACAGACGGACAGCAAGGTGATCCTATAAGCGTTCCGTTTTCTTTTTGAGGTACGGAACACTAAAAACACTCTCGTCAGCTCTTCTATCACCTATGGGGATTGAAGAGCTAAACTAAACACTCGTCGGACCAATCCAAAGCTGGCGGTTAAAGGGTTAAAAATTTATAAGATATCTTGGTTTCCACGTCGTACGTGCATCCGAGTCAGGTTAATTTTTTGTTCAAAATCCATACTACACATCTCATAACAAAATGCGGCCCGATCGGTAGAATTCGTATAAGTGGTTCTTCAGTACATGCAGTCTCATTGAAGTAAAGAGACAACATTGTATTTCACTTGAGGATATAAGGGATTGCTTTTTATTATTAGGACGATATGAATCCAATAGAAAACTGAACAGGATGATGGAGTAGATGCAAATATATTGAGAGTTGATCATCGATTTTTTTAGAGATATGGTTTATTTTCACATCATACATTATGGATGACTGCATGCCTAAAAAAAGGTGAGAAAATAAAATTGGTATGTGATATCGTGTAACGAATGCAATCGCTCATTAAACAGAGATATATTTATCAGTAACTAAGAGATGAACAGACCGCAAAGGGGAATAAAATTTTCACATGCATTGCTAGTATATTTTTGTCAGGCGTTACCTATTTTCGTTATATTACAATGAAATGGAATTATAAAACGTATCTTTGTTCGGTTACGGTTTAAAGACCTGGTTCTTTTTGCTATTGATTCCTCGTATTGGCCTCTAACATATAACCTAGGTTTCCTTTCCGGCGAAAAGGAAAAAGTAAATCATACCAATAGTTTGCAATGACCTTTTCGACCTGTGCTTAAGAAAACGTAGGGCTATTATATAAACGGGTCCATGATAAATTCAAAAATGCATGGATCGATGATAGTGAGAAGACGGCAAGCACTAAGGTAAGTTCAGAAGGTCGTGCGATACCATGCGAATGTTTGCGAACGCTTAATAAAATGAATACATACAATCCGCAACGACCCGCCATATGATTTGGGTTTACGCGGGACAAACCGCACTTTGTCTTCTTTATACCGTCTGCGCGACCGTCCGAACTTGCCCTTCATTAACAAAATTATAGCTTTTGAGCCAGTTACAGACTGCCCTAAAGTAAAATGCAAGGAGTATTTCATAAGTGTGGACGCAGCGCGCGCACGAACCGCATGTACTATGCGTTCGAAATAAGAATAGGAAAGTCAATAACCTCGTTCTGTCAAATGATGATTGAAAAGTACGGTTTGCAAAGAAAACTTATTTGCGTATCAATAACGAGTTTTTTTTGCTTTGTATTTTTGAGTCTTAGTTAAATCTAGGTGAACTAAAAACGTTATTGTTTAATCTAAATTAGCAAAATATATAGTTTGCCTTAATTAGGTGATAAAAAAATATATTTTATTTATTATTTTCATTGTTAGGAACAATTCGCCTTTGAAGTGTCTGAGTACACACTCACACACTCACACAGACACTTCACACAGTGACGCAAAGATGAGGAAAATTTTAGAACGTGATTAAACTTTTTTCGTTCATAATTCGTAAATAATTTCTTGGATTTGACAGTATGACGTCACAACGTGGCGTAAAAATAGATCCTATTGTTATTTAGAACGCATTTTACCTATTCAAATAGGGGTGCCCAGTTCGCGCACGCATGGCGACTACACTATGGGAATTCTGTTACATTGCCCGATACATTGCGACTATAAGGACGGCATATTCTTTCATTGTAACATTGCATGTTACGTAGTCTGTACTCGGCTTTAGCAGCTACCGTCACGCGTCATGTCCACAACTGTGGTAGTTTGCAGCATGCGTGTGTCAAGTTCATTTCTATAGCATAGCATAGCTTAGTATAATCAGCCTTATAATGTTACCACTGCTGGGACTAAGGCCTCCTCTCTAAGAGGGTCACCACGCGGACCCAGTGCGGGTTGGTGGATGTCACATGTCTTTGAATTTTTGGTTCTAGGACATGCCGGTTTCCTCACGATTTTTTCCGTTTTGAGAGAAGTGGTGATAAAATAAAGTGAGTCCTGTTACTGCTGGGCCAGCACTGCTCACACCATTTCTATATCATCTATCATTATATTTGATAAATGTAGACGGAAACGAAGTTTTGGTGACATTTTTCGAGATGATTAAAAGTCACGAACAGCTCGTGTGAGGTCCATTCATCAATTATTTACTATCAAGTTTGGAGTTTGTTTCACTGATACTCAACAGTGAACATAGTTGAGTTGAGAGTTAGGTTAAAGTCAACACAATCATTATGATTATAATTCCGGGGGATTATAATTTCATGAACATTTAGGCAAATATATTCTACATATTCGGACCTCTGGTAATAATACACATTTTTCGTGGATGAAATACGCCTCCGTCACACTTACTGATAAATTTTCGGTAAAAAAATTAATGTCTTGTATATTAGGCCAACATCACGCTTACATTTTCTAAAAGGTTAGGTAGAGGAGATTATGTGAGTTATGTTTTTAAATTATATGCAACAGGGGGGGTGAATCGACGAACATCTATATAGGTCTATTTAAACTTAATGGCGACTCTGAAGTGCGTTTTAAACTGCACAGTCCTCTTCATCCATCACACACGAATTAATTATTATTAATACTGTGCAGCGATTCGCCTTCTGTGACGACCATTGAGTATGAATCTACCTGTAACTAATTTTATATTATGAATACTTACAGACGCCAAAGACGCGATGGTATTATCAAGCGTCTCGTTACCGGAGTGGACTGGGGACATGGGTGTAGACTGGGAGGTCTTGTGATTGCCGAAGCCAGTGTAGCGGCCGGTGCCATACTCGCTACTGTTAAAACAAGAAAATTACTAATTAACATATACTAATACTAGCGGTTCTGGCAGATGTTGTTATGCCCGAAGGCATTTCGTCAGAAAAAAAAATTAAGCATCCGGTTCCAGCGCCACCTAACGGGTTCCCCTAATTGTATTTTCAAAACATCCAAGGACCCACTTAAATGTACACAGAAAGTTTCATTAAAATCAGTCAAGCCATTTAGGAGAAGTTAAATGACAAACACATATAGAAGAATTATATAATAGAACCAATACAAAACCTACTAATAAACCGGTGCACTGGCTTGATTTTCTATAAGTGCCTATGAAGTCCTATTTTATGATATAGTTTATTTTGAATCATGAGAATCTTGTATCACAACTCATTATCGGAGGTCGGAATTATGTAAAGTTATTTAACTACATAAACTGATTTCATACAGCGAAAGAATAAAGTGGATATGCCTCAAACCCCGAGATAAATCTCAAAGAGCAGATTTTTTTTTATGACTCTATCAGAAATATAGCAGAAAAAGTTTCTAAAAGAGGAGGAGTAAAAATTTGTTAACCTGACCTTATAAAAATTGTATGTTAATTATCTGTCTTATTTATCTCTGAGGTTTTTATTATTATTTATTTGTAATATTATTGACCACACGGGATGTTTCATTCGAAATCCCGAGAAGATCCATATTAATATCAACATTTCGATGCAAGTACATGAATAACTCTACCTAATTCCTACCTCTGTTCATTATAGCATTAATGTAAAAAGTACTTCTCTGAAAAAAGATAGTTAACTATTTAGGTAACATGGCCCATTAGCTTGCCTTGGTAATAGCAGCGGCAATGGCTTTCAATTCTAAAGTCCTAGGGGGGGTAGGGGTCTTGTCATGACGTGTTATAATGTCAGGCAAGCGAGCGAGAAAAAGGGATAGAGCTATACATCAATGGAGCTCTATCCGTACCCGTTACTGACCATACTTTTCTAGTCAAAACTAAAAAAAAAAAAAAAACGAAATCCCAAAATATTCCACGAAAATGTATCACAATGGGTAAATTCAGAATAGAATCAATCATTCATAACAATTGCTACTGGAAAATATTACGCGCAGTGTTATTCCATTTTGATCGTCATTTATTTATTCATAATCAATATGCCTGTAAAATATTTCCATGAATTGAGTGACATTTTGGGACAAAAACAAAGTAACGCTAATAACTTTGCTGTATATGAATATTATTTATTGAGACTTTACTGAATAACAAGACCTTTTCTAATAGGACCTTTTAGGTATTTGTACTAATTAAAAATTTGTGGTTTAGGTACAGCTCCATCATTTTAACCGTTATTTGCCTGCTGAGGTCTTCTCATCCGATTATAACTTGGGTGTTTTCAAGGCTAGAGTGAATAGGCTCTTAATAAACTAGTGCGCCTCACCATCAACGATTGCATCACTGCTTACCATCAGGTGGGATCGCAGTCAAGCACAAGTTTATATTAAATAAAAATAAAAAAAGTTCAGTTTAGTTTGTCGAATGAATCGCGTTATTAGCTCGTGCTATGGCCTCATCTGTATGGTTAATAAATAGAACTTAGTAATATGCATCCCACCAAAAACATTTCATATAAAATGTTGCCAAGACGACCACATGTTTGCCCTGTGAATAATCAAAACAGCCATTGAACTTTACTCGAAGTTAAGTATGTAGGTACAGTATTTTTTCTGGAAGACAAAACAATATCGTCGGATGCTGAAAAAACTGTTCACGAGTCTAAGTCAATGCTTTTAATTTTAAATTCTTTTCAATGATATTCATTTGTTTTCGAGTGTAGAAGTGGTCTTTTAGATGAATAGTAGTTTAAAAAACTAAAAATCACGCTTTTAGCACGCAATCTTGGATGTCCGCCATGTTGGATTTAAGTCGCGTGACAATTTTTTCGTATTCCTGACAGCAAACCCTTTCATTTGATACCCATATAATGGGGGTGCATTTCAAATAGCCTGTCCACCATCTTGGACGTCCGCCATATTGGATTTAAGTCACGTGACTATTTTCTTCGTTTTCCTGACAGCAAACCCTTTCATTTGATACCCATATCATGGGGGTGGATTTCAAACAGCCAGTCCGCCATATTGGGATGGCCGCCATATTGGGTTTGTAATGACGTTTCTTAGCTAGTCATGTATTGTCATCAGAACTCAGAGCGTGTGCAAAATTTCATCCTAATCGAAGACTGGGAAGTGGGTCAAATTAAGATTCCAAGATTTTTTTGCATACATAGTTACAAGTAAAGCAAATAAAAGCGTGTTTAAAACGACAACGGTTTGAACATCATTCCACGTATCGATCAGACGGTGAGGCGTGTGGTGTCCTAGTTGTAACTAAACACCCGTTTCAGCTTCGAGGACAGATGCCTGGACATTCATCGATAGCCGTCATTTGTGTAGGCTGCATAACCACTCTTTCATGGGTCTAACCATGAAGTGTTCAAACGTCAGTTTGTGCGAGCGAGACAGAGGAATGGAGCTATTTACCCAATACAAGAATCAGAATCGTTTATTTCAAATAGACCAATTACAGGCACTTTTGAATTGTCAAAATGACGGTCAGTCAAAAAAAAAGTGAAGATAAATTGCACGTTAAAAAGCATAGATCTCTATGGAGAAGAACGTGCAAGAAACTCCATGGGATACTCTTTTAAATCATATTATGAGTCACTTAAATCTTGGTTACATATTTCTTGTCACTTCTAATATGTGTGCACAGTGTAGATAAGTAATAATAAGCATAATCAGCCTTTTAATGTTCCCACTGCTGGGACTCAGGCTTCCTCTCTAGGAGAGGGAATGGGCCGTAATCCACCACGCGGGCCCAGTGAGGGTTGGTGAATGACACATGTCTTCGAATTTTTGGTTCTAGGACATGCCGGTTTCCTCACGATGTTTTCCTACACCGTTTTGAGAGCAGTGGTGATGAAATAATTTACACAAAGTAATGCGCCTGGCTGGGATAAGTAATAATAATTTAAAAAAAAACTAAGTATAAAACAGAAATTGAATTAAGCCACTGGCAGCTAAGAGATGACCAGTTTCAACTGACGGCCTGTTCACGAGCATGACGCGTGCGTCAGCCCCACTCAGCTCAACCATTTTGAAGGGAAAATATAGCTCCATCATTCAATATATAATATATACTACGCACTAGATAACGCGTGCCGTTCACTCACTTCGTTCGACTCAGGTGTACTGTAGTGCGTACACCTGACATTAGTGCAATTTTGACGTTCATGCAGTTTGAGAGCGGCGCTAATAAATTCGGATCAAAGTAAACCTGCAGGCTTACTCTCCAAACTAATTTTAATTTCAATCTAAAGCCAATAAGATTCTATTCTATTTTATTCTTTTTTCTATTCTTGTCGTTCGGTACTCTTGAAAACAATATTGTCAACATTGGATTGAAATCGGGATCGCCTCGATATTGTTTTGTTACGTATGAAGTTAGCTATGTTACGGGCCGCAAAAGCGTTGTTTAACGATCAACCGGTTATGGGTTTAAAATACATTATCTTTTAAATAACAAGAGTAACAAATAAAAATGATATAAATTTAATTATCTAATTGTAACGTTTTAAATTAATTTGAGCGTAAAAACGATAGAAATCATAAATTTACCCGTGACCTTGGCGATATGCTGCAGGATCATAACCTACTTGTTAAAAAAAAAAATAACTCTTTTGGATCCGTCCTTAAGTGGACTTATTTAGTACGGGTCTTTAAGCACTATACTCATTAAAAGAAGGGACGTGGGAACGTACATTACAGACTCCGAAAATGATTTTGACCAAAAACGCTTTTTACCTAACTTCTTACCAAGCACCACATTTGTATTTGGGCACACACTTCAGCAACATGTCTCCCGCATCGGAGTCTTCAGTAAGGAAGACTATTATTATCAATAGATACTAAATTAGCGGGTTATTGCATGAAACTTCATTATTTACAGAAATCAGGAACACCTACTTGATGAAGCGCATAAGTATCTATATATATAAAAGGAGAAACTGACTGACATGTCAACGCACAGCCGAAACTACTGGGACTAGGAGCGTGAAATTTTGCACAAGGCTTCCTTTTATGATGTAGGTGAGCACTAAGATAGGATTTTCCAAAATTCGCCTCCTAAGGGGATGAAACGGGGGTTCAAAGTTTGTATGGAGAAACCTATATTCACGCGGGCGAGCGTTAATTAATAAACAAGCCCTCTTGTGATATTCAAATAATTTCCATGTGATACGCGAACAATATTCACTAGAGTGAAGGCTGGGCCCCGAATACAATGGATAGGTACAGTGAAACAAAGAGTTTGATACACTAGCAAGCTAACTTGCAACTACTTTTCAACAATGTTGCATACTATCTTGTCTAAACGATATAGTGAACAAGCATTCACTCAGTTTGAGAGACAGTAACAGTACGTATAGCACATTAAATTTACCTACGTCTAATTATAAGTCACCCCGTAAACTGCCCTGTAAAGCTTACTACAATAAGATTACTATTATTTTTAATTTCTCCTTTCGCAGAGCTGTTAGAAGATATTTCTTAGGAAATAAGCAGTACCTTTATATTGTTAGCTATATTATACTTTAATTTATCTTTGTGTTATACTGTGTGATGTATAAATGTAAGAGTGTTAAGTGTTCAAGTCTTTTAATTCAATTTTTTACTTAGTTATTATTTTATATAATATAAACTAGTGCTTGACTGCGATCCCGCCTGTTAGTAAGAAGTGAAGCTATCGTTGATGGTAAGGCGCACTAGTTTATTAAGAGCCTATTCACTCTAAGAGTCTTAGTGTTATTAATATTTGCTTAGTTTTATTTCACTATGTTGGATTGCAATTGAATACTGATATTTTACAAGGAGCGACTACCTGTTTTATCTTCAATTATATATGTATGTGTACCTACACGCATCGCGCGGACGCATTGCTTTTGCGTTGGTTAATAATAAAACGAATGTTCCCGGAACACGGTCGTTTCATTTGTTACAACTACTTCACCTTCTCAACGCAGTCACTGGATTACACAATACCCTAAAAGTAAATAAACTTAGTTGTTTTACAAGTCTTAAGAGCGGGCTATTTGAGTTACATTTCAATATAACCGCTCTTACATGATTATGATGTTATTTACACATCTTTCTCCAGATATTTTGGATACACAGATATCTTGTGGATATTATCTTGGCTTCTGTAGAAATCGAAACATAAATTTGTGTAAATCCAGTAAAGACCTCTAAAAATCTGTAATTTTACGTGAAGTTTAGCCCTCCATAATATACTCATATATTAAAAATATAAAATAGTACATCTATAGAAGCCTTGCACATTTAATCTACATTCTGAATGACGATAATTTTTCACACTTGTAATAGTGAAATATTCAACTGAATCACGGAATTACCGAATTTCAAAAGAGTTTTCAGGCGTTCTCTCTCTTCGTTCGCGTTGCCTCTTCATCAAACATCGCGCTGGTTGGCGTTAGATGAAGCAACAAGCTTTTAAACCACGTTCGAAGTTGACGATAGGCGAGCGGAAAAGGACCCTCTTAAGGGTAAAAAAGTGCTTTAGTAGGTAGGACAGTACTGATAGGAAAGTGAGATGAATCTTATACCGTATACCAAATAGCTTGTTCTACAGTACATACCTGCGACACTGTGTATATGGTACTAATGACGTTAACACAGTAAAAGGTGTGTGTTGATGTGATTTCTGGTTCGCACAAATTGATTAAGAGGAGACCGTTATTTTGGTAGACGAAGATTTTTATTTTTTCTTCGATATATCGAGCTCAGCTCACCTTAACCATGATGTGTTAAAATGTCAAGCGTGCGAGCGAGTAAGAGGGATGGAGTTATACACCCTATATAGCTCCATCCCTTTAACAGTTCAGTTTAGGTCGTCAAATGGATCGCGTTAAGAAGTTGTGGTAGGCTTTCTGACCGTAAAGAGGTATAATAATAATATTCACAACTATCACACAACGCCGTCTAGTCCCAAGCTAAGCAGAGCTTGTGTTATGGGTACTAGACAACTGATAAACATACTTATATATTTCTAAATACATATAATATATAGATAAATTACACCCAGACACAGAACAAATGATCGTGCTCATCACAAAAACATATGTCCTGGGTGGGAATCGAACCCACGACCTCCGGCATAGCAGTCAGGGCCACTAACCACTAGACCAACAGGTCAGTCAAATTAAATGGTAAGTATCATTATTTGTTTACGTTCATACAAGGTAATCAGGTATAGATTCAATTATCTGTATAATAAACTAACTCATTGCCAGTGACTTCGTTCGCGAGGATGATTTTCATAAAAACTTTAACTGAAACCGTACTTTGATGTAAGTTTTGAAAAACCAATAACGACAGTCAATTTGTGCAAAATTTCAAGTTTTTTAACCCAATAAATGAGAACCCATAATAAAATCTTTAAAATCCCTTAGATTGTTCTATTATGGGTAATAACAACCTTCATTTTTTATCTTGGTTTACTATTTATACTAACTTTCAAGTATATTTGTACACGGGATGAAATTTTACATACAAACGAAATTCCCACTCTTCACCCCCTTTTTTTAGGTAGGAAATCGTCCAATGACTTACCGACATAACTCACTCCTACATATGTTCCTCCTTTGCCTTGCGCCCCAGGTCCCCGGGGTTCCCCATCGGACAACCCCTTTCACCTCCTTAAACGTTGAATTTCCAAAAACCCCTTCTTAGTGTTCGCCTACGTCATAAAAGAAAGCCTTGTGCAAAATTTTATATTTCTAATCCCAGTAGTTTCGGCTGGGCTTTGATGTCAGTCAGTTTCTCTTCTTTTTTTATTAATATAAACTAGTGCTTGACTGCGATCCCACTTGATGGTAAGCAGTGATGCAATCGTTGATGGTGAGGCGCACTAGTTTATTAGGAGGTTATGCATTCTAGCCTTGAAGACACCTCGGACGGGAAGACCGCAGCAGCCAAATTTTTTTTTAGTATTTTGATGTACGCGGTTTAAAAAACGAAGTGAAACGCTTAGTCTGGACTGTAGAAGTTTCAACAACGTAATGGTGGAAGAAATGAGATGGCGAAATCATGTGTACAGATTAATTAATTGCTGTCCGTTAGTCTTGCTAAAAATCATAAACGGCTTGACCGATTGTTAGTAAAAGATAAAGAAAACTTACTGGTAGGAAATGTTGTTATCAGATCCGGAGTTGTGGAAGGTGCTGTCCCCTGAAGAGTAGAAGTCCCGGGACACCCCCCAATCCGAGCGCTCGATGCTCTCGGGTTTGTAATCAGAAGTCGACCATGACTTGCCTTCAGCCAACGCCGAGATCTATAAAAGAAGAAGCATTAACATTTTTGTTACACTTCCGAAGCCCTTTGTTGTCTTAGCATCAGCGAGTGGCTTGGCAAACTCTTTAAACACCCTTATCAAAGATGAACGTAGAATAAAGTTACGACAGGAAAACAGTACTCGAAGTCAACTTCGATTTAACTATACATTATGTAATTTATTCCCTATACTATTTCCCACTAACATTACAAATGTAAAACTCAAGTGGCTTTTAGTCAGTAAAAGTCTTACGCTCCCTCTCGCTCCAGCAAAAGTGAGAGAAGACCCGTGATGATTTACAATCGAAATAAAAAGCATACATGTGTATTTGGAAGTCGACTAGGCCTGAATGAAGACATAGGATATTATTAAGCCCGGTAGTATTACCCGTGAACAAATCGTTACTTTCACACCGGTAAAGTCACTGGTATAAGCTGTACTAATAGCGACTTAAAGGTGCGTTTACACACATTTTTAACTTCAAGCTGTCTGTTTAAAGTCTGCTGTCAATTATATGTTCATTAGGTTCAGTGTGCACGCAACTAAAAGAAGTAAAATTTTCTAATTCTGCCTCGATAAATAAATATAAAAATAAAATAATGTCGCTCGCATGTAAATTATATTGCAGTTGCAACGCTCGCCAATGCTAAAACTATAACATACGCAGGGCAATAAATTGAAACACAGAAAAAATAAATCAACATCAAATGAAACACATTTAATAAGTAAATCTATCTACTCTTATAAGGGCCTATTTATGTAATATTCATACAACTTTTATCAAAGGTATGCAAAATGCGGTTGTATTGAAAAATCGGTCACACCGCCATATTCGTAGTTTAAATAAAAGTTATGTGACGATCAAAAATCGACCCTAAATAAAATAAAGACAATGAAGAAATTTACAACATTAACTTGGATTTAAAGGACATCACAATTTGGATTAACAGGAGCACAGCATTTATAGGCACATGTATATAACATAGTTACTAAAACATTCGTAACTAAAAACATATTATAAACTTACGAAGCATAACTTAAATAAAAATAAAAAATCTTTTTAAAAACAAGCTTTTAATTAAACTAAAACTAAACCACCACATTCAATTTAAAGTGACGTCGCTTTATTTTTTAAGTTACTTTCAACAAGCCTTTTTATTAGATACCCATATTGTAAGAGTGGATTAAAATAACTAGTCCGCCGTCCACCATCTTGGATGTTCCGACATGTTGGATTTAAAATGACGTCACTACATTGTCACTCAAACTAACCGTATATAAAATTGCATTTCAATCGATAGAAAATATCTGCTTTAAAATTAAGTTGCAAGATTTTACCTAAAACAAAAACACATACACATATTGCAATAATTAAAAGCTTGTAAAAAAAAAAATACAAACATGGACAAAAAACACACATTTAAAATAATTGCGTCACAGAACAAGGTATACCAAGAGTAGCGTAGTCGGGATGTGCACAGGGAATGCGAAACACAGATCGGCTGCAACTCGGTCAGTTCGTCCATTCTTACGCGAAAACCCAGCAAACCCAGACCAGACCAGACATCGGAATAGGTAGAATATATTTTCCTAAAGTCTGAGGAAGTAAGTAAAAAGTTGATACACCTCTCAAATCAGCCAGTTTTTTTTCATTGTTCAATAAATAAGTAACCTCAAGAAAAATTCCGGAATCATAAACATGACGTTTAAATCCCGGGATTTGAGAATTCAAACTAAAATGTTACGTTGATTTGCGTACTAACACTTATAAAAACAAAGCTCTTTAACAGTTTCATTATGAAATTTTAAAAACATAATAAGATTCTTTAATATTATAATTTAGTCAAATGTATTCAAATTCAAAGCGCAATATGTAGTTTGCAAATGCATCAATACCGACATTTTATCGTCATATTTATAATTTCGGAATTTTTCTTGAGGTAACAACTCTGTTACTTATTTATTGAACACTGAAAAAAAACTGACTTCTAGATTTATTATTTAAGTCCTAAATAAATCAACCCATAAATTTCTCAAGACTAACCAATTTTGACCCTTATCATCCGTAAGGGAAGATTTCAATGTTTTCCAATTAGTGTGGGACGCCACGCGGTATTCACTACGACTCGAGTTCACGCCTATCACGGTAGCGTAGCTTCACAGGCACGTATTCTTCATTATACGTTGAACAACTCATGACACGCGTAATGTAGCTTGCATGCAGCGACATTACCGTTCTGTCGTCATTGTTTCGTAGCGTATGATGACGAACAGGCGTGAATGAAGCCACGCCTCCGTGGACAACCTATAAAACACATCTAAACTTACGTCACGGGAGATGAGGCTTGGGGGTTCGCTGTTATACCGCCGATGGGTAGCATCGTGAGTGGACACATGCCGCGACTTCCGCTCCGGCGGCATGGATTTAGAGCGAGTATGGCGACGGGCCATCACCTTTGTATCGTAAAAGTTCAAAAAGGTTCAGTAAAGATATCGCTGCTGCGCGTCTGAGCTGACAGGCTCGTGCAGTGTGCCCTTACCTGATTTACAGAAAGAATTTTTGCGCTGACTTCTTTTGTTATGGTGGGAGCCTTGAGTTCTGACCACCTTTATGACAGCAACCTAACAACCGACAATGTTTCAATAATTGTAATATTTCTTCTAAACTTTTACGTGCTATATCAATATAATCTACTGATTAGAAAGGAAATCTATCGACGGATGCATTACAGATTCTCTGATCATCATTAACAAGTTGTTTCATTCTACGCAAAGTTTGATAAAGAAGTAACGCGAAAAAAGAGAAATAACGCCTGAACGAATTATTTCACAAAACTTGGACTAGCAAACAAGTTTTTTTTTAAACCTTAAAATTTTTGGTAATAATTTTCGTCATTCAGAATCTCGATTAATTAATCGAGATTCTGAATTAGCGTAAGGTTTCCATGGACATATTTTTTAATATTTTAAATGTATGAGTACATTATGCAGGGCCAAAGTTGACGCAAAAAAAATAGATTTTCAAAGGTCTTTCTTTACTAGATTAGTTTTACGTTTTGATTTAAATAGAAACGTAAATAATATCCACAAGTTAAAAATAATTACACAGTTGTTGAGAGCAGTGGTGGCCGAGTGGTAACGGCCCCGACTTAAGAGTTGTAGGTCACGGGTTTAAACCAGGCACATTACTTTGTGTAATTATTCCATTACCACTGCTCTCAAAACGGTGAAGGAAAACATCGTGAGGAAACCGGCATGTCCTAGAACCAAAAATTCGAAGACATGTGACATTGACTAACCCGCACTGGGCCCGCGTGGTGGATTACGGCCTATTCCCTCTCCTAGAGAGGAGGCTTGAGTCCCAACAGTGGGAAAATTATAAGGCCGAATATGCTATGCTATGTGGCAACTACCCTATTCTATTCCGTAGCCGTTCTGTTTAAATGTATAGGTATGTTTAGAGAACGAATGTTGCAAGTTAAATGCCTTGTTAATGAAACGCATTAAAAGCTGGTTCTAGTTCCACGAAGAGCTCCTTAAGAGATAGTTCCTTCGCATTCGGAGAACATTCGCCAGTGAAGCGTATACAGAGAAGCAGTACTTGATAGCTTCGGCTGCCAAGTAAGTAGCAAGTTGAAAAGCCATTTTCTACAGGATCAAAATGTCAGCTCAAAATAATTGTGTAACTTATGTATAATATGTATATTTTGTAATATATAAAACACTAGCTTCTGCCAGCGGCTTCGCTCAAAATAGGTTTTTCCATACATACTTTGGACGCCCGTTTCATCCCCTTAGGGGGTGAATTTTGCAAAATCCTCTCTTAGTACTCGCCTACGTCATAAAAGGAAACCTGATGCAAAATTTCACGTTCCTAGTCCCAGTAGTTTCGGCTGTGCGTTGATATGTCAGTCAGTCAGTTTCTCCTTTTATACATGTAGATAAAGAAAAAAATTGTGTGTAGGTCTGAGAATAGGACTTAAAGTACTTTTTACTTTTCTAATCCTATTTCTTTGATAATTTATTTGGCAGAACAACGCTTGCCACTTCAGCTAGGGAGATCAAGAATATTAGGATTATGTACTTAGTTTTAAATGTAAAATTTTATAGTTCCTTAAACCCCTTTTATTTTTAAGTGTTTACAATCCATCCTAAGGTCGTCTGGTGGATATGCTGTCAGCGATAAGACCGCCATTGTAACTTAAATTTATGGGGATTTAAATTTAAGTAAAAGTTTTCTTACTATTTTAGTGTACAATATTATATTCTATTCTATTCTGTCAGCATGTTAAGTATTCAGAACGTAATACTAAGGTTATAAGTAGAAAAATATGTGAAGAAAAGCAACAAAGTATTGATGTATGATCGATCATATAAATTCTAGGTGCAGGTAAACGTACACATGGCAAAGAGGTTGTTATCTGCTGCATTGGAACGTAGAGCTAAAGCAGTGGTGGCCTAGTGGTAACGGCCCCGACTTACGAATTTGTAGGTCGCAAGTTCAAGCCCAGCCAGGCGCAAAACTTTGTGTAATTTATTTCATCACCACTGCTCTGGTCTGTCTCGT
Source organism: Mythimna pallens (assembly GCA_961205895.1). Lineage (NCBI taxonomy): Eukaryota > Metazoa > Arthropoda > Insecta > Lepidoptera > Noctuidae > Mythimna > Mythimna pallens. The sequence goes on from OY540824.1 coordinate 5,001,749, forward strand.
GTATATACTAAAAAAAAGTTAACTATATGTGCTTTCTAAGCGATGTAAAATCAAGGGCCACATAAGACCGACTTTTGATTTCTGCGTGTTTAAATAAAGTCCAGTAGTACAAAACTTAAAAAAAAGAAAACATTTCACAGAAGACGTTTTTTTTATTATTTTAGGCCCCTCTGCCATACGTAGAATAACTCATAGAGAAATATTAGATGCTGTGAAGACTTTTTGAGTCTTAACAGAAAATTTGAAATATATCGAAAATCACTTACATATCGTTGAAAACTATTTAATTTAAATAGTGGGGATGAAATTAAGGAAATAAAATTTAAATTTGCAATTTTTAAATCAGAATTTAAGTGAAAAAGACTAGCCGTAAAATCGAGAATACGAGTTTTAGAAAAATAAAAATTGATAAATGGTTAAATGAAATATTCAACACATCGAAAACCCACTCAAAGGGCGGACGGGCACGGAAATCTTTTGAAGATGCTGCCAAATGAAGCAAGAGGAGTCTGATTATCTGATAGTCCTGGTAAAATTATTGATGCATCCTCAGGATCGTAGAGCAATTTCAAAACCAACAAAAAGAGATGATACATATGCAAAAGTGTATAAATTAATGTAAAAAGCATTCTGTGACTCGACCCAACTCAAGGCTTGGAAGTAGTCGAACATACTATGCTGCCATAGGTCAGTTATCAGAAAAAGAGCCAGAGACAAGGAATAAACTTTTTCTGCCATATCGTCAAACTTTTGCAAGAAAATTTAGTAGAATGGATTGCAATACTAGTGGTATTCTAAGGTTGCTGCTGACTTCAGACCCCTTCATTTCAGCAGAAAAAAAAGAACCATTCATGTCTGAAACCCTGGAACTATTTTATTTTTATTTAATTAAATATATAAAATTATATATTTAAAATAACATTTTAGTTATGTGTTTCGTGTGAAATTAAACCATAAATAGTTTTGGCCACCTAGATCGATCAAATACATGTCTGTGCAGCGCCATAACTGAGAACTATCATCAACACACTCCGAATTTCATGAAACTGTGAGTAACTGAGTCTCGAGAAATTCTGTGATCCATAAATAAAATACATCACGTGCACAAAAACATACCTTTTATTTTATTTCTTCTATACAAACAGCGTTGACAAGCTTCATAACGGTGTAATGTTTGCTTTGTGTTCGTTCCCCGCAAGCACAGAGCAGATTGATATTTTTTAAACGGCTATTTTATTTTACAATAACACCAGCACAAAAATTGTTCAAGCAAATGTTTATTTTGCGGTATTTGTGAAACAATAAGTGGTAGCCCTCATGCAATATCAACTAAGTGGTGTAATTGATAAATGGTATTTATTTTACAAATTGTTTTTTTTTTTTTCGTGAATTTAAACTAGATGAGGCCAGCGCTTCCGAACCGACTAGCCTGAGAATTAAACTCCGAAACACTCACAGGTTAAATATACTTTTAGAGTAGTTAACATGTTATGGACAAATCACATAGAACTATGTAGATTAATGTCTGAGATGGTCTATTGAGGAAAGAACTATACAGATTTCAATGGACTTGTCCAGTCAGTGCAAATATTTGTCAGTATTCGTGTAGCTCAACTCAAGATCAGTTGCTTCGACGCATCTTCGTTTAATCGACCCTTAAGCTCCGAGGTCTTCCATGGCTAGTGTGAAATCGAATCCCGAGGCCCTGGGACGAAGGAACAGGAGTGGGTTTTTAGTCAGTAAAAGTCTGACACTATCTCTCGCTCCGCCCAAGAGCGGGATTTGTCATTAGATGATTTTCCCACCTTAAAATAAAAGCTCCGAGGTCTTATCTCGTGTAATTTTTTTTTTACTTTTACACCGAGCGACTATACATCTAACCACAACATAGTACACGACAGATTCCTGCTTTGGACTCTAACGACTGCGAAAAATCTTTAAATGGCAAACAAATGAGTCACAAATTACCGATCCACATAAAATATATAAAATACATATTCCCAATTTTAACGGCAATTTTTTATTTGCAAAATTAAATTAACAAAAGCGAAATTTATTAGCAACAAAATTATAAAGTTTCAAAGCTGCTATAATAGTAAAGAAATGTCAGACGTGGCCTTTGACGTGAAACATTTCGCCTCTACAGCCGCCCTTAACATTATTATATCACGTTTGCTTTTGTACTAATTTTTTTATATTATTTTTACAATTAGTATTCTATTTTAGTGTATCTATATGTAAAAAATATAATAAAAGGAGTAACTGACTGACTCGAAATATCAACGCATTGCGAAATTTCAGGGACTAGGGGCGTGAAATTTTGTCGACGAACACTAAGAGAGCATTATCCAAAATTCATCCCCTTATGAGATGAAATGGGATTCCAAAGTTTGTATGGAGAATCTTACTTTCACGCGGGCAAAGGCGCTGGCAGAAGCTAGTTTATTGATAAACTGGTTAGATGACAAATATTTTTTCATGCATATTCCGTATTTAGTCATGAGTCACAAGTTTCATAATTGTGTTTCAATCTATTTAGTTGAACTGTGTAAAACAAAGTGACTTGTCGATCGGAAATATTTAAGGTAGAACTACACTGCACACACGTGTGCCACACACGTCGATCTGGCCGGTACGGGCTCCATACATTTTATATGGAAACTAGACTTTTAGAGCAACACTAGATCCACACCACGCGACATCGTTCTACGTACAAATCAGGCGTGGTCCACGAGTGCGTCGATCTAATGTAGTTCTAGCTTCAGACCACAATCGTGTTGCGGCTGGGAGATGTGTTAGTTTCTGCAGTAAGGCTTAGGAAATCGAAATAGGCTGTCCAAGGATCGTTTCCGCTAGTTGAAGCCATTGTCTTTGCCGTTATTATTTAGCCACGAAGCAAATAGTAGGATAGGCTAAAGACCTCATTATACCGCAGGGTGCCTCGTTAAATATGAAAGAAAATTGAAGAAAACATAGCTGTCTAGGTAATCGATGTGCGGCTAAACAGTTTATTATTAACCGACTTCAAAAAGAAGAAGGTTCTATGTTCGGCTGAATGTATTTTAATTTTATCGATTGCATGTTCGCAGCATGAATTAGTTTGTGGAAATGGAAAAAAACCTAGTTTTATTTGCTTACTTCATTCGTTTGAAAAATGGATGTTGTCGTCGGTATTCAAGCGTCTTAGCAAGAATTTAGAATTGATCTAAGTGCTTCTGGTTGTTTTTAGGGTTCCGTACCTCGAAAGCCGCAAAAAACGTAATTTCGAAACTCTTAAGGGAATCAACATTCATAGTAGGGTAGTTCTCGTTGACCTAGAACCCTGGAATTTGGCATCAAGAAAGAGCTCACAGCACAAGTAGGTATAGGAATAAATTTGAAAACTGAAAATACTGTACTGTTTTCTATTCGGAAAAATCTTCCGAGACTACATTCGGGAATTGAACTATTTACATAAGTTAGTTTTTACGGAACCCTCAAAGTGCGACTCTGACTCGCACTTGCTCAGTTTTTTGTTAAGGGCAGAAATAACGAACGTCGAATGCTTTTATAATTGTTTAACCCTTTAACCGCTTACGTAGGATTAATCCGATAAAGATTTTCGTGTCCATTTTTTCAGAGTCGTATTTTTACGACCAAATATCTACTTTATCTCGTCAGCTCTTCTACAAGTGACACTGGAGAATTGAAGAGTTAAACGAGATGGAGTATTTGGTAATAAATATACAATCCTGGCGAATAATTAGGCGCGGTTAGGTATGCGGAGCAGGGTATAAAGTCCCGCATAGATCCATTAGAAAGGAAGGATCCTCCGGCCAGACAGTAGACGTGTCTGGTCCGGGCGACTGCGCGATAATTGTTTTCGTACTGTTGTATATGTTCTGTTTTTTCTTTTATTTTATTATTTATTGGCTAGCGTTTGACCACTATTCACCTGATGGGAAACGATGATGTGCCGACGATGGTGCACATTTGCCTAGAAGTAACCACTTTTAACTTAAAGACCCCTAGGTTGTAGCTATCAGAAAACACAGACTTCGGCAGGGAATTCCACTCCTTAGCTGTACGCATAATGAATGTGTAACCAAAAAGCTGTGTGGGATGGCCACCATGTACCGATGGCGTCTAGTGATCCGATGATGGAACGGACTTGGTGGGATTAAATTGTGCAATTCCAACGCACACTCCCCGAAATTTAATCGATAGAAAACCGTAAGGCCAGCATCTCGGCGTCGATGCTCAAGGATTGTTTACGACAAAAACTTTGATATTGCGATGGAAGATTTTGTATTATTAGTTTCTTTGTAGTAGCACTATTATGTTTTTTATTTACCCATTACAAAGTTAAGCGTTGAGTGCCTCCAGCCAATGACGTATGTGGCAACGTCTCGAACCTTCGTAATGCATCGGCTAACTCCCTGAAAGCGGGTGGCTATAATTATACAAGGCGGTTATGAATTTCAATTGGTTTTTTTCCGATCTGTTTGCCAACCTATCAAACAAAAAGATTGTTTGTTAGCCATACGATGGATTACTTTATAGGTAACCTTTTGTAAAAAAGGTAAAATTAAATCTTTTTAGAAGACTACGCATTTTCTGAGGTGGGTTATCATGGACTGATTTCTCTCGCTCAAGGGTGAAGCGAGAGTATCAGACATTTACTGACTAAAACCCACCAATGTTCTTTTATCTGCATTTGCATTGGAATTATTAAGGGCAATATTTTTTAAATGATAAAATAAGGGAACTACAATAACGCATTGGGTTCCCCTGTAATGTGCGTTCTAGGGCTACAGTAACTCTATAAAGGTTTTTTTTTTTTTAATTTGCGGTGAATATGTAATGTGTGGTGTTTATCTGTTCACAAGTAGTGTCTTTTAACTCCTCATCAGATTTGAACAAGTGAGGTGTCGTTAGATTTGTACGAGTGATCTGTATAACATTTCCACATCGAGGTCCTAGTATGCAAAAGTAAAAGTCTGACACTATCGCGCGCTCCGCCCAAGAGCTGTCATAAGATGATTTTCTCAAAAAAAAAACAAAAGAACGCAAAGGCCAATTGAAGGAACATAGGTGTGGTTTTAGTCAGTAAAAATCTGACTCGCCCTACTGCTCCGCCTTAGGGCGGGTTGATTTCCGAATAATGGTTTCACGGAATACCGAATCATATTCGGTTAAGTTCTAACCGAAACGAATATACTGTCCGATAATTCGGTTCGCCGTTCCAGTTTTGCAGCGCAAACAAGTGTATACACGCTTAATTTCCAAAGCGCTTATACCCCGCTTCCTGCTACCCGCTGCACCCTGCCAATGGCATTATGTACGAAAACACAATGCAGGTTAAAGCTTTTAGTCTTGATACACTTCCGAGACCCGAGACTAAAAATTCGAGACAATATCCAGTCTCGGGATTCCAGGGACGAATCACGAGACATTCGAGACTCGTTAAAAAGAAAAAGATTTTATTCAAATACTAGGCATTAAATACAAGATAATAATAAAGAACTTTATTAAAAACAGAATTTCAATCATGTTTATCTTCTGCCGTGATTACAATCGAGTGAAATAACAATGACGCATTTTATGTGATTTCAGAACGGTAGGTAGAATCTGTCATTAGGTTACGAAAATAACAGATCCTGATCCTGATTAAATTAACCTGCGTCAGAAAAAGCCCTATCTAGAATTCCGTAGAATACGCTGCTACAATGGCTTAAGAATTCGAAATAGATTTCATTAGTAAATCGCAGAGGTTTTATTATCTTTAAGGTTTCGTTTAAGCTTATATTCTAGGTCTTCTTTTACAGTTAAACCTAGCTACAATCTAGAGGTATTTAAGTCAAGAGAGAATAGGTTACTTCTAGGCAAGCGTGCTGCATCGTCGACCACAACATCGATTACCATTAGGTGAGATAGTGGTCAAACGTGAACCTAACAACGATAAAAAAAGACCAGTTGTCTACGCCATTGTCCCGTTATGTTTTGGAGTACTTGTATTTGCTGGATAGTTCTCAGATGGCTTTTCCATCAGTGATTTATTTAATCTTTCGTATTTTATTTTTAAAGATGATGTAATTGCGTTATTATTGAGAGTTCGAAAGGACGCAACTTCCTCTCAATAAAATTGAGTAGGATTGTGCAAACATAGCAAAATACTTGCCTTAGTGAGCCTATTTTCTTTAAACATAAATTAAAAACAATATCTTCTGTTAAGCGTTGCGTCGTACCCTGCAGTAAGTCGTTTAGTAGACTTTTAAAAATTTACGCAAATCTCAAACGTCTAGTTATTCCCGTGACTAGAGGTATCAACCAGTCTCGAGTCTCGAAAATGAGAAAAAATATCGTGACTATCGATATTTTATACACTAAGACTCCCGGGATGAAAGCTCTAATACGGTTGCCAGAATTTGGTGCAGCTTTTGTCTCTTTGATTAAAATTTTTGTTTCGGGTGTTTTGAAAGATGGATAAGTCGACGGAAAAAGTCGCGTGTATGGAAGATCTTCAAAGAAATCAAATATGATAAAAAAAAAAATCTCACGAGGGCACTGGAGCACTGGGTGAAATGCTTCTAAAAGTGCTATGAATAATCATATAATGCTAAAGTATAAAAGTCATTTTCAACAAGTTGCTTCGACATCATCTAGTAGCAACAGCGTAGCAGATATGGTTCCCTCACTAGTAGCTGGGCTACCATTGGTTTCGAATTTGCAACAAACATTTGCAGGATTAATTTCTTACAAAGTACCCGAAACCAAAACAAATTCATGGAACCATCGAAATGATTGAATGATTGGTGATTAATCAACCTATTTCAATTTTGGAATATTTGGGATTTATCAGGTTGTTGCACATTTTAAAGCCAAATAATTAAACCGAATACATTCAGCATTTTAACCGAATGATTTGGCGGAATGCGAATACCTCAAAACTCTGCCGTATACGCCAAATACCGAATATAAAACGAATATTCGGCGCATCTCTAATAAAAATCCATAGTATATAATAGTTTAAAAAACTAAAAAACACGCGTTTAGCACGCACTAAAAATTAAATCCAATCCGCCATCTTGGATGTCCGCCATGTGGGATTTAAGTCACGTGACTATTTTTTTTCGTATTCCTGACAGCAAACCGTTTCATTTGATACACATATCATGGGGGTGGATTTCAAACAGCCAGTCCGCCATCTTGGGGAGGCCGCCATATTGGATTTGTAATGACGTTTCTTAGCTAGTCATATATTGTCATCAGAACTCAGAGCGTGTGCCATCCTAATCGAAGACCGGGAAGTGGGTCAAATTAAGATTCCAAGATTTTCTTAATTACAAGTGAAGCTAATAAAAGCGTGTTAAAAACAATGTCACTCGCCATCGCCACGTACTTATATTTACGATGGTAGGTACTCTATGATTGACCAGTATTAATAATATAATAATAATAATAATTCACAACTATCACACAACGCCGTACTAGACAACTGATAAATATACTTATATATTTCGAAATACTATATATAGATAAATTACACCCAGACACAGAACAAATGATCGTGCTCATCACACAAACATTTGTCAAGGGTGAGACTTGAACTCACGACCTCCGGCATAGCAGTCAGAGCCACTAACCAGACCAACAGGTCTGTCGCCGTATTAAAACAGCATCCAATGGATGCAACTGTCAAAACAATGCCTCTATTGGATTTGATTGATTCTGATCATTATTCATTAAGTTTAGTGGTCTATAATAATTATGTTCCCTAGCGAAGCTGGAGTGGGTCACTAGAAGGTTATATAAAATGTTTTGTCTGGATAAATCTGATCGGACGGCTAAGAAATACAAAATAGCAGACTATAAAGAAACAAAAATATTTACAAACGTATAGAGTTAGGTATTTGAAAGTTAAAAATTAAATACGCCCGTTCTAAAATTATAAATTTGTTTTCACGTTGATGTTAAAAACGAACAAATGATATTTTTCTCTGCTACACTATCGGGTTGTAGTTTAAGTATTAAATCTTGATGTATCAAGTCACACAAGTATTAGTTTTGATTTTTATTGTGTTTTTTTACTCATAAAAACAAAAAAAAAGGCACACAATTAGATGCCTGGAGTCTGTCTCAGCGTGCCACAACCCGACAATTGGTCAACGCGCTATAAACTGTCAAGGTCCAATTAACTGAACATATTACTCCTGCAACTTACGCTTTATAATGTCTACAGGTATCTAGTTTATTAGATTGGGTATTGAGTAAGAAGCTGTACGCCCACCATAAAAGTTATTTTTGCGTGGCACTTGAAGTAGCTTAGATTTAGCCTGCCGAGTGTTCACTTCATATTTTAGTGGTACTTGAATATAACTATTATCAAAATGTTCAATAAGGATTAGATACTCAGCGCGCACTTGAACAGGTAATACTTTGCTGTTTTTAAATAACCCAGTGTAATTGTCTCGGTATTTATTTTTCACATATAGATAGATATGGATAGGCACATATGGATAGGCTCGCGTTTGACCACTATCTCACCTGATGGTAAGCGATGATGTGGCCGACGGTGGAGCACGCTTGCCTATAATTAACCTATTCACTCTTGACTTAAAGACCCCTCTGATAACTATAAGTTATCACCCCAGCAGCCGCAGCTTTATGCTGAGCGTTCGGTCGTTTTGCGCGGATGTACGCATATCTTCCCTATGTTTGTTAGCTAGTTTTAAGATAGAGTCGTTTCACATAAATAAACTTTTTTTCCTTGTTTCTTTCTATCAGAAAACACAGATTTCGGCAGGAAATTTCATCTAATAAAAACAAGTATGAGCATATTATACTGGATTATTTTAAAAAGCACCAAATTGAGATTTCCAAGTTCTAAGTGCATTTACAGAGGGACCGAGAGTCGATGCGTTTTTGTAAAATTTTACGTCGAGTATGGGCAGAATCATCTCTGCTTACTAACTATGATCACAAATCATTAACGTATGACCCACTTTTTTTTTTGAACAGCAATTAATTAGCTTTGTAGTCCTATATTTCAGAAGTAACATAACGTAATAGGCCTTGTACTTTTCCCTGAGACTCAGGCCAGAAGAGGGAATGGGCCGTAATCACACGTCTTCGAATTTTTGGTTCTAGGACATTCCGGTTTCCTCACGATATTTTACTTCACCGTTTTGAGAGCAGTGGTAATGAAATAAATTATACAAAGTAATGCGCCTGGCTGAGTTTGAACCCGCGACCTACAACTTGTAAGTCGGGGCAGTTACAGCTGGGCCACCACTGCTTTCTATTTTAGAAGTAGCTACATATAAAACAGCAGTGATAATTTGACATAAGAAAAAAAAAATGATTTAAAAAAGTTTTTTGTACTAAGACGAAATAGCAATGTTCTGGAAAAATATATGAGTATTTATATTAAACTCTATCTTTCGCCGGAGATATGTAAGAAAAACTGACTGGAATATATTATTTCGATACGTAAAAGTTACTAGATAATAATTATTGTTGTTTCCCTTACCTTATTTCACGCCCGCTCGAAAAGTCGAAAAAGTAAATATGTGAGCTCGCGACCGAGTGTCGGAGCCAACCAATAGCTGAAACAACGGCCACTTCTCACTACGGTTCGCGCCCGACTGCGCGGATGGTGGCGCCTAGTATAAAGCTACATTTTCAGGCTACATTTTTAGGGCCTAGTGAATATGCGCTCTAGTGCCGAGATCGCCTATTATACAACCATGTAAGTGAATTAATATTCCGGATATTTGACGGAAGCTTCGTAGCTTTTCATAACGAACATGCATGCACGTAAATATATCTAGAACATGTGTTCTACATATATTCACAGGCATGGACCTACAAGGACGTTATCCATGCGATCTCCGTGTATATCTTAGTACTAAAATACCTTCGTTAGTAGATTACTTTCTTACTGACAGTGGTGTCGTTAATAACACTTGACTTGACTTGAAACTAGCAATTTATAACATGTTTTGAATATGATTACTTCTAGAGGTCCTGTGCGTCTCGCATCCATCGGATTTTCGCAACCTTCACCAGGTCATCGGTCCTCCGTTCATTGTGGCGATATTTGGGGGAGGCCTATGTCCAACAGTGGACGTCTATCGGCTGAAATTATGATGATGATGATGACTTCTAGAGTATCAATGCCTCTGTGTTTTCACATGAAACAGACAATTGATCATTTAGGTTAATGATTAAAATAACCATAAAACTAAATTACTTTTTTGTCTTATATTTATGTACATAATTAGGTTTTAGTTTAAATAGTTTAGTTAATATTTAAGTTTTTTAATGTACATAATATATGTAGCTGTAATATTATTCGCAATTGTTTGAAATAAAAATTTAAAAAACTACACATTAAAAAACTGTCAATCACGCGTATAATTGTATGACTTAATTCTAGGTACGATAATAATAAAAACCAATAATTCGCTTAATTATAACAAGCGCGCACAGTCGATTGTTCATTATGAATGACATATTTGCAGCATTCAATTAAGTATTCAGAAAAAAGATTGATAAATATAATTGAATGCAGTAAGCTGGAAAATTTTGTCGTAAAAGCTCAAAGTAAGCTTTGACTAGTAATTTATTTTCATAGTTAATACTCGTAATTACAAAATTACACTCGTTAAATTATTTTCCTACTTACACTTGTTCAAAGTTGTTTCCCTAGTTACACTCGTCAAATGAAGTTATTTAGCGGATGTCAAAACACTAGACAGCTAGAAAAAACGAGAAACGAGATTACTGGGAAAGCTTTTTTTATGGATTTAAACTAGTGCTTGACTGCGATCCCACCTGATGGTAAGCAGTTATGCATTCTAGCCTTGAATACACCTAAATTATAATCGGACGTGAAGACCGCAGCAACCAAATTGTTCCAGTATTTTGATGTACGCGGTTTAAACAACGGGGCGAAACGCTTAGTCCGGACCGTTGAAATTTCAACAACGTAAGGGTGAATATTCGCCGTACGGCGGGTTCTCCGATGGTAGAAAGGAGATGGCGGAATCAAGTGATGCACTTCCCGCGCACACTCCAATATACATCCTGTAAAATACCGAAAGGCTGGCTACCCTGCGTCTATGCTCGAGGCTTTGTAGATTAGATTTAACTAAATCTCGATTCCCAATTAGCATCTTCGCACGCCTTTTCACCGAGTCCAAAGCTGCTAGATGGAAAAGGAATGCAGCAGGAAAAGATTAGCTGAGAGAACACCCCTGAAGACATTAGTCGTCATAAGCTAACACGAAGGAGATAATGGAAGTTTGAAGTCTTTTTGAAAGCAAAATTTTGCAATTTTTTTTTCTCAGTGCTTCGTTTTGTATCATATGATCAAACATTATCCTTCTTTTGGGAACCGTCGCAATCGGGTAAAAATACGTACTTAACTAAATTTTCGGCTGATGGACGTAGTTGGCTGAACATTCATTATAATCTGCGGTGAGTAGCTTTTAAGGTTGACCGCATCCATTTTTGTACTTAATTATATAAAAGTAACATTAAAAGAAAATAAGAGTTCGCTACTTTATTAGCCTTATTCAGGCTAAAAAAACTTACAAATAATATAACCAACTCCATAAAGAAAACAATTACAAAATAACTGTAATTTCAAAATCGTTTTCGAAAAATTAAGAAACATAACCGGAAACACAGGCTTCCGATTTTTTATTTTTCACTTTTGAGCTGAGTGGTACCACCCAAAACTAAATAGTGACCAAGTCCTCTGGTAAAGACCAGCACAGGAATGACTAAGTACCAATAATCACTAATCTCCGATTTCTAATCGAAACGCATTTGAAGTTGAGTATTTATTTCTCAAACTTTACTTTTACCCTGAAAACCTGTCAGAATGTGGCATACAAGTACAGTTTTTTTTAATTCAAAATACTTAATTCAGAAAGTTGCCATGGATCCACCTCGAGAAAAAGTTCTTCCAAATAAAAGCTTCAAAATCAGTGACCATTTGGCGAAGATATCGTTGAAAAAGATAAAAAAAAAAAAAACATTCAATCGATTTGAAAACCTCTCCTCCTTTTTCTGAATTTGGTTAATAATCTATGAAACTTTGACATTAACTAAGGGTTTGGCACGTTTTTAACTTCTAATAGGTACCCAATTTTGAAAGCAGACCCTAGAGTTATCAAATCAAGTTCATTATCATCATCATTTCAGCCGAAAGACGTCCACTGTTGGACGTCTTTCGGCCTACCCCATGGATGGAGGCCTACCCCAATTATCGCCACAATGAACAGTCCTTTGCGTCTCGCATCCATCTGATTACCGCAACCCTCAGTCATCAGGTCCGATAACCTGACGATGATGACGATGTTCACTTCGTGGGAGGCCTTCCAACATTTACAATTTTTAAGTAATAGTTTTAGAAAAATGACTGTTACAACAAAATCACTCCTGGTGAATCATGGTTAACTTAATTGAGTTTGCACGTCTTGCAATGCCTGTAACTCTAAGATAGCAGCTATAGAGATACACAGCCACAAACCCGGACGAGAGGTACAGAATTCTATGATTCTATAGCCAGAGACGAGAACGCTTATCAAAGCAACTTCACTCGCAAAAACAAATGCAACTATTAAATTAGGTACTCATTTTAACTAGATTGTTTACAAAGGAAACATTACAACTAGCTTAACATGAAATATACTTTATGAATTAATTTAACAGCTTCACTGCATTTCTAGAATTTTTCATTTGTTAGCAGCGAGTTTTATATCGGTAGGGCTGTGCTGACAAAAAATAACGCTATTTTGTTTTTAGTGATTAACAGGGGTTTCTATAAAAATTCGCAAAATTAAATGTTTTTTCTGCCCCAGTCAGAAAGACCATTTTGAAGTTAAAATGAAAATTTTTTAATGAGACGTAACACGTCGGATCAACTCAGGACTGATGAAATGGCGACAGGTCACTGGAACAACTTGTGATCCACGGATGCCCCTCAATTTGAAGGGTAATATCTACAAGTCCGTGATAAGACCTGTCATACTATATGGATCAGAATGTTAGGCTGTGAAAAAGACTGATGAAAAAAGATTGTATGTAGCGGAGAAGAGAATGTTGAGATGGATGTGTCGTGTGACGAGAATGGATAAAGTGAGAAATTAATAATTAAGGCTTTCAATTAAATTTAATTATAATTTAAATTATAATAAAAAAATTCATTATGCTACATAACATTAGTTATTTCTATTTGTATGAATGTTAAATAATTGTCTTATTGCCTTGTATTGTGTACAATTCATGTTTTGTAAGGAGCAAAATTGTTGATAAGCCATTATAAAAAAAAATAATGTTTGTAATAAAGTGGTATACTTTAAAAATAAAAATAAAATACCTAAGTGTTTAGTTCTTACCTTACAATAATCAAATTTATCTAAGCAGGTAATGTTTAATATTTACATTGAAACCATTATTAATTAAAATTGTTTGAATTTATCTCGAAAAATAAATGTTGTGGACACCTGCTTCTATGAACCTCTTTTGTCTAATGCAAAACTGTATGGAGTCTTGGGGCCTTGCTGTAAGAGCTACTGTTGACCAAGAGGGGTCTTGGGAACAATTCACACACCTCTGGTATCACTTTGGTACACCTCTGTCTAATTCTTCCAAAAATGATATTTTGGTTCAAATGTCTTCATGCATCTTGTTGTGACGTGACATAGTACTTAAGTGAGTTTACGTCTCCATACAAACTTTGGATTCCCGTTTCATACTCTTAGGTGGTGAATTTTGGAAAATCCTTTCTTAGCACAAGCCTACTTATTATAAATATATCTGCGTGCCAAATTCCAGCGCAATCCGTTCGGTGGTTTGAACTGTGTGTTGATAGTAAGAAAACACAAGGCACACACAATAGTTATGTAAGCACGAAAAAGAAGCAAAAATACAATTGTTCCTCATGGCTGCACCGAATAAGAACAGTTCAGCATGAATGCCAGACAATTAATGCCTGACGCTGGTTTTCAACTGAATCTGAGGCTGTGACACAAAGGATGATAGATCAGTCATTCAGTAACGGTCACCTTAATTTTGAAAAAAAAAAAAAATATTTTGAGACAAGTAATACAATTTTGTTTATTCATTGGTCTTTTAAAACAACATTAAATGTGTTTATTGTTCTGATAATGTTTACGAATTTTCTCTCCTTGAAGTCATTGAGTACGTAGTAACAAAAGGTCTCATATAACTTGTACGGATTGTAGCCGTGACACAAATAAGGGTGTTTTAATATCGTGCGGATTTCATCACGCATTACAATAAATACTTGTATGAAAAGGACATTTGTGGGGTCTACGCGTGCGGAAAAAATACAATAGACTTAAATACAATGGGCTATCAAAATAGACAATACTGTTTCAAGAGACTTAAAACAAAAGTTTTACAGGTTTTCGTACTTAATTTTAACTAAGTAGGTAAGTACTTAATTTTCCTTTATATAAAATGTGAAACAATTCTCCACACACCTATTTTGATTTCATATTTCAAAACAATCCCAATGTTGTTAACAAAATTAAGTTTTTCGTAATTTTGAATTAGAGTATGAATCATTTAAAAATAAAAATAAAATAGTTGTGCTATTTAAATAATAATATATTATAATATAAACGTCCCGTACTAAATTTAAAAACTGGACTAACTCTTGAAACATACACTCCACCAGCGTAGGTGGGAACGTAAATTTTTTAATTTTTTTAAATCTTTATTGTACACAAAGACATAAAATAGTACACGGTGATTTTCCAGTTCATGTACTCGTACAATGGCGAAATAACAGTTTTCTCTCAGTAAACCTTTGAGTTATAATAGACAGAGAACATATTAGAAGCTGTGCACAATACAAACAGACTAGCTTCTGCCAGCAGCTTGGCCCACGTGGAAGTACGTCACTCCACATAAACTTAGGACCCCCGTTTTACCCCTTTATGGGTATTTTTTTTTTAGGTGGGAAAATCTACTTATGACAAATCTCGCTCTTGGGCGGAGCGGGAGATAGTGTCAGACTGTTACTGACCTAAAAACCACTCCTGTTCCTTCGTTGCCTTCGTCCCAGGGTCCGGGTTTCGTTTTCACGCTACCCGTGGACCCCTTTAGGGGTGGGGTTTCGTAAAATCCGTCCTTAGCGGATGTCTACACTCTTTATGGAACCTACCTGCCGAATTTCAAGTTTGTAGATTTCGTGATTAATCAGTGAGAGGTATTTCGCTAAGTCTAATATATACTTATATTATACATACTAATCTTAATACTGTAATATAATATTATGTCAATAATGAAAGGAAGTGCTCATTCAGTTTCCTCTTGAAGAAATCCAGAGAAGAGCTGTCGCTAAGGGAGTGTGGAAATATTCTCTCTGTATTTCTATTTACTTATTATTACAAATACATTTATAATATTTTTCAAGGGTTTTAAATTGGGCAATAATATTTATTTTTAAATTTGCGTGACATAATGAACGGAATTCGCTTCCATCACACTTACCCAGGTAAAACATTTCATAACTCCAATAAAGTATTTTGATGGGAATTTGGATATAACACATTGCTTCACATGTTTCGTCAGTTCGACAAAGTTGGTTAAAGTCAAAATTAAAAAAAAACGTTACCCTTGATTTTGTTATTCCACTATTTTTCGTCATTTTATTTATCTACAACCATATTTTGGTGTAGGAAAAACATAGGAATGGTTCAATGTTAAGAAGCCCGCGCTTCTAGTGTTAATTTACTATCTAAAATAATAAAAATATATTTTTTTATACAAATACCTTTTTTAATTTAGAGTGCAGGCGTCCTCCAAGATTTTTTTTAATTATGGATATGCTCGCATTTGATGCGATGATGTGGCTGACGATGGAGCACGCTTGACTGGGAGTAACCTATTCACTATTGACTTAGATTTTCCCTATAATAAACCTTTATTGTAGTTTTTATAAACAGTTGCCATAAAGTGATGCTTCGATGGGAATCTATTGGGTGAACTAAACCTAATTAAAGCTGTCAAGGCTGTAAGCAACTTAAACGTAGTAAACACTGGAGCCCAATGCGGCTTCGTTGACAATACGTCAAGAATGAAAAAATATGGTGATTGCTAACTATTTTTATTTTTGGTAATATTCAAATTTTTTCATACATTTATTAGCGGCACCTAATTGACGTTTCCCGTCCGAAAGGTGACTTTTCGTCAAAATAAAAAAAAATTAGAACCCGATTGCAGCGCCACCTACCGCGTTCATTTTATTTTCAAAACATCCTGAGACCCGACTCAGTTATACCTACACAAAAAATTTCATCCAAATTAGCCAAACCGTTTAGTAGGAGTTAGGTGACAAACACACGTACAGGAAAATTATGTACATAAAGATGTTAGATTAACTCGAGGTTGCGGGTACAAAATCGGGCAAGAAACCATGTACTTTTCTAGGATAGTTAGGGACACTACTGACACCCCATGCCTCACAAAGTACATAAAGCCCGGCTCCGGTTCCGGGTGTCATTCATAGATCTTTGACAGCCGTTACGAACGTCAGAAAGTCTGTGAAAGCAGTATCGTGTTGCTCAGTAAATGGGTTGTGGAGATCTGAAAGGCAGTCGTTCCATGTAAAACATGGGTTAGCCGCGTCTTGTTGGAATGGAAGTCCACCCCAAGCAAATTGGGAACAGGCGATGATGAAGATGATGTTAGGATTACTCGAGAAAAAGGCAACAGCTAGTTTTTATTCGCGATATTAGAGTAAAATTCACCTCTTATAAAATGACCGATGAATCTATAGTTGCACTGTTAGCACGGTAATAAGTGCAGTTTGAATAGAGCAGCAAATTATCTAATTAACTCATGGTATGTGTGTGGCCACAAAAGAGATAGGGACATAAGTCAATCAACAAACAAAGCGTGCTCGAGCAACGGCAACGTTCATATAGGTAAACACCGCTCACGGACACGGATATCTCGAATCGGTTGAAACCTATTCAAGCGCTAGTGCCATCCGCTTGAATGAGATGTTGACACACGTCTGTGAACTTTTTTGTGCAATAACGGAGCAACAAAAATAAAGTTACTGTAATTGTTCATTAGACGGTCGTTCAAATGCATCATTAAAAGGTGAATTATCGTTTTTTAAGCTACCAGCACCCCTAGCCAAGTTACGATCGTTACTTTTGCGTCGAACGCCTCGAGTAGACCACGCCTCCGATTTCTTTGTTCTGACGTCATCTCAACGATCAGTCACGTGTACAGAACAAAGGAATAGGAGGCTTGGCCTACTCGATGCGTTAGACGCAAACGAAACGATCGTAACTTGGCTAGGGGGGCAGTTGTTTCAGAGAGGAGGTCGCGCCGAGGAAGCGAACATTAATTTGTGGCCATGTAATATTTTTACAATTTATATTAGGTATTTATTGTAGTATGTAAGCCTTAAGTTCAATAATCTAATTAAATTATAAACTGTTAAGATAGGAACTGCTTGGCGAGCCGCCCGCCCGTGCTGTCGCCACCGCCGGCCGCCGCTCTCTGAAGCGCGCGGGCAGAGCGGTGCCGAATTGCTGACCCTAGCGCGACCGCCGAGCGTAGGTATGAAAAGTGAAGTACATACATGAGATTGACTTCCTTACTTATGTATTTTGTGGTATAAGCGACTAATGGCGTATCGCCGTGCGGCACTGACACCCTAACAAGCCCAGACAGAGGTAAATCACATGCACCCCAGATACGCTATTTGTATCAGACTATGCGTAAATAAGATAACTGGTGGACGCAATCATTAACAACGGAACCCAGTATACCCGGCAACAGTATTTCTCGTCTCCTATAACAAAGGGCAGGAAGTAAAGATTTTCGAAAACCCTCAAAAACATAGCTCACCTTTTGTTCCTTTCTTTAATAGTTTTTCATCTACGACAAAGGATCTTAAAATTTTCAGTTAACACTTTTATGACTTCTAGAAAGGACGTTCATAAATTTATTGTATTATTGGTCCTTGCTACCTTGCTAGTTTTAATTATAATAAAGTCAAAATGGAAATATTCAAAAAGATGCATAAATATCTAAAAGAAAAAATCGCGTATCGTTTTGTTCCAGGTAAGCGTTGACGCCACGTAAGCGCTACGATATCGTAACGTGACCAATTAAATTACCAAGAAAATTAATTCAATTGTTTTGATCAAAAACACAATGAGTCCTATTTTTTTAATTAATATTATTTCTGCTAAAGAAGCCAATAGAAGTGTTCTGATTTTAATCAGCTTAGTTCATTCTTGCTGATGAGGCTTGAGGGTGATGACCAGGTAGGCATGCTGGTGGTCAGGATACCCTTTATAGTCGTGTATGGCTCGCTACTCGAAGTGATGATATCGTCACGAACTAGTAGCTGCAAGAAGGCTACACTGACGTTTTTTGACAAGGATCATGCGGAAGGAAGAGTTGTCCCGCATACCACCGTTAAAAAGGGAGAATCCTCCGACCAGACAGGTGTTGTCCGGTGGGCAACTGCCCGATAGATGATTTCGGGCTGTTCTGTATGTTCAAATCGCGCGGAGTACTTTAATTGCGCGATGCAGTATTAATTCTTATGTGACGCCATAGATATCGCTACAGGACCGAGGAATAAACTTTTGCATACAAACGAATTTCCACTTTTTCACCGCCTTAAACGTATAATTTTCAAAAACTTCCTTAGTGCTCTTCTACACCATGAAGTCAGCCTTGTGCAACAATTGAAGTTCCTAGACTCAGTTATTTCGGCTATGCGTCGATATGTCTGTCAGTTAGTTTCTCCTTCTATTTATATAGTTTACATACATACTTTTTTTTTTATTGATATAAACTAGTGCTTGACTGCGATCCCACCTGATGGTAAGTAGTAATGCAATCGTTGATGGTGAGGCGCACTAATTTATTGAGAGCCTATCCACTCTAACCTTGAAGACACTCAAATTATAATCGGACGGGAAAACCGGAGCAGGCAATTATTCCAGTCCCTCGATGTACGCGCTATAAACGGCGAAGCGAAACACTTGGTCCGGATCGTAGAGGTTTCAACGTAAAGGTGGATACTCGCCGTTCGTCGGCTTGTCCGATGGTATGATGATGGTAATGAGATGGTGGAATCAAGTCATGCAATTCCGGCGCACACTCTCCAAAATGCACCTACAGCATAGCTCCGCACTTCAGCGAAGCACGACACACCTGGTATTTTCGATGCCATAGCTTAATCCGTCCATCACAGTCAGCCGCTAACTCAATTCTAGCCAGGACAGCGACGCCACTGAAGGGTAAAATCCCTTTATGAAATTAACACCTTCCGCACTTCGGAAAAAATGGATAGTTTGTTATATCCGAAAAATGGAAGCTGATTTAATCATTGCCACGCGAGTTACGCTTCGGGGAACGGTAGTGTAAAAACTATTTTTAGATTGTACGTGGATGGAGGATTATTTTACTCAATTAAAAGCCGGTTGCAGTCACAGATTATTATGTATGTTGTACTGGCTCGGGTTCCATAACAGCGATCTTATTTTTATTTAAAAAAAAAACAGTAACGATTCAACATTTTTGTTTTTACTAGACCCTTTTAAAAAAACAAGCTTTATTATTTTATGTACCTTTCAAATTTTTTCTTGACGTTATCTAGTAGATTACCTACACGTTTGAAATCGTAAGTTAGGGTCTGATTCGTGTTTTTTTTAACTATCCAACTAATTTACATCATATTTTGATTTTTATCCAGTGCTTGGTCATTTGGTTAATTATAATAAAATAATTTTTCATTGTGTTATATTTTATATTTGTGGATTTCCAAAGGTTCGAAAAAGTTCAAAATTAGTGAACCCTAACTAACCTAACCTCGCCTTAACGCTGTTTCGAAATACCATGTATGACACACGATGAATAGTTTGTACTTGAAAATACCATGTATAGACACAATTAATAGTTTGTACTTGAAAAAGCTTGAGAGCGAGAGGAGCTTGAAAAGCAGATATTTGAAGAGAGACAACATTCATTAAAGCAGTCAAGAATTGTACCTTGCCTCAATCAAATCTACACCCTGGCGGTGTAGATTTGATTCAGGCAAATTTTTCATTAGTACAAATACTTAAAGGGCTTATTAGAAAAGGTCTTCTTATTATTTAAGTGGACTCTCAATAAATTATATTCATAGACAGCTAAGTTATTAGCGTTTGTTCATAACCCAAAATGTTACTCAATTTATGGAAATATTGTACAGGCTATTGATTATGAATGAAAAACAATGGAAAAACACTGCGCGTAGTATTTTTAGTAGTAATTTTTTTTCAAGATTCAATTATGAATTTACCATTATGACAAATTTACGTGAACAATTTTGGGATTTCGTTCTTTATACTTGTACTTTTGACTACATAAATATGATCAGTAACGGGTAAAAAATAGGGGCCTATAACTAACCAATTGTAGATATAACCACCATGTTAGCTTCTGTCAGCGGTTTCTTCCACGTGAATGTCCGGTTACTGCTAAGTCGAAAATATATTAAAAAAACTAGTCTATGTCCACCTGTAAATTCCTCCGTAGCAAATTTCGTCAAAATTGGTTCAGTAGTGAAGCAGCACTGCACTCGGAGCCAACCCAATTTGGAGGTATGCGGAACAGAGTGTAAAGTCCCGCAAACCTCCGTTGAAAAGGGAGGATCCTCCGACCAGACGGGTGTTATGTCTGGTGGGCTACTACTGCCCGTTTTACCGTGAAAGCGTATAAGACACACTGTATGGAAGTATGAATATTTATGGCATTAAATAAACATTAACATTAACACAGCAAGGTTATATCTATTAGTAAATCAATTAGTCATTTGAAAATATTCCTTAAAAACATTAAAAAAAAGACAATTTAAAACATGGTCCAAGCTACCCGGAGGCGGTCAGGGCTCGAAAGAAAGGAACCTCCTAATTGTTCGCGCCGTATCTAAACGTACCGCTCTCTGAATCAAGGCCGAGCCGCCTAGTGACAGACTCTTAAGATGATGATAATTGAGTCCACTTCCCACATTTCGACAATCTGTAAGCTATGTCAAGATATTTGAATTTTATATTTTATATTGAATTTTATTGGCCTAATATTTAATTATTTTTTTATTATTCAGATAACTAAGAAATTATTAAATATAAAAACGATGTTTACCCTTGAGTGCACTTGTACAATGCGTATCTTTATCGTCAATTGGCACCAAATCCAATAGAAAGCATCTAAGGGGCCTTTGCAGGTTGGCTTCGACTCATTGTACGTCATCAAAAGGTCCAGGTCCTGGAGAGGTTAAGAAACCCTGTAAAGTGAGCTCGTGTAGACGAATTCCTAGTTAGTACACTAATACTGAAGTGTTGATATCGTGACGTATGTTTTGAATATGAACATGGCTGCTTGTAAGTGTAGAGGACGGACAATAGAACTGAAACACAAATATTTATTTATATTTATGTCTTATTTATTATTTCATAATAAAACAATGCTGGCAAATTATTCAAAAAAAATTAATTAATGAAAGCTAAACGTTTTCGTCATCATAGTTTAAAGCCTCATTAGTAATTTTGATAGCCTAAGAACTGGTCGCCAGCTTGAGTGAGTTTTACCGAAAATATTCTGGTTCTGGGTGGTCTGGAAAGATTTACATGCAAAATATATAAAGCAAAAAATGTATAAAGCAAAATAAAGGTTACTCATTAATTCCGCGGAGTAAAAGTTCTGTGAAAGGATGTAATTTTTTAAGCCAGCAGACTACAGTATTCCTAGTACCGACTCTAGAAATACTGTAATCTTCGCCTTCAAATGGAGCATGTACATGTTGCTCAGTGCACTGTTGGTGGGAACAGTGCTGAAGCTAATAGGTAGTCTTGCAATATCCATTATGTTGAGCACATTAGGTATGTATTAGAAAATAGTATTATTTTCTTAAAGTATATTAAAGATTGATTTATGACGGCTAGTGAAGCTTCCCATGAAAGAAAATGGAGTCAGACGTCAATGATAGAGTGACAGGAATACAATAAGAATACCTGTAGGGTCGACCTCAAAAAATATAGGACAGTGACTACAAGAAAGCTATTTTTAGTTCTATAAAATATCAGTACCAAATTCGTTTTGGTTCCAACACCGTGTGTCAAAAAACAAAGGTTATGAGTATATCAAAGATTGATATATGACGGCTAGTGAAGCTTCCCATGAAAGAAAATGGAGTCAGACGTCAGTGATAGAGTGACAGGAATACAATAAGAATACCTGTAGGGTCGACCCCAAAAAATATAGGCCAGTGGTCAGAAAAAGCTATTTTTAGTTCTGTACAATATCAGTACCAAATTCGTTTTTGTTCCAACACAGTGTGTCAAAAAACAAAGGATATGGGACACGCAAAGCTTTAGATAAAAGAACACATGATGTCGATGTACTCCAACGTATGAGCTATTGTTCTAAACAGGGGCACCGGACTAACTTTGGATATTCAACGAATCTACAAAATCCAATTTCGCAAAATTGTGTTTTAAAAATCGCAGCATATGCTGAGTTAGGCGTCTTTCTGGACTGACACAAATTAGATATGTGTATATAGCATAGTCGGCCTTATAATGTTCCCACTGTTGGGACTCAGGCCTCCTCTCTAGGAGAGGGAATGGGCCGTAATCCACCACGCGGGCCCAGTGCGGCTTGATGGATGTCACATGTCTTCGAATTTTTGGTTCAAGGACATGCCGGTTTCCTCACGATGTTTTCCTTCACCGTTTTGAGAGCAGTGGTGATGAAATAAATTACACAAAGTAATGCGCATGACTGGGTTTTGAACCCGCGACCTACGGCTCGTAAGTCGGGGCCGTTACCACCCCACCACTGCTCTATATATGATATGTGTATATATTTTTTTCATTAGGTATATTTAGTTTTTACTTAAACGTTTTTTCTTTTCTTGTCTACCCACCCAGGTGCGCAATCGATTCAGTGCTTTCCATAAGGCTGCTGCAATTATCAAACAGGTTCCAGATAGCAACGTAGCATATCACATCTCTATTAGCAAAGCATCCTTATTCTAATTATTGGCCTTAGTTTTATGGCTGCCCTGCAAAACTGGCTGGATTTAATTTCTGTCTGGGTATTTATAACTTCCTGCGAAATTGACCGCACAGTTGGAAGTTTTCCAGTCTTAATTGGATGGAAGCTTACTTTCATTGCGATTGCTCTAGGCGTTGTGATATTGTTGTTATTCATAACAAAAAAGATACTCGTAGGTAATCATAATAATATCGGATATGCCATTACTGAATTTCATGTTTATTTTTTTGCTAATTAAAAAAATGTGAACTTTCGAAAAGTACTATTTATGTTATTGTTGTATGTTTATTTTTTTTGCTAATTAGAGAAATTTGATCTTCCGACAAATATTACTGAACATATTCCGTACCTCAAAAGGAAAAAAGCTGAACCCTTACAGGATCACTTTGTTGTTTGTCCGTCCGTCTGTCTGTCTGTCTATCAAGACCCTTTATCTCGGGAATGCGTGGACGTATCGAGTTGAAAGGAAAGCCATATACTTAGGTCTACGGTCCCTTGAAGGTGTTAACTTCTAAGTTAACAGAAAAGTCCGTTTATGTCGCATAAAACGTATAATTCGATACTCATCATCATCATCATCATCATCATCATCATCATTTCAGCCGAAAGACGTCCACTGCTGGACATAGGCCTCCCCAAGTGTAGCCACAATTAACGGTACTGTGCGTCTCGCATCCATCGGTCTCCCGCAACCGTTACCAAGTCATCGGTCCACCTTGTAGGAGGCCTTCCAACGCTTATTATTGTATTTGTTTACCATTAAGTTGGGCCTGCCATGTTGTTTCTGCAGCACCCTAAGGTCGACTGGTAGAAATTGCCTAAGGCATTAAGTCCACCTTTGTACATTAAATAAATATGACGCCAGTAAAATGAACTAATGAATACGATTTCAATGATGAAGATCAGCAAGTACCTAAGTGTAGCAGAAAGGATGTGAAATTGCGATCAATGCCAGAAGTACCAGTATTTCAGGGGATGAAAGGACATATACCCACATGAAAAACTGTTTCTAACATTTTTGGAGTTATGCTAACAAGTTGAATGAACTAGCTTATTTCATACTGTGCTTTATTACATAAACATGTAGGGAACTCAAGAGTGTAAAGCTTGCGAGCGCGCAAAGCCGCGGGTCATAAGTGTCTTGGAACGTTCTCTCAATTTGCTACAACCTACTTTTTTAAGAATATCTTTTCAAAACAGGAGATACAGTTTTATAAGGAGCAGAATGTTTTGGCCCTGAATTGTAAAGCCCAACTGAAGAAACGCACGTGTATCTTTAGGTGGAATATCACACAATGACTTCTTGCACTCTAGGGCGGAGTGTAGAACCCGGGGCACGCAGCTCAGCAGTAAATCGCTCAACATCATCAACATCTAATTTCTATCAATTCACTTGTGTATTGCAATTACTTATTAATGTATTTTAAATCAGAAATCAAGGGTTTCTAATTGACAAAATCCAATAAACAGTGAGTCCAATAAAAAATATATTTTAACAGCCGTTCAAAGTAAAGAAATAATAAGGTTTTAATTCCAGATTCTAAATACCTTTTTTATATAAAAGAAAATTGCAGAAACCAAGAAGAGGAACAGCTGTCAAAGTCAAAACATTTATTCAAGTTTGAAGCGAGAATTTTCATTTGATTTCAAGGGACTGCATTTCTTCAGATAAATAGAAAAGCGAGTCAATAGGAAACTATATATCTCCGGACCAACGGTTCGCATAACTGCACCAAACATAAAAAGTATGAACTATATAGAAGTACATTATTCGCACTGTTTGTACAGGGAGCGACTGTATGAAGCGAAACTCGTGGAGTAGACATCGGTAGGGTAATCCTTCAAGTTGGACCTTTCATTATATAGACTTGCCATACATGGAGGACTATTAAAGGTCGGTTATAGGTATGCGACGATATCGCTTGCAACGTTGGCAAGTCCTAAGGTTAAAATAGTTAAATCAACCGCACATCTATGGAACCATTCATAATTTTGTAATATAAGTAAGTCAGAATGGATCCGTCTTTCTTTTAAGCTAACCATCATACAGTGCCTTTCTTCTTTTGACTTAAACTTGTAGTACCAGGGGCGCCGACTACGTGGGTGCTCGGGAGCTCGAGCACCCTTGAAAAATAAACAGTGGGTGCCGAGCACCCCTGAGAATTATAGACATCAAGAAACAGATCAGTAATCGCCTGTTAGGGATGAGCGTTTTTTTATTACCTGACGACAGCGCGCAGTGGTTCATAACGCCGCCGCCAGTTGAGACGAAAGAGTCGCGGGTTCGATTCCCGCACCAACACCAATGTTTGTTGGTGAAACAGATATTTGGGTTGGGTCTGGGTGTTTGTGGTACCTTCGTTATTTCGTTGTTCCAACGGAAAATCTTAGTTTGGGACCAGGACAATGTATGTGATAGTTAATTTTTCGGTCGATCAGTGTGCATGCCTCTTCTCACACTTCACCACTTTTTCTAGTCATCAAATGAGCATGAGCACCCATGAGGTTTTCTAAAAGCTGGCGCCCCTCTGTAGTAACATCTATGACGCCATATAAGAACTTAAATTCGATAACCTGCATCGCATTATTCGCATAGCTCTAAAAACCTTCCTCATGAATCACTCTGTCTATTAAAGAAAACCACATGAAAATTTATTCAGTAGTTTTTGAGTTTATCGCGAACAGATAGACAGACGTGGTAGGAGCGTTTGGATTATAATATGTAAGGATGTTTGTATTATATAGAGCAGTGGTGGCCGAGTGGTAACGGCCCCGACTTACGAGTTGTAGGTCGCGGGTTCAAACCCAGCCAGGCGCATTACATTGTGTAATTTATTTCATCACCACTGCTCTCAAAACGGTGAAGGTCAACATCGTGAGGAAACCGGCATGTCCTAGAAACAAAAATTCAAAGATATGTGACATCCACCAACCCACACTGGGCCCGCGTGGTGGATTACGGCCCATTCCCTCTCCTAGAGAGGAGGCCTGAGTCCCAACAGTGGGAACATTAAAAAAAAAGGCCGACTATGCTATGTTATGTATTATACTCCCAAACCGTCTTCATGAATCACTCTGTCTGACAGAGTGCTTGAAGATACAGACAAGGGGACTTAGTTTGGCTTAGTTATACTGGGGCCAAGGGTCTGATTCTAAAAGGCAACGAAGAAACAGGAGTGGGTTTCCTAAGAGCGGGGGATGTCATTGATGAATTTCCCACCAACAAAAAACGGGGGGGGACTAAGTTTTAAAATATGTATGTTAAAAAGTTTACCAAGAAAAATGTATTCATAGCTAAAAATATTGCGAAAAACAACTTGCTTCATTACATCGAGCGTCCCGCGGCCGTTATTAAAAAAACTTCATGACCGCTATCATAACAAATTGAAACCATAATATAAAGTTAGGGATTTAAATTGTTAATTCAGACAACAATTTTCAGCACCTCAATTGAAAATTCATTAAGAGCGTCCTTTTCGAGGTACATTTTCATATAACCGCTTTTACGTGATTCTGTTGTTATTACACATCTTTCTCTAGATATTTTGGATACACAGCTATCTTGTGGATATTATCTAGGCTTCTATAAACATCAAAACACAAATTCGAACTAATCTAGTACCTCTGAAAATCTACTATTTTACGCGAACTTTTGCACGTGGATGCGATCCCACTTTATGGTAAGTAGTGATGCAATCGTTGACGGTGAGGCGTACTGGTATATTAAGAGCCTATTCACTCTAGCCTTGAAGACAACCAAATTATAATCGGACAGGAAGACAGCAGCAGGCAAGTTGTTCCAGTCCCTCGATGTACGCGGTATAAACGACGAGGCGAAAAGGGTTTACACATTTCTAAAGTACGTAGGTACCTTGGAAATATTTCTTTTTTACTACAGTGAACTGGTTAACTTTGCTGTTAACTAGGCTTCAGAAAGGAACTGTTTTGTCGCACTAAAAGGGAGTATTAACCTTAAGATTATCGAAGTAATGGAGGCCTATTGTCACTAACCTGGTTAATCCTTTGTTCTGAATAGAATAGTTTATTTTCGAGTATATGGTACATGACGATCTTAATATTAGACCGAAAGCTTTTGTTTTCTTTTTCGTTATTGATAGGCGAGCCTGCGTTTGACCACTATCTCACCTGATGGTAAGCGATGATGTGGCCGACGATGGAACACGCTTGCCTAGAAGTAACCTATTGACTCTTGACTTAATGCTGGCTCTTCGTCAGACAAAAAAATTGTGATTCCGATCGCAGCACCACCTACCGGGTTTAATTTTATTTTCAAACCTTCCAGGAACCCACTCAAATATACATGAAACCGGTCAAACCGTTTAGGAAGAGTGACAAACACACGTACAAAGAATTATTTATATACAAAGATATTATAACAAGGCACAAACCACAAACTTAGGGCTGCTAGTTAAAAATCCAGATGAGACAACCCAATGACGCTGACGGGCCCGCATCGATCTTAGCCGTGACTGTTGCGGCCACAAGACCAAAGATACAATGGTATCTTTAACTAAATTGTAGGTATAAAACCCACACTTTTTTTAACCTTTTTAACTCTCCCTCTCTATTTTCCCCTTTTCGCTTTATCTTCCCCTTTCGCTCTCTCTATCGCCCGCTTTGTCCAAAATGTCTCAAGACGAAAGTCAATGACCAGTGCGTGTTGCCAGTAATGACTTATGCTTTCGAAACGTTGTCGAAGGTTGTAGGCTTACAGTCACCCAAAAGACAATAGAAAGGGCTATGCTCGGAGTTTCCATGCGTGATCACATCAGAAAAGAAGATATTCGCAGGAGAACCAAGGTTACCGACATATCTCGAAGAATCGCCAAACTTAAGTGGCAATGGGCAGGGCACATTGCACGCAGAACAAAAGGTCGATGTTGACAAAAGGTTCTGGAGTGGCGACCGCGTACCGGAAGACGTAGAGTTGGAAGACCACTCAAAAGGTGGACTGGTGACCTGGTCAGGATGGCGGGAATTCGATATATGTGAGACGTATAGAACCGGTCATTGTGGCGACGCTTGGGGGAGGCCTATGTCCAACAGTGGACGTCTTACGACTGATGATGATCGCCCGCTTTCGCTCTCTTTATCTCCCCTTTTCTCTTTCTCTATCTCCACCTCTCTATTTGCCCAACCCATATTTAGTCGCCTCTCTATATCATTATTTCCACCGTTTCAATACTTCCCTATTACCTTCGATCAAATATCAACTTAAAAAAGATAAAGCCAAAGTCGATACTTGGGTTCGTAGTGGCGGATTCAGAATTTCAGATTAACTCGTAATATGAATTCAAATATACGAATCAACAGGTTTTTCTCCCGAGGCCGGTGGAATCTGCTAAATTGATTTGAGTTTTGGTTGAATTTCAATTTCAAAGAAACCTTAGCAATTAATCATTGAATTAATTTAAACAAGTACTTACGTCAAATTTGGAAATTAAGTATATTTTTTTATTTTTGTTTTATATTTTTATGTAGGTCTTATAGTCACAGGAGCGACTGCTGAGCGTTAGGTCTTGGGCTCAGATCCCAGGTCGGGCAAAAAGTGATAGTTTTTTTTTTTATTAAGAGCTACCCGGCGAACTTCATAGCGCCTAATAGTAAGGCCATCTACTGTCATTACCAAAACAGCATAATTCATTTTATAATGACATTTTAATTAGAGATGGCGTTGTATTCGGATTTCTTTTTTCGTGATTTTTTCTCATGTTTTAAACCTTCTCTGGACTATCTCGAATATTTCAAGACCAAAATTAGCCAAATCGGTCCAGCCGTTTTTGAGCTTTAGCGAGACTATCGAACAGCTATTCATTTATATATATAGATTACTTTATAGCAGCACGAAGTTGCACATTTATTGTGCGTACAGCTAAGAAGTGGAATTCCTCGCCGGAATCCGTGTAACCCGGGAATCTTTAAGTCAAAAGTGAATAGGTTACTTCTAGGTAAGCGCGCTCCATCGTCAAAAGCATCATCGCTTTCCATCAGGTGAGATAGCGGTCAAGCGCGAACCTATCAAAAATAAAAATAAAAGTTTGGAAGTTGATAGGGTGACCACAGGTGTATCGGACTCTTGACCTCGGAAAACACATAAAGCCGTTTGTATTGCGCCTGATCTCTTTACGGTCGTTTTCGATCACGGTAGCCAATGTCAACGGATATGCCAAGTACAGTCAGGGGTCAAAAGTGCAGTTGCACTCTACTAATGCTAAAGTGACTAACATTTCTATAAAGAAGAGTGTCAATGGTTTATGAATTAATTAATTTGTAGCGTAGCATCTAAAGTATTGAATTAACGACTTATGGATCATTAAAGGTCTACTATACATAAATTTTACGCATTTTAGCATTGGTAAAGTGCAACTACTCTTTTAACCCCTGACTGTACTTGGCATATCCGATTGGCTACCGTGATCAAAATTCAGTCGGAAGAATTTTTATTAAAAAAAAAAAAAAAAACCCTTTACGTCAGACCATATTTATAGAACCCGTAACAGCGTTTAAAACAGAAAACACAGATTACATACAAAAACATGAATAAATTAGGTTAAAATCAAAACAGTTCATTAAAAAAATTAAATAGGACGACAAAACAAAACGACAATTTACTGAAAATAAACAAGTCGACGACAATGAAACCTTAAAAATTCTTGGTTTCTTATGATCCTTGTTCTTTTTCTTTTGCAATAGTTCTTTCGTACTTTGTATGTTTTCGTCATGGCGGAAAGTTTCACACGTTGCTGATAACGTGACTGAAAAAAAAGCACGTGTATGTGCGACAATTTGAAAGATACTATTTTTTTTTTGTGGACGCCAAAACAAATTTACTGAAAATAAACAAGTCGGCAACAATGAAACCTTAAAAATTCTTTGTTTATTATGATCCTTGTTCTGCGCCAACAAGGTAAAGTTTTTTTTTTTTGCAACAGTTCACTCGTACTTTGTGTGTTTTCGTCACGGCGAAAAGTTTCACACGTTACTGATAACGTGACTGAAAAACACGTGCATGTGTTACCGACAATCTGTATAATTCAGGTATTTTATAAAATACCTAAGCAAAGTATAGAATACCTCGGGCGTCCAGGCAATATATGGAAATATTATTGTCCATTACATACTTTACCTAGGAAATATATAAAATTCCTAGGGATTGTATAGAGTACCTGATGGTCCACCGGCAACGTGTGAAATAAATAGATTTCGGTCTATAATGAGCAACCCCTTTGATATCAACCTATAAGATGACGGGCAAATAACACTATAGGAAGGAATTGATGTAGGTACCCATAGGCCTCCAAAGAAAGCCCTGTCCGCATCGGGGTGCCCTAAAATTACGTCACCTCCTTCCCTGCTCTCATCTTTTACTCACATTACCGGCTACGCGTTCGGTATATTATAGAATACCTAGGTAAAGTATTAAATAAATAATATTTAATACATTACCTACACGTTTTAGGTATTCTATACACTGCCTAAGTTTTTTATAGAATACCAGATTATACAGATTGCCACATACTTATGCATTGTACAATATTTCGTTGTAGATGCGTACCTTCTTTTGCCTCGATGGATACTAAATCCAACTGTTATGTGTTTCGAAGCGAGGAATGGCAGGCAGTCGCCGCCTTCTGCGAAGTAGTAATGCTAGCGAAGGAGGCGGCCGCACACGTGAGGGAATGGAGCAGCCACCGTAGGCGTGGGCTTGCGGACAACGAGCAATGGGTAACTCGCCGTTCAGCCGATTGATAACTGTCCGGATCGAGCCCAAGTCGTCGGCGGCGCGTAGTGTTCCACGAGCGCCTTAAAGAGATGTCAGCAAAACCGTAGGGTGGGCCGCTACCGGGGTATACAAAAATATATAGCTGTTCGTTAGTCTTGCTAAATCTCAAAAGCAGCTGGACCGATTTAGCTAATTTTGGTCTTGAAATATTCGAGATAGCCCAGAAAATATTCAATTGTGAGAAAATAGGGAAAATATCACGAAAAAAGAAATCCGAATAAAACGCCATCTCTAATTAAAATTACATTATAAAATGAAGTATGCTGTTTTGGTAATGCCAGTAGATGGCGTTATCCTTACCTACTATTAGGCGGTACGAAGTTCGCCGAGTCAGAAAGTTCTTAAAAAAAAAATCTATCACTTTTCTTTTGGGATTTGAACCCAAGACCTAACGCTCAGCAGTCGCTTCTGTGATTAGAAGACTAATTCAATTATTAATTGCTAAGGTTTCTTTGAAATTAAAACTCAACCAAAACTCAAATCAATTTAGCAGATTCCACCGGCCTTGGGAGAAAAACCTGTTGATTCGTATATTTGAATTCATATTACGAGTTAATCTGAAATCCTGAATCCGCTACTAAGAACTCAAGTATCAACTTTAGCTTTATCTTGTTTAAGTTGATATTTGAGGGAAGGTAGTAGGAAAATATTGAAATGGCGGAAAGAATGACATAGAGAGGTGACTAAATATGGGTTGGGCAAATAAAGAGATGGAGATAGAGAGAGAGAGAAAAGGAAACAGTCACACACATATATTACACATGATACATGTGTATTATAATAGAGAAAAATACTTAAACCTTCCTTAGGAATCACTCTGTCTATTGATGGCAACTGCATGAAAATCTATTCAATAGTTTCAGAGTTTATCGCGTTCATAGAGACAGACAGGACATGCCGGTCTTCCGACGATATTTTCCTTCACCGTTTTAAGAGCACAAAGTAATGCGTCTGGGTTTGTACCTACGACTACTACTCGTAAGTACCACTTCTCTAGTGTACTAATAAAATAAATTTCGAGATTATCTCTGGAATTACCAGTCGCATTGAAAAAAATCTATCGTCAGGTTTATGTTTATCGACCCACGGAAGCGACTACCCGCTTCCGTAGATCGATAAACATAAAGCCTATATTTTATTTTAAGTTCCCTTTCTGACATGGTAACTGCCCAGGGGCCCCAAGAGGGAGCTCCACAAGGCATTCAATGCACACGAGACGCTACTGCGAATCTAATGTTTCTTCCATGTGAAAATAAGTTATGTCAGATCGTATTGTAAATTATATGTTAGTTATTTCTTCAATGTGTATGATTGCATATCTTATGGTTTTCGGTTATTATTTTTATATTAAATGTATTTTTTTATTTTTGTAAGTTTCCATTGTACAACACCCTGCACATCTTTTGTAATGTTGTACAAGTGCTTGTGTATAAATAAATAGTGCTGTGCCTGTCCCGAAGCAAAGTTTTTCTATTCTATTCTAATTATATCGATAATTAGAATAGAATAGAAAAACTTTAGGCTTAGAGTGAAAGCCTCGGGTATGCAATTTTAGGTATTTTTTGTATTATTATATTTCTGAAAAGAAAAGCTCGTAACGAGTAATCTTGTATCACGCAAAATTTTTATTTGATACTCGTAGCATCATCCACGATGTTGAATGCATACTTTGCTCGAGGCAGTTTGGTGTGATAACTTCGCAATGGCGCGTCAAAACTTGTGGAAAAAAAAAGAAAAACAAGCGTTTGAAATAAATCAATAGTTTTAAATATTTGAATAAACACGAAGAAGCTCATTATAATTACATGATAATAAAGGTCTAATTTGTTTTTTTGTGCCTTCTGCAAAGTTATGTATTTCACAGTTACGAGGTATTCACTATAAGACATCGTTATGTAATTCAGTGTTTATACACTAACAACGCTATCTATCGGTAATTTTTGTTTTCAACAGCAATCGACAAACTTGTAATACGTGCCTATACGTAATACACGTGTGACACCATTCTACTTATACATATGTTAGCTTGTTAGTCCGCATCGCAACAAATTACAACAGGATGGCCCTATTTATGCGAGTCAGCTATCTCTTTCAACTCGATAATACTTCGCACGGATCGGGACTCATTACATTACAGTAGAGAATATTATTGCTAAGCGATTTTAGGAACTTATACCTAACTAGTTTTTTAGTTAACCTAGTAGTAGTCGCCCGCTTGAATGTAGGTTTAATCAAACAAACTTTGGAACCACGTTTCATCCCCTTAGGGGGTAAATTTTGAAAAATCCTCTCTTAGTGCTCGCCTACATCATTTAAGGAAACCTTGTGTAAAATTTCACGCTCCTAGACCCAGTACTTTCGGCTTTGCGTTGATATGTCAGTCAGTCATTTTCTCCTTTTATATATAAAAGATTGACAGGCCTGTTGGTCTAGTGATTAGTGGCCCTGACTGCTATGCCGGAGATCATGGGTTCGATTCCCACCCAGGACAAATGTTTGTGTGATGAGCACAATCATTTGTCCTGTGTCTGGGTGTAATTTATCTATATTATGTATGTTTTTAGAAATATATAAGTATGTTTATCAGTTGTCTAGCACTCGTAACACAAGCTCTGCTTAGTTTGGGACTAGACGGCGTAGTGTGATAGTTGTAAAAAAAATAATGTTAATATTTTTTTATCGCTAAGCGATTTTAGGAACTTATACTTAACTAGCTGCTACCCATGGCTTCGCTCGCATGATGAGGCTGGTTACCCTACGCCAAACAGTAAGGTACATTCAGCAGGTGTTCATGTTGCCATTCTATATTTATGACGAGGGCTCAAACACAAAACTTTACTAACGACTTCACAAGCTTTACCACAAACAACCTAGAGGAAATGCAATTACTTGTTCAGAAAATCATGACAATATCGATCGTCTGCTATCGGAGCTAAAATTCAAGGATGGCACCAATATTACACAAATGTTATAAGGCGATATTTTGTAACAAGGTTCTAGAGTGGCGACCGAGCACCGGAAGATGCAGCGTTGGAAGGCCTCCCACAAGGTTGACCGATGACCTGGTGAGAGTCGCGGGAATACGATGAATGCGAGACGCACAGGACAGTTAGAGGCGACACCTGGAAGGGACTTATTGCTGGACGTCTTTCGGCTGAAATGATGATGATATTAATAATAATATAATAATAATATTCACACAACTATCACACAACGCCGTCTAGTCTCAAGCTAAGCAGAGCTTGTGTTATGAGTACTAGACAACTGATAAACATACTTAAATATTTCTAAATACATACATATTATAGATAAATTACACCCAGATACAGAACAAATGATTGTGCTCATCACACAAACATTTGTCCAAGGTGGGAATCGAACCCACGACCTCCGGCATAGCAGTCAGGGCCACTAACCACCAGACCAACAGGCCAGTCAATGATGAACGTTTTGTGTGCATATCTGTACGTGTGTATTTTGTAAAACACAATTAACTAGAGCATTCAAATGACATCCAGAAATGTATAATTTATTGTATTGTGTTCTGCAATAGATTTGACTTTGACTTTGTGTATATCTATAATTAATTTACGCTCAAACGGCTTTACGGATCTGGATAAAATTTGGTACACGAGCAGATCATGTTTTGGAATCATCCCTTGGGATAATTTTCTATTTTCACGTTGGCGAAGCCGTTGACAGACGCTAGTGAGGAATGAGGCCTCTACTTAGAAGAGCTAATTAGGTCACCGGAAAAATACAGATAATTGTAATAAATGTTTATTAGATTATGTTATTCGGAATAATATATCGAAAAACATAATGTTAATTATTATGAATTAACATTACACGAAACCCAGGGCCCTGGGACGAACTGCAACGAAGGAACAGGAGTGGGTTTTTAGTCAGTAAAAGTCTGGCACTATCTCTCGCTCCAACCAAGAGCGGAATTTGTCATTAGATGATTTTCCCACGTAAAAAATAATTGTTAATTATTTATTTATATATTATCAAAAAATCGTTTTATACACGATAAATCACTAATTCATTAGTTCCCAACATAACCGCTTCTGATTTAGAAATAATAGTTTACAACTTCTCGGAATATTTAACTATTTTACGGCTTGCAATTTTCCGGTGCTTCACATGTGCTGCAGAAATCCAAAGAAAACTGGTATTCAACTGAGACGGGAACAAAAACCCAAAATTTTGCGAAATGGCTGGATAAAGAATGAGTAATAAATGCTTTGAAATTTTGAGAATATTATCACACGTAACATAATCAACCTTTTAATGTTCCCACTGCTGGGACTCAGGCCTCCTTTCTTTAGGAGAGGGAATGGGCCGTAATCCACCACGAGGGCCCAGTGCGGTTTGGTGAATGTCACATGTCTTCGAATTTTTGGTTCTAGGACATGTTTCTCACGATGTTTTCCTTCATCGTTTTGAGAGCAGTGGTGATAAAATAAATTACACAAAGTAATGCTGCGCCTGGCTGGGTTGAACCCGCGACGTACAATTCATAAGTCGGGGCCGTTACCACTCGGCCACCACTGCTCAACCAATATATAACTATCACCACATAACACAATAATAGATGTCTATTATAAAGGCGAAAGTTTGTGACTGTATGTATGTTTGTTGCTTCTTCACGCTCGAACGGCTTAACAGATTTGGTCGTGACACTCGGGTAGACAATGTCCTTGAATAAGACATACGTTACTTTTTATCCTGGAAATTTGTTCTTTTGGTTTTTTTTTAGGTGGGAAAATCATCTTATGACAAATCGCGCCTTGGGCGGAGCAGGAGATAGTGTCAGACTTTTACTGACTAAAAACTCACTCCTGTTCCTTCTTTGCCTTCGTCCCAGGGCCCCGAGTTTCACTTTTACACTACCCGTGGACCCAGTAGGCTTCGACCCTGCTGGGCCCCTACGATTTGCTGGCTCCTTGAGGCGCGCGTGGAACAGTACGCTCCGTCGATTGGGTTCGGTCCGGACGGTCACCGGACGGTCGCACGGCGAGCCACCCATTGCTCGCCGCCCGCAAGCCCGTGATGTTCCTTTGGTACAATTTCCTACTTTCAAGTCACTAGCAGCAGTTAGGAATTAACAGTTCTACAGCAGCATCAAGGGAGCTTGATGTAGAAATTATTTTAATTACATTTTCCATGATTTTTTCTCTAGCTGCAACGTTTCAAACGCGCGCAGAACTACGTGTTATATTTCAATGAGCAAATTACAGCGCTAATTATCATAATAGCGAGTAATTGCGAACTTATACTGAAAATGCGATTAACACTTCTGAAAACGATTACTTTCTTGGCTGCAATTATGACTTAATTTTCAAGAAATTATAATAATGCAATGTTCGATAGAACATTAAAATAGGTAATTATGAAAAACAAAAGTATGTAGCGACATCTATCCGCGCGATTAGGACATATAGAACAGCCCGAAATATATCAGCCCTGTCGGGCAGTTGCCCACCAGACATAACACCCGTCTGGTCGGAGGATCCTCACTTTTCAACGGACGTTTGCGGGACTTCACTCTCTGTTCCACATACCTCCAAAAGTAAAACATTAATATTATCAGGGTGAGACTAGTAAGGGTGAAGGGTGTAGGTATTACTCCCATAGTATGGATTGCAAATAAAGTATAGCTGAGTAGAACGGAGTCCGCTCCGCTTTGCTCCGGCAAAGCTGTGAAAAGTAGTGAATGTTTGCACTGAAACGGAACGTACTTCGCTCCGCTTCAATCTACTCCGCTACGCATTGTTCCTCTCCGCCTAAGAAGAAACCGACTCTTACGTCTTGCAAATTTTCTAAATAGTTAACTTTCGCAAGAAACTTTAATTAGTGCACCCTTTTTTTGGTGAACTATCAACAAAGACTTTTACCGTTTTGGGTGGAGCGGGAGAGTTTCAAACTATTACAGACTAAAACGGACCTGTGTTCCTTTAGTTGCCCTTTGTGCTTCAGGGCCGCAATAACTCTTTTAAATAAACCCGGGGGCTCACAAAACACGACACGCTAAGGTCTGATCATTACGCGGTTATATTAGAATTTTTACTTGACAACAATGTAATCTAAATTATTTTGAAAGTTTTTATATCTAGGGGGGGGGACAGAAATCCTGAATGATGAAATGACAGTCTTATAATATTGAATGTCATGAAAGACTTAGAAATATTGATTGCCCTGGAGAGGTCACTAAATGGAAAATCTTGTAAACAACTGAGTCATCCTATCCCTTTATAATTGGTAATATGTATGAGAATATCGTTCGTGCCTTATCTGAGGCAAATAGAGTAAGGAAAATAGAGGTAGGTAGGAACACTGATTGAGGCGTACTGGGCCACCAGGCTGAAGTTTCGTCTGTGGTGTTCGAATTTTTGGATCTGTATCCTAGATCCAA
The DNA here is from genome assembly GCA_961205895.1 of Mythimna pallens. Lineage (NCBI taxonomy): Eukaryota > Metazoa > Arthropoda > Insecta > Lepidoptera > Noctuidae > Mythimna > Mythimna pallens. Next base: position 5,039,071 of record OY540824.1, read on the forward strand.
AAATTCGAAGACATGTGACATTCACCAACCCGCATTGTGTCCGCGTGGTGGATTTCAGCCCATTCTCTCTCCTAGAGAAGAAGCTTGAGTCCCAGCTGTGGTAACATTAAAAAGGCTGATTATGCTGATATTATAATAATAAATATTATAATAGAATAATGACTTTGTATATTTCTGAAAACACACGATCAGACTGAGATATAAGCCTGGCTTTCCTTTATTTGTCTGTGGTGGGAGCGATTCCTTGGGTCCCTGCTTGTCTATGCTTGATGTTGATGACCGGGAACCTTGAAACGAGGTTTTCTCCCAAAGATATCAGGAGTGTCGTTAACGGTACGTCTAGATGCAAGTCTCCAGGTTACGATGGCCTGAGTATCGAGCCCCTCAAATTTGCAGGCCTTCATTTTCTTGAAGTTCTAACAATGTTTAATTTCTGTGTGTCATTCTTATGTCCCTAGTATTATGACTAGAACATCAAATTGGATGATGTCTCGAACATAAAAAAACCACAGGCCTGTTTCTCTGGCTTCTGTGATCGCGAAAGTCGTTTCTCAATAGGCAACTTAACAACTATGTACATTTGCTTGCTCGTAATCTATATTGTGTTGAAATTGTTCTGTCAGCTACTACACAGACAGAAATCTGTAACGTAAGTTGGTTCCTCGACTTATCGAAAGCGTTTGATGACGTTCAAAGTAAGATTGTTTCATTCTTATTTCAGTGTGGGTAAGAGACAGAGCTATACAGGTTGTCTAGCGCCATCTCTTGCCCACTCTGGAAATAAGAATGAAACAATCTTATTTTAAACGTCATGGTACAGGGCCTGGTCTCCTACACTATGCTTTGGGGGATATTTGGATGCAAAAAAGATGAGCATCCCTGGTGAGCCGGGTGCGCACCAGCTCCAACGTTAGTTAGCGCTGTATTGCAAGCAGGCTGGATTGCTTGTATGTGAATATTATTGCAAGTTTTCTACTTCGGTGCTGAGTTTTTAGCTGGGATTAGCATACTAAGTTTTTTAAGTAGCTTTAGGATACTAACACAGTATTAAGGGATTATTGTTGTTTGTACATTTTGAGTTTTAGTTACTTGCACAATAGATAATTAAAGTAGCATTTTAGCATCAATAACGACTATTATTAAGCAGATTAAAACGTTTTTGCATTACCGCTAATTGGACATCAATTTTCCTAAAGATTTTGGTTCTAGATAACCCCAACATAACCACACAATACATACTACGAACATGAACACTGCTAAAAATTTTAACACGGCATAAACTATTTTAGTAAGTGCTGTTTTGGGAATACATTTATTGTGCGTACAGCTAAGGAGTGGAATTCCCTCCCGGTGACCGTGTTTCCTGATAGCTACGACCTAGGGGTATTTAAGTCATGATGAAAAGGTTACTTTTAGGCCCCCTCCGATCACCATGTACGGTAAGCCGATCCCCTGGGAGAAGCAAGCCAAGTACCTCGGAGTGATCCTCGATCAGCACTTGTCCTTCGCCGAGCACATAAAGCAGGCTCGCTCGCGAGCCGCTTTCGCTCAAGGTAGGCTCCATTATCTCATGACTGCCCGCAGCAAACTGTCACTTAAGTGCAAGCTGCGCCTCTATACTCCAGTAATCCGCCCGATCATGACGTATGCCTGTGCCATCTTCGCACACGCCAAGCCCCGCTTCCTCCATAGGATGCAGACCCTACAAAATAGGACCCTCCGAAAAATTCTCGGTGCCTCATTTTACGTCCGAAATGAGAATCTACATTTAGATCTCAAAATCGCCACCATCCAGCAGTTCATGAAACGCCTTTGCAAGCGTTTCTTTGATACTGCTGTGAAACACCGCAACCCCCTTATAGTATCGGCAGCCCGATACGAACCCTCCCGCATCTCAAAGATTCGCCGTCCTAGGCATACTCTCGTCACCCCCGATGACCCCACTACCCTGCTCCAAGAGAGCCGTAAGGAAACCAGTACAGTTCGCAGACAATACAGACCGCCGTCCTTCCGTCCTCGCCGCCGAGGCCCGCCGCGACAATCCCGTAAACGTCCTCCCCGTCCCAGCCCGCGTTGCTGAGCCGTAGTTTTAAAATTCCCCAATAATAATAATAAAATCTTTGTTCGATCCAGCCCGTCCCTTGCTGCAAGCGACGCCCTAAGCGCGAAGCCTATCCAAACATAGAAAAGGTATGACTAGTCCTTGTTAGTATTTTGCTGGTGTCCGCAACTCTACGTCTAAAGCGCGTTTAAGGCGCACATAAATGGAAAGTTCGATTGTAAGCAGTATGCTTTAACTCCATGTTAGGCAGCCAATTTCAGCTTAATATGATTCAACAGGTTGAACGTCACACGCTGCCACTTTAAACGGGAGTTTTCGAAAGCAATAAAATACCCAATATCGTGTATACCGTAAAACTCAATATTCAACGTTTGAAACTTTTTGGCTAAAAGGATATGGGTTGAATTGCATTTTAACTCAATGTACTCTGAAAGAAGGACGATGTCACTCAAGTTCTTTACTTGAATTACAAACTATGCTTTACCAACATGGAGAATACAAAATCTTATATATATTTTATAATAATAATAATATTAAAGTTTATTTAAATAAAAAAAAACGAGTCTATATGTTATGTAAACAAGCGTATTGTGTGGAATTTAAAAGGAAATTCATGGCATTGACGAGTTTCCTTTTAATTAGACAATAAAAGGGAACTCGTAAATGCCATGTACAAAAAGTCTAAACAAGTTTTATAGCAAAAATAATATCTCTGACAAGATAGCATCTAAAGTCATGCAACTTTATGAATGTCAGCAATATCAACTTTAGGAAGTGCAATACTGATTTAAAGTATCGGAAAACGAGTCTGTGAACTGTCTAAGGCTTGGTTTCATCGAGTCGAAAGCACTTTGGGAATCCTTACCGAAATATTCCCAAAAAGCTTCCGAAACGAGGCAATCAGTTCCGCTAAATTCACCATAATTGGTGAATTTAGCGGAATTTATTCGCAATAACATAAATGCTTTTCACCAACGACCAAACAAGCTGACACTCTTGAAGAAGTTACCTTGAAAACTCGAACGAATTGACCCCGATTTTTACTACTTACTAGAAAACAGAAGTGGAATTGTATGTTTATTTCTTTATGTCTTAGGAAATACTGTGGCCTTTGTGCGAGCAAAACTATCGGGATCGAATACGTTAAAAACTCACACTAAACTCTCTAAACGATTTTGTATAACCGAACTTTGAAGAGATCGAGCTCATTAAAGAACTCGCACTTGGCCCTCAGAACGATGTTAAATAAGGGAACCTTCACGAGAACGTGTATCTACATAAGCGACTTTAACGAGATAGCGTACGTTTTAAACTCACAGCAGGTTCTTTGTACTATGTTATAATTATAAGCGAATTATAACGAGGTCCAGTACGTTAAAAAACACGTATCAGACACTCTGAACGATTTTAAATAAGCAAATTTTGACGAGATCGAGTACGTTAAATAACTCGCACTACGCCCTCTGTTCGACTCAAAATAAACGAACTCTAACGAGATAGAGTACGTTAAAGAACTCGCACTAAGCCCACTAAACGACTCAAAATAAACGAACTCTAACGAGATCGAGTACGTTAAAGAACTCGCACTAAGCCCTCTGAACTACTCAAAATAAACGAACTTTAACGAGTTCGAGTATGTTAAAGAACTTACACTAAACGTAAGCGATCGGAATACAAAACATCTTTCACGGGTAGAAAACCAAAAAAGGAAACTGTTGCTTACGAACTTCTTTTTAGAACGGGATCGACATGCTTCGCGAAAACCGTCCACTGAAAAAGAATCGGCTTATTTAAAAAAAAAATTACCCCAAAAAAGTTTGTTTTGCACCACTATAAAATTTTGCATAAGTAAAAAAAAATTAAAGTGCCTCGCTATCTCCATTAATTAGCACATAAGAAAAATCGTTCCGGAAAGAACTTATAATCTACCTTACCTTTCTGGTTACCTCTTGAATGCACCCGGTTGCTACTAAATTGCTAAGATCTTACATCCTAAAACTTTGCTGTGTTCCCATTAATCAAAATTTTAATCCACCTACAACATTTTTAGTGACAACCAGTATCTCACGTAGAATTTCTACTAGACTAACAAAAAAAAATATGACATAGGTACTAGCTGCGCCCGCGGCTCCGGCCCGACAATTTTTAATTTTTCGGTAAACGTGAATTTTGTAGGTAGGTACATCTTATACTCTTTCAGATACACACCCCACTTGGTCAAATTCATAAACATTTGGTTGTTTACTCCATTTTCCACTTTAAATCTAACGAACCTTGTCTAGAAAATCTTTTAAAAAAAAAAAAACCCGCTCCAAATTGGTTTACCCGTTTAAGAGCTAGTGTGCCACAGAGAAACACACACATAGCGGTCGGGGGTATAAAAAAGTGAATAACTTACTTTTTTTTTTTGGGTTGTAAAAAATTGGCATATCTCAGGGAGTTGGGGTCATAAGTTAATCGGCCGTGGTTTAAAAATTCACGCGAACGAAGTCACGGGCAGTCACGGGCAAAGTGCTAGTACGGAATATATATGATTTAATCAATAACGATTAAATATTACGTTCAAAAAACTTTCTAACTAAATTAATTTATTAACAGGTCCAAAGAAAGATCTACAGGAAATGCTGGCTGGTTCACTGTGCTTTCGTCGCTGGCCAAAAAGGCCCGTAAACTTCAAACAGCTTGGCAGTAAAACAACGTAAGAATAACTTTATAACATCACACTGAGATGCAATGTGCAATATTCTAGCGCAAAGTTTATATTAATGACCAATCTGTGTCAATCATGGCCATTTACTCAAGTACGTTTGTGTCGAGCCGCTAGAAATGATACATTTTTCAGTTTGCAACATCTTAAGTCAGGACTCATGAGACGGCTGGTCAATCAAAAATTCAAAAAACATTTTAACGTTCTGACAAAAACGTTAAATCGATAAAGATGTTTTGAGTGGCCAATGCTGTTTAAAATTTGCGTTCTAAATCTGAAAAAAATACACAGAACCGAATGTCGAAATTAGCAGAATAAAGGTCTAACTGGGTGAAGTGGAGAGGAATGGAGCGTGAATTGGCTAATCACAGTGCTCGAAATCTAAAATCTACATCAAGGAGAAGCGGAGTAGAGATAAGAGAACTTTAAAAAAAAACAATGAACACGCGGCTTTGATCGGAGAAAACAGAGTCGAGTGCCGAGCGGAGACCAAGAAGCGAAGTGTAGCTCAAATCCAAAACCCCGCTCTGCTTCAATGGAAATAGTTGCCACTTTTCACTGCTCTTCTTTCCTCCACTCCGCCCAGCATTATACGTGGTGACAAAAAAGTTAAACCGAAAAATAATTGAGAGGGCAATGCCGTTTAAAAAATGATTTCTAAATCTAAAAATATACACAAAACCCTTGTCACACAGTCAGCAAGATAAGGCGCGAGCCGTAAGCTAATCGTACAATGTGGACGCCGAAATCTACAACATTATAATGCCATTTGCTGCCTGAATGGCAAAGGCGATCGTATAGTTACTTACCTTCTGCCTATACATGGCCGCGGCTTTAGTGTTGTACTTTTGCGGTAAAGTCAGCCCCGGCTTAAAGTCTGGGGAGCTCTCGAAGAACTCTCGGGCTTTCCCGTTCCCTCCGACCTGTAGACAAACAAACAAATGCATTTAACAATTGTTTTACAATTTATGATATACTAGTTCACCCGGCAATCGTTATTCTGCCGTGAACCTACATTATCAAAGAAATCGAACATAAGTTTAAAACGAAACAAGAATACAAAAATCGCTTTTAAAAAAGGGTGTTGGGGGGGGGGGGGGGAAATGAAAAATACTCAACGACTTATTCTTATACCTATCACACATACAAAAAAAAAACATTAAAATAGGTTGAGCCGTTCCGGAGGAGTGCGACCATAAACACAGTGACACAATAGAAGATAATTATGAATGATTTTTTTTCTACTGGATTGTTTGTGCGTTTTTTAGAACAACCGCTAAATTGAGCGTTTGTATTTTAGGGCCGTGCCTCACTGGGACACCATGATACGCCGTCATGGCGTCCAAATATGTATGGTTGACTGTGTGACCGTGGCTAGGTAAGGTACATGATGATAAAACTACATGCGTTTTCTTGGCTATGCGAACTGGCGAGACGCCATGGCAGTGAGCCACGACCCTTAAGGCTTCTTCAAAAGAGTGAAATACTCGGTGGAAAGTTTTGATTGATTTCGATATCTTCGGAGAAACGTATCTCGAAGAAGAAACAAAGCCAGTACCAATCGGCGGTATTCATTTTCTAGACTAATTAACCCTCAAGCAGCCATAGCGGGATATACAGTCGGGAAGTTTTATATTTCCCAGTACTAATTAGAAGCAACGCAGTAGTGTCCAGTAGTCGTAATAGTACAGATCTATGAGATTGAGAATCTACTACTAAAACGGAATACGAACCAAAAATCACAACTTCAAGGTCATCTTCAATAAGTAGGCCAGAACGGAACTGAATGTCTAACAGATCACGCATAGCAACATAGCATTGTCTCAAATCTGTGTGGTTCTTAGCTTAAAAGACCATCTCAGACACTAATCTGCATGATTCTCATATGATTTGCCCATTAAATGTTTACTTAATTGACTTTAAAAGAGACTTTGACCTGTGAGTTTGTTTCGTGGTTTCTTCTCAGGGTAGTCAGTTAGGGAAAACCAGCCTCACCTAATTTAAATTAACAAAAACTTTGCCATGCAAGTACTACGAGTAATAACCTATTAGCTTCTACCAGCGGCTATTTCCACGTGAATGCTGGTTATAGCGGACACGAAGTCGAATTCGAAGACGAATAAAAAGTTTCCTATGTCCATCCTTGGAGTCCTAATTTCCTCCGTACCAAATTTCAGCAAAATCGTATCAGAAGTTTAACCGTGAAAGCGCAACCGGCAAACAGAGTTACTTTCACATTTATAATGTATGAATTAGCAAAATAAACATCATTTATCATTTGTCAAAAATAAAGATACACCACAAACAGAGTCAACGTTAACACAAGAAAAAAACATAATCGACAACGAAAACACAGGAGCATAGTATTAAAAATACTGATTACATAGCAACAATCCTAAACTAATGCGCTTCACCACCAACGATTGTATCACTGCTTGCTTGGTGACATCGCAGTCAAGCACTAGTTTATATGAATTAAAAAATAAAGTCCCCGATCGCGCCAGCCGGAATACGTACCATCTTGAATAGGAGCTCGCCGTCGAAGGATAAATATACACTTTATTACTGAATCACAAATGATACAGCAGTAAACGTCAATCCCGCCCGAAGCCACGGTGAAGAATGGCGTCTTTGCTCCAGGAGCACTCGTTTATCAAGATCCCAGTAAGAGGAACTTGATCATTATTATATAGTGCTACCTGTCTCCGTGTATGCACTATTGTAATCTTCGAATTAAACCGAAGATACTACGCCTCGGAGTGGCTTGCATCTACAGCATAAGATTTATGTATTTACATACAGACGAGGAAGATTCAGAAGGTCTATTTTGTTGTTAGGTATCGTATTTTGGGACTGACGACTTAGACAGATGGACCGTGTGGATCAAGACCAAAGAATGTTTAAGGACGGTGCTACCACAGGAGAAACATATACGTGATAAATTACGGGAGATTATCATCATTTAAACTTTCCTTGACTAGTCTAATGAGGTCAAAAAAAAAACGATTTAGTAAAAGCTATACTTCTTCTACTTGACCATTTATGATCTAGTGGTAACTGCCTCGACCGACAAGTTGTAGGTCGCGGGTTCAAACCCAGCCAGGCGCATTATTTTGTCTAATTTGTTTCATCACCACTGCTCTCGAAACGGCATGTCCCGACATGTGACATCCACCAAACCACACTGGGCCGTCGTGGTGGTTTACGGCCCATTCCCACTGTTAGAGAGGAGGCCTGATTCCCAGCAATGGGAACATTACAAGGCCGATTATTATTATTAATATACGTCTACTTAATCGGTTTATAAAACTAATGTGATATTGATATTTTTATGTTGAAATATATATTTTCAAATATAAAAGTAGGAATAAGAAACAGGTGGTGGTGGTGGGTGGTTCCATCAGGTGGGATCGCAGTCAAGCACTAATTTATACCAAATAACAAAAAAATAAGAAATCCTGAGACGTATGCCTATTTGAATTATTCGTGGCAACTGTAACTGTGGGATATTTTTATCAATGTCTAAGTGTTAAACATCTGTAGACGCAAGCGCATTTACAAACATGGCGCCAGTACTACAGAACTGTATTGACGTCAACGAGTGAATCACACTTTGAAATCTCCTGCCCTTCTAACATTTAAAACGACATAAACGTAGGGTTCCGTACCGAAAGGATAAAAACGGGACCCTATATCTATCACTCCGCAGTTCTTTTGTCTGTCACCATGAACCGTAATAGTTAAACAGCTGAAATTTTCACAGATGATGTATTTCTGTCGCCGCTAAAACAAATACTATAACATGAATAAAATAAGTACTCAAGTGTGTCTCACCATCAATGATTGCATCACTGCTTACCACCAGGTGGGATCGCAGTTAAGCACTGGATTATATAAATTTAAAAAAAAAAACATGTTTTTTTTTTGTTTGTTTTTTTTTGTGCTACGGACTGTACGGAACTTTTCGTGCGTGAATCCGACTCGCACTTGGCCGGTTTTTAATAGAAAAAATGATAGATACTCGTAGTTGGTAGTTGATGATGGATAGTGCTGGCTCCAGTAAGTCAGAGCGGCGCAGTGCGATGTAGTGCCTTGGCAGCTGGCAACGACCAGGACAGGTTCTTCATGGCCCTCCGTGTGACTGGCCGAAGGTGCAATGTGCTTAGCCAAGGTCACTGTGAGGCTAAAGATGATGACCAGGAAGGCATACTGGTGGTCAGGATACTCTTTAAAGCCGTGAGAGCTGTTTGTGTGGCTTGCTGTTCGAAAGCTTGAGGAAATGATGATGACATCACGATTTGTTGTTACAGCGGCAACAGAAATCTGTAAAAATTTCAACTATCTAGCTATCACGGTTCATGAGATGCAGCCTGGTGACAGACCGACAGGCAGACAGACCGACGGACATGGAGTCTTAGTAATAGTCTCGTTTTACCGTCTGAGTACGGAATCCTAAAAATGTACGCAAGTACTCCAAATTGTCGTCGAACAAGACACTTGAACTACTGCATCACAGCTTAGACTAACTCGAATCATATTATAAAATTCAAGGAACGGAAACGATGAACACCCCCTATATGCAATGCATGTTCCATCAATTTAACAATTGAAATACACTTGAACTAACTTGCACAACGAGTGAGAAATCAGAAGAGGACCTGAAGTGTTCTAGATGATTCTAACAACCACTTACTGGTGTTTACAGACATGCATCTATTGCATGTTCCTGTGATTGAATTATAGGGCCTTAACATGATATGTTAAATTGTTAAGCGTCCGAGCGAGAGAGAGGGATGGAGCTACATACCCAATATAGCTCAATCCCTTTAACAGTATTCTGTTTAGTTTGTCAAATGGATTGCGTTAAGAACTCGTGGCAGAGCCTAAGGACACTATCTTCAGCATTGTTTTATTCCTTGACATTGGGACCCAGTTATTCGAAGGTGCTACCGGCAAATACGTCCAATCACGTATTAGCGTCTATGCAAATTGTAACACACTATAAAATCGAATTTGCTCAATTTGTGCTACGGGCGCGTCGTGGTGTTGCTACTTTATATTTGTCACCTTATTTTTTTATTTATAATTCATCTGTTATTTTTATTTCCATTTTCTATCCAAATCTTTTTGTACACTGCACTGTTTTTATGTCGACACGGCCACCTGCTCACGCTGTGAGCTCATCGCATTATGCGTGAGGCCGCAGCGCTATGCTTAGCGTTCGGCCTTTTTGCGCGGATGTGACGCATATCTTCCCTATCCATTTATTATGTTTGTTAACTAATTTTAAAATTGCGTCATTTCGCGTAAAGAAACTTTTTTTCTTTCTTTCTTTTTCTTTCTAATTGGTTGTTTTTTTTTTAATTTTTAATGAGTTCAGACTTTTATTTATCTGTTAGCGCAGTGTTCCGCAAGTGTGTCCCACGGCACACTAGTGTACCATAGTTATTAGTTGGTGTGCCTCGAAAAAATAAGGTTATCTCTTAAAGTTGATAGAAGGAAGAAAAATGTAGTTGACCTACAGACTAGGTTCGAAATCCCTTCTCCGAGGGCATTCCATTTGGACATCAACGAGCAGGGAGAACTTACGGATCGCATATTAAAATTAAGTTTCAGAAACTCATTTAGAACTTTTTTTAGCTATGTGCATTTTATGGCATGCTATTGCAATACTTTTGCCATTTACAACGACCTATTTATGTGAATTAGGATTTTGTTGATTAATAATGTGTAAATAAGCGAATTTTAAATTTATAGTATACCTACAAATTTTCTGTTTTCCTAGATAAACATTGAAAACAAAATGTTGCGGAAGACTGTGTTACGGCCTGTTCACGACTTCGAACTTAGCGACGAGCGGGACGGCATCGGTACGCGGGTGCGCGGCGCAGCGCTGTGAGCGGCGTCTCGTAGCGTGTTTCAAACATTTTCATACTCGTATTTTTGATCTTACCGCTCGTCGCCCCGCGCTTAGCTACCGCTCACAGCGGCAAGTGAACGGGCCGTTAGAGTTTGGCTTTTGCACTTAGTACATCATGTAGCATTGCACGTAGCCCACGGCGGTCATTAAACGGTGGAAGTTTGGGTTTAAGGATTTGTATTTTCAGTATTGTGTCACCCAGTTGTGGTTCGCGAAGGTCAAATAGCCATTCGCTCTATGTAAAGTTGTATTTAGCTGCATCCAGTTCAACTGGAAGCCGACTGCCACATAATTCAGAAAAAGACTCCTGGGTAGAGAACCTAAATAAATCTGCCTGTCAGGACAACATATATGCAAAATTTCATAATCGTCTGTTCAGCGGTTGACTTGTGCATTAAAGTCGAATGACGATTACCACAAATTAACAGATATTTTAGAATAAAGCTCGTTGTAAAAAAAATTCAAAGCAACAAAAGAACAAAATTATGAAATCTCAATTGACTTGTTTGTTATTGTCCTAGTAGTGTAGCGACATCTATGGCGTCACATAATAACTAATCCTGCATCGCGCAATTAAAGTTCTCCGCGCGATTAGAACATATAGAACAGCCCGAAATCATCTATCGGGCAGTTGCCCACCAGACATAACACCCGTCTGGTCGGAGGATCCTCCCGTTTCAACGGAGGTTTGCAGGACTTTACACTCAGTTCCGCCTACCAACAAAGTCGTTTTAAAGTCAAATAAAGAAAGCAAATGGAACACACGCATAGCTACTATCACGCTATAATACATTGACAGGTACATTACACAGGTATAAGTTTGTACGGAACCCTCAGTGCGCGAGTCCGACTCGCACTTGCCCAGTTTTTTTTATTTAATGCATATAAACTAGTTCTGACTGAGATCCCACCTGATGGTAAGCAGTGAAGCAATCGTTGATGGTGAGGCGCACTATTTTATTAAGAGCCTATTCACTCTAGCCTTGAAGACGCCTAAATTATAACCATCACGTGTTATGTCAGGCGCGCAAGCGACAAAGAGTGATGGAGCTATACACGCTATATAGTTCCATCCCTTTAACAGTTCAGTTTAGGTCGTAAATTGCATCGCGTTAAGAGGTCGTGGCTGTAATACTGACACTGGGGCCAAGTGAACATTAATGGCTCTTTAACGCGACAATCAGTAGAGCTAATTATGCCACTGCATTTACGATAATTAGCAACTTATCAGCCCCCCTAGCCAAGTTACAATCATTTTGTTCGCGCCGAACGCCTCGAGTAGGCCACGCCTCCGATTCCTTTGTTCTAACGACGTGACTGAGCGTTGAGATGACGTCAGAACAAAGGAATCGGACGCGTGGCCTACTCGAGGCGTTCGGCACGAACGATACGATTGTAACTTGGCTAGGGGGGCAGGTTCCATAACTAAGATAGGAACCAGATAAATCTGCAATAGCGGTCATAGGCCCTCCTACAATTGTTGACATTCTTAATTTAAAAAACGGAAATAAAAAAAAGGTGCAAGCATTTTTTTAAATACTATCTTTTTTTGGCCGGTATCTTTTGTAAATGAAAAGATACGATTTTGGTGCGTATTTCAGTAATTAATTTACTCTTCTTCTACTCGCTTAGCGCTAAATACTAGTTCGTATTTCAACCACTACACAACTTTTCAGCTTCAGCGACTTTTTTGAACTGCTGTCACAAAATATAACCTTCGCAATTGCATTAGTAACGCAAAATAACACAAAACAGTCAATGTTAAATAAACAACGTGCCAATGTCAATGTTGATATTGAATATATCATGTTATTATAATAAATAAATAGCTTCTTAATGATTTTATACACTATTTTCTGTTTTAAGTTAAAATAAAATACGAAAGTAATGTATAATTTTTTTTTAAATTTGAGTACTTAACTGCTGTAATGACGATTAAAACCAAACAAAGGAAAAAAAGACATGTAAACATTGATTTGTGATACAGGTTTAACCTAGTCATGATAAATATATCTAATGTAATAATAATGTATGGGTAGGATTAATTTATCAAATGTACCTCGCAAAAGGAAAATATATATATGGATAGCCATGAACAATTCGCAAACATCGTCGACCGCATCGTCGCTTTAATCGAATGGTCAAGCGCGAACCTACCAACAATAAACATAAAAAACATATTCAAATATTTCTTATTTTTTTTAAATAATACTGCATTAACTAGTGCTTCACTGCGATCTCACCTGATGGTAAGCAGTGATGCAATCGTTGATGGTGAAGCACACTGGTTTATTAAGAGTTTCAAAAATTACGTTATTGAAACTTCAACGGTCCGGACTCAGCGTTTCGCTTCGTCGTTTACATCGAAGGACTGGAACAATTTGCTTGCTGCGGTCTTCCCGTCCAACTATAATTTAGGTGCCTTCAAGGCTAAAGTGAATAGGCTCTTAATAAACTAGTGCGCCTCACCATCAATGATTGCATCACTGCTTAACATTAGGTGAGATCGCAGTCAAGCACTGGTTTATATCAAATAAAAAAATTATAATCGAATAATAAATTCCTATTCATTTACTTCATCACTACACATAGAGGTGAACAGAAACTCCAGAACGTCACTTGTAACGATCTCGTACATACACAAGAAAGGCCAGATCATAGTACCAAGGGCCTAAAAAAGTATCCAAAAAAAACCAGGTAATTTTTTTTTATTTATATTGAAAAGCAAACTTTAAACCTGCCCTTTTTAAAAAATAACTGGTAGGTTCGCGTTTGACCACTATCTCACCTGATGGTAAGCGATGATATGGCCGACGATGGAGCACGCTTGATTAGCGTAACCTATGCACTCTGGAATTAAAGACTCCTAGGTTATACTATCAGGAAACATAGACTTCGGCAGGGACTACGCATAACGAATGTGTTCCCAAAACGGTTTGAAGGCATGGTTGGCGCAGGTTCGATCGGAACAAATATTTGTATGGCCTTTAGATTGTTTAGTTTATTTTCAATTTCCTAACTTATTTATACACATTATGTCTAAATCTCTCATCCAACACTCCTGTCGCAGGTCTGCTGGAAGAAATTTCGTTTGAAAGAGCACCTCTTGCTCTTCTATCTTTATTTGTTCTTTTCGATTTTAAGTGTTTGTGTGTAAGTACATAAATAAATAAAAAGTTGTTTCAGGTCTGGATATCTTGTGTGTATGAATTTAAATGTTTATAAAAGCAGCACGATACAGGAGTAATTCGTTGTGTATTCCCCTACATAACGAATTATACGAATTAACGAATTTATAAAAAAAAAAAAAAGATTTGTGACGTCCATTATGTTTTAGAATATACCTAATATTACACGAATGAGTTAGTTTTGTTTGTCACATCCAATACTAATAGACACTTATCTCATCATCATTGTCAGATTATATCCGCATTAACATGTACTACTGAATCGCACTATCTTTTAAATAACATAAGATTAGCTGTGTGAAAATGAACTTTATTTTATTCAGGTTAAGATTTAAATACCACTGTCAAATCCGTTTTATAGTGGGATGATAATTATTATATCAGTCTGCCTCTGCCTGTTTCTCCGCTTACTTATTTTAAATTATGCAACGGAAATTAGTGTGATTTTTTACTAATAAAAAGAGCAATAAAGGAGGTAGGTTTCCGTGTACTAGCGTAGTTTATTGCATAATAATATATTATTGCAAAGTGGCAGTGGGCACAAGACACATTACTCGCAAAATGCGCAGATAAGACCGAAAGGTTCTGAAGTGGCGACCGCGTACCTGAAGACGCAGCGCTGGAAGGACTCCCCCACAAAGTGGACCAATGACTTGGTGAGGGTCCGATGGATGCGAGACGCACAGGACCGTTCGTTGTGGCCGGGCATTTGGATGTGGCCTATGTCCAACAGTGGACGTCTTTCGTATAAGATGATGATGAAAAATCTTGTTACGAACTGGATGGTCATCCACTTAGACATACAGTCCTAAGATTTAAAAGACCAAATGATTTTTTTTAAAAGAACATACACTTACACAAAGAACACATAAACCCACTTGTAATATCTATTGGTAATATTTTTTATTTAATACGGTTTCAAGAAAGCCTTTAAAAAAAACTTTCGTAAATAAAGTATAGTACACACAATAAATTTCTCAAGCTATTTCTCACATAAAAATTACTGAACCATTAAGTTTTACACCTTACGTTTCCCGATAACAAGTGCAAGAAATGCAACACGTTGCTGATATAAAACTGTCAGGCGCTGACTTTATTTGTATAGTTTTTCTAGGCTCGAAATAAACGAAATTAACTTGTTTGCTCTTAAAGAATGACAAGATTCTGCGAATGACAAGATTTTGCGAAATATTTAACATCACTTTCCATTCACTACTTAAAATCAGTGTGGATCATTCCTCAAAATACCTACCATCTCAGACACTAATCTGCATGGTTCTCGTATGATTTGATCATTTCATGATTACTGTTTAAACTTTAAACGAGACTTCGACCCCTGAGTTTGTTTCGGTGTTTCTTCTCTGTGTAGTCAGTTCAGTAGGAAACACCGGCCTCATCTAGTTTAAACCGACGAAAAAATTGAGGTATAAAACTGTTTTGTTGAACCTATTTGCAAAATAAATTAGAAAGAAAATGAGATTAGAGACTTTGTTTATTCTAACAAATAACAAAGTCTTTTGATCTAGTAAATGCTAAACAAATATAGTTAAGAAATGCGCCTTACGTTCATAATTCAATTATACAAGCACAGAGTTTCAAAATTCTGTAGTAGAGCAGTAACAAAAATATCAGTCAGAATTATCATCATCATCATTTCATCCGAAAGAGGTCCACTGTTGGACATAGGCTTCAACCAAGTATCGCCATAATGACCGGTCCTGTGCGTCTCGCGTCTATCGAATTCCCGCAACCCTCACCAGGCCATTAAATTCTGAAATGTCAAATATCAAGTACTAATAGTGGTGATCATGAGGTTTGACTCCCTGCTTGCGCAATGCGTATCTTTCAGCTATCTAGATTGTATTTATACCCTGTTGATAGCAATAACCACGATATCTTAATGCCAATCAAATCGGCCTAAATTTTATTTGCATTTGGAAGGCATTTTTACACAAATTTACTCCCCCCATTATGAGTGGATAACACCATCTACTGGCATTGCCAGAACAGCATAATTCATTTTAAGTTTTATTCGCCGACATTCGCTCTCTCATTGTCTTTCTATTGTGTCTCTAATTACTTAGTTTTTGAGTGGCCCGAGTTCCCATACTTTCCTTTATAAATTTACCACTATTTTGAAAATGTGTTACAGCAATTAGCAATACTCAAAAAGTTAACAACAGTTTACTAAGAATTGTCTTCCTGTAGCTAAGGTTGGTAAGGTACCTGACTTAACTGTCTTTTCACAAAATCCCCCAATATGAATGAGATAGGCCAGTCAGCCTTTGGTTGTCTCAAAATGAATATTATAAAGAAATAAAAACTGTTAACTGTTTGAACCAAGGAGGTAACTTGAGTCCTGGCACAAGGAAAGAGAAGATCAGGCACTCTTATTTTGAGTGAAGACTTTCGCACACAGCAGTGAGCCTAAGTCGGCCTGTGGATGATGATGATGAACCTGAGTCAGGTCAAAATTCCTAGGGTCATGGGTTTACCTAAGGTCCTAGGGCCTTGGGTTTACTTATGAAAGAGAAACCCATGGTCCTGAAACAAAAAGGCAAAGAAGGAATATAGGTGTGGATTTAGTCAATAAGTCTGACACACCCTCCCGCCCCGCCCTAGTGCGCAAGAGAAGTCATTGGATGATTACCCACTGTATAAAATAAAATGTCAAAATCCGAAAATCAATTAAATAACAAAAAGTTACTATTGATAAATCAATGGGTAAAACAAATTGTCTGTGGAATAGGCCATAGTATGAAAGCACTTGAAACTGCTGTTATAAAGTGAATGGCACTCTTTTCTATTACAAAACATGGTTATACAATTTTCTTAATTTAAGTCAAACATTTATGAGAAATATAGAATTGACAAAGAACAAGATTACGGCTAAAACCGTGACTGTATTGTAGTAAACTGGTAAGCAGACTAATTCTGACACCAACCTTCACTGGAACCTCATGGTGGATTATGACCCATTCCCTCTCCTACAGAAGAGGCCTGAGTCCCAGCAGTGGCTACATTATAAGAATGACAAGGTTTTAGTACTATCCTAAACATTCTGATTAATTAACTTTCTACAGCCTCTTATTGAGGTGTGAAATATCTCATTACAGATTTATTCTGCAATCTATGGTCTTCTACATATTTTTTATGCATTCTTCATAGGTCCAACTACTATAATTATGTATATCAACTTGGATTTTCAAGTCAATTTTCAGTAACTTCAATTAAGCTAAACTTTATAAAAGTCAATTATTCCAAGCTTAAATAATGGATCAGTATAAATCTTTAGCCAATTTAAGAACTATGTAGTTGCTGACATATGAAAAAACGATTTGTATGTTGTTCAAATGAAAATGTTAAGATGGATGTGTGCAGTGACAACAATTGATAAAGTGAGCAAATAAAACTAGTCCAGAAAATTTGAAAGTGGCACCTGCGACTAGTTAAATTTAATAATTGAGATAAGTTGAAAGGGAATAGTTTGTACAAGTTTTTAATGATACTAAAAGAGTTTTCTATATAAATATATAAAAGGAGAAACTGACTGACTGATATATCAATACACAGCTGAAATTATTGGGGCTAGGAGTGTGAAATTTTGCCCAAGTTTTATTTTATGACGTAGGTGAGCACTAAAAGAGGTTTTTCCAAAATTCTTCCCATAAGAGGATGAAATTGAATGTCAATATGTCATATTGACAATAATAAGAAAAGCTAAACTCCATATTACAGTGTTTAACTAATCTAAATCAGTACTACTGTGGAGACATTTCTATGCATATTTATTGCTTTTTGATAAATGTTAAATACCAAATATACTTTCCTATAATTTTTAAATGACAATACTTTCAGTCCATGTCAGTAGGTCATCAGGTAAAGTATAAGATGTCCTGATCTGGAAACATTAATGTAAGTAATTTGCATGAGACAGTTTAGCATTACATTGTTGATTCCCTAACTTGACAAGGTAATACTAAAATGCTGATCAACAGTTCAATTGCAAAAGCGGAGTAAAATGATGTAATTTCTTGACACAGTCGCCAGTATTAAGGTTTGCATGCAAACTTTTTGAAGTTTTAGCAGTACTTTGCTGCAGTCTCGCCTGGGAATAAAACTAAGTAAAAGGGCAGTTTACCATCATTTTCTCAAGCTCCAAGTCCTTCCATTTGTCCATAGTAACGCTCCGTACAAACGAAAGGTGGACCCCCAGACTGCGGTGGACTCCCGAACATTCCAAGCATATCCAGATGCCATACGTAACAGACACCCATTGAGGATTCAAGGTTCCACACTCGAAACACTTCTACAAATAATTACGAAAATTTTCATTATAATCACGAAATTTTTGTTAGCATACGGATATGAACTTTAACACACAATAACTTACGTTATTATCGTCGATATTTCGTATGGAGTTTAGCTTCCTGCGGGTTCTTGGTGAAGCCATTTCTTAACGGGTATTTGCTAATACAGTCTTGATATTTTAAATATTTTAATCTGAAACTGGCAGAGTACGTACACACAAAACAGAGCGAATTGCGAATTGTCAAAAATTTTCATACGTCCACTTGGCAACTTGAACAAAATATACTTTTAATGTAATTTTTTTTAATATTTTTGGCTTGGATGCTAGATCTTTTAAGCCTTGTTTTCGTATGAATAATTCATTTGTGTACCATTAGATTATGGACGTATACGTTTTAATGTTTTTATAGTATTCGGCAGCAAATGCTTCGAGTTAACCTTCTCGCCAAACTTCGCTGAGGTAGCCAAAACTACAATAACATTCTCAGCTCCAATGTACCGAGGTCTTGCCCTTTTTAATTATTTTACATATTGTTCAGTTACGCAGACACTAGAGATACAAAACTACACTAATTTTACATCACAGTATCCAATAAGAAACATTTTGAGAATAATTAAAACAGCCACTGAATTTCACTCGAAGAATTTCCACCAAAAACTTTTTCTTTAATGTCAAAATTTTGCTTAGGGTCATTCACAAAACCAGAAACCAAGGTTTATAGCCTTTAAATGAAACTTCTAACATTTTTTTAGCTGGGTTATTCAATTCTAGATTTTCATGAAAGTAACAACAACACTTAATTTTTTATTTCTTTGGATTTTCTCATTTTCTACCAAATGGTAGTTAATTATTAAACCTTCTCACCAAAGCTTTGAAGTTAGAGATGACTTACAACTTCTGGTTTAGTAATCTTCGCTTTATTATTTAATATCCCTTGGTTAAATTACTTGTTGGTAATTTTCTCAGAGTAAACTTTTTAGTTTGTGTCACTGGAAATCAAATTAAAAACTTTCAAATTCATGCGTTTTAACCCGACTTGATATTTATTTTCCTAAAAGTATGGTAATGGAATTTAAGCTTGTAACGTTCGTTGTACATGTACAGTAATTTTCAACGTTCCCAAAAAAATATTTTAGGAATCTTAGCAAACCGCGGTAAAAACCTTGCACTAATCAACAAAATATTTACATGAATCTTACACCTAATAACTTAAAATAAATACCAAACAGACAACTAAACACTTTGTAGCTCATAATATTAATAAAATAAAATAAACCTAATCTATAACTATATACACATTATTAACGTAAAGCTAAGGATATTGAACAATCGATTAGTTATTAGTCGACTAGTCAGTTCCACCACCGTGGAACCGTATTGCAACGTACTCGCTTCCTGTGTACCGGTAGTCACACTTTAAAAAAAAAATAACTATTAAGATCCAAGACCACTAAGCTTTTGAACAACGCACTGGACGGTGATTGCCAACGGACATCTCAACTGCACACGCTCCTAAGTATCATTCCTTTATACTTACCGTGTGTCATTTTGCGTGTGTATATTCACAGCAGTATATATTTATTATTAAATTAATATTTTATCGTAACCACTTACAAGCGTGTTCTTTTAAAAAACTACCTTCAGTGTTAACCCCGTATGGTTGCTAAATCATGCTGGTTACGGTCATTCATTGAAGACAATTCATCACCCCTTTATATAACTTCTGTTGGTGTTTTAGTTACTTGTTATTTTTATAGTACTTACTAGCTTTAAACGTAGTTTCCTTTTTTTACCGCTACAAATTTAAATAAAATACAATTCTCTAGCGCTCCGGTTCTGATTGTGACTTGCACAACTAAGCGCCGTAGTACATCCTCTGCCCTACGCTTATGCTGTTACTGTCACAATCAGACAAGGATAAGCCGGAAGACCAAAGAAATTTATTCGACGACTGGAATATTCTAGGGTCCCAGTTCAAGCACCTGGGAGCTTCATCCAACCGTTGAAAATCCTCCGCACCATCGACTGTTTTGCGGGACGTCATCCGGTTGGCGCCAAGTCCAGTACAGTAGTTAGTGTGCCTACTTCCATAAACGTAAATAATTTAAGAAACGGCTTTTAGTACCTGCAACCCTCGATTAATAATTTCTTATCGAGATAGTACTGCTTCTTATTTCTCTCATAAGTCATATTAGGTATATAACCCGCAAACGCTACAGGCTACATACTACTAACTAAAGTATTTATTTATTTATTTTATATTTTATTGTACCTACACATCATAATGTGGACAGGATAAAAATATACAAAAACAAAGTTATCATCTATAAGGCTGGTGTGGTAAGTTGATTGACTAAGGCGTACTTGCTAATGCGAATAATGGTCGCCTTCTGGAACACCAACTTCAAATGGCTGTTATAAGCAAATGTTTTGTAATAAGAAGTAATAATTGTGAGAATTTTTCATAGAAAACTGGACGCACGTTAAAGAAATAATTCAATCGACGATTTCCAGTGTGGTAGAATTTCTTCTTAGAAATATATAAGCTATAATAATTTCGTCTTACCTTGCTACTCCAAAACGAACGGCTCTCAATATTTTAAATTAGTATAACAAACGAAATTATCGAAACCTAGTCGTTTTGGATCAGACGTCTCAGATTTCACTAAGAAGTAAGTGAAGCAGTGGTAGGATGGAAAATGGTCACGGTGAACACTGATCATAGCTGGAGCCCAATCGCGCTATTTTTTTTCAACTGAATCGCAATTGAACCGCTGCCATATCTCAACTTTTTGACCATTTCGTATCGCGCTAAATATTTGACAGCAAGTTGAGACGCACCGCGATCGTAGCTGGAACGTTACCGTTGTCAAACGTAAAAGTTGATGGGACGCTACTTTTTTAGGATCGTTAGCGAATCGTTGGAGTGTTTTGTCATTGTTGTGAAGTGATTCTGAGTGAAAATCTTGCAAAAATACATTACCATGTAGGCCTACATAGATTTGTTGGAGAAATCTCATGAATATGATGTAGCGGTGGCTCGAGCCGAAACCAAAAGGAAAAACTTAAAAGCTAGACTTAGGTGTGATTCATTCAGTGATCAATAGTTTGTGAAGAGATCAATTAACCCGTGAATTAATTTCGACTCCTTATATGCCACCCATCCTACGTTGTGATGCTTTGGATCTTGAAACCAAGGTAAGGGATGATTTTGTGATGATTCCTCTCGTAGTCATAAACAGCATTATCACTTTTACTAAAAACCTTTTTTGTTCTATAAAAGTAACCACAAAGTAAATTAAACTATAAAGTTCAATGTGTGTGCATTTGCATCTTTTGGGTATGTTTAAATTAAGTATAATTTATGTTGCAATATTCTGATACAATGTATATTTATTATTTAAGATGCTTTAATTCTGTTTTGGTTATTGCAGGAGACTCAGACCCCTTTGAGACCAAGAATGATGATACCCATCTCAGAACCAAGGCCAGATACTCCAGAACAATATTACCAAGGCTTGCACTTGACGGCCAGAAATGTTGTTAAACGCTGTATAGGTGTTTTAAAAGCTCGCTTTAGGTATGCTTTGGATATCATACCATTATTATAATAGTTGACATAATTATGAATCATTTATGTTTGAAATTAATAAATAATAATAAAAGGGTTTGTCCTTGCAGGTGCATGGTCGATAAAAGCTGTATTACACTCCAGTAACTGCTGCAAGAATAGTGAATGCATGCTTTGTTCTGCATAATATAGCACACAGGGCTAATAGGAGAAACCAATTATGCTAATTAATTTTACTTTTCATATTATTCTAATTGTTTTTGTAATTTTGTGTTTTAATTTTTTTTTCATCAAAATGGTTTTTGATTAGTTCTTTATATAAGTATTCTTAGCAAATATTAACATAAATAATAAAATAATTTAGCTCTTATGACACCTGAGGTACAGGTTAGATCTAATTATTATTGAATACCATTACTGTTCTTGTTGAAGGCTGCACTTATTGTGTAAACTTGCATGTTATTCCTCATAATAAATATTCTATCCTATTTTATCATACTATTTGTGAATAAAGGCTATTTATATTTCTAACGCCTCGTCATTTTAATTAAATATGTATGTAAACATTATCACAACATAGTTTTATTCAGATAAAATGATGGAGAATGGCAAAGGGGTACTAAATATCAAATTCAGGAGAACCAAACAAAATTAATTTAGATATAATTCTATTTATTAAAGTACAATCAAGAATATAATATTAATGTTAATAATAAACATTTATTTTCAGGCATCAGAGACCCATAGAAAAAATACATAATATAATTTTAAACAATAATAAACAAATACATATTATAAAAACAAAACTTATTTAACCATAGTAACTAATAGTAATCTTAATCTGGGTGGTTATGCCGGCCATACTGAAACAAAATAAAAGTGTTATTATTATGTTGTTTCTGACAAATAATGCTTAGTAAGTGGTTATTTCATTTACTTAATATCATAAAACCAGCCCTCATTGAAACATGAAATAGCAAAAAAACAGTAAAAGTATATCTCTACATTTTAAAAATTAACATGATAGTACTCTCTTTTATTAGCTTAAGCAATTTTGTTGAACAAACCTGCACAGTGCCTAGGAGAATGCTGGGAACAGGGGATACAGGCAGCGTCTGCACATACACTGGTGAAGTTGCAGATAGCACATATGGGGGGTGGTCAGTCAAAACTGTAATAAAGTAAACATAATGTTATACAATATAATATTAATAAAACTGATATATATTGCTAATATTAGGCAGCATAAACATTGTTTTTGCAAGAGATATAAGTTACATTGCTGTTGATGCTTCAGTGTCATGTAATAATTTTGGGTTCATCAACCACTTTTACTGTCACTGTGCCGTCATCCTATATAATGCATAGTATTATTTAGTAGCATTCTTAGTAAAATTAAGCATGATAAAACAATGGTTTACAAAAGTGGATTTGGAAATAGCTAAAGATATAACTTACATCGTTTGAGGCAAATTGGTCCTGCCTAACATCAGCTAGTGGGCCAACATCCCTGCCTAAGATATTGGCTGTCTTTTCTTCCAAAGGTGGTGACAAAGTAGGAGCATTATGAGCCCACCACCAGTAGCTCGTTGGTTAGCATTTATGCTAATTAACTTTGCCCTAACCATTCATCATTAGTCATTCAATAGGTACCTAAAAAATAATAAAACAATGTAATATTATTTTATCCAGGAACCCTCGGCGTATAACATCCACTTTTATCTGCTTCGATGATTCTCACCTTGGACCATTCTTTCCCTGTTCGGACAAGTCCTTCCACGTTGAGACTTAGGGCACACTCATTCCATAAGCGTGCTGCAACTTGACGAGCCTCTTTAGACCTAACTCGTCCAAGAGCAAGGTCTTGATGCTGTTGAGAAAATGAACCATCAGCTCCATTTGTCGGACCGTATTGCATCTGCGACGCTCTTCCATTTCCATGAAACAATCACGACTGCAGATATTACAACTTTCAATTAAAGTGGCTGTCCAAGTTTATAAGTGGTTCATACTTCGTAAGTCTTTGAATGTTTATTTATGTAAAATCTCGCTTACCTCTTCAAAATTTCAAGTACATACCGCGCTTTCAGCTGTCAAAACTAGAGGTGCACACGTGTAAATTTATTACTAAACGCTCGGATATTCACAAACTAAAAGGGCATCACTAACGATTGACGTTACGCAACGTTCCAACTTTGGTTAGCATTTGAACTTATAGCGCAATACCAAAATCCGAACAGCTGAATCGAAACTTAACCACAGCCGCAATTGAACCGAAACTTTATCGTAAACGTTTGCAAACGTTTGAAATTAGCGCGATTGCCCCCCTGTTTGTGGATGATTAAAAATTTATCTTCACTTTCGGAAAAGTTCATGAAGTATTTGCAATAGTGTCTCCATTAAGTAAAATATTAACATTCCTTTATTACAGTTTGTGTCCTAAAATAATTACATCGTGGTTTTCTATTTTCAGCTAGAGATAGGAAGTTTGAACTTACTCACCACCACACACCTCACAGTTACTGTAAATCGTTTTAATATTTATTGGATAACAAAAGAAAGTAAAGCTACTAAAAATATTTTAAGTTTATTTTAAAATGCCTTTACAACCAATTAGATTGTTTAATTTGATTGAAAACAACAATTATTGCGATTTTATAAATTAAAACGGATAAAGCAAAACTACCATGGTAGAATTTGACTAAAACGGTAATTTTGTAAACACCATCTGACAACACTAAATCCGACAGCGGTGTACTTATGTCGCAGGCCGCTATCCAAAACTAAATCATTCTGATTTCGTCGCTGGAACAGTTATTACGGGTCGTAATAAGTGTTGCTTACCACCTGCACCAGGCACATCCTATATCAACTAAATATAATACGCCTGTTTCAATTGTTAGTAACTTCCAAACTTGTCCTGTTTGCGGTATCCGTTACCCAAACAATACTTCGTTAAGAGTGAGCAAAAGAAGGAAACAACTTCAAGAATGAGTGAAAACAACGTGTACACCAACAAAGTCGAGGAGGAGTACTTGGACATCCTCTCCAGGAATGCTTGGGGCCTGGTCTATCAGGTAAGTCGCGTAGGTGGAACGCGGTATGTCTGTGCCACGCGCTAAAAAGTAACAACAATAAACCGTGAACTTATTTCGTGCGACTTTTTATAACTTGTCTACATTTTTAATTTTACTTTGGAAAAGTAATTGTTTTTGCTTGCGCATTTTAACTGTGGCATAGAAATAAATGCATTTGCAACTTTTTTGTTAACTTTTTAATTGTTTTTTTAGGTACTTACTTTTTTTTTTCCTTTTTTAGAGATTTTGTTTGTTTATTAGGGATATATTTAGGGCTGCATTTGAAGACTTCTGCATTCCTACTATTATCACACTAACTGGATAGTGTGATACCACACTCTCCAGTTCTGTTCTTTACTGCTGACTGCTGAGCCTGAGCTTCATTCCTAGTATTCAAAGATTTGTCTCATGAGATCTTGTTTAGTTTAGTGCTGGGATTTCTCAACCCTAGAATGTTAATACTCCTTAGTCTTACATTAGGCTGAGGATATTAAACAGCTATGTTATCCTAAAAAAAATTCTAATTTGACTATCTACCATTCCACTACAATCATCATTCCAATATATCAAAAAAGTCATTTGTACAATAATGATTTTCTTCTACCTACAAATCCAGACACCATTTTCTTAATACCTTAATTTAAGAAGCCCTTTCGAAGTTTCAACTTGTTAAAAATTACTTGCATATAATGTACAATGGTTATTAGGAACAAAACGCAATTTACACTCTCTCATAAAAATCAATTTCATTTGATTGGCTGCTGTAAAAGCGGTTTTAAAATTGATCCAAAATATGTATCAAATTCAAATAGAATATGTACAAACGAGTACCACAACAAAAACTGCCCTCTAAGAAACTGGTCCTGCGATCTCATATAATTGAAAATGTTACATTCCTTATAACATTTTTCTGAGGCCCAAACAACCATAATTTTGAGCCTTTTGCTCAAAAATGTTATTATTAGTGTGGGTAGTTACACTTTCGTAGTCGCCGCCATCTTGTTCCATACCCCCACCGACCCTGTGCCTCAGGCTGCGCGAACCCGTGTTTTCGCGATGGTAATCTATTTACTTTATCTAGAATTCGAAACTGTAGAACCCCACCTCTCCTTTACGCCACGCAGTAACAGCGCACCCCCCCTTAAATTGTGTAACTTTTACTAATACCACCAACCTTTGCTCAACAGCAAATCGGGATTGATTGCCAACAGTTCCGTCACAGCTGGAACGAAGCTAAGAAACCCCAGAACAAGCCACTTAACCGCTACCGTGATGTCAACCCCTTCGACCACACCAGGGTTGTCCTGCAGCGTTGTGAGAGGGACTACATCAACGCTAACTATGTAACGGTAAGTGCATTTCAGAACTCTCAGGTTGGTCTCATCACAAGGTGGAAGGCGCTCAACAAAGGTTTGTGGAAATGCTTTTTCAATACACTTACTCGAAAACCTGCTCTTATCCCACTGCTTTTAGGCACGCAATAGACTGTTTTCCGCACAAGTGCAGTAACGAGCGCGTGCTCTCTAACGCCAGAATTTTATTACATGTATTGTATCAGGCTGGGCGTGATCCCCACGAGTCAACGGTCAACAAATGAATAAACGGCATTTCGTAAGTGTGAAGTGAAAAAATTCGTTTGATACACGTGCAGATTTGTCACTGCACCTGAATTCCGCTTCGGTCGCAATGAAAAACTTTCTGCACTTGTATCAAAATGTACTATTCAATACGGTGAAGTATGACCCTCTTATTGATTTATATAGGATTCCGTAAATAAGTGCGTTAGCAGTAACACTAAAACCACAAAAACTGTCCTTACTGCAACAAATTAAAGTCTTAAGCACATTTTCATGATTACGAAAAAAAACGAAAACATGAAACATGACTGATTACGAAATACAACAAAAAATATTACTTGAGAAACAGTTTAATGAAAATTAATTTAGTATGACATTATGAGTAAGAGGGTTAATATAGAAAAAAAAAAGAATGGAAAATGGCTTTCCATTGTCCATTTGAAGGGTTTCTTTTTCCTTTCGCTGTGTTACTGTTAACACAGCGAAAGTAAAAAAGAAACCCTTTGGGGAAAAGTAAAAGAAAGGGGAAACATTGTTATGTAACTGTCACGTTTCATTATTCAAATATTTTTTTTTTATTCCAATTTAAAAGCAAGAATAAATAATAAAATCAATTAAGAATTGCTTACTTTCAATATTTCTGAATTTTAAACCCAATGGGAATCAAAGCCATATTACAGGTTGAAAATGGTTGCATCCGCTCTGTTCATTTAAATCCTTGTCATATTCAATTAGTAATATGCGAGCTTTCTCTGACTTTGACAATGTCAGATGCATCAAATTTTAGCACTAATCTTAGTTATATTAAAGCTCCTTTTGTATTGGTAAACTGCCACTAAAAGTGAGCTTGGTAGACAATGCCATGTAAATTGACAATATTGTTCATTGAATAATGAACCTTGAGTGCTTGTCGTTGCGTACATATTTCCATTTAAAAAAAGTTCTCTAGGAAAATTAATTATTTATTAAAATAATACGTCTGTTTTTCAGTTCTGTTCAGTACGTATCGTAACATTACAAAATCAGTGTAATATTTTAGGTTGTACAATGTATTTCAGAACAGTTTTGAGTATCTAGTTCGGCATAAATTGCCTCTAATAACTAAGGTGTACTGTGTACAGGGCATTTAGTCTATATCATGTTCTTGTACTCTCTCAATTATAACTAAATTTAATTTTCATTGAAAACTTCATTTTACTTTGATATTTTGAATTTTTTGTTAATGTTAACGACGAAGCGATTGTTAATGTTAACAGGGATTGTTAACGTAAACTACGAAGCTATTCTTCTTCTTAGCGTATCGATGGCAAAACTAGTTAAATTCCTTGCCTGGCCCAGTATTCGGTCACGGCACTGCCGTCCGAAGCTATTGTTAATATTAACAACGTGGTTTGTTAATGTTATTAACATAGTTATTGTTAATTTTAACAACAAAGCCATGAAAATAGAAAATTGTTGTGTTTTCGAGTAGGTTTTCAGAAACTCTTTTTTATGTTTTTTATGGAGGATTCATTTTATTAAAAAAGTTGAGAGTATGCACAACAGATGTGGTGGGAGATGGAGACCAAAGAAAATATGGACAGTTTTAGAAGTGATATGAAAGAAAGGGATAACGCGTGACGAATGACGGGAAAAAATGCGTTGCGCCAACCTCGAGTTAAGTCCCCTTTTTTCAAAGCAGGAAGATGATGAAGGACAGTTATTAAATTTAGTGTATATCCTTCTTCGCTTCGAATTATTGCAATTGTTGCTACTTGATATCCGAAAACTTGATAATGGTTATGCTTCTGTTGTGGAAGGATACACTTACTGCTAACGTTATAAATAGCTTATATACTAAGACTTGAGTATGTCTTAGTATAAGCTTTTTGTGATAGAAAGAAATATATTAGATGTTCTGAAAAAGTTACAATTAAGACGAACTTTCTGACTAAAAACACACTAATTAAAAGTTAGACGTTCATCTTTTGTTTTATTTGCGTCTTAGTAAAAAAATAGTGGTAGTCTGACTTTACAGTCGATCAATATTATGATTTATGAAAGTTCCAAGGCCCATATGCACGGTAGGAGTTTCTATATTTCACTGGTCATACTGCAAATATAATTATGAATTCTAATAAATCATCCGACTCGATATTGAAGTCATTGGATGATTTTTAACAACATTAAAAAAATCAACAACATCAAAAAAAGTATTGTGAATTGATTGATCGTTTTGAATATGGAACAATCTTATTTTCTATCGACAATCGATGGTGTACTTCGGCCTCTCTGTCACTCAAATTAAAAAAAAAGTATTTTTTGTTTTCAATTTACAGCCCTTGCATAATATATGTATATCTTTTATTAAACTTAATTTTTTAAAAAGAATTGAGAAACTTAGAAATTTCAAGTGAAAATACGAAATTTTTATAATTTTTTTACAGCAAGCGATTTTCGATAGGAAAAAAGAACAACCCATATATAAGTCTCATCAAAAAAATATTCTTTTTAATATAACCATTTCTTATTGGGAAGAGGTTATGATCTCATGATCACTATAAAGTTCCGAAACATTTTCCGTGCAGAAAAGCTTTTATTGTTTATGGTCTAGTCTATGTATGCCTAACGTGCATGCCAACAAAACTACTCAGGTACGTTTGATATTTTTTTATTATATTTTGACAAATAGATCTTTTTGCCGTTACTGTCGTTTACCGCCACTCCGCTGAAAACCTGATATTTAACGTTTTTTTTATAAAATTATAAATAGGATAAGCAACACAGTTGTGTTGCACTTTGAAATATGTTTACTGGCCGCATAATAGCATAATCAGCCTTTTAATGTTCCCACTGCTGGGACTCAGGCCTCCTCTCTCTAGGAGACGGAATGGGCCGTAATCCACCACGCGGGCCCAGTGCATATTGGTGAATGTCACATGTCTTCGAATTTTTGGTTCTAGGACATTCCGGTTTCCTCACGATGTTTTCCTTCACCGTTTTGAGAGCAGTGGAAATCCGTTCCCGCTCCGAGAGAGGAGGCCTGAGTCCCATTAGTGGGAACATTATAAGGCCGACTATGCTATGCTATGCGCCTGGCTGGGTTTGAACCCGCGACCTACAACTCGTAAGTCGGGGTCGTTACCACTCGGCCACCACTGCTCTTGTTTCAATTTCCAATGCTTAAAACAGAAATAGGTAGCTTAGTTGGCAAACTGATAGCAAAAATGAGAAAATATTTTTATTACTGGCCGACGGGCGATGAAATGTAATGAAACAAAAATCGGGAATATTTTAACAATTTTTGTCAGAGAGGCACTCAGTCGCGAATTGGTTTCGACAGCGTCGATAAATAACTATTTAATCTTGTTTGTGAATGGCAAATAAGGAGGCGTTGGTCTGCGATGGCCAAGGTATTCACGATTTTAATTCGATTGGTCTTCAACCTTCGTAAGTATATCATGTATACGAGAAACCTTTACTTTTAAAATGGTTACCCATCCGTCAGCGTAGAGCGCTAAGAGCCTTGACTACCCCGTTTTCTTTTCTGCATAAACCTTCTTATTTGACACTTCAAATCCAATTTCTTTGCTATGGTCATAATAAAAATCTCCGATCTACCAATAATCATCTTCTACGATGTCCCATACGTCGCTCTGGGTTTATCCAGTCATCCTTCTTTGTCCAGGCGATCTCTCTTTGGAATGCGCTTCCGCTGAATATCAGGACGGCGTCCAGTCGATTCACTTTTGACGTGAACACATTAGCAGGAAGTTGGTGTAATCATCACAGCGTTGATTTGTTGGATTCGTTTCTCATAATTACATTGTTAATTTGTATGTATGTGTTTAAGTGTATATTTATTATTGTATATCTTTACCAACCTATTGAGTAGCGTAATTAGAGGCACAATAGACAAATAGAAGACAATGACCGAGCGAACGCCGGCGTTCGCTAGGGGTACAATGAATTAAGCTACACCTACCACGTTATGTTTCTGCACCACCCTAAGGTCGACTGGTAGAAAATGCCTAAGGCATTAAGTCCGCCTTTGTACAGGTGCATTACATACAGTAAAAAAATACATTTTATTTCAACTTATAATTCCAAGTCAATCCAAAGATATAGCACTTCAAATCAACCCGTTTTAAAAAACAGCAATTTCATAGGTAAAGGCCTATTATTTGTTTGAGGAAAAGTGGGGTAGTGGTGGGAATATCTCGCTATCTCTTTTGAGCACACGTATTCTTATGGTGGTGACGTCACATTTCAGTATATGCATCTTTAGACTATTATTTGAAAGGTTTCTAACTTGTTTAATATTAAGCGAATTTGAAAATTTCTTTCTATTTGCGATTTTGTATAAAGTTACTTTTGTAGAAACAATAAAAAAAAATTGAGTCAAGTACCCAATTCAGAAACTATAGATTTAATAAAAATATTCCTCGTGCCAATAAACCACTGCCACCGTTGTTCAGTAGTTAATCTAGATAGCATTGCATCCTAATTGAATTTATTTCAAGCTCCAGACGATGATGGCGTCTCCATTTAACGTCAAAATCGTATTCTCGAATTCGAACTATCTGTTCGAAATGTCCCTGAAATTTTCCCTTCAGATTATACTCGTAATATAGGTGTCTTCAAAGCTAGAGTGAATAGGCTCTTAATAAACTAGTGCGCTTCACCATCAACGATTGCATCACTGCTTACAATGGGTGGGATTGCAGTCAAGCACTAGTCTATACCATAAAAAATAAAAATAAAAACTGGACAAATGCGAGTCAGACTCGAGCGCAAAGGATTCCGTACCGTCAGTAGCAAAAAAAAAAAAAGCAAAAAGAAAAAACACGTTTGGTGTAACGGAGCTCCCACTTAAATATTTATTTTATCCTGTTTTTAATATTTGTGTCTAGTTATCACGGTTCATGGTGACAGACAGACGGACAGCGGAGTGATAACAATAGGGTCCCGTTTTTACTCTTTGGGCACGGAACCCTAATAAGAACTTGAGAAATACCGCTTGAGCTCCTAGAAAGAAATACGTACCTTTTTGATTATCGTGTTGTTCAGAAAGATCAGGCGCTTTGTTCTCAAAGCTTATGTGGGCGTGAGACCAGATGTATGAAGTACACGAAGCGAAAGGTCTCGTTCTGAACTATAAATAGGGCGGCCTAATCCGATGTAGACGACTTTCTTTTGCTATCGTTTCGATTTGAAGCGAATTTTTGCTGTTGTTTGATGTCCATTTATTTTACCAGCAGTTGTTATTGTATAAAGAATCTGTTGATCCCCAAACTCACGACGTTCAAAAGGCCCTGATTTTTTTTTCTGTCATTTTCAATTGTATTTCTTGTATAGGGGCGTGTTGAGGTTGATTTGGAACCCCAAATTCACTATTACAAATAAATAATAATAATAGTTAGATGCCTAACAAAATGTCCAAAAATGTTATAAAGAAACAACAACAAATTTCTAACCAATTTATAACCAACAAACAAGTAATGATCTAGATGTTGTTATTCACACAAAATTGAACTAAATAACACAGTTACGAAAAACAACCTTTGGAGCCACGTTTCATCCCCTTAGGGGGTGAATTTTGGAAAATTCCTCTCTTAGAGCTTGCCTCCGTCATAAAAGGAAAGCTTGTGGAAAATTTCATGCTCCTAGGCCCTGTAGTTTCGGCTGAACGTTGATATGTCAGTCAGTCAGTTTCTCCTTTTATACATATAGACTAGCTTCTGCCAGCGGCTTCGCCCGCGTGAAAGTTGGTTTCTACATACACACTTTGGACCCTCGAATGAATGCTTTCTTAGTGCTCGTTTACGGTATAAAAGGAAACGATTGCATCACTGCTTACCATTAGGTAGGATCGCAGTTAAGTACTAGTTTATATCAATTAATAAAAAAACCTTGTGCAAAATTACCCACTTTCAGTTCCAGTAGTTATGGCTGTGCGTTGTTGTCAGTCAGTCAGTTTCTCGTTTTATATATATAGCATAGCATAGCATAGTCGGCCTTATAATGTTCCCACTGCTGGGACTCAGGCCTCCTCTCTAGAGAGCCCTCTCTTGATGTATATATATAGATAACATATAAATATCTAGTTATAGATATCTGGATAAACACTTTAAATTAATCCGGGCTTTGTTACCATGTATTTTATATTTCTTTACACTTTTTGGGAATTATATACAATACCTATGAAATAGAATAGAATAAACTTAATCTATGGGCACAATAGAGGTGTTATCGCTGAATGCGATATCTACCAGACAACGTTTACAAAGACAAGTATACCTACGTTTCTTGGGAATTATATTTTATATTACATATTTAATATTATAAAGACGAATCTTAATGTGTGAGTGTATATACGCACGCTTAGTCTAAAACGAGACTTAATTCCAAATAGGGTATTTGAAACACAACCTTATTTTTGGAACATGTTACAACCGACTTCAAAAAATGGAGGAGGTTATCAATTCGGTTGTGTTTTTCATATTCAAATATCCCAATATGCGAATGTCTGTGACATTTAAATGTGTACAAAAATTTGAATAGAAATTTGCACAAGGTTACACCATGTCCTGAAATAGAACATAGGGTACCTACTTCTTACCCCGGAAGTATGATCTCTTGATATAATTTTAACAAAAGTCAATGTCGAATTGTATATACATATATGTATATATTCCACAAATATCACACAACGCCGTCTAGTCCCAAGCTAAGCAGAGCTTGTGACATGAGTTCTAGACAACTGATAAACATGCTTATATTACATAGTTATTTCTAAATACATACATTTTATATAGATAAATTACACCCAGACACAAAACAAATGATTGTAGTAATCACACAAACATTTGTCCTGGGTGGGAATCTAACCCACGACCTCCAGCATAACAGTCTGGGCTACTAACCACTAGACCAACAGGCCAGTCAATGATTAAGAATGACATACATTTAGGTAGGTACATTTGTACCTGTACTATGAATTATTATTATTATTATTATTATTTGGTAAGACACACTAGCAGCTATCTAGCTGATGCGTGTGTTTCATATAGTTTGGAGATGTTTAGTCTGTCCAACCGATTTTTAAAGCAGTTCAATGTGGGAGCTTTCACAATGAATGATTGATCAAAGCACTACATCCAGGTTGCTGTACTTACGAAGAATTTTTTGCTGCGAAAATCATTGGAAACACGCATTGTTGTTACGACGGGTACAAGAGTATTTAGGGGAATCACTGACTGACGCTGTTTTTCACGAATCTCAAACAAAAACCAGTAGTTTAACAACTCAAACAACATGTACCTGAATTCTCCGAAAGATATGGCTGTCAAGTACAGTAATTTTTCGTCAATAATGTTAATATCTCTTATAAAAGCCATACAGCACGGCTGGAATAGTTGTTTTTGCGATTGACTGCTGCACTGCGTCTCGTATCTCGTGGATTCGATTCCCGCACGAGACAAACATATTTCTATTGTCTAAATATAGTTTTTCCGGGTTTTGGGCGTATTGTTGTGTGAGTTTATGTCTTTGCGAACGCATACACGATGCAGGAGTTAAACTCTTTGTTCGATGTTTTTGTCTATTATGAAATTCACAATACACACTAGATATGATATAATTAAAAACAGCACTGCATATAGCATAGCACAGCATAGTCGGCCTTATAATGTTGGGACTCAGGCCTCCTCTCTAGAATGGGCCGTAATCCACCACGTGGGCCCAGTGCGGGTTGGTGGATGTCACGTGTCTTCGAATTTTTGGTTCTAGGACATGTCGGTTTCCTCACGGTGTTTTCCTTCACCGTTTTGAGAGCGGTGGTGATGAAATAAATTACACAAAGTAATGCGCCTGGCTGAGTTTGAACCCGCAACCTACTACTCGTAAGTCGGGGCCGTTACCACTCGGCCACCACTGCTCACAAAACAGCACTGTATTTAATATAAATAGCAGATGGAACTCAAACTCCACGCCAAAATGGAAAACAGTTGTGCCAATCTACCAACAACAAAAATTTGAATTTGAAACCATAAATAAATCGTTCATTCCCGATACTTTTCTGACTGAATGTAAAGCAACCAGGGGTCTTACCATGACTTGTTAAAATGTCAATCATGCGAGCGATAATTACGGATGCAGCTATACAACCTATATACCTTTGACAATTAAGTTTAGGTCTCCAAAATGGGTCGCGTTAGAAACTCGTGTTGGGTCTCTGTTTTATTCTTTCCCACGAATTCATATTGTCACTCGCGTTCAATCTAGTTTACATTATCAAATTTCGTACAGAGAGCGGCGATTTTCCCAGAATTTTAAACCAACAAAGCACCTAGGTGATAATGCTCTACATGTTAAAACTGACCATAAAATTCCTTTAGCGCCCATTATAATGAAATTTGTCGGATTATTATTATTTATTGCAATAGTGTTATTCTCGTTGTTACATTTCACAGGATTTTGCATAAGACTAGATAAGATTTTTAATGTTTTAATAAATTAACCAGAATTATTATTCAAAACGTAGGTACCTTCTTTCCAACACTTCCACTTTAAAACGGTAATTAACAATAAAAAGACATCTTCAATATTTGTAAAATAAAACTAAACTGTGAGCTCCCCTCCTGAGCCTCCTGAAATTGCTATGTTTGGTGAGGACCTGCGTCATGCGGAAGGTGAGGACGCCATGACATCTCTCCAGCGACTCCTCAAAGAGGAGACTTACCGCTATGATTATGGTATGCCTGAAGTTTACCATTTAAAAGTTACTTATAGCAAAGATTTTTGCATCGAACAATGTGAATAATTTTTTTGTGAAAAATGTTGTGATTCGTTTTGTTAGTCTTTTGAAATCTGCTAGAAATTTTATTTTCGTGTTTAATATCACTGAAAAAGTTGAAATTTCTATGTCGGCTTTTGTCTTATTAAATAAAAGTCCTTAAGAGTTCGAGAACAGGAGTTGCTTGTCATAGTAATCGGATTATTATTATTATTTTATAGAAAATTGAAAAGGGGTATTACGAACGTTCATGAGGTTTCAAGACTTGCTTCCTATCAGTTGATACCCGTTGATATTATTGCAATTTTATACGCAGGAAAGATACGTCTGATTTTATAATATTTTTATTATTCATGAGGCAATCGGTTTGAAGGAAATGAAATCTTTCGTGACGCAAGAGGTACTAATAAATTTTCCATGCAATGGAAAATTTTTGACAACCAACTAGTTGGAACGATATTTTCTACTTGGTTACTTATAAAACGTCAGAAGCTAGCGCACGGTTCCAAATGGTCGTTTCTTATGTAGAAGAACCGGCAAGAAACTCCATCCCATGATTACATTTTTTTTTTAATTATTGGTTCTACAATAACAACAACAACAATACAATACAACAATATTCCACAACTATCACACAACGCTGTCTAGTCTCAAGCTAAGCAGAGCTTGTGTTATGAGTACTAGACAACTGATAAACATACTTATATATTTCTAAATACATACATATTATAGATAAATTACACCCAGACACAGAACAAATGATCATGCTCATCACACAAACATTTGTCCTGGGTGGGAATCGAACCCACGACCTCTGGCTTAGCAGTCAGGGCCACTAACTACTAGACCAACAGGCCAGTCAATATTTTCGTATTACAATATTAATAGTTATGAGAGGAAAATGTAGACTAGTCAATTTTGTTGTCTAAAACAACAATTTAAATAGTAAACCATGAGACCGCGGAATCTAAAGTGTACTCACATTCACATTATAAAAACGGGCTCTAACAAAATAAAAATATACCTATTAAAATGAGATGTATACAATAACGATTGGATCAATGTCTCTTATACTATTGTTATTCTTTTGTTATAGCTGTTGGTTCTCCTATGACTATATGAATAAACTAGCTTCTGCCAGCGGCTTTGCTCGCATAAGAAAAAGTTTTTCTATACAAACTTTGGACCCCCGTTTCATCCCCTTAGGGGCTGAATTTTTGAAAATCCTCTCTTAGTGCTCGCCTACGTCATAAAGGGAAGCCTTGTGCAAAATTACACGTTCCTGGTCCCAGTAGTTTTGACTGTGCGTTGATATGTCAGTCAGTCAGTTTCTTCTTTTATATATATAGATAAATAAATAAATTACTGATGAAGTTAAGGTGGTTGTGGCGATACATGTCTTTAGAATAATGAAGTTTTGTCCAAGTTATAGCTTAGACTTCTAACGGCAATGTTGTGCGCTAGGTGTACCGGCATCTTGTTAGACCGTATCCACTAAATGGTCCCACCCACGTTCACAAGCACAAAAGGGACTTCGTATCATAGTATCCTATGCAGCTCTGCGTGTGCCGTGACCTTTACCGACATTGTCAATGTAAATCAGAAGTGCATCGGGGACACTTAAATCACTGCAGGATCGTCGGGTTCTAAGGTCACGGCATAACTGGCCACTTTTCGCCAATTGACTTACAATATAACGTTTTTTTTATTTAGTTTTACTTGCTGTTACAGTGTTACCTGTGACGTCGTTTGCGTGTTGTTTAAAAACATTTATTCTGTAGTTTTTTGGGGCAATCGTGTATAAAATGTTATCTATTTCGAAAATATTCCTCTCCCCTCCCGCCTAAATTTAGTCCCGTTATTGTGGAATAGTAAAAAGTAGCTTATGTGACTCATGATAATATTAGCTATATCCCAGTAAAAGTCCCTTCAAATTTTGTTCAATCATTTCGAAGACGTATTCCGTAGTTTCTAACCCCGTTTCGGGAAAAGCCTAAGTTACTCTTTGTAACATCGGCCATCCGCCAGTCACAAGTCCCGTCAAAATCGGTACAGCCGTTTCAGCAGAAAGTTGGACCGACAAAAAATTAAATAACCGCGTATTTGCAAACGTACGTTTAAATTTGCTTTATTTGTATAGATTATAAAAATGCATGTTGTATTATGACAATTAATTAACGTCGTTGATAGGTTGGCGACACGTTGTCAGTGTCACCAACCTAATGGTAGAGTAAACGAAAAACAAACGACGCTCTCTCGCGCACGCTCTGCTCTCGTCAGGTCTCTATTTTTGACGAACTGAAAATTTTGTAAAAAATATATTTATAAGAGCCCTACAATGTATTTATTCGATCGTGTTCGTTAAACGTGACTGTTTTGCTGTACAGTTACGTCGCGTCAATTGCAAGGGGCACTTCGTATCCGGCACTGTGTTTACGGACGCTTCCCACCGTTGTACCGCGCCAAAACGTGATGCAACGACAAACATTTTGTTGGGCTTCCGTTTCAGAAAGTGTACTATCTGAAAAAGAAAACCTTAATTAACCTTTTACGAATTCACCTTACATATTTTGGGACATTTTCATGATTCAATTGAGTTGTTTGAATTTTGAGAAGATTTACTAAAACGGATTTTTATGGAAACTTTAACCGGTTGTTAAGCTTTCCATTGACCGCACTCCGCTAAACATCTACAACCGTGGCCATCTAGACTACGGTAAAATTATTGGGTAAAATAATTACTCTCAACACAAATACTTGCTCGTGAAGACTTAGCTTCGTTTAGTAACCATCCGGACCGCGCCTGAGTCGTAGACAGCGTATGTTGTGTTACACACGCGCCTTCAAAAGATGTCAGCTAAACCTTAGGGGCTCAGCAGGGCCGAAGTCTACGGGTTGACTTCCAAAAGAAAAACCCGGGGTCCTGGAACGCAAGGCAAACAAGAAACATAGTTGTGGTTTCAGTGAGTAAAAGTCTGACACGCCTTCTCGCACCGCCCTAGAGCGGGAAATCATTGGATGGTTTTCACCCATAAAAAAAAACCTTAAGTACATAAGCACGTTAACCGCAGAAACCATATTTAAAGGGAAAAACATTCAAAACTCATTACAAATAAATGACGAAAAATTTTGCCTTTGTTTTAACTCTTTGAACACCACGTCAATACATCAAAAACGTGCTTTCGACAATTTCATCATACAACAAAAGAAGTAAGAAAAACAATTTCAAAGTAATCTTAGAGTTTAAGTAAAAATAACTAAAATGTAATCGTAACTGTGGCTTGCTGGACACATTTTTAGTATGACTGTAGCAATCGAAGGGTCCCGTACCTAACTATCATGTCAATTGTATGAGAGCCTCTTCAAATATTCATTTTAATTTGTTTTTTTATTATTTAGTAGTTATAGTGGCAACAGAAATACAACATCTGTGAAAATTTCACCTTTCTGTCTAACTATCACGATTCATGAGATACAGACTGGTGACAGGCGGGCACACAGACTAACGGACGGACGGACAGCGGAGTCTTAGTAATAGGGTCTCGTTTTACCCTTTGGATAAAGAACCCTAAAAAAAAGATAAAAAGATTTGTTTTTAAATGGCATATTCCTTTCATGTTTAGAGAAAAAGAATAACAACAGTACTCTAGAATAATTGTAGAGATTAATTTGAATACAGCTACAATGACATGTTTTATTAACAATAAACGTCTCGCTTATTGGCTGCAATCAATACTAACAAACACTATTGTGTGAGCCTGAGGCGCAATGTAGTCATAACAGGAATTCTCAACCATTGTGCCTAACACACTTTTGTACTGGCTGTTAGAATAGAGATGACATCTGAGTAAAAAAAAACTATATATTCCACCAGTAAATAAGCCCACGGATTCGCTCATATAATAAACCAGGCATACTCAGAAACTTGCCCCACTTGCAAAACTAAGACTTGTATTTAAAAGAGGAATAAAACTTTTCCCCTACGTTGCAGGCAGGTAATTTTTTATTTTTCGCCAAACACGAAACCTAGGCCATATCTTAAAGGACTGTAAGATAAAACAATAGCAAAAAGAATTATGTCTACCAACCGTAACCAAACAAAGTTAAAGATTATTTACTATATTGCTATAGTTTGTTATGAGGCGTTATTTTTCTTAAATAAAAATACTGTATGTCTAATATATTAAGTTTCCCATTGCTAAATATAGGTTTAGTTTCGGTTTTTATGGTAAGTACGCATTAAATAGTTTCAATCACTATCACAACACTAACGCGTAACTCTTCGATAAATTTTTTTTACTCGTTATTGTTATGAAAAACTGCGACTGTGAAAAAAATATAACAGTAATAACCAATTTAATCTATTTTATCAATAGAAACCTCAAAATATTACGTATTATATTTCCATTTAATTATAATATAACGAAAATAGGTAACGCCTAACAAAAATATACTAGCAATGCTTCTTTCTACACGTATCTTCGTTCGGTTTAAAGATCTGGTTCTTTTTGCTATTGATTCCTGGTATTGACCTCTAACGTAATTATAACCTAGGTTTTATTTCTGGCGAAAAGAAAATAGTAAATCATGCCAATGCAAACTTGGCCGTCGGTGCTTATTTGAGTCATTATTATAAGTATTACGGTGATGAAAAATATTTAATAACAAATTATTTATTTCTCATGTATTATTTATTAGTGATTGAAACCTCTTTTTAAGCAAAATAAAGCCAGTGTTAGGAGACTCCGCTCTTCCGTGTCTATTTAATTACATTGTATAGTTGATGTGTCTTTGTTTTACAAGTGGGGAAAGATGCTGACTGGGGCGCGTATTCTTGGTTTACAATATACAGACTTACAACCTCTTGAGTTGAATTTTGAATAATCTAGGCAAGCGTGCTCCACGGTTGATCAGATCGTCGCTGTCCATCCGGTGACATAGTATTCAAGCGTGAGCCTATCAGGCTATCAACAGTAAAAAAAATCCGTTCTTATTCCTCGTTTACATCTTCAAACCCTGCGAAAAATTAAGTTTTTTAAGTCCAAGGATAAAGGCTGGGCCTTGATAAGTCATGTCCCTTTTTATTTGCACGTAATGTTTGCTTTATCAATCTTTATTTAAACACAGAAAATATGTCGGGGAACGTTAGTAACAGTTTTGCGATCTTGAAAAAACACTGGTGCAAAAATTTTAACTTTGTATTATACATAGTTTATTTAGTAATGGAAAAGCAAAAAGTTTTCTATTAGTGAATAAATTGAACGTTTATCAAAATGTACGTACGATAGAATTATGCGAAATTTCATATTTTGTGTTTATCTATGCAAATTGCAGCAAAAAACAAGGTTTATTATTTGATTTCGTGCATTCGAATTAATTACCTTTAGAATTTGATGACGAAATGTTTTGCACCAGTCTCTTGTGTAGCGGTTTTTTCTTCTTTTTTTTTTACAAAACATTAATAGTGGCAGGTATAGACGGCCCTGTAAAATGACGCAAGCCCTTAAAAACGTAGTTAGACAGAAATTTGACCCTTTTTATGGTGGAAAGTCATCAACAAACTTCTACCACTCTGGGAGGAGCGAGAGAGCGTGTTAGAATTTTATTTTACTGACCGACTAAACCCCACATGTGTTCCTTCATTTGCTCTTGATCACGGTAACTGTTTCAAACTTTCCTGCTGATGATAAAATGTACGGCACATTTCCGCAGCCATAAAAAAATTTACCCTGTTTCAACTATTTTCTTCAAAGTTTAATTTCACTGAGAAGTCTTATAAAACAAATCCGTTGGCTAAAGCCGTAAAGATGAGGCAGGAATCTAATTTCATAAAGTAAATCGAGATTACTTCTTCCAAATAAATTGTTTTAGGCAATGTCCTCGGGATAGTCTGCAAATAAAAGACAACTTAATTTATAAAATCACAGTAGCGACAGGTACTGGCCTGTTGGTCTAGTGGTTAGTTGCCCTGACTGCTATGCCGAAGGTCGAGGGTTCAATTCCACCCAGGACAATTGTTTGTCTGATGAGCACGATCATTCGTTCTGTGTCTGGGTGTAATTTATCTATAATATGTATGTATTTAGAAATAGATAAGTATGTTTAGCAGTTTTCTAGTACTCATAACACAAGCTCTGTTTGGCTAGGGGCTAGACGACGTTGTGTGATAGTTGTGGAATATTATATATTGCTATATAATATATTATAATATTATATAATTGATCATCATCTCCCTACCTTTTTCCCGACTAATTTAGTGTCGGCTTCTATTCTAACCGAATGCGCCTGACCTGTTTAATATGGAGCGTCTACCTATAAAGTCATGCCATGCTCAAGTCTACGGCGTAGCAGCGTCTACGCTCTCATGTAAATCGACATAATTTTCCGAACTTCATACACCGAATAATCGGAACCCGCTGTGTTTGTCTATGTTGAAATAAACGCACAACGGGTCAGAGTTCATCAGTTGTGGAATAATGAACTTTGAGTAAACTGCTCACTCTGGCTCTCTTTACTCAGGACTTTGTTATTCAAAATGCAAGCTTTTTTTTTTATTCGGGAAGCCATCCAATAGCTTTCCCCGCTCTATGGCGGGAGGATGACAGACTGACTAAAACCACACTAGTGTACTTCAGTTGCCCTTTGCGTTCCAGGATCACGGGTTTTCTTATAAATCCTGAAGATGGTTCTGCTCTCTGTTTGCGTATATGACTGTTTTTGAAGCTTATACAATAAAAAAAAACAAAAGTCAATATAGTTGCTTTTCAAAGTCACTAAAGAGTCATAGTCATAGTCATAGTCGGCCTTTTAATGTTCCCACTGTTGGGACTCAGGCCTCCTCTCTAGGAGAGGGAATGGGCCGTAATCCACCACGCGGGCCCAGTGCGGGTTGGTGGATGTCACATGTCTTTTCGAATTTTTGGTTCTAGGACATGCCGGTTTCCTCACGATGTTTTCCTTCACCGTTTTGAGAGCAGTGGTGATGAACTAAATTACACAAAGTAATGCGCCTGGCTGGGTTTGAACCCGCGACCTACAACTCGTAAGTCGAGGCCGTTACCACTCGGCCACCACTGCTCACTCGGCCACCACTGCTCACTAAACACTAAAGAGTAGTCAATCTAAAGAGCTGTATATTTAGGATTTCAATTATATAGGAACCTAGTGAGAAGTTTGTGTAACAAAATCTGTCGTGTAAAATAATTGAAAGTCCTTTTTGAAATCACACTAATACTAAGGGCGAAAGTATGTGTGTGTGTATGTATTCTGGTTATTCCTTTACGCTCAAACGTCTGAACGACTTTGAAATGGCACAAGTGCAGATCATAGGCCTTACCATGACATGTTAATATGTCAGGCTTGTAAGCGAGAAAGAGTGATGAAGCGATACACATTTAATAGCTCCACCCCTTTAACAGTTCCGTTTAGGTCATAAAATGGATCGCGTGAAAAACTCGTGACAGGGCCTCATGTCTTGGAACAAGGCAGGAATTCTCTACTTTCACGTGAGCGGACCTACTGATAGGAGCTAGAATTGAATATTAGATAGGCACAAGTAGTGGTACCTACTAAGATTCCCACTACCACGCAAGGACAAAAGTAAATATAAATAAAAACTAATGATTTTGATACCATAGCTGTTAATGGTTGAGTAGCGTGCACAAGTTTAGTTAAGCATGGGTCACACGAATGGGATCCAGCGTCTCAACGGACCTTGCTTGTTGCAATCCGTGTAGACAGCAGGTGTATTCCAACGATCCGACAAACCGACGACCAAGACAAAGGTTGGCTTAGTTTACAATCCGCAAGTTCCGACCAAGGTGACCTATGTGTTTCGATCTAGCGGGGCCACTCGAGATAGACCGAAACATCAAGTGCCGTTGCTTTGATCAATGTACCTCACAAATTTACTAACAAGATCCAATGTAGATCCTCAAATATTTATTTAATTAATCGCCTCATGACTCATCCATCCAGAGGGGCCGTCGGTTCTATTACACTTGAAATACATAAAAATAATACTGATCGTAACTTGTACCAATGTACCTCTTGATTCATATATTAAACTTTAACAAAACAGGAGAAATACAGCGAGAAAAAATTGTCTGCCCAGCAGGACCCATCGTAATTTTGAGTTAATATGTGCATAAAAGCATATTATTAAATACCAATTTATTTTGTAGCCTTTCTAATGAAACCACATTTAAAAGGTAATACAGTGATGATGTTTTT
This sequence comes from Mythimna pallens, assembly GCA_961205895.1. Classification (NCBI taxonomy): domain Eukaryota; kingdom Metazoa; phylum Arthropoda; class Insecta; order Lepidoptera; family Noctuidae; genus Mythimna; species Mythimna pallens. The sequence continues at coordinate 5,082,493 of OY540824.1, forward strand.
TTTTTAATGCGAATTTCTTTTTTTCGAACAAATAAACACAATTTATTTCTGTCTTTTAGCGTAGTAGCACTCACCGGTTTTCCGGCAGTGCCATATAGACTTTACAACTTTAATTCCATATGACAAGTTCACGACTGCCCCGAGTAGGACTGTCACCGCTAAAACAGTCGCTATATTTTGTATTTACTCGCCGAAATGTACTGGAACCATTTTGGTACTTCTAGGTCATCTCATGACCTACTTACAAGTTCAGAACTGAATATGATGACACCTGAAACAGCCAGACTAGTAGTAATTTAAAGAATCAAATTACCAGATGATAATAATTAAAAGCTTAAAGCTCATCATTATAATCAAAGTCTAGTCATTTTCTAACGCCGCAACTTCTGAGGACAACATAGCATAGCATAATTAGCCTTTTAGTGTTCCGACTGCTGGGACTCGGGCCTCCTCTCTCTAGGAGAGGGAATGCGCCGTAATCCATCACGCGGGCCTTGTGCGGTTTTGATTCTAGGACAGGCCGGTTTCCTCACGATGTTTTCTTTTCCTTCACCGTTTTTAGAGCAGTGGTGATGAAATAAATTACACAAAGTAATGCGCCTGGCTGGGTTTTAACCCGCGACCTACAAGTCGTAAGTCGGTGCCGTCACCACTCGGGCACCACTGCTCGGAGGACAGACGTTTGTAGAGAAGGAAGCCGTCGCCTAGCAATGGGACATAATAGGCTAACTACTACCACATTTTCTAACGCAAGATGCAGCTAAATACTAGTATTTTACATGAGTCCTGAGATCCTATCTGACCTTCACAACCCATTAATTGGACAACACGATAACCCTTGCCAAGAACGCTGACAGATTTTCTGGCTCCTGCCTGTTCGTAATGAATATCTACAAATGGTAGCGGTAACCAATGTTCTAAAGTTCCTTTTGAAGCACCGATGAATGTCGGTACGTTAACTTGGTCACAAACAAACTTCGGTAAGCGCTTTACCTTTAAGCTAGAACTATATTATACCGACGCAGACGTAGACCACGCCTGATTTATACGTAGAACGACGTCCCGAGGCGTGGATCTAATGTAGCTCTACAAGTCTAGTTGCCATATAAAATGTATGGTGATCGACGCGCCCCCCAGATCGGTATACGTGGCCCACGTGTAGTGTAGTTCAACCTTTAACCGACGCGTGGTGCTGTTATTAGGACAGTAGGAGATTCACTCAATATTTTAAAGCAGCTACTTTAATCGAGTTTTTTAAATCGCTTCGATTGGCACTGGAATAATTTCGTACGCAGTCGTGAGTTAGTTAAAGAAACGGCTGACTAGTAAATATGTCATGTTTACGTACGTGTAAAGTCGAAACGAGACGATCCAACTTACCCTTTCAACTCGCTACTCTCTGTCTACCTCTCTCTATGTAAGACAATTTTCAGCAGACAGTCGACACACTGTACGCTAACGAAGCACCAGGTATATTGCAACCACCCTTATACAAACTAGAATCGCGCAATCAAAACTATTCCTTCATTAAAACTGTGAAATCCATTCAATTTTCGCAGAATAACTAACTATTTGTATCGTTGTGGCTCAGTCAGTTATAGTTTGAAACAAAATCTATATATAGTACCTTCAACAATACGAACGCAAATATCAGTCGCTGTTTATTACTTTCAATATTAGTTTGAACTATGAATAAGGTCTGCGACATACTTGTTTATTAATCATTAAACACCAGCCATTTTTAGGGTTTAGTAATCAAAGTGTAAAACGGGACCCTATTATTACTAAGACTCCCCGCTGTCCGTTCATCAGTTACCAGGCTGTATCTCATGAACCGTAATAGTTAGTTGAAAAATTCACAGATGATGTAGGTAAAATAAATATTTAAGGGGACCCCCGTACATCAAACATGATTTGTATGCCGTTTATTTTTACTACGGACGCTACGTAGCCCTTAGTGCGCTAGTCCGACTCGCACTTAGCCGGTTTTTAAATTTTTCCAAATCATGCCACAATTTTACTGTAAGTAATGGCGTTCGTCTTTTTTTTATCGTAAGACCAGCGCAAATATGAATAAAATTTATTCTGAAGCTTGAATAATTAATTGATAGGTACATAATTGGGATCGAGTCAGGGCCAGCCATAATACACTGCGCGTGTAAGACTTTATTCTTGGCTAGAAATTTCTAAGGGTTGACGTTAGATCGAACGCAGCCACTCCCACTTTCTGTTGAAATATCTATCGCAATCAACCAAACGAGTGATATGTTGTTCGATTGGATTATCTGGTCTGTTTTTTTTAAGAATTACTTATTTGTGCATATAAAAGCATGCAGCATGCAAGCAAGCATGTAACATGCAGCAGGCATGGTTTCTGTCACGGCTCCGGCGCTGCAGGGCTCCGGCGGTCCCACGCGAGTTTAAATTACACTCTAGGGGTAGAGCAAACAACACTGCGTGGAGTTGGATTAACAGCGATTCGTTTCTATTACTAAAACCTAATTTTGAGCAAATGTTTTAGGACTAAAAAAAATTTTTATTAATGAACATTCGGATGCACATTATTTAACACAAAATTTAGGATATATGACTTTAGGTCATGTAAAATTAGGAGATTCAATTATTATAGTACTCGATATTATGACAATACTTTTAGAACTAAAGATGATGTTAAACAAAATTTCGGGATTTTCAACATTATGGTTACTGAAGTTTATAGCAAACGTGTTATGGATAATGATTTTCGGACAAACAATTTTAGGAGAAAAACGGGAGTACCTGCTTCTAGCCTTTTATTAGTGCGGTACCAATACTTTTTGAAACGGAAAGTTTTGGTATCGAAGTAAATGATGGATGACCTAAACGGATGGACTTGCTAGGTTATGCGATTCTTAGTGCACCTGTCGCCAACATAAAGGATGGTCAAATAATTAGTTTCTAATTTAACTCTTCAACACTAAGGGTACGAGGTACGCCATATTTGAAACTTTGTTAATGTTCCTTTCACAATGTAAACTCGGTACTAGTTAGTGCCATAGGTTTAATAACGTTTGAACTTGAAATGTCATCATTTGAGACTCGGGTTTTCTTTATTAGGAACTTATTCTAAGGCTGGCTTTCATAAAGTTTTAATGAATTTTGAAGCCACAGCAGTTAACGATGCACAATGTAGTGCTCATTGAAAAGATGCTGAAACAGGTCACGTGTTTCTGACATGGACCTTATATCTTGAAGTAGGCGTTCCACATGTCGCCTACGTCTTTGGACGTTTTTTGAAAATGTCAAAGAGAGTTTTATTTTCTTTGAAATGTTACGTAGTTTCAGTATATGTACATACATTAAGTATGTATGAAATATAGTTTTAAAAGGTTAACCTTATGATAAGTTGTAAGTTGCTGTGTTACGCTTATTGAAGATAGGGCCTGGCGATATTACTGTGATTGTGTAAAGTACAAATTAACGTTTTTTTTCTTCTTTTGTTCTTATTTACGACGGCGCCGCTTATGCGAATCTTCGAAGCCACGTTACCGAGCCGTGTTAAAATCTATATTAATCCTATCAAATAATATCGTCCGCTTAATTTGCAATATTTGAATTCCTAGATTTTATGAGATGACGCTCAGAGAAGTAACTAAGTAAGTGTAGTAGTAAACACATGATGCGCCAACCCCGTATAAATAACGGCTAAGATTATGATACATCTGAATTTTTTTATAGAGTCACCATGGAGTTTCTAGCTGGTTCTTCTCCATAGGGAACGCACAATTGGAACCGTGCACTAGCTTCTGACGTTTTATATGTGCCCGCGTACGTTACATTTTCTTTTTAAAAATATTTAAGTGATTTTGTATATAATAGTTAAATAAAATTTGTCACGGAGTTAGATGACTGATTAGACTTATGCGACAAGGCTTTAGAGTACCTAGGTATTTTATTTTTCAGCTCTGCTTTGGAAGAAAACCAAATATAGTTTAGGGCCAATAACAACGTTTCTTAAAAGAGTTTTCGTCGAAAGATCCTTGTATCCACAAAACAAAGTCGAAACAATTGACTGTGTAGGGGTTGAAAGATAGAGATACAATTTCAATCACATTTCTCAGTTACTATTCTGGGAAGCTGCTTTCATTTGTATTGAAACAGGGCCCCAAGTCTGCTATTTTTATAAATTGGTCATTCCAACACGATCCCATTCTCATTTCGCTAAAAGTTCCGCAGGACCGTTCATTGTGCTGACATTTGGGAGAGGCCTATGTCCAGCTGTGTACGTCTATCGGCTGGAGTGATGATGATGATGATATATTAACACCGAGTCCGATAGTATATCTAGATATTTAGCAGTTATGCCTCACTGGTAAATTTAGTCTAGCTGCTATCATAAATATACTATATATATAAGTAATCTGTTTTTCTGATAGCTTCGAGTCTTCGACCGACCACATCAACTCTTACCATCAGGTGAGATAGTGGTCAAACGCGAGTCTTTCAATAATAATAAAAAACCTCATAAATATAAAATCACTTACGCCTTAACGTTTTCGGATGTCGTTTAGTTTTTCTCCTTAATGCAATGAAACCGCCTATTTTATTTTTCATTTTATCAATCATGATTTATTGAGTTTCTTTAACACGAATTTCACCTCATAACGATATTAAAAGCGAAGATGAATAGAAGCACGTTTAGACGTGTGCATAGTGGGTCCGTGCCAGTGTTTGTCCCTCCAGCTGTTTGCCGTAGCCTCCCGACTATGCTATGTACTAACAATATCGCTTTCATCGGACGGCCTTTGAAGCTTCGGAGCGGTATTAACATGGATTTCCACGAAAGGATGCACGTGCATATTGTACGCAATTTTTTTATTAATTTACTAATTTAAATTATTTTTAACTAGTAAACAAATTTTTAAAAGGTCATCAAAACTGCTAATAAGAAAAAAATAAGAATTACATCGCGCCAGTACGATTATTGAAAATATGTCTTGGCGAGAAAGACAGATATACATTTTTATAATAGGTCTTCACCTATGAAATTGCCGTTTTTTAAAACGGGTTACTTTGACGTGTTACGGTTAGTATTTTATTTATTGATAAACAGGTTTGAAAAAAAAAAAAAAATTTTTGCATATTCCCTATTGGCAGAAACCCCAAGCAGAAACACTCCCTTATATGAAAATTGGTCAAGTTAGTAAACAATGTAGACGCTTCAGCACCGAACTTGTTATTACTACTATACCGGGAGTCGAGATTTTAATCAGCCTTGTCCGCCATGTTTTTATTAATAGATAGATTACTATATCTATATATAACTATTTTCTTTGGGCACGTCATTACGCGTAAACGGCTGGACCAATTTCGCTAAGTAATTATTCTTGGTTGTGTCTGTTATTGTCAGAAAAAAGATCTTAAAGAAAGAAAAAATAAGAAAATTCTCACAGTCGGTTTTCCTTTAAATTGAAAGCACGAGAATACATTCGCAAGAAATTGGTAGAATCATCACACTCTGGATTTGTTAGATTCGTTTTTGTTTTCTCAATATCATTCTTTATTTGTATCTCTAAGTATATAATTTTCGTACTTATTTCCTTTCTATTTGTCTTTTATTAAGTTGCACCTGCCATGTTATGTCTCTGCACCCTAAGGTCGACTGGTAGAAAATACCTAAGGCATTAAGTCCGCCTTTGTACTGTGTCATTAGTTTTAAATAAATAAACAAATAAAATTGTGCATAAAACTACAAACACTTACAACCTTTGACCGTTTGACACATCATGCGTTAGACAGTTCATTGCTATAATATCTTGTCTGGTCAGTTAATATGTAAGATTTTAGTATCAAAAGAAAATTTCCCTTTGGCCACTTTGGAAACCAGTTTCGAAAACAGAAATATTTTTCGGTTTTCGAAATTGGTTTCCAAAACAGAAAGTTGGACCTTCTTTCGAAACTTTTTATTATTCACATTACAGTAAAATATAGTATACAGGTAGTTGTCTAAAATACATGTGTTCAGTTTCAAAATAAATAACTGAAATTTGAATCTATTCTTTATTATTAATAATATCATAAATTTCAACAAAAAATGGTAAATTTAACTTAGTGAACAACTGTTGAACTAGAAAAAAATAATTAAAAATGAGACATTATTTCTATACAGTATAAGAGTTGCAAGATCCAACATATAGTTACTTTAAGAAGCAATGGTTTTAAGAAAGTTAACAGTAAAGTTTATCAAAGTTTACCAAACACAGCAAGTAACGTACGTTTCACAAATTGTCACAAAGTTTAAGTTGCAAAGACTCAGATTGCTTCACTCAAAGTTAATTAGAAACCACTTTTCATTCCTGCAGCCTTTTCAATCCTCTTCATTATAAATGTAGTAGAAATTGTACAGATAAATTGCATTTATATACAAAGGTAATGGGTAAGTAGCTCTTAAAGGAGTTCCACACTCAAGATCATAAGAAGCTTTTATGTCGTCGTCTGCTAGAAAATTAATACGCGCTCGGAAATAATTCGAAGAAAATAGAAAACTATCTGTTGAGTACTGTCTCAAAATGAAGACTGATTGAATGTAATGGTTATTATTTTTCTAGCTTACTATACGCTCCTTTTTCCAATACTGCGTATAGGCAAAATTCATATTTATTTCGTGTGAATAAAAGTAATTGAAAATTATCAGTTTCTCGGCTTAAGCTTTTCTTTTAAAGTTTATAATATTTAGAGAACTATCTGTTTGCCGTTGATCGATATTGATAATATTAATTTATCGATCGTGTCATATATATATATATAGATATATTTTAATTATGCCCTAATCCGACCTTTTAGTTTAGTAATAATGAATTAGTCTTTAATTTTCACATTATCATCATCATAATCAAAAAAAAAAAATTAGAAAATTGCCATGGACAGGAAGACTGTCCATGGCAATTTTCTAATTTTTTTTTTTAATTTTATAAACATGTGCTTGCACTTGTGTTTTCTTCCTCATCTATAGTCCGAATGCTCTCGCTGCTGGACATAGATCCATCTTTTACACACAGGTGTTCTCACACATTTGCAACAATTAATAAAACGGCCCAGTGCGCCGCAAAAGGTTTCTAAAGAATCGCGTCATTTCCGTCAATGAACACAGTCAGTTGAGACTGGTCATCTCTTAACCTCCACTACCTTAAATATTATTCCAAAGCGTTTCCATTTTTAAGATCTGTCAGCGGCTTCGCCCGCGTGTATGGTAGGTTTAGGTTTCTCCATACAAACTTGAGAACCTTAGTTTCATCTCCTCAGGGGTTGTATCTTGGAAAATCCTTCTTTAATGCTTGTCTACGTTATAAAAGGAAACCTTGTGAAAAATTTCACGCTCCTGGCAGGCGAAGCCGCTGGTAGAAGTTAGTAAATATTTATATAAATATGCGAGTCAGTCGGTTTCTTCTTTTATATATAGATTTCGCATTAAAATCACTTTTATGCCATCGACATATACTTATTGATTTCCTCGTGAACAATGCTTTGGTAGTTGAGTAATGTAATATGTAATGTAATATTCACACAACTATCACAACGCCGTCTAGTGCCAAGCTGAGCAGAGCTTGTGTTATGAGTACTAGACAACTGATAAACATACTTAAATATTTCTAAATACATACATATTATAGATAAATTACACCCAGACACAGAACAAATGATCGTGCTCATTACACAAACATTTGTCCTGGGTGGAAATCGGATCCACGACCTCCGGCATAACAGTCAGGGCTACTAACCACTAGATCAACAGGTCAGTTTTCGAAAACAAAGCCCTGCTTTTTTATTAATTAATTTTTTCTATAACGTCATGTTATCTAGCGCTTGGCTACGTGCAACTGTCAGCCTGTATATCGTAACCGCAGGGCACACTCGCAAACTCATTTTAATTAACGTTTCTCTGTCTGACAGTTTATGAAACCCTGCAGCAGCTCAATTTACAAGTGCATAAAGGAAGTTTACTTACTTCTGCACATACTTATAAGTGTGATGTCTTTTTATAACCGTAACATTTCCGTTTTGGTTTTTGGATTTTCCTATAGATTTTCTCTCTTAGAGAGGGGTTTTGGGAAAACCTTTTATTGCGGATCTGAGTTTAGGATAGGAGTGTATGCACTAATAAAATTAATACTGTGTAAAGGCGGTTTTAATCCTTTTAGGCATTTTCTACCAGTCGAGCTTAGGGGTGGTGCAGAAATATATTTCTAGAACAGGTGGATTTTAGTCAGTAAAAGTCTGTCACTCTTCTGCTCTTCCTTCACCCAAAGCGGGAGGAGATTTTTATTGAATTAAACTAAACAATCTCTATTCATGTGTTTTGTTCCCGTTTTATGCATCATTTTTATTTTCATTATTTCCTAAATAATTCTATTAAAATATAAGTCGCATCGTTATCGCAAGCCGAAAACTGTCAATTTCAAATGTATCACCAAGCTAAAATGTATCGAATGAATATTTCCGATTCCAAAATTCGCTTACCTAAACGATACAAATTATCAAAATTATTAGGTAAATTCCAATTTTCGCGGTTACACCAAACTTCCTACTGACTCTAGGATAGGAAATGGAGGGAAATCCGATGATGGAATAGACATAATTTGATTATATGAGATGGCCTGCCCTGTTAGGTCCTGGCGTAAGTGGATATTCGATCATTGAAGTTCATGCTGGACTAGGTAATTATTAGCATCGATATTAATGGTAGACGTAAAACATAAATTAATGCTGTTTAAATATTTCGATTAATATATTTTCAGGAAATGTAACTGAAACGAGCTGAGTAAATAATCACAATGCAATTTTATTTTGTCATTTTAACGGTATTCATTGTGCGTTTTAACGCCCTGATCGACGAGCGAGTAAAACCGCGGTCTTATGGCTCGTCGGTAAAGCTCGCCGGTGTATCATTGCATTACCGCGGTTTGTGAGTTAACGAGCCTGGCTCGCGGCTTTTCATGTTTGCTTAATTTTTTACTCGGCTCTTCGTTCAAAACCGCGTATAGATTACGGCCGGCGAGCCAAGTCGCCAGTTATCGGCGCCAGCGCTAGTGGACTAAAGACAACAATTCGTTGTACAATTCTTCAGACATTCTCAAATAATTTTTGTAATCGAGTGTTTCTGCTGACAATTGCCTTTTCTGAATCCAACTTTTAACCTAAACTCTCGGGCGTTTTCTTAATTTCGTGCTATGCTATAATACCAAGATAACACAAAGCTTCAGACTCCGAACAAGACAAATGTTAACATCATTCGCCTACGATACGACTGTTTTACTCGCCAGTCGATCAGCACCAACGAGCCGCGAGTAAAACCGACGTCCTTTATAACTGCGATATACAGGCTCGTACGTCGATCACTCACTTCAAGTTGTCGTCCGGACTTTTTTTAACTTTATATGTTTAAAAATTCATCATCAGAAATTTTATATTTGGAAGTATAAGAGTGCAGGATACCAATCAGTATTAAGTACTAAATTACAAGGATAGCTTGAGGATGTGATAATGACGTCACGAAGTAGTGGCTGCACAAAGGCTGCGCTGACGTTCTTTTTGTCGAGGGTCACCAGTTTGGAGGTAGACGGAACAGAGAGCAAAGTCCCGCAAACCTGCGTTGAAAAGGGAGGATCCTCCGACCAGACGGGTGTTATGTCTGGTGGGCTACTACTGCCCGATAGATGATTTCGGGCTGTTCTATATGTTCTAAACGCGCGGAGAATTTTGATTGCGCGATGCAGGATTAGTTCTTATGTGACGCCATAGATGTCGCTACAGATTCATAGTTATTAACCGTTCGAAATAGGGCAGCTAAAGCAGATGACAACCAACAAAAATAATAAATGAATTAGAATTTGAAGCAATGACGAGCTTTAATAAAAAAAAACTTGAATGTTGTACGTGATACTGCACCAGCTTTTTTTGAGGTGTGAAATCATTAAATTAAAGCACATTTTAGGCATTGAACCCCGGCCGTCCGGTAACCATCCGAACCGTGCCCGTCGACGGCGCGTAGTGTTCCACGCGCGCCTCAAAGAAATGTCAACAAAACCTAGATCCTACTGGGGCCATGGGTTGTCCGAAAAGGAACCCCGGGGTCCAGGAACGCAAGGCAAGGTGTGGTTTTAGTTCAGTTTAGTTCAGTAAAAATCGCCCTCCCGTTCCGCCCTAGACCGCTACAAGTCACTGGATGATTTCCCACCTCAGGATGTTTTAAAATCATGAACATTTCATCACGCATTTGGATTTGCTCCGCATGCTGAAACATTTCAAAACGCAAAAAAACGTGTCCCGCGTGCGTATGCCACGCATTACAATAATTACTTGTATGAAATGGACATTTGCAGGGGATACGCGTGCGGAGCAAACCCCAATTGCGTAAAGAAATCCGCATGATATTAAAAACACCCTTGAAAGAAAAAGTTTTTGAACCCAGAGGTATCGAAATGACTTTCCCGGTCTAGGGTACATACAGCCTTTGTACTTCAGCTGTCGTCTGCTTTCCAGGATCACGATAATTCTTTCAATAATCTCGTGATTGTGCAACAGCTGATGGTTAATACAATAAAACTGGTAAATATCAATGGTCATTGTTATGTTATATCATTGACGGCTCTTGGTGCCACCCACTCTTAAATTTATCAGTAATTAGCATCTGCCAGCGGCTTTGCCCGCGTGAAAGTCGGTTTCTCCATACAAATAAAAAAATAAAATAAATTCTGGACTCCCGTTTCATCCCCTTAAGGGGTAAATTTCGGAGAATCCACGCGTAGCAGATGTCTACACCCCATTAAGGAACCTACCTGCCAAATTATAAGTTTGTAGGTGTTATAGTTTCTGAGATTTCGTGATTAAAAGTTATTTTGTCACCCTGTTTATTAATTTCAAAATAGATTCAAATTTCCTATTTTTTTTTGCAAAATTTCATTATTCCCTGTGAAAATAACATCTGTGAATAACAAATGTAGATTACAAAGATTTTCCTTATTTTTCCTTGGATTATCACTTTTTTCTTCAAGGAAAAGTAACAACAACTTGTAATTTACGATAGAAACTAATAATCCCTGTATTATGCACAGAAATAGAACTTGTTTATTGTTTGCTTCGTTTTTTTGGTTTATTTATTTTTCATGGCATTAGAGATAATTATTTCTGAAGCCTAAACAATTTATTTTTTAATTTTTTATTAATGATGGATTAGAATGGATCAGAATGTTGGGCTGTGAAAAAGACGGATGAAAAAAGATTGCATGTAGTGGAGATGAGAATGTTGAGATGGATGTGTGGTGTGACGAGAATGGATAAAGTGAGAAATGAGTATATTAGGGGAAGTTTGAGAGTGGCGTCAGTGACTGAAAAGTTGAAAGGAAATCGTTTGTCTTGGTATGGTCATGTGAAGAGGAGAGATGAAACGCATGTTACTAAAAGAGTTATGAGTTTACATGTGGATGGATGGAGAGGGAGACAAAAGAAAAGATGGATGGATTGTGTGAAGAGTGATATGAAAGAAAAGGAAGTTAGTGAGAGTGACAGGGCAGAATGGAAGAAAAAAACGTATTGCGCCGACCCCAAATAACACGGGACAAGGGCAGGAAGATGGATTTTTATTAATGATAGGCTCTCGTTTGACCACCATCTCAGCTGATGGTAAGCGATGATGTTGTCGACGATGGAGCAAGCTTTCTTAGAAGTAGCCTATTCACTCTTGACTTAAAGACCCCTAGGTTGTAGCTATCAGGAAACATAGACTCCGACAGGGAATTCCACTCCTTAGCTGTACGCATTATGAATGTGTTCCCGAAACGCTTTGTACGTATCGATTCGTTTCGATTTATCGGTAAAAAAGGAAAACATCCTATATGTACGCTGTGCACCAATTATTTTAAAGTAACTCCCATCTACATTTGATAGTTCACAAAATCTCCGTGTACATATTTGTTGCTGCTTGCCTTGAGTAACTATATGTGCCTGCGTTATCGTAGGCTGCTTAGTCTTGCTTCACTTATTTCCCTCAATATTATTTTTCGGGAAAAAATACTGTAGATTTTTTCAATTTGTCCTTCATCACAGTTCATTAGTTTTTTTTTTTGTACTCTGGATATCATATTATATAGGAAGTCAAAAATACTTCTGCTCTGAGTGAAGCGAGAGAGTGTGTCCGACTTTCACTGTATAAAACCCACCTGTGTTCGTTCTAGCACATCGATACTAAAAGGATTCGCGCTTCTCTCCCAGCGTGGTCTGTCCTCTGGTACATACGGGAAAAGCCAGTCTTGGTGACAGGCGTTAAAATCCCCCAGAGCGGCAAACTGCGCCGGCACGACAGGTTGCCGACGCCGAGCGGTATAAGTTAAAAAGCGACGACAACACAAACACATTTGTCTCCTCGGAACAGCTAGTAAGTAAAGAAACTGAGCCCATCTCGCTATCACGAGAAATTTCTGGGAAAACACTATTGCGATTTCGTGCACTGAAATTCTACCGTCGACTGCCATGGTTTGAAAAGCTGATTATTGCATGTGAAAATTGTGCTTCATTTTAGTATTCACAGAGAAATGCTTTGAGGTTGAGTTTAACATCTACAAATTGAATTTTACCTATTGTTTCAAATGAAATTCTCTCACAATAAACACGTTGCATTTCCGTATCAAACGAGATAATGGAATTTAGTTAGGAATATGAATGTGATAATAATGTATAGATCTGGAATTATATGCTTCAGTACTAATATAAGCAAATATTTTTACTAACCCTCTTAAAAGAGAGCAAGCTTGAAATAAAATGATTACTAATAATAATAAATCTGTAGAAGTTTTTAGTTATGCGCGCATCACGTAAAATGTACGAAATCGATGTAGACAACTTTTATACATTAAAATTGTGTGTAACTTGATATATTACTTAGCCTTTGTTTCATCGCAATCGGTTGACTATATCGAAAGATATGCTACATTTATTGACTGTTCGCCAGGTCAGTTAGTATTATAAGCGTAATCAGCCTTTTTTTAATGTTCCCACTGGTGGGACTCAGGCCTCCTCTCTCTAGGACAGGGAATGGGCTGTAATCCACCACGCGGGCCCAGTGCGGGTTGGTAGGTAATAAAATAAAAACTTGGCAAAGAGATTACCTAATATTGTGGGATTTATCTATATATATAAAAGGAGAAACAGACTGACTGACATGTCAACGCACAACCGAAACTACTGGGACAAGGAGCGTGAAATTTTGCACAAGGCTTCCTTTTATAACGTAGGCGAGCACTAAGAAGGGATTTTTGAAAATTCATCTTTTAAGGGGGTGAAAAAGGGGTCCAAAATTTGTATGGAGAAACCTACTTTCACGCGAGCGAAGCCGCTGGCAGAAGCTAGTCATAAATAAATCTCTATTTCTAATTCAATTAACGAGAGTTAAATGTCGTCAGCCAGTATCGCCATAGCAATGGCGATACTGGCTGACGACATTTTTTGTAACAAATCCACTTTTCAATCCCTGGAAAATTAGTTCCATTTTCCGACCGTTCTTCGTTGCGGTTGAATCTTTATGTCTATGATTTTAGAGTTGCTCAACGCATCTCGGATTTGCTGATATGTTTGACCATAATAATGTTTGTAGTTACATACTCAGTATGGTCAGAGAGTGGGTCAACGGGTACTCTAGAATTTTGGTTCCCTTGTGTGTCAAAATATATGTTTTTTGCGACTTAAACGGCAATATCTGTTCTTTCCGTTAACCTAGAAGTTTGATTTTTTCACAGCTTCAAGGGAACGCAGACCTAAGTTTATGGCTTTAATTTCAACTCGATACGTCCACGCGTTCAGCGACAGATGGACTGACAACAAAGTCGTACTATAGGTTCCGATTTTTCCTTTTGAGGTACGAAACCCTAAAAAAGCTACATCATGTTTGTATACTAAGTCAATGTAGAAGACTATCCAAGTTTAAGATGCAGAGATCAGCATTGGACTGTGAGATTGTTCGAAAGTATTGTCGTGGCCCTGGATCACAAAGAGTAACTGGAGGAACACAAGTGGATTTGATTTAATATTTAAAACTTAACACTCCCTTATCCCTCCAACCAGAGCGGGAGAAGTTATTTGATGATTTCCCTCCTAAAAAAATAGTAATCACGAACTAATGTTCCGACTCTGGAAACCTTTCGGTTGTGATGACGTTCCGCGCTCCGATTGGCCCGCTCCAAGCTCTAAACCAATAAGAGAGTCAAACGCGGTAAACGTTTCAATAGCACACTCACCGCACAGAATTCAGCTGAGGTAACTGAATGTACTCTAAACTTGACCAAGTAGCAGCGAATACCATCTTCTGTAGAAATCTCTTCTCTCACTATTCCTGTACAAAATTAAACGGCAAAATTTCGTACCTGAATCGATGACGTCGACCAATTAATTTGCTCGACTACCCTGCAGCCACATCAATAGGGCCAAACGTATGAGTAGGATACTGAATGCGTTATTATGAGAATGCAACTCGACATACATTTCCACTGTTTTTCATATGCTCTTACGCTATTATGACGTTATTAAACATTTTTCATTAGATGTTTTGGAAACACAGTATCTTGTAGATATTATCTAGGCTTCTATTGAAATCAATTTATAAATTTGTGTAAAGCTAATCCAATAAAGACGTCTGAAAATCTGCTGTTCTGCAAGAATTTTGATATTTATATCACTAATAATTTACGCAAAAATTAAATAAGTCAAAGAAGCTAAAACTATTCATTCGATTCAGGCTAAATAGTATAAATATACTAATAAATAAAATGAATGAATAGTGTAGATTAGAATGGGATAAACTTATTATACACCAAAATAGTAATATAACTTTTACACAAAATTCTACGGACATAATGGAGGTTTTATCGCTAACAGCGATAACTACCAGACATCCTTTGAATAGACAGTAAGAACTTAAAATAAATGGAGTCTGCGGTTTACTGCTTGTAAATTAATTCAAACATTTTATTTTATATTAAAAATAATGATTAGATAAGTAAAAGGCTTACAAATATTTAGACTAGTATTATAAAGAGGAAAGATTTGTTTTTTTTTTTCTGTATGTTACGATTTAACTCAAAAACTACTAAACCGATTTCCAAAATTCTTTCACCGTTAACTAGAAATCTGCTTTACCACGGGTAACATAGGCTTATATATTCTATTCTGATATAAGGTTTGCGAAAAAAAGTAAAGAATAAAATATGATTAGTAATGAAAGAAATGAGATTAGGCAGACTCCGATCGGCAACACGTTCTGCAATCACACCTTAAGCCCCTCGCCCACGGCGACTTTTTGTAGCGATGCTGACGCGGTTTTCGTAAGCACGCGGTAGCATCGCTACTAACGCGCGTTTTAAAATTGACTGACTGACATATCAACGCACAACCGAAACTACTGGGACTAGGATCGTGAAATTTTGCACAATGTTTTCTTTTATGACGTAGGCGAGCACTAAGAAAGGATTTTCTAAAATTCACACCTAAAGGGATGAAGTCCAAAGTTTGTATGGAGAAACATACTTTCACGCGGGCAAAGCCGCTGGTAAAAGCTAGTTAATAATATTGTAACTACGAAGTTCAAATTGTATATTACCTACATTTAAATTGGAATGCGAAAACCCTTACGTAACTTGAAGTTTTCACGTGGGCAGCTAAATGTCAATTTCACTTTACCGGAAAAAAGAATGTCGTAATGGAAAGTTACCTAGAAAAATATTTCTATTGTTTAAACTGGCATATTTACAGTATCACCGGGAGCGCTTTCATTCCTTTTTTTTTTATTAAACCACTTTGAAACGGTTTTCGTATTTGTTGCGTACCGAGATGTTTTTACTAATAGTCAACAAGTACTGGCTAGAATTTTTGACGGGATTTTTTCGAGTAAAGTTTAGTAGCTGTTCTAATTAGCCTTTTTCATTATTCAAATATCGGCTAATACTAGACAATATGTGATATCGTGCAATGAAACAGGTGCAATCATAGTAAAATCGAGCTGAGACCTTTATTGTAATACCGACTACCTCAGCGGATCGTGCCGAGACGTCTGTCTTGATACATTTGCTGCCAAATACTGCAAAGCATTAAAATGTAACATGAGCTTTTTAATGGAAAACTAAATGACTGCATTCTGAGAACCGTGCAAAGAGAAATAAAGAAATTACCTTGAATGAAGACGATGTGAGCACTTTATGACTGATGATGACATTGATGCACACGATAAATTTTGAGTAGGTACATATTTGAGGGTAAGCTATACTAAATATACTTACTGAAGTTTTTTTATTTATTTAGCTCATTCGCTCTCCTATAAAGAAGGCCGGAGTCCCAGCAGTGAGGACAATAAAAGGCTGATTATGCTACAGTGCACTTAAATTTTCGTACAATAAACGCACATTGTCTGGCCTGTTGGCGTAGTGGTTAGTGGCCCTGACTGCTTTGCCGGAGGTCGTGCGTTCGATTCCCACCCAGGACAAATGTTTGTGTAATTAGCACGATCGTTTGTTCTCCGTTGAGAAGTCTTATAAAACAAATCCGTTGGCTAAACCCGTAAAGATGAGGCAGGAATCTAATTTCATAAAGTAAATCGAGATTACTTCTTCCAAATAAATTGATTTAGGCAATGTCCTCGGGATAGACTGCAAATAAAAGACAACTTAATTTATAAAATCACTGTAGCGACAGGTACTGGCCTGTTGGTCTAGTGGTTAGTGGCCCTGACTGCTATGCCGAAGGTCGAGAGTTCAATTCCCACCCAGGACAAATGTTTGTGTAATGAGCACGATCATTTTTTCTGTGTCTGGGTGTAATTAATTTATCTATAATATGTATGTATACAGAAATATATAAGTATGTTTATTAGTTTTCTAGTACTCATAACACAAGCTCTGTCTAGCTTGGGGCTAGACGGCGTTGCGTGAAAATTATGAAAAAAAAAGTATATATATTTTAGTGTTGTGTGTGTTATAGTGGAATATGTCCTGACTTTCATCGATGTGCAGCAACAGTTTGAGCGTGACTTAGTTTTGAGCCAGAGAACCAAGGTACCTATATGAGGAGGCTCAGATCGTATACTTTTTACCAGCCCCCCTAGCCAAGTTACAATCGTATCGTTCGCGCTGAACGCTTCGAGTAGGCCACGCCTCCGATTTCTTTGTTCTGACGTCATCTCAACGCTCAGTCACTTGGTCCGAACAAAGGAATTGGAGGCGTGGCCTACTCGAAGCGTTTGGCGTGAACGATACGATTGTAACTTGGCTAGGTGGGGCGGGGGGGGCTGCTCGTGTAATTCTGTCAATCAAATACACACATTTAGGGGCTTATTGGAAATAGCGTAGTTGCACAAGTTCCCCTTTCACAGATTTTCCATGAAACTTGTCAAAGGGAACTAAGTATTCGCTTTTCGTGCAATTAGTGGACTCGCATACATTGATGTACATGTGAAAAAAGCATTTTGGACTTTGTAACTAGTAAACGATGAAAATGGCTCTGAAATACATACCTACTACGGATAGTAGGTATGTATTTCAGAATATGGTAAAATTCATTCTGGTAATCGCCAGAGGTTGTTGATACGAATGTTTGTTCTAAAAATTAAAAATTTAAAGGAGTGAGTTCCGTTTGAGAAGACAAGTGCTGAAGTTGAAAAAATATTTTTCGGTTTAAAGGGGGGAATGGTGTAGGGACAATGTTTATAATATATGTGTAACGAGATATATGGGTGTAAGTGTGCGCATAATATAGGTGTGTAGAAGCGGCTGCGCCCGCCACGTAAGCTCAGTCGCAATTAAAAGGAGTCTACGAGAACACGTATTACTTTTATTATTTGTATCTCTGATACAGTAGGTGACTACTCTCCACGCTAACCCTCAACCGATTCCCTATATCTATATATATAAAAGGAGAAACTGACTGACTGACATATCAACGCACAACCGAAACTACTGAGACTAGAAACATAAAATTAGGCACAAGGTTTCCTTTTACGATATAGGCTCACTAAGAGAGGATTTTCCAGAATTCACTCCCTAAAGGGATGAAACCGAGGTCCAGACTTTATGTGGGGAAATCTATTTTCACGCGGGCGAAGCCGCTGGCAGAAGCTAGTCCTTCATGAGAATGTTCTTTATCTTATTTTGTTAACATTAAAGTCACGTAACATAAAAAATATCTTTGTTCTGAAAATTGTTTGGAGTGGCCAAATGAATTCGTTTGGCCACTACAAACAATTTTTTAGAAAACACCTCTATTTTCCGACTTCGATTAATTGTCTTGTCTTATATTATGTGCTAACGACACGAAATCCTCCCCTGGATTACGTTTGTTTGCATAATCTTATTTTAAGAGCCAATATCCTTGAAACTTGTCGCGAATAATAACATAAGTATATAATAAAGGTCGTAACCGTTTGCCATAATTTTCCATTCCCTACAGGCTTTAATTGGCTGTTAAAGTATATGTAAGATCTATTTCTGGGCATATTAATAAACTTGAAATTTTCCACAAATAGATCTCTAAACGAATAATAAACTTTGTCAATTAGTTTTGAGAGTATCCTCGAATACTGTATAGGGAGTGTTAGGTTTTTATAAAATTCTCTGGTGTTGAAAATTTGAGATGAATGCTCACCTAAATAAATAAAACATCAAAAATTCAAATAAGTGTCGTGGGTGCGTTCACAAACATGTGAAGTCACACACCCAGACCCGGTACACCTATCTGTATGTAGGCCATACTAATATTAGTTCCGTGCGGGAATCAAACACGTGACCCTCAGCGCAGCACTCAGTCGCTCAACCACTGCGCCAACAGTGTCTTCAATTGTCAATTTTATCCCTTTTGTTAAGGAAGTAAAATTTTACCCTTTTGGGTCATTTTCGACTTGCACAAGGGGGAAGCGACGAAAATTAGTGTATAAATAAATAAAATTGTACTTTTAGGGCATATTTCACAGGCGGCGCGACCGGTTGCCGCTACCAACAAAATGTTTACGCAGCCAATTTGGCGGCACGACCAGCTCGGACGCGTGCACATAAGTCCATTTTGATAGTGTCTCAGTGTGGTGTAGCGTCTCTGGTGTTTGTATGGTGGCTGTATCATCTTCCTGCCCTTATCCCGTCTTATTTGAGGTGGGTGGAGCACGTTTTTTTTTTCCGTTCTGTACTGTCACCCGTCTCTTTATCACACACTTCCCATTTCTTTCATATCACTTCTCACACAATCCATTCCATCTTTTCTTTGGCAACCCACTCCATCCTTCCACATGTATACTCATCTTTTAGTAACATTGTAGTACATATACATATAATATATATAACCACACACAAACCATTTAATTGGAGCTAAATCTGTCTGAGTGGCTCTGTCTGATTCGTATTCATCTCTGGAGTAGTCAGATCTGAAGCGTTCTCGAGCCACTACAATACATTTGACTTAAGAGCTGGCAACTCGAGGTACATTTTCATACAACCATTCTTACGTGATTATGATATTATTACACATCTTTCTCCAGATATTTTGGATAAACAGATATCTTGTGGATATTATCTAGGCTTCTATAAATCTACTAAATATGTACTTATATGTACATATTTGCACATTTAATTGATTTTCTGAATGACGACACTTTTTCTCAAAAACTTTAATCACGTATTTCTTGGAACAATTTTTGTGAAATATTTTAGTAATCGAGTATCACGGAATTACCGAATGCCAACAGAGTTTTCAGACGTTCTCTCTCTTCTATTGCGTTTCGTCATCATCAAACATCGTGTTGGATTGCGTTAGATGAAGTAACAAGCTTTTAAACCATGCTCTCGATGTTGACAATAGGCGAGTAGAAAAGGGCCCTCTTAATGGGACAATTTGGATCCATAGGAGGTACGGGGGAACTGGAAATCCTAGGTATTTTTTTCATGAAAATAATAACCAAAACATTGTTTCAGCTATGTACAAGTAATGAGTGCTTAAATGAAAGTTTAAATGACTATATTTAGGGTTCCGTACCCAACGGGTAAAAACAGGACCCTATTACCACGATTCCACTGTCCTTCTGTCTGTCACCAGGCTGTATCTTACAAACCATGATAGCTAGACAGTTTTAATTTTTACAGGTGATGTATTTCTGTTGCCGCTATAACAAAAAATACTAAAAACCACATTTGTTGTATGGGAACAACAGACGTGAGTTTTTTTCGATGGTACGGAACCCGTTGTGCTTGAGTATGACTCGCACTTGGCCGGTTTTTCATGAGAATAATTTAAACCAAAATATTGTTTCGGCTGTGATCAAGTTATGTTGTGAGTGTATAAAAACGAGATTTAGTTTATTTTTCTTTTAATGTTTTACTTAAAAGGCAATTTGTATGAATCTTTTTCATCCTGGCGTAGTTAAAAGTCATCCTGTATATATACCTACTGAGCTTAATCGATATAATTATACTGTTTTTGCTACGCTAATTACTAAAGAGGCTGAGTGCTCCTAATCAGTTTGGACGTTTCATGTTTTTAGCCACACACACTTGTCTTCGATAACCTAACCTAACCTTAAATTGTGGTGATACAGCAATCTAACGTGTTTGGAACTCGAAATCACAAGGCCAACCACAGGCGAACTCCATAAGCGGACTCTTGCGATGGTTTTCGCAAAAGATTTCGTCTTATTTCAAACCGGCGGTCGGCAACTGACAACCGAAGACTGCTTCTGATTTTGCCACTGAAGAAAATCTTACAGATAGGAAAATATATAAAATACTTTTGAATTCGTCGCTAAAGGCGCTGCTGTAGCGTGAGGTCTTGGAAATGTGAAATCTTGCTGTTCGTGGGCTTTTGACGCGAGATTTATTTTTTTAATGATAATTATTTATTTATATTTTACTACAAGCGATTGATATCGCAGATTAAGATAGGTTTCTACCGATCACTGCTTTAAGAAAGTATTTTCTGTCAGAAACTTTTCCGTTTTAATAAGGTTTCGTACCCAAAGGGTGCCAACGAGACCTGTTACTTACTCTCCGTTTGTCCGGCTGTTACGGCTGTATCTCATAAACCGTAACAGGTAGAGAGTTGAAATTTTCACAGATTGTGTATTTCTTTCTAAACATAAAAGAAAAAGGGATTCCCAATCAAGAAAAGTTATTTGTCAGCGTTTTTTTTTTTTTTGCTTGTTTTTAATATTATAGTACGGAACCATTCGTGTGCGAATCTGACTCGCACTTGACTAGTTTTTATTTTGAACATAATATTACTCCAACACTGTGGCACTATCGATTTTCCACTTTATCACACTTACACGGCCTTAGAAATGATTTTAATTGAAACTTTGCTTCCCCGTGCGTAATACTTTTAAAACCCTTCATTATTGCCCTTACTAGTAGTAGCGCTAACTGGTGAGTAAAAAATCAGTAACAACATTTCCGTAATTAATTTGACTACAGTTATCTACTATATAAAAATAAGTCGGGTTTTCCTTCCTGACGCTATAACTCCATAACGCACGAACCGATTTCCACGGTTTTGCATTCGTTGGAAAGGTCTCGGGCTCCGTGTGGTTTATAGCAAAGAAAAGAGTAGGGTAGAGTAGGGTAGGGTAGAGTAGGGTAATTTTTTTTTTTTACTAAATCCCGCTTTTGGGCAGAACAACGTCTGCCGGGACCGCTAGTGTAATAATATTTGACAGTTATGTAATATTATGTATAAATGAGATTCGTCAATCCTATTATATTTAATGAAATACTTGATTTCCAATGAAAATCATTATCACCCAACTGCGTAGGTATTTCATGAGAAAACTATGCAGTCATATATAATAACTAGCTTCTTTTAGGGGCTTTGCCCGCATGAAAGTTCATACAAACTTTAGACCCCCGTTTCATCAACTTTGAATTTTGCGTAGTCTTCTTAGTGCTCGCCTACGTCTTATAAGGAAGCTTTGTGCAAAATTTCACGCTACTAATCCTATTCATTTCGGCCGTGCGTTGATATATCAGTAAGTCAATTTTTCCTTTTTTTATATGTAGACTAGCTCTGCCAGCGGCTTCAGCCGCGTCACATGGGTTTCTCCATACAAAGTTTGGATACCCATTTCAACTCTCCAAATGACTTCTCGCACTCTGGGTGGAGCGCGAGGGCGTGTCAGACTTTTACAGACTAAAACCACACCCGTATCCTTCAGTTACCCTTTGCGTACTAGGACTACGGGTTGCCCTTTCAGAAATTCTCCGCGGTCCTAGCTAGCGGGCATCGGCCGCACTGGGTCCCTACGGTTTGCTGACATCTCTTTGAGGAGCGCGAGGATCACTACGCGCTGTTAACGACTGGGCTCGGTACGGTTAATTACCGAACAGCCGGACGGCGAGCTACCCAGTGCTCGACGTCCGCAAGCCCGCTTCTACCGTGGCTGGTAGTCGGGGTCGGAATTACGTCGGCTAGGGCGTGAGGACCTTCGTTCCCTCACGCGTGCAGCCTCCTCCTTCGCTAGGACCCATTTCAACTCTGAGGGTGAATTTTGGAAAACCCTCTCTTAATGCTCATCTACGCCATAAAAGCAAGCCTTGTGCAAAATTTCACGTTCATAATCTCAGTAATTTCGGTTGTGCATTACTAAGTCACTCAGTCAGTTTCTACTTTGATATATATAGATAATAATAATTTAACAAATTGATATTCATTCGAAATATTAATTATTTCCTGTTAATGGAACGTAGGTATTTCCTTAATTAAGTAATATCGAAGAGTGCAAAATAAAAAGTTAAGTATAGATAACTGCATTGAACGCAGAACAGATGGTCGATGGGGCCAAAAGGCTGAAAATTATTATTGTTAGTGTTTGTCGGATATATCCGACGTTGGCGATTAAAAGGTTAAGCAGAACTTGTAAAACATTAAAACTGTTACCCGGAATTATATGTAGAGAATTATTACTAAACTAATATAAATTGAGAAATTATAAAACAAAAACTGTTGGAATCAATTAACTACAAACGTGAGTCATTGAGTATTAATGGCGACTGTAGTAAGTTTTATCTAACAGGAAAATGAAATTATACTTTTTCTGGGCCAAAACATGGAACTTGACAGGCTGCTTGCGTAGTTGTACCCAATGACAGAATGTACGTACCGGTATGACGTCAATATAAATTGTTGGGAAGAGGAGGTAATAACGAATCGCAACAGTAAGGCGTCCATTACACGATAGGTTTTGCTGTCAGTTTTGCCACAGTCAAATATTTTGACTGACGAAAAACCTACCGTGTAATGCGATGACTGACGTTAGCATTACGAAAAACGTATGGCGATAAAATTCCGTCATTCAACCATCATTCATGATTGATGGTTTTGATTGACGCTTGCATGATGACCGTGTAATGGACACCAAAATTTACGGATTCGGCTCCAGAAGTGTCGTGTGATCGGCCAAGCAAACCAATTTATGCTACCAAGCGGCAGCCTCATTTGAAAAGGAAAAATGGAGTCGCGTAGAGATTACCACTTCACGTCTAGTTTTATTAAATTTCTGTTTGGCCGATTCATTGTCTCTTATGATACAGATCTTCTGTTTAAGAGACAGGGTTCATACGTTTTTGTATGACTTATGTTGTAGACTAAAATTATCTGTTCTGTTCTGTCTGGTAGGATATGTGCAAAACCAGAAGTTGTTTTTTTATTTATTTAGCCTAGCTAGCGCGGTAGGCGTCTAGGTCACCTCGCCACCTCTTTCCACCAGGTCCACCTCAAAAAACAACTTATTATAAAAAAACTGGGCTAGTGCGAGTCAGACTCGCGCCTTAAAAACTTACCTATGTAAATAGTTCAATTCCGGAATGGGGTCTTGGAAGATTTTTACGTATTGCAAAAAAAAAAATTGTGACGTAACTTAAAATTTACAGTGTTCAGATTTATTCCTATACTTGTGCTATAAGACATTGCATTATGCCAATTTTCAGGATTCTGGGTCAACGGGAAAAGTACCCTATGAATTTTGATTTCCTCGAGAGTGTGGAAATGTATTTTTTTTGCGACATAAACCTTAATATCTTTTTTTCTCGTTAACTTAAAAGTTTGATTTTTTTACAACTTCTAGAGTCCGGAGACCTGAGTATATAGTTTTAATTTCAACTCGATACCTCAACGCGTTCCCGAGATAAAGGGTCTTGACAGACGGACGGACAACAGTGGTCCTTAATAAGGGTTCCGTTTTTTCCTTTTGAGGTTCGGAACCCTAAAAACGCGTCAGAAACAGCGAACCTCAATTTAGAATACTCAAACCATTTTGCGAATCAACATTAGTAACCGAAGCGAATGTGGAAAGTAATGTTACAACAAGTACTTAACGGCTTATATCACACGATTCCGTTGTCCGTCACGCAATATGCGTTTAAGAACTAACCGAGTACACCTTAACCCGTTAGTTACTATTTAGTGCACTTGTTCCGCGTCCCTATGATAACTGCTATTTTAGTTTCTTTAGGTGGGAAATCATCCAATGTCTTCCTGCTAGGCTTCCTTACGGTTTTGCTGACATATCTTTAAGGAGCGCGTGGAACACTACGTTATGTCGACGACTGGAGCTCCAATTGCTCGCCGTCTGCAGTCCCACACGCCTACGGTGGCTGGAAATCGGGGTCTCTCTCTCTGTCTCGGGTTGCGGCCTGAGAAAATCCTTTCTCTCACGCGTGCGACCGCCTCCTTCGCTAGCATTACTGCTATTGTAGTTGACAAATTGGATTTTAGTTCTGTCTTATTTGGCGTCATAGACTGAAGTTTTGAATGTGCAGCGCCACTACCAGTTTTACGTCTACTGACATTGTTTTCTATTTACTTTTTAGCTGGATTTTCATCACTCATTATTGCATACACTGACACTTTTTTATTATTTTGAAGTGAGAAATCGTCAATTGACTTCTTTCGCTCTGGGATAGTGCGAGTCCATGTTGTGATATAAAAAATCCATTAAATAAAGTGTTATTTAGGCTGGTGTTACGTAATATTGACGATGACATTTACCCTTTCAGCTAATTAAACCACAAGAAAATATTAGCAATGAATATAAAAAGAAACTAATTATTGTTATGCGATTCTGATTCAATCAGAGCGCGGAGTTTTGTTAGACTTTCTATGTTTTCCTGTAGTGAATAAATTAAACAGTAAATGAGATATGGCTTCACGCTCGATTTATATATTGGGTAAAGCGGTAAGAACCGCTTGGTCTGAAATTACTTTGACCCAAAGTTTTATCCTGTTGGTTTTTCGTGCTAACTTACCCCATCATAGGGTAGATGTTGGGGGAAAAAAATAGTTACTTAAAAAAATTGGTTGCCTGTAAAGTCGGTATACGGGCGAAAGTTTTACGTGACAACGACTTTGAGTGGTAAAATAATTTTAATGTGAATATTCATTCGTATAGTAGGAAGAAGGATATGTCTGTCTCTCTCGCTCTTAGGCGGGCTAACCATGCCCGAGTGGAAGGGACGCGTGCCTCTCACTCGCTCTCATTGTGAGCGCATAACGTGAGCGGAGCGTAACGCAGTTTCTTGAAGTGTCACCCGGCAAACCAATTTATAAGACGTTGTCACGTCAAAATACATGCAATCGGAAAGATGTGCGAAAGTCGTTACTTACTGGAAGCCAGAGGACAAACTCGCCGTCGAGGTCGATCACGGCGTAACGTCACTGCAGGTCAAACTTAGCCAGATATCTATTACTCTAGTCGGTTTCAAACTAAGAACATAATAATGGTCATTTTGGCCTAATATAATTGTACAAGTTGAATTAAAATATAAAGAAATAAAACTATTGTTATTACGGAACGTTTTTTTTGTTTTGTTTTTTTTTTTCGTTAAATATGTTATTTATAATATAATTTCTCTAGCACGTCGAATTTATTTTGTGAATGAAGCCTAACCTAACAAAAAATAGATATGTTTCTGGCCTTGAAAAACACATATAGCCTAACATATGTAGCGACATCTATGACGTCACATAAGAACTAATCCTGCATCGCGCAATCAAAGTTCTCCGCGCGTTTACAACATATAGAACAGCCCGAAATCATCTATCGGGCAGTAGTAGCCCACCAGACATAACACCCGTCTGGTCGGAGGATCCTCCCTTTTCAACGGGGGTTTGCGGAACTTTACTCTCTGTTCCGTCTCCCCCAAACTGGTGACCCTCGACAATGAACGTCAGCGCAGCCTTCGTGCAACTACTACTTCGTGACGTCATCATCACTTCCTCAAGCTTTCGAGCAGCGAGCCATACAGCCAGCACCCACGGCTTTAAAAGGGTATCCTGACCACCAGCATGCCTACCTGGTCATACCTGGTCATCACCCTCAGCCTCATCAGCTACCTTGGCGAAGCACACTGCACCTTTGGCCAGTCACATGAAGAGCCACGAAGAACCTCTCCTGGTCGACGCAAACAGTCAAGCCACTACATTGCACAGCACCGCTCCGACTCACTGGAGCCAGCAGCATTACTCCGACTCACTGGAGCCTGCAGCATCATCCCGACTCACTGGGACATCATCACCCCGACTCACTGGGGCATCATCCCGACTCACTGGGACATCATCACCCCGACTCACTGGGGCATCATCCCGACTCACTGGGACATCATCACCCCGACTCATTGGGGCATCATCCCGACTCACTGGGACAGCCACACCCCGACTCACTGGGGCATCACCGCAGACAGTTCCGACTCACCGAGAACTATGCGGCAATCGGTTCCGACTCACTGGAACCAACCTACCACTGGCCTGGCACGCATCAAGAAGCATCAAGAACCATCGATCTCCGATCTCCGGAGGGGAGTGATGTAGCGACATCTATGACGTCACATAAGAACTAATCCTGCATCGCGCAATCAAAGTTCTCCGCGCGTTTACAACATATAGAACAGCCCGAAATCATCTATCGGGCAGTAGTAGCCCACCAGACATAACACCCGTCTGGTCGGAGGATCCTCCCTTTTCAACGGAGGTTTGCGGAACTTTACTCTCTGTTCCGTCTACCTCCAAACATATATACTCTTCTTTTTTAACCGACTTCAAAAAGGAGGAGGTTCCATGTTCGGCTGAATGTATTTTTTTTTATGTAAGTATGGTCACCAATTTCTCGGCTAATTGTGGACCGATATTGATTTTTATTTTTTTTATTGAACGGTTATGCCGAATTAGTCCCATAGAAATATTGTTATGATCTGATCATGAACTTCGAAGATATGGAACAGAACTCCTCATAGGATCACAGCAGAACCGTCGTAACTAGTAAAATTGAAGAGAGGGAATATATCGAACTGATCTGATGATAAAGCCTGAAGTTAGGCACCGGAACTCTGTAGTAAATTAATGTAATATAACTGAGTTTGGGATTATTAGAATTGTCATGAGATGCACTCAGGCTATAAGGTATTTAAGTTTGGCTGATGTACTTTTTAGTGGTGGTACCATAAGTAAAAAGACTAAAATAAAAAACTTAAAAAAAAAAAAAATACAACCTATTTCTTTGTAAAAAAATAACAGTGAAAAGTACAAAATAACTTAAATTTCAGAACTCGGTGTTAAATAACGAAGAGAAAACTATTTATTATAGAAACATTGAAGTCGGTTGTATTTTTTATTTGTAAAAAGTTTTTAATTAATAAAACATACAGATCTATTCAAATGTACGTTTCGTCGATCGATATCAAAGCAGACACAGGCAAAGATGACGGAACAAGCTCAAGGTTTGCAGGCCTGATTGGCCCACAGTGACGCAAAATAGGAAAGTTTAGAAGAAATAAAGAGATATTTAACTTGATGTAAGATGAGAAGGCTGAAAGCGTTATATGTATACTCATGTTTTATACTAAAATATATTCTATTCTATTCTGAACAAGCGTGTCAAAGGGGCTTGAACTTTTGTCAATAGAAGATGGCCTGGTCACTTCTTTTGTTCGAATAAATTAGAACGAATTTTTGTTGTTCTTCCTTTATAGGTATTTTATGTCAACTATCAGAATCACGATGTAATTTGAGTCAAGTCCCAAAAGATAAATAGCTCGTGTAACAACATACAGTTCAATAACACTTTAGGATTTCAGCGAAGATGTGTAACTACTTACACAGTACGTACATGGTAAACATGTGATTCAATACGACCTTCCAAAAAAATTCAGCGGCTGGTGGAAAATATCGGTTCCTGTTAGTAAATATTTTCCTCTTCACAACACTTATAGGTCTCCTAGTTACACTTACTTATTCGATCAGCACATTTGTCAGAGTTCCAATTTAATCTGATATGTACTGTTACTCTTTCAAACAGATTTAAAAAAAAATCTTATGTATCTGTATGTTGAATATAATATTTGATTTAATACCTAATAAACAATTTATCAATAATAATATTTATAAATGTAATTATAAAAATAAAGTACATAATTATATTTATTATACGAGGTGATTCTTTAAGTTAAGAGCATCGAACCTGAGATACATATCCGTACAACCGCTCATACGTGATTATGACGTTATTACACATATGTTCTTAAATATTTTGAAAAGACAGATATGTTCTGGATATTATCTAGGTTTCTATTGAATTCAAAGCTTAAATTTGTGGAAAACTAATCCTGTAAAGACCTCTGAAAATCTACTATTTTGCGCGAATTTGGCCCTTCATGGTGTGCCCTGGAACAAGTTTTGTGAAATATTCGAATGAGTAACGGTATTACCGAATACCAACAAAGCGTTCAGGCGTTAACTCTCGATTTTCACGTTATCTTTTTATCAAACATTGCAATTAATGAAACCACAAGCTTTTAAACCATGGTCACGTTGACGATAGACGGAACGGGAAAGACCATCTTAATACTCATTTCATGGGCTTTAATAGTAAAATGGGTTTCATAATTGATAATTCTTTATCTTTTTCGCAATTCTTAGGGCTATTTGAAGTGAAGTACTGACCTTAAAGAACAATGGTCTTTCTCTTAACATGCTTGGATCATATAAAATTAGTAAAACGTAACTTGATGAAACATACATCGTTTGATTTGACTGAATGAACATTACTACTCGTATGTACGGCATTCAATATATTTTTAAAAGTACGGGGAAACTAGTAAATAGGTAATTAAAATGTTTTTTAAGGTTATGTGGTTTATTAGTAATCTGTAGCATTTTAAAAAAATTACAAAAATTGTTTTTGGTGGCATATCTTCGAGTGAAGTTACGAAACTTCACTCGGAGGCTGTTTTAATTATTCAAAAATTTATTCCTCAGAATATTTACATCCATATTTAAATTAACTATTCATACGAAGACATGGCTTAAAGGACTTAGTATCCAAGCCTAATATATTACATAATATAAATAGTAAACAATCTTGTTTGTCGATAATAAGGGTGGCTCCATATGATCGATCGATTTTCGGCATTTTCAATTTTAATATGCTAAACATTTTGTTTTAATTCATGACTTAATTCAAATCTTAGATTAAGTTAATAACAAGATTATAAACATTTGACATAACCTTGGATTTAATTTCAATTTAGAAATTAAATCGATATCGACTTTAGAAAAAGTTTGGACTGTCTCTAAAAACGTTAACATTACGGATGCGTTCATAAATAAGATATTTATTATCAAGCGTTATAATAAACAAAAATATATTTTTTATAATAAATTTTTAATTTCCTGCCGCTTTTAAAAATAAACTGATGCCATCAGATAATTACATCGATAATATATTATGTTATGACTAGCGTCTGCCCGCGTGAAAATAGGTTTTTCTATGTAAACTTTGGGCCCCCGTTTCATCACCTTAGGGGGTGAATTTTGAAAAATACTCTCTTAGTGCTCGCCTACGCCATAAAAGGAAGCCTTGTGCAAAATTTCATGTTCCTACTCCCAGTAGTTTCGGCTGTGCGTTGATATGTCAGTCAGTCAGTTTCTCCTTTTATATATATAGATGACAGTCTCATTTCGGTAACAACACTTTTTTTCCTGGTCCAAATTGACCATCCTCCTTTGTTTATTTTATTAAAATATTTTGCTCCTTATCAATTTAGCTCCTGGTTTTATTTTGTACTATACTTCAAATACCTATCGCTAATATAGTACATAATTAGCCCCAAGCTCAAGATATTAAATTCACTACGTAAATTAAAAATTCTTAGGTAATTCTATTAATTTTAACATGTACCTCATTCTGCAGGTAAAACGAACTGCGTATCTTTGATATTAATATTCCAAGAACTTTATAATTATAGAGTTTTCGTTGTAGACTATTTGCACATCGATGAAATTAATTCCATATAATATATAATTATGATGATCCGTACATGGGAAAAAACTTATATCGGTTACCCATATACTTATATCATTTGACATATGGCTTAACCCTTTTTAACTAAAACAACTTTTCTATTTGACTGACTCCATACTAGTTCAACACATCACAATGTTATGGTAGCAGTAACATGTCGTGGTTGTGTTTTTTTATAAGTTGATCTGCTTCGTAAACGGTTTTTTTTTTTTCGGGTGGGAAAATCATCTAATGACAACCCCCGCTCTTGGGCGGGGCGGGAGATAGTGTCAGACTTTTACTGACTAAAAACCCACTCTTGTTCCTTCTTTGCCATTTTTCCAGGGCCCCGGGGGTCACTTTCGCATCACCCATAGCCCCAGTAGGCCTCGACCCTGCTGGGCCCCTACGGTTGCTGACATCTTCTTGAGGCGCGCGAGGAACACTACACGCCGACGACGACTTGGGCTCGGTCCGGACAGTTACCGGACGATCGGACGGCGAGCCACCCATCGTTCGCCGTCACGGGTGCAAGTTTATTATCTTTCACCAAACACATTAATCTGCTTTGGCATGAAATTCTGCAAAATAATATTATTTTCTCGAAGCCATATTCGGAGTTTAGCTTTTGTGTCAGACACAACAGGGGTATATTCACTTGGTTCTCGTGGTATCTTGCATTGTCCATCACAGGTATACTAGGTTTAGATAGATTTGGTATCAAAATATCCTCCAGCCATTTCATGAAGTTGGTGGAATTTATATCATCATAGTAGTCAGCTGATTTTGATCTTGTGCTAAACCAACAATGCACCTGCCGCACCTGGTACAAAACCTTCCTCCGGTCCTGTATGCATTATAATATGTCTTTTTCTCGAGGTTATGTTACCAGTGAAGCCACTCGGTGAATGTCCTTGTCATATTTTTTTTTACCTTATAGTTCTGATGAACATGTCTCACCAAGGTAAATATTATTTTTACTTTCTATTTTCTTTTCATGAATAGTTCTCAAGAATCTGTGCCTCCAAGCTACAATGTCATATTTTTCCGTAAGAAAAACACGTTCATTTTTAATGCAAATTTATCCATAATTATGTAAGATTTTCCTAAGTGCTTCAGGGCATCCCGTAAATCCAATAGCATATTTCAGCTCATTATGCAAACTTCTTAGTGTTGGTACTTGTTTTTTATCATTATAAAATTCAGTTATTTTATTTCTTATAGAAGAAACAACAAAATTATCGTAATTGAAGACTGTTGCACAATTATCATCTTCCTGTCCTTGTCCCGTTTTATTTGGGGTCAGCACAACACGTTTTTTCTTCCATTCTGTCCTGTCACTTGTCACGCTATCACTAACTGCCTTGAAACTGTTGCACAATGAGGGCGCTTTTTTCCAGGAGTGTCCCACTTTCCTTGATTGATAGACCCGTATGTAGACCCTTCTTTTTAAGGTTCCGTATCTAAAAAGGAAAAAACGTCACCCTTATAGGATCACTTTGTTGTCTGTCCGTCTGTTTGTCTGTCAAGACCCTTTATCTCGGGAACTCGTAAAAGTATCGGGTTGAAACTAAAACCATATACTCAAGTCTGCGGTCCCTTGAAACTGTGAAAAAATCAAACTTATAAGTTAACGAAACTTATAAGTTAAAAAGCCACGTTACTGGCCTTTATTTTTTCTGAATCTGCCATGTCGACCGTGGGTTGGTTCCTTTTTTTTTTCTAAGTATGCTCAAAAACATGTCACACTCATCTTGCATTTTGATATCAACAATACAGAATTGATTGAACAATTGACATGTTGACTTTTTCTACATGCCCATGATGGGAATTTGCATAGGACCTTTCCAGCTCGTTTTTTCGCAGTTGTTTTTAATCTGGTGCATTTGTACTGGTCGGGAGAACAAAGTATAGTTGATTGACTATGGACTTTTCAAATGCAAAAATCGTGATTGCTCCTTGTTATGGTTTATAGTTCTGTTAAATTGAACTCTCATTTATACTTACTTCAACAGTGGCGGAACTGTAGGATGGCAAGGTCGCGAGATCAGAAAATTAACACAACTTATTTTACAAAATTTATTAAAATTAAATTATAACGTGACGATTTTTCTGGGTCCCATCCAATGAACTAGCCACGGGCCTCACTCAGATGATACAGTTACGCCACTTGCTTATTTTGCTTATTCTTCATTAAAGTACGTAGTGCACTTTTTTATTCCTTGGAGTGGGCTCCAACGTACCTTAATGAGGAATGAGCAAACTTTAGGGCCTTCCGCGAAACCACAACATGGACAGCTTCAAATAAACATTGGAAGAGCTCGCACCTGTTCACCCCTTACTTTGTAGAAGATGCCCTGCATGTTTACAGTTCTCAAAAAATAAAATAAAAAAAGCCTGCTATAGGGTTTGCCTGGTAGGCAAAGGGCAACTGAAGGAACAGTGCATTTTAGTCATTAAAAGCCTATTAGTCTCCGACTTATTTGTTAATGTCACACAGTAAAAAAAAATAATGTTATGAACTATTTAAAGTAGGTTAAACCCTCGCTGTCAGCAGAATTCTCAGACACTTCAGAATAGCGCGGCAGTTTACCATAATTTCAGTCGCCTGTTACGAAAATTAAACGTACGCGTTTAAGGAGTGATGGAATTTGTATGTGCATAGAACATAAAAGCAAGTACATCGTACTTCACGACGACCTCGAGAAGGGAAGAAGGAACGTTTCACGTTTGATCTACCGACCTTCGTAATGCTTCGTATTGTTTTAATGACTAAGTCCATGAACGTTGTGCCGTAGTGCCGTTTCCGCTTCGTCGACAGAGTTTCATATTTTTAAATGTAAGCTTCATGCTGGCGTACACCAAGCGTATAATGACGAATACGCGTGTACGAAGCTACGCGTCCGCGGACAGTAGGCCTTACTATTTTAATCGATTTCAAATAAGGAAAAAGTTCTCAATTCATTGGAATCTTTAGTTTTATGTATGTTTTCTGACTCCTTAAAGATTCTTACACCGATTTAGCAAATCCTTTCTCTTGTTTAAAAGGATATTTTTCCCATGGTCATCTGATTATGGGACCCTGGAGAAATTTTTGAAATGGTTATATTCTGTAAGTATCTTATTAAAGAGCTTGCATACTATTTAGGTTTAGCTAATCACCACAACAAAAAATTGTAAATAAAACACTTTGCAAAAAAACATCGACTACTAAAATGTTCTAAGTAACTTTAATCATCAGTTAAATAATTTTAATGTAGATCATAATATATGTTTAGACTGTCCTATACTGTCGCCGTTTACACAAGTAGTACCTATTTAAAAATATATAAAAGTAAAATACAGGCACACAGAAAGTCTCTGGATCTGGCCACTTACAATAAAAGAATGAAAAAACAATTATAGGATTCGAAAATGGAGCTCTGCGAGCACGTTACTTTTTAATTTGCAACTCTTATCATTAATTTTTTCATTGTGGCTTCCGGTCCTTTCGAAGATTGTATTTCGCTATCAAAATATATTTACTCGTAAACATTTTCGTTCAATGATTTTTTATGATATTCGTTGTGGCTTAAATCAACGAGAGAGTTCCCAGATTAATAAATTGTTTATAATTTAATCGGTTAAACATCTTTCAACGAATTTATTACTATTTTAAAAACATGATATCTGTCGAATGGAATGTCCGAATTTAATTATTGGAAAAGTAATTATACAGTCACTGAACCTGACTTAAATATGAAATAATTTAATATTTCTTTTGATAAGAATTAATACAAAGGTACTGCAAGTGCTGTAGGTGTGTGTGTGGTACTCGACCAGGCAGTCTATTGGAAGCTTGGGCTGCGACGCTTTGACGGTTTGCATGCATGTATGTTATGAGGCAAGCGATCGGTCCATAATGTAGCTAACGCATCATCTGATGCGGTTGGACCAGCTAGATTTCTAAGGTGTCTTACAAATTATGAAAGCTTACGATCTCCCATGTCCTCGTGCAGGAACAGCTGCTTCAGTTTATTCTCCTTAGATGCACTGAGACGCTTGATCAACTCGCTATTTAGTTTTCCAAGTTTACCGGTCACGGGCGGAGCGCATAAAATATCATTGACTTGAAAAACATACGTATATTCTAGCGGAGTGACAGCGTAATAAAATTTTGTCGAGTGACTGGTGACGCAGCGTAAATTGGGCTTCTAGCTACTCAAACCAATGTTCCGGTTCATCTAGATAAAACAGCGGTACTCGCACACCAACACGCCAAATATCGCTGATATTTCCACCAGCAGCCTTTATTCCTGCTCCTGCAGCAGTCCATCTTGTTTTCGACTTTCGAAGTATCTTTATCAGGGTCACCTCTTGTTGGTAGGTGTGTGTAAGGCTTGATGTATTGCAAGTCACGAATCACAACAAAAAAAAAGCACGAAAAGATAGCAGAGAAGATGAAGAATTCTACTGAAAATGTAAGAAAGAACAGATATGAAGAGGAAGTCCAGATTTGACAAGATACGTGTAAGCACTAGCGATTTCAGCGAGAGAATATAGAGCGTGCATTCGCCGCCGAGTTAGGTGAGAATTTCAAAATCGGTTCAGTAATTTTGAGTTTATTCATTATAAACAAACATACAACAATACAAATCTTTCCTCTTTACAATATTGGTATAGATGATTTTATTC
Source organism: Mythimna pallens (assembly GCA_961205895.1). Lineage (NCBI taxonomy): Eukaryota > Metazoa > Arthropoda > Insecta > Lepidoptera > Noctuidae > Mythimna > Mythimna pallens. Next base: position 5,117,480 of record OY540824.1, read on the forward strand.
ATTTTAATTTGTACCGAAAATAATTTTCTGAGTGCATCTCGATCGGGGTTAAATTTCAGCTGTGGCTGTCGATATCATTAATTGGTTTTATTGTAGTGTGAAAGCTCGCGAGTTCGCTGGTGTGAAAAAGTAATTTTCCAGTACAAAAGTACCTACTCGTAGGATTCAACTTCTCCAGTATATGAAGCTGTTATTGCGCGATATCAAAGTTCGTCGGTATGACTATGTTAACTATGTTGATGTTTGTTGTATGTTGTTGTTGTTATTTTACTCACATTAACGCTTTAACTGCCTACGTCGAATATTTTCGACAAACACTCCCGCGGTTATACCGTCAGGGTCGCACATCCACGACTAAACACTCCACCTCATCAGCTCTTCGGTCACCTATGGGGATTGAAGTGCTAAACGAGATGGAGTGCCCAGTCGCAAACACTCGACCATGGCGGTTAAAGGGTTAAAAACTAAACGTACCTCAAGCCTCAAAAATAACATATTGTTGTTTGGCTTCAATAAACAAATATACCATTTCAATTACTCTCACAATTCACTACAAGTAAATTGATATTTCACCTGTATAGGGGTGCAATTCATCAGAATTTTTATTCGGATTGATTGGAAAATATCCCGCATCCGCATTTTTTGTTTGATTTTTCACGTTACATTCGGATTACTAGAGAAGTTAAAATAACACCTTTTTGCGATTGTTTGTTTACGAGTTAGGTGCGCAGTTTTCACGTTTTTTTTTAAAGTAGCTGTCCTGTTTTTTCAATTGGAAACTGTTGCATTCCAACGTACAGTTTGACAGGGCTTTAGGCGGGTTCGTTAACAACAGTTATCGCTTCTGCTATTTTATTTCGAATTTATTTATAAACCTTTCTCGATTGTGATTGTAATGAAAATACAATATTTAAATTAAGTAGAAGTATGTATCTAGAGTGACGACCGCGCACCGGAAAACTCGCTTGGGCGAGGCCTATGTCCAACAGCGATCGTCTTTCGGCTGAAATGATGATGATGATACTAAGAAATGAAATCTTAATAGATTCACTGCGCTGTGACTGGGTTGCCTTAAGTACGAGTACGTATGGTTTAAAGAGCTTTTTCTCTTTATATTGGGACACTCTACGCGCACGAACAGAGCATTTCAACTATGTGAGTAGGTACATACTTGGTTCGTGCACGCGCTGAGTCCACACTTATGAAACGCTCCTTTCATGTTACCTTGCATATCACGTTATAGCAGTCAGTACCCAGCTTTAGGTAGGTATCTACTTGCAGGATGGGACGGAACTTAGATGGCGACTATATCGATTCGTCTGTTAATAGTGCAACAAGCCAGTTTGTAGACCAATATACACGCCTTTTGTTACAGAATATCTAGTCACGGTTTGAATGTATTTTCTTACAATTGATGCATGTTGTAAATGGCGTTTTTTTTTTTGAGTCTGTCTTATTAAGGCTGGTTTTTGGTATTTTTTTTTTTTGTAATCACCAGAATGGCAGAAAAGGTAGACAGACCTAAAAGTTTAGAAAAAAATATTCTCTGGCATTGATATTACCTACGTGCGAAGAAGTCACGTGGCGTAAGGTACCTGCAAAGACAGTCTCAGAACAGATAAATTTAAAAAAAAAGTAAATCAATTTAAAGATCTGGCCGCTAAATGTTTCGAAACTGTTTCCGCAAAAGAGGCTTATACGAAAAATAAAAAAGTTCTTAATTTTCCATCGGTCTGCAAACTTTTTGTGTCTGGCTAAAGTGAACGGAGGTGAGTTTGAGCGTGTCATCGTACTCTCGGTTGAATAGGTGACTGTGGTGTACCTAGCCGTTACCTATGTATACATAACTAGGGGATGAAGGGATTGAACACACAACGTTTTGGTACAACATTAACAAATCACACTATTATTAAAAAGGCGAAATTTCGTATGTGTGTGTGTGTGTTTGTTACTTTTTCACGCTCGAACGGCTGAACATATTTGGATGAAATTTGGTCCTATCCTATGTGGTATTCCATGAAATGGTCTACCGGTACCATGTCCTGGAATAGCACATAGGATAGCTTTTATCCCGGGATTATGAATACTTGGGACAATTTTCTACTTTACGCGGGCGAAACCGCTGCCAGCATTTAGTATATTATTATTAATTTAATAAGAAATTATTTGTTCAACTTTTTCAAGTAAACAAGTAATGATGTTATCTACAACTAATATTATATAGAGTTAGTTTATCTTTTTCTTTGTAGGAGGTAATCTCTGAAAGTACTGGCCCGATTGCCAAAATTTTTTCACCGATACAAAGCTGCTTTATTCCTGAGTGACATAGGCTATATTATTTATAGTCTATGTCACTCAGTTTCTGTCAGCTAGTTATTACTATTATAGCTAGCTGGTAAAGGCCTCTCCATTTTTCCAATGATCACGGTTCCTCGCTTTCTCCTTTCAATTCTGGAAGGCATCCAGGTCGTCCCGCTATCTCCTCCGTGTTCTGCTGCGGCTCCGCGTCTCTGTGTCTGGGCGTCAATCAATCCGGTGTTTTACGGGTCCACCAGCTCATTAGACATTTCCTGATTTAAGTTGGGCAGGTTTTTTTTTTTTTTTTATTAATTGATAGGCTCGCGTTTGACCACTATCTCACCTGATGGTAAGCGATGATGTGGCCGAAGATGGAGCACGCTTGCCTAGAAGTAACCTATTCACTCTTGACTTAAAGACCCCTAGGTTGTAGCTATCAGGGAACACAGACTCCGGCAGGGAATTCCACTCCTTAGCTGTACGCATTATTAGGTTTATGAGCTAAATCAACAATTTGCGTTTTGGAGCGCAGTGTAGTGTTTCGAACGTGGTCTGATAATTTAAATAATGATGTATATTCACAAAAACACACCAACATTATTAATGTGAATCCTGATTTATTCAAACCTCTACCTAGGTCACCTCAGCTAGGTCACTGATCATTTTCCAAGTAACGTCGCTAAACTTTCAAAGTTCAACCTGTAACCGCAGAATACCTAAGATGATAAAGTAGATATTGTATTGATCTGCTTCTAGTAATATTGTTAAACTTGCACACTATTTTACATTGGTCTTGGCTTAGGTGAGGTGGTTATTTGACCAAACCACCTGTCTTTAAGTTTGCTTTGAGTGGAAACTAATCAATTGAACGGCGGGATTGTTTGGAAAAGTTCAAGGCAATTGAAGAAACACGGTTGGATTTTAGTTAATAAAAATCTGACGCTCCCTTTCGCTCCACCTAGAGTGCGAGAAGTCATTTGATGATTTCCAACCTACAAAAACAACTCCATTGAGACTAGCAGTATATCTATCTATATATATAAAATGAGAAACTGACTGACTGACTGACATATCAACGCACAGCCGAAACTATTGGGCATAAGGCCATGATATTTTGTACCAGGCTTCCTTTTATGACATAGGCGAGCACTAAGAGAGAATTTTCCAAAATTCACCCCCTAAGGGGATGAAACGGGGGCCCAAAGTTTATATGGAGAAACTACTTAAACGCGGGTGAAGCCGCTGGCAGAAGCTGGTCTATATATAAAAGGAGAAACTGACTGACTTGCATATCAGCGCACAGCCGAAACTACTGGGACTAGGAGCGCGAAATTTTGCACAAAGCTTTCTTTTATGACGTAGGCGAGTACTAAGAGAGGATTTCTTAAAATTCACCCTCTAATTTGGTGAAAACGGGGGTCCAAAATTTGTATGGATAAAACTATTTCCAAGCGGGCGAAGCCGCTGGCAGAAGCTAGTACTAGTATATATCTACTAAGTATGTTAATTATTTATACACCCCTATTACCCTACAACTTATTATTAGTAAATAAGACTTATGATTTAGTAGTAACACTGGCAAAGACAAAGGTTTCCTCTTAAGCTGTCCACTGTTGAGCCACCATTCTCCAGTTTGGTTTTGGACCAACCAGCAGGACCTTTGTGTGTTGTCGTCCTTCTCTTCTCTTGTCGTCCCTTGGGTAACATTATGTGACTCGTTCCACTCCTCTGCCCTCCTGTGTCCGTCGATTCGCAAAATATAGGATGTACAGCTCACCGTCAAATACTAACATCATTCTACATGTATATTTAAGCCAGATTCTCGGTACTAAACTATTAGTATTGACGCGGTATACAACACAGCTTTCATCCCTGTGACGCCGAAGCAATCAATCATGAACTTGTTTACCCGGTGTCTTAATGGCTGACTTCATCATATTTACTGATGCACCTGTGAGGTCGGTCCGTCGCTTTGATTGCGATGCTGTAGGTGAACAAACAATAATTGTTGGTGAAAGAGATGAGCTCGGCAGTAAACCTCACAAAGCCCATTGTGCAGTCATCAATTGGGCTTTTATTAACGGTTCTGTTTACTAAAGCCAAAGCTTCAAACTTCTAATCTGCCAGCGGGGGGCAATGTAGGAAAAAATAAAACTATGAAATTAACTTCTGTGTTTTATTTTCCGGCCCGCAGTTTATGACGAGGTTCATTACCTAAGGTGATATTGTTGCATCTTTGCTGTTTAGTTAAATAAAAAAATTAAAGAGTTAAAGGAACATTCCGACGAGCAGACTTTCCCTCATGGAGACTCCAGGCGAGGAACTCCAAAACAAAATTCCAAGAGAAAAGATTCAGAATACAGGAAAGGAAAAAAACGCAATTTGGCTGGAACAAAAAATAGAGTTAAAATTGTTAAATTAACACGAAACTTTCACTTTGCAAACACGAGGTCGCGTGGCTTTACGTAATGAAAACTCACCGTTTTTTCCTTGAAAAAATGTCAAGTGCGCCAAACACATCAAAAGAAACAGGTGGTCGAGGAATCACTATAACTGTAAAGAACAACTCATAAGTTTCAGAAACGTAAAACCATGCCATCGCGTGATGAAGAAATCCAAAGTTAGTTAGTTCTTACCGAAAAAAATAAGTTGCAATCCTCTTATGACATAGAGGTTCGACGACTATGTTTTACTAGGTTTAGTGATGAAAAACTGCAAGTGTGAAAAAAATATAACAGTAATAACCAATTTAATCTATTTAATTAATGGAAACCTTAAAATATTACGTATTAGGTTTCCTTTTCATTATAATATAACGAAAATAGGTAACGCCTGTCAAAAATATACTAGCAATGCTTCTATACGTATTTTCGTTCGGTTACGGTTTAAAGACCTGGTTCTATTTGCTATTGATTCCTCTTATTGGCCTCTAACATGTTTAATTTCTGGCGAAAAGGAAAAAGTAAATCATGCCAATAGTTTGCATTGGCCTTTATGATGCCTTTCACAGGCCGAACGGTTGTAAACTTCAGATATCCGTGAGAGATTTTCATTAATTAATTTCGTATGTACAGTTAGCGAGCCGGAAAATTCTAAACTTTAGTTACACCGAACACTACATTCAAAATGTTATTGTGAATGGATGGGCATTTCAATATCGCAGAGATGTCAGCAAAACAGATGAGGTTCACTAGGGCCAATGCCTGCCAAGGCTGCAGGATTTTTCAAAAGAGTTTAGGTAGAACTACACTGCGCACACGTGTACCACGTACGCCGATCTAGGCGCGTCGGTCTCCATACATTTTATATGGCAATTAGATTTGTAGAGCTAGCTACATTACATCCACGCCACGCGACGCGACGTGTGCGTCGATCTAATGTAGTTCTAGCTTTACCTTGGCCTTGGACGGTAAAGGACAACTGAAGGAACACTGTTGGTTTTTAGTTCGTAAATGTCTGACACGGCCTCTTGTCCTATCCTAGAAGGGGAAAAGTTGTTGTATGATATTGGGAACCTTAAAAAACCCGAACAGTGACTGGGTCGTGCATGTCAGAAAAGTAGCCGCTTCATGTAAACTATTGGTATTCAGCTTTAACCTGCTACCCGATATTACTGGTAACTCCACATATAAATGAATAGCTGATCTTTAGTCTCGCTAAAACTCAAAAACGGCTGGACCGATTAGGATAATTTTGATCTTGATATATTCGAGATCGTCCAGTTAAAGTTTAAACGGCGAGAAAATATGGAAAAAAATCCGAGTACAACGCCATCTCTAATTAAAATGACATTATAAAATGAATTATGCTGGTTCTGGTAATGCCAGTAGAGATGGCGTTATCTTTTGACAGTTCAGCTAAAAGGTAACACAACATTCATTGATTGTATGGCGGTACGAAGTTCGCCGGGTCAGCTAGTTTGAAATAATTGCTATAAGTTTAAGTTTGATGATTAAAAGGTGCAAAACGGAATATTTAATTCGGCCAAGTGCTAGTTGGATTCGCGCACGAAAGGTTCCGTACCGTCCGTAGCAAAATACGGCAAAATATAACGGACAATTTATACTTCATCCAAGTTGAAAAGAAGTGATGCGTGTAATTTTGGTTTTTTATTGATAGTTTCGCCTTTGACCACGATGGTAAACGATGATGTGGCCGACGATGGTGCATGCTTGCCTAGAAGTAACCTATTCACTCTTGACTTAGAGACCCCTAGGTTGTAGCTATCAGGAAACAGACTCCGGCAGGGAATTCCATTCCTTAGCTGTACGCATAACGAATGTGTTCCCAAAACGCTTTGTACGTGTGAGTACGTGGTGGTGTATTGCTCGGAACGTGTAATTTTATTCACTAAAAAATTTCATATTCTCTGCCTTCTCGTAACTTTTAATAAGCATCACGTACAGGAGATGCTGTACTGCAATTTTGCAATTTTAATTTTATGTTGCGAATAATATCGTACGGCGAGTATCTGTTTAACATATCTGTGGCGTGTATCCACCCTTACGTTGTTGAAACCTATACGGTCCGGATTAAGCGTTTCGTTTCGTCGTTTATACCGCGTACATTGAAGGACTGGAACATTTTGCCTGCTGCGGTCTTCCCGTCCGATTATAATTTAGGTGTCTTCAAGGCTAGAGTCAATAGGCTCTTAATAAACTAGTGCGCCTCACCATCAACGACTGCAGTGCTGCTTACCATCAGGTGGGATCGCAGTCAAGCGCTAGGCTTATGTAAATAAAAAAAAATATTCGCTGGCGGACTGACCTTCAATTAGTGGTTGGAGCAGATAATGTCCTGTTCGGATATGTTGTGGCCAGATCTTGATCACTTCATGATATGGCCAACTAAAACTGGCCAGATCATATACTTATACGTTAACATTTGATGATATGTCGATCCTCGTTTGGCCAAATCATTGATGTAGGATTTCAATGATAATAAAAGATCTAAAGAACATAGGCCAAAAGAAGATTAAAATGTCATCAAACGTTTAAAACGATCTGGCCAGTTTTACGTGGCCATGAAGTGATCAATTTCTACGATCTGGCCTCGACAGATACACTGTTTGTACTTATTTTACTTATTAAACTTAGTAGCCGTGATAAATGTTGCGTTTGATGTTGGTTACAAGCTTGTTAAGGAAGGTGGCGCGTGTAATGATGCTCTTATGAAAGTTATGAGGTTTCGTTAAGACACTGACAAGACCTAAACATGTTTTAGGTCTTGTCTTGTCTTGTCTTGTCTATAGTCCATAGAGAGATGCGGGATGATCAAAGATATCTAAAGTTGTTATTAATTTTTAACATTAATTAAAATGTAACATGTTAACAAAATAGTAGAATAAGAGGATAGTTTACCGTTGACTTGCATCGTTTTTTTTTTTCTACTTTCGGTTTGATAAAGATCAACATTCAATTTTCTTACCCTAAACAAAAAAGATTAGTAAAATAAAATAAAAACAACCCTATTCTTATGTTTTGTCTCTCGTCTTCGCTTTAAATTTAATGATTTCATTAAGGATGACAGCGTGCAGTTTTTGAAAAGTAAGTCAGGTTAGCCTTATGGTGGAGCCATAACTACCCACCCGCCTAAACCTAGCCTAGCAGCCCGATGATCCTGTAAAATGTATCAGTGCCTAACTAAGACTAGCAGTTTGAAGAAGCTTAGTTTTAAACACTTTCTTCAAACCTAAAGGGAACTAGTATACGTTTAAAGGAATCTTTATCTTTAAACTATTCGCCTACCTTGTTCTTGTTCACTACAGACTGAGCTTTTATCAGTAGGTATTCTCTGAAACTAATGCCAATTCAAGCAACAACTACACTACCTTCCAAAAGTTTGGAAGCACATCTGATTTTTAATGAAACACCGCCCGCAGTGTACTGTTTAAATTAATTTATTTAAATCTATGTATTTTTATCATCATCATCATTTCAGCCGTCACAGTGAACGTCCGTTGGAAGGCCAAGGACAAGGTGGACCGATGACTTTGTAACGGTTGCAGGAGTTTGATGGAGGCGAGACACACACATATATATATATACATATATAAATAAACTCCTATTTTTCCTGGTCATGCTATAACTTAAGAATGGCTGGACGGATTTTAATAATCCTTTTTTTGTTTTGTTCACCAGCGTAAAGGAAACGTTTAATTAGGGTAGATTAGGATGGAGTAGGGTATAGGAGAATAGGGTTGGTATTTATTGAAATAAACTTATTATTATTATTATTATTATTATTATTATTATAGAGGAGTAGATTAGGGCAGGGTAGGGTAGAATCAAATATCCTTTTTTTGTTTTGTTCACCAGCGTAAAGGAAACGTTTAATTAGGGTAGATTAGGATGGAGTAGGGTATAGGAGAATAGGGTTGGTATTTATTGAAATAAACTTATTATTATTATTATTATTATTATTATAGAGGAGTAGATTAGGGCAGGGTAGGGTAGAATCAAATAGAGTAGTCAGTTGACGGTCCAGAGTGGGAGCTCCTATAGAGTGGGAGAAGTCGTAGGCTGATTTTGATGTAAAAAAATGCCTATGTTGGAAATATCCGACAAACGCTCTCACGTTTATTCTGCCAGGGTCGCACATCCACGACCAAAGTCTCCATATCGTCACTTTTTCTACCACCTATGGGGATTGAAGAGTTAAACGAGATAGAGTATTCAGAAGCAAACACACGACCCTGGCGATTAGGACGCGAAGCTAAGCTTTACGAACTTTATCTATACAAAAACAAATAAATGCTCTAATACGACCTAATAAGGTTCGAAAAATATAAAAACACCCAGTGTTTGCCCGCGTGAAATTTAAAAATCACCCAAGGGAACATACTCCCTTGGGTAATTTTTTTGGTGGCCATGTCCTAGAATAGCTTCCAGGTCATGGTCTACTCTTGTATAAAATTTGATCCTAATCCATTCAGCCGTTCAAGCATGAAGAAAGTTACAAACAAATATATACACACGTACACTTACAAACTTACGCCTTTATAATATTAGTGTCTTCTTTTTCTTTTCGATTCGATGGCAAACTCGTCAAACTGTTTGGGCCCAATAGGTGGCTACATTAATAGCAGCATCGCACTCATCCAATCCTCCAAAGTGCAGGTGTGTGGGCACTTGGGCATTCTAATATGTGGCTCATGCTTTGAACAGGAGCACCGCACTCACATTGAGTATCCGACGGGTCTATAAAACCCCATTTTGCCAAGTTGTGTTTGCAGCGGCCCACCTGGGTTCGCAACCGATTTAATATTAGTGTGAATGGTTGGTTTAATTAACCATTTTTGGTGTTTCAAAGTTTTCGAACTCTATTGAATCGCAAGAGCTTTTAACGCGATTCGATTGTCGAAACTGAACTGTTTAAGGGATGGGCTGATATAGCTATACAGGGTGTCTGAAATCGACGCACAAACGAATTCCATGGATCCAGTACATGATTTTGGACCGAGTGTTGAAATTTTTCGTCGGTTTATATCCTATTTAAAAAAAAATCTACGTTTTTTTTATTATTTTAAACTGTTTAAAATTGAAAATATTATCACGAGTCGATTAGAATGACGATTTTTCTCTACCCCGACGACTTTTTTGCTAAACATATAATCAGGGTTGGTTAGAATAACGGTTTTACACAGATTAAATTTTAAAAAATTACAGTTTTTTTACAGGTCCAGAATCATGTACTGGATCCGTGGTAATCATTTGTGCGTCGATGTCAAAGACACCGTGTGTAGGGTGTACAGCTCCATCCCTATTTTTCGCTCGTATGCTTTATATTTTAACACGTGATGGTTACGGGCCCTAATGTCTTACTAAACGCACGGGGTAAACAGCGGAGTGAGCGCTTGAAACAGTGGCCTAATAATCTTTTAAGAAACCTATGTGCCTTTGAATGCAGATCTCACAGCGTTAAGAATTTACAGCTGCACTTTACCTGCTGCTGCTTTCAGCGACGCAATTGCTACCATCTAGAATTAGCCTTAACAAAATTACTTTTGTCCGCAGATGGAGCGTGCCAACCGTCGCTATATTCTAACTCAAGGTCCATTGGCATTCACCGTGGGCCACTTTTGGTTGATGATCTGGGAACAGAATACAAAAGCTATATTAATGCTTAATAAAATTATAGAAAAGAATGAAATAAAATGCCACTGGTACTGGCCACAAGGCATTGGTGAAGCACATAGGATGACCTTCAACGATGTTAAATTGGCGGTCGTACTGGAAAATGAAGAAGATTGCGCCTACTACTCCACTAGGTTACTCAGGTAAGTACTTTTACTATCTGTACTCGAACTTATTATGATAATGACTGACTAGCAAGCTAACTAGCTATCACGTGCATAATTTGAACTGCTGCCTTGCAAATGTGTTTTCTAATGTAACCATAAAACGAAAAATTACGATGAAAATATTATACACCACTCATTTTTAATTAATACAAATACCTAAAAGGCTTATTAGAAAAGGTCTTGTTATTATTTGAGTATAGTCTCATTAAATAATATTTATAAACAACAAAGTTATGAGCGTTTGTTTTTATCCCAAAAAGTCACTCAATTTATGGAAATATTGTACAGGCTATTGATTATGAATGGCGATAATAATGGAAAAACACTGAGCGTTGTATTTTCTAGTAGCAATTTTTATGAATAATTGATTCAATTATGAATTTACCAATTATGAGAAATTTTCGGGGACAATGGGATTTCGTTTTTTTTTTTTTCATTTTTGCCTACACAAATGTAATTTTTTCTACTAATAAAAAACATAGGGGAGTATTCATTAAAATTATATCATAAACTAACTTCTTCCAGCGAATGTGGGATATCACTCATTATTAGTCGTTTTTGAGTTCATTCATTACAAACAAAAATACAAATCAAACAATATTGGCAAGCACCAGTCAAAACAAAAGCCAAATGAAGGCAGGGTCGAAAGCTAAATTATCCTCAACGAAATGCATATCTAGTTGCAACCAATTAAAATGTGGTTTAATGCAATTTACAGCCGCTAAATCTGCATAGACCCATTAAAGCTGTCTAGACCGTTATCTTCGAAACAAGGTGTAATAATGTTGTAATTAGTCTAATAACTCCCGAGTTACTACAATTCCGTTGGATATTAATGAAGACGATATCAAAACATTCTAAATATTGAGGAAATGTAAAAAAATCCCAAAATTTTAGTATTTACAGGGACCAAACTTTTAGTATACGAGTAGTTACTGAAAAGCCTATAATAAAAATAGAATTTATTTTCGATGTCTCCCACTTTTTTCCAGGGCCCTAGTCTGCTATTTTTATAAATTCGTCATTCCAACACAATTCCATTGTCATTTTGCTAAAAGCTCGTAGACTGTTAATTCATAATGACCGATCATTGATCGATCACTGGTCTCATAATATAATTGTGGTACGAGCCGTCTTGTAATGAATTAAAAGCAATGACTGTACAGTGACGTTCTAATGGTAGACCACTAATCAAAGGAACTGTCAAAATTTTAGCAGATTATCGCATACGTCAGATATTCATTCATTTCATTTCTTTCAATGGAGTGTCAGTGGTTGATCATTGGAAAGTCATAATGACGCCATTATATTAGTAGATTACCAAGTGTCAAAATCAACAATTATGAAATGAATGATAGAACATTCTGACATTATTGTAATAGCCGACTTGAGGCCCTGGTCTTTTAACTTGTAATGTAATATACGCCCTCTAACATAATCTACAATTGTTCTTAGCTTTAAGCATTTTTTAAATCTGGAACGCAAATAAATGTATACTTTGAATTTCATCATAGAAAATCCTTATACCAATGTCTTCTATATATAGTTATAAATTAGACTTGGAACAGCTAAGTGACGTATCTCAAAAAAATCTACGTATTTTCATAAAACTCTACAACATAAATTGTATCTACATTTAAATCCTGTAAGATCCTGTACAACGACGTACCATCGTGCGTCGTGTAGGCCAACAAATTAACACCAAGGTCGCATATAACGGGACCAAGGCGCCAACTGAACCCAACTGATTTAATTGCTTCATTGATAACTGATTCAATCATTGAACAAGTGATAATAGCATAGAAAAAATCTTCTTTTTGGCTGAGTAAAAGTATTCTCCCGATTTGAACGAAGATGGTACATATTTTGTGCCCTAAAATAAATTTTGATCAACAGATGTAGCAGGTTGAAAGAAAAAGATGGACATGTACCGATAAAGTATAGCTATTACTGAAACTTGCGAACCTTAATAGCCATGACATTGTTTAAACATTGCACTTTAAAAAAAAAACATCATTTGTGAAAGTATGATATCTACATATCTTCTATCTATCTATAAAATAATAGGTCTTTACCTATGTAATTGGAGATTCTATAACCAGCATTTTCAGAATTAATTATCTGTGGATTGGCGCGCAATTCGAAATTCAAATAAATTTTATTCGAAAGACGTGTTAATTTAATTTCAATTTCAGTCATTTGTTTTTAGATAGTTTTTTGTTTTTGTGACATTGTGGTAGTTTTTGGCGCTATGGATAAACTGAAAATTCGTACAATTTTCGAATATGAGTTCCTACGTGGAAATACCGCTGCGCAAACAACACGAAACTTTAACGACTTGTACGGGCAGAACACTGCTTGCATAAACACAGTCCATTATTGGTTCAATCGTTTTAAATCTGGAAATTTTGAGTTGAAGAACGAGCCTCGCGGTCGGCCGGTAACTATTGTCGACAACGACGAATTGAAGGCGATAGTGGAAGCGGATCCATCTCAATCTACGGCTGAGCTTGCTGCGGGCCTTGGCGTTAGTGTCAAAACAACACTGAAGCACTTGCGTCAAATCGGAAAGATAAAAAAGCTAGATAAGTGGGTGCCACACGAACTAAGCGACCGACAGCGAGATTTACGTGTCGAAGCATGCATAGCACTACTGAATCGGCATAGAAACGAGGGAATTCTTAATCGAATTGTTACCTGCGATGAAAAGTGGATCCTGTACGACAACCGTAAGCGTTCGTCTCAGTGGTTGGACCCGGGTACAGCACCTAATCAGTGCGCTAAAAAAAAGATTACTCATAGGAAGATGATGGTGACTGTCTGGTGGACCAGTGCCGGACTTGTACATCAAAGCTTCTTACCGAATGGCACAACAGTGACGGCAGATGTCTATTGCCAAGAATTGCAAACAATGATGGAGAAGCTCGCAATTCAACAACCAAGACTAGTCAATCGCTCTTCCCCATTGCTTCTCCACGACAACGCACGAGCTCACACTTCACGACAGACCATCGCAAAGCTACAAGAGTTACAGCTGGAAGCTCTCCGTCACCCACCGTACTCACCGGACCTTGCCCCAAAAGATTTCTACTTTTTTCAAAATTTGGACAATTTTTTAAGTGGGAAAAAATTCAACACCCGTGATGCAGTACAAAACGATTTCGCTGACTTCATCGCCTCCCGTCCGACAGCCTTCTACAGTAAAGGAATAAACAAACTGCCATCAAAATGGCAAAATTGTATAGATAATTTGGGCCAGTACTTTGATTAGCTGAAATAAAAATATTACCAAAATTTTTATGTATCATACAAATCTCCAATTTCATAGGTAAAGACCTAATACTTTGTCCTGAAAAACTGACTGACGGATCAACGCATAGGCTAAACCGCTGATCATAAAGACCTGAAACTAAACTTGGAGGGTATGTTCTTTTATGACGTAGACATCCGATGAGAAAGGACTTTTCGAAATTCTACCCCTAAGGGGGTTAAAAGGGGGGCAAAGTTTGTATGGGACAACGTGATTCCTTGGTCCAATCTACTTTAAAATTTTGTATGAACATTCTTTAACAGAATTGATGGAAGGCGAGTTACGTATTTTATTGAAATTCAAAAAACCAATTAAAAATCCTATTAGAAACATTTTCAACTTGTACGCGGACGAAGTCGCGGGCAAAAGTTAGTCTACATTAATATTATAAAGAGGTAAATTTTTTATTTTTTATTTTTAGGAGGTAATCTCTGAAAGTACTGGTTCGATTACAATAGTTTTTTCACCGATAGATAGCTGCTTTATTCCTGAGTGCAATAGGCTAAATTTTATGTATGCGGGCGAAGCCTCGGGCAAGAGCTAGTATAATATAAATGGAAAACTAACTGACTGACATATCAACGCACAGCTGAAACTACTACGACTAGGAACGTGCAATTTTGCACAAAGCTCCCTTCTAAGACGTAGGCGAGCACTAAGGGGGTACTCACTCCTGGTTCCCTTTTTGCCTTCATCCCGGGGCCCCGGGCTTCGCTTTCACACTACCCGTGGCCCCAGTAGGCTTCGACCCTGCTGGGAGCATTAAGGGGATGAAACGGGGATCCAAAGTTTGTATGGTGAAACCTACTTTCACGCGAGCGAAGCCGCTGGTAGAAGCTAGTCAAAGTATATACCGAAAATTCAAAGCAATGCACAAAGAAATAACTAAATACCATACGAAAATCCAATCTTTGACGGCCTCAATAGCTTCGTAAGAAAATGGTTTCCAAAGGTCATGTTCCGATTTCCAGGTACAGTCGAAGCATACAATGTCAGTCAGTCAGTCACAGAATTAACCTGCATTTCGTTTCGGGGAAAATAGTTAGAACTAACATTTTTAATTCTATCAATTTAAGTTCGATTAGTATAGTACCGATTTTCTTCGAGCCCTTTACATTTCTCCTTTCAAGGTAGTGCCCTATGAATAAAACATTATGATTAATTGGATTCGTTTTAAAACTCGATATAAAAAATAACAACCAAGGCCACGACGATGCAGGTGAAGTTCACACGTAGTACCTTCCTAATAGCAGTAAGAGAGTTTATTAAGTTTATTAAATATGTAGGTACCACTGTTTCGTTCTCAAACCGCGACATTTTCATTTAATTCAGTCATTAGTCTGCTCTCAACGCCACAGTGTCTAAAGTTGTGTCACCCAAGTATTTTCTCATCAATTACAAATTTTTTATCAATTACAATACACAATACCAATTTCTTCCGCCAGACTCTACGATCTCGAAAGCGGTGAGTGTCGCGATGTCACGCAGTTCCACTACACCACCTGGCCTGACTTCGGGGTCCCGACTTCGCCCATCGCTTTTCTTCAATTTCTGAAGAGGGTGCGTGAGTCAGGAGTCCTGGATCCTACTGACGGCCCACCGGTCATCCACTGCAGTGCGGGCATCGGGAGATCTGGCACTTTCTGCCTTGTAGATTGCTGCCTTGTCATCGTAAGTCATTCTTCCGGTTCCAAGACTGCTGTTTTCTGCTTCCAGATTTTATTTCTGCAAGGTTTAGCTAAGCATGTCACGTTTTTCAAACAGTCTCCATCATTCGTATTCATATCGTTTCATTAAAACATACTTCTCCCTTATATATTGAAAACAATATATAAGGGAGAAGAGGTTTTAATAGACTGTCTCAGTATTAAGTTTGTTCCGAAACGTTCGGTTGTTTTTTTTAACTAACTCTGTCATTTCATTTTCTTTTTTTAATTGATATAAACCAAAACCAGTGCTTGACTGCGATTCCACCTGATAATTATTTTTATGGTATCTGCTCCAAACTCCAAAATCTGGTTATTTTATTACTGTTTTTTTTTTGTTTCGCACGTAATTTTCCGTTTATTTTATTTTGCATGTCTAATTGTGTATAAATTCCAGGAACTTGCAGGAATCGAGGCCCGATCACGGAATACTTCAACTGAATCTATCTAATATTTTATTTACGTGCCAATTTTCTATTCCACATTTACTTCAACTACATATTATAAAATGTCTTTGTTTGAAGCAAGCGTTTTCCATCCATAAGATATGAACTGTCGGTTTTCTGCATTCAATAAATAATGAAATTATTGTTAAAATTGGCGGCTTCCGTATAGAAGGTAGAAGGTACATATTGTAGGTCGTCGAGCGCCGCTTTGTACTATGGAAGAGTTATAAATATGTAATCGCGGTTAGACTGACGGTAAATGTACATAAATCGAGTGTCCATCGCAGTCGCATTTTCACGTACGCAGCGGTCGGTCGCAGACGGGTGCTAACGGAACTAGTGCAGTTTTCAAACATTTTTATTTTGATATTCAATAAATTCGGATATCCTTGTAAATGTCTGAAGCAACACCGTCTTCATCGTCCACTGCTCCAGAAGCGGTTAGTGTATCGCGATTTTAAATTATTATTTTTTTACGGGTTATATAATTGGCAAAAAAAATATGCTTTTCTGAAACATGGTTAATAATTTACGGGTTACATCTGATTAAAGTATATTATTTAATCATTTTATTTATATTTTACTTATTATTTTTCTCCGTGTGAAGTGTTTTCAAACAATAAAAAGTACTGAAATTAAGTTCTTTCTAAAACCGCGGCCGCGCATTTTTCTATTTTGGTTTTCTTTCTGAATCAATATTTATTGGCTTTTACAATTTCTTTAGTTCGTTTAAAAATAACAATAGTTTAAAAAAAAAAAATTAAAACAGCTTTGCCATATTTTGATTCTTATCTTTATTTGAAACAAACCACTAGGTCTCAAATGTGTCAATGCGAGTTCAAATTTTAATGCGGCAGATTCGAAACAAAATATGTGTTGTGTTTAAACTTAAGATTGATAAAAAAAGGTTTCTTGTGCAGTTTTGATTCAAAGCATGTGATGTACTCTTGATGGCCGATCCTTACCGTGTTTCTAATCCTCCAGGCCGAGAGGGAAGGAATGGAGAACATAGACATTCAGGAAATGTTGTTGGAGATGCGTCAACACCGCATGGGACTGATCCAAACACCTGATCAGCTGCGCTTCTGTTACCAAGCCGTCATCGAAGGAGCCAAGCGATTGAGTCCTGACTTCGTGAGTGTTTTATAGTCTTCTATAATAATAAGACCATAATTATATTTCGGGCTTCATTGTGTTAGTATTATTCTGTTAAACTAGCCCATTTAAGCGACGCAATAATTCATCCTGAGGCCTTAAGTTATTTTCCATGTAGGGCAAATTTGTTTTCCGCACAACGAATGTCTTACAGCTTGCAATCGATTCCAGAAACTGTAGGCTTTAATTAGGTAGTCCTCTACCATGGCGGATGGACGACCTCATGAAAGTCTTTAGCTATTTGCGATCGTCGGCAGAGCAAGAAAGGTCTTTTTAGCGATTCATGGAAGAGACTGTCTAGAGATCTTGATGATCTTGGTTGATCTTTTTTTTGATGTGACCTTTCATCTTAGAGAAAAGATTTTACATATATGTAAATAATAAACGATAAGATAAACATCTTGTGCCGTTGAGAGCTATTGTGTCATTTTTAAGAAATCTTGTCTGGTTGTACGAGTAGTTTCAAAGGCCAGTTGAATCTCTTTTAAATTCTATTTCGTGTAAAGTGTTCCACTTTTCTAAGAATAACACAATTGATAGTTTATATCTGTTCCTTTGACATCGTAGCCGTTCGATTCCGATAACCGATAGCTTTAAAAGGAACTGTGAACAAATACAAAAGAATATGAAACATAGTTTTTAACATGTGGCGATTAGGGCGACTAATCAAAATTAAGTTATGCTGCGCTGTGCCGTGCCGTGCTGTGCTGTGCTTAGCTATGCTAGTTTTTTTCTGATGTAATTTCTACAAGTAGTTGCTGCGCGAAGTATATTGTACGAACCAGCACATTTTTAGATGTGACGCTAGCGAAATAGACAGAAGACAAAGTGGCAAGCACGTCAGCTTTTTTACTTCTCTTTATCTAATCGAATTATCGACAGACATTATAGTTTAATATTGTCAAAATTACGGGACTGAAATCGCAACTGAAGGAACACAGGCGGCTTTTAGTCAGTGAAAGTCTGACACTCTCTCGCTCCACGCAGAGCGGGAGAAGACTTGATTATATCCGACGTAATAAAAGCATAGCTTAATATTGATTAGTCGACCTTAGATTTTAGATTTAGAGCCAATTAAATTATAACAAATGAAACGTTGCTTCTTCAGCTTCAACTGCCAGAAGTAGGTACGTTCCTCGAGCTATTTTATGGCGTACATATATCTGGCCTGTAAGTCTAGTGGTCAGTGGGTTCGATTCCTACCCAAGACAAATGCTTGTGTGATGAGCACGATCATTTGTTCTGCGTGTGTGTGTAATTTATCTATAATATGTATTCTGTTAGATATATATAAGTATATCACTTGTTTAGTTCTCATACCACAAGCTCTGTTTAGTTTGTGACTAGATTGTGTTGAAAGTTGTGTAATATTACTATTATTTTTTTTATTTCAGTTGTTTACACATAATCATTACATTTTTAAATATATAAAAAAATATATATATTTTATAGTACACCTCATTTATCTTAATTAAATGTTTACTGCAGAGGGACGAAGATGATCTAGAAGACAACATTTATGTGATGATTGGAGAGGAAGAAGCGCCACCGCCGCCGCCGCCGCGTGCTGAGAGCCTATCCCGCCCCCCCGGGCGCCCTCTTCCTGCCATCCCCGCTAGCGAGTCCCTCGGTACGTACCAGAGGTTTCAATAAACACTCTATCGTACCATCAGATGCACCTAACTCGTTCTTTTGTTTTCAAACTTAATTTGCTTTATGATAGACTTGGTTGGTCTACCTCCCTGAATCCGATTCAAATTTCTATCTGCGTAGTCAACGTTCGTAGTAGCGAGTCTTTGCCAAATGCTGTGCTCATATACCAGGTTCTGTGATATATAAAAATAATAAAACATAGTATTTTATTCATTATACACCTTCAAATAATACTATTTATATTTAACAAGCAAGTATATTTTAGAAGAGTATTTACTGGACTTCCTTGATACGTTTCATTTGATTAAAGCTAAAACAGCAAGATTCGACGCAGCGGAAGACTTAGATGATACAAGGTTTTTTTACAGCTGAGATCATAGGGAATAACAGATATGCAGAATTATCTTGCATGTATCGTCTATGTATTAAGTTATAATGAGAAACTTTATAATAAGCTTTATAAAGTAAATTGAGTTGGAATGAACTTAGCTTTACTGCTTCGCGGTTTTCACTTATACAGTACGCGTTTGAGCGTCCGCGAGTAAATCTATTTTCGTGTCAATGTTCGTTTTTAATATATTGATGTTATACATGTTCTTTATCTCTGGTCATAGGAAGTTGTCTGGATATGTTGCTGAGATTACTATACCTGGCTTTCATTGTAAATCCTATGTTAAATGTTTCTTCCTCCGCTTGAAGATTTATTTCGTTTGCCACTTGTGGATATATTTTCAGTTTAAACTTATATCATTTTAATTAACATTAATATGATATAAGTTTAAGTTGTGGATAATACATAAATGTAGGTATTCCAAAAATTTTACGTACTTATGTTTTTCTTACTAAGTACCATTTATTTGCCCGTTATCTGGAAGGCCAAGTCTTGAAATAGTAAAAAATAAAAAGAAGTTATTGGATCAGTTGGCGGAAAGAATAACCAAAAATACGTTGGCAATATAAATTTTCACTTTATTGGTCTGCCCTGCGACCAAAATAATCCTAGGCAACTGTTTCACCATATCTCTGCTCTGCGACCACTAAAACTTTCAACGAGTTACAGACGGCTTTCAGAAACTTGGCCTAATCTCAACATATCCTTAATTCTATGACCTTAGATATCGTTTTTATTATCTTAAGAACAATAGATTAATTATGTCACACATGTATTTCCACAGGCAACTTGAATTTGTCAGCACCACAAGATTCAAGCTCTGACGAAAGTCCGCCGACTCCTGTTTCACGTGACGATTCGCTTTCGGCATCATCAGCTGACGACGAGGACGACGAGCCCTCCGCGTCCGTAACCGAAAGGTTTGTAGCCGACATGTTTCGTAGGGTCATGAGGTGCGCTTGCATACAAAACATGAGAAACCGAGGACTCGATTGTGAACCTCTCGATCCTAATAATAATAATGAAGAGAGTTTTTAGATTTATATTATGATTTTTAGATTTATAATGTGGGTTTTATTTAGATTTGCATTATGAGTTTTAAGTTTTTAAGATTTATAGTGTAGGTTTTAGGAGTTTTATGGTGTGTAGTTATGAGGTTTTAGATTAATAGTTTAGTGTTTTGTAGTTTTAGGTTTAGAACAATGTCTTAGTATTTTATTAGATAAAAAATTGATTACTTTAGGTGTTAGTTTCCTAGTAAATGTAGTCGATAGATTGGTAGTAAAACAGTAGGGTTTAGGTTAGTCGACATAAAGTAGTCTCGTCGATAAACACGGTTCTAGACAATTTAATATAATCTGTAAATATGTACGTTTATGCAGCTCAAGGACGGATTAAAATAGCTTAGCTTACCAAGTTGCACCCTATAAACAATTGGTAGTCTAGGAAAAAAGATAAAAATGTAAATATATTTACTAACTTAAAACGGGAAACAATATGCTTATGAAATACCTTATACTTAATACGAAATACAGTTGGCATAAATAATACATAATCTAAATACTTTTTGCTAATAATAATATAAACGCGAAAGTTTAAATTAAGATTTTTGTTACTCTTTCACGTAAAAACTACTGACTGGATTTTAATGAAACTTGGCATCCGGGTAGACCATGTCCTGGAATAGCACATAGGATACTTTTTGTCCCGGGAGTGTGTTCCCTTGGGATAATTTTCAACTATCACGTGGGCGAAGTCGCTGGCAGCTGCTAGTATAACATAGTTCAGTGTGTCATTTCACCATAGAAGCTAATAATAAGTTACTGCACATTCAGAACCTAAAGTGTTAGAACGTAGTGTAGGTACCTACTCCACATACACAGTGACCATCACTTCACCCATGCAACAATACGAGCACTTTATCAAATATTTTGAGAACCTACTGGCTAAATAATAATAGTCGAGCATTACGCTGAGGTCTATCCATGGATGGGTGTTGTGGTGTTTTAGAACACATACTACACTTTATATTTATTACGATGTCTAGAACTAGTAGTTGACTTGTCCGACTCGTTCGGTGGCTAGCTCATAAATGAGGGCCGACTACCCCCACCACCTAGCGGCCAGTCTATGCAACCCATAACTGCACACTCTTTATTTGTATACTATACGTCCCAGGTATGTCCAATAATTTTTATTACTGCGACTCTGATGTGTCTCGAAAAGGACACGTTCATCTGTTGGTCCCAGAGAAGATTTAGTAAAATAGTCTCCAACTTTCTTTTGGTTATGGTTGGTAGACATAATTCTTTTTGCTATTGTTTTCTCATATAGTAAGATATGGCCTAGGTTTCACTTTTTGCGAAAAGAAAAAAAAAATATGCCAGCTATGTATGGAAAAGTTTCATTCCCATTTGGTATGGAAGCTTAAACCCCAACGTATGTAGGTACTTACCTACATACTTTTTGTCTGGCTTCAACTTCGCATCCGTAATTACCGACTATCACGCGGATGAAGTTGCTGGCACCACCAGGTAGTATTTTGTAAACTCATGCTATCAATTTATAAATTATATTTATTTTATAAATAGGTTTTTGAAAAACACTTTAACACGTCAATTTAAACTAGATGGGGCCGGTGTTTCCTAGCTGACTACACTGAGAAGAAACACTGAAACAAACTCAGAGGCAAAGTTTTTTTTAAAGTCTATACAGCAAACATGTAATGGTCAAATCATGAGAACCATGCAGATAACACATGGCGTGCCTCTGTATATCTATCTGCTATCGGCAATATATAGTAATAATTACATAAAACCGTGTAAATAAAACAAAAATAACGTGTTTTTGTTTATTTCAGTCCTAATCGCATATATTCTTGTGAAAACTGGTAACTTTGAACATACTTAGATCCAAAGTAGTAATGTGTCAGTCCTCACTGTGTCTGTCTGTTCCTTTTCGTTCTAAAGCAAAGCACCGCTTCCCTAACGCGCCTAGTGTCCTTAGAAACAGTTCTATATAAAATAGATCATTACACCATTATATAGGTTCACTTAATTCATTCGCAATCTTTCAGAGGGTAAATAACTCATGAATATTAACAACTTTGACTGAGATCAACAACTTATTTCAATATAAAACGCTCTTCCTTACATTTTGTCACGTAGTGCTAACGTAAATGAACCGAACAGCTATTTTTAGACTAATTCTAAATTGTTTGTTAGAGTTGCTTATATTCTTGACGAATTTCATCTTGTCGAAGATTGTCGATAAATAAGGTCAACCTATGGATGTCATTTCATTTTTACTTTACTAATAAATGCGGAGTAGTTATATCAAACTTCGACATCGGCAAATGGATTGGAAATCTAATCGTAATGCTGTGGCTACATTCTAAGATTCAAAGTATTTTATTTCAAATGAACCACTTACAGGCACTTTGGAAATGTCGAGAAGTCAGTCAGTCAGAAAAATGATGCTGATTGCACATTAAAAAGCGATTTCTTTGGAAAAAGATGTTCAAGAAACTCCATGGACACTCGTTTCAATCATTTTATGTATTATTAGCATTATCGGGAATCAGCGAATATTCGCGATATCGCGACCAATGTGGCCGAATAGTTTGTCGAATCGCAGAGTATTCGGGCGAACACGAATGCTTACCGATACTGAAAGCCCGTTCACGACCTTGCCGCTGTGGGCGGTAGCTAAGCGCGGGGCGACGAGCGGTAAGAACAAAAGTATGAAAATGTTTGAAGCACGCCACGAGACGCCGCTCATAGTAGCGCGCGCTCGCCTACCGATGCCGCGTCGCTCGTCGCTAAGACCGAAGTCGTGAACAGGCCGTTACACAGCCGCATATAAATACAATTGATCGCTAATGAAGACAACAACATCGCGTAGACCCGAATATGATGTTTTTATCGTGACAACGCGACTCGAATATTCGCGTGATAATGTAGCTATACCAATACTGTTTGTATCTAAGAATACTCTGCATTTATTAAAATGGCACTTTATTGGAAAAAAATCCTCAACCGATCTAAATAGTAGAATAAAAATGTAGTATAAAAAAAAAGACAAAAAAGTGTTAATTTTTTAAACTCAAGTTTGAGTTACTGAAACGTAAAGCTAAAAAAAATTCGACAGCTTGATCTATCTCTCTAGAAAATGATGTGCAAGAATCTCAACCAATATATAGTTACAAGTATTGGTGCATCCATTAATGTTGAAAATATTCATTTATATGTGAAAAGGTACACGTAAAAAGTAAAAAAATTAACTCACAAATTCGATGGTGATGGTGAAAAAAATTGCAACGATTCTGAAAGTCGGAAAATTTGGAAAAAAGCTACCTCTAAATTACAAGCACATTTCACCATTATTGTTTTCCCATTTTCATTACCGCAAAGTCATATTACTTCGGCTTTGGAACATAGCTTTGGCCAAGATCGTTAGTCAATAGAACCACAGCCGTGTTGCTATTGGTTAAGAAGCTTGGACCACAGTATCCCAACTTTACTGTCTGTTTTTAATTTTTTCTTAATGCGTAATATCTTATTTTATAAATGTTTTTTTTATAAGTGTTTTATTTTATTTTATTTTTTTTTGTATTGTATGTGTGTATTTTTCTGTGCAGTACTGTCGGCGAAGGCACGGAGTTGCGACGCCGGCGAACGCGTGAACTCGCCGACCGCGTGTCGAACATGAAGAGGAAAGCCCGCGAGGCCGAGCGGTGGCACCAGCTCAAGAGGTCGCTGTACAAACCATTAACTATCACATTCGGATTCATACTAGCGGGCATTATTATATACTCATACGTCAAACATTAAACACGTTTCCGATGAGCTCGACTTTCACGTTTTTATTGTCACAAATAAACCGAATCCTAGTTCAATTTTTAATATTTTTGATCTGACTCTCATTTGAGCTGAGTTTGTGTGGTTTTGACTGATTTTTCTTCAATTGCAATTTGTATTGCATTTTCCTTTTTGTGGGAGGCCTCCCTTTTCGAAAATGATTACAATCAATACCTACCAATAGCCTCTGCTGTGGGCCAAAACCCAGTATTTTTTATTTATTTTTCTGCCGATCCATCTCCGCACACTCGCTCAAAGTTTATTATTTTGTTCGATAATTAACACAAATATTAAAAAAAAACGAGGATCCGGAAATAAGAACGCTGTGAAAAAGTAAAACTAGACGAACAATGAAAGTCGTAGTTTTCGGAACTTGAGTAAGACTGCTTTTGGACCACTTTACGTATAACCGTCAGTCGATTAGTCGTATATGTACATACTAACAACTGAAGGAGTTCTTGCGTCATCTAAGCTATTTCACCCGTTACTCAACACATGTTATAAAGATACCTGCTTTCTTCATCATCAGTACTCATGATATGAACCTGAGAACTTTACTCTCGTCATTTCAATCTGAACAAGAACTCCTTATCGATAATCGATACTTTCGACGTTTGCCTTCGCAACTTCCGACAAAATTCGAATGACCCTTTGAACCAAAAGCAGTTAATTATTTCATTATAAGTATCGTAAGTACAACCAACTTCGAACAACAGACTCAGAGTTGGAATGTCCAACTTGTTAGCAATTGTTTCGTGAACAAATAGCGAGGTTGGCTGTACCGTCCTACTTCAGTGTTTAGATATGACGACGCTCCACCTTCCTCATGCCGGTAATCTGCGGTGTGTTGCAAGTGTTGGGTTGACTAACAACATAGGGAATATTAGAAATGTAACAAAAAAAAAATCATACAAAAGACTCCAAATGTCGGTATTTGGTTTGGAAAAGTGGCGTAGGTCACTATAAGTGCATGAATCATTATCTGACTGACCTACCAACGTACAGTTAGAGTTATGCACACTCGAACATAGATAAGTGTTAAAAAAAAAAAAAAAAAAAAACGCAAAAAAAAAATAAATATAAATCTTAAGTGTATTTTATTTGAAAATGAAAGTCAATTTATTAATATCACGTGTTAGATCCTATGCACTTTTTTTGTTAATATTTTCCCCTTTTTATTAAAGGATTTCGATCAGTTTTTTTATTACATTTACAAACAATTTAATGAGCTTATTCTCAATTTAGAGATTCTATAAGGATTATGGATTAGATCGATATAGTAATAGAGTATTTTTGTATTTCGTTGCTTAGCAAGCGACACCGCTCATGTTATCGTGGCAAACTTTATAGTGGAGGGAAAAAACTCCGACAACTATCCGAATAATAGCTTGAGAGTGTTTGGTTGAACGTCTTGAGTTTATTAAGATGTAGTTCGATTCACGTCATGGAGGCTGTTCAATGACATTCATAAGTCAAAACAGCCAGTTTTCCACGTGAGCGGTGTGGGTCGCTAACAACTAGTGTATGGTCGGCCGGAGGGCATGAACACGCGGGACGAACGGTACATATTACATGTAATGCTCAGCTTTACTTTTATTATTTTATTTTTCAATGCATTTTTCTTATCATTTAGTCGTTTGCTATCAAATCCGACATCAATATTTATGTTTTACCAAAATAATATTTTGATTATTTTAATTATTTCTATTATTCGATTCGTATGAATTAGTTGTAATATTCGGGACGTTGATAAAGTACTTATTGAAGGGTCCTCTCCCTCTACTACTAAAACGAAAGATTGTGGACATGTGCATTCTTCCATCCCTCACTTACGGAGCGCAAACATGGTATAACCAACATGAATAGCTGGTATTTGCCATAGAGCTCGTAGACCCGGGCTGGTCACGTCTGCCGCGTGGTGGCGAAAAAATCTCCACATTAAATCTCGAAATGATACCGCGGCAGGCCCATTAAGAGATCTCGGGATGAGTTAAACTCCTTCACAAAAAAATACTGCCCTCAAGCCAAAAGTGGAAGGAGAGAAGTTTGACCAGCAGTGGGATACGGAATAATCAATCCCTTACATTTTATACTTCCAACAATCAATATGGCTGAAACAACGTCACTTTGCCTTGAGCTTAAAAAAAATTGCCGGTGAAACTGCAGTCGATAACTGACATGGACAAAAAATTTCACAATTCATAATTTCTAATAACTAAAGCTAATTATTGGCTCAAGGAATCTTTGCCAAAACTGCAAAGTTAATTGAAATTACGAGATAAAGAAAAATCATATCGATAAGTACCAACAAGGCCACCGAGATCCACTAGCTAATGTAATTTTACTGTTGTCTTTGTGAAATTATAAGTTAATTTATTGCACAAATCATGCGTGCACGCTTTACTTCGGTGGAACACTACGGGATGCCTCAACACCGCGATTAAAGACTTAAGCATGTCCACTGACGCATAGCTTTGTAGACGCGTATTCGCCGTTATACGTTTGGTGTACGCCTGCGTGAACCACGACAGAGTTTCACAGTTTTGTATCTAACAAAACTATGAAATTCTGTCGAAGAAGCGGCAGCGCGTGAATCTACGCGTCCGTAGACGGTAGGCCATAGTTTTGTAAGTAAGCTTTACGCACCAAAAGTATAATGACGAATATGCGTCAATGAAGCTACGTGTCCGCGTTATCGTATGATGTCACCTCAACTTCTGTTAGTTTACGCGTTTTGGCACGATTGCCTAGGACTGACCGCGTCCGAGGAGGAACTTCGAAGTGAATACGAAAATAGTGCAAAAATTAATAAAATAAAAACCACAGACAGAAAGAGTTGCATGCGCGGTCCGCGTTAAATAACATTAGTTTTAGACCGAAGTCAACAATTTGACATTAATTTATTCATAATTTCAGGACAAAATTGGACTGCGATAAGAAAGAGCATTGTGAGGCGAAGGAGGAGATTAGGTAAAAATGACTTGTCTCGGGTTTGCGCGTCGCGGGTAGGAAGCGATGTCGGGATGAGGGCACTGTTGTTGAAGACATTCGGTTTTGTTTCTAAAGTTTACAAGTCACTTGACTCTCGTTATGAAAGTCCACATATATACATATTTACAGTCGTCCGAATTAATGACTAATTCAATATTTACGAATCTTTTCAATCGTTTGATTGGGATGTAATTTAATAATAATAAAAAAAAAGTTATATTTTTATACATTATTTATTTTTTTCATTAACAAGATATTTCTTTGGATATTTGCATTTGTTAAAACTATCGTACAACCCTAAAGATTTTTTTCTGCATTCTCAGCAGTGTTTCTTTGTATAGCTTATTTTTTTTATTTTGTACCAAACCGATTCCTGTGTTCTTAGAGCTCGTTGAGGCAGCTTAGGATGAACAAATTTAATTGAAAATGGTTAGGGACGGTTTTATTTTACTAGCTAGTACTGGACTGCTAACTATGTGCGTTCTGAAGTAAAGTGCGCGGGCGCCGTGACCACGACAGTGTGACGACTACAGAACTATCGATTAATAACGAATAATTTGAATATTCTCCGAAAAGAACAAATATTTCACCTTGTAGTCGTTTCACTAACATCACGTCACGCCCGCGCAACAATTCGAAACTTTATTTTAAAAGTTATTCCATTTTTGTTTACTATTTCGAATATTCAAATTGTAAATACATCTACACACTAGATAATACGTTTACGATTATTTAAAATTAGTTTTTTATTAAAAAATACTTGTAGTTAAAAGTGTGTACCTCTATTGGGAAGATTTATTTCGTAATGATTTATTGAGCAATTTATTTTTAAATATTTTTTATTATATGTGTTGATTGAGTGGCGTGTTTTCAATGTGTCTTGTACATTCAGTATTGCCAGTACTCCATCTGTCTTGCCACTCTATATATTTTCTAAGTACTAATAATGATGTCTGCAATTTGAAATGATGGAATGATTTAGGCGTTCACGGACGTTTAGCTTCATATGCGCATATTCGTCATTATTGGCTTGACGAATACGCGCGTATGAAGCTAAGCGTCCGTAGACAGAAGGCCTTACTCTTTGAAAATACGCCCTCAGTCGTAGTTCCCCAATGGAGGTGGAAACCCAGCATATGCTTGTCTATCTATACAATGTGATTGTAAGGCACATTCACTAGCGATGTTCACAAGCCACTGACTCTGCTGTGAATGACGCCCTTCTGATATTACCATTAAATGTTTTATTTTGTATATGTTTAAGGCAGTATTATGGTTTGTAAACAACTAAATGTTGTTAGCTTAAAAATTATATAACATAAATGAAATCGATGGCCAAAATTCTATTTCTAAACCTGCCCGGCCATCTAAATTTAACATCTAAGGAATACATCAAAAAAATATTTTTTATTGGATTCTTGTGTAATAACTGACTTATAAGTTTGACGACCGATTTTTCTGTGAATATCGTGAATGAATACAAAAGAAAATGATTCGTCATGACAATTCGTAAGTAGTAAAAAAAGCTTCCGTGTATTTGTTGTACGTTTGTTTATTGTTCACTTTTATAACTGAAGATACAATGAAAGTGACGCTACGATGATCAAATTAAAACTTCGACTAATCGCTGTCTACTACGTAACATTTCCTCAGCATTGACACATTCACACAAACGATCCGTTGGTTTTGTTGCGCGTAACTGGCCAGTTGTGTTAGGAAAGTGGTTATTAGGTGAGACTAAGGCTTACTGTATATGGGCGCGTACGCGTAGCTACGCGTCCGTGGACAGTAAGCCAAAGTGTTTCACAGTGTCGTGGTTAGATTCGATGCGTGTAGGCCGCTAAGTTTTGTTTTGGTACAATATGACGTCATATTGGCTTTTCGCCTCGCTTGTTCAATCTTTCTGGTCGTTTCTGAGGTTTTGCTGTCTTTTCTGGGTTACACACACACACACACACACACACACACACAACAAATAAAAATACGTACGACAAAACTTTAAATGCCGTTTCGGTAAAGCAAGATCTTGCACGTTGATTAAACTCCTAAAGATGACAGGCGCGTCTCTGATTTTTTTCGATTGATCTATACTCGGCAACGTTGGTCGCAGTTTAGCGACAGTGCCTTACGGTTGCTTACGTAATGATGTAATTATGTACATACCCCTTGACTTAAAACTATGACTAATATTACTCAGGAAAACAGGCCTGAAAATTGCCGTGCAATGACAATTGGCTTACCTAAGACAGTAGCACTCGTTTGTGTTTTTAGCACACGCTTTTGGAGATGAAAGGTGTTTTTTGGTATTTTTATATACAACCAAGGAACCTTGTTATAAGCGTTGCAGCGAAATATTGTCATGACAAGGCTGAAAAATCCTGTAATTGACGTATACGTTGAATGCATTCATAGGGACAATTTAAACAAAAAATTTGACTAAACCATACCAACGATTTACTCTACCTTCATTACTTTATTAATTAAAAATCTGTAATAAATACCTATTATATTCTAAACTAACAGCTACGCAAGTAGGATCCTGTTGGTATAGAAGATTGGATGTATTCTTCTAGATATATTATAAATGTCAAGTAGCACTAATACTATGTATAAGTACATACGTACATCCAGAAAACATAATATAATGTGTAAATTACAAAGTTGTTTTATTTTTTCCTATGGCGACCCTATCTTAATTTGACATTGGTACTACTTTTTCTTTAGAACAACCAAATTTTTTTATAGCCAAGCTGAGGCAGCAGTCTGAAGCAGTCGACTTGCGCCGACGAGTCGAATTGCGCCAGAGGCGTAGTGTGGACTAATTTATACGTTCAGAAATTCGAAAACGGTACATCATCAGGTGAAATAGTGGTCAAACCTCGCTTGTGCTAGGCCCCTTTAGGTGCGAGGCCGTGGGCGAGAAGCCGCTTCGCTGACACCTGGCTACGCTACTTCTCGTAACTGCCTCTATGGCAACAAGGAAACGAAAATAATTATTAACTGAGTAACTTACTTGAAACTGACAACCTTACCAAATATACTTCCTCGAATATGAGACAAAAGTCTATTACCGTCAGAAAACTCGTAAAAAGAGGAAAAGTGAATGTCCGGCCAATTCCCTCTGTTCTGGTGAGCGTTTCAACCGCGCGGCCATGACGATAATAAAAAAAAAACTGCCAAGATTTTGTAAAAAGTTGATTCCCAAAACCATAAATTTGTCAAGTGGCCTCGCCATTAAAAGGCGGAGCACCGCGCGGCCATGCAGATCTTTAAAACTACGCGTTGCATAACCCTGAAATTTAGGTATATAACAGATTGAATTTGTAAAAATAAATCCTAGGTTTATATTTCAGGAGCTGTAAGACTAAAACTCCATGACCGCGCCATTGAAACGGTGAAATTCACATCATCGCCAAAATCTCACTGAAAAAGTGTCGCAGAGGTCTGAGGTTTTTTGTAAAACATAGATTTGAATTTGTCGAAGCTTGTAAAAATAAAACATTTTTTTTGTACGTGTGACGTGTATTTCACCGTTTCAATGGCGCGGCCATGGAGTTTTAATCTTACAGCTCCTGAAATATAAACTTAAGATTTTTTGTTGTAGTTTTACTAGTTTCGACAAATTCAAATCTATGTTTTACAAAAAAATTCAGATCTTTTTAGCGAGATATCAACGATAATATGTTTGTCACCGTTTCGATGACGCGGCCATGGGGTTTTTGCTTTATAGTTCCTAAAATATAAACGTAGGAATTATTTCTATATTTTTACAAATTGAATCTATTATTTACCTGGGTTTCAGGTCTCTGCAACGTTTAGTTTTAAAGATCTCCGTGGCCGCGCCATTCTCCGCGTTTCAATGTTGCGGCCACATTCAAACCCTTGTAACTTCTTGACAAATTTATGGTTTTGGAAATCATCTTTTACGAATTTA
The DNA here is from genome assembly GCA_961205895.1 of Mythimna pallens. Lineage (NCBI taxonomy): Eukaryota > Metazoa > Arthropoda > Insecta > Lepidoptera > Noctuidae > Mythimna > Mythimna pallens. The sequence continues at coordinate 5,148,525 of OY540824.1, forward strand.
TACAATGATTTCATTTTCTCGAATAGTCCACAACTAGTATATTCAATACTTTAGATGCTATACTACCAGTTAAATCAGTCCTGAACCATTGACCCTCTTTTACAAAGAAACTATAGACATTGCTAAAAGGTGTTTGGAAGGTGGAACTGCACTTTTGACCCCTGAGTCCCTGATTGTACCTATTATCACTCGTTGCTTTATTTTCTGTAATAAACAAACTTTTTTATTGAAATACGTAAAATAACTATTATTTAGGCAGAATAGTCGACACCGGCTCAGTTGCCAAAGAAGGAAAAAAAAGAACTATTATTTATTTGTGCTAATAAATTATTTGAGAACTATTTTCTGACATAAGTAAATAATAGGTACAATATGGAATCATTTTATTAAAGGTACTTCATGTGATTCTTGCACTCAGCACTTAGGTACATCTTCGTAGCATTCGCAAATAATTTTTATGTCGACCAATTTGTGATTGTCGAAATAAAACCAAACGATCTCGCTCTTTTATCCAACTGCATTTTCTTCATTGTAATCACCCTCTATTTATGTGAAAATGGACAGGGGAATATCCAGCCTACATAACGCAGTGTTATAAAATTTTTAATAAGAGTTCTTGTATATAAAGTTGCCGTCACCATTAATCCTGTACTATCACAGCACACCAAAACAAAATCAAAACCTACTTTATGTTTTAAGATGCCCGCTGCAACCTATGAAAATTGACCCAAACAGTTTTGTAATTTTTATAAAAGAGATCCAATGAAAAACCCTCAAAGATGGGTGATAGTGGCTCAATTTCTTTTTCTGCACCAAGGTCTTATGCTCCCAAGGCCGATTTGGGCATCCCAGTGCCGAATATGCTTAATATGAACCTACTAGCTTCCAGCGGCTTCGTCCGCGTGATTATCCGTTATTACGGACGCGAAGCCAAAGTCGTAGCCATGGGCCTACCTGGGGGGGGGGGGGGGCAGGGGAGGGCCGTTTCCCCCCCCCCCCCCGCGGAAATCTCGCAGAACATGTATGAACTCGCCTAATTACTAATTAAAATGTAAACGGGGCCATAGGCTCTAACTTTTAAATAAACCGCGCAGTACAGTTACGATGGCAGGAAAAGACGGTGGTGTCCAAAAAATATTGAGAGAAACGTTTAAAAAGGTTTATATTTTCACTGCGCCTGCCACAAGCTAAACCTAGTAGTAAACGACTTAAATAATGTTCCTGAGATCCGAAACTGGATCGGAACTGTAAAAGATTCGATATTTTTTTTCAGGGAATCAGTTTTGCATCAAAAATATGCACCGAAAATACCATTGCTGTGTGAAACAAGGTGGTTGCATAAATACAAAAGTATTTCGATGTTTAAAAACCATATTGTGGACATTGTAGAAGTTTTGGAAAAGCTTTCACAGGAAGGTAATTCTGGGACAAGAAAAGTAGCTTTCCAATTGTTATCTGCAGTTGAACAAACCACATTCATAATGTCTTTATGTATTATAGACAAATACAATTCGCTGTTGCAACCCGTCGCAAACACATTGCAGTCTAAAACCTTAGACGTAATTAAGAGTGCAGAGCACATTCAAAACATAAAAACAGCAATTACGGAATATAGGCTTTCTGCCGAAGAAGGTACTCAGCTAATGAAATTGTCATTAGCTGATTTCAATAGTTCTTCTAAGGTTTTGAATCTTGAGCTGCGTCTACCAAGGACAGCAAGCCGCCAACAATATAGGGCAAATCGTTAAGCGAATATTTTCGCTGGTCGTTGTATTTACCCTATTTGGATTCATTATCATCCTCATTAGAGAGGTGGAGGTGAGATTCGGTAAAGAACATTCACCAGCGTTTGCTCTTTCATTGTTACACCCTGCTCAAATAATAAAAATTGCAGCTCCAAAATTAAGAAAATGTATGGAAGAAGTATCCAAATTTTATGAATTAGAAGGGATCACATCTGAAGCTGAACTATGGCGCACTTTTTGGATTAACAAGGAGGAGGACTTCGAAGATTTGGAGATAACGGAATTAATCCAACCAGCAGAATGTTTTTATCCGAAAGTGAAAACAGCTCTAGCAATTTTACTGGCAATGCCATAATCCACGGCTACAATTGAAAGATCATAAATGGACTTTGTTTGCTCAGTGTACATAAAAACTTGTAACCAGTATGGGCGGTTCTTTCACGGAAGACGTTATAAACTGTTTTGCAGAAGATCCTCGAAAATTACTTTTAAAGTAGAAGCGAGTTAAATAAAATAAAAATGCATGTATAGTCAAATTTACTTTTATTTATTTAACTACCTATAAAGCAGGATCATTTGCGGCTGTTTGCCCTACACACTACACTACATATACCTAATGTTTCATGTAGTTGTGTTTGTGTAGTGTGTATGACAAAACAGCCGCCGACGATCCGACCTAAAAAATCTGACTTGCCCCCTCCTACGCCAGAAGCTGGGTACGCCCATGGTCGTAGCCTATGTCCTACCTTGGGGTTCAAGCTTACTCCGTACCAAATTTCATCAGAATCGGTTAAGCAGTTTAGTCGGGGATGTAAAGCACTATTACCATGCTGAAATATGTTAAAAAACGATAGGTACTTTACAGTAAATTTCGGTAAAAATCGTACTTATACGTTCTACAAACATAAATACGGTAATGAATGAGTGTGACTCTTTCACTATGTAATTATTGTCATCGATTAAATAATGTATGTAAGTATTTTAAGAGCAATAGACAGAACAATTTTTTTTTTTAAATTTCTTTTATTTTGTATAGTCAGTTCTAACAATCATCACTTTGAATAACAAAATTAAACAAATTAATTAATTTCATTTTACAACTCTACGCGCGCGGTATTTAAAATAAATTAAAATGTCGAATGTTATGCCACCACTAATTTTACCGTAATTTAGGTATATAAATTACTGTAAAATATCCGTATTTTACCAGCGTTTTCGATAAAATTACGTAATTTTGCAACCATAGTTAGGTCTCTGTTCTATAATTATTTATGCATGCATAATATTATGTAAGTACCTACGGATTGGTGAACCCCTGCCCCCCACCCCTCCCTTGGCAGTTTACTAGAGGGTAAAGGCGTGGGATTATGTAGTTCGTAATGTCAAAATAACAATAAAACAAGATTATGCTACATAAAATCAGTTTAATTTGAATAGTATATAGTCCAGAATATTTCAATACAATCAATTAGGAAATTCATAGATGTAATGAGGTTTTATTATTGTTTTAAATATTAAATTGTGTAATGTTACATTCCAATATATATTTTATGTATTAAAGATGTGACATAAACACGTCAGTACCTAGTGCTGCAATGATTTGAGGTTCTCCGAGTTCTGTACGAGTATTTCACTAAAGTCGCCAGTGTTTCATGAGCAATGTTTACCGTTTGGCGCTGACGAAGATTCTACCATTTGCACAAAATGGTTTAGTGTGACAATAATAACATTCTTGGTAGCCCAGTGACATCGTCAGTGATCGAGAGTACTACCTACTAAATGTCTTAAGCTGTCAAAGCTAGTAGGCTTTAACGTCGCATTAGTCCGATGAGTGTTTTCGTGTCCTATTGGCCAGGGTCGTGTATTTGCGACTTATTACTCCATGTCATTTAGCTCTTCAATCCCTGACGAGATGGAATATTTGGTCGTGGATGTGCGAACCTGGCGGAATAAACACGAGTGTTTGTCGGATATTTATTAAAAATGTTTGTGGTCACTTGAGATTCAATCTTATTCCATATTTTACAGAATAGCATTATAGTTAGTCGTCTAAACGCACGGTAACCTATATTGACATCAAATACTACATCAACAACACTTTTTCTAAGTAATTCTTCAAAAATGGACGTATCCACAACATGTCTTCGTCAATATAATACAATGCGTTCCAAATAAGAATAGGATCGATTGCCATGTTGTGACGTCACGTCATACTGTCAAATATGGTGAGCAAAACAAGATTTTTTTTTTTAACTTTAATTTACGAACTGTGAACGAAAAGAGTTTAATCACAAGAGTTCTTAAATTTTGCCACAACATGGCAATCGATCCTATTCTTATTTGGAACGCATTGTATAAACAGGTATAAACATACAGTTATAGCAAATCGATACACGACATGATATGTGCCAATTAATAAAGATACAACGTGAACAATAAGATATTTATTTAAGTATATCGAAATCTACACACATTATTTCACATTTACATTAACATTTAGAGGTATCTACTTTCATGGCCGTACATGGACCTTACTTATTTTAATAGAAATATTAAGGTAGCGTTTTCAAACCGGTTGGTCTATGTACTTTACCAAAGCGTAGGGGAAAGGAGATATGTAATCGTTAATTACCAATGTACTGTCTTTTTTACACGCCTTTACGTGTCTAGCGAGCAGACGGCGAGACGAAGGAAGTGAGCGTCGACGTGCGGTGATCAATCTCTACAACCCACCTGAGCTCCGCTCTAGCCAGTATCATATCTGCGCCGTTCTAGCTAGTACGCATATTCGCACAGCTTCTCAAGAATCTCTTAAACTCTCCTCTCCGCTTTGGTGGAGCGGCCCTTAGTATTACTGTGCCTGTGGATGGATTTCTTAAAAAGTGTTTATCTAATATAATTTATCTAATAATTACAATTACCATAGCTTTCAGCACTTTAACTTGATCAGCCACTTGAAATGTAGAAGTAGAACGAAGTTCATTTTCTTCATCTAATTTAGGTTCACAATCATTTTTTTTTCCAAATGTTCTATACAAGATATTTGTCACTTATGTAATTAGATTATTAATTTAGAGAGAATAGAGATAAATTTACAACTAGGTTCTAATTAGGTACATGTATAGAAAACAAGACGATCTCGCGGCAGATCGAGGCGAAGTTGACGAAAATAAGTCGTGATACTAAAGGGGCTGGCCTGGACTAGGAAGGTACAGAATTGTGTGGGAAAGGGAGGCAGGGCTCTGCCCAGCAGTGGGACATGAAATACATATAACAGCGAAATACCACTCACTGATTAATCTCGAAATATCAGAAACTATAAAACCTACAAACTTAATATTTGCAGGTAGGTTCCTTATAGGGTGTAGACATCCGCTGAGAACGGATTTTCCCAAATTCACCCCCTAAGGGGATGAAACGGGGGTCCAAAGTTTATATGGAGAAACCGACTTTCACGCGGGCGAAGCCGCTGGCAGAAGCTAGTCATATAATAACATCGCGATAACTAAACCAATGCATGCATTAATTGACTATGTTTTGAAGATAAATGTGATAGAAAAATATTCAATGTAAATATCTATAGATGCTGTGTAGAGAAGTTTATAGAGACAGACGTGATATTATAACAAATTATCATTAATTTATCTTCTAGCTAGAGCTTCGTGATAAATATTAGATAAAAAATATTATTAAGTTAGAATTTTAAAGCAATTCTAAGTTCGGAGGTAACATGTCTTTGTAAATTCGTAATTTGAAATGTACACAATATCATTTTTGTACAAAAAGTTCTTTTGAAAAACGTGAAATGTACACAAGAGCGACTCCCTAAGTAGTGCATGGACACTTGGTGCGCCTAATCTTGACAAAAATCGATCACACACGCTATCTACTAATAAAGTGTTTCCAAAAAGACATTCTAAATGTAATTTGATAACTATTTTAATGGTTACAGTATACAAAGGTACGCTACAAAATTTCTTGCAAAGATAAAAATATTTTTATCACGTCATCGTAAGAAAATTCATCAATATAGAACAAAGCAAGGGCCCATGACGTGTTCAAATTTCAAATGCGAGCGAGAAAGAGGGAGCTAGACACTATGTATAGCTCCATTCCTATAACAGTTCAATTTAGGTCGTCAAATAGTTCGCGTTAAGAGTTCGTAGTAGAACCTCAGGTCCGTTTAAATAAAATCTTAAAAATTCTATAACATTTAATACTTCCCAAAACTTTTTAACCTAAGCCATTTCATCAAATTCCCATAACGTTCGAAATTTCCAACAGTTCAAATATACTGAATATTTGTGCGTCAAAACTCAACATTTTACCATTCCACAACACTTTACCATACAGTAAAAAGTGTTCTCTTTAAATACCAACAATCTAAAACAGCCAACACTTTCGATCCGAAAATATTATATAATATTATAATTAACGTTTCCCCCTTACAGTTAGTTTCTTGAAACAGTTATCAACAGTTTATATATATAAGAGCATACATAAAATATATCATGTCGTTTACATCGCCGACTAAAGTCTTAAATATATATCGATAAAATTACGATGTCGATAAACATTACATCGAATTAGAGAATTGATACGATATTATATTTTATAAATATATAAATTATTACACATAGACAGAAATACTCGTACATATGTATGTCGTATAAGTACTTATATCCTAACATCACTGATGACTCGCCACAGACTTATCAACTAACATCGATGTATACTTTACATGTATTTACGTTTACCGATAACAACAGACAAATAAAAATGCATTAAATGTCTCTTACATATTCTTACATTTGTTTATCGTCATTGGTAAAATAAAAATATATCGATAAAAATAGAGAAGTGTTCAACACAACATGTCGACAAAACGGTCCGACCGTTAATTAAAATTTAACTTATGAAATATTATTTACAAAATTGATAAATTTCTTCTAAAATTAATCGTACATTTGCCAAAGAAATGGTGTTTGCAACAGAAACTGTAATCTACGATTTTAAAGGATACCCATACTTAAATTACTGTTTTGTTCGTAATGACGACTTTAATAGTACTGAGCAAACTACACAAATGTCACATACATAAAAAAGGATATAAAAACGTGGTCTATTTAAAAAACAAATGAAAATATTGGTTTTCCGAAACTCCCCTCTCTACAGCACATCTCAATACGACGATGGATCTACTAAACTCTACTATACCCATATGTTATATGAATATAACAATAACTAATATGAGAACGTTCTCACTAATACATTTAATATACATTTTATTATATATATTAAGTAGTGAAGCTATTATACCGAATGTAACCTCGACTAGACTAGACGAGAATCATAGACCTAAGTATCTTGACAGTGTCTTAGGGATTAAAAATACATCATCGTGCATGGCAAGAAGTATACGCAGGCTAACTATTACTGAAATTAATATTTATTTTCTATTAACGGAAATACGTCATCGTTACATAAGTTTAAGTACCTGTACAAAGATCTTAAATATCTATTACAAAAAATTACTCAAATAGACAGGTACAACAACTATCCTCCTATGAAATACATTATTTTCATAAAGATGCGACGGTGTATCAGCTCCCCTAGCCAAGTTACGATTGTTTCGTTTGCGTCGAATACACGTGACTGAGCGTTGAGATGACGTCAGAACAAAGAAATCGGAGGCGTGGCCTACTCGAGACGTTCGACGCAAACGAAACGATCGTAACTTGGCTAGGGGGGCTGATGTTAAGGTTTAACGCCAGAGGCATCTCAAATGAATTCTTGACAGACGAAACAACGTTGAAATATCTGATGTAACTTGTGAGACGAGAGCAACACCACAGTGTCTGAAATAGAGATGACGGATGAACTACTTACAAACGAACCGCTTTACAAAGAGTTCTACTTTAAATACTACATATAAGTCCTTGCTGACACAAGAACGTGATCATACTTGAGAGCATCTTTCTAATGCCATTGACCAAGTTGAAAAAATGTATCTAACGATACGTGACGTTTTCTTACAATAACAAGTTTTTATTCTATGCCACTACGTTTAGTGTTAACATTATTACAATACAGCTTGATTTTTTTTTAAAAATTCATTTTCTTACATTATTTACTTTTGATGCAAGTAAATTTAATTAAAGTTGTTCCTTTTTTTATCAATCACTAAAATATTTTAATTTTTGGCTGAGCCTGTACATTAAATCATTTTTTGTAAAAAAATATAAGTATGGGGAACGATATAACCTTATTTCTACCATGTTCGAGATCCGGGATTAATAATAACATTTATCACCAACACGCACATACTACGAATATATACTCATGATTATAATATATTAGAAATATTACAGATATCTTATCGATCTAACACCCACTACACGAGAATTCATGATGGTTAAATGTCATAATTTAATATTACGAAGAGTCCAAAAATATTTCAATTACAAAGCTCAATGAATAGTTGTACTGAAAGTATGTCTAAGAGAGTGACCTAATTGGTCTACTTCCTCTAGAACATTTTTGAATGGTGAAGCCTGTGTAATTAAAATCTTGCTACAAGCAGACAAATAATATAGATAAGCATAGCAAGTGTCCCCCATCACAACGACACATTCAGACGTGGTTCAGGCTGAACTTCCACCATTTCTTTGACAAACGTCTCGTGCCGTCGTCAAGCATGAGGCTTCACCGTGCATTAGCGTTATTGGAGTCGCTCTCGGGTCCGTCGTGGTACTCGTGGAAGCAGGGCACGATGCAGAGGTTGGTGCGGCACTCGGGGCAGTGGTACTGTGTCTTGCGGCGGAGGATGCGGCCGCACTCGTCGACGGTGTTCCAGCAGAAGTTGCAGCTGAGCGGCGGGCCGGAGCGTACGGCCGGCGTGTGCGAGGCGCGCGTGGCCTGCGACGCGTCCGACGCGGCCGACTCGAACGACGCCGACGTAGAGGTGGCGCTCGTGCTCGTCGAGCTCTGCCGCTCGGTGCCCGACACGGCGCGGATCAACAGCGAGCCTACTTCTTGTTCTTGGCGAGGCTTCCTGGTTACTATTGCCTGGGAATTGAAATTGTCAATTGGTATGCACATTCACAAAAATAAAAGATACGTGTGCTTAATAGCAAGAAGGATTTTTCCGAAAGCTTTTTCAGGTTTCTGTACCCGTAACATGAGACCATTATGGTACAAATTGACTCTTAGATAAGCCAGTTAGTGTACGTTGTATTCGATATATCCAATTTAATCCTGAAAAAAAAAACTAATACATCTTGTAGAATAATCGTTCTTAGCTTTAAATAATCCGGTCTTTTGAAAAAAACAAGTCTCGAGAAGAAAATACTTTGTGTGCATACAACATTTTTAGTCCACACACATTCTCAAATAGACATCTAACACATCTATTTCTAGTTCTACCTGTAACATGTAACTGTACAAAAATCTATATGACTTATTTGGATCATATCTACAAACTTGAGTGGCACTGCCGATTTAGTAATTGACATTTCAATTTGACCCAGACAGACGTCTAAATGTTATACATCACACGTCTGGTTTTAGACTTACACGGCTCTGCACTAGTTTCATTTTTAGCTTCGACCTAGACTGGTCTTGTAGCCAAGATGAGAAAATGGGTCAAATTGATTATTAAGAGTGACAGTAGGTACTCGTATTATCTTCGATTCCTGTAGAATTTAATTTAATTTCTCAAACAAAAACGAGTTTTAATTTTTTGTTTTTTCAATTAAAATAAAATCAGTTTTTTAAACACTCCAGAGAAAAAAATGAATTAACCTAAATAAAATTTTATTCGAGCATCATAGAGTTGCCAAAACAGGGAGTGAAGTTCTGCAAAACTGCGTTGAAAAGGGAGAATCCTCCGACCTGGGTGTTATCTGATCCGGACAACTACGATACAGTTGTTTTCGGACTGTTGTATAATGTTGGTGAAATGTAGAGGTTTGTTTGAATGGTAATATGTAGTTACCTTAGACGTGCCGTACTGCGGGTAGGACTCGTGTTTCTGTAGCGCGGGCGTGCTCTTGGCGATGGCGGGCGGCGGGGGGAGGGGCTCGGAAGTCTGCTTGCGAATGTTCTGCTCATCGGGCACTCGCGACTGTCGCTTGAAATGTTTGGTCCGCCGGTGCCAGCCGTCAGAAGAGTTCGGATTTGCTGTAGCTAAATAATTCATTTTTTTTTTTAAATAATCGCAGAAAGTAAAACCCCTGTGTGGAATGCGGCACACCTGTGCGCTTAGGCCAATAGGTTATCAATTAGGTTGTCTATAGGGTATCTTTTCCAATTTCCTTTCTTGAGATGTTCTTAGCCTTTTAAACCGCTTACGACGGATATATCCGACAAACAGTCCCACTTTTATTTCATCAGAGTCGCACAACCACGACCGAATACTCCATCTCATCAGCTCTTTTGTTCTTATGAAGATTGAAGAGCTGAACGTGATGGAGTATCCATTCGCGAACACATTAACCAGGCGAATAGGACATCAAAATACTCGTCGGACCAAGCTGTTTGAGTTGATTCTCCGAAAATGGTGATTACACCTTATTCTGACTATTAAGGCCCTAGCTCCCGAGCAGTGTCATAAAACAGTGACTTCCTGAAGCCTACTCTTCGGTAACGGCTAGGTCAATAGGTCTAAAAAAAAAAATGTTTATTATAGATTTATGTACAACTTTATCAACATAATTTTGTTTTTCCTACTCCTTCCGGCTTTAATCTTTAGTAATACCTATGTTTATACAAAAAAAAATGCTGGTTAAGTGTTCTTTAGAATGTACATAGCAAATCAATCAATATTTCGCAAAGAAAATGGTTTTAAAAGTCAGTGGGGCACAGGCAGCAGTATGTGTGCATTTAACTCCGGCCAGATGTTCAAGGGACTATACACCTTAAGAACATCTAATGAACGAACAAAATTTCATATTATTTTATTTGTAGATATGGGATGGGATTAGGTTTAAGTAAAAGAATTTATTTACAAAATAATCAAAACTATTTATTATCTATTTTGGTATAGAACAAGGTATTAGTGCTAAGCACAAAATTCACCAATTATGCCTGTTCATGAACAACCTCTGGGGGTTCGACAGTCGTGAACATTAACGATACCGTATTAAACATTTTGATCATTTGGTACTTATTAATATATATAATATGTCAATTGAAAAACAATGAAACATGACGTTTTGTTGTTTAAATTAATTTATGGTAATAATACATGTGACTCGTGATATTAATAGGTACCTATTCAAAAAGATCTTTTACCAAGTTCATAAATGTTTGAACCTATATTAGCTTGTCGGCGGCCTAGTATTAACATTTATGAATTGTCTGCGGTCATGACAGTACAAGTCGGTCCATCTATCTAATTACTATAAATTAGGTGTACGTATTGCTATAATATATTGCTTTAACTAATGACTCCACAGAAATTTCACCAAGTCTATTTAACACGCCTTCTGATTCCACAAGCCTACTGTCCACGGACGCGTTGCTTCATAGACGAGTATTTGTCACTATAAGCTTGGAATACGCCTACTGACAGCTTGCATATAAAACTATGAAACTGTCGACGAAGCGGCAGCATCGTGCCGTCGAGTCGTTGCAGCTCCGTCGACAGAGTTATGGTGGCTCGTGAAGTTCCGTAAACAGGCGTGAACGTGAATGTGGACGGTTTTCGCGGGGTTCACGCCTGTTCCCCGATCAGAGTCGGTATTTTGTCCCGCGACCAAGGGCTCGCGCCCCATTCGCGCGGCGTTCACGCGTACACATCCACGGCCCCGTGCCAGTTTACTCCGCACTACAAAAGCGTAAGGTCGTATATAATAAATAATTCGAGAAACTTTCTGAATCAAATGTTGAAAGTCCACTGTTTATATATAATACTGCTTCTCCATAGAAAGTCTGAAATGAATTTTATATGATTATGTATTTCAGTCATCCACCGTCTTTTTTTCCAACGCTTTCTAATAACTTTCTTGTTTTGAACGTCTAAATAGTCATATGTTGCTACAGCAAACAAAGTTATGCAGCAGCAGCTTTTACGTCCATTTCACGGCGGGTTTCACGAACTATTGTGAGCATCCCGTGAATGTGGAGACGCCATTACACACCAAGCGTATAATGACGAATACGCGTCATTGGACAGTAAGCATTACTTTATTTCGAGTTCAAATCAGAAGCTAGTCCTACCAAATACACGGCCCACTGTGAACTTATGTCTTACAAACGCGGCGACCGCATACTCGCACGACATTTCGTTTCGGTTAGTACTTGGCAATAATTATTTGTTAATGAGCACGACTATAGCCCCTCTGTTCCAAACCCATACAATATTATTATTAACATTTTATGATTAATACTATTTCGAGAAACACTGGTACATATAAATCACTATCTCATATGTGGGTAATGTTTTGAACCCACACGAAAGTGGTATACATTATGTAAACCACTGTTAAAGACATATTAGCTAAACATTTAGCTGAAAGAAATAGCTAATCTATTCGTGTTAATTGATTTCACCTTATTGTCGAAGGCCTACATTTAGTGAGTCGCGATTTATTTTTCAGGCAGGTGTCCGTGTAAAGTGACACTGATAAAATGAAAATGTACTAACAACATTCACAGATCGACAGTCTACAAAACTACCACATGCTACAGGTGGATGCTCCATAGAAACCAACGAAATTAAAATTTTACTTAAGTTTTTTGCATTTTTCAGGTCAGAGTGCCTCGTGCAAGTTTGTTTTATATTAATTGGCGTCCGTAATACTTATTTATTTATCGAATTATAATCATTAAAATCGTCAAAACTACCCTCTCAGTTTGTCTTACGCTATTGAATGACTTATTCATGGAATAGCTATTTCGACTTTACACTGGACACAGGGCTGAAAAATGAAGAAACTTAAAAAAAAAAAAAAAATGGAACTTCGCGGGCTACCTTGGCACTTTCATCTTACGGGGAAAATATACAAGCAAGTGACTTAGAAGATCTTAATAAGGCTAACTCGTATTTCTTTACTTACTGCCCGGTAAGTAGACAATGTCCAGACTCCAATATACAACCTACCTAACATTACCCACAGACGAGATTTAGTAACTAAATCATTTTTGTTATCTGGTAACATCGATATTTCAGGGCCAATTACTTTATGACCAACATAATACTCTGAAATCACCTTGGATGGCACTTAATCAAGAAAAAGAGAGAGTAGTGACATAATACATGTAAGAACAATTCTCTATAATCTGAGCACTAGTTGTCCAGTCATACAACGATGCACATACTGGACGTTAGAAAATACAGCTTTACAACTATTGGCAAGCTTAATGTTAAACAATACGCTCACTCGATACTTCGAATTACAAAAGAAGTTAAATGCTTACAACAAAACACATATCAATATTTCAGATTATAGAGTTCAACTTATCGGAAAATTTCCACTTCCTCATTTCTGAACAGTCTTTCGAGATATACAAAGTATGATTGAAATAACTGAAACCTTATGAAAAACTGAGACCAAAATTGAAATCGCGAATTACAATTTTAATAATTTTCCCACCATTATGTCTAGCTACAATTCGTGCTGCGAAGTTTTTCTTAATTTAAGATTTCATCGTAATAATTATTTATCTTTTTCCTTTTTTAGTTATTTCAATAACACCTTGTATTATAAGGCTGAATAACGGCTAGATCTGTATCAGTACAACTAAACTTTAAATAAAACTTAATATCCTGTTTCTGTATGAGTATTAAAAATATAATTGAAAACAAAATAGGGTATCCTAGAAGCCTGACCCAGCAATGGTACCATTATTTACTTATTATTGTATTGGGCACTTCACTGTACAACAGGTACAACAAATGTGTGATGAGGCTGTGATGGAGAGGTACACTGAATAAATGGGCTAAAAAAGTTATAGCACAAAGGGCTTGTGTTGTTCGTGTACTTAATGCCCGTACGAAAGTTCTATGGCAGCAGTATTTTTAATACGCTTTGATTTCACAGAGTAGTGGTGACTGAGTGGTAACGGCCCCAACTCGAGTTGTAGATCGTGGGTTCAAAGCCAGCCATTACTTTGTGTAATTTATTTCATCACCACAGCTCTCAAAAAGGTGAAGGAAAACATCGTGATGCTGTACAACTAGCACACCTGTTTAAAAAACTTCGATGATGATTTTCATAATTTCATTTTGACTATTAAAATATTACCGATTTAGTAATTAAAATAAATGTTTCCTATGACGAAGGTAAGAAGACTTGCGAAGACAGATCTATGCCACAGTTGTACTGATAATATATGATCTAGTTGCATTTCAACCTTTGTTAATCTAATCGATTAAAAACTCTTGTAAAATAAATCGATGAAGAGAGGAACCTACTCAATTACCTACCATGGGTAGTATATACATAATTATTATATTTACAATTTGAATCATCTCCGATACGTAGCAGCTATGTTGCCAGCCTAAACGAGAGAAACCTTCTAAATTATTTTAAAAAAATCAGTCGAAATTACAAAAAGTTACAGAGATCGCAAACGCCGAAACTGGTTGTTATCGTTGTAAATCTAGGCGAATAGAAAAATATAATACTCCTTAGTATAATATTAAAATAAAAAGTAATACTTCTAAAATGACGGTAGTGACAAGATGACAAAATTACTCGCGGGCGGCTCGACTTTCAATATAAGAATGGTGGCAGCTAAAGAGTATATCCATTTTTATAGCTTACAGTGTAAAAAAAAACGGTCAAAACTGTACTGGATTGAGCAAAGTGTAAAGGAAAATAAACTTTAGCTTCATTATTATTATGCTTAAGTTTATATACAGCCTGATTTTTTTTTTCCTAGCTAATCAATCATCTGTCTGCATCATCATCGTCTGCCCCACATATGTTTCATTGTTAATGAATAGAGAATATGCATGAAAAAAATATTTGCTATATTACCAGTTTATCAATTAATATTTAAAAAAAATTAATATTAATGGGGAAAACAACATCAAAATTGACAGGAATGTAAAAAATCAAATGAGATAAATAGCAATTTTAATCCAATATGACGTCAAAGACCATGTCCACCATCTTCTTTTTCATAATAGCAGCTTTGAAGCTTTATAACTTCGTTGTTGATGAACATATTTTTTTAGTCATATTTGTTTACTAGAACAAAAAATATTTAATTTAGCAAATAAAAAAATGCATGCAGATTCCCTATTGCCTAGGATTTTGTTTCGCAATCACCATGCTGGTGTATTAGAAAAATCCTAGGATATTCATGAAAAATCAATAGGCAAATACGTAACCTAGAGAACAAGAAACCTCGTATTCATATTGAATGAACTTCTACAACGGCCAACCAACCAGACTAAGTTTAAGGCGTAATGTCCACGGAAGCGTAGCTTCATAGACGCGTATTCGTCATAACACGCTCACATCGTGCCGTCGTGTCGTTACCGCTTCGTCGACAGTTTCATAGTTTTGTATGTAAGCTTCACGCAGGCGTACACCGAGCGTGTAATGACGAATACGCATCTATGAAGCTACGCGTCCGTGGATATTAGGCCTTAAAGTTGGTCTTAGGACTAAAAAGTAAAAACCAAGCTTAATTAATACGATACAATAACACAGATACAGACCAGCCCTTGTCGAGAGACAAAGCTCCGTCGCCCACCGTCACGGGCACCACTTAGCTTAACTTACGCTATAAATGCAGACATAATTACATCTTACCTAACTACTTTACACGAGAGATCTCTGGTAATATTGTTCCTGGGCCCGTACTTCGAGGTGTCAATGTGATCATAGTTCCGTTGTAAAAAAGGGATAACACTTAGCCCTACTGTACACGGAGGCGTAGCTCATAGACGCGTAACGGTCACTACGAGCTTGACGTGCGTCTGCGTGAAGCTGCATAAAAATTATGGCCTACTGTCCACGGCCGCGTAGCTTCATAGACGCGTCACGACGGCTCGAGACGCTGCCGCTTCGTCGACAGAGTTCTATAGTGTAGTATGTAAGCTTCACGCAGGCGTACACCAAGCGTATAGTGACGAATACGCGTCTACGAAGCTACGCGTCCGTGTACAGTAAGGCTTATTCGTCAAATATAGCTCCATCTCTCTCTGACACCGAAATCATGACGATATTGAGAAATAGGGCCGCAGATTTTTATTTTTTTTTGACGTGGTTTCTATCACGCTTCCTAGCTACCGATGACATGTGTTCAATACACGTACAAAAAACAAAGATATGTTCTGTAGAATCAGTCTAACGTAAATGCATGAGGACAATGAATATTTTTGTTAGTTTATAATTATCATTACTGGCATTCCATTATCATTGAATATACAAGGTGACTTTTAATTAATGAATTAAAAGAACTTGATATCGTGGTATAGAAACAGCTGTTTCACAAATATTGTTATGTGAATATGTACAAAACAGCTGTTTGCTTTTTTTTTTTCTTTTTTTTTTCATATACTAACAAGTATACGACGACTCCTTGAATTAAAAGTCACTCTGAATTTTATGGCTAAAATAGTAAAAATTAAAATGGTTTTTTTTTTTGTATAAAATTTGTAAAATAACTGAAATTAAATCAGTATGGTGGTGTGTTTTTACCAGTTATTATAATAAAATCATTATTATTTTATTAACCTTTTAACGCGTTTATTCCGGCAAAGTCGCACATCTATGACTAAATACTCCGTCTAGTCAGCTCTTCTGCCACCTAACGGGATTGAAGAGCTAAATGAGATAAGAGTACCCAGTCTCCAACACACGACCGGCGATTAGGAAACGAAAACACCCATCGGACCAATCCGACGCAAGCGGTTAGAGGGTTAATTATATTTTGGATTCAATTGAACGATAAACGATTCTTGCCGAGGATTTAGGCTAATCGTAAATTTCCTTAATATTTTTTGTTTTAGCTGCCATTTGTCAAAAAAATAAAATATTTGTCATTATTTTTACGACGGGGTTTAGTTTATTGGTGGTGGGTAAATGCACCCACCACGCGCGTCCTTTGGGAGAGGAAAGTTGTCACTATACTAAACCGGTAACCACACGTTCATAAACAAAATTAAATTAAATATTTCACTTGCATAATAATTCTCTCTCTTCGAAGGGTACGTAAAAATTCTTATTTCTTTTTTTTACTGGAAGAAGTAAAAGGATATTTGATCACGCACAGGCATGGTTTGTCAGGTGTGCATTTATATTACCTACATACTAGCATAGGAAGTCATATTGCAAAATACAATTTTATCTGTTAATCATTTTCTACTATAAAAAAGTTACCATTTGGTAGCGTTCCTCTAAACCAAGGGTTCCCAATCTTTTTGATCTGAGACCAGTTTGGAATTTTTGTTGTTAGCCGAGACCAGAAGAGAAGAAGTAGCAGAATATTAAACTAAAATTTAACTATGGCAGTCTAAAATTAAACTTTTAAGTCAGCACTGTCATAGAAAACACAATATTTCTTATAGAAACTTAAAATCAGTTCTCGTCAATGTTACTTTTTTGTTGGCAAGTTTGAGATTTAAAATTTTTGACCATAATTTAGATAAATAAAATATACCCACGCAAGAGCTAAAGCTATTGCGTGGGTATATTTTATTTATCGTTCGCAGTTATAATGAAATCAAGACGTATTTTAATATTCTGGCGTACAAACACACCACCACCTTTAAAATAATAGTATGTAGTACGGTAAAAAATACTACAAGTAGGTACTTTTACTAAGGTGACTAATAAACGAATCCGAATACTAAAAAATATACAGGGTTCCTGCAAAGTCCCGACGTTAATAATACAAAAATACTTAGATATAGAGGTAGTTATGAATAAAACTGTGTATAACCTGTCACTCAGAATTTCTGGCTAAGTGTTCGAACACAGTTCCTCGTTTGGCCATTACTGCCAAATATATGACCAATTTTTGGCCAATGTTCGCTACGTGCGTCACTGTCTCGTGTAATACTTTAGTGACCAGCACCCCACGCTTAACAACAAAGTTACGAAAATTAATTGGCATTCAATCCAAAATAGTATTGAAATATATAACCATGATTGCTGCGACGACAACGACAAACTTACAGAAACTGTCCCCGAAATGCAAAAAAGCGGGAGCTACAATTAAACAATACGCTATCACATTGAACCGACGACTTTAACACTACAGTTGTGCACGTCCCTATATGTAAACAAAGAAAAACACTCGTTTACCGAACAGTTCATAACTTAGTTCTATTGAGATCTACAAAATACGTTTTTGTTTTCATGGCAATACTACGGCTGCGGACGTCTCCTAGTCAGGGTCGAAGAAACACTGCAGCATTAATTTACTTACATTATTTACAGATACATTATTACACTATTTCATGTTTAATTGTATGCCATGAACACCGGCAAAGTTGTATACATAACTATGCATTAATAGTTGCCAGTCTCGTTTTTAAAATATTATAATTAAATACATTTTAAAAAATTATTGCTCTTGTCTTTACCAACAAATTGGTAAGTGATAATGTTTCCAACGACCCGACAAGCTAGACTGTAGGTATGCCGTCATAATTTGATCAAAATCAATCACAATAAAAATAAAAAACATTGCTTTTATTTTTATTGCACGTAAGCTCGGTCTTGACCTCGATATTACGCAATAGTAAGCGATGGATGAAGCCTGCAAAGTAGAGAGCAAGTCCAGATGTCTGTTCACACTTTCTTTGGAGACTGACTGATCATAAGTGGTCGGCTCTTCATGCGCGGTAGGAGCCAGTGCTACCTGGTTTCAGCTTATGAGTTAGCGAAAATCGGCAGGGGTCCGATTAGACCGCTTTCGAGGGACCAAAAACGCAAGCTACCCGAAGGGTTGGATGCCAGCTTGGTCTCAATTCATCCAACGCATTCATAACCCCCGTTTGTAAGTGTATAGTAATTAATGATCTTTCCATTTTCATTAAGACTGTCGTACTTGTCACTGCGGGTCGCCCAGGCTCGGTATGCCTGATCTCTGCACAAATCATACCAAGGCTGAGCCTAACACTTCAGAGCAAATCGACGGGTAGCACGAAGAGGATAAAATCTGTTACGGCTAGGATTCAAAGAAAAGCAAATCTAGTCCTGAATTGCTTTCGCCTGGGGCTTTACTACGGAGAAGAGCAGGTAGATGGTATCCCCAGACAGTGATCACACTGCTCAAATAAGAACTAAGCCGTTAGGTCAGCACAAGAATTAATCCGTTAGGTGTTTAGCCATTGGTCTTGTATTTAATTTTTCTAACTCTGGATACCCAAATATGCACTGCCATTCCTACGCATCGACGCATCACAACTTGCGCTTATGAAGCCTTACGCGAAGGAAGAATTAGTCAGTCACATAGTGACTACACCCAACAACAAAATATAATGATAACTACATAATAGTGACGGTTCGGTTCAGTGACTACTAAGAATACACCCTATTATTTCCTAAAAAACTACGACGACACGCCCCAGTCACAGCTCAATACACTTACTAATGTGCTACATGATCTGCAGGAGTCCGCAGCTGATACCTATATAAGTACAAAGGTTACGTGTTCCAAGTAATATTTACAACGCAAGATGCATGTATATGTGATTCGGGTGCGCGAGGGCGGCGTGGGGGGGCGAAGGCGCCGCGGCGGGCTGCGGGCCGCAGTCGGCGCCTTGCCACTCGTGTCACAACGAGTACGACTCGTCGGGCGACACGCCGCAGGCCGCGTTCTATTGCATCGAGTTAAAGTTCACGCCGAGAAGGTTGAGGGGCGAGCTGTGTGCCACGCTTTGTAGCGGAAAGCCGTGAGACGCGCCGGGATCGAGGAAGCCAGGCGGCACCTGGTGCTGCGGACACAGCAGCGCCATCTGTTGGTCGGGTTGCGCCGGCTCTTCCTTGTGCTCGGGCGGAGGCGTCGTGTGCTCGCGCTTGATCCTGCTCTTGATGCTGGGCCGGTTGTTGGGGTAGCCCTTCTTCTTGTACTCGAGCCAGAGCGTGCGGTTATTGACGCCGAACATACGCGCTGCTTTGCAGAAGCCGATGCCACCGAAGCGCACGGCCTCGAGCGCACGCTGGAAGTTTTCCTCGGACTGCGGGTTGGTGGTGCGGCGGCGCTTGGGCGGTGCTGGCGGCGTGGGGTCGGCGGTTTGCACGTCGGCGCACGACGGGCCGGGCGACGGGCCCGCCACGCCCAGCCCCTGCGCGTAGCTGAGGTCGGCGTCCATGTGCGGGTTCATGACGTTGTTCATGTACAGGCCAGGGTCCTGCTGCAGCGCGCCGCCGCCTATGCACGCGTTCGAGTATCGCGGGTACGAGTGCTCCATCATGGTCCACTGTCCTCCTGGGAAGAGAGATAAATGTACGTATTTTAATAAAACTCTCTAGGTACACTATCATATTTCAGAGTTAAAGTTCAAACAAATGCTTTCTCATTGATCTCCCTTCCCTGGAAAGTAAAACGTCGTCCCGCTCGGGTACTGATACTGTGATAAGCCATTTTTTTATTGCTTTGACTTTTTTAGTAATAACTTTATTTCAAGACGCACTTTTAGTATTGTTTTATGAACGCTTCCGCTTATTTTCAACAAGGGTAAGTTCCAAGTTGTAACGGGTATTATAGGTTAAACAATAAACTATCTACACAGAGCGCGGTACATGCACATTACATGAAGCAGAAGCAGATGATGGGATGGTTACGTATGAGAGGTGAATGAGAAACTGATGATGTTTGATACTTTTGTTAAGTTCTAAGCACGTTTAAATTGTTATCTGTTGAGGTCTCCAACTGGTTCTGTGTGCTTAAGCTATTTTCCAAGACAGCGAGGTAGGCACCAGATAGATTTGCGATAGCGGTCATTAACCTATCTCCATTTATTAGCCGATCTAAACATATAAAAGGAGAAACTGACTGAGTGAAATATCGACACACAGACAAAATTACAAGAACTAGAAGCGTGAAATTTTGCACAATGTTTTTTTGTATGACGTAGGTGAGCACTAAGAGAGGATTTTCCAAAATTCACCCCCTGAAGAAATGAAACGAGGGTCCAAAGTTTCTGTGCAGAAAACTAATTTCACGAGGGCGAAACTACTGGCAGTAGCTAGTTAAGATATACAGCTTTCTTTAATCGACATGTATCATCCTCCCTTTCATTTTCTAGTAATAAAGGATTCATTAATATTTTTCAGGTACCTATGAAGAGGTATTAAAGAAAGGTCAATTAACTATGTTGTAAAGAATCATGCCCATTTGTTACCCACGGAATGCAGAAAAAGAAAGTCGATACTAAAATTTTATGATTAGAATTATGACCTTAATTCGAAATCCTAATAATTTAGTGAATTAATGAGTCCTTTCTCCATAAAAAAATGTAACAATAGGATTGTTTAGTGTCATTTATTCTTTTTATTAATGCTTGTTGCTCGGATACTGAGTCTTCATGGTATAATTATTTTAACATTATTATTTCTTGGCAATGTAAATGGAGTTTTTATTTTACGTTTCCATAGTGCATAATACTGCTGCTGTTTATTGATTTAAATAACAATAACAACATCAAATTTTTTATAAAAACCTGAAATGAATAACTAATAATTAAGTTGCCTGAATACTATAAGATGTATGAGAAATCAGTAGGAAGCTAACATTATAACAAATATATCGTTTAACTTTGAACCCATGCTTTAACTATTATGGCCATTATTCTGTATCTGGCGCCTACCATACACACACATCCAGACCAACCCGCCTTGGTGAGACAGATAAAGTATAACTAAATAGTTTTCATTGCGCCAATGTGAAAATACACATTGCATTGATCTAATTGTTGAGCAAATGAACTTTATTCGATTTTTGATTAGACAGTTTTATTTTGACATTACTTAAGCAGGTAACCCACGGGAAATAAGATATTTATGAAATTAGAAGCTCAAAAGGACGACATTTTACTGCATTATAAAAAAACAATAACTATGGTATGAAAAAAGAGCAATGCAACTTAAAATATGAATGATACGACATCGATGTGTGATGACGCTAACTCTTGTGTAATAGTTACCTAACAATGTTTCCATGACTGACTGACTCCCAAATAGTCAAACGGCACTTGGTTTTAAGACGCTCTTAAATGTCTTTCGCAGTCAGGACATGGCAGATTTCAGAATTGAGAATTTCTGCCAGGGTCGCACATCCACAAGCAAATACTACCATCTTTACAGCTCTTCTGTCACCTATGGGGATTGAAGAGCTAAACGAGATGGAGTACCCAGTCGCGAACATACGACACTGGCGAATAGGACACGAAAACACTCGTCGGACCACTCCGACAGGGCCGTTAAAGGGTAAGGTAGGTTGTGACACATTCTAGACTCCCAATAATTAATTAAAAAATTGACACTTTCCAGAAAATTTAAATTGAGTAGCGTTTGAGTGTTTGGTAAATTATAGAAAATTTAAAATACTAACATAGTTGCAATTTGATGGATTGTCATACGACCTTCTGACGTAGAGATCAGCTTTGTTATCTAGTTAAATAACTTGAAGTTCCTCGCAGGCGTGGCTAAGCTGTTGATTCAAATAGTTTACACAACGAGTGTACAAGTTATCACTGATTGACTGATATTATGGAAGACAAAGACGCTGTTCAAATAGTATTCGTCCGCGTGGTGTATTACGACCCTTTCCTTCTCCTAGAGAGACCTGAATCCCAGCAGTGAGACCATTATAAGGTTGATTATCTAACGTATGTCGTGCGTAATAACATTACAGGCAAGTTAAAGTGGATTCTGAAGGAAAGGTACCTCAAATACTATGATCAAACGCGAATTATTATGAACTTACGAAGTTCACACATGGTCAACACAAACACCAAAACATTTTAGACTTGAAAAATCACTCTCCCTAATAGAATTTCACTAAGTCGAAGAGCCCTACATTCGTTTTGTTAACACAAGTCGTTACAGAGCCATCACACAAGGATATAAGTAAGGAGTGCAGTTACCTTGAGGGATCGCTGTAGGGTTCGTATTTTCCATTCCGATGGGCTCCACATTCATGTTATCTTGTTCTGTTGTCTGGAATTATAAATATAAATGGTTTAATTAATTCAATATTGGTTCAACTCACTTATCTATAATTTTGACATAGTGGCTATATCGTATGCGGGCGAAGCCGCGAGCGAAAGCTAGTAGTAAACTACTGTATGTGACTGTACTGATATGTGTACTAAATTAACGATTTTTTTTTTAAATTTTAATGGTATTTTTTTTAAATATTGTTAATCATCAATTTGAATAAATGGGTTAACATGCCGTTTACCGGCTCTGTTAAAAGAATATTTTCCTTTGCAACTATGTTTTACCTAGATCGCAGAAAATATTGGAAGATTTATTTGAGAAAAGCCTATGCTTTTTTTAGGATTATTCATGAAATCCAATTTAACTCATTTACAAAACCTAAATTGGCTTCCAAAGACGAACAATTCCGTATTTCTATATTTTCATAATATTTTAACAAAACAAGAAGCTTAAGTAGTTTTTTTTTGTTGAACTGCTTCAAATACATGGCAAAAGTTAATCATCATTTTTTAACCGACAACTATTATTAACTTTCCATGCCATGCATGCCATGTAATATTATAAAATTGCACCAACAAAAAATAGGTTAATAATGCGCACTCCTCAATAAATTAAAATCAACACGATAAAAAATCAAAAACTGAAAATTATAATAAATAATGATAAATTTAATGGGGTAGGTGGTGTGGGAAAAAAAAATAAAAAAAAAGTTTTGTCTACTAACGTCGTCTACCTGCTGCGAGTTGTCGATGGTCCTGATCTCGTGGTACTCGCGCATGCGCCGCTGTTGCGGCACACTGCTGAGTGTGATGGCCTCCACGGTCTGTGCGCCGACGTCGGAGCGCCCGTGCTCGTTCTCCAGCACGTTCAGTTGCGTTGAACTCGTTGAACTTTTTCGGCGCCTAGACAATTATATGTTTATTTTGACTTCCTATTTTGAAAGTGACCTTTACCAGAGGGATACCTAGTGTATAATAACATATAAATATATATAAAAGATATTTTACTAGTAGTATAGTACTAGGAATCAGCAAATCAAAATCGTCATCATAGCTCTCGAAATCCAATTAATCAATAGCCTAAGTTTGATGTGTAGGCTTTCGTCGATTGTGCAGTTACGAATACTGAAGTTCTTTGGGGACATCTTCAGAAACAAGGATTCGATGGAAAGACTTGTGGTTCACGGTCGTGTAGAATGCAAGAGAGCCCGCGGTCGATCTACAACTCATTGGATCGATCTTATCACCAGGGCTACGCAGTCGACCGCAGTACAGTGTGCGCGTAATGCCAACAAGCGCCAGAAATGGAGAGATATCGCTAGACATGCCGCAGCCTTGGAGGCAAACGACGGCGGCGCGGCAGTCCTGTCCACATTCAACAGCCACGACCACTCTGGCCAGAGTGCCCGACTAAGAATAGGAGACGTTTGATGCAGAAATAGGGAGCAAGACACAGGCCCCGCTACAATGCAAAAAAGTTCGGAAGCTGTCTAAGTTTGCGCTTACACGGGAAATAGTTATGAAATTAAACACCATAACGTCGGAAACGTTCTAAAGATGTGCTTACACGGAGCAATAATTGCGCAAACAAACAATGCCTTCATGGTGTTTCGGCAACAACGATTTATTTATGGCAATTGAGGATTGTATTAAATTACTATTTACGAATAACTATTTTTTTTATTATAAGTCTCGCGTGTAATGATGTGATGACGATAAAGTTGCGCAATTTCAGTTGCCTGTGTAAGCCAAGCATAACCTTAATGATAGAAAAAATGATCTCGTACCTCCTGCGTTTATTGGAAGGTGAAGCTGCCGGTGAGTGGCGTGCGGAGTCCAGCGAGTCCCCCTGGCTCTGGAACTCGGCGGACGGACCCTGGGACCGCGTCAGTGTGGAGTCAGGCGGCATGTCTGTCAGGCCTTTGACTTTCAGGAGCTTAGCGGTGTCCAGTACCTACAGGAACACAAGCATTTTAACTTTTATCAACTTATTAACAAACGCAAGGTAAATTATCTTTATTCATTTTATATTTATAAATAACTGGGTAAGTGCGAGTCGGACTCGCGCACTGAGGGTTCCGTAGAAAATTAAAAGGTAAATTGCGGTTTACGATTCATGACGTAATAAAAAAAAACTACTACCTACTAAATTGGTTTGAACGAGATCTTACTAGATCTCGTTCAAACCAATTTTCGGTGGAAGTTTGCATGGTAATGTACATCATATATTTTTGTTTTATCATTCTCTTATTATAGAAGTTACGGGGGGAGGGGGGGGATATCATTTTTGAAGACCTATCCGTAGATACCCCAAGCGTATGGGTATGATGAAAAAAAAATTTTTGAGTTTTAGTTCTAAGTATGTTTCCCACAGCTGGGACTCAGTCCTCCTCTCTAGGAGAGGGAATCTCTAGGGGAGGGGGGCCGTAATCCACCACGCGGGTCCAGTGCAGGTTGGTGAATGTCACATGTCTTCGAATTTTTGGTGGTAGGAAATGCCGGTTTCCTCACGATGTTTTGCTTCACCGTTTTGAGAGCAATGGTGATGAAATAAATTTCACAAAGTAATGCGCCTGGCTGGCTTTGAACCCACGACTTACAACTCGTAAGTAGGGGTACCCGTTACCACTCGGCCACCACTGCTCTCTATATTTCTTTATATTTTTTAGATTGTTATCACACAATAGAAGCGACAAGAAATATGTAACCGAGATATTTGTAATACATAACATGACTTAAGTGTCCATGGACTTTCTTGCAAATTCTTCTCAATAGAGATTACGCTTTGGAATGTGGCTGACTGTCTTCTTGACAATTCAAAAGTGCATAAATAGTTATAATAATTTGTTATATATTAATTTGAAATAAATGCTTTGATTCTTCTTGTTTTATTGTACACCGACATCTAAAATTCTTCCAGTCATCGCTTATCAAAGACCCGATTTATGCAATGAGCAACTCTTAGGAAACCATTTAGCAGACCCGTACATGTGTTAAAAAGAAAAAAAAAAGAATTACCGGTTTTGGCGTCTCAACGTGTACTGCGTTTGGTTCTCTGATTGGTTAAGAGTTTAGAGTGGCCCAATCGGAGCGCCGCAGGTCATAAACGTGTCGATCACCTTACGTAAGATAAAGTCGCACTGGGCACTCAGCTCACCTGTGGCAACTGCTCCTCGGTCACATTGACCTCCCCGCAATACATAAAGTCCACCATGGCACGTAGATCGGCGTACGTTACATCCTTGAGGATCACTATAGGATGTGGCGACGGGTTCTCAACAAACAGCGTCTGGAAAGTAAGAACAGACAGCTTTAGAACATAAGATCGGGTCGACATTTAAAAATTGTTGAGGTTTGAGATCGTTTATTCCCTGATTTACACAAATTAACTTACATGAGAATTATAGCTAAAAATACATCAATTTAGTTGGACGTATTACAAAATTAGACATAGACAACATCAAGCACTAGTTTATATCATTTAAAAAAAGGAACATGTTGAAAAATACATATTTTGTCGTTAGGATAATACTTGTCACTTCAGTCTTGCTAAAAAAAATAAAGCATCAATATGTAATGCATTATTTAAAAATAAAAGTATTTTTCTGGCGCCAGTGTGCCATGTCACAGTTAAGCTTGAAACCTGCCATGAAATCTCTGGCGCGTAGAAGGGTGTTTTTAATATCGTGCGGATTTCATCACGCAGCGGGATTGCCCCGCATGCACAAAATTTCACGCAGCGTGAGACTGCTGGCTGCTGTGCGTTGTGGTTGACACAAAGGCGCCCCGCCCCGCGCGGATCTGCTGTCCGAGATCATGCCCTGCGTCCCGCGAGCTTATTCCACGCATTACAACAAATACTTGTATGAAAAGGACACTTGCGGGGGTCCGCGTGCGGGGCAATCTCGCATGCGTGATTAAAACTGCACGATATTAAAAACACCCCGGATAACACGACCACAGACGGTACACAAAGACAGAATTAATATAATGTATAGCGAAATCTATCCGGATCGATCAATACCCGGTTAGGTCGGCGAGGATTGTCACTCACTGGGCGCCTGAGGGAGGTGTGGAAGGTGGTGTGACCATCTGATAATAATAGCTGGGCAAACTTGGCGAGAGATCGCCTTAGACAGATATGTTTGGAAGGAGAAAGAGGAGGCATTTGCCCAGCCGTGGGACACACAATGGGCTAAAAAAAATTTATCGCGATCTTAAATAAAGTTTTAATTTATTGATCGAAGCGCACTACGCTGCGGTATGTGGTGCAGGACACGTAATCGATTGATTGTAGGATTTTTCGAAACGTTTACCTCCCCCCGGATCTCAAATAAGAACTGAAGGAATACAGGCTTATCTCGGATTATACTGATCCTTGATGTATTTTCTCCTTCCATTCTTTTACTTAAGAGATTTACACATGGAAGAAAATATAAGTACTAATACTTTAAGGGGTTTAGTACCAGCGTAGTCTGAGAAAATCACTTTTTTTTACTGTTTCATGAAATAGTCTTTCAATAGGGTTAGACAATCTGAGAGGGTTGTAATGATAATTTTATTAATTAAAATTTTCTGTAAATAAAGACGTGTTACGGCCGCCAACCATATTTTAAACCACATAGAACTTGACTCTGACCCGCAAAATGCAAAAAACTTAAGAAAAAAACTAATTGTACGGCCTACCCGGGTGATGTTAAATTAAGATTTAAAAAATAATAATATTAGTGACGTAAACAAAAACAGGTTAATCTAAAAAATGTGCTTCGGTAATCGTCCGTTTCCTAAATACACACCTCGAAAGGTTTTCCCTGGGTTCATTCCTGGATATAAAATACTTTTGAAGTGATGAGCATTTTGTTGTTTGAGTAGTATACTCACTAGGTAGGTGGTGAATAAATAAAAGTCGTCAGGTAGGTATCTCCAGGTAGGTACATTCTGCTCATACACAACACGACAACTATTATTACAGAAGGCACAAATAAACCAAGCAAGAGCAGGATTAAAATAGCAATTACTAAAGTCTTTGCAAGCACAGGTATAATATAGTTATCGCGGATTAGATTGCTGACCACTTTTATCCACGCGGGCAGCGTAAATCGTAATTAATGAGAAGAAATTATAAAAGCGCGACGGTAGATTCAGAATGTGTCGCCGGAGCGTCATAAACGATGCGCATGTCTAATGTGTAAAGGGGTGACCAGATGGTTGCAAATTAGCGTTCCAACCAAGGTGACCTTTGTTTATGTGTTTGGTTTGTTTTGCGGTTACATGGATGTAAAACCACGCGCCAACACGTTCGGTGGTTGGGAAAATGCGCCTACCAACCAAGGGCGTTGAAGGTCATGGTTTACAACTGCTGTTTTGTTTATTTGTATATGTGTACGTCGTGGCCAGATCTTAGAAATGATCACTTCATGATACGGTCAACTAAAACTGGCCAGATTGTTTAAACGCTAACATTTGATGATGTCAATCCTCGTTTGGCATATCATTGATTTCTGTGATAACAAAAGATCTAAAGAAAGTAGGCCAAAGGTTGATTGGCTCATCAACAAACTTTAACGTCTAAAACGATCTGGCCAGTTTTACTTGGCCATATACGACCACATGTATTGTACAGCAGTTTTTTTTTTTCAAGATGTTTTGTTGCGCCCAATACTAAAAGTTTTTCATAATGATATTGTATTGTGTAAGGTCTCATCATCACACTACCAAATCAGCGGAAACAGATGAAGATTATAAACGCATAATTCAGTTGGTCTAGTTAGTGGCCCTGAATGCCATACCGGAGGTCGTGGGTTCGATTCCCACCCAAGACAAATGTTTGTGCTATGAGCACGATCGTTTATTGTGTCTGGGTTTAATTTATCTATAATAAGTATATATTTAGAAATGAGAATATGAGTACGTTTATCAGTTATCTAGGTCTCATACCACAAACTCTGCTTAGTTTAGGACCAGACGGCGTTGTGTGAAAATTAAAAACAAAAAACCCCGGGATATACGTAGATAGTTACATTTAACTCACTTGGAAATAAGTACTGCAAGCGGAGAGGACGACTTTGTGAGCGAGTAGCTGTTTGCCGTCAGCTGACAGTGTGACATCTACCAGCGTCTGTGTGTTCAGGAGCGTGGTGAACATCGAGATGAAGTTCGGCTGGTGGTTGTTCCACCGCAAGCTGTACTGCTGCGTCATGGTGGGCTGGAAACATTGCAAATACATTAAGATCTATACTTCAAATCATTTACTCCAAGGTGGGCCGATGATCTGGTGAAGGTCGTGTTGTAAATGAGAACTCTTTGAGTTGCATTTTATCTTTAATCTACGTTGTTATTGTTCTTTCTTCATCAATAAAACAACAAACCGACAATACATAATTTTTTTACTGAAATTAACTTTCCTCCTCTATCCTAATTTCAAAAGGTCGCGGGGATCCGATGGATGCGAGGCGCTCAAGACCGGCCGTTGTGGCAACACTTGAGGGAGACCTATGTAATGATAATCACATTCGTAAGCGTGGTTTGGTGGATGACACGTGTCTTCGAGTTTTCGGTTATACGACATGTCGGTAATCTCACGATTTTTTATTTTTTTCATCGGTTAGTAGTTGTGATGAAATAATTCATTTGAGTTGAGCTCCTTAGTAGTCCTGAGTTGAGCTACACGAATACTGACTAATGCTTGCACTGATTGGGCAGGTCCACTCAAATCTTTGTGGTTCTCCTTCCTCAAAAGACCATCTCAGACACCAATCTGTATGATTCTCATATGATTTGACCATTACATTTTTGCTGTATGGACTTTAAAAGAAACTTTGACCCCTGAGTTTGTTTCGGTGTTTCTTCTCAGGGTAGTCAGCTAGGGAACGCCGGCCTCATCTCATCGTTTAAATTGACGAAAAACATAACACTCCTTTTTGGGGCAGTCGTGTAAAAAAGGAGGATGCAACTACTGGGCCCATCTTCCAATAGCTATATGTGTTAGTTACATCGTCGGATAGATATTTTTGAGCTGAATAAGAGTTACAATGGCACCATGTACCAAATCTTAGTCCGTTAAAAGTTATTAACATTTCTGATTACCTTTGTATTATCTATGGCGGTAATGGTGACCGCGGGCCGCACCTCGCGGACGGTATGCTAAAAAATAAGTTTCGGTATACATTATCGTATATAAAGGGTAATTAATATTAAGTATAAATTATTTCATCATTTCAAAGGTACATTATTTTAGAAGTACCTACATGGGATACTTATGTCCTACAGTATATGATGTTCATTTGAGAATTTAATCTTTTATTAATTCCGGCAGAAGAAAAATATTGCCTACGAATTCTAGTCTGACTAAAAACCCACTCCTGTTCCTTCTTTGCCTTCGTCCCAGGGCCCAGGGTTTCACTTTCACACTACCCGTGGCCCCGGTAGGCTTCGACCCTGCTGGGCCCCTATCGTGGGAGTTGCACAAAAATTAATAACCGTAGGTAACCGTTCCATACAAACCAAATATGTATATCATCTCAATCCGTTAGAGATAACTATTATAAAGTTCAGTTGCAAGATTTGATAGTGCATATTGTCACTAACCAAATCCATCAAAAACCTTGTATATATATAAAAAAGAGTAACATTGCATTTTACCTGAGTGGGTGTTCTGCGTGGGGTAGAATTGTCGACGACGGAGACAGAGGTTCCGGCCGGCAACTTGGGTATCAATGCCTAAACAAAAGGAGAATTTATTAATAACCAGCTGTCCCCGAAGTTTTACCCGCGTCTTTGGTTACTCCATTCCTATTGTTCGTAGCGTGATATGCTATAGTCTTCCGTAATAAATGGGTTACACAACACTAACAGTACATTTTGATACAAGTGCAGAAAGTTTGTCATGGCGACCGAGGCGGAATTCACACAAGCCGTACGTGAGTGTGATATGGAGCCGAGGGCAGCAGTGACAAATTTGCACGTGTATCAAATGACTTTTTTCAATACACTTACGAAGAAATGAATAAAAGGGGATTGACCGGCGACTCGTGGGGGTCGACGCGCGCCCAGCCTAATATGATAAATGTAATAAAACTGTGGTGAAGGAGAGCACGCGCACTTTTCTGCACTAGTGCGGAAAACAGTCTATTGCGTGCCTAAAATCGGTGGGATAAGAGCGGGTTTTCAAGTTATTTTTCAATACGCCTGAGTAGTTCCTGAGATTAGCGTTCAAACAAAAAAAAAACAACTTTAAAGCTTCATAAATAGATATAGCATAAATGAGTATCCCTTCAGAGCATGAACAAAACCAGCCTATAGCGGTCCCACTGCTGGGCATAGGCCACCTCTTCATGACAGGGAGTAGTAGGCTGTAATCCACAACGCGGGCATACAGTTGGAGGAATTTATTTTGATTCAATCATAGATTTGACACCATCAACGAGAGATAAAAGAAGGTCAAAATAAAGTTAAATGGATTTTGTGAGAGGAGATATAAAAGAAAAGGGAATTAGTGACAGCGTGAAGAATGACTTGACCAAATGGAAGAAATAAAACGTGTTGTCCAAATAAAAAGGAACAAGGCCAGAAAAATTATGATGATCATGACGAACTGTATCAGACTGGTAAAAGTGACTTGCTTCGAACTTTTGTTGTTTATTGCGGTCGGGTTTTTTGACGGTGGCAACATTTTTTATTCTCTACATTTTAGCGAGTAATTATTTTGAAATTGTCTTCTCAAGCCCTTTATTTTGATACCTTAAGGACCTAAATGAATACATTCCGAAAAACAAAAACGGCCATTTTATTTTTTTATACTAACTATAACTAAGACGAATCTAACGATACCTCTCAAGGTAAAATGCAACAAGTCGTTTAGGGTCTAGGATGTACCAAAGAAATATAGATGCATACATACGTACAGTCGAAAAACATAACCCTTCTTCTGGCGTAGTCGGGTAAAAAGTATAGGTTTGCAAAGGAATAAGAACTTTGTGTATGTTTAGCATGAAAGCGCTTATGTTCAAAAAGGAGGAGGGTTGATAAGAGACTTTTTCGCCCATCACACGCACAAGGTGCACACGACGATTCGTGCAGAGTATCCTTTATCTCTAACTAGCGGTCCCGGCAGACGTTGTTCTGCCCAAAAGCGGGATTTAGTAAAAAAAAAAAAATTACCCTACTCTACCCTACTCGTTAAAAAGTACCCTATGTCCGTCTCCTGGTTCTAAGCTACCTCCCCACCAATTTTCAGCCAAATCGGTTCAGTCGTTCTTGAGTTATAAACAGTGTAACTAACACGACTTTCTTTTATATATATAGACTAGCGGTCCCGGCAGACGTTGTTCTGCCCAAAAGCGGGATTTAGTAAAAAAAAAAAAATACCCTGCTCTACCCTACTCTACCCTAAAAAAAAAAGTAAAAAAAAAAAAAAGTACCCTATGTCCGTCTCCTGGTTCTAAGCTACCTCCCCACCAATTTTCAGCCAAATCGGTTCAGCTGTTCTTGAGTTATAAGTGGTGTAACTAACACGACTTTCTTTTATATATATAGATTTTGAATTAATAAAGTTAACAATACTCTTTACCTCAGTGCATGCGTCAAGTGAGGCAGACTCGTCGTTGGCGGTGGTGGTAACCGCCTGCGGGCCTTCCCTGGCGCTCTGTGGGCAACATAGCATAAAGGTTAACTAATTATAAAAAAAAGTAACTATCGGAGATTTTCAAGAAAATTCACGCCACCAGCTGGCGCCACTATCGCCAGAAGTGCTCCACGTTAGAAAACTTATTGTAACGAATAATCTACGTAAAATTGTTAAAATTATACGTATGTAACTAACTAAAAATATCAGATTACACAAAATCTTACTTAGATGATAGTTTATCTTTATAAATATAATTCTTCTGTAAGTGTACTTGTCACTTACTTCACCAATTTGGATAAAATTTTGTGTGTATATATGAGTAGGTCCTTGAACAGTTTGAAAACTACAATTGAACCTGATAGGTGGCGCAGCAATCGGGTTCCCAATTTTCAGGCACGAAATCTGTCGGGACTGCTAGTATATCTAAACAAATATTATAAAGCTGAAAAGTTTGTTTGTTTGGTTGAACGCGCTAATCTCAGGAACTCCTGGTCCGATTTGAAAAATTCTTTTAGTGTTAGATAGCCCATTTATCGAGGAAGGCTATAGACTATATAACATCGCGCTATGACCAACAGGAGCGGAGTATCGACGAAGAATGTTGCAAAAACGGAGGAGCGTCCGTTGCGTCTGTCGCGTAAACGGTTAGTTATGGAAAAAATATGTGCTACATGTTCTCCTTTAAATGTTCTAAATAAACGTCCGCGACAACATATATGTATCTTTTAAAGTTGGCTCACTATAACCTTTTTTTGGGCAATCAAATTTGTTCTAAAATTAATGCATTATATGGGAAGGTGTTTTTACAAACATAATATTATTTATTTATTATATGCTTTATGCACACAAAAGTACAGACGCGGACTTAATGCTTTAGGCATTTTTTACCAGTCAACCTTTGGGTGATGCAGAGAAAAATAGTGGTAGGTGCAACAAACGAGAGAGAAGACGAATACGAGAATAGATATATTATGTACTAATAAAAAAAATATTATAATACGTTTTTTTTTAATATAACAAAATCAATCAAAAAACCTAATTGAAATATCTTCGACTTCTACGCGGACGAAGTCGCGGGCAAAAGCTAGTATAATATAATTATAAAAGTGACAACTAGTCCATTGTCGAACAAAACAATTAACTATGATATTCAGGAATCTATAGGTACAAAAAGTTAACTTTCTCAGTCTATGTACCTACATATCAAAGTGTCCCTCTAGTTGGACACCAGAGAACCCAAATAATGGTCATACATACTCTTACAACAATAGGTTGCTACAGGTTTGTAAACTTAGCTAAGTAATTGAAGTCATTTTTCTTCACAATTTATTGGCTCACGTGCATCGGTCGCAATACGTGTCCCTTTTAACTTGGCAATACCGTACTTGCAACGGTTATGTACGTACAAACGACCTATTTACTCTTGTAGTGACGTGGCAATGTTGTTTTGCCATTTAAGTAGATTATTATCAAACAAATATCGCATTTAAAAAATGGAGTGGGGGTAGGAGGTTAAAAAATAGCCTACGACTTATTCGCAGAACTACCTAATATACACAAATTTTTTATTAAAATCGGTCAAGTCATTTCGGAGGAGTTCGCTAACAAACACTGTGACACGAGTTTTTTTATATTAAACTAGCTGGCTCAACAAACGTTGTTATGCCGTATAAACTAGGTGCTGGTAAGAGGGTAAGAAGCCTACCAACTATTCCTAGATCTACCAAATAAAACAACAAAAAAATCGGACACTACGTTTTAGAGGACTTCTATTACAAACACTAGAAACGAGCTATAGCTGGGAACCTCAAGTAGCGAGTGAACCATTTTCTTTGTGATGGAATATTTACACGTTATTTCGTCAGGTCACAAGCAATTAGGTATTTATGCTTGACCCGAGTATCCTGTATCAACCTCATTATAAAGACCTTTGTTAATTATGGACATTATTTTAATCTGAATTAAATAAATTTAATTTTTTGTTATTAGAAAGAGATGGCGGGACGCTTACCGCGAGGACTGGTTTGAGACGGCACGGGAGAAGAATGTCTGGAAGGACTTGGAGAAGGTTTTTTCCCAGCAGTGGGACAGTAAGGGCTAGGAAAAATGTTGTTGGGGATACAGCATAGCTTAAACCAACGATGTATATGTAAAAGCGTGATTTAACGACGGTCTCATAAAACCTTTTGAAGACTGAAAATAACACGATAAAAAAAGATTAATAGAATTCCCAAATCCCAGACTTGGGCAAACAATGGAGTACCGTGTATTCCTCTTAATATTCTAACTATAGGACTCCGCAAAACCGGTTAAAGATGCTTAGAGAGGATTATATTATTTGATGTGAACGGCATTGATTTTGACAAAGAATAATTTCTTTAATAGAAATTGCTTGTTTAAAAATCAATAGATCTACGTATTGTGCCTATTGACTACTAAGTGCACTTAACCCTAAAGCCTTAAAAACCTGATTCTATTCCTAGTCGGACTAAATTATGCTTATACTAGCGACGCGTCTCAGCTTCGCATGGGTTGTAGAAATCTTTGGAATTCTTTTCTATCCTCCACTATAGTATGCATTTATAATACACTTCTTCTTCTTTTCGTATCGATGTACTTTTATCTGACCAGTAATTGGCAACGTCTACGGCACTATTATTGGCCTCGTATAGATCCTGAAAACACACTTAAACCTCATGATTCATTCTGTCTATTGGTGAATATCCGTTCAGTCGTTTTCGAGTTTATCGCGAACAGTCAGACAGTCAGGTGCCCTAAGAAGCAGAGCTCGCGTCGCTCACGATTCGAAAAGAAAATGGGCATCAAACTCTGGAAAACTGTCCCAATAGACCAAGATCCCAAACTTGTCTGGCATAACTTATTTTTACATTGATGAAACCTTAGGTTCTCAGTCGCGTCTCATGTGCTTTGAATGCCTGTGTGCTTGTGGAGCTCCTCCTTGGAGCCCCTGGGCAGGTACCAGGTGTGAAAGGGAACTAAAAATAAGAGTAACTTAAATTTTTATGGCTGATTTTTGTAGATGTTTTGTAGAATATTATTCTAAAGTAGTATCATATGTGTCAGACCCTTTCCAAGGACCAAAACTTCTGTCACACATTAAAGGTAAAAAAAAAAATGAACTTTAGTTATTTTTACATGTCTGATTTTTAAATATGTTATTAAGGTAACTATTACAAAGTTATATTTATGTAGTCAGACTAATTGTAGTGACCAAACATTCCCTAAACACAAAAATTATTCAGCCGAGAGTAAGAGCGCGAGAACACGTATGCGTTTCAGAGCGAGTAAGACGATTTCATGCACTGACTAGATATTTGGTCGCTACGATTTGTCTGACTAATGAAATATAACTTTGGTGACCTATGGTCGAACAGTGAACGTCTATCTGCTGAAATGGTGATAATGATGAGCGACACTATCTACCTAATAGTGTATTTGTTACTGGATCGTTTCCTGGCTAGAAATATTGATTTACTTATTTTTAAAACCAATTATACAGTTACAGTTTTAGTTTAGTTTCAGTTTAGCTTTGGGTCAGCGCACAGCAAGAGCTGAGCAGAGCAGAACATTTTCTGAGATTATTGAAAAAAATATCTTATGATTATTATCATAAATAGCAAAATTGAATACGCCCAAATTTGATGCTCGACCATGCTCGAGCAAGCCGACTGCGTGTTCGAGTATGCATTATACATACGCGAGCATTTTGCAGTTCGGTATGCGCTGATCCTGGAGTATTTTTGCTATTCATCATATTCGAATTTGGTTATGCGCGCCCACTTGAAATATTGACCCTGTAAAGATCCAAGTGGAACACAACTGTTCCACAGTAAACGGTATCCATATGACAAAGGAAAATAACCGGCATAGTGCGAGTCCAAATCAAAAAACGGCAAAAAAACATGTTTGTTGTATGGCGCCCCACTTAAATATTTATTTTATTCTGTTTTTAGAATATTTGTTGTTATAGCGGCAACAGAAATACATCATCTGTAAAAAATTCAACTGTCTGGCTATCACGGTTGATAAGATACAGCATGATGACAGACGGACGGACAGCGTAGTTTTAGTAATGGGGTCCCGTTTTACCCTTTAGGGACGGAAACTTAATAATGAAAATAACACAATGCAGTTTTACTATCGAGGGCAGTTACATTAAAAATAGCTGAAGCTCAATCAATAATGATTATGAATATTGAAAGCAGTGGTGGCCGAGTGGTAACGGCTCCGACTTACGAGTTGTAGGTTGCGGGCTGGCTAAACAGCGTGACAGACAGACAGAGTTACTTTCACATTTATAATAGTATGGATTTTTATCTCCTAGTTAGATACACGACATAATAAGCATTAAGTCCGCCGCTGTACTTTTGTGCATAAAGAATTTAATAAATAAATAATACTCTTATCGTATCTTTGGACGGTGATCCCCAAACTAGTCTGAACCTGTATCTTGGAGATCAGACAAATATTGCAAAGAAGCTGAAGTGCCTGGGACTTACTCAATTATTACACAAAAAATTACTAGTATTAGTTTGTACTACCTAAGACGCCTTATTTACTTTCAAAGATTGCACAGAGAGAGGTAGACGAATTAAATGCACTTGGAATAAATATTGAACACTTAAAGAAATGTTTAAGAGAAAAATGCCGAAAAAAATAAAAACCAAAACCATGGTGACTTGACTGGCCTGTTGGTCTAGTGGTTAGTGGCCCTGACTGCTATGCTGGAGGTCGTGGGTTCGATTCCCACCCAGGACAAATATTAGTGTGATGAGCACATCCATTTGTTCTGTGTCTGGGTGTAATTTATCTATAATATGTATGTATTTAGAAATATATAAGTATGTTTATCAGTTGTCTAGAACTCATAACACAAGCTCTGCTTAGCTTGAGACTAGACGGCGTTGTGTGATGGTTGTGGAATATTATTATTATTATTATTATGGAAACATGTTTAATTCCCACCCTCGGACAAAAAGTAATTTAGAAAAACTTAAAATTTTACTATATACTATATAACTTTGGCATAAAGAGGAAAAGAAAAGAGTTACATGAACAACAGACTAAATGACAAAATGAAGAACACTATCATACGAAGGCAAAGGATGTGGTCAAGAAAGTGCTGGGCTTGAAATGGAAATGGGCCGGACATATCCAACGAGCATCAGACGAAAGGTGGACCAAAATTTCCACTAACTGGTACCCTACGAGCAGAAAGCGCAGACAAGGCAGGTCACAAAAGAGATGGAGCGACGACATCATAAAAAACATGGAGTAAAGTGGCCCGAGAAAGATCAACGTGGAAACGACTGGAGGAGGCTTTCACCGCTATCTAGCGGGAAAATATTGCATACATTTCTATTTCTATCTCAATATCTCCTTGTAGTCAGTAAAAGTCTGGCACGCCCCCTCTCTCCACCCTAGAGCGAGAGAAAACATTAGATGACTTTCCAACACACACAAAAAAATCTCTAGCCATATCATTTGAGGAATTTTTCGAAAAACTTATCGTGGCCCCGGAACGGTAAGGGCATAGGAAAATAACGTATAAGTCATTAAAAGTCTGACACTCTCTCGCTTCACCCAGATCGAGAAGAATCTTACTGAATCGAGCTATTTGTTTGTAAACGAACTTCAAATCCCGAAAAACTTGCCTGCTGTCATGCCTTACACCTTTCGTTATCCACCTTTACGGAAGAAGTGCAATGTTATGTTCCAATACTGGCCGCTACTCGCGAGTCAATATTTCAAATAAAAAACTGAGTTCAAATAACACAAAAATCTCTTTCGAATTCAAAAGAATTAGAAAAATTTGAAAGCTTCTGGGAAAGCTTTTACTTCGGAGCAGTTCATCAATCGCGAGTGGTAACTGTGTGTCCTGCCTACAAAGCAATACATACAATTCTTGGTATTTACATAAATTTTCGAAGAGTACCCACTCTCGGACGAACCTCGACGGTTCGTCACTGACCTGATCGAGTTTGCTTCGAGTTACATTGTTAGTACTTCATCTCGAGCGAGTTATTATAAAATTCGTAGAAACAAAAAAAAAAGTCACGTAAGCGGAGGCTGTCTCTATTCCTAAAACGAACTTCAAGAATAGAAATGTCAAGAAATATTGTCAGCAATTAAAAATATTTTTGCATAGAGATTGCAGGGCACAAGTGACAACAATTTTCATTGGTACAATCAATAGAGTAAGTGAGCAAAGATATTAATAAGCATCATCATAACGCAACATAAATTAAATACATATTTGCAAGGCTTCTTTGAAATGGAAAATTAAATTGCAATTTTCTTTGAACCGATGCCGAGGTTACGTTTAACTGATTTGTAGAGGTAGCGACGACTGATTAATAGAAAACACCACAGATGTGGTGCTTCTGAAATTTAATTTCTTTAATTCTATTCAGTATTACATAGAAAGAAAACTGAAAATACCATTTCTAACTACAGTACAGGTCCAAACATTCAAGCTTAGATATTGTCTTTTTACTTTTTGCAGATAAAGATTCAGATTTAAGCAAACAAAATGGTCAACTTGACCGGCAACCCAACAAGTCATAATCGCGAAGCGGCCAGCCTCCTTGCCGCCTTGCCAGCGTCGGATTTGTAGGTGTACACTCGCGTGAGTGACGCGTGGAGATGCAATGCTAGAGCAAAAATCCGTTGCCGCAACAACGCTTTGTTGCGGCAACGGATTTTTGCCACTACAGACAAATCTCTGGCGGGATCTGATGGCGGTATGGGGACGACGACTGTTGGAACTCAGCACTGGGCACGACAGTCGCGGCGATAAGTCCCCTCTTTGAGGAGAGGCTACACTGGCGACGGAGTCCTTACTCTCCACCATTCCACCCGTCGCAGGGCCTCACTAGACATAAGTGTTTCGAAGGTAGGTACATGTTTAGGATTCAGCGAGAAGAAACGTCCGGGTATTACTATTGTGCGCTTGGGCGAAGCACAGTCTCGCGTCTCGCATCCCGCCTCCATCCGGGCAAGAGAACGTAAAACAGCATCACATCCTTCTGTAAAGAAATAATACGAGCGAAGGAGATGGCTGAAATCAGGAGGGAGAGGACATCTCTCCCTAACCGCTGCCACAGGAGATGCCCCGGGCGTTGGGTGTCGAAGGACAATTCCCGGCCACCGTAGGCGCGGGCTTGCGGATGGCGATCGCTGGGTCGCTCGTTGTTCTGCCATCCGGTCCAAGTCCGAGTTGACGACGCGTTGCGTAAGCATTCCATGCGCGCCTTAAAGAGACCTCAGCAACGGTACTGGGCATTGCCTGCTAGGACTGCAATGTTCCAGAGTTACTGTGGTGTGAACGCTAAAGACATCTAAAAGAACTCAAATGGCTATTAGTGAGTAAAAGTTTGACATTCCCTCTCGCTCCACCCAGAGCTGGTGTTAATTGATGATTTCGCAACACAAAAGAAAAAAAGGGCCGGATTTGACGTCAGTTTATGTAATTAGAACTTCGGCATTCAAAACTGGTTCGGTTGTCTAAACTTATGTGGCTATATTAAATTCTTAAAGTTATCCGCGCAGTTTCAAAGGGCAGACTGAAGGTTAAGTTACTATTTTAAAACGGGAATTGGAAGTAAGAATATATTTTTGTATGCAAATCCAGAAACCCAGACAGCTGAAGTAAATCCCGTTTTGTAATATGTAATACATTATTATTATTATTATAAGCCTTATTATTTGAGTAAAATACTTTCGATTGATTTTTTTTTTATCATTTTTTCTTTAGAGCTTTTAGAATCAAGAAATCAGTGCAAAAGTTCAGAGATTTATTTTATTAATATCAAGGCTGCTCAGCTGAAATGGGACTGGGCAGACTGGCAGGACGCATGCTCGACAAACTGCAGGCCAAAGTAGCACAAAGTTGGTGGCCACGAAGAATATGACTGGACGAACAAGACCGATTTCACCAGAACTGGAAGGAAGAGATGGACAGATGGAAGGAGTGAAGGGAGACCTTTGCCCAGGATTGGGACAGAACCGACTAAAAAACGATAAAAAAAAGTTTATTACATTGTTGGCTGTTGCAGTGCTTAAATCAATAATAAGGTACCTTGTGGTCTCGGGTATTATGGTAGAACTAAATTGCGCACACGTGGGCCACGTATGCCGATCTAGGCGCGTCGGTCTCCATACATTTATTATGGACACTAAACTTGTAGAAAATCCACGCCACGCGACGCCATGCAACGCGGCTCTACGTACAAATCAGGCGTGGTCCACGTGTGCGTCGGTCTAGTTCTCGCTTTAGTAACGCGAATAGGTCACATGCGCCTGCACTATTTGCAATCAGCGGTAAAGAATTCGACTATACTCCGGAGATATAAGGTGGCGTTAAAAGCAAAAAAGTTGTTACAATACCAACTATTTACTGCAGACGCCATTTATCATGCCACCAACGCAATAAAAGTCAAAATCGCTTGAACGGACAGTAAAAAAGGTTTGTTTAAATGTCTAATCTTGTTGCGAGTGGAGTATATGTAAATAAATATATATTATTTTATCCAATGACTGAGCTCGATAATGAGAATTGAGCAAGTATTATTTATTTATTTATTTATTTATTAAGTATCATGGCGAATTAGTTCTGCGGGATTGTTCGAATGAGCTACAGTAGCTCTAAAGTATTGAATAAACTAGTTGTGAACTATTGAACTTCTACAACAAAGAAATTTTAGACACTTTAGCGTTGGTAGAGTGCAACTGCACTTTTGATCCCTGACTGTACATACAGGTAGGTTTTAGTCAGATAAAGCCTGATACTCCCTCTCTCTCTCTCTCTCTCCACCTAGAGCGAGAGGAGTTATTTGATTATTTCCCGTATAAAAATGGCGATAAAATTAAAACCCATGGAGTAGCGTACTCTGGTCCCATTGTTGGTAAGCTTTCCATAGATTTTTTTAGGCACCGAATTTTAGAACATCTCGTGGGTGAGAACACCCACAAGCTGAAAAGCTTATCCCCAATTGATGATTCGTGTAAAACAACCCGCAAAGTGCATGAAAACATTGATAAATAAATATCAAATAGGTATTTAAAGATTTGGACTAAAGCTTATTGCTATAGTAGATATTATATCTAACGACGTCATGGCAGTTTTTCAAGTAAATACCAATTTTGTAACAGAGCGGGCGAAGCGAGCTGAAATATTACAGCATCTTGCTTAGCTTTTTTGCCTTCTGTTGACAATAAACTTCGAATTTAGAATGAGAGCGAAGCGAGCTCGAAACTTCAGACGCCACACCGCGAGCTCTTAACGCGATCCAATTGACGACCTAAACTGATCTGTTAAAGGGATGGAGCTTCATCCCTCTTT
Organism: Mythimna pallens; assembly: GCA_961205895.1. Classification (NCBI taxonomy): domain Eukaryota; kingdom Metazoa; phylum Arthropoda; class Insecta; order Lepidoptera; family Noctuidae; genus Mythimna; species Mythimna pallens. The sequence continues at coordinate 5,190,392 of OY540824.1, forward strand.
TTCGCTCGCACAACATTTTAACACGTCATAGTAAGTAGAATAAAAACTTACTATTCAACAGATATACTTGTTCCTTTGTCAACTTAAAATTTATTGTGAGCTAAGGATGCAACATGGAACGAAGCGAGCAAAATAATATAGAAAACAGCATCAGTTAGAAGTAGAACAGTTTGTTTAGTTATTTATGAAAATCTAAAAGTTACAAAGCGTCAGGCTAGAGGGATGCAGTTGAGCTTCTCGTAAATTCAGAAGCTCCACGAAATCGGCGCCTCTGATGATATGGCTAGGAAGGGGACAACAACAGAGATGACGACGTAAGAAATATGGAAGACCATTATAAGTTGGCATAAATACTTATAAGACAACGGTACATATTGCTATCCTAGTTATATTTTTTTAACCCTATGATTATTTCTATTGCTTTTTGATACTATTTATTTAAGCATTTCTTATACTCATATCTGGTGCTTTATAACAAACACAAAATATGATAATAATTAACAGGCAGCTGTAAAATGACGTACCTTTGGTCTTATTCGAGCTTTCCCTGCACGTGGCCGTTTACTGAAAACACACAAAAATATGATTTAAGAATACATTTTACACCTTTATCTGAAACATAAAAAAATAAAAATATAATAAAACCAATTAAAAAAAAAAAAGTACTGGCAAAGACACACTTGGACTTTCGCCCACTGAAAGTTGTGTACTTTGGTAGGAATCATAGGTTTTCATTTTCACAATTGCACTTTAATTTTATGCGGCCGCAAAATTAAGTTCGCTTGCAAAATTTTTATTTACCAAAAAACTTTTTGACGATATTACTGGACAAAAAAAATTGGATTTTTTACAAGCAAATTTTGTAAATGAACAAAAATAGTTTATAATTATTCCAGTCGCTAGCATTAGTAGTTCCTGAATTATCCAGCTATGACAGATAAACGAAATCGCATCAAAGTAAGCTCTGCGGCGCATTGACGCATAAATAAAAACACTACACTCGATATTCATCAAAACTTTCCAAATTATTTAAAACAAGCAAAAGACCAATTAAAATAATAATAAAATAAAAAAAAGACGTACACAGAACACATTAAAACAATAAAAAAGTTGTATGTATACTATATTTCAAATAGAGGAATTGATGGTATCTTGAATTCGCTTTGCATTTTTCACTTTTAAATAAAATCGAAATATATTATGGGAACTGGCAGCAACGAAGTCCGATTTGAAAAACCGCGCAATAACTTAGACTGGGTCGGTTTAGCAAACAACCACCCCATGTAGCGACCACTGCTTCACTAATGGAGAATAGAGCCTAGACGACCAGCGACCGGCGACTATGTATACAAACTAGTGATGTGCAATATCGTTAGTGTATAACCGTCGATACGGATAAACTAGATCTGCACATGCAATTTATTTTTTTATTTTTTTAAATTAAATAAATATACTGATCGACACTTTGCGTGACCAGAGGGCTGGGTAGTTCTTCGCCCAAAGAATTAGCATTGCCATTCAATGTGGCACTTCGACGCCTGAGTGTATTTGGTGTTTTTGTAATATATGTGCATAGTTATGATTAGTTTAAACACTTAGTTTAGTTAGTTTATCCTAAAAATCTATGTAAATTTTCGATTAAATAAATCTAAATTAATATTTAAAAAATAAAGAAAATAAAAAGTAATCAGACTTGAAGCTAACCGTATTTCATTGCTTGCATTTATTTGTCATCATCTGACAGTAATTGAAATACACGTTCACGCCTTTCTTAGGCCGGCCTAAAAGATTCGTTTAACAACCGCCAAAAGTTTAGATATTCAGCACATCTCTAAATATTACGAATGCAATATGGTATACACAGGTATTGTGATGAATACAAACTCGAATGGTTTGTCATCAAAGTGATTTGATTTCGAGAATTCTATAGCTTTTGGCGGTCTAGACTCCGACTTATGCAATTACTTATCTGCCGAAAAAGACTCGAAACTTTTAGTAATGAATGTTTGAATTATATCAACTGGTAAATAGTAGTTCCTATCGTTTAGGTCTAGTTTGAGTTCCGTAACATTCAAACGAACAAACTATACATGACATACGGGACTTTACACATAAATTACTGACTCCGAAAAAAAAACTAAGTTGTGAAAATCATGACAGGTTGACTCTTATTTTCTTCTGCAGTATTTAAAGGAACCTAAAAAGGTGATGACGGGGTAGCGTTCACTCACTGAATCTAGCTCCATCATCTCCGTCAAGACGTGGGTACAAAAATTGTTAAGTTACAGTGGTGGTCGCATACTTGTATGACGTGTGGTTGCCAGGAAAACATACAAAATTATAATGGTACATTTTATCTTATTTTATTTTTGTTTTTCTACAATAAAGTTGCACATCTAATAATTTCTATTTAGTCTTAGTCCTAAATTAATTTGAACTGAATTAAACAAAAATTAATCAAATGGAATAACGATTTAACTGAATTGAGTAGACATTAATTCTAATAAAATTAAAATATTTATGTAAATTAAATGGAATTAAGAATAACTGAATTAAATTATATACTATATTAATTATGATTATAGAAATTAGTTTGCTATACATGAAGCTTTCGCAGAAGGCACTGTATTCTGTAAAATCTTCCCACGGTCCTTCACTTCTTCTATTCAGTCAAGATGTGGACATTGGAGTGGGTTATATGTTTGTGCATCTAGTTTTAAGGATTTTTTGTGTTTTCTCTAGCATGTAACTGTTTTTTGTACTCAATAAAAAAAAATCCTTTACCACATCGACCGATTCTTTGTTCTTATTATCATTTCCTATGTAGTAATAATATACCAATAGAGGGTTAAGTCCGTCCATCAGTCTGTCCGCGATTTAACTATAAGGCGTCCATTACACGATAGGTTTTGCTGTCAGTTTTGCCACAGTTAAATGTTTTGATTGACGAAAAACCTACCGTCTAAAGCGATGATTGACGTTTGCATGACAAAAACATATTGGCGATAAAATTTCGTCATTCAAACATCATTCATGATTGATGGAATTGATTGACGATTGCATGACCCTAACAATCTTTGCGCTACAAAGACATTATGCATGCTCTTTAGCTCATTGCGGCCTTACACACAATGCGCTCCACCAATGTCGTGAATTAAAATCTAGAAAATTATTTTCTCTTCCACGTAAAGCGGAGATGACTTTTTCTGGCTCCCAGGAAATCTCTATTCCGAAAATACCTGGAAATCCTAATACTGGCGTGGGTGATTAACCCCGGTTCCGCGATCATGGACTCCTAGACTACCAAGTATCAACTTTGTGCGGGTGCGTTGTGTTAAGTTGACTTTCATCGCTTAGAGAGGAAGCTCTAAAAAAAAAGACTGACATGATACGCGATAGTTTGGTTGTGCCTAGCTATATGGTCGTTTCATTCACAGAGTCAATTAATTTAAGCGCACTGACAATTTGGTACATTAATTTTACAAACACACGTTTTAAACCGTACGTATAATAGTTCCTTAATGAAGTAAAAAAAAAACATTAAAATCATAGCATAATCGATGACCTATAATAATAATTTACCCTATAATAATTTACAGAGAAAATACTAAGTATTCGCTTTGCATAATAATTCGCCAAGGGTTTGTTGATGACGCCAGCACAACTATTTTTTTTTTCAGTTTTCTAAACCTTACTAGGACACTTCATAAACTTATGCAGCTATGTTTATTTACGCTTTTAAATACATGGGTTAGCAGTGTGTTAGTTAGCAGCTTTGTACCTCTAAAGTTGTTAGTTATTATATTGCTTTAAAATTGTTTATTATATAAAAAAATATATGTCAACCGGATATAGTGTTTTTTTTTTTACTTTTTAATCTCACGTCGGATATAGTCGAAAAACACTCTCACGTTTATAATTCCGCCAAGGTCGCACATCTATGACCAAATATTCGTCAGCTCTTCTGTCACCAATGGGGATTGAAGAGCTAAACGAGATGGAGTACCTAGTCGCAAAAACGCGACTCTGGCGAATAGGACGCGAAAACACTCGTCGGACCAATCGGACGTTGGCGGATTAAGGGTTCAAATAATACTCACTGCGCGTAACGATTTTTATGAATAATAAGATAACGTGTTTGAAGAAAGTAATAAACACGTGAGACAATCAGAAAGTTTTGCGACAAAAAGTTTTTATTTATAAAGCACTGGCCACTTGTAATTATTTTGGAACTTTGTTTATTTAAAAGTAAAAAATACCATTGTTCGAATATTGAATTTCCCTCCACATTTTTTCAAGACCCAGATCAAATTATCGTGTCTCATTTAAAAATGGATCTACATCGAGAATATTTTCGTGCGATAATTTTGTACGATTTTAAATGTGGCCTAAAACCTAATAAGTCATTTTTTCGACTTCAAATTGCTTATAAGGACAAAGGACCTTCAAACGCAACCATCTACCGCTGGTAGGTATAGCAAGTTCAAGCGCGGTCGCCTTATTTTGGGGGATGAACAAAGGTGTGGTCGTCCTATGACTACGACTTACCATGGATCCATTACACGATTCTGGACCCCAGTAGTGAAATTACTCGTCGGTTTTTTTATAATTAAAAAAAAAAAATCTTTACGTTTTTTAATTTAAACTATAAAAAATCGTTATTTTAACATTTTTAGTTAATACATTGAATGAATTAATTTTGAAATTGAAAATGGCATCGGGGTTGATTAGGATAACGATTTTATCTACCTCGATGATTTTTTAATTTATTTATTTGTTTTTATTTTTGCAGCAAACGACTGTTGCAGTTTTGTTTTAATTAAATTGGTTTCTACGCTATTTTTTTTCTTTTCAGTTTTTAATTAGTTTTTCTTTTTTCGCAGTTGGGTTTATTTAATTTTTTTTTTACTAAAAATATCATCGGAGTTGGTTAGAAAACGTTTTCACACTAAAAAGCCGACGAAAAATTCCACCACTGGGGGTCCAGAATCACGTACTGGATCCGTGGTGTTCGTTTGTGCGTCGATGTCGATGTGTATGCTATTTTTCCTTTCTCTCTAACAAAATCATTTATATAATTGGGACTAAATTAGCAAAACATCCTTATAAGCTGTAAAATCCTACAACATGAGATATAAATTACACATACCTTTACCTACACGTATAGTAAAAAAAACCGGCCAAGTGCGAGTCGGAATCGTCCACGAAGGGTTCCGTACCGTCTATAACAAAAAAAGGCAAAAAGAAAAAAAATTGGTGTATGGGAAACCACTTAAAAATTTTTTAGTATTTTGTTTTTACTTATTACTTATTTTGTTTTTAGTATTTTTTGTTATAGCGGCAACAGAAATACGTCATCTGTGAAAATTTTAACTGTCTAACAATCACAGCCTGGTGAAAGACAGGCGGACAGCAGAGTCTTATCTTAGCAATATGGTTCCGTTTTTACCCTCTCGGTACGGAACCTTAAAAACAAACCACTGGACATTCCCTGAACCAAATGGCCTATAATAATAGAACTGCCTCAGCCCTGCTAAATGATAGACCTTTCAACTGATCATATTGGTTCGTTGGGAACCTGGCAAATTGCATGCAACTGTTTATCAAAGAAAACATTGTTACAAAGTTACAAATTAGAGATATCAAATCATTTATTCTACTTATAAAAACACTTTTCAATTAGTCCTCAACAAAGCATTAGGTTAGGATCTGTAATGTTACCGAACCCCGCTTTATGAATTGAGAATTAGAAGTTGACAACTAATAACTTACACAAACAGTCTAATAACTGAAAAAAACCGGCCAAGTGCGAATCGGACTCGCGCACAAAGGGTTCTGTAACGTCCTTAGCAAAAAACGGTAAAACATCACGTTTGTTTTATTGGAGCCCCACTTAATTTTTTTTTTCTGTTTTTAGTATTTGTTGTCATAGCGGCAACAGAAATACATCATCTGTGAAATTTCAACTGTATAGCTATCACGATTTATGAGATACAGCTTGATGACAAACAGACAGACAGACAGACTGACGGAAAACGGAGTCTTAGTAATAGGGTCCGGTTTCACCCTTTGGGTACGGAACCATAAAAACCGCCAAAAAAGGCCAAAGTACCTACTTTTGACTGCACAGGTAGGTGCTAATAGTGCTTATGTAATAGAATTTGATCTAAGTAACCATAATAAGCGCACTAGTTTATTATGACTATATAATAAAATAGTGCGCTTCACCATCAAAGATTGCATCACTTACCGTCAGGTGGGATCGCAGTCAATCACTAGTCTGTATCAATTAAAAAAATATAGCCGCAAGAATTGTTCTTCAACCAGTTAAAACTAATTTAAAATAGAGGTGAGAAATAATCTCTAATCTCAATACTCAATGCAAAAAAATGCCTTCAATGCATTTCTTCCAAGGCCCGTATTACAGAACCTTACTCAAGTACTACTTAAACTGCGTTCAAACGATTACAGCTTGAGCGAAGAATCTTGACTTAAGCGTTCAGTTTATTTTGGAACTATCCTCAAACTCAAATCAAACGAAACTACGCTTGAGTAGAGATTTTGATCTATGATTTAAATGCACAACAATTTCCATGAGAATCTATGCTCAAGCGTGGTCTCGACTACACTTGCGTAAACAAAGATCAAATCTCGCCTCAAGCAGAGATTCTGAGCTGATTGTGATTTTAAAATAAGGACACATTGAGTGGAGCTCACTCAAGCACTGTTCTTACGTAAAACATGTAATTTTAAAGTGACATTGCTCAGGTGTTTATTGATTGTGGTTTATCTGCTCAAGTCAAGTTCTAAAATTAAAACTCCAACTGAGACTCGTTTTAAGTAATGCTTGAGTCTTGATTGTAGTTCTGTAATACGGGCCTAAGTATCTGGATTGATTGATGTCTGATCTCAATACTCAATTCTTTATTGCATTCCACAATGTAGGGAATGTTAGGTCGTAGGTAAACATTTGCCAAAAGAAACAATCGTGGACCCTGTCGGGCACAGCAAAAGAAGGATATGCGGAGAGGAGGACTTATTAAGCATTTTATAATCTAACTTATAAAATACTCAAAATGAACTGGAAGTATCTTCTATCTTCGTCAAATTGATACCAGAAAAAACGTAGGTATCTAACTTAACCTAAATATATTTTTTTATATAATATATATTTTTTATTATTATTGATAGGCTGGCGTTTGACCACCATCTCACCTACTAGCCTATTCACTCTTGACATAAAGACCCCTAAGTTTTAGAGCTATCAGGAAACACACATTCTGATAGGGTATTCCACTCCTTAGCTGTTCGCACAATAAATGTGTTCCCAAAACGCTTTGTACATACCTATGTATAGGTGGGATGTGTACCAGGTACCGGTGGCGCAACGCAGTAAGTCCGACGATAGAACGGACTTAGCGGAATAAGACTGTGCACACTCCCCGAAAAGCAAACGATAGAAAACCGACAGGCTAGCAACTCGGCGACGATGCGCAAGGCTTTGGAGCTTCGACTGGACAAGAGCATCATGGCCGACAATATTAATTATTTAAAATGTTGCTTCTTTTGTTCTTGGATTTATATTTTACATCTCGATACGTAAACGTATGCGATACACATACTTAGAAGGCCGGATATTGGGATTAATAGTATGTTTCATCTCTAATCATTGTAAATAAAGTACCTTTATTTACGCTATAATATTCTCTAACTTCAACATACGTAAAGATCCCTTTGGTATGACCACGGAATAATAGTACAAGTGTATGACAAAAAAGTAATTAATTCTCATGGAATAACTGCGTGTCGCGCTGACCGGCTGCCTTTTAGCAGTGTTGGACATTTGGTTTGATTGAATCAATCAATCATGACTAATAACTAAAAAAGTCAATCATTAGTCATGATTGATTAGTTTTAATCAATAGTCATGACTAAATTTGTAATGACTATTGTATATATGCTTGCTTACTGTCCAATTAAAAAAAAAATCCGATTACTAACGTATAAAATAATACAAGTTGAAGAGTGGTTGAGTTGTTGTTGCCTTTATTAATACTGGTTGTTTTTGACTGTTGTTAAATTGTTGGTTGTTATTGATTTTTTGTTGGCTGTTGTTGAGTTTTTGTTGGTGGTTATTATCCTCGGTTGGGTTATTGTTGGTGGTTATTGTCCTCAGTTGGTGGTTATTGAATTGTTGTTTTTCAATTGTTGTTGAGTTGTTGTTCGATTATGTTGAGTTTTTGTTGGTTGTTGTTGAGATGTTATTGGTTGTTGTTGAATTGTGGTATTTTGTGGTAGGTACCTACCACTTATTTAGTAAAGACTAATATGAATAAGTTGTTAAAACCAATAAATTACAGAAGAGTTTTTGAGGGTGCTGGTTTGGGTGTCTTACGTATGTGAGTTTACATGTTTGTAAACGCACCCACGATACGGAAGTTATTTCTAGTGTGAGGGGCAGCTCTAAAAAAAAATAATACCTACTCATTAAGTAAAATTTTCACAAGATAGAAAATGGTATTTTGTATTGCATTTTTATAAAGAAAAATAGCAAACAGCTACAATATAAAACTTAGGTACTACAGGTATGCAAAACATATAAACAATATTGTAGGCCACAGCGCTGCTCACAAGTATTTTTGGTCTCTTTTATGTATTTTTTTTTCATATTGCTTGTACCTTTAGAGGTAAGCAGAGGAGGGTGTAAAGTCCTGCTAACCTCCATTGAAAAGGGAGGGGAGGATCCTCCGTTCAGACGGGTGTTGTGTCTGGTCCGGCAACTGCCCGATAATTGATTTCTGATAGTTGTATATTATGTTCGAATCGTGTGCACTAATCTGATACCGCCATGCAGAATTTTGAATTCTAGTCCTTAAGTGATAACATAGATGTCGCTACATACTACTAACTGCATAAAATATTACTGATATTGAAAATCATTATCACTGTTGATGGGAGCTTACTGCTCTGGCTGTATAACACGTAATAATAAATAAAAAATAGTATGTTGTGTTAAAAATACCCTTAAATCCAGGTTTGTTAAACCTCTGAAAACCCACAAATATAAAAGAGAACACCTTGAAAAATTATTTTATTAACATTGACCACATTGCCAACTGCTTAGTAAAAATCAAAATATGTTATAAATTAGTAAGCTCGATAAAAAAAACACGAATCTGACCCTAACTTACGATTTCAAACGTGTACACCTACGAGATTACGTCACGGAAATATTTGAAAGTTACATAAAATAATAAATATTTTTAAAAGGGTAAAAACAAAAATCCTGAATAATTACCAGGTTTTTTTTTTTGTAAAAGTAAAATCACTTACACAGGGCCGCCAAATCGATACGAAATCCGGGCTATTGCCTACATATGCCTAATACTCTGTGACTACAACCGGCTCTTAAATCAAAAAAGCAAATTAATAATCCTTTTGGCTCGTTTCACAATTCATACAAAGAAAGATCCGTCCCAAAGATGAGAGAAGTACTAAATACACGATCGAACTTGTGCTTGATATAGTTTGAGTTTCTGTTCCGGCGTGAAGTACTGTCTCAACTTTGTTAGGATTCCCAACTTTTTGGCAGCCAGCCGAAACTTTGCCTCGATGTTTGGCCCAAAATTGAGAGACTGGGTCGAGACCCACTGTTGCTCTCAGCAACAGTGCCGTCGTCATACCCAAAGGTACCGGGCTTAAGAAGATCATTTATATGCATCAGGAACATGTTGCAAAAGATGCATTTACAGTGTGTGTTAAATTTACATTATAAAATTAAAATACAATAAAAAAATTAAATTAAGTTATTAAAGTAAATTATACAATTAAGACATCAAATCAAGTTATTAAATTAATTGGATTGGGAACATTAAGAAATTAAAAGAAATTAATAACTAAAAACTGAATAAACGACCTGCTATGTGTAATGTGTAGCTGAGTAAGTGTGTGAGGTAGGGTGAGTAGAAAACTACTGTGCTATTGAAAATAGGTTTTCGGTTTCGTCATAACTTAGTTTGTGAATTTAACTAATTAAAGTAGTTTAAAAAAGAATCTATTTAAGGGATGTATATCTGTTTTTTTATTATATATTCTCTCATACAGAAAAGGGCGTAAAAACAAAAGAATTTACGAGTGTTTGACTGTCGGTGATTTATTCAATGCGATAACATTTCTTCTACGTTTAGACAAATAAGTGAATCTTTCATATGTGTAACTGTAATGTGTAAGCATGCTGACGCATGACTGCTTGAAGTATAAAAAGACCGTGAAAACTTCACAGAATTGATATAGAAGATATGTCGGAAACCGATACGGCTGAAACGTGCAATCTTTCAAAATTGCTCGTTGAGCAACTTCTAATGGTTTTAGTATGGTTTTCGACGCACCGCCTTACACAGTAATACAATACTGGATTACTGACTGAACAAGCGCTAGGTAGGCTCGTTAATTCAATTTTGGCTCGGCTACCAGTCGTATTTTTTTAAAAACGTATATTAATTTACGCACGCATTGACACAAAATAAACTGTTCGAAACTTGTTAGAGATCAATTGTTCACCCTTCTATTGAGTTCATCTAAGAGGGTCCTTTTTACTCGTCTATCGTCGACATAAAGCATGGTTTAAAAGCTTGTTACTTCGTCTAACGCGGATTGCGTAAACGCGATATTTAACGAAAAAAGAGAGATAACGCCTGAAAACTCTGTTAGCATTCGGTAATTCCGTGATTTACTCGAATATTTTACAAAATTTGTTCCAGGAACGTGTTTTTTTTTTAAACCCTTAATAGTTTTTGAAAAAAATGGTTGACATTTAGAATCTTGATTAAATTTGCAAGGCTTCTATTATTATACTTTTTAATGTTTGAGTAAATTATGAAGTGTCAATCTTCATGCAAAATAGCAGATTTTCAGAGGTCTTTACTGGATTAGTTTTACACAAAGAAGGATGGTCAATTTGGACCAGAGAAAAGAAGTGTTGTTACCGAAATGAGATTGTCATCATAACATAATATACTAACGATGTAATTATCGGATGGCATCAGTTTATTTTTAAAAACAGGAGCAAAATACATATTCATTTAAAAAAAATATTTTTGTTTATTAGAACGCCTGATAATATCTTATTTATGAACGCATCTGTACCTAATGTTAACGTTATTAGAGAAGTCCAAATTTTTTCTAAAGTTAATATCGATTTAAATTCTAAATCGGAAATATCCAAGGTTATGTCAACTGTTTATAACTTTGTAATTTACTCAATATAAGATAAGACACTAACAGAGCTTTTTGTTTTTTATTATTTAATTGAATTACAGTCGTGAAATAAAAAAAATATTTAGCATCTTAAAATTGGAAATGCGGTAATTCGATCGAATATAGAGCCACCCTATTTACGACAAGATTGTTTACTTTTTTATGTAATATTTTAGGCTTGGATACTAAATCTTTTAAGTCATTTCTTCGTATGAATAGTTTATTTGAATATGGATGTAAACATTCTGAGGAATCAATTTTTGAATAATTAAAACAGCCTCCGAGTGAAGTTTCGTAACTTCACTCAAAGATATGCCGCCAAAAACTATTTTTGACATCTTTTTGAAATGCTACATATTATTATTACTAATAAACCACATAACCTTAAAAAAACATTTTAATTATTTTACTAAAAATATATTGAATGCCGTACTTAGTAATGTTCATTTAGGCAAATCAAACGATATATTAGTTTCATCAAGTTACGTTTTACTCATTTTTTATGGTCCAAGCATGTAAGGAGAATGACCATTGTTCTTTAAGGTCTTTATTGATTTCAATAAAAGCCTAGATAATATCTAAAATATACTGTGTTTCCAAAATATTAAATAAATAATATGAAATAACGTCATAATCGCGTAAGAGCACTTGTATGAAAAACAGTTAAAATGTATGTCGAGTTGCATTCCCATATACAAGTTAAATGGGAGAAAGGTCAGGTGATTGAGACGATCATTGGCATATTTTTTAAATCTTTTCTTCTTTTTTTTCTTGTTCAAAAAATTCTGGCACAGTTTTAACAAACACAAAGGATCGTTATCCTGTTGCGAAATGAATCCGGGTCAATGAGATTCAGCGGGGATAGTGGAATCCTTAGGAATTTTCAAATAGATTTTCTTTGATGGGTTTTGTTTTTTAGTAATCCTCGACAGATTACCGGGGTAATGTTGCTAACACCCCCAAAACATGATATTTCCACCATGCACATGAATTTTTGAAACACAGTGACTACTATCACAATAGTAGCCACCATCCACCAGTCATGTGTTTGCGACTGTGTACACCATCTTGTTTAGCTCTCCAACCCCCATAGGTGACAGAAGAGTTGACGAGATGGAGTACTTGGTTGTAGATGTGCGACCCTGGCGGAATAACCGCGAGATAATTTGATGTCGGATCCAACGTAAGCGGTTAAAATTCGTAACTGCAATGGGAGTTGCTCACGTATCATTCAGAGCTGCAGTTGTTTGAGGTGGAATTTAGTGTTTATTCCATTTAGTGAGAATTTTGATAAAGTTATTCTCTTGATTTGTTATGGATTTGGGCCTAACAGTCTTTTTCTATCTTTATTTTTGTCAATTTGTTGCTGCCTAGTAGCATGTAGTGGATACCCTAATAAGAAAATCTGAGCCAGATTTTTTTAGATTCAACGCTGAAGCGCTATTTGTACTTGATATGAATCAAGTACAAATAGCGCTTCGTTGTTGAAGTGTGATTTGCATGTTTACCATTTACAGAAGGAAAACTATGGTCAAAGCAGTAGTTGCAATATTTCAAATACTGACAATGTTAATACCACAAGTTTTGTGTGCCCGTTTCTCAAGAGGGATAAAATCACACTACTGCATAAAAGAAAGCACCCAATGGTTGGACTTCATCATAGTTAAAAAGAATCCTAAAAGGTTGCAAAAGTATTTTTGTTTTTTACTGCATGTTCTCAGCTATGTTTTGTTTGGTTTATGTACATGTGCTTCCAAAGTTTAGGACAGTATTGTATTTGCAAATATGTTACTTATTTTTACACTGATACTTATACCACTTATTTAAATAGAAGTTGTTAAAAAGTCCAGCGTGACTTCTAACTTGTCTGTTTTTAATTTTTAACTTTTGTTTTATATTTTTTCTGTATGTGTTTAAATAGTGTAATTGGCTTCGGCCGTTCTGTTTAATTAATTAAATAAATAATAAATAAAATAAATATAGACAGGATACACATACAATTGAACGAACACTATTATATAAATCAAACTCTTGTTGTATGCATAAATTATAAGTTTGTATTGCCATGAAAAACAGAAGATATTCAACGCCTAAAATGCCTGTCTCCCTATTAATGCAAAAATAAAACGAGTTGTTTTGAACTTAATGGTAGACCGAGACGTAAAACACCGGATCAATTCAGGATGGATAAGATGGCGACAGGTCACTGGAATAATTTGTGGCCCACGAATGCCCCTCAAGTTGAAGGGTTAAAATCTACAAATCCGTGATAAGACCTGTCATACTGTATGGATCAGAATGTTGGGCTGTGTAATGAAAAACGGTTGCACATAGCAGAGATGAGAATGTTGAGATGGATGTGTGGTGGTGTGTGGAAGTTTAAAAGTGGCACACACATGTAAAGAGGACAGAACAAACACATGTTACAAAAAGAGTTATGAGCATACATGTGCATGGGTGGAGAGGGAGGCCAAAGAAAAAATGGATGGATTGTGTGTAGAGTGATATGAAAGAAAAGAAAGTTAGTGATAGCGTGACAAGTGACAGGGCAGAATGAAAGAAAAAAATGTGTTCCGCCAACCCCAAATAACACCGGACAAGAGCAGAACGATGATGATGATGTTCAAGATCCTGGGTTGATCAGCTGAAATTTTGAGTATTATCTCTAATGAACTTAATCTATAATCTGAAGTAATAGAGTATAATTAGGTATGAACAGGTTAGGTTTCTTTTGACCGGTCATACAGATATATGAATAATTTAGCTGAATTGCATAGAAAATCTGAATAATGAAATAATGGGCATGTGCACATAGATTGTAAACAAGTGCAGCATGGTCGAAAACTGTAGCACACTTTTTTGTTAAATATAGATGGGCTCACATTTGACCACTATATCACCTGATGAGATGATGAGATCAATGAAGGAGCATGCCTGCCTAGAAGTTACCTAATATGCTACCCTGAGAGCTACTCAAGCCTAGGTTGTAATAGTTATCAAGAAATCTGACTCCAGCGGGAATTCCACTCCATAGCTGTATGCACAATAAATGTGTCCCCAAAATGTTTGTTATTGTTGTTGTTGTTTGTAATAACTAAAAAAATATATTGTTCCCTTAATTCATTGAACCCTAAGTGAACGCCGGCGTTCACTCTCTCATTGTCTTCATATTGTGTGTCTAATAACGGTATTTGAAAGGTTAAATTTACATCCACCGGTATGCTTAGCCAGTCCAGTTGCCCTAAAGACATTCTAACCCAATCTAATACATTAGATATGTTACGAAAGACAACTTTAATCACTAGTGGTGTGGACATCTTGGCAAATGCTTTCAGTCTAATTACAGAATATGTAACCAATGTATCAATCAACGTACAACAGTTTAAGCTATCTATCCATAAATAGGATCCAATTACTGGAACCTTTTTTGAGGATTTACTTCTAATGAATTTGAAGGATATTGTAAACCCCTGGAGTATCAGAATCAGATTTGGGGTATTATACAACATTTATTTATGAACACACTAAGTTTACAAATTATTTGAAAAATAAATGAAACAGGTGCACAATTCAATTTCACTAACAGTAACAAAATCAATGCCATATTCAGTGGCTGTAAATGTGTGTCAGTCAATTCAAATAAAGTAATAACTAATCAAGATGTGCATTTGTTTTAAATAGTAGTTCTTGTTTTGTTTTGTTAATTAATATCCAAATGTCAAAGAAACATTTTAGTGATCACAATGTAGATTCACTGAAAGCAAAGTGAGACATTTATTTAGTTTACTTTTAAATTGTAGATATAAGATTTTGCACAGGTGGTTACTAAGCTCGTAAGCAAGTCTTCAACGACTATCTCTTGGTGCATAGCCTTTAGCAAGTGCCATACGAACGGTTCGAACTGCATAGCTCTCGTACAATAACAATCACTATAATGCGCTAAACGTCAATTTGTACAAGAGATACGTTGAACTTTAAATATTCGTTAAGTTTTACTAACCATCGCTTTGCTTCTGAGCCCCCAATTCTTCAATATTTTGCCCAAACACGTTTGCGGGCGCACAAATAGTCAAAGGCGTAAAAAAATAAAGCTTCGCACCGATAGACCACCCCGAAGATGACATCAATCAATAACAAAAGAAACATCGCTAGCTGCAAATTAATGATAGCAAATAATCAACTTACCCATACTTCGGTTTATTATTTTTATTACGGTGATATAAATGCACTTTTTAATATAATTCCGTGTAAATAATTAAAACAATCTACCCACGCTAACAAATAATCATCGAAACCCACGCCGATCTGAGTTGCCGCGTGAAAAAAAGCGATCTTTTTTTTTTAAATTCTGAATGATCTACCATTGGGTCGCTTTCAAAGCTTCGAGTTTATAGTGACTTTATGTAATTTTTTTTAGTGATGGTGAGAAAATTATATTGATAGCTTATATTTGCGTAATGTGTACAAGTATTACGAAATACTCGATGTTCCTGCTTTCTTACATTTTTTGGTTATGGTGAATGTAAAAAGATATTGAAAAGTAGAAGTACATTATATTATATCGCCAACGAAACTCGTAAAAATATTGTCGACACTGTTGACTGTTGTGAACGATTTTAAAAGTATCCCTGTACGGTGTTGCATGCACTAAATAATCTTAAAACTTTTCATTCTACGCAATATCTGGTTCTTAAAAACTAGTTGTCACAATGATTACAACAAAGCAATAGGCATGCGTGGGTTTCAAGATTCAAGATCGCACTTTTTTAAGAGACGGAACGTAATGTAAAAACGTCAGTGACGTCATGTCTCTGTCTTTTTGTCCTTGTAAATAAAAACGTGAATTTTAAAATTTAATCACAGAAAGCGACTGCTGAAACAAACATAAAGTGTTCATTGTTCAACATATCAGGTAAGAATCCTGCTCGCATAGATTTGAATGCTCAGTTACGCTGTTAATTTGCGAGTTTAAATGTTGACGTAAATTATAATGAAACGCCTTATTTATGTAATTGCTCTCGCAGACTTGCAGCGATACTCTAAAAATTGACAGAAATGTATTTTTAGTGTGTTAACCTGTCCTCATTGGATTTTTTATTTTTTCTTTGTGACCTTCAGTGTAAGGGAAGGTCATAGTGATGTGTTTATATAATTTCGCGATGTTTAGTGCGGTCACTTGATTGCGGGGTGATCGCGTTCATTGTCCTGCCCTTGTTTACTATTATATTCAAAACACCCGGTTGTCGTTATCAGGCCCCCTCTCGCTCACTCACTATTTTTAGAGCCATAGAATTTCGAAGTGGACTTTAGTATTGATGTGGGCGCTTGTTGCTTTACAAATGTAATATTGAAAACAGCACAGAGCACGAAATATCACTTGAATAAACAGTTAAATAGGCCAATCTTTGTGTCTTGTGTTTTAGTAAAGGTGAGTTCTACATATTTGCTGTGTAAGCTGTGTTGCTATGTATAGGTAAGTGTTGACAATCACATACAGGAAAAACGCATAATTTTCTTTTGTTGAGGAAACAAAGGAATGCGATTCTTCAAAACAAAACAAAAGACTACCTGTATGTGTACCTATTTTCGTGTAGGAATATTTTTTCGCTCAGTTGTTTTGCACATCTTATTACATAATTGGTGCACAGATCTACTTACATATTTTTATAGCAGTATTCAAATAAAATAGAGGGGATAAAATATTAAATAAATAAAAATAGCAGCAGCCCATTTAGGTACCCTAGGTAGGTGCCTACTAATCAGCGAGAAATCCTGGACATCAGCCTGTGCGAGATCGGCCGTTTTCCCGTTAGGCGATAACGACACGATATCATGGAGTTAGTCTAATTTATTTGACGATGTCTCGAGTTGACATTAACCAAGAGCTTGATGCATTATGCCTCCGAGCAGTCTTAAGTACCTATATTGTATATATTTTATAGTCCTACCAGCAACTTACATCGTTCGTTAAGAAATGTACTATGCGTTCCAAATAAGAATAGGATCGATTGCCATGTTGTGACGTCACGTCGTACTGTCAAATCTCAAGAAATTGGCCAAAATTGAAGAACTCCGAGATGAGCAAAATTGAAAAACTGGATTCTGATTAAACTATTTTCGTTCACAGTTCGTAAATATCATTTTTTTTTTGTTTTGCTTACCATAATAATTGTTCGATTTGACAGTATGACGTGACGTCACCACATGGAAATCGATCCTATTCTTATTTGGAACGGATTGTACGAAACCATTATTCCTACGATATCGTGTCGTTACCGTAATCGCCGACAGTGAAAACTGCCATACGGACAAGGCGTTAGCGATAACAGAATTAGGTACAACCGAACTTCGGTGAAAAGCCAGTTCATGAAGACCTAAAGAAGCTTTTTGATTCCATCATTCTCGAGGGAAGACTGTCGCTGAGGTGTGGAGGTACTCTTCTTTAAAATTGGTGACAATGCCCATGGAGGAGCAGTGGTGGCCCAGTCGTTACGGCTTACGAGTTGTCCGTCGTGGGTTCACACCCAGACAGGCACTTTATTATGCGTATTTTTTTTAATCACTACTGCTCTTGAAATGGTGAAGAAAAACATCGTAATGAAGCCTCCTAAACGTCCTAGAACTAAAATTCGAAGTGGTGACATCCACCAACCCGCACTGGGTCCGCGTGGCGGAACACGGTCAATTCCTACTCCTAGAGAGGAAGCCTGATTAGTGATTAATTAGTGATAACATTATAACACACACACACACACATCACCACATCATCACATTATTATCATTATTATAATTTTTTTTTTATAAGTCTAACTATGCCATACCTAGTAGTCATGACTAAGACTTTGGATGCCAGTGTAATGCTCAATGACCTCAGTAGACATTAGAGCTTCCGAAAGAGAGGGTATTCAAATGAACAGTGACAAAGGCAAGGTAAACGCTAAAGACCCGTGGAGAGGACTGTTCTTGGAGTTACCTTGCAGGAGTACCAGGTATTTCAATATAGTCCGATGAATCTCAAGTGACAATGAGCAGGGCATTATGCTTGCAGAACAGATGTTCGAAGGGATCTGGAGAGACGATCGTGTACTGCAAGACGTAGCGTTGGAAGACCTCCCACAAGGTAGACTGATGCCCTAGTGAAGGCTGTAGAAACCCGTTGAATGCAAAACACACGGGACAGGTCGATTTGTTTATACTTGGGGGAGGCCTATGTCCACCAATGGCATTTTTTTGGGTCGGATGACGAGGCACTAAATGATCCTCAGACTTTTATATTGTATAACCTAGTTTAGCTTGCTACTTAAGGTTGAACTAGTCGCGGGCTCAAACTCGCTGATGGGTGAGGCCAAAAAGTCATCTGACATTGTGTTCAACAGCGATAATATCAAGTATGAGCAGCTCTATATACACAAAATATTGTTCGCACACACAAAAACACCGTTCCGAACTGAAACGACATTTGACTGTGCGTAAAATCTGAGAGTAGAGCTTTGGAAAATCGAGATTTATGAAAAAACCACTACATACATCTATTAAATTTAAATTGTATAGAACTCTTCGGTAATAAAGCTTTGTCGGTACCGACTTCATTTTGGAGATTTTATACGATTTTTGTTACTTTTTTACACCTAAAGTTGCGTTAAAATCATCAAAAAACAGAAACTGTGTTGATAAATATATATAATAATAATAAGATAATGTGCTGGTGCTGCCGCTGCGGCTGCGGAGAACCTCAAGCGGCGGAAATATAACAACCTCGTCGGAAGTTATATTTTTGAGCCGTTTGGGGTTGAAACTCTTGGGTCGTGGGGTCCGAGTGCTCATAAGCTTTTCAAAGAACTATCCAGACGCTTAGTTGACACTTCGCGTGACCCAAGGGCTGGCTTTTACCTTGGTCAGAGAATAAGCATTGCCATACAACGTGGCAATGCCGCCAGCCTTTTGGGCACACTTCCAGTCGACAGCGATGCGGAGGAATTTTATGACGCCATATTTTAGCTAGTAGTTTTTGTCTTTAGTGTATATATAGTTTTAATTAGTTAAGTGTTTTTTATCAATTAATTGTAGATGTAGATTCAAGTCATAAATAAATGTCACCACCCTAAATTTGATCACCAAAAAAAAAAAATAATAATAAGATAAAACCATATCATGATTTATTTTAGATGTACAATGTCAAACTGTGGACTAAAACCCCCCCAAAATTTTTATGGAAAAGTATCGACTAGTGTAACCATTGTTGATAAATTTAACAAATGGACCGACCACCAAGTCGGGATGTACGGGTTTGTAGACTGTGACTAGTTGCTAAAATATATGCCGATTAGTCGTCACTTGGTGACATACAGAAAGCAGGCACTAAAAGGTAAATTGCCTGTAATTTATATTAAGTATTAAATCAGTATTATAAAAATCTTACGCACAATCAAACCTATAAACACTAAAATACATAATTAATTTGACTCGACTAATTGAGAAACCTACCCCTACCCTCGGCCACAGTCGGGTCGATAAACACTAAAATACCAAATTAATGTGCGATGGATCAACTAGTCGAGAAACCTACCCCTACCCCCGGCCACAGTCGGTGACTAGTCGGTCATTTGAGCGCCATGTTTAATTAGTCGGCCCACCTCTGAATAAAAGTAAATATGTACCAGATCTATACTTTAACTTGGAGTTCATACTTTTGAATTGAATTTTAAGAGTAACACCTCGTTATTATGACCTATAAAACTTTTTAATCATAAAAAGTATGTTAAGAACGCTGTGAGAATTATGCTTTTTTTCACAGCATACTTGTCTTTATCTGAGTCATATCTGGGTGCTGTTATTTGTTGAATTCACAAATTATTTTTCGATCTATAAAAAAGGAATACTTCGAATTCTTAAATATAAAAGAAATTGATTATTATGGTATATAATGAATATTTCGCAACATAATTAATGCGTCGCCGTGATGGTCCAAAGGTTAAGAGGGCCTCTCATATATGAGATTGAGGGTCCGAAACCGGGCAATATCCAATGTAATTTTTTTAATTCATATGTAATTTTTACGTTTATCTAGGACATTAGTGACACCCTGTATCTCGAAATGCATGTAACGCCGTTTGTCCAGGAGGTTAACCATTTATTTATTTATTACGACACTCCAACGAATAGTTCGCCGATACATATACAAAAAAATGCAGCAAATTTTTCACTTATTATAAATGCCATACAAGTATTTATTGTAATGGACATTTGCGGGGGTTGCACGTGCGGAGCAATCCCGCAAGCGTGATGAAATCCGCACGATATTAAAAACACCCTAGAACACGGAAATTCATTCTTCAGTTGGACTGCCAGCCAACCCCAATCTAGTCGGGAAAAGGCTAGCCAGGTGATGATTTCATAACACAAGTTATGTGCTTCGTTCTACTTTTATTATATAGATGTAGAAATAAATGTTTGTAAAATAAAACTGGGAATCCCGCACCGATTTAAGAAAATATTTCATTTAATGTAAATCTACGCTTGAGTCAAGTCTAGTGTTGCCTTCTCTTAATTTGCCGATACCGGATCAAAACTTCTACTCAAGACACTTAAAAAAAAAAATGTTTCGCCGTTTTAAATATATAAAAAAAACATCATTTAGGATTCTCGTGGAAAATTTCGGACGCGGGATCAAAACTAGGCGTCTATCTCGTAAACATGTACCTACGCACGGTTCCCAAGGCGACGCGACGCAGAAAATTTAATATTTCATATTCGCAATTGGAATCGTACAGAATATAATTTTGAGCTTGATTGAAGGTTCTCGGAATTAATATTCTTATTGGATGTATATTTTTTTATTAGGTATATTTAATATTAAATAACAATTATCACTAAAAAAAGCATATTTTTCTTATAACAGCTTCAAAATTGGTTATGAAATCAAGCAGCAATTAGCATTTCACATATGAGGAAGTAGTAGTACCTAATACTTTACTTAGTAAAAAAAAAGGTTCTGATATGTTTATTAAGTGTTGTGTTTTCAAAGTCTGTTACTTGGCAGTTTCCTCTTTCAACAGGTTTGAAAGGTTTCAGTCCTAATTTTAAACATAATTGAGAAATTCTCTTGTTCAATGTTACTTATTATGAAACAAATAATGTAATAATTTTTTTTTTAGTTTATATCACACTTTTTAGTTGTGATACACTTATAGCCAGAGTACATATTTCTCATGCCAATTCGAATTAACCCAAACGCTGCTAGGATACATTGTTTTATTATAATAATAATAATAAAATCGTTTATTTATAACATAGGGCATTTACATTTACAATAAAGTATAATAAATATTAAAAAGAACGCAGTTGCTTATATTCCTGAACTAGGGTGAACCTGTGCTTCAGGCGAGAGAGTGCTTAAATACAAAACAATAAATTAACTCTAAATATGACTATTATAAAAATTTAACTAAATTTAGAGATACGGTGAGATTTATTTACAAACAATAAGTAGGTCTTCTGTCTCTACATAAGATATGCTTAGGAAATATTGGAAAATCATCTTTTTACAGTTATACTTATTTAATTTGTAGATACTTAATATTCTATTTAATTTATTGTACAGAAATGGGCCTAAAAAGTAAATAATCTTTTTACAAATACATATTTTGAGGATGCATTAGAATGGCAAATAATATCATTCCGTCTCTTATTAGTAATTTCGGCGTTGAAGGAAAGCATGGTGTGCTGTTTTAATACTAAGTGCATTATGAAAAGCTGGCGAACAGAAAGCACGTTACAGGATTTGTATAACTGATCTGTAGGATAGAGAAAGGGAAGGAAATTGGCTACTTTTAAAATTGCTCTCTGAGCTCTTTCAAGGGGCAGTAGGTGAGTTTTAAGTGCTCCACCCCTTTCCTCCATTTCATTATGAAGTTCCCATCCGCCTACCGGCTCCATCATCAGATCAGTTCGATAGAACCTTATAGCCAAAGTGCCAAATCTAATAAGCCCAAACACGGCCAGGTTACATTAAATAATTACGGAGTTCTATTGCCTACTTTCTGGCTCCATCATCATCATCAGATCACTTCGATGATACCATTTTCGACAATGCGTTCCAAAAAGAATAGGAAAGTCAATAACTTGGATCTGTCAAAAGTTGATTGAAAAGTATGGTTTGCAAAGAAACTTATTTGCGTAATAATAATGTTTTTTTTTTGCTTTGTATTATTAAGTCTTAGTTTAATTTAGGTAAAGTAAAAACGTTATTGTTTTATCTAAATTAACTAAATATATTATTTAAGTCAAAATTAATTTAATAAAATAAAACTATTTTCTTTCTTATTTTCATTGTTAGGAACAATTCACCTTTTTCTTCCATTTGCCACTACTCAAACACTTCACACAGTGATGCAAAAATTAGCAAAACTGAAGAACTGGATTCTGATTAAACCTTTTTTTTAATTCGTTCATGATTCGTAAACAAATATTATTTTAAAAAAGTTATAGTTTTGCTCACCCTACCCTATTTTTTGATTTGACAAGTACGACGTCACAACATGGCGTAAAAATCGATCCTATTCTTATCTGGAACGTGTTGTACCGAGCACTATACATATGTATAGGTATAGGAATCTATTCCCTCCTAGTCTTAACTATTCATTAATTTAAATGTAGATAAATATTAGAACTGGATGCGACGTAAATAGACGGTATTTACTTTCCGTCACTTAAATTGCGTGATTTATGATTGAATGAAGATATGCGCAGGAGAACTAAGGTTACCTACGTAACCCGAATAATAGCCAAACTATAACAAACGAGGCAGTCGGCAGGGCACATTGCTCGCAGGACTGGATAACGTTAAATATTTTGTATCGTTGCCTTCATCGTACGAAGGTAACGTTATTAGTAGAGGTAACGTTATGCTTGGTAACGGTACTTGAATGTTCCTTCTTTGCCTTCGTCCCAGGGCCCCGGGTTTCATTTTCACACTACCCGTGGCCCCAGTAGGCTTCGACCCTGTTGGCCCCTACGATTTGCTGACATCTCCCTGAGGCACGCGTGGAACAAAACACGCCGTCGACGACTTGGGCTCGGTCCGGACGGTTACCGGACGATCGGACGGCGAGCCACCCATTGCTCGCCGTGCACAAGCCCGCCTACGGTGGCCGGAAATCGGGATCGGAATCCCGGCGGCGGTTGGGGCGTGAGGACCGTTGCCTCACGCGATCGGCCGCCTCCTTTGCTAGCATTACTGCTTCGCAGAAGGAGGCGACCGCCTGCCACTCCTCCTCGCTCCGGACCATGGCCTGTACCAAGGCCCGGCGCGAGAGATCGCCGCCGCCGATTGCCCCCACGAGGACACGGCGTTGCCCCTGGCTTACAGTTTGTATGGCTGTCTAAGTGTCTATAGTTCATTCAGAGAAAGTTGTTTTTGTTCAAAATTACCAGAGGTCGGAATTAGGTAGAGTTATTTAAGTTCTTAAACTGATTTCATACAGCGAAAGATAAAAGTGGATATGTCTCAAATCCTTTTGTAACACTATCAGAAATATTATTATTATTATTTGGTAAGACACACTAGTAGCAGCTATCTAGCTGATGCGTGTGTTTCATATAGTTTGGAGATGTATAGTCTGTCCAACCGATTTTTAAAGCAGTTCAATGTGGGAGCTTTCACAACACTTTCCGGGAGCCTGTTCCATGCCGTTACAACTCTGTTAGGTAGAAATTGCTTCAAAGGCTTCTTTTTGGATGCATTTCCCCATAACTTAAAGGAATGTCCTCGTAAATGTTTGTTGGCATTCAATGTGTAAAGATCTTGAAGGCTGGGCACATCGTAGTATTCACAGTGTGTAAATATAGCAGAAAAAAATTCTTCCTGCATTAATGACGAGGATGGGGAAGCGTATTTTGTTAACCTCACCTCAGTTGACGTAGAGAGATCTTTTTCAATGTAAAATACGAACAAAAATTGTACTTAGGTATGTTAAAAATCTTTGTTTCATTTGTCTTATCTATCTCTAAGGTTTTTATTATTACTTATTTGTAATATTATTGGCCACACGAGATTTTTTATTAGAAATCCTGGCAAGATCCATATTAATATCAACATTTCGATGCAAGTACATGAATAACTCTACCTAATTCCTCTGGTTATTACCTACCTACGAGTCTATGTCAAATTACACAAAGTAGCTACCTAGGTAGGCACGTAGCGACGTAGTCTACGACAAATATGGCCTACCTAAAACAAACTTTAGTTCGTCTTAAAGTTGCAAAGGTCAGTTTAGAATAAATAAGAAAGATACTGTACATAAATACGTACGTGCTTGTATATTATAAAACTCACAGCAATTTTCGTAACAATTCGCGCCTTGTATTCGAAACGGAAGGTGGCTATTGACGCCAATTGTCGCATGCAATTTATTACTATCGCAAATTATAGCTGCCTATCACAATCAATCTGTGCATCTTGAGGCAAAAACCCAGCATCATTCCCACCTAACGATTTAAAAAAAAATTGTCAGCCATCTTGATTGTCCTTGTTTCACGTTCTGTATTTAAAATCTCGTCGCGCCATTTAATTAGTTCGTTAAACTGTAAACAATGACAATTGCGTGAGGAAAATTGCTCAGTAGAATATAGAACTGTACCTATTGAGAGTTATTTTTAAAATTCTGTTTTTGAATACCTATCTATTTTTTATATGTTAAATTAAAAGAGAGTATTGACCTGATTGTTTTTGTTGATAAAATTAACTATAATAATTTAAGTACACTCTACTAGAAAGGAGGCCTGAGTCAGTAATGTCCTAGATAAACGTAGAAAAGTGATGATAATACTTTCCGCCTCGCTGCTTCCCTGCGTTGAGGCGCTTACTGTTGTTCTCCTCATCGCTGCCACTGTGGCAAAGTTGTCTACAGCCTCGGACACCATGGTCTGTCATGTAGCCGAAGTTCGAGTCGCATAGCGCGGGACGCGAATATCAATGACACCATCGGACGCTCTCTTGTCAGTATCGGCGTTCCAGCCGTATTGGAACCCCATGGCTTGGCACGCGACGATGGTAAGAGACCTGACGACCAGAGACTGAAAGATGGGTAGGCCTTTAGTATGGGACACTACTTGTCGATACTCGTGCGTCATCCCATCTTCCTGGCTCGTCGTGTTGTGCTGGTGCTCCCGCTGCGGCTGTGTAGAACCTAAAGTGGCGGAAATATATAACATTGTTAGAAGTTATAATTTCGAACCGTTGGGGGTTTAAACTTTCGGATCGTGGGATCCGAGTGCTCACAAGTTGTACAAAGATCTATCGAAACGTCTTGTTGACACTTCGCGTGATGCAAGAGCTGGCTTTTACCTCGGAGAGAGGATAAGTATTGCCATACAGCGTGGCAGTGCCGCTAGTGTTTTGGGCACATCTCCAGTCGACAGCGATGTGGCAGAATTTTTACGCCATATTTTAGTTTGTTTTTATTTAGTTAAAATAAGTTTGATTATAGTTAGTCTAGTATTTTTTAAATGTAAATTATTCGTGTAAATACTCGTAAATAAAACGTAGAACGTACACATAAATTGAAAAATTCACATTGGTTGGTACTTGCCCGGTTTCGAACTCGCAACCTCATGCATTAGTGGGCCCTTTCAACTGTTCCGTGAGCAGCCCAGTGGGCCATCACGACCTCTACCATCTGGAAAGGGGATGCTCCAAGATAGTCCGCGAAATTCATATCTTTTCAAGTTTTTTGCAATTGGTATGTTGACCAAAATACTTTGAAATATTTTTGGTTGGCGGCCATATTGAATTGCTATTTCATAAAATCGTCCTTCATTAGCTGACATTTAAACTATTTTAATGATTGTAGCTCAGTAAAGCCATATTTGTTACGATCGTAAATCATAGTTTTAATGAACATAGAACGTGATACTGATCTGCAAAAGAGACAAAAAAACTTAAGAAACATTTAATTTCGCAGGCTTCATTCGAGAGTTTGATGAATACTAGTATTATTAACAGGAAAGATTTGATTTTTTGTTTGTTTGCCTTAAGTAAAATAATGACGCAGAGATAATGTTTCAAAGAATATTTTCCCAAAGATAAATCTTAAAATAAACTTACTGGAGAAAGAATAACGTTTATGTAGAGGATAATTTTATTAGTCTCGCTGTTAAAACTATTATTATTCCATTTGTTTAGGTAACTTTAACTAAACGTAAACAATCTTGTTACCTGTCTTTTTATTTAAAAAAAATCGTATAAAAGACATACAAAGATTATTTAAATTCAGTACCAAACATCGGTATAGGTAAATAACAAATTTAAACAACTTTTAGATAAAAGATATACGTCAAGATTATTTACATTTAGTTAATTACCTAAAAAGATTTCTTAAAAGAAAAGAAGCCAGAGTCCCAGCACTGGGAACATTAAAAGGCTGATTATGCTTATGCTATGTACTTAAATGATAATAAATTAATATATTGGACCAATCGCAGCAGTTTACGCTAATTCGTCACTTTAACACTGTGATAGTTTTTATTTCAAAAACTGGGTTTATTACGAGTATCCTCCACTGTGTCTAATCACTCGCTTTGACAATGGAAAAATCCTCGATTAATATCACAACCTTTTCTAATGTGGGATTTCTCCTGCTCTAGGGTGGAGCAAGAGGGCGTGTTTGACTTTTACTGACTAAACCCCAAGTTTATTTGTCAATTTGATTGATGAAATATATGTTTATCAGTTGTCTAGTACCTACTCATAACACAAGCTTTGCTTAGCTTGGGACTAGACGGCGTCGTGTGATAGTTACTATTGTGGAATATTATTATACTTAGAATTTACGGACTTAGACGAATTTAGTTTCTCACACCAAACGTCATCAGCCCCCCTACCCAAGTTACGATCGTTTCGTTTCGATTTGCGTCGAACGCCTCGAGTAGACCACGCCTCCGATTCCTTTGTTCTGACTCTGACGTCATCTCAACGCTCAGTCACGTGGTCAGAACAAAGGAATCGGAAGCGTAGCCTACTTCAGGCGTTCGACGCAAGAGAATAATATCTATAATAATATTCCACAACTACCTAACATACAACGCCGCCTAGTCCCAAGCTAAGCAGAGCTTGTGTTATGAGTACTAGACAACTGATAAACATACTTATATATTTTTAAATACATACATAATATAGATAAATCAGACCAGACTCAGAACAAATGATCGTAGTCATCACACAAACATTTATCTTGGGTGGGAATCGAATCCACGACCTCCGGCATAGCAGTCAGAGCCACTAACAACTATACCGACAGGCCAGTCATTTGATTGCCCATCCATGAGCCGACCTTGCTTAACCTTGAAGATCAGCCCGTGCGAATGTTATGACATCACGTAACCACGAGCTCTTCACTTATTATCACGTGATTATCCTGTGAGTAAGCAGTGACGTAACTAAATGTCCGCCAATAACTTTTGGTTTTGTGTTATAGATTTGTCACGCAGTATTATTTTAACGATGTAGGTGCCTTTATGCAGCTGCCTTCCATGACGTGTTGAAATGAGAAAAAGGGATGGAGCTATAAACCATCTATAGCTCCAGCCCTTGAATAGGTCCATTTAGGTCGTAAAAGGGATCGCGTTAAGAGCTTGTGGTAGGGGCCTTCTTTGGGCCTTGCCTGCCAGTCGTTCAGGCCTCAGGGGCCTTCTTTGGGCCTTGCCTGTCAATCGTTCGAGCGAGAAAGAGGGATGTAGTTATACACCTTACATCGCTTAGTTCATTTAGGGTTCAGTTTAGGTCGTAAAGTGGATCGCGTTAAGTGCTCATGACCTGAGGCCCTACCTCAGGTCTTGTTTATGAGCTGCGTGTGGAGATCTGATGATCGCTTAGTCACTAATTAACCAATCACTCGTTAATGTGTGGAAATAAACAAGTTATCGTGTCTTGAGGAAGATTATTATGTGTTTAAATGCACGTATACCACTTTAAACTTTGATTTGAATCAAATTTGAGTCCAATTAAAATTCTGATTCATTTATCTTCCTAAAGTTGATGCTTTCAAATTCAAACATTTTATTTCAGATAAACATCCTTATAATATTAGTAATAGTATATCTTAATTGTACTTAACTGGATAAGGATTAATGCTGTATTGCTTAAAATCGCTTCATATATAAGCCATTATTTCTCGTAAAAAGTAAAGGATAAAAAATGGTTATTGTGGTAAGAGATAGACATTTCGGACTTTTTTGTAGATCTTTTTAAGGTGTACAATACTGTAGTATATTATTTTGATCTATCTCGTAGGGTTCAGCCAGCGTTTGCAATGTAAGCGCAAAAAATGAGTTTATTTACGACATCACATTAGGAACCTCTACAATTACCAGTGTTTTTCTACTATATTATACATGTATTATACATATAAACCTTCCTCTTGAATCACTCTATCTTTGAAAACGAAACCGCTTCAAAATCCGTTGCGTATTTTTAAAGTTCACATTTTTGTTATAAGTATCTGATACACTTAGATATACTCGTACATTTAGTGAACAAATGTTTTTTTTTTTTATATATATTAAAACCAGACACTTCAATTTTATTTAAAATACAAAATAAGCGAGGTAGATGACTAGGTAGGTTTGTGACAAATGTGGCGTACATTTGTCACTTTAAAATAAAATGAATAAATAGTGATATTAGATTATAATAACTAAAAAGTGTAAAATAAATAAAGAAAATAAAAATACCGACTGCGTAAAAAATAACTTTCAATAAAAACTGAAAAGAAAAAAACAACTGAACTGAACTTGTTTTTTTCTTTTCAGTCCAGTAGCGTAGAAAGCAATTTAATTGCATTTGGAACATATAAAATAAAACAAATAATAAATACGGAACATATTGACTGCAGCAGTCGGGAGTTCGGGACCCATGCTAGATGGAATGATGTCTGGTTTATTGTATGGGTCCCGACTGTTGCAGTCAATATGCTCTGTGTTAGTATTTGTCATTTGTTTTATTTATTTTTTACGCAGTCAAGTTTTTTTTTACTATAAAACTTATGTTTTGTTTTATTGACAATAAAAATTAATTTGATTTAGTTCATTTAGTTGTTACACTAAGTAATTTTTTTTCTCTACTTTTTTATGCCATGGAAGCTGTCGCTATTGTTGATCAAACAATAATATACTTTACATTGTTGTGCTAAATGATCCTTTTGTTGTTTTTGTTATCTCCTTTATCGATTTGTTTACTAAAAGATAGCAAGTTTTCCTCACTTCAGAATTGAGATCGGTCTCGGGACGAACGGACGCCTCGTTTAAATCCCTAATGAAGTGAACTCGATGTTTTATTTATTATTGTAAAGACATTGTTGCGTATCGCTATCACGCACTGGAGAGAAATACTTTAAGGTAGGCAGAGTAAGAGTAAGCCTTTTAAGCTTTAATTTAGGGTTTTTCTTAACATTCAATTCGTAAGCTTACCATTTCAATTGCCCCCAGCGCCGACTAAAAAGCGATTTACAAAGATTAAAAATAATAAAAAATAATAAATTGTCCACAGATATCAAAATGAGTAAGCTGTGCAGACAAGTGTCCATCGAGTCCCCTGGACCGACCCTGAGAGAATGCGTGTTCAGTTTCGACGTCCCCGTACCAGATGTGCCCATGTACGGAGCCAGGATACGAGTGGTGTACGCAGGAGCTTGTTACAGGGCCAACAAGACTCGCTCTGCCTCCGTTTGCAGCACATCTTCCATATCGTCCATCGGCAGCCTATCAGGAGAGATGGAAAACTTCGGTATCCACACTCACGCTACTCCTGCGCATATAGGTCTAAGAGATGGTGCCTTGTTTCCCGGCTATGAAGTCGCCGGCGTTGTAGATGCGATCGGTAGGGCTGCAGAACGATTAGACGGAATCAAAGAAGGTTCTAGGATTGTCTTGTATCCCTACGATGGTGTACCTAATGGATATGCGGAGTATATTGTCGTGCCAGATTTAAAGTGCTTAGTTACTGTACCAGATCAGCTGCCGCTGAGCGTTGCAGCAATGCTGCCTACTGGTGCGTTATTAGCGATGAATACTGTGGCCACGGCCGGGGAATGTCTGAAGAAGGTATTGGAGGGCCCGTCGAAGAAAGAAAGCACGACGGTGCTGATCGTGGGTACCGGGGGGCTGGCGCTGTGGGTACTGCGCATCGCTACTCACTACTTCAAAAACGCCTCCTACAACAACCGCATCAGGATCTGTGTGGCGACGCTCAAGGACGAAGGATTCATTCTGGCGAAGGAATGCGAAGAGTAAGTTGAGATTATTATATATCTTAATAGTGTTTAAGCGAAACTAGATTTTCCTGCCGAAACCGAGTTTCGGCCGTAATTGCGTCTGAAATGGCAGCCGAACCTAAACTAGACCGAATCCGTACCCGAAAGTTAGTTCGGACACTAGTGTCGAACGTCGTACTGGTACATCTTATGTTTTCTGTTTAGCTTATCAATCTATGTACGCGTGTCTCTAATAGATGTAGTTGGAATAACATCTGCCAATAAATATTATTTTGATCTTTGCCCAAGGTCGTTGCGGTCAACGTATTGTTTGATTGCATTTGATTTGATAAAACTTCAAAAGGCTTGGCAATTGACACAATTGTTAAACTTTTGTGCTTGTGACAATTCTGTGCCCTGACGATCGCGAAAAATATTCGCACGGTTACAAAGACTATAAATAACATCTCGACAGATATGTATAGAATTGAAAGGCTCTTCACAATTGAAATTGCATTATCAGTGCACAATAGGCGGATCGGTTTTGTCAGGTTTTATTAGTTAATTCGTTTCTAGTTTAGCGCGGGCGTCATTGTGGACTGGACTCGATAAATGATCGAAACTTCTGGAGTCACAGCTACCAACTGTCTAACAACCTAAGTGAAGTTCATACTTGTAAGGACCTAGATTAAGTTGGAGTTGATAAATTAGTTCATGTATTGGAGGTATTGGATTGGATGTTGCACAACATAGTAAAGTTATAGTTGTATATATCTTATTATTATGTAATTCGAGAGAGTTTGACCTTATAATCAGGTAGACTAGGAGATGAGAGGACTGATGAATGATGAATGTCTTTTCTATTAATATCAAATTACAGTATTATATAGGACCGAAAAAAGAACCGAAAAAAATTCCACAACCACTGCTTAAATGCGAAATCGGAATAACCCTAGCTTCAGGATCCCTTTTTACGTTTTTTTTTTGTCACTCCATATTTGTAAACTTTGGGCGTTTCTTCAATACTCCGATGGAATACCCGAAATTAGAGTTTGTAGAAAAAAAAAAAAAATGATATGTGCTTACCTGATGCCTGAAAATAAATTTATAAAATATTAGATATTGAATGTTTATATAACCACATTGGGCCATTATAAAAATAGCCCAACGACCATACAGCCCAAGGAACTAAGCGATCGACTGTTCTTTATTTGTCGCAGAGTGAATGTAGTCCAATGGAACGAGGACCTGTATGAAAAGCAGCTTATCGAGAGGACGACGGACTCGTGTGGGGGTCCAGTTGACGTGGTGATGAACTTTGGCACCACCTCAAGATCCCTGCACCGTTCTTTGCAATGCCTTGCTCCGGTGAGTAGAAATATATTATTCCTTTGTAGCAGATATGTATAAAAACTAATTGATGTGGAACAATAACACGGTACTGGTACTGACATGTATGTCTCTGATTACCTGTTACGAATGTCAAAGATCTCAATATCAGAATCCTGATGCTTTTTTTTACGTGTGATATCATCAAATGAATCCTCCCACTCTGGGTGGAGGGAATGTCAGTCTTTTTCCGACTATAATCCAGTGTTCCTTTAGTTGCCTTTTGAGAGGGCCAGGCCAACTCTTTGGAGTAATCCCGCAGCTCACGAATCCTGATGCTGAGACCCACAAAATGATATGAACGGACCAACACTTTAACGTGCTTTCCAAGATACGGGGAGCTGTCAGTATGTAGAGAATGGTCATCGCCATCTGATTGATAACCATTCTCTCTCTCGAGCACCAGCTGCTGAGGCGGGTCCGTACCTGTCTCAGCAGCTACTAAACTTGAAGACCAAGCACCTCTGGCAATATGGTCATCTACATATACAAAAAAAGAAGTAAAAATGTGGAGACATTTTCAGTTGGCGTAACTACTAAACTGACCCTGTTCATATTTTGCACACATAATCTTTAAAGGTCTGGTCAACATATAGGTTATTAGTACATTATGATATAAGTGTGTAATGTTAGTGATTACCGTCGAGGCGGTATATAGACCCGAGCCGTGGCGAGGGTCTTAAGAGAGCCAAGAACGGTAATCATTAATTACTCACGTGTGTCATATGACGTTTTACAATACACTTGTGAAGAAAACAACAGTAAAACTAGTAAAATTTTCTGTGACATGGCGGTAAAAATCTGTTTTCTGTTTTCATAACGCGCGCATCATTTATTTTATTTACCCTTAGAGGAAGGCTAAGGTATTCTGATCATACTGCCTAGTCTTACGTTTATGCACCGTTTATGTTTTCTTGCGTGAAAAGTTTTTACGATAATGTCTTTCGTAGTGTCAATAGTATATGGATGTAACATTTTAATGATTTTGTATTATTTAATTTTATTTAATTAAGTAATACAGCCACTGAACTTAACTGGAATAAAAAAAAAAACACGCCAAAATCCGCGCGCATCTGAAAATGGCGGCCAAAGACTAAAAAAAAAAATGTTTAAGGTACGATTTATTTATTAAGTGTTTTTTATTAAATAAATCGTTTGTACAAGATAAATTTGTCCATTTTAACTTGTAAATTGGAAGAAATATTATAAGTTAGTAAGACACTAATTTATATAGGTACTTATTGAACGGGAATTTAATTCGAATTCAAAATTTGTTTTGCGAACAAAGAGGTTAAACAAAAAGGTTTTAACTACATTA
The DNA here is from genome assembly GCA_961205895.1 of Mythimna pallens. Lineage (NCBI taxonomy): Eukaryota > Metazoa > Arthropoda > Insecta > Lepidoptera > Noctuidae > Mythimna > Mythimna pallens. The sequence continues at coordinate 5,223,599 of OY540824.1, forward strand.
TAGCACTAGTGCGTAATGGTAATCAAAATGTCACAGGTAACGAGTGCCATTATATACCTAAGTGCAGTGCAATAAGAGTCACTTTCTGAGCAAGTGTGTTGTAAAAACTATTACGCTATTTGCTATGTATGGGAGGTGAGCACTATAAGAATGATATCTAAAGATTTTTTTAATTCTTTCTGAAATTAAAAGCAAATTCTGTTTTTCTTCTTAGGTGAGTTGCTGTGTTGTTGCTTCTTTGCCTTGCCTTACAGGACCCCGGGTTTCTCTCTCAGAAGCCAGCCCATGATCCCAGTAGGCCTCGGCTCTGAACTCGCCTTTGTGAATTAACTTTCCTTCTGTCTTTTGTATTTAATGTGTACAAAAGAATAAGAATCTATTATTTCTCAGGGTGGCGTGGTGCTAGTAACAGAAGACGTTGGGGAGCATCTTCTGCCCAAGTTTGCGAAGAAGGCTGAAGACATGAACGTGAACATAGAAATCGTTCCCAACGGTTCTATAGAACTGCTCAAGAGACTGGTGACTCTGGTGGCTAATGGTGAAGTAAGTATTTAAGCTATTTTTCCTGATTCAAAGAAAGGAACAGCACCTTACATAATACAGCTGTGATGCATGCGCTTCCCTCTTCACAAGTAAACACGGAAGTAACCACTACTACAGAACAACAGTCTATAATATTTCCACTAACGGGGCATTAGACTTCTATTTCAGTGGGAGTGGATCCACCAGGCAGGCCCAGTGCGGGTTGCTGGAAGTCACATGTCTTTGTTTGAGTTCCTGTTACATACCTACCGGTTTTACCAGAATCATTTTCAGCGTTAATACACAATTTTTAAGGTTCACATTAACATAATTTTGCTACGCGATTATCGATTAAGGCGATTGAGCATTAAAGAGTTCAGCTTTGTAGAACTTCGTCTGTCTTGTGTACCCTGTGTGATGTAACCCTGAAGTCATGTTTCGAAGGCTTCATTTTCCATTGGTTAGCTTCAAACTAGGACCATATTGTCATGATTATTTCGCCAATATATCAAATTTCAAATAATCCCTCGGGTATTAAGTCGTCAAAGTGCGGAAAGTCCACTTCTTTCGTTAGGTGGTAAGGTAACATATAAATCTTATTACGTACTGATCATAGTAGTTCATTATCATCATCATTTCAGCCGAAAGACGTCCACTGTTGGACATAGGCCTCCCCCAAATGTCGCCACAAGGAACGGTCCTGTGCGTCTCGCATCCATAGGATCCCCGCGACTCACGCCAGGTCTTCGGTCCACTGTCTTTCGGTGCGTGGGCGCCACTAGAGATTCTTTCGGCCCTATCGACCATCTGTTCCGCGAGCAATGTGCCCTACCCACTGCCACTTAAGTTTGGCGATAGGTTTGGAAATAGCGGTTAAAATGCCCTAAATTCAGTAAACGGTCAAGTCACCGTGACCATGGTAAGATAGGTATTTTTTAGTCCATCGCCTGCAACCCCGCATCTAAATGTTAACATCAGTGTACTCATTCAAATTGTGGAGAATCAGAAGCAACTGATAGGCTCCACGTCCCTCTTTAATTCCACCATAATCATAGAAAACCATGGATGTACCAACTTGATAAAGTTGGTACATCCATGGTAATGTAAATGGTTATCTGGCAAACGTTCCCTTAGATCGTTTGTCAGAATTACCGTGGCCCTAGAAAGCAAAGAGAAAATGAAGGAATATAGGAAGATTTTAGTCAGTAAGAGTAACAGGCCCTCTCGCTCAACCTTAGAGCGAGAGAAGTCATCTGATGATATACCACGTCAAAATATAGATGAACCAGAAGATGAGGAACATCGATATGCTCATGAAGACATTAAAGAAGCACAAAGAGTGTATCGATTGCCACTAATGCCACAATTTGTCTAAGCTAACTGATGGTAACAAGTAAATAGCGGGGACGAAGGCGTTGGACTACAGATCTACCACTATTGGCACGATATATATACCGGGCTACAAATTGCACTGATTGATTCACAAGGGGGCAATTTGCTCCCTCAATGCAAGGCCAATTTAGACCAATTTATTCAATTGCAGTGTTAACTTCCAATCTCGGTACATATTTCATTCTTGACGGTGCATATTACCAGTGCAATTGGTCGTGTGTGTCCACCAGATAACACTTCTGTTTGCGTCTCCTCCCGGTTAATCGATGAAAACGTTTGCGTAAGTCAATTTATTGCAATAATTCTGCTAAGATTTTGTGTTCTGTTGAATTTTCTGGCTTACTTATGATTTGTTTTTTTTTTGGTCTTTTTTATACAGGAAACTCGTTCCTGGTTTATTTTATACGAAATTTTGTCCACTGGTTTCGGATTCGTCTGGTTGCTCTAGAGTTTTCTAAATTTCTTACGGACTGTCAGATATATTTTTTTTTATTTTGCTGTCTATTTTTTTGTGATTAACATCATTGCAGCCTGTTGTACAACCTCTGATGGTACAGTACTATTTTGTCATCATATAGCGAGAATTTATTTTATTTCCCTAAGCGTATTTCGTTTTCATTTTATTCTGTCTTAAATTTTATGAACAATAATTTATTCAATTCTTTATTTCTGCCTAAATCATTTACATACTTCATTTTATGCTAGCTGTACATGGTTTAAACGAATTGATCTACTTTGATTTAAAGACTCAGAAACTAGACGTGACCTTGAATAATTCACTTTCATATTTACTTCATACAATTGAGACGGTTCATACAAATTTTCATGTAAGTATATATATGTACTTTTAGATGTTATCAAATTTTTCGAAGAACAATAAACACTATATGGCAAATAATTATACAGTTTTGTGAAAACACAGATTTCAATATTATCGCGTGCAATTATTTGGAGTAGAACACGCGAGGTTTCGTTATCTACGAAGGTCGTTCGATGCTCATGAGAATTTTACCGGTAGGTGTATAAGAGGTGATAAATAACTGTTTATCAGGCTCTCGAAACTAATGAAATAGTCAAGTGTGTGCATTGAGATAAAAGAGAATTAATTTCGTTATTATTGAGGATCCTTTATCAATCATTTATTCGTTTTATTTAGTAACTTTAAGGACACTGATGTGTTGTCCAAACATTCTGTATTCGCAGCCTTCTTTCATCCCCTGATGATAAAGAAGAAGAAATGAAGAAGTGGTATACGGAGTACAGGTCCACCTGTTATTTGATATACTTCTGCATTCATTTTCTAGAAGATAACCTAGCTTCATCAAAAAATACAGAACAGGAACTGGGGCCGTGCGAGCGAGAAAGAGGAATGCAGCTATACACCCTATATAGCTCCATCCCTTTAACAATTCAGTTTAGGTCGTCAAATGTATCGCGTTAAGAGCTCATGGTTGGGCCTCAGATGAGACAGTATTAAGCTGGCTGCCATGCGGTCAGAAAAAAGTCACGTTTTAGTCAACACGAAGTCGCTGATGCTAGACAGCAGTGGTGGCCCTGTGGTAACGGTCCCGACTTACGAGTTGTAGGTCACGGGTTCAAACTCTGCCAAACGCAAAACATCGTGAGGAAACTGGCATGTCGCGAAATCAAAATTTGAAGACATTTGACATCCACCAACCTGCACTGGGCCCGCGTAGTGGATTACGGCCCATTCCCTCTCCTAGAGAGAAGGCCTGAGTCCCAGCTGTGGGAACATTATAAGGCTGACTATGCCATACTATATGCTATAAAGTCGCTTCTCCCTCTATCCTCCACACGTACAAGGAAAACAGAATTTTGCAGTATCCTGTTATCATTTAACCGGTGGTTGTTATTAGATAACCGTCTGATACGATCTCTCAATCGTCTGTGACGCCCAGTTGGCCGTGACTTGTAGAGAACAATTGAAAAAATTACAGTCCTCACTGCCGCGTCGCTCGGTCAAGTTCAAAGTCAGGGTTAATTTGTGGGTTAAAATATCTACGTGAAAGTCGTTCAGCTTACGAGTGCGGTGTGTGTGTTTCCTGATAGCAACAACTTATGTAACTCCATCATCGGCCACATAATCGCTTATAATTAGGTTAGATATTTGGTCAAACGCGAGCCCATGCATAATAAGAAAAGAAAAAGCCAATATACGTGGGGTTTAGTCAGTAAAAACATAGGTGGGTTTTAGTCAGTAAAAATACGGGTGAGTTTTAGTCAGTAAAATACAGGTGAGTTTTAGTCAGTAAAATACAGGTGAGTTTTAGTCAGTAAAATACGGGTGAGTTTTAGTCAGTAAAATACAGGTGAGTTTTAGTCAGTAAAATACAGGTGAGTTTTAGTCAGTAAAATACGGGTGAGTTTTAGTCAGTAAAATACGGGTGAGTTTTAGTCAGTAAAACACGGGTGAGTTTTAGTCAGTAAAATACAGGTGAGTTTTAGTCAGTAAAATACAGGTGAGTTTTAGTCAGTAAAATACGGGTGAGTTTTAGTCAGTAAAATACGGGTGAGTTTTAGTCAGTAAAATACGGGTGAGTTTTAGTCAGTAAAATACGGGTGAGTTTTAGTCAGTAAAATACAGGTGAGTTTTAGTCAGTAAAATACAGGTGAGTTTTAGTCAGTAAAATACGGGTGAGTTTTAGTCAGTAAAATACAGGTGAGTTTTAGTCAGTAAAATACAGGTGAGTTTTAGTCAGTAAAAGTCTGATACGCCCTCTCGCTACACCCATAGTGGGAGAAGTTGTTTACTGATTTCCCACCTCAAAAAACTCCACCTCAAAGTGAAGGTTTGTGCTTCATCCTCGCCACATTATTGCATTATTATTTATTGTACGTACAACTATAGAGGGGCATTCTAAAATCAAGATTTCACGACGACGATTTTTTTCGAGTGATTTTCAAGATGCACGTAGCGGAGATGAGAATGTTATGATGGATGTGTGGTGTGACGAGAATGGATAAAGTGAGAAATTAGTATATTAGGGGAAGTTTGAAAGTGGCGCCAGTGACTGAAAAGTTGAAAGGGAATCGTTTGTCTTGGTATGGTCATGTGAACAGGAGGGATGAAACGCATGTTACTAAAAGAGTTATGAGTTTACATATGGATGGATGGAGAGGGAGAGGGAGACCAAAGAAAAGATGGATGGATTGTGTGAATAGTGATATGAAAGAAAAGGAAGTTAGGGATAGTATGACAAGTGACAGGGCAGAATGGAAGAAGAAAACGTGTTGCGCCGACCCCAAATAACACGGGACAAGGGCAGGAAGATGATGATGATGACAACTAAAGAATGACATTCGCTGCCGGAGCCTGTTTTTCCTGATAGCTTCAACCTCGGTGTTTAAGTCAAGAGTCAGTAGGTTCCTTCTAAGCAAGCGGGCTACATTTTCGATCACATCATTGCTTACCATTTAGGTGAGATAGTATTTTTAAACGCAATTCTGTGATTAGTACTGAAAGTAAGCATTGCCAAGTTTATTTATTTGTAAATGTTCCGTTAAAGATGGGAATAACAATAACAATAAATTTTTGAAGGTTGCGAAAAAAAAATCTGTGCTTGAATATTGTGATGATTGACAGACTTACCCCGTAGTTAGGGTTAAATAAATAAAATAATAATATTTATTTCAGACTTTCATAATCCATAATGCTAGTAACTGAAACTTAAAAATATATTAGTACAGTATCAAAACGCATAAATCATTTACTTAAATACACGGTGCGCTAGGTTTAATTTATTAAACATCAAGCGAACTCCGGCGTTCACTCTATGGATATTGAATAACTGTTAGTGGTTTGTAGTGGATACCGTCCTCTAGAGCTGCGCTCTCGGCCCTCAGAGGACGGTATCTGCCGGATGAACTCGCGATAAACCAAGTAGTGGAGCAGAGACCGACTTCACGCATGCGCCACTCGTCGCGCATGCGCGCACACTTGTATCATTGTAATGAACCAATATTTAAAAAATACCCAATACGAGGATAATGTGATAACCACTATTGATTGATGATTGTTTTTTCAATTAATTAAACACCAAGCGAGTTGTGTCTCTAATTACGGTACCTATTTGTCTTCCTATTGTGTCTCTAATTACGGTATTCGAAAGGTTTAATATAAATAAAAAATAAATCGACAATTAGTTAAAAAATATTTCCTTTATTTATCTTAGTAGGTATATGTCACTAAAATAACGTAAATTGTCATCAGATCGAACCGCCGCCACACTCCGTGTTCCCCGCGGAAGAAGCTCAAGAGGTCGTGAGGAAGCTGGGCAACTCCGAGATCAAGGGGCGCGCTATTCTGAAGTTCCACAACATCGACTAAGCTTCATCAGACTACCGACACACTGTGAAATTTTATTATTTTTTAGATTAGACGGTACGTAGCACGTATAGTTTAGATCTTTGAACATTTGGAGACTGCGCCTTCACTTGAGGGTCTAACCCACCCTCAAGCTCTTTTGAAGGGCCAAGAAAACATCTGGCAGAATCAGCTGTCGTTCAAGAATCGTGTGGGACTTGTATCGTCGGAACTCACCATCTTTCAGACGCTGCAGAACCACCTGGAGCGACAAGGAAACCTTGGGACACCATAGAAGCTGACTACTGAAATTATTTTTTATTAGATTATAAGTTGATGTTAACCTGATTACTATCGAGTTACTTCTGTAGCAATAACCAAAGTTACAAAAAAATAATAATCTAGATATTACATCGAGCCATTTTTGGACTAATTCTCATTAATCGCGAATGTTTTAAAACTTCTGTTTCGTGACTTCGTTATTCAGCTCCGGATTTCTTCATGGGTCTCGGTGCGGAATTAACTGATTCTCACGAAGAATGCAAGCTTTCCAAGAGATTCGTTCTTAGCTTGTTGCGAATTCTGTTTTTTCTTATAATCGTATATGCAAAGCGAACCGTCATCAAACCTCTTGTATTTACTGCTGGCGTTTACATCGGCGTTCTGATGATTTTGTTCCACTGCTGAGCGGCTACTCTTTACGAAACGAGATACTTGCTGATCTAGAGCACAATCTGTGAACCTAACACTAAAAATATTCATGTCTTCATCAAAAATGACTCTTAAAAACGTTCTGTCCAAAATTTGGAAAAATATCTTAAAGCGTTTTAATAAATCGAATTAAGATTGTGAATGCCGACAGATGGCAGTGACTTGTAGATTCTGTTCGGCAATAAGACCGATCATCAGTTGGTGGATCTCGGTTTCTATAACTCAATACCCGGTTTTCAGCACAGCAGAACTATTATCTGTCTTGGAAATCATTATTATTATACCGAATAACATTGAGCCAATGATTCAAAATTGTCTTAACTAATTGATTTTTAGTACCTAACGAGTAAACATTTTAGATCATAGGTGAGAGTTACAACTGTCCGTGGTGTGTATCTAATGAAACACCTATTAGATAATAAGCGTAAATTTAAAAATCTTGCGGCGCTAGGAAACCCGTACCACTTACCCATGACGAATTACTCTAAGTTTTGATCAATAGCTGAAGAATTGACTCCAAAGATCAAAAGGTCCAAGTCCAATTTTCCCGCTGAGCTATTGGTGCTCTTTGAGACTATCAAACGCAGAAAAGAAGAGAAAGAACGCTTAATAGTGAATGCCATGTTGATTTGCGATAGTATTTCTATGACGATATGTATGTGGTGGCTTTCAAACTTTATTTAAAATTCCACCACCAAACTTTCCGTGGAAAACTCGCGAAGTTCTAGACAAAAATACATAAGAAAACTGACGATGGCGGGGGCTACCATAACACGTTGCTCCACTGTCAAAAAACCGTCTGTCGACAACAGTTAGTCAAAGACACTGTGCACTGCGCCCGATTCGAGACAGGAAAATCCAGGCTTTAAAAAAAAGCTTTAATTGTCGTTTAAGTGTTAAAAAATTAACCTATGATTTATGAATTAGTGATGAAGGCTCGTGTTCGAAACAGGCGTAGTGCACCGAGTTCGATACAGATTACAATACAGATTCCGCGGTCCCTATTCTCTCGAGTGCGGATCGGCCGGAGGGCACATGCTTCAATGCGCATCATATTACGGCTACTTCGAGTCTTATTCTCTCGGGTTCAGATGGAAGGGAGGGCGCCTGCGTCGGTTTTGACAGTAATGCGGCTTCTGGGATCCATTTTGTCTCGAGGACTGATCCGGAATGCTGTGTTAGCTATGCCGTACTAATATAATCTTGAAGAGTTACCATCTCATTGCCTTATTTTTTTAATGTATGTCTCATACAATTACCATGAGTCTGAATTTTGGATCTCAAATCGGCTTTCAATATCTCCAATCCTCCTACTATTATGGTGATTATCGCTGTTCAGGGTATTAAACTAAACTAATTAATGATATTTTTAAAACTAGTTTCTGCTAACTGCCTTGCTAATTAGTATTTCCCCTCATAAATTTGGCTATGATGGAGCGACATAGTAGTAGAAAGATAAAAAACCTAAACCTATAAAATATATTATTCTTATGTATGTCCATCCTTGGAGTTCAAGCTTTCTCCATACCAAATTATATCAAAATCTGTTCAGTAATTTAACCGTAGCGTAACCGTGAAGCGTAACAGACAAAGTTACTTTCACATTTATAATATTAGTATGGATATGGATTACTGTAGTCCGTAAAGTTTCATAAAAATCCTTTGGAAAGTTTTTGCGTGAAAAAGTTAGAAACATTCATCATTTTTTTTCATTTATTCTTTATGTTTATTTATTTTTTTCATTTATATTAAAACTAACATTTATATAATTAAAGCAGTAGTTGGATATATTTGAATAGAATTTTCTTTGCTTTTCTTTCGCTTTTTACCCGGTAAATAAATACGTTCTAATTAGCACATTGTTACCCACGCACACTTTATCATTACAATTTGACTGGCCTGACAGTCTAGTGGTTAGTGGCCCTGACTGCTAGTGGGTCCCATTCTCACCTAAGACAAATGTTGGGTGATGAGCACGATCATTAGTTCTGTATCTGGCTGTAATTTATCTATAATATGTATGTATTTATAAATAAATATATGTATGTTTATCAGTTGTCTAGTAACCATAGCAGAAGCCCTGCTTACTTTGTTACTAGATGGCAGAAAAAAATATTTGTTCTGGCACTTTGTTCCTCATTTGAATCATTCATTTTATGATAGACCTTTTTAATTAAGCTGCCCTTTTTAGGATCCTAACTATGTAGTTTCATTTTTAAATACATTTTTTAAGTTTATTAAATATTTTTTTATGTTTTAATGTAGTTTAGTTACCCACTTTGATTGATTCTCTTTGCATTACATTAGATTAACATTGGCTAATATATGTAGATATGTTAGGTAAGTTTACATTTTAAATTATTATAAAAATCAAGATTCTAGTCGATATATATGTCGTTTCAAATATCTAACTCAAAACTCAACTACAATTTAAAATTATAACCTGCGATTTGCGTGTCGGACTTGCCCATTTAGGATTCCATCCATATCTATGTGGGAATAATATTGTTCCATGACCAGACTTAATTTAATTTATTTATTATATATATATATATATATAAATAATAACACTATATTTGATAGTAAATTTCTCATATATTTATTTTGGCCTGTACAGCTCCGTAGCCCTAAAAATAACAAAATAAATTGAACAGACACATTGAATACGTCCTAAAATTAAAAAAAAAACTGCAAAGTTAAATTTAGTAGATAAAATCGATATATAAAATCCATAAAACTAATTCATTTAGGTTAGGTTAGGTTAGATATGTAAGTAGGCTTTGTAAATTAATAATTTGAGGTTATTACATGGTTTTAATTTTATAGTTATTTCATTATGTATATTTTAGAAAAAAGTAAGTTTTTAAATAAGCTAACAATAAAGATAACACAAAAAACAAAATCCTACTCACTCAATTTTTATAACAATGATGATTGAAATGATTATTTTTGTACAATACAAACAACAAATCTAAATAATTCGATTCTATTCTAAATATCACCAAAAATAAATATTTTTCTGAAAACCATTTCAAATATTTGTATTTGGAAGAATAGGCGAGTAGTGGGGAGCCTCTCGCTATCTCTTTTCTACGCGCGTAACCTAATGGCGGTGACGTCACATTGTAATCTGTGCATTATTTTTCTGTAACTTGACAGTTTCTCCCTCCACCAGATTTGACAGTATACTAACTTACTTAATTTTGAACGGATTTGAAAAATTCTTTCTATTTGTAATATAATTTAAAAAAATGAGTCAAGTACCCAATGATGGACAAGTACAAAACATCAATTGTTGAAACAAAATTCATTGAAACAATTGATGGTCTGTCCTCTTAACTAGTTTGTTTACGAAAAATTATATGACCACCATGAGTATCAGTAATCAGGACCAATCAACCTCTAGAAACATTGGTTGATCATAATTTTATGAATAGCATTTGGCTATTTTTGCCGAACCATATTTTGAAATAAGGCTTTTCAAGTTCTGTGTAACTGCGGAGTCTAAAAATAACTTACAGCTCATTGACTACCAAATCACTTGGCTTGGCTTGTGTGAATACGAATTAATTTGAAATTCAGCAGATAACGCATAAACTTGGTTAGTAAAAAAATATTATCATTTAGGCTCGGCGCAAACCGGCCACCGACCGCAGCCATCAGTGTTTGTAACAGTGTCAGAAGCGAGCGACAGACACCGGTGTTCTGAAGCCGCATTTTATAACCCGCTCCCTGCTGCGGAGTCTTACTATGGACGAAGTGTGTAATATGTAGAACGTCTAACAGTTAATTGCGCGATAGTTGTGCAGTGCGACAGTGGCGGGTGTCGGTGTTTTGTGTGGCCTGTAGCGACCAAAGGTGGCGAGTCGCGGACACTGCTGTAACCAGTGGCCGCCACCGGTTGGTTACACGTGTGCGGCACGTTTATACATAAAATATTTGATAAAGTTGCTGTCGCTAGCCAGCAGTGGCTATGGTCGGTGGCCCCTTTGCGCTAAGCCCTAAAGTGCCGTGTGATCCCCGACTTAGAATATAACACCTCCTTCTTCACGGATAGGTGTCACAAAAAGGCGACTAAAGGAACCAAGTAAAGTATTTTCAATACTCTAATTCAAAAACTAATTCCTAACTTCTACCTCACCGCTTTTAGGCACGCAATGTAGTGTAATATCGCACTGGTGCGGAAAAATGCTCCGGCTAAGCCTATTTAATTTATTATATCAGGTTAGTCTCTGGATAGTTCCCACAAATCACCGGGCAACCTCACGAAAATCGACCTTTTCGCCTGGATAAAATTGACTACAGCAAGCACTCAATTTTATCCAGGCGGCGTTTATGAAATTGCAGCTATTTTCTTCAAGTAAATGTGTTGATAAACGTTAATTGATACAAGTGCGCAAACTGTCATTGCATCCGAGCCTAAACCGAGGTCGTTATGGAGCCGAGAGACAAAATGAACTATTTCTTATTGGTGAGAAATCATCGAATAACTAAAAAAGAGAAAGAAAAGAAAGAAAGAAAATTGCGTTTATTTGGCATTACAAAAAGAAGAAACAAAACACCTTAAAATTAAACAAATAGTACATTGAGTAATGCCAAAAGGGCCTCAGCTCAGCATAATGCCAAATGGTAACACAAGGTCACCACCTGACGCTGATTTTCAGCTGCAACCCTTGGGTGCCATATACTTGAAAATAGGAAATATTCATTAAAATCTAAAAAGGTTCTGTGCAGAAACCAACTAAAAGAAAATGTTGCAATACTTATTTATAAAACAGTCCAAAAACATTTATGTGCCCATTTATAACAAATAATAAAACTGAGATATCATTTAACAATATTAGAAACAGAGGGAGGCTCTTTGCGTGGAGCGAGAGGAATGAGTGTCAGACTCTTACTGATTAATACCCACCCGAGTTCCTTTAGTTTCCCTATGCGTCTAGGGCCACGGTAAATCTTTCGAACAGTCTCGCAGAAGGTAATTAACCTTAAGTCTTCAATCTTTACCTTATGTGGTACCTTATACCCTGTGGTCTATTGGAATACCCATTTTCGATTTTGGATGCTAATATGTACTTTTATCATCGAACGATCTAACTAGGTATATAAAGAACTTTCCTCTCCCTAAAATGCACTGATTGCTTGAATATGTATTGTTAGTGTGGTCACAAAGTAGTGTTGTAGTAATTGTACAGGGTGTGTCATTGACATCGACGCACAAACGAATACATGGATCCAGTACAGGATTCTGGACCCCAGCCCCCCTAGCCAAGTTACAATCGTATCGTTCACGCCAAACGCTTCGAATAGGCCACGCCTCCAATTCCTGAGAGACGTCGAATTGTTGAGATGACGTCAGAACAAAGAAATCTATCGAAAATATTGGTGGTGAAACTTTTTGTTTTCTTTAAATTTAAACGTGTAAAATCGTTAATCTAACCAATCCCGATGATATTTAATTTTCAAAGTAATTCATTCTTTTTTTTTTACTAAAAATGTTAGAATAGAGATTTTATAAAGTTTAAATTAAAAAACGTAAAGATTTTTGATTTTAAATTAGGAAAAAGCCGACGAAAAATTCCACCACTGGGGATCCAGAATCATGTACTGAATCCGTGGTATTCGTTAGTGCGTCGATGTCAAAGACACCCCGTATATATATAGGTTATAGGATCATTTCAAGTTACGATTTATTTTTAACCAAGTCTTTGTATAACACTAAATTGATTAAGGATCTTCCTCGTAGGCTAAATAAGGTAGGTACTCGTTTTTCTTCACGATCGTTTGCAAGTTGTATAGTTATAGTGTTGTCATTTAGCGTTTAGTAATCGAGCTTTAAAACCCGGTTATAGTATTTTAATATTTTTTTATCTACTAGATCCTGCATGTAGCCTGTCTTAGTGTTTAGCCAGACTACAAAAGCGCGCGGCGCGGAAAACTCAAACATAAACACTTCTTTGGAGTGTCCACAGTAGGCACGTGAGCGCGGGACGCACGCGGGCAACTCTCGACATAGCACGTTCATACAAGTAGGTAGCCGCAATGAGCGAACGAATGGCGAGCGACAACTGCGTGAGAGCAGCCGTTAAGCCGCTAAGTTACAACCATTTCGTTTCGATTCTCATTTCGTTGATCGCCTCGAGTCGGACACGCCTCCTATTCCTTTGACCTCGTGACTGAGCGTTGCGATGACAGCAGAACAAAGGAATCGGAGGCGTAGTCTACTCGAGGCAATCGACGAAAAGAGAATCAAAATGAAATGGTTGTAACTTGGCTAGAGGGGCAGGCATCTCGAGCTAGATCGAGCTAACTGCGTGCGTTGTTGTGATGGCTTGACTGCGGACAGGCACAACGTGCGCATTCCCGCACCGCGCCGCCAGTCTGGTTAAGCACTTGTGATTAAATCTATACATACTCGTATTTCAGTAGGTAATATCTTCAATTGATCAGTTTTCGCCGACACCAATGATCTCCAATTAGTCATTTTTCATTCGAAACAAAAGCATCGTAGTTATTTCCTCATAAAGGGGCCGTTCAAGTATTACGTAAGCAGTTTTTTTTTTTGCAAATAATTTCCCTCCCCCTCCCCCTGGTCAGATCAAAAGTAAGCAAAAACCCTTCCCCCCATTCTTACGTACACATGAATTTTACAATGTGTTCTAGTTTCGTTATCAATTTAAGAGCAGTAGTTATAAATCTAGAAATAAGGAATTGACTTAAAGGCTTGAAATAGAGGAACAAAATGAACTTCATTTCAAATTTTGGCATACTAATTCAGTCCATGACACACGAATACATGATTTTAAGGGCCTGTATACACCACGATTTTTAAACGCGCCGTTGACGCGCGTTTGTAGCGATACAGACGCGATACGCACGCGAGTCAGATGCAGCCTGTAAACCGTTAATAGGATAAAAGTGCGCCGTCGAAGCACGTTTATAAAACTCGCGTCAATGACGCGTTTAAAAAGCGTGGTGTGCACAGGCCTTAAGTCTTCAATGACATTGGAAGTTTTCTGCTCAGTGATGTGTGATATTGGAACATCGACATCGTTCCTCCACCCCCCCCCCCCGTAGTGATTACGTAATACTTGAATGACCCCAAACCACATATATTATTAGTTAATTAAATAAATAATTAATCGTAGTCATAAGCATTATAATCCCGCGTACCTCATTAATGTAAGTAGGTAGTTAGCTCATTCAAGTAAGATATAATCGATATCAGATATCAGCATCAATGGTTAGCTACAATGCGTCAGCATCGCCCTATGCATGGTAACAAGACTGTAGATCAAATCGGTAATGATAACGTTTGCGAGCGCACGCTAATTTTAGCACCCTATCTTATGAGAGATTCGCTGCTGCTCTACAGAAAACTATACTATAATTCGCGATATAGACGCTATAGTGGACCGAACTTTAGAAAGGATTAATACTCAGTGGATAAGAGAAAGTACGATAGGATTTTGGCTCCGATTCTAGTCCGATCCAAAATCTATAAAAACCCAAAACATGCTTTTTTTTTTTTTTTTTTTTTTCCGGTGGGAAAATCATCTTATGACATCCCCCGCTCTTGGGCGGGGCGGGAGATAGTGTCAGACTTTTACTGACTAAAAACCCACTCCTGTTCCTTCGTTGCCTTTCGTACCAGGGCCGAGTCTTCCTTTCAGAATCAGACCCTTGGCCCCAGTAGGCTTCGACCCTGCTGGGCCCCTACAGTTGCTGACATCTCCTTGAGGCGCGCGTGGAACAGCACGCGCCTTTGACGACTTGGGCTTGGTCCGGACGGTTACCGGACGGTCGGACGGCAAGCCACCCATTGCTCGCCGTCCGCAAGCCCGCGCCTACGGTGGCCGGAAATCGGGATCGGAATCCCGGCGGCGGTTGGGGCGTGAGGACCGCTGCCTCACGCGATCGGCCGCCTCCTTTGCAAGCATTACTGCTTCGCAGAAGGAGGCGACCGCCTGCCACTCCTCCTCGCCCCGGACCATGGCCTGTACCAAGGCCCGGCGCGAGAGATCGCCGCCGCCAATTACCCCCACGAGGACACGGCGTTGCTCTGCCCAAGCGGGGCACACCTCCACCGTATGCTCCACCGTGTCCTCCGGGCGGTCCACACAGTGGCGACACCCGGGCGTCGCTTCCGCACGAATCCGGTGCAGGAACTTCCCGAACTTACCGTGTCCGGTGAGGACCTGCGTCATGCGGAAGGTAATGACGCCGTGTTGCCTTTCCAGCCACTCCTCAAAGAAGGGACTTACCGCCATAATTACGGCGTGCCCAACCCAAAACATGCTAAAGAAGATATCGGTTCGGAGGTATAATATGTCGATAATTCATGGATTATTAGATGAGGACTGAATGACGTAATAGTAGATTGTATTGTACATTAACTTTAGAGAAGGATTTTTGATAACGTAACTAAACATGACTTAACAGCGATAGTCACCTATTTTAACAGCGATAGTCACCTATTTAACAGCGATAGTCACCTATTTAACAGCGATAGTCACCTATTTAACAGCGATAGTCACCTATTTAACAGCGATAGTCACCTATTTTAACAGCGATAGTCACCTTTCACCAGTCGCATTGAAAAAATATCAATAAAAATCTGCAATTATCAAACCGCGCTTGTATAATGTAAACGGCATTATAAGTCGCATATTATACAAGTATCGCCTGTAAAGGCTTACGTTCCTTTACCCATAACACTTGCGTCACGCGCATAAGAGAAAATTCCTGATATATGTAAAAAAAAAAACGAATTATTTGCTCAAAGGGTTAAGTAAACTACTTTTTAACACTTTGACCGCCTACGTCGGTTATATCCGACAAACACTCCATCTCGTCAGCTCTTTTGTCACATATGGGGATTGAAGAGCTAAACGAGACGGAGTATCCAATCGCAAAAACACGACCCTGGCAAATAAAATACGAAAACACTCGTCGAACTAATCCGACGAAAGCAGCTAAAAGGTTAAACCTAAAGTCTAACGGTGGCCGAGATACAGAGCTAGAACTTTCGTGATAAAATATCGGAGACAAGCAATAAAAGACCTAAAAGTTTTTTTTAAAGACCGATTAAATAAATAATAGCTTTTAAAAAGTATAGCGTAGCGTGGACTGCGCGCATGTCTGTACACAGTAGCATAGGTTACGTCTGCTTTGCTTGAGTTATTCACGTCATCGTGTCCCAACAGATGATAACGTTTGTGATGCTAACAAAGATCCAATGTCACAACATTATACAATGTAAATAGTTTTATATAAGTCATGTAAACGCGTGTCTACTGTAGAATACACCGATGGGATATGAGCAAGCTGAACAGTTTTCTGACCAGTTTATGATTTTGCCAGTTTTCTAGTTTTTCATGAAATAAAAAAAAATTTAAACATTATTTCGTAATTATTTATTGCTTTGGATAGAAGGAAAAATAGAAAAGTTAGAATGGATACCGATAAATTATGTCAATTTTCATATATTCAGTGAAGTGTTTTGGTCATTTAGTTATTTAATGTGTGATGAGTTTATAATCAGATTATCAGATATTATTATTGAGAGCAGTGGTGGCCGAGTGGTGACAGCTCCGATTTACGACTTGTAGGTCGCGGGTCAAAACCCAGCCAGCCGCATTACTTTGTGTAATTTATTTCATCACCACTGCTCTCAAAACGGTGAAGGAAAACATTGTGAGGAAACCGTCCTAGAACCAAAAATTCGAAGACATGTAACATTCACCAACCCGCACTGGGACCGCGTGGTGGATTACAGCCCATTCCCTCTTTCAGACCTCCTCTCTGAGTCCTAGCAGTGGGAACATTGAAAGGTTATGCTATGCTTATACTATGAGTTTATTATCGACTTTAGATAGGTTTCGGCTGACTGTTATCACTTGAGATAGGTTTCGGCTGACTATTATCACTTCAGATAGGTTTCGGCTGACTTTTATCACTTCATATAGGTTTCGGCTAACTATTATCACTTCAGATAAGTTTCGGCTGACTATTGTCACTTCAGATAAGTTTCGGCTGACTATTATCAGTTCAGCCTACCTTTTTCTGGTCATGAACAAGACCATCGCTTTCCTAGTTATGCGTGCTATACGTTAATGGCTTTAGACTTTTATTTTACTTTATTCATTAACCCTCTAACCGCCCGCGTCTTATTGGTCCGACGTGTGCTTTCGCATCCTATTCGTTAGGGTCGTATTTTTGCTAATGGGTACTCCATCTCGTTTAGCTTTTCAATCCACATAGTTGACAGAAGAGCTGATGAGATGGAGTATTTAGTCGTGGATGTGCCACTCTGTCGGAATAAACGTGAGTGTCGGATATATCCGACATTGGCCGTTAAATGGTTAAGAATAATCTTATTTAATCTTAGGATTGTAACATGTAAATATCCTTGTCTCATGATGAGCACTGCGGCAGCATTTTTAAGAAAACTCAACTAGTAGATTAGAATTTTCTTCTTCGTAGTTTTTTCTTGGCGTTGTGCCATTGTCATCTTTCTTAAGACTTTTCTGCTTGGCTCGGTCTTGAGTTTTCTCAGCCATTTCTTGGCTCTCGCGTCGTGTATAGGTATAGCAACAGTGACTAAAGTAAATATTAAACAAGACACAGTTGTCTAACCTCAGTGATCTCCCTATCTGATGGCCGTGACTCGCGTTCAGAGGCTCTATCGCAAGCCATTTGACGACTCAAACCGAACTGTTAAAGGGATGAAGCTATGTGGAGTGTATGTCTTTATTCCTCTTTCTCGCTTGCATGACTGATATTTTAACACGTCAATGGTAAGGCCGCAGAATGCACAAATAAAACGCGAGTTGTGACAACGCTGCATATCATAAATTCGTGGCCAATGTTTACCGGGCAGGTCAAAGTTCAACTTGTTCGTAATGAATCATTGTACAATGCGTTCCAAATAAGAATAGGATCGATTGCCATTTTGTGACGTCACGTGATACTGTCAAATCGCAAGAAATTGGGCAAAATTGAAGAACTCAGAGATGAGCAAATTGAAGAACTGTATTCTGATTAACCTTTTTTTGTTCACAGTTCGTAAATGAATTAGTTTTTCAAATTTCTTGTTTTGCTCACCATAATAATTCTTCGATTTGACAGTATGACGTGACGTCACAACATGGCAATCGATCTTATTCTTATTTGGAACGCATTGCAAGGGCATTGTTCCGCTCAGAGCTTCAAGCATCAACCGTCAGTAAAGAGTATCCCAGAAAATTACTCAAGAAAAATAATTTAACGTATTTATAAATCAAAATGAAATTTGTACAATTATATTAGAAACGCCAGCAGTATTATTTAAAAATATAATATTGACGTAACATCGATATGTTTTGTAGCTAGTATAAAGGGGAGGCAGAGGCCATGGTTGCGGTGAGAAAGTTACCATCGTCGTAGAACTTCGTGCCCTCAACCGGGCACCGTAGAAAGGAATAGTACTGGAACTAGCATTCTTGGTAGTATGGGCAAAGCCAGGGTGTACTGACTTTATGACTGATAAATATTACAAGGATTGTTAGGATGACGAAATATAAAACCAAAGATCTACAAAATTATATACGAACAAAAATCATGGCTTTGATAAATGTTGACTGAATTGGAGCAAAGCCGATTTGACCAAAGAAAACTGTGTGCTCAGTAAATGTAAGAATCTAAAAGTATTAAGAATGTAATTATGATAATTATTTGTACCAAAGTGGGACAGTAAAGTTTGTTTAGGCAAAGATGTGGATGAAAACGGCTTAACACCCTGGCAGCTCACGCTAGCAAGCTTAGTCTTACAATACTTAGGCCCTTTCGCGAGCACGAAGAGTCGAGAATTACATGTATCGAATCATCATTTTGATCTATAGCCTGCCTGTCACTAGGCTCGTGGGATGCAGTGTTGCCCAGTTCTTCTCTGTCTCAGTCCCAGCCGTGGACATAGGCTGATTAAGCTACCTTATTTCAACTACTTGGTGGAAATATCTGTAGTCCTTATTTACTCTCGTTTTCCCTATAACTATCCGTTCAGTTCCATCAACAGACTGACTCTAAGATAGGTCGACAGGGTATTTCTGCCAAGTCATAGGTCATTTGGTATGAGAGCAGGCGTTAGATATAATTTGTTGCTGTGGTCTGGGGAGAAACCATCGACTTAGGAAACTAATGAACAAACAGATGAAAGAAACTGATTAGTACCAGTTTGATCATATGAGGGATGGTAAGTTAACTTGGGGAAGTAATGTTAGATATTGCTCGCGAAAGGGCTAAAGTACCTGTGAAGTATACATGTAGGTTTATTTATCGAAACATACAGCTAAGCCATAATAATAACTAAGTAAACTAAAGAATTAAGATGATTTCAGGAATTGATTACCTGCTAAAGTTACATGCAAGGACCGCCTGTAATTTTGCCAATTCAAAGAACAATTAAATAAAAAGTAATATATTTTTCTGTCCACAGTTTAGAGATCTTTCTCAATGTTGTATCCATTTATGTAGAAAATCTTTAATCTCTTGTTGTATTGATAAAGTAGAATATCTCTTAATATAATGTCAATATACCTAATACATAGAAAAATAATCAATATATTATATATGTACCCTTTTCAATATACACATATTATACGAGAATGCAATTAATTGTAGTTTTTAATACACCTGATATACATGTCGATATATGATGACGTTTTGTCTCTACGAAGTATATTTGCATATAACATGTAGCTTTATTTAGGCGGTAAGATTATAATATTATTAGATGTCGCATAAAACATATTATAAACATTTTATAGAGCATCGAATGTCACAAATAGTTGACACAAATGTCATATTATATTATTACTGATAATGTTATACACTGCATAATATATATAATTAAGATAAACATTATATTAATTATAAATTACATTAACATCATTATAATAGTTGTAATCACTGAGTTAATTGGCTTAAACTGAGTATATTATACACATTATTATTTATAAATGGTATATTTTCGCATTAATTGTAATTGTATTTTATTGTTTTATAGAAAGTTTATTTTTTGATGTTTGTACGAAAACCGCATTAAATTGTTTTGCCACCTCTAGTCAAAAATGAATTGATATTCAAATTGGTTAGTAGATATATACAAAGTATATATGATATGTATAATATATTATATACATAGTATATTATAGTCTGTTATGTAACTCTGATATAAGTTAGTGTGTAAGTTGACAAATGTATGTCTGTATTGTAAACGTATCTTTATTAAATAAAGTAATATAACGTTCGTTACATTTGTTTTATTATTGATAGGTTCGCGCTTGACCACCATCTCCTCTGATGGAAAGTGACGATGTGGACGACGATGGAGCACGTTTGCATAGAAGTAACCTACTCACTCTTGACTTAAAGACCCCAAGTGTTTTCAATTCAAAACTTTATCTCTCTATAATATACAACAAATACTTAAAGGGCTTATTAGAAAAGGTCTGGTTATTATTTAAGTAAAGTCTGAATAAATGACGATCAAAATGGAAAAACACTCACGAACGCGTATTAAACGGCTTCAAAAAAAAAGGAGGTTATCAATTGAGTTGTATTTTTTTTTATGTTTGTTATCTCGGAAATCCGTCGTTTATGGACCGACTTGTATTTTTTTTCCCTTATAGGATATGCTTCCAGATTGGTTCCATTTTTTTAAAATCTAGTTCCGATGATGGAATCCATGAGGAATCGAGGGAACTTCTTAAATATTATAAGCAACCATATAGTGATTTTGGTATTTACATCGAGAACTTAAGCATTTACAGTAAAAAAATAACATTTGATGAAGTGGAACTGATGAAGAAGACCAGAAATGATCAACGGAACTTCATACTCACATAGATATCACAATGAATACAGTTAAGCGACTATGACAATACAAATCAATGAATGGTTCTGCATAGTTACGTTGAAAATGGTATCATCGAAGTGATCTGATGATAACGATGGAGCCGGAAAGTAGGTTCTGGAACTCCGTAATTAATCAATGTGACCTAACCGTGTTTGGACTTATTAGAATTGTCATGAGATGCACTTTGGCTATAAGATGATGATGGAGCCGGAAGGTGGGAGGTAGACACAGGAACTTCATAATAAATCAATATAACCTAGCAGTGTTTGGGTTGATTGGAATTTTCATGAAAAATAGGCACTCTGTTTATAAGTGTATCGCGAAAAAAAGCGAATTAAAAAAAAATTACAAATAAAAAGACCACTAAAAAAACACTAAAATGATCAAAATAACTTAATTTCGGGAGTCGGTGTTAAATAAGAAACAATAAAACAATACCGAGTAACACCGACTTCCGAAATTAAAGTTAATTTTATCCTTTAAGTTTTTTTTTTAGTGAAGTCGGTATTTTTTTTTTTGTAAAAAGTTTCTTCTAGTAGCAGTTAGGAATCATTGATTCTGTTATGAATTTACCAATTTTGACAAATTTTCGTGGATAATTTTGGGATTTTTTTGTTACTTTTGACTACAAAAATATTAAGTATCAGTAACGGATACGGATAGACTTTTTTGTACTAATTAAAACATAGGGGTGTATACTTATCACAAAAGAAAAGGGCTCGTATGCTGAGTTTTTTCTCCATCTCCTGATGTTAAGTTATTATCAAATCAGATTACCAGAATCAAGCAGCACTGGGCCACTAAATTGGTGATTTCTTCTTTAATAAGAAAACGATTGTAACTGGTTGTAGTCGTGGTGTGTTATATCTTTGTAACTTTGCTAGATTACAAAATGTCTCAACTTCAACTCGTCATTAATGCCATTTGTAGAAGAGACACCACAATTTGGCCAATAAAACGTGTGAAATAGACTGTCAAACGCTGTAGAATATTTAGCGAGTAAAAACAGTAAATAAAATATAAAAATATACTAAAGTTCAAAATAGAAAGATTTCTTCGTAGACGCAGATTGACATTTTGAATAACTTGTACATTTCAAAGTGTCTCTTTTAAGGACTCTCAGGTCTGACGATCTGGCCGTCCTTTTTTTCCATACATCTTATAGAGTATCCAATCGCTCCATCGATTATTCTGAAATAAGTCTCTGCCTGTCTACAATTTAAGTGTCAAATCTCAGTGACGCCGTTTTCCAAAATAGTGGCGCATTCACACTAAGAGGTTACTTTTGCCCCACCTACTCATTTACAACTGTGCTATCTCAACACGGTTCGCATATATCTTCACGATAGATCGGTGATGCTTTACTGTAAAGGTTACAAAACTTACCTCATCGAAGATTTAAGAACATTATTGAGAAAAACGAGTGTAGGTACTACGTGAGCTCAATAAACGTGCGATTGACGCATGCGACAAAACTACTGCGAATCACCTTATTTCGAACGCACTTCTGGCTCGTTCTAAAAAAATAACCACGACTTGAAGGCTAACCTAAAGTGTCCGCGTCGGGATACCCTAAAATATGTTATAATTTTTTTTATTTTCATTTTTTTATTATTAATACAAAAGAATACAGGATAGCCTAAGTTAAATAGCAACCAAAAACCACTAAGTTTTAAACTTGAAAATATATATAAAATGAAAATCTTCATGTCGCACTAGATAAATGTCGAGCTTCAGTTTGTCTTAAAAGCGTGCATTCGAACTATGGTGAGTCGCAGTACAGTTTTGTCGCATAAGCGTTAAGCTAGAACTACATTAGACCGACGCACACGTGTAACACGCTTGATTTGTACGTAGAACGACGTCGCGTGGCCTGGATCAAGTGTAGGTAGCTCTACAAGTCTAGTTTCCATATAAAAAATATGTAGACCGACGCGCTCGGCGTGTGTGGTACCTACACGTACACATCCATTTGTCGAGTTAACGTAGTACACTTGGCAAAAACACACACACCTTAAACAATTGTAAGTAATATTTAATAGAAAAGGAACATTGATATACAAAAGATAGTATAATACAAATTAAGATATTACCTAATGTTATTAAAATATTATAAATTAATAATCATATTTATTTGGTCTATTGTGACTCACGGCGCGCATATGTTTGAACAAATACAACGATTTAGTATTAGAACCGTCGGAGTTCCGTCGAGATATCGTATCTGTCGAATTGTTCGTAGTATTCTTCTTGCCCCAGATGTCGACAACTGATCTTATTTCCTGGTTGATGCGCGCAGTGAGGACTATCAGCACGGACGAGGAGCCCAGTCCTCCCGATCTGATGGAAGCACTCGCCCCGCACGTCTTTATAGCCAAGTTGTCCACGTGAATGTACTTAATCGTGTAATTTGGAAAATAATTCTCGTACACGTACACTTGCCCTTCGTTTATAGAATTTGGCGGGTTCTCTACCACGGCGGAGTCCAGATGTTTCAGGTCGTACTTCCATTCACCCATTTCCAAAGGTGCCTTTGTTTTTTCACAGAACATTCTTGCATCTGCGGTGGCGACAATGAGGAGGATTATCAACAGGTCCATTGAAGAGCGTTACATTTGCGAGATTGAGTTGAAATCACTGATTTTTTGTCATTCTGCAGGTGCAGATGAGAATTAGAACAATGGGCTGATAAGCGTGTTGCGAACAGTAGCCGACTGCGGCACTGTGGTTGATTCTTTTGTTTGTATTCATGAGCATACGACTTGTATTCTGTCTAAAAATGAAAAAATAGAATACCTACATACCTAAATATGGCCATAAATTTTGTTTACGTTGTGTACGTCTGGATCGAGGCTAATTCATTCAAATACTGTATAGTTTCGACATATTTCTATGTAGTATTTTTCCACTATCTATAAAAACAAGTGCCGTGAAGATTTTTCCGAAAAGCCAATTTTTTTTTTATAACAACATGTTTACGGTTTTCAGATTTATTCCTATCAGATATAGGAATAAATCTGAAAACAGTAAACATGTTGTTCAGGAGCTATAAGACCTTATATCATGACCTTGTTTTGGGTCAACGGAAAATACCCTATGAATTTTGATTCCTATGAGTGTGTCGAAATATACATTTTTTGCGACATAAATTGCTGAATGTTTTTTTCTCGTTAACTTAGTAGTTTGAGATTTTCACAGCTTCAAGGGACCAAAAATCTAAGTATTTGGTTTCAGTTTCAACTCGATACCTCCACTCATTCGTGAGATAAAGAGTATTTACAGACAGACAGACGGACAACAAAGTGATCCTATAATATAAGTTCCGTTTTTTTTTTGAGATACGGAACCCTAAAAAACGAAACAGTTGAGCCAAATTTGACGGGAGTAGCTTAGTTATTTTTTATTTTCTCGCGGGAACGGGAAATAATTCCCGGGTAGGGGGAACCAAGTCTCACATCGAGCCGTATACCTAATGTGAAAGTAAAATGTAGCACAGAAATACTAGTTACTTATATTAGCGCAGTTTTACAAACTTGACGCGGACAAAGTCGCGGATAACAGCTGGCTTCTAATAAATTAAAATCGCCCACGTGATTGACAACAAGGCTCACTAAATTAAAACTTCAGTTTACTATTTTAGATGGGAATTCATCCAATGACTTCTCTCGCTCTTGGGCGTGAGGGTGTGTTAGACTTTTACTGACTAAAACCCACTCCTAACATGGTCCTTCTTTGCCTTGCGTTCCAGGGCCCCGGGTTTTCCTTTCATAAGCGAACCCATGGCCCCAGTGGGCTTGAACCCTGCTGGGCTTCAACGGTTTTGCTGACATCTCCTTGAGACGCGTGTTAGAACTACGGAAGTAATTATATGGATATCTATTTATACCTATCTACTCATCATACTAAAATGTCAAGATGGATAACGGTTATTTACTGTGTATCAAAGTTTCTACGACTGAGGTGTGAGGGAAAGGGTTCTATGAAGAAAAGCACAGAAAGACAAGACTAAGTATTTATTTCAAATAGGCTTGTTCGGAAACTAGGCCTTCGAGGAGAAGAACGGCCAAAAAACACCTCGGAAGCTCAAATGTAGTATTTTTAAACACATTTTACAATATTATTGAATATAGTTTGTCACAATAACATAATTAGAAACAATAGTCACAGTATGACACATACAGAATCAATACAACTATAAGCAATAATATTAAGATATCATATTAAATAACTTAAGTGATATTTTGTAGTCAGTGACGAATAACTACTGGATAAATAGTGGGAGCTTTTACTAGAAACCAGTCATATTTATAGGAAATAGCCGCCTTGTGGGTTGACACTTTAAGGGGTGACCAGACGGTTACAAACCAAGGTGACATTGCTTTGGTGACATTGACACGGATGGAAAATCCATGTAGACAGCTGTAACCCATGACCTTCAACACCCTTGGTTAGAAGGCGCGTTTTCCCACCACCGAACGTGTTGACGCGTGGTTTTCATCCATGTTGACGGAACACAAACCAAACAGATAAACCAAGGTCACCTTGGTTGGAACGCTAGTTTACCGTCTGGTCACCCCTTTAAACGTCAAATACCACAAACCCACCATTACCTACAAATCACAGATTGTTATAAAAGTACTTATCGATTCCAACAACTTATTGCATACAGTAGCAATATATGTTGATGTAACATTTCAAAGATTATTAATAATTACATAATAATTTAGAGGATTATCATCAATACGACTTTTTAACCGACTTCAAAAAGGAGAAGGAATGAAATGTTCGACCGATTTTTTTCGAAATTATACATAAAAGGTTATTCAAATATTTAGAGGACAAATCAATTTTATCCGAGCTTCAGTTTGGATTTAGACCAAAAGCTTCAACTGCCGATGCCGTACATCACCTGACTGGACTTTCTAGCGCTAGAACTTGACAAGGGTAACCATACATTAGGCATTTTCCTGGACCTCGCCATGGCTTTTGACACAGTATACATTCCTATTTTGCTGTGCAAGCTTTAGACAGTAGGCATAAGAGGAATTCAGCTAAAACTCTTCAAAAGTTACCTAGAAGTACGATACGTACCCAGTACGTTAAGATTGGCAGCGCTCTCAGCGCAGACCAAAAAAACACGTCTTTTGGTGTTCCCCAAGGAAGTGTTTTAGGGCCTACTTTGTTTTTGATATACATAAACGACTTTTTAATCTAAAACTAAAGCACGGCATAGTAATATCTGACTCTGCTCTTCTTTTTTCGGCTGAATCGGAACATAAAGTCCACAAGCTAGCGCAAGACGGCTTAAATATTGTAAAAAAAATAGCTTCAACACAACTCATTAACCCTAAAAGCGGATAAAACATATATTTAAATTTTCCATGCGCAAACAAACTGCTAATAATTCCTTGACGTTGTTTGCTCATTGTTGTACAGTCCTGCAGAATGCCCGTTTATGTGTCTCAATATTAATAAGACTAACAAAATAAAATACCTGGGTGTCATAATGATATAAAAAACGTTCAAACAACATATGGAAGTTTTAAATAATAGAGTTCGTAGACTGATATTCGTACATATTTAAAAAGTTATACGATAAATTCTGAGATAGGTACTGCATAACCTCATGGAGTAAGAAGGCAAAACTTTATTACCCCCAATCGAAAGAGCTCAAAAAGCGATTCTCAAGGTATGTACTTTTTCTCAAGGTTTTTTTATTTTCTTAATAATAATTTTTCAACACACTTACGTACTCGATAACCCGCTTTCACCCCTACCACTTTTTGACACAGCAAGTCGTACACCTGATCAAACGCTTTGAAAAGGTCTATAAAACAAGCGTTAGCAGGCGTTTTCTCGACGTTTACTTACTACTGAGCTTGTGACAGTATCTCCATGGAGAGGCCAAGTTACGAATATTCCGTAGGGCTCCTGCTGATGTCTGCTGGGGCCGTGGGGAAAAGTATGAAAGAGATACACGTGGTCCTAGAACGCAAAAGGCAACGGGAAGGAACATAGGTGTGGTGTCAGTCAGTATAAGTCTGACACGTCCTCTCGCTCCGCCCTAGAGCGAGAGAAGTCATTAGATGATTTCTTACCTTAAGAAAAAACTGTTGTCCAACTTTGACATTACTTTGTATTGGAGCAAAAGCAATTAGTTTTGGCGCACTTACGCCTTACTCATACAGGTAGTGTGTACAAATAAATAAAACAGCAAATTCTTCCAACGGTAGGATTTATTGTAGACTTTTATAATGGTCCCTTAATGCAAAAGAAAACGTCAGAATGGTTACCTTAAAATTATAATTTACAATAATTCCATGTTAACATTACACATCTACCCGAAAGTTGATTGAGCGACACTTTACAGACTCTTATCGGAAGCGATTCAAGTTCTTTGGTGTACACATTTTACGAAAAACTGATTGTTATGAGTAAAAAAAAAAACTAAAAAAAAACATCCCAAAGTAGAGTAACATACGTTAATATATTTTAAATAATAATATCACTATTTTATAACACTAATAACACCAAACGACGTACGGCATGAAATTTAGGTCGCAATGTACTTCGTACATGACGAGTTCCGTAAGGGATATTTAATACATAATTAAAAGACCACATTGCCTTACACTAAGACCATTTAATGGCAATAAATGTTAGAATTTTTATAATAATATAAATGTGTAAAACTACAAAATTTAACCTTACGCGTGGTGTCCGTTTTTATATTACTTTAAAAAATGATATTTATACTTTTACCCTTCACCCGAAATTAAATTGATTATACAATATATATATTTTATAATACTTTGTACAAGATTCCAAAATCTCACAATTTAAAGAACACATCAATTTAGTATCAAATAAATTTTCACTAACCAATATTAAGAATTTGATAAAATTAACTAAAAGCCAAATTAACAAAAGATAAAATTAAGTAAATCGCCAATAACATGTTTTCAAAGTGTGTTCCCTTGTTCTGTATATTATCAAAGACTAAGAATATATTACGTAGTAAAAGGGAATAACTAACTAAAATAAACAATTCGATTTATTATTTCGAGATAGAGAATAATACAAAGTATTTATGAGATTGTTTAGTACTTTATTCACACCTTTATGAAGAAATTTATTAAGACACTTGAAAAAAATAGATAATGTACGTTTGAATTTTGAATTCCAGATGATATTCAAATTTTAGAACAACAAAGACTGACTTTTAAGACAAAGTAATAAATGTATTGCAAGCCATACTTGTTCATGTCTTTTTTTAATAGAAGAAACTTCTGAAAATCAACTGAATATAAAACACACTTGAGTTGGTGGCGATGGTTACAAATCTCGAATTTTTCAAGTATAGTGTAATTGAGTCTCTGTATTCAAGGCAATAGGCCCAGCTAAACATGTGTTTCACCTAGTATGTGTTTAAAACTAATCTACATAACACGATCCTCATAAAAAGAGGAGAAAAAGTACAAATATTATCCTTGAAAAAAAAAACTTTTAACAGTGTATACTGATAAGTGGGTAAGAGATTCTTAAGTTTTGTACATTTATTGGGAGCCGCCTACACATCTTCAGAGCCTATAGTAAATTTACTTGATATGTTTACATTTCTAAGTGAAAGGTGCTCGAATCATAAAAAAAACGCCTTTAATGATTCACTTTAAAACAGACACAAAAACCGTTGGCATATTTTCTCTATATAATATTCGAAATAATCTAAAAATTTCGTAAAGCATCAGAATCATTTTTATTTTTTTTTTACAAATTCAATTAAAAAACAAACACCTTCGACTTATAATCTCAGCTGTGAACACAAGCGTATGGCCATAAAACGTGCGACTTAAAATACGATTGGAAAGTTACAAAAAAAAAAGATATTTTATAGAATTGACATTTAATTGCAATTGCACCTTAAATCATAGAAAAACGGCGTTGCTTGAAATCACGTCAAATAAGCCAACGAAAACAGTTGCCAGCAGTATAAGGTACACTACATGCATCGTAGCAAGTAGGGTTCCATTAATTCAAAGTAGATTTGACATAAATAAAAATTGGGAACTAATTACACCATTATAGCTACCTTCTTTTCTTGAGGCAGTTTTAGGATTTTGTTAAATTTTATAAAGGATTTAGAATTAGGAGTATCAATCTAGGAAACCTTATTTTTAACAAGGTATGAAGAGAGGCAAGCGGATTTCAGTTACAATTTTTGAATGAACAGAAATGTAACAACAAACGCGCCTAATTCAGCAGTGCAACAAGTTGTGCCGTCTTCACTTCCGTGCACTTGTCAACACTGTCATAATTCTGTGATTTGCGGTGCGACAAAGTATCTTCATATAACTAAAAAAAACAATTCAAACCCAGGACGGATCCTTCGATACTTACGGAACTCTTTAAAGGCACATGGATTCATATAAACAATTTTTTATATGTGATGTGGCTTAAATTAACTTATAGAACAAAAATAGGCTAATAATTAACGAATGTAATAACATAACACCAAACATGATTTTATAATAAAATTTAGTTCGTAATCTTGTAACAATTATGATATTTTTATGATTTATTCTCTAGTCCAGAAAATTATTGTATGATTGATTGATCACAAATGATTTGTATAAAATACCGCAGCAAAAGATATGCTGTGATAAAAATTGATTCTATAAAAATTTTGTAGAAAATTCAATACAAATGTTTTTTTATAATTCATTTTCTTATCTTGTACAGAAAATAATAGTTAAATTTTAAAAGGTACCCTTTCCTAAAAATAGATTCTGTAAAATTTTGTAGAAAATTCAATTTGTATGTCCCCAAACTGAAAGGTAACATTTTTTATTGATAACTTAAATGATTGTTTGTTCTATAAGTTACTTTTAAAATAATTTTTTACTGAATAACGTGCTAACTACATCATCAAAACATTTGAAAATAAATTTCATTCGAAATTTAAATAGACATTAAAACATCTTTACGTCATAACATACATGCTATTGGTTCGTTTACTGGTTTTGCCTATTTATTTTTCTATGTGCTTGTATATTGCATATTTTTCAGCTGTCATTACAGTCATAGAGAATAAAAATATTCTGAATTACGTGACATGAAATGTAGGTACTTTGAGAAGTTTTACAACAGCGGTAGATTTGTAAATATAATATTAGAGTGAGACGGATTACGTTAAATATATAATTTTGTTTGTTATTGTCATTAAATATTCAAATTGGACCTGTGTATTATCATAACGCTTTACTTCCTACCGTGTCACGAGATAGTAGGGCATTTGTGATCATCGTGATTACCGTTTATGTAAACAACATTACCATTATATTAATTCTATTAATCTTATTACAAAATACCAATTATTTATTAATGTTTTTGTTTAACGTGTCGTATGTAGCCGTGATATTAAATTATCATAGCATACATTTACAATGTACAAGAGGAAATTCATATTTTTTATGTATACCACAATACAATCTCATGTGACACGTTATTAGAAAACTATTTATTTTAATAGACAATTACAATATAAAGAATACATTTATATAGAAAAAATCAATCGTCCTGTCCCAAAATACAGCAATTAAGGACCTTTTCAAATAAGTGTAGAGCAGTCTTAATATAACTATGGTACAGCTGATTAATATTTGAAGTAATATTACAAGTTAACACTACCCAAAATGACAATGTAAAACGAACCTATGTAGCTACACACAGCTAAAATGTGTTTAGACAGAAAAATATTTATGATAAAATTGTTTAAGAGCGTCTTTCCCCAGATAAATTTTCATACAACCGCTTTTATGTGATTATGACGTTATTACACATCTTAACTCTAGTTTTTTTGTTGAAAACACGATTACTTGTGAATATTATTTAGGTTTCTATTGAAATCAATTACAAGTTTGTATAAGACTAATCCAGTAAATACCTTTGTAAATCTAATATTTTACGTGAACTTTGACCTTTATAATGTACTCATAAATAAATAAAAAATAAAGAAAATGTAAACATAGAAGCACTGCACATATAATCGAGATGCTGAATGACGATTTTTTTTTCCAACAACATTTAGGCTTTTTAAAAAATTACTTATTTGCTGGAACAAGTCTTGTGAAATATTCGAGTAAATGACGGAATTGCCGAATGACAACGGAGTTTTCAGGCGTTGTGTCTTCATCAAACATTGCATTGGATGACGCAACAAGCTTTTAAACCAAGCTCATATTGACTGTAGACGAGTGGGGAAGGGCTCTCTTAAATCGATGTTATTTTAAGTTCACTCACTACCGTAACAGGTGAGGTGAGGTACTCGACAATTGGCAATAATGGACAAACGTGACACAGATCCTAGATTGTTCACAGTATGATTGTTTAAGTTATAACAGAACCAAATGTTGTCTTCAACACTTTAACCTAATATCTTATTAGTTGTTTTATAGTTTTTCCTTATTTTAACTTTGATGCGTATTCTCTAATGAATTCTTTCATGTGCTTTTATTATAAACTTTACAAAAGTGGAGTACACAGTCTATGCTTAATTTAATTCGTATAATGTATCTTTTACTACACTTATATTAACTTTGATTTATAAATATTAGTGATAATTGGTAAAACGTGTTGCACCGACCCCAAGAAATTTGGGATAAGGACAGGAGGAAGAAGAAGAATGATAACTGGTAAAGTTCTATGTTCAAATCTCAGTCTGTTAAACCAAAAGGGTGATTTGTCCACCAGTGACAATTGTACGAGTGTGAACAACGAACCTTTGACGTGTCAGTTAGCAAGTTGCGCGGTGCGCGGGCGCAGTGCGCCGGGCGGCGCGTGGAGTTACATGTGGATGGTGGCGGCCGTGTAGCGAGCCTCGCCGCGGCGCCAGTTCCACTGCGACGGTCGGTACTGGAAAAGTTAAACATATTGTAGTTGTTTTTTTTAGGGTTCCATAACTCAAAAGGAAAAAATGGAATCCTTATAAGATCACTTCGTTGTCCGTCCGTCTGTCTGTCAAGACCCTTTATCTCGGGAACGCGTGGAGGTATCGTGTTGAATTTAAAACCAAATAAAGCGACATAAATCGCAAAAAACGTGTATTTCGACACTCTCAAGGGAATCAAATTCATAGGGTACTTCCCGTTGACCTAGAATCCTGAAATTTACCATGAGGCATGGTCTCACAGCACAAATATAGGAAAAAAACTGTAAATTTGTAGTAACGTCACAAAAAAAGAAAGAAACTTTTTGCGATTCGGAAAAATCTTCGTAATCAATTCAATTCGAGAATTGAACTGTTTTCATAGATAAGTTTGAACAGAACCCTCAGTGCGCGAGTCTGACTCACACTTGTTCGGTTTTTTTGGTAATAAAAAAGGTTTATTTAAATGTTTATAATCTTATTACAAATTGAGTGCCTATAGGTCCCAAGGGTTTGATGTAGGCTCATGTTTGGCTCAAAGTTCACGTGAAGGTAAGCGATGATGTGATCCTATATAAGTAGTTATTTGCAGATTTTTATCATTCTTTGTCCAGTTTGTATTTTTTCGAAAACAGGCAACAAAGGGAAACGGACAAGAAAGAGAAGAAACCGGTCTATGAAGACACTAATGAACGGTGATCTCAAGATCTCCACATGTGTATCCTGCCCATCATGACCTACGGTGCTCAGACCTGGTCACTCACCGAATTGTGAAAGTTTCGAATTGGGGTTTCCCACAGAGCTATAGAGCGTAGGATTCTGGGTGTAAAAAGAACAGACCGAGTATGGAATTACACGCTGCGCTGGCAAGTGACACCACGCAGTGGGTTCGGCGTCACTTGCCGGGGGAAAGCGCCGTCGAGGCCAGTCTAGAAATAGATGGCAAGACGATTGATTTCAACGAGGATTGGTTCCAGAAGGAGTGGGAGAAGAATGCCTTGAAGGAATTGATTTGTTGAGACTGGACTTGAATTGAGACCTTTCCTCAGCAGTAGAAAAGTAAGGCTAGAAAAAAAACTCGTTTCTTTACCTTGATAAGTAGTTGTCCGCTACGCGTGTGTGGGTTCTTGAACGCGTAGAAGATCCAGGAGGCTGCGGCGCAGATCAACGTGATGGCTATGAAGGCGGCGACTGCGCCCCCGAGCGGAGAGTGCGCCTCGTGCGTGGCCGGGGCCGCGGCAGACTGACCCATTTTAGTCCCGCTCGGTTTCGGGGCGTCCGGTTCTGTCGGTTCATAAGTCGTTTCTGTTAATAGCATAGCATAATCAGCCTTTTAATGTTCCAGCTGCTAGGACTCAAGCGTCCTCTTTTGGAGAGGAATAATTCGACTATACTAGATGAGGTTGTACTACTAGAGAAGATGAGGTCAGTCTTACCAAGCTTATCATAACACATCATACTTATTTATTATTATTGTAATTTTTTAATTCATATAAACTAGTGGTTGACTGCGATCCCACCCGATGGTAGGTTTATTATGATCCTATTCACTCTAGCCTTGAAGACACCTAAATTATAGTCGTACGGGAAGACCGCAGCAGGCAAGTTGTTCCGATCCTTCGATGTACGCGGTATAAACGACGAGGCGAAACGCTTAGTCCGGACCAATGGTTTATGGTAATGGTTTTAGTGTCACTAACTCAATTTATAATATTACAATCCCGAAAATGCCGCGGGATTGTTGACTTCAATCCCGCAGGCTTGCTGGATCGTGATTTTGATGCGGGATTGGATTCCCTTGTCACAACATTAGTATGAGACCAACGATAACACGTGCCACCATCAGCGAGACATTTGAGTGAGCATGACTGCCATGCTCGTTTATATCAAACAAGTTGTAACCTTATAAAAATAGCATATTTTTTTGTTGTTCTGTTATAGAATTTTTACCGTCAAACGAGGTGAATAGGAATGCATAGTTGAATAGAAACGTTTTTAAGAGGGCCCTTTTCCACTCGCCTATCGTCAACGTCGAGCATGGTTTAAAAGCTTTTTGCTTTATCTAACGCAATCCAACGCGATGTTTGATTAAGAGGCAACGCGAAACAAGAGAGATATCGCCTGAAAACTCTGTTGGTATTCGGTAATTCCGTCATTTACTCGAATATTTCACAAAACTTATTCCAAGTTTTGTAAAAAATTGTTGTCATTCAGAGTCTCGATTAAATGTACAAAGCTTCTATGGATGTACTTTTTTATATTTGGCCAAAGTCCACATTTAATAGCTGATTTTCAGAGGTCTTTACTAGTCTAGATTTCTAAACTAATCTAGATTAGTTTTACACATTTTTATGCTTTGATTTCTATAGAAGCCTAGATAATATCCACAAAATAGCTGTCTATCCAAAATATTTAGAGAAAGATGTGTAATAAAATCATAAGATCACGTAAGAACGGTTGTATGGAAGTATTGGCCGCTCTTAAAATTGATTTCTAGCAAAGCTTCCATTATTATTGTATTATAATGCAAGAAAAAATTGCAGTACTTATGTGCTGGAAACAAAATAGTAATAATGTGAAAATCCCTCAAAGGTTTTGTTTCTGTTCACCCCTGCGTTCCTATTCACTCCGTTTGACTGTACCAGTTATTAAGGTAACTAACTACCATTTTTATTTTCATGTAAGTGTATTGTATTGACTGGTCTGTTGGTCTAGTGGTTAGTGGCCCTGACTGCTATGCCGGAGGTCGTGGGTTCGATTCCCACCCAGTACAAATGTTTGTGTGATGAGCACAATCATTTCTTCTGTGTCTGGGTGTAATTTATCTATAATATGTATGAATTTAGAAATATATAAGTATGTTTATCAGTTGTCTAGTACTCATAACACAAGCTCTGCTTAGCTTGGGACTAGGCGGCGTTGTGTGATAGTTGTGAAATATTATTATTATGTATAAAGTGAGTAGTATAGTTGAGAGTGCAGTGTACTTACGGGTGTTGACGACGGTATCATGTCGTACGGCCTGCTGGTCGGTGGTGTAGGCAGTGTTGCCCGTCGCCGGCACGCCGCTCGTGTCCGTGGGAGCGTCCACACGGATTGCGGCGCACCCCGTAGCATTCACTATTGTTGTCTTCTCGCATTCTGGCAAAAACAAAGTATAACAAACGTATTGGTAGATAAATACGAAGCGTTCAGGAGATACAGATGGCAGCTCTGAAGTGTTTTTTATTTTTTCGGTGGGAAAATCATCTTATGACATTCCCCGCTCTTGGGCGGGGCGGGTGATAGTGTCAGACTTTTACTGACTAAAAACCCACTCCTGTTCCTTCGTTGCCTTTCGTACCAGGGCCGAGTTTTCCTTTCAGAATCAGACCCTTGGCCCCAGTAGGCTTCGACCCTGCTGACATCTCCTTGAGGCGCGCGTGGAACAGCACGCGCCGTTGACGACTTGGGCTTGGTCCGGACGGTTACCGGTTAATTATTTGTATGAGGATTTGCGTGACGTGATGCCCCTGTGGTTAAGGTCTTCCTTTAATGCATGAAAAACCGGACAAGCACTAATGTGAATTTTTCAACTCGTATCTACTTTTCTAAGTTTATCTAGGACATTAGGTACTGACACACCATGTCTCGGAAAGTACGTATATAAGGTATTTACTATTATAATGTCCGATGGGACTGACATGTGCATTTGTATAAAAGTCCCTAACACAAAATAAAGAGAAAAAAAAAAGGAAGCTGTTGGTCCCAATTGGCATTCGTAGATATCTGACAGTAGTTACAGGTAGTCAGACGCAGAAAGTCAGACTATCAGTCTATCCAAGGAGTATCGTGTCGTCCAGTACCTGGGTTGTGGTGGTCTGATAGGTAGTCGTTTCATGTAAAAGACGGATATTCAGCCGTAACCGATTAGATTTTAAGGCAATTATTTTTCGAATGGCAGAAGTAAAGATAGAATGAAAATTTTACAATGTACGTATTTTATTGTTCGTGGCTGTAAATGTTGAAGCTATGTTTTTCGCTGATGTAGTGGTTATAATTGCATTCTGATTTTTGGGTCAGGAAAAATGTTTTTTTTATTTATTTGATATAAACTAGTGCTTGACTGTGATATTTTATCTGATGGTGAGTAGGTTTGCAATTGTTGATGGTAAGGTGTACTAGTTTATTAAGAGGCTATTCACTCTAGC
Organism: Mythimna pallens; assembly: GCA_961205895.1. Taxonomy (NCBI): domain Eukaryota; kingdom Metazoa; phylum Arthropoda; class Insecta; order Lepidoptera; family Noctuidae; genus Mythimna; species Mythimna pallens. Next base: position 5,259,559 of record OY540824.1, read on the forward strand.
TTTGAAAATATCCAAATTATAATCGGATGGGAAGATCTCAGTAGGTAAATTGTTCTAGTTCTTCTGGTATGAAAGATTTGGTTGTTTTATTTGGAATATCTTTGTGTGGATTTGTATTTGATTCATGATTATAATTTTGTTTTTTATTTGTATTTATACATAACTGGAGGATGATGGATTTTTAAGTGTTATGTGAATACATTTGTAAGAAGTTGGTATTTTTGACTAAATATTATATTTTATTTATTGAATGTTTAATGCTGTGTTTGGTGACTTGTGGGTTTTTCTTGGTTATTATAATGTTTTTACAAAAGCTAAAAAAAGAATAACAAGTTATTATGGAAATTTGTGTTGTTTTTTAATTTAATGGATATTTTTGAATACTTCAGTTGTAGCTGGTATTTCTATGGTGGTTTATCAATTAGTTTGATAGTTAACGTTTGTAGTAAATGTCCACACACTCGCCACTATACACGCGCTGGACTCACACACCGAATGGATAGCGCAAGCTAGCTATTCGGTGCACGTGCACTGAGCGATGTAACACAATACAATGCCGCTCACACACATACATGAGTCGTCCCCGCGGCCGGCCCCGGGGCGGCCGGCGCCGGGCGCCACACAGGGGCCGGCAGCGCGCACTCACCCCATTTCTCCCTGGTCGAGCCCCACCAAACTACACTTGACTTTTCTATAAACGAAACACTTTTTATCCCACTAATAACAACCAAGGTCAACTTACGAAAACGCCAAAAGAAAATGTAACTTAACGCTTTAATTTTAAACAATCTATCATCACACGCCCATACAAAGCTCTAGATTAAATTTTTTAAATTTTATTTGTAAACTAACTTCTGCCAGCGGCTTTGCCTGCGTGAAATTTGGTTTCTCAATAAAAAGGAGATTGGGCACTTAAAGATTCACTTTTTGACTAGTATAGCCATTTGAATTATTATATAATTCATAACTATTATTTTTATTGATTTTTTACTTAAATTGATTAAAATCATTTACGGAGTTTCTATTTTCATTTTAATTAGTATTTAATACAATAAATACGTTATTTATTCCATTATAGTGAAACAACTCCCTTGTCAATTATATTCAATCGATTAAACATTAATCAAAAGTAAACAAAACCACCTACATTCACAACTAAAAAATATTAGGAGTTGTCATTATAATTTTTCTTGAATTACATTTATATTTCTTTGGTTAAAAAGCAATTAAAAATAAAACAAGATATAATATTATAACGCCGTGGTCGATTGATGTGTCGCAACACTATTCGATGAAATATCAAACAAAATATCACTTACCGTGTTAACTGCCGGCAAGCCGAGAATATTGTTTTTAGCTTTTCTCTACTAACAAATATTAGACTTAAAGCAATATGTCGCGCTGTGTAATTTTTCTCTTTTATTAGCATCCCCACTGCCGAGCCGCCAATTCAGAGGCAACTGATTCCGTGGCCCGGAGGCAGGGTTTCAAAACGGATTGTTTTGAGATGCAACATAACCTCAATACTCAACTTATTTTTTTTTTTTTTTTTCAAAAACCCCACAATGTATCATTTTAGATTTAACCCTGTTTTCTGTCTAATTTTTACTACTATAGTGCGTTAAAAGTTGCGCAACCAAGTGTCATAGTAACTTGCCCAATCTCCTTCCAACCCCCATCTTAACCCCTTGGGTAGTTTCGTAAAATCCGTTCATAACTAATGTCTACACCCTATAAGAAACCTACCTTTTTTTTCAGTTGGGAAAATCATCTTATAGCAAATCCCGCTCTTGCGCAAAGCGAGAGATAGTGTCAGACTTTTACTGATTAAAAACCCACTCCTTTGGCTTCATCCGTTTTCACACTACCTATGGCCCCAGTAGGCTTCGACCCTGCTGGGCCCCTACGATTTCCTGACATCTCCCTGAGGCGCGCGTGGAACAATACACGCCGTCGACGACTTGGGCTCGTCCGAAATTTGTTTTATAATATGTATTTTACTTAAATATAATATGAACATCAGATATCCTTTTGTACTATTGACTATTACAGATTTCCCGAACCAATGGCTTAACATGTTTCCCGAGGCACAGTATATATAGATAGTCACGAAACTAATTCGGCTAGCGTAGCGTATCTCTAAGATAGAGCGTGCGGCTGTAATTATCAAGACTTGGACCACACTTTCAGCTGTTTCAAGCATTCTGCCTATACCCAGTGACAACTTACTTCTTAGTAACCAATCTTGCTTGTTCCTGTCGGTACCACTTGAACACTTCTGGATCTGCGGACACCATGTGCACTGAAAAATACAACAAATTAGTTAATAAGATTTTAAAGATATGACCAAATAGACAAGAAAAAAGAAACTAATAAAAAAGTAAACTTGGTTTAGTATGCGTAAGCATGTAGCATAATCAGCCTTTCAATATTCCCACTGCTGGGAGCCAGGCCTCCTCTCTCTAGGAGAGGGAATAGGCAGTAATCCACCACGCGGGCCCAGTGCGGATTGGTTAATGTCACATGTCTTCGAATTTTTGGTTCTAGGACATGTCGGTTTCCTCACGATGTTTTTCTTAACCGTTTTGAGATCAGTGGTGATACAAAGTAATGCGCACAATGTAATGGTTTACTATGTTTACATAGTAATCAGATAGTCGTCGGTCTGGGTCGTAGGAGATGGTGGAACGACTTAGATGTGAATGTGCAAGAAGTGGATCAAAGCTGAGAAAAATGGAAGGCAATACATTCCTTCGATTTTTCTCGGCTTTTAGCGGCTTCAGGCTCAGCAATAGGACAGTATTAGGCTAGATATAATAATAATAATAACTCCTCGGTCCTAGTTCAAACAATAGTGAGAGTGGCGCAGACTGAATCTCACTATTAAATTTGAAATGGTTGACGCCAGTTTGCCAGGGTTTACAAACGCAGTCTTCATACGTTTAGTACGCACTGGGCCAGCAAAAACCAGTCTCAACAAGTGTTGACAAATATCAATCTGATTTAGCAGACTGCACCCTGTTGTCAAGTAGACAGGTGACTACAATACGAACTCAATGTTTGACGGCACGATTGTACATTGGCGGCTGCCTGCGCTGCGTGTCACAAGTTCGATTCCCGCACGGAATAAATATCTGGTATGACCTACAGATATAATTTCTTCCGGTTCTGTGTGATTTGTGTATGTGAATTCATATGTTTGTGAACGCACTCACACGATACAGGATTAATTTTTAGTTAAAAAAAAAAGCTCCACGCTTTTTTTTAAAGAGAATTATCGATACTAGAAGTATGAATTAACGTGAGGGATTTTTACGTTATGCGTAAAATACCCTTACATCAATCATCGTAAGGAGCATTTTTACATTTTAGGTAAAAATCCCTTCCGTTAATTCTGGTATGTTAAATTTTTGTGTACACTAGAGAATAAAAAATACAGTGTAAGGTAAAGAATAGAATAAAAAATGTGTTACCCACAAAACAAAGGAACCCAAAAAAATAAAAAGTAGCAGAGTACATAATGATACACTACAATTGCACTGAGCGTCCCTAAACGGAAAGGGTTACCATCTCAACAATTGCTGGGCGACAGATACCCAGCGCTGGTTCACCATCTTTTTAAATATCCGTTTGAGCAAGTGAGGCATCTTGCTTCTATGGGTAACACATTCTGCAAACGAGAATTTCGCACCTAGAAGGAGAAAAATAAGTAGTGTCTTTTTCGGGTTTCGTACCTCAAAAGAAAAAAACGGAACCCTTATAGGATCAATTTCTTGTCCATCTGTCTCTCTGTCTATCAAGAGTCCAAGACCCTTTATCTCGGGGACGCGTCGAGGTATCGAGTTGAAATCAAAAACTTCCCGTTGACCTAGAATCTTGAAATTTGGCATGAAGCAAGGTCTCATAACTCAAGTATAGAAAAATGTCTGAAAACTGTAAATTTGTAGTTACGTCACAAAAAAAAACTTTATTTGCGATTCGGAAAAATCTTCTTAACTCGATATTTGGGAATCGAACTGTTTTCATATAGGTAAGTTTGTACGGAACCCTCAGTGCGCGAGTCCAACTCGCACTTGAACAGTTTTTTTACTGTTGATAGTCTCACTCTTGATCGTTATCTCACTTGATGGAACGAGGCGATTTGGTCGCCCATGGAGCACGTCTGTCCAGAAGTAACCTATTCACTCTTAACTCCCAGGTTGTAGCTGTCGTGACCAGATCTTAGAATTGGTCACTTCATGATATCAAAACTGGCCAGATCGTTTAAACATTGCAGTCAAGCGCGAGGCTTAAGGAAATAAAATAAAAAAATTGCTGGCGGACTGACTTTCAATTAGTGGTTGGAGCAGATAATGTCCTGTTTGGATATGTGGTGGCCAGATCTTGATCACTTCATGATATGGCCAACTAAAACTGGCCAGATCATTATATACGTTAACATTTGATGATATGTCGAAACTCGATTGGCCAAATCATTGATGTAGGATTTCTATGACAATAAAAGGTCTAAAGAAAGTGGGCCAAACGTGGAATGACATATCATGAAACTTTAACGTTTAAAACGATCTGGCCAGTTATACTTGGCCATATCATGAAGTGATCAATTTCTAAGATCTGCCACGACATAGCTATTATGAAAAACCAGAGGTCTGGGAGATTTGGTGTATTTTTATTTTCTAATGGCAAAAGGCATGCAATTCCAGGGCCATAGTCATGCTTTCGAACAATTCTGCACTACAGTAAGTTAAACCTCATTAAGTAAAAATAAGGTTTAAGTTAGCTGGTACCGAGGTATACCGAATTCGGTACACTGGGGCCTGAGACGTTAAAATTGTTATATCTCGTTTGCTTTCCTACCAAATCCGATATTGTTTTTACTGTTAGTATTCTATTCTTATATATTTATTCACCACTACTCTAAAAACGGCGTAAGAAACCGGCATGTCTTAGAAGCAAATATTCGAAGATATGTGACATCCATAAATCCGCACCGGGTATGCGTAGTGGAGTACGGGCCTTCCCTCTCTTAGAGAAGAGGCTTGAGTCCCAGCTGTGGGTACATTATAAGGTTGATTATGTTAAGCTTATTATTTTTTTTTGGTAGGCTCGCGCTTGACCGCTATCTCACCTGATGGTAAGCGATGATGTGGCTGACGATGGAGCACGCTTGCCTGGAAGTAACCTATTCTCTTGTTCTTAAGACCCCAGGTTGTAGCTATTGTTAGCTATAGCTTATGCTATATTTATCGACAAACTGGTTTACTTTACCAGCTTGTCGACCTGTTAAGTCGGATATATCTGAACCAAACAATCTCACGTTTATTTCGCCAGGGTCGCACATCCACGACCAAATACACCATCTCGTCAGCTCTTCTGCCACCTATGGGGATTGCAGAGCTAAAGAAGATGAAGTAGCCTGTCGCAAATACACGATACTGGCGAATAGGACACGAAAACACTCGCCGGACGCGGACAAACATTTTTTTCACTTACGTTGAAGCCGGTGTCGTGGTTGAGGCAGGCGTCGCACGTGTCGTACTGCAGGCAGGTGGGCAGCGCGGTCATCTTCAGCACGGTGTTGTTACTGATCAGATGGTCCTTAAACGACACGCGGTGGTACTCGTAGATCGTCTTGCGGCGAACGTCTGCAATTGGTTTAGTTATGATAATACACAGTTAACTAAGGGATATAATTCTAAATTCAATATGACGGGCTCTCAAAGAAAGTGACACAATAATTTTGCATGCAACCGAGTTATATGAAAGTGTTAGGGTTAGAGTTAAGCTTGGTTTTCACAGGCTCAGTTTCTGATCACATCCAATGCGTAAAAATAAAATACTTACAGAAGACAATTTTGTCAGTGAGGTAGGCGTCGCTGATGCCGACTTTCACAGGGTGCTCCGTGTCGTTGATCTCCTGCACGTCGATGGGGATGTCCTTGTACGCGAAGATGATGTCTCCGTTCTTATACAGGGTGACTGCGAACGTGAACTTCTTCGTCGTGTTCTCTTGAAGGGTCACGTTTTCCCAAAACGCTGTGAACTTCTCACCTGAAAAAATCGGCAATAACTATTGGATAAGAAAGACCTGCGCACCGGGAGACGAAGCGTTGGAAGGCCTCCCACAAGGTGGACCGAAGACCTGATGGATGCGATACGCACAGGACCGTTCGTTGTGGCGACACTTGGGGGAGGCCTATGTCCAACAGTGGACGTCCTTCGGCGGAAATGATTATGATGAAGAAAGACCTAAATGTTAATTGTTTGACACTTATTAAATAGAAACTGTAAACCCTTAGGTCTACTGTCCACGGACGCATAGCTTCATAGACGCGTATTCGTCATTATACGCTTGGTGTACGCCTGTGTGAAGCTGACATACAAAACTATGACGCAGCAAAGACATGACGGCATGACGTTGGCGCTATGAAGCGCCGTGGACGATAATGGCCTTTATGACAGTATTAGTAGTAATGCAACAACAACTGCCTCGTTGATATGCGCGTGAGGTCCTGTGGCCCTACCGCGAGCTTTTAACGCAATCCATTTGACAACCTAAATTGAACTGTTAAAGGGATGGAGCTAGCTAGGCTAGGCTTCTGGTTTCGATATCCAAGTCAAAAATTGCTATTGGGTTTTCCATCATTCTGTAGGAGCTCAGAGTTTGGAAGATAGTGGCGTAGCGACATCTATGACGCAAAATAGAGACTAAAATTCAAAACCCTGAATTGTGGTATTAAAGTTCTTTGCACGATTAGAACATATAAAACAGTCCGAAATCGACTAGAGGACAACACCGTCTGGGCGGAAGATCCTCTCTTTCCAACGAAGGTTTGCCACATTTACCGCTAAGTTTCGCCCTAAAGTGGTGTGAAAGTTTTGATAATGCCTTTTCTGACAGCAGACTCCGTGCACTATGGCTGAAATAATAAGCCTTTGTCTGTAAAGATCACAAAGACATTTCGCGTAAACTCCAGGTCGTTATCAACCGCTGTCTTCGCCATATTCTCGATATTTACTGGCCCGAGAAAAATGGAACTGGACCCTGCATATATACCAAGGCAAGCCCTAGACTGGTATCGTCAAGGAAAGCGTAAATCGCCCTAAGTAGACCTGGCGACGAATGGTCATCGCAGAAGCGAAGAACATAGGAAAGACCTGGAGAAATGAAACGCAAAGCTCAAGACCGAACGAGATGACGTCGCGCTGTGGGCGCCCTTTGCCTCATTTAGGGGACACAGGAACTAAAGTTAAGTCTGTAAAGAGAAGCTCACCGTCGTCAAACAGCTTGATCTTGCTATCGTTCGTGAGCGTGGTGTCAAAGTTGCCCATGAGCGGTGCGATGTACTGCGTGGCCGCGAGCCAGTTGTGGACATGCTCGCCCGTGTAGATGAACCCGCCGGTCGCCACCGTCACGTTCCGGATGTTGTGGCCGTAGAATGGGAAGTCGAAGCTCAGCTGGATCGACTGGAAGTATGAAAGTGTTGTTAGAAGATGAAGTATTAGCATATTTCTCGCTGGCTTTGGTATTTATGAAAATAAGTTACTTGTACGGTTGGAATTGGCATTGATTGGAAAATAATCTATTGAGCTATGGGCCTTGGAACGCAAAGGACAACTGAAAGAACTCAAGTGGGGCTTAGTCAGTAAAAGTCTGACACTTCCTCTCGCTTCACCCAGAGCGTGAAAAGTGTTTTTTAAAGCCCGCACTAGGAGACAAAATGCTCCCCAACATGACGCGCAATGCTGTCGAATTGTCCAACACGTCCGGAATCACGTAAATGCTTTGTAAAACGCTGGGGGACACATTGCGGGGCAGTGGACAACGTTGCAGCGTCATGTTTGCTCGTCATGTTGATGGACACTACCTCTCGCTCCAGATTGAGCCTGAGTTTATCATTAATTTAAATCCGTCTTTTTAAATTAAAAATATCAATGACTATGAAGACTCAATGACTATTATTGAAAGTTTATCTGGCGGATAACTTAATAAAGTCTATGGTGTCATTACTTACAGTGGCTCTCCGGTGCGAGTTGCTCAGCACCTGGTGCACTTCAGCCTTGTTGATGGAAATATTCGCCCAGTAGTCCCTGAAGTACTCCGGGTTACCGATGAACGTGCTGTTGTAGAAATTGTGGTGGTCCTGAAACATCGGCGGTATCAAATATTTAGAATATAATAAACTTGCGCCGACCCCAAATAACACGGGACAAGGGCAGGAAGATGATGATGATGAATAAACTTGTACACCAAAAAAGTAACAGAACTTGTCATCATCATTTCAGCCGAAAGACGTCCACTGTTGGCCATAGGCCTCCCCCAATTGTCGCCATAATTTCCGGTCCTGTGCGTATTCCCGCGACCCTCACCAGGTCTTCGGTCTACCTTGTGTGAGGCCTTCCAGCGCTGCGTATCACAAGTTGTACATAAACTTAAATCTATGGATGGATATCGACTAGATAACCTTAGGATGGATCGTAAGAACTTAAAATAATACAGGGGCTAGTCTGCGGTCTACTGTATTTAATTATAACTATCGTTTTGTACTTTAATTCGTTATATACTAAAACAAAGTTGTTGCTCGCGTGTAACTAGTAGTTCCCTCTTTATTTGCTAGCTTTTGCCCGTGACTTCGTCCGGGTAAATGCCGTTTATTGCAGGCACGAAGTCGAAGTAGCCTATGTCCTTCCTTGGGCTTCAAGTTTACTCCGTTTAAAATTTCTTCAAAATAGATTCAGTAGTTTAAGCGTAAAAGCTAGACAGACAGAGTTACTTTGGCATTCATAATATTAGTATCGATTAAAATTTCATGCAACACAAAGGTTCAAAGACGGACTTATTGAATTATGTTATTCTGATGTACAAGCTATATAATATAAGGTTAAACAAAATTCGTGAGCAGTAGAATTGGCGTGAAGGAGTATAAAACTTTTTTATAAAAAGATTGTGAGGACAATCTTTTTATAATATTAGGAAGTAGGATATTTTATTTTAGTTTCACCGAAACATTCTGAGAACTTCATCTGTTATTTTTGTTTCCTTTTGAATTAGTTACGCCAAATTAAACGCAAAAATATTCATCATTTCTAGACGGCGGGTAAATAAAGCCTAAGGCATATTGGTGTAGACAGAAAACTTTATAACCACATAGAACAACTCTAAATGCCAACATTTCCAAAGATACTTTTAACACATACAAGCTTGTTTTTTCGAACATCACTACAGATAACGATGAAGATGAGCTAAGAAATGTCGAATTAAGTAGACATAAAATACTAGCCGACGTCTTTGGTTAAATAAGCTATCCAACACTAAGCTGAACACTGAAACTAAGGCCTTCTATCCACAGACGCGCAGCTTTATAGACGTGTATTCGTCATTATACGCTTGGTGTATGCGGACTTACAGCTGCAGTACATGCAAAACTATGAAACTCTGTCGACGAAGCGGCAATGACACGACGGCATGACTTTGCCATTACACCGTCCGTGGACTAACGCGTACTCACTGATTAATCACGAAATCTCAGAAACTATAACACCAAGAAACTTGAAATTTGGCAGATAGGCTCCTTATAGGGTGTAGACATCCGCTAAGAGGATTTTACGAAACCCTACCCCTAAGGTGGTAAAACGGGGGTTGGAAGTTTGTATGGAGAAATCAACTTTTACGCGGGCGAAGCCGCTGGCAGAAGCTAGTATTAGTATATTTTTAAAATAGCGATTAACTTACGTAGGTTAAATTAGCGAGGTTCTGCTCCGACTTGATCCTTTCGGGTGTTTCTTTAAATACATCAGTAAAATCTGCAAATAAGAAAGGTAATTCATTATTTTTAAGTGACATTACATGCAGCCTAGGCCAGGGATGGCGAACCTATGGCCCGCATGACAGTGGTGGCGTCATCATCATTTCAGCCGAAAAACGTCTATTGCTGGACATAAGCCTCCCCCAAGAGTTACCACAAAGACCGGTGCTGTGCGTCTCGCATCCATCGAATTCCCGGGATCCTTATCAGGTCGTCGGTCCACCTTGTGGGAGAGGCCTTAAAACGGTGCGTCTTCTACTACATTCGCCACTCCAGAAACTTTCGGGCCCGTTGACCATCTGCTCTGCGAGTGATGTGCCCTGCCCACTGTCATTTAAATTTTGTACCCATACACTATACAACATTATTTTAGCTAATGACGCCATAGATGAATGAATTTTATGACGCCATATTTTAGCTAGTAGTTTTTGTCTTTAGTGTATATATAGTTTCAATTAGTTAAGTGTTTTTTTTTTATCAATTAATCTTAATCAAAATGAATAAACCTTTTTTTTTTACGTTATTTTTATTATATGCGAAATCTAAATATAGTTAGTTCAGAATCAGTAACTGAATCGATTTCAATAATTTTTACACTGTGTTAAAAAGTCACAAGTTGGACACCACCGACACTAAGTACATCACGGGGCACGGCAGGTTATAGTGACCATTATGCGCAAGCGCACAGCTGTGAGTGGGAGTAAAACAATCCCTGAGTCGCCCAAATGGCACGGTGACTATGTATTTGAGTGGACAAATAGGCAACAGAACAAGCTAACAACTTAGTAATTTTTCATGATAAAAATTATGAAATTTTGTACATAGATTCTTTACATAAAAATACTAGACACGTGTTTTGGGTTTCGCATATACTAAATAAAATTGGATTACACTTTTATGACGACTTTGACACTTGAGAACCAAAACATAGTATAAAATGTGTTTATTATTCATATGCTTCCTACAAATTATAATGTCAGGGTTGCTTTCTGACTTAGTAGTTATTTGAATATGTGATATGTTTTGCGGATCTAGGCTATCCAGGCAATTTTCTACTATAATGCTACATTCCATTGAGCTATTTAATAAACAACTTATTTTAACACATTGATACATCTCTTCTTCATTTCTGAGAATTGGCTGGTTGCCAGGTGCAGTTTTGTTTACAATACATATTATTAGTTCCTATTTCAATAATAATTATTTCGAGATTAGCGTTTTCCAGAGTGATGCCAGCAAGGAAAATATTCTTCTGTTTTAGTGTGTTTCTGAATATTAACATGAAGTTTATGGAGATATAGTACTAGTAAATTTTGATACAAGTGGAGAAAGTTTGTCATTGCAATCAAGAAGAAACGAGTGCTGCAGTGACTTCCACGTGTGAAACGACGGTTTTCAATACACTTACGAAGAAATAAATAAAGGACCCACCTTTGACGCGCGAATTGTTGGGGTAGCTTAAATGATAAATACAATCGATTGCGGCGGGGGCGTGCTGGCTTTTCCACACTAGTGCGGAAAACAGTAAATTGCGTGCCTAAAAGCGCAAGGGATATACGTTTTCGAATAAGTGTGTTGATTAAAAAATATGCGTTTTGGTGTTATGATTTTCTCTTTCCGTTATAATACTATCGAACGATATATTTATACATTTGTACATGTGAGATGTGTTTGCATACATAAGCATGCGGAAAAATCCTTAGTGGGGATTCTTAGAATTTTCCTTGTCTATGATTGCGTCGTCTTTATCTGTGAAATTACTGATTTATGAAACAGGTCACTTTAAATTGTGATAAATACGATTTGACTTGGAATTATAAGATAAAATTATTATTTCTCGTTCGGCTTCGCACGGTTTGTGCATTTAGCTAGTAGCAAGTTTTTCTCGATTTAGTTTATACAGTCATTTTGAGTTACATTGAGTTCTATTAGAGTGCGGGTACACCACGTCCTAATGTTTTTGCAGTATTTGGCCGCAAATGTATCGAGTCAGCCTTCTTGGCAAACCTCGCTGAGGTAGTACCTACAACAATAAAATTATCAGATCCATTGTACCGGCTACCGCTGCCTTCGCCTTCGTAGTCGCGCCTGGTCCTCTAGCCAAGTTACAACCGTTTCGTTTCGATTCTCTTTTCGTTGATTGCCTCGAGTCGACCACGCCTCCTATTCCTTTGTTCTGACCACGTGACGTTGAGATGACGTCAGAACAAAGCAATCGGAGGCGTGGTCTACTCAAGGCGTTCGATGCAAACGAAACGGTCGTAACTTGGCTAGGGGGGCTGTATTAACCCTATGCATTCTCTGTGTAACTTTATATTTACATATGTTTTAAATATTTAGTTAGGTTATTCCGTTTTCCAAATTAGTTATTAATTTTTTTGTTCGGGTTTTGTATTTTCTGTAATGTTGCCATATTTATGTATACCAACGCACTCTTTTTTGTACATTGTTGTCACTCAGTGTACCTGCTTTTTATTTTGTTTAGGTAATTTTAATTGTTTCCGCCAACGCCAATATCGCAATATTCTTTCACTTTTCTCTAGAAAAAAAGGCTGTTATTTCTTAACATATAGGTAGGCAGGTACTGACTGTATTTTACGGCCTCAAGTTACGCGTGTCGTATGCCCGTATAATACAATTATGCGCGCTCTTTACTACTCATTATTACATACTAAGCACCAGATTAGACTTATCAATCGAAGCTACCAATACACATAGTTCTTTTCACGCGGTAAATCTTCATATTACTTCTCACGGTCTTGATAGAGCGAGAGGGTGTGTTAGACTATTACCAATTAAACCCACTTGTGTTCCTTCAGTGGAGTGGTCCAAGGCCAAGGTAAATCTTTCGAAGAATCTTGCAGCCCAGATCGATCTTGACCTACCTACGGTCTTATAATGAAAATTGATGAGTAATTTTCAAACATATTTCGTTGCACCACACCACGTCGGCGTCACCTTTTATTACTGACATACTCATTCTAAATTGTAGGTAAATGCTTATCATTATCATTCCTTGACTGCACGCCGGTGTCGACCGCAACGAGCACCATTTGAATCAAAACATTAAACTAAATAGTCTCAGTTTTACGTCCTGTGTATGTTTACGCACTCTTCCAGCCAGGCCAAAAGAACGTGGATTAGATAAAGTGTACCATATTTGGAGAAGCATAATATTCTCCAAATATGGTACACTTTATCTGTAAAGGTGGGTCTACGCTAGAGGAACCGAACACGAGCTGAGCACAAGCCTAGCCCCTCTACTCGCGGTGTTAAGTGTAGACGTACAACTAGCCTACAACAATCACTGTCGTCGTAGTATTCCGCGATGCAAATACCAATGTGTTCGTCAAAACCTGACAATACAAACATTCGAGCACGAACCAAACGCTCGACACGCGCTCTTTCTCGGTCCACACTACACGAATTTTGTGCTCGGCTCGTGCTCCGCTCGTGCTCGGCTCCTATAACATAGACCCACCAGCTATGAAGTTGAAAATATACATCTATTCTTTGATTGATGATTTCCCACATAAAAAGGTAGGTATAAATCTGCATAGGTTTTAATAGACACACACGATAGATAGCTGCATATTCTTTATTATGTATTATTGCTATAATTAACTAGCAGACTGGCAAGACATTTTTTTTTTAAGGTTTATACAAATAATTATAGAATAGGTTTGAATTAAAATTTCATAGATAAAAGAAAAGTTTTTAGTTAGAACGGATGTCAAACCGCTAGGCGGATTGAATGCTATATCAGAAACAAAAACAAAATCAGAAAATACCATTGTTATGTCAAAACAAGGTAAACGTTAACAAGTTAAGAAAAAAAAAAACAAGTTCTACAGAACGTAATTCTATTCTAACCTATCTTACACGGCTGATTACAGTCTACCGTCGCGAATTCGTAAATTGTCCACGTCGACGTCGCGGCGCGAAAGTCAAGTTGGATTTCACTTTTAATTGCTTCTTTGAATAACCTTGAACTGAAGGAATAAAGGATTGGAATGAAAAAATCAATAGTTTAGTTGAACATTATGCTTTGCCTGCTCGTTCGAGTATTAAAGCAATTTAATTTTAGTTGGTTTCTGCACAAATTTTAGACTTTTTTTTATGTATACTTTCTGTTTTCGAGCACATTATTATAGCAGTCGTGGGCTGTTGTTGAAAACTAGCGTCAGTAGGTGGCCATGTGTTACCATTTGGCATTATGCTAAGCCATGGTTATTTTTTCACTATTCAGTGTACCTAGTTTTTGTTTAATTTTAAGGTGTTCCAATTTTTATAATGCCAATAAACGCAATTTTCTTTCCTTCTTTTCTTTCAAAGTCAGTTTCTGTTAGCTCTCTCTGGTTCTCCCGTGTTTGTGGTAAGGACCTTAGGGTTGCCAGTGCATATATGTTCTCCTGGAATCGGTTTTTTTTTGAGTTGGGTAATCAATCACCCACTGATTTCTCCCGAGATGGCGTGTCAGATTTTTATTTACTAAAAAGTCATCTGTGTCCTTCAGTTGCCCTTTGCATTCTAAAAACACGATATCTCTTTCAAGAGATCCCGCGACCCTAGAGGGTATCGGCCCTACTGGAACACTACGCGCAGTAGACGACTAGGGCTCGGCCCTTACTGGTCGGCGTGCTACCCATTGCTCGTCATTCGCAAGCCTACGCCTACGGTGGCCGAGGATCGTCTTGCGACACTCGACGCCCGGGCTGTCTCCTGTGACGATAGCTGTGGGATGGATGGGGGGGGGAGGATTCCAGTTCCCTTACAGTTGCGGTTATGACTGCATCCCACTCCCACTCGCTCCAGACCATGATTTGAACCAGGACCCTGTGCGGGAGGTCGCTGCCGGCGATTGTCTCAACGGTGACACGGCGGTGTTCCATCCAAGTGGGGCACACCTCCTCCACCGTGTCCTCCCGGCGGTCCGCACAATAGTGACACTAGGACGCTTCTTCTACCTGAATCCGAAACAGGAACCACCCGGAATTGCCATGTCCGGTGAGGAACTGCATCAGACGGAAAACGAGAACGCCGTGGTGCCTCTCTGTCTAGTCACTCTTCGAAGAAGGGCCTTACCGCGGCGATTGTGGCATGCTCTCCTGGGACCCGTTAGCAATAGAATATTGTCAACACAAACAACAAAGCAAACTATCCTAATGCCTTCAATTTTTATGGTAGCTGTATTTAAAACTCTTGCTATTTCTACAGTAAAATCTAGCATAATTACATGTTATTAGTTAGCAATGAAAATGTTATGAAACAAGTAATTAGTCAATTTCCACGGTCAATCATAGATTAACTATTCATTATTCGCTACGATATTACGTTTCAAAGCAAACTAAATGGGTTTTTGATGTCTAGTCGGTACAGATGACATCATCAAGCTTTCCCGAGGTAAGGGTAGTGCGGGCTTGAGGACGGCGAGTAACGGGTAGCTCGCCGACCGATAAGGACCAGACCCGGGTCGAAGGCACGAATGTTTCACTCGTGTCTCAAAGAGATGTCAGCAAAATGGTCGCCTAACATGGCCGCGTATTGTTTTTTTAGGGTTGGTTGTATTTGTAGGGCCGTTTGTTACTATCACACTCATAATTATTAAAAGGCGAATGTTTATGAGTGTGTGTATATAATTGTTACATCTTCATGCTCGAAGGAATTTGGATGACATTTGGCAGACGGGTAGGCCATTTCCTGCAATTGCAATTTTTTTTTGTTGGCCTAAGCACATACGATACCTTTAGTTATCAAAGCCGCTGGCAGCAAATATTATTGACATAAATTTCCAACGAGAAGCAGTACCCAATGGAACACCATACCATTCAGTCCATGTTCACACAGTGTGCAACAATTGCTCATTGCATCATGACTTTTCAAACCATGACAACACAAGGCAATGCATTGTTGAATCGCCAAATGAATGGCTTTCAGACTACCAGCTGCATGTGTTTATTCCTTGACCGCATCAGTTTGATCACCGGAGACATTTTGACATGAAAATTATAATAACTATGACTAATACAAAATCATGGAATATCCCTACCCTTACACTGTTTAATTAGGATGTCCTAAACTAAAAGAGCGTGGCTGCAGGAATACATAATTATAGCAAATCGGTTCTTCCGATATTCTGAACGTCTAGCACCATTGGTCTCATGTAGCATCGAAGCAAATTTATGCCTGTCGTGGTATTTTATTTGATCTTGAATCTACAATTATATGGTGGAATGGTCCAGATTATTATTTAAGACAGCAGGTGGTGGAGGACAAAAAGCCTAAACATAAAAAAAAAAACATACTGAGAACTTAGAGATACTAGTTTATTAAGTATGATCTACATAGGTACTATCAATTTTAGTAATCTAAATCTAAACTAACTTTTCTGTGAAAATGTGAAAATCTATACATATACGTAGAAATTAATAGCTATGTGTTACTAACCGTAGAACTTGAGAATGACTTCACCAAATTGAAAAAACATTTTTATTTAAACATTCAGGTTTGTTTTAATAAAACCCAATTATGGGCTAAACTCGAGTTTAACAAATTTAATTTGTTTTTAAAGTTTTGAGTACAATAAGAATCAGAGAAAAAAGGTTTTTATGAAGAGAAATTGGAAAATTGTACGGAAAACCGTTTAGTTCGGGCTGGCTTTTACTTTGGTCAGAGGATAAGCTGTGCCATACAGCGTGGCAATGTCGCCAGTCTTTTAGGCACATTACTAGCCGAAAGCAATGTGGGAGCGTTTTTGGATACCATATTTTAGTTTGTTTTTAATTAGTTTAGGGTTTTTTTTTTTGTATTCCTGTAATTATAGTTAATATGATAATTGAAAACCGTTAGAAAACATATTTTTCGTTATAGCTGTCAATGAAATATCACCGTGTGATAGGTCAGTTAGAATATGTACATTGAAAAATATTAAATAGGCCCGCAAGGAATCGTTTCCCCTTCTTCTTGCAATCCATCATCTTTCAAAGAAAAGTCAACGGCATATTCTAGATAGACAGGCACGCTCGTCGATTAGTACTAAGAGCTAGAAATCCTGTTTAAGATATTAATTTATATAAGTATAGGTATATGAATAGGTACGTACTGTCGTCAGGCACGATGGGGTCGCTAACCTTCGGCATATTATCCGTCAGGTTGACAGGTAGACTTCCCGTGAGGTTCACATGGAGGATCCCGGAACCGTTCACTCCCAGCAACGGAGTCTGGGTCACCGATAGCGTTGAAGGTGGCGCTGCATCTGCGAAAAATAGAGACAAAAAAAGTTTTAATATAAATAGTCGTAATCTTCAAGCAATTTGAAGGCTTAGTTTTGGTACAGACAGCGTCATAAACGAGTTTCACTTATTTCTAAGCTATTTTAATGTGAGACGGGTACCCAGTGACGCCAGTGACTGAAAAGTTGAAAGGGAATCGTTTATCTTGGTATGGTCATATGAAAAGGAGTGATGAAACGCATGTTACTTAAAGAGTTCTAAGTATACATACATGTGGATGGATGGAGAAGTAGAGGGAGGGCAAAGAAAAGATGGATGGATTGTGCGAGGAGTGATATGAAAGATGACATGACGGGTGCCAAGGCGCAATGGAAGAAAAAAACATGTTGATGAGGGGTAAACAATTGATGCAGCCTGATTTATAGAACTTAACATGTGATATTTGCAAAGTTTGGTTTACATAAGTAAGATACACATAACACATACTACAAAGACAACCACCAATCAACAATAAATCGATTATGCGATGAGAGATGCACACAGATAAATGTTTTAAATTAAAGGAACAGCCTGTTTCATTCTCAATAAATTCCTTAACTACTTTGTGAATAGATAAACGGCTAGCTCGGTCACCGATGCTACGCCCGTTCACTCGTCAATGTTGTGTTTTATTTACTTATACCCTCTTCAGATATATGTTGATCTAGAATGTGATATTTTTTGTTGTTTTAGTTAGGCAAAAATTTGTGTCAATAATTATGATGAACGGTTAATCAATTGCAATACAATCCTCGTTTCTACAATGTCCGATAAAGCTAAACAATTGTTTGAGTTAGTCTTAAGGTAGATTGTAAGTTTTTGTGTTTTCTGTACTGGTTGATGTGGTCGCTAAGCGACAAAGCCCTTTAATTAAATCTATATATATAAAAGGAAAAACTGACTGACTAACATATCAACGCACAGCCAAAACTACTGGGACTAGGAGCGTGAAATTTTGCACAAGGTTTCCTTTCATAACGTAGGCGAGCACTAAGAGAGGATTTTCCAAAATTCACCCCCTAAGTGGAGGAAAGGGGGTTCAAAGTTTGTATGAAGAAACCTATTTCCACGCGTGTGAAGCCGCGGGCAGAAGCTAGTAATAAATAAATAAATAAAAACTCGAATGAGTTTATGATTTGCATCATCTGTAATGTACTATTAGTTGTATAAAATCTGAAAAAAAAGCTACAAGAATGTCAGTCGTACACATAATGCAGTAATATATGTTAGTGCTAGGCATTGAGTCCGCCTCTGTAATGTTGTGTGCATAAGTAATAAAATAAAATAAATAAACTACATTTTCCCTGGTTACGCAACGGCAGATACAGAGTTATGAATAAATTTTTCGCAAATAAATATATAACATCCTAAAATGTTCTTTTCATTGTCATTTAAACTTTACTAGTTAACACAATTTTAAATACAATTAAAGACAAGACACGTATATTTTCGCGAAGCATCAGGTTATGTCGCAAGTGCATCATTTAACAGCATGTGCGCAAAGGCAAGATTCTTATTTAATTTCTAAACATACAAACAAAATCGATATCACTTAAAAAAGAAAAAAAAACAAGTAGGTAGTCGAACCGCTGTATTTCCATTTCCAAACAGGTATTTTCCACCATTATGCATTGAGTACAACAACAGCTTGGTCATAGAGTAATTGACAGGTCGACATTTGTATCTAGGGCGATTTAATGATGGTACCTCGTGTCTCTTTTCGCATAGCATTCATATAGATAGATTCAGCGTTGCGCCATCAGTGCATGGTGGACCTCCACATACACGTACAAAGCGTTTTGGAACACATTCATTATGCGTACAGCTATGAAATGGAATTCCCTGCCGGAGTCTGTGTTTCCCGATAGCTATAACCTAGGGGTCTTCAAGTCAAGAGTGAATAGGTTACTTCCAGGCAGCCGTGCTTCACATTTGACCACATCATCGCTTAATTTTTGGATTCGCTAGATGGCGCTGCGTCTAGCTTAAAGTAAAACCAAACGCTCTGTTATTGAAAATTTAAAAAAATACTATTAGTGCTTATAAGTGAATAAAGACTAAGTGAACCAATAATACATCACCTAATACATATGTGACAGTGTTATCTATGGATTTCCTACTCAAACTGTGAAGTAAATACATAATATATATTTTGGAACAATGAACTTTGGTTTAAAATAAAATACAATAAAAACAATCTAAATTAACAAAAGTTTGCAAACATTACAATATTGTGACCCAAATTCATCAAAATAAATGTGAAAAATTCTTTTAATAACAAAGACAAAGTGCAAAAGTGACTCATACAGTGATTTAAACTTAAACCGTCACACATTGTAATAACTAATTTATCTAATCAATAGAAAAATATTCGATGGAAGTGGTCAATAAATTCGATACTTCTAAATATGATCAGTTGGCTTAATGGCTAGCACAGGTGAACTTTTGCAGTACTAGCCTCACACGAAAGGTCGCGAGTTCAAACCTCAGTGAATCAGATCACTTTTCGTAAATTCCAAAATTCATATTTGGAATTTATAAAGATAATAAGTACAACCTGATGTCATCAAACTCTGCAAAAAATCATTGCAAGATGGCAGCACTAGTAACATGTCATAAATGCAAGAAATTGGTAAACATAAAAAGTACTGCTTTGTGTTCTGCCTGTGATAATAGGTATGAATTTGATTGTGATGGCTACCCTGAACAAACGTATCGCCTCAAGGACGTAGAAGCGAAAAAAAAGTGGAGATGTAAGGTATGCATCAGAAGTAAAAAATACGCTAATACCGACTCTACTACCAATATTACCGTAAGAAAAAAAACAACTTCTTCAAAAACACACTCGCCTACAGAACAGCCATTAAGTACTAAAGGTGTAGATAAAAATGAAGCGTTGAAACGTCGATCTTCAGTTCAAAATACGGCTGACTTACTTGATTCCCACATACTGTCTGATTGTGAAACATCTTTTGAGTCTTATACTCCCAATAAATTGTCAATGAGTGTTGACGGAACTGTGTCTGACATGATATTAGTCTCAGAAATGAAAGAGATAATTGCTCAGCTCACGTTAAAACTCGAGAGCACTGAAAATGAACTAGGAAATATATTGTTAGAAAACACTGATCTGCATAAGCAAATAAATAAGTTAACTGCAGAAAATAAAACACTAAAATCTTTATGTCAGTCACCCTCCTTATTCACAAGTCCGGGTACAAACCCTAAGAAAAAGAGACAATCTCTGGCAAATCAACATAACATGCTTTCTACACCAATTCCTTTACCGTCATCTGGATTGCAAGTCAAAAACAACGACTACGAAAATGTGCCCTTCTTGGAACAAGAGATTGTTACCCTACAGCAACAATTAAAGGTCGCCCAGCTAGAGATAGCGGCCCTCACGGACCGTATCGCAGTACTAATGCAAAGGCAACCTCCTTGCATTAATGTTGGTCAATCTGTTGCTCGTCATGAACTGAAGCGGGATACTATGCACGTCACCAGTGCTCAGACAAGTCCTGCAGACGGGCACAATGTGATCCCTCAAAGGAAAATATTCATCTTCGGTGCACAGCGGTGCGCCGGGCTTGCAGCAGCCATCTCACACTCAAGGGCAAATACAAAGTACAAAAAATACAGACTCGTCGCTGAAACAAAACCAAATGCGCCTACCAATGAAATTATAGCAAACTGCAGGAATACTAAATTGACAGCTGAAGACAAACTTCTATTATGCTTAGGAGAAAACGATTGCAACCCAAACTTAGTGACTTATCATTTGCAAGATATATTAAATACATTTTCAAATACCACTATACTTGTGTTAAATGTCGTCAATAACGTGCACCTTAATGTCCGTAAGTTAAATAATTCTATAAAAAATATATGTAATATGTACAAAAAATGCCACTTTGTAAATCAAAAATCCACGAAACTGTCTGATGTTTGTAAGTCGATAAATTACCTCATAGATTGTTGTGATTATAGTGATGAATATCTAAATCCTAATGAAATTCGTAAAAGAATAACGAGTAACAAATCAAGTTTCGGATTAAGCATTTCTACAAATGAACCCAAAAAGGGGACAATTCCCTATTACTTTAGTCGTATTAAGAACACAACATCCCACGAATATAACACCTCTTTGCAACACAATGCAAAGGGTCAAAGAGGGACTATACCCTATTACTTTCCAGTCTTAAACAAGCGTGACTCATTTTTTCGTACCTCAAACTAATGAAACCCACTATTTTAGAATATTCCATCAAAATATCGCCAGTTTATTATCTAAACAAGAGCTTTTAGAAATTACTATGCAGGAGTTAAAAGAAGCAAAGAATGAACCTGATGTAATATGCCTGTCGGAAACATTTGTAAAAAAAGGCAATGAAAACTATGTGAAAATGCACAACTATGAAATGGCTACTAATTTCTGTAGAGACAAACAAAGAGGTGGCACTTGCATATTAGTGAAAAAAGGCTTATTCTATAAAGAGTTATCATTCGTGAAAAACTATGCAACTCAAAACACGTTTGAAGCTTGCGGCTTGGAAGTAACAAGTAATAAATTAGTAGTTATATGTGTATATAGAACGCCGCAATCTGATCCGAATCAGTTTTTAACAAAATTGCATCATCTTTTACACGAGTTATTAAACAAATACAAATATAAAATAAAAATAGTGGTAGCCGGTGACTTTAACATAAATACACTTAAAAAAGGTAACATCGCAAGTGGATTGCAAGATTTGTCTGACAATTATAATTTAAAAATCCACATCAATGTTCCTACTCGCAAATTGACTTGTATAGACCATATCCTAAGCAACATTACAAATGCAACTGCCGCCGTACTACCCCTGTATCTTTCAGATCATGAGACAGCGCAAATATTGAGCTTTCCAACTAAACAGAAACCGCAAAGATCAACAGTATATTACATTTATAAAAGAGACTATAATTTAGATAACATTCAAAAATTTAAGGAATGCCTACAAAATCTTTCTTGGTCCGATGTATATCTAAACACTGACACAAACTGCGCATTCAATGACTTTCATGAACTGGTGTGTCTATTTTATGATCTTTGTTTTCCCAAATTAAGAGTGAAAGTCAATTGCAACAATAAAAACGCACAAAAGTGGATAAGTAAGGGTTTGAGACAAAGTTGCAAAACTAAACGGAAGCTACGATATCGCTACTACAAAAATAAAAATGTAGATAATAAAACTAAATATAATAATTACTCTAGTCTGCTAAAGAAATGTATTTATAATTCCAAAAAGAATGCAAATATAAAATATATTCATACCCAAGATAACAAGTGTAAAGCCACATGGACTGTCATTAAAAATGAAATAAATAATAATTCTCACAAAGACAACATAGAATGTATAAAGTTAAATGATTCTATTATTACAGACCCTGTACAAATGGCCACAGTTTTTAATGATCATTATGTTAATGTAACACATACACAAGGGGATAAAAGCGCACGTCAAAACTCCTGCAAAAATGCATGTGCAAACTCAATGTTCCTTAGACCAATGCTGGTAAACGAGGTACGACAGGAAATAATGTCTCTGTCAAACACCAAGTCGGAGGGTTATGACGAAATTAATACCAAAATCATAAAAGCTTGTTGTAATGAACTAACTTGTATTCTCACTTATTTAATAAATATGTCTTTTTCACATGGAACCTTTCCTGATAAATTAAAACTTTCCATAATTAAGCCTTTATTCAAGAAAGGAGAAAAATGTGACATCAATAATTATCGACCTATCACTTTAATACCCATCTTGTCTAAAATTTATGAAAAATGTATGTATAAAAGATTAATTAATTTCTGTAATAAATTTCAAATTATTAGTGACAAACAGTTTGGATTCCAAAAGAACAAATCGACATCATTAGCTATTTATTCTCTAATGCAAGCAATATTATCAAATATTAATAATAATTTTATGACCACAGGTCTTTTTTTTGATCTATCGAAAGCATTCGATCTGGTTTCACACGACATTCTGCTGCAAAAATTAGAAGGTAATGGGATTAGAGGGCCGGCACTCCAGTGGTTATCGTCCTATTTAAGTGATAGGAAGCAATGTGTCATTATCAATAAAAAAAATGTAAATAATGACATAATATCCTACTCTTCAGAGTATAGACCTAATAAATGTGGCGTTCCGCAAGGAAGCGTCCTGGGCCCAATATTATTCCTCATTTATATAAATGACATCATAAAAATAACTAACCATAAATGCATATTGTTTGCCGATGACATATCCATTATAGTGACATCTAATAAAAAATATAATACCATTTTAGATCATGAGCTTGACATTAATAATACAATTGACAAATTACTGCATTGGCTTGACATTAACCATTTAAGAATAAATTTAGACAAATCAGTGTACATTCAATTCAATCAATCCAATAATCACAAACACGACATCAAACTCAATATTAATAAAATCAAAGAAGTAACGCATACAAGATTTTTGGGTGTAATTATAGACAAGGATATTAATTGGAAAGAACACATAGACAATGTTAGTACTAAAATCAATAAATTTGTATATGCACTTAAGCAAGTTAAAAATGTAACTAACGTCAAAACCGCTGTAATATCATACCATGCATACGTTGAATCGCTACTACGTTATGGACTTATAATGTGGGGTAATAGCACCGACTTCCAGAGAGCATTCATCGCTCAAAAAAAGTGCATGAGATCAATTTGTGGACTCAAACCTGATGACTCATGTCGACCGATATTTAGGAAACTTGGTTTGTTGCCGTTACCGTCACTTTATATTTACGAAATATGTATGTTTGTAATGAAAAATAAAAAATTATTTAAGACTGCAAATGATGTGAACCCTCGGAACAGACGAGATCCATACAAACTAGTGCTGAATGATTTGCCTCGATTAGCTAAATATAATAATAACTGCCTAGCAATGTGTGTGCGCATTTATAATAAAATACCGAGGCATTTTAAAACATTAAGTCCTATATTATTTAAGGCAAAATTTTATAAATGGTTGCTCGATTATGGTTTTTATAGTTTAAAAGAATTTATAGATAAAAAGTTTTGATGTTTTTAATTATTCATTGATGATGTCTACTACCTGCTTGCCTAAATTAAAAAAAAAACATTTGCATGCTTTGTCATAACCTAGCTAAACATGTTTGTGCCATATAGTATTTAACACCATTTTATACCATGTTTTATGCAAATAAATATATTATTATTATTATTATTATTATTATTACTGGTCGGTGTAATAGTGGTCAAGCTCGAGACTATAAATAATTTAAAAAAAAGATAGAGCAGTCTCCTATATTCTTTATGAACAAATTGGTTGCATAATTTCAGCTAGAAAATCGTACCCGTAATAAACCTTTACATATTATGAAACAAAGTTCCCTACCTCGTCAGTCTGTCTGCTCACGACAAACCCAAAAACTACAGGGGCCTCTTCCTATGATATGTTAAAATGTCAATCGTGCGAGCGAGAATGAGGGTCGGAGCCATTATACACCCCATACAATATTATTTTTAGTATATGCAAAACCTGAATATAGTTTGTTCAGAATCAGTAACTGAATCGATTCAAATCTGTGATTCCAATATTTTTTTACAACATGTTGTATATTTTCACAAAAATATTTACAAAAAGGTCACAAGTTGGACACCACCGACACCGCACAGCTGGGTGCGGGAGAAAAACAACCTCCCAGCCGCCCGGATGGCCCGGTGACCATGTATTTGTACGGACAACCAGGTAAGCTTATAACTGTGATTTTTCGTGATATAGTTATGAAATTTTGTACATAGATTCTTTACATAAAAATAGACACTACTAGACACGTGTTTCGGGTTTCGCATATACTAAAACTAATGTTGTATAGCGCCATTTCTAGAACAGTTCAGTTTAGGTTGTAAAATGGATCGCGTTAAGAGCTCGTGGTAGGGCTGTACGGATTTTCATGAGTTTTTCACCAATAGTCATTCAAGGTTTAAAATACATGCATATTACGGTAGAGAAAAATCGAGAATTTCAAAGATTTCTAGCACCAGTGTAAAGCTGAGGCGGGTCACTAAAATCAATATACGGAGAGTAGGAGAGAATCAATTCTAATAACATATGTTATCACCCCGTCAGAGATGACAAGAACCCATGTAAATTGTTAGTACAAAGCGATGTTGATATAGCATTATTTCATAACGTATTCCTCAATAAGACGGTATGCAATTAACGCAATACATAAGTGCATTGTCATCATAATGAGTTCATTCTGACAGACGAATAATAGACATTGCAGAGAGTTCTGTTGTTGTGATCTCGGATATAAAGTAAAACGGCACAAACAGGAATCGAAAAATTAAACTGATTATATATTATCAGCTGGTTGGTACATATTTTGGGACATGGGAATTTTTGGAAGAGAAAACATAGTCCTGGAACGCAAATGGCAACTAATGGTGGGTTTTAGTCTGTAAAAAGCGGACACGACCTCTCCACCCTAAAGCGGGAGAAGGCATTAGATGATTTCTTACCACAAAAAAAGATAGGTACGTGTATTACGTTGGGTTAAAATAAAAACTAACAACATTCAAAACAAAGGGCAGAATTCACCCATAAAACTGATCGCGTTTTAACGTTTGGCTCGCATAATCGCGTTTAGCCGCTGTCACTAGTGTACAGACAAGTGTTGTATTTTTCTTTTGTTGTATTTTTATAAGTGACACTAGTGACAGCGGCTAAACGCGATTATGCGAGCCAAACGTTAAAACGCGTTTAGTTTTATTGGTGAATTCCGCCCTTAGAGTATTGGTTTCACGTGACCTCTTGTCACCATTATGGAGGAGCCGAGCATGAGCGGAGCACGAGTCGAGCTCAAATTCGTGTAGTGTAGACCAACTCTAGAGGAACCGAACACGAGCGACACTACACGAGCTCGGCTCGTGCTCAGCTCATGCTCGGCACATCTAGCGTATACCAACACAGTATCTGCTGTTTAGGTATTCTTGCGTGGAATACACGTGTAATGTTGTATTTTCCACAGGATACAATACACGCCACATCTTGAATGACGTAAGTCATCATATTAAACCGAAAACAAATAATTTGAATAAAACAATAAAGCAAAATTACTTTACTAAGTAGTCATGACACAAACAAGCGGCATACAATATTTACATTGAATGTTTTTCTTTTCATAGCGACAGTTCTAAGAAATGCTGAGACAGTGATACAGAGGTGACCCTGACGTCATAAAGGATTTATTTCAGACTAGCATTTTTGTTTTCTCACAGTTCTTAAGTTTGTATGCACATTTACATTACGGGGAATACCAGTGAAGTGTGCATTGGTAACGTGAAACGTTGATAAATTAATCTAATACTATAAACGAGAACGTTTGTATGTATGTTACTCTCTCACGCTCAAACGGTTCAACGGATTTAGATGAAATTTGGCACACGGGTATGATCGTGATGCCGGGGGATGGTTATACCCGTGTGTATATATTATATTGTGTGTCAACGTGCATGTCAGGAATAGTGGAATACCACTGGTAAAAAGAAGGGCAAATTCTACCAGGCAGTTCAGTTAAAATCAAAACCTTTATGTACAAAAAAATGTCCAAAACTGTTATCTCCGTCGTTTGTAGAATACGTTTAAGATTCTGTTGCACACCTGTTTTTTTGGAAAAATTTTGTTCGCAAGTCCTCTTTTATAAAAAAGTGAAAATTATGAGTCTCAAATATTTTTTGTATAGTTGTGGTTTACGTATGTTTTGTTATAACAATTATAATATTGTGTATTTATTTTTTGTTTCTGTCCAACATTAGAACCCTTGATGGGTTCAACTGTATCAATCGAAGAATTTTGGTCTACAGCTACTGTCCCTTTCCATTTACTGAAATAATAATATACACGCTTGCTTTTCTATTTTACTTTGGACATTGGCAGCATAGTCGACATCGGCTCTACTTGCCACCAATAAAGAATAGAATAGAATAAAATCGAAAGTTATTTTGAATACATAGGCAATTCATTCGCACCGACTAAACTCATAAAAAATACAGATGTTAGAAAAGTTAGAAGAGTTCGGTAGATAGAAACATCAACACAAAATTTACATTAAGATAACAATCCGTATTACTGAGGACACTTCCTGTTACTGATCAAATTAAAAGTCAATAAACACACATGTGAATTTAAAGTAGATAGACATACAATATTCAACAACATGTTGCTATTATCGTAATAATTGTGAATAAAAACTCAAAATCAGTCAAGTGCGAGTCGGACTCGCGCACGAAGGGTTCTGTACCGTCCGTAGCAAAAAACGAGCAAAAAATATTCACGTTTGTTATAAAATAAATAATTATGGGGGCTCCCAGACCCCATAATTATTTATTGTATTTTGTATTTATTGTATTTTTTGTTATAGCCGCAACAGAAATACATCATCTGTTAAAATTTCAACTGTCAACTATCACGGTTCAAGAGTTACAGCCTGGTGATAGACAAACAGAAGGACAGACAGCGGAGTCTCAGTAATAGGGTCCCGTTTTACCCTTTGGGTACGGAACCCTAAAGAATGAAAGTTATTCCATTGACACAACACAATCAAAACTCATTCTGTCGGTTGTAAACAAAGCCGTCACGCTTGAGTTAACTGCTGGGTAGGCAGAGCCGTCCCTAAATACAGTTTGACCAGTTAAAGTGAAAGCCGCAGGCCCGAGCGTGGTTTTGTTGTTGCTAGATGGCGCTGTTCTCAACAATTTTAGTTTATTCTTACTAGCTGCTGCCAGTGGCTTCGCCCGCGTTATAGTAAAAAAATATCCCAAGGGAACATACCTCCAGGATAAAAACTATATCCTATGCTATTCCAGGACACGGTCTTCCCGTATACCAAGTTTCATCGAAATTCATTCGGTAGTTTTTGTTGGGGTTAATAGGTGGACACGAAAGCAAACACGGTTTTAAGAATTTGAATAATAACTATTTATTATAATCCTTTACTTTATATTGGAAAGTGTGTTTCAGTAATATAACGTGAGACGTGTGCTTCTAAGTAAGGCGGAATACAGTAACTGTAACCATACTAGGGATTTCAGTGCAGTGCTGACGAGGGACTCAGACCAATTAAATACAATATTTATTGGTTACAAAGATAAAACCTATAGTGTTAAAGTAGGATGGGGTTTTTTTTTGTTATATTTTTTACAGTTTTCGCGTGAAAGACTAACAAACATCCCTTTGACTGCATTAAAAAAGCAAAAGCGTAGTCTCAGTGCCATGGTACGATTTCATAGTGTTCGTTTATGTGATCTCATGCTAATATGGATGAAATAAATAGTAAGCAGTTCACATAATATAAGGAATGTGTCTAACTACATAATTAACTATACAAATAAGAAACAACCTGGACAAGTGCGAGTCGGACTCGCGCACTGAGGGTTTCGTACAAACTTACCTATGAAAACAGTTCAATTCCCGAATTGAGTTATGTTTAGACTTAATTTTTACAAATTTTAATAATGGATATAATAATACCACCGTAGAAGAATTAGGGTTTTCAGACCACTGTGCAACCATCTTTCACACGAAGTTACCTAGTAACAACAATAAAAAACAACACTGGTTCGTGAAAAAAAGATAATACACAAAATGTTGAAAAATTTAAATCAGAATTAAAAAAACAAAATTGGAATGAAATAATACAACCAAATAAAAATATAAATGAAAACTACATTGCATTCGCTAATACTTTAAATAAAATTTTAAATATATGTATCCCGCTACAGAAGATAAAAATAAAAACAACACTTAAAAAGTATTGGCTTACAAAAGGTATCAAATTATCTTGCAAAAACAAAAGACTACTTAAAATACTTAACCAATAAAACAAAAAATCCCATATTATGAAATATTATAAAAAATACGAAACAGGGTCCTAAAGCAATCTGTAACGACAGCAAAAAGACTACAATATATAAATAGAATGAAAAAGTCAACAAATAGAGTAAAAACTATGTGGAATTTAATAAACGAAAGAACAAATAAACCAATGGAAAGGGAAAAAAATAATATAAAATTACATAAAAATGATAACTTGATAACAGAACCTAAGCAAATAGCTAATATTTTTAATGACTTTTTTGCTTCTATCGGGGAAAATATCTCACCAGCAACAGGAGCCCCTGTGATGTACCCCACAGAAAACTCCATATTTCTCAGCCCTGTTGATCCTCATGAAGTAAATCGAATAATAAAAAATTTAAAAAATAAAAAGAGCTTTGGAGTAGACGAACTCCCCCCATTTCTGCTAAAGCATGTGCAGATGAACTAACCCTACCATTTTATAAACTAATTAACCAATCGTTTGATGAGGGTAGTTTTCCAAATCAACTTAAAAACGCACTCATAAAACCCATACACAAGAAAAATTCTAAAAGTGACCCTAGTAACTATCGACCAATCGCGTTGTTACCAACTACGTCTAAAATCTTTGAAAAGGCTATGTGCAACCGCGTATACTCTCTCTGTGAAAAAAATAAAATATTTGACGACTGCCAGAACGGCTTCCGTAAAAATAGATCTACAACGTTAGCAGTCTACAAATACGTACAAGAGGCTCTATCTGTTATTAATAACAAAAAATATGCCGTAGGTATGCTCCTCGATATGTCTAAAGCCTATGATAAAGTACAATTTAAAATCTTATTAGATAAGCTTTATGGGATAGGAATACGAGGAAAAGCCCATGAATGGTTTGCATCATACCTAAAGGATAGGATTCAGTTAGTAGAAATAGAATATTTCGATAAAAACTCAAATGAAATAATAAAAATAAGGTCTGACAGAAAAGCAGTTAATGCATCAATCCCCCAAGGGAGTGTTATAGGCTGTTTATTATTCCTTATCTATATTAATGACCTTCCTAAAATTATAAAAAGCCCATGTGTTTTATTCGCGGACGATATATCTCTCCTCACATCATGCCAAAATGATGACAATATAAACTCCAAATTAAATTCCCTTCTCTCTACAACTGTAAACTGGATGAATAACCATAATCTAGAAATCAACTTTACAAAAACAAAATTAATTACTTTTCATCCCCATCAAAAACCACCATTAAAATTAAATTGTATGTATAATAATGCAAAATTAGAACAAGTAAACGAGTTTACTCTCCTTGGTTTGTCTATAGATACCCATGTAAACTGGAAATCCCATATACAGAAAATAAGAGCAAAACTATCAAAATTTTCATACGCCCTTCGCGAAATAAAAAATACTACCAACCTGCAAACTGCACTACTACTTACTATGCATATGCCCAAGCATGGCTTAGCTATGGGGTCATGCTGTGGGGTAACAGTACTGATTCGCAGACCATATTTATTTTGCAAAAAAAGTTAATACGAATAATAACCAATATAGAACAAACAGAAAGTTGCCAACCACACTTCCAAAAACACAAAATACTCACACTTCCCTGTTTATACATCTTAGAGTTATGTAAATTTGTCAGAAAACACCCAGTTTTTTATACAAATTGTGAAGAAACACAAAGAAGATACACTTCTCGACACAATAGAAACAAAGTAAACATACCTCGATCCCGATTAAAAATGCACTCAACCAGTCCTTTAGTAATGTCCGCTAAAATTTATAACAAACTGCCAAATGAAATTAGAGAAGTAAGGAAAACAAATATATTTATCAATAAATTGAAAGAATTTCTAGAAGCTAAGTCATACTACTCAGTAAAGGAATTTTTAGATGATAAGTCGATCGGAAAATAATATTTTTCTTTTTCTATATTATTATTCACCAAAGATTCTGTAATGACATTTATTAAATATAGTTAATATAATATAGTATGAAAAATAGAAAATTTAATGAAATATAAATTCCCAGATAAATAATAAAATAATTTAATAATAATGACGATGAAAAATAAATAAAAGTACCTGACATAATTTATCAATTCTTACACACGGACATAATAATAATAAATATACATAATTGACTTAAATGAATATATAATTTAATAATGACGACAATAAAAATAAATAAAAATACCTGACAAAATTTTACCTAACTTATTTATACAAACATAATAATAATATACATAATATACATCAAGTATATTGACTTGGCTAGCGAGGTTGTCGACATGTGGGATGTGGACTCTGCGATCATTGTGCCGATAGTCGTGTCGGGCAATGGCTTAATAGCCAAGAGCCTCGACCAACACCTTAGGAGGCTCGCGTTAGGCGGCTGGATCAAGGGCTTGATTCAGAAAGCGGTACTCCTGGACACGGCTCGCATTGTTAGGAGGTTCCTTTCTCTGGAGCCCTGACCGCCGGTAGCTTGGACCCTGTTCCCGATACCGGTGGGATGCTGTTTTTTATATTTTTAAATCTTTTATTTTTTATTTTTGAAATATTTAAAAATGTAACGAATATGTTTACATGTGAAATAAAGGGAATAATATACATAAATAAATTAATTTTAATAATAACAATTTACGAATAATGACGATAAAAATAAATAAAATATTTGACATAATTTACAATTACTTATACAATAGACATAATAATAATAATATGCATATACAATCTAATTTAAATATATACATACATACTTTAATAATAAAGATGACAAAAACAAAAATTAAATAATCGGACACAATCTACCAATACTTATACACATACATAATAATATACATCTATTAGATCTACCTACAATAATTAATTCCATGAATTGTTACTTGGCCTTCATCTTCTCTCCTAACTTTGCTGTGCCCGACAGGGTCCATATTGATCTTGACTATATTTTATAACACCTATTTACATAATATGGAATGCAATAAAGTATTGAGTATTGAGTTACGAAGTTTTTTTTCGAATAGCAAAAAAAGCTGTGACGTAACTACAAATTTACAATTGTCAGATTTTTTCCTATACTTGTGTTATTAGACCTTGCTTCATAGCAAATTTCAGGATTCTTGGTCAATGGGAAGTACCCTATGAATTTTTATTCCCTTGGGAGTGTGAGAGTGTAGCAATAAACGTATTTTTGGGACGTAACTAAACGGCCGTATCTTATTTTTTCGTTAACTCAGAAGTTTGTTTTTTTCACAGCTTCAAGGGACTGCAGACTTGAGTATACGATTTTTATTTCAACTCGATCTTCCATGCGTTCCCGAGATAAAAGGTCTTGACAGACAGACAACAAAGTGATCCTATAATGGTTCCGTTTTTTCCTTTTGAGGTACGGAACCCTAATAATAATTTTTTATAACATTTATTAGCCGTCTGTTATCTAATCATGACGTTGGCGTGCTGGGCATATTTTGCTTTGTCAAATATACTTGATTGGCGGTCAAAAGGTTAAGTCACGGAAAATTGGTATTGGCATTCCATTTTATTGAAATTTGTCAAATTATTGCCATAAAATTCAACCAATTCTGACTGTTCATGGTCCATGTTGTTAACTATAGTGCTTAAGTATCCCCACGGGCGCGCCGGGGTATTATTATTACGTAATTGCGCGTTTTTACATAAACCACCAAAAATAAAATAAAAACATAATTATTTTTCTAGGAAAAACAAAGACACTTACAGAAAACAAACATTTTCGCCTTAATAAATTCGTACAAATGTGTACAAAACGACAATTAAGCGTTTTTCAAGGTCATTCAAGTTGTACAGATGTATGTACAATCGGCCTTCGAGAGGGTAGGTATAGCGCTATACACCTTAAACGAGTGATCTATGCTCATGTTGCCACCAGCAACAACACAGCCTCCAACAGCTATTAGACAGCACGGCTAAACCTAATTGCTAGATTCGTACTTCCCCGAAGGAGAACAGCAAGGTATTGCAACAGTACCCTGGTCAGCCTTCTCTAGACCATACCTTCCAGGACCGCCTCTGTGATACCCTGGTACAATCACCCACCCACAAAAACAAACTAAATTGATATTCGTTATTTTCTTCATCCGCATCGTCAATTGGTACTTGGCCTTAAACATCTTTGACACAATCTTCGAAACGTGCTATGTCGTCGCTGTACGGTCCAAATAATGAATTTAGTTTAGGAACGGTTATATAATAGAGTTTTTTGATTTAAGAACGTGCAAGTTTTAAGGCTAGAGTTGGAGAAATAATCAATTTCCAATGCATAGCATAGTCGGCCTTATAATGTTCCCACTGCTGGGACGCCGGCCTCCTCTTTAGGAGAGAGAATGGGCAGCGGCCCACGCGGGCCCAGTGCGGGTTGGTGGATGTCACATGTCTTCGAATTTCTGGATCTAGTACATGCCGGTTTCCTCACGATGTTTGCCTTCACCGTTTTAAGAGCAGTGGTGATGAAATAAATTACACAAAGTAATGTGCCTGGCTGGGGTTGGACCCACGACCTACAACTCGTAAATCGGGGCAGTTACCACTCGGCCACCACTGCTCTTGTTTCAATTTCCAATGGTAAAATTAAAAATAGGTAGCTAAGTTGGCAAGCCGCAAAAATGAGAAAATATTTTTAGATTTTGGACCATCTAGGCATCTTCCAAATAAGGAGGAAGTTCTCAAGTCGCCTGTTTTTAGGGTTCCGTAGCCAAATGCCGTAGCAAAAAACGGAACCCTTATGGATTCGTCATGTCTGTCTGTCGGTCCGTCCGTATGTCACAGCCACTTCTTTCCGAAACTATAAGAATTATACTGTTGAAACTTGGTAAGTAGATGTAAACCCATACCCATCTATGGATAGGTCTTCAAAAATGATACTGAGGTTTCTAATATCATTTTTTTCTAAACCGAAGAAACTAGTTTGCGCGAGAGACACTTCCAAAGTGGTAAAAAGTGCCCCCTCCCCCGTAACTTCTAAAATATGATGGATGGATGGAGAATAATGACGTACATTATCATGCAAACTTCCACCGAAAATTGGTTTGAACGAGATCTAGTAAGTAGTTTTTTTTTAATACGTCATAAATCGTAAACCGCAATTTACCTTTCATGTTTGTACGGAACCCTCAGTGCGCGAGTCCGACTCGCACTTGCCCAGTTTGGTTTTTAATATGTAGCCCAGATTTGTCTGTAGCCGTTGTAGGGGTACAACGGCTACAGAGAAATCTGGGATGCTTGAATTAAAATCCTCAAAGTAAGCTTACTAAAAGCAACCGTTTAACCTTGGATCTAATTTTATTTAATATCAATTACTCTTCGTCTTTTATCAAAACAATATTACCAACCGAACTCTGGTTCAGTAGTGCCATCCTATTAGATCTCTGTTAACGAATGGATTTTTTTTTGTATACAATAATCAATCTGCCTAGCCATTTCACAAATAGGTTGGGGTCGGCTTCCAGTCAAACCGGATGCAGCTCGATAACAGTACTTTATATGGAGCCAATCTGAGCTACACAATCTAGTAAGTGAATAAACACAGTAATTCCGTAGCAAGACTCGTATCAGATATTAACATCATCATTTCAGCCAAAAGACGGCCATTGTTGGACATAGACCTCCCCCAAGTGTCGCCACAACTATCCTGTGCGTCGCGCATCTATCGGATTCCCGCGACCCTCACTAGGTTATCGCTCACCGGGAGGCTTTCGCAACGCCGCGGTGCCGGGTCTTCCGGTACTCTGTCACCGCCACTCCAGAAGTTAGATTTTATGGCTTCTGACTAACCGTAACGATTGTCAAAGATCTACAAGCGCGACTAACGGACTAGAGTGCTAACCCATCCACAGACTGGCCTCGGCAAGCATTGCTTACCTAAACTTGTGTATCGACCCGTGCAACTATTATAACTTAGCCACGAGCATCTCATACTAACTAGTTAACAATTATTATTATAGCTAGTCCATATTGTCCGACCGCTGGGCAAAGGCCACCCACCATTCTTTCCAACGATAACGGGTCCTAGGTCTAGCAAAAAAAAAAACACATAATATTAAAAATAATGTGAAGTCGGTTATTAAAACATGGAATTCTCGAAGTCTCTGCTATTTACAACTTGAATAAAACATTAACTTACGTTATTTCCATTAAAAAAACCAATCTTATACGGTAACGCGTAATAACTTCACATTATTCACAATCTCACAATGAAATCTGTTCTGTGAACTTTGACCTTCATTTTCTATTATCAGTAAAGGAAAATATTATATAAATAACGCCATCTGAGAAAATCCGAACTCTGGTTTGCTACTGTGAATTTTCCGATGGAAAAACCCAACAACACCTTTCTAATCTCGACTTGGGAATCCAGCCCCAAGGTCACACGGTCAGCACTTCACGCTCGCAACCTCGAGACATATTTGACAGAAAACAATGAAGTGTTGACTACCTACAAATCACCTCAACTCGCCACTATCCTGAAGCTACTGTGCTTCTACCATTTACACTCGTTTCTTTGTATGATGTATTGGAAAGTCTTCAAACTAACGCTATTAGCGCTGCAAAATTGGACACATTGGTTGATTGGATTGGATTCATGTATTAATTTATTTTATAATTTATGTACATACTCGTATATAGCAGAAGAAGACAGTTCATTATTTATTTTTTTTTACAAATTTTATTTCAAAAGAAATTTCTTCCAGCAGTCCTGCGAAAGGAAAGATTAAAAGAAATGTGGAGTGTATAGAAACAAGAAAAGAAGGATTTGTGAGTTTCTTTTTTGTGTATTTGAATACCTATTATTTCTGCATCTATCTAGTAAAATCAGTAAGTAATATTGTGATTAAACGTCATCAAAACACGCCTTCAACAAAGTCACGTAGCCGTAGCATAGACTTCAAAACGCAAAACTTCTCGAAACTAAGAAATACATTTTACATCAAAGAAACATAACCGATGAGTGGATTTTAATATATAACAACTCACGGTAAATATATTATTATCACCTTTTCTTGTTTATACTATTGTACGTTCTTGCCAGTTTGGCAATAAATAAGAGGGCAATTAGTCCCTCGAATTTCCATGCGTAGCGAACATTCATAAGGCTTACTATCCACGGTCGCGTAGCTTCATAGACGTGTATTCGCCATTATACGCTTGGTGTACGTCTACTCACAGTTTACATACAAAACTATGAACGCGACACGACACGTAAACCACGCAAAACTACGACGCGTGTTAGCTCTGTCAGCAAAGCGGCAACGTCGCATCGTTCCTTCGTGTCGTTAACGCTTCGTCGACAGAATTAAAACCCGTACATGAAGCAACGTGTCCGTGGACAGTAGGCCTAAGGATTTCCACGCCATACAAAAACTCATCATCATCATCATTTCAGCCGAAAGACGTCCACTGTTGGACATAGGCCTCCCCCAAGCCAACAACGACCGATCTTGTACGTCTCGCATCCACCGCCTTCTCACGACTCTCACCAGGTCGTCGGTCCACCTTGAGGGAGGCCTTCCAACGCTGCGTTTTCCGGTGCACGGTCGCCACTCTAGAACCTTTTGGCCCCATCGACCATCCGTTCTACGAGCAATGTGCCCTGCCCACTGCCACTTCAGTTTGGCGATTCTTCGGGCTATGTCGGCGGCGACCTTGGTTCTCCTGCGGATATCTTCATTCTTTATACGATCACGCAAGAAAACTCCGAGCATAGCCCATTCCATTGCCATTTGGGTGACTGTAAGCCTTCTGATGAGGCCCATTGTAAGCGGATTATATAATTAATATATATATGCCATATGCCTATGACCAGTGCGTGTTGCCAGTGTCATCACTCACTATCGTCTTGAGACACTGTGGTATGTTGGACGAGAAGATAACGCGCATACAAAAACTGCTTAAAAGCATTTGCGAACTTCAAGCACCAGAAAGGATATAGGCACTATGGGAAAATGTCCAGTAACATTCAAGCACTTATAATTTAAATATTCATGTTGTCACGCCCGCCTAGCTTTCACTACGGGTTGCTTATCAACAGGCTCTTTCCTTAACAGGAGATAATTATAATGGCTATGCCGCGCTTCATTGCAAACAGTATGATATGGCTTAACGGAACTGGGCTGGTGTAGGTCACCTCTCATAATCATCTTCCTAACTTTTTCCCAACTAGCTTGGGATGGCTTTTAGGCTAACGGGATGCGGTTGAATACATATGTCATGGTGTAGGTCACCTCTGCACCTCTATTTCTTGGTCAACTGAAGCTGTCCTTAGATATGATAGAAAAAATTGATGCTTTCTAGTGCTAGCTGAATATTGAACTTGTTGAAAGGGCAAGCAAGGAGTATTGGTACGAGTAATGGGGAACAAGGACCAAACTCGTATCAATGGTGCGTTGTGTTCCACGCGCGCCTCAATAAGATGTCAGTAAGAATGACGGGGTCGATCATGGCCGATGCCTGTTAGGGCTACGGGAATGTTTGAAAGAGTTACTGTAGTCCTGGACTGCAACGGACATATGAAGGTGGGAATTAGTCAGTAAGTCTGACACTCCATCTCGGTCTAGAGTAGTCATTTTACAATTTCCCACGTAAAAAGAGCAATTTATAGTTATGCTCTAAGACCAACGTTTAGTTATTGCTTCGCGCCGACATAATACCTAAACAATAATGAGAGAGTAACGAAAGGCTTTCTCACATGGTACTATCTCATAACTGCCGCACTACGTATTCTAAATGGTGTACAATAACAAACCCTTTCTTCTGAATGACATTCTTGTTTCAATTTATTAATTTAATCATTTAGGGAATTGGAATTATACGTCTCATAAGAAGCGAGAAGTTGGTACTAAATTATCAAAG
The DNA here is from genome assembly GCA_961205895.1 of Mythimna pallens. Taxonomy (NCBI): domain Eukaryota; kingdom Metazoa; phylum Arthropoda; class Insecta; order Lepidoptera; family Noctuidae; genus Mythimna; species Mythimna pallens. The sequence goes on from OY540824.1 coordinate 5,297,451, forward strand.
CTGTACCGAGGTGTTTCCAGAGATGGGAATACAAGCAATATTATTGTTACTATATCGCATAGTTAGTGTGAAAACAACAAATTAATCATAATAATCATAATATCATTTAGAAAGTACTTGTTTACTGTAAGTACTTTTTAATATAAATGATTGTTATTTTACAAATAAATTCTATGAACAGTAATAATTGTACAAAAAAGTTTTGGCAACTGGAGCCGAACTAGGAAGAACCTGTATTTCGGCGTACGGCGCCAACTCCCTCGCGTTACATTTTATAATATATATTTTTTTATTATTATTGATAGGCTCGCGTTTGAACACTATCTTACCTAATGGTAAGCGATGATGTGGCCGACTACGGACGACGAATATTACTTAAATGCTTGCATTATACAATAGCTATGAATACGGTGTACTCTGATTTAGCTCTGTTCCTCTCTTTAAGTCTTATGCTAGGTGAATGAGTGAGTGTAAGAGGGTGTGTTTATAGTTGGGTATGAGTGTGATATATGGCAGTTAATATAATTAAAATAAATAAACCTATTGAGCCGAAACTAGACACTATTTTAGCACAAGTTCCATAGTTGCAATACCGATAGCACTAAGTCCCCTTGTATAAAACTGGCGTGACGGATACACGTACTTAACTTTATTTATAGACAATTCCTATACCAATGAATCTATCGAGTTACGCTTCACGTGCACAATAGTGGATATTGTTGCAATTGAAAATCAATTGCCCGCATTGTTTACAATATTTCCTTTTTACGTCATTCGAGGCAATGTTGACCTTTCAGCCTGGTAAACATTTACTTAGAAATTTAGCATGGCGAGGCCAGACACGATAACTGAGTTTGACTAACTTAAATTACCGGTGAAAAGGAAGGATCCTCCGACCCGACTGGTGTTTCTGGTATGGTCAACTGTTCGATATATAATTTCAGGCTAATGTGTATATTCAAATCGAGCATTGCAGGATTTCATAGTTCAATTTTTAGATGTGGCGCCAGCCATAGATATTGCTACATGATTAACATGTTTTTGCACAAATTAAGGAAGTAAGATGATAATGACTAAAATTAGGTAGTTCAACTATTTGTCCTTCGTAGACCCAGGATTCGAATGCACGTCAGATGCACCTTGCTATTTGGAGAAAGCAAGGTCGTTCGGTTAGCAGGTCACTGCTAACCGAAATAAATCGTCGAAATTTATGCACGCATGTAACTTCCGAACGACTTCAACAAATTCTATATTTATTTTTTGTGTTATTGTTAACGCAAAAATATTCTTATTCTGACAACAGAATAAGTTTTTTTTTTTTAAAAGAAGTAACATCCCAGCGAAGCCAGGGCGGGGGCAGCTAGTTTTATTTATTACTAAATGCATTGTATCAATATTACGTTGATAACAAATGAATCATCAAATGATTTACCTTTAACACTGTTATGAGATCAGTAAAGGACGCTAACATTTCAAATGCTGATGAAAACTTGTCAACTAGCTAACGACCACATAAATGACCGTGGATTTCGAGGATGTCCGTCTTCGGACTACTTCCTCTAGCATCGTCGTCCGTTTCTATTACTACTCGAGAATTAAGACTGTTATTGATATCAACATTTCCAATGCTGGAAATTCCAGTTCAAGTTTGGAAGCTGGCGGTGTGACATCCTCGTGCTTTGGAGAGCATGTAAAGCCGTTAGTTCTGCACCTGATCTCGCTCCGGTCGTGTCGGATTGCCGTTCCATTGGACTATAAGAGAAAAGGAATAGTGAGTGCACCTGCGTTTGTTTGCACACAGTGTTGGGACAGGGATCTGCCAGTTAACAGATTGATGCATTAGAGTCGATTTAGAAACGAGCCAAGAGGATCATTCACAATGATGCACTCGTCGAGTCGAGGCTTTAAAGTCTTGAGCAAATCAACAGCAATTGAATTGAGCAAATTGAGCAATTGAAAATCAACAGACTAGCAACTTGGCGTGGATAACGCCAAGTTGCTAGTCTGTTGATTTTCTACCAGTTACATTTCCGGGACTATGACCACCAGGCGTACGGCGATGCGGCACCGGTAGGTACATGATGAACGTCCCACCAAAATGCACAAAACGTTTTGGGAACACATTCATTATGCGTACAGCTAAGGAGTGGAATTCGCTGCCGGAGTCTGTATTCTTTGATAACTACAACCTGGGAATCTTTAAGTCAAGAATGAATAGGTTACTTCTAGGCAAGCGCACTCTATCGTCACTTTCCATCAGGTGAGATAGTGCTCAAGCGCGGGCCTATCAAGAATAAAACACACGAGCAATATAATTATCTCCTGCGTACTTGGCTAATCCCCTTAAGTCGACATTAGCCACCGTGATTGAAATTCAGTCGGGAGGATTATAGTTATACCCAAATGCAAGTTCACGACACAAAGTAGAACCTATTCCGATCCCTCGTAAAGACGAGTTCCTTAATCATTACGTTACATGGATATGTGTACGTGATAGAGATAGCTGTCAATATCAATACAGTATAATCCCAGCCCCACACATCAGTAACCTTGAGAATCAATTACCACGATCTTGTTAAGATTAGGGCCACTCAGCAGCAGAACAAAGGGTTTCTTGGAATTAAGAATTACGAATAATTGAATTCATACTTGTGCACGCGATATGATAAGTCAAACAATTTATAGTTACGTGTAACCTGTATTCTTCATACTCATGCAATTTATGGTTTATATTTTGATATTTTAAAGCCAATTCATGGCGAAATACGAGTACGTTTTTGCGCTAATAAAATATACCTATATTACTATCTTTTGCACCACATTTTGACTTAAACGTTGAATACTAAATTGAAGATATTATGGAAACTATTTTTGCATGAATAAAAGTTTTGTCGACATATTTAACTTGCCTAATTATTATTTTTTTCAGAACGAGTCGTGTATTTTAAACATCTTATAAATCAGAACATAGTGGTTACTAACATCGATAATGTGCCAAACTTTTATTATAGTTTAATTTATTTATTATGCATTAAGTGTGTTTATCTTTGAATATAAATATATTTTTCCTCCATTATAAAAACTGTATCATTTCAGTATTAGTCACAATAATCGTATAGTCAATTAAAGTGTTTTCTTCAAAGAAATTTTAGGTCACGCAAGAGGAACAAAAGTCCAAATTCAAATTTTTTTAACGGGCAATGGAGGGCAGCTTAATAGGTGGTGTTAAGTGAAAAGGTCGTGTTAGAAACACCACCCTATGCTCCAGAACTCAAGTAGCAGGTGTTGGAGACATAACAGCCAGGCTGAAAGTAGGAGTGGGCTGGCACGTCGCACGAATGCACCCGAACAGATGGGCGAAGACGATTCATTACGACTCCTGAGGAAGGCTGTTGGAGGAAGGTTGTGTGACGACATAATCATGATAGCGGAGCCAACTCGACCACAGATGCCGAAATTATTGTATGTGTAATGTATTGTGTACTGCTGTTAGTTATTCCTAAAAAATTAAGGCAAACCAAAAAATTAAGAACCGCAGGTAATTTTTTTTTATTGATATAAACCAATGTTTGACTGAAATCCCACCTGATGGTAAGCAGTGATGCAATCGTTGATGGTGAGGCGCACTAGTTTATTAAAAGAGATTACGAGGGGGTTTTTAGTTTTAGAGTATTCACTCTAGCCTTGAAGACACCTAAATTATAGATGGACGAGAAGACCGCAACAGGCAAATAATTGTTCCAGTCCCTCGATGTACGCGGTATAAACGACAAAGCGAAACGATTCTCGCCGTACGTCGTGTTGTCCGATGGTAGAAAGAAGATGGCGGACTCAAGTCATACAATTCCCGCGCACACTCTCCAAAATGCAAAACTTATAGTATCATTAGTGAACAAATACTTCTCTATCTAAACCACTAGGTGTAAGTGTTATCTCATTCGTCACATGACCATCTATTGTTTACTTGTCTACCTACTTGTTTACGGTGACGCCATATTTGTTTACTAAATAGGAAACATGCTTTGTAGTGAATTGTATCTTCTTACGACTATAATGTGTCATAAAGAAATATCTTGTTTACACAAGTGTATTGATCGGAAGTACGACTGTTTGTTACGACAGAATATGGCGATTGTCTTGATGATGATGCCACATCCACATGCAAGGAAGCGACTCCCATCGCATAGTCATAACATGAGTGTAGCTTAGCATTTCTAATATTACTTTTTGGGTGGGAAAACATAACTTCAGTGTCAGACTTACTGACTAAAACCCACTGTATTTCTAAAGTTACCTTTTGCGTTCCAGGGTCGTGGTAACTCTTTCGAACAATCCTTTTTTTACTTTTCTTGCTCTAGGGCGGAGCGAGAGCGTATCTGACTTTTACTAACATAAGTTACAGGTTTGTATGAACGTGGGACGGAGACAATTTACTGGTACAAGTTACTGGGTAACTTAATTGCTCGTGGGCGCTCCATATAGAAGGTTAACAACAGATTTAATTAGGGTTATTGTTTTCCCGTCTAGTCAGATATGCTCTATTTTTTTCTAAAAATGGTAAGAACCCTTAATTCAAACTACCATAAACTGAATGGAAAATGTGAAAAACAAAACAAGAGTAAGAAAATTTAGCAACTATCACAACACCGCACACCAAATACCTATCAATAAACTGGCTCGCTACCACATATTTTTGTTTATTTTTGTAGGAGTAATTTTCCATGTGATACGGTCTAGAATACCGGAGTGAATTCTATACATATTTTATAGTTACGGAACAGGTTTATGACTTTAAAGTCAAAATTAGTTAATTTAATAAGTGTGAAAATCGTAAGTGCATTGAATCGTAAACGGGGCTGCAACAGGTCAACACAAGGGAGCATATTACCATATAACCGTTCGTTCAGGCGTTATCCCCCTTTTTTCGCGTTGCCGCTTTATCAAACTTCTTAGTAGATGAAACAAGAAGCGTTTAAACCATGCTCACGTTGACGATAAACAGATCGGTAAGGGCCTTTTTATTAAGAATGTGACTTTAAAGATTAGCGCTTTATTCACTCAACAATCGTCACTAATCCTTACACGCTTAATTGGCGATCAACATCACAAGACGTGTTGCTGTCGTGAGATCATCTGAATACTGTCACTTCTTTATTGACATCACAGATGTTAGGTACGAGGGAGATGAGCTAGTGGTGTCACTTTAAATTAGCACAGCTCTTAACGTTCACACTTGAATTATTTCTGTCCATCATATTTCAAGAATTAACAAGGATTGACTTTAACTATACTATATACACTGACACTGCCTATGCCTTTTGATATGAGGTCCAAATTGATTAGCGTCTGGACTAAAAATATCATAAAAATCTACGATCGAGATGATCTTGGAACAGACAAAAGCCTTTTGTTGCCAACATTTTGCAGTAAGCATTAAGAATTAAACTTACATAAGAGTCAGGTTGCATGCTAAACATTATCTATATATAAAAGGGGAAACTGACTGACTGACATATCAACGCACAGCCGAAACTACTGGGATAAGGAGCGTGAAATTTTGCACAACGGACAAGGATTTTCTAAAATTCATGCCCTAGCGGGATCAAACAGGGTCCAAACTTTGTATGGAAAAATCAAAAGCCGCTGGAAGAAGCTAGTTGTGTTTAATTGCTTTGCCGCGTACCGCTGCGATATCGCCGCGGAACGCAATGCTATCTCATACCTTGTGTCTTGTTACTAGAATATGTATAATCTGAAACCTCTGAAATCAATTGAAATAACAACTTTTGTAGGGGCTCATGGTAAGGTTCTAGAGTGGCGACCGCGCACCGGTAAGCGCAGCGTTGGAAGGCCTCCCGCAAGGTGGACCGACGACCTGGTGAGAGTCGCGGGAATGCGGTGGATGCGAGACGCACAGGATCGGTCGTTGTGGAGACGCTTGGGGGAGGCCTATGTCCAACAGTGGACGTCTTTCGGCTGAAATGACGATGATGATGGTAAACAAGCTTTCTTTGAAATGGGGAAACGACCAGCAAGAATAGTTTTTCATTTAAGAAGAGAGGTTTTTGTGTTTTTTTGTTTTAAGTTTTTGCCCTTACAAAGTGACCCTGAAATCGCACGACGGGGTCGCGGCAGGCCAAGAAGGAGATGGCGGGACGACTTAGATGTCTTCCTAAGAAAACGGAATGGAGGGAGGCCTTAGCCCAGCAGTGGGACAGTGTAGGCTTGACATAATAATAATGAGTTTTTGCCCGCAGCTGCTGTCTTCCCGTCTGATTATAGTTTAGGTGTCTTCAAGGCTGAAGTGAATAGGCTCTTAAAATAGTGCGATTCACCCTCAACCATTGCATCACTGCTTATCATCTGGTAGGAACGCAGTTAAGCACTGATTTATATCATTTAAAAAAAAAAACATTCCAAAAAACTCCAAAGTTGAATATGGCAAAACTATGGCCATTGATGTTATGGAACTTGTCAACAGGGATTAATAACCAAAGTATTTACCAATGTTGATTTTAGAAGACTTGAAACCAGTTGTAGTTCTACCAGATTGAAATATAGAGAATTGTCACGTACTTGTATAGTACTAAAAACTAGTATCAGGCACCTGCGAGTGTGCACAGGATGTGCAAGGCTTTCGTTGGACGAATTACCTCATAAATCAGAAAAGCAAAGTCTGTCTAACTAACCCCCTATGTTTGGGCCCTAAACCCAGCCCTGTAAATAAATAAACAAGACATTTCAAACAAACTTCGAGATGCTTCTTTTAAGGGTCACCGAGACAAGTTTCCTTTTACGTAGCTAACTACTCAAGTATCTTCATAAGCGTGCACATATATTCGTGCGTTTGCCAATTGAGCATGTGCGTAGGCGCAGGTCAAGTTTGTAGTGCGATCGAAAATTGGACGTTATACGTTGGTAATGTGATCGCGGGTGGCTGATGATTGATTCGTCGACATCTCTTTAGTTGTTCTATTAAGAAAACAGGTCAATTTCAGAAGATCACAGTACAGTCTCTTGGGTTAAATACTTCCTGAAAGAAATTAATTGGGTATTTGTCTGTGTTTATTTTTGTATAAGCAACAAATAAACTGAAAGGAACTCTAATGTTTTCAAACCAGTATTATAATCGGTTAGGTACTTATATTATCAAATGAAGCAGCAATTAGCATTTCAAATATTGGCATGAGACAGAGTAAGAATATCTTGCCATTTCTTTTATACACACGTAAACTAATGGCGATTATTTTTTTTTGTAGAAAATCACCTAATGACTTCTCCCGCTCTAGTGTGGGAGAGCTTATCAGTTGCTTTTATAGTACTAAGACTACGAATACTCCTTTCATACCTTTCTCCCATGGCCCTAGCAGATCGATGCCTGCTAGGGCCATTAGGTTTGTAAGGTTGATGCTTTACAAACCTAATGACAGTGACGTCACATTCCAGTGTCTGCATCTTTATTCTGAAACTTGACAGTTTCCCTTTCCATCTGATTTGAAAGGCTTTTTCTCCCCAATTGTCGAAGACAGAGTAAAATAAAGGATGAGTTTTCGGCTTAATGATGAACCAGTATACAAATCCCCGAAGCGTCATATTTAATCGTATATCTTTGAAAGTGATGAGCATAATTATATAGTTGAAGCACAAATGGTTTAACTATAAAATGCAATCTTAATGATAAATTCTTCAGTAAACAGTCACGTGTAAACGTAACGTACGTACGTAATAATGAAGTTTTTTTAATTACTTGTAGGAAATTACAACAGATGTCAAACACTTGTTCACATATAATTGCGAAAACCTAGTTAAAATTACTTAAATGTACGCTGTACATGTGTAATATTTACTTCAGTTATTATAAAAGAGGGTGTTTAATTTGCGAATTTATTTGAAATTAATATTATTTTCTTATCAAAATCTAATCAACTAAAAGTAAAAAAACAGAGGAATTAAACCCACGTCCTCTAAGAGTGTTGCACACATTGATTACAGCCAACTGTTACGGCAGTATTTCAGTCGGTATACAAACGATAAATAAATTTCAGAGTTCAAAAACCATAGTAAATTCAACCTTTACGCTCACGAGTGCATTTTTTGTTTAAGTTAAAAGCCTTATTGCCTTCAATTTTGAAATTATCTACACTTTGATTGATATTATTTTACATCGGATATATCCGACAAGCACATCCAATACCACATACTTCATCTCTTCAGCTCTTCTGTCACCTACGGGAATTACTGAGCTAAATGAAATGGAGTATCTGCTCGCAAACACACGAACCTGGCAAATAGGGCATGAAAACACTCGTCGCACCAATTCGAAACAAGCGGATAAGTGTTAATAAATTTCTAAACTCTTACAGAAGTGGTAACAAACAAACCGTTTAAAAAACGGTGAAGGAAAACATCGTCAGAACACCGGCGTGTGCATGTCCTAGAGCCAAAAAATTCGAAGACATGTGACATTCACCAACCAGCGCTGGGCCCGCGTGGTGGATTACGGCCCATTCCCTCTCCTAGAGAGGAGGCCTGAGTCCCAGCAGAGGGAACATTAAAAGGCTGATTATGCTTATGCTATATACATATAAGTAATTGGTTATTAATAAAGGAATATGGCAGACTGGTTTGTGGGGCGATGCGTTGACCGTGATCTGTTCTATCGAGGTCGTCATATTACCAGCTAGTTACATATTGATGGGGTTTCAATAGCCAGTACCCACCCGATGGCTGGACAGGATTTTAAGTACATTTTTTATAGTAATATTTTGTGTTCTGATGAACAGTTGGAGTGATGGTTGGCGCAGTGGTTGTGCTATTGGCTATTGCGCTGCGTGTCACGGGTTCGATTCCCGCACGGAACAAATATTTGTATTTCCTACGGATAGGTGTTCCGGATCTTTACAAGTTGAGGGCTAGTCTTAAACTGATTACCATTGACACGACATATTCTTTCTTTAACTTAAAGCATGATTTTAATGCTTATTTCCCATTGGAGTCAAGTAGAAACGCGTCCAGTACCTGCAACACCTGGTTATATCATGCGCGCTATAATATCGATGCTAACGTGTTTTTGCGATGCCTATGAACGGCTTGCAATCTGTCGCGATCTATACGTACATACTACAAAGCCATATATAGTCCAATCTTCCTAGCTAACGTGTATGATCACAGTTGCTTTGGTGTCGCCTGATTTATGATCTTGTTTGTGGTTCTTTTGAGTACTATCTAGATTGGCTATGTAGTCTAAATACTTTTAATCCGTAAACTTTGTAGCATGACTAATTACGGACTTATAGAAGATGTGTATTATATTTATCTTGTCGGGAGTTTCTGTGTTGGAGTCTAAATATGAGTGAATAGGTTACTTCTTGGCAAGCGTGCTCCATCGTCGGCCACATAATCGTTTACCATCATCAGGTGAGATAGAGGTCAAACGCGAGCCTATCAATAATAAATAAATAAATGAATTGAAAAATTCACATGCATGCATGAGAAGCGGTTGGCCTAACCGGGGGCTGGGCTTTCTCGACACTGTCTTTATTCCTTTTTTAATATTTCTTAATGTATTAACCCTCTAGCTTCTACCAGCGGCTTTGCCCGCATAAAAGCAGGTTTTCGCCGTACAAACTTTGAACCCGCGATTCATCTCTTTAGGGGGTGTATTTTAGAAAATTCTTTGCTCGCCTACGTCATAAAAGAAAACCTTGTGCGAAATTTTACACTCCTAGTCCCAGTAGTTTCGGCTGTGCGTTGATATGTCAGTCAGTTTCTCCTTTTATATATATAGATGACAGAGTTTATAAGTGAAACAGCAGCTACGTGAAGTCATTCGTTCGGGAGAACCCAATGAGACAATAAGAGGATAAAACTTTGTTATAAGATAATCTGTCTTTGACCAATGGGATTTCCCATAGACTAAAATTCTTCTTTAAAGGATGAATTTCACAAAAAACCCTCCTTAGTGCTCACTCTCGCTACAAGGAACCCATTTTTGAGGTGAGAAATCATCAAACAATTTCTCGCGCTCTAGGATGGAGCGTATGCGTGTCGTACTTTTACTGACTAAAACCCTGTGTCCTTCGGTTTCACTTGGCGTTCCAGTGTCACGGTAATTCTTTGACAACGTTTTCGCAGCCCTAACGGGAATGGGCCCTAATCCCTACGGTTCTGCTGACCTCTTTTTAAGGTGCGCTTATAAGAGAGTACGCGCTGTCGACTCAAAACCCTCGCTATATATATATGTAGCATACACATAGGAATGCTACAACACAGCCGTGTCTTAAAGCATTTATTCAGCTTCAAGACCTGGCTGTGTTACTATGTTTTTTATTTGCTAAATCATATGCGTTTTAGCTCTGGAATACAAATATAAAAAAAAAAACTTCGTCAAAAACGAAGTCACAAAGGTTCAAAGCAGCTATTATGAAAGAGAAGTCCGATATAGTCTGTGATGTCAAAGGCCATGACGCCGAACGGCCGCCACAGAAAACGGCATCGTGGCGAGCGAGAGATACAGATATATTTGTTTAAAATTGTTATATCTCGTTTACTTTCCTACCAATTGTATTTTTCTCACAATCAATAATGTATCTTTATATATCGTCGGCCTAATTATCAGAATGCGTAACTCTGGATGAACTTTACAGGAGCAAGTAAAAACTGTTTATTTTGCAGTGCACGGGAATTTTTAATGCAATAATGAATCTAGAAGTAAAAATCATCAAGAAATTTAATAAATAGCCTTCAAAATACTCCGCGAGATGGCATTAAAAGTCTTTATTTCGATATTTTGTGGAGTTACATATTCCTCTGTACGAGTTTTTCTCACCTATGTCTTCGTAAAAGGCTTGAACGACTTGAATGACCTTTCGTATACATTTGAGTGATGCCTAGATGGTTTAAAAATACCCGGTAGGTGGCACTGCTATAGGGCCCTCAATTTTTAGGGTTTCGTACCTCAAAAGGAAAAAGTAAACTCATAGAAGATCACTTTGTTGTCCGTCTGTCTGTCTGTCTGTCAAGACTCTTTATCTCGTGAACGCATGAAGGAATCGAAAGCCATATACTTAAGTTTGCGGTCCCTTGAAGCTATCTACTAAGATAACAAGCAAAAAGATACAACCGTTTATATTGCAAAAAAAACGTATTTTGCGACACTCTCAAGGGAATCAAAATTCATAGGGTATTTCCCGTTGAGTCAGAATCCGGAATTTTCTCTCTCTCCTCCTCTCAACCCCCTTTAGCATAAAGCAAGGAATTATAGCACAGGTATAGGAATAAATCTGAAAATAGTAAATTTGTTGTTACGTCACGAAAAAAAATTCGGCAAAATCTTCGAGACTTCATTCAGGAATTGAACTATTCATAGATATACATAGGAAAGTTTGTCGACTCACACTTGCCCTGTTTTCATACTAACGTAAATCTAGCCTACAAACAGAACATCTGTAGGGACCGCTAGTTTTTATACATTTTTAATAAATTGGTTATTTAACAAATATTTTTTTCATGCACATTCCCTATTAGAGGCGTTTTTTTTTTTATCGATATAAACAAGTTCTTGACTGCGATCCCACCTGACGGTAAGCAGTGATGCAATCGTTGATGGTGAGGCGCACTAGTTTATTGAGAGCCTATTCACTCTAGGCTTGAAGACATTTAATTTATAATCGGACGGTTAGCGAAAAATTATTATAATGGAACTTTCTTGCAAAATATTTTCCTCTTGTCTTTGCCCTTTCCTTATTATGTCACCCGCTACGTGCCATCATCGTTGTTTACTGTTTCCAAAGTATATTTTTTTAATTAATTATTCAAAGTCCCCTTGGGACAGGCGACAGATGTGAATACACTTGTTTATGTAAGTTACTCCCATACATAGCTACTTTACATAAACGTCTATCAAACAAGATTAATTTTGATTTATTTTTCGCTTTTCTAACTTTGGAGATATAAAGGGTGTTGTTATTACGGACGTGTTTCATTATGAGCCAAAAACTATGACGAAAAGCCGACAAACTTAAAAATGTTCTCCCATACGTCGATATATGTCAAAGTCAATTCTCCAACCGCAAATGTAGGATTGTATGTTTTTATTCGTACCCATATATAGTGTCCCACTACTGGGCAAAGGCCCCCCCTATCTCCTTACAAAGCTCTCTGTCTTGGGCGATCTATGGCCAAGATTAGCCCGCGAACTTTTTCAGCAGGCCTAATCAAGTTACGACCGTTTCGTTTCTATTCTCTTTCTTATTACTTTGTTGTAACCACGTGACTGAGCGTTGAGATAACGTCAGAACAAAGGAATCGTTATCGGAGGCATGGCCGACTCGCGGCGATCGACGAAAGAGAATCGAAACGAAACGGTTGTAGCTTGACTAGGGGGGCTGAGGTCGTACCATGTGCTCTTAACGCGATCTACGAGTATATTACGACCTAAACTACATTCAAGGGATGGAGCTATTTAGGGTATACACCTTCTATAGCTCCATCCCTTTAACAGTAGTAAAAAGAGGGATGGAGCTATACACCTTCATCCCTCTCTCTCGCCAGACATTTCAACACGTCATGGTAAGGCCCCCTGGTCCTCATACCACCTTCTCCGCGGACGATCTTGACGACATCAAAAAAAGTTCAGTGGAGGACAGTCCATAGACAGAAAACTGGATCTACTGCTTTGAACCCGAAAGAAAAAGCCAGTCGGCAATTTATGTGAAGTCGAAGTGTTGGTAAAAAATGGTTGCTTCTTTTTTCGGCAAATCAGGACACTACACTTCAGTATAGCTTGAAGATCAAAGGACAGTGACTGCAAATTGGTACGTCAACACTTGCTTAGTCAGAGTAAAGTTCGCAAAAAGCGTTCTCGAAGCAAATCCTTTAATACAATAACGCATTCTCTCAATCCGTTAAGTATCAGAAGCCTATTTGAGGGCTTCAGATATAGAACTGGTGACGCATCCGCATTCCAGCCCGGACCATGCACCCTACGACTTCTATTTGATTCCAAAAATTAAAGATAAGCTTAGAGGTATCTATCTATCTTGAATGTTCGGATGCACAGACAGACTGACGAACTGTTCTGTTTTTTTCCTTTCGAGGTAGGTACGTTTGACATGCCACCTATGTGTAATACGTACAAAGCGTTTTGGGAGTACATTCATTGTGCGTACAGCTAAAGAGTGGAATTCCCTGCCGGAGTCTGTTTTTCCTGACAGTTATCACCTAGGGGTTTTTAAGACAAGAATGAAAAGGTCTAGCGTGCTCCATCGTCGGCCACATGATCACTTCCCATCAGATGAGATAGTGGTCAAACGCGAGCCTAAACTAAAGAAATAATAATAAAAAATCCCATCAATTTTAACGTCTAAACATGTATTGTTAAGCTTATAGAGGGGAAGAGCTAGCTTAAATTGTCCGCATATTAAAATCAACACTGTCATTTTTCATTAGCTGTTTTCAAATAGCTACACGGCTAAATTCACGTTGTCTGTCAATCAAATCAATTGGCTAAATTCACTGACTCAACGTCCCTATTAGGGAATCCAATCCCGCCAACGCGGGATCCCGCAGACTGCGGGATCCCACAACTTTTTTGCGGCATCAGAAATGCGGGATCCCGCACGTCTGTGAGATTGAAACTAAACATGGAATTCGTAACTTTTCTATAGAATTCATATGGAAAATAATTTTGTTTTAAATTTTTACCTTACAATAATATTTTGAAATTTTGTGTTCTTTGTCGTAAGTTGAACGGAACGTATTTCAATATCAGTTTAGGTAGGTGGCTCTATGAATTTTTTTGGAAAAAATCATTCACTGACTTCTTCTGCTCTAGGGTGCTGGATGACTTGCTGACTAAAACCACACTTGTGCGCTTTAGTTGCCCGATTGCGTTCTGTGGCCGCAGGCTCTCTTTTCAGAAATTACCTGCGGTCGCAGCGGGAATCTGCCCTGCTGGGTCCCTACGTCTGACATCTTTTTAACGCGCGTGCGGAACACTACACGCCGTCGACGATTCGGGCTCGGTCCGGACGGTTACTAAACTGCTAGACAGCGAGCTACCCAATGCTCGTCGTCCGCAAACCCGCGGCTGTCGTGGCTGGTAGTCAGGGGTCACGGTCGCGGTGGTTGAGGGGTGAGGATGTTCAGGTGACCGCCTCCCATTCCCTCTCGTTCGGTTTATTAATACTTAAAACAAATAAATATTAAAAAAATCCCAATCCCGCAAATCCCGCGGGATGATGACTTCAATCCTGCAGGCCTGCGGGATCGCAATTGGATTCCCTAATCCCTATAGTATTATACTTTACTGTTTGTAAATTTGTCACAGAAATGTAGAAAACAAACCGGTCAAGTGCGAATCGGAATCGCTTAGGAAGGGTTTCGTATTTACCGTTTGTGCAAATTTTGTGAAAAAAATTGTGTTAATATTTACACAAATAATTTTATGATTTCAGACTAATGGCAAGTATCCAAGATAAGAACGGTTTTTGACAATTGTTGTAATTTTGATGCTTTATTATTGTTTTTATGCAAGAGTGGAGAAAAAAATAACTCGAAAATTCCCTTTGTTTATTTTTATTAATGGCAATATTAGCGGCCACAGTAACTCAAGTAATGTACATTTGTCGAGTAAGTGTCTATAGACCTGCTAGAGCTGCGAGAATGTTCGAAAGAGTTACCGGAACCCTGGAACGCAAAGTGCTATTATAGGAATACAGATTGGTTTTAGTCAGTAATGTCTGACTCGCCCTCTTGCTCGAACCAGAGCGGTAGAAGTAATTTAACATTTTCTTTTTTTTTATATGTCTTGTATCAAAGATACAGCCCATACCAATTCTAAATATGTTGTTACGACATAAACCTTCGTCAAACGTCTAGTATCAACGTCTGAAAGTGGTGCACAGACAGGCAGAAAAACAGCGAAAGCTTACTAATAGTGTTTTGATCGTCATCAGCCGGGTACGGAACCCTAAAAAATACTATTCAACCGGCGACACGCTCGCGACTAACATTCTTTTGTGAAATGAAATTGTTTTCCAAATTCATGAGTACAATGACACATTTTGTAAGTAACAATCAATAGTAGAACGAGAACCGCTGTATTTAAACGTGGTACGGAAGTTGGCAAATAAACAGAATATTTTCATTGTTTATTTATGAATGGTAATTTACAATAAAATTAATGAACTAAGATATCACGCTGTACTCTCATTTTCGAAAGGATATAGTCGAGCATATAGTCACGAGCAATAAGATAGGTACATACATTAGTCACAATTTCAATTGATTCTTAAGAGCACAAATGGTTCTTAAGAGCGTGTAACCCGACATACATTTTCACCGTTTTTCATACAACAGCTCTTACGCGATTGTGACGTTATTACACAATTTTCATTAGATATTTTGGATAAACAGATATCTTGTGGATATTATCTAGGCTTCTATTAAAATCAATTTCTAAATTTGTGTAAAACTAATCCAGTAAAGACCTCTGACAATCTGCTATTTTGGATGAATTTTGACCCTTCATAATGTACTCAAAAATTGAAAAAGTCAAAACAATGTAACAATAGAAGCCTTGCAAATTTAATCAAGATTCTGAATGACGAATTTTGTCAAAAACTTTTACAGTTTTAAAAAAACACTCATTTCCTGGAATAAGTTTTGTGAAATATTCGAGTAAATGACGGTATTACCGAGTGCCAGCTGAGCTTTCTGGTATTATCTCTCAGTTTTCGCGTTGCTTTTTTATCAAACATTGCGTTGCGTGGGATGAACCGGCAAGCTTTTAAACAAGTTCAGGTTGACGATAGACGAGTGGGGAAGGGCCATCTCATCAAATAAATAATTTTCAGTCAGGTCTAGCCCAGGAGAAGACAAACATCGTGAGGAAACCGGCATGTCCTAGAACCAAAAATTCGAAGACATGTGACATTGTGACATTCACCAACCCGCAATAGGCCCGCTTGGTGGATTACGGCCCACTCACTCTCCTAGAGAGGAGGCCTGAGTCCCAGAAGTAGGAACATTAAAAAGGCTGATAATGCTATTATTACGCTAGCCCAGCCCTTTGGAATGGCTATTTCATGAAAATTTAATACGGTTACCTGAACTGACGAAAACCACCCTCTATATTTACGATTTTAATCATTAAAATTATCTCAGTATAGCCATATTGAACACAAAACCTGACACTGACCTAAATGCATAAAACTTGAAAAATTACAATTTTGCGGGCACCTGTCTCCAAACTACGGCCTGCGGGCCAAATCCGGCCCGCCAGTGCCATCGTTCCGGCCCGCGACAGTCTTAAGACTACGTGTCATCTATCGAGCCCATGTCTATGATAATTACTCGGTTTTATGTACTTGCAAGGTAAAACTTACCGACAGTAATGATGACGAAGAAAACTTAAGTCTCTAAGCATATTAATACGATTAACTAACAAACAATTGAAATAAATCCCACTAATCCCACAATGAGGTTTATTTAATTGTATATGTTTGCTTAGGTCGCGCACATTGCGACTAGTCTAGGAATATAGATTAAATTGTTTTGGCCCTTCGAACATACTGAAAAAATCATTATGGCCCCAAGGTTTCAAAGCTTGGAAACCCCTGCTCTGGAGCACTGATCTTAAGAGATTGGATTTTATTGATTGGATATCGACACTCTCCACATCTACATTATTCGCTAGCTTTCCAAAAGATTCTGTGATACTTTCAACAAAGCATCAACTCCCAATATGTTTGCATTGTTGCAATTTCAAAATACAACATTCAGCAAGACGGTGACGCTATGATCGATGACGATTGAAAATGTTATTTTTATGAAAGAACATTACCGCAGAGGATATGACAGATCCGGTGGTATATTGTTCTCCAATTGTTTGACAAACATCGCTCTCTTATTGTATAAGCAGTACCATTACTTAAACAGTATTTATTTTGAATATGCGCTCTACTTGATGGAATATTTCGGGCATGCTATCTGTGAGAGCGAATTGGGCAGTCGCGCTTATGCGCCATTGTTTAGGAATATACATGTGTCGCTTCAAACCGAACATAAAATCGTAAGTATCGATGTAATTATTTATTGTTCATTCTGTAAAATTCTGTATTATTAAATCCCCTTAACGGGAGCTCTACTATTTCTGTTTTTACCTTATTAACCCAATATATTGAGGGCTAGAGACTATTGATTTAAACGCGTACCACGAAGATTGGTTTGAAACGCGAGCGAAGAATGTCTAGAAGGTCTTGAGAGAGGCCTTTGCCCAGGAGTGGGACAGTAAACGCTTCAATAAAAAATTGAAGACTGGCAGTCGCCCGCCTCTCCACACCCATGAAATTAGTATACACTCGATTCCCATACAAAACAACCAATTTTAAAGGATAATGCCCGATACTCTATAAACCTTTGCCCCACTCATTAAAAGTCATTTACGAGCATGCAATATGCAGTATCTTATCGTACATTTATTACTGATAACTAAACATTTGTCCTGAAACCTATAAAACTTGCGGTTTTCGTTTAAAACTAGACACAATAATGATATTCATTTATAGGAAAAGTGGTGTAGCTATATAATTGTTAAAATAAATGATTTAAGTGTTAGAGTGATATAATATTTTATGTAAAATGATAGTTGTTTTACAGTTACCTAATTATTTTTATGATTTTTGTTTTGTACATGCGTTTTACGCAGATATGAGAAAATAGGAAATGGCAAAAATAATTTCCGGGACTGAATTCTTTTTTCATAAAATTGTAAATCGGAACTTTTAAAGAATAACAATTTTTTATGATAAGGTTCTTTATTCGTCACAAATATTTTGATTAATTTACTTTTTCTGTAAATGATAACTATGGCAGGGTCAGGATTTGCTTTTTCATCTGCTTTTATAGATTATCCTTTTTATATTAAACTATCCCTATAAAGAAAAATAATAAATATTTGTAGAACGAACAAAAAAATACAATAAATCTGTCTACGGAAAATAAGCTATGTATATCATAGCTGTAGCATGACTACCCAGCCCAAGCAATGGCTGTAGAATTTTATCTTAATTAGGATGAACAAATACCAAGCAACTAATATGCAAAAACGTGTTTTCTAAAAGGTTATGGAGGTTCAACGTCACTACAAAGTCAAGTCAATGATTACAAGTATTTAAAGAATAGTAAAATAAGTTGTTTTTCGGTCGTGTTACTCAAAGAGAACTCAAGTTCTGCAACGGTAAACTCAACTAGAATTACACGAATATACAAACGAAAACAATTCATAATTAGACGTTGGAATAATGCATACTAATAGATACAGTAGACACCACACAATAATAATCACACTAAATATTGACTTAGTTCGCGAGGTCATCGACATGAGGGATGTGGACACGGCGATTATTGTACGGATAGACGTGTCAGCCGATAACTTAATATCCGCGAGACTTGATAAACTCCTCAAACGGCCTTCATCATTCGGCTGGATGAGGGGTTTAATTAAGAATACGGTATTTCTGGCCACGGTTCCTCTCTTTGGAGCCCTGCTTGTAAGTTGATCATTGTAGTTTGAACTCTGTTCCCGATACCGATAGGCTAATATTAAAAATGAATAAACAAACACACTAATATTAAATAAGCGAAAGTTTGTATACATGTATGTTTTTACATCATAACGCTCAAATGGTTGAACGGATTTCTGTCATAATTTGGCACACGGATAGGCTATGTCCTGGAATAAGCATATAGGTAAGAGAAACTTTTTACTGAGGAAGTATACACTGGGGATAACCTTCCACTTTCATTAGCGCGAAACTGCCAGCACAAGCAAATATGAATGTAAACTATACATTTCATAATTAACCGAAAAAAATATTAAACAGCAAAGCATTTGAGTAGAACGCACAGTAGCACAGATCATAATTCGCACAGCTTGTAAATAACAACAGTTTACGATAATAACCTCCTTTGCATGAAAACAGCTAAGAATATACCATAACTGTATGAATATTTTAGATGATGAGTTCTGTTAATTAATCTTCATTTAAGACAATCGTAATTTGTATTTGTTAATTATTTATTATATACAAAAAAAAAAAAACTTTGTCCCACACTAGGAATTACATACTCCTGTCTCGTAGTGACATTCATAAACAAGTAAAATCATATAAACAAGACACCCAGACTCGGAACAATTATCATTAGGCCATACAAATATTCGTTCCGTACGGGAATCCAAGCCATGACATGCAGCGCAGCTGCCGATCGGTCAACCAGAGCCCCAACAGTGCTATGAAAATTTAAAAGTGTCTCGCATGCATACTCTGCCTTTCAGCGGGTGAGAAAAATTGCTTGTTGAAATGTTGCTTTTACTTTTGCGTACATCACATTGTATCAACAATGGCAATGATAACAAAACAGCGTAATTCAGCGTCTTATTAAAGCTATAACTATTACATGCTTGATTTGTACGTATAACGACGTTGCGTCGTGTGGATCAAGTGTAGCTCTACAAGTCTTGTTTCCATATAAAATGTAAGGAGACCGACGCACCCAGATCGGAGTGTGTGGCACACGGGTACGCAGTATAGTTCTAGCTTAACAGCAATAATGATTTATGAAATAAGACTCTAAAATAAACTACCTTATCAGAACGGTAGTGGAGTTGAGCTACCCTCCACCCAGCACTATAACGTTCTGCCCGACTCAAGGCCGCGTGCGGCGTGTACAAATATTTCATTTGAAAGTCCGCTCAGCTCCACTCGGCCCCACTTACTCTGTTTCCACTGACTCAAAAGGGGAGATTCCAAGCACTGTGATTGGCCAATTAACGGTACGCTCCTCTTTGCTCCACTCAACTCCGCGACAGTGGAAACGCACCCTTATTCTACGGGATTGTTTGTAAGAAAGAGTAACTGAAGGAACACAGGTAAATTTAAGTCAGAAGTCTGACCCTCCTCCTCGCTCCACCCAGAGCGAAAAAGTTATTTGATTATTTCCCACTTATCGTCGCAGTTCACCGTTTATTTTGTTGTTATTTTCTTATCCCGAATTGTTTTGTACTTAGAGACGATTAGAATTCTTTTCCACTAAATAAATATGATTAAAATGAACAGTCTAAAAGCAATAATTTATTTGTAATCCTTTCCTTAAAATCAGCATTGTTAATAGCTGGCAATCAAAACATAATCGTCTCGTTTATTATGATATTCTAAAATTTTAATAAACCTTTTATTTTTAAATCTAACAAGGAAACTGAGATATCTAATCAACATTTTTATTTTATTTAAATCGTCGTTCATATTAATATTTATCCTTGTTTTATATTTGGATTTTCGCTATTATTATTCAAGATGTTTGTTTCATCATTATGCTTACACAGAGTTTATGCAGTATCTTAGTAAATATAGACCCTTTTTAGGTAGAAATGTCGTAAGCGACAGTTTGAGTTTTTTGCAGGAATGGGTTTTCTCTTTCATAACTAAAAGTAGGTATTTATGATACATACATATTCTAAAAAACAACGTAATAATCATGATTATACATAGTTTCATGCAGTATCTAAAAAAGAAAACCTAAAAAGGGCCTACATTTACTAAAATATAGGCCCCTTTTAGGAAGAAAAGTCATAAGTGACAGTTTGAGTTTTTTGAAGGAATATTTTCTCTTTCATAATTAATGATAACATCATTCTAAAAAATATAACAAAAACATTATGTCTTAGCTTCTAGTCGATAGTAAGTCTGTCTGAATTCTGTAGATTTTTATAAACAGACGCTTCATTTTATCACACAATAGGAGTCTAAATCCATTATGTAGCTACACTACAATTGCTATATAGCTTGGTGCGGGTGACCGCTGGCGGATTCATACAATTTTTCAGCAACATATAAGATGCATATTTTCGTCCTGCTGTCATCCTGCTATGTAAAAATTACCTTACCAGTAACGGTTTTATAAACCAAGCACTTGTACCGATTTCGAAAAAATAATATGTAAATGTATAGTAATCGGAAATCGAATACAAAAACTCCACGCCAGCATGACTTAGCCATTTGCAAGCACATAATAAATACGGACATTCGCTATGCCGATGAAAAACATGCCAAAAACACTTAAACAAAACAGCTGAGTATATAAAGATATTTAATATATTATATTATATATGACAACTGCTATAAAAGCTGTGACGCACACCTTTATGTATATTTATGTGAATAAATTTTAAAGTTGGATGATTCAAGTAGATGTGCCTCGAAGGATTTCATAGAAATAACGTTGTTTTAGTGCCTATAGTTAGGTGTTTAGTTTATTAATTTATGTTTATATTACATAATTATTGTATCGTATCTACGGTTCATTTATATTCGCCTTTTTGTTTTTTTATTTCACCTACCACTATTTTTCATTTATCACCCAAAAGTTGATTGGTAGAAAATGCCTAAAGCCAGGTACACAGGCCAGGCCAGGTGGCTGTATCGTAAACATGCAATGTAACACGCAATAAAATAATTTGCCGTCTACATTGTCGCAATGTATCCGAATTCCTATAATGTGGCCACTGCGCTCGCGAACCGTGTTCACTAGCATTTCAACTACAAATGTGAGTACCTAGTCACCTAATACCTCGGTTCGTACGCGCTCTGCGTCCACAATTTTGAAATGCTGCTTTCATGTTACCTTGCATGATACAATACAAAGTCCTGGCTTAAGGCATTAAGTTCGCTTCTTTATCTTTATGTGCATTAAGTATTACAACAATTAAATAATAAATGTTACGGTGGCCACCTACCTATATTTAGGACCATTTATTTATAATCAAAATTATGAAAATCGTTTAGACATCAACTGTCATAAAGTATTTTAAGCAACATTGCAAAATATTCAAGCGATTATTTTTAAGAGAGAAACCCAACAATGTAAACCACGAATCGTTTCCATTTGAATTTAACTGTCGAGAAGAATGTGTGAATGTGTGTGGGAACGATGGATGTGATGTAACACTTTTTGTTGTTTCAATGTGGGTATTTGGAAATCATAAGAGTGAGGGAGACAGAGCTATAGCTGTGGATTAAAACTTAAAGCTCTGAGAGGGCTCCCGCATGCCAATTAAATGACAATACATAGGACTGGCGTTGATCGACACTCGTCCACCGTATATGATATTTATGGTTTCAAGTAACAGTATCCTCTTTTGACAACTTGCATTCAATCCTCATAGATATGAAGCGGATTTCCACTGGAGTCAGAATAGGCAATAATACCCCACAAACACTTTTTTAAAATTTATATAAACTAGTGCTTGACTGCGATCCCACCTAATGGTAAGCAGTGATGCAATCGTTCATGGTGAAGCGTACCAGTTTATTAAGATCCTATTCACTCTAGCCTTGAAGATACCTAAATTATAATCGGACGGGAAGACTGCAGCCGGCAAATTGTTCCAGTCCTTCGATGTACGCTTTATACCGCGTACTTACATCGAAGGATAACAGTATAAAGGTCGAAGCGTAGCTTAGTCCGAATCTTTGGATAGTTTGTACAGTTGGCTAATAAATAAGCTACTACAAGACAAATTCTTGGAATCACATTAAATCGATCTTAGGTCTTAGCTGGCGAGTTAATAATAAACAAAAATGACGTCATTTAAATCACAGGTAGATCTTCCGATTTGATACACAGCGTAAATTCTTATTTCAAGTTCAGGAATGACGTATTGGATATAAAACTTGTTCTTTATCAATGAGTTGCACTCGCCCATGACATCTCTCTGATCTTACTGACATGAAATAATGTAATAAAAATTTAGATAAATATAAATAGGTTTAAACGTTTTTTTTTTAAGAATATATTTTAACGTGTGAAAATTGCCAGTGCAACTGAATAGTTATAATTATTGTTAGATCGATAGACACATGACCTATTCAATACTGAATCTTTAAAAAACTTGCTTCGATACTTATGCTTCGTAAATGTCAGTTAAGACACGAATGAGGGCACCCTCACTTAGAAAAGAATCGGATAGAAAGAATTAAAAATTAAAACACACGCCACAACCACTGAAGTAATCGAGCATTTTTAAACCAAAAGTGCATCAACAATGCATAGACTGACCTGAAAACAGTAAGTTACGTAATGGAAAGGTTATTTTAAATGTGAGAAAAGACAAGTAAATGTCGACGGTAAACACGATGATAATACTGAATAAATAATGAACGACACTATCTTTGAAGTTGAAATTAGATTAAATCTCAGTCATATTTACTAGTGACAGATGAAGTGACGGTGCTGAGAGAGGCTTTAAAATAAATTTTCAGTTGCCGGTTATTGGATATGTTGGAGTTCCTTCACCCGTTCAAAATAACGAGCCTTTTCAGAAAGAACATCGTAAGCGCCAGTACGCCATTTTTGCAGAAAGGTGTTAGTCCTTTCATGATTAATAAGTACATATGATAATAGGAATTATTCTAATAGATCCGTAGTTGTATGAATAACAAATCATATTATTTTTAGAAAGACACAAAGCCTTTTCCTGCAAAAAACGCAAATTGTTGTTTACGATGTTTTTCCTAAAAATGGTCGATGAATTAAAACTATGACAGGAGGCTGATGTTGATTATGCATTTGTAATAGTTTAAGTTTAGTTTACATTTAGAAAAAGATTCAAAATCTTTAAAATAAAAGAACCGCACACATCACAATTAATTCTATAAATTCAATTTTTTAAATCGCGATTATGCAATAAACCGATGCCGTGCAAAAGGGGTTCATACATTTTAGTTTAAAGGTAGAACTACATTGGACACACGTGGGCCACATACGCCGATCTGGGCGCGTCGATCTCCATACAATTTATATGGCAACTAGACTTGTAGAGCTACATTAGATCCACGCCACGCGACACGACTCTACGTACAAATCAGGCGAGGGCCAAGTGTGCGTCGGTCTAATGTAGTTCCAGCTTAATATTCAAATAATTCCACTTACTTTCAGTGGCGGTAGCAGTCTTGTTAGATCCCGGTGTTGCATTCGTCGCTGTTGTGTTAGTAGACTTTGGTGCAGGGTCAGATGTTAGAGGCACCGCGGATGTCAGCCCAGTTGCAGTCGACGTAGGAACTGGTGACGCCGGGGGCGGCGGCGCATCCCTGCGCTGGCGGCTGTGGTCCAACGTCACTATGTCGTATCGGAAAGGACTTGAGCTACCGCTGTCCAGAGCATATTCTAGGTTCCATGCTGAAAAGAAAGAGAAGATTTATCATTAAGATACTGGGTTTATTAGTTGGATGGTTCCTGCAGAGGGAAAGCGCTGTCGAGGCCGGCCTAGAATGAGGAGGCGAGTTGATATAGTCGCGTACCACGAGAATTAGTTAAGATAATGCGGGAAAAGAACGTCTGGAAGGACTTGGGGATGGACTATATGCCCGGCAGTTGAACATCATAATTTCAGCCGAAAGACGTCCACTGTTGGACATAGGCCTCCCCCAAGTGTCGCACAAATTGACCAGTATTGTGTGTCTCGCATCCATCCGATACCCGCGACCAGCAGTGGAACAGCAATTTGATAGTTATAAAAAACCTAGGACTTTGCAGATGAGAACTAGAATCGATAACGCATTACTCCATTCGAAAAGTTGTGAAAGAACAAAGAAGATGAGAGTGATAAAGTGTTTGATTAATTTGTTAACAGTACACCGGAGACTACTCCTTGTATTATTTTAGTCCTTTCGATATATCCTATGGTTGTCTGGTAGATATCGCTGTCAGCGATAAGACCGTCATGGAACCCATGGATTTAAGTTTATGTATAAGTTATGTTACTTTTTTGGTTTACAATAAAATTTATTCTATGTGATGTACCTATAAAGCTAGAACTACATTAGACCGAAGCACACCTACAACACGCCAGATTTGTACGTAGAACGACGTCGCGTGGCGTGGATCAAGTGTAGCTCTAAAAGTCTATTTTCCAAATAGAATGTATGGAGACCGACGAGCCCCGATCGGCGTGTGTGGCACACGTGTGCGCAGTGTTGTTCTAGCTTAATTGTCATCAAGCTTTACAAAAAGCACCACACCGTGTCTTTAGGACTTTATACATATTATATAACTAACCAAAAACAAGACTCGCCAAGATAAACTGTCCGTTTTATTTTTATATATAATTTAATCCACAGCACGATGCTTTACGAATAATAAGTACAATAGCAATTATAGATTCATAAAAACATGAGGCTAAAAATATTCCTAATGCCTAACCGCCATATGGGATGTTATAGTGAACTATTACTTGGTTTGTATTGCATGAGTCATTAGGTTATTAAGTTTAAAACAATTGTAGATAAGTTAATACATAAATAAATAACGACAATCATTCTTGCTATTTTCAGTTTATTTGTGGCGCATTGATAACTTAACTATTTTATTTAATAAAATCATATTTGATCTAACATTTTCTTACTCATAGTATGGAACTTAATTGCATCACTGCTTACCAACAGGTGGGATCGCATTCAAGCACTGGTTTATATCAATAAAAAAAATAAAAAATAGAATACTGAACACGGATGAAACGGTTTTTCATGCGGTTTTCACTATTTCTAGATTGATTCATTAGGAATGTTTAGGTTTATAAAAAGACTAGCTTCTGCCAGCGGCTTCACCCGCTAAATGTAGGTTTCTCCATACAAACTTCAAACCCCCGTTTTACCTCCCTAATGGTTGAGTTTCGTAAAATTCGTTCTTAGCGGATGTCTACACCCTATAAGGAACCTACCTGCCAAATTTGTTGTAGGTGTTAGTTTCTGAGATTCGTGAGATCAGTGAGTGGTATTTCGCTTTTATATATAAATATATATATATATATATATAATATATATTATATAGATTTCTAACACACATGGGAAGCTGAGGTGGGTCGCTAGTGTGTACTAATTGACAGAATTTATAAATAAGTTGTGATGAGACATAAGGTGACACAAATGTGAGACACAATTTCAATAAAAGACTTTAAATTTTATTTAATTTTCTAGTTACCGTTCTAGTATTTGTCGAGACTTTTTTTTAAGTGGATAATCATCCAATGACTTCTGCTCTAGAGTGAAGCGAGAGAGCGTGTCAGACTTTTAATGACTAAAATCGCACCTGTCTTTCAGTTGCCTTTATAAAAAATATAAAGTTGTTACAGTCAGGTTAAGCTATTTGTATTCAAAGATTCAAAACATTTTATTTCGAATAAACCATTTACAGGCACTTTTGAAATGTTAAGAAGTCAGTCAGTCAGAAAAAATGATGCTAATTGCACATTCCAAAGCGTAGATCTCTATGGAGAAGAATGTGCAAAAAGCTCACACACTCTTTTCAATCATGTTTTGTAATTACAAGTATCTCTGTTACATGTTTTTTTCGCTATCATGTGAAATCAAATTTAATTAAGGTAAAAATAAAAACTAAATATGAATATTAAAATAGCAACTATTGCTTGCGTTCTAGGACCACTAGGGTTTCATTTTCAGAAATTCTCCAAGGCCCTTGCGGGTCAATGTCATCTACATTTAAGTTGACATCTTCTGTTTTTTATATTTCTATGGTTGTGGCTTTAGGTGTTATTATTTGCACATGTTTGAACGTCACGATGATTCATTTTATTATGTTCGAGTTTAGTCAGCTAACTGTGTTTTCTAAAAGAGTGGTGCAATCTTAGGGCCGTAAAAGTTTTATGATGCGAGTTAATCTTTAATATGGATATAAGTATTCTTTACAGTGAAAGCGAAGGATGTCATTTAAAAACGACTGAAAGACTATCCTATTTAGCCGGAAATTGGTCAAAAAGACCGTCATTTTTTTTTAAGTCTATCATGACTTTTTAATAACAATAAAATTCATAAAATGATTTTAAATTCTAATAAAACAACAATAAATTTAAGTGACATCATTGCATGTCCGCTCTGCTTATGCTAGCGATACAAGGTATCATAAGGCAGAACTCAAATGACAATTCTAAACAAAATGATCAAATTTAAAAAGCCTATTAAAAACCGGACAGGCCAGATTCTCCCTGATTTAGCCGGACACGCAACTTAAATGCCTGACCGTGTCCGGCATTATCCGGACGCCTGGCAAAGCTAGTTACGAGCGACTTCCAAGGAGTTACAATAATTTTCCGTGTAGATACACCAGAATAAACGCACAACGATTTCAGCTACTATTAAGATAAGTTTTTTTATCTTAGAATAATCAAGTAAAAAATAATATTTTAGAATAAAATTTACCTATTTCGAAAAATTCTTGATAAATCTTGATTGCATCACAAGAGTGTTTGTATGTGCGTGCGTAGATACTAATCCGATGCGCTACCAGTGCAGTGCGTCGATTCCCATATTATTTTCCTACAATTTAGGTTAATAATTTCCTAAAAAAACATCTACAACTAACTAAACAGCATTTAAGCAAAATTTCAGTACTTGAATTATGATTGTAACTTAATTTTCTATTTAGGGTGTATATGGGTGTGCATTATTTCAGATACATGTTGTATATTTCAATGCTCTCAAAACGATGAAGGAAAACAACGTGAAGAAACGTTAAAACGAAAAAATATTCTAAAACATCACAAGGAAACCGGCATGTTCTAGAACCAAAAATTCGAAGACTTGTGACATCCACCAACCCGTACAGGGCTCGCCGTGATGGATTACGGCCCATTCGCTCTCCTAGAGAGGAGGCCTGAGTCCCAAATCCCAATATTGGGAACATTATAAGGCTGATTATGCTATACTATGCTATGATGTATTTTTCAATGAGAAACCAGGTCAAATCAGTAGAACGCAGAATAATAAAATATGCCTTATGTGTTACGTAATAATTGTTAGAGCAGTAAACCTAAAACTAACTCTGACCTAGCTTCTGCGAGCGACTGCCCTCGAGAAAATAAAAAAATATTCTATTCCAGGGCATGGTCATATGGTCTACTCGTGTCCTAAATTTTTCTTCTTAGTTCTCTTCGTTCTTAATAGTTCTTCTAAATCCATGCAGCCGTTTGAACATACTTTACACAAAACTGATTTTGAATTGAATTGACCAAGTAGGTTTGTCAGGAACGTCTGAAGTAATCATGCCATTAAAGCTTGATCTCAATCAGTGTAACAGTGACAAGTTGATATGGTTCGCCTACAGCCATCGCGAGGATTTATTTCGTTAAATTGACACTCACATGCGATGCAACTTTAAACGAACAATTCACTTCAATGAGTATTAAGTAAAGGGAATAATGGAAGGTTAAGCAATTTCCTTAAAGCAGGCACACGACACCTTTTTGAACCGTCATTTGCATTCATAATGTCGCTTTGCAGACGGAAGAATTGAGTTTTTGCTTGTGTTTATTATTTGTACAATATTTTACATTAAACAACAAAGGACACTAAAAAGAAATCTTTTTAGGGTTCCGTATCTCAAAAGGAAAAATCCGAACCCTTATAGGATCACTTTGTTGTCCGTCCGTCTGTCTGTCTGTCAAGATCCTTTATCTTGGGAACACGTGGAGGTATTGAGTTGAAATTAAAACCATATACTCAGGTCTGCGGACACTTAAAGCTGTAAAAAAATAAAACTTGTAAAAGAGAAAAAAAGATAGGTACTTCGGTTTATGTGTGTGAAATCAAAATTCATAGGGTACTTCCCGTTGACCCAGAATCCTGAAATTTGGCATAAAGCAAGGTCTTATAGCACAAGTATAAGAATAAATCTGAAAACTGTAAATTTGTTGTTAAGTCCGCCTCACTATCAATTATTGCATCACTGGTTTATAACAATTAAAAAAAACTAGTTTAAAAATATCCACTATAAAACTCCAGAGGAGGTTATTGCATAATATCTCTGGATATACAGACAAGACAGTCATTGACAACTTGATTTAAAACGACGAGCGGTACAAATAAGGAAACAACTCAGACAATACAGAATCTACGAAGTACTTACTAACAAAATGAAACAGAATTGAGAATAGACGTCGACTAAGTCATGTCATCATAAAATCTTGTAGACAATTTAGAAAAAAGCTAGTGACTTAGTGACCGACCGAACCACGTCTTGCAGCAGAAACCGAATTTTCGACTCATCTTCTAGTTTCAGCCGTAATCGAATCCGAAACTGATGCGGTAACATAATAAACACTGGCAAGAAATAAAAATAACAATTTGATATATAGTACTATCAAGAATAAGATCGACTTTGCGCCACTTTGTGACGTCATAACTGCCAAATCGAATCAGTTAGATATTTTTTAAATTAAATGATTTACAAATCATGAAGTTTAATCAGATTTTTGTTCTTCAATTAGGCTCATCTCTGCATCACTGTGCGAGGTGTCTGAGATGTGGCGAATGGAAGAATTCTAAATTTGAAAACTAATAAAGAAAAGTTTTTTTTTATCTAATTATGACATAAATAACTTGGATCAGGTAGCTAATTTAGATTAAGCAGTAACGTTTTTCTTTCACTTAGATTTGAACTAAGACTGGTTAAACAAAGTGAAAAAAACCTTATTGATACAATATAATAAAGAAATTATTATTATATTATATTATAGTATGCGTATCAATAAAATCATAAATGGACGATTATCAAAAAATTATAACTTACACGACATAGATGAACAAAACCGTCAGTTTTTAGGTCTCTATAACAACCGACAGCTCAAAGACGTTAGTTTCGGTCGTGCCGAATATTCCGCCACTTAATGGCTGAGGCCGAAACCGAATCTTCGGTTTGTCTCTAGAAAAATACATTTGAAGATAACAGTTCACACTCATAGATCGTAGCGTACCTAGGCATGGGCAAAGTGGGCCCTCGCGCACGGCCTCGCAACCAAAGGCCTTTGCACAAGCGAGGGCTCTTTAAGAACTTGGGTCCTTTTATAATTGATATGTTCGTGTTTGACCACTATTTCACCTGATGATAAGCGACGATGTGGTCGAACACTGGGTTGCGACAGTCGCTGTCTCGAATGAAAAGAAGAAGGGCTCGCGGATGAGCCTTCGCCCTCGTCTAAATTAGTCCACGCTACGCCTCTGCTCATAAAGTGTTATTATCTACGCGTATCTTGTCTTCAATTACCTATATGGATAATTGTGCTAGAGTCAAACAAATGTTTGGATTACTTGCGGTTCACAGTCACATGTCATTGGCCAGTGTTATGATTACAATTTGGCAGTCAAAACATGGAGAAATTAGTACGAGTGTGAGAACTACCACTATGGTTTAATTCACAATAGGTTATTTCCTGTCTTTCCAATTAAAACGTTCGTTGTTGGTCGTACTGTTTCATTTGCGGCCATTGACTCTGTTAATTTTATCATTCATATATTATAGTTTGTTAGCATCAAGTGACCGCTCATTATTACTCTTGTTATTTTCTTTGGCCTATTATTATTATACTTAATCTATTTATTTTGCTGATTAAAATGCCCGGAACAGATATATTATTTTTTATATCAGTTCAACGTCTATTTTACCTGACTGCCAAGCAAGGGTTACGGTTACGTTCGTACGTATTTTTAATGTATATTTGTAAAAAAAAAATATCACCTCTTATCTTTCAAACGGCTGGAAGTATTAAAAAAGTTAAGGTATTGTTAGACTCGGCTAAGAACCGTCGCTAAATTAACCTGTTTTCAAATCTGTTTACCCGTTTAAGAGCTACGGTGCCACATGCAGACAGACACACAGACTTACAGACGCACACACATAGCGCACAAACACTCGGACTATTGGCGCCAAATAATAAGTCGTAATTAAAAAATAAACCGGGCAAGTGCGAGCTGGACTCGCATACTGAAGATTCCGCACAAACTTACCTATGAAAATAGTTCAATTCACGAATCGAGTCTCAAAGATTTTTCCGAATGGCAAGAATTTTTCCTATACTTGTGCTATGAGACCTTGCTTCATGCCAAAATTCAGGATTCTAGGTCAACAGGAAGTCAGGAAGTACCCTATGAATTTTGATTCTTCAATTACTATATAGTTTGAATTACAACTCGATACCTCCACGCGATCCCGAGATAAAGGCTCTTGGCAGACAGACAGACGGACAACCAAGTGATCTTATAAGGATTCCATTTTTTCC
Source organism: Mythimna pallens (assembly GCA_961205895.1). Lineage (NCBI taxonomy): Eukaryota > Metazoa > Arthropoda > Insecta > Lepidoptera > Noctuidae > Mythimna > Mythimna pallens. The sequence goes on from OY540824.1 coordinate 5,328,577, forward strand.
TTTTGAGGTACGGAACCGTAAAAATAACGAATCCTATCGAGCAGAATATCAAAACAAATGAAATTGAAAGAATTAAAAATATATACTTAATCTAATATAGGTCATAAATGTTTCAATTTAATCAGGAAAAATAATTCTGTAGTTTTAGTTTTAATCTTCTGTTATTTCAACTTGTTGACATATTTTTATTAGACTTCTATAATGAAAGCCCATTTTTTTATATATGAACTAGTACTTGACTGCGATCCCACCTGATGGTAAACAGTGTTGCAAGTGATGCGATGCTGAGGCGCAAGCTAAGACCCCTAAATTATAATTATGCAACCAAATTGTTCCATTCTTAGGTCTCTCTACATAATCTTAGTGTTTTTGGTAAAACAGTACCTACTGTGCGTAGTTTTCAAATATAACCTAAACGCGCACATATAAGTACAGAACTTGACAGATAACACATTAGTAATAGTATTTATTTTAAATTCCACGCACAATGGATTTGCTTACTCAGAGTTGTTGTTTATCGAGTATACAATGTGCATCCCGAGATACGGGTGAGCATGCCTCTTACGTCTCACAAGCTGACAGTGTTACTCATTGTTTATGCATTTCGTAATTAAAAACACGCGCACACATCAGAGACCTTCAAAATCATCACAACACTATACAATTGCGGTTACAGTTACGCATATAAATTCAATTAGAATTTTCAGATATGTTGATTATGGGTAAAGGAGATTTAAGGAGTAGGTAAGAGGGCCCAAACAATACTGCTGTGCGACGTCATATCGTAAAAATCTGCGAGCTCGCACCACGCATCGCAAGAACTTGTGAAATGATTCGCATCGCAAATTGTATGGTCACCTCTAAGAAAGATGCTCCAACGTAGTCCGCAAAATTCAATTTTTCGATTTTTGCATTTTACAAATCAGTGTCAAGTTTATTGTGTATAGGGATTAAAATATGATGGCACAGAACATAATTAAAATCATTAAATTCGTCAATACAATCATCTCAGTTCGTCTTATTCTATTGAATTTTTTTTTCAAGTAATAGACGTAAATAACCAATGAAAATTTAAATTTACGATCTACCCTTTTTTTAGGTGGGAAAATCAGCTTATGACAAATCCCTCTTGGGCGGAGCGCGAGATAGTGTCAGACTTTTACTGACTAAAAACCCACTCCTGTTTCTTCGTTGCCTTCGTCCCAGGGCACGGGTTTCGTTTTCACACTACCCATGGCCACAGAAGGCTTCGACCCTGATGGGCCCCTACAATTTGCTGACATCTCCCTGAGGCGCGCGTGGAACAATACGCGCCGTCGACGACTTGGGTAACCGGACGATCGGACGGCGGGAAACGATCTACCCTGAAGTTTTCACCTTAGTTAATAGTATTGCTTAGCTTTTAATAGGAACAAGTTAAGTACCTACATAATTATGTATGAAAAAAAAAACATAAACCTTTATTCTAGCAAAGTGGTGTAAAAAATAACCAACATTAAAAGCGAAGAGAGATCAATTGAAAGAATGTAGTTGGTAAAACCAGAAGTAACGGATCACTGAATCACTATGGTCGAGAACTGTTCCTGTAGTGACGTTGATACCAGTTTTCCCCACTGCTTTTGAGTATTAAGGCGAGGTTGTTCAATTTGAACCTCTGGAAATCCACTTAAATTATTAGAGAACATCATAAAAAAAATTATAGAAATTAAAACGATATACGATATACGATATGCGGTCCCTTGAAGCTGTGAAATATTCAAACTTCTGATTTAACGAAAAAAAAACACTCAAGGAAATCAATATTCATATGGAAGGAAATCAATATTCCCGTTGACATAGAATCCTGAAATTTAAGATGAAGCAAGGTCTCATAGCACAAGAATAGGAAAAAAACTTTTTTTTTCGATTCAATTCGGGAATTAAACTGTTTTAATAGGTAAAGTTTGTATGGAACCCTCAGTCCGCGAGTCCGACTCGCACTTGCCCGGTTATTTTTTGTAGTGAAGACGTTTTTTTTTTTTGTAAATTTTTTTTATTTCATACTTTTTAGTTGATACACATAAAGCCACAGTACCTATTTATCATGACGATTCCAACTAACCCAGACACTGCTAGTATACATTTTTTATTATAAATTTCCCGTGTCTACCTTCCGGATCCAACATCAGATCATTTCGATAGTACCTTATAGCGAAAGTGCATCTATGACCATTGTAATTTTATTTGTATTGTCGTAGTTGCACAACCATTTTCATTGTAATATCTATGTGAGTTCCGTTCGCCATTCCTGGTCTTCTTCACCAGTTCCACTTTATTTAATGTCACTTTTTGACTGTAAATGTTTAAGTTCTCGATGAAAATACCAAAATCACTACATAATTGCCCATTATATTTGAGGAGTTCCCTCGATTCCTTAATGGATCCTATCATCAGAACTGGTTTTTAAAAAAATTGGGACTGATCTGGATTTCTCGAAGCATATCCTTTTAAGCAAAAAAAAAAATTACAAATCGTGCCATAAACGACCGAGTTCTGAAGTAACAAACAATAAAAATTCAACCGAATTATAATAATAATAATATTCCACAACTGTCACACAACGCCGTCCAGTCTCAAGCTAAGCAAATCTCGTGTTATGAGTACTAGACAACTGATAAACATACTTATATATTTCTAAATACATACATATTATAGATAAATTACACCCAATTGATAACGTTCTCTTTTTTTTTAAGTCGGTTAAAATAAAATCACGAATCTGACCCTAATTTACGATATCAAATTGTTTTTTTTTATAAAAATATATTCGCTTTTACGGGAAGAAGCGAAGCGAGCGGGCGAAGTCGACATAGACCTACAAAATACTCTGTAACTGCAACCGGCTCCTAACATCGAATGAGGCATTATTCTGTCTCATCGTACATATCTGGTGTTTTTACGTCACTATACCGCAGTATTTATTACCAACCCTTATGGAATTGGCAACTCATCAATGGACGTAACGCACTGGCATTTAGTCACAGGGGGAGACTTATATGGACATTTGAAAAAGTATGAGTCACCAGCAGTAGTAATGTAACGGGTAATACCGCTGTGCTGTGTTGCCATTTATATATTTTTTTTATTACTCGGTAGTAAATGACTAATCAGCGGCTGGCTATTTGGCAATTGAGAAATGATTACGGTTTTAAAGTAGTTTGTTATTAGGAGAAAATGACTGACTCAACGCACAGCCAAAACTACTCGGACTAGGAATGTGAAATTTTGCACAAGTCTTCCTATTATGACGTAGGTGAGTACTAAGAAGGAAATTCTAGCTTTAAGGGAGTGAAAAGGTGGAATCTCGTTTATATGCAAAACCTTCTTCCTTGGGTCCCAATATACTTGAAACTTAACATGAATAATAACCTAAATAAATAATAAAGGTTTTTGGTTGATTTGTTTTTTTATAACTTACCCCATAAGACGATTAAGGGTATTTTAAAGATTTTCGGGGTTAATGAACTTGAAACTTGACCCAAATTTTAACTCAAATTAATAATTTTTAATTTAAGACTTTCATTATTAGTTTTTAAATGTATTCTCAAAAGACGGTATAGGGGATGTAAAGTTTTTATAAAAATATTCTCACGAACGAAGTCGCGGGTAAAGTGTTAGTTTTCTCATTGAACTGATGAGTCATTCAGCATGCATGCATATTACTAGTTTCTGCAAGTGGCTACATCCGCATGAACGACGAAAATTGACTAAAGGGAACATACTCCCGAGATGAAAGTGTCCTAAGCTATTCTAAGACACCATTAAAAGAGGCACTGTAGTCCCCCCGACTTACGATTTTAGGTACAAGGTTCAATACAGGCAGGTGCATATAATAAGCACAATCAGCCTTATAATGTTCCCACTGCTGGGACTCAGGCCTCTTTTCTGGGAGTGGCAGGCGCATTACTTTGTGTTATATACTTTACTAGCTTTTGCCCGCGGCTTCGCCCGCGTACTTTAAATATAGCCTATGGCAAACAGGAATAAAGCAGCTTCCTATTGGTGAAAAAAAAAATCAAACGGTCAGTCTCAGTCCAATCAGTACTTTCAGAGATTACCTCCTACAAACAAAAAAATTAAAACTTTACGATGTGTTACTTAGACAGAAAAACGGTGATTTTTTAGGCAGTGAAACGAGTCTATGATAAATAAACTAAACCTATTAAAGCTTTAAGTCACTTACAAGACAGGTCAGGCAAGATTATATCCTCCAATAATGAGGATGTGAGGATGAACGCTCGTTTGTTTTTAATTACATGCTGCGCTGCGCTCTCGAGGCGTGACTGGCTTAAGTAATATAAACAGTAGTCTAGCCTTAAGAGTTACCGCAGACGATCAATTCAAGTCTGTTATATTGAATGTGATTGTAGAACGTAGTTTCGAATTCCGAAAACCTTAACCATACAAAGATACATACGTTTTTTTTTTTTAGAACGCAAACGACGACATCAAGCCACTTGCAATAATCTATTTAAATTATAAATAAATCACGCGCCGTCTCTTTTCTGAACGAATTTTCATGTCGTATTCACCAATAGACACAGTAATTTATGAGGAAGGTTTAGGTGTATTATACATGAATGTTATATTAGAGAAAAACCGAGAGTTTCAAAGATTTGTAACACCTGTGCGAAATCCAAAATATTTTTATTTCACATAGGCCTACATGGGCATTTATAAAACGTCAGAAGCTAGTGCAGTAAACTATAAGACCATTTAGAGATTTGAAACAGTAAACTATACTTTGAATAGCTAATACTTTAGAATCATAAAACAGCACTATTTCTATGCATTTAGGACTGATTTTTCATTAGTAAAATATTTTTTAACTCAGGAATAAAAAGGGCGGATTGACAGCTTTTGAATAGAAATTACGTCAAAGCGCCACATTTATTCTTTAGATAACAGTTGTCTATTGAAAAATCTAGTAAATTGTTTTGTTTTTAAATCAAATAAAGTAATTTTGATATTACTATATGTAGATACCGGCACAGATCTTGAGCGCTGACTTCTACAGTTCTAGTTGCGCAGAAGCACGCAGAAGTCAAATATCGGGTCTCTTTAGTGGTATGAAGAGAGATGCGGGGGCGGGGAGCGAAATCCTTGTACAGTGATTGGCTCGCCGATATTGTACGATACTCAAAGCAATCCCCGCTCTTTCGCCGAGCACTCAAGATTCGTGCTGCGCTATCTGTACCAGACACTAATTTTATTTCTAAGTACAAATATTTGTCTTGTGATTTTGTGAAACCCGGAAAAGAGACGTGTAAGCCACATAATAAATTTATTCATGTCTTACAAGGATCGTTACTGCGTCACTTACTTCCAAGCAAGGGATGAGTAGTAGTGTCCATATAACGACATGGACTATGTACAGTCAACGACACGTCAGTCAGTGGAAATACATTTGAGCTGACATACTAACCGTAGTCCTCAAGTTGATTCAACAATATAAAAGGCCAGTTTACTAATTACATTTAAAATGATTTTATATGACTACTTATTTTTCAATAAGAAATTGGGCAAGTGCAAAAATTAATAAATTTCGACTAATATCTTTCACTCAATTATTTTCATCCTCTCTCATACAAAACAGACTGCTGTGCCCGACAGGGTCTATAATTGAATCTTTTAAATAACATACCAAATATGGAATGCAATAAAGTATTGAGTATTGATTTGTGGTTACTGATATGCTACTTACTGTACTTCGTGCTGCCGTAAGCTATTGTACTTTATTCATGATTAGACTTCAAACTTCAAATAATTGATTTGCAAATATGGCTGCATAGTTGATTTAAGTAATTTATTTATTAAACAATAGCTTGTTATACGTACAGTTTGCAGTTTATAGATACTATCGATGTGCCTCAGTTTCGCGCAGGTGTCAGAAATCTCTACTATAATACGCATGTAATACCTTCCTCGTGAATAACTGTATATTGGTGAAAACCGCATGAAAATCTGCTCAGTTGTTTTTATTTGCTGGGGTTTTCGTTTTATAATACACTAGCTTCTGTCAGCGGCTTCGCCCGCATGAAGATAGATTTCCATACAAACTTTGAACCCCCGTTTCATCCCGTTAGCAGGTGAATTTTGGAGAACCCCTCTCATAGTGCTCGCCTACGTCATAAAAGGAAGGTTTGTGCAAAATTTCACGCTCCTAGTCCCAGTAGTTTGGCTGTGCGTTGATATGTCAGTCAGTCAGTTTCTCCTTTTATATATATAGATAAATTGCCTTTCTTCATAACATTATATGTCATGTAAGGAAGGATAATGATAAGGATAAAACCTTGTCTTGAGAATTTCCCTGAATGAATTTCCTATAAACTCTATAATGAAATTATATAAATAAATAAAAAAATCATCATCGTAAGCAGTTGACAATCCTTATTTGTGGATCTTTGACAGTTACGTGTAATCAGAAGTTAGACCCAGATAGTCTGACAGCAGTCTTTTTTACGGGAACCCTGTTACCTAGTTACTGGGTTGAGAGAGACGTGGTCGCTCCATATAAAGTACTGGTATCCTGGAGACTTACCATGACGTTTTAAAATGTCAATCGTGGGAGCGAGAAAGAAGGATGCTATACACCCTACATAGCTCAATGCTTAAAAGCCCTTTAACAGTTCAGTTTAGGTCGTAAAATAGATCGCGTCAAAAGATCGTCTTAGCACTGCAGATGCCGTCGACGGCGCGTACTGTTCCACGCGCGCCTCAAGGAGATGTCAGCAAACCGTAGGGGCCCAGCAGGTTTGAAGCCTGTTGGGGCCAAGAGCCTGATCCTGAAAGGAAGACTCGGCCCTGGTATGAAAGGCAACGAAGGAACAGGAGTGGGTTTTTAGTCAGTAAAAGTCTGACACTATCTCCCGATCCGCCCAAGAGCGAGGGATGTCATAAGATGATATTCCCACCGAAAAAAAAGCACTGCAGATGTATCGGATTGCAAAAGGAAGCTAAGCCTATAGGTAGTTGAGGAAAAGGATTGGTAGATTGACCAAATGAGTGTTATTTTGACAACAAATCGTAAGCTTCGCCAAGTATTTACTGACCTACTACAGTTTAATGAACTTATGACCCAAACTAAACACTTATCTATCATGTTTTGGTTTCAAGTTTCAAACTATTACTATTAAAGATAACCTACAGAATTTTGTCAATAAACAGTTCCCGACCAGCATATTTGTATTATAAACAACTTTATTACAACTAATCAAAATAGGTATAATAGGGAATATGCATGCAATTTTTTTATTTAATATCATATTTATAAAAATATAATATATAAAAGGAGAAACTGACTGTCAGCATATCAATGCATAGCCAAAACTACTTGGACTAGGAGCGTGAAATTTTGCACAAGGTTTCCTTTTATGGCGTAGGCGAGCACTAAGAGTTTGTTTTACAAAATTCACACCCTAAGGGAATGAAACGGGGGTCCAAAGTTTGTATAGAGAAACCTGTTTTCACGCGGGCAAAGCCGCTGGCAGAAGCTAGTATGAAATAATTTTTAAAATATCTTTATCAACAGTGATGTTATAAAGCTGCAAAGAGAAGTCCGACGTGGTCTTTGATGTCAAAGTTCATCATGAAAGAAAAGAAGAAAAAGAGTTTATTTACAGCTAACATGAGGCATACCTTAAAAATAAAACAAATAACAATAAGGACTTATATTTTAAGTGGTAGGATATGCGTCATATATAAAAGGAGAAACTGACTGACTGACATATCAACGCACAGCCAAAACTACTGGGATATTAAAGGATTTTTCAAAATTAAGCTCCTGAGGGGTAAAACAGGGACCCCGTTTTTAAAGTTTGTATAAAAAACCTACTTTCGTGCGGGCGAAGCCGATGGCACAAGCTAGTTTAATATATTAATTTATACTATATTACTGGTTATAACTGGTTAGATAATATTTTTTATGCATATTCTTTATTAGTGTCGAAGAAAAAATGTCAGGCATAAAAGGTACTGGTTAGTAGATCATCATAATCATTTCATCCTAAAGACATCCACTGTTGGAAATAGGCCTTCCCCCAAGTAACTACCAGATCCACCATTTTTCTTAACAATATTCAACCTGGTATTTTTATTGTGAAGAACGTACGCAAATTAGAGATATCTTTAATTACCGAGTATACTCTCTTGCAGTATTCATTTCTTTATCAGTAAATGTCAAAGTTTAACACAGCTTAATCGGTCACTTTGAACTGTGAGTAATACTAATCTAATAATATAAGGCTAAATGTACACTGTAAGACAAGTTCATTTTTATTATATACTAACTGACCCGGCGAACTTCGACCTGCCTAGTAAGGATAACGCCATCTACAGGCATCACCAGAACCAGCATAATTCATTTTAAAATGATATTTTAATAAGAGATGGCGTTGTATTCTGATTTTGATTTTTCCCGAATTTTTTCGTATTTACTCACCGTTTAAAACTTCCCTGGACTATAACGAATATTTCAAGACTAAAATTAGTCAAATCGGTCCAGCCGTTCTCGAGTTTTAGCGAGACCATATTTAAATATATAGAAGAAGAAAGAAGATATAGTGACGGTTGACATAAGAGAATGGATGACTCCAATTAACACGGGACACGGGTAGAAAATTGTTTTTTTTTTTTGAGAAATATGTTTTTTCCACGAGCAGAAGATTTTTTCGTTACACTCTGTATATATATTATACCTACATAATTATGTGTAGTATACTGATATGTATACCTTTGTACATTTTTAAAGAATATTATTACAAAAACGCATATCAATATTCATATTAAATATATGAAGTGGCACGTACGTTTCACAATAAACAAGAGATAAACATAATAATGGAAATACAAAAAAGAAAACATTGGGGATGATAGCATAACAAGAATGCGCCGAGGTAAGTTGTTTGTCTGTGGCTGTGTGAGATAACATGTCTTTGACTTTTATAAATTTTTTATTGCTAACAATCCCTCGATGGTTAATAAAACTGAAGTGTGTTTGCAATATCAAACTAATTGTACTAACACACGCTACAATCCAGCATCTTTTGTTAAAACAAGTTGTCTTGGGCCCGTATTAATAAATGGTGCTCAACTCCGTCCTTAAGTGCGATATCATTTGATCCCCGACTATACGACGTCAGAAGCTCAAGATCATTGCTAATTAATAAACACATGAGTACAGAATCTCAGTTACCAAGATCAGCGCTCCTCAATGCGCTGTACTCAAGCTCTGCTTACGTGTACGATTACGTCATATAAAACAAAATTCGTCAAGTTAGGTTACTGAAAGGATCTTATTATATTACTTATTGTATTTCACTAAAAATTAGACTAATATGTAAAAACAGTGAATCTCGAACAAATCCGAATCTTTTTTTGAAATTATCACTTGTCAATTTTTTTCGAGGTATTGCATAATATATTCATTTTTGATAAACAATATCGCAAAAGCCATAAAATAGCATCATAGTAGGTACTCTATTTTATCGTAATAATTTATTTTACTTAAAATATTTACAAATTCCATATTTCGCGCTACGCTAATCACGACCTTAAGTCCTGGTCGGTCTGCACTCATGATTAATGCCAATCTCAAGTATGTAGATTGTTGTAAACTTAAGTGTCGAATTTCGTTTATTCATCAGTCAACACTCAGATGACGTAAACCTAAGCCGAAACTTGAGCTTGAGCGTGTGAATCTCGTTTATTAATACGATGAGAACCTCAAGCTTGACATCAAGTACGAGATCTTGGGCTGAGGGACCTTTATTAATACGGGCCTTGGCAACTTAGCACCCGCCATTTTGACTCTCACGGATAATGGTGTCGCCACACTATTGTATATTTACTTGTAAACTATATGTACTAGCATGTATTTAATGTCAAATGTAAAACTTCGTATGCTACAATTATGGCGGTAAGTCCCCTCTTTGAGGAATGGCCGGAGCGGCAACACGGCGTCCTCACCTTCTGCATGACTCAGGTCCTCACCGGACAAGGCAAGTCCGGGAGGTTCCTGCATCGGATTCAGGCGGAAGTAACGCGCGGGTGTCAGTTTCGACTGGCCTATCGGTCTAGTGGTTAGTGGCCCTGACTGCTATGCCGGAGGTCGTGGGTTCGGTTCCCACCCAGGACAAATGTTTGTTTGATAAGCACGATCATTTGTTCTGTGTCTGGGTGTAATTTATCTATATATGTATGTATTTAGAAATATATAAGTATGTTTATCAGTTGTTTAGTACTCTTAACACAAGCTCTGCTTAGCTTGAGACTAGACGGCGTAGTGTGATAGTTGTGGAATATTATTATTATTGTTATTATTGTGCGGACCACCCAGAGGACACGGTGGAGCATACGGTGGAGGTGTGCCCCGCGCATCGCCGTGTCCTCGTGGAGGCAATTGGCGGCGGCGACCTTTCGCGTCGGGCCCTGCTTCAGGCTATGGTCCGGAGCGAGGAGGAATGGCAGGCGGCGGAAGGAGGAGGCTGCACGCGTGAGGGAACGAAGGTCCTCACGCCCTAGCCGCCGTAATTCCGACCCCGACTACCAACCACGGTAGACGCGGGCTTGCGGACGTCGAGCATCTATTATCAACAATTATAATATTTTCGTATGACTAATACATGATATATTTTCGCTTGTTTCTCTACTCCTTTCAAACGGCTTTGATCTTTAGAAATATATTTAGGAACACAAAAAAATTGCTGGTTCAGTGTTATTAAGTAAAATTATTTCAAAGCGTGTAAGTAAACTAAACAATAGGTATAATGATAGCGTCGAATAAACATATAAATAACAAATTATATCGCGTCTTCCGACCTTTTAGATGTTTATTGAGAATACATTTGCCAATATTATTTGTAACAAACACACACAATAATCTAGCTAGTTAAAACAGTTCATGTATGAAAAACATTATATTTAACCGTATCATTGTTCGTCAAGTCAAACTGATAACTAACGTTCTGAGTTTGAGCTACACTAATACTGACAAATACTTGCACTGTCTGGACAGGTCCACTTAAATCTATGTAGTTTTTTTTCTTCAAAAGACCATCTGAGACAATCTGCACGGTTCTCATATAAGTTGACCATTACCTACACGTATTCATACCTATCGACCATCTGTTCTGCCGGGAATGTGCCCTGTCAACCTTGGTTTTCCTGCGGATTTCATCGTTTCTGATGCGATCACGCAAGGAAACTTTGAGAATAGCCCTGTCCATTGGCCTTTGTGTGAATTTAATTTTCTGATGAGGCCCACTGTGAGCGACCACGTTTTAGAGACATAAGTCAGCGCTGCCAACACTCACTGGTCATAGACTTTCGTCTTGAGACACTGTAACTACACAAGAAGAAATAATAATACAAAACATAGTTAAACATACATAAACATTCAGTGATAGATATTTTGTAGATGACCTTACATTGCCCTTATGTATCTACCTACTTCAATAAAGAAAAAACAACTATTACAATAATCACATCCAATCGCGTAGATTGCCACCTACAACGATATTGAGTAAACCAATTTGGAGCAATGTGATAATGACAGTGCCAATATATATAAAGGCGTAACGACAGCGGCGAAAACATGCCCCTAAATAAATAGGACGAACTTTTATTTATTGATTTTGGTCCATAAATATAACACGACCCTCCCACCAAACTTGTGCAAAATTTTCCGCTTCTAGTCCAAGTAGTTTCGGCTATGCGCTAATATTTCAGTCAGCCACACAGTTTCTCCGTAAAGGTCTTTACTTAAGAAATTGCCGTTTTTAAAAACGAGTTGCTTTGATGTGTTACATCTTTGTATAGGCTTGGAATTATAAGTTCAAATAAACTTTACATTAAAGGTACGTTATTGTTTCTTTGTATTTTGTATTTTCTGTAAAAAAAAAAGTTTTTCCATATTATATTTTGGGTAGGTTTTCCATATTAACGTAGAAACTATGCATTTCAAAGGACAAGCAATATCAATGACGTATAGATTATTAGATAGATGAATAAGCTGCTTAAGGCTTATAGGTACAGCGGTAATGTTTGAAAGAGTTACTGTGGCCCTGAAACGCAAAGGCCTACTGAAGGCACACAGGTTAGTTTTAGTCAGTAAAAGTCTGACATTCCCTCTCGTTGCATCTAGGGCGGGAGGAGTTAATTCGTAATTTCCCATTTAAATAATCATAATAGGCAATTTTGGTATAGTAGATTCAAAAGCAAAAGGAAAGTAGTTTTTTACATAAAGGTAACTTAATTCCCTGTAATCGACAGTCACAACAAGCAACAGGCGTAGGCTTCCCTAGATGTTGACACTTAACGAATTCTCGTAAACAGTGACGCATTCTGATCTCACGATTCTATTGAAATGCTTTTTTACGTAAAGCAAACATAGTACAAACGTATAATGGCTAATTAAAGCCAAAGAAGCTGAAGATACTCATGAATAGTTACTGCGTTTACGTTACGTTTTTTCTGAAAAGGTACATGCACTATGGCTTCAAATGTGAGAGTAGCTTTGTTTTGATAGGTACTATGCTCACCCATCCAAACGTACAAAGTGTTTTGAGAGTACATTCATTATGCGTACAGCTAGAGTGGAATTCCCTGCCGGAGTCTATGTTTCCTGATAGCTACAACCTAGAACCCACATCATCGCTTACCATCTGGTGGTGAAATAGTGGTCAAACGCGAGCCTATCCATGATAAATAATTTCCATAGTTTGTGTTCACTTACAAAGCATTTAAAATTATCTCGACGACAATCAATAAAAATCAAGAAATTAGGTGTATTAACGAACTACTAAAAAAGGAGGACCTTAATTGGACTCTATGTGTTTTTTTTATCTTTTTCAGAGACAACTTAGCCAGTTGATAGCCGACTTCGACGATTTGTTTTTTGTTTACTATTTTCCTGAGATGGTCGCTGAAGATCTGATGAAAACTTCGGTGATACCATAGAACTTAAAAAGTGCAGCATAATCAGCCTAGTAATGCTAGAAGAGGAAATGGGCCGACATCCACCACGCGGACCCAGTGCGAATTTCTGGTTCTAGGACAAGCCGGTTCCTCACGATGTTTTCCTTCATCGTTTTGAGATCAGTGTTGGTGAAGACAAAGAAATGCTTCTGGCTGAGCTTGAACCCACGACATGCAACTCGTAAGTCAGGGTCGTTGCCACAGCGCCACCACTGTTGAAACAAGACCTCCCGGAATTGTTGCAATAGCATAACTGTTTATTGATTGCTAGCTCCTGCCAGCGGCTTCGCCCGCATGAAAGTAGGTTTCTTCATATAAACTTTGGACCCTCCTTTCATCCCTTTAGTGGGTGGTAATTTTGGAAAATCCTCTCTTAGTGCTCAGTGCTTACGTTATAAAAGGAAACCTTATGCAAAATTTCACGCATCTAATCCCGATAGTTTCGGCTGTGCGTTGATATGTCAGTCAGTCAATTTCTCCTTTTATATAGATTTACGTAATTTCAAAACATATTATCACCCTAAACTCACAGGACCGGTCGTTGTGATGATACCTTTGGGTTGGCTACATCCAGCAGTGGACATCTTTCGGCTGAAATAAGATGTTATTTGGATAATCAATTGAAGCTTAAACTTTTTTAAGGAATGTTTTTGATAATAACTTTGTTTAGAAATCAAATAACATTAGATACGATATCACAACTCGTGGAAGATGCAACCTTGAGTTTGAGAGCTCGCAAGCTTAACGACGTCACCAGAACTTGTTGGACCGCACCGCACTGACAAGAGGTCCTGATCTCAGTTCATCGACCTCAGGTAGGCAGAAAAAACCCATACAAAAACATAAAGTAGATATAGTTAATATCTACGTCTGAAATATACAATTCATTATTAGCAAACCGCCCCAGCTATGCACGGCTGCATTTCATATGTAGTGTCATTTGTGTTTAAAAATACTATTAAATCGATTAGTAATCATTTATTATGCAAAAAAAATAATCCGTGAGGAATCGAGGAAACGCCTCAAATATTATAGGCAACCAACTAGCAAATATGGTGATTTTAGTATTTTCATTGAGAACTTAAGCATTTACAGTCAAAAAGTAACATTTGATGAAAGTGGAACTGTTGAAGAAGACTAGAAATGGCCAACGGAACTTCATACTCACAAAGATATCACAATGAAGATTGTTAAGCGACTATGACAATACAAATAAATAAATGGTTCTGAATAGTTATGTTGAAAATGGTATCATCGAAGTGAACTGATGATGATGATGTTGGAGCCGGAAGGTAGGCACTGGAACTCCGTAATTAATCAATGTAACCTAGCCGTGTTTGAGCTTATCGGGGGGCACGGCAGTGCCCCCGCCAAGCCGTTAGAATTGTCATGAGATGCACTTTGGCCATAAGGTACTATCGAACTGATCTGATGATGGAGCCGGAAGATAGGCACAGGAACTCCGTAATTAATCAATATATCCTAGCCGTATTTGGGCTTATTAGAATTGTCATGAGATGCACTTTGGCTATAAGGTACTATCTAACTGATCTGATGATGGAGCCGGAAGGTAGAAGGTAGATACAGGAACTTCAAATCATAATAAAACAATGTAACCTAACAGTGTTTGGGTAAGTTCAAATTGTCATGAGAAATAGGCACTCTGGTTATAAGTGTGTCGCAACTAAAAAGTGTGAAATAAAAACCTTTTTACAAAAAAAATTTAACCGACTTCACAAAAAAAAAAACACTAAAATGATGAAAACACATTGATCCATTTAGTGTTTTTTTAGTGAAGTCGGTTAAGTATTTTTTTTTTTTGTAAAAAGTTATTTTTTATTATTATTGAGCCATCGCCGCAGCGCCCGCGTTAGTTTCATAAACATTAATGTGTAGTGCAGCATTTTGCTCTTAATTGAACACTCAAGATGATTAAGACATATTTATTTAAATAAGAATTAATATGTATTGGTTTAAACACCTTTTCAAATAAAGTAGTTTTTTATATCAAATGTTGAAAAACATAAAAATGGTTATTGTGACCTTCATTGGTCACAAACCAATTATTTAGTTGGTAAGAATGGATAAAATGGATGTGTAACTAACAAAAATCTTCACTAGAAAGCTTAATATTTATACCTAAAACGGAAAATGTTCCAAGCGAATCCTATTTTTTTTTTTACATTAGGCATCCATGCTTTATGTGCACGGGAGGTAACAAAAACTCTTTCAGAAATTTATTTTTCATCTATTAGGTGTGATATAATTAGTTTGTATAACCATGACATATTTATTACTATTTTTTTAGTAAAATGAACCTCCGAATTAAGTACTACAAAGACTAATGGGCGAGTACAGATAGCGGCACGAATCTTGAGCGCACGGCGAAAGAGCGGGGCTCGCTTTGCGCATCGTACAATATCGGCGAACCAATCAGTACCTACAAGGATTGCACTCCCTGCCCCCGCATCTCTCTTCATACCGCTAAAGAAACCCGATATTTCACTTTTGCGTGCTTCTGCGCAAGTAGAACTGTAAAAGTCAGCGCTCAAGATCCGTGCCGGTATCTATAACAACCCTTACATATTATAAAACAAAGTCCCCCACTGCGTCTGTCTATCTATGTACATGAGAAACTCTAAAACTACTATTTTCATGCTGTTTTCACCAATAAGCAGAGTGATTTATGAGGAATGTTTAGATTTATAATACATGCATATTTTAGTAAAGAAAAGCCGAGAAAAGATGTCTAACAAAATATTGCGAAATTGGGGTGGATTTAATATACTAAAATTTTATAGGAAAAAAATATACTTATGTCCAGTTACTTTAAAGGCAGATTACTGTCATCCTGTTTTTGTGGTTATCACAACTTAACAGGCATGATTCGTGTCACCATTGATATATCCAAATTATCTGGTGCATCCTGACAAAAATTGAGTAATACCATTTTGAGATACGGAACACATGGATTTGAATGTAATCTTTGTTTAAATATTCTGGTAAACCCACATATATGAGAATTTTACACAAAAGAGGATAATGATAAGGTTAATAATATGTAAATCATAATTGCAATCAAAATTATTATAATACAATTAGCTTTTTATTTTCTAAGAGGAAAATAAAGTTGAATGCCGATAGCAAAATTAAAATAACAAGAAAATACTGTATAAAATTTTATTACTGTTCGTCTTTGTACGTCAAATGGGGTGAATAAAGACATTCATCTTGTTTGACGTACAATGCTATCATGGACTGAGTGTGGAAACCAAAGATCAAAGATAAGAAGATCACTACATTTTTTATTGGAAAAGCTGCTTAGTGAAATGCAGTTTTAGTATGTTATTGTATTTTGATGATAGCAACAACGCCTACAACCTAGTGGTCCATGAGTCAGGGATGAATAGGTTTCTAGGCAAGCATACTCCACCCCAGTTCAGATCATCCCTTACCATCAGATGAGAAAGTGGTCAAGTGCGAACTTATCAATAATAAAAAAAAAATTGTTATCTGTAGTTGTTTGCACACATCCATTGGGTGTTTGACTCATTTACAAAGAATTTTTCAAATTATTTCAAAATCAAGTAAGTTAGAAACTTTTCCAATCTGATGGAAGGAGGAAACCTTCAAGAGGAAAATGATGCACAAACTGAACTGTTGTTTGTTGTTTAATATAAAATATTTTACAATAGTAAAGACAGCAAACTACTCAATTTATGAACTGAGAATGATTATTCCATTTGTATCTATGTATTAGACTTTGCTTGGGATGAATAAATACATACTTAAATAATTAAGTAATTAAATACAATACAATGGACATAAGATACTAGTGTATCTTATGTCCATTATACATATATATACAGGGCCTAGCATGAAATTTTGCACAAGGTTACCTTATATGATTACTATTTTTACGCGGGCCAAGCCACTTGCAAAAGCAAGTTATATATAAAAGGAGAAACTGACATATCAACGCAGAGCCGAAACTACGGGGACTAGAAATGTGAAATTTTGCAGAGCTTCCTTTTGTGATGTAGGCGGGGACAAAGAGAGGATTTAAAAATTCTGATTTAAGCATTATTCAGTTTTTCTCAAACTCAGCTTTAACCTGAAAACCTGTCACTTATGTAGTATTTAACATGTTATATTATCTCAAAATACTCAATTCAGAAACTGGCCTTTTGGCTTATAAAAGTAATTTTTGAGTAAATTTATTCATCTCATTTTCTTGTCTTTGTTTTGTCCTGTTGCTGAACAAAAATCTTTCACAATGTCTTACAGCAATTCTTTTCCCAATTTATCTGAGTTAGTGCAACATAACTGTTCTTCATTTATAATTTTCCTTCTTTTGTTTTTCAGGTTGCTTTCTTTACCCTTTTTCTAGCTATGTAATCACTCCGTCCATACATGTTTCTTTGTTCTTCCATAGCTCTTAGGCTATTCATCATTAACCTTTTGAATACCGTAATTAGAGACAGTATAAAGACAATGAGAGAGTGAATGCCAGCATTTGCTTGGGGTTTTAATGAATTAAAAACTTTCAGGACAAAAGTTTTGAATTGTCAATGAAACACCATTATAAGACAAAAAAAAAAATAAGAACAAAAGAATGATTTAAACCTTTATACTTTAAATCCCAAAAAAATAAGTTTATCCATGGCAGCTTATTGTCTTTGGATGTGAAACAAATTGAAGGTAGATCAAAATAACTCCTAAGGAGCTAAAGTTGTCACCATTCTAAAAAAATTGAGTATTGAGTGGTAAATTAGAATATTTTTCCTACAGTATATTATTCTTATCATAGTAAAAAAACATCCATTCCACAGAGCCTTAAGTGTTAGCCAATGTAACAGCTGCTTCCAGGAAATGTTAGCCAATAAGTGCCTTTGGCCAACCAAATACATTTGAATATTCGCTTTAGACCTATAGTGTGGTTTAGTTTTAAGGTTGAAAACTTAAATGAGTTGGTGATACAATGCAGGATTTTTTTCATAAGGTAGAAAAATTTGAGACGATTGGAAACAAATAGTAATTATGATTTTAACATCTCTGTTGTGTTAATCTGGTCACACTCATTATCATAGACATTTAACTACAGTTCAAAGAATTTCATATCAATGCATTCTCGTAAGATAATTAACCTGTTGAATACGTTAACGACACAGAATGCAAGGTTTCATAGCAAGCTAGTTAGAAGCGTACAATATTTATTTTACAGAAGACACGCTTTCGAAAGCAACAAGTCATTTAAAATAATACGTAAAACTCATTAAAATATATAGGTACTTAAAATAAGCGTGAACAATTTGATCACGACAGATGACGTATCAAAACTTGCTAATAAAAAAAAAAATCAGCTTAAAGGCTTTCAAGGTTTCCTTCGCTTCTTTCATAGTTCGAGGCGAAAATTATATCGTGACCTACAAACTATTTTAAGTCAATAAAAGTTTCGAGAACTTCGCGCCAAGAAACAGTCGCTTCATAAAAAGTATGCAAAAGTTTTAGATGGTACTGCATTCAAGGAGTTCAACTTAAATAAAACGAGGCATTGTTTTCATTACGACGTGGGCAGGAAAGTTGCGACATACCGTTCGTAGACTGGCCGACAGCAAACACCAGAAGAAACACACTGGTTATATATTTAAAGTTCACACGCACTCGCAAGAGACCCATTTTCTCTCAATACAATAAAATGGACGTTTATTTTAGCTTATAGTTTACGAATGTCAGTAACGTCATTGAATGAAACACTACTGCTCAACTGTGTGTTGAACTGACGGACGGACTCGCTCGACACGAACGAAGGCAGACGGACGGTGTGTCATAGAGTTGTAACGTATATACTGGAACAGGTTTTTTGGAATAGGTCTGTGGCTAAACGCGCAGACTTGTATTACGAGCGCAACACATAAACGTGTCTCGATATTTACGCGTATACGTGTATGGCGTCTTACACGTAAATATTTGATGGACTAGATAGTGGATGAACACGATTAGGTGAAATAAAAGTGAAAAAAAAAAAAACAACAAAAATATTGGAAAAAATAATGATATACATATATATCTAAACAAAAAAATATGTCAGTCTTGTAAATAGAATTTGTCTAATGAAAGTGCGACAAGGGTTAAAATAAAAATTGGCAACATTATTCAGCCGTCTAAAGCGTGTCAAAGTCCTGTCAATGCAATTGTCAGTATTTTTGTAACAAAGACTTATTTTTTATATATGACTAATAATTTATATTTATAAAACAATAAAATGTTATCTGTGAAAACTGCTACATACTATGATCAGTTATTATACTTATTATAAACAAAAACAAGAAGAGAAAGAAGTAATTTTCTAAGAAAAACAACAATGTTTATATACGATCACGGATTTTTAAGTTAGTGTGACATTACAATCTTGGTTATTGTTGACTGACTATTTAAAGATATATTTTACGAATTAATTGCGAATTAAAAAAAAATATGTTGAAACGTTTAGTTTGGAGAAAAAAATCTTTACACCTAAAATTAAATTCTGGGAAGAAATATCTTCAATACCGAGTTTAAGTTACAACACGTTCAAAAGCGGTCGAGCTAATGTGATGAAATATTTGCCTCGGTCTGGTAGGCCATTAACGTTTCAACTGTAGTTAACATCGCAAAAATGAAGAAAATAGTGACTGAATGTAATATAACAATAAATAAATCTTTACTCGTTTTCTTATTGTATTAGTTATTATAGCTAGCTCATATTGTCCCACAGCAGGCCAAAGACCTTCCAACCACTATTTCCAACGATCTCAATTCCTTCCTTAAGGAAAGGATGTCTTATCCAGGTGGTCCCGCCATCTCCTTCGTGGTCTGCCACGGCCCACAAGATTGGTGTCCGGATACAGCGACGTAAAAAGTATTCCCAAGGAGGGTTGGTGTCAGACTGGAGGCCGACTTTAAAAAAGAAAACTAGCCAAATCCCTCTGCAACATGTTCGGTCTAAATAGAATGCGCAATAGGGTTAGGGCGTACCCCACAGGCGACAGGCTACGCGCAGGGGCAGCACCCGGCTCCTGTGGGAAATGGACCAGGGTTGTTGCACCATCCCGAGCGGGGGCAACGTAAGAAGCTAGCTCGGGAAATGAGATTGAGGTGTGCAAGTTGGAATGTTGGGATTGTGACTGGAAGGGCCAGAGAGTTAGCGAATGTATTGAAAAGAAGACGGATAAATATAGCATGCTTGCAGGAAACTAAATGGAGAGGAACAAAAGCGAGAAAAATTGGTGAGGGATATAAGTTCTACTACTGTGGAAGTGATGGAAAAAGAAATGGTGTAGGAATAGTGTTAGACAGTAAATTGAAAGAAAGCGTGATAGAAGTACAAAGGAATAGTGATAGATCTATAGTTGTGAAAGTTATGTTAGAGAATGTGATGTTGAATATAGTTAGTGTGTATGCACCACAAGTAGGATGTGATGAAACGGTGAAATAGAAGTTTTGGGAGGATTTTGATACAGCTTTAATGAACATCCCTGTTCATGAAGAATTGATAGTTGGTGGTGATTTTAATGGACATGTGGGAAGAATGTGTTTGTGAAAGAGTACATGGGGGATGGGGATTCGGTAGTCCGAACAGTGAAGGAGAGACTCTACTGCAATCCGCTACTGCATTTGACCTGGCAGTAGCCAATATGTGGTTCCAAAAAAGAGACGAACACATGATCACGTACAAAAGTGGTAATCATAAGACCCAAATTGACTACTTTCTAGTTCGGCGCAACCACTTAAAGCACGTCAAAGACTGCAAAGTTCTGCCAGGAGAAGACCTAGTCTCACAACACAGACTCCTGGTTATGACATCAGTGGTTAAAACACTGTCTACCAAATACAAAGAGCGTCCTCCCCCTAAAATAAAATGGCATAATATGTTAGAGAGGAATGATTGTGTGAAGAAGTTCAGGGAGCGAGTGGTAGACAGAATGATAGAGATGGGAGGTATGCATGATCGAAGTATAAATGAAAGCTGGAATGAGATGGCTGAGTGTATCAGGCAAGCAGCAAAAGATATTTTGGGAGAGACGAGAGGAAAGGGCATTATAATAGATAGGGATACATGGTGGTGGTCGATGGAAGTTCAGACTGTATTGAAAGAAAAGAAGAGAAAATTCAAGGAATGGCAGCGTGTGGAGCCTGGAAACGCTAGTTTAAAAACAGAAAATAAGAGTGAGTATGACGTTTTAAAGAAGAAAGCCAAGAAAGCCGTGGCAATAGCAAAATCAAAAGCCCAGGACAATCTATGTGACGCACTGGATAGTCCTGCAGGTCAAAAAGAGCTATATCGGCTTACTAGAATAAGAGAGAGAAAGGCGAGGGATGTTTGTCATGTAAGATGTATAAGAGATGAAACTGGAATGGTTCTATCGGATGATGAAAAAATCAGAAAGAGGTGGAAGGCATATTTTGAAAGATTGATGAATGAGGAAATTAATTGGAGTGGGGTGTTAGAGAATAAACCAGTGAATGTGGGATTAGTAAGAACGGTTAGTATGGATGAAGTCAGAATAGCAGTAAATGGAATGAAGAATGGTAAAGCCATTGGTCTAGATGGAATACCAGTTGAAGTGTGGAAGTTATTGCGAGTGGATGGAAGGACGTGGTTAGCTTTGTTCTTCAATAAGTTTTTGCTGGAAGAAGCCATACCTGATGAGTGGTGCAATAGCACTTTGGTGCCGATTTTTAAAAGCAAAGGTGATGAGCTTGAGTGCAAAAATTATAGAGGAATAAAGCTAATGTCACATACTATAAAAGCTTGGGAGAAAGTTATTGAAAGGCGACTAAGAGAAGAGTGAAATTTCACAGAACCAATTCGGTTTTATGCCTGCTCGCAGTACAACGGATGCCATTTTCGCTATACGTCAGCTGTGCGAGAAATACAGAGGTGCGCATAAAAACTTGCACATGGTATTCGTTGACCTCGAAAAGGCATACGACCGGGTACCTCGTGAGGTTCTGTGGTGGGTCCTTAAGGAGAAAGGTGTGCCTGGGAAGTCTGTGCAGTTGATCCGAGCGATGTACAGTCGATGCAGTACCCAAGTTCGGTCTACAGTGGGCACCACTGGCAGCTTTGATGTGGCTGTCGGCTTACATCAAGGGTCGGCTCTCAGCCCTTACCTCTTCCTGATGATAATGGACGCTCTGACGTCAGACATTAAGGAAGAGGCTCCCTGGTGTATGCTGTTTGCCGATGACATTGTGTTGGTTGCCGAGAGTGGCCTAGAGGTCCAGAACAGATTGGAGGTGTGGTGGCACAGACAGGAGAGTGTTGGCTTGAAATTGAGTAGAACCAAAACGGAATACTTGTTCTGCGATTTCGGCGGTCTCTCCAATTGCCTTTAGCTCTTGCTGGAACGCCCATACCGATCTGCTCCGACTTTCGATACCTCGGGTCACTCGTCCAAGGGGATGGTGAGGTAGACCGGGACGTAACACATCGGATCAATGCAGGATGGATGAAATGGCGACCGGTCACGGGAACAACTTGTGACCCACGGATGCCCCTCAAGTTGAAGGGTAAAATCTACTAGTCCGCGATAAGGCCTGTCATACTGTATGAATCAGAATGTTGGGCTGTGAAAAAGACGGATGAAAAAAGATTGCACGTAGCGGAGTTGAGAATGTTAAGATGGATGTGTGGTGTGACGAAAATGGATAAAGTGAGAAATGAGTATATTAGGGGAAGTTTGAAAGTGGCGCCAGTGACTGAAAAGTTGAAAGGGAATCGTTTGTCTTGGTATGGTCATGTAAAGAGGAGGGATGAAACGCATGTTACTAAAAGAGTTATGAGTATACATGTGGATGGATGGAGAAGGAGAGGGAGACCAAAGAAAAGATGGATGGATTGTGTGAAGAGTGATATGAAAGAAAAGGAACTTAGTGATAGTATGATGAGTGACAGGGCAGAATGGAAGAAGAAAACGTGTTGCGCCGACCCCACATAACACGAGACACGGGCAGGAAGATGATGAACGTAGAACGCCTTGCTAGGCTTGGGAAGAATTTGCATCTGAATCACTGAAATGGACCGAAACAGTGTTAAGTATCATTTGGAACATTCGGAACATCAGCTTAAAAGATACAAATGGAACGTTTGAAACAACGGCTCAAAAGATACAAACTGAACATTTGAAACATCGACTCATAAGATACAGATCCCGGCATGGATCTTGAGCGCTGACTTCTACTTGCGCAGATGTAAAATATAAGTACTCAGTTTTTGCTAATGGCGAATTTTTCACATATTTCTCGCATTTTCTCGTTGATCTGGTATTTATACAGCCTATATCTTTCCCCGCCATTATCATATATCTCCGTTCATCTCTAGGTAAGTATCATCTCCGTTTATCTCTAGGTATGTTAATTGTTATTATGATGGGTAAAAAATGGTTTAGCCGAGAACGCATAACATGCACACAGACAAAGTTCTTTTCGAAAGTAGGTAAAACTTTATGAATTTCTTTGCAGGGGTGTTACAAATTTTTGAAATTTTCGTCTTTGCTACAATATGCATACCTACCTTCTGGTAGAAAAAACCCCTAAAAGATAATGAAAACCGTATGAAAATCTGTTGCATGGTTAAAAAGTAAACGGAAAAACAGGCAGACGAACACAGCGACTTTGCTTTAAACTATTTATGTTTATTTTTTAACTTTTACCTTCTACCAGAATCAAGAAGGTAGAAGAAAAAATAAAATAGGTGTACATTTTTTTGTCATATGTGTACGATGCGCAAAGCGATCCCCACTCTTTCGCCGAGCGCTCAAGATACATGCCGATACCTGTACAAACGAAACATTTGGAACAACGGCTCAAAAGATACAGACATTGACTGTTAATGAATCATGATCTGTTACGTTGCGTCATACCTATACACTAAAAGTTTTATTTAATTGAATTTTGATTTGAGAATAATTCAAAGCAGGTGTTTTTAGTTCATTTCATTAATTATATGTACGCTATTTACGTTATAATTTGAATTTTAAAAAGACTACTGGTCACTTAAAGTATGTAAGAGTGTTTCAGTGTTCCAGGTGTTTCCAAATGATGCATTTAAAACATTAGTGATGTTCCAATCTTTCGGAACACTAAAATGTTTCGGAACGGTGAGTCGGTTCAGTAGAGTTACACACGCCTGGTACATGTACATATGTATTTAGCCGGGATTCTGGCGGGAACTTTAAAAAAGAGCGCGCAATTTTTCAAATTTCTTTTTTATTTAATATTTTTAGATTTTTTTTTGCCTAGAAGTTAATTATATTAACATTGCTAGGTGTGGAAACCAGTAAAAATGGTGGGAAACGAGGGGGGCGGGGACAACCCGCCCACCTCGCTGAAACGTCCTCGGCCTGAGGCCGGAGGCGGAGGGACAGACATGGACATGGATGGCGGCGGCGGTGAGCGTGACTATTCTCCGTATATTTATTTATTTATTGACACACCAACGACTTATTCACTAATTGTTTACAGTAGATGTTATGACATTCTTGTATTGTGCGGTGAATTCGTCATTTATAGGCGTGCACAGCACTTAACGGTAGTCAATATCAGAAGTTAAAAAAAAAGGATGACAAAATAAAATAGTACTAGGAATTGAATTAGTAACAATAAAAAATTTTGAACATTCATTAAACTGGATTATAAAATCAAATATAAATTAGAACTTAAAATAACAAATAAATTAGGACACATTACATTGATTGTAATTCAAATAGATTGTATTGTCTGTCAGACCTTGAAATTAAAATATACCAAAAATTAATAATATCGATTAAGTTGAAATACAAAATCAACATTTTAACATATGAAATTTCTCATTAAAATAACAGAAAACCTAAAAACCAAGTGAAAATATAAAAAAATATAAAAAAAATACAAATTGATTAGGACACATTACGTTAATTACAAGTATAATAGATTAATATTTTTTTTTTCATTTAACAATTAAAATTAAAAGTCAAATTTAATTGTATAAAATTAATTAAATTGAATTGATTCACACGAAGTTAAAATATAAACAAATCAATCAGGAACCGAGAAAACACATCGTCTGAATTCATTAAAATTGTTCGCAAATATGTCTAGGTTGTTGGTGCGTGTGCTCAGTTTATTGTAAACAGACAAACACCGGTATAGAGGAGCTGAACGACCAAGATTGGTTCTACTATATGGCATCACAAATGTTTCTGTTTTAAAATTGGATCTGTAAGAAGAACGGCGGGGCACATTTAGACCGATCTCCGAAACCAACTCCGGTACGTTCGCCAAATCGTGTAAGGTCTTATATAGGAAAATCAAGTCCAAGCAACTTCTTCGTTTTTCCACGGAGTTCATCTTAAAGTGACTAAGTCTTTGCGGATAATCAGCTTCGCGTTCACAAGTCGGTGATCTGTACCTTAGGCATCTCGTAAACTTTTTTTTGGACGCGCTCCAATCTGTCAATGTGGACGCGATACGTTGGATTCCATACAGGAGATGCATATTCCAATATACAATACTCCTCACAAATGCGGACATTTTATTTGCTTTGGCAACGATAGTGTCAAAGTGATTTATGAAGGATAATTGACTATCAAGTTGGACTCCTAAATCACGAATGGTAGGTATCGACTTTTTAAAGAGTTATGCCGTTTAATTGATACGTTGAAGGCTGAAACAATCTTTCCCGGGTAAAAGTTATATGATAACATTTTGCGGCATTGAGACTCATTCTGTTACTGTGACACCTCTCATTAATAGCGTCCAAGTCTTTTTGAAGCAAAGCAATGTCGGCATCTGATTTAACTTCCTTGTACAGTTTTAGATCATCCGCAAACAGAACATTTTGAGTGTTTTATGCAGCGTCTGATGTCATTCACGAATACCAAGAAAAGAACAGGCCCAAGATGCGACTACTACTACGTATATTAAACCAGACTATAAGAGACTTTACCCAGAAAATGCCAATTATTTAGATTTCAAAGTATTTATTGAAGCTACCAACAGCAAGGATAGAATAGGTATTAAGAGCCCTATCTACCTCAACCATATATTTTCCAACGAAATAAAAGGTGTGACGTCTATATAACGAATAAATGCAAATAAAATAGCAGTAATATTTAAACAGTATAATACGGCCAATAACTTTATTAACAACAGCGCTTTTCTCAACAAACATGGCTGGAGAGCATTTATTCCGGCTGCGCAAATAGAAAAAACAGGTATAATCAGATTTGTACCAGCAAACATTTCTAACAAAGAACTTTTCACTATAATATCATTGATTTATGAAATAATAGCTGTAAGATTTACAATGAAAATGGGACCAGAGCGAGTACCACTACAAACTTATTTAATTACTTTTCTATCGAATATACTTCCAGACAATGTACAATATGATTTGTTTTCATACCGAGCTTTTGAATATGTGTACCCCTATTACAGCAATGTTTTCGTTGCTTTAACATTAACCACTCTGCTAGGATATGTAATGGTAAACAAAGATGTTCCATTTGTGGAGGTCAGCATTTATATAAAGAATGTGACAGACTAACTGAGATCTGCTGTTGCAATTGCAGCCGGCCTCATCTTGCATATTTAGATTATGTCCAATTAAGTTGAATAAAATTTTAGAAAAGAAAAATAACATTACATATGCAAGCACTACATTGACGAAACAACACACACACATTTCAATGACAATACACAATTCCCACCTCTGACACCTCCAAAAATGAAACCAATTCACACTGTAAGTAAGCCTGTACATACATTCGTAAATAAACCTGTACATAAATCTGTAAGTAAGCCTGTATCTGTAAATAATTCTGTACAAACTGTAAATAAATCTAAAGATGTCCCTCATAAGGGTGACATCAAAGACCAAATAGTTGCTAACAATGATGTACTTATGGCCCTGGTACAAAACAAACGTTGGTGGAACTGGGTAATAAGGGAGATAATACGCCTACCACCATAAATAGTATTAAAGAAACACTTCTTAAAAATCTAAAGAGACTTGAGATCAAGACTTGGATCCATTATCCAAGTCACACATTGTCAAAGCTTTGTATTGCTCAGTATAACATTCAAAGTGCTAATAGTAAAAAACATTTATTAATTCAATTCTTACAAAAACAAAATATTGACATTTGCTTACTTAACGAAACATGGTTTAGAGACAATAGTTTTAGAATACCTGGATATAATATTTATAATAAAAATTCTAATAATACTCATAATGGTGTAGAAATATTGATTAAACCATATTTAAAGTACAAAGTTTTAAACACTAGATTTTATGAAGACATCCAAACTATTGCCCTGTCCTTAGCAACTGTACATGGTAGCTTGACTATCCTTTGTGTATACTGTCCTTCTTCTGGTGGGCATATACGGATCAGTAAACTACGTAATATAATTAATGATCTTCCAAAGCCTATATTAGTGGCGACTTTAATGCGCACCACATTGTATTTGGTTGTCTATCCATCAAGAGCAGAGGTTAGGATTTATTTAATATCATTGATGATTTAGATTTATGTATTTTAAATGACGGTAGTTTTACGACTGTTAAGAACCAGAGACGAAATCCATCTGCAATTGATATTAGCTTTATTAGTTCTAACCTCGCATCAATATGCAAGTGGTCTGTGCACAATGATGCCATGGGCAGCTATCACTACCCAACAATAACAGAGATTTCACTACAAATAGATAAATATCATATTAATCCTCCTATTGATAGGTTTATTTATAAAAAAGCAGATTGGAAAAAGTATAAAACTATTTCCAAAACAATATTTAATAATTTAGTCCTAAAATTGTATGATCCTATTTCAACCTATAATGATTTTTGTTCTCGATTGGATACTATAAAAGATATGACAATTCCTAAACTTAATAAACCAAATAACTTTAAAAGCAGGCCTCCAGCTCCTTGGTGGAATGACATTTGTGAAAAAAGTGTAATTGCCTCTTACAATGCATTGAAACTTTATAAAAGGAAACCTACTATGGAGAACTATTTAGTTTATAAAAGAAAAGATGCACTTAAAAAAAGAACCATATCTTAACTGGTATAGTGTAATGTTAATTTTTGTTTGTGTTGTTTGTTTTTTTTTTTTGTTGTTTTTTTTGTTTTTTGTGTTTTTTTTTGTTGTTGTTTGTTTGTTTTTGTTTGGTGTTTTGTTATTTGAAGACAGTGATATTGGTCTATAAGAGCCAGCTCTTATTGACCAATATGACGGTCTTCATGTCTAGGTAAATTATTTAAAACATGATTAAAAATCGTTTGGATTGTTATATGGAATCTAATTCCATCATTCCATATGTACAATATGGATTTCGTCGAGGGCGAAGTTGTGCAGACAGCTTCACTTCCTTAATTTCAGACCTGAAACATGCAAAAGAGAGAAAGTTACATACTGTTTGTGTATTTTTAGATGTTCAAGGTGCTTTTGACAGTCTAGATCCGGGTATATTTATACAAGTTATGGTTAGGTGTGCCTGGTCAACTATGTAAATGGATATATCATTTTCTGACTGAAAGAACACTATATGTAAGACACAATAATACATTGCATGGTCCAAAATGTGCATCTAAGGGTACAAAGCAGGGTGCTACACTATCTCCTTTGCTATATAATATATACACAAGTGAGATATGTAAATTTGTAAATAGTGATGTAAATATTTTACAGTTTGCTGATGATATTGTTTTGTACAATATAATGTAGAAATTGCAATTGAAAATATTAATAGAGCCTTGTCCCAACTATTTCACTATTATAATGATGTGCTAAATTTAACAATTAATCCCTCCAAAAGCAGTGTTATGATATTTGGAAATTAAAACACTAATCCAAAAGTAGTCTACAACGGAGAATTTATAAATGTAGTAAATTCATAGAAATTTTTAGCCATAGTAATAGATAGGAAATTAACTTTTGAGGAACATATTAAATATATTTCTAAGAATGCTATAAAAGGTTTAAATGTAATTAAATGTCTTGCAGGTGTCTCATGGGGAGCAGACCCAAAAATATTGTCAATTCTGTATAAAAGTATAGTTAGAAGTCATTTTGATTACAGTTGATTAGTGTACATAAATAGTACTCATTTAAATAAACTAGATCTAGTGCAGAACAGGGCCTTGAGAACAATTTCTGGTGCTATGTGCTCTACTCCCATAAGGGCCATGGAAGTGGAGACTAAAATTATGCCCTTATCTTTGAGACATATTCTACTTGCTGAAAGATTCTGCAGTTCAATTGCTGCAAAAAAACAGTAAAATAATACATAAAATTTCACCTTCTGTAAGTAGAGCTCCGGGGCCCCTAACAACAGGAGAGGACCTCTTGAATGGCAAATCCCCAACATTGTCCAAAATATTGCTAGAAACAGAAGATAGTTTTACTGGTATTAGAAAACAGTGCCCATGGCCATGTTACTCCTTCTCTTATCAGTGTATTTCACATCCTGTAAAGGTTTTGCAAGATCCCATAAATAATAATTTAGACATGTTGCAGTTTTTGGCGGACAATAAAAACTATTATGTTATTTACACTAATGGCAGTAAGGGGAATAACTATGTGCGTGCTGCTATATAAGATCCACGTGGAAAATTCTCTCAAAGCTTTGTTCTGCACAATACATGTACAATATTCACTGCAGAGGCATATGCGGTTTATCAGGCATTACATATTCGCCAAATTAACAATTGTAAATACTTTTTGATACTTTCTGATTCATTGAGTTTGATAAAAGCCTTAACTAACCTTACAGCTTCATTTAAATCAAATTATATTCTATATTTTATCAAGGAAATAATTCATCAATTTTACCTTAAGCACATCAAAATTGCTTTCCTGTGGGTTTCTTCTCACCGGGTATATCTGGTAATGAAGCAGTTGATAAAACCACATGTGATAATGCTGAAGTTAGAAATGCAGTGGACATTCCTATGACTGATTTCCTGCAATGTATTAATGAAAATATATGTAAGGTATGGTAAATGTGGAAGAAAGACCAAAACATCAGGAAAGTGGTATGGAAGTATTCAAGAAAGATTACCTGTTAAACCCTGGTACAATAATTTGAAGGAAGCCAGCCGAGACTTTATCACTACGATAAATAGATTGCGCTTTGGCCATAATACTGCACCGTCACACCTTGCTAGACTTGGCATTATAACAATTAATAATACATGCCCAATGTGAATCCCAAGAAGGAACCATCGAGCATCTCATCTTATTTTTGATTGTCATTTCCTACTTGATAGATTAATATTGGCTAGTGAACTCAGTGATGTGAAATTGTCTAATCTACATCCCGCCCACCGCTACTTGAACAGTTATTAAAAGATAAAAACACTTTATTCTAAAAACACAATTAAAACATTATAAAAAGTGAAGTGATTCTTAATGCAGTTTTTTTGAAAAATAAAATAAGACTTGACTTAAAGGTCCAAGTGACCAGGTCATTAAAACCAAAAAAAAAATTTTGCCGGGAGATGTCACTAGTAGCATCAAAACAGAATTGTGTTGTTCTAATACAATTGTGAAAAAACTTTTTAGACCAAAGACTACAATAGTATGTTTTAGATATCCCTCACTAGTCTGTGGTTTTAGACAAATATTCATCATCACGAACACCCTCACTAGTCTGTGATCACGAAGCGTTGTTTTCGTTTTTTGTGTGTAGGTACTTGGTAAACTAATTGTGACTGGTATACCTATTCAACCGCTTTTGAACTGTCTCGTGTTTTTGAAAATGTCAGATGAAGAGAGATGGAATCGGGACAATCGCAACAAAGGTAAATATTGACACTTTTAAGAGAAATATAAAATTCTCCTTTTCTGTAATTATTGTAGAAAAATAATTGTAATAAGTCGTTGTTTTTTTTTTTTCAAAAACTAGATCTTAAGTTCTCAGACGTACGTATTTATAAATGGCTTTACCGCCGTTGTCAATTTCTGTTTGGAAGAAAATCAATAACCCGTAACGATGAAGACAGCTATTATTCCGTATTATTGCATTTTACCTCAAGTTTTCATCTGCTTACTACCTACCTACTTCGAGACTAGTGTTTGTTAACCATACTGATCTGCTCCGTAGTGCAAAGGTAATGATAACCTAGAAAGCTTATTTAATGGGCCACAAGTACAAATATATTGTAATGCCTATCTGTTTATCTGGCAGTTGTCTAAAGATAATAATTAGTAATATACTACCTACTTCCTAGCAATACTACCCATAATAAAATAAACTTGTGCTTTAATTTATGAATTAGGGTTTTCTCACATACCCACTTAAAGCAAA
This sequence comes from Mythimna pallens, assembly GCA_961205895.1. Taxonomy (NCBI): domain Eukaryota; kingdom Metazoa; phylum Arthropoda; class Insecta; order Lepidoptera; family Noctuidae; genus Mythimna; species Mythimna pallens. The sequence goes on from OY540824.1 coordinate 5,359,930, forward strand.
AGACAATAAAATGATTTTTTACTTAGGTCTTATATACAGGTCATAAAGGTAAACTGTCGGTCATTGGGTAATCTTTGGTCTTAGGGGTGGATTCATTTTAGTAGCTATTCACAATGGAACCCCTTTAAATCAATCTTATTTTTTTTTGTGTGAGTGTTGAGGGTGATTAGAAAAATTTCTTTTTAAATTGATTTGATTTCAAGTAGTAGTAGTGCTTATCTGCGATCCCACCTGAAGTAAACATTGAGCACACCCATCGACTTATATTCTAGCGATAGACAAGCACGTTCATAGAAACTATTTGTCAAAATACTGAAAAGTCAAAACAAAAGTTCGCTGCAGCGCTAGATTGGCATTATGTCGTCTAACAAAACTATTAAAACATACAGCGCCTAGATAGCTTTTAGAGATACTTTTTTCACGACCAAAATGTCTTAAGCGCCATGAATTTCACGACACTTACGCGTTTCGTTCAACATAGTGTAATGACATGTTATCCATATAGATTTTTATACCGCAGAAGTGACACAGCTTTTTGCCTACAATTCATTACAATAACACTCTATTTCAAAATTTAATAATAGTCCTCGTTAGTGTAAATTCAAAAACCACGTAGACTTTTTTAATAAATAAGTGAATTCAAAATCGCGTAAAATATTGAAACCCTTTATTGTAATCATCATTCTGAAGAACAGCTATAAGCCGCTAATATTTAATAACAAAACAAACAACAACGGTAAATTTATCTTTAAAATGTTTAACAATTCCAGTTAAAGATTCAGTTTTTTTTTTCGGAGATATTTATTTTTCTGTTGTAATTTTATAACATTTTTTGCAGCTAAAAATTTTTTTAAAATCTTTTTCAACTTAAATATCATCAGCTTGAAAGTGTGCAGAGCAGATAAGCGAATATTTTTTTAGAAAGCCACGTGTTTTCACTTCTACCCTCTTGAAGAATTTTTATCCATTCTTCCCTTTTCGGCTGACTAGTGTGAACAAATCTAGAATATAATTATAGTGTATGAAGGACGAAATCTCAATATCAGTAATGCAATATCACACATAAGACTACAAATTCAACTGAGCCTAATGTATATTTGTATACTAATCTGCACGTGATATCTAGTTAGATACGTAATACCTAAGTGCTAACGAATGACAGAATGCTTACCTAACGACAAAACTTACCGATGTAAACTGATACCCAATGATTTGCTGACATTTCATGCGAGTTTTTACAGTATCAAAAAACACACAACGTCATAATTTTTGAATTTGACGGAATTCATTGATATCATTTATACAAAAAAGAAATAACATTAAATACAATACTCAAAAAAAAACAAACAGGGAATAAAACACCATGCAAGTCTGTGTTCACTAAACCAGTTGTAGGTAAAAATCGTTTTTGTGGGAGTGAACATCTGCATCTTTTAGTCTATGATTCTAAAATGGGAAAGCTTTTTAATAAAATAATATGTTTTCTAACATACTATTACGATATTAGAAGCTATTATATTGCTTGGAAAACCAGTAATTTTACGTAAATTACTTCAAAATTATTATTTACGTCCAGATTCAATTTAATTTGAATTTATAAGCGCCGCTCTCACACTGCATGAACGTCAAAACTGTACTAATGTCATCAATATGCAATATGTGCATAGAAGACACTGCACCTGTGTCGGTTGAAGTGAGTGTACGGCACGCGTAATCTAGTGCGTAGTACATATATATCGATGAGCACACCTAACACACAATTGGTTGATAGTGAGGTGCATTAGTATTAAGAGCATATTCAATCTAGCATTGAACACACCTAAATTATATATCTTCCCATTTCTCTTATTTGTTCATGGGAAACAAAGCCATGCTGATTGACATACAAACCTTCAATGTGGTGCCATTCCATGGTCCCATGGGCGGGATTCTCATCTTTTTTGGTCATAAGCTACTCTTACAAGCTACAATAGAAGGCTGCTGGTGCATGAAGAGTAATTCCTCCTTGTGTTGCTTGAGGAGAGTCTGATGATATGTTTGTAGAAAGCCTCAATATATTGATAGGACAATAGCTGGAGCTCTGTGTAGCAGCATTGATAGTTGAGGGCCGATTCTGATATAATGGCTCATCATTGTCTGTAGCCTCCTTGCTTTATTTATTTATTGGCAACTTACATTTATGGTAATACACCACACACATAAATTATAGGCACACATTCATTAATAAAACAAAAAAAAGTGACAATACATAAAACAATAGCATAATAATAATTAAAACTAATGTCAATAATAACAATAGATAGATAGATATATTCTTTATTGTATACCATTATTAAAATTACAATTGGTACTTAATAGGGTGTCGCGATAGGCAGCCTTATCGCTATCGCATATAGCCTTAGCTCTGGCATCTTAATAGCATTTGTCATTTTACTGAAGTTTCTAAATTTATTTGCAATCTCAGATCTCAGCTTCCAGGGAGTTTTTTTTTTAAATCTATGTAATGAATTATGTGCAGCTGTCCGTTTTCAAAATATTGCCAGTGATTCCGGAATAATCAACTGCACTGCTAGTTGGTTTGGATGATCGTTCGATCAATGGTTGTGTATTTCAGAGGTCCTCAAGAAGTATGGTGAGCTAGAGATTTGTTATAGGATATAATTTTGATGATTCTGTACTACGCTTATGCTGGAGTCACATGCTGAAACCTTCGAATTGATCCTGTATGTCCAGATAGATTTGAGCATAGTCTTATAGATAAGGAGCTTGTTGTCTAGGAATAACTTGGGATTCCTTGCAAGTAACAAGTGTAGTTCTCTGTATTTTAGGTTTAATTCATGTGCTGTGCTCAATTTCACTACAGTAAAGCCATGCTACTTTGGCCCAAGTTTGGTAAACAATAGATATGTTATTAAGCTTGGACCATAGTAACCAGACTTTTAGTTATAGGTTTTTGTATATTGCGATTGCTATAAAAAAAATATTTATGGTAATTATTTATTGAGGACCTTGGACCTTGATCCTGACTCGAATTTTCTATACTTTTGTTTATTTTTTAAAATGTTTGTTCTATTCCTCCCCAGTAGATAGCCCATGTTTAGTTAGTTAGTTAGTCATCTAGATTGCCTAAATGTCTATTTACCGGCAACCTAGATGAATTTAGCGTAATTGTCTATATGACGACCTGTTGGGGTACGCAATGAGGGTGTTCTAAAAAGTTTACTAGGTGGCAGCACTGAGGCCTCAGATCCGGGCACCTGCCAAAACGCTTATATTAATGACATTAGTTAGACATCAATGTCAAACATTAGAGGTCAATGTCATAATTATATACGTTTTCAAAGGAAAAGATCTGACGGCTAAGGGGCGCCAACTGGTGATGTGAATTTTCCTGAACACTCATTGTGTCAGAGCTACTGCAAATCACAACCGAGAGGCTGGGGTTCCTAGTGCTTAACAAAGTTATGTACTGATGGGTACTTCTCTTCCTACAGTTTGCTCATGTCCTCAGGTGGGATGTCTAGGATTGCTTGTGTTGTTCTTATTGCTCTTGCGACTTTTTAGTACACCCTGAATATTTTCTTGTTACAATTACACCTTGCTTAATGGTTCCTTTGTGTGGAAGCTAACATTTACCTGCATGAAGCAAATATCTGGTTGTGTAGAGTCCCCTAATTTATTAAAGATTTGGTTGTATATGTTTTTACTCAACTTCTGAATAAGAGTAGTTTCTTTAACTTGCAACTTTGGCTCAGAAGAGGGTGCATTTCCACTGACGCCATGCTGCCATGATGACCTCGTGGAGAAGAGAGGGCCGTAATCAGTGGAAACAGTGGAAGTGGAGCAGAGATGAGCTGATCAGGCTGTGGTCCCGAGCGAAGGGTAACTCAACTCCACTCTGCTCCGCTCCACTTCAATGGAAACACTTGCCACTTTTTACTGCTCTTCATCTTCCCACTTCACCCAGCCAATCAATAATAAAAAAAAGAAAGCTCCGCTTCAATGTAAAGCACCCTTGCAGTTTTAAGTGCGTGTCTGCATGGATGTTTTAATGCCTTACATATTTTCTCAGCCGGTTAAATCATGATGTTATACTTAAAATAATGAAAATAAAAAATATTTTGAAGTGAAGTGTAGTCTCAAACAAATATAAAGGTTTGAGAGTATGGCAGTTTTAATGAAACCTGTGTAAAATAGTAAACCATTTTTAGTATTAGTGACAAGTACTAAAATCATTTTGAAAAAATACTTGATACATCTTCATTTGTTATCATTATTGGCAACTTTGTTTCACCTAGTGTTAAATGCAGGCTTACTATATTTTGGGTCATGTTTTCATTTAGGCTTACAGAGATGATTGATCGGTTAGCATTCCCGTGAAACGCTAAAAGTATGGCAATGACATACCTGTCACGTGACTTTTCCATAGGTAGGTAGGTACTGCATATGAACAAGTCACACATGTATATGTCGTACTTAGCGTGTGGCGGGAACAGAATACTCATTTGTCTAAGCCTACTGGCCTATGCGTGTCCTATCCAGGTTTTGCCTTAGATCTTGTGTTGTTTTGGTGTTCTGCTCATCTGACTGTCTTCTTCCTCCTCTTCGCAACCATTATGTTCAGGGTCAATTCCATTTGCTGCTTCTGCATCTTGCCAATGATATTTCGTTTTCACAATTATGTATATATTTGTTTTATTTTATTTTGGTGTTTATGTGCTTGTTAAAAATTATTGCATTGCGATGAATTCTGTGCTTGTATGATTACTTAAATAAAATCCAAACACAGATATTTTTGGTCATTAGAAGTTTCTTAATAACAGCCTTTGCTATTGAGAAAGTTCTAATGGACAAATAATCCTTTAAAACTTTTATAACTCTAACCCCATGCTTGGCACGATCCCCAATAAACCAGTGACATTACCTGTCACATCGCTTGTCACGTGATTTCTCCGGACATTACCATACATTTTGTACTTAACGTTTGGCGGTTTGCTATTTTAATATCTATATTTAGTTTTTATTTTTACTTTATTGACATTGTTCTCACATGATAGCGAACGGACATATTTGTAATTGCAAAACACGATTGAAAAGAGTGTCCATGGAGTTTCTTGCACATTCTTCTCCATAGACGCGATCTACGCTTTGGAATGTGCAATTAGCATCATTTTTTCTGACTGACTGACTTATTGACATTTCAAAAGTGCCTGTAAATGGTTTATTTGAAATAAATACTTTGAATTTTTGAATTTTGAATTTTTTGCTGGGACGTACTCAGGTCTTATTTCTGTCCCAAGGGCTTATACTAAGGCGTCCAGTACACGGTCATGCAAGCGTCAATCAATTCCATCAATCATGAATGATGTTTGAATGACGGTGACTGACGGAATTTTATCGCCATTAGACGCTCAATCTGAGGGGTCCATTACACGATAGGTTTTGCTGACAGTTTTGCCACAGTCAAATATCTTGACTGACGAAAACCTACCGTGTAATGCGATGACAGACGTTTGCATGACGAAAAATATATGACGATAAAATTCCGTCAGTCAAGCTTCATTCATGATTGATGGTTTTGATTGACGCTTGCATGACCGTGTAATGGACCCCAAAGTTTTTCGTCAATCAAAACACTGAATGTGGCAAATCTGACAGAAAAACCTATCGTTTAAAGACGCCTAAGGCTCCGTTCCCCTCCCGCCTTAGCTTTCTAACCTATGTATGATATATATTTACATTATTTATATCATTTTTTTTAATTAGACTTCTGTGAAATGAAATTAATAAATCAAATTTATTACAGTCATAAGGCGTATATTATAATCTGGTGGTTTGTTTATAAACAAAAGGCTGCATGTTAGATTTCAATCAATTTACAATCGTAATTTTGTTGTAATTATTATGGTCTATGCGTTGTTGCTGATAAAGTACTGCAGGGCGAAGGTATCATTTATGGTTGACAAGAAACAATTTTTTTCTCAGTGTTTTATATCTTGTGCACTAGCTTCTGACGTTTTATAAGTGCCCTTGTAGGCCTATGTGAAATAAAAACTTTGACTTTGTTTGACATTGCACGCAGCAAGTTTATTCACTTATTAACCGCCTACGTCGAATATATCCGACAAACAGTCTCGTTTATTCCGCCAGGTTCGCAAATCCACGACCAAATACTCCATCTCGCCATCACTTCTGTGAGGATTGAAGAGCTAAACGAGATGGAGTATCCAGTCGCAAACACACGACCCTGGCGAATAGGACACAAAAACACTCGTCGGACCAATTCGACTTAAGTGGTTAAAGGGTTAAGTTACTTTGCTTTTCGTTTACATCAAGAGAAGATCAAAGCCTGGCTTCCGTTCATCATGATGTTTAGCGACTGTTCCAGAATGTAATAGCTTTCGAGTGTATGTACTTATGTCTATGTATTTATTTTTATGCCGTGTAACTAAAAGAGCTTCTTAATAATGAATAAAATCAACCCTCGGTAAGTAGTAATTAACCCGTCGTTTAGATTTGGGAAAGAAAATCATTCCAGAACTTAATAAATAAAATGTTTATTTGTAAGAGTTCTTTGAAAGAACTCATGAATAAGTTACACATGTTTCAGTATGTTACTGGTGGAAATTTAGGGCTTCCTCACAAAATTGCTATGCGATGCGATTCCGTTCGGCAAAACTTCGGTTCAGGTGACCATACAATGTGCGATGCGAATCAATTCGCAAGTTCTTGCGATGCGTGGTGCGAGCTCGCAGATTTTTACGATGCGACGTCGCACAGCAGTTACGTGTTTGAGTCGTGATCACAAAAAACTAAAAAGTGAAAATAACTTTATATTTGGGAAGGCATTTTTATGTAGTTTTTTTTTTGTTTCAGATGGTTGAATTTTATTGTAAAGAGATTTTTGTTTTTCACTTTTTGTTGTAGTGGGTACCTACCCTTCAGCTAAACCTAAATATTGTGCAAGTTAAGTAATATTTATAGTATAGAACCATTATAAGTATGCCTATAAAATTTGAAGAATTTCTTCGATCCCATCATCATTTCCTGAACCACCTAGACAGACCCTTAAAAAAAAAGAATTTTCTAAATCGGTTCAGGCTGGTTTATCTGTTCCCTGATAAACAAGCCTAAACCGATTTGGAAAATTACAGAAAAAACCGGTGAATTGACACCTCCTTTTTGAAGTCGGTTAGAAAGGTATTTTGCTACCTGTGAACAGGCCGTACAGTCATGTCCGCCCGTTCCTATACTTTTACTAATTAACTAAGGATTTCGCTGTCCATATCGTATAGGTTATGTGTCGTTGTGAATACAGCTTTTTTCAATCTTGCTTTTCTGATCGGAAGGCATCAAAAAATTTGTGCGAAGTTGATTTCTGTCTACAAAAAAATGTGAGTTGTGAATCGAATTGAGAACCTCCCTTTTTGGAGACTGTTGAAAATGTATTTCGCTACTTGTGAACAGACCATAGAATCTTATGTCCATTCGTTCCTGTATAGTTACTATCTGAGTGCCAATATTTCGTTGTCCACATCGTGATTAGGTGAGGAGGCATTGAAGATACAGCTGAAGATAGTGGTCGTACGCATCAAAATTAATGTCGCAGATGTATAAAAACTACTACTACTACAAAAAAAAAACTAAAACTGTAACAACAGAGATGACATTTTTCGTCGGGGAACATTTGGCTTAGTCAAGGCAGTTGAGTCAATGATCTGTGCTTGTGATTTGATGTTGTCTATGATCTCTTTAAAAATCGTCTGTACGTGGTTCACAGATCTTTTGAATATAGTCATAAAAGGAATCAAAGGATGATGCTGGGTTTCTATTAAATTTAAGCCCATCTTCTAATAGCTTTTGTTTTGGATAGGTGTTTTTGAGCTGAATAAAAGTAACTCTGGTGCCAAGTTTCATACCTTTTAGCTCGTTCAGAGTTATTTAAGTTTTTTATTGTTGTTGTGTTATGTATTTTAAAAATGAAACATTTATTTAATTCTATCTGTATCGGGCCCAGCCTTATTTTTACATGACGTCTTTCTAACGTCATGTAAAAATAAGGCTGGGCCTACAAATTACACATGCTTGGCGTATCTTAGGTACCAAATGATTGATACTATATTGTGACGCAAATAAAAGGCTATGTCCAATCACTATCTTCATTTGGTAGGTTAATAAAATGATTGTTCTTCACTAAGTCTCTGAAAACCAATATCACTTGCTTCCACACTTGTAAACTTAGGTCTTTTGCTAAAAGTTTCCATTCCACATATTCATATAAAATATTAGGTGTATGTAATCTTTGCCTGATCTTTGATGGGGTGGTATGTGATAGCGGTAGCTATCGTAAACCCAGAAAACATATGCGGCGGGGCATTGTTGAAATATCTTCGGCGAAAGTTTAAAATCGCGTTTGAACTTGGATCTTGATTCGTTGGCATGGTCTGTGGTAAGTTGTTATTCATGTCTATCCTTTGAAGGCGGGGGAGCAAGACAGACTGATAAAAAGGATTCCGACTCAACAACGCAATTAATAATACTTCGTGTATAAAGCACGAACTTACGTCATAGTAACTAACTCATATTAAGCTCAAAAATATCTATATAACGATGTATTATACATTAATACATAGCTATTGGAAGGTGGGCCCAGGATTTTCATCCTCCTTTTTATCTTTAAATTGCTTAAAAATTTAAAGGTTGAAAGTTTCTATCACACGTTTTGGAACTTTTAGGTCGACTTGTTTACAACAGAGCAAAAAGTATTTTTTTTATATAGTTAATAGGTTTGCGCTTGACCGCTATCTCACCTGGCAGACAGCGACGATGCTGTCGATCAAGTATGTCAGTATTATCAAAAATTTCTGGAAAAGAGTACGCTAAAAAAGAAAATTGCACGTCCTCCATTTTGTGTACAAGACTGTCAGCCAACGAAAGTGGTTCACTGTCCCATGATTCTGGTGTGTCTATGATGGAATTATTCTGCAATTGAAAATGAAATTAATAATTCGTGAATGATAGTGCCATCGATAGGGTTTCTGAAAGTACCGGTAAGCGACGATTAGATTTCTTTTAAGAAATTGGAATGTTTAGATGATTTGTTAAAAAACACGTACAATGGTATTAATATGAACAAAGAAGACTCACTTATGGGACGAACTCTAATAATCGAACCAATTCAAAATTGGTTACGACAATAATATGGTAATAGATGCTTGTCGTATTTTTGTTTGTACGCCTCCTTGCTCTCAAGACTCGAGTGCAGCTCCATCGTAATATTGATCAACTAATTCATCTGTACAATTATATTCATCGAGTTTGGCGTTTCGTCAACCATGGCCAATACGAACTCAGCTTTATTAATTTCCGACTTAATTTCGTCACGAACAACTAAAGCGATACAATTAATCAAATAATTTTGTATGTTCCTAGAAAGACCAGAAAACACTGGGTGTAATAGTTTAACACTTTCACTGTCCATGCATTACATGTAATGCACTGATGAGTTAGCTCAGTACGTCCGTGCATGACATACAATACACTATTAACCACCAAGAATAGTGTTGTTCACGAGAAACTTGAAAAATCAATCAAATAAAAAAAAAACAGATAATTCTTTCAACCTGCCAAGTGCGTAATCTGGCTCCCTAGGTTGCCATATCTAATATGTAAAAAAATAAAAGTAAAACTTGGTATATTATATTTTAATCAAACAAAAATAAAAATGGTTTTTCTTACTAAAATACAACATAAACAAAACTTATTTTTTATTTCTTTGGGGGGTCTACGCTAATACACTTTTCTTGAGACATAATAAGCCACCTCCACAGTCGATACAATATAATGCATTAAGTGCCACTCAATTAACTTTGTATCGTGGCACTATGTCACCTAAATCGTCAATGGCAACAAATATATTTTTACAATCCTCACATTTGCCTGAAAATATTAATCCCTCGTCGTTAAAGTACACCATTGTGTGTTTTGGTAGAAATTTAAAAAAACAGTTTTGTCCATAATAATTCTTGGTAGACCCAGATTGATTAAGTCACACTTTACATCATGTACCTGAATCAAAAAAAATACTTGATCAACTTGGTAAGCTATATTATAGCTACTCGTAAATAAACACAAAAGTCTTAAATGCCTTACATTGTCCAATAATGACACTTCATATTTTTCCTGGCGTCGACGTACGGTTTCAGTAATTGGATGACTTTCGCAAAGCACAAACTATAAAGACGTTTTGGGTCGCTTTTTTTTACGAAATAAGGACTTCACTATTTTTTTATAATCCATTTTTAAACTATCTTAATCCACAATACAAATCATTATTTTTTTTATACTGACATTCCGATTTAATAATGAACCTCATTGTAACATGAAAGACAAAAAACTTTATTACAAGCTGTACATTCAGTTTGTAATTGCTTCGCTCCTTTTCGGGCATTAGAAGCAAACGACTGCTTCTAATGCCCGTGACAAGTCATTTTATTATAGCAACCAGTACATCGTCGCTGCTCTATCCTTCCGTTGGGTTTTCGTGGTATATTCGTTAATTTATGTGTCATATTCAGTACTGGCTGTGTTGGTGATGGATCTCGTATGTTCAACTTTTTCACAATCATTTCTTGACCTTTCAACGTTGTCATTGTTGTTGTATTTATTTCATTGAATATAATTATTGAATTTACAACTGCAATAGAAATAAGATCTATCGCGATCTTTTTATACCAAATGCAAGACTTGCGTACTGGTGAGTTATAACTAGCAAGTTGGTCGGACAGGTCTATTCCTAATTTCCATGATCATTTGCGGTTTCATAATTGGTCTGAAACCTTTTGTCAGTTCCATATCCTTATAAAACACACACGTTTCTTTACGACAACGTCTCTTTTATCATGCCACTTTAGAACAGTCATACAGTCATTTTGCATTACGGCAATTTCACCCGTTTTCAGTATAGCTTGCGCAACCTCTTTTGGTAGATGTCGTCTATTCCTGCGAATGGTGCCACAAAAATCCGTGCTTTGCTCTTTAAGATATCTTGTTCATGATACACTGGTGTAATAATTGTCAGTTATAAAAATTCTCCTTTTATTTAGTAAATCCTGTCCTAATTGTACTACTAACGAACCAGGTTTATCAAGACAAGCTGTGACTTCATTATCTCCTGCAAAAACTATAGAATTACATGCGTACCCTTTGTCTGTACACAATTTATAAATTCGCATACCGTATTTAACGGATTTGTTTGGATATGTTCTAAAAATCAGTTTTCCTCTGAATTTCACTACAGATTGGTCAACTGCAACTACAGGTTCTGGTGTATATATCCTTTTAAAATTTGAAATTATTTTGTCAATTAATGGCTGTATTTTAAAAATTCGTCCTTCATTATGATTCGTGTTATCAACGAAATGCCAGCATCTCAAAATTAGACAAAGCCTATTGTGGATAGGATTGCTTTTATATTTAACTCGTTTCTGCCAGCGGTTTCGCCCACGTGAAAGTAGGTTTCTCCATACAAACTTATGACCCCCGCTTCATCCCCTTAAGGAGTGAATTTTGGAAAATCCTCTCTTAGTGCTCACCTATATCGTGAAGGAAATCCTTGTGTAAAATTTCACGTCCCTAGTCCCAGTAGTTTCGGCTGTGCATTGATATGTTAGTCAGTCAGTTTCTCCTTTTATACAGGCTGTCTTTGACATCGTCGCACAAACGAATACCACAAATCCAGTACAAGATTCTGGACCCCCCAATGGTGGAATTTTTAGTCTGCTTTTTCCTAATTAAAAAAAAACTGTACTTTTTAAATTTAAACTGTGTGAAATCGTTATTCGTAGGATTGTAAATAGGGTAGGAATTACTAACATTTTTAAACACACCAAGACGGTTAATCGCTACATGTGGATATTGTAAAATAATAGATGATAGTAGATTTTTTTATTTTTCCAATATGATTCTATTGTAGGGAACGGAATTAAACCAGTTAACAATATAATGCCCAAATATGATCTCATTTCGGTCCTAGTTTTTAGTTGTTTTTATTGTGGTTATAGTGTATGTGAATTAGGATTTTCACCCACCAAATCCTAATTCACATAAATAGATCGTTGCAAATGGCAAAAAGTATTGTGATGGCATGTCAAATTCACGTAGCCATAAATGTTCTAAATGAGATTATGAAAATTTTAAGTTTAATGTGAGATCCATTTTAGTTTCCTATAGTTCTTCCTGCTTATTAATCGGTAAGTATCCAAAAGGAATGCCCAGATAATGGATTTCTAATGATTTCGATAATGGAATGGATGTTATGAAACTTTTATCCATCTTAATTTTATGGTAAAATGTGTATGTGTTTTCTCTATGATAAGTCCCAATGCATGCAAGTACTTTTGGAACAATAACTGATGGAACTAGCGCTGAAAATAATGTCATTTACGATGAGTTTATAAAATACAGCGACTCACAACTCGATTTTTGTTCTCAATTTGTCTCAACAAGGTTAGAATAGGCAAGGCATATGAATCTTAAAAACGCTGTTATTTTCCTACAACAAACAAGTTTATGTATGTATTTTTTTATATCCGAAGGCCAGCAAAAAAAGAACTTAGTCAAATACTTGTAAATTATATTTTGAGAAGAAAAATTTGGTTACATTACTATTTTTTAAAAACAGGATCTACATTTTCAGTAGACAGCTTCGCCTCATCTGTTTTCAACATACGAAGGTACTTCTGAGAACATTGGAGTCGTTTGAATTTATTTGCATTGCAATTTTGTTCTAAATGAAAAATTTTCCATTGTTTGGAAATAGCTTTTCATAGCTGAGAATGTTGGTGTTTTGTTTTGAGTTTTTTTTTGCACATAACATTATCCCAGAGGGATAACTTGAGAAATAATTGTATGAGCGTTGTTATCAAATGAGGCACGTGGAATGAGTTTCTGAATAAAAAAAGGAAGAAAACATTTATTTGTGACTCGCAGAGGACAAACAAAAAAAAGTTAACTAATCTATAAATAACTTTTCTTGAAGCACTTTTTTTGTTTCATCCAGAATTCTTTTCCTCTCAAAGATTTCTTTAAAAGTAAACTAGTAGATTATATTTTTATAAATATTTTAATTTTCTTTCTCAGGTTTTTTATATTCGCTATCACCTAATAAGTATCTTATTTTGTTTATACCTTTTTCATCAAAAATTCGAAACACCTTGCAAGTTTATATTTTGTAAGCATTATCAAAAAAATGTGCTTATTTAGGAATATATATGTCAAATGTCGTTTAATAATGAATAATATGAGGTTTTCAAACCTTAATGTTAATGTTCTAAATACAAATATTTAGTTTAACAAGTAATTTTTATCCTTTATGGAGTATGAAAGAAATTGATAAAACAACACACGTAAATGAAAAAAAAAAAAGCTAAGAAACGTTTATTTAATAACTTGTATTCCCTCCCCGAGCTCTTATTACTGTTTTCATACGGTTCTTCATCGATCGGATGAAAGTCACGATCATATGTTGTAGCATTCCATTCCATTCCTCTTGGATTGCATTTCGCAACTGGCTAAGTGTTTCTGGTGCAGGATCTCTTGCACGAATTTGTCTCATAAATTCATCCCATAAATGTTCAATCGGATTCATATCCGGGCTTCTTGCTGGCCATTCCATAATGGAGATACTGACTACGGTAACATAATCTCGTACGACGCTCGTGGTGTGAGCCCTAGCGTTGTCGCGCATGAATATGAAACCGTTGCCAATAAAATGTGCATAGAGCATCACGTGAGGCTGAAGACATTGTTCGATGTAGCGATGACTGTTTAGTGCAGGCAGACGTGGCCCAGACACAAAGACAAGCTCTGTCTTACCGTCGGCGATTATTCCTCTCCAAACCGTCCACGAACCGTCACCATAGCTGACGTTTTCTTCAATGCTGCATTTTGCAAAGAGTTTTCCATCTCTTCTGTAGACCTTGTTCCTTCCGTCGTTACCATACAGGATAATTTTACACTCGTCAGAAAAGAGGACTTTGTTCCACTAGAGGTTTGTCCAATTTAGGTGCTCACGTGCAAAGTTAAAGCGCGCTCTTCGATGGTCTGCAGTTAATTCCGGCCCATTTGTTGGCTTGTGCGGTACCAGTCCACGTTCCTTTAATCTTCTTCTAATTGTACAGTCACTTACAGCCACCCTAAGTACAACATGAAGCTGCTGCTGCAGTTGAAAAGCATTAAGGCTTCGATTTCGTGAAGAAGTTGTTACAATAAATCGATCATCTCGCTCAGAAGTGACCCGATTTCTGCCAGATCCTGAACGGCGCGTGAACAAACCAGTCTCCCGATAGCGTTTGTAGATTCTGTGAACAGACGACAGGCTTAGATGCAATCTTTCAGCCACGACACGCTGACTAAGTCCAGAATCCAGTAATGCCACCACTTGGGTGGCTTCTGCGAGCGAAGTATCCATATGTTTAAAATAAAAAAAATTTCAGACGTCCCAAAGTCACAGTAAACAAATAAAGAACAAAAAGTTTCACAAAGTGAAATGTATTCCAACCACACATTTGCATCAAAACAGTGAATCATTTCATTTAGAATTTTGGCTTATAACTGTAATGGCCAAACTGCCAGCTATACAATCATATTATTTTATTCATGGAATGAAAACTCTTTTGTGTTAAATTAGGACAGAAACCATAGAAACGGGAGAGTTTCGATTTTTCTGATGAGAAGTGTATATATAATTTATTTTGGGTTTTATTGTTTCTTGTAGGAAATCAGATATCAGAAACGTTTATTTCAAATAGACCAATTACAGGCACTTTTGAATTGTCAAAATGTCGGCCAGTCAAAATAAAAAAGTGAAGCTAAATTGCACTACATATATAAACCATTGTATTAAAGAACAATATCTACAACATTCTTTGAATTATGTTTTTCTCCTATTAGGTATTGTCTGTTATGTAGTCACTGTCAGTCAGATAATATTATTATTTTAATCCTATGAAAATATCCTCCATATTTCATTTAATACAGCGTTAGACGAAACGAAAACAAGGTGTTACTGTTAATTTAATGTTATATTTCATGGCGTATGTGTATGCCATAAAAAAAGATTACGAAATTAACCAGGCAATCACTTATTACAATACTTTTATTTAAGTAAGTAAAATTTGGGTTTAACGTTAAGAATGTAAGAATATTTGTTTTTTTTTTGACACTGAATGTGGTATATACAAAACATTCGAATTAAATAAGATATTGGGTTCGATGAGTTCATGTTATGGGCCCCTATTTATGTTCAAAAATATTTGGTGTTCAATATCAGAAACTCATTCATAAAACATTGACGTTGGTGATGGCCAAGACAGCCTGGAATTAATTTTGGAATAAATTTAGATGTGACTATGATTTTGTAGGTTTTTTCTTTACTGCTATGGTAATAGGGGCCTTACCATGACGCGTTAAAATGTTAGACGTTTGAGTGAGAGAGAGATGGAGCTATACACCTTATGTAGCTCCATCCATTGTAACAGTTCAGTTCGTGGGATGGCCTCTGGAATATTAATTAGATATTTTTATATTTTTGTCAGTGCCATTCAATTCGCATGATGTTATTTTTGAAAACTTGTAGTTGTAACTAAGTTGGTCAACACAAGTGGCCCAGTTCCCGTTTCCTTCATCAATAGTAATTGCTTCTTCTGAAATATCTATGCCCAAATATTTCAATAAAATTTACATTTAAGGGCAAAAACGCAATATCTCTTTTGTATTAAGACTGATAGACAGGACGTGTTTAAAAACTTTTTTGTGAATGTTACTCTGCAAGAATATCGTAGAAACATATGTTCAAATGTAGTATTTATGTGATATTACACTGGTAATCAATGCTTATATAGTTTACTTTCTCATTTGATGGGCTAAAATGTTGTGAAATAATTTGTAGATTTAATGTCGCATTTATATATTATGGAATTAAATCTTTGTCAAAAGTGACCATAACGTCTCAAATATTCTTATTTTCGTTAAATCCTGCACTCGAAAAGTACATTACAGAATCGAAGCCGAATCGCGAAAAACTCATTGTTGACCTTTGACCATGAATACATTTTTTTTTCATGCACGGGAATGATGTTTGATTTAAAACTAAACGTTCAGAAATGTCATTCGTAATGATTTCTTGCAAATGAAATGTATTGTGAACCAGCGGTCGGATCAGGATGGTCACAGACAGAAAAACGATTCTTTTAACAAATAAGTTTATATTGGTACTTCCAAATATTCGAATCAATCATTTTCTACAAAGTTATTTCCTTGACAATGGTAACTAAGGAGAGCATTTTTAAAAGAAACTGTCAACACAATGGCTTTTATAGCTTACAAAAGTAAATCACTATTAATGTACGGTCAGCGAATTCTTTGGTTGACCATTTTCAAAATTTATCCCTTGCAAGCTACCATCGTGCCTAGCCCCGCCTTTTTTTTTAATGACCAATGAAAGTACTACGAACTCAGTAAATTGTAAGCCATTGTCATTCCAAAACAAAAGGAACTCGTGTTGCTCAGCCATCTGTTCAGTAACGACGCTGAGCGATTGTTTTACGACAGTAAAACGATTAAAGCCTTTGATTTTTGGCTTGTAAGTGTAAATTAAAAAAACAATGATTTTAATATCTCACTTACTTTTACCAACCATAGAGTTACAGTTATATGGTATTATTTTTAAGATCTGCAAATATAAAAATTTGTTGAGAACCAATTTAAGAAAGTATAAAAAGAGGCGTGTCTTAACATCTGGACTACAAAAAAAAAAACAATACACTCTAAAATCCTATTGGTCTGCGCGGAGACATGCACTGCATACTGCACACAAAATTGGCCTTAAGGGTGATCCACCGAAAAATTCGTTGATTGTACAACTGAATTATCTAATAAAATGGCTCATTCCAAATTAATTTTTAACAATAACATTTATCAAAGAATTGTGCAAAATCATTAACTTTTACCAATTATTTTAATGCACCGGAAGCTGACAAGCGGATGGCGCCAAAATGTTTTGTTTTTAAACAATTCGGGTTTTCAACAGTTCAAGAAGTTACCAAATGATTGATGATGACATTAAATACTAAAGAGTTTTCATGCTGGACCCGAGGTCGTAAACACTCGGCCATCCTGTGTTTACCGTGTCCCACGGCGATCAGCATCACTACTTACGCCTGGTCTATTGCTGCTAATCGGCACCTAGAATGGAAAACAGTATGGGCAGTACATTTATTGATTTGGTGAAAGTGCATCGCAGTTGCAAATTGTGTTGTTGAATATATTGTTATTATTTCACATAGCTTTTATTTATGTCACAATTTCTATTGTGTAAATGTTATCATTTTCCACGTGGATTTTATAAGTCATAATTCACACAGCATTAATTACTTCTAAGTTATGCAGCTTTATTTACTTCTAAGTTACACAGTTTTAATGACTGTTAATTTACACAGTTTTGATTATTGATGATTCAAAAGCGTTAATTATTTCTAATTCACACGGCTTTGTTTATTGACGATTCACACAGCTTTGTTTATTGACGATTCACACAGCTTTGTTTATTGACGATTCACACAGCTTTGTTTATTGACGATTCACACAGCTTTGTTTATTGACGATTTACACAGCTTTGTTTATTGACTATTGACACAGCTTTGTTTATTGACGATTCACACAGCTTTGTTTATTGACGATTCACACAGCTTTGTTTATTGACGATTCACACAGCTTTGTTTATTGACGATTCACACAGCTTTGCTAATTGACGATTCACACAGTTTTGATTATAGACGGTTCACACAGCTTTGATTATTGACGATTCATACAGCTTTAATCTATTCTAGTCATTCTACTAATGTGTACTTAAAAAAAAAAACATATATAGTATGAATGGTTAAGTATGACTTTACCTAGCTTGCTTCTTCTTGCCTAGCTTATACTTGTGTGTAGTTTTCAAGAGATGATATATATCCATAATACAGCTGCTGTGGTGTTTCGCATTGATAATCTTTTGCATTGGCTCTTATTTCCACCGGTAACCCTCTGATAATGCACGATATTGCAGACTCGCCGTTGATGCTACATTTCTTGAGAAGAGATATTTTATCGTGGAAATATTTGGTCATTGTTTCAGAGTTAGTTTTTTTTCGTGCGAGCTTAGTCTCCAAAAGTTTCACAAAATCGGTAGAACGGGGAAAGGCGGTCTCTAACGCGTCTTTCCACTCCTTCCATGTAAGATCATAATCGTCTAAATCATCATACCAATCCCGCGGGGATCCACGAAGACGTATTTGCATAATGAACTGACGATCTTTGTTGCTCCAACCATAAACATCGCCTAATTGATCAATCTGGTGCAGCCACCCTTTGACGTTGCTGGATTTTCCATCCAGCTGAAACTTTGGTATGACTTCAGCATCGGTTTGCGTAACACGTTGCCTTTTGCATTGAAGATTTCCATCATAATCCTCCAGCTCAGACAGAGAAAAATTATCTCCATTTTCTTTGTCTTCCGACGACATTATTTGGGAGTGCTTTTTTTTTCATGGCACCATGACCACCAATATATGACCAAGAACTTACCAAATGATTACATTAAATACTAAAGAGTTTTCATGCTGGACCCGAGGTCGGTAACAGTATAGAAATTTAGTTTTTTTTTTCTGTTGAAGTAGTTTAGTTTTTTTGTAGTAAGTAGTTATTATATACTAAGTTACTTACTTTAAGGGTTAAAATAAAATAAAACTTTTTTAGTTTTTATTTAATTCTAATAAGATTTTTTTATTTTATGTAATATTTTAGAACCTTAATTTCTATTTCTTCTAATTACTATTTTAAGGGTTCCGTTTTTCCTTTTGAAGTACGGAACCCTAAAAATACCTATTTGGAATCGACTGAACATTGGTCAGACTTGGTATAGAGTAAGTATAGAAGAGTAGTATTAGGCGCAAGCAATTCCAGTCCAAAAATAATATAATTAATTAATTTTCGTGTGTCTTCATTTTCTACTGAACAGCGAATTATGCGAGTTATCTTAGATATCAGTACTAATCTTAGTAAAAAAAGCAGTAAATATGGAACAATCTTAAATTTGTTATTTTTTTAAACGCTACC
Organism: Mythimna pallens; assembly: GCA_961205895.1. Taxonomy (NCBI): domain Eukaryota; kingdom Metazoa; phylum Arthropoda; class Insecta; order Lepidoptera; family Noctuidae; genus Mythimna; species Mythimna pallens. The sequence continues at coordinate 5,379,088 of OY540824.1, forward strand.
AATTTGTGTCCATTGAAATTGAAACCCATAACACAGACTTTACCCGCCGCTTACCCGATCCCCTAACGTCTCGATTGATTGTGTAGGGCTGAATCTGACCCTCCGAATACGGGACTAACCGCCTAATTTGACTAAATTCGGAACTTAACTTTAGTAGCTTTTTCAATACGGTTGAAATTTGGGGCGCACAGTTTAGGGTAACAGTCCTGATCTTATTTCACTAAGTAAATTGAGCCTTATATTGGAATGATTAAAGTCGCTTCATCGCTATTCTGGGACTGCGTCCTTCTGTTCACCCTATAGCGCATGCGTCACTCGTATCGACCCCTTGGAAATTTTACTGCGGCTAACTTGAGCCCTAGCTCGTCCAGTTTCTCTTCGCTCCGCCATCTGATCGGTCGTTCGCGTCAAATCTGTTGTGGACTAATTGATTTTCTCTTTGAATTTAACTAAATCGCTGAGCCCAGCGCCCCAAAATGTATACTCCGGAGATATTTTTTCCCGATTGTAAAATGTGCGTTGCTCTTCGTAACTACGAGCGTATGCTAGAAGCTGCAGAGGCCAAGAAGCAAGATCCGATCGATTATTGTCGAGATCTGTATTACAACAATTACTACGATGGCTGTAACGAAGAAGAAGGTAAGATTTAGTTCTTAGTGTAAGTCGTGGCACCAGATGTGGAATCCCAAATAGAATCGGCAGCCATGTTGGGGACACCTAAAATGGCGACAGCGCGGCGGGTTCATCGCTACATTCATTCGATAGCTAGGTACCTAAGTTATATTGCTTTGTTTATTGTTTAGTTCTTTATTATGTCTAGTTTATTCAAATGGTGGAGTTATTTTTTGGCCCTTTGATTGAAGACCTCCCTCTTGCGTCGTATTCCTCAATGCTGAGGTGAGGGTCGTAACCTCCCTGCTTCATCACTTTCATTCGTATAATATTCCTTCATCTGTTTCTGTCTGTTTGATTGTAGTAATGAACAGGTATTTTATGTTTTTTTTTTTTTTATGAAGTTCCCTAAATGATAAAGCGTAGAAGGGTTCGATAAACGAAAGTAGTCAAAGGATTAAGCGAAAATAGGCGATAAATCAAAATGGCGTCCTCATTTAAACAAAACGGGCACAAAATCGTTCAAGATGGCGACTATGATACAGTGCGTTTGCGTGATATCGATCCCCTGCAACTCATGCAGCGACTAGTCGACTACCCCCACCCACCCCGACTCAAAATGGCGGTTTCCATTGTATTATATTATATCATTACTTTATTATCATTACTTATATGCATCATACTGCCATACTCAGAGACTTTACAACTTACAAATAATTATGGATGAACTTAAGTAGTTACCCAACGATTCGAAATTAAAAGATTTTTTAGGCTCAATAAAACTCTTGAAATAATTTAAATTATCTTTCGATAGTTTCTTTGGGACTAAACGTGGTTATACAATTAAAAAGGAATGAGTCGCACCGTTTTCGGACTTCAGAAAGAGGAACCTTTTGTCACGGCTTTCATACATGCTTATATGAACCGGTTTTGCACTCATGTCATGAGCTGTGTCGGTAAGACGGACGTTTACGCGAACTTTTGGCTAGTTTTCTCAGAATAAAACCGTTAAAGACAAATCACCGAGCTTTTCTGAAAAACAAGTGCATTCCTTCATTGGAAATTCCGAGCTATATAAATTTTGAAATTAGCTATTTAAGTACTTAAATTACGTTACGTTACTATTTTATATAGGTAGGCTATATAAAATAGTAACGGTTAAAAAGTATTAATTATTTTAAGCTGATGGCACTGATCGTAAATAGATAAAACGATAACACCGATGTCGCCCACCCGTCTTAATGCAACGCGCTTGCGCCAAATCGATCGTATCTAACGGTCATAGCCGCAAGCTAGAACTCCGCAGTACTGTTGAGTCCGGACGAGTGATCGGCACCCGATAAACAAATATATAGTCATGACTATTTGGCGAATATTAGTTATGATTATACTAGGTAACTGTGAATCAAATTACCTCTGTGAAGCAATCATTTCGACGCAGATTCGTCATTATTCTGTTGGTGAATGTAGACATTAAGGTGGTCGTCTAGCAGTGCAGTATTGTAGTAAAGTATTAAAGTACGTATAAACACCTACTATCTTCGCAAAATCTATTGTTGTTGTGAGGAATGAAGCTTACGATGGCGGGTGATGCAGCGCCTGCAGGCGCGCATGCGTCTTTATCGATTCCGGTAGCATTCAACTGCGTCTATGCTGCTTCGCCCTGTTGATGCAATATAGGCATTGAAGTTTTGGTGATGACAATATCAATCTACTTGGCTATGGCGGGGTCAGCTTTCAGTCTAACCGGACTTGGTATACATCAGTATTTTACATGGCGACTGCCTATTTGACCTAGATAGTCCGAGAAGCAAAGGACTAAAAACTCAGTAAGGGGTTATAATGTTAATAAATAATTATTGGAGCTTCATGGCGGTCAAAACCATTGTGTCAGGAGTGCACGACTAAGATAAAACCGTAGGGGCCCAGCAGGGTCGAAGCCTACTGGGGCCAAGGGTCTGATTCTGAAAGGAAGACTCGGCCCTGGTATGAAAGACAACGAAGGAACAGGAGTGGGTTTTTAGTTAGTAAAAGCCTGACACTATCTCCCGCTTTGCCCAAGAACGGGGGATGTCATTGGATGATTTTCCCACTGAAAAAAAGCGACTAAGAAGAAGATTGTTATTTAATCCTTACCCATAATACAAGGAGGAAAATTTATAACTATTGGTCAAATAATAGCCTAAAATTAGTTAAGAAATACCACAACGTCAATGTCAAATTGATGCTAATTACAGCATCAGTGGCTTCGCCTGCGTGATAGTAAATAATACATATATGTCTATGTGATATAGTAGCATCCTACTGATGAAAGAATTTTTAAAATCGGTCCAATCTTTTCTGAATTTATTCATTACAAACAAAAATACAAATCTTTCGTCTTTATAATATTAGTGAAGATAACTTGCGTCTCTTAAAAAGCAACAATTTATACAATAATACTATGAAAGTTCTTGGAATCTGTATAAATAAAAATACCACATTGATTATTCACGAAATCTCCGGAACTATAACACCTACAAACCTAATATTTGGCAGGTAGATTCCTTATAGGGTGTAGACATCCGCTATTTTTAAAGGATTTTACGAAACTCCACCCATAAGGGGGTAAAACGGAGTTTGGAAGTTTCACTTTTGCGCGGGCGAATCCGTCTAAACAGAGTAAGACAAATTGGTAATGCTCAAGAAGAATTGTTCTTGCCAAAATATCTAATGATGAGAAAATCGGCTGAATCTATTTGAACAGAATTCTGGGGACATAGAACTAGACCTGCTGATTAGGACTTCAAACCCATTAACTGGCTGATTGACTTGACAGATGTAGAACTGTCAGTTGGAATTACCAATTTGAATGTTATTCATCATTAGCTTCTGCCAGCGGCTTCGCTCGCGTGAAAATAGTTTTCTCCAAACAAATTTTAGACCCCAGTTTCATTCCGTAAGGGAATGAAACAAGGGTGTATTTTGAAAAATCTTTTTTTAGTGCTCGCCTATGGCATAAAAGAAACCTTTCTGCAAAATTTCACGCTCCTAGTCCCAGTAGTTTCGGCTGTGCATTGATATGTGAGTTAGTTTCTGCTTATATATATATATATAGATGAATAAGACCACTACTCTTACTTCTGTCATGAACTTCACATTGGCTAACTCAGTTTTCTTTCACCTTTGTGATACCTCATAAGGAAGCGAAGATTTTCTACAAAAAAATAAAATAAAGGCTGATTTTGATAAACAATATTCGTAATTCTCCTACTTAAATCTACCTACCCAATGCACCCATTCTAATATTCGTGCATCTGTCTTCTTTACGGTTGAACATTAGTTTCGCTCTTTAATTAAAAAATGTGTACCTACAATTCCAAAGTTGTAACAGTCTATTTTGTGAGTTCAATTAAATTATTGCGGCTGAATCAACTTATCCCTGGACGATACGTGACGCCTTCTACAAAATAAATTAAATGGCGGCCCTTGTGTGGTAAACTTATATATCTCATCAATTCAATTAATTTCGAAGCTCTCGCGTAACGTTCCACTCCCGCACTTTATCAACCCTTGTACTACACCCCCCACGCCAACATCCCTGGCAAGGCATTTTTACACCGAACCATGCTCCTCGCACTTCCACCCCACACTTTCTCGGGGTTGCAGGGTATGGGGGAGATACGGGCGATCATTTTTTGCTGCATCGAGCCGTACTTGTCCCTTGCATCGCCGCGCCCGCTCACCCCGCTCCTCTAAAAGCCCCCTGCATTGAATCCCGCCACTCACGTTTCAACTTGGCGTCCAGCCGAAAATTACCGTTCAATATATGCGTGAGGGCGGGAAGCGGGGTTCGGAAGGCAATGCAATATGGCGCCGCGCGTGTTTAAAGTGTGTGAATGACTCGTTTTCCTCAGTTTCCTCTGGTTTGGACTAGTGATCGGTCGTTCGGTACTTCTTGAGTCAATTCAATCTACTTTATTCAACAATCTGGACTCCAGATGTGTGTGTGTATGATGTGTAACTCATGAAGCGAATGATGATACAGCTGCATGCGCATTAGTTTAATTTCGACGTTGGAAATTTTTAATTTACTCATTTTGTGTTGTTTTTGTATGTGATTGATATTATTGTTGTTTTTATGATATAATTCAGTGAGAATAATGTGAATCGGATCTCGTATTTTCTGGAATGTTTATGGGCAGTAGTCCTCTACTACTGCTGGGCTACTACCCATCCGGGTTCCGGAAAATCAAAATGGTGGCTGATAGGGGGTTAAAGCAGTTGCAGCGCGCTTACGTGTCATCGATAACTTGAGAACTAAACGGCTTCCAATTGCAATAATTCGAGTCTTCTTCGGTTCAGCTTAGGTTCGGTTATTCAAGTGTAGATCGTTCTTTTCGCTTTTCTTTATCAGTTATAGAACAATCTCCGACTAGATTACCGAGGAGTGATCGTGATCGTTCATTTTTAGTGGTTTATTCATTTTGTGAATACTTCAATTCAGTTTGGTGTGCGAATTTGTGTGTGTAGCGAATGACTTCACTAATGCGTCTTAATTCGTTCTCGTTCAAGGAGCCGCGAAGCAGCATTTTCGTTAATTACTGCCACTGTAAGTATTTAATTCATAGAATAATTATAAATGGCGAATTGAATAGTTCCGTTTTGAATTGAATATAGGGTAATGTTTTGTTATCAGTGTCGTTACCTGATTTAGATGCAAAAATCATTATTCAATGCTCTTTCAAAATGCGCATTTAAAGAGCTGACCGCGCTTGCGTCGTCCTAGAAGTTGATTCCGGATAAACTTCGCGATCGTACTGACGCGGATATACTACGCATGCGTGATATTGATAAATTTGAATTCTACAGCAGCTATTTGCAATCATTATACCTTATTTATCTCGCCTAGTCTTTTCCGGTTCAGTAGTTCTCGAGTCTTTGTGTTTCAGTATTGATCAACAATAGGAACATTGTTGACCGAAGGTTCCAGTTACAGTTCCATTTCAGAAAGAGTAGGATGAAATTACTCTCTAATAAGATTTCTGTGAAAGTGTGGAATGATTTGTACATAAATGATTAATTGTTTTTTTTTTCATACAAGATTTTACATAAGATGTCCGATCATACTCCTTCGTATACTTGTACTCGCATGTTATATAAGTAATGTACTTACCGTCATAAAATGGCCGCTGCTCATCATTTGTCCTGAAATTCTTGTTGTAAGTGTGACAACATGGTGAAGCGTCTGGGTCAGGGTCACACAAAATGGCCGCCGATGCTTCTGCATCATGCCGGTCCGTCCGTCTAAAGAGCATACTTTAAAACGCGCATGCGTCACGGTTCGATAAGACCGTATTAAAAAATAAAATTGAAAGGTAAGAGGTTAATTACAGCGACCGTCTTCACCGCTTTTAACCTTTCTTGCCTTGCTCTTATGATAAGAATTCACTGTAAGAACAAGAATATAAAACTGCAAAAACAAAATTGTATTTACATGAATTACTGAAAAACTAGATTAGAATAACCTTTTGTTGAAAATGTTTGAAACACTTACAAAAATAACGAACTTTAGATTAGAACGTGAACATTAAAGCTGTAACAAACCGTATGTATTCGGTACTGAGTAACGGGTGCGCCATCTAGTACCGAGTAACGAAACGTTACTCATGAATACATTTCGTTACTCGTTACTCGCATTTTTCGTATCATGGGTTCCTGCACTGTTCAGTTTACGCAACTACCGTTGGTAGCAAACCGTATGTGTCCGGTACTGAGTAACGTGTACGCCTTTTAGTACCGAGTAACGAAACGTTACACATGAATGCATTTCGTTACTCGTATTTTTTATAGTATGGGTACGACTCTTTCAGTTCACTCAAGGACCGTTGATGAGTGTATTCATGTATTTAAATGTTTACTGATCTTATGTTTTATGCCTCCACGCGCTTATTCGGTGATTTTAAAAGCGTATGTTACAAAGAATGATGTTTATTTATTATGTAAAATATAACTTAAACACAAGTCTAAAAAATGCACCTTACGCAGCTTGGTGTCTAACGTATAGATAAGTAGGTATGTTTTCTACAAATTACGAATGTTGCATACGCTATACGACTTGTTTCGTAGCTCTAACATAGCATGTTATGAGGTATCAGAAGTAACGAGTAACGTAACGATACGATAGTAACGAGTACTAATTGTTATAGTAACGAATACATACGGGTACGCTTTTTTTCGTTACTTTTACACCTCTAGTGAACATATGTTTCCACAACAAAGTGTCAAATTACTTTAAAAGCGTCCAGCCTGAAAAAACATTTCCACGCAACCGCTTTTACGTGATTATGACGTTGTTACACACCTTTGTCTAGCTATTATTGGAAAAAACATATTTTGTGGATATAATCTAGGTTTCTTTTGAAATCGAACCCTAAGTTTGTGTAAAACTAATCCAGTAAAGACCTCTTGCTCTCTCTCTGAAAATCTCAAAATTTGCTATTTGGCGTTAACCTTCATAATGAATTAGAAATGCTTAGCAATGCCTTGTTGCATTAAGTCCGCCTATGTACCACTACTGTACATGAAGTTTAAATAAATAAATAAATTTCACTCTGATGGGCAAAACTAAGACGAAATGGTGTCTTTCTGTAAAAACAACATTTTTTATTAAAAAAACTTTTGCATACATCTCTTTTACCATACCATTCATGAATGACTCAACAAGAAAGAAAGAAATAAAAATAAAAAAACAATTTAAAGCCTCGATGGGACTGACATACGCTGTGCGTTATAAAAGTCCCTAAACATTTAAAGAAATAAAAAAAATAAAAAAAATATATTTAAAGCTTTTATTTCAGGGCTTGATATTTCTTTTACAGAAAACAAACTGCACGTTTTAATATTTTCGTAGCCAAATTTCAAATGTGATGTGATCACGCATTATTATAAAATTACTACTAATTCAGTTCAAACACGACAGGTACTCTTGTAAGAGAGTATGGAAAAATATATTCTTGTTCAACCTCACAAAATAAAACAACTGCGATAGATCTCAATTCTCTTTAGAAGTAATTAACAGTTTTAAGAAATATATTTTGTGTTACATAAAATTATCATTGAGTTATTTTGTCAACAGATATGTATGGATCTCCGACTCACTCCAGCTTCGAAGTTTTGGATCCCCATGATCCCACTCTAAGCCGTCTGGCAACGCTTCTCTTCAAACGTACTAATGAGTACTTGCAAGGCGAAATTGCTTGTGGCGGAGTATGTTTCTTTTTGTATTCTTTAGCTTTCATCATCATCATCTTCCTGCCCGTTGTCCCGTGTTATTTGGGTTCGACGCGTTCACCCTCTCATGCTCACTAACTCTCTTTCGTCCATATCACTCTTCACACAATCCATCCATATTTTCTTTGACCGCCCTCTCCATCCATTCACATATATACTCATAACTCTTTTAGTAACATGCGTTTTATCTATCCTCTTAAAATTACCATTCCTTACCTGTAACAATTATTTGAGCTTTTTTTAATTATAGCCTGTTTTCTTTTTCTTAGGACCACTACATGCTGCTGGAAGAGATTAATCGTACGGCTATTACCAAGTACACTGATTTGCGAAATCTAGCCGTGAATTTGAACAGAACGCTGACTGAATACAATGATATATGTAAGTATCATTTATTCCGAAATATGTCTATCTTGTGTAACTAAAGTTTTCTTTACGCGACTTTTCACACGCAAATCGACATGTATGTTTCTAAATATAACATACTATCACTTCAGCAACAAATAAGTAACTATATACTTTATTTGCTCAAACAGATGGCAGCACTATCAGACCGCTACTTGCTCAAGTAGACGACATAGATGTTATGGTTGCCAAACTTGAAGAAAATGCTTATCGTTTGGACAACTACACTAAACAACTGAAGACACGTATAAAGGACATGTATGATACCAAGTAAACAGTCGCATGAATTGCAGCTTATAATGTACCAAATCCTGAACCCAGTTCTAACTAATGAATTGTTTGACGCTCGTTGAGTTTGACATAATGTTGCTACGTAGACGGCTTTCTGCATCAGGCGCTTGCTCTCAGTGCGCGCCTGAGGATTTACCTGTTTGGATCGCAAGAATTATTACCATTGGAAAATTAAACTTTAGCACTAAATTTTCTATTTTAAAATTTTTATTACACCTCTAAGTTCTTCTCTGTCTACTCTAGACGTAGTACTAAAGATTCGCCAGAGTCAATAGTTTCAAAAGTTAATCTTGAAAATTTCACATTCATTCGTTTATTGGACTTCGTTCAGGATTTTAACTTGGATGTCTTTGAATTAAAGGTAGATTAGGAGAGAACTTAGCTCTCTCAACAATATACTATGTGTCTATTGAAGAACAGCAACAAAAGGCAAGGCTCTAAGATTGAAAAGTAAGGTAAAAGTTTAGAGAAAAGGATAAGACCCGGACTGGACCTAGGAAAATTCCCAATGGTTGTACTCTTCGTCTTTTGAGTACCGATTGATATTATTCAAAGTTTTGTGTATTTTCAATACTTGGAAAGTCGTAAATGGGATACAGACATAAGTTAGGACATTATTCAACATCTCGTCAGCTGCACGCGACGTCGGAAGGCGCGATATTAAGTAGTCGCATGTTGAGGGGTCTTGTACACTCGTAGCTTCAGAACTGGGCAACTGTCTTTTTGATTTTCGTACATTGCGTTTCCGCGAGTTCATATACTCTGCGGAAACTATCTATATAAAGTTTAGTTTTTCTTTGTTAATTTTTGTATTTAACTCAGTTAGTATCCACAGAAATGGGATTGCATTCTTGGGGCCTTATGTCTCATGTTGCTCGTCCTAATCTTAACGATATTTAACCACGTGTATCAATTTAATTATATAACCATTAAATATTAAGCTCATCTTCTTTACACCGCATTGTAAGGATTCAAATTACATGTTACTATTTCAATAGCTGTTTAAATATGCTTGATCACTACGACACCAAGAGTATAAATAAAATAAGATTTTGTGTTTTGTTTTTACTGGTTACAATTAACTTATATATTGCATTCCATATTGTAAAGAGTAGGTAGGTATTCGCAAGTTGTAGACGATCTCATTTGACTGAGAGTGACGGTCCAGTTCTCGATCTCATCTGACTCGGACGGACAGCGTTCGGGGAGCTGCATAGTATTTTCTCGTCCGACATACCAGTGTCTTAGGACGAAATTTTATTATGAGATGATATGTCTCTGAAACGTGGTCGGTCACAATGGGTCTAATCAGAAGGGCTAGTCACCCAAAGAGCAATGGAGAGAATACAGTTCGGAGTTCCTTGCGTGATCGAATCAAAAATGAAGATATCCGCAGGAGAACCAAGGTTACCGACATAAATCGAAGAATCTCCAAAGTTAATTGGCTAGGCCACTAGGCACATTGCTTGCAGAACTGATTGTCGATGGGGTCGAAACATTCTGGAGTGACGATCGCGTAGCCGCAGCATTGGAAGGCTTCTCACAAAGCGCGGGCAATCCGATGGATTCGAGACGCACAGGACCGTCCATTATCGAGACGCTTAGGGACACCTGTGTCCAACTGGTCTTTCGGCTGAAATTATGATGCTGTTTTTGTATATTTTATGAACAGGTATCTAAAATTTGATACACTCCTGCCACATATTATGGAGTTCGTTACATCACAAGTTTTGTGTGGCGTTAAAAAATCTTATTAACAATGATCGTCTTCGGTCTCGATGAATCCGCGTTTTAAAATAATACAATCTTATTAAATAACTTTATGCCTGTCTAACAAATTAATTCTTGCTTACTTGCGAAAATATTTAATAGATATTATATTATTAAATATATACCGACAACAAAACGCACGTTTTAAAATTAATATATACTAATAGTAAAATTAATAATATTTTAATTAGTCGTACAAAAATACTCTATTCTAAGAGATATATTCCTAATTGTAATCTTTCATGTTTAAAAAAAGTAAAAATTTAAAAAAATATATAAATAACTACAAAAAAATAAAAAAAAATCTTAGTCAATAAAAGGAAAATCCGTTACATTTCACCTATATATCGCATAGCTTTCTAGTTAGATATAATCTATTGTAGGTATTGTTAGGTTTTAAAGTTGCAGTCAGCATAAGTAACATGCAGCGGTAGTACAATATAAGTACGAAAAAAAAGTATCTGTCGTTCTTCCTATATTATTTAGTAAGGTTACAATATTAGTTTCGGTCTTAACATCAAGATGTAAGAGCTCGATGAATTTGTCATCGAGCTTCTTAATTAAAGTAAGACCGCCGTTGTACCCACACCTTCGCTCAAAATGTTTGTTAGAAGTTTACATCCTTATTATGGATCGAAAACTGTTCTGTTTTTACCGCCCTGGGACTTTGATTAGATAAAACGAGAGATGGCCATATTTTTGCTCCACCCCTATACAAATGCTGGGTACGCCCATTCATGTTATAGTATAATTATTCCAGTTAGAACAAACTTACCTATTAGCCATACAATACGTGGGTACGTAGTCTGTAAAGCACTGAGTCTGTAAGTGTAACATATTTTATGTATCGCTGTGGTTACCTTAATAAACAAAATTAATAAATATATCTATAACTGCTATAAGCTTTTACCTGTCCGGGATAATCTAACACGTTTACTAAGTTTGGGGATGTCTATTTGTGTCGGTTGATGGTGACACTTTGTTTGGTTTGTTTGTTGTTTACGGCAAACACCAAAAGTGTGGATCCTGCATTAGGTTTCTGATACTGACCATCATCATTCATTGTACGAATCCGAGCTGAGAGTGAATAATGTAATCCTTATAAGTAGGTACTGTGCGACCCATGTTGAATGGTCGTTAAACACATATTATTGAATGTAAAGTAATAGCATATTAGAATTCGTCGGATTAATAAAACATGAATGACTTACCTTCAATATTAGCATAATATATTTAAAATACCTACCTACCTGTACTGTGCTGTAGATGATACAGATGATGTATCATCTACAGAGTGGCACAGAGTACTATTAGAATCGTTGAGATATTAATGTTCTGTTATTAACATAACATTTAGAATTACTGAATCGATAGTCTTCATTTGAAAGTAACGTATCAAAAAACTGCTAAAAACGACCGAACAAGTTGTTTTGTTTTGCTTGAATCATTATTTATTGGCAGAAATGGCAAAAAATGTGTCAAGATTAGTTAGTGATCAATACTTGACACCTAACAGTACAATGCAAACCAAAGATAAGCTTGTATCAGTTGTAACTCCTATTGTTGAGAATTTTAACGATAATAACAGTCAAGAACCCTACGACCATAATTTTGGTAATTTGAGAAAATCCATGTCCATGAACGACATTACTGCACTTGAAGATAATTTAGAAGAATGTACACCACAGGTATCGCCAGGCATCGCGTGCTCCACACCACAGGAGTTGTCCAGGACGAAGTTTAAATCAATAGCCGAAGCCATTTACTATTTTCCATCAAGTGTGACTGTGCTTCAATCGCCTATGCCACGCTCTAAAACACGTTTGAAACCGATACATATTTCATGTCGGCAAGTAAAAGAAGAAATGGAGCTTGAAGAAATTAGAAAAAAACGATTTGAAATAAAGCCTATTCCTAAATCTGTTGTAAAAAATATAATCATAAAAACTTGCGCAGCCTCTAAACCTAAAGAGAAGCATGGTCAAAGAATAGGTCTACTTAAACCTAAGCCATTTACATTTCAGAAAAGAGATGAAGAACTGAAGCGAAGAAAAGAAGGAAGAATCAGACAAATCCGGCAACGAATTGAGGAAGAGCGTAAACAGGCTACTTTGTTTAAAGCCCAGCCTATCCCTGAAGTCGTTAAGAAACGCATGTTGTATTGCAATGCTCATAATGAAGGCCCTTCTGCAAAATCTTCAGGAAACAAACAGAAAGTTAAATTAAAAAAGTAAATATACCTCACTCTATTTAATCACTGTACTGATACTAAAATCTCTTCGCAGCTCTTCACTGGGCTGGCTCGAACCGGGAAGTACCACACTTTCACAGAACACCGGGGTAAAGTTTTAACTCGCTTACGATAAGTTCCGGAAGCCCATTCCGCTCGATTTCCGAATATTCTTATGTTTTATGAAGCACCTTTTCCCAAAAAGTAATTGTGCGATCTTCCCGGTTTTTGGACATCCGGCATCCTTGGGGGCAAAATTCGGAAACACAACCATTTCTATGAAACATTATTATTATTGCTCTTATCCTCTGGGCCGTGGCCGCCATTTTTTTGCAAAACAATTATCTGTGGCGCTACCGGAATTTGACCTTGCGCGACCTCGCGCCATGTCGGCGCGTGATTTTAAAATGACGATAGCTCTAAGTTTTGTGTGGGAGCTTTAAATAAAATATACGTCGTTGGAATCTTTATGAAACAAGCTACCATGAAAACATGAATTTTATTAGTTTTGCAGTGCAATGTGGTGTTCATTCTAATTGGAAATCAGAATGAGCGACTTTTTTTCCAGTTTTTTTATAAAAGTCGTTATAATTAAGAATACATACCACTATATCAAAAGGGTTTTGTTTCATTTACATAAAGATTCATTATTTCATATGAATTACTAAACAAAACACGCCACGCCGTACTTTTTTTTCACCGTACAAGCTTTACAAAAACGACTACCTGAAGCAATCCAAAAAAAAAGGCAAAAAAAACGGGCATGTTGATACTTAAAATCCGAGAACACTGTGAGCCAAGTGGCATTGGTTATCGACTAATACTTAAGTATAGTCTACAATCTTATCACAAAAAAACTTTCAGCTGTTAAAAGTGTCAAGTTTATTAGAAATGAACACTGTATCAAGCACTTGAAAATAATCGCAAAAAAAATATCCCTTCAAAGTACTTCAAACTTTGGGTCGTAGGGTAAATTTCAATGGATTTATTTTAAATACAAATTAATATTTTACAATTTGATAGATTTTACTAATCGACAAGCATAATAAAAACGTACGTTGCCTTACAAAAACATTGCAAAAATTATCAACCAATTATTAATTAAATTGTCACTTTCACATCAAAACCTACCTCCTAGAAATCGATCAAAAAACAAGGGAACAATGAAATAATCTATGCACAAAGAAGCTTACAATGAAAACATACCTAAAAACATACGTAACAACGACTTAGCTTATCCTCATTTGATATGATTACTGTTCGTAATAATATAAACAAACGGAGCTCGACTCACGGTGCCGTAATGGCGCGCAAAATGTAAACAATAGTTGTTGGGGTAATGACCTTTGTTCAAAATCTTAATGAAATACACATTCTATGATTCAAAAACTGTTTATCACTTACCTATTCATGATTTGTTTCAATATTTTCCTTGTATTCTTTCGTTTCTTTGCACAAAACGATAAATAAATCACGGAGGTACACAATTATTCACATCTGTGGCGGCCATACTGACAGGCGACATTTCAAACTTCAAATATCTTTTTTTTTAATTGTATGTGTGATATTGAGACTTGAAGCATGACTATATGCCATCCTTATCTCCTTTTCCCTATTATTTGTATAAGTTAGAACAGTAACAACCAGTTATTTACGACGTATTGAGGTTAAAATATTGCCATTGCGTAAGAAGCCTTTAAAAGGACTCCCCACAGATACGTGTTTTTGGCGGGCACCTTTTAAAGGCCTCGCCACAGACAAGGGATGTTTCATAGAAATGGTTGTGTTTCCGAATTTTGCCCCCAAGGATGCCGGATGTCCAAAAACCGGGAAGCTCGCACAATTACTTTTTGGGAAAAGGTGCTTCATAAAACATAGGAATATTCGGAAATCGAGCGGAATGGGCTTCCGGAACTTATCGTAAGCGAGTTAAAACTTTACCCCGGTGTTCTGTGAAAGTGTGGTACTTCCCGGTTCGAGCCAGCCCAGTGAAGAGCTGCGAAGAGATTTTAGTATCAGTACAGTGATTAAATAGAGTGTAGGTATATTTACTTTTTTAATTTAACTTTCTGTTTATTTCCTGAAGGTTTGCAGAAGGGTTGTGTTTCCGAATTTTGCCCCCAAGGATGCCGGATGTCCAAAAACCGGGAAGCTCGCACAATTACTTTTTGGGAAAAGGTGCTTCATAAAACATAAGAATATTCGGAAATCGAGCGGAATGGGCTTCCGGAACTTATCGTAAGCGAGTTAAAACATTAGTGAATAATGTAATCCTTATAAGTAGGTACTGTGCGACCCATGTTGAATGGTCGTTAAACACATATTATTGAATGTAAAGTAATAGCATATTAGAATTCGTCGGATTAATAAAACATGAATGACTTACCTTCAATATTAGCATAATATATTTAAAATACCTACCTACCTGTACTGTGCTGTAGATGATACAGATGATGTATCATCTACAGAGTGGCACAGAGTACTATTAGAATCGTTGAGATATTAATGTTCTGTTATTAACTTAACATTTAGAATTACTGAATCGATAGTCTTCATTTGAAAGTAACGTATCAAAAAACTGCTAAAAACGACCGAACAAGTTGTTTTGTTTTGCTTGAATCATTATTTATTGGCAGAAATGGCAAAAAATGTGTCAAGATTAGTTAGTGATCAATACTTGACACCGTGTGCGTACGCGCAGCGGAATGTTGTTGAATTTAAAGATTTTAATTATGCAGATATTTAGTGTATGATGTCGTATAATTGTGTATGGTAAAAAAAAATTTGTGCACGCAACCATTGTGGAGAAATTCACCAAAAACTGATTCCGCTGGGCGAACGTTGTCCTGGCGGAACTTTTTTTAATCCATAGACTTTAGAAGAAAAGAGATGTGTCCAAAAATTAGTGTGTATTTGTGTGTAATTGTGTATGTATGAATAAAACTAGTGCATGCATAAACTTCGGAGAAATTCAAGTTTCCGCTACGCGAACGTTTGGCCATTAGCTAGTTTTCATATAAAGCGCTTACATAGAGAACTGTAGATTTTTGCATACGTTGTTTTGAATTTGTTTATATTTGTTTAAAAAACAGATTTAGAAAAAATCGTAGGGCTTAAAAGATAAAAATATAAACGTAAAATACGCTTTTTAGGTCTTAGTTCTTAAAGTATGCACTTTGGGGTCTAGATTTTCACGTTTATACAAACCTTGTAAGTGTATGCAACATGTTGCCAAGTATCAATGATGTTCCGTTAGTAACTAAAGAGTTATAGGACAAATTTACCATGAACAGATCACTGTTTGCAAAGCAGTCAAATATCACGACGTTCTGAAGGAATTGCATGGTAATATGTATGTCAATAATTAGTGTATTCATTCAACTATTCTTATGCAAAATTTCATGTCATTAAATTCAGTAATTAAAGAAAAACAATTATAATACTGACGAAGCATCGAAAACCTACATAACCCGACCAAGTTCGGATGGCTACCAAAAAGCGGCCGTGCCATATATCTAAGAAACGTTCTTAACCTTCCAATATAGTATTTATTAATATGGTACAGTTGCGTACACAAGCGTTAGGAAAAAATAAAACAATTGCATTTCTTGAATGAAAAATATTTTTTAAATAATAACGCCACTATCTACGATAAAAACAAATCTTCAATTAACAAGTACTTCTCTATTTAAATATCCGCGTACAAAAATATTTTTAATTACATATAATACTTAATTATGTAATTATAATAACGTTAACAAACGCTTGCAATGACAGCAATAGACTTAAATGTGTTTTAACTAAAATAGATTATGAACTAGCTTTTGCCCGCGAAATCGTTCGCGTGGATGACGAAACTTAGGGTAAGTATAATATTTCGAGCTTCAATAAAAATTAAAATCACATCATATAACTAACCTATTCAGTTGTTTAGATTTGATCAACATTAAAAAAGTGCTTATAAACTAAAACATTGGTATAAAAAAGGTATTTTCAAGAAAATATTCTTAAATGAGTAGCAAATACTGTAAATAACCTCAACATTTCTAAGTAGGTATATCTAATATTTTCTAGTTTCAATAATAAAATCACAGATTAACAATCACAGATCACATAACTAGACTATTTAGTTCTTTAGGTTTGAGAGTCTGCCTAATATAAAAATAAATCAACATTTAAAAAGTACTTATAAAATAAAACATTGGTATAAAAAAGGTATTTTCAATTCAATACCAATTATTAAATGAGTAGCAAATACTGTAAATAACCTCAACATTTCTAAGTAGGTATACCTAATATTTTCTAGTTTCAATAATAAAATCACAGATTAACAATTGTGTTATCACCTATACCAATTCAATACCGGTATTATACTGTAAATTTTGGGATGTTACCTAAATATATTGCACGGCCGCTTTTTTGTAGCCATCCGAACTTGGTCGAGTTATGTAGGTTTTCGATGCTTCGTCAGTATTATAATTGTTTTTCTTTAATTACTGAATTTAATGACATGAAATTTTGCATAAGAATAGTTGAATGAATACACTAATTATTGACATACATATTACCATGCAATTCCTTCAGAACGTCGTGATATTTGACTGCTTTGTAAACAGTGATCTGTTCATGGTAAATTGGTCCTATAACTCTTTAGTTACTAACGGAACATCATTGATACTTGGCAACATGTTGCAGACACTTACAAGGTTTGTATAAACGTGAAAATCTAGACCCCAAAGTGCATACTTTAAGAACTAAGACGTAATAAGCGTATTTTACGTTTATATTTTTATCTTTTAAGCCCTACGATTTTTTCTAAATCTGTTTTTTAAACAAATATAAACAAATTCAAAACAACGTATGTAAAAATCTACAGCTCTCTATGTAAGCGCTTTATATGAAAACTAGCTAATGGCCAAACGTTCGCGTAGCGGAAACTTGAATTTCTCCGAAGTTTATGCATGCACTAGTTTTATTCATACATACACAATTACACACAAATACACACTAATTTTTGGACACATCTCTTTTCTTCTAAAGTCTATGGATTAAAAAAAGTTCCGCCAGGACAACGTTCGCCCAGCGGAATCAGTTTTTGGTGAATTTCTCCACAATGGTTGCGTGCACAATTTTTTTTTTACCATACACAATTACACGACGTCATACACTAAATATCTGCATAATTAAAATCTTTAAATTCAACAACATTCCGCTGCGCGTACGCACACCTTGACACCTAACAGTACAATGCAAACCAAAGATAAGCTTGTATCAGTTGTAACTCCTATTGTTGAGAATTTTAACGATAATAACAGTCAAGAACCCTACGACCATAATTTTGGTAATTTGAGAAAATCCATGTCCATGAACGACATTACTGCACTTGAAGATAATTTAGAAGAATGTACACCACAGGTATCGCCAGGCATCGCGTGCTCCACACCACAGGAGTTGTCCAGGACGAAGTTTAAATCAATAGCCGAAGCCATTTACTATTTTCCATCAAGTGTGACTGTGCTTCAATCGCCTATGCCACGCTCTAAAACACGTTTGAAACCGATACATATTTCATGTCGGCAAGTAAAAGAAGAAATGGAGCTTGAAGAAATTAGAAAAAAACGATTTGAAATAAAGCCTATTCCTAAATCTGTTGTAAAAAATATAATCATAAAAACTTGCGCAGCCTCTAAACCTAAAGAGAAGCATGGTCAAAGAATAGGTCTACTTAAACCTAAGCCATTTACATTTCAGAAAAGAGATGAAGAACTGAAGCGAAGAAAAGAAGAAAGAATCAGACAAATCCGGCAACGAATTGAGGAAGAGCGTAAACAGGCTACTTTGTTTAAAGCCCAGCCTATCCCTGAAGTCGTTAAGAAACGCATGTTGTATTGCAATGCTCATAATGAAGGCCCTTCTGCAAAATCTTCAGGAAACAAACAGAAAGTTAAATTAAAAAAGTAAATATACCTACACTCTATTTAATCACTGTACTGATACTAAAATCTCTTCGCAGCTCTTCACTGGGCTGGCTCGAACCGGGAAGTACCACACTTTCACAGAACACCGGGGTAAAGTTTTAACTCGCTTACGATAAGTTCCGGAAGCCCATTCCGCTCGATTTCCGAATATTCTTATGTTTTATGAAGCACCTTTTCCCAAAAAGTAATTGTGCGATCTTCCCGGTTTTTGGACATCCTGCATCCTTGGGGGCAAAATTCGGAAACACAACCATTTCTATGAAACATTATTATTATTGCTCTTATCCTCTGGGCCGTGGCCGCCATTTTTTTGCAAAACAATTATCTGTGGCGCTACCGGAATTTGACCTTGCGCGACCTCGCGCCATGTCGGCGCGTGAGTTTAAAATGACGATAGCTCTAAGTTTTGTGTGGGAGCTGTATATAAAATATACGTCGTTGGAATCTTTATGAAACAAGCTAACATGAAAACATGAATTTTATTAGTTTTGCAGTGCAATGTGGTGTTCATTCTAATTGGAAATCAGAATGAGCGACTTTTTTTCCAGTTTTTTTTATAAAAGTCGTTATAATTAAGAATACATAACACTATATCAAAAGGGTTTTGTTTCATTTACATAAAGATTCATTATTTCATATGAATTACTAAACAAAACACGCCACGCCGTACTTTTTTTTCACCGTACAAGCTTTACAAAAACGACTACCTGAAGCGATCCAAAAAAAAAAGGCAAAAAAAACGGGCATGTTGATACTTAAAATCCGAGAACACTGTGAGCCAAGTGGCATTGGTTATCGACTAATACTTAAGTATAGTCTACAATCTTATCACAAAAAAACTTTCAGCTGTTAAAAGTGTCAAGTTTATTAGAAATGAACACTGTATCAAGCACTTGAAAATAATCGCAAAAAAAATATCCCTTCAAAGTACTTCAAACTTTGGGTCGTAGGGTAAATTTCAATGGATTTATTTTAAATACAAATTAATATTTTACAATTTGATAGATTTTACTAATCGACAAGCATAATAAAAACGTACGTTGCCTTACAAAAACATTGCAAAAATTATCAACCAATTATTAATTAAATTGTCACTTTCACATCAAAACCTACCTCCTAGAAATCGATCAAAAAACAAGGGAACAATGAAATAATCTATGCACAAAGAAGCTTACAATGAAAACATACCTAAAAACATACGTAACAACGACTTAGCTTATCCTCATTTGATATGATTACTGTTCGTAATAATATAAACAAACGGAGCTCGACTCACGGCGCCGTAATGGCGCGCAAAATGTAAACAATAGTTGTTGGGGTAATGCTATTACTTTACATTCAATAATATGTGTTTAACGACCATTCAACATGGGTCGCACAGTACCTACTTATAAGGATTACATTATTCACTAAAGTTTTAACTCGCTTACGATAAGTTCCGGAAGCCCATTCCGCTCGATTTCCGAATATTCTTATGTTTTATGAAGCACCTTTTCCCAAAAAGTAATTGTGCGAGCTTCCCGGTTTTTGGACATCCGGCATCCTTGGGGGCAAAATTCGGAAACACAACCCTTCTGCAAACTTTCAGGAAACAAACAGAAAGTTAAATTAAAAAAGTAAATATACCTACACTCTATTTAATCACTGTACTGATACTAAAATCTCTTCGCAGCTCTTCACTGGGCTGGCTCGAACCGGGAAGTACCACACTTTCACAGAACACCGGGGTAAAGTTTTAACTCGCTTACGATAAGTTCCGGAAGCCCATTCCGCTCGATTTCCGAATATTCTTATGTTTTATGAAGCACCTTTCCCAAAAAGTAATTGTGCGAGCTTCCCGGTTTTTGGACATCCGGCATCCTTGGGGGCAAAATTCGGAAACACAACCCTTCTGCAAACCTTCAGGAAACAAACAGAAAGTTAAATTAAAAAAGTAAATATACCTACACTCTATTTAATCACTGTACTGATACTAAAATCTCTTCGCAGCTCTTCACTGGGCTGGCTCGAACCGGGAAGTACCACACTTTCACAGAACACCGGGGTAAAGTTTTAACTCGCTTACGATAAGTTCCGGAAGCCCATTCCGCTCGATTTCCGAATATTCTTATGTTTTATGAAGCACCTTTTCCCAAAAAGTAATTGTGCGAGCTTCCCGGTTTTTGGACATCCGGCATCCTTGGGGGCAAAATTCGGAAACACAACCATTTCTATGAAACATTATTATTATTGCTCTTATAAACGGTTGAGAGCCAAGGTAAAATGTGCCTCATTTATTGAGACCTACGACTTTTCCTCCAGTCCTGCAGACATTAATAAAATAGACCTCTGACTATCGCTTCTCATAATTAATCTTTTAGATGAAGTTATGACTAGCTTCGCACCCCTCACATCTTTATTGTATTGAAATGTTAGCGATTTGATAGTTAGTTTAGTAATTTTAAGTCATTTTAAAATCGGCAAGTATTTGGAGGACAGCCAAAAGGGCATATTGTAGTAGATTGCATATAATCTTTAGAAGATAAGTTAGCACACTCTGTGGGGTAATAAGAGGAAAATATTCCGAGATGTCGCCATTTGAACTCGATTTAGTAGTCTGTAGTTATAAATGGCTAGGTAAAGAGTATTTTTCAGTGAATAGCTGCAACCAACCGAGAGCAGAACACACTAATAAATTAACTTCGTGATAACTCCCGCACAAATCACAGTTTCCTAGTAAAATTTATACATAACTTTCTGAATGTCGATTGACGATATTATATAACAGCTGCTGGATTTTTTAAAGTTAAATATAAAAAAAATAGCTCGGCGAATTTGCTTGCTATCTTCTTTTTAATTTCATGCATCTGGTTTGTTAGACCAAGGTGTTATCCGTAAACATTAATAGGTCAGCAAACCTCTATGGTGATGGTCGGCGAACAGTCCTCGTTGATCACGCGAAGTATCATTTTCACCTTAATAAGATTTTTTTTTTTGCGTAATCCAATATTTGAATTTCAGACTCCTGATAGAAATTTCACATTTCTACTTACAATTCTCTGAACAACACATTGCAGAAATTTACTGAAAATATATCGAGATACTTAAAATAAATGTTATTAGTATAATATGTATGTGCTTAGGTTTAGAAACTAACCGAGCTCCTTCACCCTCATGGGTGGAGTGACGCCGGTCACGAAAGTCGTCGCAATGATAGCAGTAAATAAGGTAGGCTCAACGATAGACCCCGTGAGGTATCGAGCAGCCTACTAGTAAGGTGTAAAATAAAAACATAGGTATTAAATATATTTAAATGAAAGAAGGAATTAGTGTTTACGATAGAATTTAAGAATATTTTACTGATAGATTATTCAATTTGATATCAAATTGAATAATCTAGTATGTTAAAGGTGAGGTGTTGTACTTATAACAAGATACGTGTCAAATTGTTCGTTTTCGCAAAAATCGAATCGTTTCGGCGATTCGTTTTCGTAAGACTCGATTGTTTATTCAAAAATCATCATAAATATATTTACGTTTGCTATGTTAATGGAATTTATTAAGTATGATTACGTTAGTGTAATTCGAAACTGTTTAGTGAATTTACGTTTATAACCTAACCTTGATGATTTTTTCCTTTTTTATTAGCAGCGGCTTACGTATTCGATTCTATTATAACTAATAAAAGGGGTAGTTTTAATTCTCATATGGATTTTTTTTTCGTTTGATTTACTGTAAAAAATAATACACCTAAAGCTTAAATTTGTTCTTTATCATAAATTTTCTAAAATTATAACATTTTTGTTTTATTATCTTTCTATAGTGTGGTAGGTAAATAAATTATAGGTATATCTTTCAAACGTGCTTGCATAAATGTATTTTGTAGCTCGTAAGAAATATAACCGAAATATATTTTTCTATTACGAAAAAAGATACTATTACCTTGCTAATTCATCCCCGACGGGATGTATATTGAGATAAGCTTATATATGTGCTGTTTGGGCATATAGTGCATTAGTAGGTAGGCTGAATTTTAGCCTGCGGGCAAAGACGATGTCAATGATCCAATATATGAGTGATGTTGTCATATATTGTACAGATGATATCCCAATAAAAATTCAAATCGCATTTTATAATTGCAATATTCGAATATAGATGTATCAACTAATGTCACTATTTTGTTTTTTGGTTTAGTACTACAATAAATGTAGTTTATTTAATTTGTTTGCAAATAATCCATGACTCGCGTTTTTACTTGCCGCAGTTCAATCTTTAAATTAGATTCAAAACTTTGACCGATTCTTTTTTTTTTGGTGAATGTGCAGAAAGATGACTTTAAATTTTATTTAAAGTTTGAAATTATTACGATATAGCTTTGTTTCATTCGACACCAATAACTTATACACTCTAATTCGAGTTAAAAAACCCTAATTAAAAAACTTTTATTTTGAACTTGACTTTAAATTTTATTTAAAGTTTGAAATTTTTACGATATAATTTTGTTTCTTCCGACAACAATAACTTGTATACTCTAATTCGAGTTACAAAAAAACCCTAATAAAAAGACTTATTTTGAATTTCATCAACAATATTAAATAATTTTGGTCTTTTTGTAAAGTAAAAACTGACTAATAATTCGATTCAGTAAAAGAACAAAACTGCATACAAAAAAATCTAAAATGTATGCGCGAATCTGTCATTTTGCTAAATCCGAGTTTGAATTTCCAACGACAGGTAAAATTATATACTTACATATTTTTTATTATTTAGCTCAGTTACTGTTATGGTTGTAGTATTTGTTTTCGTAATCTTAAAAATAATATAGGTAACAGAACAATATTTTTTTATTATTACTAAGGTAGTTTTAAACTTGCCGTGCTCATTCATCTGAGATGGATAGATGCTGGCTGATCCTGCGATTAATAGTGCATTAGTAGGTAGGCTCAAAGGTAGACCCCTTGAGGTGCCGAGCAGCCTACTGGTAAGTTTGTAAATATTATCAACTTACAACGGAATGGAGTCGTTTGCGATATTGAAGTAGTATTTTAGCGTATATAGTAATACTATAATTAGTAAGCTGTAATTATAACTGAGAAAAAGTTATGTAATGTGCGATATCAAAGTAGTGATTCCGTGTATTCCGATCGAGAGTCAGAATTTGGCGACGGCCATTTTAAAATTAAGTCTTATGCTATAAGACTCTCTTTTACTGGTATAGTGTTTATTTCGCGAATAGGTTTATGTCTTCATTATTCACTTATATATTTAGCTGAGTTTTTAAGAAGGTATTTATTTACGATCGAAACCAAGCCTTTCAATACAAATCGTTCCTTTCCATTACTAGTTTTGATTGCACGTTCATATCAAATGATTTGTTTATGTTTAAAAAAAAAAACGTTTTATTTATGACGTCGGATGATTGCATTTTGTTTTGGTTTAAAACTTAACGTTATTTCAGTTATCCAAGTCTATAACTACGATTTTAACTTTAACGTATTTCTTCGTAATTATTTTACAAATTTTAATATTTCGAAATTCTCTACAGTTCCATTTAGTAAGTATATTCACTTTTATAGTACTGGTTTGTGTTTTCATAGGTAAGGTATTTTAAGCAATGCTACGTAAATTAGATGTCTTTATAAATCGTAAAGAAACGAAAGTTTTCTAAATTGGTAGCTAGAATATAATAAGTATATATATAGCGCTCAGTCCCCTAGAGGGGTGATAAAAAGCCGGTAAGTCGTAGATATGACATAATTAGGTAAGTTAGAAATGGTCTCCGGGAGGTGTACCTTAATAATAAGTTGTAGCGTAAAATAAATATTTTTTTAATAAATGTATAAGTCATTAAGTAACGATTATTTTAGGTTAGGAAGATCGAGGAAGATTCTTATAAGTAACTATTAACTCCAAATATGCGGTTCTATTTTAACTGCTATTGTTTCGCGAAGTAAGTCTGCAGGCTTTTGGTAAAAAAGGCAATTAGGATCGCGAATGAAGAAATTGAACACTACCAAAAGAAGTAATTATTGACGAGCACTTGTTTATTCATAATTTGAAAATTGTAATTCTGTCATCGCACGTCGCACGCGCACAGACCATTAAACACGGGTAGTAGGAGGGGTAACATGATACACCTTTGGAGTATTTGCGGCGATTGGTTATATAAATATTACAGTATTCCATATTAAAACGAGTATCCTCCTTATCCATCTAACTATTACTGGCCGACGGCCCGTATGCTGTCCAGTGGTAGTCGATGGCTGTGCAAATCTGCATTACAAAAGGCTTCGTGGAAATGATACCATCTCATCCCATAGACAGAGGTGAAATGTTTCATGTGCCAATAATTACTTATTTTAATCAAATGGGTGGCCATTTTATAACTGAATAATGTTAGTTAGTAGTTAGCTGTGGATCACACAAACTTGTATTCCTGCAGATATCCGTAAGCGGCGGCTATCACTGAATATCATTTGGGCCGTTGGCCAGTTTGCTTTTTAACGCCTACAATTTAAAACTACTGCTATTTTACGTGTATTTTATTCGGACGGCAATATTTAGGTTTTAGATGATGTTGTGCTTTTTAAAAAAAATAAACTGAAAAGTACTGTTGTTTTACGTGTATTTTAATCGAACGGCAATATTTAGGTTGGTAGAGGTTATTGTGCTTTTAAAAAAAAAAAAACTTAAAAATACTGCTGTTTTACGTGTATTTTATTCGGAAGGCAATATTTAGGTTTTAGATGTCATTGTGCTTTTTTTTTTAAAAAAAAAACTTAAAAATAGTGCTGTTTTACGTGTATTTTAATCGGACGGCAATATTTAGGTTTTAGATGCTATTGTGCTTTTTTAAAAAAATTTCAAGTGTGTGGATGGAGAGCAGCTGGATAATGTAGTCGCGTAAAATATGCAATATTAGGTGTAATTACTGATATTTAACTTAAGGTTTTGCCCGCGACTTCGGCGTCTATTTCTATATGGTGGTATATTTTCTTAAATTCAAAAATAAATAATAAACGTTTCTACTTACACTAGGTACAGCTTTTAAAATACTTTCAATTAAGGCGTATTTCGAACAAAAAAGCTATTTCATACGTTATTTTCATTAGAACTACCGGTCACTATTTATATTACTTACTTTACTTATATTAAACTTTCTAAAAATCCTACTTTATCAATGCGACAATGCAATGCAATGTTGTGTGGGGCAAAAGTTCTCTAATAATAATAAATAACCCTTTTTGCAGTCGGGTAAAAATAGTAAATTTCAAAACCCAGAGTTCGGCCGGTAATTAATATTCTTGTCAGTTTCTTCATTTTAAGGTCATACAATAGAGAAATATTTTTGTAAAGAAGTACCTAAGTTTAGACTTAAAAGAGTTATACACCCCTATTTTTTAATTGTTACAAAAAAAAAGTGAGGCTCTATCTGTACCCGTTACTGAACTTATTTGTATAGTCAAAAGTAAAAAAAAAAAAAAAATCCCAAAATAATAAACTAAGTCTACGAAAATTTGTCATAATTGGTAAATTCATAATTAAATGAATCATTCATAACAATTGCTTCTAGAAAATACTACGGGTAGTGTTTTTTCCATTTTGATTGTCATTTATTCATTCATAATCCAATGCCTGTGCCATATTTACAAAAATTGAGTGACGTTTTGGGATATAAACAAAAGCTCAAACTGCTGTTTATCAATATTATTTATTGAAACTTTACTTAAATAGTAAGCAGACTTTTTCTAATAAGCCCTTAAAGTATTTGTACTAATTAAAAATTAGTGGTGTATACTTTACTACTGTAAAGGTAGATAGATAATTACTAGAAATAAATACGATCTTGTTCATTTACAATGACGATTGGGGCAACCGTGAAAACCTATAAGAATAGATATTCTAAGTAGTCTGGTTTCAGACATACATTTTGTTCGTTGGAATTTTTGATTAAGAATTTAATTATTCATTGAGTTATTTCAAAACTTTAATAATATTGTGTTACAGTTAACGATTGGAGTAATTGTTTGTTTTAAATTACTGATTTGAACTATATTTTTATTGTGTTTTTATGGGCATTGTTCTATGTTCGACATCGCTCGTCGGTTGACGAAGGGAAAATTCAGTGTTTCGTTTGCAAAATTGTCTGTTAGCTATATGCGGTAAAAATATTTTCATTTTATTTTAAACTTGATCAATAACTTTTATATATTTATTGAACACGTAAATAAGTTAAGTTAGCTTGTAAGTTGTACATTCATGAAATACGAGAAAAAACGGAAGCAAAAGTAGGCTATTAGAATAACGATTATGGTAATCGAATAGCTATAAGAAATATATATATATATATATATATATTGAAATGAAATTAGTGATACAAAAGAATAAATTTACATAAAATAAAAAAATGGATTATGTACATGAAACTAGTGCGTTTCACCATCAACGATTGCATTACTGCTTACCATCAAGTGGGATCGCAGTCAAGCACTAGTTTATCTCATTTATAAAAAAAAGTCAAATCATCGGAAGAACAACGAATTACTTTTTAACTAATGCATATTTCATTATTAAATATTAAATTATAAAATATTTACAGTTTATATTGTATTTGAATAATGGTAATCTAATTTCATTTCAATATATATAAATAATCATAAATTTATATGAAGTAATAAAGTATATTAGTTTTAAGTTGTACATTACCCGCACAATGGCCAGATTGTTGATTAATAGTAAATAAAGCTGCAAAAAGCTGTAGAATAAGTATATAGGTTATACATAAAGGTAAGAATTGCAGTTGAGGGAAGTATTCGGCTCACTTATATTCTTTCAAAATCAGTAGATACGTACATAAGGCATAGTGTTTATATATTTTGGGAGATGCGATGTTCTTAATACGAATATATTATCTTGAAATAAGTATAATTTTATTGTTTTATCTATTCGGAGACGTTAATGTTATCCTTGAAACTATCTATAGTATATTAAGTAAATAGCATTAAATATATAGATATGTGTAGGTTATTTGGAGACACGGAGTTTCTTCCCAAATTTATAAAGTATGATGACAAAATATGGCAGTAAAAACGAAGGTTCTTGTTGAAGATACATATATGTTATAAAAATAAGTATATTTATAAGGCTTTAAATATATAAATATTCGGGGACGTAGATGTTCTTGAAAATATGTATCGTATAGCATTAATAGCTTTCGAAGTTGAGAAGCGAAATTCTTTTAGTAATTAAATATTCCGTATAGTGATTATTTAAAGCATTTATAGTATATTATAAGTATCTTCGAAGATGCGATATTCCTGTCGTAAATTACTTATAGAGTGTGTAGTTAAATGCTTTTTATGTAATCTATATTTAGACAGTATTGGTAAATATGTAGTACGGTTATATAATTCGAAATTGGTGTCTAGTTATCAAGCATTTTAAATAAGTTTTTTTTTCCTAAGGACATATATGTTCTTTTTTAATAACGTTGATGTATATGGTATAATCACAGTAGTAAAACATACAATATTGGTAAATATTAATAGAAGAGATAAATAATTAAACATTTTAATAAACATCTTGATGTTCTAAGTGTTCTAATCGTGTATCTTTTAGAGGTTTTAAGTACTTACGTGATATATTGATGTGTAAACTTCACTTTTGCTGGATAAACTATTATCTTCTACTTATTCTAGACGATCCGTTTAAAATAGTCAAAATAAAAACTCTTTTAAAAAGAAATACTCTCTCATGTTCTCTATGTGTTTTAACTTCCAATATATCATAATTAAAGTGTACTCTAAACTTGATGTGACGTCTATATAACAGACAACGAAAATCTTCTCCCGTTGTCAAAGTCCTAGGGATATAATGTCTATCTTAGAAAAAAAAAGTAAAAAATTGTCTATCATGTCTGCAAAATCGCGATATCCTGTACAGAGAATATGCATGCAAATTTTTTAGCTTTAGTAAACAAATATAATTTTTTTTTAATATCTTCATCAACAATAAACTTATAAAGCTTCTAATAAAAAAGAGATGTCGAACATCTCTTTTTCTTCTCGTAATGAACTTCGACGTCAAAGTCCATTTGACGTCGAAGTTCATTACGCCGCCATTAAAAAAAAACGGTGTTTTAAGGAGAGAGACAGATATATTTATTTAAAATTGTTGTATCGTTTGCTTTTCTACCAATTTTGATAAAGTTTTCACTATTGATAATACTTGACATTCATTTTCACTGTTTTTCATAACCGCTCTTACGTTACGTTATTACACATTTTTCATTAGATATTTTGAAAACACATTATCTTGTGGATATTAAAATCAATTTATAAATTTTTGTAAAACTAATCCAGTGAAGACCTCTGAAAATCTGCTATTTTGCATGAACTTTGACACTTCACGATTTACTCAAAAAATGAAAAAAATCTAAAAAGTATAACAGTAGAAGCCTTGCAAATTTAATCAACATTCTTGTAACGAATTTTTTTTTCAAAAACATTTAATGTTTTAAACAAAACAAGTATTTCCTGGAACAATTTTTTAAATATATTCGAGTAAATCACGAAATTACCGAAGCTAACAGAGTTTTCAGGTGTTATCTCTCTTTTTTGCGTTTTGCGTTAGATGAAGTAAAAAGCTTCTAAAACCATGCTCGATGTTGACGATAGGCGAGTGAAATAGAACCTTCTGTAGAAAGGTGTTCCATTCGTAACCTTATTGAAAATTAGAAACTTATTAACTTTAAAA
Organism: Mythimna pallens; assembly: GCA_961205895.1. NCBI lineage: Eukaryota > Metazoa > Arthropoda > Insecta > Lepidoptera > Noctuidae > Mythimna > Mythimna pallens. The sequence continues at coordinate 5,408,380 of OY540824.1, forward strand.
TGGCTAGGGTGTATTAAGGTGTACCACCAAAAGCGAGTGAATTGCCGCTAGATGACACAATATCATTCATCGAATCGTCAGAATATTGTCGGTTTGTGGAGATACAAGTAAAACTAACCTTTATCAGGTTTACACAACCAGTACTTACATATTTTCTACGAATTCACAAATACCTTATAACACAGCAAAAACTTTGTTTGTTGTGACACCAATTTTTTTAATTTTATTATGGTGGGACTGATTCCTCATTCCCGGTACACCACGTAGGTTACACAAACCGATTTATTAGAGATGATATACAGTCGTAGTCATAGAATTAAGTGCTACGAAGTAAATAACTCCGCGAGACACTCGCTTGTGGATGTAGCACCTAAGTGATGAATGTCGTGGAAGACTTATTACGTATTTGAAAAACCAAAAAATATTTTTCAAAAATAGGTTCACATAATGCATAACTTATATGTAATAATAAATAAACTAGTAAATCAAGGTTGGAAATTAAAATTTCAAAATCAAAAAGAACCTTAAAAATATATTTTTGACCCCAATGATAAGGTAAATGTGATTTTTGATCAGACTGGCTATACTGTTTCGGAAAAGTGTCATATTAAAAATGTGAACAACATCTGATAATGATGATAAAAAAGTACTTTTGTATGCTAGGGTAAGCCATTTCTGAGGATGTCTATGGACTGCAATGTATTTAAAATTTTTGAAAAATTAAAATTTAAATACACCACTATTTTTTAATTAATACAAAAAAATGTGGTTTTGTCCATACTGATCATATTTGTGTAGTCAAAAGTAAAAAAAAACGAAATCCCAAAATTGTTCACGAAAATTTGTCATAATTGGTTAATTCATAATTGAATCAATCGTTCATAACAATTGCTACTAGAAAATACTACGCGCAGTGTTTTTACATTTTGATCATTTATTCCTTCATAATAAAAAAAAAATAGTATTCTGTAGAATATTTCCATAGATTGAGTGACATTTTGGGATATAAACAAACGCTAATAACTTTACTTTTATTATTGAGACTTTCCTTAAATAATAAAAAAACCTTTTCTAATAAGCCCTTTAAGTATTTATACTAATTAAAAATTAGTGGTGTATTTGCTATCACTGTCTTAGAATACTGTATAATGGAAACTATCTTTTTCTGAAATAAAGTACTTTGGTGTCAACTGTTTTTTTTTTTATTTTATTCCGATATCTTTCCCTATTTACACTAGAAGGCCTTCTGTCCACTGACGCCGCATGGGTATGCGGTGTATATGAAGGTTCATAGACGCGTACTTCGTCACTATACGCTTGGTGTACGCCTGCTCACAGCTTAGCTTAGCTGAAACTCCATCGACGAAGCGGCAACAACACGACGTTCACGTACACCAAGCGTATGATAACGAATACGCGTTTATGAAGCTACGCGTCGGTGGACAGTAGGCCTAACAAATATATTTTGAGACAACCGCAACCACCAACAATCTATCTTACACAGATGGTTATATACTAATCTTCTTAGCGTATCGATGGCAAAAACTCGTTTAAATTTCTTGCCTGGCCCAGTATTCGGCCACGGCAATGCCTTCCGCTGATGATGTCATTAGGTCCCTTCACGTGATGCAGGAAGGGAGGTGGGACATGGTCTGCGGAGAGCGCCGCACGAACACTGAAGATCAGAACCGTCTGAGAACCCCCATTTGTGGAGATTATACTGATTAATTCGAGTACGTAATATAACTAGCATCGTCCAATCAAAAATACGTGCGTGGGCACAAAAAAAGCATGAGCAACAAAATAACTATATTGTGCTATGCTTTATTAAAAAAAACTCAAATGTTTGGTTGTTTTGAAAAACATGATGATGATGATGTTGGAGCAGGTTAGCGTGGCCTTTCCACAATTCTGTAATCTACCTTCCAGGTCCATCTTCAGGTAATCATCGTCAGAGAAAATGAAAATGATTCAATAAGACACAATGAGCTCACACTAAATGGATTTTCTAGTAGCCATTCCAGGGTTCCTTTGTAAAAGGTCAGGACATTGTCATCAGAAAATGAATAATGTACGAGGGGTGATCCAAAAGTAACGATAATCAATATGAAATAAGGATCTATTAACTAAAATGTATTTTTCTACATAGTCTCCTAACAAGTCAATACATATAAGTCTTTTTTCTAAACCCATAATTCCCTTTGAAAAAAATTCTTTATCTTGAGCATCCAAATCGCCTCTACAGCAGTCATCACCTCGCTATCGTTGTCAATTTATTGCCTCGGAGGTGTTCCTTGAGACGAGGAAAGAGGTAAAAGTCACTAGGAGCCAGGTCTGGCGAATAGGGTGGGTATTCGAGTCATTCGGATCCCGTTTCTTGAATGGCAGCCATTGCGACGGTGGATTTGTGAGCCGGTGCGTTGTTTAGGTGAAACAACACTCCAGCTCGGAGTTTACCTCGTTTTTTTTTATTTCATGGCCCCCCTCAATCTTCTTATGCAGTTTGTTCGCAATGTTTCTTTGGACACTGCCATATGAAATCCCTGTGACCTCAGCTACATGCTTTATAGTCACTCATCGATCTGCCAAAACGAGATCTTCGACTTTTTTGACGTTTTCTGCAGTGAGGGACGTGGATGGGCGTCCCTCGCGATGTTCATCTTCTGTGGATGTTCTACCCAGCTTGAACTCTTTTGCCCAGCGCGCAACTGTGGAATATGGAGGAACAGAGTCCCCCAATGTTTCCACTAGCTGTGTATGTTTTTGGTAGACATTTTTTTCAAACAGAGAGAGGTACTTAATGACAGCTCTGATTTCGTTTTTCTACATTTTGATGTTTAATCTCCGACTGTTCTTATTCAAATGAATGTACCTCCCGGTAATCATGGCCTATTTATATGATTTTTTATGTTGAACTAGTGGATATATGAAGAAGCAAAAAAAAATATTTTTAATTTTATGTGCTCTACAAATATCCGGTTATCATTACTTTTGGATCACCCCTCGTACTTCTTAACGCATCTAATGAGATCACGCTCGGTGTGTTTTTTACTAGCCATTCAAGGGTTCCGTTATCGTGTGCGTGTGGTATGAGTGTTCTTTTAAGTTCATTATATTTATACGAAACCAAGGAAGCATTTAGAAAACAATTGAGATAACTTCATGGTGAAGATAAAACAATTGTGAAATCGATGGGAAAAAAAGTAGTGGTCAATTAACTGCTAACCTCTCGTATCTCGAAATATACTAAATATATGTTTAAAAAAATAAAATAATTTTAACGTTTAATTTGAATTTTATGATGGTTTATCTAGAACACTCAATCCTCGTATGGTGCAGAACGAGTGTTCCCAAATCTGCAACTTTGGCTTAATAAATTCTTACTATGTTTTACGTGTGTAATACAGAGTCAATTGTGAAACCAAAACCTGGGCGTAAAACTGAATAGTTTCAATTGCCACGCTGGATGGCAATGCTGATTCGTTGACCGAAGAAAAGCCCAGCCCTCTGGTCACGCGAAGCGTCGACCAGCTGTTTGCTGATTTCCCGAACAACTCGATGAGCGCTCGGATCCCATGGCCCCAGTGTTTCAACCCTGAACGGCTCGTATATATAACCTCCGATGAGGTTATTATATTTACGCCGTTTGAGGTTTACTGCACCTGCAGCAGCCGCCCCCGCACAGCCCGCCGTACTCAGAAGATGGGATAGCGCAAGGGTGTCGACACATGTTGCATTCAATTTCCAAGGCATTATAGTCATCCCGTCTGGCCTCTTCCCATGGCCACGTGCCAAGCCATTGGGTTCTAAAACAGCTGGCACCCCGGCGGTGAGAAGAGCTCGGCGGATGTTGTTATTACTAGCATGTCGTGCTATCCAACCAGCGCTTCTCCGCACTGACATCGATGTGGAGCTCCACTAGGAGCACCCAGACGCAGGCATGTAGCGATCCAGAAGGTGGTGTCACTCAGCATAGTACTTATGGTAGGTGACGGTAGAGCCTATAGCCAGAGGCCCGACTCCCATTCACTCACAGCCAGTAGGCGGGCGCGCTCAGCAGTGTTGGTGGACGTATTAATAAGATTATCCCGTACCAACCTGCAGAGCGATTCATCCCACTGTCTCTTGGAAGATGGATTCTCAGGCAACGCCTTGTCCGGGAAAGCCACTTTCCAGGCGTTCCCGACGTCGGTCAAGCACGGCACCTCACAGTCAACCTGTGATGGCGTTAAGATACTTTCGACTAAATGTTGAGTGCTGTGGCCCGAAGACAGAAACGCCGGTAGACTTATACTAGAAATTTTGCGGATGCTCTGCATCCGCAAAATTTCTGCCGCCAAAACGGATGGGTATCGTGGCTTGTACCCACGCTCGATCATCCAGGGTCACATTTAAGATGTAAGTTAATTTTTGAAAGTCTATCCGAAATATCGTTGAAACGTTTTATTTTATCGTCAACGAATAAAGAAAAACTGTCTTCCAAATTTGGAGAATTTCTGAAGTGTCGATTGTCTGTCAGTATTGTCAGAAACAAAAATTTCACATTTAGAATTATTGAGGTTAAAGCCGATGGATCGAAACTGCTCCTTCAGAAACTGGAAATCATTTAAAACAGTATTTACGTCACCTCCCAGGGTTACATCATCTAAATACCACACGTTAAATTTTGAATTTAATTATTGAATGATAGGATGAATAACCAAACTGAAAATAACTGGCCCGAGAGGGTCACCTTGTTGGCTTCCAACTGCAGATTCCAAAACATTGTCTTTATATAATAATTTGGATGCCTATAGCATTGCCACAAAAAGCCGAACATTTCCGGAAGTTCTTTTTTTGCTTCAGCCAACAAAGTGTCCCTATTTAACAGAATTAAAGGCGTTTTTAACGTCAACCTTGAGGATGACCTCATCCTTATCAGAATTAAGGAGGGTAGCGAGGGCATGTACGACAGCCTCACAGCCTCCTCTTAAACCAAAGCCAAGCTGTAAGGGCTGGCATTTGTTAATCAGTGAGTAGCTATAAAGGTTACAACAGATTTTGGCTGCCCTACATACATATAGGTGCACCCGACAGCGACAGGACGAATGCCACCGTCTTTCTTGCGCAGGGCACATAGATTGGCCTCTTACTACGACGATGCCTCGACGACGGCATCGTTCACGCCGCCGAAGAGCATAAGAGTAACTAGAGCCAGAAGTTCCTTTAAAAGCGACTCACCATCTTCCCCGGCGCCTGAGCTTAAGAGATCCTTCAAGTGCTGAGGAGTTAGACCGTTGAGGCCACCGGCGGGACCGCTTCTGAAAGAACTCACGGCTGCTAGTAACTGGGGGGCTCATCATCATCTTCCTGCTCTTGTCCCGCGTTATTTGGGGTCGGCGCAACATGTTTTTTTCTTCCATTCTGCCCTGTCACTCGTCATGCTATCATTAACTTCCTTTTCTTTCATATCACTCTTCACACAATCCATCCATCTTTTCTTTGGTCTCCCTCTCCCTCTCCATCCATCCACACGTAAACTCATAACTCTTTTAGTAACATGCGCTTCATCCCTCCTCTTCACATGACCATACTAAGACAAACGATTCCCTTTCAATTTTTCAGTCACTGGCGCCACTTTCAAACTTCCCCTAATCTCACTTTATCCATTCTCGTCACACCACACATCCATCTTAACATTCTCATCTCTGCTACATGCAATCTTTTTCATCCGTCTTTTTCACAGCCCAACATTCTGATCCATACAGGATGACAGGTCTTATCACGGACTTGTAGATTTTACCCTTCAACTTGAGGGGCATCCGTGGGTCGTAGATTTTACCCTTCAACTTGAGGGGGGCATCCGTGGGTCACAAGTTGTTCCCGTGTCCTGTCGCCATTTCATCCATCCTGCGTTGATCCGATGTGTTACGTCCCGGTCTACCTCACCATCCCCTTGGACGAGTGACCCGAGGTACCGAAAGTCGGAGCAGATCGGTATGGGCGTTCCAGCGAGAGCTAAATTGGATTGGAGAGACCGCCGAAATCGCAGAACAAGTATTCCGTTTTGGTTCTACTCAATTTCAGGCCAACACTCTCCAGTCTGTGCCACCTCCAATCTGTTCTGGACCTCTAGGCCACTCTCGGCAACCAACGCAATGTCATCGGTAAACAGCATACACCAGAGAGCCTCTTCCTGAATGTCCGACGTCAGAGCGTCCATTATCATCAGGAAGAGGTAAGGGCTGAGAGCCGACCCTTGATGTAAGCCGACAGCCACATTGAAGCTGCCATTAGTGCCCACTGTAGACCGGACTTGGGTACTGCATCGAGTGTACATCGCTTGGATCAACTGTACATACTTCCCAGGCACACCTTTCTCCTTAAGGGCCCACCACAGAACCTCACGAGGTACCCGGTCATATGCCTTTTCAAGGTCAACGAATACCATGTGCAAGTTTTTATGCGCACCTCTGTATTTCTCGCACAGCTGGCGTATAGCAAAAATGGCATCCGCTGTACCCCGATCAGACATAAAACCGAATTGGTTCTGTGAAATTTCACTCTCTTCTCTTATCCTCCTTTCAATAACTTTCTCCCAGGCTTTCATAGTATGTGAAATGTCACAAACTATGTAAGCTTTATTCTCACTAAACCCACATTCACTGGTTTGCTCTCTAAAATCCCATTCCAGTTGTTTTCCTCATTCATCAGTCTTTCAAAATAGTCCTTCCACCTCTCTTTGATTTTATTATTTTCTGGTAAAATTATTCCAGTTTCATCCCTTACACACCTTATCTGACAAAAATCTCTCGCATTTCTCTCTCTTGCTCTAGCAAGCCGGTATATTTCTTTCTGGAGTAACTGGGGGGCTGAAATTTGGAAAAAAGATGAATCCGAATTAGAGGTGTCAGGAGGATCAGGCAAAGTGAGGTCATCCGCAGGCACTGGATGTTTACTCCCCAGGGCTAAAAGTGTATCTGGACACTAAGACGTCACTACATCACTGCTGAACAGTAACCTAGCCGCTCCCCTAATGTGTCCCTCACTTAATTTGGATTCACATGTGAGCAAACCTTTCTGGGAAACTTTATTAAAAGCGGATAAATTTGGATCTAAAATATTAGTCGAATAGGCTATTTGACTGATTTTTGGAATCGATTTCATGTTATTAAGTATTGTTTAAAGAGTTAAGAAAAAGTGTTTTATTTTAATTCTTGTAAATTTTAACATATAAAATAGCATATTATAAGATGCCAAAACGCTATTTTTGGCGATACGCGTCAAATTGTATTCTGAAACGTCACACGCCAGTAAATAAGCATTGCAGTGAACCAGTTGAGATAGTATTTTGTTGTTTGTGTTAATTTTAACGGTGATTTTCCCCAAAAATGAGTTACAAATGGTGTGTAGTGCCAGCGTGTACAAATAAGTCGATAAAAACGCCGCAAATATTATTTGTATGTTTACCGAAAAAATTCAAAATGCGCAAAAAGTGGTTGCAACTTGCTCGCAGAAATCCTAACGATATATCGATCGCTGCTCGCTTCAATAAGGAAATGATGTAGTGAAAACTGCCGAACATCACTTGTTTAATATAACTTTGATAGCGCAAAAGTTCACGATTAGACTTATTTGCCTCGTGCATAAACTCAGTAAACAGCTCATTTTTTTATTTTTATTATTATTGATAGGCTCGCGTTTGACCACTATCTCACCTGATGGTAAGCGATGATGTGGCCGAAGATGGAGCACGCTTGCCTAGAAGTAACCTATTCACTCTTGACTTAAAGACCCCTAGGTTGTAGCTATCAGGGAACACAGACTCCGGCAGGGAATCCCACTCCTTAGCTGTACGCATTATGAGTGTGTTCCCAAAACGCTTTGTACTAGGGTTGTTGAGGAAGTGATTATGAGGAAGAGGAGGAGGAAGAGGGAGTTTCAAGCACAAATCTTGAGGATGAGGATATTTTTTGAGGAAGAGGAAGCGGCTGAGGTAGCGGAAGAGGAAGCGGATGAGGATGATATGATATATATATACTAGCAGACCCTACAGACGCTGTCCTGTACACACACAAAAAAACATCAAAATCGGTCCAGTCGTTTAAAAGGAGTTCAGTGACATACACATTCACACAAGAAATATATAGTTGCTTTCAATAGAATCTAATATTTTTTTTTTTGTTTACCCCTTGGGGAAGGCTAAAGTCATTTGACCATACCGCCTAGTCTTTCGTCAATGTTTTCTTACGTAATTGTCATTAGAATGTGGGTGCAACCCATTCTAACGACTTTGAAGTATTTGGCAGCAAATGTATCGAGTCAGCCTTCTCAGTAAACTTCGCTGAGGCAGCCAAAACCACAATAAAATTCTCAGCTCCGTTTTACCGAGATCGCGCCTGTTTCAATGATTCCACATATTGTCCAGTTGCGCAGACACTTGAGATACAAAACTACACCAATTTTACATCACAATATCCACTAGGAATCAATTTGCGAATAATTAAAACAGCCACTGAACTTCACTCGAAGAAATCCCGCCAAAAACTCCTCAATAGAATCTAACAAAAGTGTAAACATAATGGTCAGCTGACATTGTCACAGACTTGTCTATGTCCCTTAGTGATGTGAACACTCTTTAAGATACTTCAATCGGCACTTAAATAATAATTAAAGTTATGATAATAATAATAGAATATGAGGAAATTTAAGATTCAATTTTAGATCAGTGCCAGATTCTATTGAAAGCGATTGTATATTTTTTTTTTTTTTTTTTGATAGGCTCGCGTTTGACCACCATCTCACCTGATGGTATATGTTTATATATGTATATGAGAGAGAATGGTATATAATTTTATTTAGGAATTGAAATGAAAATAATGAATGCAGTCCTTATTCTTTATTAATTATTTCGAATTTAAGTAATCAAATGATATTTTCTTATATAGATATTAATAATCAAAATTAATTATAGGGAGGTTGATTTTCATAAAAATCAATTTGGATGCTGTTTCCCCTGACAACCGGTTCCTTAACTCATCATAAACCAATCCAGCATTGCTAAAAAGTCGTTCGCTGGGTACACTTGATGGAGGAGAAGATAAATATTGCCGTACAGCTCCGTAAAGCTCAGAATATTTCGGGCTATTTTTCCACCATAGAAGACTATCTTCATGCATATTGATTCGTTTTTCTTTAATGTAGTTATTTAATAGGCACTTTAGTACCACGCATCTATCTTCTATTGGTAAACTTTCTTCGTCACTGTTTGGTTCTGAAGCTAACATTTCGGCTAACATTGAATCTACAGTCTTTCCCGTGGGAGCGGTGGCTGTGGGACTGGGTGTAGCTACTCCAGCTCCAGAACTAGTGGATGGTTGATTATGGACTTCCATGACGATATTATCTATTGGGCGTTGGTTGATTAATGTTAGCAGTTTTGATTCAATACGTTCTTTAGTTATTTCATTAAAAATTTTTTTTTTGTATTTTGGATCCAAATAAGTAGAGATTGCGTAGAGATTATTATTATAAAGCTCTCCGAAGCGGTTGTTAATCTCTTCTATTAGTTTATGGATGATATTTTTGCAATCTTGGTCGTTGTCTATGTTATCTTCTCTCAAAATTTTTTGCATTGTACATGTTAAGACATGGATCAGTGGGATTACAGTGGATATACATGCCTCAGTGGGATTACAGTGGATATACATGCCTCAGTGCTGCTCATGGATTTAGTGATCTCTTCGAAGAGTTTTAGAATCTTTGTGCAACTTTCAAGTTTCAACCAATCATTTGGTATAAGTTGCGGCAAATTTGAGTGTTGCGATGTATATAGTACTATAGTATCCTTTATCTTAATAAGTCTTTCAATCATATAAAACATGCTGTTCCACCGAGTAGCGCATTCTTGGATGACTCAATTCTTTTTGTCCAGATAAAGAATGGTTGAAATGCGTCGCAATCTGTTTACATTTAGCCAACAGCGTTGAGACATATTCATTTCCTGCCAATGCAGAACGTATACATAATTGTAATTGATGTAATGTGCAATCTATATCGTCCATTTGTGAGATACGAGCAGCTCGTCTCATATTAGATCCACCGTCACGGACCATTACATGTAGCTTTTGACGAGGAATGTCCCATTCCTCTCGTATTTCCTCGAGCTTTTGAGCTACCAAATCGCCTGTATGTCGTTCTTCGAGTGTGACACATTTAAGAACCAAAGACACTCTTTTAAAATCATCATTAATTCCATGGACTGTAAAACTGAGCAGAGAAACACCAGCTCCAGGCTCTGTCCATATGTCAGTAGTGAAAGACACGTATTGCAAATCTTTTATCAGGCTATTAATCTTTGCATAAAGTTTAGGATAAACGTAATTACACAAATGGGAAGTATAATACTGACGTTTTTTTAAATTATATTTAGGCTGTGCGGCATGGACAAACCGTCTAAAACCAATACCTTCAACGAAATTGAATGGCAAATCTTGCAACGCCATCATTTCGCATATTAAATTATCTATCTCGCGACTTTTTTCGTGCGATGTATCCCAGTACTGGTTTTTCATTAATGACTCTTGTAAAGTAACTTGCTTTTTGACCAATTGAAGAGAAGTTTCTTCTGTGTTCTTACGTTTCTTTTCCGTTTCAGCCTTTTTCAATGCCGCATCGCATTTTTCATACTCCGTATACTCCGTTTTATGACGTGACTGGAGATGACTTCGTAGCCCAGAAGTCCCGCGCCCTTTCCTTGAATAAGTTTGATTGCACAACTTACAACGCTCAGTCTCATCGTCAACTTCATTAAAGTACGTCCATATAGCACTACACTTCGGTCTCATTTCGATATAACAATGTTTTTGAATGGGTTAGAGACAAATTATTACGTTTGCAATGCACGATGCTTACGCGCGTAAACAAAACAACGCTATGTCAAGTTAAAACACGCACACTGCACTGGCAAGGAAGAGCGCGGGTGGCGGGAGGGGATGGCTCGCGCGCTGACCGTTCGGCTCGGCATCGTCCTGCGGCGATACGCGCATGCGCAGTGAAATTCCTCTTAAATTCCTCTTATTTTGAGGAAGCGATAGCGAAAGAGGATTTTTTATTTTTTATTCATTAGGATGCGGTAACGGTTGAGGAACTCAAAATATAGCGGAACTTCCGCATTATGAGGAAGCGGAAGAGGAATCCTCAGCATCCCTACTTTGTACGTATGGGTGGGACGTCCACCATGTACCGATTGCGCAACGCCGTACGTCTAGTGGTCCGATGATGGAACGGACTTGGTGGAATTAACTTCAATCAACTCATTGCTTGAACTGTGACGCGGGACTGGTTTCTTGCACATTTGTTCCACCGTAATATATTTCATGGTGGTCCCAACTCTGGAGAATGTAGGGTAATGGCACCAGTGAATGAACATTTAAGCAATTTGCGAACTTTAAAAAATATTTACTGTTGGTTATCACTAATGAAAGCGGCCGAAATTTGTTTTACAGTGTAAAGTTTTTTTTTTTTTTAGGTGTGAAAATCATCTTATGACATATCCCGCTCTTGGGCGGAGCGAGAAATAGTGTCAAACTTTTACTGACTAAAAACCCACTCCCGTTTCTTCTTTGCCTTCGTCCTAGGGCCCCGGGTTTCACTTTCACACTACCCGTGGCCCCAGTAGGCTTCGACCCTGTTGGGCCCCTACGATTTGCTGACATCTCCTTGAGGCGCGCGTGGAACAGTATGCGCCGTCGACGACTTGGGCTTGGTCCGGACGATCGGACGGCGAGCCACTCATTGCTCGCCGTCCGCAAGCCCGCGCCTACGGTGGCTGGAAATCGGGATCAGAATCCCGGCGGCGGTTTGGGGCGTGAGGACCGTTGCCTCACGCGATCGGACGCTTCCTTTGCTAGCATTACTGCTTCGCAGAAAGAGGCGACCCGCTGCCACTCTTCCTCGCTCCGGACCATGGCCTGTACCAAGGCCCAGCGCGAGAGATCGCCGCCGCCGATCGCCCCCACGAGGCCCACACGGCGTTGCTCTGCCCATGCGGGGCACACCTCCACCGTGTGCTCCACCGTGTCCTCCGGGCGGTCCACACAGTGGCGACACCCGGGCGTCGCTTCCGCACGAATCCGGTGCAGGAACTTCCCGAACTTACCGTGTTCGGTAAGAACCTGCGTCATGCGGAAGGTGCGGACGCCGTGAGGTCTTTCCAACCACGCGTCAAAGAGGGGACTTACCGCCATAATTGTGGCGTGCCCAGCACTGGGTCGCGACAGTCGCTGTCGCCATTTTTCCATGAGAACCCGCCGGAACTCCAGGTACGTTTTACAACATAACATTCACAGTTTTTGATTTTGATGATTTTGTCTTCTTCTTTTGATCTCTTTTCTTCTTGTATCTTTTTTACATACGCTTTGTGTCGTTGGCCTGTTAATCCAAACGGCATGGGATTAGGTTTTTTTGCTTTTTTTTGGATACCCCAGAAAGCTGTCGATTTTATTTGAGTTAACAACTGGCTGAATATCGTCCTCCGTGATTGTACACACATTCATACTATTGTTTTCAATTTCTGGATTACTTTCAATAAATAATATAGGAGTAGAAGATGTAGAAGGTCCATCGCTTAGAAACAAATCAGTTCTAATGTCTAACGATGTACCAGCTTGTGGAGTACCATACCATGGAAGAGGAATTACGGTTGGTGGATTCAATTCACTATTAATTATAAACTCTACTATTTCGGTGGTTTCATTTAGATTTTCTGTATAGTCTTTAAGATATTCTGAACAATTAGAAATATTATTAAAATCCGTCAGACTAGGAACGATAAAATTTGTCAAATCTTGGTCATGAAATGTGCTGGAGCACGGGTCTGCTTCGGAATTAATGACGGGTTGTATGTCTCCATGGAATAATTGTGTGTTAGATAATGATTGAATTATAGAAGTCTCGAGGTATTGGATAAATCGAGAGGAGCATTTTGGGAGGAATTGTTAGCACACCATTGAGTTCTTTGCGAAAGAACCAGAGTGAAAAATATGCATGCTGATGCGTATTCTTGGTCAAGTAAGCCTGAACGAATTCGTTTCTGACACTTTGACCTACTTCTGTTTCAATTATTTTAATAGTGCTCCTCATATCGTCCTTTCTCTCCTCTAGAATTCGGTTATCACGATTAAGAGCAATTTGCCCATTAATTTCCTCTTTTCGTGTGTAATGCATTTTGAATATTCAACTCCGTCTGCATTTAAAGGATGCATAAAGGATGCCCTAAAAGCATGTTTTATGGTTTCAACTTTTAATCCACTGGTGTAGGCTTCTTTAAATTTTATTGCGAAATTATGTTTTGTTATGGATGCTGTAGAATTTTGTTTATTTTTGCGCACGATTTTCCGCCAACACTTTTTTATGGGGCCAAAAATGCCGACATCACAGGGCTGTAATATGTGCGTGGCATTCGGATATAAGAGAATATTAATATTCGCTTTTCCTGACAAAACGTAAACATTTCCTGGTTTATATGACATTTGTGGCCATCAAGAAAAAGTAAAACCGGTAATTGTATTTCATTCTGAACCAGCCAATTGTAAAACATTTGTATGTATGAAAAAAAAGTGTTGGACACCATCCATCCACTGTCTGATCGCCCCATAAACCAGGTATCTGGAAAATTTTGTATCACAGCCGGAGGCATTCGTTTGTAAGTATATATGACAAATGGAGGAACATCCCTCCCATCTGCTGCAAAATTACATAGAACTGTAAGTGATTCTTTTTCTTTCCCACCCGAAATCTCGTAAGTGTTTCTGTAATTCTTATGTTATTCCGGTTTTCGGGCAGGTCATTACACCCTGTTTCATCGGCATTAAATATGCGACTGGGGTCGTCTTTTATATCCAATGCTTGTTCTTTTGTTAAAAACTCTTCGAGTTCCTTGAACCAAGCTCTGATAGCTTGTTCAGTAACTGCGGCTCTGCCTTTGAATATAATCTCCGTATTCCTTTTTGTAATCTCAGGATGCCTTTTTAAGAATAAACAATCACTTTTTTCCCGGTCTATTCCCGATAAACTTATTTTTCCTATTATTAGTGGTCATAAAATTTTCAACAGTATCGAAAACTTTTTCTGGGTGCATTGGAAAACCTAATTTAGCTTTATTTATAATCCAGTCAGAAATCTTAGCTTCTTCATCTACAGTAAGTTCGGACTGAGGGCCCATTTTTCTTCGCAAAGGTACCTTGTTTGTGATTTTATTATGTAAAGTCGATTTTGGTATCTTGTACACATTACTTGCTTTATAGATACTTAGTTCTCCATTAGCAATTGACTTAAGAGCTGCTTCAAGTGCTTGTTGACTGTATTGAAACCTATTGTACTTCTTTTTGTGATCCATGGTAAACTAAATGGACAAGAGAAAAATGAACAATTTTAAACGATTGTAATATTACTTTACTACCTGTAGGTAAGTACGTAGGTAGAAATTCCAAATTTCTTGAGAAATCTGTCTTAAAATATGAAGTGTTCATTAACTGGATTTTATGAACCAGTAAATGAACATACCTGTCCCAATACTGGCTAAAAGATCGGAAATCTATTTAAGAAATAGCTCCTAAAACATGAACCTTATAGCATTAGCGTAAGTTATGTTTTTTAACCAAAACGCGATTTTTACGTTCATTCATGGTATCGGTGTTGCTGGGCACCTTTGGTTTGCTGCGGGGAGATCAAAATGAACACGAGGAGGCTGCAATGGTATATTTATTAAATTTTGTGTCGTGTCCTCAAATATCTCTTTGACCTGTTGTATGGTTGCTCGTAACTCTGCCTCTGAGGAATAAACACGTGTCGCCAGTTTTAGTTTATTATGTAAGGTGATCCCCTTTAAGAATATTTTAATAAATATGCTGTCTTCCCGTATCCCAGCTTGCTGACTATATTCCGCCAGCCTTTAAAAGAAAGCCACATGTCCTCTTTATCATTTTGTCGGGCATTGTAAAATTTCTCTACGTAATTTGTTCCACACGGGAATTCTTTCTTCATGTTTTCACATAGATCTTTAAATGACATTTCCTCCTTATAGATAAATTTGAAATATGCTAGGGCCGGTCCCTCTAAGTATGCCCCCAAAATCAGAGTTAGGTCCGTCTCCGGCCATTTATTTATTGCCGCAATACGGCAAAATTGAATTAAGAAATCGTCGAATGTGGAGCTCGATTCTATGCCCGAAAAAAGAATCGCCTGTGCCATCTTTGCACCTTCTTTTTGTGTTTAAATTTACAAAATTTTCACTTAGCTTTGTTCCACTTGTACTACCCGGCGCCTCCACCAACTTGTCGCACTTTGCGACAACAGGATCTTTATTATTACTATTTGAAATAAAACTTTTATCTTGATTGACTATTTTTACTGGATTTCAATATTATAACATCACATTACATTACGACGATTGCCTCCGGACTCACAAAACTAGACATTATTTTGTTCTATTCAATTTTCAAACCTATTCTAGAACATAAAAAATCCTTACAAGTACATTTAACATGCCAGTTCGTTAACTTAAACTCAAGCGATCTCTTTCGATACCACAGTACTTACATTGGTGTCTTCACATTCGGCATAAAAATCGGGATTATCCTTGAAGAAATCACTGACCATAAGACAATCAACTATAGGAAGGCTCCCGTTGTCTGCTTTAATGTAGTTGCTCTCCATTTTAAAGTCCTATTATATATTTGATATCCAAATATTACCGGTAATGAGTCAGATGACAGACATATTTACAGACTTGTGACGTTTAAATAGATTCAGCCAGTAGCGATCGTTTTCAAATACCTGGTGCATTCGTATTTTTTATAAATAGTCCATTATTTTTAAGATATACTGGTACAAATCACTTTTAAAATCCATAATCTATGCGGATGGCAATAAATATGAAGTTATTTTTCATATCGTCAAATAACCTATTGTCTTTAATTTGGGTTGTTAATGTTTTTTTGTTGTCAAACTTTTTGGAACATGCAGTCCTTAAAGGGAAGGTATGCTATTCCTCCCAAGCACTTTGTATATTCTCCTGGGTTGCAAGACGGACGCATCGCGCTAAACTCAGCGCAACGGACCGTCTCGCGCCCCGGGGAACTCTCTGTAATATGAGTGTTCATTTTTTTAATTTTGATAAGGTTTTCCAAAGTGATTCCGAATGTGTCCAAAGTGGATGTTTGGGATGTGGCTGGGGGGCACAAAGGTATACGTGGTTTGTGAACCTTACCATAGTGAATCTTCAGCCCCCATCCGCCTTTAAAATTAACGTGCTTGGGAGCAATGGGGGCATCTCACTAACTGGGTTTCGAGTGAAGTGGCAGGTTGACTGCTACAGGTTCCGGCATCGCTACCCGCATTTAACATAAAACAATACATTACACTTACCTATATAATAATGAAAAACTTTAACACTGTAAATATATCACAAATACTATAACTATTAATATTATAAACAAGAAAAGTCAAATTATCTGTCGGCACGGCACTGACGGCGCAGTCGCTGTACGGGAGCAGGGCGCCCGCTGCGCGCACAGGGCGCAGGGGTGCATCCTTTTAGGTCGTTGCCAGGGTAGCGTGCGAGCGTCGTGTCGAACAATAAACAACAGAATATATGGAATATTTGCAAGAAACTAAGTAAATTTGCATAAGCTCTACACACTTTAGCGGCTATTGTAAATCTGGATGCATTCCTTGCTGCGTACTATGGTATAGTTGAATGCCATGGACTATTTTTAAATTGCACTGATAGCTAGCCGTATTTTTAACATGCTTGTAAATTTCAGAAATGGCAATGTTTGTAAACTTAAACCCGGATTGCTTCGCACAAATAGCTGTTGTATTTCCACGGAATTAGCGTGACAAGAGTAGATTGTGTATTTATTTAATATTTAATTTATATATTATATAATCAGTATGGCACCGGTAGCCAGGGTTCAATTGCCTCGGATTCTTTGTTTACACGATACGAAATGATATCGAGAAAATATTGCTGACACCAGTACAAGATTTTCAATTCGATTGAATTGATCACATTGAATTGTAATAAATTGACACATTGTACGAGTAGTTATTATGCTAAGTTATTATTATGAAAAATGAAGCTTCAGACTGCATCTACCTAAATTAAATGCATTTACTCAATTTGAACAAAGTAAAATAAAGTTTATTCTATTCTATTCTTTTCAACGTGTTCCATATTTTAGCGTTTATTTACTTAACCCGAACTTGCATACAAACGAAAGATACATAAGAAATTGAGAAAATGTTATCACTAAAGTTTAACGTTTTATATTTTGGAGACTGTTTCATTTCATCAGTAATCGACATTATTATAGGAGAAAATCGTGTAGGGTGACCATGCATACGTATAATTTGCTTTAATTCATATAAATCTACATCAAAAGAAAATATTATTATTATTATTTTATAATGGTCACCCTTCACCTTCAACAAATGGAGTCGAGATATTTGTGCTTGGACTCAATACCAAAGACGTATCTTCTGATGGGATCATTGTATTTTAGATTAGTTTTCTGCAACTGCACATGATATCTTTTGAACAAATCTATTTGCATGCTAATTGCAATTTGCGGTTTCCGTCCTCTCCTATTTTAATTCTAGGTTTTTGGTTTATTCAAATTCCGCTTCATACTTGCAACTGCAAGTCGCGAATTTAATGCAACACATTGAACAAAGTACGTACTTAAATGACAGAAAAATTAAATGTAATGTCAAATTGACATGATGATTCAAACGTCCTTTGCCTGACTGGTAAAGGACGTTTGAATCATAGATAAGTTTTCTGTTCTGAAAATAATTTGATTATACATACATTATGATTAGTATCAGCACACACCACTATCCGCATCCCGAACGGCTGGCTTTCCAGTTTGGTTCTCCAAGACATTAATTAGAATATTTAGAAAAAAACAAAAGTCATGGGTCAAATGGAAGAAATACGGCAGCATTGCAGACTATGAAATTTTTTCGCAGCACAGAGCCTTATTTAAGGAAAATTGTCATAAGTGTTTCTCTAAATACATTAAATCAATTGAGGATAGCATTCATAAAAATATTAAAGATTTTTGGGTCTATATTTCCAATCGCAAAGACAAACCTGGTATACCGGCAAAAGTACAATATAACAACAATATATCCAGCGATCCTCAATCAATTTGCAATATGTTTTCTGATTTCTTTTCTTCCGTATATGAACCTGCTTCACCTGCCCTTTCACAATGGGAGCCACCCTCTGAAACAACATCTAATGACATAGTTATTTCTGATCTTAACTTTGAAGAGGAAACGGTAATGACAGTATTAAAATCACTGGATTCAACTAAAGGCCCAGGTCCAGATGGTCTATCGGCATTCTTTCTCAAAAATACTGCCACTGTAATATGTAGACCCTTAGCCATAATTTATAACAAATGTATCACTGAAGGCGTCATGCCAGCGGTATGGAAACATGCTAATATCACGCCTGTACACAAGGCCGGATCTAAACGTAGTGTTGAGCAATACCGGCCAATTTCTATTCTGTCTGCCTTGTCGAGGGTTTTTGAAAGACTGGTACATAACAAAGTGTACCCTATTCTCCATAATGCTCTTATACAACAACAGCATGGTTTTGTAAAGAAGCGGTCAACAACTACGAATTTATTGGTGTTTGCTAACGATCTATTTGACATGATGGATAATCGTACACAGGTTGATGCAGTATACACGGACTTTCAAAAAGCTTTCGACAAGGTTGATCATGAGTTACTGTTGAGCCGAATAGCCTTCAATGGTATTCGTGGTAACTTGTTGCGATGGTTTATTTCTTACATCACTAATCGCAGTCAGCGGGTTGTGATCAACGGCTATCACTCTAATGCTATTCAGGTCACCTCTGGCGTCCCTCAAGGCTCTATTCTCGGACCCCTTTTGTTCATCCTCTTTATAAATGACATTGGAAACTGTTTTCGTCATTCAAAATTTTTATTATACGCGGATGATCTCAAGGTATATAGACCGATTCGAAACGTACAGGATTGTTATCTTCTTCAAGAGGACTTGGACAGACTGACGGACTATTGTTATTCAAGTAAGCTTCTTCTAAGCATTCCCAAGTGTAACTATATTAATTTTACCAAAAATAAAAACATTATTAGGTTTGTGTACTCTTTGTGTGGTATCTCGCTGAATAAAATAAGCTCAGTACGTGACCTAGGTATATTGCTTGACTCTAAGCTTTGCTTGGACTTACATATCGAGCAAATCATTAATAAGGCATACAAAATGTATGGGTTTATAATGAGATCCACTCACGATTTTAAACAATCCTCTTCGTACCTCTGCCTATATAAAACTTTAGTCCGTTCTCAGCTTGAATACGCCGTACCCATCTGGAACCCATTCTATAAAAAATACATTGATATGTTGGAGAATGTACAGCGCAGATTTCTTCGTGCAATGCATTATAGATGTCACAGAGCGTATTTGCCGTACGACCAACTGCTTAGTAAATACAAACTTTTGACACTGAGCTCTAGACGCAAACAATTAGAAGCAATGGTTTTATATAACATTGTTAATGGCAATTTTGACTGTATCGACCCGAACAATATACTGTGTTATGCAGTCCCCAGAACTGTTCATAGACGGCAGGTGCGTGCCGGTTTACTATTTGCAACAGGTACCTGCCGATCTAATAGTGGCCAACGTTTACCAATTCGGCGAATGGTAACATCATACAATTGTGAATTTGAGCACATCGATATATTTTCATGCTCCATACATAAGTTTCGAAGACTTTTGTATGAGACACTCGAGCACTTTAACTGTAATATTCACTAACGTCAATATTTTTAGCATTATAATTAAAGTTTTTTTTTTACAATTTGTTATTAGTGTAAGTAGCACTTTACTTTTGCTTTTTCTGTTTTTGTTTATATGCGCCCCTGTTTTCAATTGGTACCGGAAAAAATAAAATAAAAAAGTAGTCAAAAGTAAAAGAACGAATTTCCAAAATTGACCACAAACGTTTGTCATGATTGGTAAATTCATGATGGAATCAGTCATTCATAGCAGTTGCTACTGGAAAAATGCTACGGTCGGTGTTTTTCTATTTCGACCGCCTGTACAATGTTTTCATAAATTTAGTGACATTTTGGGATATAGACAGGCGCTCATAATTTTGCTGTTTGTGAATGGTGTTTATTGAGACTCTACTTGAATATTGGCAGGACCTTTTCTGGTGGGCCCTTAGAGTATTCGTACTAGTTGAGAATTAGTGGTGTGTATTATATATATATATATATATATATATTATATTAAGTGATATAACTGTCATGCATGCAGCTTTTACCCTAGCTTTTTAAAGCCTATTCTATATGGTAATCTGTGAACAGCGCTGTGGGCTACATTATTATTTAAGATATTTATGTTATCATGTTTTTAATATTACATAATGTAGCTGTTTGTTGTTCCTAATCAATAAAAAAAAATAAAAAATAAAAAAAAAAATATTTTAATTATATTAAAGATATACATAAATCTACGACAACTATGCGAGTAGGCCACGCCTCCGATTCCTTTGTTCTGACCACGTGACTGAGCGTTGAGATGACGTCAGAACAAAGGAATCGGAGGCGTGGCCTACTTGAGGCGTTCGACGCGAACGGAACGATCGTAATTTGGCTAGGGGGGCAGCGACAAGGGCCGAGTCACGTCAGAATGGTAGCGATAATAAGTAACGACGCGAAGAGATCGGCAGCCTGCCGCGGCAGACTTGTGTCGATGCCCACCGCGGGCGGCCGCTACTGGAAACAGCGCACGGGCTACCGACCCCACGCGCCTAGTTAAACCGTCCGGCCGAGAGTAGTCTCGGCCGGACGGTTTACCGGACGGTTTAATTTCTAAAATCAGCAAGCTCGTGTCTTGGGAGCTAAAATGATGGAATTAGGAAGATAATGAAAATGAAGAAAAACAAAAAGAAAAAGTTCTCGTTCGGCGTGCTCACGAAGTGCTCACGGCGTTGGTGCCGACTGCTGCCATTTCATATACTAGTGAGTACTTTAGACTTAGGTGATACTCGAGGCCTGATGATGATGGAAGGTTGGTTTTGGATTTACTAAATGCAAAAAATAACCCCACAGAGTTGGGGCTCTCTGGAATGGGTATATACTCCGCGATAAAAGTTAAGGAAGGATTATTTTTCATTAAACACTTAAAAGCACTAGAGCACATACTTAAGAAGTTTTTTCACAATAACGTTGCTTATTTATATGTATATATCTAAGTATGTATTTTTGTGTTTATTTTTATTTACAAATAAATTATATTTTTAAATATTTCAACAAAAATAATAATAAAAAACTTAAAAAAATATAAAAAACCGTATCCCACCGGTATCGGCAACAGAGGGTCCAAGCTACCCGGCGGTCAGGGCTCCAGATAAAGGAACCTCGTAACTAAACAAGCCGTGTCTAGAAGTACCGCTTTCTGAATTAAGCCCTTGGTCCAGCCGCCCTACGAGAGCCTCCTTGTATTTATATTTCGGAAGTCGGTGTTAAATAAGAAACAAACAATACCGAGAAACACCCGACTTCCGAAATTAAAGTTATTTGGGTCCTTTGTGTTTTTTTAGTGACTTCGCTTATTTTTTTAGTTGTAAAAAGTATTTTTACTGGATAAAATTAAAAAAAAAAACTGATTTATTTTGTTCCGGGATCCAAGATGGCTTAATCGTTTATCTGGAGCTCGTCGAGCTTCATTGGCTCGGCGCGGGCGTTTCGCGATCGCCGCAGATTCTGTCTTTCAAGAGTACAGTGGTCGGGAACAGAGTGGTACTTGTCCCAAAGAAAATTACGATTAGCGGTCTCCCCCACTCTCGTGCGCGTCATTGATTATTACTCTCCGCAAGTCGCTCCCGTAGATCGTAAGGTGATGTTATAAAGCCTGTCGCCATCCCTCACAAATGGCGATAAAAAAAAGTTTATTATTTTATGCTCAATTAGAAATATCAGCGTACTAAAAATAACGCTATAATTCGCCACTATTGTTGAAGTAACTCGTCCATAAAACATGCAAACCTTCATATTTTTTATCCCGGCAGTATATTTCCTTGGGACAATTTTCTACTTTCACGTCAGCAAAGCTGTTAACAGCAACAGTAAAACATAAGAGCTGCCATCTATGTACTAAGCCATGTTCATCCAAAACTGAACCATATTTTACAAACGTAAGTGTCATCTTATTTGAATTGATTTGACCACGCCTTGCAATCGTCAACAAGTATGGCGGCGGAAGCATCTAATATGCTTCCGGCTATGCAAGTAACGCAGCTGCAACGCGCGTGCGTGAAATCGACCCATGAGATGAAGGGCTCATCTCAATTGTCTGTAACGCAGCGCTCAGTGTCCCTTTAGTTCGGCGTCGGAAAAGTCGTCAGTAGTTTTTTGTTTCGAGAGTGAATTTTACTGCAAAAGTATTTATATTGATTGCAATGAGTTCGATTTTGTGGTGGTTCTCGGTGTTTCCGATTTTACTGATTGATTTATGTTCAAATGTGTATAGTTTCGATAATGTTAACTGTGAGCTAGGCAGGCCGTGGTACAGTAATACAGGATGGCAGCCGGAGAAACAAAGCTACATGGCGCATGAATCAATATAAAACCCGTGAAATAATATCTTTATTTATAAGTGTGTGTAGTTTAGTGGACTTGGAATAACAAACCCTTAAAAGTAAAGTCTTAGATGAACTATCCTCAAGATGGCATCCATGATGTACTACGAGCGAGTATGGTATGAATATCATAACAAGGTGCAGATTCGAATTTGCACTATATGTCAGGAGATTGTTATAAAGTAATTAATAGTGGTGGCTCAGTGGTAACGGTCCCGACTTAGGTCGAGGTCGCGGGTTCAAACCCAGCCAGGCGCATTACTTTGTGTAATTTATTTCATCACCACTGCTCTCAATACGGTGAGGGAAACAAGGTGCAGTTTCGAATTTGCACTATATGTCAGGAGATTGTTATAAAGTAATTAATAGTGGTGGCTCAGTGGTAACGGTCCCGACTTAGGTCGAGGTCGCGGGTTCAAACCCAGCCAGGCGCATTACTTTGTGTAATTTATTTCATCACCACTGCTCTCAATACGGTGAGGGAAACAAGGTGCAGTTTTGAATCTGCACTATATTTCAGGAGATTGTAATAAAGTAATTAATCGTGTGTAATTAATAGTGGTGGCTCAGTGGTAACGGTCCCGACTTAGGTCGAGGTCGCGGGTTCAAACCCAGCCAGGCGCATTACTTTGTGTAATTTATTTCATCACCACTGCTCTCAATACGGTGAGGGAAACATCGTGAGGAAACCGGCATGTCCTAGAACCAAAAATTCCAAGACATGTGACAACCTTCAACCTGCACTGAGTCCGCGAGGTAGATCACGGCCCATTCCTTCTCCTAGAGATGAGGCCTGAGTCCCAACAGTGGGAATCCCTCGCTTTGCTCTGGTGTTTATTATATAGATCCCTTACTGGCCTTCGGAATTAAAACTTAGCAACCTAATAAATAGTTCTACTGTTAGATGCATATTCCTTATTATCTTTTGACTGACCGACTGCTTGACAGTTCTGAAGTGTCTTAAATGGCTTGATTGAAATAAATGATTTTAGTTTGAGTTTGTACAAGACAGTAATAACGTGTTTTTCCTATCAGATATCTATGTGTGCGCGTGCGTCACCAAGAACCACTTCAGCTTCGAGACCGTTAGCCACCATGATCCCACCTCGAGTCTTTTGGCAACCCTCTTCTAACGGAAAAATGAGTAATAAGATGTCTGTTGTTAGGTAAGTATAACTGATCGAGAAGCAAACACTGTCTTCATATATTTAATACATATTTTGTCAATTTAAGTTTTAAATAATACCTAAATATCTACAGGAAGGTACGTTTCTGCAAACGATCATCAAGTGGCCGAAATGAAGCAGAAAAACGGAAAAAAAAATCTGCCAATATATTAAATTAAGTAAGTAATAGTTGGTACAATGCAACACAACACAAATAAGAAAAACAATACTTTCTTATGAGATTTATTAGCGTTTAATCCTGTCATGTATTAGTGACCGTGGCGCAGGCGTGGTGCTGGGCACATTTTGCTATGTCATGTACAAGTATACATGACAGTGGTGCTCAAAAAGTCAAATAATCCAGTTTTTTGGTTCTACGTGACTTTCAATCCTAGACTTAAAGAACTTAGCACAGAGCCAAAGGAGGGCAGGAGGCCTTTGGTATACTAACGTGGCAGTTTAAAAAACAATTGACAATATGAGTAGCCATACTAATATTATAAATGTTGTGTACAGCAATAATTGGACTTCAGATTTATGTACTGTATGTTATTTTCAACTGTGCTGATGGTCTTAGTCTGTAGTCTGTCATTGTACTTATTAAAATAAAATAAGTAAAATGATAAAGAAAATATCTGTCGGTAAAATCTTCTTTCTCGTCAGAACGGATTTAGATGAAACTTGGCGCACTGACCATGTGCTGAAATAGGACATAGGGCACTTTAAACCCTGGGAGTAATTAAATAAAAGAGGAAAACGAAAATAATCCCACGAAAAAAATAATTCATTTTTAAATTCATTTTTCATTTGGAGCAGGCGTCGGTATCTAGTTACTGATAGTTCTTACCTTTCACAGACTTTCGGCGGCCATGTACATGAAAATGATCGAGTTCGAACAAGATGCTAATCATTTGGACAGTTACACTGAACTACTGAAAACGGACATAAAGGACATTTACGACAAAAAGTACACGGTACCGTAATTTGAAGTTTAAAATGTATCAAATTCTGAACCTAGTTCCAAATAACGAACCTTTTTGATGTTTGTTGAAATGTTTTATACTATGATGTTACCAGTTTTTAACCTCAGGCGCCTATTCTAAGTGCGTGCCTGAGTACTTATCTTTTTGGATTGCAAAAATTATTGCCATCGGAAAGTTTACCTTTTGCACAAAATAATTGTCAATTTCAAAATTAAGTCCTCTTCCATGGCCACATGAATTTTGTAATAATATCAAATTTATTAAGTACGCTACATAAACTTTTAATCGTGACGTAAAAGCTTGACTTTTCCCAAGTTCGGCATCAGAGCTGTCTACTCCCCTAAACGTAATGCTAAAGTTTGGTCAATGTTGCTGGTTCCACCCTAAAAGTAATTTAGAAAACTTCATTCAATTTGTTCAGAATTAAAATTTGTGGTTTTTGAATTAATGGTAGATTAGGAGAAAACTTAGCTCTCTCGACATTAATCTTCTTTTCTATTAAAGAACAGCAACAGAAGGCAAGGCTCTAAGATTGAAAAGTAAGACAAATATTTAGAGAAAGGGATAAGATATAACCCGAACTTTTTCCTTTCGTAAATGGGACGCAGTCGGAAGTTAGGACTATTCAACATCTCGTCAGCTGCACGCGACGTCGGAAGGCGCGTTTTTTAAGTGGAAGCTTCAGAACTAGGCAACTGTCTTTTTGATTCTCGTACATTACGTTTCCACGAGTTCATATACTCTGCGGAAACTGTGTCTATATAAAGTTTAGTTTTACTTTGTTATTTTTTGTATTTATCTCAGTTAGTATCCACAGAAATGGGATTGCATTCTTGGGGCCTTATGTCTCATGTTGCTCGTCCTAATCTTAATGATATTTAACCACGTGTGTCAACTTATTTGTGTAATCATTTAGTGATAAGCTGTTCTTACTTTATGCAACATTATTAATATTAAGGATATAAGTAATATTTTGATATGCTTGATAACCAAAACACCAAGAGTATTTAAATATTTATAATTATGCTGTCCGGTTACGGTCGATATACATGAATTGTGGCAAGTGCCACGTCAATAAAACTTGAGGTAAAATTTATTTTTAGTTGCAGATTCTTTATATTATTCTCATAGATATAATATTTTAAGCCATTATAGCTTGTTTTTAAATATTTTTGAAGGGCTTATAAACTTTTATTAGAAGACCGAAATCGTATCTCATAGATTGTACATTGCAGAGGTCTGTCTTAAGAAATGTTAAATTTAAGTAACGTAGGTTTTAGATTTGTAGTATTGCGCATTACCGCATAATTGAGTAAAAACGTAATAACTTAATTTAAAATCATATTATAAATATGTTAACGTCAATTTAAGAATGTAAAAGTAAAATGTCTTCAATATTGATTGATTAACAATAGAAGATTATGCATAAAAAATGGGTAGAAAATCAAACGAGATATAACAATTATAAATAATAAATATACAGTGGACACTCGTTAATTCAAACCTACGATAATTCGAACCTCTCAATAATTCCAAGTTATCATGAGTTCCCTAGAAAATCACTTTATATTTCGAACTAAATCAATACATTTTTATGCACTTGATAATTCGAACGAAAAAATCATCGCAACGTAACCAAACGACGCGCTAATTCGAACTCATCGGCGTCAAACATTCGGCAATTCAAAGTTGCAGAGAGAAAGATTGCGGAACTTGCAGAGGTATGCAAGTACATTTTGAGACAAGTTCAAACTTGTATCATCGTACACAAGCCTTTGTAATGATTAGTTTGACACACACTTCCGCACGAATTGGTTTGTTTAGTTAGAATCATTATTTTTCGAACCATTTGTTAATTCGAACACTCGATAATTCGTAATATTTTAAGAGTCACTCGAGTTTCGAATTAACGGGAGTCGACTGTATCTGTCTCTCTCGTCAAAACACTATTTTTTTATGGTAGCCGTATGAGTGTGATGAACTTTCACGTCAAAGTTCACGTCGGACTTCTCTTTCTAATTAGCAGCTTTGAAGCTTTACAACTTCGTTGTTTAAGTATACATTTTAACATTTCTTTCCTATTTGTTTATTAAAGCTAAAAATGTTTAATGTTGCAAATAAAAAAATGCAAGCATACTCTTTATTTTTTTAAATTAAATGCAATTTTTTAGTTTTTGTCTATCGCCATCATGAGTAGATCGAGTAGCTGGTTAAAATCATCTCCTTTTCTCCCGACCAAGGCATTCTTTCCTATTTGTTTATTAAAGCTAAAAATGTTTAATGTTGCAAATAAAAAAATGCAAGCATACTCTTTATTTTTTTAAATTAAATGCAATTTTTTAGTTTTTGTCTATCGCCATCATGAGTAGATCGAGTAGCTGGTTAAAATCATCTCCTTTTCTCCCGACCAAGGCATTCTTTCCTATTTGTTTATTAAAGCTAAAAATGTTTAATGTTGCAAATAAAAAAATGCAAGCATACTCTTTATTTTTTTAAATTAAATGCAATTTTTTAGTTTTTGTCTATCGCCATCATGAGTAGATCGAGTAGCTGGTTAAAATCATCTCCTTTTCTCCCGACCAAGGCATGCAGTATGGAAATTCAAAATGCAAAAAGTAAATTAGGAATAATAAGATATTAAGTATGATACTCGTAGTATAGTTATTTCTACATTATTTAGTAAATAAGTGTATATTTACGCTTTTAGCACTGCCGTGCAAGAGTTAGAAGCCATTATCGCAAGCAATCATTTAGTTGTATTATATTCGTAAGACTCGATAAAGATATTTAAGTGGTATGTAACGACGTAGTAATTGTGTAGACCCGTGAAAGTGGGTAGTGTGGTGTACTTTAAGCATGTTGCGTACTTTTATAGTATTATGTCTACACTTTTTTAATTTGTCTGAAAATTCAAGCTTTTTGTGTAGAAACAGTGTAGTTTGGCAGATCTTGTGATCCACATCTCATCGCTTAAACCGGGAAGTATCACGCTCACACTGAACGCCGGCGAAAAGTGCCTACATTGTGTTGCTACACATGTTTGGTGTGCGACGAGATCCGAAAACCCTTTACGCTCTCTTCCCAAACATCCCTTCCTCTCTGGAGCACCCAAACCTACTACTATTCTGTAAATAGATTTGCTTATTAACAAAATACCGGTGGAATATGTTTAATAAAAGTTTTACCGTCGGATGTTTATACTTCGGCCAGCATATTTTCCAATCCTCAATGTAGTTCTGGAACAGACATTTGGGAATGGCTGTCAAATCTTTCAGCGACTCGATTATTATCTCTTTTCTGGCCGTGAAACGTCTTTTCTTGATAGTTATCTTTATTTTTGGGAATAGGGAAAGTTCGCACAGAAATTAAGTCCGGTGAAAAGACTAATGTGCATTATAAACATTATTTTAACGCTCGAATAAAATCTTGAAAATCCTTCTTTCTAAAAGTTACTAATTAATTATGTCATATGAGTAAATGTTCCGGGTGTTCTTTAATCAGCTAATCAAATTCTCCTACCACCCCTATATAAAGGGGAACCTATCTTGGACGGTTTTACAATTTTTGATAATAATATATTTATATATTTAGTTTTAGAATGACAAAGCCATTCACTCCTTAGTGGGTGAAAAGTTGCTGGTCATAGTCATATAAGATTCTTGGTATAGATTAATCTTAGGGGTACTTCTATTACTAAAATAATTTAGGATTCTACACTGCCGGGAAACCCATGTCGAAAGTTGTAAAAAATTGCACAAGCGTTTCACACTTTGTAAGGAACTCGAGTCCAATATACAATACTTGGTAATGTCCTTTCATTTTGATCGATTCTTATTTACTTTTTTCATTTGGTTACTTATGTCAATCGATCGATCGTCGTTCGATACCATTGGTCGATAGCATCGAACGATGTTAGAATGGATCATCGTCGATTGATTGCTACTGCATCAATCTATTGATGCAGAATTATTACATCGGCCAACAATCCATTACTGTGATAACACTCTTTGAGGTCAACAGCATTTAGTTTTAAAATAGTTATTTCAAGACGAGCAAATATGGGTAGTATTATGGTATATCCATTAGGACAAACATTTATATTTTTTCATAGATCTTTGGTTAACATGTCATCTTTATAAAGGTACTTCGAAAAACCTTACGATTCTTTTTTTTAGATCTAGAATATTTATTTTTAATATGAGATTATATTTCAATCATATAAAATTCACTTAGCTATGTACTTTTTTATCATTAAGTAATCATACCATATTAAATAAACGTAGATTAATGTGGATAGAACTACAAATCATTTAAATAGTATTTCTATTAGTTACGAATAGTTTAAGAGTGATACAACCATTTACTTCTTATGGAGTGAGAAGACGCTGATCAACATAGGCAGGAATAAGTCCTTAGGTAAAAACCTAGATTAATGAAATAATAGGTTTTATTATTATAGGTAAACCCAGATAAATTAAATAATAGGTTTTATTATTAGAGGTAAATCTAGATTAATTAAATAATAGGCCTGTAATAATTTTTATTGTTAAACTATTTGCTAAAATTAAGAATTTCACGTTGCCATATTTATTTTATTCAGTTACCTCTAAGAAATTGGATTTTTTTTTATTTAACTGTTAAAAACATACCAATAAGTTGCTTTTAGATAAATTCTATATTAGACATTCAGAAGATGGATATGGTGGTCTTGAGTAAACAAATCAATTACAATTAAAAAAAAGTAAAGTATTGTAAATCGGTGAATGTGCATACATCATTCACCGATTTAAAATACCTTTATTCAATACAGTTTTTGTTACTATTTTGGTGTACAATAGAGTTTTATTCTATTATATTTATAATAAAATTTAAAACAAGTAAATTAACACATTTAAATGACAAAATATAACTATTAAATTACAAATCAGAACGATTATAAATGGTTATACATTTAATCAGAAATTAATGCAATTTAATTAACAAACAAATGAAGACGCATATAAATAATTTTAATAATCCAGAGGATTCGCATTCCATAAGTTATAGCAAATTAATTAAGAAAACACTAGAGAGAGTAGTGGAATACATTTAATCAGAAATTAATGCAATTTAATTAATAAACAAGTTAAGTCGCATATAAATAATTTTAGTAATCCAGAGGATTCCTATTTCATGAATTATAGCAAATTAATTAAGAAAACACTAGAGAGAGTAGTGGGCTACATTTAATCAGAAATTAATGCAATTTAATTAATAAACAAGTTAAGTCGCATATAAATAATTTTAGTAATCCAGAGGATTCCTATTTCATGAATTATAGCAAATTAATTAAGAAAACACTAGAGAGAGTAGTGGAATACATTTAATCAGAAATTAATGCAATTTAATTAATAAACAAGTTAAGTCGCATATAAATAATTTAAGTAATCTAGAGGATTCCAATTTTATAAATTATAGCAAATTAATTAGGAAAACACTAGAGAGAGTAGTGGAATTATGAATATTAATAGAGATAAATTTTTAAACAGCTAAAATTTAAATACACTATATTTTGGTAGAGCCGAATTTCGCTGTGCCGTGTCATCGTCATCGCTTGACACGTCCGTCGTTGTGTTCGTTTCCATTGACGATTTAGCCCCTTCCACTAGCGGCGTCCTTCTCTGCTGTTTCTATGCTGTTTCTATGCTGGCAGCCAATTTATACGCCTTGGCAAAATCCAATTTAGACTGCGAATAACCTTTAGTCCCTCAACAGGGAGTTCTCTGTCTGTGACAGGTTGTACGGTTGAGCAACTCTTACCGTGTGTACGGAGGTCCTCAACCCTGGTGTTACTGAAAGGTCTCCAAATGGGCTTGCCACCGGAATCATCCCTGAGGCGGTGTCGGAGGTCTCCATAGGGACTGATCTCACATAGCTCACTGATTCTTCCTCTGTGTGTACGACTCTCAGAGGCATATATCTGCGCAAAGCCCTTGGCGGGTCATCCACATAGTCCTGATAATCAATATAGGTCTTTACATTATTCGGAGGTGAGGGTTCCCCTATTAAACGTAATACAAGCTTGGTCCCTCAAGCTTTCCTCGAGCCAACTCCCGAATTCACAGGTCTTTGACATTTTTTTTAGCGCCACCACGTACTCGGATATAGTTTAACCTTCTTTCTGTTTCCTATGTTGAAATTTATACCTTTTAGCGAGTTCACTAGGTTTAGGTTGTAAATGTTTGCACATAATTTCCGATAACTGCTCAAATGTCTTCGTTGTTGCTTTATTCGGTGTATACAGATTGACCAGTAAGTCGTAGCTCTCAGCTCCCATAACGGTAATTAGTGTTGGTACATGTAAATCCTTCCGCATGTCGTTCACAACGAAGTACTGTTCTAACCGTTCATCGTATAGTTTCCAGTAGTCTTTGTGTACGTTAAACTCGGCTATTTTTCCGATTGTCATCGTCACACTTTATTTCACACGCGCAGAGTTCAATCCTCGTCGCCACTGCGCAATATGAGAGTCGGTGCCTTGTCAGCTAGGTGCAGAATAAAACACGTAACGTCTTGATAGCACAGCGTATATTCGCAGACTGGCGCGGCGGTGGTTACAATAAAAAGTTATAACGTAGGTATTACAATACCCACTTATTGTCAATAAATTATCCCTCGAAGCATTTGAAGTTATCACATGAAGCAGTTTTTTAGTAATTATGTATTAGTTTATGTAGAATATAGGTGTATTGGGATTCAAAATTATGTTTTACAGTGTGAACAAATATGTGATACTTCTGTATGAAATAAAATACAGGTTACTTAATGTACATCGTACAACTATTTGTTTATGCCACCTTAAAAGTTTGATATTTATTTGATCGATTATTAAAAATATTTTTATTTTTTATATTTAATTAATTATTAATATTTCAAGTATTCATAATTATATGTAATCTTCTAGTGGATAGGTAATTGTAGGAAAGCAACACACTAAAGTGGGGACAACTATTAGTTGTATTCTCTAGAATAGACTGCATTTCGTGGTCCCATACGTTTTTTGTAGGTCTGGTATATTAAAGTATTTATAATAAATAGTGTTGTATAGCAACAAAAGCCATTCACACCTTTCGGGGTGAATAAACTCTCCCAAGAAATTAGAATAGTTTAATAAGTAAGTCTTAATATTATATTATAGTAATCAGTTAGTTTATAACTGTCAAGGATTCGATCATTTCATTATATGGTTTCATTAAACGAAATAGCCAGTCAGACCATGAAATGACCTACTCTTTGATCTGGCTACGAATGCTTTATTTATATATTAATAACATTTGGTGTTTGGTTATCAAGCATATATTCGTAGAACTTAATAAATTACAATATTTGATAAAGGTATAAAACAAAGTATTTCATGGAATGTGTCTTGAAATTAAAATGTTTAAAAAAAATATTCCATTTCGATGTTAACCATAAGAAAGTTGTCTTTTGAAATCATGATTGTAATCTTTTTGTAATAAAAAATGTTTGTCTCCAAGATTTACTATTTTATAATCTGATTGTATATCCTCATTTTCAAATTTTTAATGTCATTAAGGTAATTGTTAAAAATCGAACAAAAAATAAATTATGAATCGGTTTTTAACCATATGAAAGGATATTTTTTAAATTATGACTGATTTTTTTATAATGAAAATTTTATCTCTCGAGTTCTAAAACGGTTTACACCTACTATTTTTATATAAAACAACTATTTTATTAACATTCTGAGGTATTTCTTTAATATAATATGATTGAATATCCACATTTTCATATTCATCGTGTTAACGAGGTAATTTTAAAAATTCGAACAAAAAATAAATTGTGAATCTGTTTTTAACCATAAGAAAGGTATTTAAAAAAAATATGACTGATTTTTTTATAATGATAAATGTTATCTCCTTGCTCTAAACGGTTTACACCTTCTATTTTTATATAAAACAACTATTTATATTTCTTTAATATAATCTGAATGAATATCCACATTTTCATATTTATCATGTCAACGAGGTAATTTAAACAAATCTAACAATGGATAATTGTAAATCTGATTTTGATGATTATGATGAAAACTTTTAATGTCTACTTCTTATAACTTTGAATACAGGATCTACTAAAAACTATTTCGAAATAAATTCATATCTTGTGTGGTAAACAGTTTTTAATTTTTTCATCTTCCAAAATATTAGCAAAACAAAAAATGCAGAGCAGCTTTAGCCTTGGCTTGTATGACGGCTGTGTAACTTGATCTGCAAGTCGCTCTTACGTAGACACTTGCTTGGTCGTGATGATCCTACCTGTGATACACTATCGAAAATTTAAAGATCTTAATTTTTTATGTTTAGTGTGTCTATGCATATGGTGGATTACAGGACAGGTTTACGGCAGACTCGTTGTCTTATGTGCAGGACTGCTGTTTTGATCAGTGTTCCGACACATTCTTCAATGAGTTTCTTTAGCCAGACCGCTTCACTTGCAGCCACAATTTTGGTTTCAGGTGTTGATATCGCTACGGGAGTTTGTTTCTGACTTCTTCCCGCGAATATACATTCAGCGTACATGCAAGCGGTTTCACTTGTAGAGTGACCTGTTTCGGCATCACCGCCATGGAGTGGAGGAGGAATTAGACATATATTCCGACGCTGAGTCAGAATATATGGCGTCGGAATATATGCCTAATTCCTTCTCCGCTGTCCTCTCGTATATCAATCTATAAACGCTGGTTTTTTTTAGGTGGCAAATCATCCAATGACTTCTCGCGCCCTTGGGCGGAGCGGGAGGGCGTTTCAGACTTTCGATTAAAAAAACCTACTCCTATGTTCCTTCTTCAATATTTATGTAGTGGAAGTTTTAGCTCAGAGCGAGATTTATTTTTTAAAACATTTAGGTTTTTAAAGTGCTTTCTTTAGCTCGCGTTTGACCACTATCTCACCTGATGGTAAGCAATGATGTGGCCGACGATGGAGAACGCTTGCCTAGAAGTAACCTATTCACTCTTGACTTATAAAGCCCTAGGTTATGCCTGGTGGCGCACCTGGCCAACAGTTCAGCACTCATAAATTAGTGCCCAGGTTCAATATTAATTGTTATTTGTTCTGTGGAAATGAGTTCACAGTTGACTAATAAATAAATAAAGAGTATAACAACCAATTTTTTGTATTGTGCACTGCAACTATCGAACCACATATTTATTTTTTAGTATCTAGGTTAGATAAGAAGTTATGAATAGTTAACTAGTTGCAAGCCGACATAATATCCTCTTATTTTCGGCCGTTAATAGCATCATGCCAAACAACTTACCGGTTTTGAAGTAGCATTGATTTTTCCATGTGGTGCAAATATTTGATTAAATGCCGTGAGGCGTTGGCTTAAAATTGCAGCTTTATATTAATTCAATCTAGGTAACATTATAACTTTTTCTACGTCTGTAGTATACTTGTACATATTATCGGTATTTCTCTATGGTATGGTATTTTTATGTGTTTATTATAAAGTTCTCTTGCTCTCTTATATTTTGGCACACTTCACTTATATAGTGTAGTCTGCCATAATCTATTTATTTATTAAATATACACACCATCTTACTCCTAACTTAAATATGGCGTCATAAAACTCCTCCGCATCGCTGTCGACTGGAAGTGTGCCCAAAAGGCTGGCGGCATTGCCACGTTGTATGGCAATGCTTAAACTCTGACCGAGGTAAAAGCCAGCCCTTGGGTCACGCGAGGTCAACTAAGCGTTTGGATAGTTCTTTGAAAAGCGTATGAGCACTCGGACCCCACGGCCCAAGAGTTTCAACCCCAAACAGCTCAAAAATATAATTGCCGACGAGGTTGTTATAAAGGTCTACCAATCTTCCACGGAAATAAAGACATACCGTCCGGTCTCTTACCATCGTCGCGTGCCAGGCCATAAGGTTCCAAAACAGCCGGAACGCCGACGGTGACAAGGGTAATGTCGTTAATGTTCGCGTGCTCTATGCGTCCCGCGCTTCGACTGCATTACAGGTCGTGGTGACCGAGGTTGTTGACAACTTCGCCACAGTGGCAGCGATGAAGAGAACAGCACGGAGCGCCAAGGCGTAGGGCAACAGCTAGGCGGAAAGTAGTATCGTCGAACAAGGTGCACGACGGCAGTGCGGAAGCCAAAGACCTGACTTCCAATTCCTTACAGCCAGCAGGAGGCGCGCACGCTCCGCAATAGTAACTGATGTTAGCATTAGGTTTTCCTGGACTACTTTGCAGAACGAATCATCCCACCGTCTCTGGGAAGTTGGGTTGTCGGGTGGATTTGTATTCGGTCAAGCGAGTCTCCAAGCATCTATAGCCTCAATGAAGCACGGCACTTTGATATCAATCAGTGAGAGAGAAAGGATAGTCTTGATTAATTTCTCAGTAATAATAAGAATAATAAGATTTATTTTCTCGGCACAATATATCATAATTACATTTTCTAGGGTAAAGGTAAGCTTATTGTGGGAGACTGGTGCCTAAACTAGGCTTGGGGCCTGTATTTCAGGACACCAGGACTCCACCTTTAGGTTTGAATAACATTTTTATATTTACCTGATGCTCTCAAACAGTTGTCGCGATTATTAACAATATTTATATTTTAAATTCTATACAGTGTTAGTATGGTTAGTATTATGTGGAAAAATTTAAGAATGTATGGAGTGCGTGTGTGTGTGTGTTGTCGTGCAGTGAGTGAACATGTGGAATTTAGTTGTAAGTGTAATTGGAGAACAATAAAATTACTTCATAGCCTGAGCTTCACCGGGACATCTAGGATTTTTCAGTCTCAAGGTAGTTTAATTGTTGAATCCAACCAGTGTTGGAGCATCGTCATCATCATCACCATCAGCCTGCGTCAATCCAATGCTGGACAAGCACTTCTACACTTTGGAACGCCTGATGAATATCACATAGCAGCGAGGGGTCTAATTAGCTTCAATTAGTTTGTAATATGTCCGGCCTCAATGACATTTCACTTGTCCAAAAATCCTCTTACTGTTCACACCTAATTAAATTTCATCTAACTTGCATTGAGCATCCAGAGTTTAATTCCTTCCGGAGTCTCCCTTTATTCTCGCACATGGTCCATCGAGCCCGATAAAATATAATCTAAAGAAGATCAGCGGTCTTAAGCAAGAAAAAGGATAAAAACTAACATCCACGTGCAGTGGAGGTTAATTGCCGGTGAATTGGATTGATTTCAAGCAAAGTTAGTCAGTGGTGTACAGTTACAATTAACACTAATATCGTCACCCAACACTCAGGTAGTATATATAAATAGTCATATTAAGGTCAGTACTATTTTATTGTATTACCAATTATATTGTGTTAGATTAAAATCATTAGGTACTTGTTGCATTGTGATTAGTAGAAAGGTCATAAATAGGTAGAATCGTGTTAATTTTGTTATAGAGGTATTTATATTATATTTATTATATTATTATTATATTTATATACCGAGGTGGCAGAAGAAACGTCGAGAAAACATAGTCAAAAGCCGGCTGCGTGAACCGGAAACGGGATTGAATCGTCTTTTGCTTTGAGATAGAGAGGGTGTATGTGTTAGGAGGCTATGCTGCTTCATAATTGTATGTTATATAAATAGCTGGCGTACTGTCAGAACTTTCACTTCTTTATATATACGGGTAGTAGGGTATCGAAAAGGATGGCTATATAGCACTTTCAGGATCGCTCTCTGTGCTCTTTCCAATTCAAGATTAGCGCATTTAGGGGCACCACCCCAAGAGGTGATCCAGTAAGTCAGTAAAGATTGAGCGAGAGCAAAGTGTCTTAAAAGATATTAATTTTCGCAGCCTGTTACTCAATACGTTAATGTGCTCGTGAAGTTTTAGTGCACTGTCCATGATAATGCCTAGGTATTTCACATTATCTACTTTTTTGATGTCAGCGCAAGTACAGGTCGGCGTCGCACACGTGTGAGCTATGATGGATTGTGGATTACCTACCGAAGTTTCCCTTTTTTTTTTGTTTTATGGAAAATGCAACATATTTGGTTTTCGTAGCATTTAGGGTGAGGATATTATTTCGTAGCCATTCCGATACCATGCCGAAGCCCATCTGAGCATGCTTATAGACCTCACTCCACGCGAAAAATCCATTTCTTTACTCTAGCGTTGGTGGGCCATGTAAAAGTCAGACTGCCGATCCCCGGAAGTCTGACTCACGCTTATTTTCACCTACTTTTAATATTTTCAAACTGTTATTAAAGGGGTGACCAGATGGGTGCAAACCAACGTCCCAACCAAGGTCTGGATCTTGCTAGTTTCAATCCGTGTAGACAGCAGTTGTAAACCATGACCTTCAAGCCCTTGGTTGGGAGGCGCATTTTCCCAACCACCGAACGTGTTGGCGCGTAGTTTACATCCATGTAGCCGGAACACAAACCAAACACCAAGGTCACCTTGGTTGGAACGCTAGTTTGCAACCGTCTGGTCACCCCTCTAAACGACTTCCTGTGGAGCACTCAAATTACATAATTTAAATGTTGCCGCATAAAATAAACTCGGAAATTTAATCGAATACTAGGCTGTTATCAAACCTAACACTAGTATATGTATAATTAACAACTTTTCACATTATTTGCGATAAACTGGTGAAGGGTATTTTCATGGTATTAAAATATTTTTATTCAATTATGAATTACTAGGTTTTACTCGAGACTTCGCCCGCTTGTAATAGTTACTTTAGGCAGTATTAAAAAAAAATATGTATATTGATTCTTATTTTGCAAATACAATATACACAAAATGCTGTGGTTTGCGGCAAATAATTACTTAAACTTTTTTTAATTTATAATTTAATATCACATTTTTATAAACTACTAGCTGTTGCCTACCGCTTCGCCCGCTTACATAAAATATAGCATATGCCACTCAGGAATAAAGTTGCTTTCTACCGGTGAAAAAATACAAACTTTGCCTCTTTATAGTATTAGTGTCGATATTTTTTGTTTTACCATCCTTAGTTAACACATGAAAGACTGCGGATTTCATATTCGTGACCACGCGACATAGAGTTGCCCATGAAAAAAACAGTTTTTGGCAAAATATACACCCGCAACTTTAAACGTCTATCCTTGGGCTTTGTTAATTGTTATTGTAAATGCTGTTTTAAAGGGAAACTGTACTATTTTTAACTGAAACTTCAAATCGGTTGAAATTATTGGAATACGGGGAAATAAAACATTTTGTCCTTTTGCCATTCTAGTCATGATTATAGCTTTTTATAATGTTGCGTCCCAGATGAGTAATTTGTAGCCGTGTACCATTACACAGCCTTGGTGCGTCAAGGTTTCTCAAAAATAGGACTAGAACACCAATTTTGAAATCTCGACTTGTGGGAAGGCACTCCTGGTAATTCTAAAGAGCTGAGAAACTATAGGGTACGATGTCAGTGTCTAAAATATTGACTACTGAAGAGTACTCGACAACATCCCCTCTCCGCGTCTGACATAATTTGTTCGTTTGTCTGGCCTACTGTCTTATTAGACGGCGCCAAAATTGCCCTTTCACCCCACCATTTTCGATTGCCCATACTTATTTCGAGATCAGAATAGACATTTTTTTTTTAAATCATCCGAGTTTTCGACGATTTCACATAATTCAGTGTAATCATGCCGTTACTGTCTGTTGGGATACAATCATCTCCGATTCTTAGAAGAGCAGCCGCATATTGCTTGAATATCAGTTGTACTCACATATTTGTAATCAATCAAAACATTTTTATGTTTATAATACAGACGTTTTCAAACTGGCATTTATTTCATCTGCCAGTGTATCCCTAGTAATAACGGGCTAAAAGCTAGCTCACCAGCTAAAAGCATCAACATCTCCCTCCCATGATATAACGGTTCGAGCTAGTGCTTCGATTGCTCTTTTGTGGGACATCGTACACTCATCCCAATCCTACAGCTTACACACTTTTGAAACATTCTTTCGCGTTTTCCGCTTTTGCTTAAGTATGTTACAAACAGGCATTTCATCATGAGCTAAGTTCAATGGCAGTTTAAGAACTGAGTGCGCTGTTCGTCCTACACTAAGAAGTTTAGCAGCTATTCTAGAGCAAGCTAAGCAACTTTTTTATCTACTTTGTAACTGTGTCAGACTAATTTTTGTTCTGGGTTCAAAAGTGGAAGGAAAAGTGGAAGAGATAGCAAGCAAGAGATAAAAAAAGCAAGAAAAAAACAAAGAATTACAACTATTAGTAGGTAAATGAGATGTAAACAAAATTAATTAGTAACAAATTTAAAGGTGGTTGAGGTCTAAATAATATTAAAACAAAGACGGCAGTGGGCCACATGTGCATAAATAGTCATTGCCAAACAAGCGTGTCTTCGACATAGTTTTTAACATGACGCCAAACGCTTTTTGTGGTTAGGACACACTTAATGAGTTTTGAACTTTCCCTCGCTAAGTTTAGTTACCGTCGTTGGCAGTTTGTTATAAAAGCGTATGCTACGAATAACTTAGTGGTCTTAGCTAATCTTCATTTGGGTAATAAAGTTTCGTGTTTACTATGCGTATTTTTGTTATGAAAATCGCTTCTAATTTTTACCCGTTTATCTACTTTGTAACTGTGTCAGACTAATTTTTGTTCTGGGTTCAAAAGTGGAAGGTTCAAAAGTGAAAGGACCTTCGTTTTTGTCGCTCTTAGAGAAAAGCGAAAAACGCGAATGTGTTTCTTGTTCTCGTGCCCGCCCGGTTTCTCGTCAGCTGTTCATCATTACTTCATCGCCAAGTCGTTGTGTAATTTACCTTCGTTCGATGGTATTTTGTTGGTATACGGTGATGCAATATGGTTTTTTATGTTTTTCGGATTGTTTTTTGGTGGTTTGACATTCTATTTGGTGTATTATTTAATAAGGAAAAAATTCGGCGTGAAAAAATTAGTAGTCAGTCAGTTTGTTTTTAATTTTTAATTTTCATCATTTAAATTCAATTACATTTTTAAATTATTTTTAAACTTAATCACAAATAAAAACATTTAAAAATATAAAAAATACGAGTAGTAGTCCACATAAGTAATAATCTTGTCTACGGCATTGTCAACTTCTGGCCGTATCTGGACCCACTCCCTTTATCTTTTTTTTTTCGGAGATATTTATTTTCCCGTTGTAATTTTATAACTTTTTTTGCAGCTAAATCTTTTTTCAATTTAATTTTTCGGGTGAATCAAAAACTGATTCGGAGTCAGAAATTTGCACTTGGTCTAATGATGTAGGGGAAAGCCGTAAATTCTTGAGGGCACATTCTGAAAGAATACTACAAGGAATAGTCGACTTCTTTAAAAAACGTTTTCCTGCTTTAGTCCTATAAATATCATCAGCTTGAAAGTGTGCAAAGCAGATAAACGAAGACTACAAATTCAACTGAACCTAATTTATATTTGAATACTAATCTGCACGTAATACCTAAGTGCTAACGAATGACAGAATGCTTAACGACAAAACTTCCCGATGAAAACTACCCAATGATTTGCTGACATTTCTTGCTGAGTTTTTACAGTATCGAAAAACACACGACGTTATAATTTTTGAATTTGACGGAATTCATTGATATAATTTAAACAAAAAAGAAAAAAACATTAAATAAAATATTCAAAAAAAAAAAACAAACAGGAATAAAACACCATGCAAGCACCACAAAAACCAGATTATTACCTTATAATCTGGTGAAGGGAACATCTGCATGTTTTAGTCCATGATTGTAAAATGAAAAGGCTTTTAAATATGTTTTCTAACATACTATTACGATATTAGAAGCTATTAAAGTGCTTGGACAACCAGTAATTTTACTTACATGACTACAGAATTATTATTTACCTCCAGATTCACTTTGATTTGAATTTATAAGCGCCGCTCTCACACTGCATGAACGTCAAAACTGCACCCCTGCATTTCTATTGTCTCCGCTAATAGCTGTATTATCCAAAAAAATAATTATTTTATTGTGATCATTTGTCCAATTCCAGATTTGCATGACTCAAGTGTATTCGACTAGCCTATAGGGTCTGTTTCTCATACTACCTTATATTTTTTGTTATATACACACACAATAGATTTTTTACAGGTATAAATAAACCCAAGTTAACAAGTGTAGTCACACAATGACAGTCAGTATATACATACAAAAAGGTTATATATCACAGTACCGTGGAGAATCAATAGTGCGTCTAGCACTCACACACACAAACGATAGCACCGCCCTATTCATAGAAAAAAGGTTGAACACGAGCGTCCCTACAGCGGTCTGCGGCCCTGTAATTGGTCGACAGATGCATGACGCATTGCCTTATTTGGTAGTGCCGTGTCCGAGGCTCCCATCAAACCGAATTTCCCCCTTCCCCTCTCATAACCTGTAGGGAGGAGGGTATCAGTACGTACGTACTGATACCCCGATACGCAGATACAGGTTAGTATAATTAATGTGAACTAAAGACCATCAATTCCATACATGTCTGTTTTTAATCAGAGATAATGTTTTGACAATTTGAATGTTTCAAGTATTTTTTTTTTCATTTCATAAATAGTGTACCGCAACCGAAATTGACCTATACCAATTTTAAAAAGTCATTATAATAATAATAATAACTTTATTGAAACAATTAAAAACCTTATAAACAAAGTTAGTTAGATTTTTATTTTATTTTATTGTGGGACAATAAACAGCTACAATATACATAGCTATAGAAAAAAAAAACAGTACAAACTAGTTTACAATATTGCAGCCCACTGCATTATCCATATTGACGCATAAGATTGCCGGCAGTAAATGCCGCTGGATAAATAAATTTACTATATATCAGATCATTACTATAACAATTGGTCGAAAATTACATATACAATTATTAAAACAAGCAAAAACGTGCATTAAATGAAATTTAAATTGTAAATTAAATTAAATTTTAAAATTACACATTAAATTGAATTGTACATGAAATTAAATTATAAAAATAAAGAACAATACATAAAAATTAAAAAAATAGTTTTTACGAACATACAAAATACTTTATTAAAGAGAAGGGATACAGAGTCAGTATATCGATTTCTTTGAATTTATTTTTGAGGGACTCGCGAGGACCTATTTTATAGATAGTCCGGATCTCCTTTGCAATATGAAAATTGAGTCTACATCAGCTGCAGATGTCTTATGCATCTTACTGTGGGGACAGTAAGATGCATAAGACATAAATACATAATACTGTGGAAATAAGCATAGTAAACTTACCTGCTTTGCTACATAGCTTTGGCTACATCTGTAAATTGCCTTGTTTTTCTTACTGCATATTTCTTTAATTATTTAAATTTCTTGTACAGTAGTGGTACATAAGCGGACTCAATTAATGCATTCTCTGCCAGTCAACCTTTGGGTTAAAAAGACAACACTGTGGTAGGTGTGCACAATAAATAAATAGCAGATATGCGAATATGCGGCTGAGCCTAATTTACCTGAGAGAATTCTAACATGAGCGCAGTGAGGCGCTGTTTAGAATCAATAGTTATACCTAAGAATACAGTTTTTTCCGTAATAATATCAACTTTTTTGCCATCAAGAATTAGACTGACGCCAACTTGAGGACATTCGGTAATGAAAACTTTTTTAGTTTTATTCGCATTTAATAAGAAATTAGCTGCGAACCATTTCGAACAGCCAGACTTTCGTTGACTTGCAAGACATCCGCATCTTTTCTATCTTCTTTAAAAATAATCGTATGTGTCTATAATATAAAATAGTGTGCAATAAAAACGAACCGAGAATTTCAATTTACAGCTTGACGACCAATGACCAATACGTTGTGTCGGCGACGTATTGCGCTGAGTCGTGGTGTCATGTAGCCTTCCGCGGAAGCGCCGATACACGACTCCCGTCGGCCAAAATTCTTCCTTAATGAAAGTGTCCAGATGTTGAGTCGGTACCCGTACAACAAAAGATTTGAAGTTATCTTGTGACGCGACTCCAACCTTTCAACTCTCAGGATGAACCTGGTCTTCATCTTTATGTATTCCACGACATCCTCTACGTTCGTGGAGTGATGCAGACGTGACACGTACAGCTGCGTCGATGGAATAG
Organism: Mythimna pallens; assembly: GCA_961205895.1. Lineage (NCBI taxonomy): Eukaryota > Metazoa > Arthropoda > Insecta > Lepidoptera > Noctuidae > Mythimna > Mythimna pallens. The sequence goes on from OY540824.1 coordinate 5,451,340, forward strand.
CGGGACGTAGCAACATGTTCGGACCTGTCAATGCGGTACCGCACTGATTGCGATAAGCAGGCTTCTTCTTCTTCTTTACTACACGAACGAAGCCTTCTTCATCGACCTGTCCTTGGCTTGTTACCGGAGGTAACGAGCTTCGAACGTGGACGGAGGGCCCCTGGGTACCCCCCTCACTTGCTTTGATGGCCGCTGATTTTTCGCTGGAGTAGCAACAACGGCAGCAGAGTAAGCACGTGACGCGCTCACTTTGTCGGTGCCCCAGAGACGGGGGACGCGGGTAGGGCGGGGCGCATTTTTGCATCACTTGCAGTGACGGCGGCCGGCGACGAGTCCAATTTTGCTGACTCGAAACTCCGCTGCGATGCATTCAATGCGCCGTGACTGGTGTTGATGTTGGTAGTCCGCTCGTGTGACCTACATACCGTATTGCGTAAATCTGCTACCTCGGTACGTAGATCGCTGATGATGGTTTGCGATGCTTCCAACTTCAACTGCATCTCGGCCAGGCTTGATCTGAGGGTTGTGATGTCCCGCAGCAGTCTGGTGACGTCGACGTGGTCGAATGTGACGGGGGGCAGCTTGCGCAAATCCTTCGCCACGAAAGTCGGCACGTCATCTGGGTCGGTCTCCTTGAGCACTTTGATAATGTCCTGGAGACTCCTCTCTCCTTTTTCATCCCTCCTACGGGACGGCATTCGGTCAGCCATGTGTAGCGACTCGTACAGCAGTGTTTTCGCTCTGCGGATCTCCTCTTCATTGAAGTTGGACGTGCAGATCTGGATCACACTGACCTCGTCCATGACATTGAGCTAATACTGCAGGAATGCCAGGACCTCGTTCGCCACAAGTTCTTCCGAACGCATGATGGCAGCGGCACTTGCCGCGTTCGGCGCAAATTAAATAATAATTTTCGCGTACAGTGCAGGCGCGTCCGCTTTCAACGATTGATCGCACAGCACTGAAAACTAAAGGTTGACCACAACATCATTTAAGATTGAAACCAGATCGTCAACCGAATTGGCCTCCTTCATCACCTCCCAGTCAACCAGAGATGCGTCCTTCTTGCAAAACAACGCCTGTACAGAACCCTCGGTTTCGGTTTCGGAGGTTTAAGGATATAGGAGAGGAAAATCATATCGTGATGAGAGAAGCATAGGAAGAGACGAGGTGAGGATAAGGTCGAGCCAGGTGTCGTCACCCGCGACGGTATGGTGAGTAGGTTTAAGTGGTAACACATGTTGACTAGCCGACTCAAAAAGATGAAGAAGCTTCCGGGATCGAGAAGAGTTTTGGACAAGGAGATTTGTGTTGAAATCACCCATTATGATGTGGTGTACCAGTCCGATCATTCCGTATAAGTACGAAACCAGTGAGAGTGTAAATGATGGACAGACGATGCGGTTTGAGCCAAGTATCGGGGATCAAGATAGCGTGAACGTTGCTATCATTAAACGTATCGTACAGCTGACTGTAGTGACTGGCAATGCTCTGAGAATTGATACGACACAGATTCATTATCTAAATAGATACAATCATACAATTTCAATTACAAAATTTTCAAAAAATTTTCCTCAGTATGACCCAAGCGGTACATTTTGTCTTCTACTTTAATTACATGTCAGATGCAGTCACTTCATTGCTGAGGAGATTCGTTTATTTTAAAAGTTTTATTATTTTTCGCTCCGTGCCCCTTTATCTGTGTAACACTAACTCAATCGGGTTAAGCTCACAATACTAAGGGGGCAAGCGTAAAATTGTGACAACCCGTATACTACATGTATCGTCAACCAACCACTTATTTTTCTCAAAACTCTTCCTTTCTTTTCGGGCAATTTCTAATAGCTCCGATTTCAACATAGCTTTCTCAAATTGAATATTTTTTCCTTTCAGTCAGTCTTGAATTTGACCCTTACGCTAATTTGAAGTTGGTAGAAGTTCTCCTTTTCTTGAATTGTATAGAGCGTTATCGATGACTAGCATCAAGTTTTATTTTAAATTGGGGAGAATGTTTTTCAACCACTCTTCATTTAGTCCCGTGTTCATCTCTTTATGATAATCATCTAGCCCTTTTTTCACTTTAAATATTAGCAACCATTGCATGCTTGTTGGGCCTTTTGAACCCAGTTGTCAATCCTTTCAAGAAAGCTCGACGGGATGGTTTTACGAATATGTTCTGGTCAACGACGTTTATATAAAAAGAGGCTGCTGAATTCAGCAGTTACCTAGGAGGAGAGCCGATGCAGTGGTGTTCTGTTTTATTTTCCTTAGGTATCGATGACGCCACAATACTATGTCTTCTCTGTCCATTAACGCATTGCGGCTTTTGTTGGTCATGTACTTAAGATGTTTCAATATCTTATGTAATGTAGATCTTAAAAAGGATGGTAATTCTGGTTCATTATTTACAACTTATATTACCTAAAAAAAAATGATAAATAAGTCATAAGGTATTAATACAAACCAGCATTGTAGGTAATAATAATAATAATGTTTATTATACCCAAAAAGATTGTACAAAAGAAACTTAAAATGTAGTATAAGCTATTATAAATACAATACAGTATAATAGGTGCATCTGTAACCGAACTAGGTAAAAACCTGTATCTCGGTATACAGCGCCAAACCTCTCAGAAAATTATTTGCATACAAAAATTAAGCTAACGAGTACAGCATTATTTGGATTCAACAATAAAAACAAAAAATAAAAAACAATAATAATAAAAATAAAGTTAGATAAACTAAAAGTTGGTGTGTGTGTAGATATAGAGTAATTAGCAAAGAACAAATTAGAAATTGCACAAAGGGCCCCGTCTACCTCGGTACGATAAATAATTTTTCTGTGTCATCATAAGTTAATGTCAATAAGTACTTTTTCACCCTGTCTTTGCAACGAACCCTATTAAGCGAATAAATATCCAGAGTATAGTTTATTTTATTACAGACATGGGGACCCAAAAATACAAAAAATCTTCTAATAAAAGACGTTTTCGGTTTATGTACACGAGTACATACTACATAATAATTGTTTCCTGCGCCTGTGTGTAAGGTTGGGGTCATATGCTAATTCTTGATGTTGCTTTAAAATTATAGTTAGTATGTAGAGCTGTCTGATAGTAAGCACCTCACAGTATTTATATAGCTCTACAGTGGGAAATAACCGAGGCTTAAAAGCGGAGACCTTCAAAATGGCGCGTTGAGCGATCTCAACACTTGCAGTTCCGAAAAAGCCGGGTTTCGAAAAGGCTTCAGCACCGTAGTATACCGTATACATAAGCTGCGGCAGGTTACACAAAAGACTGAGGAGTATAATGGGCTATCTCGGAGTTTTCTTACATATTGCTCGCAGAACAGATGATTTATGAGGCCGAGAGGTTCTTGAGTGGCGACCGCGTACTGGAAGAGGCAGCGTTGGTAGGCTTCCACAAGGTGGAACGATGACCTGGTGAATCCAATGGATGCGAGACGCACAGGAACAGTCGTTGTACACGTTGTACATTTAGGAGAGGCCTATATTCATGAATGATGATTTTTATTTACATTTAAAAATACTAACTATAGTTACAATAAAATAAATAATAATAAAAACCCTACACTAATTACAACTAAAACTAAAATAAGGCGTCATAAAACTCTTTCACATCGCTGTCGACTGGGAATGTGCCCAAAAGACTGGCGGCCTAGCCACGCTGTATGGCAATGCTTATCCTCTGTCCGAGGTAAAAGCCAGCTCTTTGGTCACGCGAAGTGTCAACTAGACGTTTTGACAGATCTTTGTACAACTTGTGAGCACTCGGACCCCACGAATCGAGAGTTTCAACCCCAAACGGTTCGAAAATATAACTTCCAACAAAGTTATTATATTTTCGCCGCTTGAGGGCCACTGCGGCTGCGGAGAACGCAGCCGCAGCGACAGCACTAGCACAACATGACGAGTTAGGAAGATGGGAAGGCGCAAGAGTATCGACACAAGTAGCGTCCCATATTAAAGGCCTACTCATCTTCCATGGGAATAACGACACGCCGTCCGGTCTCTTGCCATCGTCGCGTGCCAGGCCATGGGGTTCCAATACAGCAGGCGCGCACACTCCGCAGGAGCAGTAGATGTTTCAATAATTTTTTTTTTAACTACTTTGCAGAGCGGCTTTTCCCACCGTATTTAGGAAGATGGTTCATCGGGCGGATTAGAATTCGGGCAAGCTAGTCTCCAGGTATCTATAGCCTCGACGAAGCACGGCACATTGAAATCAATCAGTGAGGGAGATTTTTTTTTTTTTTTTTTTCGGTGGGAAAATCATCTTATGACATCCCCCGCCCTTGGATGGGGCGGGAGATAGTTTCAGACTTTTACTGACTAAAAACCCACTCCTGTTCCTTCGTTGCCTTCGTCCCAGGACCCCGGGTTTCGTTTTCACACTACCCATGGCCCCAGTAGGCTTCGACCCTGCTGGGCCCCTACGATTTGCTGACATCTCCCTGAGGCGCGCGTGGAACAATACGCGCCGTCGACGACTTGGGCTCGGTCCGGACGGTTACCGGACGGTCGGACGGCGGGCTACCCATTGCTCGCCGTCCGCAAGCCCGCGCCTACGGTGGCCGGAAATCGGGATCGGAATCCCGGCGGCGATTTGGGCGTGAGGACCGTTGCCTCACGCGATCAGCCGCCTCCTTTGCTAGCATTACTGCTTCGCAGAAGGAAGCGACCGCCTGCCACTCCTCCTCGCTACGGACCATGGCCTGTACCAAGGCCCGACGCGAGAGATCGCCGCCGCCGATCGCCCACACGAGGACACGGCGTTGCTCTGCCCAAGCGGGACACACCTCCACCTTATGCTCCACCGTGTCCTCCGGGCGGTCCACACAGTGGCGACACCCGGGCGTCGCTTCCGCACGAATCCGGTGCAGGAACTTCCCGAACTTACCGTGTTCGGTGAGAACCTGCGTCATACGGTAGGTGAGGACGCCGTGAGGTCTTTCCAACCACGCCTCAAAGAGGGGACTTACCGCCATAATTGTGGCGTGCTCAATCAGTGAGGGAGATAGGATATTCCTGATCTGATTTCCCCTAATTTAGATTCGGTCTGTGTCAATAATAATTTTGAATCCAAATTAAAGGCAGAAATATTACAATTATCAATTTTCTGTGTGTGGTTAAGGTCTTTTTAGTTGCCAAATTCTTTGGGTGCACAGAGGCACCTCTCCAAAATATTCAGTGATGTCGAAGGTTGACATGCAATGTTATGCGGCAGCAGTGATGTGGTGGAAGACACCACCACATCACTGCTGCCACATAACATTTATGTTGGATGTATGATGTATGTATATAAATAGGTACAAATGTTCCACTTATTCACTAATTAAATAATTTAAAAGAAACATTATTGTAGAAAAAACCTGACAAAAACACTGAAAAATGTCACCTGTGACAGATGTTGTCAGCGGCAGCTGGCTGCTTACAATTGCAATTGCTTGCGAAAAAATTAAGAATTTTAAGTAATTATTCAACTCTGAAAAAAATCGATAAACAAAATTTGTTTTCCTATGTATTTTTTTTAAATATTAGCTTTAATTAGTTTAATATTAGCTTTGATTAATAATAGCTTTAATTTATCATTAAGTATTAATCAAGCCCTACACTGAAAAAACCACAACTCAATACGTAACGAGCCTAACTTTTAACAATCATTTTACTTTTTTTTTTTAACTAGAATAAGACATTTATTTATGACTTGAATCTACATCTACAATTAATTGATAAAAAAACACTTAACTAATTAAAACTATATATACACTAAGACAAAAACTACTAGCTAAAATATGGCGTCATAAAATTCCTCCGCATCGCTGTCGACTGGAAGTGTGCCCAAAAGGCTGGCGGCATTGCCACGTTGTATGGCAATGCTTAATCTCTGACCGAGGTAAAAGCCAGCCCTTGGGTCACGCGAAGTGTCAACTAAGCGTCTGGATAGTTCTTTGAAAAGCTTATGAGCACTCGGACCCCACGACCCAAGAGTTTCAACCCCAAACGGCTCAAAAATATAACTTCCGACGAGGTTGTTATACTTCCGCCGCTTGAGGTTCTCCGCAGCCGCAGCGGCAGCACCAGCACAGCACGAAGAGCTAGGAAGATGGGATGGCGCAAGAGTGTCGACACAGGTAGCGTCCCACACTAAAGGCCTACCCATCTTCCACGGAAATAAAGACTTACCGTCCGGTCTCTTACCATCGTCGCGTGCCAGGCCATGAGGTTCCAAAACAGCCGGAACGCCGACGGTGACAAGGGCTCGTCGGATGATGTCGTTAATATTCGCGTGCCGTGCTATCCGTCCCGCGCTTCGACTGCATGACAGGCCGTGGTGGCCAAGGCTGTTGACAACTTCGCCACAGTGGCAGCGATGAGGAGAACAGCAAGGAGCGCCTAGGCGTAGGGCAACAGCTAGGCGGAAAGTAGTATCGTCGAATAAGGTGCCAATATTCGACGACGGCAGTGCGTGAAGCCAAAGACCTGACTCCCAATTTCCCACAGCTGGGAGGCGCGCACGCTCCGCAGTAGTAGCAGATGTTAGGATTAGGTTTTTCTGGACTACTTTGCAGAGCGGTTCATCCCACCGTCTCTGGGAGGTAAGGTTGTCAGGCGGATTTGTATTCGGGCAAGCGATTCTCCAGGCATCCATAGCCTCGGTGAAGCACGGCACTTCAAAAGGAATCAGTGTGGAAGTTAGAATGTTCCTGATTAATTTATCAGTGCTGTGAACCGAAGATATGAATGCCGGTAAACTAATACTGGTAATTTTGCGGACGCCAAGGCCTCCCATACGGATGGGAAGAGTAACTTGATCCCAAGCTCGATCGTCCAAGGTCATATTTAAAATTAAAGTAAGTGTATGTCGGATAATTTGGTCCATTTTTTCCAAAAGGTGAAGGTGCTTCCATAAGTGGGAAGCACGAAGGAAATATATTAATTTAGGACCGAAACAACAATAACGACTTAGGGTAATGGCCGAATGCATGTTAATTTGGAGTCTTTCCGAAACGTCATTGAAATTTTGTATTTTTTCCTCCACAAAACTGGGAAAGGAATCCTCAAAGATTGGGGAGCCAAGGAGACGAAGAGAACTTTTATCGATAATTTTGATTGCAGGGGCTATTGCATTGAATTTTGGAAGAGTCAGATGTCTGTCAGTACTGTCAGAGAGGAATAATTCACATTGAGAGAAGTTGAATTTAGAATTTAGTTTTCGAAAGATTGGGTGTATAGCTAAGCTAAAGATCACTGGCCCGAGTGGGTCACCTTGTTGACAGCCAACAGCGGATTCTAAAAGGTTGTCCCGAAAGAGTAATTTAGATGGTTGTCTATAACATTGCCAAAGAAAACTATAGATTTGAGGTATTTCTTTTTTAGTTTCTACCAGCAAGGTGTCCCTATTAACCGAATTAAATGCATTTTTTATGTCAACCTTAAGGATAGCCTCTCCTTTGCCAGAATTTAGATAGGTCGATAACGCGTGTACGGCAGCCTCACAGCACCCTTTGGAGCCGTAACCAAGCTGAAGGGCCTGAAATTTTTCCGAAACGACCTCACCATAAAATTTGCAACAAATCTTGGCTGCCATACGACGGTAGGTAGTTCCCACGGCAATGGGACGAATACCGCCATCCCTCTTGCGCAAGGCATATAAATTAGCCCCGTACAAGACGTCGATGATGGTTTCGTTCACCTTGCCAGAGAGCATTAGGTTAATCAGAGCCCTGAGCTCCTTCAAAAGCAATTCACCAGCTTCCCCGGCGCCTGAACAGGTAAGGTCCTTTAGGTGCTGAGGACTGAGGCCATCGAGGCCGCCAGCAGAGCCGCTCCGGAAAGAGCAAACGGCTGTGATCACTTCTCGACCTGTAATGGTGAGGGTGTGAATTGCCGGATCAGAGGGGTCGGGAAAAGAAAGGCCATCCGCTGGGGCAGGGTGTTTTCTCTCCAGATCTGCGAGAGTATCTGGAGAACACGGCGCCACCACATCACTACTAAAAAGAATCCTGGCTGCTCCGCTGATGTCACCTTCCCCCAACTTTGTTTCTACCAGATGGGATATACCTTTTGAAGGAATAAACCTCTGTAACGGTAATTTTGAAACTAAATGACAGGCCGAAACATTACAGTTATCTTTAATTTGTGCAGTTAAAGCCTTTTTTGTTGCTAAATTCTTTTGGACGTGTAAAATTCTGTAGGGGAAGGTGAGCAGGTGTTCCCAAGCACTTTGCGAGTTCTCCCGTTCTGCAAGGCGAACGCATCTTGCTAGGTTTTACGCCACAAGAGGTCTAGCTCCGCGGGGAACTCGCTTTAAAACTGGGCAAGAGTTTTTGAATTTTGAAAGAATTTTCCAAAACGGATCTTAAGATGATGTAGTAGGTGTTGGAAATGGTGTACTTACAGGATCCGAAGTGGGTGCATTTTGGGATTTATGTACCTTCCCAATATGCACACTCAGACCCCGCTTACCTTTGAAAAATCGTGCCTGGGTGCACAGAGGGCACCTCTCCAGGATGTTTAAAGGTTGACTGGCATTGTTTTCAACCACTTCACTGTTGTCGCTAAGCATATGTATAAAATTTACACTTATGCACTAACTTATTTACAATAAATATAGCTAAATAAAAGGAAAATCACTAAAAAATAAACACTGACAAAAAAAATCGTTCGAATGTCACAGAGAAAATTACAACACGTGTCAACTGAAACAGCGCAGTCGCGTAGGCGGCCTGGGGCGCCGCAACACCGATCATTTTACTTAGTTTATTAACCCCCTGTCATGTCACCCCTTGTCATGTCACCCATTGTCTTGTTATTGTGTCTCTAATTACGGTACTCAAAAGGGTTAATATAATAGAAATACTTACTATGTGACAGTGTGTCGTAAGGTAATAGGTATTTCATGGAAATTTGGTCTAACGAGGCAGTATAGCTTTGATAATTTAATTCCGCACCATCTAGCTGCAAAAAAGTATTGTAATATAGACTACTTAAGTGTGCGGTGTTCTAAAAAGGCGATTCAAGGCGATCGTGAAGCGATACGTCACGAATGGAACAATCAATTGATACTCTATTGCGGTGTCCTACGTGACCAACCGCACGTAAGTGCGGTGTGTCGATGAGGTGCGGTGCGGAGCGGCGGCTTGTTTTAAGTGAATTGTGAAAAATTCACGCGCACGTAGGTCATGGCCGCCGCGTCGCGTTGATTTCACGTAAACCGCATCATATCGCTTCGCGATTGTGTTTGCGTTCAAAATTGCCTACGTACGACACCGCGTCAGTAATACGTTCTCAAATTTTGCTACACTTGCGGTGACTTTCATACTGCTGAAACCTTAAATCATTTTCTTCGACACTCTACAGCACTGTGCTGTAACGTGTATAATCGTATCATATTACAGAAATTACCTTTTACATCCACACATCTCATTCAATAATTTTACTATTTAAAAACCGAAGTTCAGATTAGTCAAAAGACGCATTCTAAAGAACGTTCACTGGAATCATTTGTTGCCATTATCTAGTTTGAATCGTGTTCTTTGAGCATGAGTTTCGTTAGGTTGATTAAAAAAATGTGGTAACAAGGGCGAATTTCAAAAATCTTGTAGCTGTCCTTGAAAGTACTTTTCAATACTTACATGTGGTGCTCGCGGAAAATTAATATTCTGATGGTGAAGGCACATGTTAATAGCGCTCAGATCAGCATTATCTACCCATCATCAGAGAACTATAGTCAGCACTCAATCCATCCAGCAAAATCGGTATGATCCAAACATCAGTGAGCTTCAATATCGGATAATTGTTTTGTCAAAAATGCATATTTGGATATATAGCTTTCCATACAATCGAAGTTTTCTAACTTTAAAAGTTCTCGCTAAATATGTATACGTGTTGCCTAACCTTTATCTTCATACGTTTTCTGTAAACTGTTCCAAGCTTCCTGTGTAATCTTCGCATTGTAGACATGGGTAAAACATAACATATTATCGTACGTGCCAGCCAGTCTTTATCAGCATTTACTACATATTTGGAAATTACTCCGCAACAGTTTTTATTTCCCAAGTAATTTCGCACCAAAAACTTCCAGTTAGGATAGTCGGACGACCCAGCTTTTCAATACCATTTATGCCAACTTCAGCTGACACGATTGAGATTTAGGAAGTTTCAAAAGTACTCATCAAATATTTAAACCACTCAACTTGTTAAATAATCTGTAGCACTGTCTTAGCTTTAAAGTAAAAACTTTTGGGCCCATGACCTAATTGAAATAAATGGGGCTTTTCATGGGGATAAAAGTGACTTTATTTTTACTCATAATTGACGTATGTATTCAAAATGGGCCCGCACGGACTTTTTCCATGCGACCATGTGGAAGCATTGTGCGTCATTTGTGCGCAGAGTGCGGGTCAGCTCCAATACCGTTCTGAAAATGATAGCGAGTAGGTTTGACTGTCCTTATGTGCGCCACTGTTGTGACAGACAACTTACATACAGTGTCGCATGTAAGAGACTATTATAAATTTAAATGTTTTGATTTTTGGTGTGATTAAAATTATTGTTATTTGGATTATTGTGATTTTAATGTATTGAATTTATTGTATTTTATATTTATTGTTTTTTTATTGAATTTGATTTATTGTATTATCATTGTATTTTTTGGAATTATTTTGTATTGATTTTAAGCTAATTATTTTATATGGATGTTCTCTAATATGGGTATTACCTGAAAAAAAAAGAATTTTAATTTAATTAAAATTATAAATCAAAGCTGTGATCACACTAAGTTTAAATCTTTGACAGTCATGTGTAAATAAGATTATTCACAGTTGCCAGTGGCACACATGTATGCGACCTCCAATAGCATTATCGCTTTCGATAGTAAGTTTTCTTCGCCGTTTTAACTTTATTTTCCCTAACTTTCTCTTCGTTTTTTTTTTTATATTCTTACACCGAACACATCTGTCGATCCTCCCAGAGCTTTATTTAACAGGGTAAAAGTTACAACAAGATTCGCTCTGGTTTCCTGAGGTATGTTCACAATATTTGCTTATAGCTAGCAGAGCAAACCGCCTCTGAGTAACATGATACCCTTGGCAAGACGCTAAGGGTATCATGTTACTCAGATACTGAGTTGTGAAGGTTAGATAGGCCGTTGTTCGATGTAGTACACTAGTCTTCAGCTGCATCCGATTAGAGTTAAGAGTTAGTTTTTTTTTTGTTTAAATGATATTTATTTTGCAAATAGGTTTTAAAAAACACTTACACGTCAATGTTTTTTTGTCTGTTAAAACTTATTTTTATTTTTTATCAGATCTAGAAAAAACTAAATTAAAAACACAAAGTATACTCAGGCGTCGAAGAACTCCACATCGCTGTCATCCGGAAATGTGCCCAGAAGACTGGTGGCTCTCTGGTCCCACAGTGTCGATAAGACCACCAGAGGCCTACCCACCTTCCACTGCACCAACGTCATACCATCTGGTCTCTTCCCACCGTCACGTACCAAGCCTCTAGGTTCTAATACGGCAATACGCCGGTGGTCCCAGGAGCTCGACGAATAATATCGTTGATGCTAGCGTGCCGTGCTATGTGGCCTGCGCTCCTGCAGCAGGACAAGCCATGGTCTCCGAAGTTGTCGACAGCTTCGTCACAGTGGCACCGATGTGGAGCAACACAAGGTGCGCCTAAGTGTAAACAGGTTGCTAGCCGAAATGATGCGTTATCCATCATAGTGCCTATGGTACATGACGGGCGTGCCTGAAGCCATAAGCCCGACTTCCATTCCCCCACAGCCTTGAAGACGTGCAGACGCTCTGCAGTACTTGAAGACGTATTGATCAATTTGTTACGTATAATACTGCAGAACGGCACATCCTAAGGTCTCTGCGAAGACAAGTTGTCGGGCAAATCCGTGTTGGGACAAGCCCTTTTCCAAGCGTTCAACTCGTCGGACCAACACGGCACCTCAACATCAACCAGTGAGGAAAATAAAATATTCCTGGTTAATGTATTAGTACTGTGCACCGAGAAGAGGAAAGCTGGTAAACATATACTTGAAATTTTGCGGACGCCGAGGCTACCCAGCCGGAAGTGAAGCGTGGCTTGTTGCCACGCTCGGTCTTCCAAGGCCATATTTAGGATTGAAGAAAGTGTGTTCCTAATGATTTGATCGAATTTTACCAAAAGTTGTGGGTGTTTCCAAAGGTGGGAGCGAAGGCTATATGTAAATTTTGGCCCAAAACAAACAGTATAGAATGAGTGTGAAAGCCGAATGCATGTTCATTTTAAAAGTCTTTCCGAGACGTCATTAAAATTTTGTATTTTTGCTGAATGAATTTTGGAAAGAATTCATCGAAAATTGGGGAGCCCAGGAGGTGAAGAGAATTTTTATCAGTGATTTGGATATTTGGTGCTATTGTATTAAATTTTCCTAAAATTGTCTGTCTGTCAGTCGTTTGGGAGAGGTAAATTTAGAATTTTGTAAGGTTAAGTTGAGGCCAAAAGAATTAAATTTATTTTTCAAAAAAGTTAAATCTTTTAAAACTGTGTCTACATTACCTCAAACTAAACTAAATGAAATAGTTTAAACGAGATGAGGCCGGTGTTTCCTGGCTGACTACCCTGAGAAGAAACCCCGAAACAAACTCAGGGTCAGTCGCTTTTAAAGTCCATACAGTAAATACGTATTGGTCAAATCACATGAAAACCATGCAAATTTGTCTGATATGGTATTTTAAAGAAAGAATCAAAATAGAGTTTAGTCTCTGATACAGTTAAGCCATAGCTAATAGGTACATAATTATATATTTTTTAAATTACCTTTGATCAACGAGCAGTATTACGCAATGAGACACACAATTATCACGAGGGGCTTATAAATCAATAACATTCTCCCCTGCCGACTCCCTATCTCCCCAATTCACTGTCGCTACGCTGGCACCGGCTTAATATAAATCACAACATCAAAACCTTCACAGTAATGTTGGGACAGATTTTAGGGTTCGGCATGTAGAAAGGTGTAGTTCAACTGCCTCGCCGTGGTCGCAATTGCGGATGAAGAATGTGAGGTCTTGGGTACGATAACAAGGTCAGGCAGTTTTATTGTTTGTTTTATTTAACCTTATCTTCATCATTTCAGCCGAAAGACGCCCATTGTTGGAAATAGGTAGAAATCAGAAATCTCTATCTAAAATGCAATTGCATCTTGTGTTCACTCATGCATGCAAAGAGGTCTACTAGTAAAAGAGACTGGTAGCACGAACACTTTTCCAAACTCTGCAAGTTATCGTTCAGTTCTTGTTATGGCGTCTTTAAACTAAAATAATTCCGCGCTCATCAGCTTTTAAAGATTATTTATTTGTTTATTAAAATTTCATGCAATATAAAGGTACAAAGGCGGACTTAATGCCTTAGGCATTCTCTACCAGTCAACCAAGGGTAGTGAAGAGAAAACATGGCAGGTGCATAAAAAAAAGGAAAGAATAATACGAAAACAGGGGATCAAATGTATTTATACATAAAATAAAACAAACCCTCCCTTCTTTTTTCATAAGATTGAAACAAATCCAATTGAGTCTATATCTTTATTTTCGCATAAATTTAAACCAGGAATTGAGTTAAGAGGTTGCGAAAAAATGTTTTCACTTGTAGTCGCGGGGTTCTAGTACGGGACCCTTAGTATGTTGTGTCAGGGTCACGCCAGGTTGGTTTTTCGAGAAAAAGCAATTATTCGTACTCGCACCACCAACCTCCCGTTCCTCCCGTTTCCATAGTTACCGACAAATCTAACGAGCTAAATATATGTAAGTACGCGTGTGTGCCGTTCCCCCTGTTTGTTTGTTGCTATGGATACTTAATTAATCTGCTACCTATAAGTCCTACCCGAGGGTTAAGTTTCCTTCTGGTTTTTGATTAAATTGAGTAAGGCTGCTTTATAAAAATCTTAAATTCATTCTTCAGTGACGCTTAGAGTAAAACCGCTGGGTTTTGAAGCACGACGTTTCATACTAGAGTTCCTTAAAGGATGTTGGTGGATTTTTTAACCGATTGGCTACTACGCAGCGTGTCGGGTGTTGTTTCCCGTACGCAACTATTATTTATGTGGCTTATTCGTTTCAGATCTGGTGGTTTTTTGTTTATATGAGTTAACATGTTTATCCAAGACGCAATGATTCCTAGTGTGGGGCAACGTTTAAAACAAATAATGATGGTGAAAACTTAGGAACAATTTTATAGAAGATAAGTTTTAGTATCTTTATGTGTACTTTCGCCAATTTTCCCGATCAACATCCCATTTTTTTTTAAGTACATATACAAAAACACAAAGTACACTCAGGTGTCGAAATACTCCTCCACATCGTTGTCATCCGGAAATGTGCCCAGAAGACTGGCAGCATTGCCATGTTGAATGGCAATGCTAATTCTTTGGGCGAAGAACGAGCCAGCCAAAACAGTCGGCTTGAAATTTTCTTTTCTTAAAAAGGAAATGCGCTCTCGGACCCCATGACCCAAGCGTTTCGAACCCAAACGGCTCAAAACTGTGAAGATTTTGAAAATTTTGAGTATTTCTTTTTGAACTTGTGTCAACAAGGTGTCCCTGTTCATGGAATTGAAAGCATTCTTGATGTCAACCTTAAAAATGACCTCACCTTCACTGCTGTTGAGGTAGGTGGATAGAGCATGTACCGTAGCCTTACAGCCCCCTTTGGAACCAAATTCCAGTTGTAGGGGCTTGAATTTGCTGGCCAGTGCTTCACTGTAAAAAGCACAGCAAAATGTGGCTGCGATACGTCGGCATATGGAACCTATGGCAAAGGGTCGAATGCTGCTATCTTTCTTGCGCAGGGCACATAAATTTGCTCCGTACAAAATGTCAATGACAGCTTCGTTCAAATTGCCGGAAAGCATATGGTTAATGAGGGCCGTGAGATGTTTAGGTGTCAGGCCGTCGAGGCCACCGGCGTATCAGCTTCGGAAGGAGCACACGGCTGCACAAACTTGTTGAGCTAAAATTTCAAGTGTGTTGGATTCAGAATTAGAGGGGTCAGGAAAGGTGAGATCATTTGCCGGGGCGGGGGGGTGTTTGCTCTCTAGAGCTGTAAAAGTCTCTGAAGAGTACGGCGCAACCACATCGCTGCTAAAAATTATTCTAGCTGCACCTCTAATATCACTCGCCTTAGTCTCCACATAGTGCTATAAAGCCTTTTTCGGGGAGGTGTGATGTTGATTTTGGTTCGAAACTCATTTTTATTGCCAAATTTTTTGCACATGTAGAATTCTAAACGGGAAGGTGATTAATTGTTCCCAAGCACTTCAAGAGTTCTCTTGAACTGTGAAACGGACGCAACGTGCTAAGTTCGAAGCCATGGATGGCCTCGCTTCGCGAGGAACTCTTTTTAGAACGGGAGTATATGTTTTTTATTTTGTAAGGGTTGAGGGGGTTAATCAGGTGTAGGGGAAGTTGATAATGTTGGGCATGAATAAGGTACATTTTGGGGTTTGTGCTTTTTGCCTAAATGTACCTTCAAGTCTAGTTTACCCTTAAAAAAACGTGCTTGGGAACAGAGAGGGCATCTCACCAGGACACCCAGCGATTCAGCATTGGCAAGGCTTCACAAATGACGACATTATTAGACATAGACAAACTTAGGTACTAGTACTATAATAGATACTTACAGATATAAAACGACGTAAATTGAGCAAACAGACTTTAAAAAAAATATATTTTAATTCAATCGCTAAATATACAATTCACCAGGGCAATCAAATTCAAATATTGACCCTAGCGTACATACATGACATAGGAAGACTCGGCCCTGGTACGAAAGGCAACGAAGGAACAGAAGTGGGTTTTTATTTTCCCACCGAAGAAAAAAAAAAAAAAAAAAAAGCGTACATTGAAATAATATATATTTATACATATATAAGTACACTATATAAACTAGCGACACACCCCAGCCTCGAAAGGGTATCAGAAATCTTTAGATTCCTTTTTTCTTCACTATAATATGAACTTCCTCATGATTTTTTCTGTCTATTGGTAAAGACCGTAATATACATACGTTCAGCAGTATTTGAGTTTATAGAGTACAGACGCGGTGGGGGACTTTGTTTTATACATCGACTTATATTCTAGCGATAGACATGCACGTTCATGAAAACTATTTGTCAAAATACTGAAAAGTTAAAACAAAAGTTCGCTGCAGCGCTTTATTGCCATTATATCGTCTAATAAAACTATTAAAACATACAGCGCTTAGATGGCTTCTAGAGCATATTTTTTCGCGACAAAAACGTCTTAAGCGCCATGAATTTCGTGACACTTACGCGTTTCGTTCAACATACTGTAATGACAGGGTATCCATATAGATTTTTATACCGCAGAAGTGACACAGCTTTTTGCCTACAATACTTTATTACAATAACACTATTTCAAAATTTAATAAATAAGTGAATTCAAAATCGTGTAAAATATTAAAACCATTTATTGTCATTAACCACTCTGAAGAATAACTATCCTGAGTAAATCAAAGAGACTAATATTACTAATCAAAAAGATCAGGACTGCGCTGCTAATATTTAGTAAAAAAACAAACAACAACGGTAAAAAAAACAAACTACAACACTGTTATAATAAAAAAAACATAGTCTACAACACATTTAAAACAGTTTTATGTACACAACATTTACTTTGAAAATAAACAATAAATAATAAAATAAACACAAAAAAATAAAAATATTATTAGTGCCATTTATGGGTATATATTCTTACTATTTTTTCAGAAATTTTACTAAGATGCAATTGAAAATCTAGACGTGATAGAATATTTCTACCATCAAATTGAAACTATTTAGTTTATTAAATTGTATATATATTATACAATTGCATTGTATCTACGATTCGTTTGGATATCTTTTTAATATCCACCTCTTTTTTCTCTCTTTTATTGCACCTGCATCTAATTTTGTCTGCAACACCCCCAAAGGTTGACTGGTAGAAAATGCTTAAGTCCGCCTCTGTGCCATTATGTGCATGAAGTGTTAAATAAATAAACATTTATGGTCATATCTGTTGCATTTCTAAAATAGAAAATTTTAGACTAGTTTCCTTCAAATTAGATTAATTTGGTCAATCTTTGTCTTTTTGTTATATAATTTACCTCGGGATCAGTTTTGGCTTCGTGGTGTAGTCTTATTTTGGCGTATTTTTCGATTACGGCCCTGATTAAATGCATTCTATGATTTAGTGTACCTGGCTGCTTTAAAGAGTGTAAATTTAATGAGTCAAATGTAAATGTATTTATAAACGTTTTCAGTGCGTTTGATAAAATTATGTTGATATTGTTATAGATCCTCGGCAATTTTTTGCCGTATCCTTTAAATTTTATTAAATGACGTATTAACGTTTCAGTTTTTAAACAAATTTTGTATACATCTTCTGTTGAGTAGCACAGCCCACCCATATCTTTTAACTGAATTAATTTGTGATGCCATATTCGAACTGATGTAACCAATCCATTCTTTCCTTTTCGGATGACCAGAGGGAACAAATCTGAAATATAATTGTAGTGTATGAAGGACGAAATCTCAATAACAGTAATACAATTTCACACATAGGACTACAAATTTAACTGAATCTAATTTATATTTGAATACTAATCTGCATGTAAAAATTAGGTTGGTTAGGTTAGGGTAGAACCTAAGTACTAACGAATGACAGAATGCTTAACGACAAAACTTACCGATGAAAACTGATACCCGATGATTTGCTGACATTTCTTGCTGAGTTTTTACAGGATCGAAAAACGCACGTCATCATAATTTCTGAAATTGACGGAATTCATTGATATTATTTATACAACAAAGAAAAACATAAAATAAAATGTTCAAAAAAAAAAAAACGGAATAAAACATCATGCAAAGTTCATTAAACCAGTTGTAGGTAAAAATCGGGTTTTTATTTAAAACATGCAGATGTTCCCATCTGCATGTTTTAGTCTATGATTATAAAATGGAAAGGCTTTTAAATCAAATAATATATTTTCTAACATACTATTACGATATTAGAAGCTAAGAAATTGTCCGAACAACCAGTAATTTTACTTACATGAGTACAGAATTATTATTTACGTCCAGATTCCCTTTAATTTGAATTTATAAGCGCCGCTCTCACACTGCATGAACGTCAAAACTGTACTAATGTCATCAAAATCAAGGTGCATAGAAGACACTGCACCTGACTCGACTGAAGTGAGTGTACGGCACGCGTAATCTATTGCGTAGTACATATATATCGATGGTTTTATAATATTTTAGGATACATAAAGATACTATTTATGTATGCCAGATACAAACAAACACAGTCGGGGGAAATGTCAGATTGGATTCCAATAATCATAAGAACGCCTCTACATTATTCATTTTTGTTATTTTTGAATAAACGCCCCATGGGAACTTTTATTGTGTCCTAACAGTTGCCCAATCTATTTTCAACCAATGATAGGGAATATTAAACTGAAAAAAGAACCCTTTTTGCATCAATTTCGAATCCACGCGACGGCTAGTACTGTTTACAGCATCCTTATCGACCCCTTCTACAGAGATTCATCATCTGCAAGGGGACTTTGGAAAACCCATTCAAAAAATCGCCTGGATTGATCTTGTGTACTTTAATTCATCCCTTTTACGTTATTCTTTGGTGTTTGCTTCGTTACGGTTAGGAGTGCTGTCTCAGTAGTAACGGCCTCGACTTACAAGTAGAAGGTATTACTTTGTGTAATTTTATTTCATTATCACTGCTCTCAAAACGGTAAAGGAAAACATCGTGAGGAAACCGGCATGTCCTAGAACAAAATTTAAAGACATGTGATATCCTTTAAACCGCGTGGTGGACTACGGACTATTCTTTCTCCTATTCTAGGTTTCTACCCAGAAGTAGGAACATTGTAAGGTTGTTTATGCTATACTATGCCATACGTTTTGTTTCTGTTGGGCGACGTTTCCTATATACGACGTATCTAGCGAAAATATATGTTACGATCCAAGGTCAGGGTTACCAGTTAGCAATCATGCGATTTGTGTATTCCCCTACAGCTGCATGCGCCCGTGCGAGGGGATCACACAATACATTGAAGGGGACCTTGGATGATTATTATTGTTTGCAAGACGAAGGTTAAACGAGTTTTTTTTGACAATTATACTGCCCTTGGAAGCCAATAAACAGTAACTCAGTCAAAATTAAATTCACGAAAAGGTAATTTTGTAACAAATATTTATTTATTGGATATATTTATTTTTATTTGTATAGTCATAGTGGGAACTTAATATTTATAATACAAATACACAAAATACACTCAGGCATCGCAGTACTCCTCCACATCGCTGTCATCCGGAAATGTGCCCAGAACGCTGGCAGCATTGCCACGTTAAATGGCAATGCTAATTATTTAAGACGCGCATTAGGACCCCATGACCTAAGCGTTTCGACCCCAAACGGCTCAAAACTGTAATTATCAATAAGGTTACAGTATTTACGCCGTTTGAGGGTCTCAGCAGCAGCATCGGCAGCGCAGGCACAGCCCGCCGAACTAAGAACATGGGATGGCGCAAGGGTGTCGACACAGGTTGCGTCCCATACCAGAGGCCTACCCACCTTCCACGGCACCAACTTCATACCATCTGGTCTCTTCACATCGTCACGTACCATGCCGCGAGGTTCTAATACGGCAGGCACACCGGCGGTGATGAGAGCTCGACAAATAATGTCGTTGATGTTAGCGTGCCGTGCTTTGCCGTCTGCGTTCCTGCAGCAGGCAGGCCATGGTGTCCGAGGCTGTCGATAGCTTCGCCACAGTGGCAAGGATGTGGAGCAAAACAAGGTGCGCCTGGGCGTAAACAAATTGCGAGCCGAAACGAGGCGCACCATAGTGCCGATGGTGGATGACGGGAATGCCTGAAGCCACAAACCCGACTCCCATCCCGATTACATGCTCAGCAGTACTTGTCGACGTATTCATTAGATTATTCCGTACAATACTTCAGAGCGGCACATCCCACCGTCTCTGCGATGACAGGTTGTCGGGTAAATACGTGTTGGGACAAGCCATTTTCCAAGCATTCAACGCATCGCACAAGCACGGTACCTCAACAGTGGAGAAGATATATTATTCCTGGTTAAAGTTTCAGTACTGTGCACCGAGGAGAGGAAAGCTGGTAAATTTATACTTGAAATTTTACGGACGCCGAGGCCACTTATTCGGATTGTGGCTTGCTGCCACACTCGGTCCTCCAAGCCCACATTTAGGATCGAAGATAGTGTGTTCCTAATAATTTGATCGACTTTTTCCAAAAGTTGTGGGTGTTTCCAAAGATGGGAGAGCGAAGAACCTATTAAAATTTTGGCCCAAAACAACAGTGAATGAGTGTGCCAAATGTATGTTAATTTAAGTCTTTCCGGAAAGTCATTAAAATTTTGTATTTTCTGTTTAATGAATGTTGGAAAAGATTCATCGAAAATTGGGGAGCCCAGGAGTTGAAGAGAATTTCTATCGGTGATTTGGATATTTGGTGCTATTGAGTTAATATTTTCTAAAGTCGTCTGTCTGTCAGTCGTTTGGGGTAGGTCAATTTCGCATTTTGAAAGGTTATGTTGTAATCTAATAGAAGAAATTTTTTTTTTTTTAAAGTAAATTTTTTGAGGCCGTGTCTACGTCACCTCCTAGGGTTTCGTCATCCAAATATCAGACATTGAATTTAGAATTTAGCTGTGGATTGATTGGATTAATGCCAAATTGAAATTGACTGGTCCAAGAGGGTCACCCAGTTGACAGCTGACGGCTGATTCCAAAAGGTTCTCTTTATAAAGTAATTTAGAGGGGTACCTATAACATTGATAAAGAAAACTGTAAATCTTGTGTATTTCTTTTTTAATTTCTGTCAACAAGTTGTCCCTGTTCACGGAATTAAAGGCGTTCTTAATGTAAACCTTAAGAATGACCTCACCTTCATTGCTGTTGAGGTAAGTAGAAAGGGAGGGCATGTATCGCAGCCTCACAGCCCCCTTTGCATCCGAAGCACAGCTGTAGGGGCTGAAATTTGCTAGCAATTGCTTCTCCATAGAATGCGCAGCAAATTTTGGCTGCGATACGTCGGTAGGTAGACCCTACGGTAATGGGACAAATGCCGCCATCCGTTTTTCGCAAAGCACATCATAGGTTAGCACCGTACAAGACATCATTGACGGCTTCATTCACAATGCCGCAAAGCTCATGCTTTCCCTCCCATGACGGCCTCATCAATCTCATGATAGATGAGGGCCGTCAGCTCCTACAGGAGAGAATTACCAGCTTCCCTGGCATCAACGCACATCAGGTCGTTGAGGTATCAGGCCGTCGAGACCGCCGGCGGACCCACTCCGAAAGGAACACACGGCCATACTTGTTGGGCTGTAATTTGAACGGAGTTGGTTTCTGGATTGAGAGGATTAGGGCAGGTGAGATCATCTGCGGGGGGGGGGGGGGGTGTTTGCTTTCCAGAGCCGTAAGTATCTCTGGTATCTCTGGAGATTACGGCGCAACCACATCGCTGCTAAATATAATCCTAGCAGCACCTCGGATGTCACCCTCGGCCTCGCCTGGTTTGAATTCTACATGATGCAGTAAATCTCTTTGAGAGGTGTGATGTTAATTTATTTTCGAAACTGGGTCAAAATATCACAGTTATCTTTAATTTAAGGTGTAAGTTTTTTTTGTTTCAAATTTTTTTGCACATGTAGAATCCTAATCGGGAAGGTGATTAGTTGTTCCCAAGCACTTAGTGAGATTTTTCGGTTGGCGAGGCGGATACATCGTGCTAAGTTTGAAGCCACGGATGGTCTCGCACCATGAGGAACTCTCTTCAAAACCGGAGTAGAATTTTTAAATTTGGAAAGAGTTTTCCATAAGGGTTGGAGAGAAGGATCAGGTGTTATTGGAGTGGGTATTATTGGGCATGTTGAAGGTACATTGTGAGGTTTTTATGCTTCTTACCCAAATGTAACATCAAGCCTCTCTCACCCTTAAAAAATCGTGTTTGGGAACAATGAGGACATCTCACTAGGACATCCAGCGATGTGGCAGGTTGACTGGCTCCTCGTACGGCATCACTACTGTCGTTATAGGCATATGGCATTAAAATACTCGTATTGAAATCCAGTAATTACAGCTAAAATCATTTATAAAACTTCTTTTTTTTAAAACCTATAAAAAAAAACACTTAAAACGATATGTACACTGCACGGACTAGACGACTATGCAATACTAAAACTGTTATAAAATACCTACAATAAAAACAAAAAAGGATCACCAAAATTTAATAAAGTCACAATAATGTCAACTATGGCGCAGTCGCCCTGGGAACTGGCGGCTCCCCGCGCATGCAGGACAACCTTCTTGACCGTTGTTTGGGCTGGTTAGGCTGGGCTGCAGGTGTCGCGCATCGCTCCTTCTTTCCGTTCGAAGTCTAAGCGCCACCTTAGAAAACATTTTTTACTTCGAAATTCTTAAAGCAACATTATGTTTCTGTAATGGTCCCAGTGGTACCACAAGGCTGATTGCATGTTGCGCCACCATTCTGCCGTTAGCGTTTTATTTATATTGTTAACTATTGGTTATCAAATTAGTTCTCGTCACCTTATTTTATTTATTTAACAATTCATCGTGATCGATGCTGATTGTGTATCTAGTTCTTTATTAGTGATCGATGAGATGCACACATAAAATAAGACAAGAAAAATAGGGGGAAAGGTGACGCTCATTTCTTTAGAAATCTCTTCCAGCATACGTGCGAAAAGAGAGTTGAAAAAAAAAAAATGTAGACACTGTGTCTGACAGTAATAGAAAAATTAATACACAGAAAATAGTTATCTTTGGAATAATATAACATGCATTGTAAAGATTTATCATCATAATTACATACATACACATAGTAAAATAAATAGTAGACATAATATCCGATAATTCCTGCGAAGTCTAATAAGATCATGAAGCAGACATAAATAATACAATGGATAATCTAATTAACTGGCTAAATAATAATAATTTATCAATTAATCTAAATAAATCAGTTTAAATACAATTTAATCAATCCTATAATAATACATTTAATTTTAAAATGAACAAACCGAAAATTACACAAGTGACAAAAACTCAATTTCTAGGAGTAGTAATTCCACAATTCCACAATATTCCACAACTAACATATTATAGACATATTAAAAAAATATATAAAAATATAATAAATTGACGAACATTTAGACTGGAAAGGACAGGTAGATACTGTATGCAATAAAATAAATAAGTTTGTGTATGCTTTGAGACAAATAAAAAAAGTGACTAATATAAAACCGGCTGCGATGACATGCCGCGCATATATACTCGTACTAATTATGTGGGGAAATAGTACTGACCGTAATAGAGCATTTGTAGCCCAAAAGGTATGTTTAAGAGCTGTATACGAGATTCTATCGGACGAATCATGTCAACCAATATTTAAGGAACTTGGTTTGCTACCGTTACCTTCATTATATTTAAATGAAGCATGTATTTTTGTTCGAAAGCACTTAAAATTATTTAGAACAGCAGAAGAACTATTTAAAATCTCTCGAAGTCGACGTGACCAATATAGACTTGTGCTGGAAAGAGCTACCTAGATTAGCAAAATATAATGGAAATTCTTTGGCTATTATACGACTGTATTATAAATAACCTAGTATGTTTAAAACATTAAATTGTAAATTATTCAAAATGCAACTGTATAAATGGTTTAATAATAATAATTATTATAGTATTAATGACTTTTTAAAATGAATTTTTAATGTAATTTATTTCAATTTTGACATGAATTTTTAGTGAATAAGTTTGCACGCTTTAGTTTTAAGCAAAACATGTTCGATCTGTGTATTTTCAATAACACTTTTTATACCAAGTTTTTAATCAAATAAAATATCTTTATCTTTATCTATCTTTGGCAAACCACTTGAGTATCTTGCGAAAGCTTGAGACATGGTTATACTACACGATGGAACTCTGCCCAACACGGCGATGCTCTACCCAGCAATAAATGGAATAAATCATTATTATAAACTAAAAATAAAAAGGACTTAAAATTGAACAGGGATACCTCCATTTTCACATTTAATCCCGACGAATCGACGTTTATCTAAATTGCTGTTTGTCATTGAAATAAATAAAATTTAATTAAAACCACACAATCAAACGCCCTACACAGGTCGCAGATGATGCCTATGGTATCTTGTGCCTCTTCCCACACTTTAAAAATGTGTTTTAGTAAGGATACACCAACGTTAGTTGTACAACGTCCTTTGGTGAAACCATACTGTTCGTCGTGGATTGTTGGTGAGCGTGTGGACTGTAAAATTAACTACGAAATGGAAATATCGATGGTGATTATTAAGACGTAATATTTAATTATGCAAAATAGGAAAACACGTAAAATTATTGTTTGACAGACACAAAACTTGAAAATATGCAAGATGTTATTGATGTTAAAATAATTGAGCATTTTTTTAAACAAAACTAACTAGTGGAACCAAGTAGCTATAGAGCTGGACCGGCATTTACTCAAGCCTTTTTATTAAGGATATAATCTTCCAATTTATAATACGATTGTTCCTATTTTCAGTATTGAAATTATAGCACTTAGCTTTGTAAAAAGATGTTTTTTTTCCGAATACACATAATGTGTTCATATATAATAATAATAATTTATTCCAACGATTACTATATTTGAAGTTTTTTTTTGAGTCAGGGTTCGTATTCCCTGTTTCAATACTAGGTTAGGTCTAAGAAAACTGACACTACCTTCTTTTTTGCAATGTGATCAGTATGGCTTTTTGTATTACCTATAGTCATTACCTCATCTGCCATCGTGTGTAGAACTTTTAGAGCTTCACATAATACTTATCTATGTTAGTTATAGATTCAACTAGTTGAATATACCCTGCTGCGTCCGCCTCGCACTCTTTGGTTGCTTCTTTGTTTACGAAGCCTGTCTCGCTATTAATGATGAAGGAATCCTTCCACAAAGGGTCGTTTGTTATCGTCGTTTCGGTTTTTGATAACCTTTTTGGTTGTGGTACGCTCTTTGCTATTCGGTTCTTCGGTCTTGGCATGTTTGATTTTTTCTTAACCTGTTTCGTTCGCATTCGTTGCTGCTATTGGTGCATCCATCTTCGCTGAATTTGTCATTACGGCTGACCTCTTTAGATAATAACCCTTTTTGCAGTCGGGTAAAAGGGAGCTTTTTCGTATTTTAACTTTCTTTTTATTCGGTTTACTCTGTCAGAAGTTAGTCTGTTTTGTTGTTCTGAGTCGTGAGGAACATTTCTGTTGAAACCATTTAATTGACAAGTAAGCTTTAATACACAATTCTTCGATGGAGGAGATGATCAATGTCAGTATCGCGTCACATTGGGTACGCCTGCCAGTAAAGTTGAGGTCATTAAAGTTAAGATCGGCAGGTACATAACTATTATTAAAGCAAATGTACACTCAATATCATTGTTCAATAGTTAAAACAATTCTCGCCATTTTTTTTACTATTCTATTAATTTATATAATCAGTTAAATAAAGGCCTGCCTCTTTAGGCTGTAAATTACTAGTGAACAGCCAGATCTTTTCTGTTATAAACAGAAGTTTCAAGTTTCATTGTACTCTACCAATAGGCCGACTCATAAAAATTTGACTAATACTAAGCAGAGGTCCATGTGCATGCATTTGGCTCCACACCTACTTTGTGTTTAGCATCACCGCAATCCGATTCGCTTTATCACCCCATTCTAATTAAATATCACAAAAAAATTAACACAGATTGGCGCGAAAATAAGAAAACACAACAAATATTCATATAAGAATGACAGATTCCAAATTCAAATGTAATAATCTGTTTTTTTTTAGGGTTCCGTACTTAAGTCGGTAAAAATGGAACCAGCCAAATTCGTAATTACGTCACAAAAACACTTTTTTTGCGATTCGGAAAAAGCCTCGAAACTTGAATTATTTACATAGGTAAGTTTGTACGGAATCCTCGGTGCGAGTCCGACTCGCGTTTGTTTATTAATTGTAACAGTATTTTTGACCAGACTAATATAATAAAGAAAAGACAAAGTTTACATCATACCAATAGTACCAAGCACTAGATTATATATCGAGTTACTCAAAAAGTCAAAGCCGTTGTAGAACCCTTCTCGCTAATATCGAAGACGCACGACAAAGGTACAACGTGTACAGTTACAAGGTCAAGTTCGCAAAGCATCTGCTTCAGGGGAACTTTCAAGGTCAAGGGAGAGCGTACGGAGTACTTATAAGATCCCCATTGAACTATCCCCTTAGAAATCTTATAAGGACAGTACAAAAACTCGTTTGCATGAATTCATGTCAATGGTTCAACCCCTCTGTCTGGCACACTTTACCATCATGTGTCGTTTTGCAAAGTTAGAGAGCTATTCAGTAAAATCCACGTGTTTACTATAAGTGAGGGTTATAAGTCCACTGTGAGGGGGAGCAACAAAATAATTGGCTTACAGAAATGAATCTTGCCAAGGCACATTCCGCTCAGCAGGTTTAGACAAATTACTTTTCAATACACATGTGTTTTTTTTATTCGCAAATATACTTTTTTTTCTTTTTGGCTTCGTACGGCTTATGCATTTAGCGAATATCATGTTTAGTGTTAATTTGGTTAAAGTTAGGGTAACAAACTGCCAAATGTGATTGGGTGCAAACGTCGAACAATCATAAGAGTTACATTAATTTGTTAGCAGTACACCGCAGTCTACCCCTTGTTATTATATTAGGTTCTTACTATCCATCCTAAAGTTGTCTGGTAGATATCGCTGTCAGCGATAAGACCGCCATTGTACCCATAGATTTAAGTTTATGTATAAGTTGTGTTACTTTTTTGGTGTACAGTAAAGTTTATTCTATCATCTGGTGAACTTATTATTGTTTAAACGTATACAACTAAAGGAGCGTTATCTGCTTTATCATAAGTTTTTCTACCAATCTTAGAAGGAACAAAATAGGAGCAGAATTATCATTAGGCAATGCATTAGACTTTATTTTCAGAATGGATACGTCCCGATTCAGTAACTTGAGTAGCGTTTGAGTCTATGCATCCACAAACCGACGAGTCGGTATCGTGGTGTTTACGAGTACGACGACGCTTATTACAGTGCTTACATAAGTGCACACGGCCTGTTTTTAGTTTTCGTGCTAAAGACGACCCATCGGTATCTATACCCGATTCATTTTTTAGATACTGCGTCAAAAATGCCTGCCAACAAAGTCCCCCGGGTCATGGAAAAACGTCGTTTGATATACGTGAAAATTTGTCACTACACTCTGCTCCATAATACCTTCACCTGCAGCTCTAGCGGATTCCGTCTCGGTCGCCGCAATTTAGTGACTAAGTTTCTCCACTTTATCAAAATGTTCTGTATCTGTTAGCTTTCCCGCCAAACGCTTAGTACTAAATATATGGATGTGATTTATTCAGCACTAGGTTTTGCCCACGGCTTCGCTCGCGTTAAATACAGGGTAACACGGTTCCCCTTACCTAATTTAGAACACAGAAGAGAACTCTGAACAGAATATTATTTTAATAATAATAATAATAAAAATTCTTTATTTCTCCTCACAATGATAAACTTATAGTTTTAGGTTTTACATAAGTTCTGTTATTATAATTAACAATGTGAGGAGCTGGTGTTTGAGTTAGGCATAAAATGCCTGTATTACAAATCACCAGGTCCCCACCCCACGGAAGAACAGTTTTTTTTTTTTTTGAAAGGTATGCAATTACAATAATAAAAAACAAAAATAAGTAATTATAATTTTGGAGGTAGAAGTAAAAACGAAGCTAAAACAAAAAAGTAAAATAATAAGAGTGCCTATATCTGTGTGTTTGATGTGCGTGTCTAATGATAGTGTATTGTATTAGTGTGTATGTGATGTGTACATGTGAGAGTTGTGGTGTAAGTTATGAACTTATATTGTACTAATTTAATTTGACAGAAGTAGCTTTTCTGTAAAACTATAATCCGCATCCAACAACCAATCTGAAACTGAAGACTTACATTTGATTATTGGTAAAGGATAAATCGTTAGGGCCCGATTCAACTTGTTGTATAAATTTGAACCCTGATAGCAAAAAAACCGATGTGCAAACTTAGTTTTGAATGACGATGCAGAGCAGACTTGATGTTTACGACGTTTGTTTCTGATTGTTTCTGGTTCATAAGTTATCAGGGAATGCTGTTTCATAACCGTTTTCAAAATGAAGAGTTGTCTCACAGAAAGTACCTTCCATTTTGAGTAGAGATCAGCTGTTGGGTGATAAAAAGGAAGAAACAAGCTCACCTTTAG
This sequence comes from Mythimna pallens, assembly GCA_961205895.1. Lineage (NCBI taxonomy): Eukaryota > Metazoa > Arthropoda > Insecta > Lepidoptera > Noctuidae > Mythimna > Mythimna pallens. Next base: position 5,479,784 of record OY540824.1, read on the forward strand.
GAGTGCTCTTTGTGCTCTCTCAACTTTTAGAATATGAGTTTTACATGTTCCACCCCATGTAGTAATACAGTATTCAAGCTGAGACTGACAGAGAGCGTAGTAGACAGATTTTAAAATAGATTTTGATGCAGAGCTTCTTAAGGCTTTAAATATTACTATTAGTCTACGGACTCTTGCTGATAGAAGATTAATATGATGGTGAAATTTAAGATTTCTGTCAATAATTACACCTAAATACTTGGTGGATTCAGTTTTTTTAAGGTTAGGGCACTGACAACTTCTGTGATTTGCATTTGGGCACGAATGGACGACAATGCTTAAAGAGGAATCAGGTTTGTCATTAGATTTAATTGAGAACGCTATGTAAGTGGTTTTTTCTACATTTAACGTAAGTAAATTCTCATTTAACCAACTGGTCACTGTATTTATGCCTGTCTGAGCCCTGGCAAACACTTCATGCCAAGAGTTACCACTAAAAAGTAAGGCTGTATCATCCGCAAACGCGATAATTTTGGAATCGGGAAGACTTAGCTGACATATATCATTCATATAGACTAGGAACAGCGTCGGTCCGAGAACGCTGCCCTGAGGAACTCCAAAAGTCACTGAAATCTCTTCACTGGTAATGTTACCGATTTTAACACATTGTGTTCTGTCATTCAGGTAATCTTCAAAAAGTTTTAATTGAAGATCCCGGATACCTAGCCTTTCGAGTTTTTTAAGCAGAATAGGGACAGAGACTGTGTCAAAGGCCTTTGCTAAATCTAAGAATATTCCAATGGTTTTCCTCTTTGAATCTATGTTGTTAACTATGTAATCTGTAAGTTCTAACACGGCGTCGGCGGTCGATCTCTTGGCTCTGAAACCAAATTGTGCTTGTGAGAGATGATTTTTACTTTCCAAATAGCTAAGAAGTCTTCTGTTAATGATTCGCTCTAAAATTTTTGACAGAGTAGGGAGAATCGAAATTGGCCTATAATTATTGACACAGCCTCTGTCACCACTTTTATATATCGGGTGAACTCGAGACCTTTTATAGATCTTCGGGAATATACCGGTTGTGAGAGACAAATTACATATGTATGTTATAGGTAATGTTAGAACATCAACATTTGATTTCAAAATGTCACTAGATATTAAATCAAGACCAACCGAACAATCACTCTTTAACCCCGCTATCAATGTCCTAATCTCTTCTTCGTCCGTTGGTAGCAGACAAAAAGAGTGGCTGCACAAATTTAAAGTGTTGGGTTCAGTTCGCAGATTACTACTAATGATTTTTTCTGCTAAAGTTTTGCCAACATTTGCGAAGTATTGGTTAACATTATTTACGGAATTTTGGGGGTCACTAGTATTTATAAGTTCAATCGGGGCATCTTTGGGTTTAGTTAAGTATGTTATCTCTTTGACTATTTTCCAAATTTTTTTACTATTTTTTCCTGCGTTTTGGAACTGTAGTTTTTCATAGTCTCTTTTAAGTTTTTTTAGTAAAGATGAACAATATTTACGGTATCTTATGTATGTAGTTTTATATATATTATTCTCAGGGTTTTTCTTTACTTTTTTATATAGATTATCACGGTTCTTAATGCACTTTAGAATGCCTGGGGTTATCCACGGTTTTAGAATTTTCTTCCTATTTGATATATTGACTTTTTTAGTGTTGTTTTTAATAGCCGTATGAAGAATATTGTGAAAGAAATTAGCAGCATCGTTGGCATTTTTAATTGTGTATAGTGGACTGAAGTCAAAATTTTCAAGTTCCATATTTAGAAGGTTGTGGTTTAAATAATTAACATTTTTAGCAGGTTTTTGTTTTGGAAGGCTAGCTATGTACAAAGCAACACTATTGTGATCTGTAATTGTTTAATACGCTACTGTAAACGATATTATATGTCTTTCCATTTGTGGATAGAATGTAAAGATTCTGGGCATTGGACACGCAAACATGCTACATAGAATTGTCCATGGGAAAAGCACGGCTTTTCTAAGTTCACCCCGGCCACCTTTAACGTTTGTCCTTGCGCTTTGTTAATGGTCATAGTGAAACTACGTTTAAGAGGAAATTGTAGCCTTCTAAACTGGAACGGGAGATCTGTGGGAATTATTGGAATAGTGTTTCGGCATAGTTGCCAACATTTGTGTTATCATATAGATGCACTCTCATATTTGTAGTCAAACTGAACTTTTTACGGTAATAATAATATCTGTGGCTCGGCTGTCAAACTGACTGACAGCAAATATTGTCTCGCTAAAATTTTAAATTTAATTTTATTTAACAATACGCAATAATAATGTACAATTACCGAAAAACCCGCCGGAAAAAATAAAAAACATCACATCACCATCTATTATTAATATCTCCAAGAAAATAAATATGCAAACCTAAATGACATGGCGATGATCTGAAAAGGAAGAATGCTGACAAGAAGCCGAGCACAAAAACTCCACACACACCCATCATCTTCGGGTTCGTCGCTCAGCTCCGCCTCGCAGGCGCCGGGACCAAGCACCAACCGTGAGTCCAGAGATTCCGGTCGCTGCAGTTGCGTCGAGCTCGAGCAACGAATACTTCTCGCCGCCGACGACACCACCACCTGCGCGTCGACAGGGAAGAGGCCGACCTCCGGCCAGCTTGGGACCTCGAGGCCCGCCGGCCTCTGATAGGGTCCCCGCTGCCGGTGGAAGTGTGCAGCGCATGCGATGGACGTCATCCATTAATGAAAACGTCATGCGCTCATACTTTGGGGCTACAGAGGGGGGAATTAACCTGACTGCGTATCGTAGTCGGATGCTCTCTCTGTTTCAGATGCTTGAGCTAGCTGTCAACGTTGTAGTGCGATGTAATAATATTGAAGTCGTAAGTAAGTCCCAGAAGAAGTTTTTTCATTTAAATAAAGCAGAATTATCCCGGTACCGGTGCAAAGTGCGACAGTACACTATAGTAGTATAGTGGCGACCATACAGGTCCCACTAATAATTACTAACTTGCAAACTGGCATGTTATACTTTTAAGGTTTATGTGATAAAAAGTTTAGGTTTGATTGATGTTCAAACAATAGATAGGGAGACGGCATACAAAAGTCGAGACGTATTTTTATAGAAAATGTATTTGAAAGTGCTTAAACAATATAATAATAGTGTAGAACTAATCTAAGGCCCTTCATTGCGTTTCCATCCAAACAGTACCTATACTCTGTTATTTGATTATTGATTTGCTTTCGATTCTTGACTATTCGTGTTTACCTTTGCGATTTGGTATGTATGGTATGTCTTGGTTTGGTTTTCCGATTTCCAAAAACAAACTCGGTTTCGGATTCGGTTTTACCGTTGTTGTTTTTCGGATTGAGCAGCAAGTAGCTGATTGGTACCCCAATTACTACAAAAACAAAAACGAGTATTTGACCAAGTGTTGCAGCAAATAGAATCTGGGAATGGCGCACTACTCCTTGTTGATGCCCCAGGAGGAACAGAAAAAACATTATTGCTAAATTTGTTGCTGGCGCAAGTAAGAAAGATAACAACAATGCTGCGGCCGTAGCTTCCTCCGGTATAGCCGACACGTTGCAGAGCGGGGCTCGTTCTACCTTTCGTAGTTATAGTACGAGAGCCCCAGTAGTGATGCTTGGCATTGTAATCTCCTCCAGTAATGAATCTGTGTCCTAGTGTGGAAAGGAACTTTTCGTAGTCTTTTAGATTAAGATTATGTTTAGGTGGACTATAAACAGCAGACACTGTGAATGGTCCTGTCCAATCCTCAATGACGACGTTCGTTGCTTGAATTTCCTCTGTGCAATAATGTACCGCTTCATGATGTTTTATGTTATATTTTATTAGCACCGCACTTCCAGCATGTGCACAGCCATCGCGGTACATCGTGTGATATGTCTTATAGATTTGAATGTTAAAGTGGCTCTTTTTAGTAAAATGGGCCTCTGTAACTAGAAGAATATCAATTTTTTGTGTCGATAAATGCATTTAGGGCTACGGTGACAGTACGGTTTGGTGTGTCCATATTGTTGGCATTTGGCACACTGAGGTATTTGACGTTTCGGGCGAGGAGGTTCGGAAGTTGCGATGCAGTTCATTAGATTTCTAACCTTGTAAATGAACTTATTGTTGTGATTTGTTTCTAGTTCAACTATGAACAGTGGTAATGGTTTTTTTTTGTTCTTTGTTTAATGTTCAATATATTGGTACTATTGTTATGTCCTATTTCATTCAATGCTGCTTTGATTTCCTCAGAATCCGTGGAGGGATGCATGTCTTTGAGAACCACTTTAAAGTTTTGTTCGTGTCTAGGTTTATATGTACAGAACTCTGTATTTTTCAGTTCTAGTTGGTTTACAATGTTTCTATATGTCTCTGGATCTTTGGACTGTATTTTAACCTATCGTTAGTCTCAGTATCGTCGTTATTGAGACTTTAAGGCTATACCTGTCATGCGCATGTTCATTCAGGATGTTAAGAAGCGGTTGGATATTTCCGACTTTAATGACAAATATTGGTGGAGGTTTATCTATCTTCTCGATAGTAGTAGTCTGTTCTGCCTCGAGGTTGTCACTTTCCAAGCTGGCAAATCGTGCATCTCTCTACATGCAGAAACAGATAGTACAATTTAATTAAATAATTGAGATGGCAGAAAAATTCGAACTTATGATAAATGATCCAGTTTTGTACCCTCCTGAATTCGTTGTTAATTATGGCAGCACATCACCACATTGGGAACTGGAAAACTGGTTGAGGAGCGAGCGTTCAATATTTCATGATATGAAGTGTATATTATTGTCTAATTTAGAGCCCTCAGAAAATGCAGACGATATTATACTTAAAATAAAAATAAATGAGTCTGAAAAGAAAAGTAAATTCTCATACAAGAGGCCCCACAGCAAAGAAAAGTCAATCCTCATACAAGAGGCGCCACAGCAAAGAAGCAGAGAACGGAGTCCAATCTTAGTGTGGGAAGTGATTCAGAAGAACTTGAATTTAGAAGCAACAAATCATCTACAGACAGTGACAGTGATATAGAAGATACAGATGATGACAGTAATTATGAATATGATCCTACAAAAGAGCTGCCATTCTACTTTCTTGAAGGTAGGTTAACTCTGAAAAATAACGAAAATCATTATAATTGACAATCGAAATTTCGATGATATCCAATGAATGATGACTTTAAAAATCAGTATATTTACAATAATTGCTTAATATGATTTTTTATTGTTTTTTTTTTTAAATTTTTTAATTTTCAATTAAACCTTTTTGGATCTAAAAACACAAGTTGTTTAACTCTGAAGAACGAAACCAAGGGTTTCAGACTTTGTGTTCTGCCCACCACTGTGAGGGGTTATTCCAACTACCATCTGCCTTTTGATAACTATATACGTTTTATACTCCTTTGGAGTATTCCGAGGTTCAAATGGAACGGATGTCGCAACAATATGGCATTTTGTGCGATATATTTCTGAATTTGTGGTCTCGCCACTAATGTGAGGTGTTATTCCAACTACCATCTGTATTTACTGTATTTCTCGTCGTCGATGTACATTTGTAACTCACGTATAGTTAGCTCGTGCTTGAGCGCTTTCTTGTGGCTTATTTTTTTAATAGGTCATATAATTTGTCCCAGGCCCTGAGGTTTGCACTGGACTTTTCTTGAACTGTATCAGGGCTTGCTTCTCAATGTCTATTATTATATATAAGACCTATTATTAAGCCCTGAACATATTTTTTAATTCAGAGACCGCACTTTCATTTTTTAAAGTTGAAAACGTGAGTCTAATAAACTGCACACTCCGAAGGTCTTGTTGTGTTCTATTCCTTGAAATCTTATCTTCCAACCTATACTTTAAGCTCCGAATGCCAATGCTATGCAATGCCGAATGCTAGACTGGCCTGTTGGTCTAGTGGTTAGTGGCCCTGACTGCTATGCCGGAGGTGTTATGTTTGTGTGATGAGCACGATCATTTGTTCTGTGTCTGGGTGTAATTTATCTATATATGTATGTATTTAGAAATATATAAGTATGTTTATCAGTTGTCTAGTACCCATTACACAAGCTCTGCTTAGCTTGGTACTAGACGGCGTTGTGTGATAGTTGTGAAATATTATGTTATATATTATATTATATTAATGCGGTCAATCACAGCCTGGTTAAATGATGCGCAATAGTTTTCCTTATTTAAAAAATCTTCACAAATATCTCTGTCAGTTTGTCATGACTATGGTCATACTTCCTGTGTGGTACTAATCACCACTGACTGAAAAAGTAATCTCTTCAAATGGCTGCAATACCTTGCATACCTGATGCCCCAGTCCCCCGAATGTATAATAAGCCATTCTCATTCATTATGTGCCTTGCAGTGTTTTACCGCTTTCGGTGTAGGTGATGTGTAGCAATAATACTCCAGATACAGTACAATAGTTAAGAATTTAATGAGGAAATTTTTACAAGCTTTCCTACCAATGATGTCTGTCAGTATATCTCAACGACTAGATGTACTCTATGCACGGCAGAGGACGGAAGAGGTTGCAGCTACACTTCGATAGGATGAAACGGCGGAACATAAAAATTGTAGAGTTCTACCTTGTAGTTAGCTGTTGAATAAACCTTTTAGGTTCTTCATTTTCCGTCATGTTTTTTAACTGAAGTAAATCAGTTGCAATTGTGTTACGTTTGAAATGAGCCACTATTTTTTTACATTCTCGCTTAATTCTTCTAATGACCTTAAAGACCCTGACACGATCAGATTAAGAGAATGGGCGTAACAGCCATAATGTCTCCACCCCATTTCTGTCTCTATTGTCTTAACAATATTTGGAGCATTGTCTGAAATAGCAAAATTAACTTTACTTGTTAAATCCCATTCGTCCGTCACTATTTTTAATTCTTTTGCTAAATTGATACTAGTGAGACTTTCATTCAGAGTTTTATATTCTAAAAGTACTTGTTGTGGTTCAAAGTTCTTGTCAATATAATGCACAGTCACGCCTGTATAACTTTAGTCTGCGATCATGTCCAACAATCAGTGGTCAAACAAACACTGCTATCTTCTAGTGAAACTAAATTAAATTAAAATTCATTTATTTCGAAAACCAGTCCATATTGATTATATTTGAAATTAAAATATTGAATTCAAAAAATAAATAAATAAAAAAAATAATTAAAAATAATTATAAAGAAACTCTGGTCTTTACCTTATTTGACGTCATGTGATACAATGCCAGGATCATAGCAGATGATATATTTTTCCTACTCGGCAGCATGTACCCTGGAATGTAGTCGCGAAATTTTTAAAATCTTTGTCTTCTACTTTTTTTATGCGGCCCACATTTACAGCAGATTACGCACTAATTATACGTTCCACTCATCGCTCTACGTGCAACTTTGCTGTTGGGGTAAAGTACTCCAAAAATATGGCTCAGTCACTCTGGTAGCTAACCATCACTGAAGTCGGATAATGTCCACATTATACTTTGCTGGCTAATTAGAAAGCTCCTAAAGAACTTTCAGCATAAACTCAGTCATTCTGATTGTTAAAACATTGTTCAATAGTTAAAACAATTCTCGGCATTTTTTTTTTTTTACTATTCTATTAATTTATATTATCAGTTAAATAGGCCTCTTCAGGCTGTAAATTACTAGTCAACGGCCAGATCTTTTCTGTTATAAACAGAAGTTTCATTGTACTCTACCAATAGGCCGACTCACAAACATTCGACTAATACTAAGCAGAGGTGCATGTGCATGCATTTGGCTCCACACCTACTTTGTGTTTACTTATTCAATAAGCTGAGTTGGCTTACGAGCCGACGAGAATGCGAAAGAAGGCAATGCTCACAGCAACTATCGACCAAGTCCTATGGTACAGCTGCTTTTAGGGGCAGCTTTCGTTATGCAGCTTCCAAAGTGTGGAATAACGTCCCGCCACCTATTAGAGTGACTAACACGATGGGGACGTTTAGAAGACGCTTGCGACAATATCTGATCGATGCACAACGAAAGCTGGATATGGTGGCACAAAATATTTCAATTATATAAAGTACCTTTGATTGATAATACTTTTTAGTGCTTGGTGTTCACATCATTTAGTGTTTCAAGTGGGGACAATTAATTAAGTGCTTTTACATAATGGTGGGAGTTGCTCACACTAGGTCTGCTCGGGTTCCCTGTCCTTCGGCCAGGAGAGGGCATTTCCACGGCAGCGTGGCGTCCTGTCGCGGGGTAAGACCTGTAAAGTACAAAGCAGCACATTACTTACACTATTTTTTAACTCTATAATATTTAAAACATTGCCTTTTCAACGTACCCATTGTTTTTGGCCTACTTGCTTGCGACAGGCGCACGTAGTCTGGATGGCGCCTTTCATTTCCATTCGCCTTCCTCAAGGAGCCTGGCAATGTTGAAGTATCAAGGTGGCTAGTCCGAAAGTACATCTCAATATTGAGACATTACTGAAAAATCAAATGGACATTTAGATAATACACCACAGATTTAAATGACATCTTATATTATTATTATTTCCATATATTATATTGAATTATTATGATTATATCAATTATTAAATTTGCGCTTACCTTCCGTACTTGTAGTCCTCTTTTATCTATAAAATACTTTAGGCACAACTCTGCATTCAACTTTTATAATGAATTTTTGTTGCACCTTCAATGCAACTCGCAACAAGAAGAAATCAATTGTGAAACCTCGTTCATAATCGCTCCGTCGCGCGTGTGCATGCAACGCACTGGTGTGGGGGGAATGAGTAAATTATACACAGTTTGCATCCCGATTCGTTCGAGATTCATCTACCATCTACCCACATTTTGTATCTTTATTCTACCGTTTTTTTCTCTCACTTGTTACATTTTTGTTTTATTCGTGTATTATTTATTTTTCACACTTTAAACAAACACATACATTACATACATTGCACATATTTATTATAATTAACACAACACTATTTGAATAGTTTATATTATTTAAGTATGCATCACCGATACATTTATATTACACTCCAAAACAGTTTTACGTCCGTTGCGTCAGAACCACAGGTTCAGTTGAAAATCAGCGTCAGGCACTAGTTGTCTGACATTCATGCTGAACTGGACCTATTTTGGTGCAGCCGTGAGGCACACAAATACATTTTTTGTTACTTCTTTTTTTTATTTTTTTTTTGTTTCGTGTTTACCCTATATTGTGTTAGTGCCTTGTGCTGTACCAAATAAATTCTTTTTCTTTCTTTCTTTCTTTCTTTAGCATCACCGCAATCTTTATCACCCCATACTAATTGAATATCACAAAAAAAATTACACAGATTGGCGCGAAAATAAGAAAACAACAAATATTCATATAAGAATGACAGATTCCAAATTCAAATGTAATAATCTGTTTTTAAGGGTTCCGTACTTAAGTCGGTAAAAATGGAACCAGCCAAATTTGTAATTACGTCACAAAAACACTTTTTTTGCGATTCGGAAAAAGCCTCGAAACTTGAATTATTTACATAGGTAAGTTTGTACGGCATCCTCGGTTACTCAAAAAGTTAAAGCCGTTGTAGAACCCTTCTCGCTAATATCGAAGACGCACGACAAAGGTACAACGTGTACAGTTACAAGGTCAAGTTCGCAAAGCATCTGCTTAAGGGGAACTTTCAAGGGCAAGGGAGAGCGTACAGAGTACTTATAAGATCCCCATTGAACAATCCCCTTAGAAATCTTATAAGGACAGTACAAAAACTCGTTTGCATGAATTCATGTCAATGGTTCAACCCCTCGGTCTGCCACACTTTACCATCATGTGTCGTTTTGCAAAGTTAGAGAGCTATTCAGTAAAATCCACGTGTTTACTATAAGTGAGGGTTATAAGTCCACTGTGAGGGGGAGCAACAAAAGAATTGGCTTACAGAAATGAATCTTGCCAAGGCACATTCCGCTCAGCAGGCTTAGACAAATACTTTTCAATACACTTCCCCGAAAACTGACTCTTATCGTACTACAATTAAGTTCAACATGCTATGTGTATCACCCTCGTGTTTTTATTTATTCGCAAATTGGCTTCGTACGGCTTTTGCATTTAGCGAATGTCATGTTTAGTGTAATTTTGGTTAAAGTTAGGGTAACAAACTTGCCAAATGTGATTGGGTGCAACGTCGAACAATCATAAGAGTTACATTAATTTGTTAGCAGTACACCGCAGTCTACCCCTTGTATTATATTAGGTTCTTACTATCCATCCTAAAGTTGTCTGGTAGATATCGCTGTCAGCGATAAGACCGCCATTGTACCCATAGATTTAAGTTTATGTATAAGTTGTGTTACTTTTTTGGTGTACAGTAAAGTTTATTCTATCATCTGGTGAACTTATTATTGTTTAAACGTATACAACTAAAGGAGCGTTATCCGCTTTATCATAAGTTTTTACCAATCTTAGAAGGAACAAAATAGGAGCAGAATTATCATTAGGCAATGCATTAGACTTTATTTTCAGAATGGATACGTCCCGATTCAGTAACTTGAGCAGCGTTTGAGTCTATGCATCCACAAACCGACGAGTCGGAATCGTGGTGTTTACGAGTACGACGACGCTTATTACAGTGCTTACATAAATACACACGACTTCTTTTTAGTTTTCGTGCTGAAGACGACCCATCGGTATCTATACCTGATTCATTTTTTAGATAGTGCGTGAAAATGCCTGCCAACAAAGTCCCCCGGGTCATGGAAAAACGTCGTTTCATAGACGTGAAAATTTGTCACTACAGCACTCGGCTCCATATTACCTTCACCTGCAGCTCTAGCGGATTCCGTCTCGGTCGCCGCAATTTAGTGACTAAGTTCCTCCACTTTATCAAAATGTTCTGTATCTGTTAGCTTTCTCGCCAAACGCTTAGTCAAAATATATGGCAATTATATTACCTCTATGTGATTTATTCATCACTAGGTGTTGCCCACGGCTTTGCTCGCGTTAAATTCAGGATAACACGGTTCCGCTTACCTGATTTAGAACACAGAAGAGAACTCGGAACAGAATATTATTTTAATACGCTACTGTAAACGATATTATATGTCTTTCCATTTGTGGATAGAATGTAAAGATCCTGGGCATTGGACACGCAAACATGCTACATAGAATTGTCAATGGGAAAAGCATGGCTTTTCTAAGTTCACCCCAGCCACCTTTAACGTTTGTCCTTGCGCTTTGTTAATGTGTCATAGTGAAACTACGTTTAAGAGGAAATTGTAGCCTTTTAAACAGGAACGGGAGATCTGTGGGAATTATTGGAATAGTGTTTCGGCATAGTTGCAACATTTGTGTTATCATACAGATGCACTCTCATATTTGTGGTCAAACTGAACTTTTTACGGTAGTTCATAGAGTGGACTACTGCTTTAATTTCGTCTGCAGGTGTCCCCTTCTTAATGACTGGTAACGTTTGGCGGAAATCACCAGCCAATAAAACCACCATCCCATAATCAAAAATCGAATGTTTTTTTTTAACCACTTTCAAATACATCTAATATATAAAATTCTCGTGTCACAGTTTTCGTTGCCATACTCCTCCGAAACGGCTTGACCGATTTTGATGAAATTTTTTGTGCTTATCCGGTATCTATGAGAATCGGCTAACATCTATTTTTCATCCCCCTAAATGTTAGGGGTAGTCCACCCCTAAAATTTTATTTTTTATTTTTTAGACAAAAAATTATTTATATGGCAAAACAACGTTTGCCGGGTCAGCTAGTTTTCTATAAAAATACGTCTCGACTTTTGTATGACGTCTCCCTATCTATTGTTTGAACATCAATCAAACCTAGGCTTTTCATCACATAAACCTTAAAAGTATAACATGCCAGTTTGCAAGTTAGTAATTATTAGTGGGACCTGTATGGTCGCCACAGTACCGTATGTACTATATCCTTTCGATATCTCAGTACTATAGTGTGTATAATGTGGGCCGATGGTACAGATAGAGACCATACAACGTTAGCACGATTCAGAAACCTATCAGCGCCATCTATCGGAATCCATGAGTAACACTTATGTTTCGAAAGTTATTTTTTTTTTCTCAAAAACTGATTGATTTATGGTTAGATTTAATGTTTTATTTAAATTGTTTTAATGAAATTATTTTATTATTCGTTTGTATCATAGAACCTGTACTAATTTTGCGGAGAGTTTCACACAAATTTCGAACCCCTATTTTAGGGGCAGGGGGAAGATTTCCAAAAAAATAAGGCAGGTATTTTTCGTAGGTAACAAAGAGTCTGTGTACCGATTTTTAGCTTCCTACCTTGAAAATTGCGAAAAGTCCCATATAAAATTGTACCGCCTCTTTTTAGGGGTTGGGGCACATTCCCAAAAAAAATTATGCACGATTTTTTTGTTAGTCACAAATAGTCCACATGCCACTTTTTAGCTTTCTACCTTGAAAATTGCGGAATCCTCCATACAAACTTCCACCCTCCATTTTAGGGGATTAGGGGGTTATAAAGAGACAAAAAGTAGCCTATGTCACACTCACATCCCTTAACTATATCCACTTAAAAAATCACGTTTTTTTGCCTTGTATCTCGAGAACTAAAAATTCTGATTTATTAATGATAATTAATAAATCAGAATTTTTATACACAATTGACAAAGAATAAAATAAATATGCTTTAGCTAAAATTGCAGTTTAACCAAATATTTTATAATAACGAAAAAAATTAGGACTATTTATAGAATTTTTTTTATGTATTTTCAAACTTGTTATATTTGTTGATTTTTTAATAATATTTAAGTCTCCAACGGTTACAATACCTAAGTACTAGATAAGTACGGAGTTTTTTAAGATCTTTTCGAAGGTCATCGGCCTTCATATCATTGTGTATGAATCGCTTCGTTATTAGATTCATCGCGCATGCGTCTGATGTCTACGGGCGGACGAGCACCTCGCCGGCAGTAGCTATTCGCAAGTTGTATCAAGCTTTCTATTGTTTCGTGCTTAAAGTAAGTGTATATATTGTTGTGTGTAAAATATATGTATTAAAATCATGTTTGATTCTGTGAATTCGGTTTTTAGATGGAAATTACGACTAATCAATCTTACTAATCAGACGAAATTTCCAAATGTGTGGATTCCATAATAACGGCGCCCATCCAAAATGGATGTAAACTTCAGCGGACTTTCGATCGTATGTATTCCTTTGTTTTAATATTTATTATTTGTGGTTTCCAGGTAAATACTGGTCTATCCATCGCAGGACCTGGAATTTCGATATGAACCGAAGTGGTGAGGAGCGAAGGCAGGAATTTGAAACCTATCGGCAGGTTAGTAATTGTATACTTTCAAGCGCAAGGGTAGCCCGCGAAAATCAAATATTCTTAAGGCTTGTAGTCCCTTGAACATCGGGCCGGAGTTAAATGTATACGTATAATACTCGTACTGCCACCTGCACCGTTGACCTTTAAAACCAATTTGTTTGCGAAATATTGATTGATTTTCATGTGCTATGTACATTTTGTAGAACACTTCACCAGCAATTTTTTTACGTAAACATATATCTAAAGATCATAGCCGTTTGATCGGAGTAGGGAAAACAATCGAAAAACTATCATGTCGTTAAAACTTTTTTATAGCGTATTAGTCATAAATCATATGATGATAATGTTGTCCATGATTACATATATCTATAATAAACATAACAATTGGCCTGCTGCGTCCTTTCTTCGGAATTTGGGTGTCTTCAAGACTAGAGTGAATAGGCTCTTAATAAACTAGTGCGCCTCACCATCAACGATTGCATCACTGCTTAACATCAGGTGGGATCGCAGTCAAGCACTAGTTTGTATCTCATAAAATTCAAATCAATTGACCAAGTCGTTACCGAGGATAGGCTTCAGAAAGTCATAGTTTTATGGCACTGCTCGGGAGCTAGGCTCTTAAGTTTTTGCTGGTCAGTGTTAAGTTATATATTTGTTAAAATATGATTCATTCATAATCAAAATCATCAATACTACCCTCTCAGTTCGTCCAATCCTATTGAATAGTTATCCTGTAGCTGCATAAAACTGAAAAGATAATATCTCTACTATAGAAATATCTTATGTCACAGTATTTGTTATCAAACTCCTCCGAAACAGCTTGATTGATTTATATGTTTTTTTTGTGTAGATCTAAGAATAGGTCGCAGGCTATTTTTTACCCACTACCACATATAGAGTGGGTCTTTAATAATTTGTATGCTTGAACAACATTTGCCGGGTCAGCTAGCAGATAGTTAATTTGATTTGTGCGCTGTTTTTAACTGTAATTATTATGATTCTTAACTGTAATTATTATGATTTTTCACTGTAATTCGTAACTATTTCGTTAGTTTCGTCATTGCAAGCGCGACTGCTGAGCGAAGGATTGAACCTGGCGTCGATTTCCAGGTCAGGCAAAAAATGCCATAAGGTTCTTTTATTACGAATTCTTCTATACTTAATCAGGGTTTGGAGGTCAGTTATGTGACAACCCCGTGCCTTCCGAGTCTCGTAAAGTAAAATAATTGTTAAAATGTCTTCATCAACAACGAAGTTATAAAAGTTTCAAAGCTACATGAAAGAAAGAGAAGACGGACGTGGTCTTTTAAAGGCCCCATACACGGTACGATTTGAATTGATAGTGTATGTCAAGATCGTTAACGATTTACCTTGACATACACTATCGATTCGTCGTTACGATCAGTCTGAAGCGACGGATCGTACAGACAAATCGTACCGTGTATGGGGCCTTTAACATCAAAGTTCATTACATTCATACGGCCGCAATAGAAAATGGCGTTTTGACGAGAGATATTTATTTGTTATATCTCATAAACTGCCTCCCCTCTAGCCAAGTTACAACCGTTTCGTTTCGATTCTCTTTTCGTTGATCGCCTCGAGTCGGCCACGCCTCCTATACCTTTGTCCTGACCACGTGACTGAGCGTTGAAATTACGTTAGAATAAAGGAATCGGAGGCGTGGCCTACTCAAGGCGATCGACGAAAATTGAATCGAAACGAAACGGTTGTAACTTGGCTAGGGGGGGGGGGGGGGCGGTTAGATACCAAATATATTTTTCATGCATATCCATCCCATTTTTAATTCTCTGCTAATCGACAGTTATTAAGCTTCTTTGTGTTAATACTGCACTGCAATATGTTTTATGCGAAGTTCTATTAAAAGTTTCGTGTATCCTTCCCAGCGAAATGCAAGAACAAAGGCGAATGACGAAAGTTAATACTTATTCCCATGCGCATACATTTTTTTGTTCCCAACGCCTCCAATAAAAACTAAATCAAATCAAATCAAATCAAAATCATTTATTCGCATAATATGGGTAGATAAATATGGTACATGAATGTTACATCCAATAGAAATTGAATATAAAGTAAACCCCATTTTATTTGTTGATGATTCATAAGCCAGAACGTTTGCCGAGTTACCTAGTTGTATATGAATATGTAAATTTCAACTTTCAGAAACTGACGAGGCGGTACTACATGAAGCGGGAAGATGATCACAGTGATTGTAAGTATCACAATTCAATTTAAAAATTTCAAAATTGCGTGCCCGAAGAATTAGCATTGCAAATTTAAGTCATTAATCAACATATTTGATTATCACAAGTGATACACGTTTATTCTCTGAATGTTTGCAGTAAATATAGTAATGAACCATA
The DNA here is from genome assembly GCA_961205895.1 of Mythimna pallens. Lineage (NCBI taxonomy): Eukaryota > Metazoa > Arthropoda > Insecta > Lepidoptera > Noctuidae > Mythimna > Mythimna pallens. The sequence continues at coordinate 5,495,468 of OY540824.1, forward strand.
GATATAATCATCATCTTCCTGCCCTTGTCCCGTGCTATTTGGGGTCGGCGCAACACGTTTTTTTCTTCCATTCTGCCCTGTCACTCGTCATACTATCTGTGTGATAGATCATAAAAGTTGGTCAAGTCGTTTCGAAGGGGTTCGATTACAAACACTGACAAGAGATTTTTATATTAATGAGAAGAAGATAGAACTAAGTTTTTCATAAATTTTACTTTTGTCTGGGCAACTTAGTCATCGTAGTATATTGGCAGCACCCACTTATCAAATAACACCTAAATCTGTTATTTTTTTTGTTTTCAGCTAACATGGCTGAACGTCAACGACCTCTCCGGCGTGAAGGCGACTCCACTGACCTGAGGAGATTAAACAACTACATCAGAAGAGTCAGGGCGATCTTTAGGGCCCCGACTTTACCACCAAATATTACAATCATACCAAGCCCGATCACTGTAGGAACACAAACGTGGCCTACAACTACTTTTAAGCCCTTAAAGTCCATAAATTCAACGAATAAAAATACGTCTAACGAAAATACTGCGGATTCTAAGACTAATACGGAAACGAAGGCTAAATCAGAGGCTATAAATTCTCAGCCTAATCTAGGCGAAAACAAAACAGTAGAAGAACACAAAAATAGAAAACCTTATAAAAACAAAAGCAAGTGGGTTAAGACCGTAGGGTTTAACCTTGTATCGAAGAGCGGCAGATATGATCATGCAACAGTTAAGAGGTCGGTAACATCAGTATCCCACGCTGAGCCATCGGACCCATTTCAGTAAAGTACAACTAAAAATACAGGGCGTATTGTAACAGGTTATAAACACTATAAATTGGTCCTTAACCAATCACATAGCAAGACATAACAACGAAAATAAGTCATTTACAATCAGTTTCATAGACAACATGTAACTTAATAATCGCATATCCTAAAAGTAGTGTTTACAGAATCGGCTACTGAAACGATTTCAGCTATTTATACTTAGGGCATACTAAAAGTTTCTGGATTCTGATAAATACGACAAGATATAGCTTACGATACATTTATTGTTTTTTAAAGTCGTTTCTAGTAAACATATGTAGTTTCCATCGATTGCAAAGCCTAACAAAGGACGAATTTGCTGGAAAGTAATTTTTTTGTCAGTTTCAATAAGTTGTCGTACGGTGTCAATTTTCGATTTTGTAACAGCAGTCGCCGGCCGACCTTCACGTACCTCATCATAGAGATGGTTACGCTCACGTCTAAATTCTCCAGACCACGAATACACAGAGCTGCGATATGATGCTTCATCACCAAATGCCAATTGAAGTCTCTAGCAATTCTCTTGTTGACTTAGCCACAACGAAATTCATAAAAAAATCATTGAACGAAAATGTTCATGAGTTTAATACATTTTGGTAGCGACACACAATTTTCGAAAGGACGTCACAATGAAAAAGCAAATGACAGCTTCGCAAATTAAAAAGTGACATGCTCGCAAAGAGTTCAATTTTCGAATTCTGTCATTGTTTTTTCAATCTTTCATTGTAAGTGGCCAGATCCAGAAACTTTCAGTATGCCTGACGCATATTTAAAGTAGGTTCTATATATCCTAAAATAATTCTTGATAAATTTTGATTGGATCACTAGAGTGTTTGGGTATGTAGATCCTAACAGACTACAGATGCACTACCAGTGCAGTGCGTCGATTCCCAAATTATGTGCCTACTATTAGGACAACAAATTTCAGAAAAAAAACACTAAGTGCATTTTGGTATAATTTCAGTGCTTGAATTATGATTGTAACAATTTTTTTTCTAATGAGGGGCAAATCCGAGTTTTACTAAGTACATCGTATGTGTAATAATTTACTGAGATTTTTTTTTTTAAATTATCTGTCAAGAAATGGTGGATTTATTAAAGATTTACTGAACGGCTACTTGGGAACGCGCGCTCTCGCGTCATCTATCATGATCTGTGCGACGAACGGCTTGGTCGTATTCATTTGCCGGTGGAGGCCGATCATGACAGATGATGTCACAGCAAGTCTCTTCATTCTCGGGCGCTTTTCTGGAACTAATACACTAAAATTTTGCTGTATCTTTCGTCATTTTTGGTCCGATTTAAATAATTTCTTCACAGTATTTACTGGTTTTTTTTTTTGACGCTATAAGTCTGCATACTCAAAAAAATCATGAGTGATCCTCATTGTGGTGTAATAAGGGTGTGTCCGTGTATTATTGTTACATGTTGTACAGTTACATGTTGTAGATCACGTAATGCTAAAGAATTACTAGAGCGATGCGAACGGTCGGTACTCTTAGTCGACCGTAATAAACCTAATAATTTCCGAGGTACCCAAACATTTTCAACTTCTGTATATTTTAAAATAAATTTATTTGTATCTTTAAATAGTTTTAAATCAAGACTCGTGTATGTGGGTCAAACATTTAGAAGATAAGATTCTAAAAGAGCAAGATGGGTAAGACCCAGCTGTGACTGAAGAAAGATTTATTGTTTTTTAGTAAGTACGTTTTCTAATATTATTGTTAAAACGTACATAGAATGTTATTCTAAGCTAACGTGTGAAAGGGTGTTCGAATCATTTACTTCATTGTATTCGCCTAGTTTATATAGTACACTGCTATCGTTTCGGTGGCACACCGATACTGTTACACTGTCATCGCGTAGTTGGCACACCGGTACTGTTACTCTGCCATCGCGTCAGTAGCGCGCTGATACTGTTATTCTGCCATCGCGTCGGTGGCGCGCCGATACTGTTACTCTGCCATCGCGTCAGTAGCGCGCTGATACTGTTATTCTGCCATCGCGTCGGTGGCATACAGATACTGTTACTCTGCCATCGCGTCGGTGGCGCACCGATACTGTTACTCTGCCAACGCGTCGGTGGCACAACTGAATCGATATTACACGCTCGAATATACACTTCACACACGTTTGCTGTTCGAACTTCAATACAAAAATATTTCGTTTAATCAGTGTGTGGAAGCTGGCACAGTATTGTAACATCATACTCAAAATCAAATCTCACACTGTTGCACGCGAATGCTCCTGAAGCCGGCTTTTCACTATGCGATATAATATAATATATATTACATTTTGAGATAAAAAAAATTATCGGTCGTCATATATTTTGAGCGATACCACTATTTTTTAATTAGTACAAAAATAAATGGGGCTCTATCCGTGCCTGTTACTAATCACATTTGTGTAGTCAAAAGTAAAATAAACGAAACCTCAAAATTGTCCACGAAAATTTGACAATATTGGTAAATTTATAATTGAATCATTCATAAGAATTGTAACTCGAAAATACAACGCAGTGTTTTTCCTTTTTAATCGCCATTCATTCATTCATAATCAATAAACCTGTACCATATCTCCATAAATTGTGTGACATTTTGGGATATAAACAAACGCTAATAACTTTGCTATTTATGAATATTATTTATTGATACTTTAATATAACAAGATATTTTCTAATAATCCTTTAAGTATTTGTACGGATTCAAAATTAATCAAGAACGTGAGATACAGTTATGACCGAAGCTGAACTGTTCCAAAATATATATCTTACAGTGTGAATAGCAATCGCAAGATATAATTATAGCTCAAAATGAATATTACGTCAGTGTTTTTATTAAGAGTTTTTATTAAGAACGATTTTTATGTATGCCTTGGAGTGCTGATATTATTATGTACAATTACATTGTTAATTAATGTTATCCTATCCCTTTCTGAAATATTATATTTGTTTAATCCACCAGCGCCTCGAATAGGTTTTGGAAATGTATTGTATGTTTTAGAATAATTAGAATATAGGTGTTTTAGATTTTTATAAATTTTAGAGTATTTTCAAAGGACCAAATTATTTGAAACTTTGCTCTCTAAGGAACACCTGACCCCATCGTCGACCACATTTATACTTACCATCAAGTATGATAGTGGTAGATACTCGTAAATCGCGAGGCTATTTATAATATTGTAGGCTAACAAGAATTTTAATATTTCTGGTTTTTTTTTTTTCAATAATAATACTTTTTCCAGAGACTTTCTCCAAAAACCTTGATGACTTTATTTGGGAGCTGATTTACTTCAAGAATCAATTTTATTGGTTATTCTGGTTGATCACAACATCAGTGCAAAATATATTTATATCAGCCACTTAACTAAACTTCAATAGGGTATTATACTAATTTTTTAAGTCTCAATTAGATTCTATTTTTTTTTACTCATTCATTAAGTACCCTAAAAAAGCATTTAAAATTTACATTTTCAAATTTTGCGCGTAATTTGACGAAAATGCAAAACGCAGTTGACGCCTATTAACTCTGTAGTCGTGACGTCAGTAGGCTGTGTAAACAAATGCGCTTAAGTTTACTCAGCCGAATGACGTAATAACACGGTGGCTACTAATTCATGGTGATAAAGAACAAATAAGGAAAACTGAATACTTCAAATTAAATTTTAAAATTTATTTTTTTGTTTTATGAATTAAAACTAACACTTATTTACTTTTGACTAAGCTATCCTAATAATATATTTTTAGTTTTTTTCTCATATAGAGCAAATTACCCTATTCTTTAACTAACTAATCGTCTTTATGCGCGATCACCCGTGACCCTAGTTTTTTTTTTAAGTCTTCATATTTGTATTATTACAAAAATTGTTTCTAGTTATTTAAAAACGCAGTCCATTTTAATAATCCTATAATTTAATTATAAGGGAAAAAGGAAACCTTTTAAAGTTCGATGTGTAGATTAGACACTTATAGTATAGAGACAAAATGGTTGATGACCAATACGTTTTGATAATAAGCAAAAATATCAGATATAGTAACAGTTTTCACATCTTTTTATAGGTGTTTGTCTTTCGATGTGTAGAGCAGACAAGAAGTGTTTAGTATAATAGGTTTAACATATCTATTGTACATAAATTTGATGTGATTGGCAATGATGAATCGATGTTGAGAGATTTTTGTAAAATACTTTTAAAACTTTTGTCTGCGTTGTGTTTGCCTCGTCCTCAGTACAGGTACAAGTAGATAGTTGAAATATATGCTTCAGTCGTGGCGGTCCTGCCAACTATCGGTCGATTTCAAAAACCCCCTTACTCTGCAAGAGCGTGTGTTGAACTAGCGCTTCATGGTATACCTGGAAGGTAACAATCTCCTCAGTGCCGACAGGACCCTTACGCTTCTTGGTACAGCTGTAGCTAGACCTTGTGCCAAAGTGCAGACTCGATTGTACCTTATTGTGGATGAGGATTTAGGTTAAGCGCCCTTCCTCATTTAAAGGAACTCAGGGTTCGGACTGAACCCACAAAATTAGATTATCTTTAAAATGTTACCTACCTTTATAATAAATAATATATGACTATAAACCTGACTATAAATCTGTGTAGAAGTGAATGCTAAAATGTTTAATCAGACTAATCAAAGAACTGACCGTGATTGAAGAGAATTGAATAAAGAATGTAAAAAAGTAAACGAAATAAATCTGAATTCAATGTGATTAGTTTTCTTATTTTATTTTCCCAAACACTTGATCATGTTTATTTAACACTCATTCATATATGTGTGACTAACTCATTGATCATCATCATCATTTCAACCGAAAGAAGTTTGCTGCTGGATGTAGGTCTCATCGGCCTGTTCTGTGCGTATCGCTTCTATTTGATTTAGATTATATCCGTCCACCTTGCTTTCCGCCTTCCAATACTGCGTCTTTCGGCCTCATCGACTACCTGTCCTGCAAGGAATATGCCTTGCCAACTGCCGCTTATGTTTGGTGATTCTTCAGGTTATTGTTGGAAACCTTGGTTCTGCTTCTTTCATCTTCATTACTGATTCGATCACGCAAAGACACGGAAATAGCTCTCTTCATTGCCCTATAAGAGACTTTAAGCCTACTGTTAAGACGCATTTTGATTACTTCAGATTTGTGCATCCAGCCATTCGGCAGATACTCAACAAAAACTGTTTCCGCCAGGACTACGTATTCCCAGCGGATCATTTTTTTTTCTATGGATTTAAAAGAAAAATAATACATACAATAATTAGTGTGTAACAAGAGGTAAATGTGTATGTATAAATGAAATTTGTGTGTCTTATAATTACGAAGGTATTTAAGTTGCCGCTGCGGTGACGTTTGGCTATTTGACGAAAATCATATAAAACGGTTTAGTGCAGAGTTGTCCTTTTTTACGCACGTTGCCTTGAATTTGTGTGTAAAAACAGAATTTGAAAAAAAAACACACCGTTCTGAAGATATACACGTAAACGTAAAATAAGGTTATTAGGTCCAAGCTCTTAAAATATGAACTCTAGAGTCTATCTTTTAACGTTTATCTATGTCTTGTAAGAGTCTACAATTGCCTGCCAAGTTTCATTTATGTGCGCTTAGTAATTAATGAGCAATGGCATAATTTACTACGACTAAACCACTATATTTTATGACATCCGATTATAGGACTTTTTAATGGAAAAGCAAAATAAAACCTATTACAATATTTAGTGTATTAATGCAACTACTCATATCTGAAATTTCAGCTCATCGCACTAAATAACTACAGAGATATAATAAAAATATCAGAACAACTATAAAATATGGATAAACCGACCAAGTTTGAATGGGTACAAAAAAGCGGCCGTGCAGTACAAAGACAAAACGTTCTAAAATTTCCAGTATAATACAGTGTTATGGCTTCGTACAGATGCGTACAGAATTCTTAACGATTAAATAAATGCATTTATTTGATACAAAAAGTTGCTACGTAGGTATTTACTATGTCTCTAAGAGGACCACCAGCCACTCCTAGGCCCACTAGCCCCGCCAGTTGTAAAAAAACAACATGTAAATAGAATTAAAAATGCAAAAGTGGTTCATACAGATGCTAGAAAAGGCAATAAAATACTAACTAGAATTACAATAAAAAAACCCTATACTAATTACAACTAACAAAAATCAAACTAAAATATGGCGTCAAAAAACTCTCCACAACGCTGTCGACTGGTAATGTGCCCAAAAGACTGGCGGCATTGACACTTGAGATACATAAACATGCGATTCAAGATGTACCGGATCGCGCTTAATATACCTATATTGTATTTTATTGGTCTGTGATTTTGCTAATTATGTTAGATAACTCATCAAGAGTCCCTAACAAAGGTAAACTAGGTAGGTACTGTACTTCATTTCAAACATACCTTCACAATTGAGTCAATTATTACCGATCTGTGATTTTATAACATACTAGCTTCTGCCAGCGGCTTCGCCCGCGTGAAAATGGGTTTCTCCATACAAACTTTGAACCTCCGTTTCATCCCCTTTGGGGGATAATTTTGGAAAATCCTCTCTTAGTGCTCGCCTAGGTCATAAAAGGAAACCTTATGCAAAATTTCACGCTCCTAGTCCCAGTAGTTTCGGCTGTGCGTTGATATGTCAGTCAGTCAGTTTCTCCTTTTATATATATAGATTTCTTGCTGTAAAAGCTCAAACGAAAAGACTAACTCCCAAAAATTCATTAGTAAAATCTAAGATTTACTTATACCTTATTGGGCTTTCACAGTAGGCAATATATTATTTATGTTTAATAAAAACTGATTCTATAGATCAACATTTTTTTATTATGTCGTTTTTTTAAATTTTATTAGTCATTAACTAATAAATAATTTTTTAAATACAAAGTTAATACAGTTGTTTTATTTTGTGCTAAACTATTGTGTACGCACCTGTACGAAACCATTTATATACATAATAACAATAATATACAGGAAATTTTAAAACGTTAAGTCTTTGTACTGCACGGCCGCTTTTTTGTACCCATTCAAACTTGGTCGGTTTATCCATGTTTTATAGTTGTTCTGGTATTTTTATTATATCTCTGTAATTATTTAGTGCAATGAGCTGAAATTTCAGATATGAGTAGTTGCATTAATACAACCTTAAGATACAACCTTTACAAAACACAAACTTAATACGAATAACATTGCAATTCATAAAGCTACTACAATATTAATACTATGCTGTAAAAATAAACAAACAAAACTTAACATGTTTCTCTTTACTTAAAGGTTTGGTAAGCAAGTCAGCTACCATGTCAATTGTTGGCATGTAATAGATATTAATATTTTAATTCCTAACAACAATATCTCTTATGAAATGACAGTTAATATCAATATGTTTTGAGCGGGCGTGAAACTTAGCATTAGAACATAATTTTTGAGCTGAAAGGCTAACGTTGTATAAATTTATTGTACAATATAGTTTAAGGCATTCATTTAAAAATGATCGCAAAAACATAGCTTCTTTACAAGCATCTGAAACAGCCATGAAGCTGCTTCAGTACTTGAAAGTGCTACTGTCCTTTGCTTGCGGCTTTCCCAAGATACAACCGACTTACCCAACTTAAATATATTAGAGTGAGTATTTCCTTCACTATATATATAAAGAAAGATCTTTCGATATTGATGGTGAAATCAACATTATGTCGTCAACATAAAAGGCAACTATAACCATTTCCCCCTTTTGTCCTTTATAATAGACACATGGTTCTGAAAGCATCTTTTTAAAATAAAGTGTTATTATTATTTATTTATTTCTTTATCTTTATTCCAAAAAGGTAAGTAACTTATATGCCAAGCCCCATAAAACCGTTGGATGGATTGACGGTGGGGTTGGTGAGTCTCTAGACATACTTAAATATACTTAAAATAAATATTATTTAAACTTACACAAATAAAACTAAAACTTAAAACATTTCTAAATAATATAATTTTGTGTCTATTTGTGTTTGTTTCACTCCTTATGTCTGCCGGCAGACTGTTCAATAGGTATGATATTCTCTTGTTTAGTATTCTGTCACCAAAGTAATAGGTGACTCTGGGTACATTGAATCTACCAGCAGCCATAGATCGTGTATTATGATTATTGTATACGTGAGTTAAGATATGCTCTTGGATACGGTGGTGGTTAACTAATATAAGGCATTTATGTTCCAAAGTGATCGGTGGAATTTTGCAGATTTTAAATAATTTTCTATAATCTCCCTTACAACTGCTTTTAGTTTTTTTAGTAACAAGTAGTTTTAGGAATCTAATTTGAAGAGCTTCTAATTTACCTAAGTTAGTTTTGAATGTTAACCCATAGCTGTCAATAGCCATTAGTTGATTCTAATAAGAGTTATTTATTAGAATCAACTAAGAGTTTTACATCTTAATAGGAACTTTAAAGCTTAGGTGGTACATTTTACTTAATAATATTCTTAATTTACTAGAAATGTAGTCTTACGTGTCTACCAGGAAAAGTTTATACATGTCACCTTAATAACTTATTGGACTGTAAATGAAAACCTTTCGAAACAGTTGTCTGGAAGTAATCTGCGTTGGCATGAAAATCTCATCTATTTTCCTGACAAGGTAGATTACTTCCAGTCAACTGTTTCGATAGGTTTTCATTTACAGTCCAGTGAGTTATTAAAGTGACATGTGTAATCGTGGGTAAATAAAGGTGGAGTCACACTATGAGGTCGTAAATATGGCGAATGAATTAACATTAATTTAGTTTTACTAGCGTTTAATATAATGCCATTGTCGTGAGACCATTAAAAATTTAACAATCGCGTCTATATCTTGTTGAACTAGCTGGTAGGCATCATCTATGTTAGTTCCGGAGCCAAGTATGCACAGCTCATCTGCAAACATATTTTTTTTTTTTTTTCGGGTGGGAAAATCATCTCATGACATCCCCCGCTCTTGGGCGGAGCGCGAGATAGTGTCAGACTTTTACTGACTAAAAACCCACTCCTGTTCCTTCTTTGCCATTTGTTTTCCAGGGCCCCGGGGATCTCTTTCGCATCACCCATGGCCCCAGTAGGCTTCGACCCTGTTGGGCCCCTACGGTTGCTGACATCTCCTTGAGGCGCGCGTGGAACACTACGCGCCGTCGACGACTTGGGCTCGGTCCGGACGGTTACCGGACGATCGGACGGCGAGCCACCCATTGCTCGCCGTCCGCAAGCCCGCGCCTACGGTGGCCGGAAATCGGGATCGGAATCCCGGCGGCGGTTGGGGCGTAAGGACCGTTGCCGTTGCCTCACGCGATCGGCCGCCTCCTTTGCTAGCATTACTGCTTCGCAGAAGGAGGCGACCGCCTGCCACTCCTCCTCGCTCCGGATCATGGCCTGTACCAAGGCCCGGCGTCGGAGATCGCTGCCGCCGATCGCCCTCACGAGGACACGGCGGTGCTCTGCCCAAGCGGGGCACACCTCTACCGTGTGCTCCACCGTGTCCTCCGGGCGGTCCACACAATGGTGGCACCCGGGCGTCTCTTCTGCACGTATCCGGTACAGGAACCTCCCGAACTTATCATGCCCGGTGAGGACCTGCGTCATGCGGTAAGTAAGGACGCCGTGAGGTCTTTCCAGCCACTCCTCAAAGAGGGGACTTATCGCCATAATTAAGGCGTGCCCAGCACTGGGTTGCGACAGTCGCCGTCGCCATTCCACCATGAGATCCCGCCGGAAGTTTTTCCGCCATGCCGCTACTTGGCGCGGCAGCGGAGTTTCGCCCCGGCGTTGCATCTCCATGCGCAGATCATGCATGCATGCAAGGTCTTTTGCCTGCAATTCCCACGGTGGTAGGCTAGCAAGGAGGCATGCTGCTTCGCGGGAAATCGTGCGGTATCCCCGCAACATCCGGATGGCCATGACCCTTGGCTTGGCTTGCGTTCAGCTTGGCTGCCGGTCGCTTTCGAAGAAACGGCGCCCATACCGGCGCCCCGTAAAGGGCCATGGACCGAACGATTCCTGCATAGAGCCTCCGGCAGGAGGCGTCTGGACCCCCTAGGTTGGGCAGGAGCCGCTTGAGGGCAGCCCCTGTGCGATCCAGTTTGGGAGCCAGACGTCGGAAATGCTCCTCGAAGTTCCACCGGCTGTCGAGGACAAGTCCAAGGTACTTCATCGTCGACTCGACGCCGATGTGAACTCCTCCTACCGTTAGTTGGGAACCCGATGGTGGCGCGTTCCGAGGGCCGTGGAAGCACATGGCTTCGGACTTGTGCAATGCCACCTCGAGTCCCAACTCTTGGATCCTCTCCACGACTGTCGCAACCCCGCGAGTCACTAGTTCAACCGCCGCCTGGTATGACTCTCCCCGCGCCAGGACCAGCGTATCATCTGCGTAGCAGACCACGCTGACCCCGTCAGGGAGATCGCCGCGCAGCACGTAGTCGTATCCGATGTTCCACAAGGGTGGTCCTAGTACCGATCCCTGCGGAACACCGCACGACATCTCTCGCCGTTTCCACTCTCCCAGGTGACCAGGGTAGATAATGTACCTGTCCGACAGGTAGGCCTCGACAACATGACAGAGGTAGTCAGGCACCCGATGATACCGGAGTGCCCTCCTAATGCTACTCCAGGGCAGGGAATTGAAAGCGTTGGCGATGTCCAAAGACACCACTAAGACACACCTGCCCTGAGACAATCTGCAAACATATACGCTGAACAATGTTGTAGCACTCGGCACATGCTGTTAACATGCATAAGGGAACAAATTGGTCCACATCTCGAGCCCTGCGCCACCCCACTCCACACCTCGGCTCTATCACTAAGCGCATCCTCCACCTTCACACGGTTTATTTATAAATACTCCATCAATTTTCTCATATCATGACTTAGCAGCTTGTCAGCTTTATGCAACTTTTGCTCTTGTCCTTCTTTATAAAACCTTCCGGTAGTTCTATTAGCACATGCTCTTTAAGATTACCGTTATAAGTCGGCAAAAAATGCTTAATACAAAAAATTATGCCTATCGATCCTATTTCACATATAAATTGGATAGGCATAAATTAGTATGGAGCCATTTAAGGTATGAGTACCAGTAATGACAGAAATTGCCAGAAACTTATCCCATAGGTATTTTCATACCATGAATTCTCTCATAGTCTTATGATCTACATGAAATACAAAGTATCGATAGGCATAATTTTTTTTTTGAGAATACTTTTGCAAAACACTAACAGAGTGGAATAACAGAAATGACAAAAAAAAGGACATTTAGGACATGCTTAAAGGTATTTAATATTTCATATTAATAACTGTATATTATGTTCTAAATATAGAATAATATATTTTAATGCATAAAAATGCTAAGAAAATACGAAATTACATACAAATATAATTCGATTTTTTTAAATTTATTTAAAAAGTTACATTAAGATAAGAGAAATTTTAGTTGAATCACTTCCTGAAAAAAAAAAAGACAATTGTTCCTTATTTTTTTTAAACTGTATATGATTCGTGGGTCGGTTAATATTTTTCTACTCTATAATATAATACTCTCTATAATAAATAAATACTGGCATGTAAATTTTAATATCTTGCATAACCTCACTTTTACTAAGTCTCTTATAATTCTTCTCTCTGAGTGCTTCTTCTGTCTTGGTATTCAAGATATAAATACATACACCACACTGATATAATAAAGACGAAAGTTTCTGAGTGTGTGTGATGTTTGTTACATTTTCACGCTCGAACAGCTAAACAGATTTGGTTGAAATTTGGTACACGGGTAGCTTATGATCATGATGATCATCTTTTTGTCCCGGGGTAACTGGACAAAGGAAACATTTTTGGAACATCTTTACACCGGCGAAACTGCTGCGCTGGCAGCAGCTACTAAATGATATGAGCGGTGGCGGCCTAATGACTTTAACTTATGAGTGATGCCGTGAGCGCCATGACGTACGAATGGTATGAGCGGTGGTAGCCTAGTGAGTCTAACTTACGAGTGATGCCGTGAGCGCCATGACGTACGAATGATATGAGCGGTGGTGGCCTAGTGACTCTAACTTACGAGTGATGCCATGAGCGCCATGACGTACGATTGATATGAGCGGGGGTGGCTTAGTGAGTCTAACTTACGAGTGATGCAGCGAGCGCCATGACGTACAAATGAGTTTAAACTCGGGCAGGCGCTTTACTTTATATAATTTATTTTAGCTCCACTACTCTTAAAACCCAAAGGCTTACAGTCACCCAAAGGGCAACGGAAAGGGCTATGCTCGGAGTTTCCTTGCGTGATCGCATAAAGAATGAAGATATCCGCAGGAGAACCAAGGTCGCCGATATAGCCCGAAGAATCGCCAAACTAAAGTGGCAGTGGGCACACACATTGCTCGTAGAACGGTTGGTCGATGTGGCCGAAAGGTTCTAGAGTGGCGTCCGCGCACCGGAAGACGCAGCGTTGGAAGGCCTCCCACAAGGTGGACCGACGACCTGGTGAGCACAGGATCGGTCGTTGTGGCGACGCTTGGGGGAGGCCTATGATGATGATGATGATGACTCTTAAAACGGTGATTGAAAACATCGAGAGGAAACCGGTATATGTTCTAGAATCAAAAACATGTGACATTCATTAACCCGCACTGGGCCCGCGCTGTGTACCTATTACCTCCCATTTACTTAGAGAGGAGGCTTGAGTCTCTACCGTGGGACCATTATAAAGCCTATAATGCTTATGTTACACTAATATAGAGTTCGTACTTCGCAAACTCATCGCGCACCAGAAGATGCAGCGTTGGAAGGTCTGCCACAAGGTGGACCGATGCCCTGGTGAGAGTCGCAGAAATGCGATGGATGTGAGACGGACAAGACTGTTCGTTGTGGCGACACTTTGGGAGGCCTATGTCCAGCAATAGACGTCTTTCGGCTGCAATGATGATGATGATGAAACTCGAAAGATAACAAAACTCTATAGTCTGCGTAGGCCCTTATAAATTAATCACGTACCTCTCCTGGCAACACCGAACCAATCAATATTCAGGGGGAAAGCAATCACATGTAAAATATTATGTAGGTGGTGAATTTATTATAACTATATTTGTAGCACAGCGGAGCTCGGCCCACGTAGGTACAGTCAAGAAAAAAAGCCATCACTGACACGATAATTTAATTTCTAAATATTCAATAACCGACACAAAAATATTCAAAATAGTGTTTGTGGAGAATTTGTGTCCATGTCATAACATATTATAGTTAATGAAAAATCAAGATACGACCGTTAATGTCGCAATAAACGTGTATTTCGATACTCGTAAGGGATCAAATTTCATAGGGTACTTCCCGTTGACCTAGAATCCTGAAATTGGGCATGAAGCAATGCCTCATAGCGCAAATATAGAAAAAAAAATTAAAATCTGTACAATCTCTTGTACAGATTTTAATTTTTTTTGCTCAAAAAAAACCCAGCTCCAGCAAAAACGAGATGTATCTCAAATTATCAATAATAATAAGTAATAAAACAATATCCAGCTATTATCGTGATCCTCACTAATTTACTAAACATATACAAATTGCCAGTTTTAATAATCAGGCGTCGATTTCAAAAAAGTTTGATTATAATAAATTAATTATAACCGACTTTAAAAAAGAGGAGGAGGTTCTCAATTCGGTTGTATTTTATTTATTTTAGCATTTTGCCTTAGTCTCAATAACGACCAGGTTAAAATACAGTCCAAAGATCCAGAGACATATAGAAACATTGTACACCAACTAGAACTGAAAAATACAGAGTTCTTTACATTTAAACCTAGACACAAACGGAACTTTAAAGTGGTTCTCAAAAACATGCACTCCTCAAAAGATTCTGAGGAAATCAAAGCAGCATTAAATGAAATAGGACATACCAATAGTACCATAGTATAGTATAGTAGTAGTATATGGAACATTAAACAAATAACAAAAAAAACCATTACCACTGTTCATAGTTGAAATAGAATCAAATCACAACAATAAGTGCATTTACGAGGTTAGAAATCTAATGAACTGCATCGCAACTTTCGAACCTCCTCGCCCGAAACGTGAAATACCTCAGTGTGCCAAATGCCAACAATATGGACACACCAAAACGTACTGTCACCGTAGCCCTAAATGCATTAAATGTGCTGGTGACCGTCTTTTTACCGATTGCTTAAGGAAAACAAGATCAGACGGTGTAAAATGTGTTCTCTGTGAAGGCAACCACCCGGCAAATTATAAGGGCTGTTAAATATATAGAGGCTTACAAAATCTCAAGTTTCCAAAGGCACCAGAACGCAGAAAAGCCTACACATCTAATAAACAGAGCGTTACAGCAGTAAATAACAATTCAATGGACAAACTGATGCAAAATAGCCAATATCAGTCTTACAAAGACGTACTTACCAACAAAAACCAACTCGAGGGTACAACCAAAGAAACAAAACACGCTAACCAACACTACATGCACGAAATAATGACCTTGATGAAACAAATGATGCAACAACTGACCACACTGACAAACTTAATAATAGCCCTCACAACCAAGCTGTCAACTTCGATTGCTTGAAAATTGCCCTATGGAATGCCAATGGGCTGTCACAACATACCCTTGAGGTTAAAACATATTTAGTGACACAAAAAATTGATATTCTTCTAGTTTCAGAGGCCCATTTTACTAAAAAGAGCCACTTTAACATTCAAAACTACAAGACATCATACACGAGGCACCACGATGGCTGTGCACAAGTGCGGTGCTAATAAAATATAACATAAAACATCATGAAGCGGTACATTATAGCACAGAGGAAATTCAAGCAACGAACGTCGTCATTGAGGATTGGACAGGACCATTCACAGTGTCTGCTGTTTACAGTCTACCTAAACATAACCTTAAGCTAAAAGACTACGAAACGTTCCTTTCCACACTAGGACACAGATTCATTACTGGAGGAGATTACAATGCCAAGCATCACTACTGGGGTTCTCGTACTATAACTACGAAAGGTAGACAGTTACTAATGGCCATAGAGAAGTTAAACCTTAATGTCGTTTAACCTGGAGAACCAACCTTCTGGCCTACAGACAGGAATAAAATACCAGACTTGCTTGACTTTTGTATAACAAAAGGAATTGCTAATAAATTCCTAACAAGTAGAACGAGTACCGAATTATCGTCTGGTCACTCCCCTGTAGAAATAACATTTTTGTGGTCACTTAAGCCATGCAGGTTACATAACAATAAACTAACTGGAACCTCTTTATACAGTTACTGGTGGAAAGCTTGAATAAGAAAATTCCTCTAAAGGCAGACAACGACATAACAGAAGCAGTTGAACAATTCAATAACTGTGTTCATCAGTCTGCTTGGCTTGCTACTCCAGTTGCCACAGATATGCACCATAAACAAGAATGCCCCTTATCTGTTCGAGAATTACTAGCAGAAAAACGAAGGGTTCGAAAAAAGTGGCAATGACTGCTCATCCAGCTGACAAAAAACATCTGAATTATTTACAAACAAAACTAAACACACTACTACAAGATAATGACAACCAAAATATACAAACATCCATAAAAAACCTGGACGCAACAGCAGGAACCAATTTTTCTTTATGGAAAGTCACTAAAAAACTTAAACTTCCTGTCTTTAACCAACCATCTGAATTATTTACAAACAAAACTAAACACACTACTACAAGATAATGACAACCAAAATATACAAACATCCATAAAAAACCTGGACGCAACAGCAGGAACCAATTTTTCTATATGGAAAGTCACTAAAAAACTTAAACTTCCTGTCTTTAACCAACCTCCTTTTTGTAAAAGTAACTCGGAATGGGCTTCCAGTGATGCAGACAAAGCTGACTCATTCGCTGAGCATCTTAAACAGGTTTTTATACCAAATCCAGATACAGGCTCTTCTAAAACTTACGAAGTCACCCTACTATTGGACCAAATCCATCAACTGGATCCGCCCATTCCCAAGGTCACAAAAAAAGAAGTAAAAACAGCGATTAAGGCGCTAGACCCGAGTAAAGCTCCTGGATAGCGTAGCAAAGCATAATCAGCCTTTTAATGTTCCCATTGCTGGGACTCAGGCCTTCTCTCAAGGAGAGGGAATGGGCCGCTATTCACCACGCGGGCCCAGTGCGGGTTGGTGAATGTCACATATCTTCGAATTTTTTGGTTCTAGGAGATGTCGGTTTCCTCACGATGTTTTCCTTCACCGTTTTGAGCTCCTGAATACGATCTTATAACTGGCAAAATTTTAAGAGAACTACCAAAAGAAGGCATCAAATTTCTAACTTTTCTGATCAACGCTGTCCTGCGAAGAGGTATGGTTCCGCTTCAATGGAAAGTAGCACAAGTTAAAATGGTTTCCAAGCCGGGTAAAAATCCTGCAGAGGCGCAATCATACAGACCTATTAGCCTGCTGCCTATCATTTAAAATAATGGAGATACTCATTCTGCGTAGATTGTTCCCGATTATCTCTTCGAAAAAGCTCTTACCTGTTTGGCTTTCGCCGGAGACACGGCACCATAGAACAAGTGCACAGATTGGTGGAGCATAATAACAAAGCTTTTGAGTCAAAACAATACAGTGCTACAGCCTTCTTAGGTATATCTCAGGCATTTGATCGTATGTGGCCTGATGGACTACAGTTCATAATAAAACGGGACCTGCCTATAAATTTCTATAATATTATAAAGTTTATTATAAACTTTTTCGTGAAACAAGAAGAAGAGATGACTTCCTTACATACTGTCGAAGCTGGAGTACCACAGGGCAGTGTGATGGGCCTAACGCTGTACTTGCTTTTCACAGCTGACCTCCCAATGACCGGGGCTGTAGTCACTGGAACATTTGCGGACGACACAGCAATTCTTTTAGTGGACACTACCAGACACTACATCACAAACACTCCAAACTAGTCTTGATCAAATATTTAAATGAAAGAAAGAAGAAGAAAGAAAGAAAAACAGTTTATTTGCACAAACATGACACCTAACTTAAAAAAATAATAGTAACATATATATAACAAATTACAAAAAAGTGAAATAATGCGACACATTCGTGCAAAATGGCTCAAAGACTGGCGTATCAAGGCCTAACGAAACCAAGTCTGTCCAGGTGACTTAAACGGAATATTTCCCCCGCAGGAAGATTACGCTAAGTATCTTGGAATATATTTGGATAGACACCTAACTTGGAAGAACCACATATTTACCAAACGGCTTGCTATGGGTCAACAGAAGCGAACAATGTACTGGCTACTGAGTAACAAACCACAACTCTCAATTGAAAATAAACTTTTGCAATATAAATGCATTATAAAGCCTAAATGGACATATGGCCTACAGCTGTGGGGCTCAGCGGCAAAATCAAATGTTGAAATAATTCAGACGTCCAGTCAAAAATGTTGAGAATGATAGCGAACGCACCTTGGTACGTCTCAAATAACTGACTCCATCACGACCTCTGCATCAAAACTGTAATGGAAGAGATTACAGAAAGGACTAAAGCATACAAATAACGAATCTCAAAACATCCAAACAAGTTAGCAGTAAACCTGATGGACACCCAAACTGTTGCCAGGAGATTAAAGAGAAAGATTCCTCAAGACCTCTTTTAGAAGGCTACAAGAATAAGTGGTGCAGTCATTGGACAGCCTGCGTATAAATCTGTTGCATTGTCAAAAATATTGCTGAATATCTATGATAGATTGCAATAAAATATTTAAAAAAAAAGACAAATTAAGAAAAAATTCTTTACCGTCGGAGCTCGGTTTTTTTTTTCTTTGGAGCCAGAGCATTCTCCTTTGTAGATACATCACAAAAAAAAACTGGTTTGCGATTCTCGTAAGTACATTTAAGTATAAATTCAGAGCTTAAATTATGATTGTAACTTATTTTCCTATTGCGGTACCTGAAAGGTCAGTCAAAAGCTCAATTAAAAGACAATTGAATGTAAAAATTAAAAGTTACAACTTATATTAAATTATTTGTTCGTTCAAAAAGGAAGTTTCATTTGAAGAAGAACGGACAATTCATTTGAAATAGGCGTTTTATAATAGCTTGTAAAGTAAAAATTAATGGCACAGCCGTCATCGGTAAGATTCTCTAGTAGAGAGTTCATGGCATTGAATTAAAACAACTATCACACTTTACACATTTAACTTTAGTAGTTATGTAATTAAAGACTTAAGTGTATCTGCCTTAACCAGAGTGAACCAACGATCCAATTTAGAAGGTCTGGATTACTTGACGGATTATCCCAAACTGCCTCTTAACGTCCGACCAAATTCAAAAAGTAACCGTCACCCTTCCAAACAGTTTCGCTCTCGTGACTAGTCAACAACGTTCCCCGGCCCCGGTACTAAAGAATAAATCGAGTGTTTTGATATCGTTAAAAATTATCACAATCGCCGACATGCTTTATGATTTGTTGCTGACTGTACCTTATTATGTCTAGTCTGCTAGAATTACCGGTTACCGTAGAAACGGGGTGACGGGAGATGGTCGTGGTATGGGTGTAGTATAAGTTATTGATTTATGAGCCCCTCAGAATTTTCTGTAATAGTAGTGTGTGTTGTTATTTCATATTTAATGTTGAATAGAGAACAAATAGGTATACGGCCCAGCTTATGGTAAGTGCGCGTGCCACCTGTAGACGTCTGCAGCACCAAAGGCAACGCTGGTGCTTTGGCTTCGAAAAGACTAAGTCGATAGGTCTTCCTTGTCAGTTAATTGTAAATAGGGATGATAGATAATGAACAATCCAACTCAACAATCAGAGAAAGTTGAGAGCAAAAGATTACGTGGACGCTCTCCAACATGGTGGACGGACAAGCTGCAGCATTAATGACAACTCCAAACCAGCCAAACACAGAGTTGCATGGCATCGTATCACGATAGAGAAGGTAGCGTAAGACTCGACCGAGACATGACCACGACCACTCTGTAAAGAGTGCACGACTAAGAAGAGAAGAATAAACAATCTAAAGTGATGCAGCCGTCTGCATCTGAGCTTGCAGCGGCTAACATTTGCTAAGACACAGCGCAGCATTACAATCGCGAGTGACGGTTTGTGATTAATTGTTCTCGCCAAACAATCTTTTGAAAGGGCAGATGCTAACTTGAAAAATGTACATTATATTGTGTAAAATTAACAGTATTGGAAAAACTGATCTTGATGCAGAGGGTGTGGTTTAAGTAGGAAAAGTAAAAGAAAAATCAGTTAAACCCTCAGATATATTAGGAGACAAAATGTTTCTCAGCATGACGCGCAACACTGTCAACTATAATGCCCCACAATATGCCATGCGACACATGAATGCGTTGTAAAATTTTAGGAAGCAAGTTGTGGGACACTGGACAAATTATTAGATTATTGTGCTACAAAAAATGAATACTTATTTATTTTTCACTTTTCAGTGTTTTTTTTTTTCAATTTAGACATTTTTCCCTCCAACCCACCAAATCTACGAACTATAAAAAAATAAATAACATGGTACAAGGGATAGAAAAAACGAAGTAAAGGGGAGGCGTGCAAGGTACCGCTGCTGTCCGAGGCCCTTACAAGCCTGGAATAATTGATGCATTAACGCTGTAAGCGAGAGGTCACCTACATATCAAACAATGAAATACGACTACATAGGTATTTATGTGTCATAATCATAAAAACAATTTTTACATCCAAAAAATAATAATATTAATGCTACTTTATTTTAGATTGCTTTGATTTAAATGTTTGATTTTTTTAGTTATGCAAGGGGTAGCAGACCTGAGTATTTAGCAAAAGCATAATCAGCCTTTTTAATGTTCTCAGTGCTGGGACTTTGGCCTCTTCTCTCTAGGAGATAGGCCGTAATCCACCACGCGGGCCCAGTGTGGATTGGTGAATGTCACATGGTTTCGATTTTTTGGTTCTAGGACATGCCGGTTTCCTCACGATATTTTTCTTTACCGTTTTGAGAGCAGTGGTGATGAAATAAATGACATAAACTAATGCCAATGGCTGGGTTTGAACCCGCGACCTACAACTCGTAAGTCGGGGCCGTTACCACTCGGCCATCACTGCTCTCACTGAGTATTTGATATTAATTTAACCTTGGTACCTTTACGCGTTCCTGAGAAAAAGGGTCTGGACAGACGGACAACGAAATGACACTGTAAGGTTTCCGTTTAAGCTCACTGAAGTTACGGAACCCTAACAGAGACCCCGCGAAGAAATTCGAATGTTTGCAATCAAACGTGTCGCAATCAGTCCGGAGCAGTATTCAAAGTGCCTAATTATAATTTTTTTTGTCACGTTTACTGAGGTTACAGACCGAAAAGTTACAAGAACACTCCACTCTTCCACACTTCATCATCCCATCAGATTTTCTCCCCCTTGGACGCGAACTGCAGTGGCTAATCTGGAAATATCTTAACCGACTGCGGACCCAGGTTGGCCGCTGCAAAAGGGGCTTCCTCGACCCATCTCAAATACAGCGCTATTGTTGATCCGCCTCACAGTACATGCGTCGCCTGCTATGCTGCCTATCCTGCACAACCTAATTTGAGTCCATCGACACGAAAAGAAGAAGGACCCACTTAAACAGGTTTTACTGTAATAAAATTACTCAGGAATCAACCTTTTTGCATTAGTTCATTTAACAAATCGCAGTTAGTAGTAGCAGCCAGTAATTCTGAGGAAATTATTCCTCAAATGTTTAACTATATCATAATCTCCGTCGACATTCGTTATCCGTTTACATGTGGATGGATGGAGAGGGAGAGGGCGACCAAAGAAAAGATGGATGGATTGTGTGAAGTGATATGAAAGAAAAGAAAGTTAGTGCAGTAGCATTACGAGTGACGAGCAGAATGGAAGAAAAAAAAGTGTTGCGCCGACTCCAAATAACCCGGGACAAGGGCAGGAAGATGATGATAATCTCCGTCGAGAGGACGTTGCTTAACTGTAGACATAAAATCCGAAATCATTTTTTAAATGTTTTAATATCTAAATGGTGATAATGGTTTTCATAGTCATTGATTTTATTTACAATTCTACTATAAATAATATCAACCGCATCTGGGGCGTAAACATAATCTAAATGAGTGAAGTCATCTATGAAAATAGTTTCGTTAACATTCGGAAGATTTTTCATTAGAGTTTCAACATCTTGAGTGTCCGCCAGCCAGTCTTGAGCACTATAAAACAATACCACGGGTACTGTCACGTAATTTAAATTATAACCAGGCGGTGTTCTTTCTCCATATTTGATAATATTATTTTCATCACCATAGTCGTACCGACAGAATCGATACGACTGAACCAACTGTCCATAATGTACGAACTCCAATGTAGACGATCCAGTGGGCGAGTGTCCTAATATAACCGACAGAAATGTATCATCTATTTTAGTTTCTCGTCCCGATAACGCGTACAAAATAGTATCACATTTTTCTGGCATAACAGTACATACAAAAGCTGAAATTTTGTTAACAAAACTTATTCCAGCTGTATAAACGTTTAAGTCTTTCAATAAAATTTTCAATATATTCTGGGCGGGTGAAAACATTCTCACTATCGGACTCTTAACGTGGCCCATCCAGGCTACCGGCGCTAGCGAAAACATTATTTTGATTTTGTCATTGTATTCGGGCTTCATCGAGCACAGAACGTAGCCAACTGTAGTGCCTTGCGAATGTCCTACGTAGTATATACCATCAGATCCTGTCTCTTCGAGGATGTAATCTATCATGGCAGGCAGGTCGTACAGCGCGATCTCTTCCCATGAAAAATCCCAGTATTCTGACATGGAGGTGTTGAGCGTGGTGTGCGTTTGAGCATGTTTGTTACCTCGGGAGTTGCCCATCCAAACATCAAACCCTTGGTCCGCTAACACATACGCAAGTGCCTTGTCAGGGCCCATTAATATCCAAGTGTCGGAACTTTCTAACAAGCCATGCATTAGAAGCACGACCGGTCTTTTTCTTTTTTGACGATTTGGTATTCTATGAACATCTAATATATATCCGTCCTCCGTTATCACCGTGTGTTCTTCTAGGGTATATCCATATTTTTGCGCCAGCTGTATGATGTTCAGACGAGCGTCCACAGGAACGTATGTGTCATGTGAAAAATCAATGACACTCTTCACTATATTCCATAAACCTCGAATGTCGGCGGCTGCAGTTAAACTGCAGATCGACAGTAATGTATAAAGGTACATTTTTATTAATTCTTGACCAAGTGCATTGTTTCTGTAGCGTCTATTCGTGAAACAATTCGTTCTCCAAGAACCGTATAAATTGTTCAACATTTAGTGTTGAACGATAAATTTAATTTAATCATATTTAATGGTCTCGGTGCGATTTAAATTTGTGGTTTGTGTCAGTTCACTTAATGGAGTCTCGTTATTCGCGTTTGGAGTATTTCCCGACAAATTTTCAAGTATTTCTTACAAACTCGATACATGTTACAGTAATAAAAAAAATTAAAATTGATTTCCTAAATTGTATGTTGTAATAAAAGAGTTACTTAGGGGATTCGAAACGGTTATAAGAAAACATAAGTGTAATTCTCTAAACGAAACGTGTGAGGCAAAGTGAGATTTCAAGAAAACATTTCCCTTCAATTTACCAAGAAGAATAATCGAGTTAACAGTTCATATTCGTCTCCCTCATAGAACGGAATTTAGAAACAAACTGGGGACACAGAAAACCTGGATTAGGGACTTAAAATACTTTATATAATCTTGGTTATATTATGCCCAAATATTGTTCCCCTGTATGAAATAAAGGCCTGTGTTCCTCACGGAAGTGTGCTGGGTCCAATACTTCTGATCTACAGAATACAGAACACGTTCCGACTGGGACATATGCCGACGACACTGCAGTGTTAGCAGTTGACAAAACAGCTACTGAAGGATCTGCCAAGATACAAAGAAACCTCGACGAGTTATTTCACTGGCTAAAAGATTAGAGAAAAGTCAATGAAACTAAATCAGTGCAGTCGAACTCAATCAAATTAAATGATGTACGATACTTGGCCGTATTCCTTGACGGTAGACTGATGTGGAGAAAGCATATCCAAACAAAAAGAAAACACTTAAAACTACATAATTTTCAATGGCTAATTGGGTCCAAAGTCATAACTTAATCTAGGAGAAATACGAGTGGGTTTAAGTAAAAAAAAAATTGACACTCCCCCTCGGCTGGGGCGTAAGGATGACCATTCCCTCACGCATGTGTCCGTCCACTCCGCTAGCGTTACTGCTTTGCAGAAGAAGGCGACTGCCGTCCATTCCCCTCGCTCCAGACCATGGCCTGAACCAGGGCGAGGTGCGAGAGGTCGCCTCCGCCGAAAGCCCCCGCCAAGACACGGTGGTGCTCCGCCAAAGTGGGGTACATATTCCTAACAGGAACCTCCCGAACTTATCATTTCCGGTAAGTTCGGACCTGAGTCGTGCGGAAGGTGAGGACGACATGACGCCCCCCCTAGCCACTCTTTAAGGACTTACCGCCATGATTATAGCACTTAAACCTTTTGTGCATAGTATCTAAATAAATAATGTTCTAATATTTTAAGGAGGAGGGGGAATAACAGCCGTTTGAGTAGATCTTCAAAGTTATGCTTGCCGAGGTCAGTCTGTGAATGGGTGACCATCTGTATCCATATGTTAAGACGTTGATCACGGGTGTCATTTGTAGATCTTTCACAGTTATTTTAGCAGTCGGAATGTCAGAACAATCTGACGTTTCGTGTTATCCAGTTACGGAGTTGTGGAGCTCAGATAGGCAGTCGTTCCGTGTAAAACATTGGTACTCTGCTGCATTCAGATAGACTGGAAGTCGACCCTAACACGGTTGGGAAAAGGCTATTCAATTCAATTCTCAATTCAAGTTTCAATTCAATTCTCGATTCAATTCTCAATTCAATTCTCATTAATTCTCAATTAAATTCTCATTTCAAATCTCATTTCAATCATCAATTCAATTCTCGATTCAAAAGTATTTATTTCACATAGGCGTACATGGGCAATTTCAAAACGTCTGAATCTAGTGCACGGTTGCAATTGGATTTTATTGGGTCGTTTCCTATGGAGATGTACCGATAAAAACTCCATGGGCTAGGCAGACTAATCCAATAGTGTGTTTGTGGCATCACAGCGGATCCTAACAGAATAAAAGCGGTACTTTATTTATCGTAAATATCGCAGCATATGCTTATTTAGGTGCCTTTTTGGTCTCGCACTTATTATAACTTTCTCTTTTTCATGTTTCATTTTTATTTTTAGTTTATACGATTGTGCTACGAATAAATGTTTTTTTATTCTTTCTTTGTTTATTTTCATTACTTTATCCATTATCGTGACCAAACAAAACTTCTTTATTACTGCCGACATGTTTACTATGTTCTCGCATTATAAAAATATGTCAAGCCATTGTTGCTGTACACGTATAACATGATTAAAATACGATAATATTCGTTTCTGTTTTAAGTCATGTTTCCAAATATACATATTTAAATAAATTTTGTGGGTATTGAATGAGACTGATACGTATGGCCATAGGATGGCCGGCAGTGTTTACTTCAAAAATTATTTTGTCACTAAATCCAGTCGCTAGACAATTTGTAATTGAAGCATTTCATTTTCAGAACTTACAATCTGTTTCTAATAAAAAAATATGGCATTAAGTAGTGGACTGGCCATTCTATTTCGTAATTTGCTTTTGCGATCCTCAATGAAAAATCTTTTAATTTCACCATTAGAATGAAAACGCGGATATAGCAAGATTTCTCTAGTCATTTATCCCACGTGCATTGCTATGCTCATTCACCTCAACCCAAAATTGTATAACAGCTTTCGTTCTTCCACTGGATAGAACGTGTTGCTGCAATATTTTGGCAATGTTTTGTTAATGTCACTGAAATTGTAGTTCTTTAGCTATTTCTGATATCAGAATTATGCTAGAACTTATGCGCACACGTGGTCTACTTACGCCGAATTGTTCGCGTCGGTCTCCATACATTTTATATGGAAACTAGACTTGCAGAGCTACAGTAGATTCACGCCACGCGACGTCGTTCTACGTACAAATCAAGCGTGGTCCTCGTGTCGTCGGTCTAATGTAGTTCTAGCTTTATCCTTACGCCAGGAGAGTAGAACCATTTGACCCAATTTAGACATTAGCTTTTATTAGGCACGGTTTGCGTAGTGCTTGAGAGATTGGCTGCTGTGCTGCGTGTCGCAGATTCAATATACACATTCGCGATGAACGCGACGCAACAATACACACAAAGTATATTTTATCCCTATAGCATAGACGCGCACATTAAACAAAAATAAATTAGTTCTCACATAAAAAAATAATAAGATTAGTGTCATTGAGAAAATGAATATGGATCATGGAGCGATCGTATCAGAAATAAAAACAACTATTGAAAAACCGAAAAAAAAAAAGCGAAACTTTAGGCAATGTTTCGCCTTTTTTGGCCAATAATTGATTTGACTTACTTATATTATTTATCACGTAAATGCCACTGTGAAAAAAAAATATTATGTCTTTGAATATGCAAATAGATTTAAAATTTGTCGAAATAGAAACTGCCTCTTATTAACCCTCCTCTTTTATTTTTTTGTACAGTTAGGTACTGTTTACTGTTAGTATTTCGTTTCATAGATCGATACACCAGGATTCGTTTAATTAGAAAATATCGCGTCATGGGGTGATGAAAATATGGCGTCAATAGGGTGGTTGTGGACATACATCCGTAGTTCATTATCGAACATATCAAATTCCCGTTCGCCCCCGCAATCCCTCTCTCCCCCTCCGCTTGCATCCCGCTACCTGTCTGGCAATTTATCAAGCATCAAAAATTTACAAAGGGAAACGTCCAAGCAGAGGCCGTAAACTTTTTCTTGAATCGATTTAATAACAAAACATTTCTATATCCACTTCAAATATTATACGAGTATTATAAACGATTTATTTAATTTTCTTACTAAAGGTTGATTTAGATATATGTATCTAGAAAGTAGTGTTTTTTGTAGACATGTTATTATTTTTTTTAATTTGATGGTTCAATTTTAAGAATCCTAACACAGTAGGTAGCAACAGAAACTGGCCAAGTGCGAGCTGGACTCGCATACGAAGGGTTTCGTAGGTACTACAAAGAACGCCGGCAAAATAAGGTTTCTTGTATGGGAGCCCCGATTTAACTTTATATTAATTTTATTATTTGCTGTTGCAGCGGCAATAGAAATTATGAGAAATTACAAATCTCAACCTCTTACGGACGGACAGACGGACGAATGGACGGTCAGCGAAGACTTAGTAATAGGCACCCTTCAAGTACGGAACCCTAAAAATGAAATTGAATAAAAATAACTCCTTTTGTCCTTCCTTTGACTGAAGCAACGTGACCAGTCAACGTGACCAGCCAACGTGACTGTATTCAAACACGTTTTTTCTATTTTCAAAAAATAAAAAACATTTCAGTTTTCTTGTTGACATTTCCTCATTTTAAGGGTGCGGTTTCACCAAATGCGTAGCGCGATTTTTTTTAAGATGTAAAATCATCCAATGCCTTCTTGCGCTCTCGAGCAGAGCACGTGGGCGTGTCGAAATTTTACTGACTAAAGCCACACCAGTGTTCCTTCTTAGCTGGAAAAACAAACCAACGAGATCGGAATGAATTGTCGCTAAAAATTGATAATAAAATTATCTCAGATAGGTCAGAAGTGGCTGAGACGTTAGAAAACTTTTTCACCAACATCCCAATAAAAGTTACGAAATCTCTCCCGTCCTCGTCTTTGTTAGCTGAATCTTTTTTGAAAGAACATTTCACTAAGGATATACCAACCTTTGAATTTAAGCGTATCTCTGTTGATACAATTATAAAAACATTCAAAAGTCTTAATATAAAAAACACTGAAGACTTATGGGGTATATCCGTTAAGGTTCTTGGAGATATTATTGATACTATTGCTCCTGTCGTAACAGGCATATTTAATCAATGCTTAGACAGCGGAATGTTCCCTGATTTAATGAAACATAGTAAAGTAGTACCAATTTTCAAATCAGGTAGTAAGAGTGATCCCTCTAATTATAGACCTATATCTGTGCTTCCAGCATTGAGTAAAATCTATGAAAAAATCATGCTCGACTAGATGTTGTCTCATTTCAATTCAAATAGGATTTTGCATAGTCATCAGTTTGGCTTCACGAAAGGAAGGTCAACGACGGATGCAGGAGTGAAACTCATCAGTCACATTTTGGAATCCTGGGAGAAGTCCCAGGATGCTATTGGCATATTTTGTGACCTCTCAAAAGCATTTGACTGTGTTGACCATAATACTCTGATCCGTAAATTACATCATTACGGAATTCGTGGACGAGCTGCTGATCTTGTTTTTTCCTATTTATCTTACAGGCAGCAAAAAGTATCCATTAATGGGGCGACGTCTTCGGGGTCTTTAATAAAGATGGGCGTGCCCCAGGGTTCAATTCTTGGCCCTTTTCTTTTTCTAGTTTATATTAATGACCTTCCTTATATGATGGCTAATTTATCCGATATAATTCTGTTTGCTGATGACACTTCTCTTATTTTTAAAGTAGATTGAAAAGATAGGGATGTCTTGCAAGTCAATGAAAGTCTGACTGTTCTTTCGAAATGGTTCGCAGCTAATAATCTCTTATTAAATGCGAATAAAACTAAATGTATGAAATTTTCATTACCAAATGTCCCACAAGTTGGCGTCAATCTAATTCTAGACGGCAACAAACTTGATGTTACTACGGAAACTGTGTTTTTAGGTATAACTATCGATTCTAAACTGCAGTGGGGCGCTCATATTAGAACTCTTTCAGGTAAATTAAGCTCAGCCGCATATGCAGTACGAAAAATAAGGCAATTGACAGATGTAGCCACCGCTAGGTTAGTTTACTATGCTTATTTCCACAGTATTATGTCTTATGGCATTTTACTGTGGGGATCTGCAGCTGATGTGAACTCAATTTTCATATTGCAAAAGAGAGCAATCCGGGCTATTTATAAAATGGGTCCTCGTGAGTCCCTCAGAAATAAATTCAAAGAAATCGATATACTTACTCTGCCTTCTCTTTATATATTGGAAAGTATTTTGTACGTTCGTAAAAACCTAGGACTTTTCAAAATTAGAAGCGATTTTCATAATATAAATACGCGCAGTAAACACGAAATTGTATTACCCAAATGGAGATTAGTTAAGACCAGCAAGTCATTTTTAGTAAACAGCATACGCTTTTATAACAAGCTACCAAAGGCGGTGACTGAACTTTTACAAGGTTAAAGACTATGTCGAAGACACGCTTGTTTGGCAATGACTGCTTCTGCACATGTGGCCCCCTGGTAACTCATAATATTGTGTACATCTATCTATTAACTGCTCCACATTTGTTGTAATATATACATTTTCTTTTTTCTTTTCTTCCTACACATTGCTTTTGCAATATTTTTTATATTATTAGACGCCAACCACCATAAATTCGTTAGTAATTTTCTTTGACATGTCATTTATTGATAATTGTAATTACTTATTGTTCTTGTTTTTTTTTATAATAATAATAATAATAAACTTTCTTTTCAGACCAGAGACCCATAGCTTTAACTACAACATTCAAAAAAAAAAAAAAAGCATAAAATAAATACATACTCAAGAAAAACAAAAAGACATACAATACAATACAATACAATACAACACAATACAATAAGCCTACTTCACATACCTGAAAGACGGTCTGTGTACCGCCATCCAGTGAGACACCATTAGGCCATCCACCCTGCCGGCTACAGTAGCCACGAGGCTATTAGGGCTGTCGCGCATCCGACGCATCAGTGATGCGATTCTCAGCCGCAGCAGTGAGCCGAAATCCGGAACACGCGCATCCCCGACGCGCTACAGAAACGCGGCAACCCCAGCAATACCCGGAACGCGTTATTATATTGGACTCGTAGAGTATTGTACGAGCCCTATGTATAACTGACCCACAGGGCGCACGTGTACAGCGACTGGCAGTAGGCCCTGAACAGTGTTATTTTAACTACACGCGTACACCGTGCGAACCTGCGAGCCAGCATGTTACACCTGACAGCCAACGCTCTACGTTCCCTCTCTAAGTCAGCATCATCCGACAGACTATCGGTGACCCAGTGTCCCA
Source organism: Mythimna pallens (assembly GCA_961205895.1). Lineage (NCBI taxonomy): Eukaryota > Metazoa > Arthropoda > Insecta > Lepidoptera > Noctuidae > Mythimna > Mythimna pallens. Next base: position 5,525,463 of record OY540824.1, read on the forward strand.
GATATTTAAAACGAGTGACTCTTTTCAGCGGAACTCCGCCCAAGGAAACCGGTGGAACAGTGCCACATATTTTATTTTGCCCCCTAAACACTAAGAGCTCGCTTTTTGTTGAGTTATACCTGAGACCATGAGTCACCGCATAGTCTTCACAGATTCGGAGAAGCCTTCTTAACGCACTAATCGATGGGCTCAACAACACCACATCATCCGCGTAACTAATATTATTGACACATTGCCCGTCAATGGAGCAACCGATCTGGGTGTTACTGAGCTCACAAATAAGCCGGTTGACATACAGGTTGAAGAGCCTAGGTGAGCTAAGCCCACCCTGCCTCACGCCGCACTCCAACCTGCAACATATAGCTATATGCTGTTTATATAGCTTCTTTTTTTTTTAATGTGAATGGGACTTCGCGAATTCATACAATATCGACTGGTCTGCACTAATCTTACATAATGTCTATTAATACTGTAATATGAAAATATTGTAAACAATCATTTTTTTAAAAGAGTAACCATGGAGTTTCTTGCCGGTTCTTCTCCATAGGAAACGACCAATTTGGAACCGTGCACTAGCTTCTGACGTTTTATAAGTGCCCATGTAGGCCTAAGTGAAATAAAAAAATTTTGACTTTGACTTTGACTAGCCTTGCGTTCCAAGTTCAGTTACTTTATGGTTTTGCTGACATCTCTTTGAGGCGCACGTGAAACAATACGCGTCGTCGAAGACTCCGATCGGATGGTTACCGGACAAGTCGGACGGCAACCTACCCATTACTCGGCGTCCGCAAGCCCACGTCGACTGTAGTCAAAACCGTGGTCGGGGTCTCTAAAAAAATTACATAATTTTTCTTGCCAAATACAGCACAGTTACGGTGGAAAAGAGACGAGGTCTTGTACATGCTAAACACAAAAGGAAGTGGTGATGACCAGTGTGTGTGGATGTATAAGTTGTTACTCATTGGCACGCCACTCAGCTTCTTCGCACACTTCTAGTGAAAGCCTACCCTAATGTTTGTGGCAAACCGAAATGTACTCCATTGAAAATGTTGGAAGGTTTCTTGAACGTGTTTGGTAACGAAAGCAAATCTTTTATTTGATCCCTTTTTCTTGTTCGTAACGTTTGTAAAATACCAGTACTTCTTGCTTGCAAAACTTCTTTAGTGAAGTACTCTTAACATAAAATATTTCACCATAATATGCCTGTTTATGTAGGCATATTATGGTGAAATATTTTATGTAAAGTACCTAATTATCTATATTAGATTAACCGTAGGTTCGTAAAGCCTTGACGGCAGTTGAGGCCGATACCTAGAATACCAGGGCTGCAGATTATTTGAAAGAGTTACTAGTCAGGGCTAACTGAAGGCACACTGTGGGTTTTAGTCAGTAAAGGTCTGGCACTCTCTCGTTCCACACAGAATGGTAGAAGTCGTAATAAAAAGTGACCAAAGGGCTGGCTTTTACCTAGGACACGGAAAAAAAAGAAAAGAAAAAACAGTATTAAACATTTATCATTTTTTCGCAGAGGATAAGCATTACCATACAGCGTGACAATGCCGCCAGTCTTTTTGGGTAGGGCTTAGGAATAGAGCTTTCATCCCGGGAGTCTCGGTCTCGAAAATAACGACAGTCTCGAAGATGTTTTCGCTTTTTTGAGACTCGAGACTGATAATCCGCGTCTCGGGAATAACGAGACTTTCCGAATCTTGTGTAGTTTTTAAAAAATCAACTAAACCAGATACTGCACGGTACGATGCAACACTTAACAGCAGATACCGTTTTGACTTTTGTCTTTAAAAATAAGTATTTCCAGTCAGTTTCAGCTCTTTAACAATATTAAAGAAATAAAGAAAACAGGCTCACTAAGGCAAGTATTTTGCTATATTTGCACAATCCTAATCAATTATTGAGAGGAAGTTGGGTCCTTTCAAACTCTTTGTTATTAAAAGTAATTTAATACGAAAGATTAAATAAATCACTGAATGAAAAGCCATCTGATTCAGCAAATACAACAACTCCAAAATATAACGGGACAATGGAGAAGCTTACTGGGTTTTTTTTATCATTGATAGGCTCGCGTTTGACCACTATCTTATCTAATGGTAATCGATGATTGTCTTTAAAAATAAGTATTTCCAGTCAGTTTCAGCTCTTTAACAATATTAAAGAAATAAAGAAAACAGGCTCACTAAGGCAAGTATTTTGCTATATTTGCACAATCCTAATCAATTATTGAGAGGAAGTTGGGTCCTTTCAAACTCTTTGTTATTAAAAGTAATTTAATACGAAAGATTAAATAAATCACTGAATGAAAAGCCATCTGATTCAGCAAATACAACAACTCCAAAATATAACGGGACAATGGAGAAGCTTACTGGGTTTTTTTTATCATTGATAGGCTCGCGTTTGACCACTATCTTATCTAATGGTAATCGATGATGTGGTCGACGATGGAGCACGCTTGCCTACTAGAACTAACCTATTATCTCTTGACTTAAATACCCCTAGGTTACAGGTAGGTTTTACTGCAAAAGAAGACCTAGATTATAAGCCTAAACGTTTACTAAAATCACAATATGACATAATAAAAGATAATAAAACCTCTGCGTTTAACTCTATGTATGACTTACAAACAATGTCAAAAGTTTTCCATTCTTAAGCCATTGTAGCAGCGTGGAAGCAAAGAGCGCTTTTACTGACGCAAGTTAATTGTGTAACAAAATAACAGATCCTGCCGTTCTGAAATTCATGATTTTTACGTGCTCACTTTAAAAAAGCAAAAAAATAACTCGCGTTTGTTATTTTACTCGATCGTAACCACGTCAGAAGAAAGACAAGATTGAAATACTGTTTTTAATAAATTTCTTTACTATAATTTTTCCTGGGAGTCTCGTAATGGGCCGAGTCTCGATTTTTAGTCACGGGACTCGAAAATGTATCGAAACTGAAAGTCTTAGTAGAATTTTTTGACGCCACGTCGTACTTTAGATGTGTATTGCATAGTATAGTATATATGTAGTGTATTTGATAGCTTGAAAACAAAATAAACCTTTCATGAAAAATAAAATAAACTAAAACTAAATTATAAAAAAGCAAAGATTTGCAATCCCAGAAGCAAGGTGCGTAATTCAAAGTTGAATGTATCGTCAGAAATTAAATTAACATGACTACAAAGGCAGACAGGGGGATTAAACAAGTGCGGGGTTGCTAAGGGGTGTGGGGTGGTCCAGTCGATGCAATCATCGATTACGTAATTACAGGCTGGACTATCGTATGACCATAAACACACATGCTTTAAGAGATAATTGATAAGAGAGAAAATGCTTTCGTGTTTAACCCTTTAAAAACTGACGTCGGATTGGTCCAACGAGATTTTTTCTATCCTATTCGCCAGGGTCGTGTGTTTGCAACTGGATAGTCCAACTGATTTAGCTCTTTAATCCCCATAGGTGTCAGAAGAGCTGACGAGATAGATGGTATATTTGGTCCAAATCGCGTTTGAAGGCCACGTTGTCATAATCTTCAGGAATAATCTCGTCGGGATTGAGTAATCTTCGTCCCTCCCATCTCGCTCCCGGTATAGTAGAATTCCGGTAGAAATCATCTCTTGCAGCTCTCGGAGTACGAGCGTCGGTGAGAGCGACAACTGTCTTCCGCAGATTCGACAAAGTAATGTTGGAGCAGTGGGGCACATAGAGTCCTCTTAAATACTTCTCCTTGGGTAGGACGGGCGGGATCTCCCTGATGCTTGAGGACACCAATGCAATTAACCAGTCTAAAGAATGGCTCTGGGACCATTGGGATGTGACGAATCGTCTGAATCAATGGATTAGAAACGTCAGTGTCGTGAGAGTAGTGTGACAAAGGATTGGATTTTGTAAACAACCCTTGTTGTCGAGCAAGTCTAGCTTCAACTAGACCAAGACCAGCTCTGTTGATGCTGTGGACGTCGACTTCAACCGCTGGAGTTAATTTGCTGACAATTTTGGCCATGTGAACGGCTCCTGTGCCCACACCCCTTGTTGAAATGGGCAGAGCAATCGCTTCTCGAGCGACAACTTCGCCAACAGATGGAAGGGCGCCCTCAGCGTTGGAACATCCTAAGAAAAGCTGTTCACGGATGTAGATGTCACGGCTGGCCTGGAACTCTTCATACTTCTTCACGCGAAAGTTTCCAGATCTTTTAGATTATATATATATATATATATATATATATAATATATCTGGTCGTAGATGTGCGACCCTGGCGGAATAAACGCGAGTGTTTGTCGGATATATTTTTATTTATTTATTAAAACTTTATGCACTAGTAAGAAACACTATAAATGCGGACTTAATGCCTTAAGCATTTTCTACCAGTCGACCTTAGGGTGGTGCAGAAATATAAAATGGTAGGTGCTACAGAAATATAAAATGGTAGGTGCTACAAAATGATAAACTATCGTCGATAATAGGAAAAATTAGGGACTGTACAAGCAATGCCTTTATGTGAGCTGGAAGAAGATTTTTTAGTCGATAGAGTGACCGTAACGTTCCGGTTACTTTCTGACTGACACTGCCGACCTGCTTCCGCCAGTTGAGACAGGTGTCGACGTGCAGACCCAGATCCTTAACGTCAGAGCCAAACGGAATCACAGTGTTATCAAATATACACACAACAGGAACACAGGAACAGTGGAACAGTTAGGCCATCAAGCTTTCTCAAACTATGTGGGCTCCCTACAATGATAGCCTGACATTTTAAAGGATTAACTGCCACCCCAAAACGGTCTGACCAGCTTTTTATAGTTTTTAAATCCTGGTTTAGCTTCTCGATCGCATCCCATATGCTGTCAACACCTGACTGACAGTAGAGCTGCAAATTGTCGGCATAGAGATGATACGCACACTCAGTTCAGTGGTTATAAGATTAATAAAAACAGAAAACAAAAGAGGAGATTAAATACCGCCTTGAGGGACGCCAGCTGTTAGGTCACACTACTGTGATGAACAGTCTCCAGCGCGAACCGACTGCTGACGACCCCGAAGATAAGAGGAAAACAAAAGTGCCTTCGGAGAGACCAAGAGGTACTGTGCCCGGGCCTGAATCCGGATTGAAATGGGCTGATGAGGGAGTTATGGTAAATGAAGTTAGAGAATTGTTTATGAACACAAGCCTCGAGCACTTTGTATAGGAACGAAAGGAGGAGATTGGACGAAAGAGACTGGAAAGAGTGGGATTGGAAATCTTAGGTAAAGGACCAACATAAGCTTTACGCCACAGGGAAGGAAATACGCCAGAGTAAAGGGAAAAGTTGACGATGTGGGATATAGCAGGAAGAAGTTCAGGGCCGACACGATCATATGTCGACTGATGTTATCGCAGCCCACAGCCTTGGATTTAATGGATAGGATAATCTTTTTGATCTCTCCCGGTTCGACCGGAGTGAAAGCAAAGGGGGTAATATTGGGACGCGTCAGACCAGCGAGGTAATCAATAGTTTGACATTTGGTTTGACTAGAAAGCGTAGGAACAATGGAGAAATAACAATATAGCTCGTCCAAACCAATTGTGTTAGGAAGGTCTGAATGCCGCGATTTACCGATACCCAGAGTCTCAAAAAAAAACCAGATTTTGGCAGAAGAAGAAGAAGTTATGTTACTGAGAATGTGACGGCGTTTAGCGTTGCGTATCATCTGGTTGCACCGATTTCTAGCAGTCTTGAAACAGATCCAGTTATTCTCAGAGCGATCCCTTTTAAATTTTCGAAACGTACGGTTCCTCTGTCGCATTGCCGTCCGAATTTCATTGTTAATCCAAGGCGCAGGCGAACGCTTCAGTTTAACTTTTCTGACAGGAGCATGTGTGTCATATAATTTTGTCACAACACTGTTAAAGACGCAAATTTTATCATCCACTGTAGTAGCTTCCTGCAGGGGTGTCCAATCAACACTCAATGCATCTTCCAGAAGTTGCTCACTGTTCATAAGTGCAAAGGCACGCCTGTACTGGAACGTGGGTTTGGGTTTAGGAGGTTTAAGGATATAAGATAATGAGATCTTGATGGGAAAAGCCAGGAGCATCAAATTGACCATGTGAGGACACTAGAGAAGGATTAGAGGTAAGGATTAAGTCAAGCCAACTATCATCACCATTTTTATTATGATGAGTCGGTTGGAGAGGCAATACATGGAGACTGGCTGACTCAATAAGATGTAGGAGTTTATGGGACCGAGGGGAGTTGTAAGCAAGGTGTTAAAATCTCTCATGATGATATGATGTGCATACTCTGAACTCAAAGATTCAAGTACCGATTCGAATTCGGTGAAAAAATCAAGAGTAGGGGGACAATAGATGACACCTAGCTCCTTTCACACAAACCTCTAAAAAAGAAAATCAGCAGCATCAGTCGAAGAAGAAGTAGTTAGAATCCTAGAAAAATATATCCGACGTAGGCGGTTAAAAGTTATTGAGGACAACATTGTGTAAGATTTTTTTAGCAGTAACTCAATATTACAGCCTTATAATGCACCAACTGCTGGGAGTTAGTACTTCTAAGAGAGAATGAGGCCTAATCCGCTACGAGGGCTCTGTGCTGGTTGGTGGATGCCATGCCCTCGAAATTTTGATTCTTGAATATGACAGTTTTATCATGATGTTTTATTTTACTAAATTAAATCAATTTGAATGAATACAAATTAAATTAGATTGTCAATGCAAATTAGATTAATTTATTTATTAAACAATAAAATACTATATTATTAATCAGAATAAATTTTAAATATTATACTAAACTTATGATTTCATTAAATTAATTAGATGTCACTTAAATTACATTTACAAGTATCATACACAGCCTGGATAATGCCATTTTTCATGTTCCTAGTTCGATCCATAAAGGAAGCGGCCCACTTTCTCATTACTGCATAGAACTCATCTACTCTATTGTCCGCGAACATGCCAGCAGCAATACACCGCCACGGCTGGTTGAGCGTTGCTCTGAACGCGTTATTGTACTGCACGCGAAGTGGTACGTTCGCCGGGTGTAATCATGCCACAGGTAGCAGGTATATAACGGCTGACAAAACGCCTCGAATAGGGTAATTTCAACAGTTTTGCTGCACCTCGCAAAACGACGTGCCAACATATTGCTTTTAGCGGCAATGGACGTCCTCTGCCTTTGCATATCAACATCGTCCCTAAGATTATCCTGTATCACATGCCCGAGATATTTAAAAGACGTTACAATTTTTAATTGTGTACCACCCAAGGTGATTACTGGGTTATAGCAATTAATTTTGTCGTGCCTAAATATCATCACTTCCGTTTTACCAACATTGTACGTAAGCCCGTGGGCTGCAGCATATTTTTTACGTATTGATAGCAGTGTTCGTAAACCATGCACGGAGGGGCTCAGCTGGACCATGTCGTTGGCATAGCTTAAATTGTTTAGTGGTTGATTGCTCATTTGATAGCCAAAATTTGATCCGCTAAGCTCCTCAATCAAACCATTAACATGCAGGTTAAATAAAGTTGGTGATGTTAGACCGCCCTGTCTTACACCACATTTAAGCGTGTACTCTATAGAGAAGCTGTTGTTTCCCCATTTTACCACATTGATCTGAGCTCCGTACCAGTTCTTCGTCCCTCCCATCTCGCTCCCGGTATAGTAGAATTCCGGTAGAAATCATCTCTTGCAGCTCTCGGAGTACGAGCGTCGGTGAGAGCGACAACTGTCTTCCGCAGATTCGACAAAGTAATGTTGGAGCAGTGGGGCACATAGAGTCCTCTTAAATACTTCTCCTTGGGTAGAACGGGCAGATAAGTATCTCCCTGATGCTTGAGGACACCAATGCAATTAACCAGTCTAAAGAATGGCTCTGGGACCATTGGGATGTGACGAATCGTCTGAATCAATGGATTAGAAACGTCAGTGTCGTGAGAGTAGTGTGACAAAGGATTGGATTTTGTAAACAACCCTTGTTGTCGAGCAAGTCTAGCTTCAACTAGACCAAGACCAGCTCTGTTGATGCTGTGGACGTCCACTTCAACCGCTGGAGTTAACTTGCTGACAGTTTTGGCCATGTGAACGGCTCCTGTGCCCACACCCCTTGTTGAAATGGGCAGAGCAATCGCTTCACGAGCGACAACTTCGCCAACAGATGGAAGGGCGCCCTCAGCGTTGGAACATCCTAAGAAAAGCTGTTCACGGATGTAGATGTCACGGCTGGCCTGGAACTCTTCATACTTCTTCACGCGAAAGTTTCCAGATCTTTTAGATTATATATATATATATATATATAATATATTTGGTCGTAGATGTGCGACCCTGGCGGAATAAACGCGAGTGTTTGTCGGATATATTTTTATTTATTTATTAAAACTTTATGCACTAGTAAGAAACACTATAAATGCGGACTTAATGCCTTAAGCATTTTCTACCAGTCGACTTTAGGGTGGTGCAGAAATATAAAATGGTAGGTGCTACAGAAATATAAAATGGTAGGTGCTACAAAATGATAAACTATCGTCGATAATAGGAAAAATTAGGGACTGTACAAGCAATGCCTTTATGTGAGCTGGAAGAAGATTTTTTAGTCGATAGAGTGACCGTAACGTTCCGGTTACTTTCTGACTGACACTGCCGACCTGCTTCCGCCAGTTGAGACAGGTGTCGACGTGCAGACCCAGATCCTTAACGTCAGAGCCAAACGGAATCACAGTGTTATCAAATATACACACAACAGGAACACAGGAACAGTGGAACAGTTAGGCCATCAAGCTTTCTCAAACTATGTGGGCTCCCTACAATGATAGCCTGACATTTTAAAGGATTAACTGCCACCCCAAAACGGTCTGACCAGCTTTTTATAGTTTTTAAATCCTGGTTTAGCTTCTCGATCGCATCCCATATGCTGTCAACACCTGACTGACAGTAGAGCTGCAAATTGTCGGCATAGAGATGATACGCACACTCAGTTCAGTGGTTATAAGATTAATAAAAACAGAAAACAAAAGAGGAGATTAAATACCGCCTTGAGGGACGCCAGCTGTTAGGTCACACTACTGTGATGAACAGTCTCCAGCGCGAACCGACTGCTGACGACCCCGAAGATAAGAGGAAAACAAAAGTGCCTTCGGAGAGACCAAGAGGTACTGTGCCCGGGCCTGAATCCGGATTGAAATGGGCTGATGAGGGAGTTATGGTAAATGAAGTTAGAGAATTGTTTATGAACACAAGCCTCGAGCACTTTGTATAGGAACGAAAGGAGGAGATTGGACGAAAGAGACTGGAAAGAGTGGGATTGGAAATCTTAGGTAAAGGACCAACATAAGCTTTACGCCACAGGGAAGGAAATACGCCAGAGTAAAGGGAAAAGTTGACGATGTGGGATATAGCAGGAAGAAGTTCAGGGCCGACACGATCATATGTCGACTGATGTTATCGCAGCCCACAGCCTTGGATTTAATGGATAGGATAATCTTTTTGATCTCTCCCGGTTCGACCGGAGTGAAAGCAAAGGGGGTAATATTGGGACGCGTCAGACCAGCGAGGTAATCAATAGTTTGACATTTGGTTTGACTAGAAAGCGTAGGAACAATGGAGAAATAACAATATAGCTCGTCCAAACCAATTGTGTTAGGAAGGTCTGAATGCCGCGATTTACCGATACCCAGAGTCTCAAAAAAAAACCAGATTTTGGCAGAAGAAGAAGAAGTTATGTTACTGAGAATGTGACGGCGTTTAGCGTTGCGTATCATCTGGTTGCACCGATTTCTAGCAGTCTTGAAACAGATCCAGTTATTCTCAGAGCGATCCCTTTTAAATTTTCGAAACGTACGGTTCCTCTGTCGCATTGCCGTCCGAATTTCATTGTTAATCCAAGGCGCAGGCGAACGCTTCAGTTTAACTTTTCTGACAGGAGCATGTGTGTCATATAATTTTGTCACAACACTGTTAAAGACGCAAATTTTATCATCCACTGTAGTAGCTTCCTGCAGGGGTGTCCAATCAACACTCAATGCATCTTCCAGAAGTTGCTCACTGTTCATAAGTGCAAAGGCACGCCTGTACTGGAACGTGGGTTTGGGTTTAGGAGGTTTAAGGATATAAGATAATGAGATCTTGATGGGAAAAGCCAGGAGCATCAAATTGACCATGTGAGGACACTAGAGAAGGATTAGAGGTAAGGATTAAGTCAAGCCAACTATCATCACCATTTTTATTATGATGAGTCGGTTGGAGAGGCAATACATGGAGACTGGCTGACTCAATAAGATGTAGGAGTTTATGGGACCGAGGGGAGTTGTAAGCAAGGTGTTAAAATCTCTCATGATGATATGATGTGCATACTCTGAACTCAAAGATTCAAGTACCGATTCGAATTCGGTGAAAAAATCAAGAGTAGGGGGACAATAGATGACACCTAGCTCCTTTCACACAAACCTCTAAAAAAGAAAATCAGCAGCATCAGTCGAAGAAGAAGTAGTTAGAATCCTAGAAAAATATATCCGACGTAGGCGGTTAAAAGTTATTGAGGACAACATTGTGTAAGATTTTTTTAGCAGTAACTCAATATTACAGCCTTATAATGCACCAACTGCTGGGAGTTAGTACTTCTAAGAGAGAATGAGGCCTAATCCGCTACGAGGGCTCTGTGCTGGTTGGTGGATGCCATGCCCTCGAAATTTTGATTCTTGAATATGACAGTTTTATCATGATGTTTTATTTTACTAAATTAAATCAATTTGAATGAATACAAATTAAATTAGATTGTCAATGCAAATTAGATTAATTTATTTATTAAACAATAAAATACTATATTATTAATCAGAATAAATTTTAAATATTATACTAAACTTATGATTTCATTAAATTAATTAGATGTCACTTAAATTACATTTACAAGTATCATACACAGCCTGGATAATGCCATTTTTCATGTTCCTAGTTCGATCCATAAAGGAAGCGGCCCACTTTCTCATTACTGCATAGAACTCATCTACTCTATTGTCCGCGAACATGCCAGCAGCAATACACCGCCACGGCTGGTTGATTTTTTACGTATTGATAGCAGTGTTCGTAAGCCATGCACGGAGGGGCTCAGCTGGACCATGTCGTTGGCATAGCTTAAATTGTTTAGTGGTTGATTGCTCATTTGATAGCCAAAATTTGATCCGCTAAGCTCATCAATCAAACCATTAACATGCAGGTTAAATAAAGTTGGTGATGTTAGACCGCCCTGTCTTACACCACATTTAAGCGTGTACTCTATAGAGAAGCTGTTGTTTCCCCATTGTACCACATTGATCTGAGCTCCGTACCAGTATAGGAATACCCACCTCCTCCATCTTCGCCCATAGCACATCATAAATTATACAATCGAAAGCACGGCTGAGATCTACGTAGCAGGTATATACATTTGTGTTTCGAGAATTATAATATATTACCGTGTTTTTTAGCGCATAAATGTCCATATCTGTAGATAAACCGGCACTAAACACGAACTATGCATTATTTAAATCATTTTTTTTTAATAATTCGGGATGTAGAAGTCGCTCAAAGATTTTTGAAAAGACTATTGCCAAAGAGATGGGACGATAATTACTCGAAACTGAAACATCTCTAGCACCGTTTTTGGCTGGGGCACTACTATAGTCTTCACAAACGGTTTCGTTAGTTAGCAACGTGATAGACACAAATTATAGAAGCTCGAACAGTACCCTACTACCATATAATATATGCTCCACGCTTAGACCATCGTGTCCGGGTGATTTTCCTTTTTTCATTTTCACTTTACATAGTCAAACACACTATACGGAGTATATGAAATTGCTCGGGTACATGTCATACAATATTTATTTTTTGAGCCACAGTACGACACTTTTTCAGATTTCAGAAGAAGCAGCGTAGTTTAAGCCATATGATCGTTTACTCCAGCATGCATCCACAATTACGGCTATCTTTGGGGTTCCTTGAGATGACAAACATGTTCGACTTCTTCTTTCCCTGCCTCAGCCATGCAATGATCCGCCGTTTTTTCCCACCACTGGCAAACCTGATTGTGTGTATTTTCATACAACCGCTCCGATATCGATGGGATGTCAGCATGGGCATGAACAGTATTAAGTTGCGAGTATCCAGCACCGATGATATAATTCTTGCTACAACTTCTTGATTGATGTTCATTTTATTGTCAAGTCTGCACACTCTTTCTATCTGAAAAATTTAGGCCAGCTCTTTTTCTTTAACCATGCTGAGATGTTTCACGCCGCAATCAAAAAGAGAACTGTGATTACCTATATAAATTAGCTGCTCAAAACATTAATCAATATCAATGATTCGTCTTCCTTTGGGCTTATTTTCTTTTACTGCACATTCCTGTTCCTAAAATAAAATAAAATAGAAAGTATTTATTATATTTAAATGAAATCACTAACAGACATAAAAAAACTTACAACTGAAATATCAAACTGCTCATCGGTACTTGTGGAATCTCCTAAACTGCTCTGCCTGTTAAAAAAAATCCTATAATTCCAAGAACTAATTAAATAATAATTATGATTTTGAAAGAAAATACATTGTTTTATTTATTTTCTTTGCTACTGCAGGTTTTTTTAGATCTACGAGTATATCCGAATTTATGTATTCTTGGCATTTGTAATAAAAGTATAAATCGCGTAATTTGTCAATGACACTAGGCTTATTTAAATTTGGTATCAATTTTTCTTTCAATTATTTATTAAAGTTTTCGGCATTCATGTCATGGTGATAATAATAATAAATAATAATAAATTTATATATTTGGAACAAGAACACACAGATATAATCAAATTGAAACTTTGTTATTTCGTCAACCTTGATTTTGTACTAAAAACTAACAGTGCATTTGGTACAAACCGTTTCAGAGCCAGCATGTAAATTTTTTCCCTGAAGAGATATTTTCCAGTGGGCTTGATTGCGGGGTACCACTTCTTTTTGAGCCTTGCCATGACATTTTGGGCTTATCATTTTTGTGTACCTTTTCATCTAAATAGATGATTGGTTTTCCTTCGGCTCGTTTAGCAGCGATCTCGTTGATAACGATGTCTCCAAAGTCGTAACGTGCGACGAGGACCGTTCATTCATTTTTATTTTTCTTAACTCAATTAATATTCTACGCAGAATTTCTTTGCATCCTAACTAAGGTCAATGCTAGATCGTAATTCTAATGACAACGTGCGCAATGTCGGGACCTCCTTTCTCACAACATAATATTCTTTGATATTATTTCTAATTGCATCAATATCAAAACTGTCCAAATGCGACACTAAGCCTTTGTGAGGGCGTTTTTTTTCCTGGAGTGCTCCGTTTTGCTTCATCCTTCTTTTTAATTCTTTTAAGTGTCGTAACACCAACCCCTAGGGGTGCTTCAAAAGTCTTTTTGTTTTGATCTACGCTTTAGAATGTGCAATTAGCATCATTTTCCTGACTGATTAACTTTTTGACCTTGAATATTCACACAACTATCACACAACGCCGTCTAGTCTTAAGTTAAGCGGAGCTTGTGTTATGAGTACTAGACAACTGATAAACATACTTAAATATTTCTAAATACATACATATTATAGATAAATTACACCCAGACACAGAACAAATGATTGTGCTCATCACACAAACATTTGTCCTGGGTGGGAATCGAACCCACGACCTCCGGCATAGCAGTCAGGGCCACTAACCACTAGTCCAACAAGCCAGTCAGTATTATGCGTTCCAAATAAGAATAGGAAAGTCAATAACGTCGATCAGTATAATTTTGATTGAAAAGTACGGTTTGCAAAGAAAACTTATTTGCGTATCAATAACGCTTTTTTTGCTTTGTTTTTTATTTAATCTAAATTAAGTAAATATATTTTTAAGAAATATAATTATTATACAAAACTATTTTGTTTCTTATTTTCATTATTAGGAACCATTCACCTTCTTCCATTTGCCACTACTCAGACACTTCACACAGTGACGCAGAGATGGGCAAAATTGTAGAACTGGAATCTGATTAATTCTGAATCTTTCTTGATTCGTAAATAAATTAAAATTTAAAAATTTATTGGTTTTGCTCACCCTACCCAATTTTTTAGATTCGACAGTATGGCTTCACAACATGGCGTAAAAATCGATCCTATTCTTATTTGGAAAATTGTAAATGGTTTATTTGAAAAAAAAAACGCTTATATTTTTACTTTAAGCACTGCTCATTACGCAGTCTACCCCCTTTTTTCTATTTCAAGTTCTTACAGTCCATCCTAAGGTTGTCTGGTAGATATCGTTGTCAGCGATAAGACCGCCTTTGTACCCATATTTAAGTTAGTGTTAAAGTTTTGTTACTATTTTGGTGTACAATAAAGTTTATTCTGTTCTATTCTATTCTATTCTTTTTTTTTATTTGAAATATACCAGTGCTTGACTACGATCCCACCTGGTGATAAGCAGAGATGCAGCAGTAAAATTGTTCCAGTCCTTCGATGTACGCGGTATAAACGACGAAGCGAAACGCTTAGTCCGGACCGTTGAAGTTTCAACAACGTAAGGGTGGATACTCGCCGTACGTCGGGTTATCCGATGGTAGAATAGAGATAGAGAGGCAGAATCAAGTAATGAAATATTCTATTCTATTCTCATCCCGTGACAGCTTACCGTTCTATTTTGGTAAACAAAGCTTTCGGGCTGTTTCATTGTGAGAGACTGTTGAACTAAGTTTAGAAATGTTATGGAACTTTATGGAAACATAAAATCATGGCTACAAAGTTAAGAAATAAGACTGCCTAAGGGCAGGGGTTGTATAATACCTAAATTTTCCTAACCGTTCCCGAAAATTGGAAAGGAAGATATAAGTTCTGATGTCCGTCGTTAATTAGCTAGCAAGTTTACAACGCATGCGTACAGTTATCGAGTTTTGCAGGGGCGGACCTAAGTTTAGCTAGCCCTCCTCATATGCTGCCATTGTGTCTGAGCACCGATACGCGTTAGTTCTGTGTTTGTCATTTTCGCCAGTCGCATCGTAAAGCTCCTGCTTTTACAAGTAAGTTATTTAAAATATTGTAATCAAGTTATTTTCATACATAATCTTAAGTGGTGAAAGCTCATTTTGAATTCTCCCGCGTTTTACAAGAATAATAAATAGATAGGGTTGTTCCGTCAAAATCAGGGTTTGTTTTCGTTAAGTTGGCTAACTGTGCTTGTTTTGGAAAGAGCGACGTCACCCCCAAACCTAAGATGGTTGCCAGCTTGCAAATGCATAGTGCAAGTGCTTGTGTTTTATTATTAACTAGCTGTTACCCGCGACTTTGTCTGCGTCAGACTCGTAAAACAGCACAATGCCATTTGGTCACTATTTCAGAAAGGTTTTTCTAAAATAAAAATATGAAGTATCTACCAGTGAAACTCCCGTCAAAATCGGTTCAGCTATATCAGAGATTAGGCGGAACAGGCAAAAAGAGGATTTCTATGCTCAGCTGACGGCGTTATGGTCATACAACGATGAGGGAAAAATGAAATAGCTCCAGTAAAGAAACAACTATGTTATTCTTGTATTTGGGTGATCTTTAAGTTGTTTTTCTTTATTTATTTTTTGGTTTTAGACAACAATAGGTCGATTTTGTTAGTAAAATACTTTGTAACTAGTGTTAAAAGGGGTAAAAAAAGGTTTAAATTATACCTACACGGGCGTTACTATGACGTCAAACGTGCGAGCGAGAAAGAGTGATGGAGCTATACATCCTATATAGCTCCATCCCTTTAACAGTTCAGTTTAGGTCGTGAAATGGATCGCGTTAAGAGCTTGTCGTAAAGCCTTAAGTAGCTACGTCTGAGCGCTGTTGTTCTTCATTATTACGGGCTGTCATAATGTGTGGGTTGTATTCTGCGGTAAGTGAATATACTCGTACGTCGTGTAATCCTTTTGTTACCGTTGTCCGCGTTCAGTATTAGATCCAATAGATTAGTTTTCACCAAACGGCACTAGGACTACGTGGTGTATTGCGTTACGACCCATTCCCTCTACTAGAGAGGGGCCTGAATAGTGGAAACATTATAAGGCTGAATATACTTATGCTTTTGTTTTTTTATCCTAACTATTAGTATCCCACAGCTGGGCAAATGTCTCCCCCAAGTCCTTTCAGACATTATTCTCTCACGCCGTCTCGAACCAGTCCTCGTGATACGAGACTAGTTTTATTTTATTTATATATTTATTGGCCTGTCTACAAATGTTATACTTTACAAAAAAAAGATACGAAGACACAGCATGCATAAACAATATAAATCTACTTGCTTCTGCCAGCGGCATCGCCCGCGTGAATATAAGTTTTTCCGTACAAACTTTGGACCCTCGTTTTATTGCCTTAGGGGGAATTTTGGAAAATCCACTTAGTGATTGCCTACGTCATAAGTGATATGTCAGTTAGTCATAACAAACAAGGTTACCGAACCGTAACTATAGGGACTAGGAGCGTAAAAGTGCAAAAGGGTTTGTTTTACGATGTAGGCGAATTCTAAGAGAGGATTTTTCAAAATTTGCCATCTTAAGGGATGAAACAAATTTTGTATGGAGAAACTTACTTTCACGCGGGCCAAGTCGCTCGTAGAAGCTAGTTTAAAGATAAGTCCAAAGTTGATAATATTATAGAAGTAACGTGAATGTAAATCTACATGATTGATACGTCTGCAGTCTGCACGTCTTAACAGCTGAAAGGATTGAAATGAAATGAAAATTAACACACTAGTAGTCCACATCCGGATATTAAATACTTTTAATTTAATGTCCGGACGTCGACTATCCCGGAAGTATATTTTTTGGGATTGGAGTATTTGACTATCACATACATTTTCCAGGTCCAGCGCATCTCAAAACTGTCAACAACTCTGAGACGAAGATGGCTGACAACTTCGAGGTGGACGCTGTCAAAGTCTTTGTAAGTTTTTTTTTTCATTGTTATTATATTTAACCACAACATTGCAAACGGTATTTTATGACCGGGGAACACTTTGTATTCTTTGTTGTTTGCAAGGACCAGAATTCAAGAACTAAATTTAATTTAATTAATAAAAAAAAAACTTATAACTTCTAAACGCCCCCACCACAATGTATTATTTTAATCGTATCAGGCTGATCGCCATGCAGCCGCCATTGGCGACCTAAAATCTTTGTTGTTAGATATCGTTAATACACGTGAAAATTTGTAAATCCAGCCTGACTGACTGACAGCTGAGACTGAGTCGGGGTGAGAGAACCGAGTTTCTCTCACCCCGACTCAGTCTCAATGATAAAGTTTCTGCACTTGTATCGAAATGTAATATATTCGTCATATCGACACAACCATTTATCGAAAGCCTGTCAAAGATTGACAGTTGCGATACTGCGATTTGCTTAATTTTATTGACTTTTAATTTAAATATTTTGATTGTTAACATTATTTATTTCTACTTATTTATTTTTTTGTTTTGTAACCTTCATTCTTTAATTTACATAGATTAATTTGTATTTTTTTTAAGTGTGGTTTTTTGAATCTTGCATTTTTCGAAATTATGAATTTTATTGTTTTATATATATTACATATTACTTTAAAAAAATATAATGTTAATATTTTTTTATTTTATTTTTTTCAAGTTAATCAGTTAAATCTATTTTCCGTGAAACAATAATAAACTATTCTTGTTGCAGGAAGTGCTGAATAAGATCGTGTCTCTCATCAAGGTGCAGATGATGCGTGAGTTTTACTAAGCCTTTTTTACAATATAAATGTGAGACACTGTAGATTCCACAAATATATAGATTAAGTAGATAATCTATGTATTTCCGGAATAACAACGTAGATCGAAATAGAAAGTAGATTCTATTCCGATTCACTCTGTTATTATTATTATTGTGCTTTTGAGTGCAATATTGACTGGTAATACATTGTCCTCTCATACTTATTAATATTGTATTTTTTTTTCTTAAAAGCTTATCATGTAATTTTTTGCCGGTTTTTCTACATAGGAAACGACTAATTGGAACCTTACATTATCTTCTTAAGTTTTATAAGTGTCCATGTAGGTCTATCTATGTAGCAAAGTATGAAATTAAAACATTTTGAATTTAAGAAAGTTTTTTGTCACATTTTATTAAAGGCATTATGGCTACTCTCGTGGTTAAGTAATATTAGCCGCAAGAGTTGATCTTAAAGGTTAAACAACGTTTACGTGGATGGCCATCTATATTCACTGGCGGAGCTAATTAACAAACCTCATCTCAACGCTCAGTCAAGTGGTCAGAACAAAGGAATCGGAGGCGTGACCTACTCGAGGCGTTCGACGCAAACGAAAAGGTCGTAACTTGGCTAGGGGGGGGGGGGGGGGGCAGGCCTCCTGCGTCCCTTGTACTGGTCTCGGCTATTATTTCTGACGGTGTTCAAAAACCAGAAAATCTGATACTAGTCAAGGGATATCGTGTTAACTCAGTTACTGGGTTTTGTAGAGGTTAGATAGGCAGTCGTTCCAAGTAAAATGTTGGTACTCTGCTGCATCTGGTAAGACGCGGGCTTGGCGACGAACAGCGATAGCTAGCCCGCGGTCCGGCCGTCTGGTAATCGCCTGGGTCGTCCACGGTGCGTAGTGTTTCATGCGCGCCTCTGAGAGGTGTCAGTAAAACCGTAGGCGCCCAGCAGAGCTAATGCTCCCGTGTGCCGCAGAAAATTTCTAAAAAAAAACCCGTGGTCCTAGAACGCAAAAGGCAACTGAAGGGCTCGGAGCAGGGCGATTGCTGGCCACCGTAGGCGCGGGCTTGCGGACGGTGCACTATGGATAGCTCGCCGTTCGACCGTCCGGTAAGGACCAAGCCTGTGTCGACGGCACATTGTGTTACACTCACAAAAAAAATGCCGATGCGCACTAGGGCCTATGTCTTCTAAGACTGCTAGAATTTCGGGCAACCGAAGAACACAATTGTAATTTTATAGAGTAAATGTCTGACACTTCCTCTCGCTGCACCCGGAGCACAAGAAGCAATTTAATGATTCAACACCAAAAAATGAGTATAGGATCATGGCCTAAAACGGGAGCTTCTTGTCATTTTTAATTGCATAGAAGAGTGTTTCCTGATGGCTACAACCCGGGAGTCTTTAAGTCAAGAGTGAATAGGTTACTTCTTGGTAAGCGCGCTCCATCGTCGATCGCATCTTCCTTTTCCATCAGGTGAGATGCAATCTGTCCTTTAGGTCTAAACAAATGATAAAGTAATAACGCTCCTTTTAGATATTCAATTATCTAAATATGGAACCGAAAAAATGCAAACGCCGTAAGATTGAAAAATATCGCGAGAAATTGTAAATTATTTTTTCTTATTAAGACACGATTATTTAGGAAACTAACGAATTTGGATGTTTGTCGTAAACAAAACGATATTTACATAATATATCGAAAAATTATAATCTAATAAAGTTTCATTACAATTGATTACAATCATACGGAGTCTGCAATTTCCCAGTGATTGTCCATTATAGACTGTGAAATCATCCAAACTATGTACTTCAAACCGATTTCATTAGACAGGCAAAAAATGGAACATGTTTTAAAACCATTGAAACAAAGCATTGAAAAAAAAATTTAAAAAAAAATACTTTTTTCTAACAACAAACAAAATATAGTTATTTATTTAGCGTAGTAGCACAATGATATTCGCTAATAGTGCATAAAATACGTTTACAAAAATTTGATTGGTTGTTCCAGGTGATCGCTACACCACGCCGGCGTGTAGCTTTGAGACTCTCAACCGCATGATCATGTTGAAAATCGAAGATGACCATACCATGGAGTCGTACATCGCCGAGCTCGTGTTGCTGCTGAGGAAGCCACGCAATGACGGCTTGCCAATTGTACAAATAATTCCAGCATCCTTTTAAGCGACCATGTCGTCGAACCTTTTTTAATTCATACCTATTGAGTAGCGTAATTACGGCGTTCGCTCGGGGTTTAATGAATTAAAGGTTTAATCATTGAATAATTTGTTCTTATTTCTCACTCCAAATAACATTTATAAATAAATAAAAATCGTATAATCAGCGGACGTCGCTTGCGCGTGTATCTGTGGACTTCAGGAACGTGTGAGCGGCGACCGCTGTTACACTAACATAAAACTGATTAAGGGTAAAGTTTTCGCTAGTAATTAAACAGATCAAGGGTCAAGTTTTCACTAGTAGTTTAACTGATCAAGTGTAGTTTTCACTAGTAGTTTAACTGATCAAGGGTAGTTTTCACTAGTAGTTTAACTGATCAAGGGTAAGGTTTTCACTAGTAGTTTAACTGATCAAGGATAGTTTTCACTAGTAGTTTAACTGATCAAGGGTAAAGTTTTCGCTAGTAATTAAACTGATCAAGGGTAGTTTTCACTAGTAATTAAACTAATCAAAGGTAACGTTTTCACTAGTAATTTTTTTGGGTCAAGAAATATCCAGTAAGTATAAATCGAGAGCACATACAGCAGGCTTAGCGTTACTAAGTTAATAGGATTACTGAAGCTAATCCCGAATCTTATAATGCGCAAAGGATCTACTGCAGTAAACAGAATCAGAAAAATATGTGTTATTGTTCAGGACAAATGCTAGATATATAATGTGTTCATAACATAATACAGCTAGTTTAGTATGATAGAAAAAAATGTTTTTAAGTATTGTGTCTCTATATTGGATTGAGTATCAGAAACTAACCGCGCTTTAGGTCGTGTAGTCCTCTTAACTATCTCCGCACACTAAATAGTGTCAAAGGTGTCCCACGGGTATAAAAGGGGACACATGTATAAGCTTATATGCATGTGCAAGTTTGTATGAGCTTTAGTAAATATTAAATCTATCATATCGGTTTAAACTTCTTATTTTAAAACGATCTATCTTATAGTCCTATAGGTGTGCGTTAACTTAATAAATCACACCTGCCAATGCTTTCAGGCGAAAATAACAATGCCACAATTCGTCGAAACTTTAGAGATGAATTTCTGCTCAACGAAATGCTGAAGGCCATGTACCCGTTTGAAGAACATACTTGTTGAACATCCTCAGGTTGCAGTTATCTCGTTGAAGAAGGACGATCTTCGGGCCGGCTTCGACAACAATTTTCTTATAAATTTTGGATCTCTATTATAATTTAGGACTTTATTGTAATAAAACTATATATTAAGTACTTATGTACAGTTAATCACTATAGTACACGCGGTAAATAAAGACGCTTTCAATCCCCAAATTATGTATCATCATCATCCAGATTTAAGTTTTTTTTTATTTATTGTAATTCGTTATTTTAATCAATTTTATTTATTAAATTGTAATTATTTTAATTTATTACATTATTATTCCTTACCTTTAAATAATCTAATTTAATGTAACTTGTATAAAATAAATTTTATTTTTTATTTAGGATGCAATATATTTGAACTTGATTTTATTATACTATGTGATGTCTGTGGGAGCGGCTTTGTGATTTTTAACTGTGTTTTAAAATCACATGTTTTTATATAATATAGTTCTAAGTAAGTAATATCAGTGTAATATTTGTAACTACTATTAAAATCATATTAATGTAGGTAACTTATTTCTTTTTCCCTGAATCTTTTCTTGGTTAGTTACTTAATACATGACAGTAAATAAGTATATACTATAGACATGCAGCTGGCAATAGTACCTTCAAAGAAAGGACACAACAGCAACAATGTAGGGATGTCTAGCAAGAGGCCGCTTTTCATTACTTATACAAACCATACTAAATATTATGCTTTGTTTATTTTTCTGTAAAGTAATCTCTGAAATACTGATAAATCCAGCAATCTAGCCTTTTTTCAAACTAACTTAGGGTCGTCTTCAAGTCAAACAAAATGCAGCAGAATTATAGTATTTTACGTAGAGCGTAACTGGGTAACAATACCCCTTCGTAATTCTGGTGTCAGATTTTCTGACTTCTAGCTAAACGTAACAACTGTCAAAGATCTACAAATGACAGCCGGAATCAACGGCTTAACTTGCTTTCCGAGTATTTCTGATGTATGGACGTATCTCAGTATATTAAAATGTAGCATGGTAATTCTTTCAAACAAACCCGTAGCCCTGACAGACGATATATATACAGAATATTAGATGGCCAGCTACCTATATTTCGCCGTCCTCACCTCGATTCGCGTGCGTCTACGGTAGCCGAGAATCGCCCTGCGGCTCCCCACGCCCGGAGCGTCTACTGCGGCGACGCCCCAGCCGCCGCAGAAGAAGGTGACTACTTCCCATTCCGTCTTACTCCGTACCATGGCCAGAACCAGAGTCGGACGAAGGAGATTTAAATGATTGCGATATTTAAAGTATTGATAAACAACCTATAATCTTCCGACCGGTCCTTAAAATCCATCACAAGCTGTTATTATGAAGGAAAAACGTGACACGTATGGAACAGAGGTTTGATGGTACTCTTAATTAACCTTTCGTATGCCCTAATTAGAGACATAAAGCGATTTTGTCTCGCGTGGATCCGCGTCTATAACACACGAAAGGTTAAGAGCGACAATACTTAGCTTAAGAACTACAGGCCAACCTCACTTCCAAGCCTACTAGTTGTTTTCCAAAACCATCAAAAACCTCGCACGCAAGTGCGCCACTACTAACAAGTAGGGTTCCGAAAAGGCTTTAGCACCGTAGACCTCATTCATACGGTGTGACAGGTTATATAGAAGACATAATAGTCTAATATTCCTCTCTGCTTAGCGTTTATGGACTACAAGAAAGCTTTTCATCGAGACTTGGGCTGTTCTACAGTTTCTCAAGCACACAGGTGACAGATTGAATATCGGTTGTTCGAGGTGCTAAAGTATTTACAGGAAAACGTCACCATCCACAAGGTTACCGACATAACCCGACGAATTGGCAAACAAACGGCAATGTACCTCATTGCTCGCATAACATACTGTCGATGGGTCTGAAAGGTTCTGGAGAGGCGACCGCATTCCACAAGATTCAGCAGAGTTCCTTCCACAAGGTGGACTAATCATCAGATGAGGGTCACGGGAATCCGCACAGGACCGGTCGTTGTGGCGATACTCGGGAAAGGTCTGTGTGTAGTAGTCGAAGTCTCTTGACTGAAATTATGAATACTGCGCTTCGAACCACATTAAGTAACTTATCATGGGCCAAGAAGCCGAGATGACGGTTGATTGAAAACGACTTATACACGATGAGGGTTTAAAAAAATAAGCCATTCACTACGCTAATTTATTAAGTTAAAAATTACAAATATTCCGTAAGATTAATATCCGACTATTATATCAAATACATTTTAAACAATAGGGTTGTATGACTAAATCTTACAGTAATAAGTTAAGATATAATGACACGTGATCTAAGTAGGTATGTATTGGTGAAATGTATATTTCATGTATATTGTGCACCGACTGCTATAAGCTGGTAAGATCTGACATTCGGAATGAAATTAAAATTTCGATTTATAGTGTCAATTTAGAAATTCCTATCTAAAACATTGATTGTTTTTAAATCAATTAAATTTGTTTAAATCGGTTTGAAATGCCAAAAAATATTATAAACTTTAAAAATCTAAATTAGAAACCACGTAATAGTCTTTTTTGTTTGTGTATTTAAGATTATAATGTTTAATAATAAAATAGAGTTCGTTCTTTTCGTAGAAAGTCAGTCATAGACCCTGCTAAGTCCCTTTTAAGGGACGGGCACTTAGCCTAACACTACAGTTTAGCATTCTGTGTTGCACGTTCATAAACATCATGATCTTAATAGTTTGACCGTTAACCTATTTTCAAGGATATCAGAAGTAATAAGAATGAATGTTATAAGTTATCTAGAGATAGTACATCACCTGTGCTTAGAACTGAACGGTTTTGACTACACTACATCTTACATATCTATATAATTGAATAAATTTATATAAATCTTAAATAACACAATATAGCTAACAAGTAATTGATAAAACTGGATACTAATTAGATTAATAATTTAGAGTAATTTAATGTATTTGACTATAAATTTAAAAGACCTTTAAATATAATGAACATTGCAGTGCAATGACAGTACTGATACATGGGTACATATTGATGATCTATTCAATTCAAGCAGTATGAGACACAAGGCCAATGAGAGGCCTTGAGAATACCACTAGCAGAACCTAAGATGGGAACTTCTTAACGCTTCTTGGAGCAACGTGAGCGTACCAAACAGACACTTCCAAAAACAAAATTTAGAAGAATTTTAGTTATAATTTGTAAGTAATAAAAGAAAAGAAAAAAAGCCCATCTAATCCTAAACAGGGACTAACCCTGACTAACTTAAATCCTTGCTACTTCCTAAACATATGAACGAAGTCATTTGTTATATTAAAACTAATCATTGCTATATTTGTCGAATCCGCGTAGATAGTTCCTTAAATTCCTAAAGGAAGCTGCATACATTGTGCCGCTTCATAAATCTAATAGGGGCGTCTTACATATACCCACTTCTACTAAAGTAAACGTGTTTCCTTGGCTGGTTTTATTCATACTTCTTAGCAAGGAATAACGACACAAGAGAACAATTAAATTCAAATGTAATTTAATCTTTTTTTTAATTTGATTTTGACTATCAAAATTAATCAAGATTTATGTATAAAACAAAAAATTATAACAGTTGCGCTGCCCAATTTAAACTCCCTCCCCTCCCTTCACATTATACTTGCTTACTTTTTGCTTTGAAAAATCCTTTTTAGCGTCAAGACCGCTCATTGTAACACCCTATAAACTTTAAGCCCTACATCTTGCTCTTTTTGCTTGTTAAGTTCAACTGTCATTCTCGGACATGTCTGCAATACTGAAAGACGAAGATGAATAAAACGAGCAAGTACACATTTGTTTAAACTAGGGTCTCGTAGTGGCTCGCCATCGCTTCTTGGGTTTCGTCCAGTATTTACTTCATACCATTCTCCTTGATCAGGTTCTCAATCTGGCGCTGTTTCATTTCAAGTTCCCGTAGGCCTGGTGGCGATTTCTTCAGCAACTCCTTCAGTTTTTCAAAGTACGTATCCAGGATACGTTCATTGTCCAAATACTTTTCCATCATCTCGTCCACCATCTCTTGCTCGTCTCCTTCAGGGATAGGCTGAGCGATCTTTTCGCCTAAAATCAAAACGATGTAAGAATTTGTATTTGTCACCATTATCCATAGTTACTGAAATAGGTGGTCGTATTTTAGATGCTGCTTCTATCCACGAAAATCAACTACTTTCTTCAAGGAACTCATGGTCCTGTTGCTTATGACTTTTAATAATCGAAATAAAGGATTTCTGGATGAAAACATTTTGTTCATCCATTTTAAGAAATACTGATCCAAAAAACTTTCAAAAGGAGATGGTCATGAGTCATTCCGTTTTTGCTTATTGCATAAATGATATTTTTTAATTAAATATAAATATTTCTTCAACCAGAGCTTTAATTAACCATTTTCAGCACGAGTATAAAAATCGAGTTAAATCGGGTTTACCTACTCAATTTTCGTTATGTTTTTCGGTTTGATTTTTAAGAGCTGATTGCCCTAGAAATGAAAGTCTAGTTCTCAATCGCAATATAAAATAAAATAAAAAACACTCACCCAAAGCATTATATTCGGTGAGCGTGATACGAATAATCTCGTTCATCAATTGCTGAAAAAAGGAAAAATAAAAACCTTTTAATAATACTTATACTTTTATGTACATAGTTATAGTCTATCATCCATTCGCGATGCTGTCATAGATCGAAAGTATCGCCATAACTTCTCTAAACAAGACGCAGCAATAATAAAAAATCAGCGTCTGTTTTTATGAATCTGTTTTTATGAATAGATTATGCGTTGTTTATATGTTATAGGTAAATAATTAAAACAGTTGCATTGCATCCGCCCAGCCCTTCCTTAACTGACTATCTCACGCTCAAGCTTCACCACAATTTTGTCTGTGGAGGCTGGTTTACCTGCACTCTAATACCGTAATTCATGAAATGCAAAAATCCTTAACAATCGAAATCAATTCCCGATGCCTTGCTAAAAGTTTAAAAAATTGTCAGCCGGACACCGTAAAACGCGCAATGTATAGGTACCTAATGTCGATAAGATAAAATGAAAGAATTTGCGATCCATTGCACGGATTTGTGTATTATTCAAATAGGCTGCCGATGTCGTTCGAAAAAGAAATTGCGCTTGAAAATAACTAGTGACGCTCTGCTCCAATGCAATGTGACTGTTAATTAATAGGTAACTAGGGCTTAAAAGTTCTTAAGAAAACTGTTAACTTTTACTAGATCAAAAGCTCTAAAATCAACCCTAAACAATGCATTTTAACTCAAAAATGTTAATAAAATGTGAATGTATTTTTTCGTGTGTCTGCACAAGCGTAGCATAATCAGCCCTTTAATGTAGCTCGTATGTCTGAGACACTCCTCTCTAGGAGAAGGAATCGGCCGTAATCCACCACGGCGGCTAGTGCGCGTTGGTCAATGAAATGAAGAGGACATGCCGGTTTCCTCACGATGTTTTCTTTCACCGTTTTGGGAGCAGTGGTGATGAAATAAATTACACAAAGTAATGCACCTGGCTAGATTTGAACACGCGATCTAAAACTTGTAAGTCGGGGCCGTTACCACTCGGCCACTACTGCTCGTATGCCGTGAGTTTATTATATTACCATAGTAAAAGCTGTTTTTATAATTTGGGTAGGTATGTATCCATCGTGCAATAAATGACCGACAGGTCGGAATTATAAAGCAAATCGTATAGCATCGTAGCAAATTGCAAAAAGTTGTCGCGGTTGCTATTATAAAATTTTATCTTTGATAGTCCGTCGCCCCAGCGAATTTCCTCAAATGTCTTTCGCTAAAGTAGATATTTTTTTGCAAATGCAACTTCTATCTAACGCATAATCTAACCCTGCTAAAGATAAAAACTGATCTAGAGATGGCTTTAGCAAACAAAATATCGATTGAGAAACAGTAACAAACTGTTATTTATATGTTTGAACTATATTTACTATTCGACAGACTATACAAAAAAGTAAAGATTTTTCATTTCAAATGCAAATAAGATGCGTAGCTACAGTTGCATTAGTTTTTCGCTTTACAAAATGTCGGTCGCGTTTTGCAATTAATAGACAAATAAATAAAATGTCACCTGGCTTCCTCGCAAAGGCGCTAGCTGAGCCAATGACTAAATACTTTTTACAGAACAGAAGTCTCATTCATAATAATTAATTGTTAAAAAAAAGCAAAATAAATACTTACATTGGCATTCGCCGTCTCAAAATCAAAGTTGACCATCTTAACCGCTTCAGAAGACGGGTCGGGTTTCTGGAAAAAAAAAAAAATTAAATCTCTCTATTATACCTAAACCTACTCGTATCTGGCTTCTGCCAGAGGCTTCGCTCGCATAAAATTAGGTTTGTGATCGCCTACGTCATATGAAGAAACCTCATACAACATTTTACACTCCTAGTCTCAGTAGTTTCGGCTGTGCGTTGATATGTCAGGCAGTCTGTTTCACCTCTTATTTATATAGATTACTGAAGGTGACAACTAATTATTTTGATTCAAATTATTTCCTTGCAAAAACTCAATGATTTCAGCTTCTTTGTCCAAAACTAAGGTTGTAGCAGTCTTTGTCTCTCGAAAATCGATCAGCTATCGACAACCAATCACTACAAAGTTGCATGTCCGTTAAAACTGCACACGCGTATTGCAATGCGCGGTCATCGGCGTCCATCTTGTTAACACAGTGACCACGCCTTCAATATGTCAATGATGCGATGGACCTAATCGATATCTATGCTATTTTTTTTAAGTATAACATAAACTATCATCTAATTAATATTGAGATATCATTTATGAGCAGAATACTCATCAGGTGTTTTGTTGTTCAAACAAACGATGCTGTTGTGAAATTTTTGGGCTACCGAGATAAATTTAATAAATTCACTAGACCTTACAGAACTTCGTTTAATGATTAATTTGAGGATCTCAATAAGTTCTACTTGAATTTGGCTTATACATACAATATTATAATCACACAAAACTCTTCCGTTCACATTAACATATCACACAGATTCTAATAAAAACACTTACATAAATGTAGGGAGCCTTGGGAGGATAATTAATTGGTCGTCAATAAAGCGACTGATCACTTATCACAACTCTGGAAAACTGTGGTGCTGGGCTGCTGGCCGGGCAGACGCGGCTTGTACGAGGAGGTCGATGTAGTGACGCATGCGCCATGAAAGAAAGGTTCTAGAGGTCGACGCTCACAGGCTCGAAGTTGCTGAGATAACTTTCAGTTGCTCATTATTTGTTGTCGTGAATGGTCTGAGTGTTTTTTTACAAGCTGTTTTTCAACTTGCAATGTTTGTATGTTTCAAACTTTGGACCCCCGTTTCATCCAATTAAGGGGGGAATTTTGATAAATCCTAACTTAGTAATCGCATACATCATAAAAAGGAACCCTTGTGAAAAATTTCACGTTTCTAGTTCCAGTAGTTTCGGTTGTGCGTTGATATGTCAGTCAGTCTGTTTCTCCTTTTTTTATGTATATCCTAGCATTTTGCCCGCGACTTTCTTTAGAATTTGTGCCAATGTTTCAAGTTTATTAACCCAAGATATAGACTTTGTTTTAAGTATGGGTTTTTCCTTACAAAAAAAAATTGGCTGGTTTTTTTGCCATTTCACCCCCTTTTAGAGTTAGTGCTCGCCTACGTCATAAAAGGAAGTGCAAAATTTCACGTACACACGGTGACTTTAATAGCGTAGCAGGGCACACTAACATGATAAATGTGTGCGTAAACGCTAGCGCGTGAAACACAACAGGTATTATCGTTGTGTGATACAAAGTAACTCGTTTCTACACTCACACTCTTGAAAAAAAAAATAGTAGCCATCTAATTGGCTTCTGTTATTAATGGCGCTGTGGCGCAATGCGTATGATACTTAACTGACGAGTAAGAGGTCCCAAGTTCGATTCCAATTATCTGTTATTTTCTTTTTGTTTTACTCATGTTTTTTTTGAATAGTAATGTTATGGTTATTCTCGTAATAATTAAAATATTCGAAATATATTTTTGTAATTTTATACATATAAACTATGTATATTTACGAAATTAATTAACGAAATTTTTGTATATAACTTGTAATATAAATAATTTTATAATATATATATATATATATATCATTTACGTAATATAACAATACGTTATTATTAATAGTTGACGATGGCGCTGTGGCGCAATGCGTATGATACTTAACTGACGAGTAAGAGGTCCCAAGTTCGATTCCAATCGTCTGATGTAACAAAAAGTTTGCTTGTTTTTATTTTCTTTTTGATTTACCCCTGTTTTTTTTTTAATAGTAATGTTATAGTTACTCTCATAATAATTAAAATATTTTGAAAATATTGTGACAAAGAAAACTGCGATAACGATCCAACTATGTTTATTACAACTTATTAATTACATACATTAAACGGAATGGTCACAATTAACGAATCTGTTCATGATTATCTTTAATACAATATATAAAGTGAAAATATTCTAAGTCAGACAAGGATGGACGTCACTTTTTTAAGTTTTTTATTAGTGACATAAATCAACATGTTATCAAGAATGAATTATGATAGATATCGCAACTCTTGATCTCAATAACAATAACATCATGTCACATAATAACAACAACAGTATAATTACCTACAGCTTACTTCTTAGTCTTTTTTTTTACTTATAACATATCAATCAACATGTTTTAAAAAATGAACTATGATAGGTATCGTAACTCTTGATTTCAATAACAATAACATGATAAAAACAACAACAACAAAAACAGCATACAGTAATACAGCTTTTTAAAAATATTTATAATTGGATTCAATTTAAATCAAAATTAATATCTAATTGGTGCACCTTCATTGTCGATTACTTCTTGTAACCTCGTTCTCATGCTAGCCACCAAATTTTCACACAGGTCAGTGCCGCGAAACGATTCCCACATGGATGACACTAAATTATCTAAATTACGTTTAGATCTCACATCAGATGAATCCCAGTTGAGCACCATGTGACCCCATAGATTTTCTATGGGGTTCAAATCGGGACTTTTAGAGGGCCATTCAATAAAAGTCAAGTTTTCTTGGACACTTAACCAGTCTTGCACCATTCGTGCGCGGTGCACCGAGCAGTTATCGTGCACGAAGTAAATATGCTCGTCCGGGTATGCCACGCGCACGGTAGGCAACATAACATTTTGCAAGATGTCCAAGTAACCTTGACTGGTATTGCGACCCCCTACCTCCACTAACTCACCGGGACCCATCGATGACATCCAGCCCCAATAACCTAACGTAATGCGACCACTAGACCTGCATGGGAGAATATTTTTCTGATGGTAACGTTCTCCATCTTTTCTCCATAATATTTTACGCCCATCCTTATCTGACTTAAAACACTTTTCATCACTAAATATAACTATGTTATTGCACCAATCAAAATCTATAAATTTTCTTGCAAACCGCATCCTTTCTTCCTTATGCAACGCCGTCAGTAAAATTTTTTTCGCAGGCTTGCGACATTTAATTTTTGCTGCTCGTAAGTGGCGTCGAACAATTGTCATAGACACGTCGTGCATAA
Organism: Mythimna pallens; assembly: GCA_961205895.1. Classification (NCBI taxonomy): domain Eukaryota; kingdom Metazoa; phylum Arthropoda; class Insecta; order Lepidoptera; family Noctuidae; genus Mythimna; species Mythimna pallens. The sequence continues at coordinate 5,556,119 of OY540824.1, forward strand.
TCGCAGTGTTTCTTGTTGTAGCAAAGCCGTCAGCGCTATACGTAGCAACAATATTTCGATGCAGTGGGTTGGCATCCGTATATGCAATTGCTTTTGGACCCGGACGTTTGGCATCGATTGTCCCTTCAGCTGTATATCTATGCACCCAAAACTGCACAGTTTTCCTCTGTAAACAATCACAAAATTACGTTAAAACCTAACAAATATCAACAATGTTAAATTATTTCGCATTATGTTAAGTTTGGATTTGTTACTTACCGGTAGCATTAGTCTCCTCGAAATTTCACTTATGGATACATTTTGTTTATATAATACTACTATCTCAGCCCTCAAAAGTGTAGACAAATGAGACATGTTAATTATTACTTGTAAAAAGTATCACTTTCCACAACGATTAATTATTTTTTGTCTCGGAGTAAGTTGTAGAACACACGATCGTGATAGGCAAAAGCGTTATGCCAGGTTAACTTATTATCCGACTCATTTCTTAGTAAATAACTAATAAAGTGGGTAGATGATAATATTCATACACTTAGTTTTTAAAGCAAATATTCTAAGTTTTAGCTTTAATAAACTTCGTTATCATTATACTACAATAAAATAGAAAATAATGTTTTGTCAATGGCTAGGATCGAACTCGATACACCTTTAACGGCAAGCAAGCACTTGATAATCAGTGCTAATTTTCCATCTAATGAACAAAGCGAATTTTTTTATCTAATTCGTAGCAAACACATATACAAATATGTGTGTGTGTGTATATCGAATAGTAAACGAGTTTTATTTTGTTTGCGAGTTGAGCTGGAGACATATTATTTGAATAGGTGAATTATTGTGGGATGGCACGCTCGGTTTTAATTCTGTTTGTATTGATACCCACAGCTACTTGATTATTGTGAACATTATTGCTGATTACCTACCCATATCATCAAAATTACTTTCCAAAGATTAAGTGTAAGTGTTTGATGCTAATTTAAATAACTATAATAATTTCATAAGTGAATGTTTGCGAAAAAAAAAAAAAAAATTGACAATGAAAGGATTGTCAACTATTAATAATAACGTATTGTTATATTACGTAAATGATATATATATATATATTATAAAATTATTTATATTACAAGTTATATACAAAAATTTCGTTAATTAATTTCGTAAATATACATAGTTTATATGTATAAAATTACAAAAATATATTTCGAATATTTTAATTATTACGAGAATAACCATAACATTGCTATTCAAAAAAAACATGAGTAAAACAAAAAGAAAATAACAGATAATTGGAATCGAACTTGGGACCTCTTACTCGTCAGTTAAGTATCATACGCATTGCGCCACAGCGCCATTAATAACAGAAGCCAATTAGACGGCTACTATTTTTTTTTTCAAGAGTGTGAGTGTAGAAACGAGTTACTTTGTATCACACAACGATAATACCTGTTGTGTTTCACGCGCTAGCGTTTACGCACACATTTATCATGTTAGTGTGCCCTGCTACGCTATTAAAGTCACCGTGTGTACCTAGACCTAGTAGTTTCAGCTGTGTGTTGATATGTCAGTCAGTCAGTCAGCTTCTCCTTTTCTATATAGATATATATAAAGATTTAGATGACAATGCATGGTTGCCTAAGTAATGTCATTCTAAATCTAATAAAGCGGACTGTCTGCCATCAGGGCTAGTCACATGTAAAATCTCCCAGGATGGTACTTAAAAACGGTGATCATAATGGTGAGGATTATTATCAGTGGCAAATTGAATGCGTTCACCCCTGACTATGTAACTATGTGCCGCAGGCTGAATGCATTTTAGCACTGCCCACTTTTATATTAAAATCTACTAAAACCATTAAAGGTTCTCTCTTTAGAGCTGAGTCATGCAGGTTTCCAGTTTACTACAGTAGATTTCTATACCATCGTAGTCAGTTCCCGATTAAAACGTTGACAGCGGCACTTATTTTTGTATTATTTCCATTCTTGCGGTACGGGGCGTTTAACACCTCGTTCGAAAACTGCCCTTATGATGGTAAGGGGTTTATTAGACCCCGTAACTACTAAGAGACTAAAAGATTTTTTGGCTAAGCGGTACGAAGTTAAAGTGATCCCGTATTTAAGTAGATACACCACTACATCTCTTTTTTAAATTAAATCAAATTGAAGTTATGTTCTCCGCATGTCAGAGAAGACTGTGTTTTTCTTATTCGCTACGCAAGGAAGACACGTATGAGGCCTATTAGATCTCGTTCTGCACTGAACGTATTAAACTGATATAGACTTGAATTATGTTAATTGGAACTGGTAAAGCTTTTATTTTTAAGAATATAATTCACTCGTTGACAGGCTTGGAGCTGTTTCATAGTTTTGGTACTTATAGCAATAGCTAAACCAGCAGAGCTGTTTTTATATCTGGAGTAAATTAGGGTATTTTTCCGCTTAACAAAGTGACTGCTATCAGTTCAGTGAGATTCACTAAAGCCAGAGACAGTTTAGTCATATTGTCTTTAGTTCACTCTTTCCAGCAGCATACTTTCCAGAATGGAGACTGTTGCCTATATCATACTGGCCGTTACAGCATTTTACACCCTGAAAGACTACCCCGTAAAGACCAGGGTACCGTAAATTTCCCGGATTGTTCGGTTTTTTGAAATTGTTTTCAATTATTCTATAGTGAGTCACTGATGAAGCGCATGCGGGCCAGCTCGAGCAGCCTTCTGAAAGTGTTGGTGTGCCGCTAGGGCTCGCCGATATGGCGGCACTGAATGCAACTACACGCTGCGGGTGGTTACGTCCAGGGCTTGGCATAAATTAGTGCTACAGTGCAGTGCCGCTTTGTGATTGTCTTTGTATAAACTTACTAACAATAGCTTTATAAGCATATCTACGACTGAAATAAATGTCTTATTATTATAATTATAACCCTCATGGGATAAAATAGTAGCAATGGTTTCCTGTTACTGTCTGCTCCAGTACTTTACGGGTTTATTTGGACCTGTTGTAGTCTCATTTATTCCAAGCAGTGGTTATGAAGTTGCAAAGTGAGGATCTTATCGCCGTCCTTCTGCAGCTCTAACTCTTTAGGCGTGCCTTCGACATTGCATGGGTCTACTTGCCTGGGCTGTGTGTGCTGAAGCAGAGCTCACACAGCCCAGCTGTGTGTGTTCCTCTTTGACTACAGTTGACCCGCGGTAATCCGAAAAACGTTTTGAAAGGCGGTGTCGGATTATGGAGTACTGCCACTGTCCCCTTGTAATTGAGAACTTTTTTGAAAATAAGTAACTTGAAATTCGTCAAATTACATGCATTGTATACTTACAAAAATGGTAATGGATTTGTCCATATATTTGTATTAAATAAGACACGATAGGTATTAATGCATTTGTAGTAATGTAGAAATATAAAGGCATTGGTGTCAATCAATAAATGTGTTGGATACTTTTTCCATCCCGCTTATAAAAGCAGAACAACAGATAAGCCACAGTTACTCGCAACTTTCAAGTCTAATGTACGGTAAGCCTTAAATTATAAATAAAGATGTTCTAACATAGAAACAGATGAAACCAGGTAAATGTAAATACATATAGGTATCACAAGAGATTTGATTTACGGGAATTGTTTCTAGGGTTTGTAGCATCATTATCATCACGCAGCAAGTGCGATGTCATGTCAACGGAACAAGGGCTAATAACTATATACGGTTGAAATGGTTACAATCAGAGATTATTCAGATCTGTATACGGATACAGGAATAATTTTATACCGGTTTCAGATATGTCAGGGATTATCCGCTAGATCCGGATATTATTAGAATTTTAAAATTATAATACTAAAATACAAATAGCTTTTATTTTTGCTGGCAAAATCATCCAATGATATCCTCAGTTACCGGACGGTCGGACGGTGAGCTACGAGCTACCCATTGCTCGCCGTCCGCAAGCCAGCGCCTACGGTGGCTGGAAATTGGGATTGGGATTCCGGCGGCTGGAAAATAGAAATAGCTAAATTTTCTTTTTCATTTCTAGTCTACATGAACATGTTTAACCGCACAAAACAAACAAAAACCTCTCGTAATCTGTCATTTGGACTCCGCTTTTATCCGCACCTCGCAACCTCTGCTTCGATTACGATTACGGATATTTTTTTATTTAGAAATATCTTATAGTTTTGGTAACGATTATGAAGCTCTCCATAAAATCCCTGGGGTCTTACCAGGCTGTGTTAAAAAGTCACGCGAGCGCGCGAGAAAGAGGGATATGGAGCTATATACACTATACAGCTCCATCCCTTTATTTATTTATTTATTTAATCTTCATGCAACAAAAGGTACAAAGGCACACTTAATGCCTTGGGCATTCTCTACCAGTCAACCTAGGATAGTAGAGAGACAATATGGCAGGTGCATAAAAAAAAGAAAATATTATTTAGACAACAAGTACCTATAACAAAATTATTTAAAAACTAAAACTAAACATACATACATAATTAATGAAATATATACCAATACATACATACATAAAATTATAATAGGTCTTTACCTATGTAATTGGATATTCTATAACCAGCATTTTCAGAATTAATTATCTGTGGATTGGCGCGCAATTCGAAATTCAAATAAATTTTATTCGAAACACGTGTTAATTTAATTTAAATTCAGTCATTTGTTTTTAGATAGTTTTTTGTTTTTGTGACATTGTGGTAGTTTTTGGCGCTATGGATAAACTGAAAATTCGTACAATTTTCGAATATGAGTTCCTACGTGGAAATACCGCTGCGCAAACAACACGAAACATTAACGACGTGTACGGGCATAACACTGCTTGCATAAACACAGTCCATTATTGGTTCAATCGTTTTAAATCTGGAAATTTTGAGTTGAAGAACGAGCCTCGCGGTCGGCCGGTAACTATTGTCGACAACGACGAATTGAAGGCGATAGTGGAAGCGGATCCATCTCAATCTACGGCTGAGCTTGCTGCGGGCGTTGGAGTTAGTGTCAAAACAACATTGAAGCACTTGCGACAAATCGGAAAGATAAAAAAGCTAGATAAGTGGGTGCCACACGAACTAAGCGACCGACAGCGAGATTTACGTGTCGAAGCATGCATAGCACTACTGAATCGGCATAGAAACAAGGGAATTCTTAATCGAATTGTTACCTGCGATGAAAAGTGGATCCTGTACGGTACAGCACCTAATCAGTGCGCTAAAAAAAAGATTACTCATAGGAAGATGATAGTGACTGTCTGGTGGACCAGTGCCGGACTTGTACATCACAGCTTCTTACCGAATGGCACAACAGTGACGGCAGATGTCTATTGCCAAGAATTGCAAACAATGGTGGAGAAGCTCGCAATTCAACAACCATGACTAGTCAATCGTTCTTCCCCATTGCTTCTCCACGACAACGCGCAAGCTCACACTTCACGACAGACCATCGCAAAGCTACAAGAGTTACAGCTGGAAGCTCTCCGTCACCCACCGTACTCACCGGACCTTGCCCCAACAGATTTCTAAGTTTTTCATAATTTAGAAAAATTTTTAAGTGGAAAAAAATTCAACACCCGTGATGCAGTAAGCTTTCGCTGACTTCATCGCCTCCCGTCCGGCAGACTTCTGCAGTAAAGGGATAAACAAACTGCCATCAAAATGGCAAAATTGTATAGATAATTTGGGTACTTTGATTAGCTGAAATAAAAACATTACCAAAATTTTCATATTTTATAACTATCATACAAATCTCCAATTTCTTAGGTAAAGACCTAATATATATACCCAGTAAAGGAGTTTTGAGATGATTCTGCTAATTGTGTAGAACGTAATACTCCCTTTAACAGTTCAGTTTAGGTTGCCAAATGGATGTAAGGCCTCTGGTTATAATAATTTGATGTGACGGCCGGGTGAAGGTTATGCTAAGTGTTATGTATGAGAAACAGTTAGGATCATCATCTTCCTGCCCTTGTCCCGTGTTATTTGGGGTCGGCGCAACATGTTTTTTTCTTCCATTCTGCCCTGTCACTCGTCATGCTATCATTAACTTCCTTTTCTTTCATATCACTCTTCACACAATCCATCCATCTTTTCTTTGGTCTCCCTCTCCCTCTCCATCCATCCACATGTAAACTCATAACTCTTTTAGTAACATGCGCTTCATCCCTCCTCTTCACATGACCATACCAAGACAAACGATTCCCTTTCAATTTTTCAGTCACTGGCGCCACTTTCAAACTTCCCCTAATATACTCATTTCTCACTTTATCCATTCTCGTCACACCACACATCCATCTTAAGATTCTCATCTCCGCTACGTGCAATCTTTTTTCATCCGTCTTTTTCACAGCCCAACATTCTGATCCATACAGTATGACAGGTCTTATCACGGACTTGTAGATTTTACCCTTCAACTTGAGGGGCATCCGTGGGTCACAAGTTGTGCCCGTGACCTGTCGCCATTTCATCCATCCTGCGTTGATCCGATGTGTTACGTCCCGGTCTACCTCACCATCCCCTTGGACGAGTGACCCGAGGTACCGAAAGTCGGAGCAGATCGGTATGGGCGTTCCAGCGAGAGCTAAAGGCACTGGATTGGAGAGACCGCCGAAATCGCAGAACAAGTATTCGTTTTGGTTCTACTCAATTTCAGGCCAACCGTCTCCAGTCTGTGCCACCACACCTCCAATCTGTTCTGAACCTCTAGGCCACTCTCGGCAACCAACACAATGTCATCGGCAAACAGCATACACCAGGGAGCCTCTTCCTGAATGTCCAACGTCAGAGCGTCCATTATCATCAGGAAGAGGTAAGGGCAGAGAAACAGTTAGGATGAGGGCTCCATAATGTTTAGAGCTGAGATGCACAGAGCTGGTGCTCATACAAAAAGATGCATAAACTGTTTGATGCAGAATGCTGCAGTTTTAATGAAAAAGTAAATTTAAAATGTAGCAACTTGCAATGTCACGTATGTTATTAATCGGTGTAAGAATTTTGTTGTAACCAGCTTGAAACCGTGATCTGAACTGTATAGAACAGGGGCCCAAGTCTGCTATTTTTATAAATTAGTCATTCCAACACTATCCCATTGTCATTTTGATAAAAGTTCGTAATCTGCTTATTCATAATGATCGATAATTGATCAGTCAGGTCTCGTACTAGAGTTGTGGTTGAATGACAATATCGAGCTTATTAAAACAATGGCTGCACAATGACGTTCTAACAGTAGGTCACTGATCAAAGAACTGTCAAAATTTTAGCAGATTACCGCAAACATCAGATATTCATTGGTCAATACGTACATGATTACCATTCCATGCCACTTTTTTCAATGGAGTGTCAGTGCTTGACCATTGGAACGTCATAATGACGCCATTATATTCGTAGATTACTAAACTTGTCACAGTTATGAAATGATTGATAGACCATTTTGACGCTATTGTATTAGTATACCTTGGGCCTTGGGGCCCAACTCTACCTACTCAAATCTGCGGTCTTTTGAAGCTGTAAAAAAATCAGATTGCTAAATTAACTGAAAAAGAAGATACGGCCGTTAATATCGCAAAAAACGTGTATTTCGACAGTCTCGAGGGAATCAAAATTCATAGGATACTTCCCGTTGACCCAGAATCCTGAAATTTGGCATAAAGCTGTTAACTTCTTGTAGAGGTTTCCGAGATACAATCAAAGGCAGAAGAAATTGTACACAGTAGAATTTATAGCATAATAAATCAAATTAGAAAATATCGATCGCCTGATGGCTGTACTCATATGTACAGCCATCAGGCGATCACGTTGACGAATAACAGAAGTCTTTCTTACTTCAAAAAATCGTACGACAGTTGTATAGAAAAGAAAAACTATCCATCAAACTGTGACTGCCAAGAAGGTCAACATTCAACACTTCCCCTCAATCGCTGTTTGAACTCAGACATCACCGCTGGCTCAACTGGCTTAAAAAAACCTAAGCCCAGGTTCACAATACAGAACTTATGTTTAGGAGCACACAAAGACTTAGTTAATACATCAGCCACCATTTTCTGAGTAGACAAATAATTCAACTTAACAATATAATTATTCACAGCCTTCCCTAACATAGTGGTACCTGATATCTATATGCTTAGTCCTCCTATGAAACACTGGATTGACACTTAGTTTCTGAGCAGACTGATTGTCATTGAACAAATCGACCACTAACCCAGAAGTACCTAGCACAAAAGATCCAGAAGGGTCGAAGTGCTCTGGTTTTAAGGCCAGCCCCACATCAAGATAACCCAGAAGTACTTGTCAATTCAGTCACCAAGTCCCTAAGATAACGTGCCTCCTTAGCAGCCTCACTAAGAGCAACGTACTGAGCCTCAGTACTTGATAAACTTACACATGTTTGTTTTCTGCATTCCCAGGAGATGGTGTTTCCCCCACTACTCGAAAACAAACCCCGAAAATGATTTTCGGTCGCGTACGTCACCACCCCAGTCCGCGTCCATAAACCCCTCAACCTTACTATGACTCGACCTACTAAACACAAGGCTAACGTTTTGAGTTCCCTTAAGATACCTTAAGACACGTTTCGCTGCCCTTCAGTGTTCCATAGTATGACACCTATAAAACTGGCTTAAGTATGAAACTGCATACGTAATGTCCTGCCGTGTAAATACACTCAGATACATAAGAGAACCTATTAATTCCCTATATGGAACAGTACCCTCTGGACTGGTTTGCATTCCGACATTCCGAAACTGACGAGCAAACGCTCAACATCTCTACCGCAACCCCTAGAACATGCCGCACCGCACCCAAGTTTTTAATCTTGAACGGTTTACGCAAACACTCTTTCAGCTCTTCTGCCATGTGCGCATCATTGTAACACATAATGAAATCGTCGACTTATAAAGCAATGTAAATAACCAACTTCGTTTGTAGAAGATACATTGTTCAAGTTGGCATTGAACAAAACCTATTGACAGAAGCACGTCCTTCACCTTCTGATACCAAGCTCGCGAAGCTTGTTTCAGTCCGTAGACTGCCTTCTTCAATCTGTAGACTTTATTTTCTCCACCAGGTGAAATGAACCCCTCCGGTTGAAACATAAAAATTTCCTCATCTAAATTACCATTGAGGAACGCCATCTGTACGTCCAAATGGTCGCATAGAACTGTACCGTATTACCGGTGAAAACGTTTCAAAATCATCTTCACCATATTTTTGGGTAAAACCCTTGGCTACTAACCTAGCCTTATACCGGGATATCTTCCCCTCGGCGTCACACTTAATTTTGAAGATCCATTTATTCCTAACCACATTTTTACCCATAGGCCGATCCACCAGCTCCCAGGCCTCATACTGATTAAACGAGTCAATCTCTTCCTGCATAGCTTGCCGTCACAAGTCGCTCTGCCCTGAACCCAGAGCTTCCTTAACAGTGCGCGGTTCAGCTGGGATCGAGTCATATGTGTACAAACCCTTAGATTGTCTAGATCTAAGATTGTACCTCGGTTCTGGAGGTTCCACCACCTCCTCAATGCTATCTTCAAAATCCAAAGTGTCGTCGCCGCTATCATCACTGCTCGCTGACACAACCGGTCCAACATTCACTGCCGCCGGCTCTTCAGTGACAGGATCCTGAGCTGCATCACCAGCCATTTCACTCTCAGGCACGCTCGACTTCCCCTTATCGGTGGAATCGTCAGCTTCTGCCCTGAAAGAAAGATTTCTATAGTGGCTGATCCGTATCTAGTTCCTAGCTCTTTGGCTGGGAACACACTTTTATTAAATATGACATCATGGCTTCTTTTTATAGCATGTGTCTCAGACTCATACAACCTATAAGATCTCCCATTGTCTTCATAACCGACAAAAATATACCTCTTACTCTTAGGTTGTAACTTATTCCGTTTAACATCATCAATATGTACATAGGCCTCGCAACCGAAACCCCGCAAATGGTCAGACTTTACCATATTACCCGACCAAACCTCCTCGGGCGTCTTCCCACCTAATCTACTTGACGGAGAACGATTAATAAGGTACCCGGCAGTATTAGCCGCCTCAGCGCACAACTTGTGATCCAAACCCGCGTGATATAACATACAACGTACCCGTTTCAAGAGAGTTTTGTTCAGCCTCTCTGCCGCACCATTCATTTGAGGCGAATACGGAACAGTGACCTGATGCATAATTCCCTTCTGTCGGAAGAATGCACTCAGCTCTTTATTTACGTACTCTGAACCGTTATCACTACGTATAGCTTTTACCTTGGATTCACATTGGTTTTCCACTAGCCTAACAAAGTCTTTGGTGATGCTAGCAACTTCGCTCTTATTTTTCAAGAAGTACAAGAATACTTTCCGCGAGTGATCGACTAAAAACGTTAAAATGTACCGCTTACCTGAGTAGGACGCTACAGGAATCGAACACAAGTCCGTGTGCACCAGGTCCAACCGCTTAGCCACCACATCACGACCTGATTTCTTGAACGGAAACCTTATTTGTTTTCCAAGAATGCAAACATCGCAATTATTTGCAACGTCTGAATTCTGAAAATCAATAACGTGTGACAGTGACTTCAAGCTGTCATAACTCAAATGACCCAATCTATGGTGACAAGACTCCTTTGAAACTTCCTTATTTGTACTACTTAAAGCTACCGCGTTAGTATGCAGTTTGTATACCCCGCCAACAGACCTAACACAAGCTATACAAGATTTATTTCTAAAAATCTTACAGGTAGACTCAATAAACTCCTCTCTAAGCCCTTTAACTGCTAAACTATTTACAGAAAGTAAATTTACACTCAGTCCCGGAACGTACATGACTTCTTTAAGAGTCAAAACATTATCTCAGAGTTTTAAACACACATTACCGATACCGACGCATTTCAAAGTCTGTCCGCTCGCCACGTTAACCTCTACACTGCTTGTAGAAAAATCGTGTATCCAGTCTCGCCGCCCCGTCATGTGATTCGACGCACCCGAGTCTACATACCACGTGTCAGCCAAGAACCGAGTCGCGACCATCGCTGCCCCCTTCTGGGTACACTTCTTCTTTACGTGACCAGACTTTCCACAGTTCCAACACCTCGGCTTCTTCTCTTTTCGTCTCTTACCAGACTTTTTCTCTGACTTTCCAGCAATCAATCTCCGCCTTTGCAATTGTCAGACCACTTCCTATCCTGAAGTAGTTTAGCCTTCACAAAGTCACTGGTCAGGTCGCTCACACTACTCTCCAAGGCCATGATTATTAGATCATACTTAGGAGGTAATCCCTGAAGAATAATCGCCGCCAGGAACTCATCGTCTATCGGTTTATTTACAGCCGTCAACTGTTGCGACAACGACAAACATTCGCCAACGTATTTGTCCATATCACCACCGAAGTCGTCCAACTTTACCGAGCACAGCATTCGCAACAGTTTTAGTCTCCTGCCTATGCCCTTATCGTCGAACGCCTTCTCCAGGCTCAGCCAGGCATCCTTACTTGTCTTCGCAGTTATCACGTGGGACACGCACGAAGCGTCCACTGACAGACAGATCTTAGCCAACGCCCTTTTATCCTTGCGTCGTTTCAGCTCTGGACTGGACTTATCATCCTCCGGATTCCCGACAATTGAACACCAAAGGTCGTCTTGGATAAGCAGGTTTCTCACATTGAATTTCCAAAGGAGATAACTCTCTCGCCCCTTCAGTTTCTCAATAGAAAATCCACTTACGCTTCCGCCTCCTGCAGACATGGTTGCCAGCTCTCGTTCGCTCATTGTATCTCAGTACAATTCCTCTCCTTTGGGCGCTCTGGGCCCATAACCCTTGTTAACTTCTTGTAGAGGTTTCCGAGATACAATCAAAGGCAGAAGAAATTGTACATAGTAGAATTTATAGCATAATAAATCACATTAGAAAATACATATGAGTACTTACGGCTACACGTGACTGAACTCAAACAACAAATCTCAATCTTGCATGCTACTGTATGTATACAAAGTTTAATCAAATAAAGAATATCTTATCAGTTGGGAATTAATCTGAAAACTGTAAATGTGTTGTTAAGCCAAAATAAAAAACAAAATTTTGCAATTCGGAAAAATGTTCAAGACTCCATTCGGGAAGTAAACTGTTTCCTTACGTAAGTTTGTACGGAACACTCAGGGCGCGAGTCCGACTCGCGCTTGCCCAGTTGATTTTTTAAGTTTAGGTGCATAACTTCAAAAAAGAAAAATGAGTAACGGTATTAGTAATCTAAAGTGCAAAATCCTGCGTTTTTAGTTACTGCTTCGCTCCCGTGAATCGTAGCGTAATATATGGGCTATCCAACTCTAAAATAGTTTTTTTTTTTTTAATTTGAACCACCGTTATAACCTTCCCTGAGATTAGAATTCTAACCAACAAACAATATCTTCTGCTTTTTAATATTAGATCCTCGTAATACGTTGTAAACATTTCACCCAAGACATTACCCTTTGATTATAAACTTGTCTAGATAGAGCAATGCAAACATACGACGCGCTAAAACTGTCCCCAAATTGCGTGACATGTGTGAGTACCGCACGTGTACTTATTGTCGTCAAACTGTCAAGGTGTGCGTGTTGAGGGATGCCTGCCCAAAATTATAAACTTTCCTTTTCTCCATTATTTATTATGACGAAATTTTAACAAAATAGGTTGAATGAAATAATTATTTTGTAGATTAAAGAAATAAAGAAAATACATATATTTAGCACAGATTTACAGACACACAATACTCCAGTTACATGTAATTACATAAAACCAACAAATAAAAAATTATAAACTCCGATGTAAGGCACACATTTTTTACTATATAGGAGTGTGTGTCTCACGGCTGCACCTAACAGGCCCAATTCAGCAAAAATCTGAAACCAAAAATATTAGAAAAACTAAAAAAATTGTATTTAGTGCATGACGTCATGGGTTTAATTTTTTTGTAGGTATAGATAAGTTATCATTTACTGATCAAATAAATAATGTAATTTTTAAAATAATAATGTTCTCCTGATCGAAAGATGATGTAATGATATTTGTATTTTGTCTTCCATAGTTTCGCCAAATCTCCCTAGTAATAAACTGACAACACTGGCTAATTGGAATAACATACAAAAAAAACGAATTAAAAAAATCGTATTTTCTATAATAATAGTGGTTAAATAACAAAATTTAACGATGAAAAGTGATCTTAGTGTTATTATATTATTTTCCCACATCATTACGGCACAGTCTGACAGCACAAACCCGGCATAATTAATTATTTTTCGTGAGCACATTATCCTTAGTTGTTTCAAATGACACTGACGTAAGGGAGAAGCGAGTCTACCAATTTTAGTAGACTTTATTTGGGCCGTTTAGTACGGCCAATGTGGCATCTAGACAAGTATATAATCAAAGACTACCTATATATAGGCCGAATAGAATAGAATAAACTACACACAAAAACACAATATAACCTACACCCTAAGACCAAAACTAGGCGCCGACCCCAAGCAATTAAACGGTCCATTATTTCTACCCCTGGCGCCCTTACAGTGACTAACTGCGGCGCGACGTTGCATTGTAGGGCGTGTTATTCACAGCTTCGTCCAGACTCATCCCCAGTCTCAACTTGACCGGCCCTTTTATAAAGCGGGGCATACTGAAAGTATCTGGATCTGGCGACTTACAATAAAATAATGAAAAAAAAAAAACAATTATAGAATTTGAAAATGGAACTCTTTGCGAGCATGTTACTTTTTAATTTGCGAGACAGTCATTTGTTTTTTCATATACTTGTCTAGATAGAGCAATGGAAACATACGACGCGCCAAAAGTATCTGCAATTGCGTGACATGTGTGAGTACCGGACGTGTACTTATTGTCGTCAAACTGTCAAGGTGTGCGTGTTGAGGGATGCCTACTCCAAATATTTAACTTTCCTTTTCTCCATTATTTATTATGACGAAAGTTTAACAAAATAGGTTGAATTAGATAATTATTTTGAAGAATAAAGAGAGAAAGAAAATACATTTATTTAGCACAGACTTAAAGACACACAACACTCCAAAACCAACAAATAAAAAGTATAAAGTCCGATGTACGGATATAGTAGGAATGTGTGTCTCACGGCTGCACCAAACAGGCCCAATTCACCATTTAGTGCATGACGTCATGGGTTTCATTTTTTGTAGGTATAGATACTCGTAAGTTATCATTTACTGATCAAATAAATAATGTAATTTTTTAAATAATAATGTTCTCCTTATCGAAAGATTATGTAATGATATTTGTATTTTGTCTCCCATAGTTTCGCCAAATCTTCCTAGTAATAAACTAACAACACTGGCTTTTCGGAATGACATACAAAAAACGAATAAAAAAATCGTGTTTTCTATAATAATAGGGGTTAAATAACAAAACTTACCGATGAAAAGCGATCTTAGTGTTATTATATTGTTTTCCCATATAATTACGGCACAGTCTGACTGCACAAACCAGCATAATTAATTAATTTTCGTGAGCATATTATCCTTGTTTCAAATGACACTGACGTAAGGGAGAAGCGAGTCTACCAATTTTAGTAGACTTTATTTGGGCCGTTTTGTACGGTCAATGTGGCATCTAGACAAGTATATAATCAAAGATTACTCGTGAACAACTACAATTAATCAATCAATTAATTACTCGTGTAATCGGCATTTGGTGATGAGGCACCATGTCACAGCTCTGTGTAATCGTGGTTTGGAGAACTTAGACGTGGACGTGATCATGTCTATGACGAGGTACGTGAATGTCGGCCGGCGACTGCGGTTACAGACTCGAATATTGACACCGTACGACAACTTATTGAAACTGATAAAAAAATTACTTGCCAGCAAAAAAGTGTAAAACATTTTACATGTGCATCTGAAGGTTCGGAAGCTTTGCACTCGATGGATACCACAAGACTTAACGGAGGACCACAAACAACTGCGTGTCTAGTGGTGCCATAAAATGATAAAAAAGTTTAAGAGGATAGTCATTGACTGTCTATAATATCGTGACAGGTGAGAAAACCTGGGTGTACTGCTTTTTACAAAAAGTATGTAAAGCTGTCGCTTTAAGAGGTGGGACTTCCATAGAAAAAACTGATGTACAATGCGTTCCCAATAGAGAAAAGAATAGGATCGATTTTCATGTTGTGAAATCACGTACATCTGTCTAATTGAAAGAAATCGGGCAAAATTGAAGAACTCAGACATGAGCAAAATTGAAGAACTCAGAGATGAGCAAAATTGAAGAACTGGATTCTGATGAAACTTTTTTCGTTCACAGTCGTAAATAAATTAAATTATTATATTAATATCTTTCTTACATTTCTTGTTCTGCTCACCCTATTAGTTCTTCGATTTGACAGTATGACGTGACGTCACAACATGGCAATCGATCCTCGATTACTACCAACCTAAAAAATATACAGAACTATGGCGGAGTACATATTGCCAACATAATGACATTGCTAGTGATGGACTGGGTTGTACCAATACTTATCGATGTCGGGCATTTTTCGTAACGGGGATTTCTTACTTTAAGGAAATAAAAAATTAAAATTCGAATCTTAGATTGTTTTAATACATATTTATTCAACGAATTAAATTTACCCATGCTATTTATATATTTGGTAAGTCTAAGAAAAAAAACAGTTACACTAAAATGGCAATAAATAATAATTCGAGTCAACAAATTTTTTAGTGACTAACACATTTAACTTATCTCAAAATAATAAATAATTAAAAAAATTAAAAAACAAGACTGCCATGTTAAAAAATTTAACTAAAAAGCAAAAAAACAAAATGTTAGTTAAATTGCATAAATATAAAAATGAAAGTAGACATTCATTCACTCACTGACTAAACACGAAGTCTCGAAAACTACTTGATCTACAAAACTAAATTGTTCATCGCCGGACCAGTCTGTAGAATACTTTCTTATTTAAAAAGTCTTTGGTTGTATGGATGGTGTGTGTGTGGTGTAGGTACTCACTGGGTAGTGGTGAATAAATAAAAGTCCTTGCTGTATCTCTAGGTATATTCCTCACACACAACACTACAACACTGTTAGTTAGAAGGCGCAAGCAAGCTAAGTACAAGCAGGATAATATACAGTTAGAACAGTCTTTGCAAGTCAGCAATGAATGAGCGCGGGTAGGTGTCGACAACTTTTTACCGGCGCAAGCGCACGTATGTTTAGCAGGCAGCGTAGATCGTGACTAGTGAGAAACGAATATATCAACACCGTGGCGGTAGAAGAAAAACTTGCCGGCGCGTCATCGACAATGCGTGTGTCCAATGCGTCACGTCATTACATACGTAGTGTTTAGTGTTAGTGTATATGTGTGTTGATATCTTGGAAATATATATATAAATTAATATGTATGTGTAAATATATATAAATAGATAGATGTAGGTGATTTATGTATTTATTGTTTACGTGTAGTGTGTAAATTTTGTAAATATATGTGAGTCGCCAGCAAGTCCCCCAATCGTCCCACCAAAAAGACCAAGAGACTTCCTGTCGTGTGGCTCGTGAATCACTTTACGTGGATCCAAAATGCTGATTGCTAAACCTTCTAATTGGCTCACGCGACTAAGCTCAACATAAGCTTGCCCTTTGGCAAAAATATTAGGTCCACGACGGCTCTGTCCAGTGTTGTCCCTTGTGACTTGTGGACTGTCAAGGTTCAACATAATATAAGCGGTAGCATGCGGCGCTCTACTTATCCATCACCCCTTTTTTTAAGGTGGGAAATCATCAAAATGACTTCTCGCGCTCTGGGTGGAGCGGGAGGGCGTGTCAAACTTTTACTGACTAAAACCACACCTGTATCCTTCGATTACCCTTTGTGTTCTAGGGCTACGGGTTTCCCTTTTAGAAATTCTCCGCGGCCCCCTTAGCTCGCCAAATTGGACTGTAATTTCTTGTTCAGCTCATACTAATAGTGTTGCCACGTACTGACTTGTCGAACTCTACGAAGACGGCTTGTGGTCATTTTCCTGGTTCTAGTTGGTCACGGCGTAGCGATGGCCATTCGAATTTTCAGACAATCCCCTTAGCGCTATTTACTAAGCTGTGAGCAACGTTAATTTTCTATTGAGTAGATAAACAACAATTGATTCACTAAACTAGGCTATTATTGTATGTAGTCTATTTTATCCTACTTTTTTATTGATCTGAGGTTATCCATTGTATAATGTTATATTTTCTATAAGGTAATGGCATTGTACTGCACCTACTTTTCACTAGGGTTCCGTACATCCACAAGAAAAACAAAACATTTAAAGGATTTCGTGTCATAAATGTCATCTATAACAGCATATTTGCTTGTAACCTACCTACTGAGCCGATTAATTTTAAATTTGGTACACATGACTTTCTGGGACCCAAACATCCTTTAGACGCGATTGGTTTATTTCGCAATTGGTCCAATTCGCAGTTAGTCCAATATAAAATATTTCCAAAATTAAATTATTAACCCATTATATATCACATATATTTTATTATATTTAGTAGTAATTATCTTGTGTTACAAGCTCCTACCTACCAATAATTTATTAGAAAGAAAAAAGAATGAATTGGCTCTCTCTTCGCATCTTGTAAAGAAATGAAAACAAATTAGTTTTTTTAGGAATGCGTCGATTCAGCCGAGAATGCCATCCCTCTAAAGCATTGATTGTTCTATGGCGCTGATGAGCGCAGCTTAATATGGTTGGTGAGAGTCTTGGGTACCATTCCTTTTCAAAATACTTTTGAAATTTATATAAATTTATCACTTTTTCGCTGTTTGAAGACGTATCTGATATATATCTCCAAGCTTCTGGAATGCGATTAGCTGGGTGTTCGGGTCAATCACCGAACAATAATTAACCTGTCAGCGTAATTGTGACACCGCGCTCTATGCCTTTATTATTTTATGTATTACCTAAGTAAATACAGTCAGTACGCATTCGGATAGCATATCGGGCGCGACTCAATCTCATCTCATTCACCTCATTAGTTTTAATAGTTTTTCCATTTGTATTAGTTTAATCGGTATTGTTGAAATATAGCTATCTTTATAATCTTTAATCTTGGTTTATCTTGATCTCACCCCAAACATTGGTCCTTCGAGCCATCGGAGCGGGACTATTACGCGTGTGCCTACTAATTGTGCTGTGTAAGTGTCTCGCTTGGAGCCAGACCCTGGCAAACCGAACTCAGTGGATTTACTCTCCACAAATCTCATTATCCTGTGGATCCTAGCTGATCTCGGAGCTCCGGCCGGAAACGAGCCATCATCCTGCTGATCCTGTTAACCCTGGTATTACGAAATCATCGCGGTATCTCATCGTGCCGTTATTCCAGGTTTGTTCTTGCAGCTATCGCAAGAACATTTGATCTCCAAAGAAGCCTTCAGCCCAAGTAAGGTCTCTTTTTTATCTTTGTAAGATGGATGACATTTTAGCCACCCAACAACAACTAATCGAAGCCGTAGATAAGCTCTTCACCAATTTCAAGAAGGATGGTGCCGAGCGCAAGACCTCTGACTACTTACGTCGTCGATTAGCTACCTTGGAACAATACTTTACAGACTTCCATAATAACCATATGACTTTACTGTCTTTTGGTGATCAATCTCATGCATATTTCAGTACTAAGCAATACGATCAAATGAAGGAAAAATATAACAGTATTAAAACTACCATTCAAAACTATAATCCCCTAGCTAACAGACCACAAATCCCTGAACTGAAACCTCCTACGTTTCAACCTACTGCGGAATCTCAAATCTCGAACGTCGCATCTCACTCTGCTTCTAAAACCCCTACACCAGAAGGGCGTAATGCCGAACCTCTCTTCAAAAAGCAAGCTACCAACTTTAAGGCTTTCTTGAGAACAACTTCCAATATCGACCTTGATCTCGTTACGGAAAAATGGGAGTTTGAAGATATCCTGAAGACGATTCAATCTCGTTGGGCGGCCATTGACTCACTTCATTGGGAGCTGGACAACGAGTATGGCGGATTAAACTCCGAATACGAAGAACAATTTACTCATTATGAGAAATATTACAACCAAATCAAGAAAGACATCAATAAGAAAATGTGGTCCGTTGCACATATTGAAAAATCTACGCCTAAAATGGAGATAGTCACCTTTGATGGAAATTACAACAAGTGGATTTCATTCAAAGATCTTTTCACCGAAGCTGTACATAACAACCCGTCTTTGTCGAATGCACAAAAGATGCAGTTTCTAAAGAGCAAGATCAAAGGTGAGCCCGAAAAATTGATCCAACATCTCCAAATAAGCTCGGACAATTATCCTGTATGCTGGAATATCCTCAATCATCGTTATAATAACAAGCGACTGATCTTCACCTCTTATCTTAATAATCTCATGAATATCCCTACAAACCAGCAACAATCGTCAAATCATATAAAACGCATTCACGACACGACCTACGAGAGCGTGAATGCTATCAAGAACCTGGGAGTCGATGTGTCCTCCTGGGATCCTTTTCTAGTATGTATATTGTCTCAAAAATTGGACGCAGATACATACGAGGATTATCTACAAGCTTTACAATCCCCACGAGAATTACCAGTCTTGGAAGATTTCCTTAATTTCTTGGAAACAAAGTTCATGATGCTGGAAACTTCTCGTAAAAAGCTTGACAATTCTACGCAAAAATCATCCCAAACTCAATCCAACAACAATAGCAAGCCATCATTTTTAAGAGGTTCTAGTTTTAAACGAAATTACAACAATCCTAAAACGAATTACTCAACAAATCAAGTTTCGCAATCGTCAAAGTCCAAAAACAAAACTAGCTATCGCAAGCAATGCCCTATTTGCAACACCAATGATCATCGAATTCATGCATGTCAAAAATTATTGGAATTGCAACCTAATGAACGGAAAAACACTGTTGCTAACTTGAACCTTTGCGTTAATTGTTTACATTTTCATGATGGCAAAAAATGTCTTTCCGAAATAAGATGCAAGGAATGCAATAAAGATCACAACACTATTTTGCATGAATCTTTTACCTCGCTTCGACCCAGGTCTAATGCAGCTACGATTACGAAATCGCCATCTCAGCAGCAAGAAAGTAACGCAGTTGCGTCGCTTCTTAAAGAACCCTCAGAAATATTGCTTGCCACAGCAATAATTAAAGTACAAGCAGCCGATGGATCTTACCATAAAATGAGAGTTCTTTTAGATCAAGGATCACAGACACCCATTATCAGAGAAAGTGCAGCTCAGTTGTTAAGGCTACCGCGGCGGAAATGTAACGGCTATATCTCAGGAATAGGAAATAGGGAAAATAACTGTAAGGGCATGCTTACTGTCAAATGTTCGTCGTTGGTTAGCGATATCAACTTTGAAACGGACGTATATATAATGAATAGACTCATTAATAACTTACCTAGCTGTACCCTACCTAAGCCAGACTGGCCTACTCTTAATCAAATAACTCTAGCAGATCCCGAATTTTACAAAAGTAGGCCTATTGATATCCTATTCGGAGCAGATATCTATTCCACTATCCTTATGGACGGTATCTGTCGATCCGAAGGTATGTTGCCCATCGCCCAACAAACCCAGTTGGGATGGATCTTAAGCGGCAACTACAAAACGTATCATTGCAATGTGATCCTAAATAATATCGAAGAGATCCAGCAATTTCGGGAAGTAGAGGACATTCATGAATCTCTATCAATATCAGAAGAAGATCAAAAATGCATCGAGCTCTACCAATCTTCGACCTCTAGGCGAGAAGACGGAAGCTATGTCGTCAAAATACCATTTAAAGAAAATTTTGAGAAAAACATAGGCGAGTCGAAAGCAAAATCGATTGCTCAATTTCTCCAAATAGAGCGGAAATTAAATAAACAACCAGCACTGGCACGTGACTATAAAACGTTTATATCGGAATACCTAGAGCTCGGACATATGACACCCGTTGCACAACACGTACAGCCGGACTGCTACTTATCCCATCATTGCGTACAACGAGCTGAGTCATCAACCACTAAATTGCGAGTTGTTTTTAATGCCTTGGCAAAAACCTCCAGCGGGCACAGCCTCAATGATCTTATGTGCCGAGGACCCAATTTACAACAGGACCTTCAGAGCCTTATTTTAAAATGGAGACAATTCAGATTCGCTTTTACGGCAGATATAGAGAAAATGTTCCGCAAAATCTGGCTACATCCCGATGATCAGAAATATCAGAAAATTATCTGGCGAGATCATCAATATCAACCTTTAAAAGAATATCAGTTAGCGACAGTTACCTATGGCACAAAAGCCGCACCTTTTTTGGCCATGATGACACTGAAGCAACTAGCCATCGATGAAAGGCCAAACTATCCACAAAGTTGCGCTCCTGACATCTTAGAACACTCGTTTTACATGGATGATCTCATGCATGGTGAACATTCAGCGAGAGCAGCTCAACAGCTCAAGGCGGAAATGATCAGCCTCCTGAAATCTGGCGGGTTTAACCTGCGAAAATGGCGATCAAACTTACCGGAAATAATAGACAGCTCTGATGCACCTCAAAAGGAAAACTTCGACTTCAAGCAACCGGAGTCAACCAAAACTTTAGGTCTTCGGTGGGAGCCAAAAACTGATCAATTTATCTTTCATCCTATAGAATTTATCTCACAAGACATCCTTACAAAAAGGCAATTCTTATCTCAAATATCTAAGATTTTTGACCCTTTGGGCTGGTTAGCACCAGTCACGATAAGACTTAAGATCTTGTTCCAAGAACTATGGAAGTCAGACCTGAGTTGGGACCACCCTGTCCCTCAGGAAATCGCGTTAGAGTGGAACACTATTAAAGCCGATTTATCCCATATATCTCGATTTAAAATACCCCGTTGGATTCAAACCCTGAAGAAGGATATCATTGAACTCCATGGCTTTTGCGACGCCAGCACAAAAGCATACGCTTGCGTCGTGTATTGCAAAATAAAAAGAACAAATGAAACACATGTGACCCTTATTGCAGGGAAATCAAAAGTAATACCGCTAAAGAAACCACAATCGATCCCGCGCTTGGAACTTTGCGGCGCCCTCTTGTTGTCAAAACTTATGCGTAAAATCATATTATCCCTATCGAGCTACAAGGTGCATGTGTATGGTTGGATTGATTCAACAGCTGTTCTCGGTTGGTTAAGTGGCGAACCGGAGAAATGGAAACCCTTTGTTGCAAATCGCGTGAGGATTATAACCGAAACAATCCCTAAAAATAACTGGAGCTACGTAAAATCCAAAGAAAATCCCGCAGATTGCGCAAGCCGCGGTTTGCTGCTCAATTAACCAATCACTCGCTGTGGTGGCAAGGTCCCGACTGGTTACCACAATATAAGCCCAACGAATCGCATATGATGCCGATTCGAGAGTCGAGCATTATTAACGAAGAACTCAGAAAAAAGGAGCAAGTAACCACGGTCATTGTTAACCCCGAAAATTTAATCATTAATCAACTATTAACAAAATATAGCACTTTAAGGAAAGTTACTCGAGTATTAGCCTACATCAACAAGTTTATTGACATTGTTGTTTACAAGAAAAAAAGTACATGTTTTCTTACTCTGCAGAATATAAAGACAGCAAGAGAAATGTTAATTAAGCACGTGCAAAATGAATATTTCAACGAAGAAATATCACGATTGCGAAATAATGAACCATTAAATAAGAAAAGTCAGATTCTCAATCTCAATCCCATACTAGACAGTAATCAATTACTTCGTGTCGGAGGCAGGCTTAAACATTTAAATCTTGATCCCGAAATGAAGCATCCCATCATAATCCCGAATCAATCGAAATTGTCGGATCTTATCATAGACGAATCCCACGAGCTTGTATTCCACGGCGGAGTAAAAATGACTACTGGATTCATAAGACACAAATACTGGATTCTTGGAGGAGATAGAGTCACAAAGAAACGATTAAGAATGTGTGTCAAATGTAGAAGAAATAACCCAATATCACAACATCAAATCATGGGTGACCTACCTCAAGCACGATTGACTCCTAACCGACCTTTTTACCACACCGGAATAGATTACACCGGACACATATTTATTAAGGCAAACTAGGGCCGTGGCATTAAAACCTGTAAAGGATATGTCGCAGTGTTTGTTTGTATGGTAACTAAAGCCATACATTTAGAAATCGTCTCAGATCTCACAGCGTCAGCATTTATTGCTGCGCTTCGACGTATGTCGGCCAGAAGAGGAGTTCCTGGGCACATCTATAGTGATCAGGGAACTAACTTCATAGGAGCCAACAAAATCTTAAAACAAGAGTTTGCAGAAATCTCTAACATCTTGTGTGACCAAGAAGTAACCTCAACAATCTCTGAAATGAACATTGTGTGGCACTTTAACGCCCCTTCATGGCCATCTGCTGGCGGACTCTGGGAAGCTGCAGTGAAGAGCCTAAAACATCACCTCAAGCGTGTCGTTGGAGAACAAAAACTAACCTACGAGGAATACACTACCCTACTATATCAACTCGAGGCGTGTTTGAACTCCAGGCCACTGTGTCCTCTGACAGAAGACCCTAAGGACCTGGACTTTTTGACCCCGGCTCACTTTTTAGCAAGTGGCCCCAACTTAACGATCTTCGAAACAGAGCATGATCTTTGCACACGGTGGCACTTGACACAAAAAATCTACCAAGATATATGGAACAAGTGGAAAACTGACTACCTTTCGCAGCTTTCTACGAGGTCCAAATGGCGTCAGCATCAAAAGGACCTCAACCTTGACGACATCGTTATTATAAAGGACGACAACCTTCCACCAGGAAAATGGAGTCTAGGTCGAGTAGTAGCGCTGCATCCTGGAAGCGACGGACACGTAAGAGTCGTCACACTTAAAACCAAAAACGGGGTCTTAAAACGCCCTGTGGTTAAGCTGTCCTTACTGCCAACAAATCCTAATGAAAATGATCAAGAGCCAGATACCCCAAAAGTTGGTGATAAATTTCCAGCGGTGAAAAGAAAACGTCCTATATCATTCTCGGCTATAGTCTTATCTTTGACATTATTTTTGCTGTCACTAATAAACATCACTCAAGCATCTTACAACTTTACCCAGCTGACAAACAATAGTGTCTATTTCGACAAAGTGTCTAATATGCATTTAGTCAGAGATGATTGGCATTTAATAGTCTATTACGACACAAATCCTTATCAAGATGGAACGGCGGCACTAATAAAGTATATCAAGTATCTTGAAACCTTATGCGCTACCATTAGAACTCAAACACCTTGCGACGGCGTCATGTTACAACTCGAGCACGAGTTCAAAGAAATCAAACATTACGATAATATAGTCCTGATAAATGACTCATTTATGACTAATGAGAGACGCCGGCGACGCGACTTAATAGACGGAGTTGGCTACGTTGCAAATAGTCTATTCGGAGTGTTGGACCAACGATTTGCAGAGAAATATGAGCAGGATATTGACCTCTTAAAACATAATGAAAACCATTTATACAACCTCTGGAAAAACCAGACGTCGGTCGTAGAAGCTGAATTTAACCTCATGAAAAGGATGGAGAGTACGATAAACAAACATCACAAACTAATCAATCAAAAGCTTAACACTCTCCAAGATTCTTACAAAAATCTCGCTCTGCAAGTGCAAAACCTAACCATTGTCACCGACTTCATAACCTCGGCTTTTACTGCCAATAACTTGTTGTATACCCTTCGACGAATCCAGGACTCAATTTTAGATACAGTTACTGATATTTATAGTGGAAAATTAGATTTTCATTTGATATCACCGAAGCAACTAAGATCAGAGCTAAATATAATATCAGCACAAATATCAGGAGACTTGGTAGTACCTGTAGACAACTTTAACCTCAAAGATCTTTACAGCTTGCTCAAAGTAAGAGCCAAATACTCCGGCAAATACTTAATTATAGAAATAAGAATACCCTTGATTGAAAGGGATCTTTACGAGGTATTCAATCTTATCCCGGTCCCGCGCATTATGGAAAATAACGTGATGATGAAAGTCGAAACGATCTCTGAATTAGCAGCCATCAACATGCGAAAGGATTCGTATTTACCTATCACAGACAAGGATCTGCAGTCATGCATATTGAAAAATCCTGAGACTATTCTGTGCCATATCAGAAGGCCTATTCACCACATGAAAGATGATCATAGCTTTTATGAGACGATCCCAGGCACAAGAACTTGTAAAACTAAAACTACCTCGTGCAAGAATGACTGGAGAGAATTAACATCAGAAAACAAGTATAATTATTTATGCTGCGACGTATGTAACATCAAACTTCTGTGTGAAAATCAAGTTCAGGCAGTCAGACTATCAGGCGCTGGTCTGTTGCGTGTTGGGGAAGGCTGTTTGGTAAAAACAGAAGATTTTACGGTGTATTCGAACACAAGACTGTCCAGTAAAATTAGTACGACGACAAAGATTATCTCGCCGGAAATATCCCCTATTAATCACATGATAAATATCACAATGCCGGAAATCTCATATGAGTTTAATCTCAATAACTCAGACAACCTCAAGCAATTTGAAGCTATCAAGAGAAGTCTTGAGATCATGAAACAGAGTGAACCTTTGAGCACCGATATCTCTTACCACGATATCCATCTTTATACTGCTACTTATCTCATCATAGCAGTTATCTTGGTTTTGGTGGCCATTTACTGTTTTCAACGTTGGCGGAAATGGCAACGCAAAGGAAATCGTCCCACTTCTACAGCAGAGCAGTCGGCAATCTCTGCGGCAACTGCGTTGGCGTCTCCACACACCGTTGCAGAAAGTGTTGTGATTGAGTGCAGTGAAATTAGGGAAAATGGGCAATCTAGTAGTAAATTAGTGAAAAATGATCCTAAGCGACTAGCTGTGTCTAGTGAGTGTTTACAAAAAACGGAAGATAGAGGTTCTTCACCGATCTTTCGCGTGTTTTCTCTTCCTGATTTGAATTGCAGTGATTCTGTTTAATTTGTTACGTACATTACTTTCACCTCATCCTTTAACATAACTAATTCTACATAACTATTTTAGTATTATTTGAACATTGTTTTCACCTTGTTAATATTAAGTTCTTACCCATTTAACTATACCCACTAACTAACCTTATCTTTTTCTCCCTCGGGAGTATGTTCGGGTCAATCACCGAACAATAATTAACCTGTCAGCGTAATTGTGACACCGCGCTCTATGCCTTTATTATTTTATGTATTACCTAAGTAAATACAGTCAGTACGCATTCGGATAGCATATCGGGCGCGACTCAATCTCATCTCATTCACCTCATTAGTTTTAATAGTTTTTCCATTTGTATTAGTTTAATCGGTATTGTTGAAATATAGCTATCTTTATAATCTTTAATCTTGGTTTATCTTGATCTCACCCCAAACACTGGGAATAGTGGAATCACCGATGCCTTGCTAGTTATATTTCGACCCTCTTTACTCGTATTAAATTCCGTATTTTTTGAATACCTCCATATGGCGTCGTTAAAATGGTGGTAGCATCCACTTATTTTTGCCTGAGGGAAGACAGCAGAAGCAGCGTTCAATTGCGCCTTCTCATAGTCGCATTTAAAAGTTTTAACGTTTATACCAATTTTTTCCTTTAATAATGCGAAAACACGTGGATAAGTTTATTCTGTTTTATTTGGTAACAGCGCATAAAAAACAGATATATGTTTGTTTTTGTTTTAGTTGAATTTAAATCTAAATATAGCACGTAAAGCTGATAAAACGCTTTGGAACTGTTTTAAAAGTATCATCCGCAAAATAACATTCATGATCCTTAGCTTCTTTTGTTGCACCTGAACAACGAACTTCCATTATTATTATTTACTAGCTTTTGCCCGCGGCTTCGCTCGCGTTAAATTCAGGGTAACACGATTCCCCTTTCTTGATTTAAAACACAGAAGAGAACTCGGAAGAGAAAAGAGAACTCGGAAGAGAATATTATTTTAATAGGCTACTGTAAACGATATTATATGTTTTTCTTGGGAATAGAATGTAAAGATTCTGGGCAATGGACACACACGAACATGCTACATACAATTGTCCAAGGGAAAAGCGGCTTTTCTAAGTTCACCCAGCCACACAAGTTTGTCCTTGGGCTTTGTTAATGGTCATAGCGGGTGTTTCAGAGGCTCTTAAAGTAGCTTGACGTTCTGCGTTTTCGAGCAGCCTTTGCTGAGTTCGAGCAGGTGTTTCAGAGGGTCTCAAAGCAGCTTGACGTTCTGCGTTTTCGAGTAGCCTTTGTTGAGTTTGAACAGGTGTTTCGGAAGCTCTTAGAGCAGCATGATGTTCTGCATCGTCGAGCAGCCTCTGCTGAGTTTGAGCAGGTGTTTCAGCTGCTCTCAAAGCAGCTTGACGCTCATTCTGTTCAAGTATACCCTTTGCTGAGTTTGAGCAGGTGTTTCCGAGGCTCTCAAAGCAGCTTGACGTTCTGCCTGTTCTTGCCTTCTCAGTTCAGCATCTTCAAGAGATTCTTGGGACCGAGCTAATCTCTTAGCTTGTGCCTGAGAAGACACTCTTGAAAGGTTCGACTTGCGTTTGCGAGGCATTTTAAATAAAATTAGAATAGAAAAAAATAAATACCAAACAAGTATTGCTAACTCTAATTAAACAAATACAACAAACTATGTAATCGACCTTTTAAAAATTCATAGAATTATTGAGGTATAAGTGGATTTTTTTTTACTAAGTATATTTGCTTTAAACAAATTAAAACAAAACCAATTCACGAAGCAAAACTAAATCCAAAACCAAAGCGATTGTCTTATTCCGTAAAATTCCAGGAATATTTTAAATTTAAACGTAAACGAATTAATCCAATCCGAAAAACAACAAAGGTAAAACTGAATCCGAAACCGAGTTTATTTACGGAAATCGGAAAACCAAATCAAGACAACAATGCCAAATCGCAAAGGTAAACACGAATAGCCAAAAATCGAAAGCAAATTAATAGTCAAATAACAGAGTCTAGGTACCGTATCAATGCACTATAGTATGAAGCGCGGGCCAATGCCCACACTTAAGTACAGATCAGGGTTGTTGCGGATGCCAAAATTTTAATATCCGCGACTGCATCCGCGGATGCGGATTATTAGAGAGCCACATCCGCAGATGCGGATGCGGATTTCCGGATTATTATCAAAAATATTCAAATTTTAAGCGCATCAAGGTATTCGACAATTATATATAATATATGTTTGAGAAAAGGAGGAGGGTTGATAAGAGGCATGTTTCGCCCATAACACACTCAAAAAAAAAGTTTCTGTTTTCGACTTTTTTTAAATGCATTTGTATACTAATACGAGTAGATATGTGTATTTTTTATTCAGTGACATTTACGTGATAAATAATATTATAGTAAGTCAAAGCAATTATTGTCTTAGAGAGTTTCGCCTTTTTTGTATTTGCACATTTTTGTCGTTTTTTTTCAATATTCAAGTCATTATTTCTGAAATAAGCGCTCCATGAACCATAATAAGGGATGTACCTACTCCATTCTGCGAGATTGTTAAAGTCTTTATTGTAAACCTAAAATAACAATAGGAATTTAAAACACACTAGTAACTTTTATTATAAATTTTACACTCGGACTTCTCCGGATCATTTTTTTCCAATATAAAATAAGTCCAGATGCTGTATATTATTAGTGGCGATATTTTTATTTACTATTGCACTTAATATGTATGTATGTCCGAATATTGGAAAAACTTGTATAAACAGAGTGAACAAGAGAAAATTGCGGAATGCTTCATACAAACTTCCACCCCCTATTTTAGGGGAGTGGGGGGTTAGAAAGAGACAAAAAGTGGCCTATGTTACTCTCCATCCCTTCAACTATCTCCGCTTAAAAAATTACGCCAATTCGTTGCTCCGTTTTGCCGTGAAAGACGGACAAACAAACAGACACACACTCTTTCACCACTTTCAAATACGACTTGTATTTGTTTCCACACGTTGTACGAGCCCTGAATAATCAGTGAGGGGTCCCTAAAGAAGATTGGTCCAACTGCTTCGTACAGTGGTTTCAGCGAATGCAAAAATGCATTTATCGCGAGAAAATATACTTTGGACAAACAATAATAGTATCGTAAGTCTTAGGGCATACTGAAGGTTTCTGTCAACTGTGACTTATATTTAGCTGAAAAGCGCAAAAGTAGTGATGGTAAGGAAAGTTCTTATATGGTTTGTATTTATTTTTATTCAGTCATTTTCACAATAATTAAAGATATGAAGGTCCTGCGTGCAAAAGAGATAATCCCCGTTGGGTTTATAATAGGTCTTTACCTATTAAATTGTCATTTTATAAAACCAATAAATACTTAATTTCGAAAAAAGAATAACGTACCTTTAATATAAACTTTATTTGAACTTATAATTTCACGTAAATCTAAAGATAACACTTCAAAGCAACTCGTTTTAAAGACAAATTATAATTTCAAAATTTCGCGATTCTTCCGGAGAAACTTAGCTGCTGCCAGCGGCTTCGCCCGAGTGATATTAGTTGAAAAAAGTGTGCTATTCCAGGACATAGTCTGTTCATGCAAAAAGTTTCATCGGAATCTGCTAAGCCGTTCGAGCCATACACACTCACCGACTTTCGCCTTATAGTATTGTTATAGTGATAACAGAGTCGTATTAAGATCACATCGATCCGTCATCACTCCACTTCACATGTCCATAGAAAGAGAAACGATTTTTTCAACAACGCCGCTACGGTGACCAGGATTCGCTCTGCGACTCCCAATACACAGGGCGTCTCCTACGGCAGGTGGGGCGTGAAGATTGCATGTCCTTGACGTTTTCTGCTACCTCTTTCACTGAACATGAAAGTGACAGGAACGTTGAAAGAATTGTTTCTCTTTCTATGAACATGTGAAGTGGAGTGATGACGCATCGATGTGGTCTTAATACGACTCTGTTATCACTATAATAATACTAATAAAGCGAAAGTCGGTGAGTGTGTAATATATATTTGTTACTTCTTCACGTTCGAACGGCTTAGCAGATTCCGATGAAACTTTTTGCATGAACAGACTATGTCCTGGAATAGCACACTTTTTTCAACTAATATCACTCGGGCGAAGCCGCTGGCAGCAGCTAAGCTTCTCCGGAAGTATCACGAAATTTTGAAATTATAATTTGTCTAAACGAGTTGCTTTGAAGTGTTATCTTTAGATTTACTTGGAATTATAAGTTCAAATAAAGTTTATATTAAAGGTACGTTATTCTTTTTTCGAAATTTAGTATTTATTGGTTTTATAAAATGACAATTTCATAGGTAAAGACCTATTATAAACCCAACGGGGATTATCTCTTTTGCACGCAGAACCTTCATATCTTTAATTATTGTGAAAATTACTGAATAAAAATAAATACAAACCATATAAGCACTTTCCTTACCATCACTACTTTTGCGCTTTTCAGCTAAATATAAGTCACAGTTGACTTAGGGCATACTGAATACACACATACAGAAACATACATTCTGGATTCTGATAAATAAGACTTACCATACTATTATTGTTTGTCCAGAGCATATTTTCTCGCGATAAATGCATTTTTGCATTCGCTGAAACCACTGTACGAAGCAGTTGGACCAATCTTCTTTAGGGACCCCTCACTGATTATTCAGGGCTCGTACAACGTGTGGAAACAAATACAAGTCGTATTTGAAAGTGGTGAAAGAGTGTGTGTCTGTTTGTTTGTCCGTCTTTCACGGCAAAACGGAGCAACGAATTGACGTTATTTTTTAAGCGGAGATAGTTGAAGGGATGGAGAGTAACATAGGCCACTTTTTGTGTCTTTTTAACCCCTTCTCCCCTAAAATGGGGGGTGGAAGTTTGTATGAACCATTCCGTAATTTTCAAGGTAGAAAGCTAAAAATTGATATGCGGATTATATATGACTAACAAAAAAATCGTGCATCATTTTTTTTAGGAATCTGCCCCCAATTGTGATTAGTATTCACCTTATAGCTCCGCTTATAACTTGTAGAATATGCCCTTTTATCCGTGAGTCAAAAATCTATTGAGCATCATGAAAATTATTTTGCGGGTGGTGGTATCAATAAAAAGCAAGTCTCAGATAATTATATTATTTTCTATTTAAAGTTTTTAACACGAAACTGACATTTAAAAATACTGATTATTTAATCTAAGCAGCGACTCCATCACCATCGTCATCTGAAAAAAAAAAAAAACATTATATCACAATCTATATACACTGATCTATGTAAAGCCATTGATCCTAGTTAAAATACTATCACTGCGCTGTTAACTGTTCGACCAGACTAAACGCAGGCGCGGAGCGGGCGCGACGCGGCTAACTCAAACATAAGAACTTCTTTGGAGTGTCCATGAAGGGCACGCAAGCGCGGGATGCGGCAAGGACTACACGACTCGGGACGCAACTCATGCCTTAGCTCGTTCATACAAGTGAACGCAATGAAAGCGCGGGCGGCAAGCGGAAACCAGCGCGGGAACGGGTAACTCTTGAGCTGGCTCGATTGCGGACAGACAAATCGCGCGCGTTTCCACACCTGCGCCGCTCCCCGCACCGCGCTACCAGTCTGGCTGAGCACTAAGTAATGTGCTGAAGAACACACGAGAAATTTTCATGTATAGGAGCTTACACCCGCGTCTTTGATCACTGATCCGCTCGTTTTGGTCGTAGCGTAATGTTATATATAGCCTTATTCCATAATGCCAACACTATTTTTAGTTTTACAATTATATAGATCCTTTACCATGACGTATTGTCAAGCGTGCGAGCGAGAAATACGGATAGAGCTATACACCCTATGTAACTCCATCCCTTTCAGTTCACCTTAGGTCGTCAAATGGATCGCGTTAAGAGCTTATACACACGAGCAGCATGTTCCCAAATGCAGAAGTAACTGCCCGCCAACGACATGGGTATGAACTCTAAGAGCTCGAGGTAGAGCCCGAGCCCCTTAATCTTAACACGATCCATTTTACGACCTAAACTGAACTGAAAGGGATGGAGTTATATAGGGTGTAGAACTCCATCCCTTTTTCTCGCTGGCACGCCTGACATTTTAACACGACATGGTAAGGCCACTGAACAGCTGTCAAATAATAGATAATGAAAATACCTTTATCATCAGTATCCATCGGTTCTGGAGTCTCCTGATAAGCTGGCGCCAGTGGTGATACCACCACACCATCCCATACGGTTATCTCAGTTGAGATATCTTTGCCACCCTCGAATGATTGTAGGCCTAACACGTATCGGTGGCCTCCGCGGGCTACTACACGGAGTAAACTGTGAAACAAATAAGTGGTTACTTATATTTATCATAACCAGATTATAAAACACTTATTATCTATATCATAACCGGATCATAATAAAACACTTGCACACATCACCATCACCTATATCATGACCGGGTCATAATAAAACACATTTATCATTATTATTTATATATGTCCCGTGTTATTTGAGGTCGCCGGAACACGTTTGTTCCTTCCATTTTGTCCTATCATCCCGCTACCACGCTATCACACAATCCATCCATTCTTTGGCCTCCCTCCATCCTTCCACATGTAATACTCATAGTTCTTTAAGTAACATGCGTTTCATCCCTCCTCTTTACTTCACCATACCAACACTTTTACTCATAAATAATAAATAAACCATTCTAGATGAGATTGCTGTATAAAGAAAAGCAATTAATGAAGAAGAATGAGTTGTTACTCAGTCTAAGCGGATTTGGTTAAATTCGTGGAGTATGAGAGACACACATGTAACACGTTAGTCCTTGGCAACAATCGTATTACTCACGACCTCCGGCATAGCAGTCAGGGCCACTAACCACTAGACCAACAGGCCAGTCATCACTCAAAAGAACGTGAAGTATGCTGCATTCAGGCCGAAACAGCTAAATTATGGCTATAATAAACATCATTAATTATGATGATTTATGGCTTTATATTAAACATCATGTTCAATATCGATTATTTCCGCTACGAAGGGCGTGGACAGCACTTTGGGTAAATCGATTTCTGAGTGGAAAATATGTTGCCTGATTTTTTACGTGGGAAATCATCCAATGACATCTTCCGCCCTTGGGCGGAACGGGGGCGTGTCAGACTATTACTGACTAAAACACACTCCAATGTTCCTTCTTTGCCTTGCATTTCAGGGCCAGGTTTCCCTTCCAGAAGCGAACCCATGGCCCCAGTGTAGGCTTCGACCCTGCTAGGCCCCTACGGTTTTGCTAACATTTCGTTGAGGCGCGCGTGGAACACTACGCGCCGTCGACGACTTAGGTTCGGTCCGGACGGTTACCAGACGGCTGGACGCGGAGCTACTCATTGCTCGCCGTCCGCAAGGCCGCGCCTACGGTAGCTGGGAATGCGCGTGCAGCCGCCTTCTTCGCTAGCATTACTGCTTCGCAGAAGGCGACCGCCTACCATTCCTCCTCGCTCCGGATCATGGCCTGTGCCAGGGCCCGGCGAGAGAGGTCATTGCTGCCGATTGCCCCCACGAGAACACGGCGGTACTCTGCCCAAGCGGGGCACAGCTCTACCGTATGCTCACATGGTTGAGCGGCGATCCACACAATGGTGATACGCCAGGCGGTCCACACAATGATGATACCCGGGCGGTCCACACAATGGTGATACCCGGGCGTTTCTTCCGCACAAATAAGTTGCAACAACCTCCCGAACTTACCATGTCCGGTGAGGACCTGCATCATGCGGAAGGTGAGGATGCTGTGACTTCTTTCCATTCACTCCGAGGGGACTTACCGCCATTATTATCACGTGCCCAACCCAACCTGTTGCCTCAGTAGTGCTAACTAAAAAACTGCGTGACTTTTCTAATAACGTACATTAGAGTGGCGGTTTAAATGTGTGTTGTGTACTTACGTCTGAGCGGTGGCTGCGGCCAGATCCTGCGCGGCGAGGTCGAGGGCGGTGTGCGCACGCGCGTGCGCCGCCTCACAAGGGTCCGCCAGCCCCGCGCACCCCGGCAGAAACAGTCCGCCAGCTAGCAACGACAGGGCACGTCTGTCCAACAATTACCAATTCTTTATAACACTCTTCGATACCTAGAAAATATCAATAAAGTTAAAAACGAATAAATACTACAATACGCGTATTGAACCCGTAGATTCACTCTGAATCAAAATCCACTCCTGAAAGCACCTCCCTTTGTAATTACTGTTCTTGTGAATGTGAACAATGGTATATTGTAGTTGGATGACACTTACCTGAAAGCCACATTGATGGGCAGCGCCTGTCGCGCCGGGTTGTTCATGATGCAGTGGTGGGCTAGCAAGTCAATCATCCAGGGAGTCAGGGCTTCGAGTCCCGAGTGACGCGCGCACATGTCTCGGAGTAGCCGGATCAGTACCTGCGAATAAAACGATTGTACTTTGTACCAAAGAGATACAATAGAGCGGCTATCAGAAGATATGTCTTAAAAATATGTCATCCTATGCCTCAGGGACGCTAGCTTTGAATTGCTAACACGAGAATTAAATTTGTCCTTTATATACTACATTTCCTCGCTAGCCCAGCTTTGTCCAGCATCCAAAGTTCCAAGCCACCAGAAACGCTCGGTTGCCATTTACACGCTTTCGAGTGCGTCAATGTTTCGGACAGGCAAACATGGCCAAGTAAATAACTAACTGAAATATCGATGAGACAAATTTAAACTATTATAAAAACACTTTTAACGAATTAAAGTGATTGCAAAATGTATGTTAATTTATAAAAAGTCTTCTATAAATTAAAATAAAATCATAAGTCCCATCCTACGCCCCATCAAATAAAATCAATTTTGTGAAATTTTGTCTTTTAGATTTTTGTTCTGAACACCAGTGTCGAACTTTGCAACAAATCGAAGTTTAATATTAGCACAAGTCTTTAAGATCTTATCAAATACTAGTTATTGCCAAAAAAAATAATTATTAAAATTGATCCAGCCGTTCTTAGGACCAGGAGAAATAGTTCATTTTTATATATATAGATAATCTATGATCGAGCATTGCAGGGCTCTCAAACGAGTAAACAATAAGGCCTTCAAAAATCATTCGAATTTAAGAATACTTTTAATACTTTCGTTTTAATATAATAATAATATATATATAATAATAATATAATATTCCACAACTATCACACAACGCCGTCTAGTCCCAACAAGCTAAGCAGAGCTTGTGTTATGGGTACTAGACAACTGATAAACATACTTATATATTTCTAAATACATACATATATCGATACTGTGCATTGTGGACACACCTTTGCCGCTATTTTCATTAATAACTATTTCTGTTGTTTTACTAATGACAAATCATTTAATTTTCTATCGAAAACCAAGCTTGACAAACAAATTTCAAACTTAATTTTCTTGCATCGATTTGCTTTTTTTCTTAGTATACGAGATACAAAACCTGAACTATAGCCAATAATTTGGAATGCTTCCATAGACACACATGGTTGATTTAACATCTTATTTAAAAGATACTACGAGATCAGTTTGAAATTCTTTTTGTAGAACCCCGTCCAACTCAAAGTCTTCATTATCCACTCCCCTCACTAAGCAAATGCTATTCACTGTTTCTACGGAAGAGAGTATGCTTAATTTGTCCATTGGAGCAGTTGCCCGAAAATGAATCACGTAATTCCAAATTAGATAAAATCTATTCTAAAACCGCTTTTAGCTGTGTAACATTGGGGCTATTGTTATGACCTCCATGTTTTCGAATGGAACCATAAAAACAACTCGAGGTCGTCTTGACAGAGCCTATATGTCGACAAGTATTGAATTGTTTGTGTATTTACCGTTATTTCAAACAAAGTAAACTTTGAATATTAATTAAAAGTCCTAAAAAAACAGTTTTATTAACAATATCAACCAAACATTTTCTGAATATTTTTAAAATAATTATATTCGGTAGATTTTGACGCTTTATTTCGTATCTTATTTTTATGTATTGTTTTAGAGATAATAAGTAATTTTCGGCTAGTTCAAAAAAACATTTTTTTGTTCATCATAAAATATCTTTTTGCCTTTAAATGTGTTTCTCACCAATTTTATCATGTTACTGGGATAAAGAAATATAACAACAGTTTCTTGATTAACTGGATGAGAAAAAGTAGTTTTTTAAATTATCTGGATCACTCAACTTACAACCGTATTCAAATTTGTACAAGCTCCATCGAAAGTCATCCTAACGATTTTTATTTATTTATTTATGGCACACCAACGACTTATTCACTAGCACATTTTTATATACAACAATCAAACTTAAAATCTAGAGTGAATTTGACACTTACAAGTATGGACAGCATTAAACATAAATTTCAAGTCTTACAATAATATAAAGGCATAAAAAAACGAAACTACAAGAAACAAGTAAAGTAATCAAATCGAATGTGGTACTCAACATATTAATCGAATCACGGCAGCACGTGATCACTGTGCCACCGTCTTTCCTGAAGTCACTTGGCGGGCGGACAGAGTCCCCACTTTGCGCCCGTGACCTCGGATTCCCGCCTACCTTAAATATTGCGAGCGGGGTTTCAGTGTTTTAGGCGTCGGGGCGGTTGGCCCTCTGACGCCTCCTTCTACGAGTGGGATCGGTCCTCTCACGATCGCGCTCAGCGGCCCCTTTCTGGACCATTACGGTCTCGCAGAAGGACGCTATTTCTCTCCAATTATCTGTCTCCGCCAGCATAGCCCTCACTACTGCTGGCAGAGACAGCTCCCGCCCGATCTTGGCAACCAAAACCTGCCGCTCAGAGGCCCACGCAGGGCACTTTTCGAACGTGTGCTGTGCAGAATCAAGGTCACTTCCGCAATGGTGGCAATTTGCCGTGGCTTCTCGTCCAATCCTATTCAGGTACTCACCGAAGCAACCGTGCCCGGTCAGTACCTGAGTTTGCCTATAGGAGATGCGCTCTCCTCTTTTCAGCCAGGCTTTGAAGTGTGGCAGGACGGCTTCGAAAATGCGCTTACGCGAGAATTGCGGCTGCTGTAGCCGCTCGCGCCACCTCTCTGGCGAAACGTACCAGGTACCACGCTTCGGTAGCTATTACCACTTTGGCGTATGTCGCGAATCTGGCTATAGACCCTCGCGTCCATATCTGCTAGGATGTGTGTGTGTGGAAAGCGTGGCAAGAGCGTTGCCGCCTCAAAGGATACCGTTCGGTATCCACGTGCGATGCGAATGGCCGTTCTACGCTGCGGACTATTGATTTTAGTCCTGCAGCGACGGACACCTGATAGTCTATTTGACCACACAGGTGCCCCATAAAGAACCATTGATCGCACGACACCCGCGTAGAGGTGACGAACTTCTTAGGTAAAGTCACTCGTGTGTCACCTCTGTTTAAACTACGAAACTCGAAATTTAGAATGTTGGTTAGGTTAGGATGGAACTAAAAACTCGAAAAAATATGTCTCTTATAAAATTCTGACATTTACCTACACACGTTGCTATATCCTAAAATTTACTCGTAAAATCTAAGATAAACCAATAACTGTAAAACTATTCGATTAGTAAATGCAAAGAAATGAAATGAATATTTCTTAAAATTTGGAAATTATTGTAATCGATTTCTTCGACCCCATCCCTTTTTTGCAATCTGTCAGAACTGTCAAACGGTACTTCTTAGATTTGACGCGCTTTGATATATATTTAATGTACCTACGATGCCGTCTGTTTACATACGGTCGCTGTAATTTAATGTGCCGAAGCTAATTAATGATTTATTTATTTTTATAGGTTCTTCTCCATAGGAAGCGACAAATTTGAAACCGTGCACTAGCTTCTGACGTTTTATAAGTGCCCATGTAGGCCTATGTGAAATAAAAACTTTTGACTTTGACTTTTTGACTTATTTTTTCGGTCCATAGTCAGCAGTGCAGACTCCTAGGACGCGGTGATCTTCGAGGCTATGTAAAGGGGAGGGAGTCTAAGAATTCTTTCCGGATCCGTACCAGGCGCACCGGACGTCGTGTAACGACGGATAACGATAACACCCTTTTCCAACCCCCTAAAAAGGTCAATCACTTAGATTATATACCTCTAGTTATCCTAGTTATAGCCATGAGACTGTAGTGAAGTGTGGAAGTGAGAAGCTTATATACGAAATAAATAAGAAAATTGAGACAAAACAACACACTCTCTTTGAATTTTGAAAAGTTAGCCAAACAAAGGCCTGTCACTGATTTAAGTGTTTAGTGTATTTCAGTGACCATATGTAAGAAAAGGTTTACGTAATACACCACATTGAAGTTTTATAGTGCTATCTCATGTTTGCGGCCACGAGGTAGCTACGTCTAGAGGTATTTAATCTAAGGTCCATCAGAAGTCCAGTGTCCAGTCTTTCGGCTGAAATTATGTTGATGACGATGATGACGTTAAATTAGTAAACTGACCTTTATGGAGGAATGATGAGCGTTCTCCTCGAACCAGCGGCTGTGGCGGATAGCAGCTAAGTGGCTGCTAATTACTTTGTACTCGAGATGCACCTGTTGACAATGAGGTCATTTTATAAAACTATATAATACATAAATCGCGACTTTTTCCCACAGGAGTAGGCAGAAACTGAGAAGAAAATAGAGAGCTTTACGGCCCAGTTGTAGCGGCCTAAAAATTGTAGAAAGAGGGTTAAAACTGAGCAGGTTTTACTTTGTGTAGTTTTTACTCCTGTTGTGAGCTTTTTTTCTTATAGTGATTCGATAATAGCCTTGCACCTGTCATCCGGCACACGACCATACTTCCACCATATATTAAAGATCTCGCACACCAGGCCTGCTACCACCCTTCAGCATGTCAGTAGACACTCTGTCACATCCTGCAGCACCCATTTCTGTTTCATTCACACTCTTCTGGGACAATTCAGAAATCACTGGTTCCTGCCGAATTACTCATTCCTTCATATTTATTATTTTTTAATGTTTGTGAAATCATCAAATCATGCTTCATGTCCTGACAACTAAATAATCATTTAAAATGTCAAATTTCAGTTTCCAAGGCCTTGCATTCATCGCTTAATAAGCATTCATCAGTCTGCTCATAACATTCATGCTTATGGTTTTTTTATCATGCATCTTGCAGAAGAGGTGTACTCGCATAGGCCGCTATCCCACTGGCGCGTTAACGTCGCGAGTTTCTAGAGGTAAGCGCCAACGTTGAGCAGACGCGACATTAACGTCGCAAGTTTCTTGCGTACACCTAAAATCGCGACGTTAACGTTGCCACTGCTCAACGTTGGAGCTTACCGCTAGAAACTCGCAACGTTAACGTCGCGTCTGCGCAACGTTGGGGCTGCGCAGACGTTGGAGAAGCGCCAACGCTCGTAAAACGCCAGTGGGATAGCAGCCTTAGTACTTTTTTATTATGTTGACCAGTCACTAATTGGGTATATGTATACAATTTTTTAATCTGCAAAATTAAATAGTTTGTAGCTTTAATAAACTCATGGGAATGAATTTTTAAAAAATCTTGAACAACAACGAAGTTATAAAGCTTCAAAGTTGCTGATAAAAAAGAGAAGTCCGACGTGGTCTTAGTTCATCACGCCTTACGGCCGCCATAGAAAACGACGTTTTGACGAGAAAGACAGATATTTATATAAAATTGTTTAAAATTTAGCTTTCTACCAATTTTGATTTCACTGTTAGTGAAAACAATAGAAAATATTCTATTTTTGTATATTTATTGATAAACTAGTTATATGATAAGTATTTTTTCATGCATAATCCTCATTGCGTGGGGCCATCAACGGCTAGATCAAACTAAATGGCGAGCCTTTAGCGACCAACCGTGTAAAACACGACTTTTGCTTTTTTTATTGATATAAACTAGTGCTTGACCGCGACCCCACCTGATAGTAAGCAATGATGCAAACGTTGGTGGTGAGGCGCATTAGTTTATCAAGAGCCTATTGAATCGCCTTGAAGACACCCATATTATAATCGGACGGAAAGACAGCAGCAGGCAAATTGTTGCAATCCTTCGATGTAAGCGGTATAAACGACAAGGCGAAACGCTGTTCGTACCGTAGAGGTTTCACAACCGGGTTGTCTGCTTGCTACTGACATAAAACGTTTTAATCATCAGGGAACAATTAATTCAATTACACCTTACGAAGTAGTGTACTATACCTCCGGCTCCAGTTTCCTCAGATTCTGATGCAGTGTAGTGACAAGCACGCGCACCGCTGCAGCCGGACCCGTCACGGTGAAGCCGCGCTCGTGGCACGCGCTCGACACCACAGTGCCCGGGCTCTCGGCTCGTATTAACTTGTTTAGCTCTTCACACACCTGGAACATTTTACCAAATGTTTAAACAAACGATGAGACTGTAAGTAACCTGTACAGACGAGGCGAAACGCTTAGTCCGGACCATAGAGGATAAGGATAACGTAAGGATGACTCACCATACGTCGGATTGTCCGATGATAGAAAGGTGATGGGGAATCAAGTCATGTAATTCTTCTCGAGTCACAATCCAAAATACATCCTGTAAAATACCAAAAGGCTGGCTACTCTACACACCTGTACACCTGTGCTGAGGTAAGTAATATCATACCTTATTGGACAAGCCCTCAACAGCCTCCTTTGTCGGAAGAGTCTTCATAATGACCACAATGTCAGCAACATTCTTGCCAGCCATCATTGTCCCTTTCTTGTAGGAGCCCACTTGCCGGACTTCTTCTAGTTGCTGTAAACAATGTTTTATTTATGTACAGAAGTGGTACATAGGCGGACTTATTGCAACAAGGCATTCCCTATCAGTCAACCTTTGGGTTAAAAGAGACAACACTATAATAATAATAATAATAAT
This sequence comes from Mythimna pallens, assembly GCA_961205895.1. Classification (NCBI taxonomy): domain Eukaryota; kingdom Metazoa; phylum Arthropoda; class Insecta; order Lepidoptera; family Noctuidae; genus Mythimna; species Mythimna pallens. The sequence continues at coordinate 5,596,983 of OY540824.1, forward strand.
AATAATTTTTATTTTCAAAAAGTACACAATTACAGGTGACACTTAATTTAAGGTACAATTGGCGAGGTACAAGATAAATGATCAATGACCCCTGCGCTAGGTAAACCTGTGTTACAGGGGTCATCCAACCGTCCGTTCTGTAGTGACAAGGTTTAGATACGCAATGTGCACTTATATAAGAAAAAATAAAAAATTAAACTAAACTAGTACAATTTGGGAACTAGTAGAGGAAAAATGCAAAAAATAAACTGAAGGAAAGGGGAATTTTTATGTCGTGTGTATTGTACTTGTGTGTGTGTGTGAATGCCTAACTGGTTAGGGTTTAAGAAATTCTTCCGTAACATCATAATTGAGGGTAAGCAGAAATTCTTTAACTTTGGACTTACATTGGAACTTGTTTAAATTGTGTATGTCCAGTTTAATGTGGAGTTTGTTATAGATTAATGCGCTTAAATAGCTGTTATGCCGACGTGCGAAGGTCGTATTGGTACAAACTCTGGCACAGACTGGTTTGGGTCTTCTTCTGATCGTAGGGCTGAAAACCTCTCTATTGAGAGGAGTATTCTTATGTGTTCGTGTCATTATTCGAAACATGTACATTTGCCGGACCGTTAGCACCTTAAATTCAGCAGTTTACTAAGGAGAACTTTGACAATCGCTCGCTGAGCTCTTTCCGCTTGTAATAGAATTGTTTTGGCAGCACAGCTATGGTAGGTATGTACAATAAATAATTAATAGATATTTACAAATGGAATGAAATATCATTAAATTAAGTGGTTTATAATAATAAAAAAGACATATATGCCAGAATTAAACTAATACTATGATATAAAAAGAAACATTATGAGAACTTATAAGACGAAGACCAAACTAAGGTTGAGAGGACTACAAATAGTAGTTCTGAATTATATGCTTGTAAGAAAATTTACTTTCTGCTGGAATGTGGGACATTCCAGACTTTTATGGTAAAAACAGCATAAGAAATATTGGATGCTCGAAAGTTGAGATTAGGATAATTAGGAGCACAAGGATCATTCATTATAGTGAAGAGTGTGTAGAGGGATGAGGGCAGTCATTAAAGCTGACTAATAAATATGAAACAAATGCAGTTATTGAGAAGTTGATCCAATTTGTTTAGAAGTTTTTGGGATAGATCAGAGTAACAAACATCAGCATAGTCAATTAAATAAGTAACACAAGGGATTGGACCAAAGAGGTTTTAGTACTTGATGGAAGGAAATTCTTGAATCTATAGAGATTGCAGCATGAAGGTGACTTCCTGGCTAACATAAGCAATCTGCTTATTCTAGTTTATTATTTAAAATTTTATGCACACAAAAGTATAGAGGCAGACTTAATGCCTAAGGCATTTATAACCAGTCAACCTTCGGGTGATGCAGACAAATGGTGTCCCCCACAAGAAAGGTTTAGATGCATACTTGCATATTATAGTAGAGAAAAGCTGAGAATTTCAAAGATTTCTAATACACATGCGAAAGTGGGGCAGGTTGTTGCGAGTATAAAAAAAAACCAAATCTATACCTACTTCAACACTATGATCTTTCTCTTTCTAACTAATAAATAATACAATATTTATTAATTAGAAAGAGTAAGACCATAATTGATCTGAGTCCATTGTCAGCACTTGACTGAAAACCCAAGTATGGTTACTGTATTCCTTTAGCCTTGCTTAGAAGCACATGTCTCACATAATATTACTGAAACACACCTTCCAATATAAAGGATTAATAAATAGTTATTATTCAAATCCTTAAAACCGTGTTTGCTTTGGTGTCCACCTTTAACCCCAACACAGGTGACTATTATAATATTAGTATGGATAGCCTATGTCACTCAGAACATAATAATGAACCACTAAGGGTGGAATTCATCAATAAAACTAATTGCGTTATGTATTTTTCTTTTGTTGTATTTTTACAAGTGACACTAGTGACAGTGGCTAAACGCGATTATGCGAGCCAAACGTTAAAAGTGATTAGTTTTATTGGTAAATTCCGCCCTTAATTAATCAAAATTGGTTCAGTAGTTTAACCACTATAGTGAAACATTTATGTACTTAAGTACAAACATACATAGACTGTTAAAATCAAAACTTCTTCTTATGGCTTTGCTATAATCAGGTTAAAAAATAAAACAAAACTTGATTTTAACTGGCCTTTTGGTCTAGTGGTGAGTGGCCCTGACTGCTATGCCAGACGTTTTAGGTTCGATTCCTACACAGAAAAAATGTTTGTGTCATGAGCATGATCATTTGTTCTGTGTCTGAGTGTAATCTATATATATATGTAGTATGTATTTAGAAACATATAAGTATGTTTACCAGTTGTCTAGAACTCATAACACAAGCTCTGCTTGCCTTGAGACTAGACAGCATTGTGTGATAGTTTTGGAATATTATATTATATTTTATAATATATTATATATTATTATATTAAAAAGTTATACTAACACATGCTGCAAAGTCACCGGGTGCCACCACTAGATTGTCTAGCACTGTCTGCAACTTTGTGACAAGACTCAGCACCGCAGACTGCTCAGCTGGTGTTGGACACAGTTCCCCATGCCGTTTTAGAAGGGCCTGTAAAACATCTCTTTTAATTATTATAAACAAGCTTCAGCCAGCGGCTTCACCTGCATGGAAGTAGAAAAAATATACAGCTTAATCTTATCTTGTTGTAGAGCTGGCCCTGGGCCAAAGCATTTCAACCCTTTTGGATCTTTTGTCCCCTCCTGCCTACTCAACCCCTAGCCCTCCGTGCACCTTCTTCATGAGTCACTGTATGGCCTTAATGGGACTGATCCTATAGTCCTCTGGTCTTAGAAATGGTTGGCCCAGATACGTTAGTCTTGGAGCCTAGTGTTGCACAGTCACACAGCAAGTGTAACATAGTCCCCTCTGCATCTCCACAGATCTTGCAAGTCGGGGACTAGGAGGCGACTGCTTGTCCCATGTGGAGCTTTGTTGGTGGCACAGTGCCCCGTGAATACTCCTGTGATTGTTCAGAGCTGTGATCTGCTGTACCTCAATAGTTTTTGGGTCCAGGCCTTATCTACGTCATTAAGAAACAGCTTTGTATGCTTCTGGCCTGTTGTGTTGCGCCAGTGTGTGCTGTGTATCTCTAATACAGCCCATTTCAATACTTGGTTGATGACCCTTGGTGAGAGTCCTATTCGGTTTCGGTCTATAAAGGGGTGTCTCGGATTGTTTGTTGGCTCTTTTGTACCAGCTCAGTTTCCACTCTATTGGACATGAATGCCTTAGTGTTGCTTGGTTGTCGTTTAAAATGATGACAGTGACCTCTTGATTAAAAAAAAGCTATAAATTACATTAACAGGATGTACAAATCTTGTTGCATTACTGGCCAGTCTTCCTCCTGTGACCAAACTCAATTTCCTAAAAAAATTATATGGGTCCTCTTTAGTCAGACTCCACAACTTGATGATGAGGTAAATATGTTACCTACTGAAATTTACCTGTGTCAGTGCAGATTCATCCGGGGCAGGCTTGCATCGAGGAAATGCTGGTTCAGCAAGTACCAGGTCGAAAGGGGGCCTAAGCATCAATACACGATGCCTGTTGAACGGTGGTCGCCCCATGCCGCCGCGTACGCCCATGCCGCGGCCTCCACGACCGCCTCCGCGCACCATATTTTACTTTTACGCGAGAAAATGAGTTCCTGCTATTAGAGAAATACAAGAATGTGAAATTTATGTACAACATTCGGTGTGGTAGCATATTGCGGTTCGAATTTATTAAAAAAAATCCTTTTACGGCAGATTTTTTCATTGACTTACTTTGAAAATACAAGTATGTTTTTCTTCACGAAAGCAGAAGCCGTAAGTAAGCTACATAAATAAAAACTGTTGTCACCAAGATCAACTTTTCAACTTTGACAGTACTGGCCACAAGTAGGCGTGTGTAACTCTTTACAGAACCGACTCACTGTTCCGAAACATTTCAGTGCTCCGAAAGATTGGAACATCAGTAATGTTTAAATAGTGTAAATATAATTTATGACCTGAATTCAATTATATAAAACTGCACAACAGTTTTTATCGCGCCGTAACAGATCACGATTCATAACAGTCAGAGTACTATATTTGTATCTTTTGAGCGGATGTTACAAATGTTCCAAATGATACATATCACTGATCCGGAACATTTCAGTGATTCCGATACAATTAATGTTCCAATCGCAAAGATGACAACACACTTTGCCCACGCCTACACCACAGAGAATAGATTGGCTGGGTTGCGTTCCGATTCAGAATATTATTGATTTTAGCGGCCGAACCGCACTTTGGACTGTTTCATATTTGAAGCTAGAATGAAAGAACGTCCCGTTACATATTATAAATATTATCCGCCCTTGGACCTTGCTTTGTTGTAAATCTACCTACCTCATTAAAATATGTGATTATTAAGTGATTGCTAATGAGTATTTTCGTTGACTCGAACAATACTAACTTGCTCATTAATTCATTATGATTATCTGTTCTTATTAACTAATTACAATACAGGCCAGCCGACGTAACTTGGCAAGTCTGAACTTTGCGCAGTAGGTTGCGCAAGAACTTTTTTAGGAACCAAATGATGGCGTGAGGCGACGTGCTCGGGGCGGTTGTCTAGGCTAGAGTTTGACCCTGTATAAACACAATCGACCCTATATTCAATCAAATGTCCCAATCGAGAGAAAGATTGACTGAGAAAATATGAGATACTAGCTTTTGCACGCGGCTTCGCCCGCGTACATAGCCTATGTCACTCAGGAATAAGCAGCTTTCTATCGGTAAAAAAATTTTAGCATTCGGACCAGTAGTTTCAGAGTTTCCTCCTACAAACAAAGAAAAAAGACAAACTACCTCACTAATTATAATATTAGTAGTGAATGTTGTCGTAGCATAGAGGACCGACGGAGAAAACCGCTGTATGTGAGAACGAACCATCACCGACAAATCGACCAAAGCCAAATATCTATTGGTTTTAACTTTTGTAGTTTAGGATTCCGGAAGAAGAATTGCATAGACCTACGTGGTAGTGCAATAACGTACAATGTACTAATAGTACCGATTTTAATTGGTTGACTCCGTCCCATTGGGGATGAGCCCCCAACATGGACATTGAAAGCAGCGCGTCAGAGCTGTTGCCCAGAACCGATGAGAAGAGACGCACTCTACTTATTTTGACTGCGGTTATGCTTCTAATCGCGATAGTATTGATCATAGTTTCCATCATCAGGAATGAACAGAGGGTAGTATCCCTAGACAAGCAACAGTCTGTTATGTTAAAGAAAATTTGTGAAGCCACAGTCACCGGATGTTAACATGGCGTCAGTGATCCCTACTATACAACAAGATGACAAGTCTGTGGACTTGTTCAAGTCAACATTCCAGGCGACGTTGCCGGTTCGGCTAGCTCGAGCCTTAGCGACTTCCCAACAAAAAGCGACAAACCTATACCTACACGAGAGGTGGCCATAACCTCTTGGAACACACAAAGTCACCATTATCTAACCAGCGCCGCTTATACCGTTACCGCACAAGTTCAAGAATGCGCCGCTCGGGTCGTCCCAAGGGTGACTATTTTGATTGACGGCGCACTGAGTCAAATCGTTGCTATGCTTAATAGCGTGAATGCGGTGCAACACAGAGTGATCCTCAGGGGAAAAGACAATAACTTCTATGGCCGCGAATCTATCAAGCTTGCCAAATCAATACAACACGCGTAGTTCCCTCTACGCAGATGCACAGGCACGGACAATCACCGCAGCCTTTGACGAGGGGAGGTTGACAAACAAACCACCCTCAAACCTACCCGGAGATTCAGATATAGGAGAGGTGGGAGCCTCTCACCCAGCACCTAGAGGCACCACCGTGGCTGCCCAAGCAGGGGGGTCAGTTAGGGGGGACACCCCTTCTGCCAAACGAGGCCAGCCATTAGTTATGCCATTGAGGTCCGTGAGAACTGTGGCCATGGCTTTCAAGGGCTATCAGATCAGCAAACCCCCAAAGAGCCTAACTTTGGTTGCAGTACAGTCATACGCAACAAATAGTGACAGGGCAGCGACACAGCCATATTTGAGTGCAACACGAGGGGTTTTGGCCAGAGATATGCCTGCTGTGTAAAAACTTGCAGCGTACGCAGCTTCGTACAACGTATCTCACGTAGACACGGCACCTGCATTGCGAGGTATATTATACGCCTACCCAGCCTCCCAGGGCGCATGGACCTTTGATTCATATGACGGTCAGTTTATCAGACGATAGCAACACGAGATAAGACACCTGGTTGACTATCACATACGCCAGGTCGCCGCAGCAGACAGATTGGCGGTCAGAGTGGTGGCAGTGACGTTGCCCGCATTTGCATTCCACTTAAAAAATCTAGACCCTGGCATGGCAGCGGACACAGGTATACCTTTAATGCAGTTCCGGTGAGCTCGGACATGGTGGGACAACCCTGGATGCTGGAATACATACTGACGCACACTACGACTGCCTTGTGGGCAGAAAAACTGTCCATAATGTCTCATGCCAACCACGGGACAGGTGTGAACGGGCACGCAAGAGTGCTTTCAACCGGTATGCCTACTGCACATCAAGTACATATACCGGGACCCAGAGATATAGTTCTGGTTCTGTTGGACGAGTACACCTACGCCCAACAAACCAATTTCACTCTGCCAGGGGCACTAGTACTGCAGGTCTATAGAAGCGTCAGAATAGCTAGGGAGGCCAATTTTAACACATTCTGGGCCAATATGCAGAATCAACTTTACGACTTATGGACACATGACCACTACCCTACCTCGTGCCAAAACATGGTGATGAGTATACAATATATGGAAAGCAATTTGTGCACATCAATGGCCTACCAACTCACCGGGACGATGGCTGCGGAACTGGCTGCACTGGTGTACGAGTCTCCGCGGCTCCACGGTGATGAGATGGGTCAGTACGAGGATGAGTTGGGTGGAGCATGGACTATAGGCGCTCACAACTTCAACGTGCACAGGCCACGTCATACCGCATCAAATGTGGACGAAGGGGCAGTGGACGCCGTCGTTACACTATTGAGAAGACTACTTCATGGTTATGGATTTGGGACAGTGTCACCGTTCCAGCAACATGCCCTAAGTAACACAACGTTGGCATCTGAAAACATAGTTGTGGAGGGGGAGGTGGTCGGGATAGCCACTCACTGGCAGGCCCATCCAGCATTTATCCAATGGGCGAAGAAGTTTGGAATAAACATAGTTGGGGAATTTGAAGTAACAGAGGGCGTCATTACTGCAAACTACGAGCGTCTTCATCTCTTGGTGCAACACAGCAGTAGCCAGTCGGTGTCGTGGCTGGGGACAACCCAGGACTCCTTTGCGTACTTGCCGGCCACCTTTATGGACTACCAGAGAACAGTACCCTTTATGGTGCACCTTTCAGTAGAAGATTGGCAGATGTTCACTTCTGCTGGTGACCTACGATTGCCGGTGCCGGCCGGAATAATGTCAAATTTGATTACTGTCGCGATGCGTTACCACTACAGACACGTGGCAAACCCCGGGTGTGCGTTGGTCGTCAACAGAAACGCAATGAGACCAAATGCCCCCATGTGAACTGTATCGGATATGCAATACCCGGACCCACCAATCATTGATTTTTTACGGCAACGCGGCTGGCTCTTGGCAGGCCCACGAAGGCCAAGAGAGTGGAACCAAGATTCTCCCCCTCGTCAGATATTGGAAACGGTATCGCAAGAAGAACCAACACCATAGTGCGTAGAGAGGGAGGAGAGAATACTTGGGGCTGTCCTGCCGGGGGCGGAGTCGGACATTGTCACGGAATAACATAAAAAACTGATTTACAAAATAAATAATAACCGTAACTTTAATTTCGGAAGTTTGTGTTTCTAGTATTGTTTGCTTGTTATTTAATACCGACTTCAGAAATTAAAGTTATTTTGATCGTTTTAGTGTTTTGTTTTTGCAGTGAAGTCGGTTTTTTTTTTTTGTAAAAAGTTTTTTATTTCACTCTTTGCAGTTGTAATACACTTATAGCCAGAGTACCTATTTCTCATGACAATTCGAATTAACCCAAACACTGCTAAGTTCCCAACCACCTCTCGGCTCCATCATCAGATCGGTTCGATAGTACCTTATTAAAATTGTCATGAGATAAACTTTGGCTATAAACCCACGGCTAGGTTACATTGATTAATTACGAAGTTCCAGTGCCTACATTCCAGCCCCGTCGTCATCATCAGATCACTTCGATGATAGCATTTTCAACATCACTATACAGAACCATTTATTTATTTGTTTGTGATATCTGTGAGGGTGAAGTTTCGTTGGCCATTTCTAGTCTTGTTAATCAGTTTCACTTCATCATATTTGAGGAGTTTCCTCGATTCCTCATGGATTCCATCATCAAACTGTATTTTGAAAAAAAAGGGACTAATGTAGAAGCATAAGCCTTTAAGGGGAAAATTTTTTTGCAAATCGGTCCATTAAGACGAAGTTCTGAGGTTACAAACATAAAAAAAATATGATAAAAAAATACAACCGAATTAAGAACCCTCCTTTTTTTGAAGTCGGTTAAAAACGCAACTGACAGCTAAACGTAATGTTGTCTATGGTTAGGTATGGTTCAAAATTTGAAATTTCCAACCATACCTAACCATAGAGCCAACCCAACCATAGAAAAACGCAACTGACAGCTAAACGAAATGTTGTCTATGGTTAGGTATGGTTGAAAATTTCAAATTTTGAAAATGACCGGTTTATGTGTTTAATGTCATATTAAATTAATATACTGTAGAGTAGGGTAGAGTAGAGTAGGGTAGGGTAGAGTAGGATTGAGTAGGGCAGAGTTGGGTAGAGTAGAATATAGTAGTCAGTTTACGGGAGCGCAGCCGCCGTCAAAAGCTAGTTTATAATAATAAACCTAATAATGGATCACAAGGCCAAAGTAATTCAGTGGAATTGTCATTAGAGTAGTCAAACCTACTCTAATAGATTTGATTAGACTCTGGCCATCGAAAGATGATCGCGAATTAATTTTGTTTTTTAGAAGCTTTTTTAGAAGCTTTGTCACAATATTGACTATGTCGCTTCATCATTATGAAGAGTTGTCTAAAACCTACTCATACCACAAGGTCTGTCTGCTTCGAGCCTCCTTGGTGGCCAGCCACCATGGGATCTGGCGGCAACAGGCCTTGCACGCATGCACGATCTGCGCGTGGAGATGCAACGTCGGGGCGAAACTCTACTGCCGCGAGAAGTCGCGGCATGGTGGACAGAGCTCCGGTGGGGTCTCATGGCGGAATGGCGACAGCGACTATCGCAACCCAGTGCTGGGCACGCCATAATTATGGCGGTAAGTCCCCTCTTTGAGGAATGGCTGGAAAGGCAACACGGCGTCCTTACCTTCCGTATGACGCAGGTCCTCACCGGACATGGTAAGTTCGGGAGGTTCCTGCACCGGATTCGTGCGGAAGAAACGCCCGGTTGCCACCTCCGGGCGGACCGCCCGGAGGACACGGTGGAGCACACGGTGGAGGTGTACCCCGCTTGGGCAGAGCAACGCCGTGTCCTCGTGGGGGCGATCGGCGGCGGTGATCTCTCGCGCCGGGCCTTGGTACAGGCCATGGTCCGGAGCGAGGAGGAGTGGCAGGCAGTCGCCTCCTTCTGGGAAGCAGTAATGCTAGCAAAGGAGGCGGCCGATCGCGTGAGGCAACGTTCCTCACGCCCCAATCGCCGCCGGGATTCTGATCCCGATTTCCGGACATCATAGGCGCAGGCTTGCGGACGGCGAGCAATGGGTGTCTAGTCACGTCAATTGTCAACGGAACGTCAACAGCTTGCTCTGTATAAAATGAGTGTATTTAATTATTTTAAAAACAGTGCTGAATCGACTCCAATATAAAGACAATTAATTGAATTTTAGTGACTTATGTTTGCGTGCGCTAAAAACAAGACACTACTGAGCTAATTCAATAATGACTGTGACACTCGTGAACTTTTGAATAGTGACCAAAACGTGAAAATAATACTGATACACTTCATAAAAACTACACAGAATTAATCTATGGATGACTGGATGACTAAAAACAAATAAGGTATCTAAAACATTTTAAATATTGAAGATTTTTATAAGAAAAAGTACAAGACTACCGTTGTTTTGTTTACATTTCAAATTTTCTGACATCTGCAATAGACAATACTTCGAACTAGTGTGATCATATTAATAATGAACAATCGAATAAATATGTTAAAATTCTTAAAGAGAAAGAGAAATTAGATCACTTAAACCTAGAGGTGGACAGTTGTGGATTGGCAGGAATGTGCGTACACTCTGGGCCCGTCAGTGTCTCCTGTGTCTCCTATTTGGGGGCTCTTTGTCGTCATCGTCATCTTCTTCTGATTCGTCCTGTCTGGGTCTTCTTCCGCTCATTAGACTCACAGGATACCCTAAGTTAATCAACTTGACTTTAGCTTCCTCAGATAACTCTCCAAGCTCCGCCTTGGCCATCTTAAGTATATATTTGTCGATGAGGAGGGTGTGTGTGGAGTGATGGGAGCTTGACATTTGGAAGTTCTCTCCCACGAGCTTATTGGCCTTCGCATAACTGATGGCAGCGTTGTAGAGATCCGGATAGTGTGCCTGATTTAGTCCCGGATGGCTGCTGGGATCCCTAACTCTGCTATAGGCGAGAAAAGGGTCTTCACTCTTGGCCGACTCCCATTTATCATGGAGTGCTAGGTACTGCTTGATCTAAGACTGCGGGGATCTCCAAAGCTCTGCAGTGCGACTTGATGAACATGTCCATGTACTGAACTGCCTTCAATAAGGAGTACTCCCAGACCAATTTGATCTGGGAAAGGATGGCCCCTTCTGCCCCTATTTTGTTATTTTTAAGCATGGCCTCCACTATCTCCACTCTGAGTGAAGGTTTCCCAGCAACCACTCCATGAAATGCACCCGCCAGTCCTGTTATGGAGCTCCATGCTGCGGGTGCAATCAGATCTGTAATGTTTTGCCCTGCGAGGGCTGCCTTCCATCTTTTTGTAAAGGCGGGTACATTTTGCACGGTCACGGGTTTCGCCAGGGTCATGTACGAAGCCAATGTTATTGCCAGGACTTCCTGGTTGATGTGTTCTGGTGTTTTGCCGCGATTTACTGGTTCTATAAGTGCCTGTCTAGCGGAGTCAATACTGGTTGTCTCAAAGGGGGCTAAAAACGACAAGACCAAGGATAGAACCACTTCTTCTGAGTATTTCACCCCTTGTTCAGTTTTTTCTCCACTTGCCTTGTGACACTCAAACCAATTAGACACATATTTATAAGTGGTTGTGCTAGCGATGTTGAGAACAGCACCTGAGAGAGGAACTGTGAACGGCATGATGAGGAAAGTGTGAGCTCCTTGAGGTGATAGCTGGAATTCGCTACGAGATGGCCTAAATTGCACCATCTTACGTGAAAAAAAAGCTATCAAAATGTTACCACTCTTCAACCAGTATAGTAATAAACTACTAACACCGTTCATGAGCGATAATGATCATCGATTCTACACTAATGTCCATTTAGCCTGATGGTGAGTAGGTCCTAAACATTGCACAAAATGTATTATTAAAATATCGTGATGAGATTTGCCACTACTTAACACCGAGAGTAGGAATAAAACGCTACCAAGAGAAAACAAATAATCCCAGATATGTTGATTTGTGTGAAGTTCTGGCGGGCAAAAGATGGCAATAATGTTTTGAATTTAATCACAATTGAACAATTTAACTTTAACTATCTCTAGACCCGAGTTGTTATTGTTTTAAGGTAACCGAGCTGCCTGTATCGATTTATATGTTACGACAGCTACACAACCATAAGAAAGATCGCTATCGTCACAAAAAATATTATAGTTACTAATATGCACAGGTGTATCCTGATTTAGCCATGTCTCACTGATTGCAGCTATATGTACATGTTCCTGGTTTAGTAACTGTTCAAATAATTTTAATTTAGGTTTAAAAATGCGAGCATTCCATTGTGTCACGTTTAAATCAATATTAGTTTTTGTGTTATTAACTCAGAAACATTTTAACTATCACCGGGAAGTCTGGCAAAAGGTTAGTAAAAAGTGAGGTAAACCAGTTTGTACAAATCTTAATAATGGCTTTGAGCTTAACGACTACACTATCCTTATTAATAAAAATGTGTGACCATACCAGCAAGGAAGCGTTACTCACCTACGGAGTTCCGAAAGGACCCACCCTTTTCCTCGTTTACTTAAACGACCTTTGTAAACTCGATCTTGCAAATTCCGAAATGCATATGCTGATGATACCGTTATCCTAGTTCATGGCAGTGATTGGAACGAAAATCATCTTCGTGCTGAGTTAGCCTTACAGGCTACTATGAGATGGCTCACACAGAATTTTCTCACCCTTAACTTGGATAAAACTAGATTTATTACATTTAGTCCAAGGAAGGCATCTCAGCCGGTTTCGCCCTTTTATCTGACAGCTCATTCGTGTCACACAATGAGAAGTGCAAGATGTGATTGTACCAAAGTTTCAAGTGCACGGATTTCATAAAATACCTTGGAGTCTGGGTTGACGGCGTGTTGACATGGAGTGAGCAAATAAATTCGCTTGTGCCTAGGGTGAGGAAATTAATCTTTGTTTTTAAAAATTTCCGGACCTCCGCCAATTTTCATACCCTCAGAACGGTCTACTTTGCTCTTGCTCATTCCATTTTAACGTACTGTATCCCTGCTTGGGGTGGTGCGGGTACATTTTTGCTGCTGCATTTGGAAAGAGCGCAAAGGGCAGTCCTAAAGGTGATGGCTTACAAACCCATTCTTTTCCCTACCAAAGCCCTATGGAATGTATGTACCCTATGGAAAATGCCCACAGTAAGACACTCTTTTGTACTGAGTACGGTGTTCCGAAAGCACTCTGAATTGTTGTTTGACCCTGATTTAACTAGAAACAAGCTTAGAACAGACAGTCTGTCCGACGACTGTGGTTAAATTGGAGGTTGTCCGTCGGCAGTTTGTTTTCTTCAGTCCTGTGTTTTTTATTAGAGTGAATCTCCCCGGGACTGCAAACGGCTCCTGGACGAATGGCTCTACACTCTCACCTATGAAGAATTGGAGAATTTAATTAAATTTCAGTAATTAATATAACCCTTTTGTAGACATGCACACCACATACACGTATCGTGGAGTGGTATTGTGTGGAAGTGCCACAAAAACCCATTCTACACTTACACCTTACATACATGCACTACACGTAAAAATAAAACTCTACAAACACGAAAAATTTTAATTTCTTTTAGACGTCAGCAATGGGTAGCTCGCCGACCGACCGTACGGTAACCGTTCGGACCGAGCCCAAGTCGTCGATGGCGCGTACTGTTTCACGCGCGCCTCTAGGAGATGTCAGCAACTGTAGGGACCCATCTGGTTCGAAGCCTACTGGGGCCAAGGGTCTGATTCTGAAAGGAAGACTCGGCCCTGGTACGAAAGGCAACGAAGGAACAGGAGTGGGTTTTTAGTCAGTAAAAGTCTGACACTATCTCCCGCCCCGCCTGAGGGCGGGGGATGTAATAAGATGATTTTCCCACCGAAAAAAAAAGCTGGTATTCAGCAACTCAAAGTCAAAGTGGTTGCTGATAGTAGATTACCTTATTCTATCTACCTATAACCAGTCGACTATATGGAAATATATAAAATAGTGATGGAATTACATAATACAAATTCTGCTGGGTATGAGGGTATTACAACTAAAATATTGAATGAAAACATATTGGCTATTCTAAGACCACTGACCTACTTAATAAATCTTAAAATACTTTGTAGTCAAACCACTGTTTAAAAAGGGTTCCAGATTTATAGAAGTAATGGGTAAAAGGCTAATGAAGTTTTTGGAAAAAAATTAAGTAATATGTAAACAACAAAATTGTATCATTGATAATAATAATAACAATAATAATAATATAATAATAATAAATTTATTTCTCATCACAAATGCATTATGGTGAACACAAAAATTTAATCTAAATAACATAAACATTTGTGAGAGACTGGTGCCCGAAATAGGTATAGAATACCTGTGTTACGGGTCACCAGGCCCCCCAAGACATACAGGTATACAAATTAGATAAAAAATAACAAACAATTGTGAATCATTGAAAGTTCAAATAGTAGGTACAGAATTTAAAATAATAATAAAAATAATAATTCAATAATAAAATAGAATAAGAAAAACATAATTACTCTATCAAAAACAAAATAGAAACACGTTTATGTTCGATGACACACATATGTAATTGCGTTTATGAATATGGTATATGTTTGTGAGCTGATATTTATAACCACGCAACTTTAACGGACCGGAATCAAAAGATTTTCGGTTGTCTGATAATCCAAAGTTCCCAACCATTTACAAACAGTACGTTTACAATCTAATCTCTGCAGTGGGTATATTGCAAGTGTTGTATTAATTTTGTTATACAGATATACTCCAAGAAAACAGAAAAATCTTTGCGAGAGAACAGAGCGGAAACAACTAGTGGGACATACTCTACCCTTCCTTCGCTTATCTTTGACAAGATTGGGGTCGTATTGGATTAGTTTATGTTGTTTGCAAACTATGGAAAGTATTACTAACTAAGACTGTTAAAACATCCCAACGTTTATAGAGCTCCATAGTTGGTTAACGAAAAGGAAGCCCAGCGCCTACCTTGAGGACTGCTCTCTGTGCTCTCTCAACTTCCAATAGGTGCATCTTACCAGCTCCTCCCCAGGAGGTTATGCAATAATTAACTATTGACTGGCAGAGTGTTGAGTAGACCATTTTGATAGTCCCAAAATCCGCAACACGTCTCAAAGTCTTAAAAATGTAAACAAGCCTACGAATTCTAGTAACGAGAGTATCGATGTGAGGCTTAAAGGTTAGTGTTTGATCGATATAAACTCCAAGATATCTAATGACGTCCGTTCTATCTATGGGAGAACAAATGCACAAGGAATTAGACGAGGAACAAGTGTGGGCAATGATACTGAGAGTTGTAGGTGGAAGAAGATTTCTCCTGGACGCAAATGCAACATATTTGGTTTTAGATAAGTTTAATGTCAAAACATTGTTTTTGAGCCATTGGCAAACCTCATCGAAACCATGTTGAGCGCTTTGGAATACCTCTTCCCAGTTCTTCCCACTAAAGAATAATGCAGTGTCATCGGCAAAAGATACCAGCTTTCCGTGTTTAAGCTGAAGTAGAAGCAAATCATTAATATAGACAAGGAAAAGGTTAGGACCCAGGACAATGCCCTGAGGGACGCCATAGTGTACAGAGAATTCATCACTTATCCAATTGTCTATTTTCACTCGTTGCTTCCTACAACTCAAGTAATCCTTGAGTAGCTGCAAAGGAAGTCCTCTGACACCAATTCTTTCCAGCTTTTGCAATAGCATTGGAACATGAACAGTGTCAAAGGCCTTGGCCAAATCGAGAAATATCGTAACACATTTCCTATTGCTGTCAAGACTGGTAACAATATGGTTAGTGAGATCATGTACAGCATCATCAGTCGACCTACCAGATCGGAAGCCAAATTGTTCAGGCGAGAGTAAGGAGTTTGTCTCTAAGAAGTTCATGAGGCGTTTGTTAATTAGCCTTTCCAAGACTTTGGACATCATAGGCAGGATCGAGATGGGCCTGTAATTAGATATGCAGTCTTTGTCTCCACTTTTATGGATAGGTTTAACAAGTGCTATCTTCCATGCCAGTGGAAAGGTACCAGTCGTAAAGGCTAGGTTGCAGATGTGAGTAAGAGGACGTGCGAGTGATTTGACGTAGCGTTTCAAGACCTTACCCGATATCTGATCCACTCCAACCGCAGCGCCCTCCCTTAGATTCAATATGATATGTCCTACCTCAATTTCATCAGTAGGAAGTAAGACAAGAGAGTTGGATGTTACAGGAGTGGAGGTTCGGTAACCATTCGATAGATGACCTTTACCAATAATTTCCTCCGCAAGACTCTGTCCGACACACGAAAAATATCTATTAGCGTCATCAACGCTGCTTTTAGGATTATCAGTGTTGATAAGAGCCGAAGAATGATCTGACTTTTTGCTAGTATTACAGATACTTTTGATAATATCCCACAGCTTTTTACTGTTATTTTTAGACTTTTCAATTTCCTGTTTCTCATATAATCTTTTCTGTTTCTTTAGCAGAGCATTGCAAAAGTTCCGGTATCTCTTGTACGTTAAATTAAGTGCTACATCATGAGGATTTCTTTTAAGCTTTTTGAAAATAAGTTTACCACTCTAGCATGTTTTAAACTAATAAAAGAAATACTTAATGCAATAGATAAGAAAGAGATTCCCATAGCTGTATTTCTGGGCATGAATAAAGCGTTCGATATGGTTTGCCACGACAATCTATTGAATAAACTGGAAAGTATGGTATAAGAGGCCCTGCCTATAATTGGTTTGAAATTTTTTTTTGAAGAATCGACAACAATGCACAGAGATTGTAAAAATGTGACCTGAATCTAACACTCAGGTTACTTATAGATCTCTAGGAACGGTAGTTGCCTCGATATTATTTTTGGTTTATATCAATGACCTGCCAAAAGCAATAGATCAATACACGGTACTATTCGCAGACGATACGACAATTTTGACTAAAGAGAATACAATTGAAAAGGCGATAAACGTGGCGAACAGAGCCCTTGTGGAAATAAATGTTTGGTTTTTAAATAATCTACAAATAAATACAATTAAAACTAAAGGACGATGCATCAACCAACAGATTTGAAATGTATCTCAATTTAAAGACCTTTGTAAGGTGAGAATTGTTTATTACGGCGACATCTCTCGAAAGTGCGAGGTTTCACAGGAAAATCTATTATTATTTTTTGCTACAAAATAACACTAAAAGATTTGAAATGGATCTCAATGGAAAGACTTGTAAGGTGAGATTTTTTTACTAAAGCAACATCTCTCAAAAGTGCGGGGTTTCACGGGAAAATCATATTTAAATATTATTATTTTTTGGTACAAAATAGCACCAACAGATTTCATATATATCTCAATCGAAAGACCATTGTAAAGTGAGAATTTTTTTACTATGGCGACATCTCTCTCCAACAGACAAAAAGAAAAAATCCACATAAGACAAAATAGTTGATTTGGTTGTGAATGCGGCTTGTGATAGTACTATAAAAATATTAGATGAGATGTACAGTAAAAATATTTTATAAAACCAAACTTTTGAGGTATGTCACCTGTTTCATGATTAAAAATGACACGATAGTTTTATTTTACGCAATGCCCTTTGGAAAATATTTTTGTAGTATCATAGCCACTCGCCGAGCTGCATTTAGAAATGTATGACAGTACTATATTATGAGTATATTTAAGGTCTAAAATACTTGGGTTTGGTTAGGTTAGGTTTAAAATATACTTAAAGTTTTATAAAACCTAAACCACGAGGTTTGTATGAACTTTTAAGATATGTCGCCCTATTAAAAAAAAACTCTATTCAACTAGACACTTCTAATGAAAGATTACTAACATTGTAATCTATTTACATCTTCAAAATGTGTACTAAGAAAGCACCTATCGCTTTTTGAAATATATATAAAGCTCCATTTAAAAGGAAAATAGTTCAAAAGCCACTCGTAGTGCCTCGTAGTCGATTAAAACACTGTGACGGAAATTGCTACGCCATGGCGGTTAAAATTTACAACAAACTACTCGAAAAGATGAGAAAACTCAATGACCTAGAATTTAACAGAACATTTTATAATTGGCTATGTGACAGATGTTTTTATATTCAATTGACGACTTTTTGAATTTAAAACCTGTATGACACTAAATTTTATTTTATTTTAAATTTATTTTATTTGATATCCAACTATTAATATTAATATATTGACATCTTATTGTATTGACATTTTAACCACTTGTGATATACCGACCATGCATGTACCTAACATAAATATTTTGCACGACTTAAAAGTCAAATGCAGTGAATCCATCTGAAATTGTTACCACCAAAATGAACGTGTATTCTAGCAAATAAATCGTTCATTCATTCATTAACACATGTTATTTCTCAACGTTTTAATGTTTGTGTATATCACAGCTCCTTAACATTTCGTAACTTTTTGATTGGCTAATGCTGCGCACAGCCAAAAAAAAATTACTTCACAATGTAACGTTGTATAGTAAATCCCGCAGGTAGACGACCCGCTGGTAGACGAAGGGCCAGAGGGTTGCCGAACGGTTGGATGGATCTCAGGCCAGGTGCCTGAACCAGAACTTTGGACCCTGGAATTTTCCAGTCGTCGAATAAGTTTCTTTGTCTCCCGCTTATCCTTGTCCGATTGTGACCGCAACAGTGTGTAAGCGCAGGGCAGAGAAGTACGAAGGCGCTTAAGGCGAATGTGTGCATGTCACAATCAGACCCGGAGCGGGAAAAACAAGGAAACTACGCTTAAAGCTACTAAGCACTAATGAAACAACAAAATAACAAGGAACTAAAACACCAACAGAAGATACAAAAATGGGTGATACAATTCTAAGTAATTGTCAACACTTACCCAATTCGGGGTTACCACTGAAGCTAGGAAACTTTATGATCAATGCCGTGAATATTTAAAACCACGTAAGATGACACACGCTAAGTATATTAAATGATCGTAAGGAGCGTGTGAACGTGTATATCAGCTGAGATGTCCGATCGACAATGAATTGTTTGTGAAGGAATGTCCGTGCGTTCTGCCAAAGCCGAGTCGTCTTTAGTAGAATAAGGAAATTATGTTGGATATTTAAAACATTAAGACACGTCGCTCCAACAATCACAAATAAAAAAGCCGGCCAAAACAGAAATATCTTAAATGAAATTTACATCGCTCTTGCACAATCTATCATAACCTACTGTATACCGATATGGGGCGGTGCCGCAAAAACAAAATTTATAGAGGTGGAACGAGGACAACGAGCCCTCATTAAAATCATGTATTTTAAACGAATGAGACACCCTACTGAAAGTATATATCAGATAAGCGGTCTGCTTTCTGTTAGGAAATTGTACATCACACAACTGATTTTAAAAAAACACAAAACTCTTTCTTATGATAGTAAAATACTATCAAAGAGACGGAAAGATATGATTGCACAAGTTCCACAAACAAAAACTAAATTCGCTGCTATACAATACAATAAACGCTCTGCACAAATATATAATAAGGTAAACAAAGAAATATATATATACACTAAACAACTACGTGAATGTAAGAAAAAGCTAATAGAATGGTTAAAAACCTTAACATATGAAAGTACGGAAGCACTGCTGCAATACGTAAAATAAACCATCCCTTACACACTCCGGTAACCACACATACACACACGCGCACACCAAACACAAACACGCGCACACCAAACACAAACACGCGCACCACACACACATATACAAATAGATTTTTATAATATTAATATAGGTAATACATAACTGTAAATTGTAATAACCAAAAACTATTGTAATATTGCTAAGTTATGGAAGAGCGGAGTCTCCTAATACAGGTATTATTTACCTAAAAGGAGGCTCCAATCACAATCTATTGTTACAAATATTTTGGTTTCTGAAATAAACAATTTTGTATTTGTATTTTTGTATATTTTTTTTGTCTTTGATCTTAATAAATTCTTTTTTTAATGTGTAACTACCGCCACACGGGAAGCGAATTAGCGAGTTGGAACCGTAATGTAATTACTAGTCGATTTTTCAATATCTTTACGTAGTATAGTATAGTGTGTATATAGTTATAGATTAGGTTTAGTTTAGTTTATTTTATTGTATCACCAACAAAGTGTTCCATTATCTGTTTGTTATTTATTTTAAGTTATTAGGTTGTAAGGTTCCTGCTAATATTTTTGTTGATCAGTGCAAGTCTTTACCGCAGCTTGCTCTGATAATTTCGATAGGAACGTTGAGATTTACTATACAACGTTACAACAATACTAAACTGTCATAAAAATAACTAGACTTTCTAGCATATTAAAATCTTGTATTCTATTAAAGGTTTTCTCTATTCATTTCAATTTAATATAAAAAATGGATAAATATCTTCGACCAGAAAAATTGGATACTGATCCGTTGGACTCTACAGCAACGAAAACCTGGCAGATTTTAAAAGCCCAGTACCAACAAATACGCCTAATAGATATAATTATATTAAGAATGATGGATGAATTTTCTCGTTTTCCTTTCACTTTTTCCTGCTCGGACGTCAGCTCTAAAACAGTGATCAAACACCTGAATAATTAATTCCCGCCTCATGTTCATTCAGATTGTGGTACAGCTTTTCTTCCTGCTGATGTCCAAAAACTACTTCATGAAAGAGGTATCACCCCAAGTCGAACCACTCTCTTCAATCCACAGGGTAATGGACAAGTGGAAAAATTGAATGCCACACTCTGGAAAACGATACTTTTGGCATTAAAAACTCAAAACTTTTTGGTAGAGAACTGGTTGAAAGTTTTACCGCAAGCCTTACATTCAATTCGTTTTTACGACGACCGATTGCACGCCACATGAGCGAATGTATAAACATCCACATAGATCCAGGAAGGGAACTTTCATTCCGACTTGCAGAATTGCTGAGCCACAATTCTGGATAATATCAATAAAGAAACAGAATAGGAGTGAAAAATATGAACCGTACGTTGAAGAGGTAGAGTTACTGCACAGCAACCCTGACTACTGCTTTTATATCCCTACGGAAGAGAGACGCCAGTTTTTTATTGGCACCTGACGCCTCTGGGGGCAGAGGACATGGTTCCATAAGAAATTGAAAACCAGGATTCTAGATCTCCTGATTCACCTGCATTTTGTTCAGAGCCAGAAAGAAGAGTCAGTATCTGGATACAGTGAAGCGTCGCATACAGAAACAGTTCGTAGATCCTGTCACGTACGCCAAGCACCAAAATTTTCAAATGAGTAATGTTTTTACTACTGCGGAAGGATGATGTAAAAACTGTTTTTTTTCCATTAACTCTATGATTATTATGTTTCTTTACATTGATTGGCAAGTACTTCACAATACTAAACTGCCATAAAAATAACTAAACATAAGCTTTTTATTCATTTTAATTTTTTAATGATTTTCCTCCTCCTTGTGTCGTATTCCTTAACGCTTAAGGTCTCTGCTTCATCAATTTCACTCTTATGATACTTATTCTTCCAACGGTTTCTGTCTCGGGCGGCGTGAAAAGCCTTGTATACGGTGGAGTCAATAATATAAAATCTGCACTATCTCTGCAACAAATTCTTCTCACGTCCTTTTGTTTTATTTCCAACAGGTCAGTTGCTGGCTGAGTCTCTAACTTAGTTGACGCTTTTGTAGGGAGTGATTAGTACCAAACTTCATTTACCTGGGCTCCAATATGGGCAAAAATAGTTCGTGCGAGAAGGAAGTTCGCAGGAGAATGAGGATCAATCACATAATAACAAATTTTAATTCTATTTTTAAGAAGTACATCGTATGTGTAATAATTTACTGAGCATTTAATTTTTTAAATTATCATAATACGTCAAGAAATGGTGGATTTAATAAAGTTTTTCAGAACGGCCACGGCGCGCTCTCGCTGTGACTGTTTACGATAACGTCATCTGTCATGATCCGTGCGACGAACGGCTTGATCGTATTCATTCGCCTATTGACATTTGAGCCGCGCGTGCATTGTTTTTGTTTACGTTAAATGTTTTACTTGCGTTTGGTGTGAGATTTGTGAGTGTGATTTTTGGTTGTGATTTGTTCTGTTCACGTACGGCCCTGGCTTCAAAGCCCAAGTGGTCGTATTATTATTATTTCGTTATAAGTTATTATATATCAGAACTCTGGGGTCCTGGACCTTTGGAAGGCGTACGAGGAGTCGAAACCTACTCGCAGAGGCTTATACGCTTTCAATGGAACGTGGTACCAACCGGCGTTTATCCCTGTATGCTATGCTAGTGCATCCAAGGACAACCCCCGGTTAATGAGAAACTATTGCGACATATGGAAAACTAAGATATAGGGCTATGGTTTTTGTAGTCTTAAGTGGACTGGTTACCAGGAACTATGTTAAGTCTATGGACCCTGCCTGAACAATGTTATTAATTTCCATCGATAAAAAGACAGGGGATGACTTGCACACTCAATAAATGGGCCCCCAAAAACGGTCGCTAGCCCGAAGTGACGTAGCAACAAGAAGGCAACATATCCTGAGGTGCTTGAGGAGCGGAGAGGTATATCACGGCTATCAGGACAATCCTGGAAGAACGGTCAAGATCCCTACCAGCATCTTATTGGATTATACATCCTTCTCCTGAGCACATTTGCTCTTGCGAATCTCCACTCAAGCCAGCCAATAAAGGCAAGAGAGAGGTGGGAGCTCCGTTCCTCGTCAGTGTTCACTACGGCCGGCCAACAAAGGCAAGCCGGAGATGAGGAACAAGATTTCTCCCGGGAGATCGGGTCCGTGGGGTCGCTAATGCACATCAGTTCGCCACAAAACTGCCCTGCGGATTGTATTTCTCTTAGTCTGGCCCCTGACCCTAGGTATGTTACGACAAAGCAAACTTTACCGGTACAGAGCTAGGGTTTATTGGAGCGCGCAAGCCCCACCACGACGTCAACGTAGAGATACGGCGATGGGGTTGCCTTTAATTATTATTTCGTTTATTCATTGTTCTAACATATAAATTATATTTTTAAATATTTTAATAAAAAAACATTTAAAAATACAAAAAAATAGTGTCCCACCGGTATCGGGAACAGGGTCCAAGCTTTCGGCGGTCAGGGCTCCAGAGAAAGGACTCTCCTAAAAACAAGCCGTGTTCAGAAGTACCGCTTTCTGGATCAAGCCCTTGATCCAGCCGCCTCACGCGAGCCTCCTAAGGTGTTGGTCGAGGCTCTTGGCTATTAAGCCATTGGCTGACACGACTATCGGTACAATGATCGCCGAGTCTACATCCCACATGTCGACAACCTCGCGAGCCAAATCAATATACTTGATTTGTTTGTCTTTCTCGGCTTTCACGAGATTCTCGTCATGAGGGACGGATATGTCAACAATCATTGCACGCCTCTCGCTTCGGTCCACCACCACTCTATCAGGCTTATTGGCTACAATAGTCCTGTCAGTGATGATGGACCGATCCCAGTACAAAGTGATATGACCATTATCAAGAACTGGATCGGGCTCGTACCTATAGTACGGCACTTCCTATTCCACAAGAAAGTATTTCAGAGCAAGTTGCTGATTAATAATCCTACAAAGTTGTATCTATGCAAGTACTGGATTAGCTAGACGAAAACAACCAGAGATAATGTGACGAATTTGTTATGGTCAGGTGTATCACGAATACTACGACTTTGTAATTATGAACTGGTTAAGTTTTATTAATATAGCTAGACACAAGACAAGATGCCATGACACTCGGCATCGACACGTACATCGACAAATCAGTGACAGAACATAAGCTCACGCGCTAGTGTTGTACATTAGTACTAGTGACGTTCTCACAACATCCTCCTTATTTAGAAAAAGCTGAATGATTATAATTTTTACAACATGACAGAAATTACCTATTAACTTTAAACATATTGACTCGACTCAACAATAATATTTGACAACTTAATACAGACTCTTAAAGTAATTAGAAATAAAACAATTTGTTTATTTATGACTCCTAACCTATTCCAGATTTCACTAAATTATCAGTACTACAGTCATTTCTAAACAATATTATCTACTTGTCTAATTAAATAACAATTTTTATATCTACAAATCTAACCGTCTTGGTGGTCTTATGACTCTTCCAAACCTAGAGCGCATTTCACCTGAAGCTGTGCGTTTTTCAATAGACGGTGACACTGTATGTGTCTTAGGAGATGTCCTAATATTTGGACTTTTATGTAACACATCTTGAGATACAGCTTGGGATGTTGGTGGAGGCTTCAAAATATGCTGTCTATTTCTTCCTATGAATCCATCTGAACCTTCTACTGTATATGACCTAGGCTGATCACACTTAGACTTTACTGTGCCTGTGATCCATGGAGTATTTGGCATTTTCTTAAAATATACTTTCTCTCCTTCGTGTAGTTCTGGTAATGGTTTAGTCTTCTTGTCATAGTATTCTTTAATCTTATTTTTATTTTCTTCCTTAGTTATTATATATCCTTCAAATTTGACTGTTCTTGGTTTCAAGTTCTTCGTAACTGTTGATTTTATTTCGTTCTAAGAGAACGAGACAATAGTAATTGTGCTGGAGATGGTAGATTTCCTCTAGGTGTATTCCTGAACTGAAGCAAAGCAAGATATGTATCTGTTCCTGACTCTTCAGACTTGGTAAGTAAACGTTTACATATCTTTACTGCTGACTCTAACAACCCATTGGACCTAGGTATGTAGGGACTTGATGTATTCCCCATTCAAAAATAAAAATTTTAAACTCTACCGAATTAAATGATGACCCATTGTCTGAGAATAACTCAACTGGGATACCATGTCAACTGAAAATGCTTTTAAGACAAACAATTACTGTTTTGCTGTTAGTACTAGCCAATGACATTAATTCAATATAATTTGAGTATTAATCTTGTACTACAATGTATTTTTTTGGATTTATAATCCATAAAATCAATAGCAATTTTTTCCCATGGTAGTAAAGAAACAACATGTGGATGAAGTGGTTCTGGAACATTTGAACTTCTATATGACAGGCAAGTATGACAGGATTGTACAATATTTTTGATGTCTGTAGACCTAAATGGTCAAAAAACATGTCCTCTAGCAAACGACTTTGACCTCTCATCTCCCAGATGACCACTATGTATTAGTTTCAAAATATCTGGCCTCAATTTTTTAGGTATTACTATACTGTTACTTCTAAAATTAAATCATTTTCAGTATGTAAATCAAATATATATTGCCAATATTCATGCAAATCTTTGTGAACTTTTTTTTTTAAGATTAGAATATCATCAAATGACAAATCTCGCTCTTGGGTGGAGCGAGAGATAGTGTCAGACTTTTACTGACTAAAAACCCACTCTTGATCCGTTTTTGCCTTCATCCCGGGGCCCCGGGCTTCGCTTTCACACTACCCGAGGCCCCAGTAGGCTTCGACCCTGCTGGGCCCCTACGGTTTCGCTGACATCTCCTTGAGGCGCGCGTGGAACACCACCCATTGCTCGCCGTCCGCAAGCCCGCGCCTACGGTGGCCGGAAATCGGGATCGGAATCCCGGCGGCGGTTAGGGCGTGAGGCCCGTTGCCTCACGCGATCGGCCGCCTCCTTTGCTAGCATTACTGCTTCGCAGAAGGAAGCGACCGCCTGCCACTCCTCCTCACTCCAGACCATGGCCTGTACCAATGCCCGGCGCGAGAGATCACTGCCGCCGATCGCCCCCACGAGGACACGGCGTTGCTCTGTCCAAGCGGGGCACACCTCCACCGTGTGCTCCACCGTGCCCTCCGGGCGTTCCAAACAGTGGCGACACCCGGGCGTGTCTTCCGCACGAATTTGGTGCAGGAACCTCCCGAACTTACCATGTCCGGTGAGGACCTGCGTCATGCGGTAGGTAAGGATGCCATGTGGTCTTTCAAGCCACTCCTCAAAGAGGGGACTTACCGCCATAATTGTAGCGTGCCCAGCACTGGGTTGCGACAGTCGCTGTCGCCATTCCACCATGATATCCCGCCGGGCGCCGGTGTGGGCGCCCCATAAAGGGGCCATGGACCTAACATCTTTGTGAGCTTGAGCTTTACTTGACGGCCATCCTTTTTTACAATATGATTTTAATATTTGCAAGCTTTCATCTTCATTAGTACCTTTAATCAACCAGTGAAGACGTTCTGAAGAGACTGGTAATGACTTAATCAATAGATTTACATGCACAATGATATCATCATCTAATTCATCTGCACTTGTTTCAGATAGGGGAGCCCTTGACAAGGTATCAGCAATGTACATATTAATACCTTTCTTGTAAATTACATTTAGACTATTAGTTTGTATTTTCAACATCATTCTTTGAAGACGTGTTGGAACCTCGACTAATGGTTTTTTAAACAATGTTATTAAGGGAGCGGCCATCAGAGAGGAGTGGCGGCGCGTTGTGAAGCTTGCCACCAACACCTGAAGTGATGACCACGACCACTCTGTCAAGAGTGAAATCGACAAGGAAGAAGATTAAGGGAGCATGATCTGTCTCTACTGTTACAATTTGTCCATATATAAATTGATGGAACTTGATACAAGCAAACACTATTGCATAGAGTTCTTTTCCTATCTGAGCCATTTTTTGCTGAGAATCTGTTAGAATTTTTGAAGCATAATATACAGGATGTTGATTTTATAACAACACCGCTCCAACAGCACTGTTAATAGCATCAGCCTGTAGAACAATAGGATCATGCACATTAAAATGAGACAATACTGGAACTTGACAAATTAATTGCTTAAGACGACAAAATATTTTTTCATGGTTGGCAGTCCACTGCCAATCTGTAGACCTTTTCTGTAATTGACGAAGTATTTCAGTTTCACCTGCCATGTTTTTTATAAAAGGACTCAAATAATTAAACATGCCTAGAAATCTTTGTAGATCTTTTAGACAGGTAGGAGATGGCATTTCTTCAATTGCTCTGAGTTTATCTGCATCAGCTGTGATACGCTCTGCTGAAAAAATATGGCCAAGATACTTGACACTCTCCTTGGCATTTCAAAGACTTTATTGAGACGCTCATTATGTTGATTTAATGTTAACCCACTCACTAAAATATCATCGCTGTACACCGCTACCCCTGGTATATCACCAAATATTTCAGTCATCATTCGATGAAAATATTCAGGAGCACAGTTCACACCGTATGGTAGACGTTTAAAACGGTATCGACCAAAAGGAGTATTGAAGGTTGTGAGGTAAGAACTCTCCTCACTTAATTTGCACATCCAAAATCCACTGCTGGCGTCCAAAGTGGAATAAAATCTTGCTCCTGCCACCTTGGCACGGACCATGTCTACTGAAGGAATAGGATAATGTGTCCTATTGATTGCCTGATTCAAATTACGGGGGTCTAAGCATACCCTTAATTGACCATTCTTCTTTTCAACTAAAATCAATGAACTCACCCACTAAGAAGGCTAAAAAAACTAGATGAAAATGGAAAATAATAATAGAAAATGGATGTCATAACCAAGGTCAGGAAAGGACCTTGGTTATGACATCCATTTTCTCCATCTTCTCAAGCTCTTTATTCAGTCTATCATGTAATGCGAATGGTACCTTCCTTGGAGCATCTACTTTAGGCTGCACTTTAGGGTTTATACTTATCTGAAACTCACCAGGAAGACAACCAAGACCGGTAAATACAGAATTATTACATTCAACAAGATTATTTAAATCTTTATTTTGTGACTGACTTGTTTGTAAAGAACATGACTGACTTGACAATGACTGTGACTGACTTGAGACATTTGGACCTATTATTTGACTTTGACTGACTGCTATACAATTGACTGACATCACTTGATGTTGCTTGTAGTATGGACACAAAAACTCTTTTAATTAGACCAATTTCTGAGCAAGTCGCCTTACCTAGCATAGTTGGAGAATTCACATTTTTTAATTTGTTTTGACACACGAGAATCATTCAATTGGAATATATAATTCAAATTTTGTTGACCTAGTACTTCTAGACTGTTACCAGTAAATGACTTAATTTTTATATTAGTTTGTGACAATGAATTTTGTATATTAAGTGAATCATATATATTTTTTGATTATACAACTTATTTTTATTCTATTTATCTGTAAATTGATTGTCCATTCACTTGATACTATATTTGATGATTGAATATGACCTATAAACAGTTCATCTTGTTCTGACTGTTGTTGCTGCACATCATTATCCGATTGTACATACTTTACCGATCTTGACTTAAATGACCAACAACACACTGCAAAATTACCGATTTTTTCTCATTTTTTACAATTAGCACTTATTGCAGGACACTTATGACGATACTTCCTTTGACTGTTGACCATGACTTTGTTGACTTCGGGATTTTGACTTTGATGTTGACCTTTGACTTTTATTATATAGGACTGAACTTTGTTCTGCTGCCAGTTGATCTGTGTGGTACCTAGACGTAAGCATGGCTTTTACCATCGCTAGAGCTTTTTCTAGGTCCAACTTATCTTCCAGTAATAATTTTTCTCTGATATAATTATATTTTTGATGCATGTTGCGTATAAACATAATTTTAATTAGTCGTTCTTGTAACTGACCCAACTCACAGTTTTGTGATTTTAATTTCAGAACACATGCAAAGTCATCTAGTGTTTCATTTTCATTTTGTTTGTAAGTGAAGAAATTGTGACATTCATATGTGAGGTTAGCCTTCGGGGCAAAATGATTTTGAAACATTTCTATTACCTAGCTCATCGTATTTAACGTTATCCTCATTTTTGTTGAATGTGTTTGTTTATTTGTTTATTATTAAACATACATACAGCTATCATTACAGAACAATCCAATGCGATAGTGTAGTCAAAAATATAAATTACAATAACGATTTCATACAATTCCAATTCACAACATTTACAAAAATAAAAATAACTTAGTCAATATAATAAAAATTAATATAACATTCAATTAAAATAAAATATAAGGCAATTAATTATTAGAAGAATACAATTATTTAATTCAGTTAATTACACATACATATTTAAGAACAAGTCTAAAGCTTGGAAAAAATGGAAAAAGTATCAAAATTTATCAGATTACGAACAATTTTCGCTTTTTAGATCCCGTTTTCATGCAGAGTGTAAAAATTGTTATGACCGGTATATGAACTCAGTGGAAGATAGTATTAAAGTCAATATTAATTATTTTTGGAAATTTGTCGCAAACCGCAAGTCATCTAATGGTATCCCCTCAACAGTGCGCTACAAAAATCAATCTTCTTGCAGTCCTAGCGATATTTGTAATCTTTTCTCGGATTATTTCAAATCAGTTTATGAGTCTTCTACCGTGTCCAGTGAATCTTACACAGACTGGGAATGTTCCGAGGAAAGCACTGTGGTGAATAGTATTCAATTTACTACTCAACAGGTATTGAGTCACCTTGAATCCCTAGACCTATCAAAGGGACCAGGTCCTGACAGTCTTCCTGTAGTATTTCTTAGAAAAACTGAAAAAAATATATGCGTTCCCCATATATGCGTATGCGTACAAATTATTTTTAATCGATCTCTATCTGAAGGAATCTTCCCTGATGTTTGGAAGCAAGCAAACATAATGCCAGTATATAAATTGGGCCCTAAAGATGACGTTGAAAACTATCGCCCAATATCGATATTGTCGGCCTTGTCGAAGGTTTTTGAGAGACTTGTGCACGGTGAACTTTATCCCTTACTTCATAGTACTATTTCGCCACAACAGCACGGTTTCGTTAAAAGAAGATCTACTGTAACTAACCTTGTAGCATACCTTGACTATATTTTTAATACTATGGATACTGGTGTTCAAGTGGACTCGGTTTACACTGATTTTCAGAAGGCTTTTGACAAGGTCGACCATGAACTGTTGCTGAGAAAGATTGCGTTCAACGGTATACGTGGTAACTTGTTGAGATGGTTCTCGTCATACGTTTCCAAAAGAACGCAGCGCGTAGTGATAAACGGCTACCAATCAGCCAGTATACTCGTGACGTCAGGTGTTCCTCAAGGATCGATTTTGGGACCCCTGTTATTTGTATTATTCATAAATGACATAGGAACATGTTTTCGAAATTCAAAATTTCTATTATACGCAGATGATTTGAAGATATTTAGGCCGATTAAAAACATTAAAGATTGTCTCGCTTTACAATATGATTTAAATAGATTATCTGAATACTGTGTGCGTAACAAACTTAAACTTAGTGTCCCAAAGTGTTGTTGCATAAGTATCACCAAAAATAAAAACGTCTACAGGTACTGTTACTCCCTAAATGATATCGCACTTAACAGAGTGCGTGATCTGGGTGTAGTGATTGATGATAAGCTCCATCTGGAAACACATGTCAACAGAATTGTTAGCAGAGCCTGGCGAATGTATGGTTTCATTATGCGGTCAGCCACTAATTTCGTTCGCCCCCAGACCTACTTACTTCTATACAAAGCCTTAATTAGATCTCAATTAGAGTATGCAGTCGCGGTGTGGAACCCCCTCTACAATAAATATTCTGCATGTTTGGAAAGGGTACAAAAGAAATTTTTAAAGTCAATGAATTATAAATGCCTTCATTCCTCTGCGTCGTATGTTGACTTATTGAGGAGATACAATCTTGTAAGCCTTGCTAGTCGGCGAATATTTCTGGAGACTATGCTTCTATATGACCTCTGCAATAATGCTTATGACTGCTCCGATATTTGCAACAGGATTTGTTATTTAGTTCCCAGAAGAGTACAAATGCGTGCGGCGCGTAAGCAGTCATTTTTTGCAGTAAAATCTTGTCGAACGAATGCTGGTGTGCGTGCACCATTGCGCCGTCTAACCGACAATTATAATAAGTATTTTCTCCAAATCGACTTATTCTGTACGACCCCCGGACGTTTTCGAAATTCCGTTCTCAAAGCAATCAAAGAATTTGACTCCTTATCAACTCTGTAGAAGAAGTTATTATAATTATAAGTAATTAGTGCTATATGCTTATCTTCTTCAATTTAATGTATTTAATAATAATAGTGTGCTTATTTATATGTCATTTAATAATAATGCTAGTCTTAATTTTATTCAATTTTGTCTAAATATTTTTATATATCGAATTGTAATGTATGTAACTAATTTGTCTGAATTGTTTTTATTCTAATGTAATTTAAGAGATTGCATTCATTTTTAATCTATTTTGTTGAACTTTATTTTAGTAAATAATATTTTTGTCAATTTTCAATCAAACGCGTGATTTATATATTTATGATTGTTGCGAATAACGCTGTTGATTGCATAATTGTTAATTTTAAGTTTTTTTTTTTGTTATTCTCTATTATGTAATTGTTTGTTATTCCAAATAAATCAAATTAAAATTAAAAATTAATTATTATTATTATAAAATAAAAAATGTAATGTAACTTTTGCGAACTCGCTCAGTGAACATGAGAATATATCAATTCTATCAGCCACCAGGTTTTGTGTGCGCATTGCCCTCGAGAATGGGACGTTGACCACCAGCTTGGTGCGACCGCGCGGCAGTGCGAACAAATCCGGCCGTCTGCGACGATGAACGTACCCATCGGGCACGCACAATCCCATTTTCTGCAACACACCCGGATTGTTTGTGTTGCCCCGGAACACTCCTAGAATATACGATACCAACGCTAGATCCCTTCGTGTTAAAGATGTCTACCCCTTTCTCTCCTATTACGTGAAGAAATAGGGCTACCTTTCTAGCGTCACTTTCCTCGTCGAAGCCAGACGCGCGTAAATAAAGTTTAAACGCCTGCACCCACTTTTTCCACTGCTGGGCTAAATTGCCGCTCATTCTCCCGGAACGGTGACATGCCTGTCGGCGCATCACTACGGATGGCCACAGGAAGGTCCGCGCGGGACGCGGGGAACAACCTTTGCCGCTCACGCGCCGGCACTCGGCTCACAGACGCGGTTCGCTATAGCTACTTGGCACGACATTGTAATCGACGTAATTTAAAAATTAAAATACAGTCCACGTTTTATTTGTAGTCCCTTAAAGGCCTATCCATTGGTCCTTCGGCCTTGCGAACGTAATAACACAAAGCCAGTTCGTATATTTCGCCGAAACAAGATCGTCGAATCCGTCGTCGTCGCCGTGTGGACTTTGCCCTCGGCCACGCGGTTTGGAAGAAGTCGTACTCATAGCAGCCTGCATGAAGAAGCCGAAGTCATTCTTTGGGAGTATAATACAGTATTTGAGTGAGTTCGTTCCAATTAACTATATTCCTGCTTCATTTCCTGCCGTAAGTACATACAGTGCATTCATATCGCTTGCGAGTTGCTTTTTTGCTCGTTGCAAATAAATAACGACATACGCATAGCCTAGCATTCGCACACCACGTGTTAAGTACTTGACCTTGACTCGGAATTTTATTACCTGCTTGCATCGGTCCCTTTGTTGCGCACAGCTGTTCTTTTGTATTGGAATAATCCTTCATTCTAATAAAAAGTACTTATTGTCCGCTTTGATTTAAAATGGCAGATATTAAAACACTGTTGAAGAAACGTAGTCCCACCAAATAAAAAATGACCATTTATTCCAATCATCTCAATTTAATTAAAAGTATTCCCGATTTATCTAATGTACAGCGCACGGACATAACGGAGCGTTTTAAAAGATTTTATTCCCTACATGATGAATTTGACAATTTACAGACACAAATTGAAGTGCTTACTGATGATCAGAGTTCACCGAGCGTGAGGAATTTGCCCGCCAGTACTTCAACCTGGTGGCAGTCACACGCGACCTGCTTGGTACTTCCGCCAGCGATGCGGACTCTGAGGCGGGCTTCAAGGATGCTAACCCAGGTGCACATGATTCAAACAGGAATAGTTTTGTTCGTTTGTCCGATATAGATTTACCTCATTTCGATGGCGACTTCCAATGCCGGTTCGAATTTAGAGACACATTTACGTCATTGATCCTCGACAATCCTAGTCTCAATGATATTGATAATTACTTGCGGCTTTCATTGCAAGGAAAAGCTGCCTCAGCCATTAAAAGCATAGCTTTTAAAGATGACCAGTACCAGGTGGCATGGGGCATATTGTGTGAACGATTCGATAATAATCGCAAGTTGATTAAACACCACATACAAGCACTGTTTGATATTGAGTCATTACAAAGGGAATCGAGCGTTTCAATTAGAAATCTTGTAGATACAATTAATAAAAATATTAGGGCACTGCTTTACCGAGGCTATAGACGCTTGGAGACTCGCTTGCCCGAATTCCAAACAGCCCGACAACCTTTCTTCCCAAAGACGGTGGGATGAGCCGCTATGCCAAGTAGTTCAAGAGAATCTGTTGGCAACATCTGTGACTACTGCAGAGCGTGCACGCCTGCTAGCTGTGAGGGAGTGGGAGTCGGGTCTCTGGCTTCATGCATTACCGTCGTCGAACATAGGCACCTTGTTCGACGATACTACCTTCCGCCTCGCTGCTTCCCTTCGTCTTGGCGCTCCTTGTTGCTCTCCTCATCGCTGCCACTGTGGCGAAGTTGTCAACAGCCTCGGACATCACGGTCTGTCATGCAGCCGAAGTGCGGGCCGCATAGCGCGACACGCGAATATCAACGACATCATCCGACGTGCTCTTGTCACCGTCGGCGTTCCGGCCGTATTGGAACCTCATGGCCTGGCACGCGACGATGGCAAAAGACCGGACGGTATGTCTTTATTTCCATGGAAGATGGGTAGGCCTTTAGTGTGGGATGCAACTTGTGTCGATACTCTTGCGCCATCTCATCTTCCTAGCTCGTCGTGCTGTGCTGGTGCTGCCGCAGCGGCTGCAGAGAACCTCAAGCGGCGGAAATATAATAACCTTGTTGGTAGTTATATTTTCGAGCCGTTTGGGGTTGAAACTCTCGGATCGTGGGGTCCGAGTGCTCACAAATTATTTAAAGAACTTTCAAAACGCCTTGTTGACACTTCGCGTGACCCAAGGGCTGGCTTTTACTTCGGACAAAGGATAAGCATTGCCATTCAGCGTGGCAATGCCGCCAGTCTTTTGGGTACATTACTAGTCGACAGCGATGTGGAGGAGTTTTTCGACGCCGTACTTTAGATTGCTTTTTTTTTAGTACTTTAGGGCTTTTATTTTTATTTTGTAAGTTAGTTTTAATTACGTTATTATTAGATTTAAATGTATATAATATTATAAAGTATCATTAACCAATAAAAAAAAAAAAAATTT
Source organism: Mythimna pallens (assembly GCA_961205895.1). Taxonomy (NCBI): domain Eukaryota; kingdom Metazoa; phylum Arthropoda; class Insecta; order Lepidoptera; family Noctuidae; genus Mythimna; species Mythimna pallens. The sequence continues at coordinate 5,630,997 of OY540824.1, forward strand.
AGGGCACTTACAATATTAGAAAGACCCACTGCACTACAGCATTGGGACGATCTAATCATTTATGTCATGGCCAAAAAATTAGACATTACAACTAGTCGTGACTGGGAAGAATAGCAACACTAAGTTGAAAGATGGTCCCACTTTAATTGAATTTTGATCCTTCTTAAACAGGAGAGCAGACTGGTTGGAATCGTATGAGTCGAATATTGGTTCTCTTCAAAACGAAACTGTTGTCGCCATTAATAATAATCACTTAAATACAAATAATTCTTCAACTACTTTATCTACTACAAATCAATCTACAACAAAAAATATTTAAAAAAATAGTTATAATAATAAAGTAAATAAATGTCCACTTTGCTCTCAAGCACATAACCTTTTCAAGTGGGTTATCAATAGAAAACCGCTCACAAAAGGCAAAAGATTACAATTTTTGTCTAAATTGCTTACGCTTAGGACATTCTGCAAAGCATTGTAAACTGTCTCATTGCAAATATTGCAAAATAAAGCACAACATGCTTTTACATTTAGAAAATCACGAAACCAAACCCGACTTAAATCCATTGCCATCTGCTTCGCCTACTACGACAAATGTTGCACCTACAGCCAATTGCTTGCAGCTTGCTACTTTTGCGCATGTTTTACTGTCCACAGCCCTGGTGAACGTGACCAGCAGCGTGACGGGTAAGAAGTACACTGCGCGTCTACTGCTGGACAACGGTAGTACAGCGAACTTTATCACGAGGAATTTAGCGGAGATACTGGGTTAGTCACGACACGGTATCAGCACCAAGATAACGGGTATCACATATCCACTAGTACACAGTCTTGTCACCTTGCCATAGAGTCTTTATGCTGTGCATACACTGTAGATATCGAGTGTCACATTTTGCCCGAAATTACAAAAGTTCTACCATCGTCGTTCATACATATCAATCACGTCCCTATTCCTTCAGGTCTTAAACTAGCAGACTCGAACACATTAAAATAGACGTAATGCCAATTGAATGAAATCGGTAGATTTTTATCTACCTGTGTTAAAAGCGTAAGGTTCATTATATGCCATTATTGCAAAATGGTTTGGCATATTTAGTCCGCTGCTGAGGACGTGAATTTAACTCTATCAGCCCGTCAGCTATGTCGGCCTGCGAGAGCAAACTGTCCTCATTGAAGGTTTAAGAACTCAGTGTCTCGGAGATCACATAAGATTCGGTCCCGGTCGTCAGACTGACACATCTGATTGTCGTTACGGGCTCGATACTTAAGTCGGACATCTGAGAATATCAGTATTTCCATGAAGAACAGGGATTATACTGCATCAAATCGAACATCGTCTCTCTGGGCCTCGGAGAACACGTAGGTTCAGACTGTCAGGCAAATACCTCTGACAGTTGATACGAGCTAACATTATGTCGTTGCTTCTGGGTGTCACTCTAACATTTTTGGTGGATGAAGCTATTTAAACTGAAAATTTTTAAAAAAAACCTGACCACACCCTTCCAAGATGGTGCCGTGCAAAACGTATCGTCGCCTGCAAACAATTCATTTGTCGGATCAGGACACCTGAAGCCATAGGATCTGAAAAACAATAATATGCCAGTAACGTGGAAAAATATGATAACGCAACTAAAAATTTATCTACGAGCTAACAATTTAGGTAACGAAGCAGAAAGCTGTGAGGTCAGACAAGCAGCACGCAAGCAGGCATGCAGCATGCAAGCAGGCATTCAGCATGGAGGCATGCAACATGCAGCAAGCATTGTTTTGCAGCTTCAACTTGCCGGCCAGCCTCAGCCGCTGAAATCGGTTTTGCAGTGCTTCGTTTCTGTCACTAAATTTTGTAGCCTTTTTATGACACTATATTAAATTAAAATTGAAAATGCTACCAAGTAACCGTCTATATACTCGTGACGATAATCAAATACATTAACAGATTAAAAAATAAGATAAAATGGATGGGTGTTCATTTATTTATCATACCTACCATATTAGGTTTTTAATTTTTTCAATAACCTATTTTACTCGGGACGATGCAAGAATTTTAACGATACCTCTGTAACGTTGTATAGTAAATCTCAACGTTCCTGACAAAATTATCAAAGCAACCTGCGGTAAAGACTTGCACTGATCAACAAAAATATTAGCAGGAACCTTACAACCTAATAACTTAAAATAAATAACAAACATAACAGAACAGTTTGTAGGTGATAATATTAATAAAATAAACTAAACCTAATCTATAACTATATACACACTATAGAAAAATCGACTAGTAATTATAAATTATGGTTCCAACTCGCTAACTCGCTTCCCGTGTGGCGGTAATTACACATAAAAAAAAGAATTTATTAAGATCCAAGACGACTAGGCTTTTGCAGGACGCACGGTCATTGTCGATCGGACATATCAGCCGTAATACACGTTCACACGCTCTTTATTATACTTAGCGTTTGTCATTTTACGTGTTTTTAAATATTCCCGGCATTGATCTCAACGACTTACAAGTGTGATCTTTTTAAAAAGACTAGCTTCAGTTTAACCCCGTATTGGTTAAGTGTTGACAATTACTTTTTTGCTTAATCATGCTGGATACGGCCATTACATGACAAGAATTGTATCACCCATTTTTGTATCTTCTGTTGGTGTTTTAATTCTGCATTATTGTGTTGTTCATTAGTGCTTACCAGCTTTAAGCGTAGTTTCTTTTTTTCCCGCTCCGGTTCTGATTGTGACATGCACACGCGCCTTGTACATCCTCTGCCATGCGCATACGCACTGTTGCGGTCACAATCAGACAAGGATAAGCCGGGAGACAAAGAAACGTATTCGTTTTTTATGATGGAATAAAGAAACTCACATACATACATCATACCTGGAATAAAGAACCCTGAAACCATAGCACTTCTTTTTTAAGCAGACGTGTAAAAAGATTATGCCAAGTGTATTATGCGAAATAAATTTTGGAGTATCAAGATTCTGCCAATCATTCTGTACATCACAACAGAGTTTATAATGTTATATCACGCATGAAATTGGGACATTGCTTAGCACCAGCTCACCTGTATAATATGTTCGCATAATCAACAATAGCCGATGTTATGACTGTGGTGCAGAGGATGCTGATTTGGATCAGGTAATCTTACAGTGTTCAAGTTTTAACATTCATCGTTTTATTTTGGTCAGTGAATTGAGTTAACTTCAAAAAAACGACAGTGACATTCAAAGTGAACATCAGAGTGTTCACTTTGAATGTCATACAGGATTTATTAGCAAATTAGATTTATTTTAGTGTGCTGTATAAATATGTTTGTAATAATATACATCTATAATAATTAATTTAATAAGCATATAAATGTATATATATCGCGTAATGACGATCATAACGCGGGAAATTTAAATTAAAGAAAATTAGGTATTTTTCTTTACATGTATATAATTAATAACCCTCTAAAATTTTTATGTAAATAATTATTAGTGATTTTTGAAATCTATCTTAGATTTTATACTGCTACTTTAATGTAATAAATTGTTTGAATGAATCAGTATTTTGATGACAACCTGAAATTTGTACAAGATGACGGGATATTGTATTTGACAGGTCAAAAGTGGCTGATTTCTAGTAAGATGATTACTTACTTTATATCCAGCGCTAGACCATTACTGACTACCAAAGCTCACGTAAGTTAGTATTAGTATTGCTAATAGTTGTATTGATTCTGTGTGTGTCATACTGTGACTTGATTCTAATTATGTTATTGGAACAAACTATAATTAATGATATTGTAAAATGTGTCTATAAAATACAATATTAGATATATAAAATATGATTAGAGCTTCCGAATATTTTCTTGCCTGTTCTTTTCTTTGACAACCTAGTTTTCGAACGAGCAACTGGTTATTCAATTAATTGACAAGCCTATTTCAAATAAATACTTTGTCTTGTCTTTCTGTACTTTTCTTCATAAAACCCTTTTCTTACGCACCACCGTCATAGGAACTTCGTTGACGTCGTGGTGGGGCTTGTTTGCTCCAGAAAACCCTAAGTCTGTATCGGCAGAGTTTGCTATGCCGTAGCACAACTAGGGTGAGGGGCCAGACTAAGAGAGATACATTGCGCAGGGTAGTTTTGTGGCGAACTGTTGGGCATTAGCAACCCCACGAACCCGACTTCCCGGAAGAATTCTTGTTCTTCATCTCCGGCTTGCCTTTGTTGGCCGGTCGTAGTGAACACTGACGACGAACGGAACTCCCACCTCTCTCTTGCCTTTATTGGCTGGCTTGAGTGGAGATTCGCAAGAGCAAATGTGCTCTGGACAAGGATGTATAATCCAGTAAGATCAGCATCTTACTGGATTGTACATCCTTCTCCTGAGCACATTTGCGCCATTCCCTACCAGCGTAGATCCCTACCAGCGTAGGGATCTTGACCGTACTTCCGGGATTATCCTGATAAAGCACCTCAGTATATGTTGCCTTCTTGTTGCTACGTCACTTCGTACTAGCGACTCATTTATTGAGTGTGCAAGTCAATAAATGGGCCCCTAGTCTTTTTATCGATGGAAAATAATAACATTTTTCAGGCAGGGGCCATATTCTTAACATAGTTCCTGGTAACCAGTCCACTTAAGACAACAAAAACCATATCCCCTCATTAACCGGGGGTTGTCCTTGGATGCACTAGCATAGCTTACAGGGATAATCGCCGGTTGGTACCACGTTTCTTATAAGCGTATAAGTTAATAAAATAAACTAAACCTGCGAGTTGGTTTCGACTCCTCGTACGCCTTCCAAAAGTCCAGGACCCCAGGGTTGTAAGATATAATAACTCATAACGAAATAATAATAATATTCCACAACTATCACACAACACCATCTAGTCCCAAGCTAAGCAGAGCTTGTGTTGTGAGTACTAGACAACAGATAGACATACTTATATATTTCTAAATACATACATATTATAGATAAATTACACCCAGACACAGAACAAATGAATGATCACAAATGTTTGTGTGATGAGCATGAGCTCAAGCTCAAACAAACATTTGTCCTGGGTGGGAATCGAACCCACGACCTCCGGTATAGCAGTCAGGGCCACTAGACCAACAGGCCAGTTAACTTTGATATACAGTAACCGTTATCCATCTTGACATTTTAGTATGATATGTATGTAGATATAAATATATATCCATATAGTTACCTGCATACTTCTAACATTAGAAGTGGGATAGAGCTCTGGCTTACATAACTGATTTTTGATGACTTTTATTTTGTTTGTTTTCATGAACTATGTTGGAGTATTGTGTGAACTTTTGACGTCGAGTCTACTACCATCAAAAAGATGACATCACGATGTCGTCATACCGCCCCGAACAACGGCACTGCGAATCTACAAGATGCAACTCTGTAGATCTAGAAGCTGCACGAGCAATGTAATTTGAGCGAGCTGTGGATCTTCAACCTACTGCATCAGCACTGGTAAAATTGTAGCAAGTATTTGTAGTTAGTTGCTAAACTTGATAAACCTATCTCGAGGATGCAAATATCTGAATGTTGAGTATCTTAAACAATCTCAAATCGTTTACCAGGGACATAAGTTGTACAAAAAGATTGTGCATAGCTGTTATATTCGTATAAGGGGGTAGTCCGTATCTATTTGTTATTAGTTGGCTATTTGAAACAAAATGGCAATATTTTGCTAAAGCTGTCTCATCGTATTGAGTATTTGACATTTGTTTCTTTAAATCTATTTCATGAATGACAATAAGTTCATCAAAGCGTTTATTTGATTCAAAATGTTCATAACTATTTTGATCACTAGAGGGTATTTTTACAAAAAGTGCACGTAACTTATAACGGAAACAGTTGGTATCCATATCTAAAAGTTGATTAACGTAACACCTACCTTATAAAGAGAATGGAGTTACAGTTTACTGGTAACTCAGTTAGTAGTATTAATGAATGAAATTAGAAGTTGATGTGAAGCAAAGTAAACAATCCAATTGAGTTCCATTCTGCGCAACTATTTAAGACACACATCTAAGAATTTATCATATGCACAGAATCCACTTCTTTAGTGAATTTTGAAATCCTGAATTATGTTCCTGTAAAAACTCATGTAATAAAATGTATGCTATGTATATAGGAATCAAATGAAACAAGGTTATTTTAAATTAAAACATTTATTAAATAAATTATATCAATACACGGGAAGAGCGCTTAGGAATAGATAATAACAAAGTAAAATAGCATAATGGCCAATGTTCACTAACTTCACAATGTCTTTCGCACAAACCGTAAAGGATGGGCCGATGTTTAAAGGACTTTTCTCCCCCGACATTTGGTTTCAGCTTCTGCCCCTAAAAATCATGGAGAATTTAGATGCCACCCAATTTTAGGCAATTTCCGAGTGGACAAGCACCCGAAAAGAAATAGCCAGGTTCGAGGACGACTTCAAAAGAAAGAGAGAATGAATCAAAGAATTGGTAAGTAACCACCCAACCATGCCCTTTATATTCTGGGGAATATGGGATGGGTTGAAGGGCAACGTTTCCAAAAAGACTAAGCAATTATCGTCTTCGAACGGGAAAGGGATTACCACCAAAGAGACACAGGAGGCCGGGATCTTGCACGGAGGCGCAGAAGAGATGTGACCACCCAGATATCCCCGCTAGAGGAGACTGTCAACCGGGTCAGAAAACGGTGACACGTTTAAGCGAAACTTCGCGGGGCAGTTACGGAATCCTTAATTTAGGGCCCAACTGGATCGGGCCCTGAGGGAGGAGGAGCGAACAGAGAGAGAGATGGGAGTCATCTCGGGGATGCTTCGGAACAGAACCAGAAGTCGCTCACTAGTGTAAATTCTTCCTTTTCAGATGTTTTCAGCAAATTTATTAAAATATTTTCAAAAACAGTATGATTTAGGTTCAAATAAATTTGATGAAAAATCACAATAAAATCACTTATATAATACTACCCACAAAAACGAATATGAAGCGAGGTTTTAAACGTTCAAATAGTGAAGATATTGTAAGTTTGTTTTTAAATTATGATTTAGTTTTGGCTGCAAAATATTAATAACAAACATAATATAATACATTAATAATAAAATATTAAAAACATACGGTGTTTATCTACCGTGTATCTGCCGTGTCCGAGGTGGTAGTGACGCTAACGAAGCGGACTTTATTTTTTACACGGCCGATACAAATCGTGCCTGAGCTTGTTCACTACTGACAATTGTGTTGCCGATGCCATTGCCTAGGGCAGTCCCATCAAAAATGTTGGAGTGACACCCAGAAGCAACGACATAAACATAGTGTTAGCTCGTATCAACTGTCAGAGGTGTTTGCCTGACAGTTGGGACCTACGTGTTCTCCGAGGCCCAGAGAGACGATGTTCGATTTGATGCAGTATAATCCCTGTTCTTCATGGAAATACTGATATTCTCAGATGTTCGACTTAAGTATCGAGCTTGTGTTAGCCCGTAACGACAATCAGATTTGTCAGTCTGACGACCGGGACCGAATTTTATGTGATCTCCGAGACACTGAGTTCTTAAACCTTCAATGAGGACAGATTGATCTCGCAGGCCGACATCGCTGACGGGCCGATAGAGTTAAATTCACGTCCTCAGCAGTGGACTAAATATGCCAAACCATTTTGCAATAATGGCATACAATGAACCTTACGCAATGCTTTTAACACAGGTAGATAAAAATCTACCGATTTCATTCAATTGGCATTACGTCTGTTCTAATGCGGTACATATTTCTGTAGGATACAACTATCCTTTTTTTAGCGGAAGATCATCAAATGACTCCTTCCGTTCTGGGTAGAGCAAGAGGGAGCACTTTTAATAACTAAAACCCCCCTGTGTTTCTTGCCTTTTGGGTTCCAGGGCCACGGTAACTCTTTCGAACAGACCCGTAGCTCTGGCAGACATAGGCCCTATAGTAGGCCCTGTCTATTTTGCAGACATCTCCTCTTTAAGGCGCGCGTGGAACACAACGCGCCGTCGACCTGAGCCAGGTTATTCACCGTCCGCAAGCCCGTGCCTATGCTGGCCGGGAATCACCCAGTGACACCCGATGCCGAGGGCATTTCATGCGGCGGTTTGGTCGTAAGGCTGTTTTTCCTTCATGCTTTCCGTCACCTCGAGTCGCGACTGTCTGATGACTATCGCAACCAAGAAATATCGATCTTTCCGACGAAAGTAAAGGAAGCAATGAGCGGGAGGCTCGTAACAACTGCCAAAGAAGTTTGTCTGACAGCCGGGACCGACGCCCTAACGTGCTCGCCGAAGCACGGAGCAATCACATCGTGTGAAAAGCAGTCACAAGTAACCTGCCGGTTAGTAACCTGCCGGTTAAGTTATATCTACATTTAAATTTCTCTAAATCGTAAACATTATACTATTTTTCAAGCACAGGATTTTGATCTGAAGTGTTAGTGACCTTACATAAAATATTGATTAGTATCCACTATTAAAACCTAAAATATAATTTACGTGTCGTTACTAGTAAATCGTGAGCCTTACTATATCTTCAAGTGCGTCAGTCAACCGTCCGCATCTTTGCACCTATTCAGTTTTATGTTCTCAAGCGGTTTTTCGTAAACCCTTTGACCTTGAGTTGTCGGTTGTCATTTAATTAATTGTTCAATGGTCTGTGAAAGTATTCAACAGCATTTCAAGACTTTTTCGTTTTGCAATAGACAACCGACTTATATTTTATCGTTATGGTTGCCAAGAAGGAGGTGGGTCTTCGGACCCCAAAAAAGAATGATTTTAAGTTGATTTTGTTTCCAATTAGAACTAAACTTGCGGGGCCCGCAATAATAAAAAAAAGCCTGCAGTTCTTCTCACCCGGGCGTTCGTCCGTTCATTCGTCTATCTGCCATAACAAGTTAACCCGCCCCCTTAATATCAATCTCGTTATAAAAGACCCCCCTCTCTTCTGTAGGTACGTAGGTGCATTAAGATTTGGACTAAGTTTTTTATTTAGTTGATTGTTTTTTTTTTTTTTTTTCACTACTTATTACTACTCCGTTACATTTAACGTAACGGAGATTTTCACAGAGTTCGTCCTTCACTCGTATTTTTTTTTTCTAAGTTGGAATTTATTTTCGTGGCCTTCAAATATTACAAAGAACATTTTTATTACTGTCACCTATTATTCGATCTTGATTATTATTCGAGATTTGCATAGTTATTGATATTATTTTTAAATCTAAGCTCTAGTCCGACCACATTATAACTAAAGTACAGTAAATGATCGGTTTTTTTTTAAACATTTTTCTTATTGCAATATCCTCCGAGTCATGCAGGGTATACAAGAAAGAGGAAAGGTACCAATTAAGGAATATTGTAATATTTCTAAAACCAAACGCTGAAAATATTCCAAATGTATGTCACGTTACTCTTAGCGGACGGCACACAAGCCGTCAAACACGGGTGTGTTTGGCGGCCTGTGCGTGTCATTTACTAGGAAATAGACTGCCGTAAATAGCAAATTAATTTGCTGTAAAGGAGGGTAGAAAGAAAATTGTCAGAAGTGAAGCTAAAGAGATAGATGAGAAAGCTAAGGACAAGATAGAAAGAGTGTCATCCTTTCATTATGGAATCCGGTCAAGTACTATTCAAGGCTACGATCGTCCAAATTGACTCTGTCCTTAGTAAGGAGAAGTAGGAAAGAAGAGAAAAGAATTAAATAAAAATGAGAAGAGTTAATTAGATCAGAGGTTGAAAGGAGATACTCAGGGTACCAATGAACCATACATTTTTGAAGTTCTGAATTTAGATAATGGCGAATATTAAATTTTAAATCTTAAACCGACCAACTTATTGAATATACTTACATAATTTTACTAGCGCATGTTTTTATGTTTTTTTTCTTGGTTTTTTTTTTAGCTTTTTTTATCGTTATATAACTTAAAAGTAGTTAAATATACTATTTGTACTTAACTTATAATTTTATACCAACCGCCAGTTACGTGTATGTGCCGATCACAACTACTTTTATTAAACGCGACCGAAATGATTAGATACTTTCAGAGATGATCCGATCGGTACGCGAGCATAATGTGATATTTTACGTATTTATGTTTAACACTGCTGTTTTGCAACCTTGCAGGGCTTCCAGAACAAATACCAGTTCTTATCAGGTGATTATATAATCTCCTTTGAAAAAAAAAACCATTCCCTTATTTTATTTATTACATTATTCTATTATAAGTTACTAGAGTTTATTTTTGAGGTATATCATGTCGTGATAATTTACGCACTATGCTTACCAAAGTTCTTAATATAAATGTACGAAACTTTAAATAAATATTATAGGCTGAATTTATCGGTATTTTCTATTATAGATTCGGAAATTGTTTTGTCGAGTAGCCTTCCAGAATTTAGTGAATCTGGTTTGAGAAGATTATAAACAAGGATGGAAATTGCAGAAAAAAAGTAAATGGATGGGTATGGAAGGTGATGAATTTGTGGTTGTTATAAATTGTAGGTTTTAAAATGTAATTACTATTTAGAACTTAGCTACGAGCATAACAATTACGTCCGTTAGTTCATATAAGGCGCGCAGATATTATTCGCGTAGATAGCGGGTACGTCAATATCATGTAAATATCTGGTGCGAGGATATCAATTGCGTAGCTGTCTAATGCGCGAGTATCGAGTGCGCAGTCGTCTGGTGCGCGGATATCGAGTGCGCTGATATCTGGTGCGCGGATACAAAGTGCGCTGATATCTGGTGCGCGGATACAAAGTGCGCTGATATCTGGTGCGCGGATATCTAGTACGCAGATATCGGGTGCGTGGATATAGAATGCAAAAGTCTGGTACGCGGATATCGAATGTGCAGATATCAGGTGCATAGATATCGAGCACGCAGACGTCTGGTGCGCTGATATCGACTGCGCAGATACTTGAGACACGAATATGCAGATTTTATTAAAGCGCGGATATGGAATGCGCAGACATCTAGTGCGCGGATACGGAATGCGCAGACATCTAGTGCGCGTATATAGAGTGCGCAGATATCTATACTAACTATATTTTATCGATCTTAATAATAAATATTACCTAATAAAGTCAGTGGTGGCTGCAGAACCTATCAGTAGTATTATACTAGACCTTAATTGGGCGCGGATATCGAGTGCGCAGATGTTTGGGGCGCGGACATCGAGTGCGCAGATATCCAGGGCGCGTACATCGAGTGCGCAGATATTTGGTGCGTGGATATCGAGTTCGCTGATTTGATGCGCGGATTTCGATTAAGCACATATTTGGTACGCGGATATTAAATACGAAGATATTTGGTACGCTGATATTAAATGCGCAGATATTAGGTACGCGGATATTTGGTGTGTGTATATGTAGTGCACAGATACCTATACTAACTATAATTTATCGATCTTAATAATAATTATTACCTAATAAAGTCATTGGTGGCTGCAGAACAATTATTATTACACTAGACTTAATAATAATATTACACTAAACTTCCGAAACATAATCATAATCTACGAGTAAATGTCGGCGAAAGAGATGTTTAATTTCAATGACGAGTGAAGGTACGAACTCCATTCAACCAACCGTTTTCACTTGAATCTACTTAACGTCGCGGAGCTAAGACACACTTTTCTAACAAGGTTTCAAATTATGGTTTAAATCTGTAGAAATACAATTACTTTTGAATATTAATACCTGCTTATTTAGTATCTTAAGCTAAATGAGTATGAAATGTGAAAACATATTTACTAAGATATCGTAAAATAAGCACATTAAAATATTTTATAAGAAATGAATGATATTTATGAAGCTATACGCTTACTAATTAACTAATTTTTTTCTGCTTTTTGTCTAATTTTTAACTTTTTTTATTGTTTTATGTAGTTTTCACACCTTTTTTTATTAACCTATTTTATTTTAACATAATAATAAACCAATTTTAGATTAACACTCAATTCCTAGATGTTGTCTCTTAAAACCCTCAAACCATTCAATCCTCTAGTTATTTAACTCATCGGATTGGCAAATATCACACGTACGGTTATTGCAAACGTTATAAGTGACGGCAAGCCTAAGCCGGTCACAGCATCTGGTGACAAATTGGGCAAGAAGCACGAACACATTACGAACGTCAGTGGTGTCCGTGTTAGAAAGATCAATTTTGCAAATTGAGAAGATGATAACTCTCAAATAGATGATATTGTTGCAAAAGATCGAAAGCAACCAGTTCGGTTGTGATTCTTTACTCTCCATTGTAGTAAAACCTTCAATCCCGCCTATCCGAGATCTTGTCGTTCGTGTGATATTGTTGTTACGTCTGCCTGCCTATATTTTCTCTGCTTATCCAAAAACAATTCTCATCTTTACTTTCATCGTTCTGTTAAATCCCTTAGTCGCCTTTTACGACACCCACGGGATGAGAGGGGGTGGTCTATTCTTTGCCGGGTACCACACGGCCACTATTATTCACACTGTCATGTTGTTGGCGCACATTTGTAACGCATTTAATTATATACATTTAGCTCTGGTAGTTCAAAACTTGGCTATTTCTTATTGCATGTTACATACAATTAATATTTAAACAAGAAAAACAGATTTACAAGACGGATAACAACCAAAGTTATGTTAGCGACATTCATTCACACTACATGTTCTAAGTTATTTCGTATTATATTAACATATCTTAGTGAATATCGACGTAATCTGACTATGCATTCCATAATGTCATAAGTCGACTTAAAGGAATCTTTAAGTCACACGTTCGCCATGCGAAAGTTGACCCCATCGTTTGCGATCGTGAGCCATTCTGATGGCAACTCTTAAATCATTGCAGCCTAGTTTCTTTTTTACTGCAGAGTCCCATCCTTTTGGAGGTCTACCCTTATAACGGTTGCCATACGGATTTCTTAAATTACATAATAATAGTGCACGCTCCAGGTCACGCGTCGGATCACACACAATGTGCCCGAAAAAGCCAACGGCCTTTAATTGACACCACGTGGACAATTTTTTAGAAATTTTTAATTTCTTCCTAATTGATAAGTTCGTTTTCATACATGGCCGAGATATATCTAACACTTTTCGCCAGCATTTCATTTCGAAAACATCTATTTTTTTGCGGTCTTGGTTTTTATAAGTCCACGTTTCACTTGCATATTTGAAGATAGGAAACACTACTTTAATGATACATTCTTTTCTTTCTTCTTGACACTGAATATTTAGGGCTTTCCACTGACCTTCAATAATGGACAAAACATATGATGCCATGTATATTCTTCGGTTAATTTCCTCACTGCATGTTCCGTTGTTCGATATAACGGAACCAAGGTAGATGATTTCATTCACTCTCTCATAATCTGACAATTCCTCACATCTTTTTAGGACATTAGCCCTATCAACTACCATGATTTTTGTTGTGTAACGGTTGATTCTTACACCACAGTTGATGGTTGCCTCCTCAATCCTTTTAAGCAATAGCGCCAACTCGTCTTCATTGGCTGCTAATAATGTGGTTTCATCGGCATATCTTATAGTTTTTATTCTTCTTCCAAAAATTTCAACTCCGCCCGTCCACTCTTCTAGGATTTGAAATAAATTAAATACGGTGTGTACGTCAAAAATACTTTTTGACAGAATCTGACTTTTTCGTACGCCTCTTTGGCGTCTAAACCAATGTGTTCTCAAGTATTTATCTTTTCCAAAGAGCGTTCCGCGACAGGTTAATTGCTTGATTATAATCGCTCTTTGTTCGTTTACACCTTTTCTGACAAGTATATTAATCATCTTTGACCACGGTATACACTTGCCGTCTTTAATATACTCAAGAAAACAGAGAACCATTGGCTTGTAAAATTGACGATGTTTTTCAATTAACAGGCGGATATTAAGAATTTGTTCATTCATGCCTTTTCCGCGCAAATCAGTGATGCGGGAGTCACAGTCTGTGTACGGCGAGAAGCGATGGCTTACTGAAGAAGGTAAAGAGTTACTGTAACGAGCGTTCATTTTTGCGCCGGCTTAGTGATTACGTTTCGCGACCACACACAATAACAACAAAGTACGATAATGCAATAAAAGTGAGTAAATGTCTATGTCCAGTTAAATACTTGCTTATTATAACAAAATATCATTACTTTCGGAGGAAGGTATGTTTAGGTAGTCCTTGACGAGAGCACTGACATTTTGTGAGAGAGTTTAGATTTTAAATTAGATTACTATGAAATTATTTTTATCGGTCTTATTAAGTTTCACATTTTTCATTTTGCGGTAGAAGAATTCCCCTTTCGCAGCAATCAGGTCCATAGTCCGGTTAAGTTTTCTGAAACAATAAAAACTAATTAGTAACGATGTTCGCTTCACTATAGTTGTAATTAAGTAAGTACCTAACTCAAGAACCAAGTAAATTTTAAATAAACAACAAATTAATTGAGTCAAGTCAAAAGTCAAGAATTTTCATACCGGAAATAAAAAGAAATGGCTAAGTGCGTATCGAGTCACACGCTAGTGATTCGTAGAGGCCCGTTATTACATTCGGACAAAAAAGGGGTTTATTAATAAGTAGTCCGGTTTTTTTAACTATTAAAAAAAAACAAGTTTTTCTTTCGAGTGTGCTGAAATATTGTTTTGTACGATTGAGCTTTATTAGAAATTGGACTCACAGCTCCTTAACGCAATAACAAATCGACTATAATCTTAAAATTCTCTCGCAAAATTGGGTGTGCTTTCATCAAATAACAATACCCTATCTGGGTGGAGCGAGAGTGAGTGTTTACTACCTAACCATCCACCAAGTGTTTCTTCAGCTGCCCTTTGCGTTCCAGGGTCGCGGTAACTATTTCGAGCAATTCCGCAGCTAAAAAAAGTTTTTGTATCAAGATGACGATGATACAAGTGGGCTAAGAAGCTGTTCAATAAAACCCTGAAGTAACAGCTACGAGTATACTTACATCACAAAGACATGTTGATCATTATTGAGGCAGCCCCTTGTTGCCTTAGGTTGTAAGTCCGAGAAAACTAAATATTAAAGTTATCTTCTAATGCGGTTTGCAACAGGTATTCCTGAAAAAAAAGAACAAAAATCAGGACTTATTGATTAAATTATGACGTATTAGTCTTAGTGTTTTTATAAAACAAATACAAAAGACAAGGTTGGACATCGTATTGTAGTAGGGTACATAAATATCAATGTGCATATTAACAATCAGTTCAGTCTGAGTGCAAGCTGAGCTTAACAAATAATTTTATTAACTAATTATATTAGTTAATTAAATAGTAAACTAATTCTAAAAGTTAATTAAACATAAAATAATTATATTAAATAATTAAGTAGGTAT
This sequence comes from Mythimna pallens, assembly GCA_961205895.1. Lineage (NCBI taxonomy): Eukaryota > Metazoa > Arthropoda > Insecta > Lepidoptera > Noctuidae > Mythimna > Mythimna pallens. Next base: position 5,646,345 of record OY540824.1, read on the forward strand.
ATCAGTTAATGCAATCATTAATTATAAAAGAAATTCACTATTTAATTATATTCGCTAATAAATTATATCAGTTGGTTAATATATTAACTCGGTATAAAGTTAAAACAGACCCGAAGACAGCTACCTCTTTTTATTGCGTAGTAGGTATCACCTCTGAGTGATATCAATTCTTATGTTGAGGCAACATTCGAATCCCAGTAAAAGCAATTAAGTTTTTGTAATTGTTTATATGCGATTTTCTATAGTTTTAAAGAGCAAGCTTTTCTATGAGTAAGTAAATCAAAACAATCAATATTTAGGATACCTGTTTCCTCTAAATAAACTGCTATAGCAAAACTAACACTACGACAATCACTTACGAAATAACGTAACTGAAGCTAAATATGAAACAACGGATACTGGAACTGGACTGAGTTCGCCTGAGACGGCAGAGGATCTCCGAAGTGTGCCAGCTGTCTACAAGGAAGAGAAATTTAAAGTTAGATACAGATACGATTTATGCAGATATAGGCGCCGATAAGCAATAAAATGTCAACCAATGTTGGGCAAGTTTAATTGATGATTGAAAATTAATAAATATTAGTTTAACTAATTTTACGTTTATTACTGCCAAAGAATGGTTGTCGTTATTGAGTTGTTAGTTATTCTTCGGTTTTTGGTTTTGTTTGTTATTGACTTTATTTTAAGTTATTGTTAGCTATTGTTTAGTTGTTGTTGAGGTGTATTTGCATGGTTTTTACTTATGGTGGGTTTTGGTTGAGTAGTTGTTGAATGCTATTGGGTTGTTGTTGATTTGTAGTGTATCGTTGTCGGATGTTGTGTGTTGATGTTGCTTAATGTTGTTGAATTTTTTTAGTTGTATTTGAGATGTTTTTAGTTGCTGTTGTTGTTGTTATTGAGTTGTTAGTTATTCTTCGATTTTTGGTTTTGCTTGTTATTGACTTTTTTTTAGTTATTGTTAGCTATTGTTTAGTTGTTGTTGTCTGTTGTTGAGGTGTACTTGCATGAATTTTACATATAGTGGGTTTTGGTTGAGTAGTTGTTGAATGCTATTGGGTTGTTGTTGATTTGTAGTGTATCGTTGTTGGATGTTGTTTGTTGATGTTGCTAAATGTAGTTGAATTTTTTTGGTTGTAATTGAGATGTTTTTTTGTTTAAATATTGTTGATTGTTGTTAAGTTGTTATAGTTTGTTGTTGGTTGTTATTGACCTGTAGTTGGTTATTCTTGAGTTGTTTGTTTGGTTGAACACTCTAATCTCAGGAACTAGTGAATTTTTCGAGGATACTATATACTTTATTTATTGCATTCCACAATATAGGTAGTATACATTTGCTAAAAAACAATCGTGGATCCTGTAGGGCGTTCAGATTATCTAAATATCTTTTTTCTAAATAATTAATTAATAATTTCACAAGCTGTTTTATAATCGCATGCTACCCACGGGAGCAGAGCAGAAACCACGCTTGTGAAAATGCGGGGAGAGCTAGTTAATATTTTTTTTCTAGTTATACCATAGTTTTTCTTAAGACAACCTTATTTCAATTTCATATAAACACAAAATAACTCCCAAAATATAAAACAAAGCAATTATAGCGCCATCTGTTGTAAAATGACAGCATTATATAAAAAAATGACACTATCTCGAGCTCCACCCAAGAGCACGATTTGTCATTAGATGATTTTCCCACCTAAAAAGTAAGAATGAAACAAGAATATATTCTTGATTTTCAAATAATAACCGTGGTCGTATTCAATCATTAGTAATTTAATCATTATTTATGATTGAATGACTAATGACTTAATTATTTAGAGTGACCATCACTGGACAACTCACAAAAACTGATCAGCTTCCCTAGCGAAGTTGCATCTGTTTCGTTTCGATTCTCTTTTCGTTGATCACCTCGATTCTGTCACGCCTCCTATTCCTTTGTTTTGACCACGTGACTGAGCATTGAGATGACGTTTGGAGAATTTACACGTGGACGTTATCATCTCTATGATGACGTACGTGAAGGTCGGCCGGCGACTGCGGTTACAGACTCGAATATTGACAGCATACGAAAACTTATTGAAACTAACATAAAATTACTTGCCAGCAAATTCGTACTCGGCTCATTTATGCCTAACAAAGGCATGAATGAGCCAAATGTAAAAAAAAATACATGTGCATCTGAAGGTACGGAAGCTTTGCACTCGTTGGATACCACATGACTTAACGGAGGACCAGAAACGACTGCGTGTAAATTTTTTGACGTGACAACGTCTTATAAATTGGTTTGCCGGGTGACACTTCAAGAAACTGCGTTACGCTCCGCTCACGTTATGCGCTCACAATGAGAGCGAGTGAGAGGCACGCGTCCTTTCCACTCGGGTATGGTTAGCCCGCCTAAGAGCGAGAGAGACAGACATAAAAAGTGAAAGGCACGCGTCCTACTATACGAATGAATATTCACATTAAAATTATTTTACCACTCAAAGTCGTTGTCACGTAAAACTTTCGCCCGTATACCGACTTTACAGGCAACCAATTTTTTTTATTTTTTATTTTTTTTTTTCGGTTGTAAAATCATCTTACGTCATCCCCGCTCTTAAGCGGAGCGTGAGATAGTGTCAGACTTTCACTGACTAAAAACCCTCTCCTGTTCCTTCGTTGCCATTCGTACCACAGCCGAGTCTTCCTTTCAGAATCAGACGCTTGGCTCCAGAAGGCTTCGATCCTGCTGGGCCCCTACAGTTGCTGACACCTCTTTTAGGTGCGCGCGGAGCAGGACGCACCGTCGACAACTTTGGCTCGGTCCGGACTGTTACCGGACGGCGAGCTACCCATTGTTTGCCGTCCGCAAGCCCGCGCCTACAGTGGCCGGAAATTGGGATCGGAATCCTGGCGGCGGTTGGGGCGTAAGGACCGTTGCCTCACGCGATCGGCCGCCTCCTTTGCTAGCATTGCTGCTTCGCAGAAGGAGGCGACCGCCTGCCGCTCCTCCTCGCTCCGGACCATAGCCACTGCTTCGCAGAAGGAGGCGACCGCCTGCCACTCCTCTTCGCTCCGGACCATGGCCTGTGCCAAGGCCCGGCGCGAGAAATCGCCGCCACCCATCGTTCCACCACGAGGACACGGCGCTGCTCTTCTCAAGCGGGGCACGCCTCCGTGTCCTCCGGGCGGTCCACGCAATGTGCCACCATTGCATGTGTCACCCGGGCGTTTTTTCTGCACGAATTCGGTGCAGGAAACTCCCGAACTTACCATGTCCGGTGAGGACCTGCGTCATGCGGAAGGTAAGCACGCCGTGTTGCCTTTCCAGCCAATCCTCAAAGAGGGGACTTACCGCCATAATTATGGCGTGCCCAGCACTGGGTTCTATAGTCGCTGTCGCCATTCCGCCATGAGATCCCGCCGGAACTCTCGCCATACTGCGACTTGTCGCGGCAGCGGAGTTTCGTCCCGGCGTTGCATTTCCATGCGCAGATCGTGCAAGCGTGCAAGGACTGTTGCCTCCAGATCCCATGGTGGCTGGCCAGCAAGGAGGCTTGCCGCTTCGCGGGAAACCGTGCAGTATCCCCGCACCATCCGTATGGCCATGAACCTTTGGCAAGCGTTCACAGCAGGGCCATCGATCACTTTCGCAATTCGCAAAAAAAAAAACAGCGCCCCATAAAGGGCCATGGACCGGACGATGCCAGACGCTCTACCTCTGGCAGGAGGCGTCTGGACCCCCGAGGTTGGGCAGGAGCCGCTTGAGGGCAGCCCCAGTCCGATCCAGTTTGGGAGCCAGACGTCGGAAGTGCTCCTCGAATTTCCACCGGCTGTCGAAGACGACTCCCACGGACTTCATCGTCGACCCAACGCCGATGTGAACTCCTCCTACCGTTAGTTTGGAATGCCGAGGTGGCGCGCTCCGAGGGCCGTGAAAACACATGGCCTCGATCTTGTGCAGCGCCACATTGAGTCCCAACTGCTGGATTCTATCAACAAATCGCAACCCAGCGTGTGTACATTGCTTCTCAGAGTCTTAGAAAAAGTTCGCAAATAGCGTAAGTTCGAAAAAAGCGTCCTCGAAGCAATGTACTCCTCCACCACGATAACGCGTCCTCACATTCCGCTGAAGTAACAGAAGCCTATTTGAAGGTTTCAAATGCAGAAATCGTGAGCATGCGACTCCTATTTGTTTCCAAAAATTAAAGACAAATTTAGAGGCACACGTTTTACGAGCCCTGAATCGGCGGTGAATGTATTCCATAAAGCCATTGAAGAGGTCCCTAAAGAAAACTGGTGCAAATGCTTTGTACAATCGTTTCAGCGAATGCAAAAATGCATTAATTATGAGGGAATAGACTTTGAAAAACAATAAATGTATCGTAAATCTTTTCTAGTCTTACCAGAAACTTTCAGTATATCTTATGTATTTACTTAGATTGAAAGTTTTGAAAATATCAATCCGATCAAGGTATTTAATTTATTTATTTATCTACCCGGTTAAATCACGCAACCAGCTTTTATATCATATAAATTGTATAATGATAAGTTAATAGTAAATGTTTTAAAGAAAAAGTTTATTTTAATCGTTTTAACGCTTTTAATTAAAAGCAAACAGCTTGTAATTAAATGCGTTAAAACGATTTTTAAGTTTTTTACCTTTAATTTTATTTTTTACTTTTTAGTTTTTTTTTTAACACGCATTTGTTTTCTTAGCAAATCCTTTCATTTCATACCCATATTACAGGTAAGCATAAAAAAACATAGTCCACCATATTGAATAGTGACGTAATGTTTTTTTCGTGTTATTCTCAGCAAGCCCTTTTATTTCCCATATTGTAGGAGTGCAATAAAAAAACTAGTCCGCCATCTTGGGTGTTCTGCCATGTTGGATTTAAAATGACGTCATACAGCTAACCATGAATTGTTATTCAAACTAAACGTGTTTATAAAATTTCAGCTCTGTCGGTTAAAGATATCTACTTCAAAATTGATCTGGAGGATTTTAACCTTAAACATAGAAATATACGTACAAACATTTGAAATTAAAAATATGGCTGTGCCAAATAATGAATGCCTGGCATTGTTACGTAGTTGTTGGCATTTTGTCAATATTGGCTATTATAGAGGGCTTAGAAGAAGGAAAATACAACATGCACTCAACTTTGGTCGCTAAACAAGTCGCTGAACTTTCGGTCGCGACGAATCGCGTGATGTGTCACTTGCTGATGAACACGACATAATTTCGGCTGATATTTCATAAGGAACTTGAAAAACACTGCGAGCGTATTCAACCGAACGTTTGGCGCCATACGTTCCGCAGATGTGTCGCGACCCTTAGTACCTAAATTCGTTAAAAAATAAAAGGCCCGTTTTGACATTTGAAAAAAAAACTCTAGAACGTAACTTGGAACGAAACTGAAAGAAACAATAAAATATTAATTAGGGGTCCGTAGTAGCAGTAGCTATTTTAGTAGTAGCTACACTACACCGTACAAGCCGCGGTAGTCAAAATACAAATGTCTAAAACGGGCTTTTTATTTTTTGATAACTTTACCTACGCTTATGGGATATCACTTACGGTCAAACACTGCACTAAACTGAAAATTAATTTGCTAATCAATTATATGAATTTATTTTACAATGTCAAAAGATGCACCGTTCGCTCGTCCGAGTCCCGGGCGACTAACACCGATGCGCGGTATCTAGATTTAAGTTCAACCTAGTTCTATGCAATCAGGTCAATCAATAACCTGCGCAGCGCATATCTGCGCTTTGCACCTGCGCAGCGCATATCTGCGCTTTGCACCTGCGCGTGGTGTGGTGGCATTTAGTTCTGATCTGCCAATTTTATCACGGTTCGAAGTCTAAAATATACATATATGATTAGCACTTCTGCCCGCGATTCCATCGCGTGGATTATGATGAAAAAAAATTACAGCCAATTAACTTCAAGACCTCGATAAGACGACCATAAACAATATACGATTGTTAAATCATTAAACCATGGAGTATGAATAAATATATATAAATTCTAACGTAGGGCGCCCGCGCTTCAAATACATCAGCGTGATACCTCCACGCGCTCCTGTGAAAAAGTACCTTTCCAGACGGGCAAAAAAGTGATCCTATAAGAGACAATCACAAAAATGGTACCCCATTTTTGCCAACTTAGTTGGGGAACTCTTAAATGGTTTAATCAATCAATACATATAACGGGAATACAGGCGGCGCAACCGATACACGCGGGTGAAGATGCAGGCAGAAGCTAGTAAGTACAGATGTTCTATCTCACTAGGGCGTCTTGGTTTTAATTGTGTGCGCACATTTTTTTCTGTGTGCTTAGTTAATTTTGGAACTCTAGGTGTCATAGTTAGCGCACACAGAAAATAAAATGCACAAGAATTTACACACACAACCAAAACCGCCTTCGTGAAATAATTATATCGAAATAATAATTAGGTCACATTAAAAGTAGTACATTGCTCGCAGATCAGATGGTCGATGGGGACGAAAGATTCTGGAGTGGCGACCACAAATCAGAAGACGTAGCTTTGGAAGGCCTCCCACAAAACGGATGGATATCCTGGTCAGGGTCGCGGGAATCCGATGGATGCGAGACGCACAGGACCGCTTGTTATGGCGATACTTGGGGGAGGCCGATGTCCAATAGTGGATGTCTTTCGGCTGAAATTATGATAATCAAGGTGATGGAAAAGTATCTACTTACGTTATAATTGACGATAAGGAACGGAAACTGGAACCGGACCCCAGAATAATTGATCACGATGTCTCCTCTGATGTCTCAGGTTGGGTGGTGCCGAATTGTATTGAATTAACTAGAGAACAAAAAAAAAAATTATATACCACCAGTTAACTGTAACCGTTTCTAAAATTCTAATTAATCTGTGTTCCAATTATAGTTGTAGAATAAAGCGTATTTAAAATATTCATTAAACACAACTCAAATGAAATCAAATCAATTAAAGTAGATCAGTGATTTATCAGGATACTCAGTCTATTAATATTGTTACCAAATACACAAGGTAACATCTGAATACAGTCTTATCAATCAATATTCGCAACGCATGCGTAGACAGGACGATTTAGTTGCCTGGTAACCTGAGTGACGCAGCCTTCTCAAAGTTGGTCTAATTATATCGCATGGCCTTTCGCTATCTGCGCATTGCAAATCTTTTTATTTTTAACACAGCGATAATTTTAAGTACTATCGGAAAATAATGATGGAGTCCATAATTTTAAATAATGACGGAAAATAATGATGGAGTCCATAAGTCTCAAAATGAGGTCACAGGAAAAAGTATAAAGAAAGAGTTCAATTATAGTCCCTTATCCTCTTGTTAGACTACTAAAATATACTTTCTACTTACGTTCAATTTCACTTCCCAATGAAGAGCACCCGAATTTGTGATATAGGACTTTTTGATCTGTTAACTTATTATCGGAAGCACCGACCGCTTGCCCGAGCTCTCAGCGACTGGTGAAATCTAGGGGCTAGTCTTAGGTCTATTCTATCAGATCAATAGATAAACTGCGCGGCGCACACCTGCGCAGTGAAGACCTGCGCAGCGCACACATGCGCGGTACGCACCTGAACAGCGCACACCTGCGCGTGGCGCAGCACTAACAAGAGTTGAACCAATTCCAGCCCTTGGTCTTGGCGATCGATGTTTGCGTTACATAGTTGTTTTTTTTTTGTTAGTATGTTAGTCGAGATTTTTTCATTAAAAAATAAACTGACTAATCTCACAATATCTTTTTGATTGTGAGATAGATGTCCGAAGTGTTCCGTATGTCAACAATGACCTCTACGGAAAAAACTTGTTATTAATGATTGATTCAATTATGAATTTACCTATTATGAAAAATTCTCGTAGATAATTTTGGGATTCGTTTTTTTTACTTTTGACTACACAAATACGACTAGTAACGGATACGGATAGAGCCTCAATTGCTTTGTACTAATTAAAAAATAGTGGGTGTATATAAAATTCACATGTACTGTGTTTGCTATCGAACTCCTCCGAAATGGCTTGACTGATTTTTATATGTATATTTGTAGGTCTCTGAATAGTTATTTTTTTAATAAGTTATTTTTTACCCTCGTTCCACCACCCACCAGTTTGCCGAGTCAACTAGTAAATAAATGAAAATTCTACCTTATTGGTTATATATTCGAGCCGCTCACCTATGATTTTTGCTTTAACGTATAGCGTTACATACAGAGGAGTACCTACCTTAAATTATACCTATTTCGCAAAAAGTTATTACTTACGTTTATCTTAAAAAAATATCTTATGACGAACACGTTTCTTTAGATTAACTGTATAGGAGAAGGCCAAACATTTCAATAAACTTCTCAGGTAGGTACAACTTATGGTTCGTATTTTTTTTCCTCGCTCTAGGAATGACTCCTGAATCGTCGATCGATTACAAACATGTAAACTTCAAAACACAAGACTCCCAAACCCGAAACAACTACCTGAAGGTCGTACAAATATTTGTTACTTATGCGAGTCGAACCCGCGAAATGCAACGCAGCAACCAATCTCTCAACTGCTTCGTCAACCGTGCTGTCGATGTTTTTTCATGTGGATCTACACATGAAAAGACATCGTCCAAGTGTATTGGACAGCGCTTCTAAACCCACAGATTTTTAAACCTTTAGAAACCTGCGCTCTCCACACTCTTTCTAAATATTGATAACCTACCAAGTTCTATCAAACACATCCAGTCTAAAATATTTTTTTCAACACACTTGCTCAGAAAGTGGCTCTTATTGCACTGCACTTAGGTATATAATGGCACTTATTACCAAACTGTGACATTTTGATTACCATTATGCACTAGTGCTATAATATAGTTTGTAAAGAACAAAACCTTTTTGTTCAACCTCTTTGTTCGCAAAACCAATTTAGAATTGGAGTAAAATTCCCATTAAGTAATTGCGTTCAATAGTATTTCATCCAATTTACAAGTTAAAATGGACAAATTAACTTGTACAAACGATTTATTTAATAAAAAAAACATTTTGTAAATAAATCGTACATTCAAATAAAATTTGTTTTTATTTTTGTGGTCTATGGCCGCCATTTTAAGATGCGCACGGTATTTGCGTGATTTTTTTTTTATTCCAGTGTGAAGTTCAGTGGCAATATTAATTATATTAATTGAAATACTACAAAATCATTAGAAAATGTTACATCTGTATTCTATTGTCACTACGAAAGACATTATCGTAAAAAAAAATATAAACGTAAGACTAGGCAGTATGATCTAAATACCCTTAGCCTTCCTGTAAAAAACAAATTAAAAAAAAATTTAAATAAAAAAAATATGATGTGCTTATGAAAACAGATTTTTACCGCCATGTCACAGAAAATTTTACTGGTTTTACTGTTATTTTCCTTACAAGCGTATTGAAAAACGTCGTATGACACACGTGAGTAATTAATGATTACCGTTCTTGGCTCTCTTAAGACCCTCGCCACGGCTCGGGTCTAAATACCTCCTCGATGGTAATCACTAACATTACACACTTATATCATAATGTACTATAATTAAACATTAGAGTTTCTCTATAATTATTTTTAGCTTGCATAATTTTTTATAAAAGATCATTGATCACCTCTTTTTGTTAAACTAATCATAATCCATAATTAGCATATTTTTTTGTTTTTTGTGAAAAATCATCAAATAACTTCTTCTCACTCTGGCTGGAGCGAGAGGGTGTAAGGTTTTTTTTTTACTAAAACCTATCTGTGTTCCTTTATTGTTTTTTATAAAAATAATAATCATTTATTTGCCAGGAAATTAAAACACTACAATAAATTACAATTTACACAAATACGCACATACATACACAATTATAAAGATTATAATATTAAAATTAATTTCCTTTCCGTGTAAATTTTTGCGTTTCAGGGCCGCGGCTACCCTTTTTAACCGACTTCAAAAAGGAGGAGGTTCTATGTTCGGCTAAATGTATTTTTATTATTAACAATCCAACAAAGTTTGCTTAATAAAAAAAAAAACGAAATACACGAAATTGCGTAAATAATCAAGTAACACTAATGTCTTGCTTGATTTCGTACAATAATATAAATTTTATAATATTGAACGCAATATTTTAATTTGTTTTTTTTTTCGTATTAAAACTCTGTTTGGGAATAAAGAGATTTAACAAAAAAGGTTTTAATTACATTACCGCACTAGTGCGTAACGGTAATCAAAATGTCACAGTTTGGTTACAAGTGCTATTTACATACCTAAATGCGATGAAATTAGAGACTTTTTGAGCAAGTGTGTTGAAAAATATTGAAAAAAAAAAATTGTAGGAAAAAAATAAGGCATGCATACCGTGGTCTTTGGAAGTAAGGGCTCAGCCGACGTCACGTGCCGTGACGGTTGATGCAATGATGACGTACCACGAATCGTAACCTACGCTAACGCGTTCAGATGTTGTAATGGGCCTTATACAGTAAAAAACCATTTGATTAGTTCTTCATTTTTAAATTAAGAACTAATCATATGGTTTTTTTTACTGTTTTTTACGCTTTCAATACAATTAGGGAGGAAAAACTACTTCATATAACAACTGCCGAAATACGAAACAGATGTTGGGCTTACATTCACAACAGAGGCCAACAATTTGAGCAGGATTTGTAAAACAATGTAATAAATGTTAAAAATGCATTTTTTTTTTTGAGATACGAGACAGATTTTACCGTATAAGAGTGAGCTATCATTTTTAATAAGTTTTTCAGGTATCATTTATGCAAAAATATTTTTTAAATCATAATTTTGAATACTAATCTTATGTGACTCGATTCACAATGCTAGCGAATTCACAAAGTTATAAAAAGATTTTTATGGCATGTGGCACATCAGTAGCAAGAGGATAAACTAGAGAATTTTTGAGGTAGTTGGAAGATTCCGGTCGCTTTTGGTCTTATTTTTATAGCCATGTAAATAGCTGTAACATGGACAGCTTTAATTTAAGTCTTATTTCTTTAATACTTAGCAAATAAATTACAAAAAAAAACTAGATAGCTAATGTCACTAATTTTAAATTTAAAAGTATTCTAATACAACACACATCTAAATAAAATTAAAATTCAGAGTCTACGCCTTATATATTTTTTGTATTTGAATGAAAAAATTAAGTCTTATTTTCAAAAAATTTAAAAGTCGATGAAAAAAAATCCACATGGCACGAGAAGTGTTTAGGGGTCTGAAAGGATAGCAGATGGACCCTCCCGTCGATACACTAAGATAGAGAAGAAGAAGAGGAAGAAGCCTACTTGTCAGAACCAGTGCGGTACCGCGTTGGCAGGACCCAACATGCTGCTGCGTCCAGCAGTACCTACGACGCAGCTGTACGTTTCGAGGCTACATGACACCACGAAGGCTGAGGAGATTGTGGAGTATGTACGCGTAAAGACAAACTGGACTTTGAGAGTCGTGCAGTTGGAGCCTCGTCATAACACTAATTTCAAGTCGTTTGTGGTGCGGGTGCCGACTCACTATTTGGAGACCTTCCTCAAAGGAGAGTTTTGGCCGAAGGGTGTCGTGTATCGACGATTTCGTGGAAGGATACCGACCGCGGAACACGACGCCGTCACTTCGTGTGCAATAGTATAGTTTAATAATTGTTATAGTTTATTTTATACATTTGCATTAGTTTATTATTTTGTAAGATTATTTGTGTATTTTTTCTAAGGGCCTTAGTTGCCTGATAATAAAGATTTATTATTATTTACAATATTTGTTTTTTTTTTAGTTTCTATAGTTAATTTATGAAAATTATTCTTTCAAATAAAAACAATATTAATATACGCATACAATACTTTTATGTTTAGTAGGGCTTTATGTTAAAATATTTGTGTTTTAGCATAATACATTAATAAAATACGGGCGTTACTAAAAACTGTATGTTCAGTAAAGCTCATCAAAGGGTTTTTAAAGTTTTTTTTATAATATTTCATATGAATAAGTGTACTATGCGTTCCAAATAAGAAAAGGAAAGTAAAATGTTGATTAAAAATTACTGTTTCCAAAGAAAACTTACTTTCGAATCAACAACGGTTTTTTTGCTTTGCCTGTTTTTGTTCTGAGTTTTATTTAAATCTAGGTAAAGTAAAAACGTTACTGTTTAATCTAAATTAGCTAAATGTATTGTTTAAGTCATAATTAGTTTAAAAAATCTATTTTATTTCTTATTTGCATTATTAGGAACCATTCACCTTCTTCAATTTGCCACTACTCAAACACCTCACACAGTGTCGCAGAGATTTTTCGTTTATGATTCGTAAATAAATTAAATTTAAAAATGTCTTGTTTTGCTTACCCTATTCTATTTTTTTGTCACACCTATGACGTCGACGTATTCTTACTTGGAACGTATTATACTTAAGTGTTAGTTCTTCGTGTTTCGCTTTTTTCAATAAACCTATTTCCATAAACAGTTTTTTATATTATATTATACAAAGTGCAATTTGCCAGGGCCACGGAGAATATCTGAAAAGGTAACCGGCGGTCCTAGAACGTAAGTGCAACTGAGAGATACAGGTGTGTTTTTATTCAGTAAAAGTTTAACACGCCCTTTCGCTCCACCTAGAGCAGGTGCAGTCATTGAATGATTTCCCGCACCAAATAGATGGGTACAGAAGTCAATCTACATACAAAGCGTGCTCCAGCAACGCACACATAGTCACCGCTCCCGGACACGATTTCTCAGATCGGTTAGGACCAGTAGGAGCGCGAGTTCTATCCGCTTGCGACACGCGTTTGTGAACTTTTTGTGCAATAATGGAGACACAAAATAAATATTGTTTCTGTTTAGTCGACGGTTGTTTCATTTCAACGCGGCACTGATAGATAGGTACATCCGCAAGACAGCAGCTCCTGAACTTGGAGAACTCTCTGATGACATGAAGGCCAAATCAACCCAACTCGGGTGTCCGATCAAAGCGCGACCGCCGAGCGTAGGTATGAAAAGTGAAGTACATACATGAGGTTGACTTACGTATCTATATATTTTGTGATCCTGGCCTTCCGGTCTGAGCTAGACGCATTGCGGCAGTACAAATAAAATCAATCACTCAAACAGGTCATGCGCGTTGCAGGTTATGCACCGTTCGAATGCGCGCGTTGCAGTAGGCGTTGACTTCCATCAAAAACTATCATCCTCTCTTTCACGCACACCCGCCATTTTACAACAAAATTCGAATATGAAAAATTTAAAGCCACTGCACACGATGAACCCAAAAGCAATGAGATTGAGCTACAAGTAATCAAATAAAAGTTTTAATTAGAAAACAATATAGGTGCCTACATTTTTTTATCAAGGTTTCTATTCCAAATATCTGATCACTTATAAATCGTGAAGTGACAGCATTCGCGAGCGGTACATACTAATTTATCCTCTTAGTTTAAGCATACAATATAACAAATAATAATTTTATATAAACATATATAATAGGTACTTACCTTAGTAAACAAGTCTTCCCATTTTCACCACGATGATGAAGTTCGAACGCGTAAAAAGTACGGTCCCTAGACTACGCGCGATGTAAAAAAGGCGTCTGAGATAACCGACGGTCTCAGGATCAGCGTCGTATTTAAAAAGACGGTGCGATAAAATGGTCAAACTTCGCGAAACCGGTCTAAACGCGATGGCTGATGTTAAATTAGTTCAATAAATCACCATTAAAACTCAAAGAAGGGTTGTTCGAAGGAGTAAGAGTAATTATCTGACTACGACCCGCTCCCTAGCCCACTGCGCGGGTAAATGGTCCCAGCTACGTAGAGCGCCCTCATTATTTTTCGTAAGGGTGGGTTGATGACGCCTGCGTATTACACTGAATACGCAGCGGTGACACGCCCTCCACGGGCCCAGGCAATCGATGGTTTTTTTTTTTATCCCGCAACTATCACACAACGCCGTCTAGTCTCAAGCTAAGCAGAGCTTGTGTTATGAGTACTAGACAACTGATAAACGTAGTTATATATTCGTCTGGCCTGTTGGTCTAGTGGCTAGTGGGCCTGACTGCTATGCAGGAGGTCGTGGGTTCGATTCCCACCCAGGAGTTTGTGTGATGAGCACGATTATTTGTTCTGTGTCTGGGTGTAATTTATCTATTATATGTATGTATTTAGAAATATATATGTATGCTTATCAGTTGTCTAGTACTCATAACACAAGCTCTGCTTAGCTTGAGACTAGACGGCGTCGTGTGATAGTAAATTAGAAAAATATAACTATGTTTATCAGTTTATCAAATTAGAAAAATTATAGAACGTAGCCGAGTGTGGCGCTGGCGCAAGCGCCTCAATTGTTTACACCGCCGACGGGACATACGAGCGCTCAAAATGTACAACATGTCGCCTCACAAAAACAAAAATGTTTTGCTGATATTGTACGCGATGGGCAATGGAAAACGGAACGTAATGACGAAGGGTGGATCGAGGTACAGAGGAAGAGGTACAGGAATCGTTTTATTGGAAACAGGGGGAAGGCTGTGATAGATCCCGCAGTGAAGTTCAAAGCGGCAGATATACAAATCCCAATGTATATTTATTACGTGGCGAAAGAAGTGACTGTGTGTGACATAGTAAACTATATTAGAGATATATGTAAAATTACCGTCACACTATAAAATATTTGTCCCAAAATATAAGTTGGACATGTTCATGGAATCAGACTTTTGGCCAGAAGGAATAGCTTTTCGTCGTTTTATAAACTTCGATCGGCAGAATAAAGGCCGAGAATAAATTCTGAAAAACGATGTTGATAACTCTAATCATGATAGGTTTAACTAAATTAGTAAGTTACAATTGTAAAAGTGTGACTCGTTCGGTAGAATGCATAAGAAAGCTTTGCAAGACGGCAGATATAATTGCCTTACAGAAAACTTGGTTACTACCCTATGACATTCCGTACCTTGGCAGCATCGACAGCGACTTTGGATTCGTCGGTAATTCTGCTGTGGATACTTCTGCTGGCATCTTTCGTGGTAGACCGTTTGGAGGAGTGGCTATTTTGTGGAAAAAGCGTTCCCCACAGTATCAGTGATAACATGCTCTAGTGAGCGTCTGATAGCAATAAAAGTCAAACTCAGTCAAAGTCAAAGTCACAGTCAAAAGCATTTATTTCAAATAGACCATTTACAGGCACTTTTGAATAGTCAAATGTAGGTCAGGCCAAAAAAAAAAGTGAAGCTAAATTGCACGTTCCAAAGCGTAGATCTCTATGGAGAAGAACGTGCAAAAAACTTCATGGACACCCTTTTAAATTATATTGTGAGTTACATATAATCTTTGTTACATATTTCTTGTTGCTTCTATTATGTGAGCACAATGTAGATAAGTAATAAAAAATAAAACTAATTAAAAGATAGAAATTACCAGTGATTTCGGTTTATATGCCTACTGATTCAACAGATAGTTTGATAGAATTTACAGAGTGCTTATGTGAAGTTAACGCAATAATAGGAAGTGATAATGTGGAATCTGTGTTTATATTGGGTGATTTCAACGCACATTCAGGTGAGCTTTTTGCATTGAATTAAAAAAAAATTGTGACAATCAGCTGTGGTCGTGTGTCGACAGTGAACTATTGCCGTCGGATGCATATACTTTTGTAAGCGACGCGCATAGGACGCGGTGTTGTGACTAGTGCCGCGCGGCTTTTCGTTGTGGGTGCGTCAGTTCTTTATGACATTTACTGGTCCGACCACTAACCTGTTCTACTGGAGTGTGATTTAACCTTAATTAAACCTAAAATAATGCCAACTTATTTTAGTAAAAATCTAGTAGCCTGGTGTGAGAGGGCCCAAAGTCAAATTTATGAATATAATAAACTGAAAAATGTTGATTTTCCGGCGGTGTTTGGACATCTCTAACGTGCGCGGACATCACTACGCGCCGGGCAACAGCGGGCGGGAGCAGAGGTCGCGGGGAGAGGCGCTCGCCGCGGGCGCGGTCCAGCCGGCTCGCCTGGCACTGGTCATCCCACCTTACCACCGAGCGCACGCATCCACTTTTCGATCACTATTATTGTTTTCTCGCCGTGCCGCTTGTATTTCTGATTTTAGTAATTGTAATACAGTCCAATAAAGTTACTTGAGTTTTTATATAAACTGTCCTACCACCACCTGTAGGGCTTACGCACATCTTTCTAGGCGGAGATGAGTAGTTGTGCCGATAAAATGTGTTCTAATATAAAACATAGGCATTGTTTAGATAAATTATACGATGAAATAGTGAGTATATTAACATATGCGTCTAGTTGTTCAGTAATTATTAAACAGGCACGTAAAAAATGTAGCATAGCTGGGTGGAACAGGTACGTCAGGGAGGCTCATGCGAAAGCCAGGCTTTGTTATCAGACATGGGTGATAAATGGAAAACCGTCTGTCGGAAACATTTATGAAGAAATGTACGAATCCAGGAAGCTTTTTAAGTCCAAACTAAAGTGGTGTCATAAAACGAGCAAAAAATTTAAATGGAAATCATTGCAGACCACCACTGTAAGAAGGATTTTAAAGGTTTCTGGAAAAAGACGAATCAGTCGAATCCGAAGCCCTGTCATCCTGTGAGTGTTGCTGGCGTACATGAACCACAAAGGATTGCCAATCTTTTTGAACAGCAATTTAAAGTGGAGTCTCGTTTGGGTACGACGTCGCAGATGATCGATATTGACTGCAGAGTTACCTAAGCTCTTCAACCTATACATAAAACGACTCGTCGGTGAGCTCAGCAGTGCCAATGTCGGGTGCTATATAGATGGTGTATGTGTCAACAATATCAGCTACGCAGATGACATGGTACTGCTGAGTCCATCGATAGGTGGATTGCGTAAGTTTGTTCGAATGTGTGAGTTTTATGCGGAAGCATATGGGCTCAAATACAACGCTAAGAAAAGTGAATTGATAGTTTTTAAAGGGCGTGGTAAAAGTTATGTAACTGTACCCACAGTCAGCTTAGCTGGTACCGCTTTAAACCGAGTCTTGCAGTTTAAGTATCTTGGCCACTGGGTTTCCGAAGACCTTATAGACAACACAGACATTGAGAGAGCACGTAGGGCGTTGGCTGTCCGGTGTAATATGTTGGCCCGCAGGTTCGCACATGTCTTATTGCCAAACACTTTACACGTGTAGCCTGTGGGCTAACTACACACTGGGAGCATATAGCGCCTTACGTGTTCAATACAATACCACGTCTACCACGGTTCTGAGTACCTCTGAGCGCAGCTTATCAAGTGCGGCATCGTCCAATCTGTGATTTCGTTCGATAACCCCCACCTGATCCGATAATCTTAGGGTCGTGACGTTGACGGTTGGTTCCAGTTCCTGAAAAAGAGACAGCATCCTAACACGGTCAACAATTTCGACAATTCATTATTTCATTCCATTTTCGTCTATTGCATAAATTGTTTGATAGTGTCACATCGTCGTTGACAGATGTCATATTGTATTGTGGTATTTTATTTCTTAAAAATATTCTATTTCTTGTGATAAGTGGTGTTTTTGAAGGTTTTTTTCGTTTATTAACAATATTCGCTTCGTTTTGGATATTTGGTTTGTCTTGATTTTCGGTAAAAGTAATAAAATTGAAATTTTTAAAATGGATAGAAAAATATTTGTTGTCAGTGGGTTGCCAGCTATTATTATTATTTTTAATGTTTTTTTTTTTATATTCAAATATTATTGTAGTTAGTATTGTATAATGTAGAAGCATTTTTTAAAAGTTTGTAAATTTGAGTACCATGGAGCTATTTTATGGGTTTTAAGTTACTATTGGACTTGTTTGACATAAATGAGCATGGCAGTTGAAAGTGTCCATGGAGTTTCTTACACATTCTTCTCCATGGTGATCTACGCTTTGGAAAGTGCAACTAGCATCATTTTTTCTGACTGACTTTTTTACATTACAAAAGTGCCTGTAAATGGTTTATTTGAAATAAAATGCTTTGAATCTTTGATCTGTAAACTGTTTTTTTTATTGCATTTGGATGGGAATTTTTTGCTTGGACCTTTTACTTTGTACAATTAAGGATTAAATCTTGCATCGCAGTTGAAAGCATGTGGAGCTTTCCACGAGTGGTATTGTGATTTGCGGTGATTTATTGTTTATGGATAGCGGTGTATTTGCATCCTTTTTTATGTATGTTTAGGGTGAAGCATGAGAGAATTCTCCTTCACCGGAGGCTCCCCCTACTCTACTCTCACGTCACGTCACCAGTGCGCCCTACAATTCGGCTGCTGCAAACGGGAATACTTTTCTTCTTCTGTTCGATTTGCAATATTTTTGTATTTATTACAGTAGGATTTCAGTGATTTTAACGTTTGAATATTTTAGGATGATTCGTCGCCACGTCCTTCAGCGTCCCGCGACAGGTCATGGATCCCCAATTTTTATAAATCTGTCGTCGCAATCGTAAGATTATATCTACTGATATAATTTATGAATAGTGTTATCTTCCGTATCACGCCGATATGGACTTAAGTGAAAAAAAAATAAAAATAATTACAGCGTACTGGCACTTGAGACCCTGCCACAAGACGCCATACGGATTTTTGGGGAGAATGCCCAACCGCTGGACGCTGGGATTTTTGAGGTCGACGATGGCGCCATCTAAATTGAAGTGAACATTGGCGCTTTTCTGTCCTCACGCTTTGTATGTGTCCCCTGAGGAGCATGGAATGAATGATAGTGAAAAAAATGAAAGGTTTGACATTCACCGCGAAATTTTTGGTGCGTGCGTGACTTGGCTCACTGTTTTTGAGTTTTTCACCGGATTTTGCTCGAATAAGTATTGCTCGAATAAGTATTGCCCGTGTAAATTATGATGATGTTTATCAGTAAATGTAATGAAACTATTATATTAACTAAGTAGAATCGTTTACATAGCGATATAATAACGTTTTTGTTCAATTTTAATGAAAAGAAAAATCTTGAAAAAAAAAAAGCACACGTAACGATCGTTTTGCCTTTCACTGGCGCTATGAAAAGACATCAGATTTCTCAGAAGCACTTGAATGCTGTTATTTCATTCTGAAGTTTAGGTAAACCGGGAAAGAAACTACTCGTGACTAAATTTTTAAGTAGGTACATTCAATTATCCTATTATTAACAAATAAAAATTTAGCAATGAAAATCAGCATCACAGCAAGCAATTTTGCAATGATGATAAGTGATTTATAGCGTGGATTATAGCGCGAGTTTTTTTTCTCGGAATATTTGGTAACCCAAATAACAAATGAAAAGGACATTGCTCGTCGTTCATACATAGCTCGCCTAAGATCCAACAGGAAAGTGTATTTACTCTTTGGGTTTTAGATAATGTACTCGTATATATTCGATTAAACCTAAATTAAAACAACGGACACTTGAGAATTCTGAAAAAATCAAAACACTTTCGGATTTTGAGGTTATAATTACGTCAATAAAAACATTCGTTACGTAGCAATAACTTAGCATTTATTACTGAATGACATTATTACCAAATGTCAAATGTTGTCATCTGACAATTCGTCAACTGTCAGTGTCGATATTATTGCTCGTTTCAAACAGCGCTTTCAATCGAGTTTTTTGATAAGGCTTTTTATGGTTCCGCGACATCATAGCGGACGTTTGTAACTAAAAATCATTATCGTATATCAAGTGTTGAGAATACTGACGCTTGTCTGTGTCAAACTCTTATTAAGAGTGCTGTTACAAAGACTTGGCTGTATGAGCTATAATACCTTTGCCTATTAAAAACCTCAAATGGAACCAAAAAATAATACAACTATCACCGAGGATTATGACAAGCTACGGACGATAGTGAATACTTTTTAAAATGTTTTCGAAATTAAAAAGTGTCCGTTCTATTAAAATATAAGTATTGTATATTATTAAAAGAACTAGTAATTATAGTAAATATTTCATGCGTGTTGGTTCATAGGCCATTTTTTACAATGTCCTTTAGCAATTAAAATCAGCATTACAGCAAGAAATTTTTCACTGATGCTGTGATTCGATTTGCTGTGATTGTGTGATTTTGCTAGGATTGTATTTTTTTATTCGGAATACTTGGTAACCCAAAACGCTCATTAGGTAACCCATAACCCGCACGCATCATCGACTGCATCGTCGCTTTCCATCAGGTGAGAAAGCGGTTAAAAACAGTAAACGGACATTTTAATAGAGTCTACAAATTATTTCGTCAGCAGTTTTAATACCAGAGTTCACGCACCTTTAATGCATGTTTTAAATTGCTGCTGCAATAATTATTAAAAGGTTTCTTGCTACAATTCAAGATCATCCAGACGCTTGTCTTATAATATAACAGCTTTGATGTATTTTAGTACGCAAAATTTGTAGTAAAATTACAATAGACGATCAATCATGTTTAGATGCATTGACTAAATATTTTTCCGGTCTTTAACTACTCTGAATTCGCTACTTTGAATTTTCACGTTACACTCGTTTTTGTCATCTTTTGGAGCACTTTATTAGGTATAATTTTGCACATTGGTACTAGACAACATCTGTAAAATGGTTTTTTAGCTTTTTTATGGCGGTAATACCTATTTAAACTGAAAATCTGTATAAAATAAACTATTAAACCTATAGTAAACCAACACTGATGATCGTGGCGGTGAATGACGTCACAAACGTCATTCAAAACCCGCGAAGTGGCGTTCAAACTGATCAAATTTAAACGATGTTTTAAATATGTGTTAAAGTATGAAATTGCCGATTTGTATAGAAAAATTGAAATTCTTATTTTTTTTATTTTTCACATTTATTTAATTAAAATAATTACCATTATTATCTATACATTGCTGCCATCTAATAGGAAGGTCATTTATGCCTTTGCGATAGAATTCTGGTGATCTAGATTCGACAAACTGTGTGAAAGCATTCTGTAGTGCCTCCTGAGAAGAAAACTTCTTATCACGTAGAAAATATTATCCAAATCACGAAAAGACGTAAAAGTGACAAATGGTTTCTAATTGCAGTTCCTGTAGAGTTAAAACGGTTTCTCGTGCGTCGTATGAAGTCTCGCGTTATCATAGACCAATAATGGTGAAGATCGATTCATGAGTCGGGGCTGTTTCACTTCTATTTTTGCTATCATTGTTCGGAGTTTGGCACAGTAGACATCTGCCGTTATTGCTTGACCAGATCGGAGAAAACTATAGTGAATAACACCATGCTGAGACCACCAAACAGTTACCCCATCACCTTTTATTGGTAAGATTTAATTTAGGACACTGTTCCAGCGTTTGATTTGGGGTCTGCCCTTGCATTTTTCACTTACGGTTATCGTAAAGAATCCACTTTTCATCACATGTCACAATTCGATCCAATATTCCTTAATTTCTGTATCGATTCAACAAAGCAACACAAGTTTCAACACGCGATTCTTTCTGCAGATCAGTCAAATTATGCGGCACCCCATTTTTCATGTTTCTTATTTTATTGATATGACGCAAATGACTCAATATTGTTGGTAAAGTAACGTTAAACCATGCCGCTAATTCCTGGGTAGTATTGAAAGAGCCATTCATTGTTATTTACCTGTGTGGGCGGTCTTTTACGTGTTTCGTTCTTCAAATCAAAGTTTTAATCACGAAAGCGTTTAAACTACAATAGCACGGTGCGTTCATTAGCAATCCCCTTTCCAAAGGCAACATTGATATTGTGAACTGTTTCTACCGCGTTAGTTCCACGTCGGAACTCTATTAAAAAATCACTCGGTATTTCTAAGTATTCATCTTTCTTGTCTAAGCTGAATAAAAAAAACAACTGAAAGTCGATAATCGAATGTTGCACATTTTTTAAAAGAAGAACTTCATAGGTACCATGCGAAAAAAGTTTGAAAGTTTCTATGTCAATTCGAAGTAGGTACCTATTACAATAAAACGGCAATTTCATACTTTAACCCCTATTATTATTTAAATAAATAATGTGAGAATTTCCAACAGTATTTCAAAGGAAATCATGTACACCTAACATTTTTAATATTGGACAACGATATTTCACAGTTAAGAGTGATAATGTAGAAGTATTCAAAAAGGTTCTGCAAAGTTTTTATCACAAGGTACAGGAAAATTAACCCAGCAGGTTAAGGTAAACAACGACGTAACTATTTTACGTAGTTCGCTTTAACCAGGTTGTTGGTTATTCTCAGAGGTGTGGCGAAATTTTATCACAAGGTACAGGAAAATTAACCCAGCAGGTTAAGGTAAACAACGATGTAACTATTTTACGTAGTTCGCTTTAACCAGGTTGTTGGTTATTCTCAGAGGTGTGCGGACTGTAAAAATAGGCAGGTCGTATATTCGATTACAAGAACGCGCGCCTCTGATCCGTGTCTTATATGTCAATGGCGAAGCTTTCTTTGCAGCGGTGTGGACGGCGGCGCTCTGCCCCTCGTCCCCCGCTCCCCGCTCCCCGCTGTCGCTCTACGGTCGTTGCAGTGGCACACGGTGCTATGCTTTGTCGCCAACAAGGTTAATGAATCTCGTGGAAAGCAATGTGTGCCGCTGTCGCAAATGTGGTTTGTGCTGCACTTACATTATCAGATGTGATTTATAGATGGTCACTTAAAATCACTAGTTGGTGATACGCGTCAATGCATATTGGGCTCAATATGCATAGATCAATCCCGATGCTAGAGAACAATAATTATGTTGAATATTTAGCGATTAGGATACCCTTTTTAAACTTTTTGTTTAATGCGGATTGAGTGACCTATGAATGTCCATAACAACAATTCGATTGATATAGGGCATATCGATAGAGATCAAAGTGAGGAAAGGTTTCAGAATTTGAGAAATGCTTAAAAGTTTTTTTAGCGATAGCACTCAACACTGAACGAAATCGAGGCATCGAACGAAATCGAGGCATCGAACGAAATCGAGGCATCGAACGAAATCGAGGCATCGAACGAAATCGAGGCATCGAACGAAATCGAGGCATCGAACGAAATCGAGGCATCGAACGAAATCGAGGCATCGAACGAAATCGAGGCATCGAACGAAATCGAGGCATCGAACGAAATCGAGGCATCGAACGAAATCGAGGCATCAACGACCCTAGAGAATACATATGTACGCTGGAGACCAAATCAATGAATATAATCAGAACGGTTATAGCGATAATAAGAATCCTTTGCTATGCCCGATGAAGTTTTTGTAAATAGAATCAGGCCTGTTTAATTAGTAAGAAAATTTGCGTAAATTGGATTCCACAAACGGAGAAACGTTACATGATAATCCACAGCCTTTGTTACGTTTATCACGGGTAGAACAAAAAAAATTGTTGATCTCATTAGACGCCGCGATGGTTTGTTGAAAAGATCTTTTGTAGCAGTTATGTTATTTGACGGCAAAATCTGGTAGAAATCTTCACTTAGGTTTTTCACTTACCAACGACAAGGTCTCTATGATGACTTATCGTAAAATGAGTGGAAAACCTTTAAAACGGGAAGAAATAAGTGAAATTTGAGTCGCGAGAGGCCGGCTTCCTCGCCTTTTTGGCCTTGCACAGATTTTAAGTTATTCTTTTCATACAGGATAAACGTTTTTTCTTTCTTTCTTTCTTTCCTTTACTTAAGCAACATTCCAAGCAACAAAAGCTGACAAAGCTGACGGGGATTTGGGAAGAAAGATGCTGCTGTTAAAGAGGGAAGAAAGGAATAAATGTTCTTTGTAACGTAAGAAAAATAATATAATTATAAAAGTCAATAGATAATTACAGTAAAAAATATATATATTCTGGCCGGTGCAGGTTAATGGTGCATATAGTACAATGGGGAAGTTCATGCAGTTCAAGTGAAGAAGTCATCCCAGCAAAATTCCAAGGTTTCAAATCTAGGTACTCGTATAATGGTGTCAATAATAATAACCAAGAAAATAATTACAGTAAAAAAAAATCTGGACGGTGCATAACTGCATATACAACGGGGAAGGTTCATGCAGTTTAAGAGAACAAGCAAAATTCCAAATATTTTATAGAAAGGTATAACGGTGTCAATAATAATAACCAAGAAAATAATTACAGTAAAAAAAAAATCTGGACGGTGCTGGTCAATGGTGCATACGGTACAACGGGGAAGGTTCATGCAGTTCAAGTGTCCCAGCATAATTCCAAAGATTTTATAGCTAGGTATAACGGTGTCAATAATAATAACCAAGAAAATAATTACAGTAAAAAAAATATAATCTGGACGGTGCAGGTCAATGGTGTATACGGTACATCGGAGAGGGTTTATGCAGTTTAAGTGAAGAAGTCATCACAGCAAAATTCCAAAGATTTTAAAGCTAGGTGATGTCAATAATAATAACATAGAAAACAATTAAAGTAAAAAAAAAAATCTGGACGGTGCAGATCAATAGTGCATACGGTACAACGGGGAAGGTTCATGCAGTTCAAGTGTCCCAGCATAATTCCAAAGATTTTATAGCTAGGTATAACGGTGTCAATAATAATAACCAAGAAAATAATTACAGTAAAAAAATATAATCTGGACGGTGCAGGTCAATGGTGTATACGGTACATCGGAGAGGGTTCAAGCAGTTCAAGTGAAGAAGTCATCCCAGCAAAATTCCATAGATTTTAAAGCTAGGTATAAACATGTCAATAATAACAAGAAAGATCATAATTACAGTAAAATAAAATATATTCTGAATGGTGCAGGTCAATGGTGCATACAAAAAATATAGGTGTAAAAAGCGCAACACAGATCATGGTCCAGAACAGTGCCCAGCTTATGGTAACTGTGTCATAAATGTAGTAAAATAAATCACTTCATTATAGATGATCACAAAAATAATGGACTACAAAAAAAAAAAAAACTTTTTTACTTTCTAAGAGTAGTAAGTAAAAAAGTATTTATATATTAATATTTATTTACGGGCACAAGTAAATGTAATTTGTTTATCGGATTTAAAGAAAATGAAAATATATGTTTCTCTTAGACTAGTACATACTGGAGGTAGAGAATTCGGCGGGGACAAGCCAGTGGCCACAAAGTAAAATCATATTGAAAGTTTTAAAAAACGACGATGAAGTCACTTTATACATACAACAAATACAGCAATGTTACTAGATTTTTTGATAAAACGGACAAAACATATAATTACAATTGAATTCAACTTTTAATTCCAATAAAAATTAACAGCGATTTTTATGATTTAGTTATCATCGTAGCTCGACATCACGACTTAATCACTTTATTACTAGGAACACAATTGCGTTTGCGAAATTATCATTGCTTAAGATTGGTATATCATAAAATGTAGCAAAAGCTGAAGACGAGCTGTCTGACGTAGCTCGACATCACGACTTAATCACTTTATTACTAGGAACACAATTGCGTTTGCGAAATTATCATTGCTTAAGATTGGTATATCATAAAATGTAGCAAAAGCTGAAGACGAGCTGTCTGAAAGTGTTCACACTAAGTCCGGTTTCGCGCGCGGGCAACGTGGCAGCGTGTCGCTTGCTGAGCGCGCTGAACGTGCTCACATCCACACCACTCTACGGACAGCACCTGTTTAATCCTTACCGATGGATTAAGCAGTGGCGACCTTGTGAGGTAAAAGATTTCCCGTAAGAAATCTTTTGGACAAGTAACGTATTACTTGTCCTCACATTTTTAGTTAAATAATAATAATCCTCGAGGACTGAAGCATATAATATTTATAATGTCATGTAGTGAATAAATGATAGAAATAGAATCGGCTGGTTTCGTTCAGGACCAGAGGTTTTTATAATGTCGGTTATGGCTATTTTAACTCCGCTTAAGAGTGATAGATATATCTCCAACTTTAATAAAGAGAAGGTTTGTACCCTATGCGCTGTGCAGAGAGCTAGGTGAAGGTATGTCGCTCGTTACATCAGCACCGTCGTTGTCGCCGTCACTATCACCAGCACTTAAGTAGGCCCGGTTTTCTGCTGCCAAGGAGTGATTTTGTGAACTTTTTAGGCGGTACAACTCGCTAAATATTCACAATTGACTATTCATTATTATAACTTCTCTACCCTTTATGACTCGACAGATAGGTTAGTATTTTTACCAGTTGAGGATACTCCTTAAAACTACTGTATACAGTTCAACTATTATTTCAATGTTAAAATTCGTATGATTACTGTTATTATATTAGTGTCCAATTCGTGAAATAGAAACACATAAACAATATAAAACTCGGGTTTAGTCGATAAATGTCAGATTCTACAAATGTCAGACGAGTTTAAAATGCCAGATTCTATGAATGCATCTGGCATTCACGTGCAAACTCTCTTGAGCTATCTAACAACGCTAGCAACAAGAAGCCATCAACATGGATAAACTCGAATTGCAGTCAACATGCTTCGAGAACATAAAAACACTATGTGTCAACTACAACAAGGATTCCGCATCACGAAAAACTATGGAATACTTGAAGAAACGCTTGACGTCGCTAGACAATCAATGGCAAGACTTCGAAACCAGGCATGCCCAACTGTTACTGGAACTTGAAGATAAGGATATAGAATACTTCAAGAATGAAATATATAAGAAAATTCAAGATATGTTCGTATCAACTAAAAAGGACATTACCGAGAGACTAGCAACTTTAGGCAAACAAAACGTGAAGTTCGACCTAGGTGGGACTTCAGAACATGACAGCAACAATATACAACCCTTGCTTAACAAGCAAGAATGCCACTTCAACGCAATATACCGTGTTATGTCCAAGATCGACCTAGCTACTACCTCGGAAAGATGGGAACTAGAAGACCACTGCACGACATTGAAATCGAAATGGGAACCCATCGACAAACTTCACTGAGAAATAGACTTCCAACTGAAAGGATCCAACGAACACTACTATGAAATGTTCACGGACATCGAACAGAAATATGACGAACTAAAGAAGAAAATCAATGGCATAATCTGGTCCACCATCCACTTCCAGCAATCGACACCCAAGATGTAAATCCTTGAATTCTCCGGAAACTACGGGCAGTGGATCTCCTTCAAGGACCTTTTCCTGGAAGCCATACACAAAAACCCAATGATCAACAAAGCGCAGAAGATGCAGCAACATCTAACCATCAGTACTGAAAACTATAACGCATGTTGGGATATACTAAACCAGCGCTACGACAACCGTCGCCTGCAGTCCTCCACATTCATGAACAATATGCTCAATCTACCAATCATACAACATGCAGATTCATCCAATCTGAAGAAGATGCATGACGTCATTACCGAATGCATGAACGGCATCTCTAACATTGGGATTGATACATCAACTTGGGACCCTATCATTGTGCACATCATATCACAATAGCTGGACTCCAGTACCTTGAGTGACTACATGAAGGAACTCCAAGATCACAGAGAAATTCAGAACCTCCACGACTTCTTGTATTTCCTTGAAACACAGTTCATGGCATACGAAACGATGAAGTCAGCTAAAAAAGCAAGTAAGCTTCAGCTAAAAGTCCACCGGGGTGTACAAATTGATTAGTTTTGAAACTATAATCTGTAAAATATGATTGTTGTTAATTATTATTGTATTGTATAATGTAGAAGCATTTTTTTTCAAAGTTTGTAAATGTGAGTACCATGGAGCTATTTTATGGTTTGTAGGTTAATATTGGTCCTGTTTGACATAAATGAGCATGGCAGTTGAGAGTTTGTCATGCTCACTCAAATGTCTCACTGATGGTGGCGCGTGTGTTGGATCATTCGGTTCCCTTTAAAATGGTTGAGCTGAGTGGTGCTAATATTCGCGTCAGGTCCGTGAACGGGCGCTGTCAGTTGAGACTGGTCATCTCTTAGCTGCCAGTTGCTATTTTAATATCTATATTTAGTTTTTATTTTTACTTTATTGACATTGTTCTCACATGATAGCGACAAGAAACATGTAACAGACATATTTGTAATTGCAAAACACGATTGAAAAGAGTGTCCATGGAGTTTCTTGCACATTCTTCTCCATAGAGATCTACGCTTTGGAATGTGCAATTAGCATCATTTTTTCTGACTGACTGACTTCTTGACATTTCAAAAGTGCCTGTAAATGGTTTATTTGAAATAAATGCTTTGAATTTTGAATTTTTTTGAAATTTTAGTACTGTAGCTTCAGAAAAATCTTACAATTGGAAAACATGTAACAAGCAAACCCAGATAAAGAAATATAACTATAACGTCAATCAAAATAAAACAAACAACTATCACACTATACATGGAAAATGCCCATTCTGCAACGGTAGTCACGTACTCCGCCAATGCGACAAATTCCTTCAAATGGACTTTGCCAAACGAAATGACACAGTTTCGAAAGGGCAGAGGCGTGAAAACTTCCAAGGGATACGTCGCCATATTTATATGCATGGTGACCAAAGCAGTTCACATCGAACTCGTGTCCGACCTTAGTACAGAAACGTTTATGGCAGTCTTCCAAAGACTATGTGCGAGGCGCGGCACGCCCAAGAATATGTAATCTGACTGTGGAACAAACTTTGTCGGCGCTGCAAAGGCGCTTCGTCAAGAATTCGAAGAGTTCAAACTACTGTTGAAACCTGACCTCTTCAACGAACTGGCCAAACTAGAGGTGGAGTGGCATTTCAACGCCCCCGCTTGGCCAACTGCTGGCGGTTTGTGGGAAGCAGCCGTCAAGTCCACGAAGCGTCATCTGCGACGAGTCCTAGGGGAACAAAAACTGACGTACGAGGTGTTCATAACGATGTTAGCGAAAATAGAAGCCTGTTTGAATTCAAGGCCTCTGTGCCCGCTGACTGAAGATCCAGAAGAGTTTTACAACTGCCTCACCCCTGGACACTTCCTAACAGGAAGCCCAATACTGTCTTTGCCACTATCAGATTACAACGACGTAAATAACATCGATTTGCGTCGTAGGTGGCAGCTGACTGAACATATGTTTCAACAATACTGGAAAAACTGGTCAAACGATTACCTTACTACTTTACAAACACGTAGTAAGTGGAACAAGCCTTCTAGGAATATCAAAGAAGGCGATATAGTACTGGTGAAAGAAAACAATCTACCGCCGGGAAAATGGGCCTTGGGTCGTATACTGGAGACTCATCCAGGATCCGATGGATATGTTCGAGTTACTACCGTCAAGACTCAAGCTGGAATCATCAAGCACCCAATAACAAAACTATCGCCATTACCACTGAACTCTGAAATTGAAGATGTCAAGGAAAACGACACAAAAAGTAAGCCTCAACAGACATCAAGCAATCAACGGTGGCAAAGGTCAAAGAAGCCTGTTTCAACGTTACTAATAAAAATGTTATCATTGTTTACATTTGTAACTGGATCTTATAGCCCCACTGATCGCACTCGCCAAACGTCGTCAACCGCTCAGATTACAAGTCTGGAACGCGAGCGGCCCATATACTACGATGCGATCGGAAAAATGCAAGTAGTGCACGATGAATGGATACTCATGATGTACTACAATCTAACTAACTATTGGGATGAAACTCGTCGATATCAAACATATTTCGAAAATATCAAAAACTTATGTCATAAAACAAATCTACAACACTGCAGATCTACTATGGAACAAGTAAACCATGAAATAGAACTCCTAAACTACTACAATTCCGTACTTATAAATCCCCACAAACATCTGAGCAACAGGAAGAAGCGGGGTTTAGTCGACAGAGTCGGCTACGTAGCTAATAGTTTATTTGGAACACTGGACCAGAACTTTGTTAAGAAATACCAAAACGACATCCAATCTTTGCAGACTAAAGAAAACTACTTACTTGAGCTAATCAAAAACCAAACGACTATCGTGGAGCTTGAGAATCAAGTATTGAAGCAAAGCGAAGACACTATTCAGCGTCAATTCAACTCCATTGATAGCTTCATCAACTCGACCAACATGAACATAGCAAACGGAAATGGAAATACTTACGGCTACTAGCTACATCAACTCTGCCTCACTGACGACGCACCTACTGATCAACAGCTTGAGGACGTTCCAGGAGATGCTGTTCAACACTCTCACTAATGTCTACCAAGGTCATGTGGACATCCATCTGATAACTCCGGTTCGTCTGATACAAAAACTGTCGGAAATAGCCGGAAGTCTTACGAAATCTTTATCTCTCCCAGTTGAAAACTACAAAGAAAACATCAAAGATATCTACAAACTGATTAACGTCAAAGCACGAGTCACTGAAAACTATTTCTTATTCGAAGCTCATGTTCCACTCGTAGCTAACGAAGACTTCGACATATACAAAGCTATACCCTTACCGGTTAACATGGCCAAGGAGACAACATATGTGCAGTTATCAAACAAGTACATTGCGGTCAACTTCAAGAAGAACATCTACGTATCTATGTCCGAAGATGATCTGAAACACTGCATGCAACAAAAATCGCGGAACTTTCTGTGCAAGAACAACCTGCCATCATTTGAACTACACAGCAAAAGCGCTCCGTGTGAGGCAAAACTGCTATCTCATCATAACAGCGGACCTTGTGACGTCGAGCACGCGTCATGCAAGGACGCTTGGATACAGTTACAAACACAAAACAGCTGGCTAGCGACTTGCTGCGAAACGTGCTCGTTACGAATCATATGTAGCAATGACGTCACATCACAAACCATCTCGTCTTCGAGCATAGTGACAGTACCTCAAGGATGCGTACTGCAATCTACCGACTTAACCATTTACGTACAACGCCAGTACCACACCAACATGAAAATGGATTATGAGCCCACAGCTTCAACATTTGATACATCTATCAACAAAATAGTGAATTTGACATATCGCTATGCCCCAAATATCCTTCAGTCAAGGGCCCCGAATCAAGAAATTGCAACAATTGAACAGAAACTTGCGACTCAAAGGAAGAATGAAGTTTCTCTACCAGCAATAACGAATCACGACATTCATCAATATGCGATCTGTTACTTCTTACTGACGGCCGGCGTCATAGCTGTGCTTGTGGTGGCTGGGAGGAACCGTTGTGCGCACTACTGCAACAAACAACGCCAAGAACAAAACTACTAGTTCACCGCCTGAAGACATCGAACTTCAAGTCATCCATCAACCAGAGTACCAACAAGCAGCAGGTGCAGCACGGGCGGCACCGAAGGCAGCACAAACAACAAAGGACTTGCGGCTGGAGTCTCGACCTGGGCATAGAAACGTCGCCTTTCAATTTGATTTATTTACTATATTATTAATTTTGTGATGGCTTTCTTTTCTCTTTTGGTCTATTTCTCCTTTTGGGGTTGCCAAGATGTACAGTCCTAAACAGTACATTTTGCTGACGCTGGGTCTTACACCCGACGTGCGTCACTTTATTACTACAAATAAACATTCATTACAATAAATCGAAGAGTGCAATTACTGCTACGCGGTGACTAACATTAGAGAAAGGAATCGTCAACAGTTTTCTTTGTAAACAGTGTTCTTACGTAATAAACCTTACGGAAACCTTACGGAAACCAAGTGATCTTTTCTCTACGCACTCCAACCTCTACAATAACAACTCTTGCAAGTGTACGAACCGTACACAAAGTAAACAATGAAATAACTTCTACTACTATCAGAAATAAATTTGACTGCAGCAGCTGTATTGTCGTCACCTCACACACACAACTTTGAGTATGTATATATAAATTAAGGATAGGGGATGAACAATATATATATTCTGTGTGTAGGTGACGACAATAACGTTATGGGGAATGCAGTAGTAGGAATTGCGTCACATACCTGTGGAGTTGACCTGCTAGTTCTTCGCCGTGCAGTTTCTTTCCCTTATATAATTGACTGCTTCGCATTAATCTGAACTTCTATCACCTGTAAAAGTTATTGCTCCCTGAACATGAATATATCGACGCAATTAACCCTATACTTTACAGTATATACAACATATTAATAATTTAATTTAAAGGACATCATTTCAACATTATAATTATAATAATCAATAGCCACGCTAGGATGAATATGACATAATAACATCTTCATCGTGTACCATTAAACTTGAGGTTGGATAAAGTCAGGAGGTACTACCAGGATCCTCAAATAGGCGTCCAGCACACTATGCTCGCACAACACCGCGAGACGCTAATTTGTTCGGTTAATCCCGGAGCTAACAACTCGTTGTCTAGAACAACGAAGCTACAATCGACTGTGCCAATCACTTGGGTAACAACGTACCCGAGCAAGACCTCAAGTAATACTCTTGAGTCATAAACCGGAATCCAAGAGGAACACACCTCTCCAGGCCTCGGCACAAACCCCTATTATACTAGAGGCCGCCTACTCCTAAATATAACAAGTCGGATTCTCGGAGACACACTTCTCCAGGCCTCAGCACAAACCCCTATTATACTAGAGGCTGCCTACTTCTTCCTGCAGAGGGTTGGAATCCGGGGGATGGCTACCCGGCCTCAGCATCTCACCTAGAAAGCCTGAGACTGCCTACTCCGTCCCCCCTACCTGTCCATGTCCACGACAAGGACTAGGCCTAACTTTATCAGGCCTCATACAGTTTGGATTTTACCATTACCATCTACAGGAATCAATTGCGCCGAAACAACAAATAACCACATGAAGCTTGACTAAGACATTTACATAAGTAATACTTAGCTTTCATGCCGTCGAATTCTGGATACGTCCTTTTCCTCCAGACACGGCACGAAAAGTCTTTAACTAACATAATTAACGTGTTAACTATAGTTTGCGACTTTAAGAAATGGCGGTTACTAGTTATTAGCTCAGATGGCGCCAATTAATCTCACGCTACTGCAAAGTCTATAATATCTATGCTTACCATAGTTATTCAAGATGGTGCCTCTAGATATTGCTAGAGTTGAATTTATATATTTGGTTCATGGCTTCGCGTCAGTACTTATATGATTTTTTTTAAAAGTCTTTGACATTTATTTCTCCTCCTTGTAACTGATTTAACAATTGTTTATACATTCTATCAAATACAACATATTTGTTTCGGCGGTTCTTCCTTTGGGATTCGCAAAAAGAAATTTTTATTTTTATGTCAAAATGTCTAGTTTCCTTTCTTGGTTTTTCGACAAAGAACAGACTGGGTATTTTCGGGATCAGCACATTCATACGATTGTGCCACCCTTCCAGTGCATCAGCGGTCCGGCGAAATTAGCAAAATTTTTATACGCACCTAAGTAAATTTTTATATTGGAATTGTAACAAAAATGTGACATTAATAGAATCTGGCATTTATAGAATCTGACATTTATAGAATCTGACATTTGTAGAATCTGATATTTATCGACTAAACCAAAACTCGAAAAACTACCGTGCTGAATTGCGTAAGCGTTAGCGAATCGATTACTTTCCTAAGCTCTAGCAACCAGTGGATATGGGCAGTGTTTCTCAAACTTTTCTATCAATCACTTCAAATGGTTAAGTGAAAATACTATAAGGTTGAATCAAGAGATGGTGTCACTTGTACTGCCTGTGATGCACAATTTGCCTTTCCCTGTGCAGGAATAACTAAGGGCTGATATAGCTATTTTGGAAACCATAAATTGACGTGGAACTTCAAGAATAAATTTATCTACTCAGAAAATAATGTGAAAATAAAAGGGAAATGCACACAGTGCAACTACACAAATATCCAGAAAAAAGGCAACAGACAGCAACTATAAAATGAACCATTTTTAAGGCAGGTAATTTAGTTCTGGATAGTCTAAAACTGAAATCTGAGATGACGCCATATAAAAGAAATAAATTAGCTATTTAAATATAAGCCTGACGCAGTTGTTCATAACATACGTTGAACCTACCAACCAAAAAAAATGCTAGAAACTTGAAACGTACAAAGCGCCTAAATTTATATCGTTCTGCAAAAAATTGTTAATTATTGTATAATCCTTTTTATATTTGGTGAAGAATTAGAAATATTATTAGTGTGAATAGTTGTAAATAGTTATTTGAAGATGGGGGAACCAAGAAGCGGAAAAAAGCGGAGCCCCCTGACGATCGAGCATCAGTTAGGGATACTTCCTCTGACTCTGATGAAGACTGCAGCAACAAAAATAACATACTTAAAGTTACAGGGTATTCAAGGAAGTACCCTGAAAATAGTAAAAAATCCGAATACATCGTGTAAAACTTTCACAGACAAGGATAGGCTGGCTGTTATAAATCGTAAGACAGCCCTAAGCATATAAAATATAAGCGCTGACACCTCATAGGTGTCATGTAATGTTTCCCACACTTGTCGTTTTGCGAAACATAATTATTAGTAGTTTTTGGGCAGTCATACTTTGAACTCCGTGGCGGACACATTAATATTGTATTATTTATCTAATTCAAATTAAAGTTTTCTTCAAGGTTCAAAATTAGTTTTTTTTAAAAAGAGACTTAGAACCGGCCCCGTAACAGTGATGTCAGAAGTGGGATAGTCAGTATAGTTCGTGGTGGCTATCCATAAAACTGTTTAAAACTAAATTCATTGCGTTCTGTGTCCGCCCGCCCTGTTCGATTATACGCCAACCGCAAAATCGTTATCGTGACTCTATCCTGTCTCTATCAGTGTGACTCTATCGTCTCTATCCAATCAGTGTGACTCTATCGTCTCTATCCAATCAGTGTGACTCTATCGTCTCTATCTAATCAGTGTAACTATATCCAGTGCGTGTGTACCATCGTGTCGCCAAAACCACGTTCTTACCGCGGTATTCGATCGCGATCACGCCGAAGTCCGCCAAAATCCTCCGAGTTGGCTAAGGCAGCCAACAAGTCTACCAAACCTTACCTCGTGCGCCTGCTTCCTGTCTGGGTGAGCTTAAGGCTAAGCTAACCGCTCCATCGCCGTCAACGGGTCAACGGGTCGTCCAACACTGCCCTAACCTGCTGCTGAGCGTCTGCACTGCTGTTGAGCGCGCAATTCGCCGAAGTCTGCGCGATGCATTCCGTCTTCCAAGCCGTCGCCTTGCTGTGAGTAGAATATACTACTTCTGTTGTTGCCGCATAATTCTCCTTGTTTTCCTAAACCCTATCAGCCTTTGAGCATTAGACTATTACCTTTATTTACCCTAATACTTGTTATCATGACTACTGACAAAAAACAACTGACTCCTACTATCTCTGAACCATACTCTATTCAGGTCTTGTGTAATTTTATAAATCCATACCAAGGGGAGCGTGAAACTTTATCGGCGTTTTTAACAAACTGCCAAAACGCTCTCGATTTAGCGTCTGAGGGTCAAAAGTTCTTGTTGCTTAAATACATAATATCAAAATTACAAGGAAAAGCACAGGTAGCTTGTTCAAATAAAAATTTCGACAACTTCGATGATTTACGAACATTCTTAAGGCAAAATTTCGGGGAAAGAAAACATTATAACCATCTTTAATGAGCTGCAATCATGCAAACAGTTGTCAAATGAAACCGTTGCGCAATAGCCCTCAGGATCGAGACCTGCTTGACAGACCTACAATCCGAAATCCATAACTCTGATTCCTTAAAAAAGGAACTTCCAGGACGTATTGCTCTGACAGAAGATCTAGCCCTATACACGTTTTGTCTGGGACTACACCCTAGACTAGGTACCATTGTTCGTTGTCGAGACCCCCGAAACCTTAATGCGGCCATAAGGGTCAATTCCCACTGAAAGAGCAGCGGCCGGCAGCGTCTTTTTGAGGCAAAATATTACAAACTATTTTGAATCTTATCTACGTGATTAAAAAGTTCATAGTCATTTGAAGGCAAAGGAGGGGTAGCGTGGCGTCGCGAGGCTGCACGAGCCTTCTACCGACTAGTTAAAAGAGGCGCCGCGCGGCTGATCGCGGCGCAGCTAGCTGACGTGCGGCCGACCGCGGTGCAGCTGACAGACTCGCGGCTGCGCGCGAGCGAACATTTCCTACCCGCCCGCCCTGCCGCTTGCGCATTTCGCGTCATTTTATTAGAGGATATCAAGTTAGAACGTGCTACGCTCTGTGAGAAAAAAGAAAACAATGAATATTGAAGAGAATTTAATTTGTAATGTACAAAAATACGAGTGTTTGTACAACATGAAATCCAAATATTACAGTGACCAACACGTAGTAAATAATGCTTGGACAAAAGTGAGCGCAGACTTGAATATGTCTGGTGAGTATATTTATTTCACAATGTATCGAGTTTTGCATTAAGTAGGTACCTATACATTAACTTCGGCTCCTTACCTAACAAAATCCAACCTTTCGTTTTGCCACGTTATCGCCCCATTTGGAGAATTGAAAAAAGACTTGAATTTGTTTCTAACGATTATACCACTATTATTATTTTGTAGGTCATAATTCTCCTGTTCATCTACAATTTGTAAAATACTGTTTGTTGCAGCTAATACATTTTCCAACTGATCCCCAAAATCATTTTCAATTTCATGATTTCTTATGTAATTATGTAAACATGTGCATGCAAGAATCATAATGTCGACATATCTCGGTTGCATTCGTATTCTTTTTTGGAACACTTCAAACTTTTGTTGTAGTATGCCGAAACTGCTTTCTACAATACGCCTTGCGCGGCTTAACCGATAATTAAATTTTTTTTTTTCGTTATCGCCTGTTTGTTGGTTGCTAGGATAGGGTCTCATCAAGTGTTCAGACAGGGGAAAACGTTCATCCCCAACAAAAACATAAGGCAATTCCTCTCTCGTACCTGGCAAACATTTATTAGGTGGTATACCGAGTGTTTTATTTTGAAGTTTTCTCCCAAGTTTGGAACTGCTCAAGATGCCACTGTCACTATTGCGTCCATACGATCCGATATCCACTACAATAAATCTGTATTTTGCGTCAGTGATGGCTAGCAAAACAGTACTGAAAAGCTTTTTGTAGTTATAGAAGAGGCTACCGCTATTCCAAGGTGCCCGAATATTCACATGCTTGCCATCTATCGCACCAATACAATTAGGAAAGTTCCATATAGTTCTAAATTCTTCTTCTATTCGGGTCCATAACTGTGGTGTCGGTTTTGGCATAACATGTGGTTGTAAATATTTCCAAATAGCTCCGCAAGTTTCATGAACAATAGTGTGTACAGTACTGTGTCCCAATCTATAACTATGAGATAGTGCCTGAAAACTGATGGCGGTAGTTAAAAATCTGAAACAACAGTCACCGGTTAAAACTCCAAAAGGTTGCATAGTGATACATACATATATTTACAAAGGCTGCATGTTCTCCGAACGTTCGTCAACCAAACGCTGTCTTGGACAGGCGTACACCACATATCGTTGTGTTGTTGTTATTGTTATTATAATATTTTCTTTTTTTTGTGGTAGAATGCAAAAAACTTTGGAAAAAATTGCGAGACAGCTACAGAAAAAGTCTTCGTTTACGAGAATCTAAAAGTGGTTCTGCAAGGTCGAATGATCGCGCTATAAAGTATGAAAACGAGCTACAATTCATTAAGCCTTTTATCCAGAACAAGAAACAGACTACAAATTTGGATAGTTCGCCAGAAGTTACAGACATTGAATCTCAGTCTGTTCCGTCTCCACGACCTTCAATATCAAGACCGCCATCACAATCATCATGGACACCTACTCCTCAAAATGAACAACCAAAACTGTCAACAATGTTATATAAACAGTATATGGAGTCACAAGCTAAAGGAAGATGACCCCACTATCAGCTTTTTTCTCACCATGGGCCGTACTGTAAAGAGAATGCCAGCAAAAGTGCAAGCTGAACTAAAGAAAGAAATTTTCCGCCTTGTCAATAATGAAGAGATTAAACTGGCGTCATTTGAAAGTAATGAAGCTAAAAAAAAAAAAACTAAAAAAAAAGCTAAATAAATAAATAAATAACTCATCAACTGATTTGGATACTGGTGCCACAGGAATTTACACAACCGACTCACCGCCATCACCTTATATACCACAACCAATATCTAGAACACCACAATATCTAGAACCTTCAACTTACACACCATACTCAATACCTAGGACACCACAACAGCCATCTTCAACTTACACACCACAACAGATCAGTAATTTTTCATTGATTGACAATACAACAGAAACAAACTACTCAAATCCTTTGAACGACATGGTCAACGAAATGTAATCAAAACAAGTAATATAATTAGGCAGAATATTAATTAATATTATTATGAAAAATAATTGATTAAAACGACGAATATAAAATAACCTTCTTTTATTTAAAATGTTTTGAGTTTATATCTAATATCTATATGTTTTTTTAAACAGTCTAGTTAATTAACTGAAGACCGTCTGGGTCAGTGGTAGTGTGCTTGACTTCCGATCCAATGGTCGCGGTAGTTAAATTATAGAAAACAAAATAATTATACAAAATATTACTTACCTGAGGCATATAGACAATCGTTCTTCAACAGATACAGGTATTCGAAAATTTGTTTCGTGTCTCTTGAGGTGTGGCTTTAAGATATTCACTAAGGTTTCAAATTGAATATAGGTCATTTTATAATAATCGTAGTACAGATCTGGGTACTGATTTAAATTTTTACAAAATGTTTCAAATTCACCAACTTCTCTTCTTTTCTTCCATAAATCATGTACCAAAAATTTTCTTTTCCTTTTTCTTTCCGTTTTGTTTGTTACTTCTTGTTCTTCTTCTACAGCCAGTGCTATGATACATAAATCCAAATCCACCATATTTATTGCCACACAACTTTCCTTGAGTGAAGTAGATCGCACACTAGTTTTCAAAGCTACCACGCGGAGGCTCATTGCGGCGCCTCGGGATGCCGCGCTGCCTCTCGCGGCGCCGCACTGCCCCGCGCGGCACCGCACTGCCCCGCGCGGCGCCATACTGCCCCTTGCGGCGCCGCGCTCAGTCACTTGCTCTTACGGCCGCTGCGCGCCGCTGCTCTTTTAGTGGGGATTGACCCTAAGTGTCGCTACGGAAGAAGAAAAAATTTACAACTTTTCAGTTCGATCATCTTGCATAGTTTGTCATAAGGTAGGTCACTCTGAGTTTGAATGTAAATTTAAAAACAATCAGAATAAGGCTCAATTTCCACCTAAATCAAAACAGTCAAATTATACACAAAAACCCTCAACCTCTGGTTCTCAACCAATAACATGCCGCTATTGCAAAAATATCGGGCATGATATTTCGCAATGTCGCAAAAGACTATTTAACAATTCCCGCTTCGATCGCGGAAATCCTGAGAACGGCATAAAACACGTAGAGTATAATTCAAGTTTCAACACCTACCAGTGACGATGATTTAAACTAAAGGATCAGATTACGAGCCGGTGCCGACGTAATTCTGTTACTACAAGCACTAATCGTGGGAATGTTTTCCTAGGGGCTTCCATTTCTAAATCTAAATATAAAAGTGCTACTTATTCCGAAGCCGCTAATAATTCAAATTCCCCAATCACTAGTTCAATTTCTAAATCCAAGCGTAATACTAATTCTAAAATATATAATGACTTTATCCTTATTAAATCAAACACTAAATCTAAAGTATATAATGACTCAATCTTTACTAATCCTACTAAATCAAGTACTAAATCTAAAGCAAATAATGACTCAATCCCTACTAGCTCTACTAAGCCAATGGTCAATAATTCTATGGAAAATAATAGTTCGCCTAAGGGAATACATGGTAATTTTATTCAAAGTCCAGGTGGCTATTCTACAATTTACGATGTTCTTCCTAATTCAAGACGTTGTTTACCGTACATTGTGGTAAAAACCTCACATACGAAAGCACCTATTTGTCTCTTAGTCGACACTGGCAGTTCCATATGTATCATAAAAAAACAATGCCTTCCTGAACTGCCGCAAGTTGATAAAGAAATTTTAAAACTCAAGGGCATTAACGACATCGATTCATTCTCCGAAACTAAGGGCAAGTTTATTTTAGCTCTGGAAACGGAAAACGAAAGTATGACAGTCCCGTATTATTTTCATATTGTAGACCTGATTAACTTAGAGTTTGACAGAATCCTAGGTTCGAACTTCTTGGAATGGAATCAAGCCTTCATTAGTTACGGTGACTCAAAATTAATTATTCAAGAAAACTTCCTATACTATTTCAACCTAAAAACGACGCCTTTTATACAGATTATTCCTTCCAGAAGCGAAATGTTTGTTCGTTGCAATGTCACAAACCCCGAAATTAAAGAAGGACTTTTACTAGACGTAAAATCACAAGAACATCCTGATTTATACATCTCCCGGTGTTTATTTCGTGGCGATTCTAA
Organism: Mythimna pallens; assembly: GCA_961205895.1. Lineage (NCBI taxonomy): Eukaryota > Metazoa > Arthropoda > Insecta > Lepidoptera > Noctuidae > Mythimna > Mythimna pallens. The sequence goes on from OY540824.1 coordinate 5,686,565, forward strand.
GAACCAAACTACTATTTCAGTGCTTAACGTATTAGACCAAGATATAGTTTTAAAAGATTTCGAAGTAACGCTAGAACCTATCTCACAGATAGTGGAACCTAATGTAAACACTGTTTCTCTCAATACAACCGCGTCATATCCTAGTTCAACATACCCGTACACATCTGATCGGGATTCTAAAGTTCAAGACATGATTAGATGTGATCATATGAATTTAGAAGAAAGAGATCGCCTACGTAATATATGCTCTAAGTTCCAAGACGTATTCTATTTAGAAGGGGACAATCTTACACATACAAATACCTTAGAACACGAAATTCGCGTTAGTTCCGAAACTCCCATCGCCGTCAAAAGCTATAGGTTCCCAGAATGTTATAAGGAAGAGGTTAACAAATAAATCCAAGATATGTTAGACCAAAACATAATTCGACCCTCAATATCTCCATGGTCAGCGTCAATTTGGGTTGTACCAAAAAATCAAGATGCATCCGGTAAGCCCAAGTGGCGGATTGTTATTGATTACCGCAAATTAAACGAAATCACAATAGGCGATGCTTACCCAATTCAAAATATCTCTGATATCTTAGATCAATTAGGCCATAGCAAATATTTCGCCACACTTGACCTTGTATCCTCATTCCATCAAGTCAAGGTCAAACACAAAGACACAGAAAAAACTGCATTTAGTGTCCCATCCGGTCATTATGAATTTACTAGAATGCCCTTCGGACTACGAAATGGACCATCCACATTCCAAAGGCTCATGAATATTGTCCTAAGTGGCCTCCAAGGAACTCACTGTTTTACGTACATGGATGACATTGTGCTATTCGGGCATGACCTCGAATCGCATTGCCGAAATTTAGAATCCGTTTTCAAAAAGTTACGCGAACATAGATTAAAAATACAGCCTGCCAAATGTGAGTTTTTAAGAAAAGAGGTACAGTATCTAGGACATATCATATCAGATCAAGGTGTGAAGCCCGATCCAAAAAAGGTTTTTTGTGTTCAAAATTTTCCAGTTCCTAAATCGCCTCGTGACATTAAATCATTCCTTGGTTTAGTGGGGTATTACAGCCGGTTCATAGAAAACTTTTCCCATATCACGAAACCTCTTACAAGTCTCCTAAATAAAATTGCTGATTTCATTTGGTCCCCTGAACAACAGAGATCCTTCGATGAGTTGAAACATAAAATCACGACCGCTCCTATTCTTCAATATCCTGACTTCTCTAAGCCTTTCGTTTTAACTACTGACGCCTCTAATTTTGCTGTTTCTGCAATCTTATCTCAAGGAAAAATCGGCCAAGATTTACCAATCGCACACGCGTCTAGAACTCTCAACAAAGCAGAAGGAAATTATTCCACTACCGAAAAAGAATGCTTAGCTATCATTTTCGGTACAAAAGTCTTTAGACCTTACCTATACGGTAACAAGTTCATTGTAGTTACGGACCATAAGCCACTTCAGTGGTTGTTCAATTGTAAAGATCCTAGTTCAAAGTTAGTGCGCTGGCGTTTAAAGGTAGAAGAGTTTGATTATAAGATAGTTCACAAAAAGGGTAAAATGAATTGTAACGCCGACTCCTTGTCTCGTAATCCAATACTTACCATGGACCTCGGTGTCCCTTCTACTTCTGAAACTTATGAAAAATATTTACAAATTAGTCAACAACATACTAATTCCTATGACACCATTATAGAAGAGCAAAACGATTCATTACTTAAAACAAAATGTAAAATGATCACTTACCCTTCTGCCATCGATTTGGACGACACGATTCCATATTGCTCTGAAATTTTGCAACTATCCAAGTTCGATGAAGACTTACCTGACATACGAACATTAGAAAGAGAATTATATACGATTCAAAGTACATCCAACGAAAAGCACGTTTTCGCACATTTATTCCTACGTTTCCATCATTATGGCCTATAAAGATATTTTCAATATGATTAGAGATTATCGAGATATGATTACCGCGTGGTATCCAGAAGAAAAGGAATTTGCTATTTCCGATTTCCATGACCCATTTACGAAGATATCGTTAACCAAGTTATACAACATTATCGCATTCCTACTACATAACACGGGTCTCAAAGTTCATATCTACCATAATAATATACTATATCCTACTCCCACTCCCGCAGAAGTCCCTCGTATATTAAAAGATAACCACGACTTACCTTCAGCTGGACACCCAGGTATTTCTCGTATGTACGATAAGTTAAAAACTCTTTACTGGTGGAAAAACATGCGTCAAGACATAGAAAACTATTTCAAGAGTTGTAAGTAATGTCAAATAAACAAACCACTACGTCAAACAAATCGTGCTCCTATGATAATCACATCTTCAGCAACGAAACCTATGGAAAAAGTATATTTAGACCTGGTTGGACCATTACACGAAACTCACGATGTAAGTTTATCCTTACTTTGCAAGACGATTTAACTAAATATTCGCAAGCATATGCAATGACATCGTGTTCCGCTGAGGAAACCGCACAAAGATTTGTGCTTTTCATTTCCCATTTAGGTATCCCCAAGATGATCGTGACCGATCAAGGGACCAACTTTACATCCGACGTTTTAAAACAGTTAGAGAGATTATTCGGCATTAAACACATTTTTGCCTCTCCCTATCACCCACAAACATGTGGTGCCCTAGAAAGAAGCCATGCGACTTTAAAAGAATACTTACGATCATATATTGAAGATAATCAACATACCTGGAGTTTATATTTACAAACCGCCATGATAGCATATAATACCAATGTACATTCCACCACGGGCTTTCATCCGATGGAGTTATTGTTCGGATTTAAGCCTTACATACCTAAAAGTGCTGACACCTTAGAGTTAAATACCTATACGGACTATATTCGTGCCCTCAACCATAGGCTATATTACAGTAGACAAAAAGCCCTTCAAAATATACAATCGTCTAAAGAAAAGTCTAAGCAACGTTTCGATGTTCACGCCAAACCCGTGACATATAAAGTAGGTGATATGGTTTATTTACGTTGTCATCATAAACAAAACAAGGCGATGTCCCCTGTATGGAAAGGCCCTTTCAAAATCGTCAAAAATCATACGGTTACCATTTTAATTAATAGAAAATATGTTCGTCACCATTACGACGAAATAAAAATTGCGACAGATGACTAGCCTAATCTTTTCTATTTCAGGATATTACTCCCACCATCTTCGAGCCACAAATTCGTTACTCCAATTATAGGTAGTCCAGGCCTATACTTCGACCAATTACTAAATGTGAAGTTCACAAACGATCACTGGAATGTGGTTACGTTTTTAGACATTAGTCATATAAAACCACACTTAGATAAAGTCGAAGCTCTAATCAAAGAAGTCCCTAATTTCTGTGTTATCAGTTCTAGTAAAATTCAACTAGAATGTACTAATCTACTATCGCCTTTACAAAATCAACATCTTAATAATGTTCGTAAGTTTCTGTCCATATCCTACCTTGTTCAGGATCAAAAACCAAACTGCTTCAAACGCGGGCTCATTGACGCTGGCGGTTCAATTTTAAAATCAATCTTTGTAGTGTTAGGTTTTGTTTCTGATAATAAATAGTACCTTAAGTTTTTAAGGATAATTGTTAAAATTAGTTAAAATTGTAAACATTATTGTTTTAAGTTATATCTAAAGTGTGTTGTATAAGCAATTAATTTCTATGGTTTGGGAATGTTAACTGATATCGTGGACCAATCGGAAAGCGCGACGCGGCGGGTCCGCGGGGGTTGTTTTGGCTACGAGCGGGTGCGCGGACGGGGACTCGCCCCCGGTCCGCCGCCTGGGCCACTCGATTGGAATATTCGTTTTGAGCAGTGTAATGATTGTGAATTATTACTTAGTTGTTTGTTCTTGATGTAATTAATAAAACTAAGTGAACAGTTTGAGTTTATCTTAATATAGTCCTCCCAGTTGAAATAGTTTCCTTGAAGATTCCAGACCGCTAAGGCAACGAGATCCTATATTTCAGAAGTGACAAGTGCACCCAAAACGTAAGTATGCGCCCAAATTGTATTTCTACTTTGTTTGGTGTATTTATAATTACGGATTTTGCCTGTCAATTAACCTGAGACCTATTAATTAGCCTTAGGATAGGTTGTACATTATAAATAATAATTAGGCATGAACACGATTTTATTTCTAAATCATATCATATCATCATATGTACCATTGTGGAAAGTTTTCTTGCTAAAATCGGTAATCACATTATGTTTACTATTATTTTTCGTGAGTCGACAGTATTTTAGCGAGAGAATACCCGTTAACACTATTGCGTGATCTTACTGTGGGAGACGTAATAGCTAGCACACATTTGAATTGGCTTGTGGTCCTGGTCCGAATTTTGCTAGTGCCAAATTGCGAGCTTAAAAGCGAATGATTTAGGTGGGTGTTAAGTAACCCTTTAAAACAAAGTTAAAAATAGTCAACGATAGAGCTATGTTGTAGTTTTTTCGTCATAGAACTTTATTTTTAGAAAAGGACGAATTAGACTTCATTCTCTATTTAAGACATAACGATTTTGATTTTAAAGAATAAAGGCTACTTGCTCAGCACACATGCTTAACTAAAGCGATATATCTGTACCTTATTCTATCTTCCAATAGTATTCAAATAAAGGATAAACAAAGACTTAGATTTTTAGTCTGCTAGTAATCACTAACTTCTCAGTTACAACTTCAATATACGGCTCTCAAGTTTCCTTGCCGTGAGATTTCAGGCAATGTCAAACTCAACGGGTCAGCGAAGACTCGTGACTCCGAGTCGCGGAGAGCCTCACTCTGCCACGAGGAGCCGAAGTCGGCTGCGAAGTCGTAGCCCCGAGCCAGACATCGAGCTGCGCCGTGAGCGGCTTCGGATGCTGGAGAAAGAACTACGACGGGAGCGCGATCGTGTACGCGCCACCGAAGACCTGTTCCTCGCATCGCGTCGCAGCGACGAGCCGCGAGTGGACAACCGTCTCCGCAGCACCTCCGCGGCATCGACACGGCGCCGAGACGTCGAGCTCCATGCAGAGCAACTTGGGGAGCGCGACCGTGTACGCACCGCCGAAGACCTGCACCACGCATCGCATCGCAGCGACGAGCCGCGAGCGAACAACCGTCCCCGCAGCACCTCCACGGCATCGACACGGCGCCGGAACGCCGAGCCATTTGCAGAGCAGCGTGGGGAGCGCGGACCACGACAGCAGGTCCGCGCGGAAAGGATTAAAAGGTCACGTAGTCATTCTATTTCAAAAAGAGATTTGTTTAACGTTATTAAGGACTTGAGGGATGGTTTCGCATCTCCACCTGTAAACCAAGGCGCACCCCAATGACTACAGAAAATTAACCACGAAAATATATTGCCAAACTTTGATCCCTCGTCCAAAAACCAACGAATGGACGTGTGGTTAAGAAAGGTAAATGAGTGCGCCTCGGTATACGGTTGGGATGAAAGAACCACCACTCATTTTGCAATGCAAAAGTTGCAAGGTCTGGCCAAGACGTGGTACGAAAGTCTGCATACCATCCTATTTACTTGGCAAGAATGGCAAGAGAAGTTACTAAGCGCGTTTCCGTGCGAACAGAATTACGGTCAGACCTTGGAGGATATGATTAAGAGAAAGAGCAGAAATAACGAATCCATAGAGGTTTATTACTATGAAAAACTAAGTTTAGTGAATCAATGCGATATAGTAGGTACCCGTGCGGCAGAATGCATAATACATGGCATTACAGATAAAACACTCAAATCAGGAGCTTTAGCACTGCGTTGTTCTCACCCCGATCAGTTGTTACAGTATTTACTCAGTAATAGGGACTATAATCAATCTGGTCCGGACCATTTTTACGCCAAAAATAAAAATTTTGATAATCAAGTTTCCAAAACAGCGAGCAGTAGTTCTATTGTCCCACCAAGCCACCCTATTGGATGTTACAATTGCAAGGAAAAGGGACATAGTTTCATGCATTGTACCAAGCCGTTGATTAAATGCACGCGTTGTGATAGGATTGGTCACATCGCGGAAAAATGTCATATTAAATCAGATGATAAATTGGCAAACGTTAGTGGTAAAGTGCAGTAAACTATGCGGATTGATTTTATAAACAACGAAGACTCACAAATAGACAATTGTCCTGGCTCTAAGTTTATAAAGGAGGTGAAAGTCAACAGTTGTGTACTTAGAGCTTTTATTGATTTTGGGAGCGACGCTACCCTAATTAGGGAATCTACTGTCAGCCAACTAGGTGTATTTCACGATAATGTCCCTACTCTATTGAAAGGATTTGGCAATGGCGTAGTCCAATCGCTAGGAAATCTGCATCTTGATATGATTGTCGATGAGGTGGAGGCTAGAGTTGATTACAAAATAGTGCCCGACTATCTATTCGAGGTCCCTGTTCTTATGGGACATTCATACACAGATGCAAGTAGGATAGAAATCGGTGGAATTTTCCTTCAACGAAAGCGAGACTTCGAGAATTTTCACCCTGTAGCATACTATAGTCGACAAACTTCTCCGGAAGAGAAGAACTTCCACTCTTACGAGTTAGAAACCCTAGCAGTAGCTTGCTCTCTTCTTAAGTTTAGAGTATATTTATTAGGAAAAGATTCTTAGGTTCTCACCGATTGCAGAGCACTGCACTCTATATTTTTAAAGCAGTGCTTTACCCCAAGGATAGCTCGATGGTGGCTGACGTTACAAGAATTCGACTGTACTGTCGAAATAGGGCTGGAACTAAAATGAGTCATGTTGATGCATTGTCTCGAAACCCTGTCGGACCATCACAATCTCTCAATGATCAATTTCCGGCAATAATGACGATTAGTAGTGAAGATTGGTTTCATACGCTACAATTAGGTGACTCTGAGCTACGTAGAATAACAGACGTTTTAAATAGTAATCTAGATGAAAAAGGGCTACAATACATTAAACAGAATTGTCATTAGGGACATACGCGACAAAGTTAAAGCTAGAATAGATAGAGAGCAGGCTAAACAAAAAGAGAGGTACGACAGGAATAGAAAACATGCACGCACCAACGGTGAAGTGTTGGGGTTCTAATGCCCAACAGTGAGAAGTGTTGGGGTTCTAATGCCCAACGGTGAAGTGTTGGGGTTCTAATGCCCAACGGTGAAGTGTTGGGGTTCTAATGCCCAGCAGTGAATGAGTTCACCTTGTGTTGGGGTTCTAATGCCCAACGGTGAAGTGTTGGGGTTCTAATGCCCAACAGTGAGAAGTGTTGGGGTTCTAATGCCCAACGGTGAAGTGTTGGGGTTCTAATGCCCAGCAGTGAATGAGTTCACCTTGTGTTGGGGTTCTAATGCCCAACGGTGAATTGTTGGGGTTCTAATGCCCAACAGTGAGAAGTGTTGGGGTTCTAATGCCCAACAGTGAGAAGTGTTGGGGTTCTAATGCCCAACAGTCAATGTACAGCGTAGCTCGTACACCTTGTTTCGATCCAGCAAATCGATTGCTGGTGAATATTGTAAGTTAAGTGTAAAATGTTCATTAATGTTTATTTGATATCATAGTACTTACAAAATTTGTGTAACAAAACCAAAACAAACTTGTAAAAAAAAAAAGCAAGTGCTTAAAGTTCATTATGTAATGCTACTTTGTCTTCACTATTTTATTTGATTGTTGTTAGTTCATCAAAACTAGTTAATTATGTAATAATAGTAGTAGTCATTAATAATTATTGTAATAAGTTCAAACGACTAGTAATAATTATTAATTATTGTATCTAATAAATTCAGGTTACTTATTAAAAGTCCGATTGTTAGGTTTCCACCTGGAGCCGTGTGCAGGGCCGCACACGATGTCAGGACGGACGATTGTTAGGTTTTGTTTCTGATAATAAATAGTACCTTAAGTTTTTAAGGATAATTGTTAAAATTAGTTAAAATTGTAAACATTATTGTTTTAAGTTATATCTAAAGTGTGTTGTATAAGCAATTAATTTCTATGGTTTGGGAATGTTAACTGATATCGTGGACCAATCGGAAAGCGCGACGCGGCGGGTCCGCGGGGGTTGTTTTGGCTACGAGCGGGTGCGCGGACGGGGACTCGCCCCCGGTCCGCCGCCTGGGCCACTCGATTGGAATATTCGTTTTGAGCAGTGTAATGATTGTGAATTATTACTTAGTTGTTTGTTCTTGATGTAATTAATAAAACTAAGTGAACAGTTTGAGTTTATCTTAATATAGTCCTCCCAGTTGAAATAGTTTCCTTGAAGATTCCAGACCGCTAAGGCAACGAGATCCTATAGTAGCTTTAGACACTGAAGACGCCTTGAAGTTCTCAGACGCTATCTCTAAAGTACAGTCTGATGAAAAACAGCTAGCTCACTTAATGAAAGATAACAGTCACGTTATTCAGTCAACTATCTCAAAAACCAAAACCAGTTGAACCAAAATTTTGAAACAATTCGAATGGCATTCGAACAAATATCTAATTCAAGTGATAAGTTAGAAATAAAGTACCATCTGATAATGTTATTGAACTCCTTAGAAAGTATTACTATAGCCTTGTCCTTTGACATTGATGACGTCAACAACGCTATCTTATTTAGCAAGCTTAACATTCTTCATCCAACTGTACTTAGTCCCTATCAATTATTCCAAGAACTGGACCTACACAGAGATAAGCTTCCTAAACATTGTGAACTCCCTACGAGTTTATCTTTAGAAAATATACATGTCATTATAGACATCTCTGACTTAGTTTGTTATTACCGTCTTAATAAAATCATTATTATCACTAAAATCCCACTCGTCCTCCCACGAACATACAATCTCTACCACAATGTTCCACTTCCAGCTCCTTATGACGTTACCAAACCTGACACTTATATACTTATCGCTCCTAATAAACCTTATGTGGCTATTACAATAGATCGTATGTTCTATTCACTGTTAGAGTCAGTGAATAAGTGTAAAGTGATTCAAAATGAGTGTTATGTGTGTTCTTTAGGAAATGTGTACTCTACTATTGCGAATCCAACGTGTGAAACAATAATCTTAACCGAGGCTATAAGCTCATTGCCAGATTCTTGTAATACCAAGCTGTTACATGGCTCTATCGATGTATTTTTCAAGTTAAATAATAATAAATGGTTGTTTGTACAATCAGAACCTGGAAAGGCTCACATTACATGTAAAAACGACCCTACTAATTACGATGAGATCTTTTTTGGCACAGGCATGTTGGCCCTGCCAAAGTATTGTGTAGCTTTCTTTAAAACTTTAAAGTTTACACCTAGTGATAATGTTATGTCTAATGTTACTAACTATATATCTAATTTTAATATTGTAAAATATGATTGCTGCGACAATCAGAAAATAAATAAAACAGTACAGCATCTCCCTTTCGTAAAGTTATCTAACGTCAACGACTTCAATTCACTATTACAGTCAAGTGTGTATTTGAATGAATTTGAAAAAGAATTAAATAAGATAAAACAGCCATCTCACTTAAATAAATATAGTACTCATTACCTCTCGTTGACATATGTTACCTCTACCATTATTCTTTTTTTTATCTTAAATAAATGTAGGAAGTTATTTTGTCCAACTAAACCTCGATATTGTATCCAAGTGTTTAATCAATGCTATACAAAAAAGAAACAAACAATTCAGTCTGTTCAGTCAGTAAGTAACAATTTTACAGAATCATCTGACGAAGATGTCCAAAGATCATGCAAATCTTTGCCTACTCCACTAAGACGTACCGTTATGACTTAGTTTTGCAATGACCTTGCCTATCGTAATCCTAACTTTAATGTCTTGTCTAAATGACTATTATTAATTTAATACTACGTATATTTTCGATGTCCAATTCTAGATTCGTTCTAAATTTACTAATAACTAGATTCTTTATCTTTCTTCTAGTTTTTAAATCATAGTTTTTAACCAAAACGAAGTTCAATGTTTCATCTTAGATTTCTCATCACTCTTAATCGTAATGATCAATCTTATCGGGGGGGTTGTTATAAATTGTATTTTTGTTTTAATTGTTATAATTTATAACAACCCCCCCGGGGTTGTTATAAATTGTAAGACAGCCCTAAGCATATAAAATATAAGCGCTGACACCTCATAGGTGTCATGTAATGTTTCCCACACTTGTTGTTTTGCGAAACATAATTATTAGTAGTTTTTGGGCAGTCATACTTTGAACTCCGTGGCGGACACATTAATATTGTATTATTTTTCTAATTCAAATTAAAGTTTTCTTCAAGGTACAAAATAGTTTTTTTTTTAAAAGAGACTTAGAACCGGCCCCGTAACAGGCCATATCCCATGCCATAAATAACGCTGTTACGCAAGCATAGCCGAGGCAAATCGCTATAGTGTGCATCGCCCTGAATTCACATAACAACATAGCGCGATGCTCAGAAGCTGACGCGGCGCAACGGCCTCGTGTCGACCGAAGCTGACACCGTTTCCGCGGGCCGTCGCCAATTTCAACTTACGTGGAAACGGCACTTTTACGTCAATCGCTGACCATATAGTACATTTAGTTATTAGCTAGATTAAAGTTATAATTGTAATTTTTGTGAATTCAAATAAACATTAATTAAATAAAATGGGTTTTTTTGCATCTTCTGCTGCCTCCGAACTTAAGTGGCGCAGTCGGTAGGATACTCGAAGTATATTAGGTACGTGACGCGTCAAGATTTCCCCTAAAATCGGACCGAAGTCCCGCGTGGCTTACCGATTCTCGAGTATCCTGAATCTACATACATCGTGAGGCGCCAGCAGAGGTGAATCCAGACATCGATTCGGCAAAGAAAACCATATTGTAAGTGCTTTGAATCTTTCAAGTCCTTACTGTCCTATTTTTAACCTTGATTTTTACCTATCATTTACTATAAACTATTTTCATTATTTCATTATTATGTGCATGATTTGTTTTTAGCTATTTTATATATTAGTTTTCAAGATTTTCCACCCAAGAGTGTCGCGTAATCGTAGTTTAGACAGTAATAGGGCGAATAGGCTTATTGCTATAGACGAGTATAGACAATTAGGTGAATCAGTACTACCGGATACAAATATGTCTCACGACAAAGTAGGAGAAATTTTTAATTCGCTCCGGGTTCTGCCTGAATTCGATGGCAACCCTAATGTGTTAATCCGTTTTGTAAATCGTTGCGACCAACTAGTACTCGCATATTTCAAAACTAAACCGGGTAACAAGTTAACCAACTTGGCACTCATAAATGGCATTTTAAATAAAGTTACAGGTTCCGCGGCTCGATTAATAAATAGTAACGGTATTCCCGAGAATTGGATTGGTATTGGAAGCGCGCTAATTAATAATTTTGCTGACCATCGTGACGAGACCGCTTTATATAATGACTTGTCCTTACAAACTCAGGGGTCTTCTACCCCACAGGAATTCTATGAGCGATGTCAGAACTTGTTCAGCACAATTATGACATACGTCACATTGCATGAAACTGTGTCTACTACAGTTACGGCGAAGCGAGACCTTTATAAGACATTGACCCTACAATGTTACTTACGCGGTTTAAAAGATCCCTTAGGCTCTAGGGTTCGTTGCATGCGTCCCGAGACGATGGAAAAAGCTCTCGAGTTCGTCCAGGAGAAGCTTAATACACTTTATATGCAGCAGCGTATCGAAAGCGGGTCTAGCAAGAGAGATAACAATCAGCAGCCTCCCAAGCCTAACTCTAATCTACCTCTGAACCAGTGTATGCAGCAATTCCCTACAATGGGCGTACCCGGTCCCTCGAAACCACAGTTATATAGCATGCCCGGTCTTCCGCGTCCCCAGCAGTACTTCCCTCAACCTAATCAGGGTTGGCGGCAAAATATGCCTCAATTACAACAACCTCGTGGCCCCACTCGGACTCAGCAGATGTTCCGAGCACCACCTCCAAATTAAAATGCTCAGAGTAATGCATTTAGACCTCCGGGTGGTGTACTCATGCCACAAAATACTAGCTATAATAGTACGCCGCGTCCCATGAGCGGCGTCACCCACTTTGTGCCTAAACCATTACCTCCCATAAGACACGATTGGCGTACAGCCGGCAATCCGCCACCTAACAATTACTTTAAAACGCGGGAAGTTAATAACTATGATTGTGTTTATGATCCATATTATGACTTTATATGTTCAGCCTATAACCAGGACTATGACCCTTACCAAGAATACTTAGACTATTATTTTAACTATGGGCAATACGAAACCCCAATGGTAGAAGAAATTAAACCAAATGACGGAACTGGAAATGAAGATCAAAAGCAAGACGGAAATTTTCTTCAAACTCCGAAACTTGGTTATATTCAAACCCATAACCCACCTTTAAAATTTCTCATAGACACTGGGGCTAATCAATCGTTTATATCACCGCGAGCGGTTGAAAAATACTTTTCTAATGTACCTCTTAACTACAGCCCATTTGAAGTAACTAACGTGCGTACCGTTTATAAAAATAATTATTCGATAGCTTTGCCTAACTTTCCCGAATTTAAAGAAGAGGGAAATATCACTTTATTCGTTCTAGACTTCCATAACTATTTTGATGGATTAATCGGTTTTGACTTTAGATTCATGGGGCACTAACATTGACTTAAGAAACAAGAAGTTAGTCACTAGAAATACGGAAATACCCATTACTATGTATGACTCTCGCAATGCTAACATTTATGAAGAAATTATACCAGCTCAGACATCTAAATTAGTAAGATTGCCTATAAATTCCCATGATGGCGATGTATTCGTTCCCGACCAAATAATTAGTAACTGCTTAATTTCTGACTGTTTCACAACCGTAAAAAATAATAGAGGTTGGGTACAGATTTCAAATGAGTCACCTAATGACGTAATTTTCTCTATGGATCGTCCCATTACCGCCGAACTATTTAATGTAGAAAGCGAACAGGTAGATCAATTAAGCAACCGTACGGAGGAAGTTTTACGACGCCTCCGGACCGACCATTTAAATCCGGAAGAACTAGCAAATCTAAAAACTTTATGTGCCCGGTACTCTGACGTTTTTTATCTCGAAGGAGAGCCTCTAACATTTACAAACAAAATAAAACATAGGATTAGAACGACCGATGAAATCCCCGTCCATGCTAAAAGTTACAGATATCCGTATATCCATAAACAAGAAGTTAAAGACCAAATTAATAAAATGCTCGAACAGAATATAATCAGGCCTTCGGACTCTGCGTGGACCTCTCCCATTTGGGTGGTCCCCAAAAAGGCAGATGCTTCGGGTAAAACCAAGTGGCGACTTGTCATAGACTTTCGTAAAGTCAACGAAAAAACTATAGACGATAGATATCCTATACCTAACATTTCGGACATATTGGACAAATTAGGTAAATGCCAATATTTCAGTACACTCGATCTTGCCAGCGGATTCTACCAGGTGGAATTAGACCCCTCTGATATACACAAAACTGCTTTCAATGTAGAAAATGGCCACTATGAATTCCTCAGGATGCCGATGGGATTGAAAAATTCTCCGGCAACATTCCAGCGTGTAATGGATAATATCCTGAGAGATCTCCAGGATATCTGCTTAGTGTATTTGGATGACGTCATCCAGTTCAGCACATCCCTGCAAGAACATATTATCAATCTAGAAAGGGTTTTTAAAAGACTGCGAGAATCCAACTTCAAGATACAAATGGACAAGTCCGAGTTCTTGAAGCTGGAGACAGAATTTTTAGGCCATTTCATATGTAAAGACGGAGTTAAACCGAATCCAACTAAGAACAGCGTTATAAAAGATTACCCATTACCCAAAACTACTACAGAAATTAAGCGTTTTCTCGGTCTACTCGGATATTATAGGAAATTTATACCGGATTTCGCACGTATCACCAAACCCATGACCCAATGCTTAAAAAAGGGAGCTAACATAATCTGTGATCAGAATTACGTAAGTTGCTTTGAGCATTGTAAGAAATTATTAACAAATGACCCGATTTTGCAATATCCAGATTTCACCAAAGAATTTTTATTGACCACCGATGCTTCTAACGTCGCATTGGGGGCCGTATTATCTCAGGGTCCAATAGGTTCAGACAAGCCCATCGCATACGCTTCTAGAACCCTGAATTCAAGTGAACTACAGTACGATAGAGAAGGAATTGCTTGCTATCGTATGGGCTTGCAAATACTTTCGACCTTACTTATTTGGCAGGAAATTCAAAATTATTACTGACCATAAGCCTCTGCAATGGGTCATGAGCCTCAAAGAGCCTAATTCCAGACTTACACGATGGCGTTTAAAGTTATCGGAATACGATTTTTCGGTTGTTTATAAGCAGGGCAAATTTAACACCAATGCGGACGCCCTATCCCGCTTAGATATTCACAATGAAGACGCAAGTTCAATAGTTGCTAACCCATCCGAGAAGAATCAATCAGCCGATGATTCCCGAACAATCACAGCCTCAGAGGCCCTGAGTAACTCCCACACTTTAACTGTCCATACCGACCGCGAAAACCCCATTCTAGAAGTCCCAATCACAGATCAACCACTTAACAAATTTACTAAACAGTTAGTACTCACTGTCGTAGGCGATATCAAAGGGAGACCTACAGTCACAAAACCCTTTGAAACGCACACGCGTACCGCAGTTCAACTATCAGAATCCAATCTTGAGGAAGATGTCATTAGTGCTATTAAAGAATATGTCCATCCCAAAATCAAAACAGGCCTACTAATAAATCCACCATTAGCGATGTATACGGTTATCCCAATAATTCAAAAGACATTTAAAAATTCGGCCATGAATCTTACGCTTACGAAAATCGAACTAGAAAACGTAAGAGAATATCTAAGGCAACAAGAGATAATCAACAAATATCACGACGGTAAGACAAATCATAGAGGCATAACCGAATGCTACCTAGCCCTGTCTCACAAGTACTTTTGGCCTAAAATGAAAGAGCACATTACTAAATTTATTAATGAATGCACAGTTTGCGGCCAGGCCAAATATGACCGACACCCTCTAAAACAACAGTACCGTCTTGTCCCTCCACCAAGTAAACCTTTCGAAACTGTTCATTTAGACCTGTTAACCATTCAGAGCGAGAAATTCCTAACTATCGTTGACGCTTACTCAAAGTACGCTCGAGCGTATTACTTAAGAGATGGGACAGCAATAAGTGTAGTGCAAGCGTTATTAAAATTCTGTACCCATCATGGAGTACCTTACACAATAGTGACAGACAACGGACGAGTTCACAAACCAGCTGTTTGCCGAGTTCACAAGACTACATAAAATCCAACACCACAAAATAGCACCCCACACTCCCAATGAAAACAGAATTGTGGAGAAATTCCACTCAACAATCTTGGAACACCTACGTATCTTAAAGGTGGAACAAAAGAATGAACCCATTTTAAACTTGATAAATTATGCCCTTCTGGCTTACAACAGCTCTATACATAGTTTGACAAAATGTAAACCAATCGATGTTATTACAGGACACTTCGACCCACGTGACCTACTGGACATAGATTTAACCACCCACTTGTTACAACAGTATACAGTAGAACATAAGAACAAAATGACTAATGCTTATAATTTAATTCACGAGTCCAGCTTAATCCAACGTAAAGATTTAATAGATGCTCGTAATAAATCTAGAGAGACGGAAAACCAGTACTCACCCGAACAACAAATATTTGTGAAAAACCCCCTTGCTTCTCGACAAAAGATAGCACCCCGCTATACGCATGACACCGTCATGGCCGACCTACCAATACATATCTATACGCGCAAAAAGCGTGGACCAATTGCTAAATCCAGGTTAAAGAGAGTGCCTAAAAGTGCCCAATTGTTGCAGGACTCTCCTAGTACTTCATCTGCTCCTGCATTCGGCTCTAACACAGGAGATAAAACTTGAAAATCTTGACGATGGCCCAGGCGTATTACCCTTTAAACTAGGTCCCTGCAACATAATATCTCATTACCATTCGTTTCTGTAACACGTAAATCTTCAGGAGTTACAGGATAAGGTTAATATCGTTCATAATCAATTAAAAGAAATAAGTCCCGATCTTCACAATACGTCTCTCTTTATTCCAACCTCATATTGAATACTTAGAGGATCAGCTTCAAACCGTCATTGACCAATTGCAATCATTTGAAACTACTCGTTCTAAAAGAGGTCTCGTAGATGGTCTCGGTTCTGTCGTTAAAAGCATAAGCGGTAACCTTGATTACAATTGCGGAATATTTTAATAATGCGATCAAATCTCTTCAAGATATTGAAAACAAATTATTAACGGAATTTAACAACCACGTAAGTTTAACTAAAACTTGGATAACTCAGCACTCTAAAATAGTAGATAACATGGTAGATAACCAAAATAAATTAACAGCTTTAGTCAGAAATATGAGTCGAAGTCTAGAGGAAGGAAATCATGAATTAATTCAATATGCTCATCTAGGACAAACAATCTTAATAGTTAGTGACAACGTTGACAGACTGTCGCGAGAAATATCTAAATTACAGAACGTACTAGCGTTTATACGGACGTCTACAGCACACCATGACGTCATTAGTTTAAATACCACTAGATCTATAATAAGTAGATTAACTAGGCTTTATGGTAGTGATAAGGTATTAGAGATAGGAGCTCGTGAATATTACGACGTCATACAGTTAGGTTCATATTATATAGGTAATGAAATAGTTATAGTTTACAAATTCCCAATCATCCTACCCCAGACATATGATCTATACAAAATATCCATAGTCCCGAACAAAAACCATGAGATTCTTGTCCCTCGTTTCCAATTCCTTGCGATCCATTCGAAAGATTTCAAGTACATAGAGGCTGAATGCCCGAAGTTCACTAAGGGGTATCTATGTGAAGAGATACACAACGTACAAAGCCGAACGTCACCGGACTGTACTGGAACCCTCATCACGCAGCAGCAAAGACTCCCCGAATGCAAACCAGTCGCAATATCTCTTCAAAAACCAGCCTACGAGAAACTCGACGACCGTCATTATACTATCAACCTCCCAACTCTGACGAAAGTACGCCTGTCATGTGAACAAGACCTCCACAAGTTACTGCAAGGAAGTTACCTCGTCATGCTTCCTCACAACTGTTTTATCCAGACAACAGAGTTCGTCATCTCAAACTCCAACGACCGATTGAAGGGTCAAGCCTTGAAGATAATAGATGTCCCTAAGGAAGATACACCTAGCCCGGCAGCATACCCACTATTCAAACTCAACTCTATCAACTTAGATGATCTACACGCAACCAATAAGGAGATTTCACTGCAGTCGCCAGTACACTTTGACACACATGAAACTAGCAGCCTCTATCATACAACTATACCGCTGTATGTGTTACTACTCAGTGCATGTGCACTATTCGCTTATTTCATTTACCGAAGATGTCACCTGAAACAAATGAAGATTAAGAAAGAATCTGCCAACGACCAGGAGGCTCAGCAGCACAGCATCTATGCCGTCCAGGAGACTCAAAGGAGTAGTACAGATCATCTCCCAGCGCAATTTACGACCAAGGTCTTCAATAGTCGCTGTTCTACGGGGGGAGGTGTTACGCAAGCATAGCCGAGGCAAATCGCTATAGTGTGCATCGCCCTGAATTCACATAACAACATAGCGGGATGCTCAGAAGCTGACGCGGCGCAACTGCCTCGTGTCGACCGAAGCTGACACCGTTTCCGCGGGCCGTCGCCAATTTCAACTTACGTGGAAACGGCACTTTTACGTCAATCGCTGACCATATAGTACATTTAGTTATTAGCTAGATTTAAGTTATAATTGTAATTTTTGTGAATTCTAATTAAACATTAATTAAATAAAATGGGTTTTTTTGCATCTTCTGCTGCCTCCGAACTTAAGTACACCGTAAATATTATGTGACTGGGATACTACATTTTAGGGCAATAAATAATTATAAAATTGGTATCACTTTTGATCTTTCGAATAATGCCAATGTTTTCTTACAAAACAAAGAACTCTTAGAAGAAATGGGCTTTAAAGCTACAATACTTGCTGTCGACACCGAGGTGACTGGGGTTCTTACCTCAGTCCTTACGCACTTATCAAATAAAAGGATTTTTGCGCTAATTGGAAGTTCTAGGAACATAATAAGGTGAGGCGCTTCATGCGCCGAGTGTAGAGTCAGAGTGAGGGTGGTGCGGTCACGTATCAGCCCACCCAAACTGTCGCGGTGACTTTTGCATCAACAGAGTTGCCTCAGTATGTTTACCTTGACTCTTGAAGGCATGAGGTATGCGTATACGTTCCTCCTGGAAAACAGTGCCTTTTATGCATGAAGTTTGGGCATATTGCAAATATTGTAAATATGATTTAGTATGCTCTATATGTACATTCAACCATAGTTTGAAGATTTGCAAAGAAGACCCTTAAAACGCTAAATGCGCCATCTGTGGTGGCAATCATGTCGCCATTTCAAATATTTGTCCTCAGAAAAAACAAAGAATAAAAGAAAGTATAATTAAATTCAGAGCCGTCAAGTATTTAGATTTATTCAACGAACATTCATTTCCACAATTAACACACAAAAGTATTGAAACTCAGATTATGAACGAAAGTATTGAAAGTCAGATCTTTTCATGAATACTCTAACAAATGCAATAAAGATAAGTAAGCCAAAAAGATAACCCCATAAATTCAACATCCATAAAAGAAATTCTTCAGCACACTTTCAGAAATAGTACTTCCTCTCATAGCAATGGATCTTAATATCATCATTGGAACGCACAAATTATTTTAAGTAATATGCTTTTATGAACTTAGTTTCTTTATGACCATAACATACACGTAGCAATTATATCAGAAACTTGTTTGAAACCTATTAATAATTTTAACATTAGAGGTTACAGAATAGAAAGAAATGTTATTGGTAACAAACACAATGGTGTAGCTATTTTAATTCTAAGTTATACACTGACATATTAAAAAAGAATTGTTAGGATATTCAGATCGGAAATTCACTAAGTCACCTTAGTTAGTCAATGTAGGATAAAGTCAATAGAGTGACAACTAACTAAGTTGTTTTAGTGATAAAATGTATAAAAATTTCGTAGTAATAAATAATTAATAAAAATTTTAGTGAGTTAACAATCGTATTAACATGCTAAATAAATTAGTTTTGGCATCACCAAAACTTTTTGGTTATTTATAATTTACCTAAATTTAATCAACTTGCCAAAAAATTGTTATTGCACGCATCTTGGGTAGTCAGTGAGTACACGGGTGTGTGAGTAACAACTCACACACCCGTGCCGTGGCGACGCCCTTACCCCACCGCGCCTGCGACTGTCATTAGGTATCACTTTGAAAAAGCCGGTTCACAACAACATCGTGTTTGTAAGGATTTTTTTCTGAAAACCCTATGCATTTCTAATGGACCTGTTAATATGGAATTGAAAAACAAGCATGAAATTGGGACTTATATAGGTCAAGATAAACGTGAATGTAAAACACCTATAAATAAAACTAAGTAATCCAGATGAAAAGCAGCAAATCATTGATCATATTAATAGTTTTCCGCGATTCGAGTCCCAATATTGCCGTAAGAAATCTTAAAGGCAATACTGGGATTGCAAGTTATCCATTCAAAAAAACTGTATGAACTCTATAAAGAAAAAGTTCAGTCTGAAGGTGCGGAACCATGTTCTTTGTTAGTATTTGGCACTCAGTTTAATTTATCTTTTTTCAAGCCGAAAAAAGACTTGTGTCTTCAGTCAGGACGCGCACGCGCTGTCATACGGACGCGTGAGACCAGCCATGGCCTCTAAGTTGTTAAAATGTTCAAGTTGCAATATAGTTATTAACGAGGTTCTAGCCTTTGTATGAAATAAAATCGATGTGATGAACGAGGAGAGTATTAGTCATATTTGTGTGAGTGCATTTTCCGACGTAGACATTCACAGTGCTAAAAATCTTCTTTGCGAATCGTTACCCACGGAGAAGCAAGAAGATGAGGAAGAGAGATGGGAAGAAGCTCTGTGAAATAGATGACATCATCTGTATGCTGAAGGAGTCCGATCCTGAGGTTTTACCGGTTTTTGTGGCCCGTAACCTACAGAAACTGCCACCGGTACTTTTTGATCAAGTCGACGTCACTCGGATTTTAAAGGATTTGATGTGCATGCAGCAAGAGATAAATCAAATCAAAGAACTGAATGTCACTAAAGAAAACCTAAATAATGTGAAGTCTGATCTTGAAAACCTAAAAAAGGCATCTATAGTGAATAATTTTAGAAGTACCGCCAGTAATGTCAACATCAAGAGAGGTGGCTTTTTATTGGATAGTCACTACGATTACTGCAGCGTCCCGAGGGGACTTGAATACATGGACACACAACATGATACACCATGCAAAAATAATAACGACGTACGCGTAGATACGAGCTATCGAGATATGGTTCAAACATGTTCCATAAATGAGGGTACTCAACAAAATAGTGGTCGCGCTAAGGATAACAGTGTTCGTCTTACGGTGGCCGATGACGAGGCCGAGTCTATGACTCATCCGCAATCAGCTGCGATCGACTTATCTAGCGAGTCGGGACACACGGCCGCTCCGGACATACACTGTGACGTATCCGGTAACAGGAAATCTTTAGCTGATATTGTACGCAATGGTGACTGGAAAATACCAAAGGAAGACAAAGAATGGACCCTAGTACAGAGAAGACGTCTAAGGAATCGCTTTATTGCTAGTAGGGGAAAGGCAGGGGCTGGGGGCTGAGTCACCCGCGTCCGTAGGAGAGTACCCATTTTAAGTCCCTACACGTGGTCCCTGGGTGGTGCTAATCAGGCGGCACTTACTGGTGGTAGGTTTCGACCGATGGCTTGCGACCACCCACTGGGCAAAGACGTTCCGCCAAGCGGCTCAGCCGTGTTCCGGTACGATGCTCAGTGTAGCCAATTCAGAGGAGTTGGGTCGAAGTGGTCGTTCCATTGCAAGTAGACCGACCAGGCCCACACTGGTATGGAGGTATCGGGAAACTAGTCGCTGAATGGTAGCGGAATTCGAGGCACGGTGCGCCGCTGGCCGACCGCAGGTAGTTGGGGGCCCAAGTTATGTACCAGCCACACATGAAAGGCTGCCCCGCCAACTGTCGAAAAATCCCGGGATGCGCCATCGTGCTGGTTGGCGACCAGAAGGGCCCGATGGACACTCCCGGGGGGGCTCGGGCGTCCCCGCAGTCTCCAGACTAGTACCCCAATGATGCCATCCTATCAGTGCTTGCCTGAAGGATAGCAGCGTGAAACCCCATCTCACTTCCTTCTCCTGGACGAAAGATGGGAGAATCTTGGCACGCAGGGAGGATGGTTTGAAGGCTGAAGGCGTGTCCGATGTGAGGCCGACATTGTCAGAATTTTTGGGCAGGGACCGGTTTGAGCTACTTGCAAATACATTATATAATCATATCTTATTTGTTTATTATTAATTGTTCTGTGGATATTGTACTTGTAACCTCTATAATAGTTAGTTGCGAACCTTTATTGCGTGTGATATACGATGAGGTATCGAGTTGTATACAAAATAAGTCATATAACCATGTTCTTCTTATTGTTTGTTTATTCTGTGTATGTTGTACTTTTTGTAACCTGTTTAATAGTTAGTTGCAAATTGTTATTATATGTGTGTATATATATTGCTATTTTTTTGCATTGTTTTGAATCAGTAGGTGTGTGTCTCATGGTGCTCCTTAGTGACGTAGCCGTAAGTCAGTTTTTTTATACTACTACACATATTTACTTACACTTAAATATTATTACACTATTTACAAGTATATTTACATATCAAAGCTCGTTTTGTTTCATGCCCTTATTTTTTTACACTAATCATATAATATTATTTACAATAATTGGACTACGACTAATACTAATACTATTATTTTACGAAATTATTAAATTTTCACAATTTACTTTTTATTATTACAATGACTACTAAAGGAGATAAGTTTTTTAAGGTTGGCTTTTTTAATGCTGGATCATTGGGTACGGGTCATGATAACTTAATTGGAGCTCTGGACAGGCATTGCTTTGACGTTATGGCCATTAACGAAACTTGGTTGCGACCAGGGGAAGAAGGGCGTGCTCCGGTGGTGCCGGGCTATCGACTGCGTCACACGCCGCGGCCGGCGAGCGTGCGCTCAGGTCGCGGTGGCGGGGTTGCCTTTTATCTTCGCCGGGGACTTAGCGCGCGTACTTGCACTATAGCGGTCGATCCCAGGTTCGAATCGGTTGAGCAAATGTGGCTAACGCTGACATTGAACGGGAAAAAAATCGCCGTGGGTACGGCCTACCGACCCCCCTGGCTTGACCTGGTCTTATTCCTGGACGCCATAACGGATTCTATAAGCTCACTGGGAGACTGCGACCACTACATTCTGCTTGGGGACTTTAATGTTAATTTGCTGGACACAGGCGGGATAAAAACAAATAAAATTAACGAATTTCTCAACTGTCTCAACCTCACGCAATTGGTCACTACTCCCACACACTTCACGTCGTCCAGTGAAACTCTCATCGACCTTCTATGTACAGATATGAGAGCAAGATTTATATCTGTAGAATCACTTGGCTCTCTTAATGGCCATTCTATTTTGATAGGTGAATTCCACATTAAGCGTGACAAATTCAAACCTTACTTAATAAAATTCCGGCCTCTTAGGGATGTTTGCACAGAAAGGTTGCACGAAGATCTATCACTTTTAGGTTTAGAATATATTTCTTTGCTAGACAGTGTTACTGACATGGTACATGTCTTTAACACTCAAATGATCGACCTGTTTGATGCTCACGCACCGGTTAAGTCGTGCACCGTTAAAGAAAAGTCATATCCGTGGATTACCGATACAATAAAACTTATGATGCGTTTACGTGATGACGCACTAAGTGCCTGTAGGAAAGCAAAAACCGAGTCGAAAATAAAATATTATAAGGAGCTAAAGCACTTAGTGGTTGGTTCATTGCACAGTGAAAAGGTTGCGTACTTCAAGCATAATATAAATAATAAAATAAAAAATCCAAAATTGTTATGGAAAAACCTTAAATCCACTTTGTTGCCCTTCAAAACTATACAAGATCTACCGTCGCAATTTACAGATCCTGACTTAATAAATAAGAAATTTCTGATAGTCCCTGGTAATCCTATAGCTAGCACCCCACTGATGTCGTTCTATGACAAAAACAAACATAGTAAAGCTATTTTTACTCTCACTCCAGTAGGATCGAGCGATATCTCGCGGATTATCAGCAATCTCAAAAGTAACGCCGAGGGCCACGACAACATTACTTTGGATATGATTAACGCAACTCTGCCACACACTTTAAACATTATAACCGAAATAATTAACTGTTCTATAGCAACGTCAACGTTTCCAGAACAATGAAAAATTGCTTCAGTTAGGCCATTACCGAAAAATTCAAATCCAACCGAGTTGAAAGACTTACGCCCTATAAGCATTTTACCATGCCTGTCCAAGGTATTGGAAAAAGTCGTTAGCCAACAGTTAACTCAGTTTTTGGAACAAAATAATATTCTACCTGACTTACAATCTGGGTTCCGGAGGCAACGCAGTACGTCTACCGCTTTACTAGACGTTACTGACAATATTTTGGCTGCTCAGGATCAGGGAATGTGTACAATGCTCGTTTTGCTAGATTTTTCCCGTGCATTTGATGCAATAAATATTCCGCTGTTATTATCCAAGTTGAACTATTACGGTTTCGACCCTACCGCCGTGCAGTGGTTTCGCAGCTACCTCACAAATAGAAAGCAGTTTGTCGATTTGCGTTTGGGTGACGGCACTACTCTAAGATCGGCACTCATTGCAGTAGAGAGAGGAGACCCACAGGGCTCCATCTTAGGTCCAATTATTTTCATCTTGTACTGTGCAGATATCATTAAATGTCTTCAAAAATGTAAATATCATATATACGCCGATGATGTTCAGATTTATATATCTTTCCGACCAGACCAGTACGATGATGCCATTAAAGATCTTAACGATGACCTCCAAAGAATTGCCACCTGGGCTGAAGAGAATTGCTTGTCATTAAACCCTACAAAAACCAAATATTTGGTGTTTGGCTCAAGACAGCAGCTTGCGAAGCTACCTTTATCATTTGACCTAAAGCTAATGGGCGAGCAGATCGAGCGAGTGTATGAGGCGAGGAATTTAGGACTAGTTATGGATAAAGACCTGCGTTTTGAAAAACACGTAGCAGACTCAGTTAGAAATTGTTTTTATCGCCTGAAAGTCTTATACAAGATGCGACCGTACTTGTCGGAAACATTGCGAGAGCAACTGGTAGAAACTCTAGTTCTGTCTAGGTTGAACTACGCAGACACGGTATATGGCCCGCGCCTGTTAGCTCGTACTGATCGGCTCATTCAAAGGGTACAAAATGCTTGCGCTCGGTTTTGTTACAACATTCCTCATAGAACCCATGTAACACCCTATCTAAACAAGCACTTTTCACTGAAAATGAAGTCCAGACGCAAACTGCACTTAGCTTGCCTTCTGTTCGGTGTAGTTAAATACAAAAAACCGGATTACTTATTCAATAAGCTGAGTTGGCTTACGAGCCGACGAGAATGCGAAAGAAGGCAATGCTCACAGCAACTATCGACCAAGTCCTATGGTACAGCTGCTTTTAGGGGCAGCTTTCGTTATGCATCTTCCAAAGTGTGGAATAACGTCCCGCCACCTATTAGAGTGACTAACACGATGGGGACGTTTAGAAGAAGCTTGCGACAATATCTGATCGATGCACAACGAAAGCTGGATATGGTGGCACAAAATATTTCAATTATATAAAGTACCTTTGATTGATAATACTTTTTAGTGCTTGGTGTTCACATCATTTAGTGTTTCAAGTAAGGACAATTAATTAAGTGCTTTTACATAATGGTGGGAGTTGCTCACACTAGGTCTGCTCGGGTTCCCTGTCCTTCGGCCAGGAGAGGGCTTTTCCACGGCAGCGTGGCGTACTGTCGCGGGTGTAAGACCTGTAAAGTACAAAGCAGCACATTACTTACACTATTTTTTTTAACTCTATAATATTTAAAACATTGCCTTTTCAACGTACCCACTGTTTTTGGCCTACTTGCTTGCGACAGGCGCACGTAGTCTGGATGGCGCCTTTCATTCCCATTCGCCTTCCACAAGGAGCCTGGCAATGTTGAAGTATCAAGGTGGCTAGTCCGAAAGTACATCTCAATATTGAGACATTACTGAAAAATCAAATGGACATTTAGATAATACACCACAGATTTAAATGACATCTTATATTATTATTATTTCCATATATTATATTGAATTATTATGATTATATCAATTATTAAATTTGCGCTTACCTTCCGTACTTGTAGTCCTCTTTTATCTATAAAATACTTTAGGCACAACTCTGCATTCAACTTTTATAATGACTATATATTTTTGTTGCACCTTCAATGCAACTCGCAACAAGAAGAAATAAAAATTGTGAAACCTCGTTCTTAATCGCTCTGTCGCACGTGTGCATGCAACGCACTGGTGTGGGGGGAATGAGTAAATTATACACAGTTTGCATCCCGCCTCGTTCGAGATTTATCTACCATCTACCCACATTTTGTATCTTTATTCTACCGTTTTTTTTTTTTTCTCTCTCTTGTTACATTTTTGTTTTATTCGTGTATTATTTATTTTTCACACTTTAAACAAACACATACATTACATACATTGCACATATTTATTATAATTAACACAACACTATTTGAATAGTTTATATTATTTAAGTATGCATCACCGATACATTTATACACTCCAAAACAGTTTTACGTCCGTTGCGTCAGAACCACAGGTTCAGTTGAAAATCAGCGTCAGGCACTAGTTGTCTGACATTCATGCTGAACTGGACCTATTTTGGTGCAGCTGTGAGGCACACAAATGCATTTTTTGTTACTTCTTTTTTTTTTTTTTGTTTCGTGTTTACCCTATATTGTGTTTGTGCCTTGTGCTGTACCAAATAAATTCTTTTTCTTTCTTTCTTTCTTTCTCCTCTCCTTCATTCACTCTTATTACACAAAATGGCAAAGATTAAAAAGAGACCAGTTAAATAGCGGCAACACTCCCTCTCTCTTAAAGTGCACCTCAGTAATATCCGAGGATTGCACTCCAATCTCCTCGCAGTCCACCACCATCTGGAGACTGAGAAACCTGCTCTTTTTTTTGCTTTCGGAGACGCAGATCAGTAGTCCGTCGGACGTGTCGTACTTATCTTACCCAGGGTTTACCCTGGAGCACCATTTTAAACGCCGCGCAGGTGTATGTATGTATGCTCGGGACGACATCTGCTATCGGCGTCTCCGCAATCTTGAGGACTCCAGGTACTCCACGCTTTGGGCTTTGGTGGACACTGGCATAGATCAAATTGTCTATGCTTGTGTCTACCGTTTGCACAGCGGTGATCAGGAGACAACCAGGCTCACACAGCACCTTAGTGAGGCGGCGGATGTGGCTCAGCAGCGGTACCCTTCTGCCCAATTGGTGATTCTGGGGGATTTCAATGCCCACCATCAGGAGTGGCTCTTCCCATACCAGTGCACAGATCATGCTGGGCGTGAGACGCGGAAGCTAGCGCTAGCGTTAAATCTTACCCAGCTGGTCCAGGGGGCTACAGGGGTGCCAGATGTTGAGTCACACATGGCCAATTGCTTGGACCTTCTGTTGACTACAGATCCGGACCGGTACTCAGTCTCGATATCTTCACCAATAGGTAGTTCCGACCATTGTCTGGTGAAATCTGTATCCGTCTATTCCCCGCCCGATCCCAGCCCAAAAGGAACCCGGCGGGTTTGGCGATACAAGTCAGCAGATTGGGATGGTATGCGTTCTTTCTTCGCATGCTATCCTTGGCAGCCTACTTGCTTCTCTTCCGCTGATCCTTCGTTGTGCGCGGACGCAGTGTCGGATGTGTTGCGTCGGGGGATGGAATATTACATTCCATTCTCTGATGGTACAATGTCTGACAAAGTTCGACCTTGGTTTGGCGCCGAATGTAATCGCGCTGAAGCGCTAAAACATACGGCATACCAAGAATGGGTCGTCGCTCGTAGACGCAAAGCAAGTGACGTGACTCAAAAGAAGAGAGCCTATAATAGGGCTGCCAAATCCTGCAAGAAGGTGATGCGGAGGTCTCGGTATGACCACATTAGCCGAATTGGGAACAAACTTGCTTCATACCCAGCAGGTAGTAAAGCGTTTTGGTCCTTGGCTAAATCTGTTAAATCGAACTTCTGCCGTCCCTCACTATCACCACTGCTGAAACCCGATGGGTCGCTGGCCCACACCGCTGAGGAGAAAGCTAATCTATTTGCCTCTCTTTTTGCGGAATCTTCACGTCTTGATTCCGGTAACGCGCGGCCCCCTGCCTTTCCTGAGCGATGCGAGACGACTATGGCAGACATACGCATCCATCAGAAGGACGTCCGTAGGGTGCTACGTAACCTTGACGTGAACAAAGCCAGCGGTCCCGACGGGATACCGGTAATTGTCTTAAAAACTTGTGCGCCTGAACTGTCTTCGATCCTGACACGCCTATTTCGTCTTTCGTTTGAGGCTGGAGAAGTACCGATTGCTTGGAAGCAAGCTAACGTGCAACCCGTGCCCAAGAAGGGTAGTCGGGCTGACCCTGCTAATTATAGACCTATCTCGGTAACGTCCATTCTCTGCAAGAGTATGGAACGAGTGATCAATAATAAGCTCCTGGCATACCTAGAAGCTAATGACATCCTCAGTGATCGACAATACGGCTTTCGCCGAAATCGGTCAACTGGGGATCTTCTAGCGTATGCCATTCACATCAAAAATACTGTTAGGTGGGCGGCTAGTAAGTCGGATGAGTATAAGTTGGAGTGTGGGGTGCGGTAGGGAGGGTTGAACTCACCGAAGTTTTCTAATTTGTATATGGACCGCCTGATTGAAGAGCTGAGCAGCACGGGCATCGGGTGTCATATCGACGGAATTTGCGTAAATAACATCAGTTACGCGGATGACATGGTGCTGCTCAGCCCTTCAATCGGTGCGTTGCGCAAGTTACTCCGTATATGTGAAGAGTACGCGGAGGCTCATGGGCTCAGATACAATGTAAAAAAGAGTGAGGTTATGGTTTTTAAAGCACCTAGAAAAGAGGTCACCATGAAACGGGAGGTACCATTCCTCCCGTTTCACTCTATGGTACACCATTAAGCCAAGTCACTCACTTCAAGTATCTGGGCCACTGGGTCACCGAGGACCTTAAAGATGACATGGATGTGGAGAGGGAACGTAGGGCGTTGTCTGTTCGCTGTAATATGTTGGCTCGCAGATTCGCACGGTGTACTGAACAAGTGAAGGTCACTCTATTTAGAGCTTTCTGTCAGACCTTTTACACGTGCAGTTTGTGGGCCAAATACACGCGGAGAACATACGACGCCCTACGTGTGCAATATAATAACGCGTTCAGGGTGCTGATGGGGCTGCCGCGGTACTGTAGCGCGAGTGGCATGTTCGCGGAGGCGCGCGTAGACGGCTTTCACGCTGTCATACGAAAGCGAAGTGCGTCTTTACTGGCGCGGGTGCGCGGCGGCCCCAGCGCCATCCTGACCGCGTGAGCCCGCCGATGGGACTCGATACTGATGGCACATTTGATAGGCCTACATGCGAGAGCAAGCGCCTAATATATTTCCAATAATATTATTAATTTATTATGCTTTACTAACACAAGGCTAAGAACTTTGTTACTAACAATATATGGAAGAAATTCTGAAATAAATTTTATTATTATTCCATTTATTAAACTTATGTACATATTAATTACATTTTTAAATATTTCTTAAAAAATAAAATAAAAAAACATTTAAAAATATAAAAAATAGTAGCCCACCGGCATCGGGAGCAGGGTCCAAGCTACCGGTGGTCAGGGCTCCTGAGAGAGGAATCTCCTAACGATGCGCGCCGTGTCCAGGAGTACTGCTTTCTGGATCAGGTCCTTGATCCAGCTGCCTAACGAGAGCCTCCTTAGATGTTATACGAGGCTCTTGGCTATTAAGCCATTGGCCGTTACGACTATCGGCACAATGATTGCTCTATCCACTTCCCACATGTCAACAACCTCGCGAGCTAAGTCAAGATACTTAGTTTGCTTATCTTTCTCAGCTTTTACGAGGTTCTCGTCATGAGAGACCGCTATATCAACAATCATTGTGCGACGCTCTAGTCGATTTATCACCACTATATCAGGTTTATTGGCAACAATAGTCCTGTCAGTGATGATAGATCGATCCCAATATAATGTGATATTACCATTGTCGAGAACTGGGTCGGGCACATACCTATAATACGGTACTTCTGATTCCACAAGATTGTATTTAAGAGCAAGTTGCTGGTGGATAATCTTGGCTACGAGGTTGTGTCTATGCAAATAGTCTCCGTTAGCTAGATGAGAACACCCAGAAATAATGTGTCGGATTGATTCCCCGGGCCGGTGGCATGCCCGTCAGATGTCGACCGTACCGTCCTTCACAATATATTTCCGGTAGTTGTTCATCATCATAACTTCGTCCATAATCGCAAAGACAAAACCTTCGGTTTCCCCGAAGAGGTTACCGAAACGCAGCCAAGATACGGACGCTAACAGGTCTACATCGGGTCCATGTAAGGCCCGGTAAAACTGTCCGTGAAGCTCCTTGCTCCGCCATACTTCCCTGCGGTCATTAGTATCCAGTACAGTACAGCAGGTTTGCGCCAGTTCTCGTTGGCCAAGGAGAGCGGAGTGAGGCCCTTGTCCACCGCTGCCACATCTCGGTGCATACCCACGTCGGTTTTTAGGAAGTATTCCCTGAGACTGCATACCTCGCGGTTGTGCAGGGTCTTAGCATTTAAGAAGCCACGACCCTCGCACTTCCGCGGGATATACAGTCTCATCACCGATGACCGTGGGTGATGCATCCGATTTGCGGTAAGTAGTGTGAGGACCCTCCTGACCAGGGCGTCAAGTTCTGTCTGAGTCCATTTGAGTATGCCGAAAGAATACATCAATACCGGCATGACCCAACCGTTGAAAGCGCGCACCTTGTTTCCGCCTGATAAAAGTCTATTCAGTAAAGTACTGAATAGTCTTTTATCAGGCGGTCAAAGAAGCGCTCTTTCAACGCTTGTTTCATGTCCTCAGTATTGATGTCTAACGATTCCGACATACCCAAATACTTGTAAGTTGAACAGAGGGATCTAAGGTGTATGGAATCCGAGAGTTGAATTCCCACGGATTCCATAATCTCACCTCTCTTTACATGTATGACTGCACATTTGTCCACACCAAATTCCATCCTGATGGCACTACTGAAGGTATCAGTAACCTTCAGTAGCTCCACCAGTTGCAAGTTGTTGGGGGCAAAGAGTTTCAGATCATCCATGTAAAGAAGGTGAGATATGGCCTGACCGCCTCTTTTCTACCGGTAACCTAAGCCAGAACCCTCCAGCAGTGTGCTGAGAGGGTTCAAGGCTAGGCAAAACCACAGTGGACTCAAACTGTCACCCTGGAATATGCCACGCTCAATCCTTATCGGTTCGCTGTTCTCCCGAATCTGTCGACATCCCGGATACTGAAGGACTGTTCTCCACTGCCCCATACATGACATCAGGAAGGTACGCATAGTTGCATCAACTTTATACAGTTCTAGCACCCTAATGAGCCATGTATGAGGAACAGAGTCATAGGCTTTCTTATAATCTATCCAACATGCCGACAGATTCTTTCGAGAACGTCGAACCTGTTGGCTAATGGCCATATCGATGAGGAGCAGCTCCTTAGTACCGCGGGACCCGTTCCTACATCCATTCTGAGAGGCAGACATGATAGAATTTGTCTCAATATGACTATTGATTTTAGCTCTCAGAATGGATGTAAGAACTTTATAGACCGTCGGCAAACACGTGATCGGTCTATAATTTTTGGGTTCCGCAGTACTACCTGATTTATGGAGCAGGTGGGTTATTCCTGTCGTTAGAAACTGGGGCAGCAACCCTGACTCTAAGGCAGACTGGAACTGAGATGCCAAGCGAGCGTGCGACTTTTGAAACCATTTAAGCCAGAAATTGTGCAGCCCGTCCGGCCCAGGAGATTTCCAGTTAGGCAGTGGACGGACTGCACGGGCTACATCTTGGGGGCTGATGGTAATTGCCCCCATTTCTGGTAAAAGTTCGCATGCGCGCTCGACCTCTCGAATCCAGTCACCCTCGGTATGACTGACAGGCGCCGACCAAATGCTGCGCCAAAATGAACACATGGCGTCATCATCCGGCAAGCGCGTATCAGTCACACCTTGGTCCGGTCGCACCCAATCCCTATAAACCCACCTTTCGTTGCTTTGGAATGTACGATTCTGAGTGTACCGCTCCACTTGCCGCTTGTAACGACGAATACGGTTTGCCCATGCATAGATTTTCTGCTTCAGGAAGTCGATACGCTCTGTGACGCAGGGCAGATAATCTCGAGGACTAATATCAGTCCCCGAGAATGCCCGCCTCACAAAGCGCATCACCCTAGGGCGAGTGTTGCCCTCCCTGAAGCAGATAAGCTTACCGATGAGTGCTCTAGCCTCACTGATACGGCGCTCTATCCTGCACTGCCAAGCTGGTAAAGCTGGTCGTGTAGTTCTGTCACAATTAAGAAATTTAACATGGGCTACACGACATGCCGCTACAGCCGCACAGTACAAGATCGAGTGGGTATCAGTGAGGTCTTTGCTGCTATCAAAACAATTTGATAGCTGCGAATTTAGAGCACACACCAGCGCTCTATTTCTCTTGTGCATGGGCAAACGAGGTAGACGAGGTCTAAGCTCCATCGGTGTGGAGCGGTACTCCCGAAATGCGTCCTCCAAAGCGCCCCTCAATCGTTCATTACATTGGGTACTCACAGATATAGCCGCGTCATCATCGGCGTCACCAACGTGGTCGGGTCGCGGTGAAGCAGTGGGTTGACTTTGCACCGCGTCCGGTAGTGTAGCAGGTGAAACACGGCTACTCTGTGATTCCATGCGCAGTCTATCTAGTACAGCGTCATCCAACATACGATTACGCTGAATGACCCGCACCTGAAACAGAGAGAGCATCCGACCACGATACGCAGTCAGGTTAATTCCCTCCTCTGTAGCCCCAAAGTATGAGCGCATGACATTTTCATTAATGTACGATGTCCATCGCATGCGCTGCACACTTCCACCGGCAGCGGGGACCATAGCAGAGGCCGGTGGGCCTCGAGGTCCCAAGCTGGCCGGAGGTCGGCCTCTTCCCCGTCGACGCGCAGGTGGTGGTGTCGTCGGCGGCGAGAAGTATTCGTCGCTCGAGCTCGACGCAACTGCAGCGACCGGAATCTCTGGACTCACGGTTGGAGCTGGTCCCGGCGGCTGCGAGGCGGAGCTGAGCGACGAACCCGAAGATGTTGGGTGTGTGTGTAGTTTTTGTGCTCGGCTTCTTGTCAGCATTCTTCCGATTCAGTTCACCGCCATTTCATTGCATATTACTTTTGCTGGAGGCATCATATATAGTTGGATGGTGATTTGATGTTTTTTCTTATTTTTTCTTGAGGGTTTTCCGGTGGTTATGCATTATTATTGTATAGTATTTAATTAAATTGAATGAAAAATTTTGGCGAAAAAATATTTGCTGTCAGTCAGTTTGACAGCCGAGCCACAGATTATTTATTATTATTATCATTAACGTGTAGTGATATGATGGCTCAGGTCACATAGAAGACTTAAAAGAAGAATACGATGCCCATGTGATATGCCCAAAGAGAGATCTATTAGCGACCCCTCTTATTTAGTAGTAACAGAGGATATGAAATCTGTTTTACGAATTCCGGTCAGTGATGTTGGTGTGCTGTATTATGCAAGAAAGCTAAACGTACAAAATTATACAATACATACAGCGAAACCTCCAAACGATGCTTATTGCATCTTGTGGATTGAAACGAATGGAAAACGAGGAAGTGTTGAGATAGCAACTGCCATTAATAGGTGGATCACACTAATTCCTGATACTGACCGATAAATTACAATGTATAATGACACATGTGCCGGTCAAAACCGATACCATTTTTGGCAGTATTTCTCCTTCATCTAATTATCCTCCTTCATATATTCACAAAAAAAGCAAGAAAATAACTTGGATATCCAAGTTATTTTCGTTTGAGCAAAAATATTTGGAAAGCGGGCAATCCATGCACAGTGCCAAAGAAAAAAAACAGAGACATGAAGCTGTATACTCCATGATCAATTCGAATGTTCGAGATCGATTCTCGTTATATCACATCTGTGATATAATAGACTCGTATAGATATATCTTATATCTCTCGATATTTTCGGAGTCGCTTTCAGTGTGTCCGCCTTGAAGAGTTGTTGTCTGACTGGTGTAGTCTCACTGAGGGTGTTCCTCAGAGTAGAGTCCTCTCTCCTCTTCTTCTTTCTATCTTCATTAACTTTGTTACCAGAGTAATCTCTTCTAGTTTTCATCTTTACGCAGACGACTTGCAGCTTTACCGACATTTTACTGTAGCTCAGATTCTGCTATTGCTGCCATGAATCATGACCTAGCCTGTATCAACGCTTGGGCTAAGTCATTTGGCCTGCAGATCAACCTAACTAAACCACAGGCTATGATCATAGGCAGTAGATACGTTCGCAATACGGCTGTAGTTTCTTATCTGCAGCCTTTAGTTCTCGATGGTGTCTGTATTGACTACACCGAAACTGCAAAAGATCTTGGTGTTATTATTAACTCCAATCTTTCGTGGCGTGCGCAGGTCAATGAAGTCAGTCGGAACGTAAATTTCTCCTTTCATTCACTTAAATGCCTCCAGGGTCTCTTACCTTTGAAAACGAAAATCTCCTCGGTCCAAACACTTTTCAGCCGATTATAGATTATGCCGACGCCTGCTACCCGGATGCTACTGAGGAGCTATTAAACAAGCTTGAGCGACTGCAAAACTTATGCATTCGGTTTGTTTTTGGTCTACGAAAGTATGATCATGTCTCTCATCTTCGCAAGGAACTCAAGTGGCTCCCTATCCGTCTTCACAAGAACACACGGATTTCATGTCTCCTCTTCAACATCCTACACAATCCATCTTATACCTCCTACCGGCGCGACCGAGTTTTCTTACGCACGCCCTAGCGACGCACCGTGCAGATCACATCTAAGATCCCTTCTTAAATCCCCTCTTTATAAATCCAGCTACTACTCCTACTCTTTCTCTGTCCATGCAGTAATGTGTGGAACTCTCTTCCCCTTAGCATTCGTGATTAGAAAACTATTTTATTACAACTATTTTTTTATTTCTAAGACTCCAGTAAAAGAGAACTATCTTTTCTCTCTTGTGTGATAATCTATATATATAAAAGAAGAAACTGACTGACTGACATATCAACGCACAGCCGAAACTACTAAGACTAAGACCGTGAAATTTTGCACAAGGTTTCCTTTTATGATGTAGGTGAGCACTAAGAGAGGATTTTCCAAAATTCACCCCCAAAGGGGTTGAAACAGGAGTCCAAAGTTTGGTCCGCGGGGCGAAGCCACTGGCAGAAACTAGTCATATATATATATCATGTATTTATTTTTAGTATAAGGTATGTATTTATAGTTATATAAGTATTTATTAATTTTGATTTAAGATTTTACAAACTCTTCTTCGCTTATTTCTACACACTATAGTTTACATCTCTTCTAATCTTTCCTTTCGCAGGTCTGCTGGATGAAATTTCTTTTTGAAATAAGCAGTACTTTGCAGTACTTTTACAATAAACTAGATTTAATTTACAAATTTTTATAATAACGTACCTATCTTCTTTTGTATATTTGTGTGTAGGTACATAAATAATAAAATAAAATAAATAAATAGATAGTTAGTAAGAAACGCATAATTATAAACGATGTACGAATTAAGAAATAACTAACCTACTTAAATATTACAGTTAACATAGATTTTTCAAGTAATATTTAACCAGAGGATGTTAAGTTAGCTCCGAAACCGAAACGAATAAAGCGAAAAATAACTAACTTGAATTTTACTTAATAACTTATGAACATTACATTATGAAGTTTTATAAAACATATGATAACTAATAGAAAACTATATACAAATTCAATTTATAATAAGTCAAAAGATTTTTATATCACATCAATTTGTCAAAAGTTATGATTTTTTATATTTTTTACAACTTTAGACGTCAATATCTCAGTAGTAGCCTATTATAAGTTAGTTAATTTTCGCTCTACGGAGACGATATACACCGAGATTAACAACCACACCCAAGTGCTCAACCAAGATTATTATTTTTTTCATTGCAGCACTCAGCTCCATAACAATTACTCCATAAGAATTACACCTCAGTCACAATGACAAACTTTCTCTACTTGTATCATACATTCATAATGTATTATTACACAAAAAAAAACAACGGACTTAAAAAAAAAAAAAATATAAAATACAAATAATTTTAATTTTGTAAGTCGGTGTCAAAAAACTAAGAATCGAAATTAGAAACATCGACTCCCGTTATTTGGCATTTTTAGTAGTCGGTTATATTTTTTGTAAGTTTTGTTGTAATCAATTTTGTATGTATATAATATAACGTTAAATTAACTGTAAAACCTTGTATTTCTTTCGTCTTATGCTTTATTAAATGAGTACTGTCTACATTTTGTTTCATTGTGTGGTCACACTACTCGATCTATTTTCATAGGATGAAAAAAAAAATATCTCAGCTAAGAGGTAAGAACTATACAATTTTACATGCTTATTATTTAGTAGAATCATTCTACTAAAAGATAAGTAAATATACCTCTCATCTAGTAGCTAGAACGTGCTCAAATGTCGGTAGGTGTAAGGTTTGAGGGATCAGTTTTAATAATCGCTATCCTTAACCCTAGATAGATAACCTACGTCGAAACGACGTAATCGATTTTGAAAAATTGATATAACTCGTTTGTTTTTCGCGCTACTAAACTGCCCGTTCCTGCCAACTCATTCGGCCGTCGGAGCTTACAGGACACAACCTTATCGCTCCGGTAAGTGCAATACTTTCATCAATATTTACCTACCGTACGTCGAAGTGACGTATGGTTATCTTTAGTGTCAGTTTTTAGATTTTTGGGAAAATGTGTTATTTTCTTTTTGTACATGTTTTTTTATTAGTTTTTTTACTTATTATAGGCCACGATAAAAACAACATAATGACGTCACGAAATCTTGCAGACGGTTCAAAAATCAGTCAGTTGTTGCATGAAACGAGCAATGAAGAGATTCAGAGGTCGGATAGTGAAACTGAAGACAATTTATAAGAAGATGAAGTACAGAGTGATACCGAAGACCGAAGTGAGTGCTTCACCAGTGGTAAACCCTTTGGATATTGAAGATGTGTCTGAAAATGATCCTGAAACTAATGAAAGTGCTTCGCCAAGTATGTCTAGTTGTACTGTCATGCCACAGCGACCAATTCTTAGAGCAAAACACGATCATCGTTGGACGGCCACTAAAAGTAGAACAAGTGGTAGCTGCTAATATTATACGAACATCATGAAACTCATGAAGAAACTCAGCAATAGCTTGATGACCCCATGGATGGATACAAGGCAGCAAATGCTTACTTTGCCGACGAATATAAAAGAAAAGCTTAGTGGTATATTGCCAAAAAGACAAGCCGAACCTCCCACACAACGTGAAGATATACCTGAGCCAAGGAACCGAAAATCTTCTGCCTTTTGTCCATTAAAAATTAGAAGGATGACAATAATAATGTGCAACAGCAACAACAGCAACTCTGGACATGGAAAGCACAAGTCCAGCGCCTGTTCTAAGTGTCTTGGAGGCCAAAATGAATAAAAAGTGTTAATTACTTAGGTTTTTTATATTATAGAGATTACAAAAAGTTGATTTTGAAAAATTTACATAGTAAGTTATAAGATTGACGGAGAGTTTCCTAAATGTTTAAGTTTGATAAAGTAAGAAGTACCTTGTATTGTTCTTTAATATTTATTTTCTAATAAAAATTAAATATACTCGAATATTTTTCATTTACTCACAATACAATTACATAGCATAAGACATAATATCACAATCATAAACCTAGTATACAAAGTTGATACGACAGATAGGCTTTCCTTTAAACTGCCTATACTAGGTACCATTTTCAAGCTCTGTACCAAAAATCAATTAAATAGGAGCAGTAGTTTAGTCGCAAATGATTTTTTAAGTTTTTGCTCCGTTTGAACACGATGTATTTTTCCCAACAGCTTATTATGTCTATACGCATAGGTCATGTACCTTAAAACGATAAATCGGAGTATAACCTACGATGCGTTGTTGCCGCTCTGACGCAAGTCACAAGTACAAACAAATATTTTCGCTAAAAGATTTCAATGCAAACAGGGAAGTAATAAATACACACACTTGCACTTTCATTACGAGAGTGACAATCATAGCAAAACATCCCGCGCGTAAAATAAAAAAAGAAATAGGTCATTATGTTGCTACTGCATCTTAGATTTTTGCGAACGGTAAGTGGGGCGTCTAAAAAACTTGTTTTTTCAGTTCGCCGACGCAACCCTTTGGGAACGTACTTAGGTTACGTAACACGGAAGCTCCCGCGCCGCTTTTGTTTTTTCGAACTTGCGCGCTAACAATTGTGATTTTGTTATTGTGATAGGACACTAAATAAGTTTAAGACAGACAGTATTTCTTTTTTTTATTGTGATAGGACAAGTAACTTGGGATTATTGTTAGTGTTTTTTTGTGATTGACTGCTTTTATCGTGATACGACACATAAACTAATAGTAATGTGTGGGCTGGTATCCATAATAATAATATTATTGGCCCAGTTTTTATTGACGGCACCCTTACAGCGGCGAAATTTTAAGAAATTGTTAAGTGGCCCTGTGGCCGAGTACATTGATCAACTGCCTTTAGCCGTTCATTGCAAGTTGCGGTACCAGCTGGACGGAGCGCCTCCACATTCTGTGATGGCTTCCAGGGAGCGGCTCACAGAAATGTTTGGGCAGCAATGGATCGGTCGATTCGGACCTGTTCGGTGGCCACCACGATCTCCAGACCTCACTCCCATGGATTTCTTTTTGTGGGGGTACATTAAGGGTGAAGTGTATGCCTCAGAGGTAAATACAATTAATGAACTAAAAAATAGGATTATTTTAGCATTTCACAAATTAAAGTGCTTAGCGATGGACAGTGATTTAATTAGAAAAATAAATAACAATATTCTCCATCGGTATAATTTGTTCATTAATGCGAATGGAGGACACATCAAGAATTTAAAAATTTAGTGTTTTAGTTATGATTGATGCTGTGCGCGTATTTCAAAAACTAACATAAAAGCCACCGCGAGCGAAGGCGTAAGCCACCGTCCGCACCACCGCCGGCCGACCGCTTTGATACGAGAGAGAGAACACACGCTCGCCGCGCGCGTGCGACGTTGCCGCTTTAATACCTAGGTATCTAAGGTCAGTTAAATTTAATTACAAAAGGTGTTTGCGTTTTACTCTGATTTGTAAGCTATTTAGTTTTTTTGAAAAAAAAAAACTCTTTTTTATTTATATTTTATTTTCTACCGTATCGAATTAATACTAAAAACGTATAGTATACGTAGTGTAATTTAATGCCCCTATGTCATATCAACTCTGTATAATAATCCAAAATATTCTCACTCAAACATTCGCACGTCGAGTATAGCTTCCTAATGCAAGAGTGTGGCCACAAAATTGAGGGGCTTAGAGGCGCCCTTAACAAAAAGGGTGAAGAGAGGGCAGCACCATCTGCACAGGTGGGCCCTTTACATCCGACCTACGCAGAAGCAGTTTCACAGTCGAGGGCATCGACGGCGGTCCACTCCATCTTAGTCGCATCGGCGGACGTCCAGGATAGCTGCGAAGATAATGTGCAATGCATCCGGACGATCGTTGACGCAAAATCGACAGGGCTGAGAGTGGACTACCTTAGTAAAGCGAAAGACAAGTTGATCGTCAGCTGCAACTCCAAGGCAGAATTAGCAAGGGTTGCCGAGAGGTTGATAACTCCGCAGACAAAGTTCCTCGTCGAAGAGAAGGCCAACAAAGACTCGTTGATCTTATTTAAGTATGTGTTGGCTTACAGCTCCGACGAGGACATAACGAAAGCCCTGTTTACGCAGATTTACCGTCTTCCTGTTTACACCATTTGCCATATTCCTGCTTGCGCAATTTGCCATCTTCCTGTTTACGCAGATTTGTACAATCCTATTACAAAAATGACTATTCTATTCGTTTATAAATAAGTAAAAGGTTTGATACCTTTATACCTGAATATAATATCTATAAAGGATTTGTCTCTTTCATAAAATACGCATACGAAACATAAAAAGACAAGTTTAAAGTTAATTCAGCCACAAAATTTGTTACGAACAAACAGTCCCTCTCATGCAATGCTTTGTGATGATCATAATTGACGAATTTCAGTGCCGGAAACAGTCTTGATCTTGGCGACACCTTGTAGAGATCTGATGGTAAATGATTTAGATCCCTCCTTTTCACGAATGAGGATAGTTCCATAGAACTCGATGTATTTATAGAATATCACTTTGTTTTAGAGTGTACCTTATGGAAGAGCCTATATTTAGCATCAGGGAAACCAGGTCTTCATTTCGCCTTGCTTTTGGGATGCTATAATTATATAACTCGTAGATCGTTAGTGCTAACAATAAAACCAATGTACTTGTCATTTCCTTTGTTCGTTAATTCATGCGTGCTTAATTGTGCCTAAGCTCGTTAATCGGAAGCAATAATCGAAGTCAACCTACCTTGGATGGGTGGCTGGTAAACAATCGATCCGGCTGTTATCATACAACATCAGTCTTTAAGCCATATTATGGGCTTCTGGGCTTCCTGAACAACTCTGACACTATTGCCCACATATCTCTCGACAAGAAATAGTTGGATACTTACTACAACTGGTTCTAAAATTGTTGTCTTTTTACAGATGGTTCGTGGAGAAACTTTATATCAGGCCTATCTGGATATGAAGCAGCTAAAACTTAAATATTCCTCGTAAAACAATCATAGATCACGTGACGAGTCGAAGAGGCCAAAAATCGTCCACGCAAGATAGACCACCAGCCGAAATTGAAATAGAGTTAGCTAACCGTCTACATAAATACACCATTTACGAAACGACTAGTTTTCTAATTTCATGATTTGACATAGGTTGTCAATAAAAAAACCTTCAAGCAGTTAAGATAGTTCGTAAAAAAGCGGATGACCCTTTCATCATACAAGAATTTTACGACATTGTGGAAAAAATTATTTAAAGAGCTGGGGCTTGAAAATGAGTCAGAGAGAATATACAATATTGACGAAACAAGCTACTGCAACGACCCTCCAAAAACTAATGTGGTCGGTTAGAAGGGATATCCTTCAACTAGAACAACATCATTAGTTGGTAAAACAAACGCAACCATCTATTATATATTTATAATATTTAAGGTAAGCAAGTGTGGAGTGGATGGACATCTCAGGAAGCACATCGTGGGAGACAGCAGTTCGCTCATTGACATCATATGCACTGATGCCTCAACGCGAAATGTTATGGTGAATCACATCAGTGAGCTCAGTCATCACTCATTTGTCACATGCGAGGCTGTTTTCAGAAAGCCTAAGGTTAAGCCTAGGTTGGTCGAATTTCGCTCTTTTTCCGACATCTTGCAAGATCAGTTCAATGCTGATCTAAATATGTCAACTATTGGGGATATAAGTGATGTTGACGCTATGGTGCACACTTTTAATTCATACATCATTCAGCTATTTGATCTTCATGCTCCACTTAAGCGTAGGACCTTCAGGAGACCGCCTACACCATGGATAACTGACAATATACGTCTGATGTTTAAATTGCGAGATGAAGCTAGAGCCAGATATCATACGACTAGAGAACCGATTCATAGGCAGTACTATCTGGATCTTAAGCATGAGGCGGCCGCCGCGTTAGTGAGGGAGAAAGCAGCATACTTTGCCAAAAAAATCAACAAGCAAAAGATGGATCCCAAACTGCTATGGAAAAATCTGAAATCAGATGTGCTTCCAGATCACAGCCAGAAACTACTACCTAGTCATTTTGATAACCCGGAAAATATCAATGCAGCATTTCTGGACGTCCCTGGAAACAGCTGCGATAATACTCAAAAATTGGCTACTTCAAATCTTGCAGACACGGTCCGGCTGAGTTTTCACTCACTAAAGCCAGTCAAGATACTGTTCTGAAGATAATTAGGAGTCTAGCTTCAAATGCTCAGGGTGTTGATGGTATCAGTCTGGAGATGTTGTCTCTCACGTTGCCAACTACCTTGCAAGCCATCACTGACATCATCAACAGATCCATTGAGACGCGCACCTTCCCTAAGCTGTGGAGACATGCGATGGTGCGCCCTATCCCGAAAACCAATGACCCAGCCAACATGAAGGATCTTAGGCTAATTAGCATCCTGCCCTGCCTTTCGAAGATCCTGGAGCGTGTTGTGTACTCACAAGTTATTGAGTATCTGGAAACAAATAACATTCTTTCAGACCTCCAGTCCGGTTTTCGGAAGGGCAGAGGTACTGCAACAGCTCTGGCTGATGTTGTGGGCAATATCCTTGAGGCACGTGATCAGGGGGAGGGTTCGAACCTGGTCCTATTGGATTTCTCACGGGCTTTCGACGCAATTAATACCAATCTGCTGCTGTCTAAATTAGCATACTATGGCTTCAACGGAGACGCTGTGGATTGGTTTAATAGCTACCTAACTGATAGGTCTCAGTTTGTGCAAATTCATAGGGAAGATGGATCAACTATATATTCCCCCCCGCTTCCGGTGACAAGGGGAGTCCCACAGGGATCAATTTTTGGTCCTCTTCTGTACATCCTCTATAGCGCTGATGTAACTGGATCGTTCATAAACTGCAAGTATCATATGTATGCCGATGATATCCAGCTGTACATATCCTTTAAAGGGGAAGACACGTCATTGGCTGTACAGAGGGTGAATGAGGACTTGGCTCGGGTTGTGTCCTGGTCTGAGAACTCTTTGGTCCTGAATCCGCTTAAGTCGAAATTCATGGTGCTGCGCACAAAGAAACAAGTTGCTGCTATACTGTTAGCCAAGCCTGAGGTCATGATTGGGGGAGAGGAAATTGAGCGTTTAGAGCAGACATGCAACCTGGGGCTGATTCTGGAGCCAGAGCTGCGCTTTGAGGCTCATATAAAAGTGCACTAAGACACTGTTTTTACAGGCTAAAGGTTTTGCATGGGATACGAAAATACCTTAGCACCCCACTCCGTAAGCTGCTTGTTGACAGCTATCTTATCAAAACTCAACTACTGTGACACAGTTTATGGGCCTTGTTTGCTTGCTAGGACAGACAGACTGATTCAGCGCATCCAGAATGCATGTGTTCGCTTTTGTGTACATATCCCACGTAGGAGTCATGTGACTCCATACATAAATCAACTGAAAATCTTGAAAATGGCTGCTAGGCGTAGGCTGCATTTGGCTAGTTTGCTGTTTGGCATTGTAACAACCCAAAAGCCACGCTATCTATTTGATAAACTTACTTGGCGACAAGCACACTACAAGTATGGTCTTCGTTCTGTGGTTGCTCCACTATCAGTGCTGCGACACAAAACTGCAGCATTTAGGGGTTCCTTCAAGTATGCGGGGACGAAGATCTGGAATGTCATTCCTCCACCGGTGCGAGGCCTGAAATCAATACAAACATTTAAATATAACCATAAAAAGTTACTCTTGCTGGCACAACTTTCACAACAATAAACTTTTGTCACCTTATGGGTCATGACCTGCAGTACTTGGGTTTGGATCTCCAGCGGCTTGGCATTCAATGTCTTGTCCCTGTGGTGTGTTTCGCTACTGTCGGTTTGCGTTGCCATATTATTTTTAAATATAATGCTAAGAACCTACAAAAACACACAAATATTAATTATACGTTTTAAAATTATCTTTATTATACGTTTTAAAATTATCTTTATTACACTTTTTACAATTAGATCACATTTAATACAATGCATAATATATAACTTAAATTCTACTACTATTCTTATTTGTTGACTGGGTAATCCATTATTAGTCTAATTACAGATAAACTAATTATATTTTATTCATTCGTCCCGTTTGTTTCATAATAACCTATTCCTGGAATTTTCCACAAAGCAATGTGAATGTGAGTGAACAATTTGATCAACCTTACCTGTCCCCGTGTTCGCTTCTCTTGAGTTCATCTAATTACAAATCCCGTCACAAATACTTTAAACATTGTCACAAACATGAACCATCATAGTACTTTACAAGAATTATTTGAATTTCCAAAACCATCATAGCTTTCGTCACATTCGGTCATATCCTTTTGTCAAAGTACTTTGTTAACAGCATCGCGGTCGCGTCCAATCACGTATTAGCGTCTGTGTGCATATTGCCACAGATTACAAAAACAAGTTGCTCGGGCGCGTCGTGGTGTTGCCACTTTATATTAATGTATTTGTCACGTTATTTATTGTTATTTTTTTATTTAGTTTAATTTTATTTTCTTTTAATTTATAATTTATAATGCATATGTTTCTTTATATCCTTTTTC
Source organism: Mythimna pallens (assembly GCA_961205895.1). Taxonomy (NCBI): domain Eukaryota; kingdom Metazoa; phylum Arthropoda; class Insecta; order Lepidoptera; family Noctuidae; genus Mythimna; species Mythimna pallens. The sequence continues at coordinate 5,730,319 of OY540824.1, forward strand.
TATCCAAATCTTGTTGTTCACTGCACCGTTCGGGCGTCTTTATGTCGACACCGCCACCGGCCCACGCTGAAAACCAGCGCTGTGAGTTCATCGCATAATGCGTGAGGCCACAGCTTTATGCTGAGCGTTCGGCCGTTTTGCGCGGATGTGACGCATATCTTCCCTATTAATTGATAATGTTTGTTTGCTAGTTTTAAGATTGCGTCATTTTGAGCGAATAAACAGTTTTTCTTTCTTTCTTTCTTTCACATCCTGGCACTTTGTATACAACGACATCCAATGGTTGGATTGCATCCGAAACTTTTGCAGAGTTCATAGCAAAAAGTTTCATTCCCATGATTAAAAATGAGAAAGTGCCAACAATCCCAATTCATGTTGGTCATAGCTCACACGTGCAACTGGCTGTGGTCAAAATGGCAAAACAAAATTATATCACCATCATAAAATTGCCACCACACACAAGTCACCTTCTTCAACCAACCGTATTCAAACCTTATAAAGACGCTTGGAATCAGGAAATAGTTAAATGGCAACGCACACATAAGGGCAAGTAATTAGCATAAGGAAAAGTTACCTAAGGATCAGTTTTCAGCGAGACAGTGGGAAGAGTTTGGAACAACCTTATAATAATAATAATATAAATATAAAAAACTGGCAACTCTGAATGTCAACAGAAGTATTACTTTGCGATCAAGCTCTTTTTAATAGAAATAATAGCTTAATTTCCGATCTCACATCATATTCGTCATCATATTTTTCAGCAAAAGCCTATGTATACCGAAAATATTAAAAATTAACGAAGCCAAAACTAAGAAAATGCAAAGAAGAAAAATGGACAGATGACTGTACTGTCACATGTAAACAAGAAAAAAATAAATTTAAATAAAAACATTTTACGTACATAATATTATTATTATTATTCCAGTCTGTTAGCGTATTTATTATGTAAAAAAAAAAACGTCTGCGTCCACGTCGTAATAGGTTCAGAAAAAACATAAGATGCTTAATGTACCTATCTGATTAACTTTCTGTTCATTATTCTATTAGTAAAATTATGACAAAATCATTTCAACTCTTAACTACATGTCTTAAGGTTTATTTTTGCAGTAAAGAAAATTCCTCGTGCGCTAGGCAAAGCGCACGAAGTAGGCTCAAACAACTTCTATGAAACACGAACTAAGGCAGCCTGATGCGTGAGACAGAGATAGTTTAGTAGAAAATGTACTGCAAAATAATACCGCCTCCGTGCGCCGCTCGAGCGAGCCGAAGGTTACCGAAAGCGCACGAGGTGTTACGAAATTCGCCCGAACCGGCTGGCTCACTCACTGCCACATCGCAGTAACCCTATTGCCATTTTTGAATAAAAATAACGTATCATATTTTTAGTAGGAAAACATGAATTTGAATGAATAAAAAATTTTTTTTCAAATATTTATTTATGTATTGGTTTTCTCTCATGAAAACAATTTTATATGTGCTGCATAAATACACTAACAGTTTTCCTTGAGGTATTTTTACATATTTGGAAACGTATTCGTGTTTCAAGGTAGAAGCATCGATAAATAGTTCAGTAATTATTTATATTAGTGTTTCTTTTTATGTATTACAGTATAGATTCAAAATAGAGTATTCTCATATACTTAATTTTTAGCAAAAGTATAAAGTATATTTATCAAAAATAAAGTCAGATAGCGGTACTTCTAAACACGGCTTATTTTTAGGAGAGTCCTTTCTCTGGAGCCCTGACCGTCGGAAGCTTGGACCCTGTTCCCGATACCGGTGGGACACTATTTTTGTATTTTTAAATGTTTTTTTTTATTAAAATATTTAAAAATATAAATTATATGTTAGAACAATGAATAAACGAAATAATAATTAAAGGCAACCCCATCGCCGTATCTCTACGTTGACGTCGTGGTGGGGCTTGCGCGCTCCAATAAACCCTAGGTCTGTACCGGTAAAGTTTGCTTTGCCGTAACATACCTAGGGTCAGGGGCCAGACTAAGAGAAATACAATCCGCAGGGCAGTTTTGTGGCGAACTGATGTGCATTAGCGACCCCACGGACCCGATCTCCCGGGAGAAATCGTGTTCCTCATCTCCGGCTTGCCTTTGTTGGCCGGCCGTAGTGAACACTGACGAGGAACGGAGCTCCCACCTCTCTCTTACCTTTATTGGCTGGCTTGAGTGGAGATTCGCAAGAGCAAATGTGCTCAGGAGGAGGATGTATAATCCAGTAAGATGCTGGTAGGGATCTTGACCGTACTTCCAGGATTGTCCTGATAGCCGTGGTATACCTCTCCGCTCCTCAAGCACCTCAGGATATGTTGCCTTCTTGTTGCTACGTCACTTCGTGCTAGCGACCGTTTTTGGGGGCCCATTTATTGAGTGTGCAAGTCATCCCCTGTCTTTTTACCGATGGAAATTAATAACATTGTTCAGGCAGGGGCCATAGACTTAACATAGTTCCTGGTAACCAGTCCACTTAAGACTACAAAAACCATAGCCCTATATCTTAGTTTTCCATATGTCGCAATAGTTTCTCATTAACCGGGGGTTGTCCTTGGATGCACTAGCATAGCATACAGGGATAAACGCCGGTTGGTACCACGTTCCATTGAAAGAGTATAAGCCTCTGCGAGTAGGTTTCGACTCCTCGTACGCCTTCCAAAGGTCCAGGACCCCAGGGTTCTGATATATAATAACTTATAACGAAATAATAATAATACGACCACTTGGGCTTTGAAGCCAGGGCCGTACGTGAACAGAACAAATCACAACCAAAAATCACACTCACAAATCTCACACCAAACGCAACTAAAACATTTAACGTAAACAAAAACAATGCACGCGCGGCTCAAATGTCAATAGGCGAATGAATACGATCAAGCCGTTCGTCGCACGGATCATGACAGACGACGTCGTAAACAGTCACAGCGAGAGCGCGCCGTGGTCGTTCTGAAAAACTTTATTAAATCCAGCATTTCTTGACGTATTTTAATAATTTAAAAAATTAAATGCTCAGTAAATTATTACACATACGATGTACTTCTTAAAAATAGAATTAAAATTTGTTATTATGTGATTGATCCTCATTCTCCTGCGAACTTCCTTCTCGCAAGAACTAATTTTGCCCATATTGGAGCCCAGGTAAATGAAGTTTGGTACTAATCACTCCCTACAAAAGCGTCAACTAAGTTAGAGACTGAGCCCATAAACCTGTTGGAAATAAAACAAAAGGACGTGAGAAGAATTTATTGCAGAGATAGTGCAGATTTTATATTATTGACTCCACCGTATACAACGCTTTTCACGCCGCCAGAGACAGAAACCGTTGGAAGAATAAGTATCATAAGAGTGAAATTGATGAAGCAGAGACCTTAAGCGTTAAGGAATACGACACAAGGAGGAGGAAAATCATTAAAAAACTAAAAGGACGTTAAAAAGAATAAAAAAAAGCTTATGTTTAGTTATTTTTATGGCAGTTTAGTATTGTGAAGAGTTCATGGAATAAAAAAAAAACAGTTTTTACATCATCCTTCCGCACTAGTAAAAACATTACTCATCTGAAAATTTTGGTGCTTGGCGTACGTGACAGGATCTACGAACTGTTTCTGTATGCGACGCTTCACTGTATCCAGGTACTGACTCTTCTTTCTGGCTCTGAACAAAATGCAGGTGAATCAGGAGATCTAGAATCCTGGTTTTCAATTTCTTATGGAACCATGTCCTCTGCCCCCAGAGGCGTCAGGTGCCAATAAAAAACTGGCGTCTCTCTTCCGTAGGGATATAAAAGCAGTAGTCAGGGTTGCTGTGCAGTAACTCTACCTCTTTAACGTACGGTTCATATTTTTCACTCCTATTCTGTTTCTTTATTGATATTATCCAGAATTGTGGCTCAGCAATTCTGCAAGTCGGAATGAAAGTTCCCTTCCTGGATCTATGTGGATGTTTATACATTCGCTCATGTGGCGTGCAATCGGTCGTCGTAAAAACGAATTGAATGTAAGGCTTGCGGTAAAACTTTCAACCAGTTCTCTACCAAAAACATTTGAGTTTTTAATGCCAAAAGTATCGTTTTCCAGAGTGTGGCATTCAATTTTTCCACTTGTCCATTACCCTGTGGATTGAAGGGAGTGGTTCGACATGGGGTGATACCTCTTTCATGAAGTAGTTTTTGGACGTCAGCAGAAAGAAAAGCTGTACCACAATTTGAATGAACATGAGACGGGAATTAATTATTCAGGTGTTTGATCACTGTTTTAGAGCTGACGTCCGAGCAGGAAAAAGCGAAAGGAAAACGAGAAAATTCATCCATCATTGTTAATATAATTATATCTATTAGGCGTATTTGTTGGTACTGGGCTTTGCCAGGTTTTCGTTGCTGTAGAGTCCAACGGATCAGTATCCAATTTTTCTGGTCGAAGATATTTATCCATTTTTCATATTAAATTGAAATGAATAGACAAAACCTTTAATAGAATACAAGATTTTAATATGCTAGAAAGTCTAGTTATTTTTATGAATGTTTAATATTGTGAAGTAATTTTTTTTTGGCTTTGCGCAGCATTAGCCAATCAAAAAGTTACGAAATGTTAAGGAGCTGTGATATACACAAACATTAAAACGTTGAGAAATAACATGTGTTAATGAATGAATGAACGATTTATTTGCTAGAATACACGTTCATTTTGGTGGTAACAATTTCAGATGGATTCACTGCATTTGACTTTTAAGTCGTGCAAAATATTTATGTTAGGTACATGCATGGTCGGTATAGTTTAGCATAAATCAAGATAATGTCAGTATTTATCACAAGTGGTTAAAATGTCAATACAATAAGATGTCAATATATTAATATTAATAGTTGGATATCAAATAAAATAAATTTAAAATAAAAAAAAATTTAGTGTCATACAGGTTTTAAATTCAAAAAGTCGTCAATTGAATATAAAAACAGGTCATTGAGTTTTCTCATCTTTTCGAGTAGTTTGTTGTAAATTTTAGCCGCCATGGCGTAGCAATTTCCGTCACAGTGTTTTAATCGACTACGAGGCACTATGAGTGGCTTTTGAACCATTTTCCTTTTAAATGGAGCTTTATCATGTATTTCAAAAAGCGATAGGTGCTTTCTTAGTACACATTTTGAAGATGTAAATAGATTACAATGTTAGTAATCTTTCATTAGAAGTGTCTAGTTGAATAGTTTTTTTTTAATAAGGCGACATATCTCAAAAGTTCATACAAACCTCGTGGTTTAGGTTTTATAAAACTTTATATTTTAAACCTAACCTAACCAAACCCAAGTATTTTAGACCTTAAATATACTCATAATATAGTACTGTCATACATTTCTAAATGCAGCTCGGCGAGTGGCTATGATACTACAAAAATATTTTCCAAAGGGCATTGCGTAAAATAAAACTATCGTGTCATTTTTAATCATGAAACGGGTGACATACCTCAAAACTTTGGTTTTATAAAATGTTTTTACTGTACATCTCATCTAATATTTTATAGTAATATCACAAGCCGCATTCACAACCAAATCAACTATTTTGTCTTATGTGGATTTTTTCTTTTTGTCTGTTGGAGAGAGATGTCGCCATAGTAAAAAAATTCTCACTTTACAATGGTCTTTCGATTGAGATATATATGAAATCTGTTGGTGCTATTTTGTACCAAAAAATAATAATATTAAAATATGATTTTCCCGTGAAACCCCGCACTTTTGAGAGATGTTGCTATAGTAAAAAAATCTCACCTTACAAAAGTCTTTCGATTGAGATCCATTTCAAATCTTTTAGTGTTATTTTGTACCAAAAAAATAATAATAGATTTTTCCGTGAAACCTCGCACTTTTGAGAGATGTCGCCGTAATAAAAAATTCTCACCTTACAAAGGTCTTTAGATTGAGATACATTTCAAATCTGTTGGTTGATGCATCGTCCTTTAGTTTTAATTGTATTTATTTGTAGATTATTTAAAAACCAATCATTTATATCCACAAGGGCTCTGTTCGCCACGTTTATCGCCTTTTCAATTGTATTCTCTTTAGTCAAAATTATCGTATCGTCTGCGTATAGTACCGTGTATTGATCTATTGCTTTTGGCAGGTCATTGATATAAACCAAAAATAATATCGAGGCAACTACCGTTCCTTGTGGAACGCCACATTGGTTAACTATGTATGGAGATCTATAAGTAACCTGAGTGTTAGATTCAGGTCACATTTTTACAATCTCTGTGCATTGTTGTCGATTCTTCAGAAAACTTTCAAACCAATTATAGGCAGGGCCTCTTATACCATACTTTCCAGTTTATTCAATAGATTGTCGTGGCAAACCATATCGAACGCTTTATTCATGCCCAGAAATACAGCTATGGGAATCTCTTTCTTATCTATTGCATTAAGTATTTCTTTTATTAGTTTAAAACATGCTAGAGTGGTAAACTTATTTTTAATGATACTGTAGCGACATCTATGGCGTCATATAAGAACTAATCCTGCATCGCGCAATCAGAGTTCTCCGCGCGTTTAGAACATATAGAACAGCCCGAAATCATCTATCGGGCAGTAGTAGCCCACCAGACATAACACCCGTCTGGCCGGAGGATCCTCCCTTTTCAACGGAGGTTTGCGAGACTTTACACTCTGTTCCGCCTACCTCTAAAATACAATTTTGTTGTTTACATATCACTTAATTTTTTTCCAAAAACTTCATTAGCCTTTTACCCATTACGTCTATAAATCTGGAACCCTTTTTAAACAGTGGTTTGACTACAAAGTATTTTTATGCATCCGGAAAAAAATCCATTCCCCATACTTAGATTTATTAAGTAGGTCAGTGGTCTTAGAATAGCCAATATGTTTTCATTCAATATTTTAGTTGTAATACCCTCATACCCAGCAGAATTTGTATTATGTAATTCCATCACTATTTTATATATTTCCATATAGTCGACTGGTTATAGGTAGATAGAATAAGGTAATCTACTATCAGCAACCACTTTGACTTTGAGTTGCTGAATACCAGCTTTTTTTTTCGGTGGGAAAATCATCTTATTACATCCCCCGCCCTCAGGCGGGGCGGGAGATAGTGTCAGACTTTTACTGACTAAAAACCCACTCCTGTTCCTTCGTTGCCTTTCGTACCAGGGCCGAGTCTTCCTTTCAGAATCAGACCCTTGGCCCCAGTAGGCTTCGAACCAGATGGGTCCCTACAGTTGCTGACATCTCCTAGAGGCGCGCGTGAAACAGTACGCGCCATCGACGACTTGGGCTCGGTCCGGACGGTTACCGTACGGTCGGTCGGCGAGCTACCCATTGCTGACGTCTAAAAGAAATTAAAATTTTTCGTGTTTGTAGAGTTTTATTTTTACGTGTAGTGCATGTATGTAAGAAACAAACAATTTAGAAAAGAAGTTTTTAATTAGAGCCGAGAAAAGTTACTAAAACAGTTTGCTATAGTAAAATGATTTAATAATATGGGTTTAACTGATATCGTCAAAATTAAATACATTAATTCATACAAGTTAAAAATAGAGGTTTCGACTGAAGAATGTGTGGGCAAGTTGTTGGGCTGTCAAGAGTTACAAACTAAAGAGTGGAAGGTTTACAGCACAATGGATGTAAATATTTCTTACGGTATTATCCGGGATATGGACCTCGAGTTATCTGATGAGGAGGCCTTAAACCGAATAAGTGTTCTAATGATATTGAAATCCTTAAAAAGACTACAGCGCCGAGACGGAGACAGCTGGGTGTTGAGTGAAGTAGGTAAGGTAAGATTCAAAGGCCTACCTAGATTTATTAATGTGGACTGTGTACGCGCCACGGTAGAACCTTATGTATTTCCGGTGACAGAGTGTTTAAACTGTTGAAAGTTCAGTCACGTCAAAACAAAATGCTCATCCAAAAAAATAATGTCCTAAATGTATGAACACAGTAACTGTGAAGTCACAATATTTAAATGAAGTCACAATATTAAAATTTCAAAAGGCTCAAACGATTTGAAAAGGCATGGACAACGACAAGAAACATATACATGACGGCGCGCCGATTATGGATTAGTTTTAATTATAAAGTACGCAATTATTACTTTACGATTTTTTGTTAATCTCGATTGTTCAATGTTGTTTTAATCGATTAGTTTATCGATAATATAAAAATTATGAGCGGGTAACCCCGAATAGAGTATTAAGTGTCATTACGAGTAATGGCGGTGGTCATTCTATTGACAGTTGCCGAACAAAGTGCACACGTGCTAACCGATTGGCTCGCAATCTAGTTTCATCCGGGTTATTGTGTGTGATTGGAGGCAGCACGTCGCGCCCTAGCCGCCGGAATTCCGATCCCGATTTCCGCCCACTATAGGCGGTGGCTCGCGGGTGGCAAGCAATGGGTAGCTCACCGTCCGACCGTCCGGTAACCGTCCAGACCGAGCCCAAGTTATCGACGGCGCGTAGTATTCCACGCGCGCCTCAAAGAAACGTCAGCAACCGTAGGGGCCCAGCAGGGTCGAAGCCTACTGGGGCCATGGGGTCACTTCTTAAAGGAAAACTCGGCTCTCGAATGCAAGGCAAAGAAAGAACATAGGAATGAATTTTAGTCAGTAAAAATCTGACACGCTCTCTCGAACTCCCAAGGGTGGGAGATAATTCTAACCTGAAAAAAAACAGTAACATCTAAAGAAAACATGTTTGTATTGTCTAATAACAAAAAAGCTGTGAACGTTGTATATAAAGACATTCTGTAGTATATTTAGTATACCTGTGCGAAGCCGGGGCGGGTCTCTAATACAATATATTCTACTGTGTACAATTTCTTCTGCCTTTGATTGTATCTAGAAAACCTCGAAACAGAAGTTAACAAGGGTTATGGGCCCAGAGCGCCCAAACAATGAGCGAGCGAGAGCCGGCAACCATGTCTGCAGGAAGCGGAAGCATAAGTGGATTTTCTATTGAGAAACTGGGGCGACAGAATTATCTCCTTTGGAAATTCAATTTGGTAAACCTGCTTATCTATGACGACCTTTGGTGTTCTATTGTTGGGTATCAAGAGCATGGTAAGTCCAGTTCAGAGCAGAAACGACGCAAAGACGAAAGGGCGTTGGCTAAGATCTGTCTGTCAGTGCACACTTCGTTAGTGTCCCACATGTTGACTGCGAAGACGAGTAAAGATGCCTGCCTGAGCTTGGAGAAGGCGTACGACGATAAGGGCATAGGCAGGAGCTAAAACTGTTGCAGGTGCTGTGCTCGGTAAAGTTGGACGACTTCGGTAGTGATATTGTTAGCATTTTTGGCATAATTGAACTACTTATATTATTTTGAAGTAAGATTTATTAACCTATTTTTATATTAAAATAATTTGAATGTCTCTGTTCGCGTCATACAGATAGTGTATTGACTCAACTATCATTTGAGTCACTGACAGTTCACTCTAACGTTCGTTCGTTCGTTCAGGAAAAGGATTGCACACGCGAACCGAGGCATTCTCGTTTACTCGAAGAGAGACCAAAGTGAAAACCTAAGTGAATAAAATAGTTATCCTGAAGAACTGTATTCTCATTTTCTGACCTCCAAAAGGTCAGAAGTGGGATTCCACCAGAAATCGTAACGGTTTTGGTGAAAACTTTACGCCCGCTTTAAAAGATAACGATTTTTTTTTAAATGTGTTTCTTTTTATTTTTAAAATTTATAACGGCTATTAGTGTAGTTCATACTTTTTAATATAAGATAAAAGAAGAATATCAGAATTTTAACCCGAATTAAACCCTTGTGTTACTTTTGTGAACATTCCTTTTTTTCTAAGCGTTCAAACAATACAGGGGTATTAACTAAGGCCATTCAGTCTCAACACACTTTAATTTCGTCGTGTAGTCATGTTTTAAACGAACTATCAACGTTCAGAATTCAACGGAATAAGTAGTTTTTTTTCTCTTAAATTATTATATTATACCCTACAGACTTGTGAATAAGAACAATAATATTTCAGACTTAAAACTTTTAATAGGACCAAATACTTGATTGAGTACTCTTTCTGTTGCTCATTTTGTACGTCAAGCAACATTTACTTGTTTTGTTTGTATGTTTTCAGCTAACAGACATGCCAAGCGATAGATCGCGAAAACGTGTTAAGAGGCTCTAAGGGCTCCAGCAGTGAGTCAGAGTCATCTACAGAGAGTCAGCGTGGTCGCAGATCGCGCCGCAAGCATTCACGTCGGAAGAGAACGAGACGAGAAAGGAGCACAAGGCAAACCCGAACTCCTGAATTACCTGAAGACCAGGCAGGACTTTCTCGTGCTGGGACCAGCAGTCAGCGTTGCGAGAGTCTGCCAAGGGAACCTGTGGCTCCTGATCACGCTGTACCACCATTACCAAGTAATCAATTTACTGTTTTAGACTCTAGTTTCGCAGATGTATTTAAAGAACTAGTTAAATCTATACAGAGGGACGGAAATTCTGAACGTTTCCCGACTTTAAATGTTGTACCTGAATTTGACCCAACCAAGCGTAACCAGAGTATTGATGTCTGGATTACTAAAGTTAACGAATGTGCAAAGATTTATAACTGGACAGAACGACAAATTATTCACTATGCTTTACCAAAATTAGTTGGCCTAGCCCAGAAGTGGTACCAAGGCTTACCTAGTCTGTTATTTACATGGATGGAGTGGCAAGAAAAATTGCGTTTAGCATTTCCTTGTGATGACAACTATGGTCGATTGCTGTCGGAAATGCTCACCTGTAAAGCACGTTTTGGGAATAATTTAGAAGAGTATTACTACGAAAAGATGGTTCTGATAAATAGATGTAACATTAGTGGTAAAAATGCCATTGATTGTTTACTATTCGGTATTGATGATAGATCGGTTAGGACAAGTGTTCAATTTAGTGAACCGGATAAATTATTAGTTTATCTCCGTAATGTAAGAGCAACAAAAAGAAATGATAAGTCAAACGTTACTCCGCAAGCGGGCCCTTCCGATAGCATACAGTCGAAATCATTCAAGGATAATACAAATAGGAATAATAAATATAAGACAGTAAAGTGTTATAATTGTGGAGAAGGGCACCAACACTTTAAATGTAAACACCCAATTAAAAGATGCGAATCCTGTCATAAAGTAGGTCACTTAATTGCCGATTGTCCCACTAAACGCGAGTCCGAAATTAATAAGACAGTCTCAAATATTTCAAAGGAACAAGATAATGATTCGAAATATTTTAAGGCGCGATAGTTAACGGACGCACCTTAAAGTGTTTCGTTGATTTCGGTAGTCAAATCGCTATGCTTAGGGAATCAGATGCTAAAATTTTAAATATACCGCAATCTTATGGTGATTTACCGGTTTTAAGAGGATTCGGAAATTCCTTAGTTCACTGCATAGGGAAATGCGATGTTGAAATTGAGATAGATTCGGTTAAAGCACGCGTAGAAGTTTTGATAGTACCCGATCATTTTCTGAAAGTATCATTACTAATTGGTCAAACATTCACAGAGCAAAACCATGTAGTGGTTTATAAAACAAAAGATCAACTAATTATCAAAGATAAAGCTGTTGATAAACCAAATTGCATAGGGCTTTATGTTTATGAAATGGTCACCATAACAGGTTGCACCAAAGTAGCTGTATACTCAAACCCACCGTATGACGGCGAGGTTTTGGTCGAGCCCGGCTTGTGTTCTCAGCCTCAAAAGATGTACGATATTATGCCTTGTATTTTACAAATAGTTCGTGGTAGGACAGCTCTTCAGTTGAACGGTTTGAGGGAAAATAACTTCATTTTAAATAAAGGCACCCTTTTGTCTCGAGCCCTCCCATTAACTCGGGCCAATTGTCACACCGTCAATAAAATTGAAAAATGTGTTGTTGGCGACTCTTCTATTAATGTTATTGATATTAAAATGCTATCCGTTAGCGAACAAATTAGTCAAAGCGATCTTATCAAATTAACTTGTCTTTTAAACGAATTCAGAGATTGTTTTGCTTTTACCACAAGAGAGCTAGGATGTATTACTAATGTCGAGATGGAGATAAAGCTGAGCGATTCTACGCCGGTAGTTTATAGACCGTATCGCATGCCTTTTACGGAACGTCAAGTTGTTCGTGAGATAGTTCATGTCCTTGAAAAGTCTGACATAATTAGACCGTCTACTTCAAACTATGCATCTCCTGTTCTCCTCGTGAAGAAGAAGTCCGGGGAGTACAGATTATGCATCGACTATAGAGCTTTAAATAAGAAAACTATTAAAGAGCATTATCCCATCCCTAGAATCGACGATCAGCTAGATAATTTATCCGGTTATAAATATTACACGATTTTGGACCTCATGTCAGGTTATTATCAATTATGTATGTCCGAAACATCAAAACATTTAACGGCCTTCATAACACCCGACGGACATTATGAGTTCAATAGGATGCCTTTTGGACTCGTTAATGCATCGTCTAATTTCCAAAGGGCAATTAACAATATACTAGGTAATGCCCGGTTTAAAGAAGCGTTTGCTTATATGGATGATGTCATAATACCGTCAAAAACTATAGAGGAAGGCTTCCAAAATCTAAAATCGACTCTAGAATTGTTTCGTACTGCTGGTATTACACTTAAGTTGTCAAAGTGTAATTTCTTAAAGGAGTCTATTGACTACCTCGGGTTTGAAGTATGCGCCAGCGGCATTAGGCCAGGTAAAGCTAAAATAAATGCCGTTGAAATATTTCCTCGCCCTACCGATGAACAAAGAGTGAGAGAGACAATTTTTGGGACTTTGTAGTTTTATCGCCGTTTCATAAAGGGATTCTCATCAATCGCCCGACCACTTACTCAACGTTTAAAGAAAGATGCAAAGTGGATGTGGTCGGACTCTGAAGAGAATGCTTTTAATACTTTAAAAGGGGAATTAGTTAAACGTCCAATTCTAGCATTCTATAATCCTGGGTCTGAAACTCAACTCCATACAGACGCCTCGAAAGTAGGAATTGCTGGTATATTATAACAAAGGGCTAATAAAGATGCGCCTTTTAATGCTGTAGCATATTATAGCAGACAAACCTCACCAGAAGAGTCTCGTTTTACTTCATACGATCTGGAAACCTTAGCGGTCGCGAGTTCGTTACAAAGATTTAGAACCTACCTTTTAGGAATACCATTTACCATCGTTACAGACTGTAATTCTTTGAGGGCAACCTTTGAAAAAAGAGATATTTTACCTTGAGTGGCGAGATGGTGGAACATTATGCAGGAATACGATTTCAAAATAATCCACAAGTCTGGTTCCACTATGTCCCACGTAGATGCACTTAGTCGCAATCCAGTTGGGTGCGAGATTGTTGAAGTACGGTGTATCGAAACCAAATGGATAACGACTGTACAACAAAGCGACCCTGAACTTCACCGCATTGTGAATATATTAAAAGATGAGGATACAAACGGTATATTGGAAATTAAGAATAATTTTATAATTAAAAGAGGATTATTGTATAGAAAAACTGAGGCAGGAGATCGCTGGGTTGTACCTAAAGGGGTTATTTAGCTTATAATGATTCTATTTAGAGTATAAGTTGTACGAAATATATTGTTATAACTATTAGATAAAGCCGTTATAGTGTGTGAACATTTTTTCTGATTTCCGTGTAAATTATGATGATGTTTAGCAGTAAATGTAATGAAACTATTATAAAAAGTAAGTAGAATCATTTATACAGCGATATAATAACGTTTTTGTTCAATATTAGTGAAAAAAAAACTAGACAAAAAAGCACGCGTAACGGTCGTTTGGTCTTTCAAAATCCAGCAAGCCATTTTGGTCCTTATTTGTATCTTACGAAGGACAAAGTTGGTTTGAAACTTTTTTTTATGACTTTTTGATTAGGGAGACGTAGTGTGTCGATAAACGTATCGATAAAATTTTGTTATTATCGATAGTGATAGCGGTATTTTATAATTATTGTATATTTATTTTTACATGATAACTTAGTTTTTCTAAAGCTCGAACATAAATTTATATATATATATCTTTTTTATTACAAAACAAAATCAACTGAAGAGACATAGGGGTATATACTAAAGTGATATTTTTTTCTCTTTTTGTTTGACATGCTGTAGCATGTCGAATTGGCGCGTAAATGATCAGCCTCCTGCGGACTTCCTCGACCTGCTATATGACGGGGAAGATCGGGACGTCGAAGAGGAGAGCGGCGATGAACTCGACGAGTTCTTTGACGATGAGGTTGTAATGTTTGCCTTATAATTTGTTATAAAATAATAATAGCATTTGGATGGGAATTTTTTGCATGGACATTTCTTTGTACATTTTAGGATGAAGTTCATCGAAGTTCATCGCCGGAAAGCATGGGGGGCTCTCCACGAGTGGTATTGCGTTTATTGTGGTTTGCGGTGATTTATTGATTATGGGTGGCGGTATATTTGCATGTTTTTTTTTTGTATGTTTGGGGTGAAGAATCGGACCGATCTTTGTCACCGGAGGCTCCCCCTTACTCTCCTCTCACGTCACCAACGCGCCCTACAAGGAGGCTGCCGCAAACGGTAATATTTTTCTTCTTCTGTTCGATTTGCAATATTTCTGTATTTGTTACAGTAGGATTTCAGTGATTACTTAACGTTTGAATATTTTAGGATGATTGGTCGCCACGTCCTTCAGCGTCCAGGGACAGGTCACGATCCCCAATATGTATAAATCTGCCGTCGCAAACGTAAGTTTATATCTACTGATATTATTTATGAATAGTTATCTTCCGTATCATACCGATATGGACGTATGTGAAATAAATTTAGTAAAATTATTTATTTTTACAGCGTACTGGCTCCTGAGCTGCCACAAAACACAGTAATTCGGATTTTTGAGGAGGATGGCCAACCGCTGGACGCTGAAATTTTCGACGATGGCGCCATCGTCGAAGTGGAGGTGGGCGCTTTCATGTCCCCGGATGCCCACGCTTTGTTTGTATCCCCTGAGGAGCCAGAGATGAATGAAAGGGAAAGAAATGAAAGAGAAGCAAGCGAAAGAAGAACGAGTAGGCGAAGAGGTGGACGAAGGGGTGTGCGAGGACAGAACGTAAGTGGGCGTGGGCATCCAAACCGGGGCCGCAGGGGGAACAAGCAGTGGGAGGTGGGACACCCACTCAATGAAATCTGGACGAATGATGAAGACGTTCCCCCTGAATTGGTAAGTTTGGCGACGGATGTATTACGAAGACGACAGATGAGTATGCAAGGTGCTGCCAGAGCCGAGAGAGATAATGAAAGAGAGGTTGATAGCGAGAGCGAAAATGTTGATGAATTCTTCGACGCTAATGATGGAGCGGATAGTCTCCCAAGACTGGAAGGCCAGAACCTCCTCTTTGAATGGTCGACTATGGAGTCCTTTCAAGGCCAGGAGGAAAATTTTAGACCAGAGCGTACAGGTTCTGTTCATGTACATAATTCGGCATATGATGCTTTTCGCTCCTATTGGGGCGATGACATCTTAGGCCTAATTGTAAACGAAACGAACCTATATGCCACTAAAATTATATCTGCTGCTTTCCAGTCTGAATGGTATCCCACTAACATTCACGAAATTTTATGCCTTTTTTCGTTCTAGATGATGATGGGGATCGTCAGAATACCAACTATTGACAGTTGTTTTTCTGTGGATCCTCTTCTGAAAACGGAAGTTTTCAGACGCATCTTCACACAGAGAAGGTATAAAATGTTATCAAGAGCATTACATTTTGTAGATTCCGACCCCGCAGTAAATAATCGAAATTCCTCCAACAATAGCGCCGCTCGCAGTTCTGATGAACTATACCGTCTGAGACCAATATTCCATTTCATTCCATTTAATTCCATTTAATTCCATTCCATTTCATTCCATTTCACTTCATTTCACTTCATTTCATTTCATTTCATTTCATTTCACTTCATTCCATTTCATTCCATTTCATTCCATTTCATTCCATTTCATTCCATTTCATTTCATTTCATTTCATTTCATTCCATTCCATGAGCATGTTTTCCATTCCATTCCATGTGCATGCTTTCTATGAGAGAAAGAAAGAGAGGCAGACAGAAACGTGCACGCCGCACTTCGTTCGCGTTAAGGAACTTCGTTCCAAAAATATATAATAGAAAAAAAACCCACCCCAGGGCGGAAGACATCCATGAGGATTTCCACCCCGAAAAATAAATGGAGGATACCATACTAGTAGCACCATCTAGTTTACTTAGTTTAACAGCAGGTCTAGAAATTTATACAGTGTTTGAATATTTACCAGGGGTGAAACCTTCAGACTAGTAGCGACATCTAGTTTACATAGTTGAAGTTATCATAGGACCTTATGGGTCTAGTTTTTTATCCGAATCTTTAGTTCTGCTCTTTGATAATAGATGGAGTTAAATTAAATTTAAAAAAAGTGTCGTGACAACTTTTCGTAAGAATTTTTTCCGTCTAGCCCCCTTTCACAACGCGCGATAAGGAACTTCGTTCCAAAACTTTTGCAAAATAATTGCATGTATTGTAATGATTAGTTCAACTTCTCAGCTCAACTCTTCAGCAGCTAGTTTTTAAATAAAATAAAATGTTTCATGGCTTTGTATTTTTATTGACTTATACCAAAATCCCCTACAAAGGAACAACTATCGATAAAGTTACAAAAAGTGAAGGAGCATCCCTAGTTGTTTTTCTGCTTAGTCGGGTCGAATTTCAAGTGGTGTTATTGTAAACATCTCAACCTTTTTTGTCAAATTGTTTACATAATTAGATAACACAGGCCCTTGTTCTTCGGATTTTGTTTATGTATTCATATATTTCTTCAAAACTATTCGACAGCCTGGTTTCTAAATTTTGAACTTGTAGAGCAAGTATTCCGTATTGATGATCATTTGATTTTGATGCCCTGGTAGATAAGAAATATATCAATTAGTACAATATCGTTTACAGAATGATAAAATATCGTTTTATAATACAGTTATATTTTTTTTTGTAAAAAGTAATATTTCCGCCGCCATTTTGTTTATGACGCCCCTGCAGTCACTAACTTTTTGACAGTTCGCTTCCCACGTCGAGAGGTTAAAGGTTGTATTACTATAAGAACCGGTATAGGTATAAAAAAATCGAATTTGGAGACATAACTTTTATCAAAAAGCAGGCAACATATTTCTGGAGTTTGACATTTGCACTTGTCAAATCATTATCTTAAATTAAAAAACGCCTTTTAGAGCGTGTGCTAATAAAAGAGAACAATTACACAGCGCCAAGTCTATATTAAATCACCATGGACGTAAAAACGTTCTAACAATTCACTTCACAGCGTCACACAAAAAGAGTCAAATCGCTCGAAATAGTAAATGAAGGTGGAAGAATCCTAAAACTCAACTCGACACGAATTTATATTTGTTAGCAGAGAAAAGCTAAATTCTCGGCTTGTCGGCAGTTAACACGCTAAACGATATTTTGTTTGACATTTCATCTAATAGTGTTGTGAGTTATCAATTGACTACGGCGTTATAACATTATCAATTATATCTTAATTGTTTTATTTAAGAAAAATAATAATTACAACTCTTAATATTTTTTAGTTGCGAATGTAGATATTTTTGTTTACCCACGATTTACGTTAATATTTAATCAATCGATTATAACTGAGAAAGGAGTCACTTCACTATAATGGAGCAAATGATATACGTACGTATTTATTGTATTAAATACTAATAAAAATAAAAATAGAAACCCCAAAAACGATTTCAATGAATTTAAGTAAAAAATCAATAAAAATAATAGTTATGAATTATACAACTCAAATGGCCATACGCGATAAAAAGTTAATCTATAAGTGCCCAATCTCCTTTAATTTCTTTCCGTATTATGCAATTTCATACTTTACCCAGTTTAATAGGTGTCATTCTATGGAATACTGGAGGACTGCGAAAAGTGTGTTGAGGTATTTTAAGGGAACTCAAAACGTTAGCCTTGTGTTTAGTAGGTAGAGTCATAGTAAGATTATAGGGTTCGTGGACGCGGACTGGGGAGGTGACGTACGTGACCGAAAATCATTTTCGAGGTTTGTTTTCAAGTATGGGGGAAACACTTTTTCCTGGGAATGCAGAAAACAAGCACGTGTAAGTTTATCAAGTACTGAGGCTCAGTACGTTGCTCTTAGTGAGGCTTCTAAGGAGGCACGTTGTCTTAGGGACTTGGAGACTGAATTGGCAAGTACTTGTGGGTCAGTGGTAGATTTGTTCAATGACAATCAGGCCGGAGTGGCCGCTACTAAAACTATATAAGTAAGCTAAACTTACCGCAAAGTTATTACAAGTCTTTCCGTCGATGATATACATTCCCGATAGTTTGTTTTCTGCTTTGTAATAAGTGGTTCAACTGCGTTTAAAATGTATTGAAATGTACCATAACTCATTCTAAAATATTCAAAGAATTTGATGGGTTGTAATCTTAACTCCTCAAAAAGGTGATGGAATTCGCCCAGCTGCTTCCTGTGTATAAGTATTTCATTAACCCACTCACGCCGACGTCGCCGACGTCGACTTCGACGAACAAAATTGCGGTATACATTTTCTAAAAAATACATTTCTTCGAAATCCTCCATTTTTAAAAACACGTCTGTACTCTGTAGTTGCACAGTTCAGACCTTATAAGTTCCACCGACAACGGCCGTTATCGTCTGCAGTGTATTCAGTTGAACGTCCGAGTTACTCGTCCGAGTAGTTCTGTCCGCCATCGGCCGACAAAATCGGTTTTAGTGTACGCGTACCGTTCGTGTTAAAGCCAAAGAATTATAATAATAATTAAATTCACCCAACACTCATTATTATTAAATCAGGTAATATAAAAAAATATAGGTATTAAGTAGCGATTATAAGAACTTAAATAAGGTTAGTAACATCATTTATACATAATTACAAAATATTTACATATTCTTATTCAATTTATTTACAAAGTGTTAGCTAAAATTATATTTGTAAAATATAGTTAACCGGTGCTTAAAATACAGTACAGCAGTGTTAGTGTTAACCTACATTAGTTAGCTATTTAATTTTTCTTTTTACAAATATTACTTCTTAATTATAACCTTTACAATTATGTAGTGTGTAAGTATTAGTACTATATAGTATTTGTATTAGGATTAAGTAGAGAGTCGTAATAAAGCACTCGTAGCGTACACAAGTGTTTGATTGTCTCTCCGCAACCCACACACTTCATGGCGACCTTGCCATGCGCGAGCACCGCGGCGACGGATTCATGCCGGGTGTCGCGTAGCGAGCGAATTGTGCGGATCAGCAAATTTGTGTGTGCCTTGGTGCACTGAATTAGAGCTTATATGGGTTGCTCGTTATAAAATAAGAAATAAGACAGCTTGGGGGCCTTCAGCATAACTAGTCGTGTACTTCAGCCGAAAAATGGGGAAACCTTATTCCGAAACCGAAGAAAAGGAGGTGATAATTGCACAAAATGCGTTAGGAGGAAGTTATACTGCAGTAGAATCTTACATCCAGATAAATAATGTTTTATTAGCGTCGGCCTTGACAATTATCGCCATTGCATTAATCGTAATTATATAGACAAAACTGAAAGACAAGCAGAAGAAATGGATCACAAAACATGTTGATTCTGAGTTAATTAGAAAAATGCGTTTGCGGTTGTCAGGAAGGCGAGAACGTGACGATGGAAATGAAAATGTGTAAACACCATATCGAAGAAAAGTTAGTGAGTTTGAAAAGTAGAATAGTGAAAAACCGTATTTAGTAAGTGATTAAAATAATCCAACTGTCTTGTGAATATTAAAGAAACTTAAATGAACAATTAAGTATATTATTAAGTTAAACTTAAGTGTTAATTTGTTTATGGCGATAAGTCCCCTCTTTCGAGGCGTGGTTGGAAAGACCTCACGGCGTCCTCATCTTCCGCATGACGCAGGTTCTCGGCAACACGGTAAGTTCGGGAAGTTCCTGCACCGGATTCGTGCGGAAGCGACGCCCGGGTGTCGCCACTGTGTGGACCGCCCGGAGGACACGGGGGAGCATACGGTGGAGGTGTGCCCCGCTTGGGCAGAGCAACGCCGTGTCCTCGTGGGGGTGATCGGCGGCGGCGATCTCTCGCGGCGGCGATCTCTCGCGTCGGGCCTTGGTACAGGCCATGGTCCGTAGCGAGGAGGAGTGGCAGGCGGTCGCTTCCTTCTGCGAAGCAGTAATGCTAGCAAAGGAGGCGGCCGATCGCGTGAGGCAACGGTCCTCACGCCCAAATCGCCGCCGGGATTCCGATCCCGATTTCCAGCCACCGTAGGTGCGGGCTTGCGGACGGCGAGCAATGGGTAGCCCGCCGTCCGACCGTCCGGACCGAGTCCAAGTCGTCGACGGCGCGTATTGTTCCACGCGCGCTTCAGGGAGATGTCAGCCAATCGTAGGGGACGAAGGCAACGAAGGAACAGGAGTGGGTTTTTAGTCAGTAAAAGTCTGACACTATCTCCCGCCCCGCCCAAGGGCGGGGATGTCATAAGATGATTTACCCACCGAAAGTGTTAATTTGTATTTTACAGCAACATTCAGCCAGATTATATCGGAATGTTACATGGAATAAATATAGGGCATATCCGAAAAAAAAATGGTAATAACATATAATGGTAAACCCACACACATAAGAGGATCAAGCAACAAGGTACTTTTTTTTAAATTTTCTTTTAATAAATTAATCTAAGTATGTCTTAATTTCAAATTATATGGAAAAAGATTTAGAAATAATTTTAAGCGAATTAACTGATATTCAAATTAGTTTGAAGAAGTTGGCCCAACTAGACGGTTACAATATACGGACAAGGTGGAAGGAAAAATTACAAAAGCAAAAGAGTTACATAACATACATACCGAACAAAAAAGCTCGATAGAATTAACAGAGTATATTTACGAAGTTTTGAAGGAGAGAATAGATTTAATATACAAAAAGATTTTGTCATATAATATTCTATGTGAAGTAGATAGAAATCTTATAAAAATGGAGAAGTTTGATATAAAAACAGCAACATCTTTAATACAAGAAATGGATGGTTCAGAAGGTACAACTGAAAAAATCATAGACTATAGAATTATATAGCAGCTGTCTCAAAGACCCTGATCAAATAAAAATGATCAAGACTAACTAAAACAGACAAGTAAAATTAAAATGCGAATATGACAACATTACGAGCCTAATACAGGATATAAAAAATTATTTACTAACGAAAAAGTCTGCTAATTCTATACTTTGTCAATTAAATAATTTGAGTCAAAATAATATGTCCATCAGTGAATATGGAAACAAATTATTAGAATTGTTTATAGGCCTCACTATTGCTCAAGCCCAAGCTGAAGGAAACAAAAAGGCAAGCGAGATACTGAGATCTATAAATGAGAAACTCGCAATTAAAAGATTTTCTGATGGATTAAGAAATAAACGCTTAAGCACTATCATTTCAGCGCAGAACTACTCAGAGTTGAAAGATGCGGTGTGTGCAGCTGAGGACGAGGAGCTGGGACAGCCCTCCACTTCAACGGTATTTTCAGCACAAGGGGTAAGCCAAATAACAGGTATAATAATAATTTCAATCGAGGAGGTAGGAATAATTATTATAATCAAGGTTTTCGGTATAGCGGAAATTATAATATGGGTCAAAGATATAATAATAGTAATTATCAGCAAAGATATAATGGTAAACCCTGTGGTAGATCCTTCCATGTGTATGGAAGAGGTACTCATTATTCAAACTTTGAAAATAACCATAATCCATCAAAATATTATCGTGGTAGGGGTACACAAGATAGAAATAATCAACGAAGAATTTTTCCAGCCCAAGTGAGAGGGGACCACCAAAACCTGGCACCTAGGAACCTAGACTCCACCACCCTGTAGAAGAACAGCCCGTCAACAATGGTTTTCGAGATACCTGCTTCAAAAGAAGGGTAAGGGTATGCGATTAGCACTCAAGCCTCCTATTAGTATATAACCAATTGGAGGAAATGCCATGAAGGAGGAGGGAAGGTGGTAAACGAGGTTACTAAATATACAGACGACCTCCTAATATCAGTAGTTCTTTCCTTTCTGGCCCCTGTCAAGATCACCTGCATTGAAAGAGGAAGGGCAGGAGTTCCCGGGGTGCGCCAGGATTCACCCACAGCTGAGGCTGTCGATCAGGGAATACTCGCAACCACCCTTTCAGCTCTTATGACACTAGCAAAGCCAGTTACGCCTCAGAACACCCCTGCGTACTCCAAGCGCTGGAAGGCTGCCCTAGCATCAGCAAAGGTGGTGGATCTGATACCCGCTGAAAAATGGACCGTAATCTTGGCGATGGCGAGTAGATTTACTAAGATTGTAGTGGGTCGCGATGATTTGCGTAAGGAGATAGTGGATCGAGTGGTAGATCTGGACAAGGCAGGGGCAGAGGGAGCGGTGCTATCTCAAATCAAGCTGGTTTGTGAGTACTCGTCTCTCAAAGCGGTTCAGTACATGGACATGTTTTTAAACTCGCACTGCCGAGCTCTTGACATCCCCGCTGTGCTGGACCAGGCCCTGGAGTTGAAATCAAAGTGGGATGCGGCTGTTGCGAACGACCCTCATCTCGCATACAGTAGAGTTCGGGATGTCAACGCCCATCAAGAGCTACATCATGCTCATTACCCTGATCTCTACTATGCGGCGATCGCGTAGGCCAAAGTAAACAAACTGATCGGGGAAAATTTCCAGATTTCACAAACACACATGTGGCGACACACCATCCTCATCGACAAATACGTGACTAAGAGCACTACTGCGGAACTTGGAGAACCTTCCGAAGACATCAGGAAGAAGCTTGCAGAACTAGGCTATCCGATCAGTCCTCGAAAGCGTCATGAGGACACAGATTCTGATGAGGAGACCCACCAGGAGACCAAAAGGAAAACAAGGAGACATCACTAGATTTAAGTACAACATGTAGTCTTTAGGAAAATTTACCCATCAAGATGGAATACGAAGATACCCTTACCATAGACGATGAGGACCAACTAGTAGAAGCTATGAGCAAGCTGCCCGCTGAGAAGGATCAAGAAATCTTACATCAAGACCATCCCCATCGGAGCCACTACGCGTCATGAAGTCATGCGTCATGAAGAGACCTCGCGGTAAAGCTAAACAGGCCACAGCTTCTCCCTTACCTGAGGAGCAATCCGACTCCGACAATGACACCCCGTCATGCTCAAGACAAAAGCAACAGAAACCGAGTGCTTTATTACGACTCTCTACTTAATCCTAATACAAAAGCGGCGTCCCAATCCTTGTAAAAAATAACTTGTCCTTACAATCTTTCCATCTTCCCCGTCTCAGTGACGACATATCTGCCGTTGTAAATAAAATCTGTTTAGTATGTATATATTATTCTCGTCCTACTGTGAATATCCTTTCTGATATTAATAATCTTTTATCAGTCTTGCCTAAACCAGAGCTTTGCTCCGCCGCTAATTATATACACAGGAAAAATATCTTGAACGAATGGGTTTCCTGGAACCGTTATGCTGCGACTGAAAAAGGTTGGATGGAGGCGACAGTATTCAAAATTTTTTTCGAGAAAGTTTTCTTGCTATCTGTTGTTCTCTTGCTTTGTGATGGTCATTCTACTCATGTGGGGATTAATATTATACAAAAGGTACGAGAAAACAACATAACGATTTTAAAAATCCCACCTCATATGAGTCATCTATTGCAGCCTCAACATCTAGCGGTAAATAAATCGTTCAAAGGCAAATGGGACAGCGTTGGTCAATTAGCAAAGACTGGATGTCGGCAAGGTTTTACAAAAAAAAGAGTTTTCAACGATTCTTGGCCAAGTGTGGACTCAGATTCCCAAGTATGTAAAGCAGGCTTCCGAAAAGGAGGGATTTACCTAAGAAATAAAAATGTTATCGCTGGAGTTCAGTTAGCAGAGTGGAAGAATGCGAAACAGCTAGAAAAATCACAAAATCAACTTGTTAAATAAAGTTGAGTGAACTCGTACTGACTGTTGTAAATGAAATATATACAGGGTGTCAGGGAAACGCTTCCGAAAACGAAGACAGGTGATAGGGCTACTGATTCTCGATACGATATGATCAAAAAATCTGAAAAAAAAAATGAACAATTTTACCTATTTTTTTTTAGCATTTTTCGTACACTGTGCAGTGAGAACAGTTAAATGAAACCATTATTTGCGATTGAACACATTTTTTTTTCTTTACAACTCTAACAAGCAATGTATCAGCTGACGCTTGCGCGTGACCTCAAGTTCAAAGTGCGCACGCGCTCGCCGACAGCCGCGCGGCCGACGACCCCAAGTGCACGCGCGCGTACGTGGGGAGGTGAAGGAGGAAGCGAAATGGACATAGGCTAGACATGGGTCGTACTTGCAAAATCGAGTACCAGAGCTTCCAAGTACGTCCACCATCCACCTTAAAAAACCAGGGTCTAAAACCAGGACTCGAAATACTTTCAAGTATTTTCTATCTGCATCGAAAATTGATCCATGACTTATATAATATACAAATAAGAAGTACAATCGCGTATTCAAAAGCCCTGTTGGAAGAAAAAATACTTGCATAGGAAATTGATTCGTGACTTCCTAAATAAGGAGCAAAATCGCGTTTACAAATAAATACACACACAAAATACACAAACCAATAAAGTAAAAAAATACATGCATACGAAATTGTTTCGTAGACTCTTACTGATAAATAATGCATTTGCGAAAACTAACGCAGTTGAGTACCTACGTAGTTGAGCTTATTTTTTGTCGGGCGGCATCGCATGCAGGTGCAGGCGGCTGTTTGATCTTCATAGTACTTCTTTAGTAATCTAGTTACTTCTTTAGTAATCTAGTTACTTATTTAGTTCCTTTCCGACTCGGTTCGTGAGCGAACGTGCGTGAATCGATCCATAGCCATTGAACCGTATTTGTTACTGTTTTGTTAGTTTTGTGTTTAGTTATTATTGTTACGTTTTTAGTGCTGTTTTATTGTTTTTTAGTTTAATTTTTTGTTGTTTTTAACAATGCTTGACGCATACGTGTACAGTGCTCGTGAATACGGCAACATGTTGATGTGTTTAGGAGAATCCCGTGGCAATGCTTCTCTAGCGTTGAGAATTTACCGAGACAGATTTCCGAACGTCCGACATCCGTCTGATAGTCGCATGATAACGGCTGCTTTTCAGAGAGTCTTAGAAAATCGACCAATTGCGCCGATGGCGGCAGGAGCTGGACAACAAGTGAATGTTCAGACCGAGGAGCGTATTTTAAATGTGATTCGCCAAAATCCACGGCTGGGCACACGAAGTGCGGCGAAATTATTGCGGCGCCGGGGCGTATCGACAGTCTCTCACTGGACAGTTCACAAAATCTTGCGCCGGAACCGAATGCGGCCCTACAAAATACACAAAGTACAAGCGTTACTACCCAACGATCGCGTTCGTCGTCGTGCGTACTATCGTTGGCTGCTAGATCAACAACAACGTGCACCTGGCTTCATTGAGCACATTATCTGGACGGACGAGTCCACATTCACGAGAAACGGGATGTGGAACAGAAGGAATGCCCATGTAGTCAGACGTGAACCCGTCCGCCACTCAAGAAACCGGCCATCAGACCAGATGGTCTGTCAACGTATGGGCTGGTGTTTTTAATGGACGCATTCTAGGACCAATGTTTCTACCGCAGCGCCTCAATAGACCAGCATATCTTAATTTTATAAATGTACATTTAGCTGATATGCTAGATAATGTATCGCTGGCTGAATTTCGTCGAGCATGGTTCCAGCACGATGGCGCTCCACCGCATGTTACGCGCCCCGTCCGCGAGCGTCTCACTGAGCTTTTTGGTGGCTGCTGGCTCGGAAGGATGAGGCCGCACGCCTGGCCAGCTCGTTCACCCGATTTAACACCTTTGGACTTCTTTTTGTGGGGGTATGTGAAAGAAAGAGTGTTCGATCGGGAATGTGACAGTGCTGATGAAATGCGGGGCAGAATAGTGAGCGTTTTTAATAAACTACGTGCAGAATGTGTTGAGGATTTTACACTGATGCCTCGTATTCACGAGTCTACACAGCGACGGGCCCGGCTATGCATTGAAATGGATGGAGCGTAGTTCGAGCCAAACCTTATAAGGTCGCAAAGGATTTAGACAGGTACTTAAAATGCTTCTGTCAACTTTAATGTTTAACAGTGAACTACGAATGCGATTAAAATCCAAAATTTTGTGAAGTGTTGTAGGGGTAGGCATTTTGAAAGTGGTTTTTGTAAATTCCGTAATTAAATCCGTACGGCCGCGGCGGCGCGGGAGAGGCAGGATCTAATGCGTCCCGCGCCGTTTCCGCGCCGCCGCCGCCGCCCCGCTGCCCGCAAAATTCGAGGCAGCGGCCGTACGGAGCGTTCGGCGCCCGCGACGCGCGTTGGCGCGACGATGCCTTGCGTGTCAGTGACCTCACGTTTTGTACGCTTTCCATTGCGTGTTTGCGAAATATGAAGGTCTTGAAAATAATTAATTTAAAGCGAAAGGTTAGTGGTATCCGTTTGCATATAGGTTGTACATAATCTAATTTCTGGCTTCGGAAGCGTTCCCCTTACACCCTGTTTAATACAGCAGGAAGTTTCTCAGTGCTATTTAATAGAAGCGTCACCAAAGTACGTTTTACACAGCGAAGAAAAAGCTCTCTCGCACTGCTCACAACCCGGGAATCTTTAAATCAAGAGTGAATAGGTTATTTCTAAGTAAGCTTGCTACATCGTCGACCACATCGTCGCTTTCCATCAGGAGAGATAGCGGTCAAGCGCGTACCTATCAAGAATAAAAAAAGATTAATATATTCATTAAATAAGTAACTGCTGCCCACGAACTACCTGCGTATCTTTTTTCTTCTTCTCTGTCAAATCAATCCTAAGGTTGTCTGTAAAAAATCGCTTTTAGCGATAAGACCGCCCATTGTGACACTATATTAATATTAAGTTCCTAATGTAATTTGAATTTTTGGTGTACAATAAAGATCTATCTATCTATCTCTTGTAGTGAGCTGCTTCATTGATTTTTAAGCTTTTATGAATTGGTGAAATCATCAAATTACTTCTAGTGCATCAGGGTAAAGCGAAAGGGATTAGACGTCTACTGACTAAATTTTAACTGATTTACTTTTTTCTTTGTAAAGTAACGGTAGCTCTTTCAGATCTTTTAGCGTGAGATAATTCGCTGAAACTACATTTCGGCTTAGGTTTATTGCAATAGGCTCACTCACCTACAAACAGCAAATAAACACTCACACATTCTTCGAAGTATACGAAGGATAACTGAATAATTCCTTCATCATATTTTCAGCCGAGAGACGTCCGCTACTGGACATAGGCCATAACAAGCAGTCCTGTGCGTCTTCCATTTATTGGATTCCCGTGACCCCCACCAGGTCATCGGTCCACCTTGTGGGAGGCCAAGAAATATTGCGTATTCCGGTACACGGTCGCCACTCCAGAATCTTTCGGCCCCAACGACCTGTTTTGCGAACAATGTCCCCTGCCCACTGCCACTTAAGTTTGGGGATTCTTCTGGCTATGTCGGAATGAATTTAATAACTACAAAAGTTCCCAAATGTAAGTCTCCCAGACTTCATAAATGAAAAGTCATCGAGCTGAAATTCGAGCGATCACCATAATATATAATCCCCTTTATATTGTATTGTATGTCGACTGGTCGCAACTCCACGTCCAAAGCGTGTATTTTGCGTGTAGGCACGCTTGGGGACAGATATATCATCCGATCCACCCAAGCTCCTCAAGGAAGGCCAGCAGCGCCCTGAGGTTATTTCATTATCTTCACTATCTTGCGGAGGATACCTGGGCTTTCGAAAGCTCAGGTATCTATGCATTTTGCTCTGTATCTACTCCACTAGACAATTTAGAAGCAGGCTCTGCAGACTGAGTTCTGCACAGAGCCATTAGTCGCAGTGCTTATTAAAAGACCCGTGGCCTTAATTCTTTATTATTGTCTTTTACTATTTAACCCCTAAATTGACGGAGTGTAGCCGGCTGGACATTGATAAAAACTAAATTTGTAAGCGAATGTACTGATTATACCAATGATTTTTTTATTCTGGTAAATTCATAATAGGGTAAGCATTTGGTAGAAAAATAAATTAGATGCCTGGCAACATCAAAATATGTCATAAATCAAAACGATGTCGAAGCAACGGTCGGTTAATGCGGCGCAGGTAAGTTTTCGAATATTTTTTAATATAAAGAGTGATTTATATGGGTTCGCTATGCATTAAATATTATTTCTAAGTGACGGTTTATTTTATGGTACCAAATAATAACCCAGTACTGTAACAACAACGTTGTAAGTTGCACCTAAAACTAGTTGTCCATTATACTTCACACTGCCAATTGCTCACAATGCTATCACTGTTTTTGTTTTGGAAGCGGGTTGGACAATGCCAACTAATTAATATTTTGGTTTTGTATGATACATATCAAATGAGCTTTTTCCTTTTGTTTTAGCGATTAATACACTCCCGCACGAATAGGCTAGTTGCTTTGGTCCCGCCTGAACATGCATGCTCCGATTCTAGTGACGCTTCGTCTACCGAAGAACTTCAAATAACATATAAAACGTCGAACATTCAAGATTCTTCGGATGAAAGCAGCTTGATATCAGTAGATTCGGCCTTAGAGGCACTGAATATTTTAGAATCATCCGAAGATGAAATTACAGATAACAATGCAATAAATCTACAACTCACACCAATATTACAAAATGTTTTTCCGTCTCAAAATGAACCAAATTACGATGCTATCCCTTCTATAAGTTCCTTGCCATCACTTGGTTCAGTGCAAACTGACCAACCGACCATTGTAACATGTTCCACTAGAAAACATAAAAAAGCGCAGAAAAAGAAAGTGGTTTCAAAAAAAGTTGAAACATCCAAGAAATTTGTTCTGAATTACAAGTGGAAGAAAGAATTATTTTTTCATCGGGCTCAAGTTGATGAAAATACGCCACTGATGCCGAGTGAAGACGAACAACAACCTCTTTCGTTCTTTTATCGTTTTTTTTTTTACACCGAATATAATAAAAGATATAGTGGATCAATCAAATCTATACTCTGTTCAGGTAAAAAGAAGATCCATACAACTTACTCATGAAGAGTTTCTAATTTTTCTTGCCATAAAAATTTTAATGGGTGTTGTACATATGCCTAGCTACACTGATTATTGCGACACAGAACCACAGCTTTCAGGGGGTCGTTCAGGTTCTCGGCCACTCATTGCTGGAATAGTATTCCGCCACCAATGAGAGTCCTAAAAACAACACAATCTTTTAAATATCACCTCAAAAAGTTACTCTTGAATGCGCAACTCTTACAGCAATAAACAAGTGTCACCTCATGGTTATGACTCTCAGTCTTTGGCTTGGTATTCGGCGGCGTTGTGGCTTGACATTCAGTCCTGTCCCTGTGTATTGGTTCAAAGAACAACAAAGAAGTCGTATTAGTTACACTATTATAGCTCACGCATGGCTATAAAATATCTGATAACTATTAAAAAATCGAAAAGAATCACAAAAAAAAAATGTTTTTGGTGGAGTTTATTCGTTTACGCGATACAATGAGCACTGAAGGAGATGCAGCACAAATATAACGTAGAAATAGGCGAAGTCAGCAAGGTCCTCCCAGCAGCTGAGTGAAAAGGCCCCATGTGGCTCTCAGAGATTTGCAGGGCTTCGGTGGACAGGTCTCGCACAGCCGGTAGAGGCTTCCAGAGACCAGAGGAATCGAAAAAGGTCCAGGTGGCGGGGCGGACCGGTTTTACACGGCCAGTAGAGACCTATAGGCCTTCAGAGACCGAAGCAGCTGGAGAGATCCACACGGCTTGATGGACAGATCTCGCATGGCTAGTCGAGGCCTGTGGAAACCGAAGCAGCAGCTTTGACGGCTGTGAGGTCCTTCTCACAGCCGTCAAAGACCGGGAGGCCTTTTCACAAAGATAATAATATATTTCACTTCAACACTGCAACTCATTAACTGACGTTCTCAAAAAAATTCAGCTGACAACCAGACTGACACTGGATGCATAATTAAATTTTTCAAAAACTAGAGAATAGAAAGCAGCCAGTCTGGTTGAAATATATAAAAAAATTATAATTTAGATGATAGGAAGAAGTACTACAATCTGCGCGTTATTCTGGCGTGCATTGCAAAAACCCTTAGGAGTTATACGTATATAATGTAAAAGTTAAGTAATTACTCATACAAAGACATGGCTTAAAGGACTTAGTATCCAAGCCAAAAATAACAAATAATCGAGCGTATCTGTCAAGTCAATGATATTTCTTGCAATTGAGAAAAGCGCGGGAAATTCATAACGAAAGGGCGCCTTTTTTAAAACCAATTTTCAAATAATTTATTTAATTCATTCCTAAGTTTATCTGCTTGCTTTTCTCATGATGGGGAAGAAAGGGAATCCTAAGAAAAGAAAAAAAGAAGATAATTGGTCTTCTGCTCCACCATTGGTGTCCTCTGAAGACGACGGTGGAGCCTCAAGCTCTTCAGAGGAATCTGTACCGGCTGAAAAGGATAAGTATCGGGAATTCCGGATTCCTGACTACATAAGGTCATATCCTGAAAACGGAGGCAATTTTGAATATGTTGTGTTTTTAGAAAGCATTGATTTAGTCCCGATCGGTGATAGAGACATGATGTCCCTATCAACCAACATTAAAAAATATAATAAGGGCGTAAAACAATTATTACGCATGAATCGATACAAAATTGGTGTCAAATTCGAACGTCCTGGATTAGCCAATGTAGCGTTAATGAATAGAAAATTCCTGGATGGTTATAAATTGAAAGCCAGTATTCCTGCAGCCGCTACGGAGAATACAGGTGTTATCATGCACTTTCCCATTGATCTTAGCAACGAACACATCTACAATGCAATAACCAGCACAAAGAATATAATTTCTATTAGAAGATTTATGCGTCGCACTATTTCAGAAGGGGGTGGAGGGGGGGTATCCTTTCAGCCTACGAAGACTCATCAGATTCTCGTGTGCAGCGATACCTGACAGTGTAGACCTGAACAGCTGGCGGTTCGAAGTGCGTCCGAAAACAAACATTCCGCCGGTAAAACAATGCCTGAAGTGTCTAAGGTATGGTCATATAACTAAATTCTGTAAGAACTCGCCAAGATGTTCAATATGTACAAAGTATCATAATTATAAAGAATGCCAAATGCCTTCAACTGAGGCAACATGTTGCCACTGTCAAGGTAAACATGTATATGTCTATTTCGTCTCAGTGCCCAGTCAAACAACAAAAAGTGGAAGAAAACAAAAACAAAATTAATAAAAAATCATATGCAGATTTATTTATTGAGAAGTCATTTCTATCTCTTTCAAAGTCTAGTCCTGCTAAACAATTACAGTCACTAATTCAAACAGAACCAATTTTAAATATCTTAATACAGACAATAGTAAGATTAATTTCTCAAAATAAAAATAATGAAAAGAGTATTTGCACTCAAAGCATAAAAGATGTTCTATTATCAAAAATTCAGAATAATATAAACACACCTTAATTTTATGGATCAGCTAAATATAGTACAGTGGAATGCCAAAAGTAACAAACATGCTTTTTCGTATTTTTTACATGAGTATAACATACATGTAGCTTTATTGTGTGAGACTTGGCTCAAGCCTCACATGAGATATAGCAGTAAAGGATATAATATAGTAAGATTAGACTCAGGTAATACACACAATGGTGTAGCTATTTTAATACATAACAGTTTACAATTTAGTAAAATAGATACTTTATATGATGATTCCATACAAAATATAGCAACTCGTTTAAAATATGGCAATAGTAAAGAAATTTCACTAGTCAGTTTTTATAGTCCCGGAAACGCTCGATTTACTAAGTATAAGTTTGATCATTTAATTAGTAGTATTCCTGGTCCTCTCTTGGTGGGTGGAGAGTTCAATGCACATCATTCGGCCTGGGGATGTAATAGTGTAAACATTCGCGGCCGAGAGGTGCTTGAAATGATTAATGACCATAATTTGGTTTTATTAAATGATGGAGAAATGACTACTGTAGGCTCTGATACGTGGCAAAGAAATACACTTGATTTAACTGTAGTATCAACTTCAATATCATTGTCCTGTAACTGGTCTGTTCACGACGATCCTTTAGGTAGTTACCATTTACCTGTAATTACAAGGGTACTTATTAATAACAATTATAATATCTCCCATGATACAGAAACTTCAAATTTACCAAAACATTTTAATTTTAACTTGGTTGATTGGGAAATATATAAGAAGAGTGTTGATAGTTTGATAGTCGATTTTAAAATTAATCAAGATAACCCCACTACTATAACGACTTGATAAAGTTGTTAAATTTAGCTATTATTAAATCATTACCATCAACTTTAAGATCTGATACATCTTTTGATGCAACATTATTAAACAATAATCGGAAAAAACGCATCTCATTACCATGGTGGAATTTGAATTGCACTAAAGCAGTAGAAGACTCTAGGAATGCCTATATAGAATTCAAATACAATCCTACATTAGAAAAATATATCGAGTTTAAAAAACTACAAGCTCTTAAAAAGTTAGTTTTAAAAAGAAAAAGATATTTAAGTTGGATTTCTCTATGTGAGTCATTTAATAGAACTACCCCATTATCTAGAATTTGGCAAATTTCAAAAAGATTTAATAAAACATTTACACCCTCAAGTAATAATATTTCTCCTTGGGTATTCGATTTTCTTAAAAAATATACTCCAGATACAGTTGAGGGGCCATTTCAATCAATTCCTCATGAAGTAAAAGTTTCAGGACATTACGAATATTTAATTTATCCATTTTCTCTTCAGGAATTAAAATCTGCAATATCATCTAGACGTGATTCAGCTTTTGGCCTTGATGGAATACCTTATAAAATGTTGAAGAATCTATCAATTAAGGCACTTTCTGATATACTAAGTGTTTTTGATTTACTCTGGCAGGATATGATCATCCCGAATGAATGGAAAATAGACTGTCTCATCCCAGTACTTAAACCTAACAAAGCAAGTCACAAAGCAGAATCATATAGACCAGTAACTAAGGAATCAGGGTTACAATTTGAATTTAGTAATTCATCATATAGACGGTTAGTTTTCTCAGTCTGAGTACATTCCTTTTCCCTCTGCAATTTAAGAATATGACTATTAGCATGAACTGATTCATTTTCCAGATCCCTAACCTTACACAAAGCCTCCTCATACAAGTTACTACAGTTATTGAAACCATCCGTGATCAGTCGCAGTTGGTCGCGTTCATCAAAAACATCTTGGTATTGCTGACTAAGCCCTACCAACTCTTGTTTTAGGCTAGTTTTTTATGTTCCTTATTTCAATTTCACTCTCCTCATTCTCTAGCAATATTTGCTGGCACTGGAGTTTGGATTCCTTAAGCTCCTGGAGGGCAATTTCCAATTTAAGCTCCATTATCCTTAGCTGTTGCCATACCATACAGGTCATCACAGGCATGGTTTCAGAATAGGTTACGTGTAATTCCGTAGTTCAAACGTCAGCTGTTCGTTACCGGTGACAACCGGTTGGCACCCAGAACTCGTGTTTCATTAAATATTTTTCGAGGAAAACGATAATCCTGACGATTTATGCAATTATATTATATATATGTGGGATAATGATTTTGTATCAAGCTCAAGTATGAATGCAGCATAATATTGTCAAAACGGAACGCAGCGGATGAAAGAGAGAGAAGTATGTGTGTGAGCTTAATAGCGAGATAACGCGGAGTCTTATGACAGACGTACGGTGCAACGGCGATCTTTTTTTAGTGTGTCTGAAATAAAAGTTTTTAAAAGTATTTCTCGTTTATTTTGCCATATAATCCCACAAATTTGGGGGCTCGTCCGGGATTGGCAAAATAACGACACGAGTTCGAGTTTTAACAAGTGGATAAACGACGGACGACGGAGGCCGGCACGTGGCGTGGTCAACGGCGACAAACGGTATTCAAAAAATCAACGGCGGCCGACGATAATTACGACGGTATCGGCGAACGGTGAGCTGACGATAACGAAGATAAAAACTAATTCGAAAATGACGAAAGACGAATCACGTACGGGCCTCAACTCGATGTTGTAACTAACTTCGGACATAATACCTAAATTCACCAGTCAAGATAAGACGTATCCAATGGCGCGATGGATACAAGACGTGGAGGAAAATGAAGAAATATGTGGTAGGACACCGTTACAACAGCTGCTGATGGCACGGAGATCTCTATCAGGCACCGCACAGCTTTGGATGCAAGCTGAACGCCCTCACAAATCATGGGAAGAACTGAAGGCAGCCCTGAGTAAAGAGTTCCCCGACAGCGTCGACATCAAAGCAATACACGAGCTTCTGAGCCAACGAAAGAAAAGACGTGACGAGAGTTGTATTGACTATATGTTGGTCATGAAGGAGTTGGGGAAACGGGGTAAGATACCCGATTACGTGGCCATTAAATATATCGTTGATAGCATAGTCGACCACGAGACTAACAAAATCATGCTATACGGTGTAACCACGTATCCTGATCTGAAAGAAAAATTTAAAATCTACGAGACTGTTAAGGAAAAGATGAAACTGGAACACTCTAGACGTACTTTCAGAAATGAAAAACGCGGCATCATGCGACACGAAAAAACGTTGAAAAGGTGCTATAACTGTGGTGACGGCGATCATGTGTCGGAAGACTGTCCGCAGAAGGCACAAGATGCTTTAACTGCAACGAATACGGTCATATTTCACCGAAGTGCCCGCATAAAAAAAATATGGCGGCGGTAGCCGGCCGTAAGGAAGCTACGAGCTCATCAAGATGGCGTAGTTCCGGCGATAAGAAAGAAAACAACGGCGCATCGACAAGTGGGCGCATCGACAAGTGGGAGCGGGAGCGGCGAACGTGCGACGACCAAGCAAGCAATGTTCGGTCAATCATCGTTCAACAACGCGGATAATACGTCACACTCACAGAATGACAGTGTCAAGATGACAGATGACGACATAGACAGCAAATGTCAAAGTCAAATTGGATCTGACATTTGCGATGAAAACAAACATTTGCGACGGGAAAAACGTAGAATATGTGGAAAAACAAGTGCGCTTATTGATTCGGGTAGTGATGTGACCTTAGTATCTTCCGAGTTTTGTGCTAACGTCAGTAAAGTGCTGAATAATAACATAACACTGTCTGGACTTGGATCCGCTAAAGTGGAGTCATTGGGTCGTCTATCAACAAATGTTGTGATCGACGGTACGAAATACGACGATGTGTCATTCTATGTGGTACCTAAAGACTGTATGCCTTTTGATGTAATCATAGGTCACGAATTTTTTAAGAATATTATAACGGTTATGAATGGTAGTGCTGTGTGGATGAAACCTGTGGAATGGATAAACAAAATTAATTGTTTTAGTTGCAGTGTTGAGGTTGGCCATGTAAGTAATACTTCCCTTAAAGAAGAGGTTGTTCAGATGGTTGAGAGCTATCAACCATGCCAAATTAAAAAAGCTCCTATCCAGTTGAAAATAATTGTGAAAGATGATGTCCCGGTGGTGCAACGTCCACGACGCATATCACTGAAGGAGCAGGTGGCTGTTGAAAAACAAGTTGCGGAGTGGCTCGAGCAAGGAATTGTACGTGTAAGTTATTCTGAATATGCCAGTCCATTAATTCTTGTTCGCAAAAGAGATGGTACTGTAAGGGTGTGCGTTGACTATATAAAATTAAATAGTAAAATTGTAAAAGATGAGTTTCCATTGCCTATTATTGAGGATTACATTGACAAGTTGGGTGAGGCAAAAGTATTTAGTGTACTGGACTTAAAAAATGGGTTTTTCCATCTGAGTGTCAGCAGTGAGTCGGTAAAATATACTGCATTTGTTACACATCACGGTCAGTTCGAGTTTTTGAAAGCTCCATTTGGCTTGTCTGTTTGCCCTAACTACTTCATGAGATTTGTGACCATAATCTTCAGAGAACTAATATCTAAAGGGATTGTTCTAATATTTGTTGATGATATTCTTATTCCAGCAAAAGATGAACAGGAGCCGTTGATAGATTAAGGGAAGTTTTAAGAGTGGCGTCTGAATATGGCCTGCAAATAAATTGGAAAAAAGCACAGCTGATATGCCGAAGCATAACCTATTTAGGTCATACGATTGAGAATGGACAAGTAAGGCCTGCCAGTGAAAAGATTGATGCTGTTACAAAGTTTCCAGAACCCAGAACAATTAAGCAATTGCAAAGTTTTTTTGGGTTGGCGTCGTATTTTAGGAAGTATGTCCAGAATTTTGCATCAATAGCACAGCCGCTTACAGATTTACTTAAGAAAGATGTCAATTTTGAATTCAATGATGAACAACGGCGTGCATTCAATTGTTTGAAGGAGCGTTTAACTACTAAACCAGTTTTACAAATATTTAATCCAAGATTGGAGACAGAAATGCATACAGATGCATCACTTCTGGCTTAAGCAGCTATACTCATGCAGCGATCTGATGATGACGGTGGACTACATCCAGTATATTTCATGAGTCGTAAAACCAATGATGCGGAAAAAAAGTACACCAGTTATGAACTAGAAAGTCTAGCTATTATTGAAGGGGTAAAAAAATTTAGGCACTACTTATATGGTATAAGATTTAAAATCGTAACTGATTGCCAAGCATTCCAGATGACGCTTAAGAAAAAAGACTTGAGTACAAGGGTTGCAAGATGGGCATTGCTTCTGCAGGAGTTTGACTTTGTGGTTGAACATCGGCCAGGAACGAGGATGAAGCATACTGATGCATTAAGCCGAAACCCATATGTAGCTGTAGTAACTTTGCACGATGAGATCAGAAAAGCACAACAGTTGGATGATGGTCTAAAAGCTATATTACAGAAAGAGAAAAACTTAGAGTGAAAGCTAAAGAGCAAATTCTACAAGTTCAAGAAGAAAACATAAGAAATTTTAATTTAAGAAAAGAAAGTATGAAGTACAATGAAGAAGACTTGGTAGCAATAAAACGCACGCAGTTCGGCTCGGGAATGAAGCTTAAAGCTAAATATCTTGGCCCCTATTAAGTCGTAAAAGCAAAGAGGAACAACAGATATGATGTGAAAACGCTCAACCCGAATACTGAAGGCCCTAGCGTAACTTCTAGTTCAGCAGATTACATGAAGGTGTGGCCAGCTGTGAACTCCTTAACCTAATAGGTGAGAGTTGCTTAATTATTTCTTGTTCCATGTTTGTGTGCAATGTTTTGTTAAACACGGTGTTTTGTTAAACACGGTGTTTTGTTAAACACGGTGTTTTGTTAGATGTAAGCTTAGTCTATTGTTATTAAGAGTTAAGAGATCTGTATCTTTACTGTACCTACTGCAAAGACAGATGTCAGTGTGTTAACATTTTTTTTAGGAATATTAACAATGTTATGTTCTCTCTTTGAATTATTATTTTATGATGTCTCTTTTACAATAAAACAGTAACTATGTGATGTTATGCTGTTACTCCGATGTTGTATTAGTGTATTGTTGTATTAGTAGTTCAGTTAAAAATTAGCTGAAAGCTAGCGACCTATGTTCGGGTGCATGTCTGAGGACAGACATGGATCAGGATGGCCGACTGTAGGATAACGATTTTGTATCAAGCTCAAGTATGAATGCAGCATAATATTGTCAAAACGGAACGCAGTGGATGAAAGAGAGAGAAGTATGTGTGTGAGCGTAATAGCGAGATAACGCGGAGTCTTATGACAGACGAACGGTGCAACGGCGATCTTTTTTTAGTGTGTCTGAAATAAAAGTTTTTAAAAGTATTTCTCGTTTATTTTGCCATATAATCCCACATTTATACAAACAATTACACATTAACTACACTTAAATACTATTTAAATTTAATTTTAAAACACGGAATACAAATTTGACATCACAATTAGAATAAGATAATAAACGCTTTATCTGTATCAATTAAAATAAAATACCTGAATAATTAAATAATAATTCTATATACATTATTCAATAAATATTTAAATAGATTTAAAAATAATCTAGATCGCCAGTCCTAAGCTTGAACAATAGTATGAAGGGAAACACACAGCCAAGACCAAATCTCGTTCGCAGTTCTCAGCAATCGAAAACACCGCACAAACCATTGGAGTAAATGAACTACTGAACTATAAGAGTCGAAACATCGCACTGATCGATAAAGTAACCAACGAAAACCAGCGATGAGATAAGACCTGAGCCATTGGACTAAATGAACTACTCAAATAAAAGAGTGATATACTTCACTATGGTCAATTTAATGACACATTCTGCACGTCTTATCACCCTCAGCATCACCATCCCCATGCTCACCGCCTTCGCCGTCAATATAAGTCGCTATTTTGTCACTTTTCTTATTATCTGTTAAAATAAGGGTAGTTCAGTTGCTGTTTTTCCAGGTTTATTGAATGCGGAACCAAATCGGTGCATCTACACTAGGGTTGGGTAGGACATACAAGAGGCACTTCAAATGTCCCATACAGTATGACTGAATGTCCCAACAGCTCAAAAAAATATTTTATACCGCTTCACTGCGACAAAATACGAATGAATGACATAGGAACGCATGACGCGAGATAAGTGAGCGAATGTAAGCGATTATCGAATGATCGCGCGTCGCTTCGTTATCTGTGGTTGGTTCATTCTGTGAACACGGTCAACACAAACAATTTATGAGACTTATTTGTTCGTTTCGTTGCAAACCGCGGTGGTTACAAATAGATTGCTTATAATGAAGGAATTTTGTTTTTGATATAGTTACGTTGTGACAGTAATAGAGAACTGGCCAAATAGAAGTTATGAAGGTTTCAAGTAACAAATCTGTTGCATATAGGTTTTTTTTTTCGGTGGATAAATCATCTTATGACATCCCCCGCCCTTGGGCGGGGCGGGAGATAGTGTCAGACTTTTACTCACCCACTCCTGTTCCATCGTTGCCTTCGTCCCAGGGCCCCGGGTTACGTTTTCACACTACCCATGGCCCCAGTAGGCTTCGACCCTGCTGGGCCCCTACGATTTGCTGACATCTCCCTGAGGCACGCGTGGAACAATACGCGCCGTCGACGACTTGGGCTCAGTACGGACGGTTACCGGACGGTCGGACGGCGGGCTACCCATTGCTCGCCGTCCGCAAGCCCACGCCTACGGTGGCCGGAAATCGGGATCGAAATCCCGGCGACGGTTTGGGCGTGAGGACCGTTGCCTCACGCGAGCGGCCGCCTCCTTTGCTAGCATTACTGCTTCGCAGAAGGAAGCGACCGCCTGCCACTCCTCCTCGCTCCGGACCATGGCCTGTACCAAGGCCCGACGCGAGAGATGGCCCGACGCGAGAGATGATCGCCGACCCGAGAGATCGCCGCCGCCGATCGCCCCCACGAGGACACGGCGTTGCTCTGCCCAAGCGGGGCACACGTCCACCGTATGCTCCACCGTGTCCTCCGGGCGCTCCACACAGTGGCGACACCCGGGCGTCGCTTCCGCACGAATCCGGTGCAGGAACTTCCCGAACTTACCGTGTTCGGTGAGAAACTGCGTCATGCGGAAGGTGAGGACGCCATGAGGTCTTTCCAACCACGCCTCAAAGAGGGGACTTACCGCCATAATTGTGGCGTGCCCAAGGTGATGCGTATAGGTACCTTTTCTACAAAAGACATTATTACAATACATTACGTTTTGGCTTTCCATTAAGGTTAGGTTTTTGGTGTACCTATTTAGGCAATTTAAGCAATAATCTAAGCTAAGCAAGTTTAATCTTTTCTCAATAGAATGTCGTATAAAGGTGGTGGCCCATACAATTTAATTCGACATACTAGGACCCAACATTCTGGTATTTTAAATACTAATCCACAAAACAATATACAAACCGATGTTAATTTATCTACCTCTGAAAACCTTAAGTAGGAAAATAATTCCGATTCTACTGGACTTTCATCTTTTCTCAATAGAATGTCGTATAAAGGTGGTGGCCCATACAATTTAATTCGACATACTAGGACCCAACATTCTGGTATTTTAAATACTAATCCACAAAACAATATACAAACCGATGTTATTTTATCTACCTCTGAAAACCTTAAGTAGGAAAATAATTCCGATTCTGCTGGACTTTCCTGTTGGATCCACTACATGTATACAATACCTAAACAATCAAGTCTTCCAAATTAAAATTGACGCACTATTTTAAGCCACTGTCTCTTAAAAAAACCGAGCTGTTGTATAAGTATTTAGTAGAAATTATGTCCAAAAATTACCTGCCGTTTCGTATAGTTGAAAGTGAATCTTTAAAAAAAATTCTGAAAGAGCTGAACCCTCACTACAGTTTACCGTGCCGTAAAACATTATCCAATGCCCTATTACCAAACTACTATAATGCTGAAAAATATAGAATCCAAAAACTGCTGGAAGAAGCTGACTACGTTACGATAACAACTGATGGATGGTCATCTAAGCCAAATGAGAATAATATCACTTACTGTTCACTTTATAAACAAAAGTACGGAACTTCAGTCTTGCAAGTTAGAATGTCATCAGTATTCAGATCGTCATACAGCTAAAATTTGAAGAATGAGATATCGCGAATGTGTGATGATTGGAGTATCACAGAAAAGGTTGTTGCTTGTAACTAGCGACAATCCTAGAAATATTAAAGCAGCGATAAAATTACTGAAGTGGAAACAAATACCTTGCTTTGAACACACGTTGAATCTAAAACCATAGTTCATCATTTTAAACTAAGTCAACTAGCTATACAACGACTCAAGGAAATGCAGAAACAATTAGGCGAAAAGGAATTAATACTAAAGCAGATATACTAACTCATTGGAATTCCACATTTCTTATGTTCCAAAATATAATTGTCACACAAGCGAAGCCTGACGTCGCTTATCGCCACAGGTTACCAGGATATTGCGAACTTAAACGATTAAGACTTGGAAATCTGCACAACTGCATGTGAATTACTTTCATATTTTAAGGATGACACAAAACAGATGAATTCAGAAAAAAAAGTGACAGTATCCCAGATCATTTTAATTTCTAACGCCTTAAAAAATCAGTGCTCTCAATTTTTCTACCAGATTTCAAGACATTGAAGATAATAATATTTCGGCCGAAAGCACACTTTTGAATCCTCGATTCAAAAATTACGGCTTTCAAAATGAATTCGAAGCGTAGTATTTGGGACGACTGGTGTGGGATCCCCCACCACCACCCCATTGTCAAAAATACTAACCCTACAGCGACCGCTATAATAGAAGAGGATAAATATATACAGGAACCGCTTTTACAAAGGCAAAAAGATCCGTTTAAATGGTGGGAGGGAAAGAAGAATGTCTATCCACGATTATATGAAATGGTCAAAAAACTACTACATCTCGGCTTGTGTTCAATCTGAGAGGGTTTTTTCAAAGTCTGGTCAGTTGATAACCGAGAGACGGAACAAACTCAACGGAAAAAAGTTGGCAATGTTGCTATTTTTAAATTAATATAATATAATAATGTTCTTAATATTTTGACGCACAAATTGTATTTATTATTACTACTTAGAAGTTCAACTACGATGTGTCTGTTGAACTCATGTAGGTATGTCTTGAAAGGTAATATGATAGTTTCCAATGTAATCCAGCTCACCTCAAAGCCTCAAAACGTGTTTCGTGTTAATAGTTCAAAAAGGTGGCTTAATGTGTAGTAAGGATATGGCATTGTCACAATATCGAAACATTAACACGTTATTGAGACATTGTCTTACCTCATTTGAAACAATGAGTAGTACAATGTATTACACGAAGGTGAATGAGTTACTCATACAAACTCATCAAAATCGCTTGTCCTGCCCATCACCAGTCTACACCTGCAATAGAGTTGCAGCTTGTTCAAGGCTTGGAGCACAAGGGGTACACGATGTGGATGGATAACTACTATCAGTCCCCATACCTGGTTCGACGCCTGAAGTGTTTGGGGTTTGACTACGTGGGGACTTTGCGGACTGGATTATGTCTGTGGATTGATAAATTATGTCAGGTCTTTTAATTTATTTTTGTCGCCATTATTATTAAATCACATCACTTCACTTCGATCACTCATTTTACGTGTGTGTTTGTACCTAAAAACGAAAAATATTGTTACATAAATAATACTATAGAGTATTTACGTACAATTAGCCAATATAATATAAATAAATAAACCAATATATTCTAGAAACTACAATAATACATTTTTTATTAAAAAATAAATACTTACACGGATGGGCGCAATTGGATGGAGCAAATTGCCGCATGATGGTAGACAGCTTCCACAAACGCTTCGCTACGCAGTCGCAGCCGGACTGACAGGCAAGAAATGCACCGGATGAGATGAATATTTAGGAAGGTACCTAGGCACTTGAGTCGTTGTTATGGCATCGGCATAATCATAAATTTTTGCTTTTAGTTTTTGTGTGAGCAAATTGCTCATAGCGCGCCTTCTCACGGGTTAATCATGTCTATAGGAAAGTTGGCAGAGTTCAATGTAAGATCGGGGAATTGGACAATGTATGTGGAGCGAATGGAAATGTTTTTCCGAGTGAATGATATTAAGGAAGAACTTTGGTTACCTCCCTTGATTGCGGTGATAGGTGACGAACCTTACGAACTGTTGAGTAACTTAACAAGTCCAGAAAAACCTAGTGCAAAGACTTACACGGCGGTTGTTAAGATTATGACAGATCATTTGCAACCAAAGCCGTCGTTCATGGCGGAGAGGTATCGTTTCCGGCAGAGAAGGCAAAATGTGGGTGAATCCATTTCACAATATATTTCGGAACTGAAGAAGATTGCAAAATTCTGTGACTTTAAGGCCGTGTTCATCAGCTTGTATGCGGATTGCGAAGCGAGCAAATAAGGCAACGGCTGTTTACTGAGGAAAACCTGCAATATTCTAACGCCGTAAAAATTTAATGTACTATAGAAGCGGCGGACAGAGCTGCAGCGGCAGTGGAACAGACAGTCGGGAAAAATTGCGAGGCTAGCGGCGACCAAGACGTCGCAGCGGGAGCGTTGCATGTGGTGGCTACGCCATCGAGGAGTATCCGCAGCCGTAAAAGCCGTGGTGGCCATTTTGGATTATCAGCGGAAGGCGCTGGAAAAGTCAGCGGCGATGATTCAAAAAACAATTGTTCTGCGTGCGGGGCTACCGACTACCAGAGTGAACAATGTAGATACAGACGATTTATCTGTGGCAGATGTAGACAGAAAGGGCATTCACGTCGAGTTTGTTTGATGGGTTTATGGGGTAAGCGAGGTCAAAGCGACACCAACAACATTGGGATGCATTTGCAAATAGCAGGTGGAATAACTAGACAAATTGACCTCGAAGATCAGTCACGGGAAGATGAAAACGAGGAAGACTGGGAGGCAGTAGAAAATCTGCTGCATCAACTCAGTTTGAATAGTTATAAACCGGTGAGTTTAACCATATGGATAGATGAAATCAAGTTATCTATGGAAATCGATACCGGATCATTAGTGTCATGCATTAGTAGGAAAATGTACTATGAACTGTTTAGCCATAGACCTTTGTATAGTTCAAATTTAGTATTTCGATTTTATGATGGGACTGTAATAAAACCACTTGGAGTTATTAATTAATTAAGTTTGGGGATAAATGC
Organism: Mythimna pallens; assembly: GCA_961205895.1. NCBI lineage: Eukaryota > Metazoa > Arthropoda > Insecta > Lepidoptera > Noctuidae > Mythimna > Mythimna pallens. The sequence continues at coordinate 5,774,097 of OY540824.1, forward strand.
AAACATTTGGAATTATTTATAATTGAAGGTGGCACTACCACATTGTTAGGTAGACAGTGGCTGACAGAACTAGGTATTAAAATACCTTTGTATCAAAATACTATATTGGTAAACACAGTCAAAAACAATTGTAGTAACTCAAATAGCCAATTAACACTGTTACTTCATAGGTATAAAGATTTGTTCTCGGAGGGAATGGGTCGATTTACGGGAGGTAAGGCACGGTTGCGAATACGCGAGGGAGCGGCACCTGTATTCCGCGCACGACCCGTACCGTACGCACTTCGCGAGCGCGTCGAGGCTGAGCTGGAGGGTATGCTGCGCGCGGGGGTTATCGAGCCTGTGGACAGCGCGAATTGGGCTATTCCACTTGTGCCGGTACGCAAGGCTGATGGTGGACTCCGTATCTGTGCTGTTTACAAAATAACGTTAAATCCGGTTCTATTAGGTGATAGATATCCTTTACCACGTATAAACGACCTGCTGGTTAAGTTAAACGGTGCTAAGATATTTACAAAAATCGATTAAACACAAGCATCAAATCGAATTGGATGACCCAGATTATTGCACGGTAATTAATAAGTACAAAAGGCTAGTTTACGGCTTGTCCTCAAGTCCAGGTATCTTCCAAAGAATTATGGTAAATCTTCTTAACTGTATTTCAAACGTAGAAGTTTTTCTTGACGATATTATTATAGGATCACCCAATATAGAGGAGCATTTAGTTACTCTAGAAAGAGTTTTAGAGCGGCTACACAGCAATGGAATGACATTAAAAGAAAAAAAATGTTTGTTCATGACCGGAGATGTAAAATATTTAGGATATATTAAATCTGCCGAGGGAATTAAAGTAGATCCTGAGAAGGTAGAAGGGATAGTAAATATACGACGCCCAGAGAACGTCATACCGTATTATTATTCGACAAATTTCCTAGTTTTTATAAAGTCGGCGAGAACAAAGATAAAAATAAAACAAAACTCAGTTTACTACGAAAATGTAGTTTTAATAGGTAGTAGAAAATCTCAGGTATACATAATTGTACTTATGAACTAAACAGGGAGGCATGTAGTTAGTTGTCAGCCCGTTTCCTTTTTTGGCCTTTGCTTGCTTTCGCTGGTTAAACTGTCCTTTAAGTAATGCTTTCGCTGGTTTCCTTTATGGACCGTCGATTTAAGGGTTGGGGAGGGGAGGCGGGGAGGAAAGGCTACCCCCTGTATCATCCCCACCCCGCAGAACCCCATGGTTATGGAGTTATCCATGTTTAAAGTTTGAGGTTAGGTTACGTTAGAACACTAATTTCCATCGATTTATGGGGCAGTTTGGGCCCTAAATCATAATGGCTTTTAACATTAGAAGGGGATTTGGCGCTTGGCGGCCGCTGCCGCGGCACGCTCGCTCCGCTCGTTGTCACAGTTCTAACCTAACCCAAATGATTCACTAACATTAGAGGGGGTTACTTGTTACAACAATAAAACCCAAACCCGATCGCGCGGACCGAACAGTTGAGGTATTTTGCTCATTATTGAGAGTTAAAAAATAAATTTGATAAACAACAATAGAAATTAAAAAAGTCCATGCAAGTTGTAAAAATATGATTATTTTGACAAAACCTCTGTTGTCGGTAACTTATTAATTTTGTCGAAGGTTCAGTATTCTATTCGCAAATTTAGTTTTGTAATTCGATGATCCATTTTTTTTTAGGAGAAAATATAATTTGAACATGCTCTTATCTGTTGTTAAATTGGATATTTTTTTTCTTTTATGTTTTGGGTTTTTTGTCGGTAATTTATTATAACGCTGGTTAATTAGAATAATAGTCAGCCACAGATCGCTGAAGATTAATTTGGTTTTCGAAACCATTATTATTTCCCCTTCGTAAATAAGCTCACACTTCACTGAAATAATGAGCCGGAGCTCCGTCCTGTTGAAACTGCATACCGGCAAGATAAGACTTCGGCACATCTTGTAATAGTTCAGGCACTGCATTTCTTATTAGTTCTAAATAACGTGGACCGGTCAACCTGTCATTAATGAAGATCGGCCCAATAACATACATTCACACTAAATCGCACTTGGAAAGCGTCCCTCCGTGTTACGTGTGGTTGGGACCGCGAGCACTCCACCAATGTTCATTATGAACGTTAAACAGCCCTATTCTTGTGAAGGTGGCTTCGTCACTCCATAAAATGTTGCGATGGAGATTTTCCAACAACCATTCACAAAATTGTCTTCGCGGACGATATTCGGCGAGCACGATATCTTGCGCGCGGTGCAAATGATAATTATGGATACATCCCAGACGTGTTTAGGAACTTTCATATGAAGTATTGGCTCACATTGAACCGCCTGGCTGCCTGTCGAGTGCTGGCCTGAGGATTTTCTTGAAAAAATCGCTGTACTGCGGTACATGCGCCTTGGATGTACCGGCGGTCTTCCATCACCCCGGGCGTGTGCCGGTACGAGTACACTTACGAAGTCCAGTATGTTCTGTTTGATTCTTAGAATTCTTCCCAGTGAAGGTGGAATGACATTGGGATATTTTAGACGAAATTTTCGCTGCGTTTCACGTAGATTTTTTACGGTGTTGTACCACATGACAATATCGAGATACTGTACGTTTGTAAACGGTTTACGACTATTTCATCTCGTCCTAGGCATTATTATGACACAAACACAAAACAACAATACAAATTATTCGCAAAACGTTTTAGAACGACTAATGAACGAAGAAAGGGTGGGCGGCGGGGTGGTCGCCGGAAAGAGATGTCAGCGCTGGGCGCTCATGCGAGATTAGGCAACGTCGCGGGATACCTACACTAGAAAATTGGCAAAATTAGGTAAATTACCGCTATGAACGGCAACGTATAATAACATGAGTACTCTACAACGATTATTGAGCACTACGATGAGTTGAACGGGATTTTTTGATATTTTATTTTTTCTTATTTATTTTGCATATTTTTTTTTTCTAGAATACAGATAATTTGTACTTTAATAAAGATGATAACATCAATGGAACATTTTAAAACGATAATTACGGTCATCCTGTATAGAGTTGGCAAACAAGTATATTGAACTCGTACGTTTCGCCTCAAAGGAAAAGCCTTATTTTATATATATAGGAAAAGCCTTATTTTACATATATAGGAAAAGTTTTTAACCAGTGCGCAAATTTTGACATGATAAACTTGAATATATTTTAAAAACATTTATTTTGATATGTGTTAATTCGTAACGTTAGCTATACTTATCATTCATAATTCGAAAAATCCACTCACAATATTATCGGTTCATCTTACGATTTTTTTTCAATTAGTAAGTACAGGCATCGCTATGCGTCCCTAGAAAAATAAAATACGTCTTACTAATGTTAATTTTGACAGTATTGTGAAAAATGGCGTTTCGATCGCGAGCTGCTCCCGCGCAAAAGGTAAGAAATATTGTTTTTTTCAATCATATTCCGTATTTCATTTAAAAATAACATATTATTCATGTTTTAATGATTGCATTCTACGACATTACTAAAGCTATCTTACAAATATTGCACGAGAGTATGCGCTATAACATGTTAAAGTTGAATGTTAGCTATGTTTACCATTGCGAAGATTGCCTTATTGATTAGAGCGTGTGAGGAAAATACTAGCACTTGTCCCACCACAAGATGCTTCTTCCAGCGATAGTAGCGAAAATGACAATGAGATCGATGTACTAACTGATGATACTGTATACAATTCCAAACCCCACTCATTAGATTCCTCGTTTGAGCGACTTAATATTTTAGAGAATGATGAGTTTTTGCCGGAAGAAGTATTACCATCTACACCCGCTATAAGTGAAGTACTCGCCACACACAACCCACCACAACATTTGCCTACGCTAAAATCCATTTCTTCAGTGTTATCCATGTCACCAAGTCCTGTTGCTTGCAAGCGTGCGACCCGCGCCTATTTTAGAGGAGAAACAATTATCGACAAAGTAATCTACCATAGAATCGTGTACCTACAACACAGTAAATAATACCTAATTTAATAACTACATTCCTATAAATTATTCTTTTTATGTCGGTTGCCATACATAGGTATGGTACATAGTTTGCGAGAAATTAAATTTTACTTAGATGAACACGGTGCGAAAGACGCTATGAAAAAGGATTTCATATCATAATGTTTGAACCCAAAATATCATTTCTAAGCAACTTATGTCTCTCCTAGTACAAATAAACTCCCAGTGGGTTCCGTTCTTGAATTTAATTTAATTAGAGGACTTTAATAAGCTGTTACTTTTTTGCAGGCATGAGATGATTTGGATCAATTGAATATAGTAAGTAATTTAAATATCGATTAAAATTAAATGATTTAAAAAAATCGTTGATTTAAATAAATAAAAAAAATCTTGTGACGTAGAAATTAATACTATTTGGTTTAACTTAAAACGCATACATTTATAGTGATACATTCCATACAGCGCAACATACATTCTCTATTATGAAGAAATAATATATGTTCATAGTTAAAAGTCATCATTAAAATATTTTATCAGCATTAGGTACTTACTATTTATGTTTAATGTCAACCTGAGATTATAAACAAATCAACAAATCTTTCGCGCTTATTTCACCTACATTTTCACGGGGAGGTTTTCACAGAGACAGACAGAATTTCACGACTGTCGGCCGTCGCCCGCAAGCGCAACGGCGACGCCCAGTTAAGAGAAAGTTTAGTGGTAAAACTGTACTATACAATACAATACAAATGGCTGTCGAATTTTTGGGTTTATTGGGGTACATTCTTTAAACAAAAAGATTAAAGCGGGAGCTCCGTTCCGCTCCCGTTTTAACTTTCTTACCTAACCTATCCAAGTCGGATTGCTCTGAATCGGGGTGTTAACCATAATGATAATATCAATATAGTCACTAGAGTATAATCACTTGGGCACTACTGGGCAGTAAAGAAGAGGCCGTAACAAGCGGCTCATTTGAGTCCAAAACTTGCACTACACTCGATTCTTCAGGCAAAACAGCGAAATCCGAGCACTGAAATTTCGAAGACGCCATGGTAGTCACAATGTTGTAGAACTTAAACAGGAGTGCGTAAAACGATCTCGACTCCAAAGCGAACGAACAGTACTGAAAAGACACCATTCAAAACACGCGCGCTGAACTCGCGCTGAACATATTTGCATTTCCTTTCTCGTAATAAAAGAACAAAAAATTTTTGAACAATTTTTTGTAAATTTGCGTTTGTGTGTTTACTACCAACAAGTACAAAGTGAATGAAACCTGTACGAAATAATATCAACTATACCTTTTTTTTTTAAGTTTCTACGTTTGCGCACATTTAGTCTTTGCTAGTAATTATTTCATAAACATAAATAAACTTTTTCTAGAAAAATATAATAAGCGTAAAACTCAGCAGCCGGTATAGTACAGTTTAGCCAGTTTAGTCTTAATTTATCTTTTCAAAATAAATGAAAAACATGCAAAAGTACTAGGCGTCCATAAGAAACGAGAATTGTTATTGCTGAATTGAACAGCGGCTTGCGCAATCCCTAATTTCCTTTCAGTATGATAATGAATACGATAAAATATTCGTCGAAGAAAGGACGGTAATGTGCGAGCTGCTCGCGAACTTTATCGTCGCCGATTTATCGAGGGTAGGCCAGAAGCTGAGCGTCGACAGCTTCCTTCGGTGGCGTGTTTTCATCGGATGATACATCATCTGCACCTGACCGGGTCCTTCCACGCTCCTGGTTTAGGGGGTCGACCGAACAGAATTTGAGGAAGCCGTACTGGAGCATTTTGAAAATAACCCACGTACTAGCACTCGGCGAGCTTGCATTAGCGCTGGATGCCTCTAACCATATGCAAGTATGGCGAGTGTTGCACAATGATGGTAGCAGCCATACCACTTCCGTCGCACTCAGAAGCTGACACCTGCAGATTTTTTGCCTTGCGTGACCTTCTGCGAGTGGTTCTGCAATCAGGTAGAAGCTTCGCCAGATTTTGTTTTGTTTTCATCAATCACATCGAACCACATCTTTAAAAATTTAAGTTAAATAATTATTTTTCATTTTATTATTTACTTTGCTCGGACTATGGTAAGATATTTTTTGAGGCAAAATTTTAGGTAAGCAGGTACCTACTAAGGCGAACAGAGCGTCTCATGTACGCGCGCACCGCGCAATTTAAAATTAGGTAGAATTATTTCTTCGGTAAATCTGATCGCCTAGTACACCTGCTAGGCGATCAGATTTACCGAAGAAATAATTCGTAATAGGGGAAACGCTATAGTTATTGGCCCCCATACAGTTATTGGCCATTTTAACTTCGACGGCCTAAATTAAGCAATAAGCTACTATAATAGTAGATTTAAAACTCATTAATGGCAACACTTTCATCCTCTGTCAAAAAGTTTCAACAAAATTCCGCTAGGTGAACTGGTTCTTTTTCGTCGTGTGATATTTTGCCGGGAGGTACAACGTAAGTAATTTGCTAAAAAAAAATTAAGACTGCTACTTTTTTTAATGCAATATTTTATAAAGTATATGTACTAGTGCCGTTATTTATATTCTATAAAATACTGTCTTGTTATGCCTTATAAACAGATTTAGGGCGTAAAATAACCTACTTTCGTCATAACTTCAAGTTGTTGTTTTGTAGTGGCCAATAACTGTCACAATTATTTGAATAACTTATAGTTATTGGCCTCCTATGCCAATTGCAAAAATAAAAATAAATAAATAAATAGCATTGTTAAGGAATAAAACGTTTTCTCTTATAATAGTAGTATATTATTGGGTTCTCTGGATCAACGGAAATCAATAAGTCCAGTTATTTAGAACTATACCGAAACCCACAATCTATTCAAATAGATGAAAACAGGGGTTATTGAAAAAAGAGTAACATCGAATTAAAAATCTTCAGATTTTGAAAAGTAGATATACCTTCGCAGAGAAGCGCAGGTAAACTTTTCAAAATCTGAAGATTTTTAATTCGATGTTACTCTTTTTTCAATAACCCCTGTTTTCATCTATTTGAATAGATTGTGGGTGAATGGTATTAGTTCTAAATAACTGGACTTATTGATTTCCGTTGATCCAGAGAACCCAATAATATACAGTTGAAAACTTAATTACTTCTTATCTCTAAAAAGGGGAAAAAAAAAACAACAATTGCTAATCATTAATTTTGTCTTTTATTAATAACACTATGTCTCTATATGATTTATAAACATCGTCCATAAACATGTTTTTGACAATATATTGCACACATAATTCGGAATGACACTTGCAATTTAACAATTCTGCAGGTAGATTTTCCACATCATATAACTCAATTCGTATCATTTTCGTTCCCCTTGATGGTTTTTTTATACAGATATAAGTCTCTTTGTCTTGATATGCTCTCTTTTTTGATTTGTCTTGATTGTTCGGCAAGAAGTTGAATAGATCCTCACCAGATTCCTGAAACAAACATCGAGTTAATCAACCGACTTCAATGAAGAAGGAAAGTTCTCAAGTCAACGCATATTTTATATTTAATTTATGTATTTACATTGTTTATTCTATTTAAAAAAAAATTGAACTATGACAAAACTGTTGACGTCGAACCCGTTAAGTATTCATCTTGAAAACATTGTTTATATACTTAATCCATTATTCGATCAACGAAAAAAATAAATATTTTTTTTAAATAAAAATAAAAATGTTTTTCAATAACTTACCGACATGTTAGATGTTCAAAGCTGCTCTGGTGTTGATAAAAATCAGAGAAATAATGATGTTGGAAATTTAAGTAAATGATTCTTTATATGTGATTTTAGTATGCTATTAAGGTTTAAAATCGTTAATTAATTTGAACACATGCCACGTTTCCTTAAATGGAAATGAGTACAATAAGACTGGCGCCTGGAGACAGATGATCTGTCTATGTTTACAGTGAGAAATATAATAATATCCTAGGCGTCAGTGTTGACGCCTACTATTTTATCTCATAATACGCAGCAGTAACGTCGTATTTTGGCTACGGAATATGTTATGTTACTATATTGTACCCTTATAAACATATAATAAAAATGAAGAAGTTTGTCTGTTTATTTTAGACTAATTCACACTTATAGTACCTTTATTAAGACTGATTGGTTACCTGAGGAGTAAATTAAAAGAAGTGAAGCCGTTGGATACAGCTAGTGTATTTAATTTGCTGACAAACTGTTTTCTGCATAACATTAGTGTAAAATCTGCATGCACACATTGATGTTTTTCATATTTATTTAAATGACCGTGAAACAATGAGCCACTACAAAATTTTCTTTCTGAGGTGCTACAAGTGATAAAAGTGTTTATAAGTGTGTGTAGTGCGTGTCCCATATGCAGGTTTCGGACAACTAGTCTTCTTAACAATACAAAGTGAGTATCAAGCTTTTCAAATGTTTATCTTTTTCATCAGTTTCAAAATTTGTTATTTATGTTCTAACAAATATTATGTGATGAATAAGTAATTATTCGATTAATTAAATCTGATTATCCAATTTGTAAGAACAACATAAACCGACTTCACAAAAAGGCGGAAGGTTCTTAATTCAACCCGTACCTATTTATGAATACAAGCGTTAAAATCACTTTTAGATTTCGGGTGTATTATTTTTATGAATGATTCAACATGAGCTCAATACAAATATTTGCATAGGTATTCTGAAAACATTCCTGAATTAACAAGTCAGCTAGGCACCAGGTAACCTGATGTTAATAGCGACAGTGTATTCGAAGGTGTAACTTACCTTATCTGATACGAAAACTTAAAATAATTAAATATGATTTCGATAATTTAAATTAATCAGTTTATTCTATTTTTGTTTTCAGATCTACAACTCCACTGTACAAGTCAAGTCAACAAGTCTTCAAAATCTTCATCATCGTCATCTTACAAAATCTTCAATCAAATTAAACAAAATGTAAGTATCATTATAGATTATTATCAGACTGGCCTGTTGGTCTAGTGGTTAGTGGACCTGACTGCAATGCCGGAGGTCGTGGGTTCGATTCCCACCCAGGACAAATGTTTGTGTGATGAGCACGATCATTTGTTCTGTGTCTGGGTGCAATTTATCTATAATATGTATGTATTTAGAAATATATATGTATGTTTATCAGTTGTCTAGTACTCATAACACAAGCTCTGCTTAGCTTGAGACTAGACGGCGTTGTGTGATAGTTGTGGAATATTATAATTATTATTAATATAAAAAATACCTTTTAACCTTAACCTTTGTCACGAAAACGTTGTTTTATTATAGTACTTCTAATATTATCAACATCTGCAAGTTTTGTAAAAAGTATTGAATTTATTAATTTTTATTTTCTAATACAACAGAGCTGTTAGCAGAGAGAGGTAGATAAGTAAAACGTATATATGTAATTATTTATTTATTTTTATTTTCAGGTCAAAAGCTGACGAACTTTTTCCCACATCCTCTGAAGAAGAGGTTGAAGAAATTTGTCCTCAAAAGAAAACGAAACGGAGTAGAGAAGAGTCTCGTCCATCTAGCAGCATGCCAATCTTGGATGACGAGGGGGAAGAGCTGGGGAGAAAGCGAACTAAACGCGAAAAACATTCGTCAACACGTCGAGCTGAGCCAGCAGTGAGCACTGAACATATACGATCATCATTGAAAAAGCCGAAGATTCGTCCAGTTACAAGACCTACGGCTAGGGAACTTTTCGGTACGGACAGTGAAGATGAAGCACAGGAAGCGGCCTGTGCCTCTTCTTCCTCTTCTAAAAAAGTATCAACTTTAGTATCTTCTATCACGAGAAGATTAGCTAACGGTATTTCTCGACAAGGTCATCCTTCTAAAGAGGGATCGCACTACATTGACTTAAAAGTCTATAAAGTTTCGGATATTGAAAATGTTTCTGCAATGAATAGATGGCGTCAGGCAGTGATCAATTTAAAAAATAAAACAGACGATAATACTGAAGCTTGGGGATATTTAGCAAAATTTATAACTTCAAGTAGGAAGGAATTTAAGGATATCCCACCGACATTTATTTCAAACTATTATTGAATACGAACAAACCATATTTTTGTAATCAAGATGATCTTTTCAAAATATGAATTTAGCTAATATTTGCTTTTCACATATAAGCCTATATCATATAAAAGCGTAGATCATAAGCATATAATCAAAATGTATCCATAGGTTAAGTTGAAAAAGTTAAATAAATTAATATAACATTATTTTATCCTAATGATGTCTTGTTTTTTTTTTATTACAGCTACCGCTACCGGCGATAACGGATCTCATTTTCAAAGTCATGATACTAGGATATGCCATGAATGCAAAGTAATTTTACGAAAACCTGATTATAGATACCATGTAAGAAGTAATGTACATAAATCAAATTGTTTATTGATAACTGAATTTGAAAATGTTGAAATCATTGCAACTGCATTTAAAGACAGGATCCTTACTTATCGATTAAATCTATATGAAGAATGCTTTGAGACCACTGAAACTTTCTTGCATGATAGTATGAAATATATCATAAAACTAATTATTATGGCTCTGGAAAAAAGTACTTGCTTAAAAGTAAATTTTGAGCTATTTGCAAACTTTATATTACCACATTCAGACTCACAAAATCTAAAGTCGTTTAACACTAAAAATACAATTATTCTTAAAGATACATGTATAAAAGAAAAGTATATGGAGGCAGTGAATACAATTAATAAAAAAATGAGCGAGTTCCAATTTTGTGAGTCAGGCTGGTCTTTTTTCTCAATAAGTCATTTAGAAATAAATCTTAATAAATACTGTCCTATGAGAGGTGGCTCCTATATTGATTTACCACCCATAGTGAAAAATATTAAAAGCTGTATTAATATACAGAATAATGATAACCACTGCTTGTTATGGTCTATAGTAGCAGCTTTACACCCACGCGAACGTAACGCGTGCAGAGTAAACTCTTATCCACACTACAGTAACGTACTGAACGTTCAGGATATGACTTTTCCCCCTACAATAAGCGATGTAAAGGTCTTAGAAAAAAATAATCCAGACTTGAGTGTAAACATCTACGGATTAGATAACAAATTTTATGTAACTGGACCTCTATATAAGTCAGATTCAAGGAAAACAAATCACGTGAACCTACTTTACATTGAAAAAAATGGTAAGTTTCATTATTGTCTGATTAAAGATCTTCTCAAATTAGTACGCAGGCAAATTTCTGAACATAAAGGTAAAATGTATTTATGTGAAAATTGTCTACAATTTTTTTCAAGTGTGTCTAAGTGTACTGCGCATTCTTGTTCAGAAATATTATCGGTGTTGCCTCCAAAAAAACTGTGTATTGAAATTTGAACACTACGAGAGACAGCAGAAAATCAACTTTGTGATTTACGCAGATTTTGAAAGCATTTTGACACATTGTACAGAAAACCAATCAACTGAAAACACTAAACTTATTCAAAAACACGAGCCTTCTTGTTTCGGCTATTATATATGCTGTTCACATGATTCAGGCTTAAATAAATATGTAACTTATAGAGGTCCAGATTGTGCTAAAGTATTCATTGAGTATTTAATCAGAGATGTGTCACAAATACACGATATGTTGCAATGTAAAAAGCCCATAATGAAATTGTCTAAACATCAGCAGGACAAATATCAAAGAGAAACTACTTGCCATATCTGTAATAATTTACTTTTTGATGATAAAGTAATGGACCATGACCACGTGACTTCTGAATTTAGGAGAGCAGCGCATAATCAATGTAATCTTTTATATAGAGTTTGCCCTTTTGTGCCTGTGATATTTCATAACTTATCTGGCTATGATAGTCATCTGTTTATAAAAGAATTAGCGAAGTATGAGGGTGATTTGAAAATTATACCGCAAACTAAGGATAAGTACCTATCCATTACTAAATATTTGTTTATTTATTTATTTATTTATTATTTGGCTTTTTAACAATAAGCACGCTAATACATTACAATTCGCACAATACCAACTTACGTCTAAGCGCCTCATCACTTACAGAAAAGCACAGCATGCACCTCACTGTACGCAGTTAATAACCTAGCTAATTAAAATGACATAAAAAGACAGTTAAAATGACATAATCCAAATTAAATTAAAATGATTTAAATTAAAATAAATTAAATTAAATTTGATCACAATAAATTCGATTTTAATATATTCGATTTTAATATATTCGATTTTAATATTATTATATAAGATTAAAAAAAAGGGTAAACATTAGGTTTTTGACTAGGACTTAGTTATTAGTAGCAACTTTTTTCAGAGCTGGAACCGATGAAGCAAAGAGGTCAATGTCCAAATCAAGCTCATTGTATGCAGCGCACATTCTAGAGAGTGGACAGTATTGTCTCAAATTGGAATGACATCTTGGCATACAGAAGAGTCTCCTATTAGAACTTCTTGGCAGACTACGTGGCACATGGAATAATACCCTACTCAGCAAATCGGGACAGTTTATAGAACCGGTTACCAGTTTCTTAAGAAAAACCAAATCCAGCATGTTCCTGCGTTTCTCCAGCGAGTCCATCCTAAAATACTTAAGCCTATCCTGGTACGACTTGAGCTTATTACCCAAGTTTTTGGTATAGGTAAGATGCCACAAGAACCGTTTTTGCAGCCGTTCAATACGCTTGATGTGGACCTTATACTTAGGCGACCAGACCACACTGCAATACTCGAGATGGCTTCTAACCAGCGAGTTGTACATAGTTTTTTTAATGTTAGGTTTTTTAAAATGTTTACACTCCCTCATAACAAAGCCAAGCATCTTTGATGTTTTTAATGTGACTTTATCGATATGTTTGATAAAACTTACCTTTTTATCGAACTGAACGCCTAGGTCACGTATAGATTCGACTTCCTCTAGCCGTTCACCATTCAATTTGTAAGTGGACTGAATAACATTTTTTTTTTTTTGTAAATTTGATGTGATGGCATTTCTTTACATTCAAGGACATTTTATTGTAGACACACCACTCCGTTAGCCGGTCCAGGTCACTTTGGAACAGCACCGAGTCTGCAAGATTTCTTATACACTTTATAGCTTTTAGGTCATCGGCGAACAGGAATATTTCCGAGTTCTGGAAGCATTTGTAGATGTCATTTATGAAAAGAGTGAACATCGGTGGACCCAAATGAGATCCCTGAGGTATTCCTGACGTAGCAATTTGCCATCAAACGACTCATCAAAATCAATTCAAATAAAATTTTTAGACTCTTTTCAATTTCTTAGCTCGAGCTTAGATAATTTATGTAAAACTTTATGTGAGAAAGATTTTATTAATTTATCTCATGAGTTCCAAAATCATGAACAGTTTGAGCTTATGCAACTTAAGGGCATTTATCCATATTACTACGTAGATACATGGTCTAAGTACAGTGATACGACACTGCCGAAAAAATAATACTTTTTTAATAATTTAAAACAAGAGCATTTATCAGACGAAGAATACCTCAGAGCGCTAAGAGTGTGGGATGTTTTTGACATTCAATCGCTTGGAGAATACACAGACTTGTATTTGAAAAGTGATGTTTTGATTCTTAGTGATATATTTGAAAAGTTTCGAAATACATGCCTTCAATACTATAAGTTAGATCCGGCTTATTATGTCACCTCGCCCGGACTCAGCTGGGATGCAATGTTACTATGTACGGGTGTGCAATTAGAATTAATTAATGATGTAGAGATCTATCAGTTATTGGAAAAAGGTATTCGTGGAGGTTTAGCTCAATGTTCCCTGAGACATGCTAAAGCAAACAATATCTCCCCAATTACGATGATCAAAAAGAAACATCGTTTCTTATTTATCTTGACTGTAACGCACTCTACTCTCATGCTATGACAAAACCAATGCCAATTTCCGAGTTTAGGTTTTTAACAGACACAGAAATTTGTAATTTCGATATCATAAATACTGATGAAAATGGTGATTACGGTTATATTCTGGCAGTTGATTTGGAATACAGGGATTATTTACATAATACTCATAGTGATTTACCATTCGCAAGCGAGAAATTCATTCCTCCTGGTGGTAAAAACCAAAAACTTATTGCAAACCTTTATGACAAATATCATTATGTCATACATTATGTTCACTTGAAAGAATGCCTAAAACATGGGTTACGTCTTAAAAAAATCCATATGATTCTGTGTTTTCGACAAGATAGCTACCTCAAAAAATATATTGATTTGAATACTCAGTTACGTCAAAAGTCTTCATCAGTTTTTGAAAAAGATTTTTTTAAATTACATAACAATGCTATTTTCGGGAAAACGATAGAGAATAAAAGGAAACATGTCAATGTTAAACTAGTCTCTAAATGGAGCGATACTAAAAATAAAACTAAAAAAGTTTTGGAGGCCAAAAAACTAATTGCAAAACCAAATTTTCATAGTGCTACTATATTTTCTGAAAACTTAGTAGCAATCCAGCTAAATCCCGAAAAAATCAAGCTGGACAGACCTATATACATAGGGTTCAGCGTGCTAGAATATGCTAAAACTCATCTCTATCAGTTTCACTATGACTTTATTAAAAAGAAGTATAATGAAAACGTAGAACTATGTTATACTGACACAGACAGCTTACTTTATTTGATATACACTGACGATTTTTATAGAGATATGAAGGAGAATATATCTTTGTTTGATACTAGTAATTTTCATTTGAATAATCCGTTTAATATGCCAATAACAAATGCTAAAGTGCCCGGGTTATTCAAGGACGAGTTAGGTGGCGATGTGATTGCCGAATTTGTAGGACTCAGAGCTAAATTGTACTGTATAAAAAGCGTAAAGGTGCAAATAAAAAAAGCAAAAGGTATATCTAAGACTGTCACTAAACAACTAAACTTATCTGACTATTATCAGACTCTCATAACGAATAAGAATTTGCGGTTCAAAATGAATATGCTAAAATCCATAAAGCATACTATATATACTCAGGAAGTCTACAAACTAGTCTTGAACAGAAACGATGATAAAAGACAAATTCTTCCCGATAATTCTCATACGTTACCTTGGGGACATTGTGATACAATATTTTGAATGTACGAGTACCTATATGATAAATTACAATACTTGTATAATAATTGTAACTAGACTGTTAATTAGATAATAAATGATACATTTAATGATTAGATGTACCATCGATAAGATATTTTAATTTACTTATTCAAAATAAATATATCGAGATTATATTTGGTGTTTTATTTATGTTTTTTTACTGAATATTGATATTATAATGGTGTAAAAAGAGTATGCATTATATATTTATTATTAGATCAAATTATGAAAGCATTAAAATTTACTTATGATGCGACACGAAACGATTTACTTATGGAATAGACAGTATCGAAGAGAAGTGATTATAATAAGTACAATCAGCTGTACCTTAGATTAAATATTATGAAAGATGAGAATAGCATCTTTCTTGTACTCAATACAGGATTCGACCTAATTCGACGAAGTATATATATATACACGTTAAATAGTTTTTTAATTAATCGGTGAGATGAAGTTGATCAAGCAACCTATATCCCTCAATGTTAATAATATAAGATTAAGTGATTCTGTTCGCCACATCAGCCATAGCGCTTTATTGCCAAATACCATTCGCTGTATAATATGCGGTCCATCAAGCTGTGGCAAAACGAATGTTATGATTAGTTTACTGCTGCATGAAAATGGACTCAAATTCAGAAATCTTTATCTTTACTCTAAGACTTATTTCCAACCAAAATACCGTTTTTTAAACGAAGTATTAAAAAGAGTGCCACAGATTAATTTCTATGAGTTCAGTGATGATAAAGATGTAATATCTCCGAGTGAAGCTTTAACAAATTCTGTATTTATTTTTGATGATGTTGCGTGTGAAAATCAAGTTAATATCCGCAATTATTTTTGCATGGGCAGGCATAAACAAATCGATTGTTTCTATTTATCTCAAACCTATTCTAAAATTCCGAAGCAATTGTTACGTGACAATGTTAATTTTCTTATTATATTCAAACAAGATGATGTGAATTTAAAACATATTTATGAAGAGCATGTTAGTTCTGATTTACAATGGAAAATGTTCAAAAATATTTGTCAAACTGTTTGGAGTAAACCTTATAATTTTCTACTTATTAATAAAGAATCGCCATTAAATAATGGAAGGTACAGATAGAACTTTGATATTTTGATAAAGTTTGACTGACTGTTTATACATATAAGTAATTAACATACAAAATCAAATTCAGTATAATTTGATTCTTAGCTGAACGCAGTTGTTAAAATATAACATGGCGAAAAATATTAAAATAGAATTAATGAAGTCAGTAGACTCCATAAAGAATAAAATAAAACAAATGAAGAACCAGGATCACTGTATGAAATTGTCGCTTGATCAAATGCTTAAACCGGTCACAGACCCTCTTAAAACCCTAGCTGATTCCAATACAAATATGAAAAAAATATTGTTGTTACAAAATACAACCCCACCCACATGTTCTGGAGATATTGAAATGGATGATATTAATACTAGCTCGACTACAAAGTTTGAGGACTGTTACGAACCAAAACATAATTCTGCACAATTGGTTAAAAAGTCTCCTAAAATGGAAGATGATTTAGATATTTCATTAGAAGATTATGATATGTATGATGGTGTAAATATACCATTTGGAATAAGAAGTGAAAACAAAACTTTATTTATGGGTAATTCAAAAGTATCATTTTCTAAAATTGATAGTTTGAATAACGATAGCGTTATTTTGATTAAAATCGGTGATAAATCTTACAATTTAACTCCTGGTCTGAAAGAACTTTTACTTAAAAAAAAACCTGATTTAAAATTAGTATCCCCTAAAGATAAACTTTTCTACAAGGATATATTGCATTACACCAATGCTCACAAAAGAGACTTCAATCCTAAAGGTCAAATAAAAGGTGATAAAGGAATAAAATATCGTGAAATAATCAGACCTTTTTTTTCTGAAACATTAAATGATAACATTCACACTAAACTTGGAGGAAACTTGCCAAAGTTAAAGAAGTACAAAAACAATACTGACTTGGTATATTGGGACGATCCTAACGAGTTGGTTGAGAGATTAAAACTATTAGTCGCTTCAAGAGATGCTGGCAATACAAATCATGATAATGAAATTTTATCGATAATTGAAGAATTAAAAGAAGCTGATATAATTGAAGAATAAATAGTGGAGATAGTATGATTTTCATTCAGTATCATTGGTAGGTTCAAAACAAATGTTGATATACTGAATTAAAATATGAGTAAAGCCGACGTAGTAAACGAAATTCATAAAAATGCAAGACTAAACTTTCCACGAAGACATGTTATTATGAAAGATATAGATGACCTTTGGCAAGCAGACTTAATCGACATGCAATCAATTTCCAAAGAGAATAAAAATTACAAATTTATTCTTGCTGTTATTGACACATTTTCGAAATACGCCTGGACCTTTCCTTTGAAAAGCAAGACCAAAGATATTGTATGCAATTCTTTCAAGATTTTGTTGGCTAATGGGCGTGTTCCCAAAAATTTGCAAACGGATAATGGAACAGAATTTTATAATAACATGTTTCAAAATCTTATGAAATCTTATTATATAAATCATTATTCAACCTTTTCAACAAAAAAGGCATCAATAGTTGAGCGATTTATTAGAACATTCAAATCGAAACTATACAAGGAATTTAGTTTAAAAGGTAACTATAATTGGATAGATAATACTCTTAATAATGTTATTTATGAATACAATCACACCTATCATCGCACAATTGATGAAATCCCAGCAAACGTGGATAATGTTAATAAAAAACGCATATTACAAAGATATTGTATGTTGATGAAAACCGTTAGCATAAAAAGCAAGTTTAAAGAGGGTGATTATGTACGCATTAGTAAATATAAGGGGACATTTGAAAAAGGATATACTCCCAACTGGTCGACAGAAATATTTAAAATTCGAAAAATACAAAATACATCGCCTATCACCTACTTAATTGAAGACGCAATCAGAGGCCAACCCATTTTAGGTGCATTTTATGTACAAGAACTTCAAAAGACAAAAAATGCTTATTTATATCTAGTTGAGAAAGTTCTTAAAAGTAAAGGAGACAGAGTTTTTGTAAAATGGTTAGGTTTGCCTGCTTCTGAAAATAGTTGGATTGATAAATCGAATATTTATTGAGTGTTCAGTCCAAATGTTTCAGTCTTATGATGTGTATTGAAGAGAGTAGTCTTCTCAATTGGATTATAAATCATTTACTATTTGAATTACATTTACCAGGATACAATTATTGCGGGCCTGGCACTAAATTGATGAAAAGGCTTACACGTGGAGATAAAGGTGTTAATAAATTAGACGAATATTGCAAACAGCACGACATTGCCTATCATAAATCTTCAAACTTAAGGATCGCCACAAGGCAGATTTAGTTTTGTTAAATATGGCTAAAGACCGAGCACTTGCCTCTGATGCGAGTGTAGGGGAAAAACTGGCTGCACGCTTAGTAAGCAGCGCTATGTCAACAAAAATTAAAACTGGTTTTGGCCTACAAAAAGATAGCAAAAAGTGTCCTCCTAAAATTGGAAAAGGATTAAAAAATAAATTTAAAAATGTTATTAGAAAAACCAAGAGACATATCAAAAAATTAAAACCTAAATGCAAGAAAGTGGCAATAGAATTAGCTATGGCCGCTGCCAGAGAATTAGCTGATGATTCATCCATTAAACTTCCTCGTGTTATTCCTATACCAAAAACTGGTGGAGTATTGCCTTTGATTCCGATTTTTGCGGGATTGTCTGCAGTGGGAGCTTTAGCAGGCGGTGCAGCTGGTATTGCTAAAACCATAAATGAATTCAAGATTGCGAAAAAGTTACTGACTGAATCGAAGAGACACAATGAAAAGATGGAAGCTCTCTGCATCGGAAAGGACTACACCTTAAACCACATAAAGATGGACTCGGCATTTTTGTATCGAAAGAAAAAAAACTAAGATATCGGCTACCCAAACGAGCCTTGAGTAATTTAGACATTTTGAAGCATGGAAATAATATTCCCTATTTCAGAGGTGTCTTTATGAGAGATAAGCTACCTAAACACCCTTTTAAAAAAGAATGTGGAGTAATAAATTTAGATAGCTCTAAAAATCCTGGTTCTCATTGGGTAGCCTATGCAAAATACAACGATTATATTGAGTATTTTGATAGTTACGGAAATCTTAAGCCTCCAAAGGAATTCATAAAATACTTGGGCTCCAAAATTCACTATAATTATGATAATATTCAGCGTGATCACCCTTTTAATTGTGGACATCTTTGTTTAAACTTTTTGAAGAATTTTTGGTGTAGTGAAGGAATAAAATAAACATGATCTTTCGAAAGAGGTTAGTATAGAAGCATGTCTACTATGGTTACCATCTCTGGGAATAAATCGGAATTGGTTTCATACTTTCAACCACCATTGCATTTGTCAGATCAATATGAGTGCGGTTTGGTATACTTTTCAGTATTAAAATCAAGACCAAATATTCCCATTATTAACAGAGGTCTGTCTGTAATCAGAATCGAATGTGATCTTGTTAACGGTTCGTACTGCAACGGATTACCAACTCATTTTATTCATGAGTTTGTGTCTGATACTACTCCAGGTCATCAGTGCATGGAAATACCACTACATGTTATTTACTTTCCAGTAAACAAAAATATAATTTCATCGGTATCTGTTAAGATTGTAGATCAATTTGGTCACTGTATTAACTTTGGAGAGGAACAAGTTCAGTTACGTCTTCATTTAAGAAAAACAAAATGATAGTATATTATAAAAACACCCAAGCGAATGAAAAATGTCTTAGTCCTTCTGCGATTGCTAAAGTGCAAAGACGCAAGAAATACGTTAAGAAATTGACTAAAGCAAATAAAGATTTTCTTAAAGCCCTAGGGTTCAAAGTATGAATATACTACAGATTACTGAATTACCGAACTTCGACACTTCGATCGAAAGTTATGAAGTCCATTCATACAATCCCTACAATAGCAGCTTTAGAGAAAACGATGAAATCAGAATTCCCATCCACCAGCAAGACATATACGTGCTACCATCAGCCAGTTCAATTTACATCGAAGGACAAGCGAAGCTCTTCGGTAAAGATGGGAATCCAATCAAGAAAACTTTTTCATTCACTAATAACCCTGTTATGTATTTGTTTCAAGACATCAGATACGAAATAAATGGTATTGAAATAGACCGCATAAAAAAAGACGGGTTGCACTCCGGGAGTGCCGGCAGAAGTGAAAACTTGATTATTAACGTTGAGCATGTTTGATATTTTGGAATGGTTAGGGAATAATTTTGCACCAATTGCTTTATCAGTATAAAAGTACTATCATTTATGTGGTAGAATACAATATTCATTTATTGCGCTATCGTACACAAACATGACAATTTATATTACATTAAAAATTTAACACTTTAAAACTATTACAATTATTTTACATTAAAAACACACGCGCGCGGTATCAGCTGTGCCCGCTGTGCGCGTGACCTCGAGTCATTCGAGTTCAACACATAAATGAATGCGAGCGGCCGTGTTACAACCCCGCGCACGGCGGCGCGCACTCAGCTGATCGATAAAGGACATTTTATTTGTTTGCATTAAAAATTTTGATTTCAGGTGTCTTTTATAAACGTTGATTTTGGGTTATTTTGTTCTACGATATTACACACATAAGTTTAGACTGCGGATTGTTGTGATACCGCAAGTTTAATTCATTCATTTAAAAACTAAAGTCTTAACTTCTTGCAGATTCAAGTAAAAATGTCAATTTATTTTTGTAATCCCAGTGATTACAAAAATAAATGAAGTAAATAAATGAATAAAAAGACTTAAAACATAACTTGCGAAATGTGGATGTACTATTCGGTGCACCCCTGCTTGAGCCTTCGGGGATTACAGGATGTTATGTTATCATTGAATCCTGCCTAAAGAATTTGTAATTAAAAGTGTGGAAGTAATCTGTCACACATAAAAATGTGTGCGATACATCTTTTCACAGGCGCTTAGTAAGCACGTAAGCAGGAACGTCACATTCGATCTTACTACAGAATTAGCTGAGAATTTATCGGTTTCCTATACCAATAACACTCGTGCTTTTTAACTTACTTGTAAATACTTGTAATCAAATTATTTTTAAAGCAGGTTTTTAAATAAACTGAACTTTATTTTACCAAACAACAAACGCCTTAGTGAAAATGTTTAGCAATTTAATACTCGGAAGGTACTTATTGCGATTGAACGATTTCCTTTTTTATTTTATTATCATGATTGTGCTTGCATCTTAAAAGCCTTCACAAGTACTTTTAATAGCTACTAGATACTAAGAAAGCTGCAAACTCAAAGACAACACTGTCTTATTGATTTTAGAATCTCTTGTCATTATGCGTCAATCAATAAAATTGCAAGGAAATACGGAATTTTAGCTACACTAACATACCTACAGGTACGTAACGTTTGTAAATAGCACGTAAATTGCCTTCGTAGTTAGCACGGTGCGAATCCCCCAAAGACCACGGTTCTATCACAATCTTAAGGACGATGAAGATAGCCAGAGGACTAGGTTTCGCGGCGCTGCGCCGGCTCGCGGCGGGTGGCAATTTATTTAATAGATTTGTCAGCTTTATCCCTAAAGCATTAGGTTCAAAGTTGATTGGAAACATTTAAAAATTTCTTTAAATGATTTTAAACCATAAAATGTTGAAGGTTAAGTTCAAAATCGAATGAGAAAATTTGACTGGTGGCGAGTCGGCGGCGCGCGGCGGCGAGCGTCTTTGTCGAAGTTCAAAGATGCCGCCGCCTCGGAACCCAACGAAGTTTCCGACAAAGAAATTCAACATTATTTTTAAGAATTATTAGATTTATTTAGTTCCGTTTTATGCACCATCGAGTGTGCATGTGTATTTTTATTGCGCAAATTTGGGCGTTTCGTGTTATGTGATACCTAGTGATTACGTTAGAGAGGTGTTATGTAGAAGAGTGTTGCTATTGTAAGTACATTGTGTTTGTGAGCAAATGTGTTTTAGCTGATTGGTCTCGTTTTCGAACGATGCTGTTGCTGGTCATCAGTATTCATCGCAGGAATTCGTAAGTACATGTTTAACTGTTGCGGTATGGCCTACGGAAATACGATCGAGGCCATTCGAGGCACTACACTGACTAGAGTAGAGCGTGCGTCTGTTTTTACGTGTAGAGGCGACCGATGCTAGATCAGCTAGGTTAGATGACAACAAAGCGATAGACACTTTTATCTTTTCGTGTAAGTAGTTGAATCGAATCGAATTTAATTTACCTAATACTTTTTGCTAGGTAAGTAGGTACGCTGAGCAGCGTTGGTATTTTAACGTGACTATCTACAAGGCCGGAGCGGCCGCGAGTGGCGTGGCGCGGGCCGCGCCACACACCCGACCGGCTCGAGCCGCGCCGCGCGGCGCAGTAGAGAGGGGATAGCTGTCTACTCTCCATCCGTCTTACGCTTTTTCGATCAGGGTCACGTGTCCTGACGCGAGTTTAAGATTTTATACCCATTACAGAAAAAGTGCTCAACGCCGCTAAAGAAGTTTTCACTTCAAAAATTCTGGAATAACATCAACAATAAAATCATACATCTCATTAAATGAAGCAGAAAATAAAGTTGCTGCTCTATGGGGTTGGAATTTAGAGGGATTTCAAAGTGATGGGCATTTTAGTGCTGTTATCCCATTAAATAAGGTTTTAGGTTTTGCAGAGGATTACAATAAAATAGTGATAAATTGTAAACATGAACTTATATTGAACAGAAGCAATACTAACTTAAATAGCGTTATCCTTTCTGATGATATTGTTAATTTTCAAATAGACGTGCAAAGAGTTCAGTGGAGGGTGCCACACATAAAAGTATCAGACCGAGAAAGACTGTCACTTTTAAAACATTTAGAAAGAGATAAACCTATTCAGATGGCGTTTAGAAATTGGGATTTATATGAATATCCGTTACTACCTAAAACCACAAAGCATTCTTGGTCAGTTAAAACTGCTTCACAATTGGAAAAACCCAGATATGTAATTTTTTTGTTTACAAACAAATCGAAAAAATAATAAAACTAAAGACAGTTCACTATTCGATCATTGTGAAGTAACAAACGTTACACTCTTTTTGAATTCGAAATTTCGTCAGTCGTATTACAACTGTCCAGTAGACCCGTTGCTTGACCTAAAGGAGTTCAAAGAAAAAGCCCCTCTTTTTATCTTAGACTGCTCAAGACAAAACGATAGCCTGAAAACAGGTCCAGTGGACGTGAGGTTGGAAATTGAATGTTCCACAGCATTACCAGATAAGACGACTGCATATTGTTTGATTATAAACGATCGACTCGTAGAATACAAACCTCTCAGCAACATTGTGCGCAGATTGTCATGATAGCTATTGTGGATATTCAAGGCTTTAAAACAGAAACAAATGAATTTATAATAAAAGAAATCGCTATATTGCATAATAAAACATTACAAGTGTTTTTAATTAAGCCACCATTTCCATTTTCAAAATTAACGAAACATGAAAAAAAACATGTTTGTTGGATTGAACGTAACAGAAAGATACATTGGCGTGAAGGATTTGTACCCTACCCTAATTATCAGAATTTAGTTATAGATATTTTAAGAGATAAATGTATCTACGTTAAAGGTTCAGAAAAAGTGTTGTGGTTAAAGCATATTTTAGAAAACAGTAATTCTAATATATTCAATTTAGAAGATAAAGGATGTTCTAGTTTGATAAGTTTATACGATTTATATAAGTATTCTCAAGATTTATATAACTGTATTTATCATGACTCCGTATGTGCTTTAAAAAATGTATTGTGTTTAAATAAGTGGTGCTTTGATAATAAAATTCTAAAATAAATAGTTTCTTGTTTTATTTCTATAGTTAGGTAAAACGCATCTTAAAGTTTTCTATTCCCCTCCGCCCACCTCTGTCCGGTCTTTATAAGTTATTGACAAACGCTGGACGATACCATTGAACGTTTATAATTGAACTAGAAAGTTAATAGAACATGTCTCAAAATGAATACAAACCTCGATATGACATGTATAACATGTTCAAAATGCGTGAATTTTCATTTAATTATTACTGGAGGACGTTTAATCAAAAGAAAAGATTAGTGAGGGAAATGGCTGACGCGGGATTCTTTTATTATGGAAATGGTATAAATGATATTGCAGCATGTTTCTCATGTGGAGGTGTTATCAAAGATTGGGAGATTTATGATGATCCTTGGATGCAGCATGCTATACATTATCCTGAGTGTTTTTACTTGAACGCTGTGAAAGGAAAAGAATATATAATTAAATACACATATCTCCATCTCAGCATTAAATAAACTCTCAGCATTGTAGTGTGATGGTTCAATTTTAATCAATGCTTGCTTCAACAAGAGAGAGAGAGAGAGAGAATATATTAAATAAATTAAATTAAAATTGACAGAATGCTTCATTCATCGAAATTTGGTTTGGAAGGCAATTCTAAACTTATTTTCAAGAATGCTAGTGGCGAGATTATATTTACTCAAGACCTGACTAACCAGAAAATAATTGTTGTTTTTTTTCCCCCTTTTTAGAGATAAGAAGTAATTAAGTTTTCAACTGTATATTATTGGGTTCTCTGGATCAACGGAAATCAATAAGTCCAGTTATTTAGAACTAATACCATTCACCCACAATCTATTCAAATAGATGAAAACAGGGGTTATTGAAAAAAGAGTAACATCGAATTAAAAATCTTCAGATTTTGAAAAGTTTACCTGCGCTTCTCTGCGAAGGTATATCTACTTTTCAAAATCTGAAGATTTTTAATTCGATGTTACTCTTTTTTCAATAACCCCTGTTTTCATCTATTTGAATAGATTGTGGGTTTCGGTATTAGTTCTAAATAACTGGACTTATTGATTTCCGATGATCCAGAGAATCCAATAATATACTACTTATAATAATAAGTGTCATATTCCATTACTAGAATTTTCAAATCATTATGAGCAGTTAATGGCCTAGCCCAATAACTGTGTTATCCGTAAAGCTGACTTGTAGAAAAAGTAGGCCAATTACTATATACATTATTTTTTTTATAATTTTGAATAAACTAGTGTAAAATTATTTTCTCCATATCAGGTTCTTGAAGAAAAAATAATGCCGAAGATACCCCAATACACAAAAGAGACCTTTGACGAGGCTTTGGAAAAAATCAATACTAAAACTATGTCTTTGCGAGCAGTCGCAAAAAAATAATATATACCTAGAGGTACTTTACAGTTTAAATTAAAAAATCTTACTTCAAAATCTCAATTTGGACCAACACCGTATTTAATATTTAAAGAAGAAAATGCTATCACAGATTGGTTGATTAAAATGGCCCCGCAAAGGCTTTCCTAGAAAGTCAGATGATGTTCTCGATACAGTTCAAAATTTTTTGACTGATAATCCACGCGTTACTCCTTTTGTCAATAATCGACCTGGTCAGGGATGGCTAAAAGATTTCTTAAAACGTCACCCTAGTTTAGTCAAAAGAACCAGCGAGGGAGTAACTAAAGCCAGTGCCTGCGTGTCTGAAGCTGACACAAAGAAATGGTTTCTTGAAATAAGAAACTACTTCACGAGTGAAAACCTGTTAGATGCAATTCAAGATCCAAAACGTGTTCTCAACGCTGACGAGGCGGGATTTCAGCTCTGTCCATCTAATGGTCGCGTGCTTGCTGCTAAAGGAGACGGAAATGTTTATTCAGTGGAGCAAAGGAACTAACTCCAAAGAAATTGTAACAGTATTATTTACATTTTCTGCTGACGGCTTTGCCATTTTTCTTTGCCATTACTTCCGAGAAATTTAGATCAGCTATTGAAAGAAAAGAATCAGAAAAACAAGAAAAATAGGATCAAAAAATGGAAAGAAAAAGAAAAAGAGAGCAGAAGGCAGCTGCACGAAAAGAAAATCCTCTGACAACAAATAAAGGTAAAGTTGTAGGAAATCAATCAAAAAAAGTAACCAAAAATTATGAAAATATTGAGATTGAAAATACTGATGAGAAAAACAAGACTGAAATTTAAAAAAATAGAGGTAATCCAAATATATTATCAAATATAGAAGTAGTTACTTGTGATACGTGCCATCGTCTAGCTGCTAAAAATAAGTCTCTATTATGTGATTGTTGTAATAAATATTATCATCGTCATTGCATTCCAAGAAAGCATGAAGAGCATGTACCAGATGACGATGAGCTTTCTGATTTTGTGTGCCATAAATGTTTTTTCTTGAATGATGATGACTCTGAATCTTTTGAGAATGAAGATCATCAAGAAAATATGTTTTAGTTATTTAAAAAAAAGAGTTCAAGTTTCAATTTATATTTTATATTTCGATGTGGCCAATTACTGTGTGATCTCATGGCCAATGACTACAATGTTATGGCTGTAATTTTAAGTTTAAAGTTTTTGTGTGAATATTATTCCTCAAATATTTGATTAAAGTGTATGTTAGACGATATAACCGATAAATATATTAATATAAAACCATATGTTATGACTTTTATTTATTTCCAACTGAGTGTTTTAATTTTGATTGAGATTTTTAAACTTGAAGTCGCTTAACTGGCCAATAACTATACCTTTTCCCCTATTAGCAAGTGACGTGGAATGTTATTGACCCTCGTAGTGTCGTGACACGTTTGTTATGATTTGAATTCAAGAATCATACGATACCAAGAATTTGGTATCAATTCTTTGAGTAATTTATTTTGGGCTGAAACTTTGTGTAGAGATTCTATACCACCTATAATCTTCAGCGCTTCTTGATGTATATACCCTTTTTGTTACACGTTCTATATGTTCATTGAACTTTAGTGTTTCTCTTTAATCAATTCTATTTTGACATATCTATGGTCATCTAATGAAATGAATTATTTACAGATCTCATTCACAAATGAAGTTTGTGGATTACCACCGACCACCACCGACCGAGAACCAGCTCAAGATTTGAGCTTAAACGTTCCAAAAGAACCATGAAAAAAACTGTAGCATATTGCAATCTTAAGTTATTGCTGTAACTACATTTTAAGTTTGAGAACAGTGGGACGCGGTTTACATGTGATAAGCAGTTTTCATATCTAAGCTATGCTTGCCATAAGGGAGAGATTGTTTTCTGATCAGGCCTCTTCTTAGATGAAGTAATATTAAGAATAATTATAGGATAAATGAAGAAGGCATATTTTGGAAACAAACAGCTACACATAAATCATCACAAAGATTGTCCTACTGGAGGAAATTGCTCTGAAAGCCACAAATTATTTCATCACATCTGCTCAAAGTTTAACGACTGATTGCAAGATTATGAAAACAAAAATACAATAATAATTTTTTTTTGTGTTATTATTTCTTATTTTTATTTTTCTGATGATGTACACTGACAGCCCTAAATCCATCTCCTTTCTTTCAGTCCATCCAAAGGTCTGTAAGAAATTGCCCTGTGCGATAAGACCACCCATTGTACACTTATTTTTAATTAAGTTTGTCGTATACACGACTTTGTATAGTGGTGTAAAATAAAGAATATAATAAAAAAATCTAAGCACAATAAAATAATTATACCTACTTACAGAAACAAAGTTGTTTTATTTTCCTACAATCAATACCATATCAAAGCTTTATGATTATAAACTATTGTAGGCCCCTGCTAGACATAGGTATCATGGGGTGCAGCCCACTGAGTGGATATAATCCTCTTCTCAATAGTGCCGTGTCGTCGTTAGGGATCGGACATCCTCACGCCCCAGCCACCGTGATAGGAGACGCCCCAGGTGTCGGAAGTCGCAGGGGTATCCTCGGCCACTGTAAGCGTGGGCTTACGAACGATGAACAATGGGTAGCTCGCCGTCCGGACGTCCAGTAAGGCCGAGCCCGAGTCGTCGACTTTACGAAATGGAAATCGTGGTCCTAGAACGCAAAGGGCGACTAAAGGACACAGTTGGGTTTCAGTTACTAAAAGTCTGATACGCCAGAGGTCATTAGATGATATTTTACTTCAAAAAAAAAACACCGCTTAATGGTAAGGAAGACGCTAAAAGGTAGCGACATTATTTAGATCATTTAAGTACCTAATCATCGAAACAATATTTCAGCACGTATTTATAACAATCTATGAATACACTTGTAGGTAGGTAGGTATCGAAAGAGATCGCATGGGTTTAAGTTAACGAACTGGCATGTTAAATGTACTTCTAAGGATTTTGTATGTTCTAGAATAGGATTGAAAATTGAATAGAACAAAATAATGTCTAGTTTTGTCAGTCGGGACGCAACCGTTGTAATGTAATGTTATAATATTGAAATCCAGTAAAAGTAGTCAAGATAAAAGTTTTAAGATCCTGTGTGTCGCAAAGTGCGACAAGTTGGCGGAGGCGCCGGGTAGTACTGGAGCAAAGCTAAGTGAAAATTTTGTAAATTTAAACACAAAAAAGGTGCATATATGGCAAACGCGAATCTTTTTTCGGGCATAGAATCGAGTTCCACATTCGACGATTTCTAAATGCAATTTCGCCGTATCGCGGCAATAAATAAATGGCCGGAGACGGACCTAACTCTGATTTTGGGGGTATACTTAGAGGGACCGACCCTAGCATATTTCAAAATTATCTGTAATGAGGAAATGTCATTTAAAGATCTATGTGAAAACATGAAAAAAGAATTCCCGTGTGGAACAAATTACGTAGAGAAAATTTACAATGCCCGACAAAATGATAAAGAGAACATTGTGGCTTTCTTTTATAGGCTGGCGGAATAGAGTCAGCAAGCTGGGATACGGGAAGAGCATATTTATTAAAATATTCTTAAAGGGGATCACCTTACATAATAAACTAAAACTGGCGACACGTGTTTATTCCTCAAAGGCAGAGTTACGAGCAACCATACAACAGGTCAAAGAGATATTTGAGGACACGACACAAAATTTGCCCTTTATGTTTTTGTGTTAATTGTGCCCAGCAGCACCGAGACCATCCGGCTCAGCGACCTCTCGCACGCCAGCTACCACACCGAGAAGCGAAGGCGACGGGCGAACACTCGAAAGAGAAAAGATAGACCTAATGAAGAAAAATTTAAATGAAGACGACGACGACTTGAACTGGTTCAAGTCTATAATGCCGTATATGAAAAAGCTACCATCTCTGAATAAATTATTATTTCGGACTCAGGTTCAGGAGATGCTCATCAACGAAATATCAAAACTGAATACCCCATCAAACACAGAATCTTCAATGATGGGTTACTTCACTTCTGGTGATTCATCTCAGTGATAATTTCATAATAATTAAAATACATATTTTCAATAATACAATATTATGTAGTTTCATTTCTATGTACTCACCGCAATTTCAAGAGTAATCTTTCTTCAATAGAAATAGGTTTTTGAAAATTTGTTGTTTTTAATTGAAATTCAGACTTAATATAAGCAATAATGTAATCGAAAGTAGACGGTAACACTAGACAATATTGTTTAAACATTTTAGAATCGTTTCTTAATTTTGGATATAAATGATGGAACTCGCCAAATGTGTTTCTTTGTAAAAATATTATATTTGTTTTCTTTCTGTGCTTTTTACGATATTTTTTTAAAAGTCTGTACTTTAAATATGAACTTTCAAGCAAAATTGTACTGTAGAAGTACAGTACAATTTTGCTTGAAAGTTATTCATATTTCATCCATAATTCGAGAAGTAATGACCAAAATCACGTAGGACCTTTGTCGCGTATAGCATCGCGTCGCATTACGTCGCGCCGTGTTGCGTAGCGTCGCGTCGCGTTCGTCGCTCACGCAGGACACCGCGTTACCGCGTACCGCAGAATATAGCTGTCTCTGTTTGACAAAAACAAGTAAGCGACTGGCGCAGCTGTGTGTGTGAGCGTATTACAATATTGTTAGTAAAATTAGGTATGTTCATTATTTGCTTTATTTTTGCCGCTTACTTTGGGGAATCGTTAATGAATGTACAGACTAGTAATGCATTTTTTGGAAATTTCATTACCGTGCCGATATCTCAACGTAAAACTATAACGTATATATAACTAGCACACAGTTACAAATCGGAAAATGTTATGGAGCCGAGTGCTTTTTTTATAAGTGGGAAATCAGTCAATGACTTCTCTCGCTCTTGGGCGTAGCGCGAAGGCGTTTCAGACTTTTACTGACAAGAAAACCCACTCCTGTTCCTTTTTTGCCTTCGATCCAGGGCCCCTACGGTTTTACTGACATCTCCTCAAGGCGCACGTGGAACACTACGCGACGTCGACGACTCGAGCTCGGTATGGACGATTACCGGACAGCCGGACGGAGAGCTACCCATTGCTCGCCGTCCGCAACACCACGCCTACAGTAGTTGGAAATCGGGGTCAGGATCCCGGCGGTTGGGGCGTGAAGAAGACCGTTCCCTTACATGTGCGTCGTGGTGGTCTACACAATGGTGACATCCGGGCGTTTTTGCACACAAATCTGGTGTAGGAACCTCCCAAACTTATCATGTATTGCTCATATAATGCTCAAGGCCAACTTCCCTGCACTTACCCTTGTAACTAATTCAACAATAAACGATCAGAATGCTGGCCTCTCGCACGGTCTCTAAATTAAATTTACATAAATTTGAAGAAGACTTATGCAATATTGATTTTGCCCCAGTCTACAATTCCGATGATCCGCAGTTTTGTATGTTGTACCTAATTAAAAAAGTGCAAAATGCTATTCAGAAGAACACGGTCATATCTCGGTTAAAGAATAAATACTGCAACATAAAACCATGGATCACGGCTGGTCTTATACGTTGTATGAAAAATAGAGATAAACTGCATATGAAAGCTAAAGCTAATCCGAATAATTAAATATTGCAACTGTCATATAAGCGATATCGTAACTTTTGTAACGACCTCTTAAAAAAAGTAAAACGCAATTACGATAACACAGCACTAAAAGAGGCTGGTACAAATAACAAAAAGATCTGGAAAATTATTAAAAATGTGACGTATAATTCAAAACAGAATCAGTCTTCTTCAGGTTTATTACAGGCACATTCATCACAGTTCAAATAATTTCTTTGTTAATGTGGGCAAGTGTCTAGCTGAAAAACTTCGGGGACAATCGCAGTACCTAACAAGCTCATTGTTTGATTCTAGCACTAGCTTATCATCCTTTGTGTTACTTGATACTGACGAGACGGAAATAGAAAGGATTATTATGGGTCTAAAAGACGACTGTGCAGTTGGCTGGGATAACATATCTAATAAAATTATTAAGCAATTCAAAGACCTTTTAGTACCACCGTTAACTTACATTTTTAATAAATGTTTAACTACAGGTGTGTTCCCCAAGTGCTTAAAAAAAGCTGTTGTTGTCCCAGTTTACAAATCAGGTAGTAAAGATCAAGTGACTAATTATAGGCCTTCCTTACTGCTTTCTATGTCTAAAATATTAGAAAAGATTATAAACAAAAGGCTTTATAAATATTTGGAGGATAAATCTATTCTCTCTAAGCGGCAGTTTGGATTTAGACCTAAAATGTCTACAGATGATGCTGTACACCATTTAACTATCTAGCACAAGAACTTGATAAAGGTAACCACACCCTAGGAATATTCCTGGACCTCGCCAAAGCTTTTGACACAGTTTCTGTTTCCATTTTGTAGCGCAAGCTTGAAGCCATAGGCATTAGGGAAACGCAGCTGAAACTATTTAAGAGCTATCTAGAAAAACGTACGCAATGTGTAAAGATTGGTAATATTATCAGCTATGATGGAAAAAGCACAGCTTTCGGAATTCCCCAGGGAAGTATTTTAGGGCCTTCACTTTTTTTAATTTACATAAACGATCTCTGTAATCTAAATTTAGATCACGGCCATATCGTTTGTTATGCTGACGACACTGCTCTTTTGTTTTCGGCTGACTCAGAAGAAAATGTCTACAAGTTTGCGCAACACGGATTCAATGTTATTAGTAAGTGGCTACAAAATAATTGACTGACTTTAAATGCTGACAAGACAAATTACGTCAAGTTTTCGATGCGCAAGCAAAAACTAACTGGCACTACCTCAACATTGTATGCTCATAACTGCACACCTAGCACAAATAACCAATGTGTTTGTCCCAATGTGTTTGTCCCAATATTAAAATGTCAAATACTGTTAAGTACCTTGGAATTATAATCGATGAAACACTTTCATTTAAACATCACATAGAAGCTGTAAATAATTACACATGCAAGCGCGCGCTGCTGGTCAAGCGCGCGTCAATCCTGCATCAGCTGCTACTTGAGCGGCCATTTTGTTGTACATTTCAACATTTTCCACGCGCGCCTTTGTGTAGAGAGGACGCACTTTTCGAAAATGGAAATCGAGCATTTTGATACTGAATTCTTTATAGAGAGATATTCAAAAGCGACCAGCTTCTGGGAAATGGAAAGTCCCGATTATAAGAATAAGGTGATTAAAAAACGTAATTGGGAGGAGATGGTAGTAATTTTTTGTGAGGCTGGAGATAGTTTGGCGAAAAAAAACTGTTGGGTGAGTATTTATATGTGTTAGGTACTTATATCTGTCTTGCCAGTGATATTTTCCCTCGTTTACAAAATAATTGGCAAATTTGTCTCTAGCAGTCAAGCTGCCGCGTGGTATATTTTCTGGACTTATACATTGTAAAGGTGAAAGATAAAGTGTATCTTCATATCTATAACCGTCGCGTGTACGCACGTAATATTCCGAAAGTGCATTCGATATAGCGCCTTGCTCTCGATAATCGGTAATTGAAAACTTTTTGTGTGTGTGAGTTGTTTTCAACTGTAGGGGCGCATCACATTTATGTCAAATGACTCCAGAGGCTTCATCGCCTACAAACACGTGAGGCAATGGTGTTCTGTCGATATTTGATATTGGCTTCGGGTTAGGAATATTTAATTTACTATCCACCATTCTTTTATAAAAATCTGTGTGGAAAAATCGCTGAATCACTGCTTATACTATAAGATCCGATATCAACGTATATTATATACAACAATAATTTGCGTCACACACTGCTGTGTGACGCAAATTGAAGAGCAAATTGTGAGCAAGACTGAAGAGAAATAATTTTTATAATTAAAATAAACCGAACCTGTATGTTCCGGTTGTATTATTTCAATGTGCTTCCCATCAATTACGCCGATACAGTTTGGGAAGTTGGCGTATTTCATAAAACCTACTTCTTTCAATTTCTCGGTAGTTATTTCAGGCAGGCACATAGATTTCAAATTGCTCCACAGCACTTTGCAAACTTGTTCCACTATCTTTGTGATAGTCGATTTTCCAAGACGGTATCCATAGCGTAGTTCTGATGAATCCCTTTGGTTGAATTCATGACTGACTGATGACCACCACTGTACCAATAGTCTGGTTTCTGAAGATACTGTCGAGCAGAGCACTTTATCAGAAATTGAAAATAGTCTTAGAAATTCTTCTACAAGTACTATCGACGATCCTATTTCCTTGAGACAATCCATCCAAATAGACGATTTGATATCAGATGAAAGTATGCAAGGTCTGGTTACCATACAAATAAATTCTGACTAGAGTCTGACTGCGAAAACTATCCAAAAAAAGGCAATAAAAGAAGGAAAAGGATTCAGGTTCAAAAATCGACATGGTATGCTGAAAGAAAAAGAATGTTGAGAAAGACTGGAAAAAACACTATGGAAGAAAAAAATAAGGGAATTGAAATTATGAAATTCCAAGGCAGCCTCGACATATGAAGAATAGATGCTCGTGTAAAGAAACTCAAAAAGGATCTTTGAAATGTTCAATGTTCACAGAGACCGATAGGCAAAAAAGAATTTTGGACATTTAGCTAGCCAGAAAAACAAATTTTAGTAGATAATTTGGTGACATGTTTACCCGTTAAGAGACCAAGGGAAAGAAAAACTAATGAGGAATCAAGAAGAGAACAATCTTTATTTTATCATTTAAAAAAGGACGATGTAAGGTTCAAAGTCAGCATAACACTGTTTTTGAATACGCTTGGAATTGGACGATGGACTGTTTTAAATTGGAAAAATAAAAAATTTACTGCTTCTAAAAAGAACGACAAGGATATTGATTCCAATCAAACAAAAAAATCTTCTAAGCCTTTCGAATTAGAACGCATAAAGCTGAAAAGGTTTTTAGAATCGCTGCCAGCGATGAAATCGCATTACTGTCGTGCTAGTACACAAAATCAATGATTGCATCTCTGCTTACCATCAGGTGGGATCGCAGTCAAGGACTGGTTTATATAAAATTAAAGAAAATAACCCTTTATATCACCGTGGGACAGTACTGGAACATACCAATTTTTTCCATATAAAATCTAAAGCAAATATTTTTTCGGCTATAACACAGAGTTCCCGCTCTGGAACATATCGCGCTTCAATGTTTAGTATAGTTCATACCCCACAGATGGCGCTTTTTCAACACAAAGGAATTTGAATCGAACAATTTGACGTTTCGTACAATACGTTTGTTTAGTAAGTTTTGAAAATAGACAAAAGTTATTTTAACTGTAAAAACTGGTGGTTTGCGGTGTGAATTTACTAAGTAAGTGTATATTCTTTGCTATTTATTGTTAATATTGAATAATTTTCTGTAAATTTTTAAAATAATTGCAGTTTTTTGTTTGTGCTCGTCCTGGTACATTGTGTTGATAAGTACATCTAATGTCATACATTGAACACTGTTTTTATTATTGCGACAGGATGGCATCTAGAGGTCTATGAGACGAGCAAATAGAGGAGTTTCTCGTTGATTATGCAGAAAGTGAAGATGGATTCGACGGTGATGACGACAGCATCGCAAATCCTGATTTTGTTCCGGATTTGGAACATTTTGCCAATGGAAGTCGATGATTTTGAAGAGGCCGATGGATTGAATATTGAAACCATCATTGAAAATTCTAGTAGTACTTCCCAACCGCCAACTCCTTCTGAAACCTTTCCTCAACCAGGACAATCATCTAGACCTGAAGCATCAGGACGCAGTCAAGCCAAGCACAAATTGAATTTACGTTGGAAAAAAAAGAACCTCCTGCTAAAGGAGCAGCAACTCTGCTTCACAGGTGAAGAAGGCTTGCCAGCAGATTTTCTAGAACTTGATAGACCGGTACAGTTCTTTTTCAAAATATTTCCCAAGGAACTTTTTATAGAAATAGCCAACCAAACTAACCTTTACATCGTGCAGAAATATACTAACATGATATCCAGCAATTTATTGGTGTAGTTTTCATCATGTCATTAGTTCATCTGCCAAGAGTGACGAAACATTGGCAGTGGTAGTTTAGGAACACCACTAGTAAAAGACACAATGCCGTAAACAAATTCGAAAAAATCAGACGATTTATTCACTTCAACGATAACTCGAACATGGTTCCTCGCTAACACGCAGACCATGACCGCCTCTACAAAATCAGGCCAGTTGTGTCGAAACTAAATGAAATTTGCCTTAATGACCCGTTCGAGAAGTATCTCTGCGTGGATGAACAGATTTGTTCTACAAAAGCTAGACACAACCTCAAGAGATATAGATATAATCTTAAGAAACCCCATAAATGGGGCTACAAAATCTATGTCCTGAGCGGCGTGAGCTGGTTTGCATACAAGTTTGAGCCAGAAACAGGAGCTGAAAATGTAGTTGGGCCCAATGAGCCGAACCTGGGTGCTGCAGCAATTGTCGTCGTCAGGCTAGCTCGTGAAATACCACGCAATCAAAATTACCGCCTGTATTTTAACAACTATTTCACATCCCTGCTACTACCAGAATATTTCGCTAAACAAGGAATATTGAGTTTGGGAACCATTCGACGCAACCGGATACCTGATTGCAAAATACCCGCAGAAAAAGAAATCTCTAAAAAAGAACGTGGCTATTCAGTTGAGTATGTTGCCTGTGTTGAAGGAACAGATATATCTACAGTGGCCTGGAAGGACAATAAAATAGCCACACTTGCCTCCAGTTTTGTGGGTGAACTACCCAAGTCACAAGTATCTAGATACGATAAGCCCCACAAGAGGTATTGATAGACCTAACGTGGTGGGAGAATACAACCCCACCACATGGGCGGTGTCGATCTCATTGATAGTATAATGGGCAGATATAAAATAAAACTACGAAGCAAGAGATGGCAGGTTCGAATGTTTTACCATTTCCCGGACCTTGCCATGTCCAATGCCTGGTTACTGTACAAAAGGGTTTATAAGACCAAGAATTCGAATGAACCACTGCTGCCATCTGCTGATTTTCGTGAAGAGTTTGGTACGGTGCTCTGTAAGATGGGGATAAAAGCAAACGTACAACGCCGAAGCATTGAACCAGACATCCAGACAAAAAAACGCAAGGGTGGACCCTTAAACCCTTCCTTGGCTCAATTCGTGCCTCCAGCAACTGTGCGCCGAGATCAAGTAGGTCACTGGCCAGTATGGGTCGAAAAACGTATCCGTTGCAAGCTACCTAAATGCTCTGGCAAATCTCAGACCATTTGTGATAAGTGTGGAGTCGCATTATGCAACAACAAACAAAACAATTGTTTTAAAACGTTCCATACTTCGTAGTGGAACACAATGCAGCAATGTACCCGTAATGGCACACTCCCTTTATTTTTATTTTGTGAGGTAATTAATTTAAAAAAATGAAAATTAAAAAATACGTGTTTTTTTATTTTCCTACCTACCTAAACAGCTATTTTTTATCAAATAATATTTTATTGAGTTATAAAGGGTTTTTTTTTTTAAGTTGGGAAAATCATCTAATGACAAATCCCGCTCTTGGGTGGAGCGAGAGATAGTGTTAGACTTTTACTGACTAAAAACCCACTCCTGTTCCCTCTTTGCCTTCATCCCGGGGCCCCGGGCTTCGCTTTCACACTACCCGTGGCCCCAGTAGGCTTCGACCCTGCTGGGCCCCTACGATTTGCTGACATCACCCTGAGGTGCGCGTGGAACAATACGCGACGTCGACGGCTTGGGCTCGGTCCGGACAGTTACCGGACGGTCGGACGGCGAGCCACGTGGCTCGCCGTCCGCAAGCCTGCGCCTACGGTGGCCGGAAATCGGGATCGGAATCCCGGCGGCGGTTGGGGCTTGAGGACCGTTGCTGTTGCCTCACGCGACCGGCCGCCTCCTTTGCTAGCATTACTGCTTCGCAGAAGGAGGCGACCGCCTGCCACTCCTCCTCACTCCGGACCATGGCCTGTACCAATGCCCGGCGCTAGAGATCACTGCTGCCGATCGCCCCCCCCACGAGGACACGACGTTGCTCTGCCCAAGCGGGGCACACCTCCACCGTATGCTCCACCGTGTCCTCCGGGCGTTCCACACAGTGGCGACACCCGGGCGTGTCTTCCGCACGAATTCGGTGCAGGAACCTCCCGAACTTAATAAAGGGTTAAAAAGAAGTACTTGTTGCTAGAGTAGCGTTTAAATTGATCCATTTATGATTTTTATGCCAATGATTGGTGTAAAACACGTAATGTAGTTGCTTTATCCATCTGCAAATTTCATGAAGAATTTGACAATCATAATCTCGGATTGTTACACCCGAAAAAAGACCAGTGCGAAATATGTGCTCTGTATAAAGTTGGTAATAAATCCCAAGAAGAATATTCAGAACATCTAAAGAAGAAAGAAGAAGCTAGATCTGAGAAGGATAAAGATATACGTGAAGAAAATCTTGTTTTTACTGATTTGCAAGCAGTTTTGATGGCACCTAAATCTAATATTAGCAGTTTGTACTACAGAACAAAGCTCCAAATACACAATCTTGCCTTTCATAATTTAAACAACAAAGATGGCTATTGTTATTTATGGAAAGAAACCGAAGGAGGTTTGAATTCTGAAGAGTTTGCAAGTGTTTGGGTAAGCTTAATTGAAAAAAAGATTCTACAAAATGATTCAGAAAAACCAAATAAAATAATATTTTATAGCGATAGATATAAGAGAAGGGTTGTCTTCAAGAATAAAAGCATCTTCATTACTAATTATGTTTTATTTATAAATCACTTTTGTATAATTAAACTTAACAATTATTCAACATAAATGTTATCAAATCAATTTCAAAATAATATAATAATTAAATTCACTACAAAAGCGTCCGACCAACTCACATGTCGACGAACGAATGACCGCTCACACGGTTCACAGGCGTTTTATGAGCTCTTTGCCTTTCACTTTTGTCTGGTGGGGCGCGTAGCATGAGTAACGTTTCGTTGCACGTGCGGTCTGCGCTGCTAGAAGTATTTGCGCCGATATAGATGTACCTATCAAAACCGAAACTGTGTAATGTCTAATGCAGCTATGGACGGCTATCAACAAAAACATCGTAATAGAACGAAAATTTCTAAAAGTCGGGCAAACACAAATGGAAGCCGATGGTATTCATTCGTCTGTTGTACGGGCACTCAAAAACAAGAATATCAATGTGCCCGCGGAGTACATCGCCATTTGCAGATCAGCACGAAAACACCCGAGACCTTACGACGTAACGTACCTAAACCACGGTTTTTTTAAAGATTTGATGACGTTCAGTTTTTTAAAAACATTGGTACTGGACGTGGTAAAGGTGAGCCCAAAGTAACTGACATTTATGCTCTACTCCAGATGGTGATGTATTCTTTAAATTAATTCACAGAAGAATGGACCGTACTACCGCAACCAAAATCACCGGCAGTAACTGCATTGCCTTTTGATTCTCTGCGAAATCAGCACCTTACTAGGAGGAAAATCACTAAAAAAATTATTCATGACTTGCAATATCTAAAAAGTACCTTATAGTCCGGTCAATTTAGACATTCGAAAGTGCATTAAAAAAAAAAAAAAAATTTTCGAAACCTAATTATAAATAATATTTAAAATTTCGCCATTATTCCCGTGTATGGAATTTTTTTTATTTAAGTTTCAAAAAGTTATAAAAGTTGTTATCGTCATAATATGTAAACGTTTCCACGCCACCTGTGACTTAGTACTTAGCGCGTTTTTTTAACGTGGTTTCCCCAGTAGGCCTACTCCACGGGTCAGTTATGATCCTGTTTAATGTGAAACTATTGCAAAATGACGGAAATTTTCAAAGATTGGAAAAGATAATAGCGATGTAAATTGAAAAAAAGTGGTGAAGTTCATTCGCCTGATTCTAAGTTTCAAATTTTTCTTGTTCTTATTCTTCTTCTCTTGCTTCTTCTTCATCTTCATTTTGGATGCAAGTAAATTGCGTCAATGGCGATGTATCGCATGACACTTCGTCGAAATCAAACGAATCCTCCATTGTTTGTGATTCAACATTAGAGCACGACGGGCCTTGAGAATTTGTACATGCCAGAGAACAAAACATTCCGACTTTTTTGCAACCACATTTAGCACTGCATCCCTTTTTGCAGTTGCAAAAAATTGTGTTTAGCAGTTTTTCCGGTGTAGGTGGGAGTAGTTTGAACTGGCTCTAATATATTGTTGACCAACTTCCAACCCCAGTCTGTAGGATCTAGCTGATAACCAAGCCACACGTGAACTTGGTAATATACCCGAAAAAGATGTTGATGAGCAGCAACGGAGATTGGAGGAAGACAAGCCAATTGAATTTTTTTTTTTTTTAGTTATTTTAACGAAACATGCATATCGATGCTTATCTAAACAGGTAGTTTTTTTAGGAGCTCCGTACATAGAAAGAAGAAAGCGGATGCCGTTGGTGATAACTTCTTGTTGAAAAAAACGCGCTAACTTTTTGAATCGTTATGTCTCAGAAACGGTGGCTCGTAGGAAAAAAGTATTAAATCATTTTTTATAGATAATTTTATGATCTACAATTTTTGTCTAAGGTACTTTTATGATAAAACTTACCGTTTTGCTGGTAATCGCGACAAACTCATTTTTTTGACCTTGAATATTTTTTTTTCAATCTAAAGACCACGTTACTGACTACTTATTCTAGACAAGACCTTCCGTCGTACTTCACAGATCCTGATCTAATTAATAACAAGTTTTTGACAGTTCCTGGTAACAAGGTAGCAAGTATGTCACTGTTGACCGATTACGATAATCACAAACATGGTGAGGCAACTTTTTCAATCGTTCCAGTGAAGCAGGCTGACATCTCTCGCATTATCTCCAACCTTAAAAGTAATGCCGAGGGTTATGATCACGTCACCCTGGACATGATTGTCATGACCCTACCCCACACACTAAATGCTATTTCGGCCATAATAAACTGCTCAATAATGACTTCAAAATTCTCCGAAGAATGGAAGATTGCTTCTGTTAAGCCCTTACCCAAAAATTCAAATCCAGTTGATCTGAAAGACTTCTGACCTATTAGCATCTTGCCATGTCTGTCTGGGTCGTGTGTGACCAACTAACACTTTTTTTGGAGCAGAATAACATATTGCCAGACTTGCAATCAGGCTTCAGAAAGCAGCGAAATACCTCTACTGCTTTACTGGATGTTACTGACAATGTGTTGTCTGCCCAAGATAAAGGAATGTGTACGTGTCTGGTCCTGCCTGATTTTTCCCGGGCATTTGACGCAATTAATATTATTATTATCGAAATTAAGATATTATGGTTTCAACCCTGGTGCTGTGAAATGAATCGGTTACGGCTTCGCCTTTCATCCTCCTCGAATTGCAGTGAATGTCCTTTTTTGTGGCATGGCAAAGTCATTATGACCTGCAATTGAGAAAAAGTAGTATAAGTAGTAGTATATAGGTGCATATATTAGTCACTCGATCATTTAAATGGTTATTACTATAAATTTGCAATATTTACCTTAAATAAGCATAATTACACTCACTTGGTTTTACTGTTACATTTCTCGTATTTTGGTTTCACTGACAACTTCATAATCTGATCGTAATGTTTTTTTTTCTTCTACTACCCGTAGTTTACTTTTTTTGTATATATATTTCTATTTACCTGAATGACACGAACTACGGTGAGTTGAATCGCTTAGGATCGGTTTTTTTTTTGTTAGCCGCTAGGACTATCGAATTTACGTATAATTTTGATAATTACTATTTTATTTGTTTTTATATATGAAACAGGAAACACTAAACATCTATCTATTCTTTATCATTTACTACACACTAATTTATACCTACATAGAATAATATACATATATTTATTTACCTCACACTAATCTAACTGATTAACATCCGTACTCATGTCAAGGTTCAGTTGAAAACCAGCGTCAGGCAACTGCTACGTAGTGGCCTGGCATTATGCTGAACTGGACCTATTTGGTGCAGCCGTGAGACACACAATGTTGATGTATTTTAAGTTTAGTTTAAGTATTTAATATTTTTAAGTTAATTGGGTCAAACACAAAAAACGAAAAAAAAAATGTTCATGCAGCTTAAAACCGGTATTAAAATATTATATCGATATTAAATGCATTTTATAGTTATTTCGTCGAAAACTTATCATGTTCCATAAAAAAGTTCGCGCAGTTCTGAAATTTACTTAATTTTTTCCCTTTTGAATCTGAAAATATCTCCTTGTGTAGACTGTTCGGATGCCAAGTAGTTGATTTTAAGTGATGGTTAAAAATATATACACCTAATTTCGATACTTTTATTTCGTTTCATTACATCAGTTATATCATCAAATATACATAACATGACCTATTAAAAAATATCTGATTCTAAATTTTGAAATAAAACGTATAAACATGTTGTTCGCAGATTTTAGGTCTACTTCTGTAGACGCATAAAATAAGGCAAAATTTGCAAACGATGAACGCATCGTTATAATTTTGTTTTTTGTGTTGGCAGCATTGTATTCACTGTCATATGCTCGGTTGTGATTTTACGTAAAGTGCGTGTGAAGTGAAAAATCACAATTTTATTTAATTACACAAGTTTTCTGTCAAGATCAGTGCTTCTTTCCTGTGCAAAGGATACCTGAGTAAGTAGCCTTTATACATAAATAAAAATATCAAGATAGTATGTGCGTATGGGCGCGGTGTGCAATATCACATTGCTTAAATTCTAACCTCATAATGTAACATGCCATCTTTGATTTATGAAATTGTGTCTCTCGTGTAGACATCTTTACTGTGGACTTAGTGTCTACAGAAGGGAGCTATGTCAGCACAAGTGAATAAGTAATGAAAATTCACCGCATTTGGAAAAAAACAGTAGTGTTACTTACTCGCTTTGCAACCGATTTATAATTTGTAACATATTAACCGGTTTTGAAGTTAAATAATGAACCTGTAATTAATTATTTAATCATTCATTTTGCTCACTTTTACCTTTCCCTTAAATTTTTTCATCTTTTGGAAAGGGACTTGACATGCTGCTTGCCATTTTTTTGCATTGTGTCGCTTGCAGCGCATGAAGGTTGGGGTTTTTGTTTCAGTTACTATGCCACGAACGAGTCGATCAGGGCAGATATCCGAAGAAGAAAAAAAGAAACGTAGGCGCGAGCAGAAAAAGCTTAGTATACGTCGTGCTCGGGCAAAAATGGACGAGGCAGCTCTCGAAGAAAGAAGAAGAAAGGATAGGGAGCGATACAAAAGAAAAAAAGAACTTGGTCAAATTAAGACAGTTAAGGACTACACGCCAAGAGAACAAAGGCAGATAAGAAAAATATGGAGAGAAAAGGCAAAAAAGAACCGCGATAAAGAAAAAATGAAGAGAAGGGAACATAATTTTGTGCAAGAGAACACACCTCCATCAAGTCCTTCGTTTTCGCGTATACATGCTGGT
Source organism: Mythimna pallens (assembly GCA_961205895.1). Taxonomy (NCBI): domain Eukaryota; kingdom Metazoa; phylum Arthropoda; class Insecta; order Lepidoptera; family Noctuidae; genus Mythimna; species Mythimna pallens. The sequence continues at coordinate 5,816,961 of OY540824.1, forward strand.
AGAGTGGTGGCTACAAGGAATAGACGAAGACTTGTTGCAGAAAATAATTATTTAAAGAGAAGAGTTCTTGAATTAGAGACTAAAATGGCCAAATATAGAATGAGATGTACAAGAGCAAGTAGTAAACTTGAAAAGAAAAAAGAATGTGCTACAAGAACAATAAAAACGACAAAGACTCAAGAGATAAGAAAAGTAATCCATGACTTTTTATTGCAAGATGAACATAGCAGATTGACATCTGGAAAAAAAGACACAAGAAGAAAGATAAAAAAACAAATTCGCTTTTTAAATGACTCACTTTTGAATTTGCATAAGGCATTTGTGAATAAGATTGGTATAACTATTTCCGATGAAACATTCCGAAGAAATCGACCATTTTGGGTTTTATTCCCTAAAGTCGATGCTAGGAACACTTGTCTGTGTGCTATACACACAAATAATTATTATATTATTCGAGTACTATAATCATTCAAAAATAATTCCGTATGTATCTGCTACTTCTTTGATGAAATATTTGTGTTGCAATAATGCCCTGGCAGTAATCTGCTTGGAACGAAATTGCCCTGATTGCAAAGACAAAACTATTCAGTGTAATGACTTTGTTGATAACGATACTATATCTTACGAGAGATGGGTAACAAAAACTGTAACTGTTGTTATAAAGGGAGAAGCAAAACAGTGCAAGAAAACTATTAAAGAAAAAGTACAAACTACGAAGAAGGCTCTTCGACTTTTATGAAACATGTTGCTTATGTGGTGCATCAATTCAAGACCATTCAAAATATAAAATCACAATTAACGCCGAAAGACGGACTTCTTCATATAGATTTTTCAGTGCAAATACGGTCAAGAAATACAATCTGCTCACTTTGGAGGTACAAAGATACAATTATCCTTACATACTTCCGTCTACTACTCTACCCAATTAGAACCTCCACACAATTATTCAGAAAGTACATCCTTCTGCACCGTCTCAGAAAATGTTAGGCATGATCCAGTTCTCATCTGTGTTCATTTACAGGCATTGGTAAATAGAGTTTAAGAGTTGTCTCCAGATCTGAAAAACTTGCACATTTTGAGCGACGGGCCTTCTACACAGTATCGGAACAAATCTATGTTTCACTTGATAGCATCATACTTAAGCAAAGAGTTTCGCGTTGATTCTATCACTTGGCACTATAGCGAACGGGGACATGGCCAAGGTGCACCTGATGGAGTGGGTGGTTGCATCAAACGAACTTGCGATAACCACGTTGCAAGAGGCCATGATGTGGCTAGTTTGGATGAAATGATGTTATGCTTGGGGAATAATTGTAAGGGAATTGAAGTTTATAGGATCAATGAATCACTAGTTCCTGAAATTCAACAACTAATAGACAATAGTATTACACGGCCTTTCAAAGGTACATTTGGAATTCACCAGTTAACATGGAGTGTCAAAGACCCAGGACTTATCCACGCGAGACGTTTAAGTTTCTTGATGTGTGCCCCTCACCAGATATGTCCACATTACGAAATGGGTCGAATCCAAATAAACCACATAAGGGATTCGATCGGCACATCTAGAACTATAGCCACTCCTGATTCATCCTTCTACAATTTGTCACCTGATTGCCCTGAAAGATCAGGATCACCAGACTCCTCATCTGAGTATTTACCTGTCCGTGATTCTCCTGTATCTCCAGCTACTCCTGAGGCTCCGACTGAGCCAAATTCACCAGGACTCTCAGATAGACTGACACCAGATCTTTCTATCGAAATATTTAACCAAAGGCCTCAGAAACCTCAGAAATTTCAGAATAAAAGAATCTATTCAGACGACTCCGAAGCCTCTGAAGATTCACCACAGAAAAAACGGCCAACGAATTTCATGTGGGACGACTCTGACGAGGATAATATTTTTTAATATTCTGTTCCTTTATATGCCCACAGAAGCATAATGTCTGTTCTGTGGACAAATTTTGATTATTTTTTGTAACTGATTGGTAAACATTTTAGATTACGATATTTTTAGGAGTTGAGGAGAACTCCGAAAAAGAAGAAGTTTTTTTCCATTTTTACTATTCTTGATCTTATTGATATGATTATATAAGGCCAATTTTTGTTCTCTTCAGTAGACAACACAATCTCTTCTGTAGACATAAAAAAACTAAAAACGTGATTTATTCCTAAAATATCCAAGACTGATTTCTAGTGATATTTTTGTAAGAATATTAATATCTAACTTTAAATAAATATAACGTTTCATAAAAAATCGTGGAGTATTATTAAAAATATTTTGTAACGTTCACTTTTTGTGTATGACCCAATTAGTTTTTAAATTTCTTTATACGTAACGTGTTTTCTTTCTTTCTTTCTTTTTTTTTATACACGGGAATGATGGGGAACTTTTAAATATTATTTATAATTATATTTTGAACAATTTTACTGATTTTTAGCTTGTTGGAACTTTATGTACCTTCACTCTAATTTTTTGGTCTACATTGACCGGACTATTATTACCGGAAGACTACCGTAGTTATAAAGATAATTTACTTCATGACTAGTAATCAATTAAAGTTGATTACTAGTCATGAAGTAAATTATTGTTGATGAGACTGTTGGTAATATTGAGTCTGAGTTATATTTGCCTACCTCTAAACCATAATTATAAGAATAAAATAGTTATAGTTAGAATAAAATAATATGTTTTTATTTTTTGTTAATATTAGTGATCATACAATGGGAACATGTGCGAATTGAATGCGAAATGCGAAAAAAACGAAACTCCGATAAAGAATCACGATTGCTCGATCGCTGCCTTCGTTGCTTCCGTTTATGCGTAGTGCTTATTCTTATTTCTCTGCTCCGATCACAGCGACATTTACGTTCACTGCTCTAACGATTAGTTCTTTTTTATCCATTGTTACTCAGATAATAAACAGTGACTTGCGTACGCAACACAAAACACGTGGTAACACGTGGACATGTTATTTGGGAATATTTCTTCAAAATTGCAGGCGTAATTGACTTATCCCACTTCTGAGATAAAGGATCTAATCTTTATAGAATAGAATAAACTTTATTGTACATCAAAATAGTAACAAAACTGAAACCAAATAACCAAATCCAACGAAATCCAAAACCATCCAAATCCATCTCTCAAAATTAAACGAAGATTGAAACGATATAAGGCGGCCCATACACCTACAATAATATTGCGCAATGACGATGATTGCACAATATTATTGAGCATATAGGGGTAGTATTGAAGATTGCGCAATGATCAATCATTAAGTAAAAGATTGAGGACTTTTATTGCACAATATTTGTTTATTGTGTCTTGTGTATGGTATATTCCCCAATATTTTTTAGTCGGAGCGGTCGCGTACGCACGCGTGTATTTTTGCAGCGAAAATGGCACAAAAAACTTCAGCGAAAGAAAAGAAACGAGATTTCATTATCGAGTGCATTCAATTATATCGTGATTTACCTACTTTGTGGAATGTTAAAAGTAAATTGTACCATGACCGGAACAAAAAGAGTGTGGCTTATGATTTGTTGCTTAGCAAGTACCAAGAAATGTTTCCTAAAGCAAATAAAGACATGAAAAAAAAAATTAATGCTCTGAAAACAAACTATCGGAAATAATTAAAAAAAAACATGGATTCTATGAAATCTGGGGCAAGTGCTGATTCTATATATGAACCAACGTTGTGGCACTACAGTGACACGAACTTTTTACATGATCAAGAAATGGCGTGTGACTCTGAATCTTCTATGGATATTACCCAAAATTCTGACACACGAAATTCTGTTGAAGATGATGTGGAACAAAACACGGTAAGTTTATAATATTTTATTCGAAAAGTATGTAATTACATAGTAACAAATTTATCCTGCCAGTAAACTGCACCCTCGTTATTAAAATATTCAGTAGTCGTCGTCCCTTGCTCGCTTAGCAATCTGTAGCGATTTTTTCTGGTTACAACTTTCCAAGGGAGTCAACACAGTTATTTTCTCGGCTGGTGGATGTATAGTCCCGGTATCTACATCTTCATGAGGAATATTAACTTGTAAAAAAAATATGTGGATTTTCTTAAGAAATTTTGAAGATATCAACAAGCTAGAACAACCTTCTGTACTTTTACAGGGTGTAAATAAAATGATCTTAGAAATACTCCGAGTTGCAAGTATTCCATATGCGCTTTCCACTAACCGCCTTGCACGTGACAAACGATAGTTAAATATTCGCTTTTCTTTTGTCAATCCAGTTTGACTATACGGCTTTAATAAATTTGGCCCAATTGGGAAGGCATCATCAGTAGTATATTATTGGGTTCTCTGGATCAACGGAAATCAATAAGTCCAGTTATTTAGAACTAATACCGAAACCCACAATCTATTCAAATAGATGAAAACAGGGGTTATTGAAAAAAGAGTAACATCGAATTAAAAATCTTCAGATTTTGAAAAGTAGATATACCTTCGCAGAGAAGCGCAAGTAAACTTTTCAAAATCTGAAGATTTTTAATTCGATGTTACTCTTTTTTCAATAACCCCTGTTTTCATCTATTTGAATAGATTGTGGGTGAATGGTATTAGTTCTAAATAACTGGACTTATTGATTTCCGTTGATCCAGAGAACCCAATAATATACAGTTGAAAACTTAATTACTTCTTATCTCTAAAAAGGGGGAAAAAAAAACCACAATTGCTAATCATTAATTTTGTTTTTTATTAATAACACTATGTCTCTATATGATTTATAAACATCGTCCATAAACATGTTTTTGACAATATATTGCACACATAATTCGGAATGACACTTGCAATTTAACAATTCTGCAGGTAGATTTTCCACATCATATAACTCAATTCGTATCATTTTCGTTCCCCTTGATGGTTTTTTTATACAGATATAAGTCTCTTTGTCTTGATATGCTCTCTTTTTTGATTTGTCTTGATTGTTCGGCAAGAAGTTGAATAGATCCTCACCAGATTCCTGAAACAAACATCGAGTTAATCAACCGACTTCAATGAAGAAGGAAAGTTCTCAAGTCAACGCATATTTTATATTTAATTTATGTATTTACATTGTTTATTCTATTTAAAAAAAAATTGAACTATGACAAAACTGTTGACGTCGAACCCGTTAAGTATTCATCTTGAAAACATTGTTTATATACTTAATCCATTATTCGATCAACGAAAAAAATAAATATTTTTTTAAAATAAAAATAAAAATGTTTTTCAATAACTTACCGACATGTTAGATGTTCAAAGCTGCTCCGGTGTTGATAAAAATCAGAGGAATAATGATGTTGGAAATTTAAGTAAATGATTCTTTATATGTGATTTTAGTAATTATATTAAGGTTTAAAATCGTTAATTAATTTGAACACATGCCACGTTTCCTTAAATGGAAATGAGTACAATAAGACTGGCGCCTGGAGACAGATGATCTGTCTATGTTTACAGTGAGAAATATAATAATATCCTAGGCGTCAATGTTGACGCCTACTATTTTATCTCATAATACGCAGCAGTAACGTCGTATTTTGGTTACGGAATATGTTATGTTACTATATTGTACCCTTATAAACATATAATAAAAATGAAGAAGTTTGTCTGTTTATTTTAGACTAATTCACACTTATAGTACCTTTATTAAGACTGATTGGTTACCTGAGGAGTAAATTAAAAGAAGTGAAGCCGTTGGATACAGCTAGTGTATTTAATTTGCTGACAAACTGTTTTCTGCATAACATTAGTGTAAAATCTGCATGCACACATTGATGTTTTTCATATTTATTTAAATGACCGTGAAACAATGAGCCACTACAAAATTTTCTTTCTGAGGTGCTACAAGTGATAAAAGTGTTTATAAGTGTGTGTAGTGCGTGTCCCATATGCAGGTTTCGGACAACTAGTCTTCTTAACAATACAAAGTGAGTATCAAGCTTTTCAAATGTAATAACTTTTCAGAATAGTTTATCTTTTTCATCAGTTTCAAAATTTGTTATTTATGTTCTAACAAATATTATGTGATGAATAAGTAATTATTCGATTAATTAAATCTGTTTATCCAATTTGTAAGAACAACATAAACCGACTTCACAAAAAGGCGGAAGGTTCTTAATTCAACCCGTACCTATTTATGAATACAAGCGTTAAAATCACTTTTAGATTTCGGGTGTATTATTTTTCTGAATGATTCAACATGAGCTCAATACAAATATTTGCATAGGTATTCTGAAAACATTCCTGAATTAACAAGTCAGCTAGGCACCAGGTAACCTGATGTTAATAGCGACAGTGTATTCGAAGGTGTAACTTACCTTATCTGATACGAAAACTTAAAATTATTAAATATGATTTCGATAATTTAAATGAATCAGTTTATTCTATTTTTGTTTTCAGATCTACAACTCTCACTGTACAAGTCAAGTCAACAAGTCTTCAAAATCTTCATCATCGTCATCTTACAAAATTTTCAATCATATTAAACAAAATGTAAGTATCATTATAGATTATTATCAGACTGGCCTGTTGGTCTAATGGTTAGTGGACCTGACTGCAATGCCGGAGGTCGTGGGTTCGATTCCCACCCAGGACAAATGTTTGTGTGATGAGCACGATCATTTGTTCTGTGTCTGGGTGTAATTTATCTATAATATGTATGTATTTAGAAATATATATGTATGTTTATCAGTTGTCTAGTACTCATAACACAAGCTCTGCTTAGCTTGAGACTAGACGGCGTTGTGTGATAGTTGTGGAATATTATAATTATTATTAATATAAAAAATACCTTTTAACCTTAACCTTTGTCACGAAAACGTTGTTTTATTATAGTACTTCTAATATTATCAACATCTGCAAGTTTTGTAAAAAGTATTGAATTTATTAATTTTTATTTTCTAATACAACAGAGCTGTTAGCAGAGAGAGGTAGATAAGTAAAACGTATATATGTAATTATTTATTTATTTTTATTTTCAGGTCAAAAGCTGACGAACTTTTTCCCACATCCTCTGAAGAAGAGGTTGAAGAAATTTGTCCTCAAAAGAAAACGAAACGGAGTAGAGAAGAGTCTCGTCCATCTAGCAGCATGCCAATCTTGGATGACGAGGGGGAAGAGCTAGAGAGAAAGCGAACTAAACGCGAAAAACATTCGTCAACACGTCGAGCTGAGCCAGCAGTGAGCACTGAACATATACGATCATCATTGAAAAAGCCGAAGATTCGTCCAGTTACAAGACCTACGGCTAGGGAACTTTTCGGTACGGACAGTGAAGATGAAGCACAGGAAGCGGCCTGTGCCTCTTCTTCCTCTTCTAAAAAAGTATCAACTTTAGTATCTTCTATCACGAGAAGATTAGCTAACGGTATTTCTCGACAAGGTCATCCTTCTAAAGAGGGATCGCACTACATTGACTTAAAAGTCTATAAAGTTTCGGATATTGAAAATGTTTCTGCAATGAATAGATGGCGTCAGGCAGTGATCAGTTTAAAAAATAAAACAGACGATAATACTGAAGCTTGGGGATATTTAGCAAAATTTATAACTTCAAGTAGGAAGGAATTTAAGGATATCCTATCGACATTTATTTCAAACTATTATTGAATACGAACAAACCATATTTTTGTAATCAAGATGATCTTTTCAAAATATGAAATTAGCTAATATTTGCTTTTCACATATAAGCCTATATCATATAAAAGCGTAGATCATAAGCATATAATCAAAATGTATCCATAGGTTAAGTTGAAAAAGTTAAATAAATTAATATAACATTATTTTATCCTAATGATGTCTTGTTTTTTTTTTATTACAGCTACCGCTACCGGCGATAACGGATCTCATTTTCAAAGTCATGATACTATGATATGCCATGAATGCAAAGTAATTTTACGAAAACCTGATTATAGATACCATGTAAGAAGTATGTATATGTACATAAATCAAATTGTTTATTGAAAACTGAATTTGAAAATGTTGAAATCATTGCAACTGCATTTAAAGACAGGATCCTTACTTATCGATTAAATCCATATGAAGAATGCTTTGAGACCACTGAAACTTTCTTGCATGATAGTATGAAATATATCATTTCAGTTCTGTGCCTTCGGCTTGACCTTTCGGAGATAACTACCCCTACATTAGTGTACACACATGCTTACTACTTACCCACTTTATCCTTTGTGCGAGTAGAATCTGCTTAGAGGGCGTGACCTCGCGGCTCGCGCATGCGCGGGGCGCGGCGGCGGCAGGCGCGTGAGTTGCGAGCGCGCTCTCGTCAGTACGCTATCACCACGCTAGCGTGCGCACATGCTGCTATTTTATGCAATAAGATACGAGATTCGAGGAACGTACCTAACGTTGTTGTAACGTTTGTGAAGTGTTAAGTGGCTTACCAGTGGATTACAAGGAAATGTAATGAGATGGTAAGTTTCTGATATTTATTTTATTCTTTGTGTGATTTATTTTTTAAAGGAATCTGTTGGGTGTTTATTGCTGTGCATGGCCAAGTTGCATTTTTGTACGCATGTCGGTTCGCTATCGCAACCAATGCTAACCGCCTCTGTCGGACATTCTATCCACAAGGTGCGTAAGGTATCTGTACTACACGACACGTCAGCTGCACGGCTACTGTCATAAAAGTCAGATACTCGCTCCGCCGCTAGCTACTGGCGTGCTGCGCGCTCCGTAGACCGAGCGGCACGGCTCAAATATTGAGCGGCGCGGCTCGAATTTTGAGCGGCGCGGCTCGAATATTGAGCGGCGCGGCTCGAATGTTGAGCCGCGCGGCTCGAATGTTGAGCCGCGCGGCTGAATCGGGGAGCCGCGCGGCTGAATCGGGGAGCCGCGCGGCTCGATTATTGACGGGCGCGCCTCGAGTATCGGGCGGCGCGGCTCGAGTGTTGGGCGACGCGGCTTGATTATTGAGCGGTGCAACTAACGCCTGCGTCTACGGCTAGGGTCAGTTATGGCTTCAACACGATCGCTGACTAGCTTAACGGCTTGGTAACGATCTCGCTGTTTGCTTCAGATGGCGCAGGGAGCAGGCTACACGACGCTTGGGGAGTTACTTGACGAGAACGCAGAGACTCAACAGGATGAGGTGATTTTGGAGCGCGTCAAGCTCTTGGCGCAAGAGTCTTTACCTAAGGGTTGGACGCAGTGGGAGGTTGTCACTGCCTCAAAGGAGGAGGTTTTCGGGGATAAACCTGAACCTAATGTTTTAAACAAACTAATGTTCGCCCTCCCCACAGTAGGCTTAGTTCGAGCCTTTGACCCGGAAGCGGATCATCTTTCTGAAAAGGGCTATCGGGAAATAAGGTGCAAGTTACTAGATTGGGCCTTTACACGCGCTCTCATACTAGGTCCACCCTCGATTGCGAACCGCATTAGGGGGTCAGCAGCTCGCACTGAGCTTTTCAAACAATCTGTAGAAGATATACGACCTTTGCTACATACCCGTTGTGAGGCAAATAAGATTCTGTCTGGCAGCCTCTCTGAGTCAGAAAAGTCTAATCGAAAGAGGAGGAGCTGCTCTTCTGTGTCAGAATGTCGTCAAACACAAAAGCGAAGACGGATTTCACCCGTGCCCTCGACATCACAAGATAGTAGGTTCGAGTGCTTAGAGAAGAAAATGGACAGCATGTTTTCTCTTCTTTTAAAGAAGATTGACTCTCATCGCCAGCAACTGTCTGAGCCAGACTCAGACAAAGAAAATTATAATTCCGATTCGGAGCATCAGTCAGGTTCGGAGTCATCTGGTAGTTGCTCTTGGAATGCCCCAAAGATGGATAGTTTTTCAAACGCTCCAGAGGTGTGGCTGCCCAATGAAATAGAATTCCGACCCAGGATAAAAGAGATGGACCCTCTTATACCAGAGCCTACCGAACCGATTAAGAAAGAGGGCATCGAATGTCAACGACTAGGTTCGGAAAGTTGGAATCGAATCTGATACAAGGAGGTAGAAAAACGTCTTCAGGCTGCCCCTGTTTTTAGTGCCTTAAAGGTTAATATGGAGCTTGGAAGCCTAAGAAATCAACCATCTCCTTTCCTGGTTAAACAAGAAGGCATGCTTGGTACTATTAGCCATGGGTTGCTCCTACAGAGGAAAGCACTGGCTGATGGGTTGAATGTTATCATGAAAAAATGTCCGGATGCTGGTGAGGAATTGCGTAAGCTATTAGCTGATGATTCTCAGTTTAAGGTCTTGTCGGATGATTTGCTGCAGTTCGTTTGTGCTCACCGTGCAGAAGCTATAGAGGCAAGACGAAGGGCGTATAAATCTAAGAATGAATCGCTTGGTGCTGCTTTACAAAGCATCCCACCATCACCAACTCATCTTTTTGATGAAAGGCGATTGGGAACGTTTTTGAGGGATAACGGTGGCCTAGCGCAGATATTTCCAACCATAAACAACAGGTTTTCGGAGAGGAAAGGAAATAAAGAGACCTTTCGCAAACCAACCGTACCTTCTCACCCATCGAGAGGAAGACAGCAATCCTGGCGCGCTCATCCTTCAACGTCATCACACATTGCATCAGCCCAGTCAGCAGCGCGCCGGATGTCTGGAGGCTCAAGGCCTTCTAATAAGCAACGGAACCGACCTGGAAGGGATCAAAAATTACCTAAGCGCAGGTATTGACAATTTTCGCGGGGGGCAATTGGTGGAATCTCTTTGGCTATGGGAAAAACTAGGAGCTCCAAAGAAGATCTTAAAAATAATCTCCGGGTACGCAATACCGTTTGTAACCAAGCCACCATCTGTTCCCTTACAAGAAAACCAAGAGAGATTTACGACAAGAATCTCAAATGCAATGTCCAAGGAATTAAAAGATCTTCTCAAGTCAGGTGTAGTAGAGAAGTGCGATGCTGCAAACGGATTTTTGTCTCGGATGTTTTTGATTCCAAAAACCAACGGAAAAGTGAGGCAAATATTCGATCTTCGTCGCCTAAATACTTTTCTCAAACCCGCGAAGTTTCGCTTAATAAACCAGAATCATGTTCCGAATTTTCTGCAGAAGAACGATTATTTAGGAAAACTGGACATCAGTCAGGCATACTTTCATATCCCCATAAAGAAAACTCATCGAAGGTACCTGGCCTTCGCTTATGCAGGCGAGCTCTTGCAAATGACGGCCCTTCCATTTGGCCTATCCAGCGCGCCGTTAGCGTTCTCACGAGTCAGCAAGTGGTTAGCGAGCCTCCTAAGGAGAAGGGGGATTCGAGTTCTCGTATACCTAGACGACTTTCTGTTCGCGAACCAGGACCCAGACGTGCTGAAAGGTCAAATGAGATATGCAGTGAATCTTCTTCAAGACCTTGGCTGGTGTGTGAACTTACAGAAATCGGTTCTAAATCCCAGGAAAGAAGAGTTTTTAGGAATCGTTTGGGACACCGACATAAATCAAAAAAGATTACCACGCGAAAAGGTAGCTCGATTACAGGCAGATCTAGGTTTACTTCTAAGGACAAGGCTTTGGACTTGGCGGTCAGGCACAGCTCTGATAGGAAGACTGGGTTTCGCATCACTTGTGACCCCGCTTGGCCGATTACATACCCGACACCTTCAAAGAGCCGGTCGACAGCTGTCACAGGATCGACTAAATCAAAAGACTTCAATAACGTCGCTGGCGCTGGACGATTGTTCTTGGTGGACGAAGAACATCGTAATTCCGAGCAAGATTTTTGTGCCAGAACCAACGATTTTCATAAGCACGGACGCCTCCGACGAAGGCTGGGGAGTACAGCTAAGCGATTACCATCGCTCAGGAACGTGGACAGACGAACAAACGAGGTGGCACATAAACAGAAAAGAGCTCTTTACTGTTTACATAGCCCTAGTCGAGTTTCAGGAGGTCTTGAAGGACCAGTCTGTTATGATACAATCCGACAATCGAACAGTAGTATCTTACCTGCGAAATCAGGGAGGTACAAGGTCGGTGCTGCTCATGGAAATGACAAGGAAAATACTATTATTCGCAAGAGATCGCAATATAACTGTCCAGTCGTATTATCTACCAGGACGCTACAATTCGGTAGCCGACAGCCTGTCGAGAAGCAAGACCTTACCGGATTGGCATCTCAGGGAGGCAGTCACTCGCGAAATATTTTCAAAGTGGGGCACCCCTCAAGTGGATCTGTTTGCGACGAGTCAATCAAGAGTAGTTCCGGCGTATGTCTCAATAGAAGCAAGGGATCCCCAGGCTCTTTACATCAATGCATTCAGCCGAATTTGGAATTACCATTTAGCCTGGGTGTTTCCCCCACCACCTCTTATACCCAGGGTGCTTCATCACCTCAACAGAGCGTCCGGGACGTATCTAGTAGTGGTCCCTCGCTGGGAGACAGTGTTTTGGAGAAACGACCTCAAACGCAGGGCATTAGAAGCTCCCTACCAGATATTCAACTTGAGCAGGAATCTAGTGGACCTGTCAACCAATCAGCCGCCACCAAAAGTAGCAGAGTTGTTTTTAGAGGTCTGGAAGATACGGGGTGGAGCAAACTGGTAACAGGCTTGGACCCTAATGACATTGAATTAATTCAGTCTGCTTGGCGTGATTCCACATGGCAAACATACGGGGCAGCGTGGAAACAATGGGTCTCGTGGTGTAGACAAAATGGGATAACACCTAGCGGTCCTCGACCCCAGGAAGTAGCAACCTACTTAGGGTACCTCTCACGCATTAGAAAGTTAGCCCCTGCTACAATTTTAGTGCACAAATCAGTAGTAGTTACCTTAGCAGACCCCACTCAGGAGAATCGGCTAGCTAGTCATCCCTTAGTGGCTGCCATGCTAAAGGCAATTAAGATTCAAAAATGTTCAGCGATGGTGTCAAAGACACAAATTTGGAATGTCCATGATTTAATTCAGTGGTTAAAAATGAACGTACCCGATAAAAACAGTATTTATCAAGTCTCTCGACATTTAGCCTTACTTCTTTTGCTGGCGTCAGGCCGTCGTATTCACGACCTTACTCTTTTGAGCATTGACGATAGACACTGTGAAAGATCTAATTTATCAATAACTTTCTGGCCTAGATTTGGCTCAAAGACCGACAACGCGAAATTTCGCCAATCAGGATGGCAACTAACCTGTTCAGGTGATCCAAGTTTAAGTTTAGTTAAATGGGTAAATTGTTTGATCGATTTATCTAGTAAGAGAAGAATGGCACGAACTGATTTGCAACATTTGTTTATTACTACACATGAAGTAGTAAAAGCGGCCTCACGAGCCACTATCGCGGGTTGGTTAAAGGTGCCTTTTACAGAACTAGGGATAACTAGTAGTCCGGGTTCGATTCGATCAGCTGTGGCCTCCAATGATTTTCAAAATCATATACCTTTGGATGACATTCTAAAAAGAGGGAACTGGAGAGGCTCTGTTAATTTTTTCAAGCATTATTGCAAGCCGGTAGGCCAACCTAGAAATAGTAATGTGAACCCTCTGGGTGATTCATTTACAGCAATGTAGCTGAGCTTTTTACTATTTAGTTTATTTTATCATATGTCATTTTAATTAAGACTGAATGTTACTGTTTGATCTCATTATTAAACCTATATTAAGAATTACAAGATAGGCTGAAAGCCAAAAGTTAATTTTGGTAAATTAGAGAAGAATATTTCTAAGTTTAGTTTGCTACATAATCTAAAAGAATTGTCAGCTCCGCTAATGACAATAAATTTCCTGTTTTCTTATGTCAAGATACGTTTGTTTTATTTTGACACACATTACCTTGTCACAGTACGCTTTAGGGCGCCGGCAGAAGATAGACACGTCTCCGAAAGGTCAAGCCGAAGGCACAGAACTGAAATATAACCGTTTTCCCCACAGAGGGAAGAAAACGAGTATTTCAGGTCTTGCCGAGGCTTGACCTGAGCAAGTCCTTGCCGGCTTTCGGAGCTAGGTACTGACGAGAGCGCGCTCGCAACTCACGCGCCTGCCGCCGCCGCGCCCCGCGCATGCGCGAGCCGCGAGGTCACGCCCTCTAAGCAGATTCTACTCGCACAAAGGATAAAGTGGGTAAGTAGTAAGCATGTGTGTACACTAATGTAGGGGTAGTTATCTCCGAAAGGTCAAGCCTCGGCAAGACCTGAAATACTCGTTTTCTTCCCTCTGTGGGGAAAACGGTTATATAAAACTAATTACTATGGCTCTGGAAAAAAGTACTTGCTTAAAAGTAAATTTTGAGCTATTTGCAAACTTTATATTACCACATTCAGACTCACAAAATCTAAAGTCGTTTAACACTAAAAATACAATTATTCTTAAAGATACATGTATAAAAGAAAAGTATATGGAGGCAGTGAATACAATTAATAAAAAAATGAGCGAGTTCCAATTTTGTGAGTCAGGCTGGTCTTTTCTCTCAATAAGTCATTTAGAAATAAATCTTAATAAATACTGTCCTATGAGAGGTGGCTCCTATATTGATTTACCACCCATAGTGAAAAATACTAAAAGCTGTATTAATATACAGAATAATGATAACCACTGCTTGTTATGGTCTATAGTAGCAGCTTTACACCCACGCGAACGTAACGCGTGCAGAGTAAACTCTTATCCACACTACAGTAACGTACTGAACGTTCAGGATATGACTTTTCCCCCTACAATAAGCGATGTAAAGGTCTTAGAAAAAAATAATCCAGACTTGAGTGTAAACATCTACGGATTAGATAACAAATTTTATGTAACTGGACCTCTATATAAGTCAGATTCAAGGAAAACAAATTACGTGAACCTACTTTACATTGAAAAAAATGGTAATTTTCATTATTGTCTGATTAAAGATCTTCTCAAATTAGTACGCAGGCAAATTTCTGAACATAAAGGTAAAATGTATTTATGTGAAAATTGTCTACAATTTTTTTCAAGTGTGTCTAAGTATACTGCGCATTCTTGTTCAGAAATATTATCGGTGTTGCCTCCAAAAAACAGTGTATTGAAATTTGAACACTACGAGAGAGCAGAAAATCAACTTTGTGATTTATGCAGATTTTGAAAGCATTTTGACACATTGTACAGAAAACCAATCAACTGAAAACACTAAACTTATTCAAAAACACGAGCCTTCTTGTTTCGGCTATTATATATGCTGTTCACATGGTTCAGGCTTAAATAAATATGTAACTTATAGAGGTCCAGATTGTGCTAAAGTATTCATTGAGTATTTAATCAGAGATGTGTCACAAATACACGATATGTTGCAATGTAAAAAGCCCATAATGAAATTGTCTAAACATCAGCAGGACAAATATCAAAGAGAAACTACTTGCCATATCTGTAATAATTTACTTTTTGATGATAAAGTAATGGCCCATGACCACGTGACTTCTGAATTTAGGGGAGCAGCGCATAATCAATGTAATCTTTTATATAGAGTTTGCCCTTTTGTGCCTGTGATATTTCATAACTTATCTGGCTATGATAGTCATCTGTTTATAAAAGAATTAGCGAAGTATGAGGGTGATTTGAAAATTATACCGCAAACTAAGGAAAAGTACCTATCCATTACTAAATATTTGCCATCAAAAGACTCATCAAAATCAATTCAAATAAAATTTTTAGACTCTTTTCAATTTCTTAGCTCGAGCTTAGATAATTTATGTAAAACTTTATGTGAGAAAGATTTTATTAATTTATCTCATGAGTTCCAAAATCATGAACAGTTTGAGCTTATGCAACTTAAGGGCATTTATCCATATGACTACGTAGATACATGGTCTAAGTACAGTGATACGACACTGCCGAAAAAAGAATACTTTTTTAATAATTTAAAACAAGAGCATTTATCAGACGAAGAATACCTCAGAGCGCTAAGAGTGTGGGATGTTTTGACATTCAATCGCTTGGAGAATACACAGACTTGTATTTGAAAAGTGATGTTTTGATTCTTAGTGATATATTTGAAAAGTTTCGAAATACATGCCTTCAATACTATAAGTTAGATCCGGCTTATTATGTCACCTCGCCCGGACTCAGCTGGGATGCAATGTTACTATGTACGGGTGTGCAATTAGAATTAATTAATGATGTAGAGATCTATCAGTTATTGGAAAAAGGTATTCGTGGAGGTTTAGCTCAATGTTCCCTGAGACATGCTAAAGCAAACAATATCTCCCCAATTACGATGATCAAAAAGAAACATCGTTTCTTATTTATCTTGACTGTAACGCACTCTACTCTCATGCTATGACAAAACCAATGCCAATTTCCGAGTTTAGGTTTTTAACAGACACAGAAATTTGTAATTTCGATATCATAAATACTGATGAAAATGGTGATTACGGTTATATTCTGGCAGTTGATTTGGAATACAGGGATTATTTACATAATACTCATAGTGATTTACCATTCGCAAGCGAGAAATTTATTCCTCCTGGTGGTAAAAACCAAAAACTTATTGCAAACCTTTATGACAAATATCATTATGTCATACATTATGTTCACTTGAAAGAATGCCTAAAACATGGGTTACGTCTTAAAAAGATCCATATGATTCTGTGTTTTCGACAAGATAGCTACCTCAAAAAATATATTGATTTGAATACTCAGTTACGTCAAAAGTCTTCATCAGTTTTTGAAAAAGATTTTTTTAAATTACATAACAATGCTATTTTCGGGAAAACGATAGAGAATAAAAGGAAACATGTCAATGTTAAACTAGTTTCTAAATGGAGCGATACTAAAAATAAAACTAAAAAAGTTTTGGAAGCCAAAAAACTAATTGCAAAACCAAATTTTCATAGTGCTACTATATTTTCTGAAAACTTAGTAGCAATCCAGCTAAATCCCGAAAAAATCAAGCTGGACAGACCTATATACATAGGGTTCAGCGTGCTAGAATATGCTAAAACTCATCTCTATCAGTTTCACTATGACTTTATTAAAAAGAAGTATAATGAAAACGTAGAACTATGTTATACTGACACAGACAGCTTACTTTATTTGATATACACTGACGATTTTTATAGAGATATGAAGGAGAATATATCTTTGTTTGATACTAGTAATTTTCATTTGAATAATCCGTTTAATATGCCAATAACAAATGCTAAAGTGCCCGGGTTATTCAAGGACGAGTTAGGTGGCGATGTGATTGCCGAATTTGTAGGACTCAGAGCTAAATTGTACTGTATAAAAAGCGTAAAGGTGCAAATAAAAAAAGCAAAAGGTATATCTAAGACTGTCACTAAACAACTAAACTTATCTGACTATTATCAGACTCTCATAACGAATAAGAATTTGCGGTTCAAAATGAATATGCTAAAATCCATAAAGCATACTATATATACTCAGGAAGTCTACAAACTAGTCTTGAACAGAAACGATGATAAAAGACAAATTCTTCCCGATAATTCTCATACGTTACCTTGGGGACATTGTGATACAATATTTTGAATGTACGAGTACCTATATGATAAATTACAATACTTGTATAATAATTGTAACTAGACTGTTAATTAGATAATAAATGATACATTTAATGATTAGATGTACCATCGATAAGATATTTTAATTTACTTATTCAAAATAAATATATCGAGATTATATTTGGTGTTTTATTTATGTTTTTTTTTTACTGAATATTGATATTATAATGGTGTAAAAAGAGTATGCATTATATTTATTATTAGATCAAATTATGAAAGCATTAAAATTTACTTATGATGCGACACGAAACGATTTACTTATGGAATAGACAGTATCGAAGAGAAGTGATTATAATAAGTACAATCAGCTGTACCTTAGATTAAATATTATGAAAGATGAGAATAGCATCTTTCTTGTACTCAATACAGGATTCGACCTAATTCGACGAAGTATATATATACACGTTAAATAGTTTTTTAATTAATCGGTGAGATGAAGTTGATCAAGCAACCTATATCCCTCAATGTTAATAATATAAGATTAAGTGATTCTGTTCACCACATCAGACACAGCGCTTTATTGCCAAATACCATTCGCTGTATAATATGCGGTCCATCAAGCTGTGGCAAAACGAATGTTATGATTAGTTTACTGCTGCATGAAAATGGACTCAAATTCAGAAATCTTTATCTTTACTCTAAGACTTATTTCCAACCAAAATACCGTTTTTTAAACGAAGTATTAAAAAGAGTGCCACAGATTAATTTCTATGAGTTCAGTGATGATAAAGATGTAATATCTCCGAGTGAAGCTTTAACAAATTCTGTATTTATTTTTGATGATGTTGCGTGTGAAAATCAAGTTAATATCCGCAATTATTTTTGCATGGGCAGGCATAAACAAATCGATTGTTTCTATTTATCTCAAACCTATTCTAAAATTCCGAAGCAATTGTTACGTGACAATGTTAATTTTCTTATTATATTCAAACAAGATGATGTGAATTTAAAACATATTTATGAAGAGCATGTTAGTTCTGATTTACAATGGAAAATGTTCAAAAATATTTGTCAAACTGTTTGGAGTAAACCTTATAATTTTCTACTTATTAATAAAGAATCGCCATTAAATAATGGAAGGTACAGATAGAACTTTGATATTTTGATAAAGTTTGACTGACTGTTTATACATATAAGTAATTAACATACAAAATCAAATTCAGTATAATTTGATTCTTAGCTGAACGCAGTTGTTAAAATATAACATGGCGAAAAATATTAAAATAGAATTAATGAAGTCAGTAGACTCCATAAAGAATAAAATAAAACAAATGAAGAACCAGGATCACTGTATGAAATTGTCGCTTGATCAAATGCTTAAACCGGTCACAGACCCTCTTAAAACCCTAGCTGATTCCAATACAAATATGAAAAAAATATTGTTGTTACAAAATACAACCCCACCCACATGTTCTGGAGATATTGAAATGGATGATATTAATACTAGCTCGACTACAAAGTTTGAGGACTGTTACGAACCAAAACATAATTCTGCACAATTGGTTAAAAAGTCTCCTAAAATGGAAGATGATTTAGATATTTCATTAGAAGATTATGATATGTATGATGGTGTAAATATACCATTTGGAATAAGAAGTGAAAACAAAACTTTATTTATGGGTAATTCAAAAGTATCATTTTCTAAAATTGATAGTTTGAATAACGATAGCGTTATTTTGATTAAAATCGGTGATAAATCTTACAATTTAACTCCTGGTCTGAAAGAACTTTTACTTAAAAAAAAACCTGATTTAAAATTAGTATCCCCTAAAGATAAACTTTTCTACAAGGATATATTGCATTACACCAATGCTCACAAAAGAGACTTCAATCCTAAAGGTCAAATAAAAGGTGATAAAGGAATAAAATATCGTGAAATAATCAGACCTTTTTTTTCTGAAACATTAAATGATAACATTCACACTAAACTTGGAGGAAACTTGCCAAAGTTAAAGAAGTACAAAAACAATACTGACTTGGTATATTGGGACGGTCCTAACGAGTTGGTTGAGAGATTAAAACTATTAGTCGCTTCAAGAGATGCTGGCAATACAAATCATGATAATGAAATTTTATCGATAATTGAAGAATTAAAAGAAGCTGATATAATTGAAGAATAAATAGTGGAGATAGTATGATTTTCATTCAGTATCATTGGTAGGTTCAAAACAAATGTTGATATACTGAATTAAAATATGAGTAAAGCCGACGTAGTAAACGAAATTCATAAAAATGCAAGACTAAACTTTCCACAAAGACATGTTATTATGAAAGATATAGATGACCTTTGGCAAGCAGACTTAATCGACATGCAATCAATTTCCAAAGAGAATAAAAATTACAAATTTATTCTTGCTGTTATTGACACATTTTCGAAATACGCCTGGACCTTTCCTTTGAAAAGCAAGACCAAAGATATTGTATGCAATTCTTTCAAGATTTTGTTGGCTAATGGGCGTGTTCCCAAAAATTTGCAAACGGATAATGGAACAGAATTTTATAATAACATGTTTCAAAATCTTATGAAATCTTATTATATAAATCATTATTCAACCTTTTCAACAAAAAAGGCATCAATAGTTGAGCGATTTATTAGAACATTCAAATCGAAACTATACAAGGAATTTAGTTTAAAAGGTAACTATAATTGGATAGATAATACTCTTAATAATGTTATTTATGAATACAATCACACCTATCATCGCACAATTGATGAAATCCCAGCAAACGTGGATAATGTTAATAAAAAACGCATATTACAAAGATATTGTATGTTGATGAAAACCGTTAGCATAAAAAGCAAGTTTAAAGAGGGTGATTATGTACGCATTAGTAAATATAAGGGGACATTTGAAAAAGGATATACTCCCAACTGGTCGACAGAAATATTTAAAATTCGAAAAATACAAAATACATCGCCTATCACCTACTTAATTGAAGACGCAATCAGAGGCCAACCCATTTTAGGTGCATTTTATGTACAAGAACTTCAAAAGACAAAAAATGATAATTTATGTCTAGTTGAGAAAGTTCTTAAAAGTAAAGGAGACAGAGTTTTTGTAAAATGGTTAGGTTTGCCTGCTTCTGAAAATAGTTGGATTGATAAATCGAATATTTATTGAGTGTTCAGTCCAAATGTTTCAGTCTTATGATGTGTATTGAAGAGAGTAGTCTTCTCAATTGGATTATAAATCATTTACCATTTGAATTACATTTACCAGGATACAATTATTGCGGGCCTGGCACTAAATTGATGAAAAGGCTTACACGTGGAGATAAAGGTGTTAATAAATTAGACGAATATTGCAAACAGCACGACATTGCCTATCATAAATCTTCAAACTTAAAGGATCGCCACAAGGCAGATTTAGTTTTGTTAAATATGGCTAAAGACCGAGCACTTGCCTCTGATGCAAGTGTAGGGGAAAAACTGGCAGCACGCTTAGTAAGCAGCGCTATGTCAACAAAAATTAAAACTGGTTTTGGCCTACAAAAAGATAGCAAAAAGTGTCCTCCTAAAATTGGAAAAGGATTAAAAAATAAATTTAAAAATGTTATTAGAAAAACCAAGAGACATATCAAAAAATTAAAACCGAAATGCAAGAAAGTGGCAATAGAATTAGCTATGGCCGCTGCCAGAGAATTAGCTGATGATTCATCCATTAAACTTCCTCGTGTTTGATGAATTATGATTGATGATTATGATTCCTATTATGATTCCGATTTTTGCGGGATTATCTGCAGTGGGAGCTTTAGCAGGCGGTGCAGCTGGTATTGCTAAAACCATAAATGAATTCAAGATTGCGAAAAAGTTATTGACTGAATCGAAGAGACACAATGAAAAGTTGGAAGCTCTCTGCATCGGAAAAGGACTACACCTTAAACCACATAAAGATGGACTCGGCATTTTTGTATCGAAAGAAAAAAACTAAGATATCGGCTACCCAAACGAGCCTTGAGTAATTTAGACATTTTGAAGCATGGAAATAATATTCCCTATTTCAGAGGTGTCTTTATGAGAGATAAGCTACCTAAACACCCTTTTAAAAAAGAATGTGGAGTAATAAATTTAGATAGCTCTAAAAATCCTGGTTCTCATTGGGTAGCCTATGCAAAATACAACGATTATATTGAGTATTTTGATAGTTACGGAAATCTTAAGCCTCCAAAGGAATTTATAAAATACTTGGGCTCTAAAATTCACTATAATTATGATAATATTCAGCGTGATCACCCTTTTAATTGTGGACATCTTTGTTTAAACTTTTTGAAGAATTTTTGGTGTAGTGAAGGAATAAAATAAACATGATCTTTCGAAAGAGGTCAGTATAGAAGCATGTCTACTACGGTTACCATCTCTGGGAATAAATCGGAATTGGTTTCATACTTTCAACCACCATTGCATTTGTCAGATCAATATGAGTGCGGTTTGGTATACTTTTCAGTATTAAAATCAAGACCAAATATTCCCATTATTAACAGAGGTCTGTCTGTAATCAGAATCGAATGTGATCTTGTTAACGGTTCGTACTGCAACGGATTACCAACTCATTTTATTCATGAGTTTGTGTCTGATACTACTCCAGGTCATCAGTGCATGGAAATACCACTACATTATTTACTTTCCAGTAAACAACATGTAGTGTAACATAATTTCATCGGTATCTGTTAAGATTGTAGATCAATTTGGTCACTGTATTAACTTTGGAGAGGAACAAGTTCAGTTACGTCTTCATTTAAGAAAAACAAAATGATAGTATATTATAAAAACACCCAAGCGAATGAAAAATGTCTTAGTCCTTCTGCGATTGCTAAAGTGCAAAGACGCAAGAAATACGTTAGGAAATTGACTAAAGTAAATAAAGATTTTCTTAAAGCCCTAGGGTTCAAAGTATGAATATACTACAGATTACTGAATTACCGCACTTCGACACTTCGATCGAAAGTTATGAAGTCCATTCATACAATCCCTACAATAGCAGCTTTAGAGAAAACGATGAAATCAGAATTCCCATCCACCAGCAAGACATATACGTGCTACCTTCAGCCAGTTCAATTTACATCGAAGGACAAGCGAAGCTCTTCGGTAAGGATGGGAATCCAATCAAGAAAACTTTTTCATTCACTAATAACCCTGTTATGTATTTGTTTCAAGACATCAGATACGAAATGAATGGTATTGAAATAGACCGCATAAAAAATTCTGGAATAACATCAACCATAAAATCATACATCTGATTAAATGAAGCAGAAAATAAAGTTGCTGCTCTATGGGGTTGGAATTTAGAGGGATTTCAAAGTGATGGGCATTTTAGTGCTGTTATCCCATTAAATAAGGTTTTAGGTTTTGCAGAGGATTACAATAAAATAGTGATAAATTGTAAACATGAACTTATATTGAACAGAAGCAATACTAACTTAAATAGCGTTATCCTTTCTGATGATATTGTTAATTTTCAAATAGACGTGCAAAGAGTTCAGTGGAGGGTGCCACACATAAAAGTATCAGACCGAGAAAGACTGTCACTTTTAAAACATTTAGAAAGAGATAAACCTATTCAGATGGCGTTTAGAAATTGGGATTTATATGAATATCCGTTACTACCTAAAACCACAAAGCATTTTTGGTCAGTTAAAACTGCTTCACAATTGGAAAAACCCAGATATGTAATTTTTTGTTTACAAACAAATCGAAAAAATAATAAAACTAAAGACAGTTCACTATTCGATCATTGTGAAGTAACAAACGTTACACTCTTTTTGAATTCACAATATTATCCATATGAACCTTTAGGTTTAAAGTTTTCTGAGAACAAATATAGTTTATTATATGAAATGTTTGTGAAATTTCGTCAGTCGTATTACAACTGTCCAGTAGACCCGTTGCTTGACCTAAAGGAGTTCAAAGAAAAAGCCCCTCTTTTTATCTTAGACTGCTCAAGACAAAACGATAGCCTGAAAACAGGTCCAGTGGACGTGAGGTTGGAAATTGAATGTTCCACAGCATTACCAGATAAGACGACTGCATATTGTTTGATTATAAACGATCGACTCGTAGAATACAAACCTCTCAGCAACATTGTGCGCAGATTGTCATGATAGCTATTGTGGATATTCAAGGCTTTAAAACAGAAACAAATGAATTTATAATAAAAGAAATCGCTATCAAGTGTTTTTAATTAAGCCACCATTTCCATTTTCAAAATTAACGAAACATGAAAAAAAAACATGTTTGTTGGATTGAACGTAACAGAAAGATACATTGGCGTGAAGGATTTGTACCCTACCCTAATTATCAGAATTTAGTTATAGATATTTTAAGAGATAAATGTATCTACGTTAAAGGTTCAGAAAAAGTGTTGTGGTTAAAGCATATTTTAGAAAACAGTAATTGTAATATATCCAATTTAGAAGATAAAGGATGTTCTAGTTTGATAAGTTTATACGATCTATATAAGTATTCTCAAGATTTATATACCTGTATTTATCATGACTCTGTATGTGCTTTAAAAAATGTATTGTGTTTAAATAAGTGGTGCTTTGATAATAAAATTCTAAAATAAATAGTTTCTTGTTTTATTTCTATAGTTAGGTAAAACGCATCTTAAAGTTTCCTATTCCCCTCCGCCCACCTCTGTCCGGTCTTTATAAATTATTGACAAACGCTGGACGATACCATTGAACGTTTATAATTGAACTAGAAAGTTAATAGAACATGTCTCAAAATGAATACAAACCTCGATATGACATGTATAACATGTTCAAAATGCGTGAATTTTCATTTAATTATTACTGGAGGACGTTTAATCAAAAGAAAAGATTAGTGAGGGAAATGGCTGACGCGGGATTCTTTTATTATGGAAATGGTATAAATGATATTGCAGCATGTTTCTCATGTGGAGGTGTTATCAAAGATTGGGAGATTTATGATGATCCTTGGATGCAGCATGCTATACATTATCCTGAGTGTTTTTACTTGAACGCTGTGAAAGGAAAAGAATATATAATTAAATACACATATCTCCATCTCAGCATTAAACTCTCAGCATTGTAGTGTGATGGTTCAATTTTAATCAATGCTTGCTTCAACAAGAGAGAGAGAGAGAGAATATATTAAATAAATTAAATTAAAATTGACAGAATGCTCCATTCATCGAAATTTGGTTTGGAAGGCAATTCTAAACTTATTTTCAAGAATGCTAGTGGCGAGATTATTATTTACTCAAGACCTGACTAAGACCACAATCTATTCAAATAGATGAAAACAGTGGTTATTGAAAAAGGGTAACATCAAATAAAAAACCTTCAGATTTTGAAAAGTTTACCTGCGCTTCTCTGCGAAGGTATATCTAGGTACTTTTCAAAAACTGAAGATTTTTAATTCGATGTTACTCTTTTTCAATAACCCCTGTTTTCATCTATTTGAATAGATTGTGGGTGAATGGTATTAGTTCTATATAACTGGACTTATTGATTTCCTTGATTTCCGTTGATCCAGAGAACCCAATAATATACTACTATCATCTCCTACAATGACATATGGGAGATTTCGAGTACTATTGTTCACTACTGCAGGTCTTGGGATATTCAAATCATTGTGCCTTAATTTTTGTCCGAATTTGGTATTTTGTAACACACCTCCACCTGACACTCGACCATTCGTTCTAACATCGACCATAATAAGTTCATAAGTGGCATTTACAACAGCCATCAACACAATACTGAATTGTTTTTTATAATTGTAGTAGTATGATCCCGAGCCAGGAGGTTTGTTTATTTCCACGTGCTTGCCGTCTATAGCACCAAGGATGTGAGGAGCATTCCACCTGATTTCAAACCCTTTGGCTACTTCTTCCCAATCTTCGTTTGTTTGTGGTAACTGGAAAGGAATATGTATATATACATATTATTATGCTTTATGTCAGTCCGTCCTATCATACTGCTTACCTGTGTGGGGAGGCGCCACGAAAAACTGCTTCATCCGTTTAGAGAGGGCACAGAGAGCTGTGCTGAAGGTGATGCTCTGTCGACCCCGACGATATCCCACTGTACAGCTATATGCTGACTGTAATGTACTTACAGTCAGGCAACTCTATGTGCTCCTTTCGACTCTACGCAAACACTCTACAGGTCCCCCAATGGAGCCGACTGGCAGACACAAGCATAACGTTTTCTCTTGTGAACGTCATAGAACGGCCTTCGCAAAGCATCAATTCTATGTTGTTAGCAGTAAATTGTACAACTCCCTAAACAAAAAGCTAAACATATATTCGTACACAAAAACAGAATGCAAAAATAAACTTAAAAATTATCTCCTAACCCTTAATTTTGATCGCACGGAGGACCTTCTGCTGGGCAACTTACACTGATGCATACAAAACACCCTTATACTTACACTAGTACACACACAATCATATTTTACGCTTTATGATATCTTTACAATGATATTTTATTAGGATTTTTAATTAAATTTAATTGAATTGACATTTTTAATCTTATTGTTGAATTGAGTTTATTATTATTATTTATTTTATTTTATTATTATTTAATTTGATTTTAATTGTTTTTTTTTTTTTCTTCAATTTAAATCATATTTTTCTGTACCATAATTTACAATGTACAATGTCTGCCGACTGATTTATCTGGCTTATTTTATTTGATTTGTTGCTACTAGGATCTCTGACTCCTAAGCCACAGGGACATACACCTAGTTTGGGAGTCAGTGCGTTAAAGCACAGGTAACCTAAATTATTATAAGCTTTTGTATAATGATTGTCTATGAATTTTGTAATGAGAGGCTTATGGTGAAATTAAATTTATTATTATTATTAGTTACGAGTTATAAGAAGTATGCTTCTACAAAAGCCAAGAATAAGGAAAAACTTATGAATTTGACATATGAGCATCTCAGTGAAGAGACGAATACACCTATTGGGCTCTGGCTTGCGCCGCAGATCTACGAAAAATGGATCGACCGCAACAAATTTATGCTAAAAAAGCGATTGCTGAAATCCTAATGGAAGGTCAATTAGGACAGCTACACCGTAATTCTGTAAAAATTAACGTATTTACGCACAATATTCAATACAGCCAATCTCCAGTTCATATTTCCGCAAACTCAACACCATCAACATCGTACGTTAACCAATCTCCAGTTCATATTATTAGCGCAATGCCTTTACCATCACCAACATATGTTGACCCATCTTCAGTACAAATTATAGCAAGACCATCGCATGTACGAAGATATGTTAACCAGCCATCAGTACGAATCGACAATCTGCTTCCTGCTATGGAACATAGCTCAGAGAATTTTAATGAGACTACTAAGTTTGTTGTAAATCATACAAAAGGAAATGAAAACTCGCTTTATTGCAATACATATCTACATTTAAAGAATAGAGAAATAGGTCTTTTGTAGTAGCACATATAGACACGGCCTAAATAAATAAATTAATTACTAAATGTATTTATTTTCTTACCTTAATATAGTCCTTTAGAACTTGTAATATTGCTTCACAGGTTTCTATTACAATTTTGCCTAGTGATTGTGGTGAGTGTGCAGTGAGCAGTGACGAATTTCAAATCTTAAGTATTTCCAGTGGCCAGGTATCGTAATGTAATGGCCAAACGTTGAAATGGTGAAATTGCTTCTCTCATTACAATATTTTTTTTTCTCTACTAAAGGTTTTACCAACTGAATCAATTGCCTGAATTTGATAGGATCTATTCTCATATAATTCTTGAAATCTTTCAATTCAGTCAATTCTAGATCCTTTAACA
This sequence comes from Mythimna pallens, assembly GCA_961205895.1. NCBI lineage: Eukaryota > Metazoa > Arthropoda > Insecta > Lepidoptera > Noctuidae > Mythimna > Mythimna pallens. Next base: position 5,844,180 of record OY540824.1, read on the forward strand.
GGCGTTCGTTATTGTAGATTGGCCTTTTCATCAACCAGCCCTTAGTCCAGATTCGGCGTTTTCGTTTTTGCCGTTTCGCTACAATTAAACACACGATAGCTGCAGCCAAATCTTTATCAGACTGCAGTGCACCAGCACTGAAGAAAGTTATGACGAGAACGCTCGAATTATACCGGGTGGGTTACGGAGCTCATCAATCATATTGTGCAATAATCAACATTGCGCAATATTATTGTCGGTGTATGGGTCACCTTAATTGATTTATTTTAAGCAAGTGTTCGGTTCAAACGTCAAGTCTAGAATGAATATATTTCACCTCACCTTTAAACGTCAAAACTGTTTTTTTATTTTATTTCTTGACTCTGGATATAAAGTCCTTCAGTCGGAATAATAGAGATTATCTAGGAAAACTTAAAACTAACATAAAAATCTTATTACAAGTCTTGTTCTTATTACAAATCTTAACCAAGAACAAGAAGAAATTTTGAGATCATAACATCAATGTGCAAACAGTAAAAACTCATCTACATTAAATCTTATCTAAACATTTAAATAATACTACCTAATAGTTCATTGTATCATATTTTTTCGATAGTATTGGGGATGAATTTATATAAAGGTATGAAATAGAGTTTCTTCTGCCACATCACTAATTTCACTGACAAGTATCAGTCTTAGAATGGCAAACTTTTCACATTCAAATAAAACGTGTTTTAAATCGGCATTCACTTGTGAACAATGTATACATTTGTCATCTGCGATGATCTTCATTCTATAAAGAAGAGCTGGAACTAAGCAATGGCCAGAACGCAAACGGTTTATGCAAGTTATAAATTTTCGATTTGTGTATTTAAATCCATTATACCACGGTTTTGTCGGTAAGTTTTGTAGTAACTCTGCATACCACTTTCCTTTTGTTTCTACAGTTTTTTTTTAATTTTTATTTATTTATTTATTAAAACTTTATGCACAAATAAAAGAAATACTGTACAAAGGCGGACTTAATGCCTGAGGCATTTTCTACAGTCAACCTTAGGGTGATGCAGAGACAAAACATGGCAGGTGCAACATACGGGATAAATAGCTAGGAAATGAATATAAAATACAAGAATAAATACTAATAAATAGATAGATACATATATACATATAAACATAATGAACTGATTTTTCAATCTGCCCTACGGTCACCTAATCTCTACCTTTACTTTCGAAACTTGCCCATCATGTCTAAGAAATGGCAATAAGAGTGGCGCTTCTTACGTCTATTTAGGTACCTACATACTATTGTAATAATAGAAGTGCGCCGCGCCTCAAAATATAAGAGAGTGCAGAAGTCAATCTACATACAAAGTGCGCTCTAGCAACGCACCGCTCACGGACACGATATCTCGGACAGCTTGGGACTAGTGCGAGCGCGAGTGCCATCCGCTTGAGACACGCGTCTGTGAAGTGTAAAAATGGAGCAACAATAGATGGCTATCTAAGCTCGATTTATATAACAGTTTCCTATTTTGAATCATTATAAACGAAGTAACTTTTTTGTAAGGTAAATTCACGCCAACAAATATTACGTAAGTTGAAAACATGATTTTTTGTTTGTGTAGATTTGTGTTGTTTTTGTCATTTGATAGGTTTAGGTCCAAAACGGATAGGACAAAATAAATTGTGCAAATAGGGTAATCCGTTTAGAAGTTATTAGGGATTATCGATAGTGAAAATTGACAAATGTAAAATTTTATCGGTGCCGGTAAGTATACAACGTATATTCAAAGTATTATTTAATTCTAATCGATTTATGTATTCAATGTTTACCAACAATATCTATAAGTTCAATATTTTACACATTTTATTTTACCAATACCTACATATTACATAGTAGAATCATAACAGTAGAATAACTTGATAATATTTTTCATGAACATTTTTTTATTGTTGCAGTGCATCAAAACCACGATGCAAAGGAATGTATGCGTCCAAAAAAAACACAAATATAAAGTAAGTATCTAGTATACCTGTATGCAAAATGCTACCAGCTCCAAGGGAAAAGGAACCCACACTTACACACCGACGTCTGGCTCCCAAACTGAATCGGACTGGGGCTGCCCTCGGGCGGCTCCTGCCCAACCTAGGGGGTCCAGATGCCTCCTGCTGGAGGCTCTACGCGGGAATCGTTCGGTCCATGGCCCTCTATGGCGCACCAATATGGGCGCCGGCGCTGCGGAAGCAGCCGGCGGCCCGGCTGAACGCATGCCAGAGGGTCATGGCCATACGGATGGTGCGAGGTTACCGGACGATTTCCCGCGAAGCGGCGAGCCTCCTTGCCTGCCAGCCACCATGGGATCTGGAAGCAACAGTCCTTGCTCTCATGCACGATCTACGCATGGAGATGCAACGCCGGGGCGAAACTCCGCTGCCGCGACAAATCGAAGCATGGCGGACGGAGCTCCGGCGGGTTCTCATGGTGAAATGGCGACAACGACTGTCGCGACCCAGTGCTGGGCACGCCACAATTATGGCGGTAAGTCCCCTCTTTGAGGCGTGGTTGGAAAGACCTCACGGCGTCCTCACCTTCCGCATGACGCAGGTTCTCACCGAACACGGGAAGTTCGGGAAGTTCCTGCACCGAATTCGTGCGGAAGCGACGCCCGGGTGTCGCCACTGTGTGGACCGCCCGGAGGACACGGTGGAGCACACGGTGGAGGTGTGCCCCGCTTGGGAAGAGCAACGCCGTGTCCTCGTGGGGGCGATCGGCGGCGGCGATCTCTCGCGCCGGGCTTTGGTACAGGCCATGGTCCGGAGCGAGGAGGAGTGGCAGGCGGTCGCCTCCTTCTGCGAAGCAGTGATGCTAGCAAAGGAGGCGGCCGATCGCGTGAGGCAACGGCAACGGTCCTCACGCCCCAACCGCCGCCGGGATTTCGATCCCGATTTCCGGCCACCGTAGGCGTGGGCTTGCGGACGGCGGGCAATGGGTGGCCCGCCGTCCGACCGTCCGGTAACCGTCCGGACCAAGCCCAAGACGTCGACGGCGCGTATTGTTCCACGCGCGCCTCAGGGAGATGTCAGCAATTGTAGGGGCCCAGCAGGGTCGAAGCCTACTGGGGCCATGGGTAGTGTGAAAACGAAACCCGGACCCTGGGACGAAGGCAACGAAGGAACAGGAGTGGGTTTTTAGTCAGTAAAAGTCTGACACTATCTCTCGCTCCGCCCAAGAGCGGGATTTGTCATAAGATGATTTTCCCACCTAAAAAAAAAAAAAAAAAAAAAAAACCCACACTTACACATCTTCGTTCAACTCACGAGACGACGACGGGCATTTGTTTGATAGTTTGTTTGTTAGTTTGAGTTCTATGTGTGCGAGCTTCTATTACATGTTGTAAAGCTCACCTTCTGTACTTATTCTATGGATACATTATTTTATAAATAAGTTTAAGTGCTAAATTGGAACCGATTTTATTTTTTGCTTCAGAAATCTTATTGCTATGGTCTTTTTTCAGACACTACGAAACAATGGCAAGCGCCTGTGCAAGTGGAGTTGATAACACCGACCACTCTCTTGTGACAGTTGATCCTGTTGACACGCAACCCACTGAGACTGCTGTGAAGTTTTTTTTTACTAATAAAATTACTTCCCCATAATTTTCCTTATTTTTATTTTTATTTAATCAATTAATTACAACGGTTAAACAACCAATTACAGTAACTAAATAAAAAGTTTTAAATTATAAACGACATGTACTTTCATCAATTTCTCTCACAGTACTTCTGACATACCAATAAAATCATCTTCCATTCATCCGCAAACAGATCGTTCGTTGGATAAGAATCCAAGAGATCATTTAGTGCAGCCAAAGTGCGAGGTATTGGAGACTGCGCATGGGCAACAGTGCGACATTGAGGCACAGCAAACATTCTGTGCTTTTTGCCGCGACAGTAATTGTCCGGGACAAAGAAACGCGCTAGCACAGTAAGCAGATCAGGCGCGTCAATAGAGCCACGGAGCGTCTTGCAGGCTATGGTGAGCTGATCTCGCGCTCGTCTTACCTCTAGTGAGTTATATCCGAGGCAACCCAATAGAAATTTTGTCGGATAGAGGTATGGGTAATAGCCGTGCTTCCGCTTGTACAAGAACCTAAGGAACGCTTTTTGTACTTTTTCCAGTAAAAGTGCGTAAGAACTTTGGTGCGGGTTCCACACGCAAGAGCTGGATTCTAATTTACTGCGCACGAGCGCATTAAATAAAATCTTAATGACGTGCGCGGTGCGAAAATCACGGCAATTGCGTAAAACGAAACCCAACCTTTGGTATGATTGCTTTGCTACCGTAACCATGTGGTCGTGGAATGTGAGCTTTCGGTCGAATGTGACTCCCAGGTCTTTCATAGCAGTTGTTTTTATGATGGCATTATTATCGAGATGGTATTCGAAATCAACTGGGCGCCGCATTCGACCGAAGGTCATAGCAAAGCATTTAGAGGTATTAAAATCCATCTTATTATCCAGACTCCACTTGTAGATTGCGTCAATGTCTTGCTGTAGTGCCAAGCAGTCGGACTCGGAATTTACTTCGAGGTAAAGTTTCAAGTCGTCGGCATACAATAGACATTTTGCGTGATGTAGAACTTGGGGAAGATCATTTATCATAATTATGAATAATAAAGGCCCCAGAATAGAGCCTTGACTCACTCCGGAACGCGTGTGATAGGCACCGGATTCGTATATTCCGAGCCTAACAAACTGCTGACGATCACGTAGATAGTCTGCGAAAAAACGGAGGAGAGAGGGTGAGAAACCAATTTTGTTTAGTTTCGTCAGCAGCGTGTCATTATTAATCCTAACAAACGCTTTCCGGAAGTCAAAGTAAAGTACGTCTACCTGACGTCCGCGGTCTAAGCTAGAGGATATGTAATCAACCAAAGTCAGGAGATTGGTGTCAACAGATCTCTTGCCCCTGAAACCGTGCTGCTCATTACATAAGTATGTGTTTATTTGTTGGTAGATGGCATTGTGGAGGATGTTCTCAAAGACCTTCGCCGGGGAAGATAAAATTGCGATAGGGCGGTAATCTTCAACGGAACTTTTGTTTTGGGTTTTAGGAATTGGTGTGACTCTGGAAACCTTCCACTGAGAGGGATATGTACCAGTCTGCAAAGCTAAATTAAAAATGTGGCAAAGAGGATCACTGAAAATATTTTTTAAATCTTTAATAATAAAGGGGGGAATATTGTCAGGGCCGATGGAGCTGCTAGGTTTGAGTTTATTTATGGCTTTTATAAGGTCTACTGGGCACAAGGGAGGTATGCTTATGTAATTACTGTTACTGGTATGGACAGTCGCAGAGATGTGATCTGCATCAAGCCGAGGAGCATCAGGTAAGAAAACATCAGAGAAAAACTCGGCAAAGGCCCCTGCCGCCTTAGATCCCGAAAAAGTTATACCCTTGTACATAATGTTATGCTCAAACCCACCTTTGGAGCGGAGGCTGGAAATGTGTGACCAGAAATTACGAGGGCTGGTCTTAATTCTACTCTCTATATTTCTCATATATGAGGTATACGCATCCGTAATACGGGCTTTTAAGCTTGCCCTGAGATTCGAGAATAGCAAATACGCGCTATCGCACTTAGTTCTCCTCCAGTTCTTGTGGAGCCTCAACTTGAGTTTTTGATCCTGAATGATATCGCTTGTATACCACACTGGATATCGTTTATTCGCCAACCTTTCTCTGTTCTTTTTAGGCATGGAAGCGTCAAAGAAGTCATAGATAATTTTGTAGAACTTACGAGTGGCTATTTCTACATCTTTAGATTCTAAAACCTCCTTCCAAATATTCTCGCCAGAGAGAAGTAAATAAAGTTGATTAAAATCGCATTGGCGGAAGTTCCAATCCTTGGTTTTGTTTATATTACTAAACTCTATCAAGTCTGAGGAATGACGTACATCAATGCTTACCTCAATATGCAACGCCGGGTGATATACGTCCAGTGGCACTATTCCCTCTGTGGCGGTGACTACGGTTCTTGGAGCACTTATGTTCTCTTGGACCAAAACAACATCTAGCATACCACCATACAAATTATTCACAACATTCATCTCATTCATACAGCAAAAAGACACAAAATAACAATAATAATTCTTAATATTTAACGAAGCACTATTTAAATTTAAGTCACCTAAAATGATAACAAGTCCTTTCAAATTATTTATATACTCTTCCACTTTACAAAACCATCCCATGTACTCTTCATCATTTGCACTAGGCTTGATGTATACCACACATACATGAACAGTTCGCCCGCACCATGAAAAATCAGCCCACAAGTCTTCACCACCGACCGTTTCGAGATCGCGGCGGCGGCGCAGCACGATAGGTTCGCGAGCAGCGAGCATCACTCCGCCGCACGGTGTACTCCGGTCGCGTCGCATCACGTTCCAATCGCCAGCCGCAAGTTCTCCATCTTCAATAGAAACATCGAGAAAGCTCTCTGTTACAGCGATGAGATTATGTTCCAACTGTAACAAGTTTGCTCTACAAGTTGAGAGTTTAGTCTTGAGACCACGGACATTTTGGTACAGCACATCAAAGTTCTTAATTCTGGTATGAGGCGGTTTGGGCACGAAATGGCTGTTGACTCATGTGGGCACTATCAGATGCCTTATGACTCCCATTACGAGTAATCCAAGTATTGACTCTTGCGTTCATTGGCCATACATCAACAGAGTAACATTTCCCATAATAAATTATTGGAACACCGATCTTATACGACTTATAACTTCCCCTAGGTCGTAGCTCTTCGACCGTACATACGCCGGTGGGACATAATAGACGCAGATAGTCACGAATCTCGTCGGCACTGGACTCCATATTCCACAAGTGCAGATATTTACGTGGTTCGACAGCTTTTAAGTTAGTAATGTTGGGCCCAGCGACACCACATAGCGATATAGGTTTCCTGAATTTCTTTCCTTTTACTTTCGTCCAGCTTTGATCGTCAGCGTGGTCATCAACAGGAAAAGTGCAACTGTCGGAAGAAATGCCGTCGTTGTCAGGAGATACGTGGTCAACGAAAGAAGTGGAGTCGTTGGCAGGAGAGGTTGTGTTATTTACACAAAGCAGTTCTAATGTTTCAGACGTGGCTCCTTTGTGGTCAGTTTGATTAGCCCGTATGATGTCCAGCTGATTGGGGTTAGTATGGCCAGGTGTTTTAGAAGCAGCGCTCTTTGCTTTAACCTTTTTATGTTTTTTGGCACGGTGCGACGTTTGCACTGATGTAGGAGCAATGGTCAGCGGCGCGTGCTGAAATTGCTGTTGGGTGGTTACAGAGTCTGGTTGTTGCTCCGTTGTAACACAGGAGGGTTGCTGTTGATCGGCAACATTTAGTCGAGCTGATAGCATGACGGTGCACTGCTTTAACTGTATGTTAAGAAGGTCTATTTGAGAGGCAAAACAAGTTAACTTACATTCATAATTGGAAATAACAGATACAGCTTTGCCAAATTGTTCTTTTAGTAACTCCATCTCACATCGCAATTTACTCATTTCAAATGTAAGCTCCTGAAATTCGACCTGGTTTTGGGCGTCTTGAATCATGGGGGCTTTTTTCCTTAAGGTGACATTCGGGTCGCTATCTTGCGTTAAAGTGGTAGAGTTATTATCACTTTTGATAGAACATGCACATTCCGCGCAAACCCAGGATATTAGGTGCCCTTCAGTCACGATCACTTCACCCGAGCATTGAAGATGATATTTGAGTTTACATTTATCCAATGTACAGCTCAGGTATTCCTCTCCGTCGACGATGATGCCTCGACAGGCGGCACAATTTAAATTAGTTACTCGGTATGTAATAGTCATTAGTATATTTATATTACAAATGTATTTAAATGATTTTGAACAATGTGGAAGAATATACGTTTCGTGGGAAAATTAATCTAGCTAAAATTGATACCAATGTATTCATGTAAGAGTAGAGTTGCTATAATGCTTTTTTTATAGTCTAAAATCAATCCGTGAGTTGTATCATATAAAAGCGTAATTGTTTTTCATTCATTTTTACAGTGGAATGGAAGACATTCGTAATTCATTTGTTGTGGAAGAAGAGGCTAGAAATCAAGATGATTTTCATCCTGTTAAGGGACGTCGAATAGTTGATATAAATTTCCTTCTTAGAGAACTGCAAGAAAAAGAGAGACATAATAATTTATTTGATTTGCAAGATGAGTAATTTTCGTTTAATCAGCGAAAGAAGTCTAGGGCTTGTATCTGTTTTTAAATTCTAATGTAGCATGTGCCTAGAAACTTGTCTGGTCCATTCTAAATATTACAAGGATCCACAGCAAGTAAATTTAAATATAGCTGCAACCACGGGAATCATTGCTTCCGGCATTGGATACTCTGATACATTTGAGGAATTATGTTCTTCCATGAATATACCATCATTTTCTTCAAAATATTATTTGAAATTGCAAAATGATGTTTATGCAAAATGGGAGAAAACTGCTAGTGAGTCTTTGGCGGCTGCTGCAGCAAAAGAAAAAAAATAGCGCTCGCAAAAGGAAGAATAAAGAACGGTTACCCCGTCTTTGACGTATATGTTGACGGCTCATGGTGTACTAAGTCTTACGGAACAAATTATAAATCTACATCGGGTACGGCAGCAATAATTGGCAGAAAGACTGGCCAAGTTCTATATCTTGGAGTAAAAAATAAATATTGCTTAGTGTGTGCTAGAGCCGCAAACAGAACGGTCGATCCGAAACAGCATGTCCGATTCAGAAACTATGAAGGTTCTTCGAGCTCAATGGAAACTCAAATTATAGTCGAAGGGTTTAAATCCTCGATTCCAATGTATGGACTCATGTACGGCGGAATGATAGGAGATGGTGACGCTTCAACGTACGAAAATCAGAATCAGACAGTTGAAAAAATTGAGTGCCGGAATCATATATTGCGTAATTTCTGCAAAAAGTTACGTGGACTTACCACATAAACTAAATATATGTTGGTACATCGGAAAACGCTGACCAATATAAAAATTATGTCAATGCGAAATGCAATTGTTAATTCCATAAAACACCATAAAATTTCCCAGAGTCCTAGGTATGTAGCTATATCGGTACTACATAATGATATTATTAACTCTTTGGCACATGCTTACGGTGATCACAGAATGTGCCAAAGTTACTTCTGTGACAAAAAAAAACAACTTTAATGAAGAGTTAAAAGGAGATTGACCAAAAGCAGTCTAGCAAAGATGCGTGAACAACAATCAAATTATTATAGATATTATTTGCTTATTTTTTCACAAGCTTTTCTCTTCAGGAATTTTGTTTTCGTATCCGGAAATATGATTTCAAGATAAACAGTAAATTAACGATTGCTATAGAATGTCATGACTGACGTTTCGTTCTCTTCATTTGTGCGAGTCACGTAAGTATGAACCTTTAGACAGAAACATCTCAAAAATGATATCAAACTCATAAATAGCTAAATAATTAGTAATGCCATAACATGACAACATGGTATGATAATATATTTTTTTTTTTAAGTTTTGTCTCATGCAGATGCAACTGTCAAGCCAGATGACAGACGCGAGACGGAGCGGCCGATAGGGATGGCGATTCTTCCTAAACAAGATCGATTTTTAAATCTATTCGAAACGGAGTCTAAAGAATCGATTCAGTAATGATCGAGTTCTAAAAGATCGATTTCCTAAAGATAGATTTGTTGGTACCTACTGAAGCCTAAAAAGCACGGTAGGTACTCATGATCCACTTGTGGATCAGCGCGCGTATTTCATTACTGATGAATAATCGAGTGTACAACATTCACTTAAAAATTAACTTATGAAAAATAGGTGCTTTGATCGTTTAAACAATAATATGGTTGTGTAATAAAACCACTCGCTTTAGTATAAAATAATATATTTACTACTTAATCAATCACTTTTGAATTGTCATGGGCACGTCATCATGGCGGTAAATCCGAGGGGACTCATAGCGATATGAAGAGTGGCTTCGAAAACGTGACGGCGTTCTCACCTTCCGCATGACGCAGGTCCTCACCGGACATAATAAGTCCGGGAGGTCCCTGTGCCTGCTCCGTGCGGAAGACATGCCTAGGAGTCACTATTGTGAGGGCCGCGCGGAGGACACGGTGAAGTATACGATGAGGTGTGTCCTACTTGGGAGGAGCACTGCCGTGTCCTTGTGGGGGCAGCGGTGACCTCTCGCACCGGGCCCTGGTACAGGCCATACTACAGAGCGAGAAAAAATGACAGGCGGTCGCCTCCTGCAAAGCAGTAATGCTAGCGAAGGAGTCGGCTGCACATGTGAGGGAACGGGCATCCTCATGCCCTAGCTGCCGGGATCCTGACCCCGATTTCCAGCCACCGTAGGCATGGGATAGCGGACGACAAGCAATGGGTAGCTCGCCGTCCGGCCATTCGGTAATCGACCGTATCGAGCACAAGTTGTTGACAGCGCGTAGTGATCCACGCGTTCCTCAAAGAGATGTCAACAAACTGTAGGGGCCCCCCAGCAGGGTTGAACGCAAAGGGCAACTGAAGGACATAGGTGTGGTTTTCATCTGACACGCCCTCCCGCTTCACTCAGAGCGGGAGAAGTCATTGGAATATTTCCAACTTTAAAAAAGCTCCCTATCCGTCTTCGCAGGAATACTCGGATTTTATGTCTCCTCTTCAACATCCTACACAACCCATCTTATCCCTCCTACCTGCGCGACCGTTTTTCTTACGCGCGCCCTAGTGACGCACCGTGCAGATCACATCTAAGATCCTTTCTTAAATCCCCTCCTCATATAACCAGCTACTATTCCTACTCTTTTTCTGTCCAAGCAGTAAGGTTTTGGAACTCTCTTCCACCTAGCATTCGTGATTTGAAAACTATCTCACTCTTTAAGACTCAAGTAAAAGAGCACTATCTTTCCTCTCTTGTGTGATATGTATATGTATATATTTACATATATATTATGTATTTATTTTTAGTGCGAGGTATTTATAGTTATATAAGTATTTATTAGTATAATTTAAGATTTCACAAACTCTTATTTGCTTATTTGCTACACACTATAGTCTACATCTCTTCTAATCTCTTCTTTCGCAGGTCTGCTGGAAGAAATTTCTTTTTGAAATAGGCAGTACCTTTGTACAGATATTAAGATACCAATCTTCTTCTATTTGTGTGTACATGAATTATAAAATAAATAAATAAAAATATTAGATATTTTTGCAAGAGACAAATTGTGCATTTGCATATGCCGATCGCTCACTGAACCAGAAAACTGTTCCCGCCATTATTCTACATCGGCAGCTTTACTACAGATAATCACTAATTCGTTTTGGTGTCAGCATAATTAGTCAATTGCAATGAATAATCGAATACAAAATAAATTAAATAATATTCTTGGTTACAAAAAACAGAATAAAGAATCTGATTACGTATCAAAACCTAACAGTTGCCCGCAGGAAAAAAAATCTGAGCTAATTTTCAAGTTACTAAAATCGATCTTTAGATTGATAAAAAAATCAATTTACTTGAACAATAAAATCGATTTCAGATTGCCGCCCCTAAAAGCCCGGCCTGCGGAAGCCATTACTGTTTATGTGCCGATTGAGAATAGTCACTGTGATAATCTCTCCATATAAATAGTAATACTTACGGAAATTCATTGGTGTGTTTGTTTTAAACAACTTAGCGTGTTTCACGTAACTTACGACAGGGCGTTTTTATATTTAGTAGTGTTTTATTACGCCAGGACGTTTTTGTGTTGTGTTTCTGAACTCTTGAGTCTATCTATTGTAATCATGTCGATGCTTGATTCTAATCATCGATTACCGGTGGTAATAAGAAGCCGATGTGTCAATTGTTCAATTTTGATACCCAGAAATCACCCGCAGCATTCCTTGCAACAAGCGTCTACGACGATGATTACTATATTACGATCTTGGATAACTCCTACTGAGGTAAGTTTCACCATATTATATTACTTCTAGATTATCAAACATGCCAGCATCCTGTACTTTTGAATAGCTGACTAACATCCTATAAACTTAATGTGGTGCTACTTTTAAAAAGTATTATATTATGGTCAGACTGCCATCTTATTAGAACCTAACTATGATTTTACTATGATCCTTTAATTAAATCTTAAAATAATGAGCTCATGTACTGTATATCTATATAATAAACCAGAACAGTTTATTTGTTTCTAATTTCTGGAATTATTGTGTTGATTTGAAATTTATTATAATTTTAATTTAGTATTTTTATATGATTCTCAGATTCAAGAAGAATACTTTAGTAGTTTAGGGTATAGTTTAAAGTACTAAAGTTTACAAGAATATGTGAGGAACACAGTAGGGCACAGCTGTACGCTTATATTTCTCCACTAGCAACCCGTTCCAGCTTTGCATGGGTGACAGAAATCTTTTGAAATTCTCGGTTATCTCTACAATGATATGCATGTTTTAGACACCTAAACCTTCTCAAGAATCACTCTGTCTATTGGTGAAAACTGCATGAATATCTGTTCAGTATTTTTTTTATCATATTCATACAGACCGATAGACACAGTAAGGGACTTTGTTTTATAATAGGTGAAGATTAAATGATGATTAGTGTATAACCTGCGCTTTTTTTTTAGCATTGAGAAGTATCTTCTTTTATTTCAGCTTTCATCAGAAAGTGTACTTTGTACGGAGTGTATGGTAATACTTCAAGATCGAGCAAACACATTCATTGATGGCGATATTTTACCATTGCCTGCTTTTGGTCACAGAAGTATTAGGTCTTTACCTATGTAATTGGAGATTCTGTAACCAGCATTTTCAGAATTCATTATCTGTGGATTGGCGCGCAATTCGAAATTCAAATAAATTTTATTCGAAAGACGTGTTAATTTAATTTCAATTTCAGTCATTTGTTTTTAGATAGTTTTTTGTTTTTGTGACATCTTGGTAGTTTTTGGCGCTATGGATAAACTGAAAATTTGTACAATTTTCGAATATGAGTTCCTACGTGGAAATACCGCTGCGCAAACAACACGAAACATTAACGACGTGTACGGGCATAACACTGCTTGCATAAACACAGTCCATTATTGGTTCAATCGTTTAAAGTCTGGAAATTTTGAGTTGAAGAACGAGCCTCGCGGTCGGCCGGTAACTATTGTCGACAACGACGAATTGAAGGCGATAGTAGAAGCGGATCCATCTCAATCTACGGCTGAGCTTGCTGCGGGCCTTGGAGTTAGTGTCAAAACAACATTGAAGCACTTGCGTCAAATCGGAAAGATAAAAAAGCTAGATAAGTGGGTGCCACACGAACTAAGCGACCGACAGTGAGATTTACGTGTCGAAGCATGCATAGCACTACTGAATCGGCATAGAAACGAGGGAATTCTTAATCGAATTGTTACCTGCGATGGAAAGTGGATCCTGTACGACAACCGTAAGCGTTCGTCTCAGTGGGTGGACTCGGGTACAGCACCTAATCAGTGCGCTAAAAAAAAGATTACTCATAGGAAGATGATGGTGACTGTCTGGTGGACCAGTGCCGGACTTGTACATCACAGCTTCTTACCGAATGGCACAACAGTGACGGCAGATGTCTATTGCCAAGAATTGCAAACAATGATGGAGAAGCTCGCAATTCAACAACCAAGACTAGTCAATCGCTCTTCCCCATTGCTTCTCCACGACAACGCGCGAGCTCACACTTCACGACAGACCATCGCAAAGCTACAAGAGTTACAGCTGGAAGCTCTCCGTCACCCACCGTACTCACCGGATCTTGCCCCAACAGATTTCTACTTTTTTCAAAATTTAGACAATTTTTTTAAGTGGGAAAAAATTCAACACCCTTGATGCAGTAGGTACAAAACGCTTTCACTGACTTCATCGCCTCCCGTCCGGCAGACTTCTACAGTAAAGGGATAAACAAACTGCCATCAAAATGCCAAAATTGTATAGATAATTTGGGCCAGTACTTTGATTAGCTAAAATAAAAAAAATACCAAAAGTTTTATATAAAATTATCATAAAATAGATGCGTACTGATGGGTTTCATGCAGTCATCCGTAAGAGAGCTGCGTTTTTGCGACGGCGCCTGCAGGGCAGCAGTAATAGCATCCTGCAAATGATTGCCGATAGATTGGATTGCCCATACCAAAACAAGTGGATGCGGATTTTAATAGGAAAGTAGAGGTTGACCTAATTTTATAGTATTTTATTTGACTTATAATTCATGAAATGTAGACTAAAGTTAATTTATATATTTATTTTGTTTTAATTTCAATTGGTTTAATTTAATTTGTTGACATGTTTGATTGAATTTATTTAATTTGAATTATAATGAACTGAATTTAATAATAATACTTAGAACTGGAATTTTATGGCTAGGTACTAACATAGTTTTAAGTAAATATTGTTACTAACCCTAATATGAGTTGCAAGCTCGAAATAAAATGATTAATAATAATAATAAAAAAAATCCAATTTCATAGGTAAAGACCTAATATATGCTTTTCTTGTGGACTGTCTATTTTGCGTGCATCAAGAACATATGCCGTGACATCTGACGGCCAGGAAAGGAACATTATATTAAGAAAAGTTCCACTGCACTTGGTAAATATTTTTTTAATTTAACATATTTATATAATGCTAATTTACATTCTTGGGGAACTTCACCACCACCCATAAAACTGTAGCAAAACAAACTATGTTGTTTCTGTAGGTGTATAAGGTCACCGGACCCAAAGCCAGCGGTGATTTCCAAATAAATTATTTGACTTTGAGCAGTAATAGTCTATACACTAGACTAATGCTGATATTTTTCTCACTAATAATAATATTGCGATAACATAGTTCCTGGTAACCAATCCACTTAAGACTTCAAAATTCCTATTATCTTTCTCTTCATATGTTGAAATAGTATCCCACCAACGGGGGTTTGTCCTTGGGTGCATAGCATAGCGCATACAGGGATAATGGTTGGTTGCTACCACAATCCATTAAAAGTGTCTGCAGGGCTTCTGCAAGTTGGTTCGGCTCCTCATATGCCTTCCGAAGGTCCAGGACCCCAGAGTTCCGAGATATACTGTCCCATATAATAAATATTGTATTAGTGCTAATATTAGTAATACAGCAATGGAAGGCCTCACACAAAGTGGACAGATGACCTGGTGAGTGTCGCGGGAATCCTATAAATGCGAGACGCACAAGACTGTTAGATGTGATGACACTTGGGGGAGGCATATGCCCAACAGTGGACATCTTTCAGCTGAAATGATAATGCTGATATTACATATTG
The DNA here is from genome assembly GCA_961205895.1 of Mythimna pallens. NCBI lineage: Eukaryota > Metazoa > Arthropoda > Insecta > Lepidoptera > Noctuidae > Mythimna > Mythimna pallens. Next base: position 5,859,507 of record OY540824.1, read on the forward strand.
TTTTATTTTAATACTGAATACATAGTATGTCAATTTGTTCTTTTTTAGGTTTCAAGATTGGAAAGAGTATGCAATGCTTGTTGGTTGGCAGCTTATAGGGAAGTGAGACGTCTGAACCAACATGACATCACTCGCCCCATTCTGACAGAAGTAGGAACGAGTGCAGAATTTAATATACTCGCAGCGCCACCCCTTCCGCAACATACCTCGCAACCTTCTCCAGCAAGAGATAAAATAACATTATCAGTATACAGACGTGCTGCTAATACAGCTAGTCATTGCATATTTGTTGACTGTTTCGAATCAGAACGTCTACTAATACCTACTGCCATAAAGGAGCTTTTACTTTTAAATCACAAGTTTTATATACCACCAGGAGCACGATAATGTAATTACCACTTAAATCATGGCCAGTGGAATGAATTAACCTCCCAGTTAAAAGACTTTACTGGTACACAGTTTGACAACATTTTAAATATGTTGCAGCGAGCTGCCAAATACTACATTGATTTTTCAAATATAACAACTATGCCAGCTTATTGTTAGGTATGACCTCTAATCAATTTCATGATTTATTAAATTCTATACCAAGTCTATCAAACTCTGTACCAAATGCCACTATTGCTTTGTGCATTGTTGGTCATGATTCTTTAGAATAAATGCAATTATTTCCAACATTGTTGTGAAATCGCGAAGTCTAATAGAAGACGTAGACACTAATACTGTCGAATGTTTTAACAATGTAATAGCTAAATTGGGGGGAAAATAACAAAATTTAAATTAAAAGGAGGTTACCAGGGCCGTTGTCACGCTGCAGCAGTCTTATTCAACTCAAGAGCTGCTCAATCCACCATTCCAAAAGCTTTTATCGAGAAAAGCCCTGGTGGAAAAGTGGAGGAAGTAGAGAAGAAAAGAACTCTTAACACGTTCAACCCCATGTCGGACAATGCTGGGCGACACTTAACTTTCCCTATAAGCCACACAAAAATGTGAAATTGACAAAAAAAAACGACTTTTCGTTTTATTTAATTATATTGATAAATAGGCATTTTTAACTTACAAAACATTGACATAACCGCAAAAAACTTTATAAATGTGAAGATAACCCATGTCGCCCAACATTGTCCCCCATGGCCTGCTGCGTATGATTATTTGAACTGCGTATGATTATTTGAACTTTCTCCCATTGAAGCCGCGCGGGTCACAGTGTCGCCCACTCCCGACGAGCATCCCGTCCACGCGCCCCCACTCTTACGCCGCGCGCCGCTAGCGCCGCTATCTTTGTGCGCGCGCAATTCTCAGTGCCCCGCAGGACGCTAGGGAGAACGCTAGCTGCGCATTTTTTTTCCCGCCATATCATAATCACGCTACGACTAGACTAGCTTCTGCTTATGATTTCATCCAATAGATTTATATATTTTTATTACTTAAAATGTGTGACTTTGATGATGCCTTTGAAATAACGGAGGAAGATCTGACACAGCTTCAAAACATTGAAATATCACTGCTGAACAGTAGTTTTCGTATTAGTTCAGATGAAGAAGAAGAGCAAATAGCGCCTACAAGGCAAACACGACGAGTACGTATCATCAGATCGGATAGTGAAGACAGCAATTCAGGATATGGGATCAGTACGCAAGAAACTTCAAGCGTTACATCTACCACGAGTCACGAGTTCTTGGAGTGAACCAACAGGTAATCAACGTCAAATAATTCCTTTTACCGAGGTTTCTGGTGCTCCGCTGCATGTCAGATTATCTATGAATAACAAATCGCCCGTCGATTTTTATTCACTCTTTGTGACTGATGACGTGTTTCACAAATAGTGCATAACAAAAACCGATATGCTATTCATAAAATTACCAATATGCCTGAAGCTACAAGAGATTCACGTATTAATCAGTGGAGTCCGACTAATATAGAAGAAATAAAAAAAATGTTTGGCCTAATTTTGTTCATGGGTTTAGTGAAATTACTCAGATTGGCACACTATTGGTCTAAAGATGAAATTATTGGGCATCCCTTTCCGAGAACAGTGATGTCCCGAAACCGATTTGAACTACTTTTGAAAATGCTACATTTTTCTGATAAAGATGATGAAAACAAAGAAGACCGACTACATCGAGTACGCCAACTGGTGGATAATTTAAATGAGAACTTCAAAAACAACTATACCCTTGGTGAAGATATTTGCATTGACGAGAGCATGGTTCCATTCCGTGGCAGAATAATACTTAGGCAGTATAATAAACAAAAAAGACACAAGTATGGAATCAAAGAGTTCAAATTATGCACGATTCCTGGGTATACTTATCACTTACGCAGGAAAAAACGATGATACAAATACAACGCCTACAAACGTAGTCATGCCTTTATGCGAAGATTTTCTCAACAAACACACTTTGTATACCGATAATTGGTACACAAGTGTAGATTTGGCACGGCAACTATTAGACAAAGAAACTCACTTAGTAGGCACCATTCGAAAAAATAGAAGACAGCTTCCCAAAAATGTTGTCGTAGGGTAAGACTACCTATTGTTGGCACTCCACCAATTTATTGGCACGTTGCAGTTATTTATCAATAATAAGGTTACTACTATCCAAGTTACTACTATACAGTATTTTTTTCGTGTAATAAATAGTAGGTTTAACGTTCTATACTACTGGCAACACAGAAATTGTTCCTTTTTAAAAATGGCGTCGCAGTGAACACCTGTTTGCCGTGCTCGGATATGAATAAAATAAACTAACAATACTTAATGCTTTTGCTAAGGTAAGAGGTTCACTAATCTCAATAATTTTTGTAAGTCTTTCGAGTTATGCTTACAGATACTGTTCAATTCGATTATTTAGATGTTTAGCTAGCATTTTCAATCATGATTTTTAATGTTTTGACCCATTTTGTATATTTTTTTGCAGTGCCAACATTTTGTACACAAAATATGAGTCAAACCTTTTTATTGGCACATGTGCCAACATTAGGTAAATAAGATAAATTGACTTTTAAGGCAAAATATACTTTATATTTATTATCTTTTGATTCAGATTTCAAATAAATAATGTCACAAGTTAAGAACATATTTTTCCAAATGTTGGCCCACTGCCAATGGTATGAAAAACCATTTATTAGCAGCAGTGTCAATAATTAGTATTTGGGGTGCCAATAATAATTTAAAAAATATTTTCAGTTATTTTCAAAATGAAGCCTCGTATAAAAAACGTTAACAAAGTAAAGACTGATAAGGTAAAGCGGAAAGTTTAATCAGAAGAAAATTTACGAAAAGCACTTGCAGAAATAATTGCTAAAGGCATGAGTAAAAAACTTGCTGCCAAAACCTTCCAAGTGCCGCGTTCGACCATACAATTCCGGTTAAAAAATCCACAGCATGGCTGTAAACCAGGCCCACCCACAATTTTAAATAATGAGGAAAAAGACGCTTTAGTCAACTGGATCAAAGTTAGTAGCCAAAAAGGTTTCCCAAAGAGAAAAGAGGATTTGATCAAGTGTTTCAGAATTTCTAAAAAAAACTAATCGGACGTCCACTATTAAAAATGGCGAGAAATGGTTTAAATTATTATTTTCAGCCAGATATCCGACCCTTGCTTTTCGTACACCAGAAGCAGTTACAGCTGCTAGCTCGACAGTGTCAGAAAAAGATGTTAGGGGATGGTTTCGGCAAATCAACGACTACTTTGTTGAAAATAATTTACTTCACATACTTTCTGACCCAGGACGAGTATTAAATGGAGATGAAACGAATTTTGTGCTGTGTCCAAAAACAAGTCTAGTTTTGAGTTCAAAAGGAGAAAAAAAACGTTTATGAAGTTGATCACGCCCAGGCAAAAACTTCGTTGACTGTGATGTTTACTTTTAGTGCAGATGGGAATCTTACTCCACCAATGGTAATTTTTCCAAATAAAAGATTACCTGCAGAAATAACTTCTAAAATTCCAGGAGATTGGGGCGTGGGTCTTAGTGAGAATGGGTGGATGAATACTGATATTTTTTATGAATATATTAAGAACGTCTTACATCCCCATCTGGTCAAAATAGGCACAAAATTTCCAATCATACTTTTTGTAGACGGTCACAAGTCTCATTTAACTTACAACGTGAGTGAACTGTGTTCGACTCTGCAGATAGTTCTAATTGCACTATATCCAAATTGTACAAGGCTTTTACAACCTGCCGATGTTGCCGCATTTAAGCCTCTAAAAACAGAATGGCAAAAAACTGTCTTAGAATGGCGTAGAACTAATCCATCTCAAGCACTAACTAAGATTCAATTTGTGCCATTGCTAAAAGCCACAATAGAAAAAAGCATAAAGCCGCAAACTATTATCAACGGGTTTAGAGCAACAGGGATTTGTCCATGGAATGAAGATGCAGTAGACTACAGTAAATGCCTCGGAACTAAAGACACAAAAATAACTAATTCTTCTGGCATCATACGAGATAAAGAGAAATTACTCTCAAAAGAAGACTTTGTTAAATTAGTAGGCAAGAATAACATTGATTGCATAGAAAAAGGAGAGTTAACATCAGAAGAGTCAATTGAATTGATAAAAAAAATCTGGCATTTCTTCCGTACATCATGTAATATTTATTCTAATCAACAACAAAATCTAGATATAGAACCTGAAGTTATAAATAATGTTGAAGACTTTTATAATTTAGACATTAAAAATATGCAAATATTTATTAACGATCGTCCAAAAAATATTGTTAAACCAGAAGAATCCAAGTTACAACCTATCTCAGAAGAAATTGTTTTTGAAGAAATCATAGAGTGCTCAGATGATGGGAACGTGATAATTATAATAATAATATTCACACAACTATCACACAACGCCGTCTAGTCTCAAGCTAAGCAGAGCTTGTGTTATGAGTACTAGACAACTGATAAACATACTTATATATTTCTAAATACATACATATTATAGATAAATTACACCCAGACACAGAACAAATGATCGTGCTCATCACACAAACATTTGTCCTAGGTGGGAATCAAACCCACGACCTTCCGGCATAGCAGTCAGGGCCACTAACCACTAGACCAACAGGCCAGTCAAAAATTGAAGATTTATCACAAGAACCTCATTTTGAATTAATAAACCAGTGTTCAAATACATAATACTCCTGAAGATCAGAATGTAGATTTACCAAAAGCTCAGTCAATACAAATTATTTCAGATCAGTGTAATCCAGCCCTCACAGTTTCATCTATACCCATGAAAAATCTTACTCCCGTGAAGTTAAATGAAATTTTGATACTACCTAAAACCCCGATAAGAAAAGGAGTTAAGAATTCTGGAAAAACCACGTTTGTACTAACATCAGACAAGTGGAAAGCACAAGAAAGTGAAAAAATCAGAATGAAAACAGAGAAAGCAGAAGGGATCAAGAAAAGAAAATAAGAAAGGGAACGAAAGAAATTAGAAAAAGAGAAACAACCAGCGCCAAAGAAACAAAACAAAAAGAAGAGTAAAGACGAAAATACTATTTTCTGAGAAATTTTATAAATTTGATACTGAAGATATTGTCGAAAATAAAGATTTTCTTTATTTTCGACAATATCGATCGGGTGTTAATTGATATAAACAGAATGCAAAGTGGTTATAATAAAACATACACTACAGACGAAATAGAAAAATTTTTGACTGAATTAGATGATGATTGATATCTACAACATACCTAGATACCACGATCTCAAAATGTTGATTTATTAAGATGATTAGTACCTTCATACCAACTTATATAAATAAAACTATCTCAGTTGATTACATTGTTATGTAGTTATAAAGTACAGAAGTGTTTATGTTTCGTTGATGATTTCTGAATGTTTAATGAGAAAAAGTTCCTAAACTATGTTACTGTTCTTTGATAAAAAATTATAGCATTTTTTATTATTATTATTCCAGTATTTTTTTGTTCCTAAGTGCCTAAATTAAGTAAAATACAGGACGAGCCAATAATAGGTTCTGATCACTGCTAATAAAGGGATTTTCTGTGCCAAAGACTGGTATTTGTACTCAACATCATTTATTTCAAAAAAATGTTAAATCATACTGCTTAATCAAAAAAAAAGTGTATTGGAAAAGGACCTCTAGTAGTATTAAAAGTGTTTAAATCCCTTTTCATTGTTTAAAATTATATTATATGAGAAATATTCATAGTTTTCATGGGATAACCACTTAAAGTGCCAATAAATGGGTGTCTTACCTTATTATTTTTTTAAACAAATTAATAAAATAAGTTGACCTACTGCCTATACGACACGCTTACCTGTACTGTGATACTTCGCCACTCGGCGTTGGGTTCATGTAAGTTCACGCAGGCGACGTACGCGCAAGGCTCGCGTCGCGTAAACGTGGTAGCGTTAAATGCCTACTTTGCTTGGTCTACCTGGCCTTTATACCCAATTTCGTAGTACAAAAAATTGAGACCAAGGAAATTTATTCTGCAAAAACAGAAATAATAGAAGAAGCCGATTCTTCCGAAGATGATTGCCTTTAAGATTTTTTTTTTGGTATCAAAAATAAGCTATAATTTTATAATAAAAAATACAATATTGGTGTTTTATTTTCAATTAATATTTAGTTTTTATCTGTCTAGCATATTATGTAAGTGGTTTTCTGGTGGTTTGAAGGATCGCCAAATTTAGTGGTTTTCTGGTGGTTTACGATACCACAATTCGTGATTTCGTTGTAATAAAGTTGGCAACACTGAATTTAACGCGAGCGAAACCGTAGGGTACAGCTAGTACATGCAAATGAATCGTTTCATAATTGACAGAAATATAAACGAACGAATATATAAAAAAACTATACATACAGACGACCATAAAATCTCCTCCTTTCTAGAAGCCGGTAAAAAAATATTATCATATTAGATATAAAGTAACACTACACACAGAAAATATCACAGTAATAATTATAAATGAAATATAACAAAAGTTTTCTTTGAAAATAATATAATTTCATTTAGAATAAAGTAACATTACAAACAAAAAATATCATAAGAATAATGGTAAAAAAGATTTTCTTGAAAATAACAATATAATAATAATATTGAAAAATTAGTTTCTTGTGGCAACGGTACTAAGCACCACGCGCTATTCGAGCGGCGAACCGCGCGGGCGTCGAGTAACCGCCGCCATTACGTTAAGAGTATTTTGGACGCGCGTAAAAAGTTTTTATAACGTTCAAAAAGTTTGTTTAGAAGTGATTACGAGTTATGATATGAATGTGTAAACATATGTGTTATCGTAATATAGTGTCGTTTTGGTGAATAAATGTGTGAATTCATTGTAATGTGATAAAGTGTCAAGGTTATGTGAACGAAAATTATCAAAATGAAAATACCTATATCACGTCACTGCGAATCGGGTCAGTTTTATTTAGTAAAGTAGCAATATTAGTACTAAGCATGCCTTTTAAGTTCTGTCGTTTCCATATTTTCGCAATTTTGAATTTGTAACTGTTCTATATTCGAATGTGTTTAAATTTTGACTGAAAACAGTTGAAAATATTAGGATTAATGCTATTGTTTAGTCACAGCGTCGATTAGAATCTGTCAGGTTACGTACGAAAATGAATCTTTCGAAGGAAAACGTTGCAAAATTTTCTACAACTTTAGAAGAGGCCCGACACGACTTCAGTGTTTTGAAAAGCTAACATCGGTGTTCAGTGATAAAGCCCCATGTCTGCGGACGGACGGTCGAACGGTGGTATTTAGAATTCCAGCGTGGACATACTACTGTTAGTGACAAATCTCGCGAAGGAAGCCCAAAATACGCCTTCACTAAAGATAACGATCATTGCTGTGAGACAACTTATTCTTGAAGATCGTTGTTGGGAATTGAACCCAACCACCATCGGCGACGCGATCTGCACGCGCGAGCGGCTTCTCATACGTCATCGGCAGCGAGGAACGGAGACGCGGGTAGCGACACGGCTGTCCGGCGCACTGCGGACACTCGCTTACACGGACGCCGGCGGAACAGACGACTCATTGGTCCTTCAAGGATCTCGCCGTTTTATCAACAAGATTTCGAAAAGTAACGGTCTTGGAAACTTCAAGAAACTTCAAACACGAAGCTCTTCGTAGCGGTCTTCAGCAGCGATAGTTCCAGCAGGAGTCATCAATTTCCTGTCTTATTTACTTCGCATCGCACCCGCACTCGCCTAGAGGAAGAAGTAATCCAGAGGTCTACGTACGACGACGGCCCGCCCTTGCAACCTTCGAAAGCCGAGTCATCGTCAAGCGAAAATCATCATCATCATCACGATGATTCTGCCAGTTTGGGAGAATCATCGTTACCGTGTGGATGGTATAAACGTTCTGAGTTCGTTCCAATTTTTCCTTTATGTTCTTTGTCTTATTTCTTGTTTAACCCTTACTAAGGCAGAGGCTATTTAAAAACCTCATAATTAAAATGAATTTACTGAAAAACCCTTCTAATTTTTGAGCTGAAATAAATATTATTTTATTACTAGCATGTCTACCTTTTATTTCGTATCTTCATTTTATTTTTCTGTTTATGATAAATAATATCTCAACATATGTGGTAAATATCGATGGCTCCCACGCAGAAGGTCAAAACATTATTTTTAACTAAAATCGTTTTTTTGTGCCATTACAACAATCTTGAATAGTAGTATGTATTACTAAAATCCAAATTTTAATATCTTATTTTTTTTTTTTTTTAAGGTGGGAAAATCATCTAATGACAAATCTCACTCTTGGGTGGAGCGAGAGATAGTGTTAGACTTTTACTGACTAAAAACCCACTCCTGTTCCCTCTTTGCCTTCATCCCGGGGCCCCGGACTTCGCTTTCACTCTACACGTGGCCCCAGTAGGCTTCGACCCTGCTGGGCCCCAACGATTTGCTGACATCACCCAGAGGCGCGCGTGGAACAATACGCGCCGTCGACGGCTTGGGCTCGGTCCGGACAGTTACCGGACGGTCGGACGGCGAGCCACCCATTGCTCGCCGTCTGCAAGCCTGCGCCTACGGTGGCCGGAAATCGGGATCGGAATCCCGGCGGTGGTTGGGTGGGGCGTGAGGACCGTTGCTGCATGAGCATTACTGCTTCGCAGAAGGAGGCGACCGCCTGCCACTCCTCCTCACTCCGGACCATGGCCTGTACCAATGCCCGGCGCGAGAGATCACTGCCGCCGATCGCCCCCACGAGGACACGGCGTTGCTCTGCCCAAGCGGGGCACACCTCCACCGTGTCCTCCGGGCGTTCCACACAGTGGCGACACCCGGGCGTGTCTTCCGCACGAATTCGGTGCAGGAACCTCCCGAACTTACCATGTCCGGTGAGGATCTGCGTCATGCGGTAGGTAAGGACGCCATGTGGTCTCTCCAGCCATTCCTCAAAGAGGGGACTTACCGCCATAATTGTGGCGTGCCCAGCACTGGGTTGCGATAGTCGCTGTCACCATTCCACCATGATATCCCGCCGGAGTTCTTCCCGCCATGCCGCAACTTGGCGCGGCAGCGGAGTTTCGTCCCGGCGTTGCATCTCCACGCGCAGATCGTGCATGCGTGCAAGGACTGTTGCCTCCAGATACCATGGTGGCTGGCCAGCAAGGAGGCTCGCCGCTTCGCGGGAAACTGTGCGATATCCCCGCACCATTCGGATGGCCATGACCCTCTGGCATGCGTTCAGCTTGGCCGCCGGTCGTTTTCGCAGCGACGGCGCCCATACCGGCGCCCCATAAAGGGCCATGGACCTAACGATTCCTGCGTAGAGCCTCCGGCAGGAGGCGTCTGGACCCCCTAGGTTAGGCAGAAGCCGCTTAAGGGCAGCCCCATTCCGATCCAGTTAGGAAGCCAGACGTCGGAAGTGTTCTTCGAAATTCTATCGGCTGTCGAGGACGAGTCCCAGGTACTTCATCGTCTACCCGACGCCAATGTGAACTCCTCCTACCGTTATTTGGGAACCCGGTGGTGGCGCATTCCGAGGGCCGTGAAAGCACATGGCCTCGGACTTGTGCAGGATCCTCTCCACGACTATCGCAACCCCGCGTGTCGCTAGTTCGACCGCCGCCTGGTACGACTCTCCCTGTGCCAGAACCAGCGTGTCGTCCACGTAATAGACGACGCTAACCCCGTCAGGGAGGTCGCCGCGCAGCAAGCAGTCGTACCCGATGTTCCACAAGGGCGGTCCTAGTACCGATCCCTGCGGAACACCGCACGACATCTCTCGCCGTTTCCACTCTCCCTGGTGACCGGGGTAGATGATGAACCTGTCCGTCAGGTAGGCCTCGATCACACGACAGAGGTAGTCGGCCACCCAGTGATACCTGAGTGCCCTCCTAATGCTACTCCAGGGCAGGGAATTGAAGGCGTTGGCGATATCCAAAGACACTGCCAAGACACACCTGCCCTGGGATACCGCATCCCCCGTCGTGAGGGCTCGCACGCGCATGATAGCGTCCACCGTGGAGCGTCTCCTGTGAAAGCTGAACTGGCCGTCCGCCAGATCCGGCCCCACCCGTGCTAGGTGCGCGACGAGGCGGTCTGCAATAACTCTTTCAAAGAGCTTGCCCACTTCGTCGAGCAGCACCATGGGCCGGTACGCAGACGGTGAGTCCGCAGGGCGCCCCTGCTTTGCGATGAGGACCAGTTTCCCCGTCTTCCAGCGAAGTGGGAACTGGGCCCTCTCCAAGCATGCGCTTAAGAGCCCCCTTAGTCGAGGCCCGAGTTCCTCCATGGCCAGGACCCAGGCTTTTCCAGGCAAGCCGTCGGGTCCTGGGGCGGTATTCTTGGCATTCAGCCTTCGTACCGCCACACTCATCTCTACTCGGTCACCTCTGGAACATTGTCGTCGCCGTCGTCATCGTGGCCCACGTCGGACACCGCAGGTGGCGGAGCCATGGGCGTGGGAGAGTGTTCTCCTCGCGCGGGGAACAGAGCGCTCACCACACCCTCCACAAGCTGGGGCCGGAGACTCTGCGTCAGCGGGGGAGCCCAAGGGCGGAGCTTGTCTCGCACCAACTTGTAGGGGCGTCCCCATGGGTCTCCGTTTAGAGTCCACAGCCACACGTTGCGGGCCTCCAACTCCTGCTTTATCTCCGCTCGGAGGGTGCGCTTCGCCGCTCTGTATCCCTCGTACAGCTCCGCCTCTCTAGCCTCTGCATCCGGCGGGCGGATGCAGCGCCTGCGATGTCTGGCGTACCGGCACCGCGCGGTATTGCACGCACTACGCAGTGCAGCAATCTCCGGCGACCACCAGTACACCTGGCGCCGAGCACGTTCTTGCCGGACTCGGGGCATTGCCACGTCGCAGATTTGTGACATGGCCTCCCGGAGCCACTCTGCCTCGACGTCGATGTCGACAGGCCTGTCTGGTGCTTGCACCCAGGCGTGTACCATCGCGGCTTCCAGGAGAAGCTCCTGGTCCAGCTGCTTCAGCGCCCACCGTGGACTACACGGGGTCTGTTGGACCGGCGCGGTCGGGGTCTGGGTGGAGACGTCAAACCGGATGTAGCGGTGGTCAGAGAACGTCTCCACCCCCTCCATGACGCGCCAGTCGACGACACGCGGCGACAGAGCGGGGCTGGCAAACGAAATGTCCACCACTGACTCGCCCCGCATCCGCACACACGTGGGGACAGAACCCCGGTTTAGGACGACCAGGCCTGTCTCCAGTGCCCAGTCCTCCACCATCCGACCCCGCTGGTTCGTAAACCGGGAACCCCAAGCCAAGTTCTTAGCATTGAAGTCCCCGCAAACGACCACGGGGAGTGATCCAAACCCAACGACGACGGCGTTCAACTCCATAAGGGAGTTGTGGAGTTCGGCGAGAGTTTTATTCGGGGAGAGGTACACCCCGACCACAGCCATCTCCCCGAATTAATATCTTATATGAATAATGAGTTTTTTAATGGATAATGGTCTTAACATTTAAATGCTTCCGCGCATAAAGTCGCGCGGATAGTTTCGACGGTATGCTCCGATCGATTGGACCGCGGGCGGCCAATAAGAGCACAGTACCGACCGCGACGTCAAGTCGTATGTCAACAGTGGAGAAGTTTGCTTTTTAAAATAAAACAATCGATTGTTTATGTTATTGTTTATGTAGTTTTAGGAGTACTAGTAATAGTTCTAGTAAAATGAGTAACGTACGTGCTTCCATGATTATGAAACTAGTGTTAAATGAACAAATAAACCAAAATAGTGAAATAACGGTCGATGACAATTTTGGAAATGGTAAGTTTTACTGATTTGTCTTATATTATATTTATTTAACTTGTTTATATGTGTGTTACGAATATAATAGTTAGTATGTGATAGTGTTGAATAGTTCTCAACAAAAAAAAAACAAAGATTACAACCATTCCGACGCATAACGTCGAATATGCGCTGTAATCAAACCTTAACAGTGGTCAGTTACGACTTTATACTACACAACAATTTAATTCTAGGAGTCGTAACTTATACTTACGACCATTTGCGATGTTTGAATATAACGATGAATAAACGTATAAAAACTTATCATAGACATACCGCTTTATGCTCCGTCAAAAAAGTAAGATACGATTCTCTGCTTTTCAAATTGTAGTTCAAATATCATTAAAATTAACTTTCTAACTGCTTCGTTGGTCTAGTGGCTGTGAGCATGACTGCCGGCTACGAGGTGTCGGTTTCGATTCCCGGGTCGGGTAATATATTATTGGGCTTTTCAATTTCAAAATTCTCATAACACGGAGTCTGGAATAGCGCCTAGTGTTTGACAATAGGCATTACAATAGGACTGATAACTGGCGAAAAGTGGATGGACTATAATGTTCTCCTATCTCTAACCTCTCTAAACTCTGCCTATCGCTTTGGGGAATAAAAGCCGTGATGATAAGTTTGATTTATTTTAATTGTCTAACTCTCTATATATTTGTATGGTTTTTAACTAATTGAAAAATTGTATTTTTAGAATAACGGTACCACTTGAAGCTGAAAACCAGTGGGATCAGTACAAGACGATGTTCGCAATCTTTTATTAATAGTACAACAAGCATTGACAATAGTTTTATACCAAGTATTACCGAGGTAATAAATAATCCAACCGCAATTTTACCCTCAACTTCATCCCCAATACCAAATGAAAGCCCTACAGAACGAATGGATTCAGAGCCATGTGTTGAAGAATTTTCACACGAATCAGCTGATATTATAGAACCTTCACTGGACATAACACCAATGGGCATTAACGATTTTTTGATGGCCACTTTGACTCCACTATTCAGAAATTTATCAAGTTGTGATGATGAGAATTCATCTAGTAGTGTTAGTAGAGCCAATACACCACAGCTCAGTAACGCTTCAAGTCAGGACTCTTCTGTCTGCTCATCAAGTGAAAATACACCGTCAGCTAGAGTTGCAAGAAGACGTCACCGTCGCCGTGATGAGTGAAAAATATTAAACGAAAATGTTTAAAAAATTTAGGAAAAGCGTATTTGAGTAGGAATGGAGTTAAGAGATGAAAAGATTTTAAAACAACCATGTCCGGGTACTTGTCGTCTTAAATGCTTTCAGAAGTTTGATGCACACCAACGGGAACGTATATTTAGTTCTTTTTGGAAAATTGGAGATCACTGTCGACAGTGGGATTACATCGTCAACCACACCGAAGTAGGCGATACTAAGTATCCTTCCTACGACGAATTTTGTGTCTAGACGTAAGAGAACTGTTAAGTATTGCTTACCTTTTATTGAATCAAATTCTGACTTACCTAATAAAGTGTTCGTTTGCAAAACGATGTTCTTAAATACACTTTCTATTGGAGAGAGAACTGTTCAAACAGCTTTGGCGAAATGGCGCTCTGGTGGTGGTTCTGTTTCCCCTGATCGACGCGGTGGAACTAGAACTATAGTCTAAGACGACGAAATAAAACAGGGTGTTTTAAGGCACGTCAATACGTTCCAGCCCGTTGAATCACACTATGTACGCAAAGATACAAGCAAAATTTACTTAGACGGCGACCTTACATTTACAAAATTGTTTTCTTTGTACAATGAGTGGTGTATAAGTGAAAATATAACTAAAAAGGTATCGACAGTTAGACAGTATCGTGATATCATAAACCAAAACATAAATATATCGTTTTACAAGCCAAAAAAAGACCTATGTAACGAGTGCCATATATACAATGCTAACAAAAATACTATCACGGAAGAAGAAAAACGAAAACAAGAACTTCATATAAATAACAAGATTAAAGCTAGGGAAATGAAGGCAAATGATAAAAAAGAAGCATTGGAAAGTGGAGGTAAAATAGTTACAGCGTGTTTTTTATTTCCAAAAAATATTAAACTGTCCTCATGGCAATGTCGGTTTATTTTATTATAAACGGAAATTATCCATTTATAATTTTACAATATTCGACCTAGCGAGTCAAGAAGGTTATTGTTACATGTGGCCTGAAATTAATGGAAAACACGGGGCTTGCGAAGTAGCAAGTTGCTTATCCAAATTCATTGATGGTTAAGTTTTAGACGGTACCAAAGAATTTAGATTTTGGTCGGACAACTGTGCCGGTCAAAATCGTAATCGTATTGTTTGCTTTTTACACATACGCAGCAAAAAAGTATGGTATAACGATAGTCCATAGGTTTTTAGAGCGAGGGCATACACAAAATGAAGCGGATTCAGTCCATGCTCTCATCGAGAGAAATGCAAAAAATAAGCTTATATATACCCCTACACAATGGTTTGGCTTAGTCAGATGGTCAAAAGTAAACCCTCCAAATTATAATGTCATCGAAATGAGTGTTACAGATTTTTACAACTACAAAATATTACTAGACGGTAGAAACTGGGCTAAAAATACTAAAAAACTAAAAGTATTATGGACCAAAATTAAAGAAGAAGTTCAAGTAGTGTCAAGCGAACCTTATACTTTGAACTATCGTTATAATTTTGAAGCAGAAAATGTCATGAGTTTGATAACAAAAAAAGCCTATTCATCAAGAAATAATAGTTTAATAGATACAGAATTATTGGAACCATGTTACTCTTATAATTTACCTATTACATTGGCCAAATTTAATGATTTACTAAGTCTATGTCAAGGACGTATAATACCCCAAGTGTACCATAGTTTTTATCAACAGTTGCCACACAGTGGTACTGTTACTGAAGAGAACAGGAGTGATTCCTCTGACTAATCATCACGATACGATAGTTTATGTATGTTTTTTTTTTATTAAGTTTTGAAGAGCCACACTGCCAGTTTTAACTGTGTTTGTTTTTTTTTTTAAATAAAAGTTTATAATAACGTGACCTGTGAGTTAAGAAGACTGAATTATGTTCCTAAGATGAGAGTTATTGTAATAAAATTGATTTGAGCTAAAATTTTACGGTGGTTTTTATTCATCAAGAACCTTATTACGACCCCCTTTTAGAGAGATCTCTAAAAGGGGCTCGTATTACGACTATATGCGATAACGACTACGTGCAAACTATCGTATCTACGATAGTTTGCACGTCGTATATAGTCGTAATTCAAACTTACGACTTTATTCGTGGTGTTTGTATCACGTATATAAACGCATACAGTCGTAACAATAAGATACGACTTTTTTTTAAGAAGTATATGGTCGTATGTAAGTAAAACTAGTTTTTTTCGGTAACTACAACTCCTTATAATATCCAGCGCCTGGGGATACATTATTTAACTAATAATTGACAGGTTAGTGCAAAAATATCTGCTGAAAATCTTTTAAAATAAATTTTATCATTAACGTATACCAAAATTGCTCTCCTGAAAAGTGTTTTTTTTGCCTTACGACCTTATGCGTGGGAGGCGTCCATATATGCACTCTGCCCGTCAAGAGTAGCAAGTTACAGTAACAGTTTCCATTATACCTACTTATCTAGGTTATTTTGCTACGCAGCACAGGCCTGTTATACGCAGATTTTTGAGTATTTTTAGAGGAGCTATCAATTTTACTATCGTTGTAGTACGAGTATGTTACACTTTAATGTTTATCATAATCTCCACGGTACATGGATAAGTAGGTACCTACTGCAACTTGACGTCTATCGGAATTAAACAATTGATTATAATTAATCTGTCATCCATTACTCCTTTATAGTGCGCTTTATAATTATATATTGCGAGTTTATAAAAAGAATCATATATTGAAATATTTATTTATTTTGCATTGTTTTATATGTGTATAGTGAAACAATGAGCGTAAGTGAAAACGACGAGATAGAGAACAATTTGAGGCAGTTGTTTAGCTCTTGAAAGATGAAAATAGTGACATTGAGATTTCTAGCAATATCAATGTATCATATAGTTTAAATGACATGCTGGATCAAATGCAAGCGGTAAATTACGATGTTGATGAAATCAAGAGTATCCTGACAGGAAACATACAAACAGGACCACAACAAAATAAATCAACCTTAATGCAGGGACAAACCAAATCAAGAAATTGGGAACGAGCTACTGGTTCGTTCATAGAGAAAAACTTTGACGAAGATTTAATGCCATCTAAGGACTATTCAAATAAAAGTCAACTTCTTGATTACTTTCGCAACTTATTTCCAGAACAGTTATTGGACTTAATTGTACTAAACACTAATCTTTATGCAAAACAAAAAGGATCAGTAACATTTGTCGATGTATCCTATGATGAGTTGTGTGCTTTTTTTGGTATGGTTATCTTAATGGGGCTTCATCCTTTACCACGCCTAGAATTGTACTGGTCAACTGACAAATTCTATGGCAACCCCGTCATTCAAAAAGTAATGACCTGTAAAACGTTCAAAAAAATATTAGAAAACTTACATGTACGCAACAATGACGACATTCTTCCTCGAAGTCATCTGGGGCATGATAAATTGTCCAAAATCAAAGATATGATTATTATATTGAACCGCACGTTTTCAGAAAATGCAACGCAATCAAAACATCAGTCTATAGATGAAAGCATGATTAAATTTAAAGGTCGCAGCTCTATTAAACAGTATATGCCGAATGAGCCAATTAAACGAGGATATAAAGTATGGGCACGCTGCGACTCCAAAACTGGTTATTTGTACAATTTTGCCATTTATAAAGGAAAAACGGACAATAAAAAAGAATCAATAGGGCTTGGTCATAAAGTAGTATTATCATTATGTGAAGAAGTGGCACAAGGCACCCTGTTAGCATTCGATAACTTCTTTTCAAGCCTGCCCCTCTTAGATGCTCTGTGCGAAAGGGGTTTATTTTGTGTTTGTACATTTCGAGTGAACCGAGTTGGGATACCTATAGATGATAAGTGCTTGATAAGTGCTAAGATACTTATAGATGATAAGTGAAAAGCCCACAAGAAAAATAGAACAATTAAAACCTGGAGAATTCATGTACGAATATGATTCCCCGATATCTGTCATCAAATGGCACGGCTCGACCATTTAAAGTCTTCGTATCCCATCGACCGGAGATCTAAGGGCATAAACTGCGTTAAGCGTGCCTCTCGCGTGTCCACACAAAACCGACCCGCGCGTGCACACGCTCGTGAGCCCGTCGGGCGCCCGTCGCGTGATACTTCCGTGCAACGGGGCACGCATGCACGCGACGTGATCACGCATCACGTTGGACGGGTCCACGCGCGAAGCCCGCTAGCGGGTGCACGCGCGTGCTTGTTCAGTTGACAGCGCTATCTCGAACCGACCGCACGCGCGTGCCCGGCCCATAACAAAAAATGACAAATTTTGATACAGAAAGGGTAATTGTTGAAGTTCAGTGTCGTCCTGCCATATGGGACCAATCTAGCGAAATATTTAAAGACCGGGACGCTAAATCAAAAGCATGGCTAGACATTTGTACAGTACTGTTTCAAAATTTTGATGACTGGAGTGCAGCAGAAAAAAACATACAAGGTAAGTACCTACACTCTTTATTTATTTTATAATAACGTAGGTTAGGTAAACTATTCTTTGCGCCAAATTTTTATTTTTAATAATCTATGCAATTAGTTATATATAATTAGTTATTTCAATTGTATTTGTGTCAATTAAATGTTTTCAACAATTAATCCAACTATAAAATTAAAACTCGGAATATTTACAATAATTTACCTATGTAAATATAAAATCATGCTTATATTCAAAACTAGTGCAGAGATACTGCGTATTTCTGAACATTGTGAAATTCGTGTGAACAATGTCCCATAATATTGGTATGGTTTTATATTGCTCGATAAATTCCAAAGTTCTTTCTTTCGGCCACGCGGTCGCCGCCATTTTGCGCGTCACGAGACAACCAGTACCTATGTTCACGACTGCGAGCTTCACACTACTTCACACTATCGGTGTATTTAGGGTTCAAAATCATTTTAGGGCAGAAACAGTGGATCGGTAGGTAAATAAATAAAACAATTATCAACTAAAATATTTATTATATTGGTTTTAGAATTGGGCTAGTAACTTTGTAAAATAAGCGTGCGTTTTGTAGTTTTGTAGGTTTTTCTTTGACATCTCTCAACTTTAGTTTACAACAATCTAAGTTATTTGGTTACATCCGATGAATTTAACAAATAAAATCATTAGGTATAGATATTATTAAAATATGCCTGCTATGTTAATAAAAAATGTGTGGTAACAAACCGTGAAAAATCAATTATTGAATGTACATAAATTATAAAAAAGCCAACTATCTTCAATAAATACTGCGATCTTGCCATGACAGCTGTCCGTCTGCAACGAAATAATCTGCGAAGTTATCGCGTAATGTATACGAATCTCTGTGGGTATTTCCAATTAACCCCCGAACTGAACGTATATGGTCTGGTATAATGACAATATCTGTCTGGTATAAGTCATTAATTTGACTTCTTGATCTTATAAAATTATGCAAAATACAAATTGTTTTAAGAAAACAAATTGCTTTGTCTTTTCCAACGTTCAATGGACGATGGAGTATGCGAAATTTATTAGCCATGATACCAAATGTACACTCAATATAACGTCGCGCCCTCGTTAACCTATAATTGAATATTTTTTTTTTGTAGTTTAAATCGAGAGCTCGAGCATATGGCCGCATGACATGGCTAGATAACCCGAATGCTTCATCTCCTACAATAATATAGGGCAAAGCTGCGGTTGCAGCAGTGTTGGTTGGTTTATCATTGTGTATTACGGGCAATGCTTTGGCAGGAGGAATATCTATTAAGTCATTGTTGATTTGTTCGTACAATCGGCTTTGTGTGAAAATTGCGGAGTCAGATTCTTTACCCTGCACTCCCACATTTATATAGGTAAACTCATAGTTGGCGTTACACATTGCAAGCAGTACAATAGAATAGTAATGCTTATAGTTGTAATAGAGGGAACCACTATGTGGAGGTCTTATAATGCGTATATGTTTTCCGTCTATTGCACCTATGCAGTTAGGAAACTGGGCTTGCGTTAAAAAACCTTTTTCAGTCTCTACCCATAGCGCACGGGAAAATTTTGGTATACATTCTTCCTTTAACCTTTCAATTATAATTTGACAAACTTCTGTTACTATTTTTCTGACCGTGGTTAGTCCTGTCTGATACGCCAGATGAATATCGACGAAGGTATGTCCACTAACTAAATATCTGTAATAAAATAAAATACCTGTGTTATTGTTTCAGTGAAAAAGCTGCAGCAAAGATGGAAAACTGCAAGAGACACTTATATAAGAGTGAGGTCTACTAAAAAAAAACTTAAATCAGGTTCCGGTTCCAGGGCAAATAAAACATACATTTACTATGACATGCTGTCATTTTTAGATTCAAACTCGAATACTCAAGGAGAAGAATCGGCAGACGATTTTAATCAGTCAGTAGAGCAAAACGCGTCACCGAGAACTTCACAAAATAATACGATTATTGAAGAAGATTTGATTAATGTACCTAGCACCAGCTCCAGCGTTACCAAAGAAACACGATCTTCCAAGAAACGTAAGTGCGAATCGCCAACTGATTTCGAATTAGAGTTGTTAAATTGCGTGAAGAATAACACTGCAGATAATATGGACGAAGACTTGAATTTTTTTAAGTCATTATTACCAACTGTGAAAAAATTGAGTTGCTTTAAAAAATTATTATTTCGTACAAAAGTATTAGAAGCTTTAATTGATATAGAAAAAGAAATTATTATTACCATTGATGACCTTTCATTAACGCAAAATACGGTAACGAATGATTTAGAATCCTTAAATATAAGATCAGACACGAACAATGAATAAATAGGTAACAAGAAAGACTGAAGATTTGATTAAGACTGTTTAATTATTAAGAACAAAAGAAAGAGAAGAACATGAAGAACTATTTAAGTTAGTAAAAAGCGCAATTTTATATTTATATTTTTCTGGTCTCATGTGCAATTATTATGATATACAAGGGCATTCGCCAAAAGTTTACAAGCCTTGAGTGTAATGTTCATAAGGAAAGAAACGGGGTCGATTCGGACACTTTTATCTTAAACCCTATTTAGGGTCAAATAAAAAAGTGTATCAATAGACCCCTTTTTTTACTTAATGGACCTTTTTTTTGAACCTACTCATAACATTGCTCCTTCATATATCCTCTTCTTAAATTTAATCTTTTATGTAGTAAACTGTGATTATGATTGTGATGATAAATAAGAATTTAAAATAATATTAGTACCCGATCTAGTAATAGAAGGGAATAATTAATAAGGGAAATATTCGTATGTAAAAACTTGCAATCAATATGCGTCATTATAATTAATACTTTGTAAGGTAGGTATATTATTATAATTAAGACATTTAGACTTATTGTACTGTTTTAACTGTTATTGTGTTTTTTTATTTTAAACTTGAACCTGTGATTTTATTAGTGTATTTCAAATGAATAATCAAAAACTAATTGTAACGTAACGTTTATGCAAGACACTGTGATGACTGTTGTGATTATATAAAAAAATAAGTAAATAAGTAGGTATAGATAAAAAAAACGAAAACGATAAAACTGTGTAATTTAGAAATAACAAAATATAATTAATAAATGTAAGAAACTGTGATTAATATGATGATTAATAAGTGTGCGGTTATGTGTTTCGGCCCTAAGAACAGAGTGCACCACATCAAGAAAAACATTTTAAGCCATATTCAGGTGTCACTGCCGAAACAATAAGAACTTCTTCTTCTTTCTGGCTTGATGTGGCTAAACAGTAGTGTGACTTACATAAATTGGCAAAAAAATATGAGTGTTCTAAACTTTTGTTAAATAATGACTGTTTTTTTTACATGAATAAAGATGATTATTAATATCGAAATGTCTTTACTTACCGCAATGTCATTGCAAATCGTTCCATTGGTGATACGATTGACGTAGATTTCAATCGTAGATTGTTAGTCTTCAGATAGGGCTCCAGTTTTGAATATAATTCATCATAGACTTGTAATGAAACTTTAAAATATTTGAAAAAAAACCTTTCATTTTCTCTTAATATACCAAACTTCACCACGAATTCCCCGCACAGTAACCTAGATTCAACGTACGGGCTTACTGGCTGGCGTCTTTTTTTGGCAATTCGTCGTCGCCGTCGTCTTGATAAATAATACAACATTAATTTATCCATAATTACTCGACTGTACACCTCCAACGTCAAAATTGTACTGAGAAAACTGACGCGCCAATGCCCGCGCATAAGCACGCGAACGTGCTCACGTGCGTGCACCAGAAGCGTGGCCCGCGACGTGCTCACGTGCGTGCACCAGAAGCGTGGCCCGCGACGTGCTCACGTGCGTGCACCAGAAGCGTGGCCCGCGACGTGCTCACGTGCGTGCACACGCGTAACGCAGTTTATGCCCTAATAAGAATTGCAATAGAATATTCTGGTACTTACTAGAAGCCGCAGTCATTAATTCGTATATACTATATCGATACCGTCATGACACTTGTGCTCATCGTGATTTTCGTTTAAGACTTGGAAGAGCCTTAATTAATAATTACAGTTCACGCAAACGGATTGCATCAACTCATACAGTTAAAAAGAGGGATCTTTTTGGAGTTCCTAAAGAAACTCGCTTATCAAATGTGGGCCTGCATATGCCGATTCCTACAACCTCAAAACGGTGCAAATTTTGTAGCACTAGAGCAGCTCCCAAAAGAACCAGTTATATGTGTAGAGTTTGTAGTGTTCCCATTTGCATTTACCCGTGCTTTGAACTTTTTCATTGTGATGAACATTCCCATTTGCATTTACCCGTGCTTTGAACTTTTTCATTGTGTTGAACAATCTATTTGCTGAAATTGTGCTACTGGCCAATACCTAAAAACAAAAAAAGGCCAGTATGCTGCGCTATTCGTTTGTTTTTTCATCTACATGACTTCTACATATCGTACCCTCAGTGGAAAATAGGCATAACTGAATTTACATTGAATCATCGATTTTATCATATTTGAAAAGTACGTTTAAAGATACATACGCAATTTTTTTTTCATATTTTTCTTGTTTAATTTGACGAATTAATTCAAGAAAATAGTTTTGAGAATTTATATTCCATCACTTTTTTTCTTAAGGATTAGTAGATTATGTGATATAACGCAAATAATAAATTAAAAAATATGACATATTAATTAATAATATGTTTATACCTAAAATTTAATGTAGAAAATAAATAGTAACAAATATTATGATTTAAATGCGTTTGCTTTTTTTACATCGCTAGTCTTGTATACACGATTATCTTTTTATTCGTTATATTAACTAGGTAAGGAAATTATCTTAAATGCGCTTACTTAACCAAAAGATAAACTTAAAAAATAAAAACAGCAGTATGACTGTTTACTTCTTATGAACTTAAAATAAATTACAATAATAACAATTACTGCTTTTTTCCACTAAAAACTTTCCTTTACGTCGAAACATAAGACTACAAACTGCAGCACGGCTGTAACATAAGAATTATTACTTCTTTCTTCCACTAGAATATTTTCATTGCACCGGGACGTAAGATTTGATACAGCGGCGCGGGAGTAGACAGCGGGAACATAAGCGTGAATACGTCGATGCAGGGGGGAGGGGGCGGTGCGTATCCACGCGCTTGACAGTCAGTGCCCGTTTCTAGGTCAAGGTAATAGCTGCGTTTACGCATTTGCGAAAACAAAACAACAACAATTGAGTGGTTTTTCTTCTTATTTTAAAGTAAAGTGACCTGAAAATGTATAACCGGACACAGCACAGTAGGGCGAGAAGAATTTTGAAGTTAATAGGTAAGTACATTTAGATTTAATTCTTATAAAAGCTAAAAATAAATTATTCCACAATGACGTGTTTACTGTATAATCAATAACATTGAGCGACTGTCGTCCGACCTTTGTAACCGGAACCAAAACAATGGTTACACATTCTGAATGAATGAAGGTGCAGTTTCCTCACGATGTTTTATCTTACCGCCAGCTAGTGGTTCAAGTAGTATGTAAGTGCGCTAGACAATTACAGCAATCGTCTGGTCTCAAACTAGGGGAACCTATATGAATGATTCGCTGTCTATTATTATAAAATTAATTTCTGTTACTAACGTGTAATTTTATTTCTAATTTGTAAAGACATACCATAGATGTTATAACAAAATGTGTATTTGTAAATATTTATATTAGGTACATGATACTTTCAAAATCGTTAACTAGGTATTATTGTTTAATCTATACTAATATTATAGAGAGGTAATATTTTTTTGTTTGTTTGTTTGTAATAAATAGGCTCCGAAACTACAGGACCGATTTTAAAAGTTCTTTCACCATTCGAAAGCTACGTTATCCACGAGTAACATAAGCTACTTTTTATCCCCGTAAGTAGGTACCACGCGGGCGGAGCCGCGGGCGGAAGCTAGTATATTTATATAAAAGTAATCGATCTGTGTCCGAAAAAACCGACACAAAGTTTGTTCAACCCGGGAATTGAACCCAGGACTTATACCACTAAACTAACGAGGCGTTATATTTATATACTTACATCTAAAAATCTCAGCCATATCACTTTAATTACCTGGTCTTAAACTAAGGATTCTGTAAAGGATTTGGCAAGGGGTACGTACACTCAGACCCAAGTCAGTTTAGTAAAGTTTGTTTGTCCGACCGGGAATCGAACCCGGAGCCTTTCGTCCTATAGACACTAATAATTGTGGCATCGAGGATGTCAGACAAAGAATAATGTCTTACCTTAACTTACCTTATTTTGTGAGCAAGACGTCTTTAGTAACAACTTAATATGATATTATTTATATTACATTTTATAATAAAATAATTTATTTACAGACGACGACACAGAAGCAGAACAAACATCTGGAAATTATGAAGTCAGTCGTGGTGATATTATGTACACCGCGCCGTCAACAAGTCGAAGTAGCAGACGACAATCTACAGTAAATTACAGAATTAGTGAGTCTTCGAATGAAGAGCCATTTTCACCACCGGTATCTGAATATTTACCAAGTTCGAGTCCTAGTCCGATAGCAGACTTAGGCAATACTTTACCATCTTCAATATTGAATGACTTCGATTTTAGTTTGAGAGATTGCTTAGGTAATTCTACACTTTTCTCTTCTCCAATTTCCACCACTCATAATAATTTAATTTTTATAGCGTCACCTACTGTCGTTTTTATATCTAATCCTCAAAAAACAATTTCTATGGGTAACAAAGACAGTTATGAAAATTTAGCGGTATCATCAGGAAATTACATAGAAGGAGTTAATCCTTTGCCGAATGATGCCGATCTTGAACCCGTATCCACGTTCTGGTATAATGCACCACTTCCTGAAAAGAGCATAACTGCCGCAGAACCTGAAACAGAACCTACATTTACTAGCCCTACAAGAACTCTGCTGACTCTTGAAAGTACTACGGTCATGCTTCGTGAAGCAGAGCCTGCATCCATAGCATGTCGCGACGAATTTCCGTTAGTTGAACATAATACTGCCGCAGAACCTGAAAAAGAACTTACATCTACAAGTCTTGCAAAAACTCCACAGACTCTTGAAAATACCCCGGCTATACTACCTGAAGCAGAACCTACATCCATAACATGTTATAACGACGAAACTCTTCCAGTTGGACATAATACTCTCACAGAACCTGAAACAGAACCTATATCTACAAGCCCTGATAGAACTCCACCGGTCTCTTCAATTGCCACAGCTATAGTTCCTCACTCAGACCCTCCAATCATAGCCTGCCACGTTGAAACTCTACCAGCTGGATATAATTCCACCACAGAACCTGAAGCAACGAATTCTCGTCCAGTGTTAGTAACTGAAGCTAATACAAATCCTAGAAAAAGAAAGCGTAATCCCGAAAATAGGTCTCAAACACAAAAAAAAATCAAATTAAATACAGGTCAACAGCCTCAAAAACAGATGCAAGAGCCTTGCAAGTGTAAGCTTAAATGCTTTGAAAAAATACCCAGCGACAGGAGGTTGGTAATATTTAAGCAATTTTGGGCTTGTGGTAACCATGAAACTCAATGGCAATTCATTTTGAAAAACACTGAGATTATAGAACCTAAAGTTATGAAAATTCAGCGTAAGCGTGAACGAAATCGTACACTGGTTTATTATTTGCCGTCAAAAAACGATGTATGCCTTGTGACTAATTTGAAAGTGTGCAAAACTATGTTTCTTAATACGCTAGGTATTAAAGAAAGAACAGTTTACACTGCCATTGATAAATATGCTAATGGGGACCAAATAACAGACCTTCGAGGAAAACATACCAATAGACCTCATAGAACAGCCAGCGGAACAGAACAGAGTGCAATTCAACATATTCAGTCCTTTCCTTGTATCGAATCTCACTATCTTAGACAAAATTCCAGCCGTCAATATTTGTCACAAGACTTAAATATCTCAAAAATGCATCGTTTGTACAAAGATTGGATATCAGAAAATGAAAACTTTCGTAATACTAAAGTGGCAAGCGAATATCAATATAATCAAATATTTAATACACATTTTAACCTTTCTTTTTTCCGGCCGAAGAAGGATTTGTGCAATTTATGTAGCAAATACGACAATTCAACTGAAGAAGGTAAATTACAACTGAAAGAGGATTATGACAGTCATATAAAAAATAAAAACATCATACGAAATATGAAGGATAGTGAAAAAGAATCAGCAGATCCTAATGTGAAAACTGTAGCTGTTTTTGACTTGGAAAAGGTTCTTAGTTTACCGCAATCTAATGTGAATATTTTCCATTATAAAAGGAAATACCCCGCATACAATTTCACTGTGTACAATTTAATATCCCGTCAAGGGTTTTGTTATCTATGGCATGCACAAATTGCAAAAAGGGGTGCGAATGAAATCGCTAGTTGCTTATTACACTTCATTAAATCTGAAGTTAACAGGGGTATAAAGTCAATTTCACTGTATTCAGATAATTGTTCGGGCCAGAACAGAAATCGGTTCATATTCGCGATGTATATTTATGTATCACGTGTATTGAACGTAGAAGTTACACACAGGTTTTTACAAACTGGCCACACTCAGAACGAAGGCGACTCAATGCATGCCTGCATCGAGAAAAATATGAAAAATAAGACATTGTACTCGCCTGACCAACTGTACGAAGTAATCATGAATTCAAAAGTACAAAATAAGTTTGTAATTAAAGAAATGAATCAAAATGACTTTTACAACCTAAAAAGTCAAGTCACGACAAGCAAGAATTGGTCACAAGACACAAACGGGCATAAAGTATTTTTCTCAAAAATTAAAGAAATCAAAACAAGTCCCGATGCACCAAATAAATTATTATTTAAATATGATTTCGAAAGTGAATATTTGGTACTAGACACTACAAATCGTACGACGACGACGCGCACACGCAAATCAAATAATGCCAATGCTGTAGATGTTAATGAACTTCCACTTGCATATGCTCAATTGTTACCTATTTCTGACGCGTTGTTCAAAGACTTAATTAGCCTGTGTAATACAAATGCTATACCTCTACATTACCAAACATTCTATAGAAATTTGTTACCAGCGACTGAATCTCCAAATTTGGAGGTATTTGATTCATCTGAAGAAGAATAACTTTACTAGTTCCCGTATTTTTGATCTCATTATTATTTTAATTTGAATTTTGTTGAATTTTTATATTCATACGTATAAACATATTGATTATTAATAATTTTAAAACAAAAGGTACTGTGAAAGTATCAAAGGTCTTATTTTGTTAACAAATTATGCATGTCATGTTACCATAGATTTGTATTGAGAAAATAATATTATTTTGTTACATTTATATCCCTTCATTACCAAACATTCTATAGCCTAGAATGTTTGGTAATGAAGGAATTCGTAGAACGAAGATAACGTAGAAGGGAACAAGAATTTTTTGATTTATTGCTTAAAGAAGGTTTTTTTTTGTATTTTTATTTGTTGATTATTTTAAAACAAAAGGTACTGGCAATGTGTAAAGTACCTTGATTTGTTAATAATTTTTGCTTGTTATCTTAGATTTTTATTGAGAGAACATAATATTTTGTTGTACGGAGCCAAGAAAGAAGTTATTTCGTTAATTGTTACAAATCTTAACAAATGATCTACTGATTAGTTAATCATTTAAAAAAAAGTCATTAGTGGTAGTAATCTTCACCGAAACTCCACATTGCTGAATTATTACTGTCAAATTTTATTGTTGATAGTACGAACTTTAATTGTAGCCAAAACTATAATTATAATTTGCCTGAAATAAAAAAATAATGAACACAAAAAATGCATTTCCTTTTTTTCCCTTTAGTCATAAATATTAACTCTAAGTAATATGTGTTAATATGCAGCTAACTTTTCTTTAACATAATAATGGAATAAGTAATTATCTTTGTTTATTTAAGTTACCTTAGCAAGCCCCTAAATTGAAAAATGGGGTAAGTATTGCTAATACATTTCAAACATAATTGTAATAAAGGAAATAATGTAGTAATCTTACTTATACTAGCATAAATGTTTGTATTTACAAGTTCATTACTGCTTTAATACAACATACTTTTTGAAATATTTTTTCTTTTCTGGCAAAGTCTGGCATACATTTTGATACTCAGAATCCTGTATTTCATTACATTTTGAAAAATAGCATAATATTTTTTTTTTACAATTCCTAATAAACTATAAACATTAGTACTAACCTAAATACAACACGCAGTGCAACTTTTTTTTCTCCTTTTTTTGATACAAGAATAATTCTTCTTCGTTTGAAAATAAAGTAAATATGCCCATAAATTCAATTTTTTCGCCATACTGAAAAATCACCATTTTCGTCTTATGCCTTTTTTCCACTGGGGGTACGATATCAAAACATTGTAAAATTAATTATAATAATTTATTACGAAAAATATTTTCAAAAAATCCAAAGAAATTGTACATAATAAGTTTACAAACAGTAGTAAAAATCATGCAGACTCAAATAGAGGAGCAATTGAATAATTACAAGAATTCAATCCTCGAAAATGTGAGAATCAAAGCCCTGACGGCCGTGCCACGAAAACAGCTGCCGCGCCTAGCCTAGCCCGTCTTCGTGAAGACTGGGCGTGGATTATTGTTCAGTGATATATTTTTTTTTCTGTAATCATTTATTGTGTTTGCTTACAGCTTCTCAATATTCAAGTAATGTTTTACAAACTAAGACTACCCGCAACGGTACTCGTCGATTTATTTTTTGGAAATATTACCTGACGAAACATTATCGCTAAGGGATGAAGGAATGAGGCCAGTGACAACATGTGCGGAATACGGTCACAAACAATCGTTGAGACATTTTTAAACGACGAGGTAACGTTGTATGACTTATACGGTAAAGTATGTGGTGGGGAATTATTCACTAAAATTACAGATCTATAAATGGAGAATTTCACGCTGTTGTTTAGTTCACGAAAAGTTGTGTTTTTGTTAATTTTAAACGATGTAATAAAATCTTATTACTAAACATATTTCATATATATATAAATAGTTGTTTTTTTATGATTTACGCAACCAATAGAAGAAAAAAAAAATCTCGCGTTTACTCAGCCATTCAAAAGGTGGAAGCGCGTCGAAAGTCGGTAAGCTAAAATTCAAAATCAATGAAGTGGTAGAATGGAAACAAACTGTCAGATTACACAAATCAAAGAAACAGGCAGAGTGCAAATTTTAACCACATGTTTTTTATTTAAATTGAATTTTTTTTTGGTGGTATTGTATTCTACAATGCTTCGCGAACATGAAACTGTATACAAATTTTACGTAGAACTTCCAGATGCATGGGGCCCGTGTAAGGGTTATAGCAATATTTAAGTGAGTGCAATAAATTTACTGCAATTTAAGTCTTTTAGTGACAAAAATCATTTTCATAGCCTTATATTTCTTAATATTCATTTTTTCTGCTTATTTAGAAAGCTTTAATATATTACCCATCTCGTTTACATAACTCCTTCGCTTCTTATCTATAATAGCTGATCGCTCGACAACATACCGTTAAGTACCTGCGCACCAGATGTTTCTTTGTTCGAACCGTTGAGTCATCCGTAAGTACTTGTTCACGTTGACTCGCGGGCGCGGTCACGAAATATCAAACATATGGCGTAATATCTAAGTGTTCACGTACGAAACGCACATGCGGTGTAAGTAGCGGGCAAGCTAGCGACTGGCGCGCGCGCGCCGCTCGCGTCAATATCAAACGCGTGAGATGTTTGTGTGTGTTCACGTCGAACTAGCGGCGGAGCGCGCGATTCACTCGCGACGTCAGGTAAGTTCAACCAGTATGAACTTGTCGCTAGAAACGTTAGCGCGTCTTCATCATGTCTTTCAATACAGAAGAGTTTATTAGTGCTGTTCAGGCTAGAACTCCGATTTGGCAAAAAAAACACAGTCATCATATGAACAGAAATATTCTCAATAAGTTATGGAAGGAAATTGCGGAATTGTTTCCTGATATAGAGGGTGAGTAAATGAAATATTGTGGGTATTTTAAACGTTTTATTTTTATATAGGAATATTATGATAGACTACTAAAGATACAAAAATATTACAAAGATGGCGACGTATATATTAAACGATTGTTCTGCCAAAAATATGTCGTGAATAAACTCCGAATTTGTTTAGCTCGATTTGATGGATTGTTGTTTCTTCCAGTTTGTCGCCTTTGGTGCCGACTTTCAGTTGTTAACTCATCATTGCAATTGTAACCATCTATATCAATTACAATATTATGCAATAAGCAAGCGGTTTTAATGATCAGGCGTGCATGTTGTTATGGATGAAATGAATAGTGTCACGACCCAGGCTTACCATGGTTACAATACTTACGAATATAACACATCAAATTATGGAAATTAAACTTTAAATATAATTAACTACGAAAATACTTTTTTTTTAAACTCACCTTATAGTTAAAAATAGTCTTTCTTCGGGTTTTATGCTTTTATGAAAATTTGTGTCTTGTTTTGAAATCTCACTCCTTATTGAATCCAATATGTAATCAAAACAGTTGACAGTCATCCTGGTATATCCAAAAAATCTTGAAGGATGTTCTCTCAAATTACTATATAAAGTATGAAATTCCCCGTACCGTTCTCTTTCTTTATTAATTTCGTGCACACCAATTCTAATTTTTATCATCTCCCACTTTAGGTATGAATTTTCGGTTAAAAATAAAAGATCGTCGTCCATGGTTACAATCTGTGACAACACGTCACACCCGCGCAAACGCCTGGCGGCCAATGTGAACACAAACCCGCCACGTCTTCACGACCGCACCCGCCACCGCGCCCGCGCTTTCCAACGTGAACAAGTACTAACTCATTAGCTAACTACTCACTATTTTATTTGCATTTTAAAAACTTGCTTTTTTGTTTTGCGTTGGTTAAGAAAGAAAGAAAAACTGTTTATTCGCGCGAAATGACGCAATCTTAAAACTAGCAAACAAACAATCAATTAATAGGGAAGATATGCGTCACATCCGCGCAAAACGGCCGAACGCTCAGCATAAAGCTGTGGCCTCACGCATTATGCGATGAACTCACAGCGCTGGTTTTCAGCGTGGGCCGGTGGCGGTGTCGACATAAAGACGCCCGAACGGTGCAGTAAACAACAAGATTTGGATATAAAAAGGATATAAAAATACATATGAATTATAAATTATAAATTAAAAGAAAATAAAATTAAACGAAATAAATAAGAATAAAAAAATAATAATAAATAACGTGACAAATACATTAATATAAAGCGGCAACACCACGACGCGCCCGAGCAACTTGTTTTTGTAATCTGTGGCAATTTGCACACAGACGCTAATACGTGATTGGACGCGACCGCGATGCTGTTCACAAAGCACTTTGACAAAAGGATATGACCGAATGTGACGAAAGCTATGATGGTTTTGGAAATTCAAATGATTCTTGTAAAGTACTATGATGGTTAATGTTTGTGACAATGTTTAAAGTATTTGTGACGGGATTTGAAATTAGATGAACTCAAGAGAAGCGAACACGGGGACAGGTAAGGTTGATCAAATTGTTCACTCACATTCACATTGCTTTGTGGAAAATTCCAGGAATAGGTTATTATGAAACAAACGGGACGAATGAATAAATATAATTAATTTATCTGTAAGTAGATCAATAATGGATTACCCAGTCAACAAATATGAATAGTAGTAAAATTAAAGTTATATATTAGGCATTGTAATAAATGTGATCTAATTGTAAAAAGTGTAATAAAGATAATTTTAAAACGTATAATAAAGATAATTTTTAAAACGTATAATTAATATTTGTGTTATTTGTAGGTTCCTAGCATTATATTTAAAAATAATATGGCAACGCAAACCGACAGTAGCGCAACACAACACAGGGACAAGACATTGAGTGCCAAGCCGCTGGAGATCCAAACCAAGTACTGCAGGTCATGACCCATGAGGTGACAAAAGTTTATTGTTGTGAAAGTTGTGCCAGCAAGAGTAACTTTTTATGGTTATATTTAAATGTTTGTATTGATTTCAGGCCTCGCATCGGTGGAGGAATGTTATTCCAGATCTTCGTCCCAGCGTACTTGAAGGAGCCCCTAAATGCTGCGGTTTTGTGTCGCGGCGCTGATAGTGGAGCAACCACAGAACGAAGACCATACTTGTAGTGTGTTTGTCGCCAAGTAAGTTTATCAAATAGATAGCGTGGCTTTTGGGTTGTTACAATGCCAAACAGCAAACTAGCCAAATGCAGCCTACGCCTAGCAGCCATTTTCAACATTTTCAGTTGATTTATGTATGGAGTCACATGACTCCTACGTGGGACATGTACACAAAAGCGAACACATGCATTCTGGATGCGCTGAATCAGTCTGTCTGTCCTAGCAAGCAAACATGGCCCATAAACCGTGTCACAGTAGTTGAGTTTTGATAAGATTAGGCTGTCAACAAACAGCTTACGGAGTGGGGTGCTAAGGTATTTTCGTATCCCATACAAAACCTTTAGCCTGTAAAAACAGTGTCTTAGTGCACTTTTTATATGGGCCTCAAAGCGCAGCTCTGGCTCCAGAATCAGCCCCAGGTTGCATGTCTGCTCTATACGCTCAATTTCCTCTCCCCCAATCATGACCTCAGGCTTGGCTAACAGTATAGCAGCAACTTGTTTCTTTGTGCCCAGCACCATGAACGATCCAGTTACATCAGCGCTATAGAGGATGTACAGAAGAGGACCCAAAATTGATCCCTGTGGGACTCCCCTCATCACAGGAAGCGGGGGGGAAGATATAGTTGATCCATCTTCCCTATGAATTTGCACAAACTGAGACCTATCAGTTAGGTAGCTATTAAACCAATCCACAGCGTCTCCGTTGAAACATAGTATGCTAATTTTGACAACAGCAGATTGGTATTAATTGCGTCGAAAGCCCGTGAGAAATCCAATAGGACCAGGATCGAACCCTCCCCCTGATCACGTGCCTCAAGGATATTGCCCACAACATCAGCCAGAGCCGTTGCAGTACCTCTGCCCTTCCGAAAACCGGACTGGAGGTCTGGAAGAATGTTATTTGTTTCCAGATACTCAATAACTTGTGAGTACACTACACGCTCCAGGATCTTCGAAAGGCAGGGCAGGATGCTAATTGGCCTAAGATCCTTCATGTTGGCTGGGTCATTGGTTTTCGGGATAGGGCGCACCATCGCACGTCTCCATAGCTTAGGGAAGGTGCGCGTCTCAATGGATCTGTTGATGATGTCAGTGATGGCTTGCAAGGTAGTTGGCAACGTGAGAGACAACATCTCCAGACTGATACCATCAACACCCCACCCTGTGCATTTGAAGCTAGACTCCTAATTATCTTCAAAAACATTATCTTGACTGGTTGTAGTGAGTGAAAACTCAGCCGGACCGTGTCTGCAAGATTTGAAGTAGCCTATTTTTGAGGTATTATCGTAGCAGTTTCCAGGGACGTCCAGAAATGCTGCATTGATATTTTCCGGGTTATCAAAATGACTAGGTAGTAGTTTCTGGCTGTGGTCTGGAAGCACATCTGATTTCAGATTTTTCCATAGCAGTTTGGGATCCATCTTTTGCTTGTTGATTTTTTTGGCAAAGTATGCTGTTTTCTCCCTCACTAACGCGGTGGCCGCCTCATGCTTAAGATCCAGATAGTACTGCCTATGAATCGGTTCTCTAGTCGTATGATATCTGGCTCTAGCTTCATCTCGCAATTTGAACATCAGACGTATATTGTCAGTTATCCATGGTGTAGGCGGTCTTCTGAAGGTCCTACGCTTAAGTGGAGCATGAAGATCAAATAGCTGAATGATGTATGAATTAAAAGTGTGCACCATAGCGTCAACATCACTTATATCCCCAATAGTTGACCAAGGTATCATATTTAGATCAGCATTGAACTGATCTTGCAAGATGTCGGAAAAAGAGCGGAATTCGACCAATCTAGGCTTAACCTTAGGCTTTCTGAAAACAGCCTCGCATGTGACAAATGAGTGATGACTGAGCTCACTGATATGATTCACCATAACATTTCGCGTTGAGGCATCAGTGCATATAATGTCAATGAGCGAACTGCTGTCTCCCACGAAGTGTGTTGCGGTTTGAACAAGCTGAACGAGGTTTGAATAGTCCAAAAAAGCTGTCAGCTGTTTAGCTTTTGAGCTGTTTGGATCTAATAAATTGACATTCAGGTCACCCAACAAAACCAGATTATCATACGGGGCCATGGCACTAATACTGGCAGTTATAGCGTCTAAAAATACCGCCAAATCCTGCCAAGGCGGACGATATGCGGTACCGATGAGAAGCTTTTTTCTATTTATGGTTAAACCCAACCAAAACTGCTCCACATTAGGATCTTCAGGATGAGCTTTTACCCTCACGTTTATTCCATCTTTGATGTAAAAAGCGACCCCTCCGCCACGTCCTCCACGTATAGACACTGGTCGCGGTATGTGCCTTAGTTTGTACCCTGGTACACTAGGAGCTCGGTCCTGTTCGCCTTTGCGCAACCAAGTCTCATTAATAGCCATAATGTCCACAGAATGGTTTCTCATGGCTATCAGAAACTCATCTTGATTTGTGCATAGAGAGCCTGCATTCAGTAGACCAAACTTGATATATTTGCTAGGAGCCATGAGTGTAAATAGTTGTAAATATTAGATATGTAAGTGTATGAAAATAGAACCGATAAGTGTATATAATATTTGTACATATATTGTAAGCAATAATAATTAAATATAAGTGTGATATGTGAAAGTATTGGGCACTGTTTGTATGTGTATTTGTATAAGTATATGGTACATGAATATGTGTTGGTGTATGAACAGGAGTGGGCTGGGGTGAGCTTATTTGGTTAGGAGAACTCAACCCGACTATGTGATAGGCACAGGCAAAGATAGTCATATAAACTATTAACATAAAATTAGCTCTCGCTGGCAAAGTAAATTGAAAATGTAAATAAAATTGTAATATAATATGTAAAATATAAGTATATATATATAGAATTAAAAATTGTTCAAAGAAACCTGCAGAGTTGCAATAGAGCAACATACAATAACAGAAGCAACGCACATCTTCACCTATGACAACTATGAACAACAAAAGAATAACACAAAAAACAACAGACTCTAAATAAAATGTTAAGTGATTAAAACTAAACTGTAACGACAGGTCCAAAGACACGGGAGATGTCTGTTTCAGATCGTATTCTATGGGTAGCGTCTCCTGGCTTCCTTCTGGCGAGAATGCGGCCACGCTTGATCCACACAAACTTCCAATCAGCGAGACCAGCAGCGTCACGCGCTCTGCGAAACAACTGGCGGTTGGTTCTGGTGAGCCGCTCGTTGAGAAAGAACCGCCGGGCAGGGCCCGGCATGTCGAGGTCGGCTGTGGTCGCGCCGCGCCGCACACGTGCGCTTGCTAGCAGCTTGTCGCGCAGATCCCGTCGAGCCAGGCGCACGACAATGGCGCGCGGCCGAGATTCCAACGCCCCGGCTGAGCCTGTCGCGTTGAGCTGCCTACCACCGACCCGCTCGGCGCTGACAACGTCGCGCTCCTCGAGTGTGACGCCTAGCTTCAGGCTGATGACCTGTATTATGTGAGCTGGGTTGTCAGCCGTGGCCTCCGGTATATTTGAGACCTCAATATCATTCGCCAGAAGTTCCTGGTCCCTATCGTTGAGCTCCCGCTTTAATTCCTCAATAATCCCTTCGACCGCTGGCTTAGGCGGATCGGAGGCCCGCTGTTCCAGAGCATCCAGTCGCGCCTCTAATTGGTCGATACGCGCGCTGCAGGTGCTCATGGAAGCTTTGAGTCCCGCCATTTCAAGCTCCATCTCCCTCCTGAACACCTGGATATCTGCTCGCATCGCTCGCAATTCCTCCATAATCGAGTTTGCGTCAGGGGCGGTGAATAGGGGAATATTTTGGCAACCAAATTCAGTAGAGGAGGTATCTCGCGGCGGAGTGTCATACCTGACTGGGCTGTCAAGTTTAGAGCCGACCACAGTGATGACTGGAGTACAGATTTCCTCCACCGATTTTTTCGTTGTACTCTCCGACGCGCCTCTGACGGGGGTATCAGCCCTGTTGTTTCGCACGACGCCCTTTGTACATTCAGGGCAGCGCCAGCTAGCTGATAACGTCGCCTTAGATGGAAGGCCGACGCAAGCTCGGTGATAGTGAGCTTGACATTTACCGCATTTAACGCCCTCTTGCGTCGAAGTAAAGCGGCCGCATCCTCCGCACTTGAGTCCAGGCATAATGATGATGTTGAGACTACTTGTTGACTATGTGATACTAGGTCAACGCTCTAGATGGCGCCAGTGGGGACCCAATATAGATCTGAGGATCAAGAGTCCAACAATTATCCTAGATGGCTCTGGAGCAAATTAGGCTGCTCACTCTATTAATTACAATAGAGGGTACCAAATTCTTTGGCCATAAAAATCTACTACGCTTTTCGGTGGTTTTATGTATTTTAAACTCACTATTTATAGTTCACTTTAACAGATGTCACGCTACTTTATACTGTGTTTATTATTAAAAACTTTTTATTCCGCAAAACGTGTTATTTTATTTATCAACATATAACATATGGTTCGCTTGTGAGTATGCCTTTGTGTTTTATCGCTATGTCTGAAGAAAAAAATGAAAAACTTGTAAAAAGACGTAGCTGTATGAAATCTAAGCTCACCATTTTTAGCAACTACAACACAACACATGGTTCAAAGTTGCAGCGAACTTGTAGCTTACAACTTTTAGATTTAGAAACTAGATTTAATAAGTTCGATAGCTTATAATGTGGATTTCGACAAATTGCAGTGTAACATCGAGATGTAGGTGGAGGACCCCGCTGACGAGAGCGAGGAGCGTGAGCAGTTCGAGAACCAGTACTATAAGCTGGTGGCAATGGCGCGGAATTTACTCGGTGCTCGTCCCCAGACTAGTAGGCTTCAGGACTGTTCAGTAACGGGTCACGAGGATGCACAGGAAGGTGGCTTTAAATCCAATTGCGTTAGATTGCCAAAAATCAATCTACCATACCATAATCTATTTTTCAAGGTCACTATCAACACTGGCTTGAATTGAGAGACAGTTAGATTTCACTAATTAATTCACGGTCGGACATTGACAACATTAATAAACTGCATTACCTACGTGCTTCTCTAATAGGTAGTGCGTTGCTAGTTATAGACCACTGACGATTTTAGAGCTCACAATTATGAATCCGCTTGGGACTTAAAAGATACGCCAACAAAAGGTTGCTCGTAAATAATCATGTACAGGCACTATTTAATATTGAACACATGCATAATGAATCATGTTCTTCTATTCGTAACCTCATAGACGTCACAAATAAAAACCTTCGTACTAACTTAAGGCCAAGATTTGGAATTTAGTTTTCAAGATACCCTCATAATTCATATCATGTCAGAAAAACTTGACAGTCTTACACGTAGAGAATGAGAAGAACATCGGAACACATTTGACAATCCATCTTCATTGGATTTATTTTTAAATTTTCTTAGCAACAGAGTTGACTTATTGGAAACTTTACAAGAGCATAAAAAACATAGTAATAAAGGACAACATTCAGAGACTACTAACTCAAA
Source organism: Mythimna pallens (assembly GCA_961205895.1). Classification (NCBI taxonomy): domain Eukaryota; kingdom Metazoa; phylum Arthropoda; class Insecta; order Lepidoptera; family Noctuidae; genus Mythimna; species Mythimna pallens. The sequence goes on from OY540824.1 coordinate 5,897,095, forward strand.
CACAAATGAAAATAACAATAAGAATAAAAAATTCAACAATAATAAAAATATATTTACATGTCCTATATGCAATCAAACTCATTATTTATTCAATTGTGAAGCTTTTAGAGCCCTGACCGTTGAAGCTCGTATGCAAAAGGCCAGAGAAGAGGTCTAACTTAATTGCCTTCGACCTGAGCACGTAGAATCAAAGTGCAATCTTGTTCCCAGCAAATATTGCAAGAAAAAGCACAGTACGCTGCTTCATTTGCATGAGGTACAACTCCTCCTGAGCCAATTCTTCCCGACAATAATTTTGTCGGTTCAGCTTATGTTCAGCAGTTTACTACTCCTCCAAATGTTTTGCTTACCACAGCGATCGTGAGAGTGGTCGACAGCAAGGGAGCCCTGCACACTGCCCGAGTGCTGCTCGACAACGGTAGCACGGGTAACTTTGTAGCTGAGTCACTTTGCGGTAAGCTGGGTTTGTCGAAACGTAGTGCGAGCGCCACCGTGACAGGTATAAATAATAATACTTCTCATTGTACACAGTCTTGCAGCCTCACCTTTATGTCAAATTATAATGACGACTGTAGATTTACTGTAGACTGCCGTATTTTGCCTCAAATCACGGAAGAATTGCCATCTTCATTCATTAACATAAAAAACCTTTCTCTTCCATTGGGAATAAGTTTAGCTGACCCATCTTTTAATACACCGCCAGCTATAGATATCTTATAGTTGGAGCCAAAATATTTTGGTCCGTATTATGTAATAATTCTATTGACTTAGGTAAAAATCAACCTAAGTTATATGAAACGAAACTGGGTTGGCTAGTGTCAGGGTACGTTGCCCGTCATAAGTCACACTCTTCTTCCCTCATTTGTCATTTTATAAATGAGTGTGCCAATCCAGACTTTTCGTATCTAACGAATCTCGTTTTTCGTAAAAAAATTTCGGACGCAACTGTATTCACGAAATTCAAGAATGCCTGATCATATCGAGAAACACGATCTACCAGAATTGGCTTCTTGTTCTGTAGTGATAACTAACAGTCATTCTGATGTAGTTTCTATTCCTATATTAATTAACAATTGATTTAATTTTATTCTTTTAAAAAAAAGATCAATAACAAATCTACAAGGTTCATACATACATTCCATCGTGAAGTGTGGATAATACGGGGTCAGTGATGATAGCGAACAGAAAAGACAAAGACAGAGGTTGCAGACTTATCACGTCATCTTTCATCTGTAACTCTACAAGCGCCCTGTCACATCGAACTTGTTACTGTGCTACCTAGCAAATCTACCCTATATAATAAGTCTACCCTGGCAGCGATAAAACCCCAAGAGAGCCGCTGAGATAAAACCGAATAAGGAAACCATAAGGAGGTCCTTTCATAATATTTGCCCCCTTCCAGATGTTTGAAGTCTTCGCTTCAACCCGGGCAGCATGTTGGGAGTTGAACCCAACAACCATCGACGACGCGGTCTGCACGCGCGAGCGGCGTGCTCATACGTCATCGGCAGCGGGGAACGGAGACGCGGGCAGCGACACGGCTGTCCGGCGCACTGCGGACACTCGCTTCCACGGACACCGTCGCGACGGACGATACCTCTCGAACTTAATTTAAAATCATTACTGTTTGTCCGGGTCGTTGTATTTTTGCAATATTGATTTGACGACAATATACCAAAACTATATAGGAATACAGTCCACTTATTTTTTTTTCCTCCCACAGTCTGACTCGCAATGCCAACAAAACTAACTTCATCACTTTCTCCGTCTCCAACCCTTCCCAACCAAAACCCCAATCTCTATTAAAGCCCATTCCTGTCCCACATTATCACATCTTAATTATAAATGTCCTAACTTAAACTCAGTGGAACAAGTTAGGTATCTTGGTATTATCCTGGACAAAAACCTAAATTTCGGACCACTTAATAACACTCTCACCGGTCGTATACGTAAGCTTATATATGTCTTTAAAACCCTGCGACATGTAGCTAACCCTTCTATTATTTGACTGGCCTGTTGGTCTAGTAGTTAGTGGCCCTGACTGCTATGCCGGAGGTCGTGGGTTCGATTCCCACCCAGGACAAATGTTTGTGTAATGAGCACGATCATTTGTTCTGTGTCTGGGTGTAATTTATCTATAATATGTATGTATTTAGAAATATATAAGTATGTTTATCAGTTGTCTAGTACTCATAACACAAGCTCTGCTTAGCTTGAGACTAGACGGCGTTGTGTGATAGTTACATACTAGATGTAATCTAGATGTAATCCATATTCGAAACGTTTACTTTGCTCTTTGCCAGTCAATCCTCATATACTGTATCTCTTGCTGGGGTGGTGCTGCAAAGACTACACTCATGCTATTCTAAAAGTAGCTACATTCAGACCGATTCCTTTCCCAACTACCGAACTCTATAATTCGTGCAACTTACTCAATGTTAGACAACAATATATCCTACATATGGTCCTATTTCAACACAAAATAACTCCTTTCAAGCAGATCTCCAAACGGTGTCAATTCTCCGGGTTTAAAAGTCAAAATGGGTGTACCACAAGGCTCAATATTAAGTCCTTTCCTCTTTTTAGTATATATAAATGATCTACCGCATCTATTAAAAAAACAACCACATATTGTATTGTTTGCTGACGATACGTCGTTAATTTTCAATAGACGTTCCACAAATCTTGATGACGTAAACAATGCTTAACAGCAAGTCCAAAACTGGTTTACTGTTAATAATTTAGTATTAAATGGAAAAAAACTAAGTGCATAAGATTTGCGTTACCGAATGTTAAAAGTAATTACTCCGACATAGTATTGAACAAGGAGAAACTCGAATTCGTCGAGAATACGGTTTTCCTGGGGATCACGCTTGATTAGAGGCTACAATGGGGTCCTCATTTAACATCTCTGGCAGGTCGGCTTAGTTCAGCAGCATAATTATGCTGTCAGAAAAATCCGTCAATTTACTGATGTGGATACTGCGCGACTAGTTCATTTTAGTTACTTTCATAGTATCATGTCTTACGGTATTTTGCTATGGGGACGGGCTGCAGATATAGAGTCTATTTTTATTCTGCAGAAAAGAGCTATCAGAGCCATATATAATCTTCGCAGACGCGATTCTCTTAGGGAACTATTTGAGGAAATAAACATCCTGACGGTCCCTTGTCAATACAATTATGAAAACATTATGTATGTTCGGAAAAATATTCATCTTTTTACTAAGATAAGTGGCAGGCACAATTTTAATACTAGGAACAAGAATAAATTAGATCAACCTCGGTTCAGATTGGCTGAAGTACATAGTTGTTTCATGGGGTACTGTGTAAAATTTTATAATAAAATACCAGTGGAGATTCTTTCTACAACTGAATGAGTCCAAATTTAAAGCATGCATTAAACGCACACTATGTAGACAAGCGTATTATAAACTGGAAGATTATATCCTTGATAAAAACGCTTGGCTAAATGCCGGTCCTGCTCCGCAGCCACAGCCACTTTTACCTTCAAATTAGTTTTTCTTTTTTTAATATATTTGATATATATAAACATTGGAAGAGATACTACATATTCCCCTTTTTGTTTTGTTGTTTTCGAAATATTTTATTTTTATTTTATTTGTTTGTTTCAATAGAGCTTATGATAATTTATTATTAACTTATGTTTGTTTGCACTTTGTTTTTCAAGTTTTGTGAATGTGAAGTACCATGGAGCATTTTTATTAGGTTACAACTTGTTTGACATTACGAGCATGGCAGTTGAGAGTTTGTCATGCTCACCCAAATGTCTCGCTGATGCTCGTGAACGGGTGCCGTCAGTTGAGACTGGTCATCTCTTTGCTGCCAGTGACTTAATTTCAATTTCTATTTTTATAAATTAGTTTTTATTTTATTTTTTATTTTAATTATTTTTACATATCTACATTGTGCTCACATATTAGAAGCGACAAGAAATATGTAACCAAGATTTATGTAACTCATAATATGATTTAAAAGAGTGTCCATGGAGTTTCTTGCACGTTCTTCTCCATAGAGATCTACGCTTTGGAACGTGCAATTTAGCTTCACTTGTATTTTTTTTTTTGACTGACCGACATTCTGACAATTCAAAAGTGCCTGTAATTGGTCTATTTGAAATAAACGTTTCTGATTTCTGAACGTAGTAAAAACCTTATGTGCACTTTCCCACCGACACGTACAGCTTTAATTAAGAAATTTGCTTTTTACCTTGGCCCATCACTTTATAATATGGCCCATCACTTTATAATAAAGTGAATGCAATCATTCCTATTTATGGCCTAAAATCCAGTACCTGTAAAAAGACTGTTTCGCTCGTACCTACGGAATCTTAACTTTGACTAAACAGAAGAATTACTGAAGAAGTAAATAGCAACACAAACATAAATGACACATAACATAACAAAAAAAAACTAACACGCATCACACTAATAACAAATACACTCTACACAATAACTGTTATACTGAACAAATTTTTTTATTCGTTTTTCTCATTTCATCTTTCTTTAATTTTAGTTTATAATTATTTTGATTTAGTGTTTTTTTTTTATTAGTTTATTTATTAGTGTATCTTTGTATTTACATTTTAACCCTTTCCCGGGCATTGGCAAAATAGTTGCCACTCAGGTAAAAAAAAATGTGTTTGAAAAAAAAAAATTGAAATGTTGAAGACTTATTCAGTGCCTTTAATAAAATCCATAATAAAAAAATACACAATAAATGTTGATTTTGACTAGATATACTTATTTATTTTTTATTAAATAAAAGTAAAACGGCTAAACGGGCAGTCTTTTTCCGCAGGACACACCGTCGACGAGCCACGATTCACAACGAGATTCACAATCAAATCAAAATGATTTACCACAGATGTCGCCAGAAAATACAACTTAGCAACGAAATAAACGTCCTAAAATCAACCCTAATAAAGAGTTGATATCCGAAGCATTGAATATTTTGAAGAATGTCTCCCAACGACCAAATGTGACAAAAGATGAGGATGGTTTATTTGGAGATTATATTGCCGGTCAGTTAAGACAAATGGATCGACAAATGAAAGCTATTGTGAGACATCGGATCAACAATATAATATTTGAAGCCGAAACTGGATATAGATCCGATACATTTACGGATTTTGCAAGACCAAGTAGTGTTTCTAGTTCACACAGTCATCCAGGATACTTACTATACAGCATCTTCACTTCAACAGACGGTTGTAAGCCCTTCTACAAATAACTTAACTTCTTCTGAATACTCTGCCCAAACAAACCCAGATCCACAAACAATTCAACCTTCGTCATTAGAAACATTTGCTGAAGAATACCTAGCTCTAAATCCTTCTGATAGTGTTATAAAACTTATAAAGTAATCTTCAAAATATGTTATAAATATTTAATTTTCTTTTTGGTATAATAAAGGTAGCGCTATAGGTAGCCCCATTAAAGTTAAATTTAAAATTAGTGTTGACTATTCCCTTCACACGAGTAGAGCTTGACATATGTGCGAAAGGAATAGCAACGTTTTAATTTTAGTTTACTGACACTTCTACTGTTACCAATAGTTAATATCATGTTATTGGTTTACAAAAACACATTTCTTATTTTGTTAAAAACTTTATTATACGAATCACAATAAAAGTGTATAATTGTGTGTAATTTACGATTTTAGATTTAATGGATAATACATGGAACTACTTAATGATTAAAAATAATATTGATTATATGAGTTTTAATTTTATTCGACTAATGGGCGTTTATTGGTTATATTGCCATTCTAATCCTCCGACACTAGAAAGAAAATAATGAGTCAACTCCACTCTTGTATTCTCAGCGGTCACTGTAGTATCCGAGGTTTGATTGTCTTCTCCTGACATATTATCTAAGCAACTGTCGTTTTCAAGATGTCTACGCCATTCACCGGGAAAGACTTCTCCTTGATTATTTTCAGTGTCGTATTCGTTTTGCTGAGTTGCAGCGGTTCGTTTGATATAATTAAATAAATGTATACACGCCAAAGTTACATTAGTAGCTTTTTCTGGAATTAGCTGAATAGGTCTATGAAAAATCTTAAATTTGTGTGTTAACTGCCCAAACACGTTTTCAACTACTCTTCGCCCTCGACATACGCGATAGTTAAAAACCCTCTTAGATGATCCCATTGTGTGATTACCATCATAAGCCTTTATAATATGGGGTTGCAGAGGAAACGCGTCATCACCCAAAAAAAAAATACGGTACTGGTAGATTCCTTCCGGGTAAAGGGGTTTTATGTGGTATATTCAATTCATTATCATTTAACAATCGACATAATGCTGAATTATTAAAAACCCCACCATCTGAAATCCGACCCTGACATCCCACATTAGCGTACAAAAAGTTGTAATCAGCATCTACTAAAGCAAAGAGCACAATACTGAAATATTTTTTATAGTTTATATAATCACTTCCACTTTTTGGGGGACATTGATGTTTTATGTGTTTCCCATCCATTGACCCAAGACAATTGGGTATTTGCCATCTTTTTAAATATTCATCTGCAATTTCTCTCCATCCTTCCTGACTCCTTGGAATTTTCACATAATCTGAAAGTCCTTCAACTAAAGCATCACATACTTCAGGAATAATGCTTGAAATTAGTTGAGGAGATACTTTAAAGACGTCGCAAAGGCTACTAAAAGAATTTCCTGAGCTTAGGTATTTTAACGTTATTGACAATCTTTCCACTGGTGAAACTGCTTTTCTGTAATTTGTGTCTTGTTTAGCTATTTTGTGTCCAACAATATTCAGTAAATATTCAAAGTCGGTACTGGTTAATGACAGGAAAGTCTTAAAAGAAATGGGTTTGTATAGAACCAAGTCGTCTTCCTTTAAATCACTTAATCTTTGACAAGTACTGTATTTATTGCGACTCATTAAACTTGGTCTAACCCAACACTTTCGTGTGTTGAGGGATCCACCGATAATAACTCCACAAACTGCTATTATTAAATCACTGTTATCGTCCTCCTCCATGTCAATTAGGTACTGAAAATACTACTTCTGAATTATTCGAAACACACACGTCCAATCTCTACGACTATTTGGCAATTACTAGAACACCACATGCCGCGGCTGTCGTGCCGCCGGCATTGCCGCCGGCAAAGTCGTTCGGCTTGTGGCGCATCCACACATGCCCGGCGGCACGGCCGGCGGCATGGCCGGCGGCCGTGCCGCCGGCATTTGCCGCATCTCAGCCGCGGCACGCGCGGCTTTTGGTTGCCGGCGGCAGTTTGCTTGCGGCTTCGATACGGAGTGGTAGTGTTGTCGTATAATTTCATAGAAGTAAATAACGAAATGACAGAATTTAACTGGGATGATAGTGCAGTACTTTTATTAATAGAAAAGTATCAAGAAAATGAACCATTGTGGAACCCAAGGCATATGGATTTCAAGAATCGCAACAAAAGAAATGATGCTATTAGGGATATTGCTTCTGTGTTCAACATAGCATCATCAGAAATTGAGAGAAAACTGAAGAATTTATCCAGCCATTATTTTCGAGAAAAACGCAAATATGAAGAATCTAAAAGGAGTGGATCTGGACGGGAAGATGTTCAATTGCCGAAATGGTTTGCTTATAAGGCGTTATCATTTCTTAGTGACAAGAATGCACCGGTACCGACTCTGAACAGCCACGCACCTATTGTAAGTACCCATCAAATTTTTATAATCAAGTAGACTAGTTGGTCGCCTATTGATCGAAATTCGACCATAATTAATTTAAAATACATATTTCATTAAGTAATATTTTCGTAAATAGGGGTACAAAGATTTTTTCTCGCGTATTAATATTAGATACCTACTACCTACAACCCGGTAACAATATATAATACCACGGAGAGCGGACGAGCATACTCTCGTATTTGAGCCAGTCGGCAAAACGCTCACCGAAAGCGAAGTATTCGGGAATAAGCGCTCATCAAGAGTGTAGGTATAGGCGTCATCAATGGTGACTGTATACATGTAATGTTTATAAGCTTGGTTTTTAGGGTTCCGTACCCAAAGGGTAAAACGGGACCCTATTACTAAGCCTCCACTGTCTGTCTGTCTGTCTGTCTGTCTGTCTGTCCGTCTGTCTGTCTCCAGGCTGTATCTCATAAACCGTGATAGCTAGAAAGCTGAAATTTTCACAAATGATGTATTTCCGTTGCCGCTATAACAACAAATACTAAAAATAAAAATGAAAAAATATTAAGGGGGTCACCATACAATAAACGTGTGAAATCGCAAATTATAACTTTGTTATTTTATTATTATATATTTGTATGAAAAACAAAGTTATTTTTTGTTGTCGAAAAATGTTTGTATTTTGGCTAGTTGTAGGTAATAGATACGTTCATTTTTCATAGATAATGGTACGGAACCCTTCGTGGGCGAGTCCAACTCGCACTTGGCCGGTTTTTATTAAATATTTACATACTGATTGGATATTTCAAAACATAATGTTAAAGCTTGTTTGCAATTATTTATAAGATTTCCTTTTTATTTTCAGTCTTCTCAAGTTAATATCACTCCCCAGACTACGCTACCTTCGACACGGAGGTCACGAAAGCGAAACAGAGGGAGATCCTGAAGTTGATGAAGCTTTGCAATTACTAAGGGAGATTACATCTAATGCAAGGCAACGCGATGATGCTGCTATATTTGCAGACTATATAAGTAGCAAGTTGAGGAAGATGGATCATTACACGATGTGTACAGTACAACATCAAATCCAGAATATTGTCTATGAAGCAGAAATGAGAATGGGTCCGATGAATTTTGATACCAATAATACTACTCAGCCTCTTCGTTATCAAAATGTTCGTCCAGGATACTTCACAGGCCAACCTACAACGTTAACAATGTCACCATCGCCCTCAACTTCGCGCTCTTACTCTGTTCAATCAGACTATGAAATGCAAAATAGCCCAGATGTCAACACAAGTGACAGTCTGTTACAAGTCTTGGAAAATAATTTAACCGAAAATAGTGTTATAGAAGTGTTAAGAAATGTTTCTGATTCCTAAATAAAACAATTATTTGAATAATCATATTTTATTTCTTTAAAACATTATAATTGATATTGCCAAGGAAGCTGACCTTGTTCCGATAGAAAATAACATTTTAGCTCATTTCTAATTACACTTGGTTCTACATTTAGAGCGATCTGCGGAATATTTTGTTGCTCTTCGTTCAAAACTCTATCAGTAGTTCTTTCATTTCTCTTCATAAAATTATGCAGATGCACACAAGCCATCACGACAAGTTTTGCTTTCTCATTTTGTAAGCCAATGCGTGAATGTAAAATTCTGAATTTATTAGATAAAATGCCAAACGCGTCTTCTACAACCATGCGCCCGCGACTAATTCTATAATTAAAAACCCTCTCAGGTGATCCTTTTGCATGATATCCAGAAAATGGTTTTATTATATTCTGTGAGATGGGGAAAGCATCATCACCGATGAAATAAAAAGGTACCGGTGTATTTCTCCCTTGTAATGGAATCGCTTGTGGCAGACTTAAAGTTCCATCTCGTATCATATCAAATAAAGTTGAATTGCGTAGAACTCCACCATCAGATATTCTGTCCTGACATCCAATGTCCACGTATAAAAAGTTATAATTGGCATCGGTTAAAGCTAGCAAAACAATACTGAAATATGACTTATAATTAAAAAACTCAGAACCGCTATTAATTGGACATGAAATACGTATATGTTTCCCATCGAGGGCACCTACGCAATTAGGTACATTCCATTTCTGCATGAAACTCCGAGCCACTGATAGCCATTCTTCCTGTGTATTCGGCATCTGTAAAATAAAATTGTTTGTGATATTTGTGTGTGTAGTTCTAGTTATATGTATGTAAAATGTGTGTGAAGTTCCAGGTACAGTATAAAATCATAGATATTATAATTCGACTAGGAATAGATATGTTACTTAGGAAGGTTCAGTTTCTAACTACCTAATGTGTTACGGATATTTGTACTTACCCTTAAATAATTGGATAATGTAGATACCAACGCTTGACAAACATCTGGAATTATTAAAGAAATAACTTGTGGAGACACTTTAAACAGCGTACCGAGTGAAAAATAAGAGTCTCCTGTAGCCAGGTATCTCAAAGTAATTGCTAGTCGATCGGAAGCTGACACAGCATTTCTCCAGCGGGTGTCAGTTTTTGATATCATGGGTCCAGTTAAATTCAGTAATATTTCAAATTCTTCACTAGAGATCCTTAGAAAAGTGTTAAATTTCGAACGAATATTTCTTCGGTTTATGTCATCCTTTCTAAAATCTTCAAGTATCAGGGACACATTAGGCCTATTTCGTAGACTTGGTCTGACCCAATATCTTCGTTTGATTTTGCGGTTCTTTTTACGAATAATAACATACAACACTACACTTGCGATACACGCAACTATATCATAGTCCAACATCTTTCAATCCTACGTACACGACTAACTTCGACGAAAGTCACAACACTACTGCGAAAATTGCAACCGCATCTGCAGGCCGCCGGCAACCGCCGGTAAAGCCGGCGGCCTGCATTCAGCGGCAAGGCGGTCTGAAACCCGGCGGCATAAGCCGGCGGCATGTGTGGATGCGCCATTGGACATTCTGAAGCCGCCGGGGTTAACCCGCCGGCACTAAGCCGCCGGGCTGTGCCGCCGGGTCAGCGGCTTTGGTGTGTAGACCGCTTTAACGAAACTTGAAGGACTGGGTGTCCGAGGTGTTCAAATAGATCTGTTACGAGCTACCTAACAAATCAATCACAATATGTCAGCATAAATAACATCAATAGTAACGAACTTCCCATTTATTATGGTGTGCCCCAGGGCAGTATACTTGGACCGACCCTTTTTCTTGTCTTCATCAATGAGCTAAGCAACCTTAATGGCATCCAAAATGGCAACATAATATCTTTCGCAGATGATACTGCGATAACTTATATAGCTGAAACTTGGTCTCAATTAGAAATAGAAGCGCAACTCGCATTCAACACCGCACTAAACTGGCTTAATGATCACTGCCTTACTCTTAATACTTCAAAAACCAACTTCCTTACATACTCAATCAGTACAGCCTCCCAACCACGAATCCCAATAAATTTAATAGCTCACTCCTGTAATAATCAACCCCAAACTCCTTGTAACTGCCCGTCATTAACCTCTGCTGACCAAATAAAATATTTGGGCGTGACAAAACTCTTAATTTTAAATCCCACATAAATATTCTCACTGACAGGGTCCGTAAACTTATTTTCATATTTAAAACACTTCGGCAAATCGCTAACCAAACTATAAATCGCAAGGTTTATTTCGCCTTATGCCAATCTATTGTCACGTATTGCATTTCATGTTGGGGTGGTGCTGCTAAAACAACTATAAAACCATTAGAGATAGCTCATAGAGCAGTATTGAAAGTTGCTACAGTCTGCTACCTTTCGTCCTATCATGTTCCCTACAACTGAATTATACCGTAAGTGGAATATTCTTAACGTAAGACAACAGTTTATTATGCAAACTATTCTTTTACAACACCAAAAAACACCATATAGGAAAATTGATAAACGTAGAAAAGATATAATTTGTACTCTCCCTCGTACGCGCTCTGCTTTCGTTAAAAGATTCTTTTATTGTCTTGGCCCTTCTTTATATAATAAAATAAATAGACTTTGTCCAGTATACAGGTTAACACTACTACTTTAACTGTAAAAAAAGGGTCTACTCATTTCTTCTAGACTATACATATGAAGAAACAGAAAAGTTGCTTATTTAAAGGTAAGTAAAATACATAACATAATTATTAATACAACCAACACACACGAAATGGTTTGCAGACAAATCTTTCTTTTATTTTTTATTTTTTTCTCAACATTATTTTTTTATTTTTCTCTTTTTTTAGTTAAGTATACCAAATTTTTGAAGGCAGTTAAACACATAATGTACGTAATTAGTGAAAATACATCATTGTTATAAGCCACGGGGATCGGAACTGTCACTCCTACATACAGGTTATACTGTAACCTAGTTAGGATATCAGAACTGCACCCACTGCAATTGTAGCAAATTTGTAATTTTACCAAATAAAAATCAAACAGCAAATATAGCAGTACATGGGGTACTGCAATATTTGTAAATGATCAATAAAGATTATTATTATTATATTGTTTTGTAAAGGGAAGGCAGAGTCTCCTACAAAAACATATTGTACTACTTTGTTTCTACCTTGCAGTGCTTCAGATGCTGGCAATCTTAACGAATTATTTTCTAGTTTTCTATATAATTCAGTTTCCTTAAAAATTCCACCATCTGAAATTCGGCCTTGACATCCGACATCCAGAAATTTATAATTATATTCAGCGTCTACTAAAACAAACATCACTATAATAAAATTCGATTTGTAGTTACGATATTCTGTGCCACTATGTATCTGAGCTTCAAGAATGACATTTTTGCCGTCCTTGGCTCCGGCACAACTCCGGCTCCGGGGAAAATTCCACAATTCATCGAATGATGTTTGAGATCTGGATTCATTCTGACTCTGATTTTGGCAGCTGAAACAATGGATTTCTTTTTTATTACAGATTACAAATGAACCGGAACAGAGAGCATCTACAAGTGCAAAAATTATTACAGTTCAGAATTTGTATCACCAACTGGTCAGGCCCCCAAAAGAAAGAAAGACGAAAATAAAAAAAAGAGTATGCTTTCGGAGGCTCTTGGCGTGCTTAAGAAAGAGTGTTGCTTCTAGTCCTACTCCTGAACCCCGAAACAATAATTCAAATAATTTTGACAGTGAAACCGTTTTCTTTACTAATTTTATATGCATCAAGATGCAACAATATAACAGAAGTGCTAAAAATGCCGCGCAGCGAGCAATAATGGACATAATATTCAAAGCCGATGAAGGATGCACTAACTAACTAATTACAGTGGGTATACAACAGGCTCGGGTTCCTTCATCAAGATACTGCAATGAACCACCTTCTTTATCTAATCGCTCAGAACCTACCTTAAGGGTATACAACAGGTCAGAATCAAACAAATTACCCGACTGCTCCATATGCTTCACCTGTTCCCTCAGAATCATCCCAAACTTCATATGAAGATGTAGATTTTGTGAATGACCTGATTTGAAACAAAATATATTGTACTACATAATTTCAAGATGCAGACTATGTCGATGATTTGATTTAACTTTCTAATTGTAATTTTAGAATAATTTTAATTTAATTTTGCTTAACCTACTTAATACAATACCTAATTTGTTAATTTAATAAATAAATAAAAATATGTAAAACTCACTTTAATGTTTTCTTTCAATGCTTCTACAATCGCTTCACAAACTTCTGGTACAATGCAAGAGATTGACTGCTTTGAAATTCTGAAGGTGTATTGAAGACTTGATATTGATCTCCTGTTGCCAAAAATCTTATTATTAGAGCCAGTCTTTTTTGCGGCGAAATTGCAGATCTCATTATAGTGTCGTCTTGATATTTTAGGCGCAATGATTGTTAACAAATATTCGAAGTCAGTAGGCGATTTATATTGACCACTTATATGCTGAGATTTTAGATCCACAAGTAAAGAAGATCTTCTTTTATACAATTTAGTTTTCCACCATCGACGCTTCCGACGTTTCCGGTCTTCAGTTAGTAAATACATTAAAATAAAAGCCGCACCAGCTATCACGACCTTCCTGTTCGGCATGCTCGTAGCAACTGAATGGAAACAGCTTTGAAATAGTTTCGCGTACACAATTCGCTTTGCGTTCGTATGCCGTCCACACAGTTGACGCTAAATTACACGTTATAAGCCGATTAATATTTGCCACCTCCTAAGCAAGAAAATGTTTCCAATGTTGCTATATATTGTTAAGTAATACAGATTCACTGCGATGACTGCAAAGTATTTTATATTTGGATTTCTGAACCCAGGCTCATTGGGCACTCACCATGATGAGTTCATCGCTGCATGGGAGCATCATGATGTCGATATAATGGCAATCAATGAGACGTGGCTTAAGAGGAATGAAGAGGGGCGCGTGCCCGCCGTTCCCGGGTACCGGCGCGCGCCCGCCGTTCGCGGGTACCGGCGCGCGCCCGCCGTTCCCGGGTACCGGCGCGCGCCCGCCGTTCGCGGGTACCGGCGCGCGCCCGCCGTTCGCGGGTACCGGCGCGCGCCCGCCGTTCGCGGGTACCGGCGCGCGCCCGCCGTTCGCGGGTACCGGCGCGCGCCCGCCGTTCGCGGGTACCGGCGCGCGCCCGCCGTTCCCGGGTACCGGCGCGCGCCCGTCGTTTCCAGGTACCGGCTCGCGGCCGGTGAGCGTGCGCGGTGGTCGCGGTGGTGGCATTGGGTTTTATATCAATAAGGGTGCGATCCTCTTTATGAGACAGTTGAACAAATGTGGTTAGTTTTAAGCACTAATGGTGTGAAAATTGCAATCGGCACTTCATACAGACCGCCATGGATGAATGCTGATTTATTCTTGTTCTATCACTTCTTTAACATTTTGTAAGCACATCGTACTCTTGTGTGACTTAAATATTAATAGTCTTGACAAAACCGACTCCAAAACAAATAAATTAAATATGTTTCGTTTGCATGCTTTTATAACGGCTATTTTTTATTTCAAAAAATAGAAAATACCCCTATAGTTATAACTCATAGGAATCTTAAAAATATACCATTGGACAAGTTTAACGACGAGTTCGTCTCAGTAAACTGACAGCTGTGTCCGGTGACGTTAACACTATGGTGGCTGAATTAAATTATAATATTATCACGCTTTTTGATAAATATGCCCCACATAAGACTCAGATTATTAAGGAAAGGTCGTACCCATGGATAACAAATAACATCAAACTTATGATGTCCCTGCGCAATGAGAGAGAGTAAAATATTATATTACAAGGAGTTAAAAGGTTTGGTCAACAAGTCTTTATATAACGAAAAAGTGGCTTATTGGCCCCTCGAGCGCCGATTGTACATACGGCGGTACAACTTGAAAAATGCTCCAAGCGCCGTTTGTACATACGGTCTGTACAATATCGACCGACCGACATTGGTCGCTCTATATCTGACGTTAATTTCCTCGTGGCAACACGTTCTACGTATATTTAAACTAAATAGTTCATACACTCACTATTTTAATATTTTTCAATGGTAACAACACTGTTTATTGGTGCTGTGAGTTTAAAATGAATTCGAGGAAACGGTAAGTTAAGGTCATGGCACATTATACCGGCACCGCAACAGCACCGCTCCAAACCAGCAATTAACTTGTCATTCAATTTAGAGCATTAAATCGTGTGTAGTATAATCGCAGTCGTCGTTAGCGCGCGAATGTGAGCGTACGTACTACTAGCGTACCTTTAATATCGGTGCTATGGCGTCAAATATTGTCAAATGTGCAAATTGTGATATAGTGATAAACGAGCTATTAGCGTTTATACAAAACAAGGCGGATGTTATGGATGAGGTTTCCCTCACCCGGTTATGCAGTGATAGTTTTGTGGACAGTGAAATTGTTGAGGCGAAGAAATTGCTTTTCGATTCAGTTCCGAATTCAAAAAGAAAAGTTCGCAATAGCAAAGGAAAAAGTGCTCGAGACATCGAGGATATTATATGTCTTTTGAAACTTACTGATCCAGAGTTAGTGCCCATATTTGTAGCGCGGGATCTACAAAAACTACCACCGGTTACGTTTGACCACATAGACGTAACGACACTACTGAAGGATATTCTCGTGCTAAAGTCGGATATCAAAGTCCTAAAAAATGACAGTGCGACAGCGTCTCAAATATTGGAGCTAAGAACAGAATTAGACAATTTGAAAAGTGCCTCAATTGTGCACAACAACTTTGACTTTGTTAATAGACGGCGAGGCGCTTTTATTGAAGACTTGCATAACTTTGACAGTGGTCCAATGGCTTTACAACAGCATTCAAATTCGAAGAGTAATGAGAAATCACAGAAATCTAGGTCTCAATCAATTATTAGTGATTATTTTCCAAAATATGTGGGTATACAGAAAAAACTTATATCTACACCAGAGACCGTTAACGAGGAGAAACGATCAGCTGATGGTGCGAGCGCGCCGGATGACGTAAACCTGTGCGACGCGGTCTCGCTCACACAGCGGCTCGACCACTTTAGTGAGTCACAACAGCGAGCTACTGACGACAGGCAGCCGAGTAAACAATGCATTACCCCTACTGCGAGTTCAAATCTCATTAACTCGAATGGTAACGTAGATAATACGTCGACCGCATCGCGAAGTAATGAGCGTCAGTCGATGGCAGATGTATTGAAAGCGAGTGACCAATGTGAACATATAGTAGGGGAAAAGTGGAACGTTGTCACGCATAAAAAGCACAAAAAGCCCTCATCTCGTGGAAACATGGGAAAAGCGTACGTAGCTCCTGATGGGAAATTTAAGGCCGTTATCATTAAGGTACCATTATTTATCTCCAATGTATGTAAATCCACAAATGAAAGCGATATTCGGGCGTACATTAAACACAGCACAGAAGAAGAGGTTACTCTGTTTAAAATTAACAGAAAAATAGAAAAGCGGTACAACTCTTTTAAATTATATGTTCCCAAAACGAAACTAGAACTTTTTCTAGATAATAAGTTATGGCCCGATGGAATTACTTTCAGAAGTTTTGTGAATGAAACTTACAAAACGAAGCCTGGCATAATTAAGCAAACATTGACATAATAATAATGGATAGCAACGATTATCAAATAAGTAAGGTTTGTAAGTTTTAACTGCAAATCGGTGAAGCGGTCTGTTGAAGCAGTTAATTTTCTGTGTCAGTCAGCGGACATAGTTGCTCTGCAGGAAACATGGCTACTTCCCCATGATATACCCTATCTTGGGCAAATTCATAAGGATTTCGAGTATACTGGAAAGTCAGCTGTTGACACCTCAGCAGGATTACTGAGAGGGCGACCGTATGGTGGTGTTGCGATCCTGTGGCGTAAGCGAGCCTTTGAATCAGTGACGGTGCTCAGCTGCGTTAGTGCGCGTTTAACAGCGGTTAAAGTTTCGTTCGGAGACAGATGCATAATAGTGTTCAGTGTCTATATGCCTACTGACGCGAGTGAAAATCTGGCAGAGTTCACAGAGTGCTTAAGTGAAGTGAGTGCGATTGTCGAAGCTAGTAACGTTGAAACGGTTTACATACTTGGCGATTTCAACGCACACCCCGGTGAGTCTTTTTGTTGTGAACTGTTACAATTCTGTAATGAACAAAAGTGGAGGTGTGCGGACTTTGAAAAATTGGGTTTAGGATCAAGTAGCTATACCTTTGTCAGTGACGCGCACGGTTGTAGGCGATGGCTTGACCACTGTATAGTAACACAATCTGCTTGGTTAACGGTTACTGAGATAGGTATAGGGCATGATGTATTTTGGTCTGATCACTGCCCTATATTTGTTGAGTGTAGGTTGGATAGGATTAAACCTAAGTTAATTGATCATAAGCCATCACATATAACAAAGTAATTTGGGGAGAGAGGGACAGCGATCAAATAAACGTATACTATGACTTATGTAATAGTAAGTTAAAATTAATTGATTACCCCCAGGAATTTGGTATGTGCAGTAATGGACACTGTAGCAATGCTGAACATAGGCAAATTCTTGACAAGATGTATGAAAGTATTGTCACTACTGTGTCAGAGGCCGCGGTACAGAGCCAAGTGGAAACTCGGCCTAGTAGGCATGTTGGTCGTGTTGTCGGGTGGAATAAGCACGTGCGAGCCGCGCACGCGATGGCGAGGCATAAATATCAGCTTTGGGTGTGGCACAATAAACCAACTTCTGGTGATGTCTACAACGACATGTGTCTCACACGAAAGATATTTAAGAGTAGGTTGGTGTGGTGTCAGACTCATCAAGAACAAATTAAGCTCGATATTTTAACTTCTCTCCGTAAGGCCAATAATTTTCAAAAGTTCTGGAAGGCCACTAAAAACCTGGATGTTAGGCCTGGCCTTCCTGTCAGTGTC
Source organism: Mythimna pallens (assembly GCA_961205895.1). NCBI lineage: Eukaryota > Metazoa > Arthropoda > Insecta > Lepidoptera > Noctuidae > Mythimna > Mythimna pallens. Next base: position 5,915,160 of record OY540824.1, read on the forward strand.
AGTGGTGCTGATCAGCCGGACAGCATCGCCAATATGTTTATGGACCACTTCAAAGTGGAGTCACCGCTGGGCTCATCGTTGCGAGTGCTCGATGACGGATGCTGTCGTGACTCGGATCTGGTCCGTTTTTCGGCCAAGCAAGTGTCAAGCACGATTAAGAAAATGACGAGAGGGAAGTCCCCTGGTCACGACGGTTTAAGCATTGAGCACTTGCAGCACGCTGGTCCTCACATAGCTAGAGTGCTCGCTATGTTTTACTCGTTGTGTATGTGTCACTCGTACCTCCCCTGTGATCTCATGAGAACTATTGTCGTTCCTATTATAAAGGACAAAACGGGTGACGTTGCTGATAAGTGTAATTATCGGCCCATCTCCCTGGCTACAATTATCGCGAAGGTACTCGACAGCCAGCTGGAGGCTCGGTTGGATGGCTTACTCAAACTACACGATGCACAGTTTGGGTTTCGTAATGATCTTGGCACTGAAAGTGCGATTCTCGGCCTCAAACATACGGTACAATACTATGCAAAACGTCAGACACCAGTTTATTCTTGCTTCTTAGATCTCTCCCGTGCCTTTGACCTTGTTTCTTACGACGTTATGTGGGAGAAGCTGCGGGAGAGAAGAGTGCCGGCGGAGCTGTTGCGTATTTTCCAGTATGGTATTGTAACCAGACAAATTGTGTAAGATGGGCCGATAAGTTGTCGGAGTCGTATGGACTAGAGTGCGGGGTTAGACAGGCGGGGATAACTTCACCAAAGTTGTTTAACCTTTATATTAACGATCTGATTGTTGAGCTCAGCAGCAAAAAAATAGGGTGTCGCATTGATGACGTGAGTGTCAACAACATCAGTTATGCAGATGATATGGTGTTGCTGAGCCCAACAGTTAGGGCGCTGAGAGAACAGATAAGTTGCTGCGAAACCTATTGCTCAGAAGCACGGCCTTGTTTATAATGTTAAGAAGAGCGAATTCTTGGTCTTTAAGGCTGTCGGTGGTAAATGTCCTGATTATGTGCCCCCCATTAAACTTAATGGGAAGGATAAAGTGCAGGTGCGTAAGTTTAAGTACTTGGGGCATTACGTCACCGACGACCTTAATGACCAACAAGATATTGAGAGGGAACGATGTAACATGTTGGCTCGCAGGTTTGCACGGTGTAGCAGACCAGTTAAAATAACACTTTTTAAAGCCTACTGTCAAGTGTTTTATACGTGCAGTCTGTGGACCAACTTTACTCAGCGGACTATCAGCGCCTTGCGGGTCCAATATAATAACGGGTTCAGGATGTTGGTGGGGCTGCCCCGTTTCTGCAGTGCATCAGGTATGTTCGCAGAGGCAAGCGTCGATGGTTTTCACGCCATCATCAGACAGAAATCTGCCTCTTTGCTCTGCAGAGTACGGGCTAGCTCCAACTCCATCCTGAAAACCATAGCGGGGAGGTACGATTCTCCTCTGTTAGGTGATGTTGTTCACAGATGCATCATGAACAACCACCTTGTTTTAAAATAAATAGATAGATTGTAAGTTTACTAACATAGGTTTAAATTTTTCTAAATTGTTTACAAACCCATATGGATGTCACTTATCCGAAATAAAGATTATTTTTATTTTTATTTTATTTTATAATATATTTCATAATGTCAATATGAAAAAGCCAACGGCGGGCAGTCAGCGCGCTTGCCGCTACCACACAACTCGACTCGCAGCCCGCGTGCTGCAAGCGAGCGGACCTTGTGCGCACAGCGCGCCGACGGCATGCTTAATGTGACTCAGGTTGGCTGGACAAATCTTCAAAATAGCTTGCATTTAACTAGGTCAATAGGTCACTTTATGTGACGGCTAAACACCCTTATTTCAGAATGTGTGACGCTACAGAATCTTAGATAATCGATCGAAAACGTGTCCAGCCATCTTGAAAAACCACTTTTCGCTGGTCTCTCAATCTCGGTAACGGAAGTGATTTTGACGACTTTCTGCATATCAACGGGCGTCACATAAATTTGTGACGGGAACCGAGCTAAAAGTTTTGTGATAAGTACAGTGGTTTAGTAGAAAAATGCAAAAATCTGTGTCCAGCCATCTTGAATTTACGTATAAAACTTATGGCTGGCACTTCCGAATCTCAATAACGGGGGCGTTTTCGAATATGGTTCCTTTACTAATACTTGGTGACGCAATGTGTGACAGTAATAACGTTTGATTTATGGCGTCACATGTAAGGGTTTACGAGAAATCAATAAAAACTTAATGTCCAGCCAACCTGAGTTCAAGATGGCTGGACACATGTATCTCCACTGCCTGATGATCTACGACCTTCGAAATGTGTTCAAAATGTTGTGACGGGGACGATAATGATAACCTGAAATTGTGACGGAGAAACTTTGCGTAGTTTCAAAGATATTGACCATTTAAATTTTTCCATACAAACATCCATTAATATTGTGAGGTGACCATAATTTTACATAAATAAAGGATTTCTTTTTAATCGGTCAATTGGCCGGTAGCATCCACGTCTGCTTTGTATTTGATTTCCCCGTGGGAATAAAAGGTTTTCCTGCAGTGAAGAGTAAGTATGTGTTAATTCAAAATAATAATTGACCACCAGCGCTGCAAGAGAGAGCCCACTTGTATTTCGCGTTTAGTTCACTATCTTATGTAACTGAAAATGAGAACTAAACTCGACAGCCGGCAGTGCATGTACTTACTTTTCGAAGTGTTATCACTAATCAGAGTACTAGTAACTATTAATTAATCTGCGGTAAGACAACCTAAATAAGAGTTAAGATTCGACCAGTTGTCCTAGTAGTACCAACTTTAAGCAATAGATGGCGACACCAACATCAGCTATCATGGCAGTAGTTTGTCTTGTCCTCCGACGTTTTCGTGGTAGACCGCGAAATTCAATTTTTCTTGACTTTTTTGCAGTTATTTTTTTCGTCCGCGGAAACAAATAACTTATAGATATGTATGATGATTCTTATGGTTATAATTTTGTAAATACATACTTGTTATTGTCGCGAATCATATTTTGATTTCTTTTAACGAACGAACGCAAGAAAAATTGAAATTCGCGGGCAACCACGAAGGAATCACATTAAATACATTTTTTACGCAATTTGTTGATTTCAAATTTTGAAATCGATATTGTTTATTTAATTATTATTCTGATAATTAAATAAACAATACCTAGCGGCAACTTCATAACATTCAATCACTACTGACTCATTTCTCTGAATTAGCAGCATGAGCGATTTTAGTGCTCATGAGTGCGATTCGGAACGCGGCCATGATGATGAGATTTGCTTTGTGTGTAATCTGTGTGTGACTTTGTAAAAGTACGAAGTAAATAACTGAAAGTTTGTAACGATCAGTTACAAACTTTCAGTTATTTACTTCGTACAACTATTGTACTTTGTTGTGTTTTCATACAACTATTGTTTTGTGTTTTGTTTAAAAACCAATGTGTCCTTGGTAAGTAACGTGAATTACAATGTTTTTTTTGCGAAAGTTGTTAGTTTTTACGATTTGTGTCGTCAGTCGGATGTATGCGCCCTGTTTTATTTATTTAAGTATTAGGTACACGGGGTACAACGGCAGAACATTTTATATCGAACGTTGATTAAAAACTTATTCTAAAGAGTAAAGACATGGGTTCCATTTGGGGTGACACAATAGGTACCTGGAGTTGATCCATAAAACATAAGTACCTACATAAATTAGGTTTTGTTTTTTACTTTTAAGGGAATCTGACGGTATTTCTCCGTAGCTTCGTCGCTTTGACGCCTCACGCCACTGACTGGGGGTGGGTCGTCGCCGGGGCCGGTGGACTGTTATTAGACGTAATGGGAGCTCCACATTTTCATGCGCGGCGCGACATCCATCCATAATAATAATTAGGCGTGACAGCTGAAGACGCTGATTGGGAACGCCTCTATACCAGGCCAACCAACTCCATACAAACCAACTCCATTGAAACCGTTTGATTATGCTACTGCTCGCGCCGAAGACGTTGCTGCCCGTTAGTCTGCTCCACGCTGTCGTACCTACCATAATACAGGTTAGCCGGGCGAATAGTTTGCGTTAACCTTGGAGGTAAAAATCGTTCTACAATGGCAACTATTTCGAAATATTTTCTTTGTTTACTCTTTATTATTTGCATTTGCAAAGCATCTGGTGTTAAAATTAGAGGACGTAAATTAAAACTTACATTACAAGAACAAAGAGAAGTATTTTTGAAATATAAGGATAAGATTTCTCAACTGTCTTCGAAATACGACAAAAATGTTTTTACAGATATTGCAAAAGACTTAAATAACAAAATGTCACCAAAAGCATTACATCTTTCTTTTTTGCGAAATTTTCCTGAATTGTGCCATAAAAAAAAATATTACTGTCGAGTACAATGTAAAAAAGGACACAGAACCCAATTTTTTTGGCCCAGAAAACCTTCAAAGTAAATCCCCTAGCTTAAATACCACTTCCTCAGAATACAATTTAGAAGTTGAAGAACAACATTGCGAAAAATTTTCTTTTCATGTAGACATACACACTTGGTCAAAAATTCAACCCATATTATCACAGGAAAAAGAACAGATGTGATTTAGGTTACAGAAAAATTTGGAGGCTACCTAAATACAAGTGGACGCAACTTATGCGCCAAAAAATATACATGTCAAAAAAAATTCCATGTCGTCTGGTTTTTAAAAATTATAAATTAATAAATAATAAAATTATTAGCATTGTAGGAATTTGTACACAGTGCAAATCCAAAATAGTATTAGAACCTTCTGAACTAACGGATAAACTAATTCACTTCAATTGTAAGTTATTTGGATATGATGAGAAATTCATTCATGATGTAACAAAGAAAATCAAATTAACACCTTATGAAAGGAGAAAGATATCTCGCCACATAATTTCTCAGTCGGCGACATTTGTGCATAAAAAAAATTGCAACCAAATTTATGAATTTTGGCGAATGAAATGAATTTTGGTGAGTGAATTTTACAACAAATAAAACATGAAACAAATAAAGCATCCTGGTTTCATGAAAACCAAATTTTGTCACTTACCCAAATGTCTTTTACACATCCATACTCAACCATTATTAAAGATATGCATTTATATCCGCACTTTCATATTTATTACTTGGACTCCAGAACAGACAGAGTATTATCAAGCTTATAGTGATAAGTGTTCAAGCATCACGCTAACGGTTGATGCAACTGGTAGTATTTTTGTTCCTGTGACGCTACCTGACAAAAAGAAATTCACAAAAACATTGTATTTGTATGTTGTATTATTAACAGCAAATAGTAATTATAAAAGCGATCCCGTAGGACAGATGATTACTGATAGTCATAGTTTACAATCTATAGCCAATTGGTTAAGCCATTGGAAACAGTTCAATTTTAGGCCACCAACGGAAGTAATAATAGATGACTCAGCAGCTTTAATCAGAGCAACAGTGAAGGTGTTTACCCATTATGAAAGTACTAAAGATTACATAAATGCTTGTTATAATTTGTTGCTAAGTCCCTCTGATCATCGTAATGCACCTAATGTACATATTCGATTAGATACGAGTCATTTTGTCAAAACGATTTATAATTACTTCAAAGATATTGACGTAAGAATAAAAACATTTTATATTCGAGCTATTTTGTTTTTAAAGTCGTGTGATAACTTCTTAGTAATAAAAAAAATAATTGTGAACCTAATAAAAAAATAATTGTGAACCTAATTAAGGTTTGTCTTATTGAGACATATACGAAGGATGATTTAAGTGCAGGCGTCTTTGAAATGACGAAACACAAACTTGACAAACTTTTTGCTAATACTTTAATTGATGACCCAGCAGAGGATACAATTTCTCTTTTTAATGACACCGATGAGATTAGTGACGACAATATATTTTTACATTGGATCAATGAACAGGTGAGTAAAGAAAAAGAAAATGTCGCTATATTTGAACCCGGTAATGTAGATAACTATTTGTACTTTCCCATGTTTATAGCCCTACTCAAAAGACTTTTGAATAAATTGCCACTGTGGTCAAATGTAATGTGTCCTATTTTTAAAAATGAGAATAAAGCTCCGTCTTCTTCTGCTGCGGAAGATTATTTTAAGACCTTAAAAAAATTAATATTTCGAACTAAATTAACTCAACACCGACTAAATAATTTTATTATGACTCATACAGAATTTTTAGATGGGGAACTTAAATTAGAAAGGAGTAATTTAATATTGGACGCAAATAAAACTAAAAAAAATATCTCAAGAAAACGTAAACGAAATGTGAACAAAATAAGATATAAAAAGAAAAACAAACCACTTTTATCAGAAAAGCAACGGCTTTCTTTTGTTTCCGACTCGGTCTTATCAGATATACCATCTCACACAGAGAACTGGAAAGGAGAGGCACGCAGTGAAGAGAAAACCAATACGTACAGCAATATAATATATTTACAAAATGGTAATTTTAACACAGACAATAACATATCGAATACTTGTGCTTTAGACTCATGTTGTTTTTTAATAGCTCACGGTTACAATACTGACACCAATATTAGACAAATAATAGATGCCGAGGCTAGGGACGCGACTGTGATAACTTACATCAAACCTTAACAAGTGGCAATAATAAGGAAGCTGAGCAGTTAAGAACCCTTTTATGTACTAAATACTTTACTCTTCACGATAAGAATAACCGAAACTGTGCGTGCAATGCAACTTTTATATTTGAAAAAATTTTTAATATATTTTTACATAGTGCTATTTTCGAAAAAATATGTTCAGATTGCTCTTTACGTATTTCCAGAGAAGTGATATTTATACCAGTGCATTTAGAAATGCTAAACATGTTTGGAATAGATAGTTTAGAAGAATCACTCCTAATAGATAAATCTACATCGGGTTGTCAAGGAAAAATAACAATGGGCTGTAATGGACAAATTACAATGAGCTATGAACTCGGGACAGTAATAACATTCGACCTCAATGGTCTCAATAAAGTTTTTCTCACCGCGGTTCCACAAACTTTGATAATTAAAACTTCTGTTTTTAAAGTTCTGGGCGCCATTGAGTTCATAGAAGGAGCAACATTAGGACATTATAAATGTCATTTCTACTCCAATGGGTGGTTTTGTTATGATGACAATGATAAAAAAGTTAGAAAAAGTTTAAATCAAACTATTTTTGTTCATTGTTTGACTTTGTAACGGTCACCCGAATGCCAGCCATACCAAAGCCATGCCATGCCGTGTCGTCTTGGTGCAGCCAAAGCCACAGCCACAGCCTCAGCCAAAGCCACAGCCACAGCAAAGAGAAAGTCAACTGACTAGCACGTCACGTGCGCTTGCTAACCTAACGCGATGGGCGTTACCGAGCGGCGATCCCCTCCTCGATTTAGAGTGGAGGGTAAACTTATAAATAGGTCGCGCAGCGCACTTGAAGAAGATTATTCTGATCTAGAACCTAGCCTAAGCCGAAACTCTGTTCGATTATAATTTATTCAATAAATACCTACAATCGAGAAAATTGCTTTTTCGCTATCCTGTGTTTCACTCAGAAGCGGGATGAAGCGAAATCGCCGTGAACTTCATGGACGTGGGGTGCGTCCACCCGGATGGGACCCCTCAAGCGACACCGAGCAAGATGAAGACGGCAATTCTACACCACCGCCCGCTAGAAAAATTCTGAAACACCTCCTGCAAAATGAGGTCGACAAAGCTGTCCGCGAACTGGATTCAGACATCGGTACATCCAAAAATCATCGTGCTGCGTCCCTCATTCCTGAATTCGACCCAGATGGCGAAGATTGCACAGTATCAGTATGGTTAAGAAAAATCGATCAACTCGGCGACATACATCGTTGGAGCGATGAAATAAAGGCATTCCATCTGCAAGACAAACTACGGGGACAAGCTCGCAAATGGTACAACCGACTCGACGAGTATAATTACTCGTGGGACGAGTGGAAACAGATGCTGCTGCGTGCCTTTCCAAAACATCGGGACTACAGTGCATTGTTAGACGAGATGATGCAAAGACGGAAGATGACTAATGAAACAATGACTAAGTATTATCAAGATAAAGTATCCATGTGCTTCCGTTGTAAGCTATCAGACAGCGCCAGTGTCTCGTGCATCATTCGAGGCCTACCCTCATCTTTGCAACCAAATGCACGTGCTTTCCAATGCGAACGCCCTGATGAACTATATGAAGCATTTCTCTGTGCCCTCAACGACTACCGCGGCCCCGCACCAGAAATTCGCCTACCGAGTAAGGATCCTCGCCCAATGCCTGCCGAAAAGAAGATTTTTACGGAGAATGATCCATGCCCACGCTGTAAGAAGACGGGTCACATGTTGCGAAATTGTACGCTTCCCGATCAACGTGTGTGCTTTAAATGTGGTAAGCAAGGCCACATCGCTACCCGCTGCAATAATTCATCTGCAACCACTCTTCAAAAATCTACGTTTGATGCGAACAACAGCGTCAGGGACATTAAGATAATCCAAAACTACAATGACACCTACAAGAAAATAGCCAAGATCAACGGAGTTCACGTGAAGACCTACATCGATACCGGAAGCCAGGTGAACGTCATGACCAGTCGGATCTCCAAATTATTATCTCTCGACGTCATACCTACGAGTACGATCCTAAAAGGCTTTGCCGGCGGGTTAATTACTTCCCGAGGAGAAGTAAAATTCAATCTAGAAATAGACGGTATTCGAGTTACTTGCGATGCGTATCTGACAGACATCGAGATGGGGGACATTCATTTACTCATCGGTCAACCCATCATCAATGCCAGCGACATTGCACTCGTCGTAAGCAACGGAACAGCCACACTGATGCGCGAATCTGACTCCATGCCAAAGGAAGATGTGGTTGAAGAACTCCACAAGTTCAAGATTGTAACGACTATGCGAGAAACGTTGCCACCAGGAGCTTCCATCATCAAGGTCCTGATAGTGGGCAACCGCCAGAACAACGATATCTGTACCGCTGCACGCCACTACGAGTTTCAAGGAGTTTCCTACTCCCTGCCCGCCACTCTCCTTCGAGGTGACAGCGGACACATCAAGGTCATCAACACCGGGGCTGAAGACATCGTGTGGGAGGCTGGCCAGGTTCTCACACGCGCCGAGAGCTGCGACACATCACCCACCATAAGTCAGGTTAGCCAAGCCAAGCCATATTTGCCTTTAAAGCCTTCTGATTTGCCTATTTCATGTGATTTGCCTAAATTAACTGTGCCGGAAAATATGCCTTTTGTTTTGTCTGTGGATAAAGATTCAAATCTGAGCATAGGTGGAGTTTTGTTAGACGACATAAAAATAGGCAATTTGAGTGAAATGGAACGTAAAGATTTAATCAAATTACTAATTAGATTCAAACAAAGTTTCGCAGTCAGCACTAAAGATCTCGGTTGCACAAATTTAATTCAAATGCCAATTACTTTGACTACCAATAAGCCCGTTTATCGACAACCATATAGACTATCGCACTGTGAACAAGAAATAGTAAAATCTAAAGTCTCTGAATTATTAGAAGCCGGTATTATTAAAGAATCAGAGTCCAACTATGCTTCTCCAGTGATATTGGTAAAAAAAAAAGAACGGGGATAGCAGACTGTGCATAGATTATCGCGCACTTAACGCCATAACCGTTAAAGACAGATATCCGATACCTAATATTGAAGATCATATTTCTAAGTTGGCCGGTAAAAAATATTTTACGTGCTTAGATATGTCTCAAGGTTACCATCAATTGGCGCTAAAACCCGAAGATACTCATAAAAGTGCATTTATTTGTCAGGCCGGTCAATTTGAATATGTCCGCGTTCCATTCGGTTTAGCTAATTCTCCGTCAGTTTTCATGCGTTTAATTAACAAAATAGTAAACTCCATCCATTTTTCCCAAAAGGGCGGTGCGGTAGTAGCGATTCATGCGAGATTTTAGCTTTTCTAGATGACATATTGGTACCCTCAGTCGACGTTAAATCTGGTCTTGACATGTTAGAAGTCGTGTTAAATAAATTCGAAACCGAGAATCTGAAATTAAATATGAAAAAGTGTACGTTTTTAGAAACTCGAGTAACGTATTTAGGACATGAAATTTCCGAAAGTGGTGTGCAACCGGCAGAGTCAAAATTAACCGCCGTATCACAGTTTCCGGTGCCTAAAAATGTACACGAAGTTCGACAGTTTATCGGGTTATGTAGCTACTTCCGTAAGTTTGTTCATAAATTTGCTCAAATTGCTCGTGCCTTAACAAATTTAACAAAGAAAAACGTTGCATGGGATTGGGGTATTGAACAATCAGAGAGTTTTAACGAACTAAGAAAGTGTTTGTGCTCCAAACCGGTGTTAGCGATATACGATCCCGAGCTAGAAATAGAAATACATACGGACGCTTGTAAGTTAGGCATAGCGGGTATATTATTTCAAAAACAAATTGATGGTACTTTAAGACCGGTAATGTATTTCAGTCGGGTAACTTCTAAACAAGAAAGCGTATATCACAGCTACGAACTCGAGACACTAGCGGTTGTAGAATCTTTGAAAAAATTCCGCATTTATGTAATTGGTAAACATGTAAAAATTGTTACGGGTTGTACCGCGGTGCGTTCCACTTTGACAAAACGTGATATTATTCCGCGGATAGCCAGATGGTGGTTGATGATTCAAGATTACGATATAAGTGTAGAATACCGGCCGGGTGAGCGCATGAGACATGTCGATGCACTTAGTCGAAATCCTGTTGACGCGCTTAATGTTAATCGCCTAGAAGTATCTGATTGGTTCTTTACAGTTCAGTATCAAGACGACAAAGTCAAAAACATAATTGATCGATTAAAATCTGGTTCAGCAGAGCGCGACTTAACAAAGGATTTCGTACTGATAGATGATAGGTTATACCGGAAAACTCTGTGCGGTAATCGTCTTGTAGTTCCGGGACCAGCTAGGTGGAAAATTGTTCAAATGCACCATGATGAAATAGGCCATGTAGGGTTCAAGCGCTGCATCGAGCTTATTAAAAATGACTACTGGTTTCCGAGAATGACGCGGTTTATTCAGAAATATGTTGCGGCGTGTTTACATTGCGCTTACGGAAAAGGGGTGCACGGGAAAAAGGAGGGTATGTTGCATCCTATTCCCAAACCAACTGAACCGTTCAGAACAGTACATGTAGATCACTTAGGGCCGTTCTGTAAGACGAAGAAAGGCTATGGGTACATGCTAGTGATAACCGATTCATTTACAAAGTTTGTAATTGCGGAACCAACTCGGACAGTAAACTCAATCGAGACGGTCAGGTTATTAAAACGAATTTTCGATTTGTTTGGATACCCGGATAGAGTAGTGTCGAATCACGGAAAAGCCTTCACTAGTAGATATTTTAAGAAGTTTGCTACAGACAAACAGTTCAAGCATACTTTAACTGCTATAGCTTGCCCTCGAGCTAACGGCCAAGTTGAACGTACCAACAGAACCATTTTGAACGCGTTACGAACTACCGACCCTAGTGAAGCCGCGAACAATTGGTCTAATAATTTACCTGACGTAATCTGGGGTATAAACAACACTTTAAACGATACCACCGGATATAAACCTTACGACTTGATGTTTTCACGGAGTAGTAGGCTATGTGATGTTTCTATTCCGGGGTGGGTAATCGAATCGACTCACGTCAAACGCACCAAGGCTAGGCGGCGCATTGAAAAAGCGAGCGTTAAAATGAAACACCATTTTGATAAGCGTCGTAAGCCATGCCACACATATAAGAAAGGTGATTTAGTACTTTGGAAACAGGCTCCTACAAGTAGCGCGGCTAAAGTTAGTACTAAACTAGATGATCTCTATTCAGGGCCGTATATTGTCACAAAAGTTGTTGGTAAGGACAGATACAGGATCAGGAGTATAAAAGGTTTGAGAGGATATAAGAACTTCATAGGTTTAGTATCTGCTGACTCCTTGCGACCCTATCAAAGTGTGGCTCCTATATCTGACAGTGCCAGCAGCTCTGATGAGCAGTTAGAGACAGAGGACCTAATTGATTTACTGGAAAGCTAATTGTGTTCCCTTTTCCCATTGCGGGAGCAATTGTTTCAGGATGGCCGACTGTAACGGTCACCCGAATGCCAGCCATACCAAAGCCATGCCATGCTGTGTCGTCTTGGTGCAGCCAAAGCCACAGCCACAGCCTCAGCCAAAGCCACAGCCACAGCCTCAGCCAAAGTCACAGCCACAGCAAAGAGAAAGTCAACTGACTAGCACGTCACGTGCGCTTGCTAACCTAACGCGATGGGCGTTACCGAGCGGTGATCCCCTCCTCGATTTAGAGTGGAGGGTAAACTTATAAATAGGTCGCGCAGCGCACTTGAAGAAGATTATTCTGATCTAGAACCTAGCCTAAGCCGAAACTCTGTTCGATTATAATTTATTCAATAAATACCTACAATCGAGAAAATTGCTTTTTCGCTATCCTGTGTTTCAACTTACATAAAACACGACGATAACATTTTACTAACTTAAATAAAAAAGATTTTGTGTTATACAATACAACAGCGTAACATAAACACAAAATACCTGGAATAAAATCTAAAAAAAAGTTTTTTCATACAAATTGACTCGGCCAGCCGATTAGTTTGTATGAAAACTCAATTGATGTTTGCAAATTTCTTATATATATAAGAAATTTGCAAACATCAATTGAGTTTCAGCAAATTTCTTAAAATAAAGTTGCTTTGTTTGAGCCAGCAACCGAGAGGTTTTACGTTATATAAAATGTTGTAGGTTCATGTTACGCTGGAATATGTTCCATATTTTTTTAAATCGAGTAAGTGTTTTTATAGGTAATGTATGTTGTTTTTAATGAGAATCTATTTAGAAATAAGACTTTGTATAACTCACCTAGCTAACTAGGTAGTACGTAATAAAAACAAATGTGATTGTATCTTGTCAAATGAATAAATAAAGAATACTTTACCAAATACTTAATCAAAAAATGAAGACTGATGCTGTGATTGATTTTGTGTGATAATTCTCTCTCTTTGCCTAGCCTTATCCCATTTCATTTGGGGTCGGCTCTCCTCGTCATTTTTCGCCAGACATTTCGGTTCTGGGTCGTCGAGTCATTCACTTGGGCTTCTTTCGCGTCACACGCTGCAGCGTACCCTAGTCACCGATTTTGTTGAAATTTCCTAGGGGATGTAGCCCTGAAAGAGTTCTATTTAGTACCTCCAATAAAAAAAAATGTACCTCTTGGGTTTTGCTATAAAACGCTGGAGCGTATACGCCTCCAGCGTACCCTCTTTTTTTAGAAGGTTTGCAGTTGTGCAATACTGTGGCAATACACACCAAATAATTGTTCCCACACATAAACCTACGAATACGTAATATTGACTCGATAGCGTGCACCAATCGGCTACAATATTAAATTTAAAATTCTAACCTAAAAATGTAGCACCCAAAAAAACGGTATTTGGATGAGATTTTTTACTCAAATTATTGTCCCCACTAAGCGATCCATGAAAACGTAATTATATCTCAGAAACATGCAAAACTTTAGGAGATAACATCAAATCAAAATCATACTCAACATCATCAACACAGATCTAAAGATCTTTGGTATGCCTAGATGTGGCAGTCAAATTTTAAGTTGGTACTGAACTATATTTTGTGGTAGGTATATTTTTTATCGTTGCTTTACTGCGGTTAGCCTAATTTAAGTCAATTTTTTACTTGGGCTTAATGAATTAAAGTTAAATTTTTATTTTCGGACTTCATGGTCCAATTGTTAGTATATATAAATATACATAATGCGTTTATCTATGAAATTTACAATTAAAATCCTACAACTTCTACATAACATCAAAGCATAAGCATGGTTGGATAAAGGTACGCTGTTTTGTCTTATTCATAAATCACATTTGTTTTAATACATACTTACAGATCTTTTATCTCACGAGCGCGGGTGAGCCATAGTTGTAGTTAAAGCGCGAATAAACACGCGCGCTTGTGTGCGTAACTACAAGTAGTGTTAGCAAGCTCATTCATTGTTTATGAACAAAATAATAAAGGTATTATATAGTGTGGTTTTAAATTACTTCTTGATACTAAATCTGGTAATTGCAAAATGAAAAAAATAATAATATAAAAGCCTATGTAACTCATAATTTTTTTTATTTTTTATTATATATTTATTTTTAGCCCATGTATTATTTCGAACGTGTATTGTTAATACGTTACTTTCGTCAGTATAGACAATATGTCGGCCTTGAGAACGATATTCGGATATTTTTTTAATATTGCAATCTCCACATCTGGATATAATGCCGTTCTACTAAAACTTTTCTATTATTATCGGTTTTACGGCACTTGTAGCCTAATTTATTTAGGAACTTACGTAACGTAGCTAGACATAAAAAAATGAGAAAATACCCACTAACTTATTTATGTATTTTTAAATGTAGATATAATTTAATTGCATTGTATCTGAACCAATTGTTACAAACAAGCGCTAATCCCGCCGACAAACGGTTACGCAGTTTGGTGGGTTTATAATATGTAAAACTTTATTCATCCAAATAAAAGATTTATTATTATTATTATTTATTACTATTCATTGAATCCAATTTTTTCATTTAAGACTGACCTGAGTTTCGCAAATGTTGGAATTTGTTTTTGTACGATATGAAAATCTTTTATTGTGCTCCGAATAACATCAGCTGTAAATCCATCAATGTCTACTTTATTTTCTCTCTTTCTTCGGTTTTTCATTGGTGAAGTGAATTTCGAAGATGTGCTAGCTACATCTCTTTCATTAGACCTGTCTCGTTCTTCTTTTAATATTTTATATAATATTTCTGCACTGTTCGTTTACTAACTCCCGTCGCTGATGCAGTGCGCTTTTAAAATATTACGCAAATGTAATACATCACCATTTGGTTCTCGATGCAATTCAGTGAATTCATATTCTTCTTTGAGAAAATGATAGACATTTGCAATTATTTGCCGACCCTAAAAAACAATAGATTATTTATTAAAATCACGTTTATTAAACTAACTCACTACAATAAATAATCACAACGTAAATACTCACCAAACATAAACATCAATTTGCCTTAACTCACTGCGAACAACTTTTCTTCGTTTACTCGTACCTTCCATGCTGACGGTATTAGTTAAATAATTTTGGCGCGAACTGGATAACACTACTGACTCAGCCGTCGACTCGGCCGAAACTGAGCGCTCCCGAGCGTACGCAAACAAAGACAATGTGCATGTACATTTATCCACACAAATATGGCACACCCGCGCTCGTGAGATAAAACATCTGTACATGTGTTAACACTTTTAGGTTGTCGCCAGCTAATCCTAAATATTGTACAAATTCTATCGTAATGTACTTACAGAACATTACCATTTAACGATTTAGGGATAGCCAGAGTGATCTCATATCAATTCTAATAACCCGAAACATAGCTAAGATGCATTGTTTTAAGCATGCTAAGTTTCAACGACCCTATTACCAAGACTTCGCTATCCGTCCGGCTGTATCTGTCCGTCTGTCACCAGGCTGTATCACATGAACTGTGATAGGTAGACGGTCGAAATTTTCACAGATGATGTATTTTTGTTGCGGCTATAACAACAAATAAATACTGAAAACAGAATAAAATAAATATTTAAGTAGGGCCATACAAACGTGATTTTTGTGCCGTTTTTTTTTTTGCCACGGACGGTACGGAACTTTCGTGTGCGAGTTCGACTCGCATGTAGCCAGGTTTTTCTTTTAAGACTGATTTTTGGTGCGTGTAAATTCATTCCAATTATCTATTAATTCCATACGATTAACAAAAAATACAAACCTTACCATCGAGTGTGTTAGGGCACGCTATAATCATGGCGGTTAGTCCCATCTTTAAGAAGTGGTTAGAGAGGCATCACGGCCTTCTCATCTTTCGTATGACGCAGATCTTCACATGGTACGTTCGGGAGGTTCCTGCGCCAGTTTCAGGCGGAAGAAACACCCGGGTGTTACCAATGTGTGGGCCGCCCAGTGGGCACAGTGGATATCCGTGTGCGTCCTCGTGGAGGCGACCTATATCGGTGGCCTCTCGCACCGGGCCGCCTTTGTACTTTTGTCTTGCATGGATATTAAATAAATAATAAATGGCAGGCGGTCGACTATTTCTACGAAGTAGTAATGCTAGTAACGCTAGACGGCCACACTAGCGAGGGAACGAACATCCTCACGGCCCAGCCGCCGCGACCCTGACCCCAACTACCTGCCACGGTAGGCACCGGCTTGTGGACGATGAATGGGGTAGCTCATCGTCCAGCCGTGAGATAACGGTCCAGAGAGGATCTTCGCCAAATGTAAACCGATTTTGACGATTGTTTTTTATTTGAAAGATTTGGCTGCCAGGTATTTAAATACAATATTCCACAAATATCACACAACGCCGTCTAGTCCCAAGCTAAGCAAAGCTTGTGTTATGAGTACTAGATAACTAGAACCGTTATTTAAATTTGGTGAAGATCTGATGAAGAATTTCAGAGATAGACAATAATATACCAGTGTTCCATAAACACTGGTCTATTTATTGTTAATACCATAATGTAACTCCAGTAGGGGTATAAAAAAGTTTCTGAAATAAAGAGATATGCTTCTGATATATATTTACATAAACTGTAGGAGAGCATACCATACGACGTCCTCGTAACTTATTTATTTTGTTATCAGGTGTTCGTGTGACAACATACACCGTCAAAAAATACACCCACCACAAAAGATAGTTCAGTACCTACTTAAAATTGGGGAATTATAAAACGAGCGAATAAAAATAAACTTAGCGACTGATGAGATGCTGTTTTAATAACTTGAGCAGTATGAATTTGAGTAAGCGAAAAATTAACTAAACTAATGACAAATAGTGATTAATAATAAAATCCAGAACGAGCATACTAAAAGTGGGTCGTAATTAATCCATTTAAGATATTTAAAATTCCAGCCGTGTCACTAAATTACTAAGTGAGCGGCTTGGCATAAAATTGAGGTTTTACTTAACGAACTACTAGAAAGTTCACTTTAAGAAATGTTTTCACCATTTTCTAATTATCTAGTCGCAGGCAGATTCATCATTTTGAACTGGGTGAAATAGGTTAGGTTAGGTTAGAACTGTGACCGATCACGCGTGAGCCGAGCGAACGAAGCGAGCGGTGCCGCGGCAGTGGCCGGCGAACGCTACGTCCAAGTCGCTCGCACATTTTATTTTACTATTTTTAAATTATACGGGTTTTTGCAATATCCTAATTATCAAATTACCTTGTGACATACATAATACATAAATATCGATATTTAGGACATTCGAAACACTTCATTTAAGATAAAATGCCGCTCAGTATATATAAATCATTTATTAAAAAAAAAAACAGGACGTAACGTTGACACTCAAACAAATACTAGGTCGCACAAATATTATGAAGCTTCTCATTTTGTATTTTAAGTAACTCAAATTAATGATTGTAAGTTACCGTTCTGTTGATTTCTCGCCACGCGCAGTCAGTCGCTCACTTACTTATACTAAACCATAAATTAATTATTTTTGTCGCTTAAAACTTTAATCTACAGTCACTCGTTTAAATACTACCCCTTAAAATTTGACTGCCACATCTAGGCATACCAAAGATCTTTAGATCTGTGTTGATGATGTTGAGTATGATTTTGATTTGATGTTATCTCCTAAAGTTTTGCATGTTTCTGAGATATAATTACGTTTTCATGGATCGCTTAGTGGGGACAATAATTTGAGTAAAAAATCTCATCCAAATACCGTTTTTTTGGGTGCTACATTTTTAGGTTAGAATTTTAAATTTAATATTGTGGCAGATTGGTGCACGCTATCGAGTCAATATTACGTATTCGTAGGTTTATGTGTGGGAACAATTATTTGGTGTGTATTGCCACAGTATTGCACAACTGCAAACCTTCTAAAAAGAAAGTACGCTGGAGGCGTATACGCTCCAGCGTTTTATAGCAAAACCCAAGAGGTACATTTTTTTTTATTGGAGGTACTAAATAGAACTCTTTCAGGGCTACATCCCCAAGAAATTTCAATAAAATCGGTGACTAGGGTACGCTGCAGCGTGTGACACCTTCTTTCTTTCTTGGATTTTGTGTAATAATTCTCTTTTATAAATAGGTATTGAAGAAAATTTTAGTATATTCAGCTATGATTAAAATGACGACCACCAACTTCATTTCCGCTTCAAACACTTAGGCTGCAAACTGGACGACTGCAGGCGCGGGCGCGGCGGCGGGCGATCACGCGTGTAAACTGCCCCCCTAGCCAAGTTGCAAACGATAAACGTGAACGCTTAGTAATCTCCAATAGATTTTCAACTTTGTACCTAAGAGCATAAAGTTGAAAATCTATTAAAGACTACTGAGCGTTAGCGACCGGAACGAACGAAAACACTATGTAATCTTCAATAGATTTTTAACTTTATATCCAATTACATTAAGTAGAAAATCTATTAAAGACTACTGAGAGTTTACGTTTATCGTTTGTGACTTGGCTAGGGGGGCTGGCTTGTTCTCGGTTTCGCTCAGTTTGTCGCGGTGAAGAGATGTACCAAATGTACGAACGGACCAGTTTACGCGTGTCGCCGCCCGCCGCCGCGCCCGCGCCCGCCGTCGTCCGGTACGCGGCCTTAGGACGGCGGTAAAACAATGTTGTGGTACAAGGCGGGGGTTACGGAAGTGCAAATGCGAGTTGATCATCGTCATTTTCGCCAATTGAAACGCTGTATAAGTACAAATAAATAAATGTGATTTTATTTACAGCAAACATTATTTTTTCATTTAAATACCTTCAGAGCATTAGTTTAGTTCTCCTGACATAATATATACCTACTAAAAAGAATAGATATCTGCACGTAACATTTTTGTGTTCTATTGATTTAAATATCTACAGTTGTTCGTATTAGTATCACCAATACACGGATTTTCGTCCATTAAAGAAAACACCTTAAAATATACTTGTCCTACATAAAACCTACAATATTGGTTACCCTACTGCAGTGTTTGTATGGAATAATTTAAATGTTCAATATCTTTGAAACTACGCAAAGTTTCTCCGTCACAATTTCAGGTTATCATTATCGTCCCCGTCACAACATTTTGAACACATTTCGAAGGTCGTAGATCATCAGGCAGTGGAGATACATGTGTCCAGCCATCTTGAACTCAGGTTGGCTGGACATTAAGTTTTTAATGATTTCTCGTAAACCCTTACATGTGACGCCATAAATCAAACGTTATTACTGTCACACATTGCGTCACCAAGTATTAGTAAAGGAACCATATTCGAAAACGCCCCCGTTATTGAGATTCGGAAGTGCCAGTCATAAGTTTTATACGTAAATTCAAGATGGCTGGACACAGATTTTTGCATTTTTCTACTAAACCACTGTACTTATCACAAAACTTTTAGCTCGGTGCCCGTCACAAATTTATGTGACGCCCGTTGATATGCAGAAAGTCGTCAAAATCACTTCCGTTACCGAGATTGAGAGACCAGCGAAAGGTGGTTTTTCAAGATGGCTGG
Source organism: Mythimna pallens (assembly GCA_961205895.1). NCBI lineage: Eukaryota > Metazoa > Arthropoda > Insecta > Lepidoptera > Noctuidae > Mythimna > Mythimna pallens. The sequence continues at coordinate 5,934,793 of OY540824.1, forward strand.
ACACGTTTTCGATCGATTATCTAAGATTCTGTAGCGTCACAAATTCTGAAATAAGGGTGTTTAGCCGTCACATAAAGTGACCTATTGACCTAGTTAAATGCAAGCTATTTTGAAGATTTGTCCAGCCAACCTGAGTCACATCATGCTTATTATGCGCCGACTCCGAGTCGGCAGCGAAACGTCATTGCGTCGTCGCACGTCGCCGGCGCACCACCGTCGCCTCTCGCGCCTCGCTGCACTGCATTGCTCCCTCCAGTCTCGAATCAGATTTAAGACAGTGGATACGCTTTGCTACGGCTCTATCATGAATAAAGAAAAACTAATAGAGGAAGTACGAAGATACCCGTTTCTTTACGATCCTGGTGATGCAAAGTATAGCGACACAATAAAAAAAGATCAAGCATGGAAGAATATTGCTGGCGTTCTATCTGCAACAGGTAGATACATCTACTTACTTTCCTAATCATACATTTATGTAGGCCTGTACTTCCATAATTTAAATTTAGAATGCCTATTGTAACTTATAAACTAAGCTTTATGTTAATTTTATATTTGAATATTGTGGGTAGATAAATAATAAAATCTGTAATGTGTAATAATAATTTAATATATGTATTTATAGTGTTTTTTTAGTCATTAAGGAAAAGACGTTGGTACACTTGACTTCATGTTTTTGTATTGCATATTTTGATACTGCCACGGAACTTGACCTTGAGGAGACAGAGAATATGATGTAAACTCATCTCGGGTATTAAAAGCATTGTTTGAACTGTTTTCTTCGATGTTTGATAGTCCTTGCAATCTCGGCTCGTCGTGGATGATCTGTTGTTCAAATAGTCGTTGATTTCTGTCCTCGTTCATTTCGATAACATAATTACATTGTGTAAAATACATGATGCAAATCCTAAATTGTCAACATATTTTGGCATCAAATCAATATTTTTATTATATATCCCAAACTTTTGATATAATATTCCGAACGCATTTTCCACTACTCTGCGTGCCCGCGATAAACGATAGTTAAATATTTTTTGTGCATCAGATGGGGATTGTGAACGAGGATATGGCCTCAATAAGTGTTTTCCTAAAGGGAAAGCCTCGTCACCTAGGATAACATGAGGCATTTCTCTGTCAGTTCCAGGTAATGGTTTATCGTTCGGAATATTTAACGTATTATTTTCAATAGCCCTTCCAAATTTTGAGGACGCAAAAATACCACCGTCGCTATTTCTACCGAAAGCGCCTATATCGACAACTCTGAACCTACATTTATCATCGACTACAGCCAAAAGAACTATGGAAAATGGTTTTTTATAATTAAAGTATTTGGAACCACTGTTAGCAGGTGCTATTATGTTAATATGCTTTCCGTCTATAGCGCCGATACAGTTTGGGAAATTCCATTTATTATTAAATCCTCTTGCAATATTTTCCCATTCTTCAGTAGTTGGTGTACGCATGTAAACATTCTTCATATTATTAATGATTGCATTACATACATCTCGTATAATCGGATAGTCGACTCTCCTATTCGAAAACTTGACCATAATGTCCTTACTGAGGTTCCTGTTATCAAATATCTGCAACAAATATAAAATATGTTATTAACAATATTTATAGCCGGCTTCAAATACATAATCTTCTGCAGTGCTTTATATCATCCAAGTTATTTTCTATCTATAGGATTATAGATTATTGATCATAACTTGGTCTATTTAACCCACGGCTTTTGTAATATTTTCAGGTTTTTTTTTTTTAAATAATATGTTTTATTTCAGCATCAGAATGCAAGAAATCGTGGATCAACTTGAGGGAAGCTTATCGCAGAGCTTTAAAAAAACAAAAAACAAAAAGTGGTCAGGGTGCCTCTTCTTCTAAGAAATGGATATTCGAAGAAGAAATGAGTTTTTTAAAGCCACATTTTAAAGAAAGGCCATCTGTAACGTCAGTATCGGATAACGAAGAAAATGATACAATCAACGATAGCATCTTTAGTTTGGATGATATAAATGAATTTATGTCCAATGATAATAATGATTCACAAACTGAAAGGAACACTTCTGCAGAAGAAAATCGTCCACAATCTTCGAGTTTGGAAAGCGTACCTACATCAAAATTAATCAGACCACAAGCGTCAAATCCTAAGTTCTATTCGAACATTATTAAAACAAATAAAAGACAGAGAAAAGATGACACTAGTTCTGCTTCGGGTCAACTACTAAAATATTTATTAGAAGAAAAACAGAAGCCGGAAAACGAAGACGACATTGATAAATTTTTCTCTAGTATAAAAGCGACTGTAAAAATAATTGTCTGCTTATAATCAGGCGATTTTGAAAACGAAAATATTTAATTTAGTTTCTGAGGCAGAAATCCAAGAAATTCAACAGCAAAACTATTACTACAATAGTGGATCTGCTGGCCCCCTCTGGCTACAGTACAGGTTCATATTCTTCTACCTATAATAGAGAGACATCAAAAACGCAAACTCTAAATGAAACTGCCGCAGCTCAAACCATAATTGAAGCTACTGAGTCGGAAGCTCAGGGAGACACTTTTAACTAATTTGTAATTTCCTTAATAATAATTATCACTTTAATAAATATAATATTTCATTGTGACTTTAAAATTACTTACCTCAATGTTACTGCCAATTTTTCCTCTGCTGGTATCGCCTGTCTGAAAGTTGTGTTTTTCTTCGTGATATATTTTCGAATAAACGATAGTATATAATAAAATAAATATTTGGGCATATGAAAATATATGTAGAATTTTTCATCATCGTCAATCAAATGTCTAATATTCTTCCAGTATTCCCCTTCTGCTAGTCTTTCTTTTAACATATTATGCACCCAATATCTTCTTCTTCTTTTATTTTCCTGTTCTTCGTCGAGAGCAATAGCGATTATTGCTAGTTCGCGCAACGTAAACCGAGACATTATGCACCACGCGGCCACCGCGCGGACTGTGAGCTTACACGTCGCGGCCGGCGCGCGGACTGCGAGCTTGCACCCTGCGGACAACGCGTAGTTAGCGCGCTGGCAGCTAGCCGTAGTCTAAATTCGAGGCGACGCCGTGCTGCAGCTGCGCAGTTGAGGTGCCGGTATAATGTGCTATAACCTTTATCTTATAAGAATTTCTATAGAATTACTGAGAAATAAATGTAGATTCTGTATTGAGTAATTGTTTTTCGAAAAGTAATGAATATATGAATGAAAAAGTAAAGAAACTTTAGAATGCGCAAATTTTTTGCGCAATGGCAGTCGGATTACGATATGTTTTTGTGACAGATATTTTTCTAAATGGTTTGAAATACACATAAGTAGCTAGCTTATTTACCTATGAACATAGTTTGACTACTATATAATAATATTATTGCGTATTGTTATCACAATCATCGTTCAAAGAGTAAAATTTAAAAAAGTACTAACTGCAAAAAAAATTCAACGCTCATTATTTTATTTTTGTTTGTTGGATTTTTATTATTACGTAAACATATTCTTAACGATCATTCCTATGAATGTCTAACATAGGGTTTAAGATTTTTTTCCAATTTTAAATTTTTTTGTGTTATTTTTTTTTTTTGCTGAGGCCGGTTATGTGATCGGATTAGGTGATTGATTGTACAAGTAGTGAACTTTTATAATATTTTTAGCTTCGCGCAATTTGTTCTGGAGGGGCGATCGAGGAGCGTCACCCCCGTGATGGGAGGTGAACGCGGTCCCGATCGCCAGAGCGCGGCACGGCGGGCCATGCTCCTGGATCTGGTTCACGACAACCCAGCGTGTGAACCAGAAAACTCCATGTCTCCACCGCCATGGTGAGTGTTTTTTCCATAGCGTCTTATATTACCTACTACATTACACACTATATTTATTTAGTTTCAGTGGAGTAATTTGTATTTCTTATCATTTTAGCTCTACGCGCTCCCAGTTGAGGTGACACCTAGGGGGTCGGTCAATTTGCGCGGCGAAGCCGTGCTTGTTGAGAAGACCCCAGGTGATCACGTGCACATCGGGCAGGCCAGAAAGTCCAGGCAACCCGCCTCTCTGGTAAGTAAACTCTTCTTCATAGAGTATATCCATGGTACGTGTTATTAATATGGTTATAGGCTATATTTTTACGATATTGTATTTGCTCACAGTTCCCATGTAGCGGAGCTCGTAGAGGCGTTAGATATGTCCGACGATGAAGCGGAGCTGATGCAGCAGGACCCCGGGCATCTACGGCGGTGGATGTTGGACCTGCCGGGAGCTAGCGCCACGCCGGGAGCCAGCGGCAGCAATACGGTTGGTCCAGCTCCTCTCGCGCCTAGCGCCAAGTCTGAGGTGACTGTCGCCGCCGAAATTGATGTTCGTCCATCAACTTCGACTGTGACAGCACCTTCACAGACGGTGCCTAGGCGTGATGGTAGTGACCTGGACAGCGAATTCGATGATGAATTCGACACCCCGGTCATGCCAGATGCTAGGAGAAACATTCCTGACATTGAGGAGTTGGAAGAACCGTTACAAGCTTTGGTAAGCGAGATTGATACGGGGATGGATGACGATGCCGCCGATTGCTTATTGGGTACGTCGCACATAGGAGTATTCGTATGTTAAAACCGGTTAAAAGTCAAAAGTAACAAGTTACTCAAAAATTCGTTCAAACCTTTTTTTGTTTAAGTTTGATAACCAGTCTGTCAATCGGCCGCCATAAAACTTCTACCCCCACTTGCCTCTTGTCGTAAAGTCAGCCGGAACCCAGTCAATGTTGGAATCGCACGTCTTTGTTCGCGACGCTTTTGTTTGTGGTATTTATTTCTCTCGCTATTGTATTTTCGTGTGATTGACTTCAGAAAAAATATTAATTGAATATGGAAGTGGAAGGTACGTACCGTAATTTAAAACTAAATTTTATTGTTTTCTGCTTCTATTGTACGTTTAGGAACTATATTTAACGGGTCCTATAAGAGCATTAATTTTTACTTTTAATTTTGTTATAACATTGTTTTTGTTTAAGTGTCTGGTCGAGTCCAGCTACATTTCTTTTATAGAGACGAAATTTAGGCTTATGCCAATCATATATTACAATAAAATTGTCCGCCTTAATCCACCATTTCGTTTTTTTATCCATTCGAAGTTAATGCATGTAAAAGTTGAATTATTTCAACATTGTAATTTTTTGTTTTTTCTCTCGTAGATTCTTCTAAAACCGTCAGGAAATTTACCAGAAGAGCTTTATATGACATCCTGAAAGAATTCAAGGGAAAAAAAAAGGACGAAAAGTTTCCATTAATGGAAAAAAAAAACTTGTAGAAATGACTAAATTGTAGAAATGACCGCAGCAAGCGTCGAAAAATTAAAGTACTTCGGGAGCAGGTACCTGTCGAGGACCTGAGGTATGCCACTGGCGTAAGTTCAACGCACTTCAGGACATAGTGATGCGTCAAAATTAATAAAAGAAATGACTTCCACGCCAACCAGAGCTACAAAATTTTGCAAAGTTATTACTTCTGCTCAAAAGCAAATAGTTGTTAAGAAACATACACCCGAAGGGGCTCTGACAATCTTTGTAGGCGACTTCAGTCAAAGACAGTGGCTGGGACTGAAAATTGCTCTGAGATTGAACTACAAGCTTTGCTTGACCACAATGCATTGCGTCTGTATAAACACGTAGCAGAAGTTGTAGATACTTGTTCACAGGAAGAGCAGCAAAACATGGTTTTAATTTCAAAATGGGGCTGTGATGGAGCGCAGCAATTGCAATTTGAAAAAAATACCGACAGTGACGCAAATATTTTTCAAGCTCATTCGTGCCTTTAAGATTAGTTGTAATGGTTGATGGAGAACAAAAAAAAATCATATGGAAAAACCCCGACAAATACAGACGAGATAATGATTTTTTTCGCGGTGTTGATATATATGGCTACCGATCCGCGGACGTCGGTAAATGAATATTGGACATCAAACGAAGTTCTCCAATACCGGGGTTCAAGCGTTTGATGTCCTATAATCGTTACACTTTGTTGAATAAGTTTCTTCATTTTGTAGACAATGACGCTGACGAGAGTCAGCCATTGTCACTAACTGGAGTTGCTTCTTCAGCAAAGCTATCGACTAAGCTGGGTAAGGTGACATCAGCATCGATGAGTTTTTGACCTTACTCAAGGGTCGCTTGACCTGGGCCCAAACAATAAGATCAAAGGCTGCGTGATTTGGAATCAAGTCATATGAACTATGTGAGTCCCGCACTGGTTATATGGCTAAATTCCAAATCTACACGGGCAAGGATGACAGTTCCGATGGTGATCCATCACTTGGTGTCAATTTGGGAGGGAAGAGCACGAAAGTGGTTCTTGAGCTATTGCAAGGTCTTGAATGTCGGGGGCATTGTGTGGTGATGGATAATTTTTACAATTGTCCATCATTAGCACGATACCTCAAGAGTTTGGGCTTTGATTGCTTAGGGACCCTTCGTGCAAACCGTCGAAACATCCCTAGTGACATTGCGAAGGTACCGAAGAAAGTGAGTAAGGGGACGATTATAGCTCGCCATTCTGGAGACGTATCCATCATTGCATGGATGGACTCCAAGATGGTGAATATAATATCCACTTACCACGGACCCGATACCTACCATGGAACTAAGGCTGGTAAACCGGTTTTGAAACCAGTTTGTGTTATAGATTACAATACGACCATGGGGGGTATTGATCTCAAAGATCAAAAACTCTCCATGTATCTATTAGAGCGAAAGAGTGAAATGGCGTGAAATGCGCTTGTGATGTACCAAAGTTCGCTGACACGACGCGATAAATTGCCTGTGACGCATCGTGAGTTTCGCTTTGCGCTTGCTGAATCTCTGATTAAACGGCATTGCCCCTGTTTAACAGAGGTCAGCCAAGCAACAAGTGTACACATGAGGCTGAGGCGAGATATTGTGCACGAGCCAGAGGGTTTGGGAACTTCAAATAGGAGTAGATGTATGATCTGTAATCGAAAGAAGATTACCAAATTAGTTCGCACTAAATGCGTCCAGTGTGACGTATATCTTTGCTTTGTAGACTGCATTCTGCAGCAGTGCTTCCAGGCGTGGATATACGTGGGTGTAAACGGAAGCGTTGAGTGTGAACCTTTTTGGGGTGTGGATTATGACTGTGTTTGAATGTGGTGGTGATCCGGAGCCCTCGATTGAGGGGCCCGTTTCGACGGGACGCCTAACCGTTTATCATTTCTCGTTTATTCTGTTTTCGTTGTTGCTGACTGGGACGTTACCGTTTTCGGGGTCGACACGGTAGCGTCTTTGGTGATATCTTACGGGACGAATATCAGTCTGGGTTTGTGCATTGTGAATGATATCTTACGGGACAGATATATCAGTCTGATTTTGTACATTGTGAATGATATCTTACGGTACAGATATCAGTCTTAGTTTGTGCATTGTCAAATTATATATTTGTAAATAAAACTCACGATACAGGTCAAAAACCTCAATATACTCATTAGCTGTTACAATAAAGAGTACCCATCTTCACTTCACAATTATATTCAGAAATGTCCGAGTACATTTGCTATTTTTGCTTTAGTCTCCGTTTATGCATTTTGAAATTATATATTTGTAAATAAAACCCACGATACACGATACCTCAGAAACCTCAGAGTAAAGACCTCAGTATAAGTAGGTACTTACTCCTTGTTACAATTATGTGTTCCTATCTTATTGCGAATTTTACATTTATAACTTTTGCTATTAACCTTTTTGTACGTACACTTTGTTTGTGTTCAATGGTAAATAATTAATATTATTTCTTTACTTTTTCATTTGTTTTCACCAAACTAACAAATGACGTGTGCATCACTTTGTGTAATGATTTTGTTTGTTTAGCTTGAGTAGTGTAAACTTGCGAACATTAAACTGTATTACAATTATTGTGTTCAATAAAGTATATTGTATTTTATTTTTTCACATTATACTATTTCTACCCGACTGCCCCAAGAGGAGGGTAATGATTTTTAGTGTAAAAAATATTTTTTATATAATATAAATTCCTTGAAAACAAAATTCATTTTATTTAAAACCTTTCGAAGTCATGGTGTTACATGAAAACGCTAGTAGGTATATAAACAATGATTTACTACTTCTGGCCTGTTGGTCTAATGGTTAGTCAGCTAGTGAACTGCTATGCCGGAGGTCATATCACCCGGGACAAATTTTTGTGTGATGAGCACGATCAAGAACTCTTAACACAAGCCCTGCTTAGCTTGAGACTAGACGGCGGTATGTGATAGTTATGGAATATTATTATTATTTATATTTTTATGTATTGTACATGTCAAGACCCTGAGGTCCTGGACCTTTTAGAAGGCGTACAAGGGGCCGAAGTCAACTCGCAGAGGCCCTTGAGATAATTTTAAAGGAACGTGATACCAACTGACGATTATCCCTGGTACGCGCTATGCTAGTGCACCCAAGGACAACCCCCGGTTGATGAAAAACTACTGCGACATATGGAAAACAAAGATAATAGGGCTATGGCTTTTGGAGTCTTAAGTGGACTGGTAACCTGGAACTATGTTAAGACTATGGCCCCTGCCTGAAAAATGTTATTATATTCAGATTAAAGGCAGGGGGTGACTTTCACACTCAATAAATGGGGCTCCCAAAAACGGTCGCTAGCACGAAGTGACATAGCAACAAGAGGGCAACATAACCTAAGGTGCTTGAGGAGTGGAGAGGTATACCACGGCTATCAGGATAATAGCAGGAAGGAAGGAAGAACGGTCAAGATCCCTACCAGCACCTTACTGGATTATACATCCTTCTCCCGAGCACGTTTGCTCTAACGAATCTTCACTCAAGCCAGGCAATAAAGACATGAGAGAGGTGGGAGCTCTGTTCCTCGTCAGTGTTCATTACGGCAGGTCAATGAAGGCATCAGACACAACAGAATTCGAATAATCCTTATTCTTACTATCTCAAAAGTTAGTTACACTTTCACGCCTAAGCTACTGAATTGGATTGCCATAAAATTTCGCATACATCACATTAGGAAGTCCAGAATAAATAATAGGATACCTTTGCTGAAAAATGATCGGTTCCCAAGGGATAATAAAAACAAATTTTAACGGGAGCGAAACCGTAGGCTAGAGCTAGTATATACAAATGAATCGGTTCATAATTGATGGAAATATAAACGAACGAATATAAAATAAAATATGCATAGTACAGACAACCATAAAATCTCCTCCTTTCTAGAAGTCGGTAAAAAAATATTATCATATTAGATATAAAGTAACACTACAAACTGAAAATATCACAGTAATAATTATAAATGAAAAATAATAAAAGTTTTCTTTGAAAATAATAGTTACCTTGAAATTTTTGTTCGTAGTCGGTTAAAAAGTAATATTATTTCATTTAGAATAAAGTAACATTACAAACAAAGTATCACAAGAATAATAGTAAAAAAGCAATAACAAAAGATTTTTTTGAAAATAACAAAATAATAACATTAAAATTGTAGGTTCTTTTCGAACGGCGAGCCGCGCCGGTGCTGAGTAACCGCCGCCATAACGTTAGAGTATTTAGGACGCGCGTAAAAAGTTTTTATAACGTTCAAAAAGTTTGTTTAGAAGTGATATCGTAATATAGTGTCGTTTTGGTGAATATATCGACACCTCTGGGCTCAAAGGTCGTAAAGGACAAAATGCAACTTTTCAGGAGAAGCAAAAAACGAAAAAAAAATAACGTATTTTTACTCTAACTTTTTTGTTTCTTGAGCTATTTAAATGAAACTTTGGAAAAGTTCTTAGAATTCATAGTACTCTCTTGGGCAGTATTACAATTTTACCCTAATGCTTTATTTATCGAGATAGATTTCCTTTACGACCACAAATTTAAAAATAAATGTCCTTTACCCCCCTAAAATTTTCATCTTATGATTTTAGCTTAGGGCGTAAATCTACTTTACTGTGCAAAATTTTTTAGGTTCTACAGGATCACCCACTAAGGTATTCTAAAAGGATTAATTGATAATTAAACTTAATTATTAAATGGCTCACGTAATTTTTTAATATATTTATGTGTATACTACAATATTTTTTTTTTCTACTATTTTTCATGAAATAATATAATCATACAAATAAAACGTACATTTTCGTAATCAAATTGAGATCGTTTATTGTTTTCTATAGGTGAACACAAAGCTTTTATAATAATTATCTTTGAAATAATAATGGTAGATTAAGATTGTAGTAATTAACGTCGTTTTCCTTAAAAGTACTTTTCTCCACTCCCTTCTTTGCTCTTTTGATTTGTTTTTCTTCTTTAATCAACTTTATTTGTATAATCTCAATCAGTTTGATTAGAAGATGAGAAATAATGAGTAAATAAGTCATCATCATTCTGATGATTTATTTACTCATTTTCAATATCATTTTCATCATCCGCTTCGTCCGTTTCGTTTAAAGTCTCACGTAGCTCGGAATTGCATGGAAGTTCCCTGTATTCTTTGTGAAACTGTGAAAAAATTGAGATAAGTACATATTCGGAAAGATCTATATTTTCTTTTTAGACACTTTACGTATCTATGACGTAGCCGGTTTTAATACTAAGCCTAACTGCAATATCTAGGTCGATGCTTTATGATTTACATATCAAGACCGAAATAACTATAAGTAGTATATTATTGGGTTCTCTGGATCAACGGAAATCAATAAGTCCAGTTATATAGAACTAATACCATTCACCCACAATCTATTCAAATAGATGAAAACAGGGGTTATTGAAAAAGAGTAACATCGAATTAAAAATCTTCAGATTTTGAAAAGTAGATATACCTTCGCAGAGAAGCGCAGGTAAACTTTTCAAAATCTGAAGATTTTTAATTCGATGTTACTCTTTTTTCAATAACCCCTATTTTCATCTATTTGAATAGATTGTGGGTGAATGGTATTAGTTCTAAATAACTGGACTTATTGATTTCCGTTGATCCAGAGAACCCAATAATATACAGTTGAAAACTTAACGCACTATACTTCTTGTTACTAATTTAATGTCAGGCGGAGCATTTGATGACCTTACAGCCGATTTTTCAGGACCAGGATGTAGGTACTTTGCCAACTCGAACAAAAGTAAGGATCTCATTGTGACCATTCTTGAGTGTGAGATATCGTGTATTTTCGAAGGAGGATTTTTCTGAGTTTTGCTGTGTCTCGTTTGTATTGTCCTGAAGTTTTGATGAACTGGTGTTCATTATTTTCTGGTTAGTCAGGTCTTGAGTAAATATAATCTCGCCACTAGCATTCTTGAAAATAAATTTAGAATTGCCTTCCAAACCAAATTTCGATGAATGAAGCATTCTGTCAATTTTAATTTAATTTATTTAATACATTCTCTCTCTCTCTTGTTGAAGCAAGCATTGATTAAAATTGAACCATCACACTACAATGCTGAGAGTTTAATGCTGAGATGGAGATATGTGTATTTAATTATATATTCTTTTCCTTTCACAGCGTTCAAGTAAAAACACTCAGGATAATGTATAGCATGCTGCATCCAAGGATCATCATAAATCTCCCAATCTTTGATAACACCTCCACATGAGAAACATGCTGCAATATCATTTATACCATTTCCATAATAAAAGAATCCCGCGTCAGCCATTTCCCTCACTAATCTTTTCTTTTGATTAAACGTCCTCCAGTAATAATTAAATGAAAATTCACGCATTTTGAACATGTTATACATGTCATATCGAGGTTTGTATTCATTTTGAGACATGTTCTATTAACTTTCTAGTTCAATTATAAACGTTCAATGGTATCGTCCAGCGTTTGTCAATAACTTATAAAGACCGGACAGAGGTGGGCGGAGGGGAATAGAAAACTTTAAGATGCGTTTTACCTAACTATAGAAATAAAACAAGAAACTATTTATTTTAGAATTTTATTATCAAAGCACCACTTATTTAAACACAATACATTTTTTAAAGCACATACAGAGTCATGATAAATACAGTTATATAAATCTTGAGAATACTTATATAGATCGTATAAACTTATCAAACTAGAACATCCTTTATCTTCTAAATTGAATATATTAGAATTACTGTTTTCTAAAATATGCTTTAACCACAACACTTTTTCTGAACCTTTAACGTAGATACATTTATCTCTTAAAATATCTATAACTAAATTCTGATAATTAGGGTAGGGTACAAATCCTTCACGCCAATGTATCTTTCTGTTACGTTCAATCCAACAAACATGTTTTTTTTCATGTTTCGTTAATTTTGAAAATGGAAATGGTGGCTTAATTAAAAACACTTGTAATGTTTTATTATACAATATAGCGATTTCTTTTATTATAAATTCATTTGTTTCTGTTTTAAAGCCTTGAATATCCACAATAGCTATCATGACAATCTGCGCACAATGTTGCTGAGAGGTTTGTATTCTATGAGTCGATCGTTTATAATCAAACAATATGCAGTCGTCTTATCTGGTAATGCTGTGGAACATTCAATTTCCAACCTCACGTCCACTGGACCTGTTTTCAGGCTATCGTTTTGTCTTGAGCAGTCTAAGATAAAAAGAGGGGCTTTTTCTTTGAACTCCTTTAGGTCAAGCAACGGGTCTACTGGACAGTTGTAATACGACTGACGAAATTTCACAAACATTTCATATAATATACTATATTTGTTCTCAGAAAACTTTAAACCTAAAGGTTCATATGGATAATATTGTGAATTCAAAAAGAGTGTAACGTTTGTTACTTCACAATGATCGAATAGTGAACTGTCTTTAGTTTTATTATTTTTTCGATTTGTTTGTAAACAAAAAATTACATATCTGGGTTTTTCCAATTGTGAAGCAGTTTTAACTGACCAAGAATGCTTTGTGGTTTTAGGTAGTAACGGATATTCATATAAATCCCAATTTCTAAACGCCATCTGAATAGGTTTATCTCTTTCTAAATGTTTTAAAAGTGACAGTCTTTCTCGGTCTGATACTTTTATGTGTGGCACCCTCCACTGAACTCTTTGCACGTCTATTTGAAAATTAACAATATCATCAGAAAGGATAACGCTATTTAAGTTAGTATTGCTTCTGTTCAATATAAGTTCATGTTTACAATTTATCACTATTTTATTGTAATCCTCTGCAAAACCTAAAACCTTATTTAATGGGATAACAGCACTAAAATGCCCATCACTTTGAAATCCCTCTAAATTCCAACCCCATAGAGCAGCAACTTTATTTTCTGCTTCATTTAATGAGATGTATGATTTTATTGTTGATGTTATTCCAGAATTTTTTATGCGGTCTATTTCAATACCATTCATTTCGTATCTGATGTCTTGAAACAAATACATAACAGGGTTATTAGTGAATGAAAAAGTTTTCTTGATTGGATTCCCATCTTTACCGAAGAGCTTCGCTTGTCCTTCGATGTAAATTGAACTGGCTGATGGTAGCACGTATATGTCTTGCTGGTGGATGGGAATTCTGATTTCATCGTTTTCTCTAAAGCTGCTATTGTAGGGATTGTATGAATGGACTTCATAACTTTCGATCGAAGTGTCGAAGTGCGGTAATTCAGTAATCTGTAGTATATTCATACTTTGAACCCTAGGGCTTTAAGAAAATCTTTATTTGCTTTAGTCAGTTCTTAACGTATTTCTTGCGTCTTTGCACTTTAGCAATCGCAGAAGGACTAAGACATTTTTCATTCGCTTGGGTGTTTTTATAATATACTATCATTTTGTTTTTCTTAAATGAAGACGTAACTGAACTTGTTCCTCTCCAAAGTTAATACAGTGACCAAATTGATCTACAATCTTAACAGATACCGATGAAATTATATTTTTGTTTACTGGAAAGTAAATAACATGTAGTGGTATTTCCATGCACTGATGACCTGGAGTAGTATCAGACACAAACTCATGAATAAAATGAGTTGGTAACCCGTTGCAGTACGAACCGTTAACAAGATCACATTCGATTCTGATTACAGACAGACCTCTGTTAATAATGGGAATATTTGGTCTTGATTTTAATACTGAAAAGTATACCAAACCGCACTCATATTGATCTGACAAATGCAATGGTGGTTGAAAGTATGAAACCAATTCCGATTTATTCCCAGAGATGGTAACCGTAGTAGACATGCTTCTATACTGACCTCTTTCGAAAGATCATGTTTATTTTATTCCTTCACTACACCAAAAATTCTTATTTTCATAGTGCTACTATATTTTCTGAAAACTTAGTAGCAATCCAGCTAAATCCCGAAAAAATCAAGCTGGACAGACCTATATACATAGGGTTCAGCGTGCTAGAATATGCTAAAACTCATCTCTATCAGTTTCACTATGACTTTATTAAAAAGAAGTATAATGAAAACGTAGAACTATGTTATACTGACACAGACAGCTTACTTTATTTGATATACACTGACGATTTTTATAGAGATATGAAGGAGAATATATCTTTGTTTGATACTAGTAATTTTCATTTGAATAATCCGTTTAATATGCCAATAACAAATGCTAAAGTGCCCGGGTTATTCAAGGACGAGTTAGGTGGCGATGTGATTGCCGAATTTGTAGGACTCAGAGCTAAATTGTACTGTATAAAAAGCGTAAAGGTGCAAATAAAAAAAGCAAAAGGTATATCTAAGACTGTCACTAAACAACTAAACTTATCTGACTATTATCAGACTCTCATAACGAATAAGAATTTGCGGTTCAAAATGAATATGCTAAAATCCATAAAGCATACTATATATACTCAGGAAGTCTACAAACTAGTCTTGAACAGAAACGATGATAAAAGACAAATTCTTCCCGATAATTCTCATACGTTACCTTGGGGACATTGTGATACAATATTTTGAATGTACGAGCACCTATATGATAAATTACAATACTTGTATAATAATTGTAACTAGACTGTTAATTAGATAATAAATGATACATTTAATGATTAGATGTACCATCGATAAGATATTTTAATTTACTTATTCAAAATAAATATATCGAGATTATATTTGGTGTTTTATTTATGTTTTTTTTACTGAATATTGATATTATAATGGTGTAAAAAGAGTATGCATTATATATTTATTATTAGATCAAATTATGAAAGCATTAAAATTTACTTATGATGCGACACGAAACGATTTACTTATGGAATAGACAGTATCGAAGAGAAGTGATTATAATAAGTACAATCAGCTGTACCTTAGATTAAATATTATGAAAGATGAGAATAGCATCTTTCTTGTACTCAATACAGGATTCGACCTAATTCGACGAAGTATATATATATACACGTTAAATAGTTTTTTAATTAATCGGTGAGATGAAGTTGATCAAGCAACCTATATCCC
The DNA here is from genome assembly GCA_961205895.1 of Mythimna pallens. Classification (NCBI taxonomy): domain Eukaryota; kingdom Metazoa; phylum Arthropoda; class Insecta; order Lepidoptera; family Noctuidae; genus Mythimna; species Mythimna pallens. The sequence continues at coordinate 5,950,171 of OY540824.1, forward strand.
TCAATGTTAATAATATAAGATTAAGTGATTCTGTTCACCACATCAGACATAGCGCTTTATTGCCAAATACCATTCGCTGTATAATATGCGGTCCATCAAGCTGTGGCAAAACGAATGTTATGATTAGTTTACTGCTGCATGAAAATGGACTCAAATTCAGAAATCTTTATCTTTACTCTAAGACTTATTTCCAACCAAAATACCGTTTTTTAAACGAAGTATTAAAAAGAGTGCCACAGATTAATTTCTATGAGTTCAGTGATGATAAAGATGTAATATCTCCGAGTGAAGCTTTAATAAATTCTGTATTTATTTTTGATGATGTTGCGTGTGAAAATCAAGTTAATATCCGCAATTATTTTTGCATGGGCAGGCATAAACAAATCGATTGTTTCTATTTATCTCAAACCTATTCTAAAATTCCGAAGCAATTGTTACGTGACAATGTTAATTTTCTTATTATATTCAAACAAGATGATGTGAATTTAAAACATATTTATGAAGAGCATGTTAGTTCTGATTTACAATGGAAAATGTTCAAAAATATTTGTCAAACTGTTTGGAGTAAACCTTATAATTTTCTACTTATTAATAAAGAATCGCCATTAAATAATGGAAGGTACAGACAGAACTTTGATATTTTTTTAAAGTTTGACTGACTGTTTATACATATAAGTAATTAACATACAAAATCAAATTCAGTATAATTTGATTCTTAGCTGAACGCAGTTGTTAAAATATAACATGGAGAAAAATATTAAAATAGAATTAATGAAGTCAGTAGACTCCATAAAGAATAAAATAAAACAAATGAAGAACCAGGATCACTGTATGAAATTGTCGCTTGATCAAATGCTTAAACCGGTCACAGACCCTCTTAAAACCCTAGCTGATTCCAATACAAATATGAAAAAAATATTGTTGTTACAAAATACAACCCCAACCACATGTTCTGGAGATATTGAAATGGATGATATTAATACTAGCTCGACTACAAAGTTTGAGGACTGTTACGAACCAAAACATAATTCTGCACAATTGGTTAAAAAGTCTCCTAAAATGGAAGATGATTTAGATATTTCATTAGAAGATTATGATATGTATGATGGTGTAAATATACCGTTTGGAATAAGAAGTGAAAACAAAACTTTATTTATGGGTAATTCAAAAGTATCATTTTCTAAAATTGATAGTTTGAATAACGATAGCGTTATTTTGATTAAAATCGGTGATAAATCTTACAATTTAACTCCTGGTCTGAAAGAACTTTTACTTAACAAAAAACCTGATTTAAAATTAGTATCCCCTAAAGATAAACTTTTCTACAAGGATATATTGCATTACACCAATGCTCACAAAAGAGACTTCAATCCTAAAGGTCAAATAAAAGGTGATAAAGGAATAAAATATCGTGAAATAATCAGACCTTTTTTTTCTGAAACATTAAATGATAACATTCACACTAAACTTGGAGGAAACTTGCCAAAGTTAAAGAAGTACAAAAACAATACTGACTTGGTATATTGGGACGATCCTAACGAGTTGGTTGAGAGATTAAAACTATTAGTCGCTTCAAGAGATGCTGGCAATACAAATCATGATAATGAAATTTTATCGATAATTGAAGAATTAAAAGAAGCTGATATAATTGAAGAATAAATAGTGGAGATAGTATGATTTTCATTCAGAATCATTGGTAGGTTCAAGACAAATGTTGATATACTGAATTAAAATATGAGTAAAGCTGACGTAGTAAACGAAATTCATAAAAATGCAAGACTAAACTTTCCACGAAGACATGTTATTATGAAAGATATAGATGACCTTTGGCAAGCAGACTTAATCGACATGCAATCAATTTCCAAAGAGAATAAAAATTACAAATTTATTCTTGCTGTTATTGACACATTTTCGAAATACGCCTGGACCTTTCCTTTGAAAAGCAAGACCAAAGATATTGTATGCAATTCTTTCAAGATTTTGTTGGCTAATGGGCGTGTTCCCAAAAATTTGCAAACGGATAATGGAACAGAATTTTATAATAACATGTTTCAAAATCTTATGAAATCTTATTATATAAATCATTATTCAACCTTTTCAACAAAAAAGGCATCAATAGTTGAGCGATTTATTAGAACATTGAAATCGAAACTATACAAGGAATTTAGTTTAAAAGGTAACTATAATTGGATAGATAATACTCTTAATAATGTTATTTATGAATACAATCACACCTATCATCGCACAATTGATGAAATCCCAGCAAACGTGGATAATGTTAATAAAAAACGCATATTACAAAGATATTGTATGTTGATGAAAACCGTTAGCATAAAAAGCAAGTTTAAAGAGGGTGATTATGTACGCATTAGTAAATATAAGGGGACATTTGAAAAAGGATATACTCCCAACTGGTCGACAGAAATATTTAAAATTCGAAAAATACAAGATACATCGCCTATCACCTACTTAATTGAAGACGCAATCAGAGGCCAACCCATTTTAGGTGCATTTTATGTACAAGAACTTCAAAAGACAAAAAATGCTAATTTATATCTAGTTGAGAAAGTTCTTAAAAGTAAAGGAGACAGAGTTTTTGTAAAATGGTTAGGTTTGCCTGCTTCTGAAAATAGTTGGATTGATAAATCGAATATTTATTGAGTGTTCAGTCCAAATGTTTCAGTCTTATGATGTGTATTGAAGAGAGTAGTCTTCTCAATTGGATTATAAATCATTTACCATTTGAATTACATTTACCAGGATACAATTATTGCGGGCCTGGCACTAAATTGATGAAAAGGCTTACACGTGGAGATAAAGGTGTTAATAAATTAGACGAATATTGCAAACAGCACGACATTGCCTATCATAAATCTTCAAACTTAAAGGATCGCCACAAGGCAGATTTAGTTTTGTTAAATATGGCTAAAGACCGAGCACTTGCCTCTGATGCGAGTGTAGGGGAAAAACTGGCAGCACTCCTAGTAAGCAGCGCTATGTCAACAAAAATTAAAACTGGTTTTGGCCTACAAAAAGATAGCAAAAAGTGTCCTCCTAAAATTGGAAAAGGATTAAAAAATAAATTTAAAAATGTTATTAGAAAAACCAAGAGACATATCAAAAAATTAAAACCGAAATGCAAGAAAGTGGCAATAGAATTAGCTATGGCCGCTGCCAGAGAATTAGCTGATGATTCATCCATTAAACTTCCTCGTGTTATTCCTATACCAAAAACTGGTGGAGTATTGCCTTTGATTCCGATTTTTGCGGGATTATCTGCAGTGGGAGCTTTAGCAGGCGGTGCAGCTGGTATTGCTAAAACCATAAATGAATTCAAGATTGCGAAAAAGTTATTGACTGAATCGAAGAGACACAATGAAAAGATGGAAGCTCTCTGCATCGGAAAAGGACTACACCTTAAACCACATAAAGATGGACTCGGCATTTTTGTATCGAAAGAAAAAAACTAAGATATCGGCTACCCAAACGAGCCTTGAGTAATTTAGACATTTTGAAGCATGGAAATAATATTCCCTATTTCAGAGGTGTCTTTATGAGAGATAAGCTACCTAAACACCCTTTTAAAAAAGAATGTGGAGTAATAAATTTAGATAGCTCTAAAAATCCTGGTTCTCATTGGGTAGCCTATGCAAAATACAACGATTATATTGAGTATTTTGATAGTTACGGAAATCTTAAGCCTCCAAAGGAATTTATAAAATACTTGGGCTCCAAAATTCACTATAATTATGATAATATTCAGCGTGATCACCCTTTTAATTGTGGACATCTTTGTTTAAACTTTTTGAAGAATTTTTGGTGTAGTGAAGGAATAAAATAAACATGATCTTTCGAAAGAGGTCAGTATAGAAGCATGTCTACTACGGTTACCATCTCTGGGAATAAATCGGAATTGGTTTCTTTTTTTACTTTCAACCACCATAGTATTTGTCAGATCAATATGAGTGCGGTTTGGTATACTTTTCAGTATTAAAATCAAGACCAAATATTCCCATTATTAACAGAGGTCTGTCTGTAATCAGAATCGAATGTGATCTTGTTAACGGTTCGTACTGCAACGGATTACCAACTCATTTTATTCATGAGTTTGTGTCTGATACTACTCCAGGTGCATGGAAATACCACTACATGTTATTTACTTTCCAGTAAACAAAAATATAATTTCATCGGTATCTGTTAAGATTGTAGATCAATTTGGTCACTGTATTAACTTTGGAGAGGAACAAGTTCAGTTACGTCTTCATTTAAGAAAAACAAAATGATAGTATATTATAAAAACACCCAAGCGAATGAAAAATGTCTTAGTCCTTCTGCGATTGCTAAAGTGCAAAGACGCAAGAAATACGTTAAGAAATTGACTAAAGCAAATAAAGATTTTCTTAAAGCCCTAGGGTTCAAAGTATGAATATACTACAGATTACTGAATTACCGCACTTCGACACTTCGATCGAAAGTTATGAAGTCCATTCATACAATCCCTACAATAGCAGCTTTAGAGAAAACGATGAAATCAGAATTCCCATCCACCAGCAAGACATATACGTGCTACCATCAGCCAGTTCAATTTACATCGAAGGACAAGCGAAGCTCTTCGATAAAGATGGAAATCCAATCAAGAAAACTTTTTCATTCACTAATAACCCTGTTATGTATTTGTTTCAAGACATCAGATACGAAATGAATGGTATTGAAATAGACCGCATAAAAAATTCTGGAATAACATCAACAATAAAATCATACATCTCATTAAATGAAGCAGAAAATAAAGTTGCTGCTCTATGGGGTTGGAATTTAGAGGGATTTCAAAGTGATGGGCATTTTAGTGCTGTTATCCCATTAAATAAGGTTTTAGGTTTTGCAGAGGATTACAATAAAATAGTGATAAATTGTAAACATGAACTTATATTGAACAGAAGCAATACTAACTTAAATAGCGTTATCCTTTCTGATGATATTGTTAATTTTCAAATAGACGTGCAAAGAGTTCAGTGGAGGGTGCCACACATAAAAGTATCAGACCGAGAAAGACTGTCACTTTTAAAACATTTAGAAAGAGATAAACCTATTCAGATGGCGTTTAGAAATTGGGATTTATATGAATATCCGTTACTACCTAAAACCACAAAGCATTCTTGGTCAGTTAAAACTGCTTCACAATTGGAAAAACCCAGATATGTAATTTTTTGTTTACAAACAAATCGAAAAAATAATAAAACTAAAGACAGTTCACTATTCGATCATTGTGAAGTAACAAACGTTACACTCTTTTTGAATTCACAATATTATCCATATGAACCTTTAGGTTTAAAGTTTTCTGAGAACAAATATAGTATATTATATGAAATGTTTGTGAAATTTCGTCAGTCGTATTACAACTGTCCAGTAGACCCGTTGCTTGACCTAAAGGAGTTCAAAGAAAAAGCCCCTCTTTTTATCTTAGACTGCTCAAGACAAAACGATAGCCTGAAAACAGGTCCAGTGGACGTGAGGTTGGAAATTGAATGTTCCACAGCATTACCAGATAAGACGACTGCATATTGTTTGATTATAAACGATCGACTCGTAGAATACAAACCTCTCAGCAACATTGTGCGCAGATTGTCATGATAGCTATTGTGGATATTCAAGGCTTTAAAACAGAAACAAATGAATTTATAATAAAAGAAATCGCTATATTGTATAATAAAACATTACAAGTGTTTTTAATTAAGCCACCATTTCCATTTTCAAAATTAACGAAACATGAAAAAAAACATGTTTGTTGGATTGAACGTAACAGAAAGATACATTGGCGTGAAGGATTTGTACCCTACCCTAATTATCAGAATTTAGTTATAGATATTTTAAGAGATAAATGTATCTACGTTAAAGGTTCAGAAAAAGTGTTGTGGTTAAAGCATATTTTAGAAAACAGTAATTCTAATATATTCAATTTAGAAGATAAAGGATGTTCTAGTTTGATAAGTTTATACGATCTATATAAGTATTCTCAAGATTTATATAACTGTATTTATCATGACTCTGTATGTGCTTTAAAAAATGTATTGTGTTTAAATAAGTGGTGCTTTGATAATAAAATTCTAAAATAAATAGTTTCTTGTTTTATTTCTATAGTTAGGTAAAACGCATCTTAAAGTTTTCTATTCCCCTCCGCCCACCTCTGTCCGGTCTTTATAAGTTATTGACAAACGCTGGACGATACCATTGAACGTTTATAATTGAACTAGAAAGTTAATAGAACATGTCTCAAAATGAATACAAACCTCGATATGACATGTATAACATGTTCAAAATGCGTGAATTTTCATTTAATTATTACTGGAGGACGTTTAATCAAAAGAAAAGATTAGTGAGGGAAATGGCTGACGCGGGATTCTTTTATTATGGAAATGGTATAAATGATATTGCAGCATGTTTCTCATGTGGAGGTGTTATCAAAGATTGGGAGATTTATGATGATCCTTGGATGCAGCATGCTATACATTATCCTGAGTGTTTTTACTTGAACGCTGTGAAAGGAAAAGAATATATAATTAAATACACATATCTCCATCTCAGCATTAAACTCTCAGCATTGTAGTGTGATGGTTCAATTTTAATCAATGCTTGCTTCAACAAGAGAGAGAGAGAATATATTAAATAAATTAAATTAAAATTGACAGAATGCTTCATTCATCGAAATTTGTTTTGGAAGGCAATTCTAAACTTATTTTCAAGAATGCTAGTGGCGAGATTATATTTACTCAAGACCTGACTAACCAGAAAATAATTGTTGTTTTTTTTCCCCCTTTTTAGAGATAAGAAGTAATTAAGTTTTCTGATACGAATTGAGTTATATGATGTGGAAAATCTACCTGCAGAATTGTTAAATTGCAAGTGTCATTCCGAATTATGTGTGCAATATATTGTCAAAAACATGTTTATGGACGATGTTTATAAATCATATAGAGACATAGTGTTATTAATAAAAGACAAAATTAATGATTAGCAATTGTTGTTTTTTTTTTCCCCCTTTTTAGAGATAAGAAGTAATTAAGTTTTCAACTGTATATTATTGGGTTCTCTGGATCAACGGAAATCAATAAGTCCAGTTATTTAGAACTAATACCATTCACCCACAATCTATTTAAATAGATGAAAACAGGGGTTATTGAAAAAAGAGTAACATCGAATTAAAAATCTTCAGATTTTGAAAAGTTTACCTGCGCTTCTCTGCGAAGGTATATCTACTTTTCAAAATCTGAAGATTTTTAATTCGATGTTACTCTTTTTTCAATAACCCCTGTTTTCATCTATTTGAATAGATTGTGGGTGAATGGTATTAGTTCTATATAACTGGACTTATTGATTTCCGTTGATCCAGAGAACCCAATAATATACTACTACTATAGATAGGAATAACTTACTTACGCTATTTAGTAATTTTACTAACTATATCTGCAATAAGTATAGTTACTATATTTATAATTAGCATAGTTCGTCATTTGTAATATTGATTGACTAGTTATAAGTGCAATATGTTTGAGTTATTGCAGATATGATACGAATCCTTATTTTTGGTATTAAATAATGTGCTAATTATTTCTGCAATAAGTAGAGTTATTGCATTTATAACTACCATATTTAGTTTTTTGTGATTCTCATTTACTAGTTATAAGTACAATAAGCTTGAGTTATTGCAGTTATCTTAAGGGACCTTACTAATAATTATGGGATGAATACTAAAATTGATTTAGTAAGTAGATATATTGCATTTATTTGTAGGAAGATTAAACGAATACAGTAAACCTACGCGAAATAAATTGCAATAAATTCACTATTTATTGCGTTTATAACTAGCACCAGGAGGTGAGGGGGGAGTAAAATATTTCGTAAAAACGTCAGTAGCGGCGCTCGCTTACTTCGAGTCGGACGAACACACGCACGTGCGACCAGTTTGGGCGGTAAGTACCTAACGTATTTAATATTACAATATGTTTACATATCACGGATATTAATACGCTATGATGTTATTAGCCAGTGTTACTTTATTTAGTTATTAATTTAATGTACTTAAAAGTTGATATAACTTTGAAGAGCGATGCCACACGGCCGTTGACCACGCTCTATCGTTTTATACACCATTTGATTGGCAATGCAAAATGCGCGATGCGCGCCGGGCGCGGCTGAGTGTAGGTAGTTAGGTACGCACCGACCGACGATTACGACGCGCGACGTTTGCGTAGATAACTAGCTCGTGGCGCTTCTACCGGTTAATTGCATTTTGCTATTATTACGTTATCACTTCCTTTTTTTATTTTAAGTGCAATACTGTGAAGCTTTTGATAAATAGTATTTTGTAAGATAAATCATTGGTCCAACGGATTAAAACGATTAATATGTAAGCGTTTATATTATAATAGAACTTCGTAGCGTCACCGTCCAGGCGTTGTAGCGTCACCGTCCAGGCGTCACAGCGCACCAGCAACGCTCGTGTGGCATCTCTCTTTAGACTTCCAAGTCACTCGGATTCAATCTCAGGTACTCATCACTAACTTTTCCAAAGTTTTTATTTTTGTTTTTTGTTTTTATCTCTGACCGTGAAGGGAAAAGTAAGAAAACCTATAATAAGCCTGCAAGTTCTTGAATATAAGTATATAGTTTACTACTCCACACTCGGGTAGCGTAGTGGATGTTTTATCACGATGGTTAAGAGCCATTTGTAATAGTTAGGTGGCAATCTTAAGAATTTCTCGATAGAAAAATCCAATAACACTTGCCCGGCACGAGAATTAGGCGCTTGTGACCGCTTGACCATTGAGGCAATACCCAGTATTATTATGTTTGTTTATATTTATCAGTGTGTGTTTTATGCTTTCTTTACGCCTGTTGATTTTTTGTCCCTAAGCATAATATTTCTTTTTTTCAGGCAACACCATGTCCAGAAGAGACAAAATTCTTTCTTTGGCTATTTCGCAAAAACAAAACTCAAAACCACATGTTTCTCCATCTGAACCTACCAGCCATCAGCTGATTCCAAGGCCATCAATAATTAAACCGTCTGCTGTTCAAAAAGTCAAATCTTTTGAAACAACTGTTACCAGACATTCTCTAAAGTGCTATGAAACCCTACCATCCGAAGAAGAATATGAAAACATGAACAGACCTGTAAATTATTTTGAAGATTCCGACGCTAGTGTCATTGATAAAGACTATATCCCAGATTTTATAATTTCAGTTTCTGATTCACCCATTTGTATTAAAAGAAATTTACTTGAACATAAAGAAACTAGAGGCAAAAAGACAGAACGTGAACAGACTGAACATGATGAGACTGAACAAGATGAGACTGAACGAGAAGAGGCTGAATATGATGAGACTGAACGTGAGGAGACTACTGAACGTAAGGAGGCTGAACGTGAAAAAGCAGAACGTGAAAAGGCTGAATATGATAAGACTGAACGTGAGGAGACTGAACGTAAGGAGACTGAACATGAAGAGACTGAACGTAAGGAGACTGAACGTGAGGAGACTGGATATGAAGAGACTGAACATGAGGAGATTGAACGTGAAGAGACTGAACATGAAGATACTGAACGTGAGGAGACTGAACGTGAAAATAGTGAAGTAGAAGAATTCGTAATACCTGAGAATGAGAAAGGACTGACTAAAGCGGGCTTTCCAAGGAAAAGACGTAGATTTGATATATCCCTTGCGGATCGACAAAGACAGAAAAAAGAAAATGCTGATGAAAAGCTGTCACTGAAACCACCGTGTGATGGTAAATGTCGTAAAAAATGCACAACTAAAAGATTTCTGAAGAAATTAGAAGAGAAATACATGATCGGTACATAAGAATAGATTGGGAGTCTAGAGGTTTATTCATTAAAGGAATGGTCGAATCGAAGGAAATAAAAACAAGAACTACTAAGGAAGGTCGAAATAAGAGAAGAGATGTTTCGTATTACTATCATTTTCAAGTCAAACATGAAAAAATTGATGTTTGCAAAACTTTTTTTTTAACGACACTTGGTTACAACCCACAAAATAACAGACATATTCACTCGGCACTCAGTAAGGAAATTGATAATCAAAAAGATAAACGAGGATCATACAAACGCCAAAATGTCATAGACAGAGACGTAATCAAGGATCATATACAAAGTTTTAATCCAACAATTTCACATTACCGTCGCGAACATGCCCCTAATAAACTTTATCTGCCGAGTGACATCAATGTAACAATGATGCATCAATGCTAAATTGAAAAATATCCCAATATGTCGGTCTCTTTTGAAACATATCGAAAGGTTGTAAAAGAAATGAATATTTCCTTTGCTCATCTCGGGCATGAAGAATGTGAGCAATGTGCTCTCTTTAAATCACATACTGGGTGTTCTCAGGAAAACTGTGACCTCTGTATCCAAAACAGTAAACATAAGTGTAACAATACACGGAATCCAGAGAGGAATATCAACGAGACAAAGAGCAAGGTCTTACTGACAAAGACTGCATATACTTTTCTGTAGATCTACAGAAAGTAATCATGTTGCCACGAATGGACCAATATAAAACAGCTATATTTTGTCCTCGTGTTATTACATTTAACGAAAGTTTCGTTCCACTTGGAGGTAGTAATGGTACAAATGTTCCTTATGCAGTGCTTTGGAATGAAACGTCTCTGGTAGAAGCCAAGAAGATATAATTTCAGCATTCAGATCGTTTTTTATACATGAACGCGACATGAAACATATCGTTGTATGGGCCGACAATTGCGCGGCCCAAAACAAAAACTGGGCGTTTATGTGTTTTCTGGTGAACATAGTAAATAGTCAGCTGATTGCTGCCGAATCAATTACCGTAAAATATTTTGAACCAGGCCATACGTTCATGTCGGCTGATAGCTTTCACCATCAGGTAGAAATGGCATTAAAAAAGAAAAAGAAAGATTATGATTTTGATGACTTTGTAGATTCGGTAAAAATGGCCAATTCAAAAAAAAAAAACATAGTAAGAGTGATGACAGTATCTGATTTTTATAGTTATGAGGATGTGTCGTCTCAGCATAAAATTCGAAACATGGAACCCAGAGTCTATCTAAAAGACATCATGGCAGTCAGAGCCGAAAGAGGAGCATTTACCATAAAGCTACCCACATGTCTGATTGGAAAGAACTAGATTTTCTACAAGTCAAAATAATTAAAAACAAATGCTTTCCTAATTTTGCAAACAAGAATTCACCGAGAGGAATAACAAAAGAACGAAAAGATAGAATAATAGCCGACTAAGTACCTTTGATGCCTGAAACCAGGAGAGGTTTTGGGTAAAATTTCCTGAAACGTCCCGAGCTTTGAACCTAGACTAAAAATATTTAAAAGTTACACTGAAAAAAAACGTTGATCTCAAATTGTGTCTTAAAATAAAAAAGTAGATTACATTTTTTTAAGTTCGTTTTTAATAATAACGATTGTGTACTTTAACTACTATTAAGATTAATTTTGAAATGTTTGTTATTTAATTGTAGTAACCGTTGAATTTTAAATGCTGGCTAATAGACCAGAATTAATAAGTAAAATAGCGAAGTGATTGCCATTGTGATTGTACTTTTTTAGTTAGAAATAAAAAAGATTTAATATGATAAATTATTTTTTAATCATTAAATTATAAATATAACCGATTTCACATTATTTTAAAAACACAACTGAACGCAGATATTACCGAAAACAGTTCCATGCTAAATCGGTAAGAGGTAAAATAATGTTTTGCAAACTTCTGTTTATTCATAGGTATTTGACATAAAAGTGTAACATCTCTGTTTTTGTAATAGTAACAAGTTAAAACTTTGGCGTTTTAAACTTGTCTCTTACTAATGAAAACCGCAATAAATAAGAGACTTAATGCATATTTGGTTAGGAAGCAGTTAAAAAAAAAATGAATTGCTAGTCAAAAATGCATCATGTTGGTTTCCTAACCATTAGTGCAATAAATAGGTTACTTGTTGCGGTTATGACTAGTAAACATTCTTTCTACATAGTAATAATACTTACCATTATTGTATTTATTGGTTTTTATATCGGGAATCAATGCAGGAACAAACATTAAGTACCACATAATATTCTCTACATTGTTTTACATCGTGTAGTGAAAGTTTCAATCCGATACCATGTATAGTGATGGAGATACAATCAAAATAAAAATAAAATCTTTTCCCGCGTTTATCTCGAAATCAGGTTTGACCTAGTTATTGCACTTTTCGTAGGGACGGCAGAGTACATCAACAGATGTTTTACGCCCATTTTATCCTTTTCCTCAAGATATTTCGTGAAGCAAGTTGCAATTTCATTACTCCCTCTTTTGCCATCACATTCCCCCCATGTATAACAATTAACATCCTGTGTGCGACTTTCATACATGGTCAAATTAAACACCGAACATTTTCTGGAATAGTATAATATCATACTTTGTCCATGTGGCGTGTTCAACACTTTTTGTAGGTCAAAGCTGCAGGTGATCGTTTCATTGTTGGGTGAATTAAGGGTTTGGTGAATTTTAAATCTCTTATAAGTAGATGTCTTCTCTTTGAGATGGGAGTTCAGCAGCTCTTTGTCCTTGTCGTTCATTTCTTCTTTATTATTCTCTGCTTTGACGCAAGTTAGACATTTATCTTTTTAGGTACGTGAAAGCTTTATATTATACTCTTTAAAAATTGTTCGAAATGCGTTCTCACTTAATGCCTGCTTTTCCTGTTCAGTACAATATTTTAAGACTCTCATCGCCATACGGTCCGCCAGCGGGACGTATGTTTTCGAGTAAGGCACGCCACCTTTAAGTTACACTAACCGAGATCAGCAGGCCGTACGGGCCGCCGGCGTACCGTATCTTTCGCGCCAATATGTAACCAAATTTCCGTTATTATTTACGAAAAATATCGAGTCTGTCACGCCACTCATAATAATCAATCATTAGGCCGCCGGGCGCCCGCATGGCTTGCAACGGTTGCATTTTCGCGCGCTTTTAGTGTAATTTCACTACTTTCTTCTAGTTTTTGTTACTTGTGCGGAATTTTTAGCATTATGTCGGGCTCAGAGGATGACCCAGATTACCAGCCGTCTACAGACGAAGAATCGGTGAGCCTGAGCAAAAATTCTGATGCACTTTCTGAAGAAAGCGTAGAATTACCTACTTCTAACAGAAACAAACATCAACATTCGTCTGAAGCCACAAGACCTCAGAGTATGCCAAATTCTAGCTGGAAAATGCCATCATCAGATGGTTCAAGATAAAAACAATTTCTGTTCACTGTTGATCCAGGTATGAAAAATATTAATTCAGATTGTCAAACCGAATTAGATTTTTTCTTTTTATTTTTGGATGACGAGATTATTGATTTGATGGTACAAATGACGAATTCGTATGCCTCAAAAACACGAATACTTGGACGTGTATCACGAAACAGTCGATTATCTAAGTGGAACGATTGTGATGCTGCTGAAATGAAGAAATTTCTCGGTTTATTGATTTGGATGGGGCTCAAAAAACTACGGTACGGACGTATTATATGAAAACAATGTTGCAAAAAGAGTGATGAGTAGAAACCGATTTGAAATATTACTTCGATGTTGGCATTTCGAAGATACTTACCATGTTGGCATGGCTGGAACAGATCGACTGATAAAAATAAGACGCTTCGTCGAGATCCTTTCGAAAAAATTCGATCAATACAAAATACCAGGAGAGTTTCTTACTATTGATGAAACAATGGTGGCTTTTAGTGGTAGAATTGCTTTTATGCAATACATACCTGGAAAACGACATAAGTATGGAATAAAACTATTTAAAATTTGTGATGACGACGGATATACCTACGATTTGATTGTATATGAAGGAAAAAAGACGACGCCAGCCACACAAAACATATCCTGTGAAATAGTTATGAAACTTAGTGAAAAGTACTTGAATGCTGGAAGAAGTATCGTAACTGATAATTACTATACAAGTGTCAGTTTGGCTAATAATTTACTACAGCAAAATACTCATTTATTGGGAACGCTCAGAAAGAACAGAAAAGGGCTTCCAAAAGAGTTACTGAAAGAGAAACTGAAGAAAGGCGAGACCTGTGCAATGGAAAATGAAGACGGGGTGTTAGTTCTACGCTGGAGAGACAAGCGTGATGTGTTGGCTTTGTCAACTCGACATACACCTGGTTTTGTCAGCGTGCGCAGCAAGAGAAACCGCAATAAAGTGACTCTGAAACCTACGCTGATAGCGGACTATAACCGTCATAAATGTGCTATTGATTACTCAGATCAGATGGGTAGTTATTCTAATCCTGCGAGAAGAAACTTGCGATGGTTCCAAAAATTGGCTATAGAGCTTATATTTAGCACATCTTTGATCAATGCCTTTATTTTGTTCAAAAAAACCAAAAACCTGACATCTAAAAAATATACAATAGGGAATGCAATCTCGTTCTCGGCCCTTTTCTGCGAGATTAATCTCGGCCTAAAAATGGGCGAGATCTCGCGAGATTGAACTCGAGCATGAAAACGTCCTATTTGACGCGCAGCAGCGCGCGAACTGACACGACCGACACGGACGGAGCGAACTCCGATCGGTTTCGGTGCGCGGGCGGCAGGTCTCGCTCACTCAAATAATCAAATTTCGATGCGTGTGATTGGTTGAAATTTGAACCTGCGGCGTGCGTGCGTTTGTTTACTTACCAGATTTTGTTGTCACTTGTTGTCAATCCTTGATTGAATTAATTGAGTTATAGTGCTATTGTCGCTTAAAAAAATACGAAAAAGTTGTTTGTGATTCACGAAGTATTTAATAACGGACTATGTCGGCGAATATAGTTTATAAGGACTATAGAAGTGTGTCGGTAGTATGGAAATACTTTTCAAGAGCAGAAAATGGATTGAGTGCCAAGTGTAAACTTTGTAAGAAGATTCTGAAAACCAAAGATCGATCTCCGCGTGGATTACATGTGCATTTAAAATCTATCCATCAAATAGACACCAAAACGAAGAATGTGGAATTGCCGCGATTACCAGGACCATCGTCTACTGTTCAAAACATGGAAGTAGGTACAGCAACCACCTCAACTTCGAGTGGTAGCACGGAATCACCAGAAACATCGGCACCAGCGCCACCAGTGAGCGAAAAGAGGCAAAAAATAACTGATCACTTCGTTTTGTCTGAACCTGAAGATACTTCTATGGAAAAAAGAATATCAAGAATGGTGGCAAAAGACGGTCTACCATTCCGTGTATTTTGCTCGTCTAAAGATATCAGAGACCTGTTCAATTCTTCGGGTCAGAAACTTCCCAAGTCTCCAAACACAATTAAATCTATAGTTATGAACTATGGCATGACATTAAAAATGAAAATAAAGCGTGAACTGGCTCAGCTAAAGGAGAATGATCACAGATTTACGCTTACATTCGATGAGTGGACTTCTTCTATGAACAAGCGATACATGAATGTAAATGTACATGGGAATAATTTTTTCTGGAACTTGGGGCTGATTCGCGTCTATGGAAGTATGCCTGCTGAGAGTGGGGTCAGTATTTTGAACACAAAGTTAACCGAATTTGGACTTATTCTAGAAAAAGATATTGTCAATAATTACTACAGATGGGGCCAGTGTGATGAAAAAGTTGGGTCGATTGATAACGCCTTTACATCAGCTCTGCTATGCCCATGGAATCCAGCTTGGCATAATCGATACTATTTATAAAAGACCAACTAATGTTGATGAGCAGCCTGAAATAGAATCAGAAAATGACGAAAACGACGTTGAGATTTCTGATGAAATAGACGAAATGCCCTGCACAGACTCCGAAGATGAAGCTTTTTATTGCTCTATACCAAGAATAGAAGTGGACCTAAATGAAGAATATGCGGGTATCATTGAGAAAGTTAGAAACGTGGTGAAACTTTTTAAAAGATCACCGACTAAAAATGACACTTTGCAAATATACGTAAAACAAGAATTTGGACAAGATATAAAATTACAACTTGACTGTAAGACACGATGGTCGAGCCTAGCTGACATGATTTCTACATTCAATAGAATCAAACTATGTGTCAGAAAAGCTTTAATCGATCTTGGCCTGGAAGCTAACCCAAACTACTATTTGAGTGCAGAAGAACATGCGGTTTTAGCGAACTTAGACAAGGTATTTGAACCCGTTAAGCTGGCAGTGAAGGTGCTATGTCGTCGAGATACCGACTTGGCTACTGCTGAGAAAACACTTAGGTTTATGATTCGTAAACTGGAAGAGCTAAAAACTCCATTGGCAGAAAAACTAACTAATTTCTTGAGAAACCGCATTGCTGAGCGTCGGACGAATATAACGGCATGCTTGTTATATTTAAGAAACCCAGCTAAGTACCAAGAAGATAAAGAAGAGTTTGCGAGAGATGAAACCTTGAAATTACTTCCGAAAAGTGTAGTTCGCACTGAACTTAAAGCATTAATACAGCGCCTGCATTCGCAGCATGGTATAAAACAGACTGAGTCAGTCACATCAACATCACCTGCGCCTGCTGCCACTGCCACCCCTGATGAGGATGATGAACCCCTCTCATCCCTTTCCCAGACTCTGAATGAAGCAGGCAAGCTTTCTTTGCAAGAAGAACTGGAGGAAGCAATAACTTCCTGCAAAGACCCTAGGAAATCAAAGATTTCGCTGGACCAATTGTTGAAGAAGGAAATGAATCTATACGAGTCCGGGGGGTCTAATGGAGAACTTTTGCAGTTCGCTGATAACTGCCTCACAACTATAGTACCAACAAGTGTGGAATCTGAAAGGGCATTCTCAGCGGCTGGCTATCTAGCCTGCAAAATAAGGTGTAGGTTAGGTGACGATACCTTAAATACGTTGTGCTTTCTAAGAAGCTACTTCCAAAACAGTTTGTAAATAATTGTATAGCGAGATGTTGCTAATGTTCCTAATTTGATTGTTTTTATTTGGTTTTCACTTTATATTCTATTTCTCTTTTTAGTTTGGCGAAATGAGCCATTGATTTGATTGATCTCAACTCAAATTCTATTATTTTTGTTAATTAATCTTTTTGACTTCGTAAAAATAAATGTTGATTTCAAAATACCTATGGTTCTTTTTCTTTCAATGTCCCGGGAGTTCTATATCTATTTTATTAGTGAAATTATTTGCAAAAATTGATACTCTTAACTACCAATCTCGTCCGATCCTCAATCTCGCGAGATTGCATTCCCTAATATACAATAACTACATTCAAGGAAAATATTTGCCGTACATTGATGGGTTTGGACAAACCAGGTAGACGTGATCGAAATAACCAGGATTGCTCAGGTAGGCACCAATTTGGAAAGTCTCCGTTAGTCGACCACCGCAACAGAATAGTCAGAAGAAGATGCATTCACTGCTATGAAAAGAAAAGAGCAGAAGGTTTGACAAGTGTAGAAGCATGTAAAGTAACAAAAAAAGTCAATACGGTGTGTTTACTTTGCCCTTCAAATCCTAGTGTATGCTCTGAATGCTTTGCCAAATTCCATAGCGCCATTAAAAGACAATAATGATGTTAATTCACTAATAAAACTAAGTTTATTTCATTTAAAACTGCTTTTTAATTCCTGTAATTAACCCTCTAGTTACCCTATAAATTTAAAGATTTAAGTAAATTTTACACCTGATAGCTTCAATTTTCTGAAACAGCAGGCCATGCGCTATAAAATTAATATGAAATTGCGAGGTCGTAGCGGACCGCACGGCCTGCTAGTAAAAATACACAATGAGCTCGCCGGCAGACCGTATGGCCTGCTAAACCCGCTATAGATTTTTCGCCGCGGCCTGCACTGGTAGGCAAATCTGCGACCCGCCGGCAGACCGCACGGCTTGCTGCACTGAAAAATTTTATACATGGGTGGCGATGAGAGTGTTAAATACACTTGATATAAGTTACTTATATTTTTCATTTCCTGAGGAAGATAAGTTCTATTAGTATTTTTTCTATTGTAGAGCGATGGGACTGCTGGCAGCTTTTCAATAAAGTTCTTTACAAAAACTTTAGTTTCTTCGGTATATTTTTGGAGTACGTTAGGTTTTCGAAAATCTTCTTGGGCCATGTCCTCTTTGGCATGGTGTAAATAATATTTTTTTGAGTAATATCCAAAGTATCAATCAATAATTTCTGGCATACTTGCTTGTGACCTTCACCGTCGTTGATAAAATACTCATAATAAGTAATATTTCTTCGGATCGGATCTCAATCGGAGTTTTCAAAGCAAAGTAAACAAAAAAGCAAAAGATAAAGGAAAATCGTATGAAAATAGAAAAGGAGAAGTTATACCCGAATAAAACATAAAAGTAAATCCTTGTGTCCCTGGTAAGTGTGCCCGAGGATGCTATAACATTCCTGAAAAGCTGAATTTCACTATTTCAGTACTATTGGAATCTGGACTCGCAGCGCAGAAAAGATTGGATATTTCGTTGTGCTCATCGCACTCCGATCTCGCAATATTGTTATTCATACTCATGGGATCTCGCTTGAGCCCCAATCTCGCGAGATTTGCATTCCCTATAACAGACTCGATAAGAAAACTGTAAGCACCCTCTCTAGATCTTTGGGCCATAAATGGATGCTGCCAATAACGTCGAATCTTCCTTCTCCGACGATAGTACCAATACAACACGACAGCGTCCATCCTTGTAGAATAGCGGCGGTATACTGCGAATTTTCTGTTAACACATCGCATCCAGTAATGAAGGAAAATCCCCGCAAGATAAACCAAAATGTGTCCACTATGGTCTACCCCACCCTGCTAACTACAGAGGTTATGAAGTAGCTAAAGAGGGAAAAAACTTGATGTGACAACTTCGCAACAGTTTCCTATATCTCAAAAATCTCTGAAAGTTCATGCTGCTGTAGACTATAAAATAAACGAACAAGAAGAACAACTTCAGAAAGAGATTTGCTGTTGGCACTATGAGAAGCAGTTTCTGTATACAAATAATAGACTAACAAATTGGCTGTTCCCACTTTGATTGTACCTACAGAAAATATTTCAAGTACCTACTTAAACAAATATTATAATAACTTTTGAAAGTCTTCACAAATCTGGTTTGACCTGTCCTTTATAGGCCCCTAAATGCATCTTGTGCCAAAAACGGCACTTTTCTTAATAAGGCAAAGGGATATAGTTTCCCACCAAGACTATTTTGAAAAACATGTTTATTTTACATGAAAGATAGCCCATAGAATGAACGTAACCGAAATATACTATTCTTTAGAAGATTTTAAATTTCATAACTTGTAACACTCTTCAAAAAATGTCTACCTTATATTGAAATGTCATTGTCAAAGTTCAGTGACGTGAAAAAGTGCTAAAATAACGGTCGATTTTTGGTTACTTCCGAGAAAAAATCTTTTATTGTTCAACGAAAAATCTTGTAAGTAGATTTTGTTTCCATCTTATATGAAATGACAACTTTAGCTATGTTTTTTTGTTGATTTTATGCGTATAACATTGATAACAGCGTTAAAATCTGCGAAATACTAAGTGGCAAAATTATTCCCTTGGCCCGATTGAGTTTATAATTTATTTCTTATTATATATATTATGAAAGTTTGAACTCGCATACAAGTCAATACAAAATACAAATAATGATAGAATGCTGAAATTTGAATGAAAGTATGCTTCTTAGGGGATGTAGATGTGATATTTACATGTAATAATTTATTTGTAGGATTCACCATGAATAAGAAATTAAGGAAACAGGAGTTAGAAGATATCATGAACAACCTGTCAGATTTATCCGATCTTGACTCAGATGATGATGATGCCTATTACCAAACAGCCCCTGTAACCAGCCCAGCAGATTACCAGAATGAGTCTCAAGAGGTTATTGTTGAAAAGCGTCTTGAAGAGTTGTTTGGTATATCTGATAACTTGGAAGAAACTATTGAAAGCCAAGAAATATATTCAGTAGAAGCACTCACAGATATTTTAGAAATAAATAGTCCTAGACCTATTGGTAGTGTGGGTGAGACAACAGGACAATATGATGTTCTTCCAACAGAGGAAAATATTGCAACTTTAGAAGAAAGCTTTGTAATGGATTGCAACCAACGAGAAGCTGAAATAGAGCAATGCTTAGCTGAAATCTGTGAAGAACACTCCCACTGTACTCCAATATCTACAGATGACTTAAGTGCAAGACCTTCAAGCAGTAATGTTATTGTAACAGAACCGGATCGTCGCTCAAGATCAAGCAGAACTATGAATACAGTAAGACAACCAAGGGAGTGGAAAATTGAAACAGAGATACACAATGTTCCAGAATTTACCAATTCAATTCAACCACAATCAACATATAGTCATAAAACGCAGCCTATCGATGTTTTTCAAAACTTTTTCCCAGAATATTTAGTACAAGTTCTAGTGATTTGATTGATTTGAAATTTCTTTATTTTCACATAAATAAAACAGTTAAACGACAATTAGATCTTATTCTAAAAGCATTAAACATAAAGAATGTGTATTTTCTGCAGACTATGACGCCTATATAAAACATTCAAGAATACTCAAAGTAATGTACAAAACTACTTGTTATAAATCTTCGGTATCTTTTTACTAACGTTAAATAACTAATGTTTCTACTTACAGCGCGATGATAAGACACAAAACGCACTTTTTTAACACATACACAAGTTCTAGTCGAACAAACAAATAGATATGCGGTGCAGAATAACAGCAATAATTTTACACCAGTATTATCAGAGGAAATGAAAGCTTACCTTGGAATATTAATAATGATGGGGTTAAACCCATTGCCTGATATGGAGCTATATTGGTCTAATGACCCTTTTTACAATAATGCAGAAATTTCAAAAATTATGCCTATGAAAAGATTTAAAAAAATAACTGAAAATTTACACATAAATGACAATGAAAAAGAACCAAATAGGAACTCACCGGAATACGATAAAATGTACAAGTTGAGACCAATGATTCAAGAGCTTAATAAATTGTTCCAGTAGGAAACAGGTAATTCAAGTAAACAATCAATAGACGAATGCATGGTGAAGTTTAAAGGAAGATCATCTTTGAAGCAGTATATGCCAAAGAAGCCAATCAAGCGTGGCTTCAAAATCTGGGCACGTTGTGATTCTGCAACCGGCTATCTGTACCAGTTCGAAATTTATACCGGGAAAGGAGACAGTATGGACTGGGGTACAATGTGGTTAAAAAGCTGTCAGCCGGCCTTCCTGAGAACACTCTGATAGCGTTTGATAACTTTTTCACTAGCTGTAACCTAATGGAAGATTTGTACGAAAATCAAATTTTTGCTGTTGGTACAGTTAGAGTAAATAGAAAAGATCTTCCGGAAATTTTTAAAAAGTCTCAACCAAAACATTTAAGACTTGAAAGGAACCAATTTGCAGCTGTAACTGCTAAACCAATTACAGCAATCAAGTGGCTTGATACAAGGGATGTTAATATTCTTACAACAGCTCACTATCCAACTGACACAGTATTTGTAAAGAGAACTCAGAAAGATGGTAATAAAAAACAAGTTCTCATCCCCACAGCTATCGCTCAGTATACGCTCGCCATGGGAGGCGTCGATCACTTTGATCATTTCAGATCATCATATCCGATCAATAGAAAATGCAGGAAATTTTGGATGAGATTGTTTTTCTTTATGTTTGATGCGGCAATCATAAACAGCTATATAACCTACAACACTGTGCATGTAGCAAGTACTCATTCTCATAGAAATTTTCGATTGCGATTGGCTCGTGAGCTGATATCAAATTACTCTAACAAGGTAAAACGCCAGGTTGATTTCAAAAACAAAAAAGGCTCCAACTTTGGAGTTCCAGATGCGATACGTTTACTCAATGTCGGCGTCCATCTTCCAGATGAAAGAAATACTTACAAAAGATGTCGATTTTGTAGCACAAAAAAAGAGGAGAGAAGAACAAAAATAGTATGTTCCACGTGCCAAGTTGCACTATGTGCAAAGAAATGTTTTAAATTATTCCACGAGGCTTCACCCCAAGAATAATTATATTTTTAACACGCTTTTAGCTTCACTTGTAATTAGCTATATTAATTATTAGAATAAAAATGCGATTGCAATACCGCTTTTTATTTAGCATGCATGATAATATTCATAGGTAAATAAAATAAAAGTTCGTAACGCATTTTACTAGATTTTTTTTCTTTATGAATAAAATAAATAAAATGTAAAAAGCGAAACCAGGTGAAATACTAGTATATGAATAACAACAAAACTAGGCAAAGGGAATTATTTTCCCACTTCGAGACACAGTGCATACATAATCGGGCAAAGGGATATTATTTCCCACCCAAAAAAAGGGGGTAAAAAAACCACCCCCCCTTTTACAAAATACTTTTTTTAAATTCTGCAGTATCTACTTACTCTATTTCCATTGTAACTTACTTTCTAGCTCTAACACAGGCTCGAGCCTTATTAAGGGATAAATTAAAGTTCAAATAATCCGCCAAACATTAAACTGTCATGTTATTTAGCTGTTGCATTTTTAATGTGTCATCTATAAAGAAAAAAAAAACGAGAATATCAGCCTTTAGTCTGCATTACCAGTATATTTTATCTGTGGAATTATGACAGAGGTTTGAGTACTTAGCGCCAAGCGAAGTTACCGAAGTTCAATTCAAAAAATCCAAGTCCGTTTATTATATTCTCTCGAGTCAAAATAATATTTTAGCAGGTAAGTTCATCCAAAATATGTGCTTATTATTATTTTACTTCACATTTCAATCATTGACTCGTAAAAACACCAAAGTATCTTTGTGCCGAAAACGACCCTTCATGCATTTTTAGTACAATTTTTTCCCGCTAAGTGCTTACCTGTTCTAACACGTTTCAAAAGATTTATTTGCTTTTTTACTTTACTGGGTGGTTGGTTATTGCATATTGTTGTGTTGCTTTATAGCTATGGATGACAAAAATATAGAAGAGATGCTTCGCATGCTACAAAATGGCGAAATTTCTGACGACGAGATGGAATCCGACGGGGAAGACCTAGATTATTATCCGTCTCGTCAAGAGCTTTTAGATGAGTTAGAAGAATCTCCGTTAAAACCATTCAGTGGTGATGGTGAAGACATTGATCCATCTCTTACAGATATGCAAGTTATTGATCCTCCCTTAGCAACTGACGACGCAAATTGTAACAGTAACCCTCCAATAATACCTAATAATTCAACTTCTGACAGCTCTAATTATTTGCCAAGTGGAGGTAGAAATCTACTATGGAGAAAACAAAATCTGGTCTATTCTGAAGACAAAATAACCTTTTTAGGGTCTGAAGAATTATCTTCAAATATTTTGGAATTAGATACACCTTACCAATTTTTTACGTACTTTTTTAATAATGACTTTTTAGAGTCTATTGTTCAAGAATCAAACCTTTACGCAACTCAGAACCAACCTAATAGAGTAGAAACATTTACAGTAGAAGATTTGCGTAAATATTTGGGGATTATGACTTTTATGTCTGTTTACCACTACCCCAATATTCGTTCGTACTGGGGCAAATTTGGGTTTGGCCCTATACGAGAAACTATGCCCGTGAATAAATTTGAAAAAATTAGAAGAATGTTGCATTTTAACGACAATTCAAAACATCTTCCAGTCGACCATCCAGACCACGACAAGTTGCACAAATTGCGGCCAGTGATAACACATCTGAACAACAAATTTTCTAGTGTTACGATTGACCGACGCTTGTCAATCGATGAGCAAATGTGTTCAACAAAAATCGGTCTCTTTTTGAAACAATATATGCCCAACAAGCCTCACAAATGGGGTTTCAAATTATTTGTTCTCTGTAGCTTACTGGGATATTCATATAATTTTATAATATACGCGGGTAAAGAAAAAAATGACGAGAGACTACCAAGTGAACCTGACATAGGAGTTGTTGGACAAACTGTCATGAGGTTGATCAGGGTGGTTCCAAGACAAAAAAATCATATAGTATACTTCGATAATCATTATACGTCGTTGCCCCTAATGTATTATTTGGCCACTGAGGGAATCCATTCTTTAGGAACCATACAGCGAAATCGTTTGGGAAAAAGTTGTAAATTGCCTGATAAAAAAGACGTAATGAAAAGTTCTGTACCTCGAGGAACATATGAGGAATATGTCACCAATTTTGATGATGTGGACATTGCTGCAGTTTCCTGGAAAGACAATAAACAAGTTACCCTGGCATCTACTTACGTAGGTGCAGAACCTGCGGGAACAATCAATAGATATGATAAAAAATTGAAGCGTAAACTCGAAATTCCTTGCCCCAAACTCGTAAAAAAGTATAATGCACATATGGGAGGTGTCGACCTTATGGATTCTCACCTTGGCAGGTATAGAATTCGTATCAAAAGCAGATAATGGTACATGAGAATATTTTACCATCTGTTAGACCTCACCATCATCAATGCCTGGATTCTTTACAGAAAAGTAATGGGTAAAAGGGGGAAAGCCAGCAAAGATATCATGAATCTTGCAGACTTTCGTTCTGAAGTAGCAGACACACTTTGCAAATATTCCACACCTATACCTAGGGGTCGATCATATTCTACATCAACTGCAGAAGCTGGCCCGCCTCCCAAGATAAGGAAAGGAAAGCCCTGTCAAGTTTTACCCCCAAATGACGTTATACTCGATGGCTTGGGCCATGAACAAGTAAGAACACCTAATAGGATGAGATGTATGTTTCCAACCTGCAATTTGAAGACTGTAGTAATGTGTGCGAAATGTAAAATTCATTTATGCGCAAAAAAAAACAAAGACTGCTTCAATGACCTACACAAAAGAAAATAATTCCATTTAATGCATGTAGTGCCGAAAACGGCACATGTTGATTTTTGCTAAATATATACATAAAAAATTAAATCTGATTTTTTTTATTTTTTTTTTATCGAACCTAATCACAATATTCTATAAAAAAACTATTTTTTTCAAATTAAAATAAAAGGTCATGCATTTAAGGGTTAAACATGAGTATGTTGTTTATAATGCTTTAATAAGTAAATAAAGAAAGAAAGAAAGAAAGAAAACACGTTTATTTGGCACACAGGGTACACACAATGAGATAACGAAACTTAAATACTATAACTTAAAAAATAGATCAACCTTGTGTATCTCACGGCTGCGCCAAATAGGTCCAGTTCAGCATAATGCCAGGCCCCTATATAGCAGTTGCCTGACGCTGGTTTTCAACTGAACCTCACTATGAGTCTACGGATGCTAATCAGTTTGTTTGATGTGAGGTAAATAAACACTTGTATATTTTATATTTAGGTATAAATTGGTGTGTAAATAATATATAGGTGTTTAGTGATAAATATATATATGAAACAGGAAAAAACACATACTAAGAATGAAAAAGTCATCATCAAAACTATACGTAAATTCGATCGCACAGTACTTGCGGCTAATATAAAAAAAAACCGTTCCTAAGCGATTCAAACTCACCGTAGTTCGTGTTACGTAACAATAATTATCACTATGACTTACGCAGGCGAGCGCAACAGACAAGTTGCATTCAGGCAAATATATATAAGAAAAAAAAAGTAAACATCGGGTATTAGAAGAAAAAAAAAATATTACGTTTAGATTATGTAGTTGTCAGTGAAACCAAAATAATATAACAGTGAAACCACCGCTATCCGTGAGTGACAACAAGTGAGTGTAATTATGTGTATTATATATTATTTTATGTATTTTATTAACCATTCAAATGATCGAGTGAGTAATGTATGCACCTATAAATATATTACTTTTTCTCAGTTGCAGGTCATAATGACTTTGTCATGCCACTAACAAGGACGATCACTACAATTCGAGTAGGATGAAAAACGAAGCCGTAACCGATTGAAAGTACCAGCTACAAGTAGACCAGGCAGTGTAAGATTATAGAACGAGACAGGCATAGAACATCACATGCTAGACATCTGCGAACAATTTTCGCTGGAATGTCAAGTGTTTTAAGCCGCCCCGCCCGGGCCCCGCGCCGCGGTCAGTGTCATTTCGAACTTCTCGAGTGCCAGTGTCGTTTGTGTAAAAAAAGGAGTTTAAGATAAACAAAACTATGGAACGGTAAGTAATCAATAGTTTTTAACTGCTACATTGTGTATGTGTTATAGATTTTAGTCAAGATCTGATGATTTCGTCAGCTGTAGTCGAAAATTTCACGCGAGTGGTATGTACATTTCGAGGTGTTGTGTGTTACAATTGGACCCATTTTTGCAAACAAGAACCAACCCACAGTTTGAGTGAAATTGAGTTTAGTACATAGATGGCGCTCAAATCACGCATTCTAGCTTCTCTAAAAAAATGGTTCCTTTTCACCGACTAACAACAGAGATACAACACTGTCACTTGCGGAACCAACCCACTTTGGCCACCTTTTAATAAACTGTAAAGAACTATACGGCATGGTCCCCTAAACACTTATTAAAACTAATTGTTAAACAGACCCATGATCCTTGGTACCTTTTCAACTTAAGCATTTTAATTATGCAAACCAGAACCAATGTTCGTTGGTTCCATCTAGCATAAAAAGTTATAATATTTTTATAACTAAATAGAACCAAGAGAGTTTGGTTCTTGTTTGCATAATGCAAATTATGTTAGTCTTGAAGGAACCATGTAGCATAGTTCTTAATGGTGTTAAAATTCAGCATTATTTAATCAAAAATAAAAGAACCATTCTAATCGCGGGTATCGTTAATACAGATAATAATAAAAAATAACAAAATGTGATTTTACTTTTGTAGTATTTTTTTTTCACGTGTACATAATAAGTTTTTTTTTTTTTGTATTGGACACACTAAAAATAACACCGGCAACACTAACATTACACAATATTTCTGTTTGCGACTTGCGTCTTCATTTTGTTAAATGTTCGTTCGATATTTAAAATGTTTAGAAAAAATGCTAGTGCTAGAACAAAGGCCCTACTTAGTGCCTGCTTGTTACAAAGTTCAGACGAAGAAGATAGTGACAGTAATGGTAAGTGATTATAAAATTAACCTGTTCCTAAACTTTTGTTTTGTTTTATAACCTCAAAATGTAGTAGATTTTAACTTTAAACTAACATGATTATGGTAAAATAAGACAGAATGGTATGATGAACTTCTACCCATATATTATTTAAAGTTCCCCATGTATCTATGTAGGTTCTTATCTGTGGTTTAATTTTGTCAAACCTTATTTCTGTGTTGGGTTAATTTTGGTAAGTACCTACATATTTTTGATCTTATGCCTCGCGGCCTGTCAATCAGGGCAAGTCAACACAATACACACTAATGACTTCAGTAGCTACATGCTTCATATTGTTTAGGTTCGTCTAAATACATGTAAACAGGAACAAAACCTACTTAGCTACCTAAACATGCACATTACATTACACACATCATTTATTTAATTATATTGCAGATGTTATAGAAGCAACTCCGGAAAGCAGTCCCACGAAGGTGAATAAAGGTAAGTACTTTCTAAACTCTGACTAACGGTTATACAGATTGGATCAGTCTATAAAACTAAATTAACTCTACCTATTGAAAGCTTATATAATTTCCATTGCATTGTTTAGACAGGGTTATTTATAATGAAAATTTTTACATGGATAAAGTAAAACCGTATTGACGTATTTTTTTGCTTATTGTTTTTAAGTACATTTTTTAGGGTTGCGTACCCGTAGGTTGCCATACGGAACCCTACTAAGCCTCCGCTATCAGTCCGTTGCCGCTATAACAACATATTAAAAGTAAAATAATGAATGATAGGTTATACGGGGTGGAAGGGACACCGACGCAAAAACGATTACCATGAATTCAGTACACATCATTCTTAGCCCCCTCTACACAGAAATTTTTCAGCGGTTTAAAAAAAAAGCTGTTCCATACATTTCGACCGTGTAGGTATATTTGTCGCCACGAGTCGTGAGCACAAATGACAAGTAAATTTTTCGGTTTTTGGGTTCCTTTCGGGGTTTTTTGGGGGGCCGACTCTGACGGACCAATCACGTGCAGCGTCGGCGGCCCAAAAATACTCGGAAAGAAACCCGAAAACCCGAAAATTAACTTGACCTTTGTGCTCACGACTCATGGCGAATACTACTTATATTGCACTTTTGTTGAAATCAGCTGTTTTTTTTTGGCTCAGGATGATGTGTACTGAATACGAGGTAATCGTTTTTGCATCGGTGTCCTTCCACCCCGTATAGCTTTACGAAAAACAAAATGTCAGAAGATAACATTTTTCTTTCTTCCGCAGCTTTGCCTGTTGCTAATGCCGAGCCGCTTTTAATTACTTCGACCATTAATATTGATGATGAGAAATCTGGTGAAAGCAGCATAGAACCTCCCGCTTATTCCCCTTTAACTCCTCGACTACTGAATGTACCTGGTGAAAGCAGCATAGAACCTCCCGCTTATTCCCCCTTAACTCCTCGACTACTGAATGTACCTGGTGAAAGCAGCATAGAACCTCCCGCTTATTCCCCCTTAACTCCTCGACTACTGAATGTACCTGGTGAAAGGAGCATAGAACCTCCCGCTTATTCCCCCCTAACTCATCGACCACCGAATGAGGTTCAACCTGTTGAAAGGAGCATAGAACCTCCAGCTTGTTCCCCCCTTACTCCTCGACCACCGAATGTACAAATGCTTATGTCTCCGAAACCACATTGTTCAACAAAAGAAAACATCCCAAACATTCAATTTTTATCTTCACCATTGCAACCAATGTCGCCAGAGACAACAGAATTATTTAATATTCTAGCTGATTCCCTTGACAATGAAGAATCCAACATTAATAGCAATGAAAACGCTGCACTAGGTTCACCGATTCCTTCGGACATAACAAACATCATGAATAGTGATGACTCCGTACAGGACCCAGACTTCGTTTGTCATAATGAAAACGGAATATCTAGTGATAAAAGCTCTGAAGATTCCGTATCTTTGTTAGCGACAATAGAAGAAGGACCTCAAACTGCGATAGAAATACGGGATGAAACTAATACATCAAACCATAACTCAAGCAGTCTAATTTTGCAAGAAGAAGATATTGAAACTGAAGCATCATTCCAAGGAAGACCAAAAAGGGGTAGAAAAAGATTATATGGTGGAGACCTAAGAGAAGACAGAAAGAAGAAAAAATATAATAATCTAAGCTAAGTGAACACTAAAAAGCAGGTAGTCGAAAGTAAGGTATTCATTGACTATAGCTGTAATTGTCCAAAACAATGTCAAGAAAAGGTATCATCTGAACAAAAACTAGAAGAATTTAATAAGTTCTATTCGTTTGGTTCATATGTTGCACAAAATATGTATTTGATAGCTTGCATTAAGGAAAAACCTAAGAAACGAGCATACGTCACGACTGCGCGACATAATTTAAAAAGAAACAACAAAACATATACTCGGGAATATTACAGTGGACCCCCGATAATCCGGCCCCTGTCTAATCCGGCGCCCCCTGTAATCCGACATGACTTAGAATTACATGTATGTTTGACAATCTTTGCTAATACATATAGATCACGCAGGTTTGAACAGGTCACAACTCGTACGCGCCACCGCTATTGTGCTCGACGCGTATGCATTGTTTTACTTAGTTTGAATTTGACTACTAGTGATAGCGGTACGGCCTAGCGTGCGTTCATTGTTTACTATTTATTCATTGTGTATTAGGTATAGTACCTAGTAATGTCGTCACAAACCCAGAAGCGAAAGCACAAAACGTTGACAATTAAAGAAAAATGTGATACTTTAGATCGCTTAAATCGCAATGAAACTTTCATTAGTTTAGCAAGTGAATACGGCGTAGGCCGATCTACAATTTATGACATTAAAAAAAAACCACGAGAAGATTAAGAAGTTCGTGTCAACTACTGACTGCGGGCCAGGCAAGAGACAGACACTCAAGAAAGCTGAACATCCAGAAGTGGAAGAAGCTTTGTACATGTGGTTTCTTCAGGAAAGAAACAGGCATGCACCAATTTCGGGACCCATGTTGGCGATGAAAGCTAAGTTTTTTTATAAGGAAATAACAAAAAAAGATGATTTTGTGGCCAGCAAAGGATGGCTAGAACGTTTTAAAATTCGTCATGGCATACGTTTAATGACTATTACAGGAGAGAAACTTTCTAACGATGCCACCTGCATAGAGCCCTTTAAATTAAGATTTTTGCAAAAGGTGAACGATTTAAATCTTGACCCGTCACAGGTGTACAATGCAGACGAATCAGGGCTTTTTTGGCGTGTGATGCCTCGTTTCTTGTAACGAAAAGACGTACCTGGACGAAAAGTGAGTAAAGAGCGTGTAACCATACTACCATGTGCTAATGCTGCAGGTACACACGCGCTTAAGATGGTGGTCATTGGGAAATCTAATAAACCAAGGGCATTCAAAAACATTGATTTACCTATACACTATTACGGACAAAAAAGTGCATGGATGACAAAAGACCTTTTCAAAAAGTGGTTTGATGAATGCTTCGTACCTGAAGTTAGAAAATGGTTAAAAGATCATAATTTTCCTCAAAAAGCGTTGTTGCTTCTTGATAACGCTCCCGGTCATTCGTCTGAAGAAGAACTGACAACTGAGGATAAATGCATCACTGCGATGTTTCTTCCGCCAAATTGCACTGCACTGATTCAACCAATGGACCAGAACATCATTCAGTTTGTTAAGCAAGACTATAAAAAAAACCTACTTTTGAGAGCCGTATCAAAAGACCAACCAATAGAAAAAACTTTAAAAGAATTTAATATGAAAGACTTGGTTTTTGCTCTTAGTCAGTCGTGGAGTGCGTTACCGTCATCAACTATTAAATCGTCTTGGAAAAAGTTGTGGCCAGATATAATCACCACTCCTAGCAACGATCCACAAATCAGTGTAACTTCGGAAGTTATAGAACAAGTCGCTACTGAAACACAGATAAGTCCGGAAGATTTGGAAGTCTGGTGCCGTGGAATGGATAAAGAAGAAAATGTTTTTCTTGAAATGTCTGACGAAGATATTATAAAAGAGGTTTCTAATAATACAACAAACGATCAGGAAGATAACGACGACGTGATTGCAACTGCTCCACAAGTCACAGATCAAGACGCAGTTAACGCTTTTGAGCTAGGTTTACAATGGGCTGAAGAGAATGGTACATCCTACAACGAACTTTTACTTTTGAGAAGACTGAGGGACAAAGCTCTGATCTCGCGTTATAACAACCTTAAACAAAAAAAAAATTGATGAATATTTCAAAGCTTCATAATTTAATATAGTATTCACTACATGATTTTGATTAATATGTAATTCTTGATTATTTTGGTAGATATGTATGTGCATTTATGCTTAATTTTATAATAAAACGTAAGCTCTCAATTGTTATTTAATTTACTAAATTCGACTTACATAAATTAAGTCTGATTTGTACTTCAAAGTACATACATATGTACGTATAATATATAGATTCTTGTCATTAGATATGTAATTTGTCGGATTACAAGGTACTCTTTCGTAAAAAAATCCGGACTATAGGGGTCTTAGGCAGTGCTCTATAATCCGACAAATTCGATAGTCCGACACTGCCCTGCATAATGTTTGCCGGATTACCGGGGGTCCACTGTATTTGAAAAATATCTTAGTCTGCAAACAAATGTTCTTGAATACACTTCAAACGTTATCTAAAAGAATAAACACAGCTCTTTGTAAAATGCGGAATAATTGCCTGAAAGATATGCGAGGACTACAAGCGGGTCAAAATGCGGCTTCAACAGACAGTGAATTGTTTCTGGAAAACATAATTAGGAAATTACCAACTTATATATCACATTATCGCCGAGCTAAAAGTAACGACGCAAAGTTTCTCACATCGGACATGACTTTACCCAAAATATATAATCTCTATAGTGAAGAAGCTAAATCAGCTGGTCAAAAAGTTCTTTCTTACTCTAAAGTAAGACATGTGTTCGTCACAAAATTTAACTGGCGTACCAAACCCCTTAAAAAAGACACTTGCAACAGATGTGACTTCTATGAAAGTAAAAAGAATCAGGCATCGGAAGAAGAAAAAAGGAAAATCGACGAAGACCACAAAAAGCATATCGACAAAGCTAAATTTTTGCAACAAGAACTCAAAAAAGATATGAAACTGGCAAAAGATGACCCAACTATAGAAACTATTACTTTTGATCTTCAAAAAACGTTGCCTCTTCCGAGGATACCCACAAATATTGTTTTTTATAAAAGACAGCTATGGGTATATAATCTGGGTATCCATACAGGCAGTAATGACCAAGAACATTGTAATGTGTGGGTGGTGGGCAGAGGGTCGCAGGAAGTCGGTTCGTGTTTAATAAAACATATCACAGAAAGATTAAAAGATGGTGTTGAGAGTTTATTCCTCTGGAGTGACTCATGTGGGGGTCAAAATAGAAATATTAAACTGACCCTAATGTTGAAAGCATTATTGAATGATCATCCCACTCTAAAAGAAATACATCATCGATTTTTAGAATCTGGCCACAGTTTTTTACCAAATGACACGGATTTTGGCCGGATAGAGTGCTCTCTTAAACACCAGCAACAATTGTACACCCCAGATGATTACATAGAGATCATGAAAAACTGTAGAAAAATTAAACCAATGATTGTAGACAGGCTTACCAAAGAAGACTTTTTGTCGTCACGCAATTTAGAGACAAAAATCACAAACAGAAAAAAGGCAGTAGATGGATCTAAAATAAGTTGGCTGGATACCAAAGAAATAGTGCTTAAAAAAGAAGAAATGTACTCTATTTTTATGAGAAACAATCTGGACGATGAGTTGAAGGAAGTTAGTATAAAGAAAAATATCAGAAGCAGGACCGTGATAACCAAAAGTGATATGGACTTACTTTGGCCTACAGGCAAAGCCATATCTGAAGCTAAGCTATCAGATATAAAAAGTATTCTGCATCTAATACCAAACGACGCAAAAGATTTCTACAAAACCTTGACAAGTTCAGACAGAAGACGATATCGATGGCTTTACCGGGCCTATCGATTTTGAGGTAGAAGGCGATGATGATAATACTGATGTTTAGTTTTAAGGGTTCTTGCTTCCATTGTTCTGTAATATTGTATTGAAAATGATTAAAAAGTATATTTTATAAGTAATTACTTTTATTTTTAGAAATATCACAACAATTGAATCTTACGTCCATTTTGCAAGTAGGAACTAAGCAACAAAATATGTTTTTGCTAGAAAGAACCAACCGGGTTTTTAACGATTTACTTTATACCATAACTTCATAAAATGTATAAATCTGATATTCCTACGTTTGTACAACACATTTTACTAGTGAAATTCATTATTTTTTACGTAAAATACATAAAAGAAGAAAAAAAAACGGTCAACATCTTTTGAATTGGCGCGCAAATCGCAGCCGTTGACGGGTGATGACCTCAAAACCGCCATGTTTTTTGTCTTGTGTGCCACAGAAAAGTGAAATGGTCAGCAATACAATTTTTTGTATGTTTGTGTTGGTTTTTGGTTGTATGTTGAAATTTTTTTTTTAATGTGTTTTGTTTGATGGTAGATTGGTGGGTTGTGGGTTTTTGTGTTTTGGGTTTTTTGTTTCTAACTGCATGTTTCTTTTTTGCATGTTTTTTATTTGCTTTTTTTAACTAGCGAGATGAGTCGTCCTCGTACACGCGGTCCACGACGTGGCCGCGGAGTACGGGTACGAGGAGGACACGGAGCAGCACTGCAGCTGCTAGCTGCTGCACGTGCTCGAATAGCGCGTGTGCGTGGCGGCCCGCGACGTGGTCGAGGTGGGCGTAGCAGGGGAGCAGGCTCTGACAGGCCTGGACCGCGCACATTGGACGAGTAAATAGCTTTTAACGCTTTTATATATTATACTAATATTTGTATACATCATTTGTGTTGTGCATTAAAATTAAATCTTTAATTTCAGAATATCAATTATCAATATAGATAGTTGGCCGCCAAGTCAGGGCCTAGAGGTTCCCTTGCACCCACACCGAAAACGACGGTGGAGTCCGTAAGTAGTTTAAAATTGTGTCTGGTTGCTTTACACTGGCAAGAATATTTATTTTAAAATATGCAATTTTTGGTGTACAATAAAGAATATCATCCATATTCATCTAGGTCGGATTCGGCACCTCGACCACGACCACCTCAACCACCACCATCACCACCACCACCACCATCATCACCACCACCACCACCATCATCACCACCAGCACTACCGTCACCACCACCAACACTATTACCACCACCACCACCACCATCACCACCACCACCACCACCATCACCACCACCATCATCACCACCACCATCACCACCACCACCACCACCAGCGTCGACCGAAGGCGTCGCGGAGGTGCTTGATAGTTCGTTGCCGGCGATGATGGTGCCCTCGCCGGCGATGTAAGTATCTACTACTACAACTCTTCTATAGTCTCTAAATAATTGGATTTGTTACTACAAAACTGTTTTATTTTTGTAGATATGTGGACTATCAGGAGCCGAGCACCTCCTACCAGCGTCCTCGTCCACCTCGCCAGAGTCTGCGTGACAGCGATGTGTTGGCAGCGCTATGTTACGGTAAGGAGCTGTTGACTTCAGCTCGGGGATGGGACTAAGGGCAAACTTCTCCCACCAGATATGTAAGTACCTACTTATCATTTCACAGGAAGCGAATCAGACTCTGGCGGGAGTGATAATGAAGAAGGGATTGAGGCACCAAATCCCTGCTTCATTGGCACGGCTGGTCTCAGCGCTTTGCTGAGCCCCGAGGACGCTGAAGTTGACGACGCCTTCGTGCCTGCGGTGACGGACGATTCCGCCGTTGTCGCCGATGCTGCCGCCGCCACCGCCAGTGTCGCCGCCGCTGTCGCCAGAGCCGAGAGCGATATTCCTCCTAGTGCGACGGACCAGCCTAGGAGTCTTTATGATTTTGACTGGAGACCGTTTCCGACAGCCCCGATTTCACCTGTGCCGAGGCGGGAATCGTTTTCGGAGAATAATGTAGGTCCGACAATTCCAAGTGTCGACCCATATGATATTTTCATTAACATATGGGATCGGCAATTTATGGTGTACATTGCCTCGGAGACGAATAGGTACGCTCAGCAGATGGCAGCCAGTATGCTCGATGACCACCACAATCTCCATCCCAGTAGCCGCATCAGCCGTTGGAGGGACACAACGGCTGATGAGCTGTATGTTTACTTCGCATTGGTTATTGGGATGGGGATAGTGGTGAAGTCGCGGGTCGAGGAGTACTGGTGTGTCGAAGTTGACCTATTCAGTACACCCAGCTTTAGCACATACATGTCCTATTCGCGATTTGTACTCCTGCAAAGGTGCTTACACTTCGCGAATAGTGAAGACATGTATGGGCTAGAGCTGAGTTACTCCGAGGCAAAATTATTTAAAATACAGCCAGTGTTGTCTCATTTGAACAACAGATTTCAAAGTTTGTATCGTCTAAGGCAAAATATTGCCTTAGACGAAAGTCTTCTTTTGTGGAAAGGTCGGCTGGATATCAGCCAATCGATTCCCAATAAAGTTGCTGCGATGGGGATTAAGACGTACGAGATCTGTGAATCTCAAACTGGCTATTTATGGCGGTTTGAGGTTCACGCTCAAAGTAAATGTCGAAGATCCCAACCGCAGCAGCATGAAGACCCATTAAAAGCATCTACGCCAGCAATTGTCCTAAGGCTCATTCAAGGCCTTGAGGGCAAGGGTTACACGTTGTGGATGGACAACTTTTATAATTCACCGTGTCTCGCTCGGCATGTGAAGTCTGTGGGTGTGGACTGTGTAGGAACCCTGCGGACCAATCGTAAGTTTGTTCCGCAGGCTCTACACAGTCTTACCACTACCAACATGACCCAGGGCGAGATAACTGGTCTTACTTCGGGTGACGTCGATATCATGGTATGGAAAGATAAGAATAGGGTTGCTTTGATCTCGACATACCATGGTAACGGCGTCAGCCGCGTCCACGGAACCACCAAACCCATTTTAGTCCATGACTATAACATCATGATGGGTGGGGTGGATAAGAAAGACCAGTTGCTCTCTATGTTCCCCATAGAGAGAAAACGAACAAAGATCTGGTACAAAAAACTGTTTCGGAGGCTACTCAATGTCTCCGTACTTAATTCCTACATCATTCATCGGCAAACATCATCTTCTTCTTCCACTCCTTCTCTTTCTCATCGTCAATTCCGTAAAACATTAGTAAAATCTCTTCTTTCAAAACATCATTCCCAATCTATTCTTCAGCCAACCGCAGTAAATTTGCGCCAGCCTACAAACACTGACGTTACCCACCGTTTGGTTGAATACCCGTTCGTGGGTAAACAGCGCCAACGGCGGGTCTGTGTCAAGTGTCGTAAGCTGGTGCGAACTTACTGTCAAGGTTGTAAGACAACAGTATGTATGAACCCCTGTTTCCTTACCCTTCATACATAATTTTATTTTAGTAAAGTATATTTTTATATATCTATTTCTTTGTATTATCTATATATTTTATATATTTTTGGACCGCATCTTTGTTCGTTTCACCGGTGAATTGTAAAAGATTCATCCTAACAGCGTGAGCGTTGAACATTTTTAACTTTAATTTTTTTTTTTTTTAACTTTTTTTTGTTTTTTTTTTTTTGTATCTAAAAAGAAAACGTTAGATTCCACAACTTCAATTATGTTTGAAAGTCGCTTCATTTTTTTTTTTCTTTTTCTGTTGTTCAGATTTGACCCACTGGCTGTATTTTTACTGTGACCATCCATTTTTTACCTAAATTGTTCGATTTTTGTGATCTTCATTTGTTGATTTGGCAATGTTTTTGTTAGGCAACGTGTCTTTGTACTGTGTTTTTCCATTAGCAAATATCATAGTATTGTACGATGCAAAGTCAGATTTCAAATAAATGCAAAAATATTAACTCTGTGATTCAAAGTACGAGTGGGTCTTTTTTAGCCCGTTTTTTCAAGTGCTTGCATTGTTACTCGTTATCGTAAACTAAACATTTCAAGGAGCTGAAACTTTGTTTGTATTATGTCCGTATACCATACTAAGTAATAAGACACTAACTTGAGCGGCATGACTCACCGAGTTCTCAATAGCGATGTGTAAACATACCTTTTTTTATCGCCGGCGCTCGGGTTGCCCACTTGACGTTTGTTTTTGTTTCGTTTGTCGTATGAAAAAATGTATAGAGAGGTCTGTTCTTTTTGTATATTATTGTAAGATGATGTGTATAATAATAAATACAAAAGTTATTTTTGTTAAATATGGTTTTA
Source organism: Mythimna pallens (assembly GCA_961205895.1). Classification (NCBI taxonomy): domain Eukaryota; kingdom Metazoa; phylum Arthropoda; class Insecta; order Lepidoptera; family Noctuidae; genus Mythimna; species Mythimna pallens. The sequence goes on from OY540824.1 coordinate 5,987,545, forward strand.
TTTTATAAATATGACGAATTTTGTACACAAAACTGGGAAATAGTCCATCACACTACTTTCAAGTTCAAATTAGTAATACATTTCAAGGTGAATCTACACAAAACCCTAGATAATCAGATAGCTTATTTCATAACAATTTCAGTAACGTAAGGTTCGTTGAGCTAGGAAGCGTATTTTCGGAGATATCGTCGTTTTAGTGAACGCGGGGAAGTCGTGTCGCAACTTCGGAAGTCGGACTAGACAGAGGCGGTTATAAGCAGACGGGGGGGGGCTGACATTCGAACGGTTAATATTATCATAACTAATAACATATTAGAAATAGCGAGACCTAATACGGTAAAAATTATTTTCAAAATATGTATGATAGCCCTTGAAACTAATATCCTAATAACTAATAGTTTGGCTTCAGAGTTTCGCATTATAAAAAAAACATCCTGAATACAAAAAAAAAGAAAAGAAACAAAAACAAAAATACATTTCCCCGCCTTTGCGGTCGCACACTCGGGTAAAAAATACAATTTTTAAGGTGTACTGTTGCCGTGGTTACTCGGTGCCGCCCCGAAAATGCGCTGCACGTCAGCTTCACAACGAATATGATAAGTGAGGTCCCCGGGCTTGCATCGGGCAAGAATACGGCCGCGCTTCGACCACACATATTGCCAGCCAAGGCGAATGCCCGCCTCACGAGCGCAACGAAATAACTCTTTGTTAGCTTTAGTTAGGCGCTCGTTTACATAAAAGCGATTTTCAGATCCAGGCAAACCGAGGTCAGCCGTAGTCACTCCGCGCCGCACTCGCGCACCTTGCAGTAGCAAGTTTCGCAGATCGCGGCGCGCGAGGCGCACGACGAGGAAGCCGAGGTGCCGCAGCCTGCGTCGCATTGATGCGCCTACCTCCAACTTCGCTCTGCACTCACTATATCACGTGCCTCGACGGCGACGCCAAGCTTAGCAGCAACCAACATGACAGTGTGGTATGAGTTTTCACCACTGGCCTCTGGAAGATTAGATATCTGGAGGTCGTTTGCGAGCAGCTCTTGGTCCCTGTCGTTTATTTCGCTCCTTAATTGAGATAACAGGTCTTCCAACCCCGATGAAAGCGATGCTTGGGGCTGAGCTTGTTTTGTTTCTAATAAAGTCATTCTTTCCTCCAAACGGCTCATTCTGTCATTTGTGGCAGCCAGTGACGATCTCAATTCCGACAGATCATCGCGGAGCAGCTGGAATTTGTTTTTAACTGACCTCATGAAGTCCCCCTTGAAGGTACTCAGCTCCGCCCTAAAGATGTCCAAGCTGAGCTCTTGTGTGGCATCTATGGCAGCGCCCTCTATAGGGCTAGTATCCACCAGCGAGACTGGGCTATCTTCGTGCGAAACTGGAGCACGCCCCCTTACCGGTGTGTCAGCCCGATTATTTCAAACCACATTCTTCTTGCATTCAGGGCAGTGCCAAGTGGCAGCCGTCGGTCCAGCATTTGGCAGTCACACGCAGGTGATGCTATGCTATGGTCCGCACCATAGCATACCATCAGATACCGTGGGATGAGTCACTCTATCTACGTAAACTTGCGCACACACTGAGAGTTAGGGTCACAGTTTATATATTTGTTCAAATAAAATATCGACAGTTTGTTTTGAGTTTAGGGTACTTAAATATTAAATTGGAGATCGAGTTATTGTTTTTACAGATTTAATATTTTACACAGCACATATACACTTGGTAACACTGTCACTTGAATGTTATACTTGTACGATTAGTTTCACAATGAAATTATTTGAATCTAACTATTGTATTTTTATTTATTTGGGAGAATTAAACAGAGAGCTTGTGACTGATTGGCATCCGTGACGTCATCCCCCTAGTACAAAGTAGAAATTGTTGGTTATGGGCTACGCCTCTACTTTGGGCAATTTATGGTTTCACCATGGCTCTCAAAAGAGTGTGGGAAAATTTTGTAAGAAAACTGTGAAATTCACCAACCACTTACTGGGCCAGAATGGTTGATTGCAGCCCACTGTCTTTTACAGAGAGTATGTCTATGTTCCAGCAGCGGTAACATTATCTTTTAATATAGAATTTCAGTTCAATGAAAATCTCGTTCTTTGCTTTTCAGTACCTACCAACTACAAGTTCATTGATTCCAGATAGCTCACTATCAACTCCAATCCCAAGAAGCTTCTTCTCTTATTGAATCCCGTTTAACGCGCTACAACAATAGGAACTGTTGAACACAGTCCTGTCAGTGGTATGTAACTAATTATATTTATCTACACTTCTTCTTCTTAGCGTATCGATGTTAAAACTTGTTAAATTCCTTGCGTGGCCCAGTATTCGGCCACGGCAGTGCCGTCCGCTGATGCTGTCATTACGTCCCTAATATTATATATCTACACCAATATTATAAAGAAGTAGTATTTGTTTTTTTTTTTTTGTAGGAGGAAATCTCAGGAAGTACTGGTCCGATTGCTAGAATTTCTATTTGTGAAAAGTTATTATGCTGCTTTGTTCCTGAGTGACATAGTCTATATTTTATGTACGCGGGCGAAGCCGCGGACAGAAGCTAGTTCTTAATATAATTGGGGATATCTTTTTGTGGGTGTTTTCTATCTGTAATTTGAGTGAAACGTTAAAAGTGGTGCATGCAAAGGAGGTGGCTTAAACACCCCAGCGGCTGTCTTCTCCTGCAGCAGCCAATGGAGCATGGGCAGTCATGGGGGGATTCTTGATGTCCCAATGGATTGAGGAACCACTTCTCGTATCTTAATGAAATTAATATGGCTACTAAGATTAATATGATTGCTTCGCATCAGCAAGAACAGAAATTTTTATTTAGAAAGTGAAATTTTCAGTAATAAAAAACAATATGTCGAACCCAGGTGCATCCCATATGGAAGTTGAAGAAAATGCTATGAAGGAGAGAGATGTAGAAATAGAGAAGCTCCTTTCAATAGTTAATATTATTCTATCTGAATTGGGGGCAGAAAAGCGAGCAATGATTGAGGCGGATATTAGCAGATATATCATTGATGTGGACTTATCAGATGAGATTTCTGGATTCCTCATGACTGTTTATACCTGTATAAGAAAAGAGGAGAATGATAAGCCCGGACATCTTAGATTTTTGGAGTACACTGCTAAAATAGGAAGTATAGATATTTCCGTGAGGTCTGTTGTTGAAAAAATAAAAGCTCAAAAAATTGAAGTCAATTTTCTATAAGGGAGTTAATAACTTTGTTTAGATCTTTTTATGACGAAGTGAGGACAGGGGTGACAAGATTTAAGGTGAGAGATTCTGTCGCAAAGAAAGGAGTAAAGCGAACAAGAGAAGGTAAGCTGATTCCAGCAACAAAGAAACAAGAGAATACTCAGAATATTTCCCAATATGGTCTTACCAACCAACATATAGCACTATTGCAAGGGGTAACGCTGGCATCAGAGAGAAGAACTGGCGTGTTACGTAGTCTCGGTCCCTTGACTCAAGCTATCTTGCTAGTGATGGAAGTTTTTCGACAAGCTTAAGTCAGCCATGATGAACAGCTTGCAAATGCTCCCTATGGCTGCGGAGATAATTAATGGTTTTAAAGAGGCAAATCATCCAGGAAATGTGTCTGGGGTTATGAAAGAACTTGGAGATATATTACTTCTTACTCTTGCCCGATCTACACAGAAAATTTACTTCCCATTGTTAATGTTTATTATATTTTGGAGAAATAGGGGAACACTGCAGTGGAGTTTTTCAGGTTCTCCAATGATAAAATTTTACACTGATTTCTGTACTAAAGTAGGATTGAAGCTGAAGATGAGGAGCGGCTCCGACCCATTCAAAACTTCGGAAGTGGTGTTCCACGCTATGTTTGGCACATATCTTGACAATCTCAATGTACTTAAGAAGATTACGAATAAATCTAAATGGCACAATAGGAAGGAAGTAAACGCAGTTTTTCAAAGGCGTGGAGAGAAAGAACCTGTGGAGTTCAGCCCTGTTACTTTCAAATATGTGTCTAAAATGGCGCAGGCATTGATGACCAAATCTCTTGGAAACATAGACCCAATGTCGGTTGGTAGGCCTTCATTTACAGGATTCAGAAAGCGTCATTTTACGCAAGAATTTCTAACCTATATTACTACGGGGAAAAGTGCTCTTAATTTTACAAGCGAGCCAACAAAATTACAATACGCTTTAAAGAAACTAAAGGACGAGCTTATCACTGAAAAAGATAAATTGACTAAATCAGGCACAAGTAAATGGGAAGTCAAGAAAGTTACTAAGTAGTAAAAACATTGTTCAATTGATTCTCGATTTTGTTGTTATCGTTCGAGGGACCTTCGTTACCAAGTCGTGATACCATCCTTTTGACTGTGCTACGATATGTTACTTGTTTATCATTTGGTTTAAATTTTTTATATTTTCAGTTCACATAAAGGGTCTGAGAAATATTTTTTAAGTATTTTTTTTTTAATTCTTTTTTTGGACTTTTATACTTGCAAGTATATGCCAGTCCGATTTATCCAATTAACTTACATTCTTATGATAACAGTCTGAACAAAAGACAAGACTTTCAAACTTGTTGAAAGTCTTCACAAATCTGGTTTGACATGTCCTTTATAGGTTAAAACATGAGTATGTTGTTTATTATGCTTTAATAAGTACAAACTGTTGGTTATGGGCTATGCCTCTACTTTGGACAATTTATGGTTTTACCATGGCTCTCAAAAGAGTGTGGGAAAATTTTGTAAGAAAACTGTGAAATTCACCAACCACTTACTGGGCCAGAATGGTTGATTGCAGCCCACTATCTTTTACAGTGTCTATGTTCCAGCAGTGGTAACATTATCTTTTAATATTGAATTTCAGTTCATATTTTTTTTATGACAATCTCGTTCTTTGCTTTTCAGTACCTACCAACTACAAGTTCATTGATTCCAGATAGCTCACTATCAACTCCAATCCCAAGAAGCTTCTTCTCTTATTGAATCCTGTTTAACGCGCTACAACAATAGGAACTGTTGAACACAGTCCTCTCAGTGGTATGTAACTAATTATATTTATCTAAACTTCTTCTTCTTCTTAGCGTATCGATGTCAAAGCTTGTTAAATTCCTTGCGTGGCCCAGTATTCGGCCACGGCAGTGCCGTCCGCTGATGCTGTCATTACGTCCCTAGATATCTTTTTGTGGGTGTTTTCTATCTGTAATTTGAGTGAAACGTTAAAAGTGGTGCATACAAAGGAGGTGGCTTAAACACCCCAGCGGCTGTCTTCTCCTGCAGCAGCCAATGAAGCATGGGCAGTCGTGGGGGGATTCTTGTCCCAATGGATTGAGGAACCACTTCTCGTATCTTAATAAAATTAATATGGTTACTAAGTAGTAAAAACATTGTTCAATTGATTCTCGATTTTGTTATTATCGTTCGATGGACCTTCGTCACCAAGATGTGATACCATCCTTTTGACTGTGCTACGATATGTTACTTGTTTATCATTTGGTTTAAATGTTTTATATTTTCAGATGGTACTATACATTATGTGGAGTCAATCTGAGTATTGTGTATGATAAAGGGTCTGAGAAATATTTTTTTAAGTAAAAATATAACTTTCAATGGAAAAAATTCTAAATGGCAAGACATAGTAGATGTGGCATATGGGCATACTCATAAATATTGTAAAAGAGAGCCAAGGTGTGTGAAATGTACTGGGAAAAGCATATTACAGCCGACTGTACATAATCCCCGCAAGATAAACCAAAATGTGTCCACTGTGGTCTACCCCACCCTGCAAACTACAGAGGTTATGAAGTAGCTAAAGAGAGAAGATACTTGATGTGACAACTTCGCAACAGTTTCCTATATCTCAAAAAATCTCTGAAAGTTCATGCTGCTGTAAACATAGTAAACGAGCAAGAAGAACAACGTCAGGAAGAGATTTGCAGTTTCTGTATACAAATAAAAGACTTAACAAATTGGCTGTTCCCACTTTTATTTTACCTACAAAAAATATTTCAGGTACCTACTTAAACAAATATTACAATAACTTGTTTGAAAGTCTTCACAAATCTGGTTTGACCTGTCCTTTATAGGTTAAAACATGAGTATGTTGTTTATTATGCTTTAATAAGTACAAATTGTTGGTTATGGGCTATGCCTCTACTTTGGGCAATTTATGGTTTTACCATGGCTCTCAAAAGAGTGTGGGAAAATTTTGTAAGAAAACTGTGAAATTCACCAACCACTTGGAGGAGATTGCGCTAGCGCTGCCACGATCACTTCGAGTCAGTGTTTAAAATTTTTTTTAAATTATTAATATTGCTCTGTTTATAATCAAAAAGCGTTCTTCAAAATCTAAAACTATAGTGACATTATTAGTAAATGAACTGTGACGTGTTAAATAACAATAAAACGCCTTGAAAACTACCATCGTCAACATCAATAATAAGTTGTCAAAACTTAAAATTGTAAGTAGAATCACAAGTAAACACAAGCAACAAGTAAACACAAGCAACAACCATAAAATTGACCAGTGACAGTGATAAAACGACCATAATTAATAAATCAATTGATACAAAAACAAAAGTTAAGTGTCATAGTGTGGCAAATATTTTTTCGTAATGAGTCACAGTAACGCACTTTCTAAATTCAAATTTTGTACGAAGAAGTAAGCAGCGACCAATTTCAACACTAGTCCGTAACAGTCAAATAGCCGGTGAACTACAGTCGGTACATAATTCCTAACACCGCCGCCGTTGTGCGACCCCAAGTTCAAATCTAAGCCAGTACACTAATTATTTTTGGAAACTTTTTCCAATATGAATTTCTTAGATAATATCACCTTTCGTCGCAACCGTACAAAGTCTGACTCAAATACTACTGGTATAGAGAATGAAAGTATAACTTCAACTGAATCGCCTATAGATGGCACCACAACAAGATTACCTGACATTTCTGATGACGAAGACAACCAAACTATTCAACTAAAAAAACGAATTGAACGTTTAACAACCGAACTAAACAGCGCTCAAAATAAAATAGAATCATTATCCTTAGAAAATACTAATCTTAAGCGTATTAATCAGGAGTTGCTTGAGCAGAATCAACGTAATAAAAATATGACTTGCAGTTCTTCAAAATTAAAATCACCAACAAACCAAGATGTAGACGAAACTAGCAAATCAATAGTTTTAAATAAACCAGACAGACATAAATAGCGCAACCACAATGCAACACTCTCAGAGCAAACAAAATAATATTTGTATCATTAGTACCAACAAATTTAATAAAGTATTATCGATAGTAGAGGAAAAAATTGACAACTGTAATATCTACCATTACCTAAAACCAAACTGCGGAATCCAACAACTACTTAAAGGAATAAAAAACATGCTCAAAGGATATACTAAGGAAGACTTATGCATAATATTAATTGGAGAAGACGATTTTAAAACAACAAATGACTACTTTGACTTAATCTATGACATAAGATACGCCTTGAAAGAAATTGAGAATACAAATATTATCCTATACCTACCTACTTTTAAGTTTAATAGCAGTTCTAATTTGTTTAACTGGCAAGTAGAAAACTTTGCCAAGTTACTGTATATAACACATTTACACGCATACCTATTGGATTCGAACCTACATCTTACGTATGATAGTAGAATGTTCAGTAATGTCACAGGAAGACTAAATAATAATGAAATGCGCACCATATTCGACGATATAAAACGGCAAATGGAAGACATAATTGCTGTAAACCTCATGACAAATGAAAACTACGATCTCGAAAAATACGGTGACGGGTCTCAGTTTTTTCTATAACATCGATTTGCATCAAGGAAACAGACTACAAAAAAAACAAAATAGACAGACTACAAAAAAAACAAAATAGACAGACTGGCTAAGTTTACACTTATTTTCCAAAATATTCTAAGTATCGGAAACAAAGTAGAGTCCCGATTTAACGCCTATGGATTTTTTCCTGTGGGGTTATGTCAAATCAAAAGTTTACGCTAATAAACCGACTTCCCTGGCACAATTAAAAGAAAATATCCGTCATGAAATGGCAGCCATCACGGAGACTACCTGCCGAGCTGTCATAGGCAATTTTAGTGCCCGACTAAATGAATGCCGAGAGCGCAACGGTTTACATTTGGACGATGTTATTTTTAAAAAATAAATTCCCAAACAGTGTACTTCAATATAAAATAAACATTTTTTCAATAAAGCTAAGACTTTTCTTTTAAAAAAAGATTTAAATGTGAACTTTCTTTTGAGACACCTTGTATATGGTTACGGCGTACGCGGGCCATCTTATTCGTGGTTCAAATCATATTTACACAATAGGCAACAAATAGTGCAAATCAAAAGTTACGACCATAATAAAAATGAGATCAAAACTATTCGATCACAAGAAAAACAAATCACTTGCTCAATCCCACAAGGAAGTGTGTTAATGATCTTCCAAAAACATTTGATAAAGAGAACACTTTACCAGTTTTATTTGCAGACGATATTTCAATACTAATAAAGTGTGAAAATGTAAACAACCCTAGTCTACAAATACAAGATACCCTCGAAATTGTAGATACTTGGCTTCAGAAACATTACTTGGAAATTAATAGCAGTAAAACTAAAATAATACAGTTTAGATCATATAAAAAACCACCTCTCCATCTAAAAACAACATTCAGAAACACGCAAATAGAAGAAGTTAATACATTTAGCCTACTTGGTATAAATATGGACACACACGTTAACTGGAAGACACACATAGATTATATAAAAGCAAAACTCTCCAGATTCTCTTACGCTCTTTTCCAAATTAAACAAAGCACTAACACACAAACTGCTATGGCTGCTTACTACGCATATGCATACTCATAGCTGCGATATGGCGTCATGCTATGGGGAAATAGTGTTAACGTAGATGAATTATTCATAATGCAAAAAAAATGTATAAGAATTCTAGCCCAAATAAACAATACCGAGAGCTGTAAACCATATTTTATAAAATATCAAAGTCGAAATATCGAAGTCGAAGCCCATATTATATGGCAATAAAAATATATAATAAATTGCCTAACATATGAGGAGTGACTTTTCAAAACGGCTTATTTCGGGTTCCCAATTTTACTTATTTTTTTAATGCCAATCGGGACTTTATGTACACTCACATTATATGACGTGAAGTGTCCGGTTCTAAAGTACTTTAATCTCGAAGAAAAATGGCCATAGAAAATGCTTTCCGCAACAAAATAGCTTAATTCACGTTAATTCTCGGCCCTACTAAATTGTGATAGGAGTTTTTTCAAAATAGCTCATTTCTAGAACATTTTGTATGGAAATTTTGTTAATACGTATCAAAATGGCTTATTTCTAATCTGGTATCACAGGTTATTTTGGAGGGTTGAAAGATAGCTTTAATATCTGGAAGTGGATCCGCAAATATATTTTTATACATTGGCAACACTTTTTATTTGACTACGGCCAATTAAAAAAATATTAAACGTCATGTGTCACCTTGCTGTCAACTTCTCAATACTTTCATGTCAAGGCTGAGTGTCAAGGTGAAAAATATTTTCTTGTATCGTTGCTCGTTGGTGTTTTTGTTGCTAATCCGAATAATTCTGAGTAAATAACGGTGCATAATGGCAGATAAGACCGTGGAGGAGTTAAATTCAGGCACCAGAAAAAGGAAATCAGGACAAAACAGCCGAACAAGAAAATCGTAAGTAGTTTTCAGCAATGTATAAACGGCTCTCGTTTCAATTGTAATTTAATCCTACTAGATACCTATTTCTTAACAATTAAATTTATTATTGCTTCAGGTACATTGATAAGGATCCTTTGGGTTTAGAATTCAGGATTCCATGTCGGCACAAAGAGGGCAGTAAATATAAATGTAGTTCTTTCACTACGCGCCAAGTTCTAATAAACCGTAGTGCGTTTTATGCTAACACGTCCAAAATTGATCAGGATACCTATCTTTGTAGATTATTACATTCGTATGAACCACAGGATAAAACCAAACCATCAAAGAATATGAGAAAGAGAACTGTAAGCTGCAGTTACAACTTATTTTGTAAGAAAAATAAAATTAAACCTGTGTGTAAGAAAATGTTCATTGCAGTTTTTAGTGTCAATGAAAAAAGGCTTAATATAATCAATAGAACTACAGTCAGAGGAAACATTCCTAAAGAAAAGCGTGGTGGGGACCGTAAGTCATACAAATCTATTGATAAAAAGGAATCACTAAGGAATTTCATAAAATGTCTACCAGCAAGAGAAAGCCACCACAACAGACAAAAATCAAAAAGAATATATCTGTCTAGTGATTTAAACTGTAAGAAACTAATGGAGTTGTATAATTCTTCTGTTGCCTCAAACTTGCAAGTAAAAAAAACCATGTTTTATAAAATATTTTATGAAGAGTTTAATGTAGGATTTTCTGCGCCATCCTCTGATGCTTGCAATGTGTGTGTGCTGTGGGGAAATAGAATCAAAAATGAAAGAGACAGTGAAAAAAAGCAAAAATTAATGGTAGAACTTCGGGTACATAAGATAAGGGCCAAGGCATTTTATACCCACATGAAAGGTAATCCTCCAAACTCCATTTCACTTTGTTTTGATCTTCAACAAGTCCAAGCACTTCCAAAAACGCCTATTCAAGATGCCTTTTATTCTAGGCAAATAAGTCTTTATAATTTTTGTGTAGTACCTTTAAATTCAAAAGATCCTTGGTTTTATACTTGGGATGAAACCATTGCCAAGCGCGGGCCAACAGAAATAGGATCAGCTGTATATGATTATCTATCCTCCATGAACATTGACAATAATGTTGATACTATACGTTTATTTTGTGATGGCTGTGGAGGCCAAAATAAAAATAATCATATCATACATTCACTAATGCAATGGCTTTACTCCAAATCACCTGCTCAAGTGAAGGAAATACATATATTTTTTCCAGTGCGGGGTCACAGTTTTTTGCCCGCCGATCGCGTTTTTGGACGACTGGAAAAGGAATTAAGAAAAATACCAGTGATCACCACCAAAGATGGTTACCATGATATCTTCAAAAACCATGGCAATGTAAGGTTATTAGGAAATGATTGGCAACTGCTTGAAATAAAGGATTTAAAGGAAAATTTTAAAAATGTGGAGGGATTACAAAAAATAAAAAGAGTCTGGATAAAAAAAACTGTTAAAAGACAGATGACTATCGGTTGTGAAATAAAAGCTTCCCAATATTATAGATTTGATGGAAATGATCCTTGGCAGACATTATTGAAACGGGGTAAACGTATTCCACTAACTATTGATGTTGCAGAATCTATTCCGCAGCCAGTTTCAGAAAAAAAGAAAAAAGATGTAATAAATTTACTTGAAAAACAATTTGGGGAAGAATGGACTGCCTTGCCTGAACTTCAATGGTACAAAACTATTTTGTTACATGTGACGGAGGAACCAGCTGAGGAACATGAATATGATTGTGTCTGCAATGAAGAGGATGTAGGAGAAGTCCGTGTGTGATTTTCAGATTTTAATAAAAGTTTTTACAAAACAATTTTTTTTTGCTAGCCCATCCTTTTCAAAATGGCTTATTTCTAGGAGTGCCAAAACAAAATGGCATATTTCTTAGGAGTGCCAAAACAAAATGGCTTATTTCTTAGGAGTGCTGAAACAAAACATCTTATTTCTTGGAGTTTGCGACTAAATGGCTTATTTCCTTAAATCATATGATAATAACTCATAATTTAGAGTATTAAAAAAAATATATACACTGTGAAACGATCTATTAACGTACCTAGATTATGTACATAGAAGTTTGTTACTAAAAATATTCATATATGAAAAGTTTTCGTATTTTTCTTGGTCCTGAAAAAAATGACCATACAGAAATAAGCCATTTTGAAAAGTCACTCCTCATATATAAAACTGAAAAATCAGTAATATTATTACAAAAAAGGCTAAAAATATACCTCATTCAAAAATGTTTTTACTCAGTAAAAGAATATTTAGAGTCTAGCTCAAAATAACGATTTTAATGACTGTATTAAATCTATAGTAATTGTATTAAATTAATTATTATTGACATGTAACTTTTTGACATAGCTCTAGTTCCTCAATTAAACTGTTACTATTGACATTATAAGTGTATGAAATTCATTATTATTGACATTTAATTGTTGACATAACTTTAATTTCTCAATTGAATTCATAGTATTTGACATCAAAATTATATAAAATTCATTATTATAAACATGTTTTTTTTTGACATAACTGTAACTACTCAAATAAATTTTTTAAGTTAATTTTTTTCTTTAATTCTTTTTTTGGACTTTTATACTTGCAAGTATATGCCAGTCCGAACAATCCAATTAACTTACATTCTTATGATAACAGTCTGAACAAAAGACAAGCTTCTTCAAACTTGTTGAAAGTCTTCATAAATCTGGTTTGACCTGTCCTTTATAGGTTAAAACATGAGTATGTTGTTTATTATGCTTTAATAAGTACAAATTGTTGGTTATGGGCTATGCCTCTACTTTGGGCAATTTATGGTTTCACCATGGCTCTCAAAAGAGTATGGGAAAATTTTGTAAGAAAACTGTGAAATTCACCAACCACTTACTGGGCCAGAATGGTTGATTGCAGCCCACTGTCTTTTACAGAGAGTATGTCTATGTTCCAGCAGCGGTAACATTATCTTTTAATATTGAATTTCAGTTCAATGACAATCTCGTTCTTTGCTTTTCAGTACCTACCAACTACAAGTTCATTGATTCCAGATAGCTCACTATCAACTCCAATCCCAAGAAGCTTCTTCTCTTATTGAATCCCGTTTAACGCGCTACAACAATAGGAACTGTTGAACACAGTCCTGTCAGTGGTATGTAACTAATTATATTTATCTACACTTCTTCTTCTTAGCGTATCGATGTCAAAACTTGTTAAATTCCTTGCGTGGCCCAGTATTCGGCCACGGCAGTGCCGTCCGCTGATGCTTTCATTAGGTCCCAAATATTATATATCTACACCAATATTATAAAGAAGTAGAATTTGTTTTTTTTTTTTTTTTTGTAGGGGGAAATCTCAGGAAGTACTGGTCCGATTGCTAGAATTTCTTAAATTGCTAGTTCTTAATATAGTTGGGGATATCTTTTTGTGGGTGTTTTCTATCTGTAATTTGAGTGAAACGTTAAAAGTGGTGCATGCAAAGGAGGTGGCTTAAACACCCCAGCGGCTGCCTTCTCCAGCAGCAGCCAATGGAGCATGAGCAGTCATGGGGGGATTCTTGATGTCCCAATGGATTGAGGAACCACTTCTATGAAAGTAATATGGTTACTAAGTAGTAAAAACATTGTTCAATTGATTCTCGATTTTGTTGTTATCGTTCGAGGGACCTTCGTCACCAAGATGATACCATCCTTTTGACTGTGCTACGATATGTTACTTGTTTATCATTTGGTTTAAATGTTTTATATTTTCAGATGGCACAGTTACATTATGTGGAGTCAATCTGAGTATTGTGTATGATAAAGGGTCTGAGAAATATTTTTTAAGTTTATTTTTTTTTTATTTATTTTTTTTGGACTTTTATACTTGCAAGTATATGCCAGTCCGATTTATCCAATTAACTTACATTCTTATGATAACAGTTTGAACAAAAGACAAGCTTCTTCACTATTAGGATTTGAAAGGATATTATTAACTCCAACCTGCGTCTTATCCAAACTTAATGTATCGAATAATTCCTGTCTCTCCGCGTGAAATTGAATACATTCTATCAATAAATGACATACATCATCAATTACCCCACAGATGTCACATTTAGGGGAAGAAGTCTTTCCCATTAAAAAGGCAAATTTGTTTGATGGAATGTGTCCAGTTCTAATTCTGTGTGCCAAAGTAATCAGTCTTCTATTTAACTGGCTATATGTGAACCACGGTATACGAGGAGGCTGAGATTGGATAGTTTTGTACTATATGCCTTTTTCCAATGATCTCTGATTGAAATATTCCTTCCACATGTCATAGCACTCTCTATTATATTTCGTTAATACTTCTGAATAATATGGACTTTATTTCTTGTCCTTCAGCACTTCCAATTTTTGCCAATCTATCAGCCTCCTCGTTACCACGAATCCCAATGTGCGAAGGAACCCATTGCAACCTCAGATCCACTAATTTTTCGGATAGTTCTTCTAGTTTAGACAATAACTCATATGCTACCGGTGTACCTCTGCGTCCAGAGTCGCATCGAGCTATATGACACAAGGCACTCTTACTATCTGAACATATAACCGCTTTAGTGTCGTTGATTGTCTCAATATATGACAGTGCTTCCGAAATCGCAACAAGCTCCAACGACATGATACACATATTCCGGTTACCTTGAAAAACCCACTGGCATTATTTTTCGTACTAATTCCTTCATAACATCATGTTTCAACAAATTGGTTTCATTAGTCTTTATCTCTTTGCATGCTCTCCAAACTAACCGAAATTATACTAGTCGCATTTATATAAGTGACCTATGTCCTCAAGGTATACAATCATGTCCTCAAGGTATACATCTCCATTGGAGAGGACGAAGCAACCTGAACATGTTCAACTTCATTTATAATGGTTGCAAGTAAGGGAATCATTTTGCGTGTCCAGTAACTATTGGTAATAAATGTATGTAACTCTTTTAATAATTTAATCGTTACATTTTGTTCGTACAAGATAGAGATTTTAACCCGTATTTGTAGGCTAGAAATCTTCTTCTTATGTGCAGTGGCGGAATACATAGCTCGCTCTCGATGGCGTGAATCGGCGTAGACTTTATAAAACCGCCGATAATACTTAGAGCTTGATTCTGTATTTTCTGCAATTTAAATAAATTTGAATTCGCACTGTTATCGTAAATAAATCAACTATAATCTATGCGGCTACTGACTATTGCTATGTAAATTCTGCGTAAATGTTTGGGGTGTATACCCCAAGAAGTACCTGCCAAAACTTTGAGTAAATTTAAGGTTTTTTGTGACTTTCTGACGACATCATTAATATGTCGTCCCCAACGTAGCGATCTGTCTAGCCATAGCCCCAAATATTTATAACTATCCACTAATTCCAATGCATGATCGTTTATTTTTAAAGTAAGATTTTGTCTCCTAAATCCCCTACTAAAAATACATAGTTTGGATTTTGTATTTGACACACTCAATCTTAACTCACTTAGACAGGACGATAAAATATCTATCTATATAATATCTGAAATATATTTATCTGTACTATACAAGACAAGATCGTCAGCGTACTGACACATATGATCTTTAAAAATAATTTAAATGTTACAATATTAAATAATATTGGTGAAATAGGGTCTCCCTGGGTTAGTCCTAAATTTGTATATCTAATAATAGTATCACTTTCCTGAAACTCATCTACAATCTTAAGATGTCTTTCATTTAGAAAAGACCATAAATATGAACATAATTTGTTACCCATCCCGATTTCATCTAATATCGATACCATTTTATTAACTAATACATTGTTGTAGGCACTTTCCACATCTACAAAACAAGCAGCAGTTGCGTAACCTTTCAAGAATCCTAATTGAATTTGAGTAGTCAATCTCGCTAAACAATCCTGGCATGAATGTCCTCTCCTAAAACCCGACGTGTATGGGGACAGAATATTATTTTTCTCTACAAACCATTCAATACGTTTCGTCAGTATGGAATGAAAAACCTTACACAAACATGATATTAAGCAGATAGGCCTTAATTTTGGATTGCTATTTGAAGGTATAGCTGGTTTAGGAATAGGCATCAAAACTATGTCCCGCCACTGCACAGGTACCACACTAGTGTTTATAATACTATTATATAAATTTAATAAAAATGTCTTTCCGGTAGTTGGTAAATTAAATATCATAGAATAGGAAACTCCGTCCTCTCCAGGCGCTGTGTCCTTAGTTTTTAGCGAGTTACACAGTTCTTGCATCGTCACCGGAAGCTCCAACTGTGTGTTTGATGAATTAAATGTTGGTTTTTCATAGCTTACGTAATCAGGAGTTAAACTACAGATGAGAGAAAGTTTCTGGTCCCTTGAAGGATATGATCTAGTTGTACTACACCCTTTCAACCATCGCATTTTCTTCCACATATCTGATACTGTTGTTGATTCATCAATACTGGTATAGAAATTACGGCGCTCTTTTGTTCTTGCTTTACTGATAGCTTTCTTAGCCATTAATGTTTTTTCTTCTAGAATTACCTCTGTGTCTAAAATTCAAAAACTTTGTTTAAAGTGCATAAACTTTCGAAAAAAATGTGCAATTGTGAACAACACGAAGACAGTGACAAATTGTGTGCATAATAACAGTGAAATAACGACAAGAAACTTCTATGTGATCAGTTTTAATAACAAAACGAACTTATTAAATTGTCGAACGTGCACGCTTTTGGACTTTGCCCTCATTAGCGAGACAAAGAAACCATCGTGACCAACTCTAATCACTTGCAAGAGTAACCAGCTAGTGTTGGCTTATTTCAAAGCTTTTACTACGAACCGCGTGTCTTAGCGGCGTAGCGCGTTCACTTGAAGTTGTGATACTGTGATTCAAGTTCAATCCCTAGTGTGCAAATTTGTTTTTGCTAATATAACTTTTTTTTTTGGATTTCATTAGCTTTTTTTATTACTATTATTTTTATATAAGTTCCCAACTTATTGCCAACATAAGTTGTTCTCTTCATAATGCAAAGAACTCCGCCCCAACCAACTTTAACTCAAGAACAATTAATTTCCGAACCTGACTTAACGTCTTCAGCAACACAGACTGGCTCAAACTCGGAAGGTTTCAACATCACCGTACGAAACAAGCGTTTCCGCTTGAACGAATCTCCCGTAAACGAGTCAGATCCTGCACCCCACCCGGAATTTGATGCCTTGAAGACTGAACTACTGGAGATGTTGTCAAATTGGAGAGCCACGCAAGAGCAGCTTGTTACGGAAGACTCGTTACGGGATATTATAAAACAGGAATTGCGAATCACTATCAAGGAAACCATTAAAGAATTAGTAGCAGATCAGCTGTCTAGCATCAATGAGCGTTTGGATTGTTTTCATAACTCACTTCAGTTCTTCAACCAAAGTTCGAGGAAATTAAGAGTCGACTCGAAGATAGTAATTTTATTATTGCGAATCTACAGGCTGATAATGAGCGTTTGAAATAGAATGTCAACGAGTTAACAACGCGGTTGGGTGTTGTTGAACAGCATTTGCGGGAAAGTAATATAGAAATCAACGGTATACCTGAGCAAAAGAATGAGAACCTTGCTAATACGCTGATTAACTTATCTAAAACCATTGGAAGTCCTTTGGATGACAAGGGTATCCAGCAGATCACTCGCATCGCAACGAACCAACATGCAGGAGTGTAGTGCTCCGGAGGAACAAGGTCATTCTACAGAGGCCGAGGTAAGTCAAATTTTGAACATTATAGAAACCAAGGTATACGTAACATTCATACTTTGCCAGAATCAGATGAACAACCAGAAGCGGAAATTGAGGACAAAAATCAGTTTTTTCGTGACTGAAAAGATTATTTTATCTTGTAATAATGAATGTTATATTACATTAGACACAGTAACCATTATTCGTATACACTATTAGTTGACACGGGGTGCTTCCATATCGGGAATAAAAAATAAACATCTTCTCGACCAGAATATTCCGATCCATAAAACGGTAGCATTGACGTAAATGGAGTTGGGGGCAAAGTTCAAGCTATCGGATATGTTAATCTAGATTTAGTAATCGGTAACCAAGTTATAACGCATAAGTTCTTTGTTTTTAATTCTTTACCCTGTAAAGCAAGTGGCATAATTGGACATGACTTCTTAAACAAATACAAAGCCATTCTGAATTTTCAAAATAATAATTTGACGCTTTGGAACAACAATTGTAAAGTATGTTTTCGATTAATCAGAGAAAGTAATATATTTAATTTGCCCGGGAGATCAGAATCAGTCCATTATCTAACCACGTCAAGGACAGAAGATTGTATTGTTTTTGCAAGCAAACTATGTAAGGGAGTCTTTATAGCCAGCTCATTGGCGACGCCCCGGGAAGGTAAGATACACATTCGCATCCTAAATACTACCGAAACAGATTTTACTTTAAAGGACATAAAACAGATTATACATGAGGCTAAAAACTACGACGTGTGTACGTTCGACAGCTCAAAATTGAATGCAGAGCGCGTACAAAAGCTATTTTCGATGCTAAATCTTAAGCACCTGAACAAGGAAGAACAAGTCTCCATTGAAAACATATGTGCTAAATATGCGGACATATTTTATCTTCCCGGTGATACATTGACTACGCCAAATATATACAAACATACTATTCAGTACAGAACATAAATATTATGTACGCTAACTAGATTATTAAGGTAGATGAGAATATCTGATAAATAATAGTATTTGACTAGTTGTAATTAGCATAGCAACACTGTAAAGGTCTATATATTTATTGTAATTTGTCTATGGAAGAGCGATATACATCCTCTTTTCTTCTCTTCTTGCCATTGTATCAGACGTGCATCTCAGTTCAATAAACTTTTTATTTTATATTTTCTGAACTAAGTTGTTTCATTCAACATAGTTTGTGGTCCTTCGGTGATAAATAACCAGCAAAAGTGTTTTCTGCGAGGTGCGTGTGTTTTCGGCGATTTTTGACTGAGGCGAGGCGGCGACTTTCTATAAAGGGTCGTTGTGCCCGCGCTATTTTTGGTGTGTCGGCGCCGGGCGAAGGGCGAGAATCTATAATTCTCGCAAATCTACGTGGGAAACTGCAATATAAGCGATTGATTACCTATTTATCAGTCGTTGGGAGATTCATCGAAAACAAGTGGGTAATTTCATTTAGAACTGTTAAAAATTCGGCGTGTGTGGTTGGTACCATTGGGTTCCTTGTTCGAGAGAATTCGAGTTGTGGAGCGACAAGGACGGCGATATTCAGTTGGAAGCGTCAACGTCACAGACAACTGACAGCTGCTATCCAATGTCAAGTTCAATCAACTGTCAAACACAGAGTACAAGACCGAAAAATATAAACAAACGATCAGTGCCGGATTATTTCTCCAGTGTTTTGTGCTTAATTTGGATAAAAGTCTTTCGTCTTCAGAAATCGTCGAATCGTCGATCGAAATTAACGAGCGGGGATACTCCCCGCTCGTTAATTTCTGATGTACGTCAACAACTTCATGCGATAAAAAACTTAGACCAACCTGTTGATAAATGGGATATGGTGCTAATAGCTATACTATTGCGTAAAATTGATGAAAATACTGCCAATGCCTATCATCTTGACAGGCCAGCTGGTGTTTTACCTACAGTGTCTGGTTTTTTGTCCTTTTTAGAGAAGAGAGCTATTGTCTTGGAAGATAGTTCTACATCCAGCAGAAGTTTCAAATGTTACTGGTAAAAAAAACTACAAGGTTAAATGTTTCTTTTGTGGGAATGATCATCCAATATATTCATGTCCCAAATTTAAATTAGAATCGGTTTCTCAGCGCATAAAATTTGTTTCAGATAATAAACTCTGCATAACTTGCCCGAGAAGTCATACAAATAAATGTAAATTATCTATCAAATGTAAAACTTGTAAAAGTGAGCATAATACCCTCTTGCATGAGGATAAGCCAAAAGAAAATGAGGCTATATCCTTGTATTCTAATATTTCTTCATGTCAAACTGTAAGTTTACTACCTACTATAAAGGTTAGATTAATTGACAAGTTTGGTCAAGAAATTTATGTTAAAGCACTTCTTGATTACGGTAGCCAAGTGTGCATTATAAAACGGTCACTTGTTGATCAACTTAAATTGATAACTAGGTGTCATGATTCTAACATTATTGGTTTGGGCAATACACCAAACAAAGTTAGTGAATGTGCCACTATATTGGTACAATCCTCAATTTATAATATAAAACTTTCTGTAGAATGTCACATTGTAGAAACTATTACAACTAAATTACCTCAAACCTATTTTGATGTATCAAAGTTAAGCTTACCTACAAATGTGCAGCTTGCTGATGATGATTTTAATATTCCATCGGAAATATGCTTGCTATTGGGCATAGATTTCTATCATAAAGTTATCATAGATGGTATTGTCAAATTAGATAATGGATTTGTATTACAAAACACATTATTTGGTCATGTTGTTATTGGCACTCTCAAAAATAAATCCTCAAATGTAAATCTAGTCTCAAACTTTGATGTTCAGGAGGATAATTTAGAAAATATTATGAAACAATTATGGTTAGCAGAAAAGTTGCCAGAGGAGTCTAATTTGCAAAAATCAAAATTTGAAAATGCTGAAAAATGTTTTAGAAATTCAGTTAAATTAGAAAATAACCATTTTTCTGTGGATATTCCTTTGAAAGTACCTCTACAACAATTAAATATAGGTGATTCTTTTTCTTTGGCATTGCATAGATTTCAGGCTCTTGAAAAGAAATTTAAAAAATATCCTGAATATTTTCTGAAGTACAAACAATTTATTAATGAGTATTTGCAGCTAGGTCATGCCAAGAAAATTGATGTCAGTCATTATGATGTTTACAATGATGCAGTGTACTTTCTTGCACATCATGCAGTGTTAAATGAACACAGTAAAACTACTAAATTGAGGGTTGTTTTTGGAGGAAATATGAAATCCAAAAATGGGGTGGGTGTCACTTAATGATGTAATGTTAAACGGACCAATAGTGCAAAATGATTTATTTAATATTTTAATACTTTTCCGTACTTACAGATATACACTTATGTGTGATATTGAAAAAATGTTTAGGATGTGTTCAATTAATGAAAAGTTCAAACCTTTACAAAATATTCTGTGGAGGGAACTCTAACGAGCCCATTGAATGCTTGCAGTTGCAGACTGTCACATATGGACTTAAAGCTTCAACCTTTTTAAGTACTAGGTGTCTTATTGAGTTAGCTCAGTTGTATGAGAATAGGTATCCTTTGGCTGCGCATGTTTTAAGATTAAATACTTATATTGATGACGTCATCTGTGGAGCTGATAATATTGACCTCTTACAGGACCTAAAAACACAACTAATACAATTAATGAAGTTAGGCAGTTTTAATCTACAGAAGTGGTGTTCCAACACTCCTATAATATTTAATGTCATACCTGATAACATTAAATATTTTGAAAATATTGATCTCAATAAAGACAATATTATTAAAACTTTAGGGTTGAAATATGATGTACTTGCTGATAAATTATTATTTTCGTGTCCCATGACCGATGATATCACTAAGCTACAAACTAAAAGGGAAGTATTAAGCTTCATTGGTAAAATATTTGACCCACTTGGTTTAATGGGTCCTGTAGTAGTGGTGGAAAAATTGCTAATGCAGGAAATATGGAAGTCTAAAATTGATTGGGACTCTCCTTTGCCTAGTAAATTGCTCCAAAGTTGGAGAGATTTCTTAAAAAACTTAACCTAATTAAAAAATAAAACAAAACTTTTAAAAACTCACAACTTTTAAAAATAAAATCACTTTATTGAATAAGTTGTCCTGGTTAGTAAAACTGTTCAAGATTTCTTATGTGTTAAGATTAGCAATGTACTATAAGACTTTGCATTTATGTATAAGACTTAACATTTTTTGATAACTTAGTACAGCAATTTTAAAAGTTTGTAAACTTATTTTCTTTATATTTTGGAGTAGTGCACTTTGCTCCCCGTACAGAACATAAATATTATGTACGCTAACTAGATTAATAAGGTAGATGAGAATATCTGATAAATAAAAGAAAGAATAGTATTTGACTAGTTTTGATTACCGAAAATTAAATAATGCTATACAAAATGATATATTCCCTCTACCAAATATAACAGAGATCTTAGACTCATTATCGGGATGCATGTATTTTAGTCATTTAGATCTAAATCAAGGCTATTACAATGTAGAAATAGGTAAAGATAGTCGAAAATACACCGCATTCGCCTCTGGGCAGTATCAAATGATTCGCATGCCAATGGGACTCAAAACCAGTCCGAGTTCATTCTCCCGAATGATGACCATGGCAATGTCGGGTTTAACATACGAAAAATGTTTAGTCTTCCAAGATGACCTAATCTGTTATAGCCAAAATTTAGAGACCCATGTTAAAAATTTACAAGACATTTTTTAAAGATTAAGGAAGGTCAATCTAAAACTAAATCCTTTAAAATGTGACTTCTTGAAGAAAGAGGTACTATATATAGGGCATGTAGTTTCGGCCGCGGGTGTAATACCGGATCCGGAAAAAATTAAAGTGTTAGGCCCGTCGCTTATGCGAGCCGTACCTTGAATAAAGCCGAAAAGATGTACCCCACCATTGAAAAAGAATTACTAGCTATCGTCTGGTCCGTAAAATATTTTAGGCCGTATCTATACGACCGGAAATTTAAGATAAAAACAGATCATAAACCATTATTATATTTGTTTAATATGAAGGACCCATCTAGCAGGCTACTAAAATTTAGATTAGTTCTCGAAGAATATGATCACTTTGTAGAATATGTAAAAGGAAAGGAAAATGTAGCAGCAGACGCTTTGTCTCGGCTATCCATTTCATCTAGCGACCTTAAAGAAATGACAGAATTTATATCTGTAATGACTCGTGCCCAAAAACGCGCATAACTTGACTCGGCTCCACCAGTTGATGCGAGTGTTGCAGACAACAACGCATCTGCCGATTTAAAAATCGAGGAAACACATGTAAAGCCTAGAAGCGCTGTTGAATTAAGATTTACAAATAATAAAAACCTACATAAATTACGAAGTCAGAACGAAATTAGCTATGAAAATAATATTTTAAGTTATAGTCCTTCGGAAATGTCAATTTTAATTAATCCCGCGGCCCACAAGCTATTGATACGAGCCGAATACGTGAGAGAGCTAAGCGATTTTTGTAACAAGTTGAGTTTAACTGAAATATTTTTGGAAGCACTAGTGAGGGAGATAAAAAATAATACCTACTGGAAAGGAATTAAGCTATTAATCTTAACGGAAGTACAAAGGATAGAGAACAAAAATGATAGAAAAATAATACTAAACGATTTTCATCTGTTGCCTACAAGCGGACATGCGGGTGTTAGGCGAATGTTGAATAATATTAAAAGATATTATTTTTGGCCAGGACTAGAAAATGATATTAAAAATCTTGTGGAAAAGTGTCCAAAATGCCAAAAACAAAAATATACAAAGCAAATAAAAGAGCCCATGGTGATAACTTCAACTGCGCAAACAGCGTTCGATAAATTTTTTTTTGGACTTAGTGGGGCCCTTAGATCGGGATAATCACAATTATACCTATATATTAACACTACAATGCGAACTGTCAAAGTATTTGTGTGCGTATCCCCTTGTTTCTAAAACGTCAGCAGAAGTGGCGCAAGCGCTTGTAAACAATTTCATACTCCAGCACGGCATACCCGAGGAAATAGCAACGGACAGAGGTGCAGAGTTTATGGCAGAGACACTGAAACAGGTATGTACGTTATTAAACATAAGTAAATTGAACTCAACTGCGTACCATCATCAGAGTATAGGAGCACTGGAGAATTCGCATAAAAATTTATCAGCTTTCTTAAGAATACAAACAGAAGGTAAACCGGAAACATGGAGTGAGTGGTTGCCCTACTGGAGTTTCGCTTATAATACGACAGTACGTTCTTCTACTAAATACACTGCATTTAAACTCGTATATGGGAAGAAATGTAAGACCTAATATTAATAATAATAAGATTTATTTTCTCACCACAATATAAGGTACTTTTACATAGTATAAAGAAAGCAATACATAACTGTAGCTTTAGGGTCGGTTCATATCTAACGGAATATGCGTCGCGTATTATCGGTCGCGTAACGCCAGAACTGACAAATGTATAGAAAAACACTCGACCGTTCACACTCAACCGGTGATACGTTAGTGCGTCGAGCGTACAGCGTCTATTCCGTTTCCGTCAACGCATTATCGGTCGACGTAAGAGCGGCAACGTCGCGCGCGCCACGCTCTACGTGTATTTTGATTGATGCATACAGACTAGGCGTAACATAAGCAGAGATCGTTTGTGTACAGGCCGTTCCAAGTTTTTTGAAAATGTTCGATACAGAACGATTTATCACGGAAGTGCAAAATAGAATATGTCTATGGAACATAAAAGAAAAATCATATAGCGACCGACAAGCCAAGAGACGGGCTTGGGAGGAAATTGGAGGAATATTAATAGTTGAGTGGGAGACATATGATACAAAAAAGAGAAATGAATCACGTAAGTTAATTTACTTTATTATTAGTATTCTTATATAAATTGGTCTTGGTACTGCAATATTCCTTCGTTACAAAAATATTGTTTTAAAAAATCCCTATTATCGGTGGCAGTCGTTATTCTAGTTGATGTTGCTGTGGGTAAAGTCTGTAAGTGGCATATTTGAATTTCATTAAGATAGCTGTTTCTTCGTCGAAGAACAAAATTATGAAGTATACAAGCAGCCTTCAATATCTCCATAGCGAAATCGGGTTCGGTAAGAATAGCAGTGTCAAGTACTCTCCACTTATTGCACAATAATCCAAATGAACACTCAACACATCTACGCGCTCGACTGAGTCTATAATTAAAAATTCGTTTTTCTCTATCAATATTGCCACTAGGATACGGCCGCATTATATTTTTCTGTAAAGGAAACGCTTCATCTCCAACTAATACAAATGGTTTTGGGGGTCCATTAGAATTTGGTAAAGTTTTTGTTTCCTGGAATATTGAAGTCATTTTCTAAAAGTTTTTTACCCATAATTGATTGCTTAAAAACGTTGCTATCAGCTTCTTTGCCATAAGCACCAACGTCAATGGCTACAAAATAGTAATTTGCATCTGAAATAGCCATAAGGACAATAGAAAAGAATTTTTTATAGTTAAAATATTGGGAACCACTAAGATTCGGAGCTCTTATGCGAATATGTTTCCCATCTACTGCTCCAACACAGTTTGGGAAATTAGTTTTTTCATAAAATTGATCAGCTATATTTAACCACATTTCTTCATTCGGGCAAGGCATTTCTGTTTCTCGCAGCGTCATCCATATCACTTTGCAACATTCTTTAATTATTCCGGATATTGTAGATACTCCCGTCAGGAAGTCCAGGGATATAAAGTCCAGGGATAATGTTTTACATAAAACTTAATTAATCATTAACTAATCTATAACCTACTAAATTAAATAATTATTCCATTTTTTAATAATCATGTACCATTTCTATTTCAGTTATTGACCTCCAGAAAAAATGGAAACATCTCCGTGACTACTAAGTTAGAGAAAAAAAAAAAAGAGAACAATGTTCGCAGTGGAAGTTCTGCTGCTGCAAAGAAGAGGAAAACGCCATACGTAGAAATGCTTCGTTTCTTAGATGTGTTAAGAGAAATGCGCCCTACAACTAGTAATATAGAAGCTGAATTTTATGAAACAAGTGGTGAAGAGAACCAGCTACAAGAGACTGGAAGCGAATCGTCAAATTTCAGTTCCAAACGTGCCAGTCGCAAAGACCAGAGTATGACAATGTTTCAGAGGTCATTAATTAACAGTACGGAGAAATCTTCACAAGATGCTAGTGATTCAGATAAACAGTTTTTGCTGTCGTTACTTCCACAGATGAAAAAAAATGTCTGAAGCACAAAATTTTGACTTCCGTTTAGATATTAGGAATTTGGTAAAAAAATATAGATTTGCTACAACAAGTACAGTGCAACAATGTAACATCCAGTCCGATCAAGGTAATTACGAACAAGGTCGTCTGTCATTGCCGCAGACTTCTCAGTTTGAACACACCGGTTACTATACAACTGACTACTATACGGACTCACCACAATCAGCGACCTCGCAGGTTTCAATTGAAGAAGATATTGAAGCATTAATGCAGAGTTAATCCCTTACGTTTATTTAAAAATTGGTTGATTTTGGATTTTTGTATCATTTTAATATACATGTCAATAATATTAAAATACTAATGTCAAGAACAAAAGCAGTTATTACTATACAACTTACCTGTATCTACCTATAATATCTTACCTCAATGTAATACTCAGTCTTTCTTCAGGAGTAATGGCACATCGAAATTGCGTATCATATTTAGTTACGAAACATTTCACAATCTTAAGGAGTTCATCAAAAGATTCTATGGACATGCGGTAATACTGAATAAATTTTGTAGGATAGTTTCTTAACGTTGCATATAAACAATTAAATTGGCCACTTGATATTCTTTTAGTATTTAAAGGATGCACCCAATATCGACGTTTACTTTTTCGGTCTTGTTCTGAAGCCTCCCAAATAGCAATTATTTCGATAGGCTTCATTTTAAAATTCAATATCACACAACACAACCGCTCGGTAGATGTTAAACGTAGAAACTGACAGGCAGGACGGATGATACGCTCGACGCATTTTCCGTTTGATATGAACCGACCCATTCGACTTAATAGACGCGACCGATGATACGCTCGACGCATCATCCGTCAGATATGAACCGACCCTTACAATTACAATGTTATATTGTGGGAGACTGGTGCCTAAGCTAGACGTAAGGCCTGTATTTCAGGACACCAGGACTCCCTCTCATTCGGAGATAGTAACATCTACATACATTATGTACTCTCACATTATTAAATGCGGTACTTATAACAAATCATGTTTACAAAAGTTGTTATTGGGTCCTCTTTCGCCCAAACCATTAACGAGGATAGACGTGTTACACTTTGCTCCGCAAACATCGAGTAGCTACAACACACCATAACAGTACATATTCCTGCGTGTGAGACGCGAGTGTTGCGTGTACTCAACTGCCTATCGGAGGTGCGCCCCCGGCCGCCCGCACGACGAGAGGGAAAAAGACAGCCTTCATAATTGCCGTCCTGCTCCCGCGCAGCTGACATAGTGACCTTCAACGCGGAGACCGAAGACAGAATAAGGTGATCCTTACTATATTGCTATCTCAGTCCCGCTCCGCTGGCCGCGGACTTAACGCAGAGTGCCAGTGTGAGGAGTGCGGGCGCGATAATTGCTATCTCGTTTGCGCCCCGCATTGTAACGACTGCGAGAGCTACGGCCCGTTGTGAGCCGCTGTAAGCGCGATTTACCGTTCTATTACCATAACAAACATTGAACCAAATATGAACAAATCGCTCTCGGAAACTGACATCGATCAGGCAGACCTTAAAACACCCCCCAACTATGTATTCCTACGGAATAAGCGAAGAGCAGAAGATATGGAAGGCTCAATTGTCAAGGAATTTGCTGAGTTCAAGGAGGAAGTAAGAAGAATGCTGAGTGGCTTCGCTGAAAAGCAAGGGCAAGACATTCGGCAGATAATTGATTCGTCTTTGAAAGAAATCCAGCAAAGTAATATCAAGCTGGTGGATTCAATTGAGTTTCTCACTGGCCAATATGATGATCTAAAAAAGAAACATGATGTTTTGGAGAACCAGGTAAAGGAGGACAGGTCTTATATAAGGATTCTAGAAGATAAGATAGAATCCTTTCAAACCAGCAATCAGAAGACTAATTTTGTCATTAAAAATGTGCCTAGAAAGCCAAAGGAAGCAAAGGAGGATCTAGTTGACATGGTTATGTGTCTTTCCAAAAATCTAGACTGTGCCATTACCAAGCATGATATAAAAGACATATATAGAGTACGTGGGAAAAACGGTGAGAACCTTAATACGCCAATAATAGTCGAGACCGGCTCCACCTTGCTTAAAACGGACATCATGAAAATGGGTAAGGCTTTGGCTATAAAAACAAATTCCAAGTTATGTTGTAAACATCTAGGCCTCAAGTCAGGTGAAGATATTCCCATATTTCTATCTGACCACCTAACTCCGAAGAGTTCCCGCCTTCACTTTTTGGCGCGCGACCTTATCAAATCAGGAGAGTTTAAATTCTGTTGGACTGCATATGGCAAGGTTTTACTTAAAAAGGATGAGCAGTCCCCAACCATACTTGTCACGAGCGAACAGCAGATACATCAACTTAAGTTAAACAAATGACTAGTAACTTCTTGTCATGTTATATTACGACTAGTAACTTCTTATTGTATTATATTACGTACCAGTAACATTGAGAAGGCAAACGTAACTATGCTGTTGGGATTTTTTGTTACCTTTTGTAATTTTAATGTGTTCTCTTTAAAAGTATCTTTATTTGTGATTATTTTGTACGCTCACACTACAATGCTACACATAGCCAACCAGTACTCACCTACACATAACACACTCACTTATTTTTTACTACATTCACACAGCAATTACTCGCACACAGACAATTATACTACCCATTCATTCATTCTGATATATTCCGTAGATGCCCTTTCATTCCACACCTGTATCACAAAACTAACTCTTAAAATGAAAACTCGCTTCCACAAAAACCTCTACCAAATATCACGTTATTTCTATTATTTCCAAACCATATATAATGAATAACCAACTACAAACCCTAGAAGATATTGATGATCTCCAAATTGCGCGTAGTATTGAATGTGATTGCATGGATTCCACTAGGCTGACGAATATAAAAAGAACTGATTTTACTGTCATTTCTCAGAACATCAGAAGCATTTCGTGCAACTTTGACAACTTCATAATTACTCTATCGACTTTTAAGTTTGAAACTGATGTCATTATCTTAACGGAATGCAAATTAAGTTCTGAAAAACCTATACCACATCTATATAATTATTCCTCCTACGTTACCACACATCACCAAAACCAGAATGACGGTGTTGTGGTATACATAAAAAATAATTTAAAATCTAAAGTTACGGAAATTAAACTAACGCATGCGTCTTGCCTTCAAGTTGAAATATTCAATAACACTGTTTTGTGCATCTATCGATCGCCAGCTAACGCGAACTCGGAGAGTTTTATAGATTCTCTAAGTACCCATCTCGATACCATAAACGCCCAGAAAAATATAATAATAGCGGGTGATATAAATATTAATATTAAACAAAAGGATACTGAATCGACTCACGACCAAAAAAACAGACTCAATTACCTCAATGCACTATCCCAGTATGGTATACTGCCTGGTCATACATTGCCTACTAGAAATGAAAACTGTTTGGACCACTTCATGCTAAAGTTAAACAAACATAAGATATCCGCCTTCATTGCGATTTTGCAGACAAGTGTTACAGATCACTTTACCACCTTTCTGTCCCTTTCAAAAATAAAAGATTCCCCAATTGTGAACAAAACTAAATCCTTTATTGACTTTGAGAAAGCATATGCGTATCTACTTGAAAGTAAATTGGCTGATTTACTTTTTTGCAACGATCCGGAATCCCTGACAAACCTTCTTATATATAAACTATCAGAATCGATTAATAAAAATACTACCGTTGTAAGAATTCCAAATAGTAAGCGCATTATCAAGCCATGGATTACCCCAGGCATTTTAAGATGTATCAGAAATCGCAACAAATTGCAAAAAGATAGTAAAAAAGAACCTTACAATGAAATATTAAAAATAACGTTTATAAGATACAGGAACTATTGCAATAACTTAATAAAAAAAGTAAAAAGAAAGTACGAAAGAGAACTTATAACTAAATCAACTAATAATAATAAATTACTTTGGAAGAACATAAAAACTATTACCTACTCTAATAAATGTAAAAGTGACAACACAGAATTATTAAATATTAAATCATCTCCATCAGAATCGGTGAGAGAGGGTGAGGGTGTGTGTATGTGTGTTTATGAGGGAATATGACTGAGATTATGAAAATTATTAATTATTGTTCGAATAGTGGGTTGATTTATGAACAGGATGCAATTGAGTTCATTTAGAAGAGAATAGCAATGGTAGTTTAATAACCGGAAAATGGAACCTATAGAGTTTTGTTAGGAAGTTACATCTGGGTAGCAAGAAGTTTTTCTGTGTCGTCATAGTTTAACTCCTGGAGCCAATTCCTTACTTTAATTTTGCACTTTTTGCTGGTGAGACTATAAACAGACAGCTTCCTGTTTATGCTATTGTATAGAAAGCGACCTAGGTAGCAAAAGAAGCGTTTAGAAAAAACAGTAGTGAGCCTATCATGATGGCGGTCTATGGGATCAAATCTTCTTTTACCATGTGACAGTAAGGGATTGAAAGAAGTGAGTCCATGTTGTTTTAGGACCGTTTGCAATATAAACAGCTGACGTACAGTTAAAACTTTAGTCTCTTTGTATAAGAGTGCTGTAGGATATTGGAATGGCAAGAAGGAAGACACCTTCAAAACAGCTCTCTGCGTTCTTTCCAGTACTAGGATTGAGTATTTAGGCGCACCACCCCAAGATGTTATGCAGTAGGTCAAAAGCGATTGGGCGAGGGCGAAGTATATTGATTTCCGCAGCTTTTCGTCTGCTACATGCCTCGGAGTCTTGAAGACATAAATTAATTTACGCAATCTATTGCTAAGGGTGTTGATGTGTTCCTGAAATCTTAAGTTACAATCTATAATAATACCTAAGTACTTTACGCTGTTTACCTTTTGTAAGTGTGTGCAGATACATGTGTTGTCATTTCGGTTAGTTAAACAGGAGTGGGCTATAATGGAGTGCGTTGCTGTGGTTGAACGCGTGTAGTTTTTTAAGGAAAAGGTAATGTACTTCGTTTTATCAGCGTTCAGTGTGAGAACGTTTCGGTGCAGCCACTCCGTCACAACGTTAAAGGCTGCCTGAGCGTGTGCATATACTTCATGCCATGTGCTAGCGCTAAAGAGAAGGGCAGTGTCATCGGCAAAAGTTATGATTTTACCTTTATGGAGAGTGAGCGAACCCAGCTCGTTGATGTATATCAGAAAGAGGGTCGGCCCAAGTACGCTACCCTGTGGCACGCCATAGGACACAGTGCGTTCCTCACTAACGACGTCGTCGATCTTAACACACTGGGTACGCTCACTCAGATAATCCTCATACAGTTTAAGTTGTACCCCCCTTATTCCTAACTTTTCCATCTTCTGAATTAGGATGGGGACAGAAACCGTGTCAAAAGCTTTGGCGAGGTCTAAAAATATGCTTAATACCTTTTGCCCACTATCCAAGTTTTTGACTACATAGTTTGTCAGATCATGAATCGCCTCGCTATTATAAATATAGTTCAGAAGTTGACAGTCATAGCCGTAGGTGTCAGCTGTTCGAATCCATACAGCATTTTGTAAACACATACTAGTTCTGTACTAATGTAACCAAGTTTTATATAAAAAATAAAAAATAAAACACATTGTAGGCATGCATGGTTGATAAAATGTAATAAATAATTGTAATAACAATAGGTAAAGCTTTTGAAATTTAATTTGACTTTCAGGGTATATTTTTTTTATATAAGATACATAGTTTGTAACCAATAACAATATATTAAATATAGTGTAGATAACATAAAGGTACGCCAAATGATGCATAGTAGGTGAGTACATCTAACGGTAGGCATAAGTAATACTTATTCATGATGAATGTTTATGTTTAGATAATAAGATATTTGATTTAATGTAGTAAAATAATACATGACATTATCATATTAAAATACCATTTGTATTAACATATTAACTAATGTAAATCGTTGAGAAACTATTATTCGATTTTAAGATCAAATACAATAAAATTGTACTTTTATTTTATTTTTTTAGTGAGGGACATGTAAGGGTGACATCATATTATAATGTACCAGTATATAATCGTGTATTCATTCAATAAAGGCTCAGTATGTAGAAAGCATTACATGATTTCATTTCGTCTATAGCGACATCCGTATAATTGAATAAAGGGTCGAATGTGTTTACGTCAAGAGTCAATCTCTAGCCTAGACCTCCGCCCCGCGCACGTCGTCTCATGCCACCATTTGGTTCCTAAAAAACGTTCCTGCTCAGCCTTCTGCGTAAAGTTCGGACTCCCCTAGATACGTCGGCCGTTAATGTATTTCCAACAGATTCCGATGCGAGAATAAGTGTTGCGTTTCATTGTTTGAAAAATTCAAAATAAATAAAGAACTGTATTATATTTATTTGAACTGTTGAGTGTAAAAAGTGTATTTTTAAAGAACAACACGTCTCACCAACTTATTTATTAAAAGCAGGTAAGAAAATATTGATAAATTTTGTAGTTTTTAGCCACTCCACTGTCCAACCCCCGCGCTCGTCACTTTCTTTTTTATGACCGCGCGAAAGCCTTTCGAAAAATAATTACTACTTCAAAACGCCTACAGCTATATTAGGTTAAAAAACACTTACGAAAAGCTCAAAGAATCCAGAATGTAATTAAGCTAAAACTAAATTGTTCAAATAAATAGTGAAATTAAGGCCTAAAGTCGGGAAAATGCAAAAACAACCTTTCGTTTCATATTAGAATCTTATATGAAATAATAAGATTCTAATTAGAAAAAATATCATACACATTTCTTATCTTCACAATGAACTCGATGCACAATAAAGTCTCAAATAAGGCAAAAACACTTCAAACTTAGAATGTAATTTGTTAAGTGAGTATTATAAACATCCACTTAACATCGTAACGACTGTAACGTAAACAAACTTCGGTGAACTGTCATTTTTTTTTTTTCTAAATATTTTGTTACCATACTACAGATAAAATATATTTTGAACCAATGATAAATTTCATATAGAGCCATCTAGTAATCCTTTCTTAAACTATTAATAACTTGATTTAATGTTCTACACGTTTAAAGTATACGATACTCTACAGATGTCGGCTGGTGACTATAGTCACCATGGACAATTCAGTGGCTAGAACTTCTTTTTATCATGCCTTCAATTTGTTATGTGCTCTAAGTATCTAATATTTTTTTTAAATATTATTTACAGATTATAATATTTTAGGCCTACTTAACATGTCAGGCCCAGGCCACAGTAGAGATAGAGATATCGGGAGAAAATGGGAATCTGGTTCAGCGAAAAAAAAACGAAAAAGAAAAGCTGATCGAGCTGTAGCAAATCAGGTTTCAACTTCAAGTATGATGAAGTTTCTCAAAAAAACTCCTACAGAATCATCAGAATCAATTGCTTCGACTTCCACAAAAGATATAGACACTTCCGATTCTGAGACTCAGTCAACTTTGGAAAGCACTCCAGACGCACTGAGTACCGAACTAAAGTCAGAAATACAGGTAAAATCAAACTAGCCTATCAGACTCTGACAATTCTGAAACTCATGTTAAGCAGTAGAATTCACGAAGAAAAAGTAGTTTCTCCGCCAGTTAACAGCGATACCAGTGATGCAGTCAAACAAGCATTTGTGTGTTCGGATCCGGCACTGTGGAAGTTTCCCATAACGAATTCTCAGCGTCATGACATAGTTCAAAGCGGCCCTACACAGCAGTTAAAAAACAGTGATGAAGAATATCCCAAAGATGAAAATCATAGGCACTTTTCCAATTTTTAGTTCACAAGAAAACTAAATAATGGTGAAATTCAACGTCGTCGCTGGTTGGTTTATTCTAATTCCCAAATTAAAGTTTTATGTTTTCCATGCAGACTATTTGGCAATTCACAAACTCAGATGGTTGAGAAAGGGTGCTGTGACTGGAAACACTTAAGTTGTATTTTACAAAGACATGAGAATACCAAAGAACATATGGCATATATGTTCCAATGGATGACATTAGTGAAAGGAATAAAACATGGAAAAACAATAGACCAAGAAAACTAAAGGCTGATTCGAATCTCAAAAATATTGGCAAAATTTGTTTGAGAGATTAATTGATATAAATAATTTCATAATCTGGCATTTAGAGGTCACAGAGAATCACTCAAGACAGGAGAGTTCTAGTAGGAATTCTGGTAATTTTATAGACTTATTTAAATTGATATCTAAATATGATCCTACAATACGGGAACATATGAAGTGCATTCACGACAAACAACTTGCACACCATTATCGAAGCCACGATATTCAAAATGAATTGATCACATTGATGTCACAAACAGTTACTGATGAAGTGATACGTAGAGTAAAAGAGGAAAAATATTATTCCATTTTACTTGACAGCACCAGAGATTCTAGTCGAGTTGAACAAATGTCAGTAATCTTAAGATTTTGTGATACGTCAACCGGAACAATAGAAGAAAACTTTATTGGGTTTCTTGCTGTCACTGAGACGACTGGAGAATATCTAACTAATGCAATACTGGAGGAATTAGAAAAAAACGGACTAGATATTCAAAATTGTCGTGGGCAAGGATACGACAATGGTGCAAATATGATAGGCATAAACAGTGGAGTTAAAACTCGAATATTAAATATTAATCCTAGGGCATTTTTTACACCGTGCGGGTGTCATAGTTGGAATCTGCTGTTGGTAGATGCAGCTAATTCTTCCGCGGCAGCAAAAACATTTTTTGGTTTTATTCAGAAAATTTATTTGCTATTTTCAAGATCCAGTAAACGCTGGGAGATAATAAAAAACGAATAAAAGCTTACCATAAAGCCTTTATCAGACACAAGGTGGGAAAGCAGAATCGAGCCAGTAAAGCCCATACTATTGCATTTTGATGATGTTGTTGAATGCATTGAAACCTTAAAAAAGAACACGGAAGACTCACTCTCACTGATTGTAATTCAGTTTTGAACGAAATGTTCAGTTTAGAATTCATCATATCGTTACATATATGGTATGAGATATTATCGACGGCAATCTGTACAAGTCCATTTAAGCCTTGCTCTTGATCACTTGCGTACTTTTCGTGACTGGATAAAAGAATATCGACAAACTGGGTTTGAACAATGCTTGTCTGATGCTCATTAATTTATTGACAAAAGCAGTTACGATCTGCCAAAAGAAGACAAAGGAGTCGTTAAAAAGAAAAGAATGTTCGATTATGAAAGAAGCGATGAGCCTATACAGACTCCCAAAAGCAGGTACGAAATAGATTTTTTCAACACCATGATTGATTCCATAGTGAGCAAGATTTAATCAACATTTTGAGAATTTTTGTTTTCTAATCAACATTTTGAGAATTTTAGTTTTCTCTACGATATAAGAAAGTTGAAAAATGTTTCAAAAGAGTATATATTAAAAAATTGTCAAGATTTACACACAGTCCTGCGAGTGGGTGAGAGCAGTGACTTCCAACCTTACGAATTGTATAAAGAATTACAAACAATGGTCCCAAATTTACCCGACTTCGTGAGAGATGTGAAACAGCTGCTTCAATACGTAACTGAAAATAATTTAAAAGAAATTTACCCGAATATTAATGTCATTCGAATTTTGTTAACAGTACCGGTAAGTACAGCCTCAGCTGAAAGGAGTTTTTCAAAATTAGAACTAATAAAAAATTATTTAAGAAGTACGATGGGTCAGGAAAGACTTTCAGCGTTGGCAGTTTTATCTATCGAGGCAAATATAGCATCTAATCTGGATTACGACACAGTTATTAAGGAGTTCAGTAAGGCTAAAAGCAGAAAATTTCTGTTTCTTTAATTGTTTACTTCACTGTTAGTTGAGGTATACTTAATAATGTAAAATAATTAGGTACAATGAAGAAGTTTGCATTTTTATGAATAAGAATTTGAGTAACAAAAAATATTTTTTCTCACAAAATCCGTCTTCTTGCGTCATCTATCAGGGGGCCCTCGCAAAATATATATATCTTGACCCCATCAAATTTAGGTCTTGCCCCGCCACTGATTCAATTTACTGAAAATTAAATCCCAGTCTGACTGAATAGTATGTACCGAGGAAGGGATTCGATCGATTCCTGAACCAAACGAGTCGTTTCTATCATTCCTAAATATATTGTACCTACTTATATTTAATGTTGATTCGGGTTCCAACCAAGTTTCTGATATGAAAGCAATGTGAATGTTCTCCTGACTTAATAAAGCTTGAAGCCGAACGTCCACCGCCAGCTAAAATAAGTTAGTTTAGTTTAGCTCGCATAGTTGAGCCAGTTTTTCATACATGTGCGTCCACTGCAAACTATGCCAACTAAGCTAACTAAAATATCCCAAATAAGTCAAACTAACTTATTTGTGTAGGCCGATACGAAGCTACGCGAACTAAGCTAAGCCTCTCTCACCCCCTTGCGTTACCCCTCTGGCGCCTTTCGCTAGTGTTGTTTTGTAGTGTGTGATCGTGCGCAGGCAGTGAAACAGCGTATTTGCAGCATGGAGGTGTTTATTGAATACGTCAAGCAATATCCTATATTGTATAACCCGGAGGCAAAAGATTACCGTGATGCAAATAAAAAAGATGGTATATGGAAAACTATAGTGGATGAAATGAAAAACCCGGAAATAAAAGATGGTAAGTTTAATTTATATTGTCATTGTTAAAATAATTACAGAATGATTCTCTGACACGGAATGCTTCCCTAGTTGCTCGTAAGTTATCGTATAAATGTCCCACCGATTGAAGTTGGTCATCTACAGCACTCGTGACATCAAAAGCTAAGATTGTTTGCTTGGTTATAAGATAATTGTGTAGCACACAAGTAGCTTTTGTAATCGTATCAACTGATTCTAATTTGCACTCCAAAGGCCGACGAAATACTCGAAATCGCATTGATAATATACCAAATGCATTTTCTACCACATTTCGTGCTCTGCTGAGACGGTAATTAAAGTGCCTTTTTTCTCTACTATCACGACATGCACTTTGTGGGTATGGTCTCATAAAATGTTTTTGTAAGGGAAATGCCTGGTCTCCTATAAATACGTAAGGTATTGGAGTACCACCTTCTAGTAAAGGCTGATCACTAGGCAAATTTAGTTGGTTATTTTTTAACTTTTGTCCAAATTCACTGGCAGCAAAAATACCACCATCGCTAAATCTGCCCATGGAGCCAACATCTATAATTATAAACTTCTTGTTCGCATCAACAACTGCGAGTAATACTATGGAATGAAAATGTTTGTAATTAAAAAATTGGGAACCTGCATTAGGTGGGCATTTTATTGAGATGTGTTTGCCGTCGACTGCGCCAAGGCAATGTGGGAATTGCCATTTATTCATAAAATTTTCGGCAATTTCTTTCCATTCTGTTTCTATTGGCACACTCATATACATTTGTTGCAAATTATTCCAAATTGCGTGGCAGACGTTTTCTACTATTCTAGAAACAGTTCTGTCGCCTACTCTATAATTATAACCAATTGTTTTGTAGGAGTCCCCTGTTGCCAAAAACCTGCAAAAGATGATATTTTTATTATTGTTCCAGTTAAAACGGCTAAAAATGAATGGAAAAAATTACGAGATGGGCATCGAGAATCATTAAAAAGAATGAAAAGCTTTACAAGTGGCCAAGCTGCACCGTTAATAAACGTTTGGAAATATGCCAGTCTACTTGAATTTTTATTGCCTTATATGAAAAACCGCACAAGGAGTGGTAATATAAATGTAACCCAGAATAATACTACAAACACTTCAGTCGAAGCTGGTAACGCAAATGAAAGTCAGGATACGACTACTACGACAATGGGAGATCAAAATACCGCGACGCTGGAGGATTCTGAATATGTTTCTAACACTGAATCCATACCATCTACATCTCGCGACAGCTTACCCTCTGAACAAAGACAAAGAAAAAGAAAGACTAACGATGAATCTTTAACTGATTTACTGAAAGAAATTGATAATGATTATGAAAAGCGTCGTCGTGAGCAAAAGGAGAAAGAGAGAGTTGAAAAAGACACAAGAAAACATCCTATAAAACTTTTTTTTGAAAGTATGAGCGAAACAGCAGTCAAATTTCCTGATTGGTTGCAAAGAGACGTTAAAAAGAAAGTCTTTAATATAATAATGGAAGCGGAAGAGAAGTATGAGACTTACTTATATGAAAGTCAGTACAACTATGGGTACTCGACATCGTCTGCTCAATCTACTCCACATTCATTCACACACAGTCATTGTAGCCTTTAATTTAACATAATTAAAATATTTTTTGTGTACAAGCTACGTTTCGATGAATATACCTCATTATGTTACTTAACTCGGCGAGCATGATCCAGGGTATCTCATACCCTGTTAAAATTTAAAAGTACTGTACATTTTAAAATCCTCGTCTGGCGACACTAGATCGGTCAGTAGCTGAAGGTAGGGGCGTGCGGGACGGAGTAGTGGCGTGATCGCAGTGTGGCACGAGGCATCAGCGAAGTTATACGTGCACAAACTTGTCTCGGGTATGTTTTACCCTGCCTCATTTTTGACGTATTTATTTTACGTAATGATTTATTAATGAATTTTAACTGTTTTATTAGTTTTTTTTTTCAATTAATTTCAGATTTTGTTGCTCTTTGTTTGTTGTTTTTAGATTTTTGTTATTTCTTTATTATTTTACTATATGAATTTATTATTCGTTCATTTATTGAACATCTTTTTTATTTTATTTTTTTAGTTTTTGACCAAAATGGATATTGAAAGTCAAGAGGAACAGATTCGTGCTATGTTGGAAGAGGCAGCAACTGATTCTTCTGGAGAATCCAGTTCAGAACAAGAAACTGATCATTGTAGTGAAAACGAAGTGAATTCTGATACGGAGCAAGAAGGTGACGATTCAGTTGATGTTTCATCCAACTGCAGGGAGGAAGAAGCTGTAGTATTTACTACAGCTCAATCAGGTAACGACCCCGAGGACGATTTACCATTGTCACTACTAAGCCAGAGAGTATCAGCTTCTAGGCAAATAAGTGGACCTTTTTATAAGTCTAAAGATGGTACCAAGTGGTATAAAAATTGTCAGCGTCCAAACGTGAGACTACGTTCTGAAAACATCGTAACCGAGCATGCTCGAGTAAAGGACATTGGAAAAGATGCTTCTACAGAGTTTGAATGCTGGAATGTTTTTGTGACCCCAGAAATGCTTCAAGAAATCTTGATCCACACTAATTCGAAAATTCGCCAAAGACAAATTAAAAGTGCAGCAAATAATTCTAATAGTAATGCTTCTTCTTACATGCAAGAAACCACTTTAGGTGAGTTGAAAGCATTTATTGGCTTACTGTACTTAGCTGGCCTCACCAAATCTAATCGTCAAAATTTGAAAGATCTTTGGCGAACTGATGGAACTGGCGTTGATATATTTCGTACCACCATGTCACTGCAGAGATTCCAGTTTCTTCAAAATGCTGTACGTTTCGATGACAAAGCCACAAGAGAGCAGCGTAAACAAATTGATAATATGGCAGCCTTCCGAAGCATTTTTGATCAGTTCGTTCACCGCTGTCAAAATGCGTACTCTCCAAGTGAGTTTCTGACTATCGACGAGATGTTACTAGCATTTAGAGGTCGATGCCTGTTCCGCGTCTACATTCCAAACAAGCCAGCTAAATATGGCTTAAAAATTTTAGCTTTAGTCGATGCAAAAAGCTTTTATGTTTTGAATTTGGAAGTGTACGCAGGCAAACAACCGTCGGGACCATATGCAGTCAGTAATAAACCCTTTGAGGTAGTGGAGAGACTCATTCAACTAGTTTCTGGTTCACACCGAAACATAACATTTGATAATTGGTTCACTGGATATGAGCTAATGATCCATCTACTAAAGGAGCATCGCCTTACGTCGGTTGGAACTGTAAGAAAGAACAAGAGACAGATTCCTGAATCTTTCATTAGAACTAACAGGCAACCTAACAGCTCACTCTTTGGATTTTAGAAAGATATTACACTTGTTTCCTATGCGCCAAAGAAAAACAAGGTGGTTCTTGTTATGTCCACTATGCATCATGATAATTCAATAGATGAATCTACAGGTGAGAAACAAAAACCGGAAATGATAACATTTTATAATTCAACCAAAGCTGGGGTTGACGTGGTTGACGAGTTGAGCGCTAATTACAACGTTAGTCGCAACAGTAAACGATGGCCTATGACTTTGTTCTATGGTATTTTGAACATGGCAGCTATAAATGCTTGCATTATATATCGAGCAAACAAACACGTTACGACCAAAAGAACAGAATTCATTCGTAATTTGGGCTTATCAATGATTTACGAACACCACGAAAATTCACACATTCACGAAAAACTAAAAAAAATATTCCAAGGTACATCCACCAGCGAATCGAAGAGCAGCTCGGTGAACCCTCACCTAGACCTACAATTGCACCCGGACGATATGTCAGATGCCAGGATTGTCCATATAAGAAGGACAGAAAAACTAAACATTCCTGCAATGCTTGTGGCAAGCCCATATGTTTGGAACATGCAAAATTTATTTGCGAAAATTGTGCTGATCTCAACAGTGCTGATTAATCCTATTTTAATAAAAAAAAAAAACTTAATTAGTTTTTTTACGAGGTGGATCTCATTATCTTTTAGTTTTAAGTTGATTTCAATTCCAAAGAATAATAATTTTGTTGAATTCTTAATTTTTGTAAAACCTTATACTTTGTTCCTAAAATTACATAGTATAAAATAAATATGAATAAATAAAACATTATTATTTAAAAAGAACTTCTTTCATTTAACTCCATTAAATAATTCATTATTTTACAAAATAAAATCAACAAAATAAAAATAATAATAAAAATAACTATATTACGGTACATTAAGATAAGGGTATGTCACACCCTGCCACATTCTTGAAGAAACTTTTTTTCACCTCATGCTCGCCGGGTTAAACTGTTTTGTTTTTAATGTTGATGCACTTACCTCAAACAAATAGATAATCTTTCTTCTGGTGACACAGCTTTTCGATAATTAGTATCAATCTTAGTGATATCCTTGGCAATCATTGTTAATAACTCATTAAACTGTTCTCTGGATACACGATAGTACAACTTAAAATTTTCATCGTCTACTTCATTATAGAGAGTGTTAAATTCTCCGCTTGTTTTCCAATGTTGAATGTGCTTGCTTATCCAATATCTATGTTTGCGTTTTTTCTTTGTGTAATAAGCAATAATCAATCTTCTTTTCTTATGGCGAATGTAATCCTCCTCTGAACTCTCGTCATAACTCCTCTCTTGTTCATCCATCACGTCTGATTAACTCGACACTCCAGCACAAACTGATCATCACTAACGTAGTTATAGCTTATTTTTCGGTGGACGAACAATTATTTCCTAGTTTAGCTTAGCTTAGTTCAGTGAGCTTAGTTCCTTATTATTTTAGCTGGCGGTGGACGTTCGGCTTGAAAATCTGCAATTTTAGGTCTCAAACTCTGAGCATTCCACTGCAATATGTTAATAAAATGGGAACTATTATTGTGGTTACCCATAATTTGAAAACGAAATTAATTGATTTAAAATATCTTTGCAATTTACCATTTTTAAACTTAGTGCAATGCAATCCTGAACAACTATTTTGACAATTAATCCTAACTTATTAGTAAAGCTATCTCTCGACAAACATATTCTTAATTTTTATGAAATCTTTGCGCTTAACTGGTTCACCTTGCCCATCACTTTTGTTATTATGAGTTTTCTACCTCACTAAGTATTTTCTTGTGAATACTCCTGTCCATACGACCTCCCTTTTGTTTTCTTACGGTGTGATTTCTGACTGTCGTCCGATTCCGATTCCTCAGATGCAATCGTTTCTTCATGTACAGTAAAGAAGCAAAAGTGCATAGTTAGTACAGAAATAAAATCGTGTGAAGCGAGAAATGACGCCATCTAGCGTAAAACAAGATTGAAATGTTGCTATTGATAACATTACATTATATTGTTAATAGATGGCGTCGCTGTGCTTATTTAATGCTTATTTTTGTAGTACTTTCTTTTTGTTTCTTTAAATATTGAAATAATTTATAATTTATTTTAAAGAGATGAAGATATTAAAATTGAATATCAATATATAAATATTTGAGTATCTATCTTGAGAGGGTAGGTTGAATAAGGATTTATAAATAATAACTAGTAGGTAGTATGGAGTATAAATAATAATTAGGCCAAAAAATTATGACTAAGCTCAATTGGTTGTTTGCCAAGTTAATTTTGATTATCTCGTTCCAGCGCCTATCGTAATTTTTTTTTTTGTTAACCAGGTGTATTGTCTACTTAATTTACCAAAATGAGTAAATATGCATTGTTATATAGATTTAGTAAAAAGAGCTCAAATAATTGCTAAGCATAATCAAGGTAAAAACTTGTCAGAAGTAGCCAGAGAGACCAGTGTAAATGTAAGTAGTTTTTTTAACTCAAAAACTCC
Organism: Mythimna pallens; assembly: GCA_961205895.1. NCBI lineage: Eukaryota > Metazoa > Arthropoda > Insecta > Lepidoptera > Noctuidae > Mythimna > Mythimna pallens. Next base: position 6,029,745 of record OY540824.1, read on the forward strand.
TATATAATAATCATTATTGGGTATTATATGTTTATGTTTTATTGTTGCAGAGAAAAACAGTTGTTCTATGGATATGACGATTTGAAGAAGAGGGTTTTTTAAAACACCATCAAAGAGCTGGCAGACTAAAACTAATAAACATATTGCAGTGTCAAACCATGATAGGGGAGTATACGAAGAAAACGGAATTCTGTCGACGAACCACTATGCTAGTTTATTTGACACAAGCGTTGGCACTGTCCGTCGGAGGCTTGCTTACAGAAAACCATAAAAGGGCAAGATTGCAGTTTGCTTTGGATCACATAAACTTTGATTAGAGTAATATCATGTTTACTCATTAAAAAACTTTTAAGTCCAGTGAACACGGCCGGTTTTGTTTGTGGCTACAAGATAATAAATAATTATAATACTGATTTAATATTATTCACTCAGTACTTATTCTCTGTATTAACTGGAGACCTTGTATGTGTGTTTAACTTAATATCCGTAATTAATACATTTAAAAAGTTATGAACACTTGATATGTTGTTGTAGCCTACATTTAATCCTTTTGATCTTTGTGATAAAATTATCTGGTCTTTTGTTTGTTTTTGTTAAGGTTACATAAGCTTCAATCCTCTTTCCAATATTGGAAACGAATCGAGTCTTCCAGCTAACACTGCGCTGAATGCTCGCTAAGACTGCGCGCGCACAACTGATTTTTTTAAGTAAAAATGTAACTTTCAATGGAATAAAAAATCTAAATGGCAAGACATAGTAGATGTGGCATATGGGCATACTCATAAATATTGTAAAAGTCAGCCAAGGTGTATGAAAAGTACTGGGAAGCATATTACAGCCGACTGTACATAATCCCCGCAAGATAAACCAAAATGTGTCCACTGTGGTCTACCCCACCCTGCAAACTACAGAGAGGTTGTGAAGTAGCTAAAGAGAGAAGAAAGTTGATGTGACAACTTCGCAACAGTTTCCTATATCTCAAAATTCTCTGAAAGTTCATGCTGCTGTAGACTATAAAATAAACGAACAAGAAGAACAACTTCAGGAAGAGATTTGCTGTTGGCACTATGAGAAGCAGTTTCTGTGTACAAATAATAGACTTAACAAATTGGCTGTTCCCACTTTGATTTTACCAACAGAAAATATTTCAGGTACCTACTTAAACAAATATTTATTATAATAACTTTTGAAAGTTTTCACAAATCTGGTTTGACCTGTCCTTTATAGGTTAAAACATGAATATGTTGTTTATTATGCTTTTAATAAGTGCAAATTGTTGGTTATGGGCTATGCCTCTACTTTGGGCAATTTGTGGTTTAACCATGGCTCTCAAAAGAGTGTGGGAAAATATTGTAAGAAAACTGTGAAATTCACCAACCACTTACTGGGCCAGAATGGTTGATTGCAGCCCACTGTCTTTTAAAGAGAGTGTGTCTATGTTCCAGCAGTGGTAATTATCTTTTAATATTGAATTTCAGTTCACCAACTACAAGTTCATTGATTCCAGAAAGCTCACTATCTACTCCAATCCCAAGAAGCTTCTTCACTAATTGAATCCTGTTTAACGCGCTACAACAATAGGAACTGCTGAACACAGTCCTCTCAGTGGTATGTAACTAATTATATTCATCTACACTTCTTCTTCTTATATTCATCTACACTTCTTCTTCTTAGCGTATCGATGTCAAAACTAGTTAAATTCCTTGCGTGGCCCATTATTCGGCCACGGCAGTGCCGTCCGCTGATGCTGTCATTAGCAGTGATAGGAATAGGTAGTGCCTATTTGCCTAAACTTCGAAGAACAGAGACAAGAAACGGAGACTTCCTTAGGACTAAATTTTTTCCGAGACATCTGTCCCGAAATTTCGAGACAACACATAAATACATTTTAAAAAAATGTTATTTGGTATAAGTAATTCGTCTATATTTACCTAAAGTTTGCGAACGTAACGTGTATGTTATTATTTTATATCATAATAAAATAATAACATACACAGTCGTTACAACCATAAAATTTTCTGCTTTTTTTTTGGAGAACATTTTGTAAATGACTTGTTGATCGTAATACACAATGAATCACAATGTTTGAATAAGAAGCAGTACACGTTTCGAAGTAAATATCTTCTTTCTAGCTCACTCGCGGCTACGTTTAATGAGATTTCTAAAGTTCAAGTGTAAAAAAGGCATTATATGTAACACATACTATGATTTAAAAGAGTGTCCATGGAGTTTCTTGCACGTTCTTCTCCATAGAGACCTACTCTTTGGAACGTGCAATTTAGCTTCACTTTTCTTGGACTGACCGACATTGACTATTCAAAAGTGCCTGTAAATGGTCTATTTGAAATAAATGCTTTGATTTTGATTTTGTCGGTATTTAAAATAAATAATTCATTTATTTGCCAGAATGTAGGTATACAAAGTGGTATGATCTTAACATTAATGAGGTCCCTTTACATTCTACCATTATACATGATGTGCAAATATTTAGTTACAAATGAAAATACAAATACCTTTTTTTCTTTCATCTTAATGAAATATATTTCTAAAGTATATTTAAAAATGTGCATGATATTAAAATAATTGCATAATAATGGTATCACATTATCACATTTTACGGCAGCGCGTTTCGCTATCTATTCTTAGAAATTACAAAAAGTAACCGCCATGGTCGCATACCTGTGCGGTGCGGGGAGGGTCTACATACCCCCTCCCCCCCTACTCCCTACCGCCCCGCGTGCGCGCAGGTTACCTTCACTTCAATCCTGTACTTCGGTTTGTTAAGTGCGCATCTTCCTGTATTGTTTTTGTGAATATTGTTTTTCACCCTCGCTCGTTTTTTGGTTCATTGGATCTTCTTAATACGACTACTTTGGCTTGAATTTATGGATTACGATTTGCTGCAATAACATTGTTCCTGTCTGTCTACATCAAATAATACGGTAAGTCAACATTTATTACTTTTTAATGTTTTAGCTAAAGTTATTTATTTTATTTCTTGTAGGGAAACAAACAGTAAGTTAGATATAAAGAAGAACATTAATGTATATATTACTTTATCTTAAACTAGCAATTTGACAGTCTAGATTGATATGCAATTGTATGAACTTGATATTTTTAGTGGAGTTTTTAAGATAATTATTGTGTATGAAACGTACCGTAAAATGCTCTAATTTGGCCTACGTAGCCTTACATTGCCTAAACATATTATTTAAATTTCATTAGTAAACTATTCTAGTTACTGGATCTCGTCTATGACACGATTATTTACGCGTGGCAACACTTTTGGTTCTTACAAATGTCAAATGTCAGTGAACGTCAGAATTTTTTAAATAGTGCCCGGTGACTTTTTTGCTGCACTTCAAAATTTTATTGTGTGAGTATTTTAAAGTATTTTTACGGGTTTTAAGGACCATTTTAAATGAAAAATAGTTCACTGTGTTTTTATCTATGTTTTGCACTTGTAAAGCGAATTTTAGTGGTAAAATCAAGAAGAACAATCGTGTGTCGCTTTTTATGAAAAATCGACAAAACTTTGCCTAGGGGTAGGGTTGTCACTTTTAATTTTGAAACTAAAATAGTACCTAATATAATATCTATTAGACAATATTTTTACATTGTTTTTGACAAAGTTTTACATTGGTAATTAATGTAGGTATAAAGATAACACCACATACTTAGATACCTAGGTAGGTACCTATATTCTAGAACCTAAGTACCTAAGAAGTCTAAAACGTGCCTCTGATTTTTACAGAGGCAGAAGATGTCTCAAACCAAGAAAAGCACCCGTTCTCAAAGTAAAAATAATCGTCGGCATTACGTGAATTACTTTACCGAAATGCTAGACATTGCCGTTGATCTCGTAAAATCAAAGAAATTGTCATCATATGAGGCAGAAAAACAATTTGGGATACCCAGGCGTACTATTTTAAATAAAGTCAACAAATGTCATGAAAAATCATTTGGGCGTCCTACAAGACTAAGTGAAGACAACGAAAAAATAATTGCTGACACGATAAATATCGCGGCTGAGTTTGGGTCTCCACTGACTTTATTAGATTTACGACTTGTTATGTTTCGCTATTTGGAAATTAATGATAAATTGCATATTTTTCATGGGAAGATGCCCGGAGAACGTTGGGCACGTAATTTTATAGCGCGTCATAATATGACAAAACGTACTACGCAAAACATAAAAAGAAGTCGCGTGAACATCAGAATGACTGGCCAAAATGACCGATCAGCTTTAAAATATTACTAAAATCTAATACCTATTTCCTACTATTTGATACCTTTCCTTAATAATTGGTACCTAATTAACAACCGAGAAAATGAATTTACAAAATGGGCAGTTATTCTGATGTCAGGATGACTGCCCACATTTAGAATCTCCACGTAGGGGCTCTAAAATTTAAATTCGCCTTTACAAAAATTTAGTACCCATTTGATACCTAAACATATATTTTTTCTAGATTTTTAGGGCAAAGAATAAAGAGTTTATTAGAGATTTTGTTTTTACTATGTTAAATAATACAGAAAGTCAAGTGATTTTTTTTCAATTCTTTGCAATTAAGTTCAATTTACACGATTATTAATATTACTACTAATCAATAACAATTTCCGACTGCGAGATACTGATAAAAGCTAACATGTGGGTAGAACTATATTTTTTTTTTATATATCGTTGTCATCGATAGTTGCTGCTTTATGGAAGCGTATAACGAGTTGATTTCTATGTAATATAAAGTAATTTGAGGCATATTGCATCAAAAAGACAGTTACTGAGTCGTTTAGTGATTACCTAAAATTATATTGACTGTGGTTATTATTGCTAACTCACCATGAAAAGGGGGAGGAAATCTTTAGTGTCTTTAGAAGAACAAATGAAAGCGTTATGTGAATTCAAAAAGTATTTTGCCAATAAAAATGACATCCCTTCACCGTGTGAACCAGTGTTTGAGGAAATCAGCCAGTTATTATCGTATCGAATGTCAACCAAAGCATTGTATGTATCAATGAAAAAAAATTATGACTTTTTTTTGACTGTGCTGATTCGGATACTTTTGCTGAATATAATATTAAAGACAGCGGCGATGAAGAAATCTTAACTAAGGCGCCTTGTTGCAGTTAAAAGTTTGAATTCTCGATCGACATTTATCAATGGGATAAAATCAAACCTATCACACAATCTAGCAAGCGAACAAAAGGCACATTATCTGATTTTCGCTATAGGAAAATACTTCCAAAACACCAGTGGGCTGATATGCTTAGAGAAGAAATATGGAAGAAAGATCGTGGTGAGTGCAGTTGGATATTTCGTAATTACTCAATTACATTTGAGAATAATGTAACATGTTTCGGCTCTTGTAAGCAATGCCATGCACAAATAGAGGTCAAAATTTATTGGCCAACTGATAAAATTGTCCGATGTATTTGCAACGTACATGACATTAAACAGAATTTTGAACATGATTTGATGCAAAGAAAAATCAAACTTTCACCTGGTAAACGCTGTGAACTTAGTAAAGAACTAAAATATGAATCGGCTGTCACGGAGCGAAATCGTTTGGCTAATATAACAATGGACAGTGGTGATTGTGAACCGAGCCACTTACCAACAGTCGGTGCTTTAAGGCAAATAAAGTATGAATCTCGTAAAAGTACGTATTACGACCCAAATCAAATTATGTCTTTGTGGATTATGTCAAAAATATCTACGTACGAAACTGTAATTCGGTTTATATCACTTTCCCCATTCTGCATTTACTATTGGACGTTGGATCAAGAAAAGTATTTCCAAGATTATAAAAAAACAAGAAAGGACTGTGCTAAGTATCGATGCCACCGGTAGCATTTTCAAGCCTAATGGAGTAAATAAAGATCTTATTTTAACTAAATCGATCTTTTTGTATTTGTGAGTTATGGTTTCAGTTAAAAATGACCGCAGCGTACCTATTACACAGATGATAAGCGATAATCATACTATCGATGCTATATACAATTGGCTTCATGCGTTTAATAAAAATCAAAATAATGAAACCCCACATGAAGTGGTCTTAGATGATTCATCGGCTTTGATCGGAGCTGCAGTGAGAGCATTTACGAAGTGCAATTCAACAAAAGAATATTTATTTATTTATTTAAAACTTTATGCACTAAACATTGTACAAAGGCGGACTTAATGCCTTAGGCATTTTCTACCAGTCGACCTTAGGGTGGTGCAGAGACATAACATGGCAGGTGCAACTTAATAAAAGACTGTCATAGAGGAAACAAGGACAATAATAAATATATACTTAGATACATACATACAAATAAAGAATGATATTGAGAAAAAAAAACAAATACAACAAATCAAGAGTGTGATGAATCTACCAGCTTCTTGCGAAAGTGATCTCGTGCTTTCATTTTAAAGGACAACCGACTGGTTGCCATCCTGATGTTCAGAGGGAGCGCATTCCAAAGGAAGATCGCCTGGACAAAGAAAGAGGAATGGACAAACCCTGAGCGGTGTGTCGGACATCGTAGAAGACGATTATTTGTGGATCGAAGATTTTTATTGTGCGCAGAGCAAAGAAACTGAATTTCTGAAGTCAGATAAGAAGGAGAAGAGGGCTTATTCAGAAAAGAAAACAGAGTTGTCAAGGCCCTTAACGCTCTACGCTGGCGAATGGGTAACCATTTTAAAAGTGATCGATGCGTTGATACATGATCATACTTACGAAGGTTGAAGACGAATCGAATGCAGTTATTCAGAAGGCGGTCCAGTTTATTGAGGAGATCTGCATTCAGGTCATAGTAACACACATCAGCATAGTCAATTATAGGAAAAATTAGGGACTGTACAAGCATTGCCTTTATGTGAGCAGGGAGAAGATTCTTCAGTCGATAGAGTGACCGTAACGTTCCGGTGACTTTCTGACTAACACTTGAGACCTGCTTCCGCCAATCAAGACAAGTGTCGACATGCAGACCAAGATCCTTAACCTCGGAGCTAAACGGAACTACTATACTGTTAAAAATAATGGGCGGTACAGAGAGGCCATCCAGCTTCCTCAGACTATAGGGGCTACCAACTATAATAGCCTGACACTTTGTGGGGTTAACCGCCACCCCAAATCTGTCTGCCCACTCCTTAATCACCAGCAAATCCCGGTTTAGCTCCGCGATCGCATCCGCTATGTTGTCAACACCTGACTGACAGTACAACTGCAAATCGTCAGCGTAGAGATGATACGCACACTGAAGTTTAGTAGTTATAAGGTTTATAAAAACGGAGAACAAAAGAGGAGATAAAATACCACCTTGAGGAACGCCAGCTGCAAGGTCACACCAACTTGACGCAGAGTCTCCAACACGAACCGACTGCTGACGTTCCTGAAGATAAGAGGAAAACCATTCCAGTACCTCGTGAGAGACCATAAGATAAGAGAGGATAGACAGACAGGAGGATTTCGTGACTGACGGTATTAAATGCGTTGGAGAAATCAATTAACACCAAAGCGGTAACTTTAGTGTCTTCCATTCCGCGCCTTATATCGTCAGTCACTTTAAGGAGAGCCGTCATAGTACTGTGCCCGGGCCTAAAACCGGATTGATATGAACTGACAAGGGAGTTGTGGTAAATGAAGTTGGAGAATTGTTTATGAACACAGGCCTCGAGCACTTTTGACATAAACGGAAGGATGCAAATTGGACGAAAGTGACTGGAAAGAGTGGGATTAGGAATCTTAGGCAAAGGCCGTACATAAGCTTTTCGCCACAGGGAAGGAAACATACCAGAGAAAAGAGAAAAGTTGATGATATGGGATATGGAAGGAAGGAGTTGATCCAAAGCCGTCACGATCATATGACGACTGATATTATCGCAACCAACGGCTTTGGATTTAATGGATAAAATAATCTTTTTGATCTCTCCCGGATCGACTGGGGTGAAGGCAAAGGGGACAATATTGGGACGCGTCAGACCATTAAGGTAGTCAATAGTTTGACATTTGACTAGACTATCTAGCATTGGAACAGTGGAGAAATACCTGTTTAGCTCATCCAAGCCAATTGTGTTAGGAGGGTCTGAATATTGCGATTTACCAATACCTAGAGTTCTAAGGAATTTCCAGATATCGGCAGAAGAAGAAGTAGTGATGTTATCAAGAATGTGGCGGCGTTTTGCGTTGCTTATCATCTGGTTGCACCGGTTCCTAGCAGTCTTGAAGAAGGCCCAATTTACCTCTGAGCGATCCTTTTTAAATCTCCGAAACGCACGATCCCTCCGTCGCATAGCCATCCGAATTTCTCCATTCATCCAAGGAGCAGGTGGACGCTTCAATTTAATTTTCCTGATAGGAGCATGTGTGTCGTATAATTTGGTGACAACATCATTGAAGACGCAAACTTTCTCGTCAACTGTAGCAGCTTCCTGCAGGGGCGTCCAATCGATATTCAATGCGTCGTTTTGGAGTTGCTCACTATTCATACCTGCAAAGGTACGCCTGTACAGAAATATGGGCTTGGGTTTAGGGGGTTTAAGGATGTAGGACAGGTAAATAAGATCGTGATGAGAAAAGCCAGGGGCATCAAGTTGACCATGTGAGGATACTAGGGAAAGGTTAGAGGTAAGGATCAGGTCAAGCCAGGTATCGTCACCAATTTTATTGTGATGAGTGGCTTGTAGAGGCAATACATGCAGATTGGCTGACTCGACAATATGCAGTAGTTGACGGGACCGAGGGGAATTGTGGACAAGGAGGTTGGTGTTAAAATCTCCCATGATGATGTGATGAACATACTCTGAACCCAAAGATTCGAGTACTGATTCGAATTCAGTGAAATAATCAAGTGTAGGAGGACAATAGACGACCCCTAGAATGATTTTAGCTCCTTTGACACAAACCTCTAGAAAAAGAAACTCAGCAGAGTCGTTAGAAGAAGAAGTAGTCAGAATTTTGTAGGGAAAATCAGCGCGAAGGTAAATAGCAACACCGCCCCCTCTCTTCCCGATCCTATCATGCCGAAGAAGAATGAAACCAGGGAGAGAGTAGGTGGTAGAAAGCAGTTCGGGTTTGAGCCAAGTCTCGGAAATCAGGATAGCATGAATGTTGTTAACAGAGAACGCATCGTAAAGTTCACTATGATGGCTGGGTATGCTTTGAGCATTGATGTGGCATACATTAAACAGTCGGCCGAATAAATAAAAACCGACCGACCGGCCGAGAATATGTAAATGAGTCTTATAGTAAATTGGAAACTAATCAACAAACGCCTCATCAATGCTATATTCGAATAGACACAAGTCATTTTATTAAGATTATCTTTAATTTATCATGTTTTAAGCATATTGATCAGAGAACTAAATTTTTATACATCAAATGTCTCTTAGAAGTAAAACGCTGCGACGATTATAACAAAGTAAAGCAAATTATCTGTGACATGATTACAGTTCGTCTAAATAAATACGATGGGCAAGATATTCAAGGTAATAAAACGAGATGTGAAGAAGCGAAAATCAGATTAAAAAGTTTGGCTTCTTTTCAACATACAAAGGAATCAGAAATTGAAATTGAGGACATTACTAAAATCCCAGAACCCTGTCACAAATCTATATTAGCTGAGGATAAACAATTAGTGACCGCTACTTCGAAAATGCCTACATGGTTTTACAACGCTATTGATGCCGAAAAATTAATAGTCGCTCTTACTGAAGGTGATGCTGCTTCACATGACAATTTATACTATTTTCCTGAATTTCTCAAAACTTTGATTCGACTAATGGGACAGCTTCCACTATAGTCAAACATAATGAGATTGACTTATGATTGTAAAGTATTAAATCCCACCTCATCAAATGTGGAAAGCTACTTCAAAACGTTGAAAAGATATTTATGCAAAATTAATACCAAGACAGACAGATATCGTACTGATGAATTCATAATGACACATGTTGAATTTCTTTCTGGAGAATTAAAGGCTGCTCATAGTGCGTTAAACCTGGGCCATAAGAACACTACGCTGAAGAAAAGGAAATTACATAAAACTGAAGCAAAAGAAGGAAAAACGGTTGCAGGGATAATAAGAGAAGAGTCCATATTTGCTGAAAATCCTTCATTAATAGAAAATTGGAAAGGTTTGGCTAAAATAAAGGGGAATAAAAAAATTAATAAAGAAAAAACCATGATACAAAAAATACCTTTATTGAGAAATGGTTCTATAACAAACATTGCAGGTAAAGACACTATTATTTCGAACACGTGTGCATTCGACTCTGTCTCACAAACGCTTGCTGTTGGAGTGGTAGACGATTATAAATTTAGCAGAACTTTACGCGATACTGATGATGACTATAATTTTATTAAGATGATTGCTGCCAATGATAATATAACAGATATATACAAACATCGTAGTGACATTCTGAAAACCTTTTTTGATACAAATATTGACGATAGTGGGAAAACTTTCGTAACTTGTGAATGTAACGTTGCGTACATATTTGAAAGAATTTTGATTAATAGAAATATATATAGTGCTGACATACAAGAATCATGTACAAATTTGGACTGCTCTATAAACAATGTAAAAAGAAAATGTGCATTCTTACCTCTCGATTTTAATGAGAAGACGTTAAGCGAGTCTGCCGAGTCGACGTTAAGCGAGTCTGCCGAGTCGACATTAACGACTGAAAACAACATGTCGACTTGCAGAAAGTTTGGTTGCAGTGGCACAAAAACTATTGATTATAATTTAAAGGATGTGATTGCTTTTGAACCAGAGTCTGATAAAATAATAGTTCTTACTGATTTACCAAAAACAATGATGTTAAAAGGTATTGAATACAAAATCTTGTCTGTAATAGAATTTGTACCTCCACCCAGTTCTAACTGTATTGGACGTTATAAATCTCATTGTCTTAGGGGCACAAAATGGCAATGCTTTGATGATTTGTCCACCAGAATAACAAAAAGCAATAAAAGCTTCTACGCACATAGCATTATATATACAAGAAATGATTAATCTGTATTATTTTTCATAGTGATATATTTATATGACTTTCTGTATTACATAGTAAACAAAAAACCTCTTATAAAATCTTTATTATTCGCCCTAAAAATCTAGAAAAAATATATGTTTAAGTAGCAAATAGGTACTAAATTTTTGTAAAGGCGAATTTAAATTTTGGAGCCCTTACGTGGAGATTCTAAATGTGGGCCAGTCATCCTGACATCAGAATGACTGCCCATTTTGTAAATTCATTTTCTCAGTTGTTAATTAGGTACCAACTATTTAAACAAAGGTATCAAATAGTAGCAAATAGGTATTAGATTTTAGTAATATTTTAAAGCTGATCGGTCATTTTGGCCAGTTAATCTATAAAAAAAATCTTTATTCTTTGCCCTAAAAATCTAGAAAAAAATATGTTTAGGTAGCAAATAGGTACTAAATTTTTGTAAAGGCGAATTTAAATTTTGGAGCCCTTACGTGGAGATTCTAAATGTGGGCAGTCATCCTGACATCAGAATGACTGCCCATTTTGTAAATTCATTTTCTCAGTTGTTAATTAGGTACCAATTATTTAAGCAAAGGTAACAAATAGTAGCAAATAGGTATTAGATTTTAGTAATATTTTAAAGCTGATCGGTCATTTTGGCCAGTCATTCTGATGTTCACAAAGTCGCGCGTCGAAAACCGTTGCAGAGTTAAATGAATATTTTAAAAATCTCGAATGCTCACTTCACAATGTACCACCGTCACATTTGCTGAACTACGATGAAACCAATTTGAGCGATGACCCCGGCTGCAGCAAAGCAATTTTCAAAAAAGGAACAAAGCATCCTGAAGTTGTACTTAACTCCAGCAAAAGTTCCGTCTCAATTATGTTTGCCGGTACAGCTGACGGAAAATATTTGCCACCTTACGTGGTATACAAATCTGAGCATCTATGGAGTCGTTGGTGTAAAGATGGTCCACCAGGCTGTCTATACAATAGAACAAAATCAGGTTGGTTTGATATGACATGCTTTGAAGACTGGTTTGAGAAGGTTATTATACCCTGGGCGACTGCCTTAGATGGACCAAAAGTAGTTATAGGCGATAACTTATCGTCACATCTAAGCGTTCAGATTATAAAGCTATGCCGCGAAAACAATATAAGATTTGTGTTCCTGCCACGAAATGCCACTCATCTAACTCAGCCGCTAGATTTAGCCTTTTTTGGTCCGATGAAAAGACACTGGCGAAAAATCATGCTACAGTATAAGTTGTCAAACCAAAATGCTACAACCATAAATAAATGCCATTTTCCACAACTTCTAAAAGAACTTATGGAAAAATTAGGAATAAGTGACAATCAGAATTTAAAAAGCGGATTTGAAGCTGCAGGCATTTACCCATTAAATGCCTCTAAATGTAAATGTTGTGTTAAATGTTCTGATACTGAACTTGACGAATCGAATCACGATTATTAAATTAAAATCGTTCTTTATTTTTTATGGTATTTGTAACACAAATAAAGATTTTCAAATTCTTAGCAATTTTTGATGCATCAAGTTCTTTATCAAAACCGAACAGTTAGTAGTTCAGTATTAAAACTGATTGTCCTAAATGCTTCAAATATTAATTTGTAAACTTCAAAGGTTAATTTGTACTTTGATTTGAGTAAAAATTGCATCCCTCAACGTCAGTAAAATAAATATGACATAGATATTTAAAGATAGATAAACATATGGCCGAATACTGAAACGCCACTCAAATCTCACAGTCACCTAAAAGCTACTTAAATATAAGCATCCCTCAAATTTAAATGGTATACACAAACGCCACTCATGCAATTTGAAACCATGATTAGCCAAGCAGTCCTCAAATGTTTACATCATGGCAACATCCTGCTAAAAAGTTGATCTCAGCACGTTCTCAGTTACAAAATAATTTAGTTTACGTCTTGTATTCGTTTCACGCAGTCTTCTTTGAACAAATATTTTCTATAATTATTATTAGTTGAAATAAAACAGCGTGATATAAGTTTGGTTTGAATTACGATTGAAATTATGTATTTATATACATAAAAATGAGCTGAATATCAAAAGAAGACGTCATATGAAAAGAAAATTTCATATGACAATTGTCGAGATTGGAACGTTACACTTGTCATTTACGCGCGATTATTATCAAGTTTAAATAAATTTTAAATTGATTCACGATGGAGGAGAAGAAGAAACGTGGATGCAATTATACACCTGGTGAGAAAGACATGCTTTTGGAGTTAGTAAAGAAGTAAGTACATAAATTAACAATGAAATACTGTACTTTACACTCATTTAACCACAAGAGCCTGGTCTATGTAATATTTTGTTAGTACACATGCCTTTAACATTTTCGTACATAGTCAGGGGCTCAGGGCAACTGTTGCCTGTATCAAGCACTTACTTACCCATTGAAACTTGTGACCACTTATATTTGAAAGGCTCAGAATAAACACATGATTTATGTCTAAGTACAATTACTTTTTATTACTACAAGTTCGTACACGACGAGACGTCTTCAAGTATAGATACGGCCAGATAATGAACTAGAAACATACTCTCTTGAACATTTCACAGAGTTTAATTTCTAACTGTTTTATGCTGTAAATAATATGTTACCTAAATATTTCAGATACCAAAATATAATAGAAAATAAAGAAACTAATGCTAACATAATTTTGAAGAAGAGAGATGCATGGGATACAGTGTGCCAACAGTACAATGCTGTTGCAGTGAGCGGCTTCAGGACATGGCAGCAACTCCGGCACCTCTATGAAAACCTCAAACAGAGGTCTAAAAAGAACATAGCCAAAGCAAATGTAGACTTGATTTTTCTTATGTAGACTTGATTTTTCTTGTATTTTATCATAATATTTCTTTATTTACTTATGTCTTCAAATATTTTTTTAGCGGGTTCAGTTTTACGAGACCACTAGAGAGGTACAAAAGAAGGCGTCAATAGATAAGGTGTGTATTAATATAATATTTCCGGAAAAGTGACATAGACCTTACAGAATATCTTGTGATTGTAATTTTTATTTTCATAGAAAGAAATCAATCGCACTGGTGGTGGAACATATAAAAGCATTTTTTCTGAACAAGATGCTCAGATTTTAGCCATGGCTGCTCCTCAAATTCAACCATTGCCTAATTGCTATGATGATGCTGCAATATATTTTGGTTTGTGTAATATTAAAATGTATATCTTTATATTTTAACATCACAAAATAATTATAATCATGTTCTTGTTTAATTTTATAGGTGATACAGAACCAGTTTGTGAAGTTATATCTTCATCACCGGCCACAATCCAGACCATTGGTAAATTTAGTATATTTTTTTATTATTTCCATAATTTATATTATGTATACTTTATGTGAATATTTTTTAGATCACCAAGATACAACTATGGCCTACATGAGTAAAGCAGACAATAGCAAACCTTGTACAATAACATCAATAAATATAGCTGGTAAACATTTTCATTATTGTAGTAGTTTATATGGTAAACTAATTTGGTATTTTGCTATAGTCATTTCTTTTACTTAATAGATGACCAGCCAGCTGCAATGGTCATCAAACCCCAAGAAAAAAACAAACCCCTAAGATCATCCTCTGCTGGTAATTATCTTATTATTGTTATTTGTGCCAATGGTATGAAATTTTCTTTAATATTAAACTAATACTATTTTTCAGGACAAATGAAACCTACACATAATACAGTTAAACAGCAATATTTTCGCACTAAACTAAGAAATGCCAAATTAGAAGCCAAATACCTTATCAATAAAAACAAAAGGGAAATGAATAAATATAAAATAGAAATGCAAATTTTAAAATTGAGACTACAGAAACTGAAATCGAAGCATTGAAATAAAAATAATTTTAAGAGGAAAAATGTGTATTTATTAAATTAGTCCTTACAATAAAGTTTTGATTTGACCCAAGTCCTATGGGTTGATCTGTTGAGTCCTCCTCTACATAGGGTAAAGCAAAATCCTCCTCTGACAGTTCATCAGATCGCGATAGGGCAATATTATGAAGCACTGCACATGCTACAATGACTGGTGGAATGTTTTTTTATATTTAGGCCCATCCCGTTCTGTAGGCAAGGAAATCTTCTTTTAAGGACCCCGAAAAGCCTTTCCACCGGATTCCTGGTACTTATTTGTGAACGGTTATAAGCTTCTTCAGCAGCCGTCCTTGTATTTAGTAATGGAGTAAGCAGATAAGGCCGACACGGATATCCACTGTCCCCAAGAATAATACCTGTGCCAAAGTCCCCACGCTCTAATTGAGCACACAGTGGTGAGTCATTAAATATAGTACTATCATGTACAGAACCTGGCCATCTTGCAATCACATTCCTTATGCGTAGTCTTGCATCACATACCATTTGCACATTTAGTGAAAAATAGCCTTTCCTGTTCCGATAGACTTCAGATTGGGCACCACCTGAAAATAAATTCTAATTATATTGTGGGACAACAAACTTTACTAAAGTACCTACTAACATATTTTTGTAGAAACAATTCTACAAGTAGGGTTGGGGAACAATGGAACAATTGTTGTTTGTTGTACTGTGTAAGCAAAATCAACATTTTAGGACACATGATTACAATGAACTTGGTAAGGACATACCTGGAGAATTTATTTTAATATGAGTGCAGTCCACAGCTCCCACAACTCTTGGAAATCCTGCTATTGCAAAGAACTCATTTGCCACAACTGGAAATTCTTCTGGTGTTGGCATATTTATGTACGTTGGTTTTAAGCTGGCTATCTTGGCTGTTACTTTGTGCACTATTCGGTGCACCGTGGGTTGCTCAACCGCAAAAATATCGCCTATTACGCGTTGGTAGCTGCCTGTCGCATAGTACCGGAGAGCTATAAGGATTTGGTCCACTGGCTGTATGGCTCGGTTTCTTTTTGTTAGGGGTTTAATACTGCTACCAAATACAGAGTCCAAATATAACACAGTTTCTTTCGAGATGCGGAACCGTGAAACAAACTCCCTGTCGTTGTACTTTTCAAAAGCGTTCAACATTACTTCATTTCTGCGGTTCACAGTTGGCCTTTCATGATCCGAAAGTGAAGACAAGGACGATAAAGACATTTTTATCACAATTTTATTTTGTTTCAATAGATTTAACTTGATTTGAGGGACCTCGCGACCACTCTCAGATTTAAGGGCTGCTCAAATCAGTTTGACAGCTCATTTGACAGATAAATAACGTTGAGTAGCGTTCCTGTATACGATTTTTAAACTGAGTGGTGTTTGAGCACCACTTAATTTAAGAAGCACTTATATTTAACAGATGCTCATATTAAGACGTTTGTGTATACGAAATTAAAGTTTAGGAGCTGCTCAAACGCTTAAGCAGCCCTTAAATATTTGAGTGGCGTTTCAGTATTAAATTTGTTTCTTAAATCTTTCCTTCTGTACATTTTTTTTCATGGTTTCCAATTACGTCATATTTTAAAATAATATAAATATACATATATTTGTTACAACAATATTCTATGTGTTTTATTTTTCCTTTAGAGCCCATTAATTATTTAATGAACCTAGAGCGATATCGACCGGCGATTTTTGAACATTTTTTCTTTCGTTTTTTTTTTGCATAGAAATCTCCTAAAAATCGCCAGACGTCTTACGTTTTTTTTTTAACTAGTTAATGCCCGCGGCTTATCCCGCGTGTACTATTGTTTTTGTATCCCATGGGAACTATACTTTTTTTTTTAATAGGAAGTAGCATATGTGCTATTCCACACCTTAATCTATATCACTACCAAAATCAGCATTTTCAGTGGAATTGAGTAATGGACATCCATACAAACTATCACATTTATAGACAAACTTTAGATAAATATAGACGAATTACTTATTCCAAATAACACATTTTTTTAAATGTATTTAAGTGTTGTCTCGAAATTTCGAGACAGATGTGCCGGAAATAATTTAGTCCTAAGGAAGTCTCCGTTTCTTGTCTCTGTTCTTCGAAGTTTAGGCTAATAGGCACTACCTATTCCTATCACTGGTAATTACGCAGTCTCAATGTTAGGAAACATATAGTTTTTGAGAAAAAAAATTATGAAAATCGATAATTTTTCGTAATATTTGACGCCATTTTGACTGATTTCGTTCACTTTTTACTTTGTTTGTAATATTATGACAAAAGTATTAGTTCATATTGCCACAATGAATATTAAGAAAACGCAAATTTTCTTTTATTTACATTAAACATGACGAATAATATAGCCAAAAATAGCCAAATGACATATTATACATCATTAAGTGAATTTAGCTTGTATTGGACAAGCTAAAAGCTAAATTATTAATAATATTTGAAAAAAGTAAAAAATAAGCCTTTTTTTGTAACGAGAATCGAAGTACAAAAGTACTTGCGCTAACGCCAGTGAGCGATTCTTATCTGTCATAAAATATTTTTTTGCATACTAAATATAGGGCTCTCTGACTCGGATAGATCAGGTTAGGTTAGGGTTATTTTTTTTAAAACCAACCAGAAAACTTTTTTTTTTTTTCTAAATTCATGAAAGTATACAATTGCTACAGTGGGAAGTTAGGTTAGGGTTATTTTTTTTTTAAACCACCCAGAAAACTATTTTTCAGTGCACAAATATTTTTATACAATGGTAGAGGAGCGCTCCCCGACACAACATTTTTTTTTTGGCATCTAAATAAAGAAAGTATACAATGGCTACAGTGGGAGGTTAGGTTAGGGTTATTTTTTTTTAAACCACCCAGAAAACTATTTTTCAGTGCATAAATATTTTTATACAATGGTAGAGCGCTCTCCGATACAACAAAAATATATTTTGTTTTCATCTAAATGCATGAAAGTATACAACTGCTACAGTTGGGAGATTAGGTTAGGGTTTTTTTTTTTAAACCACCCAGAAAACTATATTTCAATGCACAAATATTTGTAGACAATGGTAGAGCGCTCCCCGACAACAAAATTTATTTTTTTCATTTTTAAATACATGAAAGTATACAATTGCTACTGTGGGGGGTTTAGTTCGAGGGGTTTAGGGTGATTCTCCTCCCTAAAACCCCCAAATCTGCCCCAAAAATGCGTAAAATGGACGATTTTGTAATTCCTAACCTTAACAAGTTCGCTGCCACCCCCGCACCGGTGCGGGGAGGGGTGTCCATGCGAGAGGCCGACCACGCACCGGTGCGGTCTCGCGCCTTAGTAGACTCATACACTCAGTTTGGCGCCGGCACTGGGCCAAGAACGTTGTGTTTGAAGCGGCACTGCGCTTGAAATTTTAAATTTTCGTAACGTGTTTTTGGTTTTTTCGTATGTTTGACGGTTGAGTGTTTATGCAGAAATAAATATCAAGTAAAATGGATTGCGAAGAAGGCCCTTCTAGGCCTAAAAGGCAGCGAAAACAATTGTTTTCTATTATGCACGACAGTGATATAGAAGAGGTATTGTTTTCTGATAATTCTGAAGACGATTATCAGCCTGGTGACGAGGAGTCAGCATCAGAGAGTGAAGGTGAGGAGCACCCCTTAGATATCGAATTACGCTCTCCAGCACGTCAATTAGTGTCACCTACAGCTCAGGATCAAGACCTGCAGCCAAACTCACCATCTGTATCAGACACTCAAGGTCAAGCCCAGCTGAACCAACCCTCTGCAGTAGGCTCAACCGCTGAATGGACTACAACTGGCGAGATGAGAGAAATTTATTTTACAAAATCAAACGAATTTTATGGTGAAATTGCAGGAGCAAATCCTATTGATTATTTTAATTTTTTTTTTACTGAAGATTTTTTGACGATGATTTGTACTGAGACAAATGCACAGGCACAGAGGTTGATAAGTAGACATAATCAGGAAGTTTCAAGCAGACGAAGTAGAGATTTTGCCAGGATTTCTGGATGGAAACAGGTCACTGTCTGCGAGCTGAAAATTTTCCTTGGTTTGCTGTTCCACATGGGAACTATCCCTCTCAGTCGTTTACAGGATTACTGGAAAAAAGATAGGCTGTTTTCAATTCCAATTTTTGGGAAACAAATGAGCAGAAACAGATTTCTCCTCATACTGAGATGTTTGCATTTTACCTCAGAGGAAGAAAGTGAGGATCCAATGTTCAAGGTTAGAAGTGTCATTGATTACTTCAACAACAAAATGACTGAATGTTATTATCCTGCAGCACAATTATCTCTGGATGAAAGTATGGTGCTATGGAGAGGGCGACTGAGTTTTCGGCAGTTCATCAAAAATAAACGCCACAAATACGGCATAAAGTTATATATGCTAACTGAACCAGATGGATTGGTATTGAAGTTCCGTGTTTATGCAGGTGGAAAAGATACAGACGTATCTGGGAAGGGTCACGCTGAGAAAGTTGTCATGGAGCTGCTTCAGGGAAAACTAAATAATGGCCACGAATTGTACATGGACAACTTTTATAATAGTTTTGGTTTGGCGAAGAAGCTGCTTGATCACAACACCTATTGTACGGGCACTCTACGTAAAGACTTGAAAGAAAATCCTCAGGAAATCAGGAAAAAAAATATTAAGAAAGGAGAAAATATCTCAATGTTTCGTGAAGGAGTGCATGTTGGCGTGTGGAAAGATAAACGCGTTGTGACGTATATTACTACCCAGTATAAAGACAGAATGGTTCCAGTCCAAAATAAACGTGGCCAAGTTACTCAAAAGCCAGAAGCTATCTCGAAATATAACGATTACATGTCAGGAGTAGACATGCAAGATCAGCTTCTAGCGTACTATCCTTGCGAAAGAAAAACTTTACGCTGGTATCTGAAATTAGCCATCCACACATTCCAATTACTTTTCTTGAATTCAATGAAGATGTACAATAAATATTCAGGGCAACGTAAAATGTCTCTCTATGATTATCGCATGAATGTCATAAATGCTCTGCTGCCCGAAAATGTACCAGGAAATAGACCTTCAAATACCCAAACTCATAAAATAAAGAAAGCCACTGAAACTACTTCAAATGGGCGTCTCAAACGAAAGACATGCCGTCAGTGCACCAAGAATAAAAAGCGTACTGACTCTCCTTGGTATTGTGACACCTGTCCTGACAAACCTGGACTTTGTGTGGAATGTTTTGAAAATTACCACTCAGAACTTCCTCTGTAAATGTTATAATTCATGGTTTTATAACTTTTTTAAATATGACATTGTTGATTGATAATTTCTGCGTTTTTCTCTGATTGTTTTTGTTTTATAAGATATTTTATTCACATTGATGCCAAAGTGTAATGCCATTTCTAAGTAAAGTTCAATTAGAAAATATTTATTTGTTTTACTTTTCTCTAAATCAATGTTGATTTTGCAGTTTATTTCATTACAAAAATGCAAGAAGTATCTAATATAAACCACATTTAAATAAATAAAAGCGTATTATTCCTAATTAACCATAAAAACGTAATAAATTCATAACCCGCACCCGTGCGTTCTTTGGCACTGAGAATGAAAATTTCATTCCCAGTGCCTAGCACGCACCGGTGCGGTGTAGTTGCCCTCCTCATTTAAAATACTGTAAAATATCATATAGATAATTAAGTATAATTACAATCTTATATAATCACTTTTAAAGTCGATCAAACAAAAAAAAATATTTGGCCTCCCGGTGACCTTCAATTTTTGCAAGTGGCAGTCAACCTGTTAAAATTTGAATCTTGAATATCTCCAAAAGTATGTTTCCTAGATTCGGGAAGGGGTTCGGGGGGTGGGGACAACACCCCCCCCCCCCCCCATTATTTCGTTGTCCGGTATAGTACAGTTTTACCTACTTTTTCTTTTATACCTTCAAATATTACATTAAAAACACTTAAAAAAATGTTGATACAATTTCCCTGTAATAATAATGGTATCTATTAATACTGTTTCTACAAATATATTTTATTACCGCAATAACGTCGTAATAACTCATTATGCATCATCCTTACGATAAAAAATAATACTTTAGAAGTCCATAATAACATGTTACGAAATATGTTGTTTGATAAATTTACTACAATAATTCCGTAAGTACTATTACTGTAATGTTTGAACTATATAATTTCAGGTATTATTTATTTTCTTAAATTGCAAGGTTTTTCACACACGAAACTTAATGTAAATATCGTTATTGAATTAAACAAAAAAAATAGCTTTCGTTTGATGTATCAATGACCTCAATATTCCGACTCGTTAAAAAGATATTCAACAAAAACAGAAAAACATTTATCCTGTAAAATTTGATTTTTACCATTACCGACTTATTGCTTGGGGGCGTCGATATAGCTATCTGGCTTACACGTACCGGCTTTTGCCGGGCTTTCAAATACTATCTCTGTCACTTTCGCACTTATACCGATGTGCCGTAGAACGAGTTAGTACCTTTTGCGTCTACAAATCGATCAGTAGGAAAATTTAAGCCGGGCATTCGTATGAAGTTGCTCGCGTATGCGTGACCTTGTGACCTTGCCAACTCTGCAGTGTTGCCCTTATAGCGACGTTGTGAGATCTTGGAAATTTTTAATTTAGCAACAATAAAAACTAGCGACTTTTTAAAATAACGAAATTTAATATTCAAGCAATATCTTAAAATTAAAAATATGCGACATCTAGCTAGATTTTTCATACAGAGTGGAGATGACAATGCGACAATAAATTAAACATAGCATACCTCAAGACGTTCCCAATATACATACAAAAAAATTTGAATATATCAAATAGTTTAGTCACTGGAAATATCTTCAACATTTGCGACATGATGTATCTGATTTTAAGGAAGCACTAACAGGTTAACGGCCCCCGCATCGGTAAAACATCAAAACATTAACCCTAGAGTACTAATCATCGGCTGAGAGGCCGCCCGTGGTCGGTTTTTTCTGGTTATTTTGAAATTGCGGGGACGTGTCGCGCCGTGCTTTCGCTGAGGCCCACGACGCGGCGGGGAGAGCTTGCGCGCTCGGCGGGGATACAGCGTTCCCGAGATATTGCCTACGTGATCACCTGGGAGGCGATCATTAGTATTAAAGGTAGGGTTTTTACTATTGACTTAATTTATATTTTTGAGTTTTTTCTTTGTTTACTCACTATTATAAGATATAAAATACATGTTTTATTTCATAGATGGATCTCAACGAGCAGCAGATAGCAAATTGCTTGGAAGATGACACCTCTGATAGTGAGACCGAGGATAATTTAGAAGTCGCGGATTACGATTCTGATGAGTGTGGTTGATCCCACTTTTGTTCCATACCGACTCGAAAATGAGTTACGAAATATTGTGCTAGATGACCCTGATCCTCAAGACCGAAGCTCCCCAATACCGTCATCATCCGGAAGCACTTTACTAAATCCTAACTACTAAAACCTACTTCAGAAACAGACGACGGAGGAGCTCATTGTTTTGCCTTCTACGCCTGTTTTGAGAGGTAAGAACAACTATATTTGGGCTAGAGATACTTCTGGTAGACCAAGGTCTAATAGAACTGTTGCCAGGAACATAGTCCACATTTTTCCTGGTCCAAAACTAGACGGAAGGGATGTCATAAAACCTTTAGAATGCTTTGAAAAGAAGTTTTTCACTCCTGACATGTGGGATGAAATACTCCTACGCACCAATGAAGATATTTCAGTCAAAGCCAGCAAATATAAACAGCAAAGCTCGACTATTGCACCGACTAGACAAGCAGAACTTCAGGCTCTTCTCGGACTTATAATTTTTAGTGGCGCTATGGGCAATAACGATTTACCAACTAAAGAACTTTTTAATCCTGTACTTTGCGGATCAAAATATATAGCTGCAATGAGTTTTGATCGTTTTGAGTTCCTTTTGCGTTGTCTCCATTTTGATGATCGTAGGACTCGTGAAGATAGAAAAAAACATGACAAATTTGCACCAATTCGAAACATCTGGGAGATTTTTATACAGAGATGTCGAGACCTTTATAAACCAGGCTCGTATGTAACGATTGATGAACAGTTACTGGCGTTCAGAGGGCGATGTCCATTTCGAATGTACATACCAAATAAACCCGCAAAGTATGGATTGAAGATAATTTTAGCTTGTGATGTCAACAGTAAATACACTAAAGAAGCAAAAGTGCATAGTAAGTACAGAAATAAAATCGTGTGAAGCGGGAAATGACGCCATCTAGCGTAAAACCAGATTGAAATGTTGCTATTGATAACATTACATTGTTCTGTTAATAGATGGCGTCGCTGTGCTTAATTAATGCTTATTATTGTAGTACTTTCTTTTTGTTTCTTTAAATATTGAAATAATTTATAATTTATTTTAATAAGATGAAGATATTAAAATTGAATATCAATTTATAAATATTTGATTATCTATGTGTTAGTTTTCAAACTTGAGAGGGTATGTTGAGTAAGGATTTATAAATAATAACTAGTAGGTAGTATGAGTATAAATGATACTTACACCAAAAAATTATGACTAAGCTCAATTGTTTGTTTGCCAAGTTAATTTCGATTATCTCGTCCCAGCGCCTTTCGTTAATTTTTTTTTTTTTAACCAGGTGTATTGTCTACTTATTTTACCAAAATGAGTAAATATGCATTGTTATATAGATTTAGTAAAAAGAGCTCCAATAATTGCTAAGCATAATCAAGGTAAAAACTTGTCAGAAGACGCCAGAGAGACCAGTGTAAATGTAAGTGATTTTTTTAACTCTTTTATATAACAAAAAACTCCTATATAATAATCATTATTGGGTATTATATATTTATGTTTTATTGTTGCAGAGAAAAAAAGTTGTTCTATGGATATGACGATTTGAAGAAGAGGGTTCTTTAAAACACCATCAAAAAGCTGGCAAACTAAAACTAATAAACATAATTTGCAGTGTCAAACCATGATAAGGGAGTATACGAAGAAAACGGGCATCTGTCGACGAACCACTATGCTAGTTTATTTGACACAAGCGTTGGCACTGTCCGTCGGAGGCTTGCTTACAGAAAACCATAAAAGGACAAGATTGCAGTTTGCTTTGGATCACATAAACTTTGATTAGAGTAATATCATGTTTACTCATTAAAAAACTTTTAAGTCCAGTGAACACGGCCGGTTTTGTTTGTGGCTACAAGATAATAAATAATTATAATACTGATTTAATATTATTCACTCAGTACTTATTCTCTGTATTAACTGGAGACCTTGTTATGTGTGTTTAACTTAATATCCGTAATTAATACATTAAAAAAGATATGAACACTTGATATGTTGTTGTGCAATTTTATAGTTTTTAGCCTACATTTAATCTTTTTGATCTTTGTGATAAAATTATCTGGTCTTTTGTTTGTTTTTGTTAAGGTTACATAAGCTTCAATCCTCTTTCCAATATTGGAAACGAATACTTAAGCTATGGCCTCAATAAGAAATTATATATAATATTATAATCTTATTCGGTGATTAATAAGCGGTGATTGTTAAATTTGAATAAGAAATTGTAAGAAATAAACATATTATTTTTTAATAGTGCTTTTTTGTTTGATGAGCCTGTTTACCAGCATTTTTGTCGTCTTGCTGAGTAACTACCCACTTGAATATTATATTAGAAATAAATATCCACTTGTTAACTTTGATATAATATTCCTACCGATTTCTTTAGTTTGTCATTCATAACTTAAAAAAAGTGTGAGTACTACGTGAAATTTGAACTCACGGCTCATTGATTTACGCATCTATCTGCACATGCTAAACCACTAGGTCAACATGACTCTAGTTTGAATGATGAAATTATGAACTACAATCAGTTGTTGACGACAATGATGACGCAAGTGTCTATTATTTGTTGAACTAAAAGTCAAGTTTATACTTGTGTCGCCTTTGGTCGCTACTTAGCTGTGAAGAAACCAACGCCATCTAGTTTAATTTTGTAAAACTTGAACTTTAACGTGCAAGGGAAAATAGGCGTTAAGGTACCCAACCACTTCTAAAGGTTCACTGTACATGTTTGATGCTTGTCCATACTTAGGAAAAACCGGAGAAATCATCCCTACCGAACCTCTAGGTACTCATTATTGCAAACTGCTTACAAAGACAATTTATGGGAGTAATCGTAACATCACTGCAGATAATTGGTTTACGTCTGTGCCTCTAGCAGAACAACTTCTCGAAGATATACATACAAATTAACATTTCTGGGAACTATCAAAGCCAATAAAAAAGAAATACCAGCCGAGTTCAAGCATGACCCATCACGCCGTGTAGGCACATCTATGTTTGGTTTTCACGATAAATTGACACTAGTTAGTCATAAACCTAAGCCTCAAAAAACAGTACTATTGTTATCTACGATGCACGATGAACCAACTGTTGATCCTGTAACGAAAAAACCTGCAATCATATTGTCTTACAATAAAACTAAAGGTGCTGTAGATACATTTGACCAAATGTGTGGTCACTTGAGTTGTAATCGCAAAACTAGACGTTGGCCGCTTTGCTTCTTTTATGGAATGATAAACATGGGTGTACTGAATAGCTATATATTGCATATATCTAATTCGAAATCTTGCGGGGCTAAACCAATGAAAAGAAGAGATTTCATGAAAGAACTAAGCGATGAATTGTGTCGACCGTGGTGTGCAAAACGAGCTGAAGAAAGATCAAAACTGAGGAAACGAGTTAGAGATGCTATACATGAGGTGATAAACACTGAAACTACAGAAAATAATGAAGAACCAAGTATAAAAAAGGCAAGCGCAGTATGTGCAGTTATTGCCCCGCTAAAAAAAGACGCATGAGTGTTTATTACTGTGCTAAATGTAAAAAAAATTATTGTTTGGAACATCGATCTCCTAACTGCTATTCGTGTGATAAAAAATAGAAGTCTGAGTTCGACTTAGTCTGCAGTAAGTTATGTGATGATTAGACTAGTTTTTTGTTATGTTTTTCATACTTTATATATTATATTGTAGTTTTTATACCAAAACAGTGGTCCAATGTCAACTTTTTTTTTTAAATATAATATCCCTTAAGGCTGTGTTAGAAAGTTAAGTATTATGTGTAAGGCTGATTTTAAGACAAATAAGAGTTTCTCAGATATATATTTTTTGCATTTCATAAAGGCAGAGATATGCCTGTTATTTGTTATAAATTTTGTTACATTTTAATAAAAGTTTAGTACTAAAATTTTGCTTTATTTATAAAGTTAATACTAATTATCGCCTCCCAGGCGATAATTAGTATTAAGCAGTAATAAATTTATATAAGTACTCTAGGGTTAAAGACACGTTACCAACTCGCCATTTAAAAATTTTCGTCAAATCTACTATATAAAAATAAGTCGGGTTTTCCTTCCTAACGCTATAACTTCATAACGCACGAACCGATTTCCACGGTTTTTCATTCGTTGGAAAGGTCTCGGGCTCCGTGTGGTTTATAGCAAAGAAAATTCAGGAAAAATTTCAACAGAAAAGCGTGAAAATCTTTTTTCATAGCATGTACTACAAACCAATATTTTAAGTAGATGGCGCCGGTGCGTGATACATTGTTTGACAGCTACTCATTGTACTCTGCTCAGTTAATTTCATGTGACAAACCGGTATTGTGTTCACTATGAAATTGTGAAAAAAAAGTAAAAAAAATAAGTTATTCGTTTCCTAACATTTCAATTGGAAACCATCAAATCAATCATGTGTATTGTGCAAAGAAGAATGTTCATATTTGACCTGACTGTGTATAGAAATGAAATAAATCTTAAAATATAGCTTTTTGAATTGTATATTAATTACGCTTATCACAATGTTAAAAGAAACGCAGGAAAAAAAGATATTTTTACATTTATTGCTAATTCTAAACGTATTGTCATATTTTGAACGCATCCAAACCATCAATTCTTTAAAACGTTCCATTTTAAAAATTGCTGGTTGACCATATTTAACTTTGTTCCTTAGTTTTATACTTATTTTACGTTTAATTCGACCAGTAACTATTTTTTTATTAGTAATGGGATAAAGTAAACAATTGAAAAATAACAATAATTGAATTAAATTAATCATTCAGTGTTTCATTGAGTGTGCGCAAGTGAAATGGATTTTTTTGACATTTGACAGTTCTGTGATTTGCATCGGCGCAGTCCTTTGTTGTTGCGCTCGCGTCTCGTTGTGTACTGTGCCATTTTGTATGTGTTTCTTCTTATTACGACCCTATTTACCGCCCCTGGACCCCGATATCTTCCTCATCTGACGACCTTTGCTTACCATACCTGATACCGTTGTAAATCCGTTCTGTTGACAATGCCGCCATCAGCAACAAGTCGACGTATACTTTGCATAAACTGCAATGTCTGCATAAATACGTTTCGACGTTATCTCGTTCATGAGCTGAATACAAGAGTTATTTCATTACTTAGCGAGTGGATATCACCAGTAATCGTAAGTATTTTATGCTCATTACCTATTTTTAATCTAAAAATCATATTATGTATAAGAATTACACAAAGATCTTAAACAATGTGTAACATAACACATACAACTGTTTGAAAAATGTGTTTATACAATGATTATTTACAATAATCTTAGTTTTGAACCTGTTGTTTATTGTTATGTGGAACTATTTCTTCAACATAACCTCCTGGTAATGAGCTATTGAATATTTTGTAATCAAAAGAAGTTTATATTGAGTTTCCTGTTTCAGATTACTGAGGAAGATTACATTTGTGAACCTTGTAATGAACTCCTCATGAGAACAGTAAACCAGCAATTAACAGATGGTGCTCAAGCTTCCGGGTCATCTCAACCAGGACGTAGACAAGTGTGCAGTATTTGTGGACGGTCTACACTTAATCGTCAGAGCCATGCTATTGTTATTGACAATCCTTCAGAAGAGCAAAGACAGATTAATGCTGTTATACAAACAAGAATTGCACCACGTCAGGTATTTATGTTTCTATATTGTTTATTATAATATATCTTCTGGATATCAATAATTATACCTGATAGTGATGGATCTACTATGCTGTAACACTTTTCACCATAAAAAAATAATTATGTAGGTACATAATTATAATACTTTTAACATGAAAATAATAGGTACATAATATTATTGTTTTTTGACCTTGAATGTAGTGACATGTCTTTTTATCCTTTAAAAATAATACCAACGATACCTGATATTAATTCAATGTTTTCTTTCATAGATATCATCATCTGATAAAATATGCCATGCATGCTGGATGAGCTGCAAGCGTGCTGCCACACGTATTGAGCATGCTGATGATGCCCGTGGAGTTTCTACTACTGAAGAAGTTGAAGTTGAAACAGGTGACTCTGAGCCATACACTGCTGAACAAGTTCATGAAAGTCTTGAAGTGCCTTCTGTTGCATCAAGTGAAATGACAATGGAAAATTATAGACGGGCAGCAAATACTGCTTCTCACTGCCTTTTTCCTCAATGCACTAATATTAATCTGCACAATTTGTCAGATTCATTTAGGGCTACAATATTCAGTACATATAAATATTATATCCCTGTGCACAGCCGTGTTTGTACAGAACATAGACTGAGTAACCAGTGGAGCAATCTCTATGATTCGAGTAATAGCATTAGAACATTTACTTTACAACAAGTGGAACATATTTTTTCATTTGTCAATGCTTTCAAGCCTTACCTTAACTTCACAAATGTAGAAGCTATCCAAGAAATTGAAGATAACATATTTTTCTTTTGGACTGGAAGGTCTAAACAAGATTTTTTCACTCTTATTAATGAAGTTCCTCGCATACAAGGAATGCACAATGGCCTTTTGGGATTAGCTGCATTATTAATCAAAATGAGGACCGGTGAATCAGATGTTCGCTTGGCTACATTATTGGATGTTCCACGTAGTACATTAGAAAGGCTAATGAACAAAAGCAGGGAAATCCTGGTTCAAGATTTTGTACCTATGCATCTCGATACTCACATATCGAGAGAAAGTCTAATGGATCATAATCTGACAATACCAAATGGTATATACAATGAAAACTTCACAAATGCTATTATTATTTGTGACGGTACATACATAAATATAAATAAAAGTTCCAATTACTCCTTCCAAAAGGATACATATTCATTACATAAGTATAAAAATCTATTAAAGCCATTTTTATTTGTGGCATGTGATGGTTACATCCTCGATTGTTTCGGTCCATACAAGGCTACCACATCCGATGCCGATATAATGATTTCGTGGTGATAAAACTCTAATAAGAGGAAAAATCAAGTCCAGGCACATTTCAAGAAAACAATATTATGTTTATATTTTAGTAGAAAATAATGTGCCTGGCAGAAACGGGATAGTTGAATATTGTTGCAATTGTTTGGTAGGTCGACGAACTATTGGATGTTGCGCTCACGTGATGACGGTAGTGTGGTACCTTGGATGGGCTAGGTACGAAAACAATATATCTGCTCCAGCAGAATTTCTGGATGACGTAGTTGTAAGAGATTTGGATGAAAATGATGAATATCAATAAACTATTCCACTGTAACTTATTTATTTTCCCCGTTTCATTCAACAGGTATGTAGGTTGGTAAACAAGTGATCATTTTTGAAAACATGAATTAAGTTAGGCATTTTAGAGCTAGGTATATATAGAAACTATCTGACTAGATAAGGTGTCGTTTTTATAGGTACTAAAAATAAAATCTACGTTAGTAAGTACTTATGAGAAGGTACCTGCTACTATTTTGTACTGCTGTGTTATTATCCATTAGAACGCCACTGGGAAGTTATATAATATACTGTAATGTTATATTATACTGGGAAGATAAATAAATTAATCTAGTTAGTATATACCTAGGTATACTTAATTAAATTAAAAGCAATTATTAGTGTGATAACAATGTACTTATTTAACCACAAATTGTACAAATTATGTGGTGTTAGCCAGCAGGTAGGTAGGTAACCAAATGTTAGTCTTAGAAAATAAATAATTTGTAAGTAAGTACTGGAGAATGCAGTTTTCAACTCGACACTCATTTTATAGTGACAATCATGGAGTCTTAGCATTGACTTAGCCAGGGGCAGTTAGTTTCAAGGAATTAACACATATAATGCCGTACTAACAAATGAACTAACTGTATTTTTTTTTTTTGTAAAATACGGCCATGGAATGTGAGGAATGTCTTAATTCACTATTTTCGTTACATTTTACATAATGTAATAGTGAAATAAATAAATAAATAATGGTGGCTGCCATATATGGCTGACGCGGCGCCACTGTAATAAAATTCTCAATGGGGCCGCGTCAGTCATTTTGTCAGCCATATGATTTCAAAAGCGCGCGAAACGAACGCGTCGCTCGCCGCCGCCGGCGCCATTTTGATTTTTTAGCAGCGTGTGTTTGCCCCCCGCGCGTCATTTGTCGCTGTGCATCGAAGGAGACTGCAGTAAATAGTTGTTCAGTTAGTGATTTAGCAAGTTATTAGTTACTGATTTGTGATTTTCAACAAAAAATGGAAGATTTTGATGATGATTTGGACTACGAACTATCGCAATTAGATTTAACAGAGTACGAGTATAATCAAGAATGTAACACATTATCAAATAGTGATGCTACACAAGTATTTGACGTTGATCTCGATGATACAGTGTCAATCGCACGGACCAAAAATCATCATCGATGGCAGATTTTATCCGACAGTGAAGATGATCAGATTCCCGTGTTACCAACCTCACGAAATACTGAATTATGGTTCAATCCGTTGGGTAAGCAACCAAGTATTATTCCATATACTGAATGTCCTGGGCTTAAGCCATTTTCATTGCGATCCAGCATGAGTTCAGCTAAACCAGCAGAATTTTATTCATTGCTAGTACCTGATAGTATATTCGAGTACATAGCCGAAGAAACAAATCGCTTTGCTTTACAAACCTTGAACAAAAGTGCAACAAAATCATACCGAATGCAGAAATGGATGCCAACAAATTGCCATGAAATTAAACGGTTCTTTGGCATTTTAATTTGGATGGGGATAGTGAAACTACCTCAACTATCTTTGTACTGGAGCACTAACAAATGTTTTGAACAGCAATTTGTCAAGTCCATTATGAGCCGAAATCGATTTGAACTCATTTTGAGGATGTTGCACTTTGCCAATAATGAAATAAATCACAATAAGGATGACCGATTGTTTAAAGTTAGACACTTATTAGATATGCTAAATGCTAATTTTAAATGTCATTATACACCTAATCAAGAAATGTGTGTTGACGAAAGTCTAATCCCATTTCGTGGCCGCGTTATTTTTAGGCAATACAATAAAAATAAGCGACACAAATATGGGATAAAACTTTTTAAGCTGTGCTCAAACCCAGGATACACTGTAAAAGTGCAAGTTTATGCTGGCAAAAATTATGACAATGTCAATACTACACCGACTAATGTTGTCCTTGCCTTGTGTGACGATTATCTAAATAAAGGACATACGGTTTGCACAGATAATTGGTATACCAGTTTGGATCTGGCACGAAAACTACTAGCAGGACAAACTCATCTCATAGGCACACTTAGAAAAAATAGACGAGGTTTACCTCAAACAGTTGTCCAAACCAAACTGAAGACAGGAGAATTCTCAGCTCAAGAAAATGACGACGGAATAACAATTATGAAATGGAAAGACAAGCGGGATGTACTGCTGCTGTCTACTAAGCACTCCGTAAGTTTCAGAAGAATAACTAAAAAAGGAAAAGAAAAAATTAAACCGAAGATTGTGGTAGATTATAATCATGCAAAATCAGCGGTTGATCTGTCAGACCAAATGTCCTCTTACACGACCCCTCTTCGGAAGACAACGAAATGGCCCAAAAGATTGGCGATGGAGTTATTATTGAATACAGCGATTGTAAATTCATATATTTTATATAAATTAACAACCAAGAAGAAGCTCTCTGTCGTCCAGTTTAGAACCGCGTTGGTTGACTACCTCGTGCATACAGGAGTCCCGAAAACTAGTGCCTCCTCTAGACCTAGGCGAGTAAAGCATGAATTGAAGAAAAGGCAAGGATTGGCCTCTGCCTGTCGTAAATATTGTGTTAGGTGTTATAAAGAAAACTGTGCCCAATTTGGAAGAGTTCATGCTCGAAATAAAACCAAAAGAGTGGTAACATACTGCGAAGATTGCCCGAATGAGCCACACTATTGTATCAGCTGTTTCAATTTAGACCATAGATATGTTTGAGTTTAAACGTGTTTGAACATGATGATTGATGTAGATTTGATTTATTATTTTGCCAATGCCAACTTAAATATGAATAAAAGCAATTAAAACATTTACCTATAAATTTTATTTGCAAAAACCAACTATTTTTGTAATCACTCTTTTGTTTTCGAAACTTCCACTTACAAACTTGATATTTCTCAAAATGTAAGTAAAAGTATCAATGCCATCATTACAGTTATAATTTACCAGGCCTTGTCAACCATACTACATACAGTTTAACATCAAAAACGTGGCTGACGACGAAAAATCGCGCTTTCAAAACAAGCATATTCCGTCAGCCACATATGGCTGACACGGCCCAATTGGTTTGGAAAATGTCAGCCATATGTGGCTGACGAGGCATTATATGTGTTAACTGAGTAAAAAAGATGTTTTAGACCATAGTTAGCTAAATATTCCTATTTAAGAGTAAACTACGAGCGTTATTAATTATTTCATGCACGTATGTTTCATTAATTCTGGTGACGGCAAATCCTAACCTAAAAAGAAACATTCATATTTTTTGAACTTCGTGGCGTTTAAATTGCCGAAATGACTATTAGACATTACTTTCTAAACTTACGGGAAGTATTTCTACTATATCTTATAACTATACATATACTTTCATCATCAGGTTTTTAAATGTATGGAAGGTGGGCATTGTTCTTTGAAAATCTTTTTTCACATACAGCGCCATCTCTGATACATAGCATGCACTACAAACCAATATTTTAAGTAGATGGCGCAGATGCGTGATACATTGTTTGACAGCTACTCATTGTTCTCTGCTCAGTTAATTTCATGTGACAAGCGCCATCTCTGATACATAGCATGCACTACAAACCAATATTTTAAGTAGATGGCGCAGATGCGTGATACATTGTTTGACAGCTACTCATTGTTCTCTGCTCAGTTAATTTCATGTGACAAACCGGTATTGTGTTTACAGTGAAATTGTGAAAAAAAAGTAAAAAAAAAGTAAAAAAAATAAGTTATTCGTTTCCTAACATTTCAATTGGAAATCATTAAATCAATCACGTGTATTGTGCAAATTTTTATTCAATTTCAACAGCAGGCATTTGTCTTTAAGGTGGTAAGTTGAACTGTGTAAATTATGTGGATCGTGCATTTGAGGTTAAATTCACCACTCTGTCCATAGTCCAGAATGCCTAGAGGACGACGTGCGAACATCGGCCGCCGCACAAGACATGCAAGCCAGCAACAAGTGTATTCACAGAACTTAAGCGAAGAAAGACAAAATATAATAAGAGCAAATGCCCGATTGAGACAACGCGTGAGCACACGAAGATCATTGGCATCATACAATCGCTTGGCATTCCAATATGATCCCACTGCGAACTACAGTGATGATGAAAATTTAGATATTGGACCAATGACGACTATATGCCGATATTGCAATGCGTTAAAGTTCAAAAGAGAAACGGCTGGATTGTGCTGCGCAAGTGGAAAAGTCAAACTGGATCCATTACTTACACCACCACAGCCACTGAAATCATTGTTCGATGGAAGTGATCCCGATTCCAGCCATTTTCTTCAACACATCCTTGAATACAATAACTGCTTTCGCATGACTTCCTTTGGAGTTAATATCATTCGAGAAGGCGGCTTCATGCCGACTTGCAAGGTAAAAGATACAACACACATAACCAATCACTCACACCAACACAATGAATTGCAACACTTAACAACTACATATACACCACACACTACACCATCACACGATCAGAAGTTACACCGTATTCTTCAACAAATGATTGTTTGCAATTACAGATACAAGGACAAATATATCATTCGCATGGTTCAATGGTGCCAACACCAGATGAACCGCATCAATTTCTGCAAATATATTTCATTTCGTCGATGGTGGATCAGCTGAATGTGCGGTGCAATATACTGGGAACACAACAGTTAAAGAGACAAATTATTGAACAGTTGCAAGCATTTTTTCACGCTAATAATGCTGTGGTTAATATGTTCAAAACAGCATTGGAACGAATGCCATCGGATACGCACAAATTTGTCATAAGAGCGGATTGTACCCCAACAGGTGAACATGTGCGAAGATTCAATGCACCCACCGTTAATGATGTTGCTGCAATTATTGTTGGCGATACAACTAAATCGCGAGACATTGTCGTTCAGCGAAGAAGCAATATCATGCATCGTGTAAACGAGACACATCGTTTGTACGATGCGTTACAATATCCAATCATTTATTGGCAAGGGCAAGACGTATACGACATCACGTTGAAGATGGTCGATCCAATTACAGGTACAATATTCACACACTAATTATTGCTATTATTGGTTTCCATTAACAATTCATTTAATTTTGCATTTTCAGGCGTATCAACGAACAAAAATCTAAGCGCAATGAATTACTATGCATATCGTATGATGATTCGTACACATGAGGAATGTCATTCTGAAGTGTTCGCAGTCGACATGTATGTCAAAGTCGAGACCGAACGTTTAGCGTTCATCCGATTCAATCAGGCAAAGCTACGATCTGAGGACTATATACACTTGCGTGATGCTATTCATTCAGATGGTGATGTTCAGAATATTGGACGTCTGACGATTCTCCCATCATCTTATATCGGAAGCCCACGCCACATGCACGAATACGCTCAAGACGCTATGACGTACGTGCGAAATTATGGAACTCCGGATTTATTTATTACGTTCACATGCAATCCGAAGTGGACGGAAATTGAACGTGAGTTGGAACCGGGCCAAAAACCGCAAGATCGCCATGACATAATCGCCAGAGTATTTCAGCAAAAACTCAAGGTTATGATGGATGTGCTTACTAAGTATCGAGTTTTTGGTGACACACGTTGTTATATGTACTCGGTGGAATGGCAGAAGAGTGGACTACCGCATGCTCATATCCTAATTTGGTTGCTGAACAAATTACATTCGAATGAAGTGGATGACATCATATCAGCTGAAATTCCTGATCCAGTCACTGATCCCCATCTACACGACATTGTGACGACACAGATGGTGCATGGACCGTGCGGTGCATTAAATCCATTATCGCCTTGCATGGCTGA
The DNA here is from genome assembly GCA_961205895.1 of Mythimna pallens. Lineage (NCBI taxonomy): Eukaryota > Metazoa > Arthropoda > Insecta > Lepidoptera > Noctuidae > Mythimna > Mythimna pallens. The sequence goes on from OY540824.1 coordinate 6,065,049, forward strand.
TGGAAAAAGCACAAAACGATATCCGCGACCGTTAGTTGCTGAAACAGTCACAGGGAACGATGGATATCCAGTTTATCGTCGGCGTTCAAAAGAAGATAAAGGTCGAACTATCAAAGTTAAAGTTCAAAATCAAGAGATTGAGGCCGGAAATGAATTCATTGTACCATATTGCCCGCTGCTATCACGAATTTTCGAAACACATGCAAACGTTGAGAGTTGTCATTCGGCCAAATCAATCAAATATTTGTGCAAGTACGTCACAAAAGGCAGCGACATGGCTGTGTTTGGTATTGCGTCGGAAAATGCGAATGACGAAATCAGCAACTTCCAAATGGGCAGATACGCCAGTACTAATGAAGCACTGTGGCGATTATTGTCATTTCAAATTCATGAAAGATATCCCACAGTTGTACATTTAGCAGTGCATTTGGAAAATGGCCAAAGAGTTTACTTCACTGAGGCTAATGCGGCACAACGAGCTGAGAGACCACCATCGACAACATTGACTAGCTTCTTTGCAATGTGTGAAGCAGATCCATTCGCAGCGACGCTGATGTACGTTGAAATGCCCAAGTATTACACTTGGAATCAATCAACAAAGAAATTCCAACGTCGCAAACAAGGAACCCCAGTTCCAGATTGGCCACAGGTGTTTTCCACTGATGCACTAGGTCGCATGTATACTGTTCATCCTAGAAATGATGAATGTTTTTATTTGCGACTGCTGTTGGTAAATGTACGTGGACCAAAATCATTTGCGTATTTGAAAACTGTGAATGGCCACCAATGCCAAACATATCGAGAAGCATGTCAACTATTGGGTTTGCTGGAGAACGATTCTCATTGGGATTTAACACTTGCGGATTCAGTTGTTTCATCAAATGCGTACCAAATACGAACGCTGTTCGCAATTATCATCACCACATGTTTTCCTTCACAACCAATTCAGTTATGGAACAAATACAAAGACGACATATGTGAAGATATCTTGCATCGCTTGCGCATTCAAACGAATAATCCTGACATCCAAATAACCGATGTAATCTACAATGAAGGATTGATTCTGATTGAGGATCAATGCTTGACTATTGCAAACAAGCTACTGATTGAAGTAGGAATGATTGCGCCAAATCGATCGATGCACGATGCATTCAACCAAGAATTAAATCGAGAGCTGCAATACAATGTTGATACATTGCAGGAATTCGTTCGAAATAATGTGCCGTTGCTGAATGAACAGCAAAAACAAGTATACGAAACATTAATGCAAGCGGTGGACAATAATACTGGTGGTCTATTCTTCCTGGACGCACCTGGAGGAACAGGGAAAACATTTGTCATTTCATTGATTTTGGCCACTATTCGATCAAGATGTGACATAGCTTTGGCGTTAGCATCATCTGGAATTGCGGCGACTCTTCTAGATGGCGGTCGTACTGCACATTCTGCGCTTAAGTTGCCACTCAATTTAAACACAATTGATACTCCAACATGCAATATTTCCCGATCCAGTGCAATGGGAAAATTGTTGATGCAATGCAAGCTCATTGTTTGGGATGAGTGCACAATGGCACATAAGAAATCACTTGAAGCACTTCACACTGAAGGATCTTCGGCGAAATAACAACATCTTTGGCGGCTTGATGATATTGTTGGCAGGCGATTTCAGGCAGACGTTGCCAGTAATTCCCCGTGGAACGCCTGCAGATGAATTGAATGCTTGCCTGAAGGCATCACCTTTATGGAATAACGTAAAAACACTATCGCTAACCACTAATATGAGAGTTCAACTTCAAAATGATCAAAGTGCTGCACAATTTTCCAAACAATTGTTAGCTGTTGGAAATGGAAAAGTCCCAGTTGATGCGACATCTGGATTAATTACTCTTACCAATGACTTTTGCCGATTTTTAGCTCTTATTGAAAATGTTTTCCCAAACATTAGTGAGAATTATCAAAATTATTCTTGGTTAAGTCAACGAGCAATTCTTGCCGCAAAGAATAATGATGTACACGCACTGAATTTCACCATTCAATCAAAAATTGCTGGCGATTTGGTGACATACAAATCCGTTGATTCCATAACAAATCCCGATGATGTAGTAAATTATCCAACGGAGTTTTTGAACTCTCTGGAGTTACCAGGATTTCCACCACATAACTTGCAACTCAAAGTTGGTACAGTTATTATGATATTGCGTAATTTGAATCCACCGCGACTTTGCAACGGTACTCGACTTTCGGTAAAAAGACTTATGCCGAATTTGATTCAGGCAACCATTATTAACGGAAAGTACGCAGGTGAAAATGTATGTATTCCTCGAATACCAATGATTCCGACTGATCTTCCGTTTGACTTCAAACGATTGCAATTTCCAGTTCGCCTTGCGTTCGCAATGACAATTAACAAGTCGCAAGGCCAATCGCTTAGTGTTTGCGGGATAAATTTAGAAAATCATTGTTTTTCACATGGGCAGTTATACGTTGCGTGTTCACGAGTTGGAAAACCATCCGCTTTGTTTGTGTTAACGTCAGACCAAAAAACAAAAAATGTGGTTTACCAAAGAGCACTTCAATGAAACGGATAATTTGCGGACACGTATAACGCTTCGATTCAGTATTTACTTTGGATTCACTTTCATTTACTTAGAGAAGTTCAACTAAATAACACTTCATTTTTGTAATCGAAATGAATTCATTACTGTTGTGAAATGAAATAAAATTTTTCCTTTTCAAATATAAAACAAAAAAAAATTTTTCTTCTTCTTTTAATCACCAAACGAAATGTTACATAAAACGAAGCCATCTGGTGGCGAAACGGAGTTCGCCGGGTTTGCTAGTTAGTTTTTAAATTTGATTTACTGCAAATTATACTTTAAACCAGACCAATAAGTCATAAAGAGTATCCTTAGAGTTAGATAAGAAAAAAAACGCATGCAGAAGTTGAACTATGCACTGTATTAATAGAAAATTTAGTAAGTGCGAAAGAGATAAATGTAATTTGCTTTATACTTAATTTTTTGTCGAAACTTGAAACTACAAAGGAGATTGGGCAAGTTACTATGCACAGTATGTTATTTGGCCCTAGTAGCGGTCGTCCTCATTTAACGTGGTTTTTAGAGAGATAACATTAAAACAAATCGTATTTAAAAACTTATTTTTTTTTATCTATCTTAGTTTTAAAGAAATTAGGGAAATCGAGAAAAAGTCATAGAAACCATAGAAATATATTATCTCATAAATTAGCACTAAATTATCATTCAATCCTTTACGGTATGATGGGAAAAGCACTAAAAACATGAATAAGTTAACTACAATGTAAATAATCATACCCTTATGGATGAAATCATTACTTTTTTGTAATATCAAGATAAATATTTTCTAACGAATTTCTACATGGTCGCATTTCTTTTCAGTGCTAAATTGTTACTTACAATACTAACTACCCACCACACAAAAATCAGATGCTACGGATACAAGACTCCATAAATATTCAATCTCAAAGTTTGGAGTCAGGGTTGTCAGTCACACGCTAGTGCCTGTCAGTTTTCAACGAGCAAAGTTTTTTATGTTGTTGCTCTTTAAAAACTGACAGGCACTTATTGATTACAGGTGATTAACAATTTAAATTATATTCATTTTTAAAATGTGTTTATTAGTTGCAAAAGCTGGTTTAAAATTATGTAAGGAATCGAAAATTTAAATGCTTCTATTTTTCTAATGATTGAAGTCAAAGTTCTTTATTTCTTCGAAGTATAGGTATTCTCATAGAATACTTTATAATGTCAAGCTGAATGTTCGGACAAACGAATATTTTATGTGTAATCAAAATCTAGAGTGACTTATAACTTTACCTTCGATGAAGGTTATTATGTGGAATTGGGAAGGGGTCCACCCTCGTCAGGCAATTGCCAAAACCCCAATTCCTATACATAGTATCTGGAGAAGCGGGGGTGAGGTGTCATGGAGCCGTCAAAGACCCATGGCACTGCTTTGCCTCAGCAGAAATTGACCCATTCTGCTGGGGGATGTCCTTCTGGGCCCCGACCAGAGGACTTAATGCAAGGGGGGAATGAGGGCGCCAACCCTCATTCTGGTCAGCGAGTGGCAGAAACGATTACTAACGACGACAAAGGCATGAATATGGATATGAAATCGCTTACGAAACTGGAAATATACACTCTTTTAGTCGAGAAAGCCCGTTCAAATGGACTGAAAAACAGGCCTACAGATCTCGATACTGATGAAAGAAACATGGTTGTGTTAAATGCTCTCTTTCCAAATGGTATTCCTAACAGTGTTGACGTTCAAAATAAAAAAATCAAAGAAAACCTTTCAAAATTTATTAGCAAATGCGAAAAACTCTACAATGACAGCAAAAGAAATTTAAAACGATTCCGTGATAAAAATAAAGATTGGCTTGCTACTAATTTTAATATTGAAATACCGAAATTTGAAAATAATTTACGATTAGATGTTGATACATTAACTTCGGAAACTAGTAATTTTCCTACAAAAGAATCTTTGAATCCCAAGAATCCGGAACCGTCGACTTCCTCATCTATCACTCCATTATTAAGTGCATCGACACCATATGATAATCTCAGTGACCGTCAAAAACGTCGTTCAAGAAAACAGCTTGAGGAATCGCTTGAGGAATAACCCCAACCAAAAATTATTAGAGCTGTATCTAGAGTTTTAACTGATACTGAAACCAAAGAAAAGTTAAAAAAAAGTTCTGCTCAAGAATTAGAATTTGTAATAAACGAATGCTTGAAAAGTCCAATTAGGTCTAAAAAGATTGCGACCTCAATAAAAACTAAAGAAGAACCCACCAGACCTTACACACCAGATGAAGCCCTCAGTTTAATAATTGATAGGAAATTGACTGTAGATGATTATACTTTCATGCAACGTGATTTAAAAGAAAGAGGATTTCCAGCTTATCCCCCATACTATAAAGTAAGTTTAGCAAAAAAAATGTGTTATCCGGAAGAAGACATAAACGTTACAGATAGAGAAGCAAGTGTTTTGCAAAATAATAGAGGCGAGTTCATTACCTATAGGTGTATTATCGGAACAAGCAGGCGAATCTAGGAATAAATTTTGGCGCTACGATCGTCAACACCATACAAGAAAATTAGATAGGAAAACCACCATCACCGATTTATTTCACCGAGCGCTGGAATCATCCGATCCTTATTTATCGTCATTAACACTCGGTACTCGACAAAAACTAAAAAGTCCTCGGCCAATACCTACTAAGGCTCTTCGTATCTTAAAAGAAACCAGAGATAATGTAAATATCAACCCAGTGGTGGAGTACTCCAATAGCGTTGAAGATATCGTCGTACTAACGACAAATGAAATATTAGTTGATCCTGATAATGAAGATGAATCATAAAACTATAATAATAAATTTAATAATTTGAGTAACCTGTGTTTTTTTTTTAGCCTATAGAAATGAGACATTTTTCGACTTAATAAAATAAAAAAGTTCGTTGAAATACTTTCAGGAGTTATGGCGTGATGCGCCTACAAACATATAAACAGATAAATAAACGATCAGGAAAAAAACTGATTTGATTTATGTGGTCTTAGGGCTTTTAAATTTTTCCTAAATATGTATATTCAACTCACACACCTCTGCTAGGTAGGTACAGTTTTATAATAACAAAAAAAAATATATACTCATTTTAGAATCTCTATTTTGAAATCGATTAAAAACTTTTTGTGCCAACCCTATTTCCATAGAAATCTTTAAAAAACTTAGAAATAGCTTATCTCAGAGATCTCGCTAGATATACGCTTAATATTTTGCCAGTTTGTAGATACGCTAATTACGGTTATTCTGTAGGTAAAAAAAAATGCGACCATCTAGCCGTTATTTTTTTTTCATTAATTTTCTGTAATTTACAAAATATTTTTTTTCTTTATTTCCTGTGTGATGGGAGACTTGCAATTTTCACATTTAATATGTGTGTAGTAGGACTATTATTCTACATACTATTAAGGAAGGATTAGTGTCCCGTTTTTCTAGAAACGTAAAAAGAAGTTGCCGTTGAGGTCAATGACCTTACAAAAAAAAATGTGTATTTTCAAAATTAAGGTAATTTTTTAAACAGTTATTATTAAAGATGATTAATTATCACTTAAGCTATTGAAATCAAACAGAAAATGAGGACGACCGCTACTAAGGCCAAATAACATACTGTGCTATGGCACTTGGTTGCGCAACTTTTGACACAGTATAGTAGTGAAAATTGGACACTAAAAAAGGATAGTGTCATGCTTTAAAACAAGGTTAAATTCAAAATGATATAATTTGGGGTTTTTGAAAAAGAGTAAGTTGAGTATTGAGGTTATGTTATATCTCAATACAGTTCGTTTAGAAACCCTGCATCCGGGCCATGGAATTAGTTGCCTCTCTGATTTGGTGGCTAGGCAGTGGTAAAAAAAAAACAATCTGACAGCGCCACATATTGTTTTAAGTCTAGATTAAATCACCATGGATGTAAAAACGTTCTAACAATTCACTTCATAGCGACACACAAAATGAGTCAAATCGCTCAATGTAGTAAATGAACGTGGAAGAATCCTAAAACTCAACTCGACACGAAATTACATTTGTCAGCAGAGAAAAGCTAAAAATAATATTCTCGTCTTGTCGGCAGTTAACACGGTAAACGATATTTTGTTTGACAGAAGTGTTGTGACACATCAATTGACTACTGCGTTATAACATTATCGATTATATCTTAATTGTTTTATTTTTGCCCAAAAATTGTTCTTAACGAAAGAAATATTAACATAATTAAAGAAAAATAATAATTTTAATATTTTTTTTTGTTGCGAATGTAGATATTTTAGTTTACCCACGATTTACGTTAATATTTAATCGATCGATTATAACTGAGAAAGGAGTCTTATTTTTATTTATTTGGGACAAAAAACAGTTATACAATACAGAATCAATATACAGTAGTTTTATCATAAAAGTAAAAAAAAGTATAACCCACACCATAAGAGTCGCTTCACTATAATGGAGCTAATGACGTATTTATTGTATTCAATACTAATTAAAATGAAAATAGAAACCCCACAAATGATTTCAATGAATTTAAGTAAAAAAACAATAAAAATAATAGTTATGAATTATACAATAACTCAAATGGATTACGCGTCAAAAAGTGAATCTATAAGTGCCCAATCTCCTTTAAGTCAGTGTGTCGCTACAATCAGAGGCATGAAAGTTCCGAACAAATCAAAGATTCGAAATTGAACCATTAGCTAGCGCCATCTATCGACCCAGGATTCCAGTTTTAAAACTGGTTTTTATATGAATGTGTCTAGATGGCATTAAAACTTTAGGCTCTTCATACTTTTTCGCAAATAAAAGAAATTAATATTTATAAAAAATCAGAAGTGATGGTGAGGTATTGATTGATGTTTCGAGACTCATCGCATTCAGTCGTGCTCATCAATGCAATAAATATCTAATAAATTAATATTCGCGTAAATAGTGACCTAGTTTTTAGTGTACTGGCGTTTCATACAGACACGTTTTTAAAAGTGCAGTGCTGACAAATTAAGAAACATGGATTGATTGGATTATTATATCATCTAAAATATGGAAGGCAGCCCCTTCAATTGGAGCGGTTTAACGCGACGCAGCCCTCCCCCAACACCCACACCGGTGCAGCCCCAGCAACCTAGACGTGAACGAGCCCAGGAAGAAGAGAAAATGGAGGTAGTTTCGACTCCTGAGATCCAAAACTGGTTGGGATCTATTGAGCAGCACTTAAATGAGGTATGTCTTATCTCTTCTGAGGGAAAACTAAACTCGGATCAGAAGTTAAAAATAAGTAATCTTTGCCGAAAAGTTATGAAGTTTCGCAACTGGGTGTTCAATATCAGTCATTAAAACATAATGCCGTGAAGACCCATAACTCGCTGAAAATGTTATCCGAAGACCGAGACCTAAAGGATTGTGTATTGGAAATGAACCGGACGATTAAAGAAACGTGTGGAACCCGGGAAACACCCGCCGCATCTTTTGCAGATATGGTTAAGAAAGGGTCCAAAACAGCTTTGTTCGTCCAATACTTTTAGCTCTGTGGCGATTTATATCGCGACAACACGAAGACCAGTGACGAAACGAAGAACATCGTCCAGAAGATTATCTGCCCTGGTGACATGAAGCTTAAAGTCAGAGGAGTACGTAAGATAGGGAAAGGAGGACTGATAATTAACACAGAGACTAAAGAGGATTTAGACAAGCTCAAACAAACAGTCCAACTCGCTTCATCAGGGCTTACCATCGATGACCCTAAAAAACGCAAACCTCGCATTACAGTTATGGGGGTTCCGGCATGCATGTCTGAAATTGAGGTTTATAAATGCATTTATGAACAAAACCTGGCCGACAAACTGCCAACAATAACCAAAGATGCATTCTTGGCCTCAATAAAACTTAGCCACAAATCTGGTAGGAAAGAAGCTGAGAACTGTAACTACATAATAGAAGTTCCAGCCGCTATTCGAAAGGCGCTCATCACACAGGATAGATTATTTATTAATTGGGCGTCCTGTCCTGTACGAGACTTAACTCTAGTAACGAGATGTTACAAGTGTCAGCAGTACGGTCATAAGGCAAAATCGTGCAAAGTCGCTTCTCCTACATGTGGACACTGCGGTGAAGAAGGACACACACTCCAGGACTGCACAAAAAAAGCTGACTCGCCAAAATGCGCAACATGTTTGCGTTTTAAAAAACCTGCCAACCACAGGACGGGAGATCCATCCAGTGTCCTGCTAAAAAATCAGCCGAGAACAGGTACATTAACTCGTTTGATTTTGAAGGCGCCTAAGAGCGTCACATATTTGTTTATATTTTAGCCTTAGTTACTGTTTTTATATTTTTATATTATGGATAATTACTTATTGACCGATATAGATAACACATTTGTAACGGTTTCAAAACAATGTAAGGTTGAGGAGTGTACACAATATCTTTCCGATACTCAAAAGTCACTTCCCATACTAACACAAAACATTCGCAGTATTTATAAGAACATAGATAGCTTTAACATTTTTCTTCATAGACTTAACTTTGACTGTGATATAGTGGTACTGAGTGCTGGCTGTGTAATCGTCAGGACCACCTCCCAGTAATACCGGGGTACAATTTATCATATACCAGAATTAACAATAATCAAAATGATGGTGTGGTTGTTTATTGTAAAACATCATTAAAGGTCGCAGTTGAAGAATTTACCCTAAAAGACTGTATGTGTAATTGCTTGGTCATCAAAATTGGTACAACTACAGCAATAATAGCTATGTATAGATCGCCTTCCGCTAGAAATTTAGACATTTTTCACGCTTCCTTAAACCGAATTTTTCAAGAACTGTGCTCGTTTAAGAATGTTATACTAACAGGTGATATTAATATAAATATTAACTCTGAATGCTTCGATGCAGCGACGCGACCCAAGACTATCTTAATATCTGCTCATTCCATGGTTTTCTCCCCGCACATACTTTACCTACTCATCAAAGTGGTTCCTGTCTCGATCATATGATGATCAAATCTAGCTTATCGTACTTAACGCTTGTTACTAACTCGACAATTACAGACCATCACGCTGTCCTACTGCACCTAAATCTAACGCTGCCTAAGCAAAATCGACCTCGGACCAAAACGAAATTAAACACAAATAAACTCGAATATGATTTACGCAATCTTGACTTTAACCCAGTTTACAATACTGCTGACGCTAATTTTGCTTTATCGTACTTAATAAAACATGTTCAATTTGCAATATTACGTAACACGACTATTTCTTCCGTAAACAAGAAACTGTATAACATTAAACCTTGGATCACTCCGGGCTTGATTCGGTGTATAAGACAGAGAGATAAACTTCATCAGAAAGCTAAGAAAAACCCTGACAATCCTATCATTCAAATCTCCTATAAAAGATACAGGAATTCTTGCAATAAACCTCCTAAAGAACTTAAAAAATAACTACGTTAAAACTGAATTAAATAAAGCAGGAAACAACAGTAAGCAACTTTGGAAACATATTAAAAATGTCACTTATATGGCAAAAAAGCATGAATCTAATTCGAATTTATTGCATATTAATCCCTCACCTCTTTCATCAGCTAACCATGTTAATAACTTTTTTGTAAATGTTGGGAAAACTCTTGCCAAACAGATTTCAACACAAGACTGTGTCCAAAGACCTCCACTTGATTCAAGAAATAGGTGTGCCCTAAATTCTTTTGGCCTACTAGATACTGACGAAGACGAAGTTACTCGAATCATTTGTGGACTAAAAGATGACTCTGCAGTAGGATGGGATAATATTAGTAATAAGAACCTTAAACTCTGTAAACATAATTATCCTTGTTTCACCTTTGACGCATATTTCGTATCTGTATCAGGGATGTTGCGAACATTCGCATCTGCATCCGTAAATGCGGAACATCCGCATTGATTTGGACATCTGCATCTGCTTCCGCATCCGCATTAATCAATGCGAATGTTCATGCGGATGCGAATATTATACAAGTAGCGACAAGAAAGAAATTGGGCGGGGCCGGTGATTGACGCGTGCCGGTCGCACGTGACAATAACCAATGGGAGCGAAGAAATTGGTGACAAGATTCGACACGTTTGTTTGTTCTAGCTAGTGCATCATTTGTTTCTTGCAAGTGAATAAATATTACGTGTTTGTTTGCGCTGTGAAGTGAAAGTGAACTACTTATCGTATCATAAAGATAGATAGGTATTTTTAATGTTGTTGTGATAGAAAACTTTATATTATATAAGACTAATATCCATAAGATCACAAGGTAAATTCTATTATATTACGCCGGTAATACGTTTTATTGTATTTGTATTTATTTTTCCAGTGTGATTCCCGTTATTGATAGTTTATCTAACTATTTAGTCAACAATGTCACCACCGACCAAAAGTAATGTATGGGATTATTTTGAACCAAATAAAGAAGACCAGGATAAAGCTGATTGTAAAATATGCAAAAAAAGCTACTCTCGCAAGGGCCGCACCACATCGTCTTTGAAAAACCATCTTAAGTCGATGCACTCAGAAGAATTTTCTACATTTGAGAACATTAGTAAAGAAAAAAAATTACAACAGATGAAATCTGACGCAAGTAAGTTTCATCATTTATAGTTTTAATTAATTAATATTTACTTGAGGCATTGTTTGGTTAGTATAATAAAAGCATAGTTTTAGTTGTGGTTTATTGGCTAAGTTTCCACTCAATATTATAGTTATTTGCTGTCATATAAAACGTCAGTTGTAAAAAGACTGATATATGTAATTCATTTATCTATTTAAAATACTTTTTTTATTGAAATCGTTTCAATATAAAATAACTTGTACATAAATATATATTTTTTAATATGATATTAAAATATGAATAGTGAATTACTTAACTTAAAAACTACTTGGCCGATTGCAAAAATTCTATCACCATTGAAAAGTGTAGCTTTTCTTCTTAGTGTAGCTTAGCTTCACGCTATATTTAATGTTAATGCTAGAAAACATTAGGGATCCTTCCTTATTATAAATATTTATAAGGAATAAACTCCTTTTATTTTTATTTTTTGCAATATAAGACATTTGATTTTGAAAGTTATTTACAAAAATATATAGAAAGGTTTTCTGGTGTTTTAAAATGTCCTCACTTGTTAATTACTTTTAAGTAAATAGTTTTTTATAACGAAAATTTTTATTCGTTTGTGTATTTTTCAGATAAAGTTACCACTCCTCTGCAAGAAGCAAAGAAACAACTTTCATTAGAGGAAGTGGTTCTAAAAGAAAAGAAGTGGGACGTCAATAATTTAAATTCTAAAAAAATTGATAAACTCATTGGAGAAATGATTGCACTTCAAAATTTACCGTTTAATTTTGTTGAAGGGCTAGGTTTTCGTAGACTGATGCAAGAATTAGCACCAAGATATAACTTTAGGGGACGCATTTTTTTTACAGATTTTGTATGCAAGGAATTATATAGCAAAGTGGCTCAAAAAGTTAAAGAATTAATCGAAAATTTTGATAACATGTCGTTTACGTCTGACATTTGGTCGGATCCTAGCTCAAACGCTTCTTTGCTTAGCCTGACTTGCCATGGAATTGCAGAAAACTTTGATAGATCATCGATAATATTGAAATGTGAGACATTTGACGGCCGTCACACTGGTGACATAATTGCTGAAAAATTCAGTAACATGCTTTCTGAATGGAATATTAAAAAAGAACAACTGCATTGCCTAATCAGAGATGAAGGGTCTAATATGAAACGAGCCGGGCGATTAGCAGCATTAAATGATATAGACTGTACTGTTCACAAGATACAACTAGCTATCCGTAGTTGTTTAGGTTCTCAAGAAAACATAAATATACTAAAACAAAAATGTAAGAGAATTTCGACCCATTTCAATCACTCTACCATTGCCCAGAAACAACTGCAATCAATTCAGGCCAGACTGAATCAACCGCACCTGAAAGTGTTTCAAGATTGTGTAACGCGATGGAACAGTACATTCTACATGTTCGAGCGTTTTTCAAAGGTAAAGGATGCTCTGAGTCTTTACATGAATGATAATGAAATTGACCCTATTCTACCAGAAGAATGGAAAATGATTGAAAGTTTCATTCAATTACTGGGACCTTTTAAGGAAGCAACGCGGGAACTGAGCAGCTCTTGTGCTCTTATTTCATCTGTGATACCGATAATACAAATGCTTGAAAAAAAAGTTGATGACTATTTAACAAGATCGCAAGAGTTTGATCCGATTCGTCAGGCTGTTACGACTTTGAAAAACGAACTTTCAACAAAGTTTTCTAGCTTGGGAGAAAACAATTTATATACCATCGCTACCTACTTAGATCCTCGCTATAAGCACAAATTTTTCTCACCGGTGACTGAAGAAAAGATTAAAGATGACATTTTAAAAATGATAAATACTGAGAATGACAATTTTGAATCTGTTAATACCAATGCCAAAAGGGCTAAAATAATTAAAATAACTGATTGCACGGAAAATGATACGGAACAACTAGGAACAGGGACTTCAGGTTTCAACAAAAAGCCATGCTTACAAAACGACCTGGCTATGATGTTAGATTCATCGAGTGAAGACGAGAGTCAAGATGAGCCAGAAAATGGTAGCATTGAAGCTGTATTCAAAAAAGAGTTACTTGCTTACCGTACTAAAAAAAGAATAAATGTGAATGAAAATCCTTTAAACTGGTGAAGTGTACATCGAGGGGAATTTAAGGTATTATCGCCGATAGTACGAAGATTTTTATCTGCTCCACCGGGCAGTGTTCCTAGCGAACAACTATTTAGTAGCGCGGGATTAATTTACGAACCTCTGCGTAACAGACTTGAATTAGAAAAGGCGGCAATACTACTCTTCATCAAGTATAATGCTCCTATTTTTAAATTCAATTACTGATATAAAAAACAGTAGGTGAAGTTTAAAAAATTTGTTACATTATACATTACTTATATTTAACATAAAAATAAGTACTTAATTATGTTTGATTACAATAAAAATGTTAATAATTACGTTGTCATTGTTTTAATTCTTCATTAATAGACTTTATTTACATAATATCTTATACATCCGCATCCGCATCTGCATCCGCGGATGTGAGCCTGCTAAACTCCGCATCCGCATCCGCGGATGTGAAAATATCGGCATCTGCAACATCCCTGATCTGTATTTCCGAAGGAATTTTCCCTAGACTTCTGAAAAAAGCAGTTGTAATCCCTGTTTTTAAATCCGGAAACAAAGACTTAGTAAATAATTATAGGCCAATATCGATACTTTCCTCAATTTCAAAAATACTAGAAAAAATATTAACACGTTCAATGCCGTAGGAAAATTGTCATTTTTACCAAAAATTAACTTGATGTTCATTTGTTTATTATGTCAAAATTTGCATAGAAAACTATTTTTTTTCAAAATCAAAAATACTGTTTTTTTTTATTGTCAAAAAACTTCACGCGGGCACCGATGACCCCCACGGCGCGTGCGTAGAGAAATTCAACAATTCGTTATCGTGGCGCCGCGTCGGTCACCTTGCCGGGCCTCTCGCCGCCCGCGCGCGGCTTGCGCTCGCGCGTCAATACGTCTGTGAGAGTTGAACAGAGAGCAGTGAGTTTGTTTTATGCGGGCAGTTTTGACTAAATTGGAGACGTTGTTGTTCACAAAATTATGTTACTTTGTATTCCACAATGGATAATAACGATTTAGAAAATAATCCGATGGATTTTGAAGTAGATTTCGGCGATTTGGAGTTGACTGAAGAAGACTTGAGACAAATTTCTATTTTGGAATCTGTTACGGTCCCCGGGGCTGATGATAGTAGTGACGATGAGGTGCTACATATGCCAGGCAAAAAGAGACGCCTTATTCTCAATTCGGACAGCGACACCGACTCTGTTGAAAATTACGTTAGAAACAATATACCTACGAGTACCTATTCAAACCGATGGCATGTGCCAACTAGTCAAACGGCTCGTGTGATCCCATTTACTGAACCATCTGGTAAGTGTCTGGATTTTAGTTTTCATTCTATTGTTTTTAATTTTTTAGGGTTCCGTAACCAAAATATGCCAAACAGTAGGTGCTAACTAGTAGGTAAGTATCTAGGCAAGGTTTTTGTATTTTTTGTATTGTTCTCTGAATTTTGGGGTTCCGCATCCAAAATACGCCAAACTGTATGTGCTGTGAGGCTATCACTTTCACTACATGCAAAATAATCCTACTAATATTATAACCGCAAAATTTTGTAAGTATGGATGGATGTTTGTTACTCTTTCACGTAAAAACTACTGAATGGAATTTGAAATTTACAATAATATAGCTAGAATAACACATATGCTACAATTTATGATAAGCTACTCGATACTAAACCTGCGCAGACGAAGTCACGGACACCAGCTAGTTATCTATAATCACAAGTTGTAACTGTCTTTGTGGCCCAATGAAAACTAATACACCGATTTTTAAAAAAATCTCCCTTTGGAAGATACATTATTCTTATGTGACATTGGCTACATTTTACTCTGTTTCTTTTATTTTAGGCATGAAGCATCCATACGCTGGTGCAATGTATAAAGCCGACCCAGAGGATTTCTTCAGTTTGTTAGTTACTGACGAACTTTTTGAAAACATCGCTGAAGAAACCAACTTATTTGCTACGCAGACTTTAACAGAGATTGACATCAAGCCCTCCTCACGTTCACATCAGTGGAAACCCACTAACAAAGTTGAAATGAAGCGTTTTTTTGGATTGATACTGTTCATGGGACTAGTGCGACTTCCAAAACTCAGTGATTATTGGTCTACAGATCCAATATTAGGCCATCCATTTCCCCGAACTGTAATGAGCAGGAACCGATTTGAATTGCTTCTGCAATATCTCCACTTTGCGGATAATGACAACACTAATCCGAATGACCGCTTAGGTAAAGTAAGATACCTGGTAGATACTTTGAACAAAAACTTTGCGGAATACTATTTACCTAAGGAGGAAGTATGTGTTGATGAAAGCATGATCCCATTTCGAGGGCGCATTATTTTTCGCCAGTATAATAAATCTAAACGGCATAAATATGGGATCAAACTGTTCCGCTGTTTATACAAGTTCTTTGGTATCCTGTTATACATGTCAGTACTAAAATTTCCTAGCACAAGATCTTACTGGTCACCAAAGTTTGGTTATGAACCCATTTCTTCAACAATGCCAATAAACAAATTTGAAAAAATAAAATTATCATTGCATTTCAACAACAATGAACTTCATAAGCCTATAGGCCATCCAGAACATGACAGGCTTTTTAAAATCCGCCCTGTAATCAAGCACCTCAATGAGAGGTTTGTTACAGTGCCAATGGACCAAAGACTTTCTGTGGATGAACAGATCATCATCATCTTCCTGCCCTTGTCCCGTGTTATTTGGGGTCGGCGCAACATG
The DNA here is from genome assembly GCA_961205895.1 of Mythimna pallens. Taxonomy (NCBI): domain Eukaryota; kingdom Metazoa; phylum Arthropoda; class Insecta; order Lepidoptera; family Noctuidae; genus Mythimna; species Mythimna pallens. The sequence goes on from OY540824.1 coordinate 6,081,080, forward strand.
TTTTTTTCTTCCATTCTGCCCTGTCACTCGTCATGCTATCATTAACTTCCTTTTCTTTCATATCACTCTTCACACAATCCATCCATCTTTTCTTTGGTCTCCCTCTCCAGATGTGTTCAACAAAAATAGGGCACTTCTTAAAACAATATCTGCCCAATAAGCCCCACAAATGGGGCTTCAAATTATATGTTCTGTGTGATTTGATGGGATATGCCCATAAGTTTGAGGTATATTCTGGACAAGAGAATTCAGAAAAACTCTCTGATGAACCAGATCTTGGTGCAACAGGTAATGTTGTAGTGCGTTTGCTTCGGGGAGTGCCAAGAAGGCTAAACCACATAATATACTTTGATAACTTTTATACCTCTTTGCCATTGGTATATTTTCTAGCTAAAGAAGGAATACATACTGTGGGGACTGTGCAACAAAACAGGATTCCAAATAATAAATTACCAGATAAAAAAGATTTTACGAAGAAATCTGTGCCCAGAGGTAGTTATGAAGAGAGTTTCTATGCTTGATGGTATAGATATGAGTTGTGTAGTATGGAAAGATAATAAGGTAGTAACCCTGCTATCTACTTATGCTGGAGCATTGCCTGTGGCTAAAGTAAACAGGTATGACAAGGCAAAACGAGAAAAAATTGATATTACTTGCCCATTTATTGTCCAAGAATACAATAAACACATGGGAGGAGTAGACCTCATGGACAGCTTTTTGGGTAGAAATCACATAACACTGAGATCCAAAAAGTGGTACCTGCGTATTTTTTTTCATTTATTTGATCTTGCAGTTATAAATGCTTGGATTGTTTATAAAAAAAATGCCCAGAAAAGGGGTGAACCTAAAAATAGTCTGCTTACAATGAGCCAATTCAGAAATGAATTGGCCTTTGTGCTTAGTAACAAAAGAACCATCAAAGATTCTAAAAGAGGGCGTCCTAGCAGCAGTACCCTAGAAGAATTGCTGTCAAAAAAAAGAAAGGGTTCTCCAGCTCCTCCACCTCCAAAAGACATAAGGAGGGATGGTTCTGAACATTGGCCAAAAGTAGGTGGGTCACTCAGGTGCAAATATCCTAAATGCAAAGGTTATTCCACAATTTCATGCAGTAAATGTTTTTTTTTTTTTTTTTTCGGTGGGAAAATCATCTTATGACATCCCCCGCCCTTGGGCGGGGCGGGAGATAGTGTCAGACTTTTACTGACTAAAAACCCACTCCTGTTCCTTCGTTGCCTTCGTCCCAAGACCCCGGGTTTCGCTTTCACACTACCCATGGCCCCAGTAGGCTTCGACCCTGCTGGGCCCCTACGATTTGCTGACATCTCCCTGAGGCGCGCGTGGAACAATACGCGCCGTCGACGACTTAGACTCGGTCCGGACGGTTACCGGACGGTCGGACGGCGGGCTACCCATTGCTCGCCGTCCGCAAGCCCGCGCCTACGGTGGCCGGAAATCGGGATCGGAATCCCGGCGGCGACTTGGGCGTGAGGAGCGTTGCCTCACGCGATCGGCCGCCTCCTTTGCTAGCATTACTGCTTCGCAGAAGGAAGCGACCGCCTGCCACTCCTCCTCGCTACGGACCATGGCCTGTACCAAGCCCCGACGCGAGAGATCGCCGCCGCCGATCGCCGCCACGAGGACACGGCGTTGCTCTGCCCAAGCGGGGCACACCTCCACCGTATGCTCCACCGTGTCCTCCGGGCGGTCCACACAGTGGCGACACCCGGTTACAATTGCTCCGGAGCCAATAAAAAGAATTATAAATGCAGTCGGCATCGTTAGTTATGACGAAGGGGTGTATATCCCAGCCGTTTCTAGAGTTGAAACCGATGATAGAGGTCGGTTCATCCCACAACCGCAGAATATACTGGTTTCATCGTTGAGACGGACAGTGGAAGCTCCAGCGAATCCAGCAACTCCCGAGCGTTATAGACGCCGTTTTATAGAAAATGCAGTAAATGTGGAGTTAATTTGTGCCTTAATAAGAATAATAATTGTTTTCTAAATTATCACCAAGAATAAAGAATGTACAAGGATATTCTAGTTTTATTTATTTAGTACTGAGCTAAATATGTAGAATTGCATGATGATGGATATTTCCATCATACAATTTTTTATTTATTTCATATTATTTATATATACCAGGATTTTTTAAAATATTTTTCCCTTAATCTAGAGCATGAATTACATCACCCTGATTTATTTCACAAAAATTTAAAAAATCATGCAAAGAAGGGTTAAAGCTCGACAAAATGAGTTCTGTGAAGCGAAAGTGTTTTACAATTGAAGAAAAAAGTGCAATATTACACCGATTAGAAGCCGGTGAATCAAATGCAACCCTCGCAAAGGAGTTTGGCGTATCTCATTCTACGATATCCAAAATAAAGAAGAATAAAGATAAGATCAAGCCGCTGTTTAATGCCAATATTTTGAAATGCAAACGTGTAAGGACTTCTACTCATGACAAGCTGGATAAGGCATTGTTACAGTGGTTCAAGCTTCAGCGCGACCGGGGAATACTCGTTAATGGACCTCTGCTACAAGAGAAAGCAAATTTTGCTAGACAGTTAGACATGCAAAATTTCACATGTTCCATGAGTTGGATAAACCGTTTTAAAGTAAGACACAACATCGTCAGTGGTAAGATTGCTGGCGAGTCTTTATCAGTTCAACAAGGTGATGTAGTCGATTGGTTAGAAAAGGTTTGGCCTCTACGTGCGCAATTTAGAGAGGATGAAATTTTTAATGCAGATGAGACCGGGCTGTTTTATAAATTAACTCCAGACAAGGCATTAAAATTTAAAGGTGAAAAATGTAAAGGAGGAAAATTATTAAAGGAGAGAATAACTTTGATGGTGGCAGCCAATATGAGTGGCACTGTTAAAAAAAAACTTCACGTAATTGGAAAATCTCAACGTCCCAGATGTTTTAAAAATGTACGGCATTTGCCAGTGGATTATGAGAGCAATCGAAGAGCCTGGATGACTTCTGACATTTTTAACAAATGGGTACGCGCATGGGATCGTGAACTTACGAAAAAGAACAAGAAAATCCTGCTATTAGTTAACAACTGTCCTGCACATCCCCATATTGAAAACTTGAAAAGCATAACCCTGGTGTTTCTCCCTCCAAACACGACATCAGTGTTGCAACCCATGGATCAAGGGATTATTCGAGCTTTGAAATCACATTTTCGTAAAAACCTTGTCCTGAAAATGATCCAGTTACTAGACGGCTGCGGAAGCAGTAGTGTTGAGTACCCAAAGATCACTGTTCTTGATGCTATTCTAATGATTCAAGATGCCTGGACCCAACTCAAGCAAGGGACAATTGTTAACTGTTACAAACACGCTGGTTTTGTCCGAAGCAATGTAGAAAGTACCATAATTTTGAACGCAGATGATTTTGACGAAGAAGACGACGTTCCGCTGAGCATTTGGGTGAGGGCAATTGATAAGCATCAGTTACCCATAACAAACGAGGACTTTGACCAATACACGTGTGTCGATGATGCTGTCGCCACTTGTGAAGAACCGTCTGATGAAAACATTGTGGAAAACATCATCGCCAACGACACGAATAGCAAAGATAGCGACGGTGATGATGACGAACCAGAGGAGATTCATCCAACCTTGAGTGTGTCTGAAGCTCTGAAGGCTGCGGAAACGCTCAATGTGTTTGTTCAGACTAACTTCGATGATGATCGTATGAAAACAATGATGTCACGAATTCAAAATGCTGTACGAAGTTCTTACTACCGAACAAAAGTTTGTCAAAAACAAACACAAATTACTGACTTTCTACGTTAGTAATACAGAGTTTTTCGTGTATTGCGTGTGTATTTTATCTCTTTGTATTACAGTACATTATGTACCTATTTGTAATTTGGAATGTTTAAGAACCATTAAAATAAAGCACATGTGATTCCTACAAAATTTTTTATTTACCTAAATAGGAAAATCAAACTTTCGCATTTATAATACATATGTATTCGTAAGTTAAGTACATATGTACTTAAGAAATAATCCTGCCGTTTTGTACGTCATCCGGTTAGTACGACATAGTATCGCCGGTCCCTTGAAGGTCGTTATATCCGGATTCTACTGTATGTTCTAATCGCGCGATGAACTTTAATTGCGCAATGTAGGATTAGTTCCTATGTGACGCTATAGATGTCGCTACAATTGTTTTTCACAGACAATTTGATACTTTCAGATACACCAGAAATATACCAATTTTACTCAACAAAATGAGTTTTATCAAGAGCAAGTTGGAATATGAGACTCAGAAAGTTTCTGCTTTAGTATTTCTTATTTTATAGTTATTCACTGGAAACTATTTCTTTCAGACACACAAGAAAAATAACACCTTTACTCATCAAAATGAGCTTTACCAACATGTTTGATTACTGGCATTATAAGGCTCTAGACATATTTACTACTTATCTTGGTAAAACTCATGATGATTATTTAAACACTGTTGTCCTAATATATCTGAAAGAAAACAAAATTGTCAGTGAAAAACAATGTAATTTTTTTATTTATTGTTTTTTTACTGACGATTTGGTTTCTTTCAGACACATAGGGACAACAACTTAAACTCAACATGAGTTTTACCAAAATGAATTAAGCATAGGAATGTTAAGTTAATGACACCTTTGCTTCGGTATTTTTTGACGTATCATTTTAAGACCATTTCAACTTAAAACTCAACAGAATGAGTGTATCACAATAAAAGAACAGTTATATGAGTAATATGAGGCTATGACAGGCTTTGGTATTTGTGAACTTGATAATTAATTTTCAGATGCACCAGAACAACAATTATTACTCACCAAAATAAGCGTTGTTGTTGCGAATATTTGCATTTTTTTTTCAGTAAGCGATTTAATCATTTAGACATTTCAAAACAACAACTTTGCTCAATAGAATGAGCTTTACAGGACGAGCTGAGTTGGAATATGAGGCTCAGTAAGTTTCCTTTTCGGTATTTCTTCATTTGTTTTTGACTGTCAATTTTGTTTCTTAAGGACAAACCAGAAAAATAACAACTTTACTCAACAGAATGAGCCTTAACAAGACAAGCAGAGTTCGAATGGCTCAGAAAGTTTCTCCTTTGGTATTTCTACATTTATTGTTTTTACTGACAATTTTGTTTCTTTTGGACACAACCAACAAACATAAAACAACTTTACTCGACAGAATAAGATTTATCAAGACAGACCAAGAGTTGGAATATAGGCAGGCATTTTCTGCTGAAGAAATACCAGATTTCTTCATTATTGTTTTTTATTGACAATTTTATTTCTTTCAGACACATTGGGAAAACAACCTTTACTCAACAAAATGAGCTTCACCAAGATGAAATGAGAATTAACATTCTTGCTGATCATTTTGGGACAACATCAACTTAAAGCTCAACAGAATAAGCTAATCAAGGTAGAAAGAAGTACTGGCATATGAGGATTGTGCTATAATCATTTTTTTTTTCAATAACTCTTACTCAACAAAATGAGCATATTCAACAAAGTGTACACCCCAAGACGACTAATTAATATCTCTGCCATGTCAAATAAAAATACTTGAGTGAGGTCCAGAACTGGCAAGATCATGACTTTAACAGCAAACTCTAAATGATTAGTTTTTTTTTTCAACTTAGTCTTGATTCCTGTTTTGTATTTTCTTAACCAGGGTCTTATGTTTTTTGATGAAAGTGTCTGCATGTAAGTTCTTCAAATTTTCGGGCCATGATACCCGGACATTCATCAAGCTAAGTTAAAGCTTGTGTCTGCATGTAACTTCTTCAAGTTTTTGGGCTATAATACCCAGACATCGATCAAACAAAGTCAAAGCTTGTGTCTGCATGTAACTTCTTCAAGTTTTGTGGCCATGATACCCAGACGTTGATCAAGCAAAGTCAAAGCTTATGTCTGCATATAACTTCTTCAAGTTTTTGTTCTATGATACCCGGGCGTTGATCAAGCAAAGTCAAAGCTTGTGTCTGCATGTAACTTCAAGTTTTAGGGCCATGATACCCTGACGTTGATCAAGCAAAGTCAAAGCTTGTGTCTGCATGTAAATTCTTCAAGTTTTTGAGTCATGATACCCGGACATTGGTCAAGCAAAGTCAAAGCTTTCTTGTGTATTTATCTGCATATTTTCTGTGGACAAAAGAAAGCAAAAATAAGTACCAAAGTCCCAATAAAAGAAACAAATGGGGTTAAACTGTACTATACCCGACAACGAGTTTTACGCTCATAATTTTATATTGGAAAGGCTTATGTCTAAAAAGTAATTATGCAAAGTCTCAATGTTAGGAAACATAGATTTTGAGAAAAAAAATTATGAAAATCGTAAGTTTTTCGTAATATTTGACGCCATTTTGACAGATTTCGTTCACTTTATACTTTGTTTGTAGGACAAAGGTATTAGTTCATACAGCCACAATGAATATTTAACAAAACACAAATTTTCTACTAAATATAGGCTCTCTGACTACGATAGATCAAGTTAGGTTAGGGTTATTTTTTTTTAAACCACCCAGAAAACGATATGTGCACAAATATTTGTAGACAATGGTAGTGCTCCCCGACAACAAAATTTTTTTTTTTCATTTTTTAATACATGAAAGTATACAATTGGTACTGTGGGGGTATAGTCCGAGGGGTTTAGGGTGATTCTCCTCCCTAAAACCCCCAAATCTGCCCCAAAAATGCGTAAAATGTACGATTTTGTGATTCCTAACCTCAAAATTTGAATCTTGAATATCTCCAAAAGTATGTTTCCTAGATTCGGGAGAGGGTTCGGGGGGGAGGGGACACCTCCCCTCCTCACCCCAAAAACCCATTATTTCGTTGTCCGGTATAGTACAGTTTTACCCACATATTCAACAGTACCATGTGATAACGAGCAAGCCTACAGTTATTATAATAGCACGAGTCCAGACTCCAAATTGCTACTAGGAAAATTCAGACAAAAAAACAATAATTATGCCCAACTGGGTTAAAAATTTAGGATATCACACCCAAATAATATTAAGGGCTAAACCCACATTTGCCCAGACTTTTAAGCAATATAATATCTCCTGCATACCAGGCTAATAATAATAATAATAATTTTATTTTCAGCCATAGTCCATCCATACATTACTCACAAAATTACATTAAAATTAAATGAAACATTAAAATAATCAAATCAAATACATGAGATGTCATTATACACATAAAATTAGATTCAAATCAAAATAAAATAAAATTAAAATACAAATAAAATAATTACAATAAATTTCACACACACAATGTCAGAAAGTCAAATTATACGGGAGGAGCCGCTAACATGAAGCTGCATCCACCTCTGTATCAGGGACAGGTCCCACCTCTCGGACAACACCCTCAGGAGACTGTTCGAGCTGCTTCGTAGGCGACTTAATAGTGAAGCGCTCCGCTTCCTTATGATTGCGAAAAAATCATCCGTCCGCGCCTCAGCAAACATTGTCGAAGCACTACAAAACCGCGGAAGCCCTAACAGTATCCTGAAAGCATTGTTGTACTGCACACGCAGTGCGCTGTACGCCCGCTGCGTAAAGTTGGTCCACAGGCTGCACGTGTAAAACGACTGGCAATAAGCCTTAAATAGAGTCACCTTCACAGGTCTAGTACATCGTGCAAACCTGCGAGCCAACATATTACACCGGACAGACAGCGCCCTGCGTTCTCGCTCAATGTCCAGATTGTCACATAAGTCGTCAGAGACCCAATGGCCCAAGTATTTAAATTGCGACACCCTTTTTAAAGGAATGCCGCAAAGAGTGATAGGAGGTACAGAAGAGTAACATTTGGTACCGGCTTTGAAGATGATGAATTCACTCTTTTTAGCATTATACCTGAGTCCATGGGCCTCCGCATACGACTCACAAATGCGCAAAAGTTTACGTAAGCCACTGACCGATGGACTCAGCAACACCATATCATAATGTCCAATAGAGATAGCCTACAATGATCGCAATTTTTAAAATAACTAGTGTTTTAACCCTTAACCAGGCCCCTAACTAGCTGCAAGATATGGTGTTTTACATAGATTTAGTCGTCAAGTAACATCCTAAAGATTCCTAATCAAAAAATTCCTGAAACATTGAATTGTCTGAAAAAAAATTGACAGTATTTCATTGCCTAGGTAAAGACAACCCTATAATGGATAACTGTAACATAGTAAAGTAACAAAAATTTCATGTAGTTTGTTAATTATTTTTTTAATATTTTAGAAGTTAATTATATTTTTTTTCAATTTAGCTGCAGATAAAAACATAATCTTAAGTTGCACATCATTCATCCTCTTCCATCATCCTCTAAAGTTGAGTTCCATTTATCCAGAATATTTTTTTCTATACATTTGTAACTAAGCGATCTCAGTAAAATGAAATAGAATAATTTTAAAAAGACTGCTACTTTCAGGATACCACAAAATTTCAATTTTGGTAACATTTGTAGAAAATAATTAAAAAAGACAGGCAAAGGATATATCTATCTCCCACAAATTAGTTAATAGTAATAGTAGTTGTAGTTAGTTTGACTCAGCAGACTATGGTAACTTGTTCCCCAAGTTATTTTTTGCCATATTTCAGACAATTTAGATGAGAAATCGACTAGAAATTATGTAAACTCAATAGAAAAACTCAAAATCTACATCAACTTATCAAAAAAATATTGCACGATAATTTTTTTTTTTGTTTCGTCATAATCGAAAAGAAACATCCTCAGTGATGGAAAAACTTTGTTTATTTATTATTTTTGTATTATTTAATGTAATTATTGTGTTTTATTAACTGATTCAAAATTTGAGGCAATTTTATTTATTTATTATTAATCACTAGTCTTATTAGTTAATGTAAATTGTGTCATGTATAGTGTTGTGTTATTTAATGATATGGGTGTAACTTACCTGAATAAAGATTATTATTATTATTATTATTATAAAACACCCCTGTTCACCGGTTCGTCAATTTCAATTTAAATTCTTCTTTTTGGGATCAGTGCAAATATAAAACTAGTTTAAATATAATTTATAATAACTTACAACTTAGCAACAAGATCGTCGACTAGACTTGACTGAGAAGCGGGCTGCCCTGTTTCGTCCTGTGAGACCGTGACACAGTTGGACTCAGTAAGTCAGTAAAATTTTGAGCTGAATTAAAAACTTCATCTAGCAAAATGGCTGCTGTGCTTGCTTTAGTTCTTTTCTGAGGCTGTGTTAGACTCCAGTGTTGCTAACAACACAGACCCTGATGTCGCTACAAGCTGAAGTAGCCGAATTTCAGCTACTTTTTTTTAAAATGAAATGAAGCCCCAAGAATATCATTTTTTTTAATTCCACTTTATAGATTTTATTTTTTGTTTAGTGTTGTGTTTCACTTTACATAAAATTAACTTGTCTGCTTCGTCTGCCAGTAATAATAATGCACCAACAAAGACTTTCGCCATTAATAGGGTGACCAGACAGTTGCATACAAGCGTTCCAACCAAGATGATCTTGGTTGTGTTTGGTTTGCGTTGTGATCAAATGGACAGTCAATCAGTTAGGATCTATGGTTGTGATTACATGGATGTAAACCACGTGCCAACACGTCCGGTGGTTGGGAAATGCGCGTCCCAACCAAGGGTGTTGAAACTCATTGATTACCATTGCTGTCTCCATGGATTGAAACTAGCAAGGTCCCTTTGGTCGGAAACCCCTAACATCTGTGGTAGCTGATGTAGCTCCTGTGTGATATATTTTTGTTGATACTGGCGCAAGCTTCGATTGTACTGGGAAAACGTACAATTTTTCACCCGTATGTAAACTGACCAATTGCAGACAAATTGAAATTTTCTGCAGTGTTTAGTTAGTTTAACACAGATAATTGCGATAATTATACCCAGAAAAACTAGTTATATTTATAATAACTAAAATAATGTCAGGTTATATTTTCTGAAACAAGCCAATCATAAACCAATAGCGAATATAAATGTGATTGTTATTGAAAGGCTATTCATTTGTGATTTTGAAAATTTTATAGTATAAATATAAGTAGCCTAATAAGCGCGCAGTCGCTTTTCTCGTTTTTTCATAGTCGTTTCGCTGACTTATCAGACTACTTGGCGAAAAATCGCCTACAATGACCACACTGCCGGGTTCCGGTTTCGGCCGTAGATTATCTAAGTTCCAGACTTCCGGGCAATTTTATTTTTAATATTTTGGCTTGGATACTAAATCTTTTAAGCACTGTAAACAAACCTGCTCATTTGTTTATTTTCAGAATATGGATGTAAATATTCTAAAATTCTTGTAGTATTTGGCAGCAAATGTATCAAGTCAAACTTCACTAAATTAGTTAACATTACAGTAAAATAATCAGCTTCATTTTACGGGGATCGCGCCTGTTTCAATGATTCCACATATTGTCCAGTTGCGCAGACCCTTGAAGTACCAAACTAGTGATGTGCCGAGTCACTGTTTTGGGAAATCGAGTTGACTCGAGTCGGTTTGTACAGTATTCGAATCATAACTCGATTCCCCGGTTCGAATCTACGACTCGAGTCTTGGACTCGAATATTGACTTGACTACTGACGTCTAGAAATTCCTGTCTAGAACTTTTAATCTATTAGAGTCGAACTCGAATCGAAAAGTTCAATTCCAAAACTCGAGTTTTTTACCAATTTTAGAGTAAAAATCGAATAGGACTAAACTTCAAACAGCATGTAGATTGAGCATAATTACGCCACGATAGTTAATCAAACCTTTTTAAATATTACAGAAAATAAAACCATAGAACATAACTAAGAAGAAACAAGAACTAAGAAAGAAAGAAGAAAGAAAAAACGTTTATTCGTACCTCACACATACAGTAAAATTATAAAACAGTAGAATACATTGGGATTAAGATAGAGTAAAATTAAAAAAAATAACTGTCTGATCTGTGCAAGGTCAAAAAGGCGCCTCAGCATATGCTGCGATATTTAAAACGATAAATAACGCAGCGCTGGTATTCTGTTAGGGCCCGCGGTGATGCCACGTTCACACTCACGGAGGTTAAATAAAACTATATAGGTACCTATCGCAACAAAACCATAAACACAAACATTGATAAAACAAACATTGGAAAAATAATAATTATATAACATTGGTAAAAAGCGTGAATTTATGGTAAAATGTGTCATGTGTTAGAAAAATATTTATAAAATGCAATAAATAATGAACCATAGACAGACGCCTGACGTCGCGCTCCAAAATCATTTGTCAAAACTATAGACAAACGGACGAACGCGAACGCACGGTTCACGGAAAGTGTAATCTATGCATATTAATATTCTGTGGTACGATCTATCGACTGACAGAAGAAAAAGTAGGTCGATCTTTATCAAACAAATTTATAACCGCAATTGCCATAAAAAAAAATTAAAAACAATTATTAGTACATAAATACGTCTCAAACAAAAGCGATTCGTGTGTTCCAGAAATGTTATAGTGTATGACTGTGAAGTGTAATGTGTGTTATATTGAACGCCAGCAAAAAGATGCTAAACTAGCCGAGCGACAATGTCACCAATGCAAACTGTGCAGAACTCTGGTTAAATTAGCTCATGGTTTCCTTTTGGTTGCGTAATAAATGCTGGTTGTATTTATAACTAAAAGCACCAACCGTCTTCAAAGCACGAATAGGGGGTGGCAAGTCATTCCACACCTTACTAGCAGCGTGTTTGAAGCTTCCACGAAAAGCAGCAGTTTTATGGGTGAAGGTCAATAGAAGATAAGAAAATGCTCTCGTTTTAACTTTGTTTACATCACGTGACCAAGTTAATGTATTATAAAGATATGTAGGTTTTTTTTTTTGTGAGAATTGTGCTAAAGAGTAGGGTAGCCAGATGAAGTTTTCTGCGATCTGACATTCTCATCAGATTACCCCTACTTAAAAATGGTGTTATGTGAGATCTTGGAGGGACATTAAAACAAAACCTAGCATATGCATTTTGTACTCGCTGGATTAACTTATTACTTCTACCAAGAATGCACGCCCCATACTGTCAGAAGAGGTTGTAATCGTATCGTGAGTACTGGCAGTCTGAGAGATTGGCAAATGTTTGAATTCATGTTAGACAGAAAAGAAGAAAGAGAGTGTCTGTCACAACTTGGTGTATTTCCTAAAGAAATGATATTTGTGTTTTTAGTGCAAAGTAAAACGAAAATAAATACTTCATTTTATCACTCATAGTACATGGTTATTATTCCAGTACCCTTAATGCCATGTACTCACACATACACAGTGTCAGCGTAATTCAGCTTGGATAAAACAAGTGACTCACAAAGCATGATACGCATATCCACACTTAAGTAGGGACGTAGACGGTATAAAAGCTTGAGACGATAGAAACAATTGTGCACAGCTTCTGTAATATGAGTCTCAAAATGCAAGTGCTCATCAAATACTACTCCAAGATTACGGGCTTCCTGCACCCTCTATGGGACAACCATCGATCCTCACATCTAAATTACTGTGGCCTAATTTATTTAAAAAATATCTTGAACCTATAATTAAATATTTGGACTTGCCCGGGTTCAAAACCAGAGAGTTTCTCATAGACCAGGCTGTGACCCTATCTAAATCCTCATTCACTTTTTTTTCAGTGTCAACAGTCTGCTGAGGATGAAAAGACAGATACATCTGCAAATCATCCGCATAAAGGTGAAACTTGGTGTTGAGCAGGCAGTTGGTGATGTCAGCACTGTATAGAATGAAAAGAAGGGGGCCTAGGATCGAACCCTGGGGCACACCTCTGCTCACGCACTTTGGACTAGAGGACTCAATGTATCCAACACTTTCACTTGTCACCTGGACAAACTGAGAACGGTGAGTCAAGTAGCTTTTAAACCACTGAACCGTCTCAAGCTGATATCCGTAGTAAGACAGCTTAGAAAGGAGAAGCGACGTATTGATTGAGTCAAAAGCACGTCAGAAATCAAGTAGGACAAGTATGGCACCCATTCCCTTATCTTTGCCTTCAACCACAACACCAACCACATCAAGTAAGGCCGTGGCTGTACTATGTCCCTTATGAAAACCAGATTGAGCGAGCGGCAATATATTGTTCTCCTCGAGATATGCTCGGAGCTAGTTAGAGACAACCTTCTCTAGGACCTTGGAAAGACATGGTAGTAGGCTAATAGGGTGAAGTTCTTTCACGCTGGTGGGATTAGATATTTTAGGGATTGGTCTGACTATTGCCAATTTCCAAAGATCCGGAAAAGAGGAGGAGGAGATGGAACGGTTGATGATCGCTGTTATAGCTGCAAGGGAACGAGGAAGAGTCATCATCAACATCTCAAGCGAGATATGGTCACAACCTTCAGACTTTAAACTACGCAGTAAACTCAGCACCACATCCTCCTGAACGGGCTCCAGCTGGAAATTAGTATTACTGAATCTGTGTTTTTCAAAGTAATCCAAGTCGGCAGCTGCGACCACACCACTACCTGGTACATCCAAAAAGTGTACATTAATTTTTTCGGGATCACTAAACTGCGATAATGCGCTGTGCTCTGGTGTGTTAGAGATAGCTATAGAGGATTTGATATGACTCCATAGCTTCTTAGGTTTCTTGATGTTTTTATTTATACATGTATTAAAATATGCTCGCTTTTCACTCTCCAAGGCTGCCCTAACAAGGTATTTAAGCTGTTTATAGAGCTCAGTATGATGTGATGTTTTAGTAGCTTTAGCTTTATTATGGCTTTTGTCGCGCAGCTTCATTATGTCTTTGACAGTATCAGTTATCCATGGAGGGGACTTATCTTTGATGAGAACCCTTTTAAGGAGAGCATGGAAGTCAAACAAATTCAAAATATACTTATTAAAAGTTTCCACCATGGAATTAACATCCTCCAGACTTTCTATATATTCCCAGTCCATCCTGTTGAGGTCCCTGTTAAACTGATCAATATGTCTTTAAGGGGCCGGAAAGTGACCCAGCGCGGGGAAGGCATGACTAGCTTAACATTTAATTCAGCAGATATCACTGCATGTTGGCCGAGCTCTATCTCTATCTGTATGTGTAATACAGAGCTCTCTCGCACACGGGCATAAGTGCATATGACATAGATTAGTGTCTCACTGTGGTCTGTAAAATGAGTTGGCTCTGATACAATTTGATCCAGTTTACAGCACATCAATTTTTTTTTTTTAAAGTTTGGTTTTATTATACGAATGACTTAGTTAACATTGAAATCACCTAACAAAACAATCTTATCCGCGCTCCCAAAAGAGGAAAGAGAATCGGTAATAGTATCCAGGAAAACATTGATGTCGAGCCACGGTGGTCTGTATGCAGTGCCGACGATAACAGAATGGAAGTTGACGTTCATCCGGAGCCACATCTGCTCGACCTGCGGTGCAGGCGGGTGCGGCACGGCACGCGCGCGCACACCGCGACGAACATAAAAGCCCACGCCGCCCCCGCGGCCGCCGCGCACTGAGCGCGGACGCGGCACGTGGCGCAGCCGGTACCCTGGGACGCAGGGTGCTTGACCCTCCTGTCCAGGCTTGAGCCAGGTCTCATTTATGGCCATAATATCAACCCTAATGTTCTCCATAGTCACAAGGAACTCATCATGACGTGACCCCAGAGACCCCGCTTTAAACAAACCAATTTTTAAGTTTTTGGTCTTAGTCATTTTTATAGCAGGGTAGTAAAATTAACATCATTTTTCTGACTGACATTATGACAGTTCAAAAGTGCTTGTAAATGATTTATTTGAAATAAATGCCTTGAATCTTGAATTATAAGAATTATTTCTATACAAACAATAATAATTTCAAATGGGTGTTCAGGGTATCCGAGACTTCTTTGAGCATTTTTCGCTATTCCTCATAATTTCAGAAATCAGGAAGTTTATTTCAAATAGACCAATTACAGGCACTTTTGAATTGTCAAAATGTCGGTTAGTCAAAAAAAAAAAAAACCAGTGAAGTTAACTTGCACGTTCCAAAGCGTAGATCTCTATGGAGAAGAACGTGCAAGAAACTCCATGGACACACTTTTAAATCATGAGTTACATAAATCTTGGTTGCATATTTCTTGTTGCTTCTATATTAGAGTGAACACAATGTAGATAAGTAATAATAATGAGCCAATGGCAGCTTAATAGAGAGATAGTTCAAGAAATCTATCTTGACTTACCAATCCCAAGCATGTAAATCCATTTGATTTAATTTTAAATTTTTTAATTTTTAACTTTTGATTTAATTTTGATTTAATTTTATTTTTATTTTATTTTATTGTATTCTATTTTTATAATTTAATTTTAATTTAATTTAATTCAATTAGAAATTCATGTATTTCTATAATGTTAATTCTAATTATTATTACTTTTCTCTTTGACATCGCAATGCTAATCAACAAATTTTATGTGTTTTAAAATCAAATGTTTTTTGTTAATGTTGTGATTGTCTCTAAGTGTTGCAGCACTTGAATATAGTTTTATAACTGATCATGTAATTTCCCAGTGCATGTAATGTTGACGATCCTAATAATAAATAAATAAATAAATAGAGATGACCAGTCTCAACTGACGTCACCCGTTCACGAGCATGACGTGATTTAGGATATGGCCTTGAAGGCTTACTTCAAAACTTTACATAAACCGGGTGAATTGCTATCATGTCATTTGCTCAATTGCACGAGTACGTTTTAGATTTTTCAAACAAACATTACATAAATTATTTTTTAAATTCTATTACTATGACGTAATTAAAGAATTTAGTATCAAATTGTTATGATTACAGGTGCTTCGCCAGATGGTCTTATGGAATCTGATAGCATCGTCGAAATTAAGTGTCGTAATTCAGGATCCTGATTACAAGCAGATGTTGCTATGAGTAAAAAAAAAACGTCATGACAGGTTTATCAAAAGAGGGATCTGTACATAACTAACAAAAAATACTGTTTGCTGAGTGGACAGACAAAGATCTTAAATTGAAAACTGAAAAAGTAATTAGGGACGATACATTTTGGAACAAAAATATGGAACATCGGCTAGTCAGTTTTTACAACAAATGTCTTTGTGCGCGACGATAGGTCGTGGTAGACGAAATGAAAGAGATGAGTGGACTGTATAACAAGTATAATGATATAAAATGAAAAGAAACTACAACGGTCGGTTAAAGGTTACGTAAATATGAAAAAATGAAAGAAATGCGCAAGCGCAGCTGTGCGTGGAGGCGTGCAACAGCTGACTGCCGGTCGACGTGCCGTGTGGGGCGCGCGACGAGCCGGGCGGCCGTCGCCGGCCAGCTGACTCCCCGCTGCACCCGCTCCCCTCGTTCACTCCCGCCGGCGCGCGGCGGCGCGCGTCGATGTTGAGAGCAGTGGTCTCAACAGTCTTTAACCCGAGATTTTGATCCCCAAAAGCTAGGTCTATGAAACTTAGAGACGACAAATAATAAAATTTTATTTTACGATAATATTTTTATTTACTTAGACCTAAAAGTAATTTAACTCCTCATATATTACAATAAACTAAAAAAGTAAGTCCCTACTTGCGAAAGAACGTAAACATTTCATAGTTACTAAAAACGTTGGCAAAGTATCAAAATTATCAATGTGGTGTACGACACGCGGTTATAGTGCACTCCAATACAGACAGCTGTGAGTACGCTAACTGTAAACCAGTGTGAGTAAATTTACCTAAAATCGAAGCGCGCCGCTCTGGAGTAATGCTCTTAATCGATTGTTGTGTTGCACTTGTTGACAATGTGCATCATTAAACTGTCAAACAGATAGTTTCATATCTTTAGTGACCAACTGCAATAACGTCATTAGCCATTGGTGCCTTTCAAAAGCTTGCCTATTATCTATACATATACTAGTAATAAGATATCTATACATATCTTATTACTGGTATTAGTCGCGTACCATAATACGTATACATAATCTATATAATATACTAGCTTTTGCCCGCGACTTCGTCCGCGTGGAATAGTGACTTCCGGCAGATTTTTGGTTTTTCCCACATAGTTCCCGTTCTTGCGGGATTTTCGGAATGGTCGAGTTTCCGCAGAATTTTTAGGATAAAACCTATGTTTTTTTTTCGAGTTCCAAACTAATTATATCTGTACAATTTTTTAAGTAAATTAAATTATTATAGAACTTCTGCATATACTACATTTTTTGTTTTATTGTCTTGTGGCAGAAGAATATATTGATTTTCGCCACAACCTGATCTTGATAAGGCGACGTATAACTGGCCGTGCGAAAAACAGTCTTGGCGTAAATCGATCCCCACGTGTTTGAATGTCTGCCCCTGTGATTTATTTATTGTGACTGCGAAGGATAATTTAATCGGAAATTGTATTCTTTTAAAATTGAAAGGTAAGTCGTTGGGTATCATTGGGATGCGGGGTATGAGGACTGTTTGACCAACTGCTGGACCAGTCAAAACTATTGCAACGATGACGTTATTGCGCAGAAATTTTACTTGAAGTCGGGTCCCGTTGCATAAATTTGGTGGTTTGAGATTTCTTAGTAAAATGATTGGGGCACCTATTTTTAAATTAAGAGAATGTGGGGGAAGGCCGCTTGGGTTCAAGGAATTGAGGAACTCCTGTGGGTAATTAACTACATCTTCTTGATCCATCACGGTATCAATGGATGTGTAGGTTACAATATCTCCTGGGAGTTTACTTAAAATTATATCATTTATTTCGTCAACGTTACTATTTCTTGCCGCCAATATTGCTCTTTGACACATCCATTGGTGGTCCTTGTTTTCTATTTGGCTGATGTCAGGGTATACCTTAGTTATTAATTCCTCGATGTTACCCACTTTTACTCCTAAATCGCAATCAATTTCAATTTTATTATTAGAATGAGGTATTTTCCCGTCTCCTACAGAAAGTAATTTTGACGGGAAAGTTATACTACCTCCCCCCAAATGTGCTCTCATATTTGTAGATAATTTTAAAATATTTACAAATTTCCATAATGGAGAACTTTTAAGGCAAGCCTTCACAATGTCTGCTCTGGTTCCCCTTACTATTACCGGTAAGGTTTGGCGAAAGTCCCCAGCAAACATAACCGTAATCCCACCCATGATTTTATCACAGTTTCTAATATCTCGGAGAGTTCTGTCTAGAGCTTCTACGTGAGCTCTATGTATCATGGTACATTCGTCCCAGATTATTAGACTGACGTCTTGTAAAACTTTTCCCAAAGGTCCATTTTTGCGTATAGAGCACACGCTATCTTTCTCTAAAGACACAGTTAGGGGCAGTTTAAAAGTGGAATGAGCTGTGCGTCCACCTGCTAATAAAGTTGCAGCAATACCTGACGACGCTACTGCTAAGGCTAGCTTTCCTAGAGACCTTACTTTTGCCAATATAAGATTAGTAATAAACGTCTTGCCGGTCCCACCGGGAGCATCCAAAAAGAAAATTTTTCCTTCATTAAAACTAACACTTTTCATGAGACAATTATACGTTGTCACCTGGTCATTTACTAATCTTGGTTCATTTTCTGTGATATATTCATTTAAATCATTTAAATTATATGGTTTTCGCAACGCTACTTCTAACGGGTCCAGAAGCGAATTATTTCTTTTTGCTGCAGGAAGCCCAAAGTCGGTTAGGGATTTATCTGAAATCTCATGAATTTTATCTTCAATTATGATTAGTCCATCATTGTATATATCATCATTATATGCTAATGTCATATCCTGATTCTCATTACGCATTCTGTTTAATATATCTTCACATAGAGCATCACGAAATTTATTCCATAACTCTAAGGGGTCAGATGGTTGGCAAAATATAAGGATAGTGGTAAATAATTCTCTTAATTTTGTAGCTGGCTCGGATATAATTGCATCGGACATGGTATTTTGCCAATGTTCATCTCCCTCCAGTAAACCTAATTCCTTGCAAGCGCCTTGGTACGTTTGGAAAATAACACCATTCACGGTTCGTAGATGTTGAAATGACATTGGACCGCGAACATATTGCAGTAACATTCTTAAATAAAAACATTCAGTTTGAGTTGGATGAATGTTATAAACACGGCCTAAAGTTGTGTCTTTTTTTACACCGGGATATCCCTCAACATCTTGCCCGCGTCTTCTTCTAGAAAATGAATTTCTTTGCCAAACGTAATACTGGGGAGCTTCGTGATATAAAAGGGTTTTTGCAAAATCGTCGCTTTTGCAGAGATCAAAGAACGCTGTAAGTGTCGTTGATGAAGGATTGTTCACACGATCTTGGAGATTTTCATTATTATAAAAATATACTCTTTGTCCATTTTCCAAATGAACGGCTAAATGAACTACTGCCGGAAAACGTTCATGAATCGAAAATTGAAAAATTCTCCAAAACGCCTCCGAGGAACTTATATAGCGACCATTTAGATATTTTTCTACTTCGTCGTTATTACTTTGTAACGAAAATGTGGCTTGATCAGAACCTTTATGAATATACTTACAGATGTATTTAATAGCTTTGACCGATTGACAAAACTCTACGTTAATGTGTGCATTGAAAATGCGTGACAGCAGTGGATTATAGGGAACCACCCAACGATTATCCACGCTCATTTCTGTACCTTTTACACGAATTATAGCTGTGAATCCACCATTATCTGGAGACCTGCGTCTGTAGGTTGGATAACCGTCATCCCCGGTTTGTGTTTCCGAAATAAAATGCCTCGGGTACTTTTTAGAACAAACGTTTTCTTTCATACATGGTGATGCAGGATTATGAAATCCGCAAGGACCATGTATCATATTTTTTATGACAATATTATGAAGAATCGGATCTTGTTGTATGTCAGGTATTTCAGCCGATATTATTGCATCTATAGAATCTGGTTGAACTTTGTTAGCCAGCCACAATAAAATATGGGCGTGAGGTAAACCTCTTTTTTGCCATTCTACACTGTAAACAAAGGCTTTCGATGGGCCAAAAATATGTTTCTTCGTTAATAGGTCTATCATTTTTTTGAGTTTTAAATGAAATACCCTAGAAATTAAATCGTGTCTATCATAAGAATGTTGATTGGGCAATAACTCACTTTTTATTTCTGGCCATTCGGGGTTACATGTAAATGTAATGAAGAGGTCAGGTCTTCCAAATTTCCTGACATATGTCATGGCATCTTGACTTTTTTCATTCATGAATCTGGGGGATCCTGTAAATGACGACGGCAATATAACGTGCTGGCCAATATTAGAAGCGTTTAAATGTCCATCATTTACGACGGCATCTCTTAAATGAATGTAATCTTCTGCTCTCAATTTTTTTTGATTTCTTTTGATGAAGTTCAGCCTCTCAGAAATCATTTTTGCCGCCATATCAACACAATATTGGTTGAATAATCCTTTAAAATAATGTATACTGTTAAAGTCATTTATTCTCACCATGAATCTAAATGCATAAAACTGCATACATGAAACAGTTTTAGATGTAGCCGTAGTATTCTGCTGTGGAATATTAATACAGTATCCGTCGTTTCCAAAGGGAAACAGTAAGGGATATTGAAGCGGGTCATAAGATCTATGAATTTCAGAAACTCGTTGAAGTCGACCATCTCTCGCAGTCAATACAATATCACGGGGACCTTTGTCTTCATCTATCATAAGAACAGCTACTTCATCTACTACCGGCGCATTATACCGACCTCTATGCTCATTAGGAGGTTTTACATCAGCATGAATGATAAGTTTTAAATCATTCGGTGGTCTATTTTCTAGATTGTACTTAAAACTTTGAATATACGTATTATGATCATGAAGATATGTTTGGAGAACGTCGATAAGATCGATTTGCAAGCTTGGGTTTAAATTTGAGCGCAAGGATACCTGATCTGCATGGGAAACAAAATATATTTGTAGGAATTCGGGTTGTGCCCCTACAGCTGGAAGTAAGTCACCGATTAAATGATAAACTTGCCCTTGGACTTTAAAAGTGGGCATAAAGTTTCCCTCACGAATTTCTTTGGCACCAAATGAAGTCATCTGAAATAATGTATTATATTGTCTTGAGTGATTTAAGAAATGCTTAGATGATGGATGTGAGCCTGATATCAGTTCCTTTAAAACGGATGTTGGTTCCGGAATTATAGGTATATTTATTTTGCCACCACTACAACACAATCCAGGAGTTTCAGCTGCCCATTTTTTTGCTTGGCATAAGTTGCATATTTTATCCATTCTGCCAATATCAATATCATTTAGCTCAGAATAGTCAACGGTACAATCATAAGCAAAAGCAGCATTTAATAAATTATGTTGTCTGCGAGTTCTATTCCTAGTTGATCGGGCATTTTGCTGTGTTAATCGTTGGGATCGTTCAGCGCTTGATTCCCGATCACGGTTAGCCAAAGTTCGGGAATTCTGTGAGGCCAAACGTTGAGAACGTTCAGCACTGGATTCCCGATCGCGGTTAGCCAAAGTTCGGGCATTCTGTGAGGCCAAACGTTGAGAACGATCAGCACTCGATTCCCGTTGCCGGTTCGCCAAAGTTCGGAAATTTTGTGACGCTAAACGCTGCGAACGTTCAACGCTTGATTCCCTTGCACGGTTTTGTTCAGTAATTGCTCGTTGTGTAGCCAACCTGTGCATATTTTCATCCTCAGTTTCATTGCTGCGCAAAACTCGCAGCCGCTTTGCAGTAGCAGTCTGCCGAGAAAGCTGAGTTCTTTTTCTCGGCATTATAGTGATGAAGAAAGAACGTAGAAAATGAAAACTTAACTAAAGCGTAACTCGTAAAAAAAAAGAAACGTAAGATTAATAATTAGGAACCTAATTGTTTTTATTTTTAACGATTATGTCAAAAGAAAATCCGTAAAATGAAAATAAGTTAACAAACTTTATACTTAAACTTAACCCTAATCTAATGAGAATAAATAGGTAGACCACACCTATTTACAGGTTTTACCTAAAGCGAAAAAAAAATAGAAACTAAATACGTTAAACTAAACCCTAATCTAATAAGAATAATTAAGTAGGCGATACCTATTTAGGTACCTACAGGTATTATGTACCACAAAAAAATATTAGAAACTGAATACTATTTTTAAAACAAACGATACTATACTTTTAAAAAACACATACTTATTAATTAATAATCTACATGAAAACAAAAAAGTGTTATTATTGTTTCACTAAATACTATCCTAAAACAAATAAAGTACCTACTATATAGAAAACAACCTCAAAATGAAACTGTGTTTAAAAAGTAATATTACGATGATAATTATATCGCATAAACAAATTAGCGCTGTATTCAACCGTTCAGTAGGGAGCCGACCGCGCGAGTGAGCCGCGCGGCATGGTATCTCGTAGAGCTGCACCCCCCTCCCGGCTTGCCCGCAAGCACCGCCTCTCTCCCGCCGCGCCGGCCAGCGCAGTGAGCGCAGAGAGCGAGTTGGTTTTGTTTCGGAGTTATTTATCATTGTAATCTTTGAAGTTTTTTGTTGAAATTAAGCTATGTCAAAGACAATTTTATTCACAATGAAGTACTCTTAACCAACAACATATTTATATTTATATTTGAATAAAGATTAATATTATTATGTTGATACAACTTAAACAAATTATTTCGACCAAATTTGGTACCATAAAAACGGTCATTGTGACTAAACCTTAAAAGATAGACATATGCCGTCGCGGACTTTTTTTTAGATCATGTATAGAGGAATAATTCTTTCATACATATTTTTTGTGTATCTTGAACCGTTTTCGCAGCGCACGCAAAGAAAGCCTTCAAAAATGAATAATTTTCCCCGTTTTTTACACATTTACCGCTCTGTCTTTGCTCCTATTGGTCATAGCGTAATGTTATTTAGCCTATAGCCTTCCTCGATAAATGGACTATCCAACAAAAAAAGAATTATTCAAATCGCACCAGTAGTTTCGGAGATTAGCGCGTTCAAACAAACAAACAAACAAACTCTTCAGCTTTATTATATTAGTATAGATTTAAAAGCGAAATACCACTCGCTCATATCTCATAAAATCTCATAAACTGTGACACATACAAAGTTGGATAGATTCCATTTAGAGTGACATCCGCTAAGAACTAAATTTACGAACCTCCACCCCTAAGGGGGTAAAACGGGAGTTGGAAGTCCGTATGAAGAAACTTACATTTACGCGGGCGAAACCGCTGGCAGAAGCTAGTATTATTAAATAATTCGTTACACCACTACTGGATACGTACGAAGCATTATGGAGTTTTTGGCGGGATTTCTTCGAGTGAAGTATATTGTCTGATTTAATGTTTTATTTCTGCAAATAGATTCCTAGCAGGCATTTTGATGTAATTTTGTAGTTCAAGTATCTGTGCAACTGGACAATAATATACTGTAGAATCATTGAAACAGGCGAGATCACCATAAAATGGAGCTGAGAATTTTATTGTACTGTTGATTGGTTTGTTACCACAGTAAAGTTTGCCGAGAAGGTTGACTTGATACATTTGCTACCAAATACTACAAAAACATTAGAATGTGTTCATCCATATTCTGATGGTAAACAAATGAACTAGCATAGCATAGCATAGTCGCATAGTCGGCCTTTTAATGTTCCCACTGTTGGGACTCAGGCCTTCTCTCTAGAAGAGGGAATGGGCCGTAATCCACCACGCGGGCCCAGTGCGGGTTGGTGGATGTCACATGTCTTTGAATTTTTGGTTCTAGGACATGCCGGTTTCCTCACGATGTTTTCCTTCACCGTTTTGAGAGCAGTGGTGATGAAATAAATTACACAAAGTAATGCGCCTGGCTGGGTTTGAACCCGCGACCTACAACTCGTAAGTCGGGGCCGTTACCACTCGTCTACCACTGCTCTCTAACAACAAATGAACTAGTTATTACCAAAACATTGTTCAAAAGACTTAGTATTCAAGCCAAAAGCATTAAAGAAAAATAAAACTAAATATGGTCTGTGGTGCTGCCTAGGGATGAGATTTTTCCTAAAAAATAAAAAATAAAAATTGAATCGATTCAGTGCATAGTCCAAAAAATTGATTCAGTAATAAATCGTGTTCTAAAAGAAGTATTGCCTAAAACAAAATAATAATACTTTATTCCCACCATATAATAATAGTAATCACATACCTCAAAAACTATGTTAGTAAAAGATATGACAGGAGGGAGATCTTAATTTAAATATCTTTTACGAACACCCGTTTCACAGGGTACATGCACTTGTACATGCACACAGTGAGCCAAAGTGATGCAACATGGCTTATCACTAACGATCCTAAGAAAACTGTTGCCACTCCCACGTACTCTACGGGGCTATTGCGTAACTCTGTTGACAGTTCACTTGTTAACAATGTGCATCAACTTACGACGCTGCCGTCACCACATGACACTGGCAGAATAGTCGACACCAGCTCAGTTACCAAGCAGAAGAGAAAAAAAAAAAATCAATGTGCATCATTCTACTGTCAGACAGCTACACTTCATCTGTTTAGGTACCTAATTAACTAAATGTAAACAATCTTGACATGTCTTTTATCTCAAAATGTTTACAATTTGTTATATACCTATACTGATGTTTGGCAATTAACTGAATTTTTTTTTTTTTTTGTTGGCTCTCGCTGGTCAACCTAGGAGGTTATCGGCTGCTTAACTAGACTTGCCTGTGGCGGCCTCTATTCAAGAATCAAAGCCTCCAGCCAGGGCTTAATTAACTAAACTTAAAACTAAGCGACTACACGCTAGGGACACCCACCGTGGGGTACGTACCTCGGCTTAGGGCGTCGCGAGGGGGGGGGGGGCAGCAAGGGACGGGCTGGATCGAACAAGATATAATTGTTATTAACGGGGAATATTTTAAAATTACGGCTCAGCGGCGCGGGCTGGCTCGAGCAAGGGACAGGGAGGACGTTGACGGCATTGTCGCGGCGGGCCTCGGTAGCGAGGACGGAAGGACGGAAGGAAGGAAGTTGATGGGCGCAGCAGGCGCGCTCGCAACGCTGCTTCCCCATCTAGGGGGCCCGAGCACTGCCTGTAGGCGGCTGTATTTGGGGATCGTGCGATCCATGGCTCTGTATAGGGCCCCGGTATGGGCTTCTGACCTGACGGCCGGCAGCAGAGGGCGATGGCCGTCAGGGCTATCAGGGGGTATCGTACTATCTCCTACGAGGTGGGTTGTGCACTTGCCGGATCTCCGCCCTGGGAACTGCAGGCGAGAGTCCTCGCCTCACTGTACCGGTGGCGAGAGGAGATGAGGACGCGGGGTGTTGAACCGATGCAGCGCGAGATCGAGCTGCGTCGGTCTCAGCTCCAAGAGGTCATGGTGGCGGAATGGCGGGACAGGCTTTTGCGCCCTACCACCGGCCTCGTCACCGTCGATACGATCCGACCAGTGCTCGACGAATGCTTCGGGAGGCAGCACGGCTCCCTGTCATTTAGGGCGACGCAGATGCTCTCGGGGCATGGCTGCTTCGGGAAGTACTTGTGTCGCATAAACAGGGAGCCGGTCGCTCGGTGCCATCACTGCACCGACTGTCGGGAGGACACGGCGCAACACACACTGGCAGAGTGTGCCGCATGGGAGGAGCAGCGCCGTGTCCTTGTATCTGAAGTGGGCCCCGACCTGTCGCTGCCGGCCGTCGTTCGTTCGATGGTCGGAGGCGTCGAGTCGTGGGATGCGGTGATCTCCTTCTGTGAAGCCGTAATTTCGCAGAAGGAGGCTGCGGAGAGGGAGAGGGAGGCCACTCTTTCGTGCCACAGCAGGCGAACCGAGCGTCGGCGGAGGGCAGACAACGCCCTCTTCCAGCCCCTATAAAGAGGTCCGGAGGGACGGTGGACTCGGGGTCGTCCGCTGTCCCCCATCCAGCAAGACCCGAGGCGGCGGCGCGTAGTGTTCCACCCGCACCCCTATTGGACGTCGCGGGGGGAGGATACCTCACACTCCCCGCGGGCTTGAGGTGGCCCGCGTAGGCGGGCCGGCACTAGTCGGGGATCATGGATGGCGCATCAGCTCCCACAATCCCCGGTCCAAGTGTGGGAGGGAACACCGAGGTGGTTTTTAGTCAGTAAAAGTCTGACAAACCCCTTCGTCTGCCCCAGGCGAAGGACATCCATGAGGATTTGCCACCCCGGCAACAAAAAAAAAAAAAAAGGGACAGGGAGGACGTTGACGGGATTGTCGCGGCGGGCCTCGTTAGCGAGGACGGAAGGACGGCGGTCTGTGTTGTTTGCGAACTGTACTGGTTTCCTTACGGCTCTCTTGGAGCAGGGTAATGGGGTCATCGGGGGTGACGAGAGTATGCCTAGGACGGCGAATCTTGGAGATGCGGGAGGGTTCGTATCGGGCTGCCGATGCGATAAGGGGGTTGCGGTGTTTCAAAGCAGTATCGAAGAAACGCTTTCAAAGGCGTTTCATGAACTGCTGGTAGGTGGGGATTTTGAGATCTAAATGTAGATTCCCATTTCGGACGTAAATTGGGGCACCGAGAATTTTTCGGAAAGTCCTATTTTGGAGGGTCTGCATCCTATGGAGGTAACGGGGGCTTGTCGTGTGTGAAGATAGCACAGGCATACGTCATTATCGGGTGGATTACTGCAGTATAGAGGCGCAACTTGCACTTAAGTGACAGTTTGCTGCGGGCATTCATGAGATAATGGAGCCTACCTTGAGCGAAAGCCTCTCGCGAGCGAGCCTGCTTTATGTGCTTGACGAAAGTCAAGTGCTGATCGAGGATCACTCCGAGGTACTTGGCTTGTTTCTCGCAGGGGATCGGCTTGCCGTAGATGGTGGGAGGGGGGACGGACTTCCGCTGTCTCGTTGAGAACAGCTTGACTCTTTTCAGGGTTAACCTCGAACCTCCATTTCCGGAACCATTTTCCCAAAATGTTTGCGGAGGTTTGGAGATAGCGAGCGATAACTCTGGGGTCCCGACCGGAGTAGTAAATCGCCGTGTCATCGGCGAATAGAGCCAACTGGGCCTTTTTACTTTTGGGAATGTCGCTGGTGAACAGCGTGAAGGTTAAGGGGGATACTATGGAGCCTTGCGGGACTCCTGCTCGAATGGGGTGGGGGGAGGAGAGGGCTCCCTCAATTCGATAGCGGAAGGTGCGATTCGACAGATAGTCTCGCATGACGAGCACGAGACGGTCTGGCACACCGAGTTGATATAGCTTATATTATAAGCCATTGTGCCAGACCTTGTCGAATGCTTTCGCTATATCGAAATACAAGACACACGTCATCGCATTACGCCGAAAACCAGCGCTTAGGTGCTCTACGATGCGGTGGACTTGGTGGACGCAGAGTGCTCGGTACGGAATCCGAACTGCTCATTAGGGAATGAGACCCTTGGATTCGGCATAATCTTTGAGACGCTTATAAATAAGCTTCTCGTAGATCTTACCGAGAACATTGAGGAGACTGATGGAGCGGTAACTGATAGGGTCAGACTTGAGTTTGCCTGGTTTGGGGATACCGATAACGGTGGCCTGTTTCCATGTTTGGGGGAAGATATTATTGCTTAATGCACCATTGAAGATGGCGGTCATTAGCATTATATGTTGCGAAGGGAAGAGTTTGAACACTCTGTTCGTGATGCCGTCGGCGCCGGGAGCTTTCCGTGGTTGAAGTTTTTTGATGATATTCTCCACCTCGTCGGGAGTGACGGGGGCCAGAGTGTTATCAGGATCTTCAACGGGAGGGAGGGAGGCTCTACGTTCTACTTCAGCGTCCACCATGTCGATGTGAGCTTGGTCTACTAGTTGAGAGCTAGGCGAGCATTGGGCTTCGAGGCTGTCGGCTAGGCATTCCGCTTTTTAAGAGTTGTCGAAAGCGTCACTCTTATCAGGGCGGGTGAGCGGAGGCGTAGAGGACTCTTCAGTGGAACGTAATTTCCTCTGAAGTTGCCAGAAGACGAGATGAGTAGGCTCGAGTTCACTGAGCGTCTTGTCCCAGCGGGCGGAACGCAGCTCGGTCATGCGTTTCTTTACAGCACGCTGTAATCTACGCATGTGAGCCTTGTAATCGTCGTAGGGAAAAGCACTGTACGCACGGATGACTGCGTTCTTCTCGGTCATCAGAGCCCGTACATCGTCCGGAATTTTCCGGCAAAGGTCCTTCGCAGGATTCTCCCTTGAACATTCGTTCAGAACGGATTGTACGTGGTCTGTGAGCGAGTCGATCGCCGCCGTCGTGTCAGCGACTGAGTCTATGTGGTCAGAGATAGAATCCATTTGAAGTGACGTGGTAGATTTCAGTCTTTTGCTTACTTTCTTCCAGTCAGTGATCAATTGGGAAGGGGGGAGGGGGGCAGGTCGAGATTGCCCGAGCGGGAGCCTAGGTGCATGATCACGTGTGGTGATCGGAGTTAAGCTCGTGTATTGCTTCTATAAATTGCAACCGGAGGTTTACATTCTTCAGGAGCGCTACATCGAGGACGTCGGGGCTATGGTTGGGATCATGGGGAAAGTGAGTGTGACACATCGGGGCGATGATGCCAAAATTAAGGGATATATAATATAATAATAATATAATATTCCACAATTATCACAAAACGCCGTCTAGTCCCAAGCTAAGCAAAGCTTGTGTTATGGGTACTAGACAACTGATAAACATACTTATATATTTCCAAATACATACATATATAGATAAATTACACCCAGACACAGAACAAATGATCGTGCTCATCACACAAACATTTGTCCTGGGTGGGAATCGAACCCACGACCTCCGGCATAGCAGTCAGGGCCACTAACCACTAGACCAACAGACCAGTCAAATGATGCACCAAGGTTGAACACGACCTTTCCCCTAGGGTTGGTCGTACTACTGTTCCAGGCGGGATGTTTAGTATTGAGATCGCCCCCAAGTATAACGGAGTCACTCAAGCCAAAGAGGGCAGTGAGGTCGCTAGTGAGAGCGATGGACTCGTCTGGCATACGAGACGAGGAAGTCGGAGAGGGATAGTAGACAGAGATGACAGTGATCGGTTGATAACCAGTCATGTCTACTCGGCAGGCCGAGTATTCTAAGAGAGATCGGGGCGCGGGTGGAGCTAGAGGGATACAGTACAGTTCCTTTCTATAATAGATGAGGGTGCCACCACCATGACAGCGAGATCTATCGTTGCGAACTAATCGATAGTTGGCAATTTTAGGATCTTTATGGTGGGGTTTGAGGAATGTTTCCTGCATGAGGAGAATGTCTAACTGATGGTCGCGGAGGAAAGTGGCGATCTCATCTCTCTGATTAATAATGCCGTTGGCATTAAAGAAGCCTAATTTAAGGGATCGCGGTTTGGTACAACAATTTTTTTGTTGTTTATCCATTAATAGATACAGGGGGTAATTTGTCCAGTTCGGCTGTGACCGACTCGTACTTGGAGAATAGCGCAGCTCGCTTAGCAGAGTCGAGCTGGCCAGTGACTTCCGCTAGGGTGAGCCCCTCAGCTAAATTCCTAGCGTCCTGTGTCATGAATATTCGATCAGGGAACACAGACTCCGGCAGGGAATTTCACTCCTTAGCTGTACGCATTATGAATGTGTTACCAAAACGCTTTACACGTATGGGTGGGATGTCCACCATGTACCGTTAGCGCAACGCCGTACGTCTAGTGGTCCGATGATGGAACGGACTTGGTGGAATTAAATTGTGCAATTCCGACGCACACTCCCCGAAGTGTAATCGATAGAAAACCGACAACACTTTTACTCGTCAATAATTTTCTTTAATTTAAACCAGATGAAGCAGGTATTTCCTAGCTTACTCATCATCATTATCATCATATCAGCCGAAAGACGTCCACTGTTGGACATAGGCCTCCCCCAAGTGTCGCCACAATAAACGGTCCCGTGCATCTCGCATCCATCGGATTCCCGCAACCCTTACAGGTCATCGGTCTACCTTGTAGGAGGCCTTCCAACTCTGCGTCTTCCAGTACGCGGTCGCCACTCCAGAAGCTTTCAGCCCGAATGGCCATCCGTTCTGCGAACACTGTGCCCTGCCCATTTATGGCAATTCTTCGTTTTATGTTGGCAACCTTGGTTTTCCTGTGGATATCTTCATTCCTGATTCGATCACGCAAGGAAACTCCGAGTATAGCCCTTTCCATTGCCCTTTAGGTGACTTTAAGCCATATTTCATTACTGGCACAACATGCACTGGTCATAGACTTTCGTCTTGAGACACTGTGGCATGTTGGACGAAAAGATAGCGCGCAGCTTCCCGAACGTCTTCCAGCCGAGTCAGATTCAGCGGTCGACCTCTTTATCGAAATTAGATCTATTTACTAAATAGAAATACTCTCTTGTGGAATCGGAAGTGCCATACTATAGGTATGAGCTCGACTCAGTTCTTGATAATGGTCATATCACTTTGTACTGGAATCGGCCCATCATCACTGACAGGACTATTGTAGCTAATAAGCCTGATATAGTGGTGGTAGACCGAAGCGAGAGGCATGTTATGATTGTTGACATTTCCGTTCCACATGACGAAAACCTCGTGAAAGCCGAGATAGATAAATAAATTAAGTA
This sequence comes from Mythimna pallens, assembly GCA_961205895.1. Lineage (NCBI taxonomy): Eukaryota > Metazoa > Arthropoda > Insecta > Lepidoptera > Noctuidae > Mythimna > Mythimna pallens. The sequence continues at coordinate 6,111,610 of OY540824.1, forward strand.
TGACTGGGCTCACGAGGTTGTCGACATGTGGGACGGCTCGGCGATCATTGTATCTATAGTAAAAAAAAGAATGAAAGAAAGTGAAAGAAATATGCGCCACATCCGCGCAAAACGGCCGAACGCTCAGCATAATGCCGTAACCACACGCAAAATGCGATGAGTCTACGGCGCTGGCTTTCAGCGTGGGCCGGTAACGGTATCGACATAAAGACGTCGGCACGGTATTGTGTGCCAATAGATTTGAATAAAACAGATAAATATAAATAAATTATAGAGAAAGGAAAAAAAAAACAATGAATAAGTAAAGTGGAAATAAGATATCATAATACATTTTGGCGACGACGAAAACGGTTGCAGAAAACGGTCGTCGTCGCAACTGGTTTGAAGACGAAACTATCGTTGAGTGAAGTAGTTGCAGAAAACTTTCGTTGTCGCAACTAGTTTGAGGACGGTAATAAAATCTGTACTACCAGTTATTGCTATGAAAATTGAACTTTATGTCTTTATACATTAAATTACATTGTGATAGTTGAAGCAGTGGATTCTCGACCTTATTTACTTACAAGTAAGATACCAATTCGCATACAGTAATTCGAAGACTGGTTTGTGCAAGACTGTTTGGTCGCAGGATGGGAAACGGTTGTTACGTTGCAGAACAAAAAACGGTCTTTGAAAACTGTTCGTTGTCGAAACGCCTACCGCTATAAAGGACGCGGTTCTGATTTCAGTGTACCTATAGTCTATGGACGCGATGACGCAGTCGCATTTAAAAAGCGTGAAAAGGATATGATGCACGGCATGTTATGACGCTACGCCATTGTAACGAGTATTTCTACGGAAATGGTAAATGTACAGTATTATGTGTAGGACCCACCTTTTGAAACATATTTAGTCTGTGGTATAACAAAAGTTTCCTGTCTATGGTCTTACTACTGACACTTCATCAGCAGTAGTGATGTGCCGAGTCGCTGTTTTTGTGGATCGAGTCAACTCGAGTCAGGTTATACGGTATTCAAACATGACTCGATTCCACCATTCGATCTTAGTACTCGAGTTCTATGTGTGGAATTCGAATGTTGACTCGAGTCCCAGACTCGAGTCCAGCATTCGAGTCCAGGATTCGAGTTCAGGATTCGAGTCCAGGATTCGAGTCCAGGATTCTAGTCCAGGATTCGAGTTCAGGATTCGAGTCCAGGTCTCGAGTCCAGGATTCGAGTCCAGAAACCGAGTCCATAACTCGGGTCTAGAAATTCGAGTCCAGAAGTGTAGTATAGAAATTCAAAACCAAAAGAATCGATTCTGAACTCACTGACTCAATTTTATTATGCGAGTCCAGCTGACACGAGTCTAGCATTCGAGTTAAGTTGACTAGCTAGTACTCGATCTGTGTTTACTTAAGAAATGAAATGACGCTTACATAAGTTTGACCCTGCATTTTTTTATAAGCGTACAATTACACGAAAAAGGATCTGTTTTTGATTTGTAATAAAACAAATAAAACTTGATCTCACATTTCTAGTTTCTAGATACTTACCTCCTTAGTATGTTCTATGTTTTTTTTTAAATATAATCTTTATAAATATTTGATCACAATAAAAATGGTTGATAAATAATCGTTGTCATTATCCGAAACTTAAACTACATGCTGTCTGAAGTTTAACCTTTTTGTTCTAAAAAGTATCAATAACGGACTCTTTTGGTTATGAATTTCTAGACTACACTTCTGGACTCGAATCCTGGACTCGAATCATGGACTCGTATCCTGGACTCAAGACCTGGGATCGAGTCTAGCGTACTCGAGTCCTGGAATCGAGTCTGGCGTACTCGAATCAAAATAAATTTGTACTCGAGTCAGCAAGTCCACAGCAGGAATCGAGTCTGACTCGAGTCAAGCCGTACTCGATACATCACTAATGAGCAGACCTCACTTTTTGGCGGTCAGGACGAATATATAATTCGCTCGACAATACCGACTTTTATTCCAAGTAAGAATAAATAAATAAGATTATTTTAGTTAAGGTACTAAGATTAAACGGCGCAAAACGCCAAAACAGGTTTTGTTACTAATTAAATTAAAAATGAAATATAGGCTTTGTCAAATGATTGTGATTATTATTTAATAAGTATGAATAGTATACATTAAAATTAATATATTTACGTTCTTATATAGAGGTATCCTGTTTGACGTGGAAAATTAGTGTGTAAACACATTGACAGCAGCAAGCCAATACACAGGGAAAGGACCTGTGGACAAGACTGAATGCCAAGCCACAATGCTGCCAAATACCAAGCCAAAGACAGAGTCAAGCGAACCAATACACAGGGACAGGACTGAATGTCAAGCCACAACGCTGCCGAATACCAAACCAAAAACAGAGCCATAACCATGAGGTGACATTTGTTTATTGCTGTAAGAGTTGCGCATTCAACAGTAATTTCTTGAGGTGATATTTAAAAGATTGTGTTGTTTTTAGGAATCTCATTGGCGGCGGAATACTATTCCAGCAATGAGTGGCCGAGAACCTGAACGACCCTCTGAAAGCTGTGGTTCTGTGTCGCGGTGCTGACAGTGGGCCCACCACAGGCGATGACCGTATTTGTAATGTGTTTGTCTCCATGTAAGTTTTTCATATAAGTAACGTGGCTTTTGGGTAGTTATAATACCAAACAGTAAACTTGCTAAATGCAGGTTACGCCTAGCAGACATATTTAAAATTTTAAGCTTGTTTATGTATGGGGTCACATAACTCCTGTGTGGCACATGTACACAGAAGCGAACACATGCATACTAGATGCGCTGAATCAGCCTGTCTGCCCTGGCAAGCAAGCAGGGCCCATAAACAGTGTCGCAGTAGTTCAACTTTGATAGGATTAGGCTGTCAACTAGTTGTTTATGGAGTGGAACACTTAGGGGCTAAACTGTACTATACCGGACAACGCGTTTTACGCTCATAATTTTATATTGGAAAGGTATATGTCTAAAAAGTAATTACGCAAAGTCTCAATGTTAGAAACGATAAAGTTTTTGAGAAAAAAAATAATTAAAATCGATAATTTTTCGTAATATTTGACGCCATTTTGACAGATTTCTTTCACTTTTTACTTTGTTTGTAATATTATGACAAAGGTATTAGTTCATACAGCCACAATGAATATTTACAAAACGCAAATTTTCTTTTATTTGCATTAAAAATGACGAATAATATAGCCAAATGACGAGTAATATAGCCAAATGACATATTATACATCATCTAAGTGAATTTAGCTGTCCAATGCTAAATAAATAATATTTGAAAAAAGTAAAATATATGTTACTACTTAATAAATAGTTTATTATAATTTTAGTGTTTAATTTATCAAGCTCTTATTACTTAGTTAACATGAAAGTATACAATTGCTTCCACCCACTGGTTAGGTTAGGGTCATTTTTTTTTTAAACCACCCAGAAAACATTTTTTTTCAATCTAAATATATGAAAGTATACAATTGCTACCACCCACTGGTTAGGTTAGGGTTATTTTTTTTTTAAACCACCCAGAAAACTTTTTTTCAATCTAAATATATGAAAGTATACAATTGCTACCACCCACTGGTTAGGTTAGGGTTATTTTTTTTTTAAACCACCCAGAAAGCTTTTTTTTCAATCTAAATATATGAAAGTATACAATGGCTACAGTGGGAGGTTAGGTTAGGGTTATTTTTTTTTAAACCACCCAGAAAGCTTTTTTTTTCAATCTAAATATATGAAAGTGTTCAATGGCTACAGTGGGAGGTTAGGTTAGGGTTATTTTTTTTTTTAAACCACCCAGAAAGCTTTTTTTTTCAATCTAAATATATGAAAGTATACAATGGCTACAGTGGGAGGTTAGGTTAGGGTTATTTTTTTTTTAAACCACCCAGAAAACTATTTTTAGTGCACAGATATTTTTATACAATGGTAGAGCGCTCTCCGACACAACAATTTTTTTTTTTTTCCATCTAAATACATGAAAGTATACAATGGCTACAGTGGGAGGTTAGGTTAGGGTTATTTTTTTTTTAAACCACCTAGAAGACTATATCTCAGTGCACAAATATTTGTAGACAATAGTAGAGCGCTCCCCGAGAACAAATTTTGTTTTTTTCATTTTTAAATACTTGAAAGTATACAATTGCTACTGTGGGTGTATAGTTCAAGGGGTTTAGGGTGATTCTCCTTCCTAAAACCCCCAAATCTGCCCCAAAAATGCGTAAAATGTACGATTTTGTGATTCCTAACCTCAAAATTTGAATCTTGAATATCTCCAAAAGTATATGTTTCCTAGATTTGGGAGGGGGTTTGGGGGGGTGGGGACACACCCCCTCCCCCCCCCTCCCCAAAAATCCCACTATTTCGTTGTCCGGTATAGTACAGTTTTACCCACTTAGGTATTTACGTATTCCATACAAAATCTTTAACATACATAGAAACAGTTTCTCAGTGCACTTTTTATGTGGGCTCGAAGCGCAGCTCTGGATCCAGTATCAACCCAAGGCTGCATGCCTGCTCAACTCTCTTGATCTCCTCCCCCATGATCATGACCTTAGGCCTGGCCAACAAAATAGCAGCAACCTGCTTTTTTGTGCCTAGTACCATGTATTTAGACTTTAGTGGATTCAAAACCAGAGAGTTCCCTTCAGACCAGGCCACCACCCGAGCCAGGTCCTCGTTCAGCCTCTATAGTCGTGTCGAGCAATGGCTTACTAGCCAAGACCTTCGACCAACATTTTAGGAGGCTCGCGTTAGGCGACTGGATCAAGGGCTTGATTCAGAAGGCGGTAGTCCCGGACACAGCTGGTATTGTTAGGACGTTCCTTTCTCTGCAGCCCTAACCGCTTATACCACTTACATCGCATAGCTTGGAACCTGTTCCCGATACAGAAATCAGAAACGTTTATTTCAAATAGACCAATTACAGGCACTTTTGAATTGTCAAAATGTCGGTCAGTAAAAAAAAACTATAAGTGAAGCTAAATTGCATGTTCCAAAGCGTAGATCTCTATGGAGAAGAATGTGCAAGAAACTCCATGGACACTCTTTTAAATCATATTATGAGTTACATAAATCTTGGTTACATATTTCTTGTCGCTTCTAATATGTGAGCACAATGTAGATAAGTAATAATAATTACAATAAAAATAAAAAAAAAGTAGAAATTATGTCACTGGCAGCTAAGAGATGACCAGTCTCAACTAACGGCACCCGTTCACGAGCATGACGCGTGCATCAGCCCCATTCAGCTCAACCATTCTGAAGGGAACTGAATGCCCCAGTAACATAATATAATAATAATATAATATTTACACAACTATCACACAACGCCGTCTAGTCTCAATCTAAGCAGAGCTTGTGTTATGAGTACTAGAAAACTGATAAACATACTTAAATATTTCTAAATACATACATATTATAGATAAATTACACCCAGACATAGAACAAATGATTGTGCTCATCACACAAACATTTATCCTGGGTGGGAATCGAACCCACGACCTCCGGTATAGCAGTCAGGGCCACTAACCACTAGACCAACAGGCCAGTCAATAACACGTGCCACCATCAGCGAGACATTTGAGTGGGCATGACAAACTCTCAACTGCCATGTTCGTAATGTCAAACAAGTTGTAACCTAATAAAAATGCTCCATGGTACTTCACATTCACAAAACTTGAAAAAGAAAGTGCTTCTACATTATACAATGCTATTGTTTCAAAATGCAAAAGGTTATAAATTATCATAAACTCTATTGTAATAAACGAATAAAATAAAATAAAAAACATTTCGAAAACAACAATACAAAAGGGCAATAGTATCTCTTCCAATATTTATATATATATAAAAAATACTTTGAAGGTAAAAGTGGCTGTGGCTGCGGAGCAGGACTGGCATTTAGCCAAGCGTTTTTATCAAGGATATAATCCTCCAGTTTATAATACGCTTGTCTACATAGTGTGCGTTATGCATGCTTTAAATTTGGACTCATTTAGTTGTAGAATCTCAACTGGCATTTTATTATAAAATTTTACACAGTACCCCATGAAAGAACTACGTACTTTAGCCAATCTGAACCGAGTTTGATCTAATTTATTCCTGTTCCTAGTATTAAAATTGTGCCTGTCACTTATCTTAGTAAAAAGATAAATATTTTTCCGAAAATGCATAATGTTTTCATAAATGTATGACAAGGGACCGTCAGGATGTTTATTTCCTTAAATAGTTCTCCTGCGAAGATTATATATGGCTCTGATAGCTCTTTTCTGCAGAATAAAAATAGGCTTTATGTCTGCAGCCCGTCCCCATTGCAAAATACCGTAAGACATGATACTATGAAAGTAACTAAACTAGTCGCGCAGTATCCATATCAGTAAGTTGATGGATTTTTCTGACAGCATATGCTGCTGAACTAAGCCGACCTGCCAGAGATGGTAAATGAGGATCCCATTGTAGCCTCGAGTCAAGCGTGATCCCCAGGAAAACCGTATTCTCGACGAATTCGAGTTTCTCCTTGTCCAATACTATGTCGCAGTAATTACTTTTAACATTCGGTAACGCAAATCTTATGCACTTAGTTTTTCAGTGTTTACGTCATCAAGATTTGTGGAACGTCTATTGATCTTAGAAATTAACGACGTATCGTCAGCAAACAATACAATATGTGGTTGTTTTTTTAATAGATGCGGTAGATCATTTATATATACTAAAAAGAGGAAAGGACCTAATATTGAGCCTTGTGGTACACCCATTTTGATTTTCAAACCCGGAGAATTGACACCGTTTATCTGAACTTGCTGTTGCCTGTCAATTAAATAAGATTTCAGCAAGCTGAGTGCAAGTTTAGTTTGGAATAACCTTTTTTAGTGCTTGCTTATATCATAAAAGGAAACCTTGTGCAAAGGAGATGTTTAATTTTCGGCCATCAGATGTACATTTATCGAAAAAGAAGAAAAAATACCACAAATTGGGGAAAAATTTTCTCTGGTGAATTTTAGCTTGATTTGTTGTGTACAAAAAATAATAGTTTTTTAGTTATTGCCATGTTTTAATCAACATGGCGTCTCATCAAATCAATGTTACATAGAAAATAATTAAAAAATGTGTGTATTCTTGTAGTGTTAAAAATAAAATACTATTATTCTCAACAAATTTTGAGTAAACATAATTAAATGTGATAATTTCATCGTTACAAAAATCTTTAGTTTCCATTTTTGAAGTGTGTTTGTAAACGAATTCAAAATAACCGCCCGAATGCTCAAAGTGACTTTGTCCCTTTTTATTAGATAGTTTACAAGTCTACTTAGCTTTATGTCAATCGATAATAACATACTGTATTACCACATGGGGTGGAGCGGGTAAAACGTTGTTACTTACCATCGAGAGAGCTCAGAGGGCAATTCTCAAAGTGGCTACTTTTCGCCCATTCCTTTTTCCCACTAACCTCCTATACAAAGAATGTGAAGTACTAACAGTCCGACAGCTATTTATAATGGGTATTGTATTAAAACAGCACGCAGATCTAACATATAGCACGGAGTTTACTAACAAAAGACGTAAAGACCTAGTCTGTCCTCAAAATCATACCAAACATGCTTTCACATCAAAATTTTACCTGTTTCTCGGTCCTCTCCTCTACAATAGGTTGAACGCGAAAACAAACATTTATAGCTTAAATCAAATTAACTGTAAGAGAATTCTTAAGGAGGCTCTTCAAAGAATGTCCTACGATGATACAGAGAATTTACTGATTGTGCTAAAGTGATTTTTTTGTCTTTATACAATATTTGACCTAGTTTAAGTATCTTGTTTGTCTTGTAAGAAACTAGAAGTTAAGATTTGATAACATTATAAATTAATAGTATAAGATAACTTGCCTACTTTACAGATTTTTTACACGTTTGTATTGTACTATAAAATCCTTTTGATTATTTGTTAATTTTAAATTATTTTAGCTCTTTTCGCCTGAAACACAGGATTTCCTAGTTCAGGCACGTAAGACTCAGAATTAAGATTTATATTTAAGACTGTATTACTTTATCCTGTAAAGAATTTTGAATAAATATTATTATTATTATTATTTACGAAATGATTCAAAGATTTGATCGTGCTTTGGTGAGCCACTTTTGTCTAATATTCTTTTAGAAAGATCTGATCTTAGACTATTTATGAGTTTAGTTCTGATAAACAAAAAAAAAAACAATTTTATAGGTTAAGTAAACGTCATCTCTACGACCTATCATGGCTGTCATAACTCTTAGGATAAACGTCAAACATTTTCATTTTTATTTTGTACATAAAAACCATTTGATATTATGAAAAAAATGTTACTTTATTCTATTCAGGGGTAAGTTTCCCAGCTTCGCTAAAATGTACGTGTTATGGCCGGAGACCCATACAAAAATGAAACATTTCCTTTACACACTCTTAGTCCCAATAATTTCTGCAGTGGTTTGATATGCCAGTCAGTCAGTTTCTCCTTTTAGGCTTTTATATATACATATAGATTTGTATGTATTCATGGGCGTACCCAGGGGGGGGCAGGGGAGGGCAGCTGCCCCCCCCTGGAAGTCTCGCAGAACATGTATGAATTCGCCTAATTACTAATTAAAACGTAAACGGGGCCTTATGCTTTAACTTTTAAATAAACCGCGCAGTAGACACTGGGAAAATGCACGATGCAATGAGGGTGTTCTAAAATGACGTTGACCAGGTGGCAGCACTGAGGCGTCAGGTCCGGACACCTGTCAAAACGCTTATATAAATGACATTAGTTAGACATCAACGTCAACGTCACGTATACGTTTTGTAAGGAAAAGACCTGACGGCTAAGTGGCGCTAACTGGTGGTGAGAATTTTCTTGAACACCCTCATTGCCAAAAAACCGCGCGCGACGATGGCGGACGTACATTACCGAATCTAGCCGCTGTATTCGGTAATCTTCGATAGGAAGTTGGGAGCGACTAGCATTTATTTTATTTGACATGTTATTGTTTTGAAGGAGCTAAATCAAACGTAGGTGATTAAAAAATACTCATTCAGTGTCTATATCAAAGTATAAGTAGAAATCTGTCTGATTGATATTGTGTTGTGATTGTGACACGCACATACATTCTGCTGAGCAATAATAAAGATAGATATGGACATTCGAATTTTTTTTTGTAAGTATTTTTGCTGTTATCATTCTTAACAGTTTATTCCTAAAAGGAAGCAACGTTGTTCGTTGTTGTACCAAGGTAGGTGTAGGCGATCGGCGGCAGCGATCTCTCGCGCCGGGCCTTGGTACAGGCCATGGTCCGTAGTGAGGAGGAGTGGCAGGCGGTTGCCTCCTTCTGCGAAGCAATAATGCGAGATCGCGTGAGGCAACGGTCCTCACGCCCCAACCGCCACCGGGATTCCGATCCCGATTTCCGACCACCGTAGCCGCGGGCTTGCGGACGGCGAGCAATGGGTGGCTCGCCGTCCGATCGTCCGGTAACTGTCCGGACCGAGCCCAAGTCATCGACGGCGCGTAGTGTTCCGCGCGCGCTTAAAGGAGATGTCAGCAACCGTAGGGGCCCAGCAGGGTCAAGGCCTACTGGGGCCATGGGTGATGCGAAAGTGATCCCCGAGACCCTGGAAAAATGGCAAAGAAGGAACAGGAGTAGGTTTTTAGTCAATAAAAGTCTGACACTATCTCCCGCCCGAGAGCGGGGGATGTCATTAGATGATACACCCGAAAAAAAAAGTGCCTGCAGCATTTTGGCTGATGAAACAGCTGATATTGCAGGAAAGGAACAATTATCAATAGGTCTTAGATATTACGATCAAAAGGAAAAAAATGTTAAGGAAGAATTTATCGGTTTTGTCGAGTTCCAAAAAATGGATGCTCAAACAATAGCTACTGAAATTAATGGATTCATCGATGCCTTAAACATCGATGTTGACAAATGTGTGGGACAGGGCTACGACGGAGGTGCTACGATGGCAGGAAAAGACGGCGGTGTCAAAAAAATATTGAGACAAATGTTTAAAAAGGGCTTATATTTTCACTGCGCCTGCCACAAGCTAAACCTAGTAGTAAACCACTTAAATAATGTTCCTGAGATCCGAAACTGCATCGGAACTGTAAAAGATACGATAATTTTTTTCAGGGAATCAGTTTTGCGTCAAAAATATGCACCGAAAATACCATTGCTGTGTGAAACAAGGTGGTCGCATAAATACAAAAGTATTTCGATGTTTAAAAAGCATTTTGTGGAAATTGTAGAAGGTTTGGAAAAGCTTTCACAGGAAGGTAATTCTGGGACAAGAAAAGTAGCTTTCCAATTGTTATCCGCAGTTGGACAAACCACATTCATAATATAAAGATGTATTACAGACAAATACATTTCGCTGTTGCAACCCGTCGCAAACACATTGCAGTCTAAAACTTTAGATGTAATTAAGTGTGCAGAGCACATTCAAACCATAAAAACAGCAATTACGGAACATAGGCTTTCTGCCAAAGAAGGTACTGAAGAATTATTGAAATCAGCTAATGAAATTGCTAAGGTTTTGAATCTTGAGCCAAGGACAGCAAGCCGCCAACAATATAGGGCAAATAATCCAGCTGGTTCGTTAAGAGAATATTTTCGCCGGTCGTTGTATGTACCCTATTTGGATTCATTATCATTCTCATTAGAGGTGAGATTCAGTAAAGAACATTCACCAGCGTTTGCTCTTTCATTGTTACACCCTGCTCAAATAATAAAAATTGCAGCTCCAAAATTAAGAAAATGTATGGACGAAGTATCCAAATTTTATGAATTAGAAGGGATCACATCTGAAGCTGAACTATGGCGCACTTTTTGGGTTAACAAGCAGGAGTACTTCGAAGATTTGGAGATAACAGAATTAAGTAATCCAACAAGCAGAATGTTTTTATCCGAAAGTGAAAACATCCCTAGAAATTTTACTGGCAATGCCTTATTCCACGGCTACAATTTAAAGATCATAAATGGACTTTGTTTACTCAGTGTACATAAAAAACTTGTAAACAGTATGGGCGATTCTTTCACGGAAGATGTTATAAACCATTTTGCAGAAGATCCTCGAAAATTACTTTTAAAGTAGAAGCGATTTAAATAAAATAAAAATGCATGCATAGTCAAATTTACTTTTATTTATTTAACTACCTATACAGCAGGATCATTTGCGGCTGTTTGCTCTACACACTACACTACATATACCTAATGTTTCATGTAGGTGTGTTTGTGTAATATGTATGACAAAACAGCCGCGGACGATCCGACTTAAAAATCTGACTTGCCCCCTCCTACGCCAGAAGCTGGGTACGCCCATGTATGTATTTAGAAATATATTTAAGTATGTTTATCAGTCGTCTAGTATTCTCTGCTTAATTTGGGACTAGATGGCGTTTTGTGAAAGTTCCACAACTTTATATTATTATTATTTTCATTATAAAACCTACCATCTTATCAACTGCAAAAAAAATTATTATGTATTTTGTATTCCAGCCAGTTTTGAATTGCGGAGTGCAAGAATATGCACTGCAAGATAATGAAATATGGTGAGTGTGATTTATTTATATTTAAAATAAAAAAAAAAACAACATTTATATAATGTGATCCATGATAATCCTTATCTGAACGAGGCTGTTGAGGAAAATTTACACCACCAGTTGGCGCCACTTATCCATCAGGTCTTTTAACTTTAACGTATACGTAACATTGACCTCTAACATTTGACGTTGATGTTGATGTCTAACTAATGACATTAACATAAGCGTTTTGACAGGTGCCTGGACCTGACGCCTCAGTATGGCCACCAGGTGAACATCATTTTATAATATTCTCATTGAGTGTCTGTGCCTGATTGTAATTGCAATAATAGCAGCTAATATTATTGACACACTGCACAGCAAATGCCTCTACTTACATGTATAGGCATGAGCATTAGTAACCGCGTAAAAAAAAATGAAAAGAAAGAAACATGTTTATTCTGCCTGAAAAGACGCACAATTACCTTAGTACCGCCATTACGCCTCGAGTAAGGATTTCTTTCTTTTTTAGAGTTCCGTAACTCAAAAGGAAAAAACGGAACCCTTATAGGATCACTTTGTTGTCCGTCTGTCTGTCAAGATTCTTTATCTCGGGAACGCGTAGAGATATCGAGTTGAAATTAAAACCATAATTATACTCACGTCTGCCGTCCCTTAAAGCTGTGGAAAAATAAAACTTCTGAGTTAACGAAAAAAAAAGATAAAACAGTTTATGTCGCTAAAAACGTATATTTTGACAAACTCAAGAGATTCAAAATTCATAGGGTATTTCCTGTTGAGCCAGAATCCTGAAATTTGGCATAAAGCAAGGTCTTATAGCACTGGTATTTTTTTATTTATTTATTTGGTAAAATCATCCAATGACATCCCACACTCTTGGGCGGAGCGAGAGGGCGTGTCATACCTTAACTGACTAAAAACCTACCTCCTTTCCTTCCTTCTTTGGCTTCGTCCCAGGAACGAGTTTTCCTTTCAGAAACAAACCCTTGGTTCCAGTAAGCTTCGACCCTGACCTGCTGGGCCCCTACGGTTTGCTGACATCTCCTTGAGGCGCCCGTGGAACAGAACGTGCCGTCGACGACTTGGGCTCGGTCCGGACGGTTACCCGGCGGTCGGACGGCGAGCTACCCATTGCTCGCCGTCCGCAAGCCCGCGCCTACGGGGTGGTCGTGAATCGGGATCAGGATCCCAGCGGTTGGATCGGGATCGGGATCCCACTTCGCGCGTGCACGTCGCTGGTCCTGGCGCAGGGGGAGTCGCACCAGGCGGCGGCCGAACTAGCGACACGCGGGGTTGCGACAGTCGTGGATAGGATCCAGGAGTTGGGACTCGAAGTGGCACTGCACAAGTCCGAGGCCATGTGTTTTCATGGCCCTCGGAACGCGCCACCACCGGGTTCCCAAATAACGGTAGGAGGGGTTCGCATCGACGTCGGGTCGACGATGAAGTACCTGGGACTTGTCCTCGACAGTCGGTGGAACTTTGTGGAGCACTTTCGACGTCTGACTCCCAAACTGGAACGGACCGCGGCTGCCCTAAAGCGGCTCCTGCCCAACCTTGGGGGTCCAGACGCCTCCTGCCGGAGGCTCTACGCGGGAATTGTTCGGTCCATGGCCCTTTACGGGGCACCGGTGTGGGCGCCGTCGCTGAAAAAGCGACCGGCGGCCATGCTGAACGCTTGCCAGAGGGTCATGGTCATCCGGATGGTACGGGGATACCGCACGATTTCCCGCGAAGTGGCGAGCCTCCTTGCTGGCCTGCCACCATGGGATTTGGAGGCAACAGTCCTTGCATGCATGCACGATTTGCGCGTGGAAATGCAACGCCGGGGCGAAACTCCGCTGCCGCGCCAAGTCTCTGCATGGCGGACAGAGTTCCGGCGGGATCTCATGGTGGAATGGCGACGGCGACTGTCGCAGCCCAGTGCTGGGCACGCTACAATTATGGCGGTAAGTCCCCTCTTTGAGGAGTGGCTGGAGCGGCAACACGGCGTCCTCACCTTCCGCATGACGCAGGTCCTCACTGGACATGGCAAGTTCGGGAGGTTCCTGCATCGGATTCAGGCGGAAGCAACGCCCGGGTGCCATCATTGTGCGGACCACCCAGAGGACACGGTGGAGCATACAGTGGAGGTGTGCCCCGCTTGGGCGGAGCACCGCCGTGTCCTCGCGGAAGCAATTGGCGGCAGCGACCTTTCGCGACGGGCCCTGGTTCAGGCTATGGTCCGGAGCGAGGAGGAATGGCAGGCGGTCGCCTCCTCCTGCGAAGCAGTAATGCTAGCGAAGGAGGAGGCTGCACGCGTGAGGGAACGAAGGTCCTCACGCCCTAGCCGCCGTAATTACGACCCCGACTACCAGCCACGGTAGACGCGGGCTTGCGGACGTCGAGCACTGGGTAGCTCACCTTAAAAAAAAAAAAAAAAAAACTTCGCGCGTGCACGTGTGGCCTCACGCGATCGGCCGCCTCCTGTGCTAGCATTACTGCTTTGAAGAAGGAGGCGACCGCCTGCCACTCCTCCTCGCTTCGGACCATGGCCTGTACTAAGGCCCGGCGCAAGAGATCGTTGCCGCCGATATAGCACAGGTATAGGAATAAATCTGAAATCAGTATATTTGTTGTTACGTCACAAGAAAAAACTTACTTTGCGATTCGGAAAAATCATCGTGACTCCATTTGAGAATTGTACTATTCCGTAATTTGTACTGAAAGAACCCTGAGAGCGCGAGTCCGACTCGTACTTGCCCGTTTTTTTTTTGTTTTAAAGTACTTTTTTATTTGGCGGTTCCAGGCAGATTGGATCACTACAGCCGGCTGCGGAGAAAAGGGCCGTGACCTACGGTGAGGTCATCACGAAGCAGGCGCTGAACCTCCCCCAGTTCGGTGTAGCTGGGGGCTTTCGGATGAGTGTCACCTCGACCGGTACCAGCATGCTGGAAGTCCTTGGTGCGGATAGTGGCCGATACGTCGCGGTACTGTGGGCCTCTGCTACTAGGGTTCCGGCGAGATATCATGGCATCGCAACCCAGTGCTTTGCATGCCATAATCATAGTGGTAAGTCCTCTTCGAAGAGTGACTGAATAGATGTCACGGTGTGCTCAACTTCCGCATGACGCAGGTCATCACTGGATATAGTAAGTCCTGGAGGACACTGCCCCTGATTCGTGCGGAAGAAATGCTCGGGTGTCTTCAGCATCACCCACTGCTACCCACCTAAAGATACCATGGAATTTACGGAAAGAGAGAGCGGGAAAAATAAAACTCCAAGCAATTTTGGACAAAACTGACTACTAGGCTTGAAAAACTCTTACGGAATCTTCTCGGGATCGCAAACAGTTGACACAATGCAATGTTGGGTTTTCGTGGTGCTGCAGGGCAAAGTTTGTATAAGCAAACTGGCAGACCACGATGATTCTAGTAGGTTTATGTGTTTTTTTGCGTCTCTGAGCTTAATTGGTGACGAAGAAAAAATATAGGAGAATCCAAAGTCCATCTTCCACATTATTCTGCAGACCAATCTATTTCAAGATTTGGAACGAAAACAGGTTGAACATTGTTGAAGAACAGGCTATGATTGAGGATTAGATTGAAGCACTGCAGCCTTCCATTATGCGAAGCCATGCTGTTAAAGGATAAAACGTTAGCTTAGCATTCTCTTTGGTTAAGGACTCAAAGCTTCTGACCGTTATAGATGACAAAATCGTTTCACAGCTATCAAATAGCTCACCGCAGATTTGTGTAAAGCTACTCCTTCGGAAATGAATGAACTGTAGAAGAGGCCTTCTACAGTTTATTGAGTGAGTTTTTAATAAATTAATGTCACTGTACTGCAATATACATTCTTTTTATTAATTTAACTACTTTCTCCCATGAAAATGGGTTCAACAGAAATATGTAAATATTGTTTTATACTAAGGCTATAAACAAACGATAGTATAACTAGATCGATGGTCAACTTCATTTGACCACGTCAAAGGTTTGAAAAATCAGATCATAAATTAAAAAATTTGCTACGCGCAAAGCGGCACCGAAAGGTGCATGAAATGTGTATTATCTTAAGCGCCGTGTGTGGTACGTGTATAGCTCCTGTGAGCATCAGCCCTTCCGTTCCGTTCAGTTAAAAACTTTTTTTTTCTCACTCGTGGAGCTACCAATACCATCCATACGTTAATATTATGTAAAGAGATGTATACCGGAGACGTTGCAATGTTTATTTTTTAAATTCCAGACTAAGTTTCAATGTATAACTATATATAATGTATGGAACTCGATTTTCAGACCACTGTGCGCTATGTCCTGATGCAGGCAATGAACGGATGCGAGGAGAAATGGCAGTTGGACGCCTCCGTCCCTTCTGCGAAGCAGTAATGCTAGCGAAGGAGGTGGCTGCACGCATGATAGAACGGACTTCCTCATGTCCCAGCCACCGGGATCCCAACCACCGTAGGCGCGGGCTTGCGGACGGCGAGCAATGGGTAGCTCGCCGTCCGACCGTCGGGTAACCGTCCGGACCGAGCCCAAGTCGTCGACGGCACGTTCTGTTCCACGGGCGTCTCGAAAGAGATGTCAGCAAAACCGTAGGGGCCCAGCAGGCTCGAAGCCTACTGGGGCCATGGCTTGGCTTCATAAAGGGATACCCGGGGTCCTGAAATGCAAGGCAAAGAATGTATAGGTTTTAGTTAGCAATAGTCTGACTCGCCCTTCCGCACAAAAAAGCAGCCTGGATATTATGTCTAATTTCAACTATCTTTGCAATTTATGCCTTCACTTTAGTATGTCAGTTAAGTCGAAGGTCGACTTAGAAAACAAATAATGAATTAGAACAATTTACGTACGTACTCCGCTTCCAACCAACGATCTCGTTCATGCGACACGCTTATCTACTGGGCCATCGATTATGTTATTGCAATGATTTTTCTATAACTAACAATCCGTCCCAGCTACGCACATGAAACCCGTGCCGAAATTCAGATAGAGTCAAACGGCGATTTTATCTAGTTTTATAGATAGCGAGGTACTAGCAACCGGATATAAGATTATAATAGAATAATAACAATCCTTTATTATCAGGCAACTACGCCCATAGATAAAATACACAAATAATCTTACAAATTAATAAACTGATACATAGGTATGTATAAAAGAAACTATAACAGTTACTAAACTACTATTACACGGCGTCGTGTTCCGCTGCGAGGTTGGTATTCTTCCACGAAATCGCCGATACACGACACCCTTCGGCCAAAACTCCTTTGAGGAAGGTCTCCAAATGTTGAGTCGGCACCCGCTCCACAAACAACTTGAAATTTGTGTTATGGCGCGGCTCTAACGGCACGACTCTCAAAGTTTAGTTTGTCTTTACGCGTACATACTCCGCGATCTCCTCAGCCTTCCTGGCGTGGTGCAGCCTCGAAACGTACAGCTGCGTCGTAGGTACTGCTAGATGTATGTTGGGTCCTGCCAGCGCGGTACCTCACTGGTTCTGACAAGTAGGTCCTCTTCTTCTTCTCTACCTTAGTGAGGCCATTCTCATCGCTCTGGTTGCCGCTTTCGTTTTACCTGCTTGTCGCGTTGTTTGCGACACAGCAGGTTTGTAAGGCGCCTTACTTTCCGAAACAGCGTTGCGCAACAACTCTACTTCGGCACGCAGTGCACCTACGGTGGTATTGGACACTTCCAGCTTGGATTGTACCTCGGCCAAGCTTGCTTTTAGGGATAACATCTCTAACGTCCTAACGTCCTTCAACAACCTGGTGACATCGACGTGGCCGAACGTGACGGGAGGCAAATTATGCAGCTCCTTCGCCACGAAAGCGGGCACGTCGTCCGGGTCGGTGCTCTTCATCATTATGATGATATCCTGCACACTTCTCTGACCGCCATCCGTCCGTCGGGATTGCATCTGGTCAACTTTGCCCAGCGCTTGGAACAGCAGCAACTTGGCACTGCTTATCTCCACCTCGTTGAAACTGGACTTACAGATCTGCAGGATGCTGACCTCGTCCATGTAGTCAATGGCATGTTTGATGAATGCCAACAGCTCGTTGGCTATGAGTGGTTGACTCATAGCGACGTAAAACGTGCAACGGCTACTGCCGCGCAACACGCGAATATAAAATTCGTATCGAGCAGCGCAAACACGTCCGTACTTGACTGCGCATTGCCTTGCACTCCACTTATAACTAAGACAATTTTAATGTAGTGTAATACTAATTTTAACTCATATCTTACATTCTCCTAATTTTGTTTTATCCGACAGGGTCCATAGTGAACTTTGTCAATATTTTATACCATGTATGGACATATGGAATGCAATGAAGTATTAAGTATTGAGTGGACAACTCTTGATAAATTTTCACGATTTCTCATAGTTTCGGTACTAGCTCGACACAAAGACTGTTTAGTTATGCTTTTAATTATTTATTGAAAAAGAATATCGCGTGATGTTTCAGATCCTGTTACACTGATATCTGCACATGGCAGTTGTACCTGTATGTGACAATTTTGGTAAGTAGTATTTCAAACAATGTAATCTTCTTGACATCCGTGCCCCAGTCGATAGTGTGCCCCACTTGCAAAACTAAGACACGCATTAATACGCAAATTAAACTTGCGTTGGATAGTTTACATCAACGTCACACTTATAATACTAACCAGATCGGCTCAAATAAGCACCAAATTTTAAATGCGTGTCTTATTTTGAAAATGGGCCACGTTACCGACTGGGACACGTAAGCCTGGTTTACAATATAAAAATCAATAGCTATTCTTTAGTCCCGCTAAAACTCAAAAACAGCTGCCTGATTTTAATAATTTTCATTTTGTTTTTTTTTTTTCGATTTAAGATAGGGTTAGGGTTGATCTAACAGAAAAAAATAGGGCAAAGATAGTTGAAAATTATCGATGTATTTTAATAACATTTGGTCAGGCAAGGGCCCATAGTCTTTACATAGTTCTTGGTAACCAATCCACTTTAGCCTTCCAGAACTATAGTCCAATAACTATGTTTTCTAAATCCCGATCCTGCAATATTTCCACACAATCGCGAGTGGTCTCTGGGTGCCTTTGTATAGTAGCACATACAGGAATAATCCGCTTCGGCATGCGTTTGAAAAGTCCAGGACCAGGGTTCTAATAAGGTGTAGGTGTAATTGAAAATTTTTTGGGATCGGACCGACTTTGGATAAAGCAGATATTAAAGTTGCTCGCTCGTTTGGCATCTCAATTGGTCTCTTATTACCAGTCGGCAGGTTACCCATTGTTCGCCGTCCGCAAACACGCACCTGCGGTGACCGGGAATCGCCTTACGACTCGCCATACACTCGTTGCGTCTCCTGCAGCGACGATTTACTGCGTGAGGATGTACTTTCCCTCACGATTTCCGCCACCTCCTTTGCTCGCATTACTGCTTCCCATTTCCTCTCACTCTGGACTATGGCCCGAACCAGAGCTGGACACGAAATGTTGCCGCCGCAAATCACCCACACGAGGACACGTCGGAGCTCCGGCCTAGGGGCAGACTTCCACTGTTTGTTGCACCGCGTCCTTCGGGCGATCCTTACAATGAATGGTAACACCTGGGCGTTTCTTCCCGCCGAATCCGAACCATCATCATTTCAGTAGAAAAAAGTTCACCGTTGGACATAAGCCTCCCCAAGTGTCCCCACAACGAACGGTCCTGTGCGTCTTGCATACATCGGATACCCGTGCCCCTCACCAGATCATCAGTCCACATTGTGGGAGGCCTTTCAACGCTGTGTCTTCCAGTACACAGTAACCACTAGTAGAAACTTTCGGCCCCATCGAACATCTGTTCTGCGAGCAGTGTGTCCTGCCCACTGCCACTTACGGTTGAAGAGAGGGGATCAGGTTATATTACATCTTGAGTGACCTGAAATTTTGTGGCCCCAACAATGGAGCTACTGGAGGTATCTATCTATCTGTTTATGTATGGTTTCCGCACTTAGTCCTATGTGGACCATTGTACGTGGGCCATGGCGGCCATAACCTTAGGTGGGCTTATTCCAACCCGCCAAAAACAGAGAAGGCCTTTTAGGTTTTTCAGGACATCAATAAGGGAGTTCGGGGATCCTAAGGTTCGTGTGCGTATTTCAGTGACACCTGTGCAGTGCACTGCTGCTGGAGGTAACTGAAATCTCACATACACAACAAGGTCCAAAACCTTGGAACTTGTCCAAAGCTTTATGATTACAATATAATATAATAATAATAACTGCAACCTGCAACTGATGGAGCTACTGAAGGTAACTGAAACCCTCAGTAGTGCCATCAGGATGGAGTTTGGTGTGGACAAATGTGCGGTCATGCATGTCAGGCGAGGGGAGGTTGTGGAATCCGTGGGCACTGAACTCATGGATTCCATAAACCTGAGATCCTTCTCTCCAACCCAAACCTATAAGTATTTGGGTATGGCGGAAGCTCTAGGTATCAAAGTCACTGACACGAAAGCAGTCGTTGAAGGAGCGTTTCTTTGGACGCCTGAAGAAGGTATTTAATAGCCTTCTTTCAGGCGGAAACAAGATGCGCACCTTCAATGGCTGCTTTATTACGGTTTGGCAGAGTAAGGAACTTCGACGGACAGATGGACAGACGGACTGACAGATAGGCGGACAGACGGACTGACGGACAGACAGACGGACAGACAGACGGACGGACAGACAGACGGACAGCCAGAAAGACAGACGGACTTACGGACGGACAAACAGACGGACAGACAGACGGACAGACAGACGGACAGACAGACGGACAGACAGACGGACAGACAGACGGACAGACAGACGGACAGACAGACGGACAGACAGACAGACACAGACAGACGGACAGACAGACGGACAGACAGACAGACGGACAGACAGACAGACAGACAGACGGACAGACAGACAGACGGACAGACAGACGGACAGACAGACGGACAGACAGACGGACAAACAGACAGACGGACAAACAGACAGACGGACAAACAGACAGACGGACAGACAGACGGACAACAAAGTGATCCTATAAGGGTTTCGTTTTTTCCTCTAAATCTAACATTAACTTTATTTTATTTTCAATTTGTTACACTTTATTTATTTAACTGATAAATTATTCGAAATGAGCCCCCTCGTTGGAGGTAGGTAGTACACTAATTTAGTTTCCGTTGAAATTCATTTGTTTCAGCAGTGTTGTGGTGTATGTCCCTAATAACATTTTCTAACGCAACCCTTAGCTCTTGCACGTATTCATAACAGTTTTCACGTCAGGCTTCAGGGCTGGACTTCTTGCAGACCATCTTATCGTCCCATTTGTACCTATCCAGACATTACATTTTTTATTGAGGTAAGAAAATTCTGCTGTTGTGGTCAGGTTGAAAAACGATATTATTTCGTTCCTCTTCCGGTAGAAAGTTTAATTGATTTTGTAAAAGGTCCAATATTTTAACGTATTTTGCTGTAGGAAGAAGGGTTTTAGAAACTTGTGTACTAAATAGGTATTCTTCATGGGTATCTTGTACGACAGACGAGACTAAGACCAAATGTTTGTTAGAGAATTTTTTTCCTGATTAATAATCCTATCTAATCGATATAATAAAATAGCGAGTGTTTGTTTATTTTAATTTTTAACCGACTTCAAAAAAAAGGAGGAGGTTATCAATTCGGTTGCTATAGCGCGCCATAATAAAAGGGACACGTTGCCAGCTCGTGCCACCCCTCGTACCCCGCACACCCCTCATGTAATGCCACGTCGTCGGTCGGCGCGCCTGCGCGCGCGCTCCAGTAACGCGCAGAGCGCGGAGCGCTAGTGTCAGTTTGCCGTAAGCCACCAACTTAATAGCGCACACGCACGCGCCCCGCGCGGCGTCGGAGGCCTACCTACCTCATACCTACTTAATATTCGATCCTGTATTTGTTTAACTGTAAAACCCACCGCATTGTGTGTTCATTAAACCCTTTATCGATATTACCGTCGTTTAGTTCAACACCCCCCTATAACTGGCAGCCTAACGTGGTGCAGAATTAGTGCAAATTTCGTAGGTAATATAATCTAGTGACCGTTAGTAATATTCGTGTGCCTAAACGAACTACCGTGTTACTTACCTACCTAATAGTTGTGATTGTGACGGTTTTATTCTCGCGATTTGAAGACTGGTGTATGTATCTTTACGTTATAAAATTGGTGGTGAACTTTAACGAAAACTCAAACTAGTGATGGTTTTGATCGCGTACATAAATTACTAGGTACCTATGAACACTTGTGTTTAGTGTTTGGGGTAGAAACCTAAATTATAAGTACCTAACGTGTTTTGTATCGCGAACCATTCTTGACTGTTGACTATTACAGCGTGATCGTGTGATTTTGTGAACATTTTTAGTGTTTAGGTAAAACCTAGGATACCTAAATACCTAACAACGCTCTTCGTTGTTGTTGTCGCGAATTGTGGAAAATTTTACGATGGTGCTAACAAGATCGCGTGCTGCGAGTCTGGCTTCTCTCGGCGCTCTGTCTGCAGACTTGGCGCCAAATCAAGCACCCGCGCCTGTGGCGCCGACGCCGTTGCCCCCGCGGCTGTGGTGTATCCGCAGCCTGCTGTTGGTGCCTCACCTGCTTCGGTTACCATGTCGACCGACCAGCTAATGTTGCTGATAAACAGGTTAAGTCGCAGCGAGCCTGTAAGTACACCAGTACCATATTTTTCTGGCCACTTTGCCAAGTGTACGGCCCGTTTTGACGGTGAAAAGTCGAGTAACGTCCTGGCTTTTATTGACGCCATAGAAACGTACAAAGAATGTGTTCGAGTCGACGATAATAATGCGCTTCGTAGACTACCTATGCTGTTTACGGGGCTTGCAGCCACGTGGTGGCAGGGTGTAAAGGATACTACCATGACCTGGCAAGCCGCAGTAGAATCGCTGAGGCAGACTTTTGGACCACGATTACCGCCGCCTCAAATATATAGGAAAATATTCGAACGAGAGCAACGAGTAGACGAGCCTACTGATTTATTCGTATGTCATATTAGAGCGATAATCGCGCAGCTTCCGCCTTTTTCTCTTACGGAGCAAGTTCAGTTAGACATGACCTATGGGTTGTTGCATCGGAATATCCGTGAGAAGGTACCGCGCTCCATTTTCTCCACCTTCACAGAACTTTTGACTCAAGCGCGCCGTGTCGAAGAGATCCTGGATGAGAACCGTCCACGGACCACGGCTGATGTCAAACTGTCGACGTCTTCTGCCGCGCCGATTGTGCCTAGTGTTAATAAGACGCGGCCCCGTTGCAATTACTGTAAACAGTATGGTCACCTAAAAGAGGCCTGTGAGCGCCACGCAAAACAAAAGACTGCCAAGGACAACTCGAAGGGAGCAGAGCCGCTTGCGTCTGCGGTCACGTGCTTCGGATGCGGAGCGCCCGGGGTAATTCGTTCCAACTGTCCGACGTGTAAAGAGAAGAAAAGTGTAGTGTCATCTGTGTTTCAATCAGTGTCCGCGAGTGACGATAAAATCGATTCGCGTGTGCGTCCTGTAATAAATGTAGGCATTTATGGTGTAACAGGTAGCTTGTTGTTAGACACAGGCGCAAAACATTGTATTGGTAGTGTATCGTTAAGATCTCATTTAGTTAATAATGGTCATTCGTTCGATAATGTTTTCACTAAATTAAAATATGCTGATGGCCGCATCTGTGCGCAAATTGTTGAAATGGCGCACGTTAACGTAACTGTGCGAGGGAGGGCACTAGTTGTTAGTTTTATTATGTTGCCGAATGCAACTGAAAGTTTACTAGGGATGAATTTTATTCAGGACGTTGGCATGGTGTTGGACTTTGACAGGGGGGTATGGTTTGTGAGACATGATAAGACGCCTCAACCAATTGTTTTCGAAGCGAGGTCATTGAACTCACTTGCTTGTTCATCTGTGGGTCTTCGTGAGGACGAGGGATCCCATCTAGATTCGGAAGAACGAGAGCGACTGTCCGACCTCTTGAATGTTCACCAGGACATTTTTGCTCCAGGGGGAGAACCTACCCAGTTCGCAGTCCACCGCATCGATACTGGCAATGCCGCACCGCTTGCAAGTCCACCCTATAGGGTTACTCCCGTTAAAAAGGAAATAATCAGAAAAGAAATTGAAAAAATGCTTAAAGATGGTATAATTGAGGAGGCTGAGTCGGAATGGGCCTCACCTGTAGTGTTGATACCGAAGAAGAATGGTGAGACCAGGTTCTGCGTAGATTACCGCAAGCTTAATAGCGTCACTCGGACTGATAAGTACCCGCTGCCGGTGATCGACGAGCTGCTCCAGAGTACAAAGCCTAATTGTGTCATGTCTACTATCGATTTGAAGGCCGGTTACTGGCAGACGATGGTAGCACCAGAAGACCGACACAAGACTGCGTTTACGACACCATTCGGAACTTTTCAGTTTCGTCGCATGCCGTTCGGTCTGAAGAACGCCCCAGCCACCTTTCAGCGTCTGATGGACCGCATGAGATCTGGCCTGAAAGATGTCTGCGTCCTTGGTTACCTTGATGATCTTCTTGTGATTTCTCCCAATCTAGATCAGCACCTGAAGGATCTTCACCTGGTTTTCGAGCGCCTTCGCCTGTTTAACTTGAAGGCGAACCGGGATAAGTGTGTCTTCGCTAGAGATAGAGTTACGTACCTGGGACACGTTGTTTCAACTCAGGGTATTGAACCGGACCCCACAAAGGTCGAATCTGTAATAAATATGAAACCGCCAACGAACCTAAAGGAACTCAAAACATTTTTACAAACCTGTTCCTGGTTTAGAAAATTTATTCCAAATTTTTCGGATGTTGCGCGTCCTCTCACAAATCTGACAAAAAAGGATCGACGCTGGCAATGGGGGGAGAGTGAGCAAGGAGCATTTGAAGAGCTCAAGTTACGTCTTGCAAGTAGTCCTATTCTTCGTCAGCCCAACTTTGAAGAACCATATGTATTGCGCACTGATGCTAACGCCTATGCTCTTGGAGCAGTATTGATGCAAGGCGACACTCATAATGAAGAGAGACCAATAGAGTATGCTAGCAGGTTACTGACCCCTGCAGAGCGTAACTATCATACAACAGAGCGCGAAGCTCTGGCTGTTGTTTGGGCCTTGGAAAAATTTAGAGGATATATAGAGGGAGCCCAGGTTCGTGTTGCTACGGATCACCAACCTTTGATATGGCTCTTGTCCCTAAAGACCTCCTAGTGGCAGGTTAGCCCGCTGGGCAATGAAAATTCAATCATACAATTTGGTCATCGAATATACACCGGGTAAAATCAATGTCATTGCTGATACGCTCAGTCGCCCAGTGACAACCGAATCCGAGGAACTTGATTCAAGTCCTTGCAGCCTTTGCCTGGTAGTCGTTGATTTACCTCATCAAAAGGCCGAGGATATTCGTGATGGCCAATTGAACGATTCTGACGTCAGTAAAATTATAAAAGATTTTGAAGATGCGAATAATCCAGCAGCTATGCGCTGGACTGATAGGGGATATTATCTTTCACAAGGTGTATTATACCGCTGTGATCCGGATGGAGATTCCGAAGAAGCTCAGTTAGTGGTTCCACAGTCTTTACAGGCGGAACTTCTTAAAGAATTTCATGACGCGCCTACTGCTGGACACCTGAGTTTGGAGCGAACCTTGAGGAAGATCAAAGAAAGATATTACTTTAAGAACATGAAGACCTATGTGGCCCAATACCTGAAGTCTATGGGTGATCAGTGTCGAAAGGATGTTCTTCCTTATAAAGAGGCAGACCTGGTTCTTGTGGAGACTCACTTGATGAGTAGTGCAGCCAAAGGCTTCACGAGTAAATTTGCACCAAGGCGGGAAGGCCCGTATCGTGTCTCACAAGTCATTAGTCCAACATCATTCGTAGTTGTTGATAGTGAGGGAATGATCAAAGGGAAATATCATGCCAGCGCTCTGTCACCTTATTTGGGTTCGAACTCGGTGATCGTTCATCAGCGCCGGCGTGGTAGACCAGCCAAGTCACAGCCGGGTCGTTCTTGTGACTTGGAGGGGGAGGTTATAGCGCGCCATAATAAAAGGGACACGTTGCCAGCTCGTGCCACCCCTCGTACCCCGCACACCCCTCATGTAATGCCACGTCGTCGGTCGGCGCGCCTGCGCGCGCGCTCCAGTAACGCGCAGAGCGCGGAGCGCTAGTGTCAGTTTGCCGTAAGCCACCAACTTAATAGCGCACACGCACGCGCCCCGCGCGGCGTCGGAGGCCTACCTACCTCATACCTACTTAATATTCGATCCTGTATTTGTTTAACTGTAAAACCCACCGCATTGTGTGTTCATTAAACCCTTTATCGATATTACCGTCGTTTAGTTCAACACCCCCCTATATTGCATGTTTTTTTTTTTATGGGTGTTACCCCAGAACTCCATCGTTTATGGACCAATTTGCAATTTTTTTTCCTTTTAGAGGAGTTGCTTTCCGATTGGTCCCATTTTTTCAGAATCCAGTTCTGATGATGAGATCCATGAGGAATCGAGGGAACTCCTCAAATATTTTAGGCAACCATATAGTGATTTTGATGTTTTCATCGAGAACTTCATTTAACGTCAAAAAGTAACATTTGATGAAGTGGAACTGGTGAAGCAGACCAGAAATAGCTAACGGAACTTCATACTCACGTAGATATCACAATGAAGAGAGTTAAGCGACTATGACAATACAATTATATAAATGGCAGAACCATTTATATTATTGTATTGTCATAGTCGCTTAGTTATGTTGAAAATGGTATCTTCGAAGTGAACGGTGTGAAGTGAATGGTGATGGAGCCGGAAGGTAGGCACAGGAACTCCGTAATTAATCAATGTATCCTAGTCGTGTTTGGGCTTATTAGAATTGTCATGAGATGCACTTTGGTTATAAGGTATTATCGAACTGATCTGATAATGGAGCCGGAAGGTGATAGGTAGATACAGGAACTTCATAATAAAACAATGTAACCTAGCAGTGTTTGGGTTAATTCGAATTGTCATGAGAAACATAGGCATTCTGGTTATAAGTCTTGTGTATCGCAATCGCAACTAAAAAGTGTGAAATAAAAACTTTTTATAAAAAAAAAAAATAACGGTAAGTCGGTGTTTCTCGGTATTGTTTGTTTCATATGCACCACCGACTTCCGAAATAAAAATTATTTTGACCAATATACTTCAATATTTCTAAAACGTGTTTCTATATATCATTTTATAAGGCGTTGTATCGGACATTTATTAAGATTTGATTGGGTTTTTCCTAACATCTTCGATGTCGTCATCGTTTTCTAACACATCATATTCAGTACAGAAACTTATTTTACAATTCTTCTATTATTATAGGTTAAGTGGTTAGATCTAATAAATAATCTATATATATTAATTCATTACACCCCAGGCGAACGCCGGCGTTCGCTGAGTCATTGTCTTTCTATTGTGTCTCTAATTACGCTACTCAATAGGTTAAAGGAGCAACTGACTGACTAACATATCAACATACAGCCGAAACTACTGGGACTAGGAACGTGAAATTGCATTGCATTGAATTGTGAATTGAATTGCATCAGGTTTCCTTTTATGACGTAGGCAAGCACTAAGAGAGGATTTTGCAAAATTCACCCTCTAAGGTGATAAAACGGGAGTCCAAAATTTGTATGGAGAAACCTACTTTGACGCGGGCGAAGCCGCTGGCAGAAGCTAGTCTATATATAAAAGGAGAAACTGACTGACTGACATATCGACGCACAGCCACAACTACTGGGACTAGGAGTGCGGAATTTTGCACTACGCTGCCTTTTATGACGTAGGCGAGCATTAAGAGAGAAATTTGCGAAATTCATCCCCTAAGGGGATGAAACGGGGGTCCAGAGTTTGTATGGAGAAATTTACTTTAACGTGGGCGAAGCCGCTGGCAGAAGATATATTTATGTTGAGTGTAGGTTATTCAATGTGGCTGTCGGCTTACGTCAAGGGTCGGCTCTCAGCCCTTACCATTAACATTCTCTTAACAATCGTTATTCTAGTAGTTGTTTATAAATAACTGATATTTAATTAAATCATGTCTTTAAACCAAGAAAATAAAATTTTATTAGTTTTTTTTTTTCATTTAAGTCGAAATCTCGTTTAGTAACGACAATATTCACTATGTTTGTAAATGTATTGCGTTCAATATCTCATAGAAACAAAAATTAAGAAATTCCAAATCGATAAAAATCGATTGCGATATTCGATTGAATAAAGGGTCGATTGTGTTTACATAGAGTCAATCTCTAGCTTAGACCTCCGCCCCGCGCACGTCGCCTCATGCCACCATTTTGTTCCTAAAAAACGTTCGTGCGCAGCCTTCTGTGCAAAGTTCGGGGTCGCCAAAATATAACGGCCGTATTATATTTGAGGCTATTTTTTTTTCTACAATTTTCATGACAACGCCTACTTACTTCCGATCATTATTGAGTTTGTTTCATCATGATAGATCGATTAGTTTAAAAGTTACACAGCTTTGTATACACTGGGGTCACAAAAGCAAACAATTTTTTTTAAAAATCCATAATAAATATTTAGATTTTTTTAAATATTTTTTCCGTCGATAAAATTAAGCATAGATTCCCTCATTTCGAAATGTGCACATTATAAAGACTCACACTGTTTAAATATTGGAAGAGATACTATTCCCCTTTTTGTATTGTTGTTTTCGAAATGTTTTTTTTTTATTTTATTTGTTTATTTCAGAAGAGCTTATGAAAACGTGTTACCTTTTGTATTTGGAAACAATAGCATTGTATAATGTAGAAGCACTTTGTTTTTCAAGTTTTGTGAATGTGAAGTACCATGGAGCATTTTAATTAGGTTACAACTTGTTTGGCATTACGAGCATGGCAGTTGAGAGTTTGTCATGCTCACTCAAATGTCTCGCTGATGGTAGCACGTGTTATTGGGTCATTCAGTTCCCTTCAAAATGGTTGAGCTGAGTGTGGTTGATGCACGCGTCATGCTCGTAAACGGGTGCCGTCAGTTGAGACTGGTCATCTCTTAGCTGCCAGTAACTTAATTCAATTTCTATTTTATTTAATTAGATTTTTTATTTTTTATTTCAATTATTATTACTTATCTACATTGTGCTGACATATTAGAAGCGACAAGAAGTATGTAACCAAGATTTATGTAACTCATAATATGATTTAAAAGAGTGGCCATGGAGTTTCTTGCACATTCTTCTCCATAGAGATCTACGCTTTGGAACGTGCAATTTAGCTTCACTTGTATTTTTTTTGACTGACCGACATTTTGACAATTCAAAAGTGCCTGTAATTGGTCTATTTGAAATAAACGTTTCTGATTTCTGACACTTATCTTTCGCCCCGCCCAAGAGCGGGATTGATTGTTTAATTGATGATTTTCCAACCTAAAAAAAACCTATTGTATTACAAATTATGTCTGAAGGATTCTAAATTAAATTACAAAACCATACTTTTATTTCTTTAAAACTCACATAAATGACAGAGTTTAATTAGTACATTAAGTTTATTTCTTTTTTTTAATATTGTTTTTTTTTTGCAGATGTGGGATCAATGGGGACTGACATTTCCGAACAATCGTACCAATTTTTAGCTGTGTGCAAATTATGTCAACCCTGCATGTCTAAAGGGCCGTATTCATCATCTATCTTACTGTATGTCAAGGTAATTGATTTTGACAGTTCAAAAGTGCGTGTAAATAGTTTATTTGAAATAAACCCTTTGAGTTTAAATACATTATTATAATAATTGTTGACTTTTAATTAAAACCCACAATCTTCCTGCATGTTCGAAAAGGTAGTGTAGTAGTAGGTGTTAGGAACTTGACATAGAAAATGTTACATAAGGTGGTTCCATCAAGGAAGCCAGCGCGGGAGCGGTGCGGTCGCGAACGTATACACAGCATAGAGGCACGGAGGCGGCGCGGTGTCGGTGCGGCGGCGAACGTATACACAGCATAGGGGCACGGTGGCGGCGCGGCGGCGAACGTACACACAGCATAGAGGCACGGTGGCGGCGCGGCGGCGAACGTATACACAGCATAGAGGCACGGAGGCGGCGCGGTGTCGGTGCGGCGGCGAACGTATACACAGCATAGAGGCACGGTGGCGGCGCGGCGGCGAACGTATACACAGCATAGAGGCACGGTGGCGGCGCGGCGGTGAACGTATACACAGCATAGAGGCACGGAGGCGGCGCGGTGTCGGTGCGGCGGCGAACGTATACACAGCATATAGGCACGGTGGCGGCGCGGCGGCGAACGTATACACAGCATAGAGGCACGGTGGCGGCGCGGCGGCGAACGTATACACAGCATAGAGGCACGGTGGCGGCGCGGCGGCGAACGTATATACAGCATAGAGGCACGGTGGCGGCGCGGTGTCGGTGCGGCGGCGAACGTATACACAGCATAGAGGCACGGTGGCGGCGCGGCGGCGAACGTATACACAGCATAGAGGCACGGAGGCGGCGCGGTGTCGGCGCGGCGGCGAACGTATACACAGCATAGAGGCACGGAGGCGGCGCGGTGTCGGCGCGGCGGCGAACGTAAACACAGCATAGAGGCACGGTGGCGGCGCGGTGTCGGTGCGGCGGCGAACGTATACACAGCATAGAGGCACGGTGGCGGCGCGGTGTCGGCGCGGCGGCGAACGTATACACAGCATAGAGGCACGGTGGCGGCGCGGTGTCGGTGCGGCGGCGAACGTATACACAGCATAGAGGCACGGAGGCGGCGCGGTGTCGGTGCGGCGGCGAACGTATACACAGCATAGAGGCACGGTGGAAGCGCGGCGGCGAACGTATACACAGCATAGAGGCACGGTGGCGGCGCGGCGGCGAACGAATACACAGCATAGAGGCACGGTGGCGGCGCGGCGGCGAACGTATACACAGCATAGAGGCACGGTGGCGGCGCGGTGTCGGTGCGGCGGCGAACGTATACACAGCATAGAGGCACAGTGGCGGCGCGGCCGCGAACGTATACACAGCATAGAGGCACGGTGGCGGCGCGGCGGCGAACGTATACACAGCATAGAGGCACGGTGGCGGCGCGGCGGCGAACGTATACACAGCATGGCGGCAACATCCATATTGAAAAAAAAAGCTGAAGCGCATGACAACCACTCGTGGCCGGTGGCTTCTGCTTTTTTTAACCCTTTCGCGTAGCATTGGCGGCGTTTGTGGTTGTGGTATGTGGCCTGTGGGCTGTGTGTGACCTTTTGTGTACGGTGAAGAAGAACGGTGTACAAGAAGCCAGCAGCGGCGATTTGTAGCGTGTGGCGGCCACCGGCGTCAATCGTATGCGGCGAGTCCATATTAAATGTATAAAAACTACAGGAAATATGCAATCTGAAATATGGTGGCGGCGTTTTGTGGTTGTGGCCGGTGGTCTGTGTGCGGTGGCCCTTAGGGCCGAGTCACACCAGAATATCAGCGACGCGGCGAGCACTTTCAGTGTGAAATAATTTTTAACTTTATCTACATACATAAAAGACCAGTATCGCTTGAAAAGGCGTCACACGCTACAGCGTAACCTAGTCATCGATTTTGAAATTTCGTGGGGATGTAGCCCTGAAATAGTTCTATTTAGCCTACCTCCAATAAAAAGTGTACCTGGGTTTTGCTTAAAATTGATTACCAAATTTGGAGCTTATACCCTTTTATAGGTTTGCTAGTGTCGATAATCTTCCAGTACTGAGAGGTTTTGGAAATTCAGTTGTTCCTTGCATTGTAAACAACGAGTTCAAATTATTATTATAAAGTCGAAGCTGATCTCGAGTTGTTGATAGTTTCCGATGATGCCATGCATGTACCTCTTTTAGTAGATCAAACATTTACAGAGCAGCCACTTAAGGTCATACGGATAACTAGTGATGACTTAGAAATAAGTGAACTTACGAGTCAGCACCAACACATAGTAGGTACCTAATAACATAATAGATTTATTCTGCAAGGATGCTGTTGATGTTTTGGGTTTAACTGTAGCTTAGACGTGTATCCACCACACGAGGGCGACATCATTGTTGATGGTAGGATCCGGCTTTTGAAGGGCGTTCGTTATTCAGTAGCTGCAGGGTTACTTCAGATTAATGAATGTGGATTAGGACAGGTCGTTTACAGTAACACCTCACCAACACCGTTGGTGCTTCCAAAAGATTTTCTAATTGCTCGTGATCGTATAGCTCGGGAAGAGGCCAGTCTCCAAGTTTTGACAATCTCTACTACTGTCAACAATGTCTCTAAATCTATTACCGATGCTAACCTTACCATGAAGCTCCCCAAATGCTTATTTTAACTCGGTCGAATATTTAGGTTTTGAAATATCTGTTGATAGCATTCGTCCCAGCGAGAGGAAAATCGAGGCCGTAAAACTCTTTCCAGTCTCCTCAGAACCAACATAATGGGCGTCAGTTTCTTTGGCTATTTAGCTTTTTCCGCAAATTTGTACAAAATTTCTCAGTTATCGCAAAACTTCTCACACAACTCTTGAAGAAAGACGCTAAATGGTCTTGGGGCACTTAGTCGATCAATGATCATAACGTCATGAACCTGCTGTATAACCCTATACAGCAGGTTCATGACGTTATGATCATTGGTGAAAGTGATTGGCTAGCTAGAGTCCAAGGAGCAGATAGTGAGATTTAAAGAATAGTTGGCATCTGAAAATACCCTCAGTTTGATGACGTGGTTGACATCAAATCAAATTATAAGATGAAAAATGATACTCTTTAGAATAACAAGTGACGGCGATAGGTGGGTTGTGCCGAAGGGGGTACGATGGCAGATCGTAAAACAGAATCACAACGGTATTGGCCATTTTGCCCTTGACAAAACTTTGGAGCGTATCAAAGCAACATATTGGTTCGGGAAGATGCGTAGCTTTCTTAAAAAGTACGTCGAATCTTGCCAAGAGTGCGCTGATTCAAAGGTCCCTGGAGATAAAAAGCCTGGAACATTACATCCCATACCAAAGGTCGATATCCCCATTGACACTATTCATGCTGATCGTGACCCCTTTGTACGCAGTGCGAGAGGAAACATGTACATCTTTGTTTTGGTGGATGCATTCACGCGGTATATTTCTTTAAAACCGGTAAAGAACACAAAACTTGTAAATCTATTAAGATTTTCCGTAAGTTCTTTGGTTCATTTGATGTTCCAAGGAGGGTCATAACGGATCATGGAACCTCTTTTACCAGTGCAAACTAAAAAAAAATTATAATAGAAAAGAACATTAAACATGTCTTGTACGCTGTTTCTACTCCAAGAGCTAATGGTAAGGTAGAACGTTATAATATGACTCTTGTTGACGTTTTAACTGCAAAATGTGTTGGCTCTCCTGAAAATAAATGGGATGACCATCTACCTGATATTCAGTGAGGTATGAACAATACATTCAGCAAGGGCATAAATCGAACTCCGTCAGAGGCTCTTTTCGGTTTAAGACCAACGGGTCCCACTGACTGTAGAATTGTATCCTAACTGACAGACAACTTATCAGCTCCTTCTAACTGTCAAGACTTATCACAAATTAGGGAAGAGATCATTTCTCTTGCAAATGCCATAATGAAGAGTTGAAGTTGAAGTTGAAGTTGAGATCATTTCTCATGTTAGCTCGTACCAAGAGGCTCAAAAGAGGATCTATGTCGCAAAACACTACCCAGCTCAAAATATTAAATAGGTAATTAATATGATAAGGGTGGAACGTCAAATCCCAGCTACAGAAACTAAAAAAAAAATTGTTGCTAGATTTCAAGGCCCCTATATAATTACAAAAATCTACGATTTTCGATCGTTATCAAATTGAGGACACTCTTCTCACACGAAAATCTAACCGCCCATAATCAACAGTTGTCGCAAGTGACAAAATTAAGGCTTGGTTGAACTATGACAGTTCGCATGACGAATTGTTTGGTAATGACAGTGACAATACGATTTTACCAACGCACTATTCGTAGAAAATTAGAAACAAACGGGGTCTGAATAGGCACACGTAAGTTAAATCCAGTGCACATTTTTAGCTTAAAAATCATAAAATAAAACAGCTTATATAGTCTTCTATCCATGTAGTTAATTATTTTGAACATACATAAATAACTTCAGGATTTATGACCAAAATAAAACCACTAACATTTTTTATTCATACATTTTTCCCCGAACGCACGATTTCTCGCGTCATTTCGCGCTCAGAAGCGCTTATGAACGGACGCCTGGCCCCCTAGCCAAGTTACAATCGTATCGTTCACGCCAAACGCTTCGAATAGGCCACGCCTCCAATTCCTTTGTTCGGACCACGTGACTGAGCGTTGAGATGACGTCAGAACAAAGGAATCGGAGGCGTGGCCTACTCGAAGCGTTCAGCGCGAACGATACGATTGTAACTTAGCTAGGGGGGCTGTACTGCTTTCTTAGAAAAAATAAATACGTCGAAGCGTATAGTAAAGTGAGTGCCGACTTGTATACTGCGACTGCAAAGACGTGCTACTTTCTCGGTCTTAAATAAAAATAAGTACAAATACCATACTTATTTTTAGAATTGGATTAAGGATGATTATTGGATTAAGGAGATGATTTAAGATGAGGTCTATGTAAATTTTTTTTAACCGACTTCTAAAAAAAGGAGGAGGTTATCAATTCGGTTGACCGATTTGCAATTTTTTTTCCTCTTGTAGGATATGCTTCCAGGAATCCTTCCAAAATAACTTTAATTTCGAAAGTCGGTGTTAAATAAGAAACAACTTATTTTTTTATTTTTTTTTATTTATCACAGGACCCTGAGGTCCTGGACCTGTGGAAGGCGTACGAGGAGCCGAAGCCAACTCGCAGAGGCCCTTTAGATAATTATAATGGAACATGATACCAACCGACGATTATCCCTGTACGCGCTATGCTAGTGCACCTAAGGTGTTGGAGCGTCTACATCATCACCATCAGCCTGCGTCAATCCAATGCTGGACAAGCACTTCTAAACTTTGGAACGCCTGATGAAGATCACATAGCAGCAAGGCGTCTAATTAGCTTCAATTAGTTTGTAATGTGTCCGGCCTCAATGACATTTCACTTGTCCAAAAATCCTCTTACTGTTCACACCTAATTAAATTTCAATTAACTTGCATTGAGCATCCAGAGTTTAATTTCTTCCGGAATATCCCTTTATTCTCGCACATGGTCCCTCGAGCCGGATAAAATATAATCTAAAGAAGATCAGCGGTTTTAAGCAAGAAAAAGGATAAAAACTAACATCCACGTGCAGTGGAGGTTAATTGCCGGTGAATTGGATTGATTTCAAGCAAAGTTAGTGGTGTACAGTTACAATTAACACTAATATCGTCACCCAATTCTCAGGTAGTATATATAAATAGTCATATTAAGGTAAGTACTATTTTATTATATTACCAATAATATTGTGTTAGATTAAAATCATTAGGTACTTGTTGCATTGTGATTAGCATTTTATTCAACAGTAACGTTAAGTTTAAAATCATACTTAAAACGGCTTATTTGCTACATTATTTAAACTTACATTATATAAAGCTGTAACTAATTACGTATCTGCTTAACAGCGGTATTAATAGTTAGCAAGTATCTTAACATAATAAAAATAATTTGAGAGTGTTAGATATTAGTAGGTACAAGTCATTGTTATAAATTATATAGAAGTATTTAAGATCATTTATATAGTCAACATATATAAGTGTTAGTTGTGCCTATTTATTAATGTTAAAGTTTTACAAATTAAATATTGTAAGCAAGGTTTAGATTTTACACTTTTACTGTAGGTAGGTAATTTGTGTCGTTTACTAGTTTGCATTTGTACAGTGTACACAATACAGTTAGGCGTATACCTATTTAAACTATATTGTTCGTTTTATTTATTGTATTCCTGTATCAATTCCAGGTTGACAACACTCGTCCCCCAGTATGTCTGAGGAAAGGGATTTAATTAAGAAGCGAGGCAGTTTCAAGGGTCGCTTGACTGGATTCCTCAATTTCCTGGACTCACTCAAGGACAAGGATCTATCTAGCTGTGATGTGTCTGAGTTGCAGTTGCGTATGGGCAAGATTGAGTCGTTGTATGAGCAGTATGATGAGGTACAGTTACGCCTGGAATGCATTGTTGACGATCTCAAATTACAATATTCTGAGCGTTCCGAATTTGAGTCTATTTATTATAAGTCCTTATCCAGAGCCCAGAATATTCTGACTGACTACAATAAAGATAATAAATCGATGGAAAGTTGTAAAAGTACTCGTGTTAGCATAATCAAGCCGGTTAAATTGCCAACGATACGGTTACCAAAGTTTAGCGGATTATATTGTAACTGGCTTGAATTCCGCGACACCTTTACTAGCCTAATTCATTGTAATGATGACATAGACGCAATCAAAAAGTTCCACTACTTGCGAGCATCACTTGATTGAGGGACCAGCTGCTATCGTGATCAAATCCATTGAGTTCTCTTCAAGTAATTACTCTGTGGCATGGACGTTGTTATGCGATCGGTTTGACAACAAAAGATTACTAGTCCAGAATCATATATGTTCATTATTTAATATTGAGTCAATCTCAAAAGAATCTTCTGTTGGCATAAAGAATTTGATCGATCAGTTAAACAAAGATTTGCGAGCTTTAGAGTCGTTAGGGGAGCCCGTAAAACACTGGGATACACATTTAATCTACAAGGTTACTCGAAAACTTGATCAAAAAACCTATCGTGTCACCAGGTAAATCAGGCCTTAAGATCAAGTCAATGGTAGCACAATCTCCTATCATTTCTGGCACTGACACAGCTTCTAAACCATGTCCTAAATGTAGTAACAACGATCACACTTTAAATAATTGTCCACAGTTTCTCGCATTAAGTAACGACGAGCGTCTCAAAGCACTAGCTAGTTATAAGATATTTTTCAAATGTTTTCGTTCGGGGCACTATGCTAACAAATGTAAAAAAACAGGTTGTAAACTATGCAAACGTAGGCATAACATACTAGTTCACGTAGATTCTAAGGGCACTATTTTGAATACACCTAGTAGTAATTCGATGAACAACTTGTCTGCTACCACTGATACGAATAACGTAGCTTTATCTGCAAGCATTGCATCTCCGCGTGGTCATACGCAACGAGACGTGTTGTTATCGACCGCTTTGGTCAAACTGCGAGACCACAATGGGTGTATGCATCTCGCTCGCGCGGTGCTTGATAGCGGTAGCACGTCTTCATTCATAACAGACAGGTTGTGCAACAAACTTAACTTAATAACTAGCCAAGTAGATAGATCAATACTTGGAATCAATAATGCCACTTCGCACGTAAGTAAAATATGTCGGGTTAAGGTTACGCCATTAGATGATAGTTTTGTATTTGAACTAAATTGTTTTGTTCTTCCGTACATTACGAGTAGCGTACCGTGCCGTGAGATAATTATTTCTGATTTCGACTTACCCTCGAATATTGCTTTAGCTGATCCTACTTTTTATAACCCTGTCGATGTTGATATTTTAATCGGTGCTGATCTGTTCTGGGATTTGTTAGGATCTCAGACTAAAGTTAGGTACCGGAAATCCCATAATATGTGAAAATCGTTTAGGATGGATAGTTTCCGGTCAGATTACACAGAAAGATATCTCACTGCTGTCGAATGACGTAAAATCCAATATATCTAAAATGGTTTCAGACAGCGATAGTGACTGGGAAAAACTTAAGTCAGAATTGAAAAAATTTTGCCAATTAGAAGAGGTGAATGCGAAGTCTCCCAATTCTTACATGCCTGAAGAGAAATTGTGTGAGGACAATTTTGTTAAAAACACGACACGACTATCTGATGGTCGTTTTTGTGTTCGCATTCCCCTTAAGAAAGATCCTTCAATTCTAGGAAATTCTTTTAATAAAGCTACACATTGTTTACATTCTTTAGAGCGTAAATTAAAGGTTAGGACAAACTTTAGTCAAATGTATCATGACTTTTTATCAGAATACGAGTCACTTGGTCATATGACAAAAATGAATAAACCTAATTTATGTTTTGGTTATTTTATTCCACATATGGGAATTTCACGCGAGTCAAGTACCACGACCAAACTTCGTGTTGTTTTCAACGCAAGTTCTCCTACTTCGACGGGAGTGTCCTCTAATGACCTACAGATGGTCGGGCCAACTGTACAGGACGATCTATTGTCTATACTTCGTTTTAGAGTCCACAAGTATGTTTTATCTGCGGATGTGGAGAAGATGTATAGACAAATAGTCGTCCACCCGTCAGGCAGGTATTTGCAACAGATTGTTTGGCGTGATACTATTAGTGATCCTATTAATGTTTATCAATTAAACACCGTTACGTATGGTACGGCTAGTGCGCCATTCCTTGCGACACGATGCCTTAAACAAGTAGGACTCGACTGTAGGAACCCTAAAATATCTGAAATTATTCAACATGACTTCTACGTCGACGACTTGCTGACCGGGGGATGACTTAGATGAAGTAAAGTTCATTCGTGCTGAAGTCAACGAGGCGCTTGCGTCGGAATGAGATTGAGAAAGTGGAAGTCAAATGAGCCTCAATTAGTGTCGGATGCTGTCCCTGCGTGATTTGATTTGAACATTGGACAAAATGAGCCAGAGAAGTTGCTTGGTCTCGGTTGGCATATCAGCACTGATGAGTTAAGGTTCTCTATAGGTCTGACTAAATCTTCGACTGGGTACACGAAGCGTGACTTGTTATCCGTTATTGCGTGAATTTTTGATCCCTTAGGTCTGTTAGGTCCTATTGTTATCACCATGAAGGTTTTACTTCAGAAAATGTGGTTAGATAAGTTATCATGGGATCAGTCATTACCTAAAGAAATTTGTAAATAATGGGAGGCTATTATTAAATCTTTACCTCTTTTAAATCATGTTCGCATTCCGCGAATGGTAGTTTGCAATTCATTTATGGAGTTAGAACTCCACATTTTCACAGATGCGTCTGAGTCCGCATATGGCACTTGCGTCTACATTCGCAGTGTTAATTGTAAGGGTGAGTATATGGTTCGCTTGTTAATGGCCAAGAGTCGAGTTGCTCCCATCAAGCCTACAACAATCCCGCGACTGGAGTTATGTGGTGCGGTAATCGGTTCTCGTCTTTATGAGAAGGTGATGAGCTCACTTCGAGTGAAGATTATTCGGGTCTATTGTTGGACTGACTCAACCATCGTGTTGGGATGGTTACAGATGATGCCTACCAAACTTCAGCCGTTTGTACGCAACCGCGTTGCTGAAGTTTTGGATAAGGTGGGTAACTGTACTTGGAGGCATGTCCCAACAGATCAAAATCCAGCAGACCTAATATCTTGTGGCATGGACCAATATCCATGCCACGAGATATTAGGTCTGCTGGATTTTGATCTGTTCTGCAGGAATCAGATCTGTGGTGGAATAGGACAGATTTTTTAAAACTAGACCCGTCTGAATGGCCTTCTCAAGTTACGAGCCCAGGACTACAGTCGTTACCGGAGACTCGACCTAATATCGTATTACATGCTGTTAACGATTCGAAACCTGAAGTTTTAATTGATTTCAGTCGTTATTCTAATTACTCACGGCTTGTACGATCTGTTGCCTACGTATTGCGATTCATTAAGTCATGTAGAAAGCATTACCCTAAAACCAATTACTTGTCACATGATGAGGTACAAGATGAATTATCTCTTATCATTATTAAGAGTCAGATTCAGTCATTTCCTGAATACCAATTATTGGTAAATAAAAAGAGTTTACCTAAAAAGAGCGCCCTTCTAAAGTTCAATGTTTATTTGAACGACAACAAGGTACAAGGACAAGGTAATGCGAGTAGGAGGATGTCTCGATAATTCTAGTTTTGCTTATAGTAAGAAGCACCCTATTTTATTATATATATATATACTTTATTGTACACCAAGATAATAAATGTTACATATGAGCCTTATATCAAAAAACATACAATTGGCGGCCTTATCGCATTATTACAGTCCACTCACGAATTTACTAAATTATTATTTAATTTTGAGCATAAAAGGCTGATGCATGCTGGCCCACAATTATTACTAGCTTCCATTAGGGAAACTTATTGGCCAATAGGAGGTCGCAACTTGGCGAAGGCTTGTTATCGTAAGTGTGTTTTGTGTCACCGTATGAAGGGTAAGGTTGTAGCTCCCTTAATGGGTATCTTACCACGAGAACGTCTTCGTCCAGGTTATCCCTTTGAAAGCACAGGCGTTGATTATGCGGGCCCTATTATGTGTGCTAGCCGTCAAGGCCGTGGATGTAGGTTAGTAAAGGTGTATGTCGCTATTTTTGTTTGTTTCACCACTAAAGCTATTCATTTGGAGCTCGTTGGTGATTTAACTAGCAATACTTACTTACTGGCTTTGTATCGTTTTATTTCTCGGAGAGGTAAGCCTGTTGATATTTTTTCCGACAACGGTACTTCATTTGTCGGTGCGTACAACGACCTTTCCAAATTTTTAAAATTAAATAGTTCGTCCTTGGGTGAAAGTGCAGCGAACGACAGAATAAGGTTCCATTTTATTCCCGCCTACACCCCACATTTCGGTGGACTCTGGGAGGCGGGTGTCAAGTCAGCAAAGTACCACCTTCAAAGAGTGTTGGGAAATTGTAATTTAAGAAACTTTCGAGGAACTGTACACCACACTAACCAAGATTGAAGCCATTTTGAACTCTCGTCCACTGACGCCGTTGTCTTCAGATCCTGCAGATTATACGCCGCTCACGCCGGGACATTTTCTTGTGGGACGGCCACTTACTTCCTTGACGCAACCCGATTACCAGGATAGCTTTGTCAATCATCTGTCTCGTTACCAAAGGATCGAGCAGCTCCGCCAGCATTTCTGGAGCAGATGGAGCAAGGAGTACAACAACGGACCAAATGGCGTTCCTGCAAGGATGGCTTGAAGTTAAACTCCTTGGTCGTGATCAAAGAGGACAATCTTCCTCCTTTGAAGTGGAGACTTGGACGGATTGTGGCTGTTCACCCAGGAACGGATGGTATCGCTCGTGTAGCTGACATTCGGACGTCCACTGGAGTAGTTCGGCGGGCATTCAACCGAATCTGCCCATTGCCTGTGTCTTCAGAATCTGGTTGAAACCGCTGGTTTCAACGCCCGGGGAAATGTTGGAGCGTCATCATCATCACCATCAGCCTGCGTCAATCCAATGCTGGACAAGCACTTCTAAACTTTGGAACGCCTGATGAAGATCACATAGCAGCAAGGCGTCTAATTAGCTTCAATTAGTTTGTAATGTGTCCGGCCTCAATGACATTTCACTTGTCCAAAAATCCTCTTACTGTTCACACCTAATTAAATTTCAATTAACTTGCATTGAGCATCCAGAGTTTAATTTCTTCCAGAATATCCCTTTATTCTCGCACACAAGGACAACCCCCGGTAAACTTATTATTATTATGTTTAATCATTAATATAAATACATATAAATTATAGTTTTGAATATTTCCATAAAAAAATTTAAAAAAAAAACATTTAAAAATATAAAAACCCACCGGTATCGGGAACAGGGTCCAAGCTACCAGCGGTCAGGGCTCCAGAGAGAGGAACCTCCCAACAATATGAGCCGTGTCCAGGAATACCGCTTTCTGAATCAAGCCTTTGATCCAGCCGCCTAGCGCGAGCCTCCTAAGGTGTTAATTATTAAGCAGTTGGCTGACACGATTATCGGTACAATGATCGCTGAATCTACATCCGACATGTCGACAACCTCGCGAGCCAAGTCAATGTACTTGATTTGTTTGTCTTTCTTGACTTTCACGAGGTTCTCGTCATGCGGGACGGATATGTCAACAATCATTGCACGCCTCTCGCTTCGGTCCACCACCACTACATCAGGCTTATTGGCTACAATAGTCCTGTCAGTGATGATGGACCGATCCCAGTACAAAGTGATATGACCATTATCTAGAACTGGGTCGGGCTCATACCTGTAGTACGGCACGTCCGATTCCACAAGAGAGTATTTCAGAGCAAGTTGCTGATGGATAATACTGGCTACAAGGTTGTGTCTATGCAAGTACTCTCTGTTAGCAAGACGAGAACAACCACAGATAATGTTATTATTATTATTAGGACGAACTTAAAAAAAAACAGGGTATTTCTACGCGTACAGTAAGAAAGAATTTTTGTTCTAGGCTATCGGGTATAACGGTGTGGAATGTCGTTAAATAGGTTTTTCAAAAATATTGTAGGTTTATAAAAACCATTTAGTGGGTTTATGAGAATCTTGAAACTCGATAAAAATAATTGTTTGTGCTTAGAATATAGTGGTTATAATGACACATATGACATCGTAGTGCAATTCGAGTATAGTACAAAATAAAATAATATCTTCGAGTACCAAGATAAATTAGGAGACTTTTGCATTTAAAAGTCAATATTTTTCTGTTAAAATTTTGGAAAAACAAGGAATTAAAGTTGCCACAATGTAATGGTATCAAATTAATGATGATTTATTCATCTCCCCGTTACATGCATTAAAATTATACAGTCCCTTACAATCTTTTCACACAAATTCAATACAGAAATTGTCTACAAATGGGGTCTGAATTGTAAACATAACAGCTAAATCCACTGTATATTTTACCTTATAATTATAAAAAATCATCTTATGTATTCATATTTTTAAGTGTATTTTTAACGATTAAATCGAATTTTATTCGGAAATACCTACTTGCTTCACACATCATACAAGTATTTATTGAGTTTGTAGATTTAATTCATGTCGAAGAGGGGTTGTACGTAATTGTACCTAATTGTTGGATAAAATTAATCTCAGATACCCATTTGATTTTGTAATATCCTTATGTATGTATATGATTATGCAATATTTGTATAATAAAAAAAATATAATATTTTCAAAGTAATACAGATAGTAAACCTGTGAAATAATCATAGGTTTACAAAGAAATTGGTCGTTATTTCTCGTAA
This sequence comes from Mythimna pallens, assembly GCA_961205895.1. Lineage (NCBI taxonomy): Eukaryota > Metazoa > Arthropoda > Insecta > Lepidoptera > Noctuidae > Mythimna > Mythimna pallens. Next base: position 6,154,159 of record OY540824.1, read on the forward strand.
CGATATGGCAACTACTTATTATCCATTAACGACTGGCATTCGAAACTGGATAAGTAGGCCCCAACATATTGTACTATAATTAGTAATCACTGATACTAAAAATACAAACTTGACTCAATCTATATTAGGAAAAATAAAATAATACCTTAAGTATCAAGATATGTTCAGTCAAAGTTTAAAATTGAGCGAACAATGGGCTCTATGTGTACGTGCGCGTAATGTCGATGTGTTGCGGCTAAGATACCTAAATTTGAACGCGTGGAAAAAGTAAAAGCGTCCTTAACAGTAGTATGTATGTAGCACTCAAAAACATTATATTTTGATGAGATTTTTTACTCAAATTATTTTTCCCATTAAGTTATCCATGTAAACGTAATTATATCACAGAAATATGCAAAACTTTAGAAGAAAACAGCAAATCAAAATCATACAGTTTACATTATCAAAACAGACCTAAAGATCTTTGGTATGACTAGATGTGGCAGTCAAATTTTAAGTAGGTACTGAACTATGTTTTGTGGTGAGTGTACTTTCTGACGTTGCGTCGTATATGCTAAATTGCGGTTAGCCTTATTCAAAGTCAAGTTTTTATTTTTGAACATCATGGTCCAACGATTAGCGTAAATAAATAAGATTTAATAGCTATTGCTAGTAACCATCGATAAGGTACGGTTATAGGTATGTACTACGCACTAGATTATGCGTGCCCAACACTCACTTCAATCAACTCAGGTGTAGTGTAATCCATACACCTTGAACATTACACTATGTTGAACGAAACGCTTAAGTGCCACGAAATTCATGGCGCTTAAGACATTTTGGTCGCGAAAAAAAAATCCTCTAAAAGCTATCTTAGCGCTGTATGTTTTAATAGTTCTGTTATACGGCATAATGCCAATGTAGCGCCGCAGCGAACTTTTGTTTTAACTTTTCAGTATTTTTACAAATATTTTCATGAACGTGCTTGTCTATCTCTAGAATATAAGTCGATGCTAGTAGCATAATGCGTTTATTTATGAAATTTAAATAAAAATCCTACAACTTCTGTAAAACTTCAAAGCATAAGAATGGACAGTACGCTGTATAAGTACGCTGCTTTGTCTTCTTCATAAATTACATTTGTTTTAATACATACCCACATAATATGTTAACACTTTTTAGTTGTGGCCACAGCTAAACTTAAATATTGCACAAGTTCTATAGTAATGTACCTACAGGAGATCACCATTAAACCATTTATGTATAGCCAGAGTGATCTCATAATAATTTCAATAACGTGAAACATGACTAAGATGCATTGTTTTATGCATGCAAGTTTCGGTACATACCTTCTGGTTTCATTTTCAGATCAGTTCGATGGTACGTACCGTTTTCATTAGAACCATTTGTTTCTAAGACGCTTAATGATTTTAATCCAGATATCCGTTCCGTCAGCCACCTTACGTGTTCTTTTTCATCAGTTCTACTTCATCATTGATAGGTACTTTCTAAATGCAAATATTTTATTTATTGATAAAAATACAATGAGGATATTTTAGAGAGGTCCCATCATCAGAATTGGGTTTTTATATAAATAGGACTAATATGAAAATACCAATATTCTTTTATACTTTGTTTTTTGATAAAAATACAATGATATTTTAGAGAGGTCCCAGCATCAGAATTGGATTTTGTTATAAATAGGACCAAAATAATTTTACATGCCTGTTTATAAATGATCGAGTTCTGAGGTAGCAAACAGAAAAAAACCCATTCTTTTTTGGTAGTAATTAAAAAACAAAAAGTTATAAAAGTATGGTTACACACAACATTTATTTCAGTAACATTAAATTAAAAAAAAAAAATGTTTATACAGGGTCTTTGGTGCATCGTGTGCCAAATTGAAATGGTCGATGGGAGTGGTCACCTGCTATCTATATAGGAGGAAATACGACTTCTTACAACAACTGTCGAAATACGAAATAGATGTTGGGCCTGCATTCACAACAGAGGCCAACGATTTGAGCAGGATTTGTAAAAAATATGAAATAAATGTTAAACATGCAATTTCATTTTTTTTATTTCTATTATACCCCACGGAAAGAGAGATACGAGACAGATTTTTCCTTATAATAATAATAACTTTATTTCGGGTGGCATAGACCCGTAGAAAACTTAATCTAGTACAAGACATGACCCAATATTTTTTAAAGGGACAGTCAAAACGTACAGCAATTGCGTTCAGATTGCCGTTGTTGCTACTCCGTATACGGACCAGTAGGGAAGCTGCTTTTTTGCGCATGATAGCCTGGAAACCATCAGTGCGCACTTCAGCAAACATCCCAGAGGCGCTGCACCGCCACGGCAGACCCAACAATATCCTGAACGCATTATTGTACTGAGTGCGCAAGGCTCTGTAGGCTCGCTGGGTATGATTCACCCACAGGCCGCTTGAGTAGAAGGACTGGCAAAATGATTTAAATAGCGTTATATAAGAGTGAGATAACATTTTTAATATGTTTTTCAGGTATCATTTAAGCAAAAATATTTTTTAAACCATAATTTTGAATATTAGTTTTATGTGACTCGATTCACAATTCTAGCGAATTCACAAAGTTATAAAAATATTTTTATGGCAAGTGGCACATCACTAGGAAGAGGATAAACTAGAGAATTTTTGAGGAAGTTGGAAGAATCCGGTAGCTTTTGTTTCATGCAGCTTTAATTCAAGTCCAAAACTTTGTAATTATTAAAAAAAAAACTAGATAGCTTATGTCACTAATTTTAAATTTAAAAGTACTCTAATACACTATAGATCTAAATAAAATTAAAATTCAGAGTCTACGCCTTATATATATTTTTTAAATTTGTATTTGAATGAAACATTTGGGTCTCTTTTACATAAAACAATAAAAAGTCGATGAAAAAAAATCCACAGGGCATGAGAAGTGTTTAGGTGTCTGAAATTATAGCAGATGACCCCCCCAGTCGACAATTTCAATTTGGCACACAATGCACCAAACACCCTGTATAATTATTAGAACAATGTTTATTTTATTTAATTTTTCACATTTTAGGAAAGCTTACAGACTAATAACAACATATTTACAATAGTAAATAACTAAATTGCTAATTACAAGCTTCAACATATATAATGACAAAAGATATTTAAAGTTGGTCTCACAATACCTGAAACTGTTAGTAAATTAATTTAAACAAACAATAATAATATAAATTTCAGGTGAAAATTGGTGCTAGTCGTCAAAAAATGGCTTTGCTAAGAGCTTCCTAACTGTGTCCGCGTTGGTGCAAAATAGGTCAATGAAATTCGAAATCGATTATGAATAAATCGGAAAAATTTGAGAATATGTATGAAAACCGAGTGACAAGTGTGTATCAAGCTTTCGTGGAATCGATTGAATAGATTCATAGTGTTTTTTTTTCTTCTGGCAACACTAGTGCCTGACATCCGTCAGTCACTGACTGACAGATGCACTCGTTCGTTTTCTTTCGTTCCGAGTGCGCACGTATTTTCCTTGTTTAATTGTTGAACCCCACGACCTCGGCTTTGCACATTATTACGGACTATTTGACGGACCTTGCTACTCTAAATTACCTGGCTCTCTATTTTGGACAACTGTTTACGCCTATCGATTGGATATTGACGACATGGATCGCTATGTAAATTGTACGAGTACGATTGCGACTGGTCGCAGTAACTCTACTGGTAGAAGAGTCTTGGAAGATGAGGCGATTTTATTAGTTATTTGTCAGTGGCATGCGTCTCAAAGTATTTCTTAAATAACATAAAAAACTACAATGTTATAATATAACCTCACTTTTACTGTAATTCATATAACTTGGTTCCTGGATAGCCAAATTTCACCAAATTTTCAGTGAGGCTTTGTTTTTATATCCTCTTACAAATAAGGCTTGTTTGATTCAGTTAACACCTGGGCCCAGGAGTCTATGGAGTCGTTCCCTTCTCCTTTAGAAGATCTTAGTTTAATTATACATACATTTTGTGGGTTAAACTGATGAGGCGACCGCCAGCCATTCTTTCTGGCTCGGGACCGTGGCCTGTATCGACGTAGCCGTGGCTTGTTTCGGCGTGAGAGGTCGTTGCCGCTGATCGCCCCCACGAGGGCATGGCGGTACTCCGCTCAAGCAGGGCACACCTTCACCGTATGCTTCACCGTGTCCTTCAGGCGGTCCATACAATGGTGACACCCGGGCGTTTCTTCAGCACGAATCCAGTGCAAGAACATCCAGAACTTACCGCGTCCAGTGAGGACCTTCGTCATGCGGAAGGTGAGGACACCGTGACATTTTTTCAGCCACTCTTCAAAGAGGGGACTTACTGCCGTAACTATCGCGTACCCAGCACAAGGTTACGCCAGTCACTGTCGCTATTTCACCATGAGATCCTACCGGAACTCTGTCCGCTAGGCCGATGGTAAGCGATGACGCGGTCTACGATAGAGCACGCTTGCCTAGAAGTTATTTATTCACTCTTGACTTAAAGACCCCTGGGTTGTTTGTAGCTATCGGGAAACGCATACTCCGGCAGAGAATTCCATTCCCTAGCTGTACGTATAATAAATGTATTCCTAAAATATTTTGCATGTATGGGTGGGATGTCAGCCATGTACCGGTTCTGCAACGCCATACTTTTAGTGGTCCAATGTTGGAATGGGCTTGGCGGGATTAAATTGTACAATTCCAGTGAGTGCACACTTCCCGGAATTCAAACGATAGAAAACCGACAACTCGACGTCGATGCTTTGAAGCTTCTATTCGAGAAATGGATCATTGCTGATGATCTTCTTGGTTCCCTTCTCAATCGACTAATGATGGTGATAAACCGAAGTAATGCGTATTGGTATTGATAAGCATCAAAACAAAAAAAAATGTTACAAGTTGTAACTATTTTTTTGTCGACAAAGTCGTTTTAACCATAGACTGGAATCCATGGAAGTATTGAGTATTAATTTACGGACAAACGTATTATAAGTTATTTTTTATCTTTCAAGACTAATTTTTGGTGTGTGTGTAAATATTCCAATTAAACTATGTATCTAATAATGAGGATCACTCCTGATTTTTGTGGAGTATGCAGACCTATAGCGTCAAAAAAAAAAAACAGTAAATACTGTGAAGAAATTATTTAAATCGGACCAAAAATGACGAAGATACTCGTACAGCAATTTTAGTATATTAGTTCCAGAAACGCGCCAGAGAATGAAGCGAGTCGCTGTCGTCATCTGTTGTGATCGGTCTCCACCGGCGAATGAATACGGGGGCATATCACGTGAAGCGGACCACTAAAAATTTCGATGTTTCTGATTTTAGTAATAAATATTTGAGTATGTTATATATGTCTATGTTCCCGATAATATTTTTATCGTGTTTCGTATGATTTACGAGTTATGAGGGTTTGAAAATTTGACGAACTCTCAGTTAAGCGCTACTTCGAATTATCCAGCTTAAGGAAGTTGAAAGTAAGTAATGGTTACCGCGAGTAAAAATGGTAAAAATGGAATGTTGTAAAATGTTGCAGTTTCGTATTTTAAATCGTCAGATTATATCATGACAATACTGCCGTGTTTAAACTCTTCTTATTTGTTATAATAATACACAGATATCAGGAAAGTGGCCTTTTCATTGTTCCAGTGAAACGATTGGGCAGCGTCAATCTCCCCCACTATAATCGATCTGTCTCCTAAACGACTTTTAAGTCCATTGTGAAACTTAGCGAGCGATATGTTAACACTAAGAGCTTTGATTACAAAGAAAATAAAATAATTAAAGTAGTCCAAGTTTGTGAATATTAAAAAAAAATTAAACAGGTTTTTTTTCTTTATAGAATATTTAGTTAAAAAGACCTAATTAAATAAAGAATAAAATACATTACTTCATTTATTTAATTTCAACTTTTATAAGCTGGATAGTGACATTCGAAGTAGCGCATACCTGAGAGTTCATCAAATCTTCAAATCCTCATAACTCGTAAATCATACGAAACACGATAAAAAATATTGTGTACGTCTATCGGGAACATAGACATATATATCATACTCAAATATTACTAAAATCGGAAACATCGCAATTTTTTAATTGTTCACTTTACGTGAAATGCCCCTGCGATCAAGCCGTTCGTCGCACGAATCACGACAGATGACGTCATCGTAAATAGCCCAGCGAGAGCGCGCGTTTCTAAGTAACTGTTCAGAAAAACTTTATTATATTCACCACTTCTTGACTGATTGTAATAATTTAAAAAAATAAATGCTCAGTAAATTATTACACACACGATATACTTAGTAAAAATAAGATTTGCTTGATTTGATTGCTTGCTAAGATTTGATTTGCGATAAAAAAAATTGCAAACCTTACCGTCGAGTGTGTGTACCACGCCTTATTCATGGCGATTAATCTTTCTAAAAAGTCAAACGACTTGGGTGATTATTAGGGTAAAATGAAATCTGATTTAGTCAACACTGGTTGAATAATCAAGGTTGTTTAAGAGATCTTGGTCATTGTTTACTAATAGAACCTTAAAAAAAGTATCGAATATAAGTATTTTTTAAATGATTTAATATTATTAGAGGATTTTTTAATAACAAAAAATGCAAAAGATTTTCGTTTAGAATATACCTATTTCAATCTCTTTAATGATATTCTTATTACAAAAGTAGGATACATTTGTAATTAATAGTGTCATAAGTTAATTATTTTAATAATTAAGTAATCACATAAATCTGGAATTGTAAGATAAATCTAATTTTAAATATTCTATTGATTCTATTCTGCTTATTGATTCATCATCAGTAGCCAAATTACGATCGACAGCTGTTGTAGAATTATCATCTTTCGGAAACAAGTGAATGACAACTAAAATACGTGCTACCAACAACAGATTTTGATTTCGTTTAAAAATTGCCCAGTCCTTTGACTTTTTAGACAGACTCTAGTCCCGTCTTTGAGGAAATCTAGAGAGTTGTCACGCCGTCAACATCGATTTGCTGCACGAAATCGTATGGCAGAAATAGAGATACCATACGACGTCCTCGTAACTTATTTATTTTGTTATCTACAAAATAAATAAGTTACGTAAAAGTACACTCACCACAAAACATGGTTCAGTACATTTTACTTAAAATTTGACTGCCACATCTAGTCATACCAAATATTTTTAGATCTATGTTGATGATGTTGAGTATGATTTTGATTTGCTGTTTTCTACTAAAGTTTTGCATATTTCTGTGACATAATTACGTTTTCATGAACCGCTTAACGGGAACAATCAGGAACTTGAGTCAAAAAACTCATCAAAATACTATTTTTTTGGGTGCAACATTTTTAAGTTAGAAATTTAAATTTAATATTGTGGCCGATTGGTGCGCGCTATAGAGTCAATATTACGTATTCGTAGGTTTATGTGTGCGAAAAATTATTTGGTGTGTATTGCCACTGTATAACGATTGCAAACCTTCTAAATAAGGGTACGCTAGAGGCGTATACGTTCCAGATTTGGTAATAAATTTTTGGCTAAACCCTATTTCAAGGCTACATCCCCACAAAATTTCCAACAAAATCGGTGACGGTACGCTGTAGCGTGTGACGCGCCATTCCGGTGTGACTCGACCCTATCGCCCGTGCCTCACTGGGACGCCATGGCGGTGCTGCCAGTTGGCACAACCAAGAAAATGCATGTTTTCTACGGTGTGTACCTCACCTGGCAACTATTGACCGCGCAACCAATCCATAATTATTTTTTTTGGCGTCCAACTTGACTACGCGTGGCGTCCAGTGAGGCATGGCTCTTATGGACAAATTAAAAAATGAAATGCTGTACACTTGTTTATTTTACCTTAAAAAAATCCAAACTTTACTGACATTGTTAAACCTAACAAAAAGAAAATGACCTAAACATAAATTGTTAAAAATGAGCTAGAATTAATATTCCTCGCCGCCTTCTCCTTCCCCTTCGCCAGAGTCCATGCCGACTTCCTCGTAGTCCTTCTCCAGCGCGGCCAGGTCCTCGCGAGCCTCTGAGAACTCGCCCTCCTCCATGCCCTCACCGACGTACCAGTGCACGAACGCTCGCTTGGCATACATTAGATCAAACTTATGGTTGAGCCGCGACCACGCCTCCGCAATGGCGGTCGTGTTGGACAGCATACAAACAGCGCGCTGTACCTTCGCCAAGTCTCCGCCGGGCACCACGGTCGGCGGCTGGTAGTTGATGCCCACTTTGAACCCAGTCGGGCACCAGTCTACAAACTGAATAGTCCTCTTCGTCTTGATGGTTCCAATAGCAGCATTCACATCCTTGGGTACGACATCACCGCGGTACAACATGCAGCAGGCCATGTACTTGCCGTGCCGCGGGTCACATTTCACCATCTGGTTAGCGGGCTCGAAGCACGCGTTGGTGATTTCCGCCACTGATAGTTGTTCATGGTATGCTTTCTCAGCGGAGATGACAGGTGCATATGTTACAAGGGGGAAGTGAATACGAGGATATGGTACCAAGTTTGTCTGGAATTCGGTCAAGTCCACGTTCAAGGCGCCGTCAAATCTCAGGGACGCAGTGATTGACGATACTATTTGACCAATCAAGCGGTTTAGATTAGTGTATGTAGGTCTCTCAATATCCAAGTTCCTCCTGCATATGTCGTAGATAGCTTCGTTGTCCACCATGAATGCCGCATCGGAGTGTTCTAGTGTTGTGTGAGTAGTAAGAATAGAGTTGTACGGTTCTACGACAGCTGTCGAGATCTGTGGCGCGGGATAGATTGCAAATTCTAGTTTTGATTTCTTGCCATAGTCGACAGAAAGTCTCTCCATGAGCAGGGACGCGAAGCCCGACCCGGTGCCACCCCCAAAAGAGTGGAAAATAAGAAATCCCTGTAAGCCGGTGCATTGGTCTGCAAGTTTCCGTACTCTGTCAAGCACCAAGTCCACGATTTCCTTGCCAATGGTGTAGTGCCCTCGTGCATAGTTGTTGGCGGCATCCTCCTTACCCGTGATGAGCTGCTCCGGGTGAAACAGCTGGCGGTAGGTGCCCGTGCGCACCTCGTCCACTACGGTGGGCTCCAAGTCGATGAAAACCGCTCTGGGCACATGTTTACCAGCACCAGTCTCGCTGAAGAATGTGTTGAATGAGTCATCACCTCCACCGACGGTTTTGTCCGAGGGCATCTGCCCGTCCGGTTGGATGCCATGCTCCAAACAATACAACTCCCAACAGGCGTTCCCGATTTGCACTCCAGCCTGGCCGCCGTGTATAGATATACATTCACGCATGTTTTAGCTTTAAAACTGGATAAAGTTACTTAAAAAATAGATTTTTATTTCACTTCGATGCTTAAAATTGCTGAACCTCCTGGATCAATCCAAAGTTTGAACTGTACAAAAAAGGAACGCCATTCTGTTCCACTATCAAAGTTTAAACTTAGCTTTTTAATTTAAAATTCGTAACAATTTCTTCATGGTCTGTAAGGAATAAAAAGTTTTTACCATTTGGTTGAAGAAGAAAAGTCGTTTCACGAGACGTTTCGTTTACATCAAGGTAGGTTGCTTTAAAATAGTGAGATTAAAAGTATTTTGCTACACAAAATTGCGCAACGCATCACCATTGTCAATATAAGGAGTAAAACGTTAGTATAGAGTAGAATAAACTTTATTGTACACCAAAAAAGTAACCAACAAACACTTTATTGTACAACAAAAAAACAACTAGATTAGACTAGACTTTAGTTGAGTAATAGGAGAAAATATACGTTCTTATAATATTGAAGCAATAAGCTTTACCATTAATAAATTCATTTACTATAAATATGTTTTTCACACATTAGTGTACGTACCTAATTTCATTCTGACTGAGCAGCAGTGGACCAGTAGTGGCCCAGAGGTAACGACCCAACTTAGGAGTGGTTGGTCGTGGGTTGAAATCCCAGGCACTTTTTGATATTGTTTTTTCTCACCGCTCTCAAAATGGTGAAGCTAAACATGACGAGGAAACCGGCACGTACTGGAACAAAAAATTTTTTTGTTCTTCAACTTTTTTTTTTATGCCAACTCGCATTGTGCTCGCTTGGTGCAACGTGACCCATTCTATCTCCTGGAAAAGGATAACGAATCATGTATGTCTGGTCAAACCCCGATTTTCGGTGTTTGAGTATTCCACTTGGATGTCTATTTTAAAAATATATATATAAACCAGTGCATTACTGCGATCCCACCTGATGGTAAGCAGCGATGCAATCGTTGATGACTGACTCCGTTTATTCCAGAAATCTCCACCTATAAATGCCCAGCAGTGGGAATTGTTATTTTTTTCCAGGAATCACCGCTAGTTAAATAAAATCAGCTTAGTGACGATTTTTGGAAAAATAAGTAACAATCCCTATTAGATATGGTTTTTTCTATATTAATATAAGTACAAAAAATGCGTTAATGGATACGTTTAACTAGATAAGTAATTAATCATGGCAATATCAACTTTCATTATAAATTGTTTGTAATAAAACGAAAACCAAAAATATTTACAACAGTTGACTAGATTTAAACAAAAATATTTAAATATTATAAGATCACGTGGTGGGGATTATTTATACTTATTTTTAGGGTTTCATACCTCAAAAGGAAAAAACGGAACCCGTATTATCACTTTGTTGACCGTCAGTCTGTCTGTCTGTCAAGATCCTTCATCTCGGGAACGCGTGGAGGTATCGAGTTGAAATTATAATCATATACTCAAATCTGAGGTCCTTTGATGCTATGAAAAAATTAAACTTCAGCCGTTTATGTTGTATATTTCGACACTCGCAACAGAATCAAAATTCATACTCCCTGTTGACCCAGAATCCTAAAATTGGCAAAAAGTAAGGTCTTATAGCATAGGTATAGGAATAAATCTAAAAAGAGTAAATTTGTTGTTACATCATCAACTTTTTGCGATTCGAAATAATCTTCCAGAGCCCATTCGGGAATTGAACTATTTACATAGGTGAGTTTGTACGAAACCCTCATGGCGCGAGTCCAACTCGCACTTGCCCAGTTTTTTTCCAAAAATTCTCATTGGGCTGAGTTGATTTAAGGCCAGGTTCTATTAATTTTGTTTGTTTGAAACTCTGGAAATCCACAAGTATAAAAGAAATCACCATGAAAAATTATTTTGTTAAATGACCATATTACCGTTTGACTTGTGACCCACTGTATGAATCAGAATGTTGGCTGTGAAAAAAACTGATGAAAAAAGATTGCATGTAGCGGAGATGTGAATGTTGAGATGGATGTGTGGTGTGACGAGAATAGATAAAGTAAGAAATGAGTATTTAGAGGAAGTTTGAAAGTGGCGTCAGTGACTGAAACGTTGAAGGGGAATCGTTTGTCTTGGTATGGTCATGTAAAGAGGAGGGATGAAACGCATGTTACTAAAAGAGTTATGAGCATACATGTGGATGGATGAAGAGGGAGAGGGAGGCCAAAGAAAAGATGGATGAATTGTGTGAAGAGTGATATGAAAGAAAAGGAAGTTAGTGATAGCGTGACGAGTCACAGGGCAGAATGGAAGAAAAATAACATGTTGCGCCGACTCCAAATAACACGGGATAAGGGTAGGAAGATGATGATGACCATATAACCAACCGCTGGATAAAATAAAAACATGATATAAATTAGTTTTTTTTTTCGGTGGGAGAATCATCATATGACATCCCCCGCTCTTGGGCGGGGCGGGAGATAGTGTCAGACTTTTACTGACTAAAAACCCAGGGCCGAGTCTTCCTTTCAGAATGAGACCCTTGGCCCCAGTAGGCTTCGACCCTGCTGGGCCCCTACAATTGCTGACATCTCTTTGAGGCGCGCATGGTACAGTACGCACCGTCGTCGACTTGGGCTCGGTCGGGACGGTTACCGGACAGTCAAGCAAGGGCAAGCCCGTGCCTACGGTGGCCGGAAAGCGGGATCGGAATCCCGGCGGTGGTTGGGGCGCGAGGACAGTTGCCTCATGCGATCGGCCGCCTCTTTTGCTAACATTATTGCTTCGCAGAAGGAGGCGAACGCCTGCCACTCCTCCTTGCTTCGGACCATGACCTGAACAAAGTTGCTCTTCCCAAGCGGGGTACAACTCCACCGTGTGCTCCATCGTTTCCTCCGGGTGGTCCACGCAATGGTGACACCCGGGCGTTTCTTCCGCATGAATCCGGTGCAGGAACCTCCCGAACTTACCATGTCCGGTGAGGACCTGCGTCATGTGGAAGGCAAGGACGCCATGTTGCCTTTCCAGCCACTTCTCAAAGACTTACCGATGATATAAATTAGTTGGATCGATAAAAAATTCACGAATCTGACATAAGATTTCAAACGTGTTTATCTACGAGATTACTTCACGGATATATTTGAAAGTTTTTTTTTAATTTATTTTTTTATTAGGGAAAATAAACGATATTACAATATATATTACACTTATTAGTATGTATACATAACAAAATCAATGTAATAACCACAATATTTTCCACATATTAACATAGAGGTACGCTATGATGAGGACTAACAGGCAAGCTAGGTATTATTCTTGAAAACACTTTATATACGCAGTTACAAATTAGTCAGACATCAGAAAAAAAAAAAATTAGTAGTTGTTCAGAGCACTAATAACTTTACGTCGAAAAGAATTCCTACTAAGCATAAATATATCAATCTCTATGAAATGCTTATTGTACATTTGCGTGAGCCGTCGAAGTGGTGCACGCTTACCCGCGTTTGTCCGGTGTGATGCCTGAGCAAACAAACGGTAATCGCGCACCCTTCGACGGTGAATTGATCTAGGAACTACAAGCTTTATATCATTATTAAGGTCTATACTATTCAACTTATTATGAAGAAGATCGTGCAGTGTCATTACTTGCAGAAGCATCCGTCTGTTCTCGAGTGAGAGTAAATTATATTTTGCTATAAGGTCTTCGTAAGGTAAACGTGTAAGTTGGCATCTGAATTGCATAGTTCGTAAGAATTTCCGTTGTACTCTTTCAATAGCTATTTTGTATTTATTGTATAACGGAACCCATAGATAAAGTACATAGTTCTTTCACACAATCTGAACCGAGGTTGATCTAATTTATTCTTGTTCCTAGTATTAAAATTGTGCCTGTCACTTAGTAAAAAGATGAATATTTTTCCGAACATACATAATGTTTTCATAAATGTATTGAGAAGGGACCGTCAGGATGTTTATTTCCTTAAATAGTTCCCTAAGAGAATCGCGTCTGCGAAGATTATATATGGCTCTGATAGCTCTTTTCTGCAGAATAAAAAGAGACTCTATATCTGCAGCCCGTCCCCATAGCAAAATACCGTAAGACATGATACTATGAAAGTATGAAAGTAACTAAAATAAACTAGTCGCGCAGTATCCACATCAGTAAATTGACGGATTTTTCTGACAGCATATGCTGCTGAACTAAGCCGACCTGCCAGAGATGGTAAATGAGGACCCCATTGTAGCCTCGAGTCAAGCGTGATCCCTAGGAAAACCGTATTCTCGACGAATTCGAGTTTCTCCTTGTTCAATACTATGTCGGAGTAATTACTTTTAACATTCGGTAACGCAAATCTTATGCACTTAGTTTTTTTCCATTTAATACTAAATTATTAACAGTAAACCAGTTTTGGACTTGCTGTAAAGCATTGTTTACGTCATCAAGATTTGTGGAACGTCTATTGATCTTAAAAATTAACGACGTATCGTCAGCAAACAATACAATATGTGGTTGTTTTTTTAATAGATGCGGTAGATCATTTATATATACTAAAAAGAGGAAAGGACCTAATATTGAGCCTTGTGGTACACCCATTTTGACTTTTAAACCCGGAGAATTGACACCGTTTATCTGAACTTGCTGTTGCCTGTCAATTAAATAAGATTTCACCAAGCTGAGTGCAAGTTTACCTAGTCCATAATGTTCTAGCTTTAAAAGCAAGGTTTAGTGATTAACACAATCAAAAGCCTTTGAGAGGTCACAAAAAATTCCTATCGCATCTTGGGCTTCTTCTCACGCTGCAAATATATGTTTCAATAAAGTGACACCAGCGTCAGTCGTACAACGTCCTTTGGTGAAACCATACTGCTGATCATAAAAGATTTTATTGCTGTTAAAATGGTAAAGCATTTGATTAAGCATAACTTTTTCAAACACCTTACTGAAAACCGGAAATACTGATACAGGTCTGTAATTGTTAGTGTCATTATGGTCACCGGATTTAAAAAGTGGTATAACTTTACTGTACTTCATTATATCTGGAAAGACTCCTCGGTCCACACACAAATTAAATATTAAAGCTAAGTACGGTGCTATGGTCTCAATTATAGATGTGCATACTTTAACAGACATTCCCCATAGGTCTTCGGTTAATTTTATTTTTTATTTGACTTTTATTTGCTGGAAAGCCTTTATGACTGTCAAAGGGTTTATATGTTTGAATTTAAATTCAACCGGACAGCCTGGCAAGTTTGCTTTCAATAAAGCAACTAAAGCTTCAGGGGAGGAATTTAGAGCTTCCGTTGTCCTAAGAGGTATATCAGTGAAATAATTCACAAAATCTTGGGCTACTTCTATGATAGAGCTTTTGGGACCATGTGAAGTCTCCAATAAAAATCCGTATTGCGTACTTTATTCCTACCAGTTTCACTAATAATAACTTTCCACACAGTCTTTATTTTATTGTCTGCCGATTTGATCTTATTGCTAATGTATAGGGCCTTTGCTACCTTGCAAATCTTTCTGAAAAGTTTAGAATATCTATTTACATATTTATTAAAAGTTTCAGTGTTGAAGAATGGCTTAAGGCCATACAGCTCATAAAGTCTTTCCCTACTTACCCTAATACCTTTAGTCGCCCAGTCACTAAATACAAACTTAGGGAAAATATTTTTAGACTTCTTTTCAAAAGCTGTATTAAATTCATTAAGTACCACTGAAAAGAAATTATCATAAAATTTATTGGCATCATCAATGCCACAAGATAGTAAGAGAGGGTCCGATGTTCTTCAAAATGCGCACTCAAAAACCAAAAATAACTATTTCAAATTCACCGTAGCAACCAAATATACGTCCTCTCATAGCAAGGGTCCGCGAAGAATGTTACACAAAATTATGAAGCATGTTTTTTTAAAAAAATATCTTGAATAGCTACTATGTATTTTTTATAAAAATAAAATAGAAAGGAAACACGTTTATTTGGCACACAGGTACACGCAATGAGAATACAATTATATAGAAACTAAAAAAAAATCGCTGTTACGGGGCCGCGAAATCGACATAGACCCGGGCAAAACCCCTACATGACTACAACCGGCTCTTAAATAGTCCCCAATATTTAAATCAACAAAAAATAATTTTGAATTCAGGAAATATAAATAATCCCCACAGGTGGGCAGTGCCGGATTAAGCCGGCGCGGGGCCTGTAGCAAATTCGACCAAGGGGACTACTAATTAATTTATTAGTAGGATACTAATTAATTTAATTTTAGTACTTTTGGAAAAAACTAGATGATGATCGTTTTTTGCATACCCCGAAACGATCAGAGATTTAAAGGCGAATTTCTAAAAAACCGAAGCCAAATTCTCTTTGATAAAATAAAAAATACCATATAAAATATTATTAATGCTGTACAAATCTCTGGCCGAATCAATAATTTCTTATGGACTATATATACTAATTTCTAGAACATGTAAGACCCACCTTGACAAAATATACACACTACAACTACGTATATTAAAAACTATTGTCCCGTATAATATTAAAATTAAATTAAAAAATTACTACCATAAGCTGTTTGAATTGTGTAAAATTATACCTATTGTGAAAAAGTTTTTACACTCCTGAATGAAGAATTCTTTAATAAAAATTATTGAAAATCAAAACCCGTAATCATTAACCAAATAAATACTCGTAGTGTCATCAACGCAAGGCTTTTACTTCCTAAGTACAGTAACCTACATGGCAAGAGAAGACTGAAATATATGATACCCTTATAATACACCTTATGATACACCTTATAAATAGTTTACCGACAACATTAATAGGTAAAATTACACATAAAAAAAAAATACAAATTAAAACAACATTTCTTACATTTGAATACTACTTTACTTTTTACTAATAATAACAAAAAAAAAATATACTTCTGTGCCCATAAATCAATTATGCGAGGAGGGATGCTCACAGTTAGGAGTCTTAAAATAAAGGAGCAACCTGTATCAGTGTCAATACATTCCTTAAATACTTCGGAAATAGATAAGCGGTTAGCTCGGTCTCTGGTACGATGTTACGTACGTTCACTTCGGATATAATTATATTTGATCTAGGATTTGATATTTTGTGTTTTAGTTAAGCAAAATCTTGTGTCGATGATTATGATGCACGATAAAACTCTAATAAGTTTATGATTTGCATCATCTGTATTGTACCTATTACTTGTATAAATTTAGAAACAAATAAATGAAAAAAAAAATACCGATGATTATCCATGTATGCTATGCTAGTGCATCCAAGGACAACCCCCGGTTAATGAGAAACTATTGCGACATATGGAAAACTAAGATATAGGGCTATGGTTTTTGTAGTCTTAAGTGGACTGGTTACCAGGAACTATGTTAAGTCTACCCCTGCCTGAACAATGTTATTAATTTTTATCGATAAAAAGACAGGGGATGATTTGCACACCCAATAAATGGGTCCCCAAAAACGGTCGCTAGCACGAACTGACGTAGCAACAAGAAGGCAAAAAAAAAAGAAGAAGAATAAAGATTTGGGAAGAGCATCACCTACCACCATCTGACTTCTTGAAACCCCAAGAGCATCTCCCGCCTGGGCGCGATTTGCAGTGGCCTATATGGAAAGCACTAAATCGGTTGCGAACCCAGGTAGGCCGCTGCAAACACAACTTGGCAAAATGGGGTTTTATAGACCCGTCGGATATTCAATGTGACTGCGGTGCTCCTGTTCAAAACATGAGCCACATACTAGAATGCCCCAAGTGCCCATACACCTGCACTCTGGAGGATTTGATGAGTGCTACCGATGCTGCTATTAATGTAGCCACCTATTGGGCTCAAACAGTTTGACGAGTTTACCATTGAATCGAAAAGAAGAAGACAAGAAGGCAACATATCCTGAGGTGCTTGAGGAGCGGAGAGGTATACCACGGCTATCAGGACAATCCCGGAAGTACGGTCAAGATCCCTACCAGTATCTTACTGGATTATACATCCTTCTCCTGAGCACATTTGCTCTTGCGAATCTGCACTCAAGCCAGCCAATAGGAGCTCCATTCCTCATCAGTGTTCACTACGACCGGCCAACAAAGGCAAGCCGGAGATGAGGAACAAGATTTCTCCCGGGAGATCGGGTCCGTGGGGTCGCTAATGCCTATCAGTTCGCCACAAAACTGCCCTGCGGTTTGTATCTTTCTTAGTCTGGCGCGGAAGCCTCACCACGATGTCAACGTAGAGATACGGCGATGGGGTTATTATTATTGCATTTATTTATTTTTATATACATATCATTTATATTTTTAAATATTTCTTTAGAAAAAACATATTGAAAAAAAAAACATTTAAAAATATAAAAAATAGTAGCCGACCGGCATCGGGAACAGGGTCCAAGCATTCAGGGCTCCTGAGAGAGGAATCTCCTAACGATACGCGCCGTGTTTAGGAGTACTACTTTCTTGATCCAGCTGCCTAACGAGAACCTCCTCAGATATTGTTCGAGGCTCTTGGCTATTAAGCCATTGGCCGTTATGACTATCGGCACAATGATTGCACCATCCACTTCCCACATGTCGACAACCTCGCGAGCTAAGTCAAGATACTTAGTTTGCTTATCTTTCTCAGCTTTTACGAGGTTCTCGTCATGAGGGACCCCTATATCAACAATCATTGTGCGATACTCTAGTCGATCTATCACCACTATATCAGGTTTATTGGCAACAATAGTCCTGTCAGTGATGATAGATCGATCCCAATATAATGTGGTATTGCCATTGTCGAGAACTGGGTCGGGCACATACCTATAGTACGGTACCTCTGATTCCACAAGATTGTATTTAAGAGCAAGTTGCTGGTGGATAATCCTGGCTACGAGGTTGTGTCTATGCAAATAGTCTCGTTCTATTGTATTGTTAATGTTTAAATTCCAAAAAATATGATCGTTTTAATTATAATTACTTTAATACGTGTTAATGTCACAAAGTATTGCAACTAACTGCAGGGATACATAAAGTTGATTTATTAATAAAGATAAAACCAATAAAGTTTTGTTTTATTTAATTATATATGGTAGATTTCTATTTCACTAAGCTTAATCAAGAAATAGGTCTGTCTTAAAAAAGTGGCACACTTTTGAAATTTTTTCAATGTTTCAAAAATGTTTGAGAATGCTTTAATATACTACAATATGATGAGAATATGATACAATATGACTTTTTTGAGACAAACCCTAATATATTTATAACACTGAACTTAATCTAGTAATATAAGTAAACACTAAACTTCGACGGTTTTGTAACTATATTCCTAGTGAGATAGTAAAGAATCGCTTGCGTATATAGTTATACGTTTTACGGTATATAATTATATCCCTAGGGATATAACTATATTACGGCTTTATCTATCTTACTGCGACATATGTATGGAGAATGTAAGACAGTCTGTATGACAATGCCAATTAAGACCAAGAATCTTACTTGGTTCATCGATGCTTAAGCTCACTGTGTTATGTGTGTCTGTATGTGTTGTCGTAGATGTGTGACTTGTGTCTGCAGTGACTGCCTGTAATATTTGTGAGTTGTTAGACTGAAGCTGACGTCTCTGCACAGTGCTATGGTACTCTCTATCGTGTCACTTCCTGATAGATAATCATCTACATAAAAGTCGTGCTGTAAAGAATGTTGTGTATGTGTGTGCGTGGCTTCCTTCGCCAATTGAGACAAACATCGTGTGCTAATGAACGGAGCTGATGCTGTTCCGTAAGTAACGGTGTTTAACCTATAAGTTTTAAGAGACAACAATGGGTCAGAGCGCCACAATATTTGCTGTAAAGATCGCTGTAACTCGTCGACTTTAATTTGTCGAAAGAATTTTTCGATGTCTGATGAAATGACATACTTGTGCTGACGAAACCGCAACAATATTGACAGCAAGTCATCTTGCACTCTGGGTCCTATGCCTTGAATGTCGTTGAACGACTTACCAGAAGTTGTGACGGCTGATGCGTCGAAGACAATTCGAATTTTTGTCGTTGTACTGGACTCTCTGATAACTCCGTGATGTTGAAGAAAGTATGAGTGGCATGAAGAAGGCGGCGAGGCTTCGCTCAAATGACCTAATGCCTAATACTCTTGTAAGAACTTTACATAGCGTTGCTTAAGTAGCGGGTCTCTATCAAGTCTACGCTCTAACGATAGAAAGCGGCGTTTGGCCATCTCAAAAGAGGTTCCTAAAGCTTCAGGGGACTCCTTTAATGGAATGGTGACGACAAAACGCCCATCAGCATTACGCCTTGTAGTACTTTTGTAGTTCTGTTCACATGCTCGTTCTTCGGCTGTGAAGTTGAACTTAGGCGAGATGGAGTCAAGTTCCCAGAGTTTTGAGAAATCCATGGGCGCTCCTACGTGTTTAGTGCGTGTGACGTGCGCGACCATACACACCGATGAATGGGTTGAGTTAGGTTGAGGTATGGAGCCTGATATGAGCCATCCGAGCTTGGTCTCGAAAAGCGTTGGCATATGTCTACCTAACTGTATACGATTGCGCCCAATCACACCCCAAAATATGTCGGCTCCAACAAGTATGTTGATGGGCGAAGGGACATTGAAGGATGGGTCGGCCAGACTTACTTCTGCTGGTAGTTGTAAGTCTGCTAAGTCTATGGATGTATGTGGAATATGAGTAGTTATATTGGGCAAGATAAAACAGTCGATGTCAATATTGTATGACCCATCGCATGATTGTAAATGTAAAGTACAAGACTGCGTAATGGTTGACATCTGACTGTTAATGCCTGCAACTTGTGAGCTTACAGTACGAATAGGCAATTGTAGCTTACCACAAAGGTCCTTGGTAATGAAATTGGCCGTGCTTCCATTGTCTAGTAAGACTCTGGCGCTGTGCGGCGCCCCAGATTTGTCCGTGACCCTTACCAAAGCTGTGGAAAGTAATACATGACGAGATGAGACATAAAGATTAGTGCCTGTCAAGGTTATATGTTCTTTATTAGAGCTAGATTTTTCATCGTGAGAATGCAACATTGTATTATGCCTATTCTTGCAATAAGTATTTGCAGTGGCCAAGTGGATAAGTAGCCTCAAAGTGACCTGGGCGTAAACAATTTAAACAAAGTTTTAATTCCTTCGCTTTAGAGAAGCGTGCAGCGACTGTCAGCGCCTTGAACTGGTCACAACTAAATATGTAGTGACCCTGTTTACACATGGGACAAGAAATATCAAATTTACCCTAACTTGCTACCACAGCGAAGTTTTTAGGCTTACTGTGCGATGCTTAGGCTTTGACTTTAGATTTCTAGCGTCCTCGAGCGTTTCTAGGAGATTGCAACGGCTAGAAACAAATTTTGTGAACATGTCCAGGGATGGATAATCAGTTAGCGTGTTTCTATGTTCTTCCCGATGCCTGCTGGTAACTGAATCTAACTTTGATGCCATTAGATATATCACCACATCACCCCAATGTTGTACGGGCCGTCCTAGTTTTGCCAGTGATCTTAGATTTTTGCTGGTTACGTCGACGATTTCGCGTAGCCCCTGACTACTTTCCTTTTGAAGCGGTTCGACACTAAATATGGTTATTTAATAACAACTGTTTACTGTCGTACCTCTCACAAAGTAGCTGCCATGCATTTTCGTAGTTGTCCCCTCTGAAATCTAAACTTTTAATAACTAGCGCTGCGCTGCCATTAAGTGTAGTTCGTAAGTAATGGAACTTGTCGATGTTATCTATACTCTTTTCATCATGAATAAGTGAGACATAAATATCTTTGAACTCTAACCAATTCTTGTAACCACCGCTAAAGTAAGGTAAATTAATTTTGGGAAGTCTTACATTATTATGTCTATTAACCACTGAAAGTTGCTCATTGGAGCTTACCTTAGAAACCAGTTGCGCACGATGCCGTGACAGAAGCGCGCGTGCTGCTGCTAGTTGCCTGTAGTAGCTGGTTTCGAACTGCTCCCGTTCGGTAAATTGCTCGTCGGGCCTCGAAGACAGGTACTCCAGTTGACCCTGTAATGGATCATAGGTGGCATATAAGGTAACCATTTTTTCTACTCGGATCTCCAACTCCACTAACTGTTCATCACTTAGCTGTTCGCAAGACTTAGTGGTAGTTAAATAATTAGTAAATTGCGTAAGCTGTGATTTAATTGACGCGCGTTTCCTAGTAAGCTCTTTAATAGTTGCTTCTTCAGCCATGACTATTTAGGAAGGTAAGCTCTAAGCACTTGAAAGGGAAATAAGGAGAAGAAAAAATAAAAGGTTAAAGGAGAAGAAAAAAATAAAAGGTTAAAGCAAAAGTAAAAAAAATACAGAAAGTACTGTAGTCAGCTTCAATACGCCTGTGAAATAATTATGAATAGCAACAACTGTTCGATGAAGCGGTGATATTTAAAACCGGTAGGCGGTTAGAAAAAAAACAAATTCAAACTGGAACAAAAAAGTTATGTGGGTAGGTACACTGTAAAATTATACTAAGAATATTTGAACTACATTATTAAGCACTTATTATTAATTATTATTGACTGGGTTCTACTATAATGGGGTTATCTACTTATATGGACTATACATGGAAACAAATAAAATATGAAAGACAATACGGACAAAAATGTATGATTCTACTGGACAATCAAATAAGGTATGTAATTCACATTAAGCGCTACTAATGACTGGGATGAATGCTAACACTGTGTGATTCACTGGTCTAATGCACTATCTAATTCTCTAGGGGAATGATAAGTTAAGTTATATGAATATGTTAATGTTACTAAGAATATGGAAAGATCTCACAAAATCCGGTGACTGCGACTCCCAACCGAACGTCTTCTTGCTTGAAACGGATGACGATGTTCTTGGGCTCTGCTTGGGCTGCTAGGCTGCGATGATCCAGCTGTGATGACACTGAAGAACTATGCTCGCTAAATATTTTTTTGCGTATGTCTTAAATCGTGGATCTAATAGCGTACTTACGGCAAATAATTTATTATCCTCTACATTTCTAAATCTTGTTAATAAATCAGTTATGAACCGAATCGCCATATCCATTACAGTTTGCGGAATATTTTCTTGAGTGGTGAACTCCTCACACTTTTTTCTGAGTAAATTAGCTAAAACTGATTTGCGATACAGTATCGTGTTTATCTGCACTCATAATTTCAGTGACTGATTTAAAATGTCTTAGTAAATCACAACATTTGGACAAAATATGTATGTCATCGGGGGTCAAATTAGGTATGTTTGGATAATCGGTCGCAATGGTAGAAATTACATTTTTTTTATCTCCAAAATCCTCTCAAACATGTCGAACGTAGAGTTCCACCGGGTTATCACGTCTTGTTTGACTTGTACCTGCTTTTTGCCTAGCTGATTTTGCAGAGCTGTTAGACGTTCACTAGCCAAAACACTCCTTCGGAAAAGTTGTACTATTTCAATTTATTCTGAATTAATTTTATTTCAGATAAACCTGCTTGAACGATCAAGTTTAGTGTGTGAGTAAAACATGGTACCTGCTTCCATTTTAATAATGAAATGGCAGCTTGAATATTATTAGCATTGTCAGTAGTAACTAACACTATTTTTTCGGTGTCATTCCATTCATTGCAAATTTTAAGTATTAAATCAGCTAAATTCTGTGCGGTATGGCGTTGAGCGTCTGGAATGCATTCTAACATTACCGTCTTAATCTTGCTGTTATCAACAAAATGTGCCGTTATGGCAACATACTGCTGGTGTGAAGCAGATGTCCAGGCATCCGTAGTAAGAGCAATATATTCCGCTTGGCCTATTGACTTCGTAACATCGGAAGATGTTACGATGTTATAAAACTTTAGTAACAACGCCTTTGATAACGTCTTTCGTGATGAGGTATATACGAAGAACACTATTCTTGTACAAATGCTTTAAATGAATCGCTTTCGACAATGGTAAATAGCAAATAATTTTGAATAATTTTGAAGGAGCAGCTTATTCAAAGTTTCATGTGTGGGGTATCTATGGATAGGTGTTCAAAAATGATATTGAGGTTTCTATCATAATTTTTTTTATATACTGAATAGTTTGCGCGAGAGACACTTCCAAAGTGGTAAAATGTGTGCCCCCCCCCATAACTTCCAAAATAAGAGAATGATAAAAGTAAAAAAAATATATATGGTGCTATAAAAATATCTGCCACCACGGCTTTAATGGGAGGTAGTATTGTGTTTAAAGATTACAAAAGTGATGAGCTTTCGTTCCCCGGAACAGTTCATTCAATTTGAGAACATAAAGTAGTTAAATAAACATTCGACTCTGCATAACGTGGTTCACAAATTACGCGCGATGTGTCGCTTCGTCAATGGAAACAATTGCTATCTCTTTCCATCAGTTCTGTGAATGAAAACTGAAATCAGCTGACTAGTTCGTCACTATCTAATCCACTAGGTACGCAATAATACGCAGGCAAACTAGTGTTTTAAAAGTGCAATTACTTACCAGCTACTGTATTCTTCCAAAAAACTGATGTAAATAAGATGATAAACTTCCCATCACACTTAAAACAGGCTTTGGACTGTCAAGTTAGTGTAAGAATCGCAATTTTTTTCTTATTATTTTTAAACAATAGGTAGGTATTTAGATTAATATTAATAACGATAAATTACAGTAACTTGGCGTGTTTAAAAGTTAATCATCTTATTTACAACAATTGCAACGTATTTACAGTTATCTAAACACTCCCTACCCACTTATCTACAAAACTGTTCTGGCTGGTACTGGGCGCAGGGCTGCGCTTTGACGACCGAGTGGCTGTCGCGCAGCGGCATTGTTTGATAAGAATGGCAACAGTGTATGAACGGCGCCGGCGTTTTTCGAAATGATTGATTTGAATTCGGTGCGGTACGGCAACAAATTAAGTCTACGGGATGGTTTTATGCCAATAAATCAATTCAAATTTATACGTCCACTTTTTTGTATGCAAAAAAAAAAATACAAATGATTAATAATTTATCTTTACTATTGTAATCTATAAACACAATACTACCTCCCATTAAAGCCGTGGCAGATATTTTTATAGCACCTTATATATGTACATTACCTTATAAACTTCCACCGAAAATTGGTTTGAACGAGATCTAGTAAGTTTTTTTTTTTTAATATGTCAATAAAGACAAAGACAAAGAAACATATTAGATGAATTTTTGAATGATGGCTCAATAGAAACAAATTAATTATTATTATATTGCTTGCATATGTATTTATGACCTTTTTTATTGTTTTTATGTTATAAATTTAAATGATGAATTAATTTGAAATGAAAATTTATTATTAATATTGACATTTAATCATTTTTGATATTTTAATTATTTGGACTTAGATACTTGGATTTTTTGACATTTTAATTATTTGGACTTAGATGCATAGATTTTCCTTTGACATTTTATTAATTTGGACTTAGATGCTTAAATTTTGTTTTGACATTTTAATTATTTGGATTTAGATTTTTTTTTGACATTTATAACTAATAATTTTTAGAAATAATTTCTCATTTGGGTCTGACATAATTCAAGTGTTAGATAATATTATGTAATTTTTTAATTTAATTTAACTGCTAATTTAATACCATAATTATTCATGTATCAAATACTTCTTTTAGAAACATTAATTTCTAAACTTTAGCTAGATGCACATCATATTTGTAACCCTCCGGGCATAACATGGCGCTCTGTTCATCAAATATAAGATCTGTATTTATGTATCTACCTGTGTTAACAAATAAAAGCGATTTGATTTGATTTGATTTATAGCAAGAAGGTTAAAAAAACACAATTTACACACAATACAACATTCCTTTACGCATTCTATCATATTAGTTCCGCTACTCAACACTGCATTCTAAAGTTAGGCTAATCCATACTAGATGGCGCTAGTAGCATTGAACCTTTCTAAGTAATGTAGGTTTTTTATTATAGATATCCATGTCTTATTAAAGAGTTTCTAAAGTAGTTCCAACTTTAAAAAAAAAGGTGTGAAATCTAGAACTCTGCCTTGTGCTTGATAGTGAAAGTGGATATTTGCCCTCTGGTGAGCTGGGCTAACAAACTTCCAAAAAGTTTCGTCAATATTCGTAGGAAAGTGCAATGAATCTGTTTAATTAATATGATAAGTTTAAAGATTGCAGTGAAGATAAAACTTAGATAAGATTTTGTTCAAGTGAGTAAGTAAGTATTTCTCGACGGTAAAGGCTTTCTAAGTATAAGGTGGTATAATTATTAATTTGATCACGGAAAACTATCACGGTTACACTTTTTTTTTTAACTTTGATCTGAATCTTATTTGGGCTAAATCTAATGTATTTAGATTTATTTAGAATTATGTATTTTTAACTGCCTATTTGAATTAAAGCGGCAAAAGTATGGGTTGCAATAGAATTTGAACGTTGTGTTATACATAAAACATATATAATTCGTTATTTAAAAAGAACATTTCGAACTCGAATGCGACAAAATTGAACAACATTGTATCTTTGTGAAGAAGTTTCAGGTTAAGCAATGCTTGCTAAGGTCAGTTTGTAGATGGGTGACCATCCATTACATACCAAGACTATTTAAAAAAAATAGTTTTTGTTTAGTTTCCTTGCGTAGTGATTATATTAGGGTCCCTGACGTTCCTAAAATAAAAAAATACCGAAGATATGAAAGTTTCTACAAAATGGGCAAACTTGTAAAAAGTACTATAAATTTGGCCCGCTGTACAAATCGAGGTTTTTAGCACATAAACATAAATTTTCTTGATATTTTTATAATATATAAAAATGTCAAGAATGACATGCAAAGAACATTACATTTGACAATGTTATAGCACAATCACTAAAACATAAAAGTAAAATTATTATTTAAAATATACAGTGCGGAATACAAAATCGCAAGAAATCTGAACAAAGTTGTACGGTTTTACGGTGTCATGTCTTCGGGATCCGATGGGATGTAGAATTAGAATGGTGGTGAAACATCGGGGACACTGAATATGACCTTGACCGTTTAGTCGACTTTCCATTAATCGAACATGACTCTCGAAGTAACGTTAGGGGAAAGTGGTCACGCTTCGTACACTTTTTATATTTTTATTTTTTACATTATGATTTATTGTCAAAATTGTCTAGTGAATGTACCTTAGTGTAACAAGTATACCTACCGTAGTTAGTTACAAAAAAGTTTTAAACTATTATGTCAAAAGGTTAAAAAGTTATAGCCATTTTTCTACGACAATATATTTGTACGAACCCTCCCCACGATGGTGGGATACTTTCGTACATTACGGGGTAGATTCATACAGAGTAATTAAAAATCCTATTGAACTCATTATCTTTGATTAAATCACAAAGAAAATCTATAATCAATAAAGTTACTAAGTTAGTTTTATGCTAAATAGATACTCTTTGTCATTTAATAAAAGGTAACGAGTTTATTAGGACTTTTAATTAATTTCCCTGTATGAATCTACCCCATGTTGCAGAAAATTGGAAAAAAAAAATATTATCAGTTTATATGAGATCTTTGTAATATACTTCGACAATTTAAACTTAAAGTAGGTAAATAAACATTTGGTTGTTACTTTGGAACTAATTGCACATTAAAATTATATAAATTAATTGGCGAATTCTCTCTTATCAACTGCTTGTGATTGCGTAGTCTTTCTTTATATTTCCACACCATGATTCTGCAATCAGATATTATTTCAAATTTATATTTAATTAAAAAAAAAATAACTTCACACAGTAGTCGAACACGTACGAATGTGCCCCAGCTGACATGCACAAAATAAAATTACGTCTATTAAATAAACCTAGTTTAGTATAGGAAATATTACAATTAAAGCTTAAAATAGACAATGTTAGAATTAATTAATTAGCACTATTTTGTCAAAAACTTAAGAATTCTACTTACAATTACGGACTAAACTTCAGTAAAAAAATATTTATCTTGCGCGGAAACACGTAACATCTTGTCAGCTTATACAGCTTGGCGCCACTGGCGCGAAGTTCAGCTAGCAACATGGTGGCCAGTATACCTATGCACAAAAGAAAAGACGTGTTTGTATGCCATTTAGTTTTTTTTATTATTCTCACGAACTGTACGAATGTGCTCCACGTACGAAGGGTGACCACTTTCTCCTACGGACCCATAAATTTAGGGGTGTTTCAAGAATTTTCTATACTATCACGTGGGGTATACAAGATCCTTGGGGTGTTTATATTCACATGAATGGAACAATAACATGCCAAAAGCCAACTCCATGTAGTAACTGGGTGGGATAGGCAGTCGATCCATGTAAAATACTGGTACTAGTACTGTATCTGGCTAGACTGAAAGCCGACCTCAGTATGGTTTGGAAAAGGCTAGGCAGAAAGTTGCATTTTTTACCCGACTGCGCCTGAGTGTTATGTTTTTCGAGTGTATGTATGTAGGTATATTTCTTTGGAACGTCCTAAGGCCTTGCTGCATTTTAGCTTGAGAGGTGTCGTGAGCAGAGGCGTAGCGTGGACTAATTTAGATGTGGGCGAAGGCACATCAGCGAGACCTTATTCTTTTTTTCATAAATTCAAAAACGAGACAGCGACTATCGCAACCCGCTTACCATCAGGTAAATTAGTGGTAAAACGCGAGCCAATCAATTAAAAAAAATATCTAATCCTCGTTCTTAAAGAGCCCTCGCTTTTTCGAAGCCTCTTTCGCCTACGCCTAGTTGTGAGAGTGATACTGCGTACCTACAGAAAAAATAAAAAAGTCGGCCTTTTGGCGGCAAATTGGACAGTAGGGTAACAAAATAAAGTTTACGAAATAAAAAAGTCGATAGTGCGTAAAAATGATTGATAGTCTGCGTAATTTCGAAGACTTTTAATCATGGTTGTTTTGACCATTAAAGCATAGATAAGACCAAAATCACAAAGTTTTGACAGTCATGTCGCCAGATTAATAGAACGCACCCTTATGGGGCTAGAGCGGGTCGTTAGTCGTTTATCGGTTGTAGTAACCAATGAGTTAACACAATATTCTGACTGAAGCCATTCCGTCTTATTCGATGTGAACCATGGATCCTTTTATTCAATTTTGTCGTCGATGTTGCACTGTGCCGCAAAGTTCTTCGCTGCAACGGCGTCAGGTAGGTGAGCAGGGCTGACACGAAAGCTGCAGTCACCTTAAAAGCAGTTGAAAATGTAGACAGAATTTGTAGATTTTGAGGCAATAATTTGACTATCATCGGGAACCTCCAATTTTAGCAAACACCAAGTCTTTATTCTCCCTTACACTAAAAACAAATTATATAAAAAAATAAGTTTATGGCCATCTAGCGAGAACATCCAGCTTCATACTCGGGCCCTATCAGTCAGAATTAAGTGAATCTAGAGACCCCGGAAACTGCAGACTTTCGATCGGCTGATAGTTCGGTTGGTTGCTTAATGAGTATGAAGCTAAACTTTTTTGTCAGCTGATTCTGAATCGGTTTGTGTTCGCACTTCCATCCAGCTTAATAGGTTTAGGAAATTAAGCAACCGACCAAACTATCGGGCGATCGAAAGTCTGCAGTTTGCGGGGTCTCTAAAGTAATAATTTGACTGAGTTCAATAAATCGGAAAGGTCGATTTTTGTGAATACAATGGTATTAGAGCAATGACTTTGACTTAATAATGCTCCTATTCAATAGAAACAAAATAAATTATAAATGTTGAATTTGGCGCCACCTAGCGAGAACTTGGCTAAGCTCGGGTCCGCAGTTTTCTACTCAACGTAACAGTTGATACGGATGACCTGAGGCCCTACCATGAGCTCTTAAACTCTTAGTGCTATCCATTTGACGACCTAAACTATTTTTTTAAAGGAATGGGGCTATATGTATAGCATAGCTCCATGCTCCTTTCTCATGACATTTTAACACGTCGTG
The DNA here is from genome assembly GCA_961205895.1 of Mythimna pallens. NCBI lineage: Eukaryota > Metazoa > Arthropoda > Insecta > Lepidoptera > Noctuidae > Mythimna > Mythimna pallens. Next base: position 6,183,354 of record OY540824.1, read on the forward strand.
GTAAGGCCCCAGATAATGTAAGTGACCAGGTGTTGGGTAAGTGTAGGTTGTACTCACACGTATGTTTCTGTGTGCGTAATCTCGGGACGCTCGGTGTCAAACTAATTAAGAATACTTACTTTTTTAAACATAATAAATTATAAGTACTTCTATCTTTTACATTATTTTTTCACCACCACAAGGACACGTTACCTATACACATGTCACGTCTCGTCATGTCACTTCACGTCGTTGTTGTCGAGGCACGTTACACATTAACTAAGCAGCAAGAACGGAAGAACCCCTCGTTTATCGAAGGCAAAGGTAGGAAACCTTTAGAGATATCCACGTGTATCTATTGGTTGGTATCCATCCGAAGATCACCAGCCACTTGGGTTATTTCACCTGTCCACCGGGCAGCTGGTCCGCCCATCTGTCCTTGTGCTGAACGCGGTTTTTTACATATTTTTTTTTAAGGTGGGAAATCATCCAATGGCTTCTCCTGCTCTAGAACGGAGCGGGAGGGCGTGTCAGACTTTTACTGATTAAAATTACACCTGTTTCTTCTTTGTCTTGCGTTCCTGGACCCCTGAGTTTCCTTTCGGACTACTCATGGCCCCAGTTGGCTTCGGTCTTTCTGGGCTCCTACGGTTTTGCTGACAGTTACCGGACGACCGGACTGCGAGCTACCAATTGCTCGCCGTCCGCAAGCCCACACCTCCGCAAGCCCATGACTAATTTTACATAAACTTCAGCACCGTACACGAATGAGCAATACACATTTCTGAATAAACCAATAACGCGATGCTGCAAATACATCAATGATACAAAAATATAGTAGCGAGATTCATTTTCCAGGAATTGTAAAATTGAGCTTGAAATATTGTCCAATAACTGAGTGAGAATTCTGTGATTGGCTAATAGCGTAGCGACCAACCGGCCAATGTCTGTTGAATATTTAGTTTATTTTAGTTTCATACGTCTCGTGCAACGTGCAGACAAACTTCGAAGTTAGGAGTTGAAGAGGGGATGATTATAGCACACTCACTGCTCTTAATGCAACTCTTGCAAAGACATTTATTTTTCAAGAGCAATTCAAAGTGTTCCTGATACCATTTGGTTTAAGTTGTGAGGGTTTCATAATAGTTACTTTTTGAAATCGTAAAGATATGTCATTGGCTGGTCCCATTAATGTAAAGGTATTAATGGGACCATTCAATCAATAGACGGTAAATAAAGTCCAATTTACGTTCTTCTTCTTTTTTTATGTCGATCCTTAGGCATCGGAATAGCTCTGTCGTGGGCCTCGTATAGGTCGTGGAAGGTGCAGGTAGTTATACATACTGGGCAGCAAAGGAAGTGACGCATATCCTGTTAAGTTTAAGTTTGGCGTGTCATAAATAATGTTTCCGATCGTAGAAAACTGTCGCATTCTTTTACATTTGTTAATTTATAGATATAAATGATCTGATAAACTGTTGAGACGGGAAACAGGTGTCGACAACCCTTGGCGCCGGTCCGCAAATTGATGTTATTGAATTATACCCGTCGTCAGCCAGTACTGAAGAGTATCTATGCAAAAATATAAATATATTACTTACTCAACATAACTGGATTGGAGTACATTGAAAAATGTTTAGTTATTAGGTACGCCTTCGAAACAGTTGAACAAAACTTTCACTAGGATATAATGACATGTTATAATGATTAACTCAAGCTACTTTCTATTTCACGCGGGAACGGGATTTCTAGAAATAGAGGAAAGGATAAAGATAAAAGAAAGGAATAGAAGAAAGTACGTAATAATATTTACCTAAACTGGGCCATCGTGTTAAAAAACGTTAATCATCCCTATTTAAAATAATTGACTCACCCACTACTTATAATGTTTTACTAATCACTTTTTTTTTTTTTGTTATTAACCAGTGCTTCACTGCGATCGCACCTGATGGTAAGCAGTGATGCAATCATTGATGGTGAGGCGCACTAGTTTATTAAGAGCCTATTCACTCTAGCCTTGAAGGCACCTAAATTATAGTTGGACGGGAAGACCGCAGCAGGCAAATTGTTCCAGTCTCTCGATGTACGCGGTATAAACGACGAAGCAAATCGCTTAGTTCGGACCGTTGAAGTTTCAACAACGTAAGGGTGGATACTCGCCGTACGTCGGGTTGTCCGATGGTAGAAAGGAGATGGCGGAATCTAGTCATGCAATTACCGCGCACACTCTCCAAAATGCAACCTGTAAAATACCGATAGGCTGGCTACCCTGCGCCTATGCTCGAGGCTTTGTAGATTGGTCTTAACCAAATCTGGACCCCAATTAGCTTCTTCGCACGCCTTTCTACTGAGTCCAAAGCTGCCAGATGGCATTTTGCAGCACCAGCCCATATGTGACTGCAGTACTCCACACACGATCGGACCTGTGCTTTGTATAACATTAGAAGCTGACCCGGTGTAAAGTACCGCCGGACCTTTGCAAGAACGCCTAGTTTTCTAGCAGCTACTTTGGCTTTGGACTCAATGAACCGCCTGAAATTGAGGTCAGAAGAAATTCGACTCTCAAGAGCTGAAGGCGGTCGGTGCACTCCAGGGATACATTCCGAAAAGCAGGAGCCAAGGTGAACGGACTCCTTTTGGCGGTGAACAGACATGCTTGTGTTTTGGCGGCGTTGAATTCTACCAGATTGGTTTTACCCCACTTGGAGACTGCCTGAAGAGAGACATTCGTACGCTCTACCATAGCCTCTCGTTCGGACCGGATTAGTTCCTTACTAGCCCGAGTACGCGGAAGGTATCTCTCTTCAACTGTGCTATCATCTGCATACCCATATATACCGGGCATCAGCAGATCATTAATATGCAGCAGGAAAAGAGTTGCAGAGAGAACTGACCCTTGAGGAACTCCGGCATTAGTGGTGATGGGCTCTGATGAGCATCCATCGACAACAACTCGGAGAGACCGTTCACTCAGGAAGTCTTTTACCCAGTTAATCAGACCAGGGTAATTGCCGTACGCTGAAAGCTTACTCAAAAGACTGGCGTGCCGTACCCTGTCGAAGGCCTTCGAAACGTCTAAGGAGACAGCAATTGCTTCTCCATTCTTCTCGAGGGCCTCGCCCCACATGTGAGTGGTATACACTAGTAGGTCCCCAGTAGACCGATTATGGCGAAACCCGTATTGTCGGTCACTAAGGAGATCGTTACCTTCCAGGTATGCCATGAGGCGCGAGTTCAATACACGCTCCATAATCTTGCAGAGTATGGAGGTTATTGAAATCGGCCGGTAGTTGGCGGGATCGGCACGATTGCCCTTTTTGGGCACGGGTTGCACGTTGGCAAGCTTCCAGGATTTGGGCACTATACCAGTCCTAAATGAGAGGCGATACAAGCGCGTCAACAGGAGACAACTCGGGTGCACATGCCTTGAGAACTATTGCTGGTATACCATCTGGCCCACTAGCTTTATTCACGTCTAGACGACACAGTGCTCTCAAAACTTCTCTGTTCCTTATGCGAACCTCAGGCATCGAGGTGTTGCAGTGAGGTAGATTCGGTGGAGTAGCACTGTTAGTATCAAGACGAGAATTATGGGCGAAGAGGGATGCAAAGAGACCTGCTTTCTCTCTCGCCGAGTGAGCCAGTGTCCCATCAGGTTTAACCAGCGGAGGCAATGAGGGCCTACAGAAGTTCGCTTCGACCGACTTGGCAAGGGACCAGAATGCTCTGCTACCGGAAGGCTGTGCAGAGAGCTTTGTGCCAATATGGGTAATGCGGTCGAACCGAGCCTTCTTCAGTGCCTTTTTGTAGGACTTGGCAGCACGGTTGAAAGCACTCTTCTTTGAGCTCAAATCCGGATTTTGCGGTCACGAGCGTCAACCCAGGCGAGAAACGCCGAATGCTTACGCTCTTCAGCTTGAACGCAATCGGCGTTGAACCATGGGTGAGCTGAGCCTCCGATGGGTACGTCACTATAAGGGATGAAAAGCTCCATAGCTTGACGCATCATATCGGATATAGCATCCGCACAGCTCGACGGACTTTCAGAAGAGAAGCAGACCTGCTGCCAAGGATAAGATGCTAAGAAATGTCGCATCTCATCCCAATCTGCTGACCTGTAACGCCACATTCGCCGTTCGCCGCGTGAGTCGCAGTCAGGTGGGGAGAAGGACGAAACAGACTTCACCAGACAGTGATCTGAAGTTCCAAGTGGTGAGGAAACTGTTACGATACATCAGTCCGGATCGGTGGTCAGCAGAAGGTCCAGACAATTGGCCGTATGACCAACTACATCAGGCACCCTAGTCGCTTGCTTGACCAGCTGTGAAAGGCCCATCGACACTGCAAAGTTTCGCGCTTCTCTCCCAGCGTGGTCGGTCCTCTGGTATGGGAAAAGCCAGTCTTGGTGGCAGGCGTTAAAGTCCCCCAGACCAACGAGCTGCGCATCAGGGTGCCGATGCAGAGCCTTATCGGCGGCCTCACTGAGGTGGTCGAACAACCGAGTCGTCTCCTAATCAACGCTGTGCGAACGGTAGACACTGGCATAATAAATTTTGTCCATACCAGTGTCCACCAACAGCCATAGCGTGGATAAATTAGGGTTCTTCAAGGTGACGGAGACGCTGGCATGGCAGTTATTACGGACGTACACACAGACCCCGGCACGCTGCAGGAAATGATGCTCCAGTGAGTATCCCGGGTAGTTGAGGTACGCCGTATCAGACCGACATCTAATTTGGGTCTCCGTCAAGAAAAGCAAGCGTGGCTTGCCAGTCTCAAGACGGTGGTGGACCGCAACGAGATTGGAGTGCAGCCCTCTAATATTTGAGAGGTGCACTTGAAATGAGAGGACGTGCATCCGCTGTTGACACTTGCCTTTCTTTTTACCTTTCATATAGAATGAGTTTTGGAGTGAATAGGAGAGATGGAAGATGGCAGCTGAGCGAGGTGATGCGACGTTAAACCCAACAACACAACAAGAGTTGCTGCGCCAATGGAGGGTTGATCTGGAGACTGCGGGGACGCCCGAACCCCCCACTCTCTACTCAATTACATGATAGTTTTTGCATACGATAATAGGTGCCTACAAGATCAACCATCATCATCATCTTCCTGCCCTTGTCCCATATTATTTGGGGTCGGTGCAACACTTTATTTTCTTATTTTTATTCAGCTACAAGATCAACCAACAAAAGTAAAACACTCGCGGCGCCACGGCGGCCACGCGCTCGCGTAATGCGTCTGGGACGATGGGACGAGAGTGCGACGCGTGCGCTTCGTCCTGTGTCATCACAGAGTACTTTGTATTATTGGCATTTTGGCGACTGAGGAGTGAGGGGAAGAGAAAGGAAGTGTCCGCTGCGCGCGCGTCGTTACGACTTTCCGTGATCTGTGTTGCACATATCATTTGCTGATAGGTACTTATCCAGCTCGAAGGTAATTTTAAATATTTTAAGGAAAAAATATAGCATGATGTAAAAATTATTTGAGTCGATTCAGTTACTGATTCTGAACAAACTATATTCAGGTTTCGCATATACTAAAAATAAGATTGTATAAAAGGAGAAACTGACTGACTGTCATATCAACGCACAGTCAAAACTACTGGGTCTGGGAACGTAAAATTTTGCAGGAGGTTTCCTTTAATGATGTAGGCGAGCATTAAGGGGATTTTGAAAATTCAACTTTTAAGCGGGTAAAAAGGGGGAAATTCGTTTGTATGAAAAATTTTATTCCTTGGGCCCATAAATTATATTAAGGATAGTAAATCAGTAGCAGAATAAAAAAAAATATATATATATGATAAAAATTACTAAGAATTGCTCGATCGTAGTTATATTTATTATTTTTAGTTAAGCTCATTGTGTAGTAAACTATGTATTGTCCTTGATGAGTAATAAATTCGTTAAGCTTAAATAAAGTCTGTCATTACTTTTACAAAATTACCCTCATCATTCTGGCCTGTTGGTCTAGTGGTTAGTGGCCCTGACTGCTAAGCCGGAGGTTGGGGGTTCAACTCTCACCCAGGAAAAAATATTTGTGTGATGGGGACAATCATTTGTTCTGTGTCTGGGTGCAATTTATCTATATTATGTATGTATTTAGAAATATATAAGTATGTTTATTAGTTATCTAGTACTGATAGCACAAGCTCTGCTTGGTTTGGGACTAGATGAAGTTGTGTGGAATATAATTATTATTATATTATTATAATCTGGTTTAAGGGGTGTTAAAGATTTTAAAATCGCTGGCAAAGTTCTAGTTTACCATAATTAACTTGGCCCAATATTTCTGCTCAGAGAAACAATTGCGATGATGTTGAGAACCTATTTCCAGAGGGTCAGGAGTGTGGCGACGACGGTACTAAACTTGTTGATCAAACTGCACATTTATTTGTGTAGCTGACAGTACTTAGTATATTTATAAGACTTTTTAGGCTTTACCTACAGTCTGGATCAGGAACTTATTAAAGGAAATGTTTAGTTCATAGTTACAGTAAGTTGTAGTAGTACTTAGTTACAGTGGTGTGTAGTAGTGCATACAGTTTAAGTAAGTTTTAGAATTACTTATATGTAGTTACAGTATGTTGTAGTAGTACTTATATTTAGTTACAGTATGTTGTAGTAGTACTTATATTTAGTTACAGTAAGTTGTAGTAGAATAGTACTTCACGGTAGCACTTAAAGTTACTGTAAGTTGTAGTAGTACTTAATTACAGTAACTTGTAGTAGTTCTTGTTACCTATACTTTGAAAGACTTTTACGAGGCAATCACTAACGCTGTCGATGTACCTGAATTTAAGTCACATAAATTTAAATTTAGAATCAATGATGCACGAAAAAGAAGAAGTCACGGTTGTTTCTCTGCCAAGTCCATTACACTGCTAGAAAATATTAAACGTTGACTAAAAATTAAATGTCTTAGTACCAATCACTTAATAACTCCAAACATTCCCCAAACCTGTGTAATCAAAATAGTTATAACATAATTGGTTTTGCATTCTGACAGAATATTTTTATATATTTAAGTTGCATTCAGTATCTTGATTGACTTAATCGCTTGGCTAGTGTCGCTTCTTGCTGTGCTACTCACATGTCTTTTTGAAACACAATAACTTTTTAAAGTAGTTTTTCAAAACTTTACCTTTGCTAATAGTCAATTCAGCTATTACACTACTAATTTTAGCTCCAAAAGCAATTTATAAAAGTTTTATCGGAAATAATAAACTTTCTAAATATTTTCGAACAAACTTGAATGAAACAAAAGTTTACAGGTTAATAAAATAGTTTACATTTTTGGTAACTAGTACCAGTATAGATTATCGAAACCGGTTATACGGGAAAAGTTTTAAAATAAGTTATAAGAGTTTAATTGGTCGCGAGAGCTAGTCGTATCAGTAGTTGTTTGGTGGCGAGTGAGGCGGAGCGCGGCCGCGTCTGCGCGCTGCAGCCGCCGCGCGCCGAATGATGCGCCGCACGCTCCGTGCGCCCCGCACGCTGCGGCTCCGCGCGCCGAGCGAGACAGGCATAGTTCCCGCGCCAACCCACCCGCGCCGCCCTACACTCAGGCCACGCTCCTTTCAATAATACATTCTAATTCCACTTACATGTAAATACGTCCCGGTTTAACCAGCCTGATAAAACTTACAATATGTGTAGCGCTTTGAATCTCAAGCAGCCAAATTTACTCAATTTGATCACGTAACAATGTATATGTAAAAAATTATAAGTTTCTTAACTATATAAAAAAAAACTCAAACTTTATTCAACATAATAAACTTAAATGATTTTCGCATTCTGAATTATTATGTATAATATAAACTATAATAAATACAAGCAAGTGTCTAACATTGTATTATAATCCAGGTAACTGAATCGTTCTGACCCAATTCTAGTCAAGAATGGCCTTATGTACTTGCTCGAGTTTCATTAACGTCAGTTGGCACACTGCGGTTGACCTTCTGCGGCGTGTCTGCGTGACATCCCGCTAAGGCTGCGCACACGGTGCTCCGGCGGCGCGACTTGCGCGAGCTCATCCGCTTTTCTCTCGCGTTCCACCCAAAAACGCTCGCTCAATTTTCATTATGACGTCGATTTCGAACGTCATCATATAAATAAAGGGTGTCGTATGTCCGCGGGGGTCGGATCTACACCGCGCCGCAGCGCACGCCCCGCGCTATCGATCCTTGCGCACTGGTTCCGCGCCGCGCACAGCTCGGCGGGGGCCGGCCGCCCGCACGTCGCTCAAGTCATGCGCGAGTCCTCTTCGGTACCGCATCGACCGACACGCGCCGAGTGGGATTAAACGCGCGAGTGCCGCGGCCGCGCTCGGCAGGCTCGCGATCCACTCGCTCACTGACGCCAGCGGCGCGCTGCCCGGACTCGCTCGCACCCCATGTGTATCCCACCCACTGTCCCATTGACCCCGACAGGCTCGTTGGACATGCTCTGCAGTTAATCGCGCCGCTGCTGCCCGCGAACACCGGCCGCACCGCCAGCCTGCACACAGCCCACACAGGTACGTGCTCTTCCGTAGGGTCGGCAGAGCAGAGCCGCGCCGAGCCCGGCAGCACTCTGCGCGCCACACGCACGGACAATAAGTGACACAGTTTCGTTTATGTAAGTGAGTCCGTCGATATCCAAGCAGGGGAGGGGGTGAGGCGAGATGGCTGATCCCTAAAAAAATAACAGTAATTTACAATCATTGGTTTTGTTTAAATTATATGGAAACAAAAAATAAAATAGTTGTGAATTAGGCGGTTGTAGGTTTGATCTCTAAAATCCAATCCCGACACCTTGACACATGACACTGTTCCCGAATCCCAAAAATTTAGAATTAAGGCATTGCGTTGCTACATTGCGATTTAAGCTAAGCGTGTCACAGCGAGGCGATTGCTAATGCATGTTTTATGACCGCAATATAGTCGGAGACGTCGTGAATATCATAGATGGAGGATAGGAGGAGGCCGCGGTGAGGGCTCACGCAACCGGGGGCACTGGCACGCACCCCACAGCACATCTATTGCAATGCGAATGAGTCCAGGCTGTGGGAAAGACGTGCCGACCTGTCTGTCACGAAAACATTCCAAACCAGTACATTCAAATTGTCAAATAGTTAGAACCCCGTGCGTTGAAATCTTTTCATAGAACACGGGAACGTTCAAGTGAAGCGATAAAGTTCTACATAGTGAATGCATCCTACTGTTAGGAGTTAGAAACATTACGAAACGAGGCAAATAGCTACTTCAGTCTATTCCCGCTGGCGACTAACCAATATCATTAACTAACTACAAGGAAAATCCTCTTCAATATGTAGGTAACTCAACTAAACCAAAGCGATGTAGACTAAAACAGTAATGACATTCAATGGCATTTGAAAAATTCAGAATGTTCTGTAACCATGTCATTTTGTTTTGATTCGCGCCTCCTCATTAATTGGACGAGTAAAGATAAAGTGAAGACGAAGCAATACTTGTTATGGCCAGTAATCATGTATTCAAAGATAGTGTTGACTTAAGGTTTGAAACTTTATAAATAAACAAAATGTTGATAACAGACCTCTGTCTTATCTAAGCTGATTAATAACGAACCAGTTCCTTACATCTTTCTTCACTTAGTTATGTATAACACTTCTACAGTTTGAAAGGTATCGAGATACTTGGATGCGATCCGATAGTTTATTTTAAAAAGAATATTCTGCCAAAACACCTACTAAACAAGGATTTTAAACAATTTTTATTTTGATAACGCTTTATTCTAGTAATAAAGATAACATAAGAGTTCAAATAAAACACTTTTCATCCAATCTAAATCATATACAATAAGTTTAAATAACTATAAATAATTAAAAACAAGCGTTAAAACGAAGTTTCAACACTTTAAATATGCATAAAAGTTCTAATCACCAAATGGATCACATTTGCTACAAAAACAAGTACACGCTACGGCGTAGCACTCGTAGATCCGTGCGAAGTTACGTAGCATGCATAGCAAACACAGCTATGTTCTACGTCCTAGTAAAGAGAATTCCCCTCAAACCACTGGATTCAGTCACTAACATGGAGGGAAAAAAACATGTTGGGGTTATCTTCTTACGCTCAGAAGTTCTCGTGGCTATTATCTGACGCCATCATCAGATCAGCTCCATGGATATTAATGCATTGTCATTCAAGTTACAAAGGTATACTTAATATCAGCTCAATCGATTAAGGATAACTGTTTCAAAATCTATTTACAAGATTTTGCCCTCAACAAATATAGAAATATCATTGCTAGAAAATGAAAGTTTCTAAAAATTGTTGTCATAGCTAAGTCAAGCCAAAATTTAATAAGTAACTAAAAATACTATCAGAGTTTTAAATTGACAAGCAGAGGTTTTAGGTTCTTTAAGATCATAACTTAGAAACCAAACAAACTTTACATTTCTTAAAAAAAACAACCAAATTATTTCATTTCAGAAACTTTTAAAATAAAATTTTACGCTTGACTGAGAGTTACACTATGAATGTGAACTCTTTTCAAACAATTTGTTAAGAATTCGAGAAAAATACCTCGATCAAAAACAACATTGTAACTGTTTACTACATGTTTACGATAAACCTTGTTTGTTTACATAAAGCTCTCATATAGTGGACGCCAGTCCAAAAACTAATTATTGTTTACAAATATCAACGTATTTCTCGTGAAATGGATGCTTTAATAATATCCGCCAGCTGATGTGTGCCGTCCATTCATTAAAATAATAAACGATTGATATGTGAGTATGTGAGCGTAGGAAGATGAATGCGGCGCGTTCCCTACACGCCGCTCACAAAATACCGGTCCTATCATTTATTTATTTATCGTTTATTTCAAGCATTAACCAATGGAACTATTATTAAATTAAACTAGAACACCTTAATCATCATTTCAACCGAAAGACGTCCACTGTTGGACATAGGCCTCCCCCAAGCGTCGCCATAATGAACGCATCTCGTGCATCTCGCATCCATCGGATTTCCGCAACCCTTACCAGGTCATCGGACTACCTTGTAGGAGGCGTTCTAACGCTGCGTCGTTACAATATAATAGATAAATAAATTCAATTAGATAAATTATTAAATTACATTTTGTAACATTAACTAACATCTAAGCAGGTACACACAGTGAAATACTTCAGACACTATCTGATTATTACACACACATAATCGAGTCAGGAAAGGTGCACCGTGTGAATTATCACACGGTGCATCTATATTTAACATACTAATATTACCAAGTATTTGTTTTTTTATTTCCCGTTTTTAATTAAATTTGGCTGTATAGTTTAGAAGATAAGATATTATTAATTTCGCTGGAATGGTCTCTTAGGATAACAAAACACATTACACCGTACCGAGAGAAGAAGTCAGAGTTCATATAGATAGCCTTTGAAGGCGGCGATACACTTGCCTGTACTTAGTACAAAGTTATGCTCGTAGTAGGCAATGGCCTAGAAGTGAATCACAAAAAGTTCTGTTTGAGTTCTGTCACCATTGCCATACACTCAAGCTACTTGCATAGATAAGTGCCGCTTACAGGCATGTGTATAGAGCCTTATTTTTTTAAATTTTATTTCTTTACCATGGACACAAAGTCCATCAGTCAAAATAATAGAGATTACATGTTTCTAAATAATTAATTTGTTTAACATTAGAATATCGATGCACACAATCTAATAGTTTTGTAGTATTTGGCAGAAAATGTATCAAGTCAACCTTCTCGGCAAATTTCGCTGAGGTAGTCAAAACTGCAATCAAATTCTCAGATCTATTTTATCGAGATCGCGCCTGATTCAATGAATCCACATATTGTTTAGTTGTGCAGACACTTGGGATACAAACTATACCAATTTTACACCACGATTTGCACTAGGAATCAATTTGCGGTTAGCTAAAACAGCCACTGAACTTCAATCGAAGAAATCCTGCTAAAAAGTCTCGCTTTCACTCACACGAAAGTGTGCCAGTATCTTGCATGCCAGTACACAATGTTTATATTAACTTTTTAGTTTGTAGATTGTTGGCTTGCTAGCACGCTTTGGTGTATACTGTAAGTACAATGGCATAATATAGTCAAGAGCCTCGACCAATACCTTAGGAACTTAACGCAGGCCGCGTTAGGCGGCTGTGTCTTGATCCAAAAAACGGCAATCCTGGACACGGCTCGTAGTTAGAAGTTTCCTTTCACTGAAGTCCTGACCGCCGGTAGCTTGGACCCTGTTCCTGATACCGGTGGGATACTATTTTTATTTTCATTCCTTTATTGCCAAAATTTTCGGACAACTTACAGGTTGGCTATATTTTTTGCAAACAACAGTTCCTGGCTGTGATTTTTTCTGCCACTATGTACTGCAGTCATTTGAATACCACTCACTGTGTTACTTTCGGATTCCCTTTCAAAGCAGCTTCGTACGCAAACGAACGAGAAAATTGAAAATAAAAATTGTCAAAGCAACTTTTCCTGTTCTGCCAGTGGCCGTGAAAATCCATTGGTTTTCAACAGAATTTGTTATTTCCATTCAGTTTTTGTTCTGAACTAGTTAGGTTGATGGTTATGTTTTCATTTACTTACACTGCGGAATAAAATAACTCGTCTTTGCCAAATATCGTCGTTTATACCGCGTAAATCGAAGGATTGGAACAATTTGCCTGCTACGGTCTTCTCGTCTGATTGTAATGTAGGTGTCTTCAAGGCTAGAGTGAATAGGTTAAATAAACAAGTGCAATTCACTATAAAATAAGTCAGAAACGTAAAACTACCCGCTATTTTCTACTAAATTGATCCCAAAACGTTCGTTAATTTTTTTAAATCGTAATTGAAAAAGTCCCCCGCTTTCCAAATGAAGATTATTTCTATATAGGTATAGTTTCTGTAGACCATATACATATTTGTGTATTTGTACATTATGTACGAATACATCTATAAATATAATAAATCTGTAGAAGTTATTAGTTGTGCGCGCATCACGTAAAACGTACGGAATCAATGTAGATAACTTTTATACATTAAAATTGTGTGTAACTTGATATATTACTTAGGCTTTGTTTCATCGCAATCGGTTGATAGTACTACATTCATTGACTGTTAGGCGGTACGAAGTTCGCCGGGTCAGCTAATAAAAAATAAAAATCTTTTTTCTTTACAATTTTAAATATGAAAAATAAGAGAATTGCGGATCGTAATTTGATTTCGCCGAACATGTGCGTAAGTGAAGCAGAGGTCAGAGGAAATCATCGAGTAACGGCGTTTACTGACAGCTCACTAGTTCACAGTCAAGGCTACTACATCCTGCATGAAACTAGGTCATTTGATTAAACAAACGTGCGAGAGATCCCGCGTGATACGATTAACAATTATAATTACAACCGAAGCAGTTTACAGAGCTTTTGTCTACGTGATTTTGTATTATATTTACTGATAAAAATAAATACATATATACTACAATCTAAACATACTTGACTCAATTTTTATTATTGTTTATTTTAAAAAAATATCCTTGTTCCAAAACCAATTTTAAACAAGTTAAAAACCTTTCAAATTAAGTGGAAGGGGAAAATGACAAGTAATAGAATAAGGATGCACATATTGAAATGTGACGTCACTGCTATAAGGTTACGTATGTACAAAAGAGAGAGTGTGATATTTCCACCTCACCCCCACTCTTCCTCATATCAATATTTGAAATGCTAATTGCTACTTATTTTAATATCATATTTTGATACTATTTCGGAAAAGATTTCTTTTTGACGTTATTTATTGTTTTGTATAAAATATTGTAGATCAATAAATACGGGTGAATACACAATTACCTACATATAAATATAACTATTTAGATAAATATACTACTACTACTACTAATATAAAATTTAATGCAAAATAAATCCACATCTTTGTTTGCCCTTTGCTTTCTAAGACTTCGGTTTCCTTTTCAGAAAATTCGGAGACGTGTGTAATCCACCAACCCGCACTGGACCCGCGTGGTAGATTACGGCTCATTCCCTCTCCTAGAGTGGAAGGCTGAGTCCCAGCAGTAAGGATATTATAAGGCTGATTATGCTTATTAAGCATATATATATATAAACTGGTGGGAAAGTCACGCTATAAGGCAATTCTTATCATATGACCAAAGTAAAAGCTTAGGCTATACGTCAGTCACGCACAAATCAGTTATTTTTGAGAAAATTGTGAGGAATGCGGAAATAATATGTAAATTCCCACATCCCTACGTTTCGCGGGCTTGCAGACGGCGAGCAATGGGTAGCTTGCCGTACGACCGTCCGGTAACCATCCGGAACGAACCCAAGTCGTTGACGGCGCGTACTGTTCCACGCGCTCCTCAAGGAGATGTCAGCAAACCGTAGGGGACGAGCAGGGTCGAAGCCTACTGGGGCCAAGGGTCTGATTCTGAAGGGAAGACTCGGCCCTGGTACGAAAGGCAACGAAGGAACAGGAGTGGGTTTTTAGTCAGTAAAAATCTGACACTATCTCTCGCTTCACCCATGAGCGGGGGATGACGAGGAAAAAAAAACGCTATGTTTAAAAAGGTGGATCCTTCAACCGAGGTCCGGGCTACTGCCCCGATCATGGGCGTACCCAGGGGGGGGGGGGGGCAGGGGAGGGCAGCTGCCCCCCCTTGGAAATCTCGCAGAACATGTATGTACTCGCCTAATTACTAATTAAAGTGAAAACGGGGCATTATGCTCTAACTTTTAAATAAACCGCGCAGTAGACACTGGAAAATGCACGATACAATTGCCAAAAAACCGCGCGCGACGATGGCGGACGTACATTACCGAATACAGCCGAGCGTTGGAACGCTCGGCTGTATTCGGTAATCTTCGATAGGGAGTTGCGAGCGACTAGCATTTATTTTATTTGACTTATACATAACATACAAATTAACTTTTTAACCGACTTCAAAAAGGAGGAGGTTATATGTTCGGTTGAATCTGTTTTTTTTTATGTATGTTCACCGATTTCTCGGTCAATTTTGGACCGATATCGTATTTTTTTTTTATTGAAAGGTTATGCTTCCGAGTTGGTTCCATAGAAATATCGTTATGATCATGAACTTCGAAGATATGGAACAGAACTCCTCAGATCACAGCAGAACCGTCGTAACAAGTAAAATTGCTTTGTTTATACGTGTAGTCGATGACTGACTGAAAGTAGAGGGGGAATATATCGAACTGAACTGATGATGAAGCCTGAAGTTAGGCACCGAAACTCTGTAATAAATTAATGTAATCTAACCGTGTTTGGGATTATTAGAATTGTCATGAGATGCACTCTGGCCATAAGGTATTTAAGTTTGGCGGACGGGTACTTTTTAGTGGTGGTACCATAACTGAAAAGTGTGAAATAAAAAACTTTTATAAAAAAAAAATCGGATTCTATAATTTTCTATAGTTTTGTCTCTTCGTTATTTAACACCGACATCCGAAATTAAAGTTATTTTGCACTTTTCAGTGTTTTTTTTTTACTTTGAAGTCGGTTGTATTTTTTTTTTTTTTGTTAAAGTTTTTTATTTACTAAACTACCTATAAAGCAGGATCATTTGCGTCTGTTTGCCCTACACACTAAACTACGTTTACCTAATGTTTCATGTAGGTGTGTTTGTGAAGTGTGTATGACAAAACAGCCGCGGACGATCCGACCTAAAAAATCTGACTTGCCCCCTCCTATGCCAGAAGCTGGGTACGCCCATGGCCCCGATAGTTGATTTCGGACTGTTGTATATGTTCTAATCGCGCGGAGAACGCTGATACTGCAATATACAATTTAACTTCCTATGTGGTAACACAGATGTGAAAAAATCTTACACGAAAAATCCTCTACGGTCTGGACTAAGCGTTTCGCCTCGTCGTTTGTACCGTGTACTTCGAAGGACTGGAACAATTGCCTACTGCGGTCCTCCGGTCCTATTATAATTTAATTGTCTTCTAGGCTAGAGTGAATAGGCTCTTAATAAACTAGTACGCTTCACCATCTACGATTGCATCACTGCTTACCATGAGGTGAGATCGCAGTCAATCACAGGATTTAATAAATTAAAACAAAAATTGCTTCACGCTTTACCTGAACACACACCCGCGATTTTTTAATCAATAATTTAAAGATGAGAACTGAGCCAGCAACACAATTACGTAACGTCAACATGTAGTTTTTTCATCATAATCTGGAAAAAAAACTACGGTCTATTAAATGTTTTTGTGACTTTTATTTATCCGTCCATTAGACTGATTAATGCCAATTTTTATAAAATAATTAGTAGTTTCGACAGACGATGTCCTGTCTGAAAGCTGACTTATCATAACCCGATTGCAGCGCCACCTGCCGGGTTGAATTGTATTTTCAAACCGTCCAGGAACCCACTGAAATATTCTTCTTCCTGTCCTTATCCCATATTACTTGGAATCACCCGTCATACTATCACTAACTCCCTTTTCTCACATATCACTCCTTACATAATCTATATACCTATTCTTTGGCCCCCTCTCCCTCTCCACCTGCTTTCGCTTCCGCTTCACTTGACCATACCAAGACAAACGATTGCCTTTCAACTTTTCAGTTACTGGCGCCACTTTCACACTTCCTCTAATATACTCATTTCTCATTTTACACAATCTCGTCACACCTCACTTCCATCTCAACGTTCTCATCTCCGCTACATGCAATAATTTTCATCAATCTTTTTCACTGCCCAACATTTCATCCAAATCGGGTAAGGAGGAGTTAGGTGATAAAAACATGGACAGAAGAATTATATAAAGATTACGATCGTCTGATAAAACTGAAGTTTATCGTAAGTTTCAATACCTTGAAACTTATGGCAATGTAGGTAATACAAGTTCGGTTGACAGAATGTAACAGTACTTATCACATTTCATGACGTGAAAAGTTTGACCCAATAGATATTTATAGAATGATACACAAAGAGTATTTGGGGAATGATATAGTATTTTGGTGTAAAATAAACCGTACACCAAACTACAGACGAAGTTACACAACTATTATATTTGTTAAAACTAATTCTTTGCGCATTATTTCGAGTTTTTGATCAACTGGATCCATTTGAAATGGACCTGCGGGGTCATTCAACCCAATCACATTTTGAATGGGTCGACTGGTCCCACTATTCAATTTAATTACAAATACAGTCACGGAGTCACATCCGATGGATACGACGTACAGGATCGGTCATTTTGGCGACACTTAGAGGAGGCCTATGTTCATCAGTGGACGTCTTTCGGCAATTGTAGTGACCTAACATCCAGTCAGTGCATGAAGTCGTCTCGCTCACTCTGAAACGCATGCGTGCTCTTGCGCTCATACTCTCGGCTGAATAATTTTTGTGTTTTGGGGATGTTTGGTCACTACAATTAGTCTGACTACTGAAATATAACTTTGTAATTACAATAATGACATATTTAAAAATCAGACATGTAAAAATAAGTAAAGTTCATTTTTTTTTTTTGAGCTTTAATGGGTCTGACAGAAGTTTTGGTCCATGGAAAGTATCTGACACTTTTATGATACTACTTTAAAATAATATTTTTCAAAACGTTTATAAAAAATTAAGTTACTCTTATTTTTAGTTCCCTTTCTCACTTCGTCTCTGCCCAGGGGCTCCAAGGAGGAGCATTAGTGTAGTAGTAGGCAATATAATATGTACATAATAGTCGATGGTCAGTCTCAAGCAGTGCCCTGGAGAACCGGCACAAGTTACACAGAGGATAACACACTTACGGCCTGTTCACGACTTTAGCGACGAGCGGCGCGGCGGGCGGCGCGTAGGCGGCAAGCGGTGCAAATTGCACGCCAAGAACCCGAGCGGCGGCGGCCGCGGTGGACGTATTTAGGTAGTCAGAACGTGCTCAAAATAATGGCATTATCAAAATTATCCCTTCTCTGTTTAGAAAGTAATATATTTTTAAAACAAGATATTCTTAATATGAGAGAAGGAGTGCAAAAAGCCACGAACTGAATAAAGATCGGTGTTTATATGGCGAATTTTGTCACCTATACGAAGATTACAGAAAATATCCAGATAAATTTTATGAGTACACAAGAATGAGTGTGAAAACTTTTGATTATATTCTGCAGCACATAGAAGTATATTTAAAACATTTCTATTTTTTTTGTTTTTTTGCTTCGCCATTGAGTACGTCACTCCTACAACGCTGTTCGCGCCGCTCTGTTTCGTGGCGTCGCACTTAGTCGCTGGTACTTTTCTTCCCACAGCTCACCTCACCGCTCGCCGCTGTAGCAATTCGCTCTGAGAAAACCGCGCGCTTTCTCGCTATGAGCGGCGACTCGTGGCGTGCTTCAAACATTTTCATCCTTTTGTTTTTTTCGCTCGCCACACCGCTTTTCGCTGCCGCTCAAAGCGGGTCGTGAACGAGCCGTTAGTGTCACCCTCTCGAATTCCGCCAATATGCAAGAAAAAATACCTAACCGCGAGAGACGTATTTCAACCGCCCGAGCCACGGGTGCGAACTTTAACAGATTTGTGCGGGCTACCGGGACTTTAAACAGCCTTTCCCTCGGTCCTGAACACAGCCTACTGATTGAAACGAGCAATCTCAACGACTCTAGTATTATATAAATACACTATCTTCTGCCAGCGGCTTCGCCCGCATGAAAGTAGAAAATAAATAGCCTGTGTTTAGCCTGTGCTTTCTAATGGCAAAATAATTTTTGGAATCGGTCAAGCAGTTTTTGAGTTAAATCGTAAAATACAAATAGCCGAACAAAAATCAAATCTTTCCTCTTTATAATTTTAGTATAGATAATAATATAATATGTTCCACAACTTTCACACAACGCCATCTAGTCCTAAACTAGCAGTGCTTGTGCCATGAGTATTATACAACTGATAAACATACTTATATATTTCTAAATACATACAATATACATATTATAGATAAATTATACTTAGACACAGAACAAATGATCGTGCTCATTACACAAACATTTGTCCTGGGTGGGAATCCTCTCTCCTCGCGAGTCCCTCAGAAATAAATTCAAAGAAATCGATATACTTACTCTGCCTTCTCTTTATATCTTGGAAAGTATTGACCAGCAAGTCATTTTTAGTAAACAGCATACGCTTTTATAACAAGCTACCAAAGGCGGTGACTGAACTTAGCGAGGGCAAGTTCAAAACCCATATTAAGCGTGTCCTAACTAAAAAAGCGTATTACAAAGTTAAAGACTATGTCGAAGACACGCTTGTTTGGCAATGACTGCTTCTGCACATGTGGCCCCCTGGTAACTCATAATATTGTGTACATCTGTCTATTAACTGCTCCACATTTGTTGTAATATATACATTTTTTCTTTTCTTCCTACACATTGCTTTTGCAATATTTTTTATATTAATAGACGCCAACCACCATAAATTCGTTAGTAATTTTCTTTTTGTTGACATGTCATTTATTGATAATTGTAATTACTTATTGTTCTTGTTTTTTTTTTTTTTTATATAGCTTCTTTTTTTTAATGTGAATGTGAGAACACCGTGGACTTCGCGAATTCTTAGGTTACTTCCTATTACGACTCACTTTTTTTTTTTTAAATATTATTATTTTTATTGTGCTTTTGGGTACAATATCGACTGGTCTACACTGTTCTTACATAATGTCTATTAATACTGTAATATGAAAATATTGTAAACAATCATTTTTTTAAAAGAGTAACCATGGAGTTTCTTGCCGGTTCTTCTCCATAGGAAACGACCAATTTCGAACCGTGCACTAGCTTCTGACGTTTTATAAGTGCCCATGTAGGCCTATGTGAAATAAAAAATTTTTGACTTTGACTTTGACTTTGACTTTGAATAGAACAACCTTCGGCATAGCAATCAGGGCCACTGACAGCTAGACCAACAGGCCAATTTATGATAAATGATAGATAGATAGATATATTCTTTATTGTACACCAAAAATACAAATTGTATAAATAAAAAACATTTTTAAACGTCAATTGTTTAGTCAATTTAAACTAGATGTAGCCGGATCAATTGGTGAGAGTTAATCAAAATGTTAAGTATAAGGGGTGGAACAATTTGCCTGCTGGGGTATTCCCGTCCGAATATAATTTAGGTGTCTTCAAGACTAGAGTGCATAGGCTCTTAATAAACTAGTCATTAACTATTGCATCACTGCTTACCATCACATGGGATCGCAGGTAAGCACTGGTATTTTTCAATAAAAAAAAAGATGTTTCCCAACAATTTAAGTATTGATCTAATAAATTATAGTGAAGTTAAAACTGTTCATTGTTTTATTTAAATGAACAATGGGCACTATGTCACAGTATAGATATATGGAACAGTACGGAAACTAAGTACAAATATTCGAAACGGCACACTCACACAAACATACGCATCGACGAGAGTCCTAAGCCTTTCTCGCGGTCCTGTCAGTAGCGAATGCCGCTTAGGAGTCTCGTCGATGCGTATGTTTGTGTGAGCGAGCCGTTTCGAATATTTGTAGGTAGTTTCCGTACTGTTCCATATATTATCTATACTGTGACTATGTGGAATGAGAGAGCGATACTAACGCCAATATTGGTGTACTATAATATCCCCGGCGCAGATAGCTATTATAGTCTGCGCTTAGATTATTCACCGTGGCCGTAACTCGGTCTGGTAGAGTATATGTAGGTGGTTACAAAAAAATCAGTCTAGTGCGAGTTGGACTCACACACCGAAAGTTCCGTACAAACTTATCTATGTAAATAGTTCAATTCCCGAATCAAGTCTCGAAGATTATTCCAAAACGCAAAAAATATTTTTTTTGTTACGTAACTGCAAATTTACAATTTTCAAACTTTATCGTGTATTTCTGCTATAAGCTTCATGCCAATTTTCAGGATTATAGGTCAACGGGAAGTACCCTACAGGTTTTTATTTCCTAGCAAATGTCAAAATATGCGCCTAAACAAAACATAAACAGTTTTATGTTTAGTTTGAGTTGACTTAGAAGTTTGATTTTTTCATTTCTGCTTGGAGTAGCAGACTTGAGTGTTTGATATTAATTTCAGCTTTCTGTCTTCACATGTTCGTAAGAAAAAGGTTCTTGATGGACGGACAGATGGACGACAAAGTTATCCTACGAGACTACTTAACGACTACTGAGTACTGTTTTTGCCGACTTAGATACTGAACCCTAAAAGTGTCTAGCATGGCGGTACAAAAAGTCAAAATCCTACTAATATTTATACCAGTGGATGGCTGCTGGAAAGTTCCTGCTACCTACTGCTAACAAATTCAAGTATGGTCCAACAGATCATCCATATTTAATCCCCACGTCCGGCGCTACCAGACTCCAACCAAGTTTCTTCAGATTGTACGTACCTGCGTTCACTCTAGACTGTGTTCAGCAATAAAGCGAATGTTCCGTTAATCACTGAACGGTTTCGTATAACTATTTAAAATTAGGTGTCTGAAATGAAACCATGCCAGGACTGCAGAAATTGTTCGAAACAGATACTAAGTAAGCAACTGAAATAACACAGGCGGGTTTCAATCTATAAAAGTCCGACATTCCCTCTCGTTCTATTCAGAGCAGAGAAAAATATTACCAAAAAATATTGACGATATCCCATTAAAATATAATAAAATTAGTCACACTTCCTTCCCTCCTCATGTCTGGCTATTGGTGCAATATAATGAAATTAATATTGCAATGACTTGTTAAATAACATAATATACTCGTACTAACTACAATTTGATACAGCTCTGGGTATGGAGTTCATACAGAAGTGCCCATTATCATTTAAGAAGAAAAATTAAAGTGGGTATACGTGCCTTTACAAACATTCTAGTATAGTTGTTCTATCTCACTAAGGCGGGTTTGTATTGGATATGTATGTGTAGGAAAGTGGAGCAAGATTATCACGGAATGGTAACCCTAGGGATGTTTAGAGGAATAGAGGAGGGCAAGGAAAAAGAAGGAAGAACGACATAAAATTAACAGCTGATCTCAACTGGAGACGGGTTGCTAGAGATTGAAGGCAATGGAAGATCTTAGAGGTGCCTGTACGAAGAGAAACACCGAACTAGGCATCCTTTAAAACATTACAGTATTAGTTCAGATAAAAGGCTTGTTGATTGATATCAATCACTATAATCAATCATGATCTAAGCTCGAAGTGCTGTCATAGACTGGGCCGTCCTTAACCGTTGCGAGGCTCTGGGTGGCCGATCTTTGCGTGGCCCTTGTACTTCTTGCAAAGTATCTGAATAAAAACTAGCTGTTTCTTATGATAGGTAAGAAAAGCAACATTTATAAATAATAATAATTCCCACTGCTGGGACTCAGGCCTCCTCTCGGCAGTTGCCGTGCTCACCAGAATACAGAAACAATGCGCATGTGAATTTACACACATCTAAAACGAACCAACCTTCATGAAAAAGAATCTCTATACACCTTATAAAATAATCTATTTACCCTTTTCGTTTATCAAGAGTACATAATATGATATTTTAATTTATTTCAATTCGACAACTTGAAATAAACGGTACTTTTAGAGCTAAACGGTGGAAAAGGTATTTTAATAAATTAAAATTTTGAATAAAAACAAATCTCATTAGTCGAGTTACCTATTTTTGGAAGTCGACGTAATTAAACCTGTAAACATACACATACATCAGACTACGTACGAACACAGACCGTTCTACATCGACAAAATGTTATAAATAAATTTTGTTTATTATGAAAACAGGACCGTAAGTACGAGGTCTAAGGTTCATAATCCAATTTTTTTTTCTAACTTGCCATTCACGTATCCAGTTGTATCTACTTATATCGATGATTTCATTAGGTACTCAGAACTAATCAATTGGCCGCACAACGAGATTAATATTAATTGATATAATTGTGTTCACACTTCCGTGAAATTATTATGAACAAATATGGTGTCGAGGGGCCTTTTATAGCAGAACTTTTTATGTCATAATATTATTTTGCATAAAAACGGATAGCAGAACCATCACATCGCGGAAAATTCACATTCAGAATCGTCTTTTGGCATATATTTTATATCGATAGTCATTAGTTGCGGTGGAAGTAATATCAAAACAGAAACCTAAAATTAATTACAGAACACTGTTGGTTTACATATGTTCAAAGGAGTTATAAAAAAAATAGGTAGGAACAAAAGGCCGTTTTTTCTTTATATATTGACGACTATGGAGGTAGGCGCGCAAAGTACTATCCTGGCCACTAAGAAGTTGGAGAAAGAGGACTAAGCGCTAGCAGGAAGACGTTCCGCAGGTAGACGAAGGTCCGGAGGGCTGCCGAACGGTTGGATGAAGCTCAGGCCAGGTGCGTGAACCGGAACTTTGGACCCTGGAATTTTCCAGTCGTCGAATAATTTTCTTTGTCTCCCGGCTTATCCTTGTCTGATTGTGATCGCAACAGTGCGTAAGCGCAGGGCAGAGGATGTACTAAGGCGCTTAAGGCAAATGTGTGCATGTCACAACACCAGAACCGGAGCGGGAAAAAAAGAAACTACGCTTTAAGCTAGTAAACACTAATGAACAACAAAATAATACGGAATTAAAACACCAACAGAAGATACAAAAATGGGTGATACAATTCTTGTCATGTAATGGCCGTATCCAGAATGATTAAGGAAAAAAAGTAATTGTCAACACTTACCCAATACAGGGTTAAACTGAAGCTAGTCTTTTTTTTAAAAAGATCACACTCGTAGTTCGTTGTGATCAATGCCGTGAATATTTAAAACCTCGTAAAATGACACACGCTAAGTATAATAAATGATACGTAAGGAGCGTGTGAACGTGTATTACAGCTGAGATGTCCGATCGACAATGACTGTGCGTTCTGCTATGCTGCTTGGGCCTCCTAGTTCTGGATGGTTTAAAAAAAATACCACAGTGGCTAAGGTAGGAGCGGAGCGGAGCAGAGCTCCCGCCATCAAGCAGGCATGTCGCATGCAAGCAGACATGCGGCATGCAAGAAGGCATGCAGTATGTAATCAGGCATGCAGCATGGAAGCAGGCATGGAACATGCAGCAGGCACCCAGCAAGCAGGCCTGCAACATACAGCAGGCATGCAGCATCTTATCGTTGTAGATGGTTTTAACACTCACCACCTACTTCTCACCTCGCGGGCCGCCCTACCCCTCCGAGCCTACACTCTAGGTGTAGGGCAGACAAGACTGTGTGAAGTCGGTTTTGCAGCGATTTGTTTCTGTCACAAAATTATGTAGCACAACATAGTGACTTTTTATGATACTACTTTAATTTAATATTGAAAATGCTACCAAGTAAACGTCTATATATTTGTGACCAAAATTCTGGTAAATGTTGTTTCGGTGTGGTGAAAATATGGCAAATGAAAAAAGTTCAAAAGAGGCTTCGGCCTACAGCAAGAAGTTATTTTATAAATCGGCGAAATATAGTTCGGTAAAATAATACCTATGATACATGTGTCATAGGTATAAGTTTGTCATGATACTTCGATGAGCTAAAAATATGTCAAATAATGTATATAGCAAAAAAATGTCGGTCCATAGTTTTCGGTAAAATTAAATTTGAACAAAATAACATTCGGAAAAGTGATCGTTCCCCAAATAATTATCTCTCTAAATAAACGTTATGCTAAAGGAAATTATGCGTAATATTAACTATGACCAAGGTAATTATGCCAAATAAAATTCTGCCAAACAATAGTTATGATAAAAAACAATTTTTGTGTTTCGAAAATATTCGATTAAAGAAGATTATGCCAAGTGCTAAATAAATTTCAAGATTCTGCCAAATAGAAAGAACCCGGTGTCCAACTGACGTCAAGCTCTACACATGTGAAATTCTATCAGTAATAAAGTTTGCCATAAAGTCAATATGTATGGGATCGGTAAGGGTTTATTTTTTGGGTAGAAATTCATGACAGAACTTTTTTTAAATAAGCTAAACTAGTGCGCCTCACCATCAACGATTGCATCACTGCTTACCATCAGGTGGGATCTTTTTTCTTCTTTCTGGGGGATTAACAGGCTCTGTCGTCTGGTGACTGGGCAAAACGATTTCCGACGGTGCGGCAAAGGTGCCTAGTAAAAGAGCACCAATGGAATTGTTTTGGGGTTTTGTACCTAAGTCGGTAAAAACGAAACCCTTATAGGATCCTTTGGTTGACCCTCTGTCCTTCTGTAAAGCCCCTTTTTTTGAAGATCGCGTAGAGGTATTAAGCTGAAATTAATGTCAAATATTCAAGCCTGCTACCCTTGGAGAAGTGATAAAATCAAACTTCTAAGATGACGCAATCCAACGCTAACGTCGTTTATGCTCCATTTAAGGTTCATGTGAATTTCACCTCGGTCGCAACGACAAATTTTCTGCACTTGAATCAAAATATTCATTCATAAGCCTAATACAATAAGAGAGAAACATTCTAGAACACTACAACAATAGAGATAGTGTTTAGTGTGCATATAACTTAAGGCTTTTGACACATAAACTAGGACATGCGTCCTGTATCTTAGGTTTCAAAAATATGGCCAATAGATTGTTGTTCCGGGTCTGGATGCCTCATGTACGAGAGCTTACATGTCTGGTGCGCATAAGATTTTATTCTATGAGTATGACCCCTTTTTAATTCTCTCGCTCCAGAGCGGAGCGTGAGAGCATGTGAGCCTTTTACTGACTAAAACCCACTCCTATGTTCTTTCTTTCCGCCTACTATGTTCTTTCTTGCCTTCCGTTCCAGGACTCCGCGGTTCCCTTTCAGACCACCCATTGCCTTATACTGCCATTACCAGGACCAGACTAATTAATTTTAAAATGACGTTGTATTCAGATTAGTTTTTCGTGTATTTATCCATATTTTCTCATCGTTTACACCTTTCCTGGACTATTACGAACATTTCAAGTCAAAAATCAGCCAAATCGGTCCAGCCGTTCTCGAGTTTTAGCGAGACTAACGAACAGATATTCCTTTTTATTTATAAACTAGTGTATAAACTAGTGCTTTGACCGCGATCCCACCTGCTGTTAAGCAATGATACAATCATTGATGGTAAGGTGCACTAGTTTATAAGGAGTCTAATCACTCTACCCTGAAGACAGTCTAAATTATAATAGGAATGAACTGTACTGAAATGAATCCAGCCACTTTTTATGTGTATATAAAACGATGCACTTATCGCCAATAGAAGATTTTCAAACTATTAAATTCGCATTTCATTGAGAAAGAATTTATTGATACTTGAGTAAATAAAATCGCGTAACCATTTTTTGTTTTGCTCCTGACGCCGTAGCTCGGAAATGCGCTCACTTGATAAATTTTTCAATGGCTGATATTGTTGTGAGAGGATTTCGTTTACTATTTTCACGTTCGGATATTGAGTTGAAAAATGTTTTCTCGTTATGATCAGTGTTCGTATTGTGAAGTTTACTGAAATCTCGCAATCTTTAATTCTATTTTTGTTTTAATCCACTATGATTTTCATTTTCATATTGGTAATTTTTATGATATCAACTAGTGTTTGACTGCAATCCCGCCCGATGTACCTGATGTATCGCACTAGTTTAAGATTCAACCTCTTTGTTGATTTTCAGTATCGAAAATTTACGAACAAATCCTGCCTTTCTAGTTTACTAGTTACTAGTTTCTCCCAGCAGCTTCACACATGTGAAAGTAAATATCTCTACATAAACTTTAGACCTCGCTTCATCCCCTCAGGGGCTGAATTTTGAAATATCCTTTCTTAATATTTGCCTACGTCATAAAAGGAAGCCTTGTGCAGAATTTGTCATTCCTAGTCCCAGTAGTTTCGGCTGTGCGTTGATATGTTATACAACAAATAAACATCTTATTAGAAACATCTCGATTCGAGTTTTTGGAAAAGGATGTTGTCACATGGGATTAGAACGGCGGTCGAGCCGACAGGTGGAAATAATCTATACTATATTTATAAAACATAAAAACATGTTTCTGCCTATGTCTAAAAACTATGTCCGTTATATACTTTGAAACAAAAAAACTATGTCCGTTATAGACCTTGAAACAAAAAAAAATCGCTTACTCAAATCACCCCCTTTTTTGAGGTCGGATATCCTCTAGTGACTTCTAGGGCGAAACGGAAGGCCGGGGTAGATTTTTCTCGAGTCTCTTTTTGTTCTAGGACCACGGGTAACCTTTTAAGAAGTCAACCCCCATGGCCCCCCAGGCCGACACCTACTAGGGCAATCCCTAGTAGGCATCGGCCATGCTGAACACCTACAGTTTTGTTGACATCTCTTGCGACTATGTACTACTCGGTCCTCGGTCCAGAAGGTTACCAGACGGACCGATGGCGAGCTGCCTATTGCTCGTCGTCCGCAAAAACGCGCCTAAGGTGGACGCAAATCACTTTTATTCCAACTTTTTTCAAAAACTCAATGATATCATTTTAGTTTTCTTTAGTATCGAGCTTGAGACTCTTTAAATATTTTATGCTAATTCTCCATATTGAGATTTGGCCATAAACGTCCACTTCAAAAATTTACCTTGTTTATTTGTACAAGCACTTTTATAGATAATATTTACTTAAATTTTATTTTCTTCAACAGGTAACAAAGTAACTTCTGAATAGACGGCTGTCAAGTGAGTTTATTAATTAGATTAGAATTAGAATGTGTGGGGGAGTGGGGGAGCAGTGAAAGTTGGGGACCTCTCGTAGTAAAACATCAGCTGTTTTACAAGACTGCTCTTCTTTAGAGATTATGACGGAAGACGAGATATTCGGACATTTTGGTACATACTTATCCAATCTGTATGAACTGGTTTCCGCACGTAGTCCTCGGTGAATCATTGTGGGAGGGCCATGGCGGCTTTCATTCCAACCAGCCCATCTCTCTCCAAAAACAGACGAATCCTTTCATATTGAAAGGATTATATGCTCAGGGTGTCTATGAGTGATTTCGGTGCTCCCAAGGTTTATTGTTCTTATTTGACTGACAGTTATGCACTTGAGGAACACGTGCGGACATTTTCCTCTGGCTCCATGCATGCTCTGCATAGATGACTATCCGTGATACTTATTGTGAGGAAGTGTTTATTCAGTAAGCAGCGTCCGGTGATGGTCCTCGCCAGCAGACGCCGGCTGTCTTTGTACAGTTGCAGAAGGTTACTGTGTACTTTCTGTGCAGTGCTGTAAGTCTGTAACCACGAAGGAACAGGCCATCTCCCGTCTCTACGGCTTCTTCTAAAGTGCCAGTACAAATAAATCAAACCTGTCACCGTTTACTTACTTTATACAAATGTCGTATGGAAACTTTCGATTCTGAAGCCGGCCTCATGACTGAAGTTACTCAACGTACTTTTAACAACACTAATTGAGTATTTTTGACTTATATATATATATATTCAATAATCATAATCTCTTTAGCCTTTTTCCAATTAACTTGGAGCCGGCTCCCAGTCTTACTTGATGCGACTGAATACTCACGGGTATTCAGTCATTTTACATGAAGCCATTGCTTACCAAACCTCCAGAACCCAGATAAGACTAATGGTCAGACTATTTGGCGTTTGACTACTTGTAACGACTGTCAAAGATATACGAATGACAACCAGGACCAATGGCTTTATGTGCTTTCCGAGGCACGGGCTGTCAATCTTAGATAGGTGTTCAAACCCCAAAATCTGTAAAAAGGAACAAAAACCAAGTCAAGTTAACAATTAATAATGAATATTCTTCTTAGTTCTTATTAACCGACTCTTAATACTATTTTTAATGATCAACTAACTCTTTTTATAGGAGCTATAGAACCTTATTTTAAATTTTTCGGTACCAAATTAAGTGGTAATTGCACACATATTTTTGGCATTTGGAGCCCGTCTTAGTTTAGTTTTTCTATCCTTGGGTCTTGGGCATTATTGTAATTTGTATAAAGAAAATCAGTTTATTGTTATTGTTCGGAAATCATCAAATGGCTCCTCCTCCTCCTCGGGAGGAAGTGCAACAAGTTTTATTTCCTCCCTTTAAGTGGAGCGAGAGCGGATATCAAACTGTTTACTGATTAGAACCTACCTTGGTCCCTTTACTTGCCTCTTGCGTTACAGGGCCGTGGTAAGTCTTTCAAGTAATCTCGCACTGACCCAAGATTTTTTGTAGGCAATAAGAATGCGTAACTTTCTTGAAATTTAAACTACGTAAACGGTCGCATGGGGTATTTAAACCCCGACTGCGCTCTAAAAGCACAACTGTACACAATTGCGTATCGCTCGCGACTTAATTTCGAAGGTCACGCGATTTTACGAAACTACCCGAACAAGCGTAGTAGATTCAAGTTATAAAAAGTCATAGAAGACCATACACGGTTTGGGGTGTGGGGCACGCGAGTAATTAAGGGTTAAGTGACCAATTGTACCAAAAAGGTCCTAAAAAAGTGTATGTTGCATTCAGATTTGAACTTTTCTGTAAAACATGGAGTTTGTTCTTTCAAAATATGAAAATGTTTTCGAATTCTATATTTAAATAAATAATATATAGTTAAAGTAAGAAAATATAATGAGGGTCTTCAAAAAAATTCACACCACCAGTTGGCGTCACTTAGCCAAGAAGTCTTCTACCTTGGAAAACGTTGACGGTAATTTAACTAATGTCATTAACATAAGGTTTTTGACAGGTGCCTGGACCTGACGATTCAGTGCTGCAACCTGATGAATGTCATTTTAAAAAACCCTCATTAATTGGCACAGTCTTAAGGGTTAAAACCATCGATGGTTCAATCTCTATAGCTCCTTCTCTTTCTCGCATAGCCATAATGATGATAAACCAGTGACCTAATACTGTAGTTGTAAGTTGTTTTTTCTATGAAATGCCTTCTAGTAATCCACTTAGTGGTTTAAGATAATGAGTCAAAACTATCAATTTGATTGAGTGGATGAAATGACTCAAATTATAGGGCTAGGGATGTACACAGGCCAGCAAAAGTGCTTGAATACCCTAACGCCTATTTTACCTTGCACGTTAAAGTTCAAGTTTTCGAAAATTAAACTTGATGGCGTTAGTTTCTTCACAGCTAAGCGGCGACCAAAGGCAATCTCACAAAGTATAAACTTGACTTTTAGTTTGACAGAAAATAGACAGATGCGTTATCATTGTCGTCAACGACTGATTGTAGTTCATAATTTCATCGTTAAAATTAGAGTCATGATAACCTAGCGGTTTAGCATGTGCAGATAGAGATGCGTAAATCAGTGAGCCGTGAGTTCTCAAATGTCACGTAGTCCTCTTACACTTTTTGTAAGTTATGAATAACAAACAAAACAATTCGGTAAGAATATTATATCAAAGCTAACAAGTGGATATTTATTTGTAATTTCAAATAGGTTACTCAGCAAAACAAAAAAAAATGCAAATTATTATTTCTTACAATTTCATATTCAAATTTAACAATCACCATTTATTAATCACCGAATAAGATTATAATATTATATATAATTTCTTATTGAGGCCATAGCTTAATTATTCGTTTCCAAAATTGGAAAGACGATTGAAGTTTATGTAACCTTAACAAAAACAAACAAAAGACCAGATAATTTTATCACAAAGGTAAAAGGGATTAATTGTAGGCTAAAACTATAAAATTGCACAACAACATATCAAGTTCATAACTTTTTACCTGACTGTAAAAAGGGTTATTTACCTAATTGTATTGTGTCTCTAATTACGGTACTCAAAAGGGTTGTTTTAAATACGGGTATTAAGTTAAACACACATAACAAGGTCTCCAGTTAATACAGAGAATAAGTACTGAGTAAATAATATTAATTCAGTATTATAATTATTTATTATCTCAAGAACATCAGCCCGTGTTAACTGGACTTAAAAGTTTTTTTATCAGTAAAGATGACATTACTCCAATCAAAGTTTATGTGATCCATAGTAAACTGCAATCTTGCCCTTTTATGGTTTTCCGTAAGCAAGGATTTCAAAGCATGCCTCCGATTATGCAGCTTTGCACTAAGTATAAAGAGCACGACGGACAGTGTCAGCGCTTGTGTCAAATAAACCAGCATAGTGGTTCGTCGACAGGAGTCCATTTTCTTCGTACTTCTTACGTTCCTACGCTTGACGCTACAACATTGACACCTGTTTCAAAACTGTTGGTTTGAACCAACAGGTTTGAAACAGGTGTCATTTTGGCGACAGTTTTATAATAAAACATTTTATAAAACCTAAACCCCCATACTTTTGATGTATGTCGCCAGAATAAAAAAAAAACTCTATTCAACTAGACGCTTCGAATGACACCTATTTCAAATCTGTTGGTGGGTGGGGACGGTTTTATGCAATGTCCTTTAAAATAAAAACATTTGGTATTGTCTTTGTTTGGTAGTCTACAAAATACGAAATCGTACAAGATCCCGCTCGACTTTTTTGTTTTTTGACTTCTTTTCTTTACTTCACTAAACGATGTGGAAAGTAATTAAAAGTTGGTGACGCACTGATATTGTTGCCTTAACAAAGCAAACGTGAGTTGGTACGCACCAACAGATTTCAAACGGTTTTACGCAATGTCCTTTGAAATAAAAATATAACATTTGGTATTGTGGTAGTCCACACAATACAAAACCGTACAAGACTCCGCACGACTTATTTGTTTTTTGACGTCTTTTCTTTACCTACTTCACTAAACAATGTGGAAAGTAATTAAAAGTTGGTGACGCACTGATATTGTTGACTTAACAAAGCAAACGTGAGTTGGTACCCACCAACAGATTTGAAACGGTTTTACGCAATGTCCTTTGAAATAAAAATATAACATTTGGTATTGTGGTAGTCCACACAATACGAAATCGTACAAGACCCCGCACAACTTTTTTGTTTTTTGACGTCTTTACCTACTTCACTAAACAAAGCGGAAAGTAATTAAAAGTTGGTGACGCACTGATATTGTTGACTTAACAAAGCAAACGTGAGTTAAAAGGGATAAGTAAAATGTTTGTGATCAAGGGAGGTTAATCGAGTCTCAACTGTGTGTCGATCATGGGGCTCACCACTGCCGATGCATTGTCGCATCTCTTTACGAGAAACAAAGCCGGTATTTATAGAGCTCAAACACACGGGCGGCATGTTACCAACGGCAGAGATAACTGCAGCCGTCGACACGGGTCGACGTATCGATAGCTGCCGCCGCGCCCTTGTCAACGGCTTTGTTGTGCCGCCGCGTTCCAGGATTATTATATATTTTACGGTTTTTATAGCGGCTTTGTAAAGGATTTTCTTAACCTTGTGACGTAATTTTAAATTACACAGAGCATTTTGAATTATTTGAGTGGCATGTACTGACAGTAATAGCACACAGACCTTACTATTTTTAGCTCATTAATACATTCAAATTCTCAATCCATTAATGTGAAACGGCTTCCAAATTAAGCTAAGCAGTTTTAAACCGAACTTAATTTTATGGGTATGCAGAACCGAGTGCAAAGTTTACACCTACACTGGAACGGAAGGGTCTTCCGACCAAACGGAGTTTTTTTTTTTGGTCTATTGTAAATTTCACATCACACAGAGAACTTTAACACCGTGATGTAGGATTTGTCTGACCTCTAGGTCTATGCCTTATAGAGTTCTTATTGTTAATGACAAGTTTATTTGTTAATTAAAACTTTATGCACTAGTAAAAGAAATATTGTACAAAGGCGGCTTAATGCCTTTTTTTTTTCGGTTGGAAATCATCTTATGGCGGGAGATAGTGTCAGACTTTTACTGACTAAAAACCCACTACTGTTCCTTCGTTGCCCCGGGTTTGACATTTTCTACCAGTAATTAGTGTGCGACACTTAAAATCGAAAATAACAAATACAGGTAAAAGAGTACAAATGTCCTGGTTATTTCTAACGAATTTACTATATTTAATCTATAAAAAATGTTAATGTCTTTTTGGAACTACATATGTACTTTTTTAAAGAGTAAAATAAAATGATTTATTATTATTAAAATATAGCGTTTATCATTTTTACTTTGTCATTTGTAGGGCATTGAAGCCTGAAATAAATTGTATATTGTTTATTAATGTCTGCATTATTTTGTATACGACATTTACTATTATTGCTTTGTCGTGAAAACACCTGTAATTAGTTTATAATATTTAGCGCGGTAAATGATCGTTTTATACAAAAGAGTAATTTACTGGTAGGTAGAACTGCCGATGATGTTGACCTACAATAAGTAACGTAACTTAATTTGAACTTAGTTTAGGCAAGTCATAGTACAAGGGCCGGTTCCCGAATCGAGTATTGTTTTGTAAATGGCAAATGTTGACAGGTTTTCAAGATAAATCAGAGTTTAACAAACCCCCAACTTAAATTGAATTCATAATTTTCAGAAATCATGGTTTAGTTTTTAAATACATACTTAGTAATTACCTGTATTCATTACGGAAAGACTTTATTATATTAGCTGGGTATCAGGGGCATAACATATTCGAAATTAAGGTTTTGCGACCCCCCAAAAATCTTTCCATAAAAGAATTTGACTGCTCAGGGTCGCCAATTACAAATGTGGTCAAAGTCTAGCTCGCGAATAGAATCGAGGCTAATGTGTCTCCGAAGGCTTGTTAGTTTAAAATAACCATTAAATCCAGGCCAGTGGTACCTTCAAAACTAGAAGATGCCAATTAAAGATTGGCCTCATTCGGCTTTGGGTGACATTTGCATTCTTGAGTTTGGGGACAGTTTTGTTGTATGCGGTCTGAGTGCCAATAATGGGCTAGAACGGACATCCGACAAGTACAGTAGACATGGATAAAATCAACCGGTCTTCAGACTTAGACAAATGACTTTTATCGTTCCCGTCGAAAGCTAAGTACAAAATAAATATAATAATGGTAATGACATATATTTTTTTTTTAGATAATATATACCAGTGCTTGTCTGCGATCCCCACCTGATGGCAAGCAGTGATGCAGTCCTTGATGGTGAGACGCATTAGTTTATCAAGAGCCTAGTCATTCTAGCCTTGAAGATACTTAAATTATAATCGTACGGGAAGACAGCAACAGGCAAATTGTTCTTAACTGTTAAAGGAACGGAGCTGCATAGGATGTATAGCTCCATCCCTCTGTCTCTCTCGCACGTTTGTTATTTTAAAACGTCTTGGCCCCTGATCATTAGATCAGGAAACAAGGAGAGGATCAGGATGTAATAACATCTCACCGTGAAAACCGGTGTAGTGAGCTTGTACTGAACTGTCATTTTAATTTGACAGTCGGATCGGCATGAGCTGTCTATCAGTTCTCAGCTCAAACTAAGTTTCCACGGAAGGGTTTTTGTGGCATGATTTTTTCGAATGAATGGCTCAGTGAATGAATCAGTGGCTGTTTTAATTATTGGAAAAATTTATTTTTATTATTTTTGTCTACACAACTGTATATGTGGAATCATTGAAACATGCGCTATCAGTCGCAGTCAGTACTACAATAAATTTAACTGTAGTACTGACTACCTCTTTGAAATTTGCCGAGAAGGCTGACTCTATATTCCAGGAAGAAGACTAAAAACTGGATACTTTCTAAACTTGACTGAAACTAAAAAAAAGTTACCATGGTAAGATTTTTACAGACAAAAATCAGATAATAATAATAATATTCCACAACACAGCGCGTTATTAGTCAGTGATTTCATAAATTAGGTACAGTTTTGATTTGTTTAGATAGTTTACAGAATTGATTTTGTAACTCTACATTTATTTGAAAAATATTTCAAAAAAATGATAGTACTAAATAACAGGTCAAGCAAATTAAAAAAAAAACCGGCATGAATTGGGAATGGCCTCAAACTAGCAGTGGTAGAATTTCGTTTCTATTGGAAACACAACAGGAATGTCTCTTCCATTGTTGCGTATGTTGGCGAAGTTTTCCTTTGTTGCAAAGCCTTTCAAATAACTATCGAAATGCATTTGTTGTTGCGTTGCAGCATCAAATATAATCAAAACAATTTCTGCAAACATTTTTTTTTATCGGTTTTTGATTGGAATCTGAACAAAGTGTGTTCTGTATGCGTATTTGAGTTACCTATCGCAAGATATCTACCTCTAGCTGCAATTTTTTTTTTGTTTTTCTTTGGGATATGAACAAATAATTTCTCCCGCTCTGAGTAGTGCGAGAGGAAGTAGTTTAGTTTTTGTAGTAAAGAAAGAGTAGTTTTTTTTTGTAGTAGGGACTTATATTGACTAATACCAAACATATGTTCCCTCTTTGCCCTTTGTGTTCCAGGATTACGGGTTTCCCTTGCGGAAGTGAACCCATGACTCCAGTAGGCTTCAGCCCTGCTGGGCCTGGTAACTGAGGGAACACTGGTAGGTTACCTGTGGTCCTTTAGTTACGCTTTGCTTTCCAGGGCCGTGGTAACCCTTTCGCACAATTCTACAATTTTGACAGGTATCGGTCCAAGAGGGCCCTGTCAATTTTACCAGCTACCACCTTGCGACTTCATCCCAGTGTAAACCTCATCATAATCAAAACAAGTTTTCAATGAAAATCATTTATTCATAGCAAGCTTTTATAGCGCGGTAGGTATATACATGCTGTATCTTTGCATTCCTCAACTCTACAATCGATCAATTATTCATTAAAAAAATCGAAGCTGAGCTCCAACTTAATTTAACTGCTGTCCAATTTGTTCACTTTAGTCCGTCTGTCATCGATTTTCAATGGAAACGGTAGGTGAGTGTGATTGATAAAAAATGCAGACTCTCCATTACACTCTGCTGTCAAAGCGCACGAAGGACTCGTGCGAAAGCCTTTTAATTTTTACATTTCGATAGTCGGAAATATCGATATAACGTAGAATTTTGCGACAGGTCAGATTGTCGGTCTTCTTTTTTGTAGTTTATATCCAGAACTGTATTTTTTTTATATTACATGAAGTAGTGCTTGACTGCACATAACGGTAAATAGTGATGCAATTGTTGGTGGTGAAGCGTTTATTAAGAGCCTATTCATATAATTTAATTCCGCCAAACCCGTTCCATTATCGGACCATCAGACGTACGGTGATGCGCCACCGGTACATAGTGGACATCCCACCTATACGCACAAAACGTTTTGGGAACACATTCATTGTGCGTACAGCTAAGGAGTGGAATTCTCTGCCAATGTCTGTGTTTATTGATAGCTATAACCTGGGGGTCACCACTCCCCAATTCTCCCTAATAATTTAACATTTCTATTATTGATGTCAGGAAGTTTTATTTCATCACCAATTTTGGTACTGAAGAATCACTTTTTCATTTTGATGACTAAATAGTCGATAAATTAAAAAAAAACTTGAATTAAACCGCTACACATATTCCTTGGAATCGTTCCGGTGCACAACTAATCGCGTAGATCATTGCACAGTAATTGAAATACTGGCCCCCCCTCTCTGTGCTCCCCGTACGCCGCGCAAACAGGGCTTGGGTGGTTCGCTCGATGTACGGAAAAGCTACATATAAAGGTGGGTCTACGCTAGAGTACAAGAGCGGAGCAAAAATCGAGCTCGAATTCGTGTAGTGTGGATCGACTCTAGAGGAGCCGATCACGAGCAACACTCAATTTAAGCTCGACTCGTGCTCCGCTCGTGCTCAGCTCCGCTATTGTAGACGTGCCTTTAAATCGTGAGATTTTGAAATCTCTGCGGCATTAGGATTATGTAGGTATTATTTCTTCTTTTTTAACGACTGCTCGACAAGGTAATGGATTCTTTTTCAATTGTATTTTTTCTTACTGGGTGTGGTTTCAAATATCTGTTTTTCTAAGTGAGCGTTACGGTATTGTCGCTGTGTGCTCTTTTGTTGTAGTGCCCCACAACTGAAACTAAATAGTGAGCCTGTTCTCTGCTTAGATACCTATAGGAATAACAAAATACCCGTAGTGACTCAATCTACTCATTATCTTGGGATTTACGTTTATAACGTAACACAAAAATAATAATCAAGATCGGTGACAAACTAAAAAGTTCGACTGGCCTGTTGGTCTAGTGGTTAGTGGCCCTGACTGCTATGTTGGAGGTCGTGGGTTGATTCCCAACCAAGACAAATGTTTGTGTGATGTGCATGATCATTTGTTCTGTGTCTGGGTGTAATTTATGTATAATATGTATGTATTTAGAAATCTATAAGTACGTTTATCAGTTGTCTAGTAGGTACTCACAGCACGAGCTTAGTTTGAGACTAGATGGAGTAGTATAAAAATTATATAATAGCCTATCTCCGAATCTCTTCATCAAGTAACACTAATATTGTAAAAGTGAAAGTTTGTGAGTGTGTGTATGTATGTTTGTTACTTCAATTGATTTTGATGAAACTTGGTACACGGGTAGATCACGTCCTGGAATAGCACAAAGGATTTTTTTTATATACCGGGGGTATGTTCCCTTGGGACATTTTTTTAGTTTCACGTGGGCAAAGCCACTGGCGGCAGCTAGTTTAGTTGTTGTAACTAAAAATGCGACCATCTTGCAAACATACTCTTCTAAGCAAAAGAAGGACCATCAAGATCGGTTAACATTTAGTATATGAAAGTGTGCGTGGGAATTGCATGACTTGATTCCCCCATCTCCTTTCTACCATCGGACAACCCGACGTACGGTGAGAAGACAACCTTACGTTGTTGAAACTTCAACGGTCCGGACTAAGTGTTTCGATTCGTCGTTTATAACGCGTACATCGAAGGATTGGAACAATTTGCTTGCTGCGGCCTTCCCGTCCAACTATAATTTAGGTGTCTTT
This sequence comes from Mythimna pallens, assembly GCA_961205895.1. NCBI lineage: Eukaryota > Metazoa > Arthropoda > Insecta > Lepidoptera > Noctuidae > Mythimna > Mythimna pallens. The sequence goes on from OY540824.1 coordinate 6,221,091, forward strand.
AAGACTAGAGTGAATAGGCTCTTAATAAACTAGTGCACCTCACCATCAATGATTGCATCCCTGCTTACCATCAGGTGAGATCGCAGTCAAGCACTGGTTTATATCAATTAAAAAAAAATATGTATCGTTAAACAAAAAATAATAAAAATACGTACGTAGCAAAAAACGGCAAAAAAAAACATGTTTGTTGTATGGGAGCTCCGCTTAAATGTTTATTTTATTCTGTTTGTTGTTATAGCCGCAACAGAAATACATCATCTGTGAAAATTTCAACTGACTAACTATCACGGTTCATGAGATACAAGCCTGGTGATAGACTGACGGACAGACAGACGGACGGACAGCGGAGTTTTAGCAATAGGACCCCGTTTTACACTTTGGGTACCGAACCCTAAAAATATTCAGTCAAATTGAGAACCTCCATAATATTTTTAAGTCGTCTAAACAGCTACGAATCGCAGAAAACTTCCACATAAGAGTTTTTACGAATTCAAGGAAACTAGAGATGGAATATTTTAATAGGTACTTTAACCGCATCACACTGACTGAAAGGACGTTGGACGAGAAGAGGTTTTTATCATTTATTTTACAACCGGAAAATAGGAATATTTCTAAAGCTCCGATGTATTGGTTGTTATTTTATGTACAGTTATGGGTCAATAGTGCAGTGGCAGTCTACCAATACTAAAGTATCTAAAATATTTGCAGTAGAAGTTCAACAATCCACAAGTTCAAGTAGTTTAATAGTTTTTTTCACTTTAGATTATAAGCTGAACATTATTCTTCAAAGAAATTTTAGTAAAAAAAATTGATAAAGAATGATGCCAGGGTTTCTACGAAATCTGGGCTCACCTTCCAATAGCTATGTGTTCATCGTTGGATAGTTATTTTTGAGCTGAATAAAAGTTATTATGGCACCAAGTTTGAAATCTTAGTCCGTTCGCAGATTATTAGTTCACTTATACCTACCACGTGTATTTAGTCACGAGTATATAAATATTTTAAAAACAAAAATAAAGACAACTAAAAAAAAAAAAACAAAATATAAACTATAATTAAAGAAAGATGAACATGAGAAAAAATATTGTTTAGTATGACTGTTATTATGTAGAGTGTATTTGTACAGTGCAACTGCACTTTTTACCCCTGACTCAGCCTGTACAATATATAATACAACAATATAAACATTGCAAGTTAAACAATATAAAATAATAATAATGTAAAAGCTTGTATTATAAAAATAAAGTAGTAAAGCTACAAACAATTGTAGAGAGCTCTGGATCTGTACAAAGGAATAACTGGACCGTAATGTGATTGTTTAAACTTCCGTACGCCGCAAGTGCCACAGGTCAATCACGGTTCTAAATTTCTAAATGAAACAAGCGCTTAATAAACTTTGTAGATTGAGAGTTCTTTTCTGAAGCTGCCTAAGGGCTTCAAATCTACATTAATATAAATATGATTGTTTTTTTTTGTTTGTAGGAGGTAATCTCTGAAAATACAGGTCCGATTGCTAAAATGTTTTCATCTATAGAAAGCTGCTTTATTCCTGAGTGATATAGGCTATATTTTATGGGCGCAGGTGAAGCCGCGAGCAAAAGTTAGTATCAAATACAGTTACCTTAATCAGAAGATAAGCATTGCCATACAGCGTGGTAATGCCGCCAGTCTTTTGGATCATTACCAGTCGGCAGCGATGCGGAGGAGTTTTTCGACGCCTACAGAATAATTCTAAACAACTTTATAGACAGTCTATATGTAGGTACATAAATGTTATATATATAACCGAACTACGTACCTACCTCCATTTATAAACAAAATACATTTCGGCCTCGAAGTAGTCCTCCAAGTATGTGTGTGTATCTGGGCGCGCCGGATATGTCAAGAACTGTTAGGTATTTCGACCATAACCTGAAGTAATGCAAAGGATATTTTTACCCCAAAAGAAACCGTTTACAAAAGCTATGCTTCATATAAGAAGAAGAAGAAATGTCTATAGTTTTTTTAGGGCTCTGTGCCGAAAGGGTAAAACGGGACCCTATTACTAAGAATCCGCTGTGCGTCCGTCTGTCGGTCCGTCTGTCACCAGGCTGTATCTCGTGAACCGTGATGGTTAGACAGTTGAAATTTGACACAGATGATGTATTTCTGTTGCCGCTAAAAAAACAGAATAAATGAATTTTAATACTTTATGAAATTTGTCAATTAAAACTCTTTTTAGTTCTAACAGAATCTTTAGACATACGAAATCACAACTTAATTAAGCTATAGAAAGTCTGTCTAGTAAAGTCAAAGGTAGGAAAAGATGAGGCTTTTTTAATGGTGTAAATCAGCCAATGACTTCTCGAGCTCTGGGCGAAGCGTGAGGGCGTGTCAGACTTTTACTGACTAAAACCACACCTGTGTCTTTCAGTTGCCCTTTGCTTTCTAGGACTACTGGTTTCCTGGTTTCCATTTCAGTTCAAGTTCCCCGCGGTCCTAGGGCATCGGGCCTGCTGGGCCCTTACGGTTTGCTGACATCTCTTTGAGGAACGCGTGGATCACTACGAGCTGTTTACGACCGGGCTCGGTCCGGTTAATTACCGGACGGCTGCACGGCGAGCTACCTATTGCTCGACGACCGCAAGCCCGCGTCTATCGTGAGGACGTTCGTTCGCACATGCGTGCGGTCTTCTCCTTCGCTAGCATTATTGCTTCACAGAAGGAGGCACATTGCTCGCAGAGCAGATGGTCGATGGGGATTAGGATAAAAGGTTCAGAAGTGATGACCACGTACTGATAGACTGCGTCTTGTTGGAAGGCCTCCCACAAGGTGGATGCACGACACTTGGGGGAGGCATATATCCAACAGTGAACGTCTTTCGGCTGGAGTGATGACGATGGTGAAGAATAGTCAACTCTGTATTATCAATGATAGGTAAGTTACAATTTCATATCATCACAAGGTCATTTGAAATGGAATGAAACCAAGTTGACTTAACAATACGAAAGCTAGAACCGAGCTATTTCATTTCCTTCATGATTTTCTCAAACAATAGTCTGCAATCTGGAGCTGCGGTCAGTGTTCAAAAGTAAATGCTATCTCGGTGGCCATTTTGAATTTAATTGGTCGACGCCGAGTTGAGCTTTGTGAGCAGAGCCGGATTAAGGCAGCGCGGGGCCTTTTGATAATTTCTCCAAGGGGCCCCCTGGTAAGAGCTTGATTTCGAGGTCTTAATGCGGATTTTTTCGAGAACTACTAAGCATAATTCTTTTCGTTCGGGCATTAATTACCTACCTATTGAGTACCTACCACCAGTAACCTTGTAATGAGTAGTAACTTACCAAGTTTGGAAGCGCGTGGTGGTGGTGTTTTGTACAGTCAGGGATCAAAGTTGCAGTTGCGCTCTACCAATGCTAAAGTGTCTAAAATTTCTTTGTTGTAGAGAGAAGTTAAATAGTCCATAACTAGTTTATTCAATACTTTAGATTCTATGCTATCAATTAAATCTGTCATGAACTATTGACCCTTTTCTACAAAGAAATTTTGACTTTACTTTAACTCAGATAGAATTTTCCCTGACGGAGTCTGTGGTTCCCAAGTCAAGAGAGGATAGATTACTTTTAGGCAAGCGTGCTCTATCGTCGAGCACATCGTCACTTTCTATCAGGTGCGGTAGTGGTCAAGCGCAAGCCTCTCAACAGTAAAAATAAAATATTGTCTTTTCTTTTGAATTTTTACAAAAATAATAGTATTGATAATATAATTTATGTAAAAACGTTTGGGAATACCTAAAGATTGAAGGATACAAGAGTGAGTGAAGTTAGCCTAATTTCTTTTATCGCCCCACATCAGATCTCAGAAATAGGAGTTACTTCTAGCTACTATGCATATTATGGATAAATTACACTCAGACACAGAACAAATGATCGTTCTCATCACACAATCATTTGTCTTGGGTGGGAATTCAAATCACGACCTCTGGCATAGCAGTCAGGGCCAATTATAGTGTTCATATAGGTATACGATATATTTCTATTTATTATTTAGTATTTCATGCCAGTTGTTTCACCGAGGTTTTCCGGTTTCCCGCTGTTTTACGTTAACAAGTTGAGTAAAACGAAAAGGTTTTGCTAACATTTAACCTTTGTTGAATCGGTGAGCGGTTTCAGTGAATTTTAAATACAGCTTAAATTGCAGTTAGTTTTTATTCATTTTTAACCGATTTAAAAAAATATAGGGCGTTCTCAAATCCAGTTATTTAATTTAACAATTAATGTACACACAATAATAAAAGAAAAGAAGTAGGAAACAGAAGAATAGTACAAAGGTGATGCTTATTTCTAAAGAAATCTCTTCCAGCATACTTGCGAAAGGAGAGTTGGAGAAATAAGAGATGTAGACACTGTGTAGAAGAAAAAGGAAAATTGGTACACTTCAAATACATAGTTAACAATGAAATAATATAACATGCAAAAAAATAAATAGTATTATAATTATATACATACGCTATATTTCATTTCGATATATTTCTGTAATATTTATTTTACTATAAAATAAATATTACAGAAATATATACTAAATAATATAATAAAATAATACGAGTACATTCGGTTGTATTTTATTTGTTTAATGTTTAGCCTAGAAAGAAGTTACGAGATGATTTAGATGCGTAACGTAGTAGTGGGACAGTAAGAAACCTAAAATAATATAAAAAAAGACTGTTAAATTAAACCTAACACTTGTAAGTCATGGGTTCAAATCCAACCTGGTGCTTTACTTTGTGTAATTTATTTTATCATCACGCCTTTTTCCTCACGATGTTTTCTTTCACCATTCTGAGATCGTGAAGGAAAACATCGTGAGGAAACCGGCATGTCCTACAACCAAAAATTCGAACACGTGATATCCACTAACACGCACTGGACCTGTGTGGTAGATTATGGCCCATTCCCTCTCATATAGGCTTGGTCCAGTATTGGGAACATTATAAGGCTGATTATGTTATCACTAGCGGCCCCTGCGGTTTTATTCGCATCTATAGTTACTGCCCAGCGCCTATTGATCGTAGCGTGAAGTTATATACGGTGTCTTTGACATCGACGCACAAACGAATACCACGGATCCAGTACATGATTCTGGACCCCCCATGGTGAAATTTTTCCCCATGGTATTCGTTTGTTCGTCAATGTCAAGGACACCCTGTACAGCCTATTAAAGCCTTTCTCGATAAATAGAAATCTAACTTATAAATATTTTTTCAATTTGAACTTGTTGTTCCTATAGTTGAACTATAGTTTTCATTTTTTTTTTCAAAACAATCAACTGAGATTAACGCGTTAAAACAAACTCATTCTTAAGCTTTATAATATTACTGTAGATTATTATCAGCACTTTATGTAGGTACCTATCAACGCCATCTTTGTCTCAGTTTTCAAGTGAAACTTCTCGACAGAGAAGAACTTTATCCGTTAGTTTAGTCCAATAAATAGCATTCGTAGTTGTTCAAAGTTGCTCGTTGCACTTTGCGCATTCCAGCAATTTAAATGATACTGCTTGAAGTTTTGCATTGCAGACAACTTTAGAGAAAGCGTAAAGTGCACAAACTAAGCCAACTATTACAATAGTACTTTGAGAGTTATCTTGTTTCAATAAAACAGAACAAACATGAGGACTCATATTAATATTTAGTTTTCAAACTGTGCCGTCGAAAACGGGACAGAATATAGTATTATTGAAAAGGAATACTTGCACCATATCGTCATCGTGTTTTTTTTTCTTTTAATCGTGTTAAAACAACAGATACGTAATGATGTTTTAAAAATGTTTAGCGTTGAACGCATTCACTTGTGTGGTGCAAGCTGTAGCAAGTTTTCACCAATGAAGGCGTTGAAGCAGGACAGTAAATAATACGTAGTAGGAATACCCATATACTCCAAAAAAAACTATTTCGAATTTCAAAAGCCCGAATTTCATATTGATTAAGACTTAGAATGCCTATTTTAAAAAATCATGTTTATTTTACCGATAGTCATAAATGTGATTTGTTTGTTTTCCGATTTTCATAAGTTCGAAGAATCAAATGCTAGATTGGTTCTTGGACCTTCATATTTCCAATACTTTTATGATTAATTTAATTTATTAATATTACTTTTTTAATTTATAGTTTCAATACTTCGAATAAAGTGCTTAGCATCAGGATTCTGATTTAACAAATAAAATACTCAGTTACGCATACATAAATTCAAAATCTATAAATAACGTTAAGTGTTATTTAGAAACGTGTACTTTTTATAATATATTTGTGTACTATTTTTTTTTCACTTTTTCTTCTCCTTATCATGTATATATGTGTCAAATACTATATTTTTTTTTTCTACTGTTATTGAATTTTTTGGGTTAGAACTGTGGCACGCTACATCCCTTCTATTGGTGGTTATAAATCACAAAAGAAGCAAAATACATGTATCTAATTCAGTTTTACAATGCGTATTTATTTCATTTTAATTACTCGGTACTTATCATCAAGTCGGATTTTTTGTTATTCGATCTATTGAAATTCGGCATTTTGAGAAAAGTAATAATTACAAACGTTAGTATTATTGAAATTTCGGAATTATAAAAACAGGATGAATGATAAATTGGAGTTCTTATGTTATGAATTTTGAGTCAATCGGAATTATTAAAATCTATATTTTGAAAATCGTATTTGTGACTGTCCGAATAAAGTTTTTCGTATTTATAAATCCGCCCCTAAGGCTACCCACTGACCTAATGAATGTGGGAATGTGACTTATGTGTACGCTTGGGCTGTGGGAGTTACCGTGGCGTGGCCCTGGAACGCAATGGGTAACTGAAAGGACACAGATGAGTTCTGAGCCAGTAAAAGTCTAGAATTCCCTCTCACTTCACCCAGAGCTGGAAAACTAAATAAGATATCTCACCTCAAAAAAAAAAAACTAAATTATGAACTACTGACTAACCTAAAAAACACAACATTAACCCGTCAAAAATGACATTTTCAACAAATTATACATTTTCAAACGAATTTACTTCCGAATCGAAACCGAATCGTTTTGCCAAGAGAAACATTCGCGTTGAACAGACGGCCGCTGTCAGCTGTCGACGCTATCGGAATTTGTATGTCATAGAGTAAACCATAGAGCAGCGAGGAATGTTTTTTCCAGTGAACGTTTTTGTTTTTGACCGTTCAAAAAAATACTGTTTCCGTTTTGAGAGATTTTTTTGTTTTGTTTTGTTTTTATACTCGATATTTTCCTACCAAAACCGTTGTTTCAATGAGAGATTGTGTTTAGTGGTGTGTGGGAGAGTAGACATATGACCTGTTTTGAAATTTATTTTTTATTGCGGACCGTACCGGTATTTATAAGTACCTATATTTTATACTAGCACTTTGGGTACGTGTAATTTTGTAACAAATAATGTCAACTTTTTTTTATTTTTATTATATTATTAGGCTAGTTCAAGGTGGCTTAAGAAAAGAATACCTGGAAGAAGTTGGGGGAGGTCTTTGCCCAGCAGTGGGACAGTATAGGCTATTAAAAAAAGGTTACTATTTGCGCTGAGTAGTTTCAAGTATATATATTATTACCCACGGAATACGATTTTACATACAAACGAAATTCCCCCTTTTCACGCTCTCATTGGCTGTATTTCCTAAAATCCCTTCTTTGTGCTCGCTTACGTCACAATAGGAAGCCTTGTGCAAAATTTCATATTTTTAGTCTCAGTAGTTTCGGCTGTGCGTTGATAGTTTCTCCTTTTATACGAGTACTAACGACCTGCCCCGGCTTCGCACGGGATTTACTACAGAATGGCTTTATAGACAATGTTCACAGCTTTTTTGTCATTAGACAATACAAACATGTTTTCTTTAGATGTTACTCTTGAAAGAGCGTCACATAAATGGCAATGTGAAAAACACTCAACGCTCAAATCCAAGCCCACAACGTTGAAAGTTTTTCCCACTATTTGTAGGCACGTGCCGCCGGCCCCCGGTCGGTCCCTGCAATTTAAATCTGTAATATTTTCGAAAATGTTCATTTAAATTACATGCCGTAAAGGGTCATATTAAATGATAATGTATTTAAGGTACTTAATTGGATTAATGCTGTATCGCTTTGCAAATAAGCCATTATTTCTCGTAAAAATTAAAGGATAAAAAATGGTTATTGTGGGTTATCCCTAAGAGATAGATATTTATATACCATTGCGGACTTTTTAGTAGACCTATTTAAGGTTTCCAATAGTGTAGTACTTAGGTACATTGTTTTCATCTCTCGTCGCGGAAGCGACTTTGTTTTATTCTATGTAGTGATTCTATGATATATTTAAGTAGCGAAGTTATAACTCTGTAGTAATCCCAATGCTCAAGGAACATAGGTGGGGGACACACTCCCTGAAATAAAAACGATAGAAAACCGGTCGAAGGCTTTATAACTTCGCTATTATTTTACCCATAATAAAGTTTGTTAGACTCAGACGTCAATTAAATTCTTGGGAATAATGACAAATTCTCTACCAACGTTAAAATAATTCATTAGTTGCATTTTTCCTTGACGCATTAAATATTATATCGGCGTCGCTTCCATCCCGCGCTCTCTCGGTCGTGAGCTGAATGTGTACCTTCTACTAATACAGTTTGCGGACGCCGCATCTCAAAACACACCGTCACCCACTCAACTCAGAACTCAAATTCCAACACACAACATTATCACAACCAGCGTTCATTGCAATTTGAGATCTGCTGACATTAACTTAAGGTTTATTATGTTTTGTTAGTTTGAGAACCCTGGTAGGTTGAAGTCCAGCTAAATTTCGAAAGCATGGGGTGAGAGCGTTCTAATAGAAAATCGATAGCAACAATCCCGCTTTGTTGGTGGTTCTACTAGCACTGAGCCACGCGTGCCTTACCCGAAGATGAGGAGATATCGTTCAATTTCCATTTAAGTCGTTTCCAAACACGCTGAGAAGGTCTCAGTTGGTGAGTGAATAAGTGGGACGGTGTTATTTGTATAAGGATGGTCGGATACAAATTCAACCGGGTTGACATCGCACGGCTTGTTTGCGGACAAGTCAAACGCCTTCGCACACAGGTTACGATTCCGATCACAAAGAGCTTAGATAGCATCTTTTGTGTCAATAGTTAAAAGTTTGGTGGTGTTTGAAATCAATTCCGCGGGTATATTTAGGTACTATGTAACATGCAAAGAAAAATTAGGTAGGGTTAACTTTGCTTGAATGCGGGCGTCATCAATTTTTTGTACCGAGAGAAGATCAAAGGGTCTGGTCACATTTCCACGGCGTTGAGCAGATTCTTATTTTAATTTAATTTAATTTATTTAAGGAATAACAACAGCTTAAACATAACATTATAAAACAATCCTGCTAGATTACAATTTCAAATACTTATCGCTTTCGTAGTCTGGCTGTTCTGGTCCAGAGTTTACCAGCCACTTATTGCTTATTATACTTTAGCCAGTAATCATCATCATCTTCCTGCCCTTGTCCCGTGTTATTCGGGGTCGGCGCAACACGTTTTCTTCTTCCATTCTGCCCTGTCACTCGTCTTACTATCACTAACTATCACTAACTTTAGCCAGTAATACGAGTACATTATTATACTAATTAATTGACACGATCTGCACGACGTGGCAGTATGCCGAAGTCAGGCGCCGCGTCGTTTCATGTTAGCAACTATGCGCCTTTTCCTATTACCGACGCTGTCGTGCCGTTTCACGTTAGCTTCATTACGCAGTTCTACATTGGCGATGCTGTGCCGTTTTACATTAGTGGCTCTGCTTCGTTTCACGTTAACTACGTCGTCTAGTGTCACTTTTGCGATGTTATGTCGCTTCACTTTATTGATTGATGATCGCTGGCAAATTGTGATCTCTCTAGATTTTTATAGTCTTTTATCTCACAAAGGCGGTTTTTCTTGGTGTGTTATTGAAAATACTTGATTTTTTTACTTCAAATCATCATAAAACTTCTACTTTTAGTGGAGCGAGAAGGAGTGTCAGATCTTTATTAACTCAAAGCCACATATGTTCCTTCTCGTAGTAGTGAGCTTGCGGACGGCGAGCTACCCATTGCTCGCCGCCCGCAAACTGCTGAGGCCGTCCGGCAAGCGTCCGGACCGAGCCCGGGTTTTCGACAGCGTGCCTCAAGGAAATGTCAGCAAAACCGTAGAGGCCCAACAGGGTCGAAACCAACTGGGGTTCCCTTCTGAAAGGAAAACCCAGAGCCCTGGAATGCAAGGCAAAGAAGGAACATAGGAGTGGGTTTTAGTCAGTAAAAGTCTGACACACTCTCTCGCTCCGCCCAATAGCGGGAAAGTCATTGGATGATTTCACACCTAAAAAAACCTATGTTCCTTTAATTGCTCTTTGCAGTCCAGGGCCGTGGTAGCTCTTTCTAATTATCCCGCAGCCCTGGCAGGCCCTCGTCACCCTACGCCTCCCGACGGTTGGCGCATGAGGATTATCTCCGCCTCATGTTTTTCGCCACCTCCTTTAGAAAATAGGTTACGCACACATAAACAATTTACACATAAATCTTTATACAATCCTAATCTATATGCAGATCTATTCATAAAAACAGTCTATTACCCCCAAAAGAATCAGTAGTTTACTTAGAATTTGAAATATTGAATCAACGACATTTCTTTTTTTTTATTCAAAATACTCATTTATGTGACAGATGCTGTTCACTAGCGTAAAAAAAGTACTCCATGAAAAAAATTCAATAAAAGCCGGATCGACAGATTATCACCTGTCGTCTCAAAGACAAAGTCAAAATATTTATTAGTGTGCTTTTTGGTGATACATCAGGTCTTATAGTTAATTTATGGTAACTCAAAAAGCTGCCCATTGGGCATACACACTATATATATAAAAATTAATAGCCAACGAACAGCTATTAATTTTTATATATATAGTGTGAAATGGCAGTCTCGATAAAACTCGAGAACGGCGGGACCGATTTGGCTAATTTTGGTCTAGAAATATTTGTGATAGTCCAAGGAAGGTGAGAAAATATGGAACAACTTACGAAAAAAGAATTAGAATACAGCGCCATCTCTAATTAAAATGTCATTATAAAATGAAGTTTAAGTTTTAAACTTCATATACAATAGAAGTATACAGGCGGACTCAATTTGTTTTGTTTTAATTCATTTTGTTACTAACATAGTTGTATAAGTATTTCTGTTACTAACACATTATGGAGTTTCTATATCCGAAATAAAGTATATTATTATTATCTCTATTTATTTTATATACATATTTTGTACATTTTTAAATATTTCTTAAAACTAGTATAAAAAAAAAAAATTAAAAATATAAAAAATAGTAGTCCGCCGGTGTCGGGACAGGGTCCAAGCTACCGGTGGTTAGGGCTCCAGAGACAGGAACTTCCTCACAATGCGAGCCGTATCGAGGAGTACTGCCTTCTGTATCAGGCCCTTGATCCAACCGCGCAACGACAGTTTCGACAGGTGGTCGTCTAGACTTTTGGCTATCAGGCCATTGGCGGTAACAACAATCGGCACAATGACAGCCGAGTCCAAATTCCACATGTCGACAATCTCGTGTGCTAAGTCGAGATATTTGATTTGTTTCACGAGATTCTCGTCATGCGGGATGGTGACATCGACTATCATTGCGCGGCGCGCTGATTATTATTATTAATGCAACATGGCATTCTCTACCAGTTAACCTTTGGGTTACAAAAGACAACATTGTGGTAGGTGTGCACAATAAATAAATAACAGACATTTCAATAGATAACTTGTTTTTAATAATAAAATACATACATTATATTCTACGAGTAATATTATAAACTCATAAATACTAATATCAAATCATTAAAATTAAGAGAACTTAAAATATACATATTTTCTTTTTTAGACCAAACTAAGGTTGAGAGGAGTTCGAGTAGTCAATTCTGTTGATTTTAAGTCGAGGATGCACTAATTTTTAACTTTTTTGAACCTCTGAAAATTCGCAAATATAAAAGAGAAAAACTTTTTATTAAAATTTACTATATGACCAATATGCTGGGTAAAAATTAAAACATGATATAAATTAGAGGGCTCGAAAAAAAATTACGAATCTGATCCTAACTTACGATTTCAAAAGTGTATGTTTACGAGATTAGGTTACGGAAATATTTAAATATTACATAAAATTATAAAGCTTGTTTAAAAACCAAAAAAGCAAAAACAAAAATTTTATATACTTACGAGTACTATGTTTTTTTTACATAAAAAAAAAATCGCTGTTACAGGGTCACGAAGTCGACATAAACCCGAGCCAGTACCTACAAAAAACTCTCTGACTGCAACCGGCTCTTAAGGCGTATAGTCCCTTGAACATCTGGCTGAAATTAAATACAAACAAATACTAACATACTGGTACTGCCAATGCCGCCTAGGCGGTAGTACATGTTTCTGTGCATTTAATTCCGGCCAGCTGCGCCCGATAGAGCCCCAATGACCTTTAAATCCATTTTCTTTGCGAAATATTGATTGATTAACATATGCTATGTACCTGCATTCTGAAGAACACTTAACCAGCAATTTTTTCGTATATAAAAATATTTCTAAACATTTTCGCCTTTTGAAAGGAGTAAGGAAAACAAGCGAAAAAAATCATATTGTTAAATTTTTTTTTTTTTAGTAAAAGTAATTAGTCTTATGAAAAACTCATATGTTGATATTATTGAACATGAATCTATAATAAAAAAGGTCAATAGGTTTAAAAAATATAAATATATATATTTTTGAAACCTATTGACCTTGCCGTTACAGAGGAGTAGGCTTCAGAAAGTCACTGTTTTATAGCACTGCTGGGATAGCTCCCGAGCAGTGCTATAAAACAGTGGCTAATGAAGTGGTTAGGGCCTTAAGACGTCCTAGTAGGGCCCTAGCTCAGTGACACAGTGAAACTAATCTGACTTGAATCTAGAATCTGCTTCTATCACACTGACCTAATTCGCCATACATTATCTCTAAGATCGATAGCGTAGTTTCAAGATCAAAGTCACAACTTGATTCAAGATCAAACCGAACGCAGTAACTACTGAAACTTATGATAGGCTTCAGAAACTTGCTGCTGCAGTGGAGGCCACTTTCTCCTGTTTAATTTTTGTGTTAAATGAGGTCAAACTCAGCCTTTGCGGTTCGTATGAATTGAAATGTGTACTCACTTCGCTACTTATTGATAGGATTTTATAACAAAAGATTATATTATAACGTAAAGGGAATATTGTAATGTGTAGTAAAATTGATCAATCTGTAACCTAAAACTTATTGAAAATACACACGCAGTTTTGTTTGTAAAATTTTCTGTACATATTATTTACATTGTAAAAATGTCATGTCATAAACTCATCTAAATAAATAAAAAAAAATACACATAAATATATATATATAAAATAATAACCGGAAGTTACGGCTCTGCAAGCCGTATCGAAGAGTACTGCCTTCTGTATCAGGCCCTTTATCCAACCGCGATACGACAAAAACTTTTGGCCACCAGTAGGTTAGCAGCCACGACATTCGGCAAAATGACCGCCAAGTTCACATTCCATTATTTTCCTTTTTACAAACAGTTAATTTGAATTCCAACTAAGTTAAAATTTGTATTTCATATTGGCAAGCATCAACACGTATAGAAGTATCAAAAATGAACTGAATGCAAAAACAATACTAAAACAACAAGAGTATTTTTTGTCTCAAAATCAGCGCGAAATACATATAAAGTTTTTTTTTTTAAATGTGGTAGGACAGTGTCCACGTTTTTTGCGAAAATTTTTTCATTTGTTTTTAATAGGTCACGTACCTATTAAAAACAAATGAAAAATTTTCGCAAAAAATATTCAAAATCTAGTAGCACTGTAGATTGAAACTTTGGTAACTGTATCAGACATCTTATGATGTGGAAGTGGTATCCTGATTGTTCTACCGAAAGAATAATGCCCATATTATTATAGAGCTATTCCCCAGTCCTCAGTCACAATATCCAGAATGCAGATTTATGCCATATGATAGCTTTTTATTTTTTTAAATATCTAGATTTAGCGTCATATAAACCACGGGTTCAAAAGTTATTAGACGATTTATGTTTTAATGTTAGCTTCCTACTGATTTCTCATACATCTTATACTATTCAGGCAACTTCACTATTAGTTATTCACTAGGCGCTGGTTTTAATTTTTGAGAAAATACCTTCCCAACCTGAGTTGTAAACCCGTTGAATCGATTGCAATTGATGATGGGAATAAGAGGTAAATATCCAAACCGACGGATCCCAAGAACAAAATCGTAAATGAAAAATTATCGATTTACGGTATGAGGTTTTGAAGTTCTGTATAAATAAAAAATAGTGTTCGATTAGTTATTTCAAGTAAAAAGATATTTAACAAAAAAAAAGGACTGCCGTATAGTTTTTACTATGTACAATACGAATACGTAATAAAATAATTTTTTATCTTATTTTTTCACAAGATTTTGTTCTTGGGACCCTTCGAGATACAGACTGTCATAAGACTCGGGCGTGGAACTGATACATGGAAATAATTAGTACGCGCCATATAATTATGGCCATGTTGCCGTATAAAAATAATATAAAATATTCAAAGATTGTAGATACTTGCGTAATCTGTATATTTCAGGCTTTTTTCTTTGATAACACTAAAATGTACTAGTCGTTTCCCCTGTGGGGAAGAAAAATAATCGGTCTAAATATTACAAATCCAATCCTTGTCTAAAAATAATTACAACACCATTGAAATGGATGAAAATGGGAGTTTAGGCTGGATTTGTGACATGGCTGTTCTGTTTCTTTTTTCTAAAAAAAGAGTTCATCGTTGAGTTTGCTGTATAGTTTTGTTTTTATTTTAATCAATACAACAGCAGTAATATGCGCTTGAACGGAAACGTAAAAGAAAAACTCCATTTACAGGGAAAAGAAGTATATGCAGAGAAAACACTGTTATTGATAATTACAATCTATAGTAAAACAGATAAATTACCAAGAATATTATTATTTCTTGGTAATTAAAATAATTATACTATAAAGACATAACTCAAAAGACTCATCATCAATCAGAAAAGAATAAATGACACTTAAACTGAAATATAATCAACAAACAATTTCCTATTATTAATTTTTTTTATGGATCAAATTAACATCATGATTCTAATCATAATTATTTAGAATCGATTGGTCGTTTACTTTTTCTGCATTTTCTGGGTAACAAATGGGGATGGGATCAAACTACTAACAGCCGTTCGAGCTTCCGCTCGAACGTAGTACTCGTATGTTAGTCTTAAGTTTGCGCCTTTGATTATATACTTGTCGTTTGCGCCTTTTCCAGCAAATCAAATGTTTTTCTTTCTTTCTTTCACTACTCGCAAAAATTCACATTTGTAATATTGGTGTGATACTATAACATCCTTACAGACGCGTCCAAGGCGATGTTATAACTGACACTTAACGTGATAATATTATTAAATTAAATATGGATATAAATTTATAAGCCCTTTTTCAATTTCAGCCGCTTTAACAAACGGTAGGTTTTAGCCAAACAATAATACGTAACTGACTAAGACGCAAACTTTGGGAGGTTAGTCCTAGCAGACAGCACGTCTGGCAGAGCGAGGCGGCCGAGGCTAGACGGCGCGCGCCCACTCACACGAAATGTATTACGGAGAGAGCTCCGGGCGTCAAGAGTCGCAAGGCGGTTCCCGGCCACCATTGGCGTGGATTTGCGGATGATGAACCACGGGTAGCTCGCCATCCGACCGTCCGGTGAGGCACAAGCCCAAATTGATAGTCCATATTCCACACGCGCCTCAAAAAGATGTCACCAAACTGAAGGGGCCGATGCCTGTTAGGGCCACGGAAATGAAAGAGTGACGGTGGTCCTGAAACGCAAAAGCAACTGAAGGAACAAGGTAGGTTTTACTCAGTAAAAGTCTAATATGTCTCGCTACACCCAGAGAGGGAGAGGTTATTGTATGATTTTTAAATAATCCTATTACTATTATAACTGGCCTATGTTTATTTGATTAAAATGTTTACGGACTTTTCGATTTTTCAAGTTAATCTATGGAAGATTTTTACTATTTTTATGAATCCAACTGTTTCGCCAACACAGAAATGTAGAAGTAGAAATTCTTGGGAATGCCCCGCGCCCGTCAAGCACGAGAGTAATTTCACATGGTGCAGACAAGCAGGATATATCGACCACACTTGCTGCACAATGGGTCCATTTCTGTTCGGAGTTAACACGTTCAAATAGTCGTAAAAGTAGTATACTTATACGTACAGTTCCGTTCTCTAATCGATTTGTTCTGTTGACTGTATTTTCCTAGTTACCCTTTTATGATGGTTCTATGGCTATGCATGATATTGTCTAGTGTCTGTTACAAGATAAAAAAGTGATAGGTTTTTTAAATGTCAAACACATTAACGTCTCAAAAGATTGATCTTATCATTACATACAGCATTAAAAATCTCATTCATCATTCCATTAAAAATTCCATCTCAATAATAATCCGCATATCAAAATCAAGAAAGAAACAAAACAAATTGAAGCCAGGAGTATAATAAAATCACGACTATAAATACGGCGGATAATCTCTGGAAAAATATGAAATGTCGGTCGAGAACACGACTTTCAAAAATTTATCTCTCTAGTACTTCCCGTTGCCTTTCAAAGAATTGACCACATTTATTATGCAAAGTCCGAAGACGGTTACAGAGGAGGACGTCAGTTGCGGAAATAAGACAACTCTATTGCACAGATAAATATTTTTAATTCAAAATAGAATCATGTTTGCTTTACCCGTCGCTGAAGGATCGGGAAGTCTGATCTTTAGACAATCTTTATTGGATTGCAAGTTTGTTATGGAGTGGATAGTTGTTTAGTGTATGAATTTATTTTTATGATGGCTATAACTGTAAGGGAAGATAGGATTTTTTTAACTGCCATAAACTAGTGCTTGACTGCGATTCCACCTGATGGTAAGCAGTGATGCAATGGTTGATGATGAGGCGCAAATTTATTAAGAGCCTATTCACTCTAGCTTTGCCGACACCTAAAATCGGATGGAAAGACCGCTGCAGGCAAATTGTTCCAGTCTCTTGATGTACGCGGTAATAAACGACGAGGCAAAACGCTTCGTCCGTAGAGGTGTCAACAATGTAAGGGCGGATACTCGCCGTATGTCGGGTTGTCTGTCGGTAGACAAGTGATGGCGGAATCAAATCATGTAATTCCTGCACACACTTTCCAATATGCATTCTACAAAATATCGAAAAATTAATAAACTATAAAAGGAAAGATTTTGTCGTCTTGTTATTATTCAGTTAAAACCGGTTGTCAAGGACTAAAACCCACATAGAAGGGTTTAGTGTAATCTATTAAAATATGGCACACATTGTAACATGAGATATCGTGTACGGAGTCGTAAAATGAAATGAAGTGCGCCCACCATTTTATTGACATGCCACCTTTAGATATAAAATAATATGAACGAACGTCGTATCTCATACGTAACCATTGCACCATTAAACATTGCAAGTTAAGGCTGAGCGCAGACTTGAGTCACGACAGTTTTAAGACAGACTTGCCTCACATAGAAAAGTCTTCCTCAAAATTAAATCGAAACTGTTTTGTCTAGGACACGTCGCACACCTAAAACAATAAATTTTTCTACGAGTTCTTCGTTTGTACTGTAAACATGATGCGACGTTTACTCTCTGAACGCTCAGACGAGACTACTAGGGAGGAGGTACGTCTTGTCGTTGATGTGCGCGCCCGTATACATACAAAAGGGAAGCCGATAATCGTAAGTCAGATTTGTCGCTGTGCAGTTTTTGTAGGTTGGTATTGAAAATTATGTCTATGAGACGCTTTGTTAAAGTGGGCGCGTCTTTATATATTTTATAAAGCAATAGTTTGTCTTAAAACTGTCGTGACTCAAGTCTGCGCTCAGCCTAAGAGAACTTCAACTCTTCAAATTATATTTGTGTAGTTAAGAGAAAAAATAAGCTATGATTTAGTCAAAAGTTTAACATACAACATCTTAGTTTTTGATGGTTCCGTACCCAAAGATAAAAACGGGACCCTATCGCTAAGACTCCGCTGTCTGTCTGTTACCGGGCTATATCTCATGAACCGTGACATAACTAGTCAGTTAAAAATTTCACAGATGATGTGAAGGTGTTTTAAAAGCTCCCATAATGAACTGTTTTAAAAATCGGTTGGAAAGACATCTCTTAAGTATATGAAACCCACGCATCAGCTAATAGCTGCTTTTGGGGAAAATACTGGTAGGTGCAATAAAGGAGAAAAAAATGTGAATACAAGTATATAATAATTCATAGATATAATAAAATTATACTCATACTATTGTTTGAAAATTCGGTGCAGTTCTACGTTCGGAAATATGATACATTGAGTACGGGAAAACAAACGGAACGTACTCCTCGACCTCAATCCATAGACCAATCGATCAATAGACACTGATTGGCCATCGACAATGGAGAGTCGAGAGCCGTTGAACAATAGACGTATAGGTATGCACCCTTTGAATTCTCGCGTAAAACTGAATGCTACTAAACCCAAACATGTGACATCGACAATAGAAGTATTGGCGCTGACTTCGGAAATGAATAGCGTATTCGAATGGTTTTTTTTTAAAAACATAGAAGTATTAAGAAAACATTCTTTTTTTTTAAATACAACCTACTTAAATGAAAAAAAAAACGAAATTCCGAAATTAAAGTGTTTTTGCACTTTTCAGTGTTTTTTTTTACATTGAAGTCGGTTGTATTTTATTTGTAACGGTTTTTGTTTTACACTTTTTCAACCACAACTAAAAAGTGTAAAATAAAAACCCACTACTAAAAAGTACCACTCAGCCAAACTTAAATACCTTATAGCCAGAGTGTATCTCATGACAATTCTAATAATCTCAAACACGGTGTTAGGTTACATTAATTTATTACAGAGTTTCGTTACCTACCTCCCGGCTTCATCATCAGTTCGATATATCCCTTTTCTTTCAGTCAGTCATCGACAACACGTATAAACACAACAATTTTACTTGCTATGACAGTTCTGCTGTGAACCTATGAGAAGTTCCGTTCCATATATTCGAAGTTCGTGATCAGATCATAACAATATTTCTATGGGACTAACTTGGAAGCATAATCTTGCAATCAAAAAAAAAATAATTTTCATAATCGGTCCACAATTGACCGAGAAATCGGAAAACATACATAAACAAATGGAACATTCAGCCGAACATAGAACCTCCTTCTTTTTGAAGGCAGTTAAAAAGGGAAACACTGATAAAGTGAGATATGAATTGCTCTTATAGCCAAAATAAAGGCTTTGCCTAGTTTAGCTACAGATGCTTATTTTTTTATATCACCACTAAAACATAGCCAATTGTTGAAGTTAAAAGTAGTAAAAAAAATAGTTACGAAAAATAAAATTTTAAATTTTTTAACTTAAATAAAGGCTGTTTTTTTTAAGAGGTTTGGTTTTAAAATGAAATAAAACAGGTATTGGTATAGTATTGGCTTTGTTTAAAAGACATTCTCATGCCATTAGTGCTTAAACATGAATTCGGGCATATTGCCGCCACGGCTAGCTCGAATGAAGCGTAATCGAGAAGTCTAATTTTTGACCACTTTATCGTGGGGCCGTATATCGGCAATAACGCTGTGAATGTTGACTTCTAAATGGTCGTTGGACCAGCTATAGATGTTGATCTATAGCTTATCTGCATAGACAAGTTACTTCACATATCCAATTCCAATTAGGTACTGCACAATGGCGAATAGCCTAATTCGGGTTCTTTCAAAAACTACGCTCTACAGCAGCAGTAGCTTCTGGACGCAGGTACAGCGTCCTTCTGGATGCGTGTTATCAACGGGAGAGTGCGCAGTGCGAAAATGATCCATGGTTCTCCGAATCTCGGATTACCGATTATTATCGACAGTAATGGACGCAGCGCACAGTGAGTGTGACGAACTAAACCATATTTTACAAAATTTTGCACTATTTGTAAGCTAGTATTGTATATTTTATTCTGAAGTAAGTCCATTCATTGTAAAATGGCAAAACATTCTAACCACAAATCAACTATCAAATGTTAAATTAGCAGTCACTAGAAATATTGTTGACAATTTAAAAACTAAACGTCTAAAAAAATCTATAATATAATCCTATAAACTAAAGTAAAACCTCACTATGATAATATAATGCAAAAATACAAAACATACTCAGGTTTTGTCAGGCTTAAGTATCCCTCCACAACGCTGAAAACTACTGCCTGCTATTAACTCAAATTTATTATAACTTCGTTGTTAAATGATGTTGGACCGTAACATCATTTTAGAACGAAGTTATAAGTTGAGAAGTCGTTTAAAAACCTTTCTAGGAACATACTTCTCTCGTCTTTTGTATGTCACTTATTTCTCAATATGATATTTATAAGTATTTAATGGAGCCCCCATTTAGGAACGTTTTAGATATGTCCTTCCATTCGATCTTCCGGCCCATTTCCTGACAATCGTGCCGCAAATCTCTTGTCGCTCGCCATCCACGTATCCTTCTTAGAAAACCATTGAAGTGTGATAATACAAGCCCATAGTACGAGTATATATATCTACAAGTGCGTCGACACTATTCACAAATATTTCTTAGGTAAATCTATTGTACACATTGTATATCAAGGTTTCTGTGTATGTACGTATGTGTTTATTATTCGTTCACGAACAAACGGATAAACACAAGTAGACTATGTCCTGGACTAATACATAGGATACTTTGTATCCCGGGAGTATGTTTTCTTTGGATAAATTTCTATTTTTACGCGAGCAAAGGCGCTAACAGTAGTCATTATGTAATAAAAATTAGTGTAAAACATTAAAAGAAAATCCATTAAATAATTTTTATAGCTCATATTGGACATGAGATTATTATTCGCTTTCTAATTATGATGAATAATAATAACTCTTTATTTCAGGCTACAAAGGCCCATAGACACGATACATAAATAACAATCTTAAAAATAATAAACTAATACATAATAATAACATTCTATTTTTATATATTATATAAGCAGAACTTAATAAATAATAGTTAATTTAGACAAATCTGATATTTCAAAGTACTTATAATTGTAGAATTTTTTTATTGGCGATTATAGTATTTATTAATCAATAAACTCATAATTATAAAACTATTTAAAAACATTTAAACTAATAAATATCATAGCTTAATTGTTACTTATATACACACTAAAAATAATAATATGTGCAAACGGGTAGAAAAAAAACTCATTAGACATAAAAATAAAAATCCTTTTACAAAAAAAAAATACAGCCGACTTCAAATAAATTAGGAAGTCGGTGTTTCTATAATAGTTTTTTCTTTTCGTTATTTAACACCGACTTCCGAAATTAAAGTTATTTTGCACTTTTCAGTGTTTTTTTTTTATATTGAAGACGGTTGTATTTTTTTTTGTAAAAAGATTTTTATTTTACACTTTTTAGTTATGGTACCACCGCTAAAAAGTACCTCTCAGCCATACTAAAATACCTTATAGCCAGAGTGCATCTCATGACAATTCTAATAATCCCAAACACCGTTAGATTACATTAATTTATTACAGAGTTCCGGTGCCTAACTTCAGGCTTAATCATCAGATCAGTTCGATATATTCCCCCTCTTCTTTCAGTCAGTCATCGACTAAATGTATAAACAAACCAATTTTACTTGTTACGACGGTTCTGCTGTAATCCTATGAGGAGTTCTGCTCCATATCTTCGAAGGTCATGATTAGATCATAACAATATTGCTATGGGACCAATTCGGAAGCATAACCTTTCAATCAAAAAAATTATTTTAAAATCGGTTCACAATTGACCGAGAAATCGGTGAAATACATTCAGCCTAATATAGAACCTCCTCCTTTTTGAAGTCGGTTAAAAAATCATCCACATCGATGTCAATGGGAAAAGTGCCCATAACGCAAATAATTATTAAAAATAATATTATGAGTTCATTAATTTGGTTTTATTTTTTTAAATGATTTAAACTAGTGCTTGACGGCGATCTCCCCTAATAGTAAGCAGTGATGCAATTGATGATAATAAATCGATGGTGATGATAGTGAATTTGTTTTGCTTGCTTTGTTGGAAAAATATCCATAGCAAAAGTTGGCTACGGGAGCGAAGACGCAAAAAACAGCTAGAATAATATAATACTTACAAGTTAAAAATAAATCTTCTCCATTTTCAATGGAAAAATGGGAAAAATACTGAAACCTCCAACTGCTTCAGACATGGTTGATCTTGATATGTTTCTTTTGGCCGAGGAGGGCGGGGTGGTGGTGAGGGTTATCCTTTACATCTAAATTTAGATTTAAGCTTCAATATTTTCTTGTTAGTAGTCTTGAAAAATTCTTACTATATAAGATTTTGTTTTGAATAATACCTACTTATTTTTACGTGTTTTTAAGGTTGCGTATCTCAAAAGGAAACCCTTATAGGATCACTTTGTTGTCCGTCCGTTTGTCTGTCTGTCTGTCAACACCCTTTATCTTGGGAACGCGTGGAGGTATCGAGTTGAAATTAAAACCATATATAGTTGTAATGATTTTTAAAGAAAATATTAATAAATAGTTAAACTTCCATCTATAAGCGATAGATGGCGCTAGTAGTTACATGAACTTAAGGCATTCGTTGTAGACATTAAGTAATAATTTGTGGTATTCTTATCTTATCTTGATGTGGGGCTGGCCTTAAAACCAGAGCACTTCGACCCTTCTGGACCTTTTGTGCTAGTCCCCCTCCCTTCTACTCAAACCCCAGCCCTCCGTGCACCTTCGTCATGAGTCCCAGTATGGCCTTGATGGGGCTGAGCCTATAGTCCTCTGGTCTAGGAAATGGTTGGCCCAGATACTCTAGTCTTTTGGAGCCTAGTGCTGCACAGTCGCACAGTAAGTGTAGCATATTCTCCTCTGCCTCTCCACAGATCCTGCAAGTTGGATCGCTTGCTAGTCCCATGTTGTAGAGCTGTTTGTTGGTGGCATAATGCCCCGTGAAGACTCCTGCGATTGTTCGGAGCTGTGATCTGCTGTACCTCCATAATTTTTGGGTCCAGGCCTTATCTATGTCATTAAGAAATAGCTTTGCATGCTTCTGGCCTGTTGTGTTGCGCCAGTGTGTGCTGTCTATTTCTAACGCAGCCCTTTTCAATGCTTGGTTGATGACCCTTGGTGAGAGTCTTATGAAGGGTTCCGGTCCTTGTAGGGGTGTCTCGGATCCTTTACTTGCTAGAGTGTCGGCTCTTTCATTGCCTTCTACTCCTGTGTGACCTGGCACCCAGATCAATCTGACCTTGTTGCGCCTTCCTATCCGATTCAGTATTTTAATACAGTTTAGTACGAGCCCAGAGTCCACTCTATTGCACGTGAGTGCCTTAAGTGTTGCTTGGCTGTCGCTTAAAATGTAGACAGTGTCCCCTTCGGTGCCTCTGTCTAGTATTTCCTGCGCACATGCGATTATAGGATAGGTTTCTGCTTGGAATACCGTCGCCAGTTTGCCCAAACTTAGGCTGAGATTGCAGTTGTCGCTATGTACCCCCGCTCCTGTACCGGTGTTCATTTTAGAACCATCCGTGTACCATACCTGGTTCTTCCCTTTGTGGGGTTTCATCCCACCTTTCCATTCCTCCCTACTCGGAATGTAGATCTTAAACTCCTTTTTGAGATTGTGAATGGTATGTATTTTGTCACATCCCATGTCCATCATCCAGTCAAGTTCCCTGTTTGGTCTTGTGTTTATGGTTTGTTTTACATCCGGAGTTCGTCGAGTGCCCCATACTTTTAAGCCTATGAATGGCCCTCCTCGCCTCTAGTTCCACTTCAATGTGTAAAGGGTGAGATTGAGCAGCGTTTCCATCGCCGCAGTTGGCGTGGTTCTAAATGCTCCTGTAATGGCCATGCAGGCAGTCCGCTGTACTTTGCTTAGGGCCTGTCTGTAAGTTGCCAGCTTGGTTCTGGTCCTCCAAACGATGCTCCCGTATGTGATCAGCGGTTTCATCATCATGGTGTATATCCATTTGATAACCTGGGGTCTAAGGCCCCATGTCTTCCCATAAGCAGAGCGACACATGCCAAATACTCTTAGAGCCTTGTAATTTGTGGTATTAGAGTTTATGTAGGTATTTGTTTTGTATAAATATAATTATCAAAATTGTTAAAATGAAAAATTTATTGCAGTTAATTATTGATAAACCCTAATGTATATTAGTTAGTCAATTGATGTTACGTACTGTTTACTTTGCTCTGATTGGTTGGACCGAGTGTTTGTGAAAGTTTGTGGTGGGGAAACATTGAGCTTGTAACTGTCATTCTGGACAGAATCAATCTGTTTTAAGCCGTCGAACAGTGAACGTGTCCTACCAATCTGTGTATTTTAAAATGATTGTTAATAGAATGATACATATGAAATTGTGTTGATCAAAGTGAATAAAATATTTATCCCTTGATGATGTGAAAAAATCAAAGTTCTAAGTTATCGAAAAAAAGATACGATCGTTTATGTCGCAAAAAACGTATATTTCGACACTCTCAAGGAAATCAAAATTCATAGGGTAGTTCCCGTTGACCCAGAATCCTGAAATTTGGCATAAAGCAAAGTCTTATAGTACAGATATAGGAATTTATCTGAAAACAGTAAAAATCTTAAAAAATCTTCGCAACTTCATTCTGGATTTGAATTGTTTACATAGGTAGGTTTGTACGAAACCCTCAGTGTATGAGTCCGACTCGCATTTGCTCAGTTTTTTTTCTACAAAATGTTACTGTAAAGTAATAAACGGTAAGTAATTAAATAAGTTTTGCATAAAAATTAGATTTTCATAATAAACTTTTATCATGCAGTATTGTACTGATCAAGATCATTCGAAAGAACTCAAGCACGATGGGGTTACCATGTTGCGCTCAATAGTTCCTGTAGCAACTATCCGACTACATCATCAGATCAGCTTCGTGATACCATATTAATGCATTGTTATTCAAGTTACGTAGGTACACTAACTTTCAGTACAATCGGTTAGGGATAACGTGAGATGACTGTTTCAAAATCTATTTGCAAGACATATACAAACATACATACATAGTCACAGACTATCATACATACATAGTCATAGACAAACATACATACATAGGTACATTGGAAGTTAAATAAAAGCTTGTAAAAATCCCAACTTTTTTAATATTATCGCGTCATTGCGATATTTACGAAAATTTCTTTTCGTCAATCATCATTTATTATTAAAAATAAATATTTATTTCAGGTACAGCTTAAAATTATAAAAATATATAAAATATATTTCTTAAATTCTCTAATTTAAAATCACAAAATTTAATAAATAAATAAAAATTGTACCATAAATTCAACAAATTTATAGCAGCAAAAAAAAATTGAGTAGCCCGTAGTAGTTTCTACAGTTTTTTTTAAGTGGGAAATTAGCCAACGATTTTTCTCGCTCTTTCGCGTCAGAATTTTACTGACTAAAACTTACTCCTGTTCCTTCTTTGCATTCGTTCCAGGGCCACGGGGTTAAGTTTTCATTTCTGAGCTTATAAACAATTTCCTGGCTTCAATGTCAATAAAAAACTCGAAGACGGTATGAAAATTTCTTTTTTTTTCACGGGGAATCAAATGAACGAGTGAAACCGGCCACCCCTCTGCGGTTCCGTCAGAAATCGTGTCTGAAGCGGTTTTTTTAAATTATTTTTTTCCAGCATCGCGATCTACTTTCTCTCGGCCCGTTTGAGAATTCTTGCAGGCTATCGAGCCTTTTGCTGTGTCTGTGTTAAAAAGATTTTGATCCTATCAATATTTGGGTGACATTTGACCTCAAAATTAAAAAAAATATATATATTTATTTATAGACTTGCGCTTGACTTTTATCGGTAAATGACTATGTGGTCCGTGTCCGTGTGACCGCTTAGTAAGAAGTAACCCATTCACTCTTGACTTAAAACACCCCAGGTTGTAGCTAATAGGAAATTCAGACAACGGCCTTAATTTAGAAAATAATATTTTTATGCCTTTCTTTTTAAATCAGCCTGCGTTGTCCCATAGGGAAAAGGCTTTTCCTATATCTTGCCAGCACTCTTTCTGTCTTTATTTTTTTATACATTGTTAACTTCCGCTGCCGGTTTCACCCGCGTGAATGACGGAAATTATCCTAAGGGAACTTATGGTTGGGATAAAGGGCATCTTAATTCAAATTCCAGAAGCCGAATGTCAAATTTCAGTTGTAAGCGAGGAGTTACAAACGTACAGACATACAAACTTTTGCCTGTATAGTGGACTACTAATGTGAAAAAGCGAAGTCATTAAAATAGGTATTACAATATAGATTCCGAATTAAGAGTTAAAATATCAAGGGAAAAAATCACAGAAAAAACGGTCCATTCTATTGGTTTTTCATTCTATATAATTATTTCCAACATACTTTTACGATCATATATAAAGGGCACGATTGCATTAAGTTTCACATTGATTTTATTGATGGATATCAAATAAAATCTGGTTGTTTATTCATCTATCCGGGTGCGACGTGGGCAGCCCTTCCCTACTTCAGCCTGGATGCTTTTCTCCGACATCTGCTACTTAAGTTATGGAGCGCAAATTTAAATTAACAAACAAAAAAATTGCAGGCATATTCTCTTTTTCCTTTTGTATTCCAGGGTCATGGGAAGTCTTTCGAAGAGTCCCGCAGCATAAATAACGTATCCAACTACGGACCTTTTTAAGAAAATATAAATTTAATATGCAGTGTACCTAAAACATGCAATATCCAATATTGAAATACTTAATCGCAACGAACAATATTGAACTTTGAAACCAATATCATAAACTTTATTTCAGATTGAAGTTATTGGAAAACTCGTAGCACAATACTAGTGTAGCGGAAACCGGACTATGTTACGTTGAATTAAGGTTTATTATTCCAAAGTTGGATCATTATGCAACTGTTTAATTTGAAATAATAAATAAATTTCCGGAAAAACCAACTCTATGTTGTACGTGACAAAGCTCCATTGCAGTATTTTTAATGCAAGTGGCCATTTAAAAATCGATTTATAATACACGAAGTTTATAGTCTATTTATAAAAGATTGAAATTATCTCAAATGATAAGTTTTCAATGAAAATCATTATTTTCATAGCAATCTTTTACAGCGCGGTAAATACCTATGTGATTAATACTCATCAATACCATACCAAAAAGCTCAAACAGTATGAAGAGTAAAGTGTAGTGTAGTGTAAAACACTTTCCGGTTACCGGTTGTAATTGCAATACTCAAATATAATTTGCTGATTTAATTTTTGGATAAACAAACATCGGGAAACTAAATAAAAGCTTGTAATTATTGTTTGGAAGTTGTCCTTTTTACGCTGCGTCCGCTACCGCCTGTCTGACCGACGCTAGTTATGTAAAAATTTCACCTTTTCTTTTGTCCACTAGTTTACAAAGCAGGAGAACATTAGTGCTGACTTCGACTTCTCCAACTAGTAGATCAACTAGTTGAACAACCCGTGGACAACTAGTTGGTAACCATTGTAGATATTGGATTGTAGGAATCTTACTTTTCTAGCTTATTGCGGTAAAACGTTTTTAATATATTGACTTATTTACTGCAGAGAGAACAATTTTTTTTTGTATGTAGCTAAACGCTAACATTTTCATTATTATAGTAACCGAATACCAAATAAATTGTAGGCAAGTTTTTTCTAAGTTTAGGTTTTTCTGTTTCCTTGCACGACAACGAAATCAGTCGCACTATCTCTCTAAATTATTTATTTGATAAGAAATCAATAATTATCTCCTAACGCTCGGAAGTGTCGGACTTTTATTGACTGACACCATACTTGGGTTTTCAGTGGGTGTCAGCAATGGGTAACTCAACTTCCAGCTGTCCGATATCCGTCCGGACCGAGCCCAAGTCGTCGACAGCCTGTAGTGTTCTTCGCGCTCCTCAAAGACATCTCAGCATACCGTAGGGACCCAGAAGGGATGATGCCCGCTATTGCTACAGGGATTTTCTGAAAAGGAAATTTGTAGTCCTAGAAAGGGCAAATGAAGCACACAGGTATGGTGTAGTTCCACCATAGAGCGCGAGAAAGCAATGGATTATTACCCATCTCAAATAAAAGCCCTGGTAACCTATCTCTAAATAAAGTTATAGTTATAACAGACAAAAAATTGACAAAACACACGATGACACACGCTGTGTTGTCAGTATACGTAACAAAAAACTGAAAACAAATCTTAAAACACAATCACAAACGTGAATGTTTACAGAGGGCTACCAAAAAATGACTGAACTATTTCAAAACGTAAAATGCACATGAAAATTCGCAAAACGCAGGTAGGAAAAGATGAGTTTTGTTTTTTTAACTATCACAAAACTAGTCCCAAACTAAACAGAGCTTGCGCTATGGGTACTAGACAGCTGATAATACTGTGGCATCCATAGAGGCCACACATATATTGCCATCGACTTATATTCTAGAGATAGATAAGCACGTTCATGGAAAATATTTGTCAAAATACTGAAAAGTTAAAACAAAAGTTCGCTGCGGCGCTACATTTACATTATGCCGTTTAACAGAACTATTAAACCATACAGCGCTAAGATAGCTTTTAGAGGATACTTTTCTCGCGACCAAAATGTCTTAAGCACCATGAATTTCGTGGCACTTACGCGTTTCGTTCAAAATAGTGTAATGTTCAAGGTGTATGGATTACACTACACCTGAGTCGATTGACGTGAGTGTTTGGCACGCGTAATCTAGTGCGTAGTACATATATATCGATGTATATTGCTAACTTGGATACTGGCAAGATATTATATGGTATTGTTGTTAAGGTTTATGTTTAAAAAGCTTAGGCGTTGATATTCGAAACAAGTTTTATGGAAGATGTAAAATAAATAAAAATATAGGCGGACGTAATTTTTATATAATACTATATATATATATAATAAAGTGCTTCATATAATATTTATAATATAATAATATTCTAAAACTATCACACAACGCCGTCTAGTTCCAAGCTAAGCAGAGCTTATCTTATGAGTACTAGACAACTGATAATCACAGAAGAAATGATCATGCTCATCACATAAACATAAACATAACGAATCCACGAGCTCCGGCATAGCAGCCAGGGTCACTAACCACTAGACCAACAGTCCAGTCGAAGTTGGAAACAAAACTAGATGAGCGCGTTGTGTCTACAAGTTTAAACATTCACGGTCCTGTCTTCGACTTGTCGACGATCCCGGCGGTTAGCCCTCTATTTAAAGATCCAATCCGAACTCTTGGGCTTATCCAAATATAAAGGTATTCCTATTGACAGAATTCTGTTAACATCCAAACCTTGTACAGTCCACAGAGCGCCAAAAATAACTTATTGAAATGTGGTGTTTATATTTTGGCTAGCTGCTGCCACAGGATTCGCCCGCGTGATATCAGAAAATTATCCTACAGGGAAAAAGTATCCTATGTGAAATTCTGTGACTTGGTCTACCCGTGTACTAAGTGTCATCAAATTTCTTCAGCCGTTTGAGTATGAAGAACTAATAAGCATACACCCACGCATACAAACGTTCCCTTATATAGGAGAAAGTTTGCGAGTGTGCGAAACAGCTGACAGAAAATAGTAAGAAATAAGTATAAGTCGCGTAGGTATGTGAAATATTGAGTTTGAAAAACTGGGCAAGTGCGAGTCGGACTCGTGCACTGAGGGTTTCGTACAAACTTACCTATGAAAACAGTTCAATTTCCGAATTGAGTTGCGAAGATTTTTCCGAATCGCAATAAAAGTTTTTTTTTTGTGACGTAACTACAAATTTGAAGTTTTCAGTTTTTTTCCTAAACTTGTGCTATGTGACTTGCTTCATGCCAAATTTCAGGATTCTAGATCAACAAGAAGTACCCTATGAATTTTGATTTCTTTGAGAGTGTCGAAATACACGTTTTTTGCGACTAAAACGGCCGTATCTTTTTTTCGGTGATATTTGATTTTTTTACAGCATCAAGGAACCGCAGACTTGATTATATATGGTTTTAATTTCAACTCGATACCTACACGCGTTCCCAAGATAAAGGGTCTTGACAGACAGCCAGACAAACGGACGGACAACAAAGTGATCCTATAAGGGTTCCCTTTTTTTCCTTTTGAGATACGCAACCTTAAAAACACGTAAAAATAAGTAGGTATTATCTAAAACAAAAACTTATGTAGTAAAAATTTTTCAAGACCTTAGTATGTGGTTTTAATTTCAACTCGATACCTCTACGCGTTCACGAGATAAAAGGTCTTGACAGACAGACAGACAGACGGACGGACAACAAAGTGATCCTATAAGGGTTCTGTTTTTCCTTTTGAGGAATGGAACCCTAAAAATAAGTAAAAGTCACGTAGATATGTGAAGTATTGAGTTTAAAAAATAATTTTCTTCTTTTGTTTCAATGGACGCCATTGTACCACTCCGATCAATCTGCATGCTTTTTCCAACTGTGTCGTGAATTTTGTTCGACTGTTAGTTGATCTTCCGGTCAAACTAAATTCATGTGAATTTCACATGGAGCGACTGCTGGTATTACCATGTTAGATTTAGAAAAAACAAAATGGATGTTCAGAAAAGTTAATGTTTTGATTGACCATCTCTGCATAGCTTTTTTTTCACAACTGTCACCCAACGCCATCTAGCCCCAAAACAAGCACAGATTTAGTTATGAGTCTTAGACAACTGATAAACATACTTATATATTTCTAAATACTGTATGTATTTATTTTAACATTACACCCAGACACAGAACAAATGATCGTGCTCATCATACAAACATTTGTCTTGGGTGGAAATCGAACCCACGACCTCTCACTTACTACTAGATCAACAGGCTAACGCAAGATTTAATATTTTTATTTTATAGAGAGACCTACGAGTTGTAGGTTCCGGTTTCAAACCCAGCCAAGCGCATTACTTTGTGTTATTTATTTCATCACCACTGCTCTCAAAACGGTGAAGGAAAACATCGTGAGGAAACCGGCATGTCCTAGAACCAAAAAATCGAAGACATGTGACATCCACCAACACGCACTGGGCCCGCGTGGT
Organism: Mythimna pallens; assembly: GCA_961205895.1. Taxonomy (NCBI): domain Eukaryota; kingdom Metazoa; phylum Arthropoda; class Insecta; order Lepidoptera; family Noctuidae; genus Mythimna; species Mythimna pallens. The sequence goes on from OY540824.1 coordinate 6,252,328, forward strand.
GGATTACGGCCCATTCCCTCTCCTAGAGAGAAGGCCTGAGTCCCAACAGTGGAAACATTATAAGGCCGACTATGCTGTTTGATGCTAACAAAATTTTACACAAATTGGTAGAGTTTAAGAGGAGTTCGGTGACAAACACACGTAGGTACAAAATAATTATATATTTAAAGATAGTATGGTTACTGTTTTAAAAGCGAAGCCTTAACTTATGAGCGGATCAAACTGTTGGAAAGAGTGAGAATATCACAGGATACGGAAACTTGAAAATTCTTGAAAGCTTCTTCTCAAGTTGTAAGAAATATCACGATACCTTCGGGGCAGTAACTCCTCCGGGAAATTAGTTAGATGCAGCAGGTACTGATTACTAGGTTCTAAGAAGAAGGTACTACGTATTTCCTTACTTAGTAATGGAGAAAAAGTAATTAGTGGTCCCCTTCGTAACTGCAGAAAAATATTTGTGATCAACCAGAAAAAAGGTGTTAATTTTATTTTTAAATTTTGCTCAAATAAATGTCCAAATGCTTCAGAATTCCTTAGAAAAAAAATTGTTTTTATTCCAAGGGCATTTGCAACCATTTTATTAATTGTACTAGTCTGTTACCTGCAATCTGTATAATACTTAGGCAATGTACAGAATACCTAAAACGTGTAGGTAATGTATAATATATTATCTATTTTATACTTTGGTTATACAACGCAACGGTAACGTGTATAAAAACGAGAGCAGGGCCAGGTGACGTAATTTTAGGGTAGCCCGATATAGACAGGTTAGTTTACAAGGCTAATTAGGCTTTCGTGGTTATTTTTTTATAACCATCCGGAAAAAGAAACCTTACGTTAAATCCCGCAGACAGAAATAGGACCTAGTATGTTTGATGCACGTGCTCCAAACATAATGTTCCATTAATGCTAAAATGTACTTAAGAGGATCCTTTCTAACTCGCCTATCGTCAACATCTAGTATGGTTTAAAAGCTTGTTGATTCATCTAACGCAATCCAACGCGATGTTTTTTCGAAAAGGCTACGCGAAAAAAGAGAGATAACGTCATAAAACTCTGTTAGCATTTGGTAATTCCGTGATTTACTCGAATATTTTACAAAACTAGTTCCAGGAAATAAGTGTTTTTTTTAAACTCTTAAAAGTTTTTGAAAAAAATTGTCGTCGTTCAGAATCTTGATTAAATTTGCAAAGCTTTTATTGTTATACTTTTTTTACTTTTTTAATTTTTGAGTAAATTATGAAGTGTAAGTTCATGCAAAATAGCAGATTTTCAGAAGTCTTTACTGGATTAGTTTTACACTAATTTATATATTGATTTCAATAGAAGCCTAGATAATATCCACAAAATGCTTTCAAAAATATACTACTATACATGCACTATGTTTCCAAAATATTTAATAAAAAATATACAATACTGTCATAATCGCGTATGAGCGGTTGTGTGAAAAACAGTGAAAATGTATGTCGAGTTGCATCCCCTTAAGTCACAGTTTTCGTATAAACTAAACATAACCTTCCGTAGCAAATATGAAGGTTTAATATTCAATATTGAAGAACAGACTTTGTCCAATCCGTACACAGTGTAGGCACGATGGGTGAGGATTTATACGTGAATGCGAATAAATGTTTTCGCATTGTCCGGTCGATGAAAACCGTTTGAGGTGCACGGAGAAACTAAAATTTGAAAAAATACTAGAGCATTTTGTTTGACTGGAACCGGGAATTGAAATAAATCCGATTTGCTGGAATCGAGTGCGGCCGAGCGTTTTGAAATACAGATATTGGATGTTTGTACATCTAAATAAGGCATTTATTTTGTTGGCTTTGTTAAAATTTTAGTGGTGATTTTGTTATGCATATTTTAGACTTTAGTGATCACGACTTTATTATACCTACTGTCCATTACTGTCCTGTGAAGATAAACACCTTTTGTTTTTTTTTGTTTGAGAAATCCTCAAATAACTTCTCTCGATCTAGGTGGAGCGAGAGGGAGTGTTAGAAATTAACTGACTAAAACCCACCAGTTTCTTCAGTTTCCCTTTGCGTTCCCAGGGTCATGATAACTTTTTCGAATAATCTCGTTACCCTAGTAGGCATTGGCCCTATAGGGCCTTGTGGTGTATTTGCTATGTGAGTAGCCTCAAGCATAGCGACATGATGTATTTTACACCTGTGAGCGGTTCGCTAGTGCGAATATATGCGCGTTTCTGTGTTGGTGAAGCGTAATAAACTCCAATAAGCTGTACAACACAGCCCCTTTAGTTTTACTGACATCTCCTCATCACGTACACAACAACTCAACATTTTGTTCGCGACTTCAAATTAAGCAAAAGCGTGTTTTGGCCCCAACGGGCAACTCGATGATTACATCCTTTAAAAACAAAAATTTTAAAAACAATACTTTCTTATATAAGATTTATTAGCGTTTAAGTCTGGCATTTAGACCGCGGCTTGCAGGACACTTTTTTGATTTGTATGTTTACAGTAATAAATATTACTGTAGCGATCAAAAGGTTAAAGTCAAGATATTAGATTGACGTTTAGGACTACAGTGCGTTCTACGTTAGTGATCAGTCCTCCTTTCCCTCGCTGCACTTAAGGCAAAACGTGAGACTGACAAACTATGTCAGCAATTTTTAATCTCACAAATGGTACGTACTGACAAATACGTCAAAGGCAAGCTAAAAGTCACTAATCACAAACCCTTTATAAATCTGTCGGAAGCAATTTCAGATGATCAGATATTGAACTTTACTCTTGAATCATGTCAAGTAGATGAGAAATTCTTCGATCCAAGTTACCTTTAAGCCCGTTGCAGTCAACTTGAAACGGGATGACTCGGGACTTCATTTGCGGATGCAATTTCTCAAAGACGTACGTAGGTACAACGACGTACGACGACATAAATTCAGGCGGTGGAATTACTTGTGTTCAGAATTTTTTAGTACTAGTTTTGGTATACAATAACGTATTAAGCAAGATACCGTTTCAGTTACTGCTAAAATTAGGTGTGCACTTAATAAAACTTGTACAAACTGTCAATAAAAATGTTGATTATGAGAGTCAAAGCTCAAAAAAAAAATTTTTTTTTCGTATAAATCTACATGGGCACTTATAAAACGTCAGAAGCTAGTGCACGATTTTAATTGGTTGTTTCCTAAGGAAAAGAAACGGCATGAAACACCATGATTACTCTTAAAAAAAACGGGTTGCTTTGAAGTGTTATATCTTTGGATTGACTTGGAATTATAAGTTCAAATTAACTTTTTAATAAAGGTACGTTATGTTAAAGTACGTACTTTAAATTATGTATTTATTGGTTTCTTTGTGTTTTGTATTTTCTGTGAAATCGCATTACTTATAACCATTTTTGTATGAAATTTAAGAAAAATCGCATTATTACCCGACTGCAAGAAGGGCTATGTTTTTCGAATAAAAAAAAAATCAAACAATGTGTCTAAGCGTTATGCAATATTGATGATGTATACGGACTTAAAACTGCTAATGAATAGGATGTCTCTTTTTGTTTAAATCACTTTCACGTGGGAAATTTTATCTCACAAATTTTTATAATTTTTTCTCAGGGCGGCTACAAGAAAAAAATTACCCGGTACTGGTTGGATACTGTTTTTTATATTTGTGTTTTATTTTTGAAATATTTAAAAATGTTTTTAGTTGACTTATGTAAGTGAAATAAAGAATACTATAACGATAATAATTAATAGGTAAATAAACAAATAATTATTAAAAAAAGCGAGCGGAAGATCTCGTTGGACACACAAGCCATGCAGCACATATTTGATGTGCATCTAATAAGCAGCCTAATAAACCTAATTACGATAATTAGTAGTAATAGGATAGTAAGATTACGATATCAAACGGGGCACAAGTTAAACCTAATTTGACCAATCAGGAGCTGTCTGATCAATGGTTATTGAGCTCCGTTCAATCTGCGTCGGATTACACGCAAGTATAATCTTCGCCCTTGTAAGTTACGGCAGCCGTGATATTGCAGGCAAGCTTGTGGAAACACGCTAAGTAATTGGTATATGTCCGCTCGACTTACATTCTATGGGATATTGGTGTATTGGCAAGCTGTAGCAAGTCAGCTTTCGAGATTATCCGTGCATCGGTTGACGGCATGAATAACCCCGTTTACACCCACGTTTTGCTTTAAAAGTATGCATGTAGAAGATTTTGGAAACCGTCACTTGGGATCACAGTCAAGCACTAGTTTATATATAACTTGCTTCGGTACCTTCAAACTGTAACGATGAAATATCTGTATGTAGGTCATACAAATATTCGTTCATTTTGGGGATCGAACTTGCGACACACCGTGCAGAAGCTTAACTATTGCGTCGTCTTATAATACTTATTGAGTTAAGGTCGACTGTGTTCAAAAATACAAGCGATAGCTTAGTTCAGGAACCTGTATCAGGAACTTCTGCGATTAATGTGTCTTGAAATTATAATATTGTGAATGATTATTTTGCTACCAAAAAAAAAAAAATGTTTTTTCAAAGTAAAGTAAAGTAAAGTTTTGGTCATTGCAATTTACAAGAAAATACCATCACCTGTCCTGCTGACTGCTACCAATTTCTTTTTTCTTCAGGTAAAGTTTAAAAATATAAACCGGCCAAATGCGAGTCGTACTTGCGCACGAAGGTTTCTGTGCCGTCCGTAGAAAAAAAACACGTTCGTTGTATGGGAGCCCCCTTCAATATTTACTTTATTCTGTCTTTTAGTATTTGTTTTATAGCGGCAACAGAATTATTATTACATCAACTGTAAAAATGTTAGCTGTCTAACTATCATGATTCACGAGATACATGGCCTGGTGATAGATGGACAGGTAGATGGACGGACAGCAGAGTCTTAATAATAAGGTCTCGTTTTACCCTTTGGGTACGGAAATCTAAAAACTAGACTGACATGACTGACGCTCCCTCATACTCCTTCATTTCGCTCCCTCCTCGAATTATGTGAAAGTCTGCTAAATCGTAGAGTTTGCAGCACCGGGTGCCGCGCGATACCCGGAGACGCCTTTGTGTACCTCTTTTATTTTTTCCGTCTTACATTTTTCACTCAAGGTTTCATCTGTAATGGATTGTAGTACAAGCTTTCCGTACAAAGGTTTCAGCTAGAGATGAGACGAGGCGTTCGATTTTAAGAATGCAGGTTACATACTGGGTCTATGTCGAGAATTGGTTTTCTGTATTTTTACTTTTATGTTTATTTATTTATAATAAGCACACCAACAGCACTGTCACTTACAATTCGAATAGACTTATATCTAAAATCATCATTTCAGTAGCCATGCAAATAACAGGTATGCATGGCGTGACATTGACATTATGAATTTTAGAGACAAATAAAAAGTATGTCCAGTAAAACTAAATCTACAACACTACAAAGGCAAAACCAACCGATCTATACACCACTAGCTTTTAATTAGTACAAATACATAAAGAAGGGCTTATTAGAGAAGGTCTGGTTATTATTTAAGTAAAGTTTCAATAAATAATATTCATAAACAGCAAAGTTATTAGCGTTTGTTTATATCCTAAAAGTCACTGAATTTATGGAAACATTGTACAGGCTATTAATTTATGAATGAATGTTATATGAAGATGATAATGGAAAAACACTGCGCGTAGTATTTTCTAGTGGCAATTAGACAAATCGTGGACTTTTGGGATTTCGTTTTTTGTTACTGTTTCTGTTTCTGTTTTTGAAACGTTTATTTCAAATAGATCAATTACAGGCACTTTTGAATTGTCAAAATGTCGGTCAGTCAAAAAAAAAAACAGTGAAGCTAAATTGCACGTTCCAAAGCGTAGAAGAACGTGCAAGAAACTCCATGGATACTCTTTTAAATCATATTATGAGTTACATAAATCGTGGTTACATATTTCTTGTTGCTTCTAATATGTGAGCACAATGTAGATAATGTAAATAGAATAATAAAAACTGATTAATTTTGATTTGATAAGAGATGAGTAACGGGTACGGATAGAGCCCCATTTTTTTGTACTAATTAAAAGATAGGGGTGTATAGACGAACATTGTTCGTACTGTTTATATATGCAGCATCTGTATAAAGCGAAACTCATGGAGAAGACATCAATAGAGTAATCTGTCAATTATTACAGTTATGTCGTTTCGAGAAGAAATTAAATCCGTCTTGTGTAGTTCGCCGTCCGCTTGTCCTATAATGACCGATCTCGAGTCGACGACGGCGCGTAGTATTTTACGCGCGCCTCAAAGAGATGACAGCAAACCGCAGGGCCGTTACCTGCTAGTGCCATGAGGAAAAGTATGAAAGGGATACTCGTGGTCCTAGAAACAAAAGGCTTCTGAAGGAACATAGGTTTGCTTTTAGTCAGTAAAAGTCTGACACGCCCTGCCGCAGTCTCACCCAACCTAATTTATATTTTCTTAATTTTGAGATGACTTATGATTACGCCATTGTTGTAAGAAAAATTTTAGGAGTTACATGAAGAATTTCTTAGGGTGTTTTTAATATCGTGCAGATTTTATCACGCTTGCGGAATTGCTTCGCATGCGGGGCTGCTGCCCGATATCACGCCCCGCATCCCGCGTGCGTATTCCACGCATTACAATAATTACTTGGATGAAAAGGACATTTGTGGAGGCTACGCGTGCGGAGTAATCTCGCACGCGTGATGAATTCCGCACGATATTAAAAACCCCCTTTGATTGGTGACTTGCATGTATTTTACCGGAAAACCCTAAATTGCAGTTTAGTTGTTATATCTCACTAAAGCAGGTTGGTTTTAGATGTATGTGCAAATTTAACGTGAGTAAACACACACAATCAAGAACAAACCGTCTTCGTGAGACAGGAAAACTGTACCGAAAGAAACAATTAGTGTTACGAGTTGTTCGTAGCAGGGGCCTACGGCGTAGCGTTCGTAGCGGTAACGTTAGCTACGCCGTAGTCGCGCGTAGTCAACCGTGCTACACTGATTAAAATAGCTACTGGAACAGTATTATCTTGTATTTTTTTGAGGTAAAAAAATATCAAATAACTTTTTGCACCGAGACTGAAGCGGAATGTCAGACTTTCACGGACTAAAACCCACCTATGTTCCTTTAGTTGTTCCTGCGTTGCCTGACTGTTATAAATAACCTAGCATCAAGGAGAAACGTGTTTATGAACAAATAAATTGTAATACAAATTGTGAAAATGCCGCATTAAAGTTTAAATATAACTTGTCATATTATATACGTATGGAAGGACGCAAGACTTATAAATAAACACAGGATAACAAACAATATAAACCTTTGTCATAAAGTGAAAACTCAATATCGAGAACACTCAACAAACAGTTGGTAAGAGAGACAAGGAAAACACAAAACAAGAATCCTTGTCCCGTTCATTTTAATAATGTCTTCTTCGAAACATAACCTCGGTTTTAAAATTAAATAAATTATCGCAAAAGCAAAGGAAATCGGTGGTCCTAGAACGCAAAGGGCAACCGAAGGACACTGGTGTGGTTTTAGTCAGTAAAAGTCTGACACGGCTTCTCGTTCCGCTCTAAAGCAAGAGAAGTCATTGGACCATTATCCAACTCAAAAAAGTGAAATATCAAATAATAATAATAATAAATATTAATTTGATCCAATAAAATCAAGTTACACACAAGATCTAAACAATCTCAGGTTATCGGTACATAGTAATAGAAACTTGTGTACAAAATTTTTGTCAATTTTAGTCTGTGCAAATATATTTAGTTGAGACCATTTGAACCCCAAACTAGGCAAGGAAGGCCTGTATTTTGGATGTCCATAAATTCCTCCTAAATAACTTCTTTGTCTTACTTACTAATTTATAACATTAATGTGTATTTTTACACGTTTTTTTTTGTTGTAGGTAGGAAAATCATCCAATGATATTCCCCGCTTTTGGTCGAAGCGCGACGGCGAGATAACCATTGCTCGCTCGAGATCCTGGCGGCTGGGGCGTGAGAGCCGTGCCCTCACGCGGGCATGTGCGGCCTCCTCCTTTACTAGCATAACTGCCTCGCAGGAGGCGACCGCCTGCCACTCTTTCTCGCTTCGGACCATGTCCTGTACAAAGGCCCAGCGCGAGAGATCGTTGCCGCCGATCTCCCCCACGAGGACACGGCGGTGTTCTGCCCAGGCGGGGCACACCTCTATCGTATGTTCCACCGTGTCATTTTTACACTCTGGATCTTAAAGTTTGACCATATGCTATTCTTATTGCTATTGTTATAGTATTCATTAAACCGCAAAACAACGATGAAGCTATTTCCAAGTTTGTTTAGGTACTGCAGTGAATGCAATATCAAATACGTCATGTTCGTTAATGTCTGTTTAAAAAATAACTTATCAAGAATCACTTTCTGGAAGGAGGCCAGGTTTTAGCTGAGGAGTTTTATTGACATTTTGCGAAATAATTTAACCGGATGTCATCATCATCATCTTCCTGCCCTTGTCCCGTCTAATTTGGGGTCGGCCCAACACGTTTTTTTCTTCCATTCTATCCTGTCAACCGTCATGCTATCACTAACTTCCGTTTTTTCATATCACTGTTCATACAATCCATCCATCTTTTCTTTGGCCTCAAATCCGCATGTATACTCTTAGCACTTTTAGTAGCATGCGTTTCATCTTTCCACTTTACATTACCTTACCAAGACAAACGATTTCTCTTCAACTTTTCAGTCACTGGCACCACTTTTAAACTTCCTCTAATAAACTCATTTCTCACTTTATCCATTCTCGTCACACCACACATCCATCTCAACATTCTCACCAATATTTTAATCGGATGTTGTGAAAACAGAAAATATCATATGTTTATCCAACTTCATTTTGCTTCATTTTTCTTTCATATGAAATGTGGTTTTACGGGAGCAATGGCCGTTGCAAAATAAAATGTAAACCGTTTCAATAATAAATTGGTTCTTTGTAGCGGATGATTGCTAGTTTAATCCTCCTAGGATTATAAATGTTTTAGATTTGTGAGTTTGTTTATTTGAGTGATTGTGTATTTGGATAGAAAATATGATTTTATAAAACACTATAGCTTCCGCCAGCGGCCTTGTCCGCCAGAAAGTAGGTTATTTAATACAAACTTTGGACCCCCGTTTCATTCCCTTAGGGAGTATATTTTGAAAAATCTTCTCTTAGTGCTCGCTTATGTCATAAAAGGAAACCTTGTGCAAAGTTTCACGCTTCTAGTCCCAGTAGTTTCGGCTGTGCGTTGATATGTCAGTCAGTCAGTTTCTTTTTTTATATATTATATAGATAATACTTTTGAAAAAAAAAGCACTTTCACAAAGTACCAGGAGACCAGAATCATGAAAATGTACCTTCGACAAAATTAAGAGTTTGTTCGTGTATTTTTGAACATGCTAATCTCTGAAACTGCCCGTCAGAATTGCTAAATTAATAATAATATAATATATTCCACAACGCAATCTAGTACCAAACTAAGCAGAGCTTGTGCTATGAGTAAAAGACAACTGAGAAACATACTTATATATTTCTAAATACATGCATATTATAGATAGATTACACCCAGACAAATAACAAATGATCGTACTCATCACACAAATATTTGTCTTGGGTGGGAATCAAACCCACGACCTCTGGTATAGCAGTCAGGGCCATTGACTATTAGACCAACAGGTTAGTCAACTGTTGATTATTTTTGGTTTTGAGGTTTTGATATCTCAAGTTTCAATTTAGGTTATATGCTACTTAACTTTGCGCTATAAGCATTGGGGGTCGAACAAAAATAAAGTAATAAGCCAGAAAGAACACAAAGCGAAATGTAAGTAATAACACTGGCGGGTGAAACCACAGACAACTAAGCTTTCCCATTGCTAATATTAGTAGGATTTTACATTTTACATTTCTCTTTTTTCTCAATTGACTGGCATGTTGGTGAAGTGCAGAGACGGCAAACCTAAAAAAAATAAGGTAATATATAAAATAAAGGTGGACATGACGTGCCGCCAAAGAATCTTGACTTTGTAATTTATTTACTAAACACTTTATGCACAAAAGTATGGCGGTGGACTTAATAAACTATCTACACATATATCTACACTAATAAAGTCAAACAGTTGGTTCAAATCGACAATTGGAAAACATTAAAGCTGTGATGACACTACTACCAACTTCTTACGAATTAGCTCCTGAATTTAATGGACAAACTTTGAAACTAAATGCTATTAACTCCGCAATTTGAAATTCGTATGTTTACAGTTGTTTGTTAATTTAATTAAATAATATATAAAATTACTGTGATTATTGCAGTATCAAACTGGCGTGTCCGAATTTATAATACCTCGTGCCCCCACTGTCACGTGTGCCAAACGTACGCCATCCCGCCATGACTTCTATGCTGGAGGTCGTGGGTTCGATTCCCACCCAAGACATATATTTGTGTGATAAGCACGATCATTTGTTCTGTGGGAGTAATTTATAATATGTATTTAAGAATATCTATGTCAGATGTCTAGTACTCACAGCATAAGCACTGCTTAGTTTGGGACTAGATTGCGGTGTGTGATAGTTGTGGAATATTATTTTATAAAAAAATCTGAAGTCCACGCTGACGAAGTCGCGGGCAGAAAGCAAGTTACATATTTGAAGTAATTGTTATTCCAAATAATGCATTACTGCAAAAGATATGTGCGCCTTTTATCATAGAGCTTTTAAGCCTCTTACGTCCCGTTTGGTAGCTATTACGTATTCATATATACGTGTCAAATCTTGTATGAATACGTAATAGCTTTAATTTAATTAATATGGGAATTTCAATATTCGGCCATTTTCACGGTTCATAACACACGCTTTAATCTTACCCTTAAATAATGTTTGTAACAAAATGATTGCAGTAATTCTCGAATGTATAGTCACCAGCATAAATACTACACTTTCGCAATATTTGAGAGTACAAATCTCCTGAAAATATTACTTTGAGATACGATGATACAAGGTCCATTCGCTGCGTTATTTTACTTTTTTCTTTAAATATCTACTGAGTTATCAGGCTTTTTGGTTTCGAACGGGTATTTTTTTCTATTTTTAGGGTTCCGTACCTGAAAAGGAAAAAACAGAGCCCTTATAGGATCACTTCGTTGTCCGTCTGTATGGCTGTCTGTCAAGACCCTTTATCTCGGAAACGCGTGGAGGTATCGAGTTGAAATTAAAATCATATCCTAGGTCTGCGGTCTCTTGAAGCTGTGAAAAAATCAAACTTTTGAGTTAACGAAAAAAAGATACGGCCGTTTATGTCGCAAAAAACGTGTATTTCGACACTCACAAGGGATTCAAAATGCATAGGGTCCTTCCCGTTGACCTAGAATCTTGAAATTTGGGATGAAGCAAGGTCTTATAGTATAGATATAGGAATAAATCTGAAAACTGTAAAATTTTAGCTACGTCATAAAAAAAAACTTTTTTTACAATTCGAAAAAATCTTCGTAACTCAATTCGGGAATCGAACTGTTTTCATAGGTTTTTTCATAGGTCTTAGTTTGTGCGAAACCCTCATTGCGCGAGTCCGACTCGCACTTACCCTTTTATTTTCTTTATAGATATTGTGTTTATAGTTACTATTATGGTTTTTATTTTATTGTTGTTGGTCCTGTGCGTAAATAATTTACTTTCTTTCTAAATATATGTGAAATAGGATGATCTCCAAAAAAATATTAGTTAAATTAGATGTCATGATGCCCAGTAAAATGAGACTCTGAGTGATCTTCACTCTTTTACCGATAAAAGAGTGAAGATCACTCAGAGTCACCAATCAACCGAGTTTCAAACCTTGATGTAGCAACTACGTTCAAGGTTTTCCATTACCTCCATCGACACAGTACTGTTCATGTTGTAGTCGATGCTTCTCGAAATTGCTGAGTGACAGCATGGCGTGTTAGTGCATCGCTCCAGTTTACAGAACAGAACCATCACCTTTAAATTGAATACTGATTAAATGTTTTTTATTCATACTGACCTTTTGATTTCCCTTTAAACATCAAACGGAATCGAAACTTTAGTTGTTAATGCCTGGAAAGCAAATGGGTTTTTCAATTAACTTTTATAACAAGATTTCTAATATGTAAATTGTTCTTTATACTTAGCATTTGATTGAGTTAAAGTTTACGTGCACACTAAGTGCTTGCATCAAAAATCGTTTTATGTGTCTGGCGTAAACGTACATATGTATAAAACAACGTTGTTCCCAAAAAGGGACATAGGTGTGTAGTGAAGTATGGCACGATAGAGCGAGAGAAGACATTAAATGATATCCCACCTTAAAAAAAGTCATCTTTAAATAATTTTCAGACTGTCGCAAATCAAACGTACATATGTTACGCGCTGAACGCAATTAGTGATTCCTTTTTAAGCAACGGCATGAATATCAATTGATGATTAACACAAGTTAAATCTACTGTTAAAATATAAAAGCCGATTTATTCAGTTCAAAATGCAATGTATACAATTCTTTTGAAAGTATTAAATGATGCAAACGAATGAATGAAGAGTTCTATCAAAAATACCATCAGAAATACATATAGTGATATATGTTTTTCTGATGTTAATATATGAGTTATTTGTAATTTTAAATGATACGTAGAAATCAGATCGGTATTTACACATATTTTGCAAATATGAAAAGCGCATTAAAAATAGAACTAATGAAAACCTGGTAAATATACGTGTATTTATTTACTGACAGCGGAGGTGTTTGCTCGTTTTGAAATATCCGTGTTTTGGTTTTCATGTCATTTATTGAAAGCTGTATTTTTAATCCCCGACGTTCTGTCTGGCTGTTGCGTGTCTGTATGTGGCACCTTAAGGGTGGAAAACGACATGACTCGCGTACGGAATTTAAATTAAAAATATTGCGTTCGTGTGTTCTGTAAATTCATGCGGCACTTACCAGCAGGCCTAGCCAAGTTATGACCTTCCGTTTCGATTCTCTTTCGTCAATCGCCTCGAGTCGGCAACGCCTCCGATTCCTTTGTTCTGACCACGTAACTGAGCGTTAAGATGACGTCATTCCCATACATTTGAAGTTTTCTACTATTGTAGATTACCAACTTAAACCACCTTAAAACACCTAAATTATCCAGGTGTCTTCAAGGCTAGAGTGAATTGGCTCTTAGTGAGGTGAGGCGCACTAGTTTATACTAGTGCGCCTCACCATCAACGATTGCATCACTGCTTACCTTCAGGTGGGATCGCAGTCAAGCACTGGTTTATATCAATTTATTAAAACAATATAATAGTCTGGGTGTCATGTGTATGAAAGTTACCATGTTTGTGAATGCACCCACGATACAAGAGTCATTCGTATTCGGGCAGTTTCTTTTTTTTAATAAAAAAGTAAATATTCATTCTACTATGTACCTCAATAAATATACTGTTTTATTTGTAAAATCTCGAACAATGGTAGCGCAGTGTACATTGTGTGCGATGCTTCACGCTGATCGCTTCTGATTGTTGCTGCGTCACTGTAATTATGCGTCACTTTTCACACATGTCGTTGACAGTTTATTCAACATATGCCACTATTATCAGCTTTGTTTGTTCGTTTCATTGTTCGAGATGAAAAAATACCAATATTCGTGTATTTTTGCATCGTCAATAAAATTATCTATAAACTAGACAAGTGTGAACTTTCTATCAAGAGAGAGTAGCTTACCTGCTGGCCCGTGTACGGAATAGCAACAAAAGCATTCTGAATGCAATAGTTGCCTTGTGTTGTACCAAATAAATTCATTTTTTCTCTTTTTTTTTTTAATTGATATAAACCAGTGCTTGACTGCGATCCCAACTGAAAGCAGTGATGCAATCATTGATGGTGAGGCACACTAGTTTATTAAGAGCCTATTCACTCTAGCCTTAAATTCACCTAAATTATAGTTAGAGGGGAAAACCGCAGCAGTCAAATTGTTCCAGTCCTTCGATGTACGCGGTATAAACGACGAAGCGAAACGTAGAAAGGAGATGGCGGAATCAAGTCATGCAATTCCCGCGCAAACTTTCCAAAATGCAACCTGTGAAATACCAAAAGGCTGGCTACCCTGCGCCTGTGCTCGAGGCTTTGTAGATTGGACTTAACCAAATCTGGATCTACAATTAGCCTCTTTCTTAAGCTGTTCGTTTTGACTGTCCCTTTCAAAGTGGGCCATGTTTTTTCAGTAAGTATGGCCAGTAATGGAAAATAAAAATTAAAAAATATGTGCTAGGTTATATGGATCTATGCCATCCGAAATAAAGTTATTATTATAAAGTTAGCTAAAAATTTAACTTGTTTGCTTGTAAAATTTATGACGGATTTACACCCCAATTGTCTTTTTAATAAAAAAAAAGATGGAAAGCACTAATGTATCTAAATATTCAATCAAAGTTTGCAAATTAAATTGATTATTCTGTAGTGACACACGTACGTCACATAAAAGTTTGATTGACTGTTGTTTCAAAGAAATCTTATTACAATAAAATATTGAAACATCACTTGAAACTTATTTAAAATGATTTTTGAGAGCTTCTTTACGAAAATTGCATTTTCTATTATTGTGTTCAACTATCCTTAGAGACACTGTGTTTTAATTTTAATAAAGTGTATTTACATCGATAAAGTGTTGAATCGTGCTTGCATGGCTGTTTTGAGTGAAGGCATTTCTTTATTTCTTATCTTCTATGGGTAAAACCTACCATAATATACTCAAAAACTATTGGACCGATTTTAAAAATTCATTAACCTATGAATTGTACTTTGTGTGTGTGTGTGCGACAGTGACATGAGCTATATATTTTTCAATACACTTACTCGAAAACACGCTACTATCCCTATGGCTATTAGACACGCAATTCACTGTTTTCGAAACTAGTGCGAAAATTACTGGCGGTCGCCTTCGACCCAATTTATTGTATTTATGGTTAGGTACTAAACGACCGGCTCCATAATACCCTCGCCTACGGCTCGGGCGCCTCGGTCGCAATGATAGTTTTTCTCCACTTGTATCAAAATAGTAGTAACTGAAAGGATTTTTTTCATAAAGAACGTGGAACTAGTTCCCTCAAGCACTACTAGCAAAATCTGAGTAATAATCCTACATTTCTCGAATCGTTTAACTTAACCGACCAAGACGAACAAACACTAAGAAATTGCATTTTATTTTATTACACGAACGTTTTGCAGTGTCAGTGCCCGGAGCCAACCTTTTCTGCGAGCGTGAACTATGTTGATAGACCTCTTTACTCTCGCAAATGAGCGGCGGAGCCTTTGAACCGCGCTTTCAAATAAATTTAATATACCTATAAAAATTATTTACTAACTTTCCATATTTCTGAGGCAAAGTGTTTGGCGACATTACATTACTACCTCGAGAATGGTAAATAATTTAAGATTTTTTGCTGCGTTACTTTGATATTTTATCATCTATTTGCAGAAATGTATTTGCCGTATTTGTGGATTGGTAATTATATTCTGGAGCAGTGGTGACCGAGTAGTAACCGCCCCGACTTACGAGCTGTAGGTTCCGGGTTCAAACCCAGCCAGGCGCATTACTTTGTGTAATTTTTTTTTCATCACCACTGCTCTTAAAACGGTGAAGGAAAACATCGTGAGGAAACCAGAATGTCCTAGAACCAAAATTTCGATGACATGTGACATCCACCAACACGCACTGGGCTCGCGTGGTGGATTACGGCCCATTCTCTCTGCTACAGAGGAGGCCTGAGTCCCGACAGTGGGAACATTATAAGGCTGACTATGCTAATTATATTCTACTAGCAACATATCCCACGCGCTTCGTACGCGTTTTAGAAATTTTTGAAATACTCGGCTTTTTTACAATTCCGTACCTCCTAAAAGGAAAAAATGGAACCCTTCTAGGGTCACTTTGTTGTCCGTCTGTCTGTCTTTCAAGACCCTTTATCTCGAGAACGCGTGGAGGTATCGAGGTGAAATTAAAATGAAACCATGATTTCCTGATGGCTACAACCCGGGAATCTTTAAGTCAAGAGTGAATAGGTCACTTCTAGGTAAGCGCTCGAGAATACAAAAAAAAAACATACTCAGGTCTGCGGTTCCATGAAACTGTGAAAAAATTAAACAGTTCCTAAAACACGCTCCTAGTTCCAGTAGTTTCGGCTACTCGTTGATATGTCAGTCAGTCAGTTTCTTCTTCTTAAACCTTCCGCATGAATCACTGTCTATTTAATTGATGAAAATTGCTTAAAAATCCGTTTAGAAGTTTTTGAGTTTATCGCGTTCCTATAGACAATCAGTCGCGTTGGGAGAGTACTTTCCGATTATATAATCTACTATTTGCCCTC
This sequence comes from Mythimna pallens, assembly GCA_961205895.1. NCBI lineage: Eukaryota > Metazoa > Arthropoda > Insecta > Lepidoptera > Noctuidae > Mythimna > Mythimna pallens. The sequence continues at coordinate 6,268,686 of OY540824.1, forward strand.
AGTTTCACTCGCGTATATAAAATAAAGCTTATGTCACTCAAGAATAAAGCAGCTTTCTATTGATGACAATATTTTAGCAATCGGACCAGTACTTTAGAGATAACCTCCTGTAAACAAAAAAAAAAAAAGTTTTTTTTAAAATAAAGTAATGTATAAAGTCGTGTGAAACAATTTATAACACAAGAACGGCAGGACCAATTTTAATTATCTTTTTTTATTAGATTCGTCTCTGCCCCGAATAGCAGAATAACTATTAAAATATCGAAAAAATCCACGTGAAAAAACAATCCAAATACATCGAAAAATTATAGCCTGTGTGTCCCCTGCATAACCTGTCAATAAATACATTGGTCTCAATCATTCAATCATTCGGTTAATAAGTTTAGCTAAAAAGTAATCTCTACATTCATGGACTGTTAGGTGGTACGCAGTTTGCCGGGTCAGCTAGTATCTGATAAATAATAGTTCTTATCAACGTGACAAACATTTTTATAAACAGAACAGGTATTTATTCATTGTTTTCAACACTGGCATGTCTGGTATCCTACGTATTGACTGCATACGAGTGTGTCCAATACTGGCATGGACTGAACGAAAAATTCTCGAACGGTATTCACTGACTGTAAATTTAAAAAATCTCGCATTTTGTATTCGACTTTTATGAACAGATATGTATGTCATGTATAATGTTAGCTGGTTTTCACTTGGATTGAAAAATATTTATATTTTTTTTCTTTTTTTTTGAGCGACTAAGGATTTCGCTCGCATGCTAGCTGCAAATTGTAAAAATAATCAGTTTTATGATACATTTATTTTGCAAACAGGTTAAAAAAAACACTTTTATATGTACATTTTTTCGTCAGTTTAAAACTAGATGAGGCCGTTGCTTCTTAGGCGACTACCCTGAGAAGAACCCCCGAAATAAACTCTGGGGTAAAAGTGTCTTTTAAAGTCCTTACAGCAAATATATAATGTCAAATTTCATGAGAACCATGCAAATTAGTGTCTGAGATGGTCTTTGGAAGAAATAACCACACTGATTTGAGTGGACCTGTCCAGTCAGTGCAAGCATTTGTCAGTATTCGTATAGGGTAACGCACGACTACTTAGGAGCTCAACGAATTGACGAAAAGTGTCAATGAAAGGACATTTGGGTAGGCCTCAGATAATACATAAATTGTTATGTCTTATTTTCAAGTTAGGTGTCGTTGATTGATTAATAAACTAAACACGCAGACATTTAACTTAATCCATACTAATATTATAAACGTGAAATTAACTCTGTCAGTCTGTTACGCTTTCACGGTTAAACCAAGGATGGACATAGGCTACTTTTAATAACCAACATTCACGCGGACGAAGTCATTGGCAGAAGCTAGTAATTTATATTAGTAGGATTATAAAAAGAAAACAGAAAACGGCACTATTATTGAACTCTTATGAAAAGTTCAGTAGTCACGTGACGTGGGTACTGTAGTGTAACTTTATTGCAACGTTTATTAAAGTCTATTTATAGCGCGGCACTTGTGTAAATGCGTCAGTGTTTTACACTTCCGTTTACTTTGTGTTGGTAAAGCCCTACATGCCTATTTGTACAAGCTCGACTCGGATCTTCCATCCAGCCTCCGTTCGACCTCGTTACTGTGGATAAACTTATACCGCCAGTATTTTCTGTTGGCGACGCGTTTTTTTTTACCGCGTATAATTATTAACCACGATATTTTGGCCTAGTTTGGTTGAGTTTGGTAGTTTTATTACAGAACTGATATTGAAAGAATATCTACTTACACCCATTAAAAATTGTAAATGTCAGCAAACCGTAGGGGCCCAGCAGGGCATTGGCTTGCTAGGGCCATGGGGAAACGTATGAAATACTCGTGGTCCTAGAACGTAAAAAGCAACTGATGGAACATAGGTGTGGTTTTAGTCAGAAAAAGTCTAACACGCCCTCTCGCTCCACCCTAGAGCGAGAGGAATCATTAGATGATTATCCACCTTAAACAAAAAAAGGTCTTTTGCAAATAAAATTACCATCGCACTTGACCAGTACATTTGCAATTTCAAATTTTGAAGTTCGGGGACGCTAACTATTTAATGCAATATTTCACACCATAGAAAAAGAAGAAAGGAAAGAAAAAGAGTTGAACCAATGTGTCTGTCTGTACCTTGTTTTTGGCAGGAAATCTTCAAATAATTCTTATGCTCTGAGTGGATTAAGTTAATCAAAGTCTAACACTCCCTGTTAGACTTTGATTAACTAAAACCCACGTGTGTTCCATCAGTTACCTTTTGAGTTCGGGAGTCACGGTAACTTTTTCACAGGGCCCCGGAAAATACCAGTATATATAGTGGTTTTGAAGCGCCAAAAACTTTGTTCACATGATCGAATACGGCAATTATTCAGAACCACATGCATCAAAGCTCCGTCGGCTGTCATTTAGTGGGACTTTTGCACCACACCTCAACGATTTTACAATGGAACAAACAGTCGGTCATTTTGTTAGGTTTTCTGTGAACATGCTGCCATAATGCAGTGGAGCTGACAAGGCACGCGATCGGTAATTACATACTGAACCCTTTATTAATAAATAAAGTACTCGCATTATAAAATAGGAGCGTAATCCTAAGTATAGCTGTCAAAATGACTTATTAACTTTTTATGCATTTCATGTAATGTTTTCTTAAAAGTGAAACCAATTTTAATTTTAGATATAGGTGACAAACAAGCTTGACAAAATACAAGTTTTACACTTCGTGAGTTAAATACACGTTTTGAACTTGATTATTTCTGTAAAGAATTTATTCTGAATGAAACGTTTCAAAATACTCCAGTTAAATCCAACCTGTTGTGGCTCGAAGGTCCAGTTTTTTTTCTTTTCTATTCCTCGTTAATGGACGACGGACGACAGAAAATTCGCGGAAGGATCCACTCGGGAGCTCGGAGACGCCGTCTCGTCTGCTACGAGCCACTACGGTTTCATTCAGGTTTCACCGGAAACTCCTTCATCCATTCTTTTATTTATTTCTCGAGCAGTTCAAGCTTTTCCCTTTTAAATAACAGAAAGTGAGAGTCTTTATGAAAAGTGATTTCTACGTTAACGTATATTGTGTTCAAGGAAATCATTCCCTCAGAATTCACTTCTGTGTGTTTCAATTTAAGACTGTTTTCGTGCTCCGCTATTATACGATACGTTCTATTATTAAACTTCCCTGTGAAATGTGAAATGCGAAATCCTCTCGGGTTTCACATTTCAGATTCAGAATCCGGCTGCAATTTCTATTCAGCTATTATCTAGCAGGCATTACTGAGTCAATCAAAGTGAATGGTGAGGATAGAATCATGTTATCAAGCAGCCTGAAGAGAGCTCATATTGATTTAAACCCTCCCACAAACGCCACACCGTTGAATCGACGTGAATTGACGCCAAAAAAATCATACACTGAATATTGGTACGTCAAATGAAAATTCCGACTTAGCACTGTTAAATGTTGCACGAATATTACTGGCTGCATTTCGGTATGTCTGCAGAGGAAATTGAACGTTCTGTGTTTGTGGTAAGGGCTTATTTACGTGGTTTTAAAAGTTTGATAGCCACTTCTTCGTTTTAAATATTTAAAAGCAATAAGTGAGCTTTGCATTAATGATATTTCATGTTCAGTTTCAATGAGTAATCGCTGGAAATCTCTTCACATCGATAGGTCGAAAGGACAAAAAGTATTTATTGCTCTCTTTAAAAACCATGAACATGAAAGCTGTGTAACAAATCGATTCACGATGAAAATGCAGCAAGTCAATGACCCATTAAAATTGCTTCAAACAAAACGTTTCAAATATTTCCGTGTAAAGCTCTGAATGTACCCTGTTTCGTGATTCCGTGGATTACATTTAATTCCTATAAGTAAACCCTCGGTGTAATATTTATGGGAAATAATTTCGCGTATTAAAATGTAATCGCAAAGGTGTGCGCTGAACTCAGGATTGTGTAGTTAGTCAGATTAAACCAGTTCGTAATAAATAAATATAAGATTTTAGATATTTTCATCCCCTGTCTCAAATAAATAATTTCTTTCTTTCTTTTCCTGTGATGAGCAAATTGGTTATTGTAATATACAGTATACTAGCTTTTGCCCGCGGCTTCGCTCCCGTCAACTGACTACCTACTCTACCCTCCTCTACCCTACTCTACCCTACTCTACCCTACTCTACCCTACTCTACCCTACTCTACCCAACTCTACCCTACTCTACCCTACTCTACCCTATTCTACCCTACTCTGACCTACTCCACCCTACTCCACCCTACTCTACCCTACTCTACCCTACTCTACCCTACTCTACCCTACTCTACCCTACTCTACCCTACTCTACCCTACTCTACCCTACTCTACCCTACTCTACCCTACTCTACCCTACTCTACCCTACTCTACCCTACTCTACCCTACTCTACCCTACTCTACCCTACTCTACCCTACTCTACCCTACTCTACCCTACTCTACCCTACTCTACCCTACTCTACCCTACTCTACCCTACTCTACCCTACTCTACCCTACTCTACCCTACTCTACCCTACTCTACCCTACTCTACCCTACTCTACCCTACTCTACCCTACTTCACATAAACCATCTACTAAATAGTCCAAACAAAGCCTAAACGTTTGGATAGGTGAGCCCGTTTTTGAGTTATAAAATTACAACAAAAAGTGGCATTGATTTATGTATATATATATATATAGATATACTTTCCGATTAAAAGAGATGTCGCACTAGCTACCCAGTATAATAAAACTGGCAACATAAAAATTTGGCCGAACATACTCGTAGTAGGTCACTGTAGCGACCTGCTTTTAAAACTAGCAGTCTCTGTTGCCATTATTCAATGCAGATTACCAATCGTTAGCGCGGGCCTTAATTACACCATTATTAGTTAGAATGGATGGATACTTTAAATTAATAAAAAACACTGAAAAGTGCAAGATAACTTTAATTTCGGAAGTCGGTGTTAAATAACGAAGAGACAAAACTATTATAGAAACACCGATTTCCGAAATTTAAGTTATTTTGCACTTTTCAGTGTTTTTTTACATTGAAATCGGTTATATTTTTTTTGTGAAAAGTTTTTTATTTTACACTTTTTAGTTATACCACCTCTAAAAAGTACGCCTCAGTAAACTTAAATACCTTATAGCCAGAGTGTATCACATGACAATTCTAATTACCCCAAACACGGTTAGATTAAATTAATTTATTACAGAATTCCAGTGCCTAACTTGGTGGACTTCATCATCAAATCAGTTCGATATATTCTCCCTCTTCCTTCAGTAAGTCATCGCTACATACACGTATAAACAAAGCAATTTTACTTGTTACGACGGTTCTGCTGTGATCCTATGAAAAGTTCTGTTCCATATCTTCGAAGATCATGATCATATCATTACAATATTTCTATGGGACCAACTCAGAAGCAGAACCAGTAAAACAAAAAAAAAATTCAACATCGGTCCACAATTGACCGAGAAATCGGTGAACATACATAAAAAAAAAAAACATACATTCAGCCGAACATAGAACCTCCTCCTTTTTGAAGTTGGTTAAAAATTGTTTTTATTTCACAAAAGCGTATATGGGCTCTTATAAAACGTCAGAAGCTAGTGCATGTCCTATGGAGAACAATCGGCAAGAAAATTCACAAATAAAAAAACAATGATTGATTTTACAATATTTCCATATTACATTTTTAATGTATTAGGGGACAGTGTAGAACATACCAACCCTTAATTGGTTTTTCATCGTGTGGTGCCTATAGCATAAGAGGAACAACAAATAAAGAAACAAATAAAGAAAGAAAAATAATTTATTTGGCACAACTAGATACGCACACTGTAGAAACAACAGTATGTATGCACTATGTGCCCGATCATAGATTGCATGAACTTTGGAATTGAGTTACAAACGGCAAAGTCCTGACTCGCTCACTAACTTATCAACGCCCAGCCCAACCCTTGGTCCTAGAACGCTGAAATTTTGCACAGAGGTGTCTTTTGTTATGTGTACAAAGTAGTATAAGAAAAGATTTTCCAAAATTCACCCTCTAAGAGCATGGAACAGGGCTCCAATGTTTGTATGGATATTAAACCTTTTACGCAGGCCGCTTAATTTAGTACTAAACATTAAGTAAACAAGTAGTAGTAGGAATAAAATCAAATTACAATCTCAGTCAATACATTTCTGTGTCCTGGTACCGACCATGGTCCAGAGCGAAGAGGAATGGCAGGCGGTCGCCACCTTCTGCAAAACAACCTAATGCTAGCGAAGGAGGCCACTGCACCCGTGAAGGAACGGACTTCCTCACGCCCTAACCGCCGGGACCCCGACCGAGCTTGCGGACGAGGAGCAATAGGTAGCTCGCCGTCCGGCCGTCCGCTAAACGTCCGGACCGAGCCCGAGTCGTCGACGGCGCGTAGTGTTCCACACACACTTCAAAGAGATGTCACTAAAACTTATGGGCCCAGCAGCGCCGAAGCCTAGTGGAATCATGGGTTGGCTTTCAAATTTAAACCCGGGGTCTTGGAAAGCAAAGCAGGGAAAAAACATAGGTGTGGTTGTAGTTAGTAAAAGTCTGACTCGCCTTCCTGCTCCACTCTACAACGGAAGAAGTCATTGGATGATTTCCCATCTTAAAAGACAATCAATAAATACACTTCAAAAACACTAATCAATTTCACAACATTTTAAACGGTCATACCCACTGAAATTCCATTTCCTTGCATTTTTAGAGCGAAATCCATAACGATAATTTATCGAATGTACTGCCGAGGTCGAGCCGAGGTTACGCCTGCATATACCACAATAAACAGTTAACCTTACATTAACCTATTTTCGTACTAAGCAGCTCGATACAACCATTTTGTGTACGTGAATGCCCCACTTATAAGTAACGGGTTAAGTTACAATTAGGCGGAAAATGTTCGGTGAATGTACAAGTATTAGAGTGCCGTTTAGCGATTGGTGAGTATCGATTTGGTTTCGAGGAGCTTAGTCACCGGTAATCGATTGTAAGTTACGAGTATGCTAGTGTTGCTACGCTATCTCTAGTTGCGATATTGATAGGTGCTTTGAGAAGGAGACGAGCTATTTCGTAATCAAAGTGCCAAACTTTTAGTCCGATCGCCAAGAGTATTTATCTACTGCTTTGTCCTACTTTTTGGTTTTGTTTTTTTGCTTTGTTCTTCCTTCTTCTGATGTAGTTCATTCTTCCTTACATATACAGTCCATTTTTCTGTGAAATGCATTTCCATTTGATTTTAGGACGGCCACCAATCAAAATGCATTTAAGCGGAAGTTGCTTAATTATTGCTTAATGAGTCGTCTCAAAAATCCCTTTCTTTTATTTATAATATACTTATATATTTAATAATGGGATTTGTATTAAATATATATGTATATTTATTTACGTGGTAACATACATAATCATATATATATTTTTGTAACCTTGTTTTTCACAAACATTTTTTTTTGCACCTGCCATTTTGGTTCTCCATCACCCTTGATTGACTGATAGATAATACTTAAACCATAAAGTACACATTTATATCTTTATGTTCTTCTGCTTCTCGAATCGATGGTTTTCTTTTTTGGGCTCAGTAGTTTGCCACGTTTATAGCAGAGTCAGTGGCGTTTTTTAGGTCCTCCAGAGTGCAGATGTAGAGACATTTTGGGCATTACGGCTGGGCCATATCATCAATGACCTTTGTTTTGCATGAAGTTTTAATCAATATTAAACAAATAATTCTCGTAGATTCATGAAATAAAGTCTATGTTCCTGGAAATCGATACAAAAATTTATAAAAGTTAGGCCCCGGATAGCGTTCTGAATATTTCATTCAATGTACCAGTACGAAAAAGTGGAAACTGTACTCGATATGACCCAGTTTGGATTGCAAAAGTTTCCCTACTCAATTGCATTGAAAAACTGTGCTACGAACCGCAAAATGATATTTTCCAAGAACTTTACATCTGTAGGCTCCCATTATTATATTACTGTCCTTCAAGAAAGACATACAGTATTATTATTTCACTTTATGATTTGCTGGAAGGAAATGTATTATTTAAGTGAGACATTTTAATTGCACCTTTTGCACCACGGCTGAGGCAGCAGTAGACTTGCGACAGAGACCTAATGTCAAACAATGCGATATTACTAGGTCTCTGCTACTAAAGCATGTTAATATTTTTTTAACTGTTTTGAATTTATGTGTTGAATCGGTCTTCTGTCGCTTTGGAGATTAGATTAAAGCCACTGGTTCTGGAGCCTATTAGCTTCTTAATTTTGGTTAAATTGGGCATTAATAAACAAATATGAAAGAATTTTTGAAATATCTTAATCGACGACAATGTTACAAAGCCTCAATGCTGCTAATAAGAAAGAGAAGTCCGACGTGGTTTTTGACGTCAAAGCTTATCACGCCCATACAGCCGCCATAGAAAATAGTGTTTTGACAAGAGAGATCGATATATTTGTTTAAAAATGTTATACATCTCGTTTGCTTTTGTATCGATTTTTATATTGTTTTCATTGTTAATATTCTAAAATTGTATATTTGTTGATAAACTGGTTAGATAACTAATATTTTTAATTTGCATGTTCCCTATATTAAATATTAAGTGTTCGAAATTCATTCGATTTGTTGACCCAAGTCACAAACGTAAATGCCTCAATTATAAACAAAGCAGCATTTCTTGCACGTTATTTTCCATAGTGAAAACTACATTTTGCAACATGTAAATATCTTTTTTTGCGTGTTTGTTTGATCTCAACAATTCATAAGTGCCATAAAATGGTTTAATTGAAATAAATGCTTTGAGTTGATACATTTTTCGAAGTTGCCAAAGGGCAAAACAGAATTTGGTCTCTGTCGACTATTTCATCCTTGGCGCAAAAAACAAAGTACTTATTAGCAAATAACTTGGAATTAAACATTTGTGTGTTTTCCCACATCTAATTATATAGAACAAGAAATATAGCAGAATCTTAACTTTTTATTTACCTATTGAAGTAGAAATAAAGTAATTTTATAGCATCGCACGTCGGCGGGTAATTTTACAGAAGAACGATAATATTCTTTGTTGAAAGTTCTTGTAGTGAAAAACTTGATGTTTACTTTGATTTATTGAAAGGAGAGTTGAGAAAAAGAAAAACAAGATTATGGCTATTTCATTTTTAAATTACATGTTTATTTTTTTTATTTTTTTATTTACGTTTTACCACCATCTGACCTAATGGTAAGCGATGGTATGGTTGACGATGGAGCACGCTTGCCTAGAAGTAACCTATTCACTCTTGACTTTGAGCTTTTGTTCGTATTTCATTTTTTTACAAGCAACTTATCCTGCTCTAAGTCAGTAAGGTTTCTGACTTCCTAGGGCGGTGGGATTGTTGTAAAGAGTAACCGTGGCCCTGGAACGCCAAGGGCAATAGGTGAAACACGGGTGGGTTCAGTCAGTAGGTAAAAGTCTTACACTCGCTGTCGCTCTACTTAGTTACTTATATTTCACCATGGCGGCGCGGCCAGTCACCGCTACCAACAAAACGTATACAGCTCTATAGAGTTACTCACCTGGTGTCCGTTTGGTTGCGCAACCAATTTGGTGGTCGGACGCCATTTTGATACTGTCTCAGTGTGGTGTAGCGACTCTGGTATCTGTATGGTGTCTATACTCCATCTGTTTAGGTAATTAACTAAAGGTTAACAATCTTGACATGTCTTTTATCTAAAAGTTGTCTATAATTTTTATCCAAAAATGTTTACAATTTGTTATTTACCGATAACGATGTTTGGTAACTAACTAAATTTAAATAATCTTTGTATATCTTATAAACGATTTTTTTAACAAAATTACATACCTATTAATATGGTTTACGTTTAGTTAACTACCTAAACCGATGGAGTATAGTTTGATAGATAGACGGGCACCATGGCAGTGTAACTGGTCGCAGTGCCATGTAACTAAGTAACTAACATATAAGTAAGTAACTAAGTAGAGCGACAGCGAGTGTAAGACCTACTGACTGAAACCCACCCGTGTTCCACCTATTGCCCTTGGCGTTCCAGGGCCACGGTTACTCTTTACAACAATCCCACCGCCCTAGGAAGTCGGAAACCTTACTGAAGTGGCTAAACCTTGAAAAATCGACCCTCCTTCCATATCCATAATCCATAAAAGTAACATGAAATTTCATTTTCCATAAATTGGCTATGATTTGTTCGTTGCATATCAAGACACCGGTACCCACACATGTTGTTTCTCACAATTATACTACCCTTCAAGATATCACTTACGTACAATGTTGACAGTTCCAAGGTATGTCATTGAGCAGCAAACGCCGTGATTGCTGGAGACCGGACATGAACACCTGAATAATATATAAACCCATGTAGGTAGATTAATAAATTTCATTTCTATTTTCTTTTTAGATTATGGGTAATAACGTGGTTGAGTTGACAGACTCGACCAGGTAATATGCAACTAAAAATCGGTTTAAAATTATGTTGTATCTTTTATTCGTGGAATTGCTTTATTTGCTTATCAACCTATACCAACTAAAAATAATAATATTTACAAACGGGTAGAAAAAGAAATTATTGGGCATCAAAAAATTCATCCACATCAATCAATGCGAAAAGTACCCCTAACGCTGGCAGTATTGCCACGCTGGATAGCAATGCTGATTCGTTGACCGAAGAAAAGCCCAGCCCATCGAGTTGTTCGTGATATCAGCAAACAGCTGGTCGACTCTTCGCGTGATCAGAGGGCTGGGCTTTTCTTCGGACAAAAATATGTTAATAAATTTGATAAAAAAATATGTTTCAAAATATGTCACAATACATTTTTGAGTAAAAATGTAGGTACTATAAAAATGTAAAATCGTTATTATTACTTCTTATTACATCCTGCGTCTTTCCATCTGGCGAGATAGTGGTCAAACATGAAACAATGTCTCGATTCGATTTATCTTACGTCTACGAAATGAGACTTTATGGGCAGTTCATTGTTTTTAATTTTTAAAGTTAAGGTAAGCTATCCTTTTTTTTTCATATTTAGACTATTTTTATTTTAGTGGGAGATCATTAATAACTCTTTCTGTTCAGACGGTGATCAGACTCTTACTGGCTAAAGCCTTAACATACTTGTGTTGCGTCGTGTTACCCAGTAACTGGGTTTTGGAGGTCCGATAAGCAGTTGTTCCATGTAAAACACGGGTATTCAGCTGCATCCGTTTAGACTGAAAGCCGACCCCAAGCTATTTGGAGGCGCAGGCTTGCGGACGGCGAGCAATGGGTAGCTTGCCGTACGACCGGCGCGTACTGTTCCACGCGCTAATCAGGGAGAAGTCAGCAAACCGTAATTGCCCCTGGTCGAAGCCTACTGGGGCCAAGGGTTTGCTTTTGAAAGGAAAACTCGGCCCTGCTATGAAAGGCAACGAAGAAACAGAAGTGGGTTTTTAGTCAGTATAAGTCTGACACACCCTCCCGTACCGCTCAAGAGCGGGACGTGTCAATATATGATTTTACCACCTAAAAAAAACAAACTACTTGAGAAAAAAGGTTATAAGGGAGATGATGAATGACTTAATGTTCCCTTAGTAATTAAGCTAGCGAATAAAGTTCTAGTACCTAATACGACAGGCAGGTCAGTAATGGCGAAATTCCAGGAAATTTCACAACGCAAACTTCTCCAAGCTTCCCCAGGGACTTAGTAACAGCATAACAGAAACTTTTAAGTATGTTTGCTACTGCAAACCGATTAAATTTAATCTGTAACTCTGCAAGCAAAGTTCTTACTAAATTCCCTTTGGAGGTAGAGTTATGTAAGCCCTGTATCGGCTACCCGATGTTATTAGTGCACACTTCGGGGTAACCCTTTTCAGTTACGTTGGCTTCCATTTATATTGAGTTCATAAGTTTAAAAATAATGACCTGTTGGTCTAGTGATTAGTGGCCTTGACCACTATGCCGGAGGTCGTGGGTTCGATACCCACCCAAGAAAAATCTTTGTGCGATTAGCACGAATCATTTTAGCTTCACTTTAATTGACTGACCTACATTTTGACAATCGTCTTTGATTTCTGATTTGTTCTTTGTCTGGGTGTAATTTATCTATAATACGTATGTATTTAGAAATATATAAGTATGTTTATCTGTTATCTATTCCTCATAGCACAAGCTCTGCTTAGTTTGGGATTAGATGGCGTTGTGAAAGTTGTGGAATATTATCATTATTTTAATGACCGGTAGCAAAGTTACGAGATCCCATGAACGTAAAGGGCAACTGAAGGAATACGGGTGAGCTTTAGACTGACTAAAGCCCACCCGTACTCCTTCTGACGTTCCCCCTCTAATGAAAGCTGGAGAAATTATATGATCTATGTATATAAAAGCAGCAACTGGCTGACTGACAAATCAACGCACAGCCAAAACTAAGGGGCCTAGGAGCGTGTGTTGCACAAGGTTTCATGTCGTAGGCGAGCACTAAGAGAAGGTTTTCCAAAATTCACCCCCTAAGGGGATGAAACGGGGATAAAAAGTTTGTATGGAGAAACCTACAATCACGCAGGCGATGCTGCTGGTAGTAGCATCCGGTAACCGTCCGGACCGAGCCCAAGTCGTCGATGGCACGTATTGTTCCACGCGCGCCTCAGGGACATGTCAGCAAATCGTAGGGACCCGCAGGGACGAAGCCTACTGGGGCCAGGGGTATTGTGAAAGCGAAACCCGGGGCCCTGGGACGAAGGCAAAGAAGGAACAGGAGTGGGTTTTTAGTCAGTAAAAGTCTGACACTATCACCCGCTCCGCCCAAGAGGGTCCGGGGATGTCATAAGATGAATTTCCCACCGAAAAAAAACCCTTATAAGATCACTTTGTTGTCCGTCTGTATATCTGTCTGTCAAGACCCACAAAGAACGCGAAGAGATATCGAGTTAAAATTAAAACCATATATATACCTACTCAAATCTGCGGGCCCTTAAATCTGTAAAAAAATCAAACTTCTAAGTTTACGAAAAAAAAGAGACGGCCGTTTATGTCGCAAAAAACGTATATTTCGACTCTCAAAGGAATCACAATTCATAGGGTACTTTCCGTCAACTCAGAAACCTGAAATTTGGCACAAAGCAAGGTCTTGTAGCAAAGATATAGGAAGAAATCTGATCAAACAGTAAATTTGTTGTTACGTCATACAAAAAAAAAAAACACGTTTTGCGATCCGGCAATATCTTTTAGAGAATTGAATTATTTACATCGCCGAGTTTGTACGGAACTCTCAGTGCGCGAGTCCGACTCGCAATTGCTCAGTTTTTTTATTGAATCTAAGCCTTGAAGACACCTAACTATAATCAGACGGGAAGACTGCAGCAGGCAAATTGTTCCAGTCCTTCGATGTACGCGGTATAAAAGATGAGGCCACACGTTTAGTCTGACAACGAAGTGTTTCCTATCTTTTATACTACAGCAGACTACACTACACATACTACTATACTACTTACACATTCAGTTTTAATTTTGCCACATTCTCTCAAAAATACCAAGCTCGTGCATATTTATTAGTAATTTGCGTCGTCATGTTGTCAGAACAATAGATGAATAAATTAAGCAGCAAGCGTACACGCGCGGAATGATTATGCAAACTTAGCGTTCAGCGCAGTGTGCATCAATAGTATGCTAAAACTTGACGTGAGTCTGCACGTGCTTTTCTAGTATCACTTTTTTATGTTTAAAAGAAATAGAACACTTTATTCTGTATTTAAACAAAAAAATACCGACCAAGACCAAGTGCGAGTCGGACTCACGCACAAAGGGTTCTGTGACATTATCTACACAACATTAGTCACTATATTATATCTATTATTAATGTCGCGCAAACAATAGCAAAAAATCGCGTTTATTGTATGGGGGCAAAGCCGCTGGCATAAGCTAGTTGTACATATTTTACTTTCAGTTCATGTTAAATTATTTTCACGTAACTGACTTTAACGTCAACAGAACCACAAACCACTTTTACAATAAAAAAAAAAGTCTAAACGAAAACCTGTGTAAATCTATATTTAACAAAGCCTTACGTCGGCATGCTAATAAAAAATCCAGTAACCTATATTTGACGGCCAGAGTCGATACTTGTTGAGCCATGAACACTATAAATAAACCATTAGAACAGGTTGCACCGACACCTGTTAACCACAACTTTTATCTTGGCAGGCCAATGATGACAGGGTTGATATCAAAACTGTTTTATTGGTCAATTAAAAGAGAAATACAAAGTTTAAATCAAATGTTCTTCTTTTATTTAAATAACAGCAGGCTGTATTTAAAACTAGCCTCAAACTGCGATGTGCCATGGGAGTTTACAAAATATACTACTTTTATTCGTTGACTCGTCGTTCGTTCGTTAGTTCGTAACTTCTTCTATGTTTAATTTATGCTGGACAGCCCTTCTTTAGCCTGTATGTATGCTTTTTTGGTTATCCGTAAAATAAATAAATAAAATACCTTTTATTTCCGACAACCGATAAAATCAAATAAAACATACCGTTTAATTAAAAATTACAAAACAATTTTCTTCTCGCAATGCCATTATAATAAGCGACGCTCGCATTGCATAGTAGGTACATTTTTGTGACAGACACTGCCGAAACAAGACAATTACTGGCCGCGCGGCCCGACATTTTAATTACTCATTTCGGATTAAATAGCAAACAATAAATGGCCTGTGAGGCCGCTCCGTCCCGCCCCCTCGCCTCGCCGATCAGCCTGAGGGGCTCTGCACAAAGTGTCATTGTACCAGCAATAACGATTTTCAATTGGGCAGTTGACTCGACTCAATTTCTTTTTATTATTTTTTTTTTGTGACAAAATGTTTTTTTTTTTTCAAAAAAGAAAGTATCTTTTTTTCAAATCCGTTTAATACCTTTCAAATATGGTGGCACGGGAAAACTGTCAAGTAACAGAATAAGGATGCACATACTGAAATATGACGTGGTGACGTCATGAGATTATGTGTGTATAAAAGAGATGGCGAGATATTCCCGCCACCGCCGCTTTCTTCCTCACTCAATATTTGAAATGCTTATTGCAGTTTTATTTAATAACCAATTTTGACGTTGCTTTCAGTAAAAATATACTTTTTAGTGTTATTTGTGGTTTAGTAAAAAATATTGTACATAAAAAAGCACAAAACTATCCAAAATGTGCGGGGTCGACCTCGAAACCTTTCCGTAAGCAATCCTATAATGTAAATATTGTACTATTGACAAGCATCTTCAGCTTCTATGATCGGGGGTGTTGAATGTGAAGCCGTCCTACACATTCTAAATATGTCGCGACTAAGTTAAGGTAACGAATAGAAGGTTTTTTAAAGAGGTTGCTTGTGGAGATACCAGACTGAGGTATGTAAATCAGGTTATAACTATACCCGCCGGAGGTGGGGCTCTAGGAGTCGCAAGGCGATTCCTGGCCATCAAAGGCGTGGGCTTGGGAACGTCGAGCAAAGAGTAGCTTGTCATCCGGCAAGGAGCAAGCCCGGGTGGACGGCGCGTTGTCTTCCACGCGCGCCTCAAAGACATGTCAAAAAGATTGACGGGGCCGGTTAGGGTCGATGCCAGTCAGGTCTGTGGGATTTTTGAAAAAGTAAAGTGGGGTTTTAGTCAGTAAAAGTTACACACCATCTGGTTCCACCCCAACCAGGGGCTTAACCATGACCGCCATGACTAGGCCCAAATAAAGGCCACCCAAATTAAGTTAAATATAGCAATCGATTCATTTCATCAAGATGAATCTATAGGTAAAACAGGTTATAATGTAATAATACAAAAATGTTGGTGCATTTAGTTGGTTTTTGCATTAAGAGTACGATATGTTGTAAGTGAAATAAAGGAAATAATAACAAAAGCGTTTATTTTTCTCCAATGCATAATGCTGACTGTAGGATGCTAATTTTTATCGTATGATTTTTAGGGTTCCGTAGCCAAATGGCAAAAAACGGAACCCTTATAGATTCGTCATGTGTCTGTCTGTCCGTCCGTATGTCACCACAGCCACTTTTTTCCGAAACTATAAGAGCTATACTGTTGAAACTTGGTAAGTAGATGTATTCTGTGAAACGCATTAAGATTTTCACAAAAAATAGAAAAATAAAAACAATAAAGGGGGTTCCCTATACTTAGAACTGAAACTCAAAAATTTTGTTTTCATTAAACCCATACGTGTGGGGTATCTATGGATAGGTCTTCAAAAATGATATTTTCTATATCATTTTTTTTATATACTGAAAAGTTTGCGCGAGAGACACTTCCAAAGTGGTAAAATGTGTCCCCCCCGTAATTTCTAAAATATGAAAATGATAAAACTAAAAAAAATATATGATGTACATTACCTTATAAACTTCCACCGAAAATTGGTTTAAACGAGATCTAGTAACTAGTTTTTTTAATACGTCATAAATCGTAAACCGCAATTTACCTTTTAAGTTTGTACGGAACCCTCAGTGCGCGAGTCCGACTCGCACTTGCCCAGTTTTTTTAAAACAAAGTAATAACTTACGTATCATATGAACTGACAAGCCCAGCAGTACTTTTATAAAATTCTTACAATTGAAGACAATAATAGCTAAAGAGAAAAATTTCGCTCTTTTCTTTTATTTCCCAGGTGAGGGAACCGGATACTATTTCCGATAAGGCATGGCTTCTTAGGAAGAATTTAAACAATGCTTCACCATTCCTATTGGTTCAGTTTATAACAAAACAAAAATAATAAGGATTATAACTGAGTTCCAAAATTAATTTTGTGTTATTAGAAAAAATACTTAAGTTTGTGGAACTGGAATATTTATTTCTTGCATAAAAACATTGCACATAATACGCTTCTATGCGCATTGCCTTCAACAATTCTACTCTTCCGAGAATGCAAACAATATCTGAAGTACGGAAAAAAAATTGGTCAGTAAACCTGTTATTTTATTTCAGTCTTGGTCCTTCTCAACAACTTAAAACTTTATAAATAAAATATGCATTCGCGATCCATAATATAATGTTATAAGGATTTGATATAGATATTTGTACTTTATTATTATAAGCTACTCAATTTATTGATACTTAATTCTTTTTGAAATATCTATATTTTATTTATTGCGCCCACCTACCACAGTGTTGTTCTTTTTTTTAACCCAAAGTTTGACGGTTAGAGAATGCCTTGTTGCATTAAGTCCGCCTATGTACCATTACTGTTTATGAAGTTTAAATAAGTAAATATTTGTTGAACGTTAATAATAATGCTAAAATAATAAAAATGTTAAAATACCAGCTGCCTCGACTGCTGCAAATATCCGACATATCATCAATGTATCGTGTGCTAATTAATTAATTTTATTTTATTAAAAATTAATCGTTTGAATAAAAGTCGCTCATTTGTGTATTAAAATCAAGATAACCTCATCAAACGTAAGCGGTTTCCTTTGTTTTATTATTTAAGGCCCTTGCTCCCATTTAGTGCCATAAAACAGTGACTTTCTGAATCGTACTCCTCGGCCTCACTTGATGGTAAGTGATGAAGGACTTGGTGGTTTTCTTTCTCGGAATAATAATGTAGGAAGTGGTGATTGTAAGTAGAATTAAAACATTTTTAAATACAAAAGTAGCTCGGTATTCGCGATTTTAGTTTTTTTCTTATTGTAAAATTTGTTCATATTCAGGGGTAAAGAAATGATTTCTTACCTTACAATCGTTTTAAAATGTTTCAAGGTGTCTTCCCTATTTTGTTTTATTTTTAGATCTTTATAAGGAGAAACTGACATATTGATATATTAACGCATAGCCGAAACTCCTGGGCCTACGTGAAAACGTGAAATTTTGCACAAGGCTTCCACGGCTAAGAAGGGGGAAATTCGTTTGTATGCAATTCCTTGGTCCCATAAACTTTTCACTTATAAATTAAAGCAAAAATGACAAAATATAAATTACTGAAAATTGTCAAGCCAGCAATTTTGAGTTCTTTTTCTTTAGCGAGACTGTAGGACAACAATTGATTTTTGTAAATAAAAAGAAGATTTAGGAATCGATAGTCGAAAGGTTGTTTAAAATGTAACCAACCTTGATTAAAATGTAATATTAACTTCATCATTTCATCTCACAAACATATTATCTAACACGAACAGAGCTTGTAATGAACTCAGATATCGTAGCAATAAGCAAATAATATATAACTCATTTATTTAAATGCTTGCAACGCTTCCTAACAATGTCATAGTGTGCTCAAAAAGCGGTATTCAACGGTAATTCCGCAAGAATCTCAGTATTGTTCAGGGAAAAATCGCGATTATTTTCTTGGTATACGGAAAATTCCTTGTTCAAGCAGGAATTCAGTATAAAAATGTTTGATCGAAAAATTAGTACATCACTGAAAAATATGGTTGAAAAATATTTCCTGGAGTATTGCTTTGTGAGGCACGCGGAATAGCTGGTCTAGACTCGCACAACAATGGTTGCATAACAGGATCTGATTTATTCTTGTAGAACTTAGTTTATCTAATAACTTGGAAATTCTCTGCTCCTTTGTTAAGTTTTTGAGAGAAGGCAGGTTGCCTTTTTTGTTTGGAAAATTATAAATAACTTCTCCAGGGCTATCGATATCAAAACTCACCCATGTTCCTTCAGTTCCCCTCTGCGTTCCAGGGCCGCGGTAATTTTTTATGAACAATCCTGTAAACCTGGCAGACATTGGCCCTAGCAAGCCCTAAATATAATTTTAATAGAGAGAAAGAAGAATTACAAACAGAAAGAAATATTTATATATCAGAACAACGTTTGCCAAGTTAGCTAGTTTCGTTTTTTTATTTTTATATTACTCGTGAATCCTAGACAACTAAACAAGGGACCTAAGTTTTTTTATCATTTATAAAGGCACTGTTTCCCAACTAACCAAGTTTGAAGTGACGTTTTCTCCTTAAAAGAAGGCCCCGCGAAAATATTGAAATCTTTACAAACCAACTTGTCATCGACTTTCTGGAAAAATGTTCAAAATGCTCAATTATGACACTTTATTCGTTTTCATTTAAGTCGTTTAAAAAAAAAAAGTTTCTCCACACAAGGAATAGCTCCTGTATCGTAGATGTGTCCACAAATTTGTTAAATCACACACACACATACACAAGACTCCCAGACCCGAATTAGGCTATACAAATATTGATTCCGTGCGGAATAGAATCTACGACCCGCATTACAGCAGCTAATCGCTCAACCGTAGCGCCAACCGTCTTATTAAACTTACTGATTGAGCTAAAAAGTCCCAAGTCCTATCATCATCATCATAATTTCAGCTGAAAGACGTCCACTTTTGGACATAGGCTTCCCCCAAATGTCGCCATAATGACCGGTCTTGTGCGTCTCGCATCCATCAGATTCCCAAGTCCTATATTATATTATTGAAGCAATTATTTTAGTAACAGAGGTATTTTAAAGCAAAAGCGCCGGAAAATTATTGTAATATCAGTAGCTATAGCTTCTCAAACACCCAGAGCCCACTTAAAGTAGCCATATATTTTTGTGCTAGTCTTATTTTTCATTCTGTGATATCTATTTTATTAATATCACTAGCTAAGTACTTAGCAGTCACAAGTTAATTAATTTTAAGATTGTTTTTCATTGAAATTGTTTATATAATTATACAAGTATTCTTTAGAAATATTAACGTAAATAACAAAATTATTAGCTCTAAATACCTGAGATAATCCTCGGGTATTTTGTTTCGTTCAGATTATATCTAATTATGATTGTATACCATTTTTGTTCTATTTAAAGGCCAAACTTAATCTTCTATGTAATATATAAAAGGTAAAACTGACTGAAATATTAACGTAAATAACGAAATTATTAGCTCTAAAGAAAACACCAGAGATAATCCTCGGTTATTTTGTTTAGTTCAAATTAAATCTAATTATAATTTTATACCGTTTTTGTTCTACTTAAAGGTCACACTTAATCTATATATTATATAAAAGGAAAAACTGACTGAAATATTAACGCACAACCGAAAATGCTAGGAGTAGGAGCGTGAAATTTTGCATAAAGCTAACTTTCATGACGTAGGCGATCACTCAGAGAGGATTTTCCAAAATTTACGCCCTAAGGTGATGAAACGGGGGTCCAAAGTTAGTATGGAGAAACCTACTTTCAATGTTTGATCGAAAAATTAGTACATCACTGAAAAATATGGTTGAAAAATATTTCCTGGAGTATTGCTTTGTGAGGCACGCGGAATAGCTGGTCTAGACTCGCACAACAATGGTTGCATAACAGGATCTGATTTATTCTTGTAGAACTTAGTTTATCTAATAACTTGGAAATTCTCTGCTCCTTTGTTAAGTTTTTGAGAGAAGGCAGGTTGCCTTTTTTGTTTGGAAAATTATAAATAACTTCTCCAGGGCTATCGATATCAAAACTCACCCATGTTCCTTCAGTTCCCCTCTGCGTTCCAGGGCCGCGGTAATTTTTTATGAACAATCCTGTAAACCTGGCAGACATTGGCCCTAGCAAGCCCTAAATATAATTTTAATAGAGAGAAAGAAGAATTACAAACAGAAAGAAATATTTATATATCAGAACAACGTTTGCCAAGTTAGCTAGTTTCGTTTTTTTATTTTTATATTACTCGTGAATCCTAGACAACTAAACAAGGGACCTAAGTTTTTTTATCATTTATAAAGGCACTGTTTCCCAACTAACCAAGTTTGAAGTGACGTTTTCTCCTTAAAAGAAGGCCCCGCGAAAATATTGAAATCTTTACAAACCAACTTGTCATCGACTTTCTGGAAAAATGTTCAAAATGCTCAATTATGACACTTTATTCGTTTTCATTTAAGTCGTTTAAAAAAAAAAAGTTTCTCCACACAAGGAATAGCTCCTGTATCGTAGATGTGTCCACAAATTTGTTAAATCACACACACACATACACAAGACTCCCAGACCCGAATTAGGCTATACAAATATTGATTCCGTGCGGAATAGAATCTACGACCCGCATTACAGCAGCTAATCGCTCAACCGTAGCGCCAACCGTCTTATTAAACTTACTGATTGAGCTAAAAAGTCCCAAGTCCTATCATCATCATCATAATTTCAGCTGAAAGACGTCCACTTTTGGACATAGGCTTCCCCCAAATGTCGCCATAATGACCGGTCTTGTGCGTCTCGCATCCATCAGATTCCCAAGTCCTATATTATATTATTGAAGCAATTATTTTAGTAACAGAGGTATTTTAAAGCAAAAGCGCCGGAAAATTATTGTAATATCAGTAGCTATAGCTTCTCAAACACCCAGAGCCCACTTAAAGTAGCCATATATTTTTGTGCTAGTCTTATTTTTCATTCTGTGATATCTATTTTATTAATATCACTAGCTAAGTACTTAGCAGTCACAAGTTAATTAATTTTAAGATTGTTTTTCATTGAAATTGTTTATATAATTATACAAGTATTCTTTAGAAATATTAACGTAAATAACAAAATTATTAGCTCTAAATACCTGAGATAATCCTCGGGTATTTTGTTTCGTTCAGATTATATCTAATTATGATTGTATACCATTTTTGTTCTATTTAAAGGCCAAACTTAATCTTCTATGTAATATATAAAAGGTAAAACTGACTGAAATATTAACGTAAATAACGAAATTATTAGCTCTAAAGAAAACACCTGAGATAATCCTCGGTTATTTTGTTTAGTTCAAATTAAATCTAATTATAATTTTATACCGTTTTTGTTCTACTTAAAGGTCACACTTAATCTATATATTATATAAAAGGAAAAACTGACTGAAATATTAACGCACAACCGAAAATGCTAGGAGTAGGAGCGTGAAATTTTGCATAAAGCTAACTTTCATGACGTAGGCGATCACTCAGAGAGGATTTTCCAAAATTTACGCCCTAAGGTGATGAAACGGGGGTCCAAAGTTAGTATGGAGAAACCTACTTTCATGCGAGTCTAGCCACTGGCTGGAGCTAGAAAATAATAATAATAAAAGACGACAAAGATTCGCTGGGGTCAGACGACTTCAGCAACATGACCAGTGAGGCAGTAACATTATAATGAGATCTTAATTGCTTGTACAGAACTCATAATCGGGCAACATGGGGCCCGATAGGGTCGAACTCCAAATGAGGAGCGTACTTGATTATATTTTGTTAGCACAGCATTCTAATAGTTGGAATTGTGGAAGACAATATGGCTTGGAAGGTGAAGACTAATCAGATGATGTTGGATGGCTATACTTCATTCGCAATACGATTAGACATTAAAATAAACTATGTTACTTTTATTGCGTTGGTGGAATGATAATTGGTATATTGAATAATGTTAGTAAATAGTTTGTATTGTAACTAACTTGTTTTGTTTTAATGCCATCCTTAAGCTTATAGAATAGAAGTCAAAATCGGTTGAACGGACAGCAAAAAAGGTTTGTCTGAACTTATTGGGAATGGAGCCTCTATAAGATGATGAGTCTTTACCTGTTCTACTATTCTCTGTATATTTAGAAGGTAAGCTGGTCTCTCATTCCCCTAACATGATTTAAGAAAGTATGATAGGCCAGGGCCGCGGTCCTAGAAGGAAAACGGCAACTAAAGCAATGCGATGGTTTGGGTCGACCCTCTTTGTACTGAACCAAACTTTTTATGTACCGTATTATAACACTGATACAGTGCCGTAACTAGCCTTTTAAATGCCCGGTGCGAATTTCTATAATAAAGGGGCCTTTTTAAAATAAGTTTCGTTTCTACCCGCCTCAAACAATACAAAGAAAAAAGACTACATATAAAAAAAAATTGTGCGATATGATGCTTCAAATACACCACCCACTATTTACCTCTTCTGGGAGCTGGAGTTTTGAGCGCCTACTGAGTTGGCAATCCTGGTAGGAAGCGTCTACAACCGTGTTATGTACACGATAAATAATATTACCAAGATGATATAAAAACGATATGAAAAATAATACCACGTATGATCTAAAACTTGATTCTGGTTTGATCATTTCTGCGCCCTTGAGGCGCACAGCCCTTTGAACATCTGGCCGATCCCGAGCCCCGTTGACCTTTAAAAGTTTACATATGGTATGTACATTCTGAAAAACACTTAACCAGCAATTTTTTGTGTAAATATCTAAAGATCAAAGCTCTTTGAAATGAGTTGGGAAAACAAGCGAAACAATATCATGTTGTTAAAAATATTTATTTGGCTAAAGTAGTAAATTAGTCTTACGAAAAAATCGTATGTTGATAATGTTGTACATGAATCTATAATAAACATATTTTTTTAAACCTATTTACTTAGCCGTTACCGAGGAGTAGGCTTCTGAAAGTCACTGTTTTATAGCACTGCTTGGGAGTTAGGGCCTTAAGGGCCTGTGCCTGGGCACCGCTGGCTGCCCTGCCCCAGTTACGGCACTGCACTGATTTACCGTATTATAACACCCAATATACCATATCACCCGCAATGTTCTGCCGTACCTAACTTGTTCTTCAGAAACTTTGACTTCAAGATGTGGTTGCTTAAGTTCGATATCTATTATTAAAGGGCGGGCTCGGTACATTTACGGTGATGGCTTATACGCTACGTACCATGAATGTTTTCCAACTTTTAAATATTTTACAAATACGTACATGCAGGAACTGAATATCGCAAAACGTACGGATACAGTGATGTAGACGTATTTTAGTTACTTCTAAGATTAAAGTTACCGCTGCTTTGGATAATCTAGATTAAAACATGTTATTGTACCTCTATCTGTCAGTCTCTCACTCAATTTAGGCAGTGAAAATTACTGCATATTTGGATTTATGTCTAATTCTTTCGCTGTCTCTACCATAAAACTCTGGAATGTTGTTCCCCTTGACATAAAAAAGCTGAAAATAAATGTTCTTTCAAGCGTAAAATTCGGAACTACTAATTGAAGTCCTCTCAAAGTTCGGTCTTCGTCATAATTGTTATATTTCAAGTTCTCTTACTTTTGATATTTATCATAATATTTATTAGTATATAATTTTAGCATATATATTATATATTTTATTATTATAAGCATCTTATTTTAATGATACTTCATTCTATTTGAAATATCTACTATTTATTCATTGTCCACACCTACCACTGTATTGTTTTATTAACGCGAAAATTGACTGGTAGAGAATGCCTTGTTGCATCTGTTGTTAAGTCTGCCTATGTACCACTACTGTACATGAAGTTTAAATAAATAAATAAATATTTTTATGTTGGTGTCAGTGTCTGGCTTCGTGTCTAAATAGCGCCTAAACCTTCAAGTAATTAGCCGAGATCGACTAATCGACTGAGTTTTCGACTAATATTACCGAAATAGTTAACTGACTACCGGTATGTGTCCTAAAATGCTACTGGGGCAATAAATCGAGCCGGCGAACGAAGCTCCGCCCCTGAGGTCTAATAAACAGGTGCAAGCTGTCACGTAACCAGATTAATAACGTCTCATAGATTTGACGCCATCGCTATCGACGACGTCGACGTCGTTTTGACGTCGTCATGTGGTGGTGTAGGATTGCTCTGAAGAATATTTGCAATTTTTGACTTAGCTACCACTTTAGCCATATGCACATGGGCTAGTAATTATTATATTTCATCATTTTAAAATCAAAGATACTTATCATGGACGGAAATAAACGTAAAAAAGTGGTATAAATGCTTATATCAGAACTAAGGAGATGAATAAAAAAGTGAAAAGTTGAGCTGTGCTTCAAAAATGTCGTTAGCCATCCGACCGTGCCTAAAAAATTGAACAAAACATTAAAATACATTGTGTTTTCTCGGCACATCGTTACACCTAAATAAAACGGAGGATGCACACGCCGCAGTTACCAAACTACCAAATATCCAATTTCCTACTGGTAAAATAAAATACATTTCCATTTTCAAATTATTCAAGTGGCAAACGAACCGAACTGTGCCGAGGTAACAAAGTTATTGGCGTACCGCGAATGCCACAGTCTGTAGAACTTGCAGTGCGACAACTAATGTATGTCTCATGTTTTTCTTGCATAGGTAGGCGGTGTGAGGTAAATTGGTCTGCGGTCGTGCCGGTGAACTTCGTTCAACTAACTTATTTGAGATGCAACTAGCTCAGGATGTGTTTGATGTTTACACTTCTACTCGTAGATACTAAGTACTAAAATGTCTACCGAAATTTAATGAGACACGTCGCGAATAATTATAACAAATAGGGGAAGTTTGCACTCGGTTCCCAGAGCAGGAAGTTAAAACTGATTTCATTTAGTTCATATAAAGTACAGAAAATCAACTGCTACTGCAAAATTATGAGTAATTAGTAAAGCAATATAGTTGTGTTACGTTTTGTAGATAATTTAATTACAACACCGTTGTATTACCACAGACTATCCATTTGATTTGTAGCTGTGGTTTCAGAAACGTATGTATTTGTAATTATAGAAGCATTGCAATCTGCATGATTTATTTAGGCTATGTCCAGACGTGTATATTTTCTCAATGGTATTTTTTACTAACGTACTAAAGTCCTTAGTTGACACCTGTGCCGGACATAGATAGCACGGTAGTGTGATGTCCGGTTGACTGTGGCATCCTATCTCTGTGTACCGGACAGAGGACCGGTGCGGTAAATAGACCGCAGTCTATAAAAACATACAGATTGCTATATCTTATCTAGATTTGGTTTATGGATGATAGATTTTTTTTTACAATAAATTAGGTTCTCTGAGAGTGTGACAGCAAAATTTTGTTCATGTTTTCCCTCCTCAAAGTCTCAGCAGAATTTGTATAAAAACTTGATTTCAAACTGTGAAAAAAACCCTTTTTAAACCAATGCTACCCCAGTTACCCGCGTACACACTTTTGATGAAGCCGCGTTGCACTTTTGCCGAATCCAAGCTTAACATAAAAATCTTTCAAAGCGTAAATCGAAAAGTATTAAAATCAGATATGCTAGCAAGCGGGTGATGGGGAAGTATGGGAGCAGCGAAAACGCATGCGCGCGCCCGGCGTGAGGTTCCGACCATAGACCGCTCCACATTCGCATCGGAACTCGGGCTCGCAGCCGCTGTGCTCTGTTCGCTCCGCTCGCTAGGTTGGTCGTATCGCATCGCTCGCCTATCTACCTGTTCATTCAGGCCGCGAATACTTCTAAGTGTTTTTCCGTTGAGCCGCTTGGTCATTTCTTCCTTCCGTTCTTGAAATGTGAGTATTAAAATAAAGATTTGTAATGAGGATTTGTTTTTAATTTAGAATTTCTAGTTTGCTTTAAAATTTTTACTTTTGTCGAGACTTAGCTATCTTTTCACTTCTTTAAATTTCGTCTTTGATTTTGATATTATGTTACCGTTAGCGACCATAATTTTTATTCTTTTAGATTTTTGACTTTTTAAATATACTATTGTTTTCTTTAAGATTCTATTATATTTTAATTAAATTTGGTATAATTTTTCGGTTTATTGAGTAAACATGTTCTCAACATTTGACTTCGAGTAATTGTTTGACGATCCTACAATTGTCCTTTTTTAATTAATACGTATAATTTTCAATTACAATGCTTTACGGTATTTGTTAATAAAATTTGATAAAAAGAGTCAAGTGTTATTAGAAAACGGTGCTTTAAACATAAATAAGTATGCATTTTCTGGCTCATTAAATATATAAGATGGGAAGTTTTTAAGTAAATAATGTATAAAATCATGATTTCTTTGTGACAATAACTCGTAACAAAAAGTTTAAAAGTTAACGATGTTCATAAAATTTTAGTCACTTCACTGATTCCGATAGGCTTACTTCTTTTTGCAACTTTAGGTTTAATTTTATATTGTATCACACTTTGCTCTTTATTTTTGCGTTCAAATTTTCAATAACTAATTTATTAATTGTGATTAATAATAGCTCATGCATTAATTATTATGCTGGTTTAATATATTTTATGATAGTGTAATAGTACCCCATAAAAGTTAAAAGGTAGGTAATACCATAAAAAAATATATTTTGATTAGATTAGTAAGGAGGTATTTCTAAATTTTAATTTAATCACTTTGGAGATTTCATTAAAACATAAAGAAAGAAACTTTTAAATTCAAAGCGAAAAAGTAATTTTCTATTTATATTGTAACATGGAAATATTGTAAAGCCAATATTTTCCTATAAAAAGAAATTATAGAATTTCTTGCTGGTTCTTTTCCGTAGGGAACGACTAATTTAAATCGTGTACTAGCTTCTGATGTTTTATAAATGCCCATGTATACCTGTGTGAAATTAAACGTTAGTTACGTTATATGCATTTCAACGTCGATATGAAGCAAAATAAATAATTTAAAAAAAAATGATTGACGTAAATCCAGATACTGTTTGTTACACGCTTTCTTCGATGTATTTCTAATTTAGTGGAAACATTTTTATAAGAAATACGCTACGCTGAGCTTGCTGCATTAGTTAGTCCCCCGGCGGATTTTTATTTTACCCTGGGGACCATTATGGATGCTAGTTTTTGTATTAGCTTCCCTGTTTTGAACTGATTGTCGTTAATAAGATACGAAAAGCTTGGAAAAGATCGTGGAATAATACTCATTATATTTATGTGTTTTAGTTTCCTTTTCGTATATGTAATGGTGTACAATACCTACATCATATTCTGGAGTCTGACCGGGGCGAAAGCCTCCGGAGAAATCTGTTTAGCACTCTAAATATGTTTGAAATCGGTATTTGCAATAGTGTCTTAGCTAAGCTGCGTCAGACGAGGCAAGAGTACTATACAAAATATACGACAATCATTTAAAATAATTTAATTTGTGACAAAGCTCCTTAATAAAGAAAATTAATTAGGGGTGTATCATAAAGTTTTTAATAAATAATAAATAAATATATGTGTAAAATTATAAACTAAATCTTGGAGCTTTTAATTCCTCAATTTTTTATTATTTCACCCAAGAGAGAATATAGTTGTTTTAAGTTATATTGAGAAATAGCTGACTTAGCAAACGTTGTTCTGCCATATAAATTATAATAGAGTAATAAATGGCCTCTGACCTATTCTCAGACCTACCAAATATACACCAACAAAATCATAAAAATCAAGCCGTTTCGAAGGAGTTTAATATCAAACACTGTGACCTGAGACTTTTATAAATTAGACTACAGAAAAAAAATAGAGGTGGGGTAGGAGTGAAAAAACAACCTACGACCAATTCTCAGACCTACCAGATATACAAAAAAAAAACTTAAAACAATACAACCGATATCGATGTAAAATAACCCTAAAAAGGGCAAAATAACTTTAATTTCGGAAGTCGGTGTTTCTATAATAGTTTGGTCTCTTCGTTATTTAACACCGACTTCCGAAATTATTATTTTTTTAACTTTTTAGTGTTATTTTTTTTAATGTGAACATTTTAGTTGTGGTGCCATTATTAAAAAGTAGATCTACCCCTCGGTCAAAAAAAGAGTGTGCAAGTACTATAGTAACGTACATTAAAACATTGCAAAACAATTACAATAAGACAAGTTACGGCTAGGATACATTGTTTTATTACGGAGTTTTCGTCTCGCCTTCCGTCATCAGATTAGCTCAATGTTACCTTATAAGCCAGAGTGCATCTTATAACAATTCTAATAATCCCAAACACGGTTAGGTTACATTGATAGAGTTCCGGTGCCTAACTTCCGGCTTCATCATCAGATCAGTTCGATGTATTCCCTCCCCCTCTTTCTTCAGTCAGTCATGGACTAAACGTATAAGCAAAGCAATATAACTTGTTACGACAGTTCTGCTGTGATCCTATGAGGGTTCTTTTCCATATCTTCGAAGAGAATCATTAGATCATAAAAAAATTTTAACCAAAAAAAATATTTTCGAAATCGGTCAACAAATGACCGAGAAATCGGTGAACATACATAAAAAAAACATGCAGCCACATATATATACATGCAGAACCTCCTTCTTTTTGCAATCGGTTAAAAATATAAAAATCGATACAAACACTAATAAACAAGATTTTTAGAAATTAGAATACTCCTAGTTGTTTCAAGTATTAGTTTTTAAATTACCGCCCTTGTTTGCATTTGTTTTAGTGGCATACTTTTACAAACTTGAAAGTGAATTAAACAACGACCCACTAGACGCCTCATGCTTGAACTAGCGCGCCAAAACAATTCTGTCAACTAGCCGAAGTATATGTTTGGCCACGACATATACACCAGTATTTTTTAATTAGTACTAAAAATGGGGCTCTATAACCCGTTACTGATCATATTTGTGTAGTCAAAAGTAAAATAAAAACGTAATCCCAAAATTGTCATAATTGGTAAATCCGTAATTGAATCAATCATTCATAACCATTGATACTA
Organism: Mythimna pallens; assembly: GCA_961205895.1. Classification (NCBI taxonomy): domain Eukaryota; kingdom Metazoa; phylum Arthropoda; class Insecta; order Lepidoptera; family Noctuidae; genus Mythimna; species Mythimna pallens. The sequence goes on from OY540824.1 coordinate 6,298,104, forward strand.
GGAAATACCACGCGCAGTGATTTTCCATTTTGATTCCAATAATTCATAAGCCTGTACAATATTTCCATAAGTTGAGTGACATTTTGGGATATAAACAAACGCTAGTAAATTGGCTGTTTATGAATATTATTTAATGAGACTTTACTTAAATAATAATAAGACCTTTTCTAATTAAAAATTAGTGATGTATAGTATAGATTAGATTAAGAGTATTTTAGTTTTGGCGTTCTGCCGTTTAAGCGGGAAGAAGTAACAAACATACTTACACACCGACAGACGTTCGCCTTTATAATTTTATTATGATAAATTTTATATTCGTTTTTTCCTATTTTAAACTGTATTTGGATTATAAACTTTAATAATTTAGAGATATTGTAATTCGGTAGCGTGTCGGATTAAGTAATTAGAACGTCTAAAATCGCGAGCGGCCATTCACCAGGTCTGGACACAGCTTTAGACGTCTGCCTTGGGAATTGATAAGCGGTCCAGATCCAGGAATAATGAAGGATTGGAAAATCCTTTATTGTCAAACATCCTCGAACTAAGCAGAGCTTGTGGTATGAGTACTAAACAACTGATGAACATATTTATATATTTAAAAATACAATGTATGTATTATACCAAGACAGAGAAAAAATGATACATCGTCTACATCACACAAACATTTGTTCTGGGTGGGAATCGAACCCACGACCTCCAGCTTAGCAGTCAGAGTCACTAATTACTATACCAACAGGCCAGTCAAAAGCTCTTATATCTTTGATTGCGAAAAATACTTGAAGCAATGAAAACTGTGAAACTGTGGGCTCGGAATATTGAAATAGGTAGACATCATGGAAAGCGCTGCCGTCAAGTCGATTACAAAGGAGGATGCCGAATTTGTATGGCCATCGTCCCCACCCTCCAACAGGCGTGGGATACATGCCAGTTTGTTCATTTCTATCCAAACATATTTTTTAAAACCTAAATCCCATACTTTTGAAGTATGTCGCATAATAAAAAAAAAAACTATTCAATTACACGCTAGAATGACATCTGTTTCAAATCTGTTGGTGAGTAGGGACAATTTCACACAATGCCCTTTATAAATATCTTTTGTTTCAATATTTTGTTGTTCGTGCACATAAACAAATCACTTGTAGGTACTCGTATCTATCAAAGGCTCTAGTTAAAGTTTACATAATACTAGCACCTACTTCGAAATATTTGCTCTCTGTTTCGTCACAATAACGAAAAATATTGAATTTATTACAAAGGAATGGTAATAACTTCAATATTATTCGCGACAGGCCTGTTGGTTTAGTGGTCAGTTATCCTGGCTGCTATGCGATGAGCACGATCATTTGTTCTGTGTCTGGGTGTAATTTATCTATAAAATGTATGTATTTAGAAATATTTAAGTATGTTTATCAGTTGTCTAGTACTCAAAAAACAAACTCTAATTAGCTTAGGACTAGATGGTGTTGTGTGATAGTTGTGGAATATTATATTATAATAGGTCTTGAAATTGCCGTTTTTTAAAACGGGTGGTTTTGAAGTGTTATTAACTTAGAATTATAAGTTCAAATAAACTTTATATTATAGGTACGTTATTCTTTTTTTGAAATTAGGTATTTATTGGTTTCTTTGTGTTTTTTATTGTCGGTAATATTGCAGTACTTATAACAATGAGAGCTAATAAAAAAAAAAGTTTTTTCATATTATGGGTTCCAACGTAAAAACTATGCATTTCAAAGGGTAAGCAATATCAATGACGTATACCTACGACTTTCTTCTAACAAAAGAACTCTGTACTCTTGGTTCAGTAGCTTTCGTTTTAGAAATTTTGTCTTGTAGCCACCCTGAGAATAAAAGTTATTCGTGGGATAAAATTTCCCACGTGAAAGTGATTGAAACAAAAATAGACATGCAGTTTTAAGTCCGTCCGTCCGACACATTGTTTCCACGGTAGAACTCATATTACAAAATAATGCGAGTTTTCTTAGATTTCATACAAAAAATGGTTATAAATACAGCGATATTACAGAAAAAACAAAACACGAAAAAACCATTAAATAACTCATTTTGAAAAAAGAATAACGTACCTTTAATATAAAGTTTGTTTGAACTTATAATTCTAAGCCAATCCAAAGATATAAATAATACTTCAAAGCAACCCGTGTTATAAATCGGCAATTTCATCGGTATTTCATTTCACCTATCATAAATGAAAATTGCGGGCACGTAAACTTGTACTAGACTTGACAGCGGCAATCCTACTCCATATATCAGTAGCTTTTTTAGAAAAAGCTCTGCAACCTGTCAAAACCCGTAAGTGCATGTTTTGCGTTGTAGTAAACGTGGCCATGTGAGGTTAACTGACACCATTGCTTACATATTTTAAAAGAAACTCACCCACCGCGTTGGTCTTTCTGTTCGCGATAAACTCAAAAACTACTAAACTGATTTTCATGTGGTTATCACCAATAGACAGAGTGATTAATAATAAAGGTTTAGGTGTATATATACTAGATGTATACATGCATGAAAAAAAACCTTGAATTTTAAAGATTACTCGCGCGAATCTAATTTTTTTTGTGGGAAAACGTCAAATATCTCTCTGGGTGGAGCGAGAGGGAAAATCAGACTTAAGAAAAACAAAACACGTATCTTTATTTATTTAAAAAGTTACATTATATCAAGTCCAACCATCAAGAGCATTGCCCGATGAATCGCCCAACTTAAGTGGCAGTGGGCACGGCACATTACTTGCAGAACAGATGGTCGGTGGGGCCGAAAGGATCTTGAAGGGCAATCGCGCAATGTTGAAAGGCTTCCCACAAGGTGGACCCGGATGCGAGACGCACAGGATCGTTCGTTGTTGCGACATTTAGGGAAGGCCTATGTCCAACAGTGGACGTCCTTCGGCTGAAATGATGATGATAATGATTAAGTAAACAAGCTGGAACAAATTAGGCCCAACTGTGGAACCGTATGAAATCAAAATTAATTACTAAATTCGAATTCATAGTACATCTACAATAGTCATTGTGATCGTCAGTCTCGTGCAGGTATCCTCTCGGCCCATTTACACCGATACGACTTCTCGAAATTAAATTTTCGGATCTCATACAGAAACGCAACAGAAAAACGCAAAACAAAACGTCACGTTGAATAACCCGCCATATGATTGTTTTCGGCAGTTGAGAAACGGCTAGTGAATAGGAAGCCAACATCATTAGTTGGGGGAAAATCGTTTCGTAATTAAAACTTTTTGAATTCCACGAAAATCTTTTGATAAGCGGGAATTACGTAATTTAGTGAAGGGGAACTCCTTCCATACGTCATATTTTGCAACCAGTTTATTTTTTTAGGTGGAAAAATCATCTTATGACAAATCCCGTCCTTGGGCGGGGCGGCAGATAGTGTCAGACTTTTACTGACTAAAAACCCACTCCTGTTCCTTCATTGCCTTCGTCCCAGGGCCCCGGGTTTCCCTTGCACACTACCCGTAGCCCTAGTAGGTTTCGAGTCTGCTGGCTCTTGCGATTTGCTGACATCTCCCTGCGATGTTGCAAATTAAATGATATCTACTAAGTTTAATTCATAAACGCGAACTCGACTTACTTAGATTTTCCAGAAAAAATACTGTTTAGTCGTTATGGCGTATAGTCCCTTGAACAGCTAGCCGGAGTTAAGTCCATACATATTTGTACTGCCGCCTGCGGCCACATAGAGCCCCGCTGACCTTTAAAACCATTTTCTTTGCAAAATATTCATTGGTTTACATATGCGATGTACATTTTGAAAAACATTTAACCACCAATTTTTTTGTTTAAACATATTCCTAAAGATCAAAGCCGTTTGAAAGGAGTAGGGAAAACAAGTTAAAAAATAACATGTTTTTATTAAAAACTTTTTGACTAGTCATATGAAAAAATCATATGTTGGTAATGTTATTTATGAATCTATTATAAATATATATTTTCGTCAAATTTATTAACTCAGCCGTTACTGAGGAAGTTACGTGACTACGAGTAAATGGAAGTTAAGGCCTTTAGATGCGATATTTGCTTGACATTTGTGTTGAATAGGAGGAATCATTAAAAGTTCGTTTTTAATGATTCCTCCTATATATAGGCATATAAACGCCTTCAAAACTTCGTGATCACTTAATAAGCTTAAGTGGCAGGTAATAGACGCTTTGAGATAAAAATAAATCGAACCTATTAGCAATTATCTTTCATACCTTTTCCTTAAGTAAAAATAGGAAATTTATATCAGTGTATGGCTTCAATAAATTAATCTTTTTAAGTACCATCTTTGCCGATACGTCAAAGCCAATATTTATAAATATATTGGTTTTTCATGGAATCGTTTATTGGTTTCATTTGATGAAAAATTGTTTTGTCAACATACTGAAACATGCTTTATGGAATGGGTGGGGTGCTTATTTCTCGTACCTTTTTCTAATTTACTGATTCAGAAATATGTTTATATTTAAACTTATCTAAAAAGAAAACTGATAAACTGACTCTGACTTACTGATAAAGATTGGCAAAAAGTGGACAATATATATATTGTTATACAGTAGCTAGAAGAGCTATTTTAAGAGTTCATTTAGAATGGCCTTAATCATCATCATTTCAGGCGAAAGACGTCCACTGTTGGACATAGGCCTCTCCTAAGCGTCGCCACAACGACTAATCCTATACGTCTTGCATCCACCGCATTCCCGCGATTCTCACCAGGCCGTCGGTCCATCTTGTGGGAGGCCTTCCAACGCTGGGTTTTCCGGTGCGCAGTCGTCACTCTAGAACCTTTCGGCCCCATCAACCACCCGTTCTACGAGCAATGTGCCCTGCCCACTGCCATGTAAGTTTGGCGATTCTTTGGGCTATGTCGGCGACCTTGGTTCTCCTGTGGATATCTTCTTTATTCTTGACTCCTGTCTTAATCTGCATTATCTAATACTAGCGACTTCGTTAGCGAGAATCTTTATCTAAAACTAAGAATGTAAAATTTTGCACCAGGTTTTCTTTTATGGCGTAAGCGAGCACTTCGAATTAGGGGATTAAACGGGTGACTAAAGTTTATATGAAGAACCCTTTTTCAAGCGAGCGAAGCCGCTGGCAGAAGCTAGCGTTTTCATAAAACTTTCAACACCACTTAAACTATATTTTGAGGAAAACAATTTTGATTACAATTTCTGCCAAGTTTCAAGTTTATTAACCAAAGGACTAAGATTTTCCCATACAACCTTTAACATCCCCTAAATCGTTTTTACAAAGGCAGTTTTGAAAAAAAAATATTTAGAAACCCTTTTTTATTTATTTGGGTTATTATTTATGCTATGTTTCAAGGATATGGGCGCAATGAATAAATTTTTGCATACAAACAAATTTTCCCCTTTCACTCCCTTAAAAGTTGAATTTTCTAAAATATTCATCCCCTATTTAATGCTCGCCTACATTATAAAAGGAAGCCTTGTACAAAATATCACGTACCACGTACTGGGTATACAGTAGTTTCGGCTGTGCGTTGGTATGTCAGTCAGTCAGTTTCTCCTATTTCACCTCCCAGCGGCTAGATAAATTTTACTCGATGTAGTCTTTCTAATTCTTCTAAATCGTGCTATGTTTATAGGCTAAATTTAGTCAAAATGGCGGCCGGAAGATACCAATTGGCGGTAGAAAAATCGTTCATATTGAGTGGCAAATCACTCAATAGGGTTTTCAAAACCCAGATGTTTTCTAGACCATTTAACAGCTATATGCTCCATTTAAGAATTACGCAACCTGTTGTGTAGGATCGTGAACACGTATTTTTTCGTGACGTAATCATATGGAATAGTAAAATAAAGGGTTCGAGAGCCTGTCTCCAAAAAGGTTAGTCAGTGAAATGAAAGGAAAATGATGTAGGTGCTAGTTTATTTTTTCATTAGCCTGTAGAAGGGGGTGGCCGTTGTCCAGCAGTGGGACACTAGTCCCACTGCTGCACAACGGCCACCCCCTTCTCCTCGATAAGTTTGCGCCGTGAATATGATGAGTTCATCACACCACCTTCATCGTGATCCACCTCGGTGGCGTCGGCCTCCCTCAGGCGTCCAGTTAGTGTCGTTCTTCGCCCATCTTTCAGTGTACATTTGCGCGATATTGCTTACCCACTACCTTTTGTATTTAATACCCTTAAATAATTTAAAAGAAATTTAAAGTTGTATCTCAACTGACTTTGTAAAGTGTGTGGGACCGTAAATATTAATTTAACTGACTCCAACTAGTTGTTCAAATGAGCAATATAAAGTAAGTTAAATGGTATGTAACGTGCAAAAGCGGTTTTCGTTCAAAATTACGTTGAAATACGTTCCTATTTAGAGGCAGAAACAAAACCAAATTTTAGAGCACTAAATATGAAATTCATTTGCCGCTTTATTCATTGGAATGAACGCAAAATGGTTCCGCAATCGGCTCATATGATATCTAATTAAAATTATAATGACCAGGCTGTCGTCACAGCCAGGACATGTGACGAAATTAACAAAGGTTAATGAAAAATTGTAATGCGTTGATTTTAATTAAGAGATAATGGGATAAATTCATAAGGGTATGTAATTGATTTGCAGCGTGACGTGCAGTGGCGATGCGCGTTGTATAAATTAAATGTCATGGAAGTAATGAAGAACTTATTATGGTGTTCGCTCATGTCCATGGAACTTAAACCCGATTTTTGACGTCGATATCCTTTAAAAACTACACTTATATATTCATTAATCCAGAAATGAATTAAAACGTAGTAAAAGTAGAATAATAAAAATTGTTCTTCTGTATTATCATTAAAATGAATTCATTAAATCCATTTTAATGAAATAATTTTAATTATTATCCTACCTAATATTGTTAAATAGATGTTACCGTTAAACGTACTTAAAAAAATATTTTACTAATATTTGTATGCCCCTGATGGATTGAAAGGGAGAGGGAGGCCACAGAAAAGATGAAAGAATTGTATGAGGAGTGATGTGAAAGAGAAGGGAAGTTAGTAATGACAAGGTGGAACAGAATGGAAGGTCTTTTGATGTGATATATAAGTGCATAACTACGTACAGTACGTAGGTTTAGTATAAACAAATAGTAAGTTAATATTTAAGCTTCTTTTGTATATCGATCTGATCATGTTCCCGGGGCAAACAAATCAAGCGCTGGACTACTCGTATGTGCAGTGTGCGCTGGAAGACGCGAGCCCTCGAGTCCATCGCCCAGAGTAACCCTCATAATGTTCTGTTACTTTAAAACACATCAAAATTATTTATGAAATTAAAACAAGAAATTACAACTTAGCCAGAGATGCTCAAGACAGAGAGATTAATCAAAAAATATTAACATGCAAAAGTACACTTAATCAATTGATTTGTAAATGTACTTACTAACTTATCCACAACGCGCGTGTACATATGAACTAAAACCGTGGGGCAATGTTTCATTCAGTTTTTCCACCTGGATACTACACAATAACGACTTACAAATTCATTGTAGACAATAGGCTAACGCCCAATTTAAAATCAAAGCCCACTTTGATCCATTAACCAATAACTGTATAGCTAACTTGCCGTAATACCCTTTGCATAGCCGCTGAACTTCTGTCGTGTTCCGGATAACAGAATTAGTAAACGTATGCAGCGGGAAACACGACGCATTACATACTCATCACGGACCTAGCCATTGCTTTTAGTATATTTGCGCTGTCAATTCCCTAGAAGCGGGCTGCTTTCTTTCGTCTGTTGTTCAGATTCGGATTTAACTATCAAAGAATTGTTGTGATACTCTTTGATGATACTCCTTCGAAATGGCTGATTTTATTTTTATGTTTTTTTTTGTTTGTATTTAGTAGTGTCTTTGATAGGTCGTAGGCTATTTTTAACCTCCCTAACTCAACCCTCCATTTTATCTCTGATAATTTATATGGTAAAATAACATTTGCCGGGTCAGTCGGTAATCTTTATTTTAAACGCCGGTAATGGTACTGTTCAATTGAAAATTTGGCCATTGCCAATATTTCTGCAAAGCACTGCATGTTTCCAGCAAACTGAAAAACATTTACTTGGTTTGGATACAGTAACGTTGTTTTTTCTTGTTTAACTTGTCGCAAAATACCGTTTTTGTCTTTCATACGCACGAGTAAGTTGAGTAAGTGAATGGGAATATTCGAGTACTTTCGGACTGTTACATTTTTGTGAAATCAAACCTTTGTAAGCAAACAGATAAGCTTGTAGTTCATTTTCCGCTACAAAGGACCTACAGAAGTTTCTCGCATCTTTAAGTTAAGACCTAACTACAGGAGCCGAGCACGAGTGGAGCATGAGTCAAGAACAAATTCGTGTAGTGTGGACCGACTTACAAGCCTCGAACGAGCGCGGTTCGAGCGATTGATTCGTTTTCGACTGTGCTCCGCTTATTGTCGGTTTTTTGATGAATACAAAGGTATTCGCATCACGTTCGAGAACAGTGATTGTTGAAGGCCCGTTGTACGTTCACAGTTGACACCGCGTATAGAACGGCTCGGCTTGTGTCCGTCTCGTGCTCGAGTTCTCTAACATGGACTCACCTTTAATGACGGGGTCTGGTAAAACCTGTGTATGGTAAACTCGAATCTCATTAAAACTTGGTTCCATTGCCGATTCGGGTGCAACATTACCAGGAAAACTGTTATCCTATGAATTTACGTAGACGTCCAAGTTTCGAGATTCGGAAAGCCAGTTTCAGATGTAACAATCTGAGTACTGTCTATGATTTTGATTTGTACACTGATTGAATCTCTTCACCCCTTACGGTTTCATTCAAAGTGATTGACAACACAAATAACCGTTAAGGATATTGGAGTTCGTGCAGATCGGTCGGTCAGTGCGAAAACCAGTTAGGAAATCATCAAATTAATCTTCTTGCTCTGTGTGGAGCGAGAGGGAGTGTCAAACTTTTATTTATACTTACCATAACTACCTATGTTCCATTTTTGCCGTTGGTTGACATCTTTTTGAGCCGCGCGTGACCCCAACGCGCCCTTGACGACAAGGGCTTAGTCCTTGTAGGGCGAGCGGACGGCGAGCTAATTGCTCTTCGTCCGCACCTACGGTAGCCGGAGACAGCTTCACTATTCTCTAATTAACTCTTTTAATTTATTTCCCTTTCTTGCAGCCGCCTCTTCACTAATTTAAATGCTGAAATCAGAAATTGGGGTTAGGATCAGAAATCAGAAACGTTTATTTCAAATAGACCAATTACAGCCACTTTTGAATTGTCAAAATGTCGGTCAGTCAAAAAAAAAATACAAGTGAAACTAAATTGCTCTGTGTATCATTCCATATTTACGTTTTTAGATTCCAATTAACAATGCTTCTTGTTTTGTTACAGACACAATGTCGCCGGTTAGACTGATCACAGTCGTAGTCAAATGACAATAACTAGAATAAAGGTAAATTATCTTTTTACTACTATAGAATTTATATTTACTGACGAAATGGACTTAAGTTCAAAGCAATACGACGGATCGTGTTAAACAGAAAATTCTAATAAATTAAACAAATTTGCTGAATTGATCTCAAGTCCATTGCTTATGTAATTTTATCAGTTGTTGTTTTTGTACTCTAAGATGTTTCGTAAATTATTACAAGTGAATTAGGATACACTATATTCAAATGATGCTTCTGCGATTGCGTTCCTTTGCTCGCTTTCTATTCCTGCTTTGCGAGTCTTTATTCATAATTGCGTTTTCATTACTTCAATATCGTTTGTAAACTTAATAAGCGCGATTTTCTCTAAGGTAAATATTAATGTACTTATATTCGCTTCTCTGTATGTCTGTTTGTCTGTCTGTCAGTGTCGGGAGCGCTCATGAGACAGTCGTGTCACCGTCTGCTGGAACATCAACACCCGGGAGGGGAGGAACCCCCTCTGTACTCACCCTTAGACCAAATTTCAGGTAAAATCATTATGTATCATTTTTAGTCATAGTACTAAGGTTTTGGAGAGTAGCTTTCGCACGACTCAACCAAGTTCACTTTTAATTCAAATTGGTTGACTCAACCAAATTCATTTTTAATTTGAATTGGTTGATTCAACCAAATTCACTTTTAATTCAAATTTTAAGAAATTTTCAGTAGCTGCAAATCTACTTTTTTTCACCAACAAATTTAAAGCTTATAAGAAAAAAAACCAGCAACTGAACCACTTGAAATTAATCAGAAACTGAAAGTTACGTTTTTAATTAAGGGTCAGCTAGCTCCAAAACCGTAGCACCAAACTTTAGATAACTCTATCGAGATCAAAGTTATCAGCTAACTCAGCGGTTAATAAGTACTGGGCCAAGGATACTAGGCCAAACTAACTGGTAATACGAGCACCCACAACACCGCTAGGTTCTAGCGCCTAACTTAAAGCAGCGTGGTAAATATGAAAAAATTTTTTTTCACTTTTTCTCGTATACTCGTACAAAGATATACGCCTAGCTGTTTTATTTGTTTTAAATAACTGTTGAATGAATAGTTAATTTAAGCACTAGATGCCATTTTTCTATTTGCTGTTTAGTTATATAATAAAATCTCAATGATTGACGGTCCTTAGACGTCGAAACTGGTGCAAATAATTAAATAAAAATATTTTTATTGAATATATTTAGGTTAAATGTTTAACAGTTATGCTCGTATTATAATGCAGTAACTATTGATTATGATACTAAAATAAAAATTCTTCTTTATGCTTGACACCTCCGGCAATATTAAAATCTTTTTATACAGTTTATTTTCTTTTCCGAATAATATTTTTCTTTATACAAAAGATTCACTTGAACAGCAATATTCTTAAAAAGATATCCATTTTTCGTTAAAGTTTATTTACGTACCATTCTTAAAGCTCAATCGGAGTTACAAAATGGAAACTACATTTTTCAAATAGGGCTTATTGCTTCAGCTGTCTCTGGCTTTAATATCTGGGTGACTGGGAGCTTAGTTGCATCCAGAAGATTATGGAGCATCTTGTCCGAGATTTGACTCACGGAATTTAGCTGGAGTTAGCTGATGACTTCGAACGCGCTGATAAAACTGAACTTTGGACTATTATTTGAAATCAACCTTTTTTTCTATAATTTACGTATCACTATAGTAGAGATTTAATGGTTTTAGACTCGTAAGATTGAAGATTAGATACTTGAATTGACTGGAATATTTCCTGATTTGCATTAGACTTGGTGACATTTCTCGCTGTAGGCATCATTGTTATCCTAGATCTCAAACCACAAAAATTTCATTTAGTGCTTATAAACTACATTTCTGTCCAATCTATGGAAAAATGCATTAGAACATTTGACTTGTTCTCCAGTTAAGGAAAGATTATTAAGAAAACAAAAATCCTTCGGCGTCTCAAATAATAAGTAAATTATATAAAATACCTATAAAAATAACAGATATTCTAAATCTAGTTAATGAATTTTAACTACATAATAGTAAACCTTAATATACACAGATAGTGTATTTTGAACGCTCGAATCATTCAAATAATGTAGTAAGTATGGTGATGCTATCGTTGAAAAACTTTTAAACGCAATCTGAAGTAGAATATACATACAATAATATTTTTTATTTGGAAAACAAACATAAATTAGTCTTAGTAAATACAACAAGGACAGTTTTAACAAAAGTACATAGCATGCTGTTTCCTAAACTAGGCGAACAAAAGTATATAGCCTGCTGTCTCCCAAACTAGACAAACCTTTATCTTGGGAGGTAGTACATTAGCAAGTATTCGTTACATATAAATAAAATATTACCAGGTTAACCTGAGTTGGTGAAACTGGCTACAAGTGACTAAAATATAACCGACGACAGCTATATATTACGCTTAATCAGGTTACTAAAAATAACAAAGTAAATTTAACGTGAATTGAAAATCACTGCCGACTAACTGTTTTGCAGTTAGTTAGAATTTATATAAAAGCAAAATTTAAATAGACAATAAAAAATAACAATAACTTACACATTTTTATTTCTTCATACTCACTGCAGAAACAAACCTTGAAGAGTATACCTTGCAGATAGCAACAAAAGTAAGGAATGAAACCTTTTTAGTAATATTGCATGTACAATCTATTTGAATGTTGTGGTATATACATCATTGATCACAGACTGACTTTAATATACATAAATATTTCACGCCTAAAATCAAAGACTTTGTTAATAACTTACTAACTGGAAAGGTGAATCTACTTTATGTGTCGGTGCTAATAACTTTGCTAGTCACTTAATTACCGAACTTAAATTATCCATTACATCAAATTCAAGTTCTTCAAAAATAAAGAAAAGTAGAGTACGATCATAATATTTAAAAATGAGATAAACTGTAAATACAGTTGTTGTACAATTACAAAAAAAAATGGCGGCTTTGTTTACCGAATTCTTTGATCCTTTAGCTATCCAATGGTGTAATTAAATTTGTGATGGAAATTATAGATATGTAACTGCAACATCAAACTGTATCCCCCGATTTTGTTATCATTTGTTTTTTAAAAACATTCACGTCAAAAAATATTTCGAGTCAAACTCTGGAGCATCGACGCCGAGTTAAGTCAAGCTAGCTGGTTGGTTTTCTATCGTTTACATTTCAGGAAGTGTGCTTTTAGATTGCACAATTTCACTCAATGGGGTTGACGTATCCGTGTGGATAAAAACCCCTTAATAATAAAGAATAAAAAAAAAAAAAACAATTTCACTCCGCCAAGTCCGTTCCATCATCGGAACACAAGTAGTACGAAGTAATGTTGCGCCACTGGTACATGGTGGAAATCCCACCCATACGTACAAAGCGTTTTGGGAATACATTACAATGCGTACTGCTAAGGACTGGAATTCCCTGCCGGAGTCTATGTTTCCAGATAGACACAACCTTTAAGTCAAGAGTGAATAGGTTACTTTTAGTCAAGCGTGCTCCATCGTTGGCCACATCATCACTTTCCATCAGATGAGATAGTGGTCAAACTGAAGCCTATCCAAAAAAAGTGATATGAAGTTAAATCATTATGATATCAATCAATTATACAATTACATTTTAAATCATGCATAATTTAATTACCACTAATACTAATTAGTAAATCTGAAACAGATTTCAATTAATAATAAACTGAATCCATAATTTAAATATGGATTTAATTAAGTGCGATACAACCGCACTTATCCTTTATTACCACGACAGTTTCCGGGTATATGAGGCACAAATGTTAGTGAAATCATCATTTATTCATCATATATTATTATTAATACGAACCACTTTATTATAATCAGAATAGGTAAGAATTATTAGGGTTCCGTACCTTAAAAGAAAAAAAACGGAACCCTTATAGGATCACTTTGTTGTCCGTCTGCCTTGTCTGTCTGCGTGTCAAACCTTTTATCCCAGAAACACGTGAAAGTATCGAGATGAAATTAAAAACTCGGGTAAGCGGTCCCTTGAAGCTGTGAAAAAATCAAACTTCTAAAGTAAAGAAAAAAGAAGATACGGTCGTTTATGTCGCAAATAACGTATATTTTGACACTCTCAAGGGAATCAAAATTCATAAGTACTTCCCGTTGACCAAGAATCCTGAAATTTGGCATAAAGCAAGGTCTTATAGAACAAGTATAAAAATAAATCTGAAAACGGTAAATTTGTTGTGTTTGCGTCACAAAAAAACCTTTTTTGCGTTTTGGAAAAATCTTCGAGACGCCATTTGGGAATTGAATTATTTACATAGGTAAGTTTGTACGAAACCCTCAGTGCGCGAGCCTGACTCGCACTTGCCCAGTTTTTTAATTATTATTGGCTCCCGATTGACTACTATCTCAACAATGGTAAGCGATGGTGTAGTTGACGATGGATCACGTTGGCCTAAATGTTACTTGTTTACTCAAGCGGTTTCTGAATTTAAAAAAAATAAGTTGCCGCTGTTACATTTGTCATGTCTGATCATTAGCTTAGGTTGAAAACCGGTCAAACTACGCATTAAACTAGTGGTGGTATGTGTTTTCCTGTTAGTCGCACTCTTATAATAATAATGATTTACCTCAAAATACCTGTACTTTCTGATTTTGCTGGAAACAATTTAATTCAAATTAAGGTGGCTGTCGTCTACATAATATTAAAAAAAAACATTGCAAAATCAATGTCATTAAAAAAAAAACTTTCACTTTACTTAACTTACAAAAACTATTCTGAAATCCTGTAGAAAAAAAAACCCAAAGTGCATAAAATAGAAACATGAAAGAAAAATTTACTCGTACTTATAAATACTATACATTTTGAAGACCTCAGATGTTATTGTATTAGAGGATAAAATGTCCCTCTGACGCGCAACGCTGTCAAATTATCCAACAACATGTAGCGCGTCACGTGAATGCGTTGTATAATGTTGGGGCGCTAGTTGTGGGACACTTTCGACGTTGCGCGTTGTGTTGGGGAACGTTTTGTCCCCATGCATTTTTTAATTAGGCCAGTTTCATTCTTAGGGTGAAAGGTGAAAGATATCAACAAGATCTGGTAAGCAAAACGAATATACTCGTACAATCGCATGAAAATGAATCAATTTGGTTGAACCGCCTAACATTTAATTTTCGATACCAAAGTAAGTCGGTTCATTCTACAAGAGCAGCTGATTCTTTTAAAAAAAAACTTCGTCCCTCTCAATCGACTCGATCGCCAAGATAACGGAAAAAACACACTATTAATATCAATAAGTAATACATAAATTGAGGCAAGTGAAGGAAATTGCTTTAAATGTAGGGATTAATTTTAATCTTGGTGTAGGTACTACACATCTCTTAATACCGTAGGAAATGTTATAATCAGCCACCTCAGTTTTCCGCTGGACACTGGACTGGAATTTCCATCGTTTACTCCCGGACCTCCTAATTCAGCAAGGATTCAGTACTATGAATATATATTTCAAGTATTTTTAAAGTTTCTGTATTATCAGCGCGATCGTTTATTTATTAATACATGAATTTAATTTTATATTTGATGTTGTTTTTTAATATTATAATAAGTGTAAAAACTCATTCTAAACATTAGTGCTGGTACCTTACAGATATCGATATTGCCTCTCTACTTCAACAATGTTATAAGTCCATTGAGCTTATCACGTTGTTGAAAGAAACAGGTGATATATTTTTAATTTTATATCTTTAAGCTGAAATGAAAAGAATGCAAATTTAAATTGGATAATATCGGAAATATGAAAGTTGTGTCTTTGTAATACAGTTAGCAGCACAAATGTTTAGATATCAAATTCGTGTAGCCACATTGCACGCTTTGTCATTTCACTATTTACATCATTTTGTCTAAGCTCATACATCTTTTATATGAAACTATGTACATTTAATAAATTTAATGGACGAACACAAACAACTGACACATGTTCTTAAACTAATCATTGTGCACTCGTCATTAAGCTAAGTATTTACCTATAAGTGAAAATCATTTTACTTGTTTCAAATTCTACTCAATTACTAAAAAATACACTCCTAAATCTAATTAATACCAATTATTTTAAAGTATTCAGAAATATACATTTTGTTCCGAGCAAAACTATTAATAATTATCTACTTCGGTTGTAGGTTTATTCATATATCCATAAAACATTGATAAAGGCATTCTATTCCGTTTCAAATGATATAATAAAGCAATAAATACATAAAACAATCAGTAATTGCGCATATGCAGCTCTCATAACATTATCTAGTTCTCAATAAACTAGTGCGCCTCACTATCAACGATAGCATCACTGTTTACCATCAGGTGGGATTGCAGTCGAGCACTAGTATTTGTTAATTTAAAAAAAAATATAAGGTCTTGGTTAAGGTTTCCCGAAAATCAACAAATTGCGATAGATTCGCTATTGATCGGAATGCAATGTGCATTCTTATAAAGGAGAGTTTATCAAGTGATTGTACCCCGACCAAGACCTTTTTTACGCAGGCTACACCGCGGGGTGAACACTAGTAAATTATAAACCAAAATATTTGTTTGCATATCACATCACATATCAAAATATTTGTTTGTATCACATCTAGATTCAAAACTGTCGATCAATGTTGATAAAACTTTTAAAGCTTTAGAGCATATCATGTGCTCTTAAGAGCATCCAACCCGACATACACTCTCACTGTTTTACATACAACCGCTCTTACGCGATTATGACGTTATTACAAATTTTTCATTAGATATTTTGGATACACAGATAGATATCTTGTGGATATTATCTAGGCTTCTATTGAAATCAATTTATAAATTAGTCTAAAAAAATCCAGTAAAGACCTCTGAAAATCTGCTATTTTGCATGAACTATGACCCTTCATAATGTACTCAAAAATTTAAAAATTTAAAAAGTCAAAAAATATATAGAATCCTTGCAAATTTAATCAAGATACTGAATGACGAAAATTTTTTTCACAAACTTTTACAGTTTTTAAATTACACGTATTTCCTGGAACAAGTTTTGTGAAATATTCGTGTGAAAAACCGAGTACCAGCCGAGCTTTCTTTCTTTTCACATTGCCTATTTATTAAAAATTGCGTTGGATTGCGTTGGATGAACCGGCAAGCTTTTAAACCATGATGAGGTTGACGATAGACGAGTGGGGAAGGGCCCTCTTAAGTTAAAACTAAGTGAATTAACAGCAAATAAAGTTATTTAATTAAGGTATTAAATACTAATTTTCTATTCGTTTTGCGAAAACGTTGATAACTCATAAGTAGCGTAGTAGGTATTTAGAGATTAGGTACCCAGGGCCAAAAAGTTATATTAAAAAAAAAGAAAACTATTTTATTCGGTTTAGCAATGATGTGACTGCAAGAACGAGCGAAGTAATCTCGGTGATTTTAGCATTCCTCCTCGGATGGGTTTCTGGATTCTTTAACGTAAGATTCTAGAAACCCATCCGAGGATATAATAATATTAAAAAAACAAAATAAATTTTAGTACCGTATTTCGAACAGTTTAAATTTTCTTGCTACTTTTTTGACTTGTTCTGTATGAGAACAGATACAGAAGTTACGTTGCCGATCGCTTAAAAATATGGTAATATTGAGAACGAAAAATCTTAGCAACCGGGCTCGAAATGGGTAGAAGCTTCGGGATGGCAGTCACGAGCTCAAAGAGTATCAGCTCCTCGCAGTCTGCCACCTCGAGCTATGGCTGTCTTAACCGCAGGGTTACCATTGGTAACCCATTAACTTCACTAATTTTTATTAGTACAATAATAATTAGTGCTTATTAGAAAAGGTCTTGTTATTATTTAAGTAAAATCACAATAAATAATATTCATAAACAGCAAAGTTAAAAGCGTTTGTTTATATCCCAAAATGTCACTCAATTTATGGAAATATGGTACAGGCTATTGATTGAATGAATGAATGAATGGCGATCAAAATGGAAAACACTGCGCATATTATTTTCTATTAGCATTGTTATGAATGATAGATTCAAAAATGAATTTACCAATTATGACAAATTTTCGTGGACCATTTTGGGATTTGGTGATCTCAAGCCTGCCGTTCCTATTTCGGTTCTGTTTTTGATGACGAGAAAAAGGTTAAATGTGGGCGTAATAATAGACAAGTCTTGGAAGGATTGGTCTATTCTTACACCCACAATCTCTTCGAGGATTGAAGACATGCTAAGCTGAATTTCAGTCACGTATAAAAATAATAGAATAAAATTACGCACTATACGTGGGACACTCAGAAGGTTTTGATGTATTTTTTTTATAAATCTTTTTAAAAAAACTTTCCACCTGCCTCTATACAAAATTTCATGCTTCTGAACCAATTTTCAAAACATTTTTTCCAGTCTGCCACAGACACCTCTTCCACGGCCGTTTCGAACACTGCTAGCAGGTCTTCCGGCGATGAAAACTGAATCCCTTTTAGCTGATCTTTTATTTTAGAAAATAAAAATAAGTCACACGGTGCCACATCAGGATTGTATGGTGGGTGCCCCAAGACTCTGACCGGTGTGGTGTCCAGGAAACCCCTCGTTTTAGCGCTGAGTGCGCGGGCGCGTTGTCATGGTGAAGCAGTACGTCGCGGAGCTCGGTGTTCGGTCGCTTGTTGCTCATTACAGACAAAATTTCTGGCAGGCATTTTATGGTATACCATTCGGTGTTGATGCTGCTTTGGTTTCGGAATGGAAGTGAAATCAGATACCTCGTCAAAGAAACTAGCGATCAAAATTTTCCCCTTCTCGATCGCTTCCTTTTCGTAGGTTCGTTTTGAAACATCCAAACTGTCCACTGGCGCTTTATTTCTAGATCGTATTGATAAATCCAGAATTTTTCACCTGTCACAATGTCGTAAACGCGCCGAGACAAGCCTGCCACAAATTTTCGAATGTGATCATGGCACCGCTCCTCACGGGCCTGCTTCTGAGCTTCGGTGAGGTTGTGCGGCACCCAGCGGCAAACTATCCTCTCCTCACGCGAAGGTGCTCGTGTAGAATCTTGTGAACGCTACCCGAACCAATGTATGCTGAATCTCTTCGTATGTAACCTGCCATGTGCCAGCACACTTTCTTCCGTGACAGCCGTCGTAGGACGACCACTCCTTTGCTCATCCCCCAAAGTAAGGCGACCGCCCTTGAACTCGCTAAACCATCGGTAGATGGTCGTTCATCTATAAAATTAAAATTTTGAAGTTGATCAATTGACTCCTCAAATTTAGGCCACATTTAAAATTGTAGAAAATCATCGCACGAAAATGTTCTCGATGCAGATTCATACAGACACGATAATTTGATTTGACTCTCGAAAAAATGTGGAGGGAAATTCGAAATTCGAACAATGGTATTTTTACTTTTACTTAACCAAAGTTTTCAAAATACTCGTAATTACAACTGGCCAGTGCTTTATACATAAAAATCATTTTTTCGCAAAACTTTCTGAATAGCTTGATAAAGTAGACTAAAAGTAATAACAGGTGCATTTTATCGTCTTGATAAATCTGTCTTGCAGCCATTTATTTTTGGCAAACATATAAATACATGAAAAAGAATAACTTCTCTTTGTCGATCTCTTTGAATTTTTTTAACTTCAAACAGTATAGTGCCTTGCAGATATAAAATATTTTATTTATTAATTTGATGCAAGTTAAAACATACACTAAAGAGCTTACGTAGGGAAAGGGTTAAGTGCGAGTTGGACTCACGTAGGAAGGGTTCCGTACCATTATGTAAAAATCATGTCTGTTGTATGGGAACCCATATTTATTTTATTCTGTTTTTTAGTATTTGTTGTTTTAGCAGCAACAGAAATACATCATCTGTGATAGACGGACAGACAGACAGACGGACGAATAGACGGACGGACAGCGGAGTCTTATTACTAAGACTCTTTTCTCGAATTCTTAATACCACTCATACACAGTGTTCATATACATAAAAATCACTATAATCGGTTAATATTTAGAGGTTAAACAACGCCAATAAGTACGTCATCAGTGAAGATACACAGCAATTGTTACAAATGTGTACTTTTGTCTTGTAAAACTTACTTTCCTCCTCTGTAGAAAATAATAATATTAAAAAATTTACCTACACTTATGACGTTCTAGCTATATGAGGAAATTTTTAAACGTCTAAATATCAACCGATTACAGTGATTTTAGTGAGCAGTGCCGGCCGAGTGGTAACGACCACGAGTTGTAGTTTGCGGTTTCAAACCCAGCCAGGCGCATTACTTTGTGTAATTCATTTCATCACCACTGCGTTCAAAACGGTGAAGGAAAACATTGTGAGGAAACCGGCATGTCCTAGAGCCAAAAATTCGAAGACATGTGACATCCACAAACCCGCACTGTGTCCGCGTGATGGATAACTGATCATTCCCTCTCCTAGAAAGGAGGCCTGAATCCCAACAGTGGAAGCATTATAAGGCCGACTATGATATAGTGATTTTCAGTATAACAACACTGTGTTTGAGTGGTATCAAGAAATCGAGCATATTCAAAAATCGAAAATTTAAAAAAACATGAAACACCCTACTCTATATCAACGTCAAAACAAGATACAAAACACAAAAGCTCATACAATTACCTACACAAGCTCGGCGCCCAGTTAGCCACATTTAGACGTGTTACACTACAGAGTTTCAATACAGTTTGATCATATATGGTGACAATTATGAATAAAAAGAGGACCTGATGCCTGCTAGTTAAAACTTGTTCCGTGGGTAGTTAAAAGTTGTGCAGTTGTTGCACAAACTCACTTTCACTTTTAATTAGCGAGTCGTATGACAACTATGTGGCATGCATACGTGTTTGGAGACAAGTGTGACTTATTCGTATGTGCAACTTTGCTTTGCTAGTGCTTGTTCCGGTATAAAAGTCGCCAAAAAAGGAAAAATAAATGTCTATGTGTTTTTTATTAGCGCGATCTATTTTGGTGATAGAGAAATATGCATGAAAAAAAGTTTATAAGTAAGTTTGTAAGTATGCATGAAAAGCAGAAACTGACTGACATATCAACGCACAGCTGAAACTACTGGGACTAGGAACCTGAAATTTTGCACAAGGTTTCCTCCAATGACGTATGTAAGCAAGCAATAAGAAATGATTTTTCCAAAAGTGACCCTCTTTAGGGTTGAAACGGGGGTCCAATGTTTGTATGGAGAAATCTAGTCTTACGCAAACAATCCTAAAAAGTCTTCGATTTTTTAGGCCTAGGATATGCCGATTTCTTCACGATGTTTTCCTTTACCGTTTTGAGAGCACTGATGTTAAAAAAAATTATACAAATTAATGTGCCTGGCTGGATTTAGTCGTTAATCGGGGTCTTTACGACTTTTAGAGAGAGTATATTCGTTTAGAATTTGAAACATGTACCATTATTTACACGTATAACAGTCAATTAAAACTTAATTGATCCACGGCTTCAGCAATTTACACATAGCTATAGGTCACTCACGTGAGCCTGGTGCAAGCGGTGGGTTAAAGAGATTAACCCTCAGCCTGTGCCAGCCTCACATGCAATTATCCTGACACAAAGGCCTGTTCGAGCGTGCTATGGTTTGAGGTTCTATCGGGAAACTTGATCGTCGTTCGATAACTACGTATATTCTGTACAAGACTGATTGTTGACGATATTTTATGTAGACAGTGATTAGTTAGGTATGTGAGATGGACGATAAACAAGATACCTACCAGTCGTTTGTCGTATATCACCTATTGACCTAGTTCTGTCTCTTGTTGTCCTCTGTTGTTCTTGTCTGATTAATTTCGTTGCGGGATCTAAAAAGGTTTGTAGCGTTTCTTAGGGAATTGTGGGGCTTCATTGCCTTGAACTTGTTCTGATGTTCACCATAGTAAGTTTGAGCGCTGAGAAGTTGAAGTAGTTGGGCATTGTGTGACAGACGACAGACATGTCGAAGTATAGTTACTAAGACATGTCCGTCTGTCAACTGTCTGGCAACTCTGAAATATTGTGTCGAATTGACTAGTGTCAATTCGACAGAATATTTCAGAGTTGAACTTTCATCTATAAATATATATATATATATATAAAAGGAGAAACTGACTGATTGACATCACCGCACAGCTGAAACTACTAGGACTAGGAGCGTGAAATTTTGCACAAGGCTTCCTTTTACTCGTATTAAGTAGGAAAATGTTAAGAGAGGATTTTCCAAAATTTACCCTATAAAATGGGGATCCAAAGTTTATGTAGAGAAACCTATTTTTACGCAGTCGAAGCCGCTGGTTCTGCCCCTGGCTTCGACTGGGCAACTGCTAGTGTGATAATATCGCAAATGTTTATCAGACAGTAGCTGACCCGGCGCACTTCGTACCGCCTAACAGTAAGGATAACGTCATCTACTGGCATTACCAGAACAGCATAATTCATTTTATAATGACATTTTAATTAGAGATGGAGTTGTATTCGGATTTTTTTTATTTTTTCTTACCGTTTAAACCTTCCCTGGACTATCTCGAATATTACAAGACCAAAAACAAATCGGTCTAGCCGTTCTCGAGTTTTAGCGAGACTAACGAACTATTCATTAATATATATATAGATTTAAAGACAGGTCGCATTTAAAATTCTACCTATAAAAATAAACTTTAATAGACAATTAGTGAAGTATAAACAGTTAAGATTCAAGTTAACAAACAAACCTTCGCTCCGCGACAAACCTCCGCAGACTTAATCATCATTTTTATACTCCTCTCATTATTTTATATTAAGCCAATTAAGAATGAAATCCTTGAAAGAAAATGTTTTTCTTCTAATATTAGCTTCAATAATCCTTTTGTGTACCTAACTAGCATTAATTGGGTCATAAAATAAGACGAAAAACCAAAATTATTTATGTGCTAAAAATTATGGTAGGTATTAAACAAACTTGGTATTTGACTAACATCCAGAAGTCCAAACTCAAGGTTTGCCAACGAGCAATGGAGCGTAGCTGTTAAACTAACGGATCGAGTCCGAAACACTATATTGCGCTTCAAAACCAGAATTGTTGATGTGACTCAAAAGGTTGCTCTACTGAAATGACTGAGCAGGACATGTTTGCCGCATGCCCGACAAACTGTGGGCCAAAGTACCACAAAGCCGATGCCCTAAAACTGTGCGGCAGACCACGAATGACGCGACGAACTATACAGATTCCACAGGATTATATGGCAAGGGCGTGCGAATAATAGTAGGAATGGAGAGAGGTCTTTGCTCCTAGGACTGGAATCTGACCCCAAGCTAGTTGGGGGAAGGCTAGGTAGAAGATGATATGTGTGTCAATCCAGAACTTAGCTACGAACTACCAATACAATTTGGAGTAGGGTTTTATATTTGTCTGAACTTATAATTCCAATTCAATCCAAAGATATCAAAGCAACCCGTTTTAAAAAACGGTAATTTCGTAGGTAAAGACATATTGTATTTTTTGTATACCTTACTCATAATGTGAACAGGATAAATATATCCAAAAATAAGTCTACAATGGAGGGATTAGTCGCACAGGGCAACCTCTCATATTTCGCTATGTTATCTGTGACAACAATTGTCATAGGGTTCAAAATAAAAAAAGACAATCTTTAACTCAAAAGGTTAAAGGTTGGCAAGAAAAGTGTACAATGAGTGGATTTGCCGCACAGAGCAACCTCCTAAATTACGTTTCAAAGAAAGAAAAATATTTTATTTGGCGCACATACATATTTACACACAGTGTAGAAAAACTGAGCAAGTGCGAGTCGGACACGCGCACTTAGGGTTCCGTACAAACTTTTAAGATAAATTGCGGTTTACGATTTAAAAAAAAAACTACTTACTAAATCTCGTTCAAACCAATTTTCGGTGGAAGTTTGCATGGTAATGTAGATCATCTATTTTTTTTTTTAGTTTTATCATTCTCTTATTTTAGAAGTTACAGGGTGGGGGGGACGACGACACACATTTTAACACTTTGGAAGTGTCTTTCGCGCAAACTATTCAGTTTAGAAGAAAATTATATTAGAAACCTCAATATCATTTTTGAAGACCTATCCGGTATAAAGGTATCTATATACCACACGTATGGGTTTGATAAAAAAAATAATTGAGATTTAGTTACAAGTATGGAGAATCCCCAAAATTTATTGTTTTTTTTTTCTATTTTTGTATAAAAATCTTAATGCGGTTCACAGAATACTTACCAAGTTTCAATAGTATAGTTCTTATAGTTTCGGAAAAAAGGTTGCTGTGATATACGGACGGACAGATAGACAGACATGACGAACCCATAAGGGTTCTGTTTTTTGCCATTTGGCTACGGAACCCCAAAAAACATGTTGAAACTTAAGATAAAAAAAAAAAAACTAACATCGCGTGTCTCACGACGACAATATAAATATAATATCGTCGTATCCTACGAATGGGGGCGTAACTGCATAATAGCAACTTTTCAGGAGACACTTTTTTGTGTTTAATTAAATTAAATATTATCAAATATGTATTAAGTAGTGATTTCATATAATGATATCTTAAGATTCGGCTAGGATTATTTTCAATAAATTACCTTTATATTTTAAACGCATTTTGTCCCTTAAATCCTTATTCTCTGTTGTGTTAATCAATTTTCTATATTGGGTACATAGAAAAAAAACATAATGGTGATTGTGAAAACTTATGATAAGAAATCTTACATTTTTAAGATTGGTTCACAATTCTCTAGTATTCACCAAATGGGTTCTTTTAAGTTATTGAAAACATCTATCTGCATCTTCTTCATCTTGCCGATGTACATCTATATTATGTTGGCACAATTCTTACCCTTTTCCATAGATCTGCTAGTCTAATCTAAACTCTCAATAATGAACGATTAGTTAAAACAAACTCGAATAAACGCCACAATAAACTCTAAATTGAAATCTCTCACACTGAGTAAAATCCATTCATAAATAAACTCAATAACAAAGCCTTAACTAACTTCGCACGTATCGCAACTTTTATTGAAATACCTGTCGTTCCGTAAATAAACTGTGAACAATGTTGTCCACAGCAAAACTTAAAAATAAATGCCATTCAGAATATCAGACGTGGAGCGCACAGACTCGGCGAGCTGCGGAAACACCTGTGTTTTGTAAACAACCTTAATTCGTAGTACTACGAAGCGTAGTACGCGAACTGAAATCAATTTTCAGATTCGCTTTCATTTCTAGGTACGGACTACTCTCCCTGATATTATTGTGGAGTATTCTGTGTTCGTAAATTCAACTTGTATTGTAAACGTCAGTTTTAGGAGTGTGCTCGATAGGTACGCTAATCAATCTCATCCGCTGACGTCACGTATGCTCAACGTATGCTAGCGATTTTATATCAGTATTAGCGTAAAATAAGGTCGCGAATTCGCTTTTTCTAATCTAAGGCGTAGATTTGATCTGTTAAGTATCTTAATATGCGTATGGGTAATGGTTTCGGATCTTTTTAACCGACTTCAAAAAGAAGAAGGTTCTATGTTCGGTTGAATGTTTTTTTTTAATATATCGTCACCAATTTCTCGGTATATTGTGGACCGATATTGTTTTTTTTTTTTATTGAAAGTTTATGCTTGCAAGTTGGTCCCATAGAAATATTGTTTATGATCTTTATGAACTTCGAAGATATGGAACAGAACTCTTTATAGAATTATAGCAGAACTGTCGTAATAAGTAAATTGCTACGTGTAATCGATGACTGACTGAAAGAAGTGGGGAATATATCGAACTGATCTAATGATGAACCATGTAATCTAACCGTGTTTGGTATTATTAAAATAGATGCACTCTGGCTATAACGTATTTAAGTTTGAATGAGGGGTACTTTTTAGTAGTGGTACCATAACTAAAAAATAAAATAAAAAACTTTTTACAAAAAAATCCAACCGACTTCAATGTGAAAAAAAAAACACTTAAAAGTGCAAAATAACTTTAATTTCGGAAGTCAGTGTTAAATAACGAAGAGACAAAACTATTATAGATACACTGACTTCCTAAAATTAAAGTTATTTTGCACTTTTCAGTGTCTTTTTTTATATTGAAGTTGGTTGTCTTTTTTTAAGTTTTTTTTTAGTTTGAGAAATCGTTGTGACAAAGACAAAGTAAAATTATTTTTATGTATTACCTAAAGTAAAATATCTGTGAATACATCTTAGATTTCGGTCTTTGCTTTTTTCTTATGGTATTATTACTTATATATTTATTTCTATAAATTATAGTAAAAAATATAAACAGACCTACATCTGACTTAGCTTCAGATAAAGCTCGGGGTATAGTTTGTTGAAAGAGTCTAGAAGCGGTTCTCAAAATATCAGGATAACATGACTTAAACCATCCTAAAATATAACATTGTACTAAACAGCAAATGTCTTAAAACAAATCGCATACCGATGTGGCCTATCTAAAGCTTTCATTCATAAATGGCTAGTGCAAAAAAAGCGGATTAACCTGACAAATCCATGAATGAAAACCGTGTTTGTGTATCAGGAATTCCGGATTTATCCATTCACTCCAACAGAAATACGAGAATCTGAACGAAATGGAAGTAATTACGCTCGGCGCCCGTCAATGAACGGATTCCATGAAACGCATCACAGAGTAATGAAGTGAATCAGAGAACTCTTAGTAGAAAAATAATATTTTATTGCAAAACATCAATGTTATCACACTTTTGTAGAGTAATCCTAATATTTTATGTCATACGTCGTTAAACAGCTTTGTCTTCTAAACATATAGTTTATCAATGCACTAAACCATTATAATCATTGTCGACGTTAAGTATTGTCACGTGCATGGAATGCCTATCACATCGTATACCATATGGCTCGACACCTCTTCGGAATGATATCATACTATTACTTCGGAACTCATTTATCTCTGTTGTAAACACTCATCTATATTTTCATTCATTCGAACTTGTTCTCACTATAGCGTGCCATTTTCCAGCAATATTATTGCTGGCAAATTGCACAATTAAAATCAACGTGTTTAAAATTAAACGTCTAAATTCCACAGGTATTTTACACTGCTTAAACAAATGTTTAATTCATAAATTTATCTTAAACGGCGTAACTTTGAGAAATGTACTGAGACACTAATTTGAAAATAATAAAACGTGTCCATCGTAAATTATTGTATTGACCAGGGTGCTAAGTTTTTATTTTGGATGTAACCATTTTTTTTTTTGCTTAACTTAAAAACCCTTATGTTTCGATAAAAATTTCGACGTTAATTTCATTTCCATACCAGTTTGTGGGTATCGCTGAACATCAAAATTGATTAGGGACCCTGTCGTGGCCATCGAAGCTAATTGGCAAGCGGTGAAAGGTTCGATGCTGAGTAGGTGCTCGTAGCACCAACCGTACAAAATTATGAGCCACGCACTCTCTCGGTAACCCAAATTCCAAACCACAAACTCTGCGTCGTAATAAAACAAACAAACATACGGGAAAATAATGACGAAGAGAATCGGGTAGTTAGTTATGTAAAAAATAAAATAAACAAGTAGTTTTGACGCAGTGGTACCAGACCATGTGGGCCGGGAGGCCGGAGGCAAGCTGACACGATATGCGACGACGGAGGAAGACGAGACCACACTCAGGGAGCTACTACTTAGGTACGTGACTATAGCGACAATATCGGATAGCTTTCCGCCTTTAATACTGGCTTCATTTGCATACGATCACAAGGATCTCTCTATGTGTCGATGTGTCTTCTACATTTTGTTTCACCTTGGCTTGGCATCCTATCTCGTAAGACAGATATGTCGATGCGCCCGACGAGTCGATCGCGGTGGCTGAATCATTCACAGTTCCTATCATAACATCGGACCATGGCACCGTGGTTAGCATCAATGGCCACGACCTTGTTTGTCTCTCGCTACCCGGAACACATGCGTGCTTAGCACTTGCCTCTGATATTAACCTTGGGATAGGACGGGGTTATGCTTGCATGGGTGTGGTTGTAACGTTTCAATGTAGTGTTTAAATCAAGTGTTTTCCATAGAAATTAGAAGGCTAGACTTTCCTAAAAAAAGTTTCATTTTTTTTCGTTCTCGAAAAACAATGTACAGAGTTTTAGTTACAGATGAAATTAAACCTAAGTCACCAGCATTCACCTTTTGTCTTTGTTCACCTTTCACCTTCAAGTTTAACATTATATAACTAATTAAAATTTGTTTACTTTGATTAGCACAATGGTATTTATAATTCACACGAAACACTAAATATGCATTAAGAATTTTCTTTTCAAAACATATTAAAATTCCATTCTGTAAAATCGAACACAATTTAGTTGCCAATTATTTTTTATTGGTTCTCATAAACTATAGAATAGAATTGTAGATGGAATATAAAGAATGTTAGGACAAAAGTCTTATCATTTTAATTAAATAAAAAATAATTAAAATAATTGGTGATCAATACACATTTATTGTGAAAACTGAACAGTTTCTGCGTAAATACGCAGTGTGATGTAGATAAATGCTGATGTAATAATATTTGTTATTATCTCCCACGTATAAATATATAATCAGTGTGAGGTCGCCGGGCCTTCCTCGCTTGTCACTGACAACAGACGGGCTGTTTACTTAACATTATCAACGTTTTATAAGTGAGACAATTAACCAATTTTTTTTGTGATACAGATTGTTGTGTATTTTGCTCCATCTCAGAAAAATAACAAGGGAGAATGAACTTGGATGCTCTAGACTCAGTTGAATCGGATCACAGGATTATATTGCAATGACTATCTCCTAGTACTTCGAATTGTTTCCAATAATGCTAATCACTTTCGACGCTCAATTTGGCTGATCGGAATATTGAGGTCTGTTTCCAAGTTTGATCGAACGCAACAAATCCGTTAGAATATGACGTTCTTGTTAGTTGTCGTGTAGCGAGGAAGGTTCTGCGGCTAAGGTTCAAGCCTGCTGCTGGTGTGACTAACATTGACTTTGGCTGTAGCCTACAGAGACAGGTGAGCATAATGAGCATGAATCTATCCGCCAAACTGGATGACCTGCAACGTGGGGACCGCCAGCTCGAGACGACGGTCGCTCTCTGCGAGATCCGCACGCAGCTCCAGGAACTGACCAAGAGTGTGGAGTCATGTCAGAGTGAGGTCTCCGAGGTAAGTGTCATGTTAACTGTATATTTAAATAAAATGTGTAATGTAATTCGTGTAATGATAAAGAGTGCAATGTGTCAAAATGATGTAAATTAGAGTGAAATTCAAAGGCTAAAGGGTATTTCAACGTTGAAACAAAATATTAGCACTCAAACGTGTTATGTTCTCCCCTTTCAAGCTTAAGTTACGGAATCCGCTTTTGAATTTTGCTCCGTGTATATGTTTGTATACG
The DNA here is from genome assembly GCA_961205895.1 of Mythimna pallens. Classification (NCBI taxonomy): domain Eukaryota; kingdom Metazoa; phylum Arthropoda; class Insecta; order Lepidoptera; family Noctuidae; genus Mythimna; species Mythimna pallens. The sequence continues at coordinate 6,326,952 of OY540824.1, forward strand.
TAACTGTGGACTTCCCTCGGGGTGTAGAAAGCGTGCAGCGAGTTTCTGTGACATCACTGGCTAAGTTCAGTTTCCAAGCGCTTTTACAGTATCAATTCAAACGCTGTACTATACAAATGTCTTGTGAATAGTCTGTACACATATGAACAGAGAAGATGACATAAAGGGACACGAATTGTATAGTCCGAAAGCTTTTGAAACGGTTATTGAATGTACCACTGTAAGTCTCAGGTATTAGTTTGCAAATGGATCATAACTAATGTACCTCTATCTTGTTTTGTACCTACTCGGCTTAGATTTCAAACTCTATGTTAGTTAACTTTTTTTTGGCTTCACTTTTTTATTCTGCGCGAAAGATTGTAACAATTTGTTTTTGTTGTACTACAGTCCTTGCGGCTGCGGTACTACCCAGTAAAGACAATGTGTACGGGTAATCATTATGGCTTCAGTGGCTAACCTATTGACACCACTGTGCTGTCACGTCACTTATACTGCCGTCACTTATCGACTCGAATAATTTATATCACATTTTGATTTTTTACCCAACAACTTTGGGCATACGGTCAATTTTATGTTTGTTCTCTTTTATATTTGTGAATTACCAAAACCAGACAAAAACTTCAAAATTACTGCCACCACGCCTAATGCTTCTTCTTCTTCAAATATTCGTATCAGAAAGCAAGTAATAATTAAAATCGTATTTTTTTTATTATAGCTCATTCAATTTACAATGTAGATGATAATAAATAATGACATGGCAATCGGAGGACACTTGACTCAATAATTAATGACTATTATTATTATTACTATTGATAGATGATGTTTGAATGCAGTTCAATTGATAATTGTGTTCGCTGTCAAATTGATCGAAATTTTACATTATTTGTTGTAATAACACAAAATTAAGTATAAACTTGCATTAATTAATTGATGCAAGCTTATAGGTACTTACTTTTATTTGTGATATTCATAATGTTTGATTTCATAGTTAAAAGATTTGTAAAATGAGAGTGAATTTTATATTTTATTTTTATTTTGTTATCATAATACTATAGCTGCTGCTATCACCCGCGGTTCTGCCCTCATGAAATTAGTAGTTCCTCCCTAGAGGAGGTGAATGGAGAGGAATGAATGTTTTTATAGGTCTTCTTATTTATTTATTTTTGTTTTTATCTTTCCATATATTAGAGCGAACAAAACGAAAAAAGAATAATAATAATAATATCATTTTATTTCTCTCATAAAGGTACATTGTAACAAGTTTATTTTACAATTCTTTCTTTAAGTCTAAAAAAAACCTTTGTGAGAGCTGGAGTCTGAACTAGGTTCGAGACCTGTAAGACAGATCTCCAGGCTCACACCCTTTTAAACATTATCGCAATTTGCGGCACATAAACATGAATCTTATGTTTGTAAGATTATGGTAAATGATATTTGAGAGATACACATGTTAAGTGTGAAAGGGATATTTTTATTGAAATGTGTGTGTAGTGTTTAGTGTATGTGTGTGTATGTGTTTAAATTCAAATTGGTCAAGCCGTTTTTGAGTTTTATCGAGACTAACGAACAGCAATAAACAATACCATATGCCATGGGATATTGCTGATCGTTCGTGCTCCTGTATCGTGAGTTTTTAGTGTTTCTCGTGAATTACTCTGTCGGTTGGTTTTCACCAACAGACAAGGTATAGAGAAAAAACAACGATTTCTAACACGAAGTTGGTTAGTTATTATAGAAAAAGATATCGCAATACATTTAACATAACATACAAAATACCAAGAAATACATTACCAAGGTTAATATTTCAAATAGATCCATTTTCACAATGGACTCGTGAATCAATACTGCAAAACCGAAGAGAATTCAAACAGAATATTTGATAAGCCATAATTATTGCAAAATTAATAGAGCTTTATTCCTTTAACTGAAATGCTGATCAAAGGCTGTAATTATACAATCACTGTAATTATATGTCTTACAAATAAACCAAGAACGGGTATCACGGTTAAATATGACTAAGACAAAGGGATTTAGTTTGTACCTACAAAGTAACTGAAATATAGTAACCTATTAATTATTTATTCAAGTGAAGGTTTTTCCAATATGCATTTAATGAATAAGCTCTTAATAAACCAGTGCGATTCACCATCAACGATTGCATCACTGCTTACAATCACGGATCGCAGTCAAGCCTGGATTATAACATTAAAAAATTACATGCGGTATAAAATGGCATTATTAATATTATTACAAGGTTTTGTCGGCTGCAAGTCAAAATCGAACTCTGTGTTCCTGCTTTTTGGAACGTTATATAGAATTTTTTATGCGATCAGTTAGTTTAACTTAAAAGAAAAAAGAAGATAATTATAAAATACTCAAATTACCGGTTTTTTCAACAATTTTTTAAAATTTTAGTTAGGTTTCGATGAGTTGGTGTGCATTCTACGATCCCTCATTTCTCATCAAAAGTCTTCAAAATGCTATGATTTACACAGAACGGCTACGTCAAGCTACGAGAGGCTGCTACGCCTTGCTACGCGGAGTTGCTACTTCAAGCTGCGGGAGGCTGCTACGCCTTTTTTTTTCTCTTTATTTTGTATTAGGGACTTTTATACAAATGTACATGTCAGTCCCATCGGACATTATAATAGTAAAAAAGCCTTGCTAGATGGAGCTGCTGCCTCAAATTACGAGGGGCTACTTTGCCTTGCTACGCGAAGCTGCAACCCCAAGCTTTGACAGGCTACTGCGCCTTGCTACACGTTGGCTACTCAATGTACGCCTTGTGGCCCACAGACCTGTTATACTACGCATTTTACTTGCGTTTTTAGGGTTCCGTACCTTAAAAGGAAAAAATGGAACCCTTATAGGATCACTTTGTTGTCCATCCGTGTGTCTGTCTGTCTGTCAAGACCCTTTATCTCAGGAACATGTAGAGGTATCGAGTTGAAATTAAAACTATATAGTCAAGTCTACGGTCCCTTGAAGCTGTGAAAAAATCAAACTTCTGATTTAACGAAAAAAAAAGATACTGTCGCAAAAAAACGTGTATTTTGACACTCTCACGGGAATCAAAATACATAGGGTAGGGTATGTACCCTATGAATCCTGAAATTTGGTACGAAACAAGGTCTTATAGCACAAGTATAGGAAAAAAGACTGAAAACTGTAAATTTATAGTTACACCACAAAAAAACTTTTATTGTGTTTCGTAAAATCTTCGTAACTCAATTCGGGAATTGAACTGTCATAGGTAAGTTTATACGGAACCCTCAGTGCACGAGTCTGACTCGCACTTGCCCGGTTTTTATATAATGGTACGTTGCACTATAAAATAAAAAAAATATTTGTTGTTCTTCTAAAATCCGCTACTTTAGTAAATTCATTTTCAGTTGATGTTTTTTCAAGTCTTAAAAACCGAACGAGGGCCGGGCTGCTAGTTATTAGTTACACACAGTTACCGTATTTAAGATACACGAATTATGAAACCAAGTAAATATACCATACTTTATAGTCTTAGTATATTTTGAATAAGTTAGCAGCTGCTGCTAAGTTACGTAAAGAGAACTGGCGGAAACCGACGAAATGGCGCATATTTTCTTGCGATTCTCTCGGAGTTCAGGCGTTAAGGTATAACTTATGTATGGGCCTTCAAAGACATGACCTGGCTTATCCCCGATGGTATCAAGGACGTGAGGCGAATTTTAATGAAATAGAAAATAATAATAATGAAAGTTAAATTGTTTTAATAAAAATACTTATTTTCTTAGGCATATTAAAGTATTCCGTATTCTAACGGTAACATAATATGTAAGTATATGATGGCACGGTCGAACGATTGACTGCTGAGCTGCGTGTCGCGTATTCGATACCCGCACGGGTCAAATATTTGTATGTTAGATAAGTGTTCCGGATCTGTGTGTCTAGTATATATGAGTTTACATGTTAGTGAACGCACTCACGATATAGGAGTTATTCCTAGAGTGAGGTCACAATTATTTAAAAAAAAACAAAATTTTTTTTTCGATAATACTTTTTAAAACTTCTTTTGATTCGCGCAGTCATTGTACTCTCGTCTACATTGTACTATGTCTTGGTATACAAGAAAAAATCTAACTACAAAAGGATATTACAAATCTAAAGTTGAGAAACGAGAATCAAAATGGATCCCACGTTGTAAGCACCTGAAAATTTTAATATCAATTGAACTCGATACTGCTAAGCTTCGTACATAAAGAATCTGAACAATAAATTTGAGTTTCTCAATAAATTCTTTTTTCAACTGAAAAAAATATTTTCACAACAGCAGAAAAATAAGAGCCAAGATATTTTACAGTAAATACATTTTTTTTAATTGATAAAAACTAGTGCTTGACTGCGATCCCACCTGATGGTAAGCAGTGATGCAATCGTTGATAGTAATGCTCAATAGTTTATTAAGAGCCTATTCACTCTTGCCTTGAAGACACCTAAGTTATAATCGGACGAGACGACCGCAGCAGGCAAATAGTTCCAGTCCTTCGATGTACAAGGTATAAACGACGAGGCAAAACGCTTAGTCTGGACCGCAGAGGTTTCAACAACGTAAATGTGACACTCGCCGTACGTCGGTTTGTCCGATGGTAGAAAGGAGATGGCGGAATCAAATCATGCAATTCCCGCTCACTCTCCAAAATGCATCTTGTAAAATACCGACAGGCTACCCTACCCCTGTGCTCCAAGTTTTGTAGATTGGACTTAACCAAATCTGGATCACCAATTAGCCTCTTCGAACGCCTTTTCATTTCCTATTTTGTAAACACATACATATTATAGATAAATTACACCCAGACACAAAACAAATGATCGTACACATCACATAAACATTTGTCTTGGGTGAGAATCGAACCTACGACCTGGAGGTCGGCCCCTAACCACTAGACTAACAAGCCAGTCAAATGATACAGTAGACTATTTGAAAAAAGTGGTAATTTTGATAACAGGACATTTAAAATGGACCATTTTGCTACAGTGAATATTTCGATACCGTAGATAATTTCATGTAGTGGACATTACGTGACTAAAGGGATAATAAGCATACTGACGCTAGCTCGCCATCTGGCCACCCGGTAATCGTCCGGACCAAGTCCGAATCAGCAGTTGTGTCAGCAAAACCGTAGAGGCCCAGCAGTGCCGAAGCCTACTGGGACCCTGGGTTACCCTCCGAAAGGGAAACCCGGGGACCTGGAATGAAAGGCAAAGAAAGAACATAGGAGTGGGTTTTAGTCAGTAGAAGTCTGACACGCCCCCCGCTCCGCCTTAGAGCGAGTCATTAGTTGATTTCCAAGCTAAAAAAAAAGTAAACTGACGGTGCGTTTTAATTTACCTAAACTCAAGATCCCTGCCTTATTAAGAACACTTAACTAATACGCCCAAGTTACCAATAAATAGCTCAGTAATACTTTCCTCCGAAGTAGGGCAGCGCTCGTTAACTTAGCAAATTACACGTAACTGCCTGAGTGGTTCATAGTTAGATGGGTTGCGGGCGGGTCAGTGTCGGTGAGTCGAGACTCGGCGACCGGCGACCACTCAAATGGAGGTCTTACTTACAAAGAGTGGAGATGCTGGGGATAAGAATAGCTTGTAATGCAGTCAAGAGGCAGGTTAACGGCTATGAACAGCTTCATTAATTGTCTACCCCATATTTTTAGGATACCATATCTAAAAACGGACCCTTTTAATAAGACTCCACTGTCCGTTTGTATGTTACCAGGCTGTATTACATGAAGCGTGATATCTAGACAGTTAAATTTTTCACATATAATGTATTTCTGTTGCCGTTATAATAACAAATACAAAAAACAGAATAAAATAAATATCTAACTGGGGTACAAACGTGACTTTTTTTTCTGTTTTTTTTTTTTAATACGGAACCCTTCATGTCCGACTCGCTTGTTTGAGTTTACTGCGCCGCTTTCGCCTTTTCAGTCTGGCGGAACACTTAATGTACTTAAATTCTAAATAATTATATTTAACAAGTGGTCCCGGCAGACATAGTCCTATCCGATAATTGGATTTTTTTAGGAATAAAAATGGAGAGCCCGATTGCAGCGCCATATACCGGGTCCAATTATATTTTCAAATCATCCAGGGACCCACTTAAATACGAATATATACGCAAAATTTCATCCAAATCTTTCAAGCAAAAAAAGTGGGGTACTCAACTGATTCAAGAATCTACGAACTAAAGAAAGAAGAAAGAAAAAACATTTATTCGTGCGTTCCACTAGGCTCAGTTTAGTCATAAAAAGGTTTTAAAGTTAATACGTTGCTTGTTTTGGCCCTCCAACTTCTCATTCCATTTTCCACATCACGTCAGACGTCCACTGTTGGACATAGGCTTCCCCCAAGTGTCGACATAATGACCGGTCCTGTGCATCTCGCATCTATAGGATTCCCGCGACCCTCACCAGATCATCGGGCTACCTTGTGAGAACCTTCCAGCGCTCCATCTTCCGTCTACCTTTAGCGCGTGACTTTGTAAAATCCTCTCATATTCTTTGTGTATGTTACCGGCCATCTGTATGATTCAGGTATTCTAAACAATACCTAGGCATATAATATAATATACTAGGCAGGAAATATTATAAATACTATTGTCCATTACATACTTTACCTAGGCAATGTATAGAGTACCTGCTGCTTCACCAGCATTAAGTGAACTAAATTTATTTTGGTCAATATTTATCAATGTTAATTGACCTACCTATACAATGACGGACAAATGAAACATTTTCTATTACTTAAAACCAATGTGTATAAAGACGAGAGCAGGTAAAGAATTAACGTAATTTGAGGGCACCCCGAACAGGGACAAGGTTAGGTTAGAAGGTTAATTTTTTTATGACCAATTGGAATTAGGTCCTATTTTACAGAAATAGGATCTGAGTACTTACATATATTAAAAATAACGTGAAATTAAAAATTCTTTGCCATAACTAACACTTGTAATTTGCTTATCAGTATCCAGGTCCTACTTCCGTCTCTTTTTTTAGTAGGTTGGAAAATCATCTAATGACAAATCCCGCTCTTAGGTGTCTGCGAGTTTCTAACTTAACCTGTCGTGTCCTAAAATTCTCCTTCCCTGCTCTCGTCTTTTACACACATTTCCGGCTGCGCATTCGGTATTGTATAGAATACCCGACAAAGTATAAAATGAATAATATTTCATACATTACCTACACATTTTAAGTATTCTAATATTGCCTAGGTATTGTATTAAATACCGGATTATACAGATTGCTGGTAATAAGGGACCTCTGTCCAAAATTTCAGGGTTCTAGGTTCAAGAGTTTGGTTTGGGCATTGATGAGTCAGATTTTTATCTTTTGTTATATACTCGTATACAGATGAAAATGAACCGAAATATCGAACAATAAATCAAAATACTCTAAACCCAGCACGTGTTCATAAAAATATCTGAAAAGCAGTCACGTGGTGAACTGTACAAACACAGATAGATTTTATAGACTCTGTCCGTCCGTGCACGGGAATACCTTTAAATAATATCCGGTATCGGAGTTCGCAGAACTTGATTCGTGGGAGGTTCTGTTTGCGAATAGTGCATACCCATGTAAACGATGTTAAGTTTCCACCCCTCAGCCACGCCCATTTATGCACGATATTGATGCAATATATGGTATAAAAGCTTTGTCTGGCTGCATATCAGTGGTCTGCTGTCCATATCAATTGAAAAGAAGGGAATAGTAGGTACGATTAGAGTTGGACTACAGATGTATCTCTACATTTCTGTAGTCCATCTTATGTTAAAACCCTTTAGAAGAACAAAGAAGAAGCCTAAAGTTTCTTTGCGTGTGGATGGTACATCTTAGTATACTGTGGCAACGATAATAATTGTGGTTTAGGAGGCCTAGTTAAGAACATCAACGGTGCACCAGCCCCATTAAATGTTTGTGTGATGAGCACGATCATTTGTTCACATGTATGTTTTGTAACATGTGTGTTTGACAGGCCTGTTGGTCTAGTTGTCAGTTGCCCTGACCGCTATGCCGGAGATCGTGGGTTCGATTCCGACCCATGAAAAATGATTGTGTGATGAGCACGATCATTAGTTATGTAATATGTATGTATTTAGAAAATAGGTATGTTTATCAGTCGTCTAGGACTTATAGCACAGGCTCTGCTTGCTTAGGGATTAGATGGCGTTGTGTGAAATTTGTGATATATTATATTATGTATTTAGGAAATAGGTATGTTTATCAGTCGTCTAGTACTCATAGCACAAGCTCTGCTTACTTAGAGATTAGATGGCGTTGGCGTTAAGTTGTGGATTATTATTATTGTTTACTTGCTTCTATTAGTGGCTTCGCCCGTGTGAATTTAGAGTTCTCCGTTCAAACTTTGGACCCCTGTTTCATCTCTTTAGGGTGTGAATTTTGGAAACTCCTCCCTTAGTGCTCGCCTACGTAATAAAGCCTTGTGGAAAATTTCAAGTTCTTAATCCTTGTAGTTTCAGCTGTGCGTTATTATGTCAGTCAATCAATTTCCCATTTCATGTAAATTATTATGTAGATAAGATTAGTTGTTATTATTATTATGTAGTAGAAATAACAGCAGTGGCGAAACAACCACAAGTGCTGTGTTTCATATCCACGACCTAAAATACATAAAAAGGGGCTGCTACCGGCACTCATACTCTAAAAGATTTACTAAAATGAGAAATGGTCTAGTCGAAGCTTCATTCTTGTACGATTGCCCACATTCAGGCCGGTACGTGCCACAAATAGCTCGATGATTGCGCGGCCGTACCGCAACGGTATTGGATCGCGTGTATAGCGTGCACAACCGTACACCACTCTGGCAACCCTTCGTCTTGCTGCTTCCATAGCACAATAACCTCTGATTTATTTCCATTAAGTCTATACGGCTTTGGCTGCGTTGGGTTCACTGCAACTGTTTTTAGTACTAAGATATTGATTTTAAGTTTGAAGTTGGAATTTTTTTAGTATATTTTATACCTTTTAGGGCTTAGACAAATTGACGTTTATAAGTGCTACTAGAGGCTTCGCCCATGCCAAAGTAGAAAATTATCCCAAGGGACTTTCAAATCAGTTTCTTTTGAGTCAGCCGTTCGAACGGAAAAAAGTAACAAACATACACACTCAGAATCTTTCGCCTTTATTACTTATTAGTATGGTAATGTCTGACAAAAAGGCCAAAATGTATGAAGGGGCATTCGCTACCACACATGGTTAAACCTTAGAGTCAGTGTGGGTTGCACCAAGAGCTACTTTAACCGTAACTATAACCCTAAAGTTAATTAACATTAACAATTTGTCATTGGCTTTTTCTTCTGATGTTGTATCATCATCGTCAAAAATTGCATTGCTTGTCATCTGCTTTAATCGTAACTATTACCCTTACAGTCACGAATCAGAGCGGTTAATGGTATCGTTATTTGTGACGTCATTTACCCGTATTTTACTTAACCAAAGATTTGACGGCTGATGAGACCGGTCCTCACATAGGTTCCTTTTAATATAGTAACATGAAAATATTGTTAAACCATAAAAAAAATTAAAGAGAAGACCTACCAAGAGTTTCCTGCCGGTTCAAGAAACTCAAAGGTCTTTTTGATAGTAAACGACCAATTGGAACCGTGCACTAACGTCTGACGTTTTATAAGTGACAATGTAGGCCTATGTGAATTCAAAATATTTTGAATTGAATTGAATTTTAGGCATTGGTTATCGTTAAAGTTATTATATCTGGTGCACCTAAGTGGCACTAGGTTGTTTGCAAACATTGATGCTTTTGGCAATACTTTAACGTTTTACGTGAAGGTGCATCAGTAATTGATAATATTCAATGGCCATTGTTAATGTTACTGTTATTTTTTGTATAATTCAATAAAAAAACTTAAGTAATTTAAACTATATATACACTAAAAGCAAAAACTACTAGATAAAATATGGCGTCATAAAACTTCTCCGCATCGCTGTCGACTGGAAGTGTGCCCAAAAGGCTGGCGGCATTGCCACGTTGTATGGCAATGCTTAATCTCTGACCGAGGTAAAAGCCAGCCCTTGGGTCACGCGAAGTGTGTACTGAGCGTTTGGATAACTCTTTGAAAAGTTGATGAGCACTCGGACCCCACGGCCCAAGAGTTTCAACCCCAAACAGCTCAAAAATATAACTGCCGACGAGGTTGTTATATTTCCGCCGCTTGAGGTTCTCCGCAGCGGCAGCACCAGCACAGCACGAAGAGCTAAGAAGATGGGATGGCGTTTGAGTGTCGACACAGGTATCGTCCCACACTAAAGGCCTACCTATCTTCCACGGAAATAAAGACTGTTAAAGTAAATTTTACTGTTAAAATTAACTTTTTAGACTATTGTCTCTACTTCTTTTTAAATAATTGAAAATTATTTATCGCTATTAGAAAGTAATATTATCTAGACTGCAGGCACACGCCTCTCGCCATAAGGACACAGATGTTTGTATATTACACTCGTATTTCGCTAACATTTCAACAAACTCATTAAAAGCTTAAAATAACAACTAACACTAGTTCTGAAACCTCACATTTTAGTAAAATGTTATTTCACATAGCTAACATTTGCCATTTGCAAAGCTAGAAATGCATTAATTTATATGAGTTTCATTTAACTTCTAGTGATCATGTTTCATATGTTTGTTGCACAATTATTTATAATGAACCGACAAATTTAATGATACTAAAATAACATTTTGTTGCTTAAATTATAAACTTATATCTAAATTAATATACTGAATATTCCTGAAGCCTTTCATTGGGTGCTGCATGCAGAATGCTCTTCTAGAATTGGTTCAATCAACCAGCTAGAATTTAGATGTTAAATTGCTCTATATTGTTATTATCAATATATATAAAAGGAGAAACTAACTGTTGACATATCAACACACAGCCGAAACTAGAGGGACTAAGAACGTTAAATTTTGCTTAAGAATAAAAGGAAGCCAAGTGCAAAATTTCACGCTCCTAGTCCCTGTAGTTTCGGCTGTGCGTTGTTATGTCAGTTAGTCAGTTTTTCATTTTATATACATAGATTTTTTACCCTTTTTAACACCATGAGGGGATGAATTTCAATAAAATACGTACTCGTCTTTCATCAATTCTGATAAAGAATGTTCATGCAAAATTTGAAGTTGATTGGACCAAGGAATCACGTTGTCCCATACTAACTTTGCCCCCCTTTTTCACCCTCTTAGGGGTAAAATTTAGAAAAATGCTTTCTTATCGGATGCCTACGTCATTCAAAGAAACCCTTCAAAATTGAGGTCTTTACGATCCTTGCGTCGATCCGTTAGTTAGTCATTCAGGACAAAGCATTTTAAAAGTATAGATAAAAAAGTATTTATGTTTAAACAATATTTTAATCAAACTACAAAAACTGTTAATTGATTGATCAATATTATGTTATGACACATTCATTCATCAAGTCTACAAAAGATCAAACAAATGAAATTCGAATAAAAAACCTACTGTTTGTTCTACAAACTGTATTGAATGTTCTTTATTGTACACCATTTAGTAGGATATTGATGATTGAGTGATTGATAGTGACAAGGGCATAAAATTAATTAAAAAAAAGTAAAGCTACGTAACGCAACGTATTACGAATCTTGCTTCCTCAATTTTAGATCTAAATATTGCTGGGAGCGGAGATTAAAATCTATGCTAATGCTAGCTTACCCGGCAAACATTGTTCTGCCATTAAAAATATCAAAGAAAAAAATGGGGGGGTGAGGGTAGGAGGGTGATAAATAGTCTACGGCCTATTTTCAGACCTACCAAATATACACACAAAATTGTATAACAACTCAGTCTAACAATTTTGGAGGATTTCGATAACAAATACTATGACACGAGATTTTTATATCATACTAGCTTCTGCCAGCGGCTTCGCTTGCATGAAAATAGATTTCTTCTTACAAACTTTGGAACCTCGTTTAACCCCCTTAAAAGTTGAATTTCCAAAAATCTCTTCTTAGTGCTCGCCTACGTCATAAAAGGAAACTTTGTTCAAAATTTCACGTTCCTAGTCCCAGTACTTTCGGCTGTGCCTTGATATGTCAGTCAGTCAGTTTCTCCTTTTATATATATAGATTAGATAATAAAGAGGATAGATTTAATGAATACGGCCCGGGCTAAGCGATTCGCGTTCGTCATTTATACCGCGTACATCATCGAAGGACTGGAACAATTTGCTTGCTTTGGACTTCCAGTCCGATTATAATTTAGGTATCTTTAAGGCTAGAGTAAATAGGCTCTTCATAAACTAGAGCACCTCACCATCAACGTTTGCATCGCTTCTTACCATCAGGTGGGCAGTCGAGCACTAGTTTATAATATCTAAAAAAATAGACCGATTTGAAAAATTCTGTCTCCAGCTGCATGCTACTTTAAATAGCCACCTCACGGCCAAACTTTGTCGTCGTTTGTTGTCATCGCTTGCTTGCTGTTTTCGCTTCCTGTAAAGACTAAGTGTCATAGATAAATGGTTTCTTCTATCACGCGGGAAAAGCCACTGACAGCAATTAGTGCTTGATAAAGCTAAAAATTAGTATATTAGAGGAAGTTCAAAAGTGGGGCCAGTTATTGAAAAGTTGAAAGGGAATCGTTTGTCTTGATATGGTCTTAAGCAGAGGAGAGACAAACCGCGAGTTACTAAAAACTATGAGTATATATTATGTCTATGGCTGGAAAGAAAGAGGACTTCAAATAAGAGATAGATGGATTGTGTAAGGAGTGATATGAAAGAAAAGAGAGTCATTGTTTATAGGTGTAGTCGATGACTGACTGAAAGTAGAGGGGAATATCGAACTGATCTGATGATGAAGCCTGAAGTTAGGCACCGGAACTCTGTAATAAATTAATGTAATCTAACCGTGTTTGGGATTATTAGAATTGTCATGACGTCACTCTGGCTATATGGTATTTAAATTTGGCTGAGGGGTACTTTTTAGTGGTGGTACCATAACTAAAAAGTGTAAAATAAAAAAAAATACAAAAAAAATACTACCGACTTCAAAGTAAAAAAAAAACACCGAAAAGTGCAAAATAACTTTAATTTCGGAAGTCGGTGTTAAATAACGAAGAGACAAAACTATTATAGAAACACTAACTTTCGAAATTAAAGTTATTTTGCACTTTTCGGTGTTTCTTTTTACTTTAAAGTCGGTTGTATTTTTTTTTTTTGTAAAAGATTTTTTTCAATATGGAGTGCACTTGATTTCAATAGACTTTCTAGGGGCCTTGATATCGACTTGATTTACACCAGTGTGACGATCTTGCGACGGCAAATGGCACAGAATTTTTTCGATGATTAACTTCTCTCGTTAGCAATTAATTGACTTGTAATAAAACATAAATATATCGATAAAAAGAAAGTACACTTTTTTATCGATATATTTATTTTTTATCTACGTGTGGAGGGTTGTAATTAGCGATTTGATAATATTACAATGTTTATATCATTTTATCTATTTGTCTGTAAGCCATATGTAAAATGTATTAAATAAATCTCTTTCTCGTTTTGAACACGTCATAGTAAGAGTTCTGGTCATTGTAACCGTGAGTGATGCAATGAGTGTGTTTAGCTGTGACTTTAAATCGAGTTCCCGTAGTGAACTCCGAGCCAAGTGTGTAATCGTGAGTGATGCAACGAGTGTTTAGCTGTGACTTTCAATCGAGTTCCCGTAGTGAAGTCAGAGCAAGCACCCTCCGGTCCTTCTCAGTCACCCCGCGATCATGGAGCTTGCAACAGCTTCCACGCATGGGTCTGTGAGTTTTACTCTAAAACTCGAACGACATTCTGTAAGTGACTAATTGAGTGTACAGTATTGTAATGTATACATATTATTATTATTAATTTTTTCCAACACATTGCTTTTACAATATTTTTTTAGTATTAGAGCCCAACTATCTTAAATTTGTATTATTTCCTATTACGACTCACTTTTTTATTATGATTATTTTTATTGTACTTTTGAGTACAATATGGAGTGGTCTAAACTGTCCTTACATATTATTTTTTAATACTATAATTTGGAAATATTGTGAGAGCAACAATTAAAAAAAATATCAGACGTTTTATAAGTGATCATGTAGGCGGCCTATGGGAAATAAAAACATTTTAATTTTAATTTTTTGAATAACAGAGGATGTTTAAACTTGTGAGTGCAAGGTATTATAATTCGTAACAGCGTCCACAAGTTTCAATACATATAAATGTGCATCGTTTATCACAGGACTTAGGAAGTTATTAATAAAATGTTTGTAGGTACTACATAAACACTAAGGGCGGGTTTCTGAATTGTGTATTTTGAGTTAATCGCGTCTCAAACCATAAAGACAAATTTTGACAAGTTTTCAGGTTAGAGTTTGAGAAATAACATAACATAAAATAATCGGCCTCAAAATGTTCCCACAGCTGGGACTCAGGCCTCCTCTCTAGGAGAGGAAATGGGTCGTAATCCACCACGCGGGTCCAAAGTGGATTGGTGGATGTCACATAACAAATATATATTTACGGGCCTAAATTAAACTTACTTAACTTATCAGTATTTTATACTTCACCGTAACGCAAGTCTATACTGGTTGTTTGAAGTTATTGCTTTTTGAAATTGTACGTTTAATTTATCAAACAATGTGATTGATTAAATAAAACAAACACAATAATAAGAATGTTCTTTTCCAATAAAATTACAATTCAAAACGATTGATTAATTTTACATAATATTTTTCTCGGAAATATATTTTCGATAAAATTATCCTCAATCACAAAAATAATAAGCTGTCAATTGGTGGTTCACAACGTTTACGTTTACATTCGTATAATCAATCAACATAATTGTAATATTTAAAAAAAAATATTGATTTTTAAACTTATTGTACTTTTTAAAATGTTTACTTAACCAATTAAGGCTAAGACATACAATGAAACCTGACTTGTAAGTTAGGCTGTACCTTAGATATCGTTGTCCCTCAAAAAAGAATATTTTAAATGAAAATATTAAGTGAAATCTGTGAACAGGCTATACACAGACCAGTCAACGCATTTATTAGGTTTTAAGATCTGAACTTGGATGTGATAAACTGACTCACTTTTTGGTGAATACGTACTGCGTCTGAAAAAAATCCATGAAATTTTGGACCAAAGTTCCTTCACTCAATCGCCAAGCCAACGAAAAACATCTGTCCAAGTCGAAGATGTTACTTTTAATAAATTACTACTTTGAATCTCAATTTGATCAAGGGAGGGTGAGTCGAGTGGAGGAAAGGACCTAATGTAGGTGTTGGATAATTCCCGGACGTTTCGTAACTTGTATCTACTGCGTTAACACACTTGTTATGAAATCTAGCCTCTCTCTAGTCTCGGTTTCTTTCCTAGCAGATATAAAATTTAAAATGATTCTCAGGTGAAACGTGACATGGTCGCCATCAAGCAAGAGTTGGACACTGTACAGCAAGTAAAAGAAGAAATAGAAGAGCTGCGAGAATACGTGGACCGGCTTGAGGAACACTCACAGAGGCGGAAACTCAGACTGCTAGAACAGGTACGTACAATGATTATAATAATGATTATAAATAGAAAAGAACGTAAGTTAAGTTGCATATTCATTAAGCAAATTCAGTGTGCCAAAAGGCCGGAGTCGATGCTTACTAAATGAACGGCTGTGGCGCCTTTGAACTCTGATAAAATATGATCCATGTCCATTCGTCAAATAGTCTCACTAGTCGATTCGCAACTTAGTTTTTTGCAAAATCTTAATAGACCCCTTGAAAGTAGAAAATGGTTTGTCTTGAAGCAGATTTGTGTTACATATTTAAAGCGCAAAATTCGTCCTACGGTTTAATTAGATAGATTCTATGATAGCATTAATAGAATACAAAGAAGACAACGAGAGAGGCGTCAAACATCTGTTTCAGGTACTTAATTAGTTATGATAATTATGTATGTATTTAGTTATATACAGGAACAATTTTCCTTTTTTCAATTATTAAATATATTTTCTTTTTATTATTTTAGAACTGTACAATGGCTTACTCTTTACTTTAATGTCGTGCATGAATGTTTAAATTAATTAATGGTACAAATACTAAATACCAATAAATAAGGAATCCTGACAATATCATTGGCATCGGGCTCAAAATTTGGGATGGAACTCGGTAAATTGGAGGGCGAAGACTTTAAACAGAGGCAGAAGATCAGGACGTTAGAACAGGTAGGTAACTTATAATGAATTGGATACCAACAGGTTCAAGACATCAGAAGAGCCGCAAAGTACGCCACTACTACTTGCCTGAAAGTAGACCCATCAGCAGTAAGTGATGTCATGATGTTCTACACATATAGTAAGTGCAAGACATCGTGTAAAGTTCGCAAGGTTCGAAAAGCGAAGAAAGTTCGCAAAAGCAGTTTTCCGATACAGGTTGGTATCACAATATTGTAGAACCAACATGTTCAAACATTGGCTTCGATAGATTCTGACATCAGGGAGATGTATGTAGGTTCAAACACAAAGCTTCGACATCTATGTTATCTAAGGTGATGAGATCAAAAATGACTGCATCAAAAATATTTCTTAAAACAGGAACAGTGCAGATCCCTCGCAGCTCGCGTTGTTAGAAGAAATTGAGTTAGCGGCCGTGGAGCGTGCACTTAATAAATTTAAACGCAAAGTAACCACACAAGGCTGTAATTCGATCAGTTGCCACAAATTGCATAAAAAACGTGTTTCCTATTCTCTAAGAACAGCATTTTAATATTCATACCGTTGCTAAGAGAGTCAGTCTTTTCGAGTTTAATATAATTATGCTGTGCTCTATGGCCAAGGGCAATTACATTTTTTCTGAAGCTAAAAAACGTCTCGAAGAGGTTATTTCAAAAGACAATAATAGGCATTGCTATTTCTTTTAAGAACGCGTTCAATAATATGAGCACTGACAATTTATGCCTTGTCGAGCAAATTAGTTAATAAATGTCCAAAATAATTTAAACTGTTTTAAAAATAATAGGAATATCCAGAATTTCAAAATTAGAACATAGACTCTAGGAGCTTTTTTATGATTTTTAAGTGCAGCTTTTTTGTGTTTATTTGTTTTAAATTTTATATATATTTTTTTTTTTTACTTTATGTTTGTAAGTACTGTAGATTTTATTTCAGTGGATGTCCTCGTGTGGATTTGTCACCGCAATAAATTATTATAAACTCAAGACTTAAAACGCTGTTCATCACGTCATGACATGTATTGTTATTGAACATTATGCACTTTTCGAATTTTTATGTTGTGTTCTTGTTTGTTTCTGGTTGTTATGAAGTGGTATTGTTTCAGGGCCTTACCTTCTTCCTGTCGTACGCAATTCTGGCAGCAGTTCTGGGCATGTTGCAGTTCGGGTACAACACTGGTGTCATCAACGCTCCTGGCAAGGTCAGGCACACACTATCTATAATTGTGTATTTTTGATACAACCATAGGGGAAACAGACGCGTGATATTTATATATTTATTAAAACTTCATGCAACACAAAGCTACAAAGATGGACATAATGCCCAGGGCATTCTCTACCAGTCAATATATTACGTAACTAGGTTCTGCCAGCGGCTTCGCCCGCTTGGAATTAGTTTTCTCCATACAAACTTTGGACCCCCGTTTCACCACCTTAGAGGGTGACGTTTGAGAAATCCTCTCTTAGCGCTCGCCTACGTCATAAAAGAAAGCTTCGTGCAAAATTTCACGCTCCTAGTTCCAGTAGTTTCGGGTGTGCGTTGATATGTCAGTCAGTCAGTTTCTCCTTTTAAATATATAGATGAAATGGTGTTACCAATACATAGAATATATGATAGCAACAATTGTAGGTAATTTGCTGTTAGTTTTCGAACAGTTCTATTACCTAACTCCGAAGACATTCATCACGTCTTAATATGTTATATACTAAAACGTTTCTAGAAAAATATGTACTTAAATTACGAAATCCCCGTCCAAAGATCAGAAGTTAGAGGTAAATACGGATACAGAAACTCGTTTTTGAATTCGGTTACTAAAAATACCAGGAACTCTTAACGCGATCCATTTCCACGACCTAAACTGAACTGTTAAAGGGAAAGAACTATGCCGGCTGTATAGCTCCATTCCTTTGGTCACGTCATGGTAAAGCCCTAGGACTATCTCCTCAAAAGCCTCTTTGTATACAATGCAGTTATGAGTAATTGAGCAAGCATGGATCATCACACTAGCTCAAGGTGACCGTGCAATTATTGTATTAGTTCATAAAACCCGGTCATTGTCTTTCTATTGTGTCTCTAATTACGCTACTCAATAGGTTAAAAATTGAATTTTCAAAATGAGCGTTTCTATTGCTGTATACAACATTAGTTTATACGAAACCTGAAACACGTGTCTAGTATTTTTATGTAAAGAATCTTTGTACAACATTTCATAACTGTCCGATCAAAAATCACGAAGTTATAAGCTTGTTATGTTACCTGGTTAGTCGCACAAATACATGATCAGAATAAAAATACTACTGAAGATGTGTTTTGGTCGGACGAGAACTAAACGGTGTATGTTCTGAGATTTGACAGTTGAAGAGGGTAAGTGAACATCGATTGTGACAATAACGATGATTTTGTCTAGGTATCAAAAATCAACAGCCGTCACAATAAAAAGTCAAATATTTCGGAAAAATATCCATACCTAGTTGGTTAGTATACATGTCGCGGCCAGATCATAGTAATACATCACTTCATGATATGGCCAACTAAAACTGGCCAGATCGTATAAACACTAACATTTGATGATATATATGTCAATCCTCGTTTGGTCAAATCATTGATGTAGGATTTCAATGATATAATAAAAGGTCTAAAGAAAATAGGCTAAACGAAGATTGAAATATCATCAAACTTTAACGTTTAAAACGATCTGGCCAGTTTTACTTGGTCATGTCAGGAAGTGATCAATTTCTATGATCTGGCCATGACAAACACATAACTTAAAAACTAGTGTTACTACTTACAACTATCGGAAATAATACTGAATTTTTATGTATTATACAGCACAGGGGTGTGCAGGCGTGCCCAATGCTCCAGTATGGGGCTGACCCTCCTGTCCACTATAGTCTTTAGGATGATATTGGGACTGACGCGTACCCATGTTGGCACAATGGAGGCCCATCGCTTGTGTATGATGGCATGAAAGCCATCAATTTCCGCCTCTGCGAACATACCGGACGCAATAGTTGTATGCAATAATAATATGATACAACTTACGGTAAAGTAGGTTTTCACACAACTTTAGATAATTGTTCAAGATAGTTATTGAACCGATCTGTATTCACTTGAATAACAACAGTTTTTCATAGTTGAACACTTTTTTTTAAATAAAAATATTTTCCCACACTAGAAATGAGTCCTGTATCATAAATGCGTTCACAAACATGTAAACTCATGTACACAAGATACCCAGACCTGAAACAACTGTCTGTAGGCCACACAAATATTTGTTTTGTGCGAGAATCGAACTCGCCACACGCACTACACACAGCCAATTACTCAACTACTGCGCCAGCCGTACCGTCTCATTGCTATCCGCAATGAGACGCTGCTATATTTGTTGAGAGTCATCTCAACATTGAAAGCAGCATTTTTTTTAAAAAGCTATTCATATTTGAATGCAGTAAACTAATTGAATTCGATAACAAAAAAGAACAGACTGCAATTAAGTACGTAAGTACGAAAAGCACCCAACCTAGCTATACGAAATCGGGTCACTTGAGTGGCGACTTCCTTCATTGTTATCCACACCTAGTACTCTTGTTAAAAACTGCATATCTTTCATAAAATCTACTTATGTAGGAGATCTGAGGGCTTAGCCAAGTTGATAATCTACAATCGTTAACGCTAGTAGAAACTTCAAATGTATGGAAATAAAATCATCTCAACGTTAAGTAACGTGGTAAGAACAAAGGAATCGGAGGCGTTACTGACTGTAAAAAGAGATTCGAAACGAAACGGTCGTAACTTGGCTAGGCCTGCAGAAGCTTGAGTCACAATTTACACTAATAGTTTAACGAAAATGAAATTGCTTTTCGGTCTCATTGTCACATAACTATCTCACAAGATGTCGATTCAAAATTCGCGAAAGCAATCTATTTCACCTATCGATGTAATATTTATAGCAAAACCATTTATGTGCTTCTTACGTTAATATAAATAGATTGAAGTAACGAAAAATAGTTGAAATTAACTGTATTTGATACACTTATACAATTGTAACAACTAATAAAAATATTGAAATATTAATAAATGCACAGGAGCTGATTTTTTTTCGGTTGGTATCGGAAATCCTCATGGACGCCCTAGGCTGCCTTACAGATGAGACAGTCTGGGCTGAGTCAGACTTTTACTGAATAAAACCACAGTCTTGCTACATTAAAATCACAGACATGACGTCCGTGCTCTAGCTTAAGGGTTATAATTTTTTTTGCTTCTGGGCAACTCCACATGCAAGTGGTGACACTCCAGAGCACATTTCAATGCTAATCAAAATCTCATTAGAAGTCCAGGGTCGAAAAGCCATCAGCCCGAAGCGACACCCCAAGCGTGGGATCTTCCTAGCAGAGGACTTATTTGACGTGACCTCTCAATCTCGGTTAACGTATCGACAGTTACAACTAATCTTTTCATCTCGCGCACAAATCTAGGCATTTCTCGAGATCTATCTGTGAGACGATATAGCCAAAATCAGCTCTATGTCATTGTAAAATAGTGTTGATTGTTGACTATCCCTTGAAAAAGTCACTTGTGCCATTAAACGAGAATTAGGTTCCGGTTCACGGAAGAGAGCATCGATAAATCTTACTACACTAAAATTGCTATAGGATGGTGCGGGTGACAGCTGTCGGATTCACACAATGTTACCTATCCTTTTCTTTCATCTTATAGACGCATATTTTCGTCCTGCTGTCATCCTACTCACGCTATATAAAAAGGACTTTAGTACTTTTGTTGAATGAAAATTAAAAGTGCAGTTCCAAATTGGAGAACTTTAACACATTGCCACAATTAGTGAACCACTTGATAAACACGAAACGAGAAAGTTCATTGGGTAACCGACATAGTCGTATTTCTTACTGAGTAGACAAGTTAGTTGAAGCGATGTACCGACGCTGAGTCCATTCCTCTAGACTACTTTAGAGGCTCTAACGACTTGTAAACTAGATGCATACAAACACTGAAGCGGCTGCGGCGCAACTCAACTCAATGAGTTACTTAGAGACACAAGTAAATTAATTAGAGAAACTATCTCGATTGCTGACGACTAACTACTAAAGAAATATTGATTATGAATTATGATACAAGAGTGACCGATGACCTGGTGAGAGTATTGGGAATCCGATGGATGTAAGAAGCGCAGTACCGTAATGCTTGGGCCAGGCCTATAGTATGTCCAGTAGTGGACGTCTTTCGGCTGAAATGATGATGATGAAGATAGAATAAACAAACAAAAGATATGCTGAATAATATATTTCTTTATAGAACATCAAAGTGAATGGAGACCTTTAATTGCGATCCCATCGCTGACAGTGATATCTATCAGACAAAGTAAAGATGACAAGAAAGACGGTTACCCTTTAGATGATGGCTGACTATGATGGTCAGAAGTATGAATTTTATAAATGTTTTGTAACCGTCCATCTACTTTAGTAATATAAGCATTATTGGATTGATTTATGCTACTTCACTCCGGGTCGTAGTTAAATATAATAATAATATTTCACAACTATTACACAACGCCATCTAGTGCCAAACTAAGTAGAGCTTGTGATAAATATATTAGACAAATGATAAACATACGTTTAAATTTTTAAATACATACATATTATAGATAAATTACACACAGAAGAAAAGATCGTGCTCATCACACAAACATATGTGTGATGGGAATGTGTGTTTATGAGTGGTTGGAATCCCCGACCTCTGGCATAGCAGTCAGGGCCACTGACAACTAAACCAACAGTTCTGTCAATAATACAGTGGTATTGTTCTGTAATGGGCTATTAATGAATTAAAGTAAGAGGATAGAGAACATTCAATAGTTAATTCATAATATTGGTTTAGTTTATTGAGCGTGACAAGCAATATCATCGAGCATTGCGTTAATATTTAAGTGACGAACCTTAGCATCAGTTATCGTT
This sequence comes from Mythimna pallens, assembly GCA_961205895.1. Taxonomy (NCBI): domain Eukaryota; kingdom Metazoa; phylum Arthropoda; class Insecta; order Lepidoptera; family Noctuidae; genus Mythimna; species Mythimna pallens. The sequence goes on from OY540824.1 coordinate 6,349,196, forward strand.
ATGAATGCTTAAAGTAATGTTATTAAAAGTGTACAGGAATACAAATATGAGTGAACTTTATATGCTTGTATCAAAACTAAAGTAACGTATCTATCTAATTAGGTCTTTGGGGGTTATAGCCAATTTAACGGACAACCCGACATAGGAAAGTTTAGATATGCTGTTACAATATACTGTTACTACTGTTTTCTTTATTAAACTTTCTAAGCTGCCTAGCTCCTTCCTAATTATGTAAGGATTGACTTCCAGTCTAGCCTCGCAGCTAAGCTAAATACCCCCATACTACTTGAAGTGACCACCTGATTTACCTTCACAATCCAAGACTGGTGTCAGTTTGATCAAAGTTGTACAAATGATAGCCGAAACCTAAACTCTTCGATTAAAACCTGCAGCTGTTATTTCGAAACAAAAACCTAAACTTTCTTTTACCAAATTAACTGTTCCTTTCTCTGACAGAACATCGCAAACTTCATGAAGGATGTATACAAGAATCGGTATGGCATGGACCTGCAGGACGATACTGTCAACAGATTATATTCTATAGCGGTCAGCATCTTCGCTATTGGTGGCATGCTCGGCGGGTTTTCTGGTGGCATGATCGCCAACAGATTCGGAAGGTAAGGAAGACTTCATAATGAATAATTTTTATTTATTTATACGAATAATTTAAGTATATTTTGTCCACTGATTTCGGGAATAGGGTCCGAGCTACCGCTGGTCAGGAGCTCTGGCAAAAGAATCCTTAACAATACGTACCGTGTCCAGGAGTACAGTTTGCTGAATTTGATCCAACTGCTTAACGAAAGCCTCCTCAGATGTTGCGCTGTAAATAAACTGGCCGTCACAGTTAGTCACAACTATCAGCACAATTACTTATTACGCAATTACAATTACTTAAATAACCTCCCAACATATTTATAACATTGCCAGTCAAGTCAATAAACTTAGTTTGCTTATTTTTCTTAGCAAAATCATTGTGCGACGCTCTAGTCGATCTATCACCACTATATAAGACTTATTGGCAACAATAATTTTGTCAGTGATGATAGATCGATTCAACACAACGTGATACTGCCATGTTCGAACCTGGGTCGGGCACATACTACCTATATACAGTACTTCTGATTCCACAACATTGTATTTAAGGGTGAGTTGTTGGTGGATAATCCTGGTTACAAGGTTGTGCCTATGCAAATAGTCTCCGTAAGCTTGATGAGTACGCCTAGATATAATATTTTGGTTCGAACAGACGTCAACCGTACCGTCCTTTGCAAAACATTTACTTGCCATCATAACTTTGTCCATAATGGCGCAAACAAAATCTTTAGTTTCTTCAAAGAGGTCATCAAAGCACAGCTAGGATGCGAACGCTAAAGCAACTACATCGAGCACAAGTAAAACTCAGTTAAAGCCCCCCCCAAAGCTCATTTATCTGTCATATTTCTATGCGGTCAATAGTATCTAGTTCTATAGGTTTGCATCAGTTCTCGTTAGCCAAGGAGAGCGGGTTGAATCCTTTGTCCACTGCTCCTACATCTCAATGTATACACACGTGTCTGCACCTCGGCAGCTAGTAATGTTCCCAGAGACTGTACATCTCGTGGTTGTTCAGGGTCTTAGCATTTATTTTAATTATATTATTTATTTATTTAAAAATATAAGTTTACAGTGCAGGATCAAAACACTTATATTCTAAAATCTTAAACACTAAAAATAAACTTACTAAATACTTACGTGACACTAGGTATTTACAAAAAATCTATATATTTATACATATATATTCATTTACTGGCTCGTCGTGCTGAGTGAGTAAATATTATTAATATTGATTAATAACAGCTTAGAAAAATATGATAATGTGTCCTCATCAAGAATTACAAAACCAAGAATTGATCGACTGCCTCTACTTAGATGTTAATTTGAAACTAAAATATTAAGTTAGAAAGTTCTCCTCTCAATAATACTCGTACCAAGATATTTCTAATTAGAATTAGAAAGTGCGCCAAACCAATCAGTCCTTTTCAATTTGAAATTTCAATGTTCTCTTGATGTTATTATTCAAATCGACAGCTTTGATATCGAAGAGAAATATTACTATTTCAGTCCCATGAAAACCGTAATAATTGTAAGTTCCACGATTGAAACGCCAAGCCCACAATTTTCGGAGAACTCTGTATAACTTCGACATAACTTTGACACTCAGTAACATAATATGACAGGAAATCAAATACTTAGCAATTAGTGATGATATTACAAACAATGTATTTGAAGGTTGAAGAGCTAAAAACATTTCTAATAAGTTTAATGACAGCTTAGACAGAAAAACAGGGAACATAGTACGGGCTACTAAAATAATTAGCACTTAAGTTAATATTAGTGGAAGAATTGTTATTACTTTAATCATTTTATTAACTCAAATATCAGGACAAGGCATGCATCGGCATTGCAGTGTTGATAAAGTAGTAGGCCTGCGCCACGTAATGTTAAACATTACGTGGCGCAGGCCTACTACTTACTTAACTACTTTGTCAGTCCAGCTTGTTTAACAAATTTTATATTCAAAATATGACAAATATAAACTGTAGAATAATAAAGTCGTCAAATAGTATTTTACATGTATTTTCCTTTTGAAATTATTTATAAAGGTCGGATTTTAGTTTACCTTGTATCTGCTGGTAGGGGCAGACTTATCACATCTATAGTATACATTTGTTATTCTATAGTTGGTGACATAAAACAACAATATTTATCTTATATAAGTATTTATTAGTAATAAAATTATAAATGTTATTTGTTACTTTAATATAATATTTCACAAACTCTTCTTTTCTTGTCTCTACACACTATGGTCTACATTTCTTTTAATTTCTCCATTCGCAGGTCTGCTGTAAGAAATTTCTTTTGAAATAAGCAGTACATTAGTACTATTTTTTGTGACGAATATAACTGTTACATGTCTATACGTAAATTATAGAATAAATAAATGTAGGTATTGTAGTGTAACTACGATTGTGAAATACCTTCGTTCTACCAGGAAAGGGGGTTTACTGCTAAACAACATCCTGGGCATCAGCGGCGCAAGTCTCATGGGGTTCACCAAAATATCACACTGTTACGAGCTCCTCATATTCGGAAGGTTCATCATAGGAGTCAACTGCGGTAAGTAATATATTTATAAAAAAATAAATTGCCTCTAGCATGAATTATTTCGGCATCTCTTAAATACTGCTATACACAGACCGAAAGCAAAACATTCAACAAAAATTGTTTTACGAGAGGAATAGAACCACATAACATCAATACAGCCGTTACTAAAGACGGTATTGTCAGAAAATTTGATAAAAGCCAAGCATGTCAACGATTGTCACTGTTTACTCATAAAATTTGACGGCCTGCGACTATAGCTATGACAAGCGAAACATGACCTCAGCTCACATTGAACGGGACGAATATTATTAATTTGATCGACCAGGAGAAACAAGGTCATCGACTAAGCCCGAAGAATCACCAGACTTAAGTGGGAGTGGGCAGGGCACTTTACTCGTAGAACAGATGGTCGATGGAGACGAGAGTCACGGGAATGGGACGGATGCGAGACGCACAGGACCATTCGTAATGATGATAATTGGGCTACATCCGGTAGTGGACGTCTTTGGGCTGAAATGATGATGATGATCGGCCAGGCGTATTCAGTGCTCTGTAATTTAATTACAAGATGTCTTTCCAGCAATAATAACGCTAAAACAATGTTGTGTAACTTTGTTTTCGGAGTTTACAACATGTTATCGATTAAAAATCTCACAAATGTCTATGCTAAAATAATTCATGCTAGCACTCTTTTTATTAAACAAATATTTTCCCAAAATGTGGCCACTCTTCGTTAAGTTATTAGTGCATTGTAAACCAGTACACAACTGAAGACTCCAACGAGAATACTAGTTTACTTCGAGGCCATTTTGAGTTTGTTTTTCTTTATATTTTATTGCAATCTATCATTATTCAGAAATATGTTTGATAACGTAACAAATTTATACGCAGGCTGTCAAGTGACTGCCCCATTTATTCTTGTAGCCTGATAAAAAAGGTTTTGCGGAATCTTTCTCTTTAGTCACCTAGCGACTGTGCGGATGTCCATTAGCTTGTTTAAATGGTTTGAGATTCATTCTTTGTACGCTTGTGTTACTTTTTAATTGGAGTTTCATGCTCAGCATTAAGAATACGTGAAGTACATGTTATTCCTTTAAACTAACAAGGATTCAATATGAAATTGACTTAAAGTCTTTTTGTGTAATTTAATGATGATCACACTTGGATTGATTCTACAAAAAAATTGCTTTCCGATTAAACAAATCACTTTCAATTATCTTTGTAAATTTTGCATTAATTATGTATTTTTAGTTGTATTATACCAATATTGCAAATTCATTCATCCCCATTATACTATATTTTTTCATTCTTTCTGGGGTCCGAGTTAAGTATTTCAAACCAACAAAATAATTCTCTTTATCTTGTTCGACTTCTATGTTGGTTTGGTCTGGACCCATATTTCTTCTGTTTATCCGTCCAGGGTTAAACACATCATTAGTGCCAATGTACATATCGGAGATCGCGCCTCTAAACCTACGCGGGGGGCTGGGCACGGTCAATCAGCTGGCGGTTACAGTGGGGCTACTCCTCTCACAAGTCCTGGGCATCGAACAGATTCTCGGGACTGATGAAGGATGGCCTATTTTGCTTGGTAAGCTGTTTTTTTTTTTGAGATTTTAGCTGGTCGTATAATGACAATCAAGCATCAAGAACCTACTCTTTTAAGATGTCAATACGCTAAAATAATAATATTCTACAACTTTCTTATAACGCCATCTAGTCCTAAACTAATCAGAGCTTGTGCTATGAGTACTAAACAACTGATAAACATACTTATATATTTATCAATTCTTGTACATATTATAGATCAATTACACGCAGAATCAGAACAAATGCTCGTGCTCACACAAAAACAATTGTCTTGGGTGGGAATAGAGCCTAACCTAAGGATAGTTAAACATAATACTTGAAATAGAAGTCCTTTTAAAAATAAATCGATCTAATTGTAAGTGAACTGATGTACTAATACATTTTCTCCATTAAACTGTTTCATAAATGTTGTGATCTATATTGGTAAAACAACACAAATAATCCATCCCAAAACTCAGATTTTTCCTTATCCAGAATATAAATCTAATAATAGCTCGTAATTACAACAAACAAACCCATTCATCAAGTTATAACGTGGCCGAGATGTCTACTATATACATATGAACTACAGCTGACCATAGGGCGTGTCTTCAAACAAACAACACCCATTTACCTGGTACGTTATGTAATGGAATTATTCCGTACATAGGCGGAAACTGTATGAAACACAGCATCAAACATATCAACGAGCGAAATTAATCCCATTTACGATAAAGTTAAAGAAGAAGGTTAAAATCGAACGAGAACTAAATTACTGATTATTTTAAACTATTTCTGGCTAACAACAGTTACAAATAACTACTGTTTTTTTAAAGTTATGCATATAACACAAATAAACATGTGAATAAAAACATAGATTATGTCTTAAGTAATGAACAAAATAAAAATAGTCGTCTACACAAAATAATCTTAAACATCACAAACTTCAAAAGCAGACGAATCTAAAAGATATCAAAATCTAAACTCAATTCAGTACTCCATTTAAACTTCCAAAAGCTAAAACACGACGAATCCAAAGCATGTTCAGAACTTCCTGTCACACCTAGGCCTTGAAACTGCGAAATAACAGATTGCAGTAATTAGAGTTGAAAGGAAAAGTGAGAGTGCAAAGTTGAAGAAACACAGCCGCTGCAGGTGCGAGATTTAAAAGCTAAGGACGACTTACAAGTTGGTAGTTGCCATAAACGACGCGATGTTGAAGCTTCAAGTGCAGTTAAACTTAGACTTGAAAGATATTTTCATTTATTTATCTTGACTCGGTTACTGGAATTTTGCTGTATGTCTAGTGTAGATGGAAGTTTCGAAGTTGATGTTCTTGTTTTAAGAGCCGAATAAGTTTGTTTGATGACTTTGCAGACTTTAGCCTAAGAGAGTATTATTGTTAGGATAAATATTGGGCTACCAAATAATTTAAAGAAACCTGACTTTATCTTAAAATAATATTACATCGAGGATTTTGAGAATAATATCTTTATGTAATCGATTAGGTAATTATTTAGTGACATAGTAACAAACGTGCAATTAAGTAGATACACCAACTGCCTTCTATATAGGTCTGGCAATCTGTCCGGCGATCCTGCAACTATTGTTGCTGCCTGCCTGTCCGGAGTCGCCCCGGTACTTACTTATCACACGCCAATGGGAAGAGGAGGCTCGCCGGGCTCTCAGACGATTACGAGCTAGCAATCAGGTAAGATGTAACGTTTACTTCGATGATGCTTTTGAATACACCTTTATAAAATCACTGTGTACAACCCCTTCATCTTTTGTCTAGGTGGAAGAGGATATTGAAGAAATGCGTGCCGAGGAGCGAGCTCAACAAGCAGAGGCGTCTATCTCAATGAGGGAACTTCTATGTTCACCAACGCTACGCGCTCCTTTGCTTATCGGTGTTGTCATGCAATTGTCCCAGCAGCTCAGCGGCATTAACGCAGTAAGTGGCCACTTATTTGTAGCACTTATTTGTGTAGCTGCTTCAGACTTATGGCAGTAAAAGCTTTCAGATCTTGAGAAAATGATAGGATAAAATCTAAACGTATTATACTCTCAGTGTTCCTACTTATTCGACAGACAGTAAATAATTGAGTACTTCCACTCAAGTTGTGTATATGATTGGATTTACTGATGCTAAAAATATGATCATCTTAGGTATTTTATCAATTTTCCGTCTCATAAGCTTGAAGATACTGTGAGAGCCAATCTGCTCCGTAATATTCTCAGGTGTTCTACTACTCCACTTCGCTATTCACTTCCTCGGGCCTGACGGACGAATCAGCGAAGTTTGCGACCATGGGTATCGGGGCCATAATGGTCGGCATGACGCTGGTCTCCTTGCCTCTCATGGACCGCACTGGCAGACGGACGCTGCATCTCTACGGCCTTGGGGGAATGTTCATCTTCTCTATTTTCATCACTATTTCATTTCTAATAAAGGTGTGTCTTATAAAATTGTGGACGATTTTTTTTTGTTTGGTTCGAAATAGAAGGCAAGAAAATAAAGTTGAAACTGCTTTCTGTCAGGTTATAAAAAGGTTAAGTTACTGTGTTATTTAAATGTAATAAAAAATAAAATAATGTATTTAGAATGTATAAGAGTTTCGATCAGAGAATAGTCGGAGATATGCATAATAACTTATTCATCGAACTCCGTGAAAATATACAGCAATAACTCTCTGAAAACACTTCAAATCAATGACAACCACCACAATATAACTGTAAGAGTAAATAATCGATATTTTATCTAAAACTTATATTGATCTTGTTTAGTTGTTTAATTTAGAATAAGTTGGGCCAGTATTTCATTCTTCAATTCAATACTGGCCTTAAATGTATTCCTTGAGGGACACGGCATAAAGATAACACTTAGTTCTTTTTGTTGTAATATATTTTGCCATAACATAAAGAACAAAATTCTGTATGTAACATGTCGTTGTATTTTACTTAAGCATTGTCTCAATCAAGGATTACATTTAGAAAATGGCTTTGGCACGCTTTCTCATCGCTTTCTTCACGTCTGTCTGTAACCGTTCTTGACTATCAATACTTCATTACTGATTTCTATCATACCCCAATTGGTTGCTCGATCTCTTCCAAATCAATTTATTAAATTAATATTTTCGAAATTAGATTTCATTGGTTTATTTAGATTTTCGGACGTCTGACTACTGAGACGCTTTTAAATTATACTTCACTATATATATCTACATAAAGACGATTTGCATCACACACTAAAATCAAAGTAATATTATAAAGGTGAAAGTTTCCATATATATTTATAACAACTTCATGGTCAAACGGCTGAATGGATTTAAATAAAATTTGGTGCTCGTGTAGTCCATATCCTGGATTAGCGCAAAGGATAGTTTTTTTATCCTGAGAGTAAATTCCCTTGAAATAATTTACTTTCATGCTTCTGTCAGCGGCGTTTGACAGTAGCTAAATATTACGAATTTAAGAGATGTGGCATAATGAGGACCACTAATTAATGTATGGTTAAAGTATTTATATTGAGATACGCGTTCATATTTTTAAATTTTCTGGCAACAGTTTGATGGTTTATATTCACCGTGACAAAGTAAAATTATATTCTAGAAATTATTTTGATGTGTCTTGCAAATCATTAAATCGTGAATACAATAATTATGAAATTTCTAAAATTACCGAAAATCATTATCATCGTATACTTAATACTTAGTCTAGATACACTCATGCATGCACCTCATCTTTAATCCCTGGTTTATTTCTCACACACCGTCATTTGCTTCATCGGGTGTATGTGTCTCCAATGGTCTTAAAACTGTTATTGCCTTCAACAACTCATTGTCATCAACGTCTGTTGTTGACTTTGGCTTGTTTACAATAACAGTTTTAACAATCATTGAGACACATAGACTCGTCGCTTCGCTAGTCCTCCCCCCTCTTCGACTTTCCTGTTTCCGAAACCGGACTCTCGGTAGGAAAGCATTGTAAATAACGGGAATAAATTCTCAAATATAAATGTTAGGAACATCACTCACAAAGCACTAACACTATTTTTGTTAACCACTAAATTGTGGTAAAAGTTCACGGGGAGCTCAGCGCACGCGTTTTTAAATGAAGCGAAATTTATAATCACACAAACACTGCTCAAAAGCAGGATGGCACTTATCACCAGCATTCGCAGTACATACGATAGATGGACGACACTACGCTACCAGCACTCAACAACTGAGTCGGAACTCCTCGCATCGCGCGGAGCATGACGGACACACGGACAGACTAGTGTGTGATGTGCATTTATGTTTGTGATTTATTTCATTATCCGGTCGGCGACGGGAAAGGACACCATTGCTATCCCCTGATAGGAGTTCTTCGGCTATGTGCAGGAAATGATCGACTGGATGAGCTACTTGTCGGTGGTGTCGACGCTGAGTTTTGTGGTGTTCTTCGCGGTGGGCCCCGGCTCCATACCCTGGCTCATCACTGCCGAGCTGTTCTCGCAGGGCCCCCGCCCTAGCGCGATGGCTATCGCCGTATTAGTTAATTGGATGGCCAATTTCGTTGTCGGAATCGGCTTTCCTAGCATGAAGGTAGGTCTCTGTGTATGTTTGCCCAACAATGAGTGTAGGATTTCAATTGTCATTCATTAATTAATATTGATACAGGCACACGTGGCACACTGATCTTATAATTACGGTCAGCTATATTTGCTGTCAATATTGATTCCAATCAAGTAATAACGAAATTGAGTATCGGACCTAAGCCGTGGGTAAACAGATTACTTAAATTGTATTTAGCTGCGACCATCATTTAATCATTGAGATTTCTATTTTTGTTTCAGTACAATGCTAATTATGTTTATTTTGCAGGCACTACTGGAAAACTATACATTCCTGCCTTTTAGTGTATTCCTTGCAATTTTTTGGATATTTACGTATAAAAAAGTTCCTGAAACAAAAAATAAGACCTTCGAAGAGATTTTGGCACTGTTCCGGAATTCCAATGGGAGGTAAGAGCCGCGTCCGCTTCGTTGATATAGTTTGAATACTTACTGGCACTGACTGTGTCCTACCATTACATGACACACGATTCATGATTTTCCTTCTAATCACGACACAGCACTAAACCAGACTGGTGCTGGTCATTCATGAGCACGCGTTGCACGTGATGTTTGTAAAGCATTATGTACATATCACTGGAACGAATGTTGTTACCCTTTCTTATAGAGAGGGCTGTTGGAACATAGCTCCTACCCACTATGAACCGTGTTTCAGATCTAAATTCCATCAAACAATACAGTCATGTTCATAATTATATTATTTACATAGGTACACTAAAAACAAGTCAGAGTTTGAAAAAATTTAATAAATACCAGAATTTCACAATTTGTACAAAACTTTTGAAATTAAAACTAGTCGTTTGCTAATTTTTTTTATGAATTTCAATAATAAGTGATCCGAACCACTCATATCGACCAAGGTTTTCACCAAAAATGTTTCGAAGGAGTAAAAAAATCCGAAATTACGCAGATATGGTAAAAAAGAGAGCTGGATTCTATATTACGCGGCTTAAAACTTATTAGATAAACTACAAAAGACGTATAAATATAAATGAAACTTAAAAACCTTGAAAAGAGACTTAACAAGATACAAAACGATAAAGAACTGAAATTATTACCTAATACAAAAATCTACAAGGTACAAAATACTTTGAACGGTTAAGAATTGGAATGATTAGAAGCGATAGTAGTGATGATCATGAAAACATGGGGGATGTCACATAATCGGTCAAAGGGGATGATTGGAGACTGTGTGCAGGGACAGTTTTCGCGACAGCCGCCTCTACGGGAGTATGATGAACTGCGTGAACGCGCTGGAACAGCAGCTGCCACCTCCGCCACCCCCCGCTCCCGTCGACGAGAAACATGATTCCCGTAAGTACCACGCTTTATGTCACCGCATTCACGACACTATAAAGTCTACAGTGTATAGCTCCTTAGCCGTCTCATATAGTAAACAAACACGATATGAATAGTTTTACCATCAGTGTCACTTAATGAACGTTTTTACTTACGATTTGAAATACATTGGACCGTTCGAAAACTTGAAACCTCCGTAGAGGTTATGTTTTTTTTTATTGAGGAAAACATACAATAACACATTTAAAAATGTGATATCAAAAACGATATTCACAGCTAACACAATAAGAAATTTTTATTTCACAAGCGTTATAAATTTAGAAAAAGAAAAGCGATAAGTAAATGCTTGTTTACTAAATAAGACAATTAAAGAAATATACACTTTATATATTCACAAAACGGAGTACTTACAAATGGAGATACCTAAACCAACTTAATAGATCATCAAGAACTCTCAACAAATGTTTTTGATATTTTATAATAACATACAATAAATGTTCTTTGTACTTCTCCATTTATCAAGTGCTCTGTGAATAATATAATATCAGTAAATTACATCACAAGTGTCTCCACATTAGATACGAAACTAACAAATCAACCATTCTTTTTTGAAATTTTGACTAGCTTTGGTTTTATTGATTTTTTAAATTTATATGGCTGTATACCACTTTTATCATTACTCATTACACTTCATCATACTATATTATTGCTTTTGTGGAACTATACAATTGTCAGTATATATACCTGTGTTTGCATGATCTGTTGTTAAATGTGACATGTATGTTTGCAACGGTACCCACAACGCTATTTCACTGTTTCGCTTGAGATTAAAAATAATTTTCTGCTTTTGCCTTTGGTTGAGATTCTTGAGAAACTGCCTTGTGGAACCCCGTGCTCAGCTTTAATATGCTATTCCAGATTACGCTAGTTCTGGATGTTATCATCTCTTCAACATGCAATACTTTAATTACACCTCCTGTTTTAACCCTTTATTATTTAAAAATGACTGATTACCTTTCATCTGGTATTGCTACGTTGTAAATCAAAGCGTTTCTACTTACCCTTCATAGGTTCAATTCTGTCCCAAATTTATTTTTGTAGTCTTCTTGGTGTGGGCTAAGCTATGTTATTTGTCAGTTTGGATGTGTTATTTTATTAAAATTTCAATGGCTTGGTGTGACTTTAAAAGGTGTGTATAAAGAGATATCGTATTTTATTATTTTATTTATATTTTACTTTTATCTGTTCCCAGGTTAAAACACAGCTATATTTTTTTCAAAAGTTAATTAGTGGTTCCAGGTCGATGTTAACTTCAAAAACTATTTAAACAATTTGTTTAATGAATTCGTTGTCGAAATGATGATAATACAGTAAATGCATTTTGTATTCTTTGTTTGAATAACTACTCGTAACAAGTTCATTATTTTCATCAGCAAGATGGAAAATGACATCGCACACCTTGCAAAGTTTTGCCAGGAAAGTAAACTGTTTATGTGAAATAAATAATAATGTAACACATTGTTTTATGTTAGGGAAGTGCTCATGCGAAGAAAATCACTCTAATTGGAGTGGTGAAGTGCATGGTGACTTCAAAATTACCCTGAAAAGGGACAGTCGCTGAAAGCAGATAAGAAATAGGGTAAATGATTTATTACTACAATAATCAGGGTTAACTAGCATCACTCAGCCTAATACAGCATTGATGATGAAAAGGGATTGAAACAAGAGATACGATGGAAAGATGATTTGAGTGTAATATCGCATGTGACATTTAACACATTTTCATGAAACCTGGGCTGAGTGATCATGTGACAAGAAGCATGACCGTGTCTGAACACACTTGTAGGGATGATTCCCTTTCTCAGAGAATCATAACCAAACCAGAAACTATCTCCTGAACTAGGCCAGGGTTTAGACGATAGGCGGCTTGGTTATGAAAAGCGCATACCGATTGACCTCTGACTGATAGCCCACACTTGATGTTATGATATGGTACAAAACTGGTCGCACACAAAGCTTCCGACGCAGAATTATTAGAGGGACTGAGGAATCCATGACAGTAGAGATAGGTTTGATATGTGAGACGGGAGGGCGATGGTGATAACGAAGCTGTGCATTTCAGTATCGGAGCAGTCTTCGGGTGGGGGGGAGGCGGGTCGGCCGCCGCCGCCTCTGCCACCGCCGAGGTTCCCCGCCACAGGCAATGTCTGACAATGGGAGACCGCTGCGAGGGTGCCGCTAGTGGCCCCGATCAAGGCCGCCGCCAACTTCTTGTTTCATGGGCTCAGACGTCAGGCCGGCGGCCGTGCCACCATTACTACCACACAACAAATGTTCTAAATCGATGTGATTAGGTATAAATCGAAACTAGGAAATAAGTCACGGCGTAAATTAAACATACATAGTTCTTTAGTCGTCATTTTATGACATAATTTATGAAAAAAAAAATGCATAGGTACCCTGTAAAGTGCCATCGTTTCTTGTACCCATTTTAATTAGATCTTCTCATGATGAATTTTATTGAGTACTTCAGTCGGGTCTGGGATTCGGTAATTACGGTCTACAGATTATAGCTTCTGATACCTATTTATAAATTAACTGATAAGTACGTTTCGACGGTGAGGGAGATTCATAATAAAATGGTAGATTTTTATCGACTACTTAGGAGCAAGCCGGTTAGGGGTTGAAAAGGGGAAACTCGTTTTTCTGGCTGTCTGTACGCACTGGTCTAAGCCAACTAATCCTATGTAGAAAAATACACTTAAAATGGGTACGATGACTGTACTTGTGCTGACGGTACACGAGGCGTCACGAACATGTATAGAGACATGTAAATACATGCTGTGACTTTATTGTATTGTTGATTTTTATTATATTTATCTAAATATATATTATTGCATTATTTTACAAACGTTTTTATTATCTTTTTACTCATAATTATTGTTATACAAATGATGATAAATGATGTCATATCCAGATGACCGATATTATTAGTTATTATGACAGATTGTAATAAATAAATATAATGAAACAGTAACAGTGAAGAGATTGCAATTGTTTGCATTCGGGAATTGATTACTATAAATGTGAGAATTATATCTGTACGTTACATAGCAAAATATAACCTGATATACCTGAGATTAAGTTCATTTATAATTATGTTGAGATTCTTTTGTAGCATAAGAGATAATAAGAGATATTATTATCTTTTTAATTGATGAATAAAAATGAATAGCGTTATAGTAAGTTATACAATTTTGTGGAGACTTTAATAATGTAATGCTTTTAACTTATACGCCCCTAGAAAGAGAAAAATTAATTACTTATTAGTTAGGTTTCAGTAGTTACTACAGGGTTATAGTCAATTTGTGCGTCCGTGCGTCCGTATACTGCTCAATTCAATATATTAAGACTAAGATGATCTCTAGCGTGTCGTGATTGGTGCAGTTAGCACGGCCTAATATTAAAATGTGTGTTGTACGTCGCTGACGATGACTGCTATCATTTAACGCAATAATTGGCTCAAATGATTTGTCATCTTGTGTGTGTATGGGCTCGAGTGTGTCGCGTCAGCTCGCGACTAACGCAACTCGCAATCGAGGATATATTAAATAAATCGATAGACTTCAGGGTGTCTCACACAGACGCGGCGCAGCGCGACAGAATCGCGCGACCCAGTCGCATCCTCGTCGCAGCCGTGTAACACATCCCGCGGTCGTCTTAATTCTAAATTAACTATAAGACTAAAATATTTTCCAAATAAAATAATAATAAATAATAATAAAAATTTATAATTGTACAATTTGCAACAATAATGTCATTTTTAATTTATAAGCAATAAGTAGATGGGATGTAATTTTTAATTGGTGTAGCATTCGACAGTTTTGTATTGTAATAAGTCACAGTAGATTTTTTGTAAGTTATATTTTTATGAATAAATATTATTATTATGTTAGTGGAGTGATGGAGTGACGGGGTCGCACTCGATGAGATCGGTGCGCCCGGGCGCTGCCGGTGCCGTGCCGCGCGGGAGGATGGCTCGGAGTTATATCGCTAGGTCTCATAGCGGATGCTATTGGCGATAGCAATAGAGACTGTGTCTCGAAATCAAATAGTATAAAGTAAATTAGACTAAAGCAACGTTTATTGGTTGTTCCGATATTTCGGTGTTATTATAGTTTTACGGTCGAAAGCCCGAAGATTGTTCGAATACGAAGTCCGCGCAAAATTAGCACAAGTTTTTTTTAAAGAACGCACAATCTAGTTTTCAGTTTACATACGCATATAAAAATAAACAAGCGTACCGATTTGTAATTATTTTATGTAATAATTTATAATATTTTTTTTTGGGTTACATTTGTTAAATGTAACATCGCCACAATGCCGTGTCACATTAGACTGAGAAGTACATTAAAGGGACGTAAATTTAATTTATGATTGGAATAATAAAGTCAATAAATAATAAACAATTCAATAATTATTCGTAAATGTAACATTACCGTCGATAATAAAGTTAATGTAACATTGCTACCGATCAGTGCGCATCACACTACTTTAGTTACTCTTCTCAAGGCTGTGATCTCTGTGAGTGTGCACACAATAAAGCCCTAACATTAGATATGGTAAGTTTACACCGCCGAGCATCGATTCATGCGCCGGGTAAGCACTGAATATGTTTCCGTTTATCTTCGGGCAAGCGATAGCGAGTAACTTGTAAATAAATTTAATATAAGTACAAATCTGTACAAGATTCAGTCGAACCAATGCGATGGTTAAGAACGTTACCATTTCGAGTATGCTGTGTTACATTTTCAAATAATATATTGCGTTGAATCTTTAATAATATGCAGCGTTGTGATACCTTGTTGCGTTACACATTGTTGAACATTAAATATTAACTATCAATTATTCTGTTATCGACTTAAACTGAATTATCGTTGTAAGATATTAATATGTATACTTAGTCAAATTATATTATAGCTGAAATGAATGGTTCAAGCAATTCAAGCTTTTAATTGTTTGTATTTGCGAGGAGTTAGTTTAATAGTTCCAAGTGGTAAGCATTGGGTCGATTGAACTTAAGAGCCCATTACGATTGTAACCAATCCATATTACAGAATGCTATCGAGATACTTAGTTACAGGTTTTATCTTGACAGTGTGGTAGCGCGAACATCGCGAGTTCACGTGAGCTTTGTTCGCACAGATCGATGATTTCGCATTTTGATATTGGATGCTATTCCTAATCGTCGAGCGCACCTTGTGTTCGCATAATCAAACATTTATCATACGATTTATATGAAAGCTCGTGCGATCTCACGTTTTCACGTAACCACGTCCTATTAGGCAAAAGCTTTCGATGTCACCATGACCTTGGTTCAAAAACTTATTTCATAAAAGTTACAAAGAATCTGATCCCGTGAGGATTAACATTACAATACGATGAGATTAAGACTGCAATATGGCTGTAATTTTCCTTCACATTGAACTGAAACGTTTCGATGTATTAGATTTTAAAATCTCCCAAAGTTCCCAGCGTCCTAAGTACGAATGGTTCAAACATTTTCCAATCTATAACGTTTTTTTATGAGATAAGTCTCATCGGAACTGCTATACAAATAATAAAGGAAAATATTTTATTCAGTTTTGATAGCTTCGTCAATAATTTGTACGATGTAAAAGATAAATTAGCAACATACTATAGAAAAGAGAATAAAAGGGATTATGATAGTTTTTGGAATTGATTTTTTAAAGTTGGTTATATTATATATTATATCATCTACACAAGATATTATTAAGGGTTGATAGTATTGGATTGCCTTGAAGAAAATGGAGATGTTTAAGAAAAGACGTGTTGCTAATTTTTCTTTTGGGAAAATGTTGTGATTTTACTGCAGACATTTTCAATTCGACTATGGACCGCTGTATTTATATTACGTACTGTCTAATAAATAAATAACGTTTTAACTACAGATCACAATTAATTTGAACAGTAAAAAATATGCCTGTTTATCTGGTCACCGCTAGTAAAAATGGTAGAAAGTAATCAGATATAGGAATTCAAAAGCTTTATATCCGACTGCTTTAAAAAGAGGGTACTGTTTTTTTGATCCCGTATGTTTCTGCAGTAAAGCGACGAACGCTCCTGTGAACCGTATCCACATTGGTTGTGACGTAATGGGCTCTAGACCACGTTAATGTGTGTATGTAAGTAGGTGGTTTTGTCTCGTGGCGACGCTCGGCGTACGGACGTACAGATCAACATACGCTAGTATATACCCTGTTACTTTCTAAAAAGCACTCTCCGCAAATTATGCCACTATTAAATATCTGACGCGTTTGAGTTTCAATAAACGGAGGATACTCCGTACTTGTACAAAATAAACTTGTAAAATTTTATTGGAACTACTTGTTATAAAAACGTAAAAATATACAAAAAAAAAAAATATTTCTGTCGTTTTCTTTCTTGTTTCCTTGAAGTCACATATTCAAGAATCGCCGATCCCTGGTACAGACCATGGTCCGGAGCGGGGCACAGAGGTAGGTCGTAGCCTCTTTCTGCGAAGCAGTAATACAAACGAAGGAGACGGCTGCACACGTGATACGCGGCTCCAACCACGACTACCAGCCACGGTAGGTACGGGGTTGCGGACGACGAACAATGGGTAGCCCGCCGCCTGGCTGTCCTGCAATCGTCCGAACCGAGTCCAAGTCGTCGACAGCGCAAAGTGTTCCACGCGCTCTTCAATAAGATGTAGCAAACCATCCCAGCAGGGTCGATGCCCGCTAGGCCCGGCTGCATCCGCGACCTAAATACCAAAAACAGCTGGGTTTGAACCCAGCCAGGCGCATTACTTTGTGTAATTTATTTCATTACCACTGCTCTAAAAACGGTGAAGGAAAACATCGTGAGGAAACCGGCATGTCCTAGAACCGAAAAATCAAAGACATGTGACATTTTCCAATCCGCACTGGGCCCGCGTGGTGGATTACGGCCCATTCCCTCTCCTAGGTAGAGGAGGCCTGAGTCCCAGTAATGGGAACATTAAAAAGGATTATACTATACTAAGAAAGAAGATGTTTTCTTCTAGGGAATTAATTGTTTACCACCTTATAATTGGATATCAGTTGTAGGCACTCGCAGGTCATATTAAAACGACTAAGTCTATTTATCAATTTAACGATTAGGTAGTTTTAACCATAGTTAAATGATAAACTAATAATTTGCCTGACTAAGACAAACTCATTAAATAATATATACACAAAGATATGATACATTCTTCTGCGGCTCCAACAGCGTGTGATTAAAAAAAAACCCACTATATTCTTTTCCATATACTTATTCCAACAAGTTAGTATCCTATATCCTTATCACCCATTCAAACGTAAGAGACATAATAATAATAATAAAATAGCTTGATTTATTCCGCAAAAAATAAATAAATTACAGTATCAATTAAATATTTTATAGTAAGATAATTGAAATAATAATTATAAAATATAATCATGCATGTTTAATTTATGGCATGTCAGGGAAAAAGCGTCCTCCAAAGAATTCAATTTTTTCCTTTTTTGGCGGTAACCATCTAGTTTCTTCCTACGTAGGCCACAATCTCGTCTTCCCACCGGGCGCACGGGCGACCTCTCTTTTTAATGCCAAACGGTCCTTTCCATTTCGTGATTTTGATTGTCCATCGACTGTCATCATATCTCGCCACATGACCAGCCCACCTCGGATAAAATTGTAGTGTCTAAAATTATCCCTTCCTATGTAAGATACATACAAACGTAATAATTGACTTGCCCATTTTTTCTATATACACCACTAATTTTTAATTAGTACAAATACTTGAAGGGCTTATTAGAAAACATCTTGTTATTATTTTAGTAAAGTCTCAATAAATAATATTCATAAACAGCAAAGTTATTAGCGTTTGTTTATATCCCAAAATGCCACTAAATTTATGAAAATATTGTACAGGCTATGATTATGAATGAATAAATGGCGATCAAAATGGAAAAACACTGCGCGTAGTATTTACTAGTAGCAATTGTTATGAACGATTGATTCAATTATGAATTTACCAATTATGATAAATTTTCGTGGACAGTTTTGGGATTTCGTCTTTTTTACTTTTGACAACACAAATATGATCAGTAATGGTTACGGATAGAGCCCCATGTTTTTTACTAATTAAAAAATAGGAGTGTATATTTAGACGGCAATTTCCTGACTCGCTCACTTACTCATCAGCGCCCAGTCTAAAACCTTACGTTGGTTGGAACTAGAACGTTTTAATTTTTCACAGAGGTTTCTTTTATTATGCATACAGAGATAAAAAAATATTTTCCAAAATTCACCCCCTAAGGGATGAAGCTATGAAGCTCTTAGCATAATCAGCCTTTTAATGTTCCCACTGCTGGGACTCAGGCCTCCTCTCTAGGAGAGGGCATGGGCCGTAATCCACCACGCGGGCCCAGTGCGGGTTGGTGAATGTAACATGTCTTCGAATTTTTGGTTCAAGGACATGCCGGTTTCCTCACGATGTTTTCCTTCACCGGTTTAAGAGCAGTGGTGATGAAATAAATTACACAATGTAATGCGCCTGGCTGGGATTGAACCCGCGACCTACAACTCCTCAGTCGGGGCCGTTACCACTGGGCCACCACTGCTCTTAAGCTCTTAAATAATAATAATTGAACTATTACAAAGGGTTCATCTATAATTGTTAGTATAGACTGGCCAGTTAGTCTAGTGGGTTAGTGGCCCTAACTGCTATCCCGGAGGTCGTGGGTTCGATTTCCACCCAGGACAAATGTTTGTGTGATGAGCACGATCATTTGTTCTGTGTCTGGGTGTAATTTATCTATATATTTGTATGTATTTAGAAATACACAAGTAGGTATGTTTATCAGTTGTCTAGTACCCGTAACACAAGCTCTGCTTAGCTTGGGACTAGACGGCGTTGTGTGATAGTTGTGGAATATTATTATTATTAGTATGGTTCTTGATTTTTTATGTCAGTTTCGCTCCCATATTATAAGATGTTCTTAATATTCGAGTATAATACCAATAAATTAAAAAATAACTTTAAAGAGTCTACTTCCTTGAAAAATTTATTCGTTCCGTAAAGAATGTTTTGTGTTTGAAAAAAAAGTCTAGTCTTACTAGTTTATAGAATAATATCTAATACAAGTTTTCAATGAAAATCTTTTTTTATCCGACTTCAAAAAGGAGGAGGTTCTATATTCGGCTGAATGTATGTTTATTTTTTTTATGTATGTTCACCGATTTCTCGGTCAATTGTGGACCGATTTTGAATTTTTTTTTGATTGGCTGGTTATGCTTCCGAGTTGGTCCCATAAAAATATTGTTATGATCTGATCATGATCTTCGAAGATATGGAACAGAACTCCTCATAGGATCACAGCAGAACCGTCGTAACAAGTAAAATTGCTTTGTTTATACGTGAAGTCGATAACTGACTGAAAGAAGAGGGGGAATATACCGAACTGATCTGATGATGAAGTCTGAAGTTAGGCACCGGAATCTCTAATATGGCTCTGTAATAAATTAATGTAAGCTAACCGTGTTTGGAATGATTAGAATTGTCATAGGATGCTCTCTGGCTATAAGGTATTTAAGTTAGGCTGATGGATACTTTTTAGTGGAGGTACCATAACTAAAAAGTGTAAAATAAAAAACTTTTCACAAAAAAATACAACCGACTTCAATATAAAATAAAACACTGAAAAGTGCAAAATAACTTTAATTTCAGAAGTCGATGTTAAATAAGGAAGAGACAAAACTATTATAGAAACACCGAGAGAGAAAGAGGAATGGAAGAATCTAGAGGAATCTCTAGCAAAAATAAAAAAAAACGTTTACAATAGCAACACTATTGCACTAGGGCGGACTAGATACGTCAGAGACTATATCGAAATAATAAGTATTTAATTAGTTTAATTAAAAATACCGTGAATATTTTCCCACTGCGTAAGTGTCACGCTTGGAATGTCAATTTCATTCATTTTGTCATAAACAATAAAAAAAAACTAGATAATACGAGTATGTATGTAAGTCTTAACTTTGTTTTTAAAGCATAATTGTTTCAATAAAGTTATATTTTTAACAATATCTTCTGTTCTATAAAAAAAAAATAACAACATTGATACTATTTATTCTCTTGTATATTTTTATATGGCAAGCAACGTCAATGTCAACTATTCTACCAATGTCAAAAAAAAATTGAATTGTCAAAATGCCCAAAATGACAGCGACTGTCATTTTAACACCGTGATATATTATTAAGGCTGGTCACACTACCAAAGTACTTACATTGATTTTGACACATTTTAAGGCTACCAAAGATATCAAGGATAGTTGACTGGTATGAGGAACCATATTACGAGCTGACACTTTACTTGACACTTGATTTATTTATTTTCTTTTTTGAAACTTTGTGACATTTTCCGCCAAACCAGGTTTTTTTGTAAACAAAACTACGAGAAAGCTGGGTTTTTTAAGAGGGTCCTTTTTCACTCGCCTATCGTCAACATACAGCATGGTTTAAAAGCTTATTACTTCATCTAACGCAATCCAACGCGATGTTTGACGAAAAGGAAACGCGAAAAAAGAGAGATAACGCCTGAAAACTGAAAAGAAAACTAATGTTAACATTCGGTAATTCCGTGATTTACTCGAATATTTTACAAAACTTGTTCCAGGAAATACATGTGTTTAAAACCCTTAAAAATTAAAAAAAAAAACCTCATTCAGAATTTTGATTATAGCAAGGCTTTTTTGACTTTTTTAATTTTTGAGTAAATTATGAAGTGTCAAAGTTCATGCAAAATAGCAAATTTTCAGAGGTCTTTTCTGGCTTAGTTTTGTACAAAATTATAAATAATAAGAACGTGAAATTTTTATCAAGGTTTATTTTTTTATGACGCAAACAACAACTAAGAAATGATTTTCCAAAATTCACTCCCTAATAATGTTGGAATAATGTTGTTTAATATTGTAAGGAGAAAGCTACTTTTACGTGGAGAAAGCAGCTGGCAAACGTTAGTTCAACAAAACCCCCCTGTACCTATATCAATTTGTTTGGGGTCCATATATTATGTCCCGACATTATCTGCTATCATCAACTATCTTACATGATAATTAGAAAAATATTTTGCGACAAGGTTAGTTTATGAACAGACGGTAGCGCTCGAAATCTTTTTCTTTATTTTTTTTTTGCATGTTAGAGTTATGTTGTATGTTGATAAAAATATGATTGGCAGCCGTAATATGTATCTATTTACGGAATTATAATTATTGAAATCACACCCCCCCCCCCCCCCCCAGCACCCCTTACAGTTCGTCTTACCAAATTGAATGACTTTTTCGTGTTTTTTTTTTGTCTATGGGAAAATCATCCAATGACAACCCCCGCTCTTGGGCGGGGTGGGAGATAGTGTCAGTCTTTTACTGACTAAAAACCCACTCCTGTTACTTCGTTGCCTTTCGTACCAGGGCCGAAATCAGAAACAGAACTTGGCCCCAGTAGGCTTCAACCCTGCTGGGTTGAAGCCTACTGGTTCCACGCGCGCCTCAAGGAGATGTCAGCAAACCATAGGGGGGTTTGCTGAAATATCGTGGAACAGTACGCGCCGTCGACGACTTGAGCTCAGTCTAGAGGGTCGGACGGCGGCTACCCGTTGCTCGCCGTCCGCAAGCCCGCGCTTACGGTAGCCATTCAAGGGTAAGGCGAACTGAAACGGTTGAATAGTTGCGTAGGTTGATTAGAATTCCATAAATAAATACGTATTGCGCCCGCCATTTATATTTTAAAACCACTTGACACTGACCTGCAAAATGCAAATTAGTTATGAAAATTTGAATTTCGAGGACTACCTTTGAGCATTTACTTTAAGGCCCTAAATCCCGAGCAGTGCACAGATACAGTGACTTTCTGAAGCCTACTTCTCAGTAATGGCTAGTTTAATAGTTTTGAAAAAAATATATGTTTATATAATGTTTATGTACAAAATTATCAACATAATACTTTTACCAAATATAAAAAAAAATAATAACATGATATTTTTTCGCTTGTTTTCTCGACTACTTTCAAACGACTTTGATCTTTAGAAATGTTTACACAAAAAAAAAATTGCTGGTTAAGTGTTCTTCAGAATGTACACAGCGTATTTATTATAATGTAAATCAATCAATATTTTTCAAAGAAAATGGTTTTAAAGATCAGCGGGGTTCAATGTGGGCGCAGGTGACAGTAGAAGTATGTGTGCATTTAACTCCGGCCAGATCTTCAAGGGACTAGACAGCTTAATCAAAACTGATTTATATGCACGAAATAATACGAATTAAAATGCAAAAGACACGCAACAGTACTCTGGTGCCCCTGTCCCCTGAAATACGGCGCGAAAGGTTCTTCGTAAGTTCATGTGGGTTTTTTTTTTGCGAAAGGTTCTTCGCAAGTTAATGAGGATGGGGACATCATTTAGTTTCAAAATGCTCGATAAAGACATGGTTACGTTAGAAACTAACGAATGTGTATACAAAATGATTTTTCATAATGTATTGAGAAATAATCTAATAAAAATTTATTACAATCATAATATGGAGTCTGTAACTGGTGACATACACATAGCTTTGAGAGCTTTAAGGATAGCTCTATTATAATAATAATAAAAAATCAGACTTTCTCTATTGTTCTAACTTTATTTCTAACAGAGACCCAATCAAACAAAACAGTTACGAGAACTTGATTACCAGCCAACATATAAATTACCTACAACTGTAAATGTGTATGGCATGAGAATTTGGGAATATATATTACCTGAAAATTTGAATAAAATTCCATAAACCGTACAATCAAATATTGTACCCACATTAAAAAAAAATAATCTGAAAAAATATGGGTAATTATAAAACAAGCGAATAAAAAAACACTTAGCGACTGATGATGAGATACTGTTTTAATAACTTATGCAATATGAATTGGAGTAAGCAAAAACTTAACTAACGACAAATATTGATTAATAATAAAATCCAGAACGAGCATACTAAAAGTGGGTTGTGATTAATCCATTTCAGATATTTAAAATTCTAGCCGTGCGACTAAATTACTAAGTGAGCGACTAAATTACTAAGTGAACGACTAAATTAGTAACTGAGCGTAGAAATAAAATTGAGGTTTTACATAACGAACTACTATAATGTTTACTTTATGAAATGTTTTCTCCTAATTATCTAGTCGCAGGCAGATTCATCATTTTGAACTGGTTGAAATAGGTTAGGGTAGGTTAGAACTGTGACAAACCGCGTGTGAGCCGAGCGAGTGAAGCGAGCGGTGCCGCGGCAGCGGCCGGCGAACGCTACGTTCAAGTCGACCGCAGATTTTTTTTTTACCATTTTCTAATTTTTCGGGTTTTCGCAATATCAGAATTATCAAATTACCTTGTGACATAGACAATACATAAATATCGATATTTAGGACATTCGAAACACTTCATTTAAGATAAAATGCCGCTCAGTATAAATAAATCATTTGCCAAATATTAAAAAAAATGCAGGACGTATCGTTGACACTCAATCAAATATTAGGTCGCTCAAATATTATGAAGCTTCTCATTTTGTATTTTATGTAACTCAAATTAATGTTTGTAAGTTTTGTTCTGTTGATTTCTCGTCACACGCAGTCAATCGCTCACTTACTAATACTATAACCTAAATTAACTATCTTTGTCACTGAAAACTTAAATTTACAGTCACTCGTTTAAATACTACCCAAAAATATTATATAACATTACATCTTAACATTTATAGTGAAAGCTTATTTATTTTTTATGTAACATGCTGTGAGCGAGCTTGCTATCTCCACTTTGTCACATAAACCTGTTAAGGTTCCTGACAAGTGTTTTGTTGTAACGAGTGTAAAGTATAAATGTATTGAACAATAAAAAAAATAGATAAAAAAACTATTGAACAAGTACCCATAAAACATGCATAAAGATTGCCGAAAGTGCAAAATATGGGAGATATTTTCTTTTTTGACTTTATGTTTCCAATAACCACGTGGTTTATCTTTCTTTAGAGCTTGTCAGTCGCTTAACTTCTTCTTGACAATCATTGGTTTCTAAATTATAAGACCTCTTAATAAAATGGTCTTCATTCAAGACTAAAAAAATTATTAATATATTTTTTTTCATCTTGAATTTAACCATAGTTTTGCCAATATCTCGCGGTGAAAAAACTGTTGGCACATCTGTTTACCTAAGATCTTAATTTTTTTTTTGTGAATACTATTTGAAACAGTGTATTTTTAGAAATTTTGTAAACTCTAAATGCCTTTTTAGGTGTTTCTTATGGATTCACCTCTTAATAAAACATGACAATCGAACTTACAATATTTTTTATAACATGACTAGCATTTGTTTTCATAAAAACTTTAACATTCTTTAAACCGTATTTTCAAGGTCGTTTTGAAAAAGTTATGATGGTAGTTTTTATTATTCATTTTAATTAGAATTCGTGGCAATTTTATTAACCCAAGCAGTAAGAATCCTCCATATAATCTTTAAAAACCACTAAATTATTCTATTGGGGGTAGTTCTAAAAATAAATAATGACAACCTTTACTAATTACTAACGTTACTATTTGTACTAAGTTTCCAGTATATTGGCACACGGAATTAGATTTTGCATAGAAATGAAATTCTGTTTCTTCACCCCCTTTCTTGCACAAGAAATTTTGCACAAGACTTCCTCCTTTCAACCTATAAGGGGAGGTTGAATTTCCAAAAACCCCTTCTTAGTGCTCGCCTGCGTTATGAAAGGAGGAAGTCTTGTGCAAAATTTCATGTTCCTAGTTAAAGTAGTTTCGGCAGTGGATTGATAGGTTAATCAGTCAGTTTTTCCTTTATTATATAGGGTGTACCAAAATTAACGCAAGATTTGAATTAAATAGAAAACACAGTTTTTGTTTTGGGGTTTCCAGCACTTTACTTCATAAATGGCGGCAAATCTTGCGTTAATTTTGGGACAACCTTTAGTTTATTTTCAATAAAAAAAATCACAATCTGAAGATTGAAAACTGTGTTGTTCTATTTAATTCAAATCTTGCATTCATTTTGGGACTCACCAATATTTATAGAAATTGTGATTTTTGCGTGGGAAATCATGAAATAACTTCGGTTTTGTGTAGAGCGAGAGAGATACTTTTTTGACTGGAACCTGTTAAAAACCACCTGTTCCTTCAGTTATCCTTTACGTTCCAGGTTCAAGGTACCTCTTTCGAGCCATTCCACAGACTGGCAAGTTAGTTTAACCTATAAATTGGGGTAGAATAATTTTGAAGGTAAAAAAGAAAATCCTATTAGAATTCTTTATGATCGAATTGATAGACTTCTGATACGATTTTGAAGACAGAACTAATATCGATAATTATATCTGACGACTGCCGATGCAGTTGAGGTCCGTAGAATTGAGTCAAGAGTAGGGTTGTTATAAGCCTCCGAAATATGTGGAATGCGGTAGAAAATTTCTAAGACGTTCCGAATTTTAACAGTATTTCATAAAATATAACAACACAATAATTCTAAGTTTTACAAGAAAGCATTGGCGTATCTAAAGTTATTTACCTGGGGGGTCCTGACTCCATATGACATGCCTGAATTTAGCATGAATTTATAAATATTGCGACGTCCAGGATAGAATTTCGAATCGGTAGCCCGTTCGTGTTCATTCGCTCTAAGTGGGCATGGTTCATTCGCTCCCCCGCTGTATACGCCTATGCAAGAAAGTCTTGAATTTTTCTACAGTGTCCCAAAATTTCTTCCACATTTTTATTTTTTTGATCTGGTAACCCAAAGTGATGCTTTGAACCTGAAAAAGCGACGTCTCGCTCTTCGGCCTCGTCAGGCCTCAATACGAAAGAGAAGTTTGACGATTTTGAAATGGGTTAGTACTTACCTACATAATATGTGTCTTTCTTAAGAATTGGTTAATAGTATTATGGAATTTTGATCTTAGAAAATGGATGTTCCCCCAGCAGTTACATTTAAGGAGCTAATTAATTGATAATGCATTTAAAGTCCGTAGCAAAAGTATGCATTATTCTGAAAACGAAAATAATTTATTTATCTAGGTACCAATAATAAAATAAATAAGTAAATCGGGTATCGCAAGGTGCTCTGACACATATTTATTATTAGGGGTTATTAAATAAATATGTACCTTCGAGTACCTTGCGATACCCAATTTATTAATAAAAAAATTTTTGTTTTTTAATGAACGGAATTAAGTTTTAAGGACACAAAAGGAAAAAAATTAAAAGGAATCACTGACCCACCGTACTAATAACAGACTGTAAATGCTGAAAATACATTCTGAAATATTAGACATCAATACAAACTATCAACCCATTCAAAATGTCATAGTAAGACGAATTGGAATTCGCGACTCATCGAACGATAACGCGAAACTGTATCTTCTACAAACTACGGACGTAAATACTTACGGGCGTAGCTTAATGCTAATCACGGGAAAAAGACCGGGTATAAAATGGTTCGACACTACCCAGAACCGTTTTATAGCCATAAAAAACCAAATCTCTTTTAAAAAATTGGACAAAAAGAACAACAAAAAAGTTGAAAAGTATTTTATGCACTCGCGTTGCACGCGGCCAATGTTATGCAGAACTTGTATTAAACATGAAACTTCATAAACTTAACGACACGTGCGCCATGCCGAGGTCACCCGAACCTGAAAGGGACACAAGTGGCGATTTGAAAGAGCCAGCATGCGACCTCGTGGGCACTCGTAAAGCTGCGCCGCTGTATCTATCGTCCTCTCGCTCGTTTTCTAGCTCGCTATCTCGCCTGGAGGGTGGAGTCACCGTTATGTAAAGTTTATACATAATAAACGGTCACGCCTGAAAACCCTGAAACAGAATCGAGGCTAAGCGAGCCGTTCAGTGAACGTCCAACGCCATCTATGAGTCAGTGAAACAAACGAAAAGTTTGAAATTTCACTAAAATTCTGTAGAGAAGTGTTAAATTCATGGTGTGGATATTAATTTTTTGCTTCATATATATGTTTGAGTTATTATTTGAAGTTTTAAACACTTTTTACAACTTAAAAACAGTTTTGGTATTCCTTCCATTATTTAGGTACGTTGCTGCTACTCGATTCTAGATGGCACTGTATCAAATTATCTATTCTTGAAGTCCTGAACGACGAGTTAGTTGTCAACTTCATTATAACAGCTACCCGATACTAGATGGCGCTAAATTAATTTCTGGTTACTTATCGTACACGACTTACAATGCTGCTCTCATAAATCTCATACACCCACATGAATGGCCGATTCATTGAAGCGAAGTGAAGTTAAGCGGTCCTTGATTTTTTTTATTTACTCCGATTAGGTACCTAAACTGTTTCCGCTGAAGTGGAGCAGTGCTAAGTGGCCTTACACCAAAAATAAGGGCACTTGGACCTGACCTGGGTAGATCTCCATGTTGTAGATCCTCCAGAGTGAATGAAGTTCATAATAATAGGTCTTTACCTAAGTAATTGGAGATTCTATAACCAGCATTTTCAGAATTAATTATCTGTGGATTGGCGCGCAATTCGAAATTCAAATAAATTTTATTCGAAAGACGTGTTAATTTAATTTCAATTTCAGTCTTTTATTTTTAGATAGTTTTTTGTTTTTGTGACATTGTGGTAGTTTTTGGCGCTATGGATAAACTAAAAATTCGTACAATTTTCGAATATGAGTTCCTATGTGGAAATACCGCTGCGCAAACAACACGAAACATTAACGACGTGTACGGGCATAACACTGCTTGCATAAACACAGTCCATTATTGGTTCAATCGTTTTAAATCTGGAAATTTTGAATTGAAGAACGAGCTTCGCGGTCGGCCGGTAACTATTGTCGACAACGACGAATTGAAGGCGATAGTGGAAGCGGATCCATCTCAATCTACGGCTGAGCTTGCTGCGGGCCTTGGAGTTAGTGTCAAAACAACATTGAAGCACTTGCGTCAAATCGGAAAGATAAAAAGCTAGATAAGTGGGTGCCACACGAACTAAGCGACCGACAGCGAGATTTACGTGTCGAAGCATGCATAGCACTACTGAATCGGCATAGAAACGAGGGAATTCTTAATCGAATTGTTACCTGCGATGAAAAGTGGATCCTGTACGACAAGTCTTCGTCTCAGTGGTTGGACCCGGGTACAGCACCTAATCAGTGCGCTAAAAAAAAGATTACTCATAGGAAGATGATGGTGACTGTCTGGTGGACCAGTGCCGGACTTGTACATCACAGCTTCTTACCGAATGGCACAACAGTGACGGCAGATGTCTATTGCCAAGAATTGCAAACAATGATGGAGAAGCTCGCAATTCAACAACCAAGACTAGTCAATCGCTCTTCCCCATTGCTTCTCCACGACAACGCGCGAGCTCACACTTCACGACAGACCATCGCAAAGCTACAAGAGTTACAGCTGGAAGCTCTCCGTCACCCACCGTACTCACCGGACGTTGCCCCAACAGATTTTTACTTTTTTCAAAATTTACAATTTTTTAAGTGGGAAAAAATTCAACACCCGTGATGCAGTACAAAACGCTTTCGCTGATTTCATCGCCTCCTATCCGGCAGACTTCTACAGTAAAGGGATAAACAAACTGCCATCAAAATGGCAAAATTGTATAGATAATTTGGGCCAGTACTTTGATTAGCTGAAATAAAAAAATTACTTAACAAAATTTTTATATTTTAAAATTATCATACAAATCTCCAATTTCATAGGTAAAGACCTAATATCTTAAAAACTTATGGATTGTCTCCTAAGAACATTTTCCTGTAACGAAAACAATTATGGTACTTGCACTTTCTGTCTGTGTTAATGTAGGTTTGCCGATTCTCACAAGATTTAATAAACTAAATCCTAATTTTTACCAAATAAGATTTTTTTTTATTATTACTTACGTTCTTTTTATTTATGTATGACTTGAACCTACATCTACAATTAATTGATAAAAAACACTTAACTAATTAAAACTATATATACACTAAAGACAAAAACTACTAGCTAAAATATGGCGTCATAAAATTCCTCCGCATCGCTGTCGACTGGAAGTGTGCCCAAAAGGCTGGCGGCATTGCCACGTTGTATTGCAATGCTTAATCTCTGACCGAGGTAAAAGCCATAAATCAATATTTTTATCAAATAATTTTTACGGTTTTTGAACTTAAATTTTTTTTTAAAGTCTTTTAGGTTGTTTTTGTGTTTTTATAATGTGTGTACCTACCTATAATTGACTCGCGTTAGTCTGCGAGAGAGGACGAGTCAGACTTAAAGCCCTAGCCCCCGAACACTGCCATAAAACAGTAACTTCCTCAAGCCTATTCCTTGGAGACGGCTCCGCTCAAACAAAATTTTCCGCTCTATCATCCAGAGCAGTGTCCGAAAACTACATTTCCCGCTCTATCGTCCAGAGCAGTGTCCACATACAACATTTCCCGGTCTATCGTCCAGAGCAGTGTTCCGCAAACTTCATTTCCCGCTCTATCGTCTAGAGCCGTATTCCGCCAACTACGTGTCGGTGGGTGGCGACCTCTCACGCTAGTTCTGATTAGAAAGCGGACCCCTCTTGCGAAGCAGTTGGCTTGCGGATGACGAGCAATGGTTAGCTCACCGTCCGGCCGTCCAGTAAGGGCCGAGCCCGAGTCGTCAACGAAGCTTACTGTTCCACATTCACTTCAAAAAGATGTCAGTAAAACGGTAGTGACACAGGAGGGCCGATGCCCGCTAGAGCCGCGGAAATTTTGTAAAAAGTTACCGTGAACCTGAAACACAAAGGGCAGCTAAAAAACACAGGTGGGTTTTAGTCAGTAAAAGACTGACACACCTCTCACTCCACACTAGAGTGGCAAAAGTCACATGACGATTTTCTATCTCAAAAAATGCGCTCCAAATTATTATCGTTGACAGGCTGCTCCCATGTTTTCGTTGGTCGTCTTGTGACGCACCCTTTTTCGTTTTTTATTGTGATAAGATTTGAAAATCTCATGCCACAAAAGTAGGTCTTTGCAAATGAGAAAAAAATTACAATAGCATGCATATATAGCAGAAGATATTTATTTTCTACACATAGCCCATGGCCAAAAATATTTTAAATGAGTTTCTGAATTTTTTTATGTTAATGTGCAATCCGTTTTCATTTCGTACAGTTCCTTCAGCTCGTTAATTAGTACGTAAAGTGCGTTTTTTCATTCCAGATAATGATTTGACAATTCGAATGTTGCATGTTTTTTCCATTTCATAAATAGTGATGTACCTCAACCGATATTGAACCAAAAACCGAAAATATTCGTAAAAATTATTTCGTTTTAAATTTATGCAACTAATTATGGTCGTTTTTGTATTTTCTGAAGGCAATTTGATAGATACAAATGTCTAACTCATAAAATAAAATATAATTGAAACTTAAGAATTGAAAGACTAGCAAAAACTGTGTCATTTTATTTTTTCGTCTCGATTTGGTGATAATCCAGACGAAAATATAGAATTACTTAAGATCACGATATTTTTGCTGACACATTAATTCGACTCTACTAATAGGTACTATTAATAATGACTTCGGTTTAAAAACTAATAATAGATAATTGTAAAAACATACCTAAGTCCTATTCATGTACTATTTTCGTATTGTAGTGATAAAAACAAATTGTGTGTCAGTTTCTTGTAATGCCGCCATTTGTATTTACAGCTTGACGACCAATGATGACAACTTTTTAAATTCTAAAGCATAAACTGCGACTGTCTCGTCCTGCTCTTGTAAACGAGATATAAAATTGTGTCACCTTTACACTGGAACTCCCTGGTAAAATGAAGTAGTTTTAGGTGTGGGTCTAAGTTTATCGTAATTCAGTGTAGGTTTCACATTCGTACCTGGACCTACTGCATTTTAACTTCGAATTGATCATCTTCAGTTTCCTGTTCAATCTTTTCTTTTTAAGTTTTGTAAAGATTCGTACAAGTTTTGTAAAGTTGTCAATCTATCTTCGATGTCTTTTAAAGTATAAACGTAATATCTTATTGAAATGTATTTTTCTTCTTCGTTAGCACAACCCACAGAGTACTTTGTAATATACAGGCGCAACTTGAAGTACGCTCATAACCGTTTTAGATTCTATAGTTCAACAGACTTCGTCGTCGCGAACGTTCAATAAATGATAAATATGTCTCTTACGTAAAAAAAATCATTCAATAATATATTGAGAGAATGACAAGTTCTATAAATCAACACGGTCGCTAGGCTACGCAAAGAGTATTTATTCTGATTCAGAAGAGTCTGAGCTAGATGATTTGTCAGAATCGCTACCAACTTCAATTATAAAATTTTCAATTATATTTTCTGCGATATGACCCAAGTGGCACATTTTGTCTTCCACTTTAATGACATGTGAGATGCAGTCACATCCAGTCCATCGCTGAGGGGATACTTGACAAAGTCCTTCTACTATTAAACGTTGGACTTCGTTGAATTTAAAAGTTGTGTTGTGTTTCGCTACGTACCCCTTTACTTGACCCCACACTAACTCAATCGGGTTAAGCTCACAATGGTAAGGGGACAAGCGTAAAATTGTGACACCCCGTTTAGCAGCCATATCGTCAACTACATATTTTTCATAACACTTCCTTTCTTTTCGGGCAATCTCTAAGAGCTTAGCTTTCAACATGACTTCTTCAAATGGGATATTTTTACCTTTCAACCAGTCTTGAATTTGGCCCTTACGCCAATTTGAACTTGGTAAAAGTTCTAATTTTCTCGAATGGTATGGAGCGTTATCCATAACTAGCACTGAGTTTTCTTTTTGGGAGAATCCCTTTCAGCCACGCTTCATATCGCTCTGAATTCATCTCTCAATGATAATTATCGAGCCCTTTTATCGCTTCAAACATCAGTAACGGCGCTACCCGCAGAGGCTGCGGGTTACCGCAGCCCGCGTGATTCTACTAGTTTCTCGCCGTTGCAGCGGGAGCCACTAACAACCACGAACACTGCGGCCGTACAACGCGTCGTGGAATATGCTTTAATTTTTACATATATATTCTACAGAAGTAGCAGGCCCGCAACCGCGGCGTACATGGGTGAAAACCGCTTCGTGAGATCTTAGCCTAAGTAAAAGGCCGAATGTTATCAATTGTTTTAATTTTCAACTCATATTAGACTAAAAAAAACACTACCGTATTAGTCCTACTTTCCTTAAAGGTTCTATTGTTAAAACAACCGGTATGGAAAATCTAATTTGAAGACATCACTTTTATCAATAAGCAGGCAACATATTTCTGGAATTTGACATTTGCACTTGTCAAATCATTATCTGGAATGAAAAAACGCACTTTATCCAAAAAGAATGCCTTCGGAGAATGGATTTCGAACCTACTCAGTCCATAGCATAACTTTAAGAAATAATCTAATTTTTCCGAGACACACCAACTAATCACCACGGTACACCAGTGTGCCGCGCACACCCTTTGCGAAACACTGGTCCAGAGAACTGAGGCTCTACCACGAGCTCCTAATGCGAGCCATTTTACCACTTCTGAATTTTTAAAGGGATGACGCTATACATAGGTTGTATAGCTTCCACTTTTTCGCTCGCACGCCTGACATTTTAACACATCATGGTAAGGCTGCTTTTCCGCCAGAGATGTGCTATGCAGCTATGCTGCGAGGATGTAATAGCTATGCTGTGAAACTATGTGAACGTTTCCACTGATACTAAGCTATAGCCGTAGCTGTTAACTATGTGGCGGTGCGAGTAAGATGTGCTATGAAGATGCGCTGCCGCAAAATAGCTGCGCGAGGAAGATGCGCAGGTCAAGCTATGCGATGTATCGATAGTACGGAAGCGGCATGTAGCTACATCACTCGCGACCATCCATAGCACGCATCCGTAGTACGCATCCTTCCATATAAAAATCATATCTTACTTGAATCCGTTTCCACCAGTGCCATCGACTTATACCGCTATATCGATGACCAGTGCATATATGCACCAATGAATATGATTGGTGGATATCAAACGCATCCATAGCAACGTAGCATAGCACATCTCTGATAGAAAAGCACCCTTGCTTTATCGTTTTGCATATACTTGCTCTTTGTTTTGCCAGCTTTAAAAAAGAGGAGGTTCTATGTCCTTGAATTTCAATTTTAGTCCTCAATTTTAATCCTCATATTTGCTTGCGTAATACAAAACTTACCATTATGTTTTGTACCTAATGCTAGGTAATTAGGGCGTTGTGGGTAGGCTGTATTTGACGAGCGTGTAACATCTGTGTCGCCAGGAACCACATGGTATCACTTCACCTTTGTTTTGTTTCACCTGACTCCTTTCTAATTGTAATCTAAATATCCTTGCACTTTAACTTATTTCTGGAAGCTATAATTATTTTCGATTAGATTTATGTTTTATATGTCTTAGACCAAGGTGGCAGCTAATTGCCGAGCCGGTGCGACGGAGTCTGTCTCGTAAGCTCTCGTTTATGCGTCATCACGGCGATCGTCGCGTCGCCTGACATTATATTATTGTTGAATATTGTGGGTATAGTGAGCAAAATAGTTTGTAACTACCGTGGCATATATTTTAATATTTATACAAGCAAAATTATCACACAAATACACTTGTATCAATTTTTTAGTTTTTTTTTTAGTTTAAGTAAGTGTTATTTTTATATAGGTTTATTTATCTATATATATGTGGGATTATATGGCAAAATAAACGAGAAATACTTTACAAAAGTTTTATTTCAGAGACACAATAAAAAGTTCGCCGTTGCACCGTACGTCTGTCATAAGACTCCGCGTCATCTCGCTATTACGCTCACACACATACTTCTCTCTCTTTCATCCGCTGCGTTCCGTTTTGACAATATTATGCTGCATTCATACTTGAGCTTGATACAAAATCATTATCCCACAGTCGGCCATCCTGATCCATGTCTGTCCTCAGACATGCACCCGAACATACTTCGCTAGCTTTCAGCTTATTTCTAACTGAACTACTAATACAACAATACACTAATACAACAATACACTAATACAACATCGGAGTAACAGCATAACATCACATAGTTACTGTTTTATTTTAAAAGAGACATCATAAAATAATAATTCAAAGAGAGAACATAACATTGTTAATGTTCCTAAAAAAATGTTTACACACTGACATCTATCATTGCAGTAGGTACAGTAAAAATACAGATCTCTTAACTCTTAATAACAATAGACTAAGCTTACATCTAACAAAACACCGTGTTTAACAAAACATTGCACACAACCTTTCGTACACAAACCTGAAACAAGAAAAAATTAACAAGCAACTCTCACCTATTAGGTTATGGAGTTCACAGCTGGCCACGCCTTCATGTAATCTGCTGAACTAGAGGTTACGCTAGGGCCTTCAGTATTCGGGTTGAGCTTTTTCACATCATATCTGTTGTTCCTCTTTGCTTTTACGACTTGATAGGGGCCAAGATATTTAGCTTTAAGCTTCATTCCCGAGCCAAACTGCGTGCGTTTTATTGCTACCAAGTCTCCTTCATTGTACTTCATACTTTCTTTTCTATTCTTATTAAAATTTCTTATGTTTTCTTCTTGAACTTGTAGAATTTGCTCTTTAGCTTTCTCTCTAAGTTTTTCTCTCTCCTCTGAGTAGCTTTCTCTTTCTTCTTCTGAAAGCAAATCATAAATCTCGATGTCTTCCTTCATTCTCATCTTTCTCCCAATCAATAGTTGATAGGGTGTAGTGTTTATGCTTCGCTGAAAAGTACTATTTAGAGAACGCTGTAATCTACTTACATGCCTGTACCAGAGAGCAGGGTTCTCTATGCACATCTTGGTAAGTACAGAGATTATAGTGCGATGAACTCTCTCCACTTGCCCATTTCCACGAGGCACACCCGTCGTAATTTTGATGTGTTGTATATTTTCGTCTCTACAATACTCTTGAAACTCAGTGCTCGTATAAGCCGTTCCTCGATCAGTTATAAATCTGGTTGGATTGCCAAAATGTTGTTGGTGAATTTTCAACTTTTCAATTGTTTCTCTACTTGTGGTACTTTTAGTTGGAAATATCCAAGTGAACTTCGTAAATGCGTCAACAATCGTGAGGATATGGTTATACTGCTTCTTCGTCTCGGTCATTGGACCGATGTGATCCAAATGCAGTGTATGTAGCGGTGACTCTTCCTTTTCAATCGGAGTTAGGAATCCTTCTTGTTTTCCCTCTTTACGCGTAGCTAATAGACATGGAATGCAACTTGTAATAAACTCTTCAATTTTCTTGTCAAGATTCTTAATAAAATAGTCTTTACCAATTAATTCAATCATCTTTCTTTTTGAAAAATGTCCATTTGCATGTGCTCTTTTAATGATTTCATTTTCCATAGACTTTGGGATCACTAAGTGCTTTTCCATCCCTTTGTAAAGCAATCCATTATCAGTATAATAATCACCGTATGTTCTCTCCTGTAAAATCTGTAATATAGCTTTTAGACCATCATCCAACTGTTGTGCTCTTCTGATCTCATCGTGCAAAGTTACTACAGCTACATATGGGTTTCGGCTTAATGCATCAGTATGCTTCATCCTCGTTCCTGGCCGATGTTCAACCACAAAGTCAAACTCCTGCAGAAGCAATGCCCATCTTGCAACCCTTGTACTCAAGTCTTTTTTCTTAAGTGTCATCTGGAAAGCTTGGCAATCAGTTACGATTTTAAATCTTATACCATATAAGTAGTGCCTAAATTTTTTTACCCCTTCGATAATAGCTAGACTTTCCAGTTCATAACTGGTGTACTTTTTTTCCGCATCATTGGTTTTACGACTCATGAAATATACTGGATGTAGTCCACCGTCATCATCAGATCGCTGCATGAGTATAGCTGCGTAAGCCAGAAGTGATGCATCTGTATGCATTTCTGTCTCCAATCTTGGATTAAATATTTGTAAAACTGGTTTAGTAGTTAAACGCTCCTTCAAACAATTGAATGCACGCCGTTGTTCATCATTGAATTCAAAATTGACATCTTTCTTAAGTAAATCTGTAAGCGGCTGTGCTATTGATGCAAAATTCTGGACATACTTCCTAAAATACGACGCCAACCCAATAAAACTTTGCAATTGCTTAATTGTTCTGGGTTCTGGAAACTTTGTAACGGCATCAATCTTTTCACTGGCAGGCCTTACTTGTCCATTCTCAATCGTATGACCTAAATAGGTTATGCTTCGACATATCAGCTGTGCTTTTTTCCAATTTATTTGCAGGCCATATTCAGACGCCACTCTTAAAACTTCCCTTAATCTATCAACGGCTTCCTGTTCATCTTTTGCTGGAATAAGAATATCATCGACAAATATTAGAACAATCCCTTTAGATATTAGTTCTCTGAAGATTATGGTCACAAATCTCATGAAGTAGTTAGGGCAAACAGACAAGCCAAATGGAGCTTTCAAAAACTCGAACTGACCATGATGTGTAACAAATGCAGTATATTTTACTGACTCACTGCTGACACTCAGATGGAAAAACCCGTTTTTTAAGTCCAGTACACTAAATACTTTTGCCTCAGCCAACTTGTCAATGTAATCCTCAATAATCGGCAATGGAAACTCATCTTTTACAATTTTACTATTTAATTTTCTATAGTCAACGCACACCCTTATAGTACCATCTCTTTTGCGAACAAGAACTAATGGACTGGCATATTCAGAATAACTTACACGTACAATTCCTTGCTCGAGCCACTCCGCAACTTGTTCTTCAACAGCCACCTGCTCCTTCAGTGATATGCGTCGTGGACGTTGCACCACCGGGACATCATCTTTCACAATTATTTTCAACTGGATAGGGGCTTCTTTAATTTGGCATGGTTGATAGCTCTCAACCATCTGAACAACCTCTTCTTTAAGGTAAGTATTACTTACATGGCCAACCTCAACACTGCAACTAAAACAATTAATTTCATTCATCCATTCCACAGGTTTCATCCACACAGCACTGCCATTCATAACCGTTATAACATTCTTAAGAAATTCGTGACCTATAATTACATCAAAAGGCATACAGTCCTTAGGTACCACATAGAATGACACATCGTCGTATTTCGTACCGTCGATCACAACATTTGTTGATAGACGACCTAATGACTCCACTTTAGCGGATCCAAGTCCAGACAGTGTTATGTTATTATTCCGCACTTTACTAACGTTAGCACAAAACTCGGAGGATACCAAGTTCACATCACTACCCGAATCAATAAGCGCACTTGTCGTTTTTCCACATAATTCTACGATTTTCAAAGGTTTTTCCCGTCGCGAATGTTTGTTTTCATCGCAAATGTCAGATCCAATTTGACTTTGACATTTGCTGTCTATGTCGTCATCTGTCATCTTGACACTGTCATTCTGTGAGTGTGACGTATTATCCGCGTTGTTGAACGATGATTGACCGAACATTGCTTGCTTGGTCGTCGCTCGTTCGCCGCTCCTGCTCCCACTTGTCGATGCGCCGTTGTTTTCTCTCTTACCGCCGGAACTACGCCATCTTGATGAGTTCGTATCTTCCTTACGGCCGGCCATATTTTTCTTATGCGGGCACTTCGGTGAAATATGACCGTATTCGTTGCAGTTAAAGCACTTTGGACCTTGTGCCTTCTGCGGACAGTCCTCCGACACATGATCGCCGTCACCACAGTTATAGCACCTCTTCAACGTTTTTTCGCGTCGCATGATGCCGCGTTTTTCATTTCTGTAGGTACTTCTAGAGTGTTCCAGTTTCATCTTTTCCTTAACAGTCTCGTAGATTTTAAATTTTTCTTTCAGATCAGGATACGTGGTTACTCCGTATAGCATGATTTTGTTAGTCTCGTGGTCGACTATGCCATCAACAATATATTTAATGGCCACGTAATCGGGTATCTTACCCCGTTTCCCCAACTCCTTCATGACCAACATATAGTCAATACAACTCTCGTCACGTCTTTTCTTTCGTTGGCTCAGAAGCTCGTGTATTGCTTTGATGTCGACGCTGTCGGGGAACTCTTTACTCAGGGCTGCCTTCAGTTCTTCCCATGATTTGTGAGGGCGTTCAGCTTGCATCCAAAGCTGTGCGGTGCCTGATAGGGATCTCCGTGCCATCAGCAGCTGTTGTAACGGTGTCCAACCACATATTTCCCCATTTTCCTCCACGTCTTGTATCCATCGCGCCACTGGATACGTCTTATCTTGACCGGTGAATTTGGGTATTATGTCCGAAGTTAGGTACAACATCGAGTTTAGGCCCGTACGTGATTCGTCTTTCGCCATTTTCGGATTAGTTTTTATCTCCGTCAGCTCACCGTTCGCCGATACCGTCGTAATTATCGTCGGCCGCCGTTGATTTTTTGAATGCCGTTCGTCGCCGTTGACCACGCCACGTGCCGGCCTCCGTCGTCCGTCGTTTATCCACTTGATAAACTCGAACTCGTTTCGTTACTTTGCCAATCCCGGAGGGGCCCCCAAATTTGTGGGATTATATGGCAAAATAAACGAGAAATACTTTACAAAAGTTTTATTTCAGAGACACAATAAAAAGTTCGCCGTTGCACCGTACGTCTGTCATAAGACTCCGCGTCATCTCGCTATTACGCTCACACACATACTTCTCTCTCTTTCATCCGCTGCGTTCCGTTTTGACAATATTATGCTGCATTCATACTTGAGCTTGATACAAAATCATTATCCCACATATATAAAAGTAGAAACTGACTGACTGACATATCAACGCACAGACGAAACTGCTGGGACTAGAAGCGTGAAATTTTGCACAAGGTTTCCTTTTATGACGTAGGCGAGCACTAAGAGAGGGTTTTCCAAAATTCACCCCCTAAGGGGGTGAAATGGGTCCAAAGTTTGTATGGAGAAACCTACTTTCACGCGAGCGACGCCGCGGGCAGACGCTAGTATGTTATATTTGTTTACCATCATCCGTGCGTCACTGCGGGGTGCCAGCTGAAAATCAGCGTTGGGTGTCTGACGCCCAGCAATTGTTGAGTTGGCGACCCTTTCGATTCGGGCACGCTCAGCGCAACTATATTGTAAATCTTTACTTTTTTTGTGTTGTTGTTGCCTATTGTATCGCCTGCATCGAATAAATACTATTCTATTCTATTCTATGTTCGGCTGAATGTATTTTTCGTTCGATAAGATAGTTGCAGTACTAATTTAATGGGTCATTTGTTGCAAAACATTAGTTTCAACTTCTCTCTAAGACGGCATTTTTGCCCCTGTGCTTTATTTGCTTCGCCCAGTGTCACTTAAAGCTTTGAGATCAGCCATTTTGGCACTCACCAGTGACAGTTTGAGCCCCTAGGGAGCTAAGATGGGAAGCCAGCAGCTTTTCTGCCCGTCACACTGTTCATTTGGCTGATTTATGTCTAAAAACCCTGAAAGTTGATTCAGAAGGATATCTTAATCTAATTTACCCGACTACTGTGAGGGTATGATTTAAGATTTGTTAGTCTGTGTGTATGTTTGCCGTTTGATTTTTTATGAGTGTTACGGTTAACTTATATAGTATCGTTAAATCTAATATGGTGTTAGAGGTTAACAAAATTCTGAATACAAAAACAAAATTAAAAAAACTGATTTTGTAGTTTTAATTAGAAAGGAAAATATGAAGTTGTTTTTTTAAGGTGCCTTGCATTCCAGGTCCTCGAGTTTCTCTCGCTCTCAGTAGACTTTGGCCCTATGGTTTTGCCGACATCTCTATGTGGCGCGCGTAGAACACTACGCGGCGTTGACTCGGTCCGGACGGTTACCGGGCGTCCAGACGGCGAGTTACCCATTGCTCGCTGTCAGCAAGCTCACGCCTACGGTGTCTGGAAATCGGGTTCGGGATATTGTACAGCACTGTTTTCCGTTTTATTATGGGGTCAACGGCCTCTGGAAGTGTTAATCACGTGTATTAAGTTTCGCTACCTAATTTGATGTGGCCCTGTAAGCAGTGTGTGATGTGCTTTACTACAAAACATACATATTTATAAAGAGTATAATCTATATAATTATCATCATTTTGATTGTGCAAAAGAAAAGCCCAGGGTCCTAGAACGAAGACAAAGAAGGAACAAAGGAGTTGGTTTTAGCCAGTAAAAGTCTGACACGCCCTCTCGTCCCACCCTAGACTGAGAGAAGTCATTGGATGATTTACCACCTAGGAAAATAAAACAGCTGTAGGTTTTATTTACTTAAATAACATGTGTAATGTGTTTTTTTATTTATGTATCATATCACAAGCTTATTACGCGTGTATACGCATAATAAGCTAAATTATACAGTTAGTTACTTTTTTTTTATATTTTATTTTTTTATCGTGTGGGAAAAGCATCTAATGACATCCCCTGCTCTTGGGCGGTGCGGGATATAGTGTCAGACTTTTACTGACTAAAAACGCACTCCTGTTCCTTCTTTGCCATTTTTTTAAGGGCCCCGGGGATCATTTTCTCATCACCCATGGCCCCAGTAGGCCTCGACCCTGCTGGGCCCCTACGGTGGGTGACATCTCCTTGACAGTTAGTTACTTAAACTATAAAGTTTCCTTAGATATTTGAAATGAACAAAGACAAAGAAAACTTGTTGAAAAAGGGACTTGGTTTATTTTTTTAAGTGTTCGTGAATACGTTTGTACATTTATTAAATGGGTATTTTGTGTGATATTGATCTTGTAAGCCAAGAGTCCTTATTAGTTCTTCTGTTCTTGAGGGCCAATGTCTATTATAACCAAAAGGTCCCACACGAAAATTGCTTGCATGCGCAATGAACACTCTGAAAACAAAAAAATTGCCGTCAAAAAAATCATTCGGATTCATTGTTAACCCGAACTTTCAGAAGGTTCCCCTCCAGAGACCCATAAAAGGTAGGTAATTTACCTACCTAACCTACCAACCCCTTTTTAGAGTTCCGTACAATAAGTCCCCGTTTTTACCTAAAGGGAACTTATTGCTATCTACTATATACTCTGCTGTCCGTCTGTCTGTCACAAGGCTGTATTGCATGAACCGTGATAGCTAGATAGTTGAAATTTTCACAGATGATGTATTTCTGTTGCCACTATAACAGAATAAAATAAATACTTAAGTGTGGCTCCCAAATAACAAAGGCCATTTTTTTTTTTGCTGGTTTTTGCTACGCACGGTACGGAACCTTTTATATGTGAGTCCAACTCGCACTTGGCCGGTTTTATATTCTTGCATATATGCATCAAGTTTCAATAAATTCGGCTCATTCATTTCCGGTAATTTTGAATGAAAAACCAAGTTAATACCCTTCAACTCAAGCACTAGAGTTACACTTTTTTTTTAGGTGGGAATATTATCTAATGACAAATTCCGATCTTGGGTGGAATGGGAAATAGTGTCAGACTTTTACTAACTAAAAACCCACTCCTGTTCCTTCGTTGCCTTCGTCCCAGGGCCCCGGGTTTCGTTTTCAAACTACCCATGGCCCAAGTAGACTTCGACCCTGCTGGGCCCCTACGATCTCTCATCATACATCATCATCGTCTCCCTGAGGCGCGTATGGAACAATACGTGCCGTCGACGACTTGGGTCGGTCCAGACGGTTACCGGACGGTCAGACAGCGGGCTACCCATTGCTCGCCGTCCGCAAGCCCGCGCCTACGGTGGCCGGAAATTGGAATCCCGGCTGCGGTTAAGACGTGAGGACCGTTACCTCACGCAACCGGCCGCCTCCTTTGCAAGCATTACTACTTCGCAGAAGGAGGGGACCGCCTGCCACTCCTCCTCGCTCCGGACCATGGCCTATAGCAAGGCCCGGCGCGAGAGATTGCCGCCGCCGATCGCCCCCACGAGGACACGGCGTTGCTCTGCCCAAGCGGGACTCACCTCCACCGTGTCCTCCGGGCGGTCCACACAGTGGAGACACCCGGGCGTCGCTTCTGCACAAATCCGGTGCAGGAACTTCCCGAACTTACTGTGTTCGGTAAGAACCTGCGTCATGCGGAAGGTAAGGATGCTGTGAGGTCTTTCCAACCACGCCTCAAAGAGGGGGACTTACCGCCATAATTGTGGCGTGCCCAAGAGTTACACTTGGATGTTAGTTTAGGTATTTTTTGGCTAATTAGGTGGGTTAGAAGTAATAACTAGGCTAAATTCAATACAGTAGATTTTAGCAAATACCATTTCTATGACATAATAATGCTCACATACAGTAAAGATAAAATAAAGTAAAAATGTTGATTTCAGGGTCATCTAGAGTGAATATGGGCGTGTTCAGGCCAGTAGCTTTCACTTTCAGCCAGAATTATATATGGCAGTCATTCACTTTCAGTCAGAATCAGACATAGCAGTAATTTACCTTCAGTCAGAATCAGTCATGGCAGTCATTCACCTTCAGTCAGAATAATACTTAGAAGTCATTCACCTTCAGTCCGAATTATACATAGCAGTAATTTATCTCCAGT
Organism: Mythimna pallens; assembly: GCA_961205895.1. Classification (NCBI taxonomy): domain Eukaryota; kingdom Metazoa; phylum Arthropoda; class Insecta; order Lepidoptera; family Noctuidae; genus Mythimna; species Mythimna pallens. The sequence goes on from OY540824.1 coordinate 6,392,383, forward strand.
CAGAATTATACATAGTTATAGCAGACATTCATCTCCAGTCAGAATTATACATGGCAGTCAATCACCTTCAAACTCAAGAGCCGTGCGAAAGTTTCCGCTCCCCCTAGGTCCTAGATTTCTCATTCTTCCGAAATTTAACTTTAACTTTCAGTCACTTTCCGTTCACGGGTACCTACCACGTTCATAAAGTTTCTATCCTATCCATGCATGTCCTCACGTCAGTCCAGGGGCTCCGGCTTTTAGAAAACCTCATGGGTGCTTATGCTCATTTGATGACTCGAAAAAGTGGCGAAGTGTGAGAAGAGAAATGCACACTGATCGACCGACAATTAAATGAATGTCCTACTTACATACTGCTTACTTAATTACTAATTATGTTTGATAAAAATATAAAATGAAACCATTAAAAAAAAATGAAACTAGTTTTTATTATCAAGAAATATTATAATTTATACGTAATCTTCCTGAATCTAATAAATGAAAAGAACACAATGTGTACTTGTACTGTACGATACTAAACTACTGATCTGTTTCTTGATGTCTATTCTCAGGGGTGCTCGGCACCCACTGTTTATTTCTCATGGGTGCTCGAGCCCCCGAGCACCCACGGAGTCGGCGCCCCTGCATCAGTCACATCCCTTTTAGCATTTCTCACCTCATTGCCCTTCACTCATTCCTTTTATTGTCCTACATTTTGATCAAATAATACGAAGTAAAAAAAAAAAATACCTTAAAATCCACTGCAAACTCATGACGATTATGAAGAAGACATGTACAAGTGTTTTGAATATTATCGTAGAGAAAACTACAAAATTAGTGGCAAGAAAACATATGAGAATAGCGACATCTGTCATCATGAGCTTGAAGTAATCGCGATTGTTCTTCACGAAACCGGCGATGGAGCAGTACCTAAAACAAACGATTTATTTTAGTTCACAGTCTAACTGGCAGATGGCGTCAAGAATATTTTCAAAGCATTATTAGTGCTCGTTCACACTGGCAGCGCGGTGCGGGTAGCGGCGCGGGGGCGGGAACGCGCACGATTTGCGTGGCCACACTGGCAGCGCGGTGTGGGCAGCGGCGCAGGTGATAGTGCCTATTAGAATAAGATCCCAGAGCGATAAGACAAAACTTATTTTAACATGAGCATTTGCCGCCGACACACTCACTGTGGCCACTTGAATGAACGAGCTATGGCGTAAGTTGCCTACGCGCGTTCCGCGACTCGCAGTCCGCGCCGCTTCCCGCGCCCGCGTGCTCACTGTGGACACTCAAAGGAAGTTCTTGTGCTTGAGATTGCCGTGCCCACCCCGCACCCGCGCTTCTAATGTGGCCGAGCACTTAGTCAAGTGCCTGGGGCGTTAAAACCATCGAAACCTAGTACTTTTTTTACTGTGGATAAAATTTAAAAAGAAAATATGATATGTGTAGCTAATAATAATTATGTAGAAAAAAGTTTACCTATAAAAAAATTGTGATATTGATTTTGAAAAATAAATAATGATTACAATTGTTCAATTACTTAATATCTCAGGACCTACTAGTTCGAATTGAATAATTCTTTCAATGTTTGATAGCCCATTTATTGAGAAAGGCTTTAAGCTATAGATATAACATTACGCTACGAATAATAGGAGTGGACTAGTAACCAAACACGCGGGTAAAACCGCGAGGACAGTGAATAAGTATGTATATTTCGTAGAATTTTAAAGCTGTAGGATTTTTTGTGTATCAAAACTAACTTAACGTATATATTTATACATAGGCAACATTTTTGGTTAAATTAACATTTACATTTTTGTCTACGTCAAATATTTTCTTCTACATTTTTTTTTTATATTAGAAAATTATCCCTAGGGAAGAAAGAAAGAAACTGTTTATTCGCGCGAAATGACGCAATCTTTAAACTAGCAAACAAACATTGTCAATTGATAGGGAAGATATCCGTCACATCCGCGCAAATCGGCCGAACGCTCAGCATAAAGCTGTGGCCTCACGCATTATGCGATGAGCTCACAGCACTGGTTTGGTTGTTTTTTTTCGTGGGAACATACTCTCTGGCTACAAGGTATCCTATGTGCTATTCAAGGTCATGATCTACGCGTGTACCAAGTTTTATTGAAATCCGTTCAAATTGTATCTCTTAAATCTCTTTGGGGTCGGCGCAACACGTCCTTTCTTCCATTCTATCTTGTCAACCGTCATGCTATCACTTACTTCCTTTTCGTTCATACCACTATTCACACAATCCATCCATCTTCTCTTTGGCCTCCCTCTTCCTCTCCGCCCACATATATACTCATAACTCGTTGTAGTATATCTCACCTCAAATTGTATCCAGCGCATGTGTCGTAGAATCGTTCGAGATTTATCCGAGTTTTTTCCATTAAATTTGTCTCAGATTCTTCTTTAACTTCATACAAGTCACGGGATTTGTTATTGTGGTCTATTAAGCGGTGAAGGCTGAGGCTCCGGGAGGTGAACACAAAGCGATTGGGTCCTAAGGGTCTATACCCCGGACGATGGACCAGACACTTGCAATTGAAAAGTTCACATTGACACAGTTTTCTTACCATATTGAATTATTTCAGACTGCCGCTTTCATGATCCAATCTATTGACCGTTAATTTTGAAGCTGCTGTCAACGGGATGGTAAGAAAAGATGTGCCAGATGATACTGATTTTAATCACTTGGAATCATAAAAATGTGGAAGTGTTATGAAGGGGTGAGGGATGGATGGAACTATGGCGCACGAGCAGTGCGCCACAGGAGTGCGATTTTGGGAGTGCGTCAGTGCGGCAGTGTGGCAAAGAGTACAGTAAATAGAGTGCGGATTGTCACGATGACATGAAAAACAGATAAAACAATATTATACTAAACAGGTTACTCTATGGGTAAGACAAAGCTATATAGAGTTTCTATAAGGATTCTGTGATGTGTGGCCAAAACAAGGATCTTGACTCTACGGACTAACTGGATTGATTACAAAGTAATCTTACAAACTCTAAAGCGTACCTACTTTATTTTCATTGCCATTAAATTTATATTTCTTATTGACTAGCAAAAGGGGAAAAAATGTACCGAGCAAAAAGAGATAGTGTAAACCTTTCTCTCAAGTCAGTCCCTGCCTCTTTATCAGTGTCTCAAGACGAAAGTCTATGATCAGTGCGTGTTGCCAGTGATGAAATATGGCTCAAAATGTGGCCGCTTACAATGGGCCTCATCAGAAGACTTAAAGTCACCCAAAAGGCAATGGAAAGGGCTCAGAGTTTCCTTGCGTGATCAAATCTGGAATCAGGATATCCGCAGAAGAACCAAGGTTACCGACATAGTACTTAGATGGCAATGGGCATGGGAATGTCCTCATGCCCCAGCCACCGAGATTCTGACCCCGACTACCAGCCACGGTAGACGCGGGTTTGCGGACATCGAGCAATAGGTAGCTTGCCAACCGGCCGTCCGGTAATTGGCGGACCGAGCAAAGTCGTCAACAGCGCGTAGTGATCCACGCGCTCCACAAAGAGATATCAGCAAACCGTAGGGGTCCAGCAGGGCCGATGCCCGCTAGCTAGGACCACTGGGAATTTCTGAAAAGGAAACCCCTAGTCCTAGAACTAAAGGACACAGGTGTGGTTTTAGTCAGTAAAATTCTGACACTAGGAGCGGGAAGTCATTGGATGATTTCCACACTTAAAAAAACCTATCTATAACAAGCTATTAACTATTCGAAGCGTCTAGTTGATTTTTTTTTTTTATTAGTATGACGACATATCTTAAAAGTATGGGGTTTAGGCTTTATAAAAAAATATGTTTTAACCTAACCTAACGTCACCCAAGTGCACCCAAGTGTTTTAGACCTTAAATATACTCATTATATAGTACTGTCATACATTTTTGAACTTGGCTCGGCGAGCCCTGTACGTTCTACAAAAATATTTGACAAAGGGCATTGCGTAAAACTGTCTTCAAAAATGACACCTGCTTCTAAATCGAAATTGGTGTCATTCGAAGCATATAGTTAATAGATTTTAGAAATTAAATATTTTTATTTGAATCTAACCTAACATAACCTAAAGTGACCCTTTTTTTTTGGTGTGATAATCCTCATGGATGACCTCCACCCTGGGGTAGGTGGAGGGGTCTGTCAGACACTGACTAAAACCACCCCGGTGTTCCCTCGTACACTTGGGTTGACGGCTGCGGATGCAGTTTGAATTCCGTTGCCTTAGACTAGTGGTGACCCGTTCCTCGTGGGTCTCGTACGTAAAGGAGAGTCCTATACTCCTACTCATCTAAGAGAAGTGCGCGTGGAACACTACGCGCCGCCATCTTGGGTCCAGATTGATGGGCCGACGGATGTCCCCTAATCCGTCGACCGTAGACCTTTTTGTTTTTTAGGGGGGTTCTAAGACGGCGTTGTCTGCCCTTCTTCGACGCCCGGAGCGTTTGTTACGAGTTGGGAGAAAGCTCGTCTCCCTTTCCCTTTCCGCAGCCTCCTTCTGTGAGATGACATTCTCACAGAAGGAGATCACCGCATTCCAAGACTTAGCACTGCCGGCCATAGACTGAACCACGGCGCGGCTCCTCCCATGCGACACACTCAGCCAGCGTATGCTACGCCGTGACACGCCCGGACAGTGTACGCAATGATGGCATCGAGCATCCAGCTCCCTGTTTATACGAAACAGATACTTCCCAAAGCAGCCATGCCCCGAGAACAACTGCGTCGCCCGAAACGTCAGAGAGCCGTGCTTCCTCCCAATCCAGTGGTCGAGCACTGGCCGGACTACCTCAACCGTTACGAAGCCGGCGGTATGATGCAGGAGCCTCCCCGCCATTCCGTCACCAAGATGTGACGGAGCTTTGACGGGTACAAAGTGATCTGTCGCTGTTCCAGTCTCTCGCCCCGGGCCTTCGCTTCCTCGCGCCATCGGTGAAGTGTCGCGAGTACTTTTGCCTCCAGGTCCCAGGGGTGAGATCTGGCCATTACGCAAGCCGCCTCGCAGGAGATTGTGCGATACCCTGTAATGACTCTGACGGCCATTGCTCTTTGCGGTTTACGCAGTGTTGCGATGTGACGTGCCGTCAGGTCGTTGGCCCACACCGGGGCTCCGTACATTGCCATTGATCGCACGATCCCTACATATAACCGCCTACAGGCGATGCTTGGGCCCCCGAATTGGGAAGCAACGTTGATAACGCTCCTGCCGCACCCATCAACTTGGGCACCAACCGCTGGAAGTGGGGACCAAAGTCCCATCAGCTGTCGAGCACCAATCCGAGGTATTTCATGGTTGACTTGACAGCGATTCTAGTTCCACAATGTGTAATCCTGGCGGCGGCGCCCGTCGGGGACCGTGAAAAGCGATGGCCTCCGACTTTTTGAGTGACACCTCTAGACCCAGGCGCCGAATGCGACTCACAACTTGTGAGACCGCAGCCGTAGCCAGCAACGCTGCCTCTCTGTACGAACTCCCCCGAGCCGTGACCAGTGTGTCGTCCGCATAACACGTAAGGTTCACCCCCGGTAGGAGTTCGCCCCTCAATACCCAATCGTATCCGATGTTTCACAGGGGTGGGCCCAAAACGGAACCCTGTAGAATACTACACGATATCTCTCGCTGGCCTCTACTATCGCGTCCAGTGTATGTGACACTCCTACCTGCCAGATACGCCTCAATAATGTGGCAGAGGTGGGGAGGTACCCGATGATAACGTAACCCCTCCCTGATGCTACTCCAGGGCAACCATCAAGGTCCCCCACCCAGTTATCTCGGCAGGGGACGAAATATGGCTCAGTGACCACCACTACGTGAATCGACCACTGCACCATACTCTGGAGTAAGAGATCCTGAGCTTTGGTGCAGTGGTTGATATTTGGCCTGTAGGAAATGAAATTGCGCCATCACTAGCAGTCCATTTCTTTAGCATCACCTCCTTCCCCAGGCTATGAATCAGCTAAAGGCCAGGCTGTGAGGGGGGTGCGGTTCCCCCAGCAGAATGACCCACCGTTTGCTCCTCTTCTTGGGAGCGTCACAAGACTTTCCACCCAGCCACCACAACCGCCGCGGAACGGGGGGCACGGATTAGGAGACTTCGAGCTGGCTGAAGGTCCTTGAGCCCGTCCCTTTGGCTCCAATGCCGTCTTAGCCTTTGGGCCCCTTTTCTTTTTCTTTTTACGGCTAACAACCGTTGTCCAGGCATTGGTATTTGCAGCAGGTTGCGGGTCTGTGTGAGAAGTCCCATGGCTTGGGCCTACTGGTATTTTTGTCACCTCTGTGAGTTTTTTGGCTGCCTCAGCTACCTTTTTAACCCCCTCCATTGGTTTCTTTGCTTGTAGCGTAGGCCACGAACGTGCCTGCTCAGATGCTTGCCTGTCCGGAGAACTTCAGCATGGCGTAGCATCGACTCCAAACGGGCAGCCATCATGTCGGATACGCAACTCGCAAGCTTATTCATGCTGCTCCTGTTCTAACGACACTCGCGTTAGAGCAGAGAAGGTAGTCGTGGGGGCCGAACCCTCCAGCTGCCGACAGAAATCCGCTTTTAGAGGCGCGACCTCATCTTGTTTTTTTTCAATGCGGGATTGGAGACGGTTATTTTCCTCCTGCAGTTTTTTCGTCTCCTCCGAAGTCGTGCAATCAAGGAGGACTTGCACCGCCTCCTTGATGCCCACCACTGCCTCTTTCAGAGCGTGGTTGAACGTGCCCTTCAGGTTACCCAATTTTGTAGCCACCTTCTGGATTACATCCACACCGTCCATGACTTGGCGATTTAAGGCCGCCACCGTCAAATCCTCCGTGGCAATGGCGGTATTCAACCGACTTTCTCTGGCAAGCTGGGCCATTTCTGCAACCTCCTCCGTTGCAATCGTCTTATGGCACTCGCGCCTCGCGGCATTAAGCTCCGCCTTGGTGCTTATGAGTGAAGTGGGGTGTTCGGTATCACTCTGCTCCATCTGTATAGCCCCATCGAGTCACTCACTCTGCTGCCTACCAGCGAATCAGGGCACTTTAAAAAGCGAGCTCGGCCGTCACGTGCCACTCACGAAGCGAGTGCGCGACCTCTTCCTCTTCTTCCTGTTGGCACCTTAGCGGCCGGGAAATTTTTCTCACTCGAGAACAAACTTACCGTTCCAGCTACGTCTTGCATTCAACGCAACGTTCGCGCCATTCGCGTTCAAGACCTTGTCAGACGAATTAAAATTTAAGTTGATGACGTCCTCACTCGACTGTGATCGTGAGCCTCCTCGGCTCTTGTTGCCATCGGCAAGTGGAAGACATTCGTTGCCCCCCCCCCCCCAGAATACGAGGGGCTTGACGCTCCCGAAGGAAGCGTGGTGGATTCTTTGCGACTGTCTTTTTCATTTTTGATTTTCCTTTAAAGGGAGTGGTGCCTAACTCCTACGAACATCCTTTTTTTTACTTGTTTATATATATATACCTACATCGTATAAAGTATTCGTAAAAATACACGTATAAAGATATTTTTCCCTCTATTTCTTTTTCTTTTATAGCTTTTCTCCCGTTTCCTTCACTACTCTCATAGTCACATCCGATGACCAGATATGTACCAAAGAGTAGTGACGAAAACCAACCATTATTCACTCTCCAAGGCTTTGAAAGGTGAACCCTGCGCACTTCTTGGAAATAGTTATTCAAATCTCCAAACGATGCGCACCTTGCGTGTCCCTCTTAGTCTGGTCACTCCCTTGGACCTTTCCGGCAAGAGTAACTCTACCGGCGAAGCCCCAAGATCATTGAGACTCACAAGCCCCACCACGACGACAACGTGGGGACACCTTCGGTGGGGAACCTAACGTGACCTAACCTAACCTAAATTTTGCGCACATAATATCCATTGTTTAGTACACAGGGTTACGAAGACACATTAACTTTTAATGCACCTGCACAAATGCTTGATTGTATTGTAATAGATGACTAATAGTAAATGTCTTTGTATGGACAAATAAACATATTAATACAAATTTTTTTTTTCATATAGATTATTTGTTTAATTTTAACAACCAAATATGCTGTTTTGTCTTTTGTGAGAGAGAATGAACAAACTGACATGTATCTCATGTCTATTGGAGGATGGGGACGATGGACATACAAAATCCTCCTTTATTATTTAAGCAAATGCATTAATTAATTCATTCAGAATAATAATAACTTCTGTTTAAATATATTTTATAATAATGGTTTAGCATCCTATGAAATTTGCGATCGGCGGCAGCGATCTATCGCGCCGTGCTTTGGGTACAGGCCATGATCCGGAGCGAGAAGGAGTGTCAGGCGGAACGGCCCTCATGCCCCAGCCGTCGGGATCCGGAACCCGATTTCCAGCCACCATCGGCGCGAGCTTGCGGACGACGGGCAATGGGAAGCTCGCCGTCCGACCGCCCGTCCGGAGATGTCAGCAAAAAGCAGGGACAAAGCCTACTGTAGTCATGGGTTGTACGAAAGAGATCCCCAGGCCCTAGAACAAAGAAGGAATAGGAGTGGGTTTTAGCCAGTTAAAGCCTGACACGCCCTCTCGCTCCGCCCAAGGGTGAGAGATGTCATTGGATGATTTCCCACCTGAAAAAAAGTTTCCTATGAAATTTTGGTAGTAACCATGAAATAGGCACGTTTAGTTAAGAGGTATTCCCACATTTTAATTTAATGCAGTTGCAACAAAATAATTACTTCAGAGATTTTAAATTCACAGCGGTAAATTATGATTTTCTCGAAAAAATATATTTAAGAAGTATTGGTACTTCACCGTCAATATAATATACGTATATAATTATATGGAAATCTTCTATTTTCTAACCATCACTAAGAAAACTTCAATTGTACTCTTTGGTAAGCATATTAGGAACTGTCGATAAATAGTGTTTGACCATCGAAAGATGGCAGAACAAAAAGGAGGCCAAATTAAAAAAAAACAGAATTTGTTGAGAATTTGTTTGTTTTGTTTTGAATTAATTATTTTTGTAACGACTCTGTTTAAGCAGTCTTAAACAGAGTCGTTAGAAAAATAAATAATTCGTTGCCATCTTTCGATGGTCAGAGTCTATTAATAGTTTATAAACGTACAACTCTATACAATGTATTAATATCATTTTGAACTTCTTTAGAACAGAATAATTGTCCCGTAGTACAAAATATTCTATGGACACACTAGTAGCAAGAGATAACATACCATTTTGTATCGTACTCTTACCGAAGAGTCCCGACGTTTTTGAGGTTGACAAAGTCAATCCTTAGTATAAAAAATTTTTGGGCCAAAATCAGAATCTTTTCGATCCTTGTTCATAAAAATTTTTAAAACGATCATTTGAACTTATATTCAATCTGTATATGAATGCCCTAATTGAGCCGCTATAGACGGTGTTTGTATCATTCAAACATAAGTTCTACGGACGACATGGTGCTACTAAGCACATCAGCAGTATTAGGACTTTGCTGGCCACTTGCGAATGGTATATCTATTCTATTGTACATGTTTTAAAGAGTTTTATTTTAATTGTACACTGTTATTGAGGCGGACTACAAATACCATCTTGAAGCCTCCTTATACCACTTATTGTCGTTCTTCTTGAGCGAGTGGAACAACTTAAATACCTTAGTCATTTGGCACCACCGATCTTACAAATAATTCTGATATTTAAAAAAAAATACATTCAGCCGAACATAGAACCTGTTTCTTTTTGAAGTCAGTTAAAAAGGGAGCGGAAGGCTCTGTCCGTGCATGGTGCGAATATGATAGCCCGCAGGTTTGCAAGTTTAACGATGATGGACGCTCTTTAGAGGCTTCTGTACTATCTTCTACATGTGTCGCTTATGGGAGAAATATTCGTAAGTATTATATGAACCTCTTAGTGTTCAGTTTTATAGCACCTTCAGATAACTGATGAGCTACCATGCAATGCAATAATAGGCAAGCACGTGTACAACTAAACCTTTTTTTGTTTTGGTCCCTAACAAGCAGGCGGTCTATCATATGGTAAGTGAAAGGATATCGTCTCCGATACAAGCAGACGTATATAGGTATAGTCCTTTGCGACTATGTCAACTTCACAGGACGATGATAAAAACATACAGTAAATAAAAAACACAAATATAATCCTCTTTATATAATTTCGATCATGGATGGCAATCCGGCACGACCGGAGAGAGTTTATCGATAACTTTACGTGCTTTCCGAAGCACGGGGGTATTACCACCAACTACCAAACTTGGAGCAGCTACAGAGTACCTAATTCTAATGGAAACATCCAATAGCACTTTTTGCCCGACACGAAAATCGAACCCAGGACAGCAGTCGCGCTTGAAACCAAGAGACCAACGACGCATTTAAAACCAAAGTAAAGCTAACATCTAGAAACACCAAAGAAACACAATTTTTGTTACCACAAGAACCTCAACTGCAACTCTTCATCAATGGCATTTATTTTTATTTATGTATTTATTTTACAACTCGTGTTCGCTCTTATATTGCTGTATTTTGGAGAGTGTGTGCGGGAATTGCATGACTTGATTCCGCTATCTCCTTTCTACCATCGGACAACCCGACGAACGGCGAGTATACACCCTTACGTTGTTGAAACTCCAATGATCCGGACTAAGCGATTCGCTTCGTCGTTTATACCGCGTATATCGAGGGACTGGAACAATTTGCCTGCTGCGGTCTTCCCGTCCAACTATTATTTAGGTGTTTAAGGCTAGAGTGAATAGGCTTTTAATAAACTAGTGCGCCACACCATCAATGATTGCATCACTGCTTACCATCAGGTGGTTTATATAAAAAAAAAAGACGGGTTGCACTCCGGGAGTGCCGGCAGAAGTGAAAACTTGATTATTAACGTTGAGCATGTTTGATATTTTGGAATGGTTAGGGAATAATTTTGCACCAATTGCTTTATCAGTATAAAAGTACTATCATTTATGTGGTAGAATACAATATTCATTTATTGCGCTATCGTACACAAACATGACAATTTATATTACATTAAAAATTTAACACTTTAAAACTATTACAATTATTTTACATTAAAAAGTTTATCTCCCGTCTTACGCTTTTTCGATCAGGTCACGTGTCCTGACGCGAGTTTAAGATTTTATACCCATTACAGAAAAAGTGCTCAACGCCGCTAAAGAAGTTTTCACTTCAAAAATATATATATAATAAAAGAAAAGAAGACGGAAACAGAAAAATAGGTACATAAGTGATGCTTATTTCTACGGAAATCTCGTCCAGCATACCTGCGAAAGAAAAATTGGAATTGATCACTTCATGATGTGACCGGCCATATCATGAAATGATGGCATTTCATGATAGATAGAACCTCGTCCGCTGGCCACATCATGATATGGGCAAGCCAAATCAATGAACACTCTGCGTCTAACGATATGAACGGCTAAACGCATGATTATTTCATGTAAGGCCAAACAGGGCTGATCATATCGTAAAATAGTCACATTATCCACCGTTAGAGGCGCTGATGTTGTTTTGTTTTTGTTATGAATCATGGCGGCAGACAGTTATTCTAGTGGTTATTCTGATAAAACTATTAGTAATAATGTGTCAATTGATAATAATGATGTAGTGAAATGTCATTACGATAAAAAAAAACTACTTCAATTTTACTAAAGCCATTCAAAAAACAAGCGTAACATAAAAAACCTTGGAGTTCAGAACTTATTTCACAGGTTAGTAGATTTCAATCTCTAATAGTTACTATTTAGTGGTTATTCTTTTAAAATATCATATTAGTCTTTAAAATATTCTTTATTCGATTATTTTTATTGTGCTTTTGGGTACAATATTGACTGGTCTACACTTCTCTTACATAATGTCTATTAATACTGTAATATGAAAATATTATAAACAACCACTTTTTTTAAAAGAGTAACCATGGAGTTTCTTGCCGGTTCTTCTCCATAGGAAACGACCACTTTGGAACCGTGCACTATCTTCTGACGTTTTATAAGTGCCCATGTAGGCTTATGTGAAATAAAAATATTTTTGATTTTGTTTTTATTTGGATTTTTTATTAAACCCTGCATGTCATGGCAACCCTACAATATACTACATTATGCTCAGAATAATAACTAAAGCAACATTATGATATGGCCAAACGTTGATGGAAATATCATGAAACGTTGACGTTTAAACGTTCTGGCCAGTTTTAGTTGGCCATATCATTAAATACAACCATTTCATGATATGGCCGGTCACATCATGAAGTGATCAATTCTACGATCTGGCCACGACATTTACACCGTGTGTAAAAGTGAAAGGAAAAACAAAACAAGTACAAATAATAAAATATACAATACAAAAATATACTATCATTTAGCATTTGTGGAAGAGACACCACAATTTTGCCAATAACACGTGCAAACTAAGACCATCAAACGCTGGGAGTATTTAGCGCAAAGAGTATAGTTGAAATACCAAACTAAGACCGTTCTAAAAAACTGTCATCTCGAGTCAGCTCATGTCACTTGCCATATGTGACACAATTTAAAAAAATATGGCTTACGATTTTTCTATCATGTACATAGCCAACAAAAAATACGAATAAAAAATAAATATTGTAAAAAAATATGTGAAAAATATATGTTGTTTATCACAGGATAGTCCTTATAAAGGATGATACTAGCAAAGGAATCTATTTGTAAAAAATAGTCGGAAATTAATTGGTACGTAATTAGGTTATATAATATATTATTTTTACAAACCAAAAAGAACCGACATAAGTACTAAGTTATAACATAATCAGTCTAACGTTAACAGCTGGAACGTGGACCTCCTCTCTATCTTAAGGATCGATCTGTAATCCATATAGTTTTTGGACCTAGGACAAGCCGGTTACTTGATGTTTTCTTCCATCATTTGAGCGCAGTAAAGTGCCTACTTGGCTTCGAAATCGTTATTATATTATAATCTATAATTCAAGGTCGCGACCATATTATATCGAAACTAACAGTATTTAGGGTTTACGGAGGGTCATTATTGTGAAAGTTGTCAAGCAATATGCATGTGCAAATGTAGGTGCATGTGGCCTCCAATTAATTAATTCCTTCTCAAACAAGAAAAAAGAGACAAGCGTTAAGAGAGTGAGTGTCTATGTTGTGTGATGTGTAAAATATAAAATTTGGATGTAGCCACTCCAATATTAAAAATTGAAAAAAAAGTCGTACGTATTTACAGGAACAAAATTGATTTCGTTGGTGCTCTAATCGTTAATCCCTAAATATTTTACAGCATAAATCAATATAAAATTATGAAGATGAACCGGTAAATATTATACTAAGAAAATGCTATAACAGCTAGTCAAAGAATTTTGATGTATGCAACGGCATTTTGAATGGAGGTGTATTAAGAAGATTTGACGTTTTTCATAAAATCAACATGAAAGACGTAGAGAACAGGTTTAAATGGCAATATTTTGAATCGTGCCAACAGAGTCAGGAACATAGTTCATGCAATGAATTAAATAACGGCAATATAATGATTCATAAGAAAAAAGTCAAAATCCGCAAAAAAATCAATCGAGTACATTATGGCCAACCAGCCGTAGCTATTCGTCTATCACGCTCCGGGAAGAATATAACTCAAAAATTTTTGACGAAACATATCAGCATGACCAATTTTAACAAAAGGACAAAACTATCCAAGCACATTACCAGAAGCTCTGAGACAATTAAAAAAAAATGCTTTTTGAGTTCAAAATTTGTTGTAAACCGGGTCTCAGGATACTATTTTAACGAATATTTGAGTCCATTTAATTTTCCAATGCAAAAGAAATGGAAAGTTTACCGTTGTCAACTGAGCAGGGTGGAAGACAGTTGCTGCTGTTCATGCAACTCAGATGCTATGTTTGAAGTGATGAAGGGCCTCTATGACTGCTATAAAAAGAAAAATTGCGACAATTGTGAATGCATTCTATGCAGTCATAAGTCACGTGAAGAAAGACGCCTCGGGGAAGAACGCAAATCGTTAGCATCCTTAGGTACAAAAGAAAAGAAGTACAGAGCTGAAAAAATGTTAGAAGGTAAAACTACGAAAGAAAAAGAAGAGATATTGAGAGATTTAGTCAAAACAGGACAACCTCTACCCAAAGGTAAGACAGCGTCCGAAAAGGCTTTAATAAAAAAAGCTAGAGCCGAAATGAAAAAAGGCAAAGTTACCGAAGTAATAACGCCCTCAGAAAGATTTAAAAAAGCGAAAGCTGCAGGACTGATTACGACTTTAGAAGGGAAAACTCCAGAACATAAAGAAAAAATAGTAAGAGGATTAGCAATGCAAGGCCTACCTCTACCTGAAGGGAAAACCTCCTCGGAACGGAAGCTTATTGAAAAAGTACGTCTTGAACTGGGCCTTCCCCCTGAACCTAAAACTGAATCCATGAAAGAAAGGTATGCTAAAGCTGCAGATGCTGGTTTGATGCAGCCACTTGAAGGCAAAACGAAAAAAGAAAAAGAAAGGATTTTGCAAGGTTTGTATGAAAAAGGAATTCCATTGCCTGAAGGACGAACAAAATCTGAGAAGGCTCTCATAACCAAAGTTAAAGAAAGAGTTCGTGCGCCGTCAGTTACGCCATCTGAGAGAGTTCGTAAAGCAAAAGCTGCAGGACTACTCACGCCAATAGAAGGAAAACCTCCAGAACAACAAAAAATGATATTGAAAGGATTAGCTATGCAAGGACTACCACTTCCCGAAGGAAAAACGAGCTCTCAAAGAAAGCTTATTGAAAGAGTACGCGCAGAACTTGGCCTTCCTCCAGAACCTAAAACTTCTTCCATGAAAGACAAACACGCTAGAGCTGCAGATGCCGGATTACTTCAGCCCCTAGAAGGTAAATCTCCAAAAGAAAAAGAAAGAATTTTACAAGGGTTACATGACAGGGGAATTTCATTGCCTGAAGGGCGAACTCAATCAGAGAGAGCTTTAATAGCTAGAGTAAAGGCAGGCGTACGTGCGCCATCAGTAACGCCATCTGAGAGAATACGTGAAGCAAAACGTGAAGGACTACTTACGTCTATAGAAGGAAAACCTGTTAAACAACAAGAAAAAATACTAAAAGGTTTAGCAATGCACGGACTGCCCCTACCTGAAGGAAAAACTGCTTCTGAGAAAAGACTCATTGATAAGGTACGCGCTGACCTTGGATTACCACCAGATCCTAAAACTATATCCATGAAAGAGAAGCACGCTAGAGCTGCAGATGCCGGATTACTCCAGCCCATGGAGGGCAAATCACCCAGAGAGAAAGAAAGAATTTTACAAGGTTTGCACAACCTCGGCATACCGTTACCTGAAGGGCGAACTGCATCAGAAAGAGATTTAATAGCAAGGGTGAAGGCGGGTATTCGTGCACCATCTGAAAAACTACGTAGAGCTAAAGCTGCAGGGCTTCTAACACCTTTGGAAGGTAAAACTTCCTCACAAAAAGAAAAAATATTGAAAGCATTAGCAAAGGAAGGCCTTCCTCTTCCTGAAGGAAAAACTGGATCTGAGAAAAGGCTAATCGACAAAGTCCGCATTGATCTTGGCTTACCTCCGGAACCTAAAACTGCAGCAATGAAAGAAAAACACACTAGAGCTGCAGAAGCTGGATTACTGCAACCCTTGGAAGGTAAATCAACAAGGGAAAAAGAAAGAATATTACAAGGTTTGCATGACCGGGGAATCCCACTGCCCGAAGGACGAACTGCATCAGAGAGAGCTCTAATAGCCAGAGTGAGGGCTGGTGAACGTGCGCCGTCAGTTACGCCATCTGAGCGAATACGAAAAGCTGTAGATGCTGGAGTACTTACGACAATAGAAGGAAAACCTCCAAAACAGCAAGAAAAAATACTAAAAGGTTTAGCAATGCATGGACTGCCTCTTCCGGAAGGGAAAACTGCTTCTGAAAAAAGACTTATTGATAAAGTACGCGCTGACCTTGGTTTACCTCCGGAACCTAAAACTACATCAATGAAAGAAAAGCATGCTAGGGCTGCAGATGCCGGATTACTCCAGCCAATGGAGGGTAAATCACCCAGAGAGAAAGAGAGAATTTTACAAGGTTTGCATGACCTCGGTATTCCATTACCTGAAGGCCGAACGGCATCAGAAAGAGATTTAATAGAAAAAGTGAAGACAGGAATTCGTGCACCATCTGAGAGACTACGTAGAGCTAAAGCTGCAGGTCTTCTAACGCCATTAGAAGGGAAATCATCCCCACATAAAGAAAAGATACTGAAAGCATTGGCAAGAGAAGGCCTTCCCCTTCCCGAAGGAAAAACTGCTTCTGAGAAAAAGCTTATTAATAGGGTACGCAGAGACTTTGGCTTACCTCCGGAACCTAAAACTGCATCCATGAAAGAGAAGTACGCTGAAGCTGCTAAAGCTGGATTACTGCAGCCCCTGGAAGGTAAATCTCCCAGGGAAAAGGAAAGAATTTTACAAGGTTTGCATGACAGAGGAATCCCACTACCAAAAGGGCGAACAACATCAGAAAGAGAACTAATTGATAAAGTAAAAGCAGGAGTACGTGCACCATCTGAAAAACTACGTCGTGCTAAAGCTGCTGGGCTACTAACGCCTTTGGGAGGAAAAACTTCTTCACAAAAGGAAAAGATACTAAAAGGATTAGCATATGAAGGACTGCCTCTACCAGAAGGAAAAACCGCTTCTGAAAAAAGACTAATTGACAAAGTACGAGGTGATCTTGGCCTACCACCGAGCCCTGAAACGGCAGCAATGAAAGAGAATTACGCGAGAGCTGCAGATGCCGGATTCATGCTGCCGCTAGAAGGTAAATCACCTAAAGAAAAAGAAAGAATTTTAAAAGGTTTGCATGAAAGAGGAATTCCATTGCCTGAAGGGCGAACTGGATCAGAAAGAGCTCTAATAGCTAGAGTGAAGGCTGGTATAACTGCACCATCGTTATCGCCATCTGAAAGGATTCGTGCAGCAAAATATGCGGGTCTATTAACGACTCTAGAAGGAAAATCTCCAAAACAACAAGAAAGAATACTACGAGGTTTAGCAATGCGAGGACTGCTTCTTCCTGAAGGAAAAACTGCTTCTGAGAAAAGGCTAATCGATAAAGTACGCGCTGACCTTGGCTTACCTCCTGAACCTATAACTGAATTTATAAAAGAACAACACGCAAAAGCTGCAGATGCTGGATTACTAAAACCCCTTGAAGGTAAATCTCGAAAAGATAAAGAGAAAATTTTAAGAGGCTGGTATGAAATGGGAATCCCATTGCCAAAAGGGCGAACTTCATCAGAAAAAGATTTAATTGCGAAAATAACGTCAACGGTACGCCCACCATCCGAAAAATTACGTAGAGCTAAAGCAGCAGGGCTGCTGACACCTTTGAAAGATAAAACTTCTTCACAGAGAGAAAAAATACTAAAAGCTTTAGCGAAGGAAGGACTGCCACTTCCTGAAGGGAAAACTACTTCTGAGAAAAAGGTAATTGATAAGGTACGCGTTGATCTTGGCTTACCTCCGGAACCTAAAACTGCAACCATGAAGGAAAAACACGCCAGAGCTGCAGATGAGGGGTTACTGCAGCCTTTGGAAGGTAAAACCCCAAAGCAAAAAGAGAAAATTTTACGAGGTTTGCATGAACGAGGAATTCCATTACCTGAGGGGCGAACCGCTTCAGAGAAAGATATAATAGCTAGAGTGAAAGCAGGAGAACCTTCACCATCTGAGAAAGTGCGAAGAGCTGAAGCTGCTGGGTTACTGACGCCTTTGGAAGGCAAAACATCCTCGGAAAAGGAAAAAATACTAAAAGCATTAGCAAATGAAGGACTGCCACTTCCTGAAGGCAAAACTGCTTCTGAGAAAAAACTCATTGATAAGGTTCGCGCTGATCTTGGTTTACCTCCGGAACCTAAAACTGCAAAAATGAAAGAAAAGCATGCTAGAGCTGCAAATGCTGGATTACTCCAACCCCTGGAAGGCAAATCCCCAAGAGAAAAAGAAAGAATTTTACATGGTTTACATGACAGAGGAATCCCGTTGCCTGAAGGGCGAACCGAGTCAGAAAGAGATTTGATAGCTAGAGTGAAAGCAGGCGTACGTCCACCATCTGAAAAACTACGTAAAGCTGAAGCTGCAGGACTGCTAACACCTTTGGAAGGTAAAACATCCTCACAAAAGGAAAAGATCTTGAAAGCACTGGCTAAGGAAGGATTGCCTCTTCCTGCAGGGAAAACTTCTTCTGAAAAAAGGCTTATTGATAAGGTTCGCGTTGATCTTGGCCTACCTCCAGAACCTAAAACTTCAACTATGAAAGAAAAACACGCTAGAGCTGCAGATGCTGGATTACTGCAGCCCTTGGAAGGGAAATCCCCAAAGGAAAAAGAAAGAATTTTACAAGGTTTACATGACAGAGGAATACCATTGCCTGAAGGACGAACCGCTTCAGAGAGAGATCTGATAGAACGGGTAAAAGCGAGAGTACGTGCGCCATCTGAGAAACTACGTAGAGCTGAAGCTGCGGGGCTACTAACGCCTTTAGAAGGTAAAACATCCTCAGAAAAGGAAAACATACTGAGAGAACTGGCAAAAGAAGGATTACCACTTCCCGAAGGTAAAACTGCTTCTGAGAGGAGGCTAATTGATAAGGTTCGCGGTGATCTAGGGTTACCTCCGGAACCTAAAACTGCGACTATGAGAGAAAAACACGCTAGAGCTGCAGATGCTGGATTACTGCAGCCCCTGGAAGGTAAATCTCCAAGAGAAAAAGAAAGAATATTACAAGGTTTGCACGACAGGGGAATCCCATTACCTGTAGGACGAACCGCATCAGAGAGAGATTTAATAGATAGAGTGAAAGCAGGCGTACGAGCACCATCTGAGAAACTACGAAGAGCAAAGGCTGCAGGGCTGTTAACACCGTTAGAAGGAAAAACACAATCACACAAACTAATGATAATGAAAGGATTAGCAATGGAAGGATTACCTCTTCCTGCAGCAAGAACAGCTTCAGAGAAAGCGATTATGGAAAAAGTACGCACCGACCTTGGTTTACCCCCAGAACCTAAAACTGCATCATTGAGGGAGAAATATGCTAGAGCTGCAGACGCTGGCTTCATGCAGCCCCTGGAAGGTAAATCCCCAAAGGAAAAGGAAAGAATTTTACAAGGTTTGCATGACAGAGGAATCCCATTGCCTGATGGGCGAACGGCATCAGAGAGAGATTTGATAGCTAGAGTGAAAGCGGGAATACGACCGCCATCTGAAAAACTACGTAGAGCAGAAGCTGCAGGGCTGCTAACACCTTTGGAGGGCAAAACGTCCTCACAAAGGGAAAAGATCTTGAAAGCACTGGCAAAGGAAGGTTTACCTCTTCCTGAAGGGAAAACTACTTCTGAGAAACGAATAATCGACAAAGTGCGAGCTGATCTTGGTTTACCTCCGGAACCTAAAACTGCGACTATGAAAGAAAAACATGCTAGAGCTGCAGATGCTGGATTACTCCAACCCCTGGAAGGTAAATCTCCAAGAGAAAAGGAAAGAATTTTACAAGGTTTGCATGACAGAGGAATCCCATTGCCTGAAGGGCGAACGGCATCAGAGAGAGATTTGATAGCTAGAGTGAAAGCAGGAGTCCGACCGCCATCTGAAAAACTACGTAGAGCAGAAGCTGCAGGGCTGTTAACACCTTTGGAGGGCAAAACGTCCTCACAAAGGGAAAAGATCTTGAAAGCACTGGCAAAGGAAGGTTTACCTCTTCCTGAAGGGAAAACTACTTCTGAGAAACGAATAATCGACAAAGTGCGAGCTGATCTGGGTTTACCTCCAGAACCTATTACTGCGACTATGAAAGAAAAACACGCTAGAGCTGCAGATGCTGGACTACTCCAACCCCTGGAAGGTAAATCTCCAAAGGAAAAAGAAAGAATTTTACAAGGTTTGTATGACAGAGGAATCCCAATGCCTGAAGGGCGAACGGCATCAGAGAGAGATTTGATAGCTAGAGTGAAAGCAGGAGTACGACCGCCATCTGAAAAACTACGTAGAGCAGAAGCTGCAGGGCTGCTAACACCTTTGGAAGGCAAAACGTCCTCACAAAAGGAAAAGATCTTGAAAGGACTGGCTAAGGAAGGATTACCTCTTCCTGAAGGTAAAACTGTTTCTGAGAAACGGATAATCGATAAGGTCCGAGCTGATCTGGGGCTACCTCCTGAACCTAAAACTGCGACTATGAGAGAAAAACACGCTAGAGCTGCAGATGCTGGATTACTCCAACCCCTAGAAGGTAAATCCGTAAAGGAAAAAGAAAGAATTTTACAAGGTTTGCATGACCGAGGAATCCCATTGCCTGAAGGGCGAACGGCATCAGAGAGGGATTTGATAGCTAGAGTGAAAGCGGGAGTACGACCACCATCTGAAAAACTACGTAGAGCTGAAGCTGCAGGACTGCTTACACCTTTGGAGGGCAAAACATCCTCACAAAAGGAAAAGATCTTGAAAGGACTGGCTAAGGAAGGATTACCTCTTCCTGAAGGGAAAACTTCTTCTGAGAAACGGATAATCGACAAAGTGCGCGCTGATCTGGGGTTACCTCCGGAACCTATAACTGCGACTATGAGAGAAAAACACGCAAAAGCTGCAGATGCTGGATTACTCCAACCCCTGGAAGGTAAGTCCCCGAAGGAAAAAGAAAGAATTTTACAAGGTTTGCATGACAGAGGAATCCCACTTCCTGAAGGGCGAACGGCATCAGAGAAAGATTTGATAGCTAGAGTGAAAGCGGGAGTACGACCGCCATCTGAGAAACTACGAAGAGCAGAAGCTGCAGGGCTGCTAACACCTTTGGAAAGCAAAACGTCCTCACAAAAGGAAAAGATTTTAAAAGCACTGGCTAAGGAAGGATTACCTCTTCCTGAAGGGAAAACTGCTTCTGAGAAACGTATAATTGATAAGGTTCGCGCTGACCTGGGGCTACCTCCTGAACCTAAAACTGCTTCAATGAGAGAAAAACATGCAAGAGCTGCAGATGCTGGATTACTCCAACCCCTGGAAGGTAAATCCCCGAAGGAAAAAGAACGAATTTTACAAGGCTTGTATGACAGAGCAATCCCATTGCCTGAAGGGCGAACGGCATCAGAGAGAGATTTAATAGCTAGAGTGAAAGCGGGAGTACGACCGCCATCTGAGAAACTACGAAGAGCAGAAGCTGCAGGGCTACTGACACCTTTGGAAAGCAAAACGTCCTCACAAAAGGAAAAGATCTTAAAAGCACTGGCTAAGGAAGGATTACCTCTTCCTGAAGGGAAAACTGCTTCTGAGAAACGGATAATCGATAAGGTTCGCGCTGACCTGGGGCTACCTCCTGAACCTAAATCTGCTTCTATGAGAGAAAAACACGCTAAAGCTGCAGATGCCGGATTACTGCTGCCCCTGGAAGGTAAATCCTCAAAGGAAAAAGAAAGAATTTTACAAGGTTTGCATGACAGAGGAATCTCATTGCCTGAAGGGCGAACGGCATCAGAGAGGGATTTGATAGCTAGAGTGAAAGCGGGAGTACGACCACCATCTGAAAAACTACGTAGAGCA
This sequence comes from Mythimna pallens, assembly GCA_961205895.1. Lineage (NCBI taxonomy): Eukaryota > Metazoa > Arthropoda > Insecta > Lepidoptera > Noctuidae > Mythimna > Mythimna pallens. The sequence continues at coordinate 6,413,951 of OY540824.1, forward strand.
GAAGCTGCGGGGCTGCTAACACCTCTAGAAAGCAAAACATCTTCACAAAAGGAAAAGATCTTGAAAGCACTGGCAAAAGAAGGTTTACCTCTTCCTGAAGGTAAAACTGTTTCTGAGAAACGGATAATCGATAAGGTTCGCGCTGATCTGGGGCTACCTCCTGAACCTAAAACTGCGACTATGAGAGAAAAACACGCTAGAGCTGCAGATGCCGGATTACTGCTGCCCTTAGAAGGTAAATCCTCAAAGGAAAAAGAAAGAATTTTACAAGGTTTGCATGACCGAGGAATCCCATTGCCTGAAGGGCGAACGGCATCAGAGAGGGATTTGATAGCTAGAGTGAAAGCGGGAGTACGACCACCATCTGAAAAACTACGTAGAGCTGAAGCTGCAGGACTGCTTACACCTTTGGAGGGCAAAACATCCTCACAAAAGGAAAAGATCTTGAAAGCACTGGCTAAGGAAGGATTACCTCTTCCTGAAGGGAAAACTGCTTCAGAAAAACGAATAATCGATAAGGTTCGCGCTGATCTGGGGCTACCTCCTGAACCTAAAACTGCGACTATGAGAGAAAAACACGCTAGAGCTGCAGATGCCGGATTACTGCTGCCCTTAGAAGGTAAATCCCCAAAGGAAAAAGAAAGAATTTTACAAGGTTTGCATGACAGAGGAATCTCATTGCCTGAAGGGCGAACGGCATCAGAGAGGGATTTGATAGCTAGAGTGAAAGCGGGAGTACGACCACCATCTGAAAAACTACGTAGAGCTGAAGCTGCAGGACTGCTTACACCTTTGGAGGGCAAAACATCCTCACAAAAGGAAAAGATCTTGAAAGCACTGGCTAAGGAAGGATTACCTCTTCCTGAAGGGAAAACTGCTTCAGAGAAACGAGTAATCGATAAGGTTCGCGCTGATCTGGGGCTACCTCCTGAACCTAAAACTGCGACTATGAGAGAAAAACACGCTAGAGCTGCAGATGCCGGATTACTGCTGCCCTTAGAAGGTAAATCCCCAAAGGAAAAAGAAAGAATTTTACAAGGTTTGCATGACAGAGGAATATCATTGCCTGAAGGGCGAACGGCATCAGAGAGGGATTTGATAGCTAGAGTGAAAGCGGGAGTACGACCACCATCTGAAAAACTACGTAGAGCTGAAGCTGCAGGACTGCTTACACCTTTGGAGGGCAAAACATCCTCACAAAAGGAAAAGATCTTGAAAGCACTGGCTAAGGAAGGATTACCTCTTCCTGAAGGGAAAACTGCTTCAGAGAAACGAGTAATCGATAAGGTTCGCGCTGATCTGGGGCTACCTCCTGAACCTAAAACTGCGACTATGAGAGAAAAACACGCTAGAGCTGCAGATGCCGGATTACTGCTGCCCTTAGAAGGTAAATCCTCAAAGGAAAAAGAAAGAATTTTACAAGGTTTGCATGACAGAGGAATCCCATTGCCTGAAGGGCGAACGTCATCAGAGAAAGATATAATAGCTAGAGTGAGAGCTGGAGTACGTGCACCATCTGAGAAACTACGTAGGGCTGAAGCTGCAGGATTACTGACACCTTTGGCAGGCAAAACTTCTTCACAGAAGGAAAAAATCCTAAAGGCACTGGCTAAGGAAGGATTACCTCTTCCTGAAGGGAAAACTGCTTCTGAGAAACGGATAATCGATAAGGTTCGCGCTGATCTGGGGTTACCTCCAGAACCGAAAACTGCAACTATGAGAGAAAAACACGCTAGAGCTGCAGATGCTGGATTACTCCAACCCCTAGAAGGTAAATCCTTAGGGGAAAAAGAGAGAATTTTGCAAGGTTTACACGACAGAGAAATCCCATTGCCTGAAGGGCGAACGGCATCAGAGAAAGATATAATAGCTAGAGTGAAAGCGGGAGTACGACCACCATCTGAGAAACTACGTAGAGCTAAAGCTGCTGGACTTCTAACACCTTTGGAGAGCAAAACATCCTCACAAAAGGAAAAGATCTTGAAAGCACTGGCTAAGGAAGGATTACCTCTTCCTGAGGGTAAAACTGCTTCTGAGAAACGAATAATCGACAAAGTGCGAGCTGATCTGGGCTTACCTCCAGAACCTAAAACTGCGACAATGAGAGATAAACACGCTAGAGCAGCAGATGCTGGATTACTGCAGCCCCTGGAAGGTAAATCCCCGAAGGAAAAAGAAAGAATTTTACAAGGTTTGCATGACAGGGGAATTCCATTACCTGAAGGGCGAACGGCATCAGAGAGGGATTTGATAGCTAGAGTGAAAGCGGGAGTACGACCACCATCGGAGAAACTACGTAGAGCTGAAGCTGCAGGACTGCTAACACCTTTGGAGGGCAAAACGTCCTCACAAAAGGAAAAGATCTTGAAAGCACTGGCTAAAGAAGGATTACCGCTTCCTGAAGGTAAAACTGCTTCAGAGAAACGAATAATCGATAAGGTTCGCGCTGATCTGGGGTTACCTCCAGGACCGAAAACTGCGACTATGAGAGAAAAACACGCTAGAGCTGCAGATGCTGGATTACTGCTGCCCTTGGAAGGTAAATCTTCAAAGGAAAAAGAAAGAATTTTACAAGGTTTGCATGACAGAGGAATCCCATTGCCTGAAGGGCGAACGTCATCAGAGAAAGATATAATAGCTAGAGTGAAAGCTGGAGTACGTGCACCATCTGAGAAACTACGTAGGGCTGAAGCTGCAGGGTTACTGACACCTTTGGCAGGCAAAACTTCTTCACAGAAGGAAAAAATCCTAAAAGCATTGGCTAAGGAAGGATTACCTCTTCCTGAAGGGAAAACTGCTTCTGAGAAACGGATAATCGATAAGGTTCGCGCTGATCTGGGGTTACCTCCAGAACCAAAAACTGCGACTATGAGAGAAAAACACGCTAGAGCTGCAGATGCTGGATTACTCCAACCCCTAGAAGGTAAACCCTTAAGGGAAAAAGAGAGAATTTTGCAAGGTTTACATGACAGAGGAATCCCATTGCCTGAAGGGCGAACGTCCTCAGAGAAAGATATAATAGCTAGAGTGAGAGCGGGAGTACGACCACCATCTGAGAAACTACGTAGGGCTGAAGCTGCAGGGTTACTGACACCTTTGGCGGGCAAAACTTCTTCACAGAAGGAAAAAATCCTAAAAGGGCTGGCTAAGGAAGGATTACCTCTCCCTGATGGGAAAACTGCTTCTGAGAAACGGATAATCGATAAGGTTCGCGCTGATCTGGGGTTACCTCCAGAACCGAAAACTGCAACTATGAGAGAAAAACACGCTAGAGCTGCAGATGCTGGATTACTCCAGCCCCTAGAAGGTAAATCCCCAAGGGAAAAAGAGAGAATTTTGCAAGGTTTATATGACAGAGGAATCCCATTGCCTGAAGGGCGAACGTCATCAGAGAGAGATTTAATTGCTAGAGTGAAAGCAGGAGTACGAGCACCATCTGAGAAACTACGAAGAGCAAAGGCTGCAGGGCTGTTGACACCGTTAGAAGGAAAATCACAGTCACATAAAATAAAGATAATGAAAGGATTAGCAATGGAAGGATTACCTCTTCCTGCAGCAAGAACAGCTTCAGAGAAAGAGATTTTGGAAAAAGTACGCGCTGACCTTGGTCTACCCCCAGAACCTAAAACTGAATCAATGAGGGAGAAATATGCTAGAGCTGCAGACGCTGGGTTAATGCAGCCGCTGGAAGGAAAATCACCGAAAGAAAAACAAAGAATTTTGCAAGGTTTGTATGACAACGGTATTCCATTGCCTGAAGGACGAACTGTATCGGAGCGAGCTTTAATTGGAAGAGTTAAGGCAGGATTACCTGCACCATCTGAAAGATTACGTAGAGCTAAAGCTGAAGGGCTCCTGACACCTTTAGAAGGCAAAACATCTGCACAAAAAGAAAAGATACTAAAAGCATTAGCAAAAGAAGGCCTGCCCCTTCCTGAAGGGAAAACTGCTTCTGAGAAAAAACTCATTGACAAGGTACGCGCTGATCTCGGTTTACCTCCTCAACCTAGAACTGCATCTATGAAAGAGAAGCACGCTCAAGCGGCGGAAGTCGGATTACTTCAGCCCCTTGAGGGTCAATCACCAAGACAGAAAGAACGAATTTTACAAGGTTTGCATGACCTCGGAATTCCATTACCTGAAGGGCGAACTGCATCCGAACGAGACTTAATAGCAAGAGTAAAAGCAGGAGCATATGCACCATCCGAAAAACTACGACGAGCTAGAGCTGCAGGACTTCTAACGCCTTTGGAAGGTAAAAGTCCCTCACAAAAAGAAAAAATATTGAAAGCATTAGCAAAGGAAGGCCTGCCTCTTCCCGAAGCAAAAACTGCTTCTGAAAAATTGCTTATTGATAAAGTGCGCGCTGATATTGGCTTACCTCCTGAACCTAAAACGGCGTCCATGAAAGAAAAACACGCTAGCGCTGCAGATGCGGGATTACTGCAGCCCTTGGAAGGTAAATCACCAAAAGAGAAAGAACGAATTTTACAAGGTTTGCATGACAGAGGTATACCATTACCTGAAGGACGGACCGCATCAGAGAAAGCTTTAATAACTAGAGTGAAGGCGGGAGTACTTGCACCATCTGAAAAACTTCGAAAAGCTAAAGCTGCAGGGCTCCTGACACCTTTAAAAGGAAAGTCTCCTTCGCATAAAGCTAAGATCATGAGAGGATTAGCAATGGAAGGATTGCCACTTCCTGAAGCAAAAACGTCTTCAGAAGAAGCGATTAAAGAATGGGTTCGTGCTGATCTAGGCCTGCCACCAGAACCTAAAACGGCACTAATGAGAGAAAAATACGCAAAAGCTGCCGAAGCTGGATTAATGCAGCCCCTGGAAGGTAAATCTTCAAAGGAAAAAGAAAGAATTTTACAAGGTTTGTATGATAGAGGTATTCCATTGCCTGAGGGTCGAACTTCATCAGAGAAAGCTTTAATAGCCAAAGTAAAGGCAGGAGTACGTGCGCCATCTGAAAAACTTCGAAGAGCAAAAGCAGCAGGGCTACTGACACCTTTAGAAGGCAAATCTCCGTCCCACAAAGCTAAGATTATGAGAGGATTAGCAATAGAAGGATTACCTCTTCCTGAAGCGGAAACGGCTTCAGAAGAAGCGATCAAAGAGTGGGTACGCGCCGATCTGGGCCTTCCTCCGGAACCTAAAACTGCATCAATGAGAGCAAAGTACGCTAAAGCTGCAGAGTCTGGATTAATGTTGCCGCTTGAAGGTAAATCCCCAAATGAAAAAGAAAGAATTTTACAAGGTCTGCATGACAGAGGTATTCCGTTACCGGAAGGACGAACGGCGTCAGAGAAATCTTTAATAGCTAGAATTAAAGCGGGAGTTCGTGCACCATCTGAGAAGCTACGAAGAGCAAAAGCTGCAGGTTTATTGACACCCTTAGAAGGTAAAAGTACCTCTCAAAAAATAAAGATTATGAAAGGATTAGCTATGGAAGGACTGCCTCTTCCTGTAGCGAGAACTGCTTCCGAAAAACAGATTATGGAAAAGGTACGCGCTGACCTTGGTTTACCTCCGGAACCCCAAACAGAATCAATGAGACAAAAGTACGCTAAAGCTACAGATGACGGACTAATGCAACCCCTAGAAGGAAAATCACCACAAATAAAACAAAAAATTTTACAAGGTTTACATGACAATGGTATTCCATTGCCTGAAGGACGAACTGCTTCAGAGAGAGCTTTAATAGCCAGAGTGAAAGCAGGAATGCGTGCACCATCTGAAAAGCTACGTAGAGCAAAAGCTGCTGGGCTATTGACACCTTTAGAAGGAAAAACTACGTCACATAAAATTAAGATAATGAAAGGATTGGCAAGGGAAGGACTTCCTCTTCCTGAACCAAGAACCGCTTCAGAAAAACAGATTATGGAAAAGGTACGTGCTGATCTTGGCTTACCTCCAGAACCTAAAACGGCATTAATGAGAGAGAAGTACGCAAAAGCTGCCGAAGCTGGATTAATGCAGCCTCTTGAAGGTAAATCCCCAAAGGAAAAACAAATAATTTTACAAGGTTTACGTGACAGAGGTATACCATTGCCTGAAGGACGAACTGCTTCAGAGAAAGCTATAATAGCTAAAGTAAAAGCTGGTACACGAGTGCCGTCTGTTACACCTTCTGAGAGACTTGATAAAGCAAAAGTTGCAGGACTACTTACGCCTCTAGAAGGAAAGTCTCCAGAACAACAGGAAAGGATACTTAAAGGTTTAGCTATGCAAGGACTGCCGCTTCCTGAAGGGAAAACTTTTTCTGAGAAAAACCTCATTGAAAAGGTACGCGCCGATCTTGGTCTTCCTCCTAAACCTAAAACCACATCCATGAAATTGAAGTACGCTAAAGCTGCAGATGCAGGTCTACTGCAGCCCCTGGAAGGTAAGTCACCACAAGAAAAGGAAAGAATTTTAAGAGGTTTGCATGACAGAGGTATCCCTTTGCCTGAGGGACGAACGGCATCAGAAAAAGCTCTTATAGATAAAGTCAAGGAAGGCAAAATAAAGAGGAGACCTTTATCAATTACTACTGATAAATTAAAAAGGGCTAAAGCAGCTGGTTTGTTAACACCACTTGATGGAAAAAGCCCAGAGGAGAAAGAACAAATCCTTAGAGGCCTTGCCGAATCTGGTTTGCCATTGCCGCAAGGTAAAACTGCTTCTGAAAAAGCAATGATAAAGAGAATTAAAGCTGATTTCGGAATACCCGAAAGAACGCCATCAGAAAAAATAAGAAAAGCCAAAAAAACTGGTCTTTTGACACCTTTAGAAGGTAAAACACATTCTCAAAAAGAGAAAATACTTAGAGGTAGAGTAGCGGCAGGTTTGCCATTGCCAGTGGGTAGAACATTATCAGAAAGAGATTTAATCAAAAAAATTAAAGCAGACACAGGTTATATATCGCCGACACCATCGGAGAGAATTCAAAGAGCAAAAGACGCAGGGCTACTAACTCCTTTAGAAGGTAAAACACCTTCAGTTAAAGAAAAGATTCTTCGAGGTAGAGTAGCAGCAGGAGTACCTTTACCAGAACCAACAACTCCATCTGAAAGGGAAATTGTACGAAAAATTACCGCTGGAGAACCCCCTGCGGAGAAGAGACCATCAGAAAAATTAAGAGAAGCCGCAACAACTTCAGAAAAGGAAAGAGTATTAAGAAGTCTTCGTGTAGCCGGAAAATCGTTACCTGAAGGAGAAACAGCTTCAGAAAAAGAACTTATAGCTAAAGTAAAGGCGGAAACTAAAGTACCGTCAAAAGTCACCGCGGAAAAATTACGAAAGGCAAGAGAAGCCGGTTTGTTAACTCCTTTAACAGGAAAATCACCAAAAGAAAAAGAAAGAATATTAAAAGGCTTAATAGAACAGGGTTTACCACTTCCTGAATCTCAAACAGCATCAGAAAGAAAGATAGCGGAAAAAGTTCGCAAAGAACTTGGGCTTCCACCTGAACCGAAAACTTCATCAGAAAAAATAAAAATGCGAAGAGCTGAAGCAGCTGGTATTGTTACGCCTCTTGAAGGCAAAACGCCATCTGAGCAGGAACGTATTATAAAAGGCATGATTGCGGCTGGAATACGTCTACCACAAGGAAGAACCGCTTCTGAAAAATCTATGATAAGAAAAGTGAAAGGAGAAGAAGCAGCTTCTGGTTTACTTACACCTCTTGAAGGAAAAACACCATATCAAAAAGAAAAAATTATTAGGGGTCGGGCCGAAGCTGGAATGCCGCTACCCGAAGGTAAGACTTCTTCGGAAAAAGCATTGATACAGAAAATTCGGACTGAGTTAGGAATGCCTCCACCAGCAAAAACAGTTTCAGAAAAGGAAATAGTCCGCAAGGCTAGAGCAGAAGGGCTGTTAACACCTATTGCCGGAAAATCTGCTAGAGAAAAAGAGAGAATTCTTAAAGGACTAGCCGCAGCTGGGTTGCCATTGCCTGAAGGCAAAACAGCTTCAGAAAAGGAACTAGTAAAAAAAGTGAGAGCTGAAGCTGGGTTGCCACCAGAACCAACACCATCAGAAAAAAGAGGAGAGATAAAAACAAAAACGAAAAGAATCGGTGTTACACCATCAAAGCGACGTGCTAAGTCAGTAGTTGCTGGTATCAGCGAAAAGTTTGAAGACATTATTAAAACAACAACTTGTGATCGTGGCTGTGGTTGTGATAAGAAAAAAATTAGATTTAAACACAGCTACGTCAAAATTAGAGTAACATCTCCGGATATATCTTCTTTATGCGATTGTCCTAACGAGTGTCTTCCTGGTGTTAAGGCTGGAGCCTTCATTGACAATGAGGGAATTCAAGTAACAGTTGGCCGAATGGATTGTGCTACTTCATTTACCAGTCAGTTTAGCAACCAGAGCATAGAAACACCAAAAAATATTATTACTATATATGACAAAATACTAACAGACAGCTACAGTAGTAATTCGTCTATTGACACTATAAATTCTCCTTTTGGCAATATGTTTGAGGCAAATGATTTAAAAAAGTCTTTATTCGACGCATGTCCATTAATTAGATGTCCTATAAATTTAGATAAATTGAGCACTGATCTTGATACTTCACATACGTACACCAGTTGCTCTTACGACAGTTATACTAACGACAAAATAGAACGTGTAAAAAATTACTACTCACATGAAAACTCCTCCTATGAAAACTACAGCAATGAATCTAAAAGAATAGTTCATAGTCCTAGAAATGCTGATAACTTGAACATTGATACTTCATGTACGCACTCCAGTGGATCTTACGACAGTTATACTAGCAACATAATAGAAAGTGATATAAGTAACTACACATCTGAAAGTTTTACATGTGAAAACTACAAGGGTGAAGCTAAAAGATTTCTTGACAGTTCTAGAAATGCTGAGAAATTGTATATTGATCTTGATGCTTCTTATACGTATACCAGTGGATCCTATGACAGTTATACTAACAAAAATTTTGACAAAATAGAAAGTGGTAATAGCAACTTTTCACGTGATAGTAGTGCCCAAGAAAACAACAACTACTATAATAGATTTGTTGGCAAACTACCGGAAAACATTAATAATAACTCACCTTACTTTTTACGTGAATATTCTGTCAGTTATGATTCGATTCTTATAGTAAAAAGTGAATCATCACTATCCTTGAACACTGTTTCAAGTGATAGCACAGATGAAGCTAGCGTAATATCGTTATCGAACAATAGTAACTACGCATCGAGTTCTACTGAGTTTTTATACAATCCAGTTTCTGCGGGTCATTTCAGTGACAGCACAATTGAAGAAACGGAGCTCTTTACAAATAAAGTTGATCACAGCGGGAATGACACGATAATAAGGTAAATATGTATTGAAGTTCTTATTAATATTGACAAGCGCAAAACCAATAATCCTTCGGTGTTTTTAATCTTTTATTTATTCATTAGTCCAATTACTCGTTACACTAACACATGTCGAGAATCGATAAAGAGGATATAACCTATGTCGCTTATACACTTTATATTTTTATATGCGTATGCATAGCATATGCTGTTTAGTTTCGTGGCCCAGGACCGAACTGAACACAGCCCAAAAAGACCTTGAAAAACTGCAATGACTCGTCTGCGTAGCGATCACTAGCAGCATGAGAACCACTCCCACGGCTGCCCTGCAAGCGATGCTGGGACTGCCTCCACTGCATCTAATAGTGCAGGAGGAGGCAGCCTCAGCGGCCTTCAGGCTCACCGTATCAGGCACCCTAAGTAAAGACTCCAGAATCAAACACATACGCATAATGGAAGACGCTATTAAACAACAGCCCATGATGGCAGCACCTAGCGACAAAGCTCCAAAGGCGTACCATTCCCAAAAGCATTTCGATTTTCAATTAACAGAAGAACTGCACGACTACTCAGGCTCCGCTGAACGTAGAGTACACGGATGGATCAAAGACAGATACTGGCACAGGAGTTGGAGTCTTCTCCAATGACCTCAATATCAGAATATCCAGAACGCTGGGAAAATTCAACACCGTCTATCAGGCGGAATGTGTGGGTATAATCCTAGCGGCCCACGCCATAAAAACTAGGAATGTAACGGACACAAACATTCGGATACTCTTCGATAGTGCCTCAGTCCTTCAATCCCTAGGAAAAGACTCTACCACCTCGAGAATTATACAAGAATGCCACTCTGCACTGGAAAGAGTCACAGTGCCGAAACGAAACACTGACATTACTGTGGAACAAAAGACAGCGGCTCACTGGGCAACGACGCGGTGGACGAACTAGCCAGGAGAGTCTTCGGGCCCGAACCAATTGTGCCGGTCCCCTTTGGTCAGCTGTGTAGTTGGCTACGGGAACACACACATATACAAGCAGAACGCTGGTGGTCCTCGACACCAGGATGCAGGCAAACCAAAGAGGCCCTGCCACATCTCAATAAAACCCTCACCAAAAAACTCATAAAACTGGACAGAGGCGGCCTGCGCCTGGTGACGGGGACCATCACCGGACACTGCACACGTACAGTCCCCTGTGCAGAGCATGTTTGGAGGGAGAGGAGACAATTGCACATGTGCTCCTAGACTGCACAGGTGTCACTGAAATACGCACACGAACCTAAGGATCCCGAACTCCCTTATTGATGCCCTGAAAAACCAAAGAGGCCTAATCAGTTTTTAAAGAGAGGTGGGCTGGTTGGAATAAACCCACCTAAGGTTATGGCCGCCTTAGCCCACGTACAATTGTCCACGTAGGACTAAGTGCGGAAACCATACCCAAATAGATAGATACACTTTATATTTCATCAACATTTTATATTTCTTCAAATTTAGTAAACTACTCTCAAATTTTCTAGAATGATCATGTATAACTTTGTCACTTTTTTAATTATTCTAACAGCATGGTACAACGACTAGTGTTGATACAAGACCATGCAATATTGCCACATTAGATCCTTAAATTCAAAACACTCAGCAATATGTCAGTTTGGTTCCTTAATTTATTGTGGTCCGTGGATCACTGATATTTCCATACTTACTGATAGATACTAATATCATTCCAAAACGGATAGACAGTAGACGTGTCTACCTCCTTAGTCGCCAGTTTATGTTGGTTCATAACTTTTCGTCACGACACGGTTTTTTTTTTGGATTAGATTAGATTTATTTATCGATTTTGATTCCCATCATTGTACAAAAGATTACAGAGAGTTTACAATTACAGAGAGTTTACAATTACTTTATATACTTTATAATCTCACGAAACCAACAATCCAATATAAAATACGTGGGTACGTGATTTGTTAGGAATATTCTATCTTTGTCATTATTACAAATTATATTAATTACTTTGAATAATAATAATAATAATATTCCACAACTATCACATAACGCCGTCTAGTCCCAAGCTAAGCAGAACTTGTGTTATGGGTACTAGACAACTGATAAACATACTTATATATTTCTAAATACATAAATATATAGATAAATGTATAAATGTAATGAATAGTTCGTCAAAGTAATTAAAATAATTATAATATAATTTTATGAACATTAGATTTGAATAGATGGAATATCTATTCAGATTTGAAATAAAACCGCAATTTAACTACCACACGTATTTTATTAGAAAAAGCGATAACGAAGTAAGCATGGAGCTCTATGACAGAGAATACACAGGGAATAGAGACTACGAAGAAGATTACGAAGAGAGAACCACGAGCAATCGAATCGATTACCTTAGCTATTTACTATCTGAAACAATATTGGACAGCAAACACAATACGAAACAAAAAAGTACAAGAAAAACTAACATTGGAGAACCCGTCGTAGTCATTAGCAATTTAGACAGTGAGCATGATATAACAACGATGGTAGACCAGCTTCTATCGAAGAATGAATTTTCTGATGCTTCCTCAATATTTGTGGTTGTACCCACGTCAGATGACAATGATTCAGATCTCTCATCGGATTGCTCTACTATATGCTTCCAGTTATCTAAACATTGTCCCGTTTGGAATCAAAAGCAATATCACATCCAAGAATCGGGTAAGTATTTTTATCTCGTATCAAATCATTTTAATTTACTTACCTACATAACCTTTCTTTTTTATACTTTCGGAAATCCCCATAGTAAGTATGCATTTCGGGGAGTGTGCATCGGAGTTGAATAATTTAATTTCGCCACGTCCGTCCCATTTTTAGACCATCAAACGTACGGTAATGAATTCCGTACAATCAAACATTCAATTACATAAAAAGACTACCACTTGAGGTAAAAACAAGTTTCAATTTACGACTGCACGCGACGCCCACGAACTAAGTACGGCAAAAAAAAAAACAATATTGGTTAAAGGAACACAGCTGTTTAATGATTTGCCGGAAGAATTAAAAAAGTATGATTTAATATGTTTAAATATAAATTTTAATAAACTTACATTCAGCCGAACATAGAACCTCCTCCTTTTTGAAGTCGGTTAAAAAGACATAAGTACCGTGTGACGTCACCAATGTACCAGATACAAATAGTATGATGCATATGTACATACCTAAGCTCTTTGTATCTCATTTTAAGTAAACTGTAATATGTTCTTTTAGATAATAAATTCATTCAGCAGACGAAACTTAAAAATAGTACATAACCATAATAAAATATATTATTTACAGAAACTTCAGCTAGAAAAAAGTCGTTTAGCTCGACGACTTGCAGCTTGAAAATATCTGCAAAGGGCAAGCAGTATTGCATGGAAGGAATGCAAGAGTCCGAAGCATCTTTCCACAACAAAGAAACCGTATACTATCATAGACTACCGAATTTCTGTTCACACAGACTCGAAGAAAAAGAAAAAACTAAAAATAAACTTTGTCAAATTACAACACCTAACAAAACCGTGACATTATATCAAGGTGTTAGCACTGACACCACATCGGACAGGCCGTGTTGCTGTGATACAGATATACATGAAAGTCGTTACCATAAGCCCGAACATCAATGTGTTTCTGAACTGATTACTCCTTTCTTTGTCCATCATGGTACGTACTATAAAAGTTTTGTTGCCTCATCATCATCATCATCATCATCATTTCAGTCGAACGACGTCCACTGTTGGACATAGGCCCCCTCAAGTGTCGCCACAATGACCGGTCCTATGCATCTCGCATCGATCGGATTCCCGCGACCCTCACCAGGTTATCGGTCCGCCTTGTGGGAGGCCTTCCAACGCTACGTCTTCTAGTACGCCACTCCAGAACCTTTCGTCCCCATCGACCATCTATTCTGCCATCAATGTGCCTTGCCCGCTGCCACTTAAGTATGGCGATTCTTTGGACTATGTCGGTAATCTTGTTTCCCTGCGGATATATTTATTTCTGATGTGATCAGGCAAAGAAACTCCGAGCATAACCCTTTCCATTCCGTGACTTTAAGTCTTCTTATAAGGCCCATTGTAATATTTGCCTACCATTTAGTAAATACCAAATTATTATGCACAAGGGCCACTTTTACAAAATAATTGGCTCTCTCCCGCCTGGGTGTCACCATTGTGTGGACCGCCCGGAGGACACGGTGGAGCATACGGTGGAGGAGTGTCCCACTTAGACGGAGCACTGCCATGTCCATGTCATGACGCGAAGGCGATCGGCGGCATCGACCTCTTGCACCGGGCCCTGATGCAGGCCATGGCTCGCAGCGAGGAGGAATGCCAGGCGGTTGCCTCCTTCTGCGAAGCAGTAAAGCTAGTAAAGGAGGCGGCCGCACACGTGAGGGAACGGTCTTCCTCACGCTCGATTTCGAATTTTGCGGACGGCGAGCAATGGGTAGCTCGCCGTCTGCTCGCATGGATGGGGAGAGGGAAGCGCTCCTTCTATGCGATAGTGGTAGGTACGAACCAACAAAAACTGTGCAAGTGCGAGTCGGATTCGCGCACTGAGGGTTCCGTACAAACTTAAAAGGTAAATTGCGGTTTACGATTTATGACGTATTAAAAAAAAACTACTTACTAGATCTCGTTCAAACCAATTTTCGGTAGAAGCTTATAAGGTAATGTACATCATATATTTTTTTTTTAGTTTTATCATTCTCTTATTTTAGAAGTTACGGGGGGGACACATTTTACCACTTTGGAAGTGTCTCTCGCGCAAACTATTCAGTATATAAAAAAAATTATATTAGAAACCTCAATATCATTTTTGAAGACCTATCCATAGATATCCCACAAGTATGGGTTTGATGAAAAAAAATATGTTGACCTAGTATGATTTGACATCACCCACACACTCATCCACATCCACACACACTCATACACCTACACCCACACAAACACCCACACTATCACCTGCATATACCCACACACATACACCCACTCCACACACACATTTACACCCACACAAGTCACACACCCTCACCCCCCACACACATACCCTCACCCCCACACACACCCTCATATACACATTCAAACACCTGACTCTCACAACCTCTTATACTTAATTCTCACTACAGTCACACTTCACCCAGCTTTACCTATTTAAATATTAAATATCACGTAACTGGAATGATGTACAGCTTACCGTTACCCACTTCCGGAGTCTGGAGAGGCTGGTCATCTGTCTTACAGGTCTCCTAGTACAAAAACCAGTCTCTCACATAGATTATAATCCACAAATTGAAATATGTATCATGCTATTTATATTCCTTGTATAATTCTATTTGAGAGAGAAAATAAACTTTTTTGTATTTGTATTTATATTTATATAACTACTGTGAATATTTGTATTGCTTTAATTGATTTGTTTACACGGAGCTATCCTCTGAACACAACACCTAGAATATTATTTTGTGAACAAGTTATTGGTGTACCTTATTAATAAATAAAAATAGGTCTGAGACTAGGTCGTAGGCAATTTTTTACCATCCTGGCCCCCGTCCTTTCTTTGATATTTTATCCATATAAAGCTTCTGCCATCAGAACAACGTTTGCTGAGTCAGTTAGTAAATGCATATTATGTTACATAGGACTAAGGCATTCGGCGTGTTGCATCTAGCTAAAGGTCATTAAGAACTAAATTCGTTTAACAGATTAGTTATTCATTCCATAGGTACCTATGTAGTTTAAAAGCAGTCTATGATATTTCTATCTCTCCATTTCAGCACCTAATTATTATATTTTGTACTTGACATAATTTTTAGATTTGAAAAGCGACGAGCTTTCCGAAGTGGATGAGACTGAACAAGGATCTTTTACGTCTATCAATAGAGCTCCATCGTCTGTAAGTTCGTGTGAAATACCTCAGTGGCTCAGGCATTTTGGCCGTCATCATTCAATAGATGTGCCTCTAATACCTTATGATATATCGTCTTGTGACACCATGCCGCCACCCGTCCCCGAACACTATCCGCCAAAACCTGTTTGTGAACCGCAAAAAGTGCAGATACCCAAAGGTGTTTCAGAACAGACCCAGTCAGAAATACCCAAATGTGTTCCGGAGAAACAGTCAGAACCTTGCCAATGTAGTCCAGAAAAAATGAATGAGTTATTCCATCAAGTACTTAGACGAAAAGCAGTGATTTATAAGTCAGCAGGATGTGGTGGTGGTGCTGAACCCCTAAATAAACCACTCCACGGAATCTATAATAAGACACAAGTTTTCGATACCGCTTGTAGTTATTCAGGTATTTTTTTTTTTGTTTTTTACTCCACCTTGCTAAAAAACGTCAAATTATCTCATGTAAACATTATCTAAAGTAAATCATTTCTGCACTGTGTACAAAGACGTATGTACCTAACAAGCACATTCGGGGGAAAAACATTGGGCTATATAGTGTGAGTCATTATAATGTATACATATAAATTGTGGAAAAAAATATATTGAGACTTGTAGATTTTACCCTTCAACTTGAGGGGCATCCGTGGGTCACAAGTTGTTCCCGTGACCTGTCGCCATTTCATCCATCCTGCGTTGATTCGATGTGTTACGTCCCGATCTACCTCACCATCCCCTTGGACGAGTGACCCGAGGTACCGAAAGTCGGAGCAGATCGGTATGGGCGTTCCAGCGAAAGCTAAAGGCACTGGATTGGAGAGACCGCCGAAATCGCAGAACAAGTATCCGTTTTGGTTCTACTCAATTTCAGGCCAACACTCCAGTCTGTGCCACCACACCTCCAATCTGTTCTGGACCTCTAGGCCACTCTCGGCAATCAACACAAAGTCATCGGCAAACAGCATACACCAGGGAGCCTCTTCCTGAATGTCCGACGTCAGAAGTCTGAATGTCGTCCATTATCATCAGGAAGAGGTAAGGGCTGAGAGCCAGCCAACCCTTGATGTAAGCCGACACCCACATTGAAGCTGCCAGAGGTGCCTACTGTAGACCGGACTTGGGACCATTGATCATGATAATTATCGTTTAAAAATCTCCTTACATAGCTTACATAGCTATACGCTGGGCCTTTCTTTGGCAGTTGATAAAAAATGTTGCGGTTGAGTTAAAAACATGCAATTTTTACCATTAAGTTCCTAATACAATAAAGAATAACTTAAAGTATAAAAAATGATATGTGATGAGGACGTGTTATTGAGAAATTTTACAATTATTATAAAAATTAATGAAAAAAAAAACAGATTCTTGCCAAACAAATGTTTATTTTTAACTGAGGCTATTTTTTTTTCACATTTTTGTTTTTATGACGACGCCTAATTACATTCGATCATTATGGAGTTTGTTTCATCATGATAGAACATTTAGTTTAAAAGTTACACAGCTTTGTATACACGGGTCACAAAAGCAAACAAAATAAAAAATCCATAATAAATATAAATAAATATTTATATATAATATTTGCCGTCGATAAAATTAAGCATAGATTCTCTCATTTCGATATGTGCAAATTATAAAGACTCACACTGTATATATGACTTGTGAGGTATTTTCTGTTTTTTTTCTGCGATTGCAATAACGAATGTTGGTATGCATCAATAACAAGTCATAATATATTATGATTTAAACGTGAAAGTGAAAATGAAAATCTAAGTTATAATACTTTCACGTGCACTGCAGAAAACAACTGAATAAGTTATGGCATAGTTTCCTAAGTAAGCCAACTTTTTCTATTTTATAGAAAGAAAGGAAAATCAAGATTGCAGTTGTTACCTAGATACCTACGAAAACTGACATGTGTATCCGTTTCGTTGTGGTCTCTCATTCATCATCCATCATCATCATCATCATCATCATTTCAGCCGAAATACGTCCATTGTTGGACATAGAACTCCCCCAAGTGTCGCCATAACAACCGATCCTGTGCGTCTCGCATTCATCGGCCTGACATTAAGCGTACATAATATCCTTGTAATTATTAAACGTTTTCAGGCGACGATGAACATTATGATAGTGAAAGTAGCAGTAAAAGAAGATCAGTAAAGAAAGCACTATCCCCATGCAAGCAAAGTCAGTCACCAGTGCCAAAGAAAAGAGCTGGGCCAAAGGCGATGACCAGGTCAATAGGCGGTCAGTGTTGTTGTTGCGATAATTCTACGAGAAAAGCCGCAGGCCTAGAGCATAAATTATGTCCCGTGGGAGGAGTTTGCGATATGGAACCAGGAGGAATTCACTGTCAAGCAGGCCGACTTCCAATACACGAACTCAAACCCAAGGCCGAAGCTAAACCAGAACTAGAATCCTACCAAAGCTACATTGATACTGATATTGATGAGAAGCAAGTTTGGAGACAGAAATCAAATATGACCCAGACACAGAACGAATTCAGGATCACTAAAAAGAAAGAACCGCCAGAACAAGCCGACTCCGATTTTACAGAGGAAGACGCTCTCAAGTACTACATATCTATGAACCCACATTTTACAAAAGACTTTTGCCCTTCCCCGCCGGTTCTAAAGGACTGTCCGTGTAACGAGGTTCCTATTAAATTACCTGATAATATTTGTCAGAAGTCAGATAAATCATACCAGAATAAATGTTCTAAAGAATATAGTGATAGTCCACCCAGTACGCCAGTTCCTGCTCTACTGTCCGCGTCTGAGGACAATGAACAGCCTGAAGATGTTGGATTCTCCGCTAGACTGAAGAATGCTATAGGAGGTAAATTTTCTAGAAAAAAGCAATCTAAATAATTACAATACGTAGCTCCATTGTGTGTCGTCAAAAAACTTATATTAAATATTTTCGATTTAATACAAAACAGTTCGGTAATAGTGACAACATTTCCCATAGTGTGTGTATTTTTTAAACAATCATGTTTTCCATGAAATATGTAATCGTAAGTAAATAAGATTTAGAAATAGATTTGTATTTATTCTTATCCTTACACCCTTTTGGGCACGCCACAATTATGGCGGTGAGTCCCCTCTTTGAGGAGTGGCTGGAAAGACCACATGGCGTTCTTACCTACCGCATGACGCAGGTCCTCACCGGACATGGTAAGTTCGGGAGGATCCTGCACCGAATTCGTGCGGAAGACACGCCCGGGTGTCGCCACTGTGTGGAACGCCCGGAGCACACGGTGGAGCACACAGTGGAGGTGTGCCCCGCTTGGGCAGAGCAACGCCGTGTCCTCGTGGGGGCGATCGGCGGCAGTGATCTCTCGCGCCGGGCATTGGTACAGGCCATGGTCCGGAGTGAGGAGGAGTGGCAGGCGGTCGCCTCCTTCTGCGAAGCAGTAATGCTAGCAAAGGAGGCGGCTGATCGCGTGAGGCAACGGTCCTCACGCCCTAACCGCCGCCGGGATTCCGATCCCGATTTCCGGTCACCGTAGGCGCGGGCTTGCGGACGGCGAGCAATGGGTGGCTCGCCGTTCGATCTGTTCTGTTCTGTTCGATGATTTTTAAAAATGAAAAATCTGTTCGTCTGTATTTTGATTTGTTCTGTCTGTTTGTTTGTTTTTAACTAACACTGATAAAAGCTGAAGTGGGCATTTAATTTATATAAGTTTGGCCGTATTCCGTTTTGACTGTTCGGCCAGTGTCGTAGGAGAATAACGATTACGTTAGTTTTACGAAAGAATGAGTAAAACCTTAAAACACAAAACTATGATAGTTGCAAATTAGTAGAGTTATAAAGCTTTAACCATAGCCATGCGGTCGAAACATAGAGAATCGCGCGACCACTCAGTTCTCTTAAACGGAACACTTAGAGATTCTGTTTGCTAACCACTGATTTGATTTCGTAGAAAATGTAGATAGTATGATGAAAACCCTAATGTTTGAACTTCACAAACTCATATTGGCCTAATTATTTTAAAAGTTGAGACGCACGAGACTAGATACTGGTACCGTCAAACGGGGTGAATAGGAACGCAGAGGCAAATAGGAACAAAAGTTTGAAGAGGATGTTCGCGTTAATTAACAATTTTTCCCAGCATTTAAGTACTCCTATTTATTCATTAATTGTAATAAAAACGGATGTTATGATAGAAATCAATAATATAAATATACAGGGTGTTTGGTGCATCGTGTGCCAAATTGAAATGGTCGACGGGAGGGGTCATCTGCTATCCTTTCAGATCCCTAAACACTTCTTATGCCCATATTTGCAAGTAAATTAAAAATAATATAATACCAATGTGAAAAACCTATGCAAAGTTTTGTTCCTATTCACCCCGTTTGACGATATATATCTGTTACTGGCAATTTGTATAATTCAGGTAAACTATACAATACCTATGCAATGTATATAGTAGTATAATACTGAATACTTAAAACGGGTAGGTAATGTATGAAATAATATTAATGGCTTCCTGTTTCTACAAACATGGGTGTAGAAACAGGAAGCCATGGGTGGTTATAAAAAAAATATCCACGGAGGCTAAGGCAGAAACTCGGCTCCCGCTTTAGCCTTCTAACCTAAACTGTCCGTGTCGGGGTACCCTAAAATTCCAACAATATGCATAATATTTTATACATTGCCTGGATGCCCCAGGTATTATAGAATACCTGGGGTATTTAACAGGTATGTAGTAGTATATCTGACCTTTATACATATTATAAATCCATATGTTACCAGCAATCTGTATAATTCAGGAATTATACAGATTGTCGATAAGATATCGATTGAAGATACCATCATCGTTTCAGCCGGAAGACGTCCACTGTTGGACATAGGCCTCCCCCATGCGTTGCCACAAGGACCGGTTCCGCGGCCCTCGCCAGCTCATTGGTCTACCTTGTGGGAGGCCTTCCAACGCTGCGTCTTCCGGTACGTGGTCGTCACTCCAGAAACTTTCGTCCCCATCGACCGTCTGTTCTGCCTGCAATGTGCCCTGCCCATTGCTACTAAAGGCAAGTTTTTTCAAGTAAGCGTTAGTTAGATTAATCATGGCCAAGTGATAAGCTAATGGTTAAAGGTTTTTTTCGTTTTTAATATCTATTTTACATAAAAAAGGTGAATTTTTGGGACGGGTCAATAAGTTACGTATATACCGTAACGCCTTCAAATTAGCCGCAATGTGCGGCACTGCCGCCGTGCCATGGTCACTGCTTTGTTATTCCATATAAATAAAAACGCATGACTGCTGCGCTAAACCCATGCATCAGATCATCGATCGACTAGTGACGTTGCGCACTTAGTTTTTGTGCAGTTCTAAACATGAACGAAAATCAGATTGAAGAATTTAATGATATTGAGAGTCGTTCAGCGTAATACATGTAATTCTATTTTTGGACACTTTAAGAAATTCAGTTCGTTGACTTACACAAAATAACGGCAATCTTTTCTTCGGTTTTTTTTTTTCTTTTTCCAAAAACTTTTTTTCGTTTTAATAGTAACACTACATAGTAGCGCAGACTAATTTAGAAGTGCAGTGACAGCGTAGCAGCCACGCTGCCACCGCGCGGCACTTTGCGGCTAGTTTGAAGACGCTCTAACCATTATACTAACAGGAAAACATTCCTAGAAAACCATCCATGACTACAACATGAGTAGGTACTACATGAAAAAAAATATGACAGCATTTTTTTTTGTAGGTCTGAGAGACAGCAAAAAACACTATAATCCCAAAAAAAACCTATACCTATCGATCCTATTTTACTAGGTTAAAAGATTCTAAGAGACCTAATTAAGGTACCTAAGAGTACAAGAAATGATAGAAATTGCCAAAAAAAAGAACATATAATTTGTATTTGAAAACGATAATTCAAATCAATATCCTTCCGCTATATTTACTATTCCATACTCTTTGCCCGAGTCCCAGCAGTGTGAACATTATAAAGCTAGAACTACATTAAACCGACGCACACGTGTAACACGCCTGATTTGTACGTAGAAAACGTCGCGCGGCGTCGGGTGGTGCCTGCGCAGTGTAGATGTTACGATTATGCCAAACGTTCCTATTTTTTTTATGATCAAAAGACTCAAAGTCAACTTAAAGAGTATAGAAACCATGGTAGGTATTTACAGTTAACAAGACAAGTTATAACCGTTCCAGGCATCATTTTCTTTAAAAGAACTAAAAAAAACTTTACATGTCATGCATGCAAATAGATAATCTAGAAAACAAAATCTAGATAAGCTTCGACATAGCTTAAAGCAATCTCCTTTACATATCCAGTAGGTACACGAGGAGGCCATACTAATTTCTTTTTGAACGAACCTCTTTCTTCGAGATTCTTTAAAAGATTTGTATTTTCTTGTTGGTACTTGTCACAATGCAATGGATACCTATTCACTAATACTACACTAATACACCAATGCAGCTTCCATGTTTCCATGTGCCATTATTTAAAAGAAACACTTCAATTAAGTCCAAAAAGTTGGCATTTTGAAGACATTTTTACTAAGAAATTCAGTATCTTAAAGACTTATATATATAAGTATACCCTTATTTCACAAAATTAAATTCCAATCTTCGCACCCCCGGTGCGACACTGTCACTTATGCAAAAATGTAGTTTTTCATGAGAAGCATTTAAAACTTTAACATCTCACAAAACAATGACTTAAGAATATATAGATGAGATGAACAGCTTATACTACAACGTCAACTTTTAACTTTACTTTTGGATAAATCGCACCAAGTAAAGGGGTGCTTTAGGATCATTTTTAGATATTTAACTCATTTTTGCATTTTTTGCAAAAGTGACAGTGTCGCACCGGGGGTGCGTCTTATTGCGGTTATCTATACGGGCATAACTTTTTTGCTCCTGGACCAATCTTGATTACTGTTTTGTGTTGGATTAAGTTACAACTCCGTGACCTCATTTATACAAAAGGAGAAACTAACTAACTGATATATCAACGCATAGCCAAAACTACTGGGACTAGGAGCGTGAATTTTGAACAAGATTTTCTTTTATGACGCAGGCGAGCACTACAAGAGGATTTTACAAAATTTGCCCCCTAAAGCAATGAAAGGGGGGTTCAAAGTTTGTATCGAGAAACCTACTCTCACGCGGGCGAAGCCGCTGGCAGAAGCTAGTCACTTGCGTTTCATTTGCCAAAGTAATGTAAGGTACATTGAGCAATTAGGTTTATTTGGTAGATAAAAAACTTTTTTATTAAAAGCATAAATCGCGGAGCTGATGTCATGTTTAATCCTGAAGAAAAATTTGGACGTGTCATAGACTCAATCATAGGAATAGGACTGTAAATAAATTATTAAAATTAGCATACATAAAATACAAATGAACGGGCAATTTTATGTTCATAACACTTACAGTACAGTGATCTTTATTTATTCTGTAGTAGACGGATGTGGGTAACTAATGGCGCTAAATGGTTGTTCGAGCGGGCTGGTGGTGACGGCAGTGGTGGCGCTGTTGCTGCTGCCTGCTCAGTACTACGTGCCAGACCTGTACCTGGGGGCCGAAGATTTGCTGCTTGAGCAGCCAAAGAGTCCACCCACCGCTTTTGGATGGTTCGATACAGCATTCGTTCACTTGCCACCGCTTGATCTGTTTGTGACAGTAACGTTACTTATACTGGTCATGTCAATATATCTTTGCGAGTGGATTCAGAGAAAGCTCATGGAAAGAAGAATAGTAAAGGTTGGCCGTATTCTGATTTGATTATATGAAGCATCTCTTTCCAGTGTTAGAAGTAAAACCTTAGTTTTGTAGGATACACATATAATTTAGTTTTTAGACTTAGATATGAGGGCTTTACGTAAAAGTAAATATATGTTTACGCATTGACAATCAGTAGGTGAAAGCCAGGATCGGTACCGCTATATAAAAGAGTACCCGCAGTGAACCAACTTGCAGAATACTAAGCAATCATTATGGTTAAATCAAGAAATATTTATCTAAATATAGGTCTTATGTGTTGGAAACCGATCAATGCAAAGAGTCTGCAGTTCAGTAGTAAACCATTCAGTGCCAGCACGTGGCATAGTAGTGGTGGAAAGGTGACGCTCGCTGACGCGCTTGTTATGTACAGCTGAACCAGTACCTGGGCGCCAGCGTGGAGCGGCTACGCGCTTGGGATGCGCAACAAGAGGAGCTGGAGGTTACACTGAAACTGGTGCAGAATGCCACATCGGAGTACAACCTGCTGCTGTATCTGCTGCTTCGCCAACACCGCTGTCTCGCAGGCCACAACGGCCCGCCCTCCAACTGTTTCTTCGATAAAGGACTCGAAGAAGACCTCACTTTTTTAAGGAATCCAACGCTCAAAGCGTAACATATGTGTTTCGAGTTTATTATTTAATAATTATAGTGTTGAGTTATTTACGATGTGGTATTATTTACACTGCGCTGCAGTGCGGTAAAATTGTCAGTACGAGCGTACCTACCTGCCAAAATGTTTCGTGTAATTCTTGACTACAGTCTGCAAGTGCTCAGAAAACTACTAAACGCATTGTAAACGAAATCTATATTATATACAAAAGGAGAAATTGACTGACTAGCATATCAATCCTTGTTCGATCCAGCTCTTCCCTTGGTGCCCTCCCCCCAGTGACGCCCTAAGCCGTGGCCCGTATCCCACAGAGGGTGCCTTTAGTATGTTGTCGGCGTTGTCGCTTAGTTTTAAATTTAGTTTTAGTAAGCCCAGGCTGGCGACTTTAATTTTTATTCCCCCACAGGGTATTCCGGTTAACCAATAGACTGCTTAATCGGACTAGCTAGCTAACCTAATAGGTTGACCGGCAAGAAGCTACACAAAAAACATTTTACAAAAAATAATTACCGACTTCACTAAAAAAAACACTAAAAGGATAAAAATAATTTTAATTTCGAAAGTCGGTGTTTCTCGGTATTATTTGTATCTTATTTAACACCGACTTCCGAAATTAAAGTTATTTTGATCCTTTGTGTTTTTTTTAGTGTAGTCGGTTAAGTTTATTTTTTGTAAAAAGTCTTTTATTTCACACTTTTTAGTTGTGCACTTATAAACAGAGTGCCTATTACTCATGATAATTCCAATTAACCCAAACACTGCTAGGTTACGTTGTTTTATTATGAAGTTCCTGTGTCTACCTTCCACCTTTGGGCTCCATCATCAAATCAATTCGCCTTATACCTATAACCTTATAGCCAAAGTGCATCTCATAACAATTCTAATAAATCCAAACGCGGCTAGGTTATATTGATAAATTACGGAGTTCCAGTGCCTACCTTCCGGCTCCATCATTATCATCAGATCACTTCGATGATACCATTTTCAACGTAACTATTCGGAACCATTCATTTATTTGTATTGCCATAGTCGCTTAACTATCTTCATTGTAATATCTATGAGAGTATGAAGTTCCATTGCCCATTTCTGGTCTTCTTCGTCAGTTCCAATTCATCAAATTTTACCTTTGATTGTATATGCTTAAGTTCTCCATGAAAATACCAAAATCACTATATGGTTGCCTATAATATTTGAGGAGTTCCCTCGATTTCGCCAGGATTCCATCATTAGATCCCGACCCTTTCCAACAAAAAAAAATAATTTTTCAAATCAGTTGGCAAGCGACAAAGTTATGCGCGAACAAACATAAAAAAAAATACAAACATCCGAATTGAGAAACTCCTCTTTTTTCAGAAGTCGGTTAAAAAAATCATATCAACGCACAGCTCAAACTACTGGGACTAGGAACGTAGCACAAGGCTTCCTTTTAAGACGTAGGCGAGCAAAATGAAAGAAAATATATTTAATAATTCAACTTTAAAAAGGGGTGAAAGTCCCCCTGAGATTTTTTATTCGCCGTATCCGATGTAGAAGAAAGTACAAAATTCACGCGAACGAAGGTTCGGGAAAAGTGCTAGTTTTTAATAAAGAGGGCACTGGTCGGGATTTATAGTAAAGGCTGTGATGCCAAGGCGACTGGCGATTAATAAAATGTTTCAATATCTGCATATAAGCGTGACAATGGTATCGGAAGACGCAGCGTTGGAAGGCTCCCCACAAACTGGACCGAGGGTTGCGGGAATCCGATGGATTCGAGGTGCACAGGACCGGTCGTTATGGGGACGCTTGGAGGAGGCCTAAGTCAAACAGTGGACGTCTTTCGGCTGAAGTGTTGTGTTGTGTGATGATGAATGGTCTCGCAAACTCAGGATCTTGGACTGTGAGATTGCTCAACATAGTTACCACGGCCCTGGAACGGAAAGTGCGACTAAAGGAACTCAGGTGGATTTTAGTCAGCTAAAGGCCGACCTTTCCTCTCGTTCTATCCAGAGTTGGAGGTGCCATTTAATGATTTCTCACTAAAAACTGAGGATCTCCAAAATTGTTCACTAAACTCAGAGTATTTAGACGTATTAAGAAACTGACCACGAAAGATTCATCATTTATTATTTTTTTTAATTATATCGTCATTACTAGGTGAAACGATGCATGAGTTGTAGTAAATCAATGATGTAATGATTTCGTATATTCTTCAGAAGATGGGAAAAATCTGGGCAGATCGTAGTGTCTTACAAAGTGTAAGGATAATGACTGGCCTGTTGGTCTATTGGTTAGTGGCCCTGACTGCTATGACGGAGGTCGTGGGTTCGACTTCCACCCAGGACAAATGCTTGTGTGATGAGCACGATCATTTGTTCTGTGTCTGGGAGTAATTTATCTATATTATTCTACAACTATCACACAACGCCGTCTAGTCTCAAGCTAAGCAGAACTTGTGTTATGGGTACTAGACAACTGATATACATACTTATATATTTCTAAATACATACATATATAGATAAATAAATTACAGCCAGACACAGAACAAATGATCGTGCTCATCACACAAACATTTGTCCTGGGCGGGAATCGAACCCACGACCTCCGGCATAGCAGTCAGGGCCACTAACCACTAGACCAACAGGCCAGTAATAATATGTATGTATTTAGAAATATAACATAAGTATGTTTATCAGTTAGTCATAACACAAGCTTTGCTTAGCTTGAGAATAGTTGGCATTGTGATAAAAAAAACTTTTAGCTACTCTGCTAAAAATATGCCTATGCGAATGCGAAGATGAGGTTCTATTTCAACCCTACTTTTCTTCTATGATCATTACTGGCCACAACTAAACCTCTGCCATATGCCAAAGCCTTTGACAAGTACTAAAAGTCTTGACTGTATGTCAAATGACATTTATATCGTTCACCTATCCGTTCCTGACAAATTTAAACTCTAACATGAGTCCATAGTTTTGAAGAGTATATTCAGTTCCAGCTTCAGGAAAAGCTGCCGTGATGTTGTTATGCTAAATCATTATCAATTCTCAACATGTCAGGTACAGTAAAAGAAAACACTTATACGTTGTAGTTGAAAACTGGTCTTCGGATTTTGTTAGTAGACCAGGACCAGGCTAAAAAACCTATATTCATATATCCACCATCCATTGCGCAGCCCGACTTACCGGGTACTGGTAGTTAGGGAAATTATGCAAAATGTATTTGAAAACCAGCGGAACCAATCTCAATGTCAGGCGAGAGGTCATCAAAAATTAGCCACCCTCTAACATCCGATATTTATACATCAATGGTGCTTTGACGAGTCCCTGCTGTGCACGAACCTTTACAGCAAAAATAGGCTATGTTAGCCATATTACAGCACATGATCGAAACGAGGTTTGCCCTGCTTTGGCAGAGCACCACCGTGTCGCTGGGCTCTAATACAGGCCATGGTCCGGAGCGAGAACGAATGGCAGACGGTCGCCTCCTTCTGCGAAACAGTAATGCTAGCAAGGACACGGCGTCACGCGCGAGCGAACGGCCCTCACGCCCCAGCCGTCGGGATCCCGATCCCGAAATTCAGCCACAGTAGGCGTAGGCTTGCGAACGTCGAGCAATGGGTAGCACGCCGTTCGGTCGCCTGGTAACCGTCCGGACCGAGCCCAAGTCATCGACGGTGGATAATTATGGCTCTTGTCTGTGAGTTCGTTCATCATTGAAATCAAATACCAACTATCCACAGCCACGATTGACATAACGTGCTTAATTATGTTATATACTTGCCTGTTGCGATTAATGATGTAACTAAAATAATAAATTAAAACAAATATAAAACGTGTGTTAAACAAGCATACATTAATAAAATCTTTATAATTAAAAGATTCACCAAGTACTTGAGCAACTCTGCGAAGCGGCTTACCTTTGGGAAAGTGAGTTTAGTGAAGAATAAATCGATATTTTGTTACCAACAGCTAGTCAAGATCTGCTTTACAGCACGTACTTATAAGCGGCAAAACAAAATATGTGCAACTGGGATTAACTTGTTTTTTTATACAAATCTTATAACAAAAATAGTTATCTCAGTAACAAACATAGGTAAAAAACAGCAGGTAAAAAGTTATCAAGTGACAAAATATATTCTTTTTCAGCAGGTAAAATACTACTTTATTAGGTTTTTAATTTGACTGATTTTAGAAAAAAAAATTTGTAAATTAATACATATTTATGTTGTATTAAAAGTCTTATATGTAGAAAAAAAAAAATTTTACACTGGTAGAATTTCATAAGTTGTGCTAATACCTAGGGTATTAGCACAACGGTACATACGGTGAGAAAAAAAATACTTTGTTTAAACGCATTATATCAAGTCAAGGCAAAAATGACTAAGGTTGATTAATGAAAAAGTTAAAATCGAGTGACTACCAAGTGATAGTTATTCATAAATGAGTGACATTTTAGTCGGCTTGCTCGTTGAAAAATGGGAAAAATTAAGTTACCAAGCGACATTCAAAGTCGTCCTAGCGCTATGAGAGTAGGACCAATCGACGCATAATTTTTTGCTGATTTCAACGATGTAATATCGCTCAAAGTGTCACTTTGTAATTATTGCCTTTCAAGCATCATAATAAATTATTCTGATTCTGATAGAGAATGGTAGATCAGTAGGCAACGCACAGATATTTCTCTACTCTTGTCAGTGACATTTTCACATTCAAATATTATTATTACTATATTATAAAAGGAGAAACTGACTGACTGACTGACATATCAACCCACAGCCGAAACTACTAGGACTAGGAGCGTGAAATTTTGCATAAGACGTCTTTTTATAAAGTAAGCTAGCACTAAGATAGGGTTTTCCAAAATTAATCTCCTAAAGTTATGAAACGGGAGTCCAAAGTTTGTAGAGAGAAACCGACTTTTACGCGGGCGAAGCTGCTGGCTGAAGCTAGTTCTTAACTAAGGGATAAATACCACTTGCGTGATGTCGTCATTAATGTAATAGGGAGTGTCAGCTCTAATTCTACTTGTTATTTCAGATACCAGCTGTCCAACGATAGTATGAACCACACCTGCACTGAAGATTCACACTTTTTTGTAAATAGAACTGTCGATGGAATAATATATAGGTAAGATTTATAGAAAGCTGATGTGGTTCAAAAAGCTACCCAACTAAGGTACTACGAGTAACTAGGTAGGACCTAAATACCGACTGAGATGGCAGAACGAACTAAACAGATTTTGCCAGAATTAGAAAGAGGAAACCCGAGCCCGCAAACTATGAAAAATATGGAAAGAGGCCTTTGCCCAGAAATACGACAAAAAAGGCTAAAAAAAAATGAAAACTCGTTGCGACAATTAGCTGTTTTTTTTTGTTACAACCGACACCAATGTAAAAAAAAATAACTTTAATTTCGGAAGTTGGTGTTACCGAATATAACTAATAACGAAGAGACAACTATTATAGAAAGACCAACTTCGAAATTAAAGTTATTTTGCACTTAATATTGTTTTTTTTTTACATTGAAGCCGGTTGTACAACCGGCAACAAAAAAAACCTTTTTTTTGTAAAAAGTTGTTTATTCCTAGGAGAAAATAAGATCATCACAATAATCGTCATAGTCAGCACAGTTAGTTATTTTCAGTTCTACGGTAAACAAAAGCTAGGTTTGTTAATAAATAAAGGTTAGTAGCGACTTGAGCATTTCCTTGTAACATCGAAGCGCTTCAATGCTGGAACCCTTTGATTCAGTAACCAAACGATGAGCATGGCGTAAAATATAAAGACATTTTACAGATAAAGTTCACTCGCCGTAGGCATTATTTTGAACATCGTCCCGAGCATTCACAGGATTATACTTCTATTTACTTCTTCTTAAATTAAAGCTTTTCAGAGTTGAAATTACCTAAGACCTTAATTTTGGGCGATTCATTGAGTCCTGTTAGGAAACCGGGCTGTTAGGAAACTAGGTGTTCTTGCAAAAGTCCAGCGGTACTTCACACCGGGACAGCTTCTAATGTGTTATAGCAAAGCACCGGTCCGATCGTATGTGGACTACTGCAGCCACAAACGGGCTGGAAAATGTATCTAGCAGCTTTGGACTACAGACTCCAAAGCTGCTAGATATATTTTCCAGCCCAACAGCCCAGCAGTTTCGTATGCCTTTCCACCGGGAAAGGTAAGTCCAATTTACAAAGCCTTGAGCACAGGCATAGGGTAGTACTATTTTATAGGAAGCATTTTGGATAGTGTGCACGAGAATGGCATGACTTTACTCCGCCATCTCCTTTCTACAATCGAAAAACCCGATGTCCGGCGAGTATACACCTTTAGGCAGTGGTCCTACCGCCGACGATGAACGAGATACGAGTAAAACTAGAAACTATAAACGAGTTGGCGATCAGCGGGAAGCGGGTATGTAGATCAAGCTAGCGAGCATCGCTGAACGAGTATCACTGAGCGAGTTTATTTTTGAAAGCTCGTCGCTCAGCGACAAAACTAGTAAAGCGAGTCGTCGCCGGCAGTGTGAACAGTCAGAGAGCAACTTTTAATATATGCATCTCTTTCGTTTACACGGAATGTACATTTATTGTGCATTTCTTGAGAGAAAATCGGTGATAGTTAGTCGTTTTCTCGCCGGCTGTCGGACCACTGCCTTCGTTGTTAAAATTTCTACGGTCTGGACTAAACGTTTCGCTTCGTTGTTTAAACCGCTTACATCGAAGGACTGGAATAATTTATCTGCTGCAGTCTTCCCGTCCGATTATAATTTAGGTGACTTCAACGCTACAGTGAATAAGCTCTTAATAAACTAGTACGGCGACTGCTTACCATCAGGTGGGATTGCAGTAAAGCACTGGATTACATCAATTAAAAAAATACATTATACTTTTTCCTTTACGTAAACGTAATCGGGGACATTAACTTATAATATAGAAAGATTAATTAAAATTGACCCCAGGTCTGAAATCGGCTGAAATCGGGGACATTTTTGTAAACTTTAAATTATAAAGCAAATAAATTGTAAGTAAATAAATAAGAAATATTTTTTTAAGTAGTAACTGTACAGTCTGGTCTCCGACCAAAGGGCTTATTATTGTTACCATTCATAAGAATATTACGCTAAATAAAATGTTCTCGTGTATATATATACCTACTACTTGTAAGGCTAACCAAGTTTTAGGAAAGTTTATATTTCGGGAGTGATTTCTATTACTTATCACATGTGTGACAAACTCTCATTTAAACTCGATGAGCTGTAAACTGACACCTAACTTATTCCATCTGTTACAATGCAGATGGAAGAGGTTCACAGGCTGCTGACGTATATACTTAGCAATGAGGTTATTTCAATAACCTTCCACAGTGCGTGAGTACTCAAATAAAAATACTTTTTCAGCAACTACATTTCAGAAAAAAGGTATCAAGTTTTAAGAATGCCTCAAACATAGACTACCTAATCTAAAAGAAAACGAATCGTCCTCAAACACGAATCAACCGGAACGTAAAGGAAGAGCATGAACATAAAAAAAATAGTTCTTTACAGAAAAAAGCTGTAAACAAAAAAATTTTTGACAATTTATTTTAAAAAAAGGCTAACGTACGATTTGTAGTTCACCCTTGAGGTTGCTTTTTATAAAATCAAAATGAAAGACCTCGAAAAGAAAGGAAATCTAATAAAATATGATTTACACCAGTCTCATCAGGAAAATATTCAAAACAATGAAATAAATGATATTAGCATAATGGTTCATAAGAAAAAAGTGAAAATCCGGAAAAAGTTGAATCTAACAAAACACGGCGAGCAACCGACAATTGCTTTCCGATTGTCACACTCCGGTAAGGGTAAAATCCAAAAGGTTCTAAAGCTTACTAAACACATGAGTATGACAAAAATTAATAAGCGATCAAAACTACACAATCGAAGAACAAGAAGTTCAGATACGATAAAAACGAAATCCATGTTCAATTCTAAATTCGTAGTGAATCGGATTTCAGGATACCGTTTAAACGACTACTTGAGTACGTTTAATTTTCCAACGCAGACAAAATTTAAAGTTTACCGTTGTCAATTGGGTGCGGTGGAGGACACTTGCTGCTGTTCATGCAACTCAGACGCAATGTTTGAAGTAATGAAAGGCCTGTATGATTGCTATAAAATGAAAAATTGTGATAACTGTGATTGCATACTCTGCAGTCATTTATTACGTGAAGAAAGGCGCCTTGGGGAAGTACGAAAGTCATTAGTATCCCTAGGTGCGAAAGATAAGAAGTCTATGGCAAAGAAAGCTGAAAAAATGTTAGAAGGGAAGACTCCAGCAGAGAAAGAAGAACTTTTGAAGGAATTAGCCAAAAAAGGACATCCTCTACCAAAGGGAAAAACAGCATCTGAAAAAGCGTTGATCAAAAAAGTAAAAGCTGACTTAGGAATACCAGAATCAAAAACCGCAACCATGTTAGAAAAACTTAAAAAAATCAAAGAGAGCGAAGTAAGAGTCCCCTCGGAAAAAGTTAAAAAAGCCAAAACTGTAGGACTCATAACACCATTAGAAGGGAAAACTCCCTCGCAAAAAGAAAAGATAATTAAAGGATTGGCAATGCAAGGATTGCCACTTCCTGAAGGGAAAACAGCTTCTGAGAAAAAACTTATTGAAAAGGTACGCGCGGAAGTTGGTCTTCCTCCAGAACCTAAAACTCCGTCCATGAAAGAAAAATA
Source organism: Mythimna pallens (assembly GCA_961205895.1). Taxonomy (NCBI): domain Eukaryota; kingdom Metazoa; phylum Arthropoda; class Insecta; order Lepidoptera; family Noctuidae; genus Mythimna; species Mythimna pallens. Next base: position 6,446,254 of record OY540824.1, read on the forward strand.
CGCTAAAGCTGCAGAAGCTGGATTATTACAGCCTCTAGAAGGTAAATCACCGTCACAAAAAGAAAAAATATTACAAGGATTAAAGGATAAAGGCATTCCATTGCCTGAAGGACGCACTGCATCAGAAAAAGCTATTGTATCTAAAGTAAAAGCAGGAGTACTTGTGCCGTCTGTGAAACCATCTGAGAAATTACGTAAAGCAAAAGCTGCAGGACTACTTACTCCAATAGAAGGAAAACCTCCAGAACAACAAGAAAAGATACTAAAAGGACTAGCTATGCAAGGGCTACCTCTCCCAGAAGGAAAGACAGCTTCTCAAAGAAAGCTCATTGAAAAGGTACGAGCTGAAGTTGGGCTTCCGCCAGAACCGAAAACTGCATCTATGAAAGAGAAGTACGCTAAAGCTGCAGACGCTGGATTATTGCAGCCTCTAGAAGGTAAATCGCCGTCACAAAAAGAAAAAATATTACAAGGTTTGCAAGACAAAGGTATTCCATTACCGGAAGGACGAACGCCATCAGAGAAAGCTCTTGTAGCAAAGGTCAAAGCAGGAGAAAAGCTGCCGTCTGTAAAACCATCTGAGAAACTACGAAGAGCAAAAGCTGCAGGACTAATAACACCTTTAGAAGGTAAAACACCTTCACAAAAAGAAAAAATTATGAAAGGATTAGCAATGGAAGGACTGCCACTTCCTGAAGCAAAAACTGCTTCAGAGAAAAAGCTCAGTGAAAAAGTACGAACTGAACTTGGCCTTCCTCCGGAACCTAAAACACCTTCTATGAAAGAAAAGTATGCAAAAGCAGCAAGTGCTGGTTTAATAAAGCCTTTAGAAGGTAAATCAGAAAAAGAAAAAGAAAAAATTCTAGAGAGTTTACGTGACAAAGGAATCCCATTGCCAGAAGGACGAACACCGTCAGAAAAAGCTCTTATAGCTAAAGTTAAATCAGGAGAACGAGCGCCTACTGTAACACCATCTGCAAAATTACGTGAAGCAAAAGCTGCAGGACTTATTACACCTTTAGAAGGAAAAACTCCTTCACAAAAAGAGAAGATAATGAAATCATTAGCAAAAGAAGGGCTGCCACTTCCTGAAGCAAAAACGGCTTCTGAGAAAAAGCTGAGTGAAAAAGTACGCACGGAACTTGGATTGCCTCCGGAACCCAAAACTCCATCTATGAAAGAGAAATATGAAAAAGCAGCAAGTGCTGGATTACTGCAGCCACTTGAAGGTAAATCGCCATCTGAAAAAGAAAAGATTCTGAAAGGTTTGCAAGAAAAAGGTATTCCTCTGCCTGAGGGACGAACTCCATCAGAAAAAGCTCTTATAGCTAAAGTTAAAGCAGGAGAACGTGTGCCGTCTGTAAAACCATCCGAAAAACTACGTAGAGCAAAAGCTGCAGGTCTAATAACGCCTTTGGAAGGGAAAACTCCGTCACAGAAAGAAAAGATACTAAAAGGATTAGCGCAAGAAGGAATGCCTCTTCCCGAAGCCAAAACTGCGTCAGAGAAAAAGATTATGCAAAAGGTTCGCGCTGATCTGGGCCTACCTCCAGAGCCGCAAACTGCATCTATGAAAGATAAATACGCGAAAGCTGCAGAAGCCGGACTAATGCAGCCACTGGAAGGTAAATCTCCGTCACAAAAAGAAAAACTATTACAGGGTTTGCAAGAAAAAGGTATTCCATTACCGGAAGGACGTACGCCATCAGAAAAAGCCATTATAGCTAAAGTAAAAGCTGGTGAACGTGCACCGTCTGTAAAACCATCTGAAAAACTACGTAGAGCAAAAGCTAAAGGGCTAATAACACCTTTGGAAGGAAAAACTCCATCACAGAAAGAAAAAATACTTAAAGGATTAGCAGAGGAAGGACTGCCTCTTCCTGAAGCTAAAACTCCTTCAGAGAAAAAACTCAGTGAAAAAGTACGCACTGAACTCGGCTTACCTCCGGAACCTAAAACTCCATCCATGAAAGAGAAATACGAAAAAGCAGCGAGTGCCGGGTTAATGCAACCCTTGGAAGGTAAAACACCATCGGAAAAAGAAAAAATTCTAAAAAGTTTGCAAGAAAAAGGTATCCCCCTACCTGAAGGTAGAACTTCGTCAGAAAAAGCCCTTGTAGCTAAAGTTAAAGCAGGAGAACGTGCGCCGTCTGTAAAACCATCTGAAAAACTACGTAGAGCAAAAGCTAAAGGACTAATAACGCCTCTAGAAGGCAAAACACCCTCACAGAAAGAAAAAATTCTTAAAGGATTAGCTCAGGAAGGTTTGCCTCTTCCCGAAGCAAAAACTGCTTCAGAGAAAAATATTTTAGAAAAGGTTCGCGCTGATTTGGGTCTACCTCCAGAGCCGCAAACATCATCAATGAAACACAAATACGCAAAGGCTGCAGAAGCTGGTTTGATGCAGCCTCTGGAAGGAAAATCACCATCACAAAAAGAAAAAATATTACAAGGCTTGCAAGAGAAAGGCATTCCATTGCCTGAAGGAAGAACAGCATCAGAAAAAGCAATCATTGCTAAAGTAAAAGCTGGAGAACGTGTCCCATCTGTAAAACCATCTGAAAAACTACGTAGAGCAAAAGCTGCTGGACTCATAACGCCTTTAGAAGGAAAAACTCCGTCTCAGAAAGAAAAGATACTGAAAGGATTAGCACAGGAAGGACTGCCTCTTCCCGAAGCAAAAACTGCTTCAGAGAAAAAGATCATGGAAAAGGTTCGCGCTGATCTGGGCCTACCTCCAGAGCCGCAAACTGCGTCCATGAAAGACAAATACGCTAAAGCTGCAGAAGCCGGTTTGATGCAACCTCTGGAAGGTAAGTCACCATCACAAAAAGAAAAAATATTACAAGGCTTGCAAGAAAAAGGCATTCCATTGCCTGAAGGAAGAACAGCATCAGAAAAAGCAATAATTGCTAAAGTAAAAGCTGGAGAACGTGTCCCATCTGTAAAGCCCTCTGAAAAACTACGTAGAGCAAAAGCTGCTGGACTCATAACGCCTTTAGAAGGAAAAACTCCGTCTCAGAAAGAAAAGATACTGAAAGGATTAGCACAGGAAGGACTGCCTCTTCCCGAAGCTAAAACTGCTTCAGAGAAAAAGATCATGGAAAAGGTTCGCGCTGATCTGGGCCTACCTCCGGAGCCGCAAACTGCGTCTATGAAAGACAAATATGCTAAAGCTGCAGAAGCCGGTTTGATGCAACCTCTGGAAGGTAAGTCACCGTCACAAAAAGAAAAAATATTACAAGGTTTGCAAGATAAAGGTATTCCATTGCCTGAAGGAAGAACCGCATCAGAAAAAGCAATAATTGCTAAAGTAAAAGCTGGAGAACGTGTCCCATCTGTAAAGCCCTCTGAAAAAGTTCGTAGAGCAAAAGCTAAAGGACTAATAACGCCTTTAGAAGGAAAATCACCATCTCAGAAAGAAAAGATACTGAAAGGATTAGCACAGGAAGGACTACCTCTTCCTGAAGCAAAAACTGATTCAGAGAAAAAAATCGTGGAAAAGGTTCGCGCTGATCTGGGCCTACCTCCAGAGCCGCAAACTGCGTCCATGAAAGACAAATACGCTAAAGCTGCAGAAGCCGGTTTGATGCAACCTCTGGAAGGTAAATCACCGTCACAAAAAGAAAAAATATTACAAGGTTTGCAAGAAAAAGGTATTCCATTGCCTGAAGGAAGAACCGAATCAGAAAAAGCAATAATTGCTAAAGTAAAAGCTGGAGAACGTGTCCCATCTGTAAAACCTTCTGAAAAAGTTCGTAGAGCAAAAGCTAAAGGACTAATAACGCCTTTAGAAGGAAAATCACCATCTCAGAAAGAAAAGATACTGAAAGGATTAGCACAAGAAGGACTGCCTCTTCCTGAAGCAAAAACTGATTCAGAGAAAAAGATTATGGAAAAAGTTCGCGCTGATCTAGGTCTACCTCCGGAGCCGCAAACTGCGTCCATGAAAGACAAATATGCTAAAGCTGCAGAAGCCGGTTTGATGCAACCTCTGGAAGGCAAGTCACCGTCACAAAAAGAAAAAATATTACAAGGTTTGCAAGAAAAAGGTATTCCATTGCCTGAAGGAAGAACAGCATCAGAAAAAGCAATAATTGCTAAAGTAAAAGCTGGAGAACGTGTCCCATCTGTAAAGCCCTCTGAAAAAGTTCGTAGAGCAAAAGCTAAAGGACTAATAACGCCTTTAGAAGGAAAATCACCATCTCAGAAAGAAAAGATACTGAAAGGATTAGCGCAGGAAGGATTGCCTCTTCCTGAAGCAAAAACTGATTCAGAGAAAAAGATTATGGAAAAAGTTCGCGCTGATCTAGGTCTACCTCCGGAGCCGCAAACTGCGTCCATGAAAGACAAATACGCTAAGGCTGCAGAAGCTGGTTTGATGCAACCTCTAGAAGGTAAGTCACCGTCACAAAAAGAAAAAATATTACAAGGTTTGCAAGAAAAAGGTATTCCATTGCCTGAAGGAAGAACAGCATCAGAAAAAGCAATAATTGCTAAAGTAAAAGCTGGAGAACGTGTCCCATCTGTAAAGCCCTCTGAAAAAGTTCGTAGAGCAAAAGCTAAAGGACTAATAACGCCTTTAGAAGGAAAATCACCATCTCAGAAAGAAAAAATACTGAAAGGATTAGCACAGGAAGGACTGCCACTTCCTGAAGCAAAAACTGATTCAGAGAAAAAGATTATGGAAAAGGTTCGCGCAGATCTGGGCCTACCTCCGGAGCCACAAACTGCGTCCATGAAAGACAAATATGCTAAAGCTGCAGAAGCCGGTTTGATGCAACCTCTGGAAGGTAAGTCACCGTCACAAAAAGAAAAAATATTACACGGTTTGCAAGAAGAAGGTATTCCATTGCCTGAAGGAAGAACAGCATCAGAAAAAGCAATCATTGCTAAAGTAAAAGCTGGAGAACGTGTCCCATCTGTAAAGCCCTCTGAAAAAGTTCGTAGAGCAAAAGCTAAAGGACTAATAACGCCTTTAGAAGGAAAAACTCCATCTCAGAAAGAAAAGATACTGAAAGGATTAGCACAGGAAGGACTGCCTCTTCCTGAAGCAAAAACTGACTCAGAGAAAAAGATTATGGAAAAGGTTCGCGCTGATCTGGGCCTACCTCCGGAACCGCAAACTGCGTCTATGAAAGACAAATATGCTAAAGCTGCAGAAGCCGGTTTGATGCAACCTCTGGAAGGTAAGTCACCGTCACAAAAAGAAAAAATATTACAAGGTTTGCAAGAAAAAGGTATTCCATTGCCTGAAGGAAGAACTGCATCAGAAAAAGCAATAATTGCTAAAGTAAAAGCTGGAGAACGTGTCCCATCTGTAAAGCCCTCTGAAAAAGTTCGTAGAGCAAAAGCTAAAGGACTAATAACGCCTTTAGAAGGAAAAACTCCATCTCAGAAAGAAAAGATACTGAAAGGATTAGCACAGGAAGGACTGCCACTTCCTGAAGCAAAAACTGATTCAGAGAAGAAGATTATGGAAAAGGTCCGCGCTGACATGGGCCTACCTCCAGAGCCGCAAACTGCGTCCATGAAAGACAAATACGCTAAAGCTGCAGAAGCTGGTTTGATGCAACCTCTGGAAGGCAAGTCACCGTCACAAAAAGAAAAAATATTACAAGGTTTGCAAGAAAAAGGTATTCCACTGCCTGAAGGAAGAACGGCTTCAGAGAAAGCTATTATAGAAAAAGTGAAAGCTGGAGAACGTGTCCCATCTGTAAAGACCTCTGAAAAAGTTCGTAGAGCAAAAGCTAAAGGACTAATAACGCCTTTAGAAGGAAAATCACCATCTCAGAAAGAAAAGATACTGAAAGGATTAGCGCAGGAAGGACTGCCTCTTCCTGAAGCAAAAACTGATTCAGAGAAGAAGATTATGGAAAAGGTCCGCGCTGACATGGGCCTACCTCCAGAGCCGCAAACTGCGTCCATGAAAGACAAATACGCTAAAGCTGCAGAAGCTGGTTTGATGCAACCTCTGGAAGGCAAGTCACCGTCACAAAAAGAAAAAATATTACAAGGTTTGCAAGAAAAAGGTATTCCATTGCCCGAAGGTAGAACCGCATCAGAAAAAGCAATAATTGCTAAAGTAAAAGCTGGAGAACGTGTCCCATCTGTAAAGCCCTCTGAAAAAGTTCGTAGAGCAAAAGCTAAAGGACTAATAACGCCTTTAGAAGGAAAATCACCATCTCAGAAAGAAAAGATACTGAAAGGATTAGCACAGGAAGGACTGCCACTTCCTGAAGCAAAAACTGATTCAGAGAAAAAGATTATGGAAAAGGTTCGCGCAGATCTGGGCCTACCTCCGGAGCCACAAACTGCGTCCATGAAAGACAAATACGCCAAAGCTGCAGAAGCCGGTTTGATGCAGCCCCTGGAAGGTAAATCACCCTCACAAAAAGAAAAAATATTACAAGGTTTGCAAGAAAAAGGTATTCCACTGCCTGAAGGAAGAACGGCTTCAGAGAAAGCTATTATAGAAAAAGTGAAAGCTGGAGAACGTGTCCCATCTGTAAAGCCCTCTGAAAAAGTTCGTAGAGCAAAAGCTAAAGGACTAATAACGCCTTTAGAAGGAAAATCACCATCTCAGAAAGAAAAGATACTGAAAGGATTAGCGCAGGAAGGATTGCCTCTTCCTGAAGCAAAAACTGATTCAGAGAAGAAGATTATGGAAAAGGTCCGCGCTGACATGGGCCTTCCTCCAGAGCCGCAAACTGCGTCCATGAAAGACAAATACGCTAAAGCTGCAGAAGCCGGTTTGATGCAACCTCTGGAAGGTAAGTCACCGTCACAAAAAGAAAAAATATTACAAGGTTTGCAAGAAAAAGGTATTCCATTGCCCGAAGGTAGAACCGCATCAGAAAAAGCAATAATTGCTAAAATAAAAGCTGGAGAACGTGTCCCATCTGTAAAGCCCTCTGAAAAAGTTCGTAGAGCAAAAGCTAAAGGACTAATAACGCCTTTAGAAGGAAAATCACCATCTCAGAAAGAAAAGATACTGAAAGGATTAGCGCAGGAAGGACTGCCTCTTCCTGAAGCAAAAACTGATTCAGAGAAGAAGATTATGGAAAAGGTCCGCGCTGACATGGGCCTACCTCCAGAGCCGCAAACTGCGTCCATGAAAGACAAATACGCTAAAGCTGCAGAAGCCGGTTTGATGCAACCTCTGGAAGGTAAGTCACCGTCACAAAAAGAAAAAATATTACAAGGTTTGCAAGAAAAAGGTATTCCATTGCCCGAAGGTAGAACCGCATCAGAAAAAGCAATAATTGCTAAAGTAAAAGCTGGAGAACGTGTCCCATCTGTAAAGACCTCTGAAAAAGTTCGTAGAGCAAAAGCTAAAGGACTAATAACGCCTTTAGAAGGAAAATCTCCATCTCAGAAAGAAAAGATACTGAAAGGATTAGCACAGGAAGGACTGCCTCTTCCTGAAGCAAAAACTGATTCAGAGAAAAAGATTATGGAAAAGGTCCGCGCTGACATGGGCCTACCTCCAGAGCCGCAAACTGCGTCCATGAAAGACAAATACGCTAAGGCTGCAGAAGCTGGTTTGATGCAACCTCTGGAAGGTAAGTCACCGTCACAAAAAGAAAAAATATTACAAGGTTTGCAAGAAAAAGGTATTCCATTGCCCGAAGGTAGAACCGCATCAGAAAAAGCAATAATTGCTAAAGTAAAAGCTGGAGAACGTGTCCCATCTGTAAAGCCCTCTGAAAAAGTTCGCAGAGCAAAAGCTAAAGGACTAATAACGCCTTTAGAAGGAAAATCACCATCTCAGAAAGAAAAGATACTGAAAGGATTAGCGCAGGAAGGACTGCCTCTTCCTGAAGCAAAAACTGATTCAGAGAAAAAGATTATGGAAAAGGTCCGCGCTGACATGGGCCTACCTCCAGAGCCGCAAACTGCGTCCATGAAAGACAAATACGCTAAAGCTGCAGAAGCCGGTTTGATGCAACCTCTGGAAGGTAAGTCACCGTCACAAAAAGAAAAAATATTACAAGGTTTGCAAGAAGAAGGTATTCCATTGCCTGAAGGAAGAACAGCATCAGAAAAAGCAATCATTGCTAAAGTAAAAGCTGGAGAACGTGTCCCATCTGTAAAACCCTCTGAAAGAGTTCGTAGAGCAAAAGCTAAAGGACTTATAACGCCTTTAGAAGGAAAAACTCCATCTCAGAAAGAAAAGATACTGAAAGGATTGGCACAGGAAGGGCTACCTCTTCCTGAAGCAAAAACTGCTTCGGAGAAAAAGATTATGGAAAAGGTTCGCGCTGATCTGGGCCTACCTCCGGAGCCGCAAACTGCATCTATGAAAGACAAATACGCCAAAGCTGCAGAAGCCGGTTTGATGCAGCCCCTGGAAGGTAAATCACCCTCACAAAAAGAAAAAATATTACAAGGTTTGCAAGAAAAAGGTATTCCACTGCCTGAAGGAAGAACGGCTTCAGAGAAAGCTATTATAGAAAAAGTGAAAGCAGGAGAACGTGTGCCTTCAGTGAAACCATCAGAAAAACTACGCAGAGCAAAAGCAGCTGGCCTTATGACGCCTTTGGAAGGGAAAACACCCTCACAGAAAGAAAAAATATTGAAAGGATTAGCACAGGAAGGACTGCCTCTACCCGAAGCAAAAACTGTATCAGAAAAAAAGATTATGGAAAAGGTTCGCGTTGATCTAGGCCTACCTCCAGAGCCACAAACTGCATCCATGAAAGACAAGTACGCAAAAGCTGTTGAAGCCGGCTTAATGCAGCCTCTAGAAGGCAAAACACCATCACAGAAAGAAAAAATATTACAAGGTTTGCAAGATAAAGGTATTCCACTGCCTGAAGGAAGAACGGCTTCAGAGAAAGCTATTATAGAAAAGGTAAAAGCAGGAGAACGTGCGCCTTCAGTGAAACCATCAGAAAAACTTCGTAGAGCAAAAGCGGCTGGACTTATAACGCCTTTAGAAGGTAAAACACCCTCACAGAAAGAAAAAATATTGAAAGGATTGGCTCAGGAAGGACTGCCTCTGCCCGAAGCAAAAACTGCATCAGAAAAAAAGATTATGGAAAAGGTCCGTGCTGATCTGGGCCTACCCCCAGAGCCAAAAACAGCATCAATGAAAGAAAAATACGCTAAAGCTGCAGAGGCTGGTTTGATGCAGCCACTGGAAGGTAAATCACCCTCGCAAAAAGAAAAAATATTACAGGGTTTGCAAGATAAAGGTATTCCACTGCCTGAAGGAAGAACGGCTTCAGAGAAAGCTATTATAGAAAAAGTTAAAGCAGGAGAACGTGCGCCTTCAGTGAAACCATCAGAAAAACTTCGTAGAGCAAAAGCAGCTGGACTTATAACGCCTTTAGAAGGGAAAACACCCTCACAGAAAGAGAAAATATTGAAAGGATTGGCTCAGGAAGGACTGCCTCTACCCGAAGCCAAAACTGCGTCAGAAAAAAAGATTATGGAAAAGGTCCGCGCTGATCTGGGCCTACCTCCAGAGCCGAAAACGGCATCAATGAAAGAAAAATACGCTAAAGCTGCAGAAGCTGGTTTGATGCAGCCCCTGGAAGGTAAATCACCCTCACAAAAAGAAAAGATATTACAAGGTTTGCAAGACAAAGGTATTCCACTGCCTGAAGGAAGAACGGCTTCAGAAAAAGCTATTATAGCCAAAGTAAAAGCAGGAGAACGTGCACCGTCAGTAAAGCCATCAGAGAAACTTCGTAAAGCAAAAGCAGCAGGGCTGCTTACACCTTTAGAAGGCAAAACTCCCTCGCAAAAAGAAAAAATACTGAAAGGATTAGCAGAAGAAGGACTACCTCTTCCTGAAGCAAAAACTACTTCAGAGAAAAAAATTATGGAAAAGGTTCGTGCTGATCTTGGCCTTCCTCCAGAGCCTAAAACTGCCTCCATGAAAGACAAGTACGCTAAAGCTGCAGAAGCTGGTTTGATGCAGCCATTAGAAGGTAAATCACCATCACAAAAAGAAAAAATATTACAAGGTTTGCAAGACAAAGGTATTCCGTTGCCTGAAGGAAGGACGGCATCTGAGAAAGCTATTATAGCCAAAGTAAAAGCAGGAGAACGTGCTCTGTCTTTAAAGCCATCAGAGAAACTTCGTAAAGCAAAAGCAGCAGGACTGCTTACACCTTTAGAAGGTAAAACTCCCTCGCAAAAAGAAAAAATACTGAAAGGATTGGCACAAGAAGGACTACCTCTTCCTGAAGCAAAAACAGCTTCAGAAAAAAAAATTATGGAAAAGGTTCGTGCTGATCTTGGGCTTCCTCCAGAGCCTAAAACTGCGTCCATGAAAGACAAGTACGCTAAAGCTGCAGAAGCTGGATTGATGCAGCCACTGGAAGGTAAATCACCGTCACAAAAAGAAAAAATATTACAAGGTTTGCAAGACAAGGGTATTCCGTTGCCGGAAGGAAGGACGGCATCTGAGAAAGCTATTATAGCCAAAGTAAAAGCAGGAGAACGTGCACCGTCTGTAAAGCCATCAGAGAAACTTCGTAAAGCAAAAGCAGCAGGACTGCTTACACCTTTAGAAGGTAAAACTCCTTCGCAAAAAGAAAAAATACTGAAAGGATTAGCACAAGAAGGACTACCTCTTCCTGAAGCAAAAACTGCTTCAGAGAAAAAGATTATGGAAAAGGTTCGTGCTGATCTTGGCCTTCCTCCAGAGCCTAAAACTGCCTCCATGAAAGACAAGTACGCTAAAGCCGCAGAAGCCGGATTGATGCAGCCTTTAGAGGGTAAATCACCGTCACAGAAAGAAAAAATATTACAGGGCTTGCAAGATAAAGGTATTCCATTACCTGAAGGAAGGACATCAACAGAAAAAGCTCTCATTGCTAAAGTGAAAGCAGGAGAACGTGCTCCGTCTGTAAAGCCTTCAGAAAAACTACGTAAAGCAAAAGCTGCAGGTCTACTGACACCATTAGAAGGAAAAACACCCTCACAAAAGGAAAAGATATTAAAAGGATTAGCACAGGAAGGACTACCTCTTCCTGAAGCAAAAACTGCTTCAGAGAAAAAAATTATGGAAAAAGTTCGTGCAGACCTCGGTCTTCCTCCAGAGCCTAAAACTGCCTCCATGAAAGATAAGTACGCTAAAGCCACAGAAGCCGGATTAATGCAGCCCTTGGAAGGTAAATCACCGTCACAAAAAGAAAAAATATTACAAGGTTTGCAAGACAAAGGTATCCCATTGCCTGAAGGAAGAACATCAACAGAGAAAGCTCTTATAGCTAAAGTGAGAGCAAGAGAACGTGCACCGTCTGTAAAGCCTTCCGAAAAACTACGTAAAGCAAAAGCGGCAGGATTACTAACGCCATTAGAAGGAAAATCTCCCTCACAAAAGGAAAAGATATTAAAAGGATTAGCACATGAAGGACTCCCTCTTCCCGAAGCAAAAACTGCTTCCGAGAAAAAAATTATGGAAAAAGTTCGTGCAGACCTTGGTCTTCCTCCAGAGCCTAAAACTGCGTCTATGAAAGACAAGTACACTAAAGCCACAGAAGCCGGATTAATACAGCCTCTTGAAGGTAAATCGCCATCACAAAAAGAAAAAATATTACAAGGTTTGCAAGATAATGGAATCCCATTGCCAGAAGGCCGCACAGCATCAGAGAAAGCTATAGTAGCTAAAGTAAAAGCAGGAATACGGGCGCCTTCTCTTAAACCATCTGAAAAATTACGTAGGGCAAAAGCCGCAGGCCTTATAACACCATTAGAAGGTAAAACTCCATCACAAAAAGAAAAAATATTGAAAGGTTTAGCACAAGAAGGACTGCCCCTTCCCGAAGCAAAAACTGCTTCAGAGAAAAAGATTATGGAGAAAGTCCGTGCTGACTTTGGTCTTCCTCCAGAGCCTAAAACTGCATCCATGAAAGAAAAGTATGCTAAAGCTGCAGAAGCCGGCTTAATGCAACCCCTAGAAGGTAAATCGCCGTCGCAAAAAGAAAAAATATTACAAGGTTTGCAAGACAATGGAATCCCATTACCTGAAGGACGAACTCCATCAGAGAAAGCCATTATATCTAAAGTAAAAGCAGGAGTACGTATGCCGTCAGTGAAATTATCTGAAAAAGTACGTAAAGCTGAAGCTGCGGGACTAATGACGCCATTAGAAGGAAAAACACCCTCACAAAAGGAAAAGATACTAAAAGGATTAGCTCAGGAAGGGCTGCCTCTTCCCGAAGCTAAAACTGCTTCAGAGAAAAAGATTATGGAAAAAGTTCGTGCAGACCTTGGTCTTCCTCCAGAGCCTAAAACTGCCTCCATGAAAGACAAGTACGCTAAAGCTACAGAAGCTGGAATAATGCAGCCCCTTGAAGGTAAATCGCCATCACAAAAACAAAAAATATTACAAGGTTTGCAAGACAATGGAATCCCATTACCTGAAGGACGAACGCCATCAGAGAAAGCTATTATATCTAAAGTAAAAGCAGGAGTACGTATGCCGTCAGTGAAATTATCTGAAAAATTGCGTAAAGCTGAAGCTGCGGGACTAATGACGCCATTAGAAGGAAAAACACCCTCACAAAAAGAGAAGATACTGAAAGGATTAGCACAGGAAGGACTGCCTCTTCCCGAAGCTAAAACTGCTTCAGAGAAAAAGATTATGGAAAAAGTTCGCGCAGATCTTGGTCTTCCTCCAGAGCCTAAAACTGCCTCCATGAAAGACAAGTACGCTAAAGCTGCAGAAGCTGGAATAATGCAGCCCCTGGAAGGTAAATCGCCATCACAAAAACAAAAAATATTACAAGGTTTACAAGACAATGGAATCCCATTACCTGAAGGACGAACGCCATCAGAAAAAGCTATTATATCTAAAGTAAAAGCAGGAGTACGTGTGCCATCCGTGAAATTATCTGAAAAAGTACGTAAGGCTGAAGCTGCGGGACTAATGACGCCATTAGAAGGAAAAACACCCTCCCAAAAAGAGAAGATACTGAAAGGATTAGCACAGGAAGGACTGCCTCTTCCTGAAGCAAAAACTGCATCAGAGAAAAAGATTATGGAAAAAGTTCGTGCAGACCTTGGCCTTCCCCCAGAGCCTAAAACTGCCTCCATGAAAGACAAGTACGCTAAAGCTGCAGAAGCTGGATTGATGCAGCCTCTGGAAGGTAAATCACCGTCTCAAAAAGAAAAAATATTACAAGGTTTGCAAGACAATGGAATCCCATTACCTGAAGGACGAACGTCATCAGAAAAAGCTATTATATCTAAAGTAAAAGCAGGAGTACGTGTGCCGTCAGTGAAATTATCTGAAAAAGTACGTAAGGCTGAAGCTGCAGGACTAATGACGCCATTAGAAGGAAAAACACCTTCTCAAAAAGAAAAAATACTGAAAGGATTAGCACAGGAAGGACTGCCTCTTCCTGAAGCAAAAACTGCATCAGAGAAAAAGATTATGGAAAAAGTTCGTGCAGACCTTGGCCTTCCCCCAGAGCCTAAAACTGCCTCCATGAAAGACAAGTACGCTAAAGCTGCAGAAGCTGGATTGATGCAGCCTCTGGAAGGTAAATCACCGTCTCAAAAAGAAAAAATATTACAAGGTTTGCAAGACAAAGGTATCCCATTGCCTGAAGGAAGAACACCAACAGAGAGAGCTCTTATAGCTAAAGTAAAAGCAGGAGAACATGTACCGTCTGTAAAACCGTCAGAAAAACTTCGTAAAGCAAAAGCTGCAGGACTACTAACGCCATTAGAAGGGAAAACTCCTTCACAAAAGGAAAAGATACTAAAAGGATTAGCACAGGAGGGACTACCCCTTCCTGAAGCAAAAACTGCTTCAGAGAAAAAGATTATGGAAAAAGTTCGTGCTGACCTTGGTCTTCCCCCAGAGCCTAAAACTGCATCTATGAAAGACAAGTACACTAAAGCCGCAGAAGCTGGATTAATGCAGCCCTTAGAAGGTAAATCACCATCACAAAAAGAAAAAATATTACAAGGTTTGCAAGATAATGGAATTCCGTTACCCGAAGGACGTACAGCATCAGAGAAAGCTATTATAGCTAAAGTAAAAGCAGGAGTACGTGCACCGTCTGTAGTGCCGTCTGAAAAACTACGTAAAGCAAAAGCAGCAGGACTACTTACGCCTTTAGAAGGTAAAACTCCTTCACAAAAAGAAAAGATACTAAAAGGATTAGCACAGGAAGGACTTCCACTTCCGGAAGCAAAAACTATTTCTGAAAAAAAAATCAGTGAAAAAGTACGCGCCGAACTTGGCCTACCTCCAGAACCCAAAACTCCATCCATGAAAGAGAAATACGAAAAGGCTGCGAGCGCAGGATTACTGCAGCCCCTGGAGGGTAAGTCACCATCAGAAAAAGAAAAAATTCTGAAAAGTTTGCAAGACAAAGGAATTCCATTACCGGAGGGACGAACGTCGTCAGAAAAAGCTCTTATAGCTAAAGTGAAGGCTCGCGCACCGTCTGTTACACCATCTGCAAAAGAACGTGAAGCAAAAGCTGCAGGACTAATAACGCCTTTAGAAGGCAAATCACCTTCGCAAAAAGAAAGGATAGTTAAAGGCTTAGCAATGCAAGGGATGCCTCTTCCAGAAGGGAAAACTGCTTCTGAAAAAAAAATTATTGAAAAGGTTCGCGCTGATCTTGGCCTTCCTCCTGAACCAAAAACTGCATCTATGAAAGATAGATACACCAAAGCCGCAGAAGCTGGATTAATGCAGCCCCTAGAGGGTAAATCACCGTCACAAAAAGAAAAAATATTACAGGGCTTACAAGATAAAGGTATCCCATTGCCTGAAGGGCGAACAGCATCAGAAAAAGCTATTATTGCTAAAGTTAAAGCGGGAGAGCGCGCACCATCTCTCGCACCATCCGAAAAATTACGTAAAGCAAAAGCGGCAGGATTAGTTTCACCTTTAGAAGGAAAAACTCCCTCACAAAAAGAAAAGGCACTAAAAGAATTAGCAAAGGAAGGATTGCCTCTTCCAGAACCAAAAACGGTTTCGGAGAAAAAAATTAGTGAAAAGGTTCGTACTGAATTGGGCCTACCTCCAGAGCCTACAACTCCATCAATGAAAGAGAAGTACGAAAAAGCCGCCAGCGCTGGATTACTACAGCCTCTTGAAGGGAAATCACCATCACAAAAAGAGAAAATTCTTAAAAGTTTGCAAGAAAAAGGAATTCCTTTGCCTGAAGGACGTACAGCATCAGAGAAAGCTCTTATTGATAAAGTAAAAGCAAAAGCCCGAGCACCACCTGAAAAACCGAGAATACCGATAGCTGCAGGATTTGGAGCCCCTGCGTTACCACCAGAGCAAAGAAAGAAATTAGACGAACAAACCGCTAAAGGTATGAAAGAGGGTAAGGGACCTGCTGATGAATGCATATGTGGATTATTAACACCAGAAGAAGAAAAGGAAGTACCAGCGAAAGAAGTAAAAGAGCCAACTGTAAAAGTAAAAGAGCCAACTGCAAAAGTACCAGCTCCTTCAATAACCACAGAAAAATTAAAAAAAGCTAAAGCAGCTGGCTTATTAACACCTCTCGAAGGTAAAACTTCTGAACAAAAAGAAAAAATCCTTAAAGGCCTAGCTGAATCTGGTTTGCCATTGCCACAAGGCAAAACTGCTTCTGAAAAAGCAATGATAAAAAAAATTAAGACTGAATTAGGAGTTCCTGAGAAAACCCCATCGGAAAAAGTTAGAAAAGCCAAAAAATCTGGTTTATTAACGCCTTTAGAAGGTAAAACACCCTCGCAGAAAGAGAAAATTCTTAGAGGTAGAGTAGCAGCAGGTTTGCCATTACCAGAAGGGAAATCACCATCTGAAAGAGCTTTAGTACAAAAAATTAAAAAAGACACAGGTTACGTATCGCCAACACCATCAGATAGAATGAAAAGGGCAAAAGAAGCAGGACTTATGACTCCTTTAGAAGGTAAAACACGATCAGCCAAAGAAAAAATACTTCGAGACAGAGTAGCCGCAGGCGTTGGCATACCAGAAGGTAAAACACCATCTGAAATGGAAATTATAAAGAAAATCACTGCTGGAGAAACCCCTGCAGAAAAAAAACCATCAGAAAGATTGAAAGAAGCAAAAACTCCGTCAGAAAAAGAAAAAATTTTACGAAGTCTTCGTAAAGCTGGTAAACCTTTGCCCGAAGGAAAGACACCTTCAGAAAAAGAACTTATAGCTAAAGTGAAAACAAAAACTAAAGTACCGTCAAAAGTAACCTCTGAAAAATTGCGAAAGGCAAAAGAAGCTGGTTTGTTAACTCCACTGACTGGAAAACCACCTAAAGAGAAAGAGAGAATATTAAAAGGCTTAATAGAACAAGGTTTACCACTTCCTGAATCGGAAACAGCATCAGAAAAAAAGGTAGCAGAAAAAGTTCGCAAAGAACTTGGTCTTCCAGCTGAACCTAAAACTTTATCAGAAAAAACTAAAATGCGGAAAGCTGAAGCTGCTGGTATTGTTACGCCACTTGAAGGCAAAACGCCATCTGAGAAGGAACGTATTGTGAAAGGAATGGTAACAGCTGGAATACCCCTACCTGAAGGACGAACTCCATCTGAAAAAGCTATGATAAAAAAAGCTAAAACAGAAGAAGGAAAAATGTCACCAAAAGCAGCAGCCGAATTGCTTGCATCTTTGGAAGGAAAGACACCATCTCAAAAAGAAAAAGTTATTAAGAGTCGGGCCGAGGCTGGACTACCGTTGCCCGAAGGTAAAACCGTTTCCGAGAAAGCTATGATACAGAAAGTTCGGACTGACTTAGGTATGCCACCACCAGCAAAAACACCTTCAGAAAAAGAAATAGTCCGCAAGGCTAAAGCAGAGGGGTTGTTAACACCTCTTACCGGAAAGCCAGCTTCAGAAAAGGAAAGGATACTTAAAGGACTGGCAGCAGCTGGGATGCCAATGCCTGAAGGCAAAACGGCTTCTGAAAAAGAGTTAGTAAAAAAAGTCAGAGCTGAAGCAGGGTTACCACCTGAGCCAACGCCATCAGAAAAGAAAGGAGAAATTAAAACCAAATCGAAAAAAGTCGGCATTACACCATCAAAGAAACGCCCTAAGTCGATAGCTGCTGGTATTAGTGAAAAATTCGAAGACGTTATCAAAACAACAACTTGTGACCGTGGCTGCGGTTGTGATAAGAAAAAAATCAAATTTAAACACAGCTATGTGAAGATTAAAGTGACATCTCCGGACATATCTTCTTTGTGTGATTGTCCGAACGAGTGCCTTCCCGGTGTGAAAGCTGGAGCCTTTATTGACAACGAGGGTATAAAAGTAACTGTAGGCAGAGTGAATGGTGCTACTTCGTTTACGAGTCACTTCAGCAACCTTAGCCTGAAAACATCAGAAAATATCATTACTTTACATGATAAAAGAGTAACAGATAGTTTCAGTAGTAATACATCAATTGAATCTAAAGATGAAACCTTTAATTACAAGTTTGAGTCCAGTGATTTAAAGAAAACTTTATTTGATGCGTGTCCTTTACTTAGATGTCCTTTTAATGTTGATGAGGTAAAAACTAATATCGATATATCGTCTTCATATACTAGTGACTCTTACGAAAGCTACACTTACGACGAAATAAACGAAATAGAAAATGATAAAAGCAACTATTTATTTGAAAGTAGTAGCACTGAAAATTACAGTGGTGAATCCGTCAGATTATTAAATGGTTCTGAAAATATAAAACGTTCATCTTACACTTCACATGAATATTCTGTCAGTTATGATTCGATACTTATTATAAGAAGCGAATCATCGCTTTCCTTAAACACAGGCTCAGGTTATAGTATGAGTGAAACAAGCGTGATATCATTATCTAACACTAGTTACTACGTAAATTCTACTCAGTATTTGTACTTTCCGGTATCTAACGAAGATTTCAGTGACAGCACCATTGAAGAAACAAGAAGCTTTACGACCAAAATTGACCATAGCCGGAATTATGACAGTGGTGATGATATAATCATGGGGTAATTTTTACTTTATTTTACGTAGTTTTTTGTTGATTTTCCGTAAAGAGTGCTTTGCCACCAGAGATATGCGTGGTAGTTAGACGGTACGAGGTTGAGTAGCGCTGTGATAATATGAATGTTTAACTGTTCCTACTAATGGAACTATGCGAGCACGTACGTTGTGCGAAAACGCGAAATTGATTCTGTTTGGGTATACCGAGTTCTTTTATCTAGAAAATGAAGTGATCCTATTTGGTAGATTTTTCATTACTTCGTGGACTGCCTTACTACCTCGCAATTCGCAGCTCTTAGCTAGTGTCTAACGAAAGCAGAACCATAAGTCTCCCATATCACCATGCGTTTCTCAGTAGGCAACTTATAAGCTACTCCGGTCATTTTTAAATCTACATTATCATCCCTTTTATATGATTTATAATAATAGTAATAATAAAACGTTTATTTCGGAACTTGCCATATTTACTTGCTTTATAAGACAAAAACTTCAGTGTTTATTAGTATTGATGATATTGAGTCTTACAGATAGAAAAATAACCAGCACTGTATGGATTTTTTCCCGTTTTATAACTCTGATTTAGATGACGTCCGAAGTAATAACAAGGATATAAAATCTTCATTTTTGGATTCGTTTATTATGAGCAACAACTTGGAATAGTCCAGTTGTTTCACATTGAGTAGCGCGACACCGCGAAAAGTATCGCGACGCCGTAAGGCTTATTGAGAAACCGCCAGTAGCTTGCATGCCGCGTCTACCAGCGAACTATTTATTGCTTGTGTATTGCGTCACGCAACTGCATCGCGGCTTGTTTTTAGATTCACTATAATATGTACCTTATTGTGTAGTAAATTAAATTCTATATTGTTATCACTATGTTAAAAAAGTGTGTACAGGCGGGTCGCTTCACTATCAGTTGTTAAATACTATTAAGCATTTTGACGTACAGCATCAGAACCAAAAACAATCTGATACAATATTTCACATTAATTAGTAAAATAAATTTGTATTTCTGAACTTGCATTTATCAATGAATCCAATTAATCAATCATAAAAATAAATTAATAAATTTTATTTATTAATTAAGAATTTTAAATTTTATTTATTAATTTTTTTCCAAAGCGAAAACGACAACCACGTGAGCGCGGTGCTCTTCAAGAAAGCGTACACAGAAAACAGAGACGACGAAATGGATTATAGTACGAGAAATCGAAACGATTTCTTTACTTATATTATGCCAGAAACAATACTTGATATCGACCAGAATACGAACCAAATGAATACAAAAAAACCTAACACTGCAGAGCCTGTCGTCGTCATAAGTAACTTGGACAGTGAGCATGATATAACAACGATGGTAGACCAGCTTCTATCGTATAATGAATTTTCTGACGTATCCTCAATATTTGTGGTAGTACCCACATCAGACGATAACGACTCAGATCTCTCGTCGGATTGCTCTACTATATGCATACAGTTATCTAAACATCATCCCAATTGGAACCAAAAGCAAAGCGAGAAGATGGAGCCGGGTAAGCATCCTACTAATATTATAAAGTTTGTGAGTATGGTTGTTTGTTACTCTTTCACGCACAAACTACTGAATGGAATTTTAATGAAACTTTACACTAATATAGCTTATACATTATAGGGATATAATTTATTAAGATATTGTATTTGTTTAATTGTCCAAAATGTAACGATAAGTGTCAAGTAAGTAGGAAAAATCTCTGCCGTCTGCGAGCTATTTTGGCGTGCGCTGCAAAAGCTGTTAGAGTTGGCGCAGACGAATTCGCGGGCACCAGCTAGTTTTCTAACACAAGGCTTCGCCCGTGTGAAACTAGAAAATTATCCCAATGGATCGTACTACTAGGAAAAAGAAAATCTATATATGCGCTATTCCGGGACTTGGTCTGCCCGTGAGCCAAATTTCACCCATTCATCTTTTTGACCTTGAAAGAGTAACAAACAAAAACACACACGAACATAAACGTTACACCTATATAACATTACAGTTTATGGAGTAGTGGCCTTCCCATGACCTGTTAGAAGGTCAGGAGTGCGAGCGAGAAAGAGAGATGGGGCTATACACCTTATACATATAGCTCCATCTCTTTATCAGGTCCGTTTAGGTCGTCAAATGGATAGTGTTAAGAGCTCGTGGTGAACCAAGGTTACCGACATAGCACGAAGAATCGCCAAACTTAAGTGGCAATGGGCAGGGCACATTGCTCGCAGAACGGATAAGTGTTGGGGCCGAAAGGTTCTGGAATGGCGACCACGTACCGGAAGACGTAGCGTTGGAAGGCCTCCTACAAGGTGGACCGATGACTTGGTAACGGTTGCGGGAGTCCGATGGATACGAGACGCACAGGACGATTCATTGTGGCGACACTTGGGGGAGGCCTATGTCCAGCAGTGGACGTTTTTCGGCTGAAATGATGATGATGATGATGAAGAGCTCGTGGTTAGGCCTTTATTCAATTGCTAGGTGCACATTGGATTATTTCACCGTGACATGTATACCACATACAAGAGAGTGACGAGACCGTGTCAGCAACCATCAACATTCAAAGACTCGAATCCTGTTGAAAGTGATGTTAAAAATCTAGATCCAGCTGTTGGTAAAGCTGTATCCAGATTTTCGTCTGCGTAGTTGCCCAGATAAGCAGGAATTAACAAGCAATTTGATAGCAGTCCGAACCTATACAATATAGGAAAACAATTTTTTTTTTTTGACATAAAGTTTTACACTCATAAATGAAATTCCCTGGCTCCTGAGCTAGCTAGGAACTGTATTACAGGAGCCAGTGTATTCCCCATATTGCTGTTATAGTTTTGTCAACAAATTCGTACAATTACAAAATAAAATTAAGATCAAAATGGATCTTTTTCCATCACAATGGTCAGAAAATATCAGTTATTCCCTGATCGTGCCAGAAGTCTAATTTTTTGTCGTCCTATTCTATAAGTTCTAAGTCTGGGACTCTATTTCTACCTACTCTATTTCTATCAAATACTAAACAATATAAAATAATGCTTTACAGAACCTTCTAGAAGGATTTCAACTAGCATGGCGCCTTGCGGTTTGAAAATATCTGCTAAAGGGAAATTGTATTGTATGGAAGGAATGCAAGAGACCGTACCATCTTTTCACGACAAAGAAACTATGCCCAAAAAAGAAAACACATTTTCCAAGCTATCTAAGTTCTGTTCACACAAATCGGAAGAAGAAGAAAAAATTTATTATAAAAATAAACTTTGTCAGATTTCCACACCCAATCAAAATGTTATATTTTATCAAGGCGTCGGTGTAAGCACTGACACCACATCAGACAGGCCGTGTTGCTGTGCTCCAAAACAAAATGAAAATCATTACCATACACCCGAGCATCGATGCGTTTCTGAGCTAGTTACGCCTCTTTTAGTAAACCATGGTACGTATCTACTATGTAAATATACATTACAGTCAGTAATTAGAAAACACAAAATAAAAAGCAAAGTGACCGTCATTGCATGTTTGGCTTTACATGGTATTTAATTTAATATTAGAGACTGGCTTGTTGGTGTCGTGGTTAGTGGCCCTGAAAATTATGCCAGAGGTCGTGGGTTCGATTCCCACCCAAGATAGATGAGCACGATTATTTGCTGTGTCTGGGTGTAATTTATCTACAACATGTATATATTTAGAAATTTATATAGTTTAACAGTTGTCTAGTACTCATAGCAGAACCTCTGAGTACTAGACAACAGTACTAGAAGACATTGTGTAAAAGTTGTGAAATATGATTATTATTATAATATTAACATTTGGATCATTTCACAACTTTTTATTTCTTACTTGACATTATTTTTAGGCCCGAATAACGACGGGTCCCACCGGTTACCCAAAGTGAACGTGACTCAGCAAGCATCTTTTGTGTCCACCAACAGGGCACCAACGCCAGTGAGTCCGTGTGTCATGCCTTCGTGTCGCGGGCATGTTGACTATCATCATCCATCAGACAAGTGTGAAATGTCTTGGGACACGTCTTCGTATGACTCCATGCCGCCTTACGAGCCTGATCCCTGTCCATATGATTGTGAATCGATCAAGGCAAAATACGATTGTGAATCGACCAAAACAAAATATGATTGTCAATCGACCAAGACAAAATATGATTGTGAATCGACCAAAACACGTATGTCGGCTTCCGTTCGGGAACCGGTTACCTGTTCTGAACAGAAAAAGTCAGAGCCTTGTCAGTGCAGTCCAGAAAAAATAAAAGAAATGTTCGAACACGTACTGAGAGGAAAAGCACCAAATTCGAAGTCGACAGGCTGTGGTGGTGAATTCAATGCTGGCGAATCGATGAAACCACCAATATCCCAAGAAATCTGTAAAGAGGTACCAACCCTTGAAACTGTTAGTCATTCAGGTAAATATGTATAACTAATATTTTTAACTAGCTTCTGCAGCTGGCTTTGCCCGTTCAAAAGTAGGATTCTTTATACAAACTTTGGAAACCCATTTAATCCGCTTAGACGGCGAATTTTGGCAAATTCTTAGTGCTACATCATAAAAACCTTGCGCAAAATTTCACGCTCCTAGTCCCGGTAGTTTTGGATGTAGATTGATATGTGTGTCAGTCAGTTTCTCCTTTTATATATATTTAGAACTTTTATAACTTTTATGACCTACCCTCTTTATCAGTTCTCAATGCTCGTTTTGTATTTTTATCTAATAAACTACTTATGACAGATACCTATACAAAGGTTTAAGTTTAATCATACATCCTAACTTTTTAAAATCCTAAATCGCTAGAAATTGTCAAATTGCCAGTATCCAGTCAAAAATTCTGATACTTTTCCCCATGACCCTAGCAGGCATCGGTCCTACTGGGCCCCTACGGTTTGCTGACGTGCCGTCGACAACTCGGGCTCAGTCCTTATAGGACGAGCGGACGGCGAGCTATCCATTGCTCGTCGTCCGCAAGCCGACGCCTACGGTAGCTGGAGATTACTCCACACACTACTTCGCTAGCATTACTGCGCTCCGGACCATAGCGGTGACCTTACGCCGGGGCGTGAGAGGTTACCACCGTTGTTTAGGTAGTGCTGTCATAAACTCTGCTAAGCTCTACTTTAAATGTACTACTATGTATGTTGTGTGATAGTAGAATATTATCCCAAGGGATCATACTCCCAGGATAAAAGTATAAGTTATACTCCCAGGATAAAAGTATAAGTTATCCTATGTGCTATTCCAGGTCATGGTCTACCCGTGCACCAAGTTTCATCGAAATCCATTCAGTAGTTTTTGCGTGAAAGAGTAACAAACATTCATACATATAAACTTTCGCGTTCATAATATTAGTAGGATTGTAATCTAGACTTGTTATGAAACATTTTCAGGTGATGATGAAGATTATAAGTATATAAAAGATTACAAACTGGATTGCTCATGTAGCGGTAAGAAAAAAATGGTAAAGATAGCACCTTTATGCCCATGTGAAAATTATAAGCCACCGATGCCACCGATGCCTCCGCTGCCGCCAGTATCAAAAACAACTACTGGACCGAAGCCGGGGACCAGGTCCATGGGCTGCCAGTGCTGTTGTTGTGACGATACCACGACAAAAGATGGCCCGGAGCAAAAAGTGCTAGGTCCCTCTGGAGGTGTGTGCCAAATGGAACCAGGAGGAACTTATTGTCAAGCGGGCCGAATTCGAACACTTACTCCTGCCACTACTACAACCGCTACAACTACTGAAAAAAAAAAAAACTGTGTCTGTAGTGGAGATGTAACTGGTAAACCTGGAAAGAAAAAAGGCTTCTTTTCGTGGAATAAAACTGTGGTTTGTGAATGTCCTCAAGGGGAACCCGAATCTCAGCCCAAATCTGGTTCTAAAAGCAAAACTAAAGCAGAACCAGTACCGGAACCGGAACCGGAACCAGAACTAGAGCCGGAATTTTACCAGTACCAAAATTATCATTATAATTATATTGATGAGAAACAAATTCTGAGACAGAAATCAGATATGACCCAGACACAGTCAGGATTCAGAATGTTTAAAAAGAAGAAACCGCCTGTACAGCCTGAGCCCGAGTTTACAGTGAAAGACGCTGTCAGGTACTACGTAGCTATGAACCCGGATTTTATAAAGGAGTTTTGCCCTCCTCCACCGGAACCTAAAGACTGTCCATGTAGTGAATTTACTATTAACGTACCAGATAAAGTCAGTATTAAGTCAAAAAAATCTCAGAAGAAAAATAATAAAATACAATGCGAATGTACATCCAGCGCGCCCGCACAAGATGTTACTCCTTCTCGTGTAACTCACACTATTCCTCCTACAAGTGCTCCAGCCCCGAGTGGTCCTACCCCAAGTGGTCCTACCCCGCCAGCAGCTCCTGAGGAGCCTGAGCATCCTGAGCGTCCTGTAGATGAGGGTCCCTCAGGAGGATTCAAGTTCACAATAGGAGGCAAAGGTTCTGGATCTAAAGGTCTTAGTGGTGTCTGTTGTTTTGATATGATTCAAAAGACGAACTATCTAAGAAAACATTCTAAATAACTGCGATATAAACACCGTTGTATGTTCAATCGTTTTAAAGAAGCTTGGTAAATATTTTCAATTCAAGACAATACAGTTCGGTAATAGTGTTAACATTTCCCATCGTGTGTGTATTTTGAAACAGTAAAGTTTTTTGGGAAATAATTATTCGTAAGTAAACAAGATTTGGAAACAATTTTGTGTTTTTACTTGTCCTTACACCTTTTAGAAAATAAAATAAGTCGATCTGTCCGCTGATCTGTCTGTTAGTGTGCTTACACTTACTTGGTGGTGGACCAGTGGTTACCGTCCCGACTTACGAGTGGTACGTCTTGGGTTCAACCCCAGGCAGACGTTTTACTTTATGTAATTTATTTCAGCACTACTGCTGTTCGAATTAATCGTTTCCTATGGAGAAGAATCGGCAAAAAACTGGAGTTTCTTGGTTACTCTTTTATAAAAACCGGCCAAGTGCGAGTCGGACTCGGGTACGAAGGAATCCGTGCCGTCCGATGCAAAAAACGGGAAATAAATCACGATTGTTGTATGGGAGCCCCACTTAAATATTAGTTTATACTGTTTTTAGTATTTGTTATTATAGTTGCATCATCTGTGACCACTGTCTAGCTATCACGGTTCATAAGATACAGCCTGGTGAATAACAGACGGACAGCGGAGTGATGGAAAGGGTCGGTCCCGTTTTTACCCTTTTAGTACGAAACCCTAAAAATTATAACATTGTGATATTTTTCAATTATAATATAAATATGAGTAGCTATGAGAGGACAGTGTAGATCTTAATTTTTTATTCAAGTTCGTTTATAAAGTTCAACTTCATTATGGAGAGTTTAAGTTGAACTTTATAAACGATATTGATCACGATAGATCAATCATTGCCGCTTTCTGACAAGTGCGCCTGACAATTATGACCTACAAGCTGCTGCCAGGGGCTTCACCATACTTGCGGGATAAAACGTATCCTAAGTGCTATTCCAGGACATGGTCTACCCGAGTACCAAGTTTCATCGAAATCCATTCAGTAGTTTTTACGTGAAAGAGTAACAAACATCCATACATATAAACTTTAACGTTTATAATATTAGCAGGATTATAAATGATTGTACATTTTATTGTCATTTGAACTACGTACCTACAAATTCAAGTACGTACAGTCAGGGGTCAAAAGTGCAGTTCCACTTTACCAATGCTTTTTTTTTCGGTGGGAAAATCATCTTATGACATCCCCCGCTGTTGGGTGGAGCGGGAGATAGTGTCAGACTTTTACTGGCTAAAAACCCACTCCTGTCCTTTCGTTGCCTTTCGTACCAGGGCCGAGTCTACCTTTCTGAATCAGACCCTTGGCCCCAGTAGGCTTCGACCCTGCTAAGCCCATACAGTTGCTCACATCTCCTTGAGGCGTGCGTGGAACAGCACGCGCCGTCGACGACTTGGGCTCGGCCCGGAAGGTTACGGGACGGTCAGCAAGCCTGCGCCTACGATGGCCGGAAATCGGGATCGGAATCCCGTCGGCGATTGGGGCGTGAGGACCGTTGCCTCACGCTATCGGCCGCCTCCTTTGCTAGCATTACTGCTTCGTAGAAGGAGACGACCGCCTGCCACTCCTCCTCGCTCCGGACCATGGCCTGTACCAAGGCCCGGCGCGAGAGATCGCCGCCGCCGATCGCCCCCACGAGGATACGGCGTTGCTCTGCCCAAGCGGGACACAGCTCCACCGTGTGCTCCACCGTGCCCTACGGGCGGTCTACACAATGGTGACACCCGGGCGTTTCTTTGGCACGAATCCGGTGCAGGAACCTCCTGAACTTACCATGTCTGGTGAGGACCTGCGTCATGCGGAAGGTAAGGACGCCGTGTTGCCTTTCCAGCCAATCCTCAAAGAGGGGACTTATCGCCATAATTATGGCGTGCCCACCTCACCAAAGCTAAAATGTCTAAAATTTCTTTGTAGAAGAGGGTCAATGTTTAATGACTGATTTAATTGGTAGCATAGGATCTAAAGTATTGAATAAACTAGTTGTGGACTATTGAACTTCTACAACAAAGAAATTTTAGACACTAACATCGATAGAGTGCAACTGCACTTTTGATCCCTGACCGTATATATCGCCTTTTAAAAGCCTTCGGATACGGCAAGTTGGTCACCGGCTGATGGCTGCATACTGGCCAACGTCAACTTGAGTCATGTCCATGGATCTTGGGCCCATGGCCGAAATCAGAACATAAGCTATTTATTTTTTTAGAATAACACAATTTCCACAGAATCTTGCACAATTAACAGTGCCACAGAGTCATGTCTAAGGATGTTTTTAATATCGTGCGGATCTCATCACCGCATCAAGAAAAATTCACGCAGCTTGAACCACGCTTGCCTCATCATCATCATCACCATTTCAGCCGAAAGACTGCCACTGCTGGACATAGGCCTCCCCCAAGTGACGCCATAATGAACGGTCCTGTGCGTCTCGCATCCATCGGACTCCCGCAACCGTTACCAAGTCATCGGTCCACCTTGTAGGAGGCCTTCCAACGCTTCGTCTTCCAGTACGTGGCCGCCATTCCAGAACCTTTCGGCCCCAACGGCCATCTGTTCTGCGAGCAATGTGCCCTGCCCATTGCCACTTTAGTTTGGCGATTCTTCGTGCTATGTCGGTAACCTTGGTTCTCTTGCGGATATCTTCATTCCTGATTCGATCACGCAAGGAAACTCCGAGCATAGCCCTTTCCATTGCCCTTTGGGTGACTTTAAGTCTTCTGATGAGGCCCATTGTAAGCGACCACGTTTCGGAGCCATATGTCATCACTGGCAACACGCACTGGTCATAGACTTTCGTCTTGAGACACTGTGGTATATTGGACGAGAAGATACCGCACAGCCTCCCGAACGCTGCCGAGCCGAGTCGGATTCGACGATTGATCTCTTTCTCGAAGTTAGACCTTCCCAACTGGATCGTCTGTCCCAGGTAAACGTAGTCGTCTACAACTTTGAGTGTAGAGTCCCCGATCTTGATAGGAGTGGGTGCTACATGGCTATTTACCATGACTTTGGTTTTGTCCAAGTTCATTTTAAGTCCCACTCTTTCGAAAGCTCTACTGAGGTCACCAAGCATTGTACTGAACTCCTCCGTAGTCTCAGCCATGACTACTATGTCGTCGGCAAATCGAAGGTGAGTGATGTACTCGCCATTGACATTAATGCCTAGCCCTTTCCATTCCAAAACCTTAAAGACATCCTCCATTGCTGCCGTGAACAGTTTCGGAGAAATAACGTCTCCCTGCCTCACGCCCCGCTGCAAGAGGATAGGTTTCGAGGTCTGGTCTTGTAGTCGGACTGACATAGTGGTGTTTTTGTACAAACACTTCAGTACTTCGATATACCGATAGTCAATTTGGCACCGTTGGAGAGACTGCAGTACAGCCCAAGTTTCAATCGAATCAAAGGCTTTCTCGTAATCCACAAACACTAAGCAAGCAGAGAGGCTGATTATACTCCTCAGTTTTCTGTATAACCTGCCGCAGCGTATGTATGTGGTCCACGCTTGCCTACCTGATTAAAACCGTACGATATTAAAACACCCTTACTCACTTGATCTTTTGCGCTATCGATAAACTTTGGTAAAGTTTTATGAATTTTATGCAAAGTGCACAACGCAGACTCTACCATCTAAAAACGAAATAAAAGACGCGCCTGTGATATTTTACGATTTTTTTCTCTTTATTTAAGTACCTACTGGTACCATACCATCCACATCAACAGAGTACTCTGCATCTAACATCTGCTGTCAAAATAATGACATTTGTTAACTTCACCACAGCTTTTCACAGAAAATATTAATAATTTAAGCAAAATAATGTAACGCCTCATATAATTTCATAATATCCAGCTAACAAAATAATTTCAATATAAAATTACGACATGAAAGGTATCGCTAAAAGTATTTTGACAATCACATAGTTGATCAAAGGTAGTTTGCCTCCAGAGATGTGTGCCGAGTGCGAGGATGCGTAACGGAATTTGTTCACCTGTGCGCACATACCTACTCATTCCTCACCCGCATCTCTCTTTTTTTTGTAAATGTAAATACATAGCATAGCAGGGCAGAATGGAAGAAGAAAACGTGTTGCGCCGACCCCAAATAACACGGGACAAGAGCAGGAAGATGATGATGATGAAATACATAGCAATCATTTACTACGCCAAACAAGACAAGTAAAATTCAATGATCCCTTAGTGTTGTTCTGCCTTCGCACGCTACCTCGCACCTAATTGATCGAAAACACACTAACACAATTGTACAACTTTACAATTATTATTTATTATTATTTTCTTACCTTTTATAACGCATGTCTCACATTCTCATACCAACGTTTGTAATACCACGCATTGTTTGTTTGGTTACCAGCTATCCAATGATCGTTTGAGCCGTATCTTCGCGGAAGACTTACACTTCTCTACAAATAGTACTGCCTACGATGTCGTTGGAATAAACACTAGGTACGATCAGGCGTTATTTCTGAACTAACCCCTGACTTTGATGGCAGACACTCTTTATAGTTTAAAACCACTTCAATGGTCGCTATCAAAGTACATACGTATTGCTTTTCATTGAATTCATTGTAGAACTTGTTATATACTAAAGTGAAACTACTGTTTTAGCGATTTTTTTGAGGAATCCATAGCATCCACAAAGCTCACATTGAAAGGAACTGTAGTCATAATAAGCGACAAATAAAAAGCAAACCAAGTTTTAAAAATGTCTGAAATACAAATTTTTCAAACAGAATGGGAAAGAAATCAAATACAAAACAATAAAAAACATAAAGAATTTTATGAAACACAGCCTAATCAAAAAGCATTAGAATGGCTTGAAACACAGACACATCAAAAAGAATGGGAAGTGCATGAAAAAAGAGAAGAAATTAGACAAAAATCTAAAAACGGTGAACCCGTCGTAGTCATAAACCATTTAAATAATAGTGAACATGATATACTGACCATGGTTCATCAAGTCCTTACAAAGAATGAGTTTTCTGATGATTCTTCCATATTTGTGGTAGTACCGTCGGTTGACAATGACGCAGGATACTCTTCTGATCACCGAAATTCTAATGTTTGTATGCAAATGAGTGAAAATCCTTTGACATGGAAAAAAAGAGATAATCCGATAGAACGAGGTAAGTATGTTTGATTAAAAATGTTTTTAAATACCAATTCTTCATTTTTTTTTGAACCTATTGAAAATTTTAGGTATGGTATGATTATACCTGTCTTTTGTAATTTTATACCACAGTTTATAAGTTTCAACATAGTAAATAAACAATAATAATAAAATTTGTAATTTCAAGATCCAAAGCAGCACAGAAATTCTTCTACACATCAAGGTGTGAAACTATTTTCAAAAGGAAAAAGGGTCATTATGGAGGGTTTGCCGACCGACACGTTAT
Organism: Mythimna pallens; assembly: GCA_961205895.1. Lineage (NCBI taxonomy): Eukaryota > Metazoa > Arthropoda > Insecta > Lepidoptera > Noctuidae > Mythimna > Mythimna pallens. The sequence goes on from OY540824.1 coordinate 6,476,194, forward strand.
CATATCACAACAAAGAAGCCTTGTTTGATAGACCGCACCCAAAGCTAAAAGACGATTGGAAAAAAGCAACAAAGAACAAACTATGTCAAATTAGTACACCCAATGAAATTATGAAAGGAATAGGAAACCGGTGCAACGTCGTCAGCGTGGACACGACTGTTGACAGACCGTGTTGCTGCTGTTCTGCCAAGACAAATCAGAATCCTGACTACAGTTCAAATAACAAGCACGTGGCTCAAGTTATATCCAACCTCATTACGCCAATTCTCGATAAAGAAGGTATTGTACTAGTGTATTTAATTTGCGTGTTCACACAATCTAACTGCTTAGCCTTTTCATGGCGTCAGCTTCCAGTCTAACCGGATTCAGCTGAATAACTGTATCTTCAATCTGATAATTATGACCCAATTACTGCTGTCAGGTTTCCTGGCTTCTGCTTATCCGTAAGTCTGTGTAAGATCTTCAAATGGCAGCCGGTATAAACGGTCTATGGTGCTTGCCGAAGCACAGAGGCGTCGTTATATGTTAAGGTTTACGAACTGATCTCGGCAACCATTATTTAAACTTGAAGTATGACCCGTGCTACTGTTAATAATTCCTTGCATGTTCAGCCACAAAACATTATATTTTTTTTTATTATTGATATACCTAACAATTTGTTAACTGGTAGTGTATAATGAATATGTTCAACGTTTATAGGTGTGATTGGCAAACCGTTTTATACAGGATCGGGCATGAACCCGCGGGAATCGATTAAGTCAGAAACGCTACCACCATGCAACAATCCACCGAGCAGACCACATCGAACACCACATCATATCACGGCTCCTTCTCGACAACTTTCCTGCGCCCCCACTCAACAATATACCAGGGCCGTTTCTCAACTCCATAACAGAGCCCCCATTCAACAACTGAGCTGCGCACCCACTCATCATCTTAAATGGTCTTCTGATCAACATAACGCCGAAGCATGCCCCACTCAACATCGTGTGGAAGTTTGCCCCAATCAATACCGTACAGATGCTTCCCCCGCTCAACGTCGTGACGAAGCATGCCCAAATGAAAATGGTGCCGAAGCAGGCCCCCTGTGTCAATGCTCTCCAGAACTACTGCTGAAACTGTTTAAGATAGCAATCAAAGGGGGCGACTGGCAAGGTATGCCGACGTTTGTGTGCGGAGAGTGTCCTGAACCACCACAAACTCCGGCCCCACCTGCTGAACCATCTCCAGGAGATCCATGTTTATGTAATTGTCTATTTATATAGTTTGTATTTAATTTTTTTAAGTAATTAGCTTTGCCCATTGATGTTAGCACTAAGATGCCACCTCCAGGACCGATTTCTTAAATCGTGGCTATGTTATCATCCTACCACGTCATTAAAAACAACTCTTGCATTTATTTCAACTGATTTAACTTTTCAATTGAAGCTGTTTACGTTCCTAAGCATAAATCTCTATAAAAAAAAGCATACACAGAACTTTCTAGTCTGAACACTCTTTTAAATAATAAATAGTAACAATGTGATCTCATTTATTTTGATATGATCACACTAATATTATAAAGGCGAAAGTTTGTGTATGTTTATAAGGTCTTCACGCTGGAATTTTTGAACAGATTTGGATGGGCACACGGATAGTGTTAGGGTCGTGACTTTTTTTTTCGGGTGGTATAATCATCTAATGACATCCCTCGCTATTGGGCGGGGCGGGAGATAGTGTCAGACTTTTACTGACTAAAAACCCACTCCTGTTCCTTCTTTGCCATTGCAATTGCCATGCTTCTACTTGCTGACATCTCCTTGAGACGCGCGTGGAACAGTACGCGCCGTCAAGGACTTGGGCTGGGTTCGGACGGGTACCGGACGATCGGACGGCGAGCTACCCATTGTTCACCGTCCACAAACCCGCGCCTACGGTAGCTGGAGGGTCGTGACTTAGGCTGGCATTTTCGCAGACGAAAGTTTGCTGACGTTAAACCAGTAATGACCGCCTTACCTATCGCTATTACCTCTGACATGTAGTTAACACCACTAAGAAAATCATCGACGTAATATTCCGTGCGATCGACGGAGCTCATGTCTTGGAATAGCACATACGGTACTTTTTAACCGACTTCAAAAAGGAGGAGGTTATATGTTCGGTTGAATGTATGTTTTTTTTTTATGTATGTTCACCGATTTCTCGGTCAATTGTGCACCGATTTTGTAATTTTTTTTTTTGACTGAAAGGTTATGCTTCCGAGTTGATTCCATAGAAATATTGTTATGATCTGATCATGAACTTCGAAGATATGGAACAGAACTCCTCATAGGATCACAGCAAAACCGTCGTAACAAGTAAAATTGCTTTGTTTGTACGTGTACTCGATGACTGACTGAAAATAGAGGGGGAATATATCGAACTAATCTGATGATGAAGCCTGAAGTTAGGCACCGACAACTCTGTAATAAATTAATGTAATCTAACCGTGTTTGGGATTATTAGAAATGTCATGAGATGCACTCTGGCTGTAAGATATTTAAATTTGGCTGAGGGGTACTTTTTAGTGGTGGTACCATAACTAAAAAGTATAAAATAAAAAACATTTCCAAAAAAAATATAACCGACTTCAAAGTAAAAAAAACACTAAAAAGTGCAAAATAACTTATTTCGGAAGTCGGTTTTAAATAACGAAGAGACAAAACTATTATAGAAACACCGAATTCCGAAATTAAAGTTATTTTGCACTTCTCAGTCGTCGGTTATATTTTTTTTGGAAAAGTTTTTTTTATACCGTGAAATGTTCCTATGGGACAATTTTCTACCGTCATCCAGACGAAGCCGCTGGCATAAGCGTCTAGAAAAAATACGTACAAGCTATAAGCGTCTAGAAAAAACAAAAACAATGAAAATACAACAGTTAAAACGTACCGCGACAGCTAAGAAATGCCTTGTTCCAACTGACAATGCGTTGCGATGGGATGAGTGTCATTGATGAGCAAACCGTCAACGACTCGCCGCGCACACGCCGCTTGACGTAGGATCTCGCGTGCAAGAAGACACTGCAAAACTTGTTTAACAAAAGAACTGTATATTAAATTATTTGTTATGGATATGTGGTAATCCATCGCAACTCTAATCGTCTGTTGGTTATCGACTGGCGACGATAGCAGGGCGATTCGCTCACCCACTCACAGGAGGTGGCTCTTAAAATGATCTTAATAACTCTGTTTTTTGGTTAAGTTAATGTATCATAAGCATTTTATATTATTGGTTAATAAAACAACAAATTAGTGAGAAATAAAGGACACTGCTTTCGATCAAAGTAATCATCACCATTTGAAATATTTACAGGTACAGAGCCTGGAGGTCCCGACTGTATAACACCAACAGTTACTGAGGCAACGTGTCCGTGCGATATGGGCTTGTCACCGGCAAAAATGCAAATAGAAATGGGAGAAACGAAGCAAAAACGAGGAAGCATTAGACAAACAAGATTCAATTCTACCGTTGGTACTTCCACTGACCCACAATTAACGCAACGCAAAAAGGGATGGTTTTCATGGAGAAAGAACGTCTGCGAATGTCCCAAAGAGCCCGAGCCCGTGCCCGAGCCTATAATAGAAATAAAGGCACCCGAACCGAAGCGCCCGGATTACGACCCAGAACCATATCTCTCATTGCAATCATATTTCCAGCAAAAAGATATCATTTTATCAGAAGAAATTATGAAAAAAAATTCACTTGAAACTGAAAGAGTTTCAGGATTCAGACTGTCACAGGAAAAAAGACAACCACCTGAGCCTGAAACAGACCTCACCCCTGAGGATGCCATCCGATACTTAGCAATGATGAATCCGGAATTGTTCCAAGCCATCATGGCTGAAGAACAGGTAAATATTGAGTTTTAGCACATCTGAGAATCAGTTGGGCAAAATGATAGGGTCTCTGCATCTCGCATTCTTCGGAAGCCCTTGACCCTCACCACCAGGTCATCGATCCACCTTGTGAGATGGTCTTTCAACGCTGCGTCTCCCGGTTCACGATCGCCAGTCTAGAACCTTTCGGCCCCATCGACCATCTGTTCTGCGAGCCAAGGGGCCCTGCTCACTGCAACTTAGCGAGACCCACAGGACCGTTCGTTATAGCGACACTTAGAGGAGGCCTATGTCCAATACTGGACGTCTTTCGGTTGAAATGATGATGATGATGAAATTATAGGACTGATTATTTTAATATCATATATATTATTACGTACCGGAAGACGTAGCTTTGGTAGGCCTCCTACAAGGTGGACCGACGAATTGGTAATGGTTGCGGGAGTCCGATGGATGCGAGACGCTCAGGACCGTTCATTGTGGCGACACTTGGGGGAGGCCTATGTCCAGAAGTGGACGTCTTTCGGCTGAAATGATGATGATGATGATATATTATTTTATATCGTTACAAGGTTCATGGTATTAGCAGATGACCCCTTAAATGTAAGAACCACACAGTTCAATACCTAATCCTTTTTCATTTAAATTGTAACAGGCCAAGTTAGACGGGACGTATAAACCACCACCCCTTCCGCCCCCCCCTGAGGTTCCGCCACCACCCGAAGGTAAAGAAGCTGGAGGGGCATTTAAAGGTTTGAAGTTCAAAATAGGTGGTAAAGGTTCCGGATCTCAAGGATTGTCTGGTATCTGTTGCTTCGATTTACTAACAGAATCTTTCACAACATGGTGACATATCTTTTCGTAAACCAGTATCACTTAAAAATAACAGAAGTTTTAAGTTAAATTATCGATTGTTATCAAGTTTAATAACCATGTATTTTTATCGTCATAGTTTTTGTTTTTTAACAGCAAGTTCTTTTTGTTTTTACTATGGTAATTTTATTTGTAATATAAAATATAAATCTTACATTATAAACATTTTGTTTGGTTGTAGTGGCGTAATTGGCTGCGGCCGTTCTGTTTAATTAATTAAATCTATATATATAAAAATGAATAGCTGTTCGTTAGTCTCGCTAAAACTCAAAAACGGCTGGACCGATTTGGCTTATTTTGGTCTTAAAATGTTTGATATAGTCCAGGGAAGGTTTAAACGGTGAAAAAAAAAATTAAAAAAACACGAAAAAAAAACCGAATACAACGCCATCTCTAATTAAAATGTAAAACGAATTATGCTATTCTGGTAATGCCAGTAGATGGCGTTATCCTTACTATTATGCGGTACGAAATTCGCCGGGTCAGCTAGTAAATAAATAATAAATGGCTGACCGAAACCAGCTTGGCGTCGCTATGTGCATACCTATTAGTTTCAGCGCTACTTCTGGTTATCATCACGAACTCACAAAGCTATATTATATTTATGCTGACAATTTGTAAAATGAAACGCATGTTACTACGGCACGATTGGCTGCTGTGCTATGCGGCGCGGATTTAATTCCCGCGCGGAACAAATATTTGTATGGCCTATAGAATGATGTTCCGGGTCTGAGTGTATTGTGTATGTGAGCTTACATTTTTGTGAATGCACCCACAATACAGGAGGTATTCATAGGGTAGAGTAACGTCTTCAAAAGAAAAACAAGTGCGAGTCGGACTCGCGCACTGAGTCTTCTGTACAAACTTACTTATGAAAACAGTTCAATTCCCGAATTGAGTTACGAAGATTATTCCGAATCGCAAAAAAAAAAAACAATTTATTACGAAACTACAAATATACAGTTTTCAGATTTTTTCCAATACTTGTGCTATTATAAGACCTTGCTTCATGCAAATTTTCTGGATTCTAGGTGAACGGGAAGTACCCTATGAATTTTGATTCCCTTGTGAGTGTCGAAATATACGTTTTTGTGACATAAACGGCTGTATCTTTTTTTTTCGTTAACACAGAAGTTTGATTTTTTCACAGCTTCATGGAATCGCAGACTGATTATAAGGATTTAATGTCAACTCGATACCTCTACGCGTTCCCGAGATAAAGGGTCTTGTCAGATAGACAGACAGACGGACAAATTCAAATTCAAATTCAAAGCATTTATTTCAAATAAACGATTTACAGGCACTTTTGAAATGTCAAGAAGTCAATCAGTCAGAAAAAATTATGCTAATTGCACATTCCAAAGCGTAGACCTCTATGGAAAAGAATGTGCAAGAAACTCCATGGACACTCTTTTCAATCATGTTTTGCAATTACAAATATCTCTGTTACATGTTTCTTGTCGCTATCATGTGAGAACAATGTCAATAAAGTAAAAATAAAAACTAAATATAGATATTAAAATAGCAACTGGCAGCTAAGAGATGACCAGTCTCAACTGACAGCGCCCGTTCACGGACCTGACGTGAATATTAGCACCACTCAGCTCAACCATTTTGAAGGGAACCGAATGATCCAACACACGCGCCACCATCAGTGAGACATTTGAGTAAGCATGACAAACTCTCAACTGCCATGCTCAATTATGTCAAACAAGTACAATAATAACCTAAAAACCATAAAATAGCTCCATGGTACTCACTCACATTTACAAAATTTGAAAAAAAATGCTTCTACATTATACAATAATATTTTACAAATTAAAAAAAAAACATTAAAGAATAATAATAATAGTTTCAAAACTTATCAATTTGTACACCCCGGTGGTAGTGGAGCTGGACCAGCATTGAGCCAAGCATTTTTATCTTGAATATAATCCTCCAACTTATAATATGCTTGCCCGCATAGTGTGCGTTTAATACAAGATTTAAATTTCGTTTCATTGAGTTCTAATATTTGTGGAGGTATTTTGTTATAACATTTCAAACAGTACCCCATGAAAGAAGAGGCCACTTTAGCCAGTCTGAAACCTGGTTGAACTAATTGATCCCTATTTCTTGTAACATAATTGTGTCTATCGCCTCTTTTGCTAAAAAGATGAAGATTTTTTCTAACGTACATGATGTTTTCATGGATATTATTGACAAGGCACCGTCAATATGTTAATATCCTTAAACAGTTCCCTTAGAGAATCGCACCGATGGAGATTGTAAATAGCTCTGATAGCGCTTTTCTGTAGAATAAAAATTGAGTCGATGTCGAGTCGACAACAAAGTGATAAGGGTTCCATTGTTTCCTTTTTAGGTACAGAACCCTAAAAATCAGATATGAGTACGAATGTGGATAGAGGGCAAGGGAGGCCAAGGAAAAGACAAATGGATTGTGTGAGAAGTGATATGACAGAAAAAAATACATTCAGCCAAACATGGAACCTCCTCCTTTTTGAAGTCGGTTAAAAAGGGAGTTAACGATAGCCGGACGGGTAACAGGACAGAATGGAAGAAAAAAACATTTTACGCTGACCCCAAACAACATAGGACAAGGACAGGATGATGATGAAGTTGATAGTTTGTATTCTTAAGGCCGATCTCAGCCATCATCATCCTGTTGTTCCATGCATCCGTATTCACTGTCATTTCTAGTCACCTCTTTTCTAGCCATACAATCCGTCCATTGTTTTACTTCAGCCCAGTACGGGCGGGTCAGTAGTGGTGGCCTACTGATAACGGCCCCAACTAACAAGTTGTAGGTTGTGGTTTCAAACCCAGCCAGGTACTTTACTTTGTGTAATTTATTTCATAACCTACTCTTAAGGGCTGAAACATTGCGCAGCGGACGCCCACGACGGGCACCCGTTGCGTAACAAAGCGCGTGTGTTCACGCAGATGGTCCCCTTCGCAGAAACCGGATTATTACCAACGCAGTGTAGCAAATTCAACTTTAACGGTGTGCATGTAGTCGTGTTGATAGAGACGTTAATATATTATTACGCAACAAAACAGACGCGGCGCCCGGCTCCCCGCGACTGATGTCCGCGCGGGTCCTCTACGGAGCATTTATGTATTATCTATTCCGTTTGACGTCTGAAGTCCATTATGAGAGTACATCGTCTTTTTTCCATGTTTATTCGCTAGATAGTCCTACTTCCGCTACGTAAATCGACCTCAGCGCCACCCGTGGCCGCACCTGGAACTAACTAACAGCGCAGAGCAAGTCACCATTCCTTTTACATGGTATACCGCCGTTTGCCTGAATTTTATTTACCCTAATATCATTTGCCATAATAGTCAACAGCCATAATATTATACGACGTAATATTCGTTTGCCCTACTCTTATTTGCTATATTAGTCACGTGCTAGAAGCTTTGTTTCCCTTAAAGTCACTTACCATAACATCATTTATCATAATGATTGTAAGCCCTAATTATCACATGCCCTAATTATCACATGACCTAATTATCACATACCCTAATTATCACATGCCATAATTATCATATGCCATAACATTATTTGCCATTGACATTGGGTATGTAACGGTTGTTATATCAGGAGAAACTGGATGCAATCGGGACTTTAGGGCACTCCGACTCGGATAGGTTAGGTTAGAAGGGGATGGCGGGGTTGTGTGAGCGAGCGAATCGGACAGACCACGCCATCCCCTTCGTAGTTATTTTTTTATAAACCACACAGAAGTAGGAGCCCCGCCACCATCAACCATGCATAGAATATTTTAAGGTTTGGCTAGGTCTATTCGCTCGCTTCGCTCGCATTTAAATGTTATGTCTAATAATCATTATGGCGTTTAAATATTATGTTTGATAATTATTATGGCACTTAAAAATATGAAAAACAATACGTATGGCACTCGTATCTTATGGTATCTAAGTTTCGGGCAATTAACAGTATGTCATATGTCTTTTAGGGCAAACAAAACATTCGGGCAAATGAAATTCGGTTAAATGAAATTCGGGAATATGATTATTATGGTATATAATCTTCGTGTAAACAATAGACACCCTTTATCATTGTTGCGTCGTTTTTCATAACGCGCGCATGTCGCTAGATTTTGAATTTAGAAAACACGAACCTTCATATTGTTTAAATTAAAATACTTGTTCTAACTTTCGAGATTAAAGTAGAAAGTTACCGTTTTTATTTTTCCGTTACGTAAAATGATTTCGTTCGTTTTTAAAATGGACGTCGTTAACAACTTTGTGGGCGTTTAAGTAGTCAGTAATCATTAATTACTACTCGGCTCGGTAACGTAGAAGTGTTAATGTACGCATGAATGCGTCTATTGAGTCAAGTTTACCGGATTTGAATTCAAGTTCGAGTGACGATGATGAAGCCTCCGCTTGCGGCGGCGCTGGACCCGATCACAAAATAGGTTTGAAGTACATATCTGGTAAGTCATTTTACTACTTTATTTTGGCCGAATGTTCCTCGTTCGAGTATGGCACCTGCAAATGTTATTGCCGAGCAATTCGTATTTTTCGAGGTACATTTATCATCGTCATATAACTTCAATGAAAACAGTTGACTCTTTGGATTAGAATGGAGAGTAATATCTTGCCATTCCGACGTATACAATGCAGGAATTGGATTAGGATATGAGAATCTTTGGACAATTTATTTGAACCAAGTTTTTGAATTTTTTTTTTCTTCTCTTTTCGGAGTACCTGCCAAAATTTTTAAATCGACATTTTATTCGAACTTTTAAGTTTTAAAATAAAGAAGTTGTAGTACCTCTCGACTACATAAAAACACTCTTCTTTTTGCAATAAAAATAGCCCAGAAAGGATCATCTAATCTCGCAACTCCTGATGATCAAAAGAAAGGGGGGAGCCGAAAATGTACAATTACCAGAAGTAAGATCAGTGAACCTTATAAAATTAATGTCAAATTGATTTCTATGCCTCTGGCTTTATCCGCTATCACCACTTTTGATCGGTGAAAAAGCTACGCCTCATTTTTACAAACGTGCTGAGAGGTTAAGCTTGATCCAAGCCTATCATGAGATGCGAATTTCACAAATAGCACTGTCTTTTCTTCGCATAAGTTAAGAAAGTCAACTGCTACAAATTACATGTCTTCCATTTGGTCATGCCATGGCGCTGGAAGAGTTTCCGTCAGTTCCGGTTGGACTGCCGACGTGTAACGCAGTGCTTGAGCTGCGTAACATTAAATACCTCTGTACCTAGACTGATTGGTCATTGCCTGGTCCTATTTTAAACGAATATACTTAATAATTCTCCAAGCAAGGAGTCCTTAAATCTCATGTATACGTGGGCGACGCCTGAGTGATACGTAGCGTCGCCTCGGCTGGCGTTGCGTGGCACGGGTCTGATGTAGCTCTACAGGTCTGGTTCCTACATATAAGTATCCAAAGTTTTTAAAAATCGTTAGTGCTAAGACTTTCTTAGCAGCTGGCAGATGGATAGTCAAACGGGCGCAAAATCTTAAAGGATATCTCTACTTTATGACCTTTATCCCTTGGGGAAGGTTGCAATGCCGTAGCTCGCAGGAGGTTGCCTCCAAACAAAACTTTGAATTATCTGTATTGACATTTTGACATTCTGAGTAGCTAACAGTCGGACCCTCAAACAGGCGCAACGCCTCAAAGGGTATATTTACTTTGTGACCTTCATCACCCCTTGGGGAAGGTTGTATTGTCGTAGCTTCCATTTAGTTCCTGGAAATTGACGTTATCCAGCTCCAAGAATTTGCCTCCAGACAAAAATTTATATTATCTGTCAATACCTATTGACTTTCTTAGTAGCTGGCAGTCGGACCCTCAAGCAGGCGTAACACCTCAAATGGTATCTTTATTTTGTGACCTTCATCACCCCTTGGGGAACGTTGCATTGTCGTAGCTTGCATTTAGTTCCTGGAAATTGACGTTATCCATCTCCAAGAATTTGCCTCCAGACAAAACTTTATATTATCTGACAATACCTATTGACTTTCTTAGTAGCTGGCAGTCGGACCCTCAAGCAGGCACAGAAATCAGAAATCAGAAACGTTTATTTCAAATAGACCAATTACAGGCACTTTTGGATTGTCAGAATGTCGGTCAGTCAAAAAAAAAATACAAGTGAAGCTAAATTGCACGTTCCAAAGCGTAGATCTCCATGGAGAAGGACGTGCAAGAAACTCCATGGACACTCTTTTAAATCATATTATGAGTTACATAAATCTTGGTTACATATTTCTTGTCGCTTCTTATAGGTGAGCACAATGTAGACAAGTAATAATAATTAAAATAAAATAAAAACTAATTTAAAAATATAGAAATTGAAATTAAGTCACTGGCAGCAAAGATATGACCAGTCTCAACTGACGGCACCCGTTCACGAGCATGACGCGTGCAATAACACGTGCCACCATCAGCGAGACATTTGAGTGAGCATGACAAACCCTCAACTGCCAAGCTCGTAATGTCAAACAAGTTGTAACCTAATGAATATGCTCCATGGTACTTCACATTCACAAAACTTGAAAAACAAAGTGCTTCTACATTATACAATGCTATTGTTTCCAAATACAAAAGGTAATAAATTATCATAAGCTCTATTGAAACAAACAAATAACATAAAATAAAAAATATTTCGAAAACAACAATACAAAAAGGGGAATAGTATCTCTTCCAATATTTATATATATCTAATATATTAAAAAAAAAAACAATTTGAAGGTAAAAGTGGCTGTGGCTGCGGAGCAGGACCGGCATTTAGCCAAGCGTTTTTATCAAGGATATAATCTTCCAGTTTATAATACGCTTGTCTACATAGTGTGCGTTTAATGCATGCTTTAAATTTGGACTCATTCAGTTGTAGAATCTCAACTGGTATTTTATTATAAAATTTTACACAGTGGCCCATGAAAGAACTATGTACTTTAGCCAATCTGAACCGAGGTTGATTTAATTTATTCTTGTTCCTAGTATTAAAATTGTGCCTGTCATTTATCTTAGTAAAAAGATGAATATTTTTACGAACATATATAATGTTTTCATAAATGTATTGACAAGGGACCGTCAGGATATTTATTTCCTTAAATAGTTCCCTAAGAGAATCGCGTCTGCGAAGATTATATATGGCTCTGATAGCTCTTTTCTGCAGAATAAAAATAGACTCTATATCTGCAGCCCGTCCCCATAGCAAAATACCGTAAGACGTTACTTTCATAGTATCATACTATGAAAGTAACTAAAATAAACTAGTCGCGCAGTATCCACATCAGTAAATTGACGGATTTTTCTGACAGCATATGCTGCTGAACTAAGCCGACCTGCCAGAGATGGTAAATGAGGACCCCATTGTAGTCTCGAGTCAAGCGTGATCCCCAGGAAAACCGTATTTTCGACGAATTCGAGTTTCTCCTTGTTCAATACTATGTCGGAGTAATTACTTTTAACATTCGGTAAAGCAAATCTTATGCACTTAGATTTTTTTCCATTTAATACTAAATTATTAACAGTAAACCAGTTTTGGACTTGCTGTAAAGCATTGTTTACGTCATCAAGATTTGTGGAACGTCTATTGATCTTAAAAATTAACGACGTATCGTCAGCAAACAATACAATATGTGGTTGTTTTTTTAATAGATGCGGTAGATCATTTATATATACTAAAAAGAGGAAAGGACCTCATATTGAGCCTTGTGGTACACCCATTTTGACTTTTAAACCCGGAGAATTGACACCGTTTATCTGAACTTGCTGTTGCCTGTCAATTAAATAAGATTTCACCAAGCTGAGTGCAAGTTTACCTAGTCCATAATGTTCTAGCTTTAAAAGCAAGGTTTCGTGATTAACACAATCAAAAGCCTTTGAGAGGTCACAAAATATTCCTATCGCATCTTGGGCTTCTTCCCACGCTGCAAATATATGTTTCAATAAAGTGACACCAGCGTCAGTCGTACAACGTCCATTGGTGAAACCATACTGCTGATCATGAAAGATTTTATTGCTGTTAAAATGGTAAAGCATTTGATTAAGCATAACTTTTTCAAACACCTTACTGAAAACCGGCAATACTGATACAGGTCTGTAATTGTTAGTGTCATTATGGTCACCGGATTTAAAAAGTGGTTTAACTTTACTGTACTTCATTATATCTGGAAAGACTCCTTGGTCCACACATAAATTAAATATTAAAGCTAAGTACGGTGCTATGGTCTCAATTATAGATGTGCATACTTTAACAGACATTCCCCATAGGTCTTCGTTTCGGTTCGCAACGCCTCAAAGGGTGTATTTACTTTGTGACCTTCATCACCCCTTGGGGAAGGTTGCATTATCGTAGCTTGCATTTAGTTACTGGAAATTGACTTTATCCTGCTCTAAGAGTTTGCCTCCAGATAAAGCTTTGAATTGTCAGTCTATACCTATTGACTTTCTTAGAAGCTGGCAGTCAGACCCCCGAGCAGGCACAACGCATTACCATCATTACCCTTCGGAGAAAGTTGCATTGTCATACCTTGTGTAGGTTTGCAGAAAATTTAGGACATGCAAACCAACATCAAGAAGAAGGAAGACCGTGTTTGTAGATTCGCTTAGCAGCCGGCAGTTGGTTCCCCAAGCAGGTCAAGCCTCTTAGGGTATCTCAACTTGCGCCCTTCATCACCTTCCGGGGAAGGTTGTTTGCCGTACGTAGGTACAGCGATTCGCTTAGCAGCCGGCAGTTGATCCCTCAAGCAGGCCAAGCCTCTTAGGGTATCTCAACTTTGCGACCTTCATCACCCTCCGGGGAAGGTTGCTTGCCGTATGTAGCTACAGTAATCGTCTTGGGAGAGGTTCAAGTCATCCGACTAAGTTTGCAGACGAGTTACGCGGACTACTACATTGGCGAGAAAGAAATCCTGAGGACAAAACTGTAAGTAACACCGACGGGCCGTCTGATATCTGTCCCCATGTATTGGGACTGTACAATATAGAACGAGTTCTGCTGAGCGACGTGACTACATTGCACTAACTCTTTTGCCACTTGTGTTTTGTCACCACCGTGCATCTAGGTGAAGTTCATGGCCTACAGCTGGAAACCTGACCAATTCGGTTACGACTCCCTAGCAGGAAACTGGTAAAGTGAGGTTTAGGAAGTTTTGGTTGGTGTAAGAGAAAGTTTCAACACTTATACATCCATATAAAACTGCAGATGGGTGCTGGGACCACCACCCACTCCGTCTGATATAGTCCAGTATTTATCAAATCATTTTTTTAGCTTAGTGTACTGTTCTCACTGACAAAAAAGCTACAGCATCAGTTTCTGATTAACTCTGCAAACATTTCTTTGATTTGCAAATCTACGTACATGCGTGCTACGTGGCGTACTGCTACTAAATTATTGCTAGCATTGAGTCAGATTTCATACTTCGAATCTCTTTGATGGTAACTCAAAATTATTTTGTGGACAATAAAGTTCCAACAGCCTTGCATCCGGAATTTGGCTTTAACTATTTGATTAGAAGTTATTATTTTTCCAGACAGAAATGCTATATTTTTGTAAAGAATATTCATAGATGGTTAACAAAATATCAAAGGTTCCCTGAAAAAATATTTTTTACCTACAACCGAGTCTCGTCAAACAACTAGTACTACTAGTAGATAAAACACTATTTCCGGAATATACACTGTTTCCGGTACTTACCAATGTGGGTCAGCAATTCTATCATGTAACTGTTACGTAGACCGTTAATATATATTTTTAGGAATCAGAAGTGCAGATATTAAAAAAAAAAAACTACGTGACACACAACAAAATAAACAATTCTTTACTTTTAGCTAAAAGAACAAAATAACAATAAATCTAATTAATCTAAGCACAAATCAGTATAAGTCTCACGGCCCTTGAACGATGTTCCCGCCACGCCAATGACACCTGTCAAAAAAAATGCCAGAGAAAGTAGTGCGCGCACCGCTTTCATAGACTCTTCGCTGTCATTCCTTATTTCCATCCTAACACGGCCTTTCCTGATACCAAGTCGTCCTCGACTTGATCTTCTTGGGGTGCACCTGTAGTGCGATGATGCTGGTGCGCCTATACTGCTCCTGTTTCGGCATCCAAGTTCGGCATGTATAGTCCTGAAGGCTCAGGTGCCGGCTCATTGGCTTCGAGGTGGTCTGGGTCACTCTGAACCTCATCAGTTTCATTATCGGTGTTGGGCGACATACGCCTTTGCAGGAAAATACACCGTTGGGCGACTGACACCATCGATGGGGAACACATCCCATTGTTGGGCGACTAACACCATTGGGACAAACCCGTATGTTGGGCGACTAACGCCATTGGGACAAACCCGAATGTTGGGCGACTAACGCCATTGGGACGAACCCGCATGTTGGGCGACTAACGCCATTGACGCGGAACACGTCCCATTGTTGGCCGGCGCACGCCTTTGGGGGAAACACACCCGAAGCTGGGCGGCGCACAGCTTTAGGACCACACCCTATCTATTTCTGTGGAGTTGAGCTGCTAGTTCTTCGTAGTATATTTCTTTCCCTTATATAATTGACTGCTTCGCATTAATCTGAACTTCTACCACCATAGTTATTCAAGATGGCGCCTCTAGATGTTGCTAGAGTTGAATTTATATATTTGGGTCTATGGCTTCGCGTTCTTCGCGACAGCTCGGTCGTACCTGACCCAAGCTTATCAACCTACCTAGATATTCGACCTCGGTAGTCAGGAAAGAACATTTCTTTAGATTTATTGAGAAGCCTGATTTAGTGAGCGTTTGGAGGACTCTTTGGAGCAAGGCAATGCCGTCCTCTATGGTATTACTTAATAAAATGATATCGTCATTATATACTAGAACGTTTCCAGTAAAGTAAAGTACGCCGAGCGTATTCGGCATACGTAGTAAATTTGTCGAATGTTGTGTGCATTGTTTCTGAAATGAAATATTAGCATAGTCTAGCTTCCGAGGGCAGAGGGGTTTGAATTCGAGCTTAAAGCTTGAACAAGTTCGATCGTTGGTGACCCATTCGTTTAGCTAAACTTTAGCGTCGCCCCTAGGGCAGGAAGCTACTCGCGACAAATATTCGTAGTCGCTCCAACCGTTCGCGGTAACTGCGAGGTCCACTTCATCACACCATGCGTCAATATCGTGTATGTTCGGATCGAAATTAGACACGTAGTAGCTGTGCGAAGCTGCAACGCTGCTGCTGCTGCTTTCGCAAGCATGGTTACAGTAGACGCAGCATCAGAGCCGCAATCAATTGGATCGTTCGTACAAATAGTCGTTGAAAAACCCTCGGAGGTACGAACTCGTTGTGGAACATCGCTCAAGTCTGCGGGACTACGAGATTGCAGTGACCTTACGTATCGGCTTTTGCAAATTATTAAGTGTGGACGTTACATTCGTACTGGTATGCTCGATAGCGTTAATCCTTGTCATAATATTACTAAGGGTATCTTGTAACGAAACAACTGTTTGTATGAGGCGTTACCGATGGGCACATAGCGCGCGAGGGTGTTAATATAGATAGAGATCTAGAAACGCGGCGGTCACGAACACCACGACGGCGATAATACGAACTATCCTTGGAGTCACTACGTTCCCGACGGCGGCTCCTTAGTGATCTATGACGCGACCTATTTATGGTTTCACTGATAATGGACTCTTCTCGCGAAACACGTTCAGATCGTCCTCGTGAAGGACGACGTTCATGATTTTTAGGTGTATTTAGCACAATAGTTTGATATTAAATCACACACACGTAAAATATCAACAATGAGAGAGGTATTTTTAATATTTTGTTCTTTAAATGTTTTAGAAGTAATTTAGTGGGCAATTTAGGTGTCCTTTATCCCACTTCTGATTTTAGGAATCAGAAATGCAGATATTTAAAAAAAAACTACGTGACACACAACAAAATAAACAATTCTTTACTTTTAGCTAAAAGAACAAAATAACAATAAATCTAATTAATCTAAGCACAAATCAGTATAAGTCTCACGGCCCTTGAACGATGTTCCCGCCACGCCAATGACACCTGTCAAAAAAAATGCCAGAGAAAGTAGTGCGCGCACCGCTTTCATAGACTCTTCGCTGTCATTCCTTATTTCCATCCTAACAATATATTCAAACTAAAGTCTACTTTATAACTTTTGCAGTAACAAACTTTTACGAAATATCAATGCAGTCCTGTTAAACACCGATTTCATTAATAGAACGAAATCAGTTTTATTATAGATAACTAAGCAATGCTGATTTCTGTTGTGTCCTATATTCTTTCTTATACAATTATAGGAATATTGTTCACATTGTTGCGTTTTACTAAGCAAGCCACCAGGATATAACAAACAGATCTCTCATAATGGACTTCGGACGTCAAAGCAATATTCGTAACACATTAAAAAGTTAACCGCCTGCTTGAAAGAGGAAACCAAATAAAGTTGAGCTCGAATGCGGACGCTCAGCGTATGAAAGAACGACCACTTGGAAACCTCTTTAATGAATCTATTATGCAAGGAGTACGGAGTATGAAGTACGAATACTTCAAATCGTAGGTAGAAATCAATCTTGGTTGGGAGGCACCTTGAATTCGATGCTCTCCAAGCACTACTGTCTATTAGTTTTTCACCAGAAACGTAATAAGCGTAACGGTGGATGAGTATTTTGCTCTCATATTTTCTTGCCAGTTTGCTTAGCTCGAGTGCAAAAGTGTTAAATGAAGATTGCTAAGCTACATTCCTTCAAATACTTCGGCGACACTAAATAGATAAACAGTTTTTATTTTTTATTTTGAATGTTACAAAAATTGTAACATGAAATTAGGAAAGAAAAGAAAGAAAGAAAATCTTAGGGAACGGTATCCTGCGATACAGGGTTAACAACAACAACAGGGGTAACAGTGATACCTGTTTGCAAATAAATGAATTATTATTATTAGACATCTCTAAAGTGAATACCTAAATAGATTGAATAATAGAGAAGGTGTGAATAACGGGTCATTAACGCAAGTACAGACATTGCCCTACTTCAGGAGGATCTCAACTCTGTACAGGATTGGTGTACTAAAAATCGCATGTTTCTTAATGTCGATAAATGTTTTCATATAACATTCACGAAAAAACATCTTGCGCGGACTTCTTCTTATTCGCTCAATGGTAGAATGCTTCAAAATGTTGACAAAATCCGAGACTTAGGTATTCTCCTTGACAATAAGCTTACTTTCATACCTCACATTGACTCTATTGTTTCCAGAGCTGCTAAAACACTGGGATTTATAAAAAGAACATGTTATGACTTCAAAACCATCCAAAGCTTAATCGTACTTTATAATTCACTTGTACGATCTATCTTGGAATACGCGTCACCCGTTTGGAATCCTAGTTATGGTACACATGTGAATCGCATAGAGAGGGTCCAAAAAAGTTTCACACGCTTTAGTTATGTGATTGGTGTGCGGTATAAATGAACAAACAAACTCACGTTTGAAGGTCCGCAAGTCCTTACATAAATAGAAGAAGAAGGCACAATAGGGGAGCGTAGTAGTACAAGCACAAACGACTACACGCTATCTGAGGTACAAATCTAATAGCTGTCCTCAGGACGCTGATTACTCGCAAAGGCTAAGTCACTTTAAAATGATAACTTTAAAACAGCGAAGGCAAACTAACGATCTGATTTTGCTTCACAAAATCATCAATGGATCTATACAAGTTCCGAATCTTCTCGACGAAATAAATATATCTGTTCCTCGCCACGCTTCACCCAGAACTGTACGCATCCTAGATGTGTTCACTCCATTCCCGGCAAGAACTAACCTCGGACATTTGGCACCAATGAATAGATTGATGAGGACGTATAACGATCTCCATTCACCTTCCAATGGCGTTGACATCTTTGCTGGCAAGCTTTTGGAATTTCGTAAGCATTTGCTATTGACCCACAGTGGTCACCATTAATATGTTGAGTACCACACTAGATTTAATTATTTTACTTGGATTTGTTTTTGTTTCTTGTAGTTTCGTTTGTTTTTTTTTGAGCCTTTACAATAATACATAGGCTAGTAAGACTTGAAATTTATAATAATGCTGTGCACACTTGTAAGTGACAAATTCACTCTAGATTTTAAGTTTGATTGTTGTTTATAAAAATGTTTTAGTGAATAAGTCGTTGGTGTGCCATAAATAAATAAATAACAATCTGATTACTTTATACATTCTCGAGGAAACGGGACTTTTAGTTCCGGGAGGGACGGGGGGACATCTCTAAAATAAATAACTAACATTTCTTTACACGATTGATCCAAAAAATGAGAGTATCTAATGTTGAGTTTAAACTCAACGAGAAAAAAGCCGCGAGCCACAGCTAGTGTACACTATAGTGATTTACCATACACTACCTTGTGGAACACCATAATTAATTTTGCGTTTGTTTTACATTGTTTTTCTTATTGTAAGATCACTTCCATTCTTGGATGGTTAATGTGAACTATCGGTGAGTCACCAACGAATAACTTGGCCTATAGTTGATAATCTTGTCGTATGTTGCTGAAGCATCATTGGCAACCATAGCAGAACAAGTAGTTTGTTTGCTGATGACGTTCCAGCTTAACGCATAAAAGGTAACGCTAAGCGGGCTTAATGAAATCTGTATTCTTCTTCTTTCATGTCTCAAATCTAGTCCGACTAAAATTTAGCCACCTGGATAGCTCTGTCGTTGACCTCCTCGTATAAGTCGTGAATAGTGCAGGAGGATGTGCATGCTGGGCTGGAAAGGAGGTGACGCATATCCTGTAAAGGGGCTTCACACTGGCACTGTACTTGTGATGAGTCAAGAATACCCCATTTGCAAGATTAGAATTGTCCAGATTCTATCTCTGCAGCGGCCAACCTGAGCCCGCAATATTAACATTTCTAATACCGCAATTAGACACACGATAGAAAAACAATGAGAGAGCGAACGCCGGCTTACGTTTGGGGTTTAATGAATTAATCGTGGTTGATCAGTTCCGTCTTCTTTTCTGTAAATTATCTGTGGAAACGAAAACGGATAAATTATCTGTGGTCGGTATAGATATGCCACAAATTTTATGAAATTCAATAAATAAAAAACACTGCTAACACAACATAAGAATATTTTTGGTATAAAATTTGTTGATGATACATATAGCCAGAGAATTGAGTTCATTTAATATTTGGTATGACAGGTATGTGAAAATACTTTTGTGTTGCTAAACCAAGAAGTTAGAAACGGTTATTGCTATATTACGCCGCTTTGATTTCTTTACTTCACATGCCATACTGCGGCAGGTGGTTTAACGAGGCTGCAGCTTATCATTGGTGGCAAATATCTTGAATCTGGTGTTAGATAGTCCGATATCAATAGCCTGCAGTACCGCGCCTAAGCGTGACAATCACTGCCACAGAAAAGTGCAAAAAGTGTTGGGTGGTCACTTGAGGACAAATTAACGAATTATTTGTATATCTAATTTACTCTGTGGCGCAATGTTTTATTTATCGGTAAGAAGACAGAGTAGCACCGTTCAGGCCGCTTCATTAGATCGCACAAAAAACCCCTATATTTACTATACTCTATAAATAAAAGTATAACATCTTTCCGGTCAAGCACTGCTAGCGCCCAGTAATGGGCACCCTAAGACGCTAGCGGGACTTGGCCGGTGCAAACGGCTCGAAATTATTGGAATTCTATTTGTCACAGTTTATTTATGTATATTTTTTAAATATATAAAAGGAGAAACTGACTGACTGACATGTCAAC
This sequence comes from Mythimna pallens, assembly GCA_961205895.1. Classification (NCBI taxonomy): domain Eukaryota; kingdom Metazoa; phylum Arthropoda; class Insecta; order Lepidoptera; family Noctuidae; genus Mythimna; species Mythimna pallens. The sequence continues at coordinate 6,496,714 of OY540824.1, forward strand.
GCACAGCTAGAACTACTGGGACTAGAAACCTGAAATTTTGCACAAGTTTTCTTATGACGTAGGCGAGCACTAAGAAAGGAATTTTCAAAATTCACCCCCTAAAGCCAAAGCTAGGTCCAAAGTTTGTATGGAGAAACCTACTATCTCGCGGGCGACGCCGCTGGCAGAACCTAGTTTAAGTACATAATTTTTAATATCATGGTGGACTTATCAGAACGTCACATACGACTGACGTAAAACTACAAAATTGCTTTACAAATAATAGTAGGTATTGTTCAGACTGCATGTAGTATATGGAATTGAAGTAAAGCAATATTTTCTATGTAGTCCATGGAAATTTGGCCAGATCAGCTTTACTCTACTAGCCCCATCGCAACAATCAATGATACATCGTCCTCATAGGAATGGTCAGTTTTGCCTTGGTTGCCAAACACACACTTGGTTGTTTAACACGGAGATCAATGATATTGATTCCACTATATAGGGACACGCAGATGCTAATGCGACTATAAAAAATAATATGTAATAAGAAGTTCATTGATTTACAGCATTCGAAGAGCTGACCAACACCTTTCAAGCTGAAATTTCTGACGTCAAAACTTTAAAATAGATTGTATATTAGTTTTCACCCATACCAAGCTAAGTCAAAATACAAGATCGGCAATTTGAATACATAAACCTTTGAAGTAAGATATTTTTTATTAAACGAAAACCAGATATTTTAATAATTATGTTATTAAGGCTCAGTTGATTTCATTTATTGCTGTTGTTATTTAGTTTTAGCTGCGGAAAATCAAAATAAAAATACATCCGACTTCAAAGAAATGAAAATTAGCTTTGATTCCTGAAGTCTGTGTTTCTGGTTTGTTTACTTATTTTGTTGACACAAGATTCCAAATTCCGAAATTAAAGTATTTTTTTTAATATATGTAGCCGATTTATTAATATCTATTGACCTATTCCTTCATATTTTTGCAGCACAAAATATACGAAGAATACACAATCCCATAGTGCACATAATTGTAAAGATCACTCAATGCACAATGAAAATGCCATAGAATGTATTTATGGTATTTATGACATACTGATTTAAAATAATGAGTATCTATTTTTTTGTATTCGGAAAACGAGTCTTAAACTCAGAATTGTTTTCAAAGCCGTGATTCAATAAGTGCAAAAAATGAATATGAGAGATTTTAGAGATATATACGACAAAAGTTCACACAGGTACAATAAACTGTCTTGTTTTAATCAAGAAAACAGTCCAAGTCATGGCGAAAACGTGAACATAATAATTGTAACTAGAAAAAGGTTGAAAAATCGCAAAAAGCAAAATGTATTCATACAGGCTCAACAGCCCAGAGATGCTTCTCGTTTATCAAGGTTCAGCAAATATAAGAAACAAGGTTCGATTACGAGACGCTCAAGCATGCCTGAACTAAATGAATGTACCAAGCCTAATCCACCACGAAACAAAAGCAGGCTAGGAAGGGATGCAATACAAAACAAATACAAACTAAGCCCTTTTTATTCAAAATTTATCGTAAATGTAGTTTCTGAACATCGGTTTGACGAACGTTTAAACCCATTTTACTATCCTAGACCGACAAAATTGAAAGTCTATAGGTGTGAAGTAGGTGGTGCAGAAGACAATTGTTGTTGCTCATGTAACTCTGATGCCATGTTTGAAATTATGAAAAGTTTATACGAATGTTATAAAAAAAGAGATTGCAGAGACTGTAAGTGTATATTATGTAGTCATTTACCAAAAGACAAGCTGAAGTTCTCAGAAAAAGAAATACTTTTAAGAGAAAAAGCTATGAAAGGTGAGCCGCTTCCTGAAGGTAAAACGACATCAGAAATCAAACTAATTAACAAGGTTCGCACCGATCTTGGTGTACCTGTCGAACCTAAAACTAAAGAAATCAGAGATAAGCACGAAGAAGCAGCTAAAGCTGGTAAATTACTGCCGTTAGAAGGCAAAACACCAGCAGAGAAAGAGAAGATATTACAAGATCTATTTGATATGGGTATACCATTACCAAAAGGACGAACAAAATCAGAAAAAGCTCTAATAGCCAAAATAAGTGGCACAACACCAAGCGACGTTATATCAGTGGCCTTATCTCCTTCAGAGCAGCTGCGTAGAGCAAAAGCAGAAGGATTACTAACTCCACTCAAAGGCAAAACACCAGAAGATAGAGAAAAAATTCTAAAGGGACTAGCTATGATAGGTTTGCCTCTGCCTGAAGGTCAATCACCATCGGAAAACAAACTCATTGAGAAGGTTCGCACCGACTTGGGTCTACCAATTGAACCCGCAACTAAAGAAATTAGAGACAAACATGAAAAAGCATCAAAAGCTGGCAAACTACTGCCATTGGAAGGCAAAACACCTGCACAGAAAGAAAAAATATTAAAAGGTCTACATAATATGGATATTCCCCTGCCAGTGGGTCGGACCCCATCAGAGAAATCTCTTATTGCCAAAATAGCAGCAAGTCCACGTGGCTCTTCAAAGGCGTCATCAGCGGCCTTAGCGCCTTCGGAGCAAATACGTAGAGCCAAAGCAGAAGGATTAATGACTCCGCTTAAAGGCAAAACACCACAACAAAGAGAAAAAATCCTAAAAGGACTAGCTATGAAAGGTTTACCTCTTCCTGAGCCACAAACGCCATCAGAAAAAAAAATAATCAAAAAGGTTCGCACCGATCTTGGTGTTCCTGTTGAACCTAAAACTAAAGAAATTAGAGAAAAACATGAAGAAGCTGCTAAAGCTGGCAAACTACTGCCTTTAGAAGGAAAATCACCAGCCAAAAAAGAAAAAATATTAAGAGGTTTACATAATATGGGTATTCCATTACCAGTGGGTCGGACACCATCAGAAAAATCTCTTATTGCCAAAATAGCAGCAAGTCCTCGTAGTCCCTCAAAGGCATCATCAGTGGCGTTTTCGCCTTCGGAGCAAATGCGTCGAGCCAAAGCAGAAGGGTTACTGACTTCACTAAAAGGCAAAACACCAGAACAAAAAGAAAAAATTATGAAAGGTCTAGCAATGAAAGGTTTACCTCTCCCTGAGGTTCAATCACCATCAGAAAAGAAACTTATTGACAAGGTTCGCGCCGACCTTGGTCTGCCTAAGGATCCCACTACCAAATCGATGAAAGAGAAATACGACCAAGCAGCTAAAGCTGGGTTACTTCAACCACTGGAAGGAAAGACGCCAAAACAAAAGGAAAAGACATTAAAAGGTCTACGTAATTTGGGAATTCCATTACCAGAAGGACGGACACCATCGGAGAAAGCTTTAATAGAAAAAGTCAAGGCTTCACCTCGTACCGTCATCTCACCATCAGAGCAGCTACGTATAGCTAAAGCAGAAGGATTATTGACTCCACTCAAAGGTAAACCACCAGAACAAAAAGAAAAAATTCTAAAGGGACTAGCTATGAAAGGTTTACCTCTCCCTGAGGGTCAGTCACCATCAGAAAAAAAACTCATTGATAAGGTTCGCGCCGACCTTGGTCTACCTAAAGATCCCACAACGAAATCTATGAAAGAGAAACATGAACAAGCAGCTAAAGCTGGTTTACTCCAGCCTTTGGAAGGAAAGACTCCAGCAGAGAAAGCAAAAGTATTAAAAGGTTTACGTGATTTGGGAATTCCATTACCTGAAGGACGAACACCATCAGAGAAAGCTCTCATAGGAAAAGTCAAGGAATCACCTCGTTCAGTTGTAGCACTGTCTGAGAGGTTGCGTAGAGCTAAAGCTGAAGGTCTACTGACTCCACTCAAAGGCAAACCACCAGAGGAAAAAGAAAAAATTGTAAAGGGACTGGCTATGAAAGGTTTACCCCTCCCTGAGGCTCAGTCACCGTCAGAAAAAAAACTCATTGACAAGGTTCGGGCCGACCTTGGACTACCTAAGGATCCCACCACAAAATCTATGAAAGAAAAATACGAACAAGCTGCTAAAGCTGGTTTACTTCAACCTTTGGAAGGAAAGACTCCTGCAGAGAAAGCAAAAGTATTAAAAGGTTTACGTGATATGGGAATTCCATTACCTGAAGGACGGACACCATCAGAAAAAGCTCTCATAGGAAAAGTCAAGGAATCACCTCGTTCTATTATAGCACTGTCTGAGAGGTTGCGTAGAGCTAAAGCTGAAGGACTACTAACTCCACTTAAAGGCAAACCACCAGAGGAAAAAGAAAAAATTTTAAAGGGACTAGCTATGAAAGGTTTACCTCTCCCTGAGGCTCAGTCACCGTCAGAACAAAAAGTCATTGACAAGGTTCGGGCCGACCTTGGACTACCTAAGGATCCCACCACAAAATCTATGAAAGAAAAATACGAACAAGCGGCTAAAGCTGGTTTACTTCAACCTTTGGAAGGAAAGACTCCTGCAGAGAAAGCAAAAGTATTAAAAGGTTTACGTGATTTGGGAATTCCATTACCTGAAGGACGGACACCATCAGAAAAAGCTCTCATAGGAAAAGTCAAGGAATCACCTCGTTCTATTGTAGCACTGTCTGAGAGGTTGCGTAGAGCTAAAGCTGAAGGACTACTGACTCCACTTAAAGGCAAACCACCAGAGGAAAAAGAAAAAATTGTAAAAGGACTAGCTATGAAAGGTTTACCTCTCCCTGAGGCTCAGTCACCGTCAGAACAAAAAGTCATTGACAAGGTTCGGGCCGACCTTGGACTACCTAAGGATCCCACCACAAAATCTATGAAAGAAAAATACGAACAAGCTGCTAAAGCTGGTTTACTTCAACCTTTGGAAGGCAAGACTCCTGCAGAGAAAGCAAAAGTATTAAAAGGTTTACGTGAGATGGGAATTCCATTACCTGAAGGACGGACACCATCAGAAAAAGCTCTCATAGGAAAAGTCAAGGAATCACCTCTTTCGGTTGTAGCACTGTCTGAAAAGTTGCGTAGAGCTAAAGCTGAAGGATTACTGACTCCACTGAAAGGCAAACCACCAGAGGAAAAAGAAAAAATTGTAAAGGGACTAGCTATGAAAGGTTTACCGCTCCCTGAGGCTCAGTCACCGTCAGAACAAAAAGTCATTGACAAGGTTCGGGCCGACCTTGGACTACCTAAGGATCCCACCACAAAATCTATGAAAGAGAAACACGAACAAGCTGCTAAAGCTGGTTTACTTCAACCTTTGGAAGGCAAGACTCCTGAAGAGAAAGCAAAGGTATTAAAAGGTTTACGGGATTTGGGAATTCCATTACCTGAAGGACGGACACCATCAGAGAAAGCTCTCATAGGAAAAATTAAAGCTTCACCTCGTTCTATCATATCACCTTCTGAGCAGCTGCGTAGAGCTAAAGCAGAAGGTTTACTAACGCCACTCAAAGGAAAATCACCAGATGAAAAAGAAAAAATTGTCAAAGGATTAGCAATGAAAGGTTTACTTCTCCCTGAGGCTGAATCACCATCAGAAAAAAAACTTATTGACAAGGTTCGTGCCGACCTTGGTCTACCTAAGAATCCCAAAACGAAATCTATGAAAGAGAAACACGAACAAGCGGCTAAAGCTGGTTTACTTCAACCTTTGGAAGGAAAGACTCCTGAAGAGAAAGCAAAGTTATTAAAAGGTTTACGTGATTTAGGAATTCCATTACCTGAAGGACGAACACCATCAGAGAAAGCTCTCATAGGAAAAGTCAAGGAGTCACCTCGTTCTATTATGGCACTGTCTGAGAAGTTGCGTAGAGCTAAAGCGGAAGGACTATTGACTCCGCTCAAAGGCAAAACACCTGAGGAAAAAGAAAAAATTGTTAAGGGACTAGCCATGAAAGGTATACCTCTTCCTGAGGCTGAATCACCATCAGAAAAAAAACTTATTGACAAAGTTCGCGCCGACCTTGGCTTACCTAAAAATCCCAGAACAAAATCTATGAAAGAGAAACACGAGCAAGCAGCTAAAGCTGGCTTACTTCAACCTTTGGAAGGCAAAACCACTGCAGAGAAAGCCAAGATATTAAAAGGTTTACGTGATTTGGGAATTCCATTACCTGAAGGACGAACACCATCAGAAAAAGCTCTCATAGCGAAAGTTAAAACTTCATCCCGATCTGTTATTGCACCTTCTGAGCTACTGCGCAGAGCAAAAGCGGAAGGATTACTGACTCCACTCAAAGGCAAATCACCAGAACAAAAAGAAAAAATTCTAAAGGGACTGGCTATGAAAGGTTTACCTCTCCCTGAGGGTCAATCACCATCAGAAAAAGGACTTATTGACAAGTTTCGCACTGATCTTGGCCTACCTAAGGCACCCACCACAAAATCTATGAAAGAGAAACACGAGCAAGCAGCTAAAGCTGGCTTACTTCAACCTTTGGAAGGCAAAACCCCTGCAGAGAAAACAAAAGTACTAAAAGGTTTACGGGATTTGGGAATTCCATTACCAGAAGGACGGACGCCATCAGAGAAAGCTCTCATTGCAAAAGTTAAAGCTTCACCCCGTTCTGTCATAGCGCCTTCTGAGCAGCTGCGTAGAGCTAAAGCAGAAGGTTTACTAACGCCTCTCAAAGGGAAATCACCAGAAGAAAAAGAAAAAATTGTCAAAGGACTAGCAATGAAAGGTTTACCTCTCCCTGTGGCTGAATCACCATCAGAAAAAAAACTCATTGACAAAGTTCGCGCCGACCTTGGCCTTCCTAAAGATCCTACGACGAAATCTATGAAAGACAAATACGAACAAGCAGCTAAAGCTGGCTTACTCCAGCCATTGGAAGGCAAAACCACTGCAGAAAAAGAAAACACATTAAAAGGCCTACAAGATTTGGGAATTCCTTTACCTGAAGGACGGACACCATCAGAGAAAGCTCTCATAGCAAAAGTTAAGGCTTCACCCCGATCTAGTTTGGCACATTCTGAGCAGCTACGTAAAGCTAAGGCAGAAGGATTGATGACTCCGCTCGAAGGTAAAACACCACAAGAAAAAGAAAAAATTCTTAAAGGACTAGCTATGCTAGGTTTACCTCTGCCTGAAGGTCAATCACCATCGGAAAATAATCTTATTAAAAAGGTTCGTGCCGATCTTGGTCTACCTATTGAACCTAAAACTAAAGCAATTAGAGACAAACACGAAAAAGCAGCAAAAGCTGGCAAACTTTTGCCATTAGAAGGCAAAACACCTGCACAGAAAGAAAAAATTTTAAAGGGGCTACATAATATGGGTATTCCACTGCCAGTGGGACGGACGCCCTCTGAAAAATCTCTAATTGCCAAAATCGCTGCAAGTCCTCGTAGGCCTTCGAAGGCGTCATCACTGGGTTTGTCGCCTTCGGAACAGTTGCGTAGAGCAAAAGCGGAAGGATTGTTAACTTCTCTCCAAGGCAAAACACCTGACGAAAGAGAAAAAATATTAAAAGGACTGGCTATGATAGGTTTACCTCTTCCTAAAGGTCAATCACCATCTGAAAATAAACTCATTCAGAAGGTTCGTACCGACCTTGGTCTACCTATTGAACCTAAAACTAAAGAAATTAGAGATAAACATGAAAAAGCAGCCAAAGCTGGCAAACTTCTGCCATTAGAAGGCAAAACACCTGCACAAAAAGAAAAGATTTTAAAGGGGCTACATAATATGGGTATTCCACTGCCAGTGGGACGGACGCCCTCGGAGAAATCTCTAATTGCCAAAATCGCTGCAAGTCCTCTTAAGCCTTCGAAGGCGTCATCATTGGGTTTGTCGCCTTCGGAGCAATTGCGTAGAGCAAAAGCAGAAGGATTGTTAACTTCTCTCCAAGGCAAAACACCTGACGAAAGAGAAAAAATATTAAAAGGACTGGCTATGATAGGTTTACCTCTTCCTGAAGGTCAATCACCATCTGAAAATAAACTCATTCAGAAGGTTCGTACCGACCTTGGTCTACCTATTGAACCTAAAACTAAAGAAATTAGAAATAAACATGAAAAAGCAGCCAAAGCTGGCAAACTTTTGCCATTAGAAGGCAAAACACCTGAACAAAAAGAAAAGATTTTAAAGGGGCTACATAATATGGGTATTCCACTGCCAGTGGGACGGACGCCCTCTGAGAAATCTCTAATTGCCAAAATTGCTGCAAGTCCTCTTAAGCCTTCGAAGGCGTCATCATTGGGTTTGTCGCCTTCGGAGCAATTGCGTAGAGCAAAAGCGGAAGGATTGTTAACTTCTCTCCAAGGCAAAACACCTGACGAAAGAGAAAAAATATTAAAAGGACTGGCTATGATAGGTTTACCTCTTCCTGAAGGTCAATCACCATCTGAAAATAAACTCATTGAGAAGGTTCGTACCGACCTTGGTCTACCTATTGAACCTAAAACTAAAGAAATTAGAGATAAACATGAAAAAGCAGCCAAAGCTGGCAAACTTTTGCCATTAGAAGGCAAAACACCTGCACAAAAAGAAAAGATTTTAAAGGGGCTACATAATATGGGTATTCCACTGCCAGTGGGACGGACGCCCTCGGAGAAATCTCTAATTGCCAAAATTGCTGCAAGTCCTCTTAAGCCTTCGAAGGCGTCATCACTGGGTTTGTCGCCTTCGGAGCAATTGCGTAGAGCAAAAGCGGAAGGATTGTTAACTTCTCTCCAAGGCAAAACACCGGACGAAAGAGAAAAAATATTAAAAGGACTGGCTATGATAGGTTTACCTCTTCCTGAAGGTCAATCGCCTTCAGAAAATAAACTCATTGAGAAGGTCCGTACCGACCTTGGTGTTCCTGTTGAACCTAAAACTAAAGCTATTAGAGATAAACATGAAGAAGCAGCCAAAGCTGGCAAACTACTACCACTGGAAGGCAAAACACCTGCACAGAAAGAAAAGATCTTAAAAGGTTTACATGATATGGGTATTCCATTACCCATAGGACGGACGGCATCGGAAAAAGCACTTATAGACAAAGTAATGGCAGGTCCTGCAGGAAAACAAGCAGCAGGAATAGCTACAGAGTATGAAGAAATTCAAAAAACAACAAAATGCGACCGTGGCTGTGGCTGCGACAAAAAGAAAATCAGATTTAAACACAGTTACGTTAAAATCAGAGTGACCTCTCCAGATATGAGTTCTTTCTGCGATTGCCCCGATGAATGTCTTCCAGGCATAAAGGGCGGTGTCTTCATTGACAACGATGGTATACAAGTTACCGTAGGGAGTGCTGTTGGTGTACCATCATTAACAACGGAGTATTACGATCGCATACCAATTGATAAAAGTTTATCAAAAAAGAACTACATCCATGGTCATAAAGGTCTTAAAAACTCAAAAGACTCAAAATATAAACTGTCTAGTTTTAAAACAAGTCTTCATTCTAATGGAGAGTATTACATCCTAAATAGCTCCTGTTCTGTTTTAAGTAGTAGTACCAGACCAAATAGCACTGAAAGTGATAATATCTACCTGCAGAATAGTACAGCGCCCTACGAAGGCAGAACTAGTAAATCGGACCGAACTGTAGAAAGATGCCATCAACTGTTAGGTGCCAGTGATCAAAATGACATAACTTCAAAAACTAAAACCGCAGCAAGTAGTAATGGTTCAATTCTTGTCATAAAAAGTGAGATGTCATTATATAGCACAATTTCAAATAAGACCATGGACACAGTTAGTTTGATGTCAATTATGGACAGCAGTATTTCACCTAGTTCTACGCATTACTCGGGCTACCAGTCTACTGACGACCTTCGAAGTAGCTCATTAGATGAATCAAAAAGGTAAATAACATTTTGATACTGGATGTTAAATGTTTAAGACAGACCACTCTTAAACATTTCTTAACTCGAGGTATATTTTCATACAAACGCTGTTACTTGATTATGATGTTATTGCACATCTTTATCCAGATATTTTGGAAACACAGATATCTTGTGGATATTACCTAGGCTTCTATATAAATCAAACCATAAATTTGTGTTAAACTAATCCAATAAAGACCTCCAAAAGTCTGCTATTTTACATGAACTTTGACCTTCCATAATCTACTTACATATTCAAAATTATAAGGAACATTCATAGAAGCCTTGTTATTTAATCGAGATTCTGAATGACGACAATTTATCTCTAAAACTTTTAAGGGTTTTAAAAGACTCGTATTTCCTGGAATATGTTTTGTGAATTATTTGAGTAAATCACGGAATTACCGAATGTCGACTTTTCAGGCGTTTTCTCTCTTTTTTCGCGTTGCCTCTTCATCAAACATCGCGTTGGTTGCGTTAGATGAAGCAACAAGCTTTTAAACCGTGCTCGACGTCTACGATAGGCGACTGGAAAAGGGCCCTCTGTAGTCAAACAGCATTGCTGCTATTTATTGCATTAAAAAATAAACTCTATGCAATATTAATGTAGTTCAACTTACCAAATAAATCAAGATCCTGGGTTATTACTCATAAGAGTTGACACCTAATGTGAGATCCTATTCATAAGACTGAAATTTCAGAATAGTTTATTTGATATTTGTAAGTAACGAAAAGTAAAGTTTTCTACTATTTGGGAGGATACAAAATACGCCGTTTCATTTTTCAAATATCATCTAAAGACCTAAGAAAACAATAAAAAGTATCTTCGTTTTAAGCTAAAAGCTATGCACTAAACGGTTTGACCGATTTATGTGTGTAAGTTTGAGGTCCCTGGATGGTTTGAAAATACAATTGGAACTAGTAGGTAGCGCTGCAGTCGGGTTCTTAATTTGGTTCCTGAAAAACTGCCAGCTTTCGGGCATGACAATGTCGGCTGAGACCGCTAGGAGATCTGTATTTGATATCTTTCACAATATTTTTGTTTATAATCAACAGTAATGTTTTAACCAATTGCCCCGCAACTATTGAGAAAAGCAAGAAATTTTGGAATATTGGAGCAGCAAAACCAAAACGCGAATATACAGTCTTGAGAATGTCTCAAACTAGACTGAATTTTGTAAATAACGAGGTGAGGGCGAAGCTGAACTCTGAAGAAGATCCGGTCGTGCTCATAAACCGCTTGCCAAGTAAACTCGATATGTCAAAGCTAATGAACAAAATTATGTCAAAGAAGCGTTTCGCCGGTGCGTCCTCGATATTCGTAGTAGTACCAATGTCTGAAGATGAAGAGGAACATAGCTCCTCCAACTGTGTTGATTCCATGACTAGTATTCATTCGATTGAATCTGAGACAATACTGAAAGATACCAGTCGAGTGGATCCGAGTGAGTACTTCAGAGAGATCTTTCTGTGGTCTGTGTTTTTTGTTTTTTTTTTCTATCAGCTATGTACAGTAACCGGCGGTTAATGACCACTGCAATATATTTATATACCAAGTTATATTTTATTTACCATCATCCGTGCGTCACTGCAGGGTGTCCGTAGAAAAAAAGCCCTGAGTGTTTGACGTCCAGCATTTGCAGAGTTGGCGACCCTTTCGGTTCGGGCATGCTCAGCGCAAGTGTATTGTATTTCTGTGCTTATTTATTTTTATTTTTTTGGGTTGTTAATATTGCCTGCGTCGAATAAATATGATTCTATTCTATTCTATTATATTTTATTCTATTCTATTCTATTCTATTGTATTCTATTCTATTCTATTCTATTCTATTCTATTCTATTCTATTCTATTCTATTCTATTCTATTCTATTCTATTCTATTCTATTCTATTTATATATAGCATGATACCGCATAAGTTCATACGAGAAAATGCATGAAATGTCAGCCGAACACCATGGTTCATAAGCAGTAGGATCAAAATAAATTTACATATAAGGCGTTTTGGGACAAGGAGGTAGGCGCTAGTTCTGTCAGCACTTAGGACCGCCATGGTGTACCAGTGAAATATAACCCTTAAGATTTGAGTTGAGTATCTTGAGCCTACTTTAATACCAAGTTTTAACTGTCTTTCAGGCTAAAGTAAAGGTTGAGAAATGCTCAACTTCAAACTGATGATTGAAGGGGTCCAATAGGTTTCACAGAAAAAAAAATAATCGTAAATAATTTCGGTATTTAACCAGCCGTATACTGTATGTAGCTTACGTCTAGAGTATATTTTACTTAGCGGCATCTACAATAATTCAGAATAACCATTTAAGATCCGGATCTGAGACCAACTTCGTTTACCAAACGCAGTGAATATAGTTGCGGAAAGGGAAGAAAGTTTTTCATGAGAGAGGTATCTTCTAATGAAACAGAAACGATGTGCCAAAATGAATCTGTACAAGTCCTCCAACGCACTGAAATGGTGAACCGTGAATTTCGCCAGATTAGAAGACTTAATGACATACCAGGAATGCTAAAAATGGCGGTCCAAGACGTTGGAATTAACGCAACTACATTCAAACCATGTTGCTGTCAGCCAAAAAAACATTCTGATCCTGATATTAACGAGAACGGCGGTTCCATTAAACATTGTACAGCGAATGGTATATCTAGACAGAAAGAGACACTTTCCCTACAAGGTACCCTATTTTTTTTAAATTACTCATCCCATTAAGAACGTCGCTTCCCATAGCCACAAAATAAGCCTAACTTTATTCAGTCCTCATCAGGTGATTTTAATAGTGTAGTCTAAATAAACATAAAATTAATAATAATTAAAAACATAGTATAATAGAAGTTCCCATCGATCCTCAATGGGAACTCTTGACTTGTTTTTTAGGGTTCCGTGCTTAAAAAGGAAAAAAACTGAACACTTATAGGATCACTTTGTTGTCCGTCTGGCTGTCTGTCTCTCTGTCAAGACCTTTTATCTCAGGACCGCGTGAAGGTATCGAGTTGAAATTAAAACCATATACTCAAGTCTGCGGACTCTTGAATCTGTAAAAAAATCAAACTTATAAACTGACGAGAATAAAAGACATTTCATTTATATGGTAAAAACGCGTATTTCGACACTCTCAAGGGTATCAAAATTCATAGGGTTCTTCCCGTTGACCTAGAATCCTGAAATTTGGCATGAAGCAATGTCTCGTAGCACAAAAATAGAAAAAATCTGAAAACTGTAAATTTGTAGTTTCGTCACAAAAAAATCATTTTTGCGATTCGTAAAAGTCTTTGAGACTCGATTCGGAAATTGAACTGTTTTTAAAAGTAAGTTTGTACGGAACCTTCAGTGTACGACTCCGACTAGCACTTGCCCGGTTTTTTTTTTCAAATCTTGTGAAAAAGCCTTCGAAGTAAGGATAAACACCTAGATGTCTCTTCTGAGCTCAGTCGCTCCATCCCAGATCACATCTATTGCTTACCGTCAAGCGAAATGGCGGTGACAGGATAATCTGAGAAACTCAATTTGTTAGGTTAAATGTTGTTAAAAAATATCAACACAAATCTATTACTTTTTTTTATTTGATATAAACTAGTGCTTAACTGCGATCCCATCTGATGGTAAGCAGTGATGCAATCGTTGATGGTGAGGCGCACTAGTTTATTAAGAGCCTATTAATTCTAGCCTTGAAGACACCCAAATTATAATCGGATGGGAAGACCGCAGCAAACAAATTGTTCCAGTCCTTCGATGTACGCGGTATAAACGACGAGGCGAAACGCTTAGTCCGGATCGTAGAGGTTTCAACAACTTAAGGGTGGATACTCGCCGTACGTCAGGTTGTCCGTCATGCAATTCCCACGCACACTCTCCAAAGCAACCTGTAAAACACTGAAAGGCTGCCCTACGCCAGCGCTAAAGGCTTTAAAGATTGGACTTAACCATATCTGGATCACCAATTAGCCTCTTCGCACGTCTTTCCACCGAGTCCAAAGCTGACAGGTGGCATTTTGCAGCCCATTTGTGTCTGCAGTACTCCACACACGATCGGCCGGAGGATTTCCCGGGGCCCTGGGACGAAAGCAACGAAGGAACAGGAGTGGGTCTTTAGTCAGTAAAAGTCTGACACTATCTCCCGCTCCGCCCAAGAGCAGGATTTGTCATAAGATGATATTCCAACTTTAAAAAAAAACCTCAAAGGTCATCAACTTGGAACGATTGTGTTCTAACATGTGAAGTAAATGAAATTACAATTTGTTACGTAAGTTTTTTTTATTGGGATATATTTTAGTGGGAAATCATCTAATAACTTCTTTCGCTCTAGGGTGGGACAGAAGGCCGTGTCCAACTTTTATTAACTAACTAAAACCACACATGTTCCTTCAGTTGTCCTTTGCGTTCTAGAATCACGGGTAACCTTTTCAGAAGTCAACCCATGGCCCTAGTAGGCATCGGCCCCTACTGGTTTGCTGACATCTCTTTGAACCACGCGTGGAGTACTACGCGCTGTCGACGACTTAAGCTTGGTCCGGACGGTTAACGGACGGCGGGCTCCTCTTTTTTTCGTTAGTTAATGATGCAATTTATAAAATGTGCTTTTTATATTTTAGGGCGTAACCATTTACCGGACATGCGAACGCCATCTGCAAGTTCATCAAATCTGCGTGTGAAGTGCGATGTATTTACGCAGACCACCGTGGGATGCAGACTCATTACACGTAAACTAATGACTTAATCAACCACTTCAGCCTGTAACAGACCACTCTACGTGGCGTGTCGATGGAAAACTAGTTTTTTCATTTTTTTTTCAAATTTATTTCCTTGTCTCACCCAGTATTCGAACACGGTAATGCCGTCCGCTGACGCTGTCATTAGATCCGTACATGAACAGGTAACAGGGCACGTAAAGCAGGATGAAATGTGGGACATGGTCTGCGGAGAGACGCCGCACAAACAAGATCGGAACCGTCCGAGACCCCCATCTATGGGGATTCTCTTGGGGAATAGGACTGCGCCCTACCCTAGGGTGCGGTGCGGAGTCTGTTTTAGGGGTCCATGGCAACTCGTGCGAGGTTCTCAGACGGCTCGATAAAATCATCAGGAAGTTTAAGCTTCTCCCGCTAAAGGTTGCATATCTCACACTTAGACAGACCACCGCTGCTTAGTAACACGCCTGACAGAAATTACCCGAAGGAAATTCGATGTGCTTGAAAACCAGCTGTCCGCTAAACGCAGACTTGAGGCATTGTGTAGACCGTCCGGAGGGCACGGTAGAACATACGGTAGAGGTCTGCGCCGCTTGGGCAGAGCACCGCTGTGTCCTCGTCGGGGCGATCCTTAGAGTATACAAATGGGCGATCGGTGACAACGATCTCTCGCGCTGGGCCTTGGTACAGGCCATGGAGGCGGAGGAGCGGGCGAGGAGTGGCATGTGTTCGCCTCCTTCTGCGAAGCAGTAATGATAGCAAATGAGAGGTAACGAAGGAACATAGGAGTGGGTTTTAGTCAGTAAAAGTCTGACACGCCCCCCCAATTCGCCCAAGAACGAGAAATTACATTGGATGACTTCCCAACAAAAAATAAGACTTGAGGCATTTAGTGCAAAGGCGTAGGTGACTCTCAGTAAGCAGGAATGACCACATTTTTACATTGTACACAGTTAAAATATGGTGATTTGGTAGTGATCATATTTGGCAATACGGACCTTTTAGTACATACAAAACTGAACACGTGATTTTGGCCTGATATACATATAATATGTCGTTTATATAATAAAGCCAGGGCGCGGACGAGGGGGGGGCGGGGGTGGTCGGTGCAAAATGTCGTAAATGTGATGTGAGGATTGCGATATATTAATAAATTTCCTCACAGTAAAAGAAAATTAAACTAAAATTACATTGATTGATGTTATTCAACTTATGTTTTTTTTTTTTTTAGATAAAGCAACCAGCTGTTCCCGTTTGCCGGATATGCGTACGCCATCTTCAGTATCATTAGTAAAGCCATGTGACAAGGCCGGTATCGTGGGACCTAATCAGTTTCCAAGTAAAGCGCCTATATGAAATATTATTTATACAACGTTATTTTAGTATATGCGAAATATTTATGTAGTTGGTTCAGAATCAGTAACTGAATCGATTTCAATCATTTATATTTCACCATGTTATATTTTTTCCAAAAAATGTTTAAAAAAATGTCACAAATTGGACTCTATCTACACTAAGTACAGCACAGGTCACGGCAAGTCATACCGGGCATTAAGCGCCAGCGCACAGCTGGGAGCTAAACAACCCTTCAGTCGCCCGGATGGCCCGGTGACCTTATATTTTTGTGGACAACCAGGTAACATAACAAGCTTATAACTTGGTGCTTTTTCATGATACAGTTATGAAATTTTGTACATAGATTCTTTACATAAAAATACTAGACACGTGTTTTGGGTTTCGCATGCACTAAAACTAATGTTGTATGTCAGTTTCTCCAGGCGCTAACCACATATTTTTAGGTTAGAGTCCCATCAGTGTTACGTCAAAGTCTAGAAAACAAAATGCTTGCATACATTTTGTATGAATTGAATTGGTTCTTACAGTTTCGTGTCAATCGTGTCCACGTGTTTAGGGAAGCTGACAGCTTCTCTAAACATGCTTTAACGAACTGGCTTATGTACTCGGATCGCATCTACTTCTCATATAAACTAGTAATAATAATATTACAAGTTTAGTTATTTTTTTGTGATTAGGTTTAAAAAAACATTTAAAAATGTAATTTATATTTACAAACTAGCTTCTGCCAGCGGCTTCGCCCGCGCAAAATTAGTTTTCTCCATACAAACTTTGGACCCCCGTTTCATCCCCTTAGAGGGTGAATTTTGGAAAATCCTCTCTTAGTGCTCGCTTACGTCATAAAAGGAAACCTTGTGCAAGATTTTACGCTTCTAGCCCCAGTAGTTTCGGCTGTGCGTTGATATGTCAGTCAGTCAGTTTCTCCTTTTATATATATAGATTAAGGAAATAATATTACTAGTATTCATATCTGAGAGAGAGAAGAAGAGTTTCTGTTCGGTTCTTTTCCATGGCAGAAACGACGAATACGAACTGTGCACTAGCTTTTAAAATTCTGTAAGTGGGTAATGCTACAGGTGGTGATGGTGGAATTCAAAATATTTTATTTCACACATGGGTATGTACGCATATGTGAAATAAAATATTTTGAATTTGAAACGGACGCAACTCGTAAGTACAGAACAGCAATGTGTGGATAGTGCTTTAGGACTGGAACAATTTGCCTGCTGCGGTCTTCCCGTCCAACTATAATTGAGGTGCCTTCAAGGCTAGAGTGAATAGGCTCTTAATAAACTAGTGCGCCTCACCATCAATGATTTCATCACTGCTTAACATCAGGTGGGATCGCAGTCAAGCACTGGTTTATATCAAATAAATAAAAAAGGCCAGTTTTCTCATTTTCTCACTGATACAGTATGCGCATCTTGTGTATATACTACTAGCTTTTTGCCGCGACTTCGTCTTCGTGGAAGTCGGTTATTGCGGACTCGAAATCGAAGCGTAAAAATGTAACCTATGTCTTTTATTTGGGTTGAGCTTATTGTCTACTCAATTATTAAATTAGCATTTTAAAATATTTGTGACCAACCACTTTGGCATTAAATTAAACAACTTACGTATTTTGATAACCTTTGAACTGTTTTAGTTAAAAAAACCGGCCGTTGTCACTTGCCAGACAAGCATACGCCATCTGAAATATCATTACTACAGCTTCGTGACAGCTCAAGTGCCATGAGATCCAGGATTTTGCCAAGTAAACAAAATCTTTACATTTTCTTAATATTATCATACCAATTTTTATTTTAACATCTGAACCAGAAAAAATACTGAAAAAGAACGTAAAATATGAACTAAAATGACTGCTGATTATCATAATCAAATCATAATGTACTTTTAAATGTTTTAGGTAAAATGTCTGAGTCTTGTCGTTTACCGGACAAGCGCAATCCATCTACAGGATCACTTGATCAGTCGTGCACTGTGCATATGCAGCCCAGCGTGGGGTCCAATCATTTCCCACGTAAGTATAGCGACACACCTTCCGAAAATTACAAGTGCGTTATTTACAATATCTATAAATAACTGATACCTGTTCTTTTTTATTAAATTTTATAGACAAAACGACCAGCTGCTACCGTTTGCCAGATACGTCATCTACAGTATCACCAATACTGCATTGCGAAGTTCCCAGTTCCAGCGATTTTGACTGGTCCAGTCCTTTCCTAAGTAAACAATCTTATTAAGCGTTTCATGTTAAATGTGTTTTCGAGGCGCGAACAATGGTATATTTATAACCTGGGCTTTTAATGTTTAAGGTGAAACATACGGCTGTTGTTATCCCAGGATCATGAAAACGGCATCTGCTGAATCATCAGAACATCTGAGCGACATAACTATTTTATCTGGTAGGCAAGGGTCATTGGATGATTCTTGGAGTCATTCCGCCTATCTTGGATACAATAGGCACAAGTATCACAAATCCAGCCGTCCGTCGAAACAAAACCGATATAAAGAAATAAGCACGCCTCATTCTGTTCCATGCTTCTCATCTAAAGAACATAAACCGCCTATGTGTATCGAAGATAGTTTTTCTCCCATACAATCAGGCAAGTATTTTTAATTTAGATTTGTCTTCCATTGGCAGGATCTTTAGATAGATGATAGGTCGCTTAACGATCTACGGTCATCATAAAGAGGGCGACGATAGTAGAACTATGCTTACAGAATTTACATGAATATTTGATATCTTCCCCGACATTCATCTAGGCTGTCTGGTACACGGTACCGTATCAGTTCACCACGTAGTATTTGAATATGCTATGGACTTTTTTCACATTCACGCCTTTTTTTCCTGAGTTTTACACAGACCTTTTAATGATCACATTTAACTCTTCCCTTTTCTAATAGTTAATATTGCAATTTCAGATTTGTTAAAAGCAGAAACCATCACTCCTCGAAGAAATTGTCGAAAGTTTATATCAGATACTATTAAGACAAAACTTAGTGCTAGCACCAATAAGCACAAAACGAATGTTAAAACTGATCCAAGCAATGCACAATTATGTTCAATCTCCTGTAACAACTTAAACTGCACTGGTTCAAAACAACATCGCGCAAACCGGCAGTCTTACATGCCTCAAGACACCTCAGATGAAGAAGATTGTCAAAATGAAAACATAGGGAGCACAGATATTATATCAGATGAAATATCAATCCGAGACCTACAAATTCAGACAAACATTAAGTCTAAAATGCCAATAGCCTCAGACCGTAAAGAATATTGTTTATGTGAAGACACAGAGAGCACCAACATCATAACAAACGAGATGACAAAGCAACCGCTGCCTTTTCAATCAAACCGAAAGTCTAAAATGCGAACAGACTCAGCTCGTAAAGAATATTGTTTATGTGAAGACACAGAGAGCACCAACATCATAACAAACGAGATGACAAAGCAACCGCTGCCTTTTCGGTCAAACCGAAAGTCTAAAATGCGAACAGACTCAGCTCATAAAGAATATTGTCTATGTGAAGACACAGAGAGCACCAACATCATAACAAACGAGATTACAAAGCAACCGCTGCCTTTTCAGTCAAACCGAAAGTCTAAAATGCGAACAGACTCAGCTCGTAAAGAATATTGTTTATGTGATGTCACAGAGAGCACCAACATCATAACAAACGAGATGACAAAGCAACCGCTGCCTTTTCGGTCAAACCGAAAGTCTAAAATGCGAACAGACTCAGCTCGTAAAGAATATTGTCTATGTGAAGACACAGAGAGCACCAACATCATAACAAACGAGATGACAAAGCAACCGCTGCCTTTTCAGTCAAACCGAAAGTCTAAAATGCGAACAGACTCAGCTCGTAAAGAATATTGTTTATGTGATGACACAGAGAGCACCAACATCATAACAAACGAGATGACAAAGCAACCGCTGCCGTTTCAGTCAAGCCGAAAATCGAAAATGCCAACAGACTCAGCTCGTGAAAAATATTGTTTATGTGAAGACTCAGAGAGCACCAACATCATAACAAACGAGATGACAAAGCAACCGCTGCCTTTTCGGTCAAACCGAAAGTCTAAAATGCGAACAGACTCAGCTCGTGAAGAATATTGTTTATGTGAAGGCACAGAGAGCACCAACATCATAACAAACGAGATGACAAAGCAACCGCTGCCGTTTCAGTCAAGCCGAAAGTCTAAAATGCCAACAGACTCAGCTCGTAAAGAATATTGTTTATGTGAAGACATAGAAGGCACCGACATCATACCTATTGAAATATCAATCCGGAAGCCTCGGATGCATGCAAGTTGGAAGTCCAAAATGTCAATAGACTCTACTGATGAAGTAGATTATGAATATGAAGAAATAAAGGGTACAGCCATGATACCAGACGAAAAGACCATCCAGCAACCGAGGATTCAGACAAGCTTAAAGTCTAAAATGCCAATAGCGCCAGCACGTGGAGAATATTGTCTATGTGAAGTAACAGAAGACACCTCCACCGCCATCATACCAGACGAAATAATAATCCGAAAACCTCGGATTCAGACAACCAGGAAGTCTAAAATGCCAATAGACTTGACCAATGAAGACCATTGCTTATGTAATGACATTGAGGACACAATAACTGACAAAATGCTAAACCGGGAGCCACAACTTCAGGCTGGCAAGAGCTCTAAAATGCCAAAAGACTCCACTGATGGAGACCACTGCCTGTGTGATGACGTGGAGGGAATAAATGAAGTATTAAACACGCAGCTACACTTACAGGCAAATAAGAAGTTAAAAAAGATAAATGACTTTGCTATTAATGATTTTGTAAATAAAGACGTAGTGCGTCCAGGTATTACATCAGACGAAACAGAGATTCAACAATCGCGCCCACAGGTAAACCAGAAGTCTAACATGCTGACAGACTTTCCCACAAAAGAATGTTTTGTAAATGAAAACGTAGAACATTCAAGTGTTGTAACAAACGAATTAAGAGAGTACATAGTACAACAACCGTCTAAAGATTTCGTTGTTAACGGGAATTGCGGACGCCAACAACAGTCTAACAATTTTTCAATTAAAGACTATGAATGTCAACAACAGTCAGAAAACTTTGCTACGAGTATCAAAGTGAACTGTGAGTGGCAACAACAGTCAAAAAACTTCGTTTGTAATAAGTTTTGCGCTTGCGAGGAGGTACAAGCGAGAAATAGATTATTTATCACAGGCCATAGTCAAATAAAAAAAATAATTTCCAGCGTCAGAAAATCTATTTCTCATAAAATTATTAAATCAATGGCTTCTAAAATTCTTGAGGTCAAGAAAAAGTGTAAAAAAAAACTAAAAACTGAAAAAAAATCTAAAAAACCCCAGTCTCACCATAGTATTCAAACAATGCCTGAACAGATACCTCATCAGTCCCAACAGATACCTCCAGATGCACCAAAAGTATCTGAAGTATATTATGATGGAAACCCATACGAATATAATTGTGGGTGGATAGATATAGAGGAGCTCATGAGATTGAGGTCCGAATTAACAGAGACAACGTCAGGATTCAAAGTAAAAAAGAAGAGAAAACGATTTAGAACGGATGAAACTGTTTTTGAGAAACCGGAAGTGGAAATCGAATTAGATTTTGAAGATGCCATCAAATACTACGTTGGTAAGAACCTAGAATTATTTCGAGATTTGATACCGCAACTTGAATCAGTCCAGGGAAAAGAAACAGAGGCAAAGAATAGGCCAAATAAAACTAAAAAAAAAAGGGAAAAGACAGTTCTTAGGATTTAAATGACTACAAAAAAAATTGGTGACTTTGTCATATCAAAAGATTTTTGTAAATGTCCTTACGGACCCGTTCCCCCTGAAACATGTTCAGAAATTACTACTCTTAAACCCGCGCCGGTATCTTCAGCAGAACTAGCAAAACTGTATCCAAAAAGAATGAAATCGTCCCATAGTGGCACAGGCCTGCCAGCCCCGGAGGGTCCTGTCGCAACCAGGGCACCGGCTCGCACTGGCACAGCTCCATCAATCAAACATCACGAAATGTGCCATTTTTAATATTGATATTTCAGAGTTTATATTGAGTAGCAATGTAAGACTACCGTTTTTGTGTGTGTTTTTTTAGGAAATCAAGTGCTGTGTATTCAATTATTTTGATAACATTATTTGTAATAATAAATCTAATATTGTCTAATATTGCCTTTCGGTACGCGGTATCTTCTCGTCCAATATACCACAGTGTTTCAAGACGAAAGTCTATGACCAGTGCGTGTTGCCAGTGATGACATATGGCTCCGAAACGTGGTCGCTTACAATGGGCCTCATCAGAAGACTTAAAGTCAAAGGGCAACGGAAAGGGCTATGTTCGGAGTTTCCTTGCGTGATCGACTCAGGAGTGAGGATATCCGCAGGAGAACCAAGGTTACCGACATAGCACGAAGAATCGCCAAACTAAAGTGGCAATGGGCAGGGCACATTACTCGCAGAACAGATGGCCGTTGGGGCCGAAAAGTTCTGGAATGGCGGCCACGTACCGGAAGACGTAGCGTTGGAAGGCCTCCTACAAGGTGCACCGATGACTTGGTAACAGTTGCGGGAGTCGATGATGATGATGAAGATGGATTCGAGACGCACAGGACCGTTCATTGTGGCGACACTTGGGGGAGCCCTACGTCCAGCAGTGGACGTCTTTCGGCTGAAATGATGATGATGTTTGCCTTTCGAATTGTTTTCGCTACTTGCGGCTGCGCCCGCGTGATAGTAGGAGAAAATTATCCCAAGGGAACATAATCCCGGGATAAAAAGTATCCTATTTGCTGTTCCAGGACATGGTCTATCCGTGCACTGTTTCATCTAAATCCATTCAGTAGTTTTTCATGTAAGACTAATAAACATCATATAAATGCGTTTATAATTTTAGTAGGACTAACGGGTCATCACATTACAGGTTATTGAGGTATAATGTAAAATCATAATGCAAAGAAATTAACTTGCATATGAGTTGCTTGCAGTACTGACGCGGAGTTGAGTGGAGTGGAGAGGAGCGGACTCTGAATTGACCAATCACAGTGGTCGAAATCTCCACTCCGCATCATATTAATCAGTAACTAATATGATGCGGAGCGGAGTGGAGATGTCGAGCACTGTGATTGGTCAATTCACAGCCGCTCCTCTCCACTCCACTCAACTCCGCGTCAGTGTTCGTACTGGCGAGTTAGGACTGGGTATGAGTCCGGATGGAGCCGCTTTTATTACTGACTAAAATCACACCTATATTCCTTCTTTGGGAACAATGGTGTTATAATAGTAGATTATGTGACTAGGGGATAAAGCAGTGTCGCGGGCGGCATGTTGAATTCCGAACGAAACGAAGGTTTCTAATTTTAATCCCGAACGACAAAGAGGGATTTATATAATTAACTCCCGAGCATCGCGAGGAAGTTAATAAAGAAACCTGAGTGAAGTGAGGAATTCAAGCCACCCAAGATAAAGACAGCTTTATCCCCATGTTGGATACTTTACTTTTTACACCATGTGTAAGATAATTAAAAGAATTTAGTAAAACAAATCAAATATTAGAGAAATATAAGTATTATGTACAAGTTAATCTTAACTATCACTCAACGTGTCCCGCTTTTTCATTACTTTTTTTTTCGAACCTGGTCAGTAACCACGAGCACGTTTTATTGTTTTTTTTTTTTTTTGTTAGTGGCCAGTTTTAATTTTAAATAAACTTGTTTGATGCACGTACAATTTAGTTCACTTAATGTTGACGGATTTTGACGTCCCAAATTCAAATCTCATTATTCCCTAGGTATCGCCCATACTGCATTATCTCCCTAGGGACAGAATGACTTGCTTTAAATGATGGTTTTATGACATATAAACGGGCATTATTGAGCAGGTGGCGTAAAAATACGTTTACGACAGCACCCCTAGCCGAGTTGATAATCTGCAACCGTTAACGCTAGTCGAAAACTAGTCAAATGTATGGGAATGACAACATCTGTAACAAACGAATAGAAAATTCGTAGCCAAGTTCACATCGTTCAAAATGATAGAATGAATTGTAATCGTTTCTACAATGATCAACGCTACATCCTTTGTTATTGTAGAACGATATTGAAGAACGAGCGGACGACTCAGGCGCGTCAACATGGCTACCAATTTATCGTTTTCTACAATTGCTGACACCGAGACGTTACCGATTGGAGAACGGAATTCGACACGAAACGGTTGTAACTTGGCTAGGGGGCAGAAACATTTAACATTAAGTGTGCACTTAAACTTTAACTCAATCAAATTCTAAGTATAAAGAACAAACATATTAGAAATCTTGATTGAAAAACCCATTCGCTTTCCAGGCATCACAAGTAGTTTCGATTCCATTTGATGTTTAAGGGAAATCAAAAGGTCAGTATGAATAAAAAATATTTAATCTGTGTTCAATTGAGGTGAGGGTTCTGTTCTGTAAACTGGAGCGATGCACTAACACGCCATGCTGTCACTCAACAATTTAGAGAAGCATCGACTACAACATGAACATTGAACAGTACTGTGTCTATGGAGGTAATGGAAAACTTGCAGAACGTAGTTGCTACATCAAGGTTTGAAGCCACCAATCAACCAATAAAAGAGTGAACATTAATTTGCAAAAAGAATTAATAGGATTTGACGCGTTTGTATGAATACGTACCTACCAAACGGGAAAAAACATATGAACTTAATGTCAATCGATAAATAGTACACTTTAGAGTTTGTAATATTGCTTTGTAATCAATCTAGTTTATCTGTGGATATATAAAATCTTTGACTTCAGAAAGTTTTCGAACTATTAAATTAAGAAAAATCAGTCCTAAGGCCGTGTTGGTTAATTTATCGTCGGGCGAATATCGTCTCTAGCCGTTCCATTTTAACAACTGTTTGTCTTAGCCATGACAGACAGTCGCATCAACGACGCATGATTTACCGTGACGGTTTAGTCGTGACAAATTATTATCGTTTAACGACTGTCGTGCAATGATTTTATATACCCTACGGATAAACTGGATTACGAAGCAATATTACAAACTCTAATTGCCATTGACACTATTATGTTCATGTTTCATTGACAACCAAAGAGGGAAAATGTACCGTGCAAGACAAACACAAAGATGTGGTGTGTCACCGCAAAAAAAAAGTCGTAGAAGATAAGTTAATCGAGTTTTCCTTTAAGTGAATGTATAGTATAAGCCACGACACTTTATGTTAAAACTAGCTTCTGCCAGCGGCTTCGCCCGCGATAAAGTAGGTTTCTCCATACAGACTTTGGGACCCAGTTTTATCTCCTTGGGGGCTGAACTTTGGAAAATCCTTTCTTAATGCTCGCCTACATCAAAAAAGGAAACCTCATGCAAAACACGCTCATAGTCCTTGCAGTTTTGGCTGTCGTTGATATGCCAGTTAGTCAGTTTCTCCTTTTATATAGATTAATGAAATAAATATCAGAAATAAAGGTAAGGGTTCGGGTAAAAAATAAATGGCTGAATAACTGATATAATATACATTTAATAATACAAATAAGATTATCAATATGAAATCAAAGTTCCACGATTTCTATGATAAAAATAACAAACAAATACAACTTTGCTGCCCTTTGTTCACGAAAAAACAGATCACAAAAAATACAATACATACAAAAACCTTAACAACAAACAAAAAAACATTACTTTGATATTATTATAGATTTAATTTACGGAATCCCATATATTTTTTACGAAGTAATCAAAACTATAGGTTATGTACAGCACTTTTAAAAAAAAAAAAACAACATTTGTTTCTGTAAAATTATTCTTAGGATATTCAGAATTTTTATAAAATAAAAATCTAACCGGCTACATCATTTGAGATTTCCACAAACAATATTACATTTTACATAATATGCAAATCGCTCATTCTATCGTGAACAAAGAGTAGGCAGCTAATCAAAAATTATGAAAAAAGGTTTTTTATATAAAAATAAACGGTGCTGCAAAAAACATACATTATGATGCTCACCATGGACGATTAATCTTTGAGCAATCGACACCAGCAATAGCAGTAGGTCCGCTTTTAACTACAAAGCTAAATTTAATTCCTTGCGGATAATCACTTTCTGATTCATCAGAAATTGGAACTTCTTCTGTTGTTGTAGTTTTATCTTTTTTGCCTTTTTTCGCGTCTTTTTCTGATTTTTTTCGTGCCTTTTCCATTTGTTTTTCTAATTTTTTCTCGTCTTTACGTTTATCCTCCTCAGCCTTGAGCTGACTTTCTAGTTCTTCCTGCATCAATTGCTGGAACCGTTCTGGATTAATAATTGCAAAGTATCTAATGGCATCTGCAAAGTCTAACTCAATATCATTATCCAAAACTTGGGATTTTTTTCGCTCACAAGCTTTAAATCCTAAAGTTGAATGTGTCAATGCTGATCCAAGTTTCTTGATCTCTCCAGTATCTAACCACTGCCAACTAGGTCCAATACCTTCATAAAGGTATCCTTCAGGGGTCTCTACAGGTGGCTGTCCTAGTAAAGCAGGAGGCAACTGCGGGGGATATCGCTTCCGTCGTGGCTTCGGTAACTGTTCAGTAACTTTTTGTTTCTGTTTGCTAGTTTTTAAGTTCTCCAGGTCTTTAATACTCATTGGATTGTCTTGGATTAGGTCTTGAGGTATCATGGGTTCGGCTTCTTTGTCCTCGCATACTACCTCACTGTCCGTATGTTCAACAGTTTTAGTGTTGGCTAGTTTTAGTGGTACCAGTGATATTTCTTTTGTCAATTTTACCGGCTGTTGGTCTATTGGGTTTGGCAGTTTAACTATTTCTTTCGCTAATACTGGCTGTGGCATTTGATCTTGTTCGAGGCAAGGTCGGCGGTATATTGTGCGGACCTCCTTTTTTTCAATTTGAGACATTTCTTGGGGCTGGGGTATCTGTCTTGATATTGATAGATTATCAGTTTCAGGTTTCGATTGAGATAACGTTACTGTGTTTAGTTTTGGTTTGTTTTCTTTACTCTGTCTCTCTATTTTAGGGTGCTGTGTGTGTGTTTTAAGGCTCTTCAAATCGTTAGCACTCATTGATTTATCCCCTTTCTGTTCGGTGGTTTTAATACTAACTAGCTTTTGTCGTAACGGTGCTATTTCTTTTATCGATTTAGCTGGTTGTTGATCTATAAAGTCTGATATTCTAACTATTTCTTTAGCGAGTTCCGGCTGTGGTGTTGGGTTCTGTTTTCTAAATGGGCAACATATATCTCGGGAATACTTCTGTTTAATTGCAGACATTTGTTGGAGCTGAAATATCTGTCCCGACATTGGCTGATCGCCAGGTTCAGAGTTCGAGACAGATAAATTTAGAGTATTTGGTTCAGGTTTACTTTCTTTAAAGCTTTCCATGTTTTTAGGTTTGTTGGGAAATTTTGAAGGTGCCTTACGCATACTCGGTAACCGGAACCAGCCGGACGCTATACCTAAAATATATAAATGCTTGGGTTATGTATGAAATAACGAATTCATAAACAACATAATTGTGTTGTTTAATCGTTTAAAATGCTAAAAATAATATTTGAGCATCATCAACGATCTGAAGGATCAATGAAGACAGTGAAAATCATCATGTGACTAATATTTTTTTATTTTTTTATCGTTCTATGGCGTGTGTCAGAGACCAGGCTTTTAGTCTAGAATGGTACGGAATTTGTCTATTTGATCCGTCCAACTTACTACCGAAATAATGGACTTAAAAATATTTTTAACAAATCTATCATTATTTAACAAAGATACAACGCATCATAGTCTAGGAGTGCGAGATATCTTTTTTTTATCTACACTAATATTATAAAAAGGTAAACTTTGTTTTTTATTTTAATTTTTTTTTTTTTGTTTATAATAGGTAATCTCTGAAAGTACTGGCTTGATCGTGAAAATATTTCACCAATAGAAAGCTGCTTTATTCCTGAGCTGGCATAGGCTATTTTATGTAGGCGACCGAAGCCGCGGGCAAAAACAATTTTTAGTTTATTGAATTTTAATTTATTGTATTTTATTTTTTTGTATTTTAATTTATTGAATTTTAATTTATTGATTTTTTTTATTGTATTTTTTTTAGAATGATTATTTATTTATTATAAGCTAATTATTTTATATGGATGATCTCTAATATGGGTTTTTACCTGAAATAAATAAAGTTTTATTTTTTATATTAAAAGGTAGTTTTTTATAAACAGCGTGAGCCCACATTATTCATAAAAAGTTAAAAAAGGTTACATGAT
This sequence comes from Mythimna pallens, assembly GCA_961205895.1. Lineage (NCBI taxonomy): Eukaryota > Metazoa > Arthropoda > Insecta > Lepidoptera > Noctuidae > Mythimna > Mythimna pallens. The sequence continues at coordinate 6,524,798 of OY540824.1, forward strand.
TAACGAACTTATTCCTAATGTATGAAATTGCTCTTAATCTTGAGTTGTAATAACATTTACTTGCCAGCTTTTTTGGGTGCTGTTCCATCCTCTCGAGGTCCTGTCTCTTTGTGAGGCTTTTGTACTTTAGCTGATGGATGCCTCATTACTTCCAAATCATGAGTTGGATAGCCATGAAGTGGTTTTGGAGTTTGTGTTTGCTCATTACGACCGTGGAAACGAGGGCACCGAGGTACGCCACTCGACGTTATCGGTGGTACATATGTCTTACGCTTGCTCGGCAAACGGGACCAGCTCAAAGCTACACCTGAAATATTTTATAGCATAATATTAGTAAGCAGAAACTTGGTCTTTGACACTTCAGCAGTGTTCTAGGCTCAAGTTTAGTCAGTGAACCATGGAGCGTAATATTCTGAGGGTTCGAATTTCCATCCACGTGAGGAATACAATACTGCGCGCCAAAACTAAGATAAAAGATGTTACCCGAAAAGCTGCTACTCTAAAATTGGATTGGGCTTGATATGTCTGCCGCATGTCAGATGAGCAGTGGGTTAAAACAGCTACAGGTTGAGTCCCATTAAAAGCAAGGTGATATCGCGGCAGACCAAGGCGTTGGTGATGAGGTTGACAACTACCGGAGGGACTGGCCCGCAATAGCTGAGGACAGACGTGTGTAGAAAAGAGAGAGAGAGAGAGAGGCTTTCGCCCAGCAGTGAGACATAATAGGCTAACTATTTATTAGTATATTAAAGTTAGGCAATGGATTTACGTGACATTACTAAAAAGTAAAGTAATTAATCAATACATACCAATTATGTTAGATGTAGTCTCACCCTCGTGGTATATTGATTCTATGGATGGCTTCTGCACTTTAGCGGATCGATTCCTCTTCACTTTCCAATCATCAGGTGGACAGGCACAAAAGGTGATTGCTGAAGTTTGGCTTTGCTCGTTACAACCATAATGGCTGGGCTGATCAGGTAGCACGGGACTGCAACTGGAGTCAACGTATTGTGGTACATCACACGTTTTTATTGATGGTGTAGAATTTTTACGCTTGCTTGGTAAACACAGCCATGGTATACGAGACCAGCTTAAACTGACACCTGAAATATTAACGTAACTTAAGACTCCCGAGGTATCTATCTCTGGAGTCCTAATCACCGGCCGCTTAGAAACCTGCTCCCAACGACCCTGGATCCTTGTTACTCCTCACGCGCTCTGGAGCATGAGAAGTATCAGACTTACTGACCCTACCTGTGTTCCTTCAGAAGTCCCTTACATTCTAAGGCCACGGTAACTCTTTCGAACTATCCCGCATGGCAGGGTCGTTGGATTTCTAATTATATATTTTTATTTGTAAAGTGATGCAAAACATCTTGCCAGAAGTAGTTTCACTTCTGTCAGATATTGATTCTACGAATGGCTTATGTACTGTACCTGATCGATTCCTCTTCACTTTCCGATCATCAGGTGGATAAGCAGAGAGTGAGGGTGCTGCTGAACTTTGGCTTTGCTCATTACGACCATGGTTTGTTTGGTTTTGTGGTACGGGACTGCAACTGCAGTCAATGTACAGTGGTACGGGACTGCAACTGAAGTCAATGTACGATGGTACGGGACTGCAACTAGAGTCAATGTACGTTGGTACGCCATTCATCATTATTGAAGGTATAGATGTATGTTTGCTTGCTAAACATGGCCCGTTTAATTTTACACCTGGAACTGGTTTTAATAATAAATTCAAGTTACTTCCTGGCTCGCAAAGTTGTCGACATGTGGATTATGAACGCAACAGCACTTGAGCACCTGCCTATATTTATTTTCGTCCATTATATTACATTTGACAACAAATAACACTAAAACAAATCGTTTTTCTGAAAACCGTATCAAAATAGGTTCTAGAATAAAACAGCAACTTGTATTTTAAATATTTATATGAGGAAGAGTCGGTGCGTGGTGGGGACTTCTCGCTATCTCATTTCTACGTGCTTTAAGTGGTGATGACGTCACATTGTAGTATGTGAATCCCTTTTCTGTCACTTGACAGTTTCCCCTATAAAAGGTTTAAAGGTTTCTAACTTATTTAATTACGAACGAATTTGAAAAATTCTTTCCGTTTGCGATTTTGGATAGAGTTACTTTTTTATATAAATAATAAAAAAAATGTCAAGTATCCAATTGTGACAATAGCATTAGCAAATAATTGGGAACGATCTCGTTGAGCAGTTCGATCAAGGACTTGATCAAGAAACTTGTTCTCAATACCGATGATCTACTATACCTACATATCTCACTCCCCTACTAATCTATGTATGTCCCAAGTTGATTTTTAGTTGCTTTAGGTCAATAATTTCAGAATAAAGTAGACCCACGGTAACCCAGTATTAAATAGTTGAGATCTATGACGGAGTCCAAATAAGAGAAGAAATAATTTCTATAACTCGGCCAAAAACCTTGACTGCTGTCCACCGAAGCTTTTGTTGCGCAGTTGGATCAAAGGGTTGATTCAGAAAGCATGTGACGGTGGGCACCGTTATTATTAAATGAGAAATGAGAGATGGTGGTAATTTCTACAAATCGGTCAAAAGCCTCAACGGCTATGTGCCGAAGCTTTCGTAGCACAGTTGAATCAAAGGGTTCTTCCAGAAAGCAAGATTCTTCGATAACAATTACAATGCCCTCCATTGTTAGGAGGTTCCTGTAACTGGAGCCCTCACCACCAGTATCTTGGAACCCTTTTTCTTACATCGTTAGATACCCAAATTTTTATATTTTACTAGCTCCTGCTAGCGGCTTCGCCCGCTTGAAAGTAGTTTTCTCCATACAAACTTTGGGACCCCGTTTCATCCGCTTTAGCATTGAATCCTCTCTTAGTACTCGCCTACGTCATAAAAGAGAACCTTGTCCAAAATTTCACGTTCCCAGTCCCAGTAGTTTCGACTGTGCATTGATATTAAGTCACTCAGTTTCTCCTTTTATTAATATAGTAAAACAAAATACCTTGCCAAGTAGTTTCACCATCCTGATATATTGACTGTATAGATGGTTTCTGTACTTTAGCTGATCTATTCCTCATTACTTTCAATTCAGCAAGTGGACTGACACAAGCAGGGGGCGAAGTACAAGTTTGATTTTGCTGGTTACGGCAATAATGGCGAGGCTGATCAGGTAACAGGGGACTGGAACTCGAGTCAAAGTACTGAGGGACGCCACATGTCGGTATTGATGGAGCTGATTTCTTACGCTTACTTGATATACGGGTCCAGCTAAACCATTTTAAGATACCTGTAACATTTAAAAATAGTTATTTGTGCAACAAGAGAGCAAAGTTGCTGCGAGTGCTAATTTTGAGTCCCTAGCAAGCGAAGGATTCTTTGATTGAATCACGAGCGTTAGCGAGTGATTCTAAAGTAGAATCCTGAGCGAGGGGAGGGATTCAAAGGCACGAGAAGCAAAAAGTTTTGCTCTCGTGTTACAGACATAATTTTTCACTTCAGCAGCGAGAACACATACCTATTACTTCGTAAATAAAATAACAGGATTTAATAATGATTTCAATTAAAATAAATACTATCTCTGTAGTTTTGCTCATATTTTACAATTATTCTAACATTCTTAATCTTATTTGCCACTATTTTATTTCCGCTGTTTTTTTAAAGCACGTTCTAAAACAGTCAATGAAACTATAAATAATTATTTAAAGGTTAAATACCAGTTTTATCTGCTGCTATAAGTACTCAGGTACTCTTATTTTTGGTCAAATACAATAATAATTTTAAAATTCAATAATTTATTTATAAAAAGAAAAAATCAATTTTATATTTTACAAATATTTTCTATTTATTTCCGAACGTGTTTTTCTTTGTGGTGGAATTTTAAAATCGGAATGAACTTCGAAACGGCATGTTACTCACTCGCTTTTTAATAAGGGCGAGAAAGAGACAGAGTACAGTGCAGTTCGAATGTTTCGAAATATATGGATGAAAAAAAAGTTACTTTGTCTCACGCAGTGAGCAAAATCGAGTTTTGCTCACTGTTTTCACGCAGCAAAACCTACTTGTTTGAGCTGCTGTAGTAAAAAGATTTTTTTTTAACAAAAACTTGCCTGCGACTTGGTACTCTTGTATCGTGGGTGCGTTCACTAACATGTTAACTCACATACACAAGACACTTAGACCCGGTACAACTATCTATAGGCCATACAAATATTGTTCCCTTCAGGAATTGAACCTGCAACACGAAGTGCACTGCGCCAACCGTGTTGTGATTTACATTGCTTTATTTCTTTTTTTTCTAAGGTGCATGTCAATAAATAAAATAAAATGTGGCCAGTTACGAAAAACGGTTTCCTAGTTAAAAATGAGGAGTTAAGGAGTGGAATTCCCTGCCAGAGTCTGTGTTCCCTGATAGCTACAACCTAGGGGTCTTTAAGTCAAGAGTGAATAGGTTACTTCTAGGCAAGCGTGCTCCATCTTCGGCCACATCATCGCTTACCATCAGGTGAGATAGTAGTCAAACGCGAGCCTATCAATTAATAAAAAAAATAAAAAAAAATAATCGTAATCACTTACCACTTATTAAGGGTGTAGTTTCAATATCGATTATCTCTGCAGATGGCTTCTGTTCTTTAAAGCATAGATTCCTCGATACTGGTAGTTTCTGATGGCATACGACACTAGGGTCAGAGGTCGACGAATCGGCAACTGTAGGTATCTTACAACTGCTCAGAAAACGGAACCAGCTGACGCTCATACCTAAAAAAATGTCATAATAATATTACACAAAGTCATCTACGTTTTAAGGAACCCCGATAAGGACAACTTAGGTTAGAAACTTTACTTAAAACTCAGCAGCCAAAAATAGGACCTGAGTACTTGTAAGCAAATTACATTATGTTAATTACTTATAGCCAGAAGATTTTATTTAATTTCACGTTAATTTTATTATGTATAAGTACTTAGGTCTTATTTCTGCCCGCGGGGTTTAAAGTAAGGCTCCTATTTCCGGGTGGTTTACTCCCGCCTTAGCCTTCTAACCTAACCTGTCCTTGTCGGGACCGCCTAAAATTACGTCAATGCCTTTCCTGCTCTCGACTTTTATACACATTTATTTTGAATAATAGAACATGTTTCATTTGCCAGTCATTTTAAATGTACCGTAACAATAATAAATATGGACCAAATTATATTTTTTTACACATTGCCAGTGGACCAGTAGGTACTCTATACAATCCCTAGGAATTTTATACATTACCTAGGTAAAAATGTAATGGACAATAATATTTATATTTCATACATTGCACGCGCCCAGTATCCTATACATTGCTTAGGAATACCTAGGCAATGTATAGGATGCCGGGCGGATAATGAATCGGGGGTCCAAAGATTGTATGAAGAATCTTACTTTCACGCGGGTAAAGCTGCTTGCAGAAACTAGTTTATCTATAATATGTACCGCAATTTGCGAATTATACCCGGAAATTTGTATAATTCAGGTATTCTATATTATTGTACAGCGCTAGGCACGCCGTAATTATGGCGGAAAGTTCCCTCTTTCAGGAGTGGCTGGAAACACGTCATGGCGTCCTCACATTCTGCATGATGCAGGTCCTCACCGGATTCGTGCGGAAGAAACGACTCGATGTCACCATTGTATGGACCACCTTGAGGATCTTGTGGATCATAAGGCAGAAGTGCCCCGCTTAGACAGAGCACCGCCGTGTGCTCGAGGGGGCGATCGGCGACTTCTCGCAGTGCGCCCTGATACAGGCTATGGTCCGGAGCGAGGAAGAATGGCAGGCGGTCGCCTCCTTCTGCGAAGCAGCAATGCTGGCAAAAGAGGCGGCCGCAAGCGCGAAAAGAAAAGAAAGAAAGAAATTACCGTCCGGACCGAGCCTAAGTCGTCGACGGCGCGTAGTGTTCCACGCGCGCCTTAAGGAGATGTCAACAAAACCGTAGGGGCCTAGCAGGGTCGAAGCCTACTGGTCCCATGGGTTCGCTTCTGAAAGGAAAACGTCTGTGCCCTTGAGCGCAAGGCAACGAAGGAAAATAGGGGGGGATTTTACATAGTAAAAATTTGACACGCCCGCTCACTCCGCCCTAGTGCGTGAGAAGTCATTAAATGAAATAATAAATGGTCACGCCGCCAGCGCCGCGCCGCCGCCGGGTTGTTTTAGCCGGCGCGCCGCCGCCGATGAAATTAAATGCCTAAGTCGGGATGATGCCCTAGTGAATAAGGCTGATATTGTCCCAGTGAGTGATGAGTCCCGGGATGATGCTGCAGGCTCCAGTGAGTTTTAGTAGTGCTGCTGGATTCAGTGAGTTGGAGTAGAGCTACAGGCTTCAGTGGATCGGAGCGGTGCTGTGCGACGTAGTGGATTATCTCTTCATATGACTGGCCTAAGGTGCAGTGTGTTTAGCCGAGGTTGATGATGAGGCTGTGACCATAAGTTATGACCAGGTAGGCATGATGCTGATGTTTAGAATACCCTTTAAAACCGTAGGTGCTGTATGTATGGCTCGCTGCTCGAAAGCTTAAGAAAGTGATGATGATGATGGCTTCGCAGACGTTCAAATTCGAGGGTGTAAGTCTAAAATAAAATTGTCTTACCGGTATTTTTGGCTTTGGTTTGACCCACGCGACGCGCTGACTTAATAGAAGGCTTCTGTACTTTTGCCGATCGATTCTTTGTTACTTCTAAATCATCTAGTTGGGTCTTTTTACTGCGGTTTTGGTGACCACGATAATCATTGCGAGAATGTTCGGAGCTCAGAGACGTGTCACACGCTGGAAATGTCTTACGCGTGCGAGGTAAACGAAACCAGCTGAAGCTTTTGCCTAAAATGTTTAAAAGTAAGATGGTTACATAATCCAACTCACATCATAAACAACAACTTTATATCTATGACTTTTAAAATTTTATCGTACATTGTTTCATCAGATTTTCATTGTTTATGATGATCTTAATATAGTCCTGAGAGGTAGCCAGTGTTTTACAAATAACCCTGTATATAAAAATCAATTGTTCTTCGTTAGAGCTCATACACACGAGCGGCATGTTACCAACGGCGACACGGGTCGACGGCAAACACTAGACACACATGACAGCTGCCGCTGATCTTCAAAGTTATAAAGTATGTCGACGGCTGCAGTTATCTCTGCCATTGGCAACAAGCCGCTCATGTGTATGTACTCTTAGGTCGGATTTCTGAATTGAGTATTTTGAGTTAAGAACGTCTCAAACCTACTTAACTGCCAAATTTTGACAGGTTTTCAGGGCATAGTAGTTTGAGTAATTCTCAACTTCGAATGCTTAAATCAGAAACCGAGGCTTAGTCTCGCTAAAACTCAAGCACGGCTGGATCGATTTTAATAATTCTTTTTTTGTTTTGTTCACCAGCATACAGGGAGGTTTGAAACCAAAAAAAAAAACTGAAATAGGTAGGTAGCGTAGGTAGCGTAGGGTAGGGTAAGTAGTCAAAAGCCGCGGTCAAAAGCTAATTTCAAATATATTTTATTTATTAGCAGTGATATTATCAAATAACTCCTCCCTTTCTGGGTCGAGCAAAATTCCTCTTGTCAGACTTTTAGTGACTAAAACCAAGCTATGTTTTTTCAGTTGCCCTTCAAGCATTCCAGATCCGCGGTAACTCTTAATAAAAATTCTGCAGCTCTAAGCACACTCCTTGGTGAACTTTTAACGAACGAACAAAACCAACCTAGTTGTTTACTACGACTGCGGGGGGCTAAGGGGGGGTGGGGGGGATAGGGTGTGGATGTAGAACCTGCAGTGTCACAAGTGTCTTCCACGTTCTATTGTGCAATCTGTGGTGTCTAGAACATACATCCAAAAAACTTTTCATGCTACCTCTGACCCTGTTTAAATGGCTAGTGGTTTAGGACTAACATTTGGAGGCCATGAGAACCATAGTAGCCTAACTCATTTTTTTACAATATTGAGTTTATGATTTTTTCCAGTTCAAATTGATCATTTTGATAGAACGAATATTCACTAGATGGCAACATAATCACTGTTACGGTTTTTAGTCTGTAATCTAAACTGTCATGATGACATTAGTTAGGCTACTTTTTGACAGTCTGTGTATGACAAATGTCATTATTTTCGCGCCCATGCGTGCTTGCTTGATCGTTCAGTAAATTATTTTTAATTGTGAATAAATGGCTATTTGACAATATGGAAAACGACCAACATTAAAACAATTTGGAAAACGAACTTCGAAGTATGTATTACAATAATCCATTGTATTGTATTGCAATAAATATGACGTGTTATTTGTTAAAAGTATTAAGAGTTTTCATTGTTTACAGAAATTTTTGAGTCTGAAGCAGAAGATCCATTTCAAGACTCTGGTTCAAAATACCAGCCATCTGAACGTAATTCGACACCATCTACTACTGGTTTAATTGAGATTTTAGGTCACGAAAACCAATCCCCAAATTTATAACTTCTGAAATTACTCCAGTTCAATGTAAACCTAGAAAAAGAATGAGAAAACCTAGTAAATGGAAGAAGAATGTGAGAAAGGTAAAGCGTTCAAGAGGTGAGGAATATATTAATGTCAAAGGTGTTCGAGTGCCACCAAAACAAAATGATACTGCTCGTGAGTGTAATTGCCAACATAAGTGTCATGAAAAGATTCTGCCTGCTCAGCAAATAATTCTGTTCAACAGCTTTTATGCTTTGGGAAATTATAACTTGCAGACATCTTACCTTTTTTCTTAAAGGTGATACCAAAAAAGACATGCACTGCTTCTGCTGAATCTAGGCGTTCAAATACAAGGGTGTATCAAGTTCTTAATGGTGATGGCTTGTATGTTACTGTATGCAAAACATTTTTTAAAAAGCTATTTGGTGTCAGTGATGGCAGATTGTCTAGAGTTTTAAAAGATAAACTAGTAATTCCCACACCTCCCACAGATCACAGAGGAAACCATGTGCCTTCAAATAAAACTCCAGCGAACAAAATACAAATTGTTAAAAACTTTATCAATAAAATTCCCAAATATGAGTCACATTATACTAGGGTATAATGTGACTCATATTTGGGAATTTTAGCACACACAAGAACACAAACCGAATGTATTTAGCTCCTGACTTGGGCTTGCCTAATCTGATTTCTTTATATAAAGAAGAAACTCCAGCTTCTGAACAAGTGTCAAATTTTATGTTTAGAAAAGTTTTTAATCAGCAATTCAACCTATCTTTTCATGCACCAATTACTAAATCCTGTAAAAAATGTGATCATTTTAAAATAAAAATAGAAGCTGAAGAATCATCTGTCAAAAAGGATGAACTTGAAAAAAAGAAAACTACATCTCTTAGGCTAAATTTGCAAGAAATAATTTTAAGATGGATAAGAATAGAGCTGCTGATGATTCTGATTTAACTGTTATAGTATTTGATCTCATGAAAACTTTACCTACTCCTGTTATTTCTACAGGAATTTGCTATTATAAAAGGCAGCTTTGGACTTACTGCCTAGGAATTCATAATGCTCATAATGATGAAGTAACAATGTATGTGTGGGATGAAACTGTAGCTTCTAAGGGTCCTCAGGAGATTGGTTCCTGTTTGTTGCGTTTCATCAAAGAGAAAGTAAAGCCTAAAAAGTTAATTATGTACTCAGACCACAGCGGTGGTCAAGATAGAAATATTAAAATGGCTACTCTTTGCCAGTATATTGTTGCCCATCCAGATTACACAGTAGATAACATAGACCATAAGTTCTATGTCAGTGGGCACTCATACTTAGCATGTGACCAAGATTTTGGATTGGTGGAGAAAAAGAAAAAGTTTTTCAAAAATATTTACTTACCGGATGACTGGACTACTGTTATTAAGGCAGCTAGGGACAGGAACCCATTTGATGTAATAAAAATGACAAAAGATGACTTTATTTTAACAAAAAAGCTGGAGAATAACATTACCATTAGGGAGATAACTGCCGAAAAATCAAAGGTACAGTGGCTCAGCATGCAGTGGCTTTTGTTTAATAAAATGCATCCATTTAAATTATTTTTTAAATATTCTAATAATGAAGATGTTTTATTTGAAAATATAGATTTAAAGAAAAGGGGCTCTACAGATTTGACTGGTATTAAGCTGGGTCCTTTATACCCTGATGGAAAACCCATCAGTTGTGAGAAAAAAAAGGACTTGTTAGATCTTTTGCCTTTTATACCTCCAGTGCATCACAGCTTTTATACCAGTATCAAAGATAATGTGTCAGTAAGAAATGTCATCGATGTTGAGGATGACATTGATAGTGACTAAGTATACCTTTACTGTTATTGCTGTTGCTTTTTTATGTAAGTGTTTTTTAATAAACAATTGGCCTAACAACCACTTTTTCTAACCTTTTTATAAAAACCTACTGCCCAAGTGGCCTATCTGTGTATAAAATGTAGAAAAATAGCAATAAAGCTATTTTCTCACTATTAAAATCATAAATTGGAACATTAATAGGTCAAATAACACCTAAAAATAAAAGTAATAAAAATTATGTATTCTGAAGAGTGCTAGTTGATTAAAAAATTATTGTTTTTATTTTCTATGGTACTCAAAAAGCTTGTCCATTGAATTAGGCCACTATGGTTCTCATGGCCTCCCAGCAACATGAAAAATGATTATAACCTTTTATTACCTTCTTGATTACCCTCCATTAATTAAATTATTTATTTATTTATTTAAACTTCATCATTAAGTAGTGGTACATAGGCGGCCTTAATGCAACAAGGCATTCTCTACCAGTCAACCTTTGGGTTAAAAGAGACAACACTGTGGTAGGGTGTGGTGTGGTATTAATGTACATAATTGTGTCTCATTATCACCCGAAATTTGTAAAACATAGGTAATTTACTTGCCTGCTTTAGCGGGCGTGTTCCTTGTTACTTTTAAATTATTAAGTGGGTATTTTTTACTGTAGTTTTGCTGATCTCGACTACGATGGCGAGAATACTTAGGCGGTACAGGACAGAATCTAAAGTCACAGCTAGGAGGTACATCGCACGCCACAAAAGCATTACGCACGCCAGGCAAAACGAACCAGCTTTTACCTAAAATATTGAAAGGTAAATTAATTAATGATATTAAGTATTTGTTTTTTATATATAATATAAACTAGTGCTTGACTGCGATCTTACCTGATGGTAAGCAGTGATGCAGTCTTTGATGGTGAGGCGCACTAGTTTATGAGAAGCCTATCCACTCGTCTTGAAGACACCCAAATTATAATCGGACGGAAAGACCACAGCAGGCGAATTGTTCCAGTCCTTCGATGTACGCGGTATAAACAACGAGGCGAAACGCTAAGTCCGGACCGTAGAGATTTCTACCACATAAGGGTAGATACTCGCCGTACGTCGGGTTGTCTGATGATAGAAAAGTGATGGCGGAATCAAGTAATTCCAATCTGAAAAGCCTTAAGCACAGGCATCGGGTAGCCAGCCTTTCGGTGTTTTACAGGTTGCATTTTGGAGAGTGCGCGTGAATTGCATGACTTGATTCCGCCATCTCATTTCTACCATCGGACAACCCGACGTACGGCAAGTATGCCAGCATACAGCATACGTTGTTGAAACCTCTAAGGTCCGGACTAAGCGTTTCGCCTCGTCGTTTACGTACATCGAAGGACTGGAACAATTTGCTTGCTGAGATCTTTCCATCCGATTATAATTTGAGTGTCTTCAAGGCTAGAGTGAATAGGCTCTTAATAAACTAGTGCTCCTCACCATCAATGATTGCTTCACTGCTTACCATCAGGTGGGATCGCAGTCAAGCACTAGTTTATATCAATAAAAATAAAGTATCTAACCCAAAACCTTGTACGTATAATAAATGTGTACCCAAAACGTTTTGTACGTATGTATGGGTGGGATTTCCACCATGTACCATTATTTTAATTATTAAACTAGCTTTTGCCCCCAGCTTCGCTCCCGTCAACTGACTACTCTATTCTGCTCTACCACTCTACCCCACTCTACCACTCTACCCCACTCTACCACTCTACCCCACTCTACCACTCTACCCCACTCTACCACTCTACCCCACTCTACCACTCTACCCCACTCTACCACTCTACCCCACTCTACCACTCTACCCCACTCTACCACTCTACCCCACTCTACCACTCTACCCCACTCTACCACTCTACCCCACTCTACCACTCTACCCCACTCTTCCACTCTACCCCACTCTACCACTCTACCCCACTCTACCACTCTACCCCACTCTACCACTCTACCACTCTACCCCACTCTACCACTCTACCCCACTCTACCACTCTACCCCACTCTACCACTCTACCCTACTCTACCTTACTACCATTTTTTTTTCTAATTTTTTCTTTCATAAGATTCTTCTCCTGATAATAACAAACCCAACATAAAAAAATTTTGGGTAATCGGTTCAGCCATTCACGTGTGATGGCGTGACCAAGGGAAATAGGGATTCATTTTTATATACCTATATATAGATTATCTATGATTGTTCCAAAACATTATTTACTTGCCTACTTTGGCTGAAGGATTCCTTGTTCTTTCTAAATCCGATAAACAGACCCAGGACGCGGTCGATGCTGGAGTTTGATGCTGCTGATTACGTCCATGATCGCGAGAATTAAAACGCACGAGACTGGAACTGACGTCAGTGCACACGGGTACGTTGCACTCCGGTAATGATGACGATATAGATGCCTTACACAAACCCGAACGGAACCAAGCTACACCTAAAACATAAATATAAAATGTAACTCATCATCATCATTATTTCAGCCGAAAGACGTCCACTGTTTGATATAGGCCTCCCCCAAATATCGCCACAAAGACCAACCCAATGCGTCTCGCATCCACCGCATTCCTGCGACTCTCAACAGGTCGCCGGTTCACCTTATGGGAGGCCTTCCAACTCTGCGTTTTCCGGTGCGCGGTCGCCAATCCAGAACCTTTCGGCCCCATCGACCACCCGTTCAACGAGCAAAGTGTCCTGCACACTGCCACTTAAGTTTCGTGATTCTTTGGACTATGTCAGCGACCTTGGTTCTCCTACGGATATCTTCATTCCTGATGCTATTACGCAAGGAAACTCCGAGTATAGCCCTTTCCATTGCCTTTGGGTGACTGTGAGCCTTCTGATGAAGCCCATTGTAAGCGACCATGTTTCAGTGCCATATTATGTCATCGCTGGCAACAGGCACTGGTCATAGACTTGCGTCTTGAGACACAAAATTTTACTATACAATTAAAATTCACCGTCAAAATTCTTTAATATGATAATTTACTTTTTAAAACTGCTCATTTCTGTTCTCATTATTATTCAACAGACTTCTGTCATTTGTTTTGCCCGCGTGAAATTAGGCTTCTCTGTACAAAATTTGAACACCCGCTTCATTGCATCATTTGTTTAATTTCGGAAAATCTTTTCTTATTCCTTTTAAATATCCTCCTCCTAAAAGGAACCTCTGTTCAAAATTTCAGCGTTCTAGGTCCATGGTTTGGGCTTGGTGTTGATAAGTCAGTGAGCGAGTCAGGGCTTTACCTTTTATTCAACATTAGTTTTAGTATAAGCGAAACCCGAAACACGTGTCTAGTATTTTTATGTAAAGAATCTGTGTACAAAATTTCTAAGTTGTAAGCTTGTTATGTTACCTAGTTGTCCGCACAAATACATGGTCAACAGGCCGTCAGGACGACTGAAGAGTTGTTTTGCTCCCGCACCCAGCTGAGGACTAAAGCTCGCTATGACCTGCAGTGACCTGTGTTGTACTTAGTGTCGGTAGCGTCCAACTTGTGTCCTTTGTTAAATAGTTTTGGGGAAAAATATAACATGGTGTAAAAATAATTGGAATCAATTTAGTTATTGATTCTGAACAAACTATATTGAGGTTTCGCGTATACGAAAAATAATGTTGTATATAAACAGATACTATTCCTGAGGCCCTACCATGAGCTCTTAACGCGATCCATTTGACGACCGAAACTGAACTGTTAAAGAGATGGAGCTATATAGGGTGTATAGATTCCTCTTGTTGTCAACTCCCCATTAGTAAACTGATTTTCAAGTGGACCCCGTAACTGTACACGCTTTCACGATACCGTATCGGGCCTACTTCTATACTGGTAACAGTGTTTGTCGTCGGTAGGCCACAGCCTATCGCAAACATAGATGCCTTCCGGTACCTGGTGCATCTGCCGCAGTAAGGGTAAAAGAATACAAACACCACAACAGTTTAAAATGTCATCTAATGCTGCTTCTCCCGCTGCGTGGGTGTGTCAGACTTTTACTGAGTAAAATCACACCTATGTTCTTTATTTGCCCTTTGCGTTCCGGGTCAACTCATGGTTTTGCTGAGATCTCTTTGAGGCACGCGTGGAATACTACGGTGGCTGGGGCGTGAGTATCTGTTCCCACACGCGTGCGTCTGCCTCCTCCGCAAGCATTACTGTTTTGCAGAAGAAGGCGACCGCCACCCATTCCCCCTGTCTCCAGAACACGGCATTTACCAGGGCACGGCGCGAGAGGTCGCCGCTGCCGATCACCCTCACGAGGACAAGACGGTGCTCAGCCTAAGCAGGACACACCACCGTACCCTCCGTAAGCTCCACCGTGTCCTTCGGGCGTTTCTTCCGCATGAATCAGGTGCAGGAACCTCCCGAACTTACCATGACCGGTGAAGACCTGATTCATGCGGAAGATGAGGACGCCGTGATGTCTCTCCAGCCATTCCTCAAAAAGGGGATTTACCGCCATGATAATGGCGTGCCCAAGCTTTCAGTGTGAATGCACTCCCAAAACAATAAATCGGTAAAAAAAAAAAAATGGGAAAAAAATGAAATGGTTCGTTTGTCCATAACGTCGTTTCCCACGTCAGTCTTTCTGTTATCCGCTAACTCCTAAACTAAGCAACAGATTTTGATGCTGTTATTTTCTAATAGAAAGACCGATTAAAGAAGAAGTTTCGTGTCATATAATTTACAACAATGCAAAGCCAGGGTAGATCGCTAGTTCTGTCATAAAACAACCTAAATAAAAAATTACTTACCAGTATTTTTGGGTACAGTTCCACTTTCGTGACGCGTTGATTCTATGGAAGGTATCTGTACTTTAGCTGGTCGATTCCTCTTCACTTTCAAATCAGCTGGAGAACAGTCACTAAGCGAGGGAGATTTAGCCGTTTGGTGTTGTTGACTACATTCATGAAAAAAACGGCGACGAGGTGGCACGGTACTGCAGCTGGTCTCAAAGCATTGATGTATGTTATAGTCTGATGTTTCGGTAGATTGCTTACAACGAAACCAGCTTACACTTTTACCTAAAATATTCAAATCATAAGTTTTGATTTTTTACATACATATAACCACTAAAATAAAATTCTACTTTAATTTAATTTCTGAATTGAAGATTAAAAAAAATATATTTTTTATTGTTGATAAGTTCACGCTTGACCGCTATCTCACCTGATGGAAAGCGACGATGCGGTCGATGGATCGCGCTTACCTAGAAGTAACCTTTCACAACACAGAACTACAGAATTCACTCTTGACTTACAAGACTCCAAGGTTGAAGCCATCAGGAAACAAAGACCCCACAATAGAAAAATTTATATATTAAAAAAATAATATTTTAAAACGAATTTTGTCTAGTTAAAACTAAATATAACTCAAATTAAATATCAGATTGAAGAAGTTTTCAGACTGAAATGGAGTTTTACAAATTGATGCTCAACTTCATAATTCAGAATCCGGGGTTAGACAACAAAATATTAGAAAGGTACAACCTACCTTTCAGGAAAAGTGGCGTTAATTGTCGAGATGTAACATTCGCTGCATTACGTTGCTTGCTACATGGCTTGTCGGCCGTTATGTCACTTCTAACGGCTTGGGCTTCCTTTTCTAGCACTTCTACTATCTCATTCGGTCTACTGTTTTGACAAAATTCATATTTCATCATCTCAATACGACGTAGAGCTGGTTCAGATTCATTTTGGAGCATCGTTTCTGTGTCAATTGAAGATGGTATTTCTTGTAAATAAAACTTTCTTCCTTTTCCGCAAACCAGTGCTCCTAGTTCAGTCCGCAGAGGTGTTTTCGGCGCCGAATCTTAAAGCGTTAATCTGTTTAAGTTATTTTTCCATACATTGGAACACAAAAAATGCATGTTGTAATTGTGAAAGAAAACAAATAGTTTTACGATGAATAGGTTTTTTTGTATAGGTTGTTTAGGTGGGAAATCATCCAATGACTTCTCCAGCTCTAGGGTGGAGCGAGAGGCCGTGTCAGAGTTTTACTGACTAAAACTCACTCCTATATTCATTCTTCGCCTTGAGTTCCAGAACCCCGGATTTTCCTTTCAGAAGCGAACCCATGGCCCCAGCAAGCTTCGGCCCTATTGAGCCCCTACGGTTTTGCTGACATCTCGTTTAGGCGCACGTGGAACACTACGTGATTGGTAGGTAAGGTAAGGGTACTTTAATCACACAATTCTAGATAAATCGGCATATTTTACTATGCTTCGTTCGTGAAGGTTTGTCTAGAAAATGTAACTAATATGTATCTTTAATTTATATGTATGTATGATCGGACAAAGCTTTTTCTTTGAAAAAATTTGGATAGTATTAGGCATTATTACATACTTTAGAAACTCAAACTCCAATTTAACAGTCTAAGTTTATTTATTCCACGATAATATTTATATATATACAAAATTATATACAAAAATACTTAACTAATTAAAACTATATATATACACTAAAGGCTACTCCTAACTAAAATATGGCGTCATAAAACTCCTCCGCATCGCTGTTGACTGGAAGTGTGCCCAAAAGTCTGGCAGCATTGCCACGTTGTATGGCAATGCTTAATCTCTGACCGAGGTAAAAGCCAGCCCTTGGGTCACGCGAAGTGTCAACTAATCGTTTAGACCGTTCTTTAAAAAGCGTATGAGCACTCGGACCCCACGTCCCAAGAGTTTCAACCCCAAACGGCTCAAAAATATAACTGCCGACGAGGTTGTTATGTTTCCGCTGCTTGAGGTTCTCCGCAGCCAGAGCGGCAGCACCAGCACAGCACGATGAGCTAGGAAGATGGAATGGCGCAAGAGTGTCGACACAGGTAACGTCTCACACTAAAGGTCCATCCATCTTCCACGGAAATAAAGACATACCGTCCGGTCTCTTACCATCGTCGCGTGCTAGGCCATGAGGTTCTAAAACAGCCGGAACGCCGACGGTGACAAGGGCTCGTCGGATAATGTCGTTAATGTTCGCGTGCCGCGCTATGCGTCCCGCGCTTCGACTGCATGACAGGCCGTGGTGACCGAGGCTGTTGACAACTTCGCCACAGTGGCAGCTATGAGGAGAACAGAAAGGAGCGCCAAGGCGTAGGGCAACAGCTAGGCGGAAAGTAGTATCGTCGAATAAGGTGCCAATATTCGACGACGGCAGTGCGTGAAGCCAAAGACCTGACTCCCAATTCCCCACAGCCAACAGGCGCGCACGCTCTGCAGTAGTAGCTGATGTTAGCATTAGGTTTTCCTGGACTACTTTGCAGAGCGGCTCATCCCACCGTCTCTGGGAAGTTGGGTTGTTGGGTGGATTTGTATTCGGACAAGCGAGTCTCCAGGCATCTATAGCCACGATGAAGCACGACACATTGAAATCACTCTATCTTTCCGAAATATCATTAAAATTTTGAATTTTTTCCTCAACGAAATTAGGAAAGGAATCCTCGAAAATAGGAGACCCAAGCAGACGAAGAGTGCTTTTTTCAATAATTTTGATTTCTGGGGCTATTGTGTTAAATTTGGAAAGAGTCAGTTGTCTGTCAGTACTGTCAGATAAGAATAACTCACATTTAGAAAAGTTGAGGTCAAGGTCTATTGAGTGGAGTTGATTTTTTAGAAAAAGTAAATTGTTTAAAACTGTCTGCATCGCCTCCTAGGGTTCCGTCGTCGAGATACCAAACGTTGAATTTGGAATTTAACTGTCGAATAATAGGGTGAATGGCTAAACTGAAGATCACTGGCCCGAGGGGATCCCCTTGTTGACAGCCAACAGCGGATTCCAAAAGGTTGTCCCGATTTAATAATTTAGATGGTTGTCTATAGCACTGCCAAAGAAAACTAAAAATTTGAGGTACTTTTTTTTTAGATTCTGCCAGCAAGGTGTCCCTATTAACCGAATTGATGGCAGTTTTAAAACTGCACCTTGTATAAAGCTAAAATACTACTAGTAGCACTTTGCAAGGGACTTCGTTCTCGAGAATTTTTTCGTAAAACTTTTAACACCCCTTAAATTTTATTTCGTGAGTAACTTTGAATAACTATTACAGGCAGTCTGTATTATTCATTTTAATTAGAATTTGTGCCAATTTTAAAATTTTATTAATCCAAGAAATAAGAATTCAATTCCTTTTTATAATTAGCTAAACTAGATTAGTTTTACACAAATTTATGTTTTGATTTCTATAGAAGCCCAGATAATATTATTTTATTATATATTATTTTTAATTGTGCTGATTGTCTTAGTCTGTAGTCTGTCACTGTACTTATTAAAATAAAAAATAAAATAAAAAAAAGTTAAAAAAAAAATATCCACAAGAAATATCATAATCACGTAAGAGCGGTCGTATGAAAATATACATCGAAAAGAACGCTCCTAAAGGTTGATATCGCTTGCCTACGTCATAAAAGGAAGCCTTGTGCGAAATGTCATGTTTCTAAGGTCTTTTTTATTGTTATTTAATTTTATAACAGTAGGACGAAAATATTCATCTTTAGGATGAGAAATAACGCTAGATAGCAACATTGTATGAATCCGACAGCTATCGCCTGCACCATCCTATAGCAATTTTAGTGTAGGCCCAATTCTTTTGGCTATGCGTTGATACGAGTATGTCAGTCAGTTTATTCTTTAAATTAACAAGAAAGCGAAAGAAGAAAAATGTTATGCCATTTAATGTTTTTTTTTTATGTTTTGGAGCATATAGGAGTTGCCGTTGCCCGACTCTCATTTGTAGATAGTGGTTACGAAGAGTCAGAAGCCAGAAAATCTGAGAGCAGTCTTTCCGAGAGGTGCCGCGTTAAAAATATGCTGGGTTGGGACAGTTAAGTAGTCGCTCTATATAAAATACTAGCATTTAGATGCATCCAGTTTGACTTTAAGCCGACCCTAACTTAAGGAAATTAATCAATTCATTTATATACTTCTGGGAAACTACGCACACAGAGTTGTTATTTTACCATCTTGGTCAACTTAAGAATTTGATCAAATCTCCGTTTTCGAATTTGCTCTACCACAAGACAAAGCCTTTATCATGCATATCTTTATAAACATAAACCAAAAATCGTGTTAGTTACACAATTTAGAACTCAAGAACGGCTGGACGGGTGCGTCTCATATCATATAAAGTTATTTGGTGTATTTTCATTTTAATAACATTCACAAGATATAATAAACGTAAGATATACCAACTGTTGATATAATTTCTTTACGTATAAAAAGTATATATTATAAAAATTATTTCGTATAACGTTGTTGGATATAAATTTTATTTCATTGAAAATAATTAGGTCTATCGTTTAAAATATATATTTGTCGCAGCTGTACAATTTAACACACCTTTAGTATTACAAGTTGGCGCGGCGTATTGAAAAACGTTACTGTAATATAATGCAGCTGCGGTGCTTCGCGGCTGAATTAGGTCAAATTAGCATAGTAACCATTAGGAACGCGATGGCGAACGAACGAAGGCATCACGTGAGTTAGGTTAGGTTAGAACAGTGACCATAAAAGCGTGAAAGCGAGCGAGCAAAACGAGCGTGCCGCGGCAGCGGCGGCCGAGCGCCAGATCCCCTTCTAATATTAGTGAATCATTTAGGTTAGGTCAAGTTTAAAATCTCGCCTAGAATAGGTCAGGTTAGAATAGTGACCACTTAAGATACCCTTCTAAATTTAGTAAATTATTTGGATTAGGTTAAAAGCTATTATGATTTACAAAAAGCTTTTGGTCTTTCATATTAGACTAAATAAGTTTTATGTCCTTTGAGTGGGATATCTTAAAATTTTTATAATAAATGTATGCTACGCTTATAACAATTAGTTATTTGAAAATTATATAAATCGTTTATTATATTAACAGATCGTTATAGCAAATAAAATTATAGATTCATTGTTATGTATATATTGAATGGTGGATAGCTTGTAAATATTAGAGATTTTGTAATTATACCATACTAGCGGGTGCTCGCGGCGTCGCTTACGTGGTATTAGATTTTTTCATACAAACTTTGGACCCCCGTTTCATCCCGTTAGGGGGTGAATTTAGGAGAATCCTCTCTTAGTGCACGCTTACATCATAAAAGAAATCCTTGTGGAAAATTTCACGCTCCTAGCCCCAGTAGTTTTGGCTGTGCGTTGATATATCAGTCAGTCAGTTTCTCCTTTTATATATATATAGATATTACTTACCCGGCTGGACCGATTTTAATGATCTTTGCTGTATTAGATTCATTTATTTAAAGAAATAGAAAAATATCCAAATATATCGAAAAATGAAGTGTGGGAATCATATCTCGCGCTCTGGGTGGAGCAGGAGGGCGTGTCAGACTTTTACTGACTAAAACCACACCTGAGCTCTTCAGTTGCCCTTTGTGTTCTAGGACAACGGGTTTCCTTTTCAGAAATTCTTCGCGGTCCTAGCTAGCGGGCATCGGCCCTGCTGGGCCCCTACGGTTTGCTGACATCTCTTTAAGGAGCGCGTGGATCACTACGCGCTGTTGACGACTGGGCACGGTCCGATCAATTACCGGACGGCCGGACGGCAAGCTACCCATTGCTCGACGTCCGCAAGCCCACGTCTACCGTGGCTGGTAGTCGGGGTCAGATTCTCGGCGGCTGGGGCGTGAGGACATTCGTTCACTCACGCGTGCGGCCTCCTCCTTCAGCTAGCCCCCCAAGCAAGTTCGTTCGGGTCAGCTAGTTCCCCATAAAACAAAGAACGGATTTTTTGGCCCCCAAATAATTTGTTTGCAACCAATTTCTAGCCACGTATGCAAAAAAAAATCTGACCTAGAGCTACGTACATAGATTTGATTCGTTAATATCTTCGCATAACTGATTTTTTTTTCATATGAAGAGTTGAACTCATAATGAAAATTGTTTATAAATTATGAAAATACTTTCACCCTCTAAAATATTGCCATCACGTAAAGCACTCTGTATACAAAAAATAAAATTACCTACATACCCGGAGCCACGACACTGGTAGCGTTCGCGGCAATATGGTGTTCACTCGACCGCATACTAGTCATGGAATCAACACTGTTAGAAGAGCCTTCTTCTCCTTCATCTTCAGACATTGGTACCACTATGAATATCGAGGAGGCACCTGCGAAACGTTTTCTGGCCATAATCTTTAACATTATCTTTGATACATCGAGTTTACTCGGTATGCGGTTGAAAAGCACGAAGGGATCCTTAGTTTCAGAGTCCGTCGTGTTTTTATTCATCATGTTATTTCCAAATTTATCATCTAATTGAGTCATTCTCAAGATTGTATATTGTTGTGGAATAACTGCTCCAATATTTCTTGATGCGTTGCGTTCTCTTATTGCGGGGTGGTCGATGTAATCATCACTGTCGGAAATAAAACGTATCTATTAGACTTATCGATATATGTACCTACTACGCACTAGATTACGCGTGCCGTAAACTCACTTCAATCGACTCAGGTGCAGTGTCGTCTATGCACCTTGATATTGATGACATTAGTGCAGTTTTGACGTTCATGCAGTGTGAGGGCGCTTATAAATTCAAATCAAAGTGAATCTGGACGTGAATAATAATTTTGTAGTGATGTAAGTAAAAATAACTGGTTGTTCGAGCAATTTAATAGCTTCTAATATCGTAATAGTATGTTGTAGAAAATATATTATTTTATTTAAAAACCTTCCCATTTTACAATCATAGACTAAACATGCAGATGTTCCCTCCCAAAAAACCCGATTTTTAATTACAACTGGTTTAATGAACAAGACCTGTGAGATGTTGTCACCATTGCGCGCACCGCTATGAAAACCTAACGGCGCGGTGATAATTTCGTCACGGGCTTGTTCGCCGGACGGCGTACACAAATGTCACATCGTAACTTGCTCGCATCTCCATACATATCCACGGACTTGATAAGAGTGACGAAGCAGTTATGATGACAAAGTCACAAGTGCGCGCTATGGCTTAATCACGCCACGAGCCACGCGAACCAAAAAATAAAATATAAAGAAACTCGTAGCAGGTTTTTCTTAGTAAATTCATTAAAAAATTACTTCCTGATACCAAAAAACGCGATGATGTGTCAAATCAATTATTTAAATTGGGAACAAATATCATTGCTTGCTTAGTACAGATCGAGCAATAAATCAGCTGACCAACGAAGTCAGCTGATTGCCACAATGGATGAGTATTTAACAGATACTCTCACTCACACGATAGTTTCGTGGTGCGGGTGCTGCTGGCTTTTGTTTGTTAGAGATGAGAAGTGATGTTTATGGTTATCGATATTTTACACGATCCTACCTATATAAAAGATAATGTTAATGATTCATTCTCACAAATATATTATTATAGAACAGTTCCCCCACGCTTCTTTATTTCAGTCTATTCGCGATAAACTCAAAAGCTACTGAACGGATTTTCATGTGCTTGGGATTAATTTTCAGGAGGAGAAAAAATATAAAAAAAGAGCTAAAATAATTCTTTTTCTTTGTTTGTTCGTCCTTTACATTATTTCGTGTAGGTATTTTTCCCAAGGTCCGAATACAATAAACTCATGTATCTTTAACAAAAATCTTGTAAACTAATATTATTGAAAATCACATTTGGGAACTTCAAGAAGCGGGCATTAAATAACTGATAAAACATATGAATGTTGTAGAAAAGTATTGATTTATATTTTCTTATGATACTCCTGCATCATTCATTTCATCACTATCAATCATATCATCTACCTTTCATTTTAAATTATTAGCTATCCAAAGGATCCAAAAACAAATTGGATAAATGAGACAGGATGGGGTCCAAACTGATTTCTTACAAAAAATAGTACGCTCTTTTCACTTTGAACCCAAATTTACAAGCTTTAAAGTTCGACGGCTCTTAGAATGGGCGGTTCCAACATTGAAGTTGCGGACGATTTTGACAAATTAGGTTTTAAGTTTTAAATAAATATTTACATTTTACTGGGCAGTAAATCGAATATCCGTTAAAACCTTGAAGTTTTACTTATGTTTTCCTAAATTCGAGAAGGTGATCTCCTTATAGTAGTTTAGATTAACCAGCATCTTAAGTTACGATTGACTGGCCACTGAAGCGCAGTTCTTTCCAAGCGTGCTCTATATAAATGAAGTTAGTTAACTTTGATATTAACTAAATAAAAACTTAATACAGTTTAAAAAAAAAAAAACAAAATTAATGTTCGTGGTTTGTTACATATCCATGAAATAATGATGTAACGAGTAATATGGGTTTAAAGCAATGACTAATTGGTTATCGATAAGATGTTGAAATCCCTACTTTTTTGTAGGTATTTGCGCTAAATTTGTAGCTTGGCGTGGGAGGTAAGCCGATGCGTTTACGCTCTGGCGGTCAAAAGGTTAATGTAGTGTAAGGGAGTTCTGAGAACCTTTATTATCGATAGTTCATATCGGATATCTAAACTGTTAGTAACATCCTTACTTCCTTAGCACACACTGAGGCTCTACCATGAGCTCTATTTTACTAAACCGAACTGTTACAGGGATGAAGCTATATAGGGAATATACCTAGATCCATCATCTCTTTTTTCGCTCGTACGACTGATATTTTAACATATCATGGTAAGGCCCCCTGGCCACCTACCGAGCGATAGTATAATTTATAAATTTTGACAAATTCAATTCGAGTGTTTACTATTCGAAGTTAGATGGCGTCATTGAGGCATAGGATAACAGTTTTTCTAAGACATTTCTTCTGATAGCTGCTCTACTGCATCTCATTAAATCTTTTTGACTATAACTAAGTAAATGTAGTATGTTGAAGTGGCGCTGATAGTTGCAACTTCGGTTACGGTGTCGTTTGTTGACTCAACTGCGGTTATAATATCGCTAGCAGATGCCTCAAGAAAAATAGATGTATATCTACTATTAATGAACTATTTAAGTGACTTCCTTTTTATATTATATGAAACCTAGACTAAAAAATAATAAAAAGGTAATAATTAGGTACGTACTCACAAAAAAACTTAGACCAGCTCCTGATGTTAACTATCTATTTCTTGAGTATTTTGTTATGAAACCATTTTTTCCAAAATTTTGATAACGAATTGTGCTAAATTTTGTTGGTATCCATTCAATTCTATCAGTTGTGTAATGTGAATTGATTAACTTTATTTTAAGTAAAAAACGTTTGTGACCACTTTAAATTACTCGGAAACAAAATTACTATATTATATTTTATTATACTATAATTAAACCTACAATTAGTAATAAATGATAACTACTGATAATAAACAAAGTTATTGTACATAATAAATCGATAATTTAATTCCTACAACTTCGTGCAACATTATTGATATCATTGATATGGAGTGATGCTATCAAATTCAAGACATACGTGACATCGAAATGAACACATTACATTGCACGATTGTTCACTTAGTAAGAGATGGATCCCATGTATTGCAAACAATGTATAATTTTGCATTTCGTTGCGATTTTATCTTTTTAAGCAGAGTATTCATTAGGCAACATTTGTTAATAAACACTGTTTTAATTCATTAAACCCCAAGCGAACGGCGTTCGCTCGCTAATTGTCTTTGTGTTGTGTCTCTAATTACGGTACTCAAAAGGTAACAGTTCATAAAGTGTTTCACAATGTTTCATCATCTCTGAAACGGTTTATAAACAAAGATGATGAAACATTGTTTAAGTAACATGTTGCCGTATTCCCCACTTCGAATAGAGAGCAAGACGAAACGTGTAGTAAACATGGAAGTAGTGTGGTTCAACAACCAGGGTCTTAAGTCTGCTATTACAATAGTGTCAGAATGGTCTATCATTGATTTCACAATGGTTGATTTTGACAAATTTGGTAATCTACTAAAATAATGGCATCATTATGAGTTTCCAATGGTCAACCACAGACACTCCATTGAAAAAAAGTGGCATAGAATCGTAATCTCCTAAATATTGACTTGAATGTCTGACGTATGCGGTAATCTGCTAAAATGTTGTCAGTTCCTTTGATCAGTGACCTATCATTAAAACGTCATTGTGCAGACATTGCTTTTAATAAGCTCGATATTGTCATTCTACCACAACTCTAGTACGAGACCATTGACCGATAAGTGATCGATCATTATGAATTAGCAGATTACGAACTTTTAGCAAAATAACAATGGGATCGTTTTGGAATGACGAATTTATAAAAATAGCAGACTTGGGCCCCAGGTTTCGATGCTCTTAGAGCTTTATCAACAGCATTATGTACTTTGGGATTGTTCAAATAACGATTATAAAGATAAATAATAATAATAAAAAATATGTTTAGACCGACATTAATGTAGAATTGAATATGTCATGTGTGTGTGTGTGTGTGTGTGTGTGTGTGTGTGTGTGTGTAACTTCTATTTAAGTTTCGAATTCACCACATTCTTGTCCTTTTTTGGCCAAGTTTCAGAAACAGTGTTTCTGGTAAACTTGGTGGTGAACACGTCGTAAACAGTTTACCAACAAATGTAGGCTAATGAATACCCGGCTTTAATGTAAAAATTATTTAGTGCCATTGAAATAATTATAAATATTTTTAAGATTTTACTAGTGAAAATAAATCCCTTCTTGGGCTACACTACACACTTAGCTTGTTTGCTGACAGGTTACAATAACGCAAGAAAGCATAATTCTACTTTTAAAGCTTCGTAAACAATCATAGAATGAGCGCGATTGACGGCCGGTGTTAATCAAATTTCGACAACATGGTATTTTCAACTTCTTTTATCTGTTCCGTAATATTAACCACTTAACAGTCAAATGACCATGCCAGCACTCCATAGGTTTAAAAGATGCATATGCACATAAGATTTCCCTTCAGCGAGTTATGGAGTCCAATTTTATTTACTTAATATTATAAATCATTTCTTTAATTTTCCACCTCGTATGTTGTTAAGAAGCTATCTGCGAGAGATTACTATGATGATAAACCCTGCATATTGGGGTTAGTTACCTTGTTGATGGTCCATCCAGTGAGTTGATGCTCAGAAGGTCGTTAGTGGACTGGTAGCCCGAATAATGCGCGGAGCTGGATGTGATACTGCTATAAATATTCGACGTCAAACTGAACGAGCCCGTACTGTTGCTTGTACTTGTACTTAATGACATATCATTTCTTATGATGAGAATCGTTTCACAACTGCTTACAGATTTAGTTTCTGATATCGGCTTTTTGTAAATGTCTTCCAACGATTGAAGATCTTTAAAGCTTTCCAAAATCTTTTCAGATTTACTGGTTCTGCCTTGGTAACGTGCTATACGACTATGCAGGTAATTGTTTTCGCTATGAGAGTTATATAGTTTAGTACTGTAGCTTATATCAGAACTGCTGACGTTGAGGTTGATATTTACTTTATTACTATTATTGTTAAGACCACTTTCAAAACTGCTAAATTTGTGTTTTGAATTTTTTAATATATTAACATCGTTATAATAGTTGGTTTGAGCTTTACTGAGGTCTGTGTTTGATACCATTTTGTCAGGTGTTACCTGATTGATACACACCATTGAATATGATGGTATACCAACAGCGCTTCCAACAGTTACTTTTATACCCTCATTGTCGATGAAGGCCCCGGCTTTCACACCTGGTAAGCATTCATTAGGGCAGTCGCAGAAGGAGGATATATCTGGAGAGGTCACTCTGATTTTAACGTAACTGTGTTTAAATCTAATTTTCTTTCTGTCACAACCGCAGCCACGGTCACATTTTGTTGTTTTGATAATATCTTCAAACTCTTCAGCATCTATTCCTCTCGCTTTTTTTGATGCCGATACACCAACTTTTTTCGCTTTTTTTATAATTTTCCCCTTCTTTTCAGAAGGGGTCGGCTCAGGTGGCAAACCTGCCTCAGCTCGAATTTTTTTCACCAAGTTTTTCTCAGATGCCGTTTTCCCTTCTGGTAAAGGTAACCCAGCATCAGCCAGTCCTTTAAGTATTCTTTCTTTCTCGGCTGGTGATTTTCCCGTTATTGGCGTGAATAGACCCGCTGCCTTTGCTTTACCAATAATTGATTTCTCCGATGGGGTTTTTCCTTCCGGTGGTGTTCGTGCTTTAATTTTAGCGATCATGGATTTTTCAGATTTCGTCTTACCTTCCGGCAGTGGTAAACCGGCCTCGGCTAAGGCTTTCACGATCTTTTCCTTTTCTTCTGGTGTTTTTCCTTTGAGAGGTGTCAACAGCCCAGCTGCTTTGGCTTTTTTTAATCTTTCTGATTGGGATGGTGTTACGTATCCAGTCTCATCCTTAATCTTTTTTATCAAAGCTCTTTCTGATGGCGTTTTGTCCACCGGTAGCGGCAAACCAGCAGCTGCTCTGCCTCTTAATATCTTTTCTTTTTGAGCTGTAGTTTTACCATCTAAAGGAGTTAACAGACCAGCTTCTTTAGCCCTTCGCAATTTCTCTGACGGTGTTCTGTCTGGTATCCCAAATTCTTGTTTTACTTTTTTTATAAGTGCTTTTTCAGAAGGAGTTTTTCCTTCTGGTAACGGCAACCCAGTTTTAGCAAGACCTTGCAAAAGTTTTTCTTTCTGTTCAGGTGTTTTACCTGCAAGAGGTGTGAGCAGTCCAGCTTCTTTGGCTTGTCGTATTTTTTCTGTTGTGACGGTCGGAACTGATCCCGTTTTTTTTGTTGATGCCTTTACTTTTGCTATAAGAGATTTCTCTGAAGGCGTTCGCCCTTCGGGTAATGGAATACCCATTTCTTGTAGACCTGTTAAAGTTTTTTCCTTTTCTTCGGGTGTCATGCCTTCTAATGGCTGGAGTAATCCAGCTTTAGCAGCTTGTTCATGTTTGTCTCTAAGAGCTTTCGTTGTAGGTTCCTTAGGAAGACCAAGATCGGCTCGAATCTTATTAACAAGTTTCTTTTCTGACGGTGTTCGAGGTACCGGAAGAGGTAAACCTTTCATGGCTAATCCTCTTATAATGTCCTCTTTTTCTTCTGGTGTTTTTCCTGTGAGGGGAGTTAGTAACCCTTCCGCTTTAGCTCTACGCAGTTGCTCAGAAGGTGCCACAGTTGCACGAGGTGAAGCCTTAACTTTTGCTATAAGAGATTTCTCTGATGGTGTCCGTCCTTCAGGTAGAGGAATTCCCAAATCATGAAGACCTTTTAATGTTTTTTCCTTCTCTTCGGGTGTCATGCCTTCTAATGGCTGGAGTAATCCAGCTTTAGCAGCTTGTTCATGTCTGTCTCTAAGAGCTTTCGATGTAGGTTCCTTAGGAAGACCAAGATCGGCGCGAATCTTGTTAACAAGTTTTCTTTCTGACGGTGTTCGAGGTACCGGAAGAGGTAAACCTTTCATGGCTAATCCTCTTATAATGTCCTCTTTTTCTTCTGGTGTTTTTCCTGTGAGGGGAGTAAGTAACCCTTCCGCTTTAGCTCTACGCAGTTGCTCAGAAGGTGCCACAGTTGCACGAGGTGAAGCCTTAACTTTTGCTATAAGAGATTTCTCTGATGGTGTCCGTCCTTCAGGTAGAGGAATTCCCAAATCATGAAGACCTTTTAATGTTTTTTCCTTCTCTTCGGGTGTCATGCCTTCTAATGGCTGGAGTAATCCAGCTTTAGCAGCTTGTTCATGTTTGTCTCTAAGAGCTTTCGTTGTAGGTTCCTTAGGAAGACCAAGATCGGCGCGAATCTTGTTAACAAGTTTTCTTTCTGACGGTGTTCGAGGTACCGGAAGAGGTAAACCTTTCATGGCTAATCCTCTTATAATGTCCTCTTTTTCTTCCGGTGTTTTGCCTGTGAGGGGAGTTAGTAACCCTTCCGCTTTAGCTCTACGCAGTTGCTCAGAAGGTGCCACAGTTGCACGAGGTGAAGCCTTAACTTTTGCTATAAGAGATTTCTCTGATGGTGTCCGTCCTTCAGGCAGAGGAATTCCCAAATCATGAAGACCTTTTAATGTTTTTTCCTTCTCTTCGGGTGTCATGCCTTCTAATGGCTGGAGTAATCCAGCTTTAGCAGCTTGTTCATGCTTGTCTCTAAGAGCTTTCGTTGTAGGTTCCTTAGGAAGACCAAGATCGGCGCGAATCTTGTTTACAAGTTTCTTTTCTGACGGTGTTCGAGGTACCGGAAGAGGTAAACCTTTCATGGCTAATCCTCTTATAATGTCCTCTTTTTCTTCTGGTGTTTTGTCTGAGAGGGGAGTGAGTAACCCTTCCGCTTTAGCTCTACGCAGTTGCTCAGAAGGTGCCACAGTTGCACGAGGTGAAGCCTTAACTTTTGCTATAAGAGCTTTCTCTGATGGTGTCCGTCCTACAGGTAGAGGAATTCCCAAATCATGAAGACCTTTTAATGTTTTTTCCTTCTCTTCGGGTGTCATGCCTTCTAATGGCTGGAGTAATCCAGCTTTAGCAGCTTGTTCATGTCTGTCTCTAAGAGCTTTCGATGTAGGTTCCTTAGGAAGACCAAGATCGGCGCGAATCTTATTAACAAGTTTCTTTTCTGACGGTGTTCGAGGTACCGGAAGAGGTAAACCTTTCATGGCTAATCCTCTTATAATGTCCTCTTTTTCTTCTGGTGTTTTGTCTGAGAGGGGAGTGAGTAACCCTTCCGCTTTAGCTCTACGCAGTTGCTCAGAAGGTGCCACAGTTGCACGAGGTGAAGCCTTAACTTTTGCTATAAGAGCTTTCTCTGATGGTGTCCGTCCTACAGGTAGAGGAATTCCCAAATCATGAAGACCTTTTAATGTTTTTTCCTTCTCTTCGGGTGTCATGCCTTCTAATGGCTGGAGTAATCCAGCTTTAGCAGCTTGTTCATGTCTGTCTCTAAGAGCTTTCGATGTAGGTTCCTTAGGAAGACCAAGATCGGCGCGAATCTTATTAACAAGTTTCTTTTCTGACGGTGTTCGAGGTTCCGGCAGAGGTAAACCTTTCATGGCTAATCCTTTTATAATTTTCTCTTTTTCTTCAGGTGTTTTGCCTGTGAGGGGAGTTAGTAACCCTTCCGCTTTAGCTCTACGCAGTTGCTCAGAAGGTGCCACAGCTGCACGAGGTGAAGCCTTAACTTTTGCTATTAGAGCTTTCTCAGATGGCGTGCGACCTTCAGGTAAAGGGATCCCAAAATTATGTTGACCTTGTAATATCTTTTCTTTCTCTTCAGGTGTCTTACCCAAAAGTGGCTGCAGTAAACCAGCTTTAGCTGCTAGATCATATTTGCCTTTCATAGATTTCGTGTCAGGTTCCTTAGGTAGGCCAAGATCGTCGCGAACCTTGTCAATTAGTTTTTTTTCTGAAGGTGATTTACCTTCTGGAAGAGGTATACCTTTCATTGCAAGTCCTTTTAAAATTTTTTCTTTCTGTGCTGGTGTTTTGCCAGCAAGTGGAGTGATTAATCCTTCTGCTTTTGCTCTACGCAGTTGCTCAGAAGGTGCTACCATCGAACGAGGAGCCTCTTTTATTTTAGCTACAAGAGCTTTCTCTGATGGTGTCCGTCCTTCAGGTAACGGAATCCCCATATCCCGTAGACCTTTCAGCTGCGCTTCCTTCTGTGCAGGTGTTTTACCTTCCAGTGGCTCTAGTAAGCCAGCTTTAGCTGCTTGTTCATGTTTAGCTTTCATAGATTTTGTGTCAGGTTCCTTAGGTAATCCAAGATCTGCGCGAACCTTGTCAATAATTTTTTTTTCTGAGGGTGTTGTACCTTCTGGGAGAGGTATGCCTTTCTTCGCACGCGCTCGCAATATCTTTTCCTTTCCTGCTGATGTTTTACCCGCTAAGGGCGTCATAACACCTGCTGTTTTAATAGATCCTGCCGGTAAAGCTTTGATTTTAGCTACAAGCGCTTTCTCTGATGGTGTCCGACCCTCAGGTAATGGAATGCCCAAATCATATTGACCTTGCAATATATTTTCTTTCTCTTCAGGCGTCTTACCCAACAATGGCTGTAGTAAGCCAGCTTTGGCTGCTTGTTCATGCTTAACTTTCATAGATTTGGTGTCAGGTTCCTTAGGAAGGCCAAGGTCATCGCGAACTTTGTCAATAATTTCTTTTTCTGAAGGTGATTTACCTTCTGGGAGAGGTATACCTTTCATTGCGAGACCCTTTAAAATCTTTTCTTTTTGTGCTGGTGTTTTGCCGGCAAGTGGAGTCATTAATCCTTCTGCTTTTGCCCTACGCAGTTGCTCGGAAGGTGACACCATGGAACGAGGAGCCCCTTTTACTTTAGCTATAAGAGCTTTCTCGGATGGTGTCCGTCCTTCAGGTAACGGAATTCCCATATCACGTAGACCTTTCAGCTGCGCTTCTTTCTGAGCAGGTGTTTTACCTTCCAGTGGCTCTAGTAAGCCAGCTTTAGCTGCTTGTTCATGTTTCGCTTTCATAGATTTTGTGTCAGGTTCCTTAGGTAATCCAAGATCTGCGCGAACCTTGTCAATAATTTTTTTTTCTGAGGGTGTTGTACCTTCTGGGAGAGGTATGCCTTTCTTCGCACGTGCTCGTAAGACTTTTTCCTTTAGTGCTGGCGCTTTTCCCAGTAGAGGCGTCATTATACCTGCTGTTTTAATTGAACCTGCCGGGGGTGAAGCTTTGATTTTAGCTACAAGCGCTTTCTCTGATGGTGTCCGTCCCTCAGGTAAGGGAATGCCCAAATCATGTTGACCTTGTAAAATCTTTTCCTTCTCTTCAGGTGTCTTGCCCACCAGTGGCTGTAGTAACCCAGCTTTGGCTGCTTGTTCATATTTGGCTTTCATGGATTTTGTGTCAGGTTCCTTAGGTAAACCAAGGTCATCGCGAACTTTATCAATAATTTTTTTTTCTGAAGGTGATTTACCTTCTGGGAGAGGTATACCTTTCATTGCGAGACCCTTTAAAATCTTTTCTTTTTGTGCTGGTGTTTTGCCGGCAAGTGGAGTCATTAATCCTTCTGCTTTTGCCCTACGCAGTTGCTCGGAAGGTGACACCATTGAACGAGGAGCTCCTTTTACTTTAGCTATAAGAGCTTTCTCTGATGGTGTCCGTCCTTCAGGTAATGGTATCCCCATATCACGTAAACCTTTCAACTGCGCTTCCTTCTGTGCAGGTGTTTTACCTTCTAGTGGCTCGAGTAAGCCAGCTTTAGCTGCTTGTTCATGTTTTGCTTTCATAGATTTTGTGTCAGGTTCCTTAGGTAAACCAAGATCAGCACGAACCTTGTCAATAATTTTTTTTTCCGATGGTGTTGTACCTTCTGGGAGAGGTATGCCTTTCTTTGCACGCGCTCGCAATATCTTTTCCTTTCCTGCTGGTGTTTTACCCGCTAAGGGCGTCATAACACCTGCTGTTTTGATAGATCCTGCCGGCAAAGCTTTGATTTTAGCTACAAGCGCTTTCTCTGATGGTGTCCGTCCCTCAGGTAATGGAATGCCCAAATCATATTGACCCTGTAATATCTTTTCCTTCTCTTCAGGTGTCTTACCCACCAGTGGCTGCAGTAAGCCAGCTTTGGCTGCTTGTTCGTGCTTGTTCTTCAAAGATTTGGTGTCAGGTTCCTTAGGTAGGCCAAGATCGTCACGAACCTTATCAATTAGTTTCTTTTCAGAGGGTGATTTACCTTCTGGAAGAGGTATGCCTTTCATTGCAAGACCCTTTAAAATTTTCTCTTTTTGTGCTGGTGTTTTACCGGCGAGTGGAGTCATTAATCCTTCTGCTTTTGCCCTACGCAGTTGCTCGGAAGGTGACACCATGGAACGAGGAGCCCCTTTTACTTTAGCTATAAGAGCTTTCTCGGATGGTGTCCGTCCTTCAGGTAACGGAATTCCCATATCGCGTAGACCTTTCAGCTGCGCTTCTTTCTGCGCAGGTGTTTTACCTTCCAGTGGCTCAAGTAAGCCAGCTTTAGCTGCTTGTTCATGTTTCGCTTTCATAGATTTTGTGTCAGGTTCTTTAGGTAAACCAAGATCGGCGCGAACCTTATCAATAATTTTTTTTTCTGATGGCGTTGTACCTTCTGGGAGAGGTATGCCTTTCTTCGCTCGCGCACGTAAGACTTTTTCCTTTAGTGCTGGCGCTTTTCCCGCTAGAGGCGTCATTATACCCGCTGTTTTAATTGAACCTGCCGGAGGCGAAGCTTTAATTTTAGCTATAAGAGCTTTCTCTGATGGTGACCGTCCTTCAGGTAATGGAATCCCCAAATCATGTTGACCTTGTAATATCTTTTCTTTCTCTTCGGGTGACTTGCCCACCAATGGCTGTAGTAAGCCTGCTTTGGCTGCTTGGTCATATCTGTCTTTCATAGATTTCGTGTCAGGTTCCTTAGGTAGGCCAAGATCGTCGCGAACCTTATCAATTAGTTTTTTTTCTGAAGGTGATTTACCTTCTGGAAGAGGTATACCTTTCATTGCAAGACCCTTTAAAATTTTCTCTTTTTGTGCTGGTGTTTTGCCGGTGAGTGGAGTCATTAATCCTTCTGCTTTTGCTCTACGCAGTTGCTCGGAAGGCGCCACCATGGAACGAGGAGCCCCTTTTACTTTAGCTATAAGAGCTTTCTCGGATGGTGTCCGTCCTTCAGGTAACGGAATTCCCATATCACGTAGACCTTTCAGCTGCGCTTCTTTCTGAGCAGGTGTTTTACCTTCCAGTGGCTCTAGTAAGCCAGCTTTAGCTGCTTGTTCATGTTTCGCTTTCATAGATTTTGTGTCAGGTTCCTTAGGTAGACCAAGATCTGCGCGAACCTTGTCAATAATTTTTTTTTCCGAGGGTGTTGTACCTTCTGGGAGAGGTATGCCTCTCTTCGCACGCGCTCGCAAGACTTTTTCCTTTAGTGCTGGCGCTTTTCCCGCTAGAGGCGTCATTATACCGGCTGTTTTAATTGAACCTGCCGGGGGTGAAGCTTTGATTTTAGCTACAAGCGCTTTCTCTGATGGTGTACGTCCCTCAGGTAATGGAATACCCAAATCATATTGACCCTGTAATATTTTTTCCTTCTCTGCAGGCGTCTTACCCACCAGTGGCTGTAGTAAGCCCGCTTTGGCTGCTTGTTCATATTTGTCTTTCATAGATTTCGTGTCAGGTTCCTTAGGTAGGCCAAGGTCGTCGCGAACCTTGTCAATTAGTTTTTTTTCTGAAGGTGATTTACCTTCTGGAAGGGGTATACCCTTCATTGCAAGACCTTTTAAAATTTTCTCTTTTTGTGCTGGTGTTTTACCGGCGAGTGGCGTCATTAATCCTTCTGCTTTTGCTCGACGCAGTTGCTCGGACGGCGAAGCCAGCGAACGGGGAGCAGCCTTGACTTTAGCTATAAGAGCTTTTTCTGATGGTGTCCGTCCTTCAGGTAATGGAATTCCCATATCCCGTAGACCTTTTAGTTGCGCTTCCTTCTGTGCAGGAGTTTTACCTTCAAGTGGCTCTAGAAAGCCGGCTTTAGCTGCTTGTTCATGTTTTTCTTTCATAGATTTTGTATCCGGTTCCTTAGGTAGACCAAGATCTGCGCGAACCTTGTCAATAAGTTTTTTTTCTGAGGGTGTTGTACCTTCTGGGAGAGGTATGCCTTTCTTTGCACGCGCTCGCAAGACCTTTTCCTTTCCTGCTGGTGTTTTACCCGTTAGGGGCGTCATAATACCTGCTGTTTTAATAGATCCTGCCGGCAAAGTTTTGATTTTAGCTATAAGCGCTTTCTCTGATGGTGTCCGTCCCTCTGGTAATGGGATTCCCAAATCATATTGACCCTGTAATATCTTTTCCTTCTCTTCAGGCGTCTTACCCATCAGCGGCTGCAGTAAGCCAGCTTTGGCTGCTTGTTCATGTTTGTCTGTCATAGATTTTGTGTCAGGCTCCTTAGGTAGACCAAGGTCATCACGAACCTTGTCAATTAGTTTTTTTTCTGATGGTGTTTTTCCAATTGGAAGGGCTAAACCTTTCATAGCGAGACCCTTTAAAATCTTTTCTTTTTGTGCTGGTGTTTTGCCGATGAGTGGAGTAATTAATCCTTCTGCTTTTGCTCTTCGCCACTGCTCGGAAGGTGACACCATTGAACGTGGAGCCTCTTTTATTTTTGCTATAAGAGCTTTCTCTGATGGTGTCCGCCCTTCAGGTAACGGAATTCCCATGTCACGTAGACCTTTCAGTTGCGCTTCCTTTTGTGCAGGTGTTTTACCTTCTAGTGGCTCTAACAAGCCAGCTTTAGCTGCTACTTCATGTTTCGCTTTCATAGATTTTGTGTCAGGTTCCTTAGGTAGACCAAGATCTGCGCGAACCTTGTCAATAAGTTTTTTTTCTGAGGGTGTTGTACCTTCTGGGAGAGGAATGCCTTTCTTTGCACGCGCTCGCAAGACCTTTTCTTTTCCTGCTGGTGTTTTACCGGCCAGAGGCGTCATTATACCTGCTGTTTTAATAGATCCTGCTGGCAAAGCTTTGATTTTAGCTACAAGCGCTTTCTCTGATGGTGTCCGTCCTTCAGGTAATGGAATACCCAAATCATATTGACCCTGTAATATTTTTTCCTTCTCTTCAGGTGTCTTACCCACCAGCGGCTGCAGTAAGCCAGCTTTGGCTGCTTTTTCATGTTTATCTTTCATAGATTTGGTATCAGGTTCCTTAGGTAGACCAAGGTCATCACGAACCTTGTCAATTAGTTTTTTTTCTGATGATGACGTACCTTCTGGAAGGGGTAAACCTTTCATGGCGAGACCTCTTAAAATTTTCTCTTTTTGTGCTGGTGTTTTGCCGGTAAGCGGGGTTATTAATCCTTCTGCTTTTGCTCGACGCATTTGCTCGGACGGTGAAGCGAGCGAACGGGGAGCAGCCTTGACTTTAGCTATAAGAGCTTTTTCTGATGGTGTCCTTCCTTCAGGTAATGGAATTCCCATATCTCGTAGACCTTTTAGTTGCGCTTCTTTCTGAGCAGGAGTTTTACCTTCAAGTGGTTCTAGTAAGCCAGCTTTAGCTGCTTGTTCATGTTTTGCTTTCATAGATTTTGTGTCAGGTTCTTTTGGTAAACCGAGATCTGCGCGAACCTTGTCTATAAGTTTTTTTTCAGAAGGTGTTTGACCTTCTGGGAGAGGTATACCTTTCTTCGCTCGCGCTCTTAAGACTTTTTCTTTTAGCTCGGGTGGCTTGCCTACTAGGGGCGTCATTATACCCTCTGTTTTAATTGAACCCGGTCGGGGGGTAGATTTGACTTTTGCTACAAGAGCTTTCTCTGATGGCGTCCGTCCTTCAGGTAACGGAATGCCCAAATCATGAAGACCTTTTAATGTCTTTTCCTTCTCTTCAGGTGTCTTGCCTTCCAATGGTTGTAGTAAGCCAGCTTTAGCCGCTTGTTCGTATTTCGTTTTCATAGATTTCGTGTCAGGTTCTTTAGGTAGACCAAGATCAACGCGAACCTTATCAATAAGTTTTTTTTCTGATGGTGATGCAGCTTCAGGAAGAGGTAATCCTTTCATAGCGAGTCCTTTTAAAATTCTTTCCTTTTGTTCTGGTGTCTTTCCGGCGAGTGGAGTAAGTAATCCTTCCGCTTTTGCTCGTCGCATTTGCTCCGAAGGTGCCACTATCGAACGAGGAGAAGCCTTGACTTTCGCTATCAAAGCTTTTTCTGAAGGTGTCCGTCCTTCAGGTAATGGAATTCCCAAATCACGTAAACCTTTTAATGTCTTTTCTTTCTCTATAGGTGTCTGGCCTTCCAATGGTTGTAGTAAGCCAGCTTTGGCTGCTTGTTCATATTTATCTTTTAAAGATTTCGTCTCAGGTTCCTTAGGTAGACCAAGATCGACGCGAACCTTGTCAATAAGTTTTTTTTCTGATGGTGAGGCAGCCTCTGGAAGAGGTAATCCTTTCATAGCGAGTCCTCTTAAAATTTTTTCCTTTTGTTCTGGTGTTTTTCCGGCGAGTGGAGTTAGTAATCCTTCCGCTTTTGCTCTACGCATTTGTTCGGAAGGTGCCACAAGCGAACGGGGCGAAGCCTTGACTTTTGCTATGAGAGCTTTTTCTGAAGGTGTCCGTCCTTCAGGTAATGGAATTCCCAAAGAGCGTAAACCTTTTAAGGTCTTTTCTTTCTCTGCAGGTGTTTTACCTTCCAATGGCTGTAATAAGCCAGCTTTAGCTGCTTGTTCATGTTTATCTTTCATAGATGTTGTCGTGGGATCTTTAGGCAATCCAAGATCACGACGGACTTTGTCAATAAGTTTTTTTTCGGATGGTGTTTGAGCTTCCGGCAGTGGTAAACCTTTCATGGCACGCCCTCGTAGGATTCTTTCTTTTTCTGCTGGTGTTTTGCCTGATAATGGTGTTAGTAAAGCTGTTTTCAGGGAGCGTTTTTTTGACGCTTTTTTTACTTTTTCTATTAGAGCTTTCTCCGAATCTGTTCTTCCTTCTGGAAGCGGCAAACCCATTTCAGCTTGAGCTTTCAAAATTTCTTCTTTTTGTTCAGGAGTTTTGCCTTCTAAAGGAGTTATAATACCAGCGGCCTCAGCTTTGCGCATTTTTGACTTTTCGGATAAAGTTTTAGGTGCCGGCGGTAACCCTAGGTCTTTTCTTATTTTGTTTATCAAAGATTTTTCCGATGGCGTTTTCCCGTATGGTAGAGGTTGTCTTGTCTTTGCCATTTCTTTTAATATAAATTCTTTTTCCTCTGGTGTTTTACCTTCTAATATTTTTTCTCTCGCGGCAGATGTCATAGATTTTCTTAATTCGGCAAGTTTTTTCTCTTCTGCTGTTTTATAACCGCAAAGTACACAATCACAACCGTCGCAATTTTTAGCTTTGTAACAGTCGTACAAACCCTTCATTACTTCAAACATAGCATCAGAGTTACAACTACAACAACAACTATCCTCTACAGCGCCCAGTTGACACCTGTAGATTTTCCATTTCGTTTGACTGGGATAGTTAAATGGATTCAAGAACCAATTGTCGAACCGGTGCTCAGAAACTACATTGGCAATAAACTTTGATTGAAAAGCACTTTGTTTGATTTTGGTTTGTTTTGTATCATTCCCATGCCCGCTTTTTTTTCTTAGTGGCACTTGTCTTGTACATTCGCTTAATTCAGGCATGCTTAAGTGTCTTGTTACATAATCATGTTTATTAGGTTTACTGAGTCTTGATAAACGAAAAGCAATTGGTGGATGTTGAGCAGGTTCGAATACGTCTTTCTTTTTGCGTTTCTTCCATCTTTTCTTATTAACAATTATACTCACGTTTTCGATACCTTGACATGGACTGCTTTCTTGATTAGGATAAGAAAACTCATTAAACAGATGTTCAATGTATGAACTTACGGAATCTTTCATGTTTAGTTTTTATTTCTTGCAATTAATCTACAGGCCAAAGATTCTTATCGTGAAATGGTATATAAATTCTTTATTGATTTAACTTTTATCATCAGTATGCCACAATACTTGTTTTGGCATTTAGTTATTACGGCGATCACCAGGTTATCATTCCATCTATAGTTTTCACCAAATTCTATATATTTTCTTGAAATAACTTTTTATGTCAACTGAAAAAATACGAAGACGAGGTTTTATTATTGTTAAGTAACTTGTAACGTTACTTCTAAACTCGAAGATTAGTTCTGTACAGGCCCAATATGGATTGCCATCTACTTTAACATTTTCTTTGAACATTTCGATATTACCGTTATTACAATTACACGTAACTGCCTTAGATTTAATTAACTTATTGCAAATGATGGGATGGAATGTTTTATAAAACTGGGTTCAAGATCAAATAGATCTACATGCGTTGATAGATAATACTTTGAGTATCCTAATATCCTAACGATATATCAAAAACTAATACCTAATTTGTATTTGTCAAACCATAACCCTACTGCACAAGTCGGTGAATCTAAGGGTCCCCTCACACGGACCACCAGTCACAACCACAAAACGCCACCACCAGCATATTTCAGTAGGTTTCATTCATTTTATATGGATTCGCCGGACACGGTTGTCGCCGGTGGCCGCCTTACTCTACAAATCACCACTGCTCGCTTCTTGTGACCCGAACCGGCCACTAAACGGCGGTCCCAAACGCAGCCGCACGCCATTCGCGCATTTAAACCTTCTTTAACAGAGTCCATTATGAAATTGCGCGCATGGGTTAAAAAAGTAGCAGCCACCGGCCACAAGTGGCTTGTGGCCGCTTCTAGCTTCTTGTGGCGGCTTTTGCGGCTGTGGCATGTGGCCCATGTGCGGCGACGCAAAACACCAGAATTAAAATATACCTTGGCACTATTTTATAGAAAAAAGTGTATATATGTGATATGTACGCTGAAAATTATAATTTTATATAACAATAAATCATCTGGTTACGACAACATTGGGCACCACCGATCTTATAAAACATAATATTGTGATATATAGCAGAACCCTTAGTGTACGTCATTATTTTTATCAAAAGAGCAAGGTTTTTTTTTCTGGAAAAACTTTAAGTGCCTGTAGATAATAAAACCGTGACAAGAAAGTTTTTAAGTCAGACTAAAATAATTATTTTTGACCCATAGCATTAACACCACCTGCACTTTTCAGAATTTATATAAGGCCATAACAGAGCTGTTATAGGTACAGGTTGCCAATTATTGGTGGTGGTTGGAAAAGATAAGGAAGAATATCAACTTTAACAATATATTTGTTTTTTTTTTTAAATGCCAGTATACTGGCAGAGAAACAACATGGATTCAGAAAATTTGGATCAACTACATTACGTAAGCGATATTCAAGTTGGTACAAAATCAACACAAAATGTTACGGAAGCCTTCATATGCGATTCAAACTTGTACTTAAATAGATATTAAAGAGTTCTTAATTATATTAATAGTCAGCGAGTATCCACCCTTACGTTGTTGAAACCTCTACGGTCCGGACCAAGCGTTTCGCCTCGTCGTTTATACCGCTAAAATTGAGGGACTGGAACAACTTGCCTGCTGCTGTCTTCCCGTCCGATTATAATTTAGAGTAAATAGGCTCTTAATAGACTAGTGCGCCTCACCATCAACGATTGCATCACTACTTACCATCAGGTGGAATCGCAGTCAAGCATTAGTATACAAAAATTAAAAATAAACATCTACGTAGGTACTAATGTACCTATGTAGGTACATATAATACAAAGCTCTGACGATACTTATATATAGTCAAGTAGACACGACCCGTGCCCTATCCCTAACAGCTACTACGTTCACAACGTACCTACGCTTGTGTTTACAGTTGATGACACTAGGCTGCAGAAACTGTAAACTGTATTTTGAATCGTCTTACATACATACATAAATTATACATAGATCTCCGTAAACTAGTTAGTTTAGATATGTAACAAATAATGTATCTGAACATGCATGATATGGGGACAAGGCATTTCACAAAATAATACGATATTTCACGTACCTGTCAATTTCCAATGTATATTTAATCTCTAGCTATTTAACTCATTAATAATATATTGTTCTTGGTATGCATTTCATGTTTTTTTTGTATAAAATCGCTTATTTTTTTATAAAATCATTAATTTTTTTGAAGTTACTGCACCGTACTACTAATTGTCATATCAAATTGACTCATGGTGTCAATATTCTGGCTACAGCGTACAAAAATACAAGGAAACCTTATTGGTGTAGTAAAGGAGATCGTTAAGGCTCCATTATATTGAAACCTTTTCGGAAAGTGGCGGCTAACGAACAACATGGTACGTATGCAGATCAAATGAAACGGGATGCGTATTTCTAGTACCTCAAAGAGATGTCAGCAAAACCGTTGAGGCCGAGCAAGGCCCGATAAATCCACGAGAAATTTCTGAAAAGTTAAGCTGTGGTCCTAAAACGCAAAAGGTAACTGAAAGACACAGATGTGATTTTAGTCAGCAAAAGTCTCACACGAGCTGCGAGTGAGGCAATTTAGATTTGGACGTAGGAACCATCGGGTACACCTAGGGCTGGCACCTGGCCTGGCTAGCTTTATGGAGAAGGAGGGCCTCTACATAATGAACTCCTTCTTCAGAAAGCGTGAGCATAGAAAGTGGACCTGGCGAAGCCCTGATAGTGTTACAAAAAATGAGATTGACTTCATCATGTCGACGAAGAAGCAAATATTCAATAATGTCTCTGTGATCAATGCGGTGAAAACCGGAAGTGATCACCGCATGGTAAGAGGCACATTGAATATCAATGTCAAGCTTGAAAGATCTCGACTGATGAAGTCTACGTTCCGTCCTGCACAGATCCAGATCGAAAACTCCGAGAGCTTCCAGCTCGAACTTTAAAATCGGTTCGAATGCCTAGGAAGCTCTGTGGACGAATACAATGATGGGTTCGTGGAAACTGTCCATACGGTCGGGTCTAAATTCTATAAGACTCGTACAAATAA
Organism: Mythimna pallens; assembly: GCA_961205895.1. Taxonomy (NCBI): domain Eukaryota; kingdom Metazoa; phylum Arthropoda; class Insecta; order Lepidoptera; family Noctuidae; genus Mythimna; species Mythimna pallens. Next base: position 6,566,382 of record OY540824.1, read on the forward strand.
TAGCAAGTGGCTCACAGATCGAACTCTCCAACTTATGAAGGAAAGGCGTGAGATGATTCTGCAGTCTTCAGACGACGCGTGCATTATTGGCAGCTCAATAAACGGATCTCTAAGTCCTTGAAACGCGATCTCCGTCACTTTAATACTGGGAAAATTAAGGACGCGATTGAGCGAAATAAGGGCTCTAAGGTGTTTGCAAGAAATCTGTCTATTGGGCAGAGCCAGCTCACGAAACTGAAGATCGAAGATGGTAGAGTCATATCCGCCAAATCGGAGCTTCTGGGAGAGATCGAGGCTTTTTATGGACAATTGTACACGTCAATCACAAAACCCACTACGAATCTAGCAAACGACCCAAGAGCTAGGTTAACCCGACACTATACCGAAGATATCCTGGACGTCAGCCTGTACGAGATCAGGATGTCTTAGAAGCAGCTTAATAACAACAAGGCACCGGGTGATGATGGAATTACAGCCGAACTCCTGAAGGCGGGTGGGAAACCGATCCTTAAGGCCCTTCAGAAGCTGTTTGATTCCGTTACATTCGAGGGAAAAACACCACAGGCATGGAGCGGAGATGTGGTGGTACTCTTCTTTAAGAAGGGCGACAAGGCCCTGCTCAAGAATTATAAGCCCATCTCACTTCTGAGCCATGTCTACAAGCTGTTTTCCAGAGTCATCACGAACCGACTCGCACGCAGGTTCGACTACTTCCAGCCTCCCGAACAAGCCGGATTCCGAAAAGGCTTCAGCACCATAGACTACATACACACGCTACGGCCGGTTATACAGAAGACCGAGGAGTATAATCTACCTCTCTGCTTAGCGTTTGTGGACTACGAGAAAGCCTTTGATACGATCGAGACTTGGGCTGTGCTGCAATCTCTCCAACGGTGCCAGATTGACTATCGGTACATCGAGGTGCTGAATTCTTTGTACGAAAACGTCACTATGTCAGTCACACTGCAGAATCAGACCTCGAAACCTATCCTCCTGCAGCGGGGTGTGAGGCAAGGAGACGTCATTTCTGCAAAACTGTTCACGGCCGCAATGGAGGATGTCCTGGACTGGAGTGGATTGGGCATTAATGTCAGTGGCGAGTACATCACTCATCTTCGGTTTGCTGACGACATAGTAGTCATGGCTGAGACTACGGAACAGCTCAGCACAATGCTCAATGACCTCAGTAGAGCTTCCGATAGAGTGAACTTAAACTTAAAACGAACATGGACAAAACTAAAGTCATGATAAACAACCATGTAGCACCCACTCCATCAAGATTGGAGACTCTAAACTCGAAGTTGTGGACGATTACGTCTATCTTGGACATACAGTACAGTTGGGTAGATCTAATTTCGAGTAAGAAGTCAACCGTCAAATCCGACTCGGCTGGGCAGCGTTCGGGAAGCTGCGCGGTGTCTTCTCATCCAATATACCACAGTGTCTTAAGACGAAAGTGTATGACCAGTGCGTATTGCCAGTGATGACATATGGTTCCGAAACGCAGTCGATCACAATGGGCCTCATCAGAAGGCTCAAAGTCACCCAAAGGGCAATGGAAAGGGCTATGCTCGGAGTTTCCTTGCGTGACCGAATCAGAAATGAAGATATCTGCAGGAGAACCAATGTTGCCGACATAGCACGAAGAATCGCCAAAATTAATTAGCAATGTGCAGGGCACATTGCTCGCAAAACGGATGACCGTTGGGGCCGAAAGGTTCTGGAGTGGCGACCGCGTACCGGAAGACGCAGTGTTGGAAGGCCCCCTACAAGGTGGCCGATGGCCTGGTTAAGGTTACGGGAATCCGATGGATGCGAGACGCACTAGACCGTTCGTTGTGGCGACATTTGGGGGAGGCCTATGTCCAGCAGTGGACGTCTATCGGCTGAAATGATGATGATAATGAAAAGTCTCACAAGCCCTCTCTCGCATCCTAGAGCGTGAGAAGTCATTGAATGATTTCCTCGCTAAAAATATATAGAGAAGTTGTACGTAGAATGACATAACTGTAGTCTAGTTTTAGGAATATGTTTTATATTTTTCAGCACTTTCAGAAATCAATAAATGTATGAAAACGACAATCATCAAACTTCTATAATTTGACTTAAATAAATCCTACAACTTTTGTGCCACATTAAGTATTGCTCCAAAAGGTTATTTTTAACCATCCGTATCTATCTTTTTCTTTTCCCGGCAATTTCAGAAAAGGCACAAAAAATAAAAAGGCATCATTTGTCTTAGTATGGTCATGTGAAGGGGTGGGATGAAAAGCACATGTTACAAAAAGAGTTATGAGTTTACATGTGGATGGATGGATTGTGTGAGAAGTGATATGAAAGAAAAGGGAGTTAATGATAGCGTGACGAGTGACAGGACCGAATGGAAGAAAAAAACGTGTTGCACCGACCCCAAATAAAACGGGACAAGGGCAGGAAGATGATGTTGGCCAAAAGTTACAATAACTTGTGTTCGCTATGCAAAAATGTTCAATAATTATTTTAAAAAATCGGGCTATTTGGCGGCTTCATAAGATAGGCCCTAAAAGATTAATAATATTGCTCAATATTATTGACCGAGTAGGCAAGCCCACCTTAGTCAATCATAAGGCCGAGCAGCCGTCAATCTTCGAAATTTGAATTAGAAAATTCGCGATCCATCGCTATTTTATTAAATCTTCGTCTATAATACTGAGGGTTTCACATTTTATTTATATATACAAGACGCAGGCTTCTCGAATGGGCTACACCTACATTGAAATCAAAATACATATTTGACACCGTAACTTTAATCCGTAATTACTCATTCAATCTTTTTATTTCTGGCGTCATGAATGTAAGTAGGCATTTATGATAAAAAATTTTTTTTTAAGATCAAGTAATATATTATATAATAATACAGCATGATATTTAACAGAGAACGCTCACTTTAAGCGGTAATACGATACTAAAAAATATATTTTATTTAATCAAAAGTAAACTCTCTTTTCGGTTAGTTACCTATCGCGTTTTGCCGCTGTCACTAGTGTTACTTGTAAAAATACAGACAAGTGATACTAGTGACAGCGGCTAAACGCGATTATGCGAGCCAAACGTTTAAACGTGATTAGTTTTATTGGTGAATTCCGCCCTTAGACTGTCTGAATATCGATTAGTGTAATAGGCCCTTTACTAATCGGCAATGAAGGCATATCTCCGGATATCTATGGTCCCACCGCTCGGACAACACGCTCAGGAGACTGTTCGAGCTGCTTCGTGGGCGACTTCATAGTGAAGCTCTTCCTTATGATTGCGAAAAAATTATCCGTCCGCGCCTCAGCAAACACCGTCGAAGCATTACAACACCGCGGAAGCCCTAACAGTATTCCGAAAGCATTGTTGTACTGCTGCACACGCAGTGCGCTGTACGCCCGCAGCGTAAAGACGTGGAAACGTGGAGACGTGGTAGAAGTGGTGACCAACACTGGGACAACATTTTGATGAAGGCCAGTGTCAGTTACAGCCCCAATTGGCTGCGAGATTTGTTTTGCCGTCATTTTATTGTTTTGTGAAGTCACAAACACAGAGCAGTGTGGGTGTTATGAGAGACTTCTGTTTCAAATTTGGCGGATTGGCCGAAAGTCACGGTGGAAAATACGGTGAAGGTCTGCACCGCTTTGGAGAAGCAACGCCCAAAAATTATCAAGTTGCAACAATTCTCTCGCATGTTTTTCATACATAAAGTAATTGTGGAGTAAGATGACGTCACAAATCATTCAGTAGAAATTTTAAATTTGCTAACGGTGGTGCACTGCCAATGCACGTTATCTACTTGAAGGTCAGTCTGCCGATCATTTTCCTTCAAAATCTTCCGCCAAAGCTGTATAACAGGGTCCGGCTAAAACTCTGCAGAGAACTGTCATCGACGCAAAACTTATGGTAGGTATCTCTTTCTAACAATTTCACAGGCCTAGCAGGCATCGGCTCCAGAAGGCCCCGTCTATTTGCTGATATCTCTTTGAGGCGCGCATAAAATTTCTACTTGCCATCGAGTCGAGTTTGGTCCTTACCAGAGGGTTGGATGACAAGTTACCCATTGCTCGCCGTCCGCAAGCTCTCATTTGCGGTGGGCGAGAATCATCCTGCGAGTCCTGCGAGTCTCGACACCCGGGTGACTCCTGCGGCAGCTGGGGCGTGATCATGCTCTCTCCCTCATGGCTTCAACCACCTTCCTTGCTCTCATTACTGCTTCGCCGTAGGAGGTGGTTGCTTCCCATTCCCTATTGCTCCGTATCAGGCCTGAACCTGGGCCGAAAGCGAGAGGTTGCTGCCGCTAATCGCCCAAGTCAATTGGGGTAAACTTCCACTGTATACTCACTACATTATGTCCTCTGGGCGATTCGCACAATGGCGACACCCGAGTGTTTCTTTCCGCTGAATCCGAAACAGGTACCTTCCGAAACATCTATGTCTGATGAAGACTGGCGTCAGAGGAGGCTGTAGTGCCCTTTTTAGCCTTTTTTTGCTGCCGCGATTGTGACGTGCTCAAGTTACTACCAGTTGCTTTACCCAGTGCGGGGGCTACATGTCTCTTTCTGATTATTGACGTTCATAAGTTTACTTGATGTACCTATCTCATTTACGTGTATTCTATTATTGGTGAGCGAAATAAATAAAATAAATAAATCTGGCCATAAGAAATACATTGTGTGTAACATATTTACTGGAGGTAATTTTCGTTTTGGCCTTTAACCGTTTTGTGTAAGTATAATAAGTGAATTAGATGCTTTTGGTATGAATCACAAGCACAGAATTATTAGTTGCGTTTGCGCATTTTTACGAACGAGACGCGAACGAAGTCGCGGGCAGCAGCTAGTTTATTAATAGATGTCATGCCTTCGGAATCCGATGGAATGTGCGACTAGAAGGGTGGAAAACATCGTGGGACACTTAATGTGCCCTTGACCTCAAGGACCTTGATCTCAAGGTCAAATGTATAAAATGCAGGAAAACGTCTGGTACACCTAAGCTTAATGACGTCAAGGTTAAATATTATGTAAAATGTAAGGAAACGCCAGTGTTCAGTCAGGATCATTGACGTTGAGGCCGAGGTCAAGGTCATGTGTTTGATGAATAAATAAATGAATGTTAAAAAGTAGGAAAACATCCAAGTACACTCCAATACCCGGTTAATTACTCTAAGAGCGAGCGATGCGAACTCGGAATCTTAGGGCACACGACACGGACAGGTTAGGTTAGAAGGGGATGACAGGGCTGAAGTGAGCGAGCCCAGCGAGTAAACAAAGTCCCTGTCATCCTGGTGCGAGAAGGCGTGTCCGACTAAAACCCACCTGTTTCCTTCAGTTACCGTTTGCATTAGTCAGTTACCGTTTGCATTAGTCAGTTAGATGTCAAAGTCCCTAGACTTTCACATCCTAGAAGATTACTAACAAGTAAAACGTTCTGAATAAGTAGCTAATATTAAGAAAAAGAAAAGTACAGTACCTTTATGCCAGGTGCCACCAGACTGGTAGTGGTCGCGGTGAAATGTCATTCATTTGACTGCATACTGGTCATGGAATCAACACTGTTGGAAGAGCCTTCTTCCCCTTCATCTTCAGACGTTGGTACCATTAGGAATACCGAGGAGGTAGCAGCGAAACGTTTTCTTGATATTCGTATTGTATACCTTTGTGGAATAGCTTCTTCAATATTTCTTAATGCGTTACGTTCTCTTATTGTGGGGTGATCGATGTAATCATCACTGTCGGAAATAAAACGTATTAAACTATTACCATTACAAATCAGGTAATGTCATTGGCATGCATTTTATACTTAGCGTTTGGCGGGAACGCTAACTGAAAAGTCATAAAATTGGTCTAAGCTCTCCGAGCACTTTGTTTCGTGGATATTGAATGAAACTGAACCGTTAAGTTTGACTATAAACTCTCGTTTGAATGATCGCCTTGACAATTTTTTAATTATGTAGTGTGGTCTTAAGCACACACTTTATTTAAATATCGAGTACCTTATACGATCACTGAAATTAACTTATGGCATACCTACTACTCACTTATGCGTGAGGCCGCAGCTTTGTGCTGAGCGTTCGGCCGTTTTGCGCGGATGTGACGCATATCTTCCCTATTCTATTGATAATGTTTGTTAGCTAGTTTTAAGATTGCGTCATTTCGCGCGAATAAATTTCTTTCTTTCTTCATATAAACACCGAGTGCAGATTTTAATAAGATTGAACATGTTAAACAAATCTTTTTTACTATCTGTTCAACCGATTTTGACTTTTATTTCATAGACATAAGGATGGCATTAAAAATAAAAAAGTGATTACGATACCAAATATTTACTGCAGCCGCAGTATTTGTCATGCCATCAACGCAATAAAAGTCAAAATCGGTTGAGCGGACAGTAAAAAAGGTTTGTTTAGATGTCTAGTCTTATATATGGAGTTTTATTTTTAGTTTTATTAACATCAACAAATTTAAATAGAATTATTAATTGAATAGCAATATGTAGGATGTAGGGTATATTCCCTCCAGACTCTATAATTTTCCACCACACATGTTAAGAAGCTATCTGCGAGTGATTACTTACACACACATTATTATACCTACCTAAATAAGAATCAGGGTTAGTTACCTTGTTATTGATCCATCCAGTGAGTTGATGCTCAATAGGTCGTTAGTAGACGGGTAGCCCGAGTAATGCGCAGAGCTGGACGTGATGCTGCTATCCATAACCGAAGTCAAACTGATCGTGTCCATGCTGTTGCTTGTACTTGTACTTAATGACATATCATTCCTTATGATGAGAATCGTATCAAAACTGCTTACAGATTTAGTTATTGATGTCGGCTCTTTATAAATGTCTTCCAATAATTGAAGGTCTTTTAAACTTTCTACAATCCTCTCAGATTTACTGGTTCTGCCATGATAGCGTGCTATACTGCTATGCACGTAATTGTTTTCGCTATGAGTGTTATATAGCTGGTTCGTTCTGTAGCTTATATCAGAACTGCTGACGTTAAGGTTGTCATTTGCTTTATTACTGTGGTTAGAAAATTTGTATTTTGAATTATTTAAAACATTAACATTATTGTAACTAGTTTGAGTTTTATAGAGGTCAGAGTTTGATAACAATTTGTCGGGTGTTTCTTGATTGATACACACCATTGAATATGATGGTATACCAACAGCGCTTCCAACGGTGACTTTTATACCCTCGTTGTCGATGAAGGCCCCGGCTTTCACACCTGGTAAGCATTCATCAGGGCAATCGCAGAAGGAAGATATATCTGGAGAGGTCACTCTAATTTTAACATAGCTATGTTTAAATCTAATTTTCTTTCTGTCACAACCGCAGCCACGGTCACATTTTGTTGTTTTGATAATATCTTCAAACTCTTCAGCATCTATTCCTCTCGCTTTTTTTGACGCCGATACACCAACTTTTTTCGCTTTTTTTATAATTTTCCCTTTCTTTTCGGAAGGGGTCGGCTCAGGTGGCAAACCTGCCTCAGCTCGAATTTTTTTTACTAATTCTTTTTCAGATGCTGTTTTCCCTACTGGTAAAGGTAACCCAGCATCAGCCAGTCCTTTAAGTATTCTTTCTTTCTCGGCTGGTGATTTTCCGGTTATCGGCGTGAATAGACCCGCTGCTTTTGCTTTACCAATAATTGATTTCTCCGATGGGGTTTTGCCTTCCGGTGGCGTTCGGGCTTTAATTTTAGCGATCATGGATTTTTCAGATTTCGTCTTACCTTCCGGCAGTGGTAAACCGGCCTCGGCTAAGGCTTTCACGATCTTTTCCTTTTCGTCTGGTGTTTTTCCTTCGAGAGGTGTCAACAGCCCAGCTGCTTTGGCTTTTTTTAATCTTTCTGATTGGGATGGTGTTACGTATCCAGTCTCATCTTTAATCTTTTTTATCAAAGCTCTTTCTGATGGCGTTTTGTCCACTGGTAGCGGCAAACCAGCAGCTGCTCTACCTCTTAATATCTTTTCTTTTTGAGCTGGAGTTTTACCTTCTAAAGGAGTTAACAGACCTGCTGCTTTAGCTCTTCGCAATTTTTCTGACGGTGTTCTTTCAGGTATCCCAAATTCTTTTTTTACTTTTTTTATCAGTGCTTTTTCAGAAGGAGTTTTTCCTTCTGGTAACGGCAACCCAGTTTTAGCAAGACCTTGCAAAAGTTTTTCTTTTTGTTCAGGTGTTTTACCTGCAAGAGGTGTAAGTAGTCCAGCTTCTTTGGCTTTACGTATTTTTTCTGTTGTGACGGTAGGCACTGATTCCGCTTTTTTTGATGATGCTTTTACTTTAGCTACAAGAGCTTTCTCTGATGGCGTCCGCCCTTCTGGTAATGGAATACCCATTTCTTGTAGACTTATTAATGTTTTTTCCTTCTCCTCAGGTGTCTTTCCTTCCAATGGCTGTAGTAATCCAGCTTTAGCTGCTTGTTCGAATTTTTCCCTAAGAGATTTCGTTGTAGGTTCCTTAGGAAGACCAAGATCGGCACGAACCTTATCAACAAGTTTCTTTTCTGACGGTGTTTGAGGTTGTGGAAGGGATAAACCTTTCATAGCTAATCCCTTTAAAATTTTCTCTTTTTGTTCTGGTGTTTTACCTGTAAGTGGAGTCAGTAATCCTTCCGCTTTAGCTCTACGCAGTTGCTCAGAAGGTGCCACAGCTGCACGGGGTGAAGCCTTAACTTTCTCTATAAGAGCTTTTTCTGATGGCGTCCGTCCTTCAGGTAACGGAATCCCAAAATCATGTTGACCTTGTAAAATCTTTTCCTTCTCTTCAGGTGTCTTACCCACTAGTGGCTGCAGTAAGCCTGCTTTAGCTGCTTGCTCATATTTTTCTCTCATAGATTTCGTGTCAGGTTCTTTAGGCAGACCAAGGTCGTCGCGAACCTTGGCAATAAGTTGCTTTTCAGAAGGTGACTTTCCTTCTGGGAGCGGTATACCTTTCATTGCAAGTCCTTTTAAAATTTTCTCTTGTTGTGCTGGTGTTTTGCCAGTTAGCGGGGTAATTAAACCTTCCGCTTTCGCTCTGCGCATTTGCTCAGAAGGTGCCACAAGTGACTTGGGAGCCCCCATGACTTTAGCTACAAGAGCTTTCTCTGATGGTGTCCGTCCCTCAGGTAACGGAATGCCCATATCACGTAGACCTTTCAGTTGCGCTTCCTTCTGTGCAGGTGTTTTACCTTCCAGTGGTTCAAGTAAGCCAGCTTTAGCTGCTTGTTCATGTTTCACTTTCATAGATTTAGTGTCGGGTTCTTTAGGTAGACCCAGATCAGCTCGAACTTTATCAATAATTTTTTTTTCTGAAGGTGTTGTACCTTCTGGGAGAGGTATGCCTTTCTTCGCACGAGCTCGCAATATCTTTTCCTTTCCTGCTGGTGTTTTACCCGCTAAGGGTGTCATAACACCTGCTGTTTTAATAGATCCTGCCGGCAAAGCTTTGATTTTAGCTACAAGCGCTTTCTCTGATGGTGTCCGTCCCTCAGGTAATGGAATGCCTAAATCATATTGACCCTGTAATATCTTTTCCTTCTCTTCAGGTGATTTACCCACCAGTGGCTGCAGTAAGCCAGCTTTGGCTGCTTGTTCATGCTTGTCTTTCAAAGATTTGGTGTCAGGTTCCTTAGGTAGGCCAAGATCGTCGCGAACCTTGTCAATTAGTTTCTTTTCTGAAGGTGATTTACCTTCTGGAAGAGGTATACCTTTCATTGCAAGACCCTTTAAAATTTTCTCTTTCTGTGCTGGTGTTTTGCCGGCGAGTGGAGTCATTAATCCTTCTGCTTTTGCTCTACGCAGTTGCTCAGAAGGCGCCACCATTGAACGAGGAGCCCCTTGTATTTTAGCTACAAGAGCTTTCTCTGATGGTGTTCGTCCTTCAGGTAATGGTATTCCCATATCACGTAATCCTTTTAGTTGCGCTTCCTTCTGCGCAGGTGTCTTGCCTTCCAATGGCTCTAGTAAGCCAGCTTTAGCAGCTTGTTCATGTTTTGCTTTCATAGATTTTGTGTCGGGTTCCTTAGGTAGACCCAGATCAGCTCGAACTTTATCAATAATTTTTTTTTCTGAGGGTGTTGTCCCTTCTGGAAGCGGTATGCCTTTCTTTGCACGCGCTCGCAATACTTTTTCTTTTAGTGCTGGCGCTTTGCCCGCTAAGGGCGTCATTAAACCTGCTGTTTTTATAGAACCTGCCGGGGGCGAAGCCTTGATTTTATCAATAAGCGCTTTTTCCGAGGGTGTCCGTCCCTCAGGTAATGGAATGCCTAAATCATATTGACCTTGTAATATCTTTTCCTTCTCTTCAGGTGTCTTGCCCACCAGTGGCTGAAGTAAGCCAGCTTTGGCTGCTTGTTCATGTTTGTCTTTCATGGATTCCGTATCAGGTTCCTTAGGTAAACCAAGGTCGTCACGAACCTTGTCAATAAGTTGCTTTTCTGATGGTGACTTACCTTCTGGGAGGGGTATACCTTTCATTGCAAGACCCTTTAAAATTTTCTCTTTTTGTGCTGGTGTTTTTCCGGTAAGTGGGGTAATTAAACCCTCCGCTTTTGCTCTACGCATTTGTTCGGACGGTGCCACGAGTGAACGGGGAGCTGCCTTGACTTTAGCTATTAGAGCTTTCTCTGATGGTGTTCGTCCTTCAGGTAATGGAATTCCCATATCACGTAAACCTTTTAGTTGCGCTTCCTTCTGCGCAGGTGTCTTACCTTCCAATGGCTCTAGTAAGCCAGCTTTAGCTGCTTGTTCATGTTTCACTTTCATAGATTTAGTGTCGGGTTCCTTAGGTAGACCCAGATCAGCTCGAACTTTATCAATAATTTTTTTTTCTGAAGGTGTTGTACCTTCTGGGAGAGGTATGCCTTTCTTCGCACGCGCTCGCAATATCTTTTCCTTTCCTGCTGGTGTTTTACCCGCTAAGGGTGTCATAACACCTGCTGTTTTAATAGATCCTGCCGGCAAAGCTTTGATTTTAGCTACAAGTGCTTTCTCTGATGGTGTCCGTCCCTCAGGTAATGGAATGCCTAAATCATATTGACCCTGTAATATCTTTTCCTTCTCTTCAGGTGATTTACCCACCAGTGGCTGCAGTAAGCCAGCTTTGGCTGCTTGTTCATGCTTGTCTTTCAAAGATTTGGTGTCAGGTTCCTTAGGTAGGCCAAGATCGTCGCGAACCTTGTCAATTAGTTTCTTTTCTGAAGGTGATTTACCTTCTGGAAGAGGTATACCTTTCATTGCAAGACCCTTTAAAATTTTCTCTTTCTGTGCTGGTGTTTTGCCGGCGAGTGGAGTCATTAATCCTTCTGCTTTTGCTCTACGCAGTTGCTCAGAAGGCGCCACCATTGAACGAGGAGCCCCTTGTATTTTAGCTACAAGAGCTTTCTCTGATGGTGTTCGTCCTTCAGGTAATGGAATTCCCATATCACGTAACCCTTTTAGTTGCGCTTCCTTCTGCGCAGGTGTCTTGCCTTCCAATGGCTCTAGTAAGCCAGCTTTAGCAGCTTGTTCATGTTTTGCTTTCATAGATTTTGTGTCGGGTTCCTTAGGTAGACCCAGATCAGCTCGAACTTTATCAATAATTTTTTTTTCTGAGGGTGTTGTCCCTTCTGGAAGCGGTATTCCTTTCTTTGCACGCGCTCGCAATACTTTTTCTTTTAGTGCTGGCGCTTTGCCCGCTAAGGGCGTCATTAAACCTGCTGTTTTTATAGAACCTGCCGGGGGCGAAGCCTTGATTTTATCAATAAGCGCTTTTTCCGAGGGTGTCCGTCCCTCAGGTAATGGAATGCCTAAATCATATTGACCTTGTAATATCTTTTCCTTCTCTTCAGGTGTCTTGCCCACCAGTGGCTGAAGTAAGCCAGCTTTGGCTGCTTGTTCATGTTTGTCTTTCATGGATTCCGTATCAGGTTCCTTAGGTAAACCAAGGTCGTCACGAACCTTGTCAATAAGTTGCTTTTCTGATGGTGACTTACCTTCTGGGAGGGGTATACCTTTCATTGCAAGACCCTTTAAAATTTTCTCTTTTTGTGCTGGTGTTTTTCCGGTAAGTGGGGTAATTAAACCCTCCGCTTTTGCTCTACGCATTTGTTCGGACGGTGCCACGAGTGAACGGGGAGCTGCCTTGACTTTAGCTATTAGAGCTTTCTCTGATGGTGTTCGTCCTTCAGGTAACGGAATTCCCATATCACGTAAACCTTTTAGTTGCGCTTCCTTCTGCGCAGGTGTCTTACCTTCCAATGGCTCTAGTAAGCCAGCTTTAGCTGCTTGTTCATGTTTCACTTTCATAGATTTAGTGTCGGGTTCCTTAGGTAGACCCAGATCAGCTCGAACTTTATCAATAATATTTTTTTCTGAAGGTGTTGTACCTTCTGGGAGAGGTATGCCTTTCTTCGCACGCGCTCGCAATATCTTTTCCTTTCCTGCTGGTGTTTTACCCGCTAAGGGTGTCATAACACCTGCTGTTTTAATAGATCCTGCCGGCAAAGCTTTGATTTTAGCTACAAGCGCTTTCTCTGATGGTGTCCGTCCCTCAGGTAATGGAATGCCCAAATCATATTGACCCTGTAATATCTTTTCCTTCTCTTCAGGTGTTTTACCCACCAGTGGCTGAAGTAAACCAGCTTTGGCTGCTTGTTCATGCTTTTCTTTCAAAGATTTCGTGTCAGGTTCCTTAGGTAGGCCAAGATCGTCGCGGACCTTGTCAATCAGTTTCTTTTCTGAGGGTGATTTACCTTCTGGAAGAGGTATACCTTTCATTGCAAGACCCTTTAAAATTTTCTCTTTCTGTGCTGGTGTTTTGCCGGCGAGTGGAGTCATTAATCCTTCTGCTTTTGCTCTACGCAGTTGCTCGGAAGGCGCCACCATTGAACGAGGAGCGCCTTGTATTTTAGCTACAAGAGCCTTCTCTGATGGTGTTCGTCCTTCCGGTAATGGGATTCCCATATCACGTAAACCTTTTAGTTGCGCTTCCTTCTGAGCAGGTGTTTTACCTTCCAATGGCTCTAGTAAGCCAGCTTTAGCGGCTTGTTCATGTTTTGCTTTCATAGATTTTGTGTCGGGTTCCTTTGGTAGACCCAGATCAGCACGAACCTTGTCAATAACTTTTTTTTCTGATGGTGTAGTACCTTCAGGAAGAGGAATGCCTTTCATTGCTCGTGCTCGCAATACTTTTTCTTTATGTGCTGGTGTTTTACCCGCCAGGGGCGTCATTAAACCTGCTGTTTTAATTGAACCGGCTGGGGGCGAAGCCTTGATTTTATCAATAAGCGCTTTTTCTGAGGGTGTCCGTCCTTCAGGTAATGGAATGCCTAAATCATATTGACCTTGCAATATCTTTTCCTTCTCTTCAGGTGTCTTGCCCACCAGTGGCTGAAGTAAGCCAGCTTTGGCTGCTTGTTCATGTTTCTCTTTCATAGATTTCGTGTCAGGTTCTTTAGGTAAACCAAGATCATCGCGAACCTTGTCAATTAGTTTTTTTTCTGAAGGTGATTTACCTTCTGGAAGTGGTATACCTTTCATTGCAAGACCCTTTATAATTTTCTCTTTCTGTGCTGGTGTTTTGCCGGCGAGTGGAGTCATTAATCCTTCTGCTTTTGCTCTACGCAGCTGCTCGGAAGGCGCCACCATTGAACGAGGAGCCCCTTGTATTTTAGCTACAAGAGCCTTCTCTGATGGTGTTCGTCCTTCCGGTAATGGAATTCCCATATCACGTAAACCTTTTAGTTGCGCTTCCTTCTGAGCAGGTGTTTTACCTTCCAATGGCTCTAGTAAGCCAGCTTTAGCAGCTTGTTCATGTTTTGCTTTCATAGATTTTGTGTCGGGTTCCTTTGGAAGACCTAGATCAGCACGAACCTTGTCAATAATTTTTTTTTCTGATGGTGTTGTACCTTCTGGGAGAGGTATGCCTTTCTTTGCACGGGCTCGCAATATCTTTTCCTTTCCTGCTGATGTTTTACCCGCTAAAGGCGTCATAACACCTGCTGTTTTAATAGATCCTGCCGGCAAAGCTTTGATTTTAGCTACAAGCGCTTTCTCTGATGGTGTCCGTCCCTCAGGTAATGGGATGCCCAAATCATATTGGCCCTGTAATATCTTTTCCTTCTCTTCAGGTGTTTTACCCACCAGTGGCTGCAGTAAGCCAGCTTTGGCTGCTTGTTCATGCTTGTCTTTCAAAGATTTGGTGTCAGGTTCCTTAGGTAGGCCAAGATCGTCGCGAACCTTGTCAATTAGTTTCTTTTCTGAGGGTGACTTACCTTCTGGAAGAAGTATACCTTTCATTGCAAGACCCTTTAAAATTTTCTCTTTCTGTGCTGGTGTTTTGCCGGCGAGTGGAGTCATTAAACCTTCTGCTTTTGCTCTACGCAGTTGCTCGGAAGGCGCCACCATTGAACGAGGAGCCCCTTGTATTTTAGCTACAAGAGCTTTCTCTGATGGTGTTCGTCCTTCAGGTAATGGAATTCCCATATCACGTAAACCTTTTAGTTGCGCTTCCTTCTGCGCAGGTGTCTTACCTTCCAATGGCTCTAGTAAGCCAGCTTTAGCTGCTTGTTCATGTTTCACTTTCATAGATTTAGTGTCGGGTTCCTTTGGTAGACCTAGGTCAGCGCGAACCTTGTCAATAACTTTCTTTTCTGATGGTGTTGTACCTTCAGGGAGAGGAATGCCTTTCATTGCTCGTGCTCGCAATACTTTTTCTTTATGTGCTGGTGTTTTACCCGCTAGGGGCGTCATTAAACCCGCTGTTTTAATTGAACCTGCCGGGGGTGACGCTTTGACTTTAGCTATTAGTGCTTTCTCTGACGGTGTTCTCCCTTCGGGTAATGGAATGCCCAAATCATGTTGGCCTTGTAATATCTTTTCCTTCTCTTCAGGTGTCTTGCCCACCAGTGGCTGTAGGAAACCAGCTTTGGCAGCTTGTTCATATTTACTTTTCATAGATTTCGTATCAGGTTCTTTAGGCAGACCAAGGTCATCGCGAACCTTGTTAATAAGTTGCTTTTCTGATGGTGACGTACCTTCTGGAAGGGATAAACCTTTCATAGCGAGACCTTTTAAAATTTTTTCTTTTTGTGCAGGTGTTTTGCCGGTGAGTGGGGTCAGTAAACCTTCCGCTTTGGCTCTACGCAATTGCTCTGATGGTGCTACCATAGAACGGGGAGCCCCCTTTACTTTAGCTACAAGAGCCTTCTCTGATGGTGTTCGTCCTTCAGGTAATGGTATTCCCATATCACGTAGACCTTTCAGCTGCGCTTCCTTCTGTGCAGGTGTTTTACCTTCGAGTGGCTCTAGTAAGCCCGCTTTAGCCGCTTGTTCATGTTTTGCTTTCATAGATTTCGTGTCGGGTTCCTTAGGTAGACCCAGGTCTGCGCGAACCTTATCAATAACTTTCTTTTCTGATGGTGTTGTACCTTCAGGGAGAGGAATGCCTTTCATTGCTCGTGCTCGCAATACTTTTTCTTTATGTGCTGGTGATTTACCCGCTAGGGGCGTCATTAAACCCGCTGTTTTAATTGAACCTGCCGGGGGTGACGCTTTGACTTTAGCTATTAGTGCTTTCTCTGTCGGTGTTCGGCCTTCGGGTAATGGAATGCCCATATCATGTTGACCTTGTAATATCCTTTCCTTCTCTTCAGGTGTCTTGCCCACCAGCGGCTGTAGGAAACCAGCTTTGGCAGCTTGTTCATATTTACTTTTCATAGATTTCGTATCAGGTTCTTTAGGCAGACCAAGGTCATCGCGAACCTTGTTAATAAGTTGCTTTTCTGATGGTGACGTACCTTCTGGGAGCGGTATACCTTTCATAGCGAGACCCTTTAAAATTTTCTCTTTTTGTGCTGGAGTTTTACCAGCGAGTGGAGTCATTAATCCTTCTGCTTTTGCTCTACGCAGTTGCTCGGAAGGCGCCACCATTGATCGAGGAGCCCCTTGTATTTTAGCTACAAGAGCTTTCTCTGATGGTGTTCGTCCTTCAGGTAATGGAATTCCCATATCACGAAGACCTTTCAGCTGTGCTTCCTTCTGTGCAGGTGTTTTACCTTCCAGTGGCTCTAGTAAGCCAGCTTTAGCTGCTTGTTCATGTTTTGCTTTCATAGATTTCGTGTCGGGTTCCTTAGGTAAACCAAGATCAGCGCGAACCTTGTCAATAACTTTTTTTTCAGATGGTGTTGTACCTTCAGGGAGAGGAATGCCTTTCATTGCTCGTGCTCGCAATACTTTTTCTTTATGTGCTGGTGTTTTACCCGCTAGGGGTGTCATTAAACCCGCTGTTTTAATTGAACCTGCTGGGACCGCTTTGACTTTAGCTATTAGTGCTTTCTCGGATGGTGTTCGCCCTTCGGGTAATGGAATGCCCATATCATGTTGACCTTGTAGTATTTTTTCCTTCTCTTCAGGTGTTTTGCCCACCAGTGGCTGTAAGAAACCAGCTTTGGCAGCTTTTTCATATTTACTTTTCATAGATTTCGTATCAGGTTCTTTAGGCAGACCAAGGTCATCGCGAACCTTGTTAATAAGTTGCTTTTCTGATGGTGACGTACCTTCTGGGAGCGGTATACCTTTCATAGCGAGACCCTTTAAAATTTTCTCTTTTTGTGCTGGTGTTTTTCCGGTAAGTGGGGTAATCAATCCCTCCGCTTTTGCTCTACGCATTTGTTCGGACGGTGCCACGAGTGAACGGGGAGCTGCCTTGACTTTAGCTACAAGAGCTTTCTCTGATGGTGTCCGTCCTTCAGGTAATGGAATTCCCATATCACGTAGACCTTTCAGCTGCGCTTCCTTCTGTGCAGGGGTTTTACCTTCCAGTGGCTCTAGTAAGCCAGCTTTAGCTGCTTGTTCATGTTTTGCTTTCATAGATTTCGTGTCGGGTTCCTTAGGTAGGCCTAGATCTGCGCGAACCTTGTCAATAACCTTTTTTTCTGATGGTGTGGTACCTTCAGGGAGAGGAATGCCTTTCATTGCTCGTGCTCGCAATACTTTTTCTTTATGTGCTGGTGATTTACCCGCTAAGGGCGTCATTAAACCCGCTGTTTTAATTGAACCTGCCGGGGGTGACGCTTTGACTTTAGCTATTAGTGCTTTCTCTGTCGGTGTTCGCCCTTCGGGTAATGGAATGCCCATATCATGTTGACCTTGTAATATCCTTTCCTTCTCTTCAGGTGTCTTGCCCACCAGCGGCTGTAGGAAACCAGCTTTGGCAGCTTGTTCATATTTACTTTTCATAGATTTCGTATCAGGTTCTTTAGGCAGACCAAGGTCATCGCGAACTTTGTTAATAAGTTGCTTTTCTGATGGTGACGTACCTTCTGGGAGCGGTATACCTTTCATAGCGAGGCCCTTTAAAATTTTCTCTTTTTGTGCTGGTGTTTTACCGGCGAGTGGAGTCATTAATCCTTCTGCTTTTGCTCTACGAAGTTGCTCGGAAGGCGCCACCATTGAACGAGGAGCCCCTTGTATTTTAGCTACAAGAGCTTTCTCTGATGGTGTTCGTCCTTCAGGTAATGGAATTCCCATATCACGTAGACCTTTCAGCTGTGCTTCCTTCTGTGCAGGTGTTTTACCTTCCAGTGGCTCTAGTAAGCCAGCTTTAGCTGCTTGTTCATGTTTTGCTTTCATAGATTTCGTGTCGGGTTCCTTTGGTAGACCTAGATCAGCGCGAACCTTGTCAATAACTTTCTTTTCTGATGGTGTTGTACCTTCAGGGAGAGGTATACCTTTCATTGCTCGTGCTCGCAATACTTTTTCTTTATGTGCTGGTGTTTTACCCGCTAAGGGCGTCATTAAACCCGCTGTTTTAATTGAACCTGCTGGGACCGCTTTGACTTTAGCTATTAGTGCTTTCTCGGATGGTGTTCGCCCCTCGGGTAATGGAATGCCCATATCATGTTGACCTTGTAATATCTTTTCCTTCTCTTCAGGCGTCTTGCCCACCAGTGGCTGTAGGAAGCCAGCCTTGGCTGCTTTTTCATATTTGCTTTTCATAGATTTCGTATCAGGTTCTTTAGGCAGACCAAGGTCATCGCGAACCTTGTTAATAAGTTGCTTTTCTGATGGTGACGTACCTTCCGGGAGCGGAATACCTTTCATAGCGAGACCTTTTAAAATTTTCTCTTTTTGTGCTGGTGTTTTTCCGGTAAGTGGGGTAATCAATCCCTCCGCTTTTGCTCTACGCATTTGTTCGGATGGTGCAACGAGTGAACGGGGAGCTGCCTTTACTTTAGCTATTAGAGCTTTCTCAGATGGTGTTCGTCCTTCAGGTAATGGGATTCCCATATCACGTAGACCTTTCAGTTGCGCTTCTTTCTGTGCAGGTGTTTTACCTTCCAGCGGTTCTAGTAAGCCAGCTTTAGCTGCTTGTTCATGTTTCGCTTTCATAGATTTCGTGTCAGGTTCCTTAGGTAGGCCGAGATCGGCTCGAACCTTATCAATAATTTTTTTTTCTGATGGTGTTGTACCTTCTGGGAGAGGTATACCTTTCTTTGCACGCGCTCGCAATACTTTTTCTTTAAGTGCCGGTGCTTTACCCGCCAAAGGCGTCATTAAACCCGCTGTTTTAATTGAACCTGCTGGGGGTGAGGCTTTGACTTTAGCTATTAAAGCTTTCTCGGACGGTGTTCGCCCTTCAGGTAATGGAATGCCCAAATCATGTTGACCTTGTAATATCTTTTCCTTCTCTTCAGGTGTCTTGCCCACCAGTGGCTGTAGGAAACCAGCTTTGGCTGCTTGTTCATATTTACTTTTCATAGATTTCGTATCAGGTTCTTTAGGCAGACCAAGGTCATCGCGAACCTTGTTAATAAGTTGCTTTTCTGATGGTGACGTACCTTCTGGGAGCGGTATACCTTTCATAGCAAGACCTTTCAAAATTTTCTCTTTTTGTGCTGGTGTTTTACCGGCGAGAGGGGTCATTAAACCTTCTGCTTTAGCTCTACGCAGTTGCTCTGATGGTGCTACCATAGAACGGGGAGCCCCCTTTACTTTAGCTACAAGAGCTTTCTCTGATGGTGTCCGTCCTTCAGGTAATGGAATTCCCATATCACGTAGACCTTTCAGCTGCGCTTCCTTCTGAGCAGGTGTTTTACCTTCCAGTGGCTCTAGTAAGCCAGCTTTAGCTGCTTGTTCATGTTTTGCTTTCATAGATTTCGTGTCGGGTTCCTTGGGTAAACCCAGATCTGCGCGAACCTTGTCAATAACTTTTTTTTCTGATGGTGTAGTACCTTCAGGGAGAGGAATGCCTCTCATTGCTCGTGCTCGCAATACTTTTTCTTTATGTGCTGGTGATTTACCCACTAGGGGCGTCATTAAACCCGCTGTTTTAATTGAACCTGCTGGGGGTGACGCTTTGACTTTAGCTATTAGTGCTTTCTCTGACGGTGTTCGCCCTTCGGGTAATGGAATACCCAAGTCATGTTGACCTTGTAAAATCTTTTCCTTCTCTTCAGGTGTCTTGCCTACCAGTGGCTGAAGGAAACCAGCTTTGGCTGCTTGTTCGTATTTGCTTTTCATAGATTTCGTATCAGGTTCTTTAGGCAGACCAAGGTCATCGCGAACCTTGTTAATAAGTTGCTTTTCTGATGGTGACGTACCTTCTGGGAGCGGTATACCTTTCATAGCGAGACCCTTTAAAATTTTCTCTTTTTGTGCTGGAGTTTTGCCGGTAAGCGGGGTTATTAAACCTTCCGCTTTTGCTCTACGCATTTGCTCAGATGGTGCTACCATAGAACGGGGAGCAGCCTTGACTTTAGCTACAAGAGCTTTCTCTGATTCTGTCCGTCCTTCAGGTAATGGAATTCCCATATCCCGTAGACCCTTAAGTTGCGCTTCTTTCTGTGCAGGTGTCTTGCCTTCCAATGGCTCTAGTAAGCCAGCTTTAGCTGCTTGTTCATGTTTTGCTTTCATAGATTTCGTGTCGGGTTCCTTAGGTAAACCAAGATCAGCGCGAACCTTGTCAATAACTTTTTTTTCTGATGGTGTTGTACCTTCAGGGAGAGGAATGCCTTTCATTGCTCGTGCTCGCAATACTTTTTCTTTATGTGCTGGTGTTTTACCCGCTAGGGGTGTCATTAAACCCGCTGTTTTAATTGAACCTGCTGGGACCGCTTTGACTTTAGCTATTAGTGCTTTCTCGGATGGTGTTCGCCCTTCGGGTAATGGAATGCCCATATCATGTTGACCTTGTAGTATTTTTTCCTTCTCTTCAGGTGTTTTGCCCACCAGTGGCTGTAAGAAACCAGCTTTGGCAGCTTTTTCATATTTACTTTTCATAGATTTCGTATCAGGTTCTTTAGGCAGACCAAGGTCATCGCGAACCTTGTCAATAAGTTGCTTTTCTGATGGTGATGTACCTTCTGGGAGCGGTATACCTTTCATAGCGAGACCCTTTAAAATTTTCTCTTTTTGAGCAGGTGTTTTACCGGTGAGCGGAGTAATCAAACCCTCCGCTTTTGCTCTACGCATTTGTTCGGATGGTGCCACGAGTGAACGGGGAGCTGCCTTCACTTTAGCTATTAGAGCTTTCTCTGATGGTGTTCGTCCTTCAGGTAATGGAATTCCCATATCACGTAGACCTTTCAGTTGCGCTTCCTTCTGTGCAGGTGTTTTACCTTCCAGTGGTTCTAGTAAGCCAGCTTTAGCTGCTTGTTCATGTTTCGCTTTCATAGATTTCGTGTCAGGTTCCTTAGGTAGGCCAAGATCGGCTCGAACCTTATCAATAATTTTTTTTTCTGAGGGTGTTGTCCCTTCTGGGAGAGGTATACCTTTCTTTGCACGCGCTCGCAATACTTTTTCTTTAAATGCCGGTGCTTTACCCGCCAGGGGCGTCATGACACCCGCTGTTTTAATTGAACCTGCCGGGGGCATTGATTTGACTTTTGCTACAAGAGCTTTCTCTGATGGCGTCCGTCCTTCAGGTAACGGAATGCCCAAATCATGAAGACCTTTTAATGTCTTTTCCTTCTCTTCAGGTGTCTTGCCTTCCAATGGTTGTAGTAAGCCAGCTTTAGCCGCTTGTTCGTATTTCGTTTTCATAGATTTCGTGTCAGGTTCTTTAGGTAGACCAAGATCGACGCGAACCTTATCAATAAGTTTTTTTTCTGATGATGATGCAGCTTCAGGAAGAGGTAATCCTTTCATAGCGAGTCCTTTTAAAATTCTTTCCTTTTGTTCTGGTGTCTTTCCGGCGAGTGGAGTAAGTAATCCTTCCGCTTTTGCTCGTCGCATTTGCTCCGAAGGTGCCACTATCGAACGAGGAGAAGCCTTGACTTTCGCTATCAAAGCTTTTTCTGAAGGTGTCCGTCCTTCAGGTAATGGAATTCCCAAATCACGTAAACCTTTTAATGTCTTTTCTTTCTCTATAGGTGTTTTGCCTTCCAATGGCTGTAACAAGCCAGCTTTAGCTGCTTGTTCATGTTTCTCTTTCATAGATTTTGTTGTTGGTTCTTTAGGTAGACCTAGATCAGCACGAACTTTTTCAATAAGTTTTTTTTCAGATGCTGATTGAGCTTCTGGGAGTGGCAAACCTTTCATGGCACGCCCTCGTAGGATTTTTTCTTTTTCTTCTGGTGTTTTGCCTGTTAAAGGCGTAAGTAAAGCTGATTTCAGAGAGCGTTTTTTTAATGCTTTTACTTTTTCTATAAGAGCTTTCTCCGAATCTGTTCTTCCTTCTGGAAGCGGCAGACCCATTTCAGCTTGAGCTCTTAAAATTTTCTCTTTTTGCTCAGGAGTTTTCCCTTCTAAAGGAGTTATAATACCTGCGGCCTCAGCTTTGCGCATTTTTGATTTTTCGGATAGAGTTTTAGGTGATGGCGGTAACCCTAGCTCTCTTCTTGTTTTGTCTATCAAAGCTTTATCCGATACCGTTTTCCCGGATGGTAAAGGTTTTCTTGTCTTTGACATTTCTTTTAATATAAATTCTTTTTCCTCTTTTGTTTTACCGTCTAATATTTTTTCTCTTGCGGCAGAAGTCATAGATTTTCTTAATTCGGCGAGTTTTCTCTCTTCTACTGATTTGTAACCGCAAAGTACACAATCACAACCGTCGCAATTTTTAGCTTTGTAGCAGTCGTACAAACCCTTCATTACTTCAAACATAGCGTCAGAGTTACAATTACAACAACAACTATCCTCTACAGCACCCAGTTGACACCTATAGATTTTCCATTTCGTTTGACTGGGATAGTTAAATGGGTTTAAGAAGCGATGCTCAGAAACTACATTGGCAATAAACTTTGATTGAAAAGCACTTTGATTGATTTTGGTTTGCTTTGTATCATTCACATGCCCGCTTTTGTTTCGTAGTGAAACTCGTCTTGTAGATTTTCTTAGTTCTGGCATGCTTGAATATCTTGTTACATTACCTTGTTTATTAGGTTTACTGAGTCTTGATAAACGAAAAGCAATTGGTGGCTGTTGAGCAGGTTCGAATGCTTTGTACTTTTTGCGTTTCTTCCATCTTTTCTTATTAACAATTATGCTCACGTTTTCGATACCTTGACATGGGCTATTGTCTTGACTAGGATAGGAAAATTCATTTTCAGTCATATGTTCAACATATGAACTCACGGAATCTTTCATATTGATTTTTTTAATATTATTATTTTCTGCGATGATTCTACTAGCCAAAGACTAGTCAATGGGTACATAAATTGTTTAACGATTTGACTTTTTTCATCAGTATGCCAAACCCACCTGCATGCATTTAGTTTTTACGGCGGTTACCGAGTTATTATTCCATTTATGATTTTCACAAATTTCTAAATATTTTCTTGAAATATTATTTACTTCAGCTGAAAAAATACAAAAATAATATTATTTATTTAGTAGTTGGCCATATTATTAGGAACAACACCTAGATTTTTATATAATCTACTTTAACCGAATTTTGCAGGCAAATGATTGGTTGTAGGACCGGCCGGTATTTTATATTTATTATCTTAATCAATAGATTGACATAATAAATACAACAAATTTTGAAAGTAAAATGAGTAATATATTTTTGAAAAAAAAAAAGATACGAATTATACGAGTAAGTTGGACGAATATTACTAGTATTTTGTAACAATTTCCATTCACCGTAAGATACTCTCTATTTTATTTCTGGCATTCTGTTACAGATTCGTGTTATGATACCACTCTTTAATGAGAGCTGCAATCAGTTGGTGAATAATAATAATAATAAATATTTAAATGATAAAAAATTAGATATAAATATTTAGAATATAAAAAAATATAATAATATAAAATATTTAGATGCACATTAAAGTTCCCACACGTAAGGACTCTTGTATAGATCACATTCTGAGTAACATTAAACAATCTTCTACTGAGGTTTTACCCCTATACCTATCAGACCACGACACAGCTCAATTCTTGGATTTCCCGGTAAAAGAACAAAGTTTTAAGGCCAAATCATACTTTATTTATAAAAAAGACTATTGTAATGAAAATATAAGGAAATTTAAAAAATGTCTTGCATGTTTAACGTGGTCAGAGGTACATCTTGAACCTGATTTAAATAATGCATTCAATAAATTTCACGACTTTTTATGTTTATTGTATAACTTATGTTTTCCAAAGATAAAGATTAAAATAAACAACTGTAATTCTAATAAACAAAAATGGATAAGCAGGGGTCTCAGAAACAGTTGCAAAACTAAGCGATGTTT
This sequence comes from Mythimna pallens, assembly GCA_961205895.1. Lineage (NCBI taxonomy): Eukaryota > Metazoa > Arthropoda > Insecta > Lepidoptera > Noctuidae > Mythimna > Mythimna pallens. The sequence goes on from OY540824.1 coordinate 6,590,041, forward strand.
ACGGTATCTCTATTATAAAAATAAAACTCTAACGTACAAACTAAAATATAAAAAATATTCATCAATACTGAGAAAATGTATCTATAGATCCAAAATAAATTCAAACATTAATTACATTAATAACAGTCAAAACAAATGCAGAGCAACGTGGTCAGTCATTAACCGTGAAATTGGAAATACAAAATGTGACAACGATATTTCTCAACTAAAATTAGATAAGAGAATACTGACTAATCCCTCTGACATAGCAAATGCTTTTAATAATTATTTTATTGATTCGAATAGCACTATGACATTTAATAATTTATATGATAATGACGAGCGTAATAAAACCCTGACTATACCCAATTCCATGTTTCTTAGCCCTATGACTGAAGACGATATAAAAAAAGAAATAATAGCTTTAAATAACACGAACTCAGAAGGTTACGATGGAATTAGTACAAAAGTAATTAAAAATTGCAGTGCAGAACTAATTCCTATATTGACGTATTTAATTAATCTTTCATTTTCATCAGGAACTTTTCCCGATGCCCTAAAATTAGCCGTCGTTAAACCTCTTTACAAAAAAAAACAATAAAAATGATGTTAAAAATTATCGCCCAATAACCCTTATACCCATATTATCTAAATTGTTTGAAAAATGTATGCACAAGAGACTTTCTGACTACTGTAGCAAATACAACATCATAACAAAAGAACAGTATGGGTTTCAAAAGAACAAGTCAACCACATTAGCAATTGCTACTCTTTTAAGGCATATTCATGATTTCCTAAATAAAAATTACTTGACGACAGGTCTATTCTTTGACCTCTCACAAGCTTTCGACTTTGTAGCGCATAATATATTATTGAGAAAATTAGAAAAAAGTGGAATAAGAGGTCTAGCACTGCAGTGGATCGCGTCTTACTTAAGCAACCGAAAACAATACGTTGTTATTAATAAAGTAAATGAAAATTTATTAGCGTCGTATTCATCTGACTATAGAATTAATAATTGCGGCGTCCCCCAGGGAAGTATATTAGGACCCTTATTGTTTCTAATATACATAAACGACTTACCGCTAGTGACTGATCATAAATGTGTATTATTTGCCGATGACATCTCGATAATCGTGACATCTGATAAAAAGTATAAAACTAAATCTGATCATGAAATGGACATTAATAATACTATCGACGACGTTATAAAATGGTTACAGACAAATAAATTAAAAATTAATCTAGATAAATCTAATTATATTCAGTTCAATAAATCTAAACACACTAAATACAATATTAAACTTAATATCAATAGGCTAAAAGAAGTTCAACAAACTAAATTTTTAGGAGTACTCATAGATCAAGAGTTGAATTGGAAAGAACATCTGGATAATTTGTGCGGGAGGATTAACAAGTTTGTTTATGCTCTTAGACAAATAAAGAATATTACCAACAAAAAAACAGCAATTACAACATATCACGCCTATATAGAATCTATCTTACGATACGGACTTATTTTTTGGGGTAACAGCACGGATAGGCACAGAGCATTTATTGCGCAAAAGAAATGCATCAGAGCCATTTGTGGTATCCGTCCTGATGAGTCATGTAAGCCTTTCTTTAAAAAGCTGGGTATATTACCACTTCCGTCACTATACATTTACGAAATCTGTAATTATGTTTATAATAATAAGGGATTGTTCAAAAAAGCCTATCAAATGAACTCTCGAAATAGAGACCCATGCAGACTTGCACTGCAGGATACTCCTAAATCAGCCAAGTATGCGAAAAGTTTCCTGGTCATGTGTATTCGAATTTATAACAAAATTCCAATTGAAATAAAAATGTTATATAATGTAAACTCATTTAAAAACAGACTATTGAAATGGCTGAAAGAACATATGTTTTATGACCTTAAAGATTTTTTTTAACCACATATTTTAAATTTCTGGACTTATGTGATTACGGATAATGCTGAGATATAACTATTATATTATTACACTTTATATTATGACTTTATATTATGACATTGAATACTCAATAACTGATAATTATAATTTTGCATGCAATTGATACAATTAGCTAAACATGTGGACTATAGATTAATACCTGACTGTAACAACTTTATACCATGTTTAAGGCAAATAAAGACTTATCTTATCTTATCTTATCTAAAACTTTAATAGAATATGTTTAAAAAATAAATAAATGGAATAATAATAAATCATTTATTTGTTTGGTTGGTGGTGATTACTTGCTAAGCGATCTCCTATTTAGTGAGCTCCCACATGTTTTCAATAGGGTTCATGTCTGGTGAATTACTTGGTTAGGGTAAAAAATTAATATTTTTTCGGCCAGTTAAGCAGTAACACTCCTGGTTTTGTAGCACAGAGCAGATTCGTGCATAAAAATGTACTTTTCGTCATTAGGGAACCATTCTTTGATCTGCGGCAGTAGTTCATTTTCTAGTAGGTACCTACTGGCTTGTATTGGTCTTGCGTTATGGTACCTTCCATGATGTCTTGGCGCCCCATACCCTTGGCTGAGATCTTAGCTGAGAGAGATGAGGCCACACCATGATACTAATTGGGTGTTTAACCTTCTCCAAAAAGCAGTCTGCATGGAACTATTCTCCAGGACTTCGTCGAAAAGGAACATTTTGTTAAGAAGCAAAGGAGTTTTTGTCAACCAAAACCTGAAACGCCGATTCATCGAAGAAGCATGTCTAAAAAATTATATTACGTAATCAGATAATCACAGTAGTCTTATTAACAATAAATATACTGTACTATTTAAAGTTATGTTTTAACCCGACTCCGTTTGTAACAGTCATATTTTGGCCCAGTGCATTCATCTCTTCTTCATGGCCTAAGTGAGGCATGGTTTTTTGGTAGGCTGACGACGTATCAACTTCTCCTATATGAAACTTTTACGCGCTCGTGCTATATAATCATAGTAAGGTTGGCAACACTCTTTTTACGAGATATACCTGATTTTACGATTTGTAGGAAGAGTGGTGATCCTTTTCCTGCCAAATTTTTTCACACGATGTGATTGTGAGCGTCAGAATTGCCAGTCAACAGTCGTATTTAGCTTTAAAATTGTGCCTAAAATTTGCTTATATTTGCTTGTTATAATAATAGAATTGCTTACTTCATAGGATAAAAGAATTTAAACATTTAAGGTTGACCGACCGGTCAATCTCTGCAGTGTAAGTATGTGGAATTACTGATTTCAGTAACATTTACATTTGTAAATGGCCAAAAATTGCTTATTTCACAGTTTATAAGTGTAGACCCTCTTTATTCTATAAACAATAAGCTATTATCTCTAGCTAAGACTTACGAGCTTAAAGCCACTGCGCCTGTAAAAAATACGGGAGCAACGTGACCGATCTCTAATATACATTTTTTTTATTATATACAATAAATGATTATTCTTATTTATTTGTGCTAATAAATTCCGCCCGCGACTTAAAGACACTGCTTTATCCCATAATCTTCTATTATTATTAAAAGCAGCTCATTTCATTGTCCTTTAAAACTAGTTAACTAGTTTGTAACTACTACTAAAACAAATTAGTAACTATTACTGAAATTTTCATGGGCTTGCTTACAAATTGCTTATTTTTAAGCCTAGGCCCTGTTTATTCTTTCTTTTTTTTTTCTTCTCTAGGTTTTTTTTGTAATAACCAAACAGTGTCTAGTTCTATATTATTTTTAATTTTAGAACGTTCAATAATTGCTTTATCAAGAATAGACTCAGTAATAAGAAAAATATGAGCTAAATGGGAAGGCAAGCCATTTTTAAATTATTATACGAATAATAATTATATTCTTATTTATTTGTGCTAATAATTTATTTGACATCTATTTCTTAACATAAATAAAGACCATTCCATCTTTCGGGTGTTACACTTGAACTCAATAAAATATGTTTAACTAATTATAACTAATTTCTTTTACTAAAGTCGCATTTTTTAAATATTTGAGAAATAAAGAGAAAAATTCAAATAAGTAGCTGTTTCGGGTGTTCTCTACCTTCTGACCATCTGTCTTAACATGCATAATTCAACGAATTTTCCTAGTAGGGAATCTCCAGTTTAATTTAGGTATAACAAGTAAAACTAAATTAAGTAGTGCACGGAAATACGGAACAAAAACTTAGTAATCTCTTACAAATAATGTAATGTACACTATTACAAACATTGAAAATACTATTAAAACACATGTTTCCGGAATCATTGTTACATAGCCTTACTTTGGCAAAACGTGTTAGTTTAAAGATAATTATTCGAAAAATTAAACAAACTATTACCTCTTTTTCGTTCCGGGTGTTACCACAGTTTGGAAAACTTGGAAAACACACAAAAATAATGTACAGTTAGTATTTACAACCGTTTATTATTTTTAGCGCGTATCAAATAATTACATAACTACGGCTCACTTATTACGGAAACTAAGTGGCAGTTAAAAGCTCCTTTCTATTTTTTTAGTATTTCTAAATATTGACATATAAATTATCATTATGACTTATGAAAAATAGGTTATAGTTGACTCCTTACGCCGATTTTTGTTTCTGACGCCTTTTAGCGATTACTATGGAATTACCCATAATATAATGCGGAACCTTTCTTTGTAAATTCTTTCTATAAGCTTTTATGTCTATAAAAAGGGTCTGTCAATAAGCAATTTTTGGCCATTTAAATTTCAGTAATTCCATATAGTTACTACTCTACAGAGGTCGACCGCCCATTCTGATGTCAGAATGGCCGGTCAACCTTAAATGTATAATTCTTTTAAACTATGAAATAAGCAATTCACTTATTATGATAGAACAGAATAGAACATCATTATTTTTTCGAAAAATATGAGTATACATCATGTACAGATTAGGTTTTACAGATTTAAGGCTCAAATTGTGAAAATGTCATAATTACAGAAATAAAAAATTATTGTGTTTATTTAAGAATTCCGATATTGTGCAATAGCGTTTACTTATGAGATTTTTTTTAAAATGTATTTTAAATACTACTAATACTGCCCTATTTTGCTGCATTTGTCTAGTAGGTTTTGGAATTTTATATTATTAAGATAAGCAAATATAATAAATTGGTAAACCATTTTTAGGCACAATTTCAAAGCTAAATACGACTGTTAACCGGCCATTCTAACGCTCACGTGTGATTCCATAGGTTCGTGCTGATCAGTTATCCTTTTAATTCTGATAACTACAGACTATGAAACACCTGTAGTAGCTGCTATATCTCACTGGGATTGTTTCGAATGCATCAATAATGTTTGAATTTGCGTACATTTTCTTAGAGACGTGTCTGAGGCCTTGTCCATACTAAAAAGAAGCAATTTTTGAGAATATCGCCATATACCGTTGCCACAATTAAAAAAAACAGCTATATAACTTATAAAATACAACGCAATAAAAAACGTTACTTACTTTTTGACTATTTTGTGCAGCAAAAACTAGTAAAATCAAACTAAAAATATTATTTTTCCACCAACAAAATAAACTTAATTTTCAACCAATGTCGACAAAGTCAACAAAGTTAGGTAGACACTTTGAAAAAAAATGGCGCGAACTCACAGCGTTGCCACATATTTTTTTAATAATATTTTTTTTTATTAAAAATAAGGTTTGCTTAAAAAGTGTGTTTCAATCAGAAATTATATATCTATGAGTACTGTCCTTAATAATTTGACCAGCGATGGTATAATAACTGGAAGCTTGTGATGTTATTTATGATGACAGACTTGAAGCTTAGCTCTGTGCTGATTTACCAGACACGTAGTTGGCCGAACATTGAGCTACTAATTCCCTGCCGTTTGTGAGTTTTCGCATACATTGGCCGGGAATCGGCCAGCAAATCCCAACGCCCAAGAAGTCTACTGCGGTAGCGCGGTGATAGGGGCGGGAGGATGTCCTCACTCGCTCACGGTTTCAGCCACCTCTTTACCTGTCGCCCCGTACCATGGTCTGAACCAGGCCTTGGCCCGGGCATTTGCCGCCACCAATCGTTTCTACGAGGACGTGGTGGTGCTTCACCCAAGCGAGACAGACTTCTGCGTATGCCTCACCTTGTCCTCCGGGCGATCCGCTCAAAGGTAACACTCAAGCGTTACTCCCCGTAGAACCCAAAAAAGGTACCTCCGTTCTCAAATGAGAACGCCGTGGCGCCTTTCTAGCCACAACTCAAAAACTGATTATGTTCTTCTATGTTGTTATTCCACCAATTAGCCAAGCACTGATCAGTAAATGCCTGTAATGTACTTGTACTTCAATGTACATTGACCTCAGCTACAAATATGTTCAATGACCCTTCTTTAGAGTTTCGTACTCAGACGCAGCGCGGTGAGGCGTTACGTCTGAGTTCTGAGATCAACAATTGCATCACTCCTTACCGTCAGGTGGGATCGCAGACAAGCACTGGTTTAAATCAATTTAAAAAAAAATTGAACTCCCTTTTAGTCCTTTCAGGGGGTGAATTTTGGAAAACCCTTTTTATTCTTTGAATATATCATAAAAGGAATCGCTTCTTGGTCCAAGAGTTTGGGCGGGGATGTGTCAGGGAGTCAGGATTTTGCCTTTTATGTATATGACAGTTTTAAACTCAAATCAGGGACGCCGACTTTTAGAAAACCTCATGGGTGCTCATGTTCATTTGAGGGACTCGAAAATGAAGCAAAGTGTAAGAAGAGAAGTGCACACTGATCGACCGACAAATAAATAAATATCCTACTTACATACTGCGTACTTAATTACTAATTATGTTTATTATTAATTGTGTTTTTTGATGTTGTATAATAATATAAAAATTAAACTAGTTTTTATTATCAAGAAATATTATAATTTATACGTAACCTAAAAGGCGATTACTGATCTGTTTCTTGATGTCTATTCTCAGGGGTGCTCGGCACTCACTGTTTATTTTTCATGGGTGCTCGAGCCCTAACTCAATTTCAAGATATTTTATTTTATGGGCATTTATAAAACGACAAAAGCTAGTGCACAGTTCTGAATGGTTGTGTCCTATGTTTAAACACTAGGTACCTGCATTACGCACATAAAGAGCTACGCTTATGAACAGATGCCTAAAGTTGACGACGCCGGTGCCCAGGCTGAACAAACTGCACGGCGGGTTTTAAAAATTTGAAGTGTCTTACCTACACCTTCGTAAACTACCAACCAAATCGTAATTATTTGAATACGTATGCTATGACTAGGGTATCTACAGGGCATTTTATAAAATAATATATCACGTACCTGTCAATTTCCAAAGAATTTAAAATTATATATTTAATTAACTCATTAATAGTATATGGTACTTGGGATGCGTTTCATGTTTTTTTGTGTAAATTTACTTATTTTTTTTATAAAATCATTAATTTTTTTAGAAGTTACCGTATCATACTACTAATTGTCATGTCAATTGAGTCATGGTGACATTTAGACAAGTAGAACAGGCGTACAAAAATGCAAGCCTTGAAGCCAACCTTATTGGTGTAGTACTCAAATAGAGCTGAGTTCACCCAGAGTGGGAAGAGAACCGCGTTAGAATTTTTATTATTTCCTCGGTAAAATCTAAGGTAAGTGCTAATAAAATCCGAAATTCTAGTTGAAATTAGGTTTTAAAAGAACTTAAATTTTGAAAAAAAATTGAAATAATTGTAAGTAACCCATGCAGAGCAGTATAAAATGTCCATTGCAATTTTTATTCCATACAGTTTTTTGAATTGGTTTTGTATATAGACGCTGCGGCCTGCGCGAGGTTTGGTAGGTAACGCAACGAACATAGGTACCTACATTCGGGAATCGAACCGTTTAGTGAGTAGGTAAAGGTAAGCTCCAGTCCAACAAATTAGACCACGCGGGATACGTGTTTCTATTAGAACGAGAGAGGTAAAGAGCTTAGCTTAAAAAAACCCATTTCTACCAAGTTTACTTTACCTACCTAATTAGGTACCTATAATTATTATTTTTTATTCTTTATAGGTTCGCGCTTGACCGCTATCTCACCTGATGGAAAGCGACGATGCGGTCGACGATGGAGCGCGCTTACCTAGAAGTAACCTATTCACTCTTGACTTAAAGATTCCCGGGTTGTAGCCTTCAGGAAACACAGATTCCGGCAAGGAATTCCACTCCTTAGCTGTACGCACAATGAATGTGTTCCCAAAACGTTTCGTGCGTATGGGTGGGATGTCCACCATGTACCGGTGGCGCATATGAACCGATACACGGCAGAAACTTTAAAAAATTGCTCATTTGTAAACGTTATGAACTAAATTGTTATTAGAAACTAGGGAGGTACTAGCACAACACATCTAAATATAAAAATATAATAAAAATGCAGTCTACTCCTTATATATTTTTAAAAATTTGTATTTGAATAAAAAAATTGGGTCTTATTTCCATAAAACCATAAAAAGTCGATGAAGTGTTTAGAGGTCTGAAAGGATAGCAGTCGACTATTTCAATTTGGCACACGATGCACCAAACATCCTGTATATTAAATTTATTAATTCATTTGAAATCCTGATAAAACATGTTAAAATTATTAATCTATGAGTACTTTAAATGTTCAGAGTAACTGTTTCTGGCATGTCCAACACCTTGCAAACATTGAATTGGTTGTAATGACTAAAAACCTATACCTACTACGAAAACATTAAAAGTTTTAGCGCCACCAAAGTGTTGTTTTTATCGTCACATTAAATTAAATTTGTATAATAAACTCTAATAGCATAGGCTAAAACTTATTTTCAAATAAATGTTCTAAACTTGAACCGGTCGGACATGTCAGTTTGGTAACGGTTCCAGTTGTTCAAAATAATTACTAAGTAAAGTCAAAGTCAAATAATTTATTCGCAACTCATATTGCGTAAAATGGTAACAATAGTAATCAGTTTTGAAACGGTGCTTCGAGAAGGTGTTTTTTATTTGTGCCCACAGCTGTCTCCGCTTTTTTGTCAGGTTAGTGATGTTATTTTCTTGTTAATATACTTTTTAATACCTAATTTTAATTAAAAGACTTGTTTCTTTTAATTTCACCTGTGAATGTGACGTCAATTTGATGACATTTTTATTCCGTCACTCATACTAATATTTTTATCAGGTTACACTTATAAGTGAAGTGGAAGAAAAAAAAACGTCAAAAAGACATCTTAGTTAAATACGTATAGTGGACTAATACTAGCATACCAATTTTGCAAACTATTTGGTTTTCGTCCACATGGACGCAAACACAATCAGCTAGGTGAATATTTTTAAAGATCATTTTACTTCAACAGGCCTATAAAATACTGAATATTTTCGCTCAATATGATCGTTATTGCTATTAGATTAGATATTTTAGTTTCCATCCACTCCTTTGTTAGTGTTGCGCAAATAAAAAAAATATTTAGAGAATGTGGACGAAAACTAAAAATAGTTTAAAAAGTAGTTTTAGTCCATAAATAAATACTGGGGTGGATGAAAATTAAGCAACAGTTATTCTTTTGAAATCGTAAAAGAAATAATTAAAGATAACAACACACTGACATTACAAGGTCACATATGTGACACATATTTCTATCAGAAAATGTTTTTTGTTTTGTTAATTTGTTTAATCTATACCTAGCATAGTAATAGCATAATCAGCCTTTTAATGTTCCCACTGCTGGGATTCAGGCCTCCTCTCTATACCTACTGTAATATAATTAAGCGAGAAAATCTTTTGATTGTTTAAACGTGGTAATCTCTAAAACTACAAGCCGAATTTTAAAAAAAATCTGATTGCGATAGCCAGGTTCATGACGAATAGTATTAATATCACGCTACGACTGACGGAAGCGGAGCAGTAACCAAAGACGGTGAAACCGCGGTGGATAATTAAGTAGTATAAAAAAATAATACCTAAAAGATAGAGAGAGAATACACAGAAACTAATGTTGTTGATATATTGGGTTTTTTTACTTAATAAAATCTACACTCTTTTTTCTAGCAAAATCCTACTTTTTCAAAAAATATTTTTTATAATAAAAAGCCGTGAAAGTGATATATTGTCATGCCATGTTAAACTAAAGAAGACTGTATAAGCAATAGAAACAAATACAATGCATTCCAAATAAGAATAGGATCGATTGCCATGGTGTGACGTCACGTCATACTGTCAAATAGAAGAATTAATATGGTGAGCAAAACAAGAAGTCTTTAAAATTAAATTTATTTACAAACTGAACGAAAAAAGTTTAATCAGAATCCAGTTCTCCAATTTTGCTCATCTCTGAGTTCTTCAATTTTGCCCAATTTCTTGCGATTTGAGTCTAATGTGACGTCACAACATGGAAATCGATCCTATTCTTATTTGTAACGCATTGCATTTATGTAAGGGTACTTCAAGATATTTATTTCGCATCACAAAGATAGCCACTCCGATAATTGGACGAAAACCAGCGCAATCACCCTACTCCTTTGATTAAATATAATATGCTTAAATGGAGTGTCAAATGCCTGAAAACGTTGCCAAAATGACGGACAACCTTTAGGTCAAGCGTCCACTGCGTCGCGATTGGAGCGTACGGAGCGGACGGATTCGTTCATCGTTGCTTTGTTTGCGGTACAGCGTGCACTAGATCAGAAATTGCCGATGCAAAATCCGAACGCAGTAGACGCACCCTATCGGCATTTTGTAAATACCGACGGCTACCAAGCGGTGGACGCTAAGCTTTTAGTCCGGAGAGTTCACAGAGTACCTTTTTATTTATGGAGAGTTTTAACCACCAATCTGTGCCAATCATGGCGCTTTTCGGGTCACTACGTAACGTATTACGCGCACTAAGTAATAAAACGTGCCAGAATTATAAAGGAAGGGTAAAAACTGCGAAACAATTAATATAATCACAGTGTCATCCAATAACTTTTTTTTTTTCAAAACAATTCGCGCCATTTTTTTCAATGTTGCCAATTTCTTTGTTCAATTTTCCCAACTAAACGTCATTTTAATTAATTTTTCAATTCAAATACGTATTTCCAAATACAAAATGCCCAAAAGATTAATTTTGTACAACTAATCTTATAACCTTAACTGATTTAATGTTTGTGCACGTGAGGACTATGTTGATTGTTTTTTTATCCTTTTCAGTCATTTCAACGTATGTCTAGCAATTTGAGTATTTTCTGCGGCCTACCCAAATATCTTTATTCAATATAGACCTTTCAGTATTGTTCGTCAAGTCGTGATCTCCTTAGTAGTTCTGAGTTGAGCTTTGCGAACACTGACAAATTCTTGCACTGACTGGACAGATCCACTCAAATCTGTATGATTCTTTCTTCAAAAGACCATATCAGACAAATCTGCATGGTTCACATGTGATTTGACCATTACATATTTACTGTACGGACTTTGAAATAAACTTTGACCACTGAGTTTGTTTCGGTGTTTCTTCTCAGGGTAGTCAACCAGGAAACACCGGCCTAATCTAGTTTAAAATGACGAAAAATAAAATTGACGTATATAAGTGTTTTTTTAAACCTATTTGCAAATTAAACATAATTTATATTCCAACATAACACCATAACCGTAATTTAATTTAACCATAATTTTTTTTTACTTAACGGCTTCAGATACGTTTGCTTAAATAAATAAAAAAAAAAAAAAAATAATATCTACATAGTATACCTAAAACTTTTTTACTTTTATTAGTCTAGTTTTTCAAATAAATAATTAATATGTGATTTTATGGAAGATTTCGTAATAGGTGGTATCATTATTTACGCACACAGCATAGATATAAGAAAGCAGTTTTTTATATAATATTTATATGGCACCTAAGGACAATGACAGTAAAAGAATGGCTTCACGCACACAGCTTGAAATTGTTAGCCCGTTTTTCTTGTCATTTATAGAGACGCTCCATCTAGACATTATTCATTAAGCGCAATTGCTACCGGATAAAGTTAATAAAATATGTAAAGGTCAATATATACTTAAAGAAAAAAGTTCTGATTTCAGAAAGTTAAGATCAAAGCTCCAGAATAAATAAGTCAAGATAAAATAAATTTGTATAAACTCAATCATCAAAATAATGTCATAAAATTGTTAAAAACTAAAGATTTGGATTTCGCGGGCTTCTTCCCTATGCCGACACCAGACATTTATTCAACCAAACATTGCAATGTAAAGTATAGACATTAGAGCGACGACTGAGCCGTAGACAAAATTCGACTAATCAAGTACTTTTATAATTTTCTAAACATTATAAGTAAGCATGCACAAATAATTGAAGCTACACACATCATAAAATAGTTTGAATTCACTTGGAATAACTGAGATTGTATTTGAAGAAAGTAAGTTATTAAAACCTATAAATCTTGAACTTGTAGTTGTAGGCATATGTATTTTCATATAAAAATAAAGCCAATGCTATTTGGCCCTAATTATTGTTTCTGACAGTAAGGTATTTTAATTGGTGTACATTACAAGTCAGTGAAATAAACCATCCCCGCGTTCCATTCGAGTGTCCGATTTGTTAACGCGCTGACGGCGGGCATAGAATACATAACACTTGTACACCCGTATTTATAAAGAAGTAATTACTTTTTACTATGTAAGTAGTTTCTTAATTAACTCATTACTTATGGTTAGAATTCCTAATTACAAAATTTCATTCTATAGTTAGTGGTTAGACCATACGTAATGAAATAGAAAACCTTTTCGGGAGTTTTCAATGTGTTAGTTCTAAACCTAGAGGAAACGAATGTGATAACTCCTCATTGAAGATTTGACAAATTCAAGCAGTAAGCAATTTGTGCTAGGAAAATATTCGTTTTGTTAAAATAGATCGATTTTTGTAAAATATTCGACTTAATCAAGTCGAATTTAGTATTGCTTGACTGTTTACCCTCATCACTAATACTTAGTGAACTCAGAACTGTTTGTATATTGCCCAACACTAGTAGTAACTTTGTCGTGTGTCCTTGTCGTACAGAGCTTGTGTGACAGACATTTTTGAATAATTATTTTTAAACATTTGTTTCTCCTACAACAATGAGTAAGTATTGCTATTTTTTTAAGAAATGTGCTATTTTTATGATACTTAAGTTATTCTTCATTAGTTTTATGTTAATATTGGTTTAGTTGATATGATGCACGTGTCGGCACGTATTCTTTTCTCTGAAGTTGAAAAATTATTTGTTTTATTCACATCAACAAGTAAATCAGATTTTCTTTTATCTAATCAAGTCTCTAATTTTCGTATTGTGAACTGTTTGCTATTTTATTAGCTTGATGAACGCTTATTTTTTATAATGTAGGTAACATAACGGTTTTCATTTTCATTGTTGTATCAAAGATGCTAATGCCTACTCATTCATACCGGACGCTGTTGGATAATAATTATTACATCTCTACTTTTTAAGGGCAGGGCTATTAAAAAAATGAAAAGAAAGAATTATTGAGATTGTTAAATAAAGCCGGTAAAGTCGCGCGCGATTATAATAATAATTATTTATTTGTTTGTATGTACATATAGTACATATGCTGTACCGTCGCCGCTGCATGCGATACATAAAATTTTTTTTGTTAAGTTTTTAAATGTTGATAGCATTTCTGAATAATAATATTCCTAGCTGTGGTCTTGTTACAATATTTAAAGTGGCTTAAAATTACTGTTATATGTGAATGTTGTATGTGTGTATAACACTGACTGGCTAGTTTTGAAAACAAAAATGCATATAACTTCATTTTGTAGTTTAAAGCCTGCTTGTATCACAAATCATTAAGAAAACGTCATAATTTTTTTTTAACAACTATGCACAAAGAAAATACTGGACTTGTTGTATTACTTAATCAAATTTAAACTAGGTATATTTTATGTCATATAAAGTATTTACAGTTTATTATTTTTTAAAGGATTTGCCCCAGTAGGACATAAAATTGTTTGTGTGTGTTTGTTACTCCTTCACACTTAACAACTGAATAGATTTAGATGAATTTTGTCACATGGATAAACAATGTCCTGGGTTAGCATTTAGGGTATGTTTTATCCCAGGTATGTTCCCTGGGGACAATTTTCTGCTTCCACTCAGGTGTAGCCTCTGGCTTCAACTAGTTTTAAATAAAATAATACACTACTATTACTATTCTGAATTTGTGGTGGTTAATATGTGTAATAATGGAACCCTTGTAATTTTTTCCTGTCTGTTTGTTTCATGATATGTCTGAAACTAACCGATATAAGGTGAAAAACCAATATAAGGTGAAAGGAATAGTTGTTCTGTCTATTGCAACACTAGTAGTGAACTCACAAAACATGCGGCAATTACCAATTACCTACACATGTGTAGGTAAAACCTAACACAGCACTCTTCATATATTATTATGTAACTAAGGAATAAAAATATAACTAATTGTAGTAAAGTTTGCTAAAGCTTTTTTTTTAATTTATGTAAACCAACAAGTTATGTGAAAAACCAAGTTTAAAATAATAGTTCAGTTTTTAGACCATTTATTATTTTATACATAAACATATAAATTAATAAATTTAAAAATATTTAAAGAAAATGCCTGTTGGGAAGACGGCTAATTAATGCAAAAGGTTCAATCTCAGACTTTACCAACAACAGCTTTAGTTTGGAACTTATTGGTGATCTTTGCAGCTAATAAATATAATATTTTTTGTCAATATATAAAACAAAAAATATTATACTAGAGATTACATAACCATATCAGATAAAAAAAATACTATACAATTCATTTATATGACCTATGATGCTTTCTATTAAAATTATTCAAGCATGATATCTAAGGGTGAGCCAAAAAATGGATACCTATTCATACCATGCACAAGTGTATAAGTGTTAAAAATAACATTACTCTTGGGAAGTTAGATAAAAAAACATCATTTTTGGCTTTATTTACAAATAATCCTTAATTTTTCTATTTTAATATTATTATATTATATCTTATGGTCAACATAATGTTTATTGTTATGAATAAATGAATTGAAAATTCAAATGTTTCACATATAAAATTTGAATTTGGAAGACTCATCTTTTTAGGATTCCGTACCCAAACGGTGAAAACTGTCTATCACCAGGCTGTATCTTGTGAACCGTGATGGCTTCACTGTTGAAATTTTCACAGATGATGTATTTCTGATGCCTCTATACCAATAAATACTAAAAACAGAATAAAATATTTTTTTAAGTGAGTCTCCCATACAACAAACATGATTTCTGTGCTGTTTTTTTGCTATGGACGGTATGGAAACCTTCGTGCGCGAGGCTGACTTGCCGGTTTTTGAATGAAAAAGTAAAACTTGCAATTAGAATTTGTTATTCTATTATTTGAAATGCTACCGCTTTACATAAAAACTAGTTTTCAGTTATCTTTAGTATTATTAATTGTTTAGTATAAAATATTGCACAAACACAGAATAGTATCTAATTTAGCATCCGCAAATCAGTATTTAATTACCTGTATTTAGTATTTAATAAACTAGTGCACCTCAATATCAACAATTGCATCACTGCTTATCATTGGGTGGGATCGCGGTCAAATAATAGTCTATACATATTATTAAAAAAAAAGTGTTATAGTTAGCAATTTCCTACTAATATTATAAATGCGAAAGTTTGTATGTATGGATGTTTGTTACTCTTTCACGCAGAAACTACTGAATGGATTTCGATTAAACTTGGTACACGAGTAGATCATGTCCTGGAATAGCACATAGGATACTTTTGTACCGGGAGTATTTTCTACTATCACGCGGGCGAAGCCGTTGGCAGCAGCTAGTTTATCAATAAGGCTACAATAGTGTTAACTTAGGCCCCTCGCCCACGGCGACTTTATGTAGCGATGCTGTCACGCGTTACGTAAGCGCGCGACAGCGTCGCTACTAACGCGCGTTAGTCGCTTGCAAGCGCTATAGAAAAGATGCCAACGCGCAACAGCATCGCGACTGTATCGATTCAAACGTGCTACAGCATCGCTACAAAAAGTCGCAGTGGGCGAAGGGCCTTATTGTTATTGCTGAGTGGTGCACGGCGAATTGTGTTGATGTTACCTTACTACTAATATAAAGTTATAAAAGCGAAAGTTTAAAAAAAGAGAAACGAAAGAAAAAGAGTTTATTTGCGTCAAACATGGCGCCATAAAATAAAAATATAACAAAAACAACAACTAAAATATATTGGGAAGATATTATGTCACATCCGAGCAAAACGGCCAGCGCTCAGCACAATGTTGGGCATGGGTGTTTGTTACACATTCACACAAAAAAATTCTGAATAGATTTGATTAATAATAATAATTTCTTTATTTCTATACAAATAAATAAATTAGCAGGGGTCACAATAATGGTGTTAGTTTCAGATATACATATGTATACTCAGTACATTCTGTTGAATGGCATACAAAAATATAGGTTAACTTACAGATTATTTTAGAAACAAGGTACATACAATTCATAGTAATTTATACAATAAATAAGGTAATGGGAAGCACGGCAACAGAGTAATAACATTTCTCTGTCAGCAACGGTGACAAGAACTTTTAATTTTTTTTAAAGGCTGCTTATATGTTAAATATAATAGGTGCCATAATGTTTACAGCAATAATGTTTTTCTCAACTAGAGCAGTGCTAGAACCACCAGTACACTATCCATGCTGATATTTTGATCTCATAGCAGTGGTTCACTTCCTCATATTATTCAATGCAGGAAATAGAATATATCTACTTTGAGAAAGTATATATTGGGCAAAGCTAGTATTTTGTGTTTCATAAAAAATGGAATGCAACTATCTGTAACCTTGAAATTGATAATTGATCTTATGCACCGTTTTTTGGGCTTTCGTATAGACTCTCCCTTTAAAATAATTACCAAACTGTATAGTATTTCAATAATATTATATTTTTACAAAATGATCTTGCTTTTCTTTCTTATAACTTGTGAAGCAATTTTTTTAATAGAATTTTATTTTTTTTAATAGTTTCGATTTTTTGGCAGTTTTTCGATAACAAAGATAGTTCTGGTTTTAGCTGGAAATCGCATTTCAGTTGTACTATGCATTAAGTAAGACTAAAATATTATACACATTCCAGTTTCGTTCTCATAGTGAAGTTACACACGAAGTCCACAGTTAATGCAAAACACTGCCCTTTAAATAAAATAAATGTGATTGCTTAATAATTTTGTTTGTAAGTTTATATATTTGATATGAATTTCAATAGGCTTCACTGGGGTCGAACTAGAAACATAGTTGGCCATTTTTAGGGTTCCATAACCAAAGGGTAAAAATGGGATCCTATTGATATCCTACACTGTCCGTCTGTCTGTCACCAGGGTGTATCTTATGAAACGTGACAGCTAGACAGTTGAAATTTTAACAGATGATGAATTTCTGTTGCTGCTAAAACAACTAAGACTAAAAACAGAATATAACTAATATTTAAGAGGGGGGCTCCCAGGCAACAAACGTGTTGTTTTTTTTTTTTTTTTTGCGGTTTTTTATTACGCGCCGTACGGAACCCTTCTTGCGCTCTTCTAACACGCAGTCTCGCACTTAGCAGGTTTTTTTTTTACTATAATAAAAAACCTTCGGTAAATTTTCTATTACGAAACGTTTTCATTGTTTTCCATTTCACAAAAGAAAACTTGCAAAGATTTGTAAAGAAATAAAGAAAAAATTAAATGCCGTTAGCAATGGGTAAATGTCAAGGGAAGCCAGGCAAAACTAGAAAAGTGGTACACTTGTTATTTTCAAAGCTTAACTAGGACGTCATGGCGTCGTAACCAGGTCAAGATGCCAAAGAAATGTATGGATTGACTGCGTGGCCAACAGTGGCCAGGTGAGGTACACACTATAGAGCTGCATGCATTTTCTTGTTTGCGGGAACTGACAACGCCGCCAATGTAAAATTGAGAATTGATATAGGAGAGATTTTGATTCGGAAACTACCTACAAATTTTCGAAACAGCACACTCACACAAACATACGCATCGACGAGACTCCGAGCGGCATTCGCTACTGACAGGACCGCGAGAAACGCTTAGGAGTCTCGTACTGTTCCATATATCTATACCGTGCCTAAGTCCCTTAATAATTGTGAAAAGTCCATTGATGCAAAATTAATTATATGGCAAACGTGGATCGAAATATCATCAAACGTTGACGTTTAAAAGATCTGGCCGGTCACGTCATGAAGTGATCAATTCTAAGATCAGGCCACGACAGATACATGTGTATGTTGATTAAATATAATTGGAGGGTGTATGTAATACGTATTTATTTATAGAATTAAAATCAATCAATATATCCTCCCTCCCAATTCGTCTTGGGTAAGACGAATTGAGAGGGATGTATTGAATGGCTATTTTATAGAAAACCTGCGAAATTTGAATTACGCTTCGCGGGCTGCCCTGGCACTGTTTACCATACATAAATACAGACAGAACACATACATACACACACAGATACAGATACAGGGATACAGATAGACATAGATACAGTCGGAAGCCTAGGTATGGTCTGGGCAAGTTGGCAATCAGTCATGCCTTCGTCACGGCTTGTTCATGCAGGTTAGCAACTAAGTAGGTTCTGCGCACAGCTAACGGAAATGGGGTGCATCGTGCATGTAATACGTAGCCTAACGACTTGTCACTAACAGGCAATTGTTGCCAATTGGCTGAACACTTTGCTAATAGATCGGTGTCAAGCAGTGCAATGCACTTTTGATTTATTGTGATATTTATAATTGTCAGACAATGCAATAAGGAATCGAGGGTGTCTGAGCAACTTAATTACGCACAATAAATCTGTTGGCACGGTTGACGCAGTGGTTGAAAGATTGGCTGCTGCGCTGCGTGGCCCGGGTTCGATTCCCGCACGGAACAAATACTTGTATGACCTACAGATAGTTGTTCCGCGTCTGGGTGTCTTGTGTATGTGAGTTAACATGTTTGTGAACGCACCCACGATACTGGAGTAACTCCTAGTGTGGGGCAAAGTTATTTAAAAATAATAATAATAAATTCTGCTTACTTCAACGCGCGAAAGTATAATATTTTGGGATAATAACCAACAAGCTTTTAAACCATGCTCAAGTTGACAACAGACTGGTCTGGAAGGGCTCTCTTAAGAAGATTTTTTAAACTTACGACATCTTACAAAACGAAAAACGTACGGCGATGCGCCACTGGTACATGTGTGACATCCCACCTATTCGCACAAAACGTTTTGGGAACACAATCATTGTGCGTACAGCTAAGGAGTGGAATTCCTTGCCGGAATCTGTTTCCTGATGGCTGCAACCCGGGAGCCTTTGTCAAGAGTGAATAGTTTACTTCTAGGTAAGCGCGCTCCATCGTCGACCGCATCGTCGCATTCCATCAGATGAGATAGCGGTCAAGGTCCAGTTCTTCTCAAGTAGATTGTGTGATAAGGATTTGGCTAAAAAGGGATAGCCTCCTTTTGGAAAGTGATACTCGATGAAAATAATATGCTGCGTATGGTGGCGAAGTTTAAAGTTTAAGTCATTTTTCCTACGCGGAATGCGGATCTGAAGCCCTACCAAGAGAAGAGATCTTAACTCGATTTATTTGACGACCTAAACTGAACTGTAAGTCCCCAGTTTTGTCCACGTATGAGTCAGTTACTTACCAAACAACAGCATTTTATTTACATTTTACGCGTCTCTAGAATGTTCCTTTATTTACACTTTTATATTATTTGATGATAGTAACGCAATCTATGAAAATGCCATGTAACCAATGAATGCCGTCCGTACAAAAATTATCAAACTAACATTGAATCTCGAAGAGAGTCAAAACTTTTTCGAATGCTTGTATAAAGATCGATAAAGGTAGGTAGGGTTGTATTCGATGTTCCGTGAACACCGATCAATAGGGAAGTTACAGGAAAGCTTCGTGTATTTCACGTAGGCGTTCTATCTAGAACTGAATTATTGAATGCACTGGAAAGGTGAAACGAATTTGTGTGTGTTTACCTATATAAATGTCGCTTCTTTACAACCACTAAAAACAGCTCAAAGTCATGATTTTACTGGAGAGCATTTTTAAGTTTTAATAAATATATCCTCATAATCATTTTCTGTTCATTATAAAGAGTAAAAAAATATGACGCAATTTATAATTTATTACGAAATGAAACAGTTAGCCCTAGATGACATGCATTATAATAATGTAATGTTTCATCGCAATTTGTTGACTATATCGAAAGATATACTACATTCATTGACTGTTAGGCGGTACGAAGTTCGCCGGGTTTTTGGGAGTTTTGTAATATTTATTAACTGTACAAATTGTGCCCTTGAACCGTAAAACTGCTTATTTTTTTTTTCTTATCTACTAGGTGACGAAAATCTCAGGATACTTCATAATGTCACTTAAAATAGGTAGAGAAGTCAATCTCATGCATTGTATGTACTTCACATTTCATACCTGCGCTCGGCGGTCTCGCTAGGGTCAGCACGTGGCGCCGAACTGTCCGAGTGCGACCGGGCGCGGTGATAAATGACTACCTAATCTGAATTGTAAAAATATTACACGACCACAAAATCATCTTCTCTTTCTCGGCGCGGCAAGCAAATATCTACTTACCTCTCTGAAACAACTGGTAGTCTAAGAAACGTCAATTCAGTGTTTAATGTTGAATTTAAAAAACCGTCCTCTGTTAGAATAAGGTTTTTTGTTGGTCCATTTTTTCAAAAAAAAGCTCGCATTGAGCTGAATTGAGCCGAGATATCGTGTCCGTGAGCGTTGTCTATTGTGCGTTGCTCGAGCGTGCTTTGTATATAGATTTACTTCTGTACCTATCTATTTTGTGACCCTGATAAAGCGCCATGCTGTCGGCACTTATCTCAAATGGCTAATTGAAACATAAACCTTTATTAGTATCTACAATTGATATTCATCAGCCTCAGATCAACCTCATCGTAGTTCTGCCGGGATCCTGACACCGATTTCCAGCCATCGTAGGCGTGGGCTTGCGGACGACGAGCTATGGGTAGCTCGCCGTCCGGACCGACCTCGAGTTTAGTGTTGGTACTGGGGCCATGAGTTGTGCGAAAGAGAACCCCGGGGCCCTGGAATGAAGGCAAAGAAGGAACAGGTGTGGGGTTTAGTCCGTAAAAGTCTATAACACGACCTTTCGCTCCGCCCAAGAGAGAGAGAAGTCATTCGATGATTTCCCATCTAAAAAAAACAATGCATTTGATGTTGTACTTATACATTTATTTGTATAAATGATTTTTATTGTTAAATTTATTCCTGATTGAAATGTATTTTTACAGACATGTTCAATTTGAATAACAATTACATACAGTTGGCGTCATTCCGAATCCAATATGGCGGACCATTATAGTTATTTTTTATGCACCCCCATGTTAAGGGTATCAATTGGAAAGGTTTGGTGAGCAAAATATGAATAAAACAAATAAAATGACACCACACTGAATCCATTATGGTGGTTTTTTTATCTGGCGTCGCGATTATAGTTTCAAATGAAAGGGCTTGCTGAGAGTAATACGCGGGTGTTGTCTTTTATAAACCAAAGGTACCGCTACTGTACATGTAGTATAAATAAATGTGAGGCCACGGAGATCTTTAAAACTAAGCATTAAAGAGACCCCATTAAAATCATGGCAGTTTCTTTTTTAATTATCGCTATGGCCGCGCGGTTGAAACGCTCACTAAATAAATAAATAAAAAATACGAATAAAACGATGTTACTCCGAGTTTCCACCCTTAAGTTGCTGAAACTTCAATGTTCCAGACTAAGCGTTTCGCTTCGTCGTTTATACCGCGTACATCAAAGGCCCACAATTTGCCTGCTGCGGTCTTCCATCCGTCTATCTATCCGTCCAACTATAATTTAGGTGTCTTCAAGGCTAGAGTGAATAGGCTCTTAATAAACTAGTGCGCCCACCATCGATAATTGCATCACTGCTTACCGTCAGGTAGGATCGCAGTCAAGCACTGGCAACAATTAAAAAAAATAGCAGACTTTAGGGTTAGATTCGACGACGAAGGCACGAGTATTCAATAATAATAGCCGGTACTAATACCTGGCATTTTTCAAATAAATAAAAATCACATAGGCCTACATGGGCACTTAAAAAACTTCAGAAGCTAATGCACGGTTCGAATTGGTCGTTTCCTATAGAGAAGAACCGGCAAGAAACATTATGGTTACTCTCATGAAGGAAGTACGCCTTGGTTGGCTTAATACTATGAGTTATTTCATTTAGTGAGGTAAACGTCATTAGCATTGCAACCTCTTTGCTGCTGACCAAAATTGCCAGAAAGGAGGAGACCTTTCTAGCGATTTGATTATATTATAAGATACTAGCTTTTGCCCGCAGCTTCGGCCGCGTACATAAAATATAGCCTATGTCACTCAGGAATAAAGCTGCTTTCTATCGGTGAAAAAATTTTCGCTATCGGACCAGCACTTTCAGAGATTACCTTCTACAAACAAAAAAACATAAAAACAAACTTTACCTCTTTATAATATTAGTGTAGATTCAAGAACTAGACTGTACAAAATTAACAGGCAAACGATTTGTACAAACGATGGTGAACAGTAGGTGGGTACGTTAACTGCAGCATCGGTGGCACCCATTAAATCCTCCATAGTAGAGGTGTATGGGCACTTGGGGCACTCTAATATGTGGCTCATATTTTGAACAGGAGCACCGCACTCACATTAACTATCCGACTTGCCTATAAAAGCCCATTTTGCTAAGTTGTGTTTACAGCGGCGTATCTGGGTACGCAACCGATTTAGTGCTTCCCATATAGACTACTTCAATTCACGTCCAGGCGGGAGATGTTCTTGGGGTTTTAAGCAGTCAGATGTTGGTAGGTGATGTGGTGGTGTTCTTCCCAAAGCTTTATGTTTTCTTTGGGTGGTGGGTCAAGGATGACCTGTGTGCTACGAAGAAAGCGCTACTTTGCACGCGTCGCGTCTTGATAGAGTTTTTTGCTACATAGCTCTATATTACCGTCTTTTCCACAGTACCCAGAGGCAGTATGACAAAGGACGGCAAGCTGCTGCCGTACCGGCACACGGCGCCTCGCAACAACCGCCACAACAAGCACCGCAAGCCCAAGAAGCACGTGTCTGAGGACGAGGAGAGCGACGACTCGCCCGTGGAGGAGCAGCCGCAGGAGGACCAGCAGCAGCGCAGCCCCTCGCCCATGCAGGAGGAACCTACTGTTCGATTACCAGAGGTGAGTGCAAAAAGCGCATTACCATCTTTCCGCCCAAATTCTTATTTAACACGGTCATCATTTCAGCCGAAAGACGTCCACTGTTGAACTTAGGCATCCCCCAAGTATCGCCATAACGATCGGCCCTGTGCTTCTCGCAACCCACGGGTTACCGCGACCCTCATTAGGCCATCGGTCCACCTTGTGAGAGGCCTGCCAACGCTGCGTCTTCCGGTACATGGTTGCTACTCCAGAACCTTTCGTCCCCATCGACCATCTGTACTGCGAGCAATGTGCCCTGCCCACTACCAGTTGAATTTGGTGATTCTTCGGGCTGTGTCAGTAACCTTGGTTCTCTTGTCAATAAACGTGGTGATGGTACCTTGTTTTTGGAGTTCGTAACTCAGATTTAATGCCACAATCTGCAACAGATTTTTTGAAAAATGATCTTATTTGCAACTTTGCAGAAGGGTTTTTGTTAATAACCTTTTTATTTTATACTAATAACACTAGTCTACAGCCAAAATGAATTATCCTATTTGAATTTTTATCTTAATGCGTACCAAATATGATTCCGTATTTGGAAAGTCCGTATCACAACGTAATTTTTTAGATTTTTGACTAAAAAATTATAAAATTGCATAAGTAACATTCTTTTTAATGATATACGTTAAATACATTCGTTAAAAAACATTAGTGAACAATTTTTTTTTTACGTTTATGGCTCGCGCGAGATTTGGTGGGTGGAGAGGTGAATACCTGGATTACGTTATAAAAAAATTCTGAAGTGTATCTGAAGTATTTCAGCTGTCCTAAGCGAATCAAGATCAAAACTGGATTGCTAATATGTTAAACAGACCTACACAGTTAAAATTGTTACAGACACGTCACCTTGAAAATAAACGTTACAAATAAGATAAACGTGACCAATTTAAAATTCAAATATTATCAGTGTCTATTGTAAAGGTATTTTTCCTATATCATGAGTCTTAGATGCAACTAAAAATCTAAACATGTTGTAAGTTGTGGTCTAATCTGTAACATTATTAAAAAACTGGGGACTAAAGTGTTTTAGTTATTACTGGCTTTTAATGGCAGTTTTGCTCGCGATAAAGAGAAAAAAAATTCCCAAGGAACCATAATTGGTGAATAAAAATTATCGTAAATACTATTCCAGGACATGATCTTCCCAAGTACCAAATCCTTTTGTTTTATAATTTGTAGGAAGTCCTACGAGCTCTGTACAAGACCCCTGGCGTGCTGATGATAGCCGGGATGGTCTCCTGGGACCTGGTGGCTCGCCGGGACAACAACCCCACCAAGAGGACGCACCCTAACTTGTACACCTTCCACAAGTTTACTGATCGCAAGGTAACCTATCGACATTTGTATAGAAGTACTGGCAGTTGCGAGGTTGCGACAGACGTCCTGTCCCAAAAGTATATTCGAAAAAAAAGAAAAAATGAGAGTCCGATTGCAGCGCCATCTTCCGGGTCCACCTACATTTTCAAACTATTCAGGGACTCTGAAATATACACGCGAAAGTTTCAACCGAATTGGTCAAATAAAGAATTATGTAGAAAAATAGGTTTGATATGGATTAAGTCCACGAAGTACTACCACAATATCAATTTCTGCTGAAAAACAGATATGCAGATTGGTAAGTGTAGTTACACATATCAGATATTGCCGCGTTGCCTCTGGGAAAGGTGTTGGTAGAGGTATCGCAAATACGTTACTGTATTTGCGATACCTCTACCACGAAACAACAAACTACGATGACCCCTTTTTGTTTTATCAAAATTAGATTAACTTTATAATAAAATAACAAGTGAGTACCCGGCGTGTGCTAATTACGCTTATAGACGTACATTTTGTAATATGTAAAAGGAAACTTGTACTTTATTTACAAGTCTTCTTCGTACTTCGCAATATTGCCTTGGATGGCTTCAAAGTCTATGACGGTCGTAGGTGGACACGGGTAAAAACACTTTTTGTGTTTTATATTATTTATATTGCTAGACAGATTTACAGTTATTTTTGTGAAATGAGTAGGAGTGCCAATGTCGTTAAATCAGACGTAGGAAGAAACCTTTCAGGGATATTAATTAAATGATAAAAAGCTTTAACGGAAAATAACTCCATTTATAGAAACTAAAACGTTTGATTTATTGATAAATAAAGATAATATAGATAGACATTTTCTTTATTATATAGGAACATAACGTATATATACAATAGGAACTTAAAATATAACTAGCGACCCGCCCCGGCTTCGCACGCGTGCAATGCTGATACTAAATGTGCTACAGAATACAACATTCACAGCTTTTTTGTCAACTATATTATGCATGTATTATACATATAAACCTTCCTCTTGAATCACTCTTATCTATTAATAAAACAGCATCAACATCCGTTGCGTAGTTTTAACGATCTAAGCATACATAGGGACAGACACCGGGAAGCGACTTTAATACTATTTAGTGATAGTAGCTATAAGTAATCTAAAAAGAAAACACTTTCATTTGTTGTGTGTTTGTTCATAACATATATAAATAGAAATGGTAAAATCTGTTCTTTTATTTTGTAAGTAGGGGTAGTCGCGGTACAGCTGGTAGAAATCTATATTATTCCAGATAGGTTATTTATTCTTTGTTGGACCGACGAGTGATTTCCCGTCCTATTAGCCAGGGTCTTATGTTTGCGATCGGGTGCTCCATCTCGCGCGAAAACGCGAGAGTGTGTCTGATATATACAACGTAGGCTAGACGGTAATGGCGCTTTATTGTCTTCTAAATTCTTTTACAACCAACACTTATTTGGAACCTTTAATAGTAAATGATTAGTCAAGCATCAGTTTGAGTCTAATGGCTCGTTTCTGTTTTGAGTATTTAAAATTGAATTTTTGTCAAACTGCACAATTGATAGATAGGTTTTCAGGGTAACGTAGAATTTGAGAAAGTTATATTGAGAAATCAGAGTAATGAAAACCAGGGTCAGGGATTAGGGGGATGTTTGTATTAAAGTTTCTAATCAGCCGTCAGTCTATTACGCTAAAGCATAATTAATGTTAATTAAATGACAATTTTTTATCGCGCGCTTAATCAAAAAGAGGCAAGTATTAGAAAATTGAACCTTATTGCTAAAACATTTTTTATTTTGACTGGTTGTTGGTTAGTGGTTAGTGGCCCTGACTGCTATGCCGGAGGTCGTGGGCTCGATCCCCACCCAGGACAAATGTTTGTGTGATGAGCATGATCATTTGTTCTGTGTCTGGGTGTAATTTATCTATAATATGTACCTATGTATTTAGAAATATATAAGTATGTTTATCAGTTGTCTAGTACTCATAGCACAAGCTCTGCTTAATTTGAGACTAGATGGTGTTGTGTGATAGTTGTGGAATATTATTGTTATTATATGTTTTCAAATTCAAATACCCTCTTTTTGAGTTTGGTCTCTTGATGATTAAGCATGCGATAATGTATAAGGGCATCGAAAGGAAACATATCCATAACAGAAGTAATATTGTACTTTACAGTACCGCTTCATTGCCAGCAGCTGCTCCGCGGGCCACTCGGTACTCATAGATGAAAACGGCGAAGCTTACACTTTCGGTTAGTACCCCTCTTTTTTTCGGTTAGTTCTTTAGGCCACTCAGGAGGCCAGTAGGCGAGGCTGCTTCATTTACTGTTTCATCACTGACCTCGTGTACACTTTAACACTAGAAGCGCGGGCGTCCCTTTGATCCATTTCTATTTTTTTCCAGCTCTGGTTTTATTATGCGTAATCGCAAAATACACTAAAATATGTATACATAATAAAAATATCTTATTATCAGTTACCAGTTTCATTTGTATACCATCTCTCTATATGTATAGCAAAAATAAAATGGCCAAAATTGACATTGATAATTCCGCGCATCTAGTGTTAAGACAGTTCAGTGAGTAAGTTCCTTTCACAGAAAGGTGACCCAGATGTGTGAACCAGCAACGGTAAAGTGTATACTCCAATGAGTTAATACACTTTCTCGTTGCTGTTCTTGTCAATACAAGACTACGATTTTGCCGGCACAGTAGTTGAGCAATTAGCTGCTACGCTACGTATCGCGGGTTCACTTCCCGCACAGAAGAAAGATTTATATGACCTGATAGATGTTACGGGTCTGATTGTCTTACGTATGTAAGTTTACATGTTTGTGAACGCATCCACGATTCAGGAGTTATTCTTAGTGTGGAGAAACGTTTCTTAAAGAAAAAAATACTGAAGTAATTTGCGAATATCCAGAGCCTATGAGGTCAAGGGTATTGTTAATACGATTTTGTAAATCGAAGTGCCTGCCTCCTTGTTTTATCGGAAAGGATTTGATTTTTTTTTTCTAAGGAAGCTAGAAGCTGTTATAGTGGAGATAACTTAAACAAAAATTTTAAAAAAGTGCTACATTAATGAGATAATTGGATTTATATTACCTATACTCTATTCAAGGAGCCGTGAGACAAAAGCTTATAGACCACAGAATCTGCAAACATTTTACATTAAAATGTTTGCAGATTCTGTGGTCTTCTCATCGGTCGAGTTATAATCCGCCATCTTTTTCACTATCGATCAACTTGTTGATTAGAGTGCCGAGTTTCAGATATTTTCGTTAAATTGAAAGAGGGTGCAAAGAAAACGCCAATGCATTCAACAGAAAACTGTTATTAATGTATTCAAACAAATCGAAGAAATTTGTCCGAAGGTACCTACATTGTTTTCTTTGTCTCAAGCCCAGATGAATAGGGTATATTCATAATATAATCGTTGCCAACCTAAGTAGGTATCTCAATAATCCAACACTTCAAGATTGGTCTCCGAAAAATACCACTCTAGTTTCTCATACGCCTTTGTTTCTATCACCGCATACCGCAGCGTTATGCGTTTGGATCAAGATACCAAAGCAAATAGATTTAAGTGTCTTCGACTATTATATCGTAAATACAGCAGCAACATTGTGCGCCGCAACTTTAGAAATAAATCAAAATGGCGATGGGTCCTATTCAAGGTTCAATGTTTTTTTGGAAAGGAAGGAAGGAAGGTAGGAAGCTGTAAGCTATAATAATAATAACATTTATTTTGCAGACCACAATGAATCCTTAGTGTTAGTAAAAACTTAGGGGCCTATTACACCTACTCGATATTCAGACAGTCTTAGTCTATGTTTATCTATGTATCTCATCGTTCTGTTTCATTCCTTTACACGACATTGGCGTAAGTTGCTCTTTTTCCTGTGTGACGCTACATAGACTAAGACTGTCTGAATATCGAGTGGTGTAATAGGCTCTTTAAAAATGACATGTTAGTGTCTTTCAAAATATAATAGGTATTGGTGCTAAATTGTTTTTGTGTACCACACACAGGTCGCAACACCTGCGGACAACTCGGGTTTGGCGACACAGTGACGCGCAACGTGCCTGAGCTAGTCCCGGCGCTGAAAGGCAAGAACATTATCCATGCGGCCGTGGGCAGGCACCACACTCTTTTCGTCACAGGTACGTCACAGTCTTACATTGAGGAACAGGGACGAAACTTTGACACGTATTTATTCAGTATAGACATATTGCCAATAAAATGCTCAGTCAGCATTTAGGTCTTACGCAGTTATGTCAACCTAAACTGAACTGTTAAAGGGATGGAGCTATATGTATAGGGTGTATAAGGAACCATCCCTTTTTCTCGCTCGCCGCTTGACATTTTAACACGTCATGGTAAAGTTGCTGCACTAAAACTGCATCGAAATTACATTTACGCAACTGGGTACAATGGAAATACAACTGATCACAAGTAACAGAAGACAAAATAACATCATCAAACAAAACAATATAAATGATCAATCCCTTACCTCAAGTATTTTCAATTTCTGCTATTAGTGGGTGGTAAGCCGACTACTGGCGTAGCTACCCAGGGGCTAGCGGGGCTCGCAAGCTCGAGGGGGCCTAAACCTGATTAACAAATCATATGGTCCATTGTGCGAAAGTGTACCCCAGGGCCCTGGAACGACGGCAAGGAAGAAACAGGAGTGGGTTTTGTCAGCAAGAGTGGGAGAACTCTCGTCTAAAAAAGAAAAAAACGTATCATATGGCATTTCTCACTCGATGCGGCCACGAGCACGACATGTTGCACGACCAGTCACAGAAGCTCAAACTAAACGTTTTGGGAACACATTCATTATATGTAGAGCTAAAGAGTGGAATTCCCTGCTGGAGTCTGTTTCCTGATGGCTACAACCTGGGAATCTTTAAGTCAAGAGGGAAATAGGTTACTTCTTGGTAAGCGCGCTCCATCGTCCGCGTGGTCCGCATCGTCGCCTTCAATCAGGTGATTTAGCGGTCAAGCGTGAACCAACCGGTATTGGACTGGATATGGACTGCAGCCTGTCATGCGACAAGTCGTTTTTATGGCCGCGTATTGCGTAGTCACAGAGACTATACATGTGAATTTATAACATATTTGTGACATGGAAACTGTTACTTGAAATAAATTAATTTATTATTTCTTTATTTCACTTATATTTACACACAATCGGTACATTTTTAAATCTTTTAAAAAGTATTTAAAAATAAAAACAACACTGTGCCAAAAACGCAAATCATTGATGTGGCTGCCCAACAAAAATGGGACTGGGCAGGACATCTATATATACAAAAGGAGAAACTGACTGACTGATATATCAACGCACAGCCGAAACTACAGGGCCTAGGAGCGGGAAATTTTGCACAAGGTTTCCTTTTATGACGTAGGCGAGCACTAAGTGAGGATTTTCCCGAATTCATCGCCTAAGGGTATGTAATGGGGGCCCAAAGTTTGTATGGAGAAACCTATTTATACGCGGGCGAAGCAGCTGTCAGAAACTAGTAATAATAATAATAATAATAAATTATAGACCGATCACGTGTTTGCCGACGGTCTATAAAGTTCTTACATCCATACTGCGAAGCAAAATTAATAGTCATATTGACAAAAATTTTATCATGTCACCTTCTCAGAATGGATGTAGGAACGGGTCCCGCGGTACTAAGGAGCTGCTCCTCATTGATATGACCATTAGCCAACAGGTTCGACGTTCCCGAAAGGATCTGTCGACATGTTGGATAGATTATAAGAAGGCCTATGACTCTGTTCCTCATACATGGCTCATGAAGGTGCTAGAATTGTATAAAATTGATACAACACTACGCACCTTCCTGATTCCGGCAATGGAGGACGGTCCTTCGCTATCCAGGATGTCGACATATCCAGAGGAATAACGAACCTGTAAGGATCGAGCGAGGTATATTCCAGGGTGATAGTTTGAGTCCACTTTGGTTTTGCCTAGCCTTGAATCCTCTCAGCACACTGCTGGAGAATTCAGGTCTAGGCTATCGGTTGAAGAGAGGTGGTCAGGTAATATCTCACCTACTTTACATGGATGACCTGAAACTTTTTGCCCCCAACAATCTGCAACTGATGGAGCTACTGAAGGTAACTGAAACCTTCAGTAGTGCCATCAGGATGGAGTTTGGTGTGGACAAATGTGCGGTCATGCATGTAAAACGAGGGGAGGTTGTGGAATCTGTGGGAACTCAACTCACGGATTCCATAAACCTGAGATCCCTCTCTCCAACCGAAACCTATAAGTATTTGGGTATGTCGGAAGCTCTAGGCATCAATATCACTGACATGAAGCAATCGTTGAGGGAACGTTTCTTTGGTCGCCTGAAGAAGGTATTCAATAGCCTTCTTTCAGGCGGAAACAAGGTGCGCGCCTTCAACGGTTGGGTCATGCCGGTATTGATGTACTCTTTCGGCGTACTCAAATGGACTCAAACGGAACTTGACGCCCTGGATAGGAGGGTCCGCACACTGCTGACTGCATATCGAATGCATCACCCACGATCGTCGGTGATGAGACTGTATATCCCGCGGAAGTGTGGAGGTCGAGGTTTTTTAAATGCTAAGACCCTACACAACCGCGAGGTATGCAGTCTCAGGGAATATTTCCTAGCTACCGACGTGGGTATGCATCGAGATGTAGTGTCAGTGGACAAGGGACTCACCCCGCTCTCAATG
This sequence comes from Mythimna pallens, assembly GCA_961205895.1. Lineage (NCBI taxonomy): Eukaryota > Metazoa > Arthropoda > Insecta > Lepidoptera > Noctuidae > Mythimna > Mythimna pallens. Next base: position 6,621,343 of record OY540824.1, read on the forward strand.
GCTAACGAGAACTGGCGCAAACCGGTAGTGCTTGACACTAACGATCGCAGGGAAGTATGGCAGAGCAAGGAACTTCACGGACGCTTTTTCCGGGCCGTTCATGGGCCCGATGTAGACCAATTGGCGTCCGTAGCCTGGCTGCGTTTCGGTGACCTCTTCGGGGAAACCGAAGGTTTTGTCTGTGCAATTATGGACGAAGTTATCATGACGAATAACTACCGGAGATTTATTGTGAAGGACGGCACGGTTGACATCTGTCGGGCATGTCACCGTCCGGGAGAATCAATTCGTCACATTATCTCTGGTTGTTCTCGTCTAGCTAACGGAGAGTATTTGCATAGACACAACCTTGTAGCCAGGATTATCCATCAGCAACTTGCTTTGAAATACTCTCTTGTGGAATCAGAAGTGCCGTACTACAGGTATGAGCCCGACCCAGTTCTTGATAATGGTCATATCACTTTGTACTGGGATCGGTCCATCATCACTGACAGGACTATTGTAGCCAATAAGCCTGATATAGTGGTGGTGGACCGAAGCGAGAGGCGTGCAATGATTGTTGACATATCCGTTCCGCATGACGAGAACCTCGTGAAAGCCGAGAAAGATAAACAAATCAAGTATATTGACTTGGCTCGCGAGGTTGTCGACATGTGGGATGTGGACTCGGCGATCATTGTACCGATAGTCGTGTCAGCCAATGGCTTAATAGCCAAGAGCCTCGACCAACACCTTAGGAGGCTCGCGTTAGGCGGCTGGATCAAGGGTTTGATTCAGAAAGTGGTACTCCTGGACACGGCTCGTATTGTTAGGAGGTTCCTTTCTCTGGAGCCCTGACCGCCGGTAGCTTGGACCCTGTTCCCGATACCGGTGGGACACTATTTTTTATATTTTTAAATGTTTTTTTTTTATTTTTATTGAAATATTTAAAAATATAATTTATATGTACATAAACAAATGAATAAACGATAATAATAATTTATTTTCAACCAATAACAATTACAATATTAACTTATGTACTTAAATAAAACCATTTATTTGTTGGTTAAACTTAAACAGAAGCAGGTAGGTACTCTCACAGTCTTATAGCTGGTCCACAGACGTCTCGGTATGAGCTGACCTTTAAACATATTATTCTTCTTATCGTGTCGACGGCAATACTAGTTCTTTTTTCCAAATTCATTTTTTTGCCTGGTCCGGTATTCGTCGACGTCGACGCAATGCCGTCCGCTGAAGCTGTCATTAGACCCTTACATGAACAAGCACATTACGCTAAATGGAAGGTGGGACATGGTCTGCGGAGTGACGCCGTACAAACACTGAAGATTGGAACCGTTCGAGAACCAAACCTGGAGAACGCAGTATGACGAGCCGTCGGAGAGCCTCTCGCCTGGACACGATTTGCCATGGCCAAGCTGGAAAACATTAAACAGACATTCTACTAATATTATAAACGCGAATGTTTGTATATGTAGATGTTTGTTACTCTTTCACGCAAAAACTACTGAATGGATTTCGATGAAACTTTGTGCACGGGTAGACCATGTCCTAGAATATGTACTATCAAGCGGGCAAGTCGTAGCAGCTTGTGCTCTTATATTTTTGTTATAATATCGTTTTCATGTCAGTATAATGTGGTTGCAGATACCGGCACGGTGTACGCTTGTGGCGACAACAAGTGCGGACAGTGCGGCATCGGGAACACCACGCCGCAAGTGCTGAAGCTGACACGCGTTCGATACAAGTCAGTAGCTTACCATTTTTCTGTCCTTTATTCCACCCTCCCTATGGACCACTAACTGCCGTGACACACGTGAGAATTTCTTTAATAGATTACAGAGCGAGCTGCAGGCAGAAATGACTGAAATTAAAGTACTTCAATAAGCCACAATGCAAATGATAAATAATATTTATTATGTAAATAAGAGAGAGCAGTGGTGGCCGAGTGGTAACGGCCCCGACTTACGAGTTGTAGGTCGCGGGTTCAAACCCAGCCAGGCGCATTACTTTGTGTAATTTATTTCATCACCACTGCTCTCAAAACGGTGAAGGAAAACATCGTGAGGAAACCGGCATGTCCTAGAACCAAAAATTCAAAGACATGTGACATCCACCAACCCGTACTGGGCCCGCGTGGTGGATTACGGCCCATTCCCTCTCCTAGAGAGGAGGCCTGAGTCCCAACTGTGGGAACATTAAAAGGCCTACTATGCTATGCTATGCTATGCAAATAATAATAAAAGGTTTATTTTGGTACTTTCTATATATACTTAGAACTAAGGTTAGTAACATAGAGAACAAATAGATGCTTATTCTAAGCTGGGTGAGGCACACCGAATCTCGGGAATGTCTATTTGACAGCGTGCAGTCGTATCCTCCTATTACCTGTCAGCCAGCGTTCTGAGAATGGGTCTGGCGCGTACTCGCTTAGCAAAGAGGCACACCTTTTGCACATAATGCACGATAAACTGTCGACGTTTGCGTCGGCAAACATGTTTTGTTAACAAAACATGTTGTGCACCGGACAACAGGACGGCATTATTACTTGTTATTGAAATTAAGAAAATAAAAAACGTTGATGGTGTGCGTTTACGTATAAATGTATGAGCACTGGCCTGCTATGCCATACATGAGCTATTGTCAGGTTAAAAAGACAAGAGTAAAGTGCTAGTAACTATTGTAAGTGTCGTATTGGATGCAGTGGCGCTCCCGTGGTGAAGGTGGGCTGCGGCGCAGAGTTCTCCATGATCCTGGACTGCAACGGAGCTCTGCACTCATTCGGACTGCCCGAGTATGGCCAGTTGGGTAAGTCACTTAGCTTAGCTCCACTTATTAGAAACGTTTCAGTATTTATTTTCGGTGGTATGTTTTTTTTTTTGTAATTTTGGTTATGTAGAATGTGCAGTTTTGGCTTGGACCTACTGTAACATAGACAAATATATAAGTACTATAATTAAATTGCGTTTATGTTTAGTAGACGGTCTTGTAAATTTCTTTAAATTTCAAAGAATTCCAAAAATAATTAAATAGTCTATGAGCTATTTTTACAGAAACAGTGCACGGCAGACCGTACATAAGTGCTACAGTTACAGTGCTACTAATTTACTGGTTGTTCAGATTTTAAGCCTTTTTAGTAAGGGTGTCTACTTAAGATACTTGAACAGCTCCCGTGATTTTTGGGAACTAAATCAGGCAACCCGCACGCTTGGGGCCAAGAAACAGACGCCATCAGTAGATGCGCGGTGCAAGACGGTCTGCTGACGTGTTGCAGGCTCTCACTTAACCACTGACCTACATCAGTTGAACATCCCTCGCGCACCTCGCAGCTCAGTCGCAGACACAGTCGACCTACTTGCTTGAGAAACACCCCTAACAGTTTCCAAAATTTCTAAAAATACACCACACTGAATTATACAAAAAAAAAATTTATGAAGAACCTAAATAGATGTGACAACAGTTTCATCTCGAGATATTTGCAAACCTATCTTTAATTTCGAGTTTATTTTTGTGTAATAAAATTCAGTGTGGTGTATTTTTAGAAATTTTGTAAACCGTAAGTGCCTTTTTAGTGTTCCTTAAGAACTCTCGTCTTAAGTAACAAATAATGTTAGTACTTATTATTACTTGGCAGGCCACAACACCGATGGCAAGTATTTCGTGACATCGACCAAGCTGTCGTTCCACTTCGAGACGATCCCGAAGCACGTGGCTCATTTCTTCGAGAAAACTAAGGAGGGACACATCAACATCGTCAAGGATGTCGAGATTGTCGACTTCTCTTGCGGAAATAACCACACGGTAAGACTTACGATGACTACTCACAAATATAACAATCAAGAAACTGTTGCACCCACATGTTTGACTGTAGAAGGGCACCAATACTCTCTGGTTGCTTGCATCGTAACTCTGTCACTAGCACACGACACCACTCTGCACGCTCTCACATAAGTGTGTGTTAGGTCTTGTGGAGTGATGTTATTGGATTTACATTTTTCAGTAGCATACCTAGGCGTGGGCGAAGCGGTTCCTTGCCCACGACCTCGCACCCAAATGGGCGTCGCGAGCGAGGGCTCTTTAAGAACAAGGGTTTTTTATAATTGATACGCTCGCGTTTGACCACTATTTTATCTCAACACATAGTTGCGATCGCCACTGTCTCATTTTCGCATTTATGAAAGAAAAGATCTCACTGATATGCCTTCGCCCACGTCTAAATTAGTTAACGCTACACCTATTTTTTCTTTGTTTACACCATTACGTATGTATTTTTTTTAAAATCTTGCGACTGCATTCCATTTATAATTGACACTTTTTGAAAAAAGGTAAAAGAGTTGAGTGCCCACATAGCAAATGTTCTATAACAGAAATTATTTGCTGAAAAAGGTACTTCATATACATCTAGTATTTGAAGAACCCTAAAAATTAAATATAGTACACATTTGTAGACGACGAAATCTTACCAAATAAATAATATTAATTGGTAAGACACGAGCAGCTGGTTAACTGATGCATTTGTTGTCAAATAGCTAAAAGATATACATTGTGTCTCATCGGTTCTTGAAACAGTTTGGTTTTGGGGGCTTTCACAACACTTTCCGGGAGCTTAACCCATGCTGTTACCACCTACTTAGGCAGGAATTAGGGCTATGTTTCACCGGGACACCATGGCAACCGTCGCCACTACCAACAAAATGTCTACAGTAGGGCTTTCAATCCGGAGTTCCAAAGTTTCGGAGTGATTTTAATCATTTGAAACCGGTTTCCCATATAAACATTATTTACAAGACGCCGAAAAACTAATCTTAATTCTTGATGCGCCCCCGTAACCGGTAAAACATAACCGGTAAAACAATACGTGCCATCAATGTGAATGTGTATATATATAATTTACCAAACGCATCATTAAAATTTGTTAATGTTTTTTTTTTAATTCAGCCGTTCATTGATTATGCCTGCCGATGCCCCATGCAGATCCCACCTTAAATACCATCTCAATTTCCCATCCCTACCCATTTCTATTCCAACTCCTTCTCTTTCCATGCGGTACGACTGTGGAACTCACTTCCAGCTAAGATCTGTGACGCTAATCTGTCTTATGAAGCTAGTCAAAGAACATTACCTTTATACCATCTAAAGATTAAAGTTATATTTTATAGATATATATTTTTATAATTTAGTTTATGTATTGTATCTATTTTGTGTTTTTATACTGTTATTGATATATATAATTATGTATTATATGATTTAATTAGATAATATAGTATATTTTTAATTTTCTAACTTATTAGACACAGTGTATACTGTGTCTACATCTCTCATCCAACTCTCCTGTCGCAGGTCTGCTGGAAGAAATTTCATTTCAAATAAGGAGTGCCTTTGTGCTACTCTATCTGCTTTTTTATTCTTTTTATTTTTAAGTGTTTGTGTGTACATAAATAAATAAATGACCTTTTTATTAATTTCTAAAAAAGTTATCAACTCTGCGAGTTCCGGATTTGATTGCTCAACACCCTAACTAGCTCTGGAGTTGATCACTATCCGAGTTTGAATGCCCTAGTATACAGCTCTATAGAGGTTAGAGTCACTCACCTGGTGTCCATTTGGTTGCGCAACCAATTTGACGGCGCGAGCAACTCGGACGCGTGCCTGGTCAATTTTGATACCGTCTCAGTGTGATGTAGCCTCTGGTTTTTATATGGTGTCTAGTTTTTTTTTAGTAGCTTACGTACACCATGACGGCGCAACGGGTCGTGTCGCCATGGTGTCTCGGCGAAATATAGCCCTTCAACAGTTTCTTGATCAATTTTCTCATGAGAGAATGACGTTGAAAATTCATCAAATAATTTCTCTCGCTTTGGGTGTAGCGAGAGGGCGTGTCAGGCTTTTACTGAACTAAAACCATCTGTATTTCTTCAGTTACCCGCGTTCCAGGCCCGCGGTAACTATCGAACATTCTCGCAGCCCAGGTAATGGTAGTCTTGTGTTATCATTCATTGTGTAATTTGTTTGTGATTTACCTTCAGGTGGCGATAGACTCCCGCAAGCGCGCCTTCAGCTGGGGCTTCGGCGGGTTCGGGAGGCTCGGGCACGCGGAGCAGAAGGACGAGAGCGTCCCGCGAATGATCAAGTACTTCGAATCCATGTCGCGTGGCGTGCGTTCCGTGCACTGCGGCGGCACCTACAGCCTCGCCGTTAACGAGCTAGGTACGGAAAAAATCCTCTATTGCCATGTATTTCAGGCTGGTGTCCGCAACTCGCAACGCAAATGTATCATTCGATCCACCCCAGCTCCTCAAAGTCAAGGCTAGTAGCGCTTTGGTGTTGCGTACCATTTCATGGAAGGTACCTAGGTTTCCGAAGTACTTTGCCCTATATTCAGTGACCACTGGGCAGCTTAGAAGCAGACGAACTGCTGTCAGAATGGGCTGTCTGTAACTCCTATGACAGAGAGGTGCTTAAATCTATATTGAGAAATAAAGAAATCTGTAGTAATAACTACAAATACATTGCGCAATCAAAGTGATTCGCGCGATTTGGATATATAAAACAGTTCATCAAATGTGGGCAATAATCGGGCGGTTACCCGCCTGCCACAATACTGGTCTGGTTGGAGGATCGACTTTTTACGATGAATTTGGTCCAACTTATTTGCATTATCTTTATACTACTGTCAAGTAGATGTTATGGTGAGCTGGAGTAATATTACAAGGCAATGCCAGGTGTTATAATGATTTACTTTCAAGTTGATAGTATTAGTAATTTCTGAAGTATTTGTGATAGAATCGCAAGGACTATTTTTGAGTTTAAAATATAAATTGTTAGCTTCAGTCCGTGTTAACGACGGATATTGTGGACGTGAAGTCAATTGTTAAAAAGTAGCCCTTAGGATTCTTACCAGATTTTATCAAAATTGATACAGTTGTTTAACAGTGAAAGTAGAATCGAATTACTTTTATAATATCGAAGTATATCAAAGTGATATATAATTTTACGAAATTGTTCTAAACTATTTTGGAGTATTTTTTGTGTTATAAGTTGCTGAGTTTTAGTTAATTATTTATACTTGTTACTTTTTTTTGTGATATGAAGTGTATTTAATATACTACTATAATACATTTCGAATTTTTTTAGATAGGTGTTATCAAAATTTTGGATGTAGATAGTAAACACGTATGTAATTTTAATACCAATTTTATTTTTCAAAGTTGTTTAAACTGTTTTCTGAAGATTTTTCATTATGGAAGCCAATTTCAAAATTATAAGTCTAAACTTTTAAATGTTTATTAAAATTTTATGTACAAAGTGATACAGAATGTTAATATTACATAGATATGGGGTTTATGTTGTTTTCTGTCACTAAAATCGTTATAGTTTTTAAAATAAAATGATTAGTGGGGGGTGACTAGCGAGAGACGACCTGCGAGCCCTACGCTCGCAGGTCGTCTCCCGCCGGGCTTCCCCTAGGGGTCTCACCTGGCGGGGACTGACCGCCGGTATGTCGTGAAGAGTCGGCGCTGTGTGCAGCAGCGTCGTGACGCGCCTACAGTATACAAAATGAATATACAGTTTATTGTGTAATAAAACTTGCATCACACATATAAAAAACGAATATAAAACGACAAAACCAATTTAAATTTTTATATGTTATTATGCCACAATTATAAAAAGTCCAAAATTAATAATTTTGTGTAAATATCGCCTTTTAAAAATATGACATACTATTTTGTAGAGACAAAAACATAAACAACAATAACAAATTATAGATAAAATAAAACACTTCTAACAAATAATCCTATTTATTTAAAAACAATAAACAATAATCACCCTAATCTATTTATATAAAAGGAGAAACTGACTGACTGACATATCAACGCACAGCCGAAACTACTGGGACTAGGAGCGTGAAATTTTGCACAAGGTTTCCTTTTATGACGTAGGCGAGCACTAAGAGGGGATTTCCCAAAATTCAGCCCCTAAAGGGATGAAACGGGGCTCCAAAGTTTAAACCTACACTCACGCGGGCGAAGCCGCTGGCAGAAGCTAGTCCACCAATATAAATATAACTGACAAAATCTTTACAAAAAAAAAATCTAAATCCTTACTTACCCTACCTACTACACCATCGACAGATGATGTAGTAAATAAAGAAAACATTACTTTTCAATAACAGCAATGAATAATCACTATTAAAATTTATAATAGAATAAAACTACAACACATGTATTATATCTCTTCCAGGTGGTTTATTCTTGTTCGGGCAGACCAAACGTACTGGCGAAGCAAACATGTATCCGAAACCAGTGCAAGATCTCAGTGGTGAGTCTGTTACCATCTTACATAATGCTTTTTGAAGGGAAATTCCTCCACTTCTCTCAATGCCAGTCTCCATGAATAAGGGTAAAAACTATTAACCCAGATTTTACGATAATCTAATTGTTTGGGGTGAGATCAAGATAAACCAAGATTAAAGATTATAAAGATAGCTATATTTCAACAATACCGATTAAACTAATACAAATGGAAAAACTATTAAAACTAATGAGGTGAATGAGATGAGATTGAGTCGCGCCCGATATGCTATCCGAATGCGTACTGACTGTATTTACTTAGGTAATACATAAAATAATAAAGGCAAAGAGCGCGGTGTCGCAATTACGCTGACAGGTTAATTATTGTTCGGTGATTGACCCGAACACTAATTGAGTGTACCAATTAGATTATCGTAAAATCTGACTCAAGTCTCAATAGGTATCAATATCCATATTCATCCAGGGAACACATTCATTGTGCGTACAGCTAATTAGTGGAATCCAGTACATGATTATATACCCTTAGTGGTGGAAATTTTCGTCGGTTTATACCTAATTAACATTATTAGTGAAAAAAATGAATGAATTACTTTTAATTGAAAAGTAAACTCTTCTTGCAGTCGGGTAAAACTTAGAAATGTCATCGGGGTTAATTAAAATGACGATTTTATCAACCGACGTTTTAATTAATTTTTAATATTTTATTTTTGTTTTACTAAAAATATCATTAATAAATGAATAACGATTTTATAGTTTTTTTTTTTTTTTTTTAATTATTAAAAAGCCGACAAAAATCTCCACCACTGGGGGGTCGAGAACCATTTACTGGAACCATGGTATTCGTTTGTGCGTCGATGTCGATGACACGGTGTATAGTATGGTTTGTTTGTGTCAGGCTGGAACATCCGCTGCGTTGGCACCAGCAACACATCAATCGTGATCGCGGCCGACGACTCGCTGGTCGCGTGGGGCGTGTCCCCCACCTACGGAGAACTGGTCTGTACACCTCTTAATTTATTTAGATCTGGGGCTTCACCATGCAGTGTTAAAATGTCAAATATACGTCTAATAATCAAGTCATCACACTAAAAATTAAGTTTTGAAAGACTATTTAATTATTACAAGCATTTATCATCGGCAATGCCGAGGCCGAATACTAGACCAAGCAAGGAAATTAACTAGTTTTGTCATCAACACGCTAAAAAGACTACAAGCATTTATTATATTGAGAGCAGTGGTGGCCGAGTGGTATCGGCCTGTACTTAGGTACGCGTTTTAGGTCCCAGCCAAGCGTATTACTTTCTGTAATTTATTTCTTCACCACTACTCTCAAAACGGTGAAGGAAAATGCCGTGTGCAAACCGGCATGTCTTAGAACCAAAAATTCGAAGACACGTGACATCCACTAACCCGTACTGGGCCCGAGTGGTGGATTACGGCCCATTCCCTCTCCTAGAGTTAAGGGCCGGAGTCCCAGCAGTGGGAACATTATAAGGTTAATTATGCTTACGCTATGTTGTGCTTAGTTAAAACAAAAAAAGCATTATAGCATTCCATATATTAGTTTGAGGAAGAGTGGGAGCGTGATGGCAATATCTCGCTCTTTTGAGCGTACACCACGTAACCTAATAGCGGTGATGTCACATTTCAGTATATGCATCCTTACACTTTTATTTGACAGTATCCTCTTCCACCAGATTTGATAGGTTTCTAACTTGATTAATATTGAGCGAATTTGAAAATTTCATTCTATTTGCGTTTTTGGATAAACAATAAATTAAGTCAAGTACCCAATTATATCATTTCTCTTAACACTTATTTCATTGTGCAACCTGCAGGGCACGGGTGACATCAACAAGTCTTCAGCACGGCCTAAAGAGGTGACGCGCATGGAAGGCCTGAACATCACGCAGGTCACCATGGGCTACTCGCACACGCTGCTGCTCTGCGATGACGCCGGCGAGGAGGTCAAGGCCAAGCTGGCCTCGCTGCCCACCTTCAACCCCTAAGCTGGTAACACCAGCTATACTCGCACGCAACCCCACGCTAAGGGACGGCATTTATCAAGACACTACGTTTGGCAGCCGGTTTCTGGAGCAAAAAAATATGACAAATTCTCAGATTGCTGCTATTGGTTGATATTTTCAAAAGCTTTACTAGAATGCTTAGACCTACTGTCCACGGACGCGTAGCTTCATAGACGCGTATTCGATATTATACGTTTGGTGTACGCTGCGTAAAACTTACATATAAAAAACTCGCAGCGACAACGACACGACGGTAGGAAGTTGTCGCATCATCGACAGAGTTTCATGTAAGCTTTTTTTTGAGCAGGCGTACATCAAGCATAATATGCTTATATTATGGTGAGGTATACGCGTCCGTAGACTGTAGCCCGAATTCTCTTATGTATAAGTCTTCTACTACAAAAAAACCTATGATTCTTTTAAGAATCAATAAAGAAAAAAACAATTTAATGTTTTTATTTTAGAAAGAATATTAATATTCATGTCGATGATTTCGTTCCAGAATCCGGGTGTTACATCCGGTTGCTGTAATGAGAACTTGTTCAGATTTAGCATACTTCAAATTCTCATTTCGGACACTGGGTGTATGTCTCTTATTCATTGTAAACAAAAGATTTATAAAATAGCATTTCATTTTATCAATGTTCAAACTTGAAACAAAGACAACTCACATTTTCAATGATTTGACTTGCTAAAAAAAAAAAAAATTGAAATTAAAATGTCAAAAATGTTAAAGTAGATCAGAATAAAGGCTTTACTCCAAGATGAACATGACTATACATCCATTTTTATGTTAACATCTCTTAGATACTGACTTATTTATTTATTGTACTTGTGTTTGAGCAAATAAACAATTGAATTGTCAGACCAATTTAGACCTTGTACACATTCAAAAAATGGAACATGTTTCCAACAACACAAAGGCGTCTAGGGCAAAGTGACGTAGTGAAAAAAATAGATAAGTGTACTCCATCTCCGACCACATAATCTCTTACCTATAGTGGTCAAGCGGTTCCATTCGGACCACATCATAGCTTACCAACAGGTATAGTGGTCAAACGCAGCCAGTCAATAATAAAGCCTTTAGTTATTCCGATCAAGTTTTACATTTTTAACTCAAATTTTAAGTGATGATATGATTGACAATGGAGCTTGCTGTTCATCTTGTCTTAATGATCCCCTGGCTAAAGCTACCAGCAATCTATTTCCATTTGATCTATCTCACGCACCTTAAGGCCTACAGACAACGGACGCGTAGCTTTAGAGACACGTATTCGTCATTATACGCTTGGTGTACGCCTGCGTGAAGCTTGCATACAAAACTATGGAACTCTGGCGTCGAAACTGCAATAAAACTACGGCACGAAGTTGCCGCTGCAGTTTTTGTTAGCTTCAAGCGTACACTATGCGTATAATGACTTTGACTGGCCTGTTGGTCTAGTGGTTAGTGGCCCTAACTGCTCTGCTGGAGGTCGTGGGTTCGATTCCCACCCAGGAAAAATGTTTGTGTGATGAGCATGATCATTTTTTCTGTGTCTGGGTGTGATTTATCTATAATATGTATTTATTTAGAAATATATAAGTATGTATATCAGTTGTCTAGTACACATAACACAAGCTGAGCTTAGCTTGGGACTAGACGGCGTTGTGTGATAGTTGTGGAATATTATTATTATTAATGACGAATACATGCATGAAGCTATGCGTCCGTAGACAGTCGGTCTAATGTGACTTCGTCAATTCTGTATCGCTGTTGACACTTTGTCTAGACACGCATTGTTTAAAATGAATAAGAGGCTTTCTATGCGCGTCGTTACTTCTGAACAATTTTTTTAATAATAATCACTTGAAAAGCATTTTCAAATTTAAGATATTGTTACACTAATAAACTGTACTGTATTAAAAGCTAAATTAGAATACTAATGTCGCCTCTTAGTTTTTAAGCGAAATTTGTTGAGGTTGAGATGATCTGTTAATACTTTACGAGTTATTTTCGCGTCGTATTCGCCAGTGTCGTGTGCTTGTGACTGGGTACTCCATCTCGTATAGCTCTCAAATCCCCATAGGCGACAGAAGAGCTGATGAGATGGATTATTTGATCGTGGATATGCTACCCTAGCGGAATTAACACAGATGTTTGTCAGTTATCATATCTATCTATCTAACAAACTCTTCAACTTTATAATGTAGCTGTCATATTACGATATTTGGCTGTTTATTGCAATCAGACGTCTTAGTAATTATTCAGACGGAAAAAAAGTCCTCGAAATATCCAGAAAGAAATATCGTCTTGTAAGTTCTCTGATTAAGAACTTCACAATGCTCGCTAATATTGATATTGTGATGTAGCATCTCTCAAACCTTCATCTTACAACTAAATAAATTTAAAGCTATATCTCAACCTCAATACAAAGAAGCTACCACTATTTCAATAGCAGGCCTATTGCAGTTACTAGGTTTAACATACATTTTTAATTATTAGTAGGTAACATAATGATTTAACACGTTTTTATTTGTAATTTTGTATTAGTGTAAGTTGCGGAAACTCTTGTACTTTGATATCAGATGACGTGACTATTGCATTTTTAACAAAGCTTTCAATTTATGCTACTATTGGACACTTTCGTATTGTGGTGTGAGGTCTCTTTAACACGATACATTTGACGACCTAAACTAAACTATTAAAGGGATGAACCCAAACAACATTATTTTTAGTATATGCGAAACCTGAACAGAATAATTATAGTTTGTTCAGAATCAGTAACTGAATCAATTCCAATAATTTTTACACCGTGATATAATTTTTGGCAAAAATATTTAAAAAAGGCACCAGTTGGACCACCGATACTAAGTACAACAAAGGTCACGGCAGGTCATAGCGGGCATTAAGCGCCAGCGCACAGCTAGGAGCGGGAGCAAAATAACCTCAGTCACCCGGATGGCCCGGTAACCATATATTTGTACGGACAACCAGTTAACATAACAAGCTTATAACTTTGTGATTTTTCATGATACAATTATTATGAAATTTTGTGCACAGATTCTTTACATAAAAATATTAGACACGTGTTTCGGGTTTCGCATATACTAAAACTAATGTTTTATAAGGTGTACAGCTCAATCACTTTCTCGCTCGCTCGCTTGAGATTTTAACACATAATGGTAAGGCCTTAGTTCTATTAATTTGATAGAATGAGGTAGCTGGTAAGCTTGACAAAAGTATGTCACTCCTTTATTATTTTCACTTGTATTATTGGATCTGTCAATGCATGTTGCAAGATCATTAATTTCATTACCTTTCAAAAGTATGACTTTAACGTTAACGAATCTGGTCATCAAAGTACAAATGCTGACCATCCATCGAATTATGTTTTTGATTGTAAAGTAAGCTTTTTTACGATAATAATAACAATTAGGAATTCGGATTTATTTTCAACCTGTTTTTTTACATAGGTTTTGAAACATTAGAATAGATTTATAGATAATATTAATAATAAATTATTATGTGTATAGAAATCGAACCTATACAAATTTCGTGGGACATACAGACGATATTTTGATGTGTTCATTATTTTATATATGGCCAGAAGATAATATTTAAGTGGACTCGACTATATAGGTATCTTGATCAAATAATAAGGCATAATTTGAGCAGTCTTAAGGCTTAGCCAGTCTATTTATATTCAGCTTCAGGCTTGAAGTGGTCTTCTGCCATCTCCACTAAAGTGTTACAGCTCTTGGTCACCTATCTCACACACAATTCCATTCTTTTCCACTATCATTACCTGTTGCATGCCCATTGTACTGTTTTCGCGAGACTGGTAATTATAATTAGTGACTGAAACATTTACATATCTTTTTTTCCTCATCAAATTGTATACAGACTTTTATATTTTATTACACTGTGATCGACAATAGAATTTCTCCATGATTCAGTTGAATCGTCCTGCGAAATTTGTAACGGTTTCTGAGAAAGTGTATCTTGTATTAATGTTCTACATCTCTTCTAGAAATAAGTGTATTTCTATCTAAACATAAGCCTCGAGCGCATTACTGGGAGGGGAAACAGCATAATGCTGTTATCAGAGATATGACGACCAGAGTAGCACACGCTGTAGGGATCCATCGTGGTTGACGCAACAGACATTCTCTCGTAGTGCACCCCTCGCGCCTGCCACCACTTGTTCTCAGCCCTGCCGCGGCCAGCGCCCACCTCACTTCGATCATTCTAGTATACGATTAACATATAACTACTAAACAATTAGTTTGGAGACACAATTTTAGAACACCTCGATTGCGAGATTTTCTTCTTTATAATTCTTTAGGATAAGCATAGCTGTAACTGATCGTACTTATATAATGTTTGTAAGTCTAGTGTACTGTATGTTCACATTCCCTCCGCCGGGCCCCATGTCGTTGGATCTTATTTCCACGTCACTGTTTCGGGCCACAGGTGGACTATAGACTGAATTTTACTTGACCTCTAGTTTAACGAATAATTGACTATGTAAAACAAAGCTTAAAGTCACATTTAAATCAAATGTAACAGATTACACTGATATTACGGTGCGCGTCTATTCGCCCAATCAGATAATGAAGGCTTCTCGATCAAAATTTGTGAAGGTCTAACTAGATTGCGGTATATGGACGCCGATCAACCTCTGTACAATCTACAAAATCAGGTGATTTCAAACTATCGATCTCATTTCTAATAGAGGATCGAGCGCACTCTGGTTGCCACTCACTGCACTGACCTCAACAGTCGTTGTCATGATCAACCGCAATCTAATTACACCTGCATATATCAAGAAGTGCAGATTTTTATAGTGTATTCGACACTTGTGAAGTAATTATTGTATTCTCATCATTAATCGCCCATTCTCTCCTATATACCTTGTATGAAAATATCGACCTTTTCCAGGAGAAACATTGTAAGCGACAGTCAGCGGTTTTGCAGGAAGCAGTTGGTTTTATTTATCCTATTTTAAAATTACATACTAGCAGCCGTCCGTGGCTCCGCTTCCGTGAAATTAGTTCTTTACATCTTACAAAAAATTCCCATACAAATTCTGTTTTCGTTCTGAGTTTTGTCGAGATTAACTAACAGCAAATGATTTTTATATTAAATAGATTTACGATTATGTCTTTCCAACAATCTGATCTGTTTGAATGGTTCATCCAGACTTATAGTTATTTTTTACACACAAAGCTACCATTACAGAAATCAAATGAGAAAGAGACAAAACATATTACATATTTTCATAAACACATTATGAAAAAATAAACACCTTCCTAAAAAGCTGTTGCTAACAATGTTTTTTAAAAAGGCTCATATATTGTGAATTTAGAGGATTAACAATCTCATTTCGTGTCAGGACTAACGGGTACAAAGTATTTGTCATAATGTAACCTTGCCAACTGTAACATTTGATAAATAAACATTTTTTTTCATGTATCACTTTTTATTTATTTTTGACTGACCTTGTAGATATAGATTAGAGATACTTTTTGGCCACGTAGCCAGGAAAAATGCCCACAACCATTGTAACTGGCATGGTGGTTGATGGTAAACAACCAAGAGCCGCAAAAGCAGCCCGAAAAGGTAAGCAAATCAGGGTTCAGATCTGGTCCTTGAGAATCACGGTAAGTTGACATTTGTTTTAGGATATAATTTTGAAACTATTATGGTGGAGTCCCATGCTGAACCCCAACATAACCAGATCCCGTATGCCCAGATAGGTTTATAGGATTGAGCATGGTCTTATAGCCTGTTGTCAACATTCAAATGTTTTTATTTCACATAGGCCTACATGGGCCAAACGAAAAATAAAACGTCAGAAGCTAGTGTCTAGGGATAACGTGGAGTTCCCCTAAATAAGATGCTATAAAAATATCTGCCACGGTTTTCACGGCGAAATACACGTCTGTATTTCGCCGTTTCAATGGCGCATTCATGGAGTTTTAGTCTTACAGCTCCTGAAATATCAACCTAGGATGTTTTGTTGTATTTTTACGAGTTTCGACAAATTCAAATCTGATTTACATCAAAATTCAGACCTCTTCAATGTCTTTTCAGTGAGATATCAGTGATAATATATTTGTCACCGTTTCGATAGTGCGGCCACGGGCTTTTAGTCTTACAGCTCCTGAAACATAAACCTAGGATTTTGTGTTGAATTTTTACAAGTTTCGACAAATTCAAATCTGTTTTACAAAAAATTTCAGACCTCTGCGATGCTTTTTCAGCGAGATATCAACAATATCACAGTTTCGATGGCGCAGCCATAGGGTTACTGTAAGCTCCTAAAATATAAGCCTAGGATTTTTTTCTATATTTTTACAAATTCAATGTTATCAAAACATGTCTTTGCGATGCGTAGTTTTCTCCGCGTTTCAATAGCGCGGCTACATTCAAACCCTTATAAATTCTTAACCATAACTGACAAATTTATAGTCTGAGAATAAACTTTAACCATTTTTTTACAAAATTTTGGCTTATTTTTTTTAATTATCGTCATGGCTGCGCTGTTGAAACGCTCACTTATTGTGGAGTCACATGCTGAACCCCATCCCGTATGCCCAGATAGGTTTATAGGTTTGAGCATGGTCGTATAGATAAGGAGCCTATTGTCAAAATTCAAATGTTTTTATTTCACATAGGCCGACATGGGCACTTATAAAACGTCAGAAGCTAGTGTCTAGAGATAACGTGGAGTTCCTTACAAGTAACCAGTGTATTTTTTTGTATTTTGGATTTATTTCAACTCTTCTCCATGTAAATCAGAAAAGGATCAAAGCATAGGAAAAGTGTAGATCATAAAAAAAAAAAACTATCAAAATCTAAGTAAAGGAAATAACCAATTTTATTATTTAAATTAAAAAAATAATGTAAAGGAGTTAAGCATCAGGGAAGTAAAAATACCGAAGAGATTTTGGAATCACATTTATTCAAATAACCATGAGATGATGAACATTAAATATTAAAATATTTACAATTCCTTCTAACGTAACCTAGAACTAGCTGCAGGGCCAACCCACATCACACTACTATTGAATGCTGCACATTTCCTCTGACTATTGTTTATCATAATATCTGCAATATAATTTGCCACCAATTTATACCATATTGACGGATCACTGACCGCTTACATTTTATATATATATTTGCAGGCACATATTTAACAACAAATTAGTCTAACTGAGCATCGTTGTATAGATTTTCGTAAAATTCAACATAGATCTACGTTCCAGAGCTTCAATATAAACAATTTACTTCTTACAATAACTTTATTTTATTAAATAACATATTTGTTGAATATATACATCTATAAAGTCGTAAATTTGATATAACGTACATTTCATAAATTATTCGTTGTTGAGTGCCAGGTCTGTCTAAGGGCCTGTGCACACCACGTTTTTTTAAACGCGCCGTTGACGCGCGTTTTAGAAATGTGCGTTTATCCTATCAAAGGTCTACAGGCTGCGTCTGACTCGCGTGCGTATCGCGTCTGTATCGCTACAAACGCGCGTTTAAAAAACGTGGTGTGCACAGGCCCTAAGCGTATTTAGCCGTAAATAACCAAGGAAAGCGTCATGATTCGTCAATTTGGTTTAAATCCAATATATCTGCAAGGTGAAATCAAAACCACTGAAAATCTCAGGGAGAATTGTACATGGATTGGCTAGCTGGCTCGTTCCGTATGAAACAACGCTCAGTTCACTTCTGGGCTCGCTTGGTGATTGCACTTGCGAGCTACTATCACAATAGTGGCTCGCAAGTGCAAGTACCAACTAGATAGTTTAGGCACTGATATATAATACAAGTGTACATAAGCCTCGTCTCATGCAAATAAAAACATGACCGCCCTAAGTGGGGATTTTCGATAGGCAGCAAGATAATTATTATTTAGCAGTTTTTACTTTTGTGTTCTCCTAAAATGGCGGTCACTATTAATGCGACAGTCATTAAAAGGTTTTCAGTGATTAAATTACACCTTGTAATAAATATAAGTTTAGGTTTGAATACAAGTTCTACATCTAAGGCCTGTCGGTGATGCTGATCAACTTAAGCTAAACGCTACAAAACTATACACTTATAAACCGATTTACACGTAGATGGTGATACAAACGTGGAAGCTTTAACACCATGTTTATACAAATTACTATTTAGTGTTTACACATTTCATCACACCACAGTACATCACACCTTTCGGTCGCCTACATTCGACAGAAAGGAAAATTCTGTGATGAAACATATACATAGTTGCGTTTTATGTAAAGGCTGCCAGTTTTATAGCCTCTTGATATAGATTTGGATTATATACATGATTTATTTATTTATTTATATATACTTTATTGTACACCAAGATAATAAATGATACATATGAGCCTTATATCAAAAAACATACAATTGGCGGCCTTATCGCATGATTGTCTAAATATTACACAGTGAATCTGCTACGTTTATCGCAAAAAAGGATTATACGAAGAGAATTAAGATATTAACACTTAATTATATTAATAGCGGTTTGAAGTAAATACAACAATATAAAAATTATTTAAAATGTAACAGATACTCAAAGTTCTTAATAATAAATTCTATACATGCTTTAACCATATGATTTTATAATACTTATATATAATGGAGAGATGATACTATGTAGTTGAGTTTATGATAAAATTCGCAGGAAATGTTAGCTACTGGTTAATCTGATAAATAACTTAACATGTACATTGACTTGATAACTATATGGTTAAAACTTATCTCTAAACATTGATGTGTGACTTAAAAAGTTAAACACACACTTACTAAATGTATGAAAAAGTTAAACTTGTGTATACTGTGCACTAAATTTAATATAATATTGATTTAAGAATGAGTGCACGTTACCATAATGATCTTGATCCTAATTACATAAAATATTCAGCCATTTTGCGACTTTACGTTGTTACTGTTCCATAACATATAAATCTTCAACGTTTGTCGAATTGTTTTATTGACCTTTGGTATACAAGAAAAATTTGGAAAAAAAACAAATGCAAAAGTGCATTGAGTAGAATAGAAGTTTCTCATCAGAATTATATTAATGTCTTCCTCAAATATCACATTATTGTTAATTTAATGACATCAAGAGAACCGCGCATTGTGTTAGTAAGTAACACATGTGGTTAGTATTATTTGTCCAGGTTGACTCTCAGGACCAGGGGCCTTACCGACGAAGAGGCGAGGGATGGAGCTATACACTCTATATATAGCTATAACCCTTTAACAGTTCAGTTTAGGTCGTAAATTGGACCACGTTAAGAGCTTGTCGTATGGCCTCTGGACCTTGTGAACGATGAGAGTGAAGTTGTACCTACCTACACCGTGACGAAATTAATAATCACTCAATATAAGCATGGCGGTTAATCTAAAAACACAGTTATTTACATCTACATATATTACAGCTTCGAGGACAGATAGCAATTTGTCTTTGATAAAATCAGTAAGTTGCATTACCTACCGTGGTTGTTTAATGCAATGTGACTTATGAATAAACTCTTTAAAAGCTTACGTTGGATAAATCCGACCAATATTTTCGTGTCTATTTTGTATATTTACTGTCAAATAAGCCATCTCGATTAACTCTTCAATTCCCAGTGCCACTTGTAGTTGACAGAAGATTTGGCGAGATGGGAGTGTTTGGCCGTAAATATACGACCTTGGCGAAATTTATTATATTATCATTTATTATTATTATTATTTGGGACGACACACTAGCAGCTATTAGCTGATGCGTGATGGAAACGAACGCAAAACATTTGTCTAATCGGACGTAAGTGGTTACTCAAAACGTGCCTGAACAAGAATAAATAAATTAATTTGATGTCATTTATCGTATGTCTCAATAATCCTAATCAATCCCATCGTCGCGGAAGCACATACGACCTTTCGAAACTGCCTCTCATTCACACTCCACTGTACAATTTAAGACACAATATGGGTAATTATTTCGGTACGGGTAATCAAGCGATTTATAAAAAAGATGTATTCATAAAAATATTTGATTTGATCTGATTGAGTCACATCAAACAAAAATATTGTATCGGTCCAGTCAAAACTGTTATTTGTCGAATCGAAATCAGTTATAAAAAACAAGAATTGATCAGAAGAATTTTGAGTTGTACCAGGTGAAATCAGTTTAAAATGACTTAACATGTAATCAGAAACCTATAGGATTTCTTAGGTCGATAGATTTTCTTTGTGACAATTTTAAAAACAATTATTTTTTTTGGTGATTCTAAGTAGGTACTTATAGATTTCTAAATAAATGTTTCGTTTTTTTTATAATAAAGAGTTCACTGAAACTATTCAATATAAACTGATTAACAGTATTGACTGTAATCTATCTAACATGTAAATAAATATATTGGTAGCTTTGCCAGACAGATATCTATCGTGTATTCTTGTATATTGTTGTCCAGCAGTGGACGACATAAGGTAGACGATGGCATCCACAGAGCTCGTTAATTTAACAGCTTCCTGACGCTATCAATCGCCTTTGGTATCAGTATTCCATATTTTAACAAAGACAAGTAAAAAAATACTCGAAGATTACAAACCTTAATTAGTTTCAATATTTTCTGTATTGACTGTAATTGAATTGATTGAATTTTGGCTATTTTCCAATTAAGTACGAGTATTTTAAATAATTTTGTACGTCGATTACGGCAAAATATGTTAAACTGTATTGTGTTGTTTTGTGTTTGTGTGTTATATGTTATTGTGTTGTGTTTGCGTGTGTATGTGTATGTGTTTGGTGTATGTGTGTGTGTAGTGTGTAATCGCATATTCATCTTTATGTGCATATATACGTACCATACTACACATGTTTATACAAATGATTTTTACATAAAACAAAATATTCTTCGAACATCTTTTTCCGACGTTTCTTCACAATTTTGTTACATTAAATATCAGGTCGCGACAGACTATCATAGGCAGTCCTCAGATCTTAGATTCACACGTAACAAGTTTAATATAATTAATTAATACGATTTAACTTTCACTAAGTTGAATTCTTGTCTTTCATTTGTTAGTATTTTATACCGCACGTAACCTAACCAAAGCTGGTTTAATTAAGCTTCATGCTGGTAACCCTTATGTCTATTTCTTACCTATGGTGATTAACGTGATGAAGAAGTGTTTTAGATCGTAGAATATGATCCACAATAAAGATATTGAAATTGAAATATAAGCAGAATATCGGTCTACTGCAAAAACTCATTAAATGACAAAGACTTTTGTATTTGTCAGTTAATGAGTTCTTGCAATTAGCCGACGAGATAATGTTATAGTGGCAAGATGACCTAGATGTCTACCGCAAGGGCTGGTTTGAGGTGGCTCAAGAAAATGATATACCTGGAAGAGGGGAGGGAGGCCATTGGCGAGTCGCCTAGCGCGCAGTGTGGCCTGTTTGTAACGAACATTTTTAAACGTCATTTTTATGACAGGTAACATCAGGCCCTAGGCGCTACGCAAACCAATTAATGCTCTTTAGACCTGATAGTTATCTAAGCCTAGCATATTAAGAGATTACTCAATGTTGTTTTAATTTGAGTAAATTCGATAGTTCTTGTTTACTTTACGTTGCATCCTCGTTCTAACCGGTGAGAAAAATATAGCAATAGCTGAAACGAAGTCAAGCTGGTGCAAAACATGCCCCTTTTTTTGAGGTGGGAAATCATCAAATAACTTTCTCTCTCTCTCTCTCTGGGTAGAGCGAGATAGTGTCAGACATTGACTGACTAAACCCCACCTGTGTTCTTTCAGTTGCCCTCTGCGTTCCAGGGCCGCGGTAACTCTTTCCCCCTGGCAAAATCCATCGAGTCGAGAGTGAAAACAGTATAATGGAAAGTATAGTTTATGCATAAAAGAGTTGGTGACCTTCCTGGCAAGCCAGTAAGTACCTACAGAATTATATCAATAAGAATACAACAGTTTAAATTCAACGAAGGAAATGGATACAATATGCAAATGGGACGTCTTTCTTTTTAACCGACTATACGTATTTCGTCCGTTCTGTCACGCTCAGTGAAATATTATTAGCAAAGAAGGATGCCAATCCTGGTCCCCCACCTTCCAAGAGCTAGGAGCATTGGACAGGTATTTTTGAGCTAAATAAAAGTTAATATGGCACCAAGTTCCAAATATGAGTCCCTCCAAAGTCATTCTTTTTTTAACATGTCAGTTTTGCCATAACCAGGCAATGCTATTTAAATGTATTCTATTGCATTTCTGTGTTTTATGAATGTAGTATGTAGTTAGTATAAGAAACTTTGTGCCATAGTAACTTTTATTCAGCTCAAATTTACCTATCCAAGTACATAACACATAGCTACTGGACGGTGGGTCCAGATTTCATAGAAACCCTGGCATCATTCTATAGAGCCCTTGAATAAGTAATGTCTTTTATAAATACAGTAAGAATAAAAGAAAATTGAGAAACTTAAAAAGGCCAATACAAACTATTGGCATGATTTATTATTTTTTTTCGCCAGAAATGAAACCTAGGTTATATGTTAGAGGACAATATGAGGAATCAATAGCAAAAAGAACCAGGTCTTTAAACCGTAACCGAAGATACGTATAGAACCATTACTAGTATATTTTTGTCAGGCGTTACCTATTTTCGTTATATTATAATGAAATGGAAACATAGTACGTAATATTTTGATTGAGGTATTAATCAATGTAATCTGTTTTATCATTGATAAAATAGATTAAATTGGTTATTACTGTTATTTTCTTACTTGCAGTTTTTCATCACTAAAACTAGTAAAAAAAGATAAGTGATACGAATCGAAAAGATATGAGTTAGTGTTGCAATAGTGATTGACACTATGTCATGACTATGTAATGCGTACTCACCATAAATACCGAAACTAAAGCTATATTTAACAATGGGAAACTTAAAATCTCAGACATACAGTATTTTTATTTAAGAAAAATAACGCCTGATAACACACTATAGGAATATACTAAATAGTCTCTAACTTCGTTTGGTTTTGGTTGGTAGACATGATTCTTTTTGCTATTGATTTATTATACAGTCCTAAATTTAACTTTTGCTTAAAAGAAAAAAAATTACATGCCAGCAATGTATGGGAAAAGTTTCATTTCCCTTTCTAGTGATATTTACATTATCTTTTGTGACGTGAAGATAAGCAATGGTCGGTAAAAAGTAAGAACTGCCCTTATAACTATGACTATCTATTAATAACATGACATTATTTAGTAAATATATTAATATCTTTACTTTTTTATATATATTTAAATATTGGTTGTATGATCTTATAAAAGTTTCATTGTGGTATACGATTTCAAAATGTTTAAGACATAATAATGTTAATAAACTATCTTTTTTTGTTTTGTCTTTTACTTTTGTATAATGACTGTAAAGCTAATTTTGTTTTTTAATTTGCTGACTAACATATGTTTTTCTGTCCTCGAAGTCTCGCATTTATCTTATTTTTCTCTACCATCATCTAAACGCGACGTAGCTAGGGCCCAGGTTTTCATATTTATATTTGAAACAAGCAAATTTAAAATAAAATGATTCATAATTAGAAACATTTAACAATACAGGATACCTATCAATGTAGAATAAATCTAAAATCTAATAAAAAATGTTTACTTTATTACATACACATATTGCAATTAGATATCTATTCAATTTTAAGTTTTTCTATATCTATTTTTTGCAAATGCATTGCTTAGATAATTTTCTAGCTATGAACATTTTTACCCATTTAAAAAATTGAGGAAGTTCTCAATTAGAATATATATGTACTGTATTTTATATTTGTTACCTTAGAACTCCATTATAAACCTACATATTTTTAGTTTCCCAGAACAGATTTTCCAAGCTATATTGATATGGGTCTTTATTGTAAATGTCTTTACACAGTGCCACTATACTATAACGAAATCGATGCTTCAAGTATGTAATAAGTAATCGATGCTTCACAACAGCATGGCTGCATTCTATGTCTTTATAATCTAGCTAGCCTACCTAAACCTAAGCCGAATCCATATTTCAAGAGTTTCAAATGAAGAGACGTTGATAAAATGTCTTTAAATTGTTTTTTGAAGTGTTCTGAAAGTAGCTTCTGACAGCAATGTCACCTGTGTGAAAGACTAAACTCCTATGTTCTAAATCAATACATGGTCTACCCGTGTATTGATAATTTATTTCTCGATGGAGAGATTCACGTGTTTCTGCGTACGTAAACTATTGCTACCCAAAGAATTCGTAAAAATAAGTTTTCAATAAAAACGCTAGTGTAAGAGTTTTGTTTTTAGGTTTAAACGCTTAAATCTCTGGAACTATCAGTCGTATAGCATAATTCATAGTATAGGCTATACGATCGACGGTAGCCGAGCCGTAACCAAAGACGCAAGTGAAACTGCAATTACAAACGTTTTCAGTAGTAACTAGATCATGTCTACAGTTAAATTGAGTTGCCCGGAGCCCCGACACTGTTACCTTAGTGTTGCTACGCCACGGATGAGGTATTAAACGAGTCCTAGTTGAGCATAGTGTGCCGGTCGTATATGTTGCGGCGCTGCTCACGCACCTGGCGCTTCCACTTGTCCTGCTGGTGCGTCACTCTGTTCAGGACGTTGCCGCGCGCGCCCATCTGCTGGGAAGGTCCACCGAGGGTGCTCTCGTCCTGAAAATAAAGCATTTCTTGTAACGAGTATTTTTTGCACAGAAATTATTTAAAAACCCAACTTCAATAACTGATGACTGACCCAATTAGGGCTTCCTATTGCTCACAGTCCGGCTATCTGGTAACCATCCGAGCCCGAGTTGTCGACGGCGTGTAGTGTTCCACGCGCGCATCAAAGAGATATCAGCGAAACTGTAGGGGCCCAGCAGGGCCGAAGCCTACCGGGGTTATGGATTCACTTTCGAAAGAGAAACCCGGAGGCCTGGAACGCAAAGCGAAGAAGGAACATAGGAGAGCGTTTTAGTCAGAAAATTTCTGACACGCCCTCTCGCTCCGCTCTTGGGCGCGAAAAGTCATTGGCTAATTTCCACCTAAAAAAAAACCCTAATTGAATTAAGGGGAAACTGTCAAGTAACAGATGAAATGTGACGTCACAGCCATTAGGTTACGAGTGTACAAAAGAGATTGTCAGGTGTTGACACCACATCCCCACTCTTCCTCATTTCGTTTTCAGAAAAAGATTTCTTTATAGTGTAAAATACTGTGAGAATTAAACACATGCAAATACCCAATCTATCTACTTTTATATATTTATTTATCTAAAGAGTGTCGTTTCAGTCAGAAATAGTTGTCATAATCGCCTAAGAGCTGTTTTAAGATTTTCTGGTCTTCCACACACGAAGGACTGTTCTATGAAGCCGCGGAGCATAAAGCGTAAAAGAATGTAACGTAAGAAAAATATAAAATATTTTGCTAATTAGCTCTTTCTTGAGTTTGCCATATTTTATAACATTATTTCCCAGAATTTCACAATAATTAGCGACACTAACAGATAGTGTAGTAATAATAAATAAAATTCTGCGAATGTTTATATTTTTCTAAAATCAAAGGTTTCAATTCCTAGCTAGAACTATTGCTTTTTATAAATCCAATGATGCAGTTGTAGCAAAAAATAGATATGTAGGTACAGAAGTCAATCTACATACAAAGCGCGCTCGAGCAACGCACAAATAGACACCGCTCACGGACATGATATCTCGGCTCAATTCAGCTCAATGCGAGCTCGAGTGCCGTTTGACACGCGTCTGTGAAATTTTTGTGAAAAAATTCACCATCTAACGCAACAGCAGAACAACGTTTGCCCAGTCAGCTAGTAATATTATATGAGATTTTACTCAATAGTCGATTTAATGTTTCGACCGTATATATCGTTATAAACCAAATGGAAACCTTATAGATTAGTTCTCGAGATCGTAAAGTTCCCTAAACTATCAAGTGGGTGCTTGCACTTTGCCAGTCACTGTCACAGCTCAAATCACAATCAACAAGATGTTATCAGTCTAATAAGTTGACATAATAAAAGGGTTTTCTAAGTAGTGTAGCGAGCACAGTTTCGTGACGAGAGAGCAATGCCACCGTGAACATGACATATGTGCTTCTTCAAGCGATGAGCGAGTGAAGCCAAGAGAGATGAGCAATTCCAATTTCAAAATAAGCGAACGAAGCGAACCCACTTAAAACAGTAAACTGAGCGTGCTTTGTTACGAGAAGAGCAAGCGAAGCGAACCCGATAGGACCAGCTAGTAGAAGGTCACACTGCCAAAACCAGCGAGTGAATTGTAATTTTATTAAATAGCTGAGTGAGCTTACTTATGGCTGAGGAAAGAGGCTCGCTACGCTCGGTTGTCTCTAAGGCATACTGAACTTGCTTTTCTTGTGAGAAGCTAGCTTTGCTCGGTCACTGGAACGATATCCCGGCCCCAGTATCTTTTTTGGGAAACTAGTCACGCTTGCTCGTAGTGCGATTAAGCTCCGCTCATTGATGTTGTTAAGGGCTTACCTTGCTTGCTTATTGTTACAAAGCTTATCCCACTCGGTTGAAGGTCTTGAGAGTTTGTTCATCGTTTGAATAAGCTCTGCTTATTTAATGTCTGGAGTGGGCATGGTACATCGTGCGCTAGCTTTACTATCCTCGAGGATAATCATAATCCGTTCGGTAAAAAGTGGTCTCAGTTTTAATTTAACGTGCTTTATCAAAGTTATTATGGCAGACTAAAGATCGTTCTATATACTGTTAATTATATAGTTCTATAATAATTCTATATACTGTTATTTTTGCTCGTGATGAAGACTCCTATGATGACAAGCAATAACGTCGTCGAAAATGTGGTTTCTTTGGAACTCGAATCCAGAGGGCCCGTCTCGCTCTTGGCCGGTTTTCTGGTTATATGTCGTTTATAAAAACGACGGGCATATAATGAATTACCCGGCAGACTCAGCTGTTGTTCCTGCTGCGTGCGCCGACGCGAAGTATGCAAGACAGTACGCCCGATCCGCGGCGGACTCGGCACAGGCGCACCGTCCGCGCCAAGACACGCTCAACGCTCCGCTTAACGCGCCGCGCAAAGCTCCGCGACTCCATAAACGAGGTCTAAGATAGGAAACGACCTCATTTACATTTTAATAAACATTTCGCGGTTTTTGGGGGTTTAAAATAAACTCGTATAGTAGGTGACTAATAAGTTTCAATTGGACTCTGTTCCCTACCTCAAATTACCTATACCACTTTATTAACCGACTTCCAAAAAAAAGGTGGTGATTATCAATTTTCGGTTGTATTTTTCTATCCTTCTAATAGTGTGACACAGCCGCAATCTCTCGTTACAAATTAATTTGGCTTTTCGGAAAAAAAAAAAACACTTTTTGCTATAGCACGGTACGGAACCCTCGGCGGGTACGTCCAATTTTCAATAAAATGCTTCGACTTACATCTTCATTCGTGTGCTCCTGGTAAGAAGCCTTGGCGCGCTTGTTGATGAGCGGGTCCAGACAGATCAGGAAACCCATGTACACCACCAGCAACATGATGACCCAGATCACGATTATCACCACCACCTGAAAATTGTGGGACACGCATGTTATACTGTAATCTTACCAGAATAGGTGTCCCGACCGCCAAATTGATGGTCGGGGTTCATACTCAGACAGGAACTTTAAAAACAAGAAAAATTCAGCATCCAGTTCTATAGCAGCTGTATGGTCGTGATGGACGTCAGGAACATGACGGAATTCTCTTTCTAATTATAAGTTTAAGGCTTTAAGGGCCGACGCTGCGTTAAGCGTGCGTTCGCGACGGTCAACCGTCGCGTGACGTCGCGCATGTGTCATGTGCGACGGTCCCCGTCACGGAAACCGGATTATTACTTGCGCAGTGTCGCTAGTTCAACTTTAACGGTATGCATGTAGTCGTGTCGATGGAGAACTGTATTGTATTATTACGTAGCAAAACGGGCGCGGAGCGCGGATCCCCGCGACGGGAAAACGCGCGGCGAGTCGCGACGGAGAATTGCAGTATGGGACAGCGCGGGCGTCGCGTAACGCAGTTTCAGCTCTAAAACTTCGCCGTGTATCAAGATATGAATTTACACTTTTATTTGTTTACTAGAGCTAATAAACATTTATTTGATTTAAAAAAATAAAACAATTACATTCGTGTTCCTCATTTATTGTACTGTGAATGTACTTATTCATATGAGTTAGTCTGCTGCAGGATAGAGACCCACCGTCTACTGTTCTCTTAGTCAATGCTCTATATTCGCACCGAATCAGTCGTTGTTTTCTTAGTGCTATGCAACACGGTTATGGTAATTACAGCATTGAAGTCCTCAAAGTGCAGATGTATGAGCACTTGGGGCATTCTAATGTGTGGCCGGCAGAAGCATGCATGATACAGACTTAACAACAATCAGTAGACCCTGGTTTAAAATTAGTATGAGGCCTATCTTGAACTTCGGGTTTATTCTAATACTAGTTACTGATAGCGGTTTCGGCCGCGAGAATATAGAAAATTATACTTTGACTGGCTTGTTGGTCTAGTGGCTCTGACTGCTATGCCGGAGGTCGTGGGAGGTCGTCTTTGTCAACATGCGGGACGCGGGGAACGGTACCATCGTTCCGAGCGCACGATTGGTTGGTCAATCCGTTTGCTCCAAAATACACTTGCGTGCAGTATATTTGTACCCTTTGTTTAAGTACGTTGAGTTTTTGTTACGAGTTGTTAGGTGTTGTAAACGAACGGACGAAATGTGGTTGTGTGGTGTGGTCTTTAGTGTGTCGTGTGGAGGTCGTTATGGTGTCACGGCACACACACACACAAACTTTCGCCTTCATAATATTAGCGTGATCAAATGAACCAAGATAATGATCGAACCTATATGTTGTCTAAATATGACCTTTATTGCACAGAAAATTTGGAATTTGAACTCAAAATTGCAAGCCTGTTTACAACAGAAGACTCAGGATATAATTTTAAGTAATCAGAATCCAGGGTGGCGTCAGTTAGAGGTCGGTCAGTGACACTCCAAAGCAGGTGGAGTAGTAATTTATAACCTTAAAAAGTCAATTCCTGTTTTAAAGGAATTCTACGCATTCTAATCTGATTCTGAGATTAGAACGTAAAAGTCAAAAACACCTTTAATTTCACTTTGACTTTTGATGATGATTGTAGGCGAGATGATATTGCGAATAGAATTTAAACATTTTTAATTACGAGAATTGTCCTTCACAATTGTTAAAATGGAAGATTAAATATCTGTGTTTGTTACATAGCCATCCATTAGTCAAAGAAAAGCCTAGGCTTATGATCACGTCAATAGTCGACTAAAAAATATTCTATAAAAAAATGGTTAATAATTATCGATAGCTGAAAATTTTTTGTCCCATCCCTATAAATTACGAGAGAGATATTAGGCCCTACCCCGAGCTCTCAACACGATCCATTTGACGGTCTTTTTTACATAGCATGGGTAGGATGACAGCAGGACGAAAATATGCGTCTTTAAGATGAGAGAAATAGATAGGTTACCTGTGGACCTATCTTTTTGTATGAATACGACAGCTGTCACTCGCACAGGGCCTCAAGTCTGCTATTACAATAGTGTCAGAGTGGCCCTTCATTGATTTCATAATTGATTTTGACAAGTTTGGTTATCTAATAATATAATGGCGTCATTATGACTTTCCAATGGTCAACCACTGACACTCCATTGAAAGAAGTGGTAATCTCGTACATACTGACCAATGAATATCTGACGTATGCGGTAATCTGTTAAAATTTCGACAGTTCCATTGATCAGTGACCTACCATTAGAACGTCATTGTAGAGTCATTGCTTTTAATAAGCTCAATATTGTCATTCTACCACAACTCTATTACGAGACCATTGACCGATCAATGATCGATCATTATGAATTAGCAGATTACGAAATTTTAGCAAAATGACAATGGAATCGTGTTGGAAGGACGAATTTATAAAAATAGCAGACTTGGGCCCCAGGGATGGAGTTATACCAATAGGGTGAATAGCTCCGTCCTTCTTTTTCGCTCTCACGACTGCCTTCTTTACACGTTATAAAAAGCCCCTTAACATTATTATGAGGGATCTTTAATCTAATTGAGGGTAGGAGTACCAACGTACCTTGATAATGGTAGTGTTTCTGTTCTCGTACTTGCACTCGCAGCGAGGACAGAACTCTTGTTCTCGACCCTTTATCTGATCAGCCACGAGCGGAAGGATCACCGACTCACAGTTGCTAGCCAAGAACAAATACAAATCAAATCAATTGTTGTAAGACTACATGAAATCACACATTCATTCCAGTGAACAGACCCTTTTTTTACATCTTGTCAAAAACATGATGCAAAACATGTGCCATACAAGTATTCGGATTGTTTCAGACTTGGTATCATTTTGTTCATCACATTGAAAATTTTGATAAGATTTCTAAAAAATTTTAAGTAATAAAGTTAAAAAAAAATTAAGAAAACTTATCTAACTGGGTGTAAACGCAGATGAGTTATTAATACAAGCTTGCAATGCAGTTACAATACAAATAATTTCACATAAATGGTACTTTCTTATAAAAGGCCGGAGCCCATCAATTGCATAATTATAAAACATGGCAATACTTGAAGCATGTAACAAATAAGAAGGGGAAAAGGGGAATTTATGAAAAGGAAACCGGTGATTTTAGAGCGCAAAAGGTAACTGAAGGACAGAGGTGTGATTTCAATCAATAAAAGTCTGACACTCCTGCACGCCCCACCCTACAGTGGGAGGACATTAAATTATTACTAACCACAAAAAAATAAACATATCAATCTCATTTCAGAGACACAAAAACATACGCGAGTGGCGAGCGATGATAAGTGCATTGAAATTTCATCTTTACATAGATTAGGATTAGTACTCAATTTGCCAGGCAATTCATTTATCAAATTGATAAGAAAATACAGCACAAAGTAGGTCTGTCTTCAATTAACTCTATCAACACTGTGGCGTCTGATATATATGTTACAAATCAATTTCGTGTTCGCACCGCCACAGTCTGATATATAGACAAATAAATGGGTTAAAAACAATTTCAATTTTTATGTCAACATATATGTTGTATGGTAAGCGTTTTTTTTTTAAATGTGTGTTGAAAGGTTTAAGGGGTGTTTATTGTCACTAAATAAATTCAATAACATTAGCAGAAAACAATGCAATATTCTACTTGGACAACAAATAAACGAGAAAGCAGCTGAGTGCAACAAATTGGAATACAATTGCAAAATGCATCTACAATCGGACAAATAGAATAAATATTGTAACTACAATGGCTTAGGCTGTGCAACGCTGGCAGAGAGATCTTATTGGCTATTAAACTATTGAAGTGAATCTAATCTTAGCAGAGCAGGGAACATTTGCATAGGCGTGATAAAGCAATAAATAAGCCGACCAATTGCAAGTTGGAACACTTTGCTTTCATACAATCTATCTATTCTGCAGTGGTGGCTCACAGAACTGTGGTGGCTTAGTTGTAACAGCCCCCACTTACAAGTTATAGGTTGTGGATTCGAACCCAGCCTGGCGCACAGTTCATGTATTTTATTTAATTATACAAACTATATACTATACTATAACTTCTAAAATTAAATGCTTAATCCCTTGATCACCTATCTCCATAAAAATAACACATAAAAATATTTTGAACTTACTGCTTAAAAACCAAAACCAAAATTTTGAGTGTTGTCTCTTATAAAGAGAGGTTCATGTGACATTGGAGAGGTAAAGAGAGGATGCATGGAGTGTGCTCCTCGAATGCTCAGCCGTCAGTGAAATAAGAACATGAACCTTGGGAGCACTGAAATCACTCATGGCAAGCAAACTAAAAAGACTCATCTACTTCTGGAGTGTGGTGGGCTGGTTGGAGTGAACGCAGCCAAGGCCCACGCACAATTGGCCACTAAGGACTAAGTGCAGAAACCAGACCACAATAGATAGGAGAAGGCAGGAATGATATGCTATTTCAAATTGAATGATTCTCTTACCATTTGTTTGGTTGCACATTGGCAGACTTCATGAAAGGGCTTCGGTCAGCAGCCGCAGTGTTGTTCAGCACAGCAGCTGGGCTCGGGCAGACGCATTTGCAACGGTTATCTTCATAGGAATGTCCCTGTAATGTGGTTATTTATAAAATGTTACTTTTATTTTGACTATGAAACAAATCATCCCTGGCTCTAGGACAGTAGACCGAGCTCAAAATAAGTTTGAATTAGAGTGTCAACAGACCCTAATTGACAACACTTGGGGTCAAATGTTGTCAAATTGGAAATTTCTTTAGAATGATGATGGTGATGTGAAAATTCTACCTAATGGCGCGATGACGCCACGCGCAAACGCTGGCGTTCACTAGGGTTTATTGAAGTTAATATTTTCTAATGCAAATTATAAATCGAGCAAGTGTAATTAAGCAGCAACCAAAAATGTAATTAAGTTCTAAATAAAGGAATGATATATCAAAGACTGTTATCATAAGGCAGTAAACACAAAAATAAAATAAAATTGAAGGAAAAGTAAGACTGTCACAGCAATTTGTACCGAAAAATTCGTGACGGAATATATCAATACTAAATATTCCACCGGGTCAATAAACGTGTGATTTACAATTAATTACATGTAATAGTTTAAAACAGTAGCTATAGTGTAAAGGACATAAAGGGCATATTACAAGAATTGAAAATATTGTTCATACTTACAGACACAAAAACGGCACAAGTCAAAGCCAAAACAAGCACACACCACTTGAAATACATTTTGATCAAATAGGCAAAGAAAACATGCGCACAAAACTATAAATAATTGTGATTTTGTAATAAATTATTTTTGTATTAACTTGTCACCACGACAGAACTATTTAGCAGCCATTGCAACCATTGCACAAACTAGCCACTAGGGATGTGTAGAATTAATCGATTATAAAAAATAATCGATTTAAAACCAATTTTAATATTATAAATAATTGATTAATACTCGATTATTTTTTTCATAATTACAAATCTACCAAATCGATATTTCATCTGCCACCCGACATTAAGTCTGCACTTCTAATCTAGAAGCCGGAGCGCGAATTACTATTATGTCGATTAATATTACATTAACACCGTGCGTCTACGACTGCATGTTTGGCAAAAACTATAAACTACATTAGACGATCCATTGGAGAAAACCGAGAACCTGAACACTGTCCACTGTCAACAACTTAGGCCACTGATGATGTCGATAATGACGACATTTGGGAAACCCACAACAAATTGTTAGTGAAGACTATGAGAACCAGTCAAAGTCACAGTCAGACACCTGAATTAAACTTGTACATAGCTGCGCCTCTAATAGGATTGAAAGAAGACACTTTAGAGTCCTGGAGAAGCTATGAGGGAGCTTATCCCAAACTGACTCAATTGGCATGTAAGCACCATTTGGTGCCGGCTTCTTCGGCTCCAGCTGAAAGATTGTTCTCGAAAGCTGGCGCTATATTGACTAAGACTAGGAGCCGAATATTATCCAAACGCTTACCTTAGTTGTTATTCCTCAACTCATTGCCTACTGATTTCTATTTAAATTTATTAAAAACATGAAATTAATTCATGTCGGTTATTCTAAAACTTTAATTAGTGTTAATTATTTAAAGACTTATTACTTCTGTTTTTTTTTTTTTAAGGTGGGAAGGTCATCTTATGACAAATCTCGCTCTTGGGCGGAGCGAGAGATAGTGTCAGACTTTTACTGACTAAAAACCCACTCCCGTTCCTTCCCTGCCCTCGTCCCAGGGCCCCGGGTTTCGCTTTCACACTACCCATGGCCCCAGTAGGCTTCGCCCCTGCTGGGCCCCTACGATTTGCTGACATCTCCCTGAGGCGCGCGTGGAACAATACGCGCCGTCGACGACTTAGGCTCGGTCCGGATGGTTACCGGACGATCGGACGGCGAGCCAACCATTGCTCGCCGTCCGTAAGCCCGCGCCTACGGTGGCCGGAAATCGGGATCGAAATCCCGGCGGCGGTTGAGGCGTGAGGACCCTTGCCTCACGCGATCGGCCGCCTCCTTTGCTAGCATTACTGCTTCGCAGAAGGAGGCGACCGCCTGCCACTCCTCCTCGCTCCGAACCATGGCCTGTACCAAGGCCCGGCGCGAGAGATCGCCGCCGCCGATCGCCTCCACGAGGACACGGCGTTGCTCTGCCCAAGCGGGGCACACCTCCACCGTATCCTCCGGGCGCTCGTTTATTTTAATTAATAAAACTGTGATTAATATAATATTTATGGCGTTTATTTTGGAATTAATTGACATATTAGGAAAAAATCAAATAAAATAACCAAATCGATTATTTTTAAAAGAAAAATAGATTATTAATTAATCGATAATGAATTAATTGATTTTTTATATAGAATGTCACATCCTTATTAGCCACAGACTACAGACCACTACAGTATGAGTGGATGAAACTAATGATGAGCGAGTTGACTTATATTAATCGAATTATTTGAGTCAAACATCAACCGAATTAATTCTATTTGCTTTTTCTTTCAAATCGAATTGATTTGCAAGGCGACGCCGATGCGACGCAAGTCGTAACACCCCGCGCAAATCAATTCAGTAGAACTTGAGCTGACTCGACGACGACGTGAGTCACGACGCCAAGCGATTTAGGGACCGAGTTGATTCAGTGAAACGATTTGAGTCGGTGGACCGAGTTGAGTCGGTGACCCAGTTGAGTCGACGGACCGAGTTGAGTCGGCGGAACGAGTTGAGTCGGCGGAACGAGTTGAGTCGGTGGACCGAGTTGATTCAGCGAAATGAGGTGATTCGAATGCAATTCAAATCAGCTACCATTCCAACTCGATTAACACAAGTTATCAAAAATGCGAGTTGGCCCATCGCTAGCATAATCCAACCAAACTACAGACTACGAAGAATAAAAACTTGTTTGTGTTTAAGAGCCTGAATATTGGACCCAATATTTAGTCGATCTGAAGGAGAACATCCTCGAAAGGGCTGAACTGATTTTGAAGGGACTATCACTGATGGAAAGCATTTTTTAAATATGGGTAATCATCTAATGACTTTTCTCGCTCTAGGGCGAAGAGGGAGAGCGTGTCAGACTTTTACTTAGTAAAACCACACGTAGGTTCCTTCAGTTACTCTTTGCGTTCTAGGACCACGGGTTATCTTTTCAGAAGTCCTCCCAAGGCCCTAGGCATCGGCCCTGCTGGGCCACTATGGTTTTGTTGACATCTCTTTAAGAAACACGTAGTACAAGACGCGTTATCGAAAATCTGCTCGGTTCGAACAATAGCCGGACGGCCAGACTGCGAGCTACACATTGCACATCGTCCAAAAGCCCGCGCTACGGTAGCTGGTAGTCGGGGGTCTCTGCGGTCGGGCGTGATGATGTCCATTGCCTTACGCGTGCAGCTGTTTCCATCACTAGCATTACTGCTTCGCAGAAGGAGGCGGCCGGCACCCATTCCCCTCACGGATTATAGACGCGCGAGATGTCACCACCGCCGATTGCCCCCACGAGATCACAGCTCACTTCCACCGTAAGCTCCACCGTCCACCGTGTCCTTCGGACGATCCGCACTATGGCGACAACCCCGAGCATTTTCTTTCGCCTGAATCCGGTGCAGAAACCTTCCGAACTTACCATCTCCGGTGAGAAGAAGAAGAGGCGGAAGGTGTGGACGCCGTGACGCCTCTCTAGCCATTACTCAAAGAGGGCTTAGGTACTTACCGCCATAATTATGGCGTGCTCAACTGACGGATAGTTGATGTTACAAGGAGTAACTTAGGCTACTTTTAATTTCCAGGGGGGGATATATCTCTGGAATAGATAACATTTTTTACACGATTGCCTCAAAAAAGGGGAGTAACGAAGCTGCGAGTAACCTAACCTAACCCAACAAGTTAGTAGAAAAGTAAATGACATATTTCCTATTGTATTTTTTTTTTATATGGTCATGATATACCATTTTGGAATCCTCATGATAAGCTCTTGAATTTGATACCCATATTGCACTACCCAAAAAAAAAAAAAAATTTTTTTTTACTCTAATGTATAGCGTCGCACAGTCGTTATGCTGATTTTTTTTCAACGTCACCTATCTAAGAACACTTGGGTTATCAAGACGAATCTAACGATATTCTAATTATGTAAATCGGTTCAGCGGTTTGGAAGATATGAGGTAATAAAGAATATTACATACATACATACAAGATACGCGCGAAAAACATAACCCTTCTTACAGTCGAGTAATAAAAAGATGTCCAAATGCGAACCGCGCGCGTGCATTTCTTGTTCGTACGAAGCCCCTGCGCCGCTTGCGCTAGCTACTTGCCGTACTCGAGCGGCGCAGAGTGCG
The DNA here is from genome assembly GCA_961205895.1 of Mythimna pallens. NCBI lineage: Eukaryota > Metazoa > Arthropoda > Insecta > Lepidoptera > Noctuidae > Mythimna > Mythimna pallens. The sequence goes on from OY540824.1 coordinate 6,658,136, forward strand.
CGCATGCCGCTCGCGCGCGGTACACATACGTATACTTAGTTCAAACGCGAAAGAAGCTACGTGCGCGCGAGCGCCTCACTCGAGACTTGCCGGAGCTGCACTAGGGCGGCACACCAAACTTGCTGTAACCGCACGCGAGCAGCACACGCGCAGCTCGCAAGCGGGTTGCGAGCGGCGCATACGCCAGGTCTGGACACACCATTAGAAGCGACCGACGTGCAGAGAGATGACGTTTTTGCGCAAATTAAAAACAAATCGAATGCAGTAATTTAGAAGATGGTCAAGTTTAGTGCGGAGATCTGCATTTAGATCTTAGTAGCACACGTCGCCATAATCAATGATAGGGAAAATTAGGGTCTGTACAAGCATTGCTTTCGTGTTTGATGGCCAAAAGTTCTTAAAACGATACAGAACCCGCAGCGTTCCCGTAACCCTTTGACTAACACTAGCTATTTGAAAACGCCAGTTCAGGTTACTATCAATCGTACGCGCTACCGATGACGTCAGCGACCGATGCCAGCGTAGAAAATCAAGCCTTATATAACCGAAAACTTTGAAGTCTTGAGCACTATGACGGTGCTCAAGACTGGAGTTTTGACTCGACAAGTAAATCATGGCCAATGATCTTCTTGGATCGTTTCTCCATCGATTCCAGCGAATCAAGCTGGTATTTGATCCATCTCAACGGGCAGTACCTACTAACTCTTTACTCAATCCAACTTGTGTTTAAATATGATTTATTGAAGATAATGGATAAAAAAATACATGTCATCAAAACAATAAAAATGTGTCGTTGAAACATACCAACTTATCCATATTCAGGTCCGTTAAATCCTGGAAACAGAAGTTTAAGTATCCGTAATACTTTTTTGGTGACATTTCTTTGGAAATAACTTCTCCTTGGGTAGATACGTAGTATAAATTAAATTTCCTCCATCTTCCACACATGTCTAGGTGTCGTTTTTAGGGTTCCGTACGAAAACGGTAAGTTAGCAAAAGCACCATCTTTTTTTTGTTTCTGGGAATCGGCGTGGTACTTACATCTGGGGAAAATGGGAGGGATATGTCAGACTCCTACTAAGGGCGGAATTCACCAATAAAACTAATCGCGTTTTAACAGTGTCACTAGTGTCATATGCCTGTATTTTTCTTTTGTTGTATTTTACAAGTGACAGCGGCTAAACGCGATTATGCAAGCCGTGAATTCCGCCCTAAAGAACCAAGAGTAGAGAGAACCAAGAGTTGATTTTCAGTTATTTACAAATAAAACTCAATTACTACTTTTTTATTTTTATTGAACACGTAAGTAGTAATTTTTATAACATTTGAATAAAAATCAGTCGTGTTAGACAAGAATTTATACACATATATTTATATACTTCTACAATATACTTCAACAATATTTTATATTCACAGGCATGAAAACTCCACATGGAGGTTGTAGTACCTACATAGACTTGAAAGGTTTTCATTAACAAGAATTAAGTTGGTAAATAAATATGTATTTATTTCTATAGAATTGATTAAGTATCTCTATGGATTCAACTAGTGTAGAACAATGCATATATTAATCCATAAAAATTCCTACCTAATTTTATCTACTTAATTCTTACAATCCATAGACACCTCTATTCTTTAATTAGGACAAAAAAACTGGGGCTCTATCCCCTGGGGTAAAAAATACGAAATAAAAAATGCTGTCCACGAAAATTTGTCATAATTAGTAAATTTATAATTGAGTCAATCGTTCATAACAATTGCTACTAGAAAATACTACGCGCAGTGTTTTTCCATTTTGATCGCCATTCATTCATTCATTCAATAATCAATAGCCTGTACCTACAACCATAAATTGAGTGACATTTTAGAATATAAACAAACGCTAATAACTTCGCTGTATACGAATATTATTTATTGAGCCTTTACTTAAATAATAACAAGATTTTTTCTAATAAGCCCTATAAGTTATATATTATTGGTGTAATTAATAATAATACATTTTCTTTATGAACAATCCATAAAAATACAACAAAATCAATAAATGCAAAAAGTAACTTAGGTACCGTTCCTAGCCTACGTAATTCAGTCAGCGAATGGGCGTGTGTTTCAGTCTTCATTCATTAGTTTATGTAGAATCCGCCACTCGCTTCTGAGCATAGCGCAAACTCAGAAAAAAAGAACGAAGGTGGAGGACCATACTTAATAAGTTTCGACATTCACATACACCCGAAATCACATAAAATTCAAAGTCGAATAAACTTATTAATAAAATAATTAGGTAACTTCATAAGTTCAAAATTTTATGAATTAACTAATATGTTTTAGAAACTTTTAAAATTATAATGTTAGTATTTGTTAGAGACCATAACTTTAATAAATTATATCGTTAATTATTCTTTTAATAAATACTAAAAAGCTTTGCTGTTTACTTCTTAAAACGAATTTGATGCAAATGAAATCCCGAGTGGGCTCAGTTTACTCTACTTGATAACATATAAACCTTTATTAATCTACAAGCTTTCGCCTGCGTTAAAGTCGGTTTCTCCATACAAACTTTGGACCCCCGTTTCATCCCCTTATTGTAGAGCGGGGGATGTCATAAGATGATTTTCCCACCGAAAAAAAAAACACCTTATTGTGTGAATTTTGGAAAATCTTTTCTTAGTGCTCGCCTACGTCATAAAAGGAAACTTTGTGCAAAATTTCACGCTACTAGTCCCAGTAGTTTCGGCTGTGCGTTGATATATATAGTCAGTCACTTTCTCCTTTTATATATATAGATTTTCAAAGGGATCCCATTTTATTTATCTATTAAGGTAAAACCAACAGCTTCTGTGTACAGCATTTTACATAAGGATAACAATTGGCCTAAGTCTTACACAATCGCCAATTACAGGTCAACCAGCATTTACAAAATAAGAAGTGATATAAAATACAAAAGTAGTTATTACATATATAAATTAAAATTGCAATGGAACAAATTATTCATTGCACTTGAAAAAGAACAAAACAAAATATCAAATAGTTACAACAAAGTAGTTAGTACAAAGAAGCAATCATGGCAATTGAATCCCATCATCAATCAAACGATCTTATACAGCCTGTAGGTCGATGACATTGATCTTCATAGGCTTTTGTTTAAGGAGGGAAATCATCTAATGACTTTTCTCGCTTTAAGGCGGAGCGGTAGGGCCTGTCACTTTTACTGATTTAAACCACACCCATTTTCCTTCTTTGCCTTGCTTTCCAAGGTACCGAAGTCCGCTTTCGGACTTCCCATGGATCGATCATAATAGGTATATCATATAAAACTTCTACCGCTTTAGGTGGAGCAAGAGTAAGCTACCAACTTTTACTGATCAAAACTGATCTGTTTTCCTTTAGTTGCTTTTAGCGTTCCTGGCTCTCTCGAATAATCCTTCGACCCTAGGAGTGGTAAAAACTGTCCATCAACGACGATAGATGGAGTTTTTTTTCTACCGCCCATCAATTAGTATGATCCAGGGAAAAAATATAAATATTTATACAGGTAGTTGGCTTTATGCCGAACGGAAATATATTCAGGCGCACAATTATTTATGTTTCTAAAGAATTGAGCAACAAAAGACTAATGTGACTTATTTTCATGTTTTATTAGTTTTTTTTTTACATTGGTACGCATTTCCGATTCGCTCTTTAATACTAATTTAGGATTTTATTTTGTTTTTTCATTTTATAATACTTGGAATAATTTGGATCATATAAAATCACAACCAGTATTTAATTTCTAAATTGATCAAAGCCTAAATAATTAGTCACAGTTATTAAGCTAAGAACCAGAGAGCAGGGGCGCCGGCTTTTAGAAAACCTCATGGGTGCTCATGATCATTTGATGACTCGAAAAAGTGGCGAAGTGTGAGAACAGTAATGCACACTGATCGCCCGACAAATAAATAAATTTAATAATCATAAATTGAGACAACATCACATACATTGTCATGGTCCCAAACTAAGTTTTTTCCCTTGGAACAACGAAACAACGAAGGTACCACAAACACTCAGACCCAACACAAACATCTGGTTCATCAACAAACATTTGCGTTGGTGCGAAAATCGAACCCACAACCTTTGGTTCTCAACCGGCGTTCTAAACTACTCCTCTAAACGGGACGTCGGGTAATGAAAAACGCCCACCCCTAAAAGGCGATTACTGATTAGGTTTCTTGATGTCTATTCTCAGGGGTGCTCGGCACCCACTGTTTAATTCTCATGGGTGATCGAGCCCACGAGCACCTACGGAGTCGGCGCCCCTGGCAGAAAGTATCAAAGAAAAAGAAAGAAAGAGATGTTTATATCTAAATACTCGCCAGCGGCTACCTACACAATAATCATAAAATCTAACATTAAAGTTAACATTTATAATTCAAGTTACGTTGCTAAACACGATTAAAACCTCTCTTCATTTCTCCAGGCCATCGATCGTTGTCGTTGTCACGTTTAGTTCGCCGGATCTGCATTATCCAATAAATTTTCCTGAAAGTTTATATTTTGTTATTAGGAAACATCAAAAACATTTATTTTTTTTATGGCATTCATAAAAGGACCTGTACCATGACGTTTAAAGTAAGATTGTTTCATTCTTATTTCCAGTGTGGGTAAGAGATGGCGCTAGACAACCTGTATAGCTCTGTCTCTTACCCACACTGAAATAAGAATGAAACAATCTTACTTTGAACGTCATGGTAACCCCGCATGTCTCTCCTATATAGGCCTCCTCTATATGAGAGGGAATACATGGCTCGTAATCTACCACGTGTGAGCCCAGTGCGGGTTGATGAAGGTCACACATCTTCCTATTTTTGGTTCTAAGATATTTCGGTTTCCTCTCAATGTTTTCCTTCACCGTTTTGAGAGCAACGGTGATGAAATAAATTTCACAAAGTAAAAGCGCCAGCCTGGATATATTTTTTCGTTTTTTCGGGTGCGAAAATCATCTAGTGACTTCCTCCGCTCTTGGGCGTAGCGCGAGGGCGTGTCAGACTTTGATATTGTACCAGGGCCCCGGGGATCTCTTTCGCATCACCCATGGCCCCAGTAGGCTTCGACCCTGCTGGGCCTTACGGTTGCTGACATCTTGAGGCGCGTGTGGGAAAATACGCGCCGTCGACGACTTGGGCTCGGTCCGGACGGTTACCGGACGGTCGGACGGCGAGCTACCCATTGTTAGCCGTCCGCAAGCCCGTGCCTACGGTGGCCAGTAATCGGGATCAGAATTCCGGCGGCGGGGGCGCGTTGGAGTCTGGATTTGAACCCACGACTTAGACTACTAAATCGGGGTCATTACGTCTGGGCCACCACTGCTTAATTTAATTACCTAAGAATATTTTTAGAAGAGCTTAGGTGTCCCATGCGTTCTATACATTTGACCTTGGGATTTTGGGTATGACCTAGAGATAATGTTCATGACCTTGAGGTCAAGATCATACACCTTGGTTGACCCAGACGTTTCCCGACGTTTAATACGTTTGACCTTGAGGTCAAGGTCTTTGCCCTTGACCTCAAGGTCATTAACATTGAGGTCGAGGTCACATTCAGTGTCCCCCGATATTCCGCCACCCTTTTACTCCCACAACCCACCGGATCCCAAAGATTTGATTAGGTGTTGTTCTTGGATGAATTTTTTCTAAGTCTTTTTTCCTCATATACTCGTACCGTTTCGTATACTCCAACCAAAAATTTTGTCAACTACCGATTTTACTAAAAGATTCTCTCACACTTATTCAATTTCTTGCAAAGGCATCTAAGAATAGATATATAGATTTTAATTCTAGTACCTAGGGATGTTATTAATATGTTTCGGATCTGAATACGGATATATGAATAATATTACACCGGTTTCAGAGACGGTGACGGATATGAAATTATTTCGGATTATCCGCTAGTTTCAGTTTCGGATTTATAAGAATTTAAAAATTATAAAAGCAAAATTCAAATAGCAGGAATTGACTTTTATTTCTAGTCTTGATTATCATTTATTTGGCCGGGCAACACAAACAAAAACCTGTCGTAACCTGTCATTTAGACTCCGCCTTTATCCGAAACTAACTGAAAATTTTATTTCAGTTTCAGTTCCAAATATTTTTTTATTTCGGATATCCGATAGTTTGGTTACATTTATAAAGCTCTATTATCCCTGGTACCTAATAAGCCTGAGCGCACGTGCCTGCGTTACTTTGCGCTGCTCACTCACATACCTACTATTACTTAATACCGACACTGGAGGGCACGCCCTTACATCGAAGGAAGAACAGCACTATAATAACGTAACACACTTAAGCATAATTTCATTTACAGCCTAAAGAAAATCCTAAAACATTACCTAAAAAATCGTTTACTCGTCAACGTAAACAGATGCGAAAACTTTTTTTGGTTTATTAGATCGCAAACTTTTTCGTTCTGGGAATAATTTAAAAAATTAGTTAGAATATTGCTCACTTGCTCGTCGTCTTGGTTTAAATCACGGTTTCGTTCACGCTCGCGTTGGACCTCCAGCTGACGTTCAACCTCGAGTTCACGCGCGCGTTGACGCATGCGTTCGCGTTCGAATGCACCGCGTTGTTCTCTTATGTAGTCGCGTTCAGGTGGACGCTCCAGGTGACGATCAGCCTGGCGGAACGGGTTGCGCATGTTACGCCCACGAAATACCCAAAACTTGAGCCACGAGAATGATACCATGTAAAGAAGCGCCATAATGATCCCAATCAGGATTAAGAATACGATCGCCTGTAAAAATGAAAAAGTTCAGTGTTAATAAATTGGCCGTTTTATAAAGAAATATAAAGAATAGGGTTTAAAGCACATACACACGATACGCATCGTGACACGAAGCTCCTGTCGCCGTCACAGCACGGTGCTCTGCATGACGTCGTGTCATGATCAATAACGACGAATCCCTTAAAAGATTATGCACGATGGACTATCAATTAATATCCCTAGTGGAATGCTCTTCCACTGTATACACATATTAATTATTGTAGGGTTTATAGGAACAAAACACGGTAAGTATTAAGAAGGTATAGCTATTCTGCATAATATAATATTATAAGGCATAAATTAGCGACACGGCCCAGCTTTGCACGCGTTTTGCAATACTCAGCTTTTCTCTGTCATAATATGCACTTAGGTAAAACTTGATCACACTAATTTTAATTATGAAAACTGCATGCAATTTCGTTCAGTAGTTTTCGAGTAATTTGCGAACAGACAGACAGGCAAACAGACGCGGTGGGGGACTTTGTTTTATAATGTGTAAGGATAAGGATTGAGTACTACATTTTTCTATTTATTTTGATTAAAATAATGTCTGAATCGTAGCGGTCTTTTTACAAAGTGATACAGTCACTTTGTAGTCAGGAAATACTAAAGTAATCAAATGCATTTTCAATACACTTACTCAACAACCCGCTCTTATCCCTACCGCCTTAGGCACGCAATTTACTATTTTCCGTACTAGTGCGGAAAACTGCGCGAGATCGCCCCCGCCACAATTAATTGTATCAGGTTTCGCGTATCAGGTCAGGGGAAGTGTATTGAAAAACATCGTTTAATACACGTGGAAATTTGTCACTATAGCACTCGTCTCCATGACACCCTCGCCTGCGACTCGGGCAAATTCCGCCTCGGTCGCTATGACAAACTTTTTCCACTTGCATCAAAATGTACTATTCCTCACCTGAATACGGCGCATACATATCCATCTTCCCGGCTTGTGCGTGTTAAATAGAATACATTATTAAGCATATAATTATATCTTACATATTATTTATTTGATGGCACGGTTTGGGCAGTGAGTGAGCAATTGGCTGCTACACTGCGTGATGCAGATTCGATTCTCTCACAGAACAAATATTTGTATGTTTAGGTAGAAGTTTCGTATCTGGGTGTGTAGTGTATGTGAGTTTCTCATGTCTGTGAACGTGTGCGATACAGAAGTAATTCCTAATTATGGCCAGCAAATTATTTTTAAATGTGTATGCCTTGTCATATATTGTACACCTGCAGCCTATGGGTCCGCTGTACGCAGAAGGCTTTAAATGCCCTTCGGATCCGAGTGCGTCAAGGATGTTTGCGGAGGCAAATACCGATTGCTTTAGCACAATAGTTTGCAAGAGACTGGCCTCACTGATGAGTCGGGTGCGGAGCAGCTTCAACGGCCTGCTAAACATCATAATGGAAAGGATTGATTTTCCTGTTGTAAGGTACTAGAATAAGGGACTCAAATTATTATTTTTTTATTTCTCATAGGCCTACATGGGCACTTATAAAACGGCAGAAGCTAGCGCACGGTTCCAAGTTGTCGTTGCCTATGTAGAAGAACCGGCAAGAAACTCCATGGTGGATGACATATAAACGTACAACCTACAGTAATGAGACTAGGAGCGCGAAAATTTGCACAGGTTTCCTTTCATGACGTAGGTGAGCACTAAGAGAGGATTTTCCAAAATTGGATTTAACTGGCAGAAGCTAGTATTAAATAAATAGTTTGACAGTTAAGTAAGTATAAGGTACAAACATAGTTTTACTAACAATTTTATTTGGAATTATGTTCTGATTTAAATTGTGATAATTATTAATTGTAGTCTTGCCCACCAGGAAGTGATAAAGTTTTCGCAGATAGATTGTACAAATCGTCATATATCAAGGCGCCGCCGACTGTTGCCATCAGGGATGTTAGGATATAAAATTTCGAATCTGTATAATATTAAACTCGTATCGGATACGGTTACGGACATGAAATAATTTCGTATTATCCGCTAGTTTCGGATAATTTCGATTTCGGATTCAAGAATTTTAAAATTATAGAAGTGAAATACAAATAGCATTATTTGATTTTTTTCTAGTCCATTTTATTTGGGTTTTTTATTTGTTTACAGAGCTCCAAAACATCCATGGTTTGCATACGATCACGAGCTGTTCGTTATGTATATGTCGTGGCCAGATCTTAGAATTGATCACTACATGATATGGCCAACTGAAACTGGCCAGACCGTTGAAACCTTAACATTTGATGATATGGCAATCCTCGTTTGGCCATAAAATTTATGAAGGATTTCTATGATAACAAAAAGGTCTAAAGAAAGTAGTCCAAACGAGGGTTGACATATCACCAAACTTTAACGTTTATAACGATCTGGCCAGTTTTACTTGGTCATTTCATGAAGTGATTAATTTCCATAAAGAAAATCGTATGATATACCTACCTATCTTATTTGACTGGCCTATTGGTCTAGTGGTTAGTAGCCCTGACTGCTATGCCGGAAGTCGTGCATTCGATTCGTATCCAAGACAAATGTTTGTGTAAATAACTCTATATTATCTTTATTTTTCATTAGTTCTTTACGTAATAAGTACGATCATTTATTCTGTGTCTCGGTGTAATTTAGCTATAATATTGTATGTATTTAGAATTTTGTTATGTATGTTTATCAGTAGTCTATTGAGTTTCTTGCACGTTCTTCTCCATAGAGATTTACGCTTTGGAACGTGCAATTTAGCTTCACTTGTTTTTTTTTTGACTGACCGACATTTCGACAATTCAAAAGTGCCTGTAATTGGTCCATTTGAAATAAACGTTTCTGATTTTTGATTTCTGATTTTTAGTGCTCATAGCACAAGCTCTGCATAATATTGGGACCAGATGGCGTTGTGTGAAAGCTGTGGAATATTATTATTATATTATTATTCCATTTATTTATTTTATATACATAATCATTACATTTTTAAATATTTCTTTAAAAAAAAACATTTAAAAATATATAAAAAATAATATTAACAAAAAAAAGGGGTTTTACCGGGTAGTTGACTGAAGTTCAGTAGCTGTTTAAATTATTCGCAAATTGATTCCTAGAGGATATTGTGATTTAATATTTGTGTAGTTTTGTATCACAAGTGTCTGGAATGAAGCTGGTAAATATGTGGAATTAAAGAAACAGTCGCGTTGTCAGCAATATGGAGCTGAGAACTGTGGGGGTTACCGTGACGTTCAAAGTAAGATTGTTTCATTCTTATTTCAGTGTGGGTAAGAGACAGAGCTATACAGGTTGTCTAGCACCATCTCTTACCCACACTGGAAATAAGAATGAAACAATCTTACTTTAAACATAATGGTACAGGTCCTGTAGTGTTGACTACCTCAGCGAAGCTTGCCGAGAAGGCTAACTCGATGTTAGTTACCATATTTTGCGAAAACATTAGAATGTGTTACGTTACATTCACATTCTAATTGAACTTTAAGTAACTCGAAGTGACTGTTATTACTAGGGTTGGCATGATAAACAAAATGTTTCAAAACACACGTTTAAAACAGTTATCCCATGTTTTATAAAATTATAACACAGATTCAAACAAGTTCTAAGCATTGTATAAAACAATAAGAAAAAAAGAAGCTTTGAAACTTCTTTTCATGGTGAATGAATGAATATAAAATGAAAATAAATTAATATTTAGGAGTTTATATAGCTTGACATAAAACAAGTTGAGTTTATGCCATTGCTATTTTATATTTTTGAAGTTTTATTGGCAATGTAATTTTTTTTTTTTTAATTTTGTGAGAAGTAGTTTATTCAATCAAACAAAGATCTAAGTACCTACGAGGATTTATATGGGACAAGATAACACCTATTTTTTTTAAATGCATTAGAATATCCAAAATTTCAATACTTTCTTTAGACCTTTTATTATCATAGAAATCCTTCATAAATTTAATGGCCAAACGAGGATTGACATATCATCAAATGTTAAGGTTTCAACGGTCTGGCCAGTTTCAGTTAACCTTATCATGTAGTGATCTATTCTAAGATCTGGCCACGACATATACATATATTTGGTCTGGCCTGTTGGTCTAGTGGTTAGTGGCCCTGACTGTTATGCCGGAGGTCGTGGGTTCGATTCCCACCCAGGACAAATGTTTGTGTGATGAGCATGATCATTTGTTCTGTGTCTGGGTGTAATTTATCTATATATGTATGTATTTAGAAATATATAAGTATGTTTATCAGTTGTCTAGTACTCATAACACAAGCTCTGCTTAGCTTGAGACTAGACAGCGTTGTGTGATAGTTGTGGAATATTATTATTATTCCATTTATTTATTTTTTATACATATCTTTTACATTTTCAAATATTTCTTTAAAAAACATATAAAAAAAACATTTAAAAATATAAAAAATAGTTGTCCGCCGGTGTCGGGAACAGGGTCCAAGCTACCGGTGGTTAGGGCTCCAGAGACAGGAACCTCCTCACAATGCGAGCCGTATCGAGGAGTACTGCCTTTTGTATCAGGCCCTTGATCCAACCGCGCAACGACAGCTTCGACAGATGTTCATCGAAGCTTTTGGCTATAAGGCCATTATTATTATTATTATTATTATAACGAACAGCTCGTAAGCGTATGCAAACCATAGATGTTTTGGAGCTCTGTAACCGGAAATGAAACTATCGAATATCCGAAATAAAAAAATATCTGTATCCGTAACCGAAATAAAAGTTACGAATAAAGACGCAGTCTAAATGACAGATTATCTACAACAGGTTTTTGTTTGTTTTTCCCGGCTAAACAAATAAAAAACCCAAAAAATTAACTAGAAAAAAATCAAATAATGCTATTTGTATTTCACTTCTATAATTTTAAAATTCTTGAATCCGAAATCGAAATTATCAATTCAGTACCGTTCACTTGTCTTAAATTATTTTTTATTATATGGAATTAACTAGCCGAACACTGTCTCTTAGAATACAGGTTTATCCTAGTTTAAGAGCAGGGTTATAAACTTGATTTGTACAGGTTTACCAACAACTGTTTTATGTAATAAGTACGTAGTATCTGTATTTCTCTGTGAATAAACGTTTATTATTATAATTAGTGTGAACTCGGCCAGAAGGTGTTTAAGCCTCAAATTTTTCAAGTAGCATTAGTTTTAATAGATTATTGATTAGTTATTTAAGTGCAAACCAGGGATTTATGCTTTACCTAAAAATTAACTAAAAAGCGAAGCTTTTTTAATATATAACAATAGCAACAGCAATATGCCGCCGGCCGCTCGGTATTCTGCCGCTAGCAAGCGAGTGCGCGTGACGTTGTTTTGTTGAGATAATAAATTGTTTTTTCCAAAAAAAGGCTTCTGGGATTACTTTCCGCAAGTAAATAACGTTTTTGTTGTATAAATTAAATAAAATCGTTAAAATATCTGAAATAATTTCTCGGAACACGCCATTGTGTCGGTGTTGCAAGTTAAGAACATTATTTTTTCCCAGAAAATAAGGGAAGTCGTAATTTTTTACGGACACTACCAAGTCTTTTTTTATTTACTAGTACGGCGTCATCCAACATACGGTTACGCTGGATGACCCGCACCTAATCCGATAGTCGTATGTAAGTTTTGTGTGTTTTTTAAATTTATAATTTCACTTAATATGAAAATTAATTATTTTCATTAAATGAAATTATCTTTCATTTCATACAACCAAGATAAACGCTATATGACTATACTACCTACACAATAATAAAACTTAACCAAAGTATATCTCTCGCACTTGGGAGTCGCAGCGCAACGCTTGCAAAAATTTTTCTCTAGCACACATGTGCAAATCGACGATGTCATACACAAAGCCAAAACTAGTCGTCACTTATTTCGTCGCTTTTGTTTACGACGACTCCGTCTATAATTTTTATTGGTCTGAGTTCACCATGTATTAAATAAATAAAGATTTATTGGAGTCTTTTAAAAATAATAGAAGAAAGAAAACAAATATTATAATAAAATACCACTTACCATGATCAACGTTGTATTTCTTGTTTGATAAATACAGTCGCACCTGGGGCAAAAAATTTGTATTTTTCCTCCGAGTTCCTTTTTCAGTAGCGGATAAACGACGCCCTCGCAATCGCTGAGAACAACAACCACGGTTATATCACTAATAAATACTACACTGAAGGTACCTATGATACGCGACTGTAAATATGGAACGTGAATTTTTTTTTTTAACTTCCGGCTTTTTCAAGCTCAATCTCTGTCACTGAGAGGCAGGTAATATTCTTTTCAATGCACTTACTGGAAAAACTGTTCTTATCCCCACCGCTTTTACGTACGCAATTTACTGTTTTCCGCAACAGTGCGAAAAAGTGCGCTTACTCGCCCCTGTCACAATTTATTGTATTTATCGTATCGGGCAGAACGCTAAAGAACCCCCACTAATCGCGCGTCAACCTCTGTTTATTTATTTCTCCGTAAGTGTTTTGAAAAACTTTATTTGGTACACGTGGAAATTTGTCACTGCAGCACTCGGCTCCATGACACCCTCGCATGACCCACGAATCTCTCACCTCGGTTACAATGACAAACTTTCTCCACTTGTATCAAAATGTACTATCGTTTCAAAAAATCACATTTCATATTTAACGCCTTTGTATAAAATGAATTGAAAATGTTTTTTTTTTATATAGTTGAGTGAGAAGAAAGATATAATAGCATACTTATTATTCCCAATTTTATTATTGGCGTGCTTTTTCGCCAAAAACCAATTTTTTTACATAATATTTATATGATTTCAGACAAATTCGGGCTATATGTGAATTTGCAAACATATTTTCACTATGACCCTAGCTACTAGTGGGTTATAATACATTTTGCAAAATGTAAAACAGATCTACCTAGCTTATAAGCAGAGGTCGGATTTAGGTAGAGTTATTTATGTACTCACACTGATTTCATACAGTGAAAAAATAAAGAGGATATACTTCCCCAATCCCAGATTCCCAAATCCCAGATTTGTTTTCAGGAGGAACTGTATAAATTTTTTAACCTCACCTCAGTTGACGTAGAGAGATCTATCAATGAAAAATACTAATAAAAACTGTATATTAATTATCTTTGTTTTTTTTGGCTTATCTATCTCTGAGGATTTAATTATTGTTTATTTGTAATATTGTCGGCTACACGGGATTGTCCATTAGAAGTCCCGGGAAGATCCATATCAATATCAACATTTCGATGCAAGTACCTATATGAATAACTAACTACATAATTCCGACCTCTGCTTATAAGTTAACATGCTACGTAATATTACTATACTTACCTATTAAAATAAATAATTGTAATTGTGTGATTAGTAAATAAATATGGAAAAATATATAGGTACAATATTATTATTGTCCAAGTATTTTTTTTTTACAAAATAAAGTAACGGTGTGATACGTGGTTATTAAAATACCATTTAAGGGAAAATGTTTATAAAAATATATATTAAGTTAGCAATCATAGCTTAACGAAGCTTTTAATTTAATAAAACTACAATGAACTCCATGGTACTTATAATACATAATATGACTGCTCTATGAAAATATACAAATCTGATAAATAATATGAAAGCTATGATTTTTATTACCCATAGTTAATAATTAAAAAAACCATTAACCAAAAATAGCTATGTTTTAGTTTAAAAGTTTAGAAATATATTTTTAACTAATAAATCTTATTAATTCTAGACAGTAAACGCATTAGGTAGAAGATTATTATCTAAGTATGACTAAAGCTAGATTAGTAGAAAGAAAGACTAGAAAGACTGAAGCTAGATAAGTAGGAAGCGTAGATTTCCCAAAACATACAGCAGCCTGACTTCCTAATGCGTCAAACTGTCAGTGTATTCACCAGTTTTCATCTGAGTCTACCTGTTATGGTTTAAGTTTATACTAAATATAGGCGTGCACTAGGTATGAATCAAGAACGTGACGCTGCATAGCTAGGTTCCAACTGAAACTAAGGTTTACCAACTATATCATACCATGTTTGTTGCTTACGGCCCCCCAAGCTCTTGTCTTCAAAAAGTAGGAAAAAGAAGAAGAGTTAGAAGCATTCGCAGTTAGCCCGTGTTATAGGAAGATGTAGCTTGGCTAAAAGAACTAGTAAAAAAACAAATGGCTAAAAGGACTAGTAAAAAAACAAATGCCTGAATGCCTATTCTTATTTTGGAGTAAGTATACATCGTACCAAAAATTTGAAAACCCTTTTCAATATACTCTAAAACCCGCTGGGTGCTAAGCGAGCCCACGGGTCAACCCCGGTTTTTTTCGCCATTTGATACACGTGGAAATTTGTCACTGCAGTACTCCCTCGCCTGCGGCTCGGGCTAATTCCGCTTCTGGCGCAATGACAAACTTTCTCCACTTGTATCAAAATATACTATTTCCTTAAATGTCAAATGCTCTACGGTAGCACCACTTTGGATGGCTATTTCATGAAAAAACAATCAATTGGTTTTTTTTTTGGTGGGAAAATCATCTAATGACATCCCCCGCTCTTGGGCGGAGCAAGAGATAGTGTCAGACTTTTACTGACTAAAAACCCACTCCTGTTCCTTCGTTTCCTTTCGTACCAGGGCCGAGGTCTTCCTTTCAGAATCAGACCTTTGGCCCCAGTAGGCTTCGACCCTGCTGGGCCCCTACGATTTGCTTACCATCAGGTAAGATAGTGGTCAAACGCGCGCCTATCAATAATAATAATTTAAAAAAAAAATAGTTTATTTGACAAATTATTCCCTCCTTTTTACGCAAATTAAAGATAGAGATAGTAATTTCTGAAATAAGAAGTTGTGTCAGACAGAGATAACTCGCACCGTGAAACCATATAAAATGTACTGAATACAAAAATACCAAAAAAGGAACCCCTTTACAGGATGTTCAAAATATTTTCACCGCACCCGTAAAATGTTGAATTAACAAAACACATAAAAAGTAACGTAAATATACGTACCACTGACTAGGTGGAACGTTTCCCGTGTAGATCTGCCGTGTGATGGTGGTATTCAAAAATGAAGCAGGGCTGGGACAGACACACCTGCAGCGCCGATCCTCAAAGAACTGCCCCTACGAATAAACACCACAAGTTATTTAACACCATTTATTTTCACCATTAACTCCTACTCGGCAAAAATCACTGTGAACTTTATCTTAAAAAATCTATCTTTTTTACCTACAAGAAATTCTGGCCAAATCAACTTCAAGTAAGAATATTTTTATAACAAAAAGATACACTGCGCAGCTTTTCTGCGTTGCATGGCGCCCGCCGTTTAAGTCTGCGTTATTGACTGAAGCATAAGCCGCGCCCTTACAAGATGAATCTCAAATAGTACAAAATGAAACAGTAAATGACACAATATTAATCCCCGATTTACAACGATAATTATTTTAGGTTACTTAAGTTGGAATTTACCGGAAACTATGAATTAACCCGACTAACGACTGTTGGAACAGCGTGATTTCAACTGAAGTGCCGAATGTACTAGAACGGATGGAAGCTATCCGTAAGCACTGAAATGAAGCTGTTTCCTCGCTCTCCCCGCTCCTACCCCTGATTAATTGTATGCTCCCCGCGCCACCCCTAGCCTCTGTCGGCATTGCGGCCTCCCCGCACGCTTCCCCACCGGGCCCGGCTTGTCTGCCTCGGGGCGCGATCGCAGCCTCCGACACACCGTGCCCCTGACAACCGTGCCCCTGACAACCGCCCCCTTATAATATATGTACTGAAGTTCCCTTATGTAATACACTACGCCAGCTACCCCATCTCTGCCGGGCTAAGTCGCGTTCTATTTTTAACTTCAAGTTGTTATAATTTTGTTGACTGTGATTTGTTATGCTTGATATCAACTATGTTTCAATTACCTATCTATATACATAAAAGGAGATACTGACTGACTGACATAGCAACGCATAGCCGAAACTTCTGGCCTAGTCCCAGAAGTTTCGGCTATGCGTTGCTATGTCAGCTTAAAATTTTGTACAAGGCTTTCTTTTATGACTTAGGCGAGCACTAAGAAATGATTTTTTATAATTAAGCTCCTCTAAGGGGATGAAACAGGGGTCTAAAGTTTGTATGAATCTACTTTCACGCGGGCGAATCCGCTAGTAGAAGCTAGCTGTTGCATATTTAAAGTAAACCTTTAAATATGCAACAGCTAGCTTCTAAGTTAAAAGTTTTTTAGGGTTCCGTACCTCAAAAGGAAAAAACGGAACCCTTATGGATCACTTTATTGTTCGTCTGTCTGTCTGTCTGTCGGTCTGTCTGTCAAGGCTCTTTATTTCGGGAACACGTGGAGATATCGAGTTGTAATTAAAACCATAATTAGTCCCTTCAAGCTATGACAAAATCAAACTTCTAAGTTAACTAATAAAAAAGATACGGCTGTTTGTGTCGCAAAAAACGTATATTTTGACACTCTCAAGGAATTCAAAATTCATAGGGTACTTCCCGTTGAGACTTCTGAAATTTGGCATGAATGCACGAAAAATTCTAAAAACTGTAAATTTGTAGTTACGTCACAAAATAAAACTTTTTTGCGGAATTCGGAAAAATATTCGTAAATCAATACGGGAATTGAACTGTTTTCATAGGTAAGTTTATACGGAACCCTCAGTGCGCGAGTCCGACTCGCACTTGCCCTGGTTTTTTTTTTACATTTATTTCCACATTGACATATTTAAATATTCACAGGGTGACCAATACAAAAAAAATACTCTAAATATAAAAAAGTATTTTATTACCGATGAAACTCTTTTTACACAAGAATTGTAGCAAGTGAGCTAAGAAGTCCTACAAAGTCAAAAAAGGTGGTCCTTCCAAGTTTTCGCCCTTTTCCGGAAAATAAACAATCTTTTAAATTAATTTGGACGATAAATTGGGGTATTGTATTTTTTTTTCAGTAGACTTCAAAAGAGGAGACTGTCTTTGTCAGAGGAGACTGTTTCCAACTCGTATATATGTCTGTTATTTTCTCAAAAACTGCTGATCTGGTTTGGGAGAGGTTTTAATTTTTGTACGATCTAGAGACCGTAAGGGTAGGTTATTGGAAAAACTATTGGCGATATCTGGGACATAATCGAAATAACCAAAAAAGGGATTTTATTGCGCATTTTCTTGGCATGATTAAAACAAGATATTTTTTAAAACACACGTTTAAAACAGTTTGAAATTAAACCGTGTTCTCATTACATATTTAAAAACACAGATTAAAACAAATTTTAAGCATTGTATAAAACAATAAAAAAAAGCTTTAAAGCTACTTTTCATGGTGAATGAATATATAAAATGAAAATAAATTAATATTATTTTAAGAGTCTAAATAGCTTGACATAAAACCTAAAAAATTGAGTTTGTGCTATTGCTATTTTATGTTTTTGACGTTTTATTGGCATTTTATTTTTTTACACCTATTTTTGAAACATGCATTAGAATATAAAATAAAAGCAATTTCAAATCAATCAAAAAGCCGCTAGAAAAGTCCCAATGTTACCCAATTCAAAAATTAACATTAGCTAGATCATACAGGGTGAATGTATAAATGCACCCCGCATTCAAAGTGTTTTTTAAGATATTATCAAAGTGATGATCCTTCTACTCATCTGTCAATAAAATGTTCATAATTATTGACATTATATGCACCCCACGCTTTTTTACAATAATATACATTTATTTCTTATGTACACTATTCTTAATCCAAATTTATTAAATTTTATTTTCTATTTTTTTAGTTGGATTTTCTATAAAAGCGTGTTTTTTTAGTTTTTTTAAACTATTATTTATTTTTCATTTTTTAGTTAAATTTTTTAAACTTTAAATTATTTAGTTCGATTTGCTAACTATCAACCGCCCTTAATATGTACAAATGTGTTCTGATTGTATCTTGGTTATCTGGTGGTGGAACACATATTCAAGATTTCTATGATGCCAATATAAACAGTGAGACACAGAGGTGTAACCTTATTTACATATACAGTCAGTCACATTAATGCTTGGGTATGGAATTTTCAATCCGTAATCACTCTACATGATATTATAATCATAGGAGCGAATCTGTTGGCGGCACTGAGAATGAGGATGAGTGAAAGTTCACACTCATCCTGCGAAAAGAAATGATGAGGATGCGGAAAGAAATTAATTAATCCTGGCGAATCTAATTAGGATAATCGGATATTTTGATCGGATTATTGCATTGTCATCGATCTTTGACAGGTGTGCAAAGTTTGAATTAAATCTGATCGTTCAAAGTAGGACAAAATCGAGCTCAAAGGGGTCGGTTACAAACAAACATACATACATACAGGTGAAACTAATAAAAGCGTGTTAAAAACTGGGCAAGTGCGTGTCGGACCCGCGCACGGAGGGTTCCGTACAAATTAACTTACCAATGAAAACAGTTCAATTCCCGAATTGAGTTACGAAGATTTTTCCGAATCGCAAAAAAGTTTTTTTGTGACGTAGGTACCTAAGTACAAATTTACAGTTTTCAGTCTTTTTTTCTATACTTGTGCTATTATGAGACCTTGCTTCATGCCAAATTTCAGGATTCTAGCTCAACGGGAAGTACCCTATGAATTTTGATTCCCTTGAAAGTGTCGAAATACAGTTTTTTGCGACATAAATGGCTGTTTTTCGTTAACTCAGAAGTTTGCATTTTTCACAGCTTCAAGGGACCGCAGACCTGAGTATATGGTTTTAATTTCAATACGATACCTTCACGCATTCCCAAGATAAAGGGTCTTGACAGACAAACAGACGGACAACAAAGTGATCCTATAATAGTTCCGTTTTTTCCTTTCGAGGTACGGAACCCTAAATAAGAAATATTTATTTCATCTATACTATAACATTCTGTGCATAAATGAATTGACGCAGCCCTTTTAAGTTATATTATTACTAGTACTTGTGTTGGGGCAATTTTTAAGTGTAGATAGTTAGATACAATAGAAGTAAGGTCTTGGTAACGAGTCTTCAAGTGTAGATAGTTAGATACATTAGACGTAAGGTCTTGGTAACGAGTCTAGTTAAGGTACAAGTTGGTAGCCGACCGCATGCAGCAGCAGCAGACGGCGTGTCGTAGCGACACTACTGGTTTCTACGTATTTCTATGAAATTTCCTCCGTAGTTAGCGACATGAAGCTAGCGACGCGTCGCCGAGCGGCAGACGGCAGTGTCGTCCGACCGAAGATCAGTAGTGCCGCTGACGCCGGATCAACGACACGTCGATTATTCTCGAACACGTCAGACATCTTGTTTCACGGAGCACTCGGAACGAACTCGATGCCATCTGCTGTTGCCGTCTGCAGTCGGGTTCGAAATCATGACTGCAGCGACATGACGCAACGACGTGTCGTGACGACATGAAGCGACGATATGTCGTCTGCTGCTGCATGCAGTCGGCTACCAACTTGTACCTTTAGATACAATAGAAGTAATTGGACTATAGAACCAATACCAAATGGGTCAGGAGTTGCAGTAGATACCTAATACCTACCTCATCTTCCTGCCCTTGTCCCAAGTTACTTGGGGTCGGTCCAATAAGTATTTTTCTTTCCATCTCTCTTTTCTACGGTCTCCATCTTCTTCCATCTTCCTCTCCATCCATCCACATGTATACTCATAACTCTTATTATAGTAACATCTAGTGTGTAGTGTTTCACCCTAACCTAACCTACCCAGTGCCGGATGGGCCATGTAGCAAGAGTAGCAAATATTACGGGCCCCGCACGTTAGAGGGCTCCGCACGGTAGGGGGCTCCGCACGTTAGGGTGGGCCCCGTACTTTGGGGTAGGCCCCGCACTTTGGGGTGAGCCCCGCACGTTGGGCTGGGCCCCACTCAGATGTAAAAGAATAAGTTGCCTTATGAACTCTAATAACTTTCGGATTTTCCATTTAGATAATGCCGGTAATAAAACCTACGGAACCCAATACTTGTTTAAAAAATAAAGTAAAGGGGTTTTAACTCGATGTAATTTATAAAGATTTAAGAGAAGTCATTGGGAGATTTTCCACTTAAAAAAACCTACTATACAAGGTCGGCGCAACACGTTTTCTTCTTCCATTCTATCCTGTCACTCGTCATGCTATCGCTAAATTCCTTTTCTTTCATATCATTCTTCACACAATCCATCCATCTTTTCTTTGGACTCCCTCTCCATCCATTTGCATTTATAATCCTTAAAGAAAAATCTATGGCTATACAATTAGCCATAGATTTTTCTTTAAAGAGAGGATTGATTGCCAAGAAAATGTTGATAAGCATGAAATGGAAATTCAAGAGCCAAAACCTTGGAACGCAAACGGCAACTGAAGGAACACAGGTGGGTTTAGTCAATAATAGTCTGACACTCCCTCTCGCTCCACCCAGGGCGAGAGGAGTTTTTTGATGAATTCACACCGAGGAACGAAAATTATGGTGAAAGCGAAAATTTTCGAATTGGCGCATCTTGTCATAACTTTGGTACCTGGTAAATTGTTAAACAATTTCAGGCTCACCAATACAATTGAAATTGGCCACCTAAGTTCCTACTATAGTACATCATCATCATCAGAAACTGGTGCATCTTAAGATTCTCCAATTTCACAAATTCACACTTTCACAGTAACATAGGCACATAAGTAATAAACAGTAATGAAATAAAAGCTCACCGGAAACTTATAGACAAGTACCTACCTAAGTTATATTTAGCTATTTACCTTGTTTGTAAATAATGGAGCTGAAACTTCCGTATTTTTCATAATAGAAGCCTTTATAATACTAATTCAATGGATTACTTATTCAACAATAAAATGAGGTAAATGTGTGCTCAAAAAGCAAAATAAGAAAAACTTACTTACAGCGCTCGATCAAGCTCGGGGAAGCGATAGACAATGGGCGGATTTGGGCGGGTCTTGCATTACAGTTTCGGCAAGCGATCAATACATTGTCACGACAACAACGAATTTTTTTACAGACCTCTCCTTTTCAATAATTGTCTGCTGTACAAACAAATAAAATAGGTAACGAATAATAGGTAACTAATTAACTAACCTGAACACATCCCAGTGTCAACAGCGCTATGATGGCAATTAAAGCCATTTGTGTTGACTCCAGCGGCCACCGGAAATAATAGGAACTGCAACAGAACAGAATGTCTACACTGTCAAGCTCAACCTAAAGGTACAAATCACTAGAACACAACATAAAAGTAACTTTCTTATTTAATTCTTAGAGTTCACATTTGGATAGCTGAAGTAAATGTGAGAGCGAGGTAGCAAGTATGAGGCTGCAGTCTGCTTGCCATTGCAAACAAATATATTGAAATGGTAATTTTTTAAAATAGCTAAATATATAAAAGGAGAAACTGACTGACTGATATATCAACGCACGGCTGAAAGTACTGGGACGAGGAGCGTGAATTTCAGCACAGTTTCTTTTTGCGAGAACTAAGAGAGGATTTTCCAAATTCACCCCCTAAAAAGATGAAACGGGGGTCCAAAGTTTGTATGAAGAAATTTATTTTGAAGCGAGCGAAGCCGCGGGCATAACCTAGTACCCATAATTTCAACTGGGAGTGCGACATTAAGAGGTTACTATAAAAGTTACTTCGCGTACTGATGTAGCCACAGGCTGGAGTTGTAGGTTCTGAACACAACCTTGCTATTCTATTATCTTAGTTAGCTAGTTATAATAATTTTATAACTAGCTAACTAACCCAGCGAACTTCATACAGCCTAACAGTCAATGAATGTACTTAGTATATCTTTCGATATATTAAGTTAGTTACACACAATTTTAATGTACAATAGTCGATTTCGTATATTTTACGTGAAGCGCGCACAACTAAAAACTTCTAAGTACTGATTTATTAGTATAGTAGATTCGATATCCGTGGTATAGATCATGGTTACACTGTTGGTAAATACGCGGGAAACTTCATCTATGTCATTATGAACATTTGATTTTTAGTAAGATAATAGGAACAACAGTTATGTTATACATATTTAAAAATATTTATTTTTGATGTATTTATTCTATCACAGTCTAAATAAAATATAGCTGTTATTGGAATAATCTGTGTTTAGTATTTCGCGCGCTATAGATATTGGGAGAAATTACAGTTCAAACGTGCTAATTAGTCTCTAGCTAGTGGCTACATCGATCCTTTACGGCCGGCCTGTTCACGATTTCGGTCTTAAAGGCCCCATTCACGATATGATTTGTCTGTACGATCCGTCGCATTCGACCGATCGTAATGACGAAACGATAGTGTTTTTCTCGACATCACTATCTTACAGAAAAATCGTATTATCGTACCGTGTATGGGGCTTTTTGGTGGCGAGAGGCGCAGCGGGCCGGCGGCAGTGGCTAGCGGGGCGTTTTCACGCGTCACGCCACGAACCCTCAGTAGCGGTCAGAATACTTTTTGGTAGCCGTTAGCAGCAGCGACCGAGGTGGACGCAATTACGTAGTCAGAGCGTGCTTAAAACAATGGTACCTACCAAGGTACTATAGTTTTGTTTTATCAATTAAAATTAAATTTACCATAATTTTCCGGAAAACATTGTCTTTGTGTTGTCATGTTTTTTTTACATCTATCTCGCCGCCCCGCGCTTACCTTCAGTTCAAGCGAAGGACTTGAACGTGCCGTTACGAGTCTGTGGTCAACTGGACCCGCACGCTACTTCTGCATTTGGCATTCGGAGTTAAAGGTCGCGTCTGGACCTTAGATTTAAATTTATTATTAATTTTAGCCTAAACATCAAATCATCATGGCCATCATCCATCATCGTTACTGATAATCAACTAAATGGAAATGCAGAAAATGGTGGCGGAGATACATAAGAACACACAGTGCCGAAGCTCCTGGACGCGATGATGACAGAAAACTTTTTGTTGGAGGCCTGAGCTGGGAGACCACAGATAAGAAATTACCTGACAACTTCAGCGCATATGGTGAGATTGAAAGCATCAATGTCAAGACTGATCCAAACACTGGCTGATCTAGAGGATTTGCCTTCATCGTTTTAAAGAATAGAATAGAATAGTATTTATTCGATGCAGGCAATACAATAGGCAACAACAACACAAAAAAAGTAAGTTTTCAAGGCACCAGATTCCATAGATAAAGTGATGGCTGCCGGAGAGCACAATTAACAACAAAAAAGTAGATCCCCAGAAGGCAAAGGCGAGACATGGAAAGGTATTTGTTGGTGGGCTCAGCACTGAAATATCTGATGATGAAATCAAAAATTTCTTCAGCAGTTTCGGAACCATCATCGAAGTCGAGATGCCTTTTGACAAAACTAAGAATCAGAGGAAGGGATCCTGCTTCATAACATTCGAATCTGAGCAGGTGGTCAATGAATTACTCAAGACACCCAAGCAGACAATCTAATCTATCAGACACCAAAGGCAAGGAGGTGGACATGAAATGCGCGACTCCCAAGCCCGACGGGCCCGGGGGCAAGGGCGGACGCGGCGGCTATGGCTACGGACAGGGTGGCTAGCTACGCCGGCGGCTACGAAAGATACGGCTACGGGGGCTACGGCGGTTACGATTACTCCGGATACCCCAATTACGGTGACGTACCAAGGTGGCAAGCAGCGCGGCGGCGGCGGAGGCGGCGGCCGATATTGCAATACGCTCACATACACACACAGCAGCGCACTCGTCAGTCGCTCACTTGTTTTTGTCAAACAGAGATAGCTATATTCCGCGATACGCATCAACTTGCAGTTGCAAGCATCGTTCGCTGGGCTCTTATGATACAATATCGCTCGCCATACAAATTCATCTTAAAATACGAAAATATTAAATAGTATTTATTATCTTCGTCGTGTGTGATAGTCCTTTGAATTGTATGGCGAGCGATATAAATAAAATATTTTAGAATCTTGGCCGTGTGAATTCTACTGCTGGTGACGTAACCCACGACAAACTTATTATCTGCGGTTGGTACAGTAATCGGGTCTAGGGAACGAACCACTAAATTAAGTTTAATTTTTATTGTATATACTTTTCCGGGATAAAAAGAACCCAGTGTGGTGCCCAGGATATTAAAGAATAATTAGACCAAGTTTCTAAGTAATTGAACCGGTAGTTTTTTCGTGATGCCTGAACAAACAGACAGACAAATTTTTTTTTAATCAAACTTTTGGTTACGGTGTCGGTCTAGTAACACATTTATTTTTTTTATATTTTCAATGTATAGAATTTTCACTTCTACAGATTTATTATAAGTATAGATATAAATATAGATAGGTTGGAATAGAGATTCACTGAGTATTATTGCAGATTGATTAAATTCGTTTATGGCATTTGTCTCTAAATTTTACTTTACGTACGGAACATTATAGAAATAATGAGTAAATATAATTACAGAGCTTATAAATTTGTAACGTTCGAAGACCCCCCACAAGGTGGACCAACGACCTGGTGAGAGTCGCGGGAATGCGGTGGATGCGAGACGCCCAGATTCGGTCGTTGTGGAGACGCTTGGGGGAGGCCTATGTCCAACAGTGGACGTCTTTCGGCAGAAATGATGATGATGATAATGACGTAATACTCAAATATAACACAGCACCGAGGATTACGTACAAATGAGATAATTTGTAAATAATGCGACTCAATAAATAAAAGATAAACTATACCAAAGAATAAGTAATAGTACAAACTCAGGGCCAAACTTAACTTTGCCGTTGGTAAATCGTGTCCCCATACATCGACATATGTTGCGGTTAGTTTGCCAACTATAAATAAGTTTATAATCGCATAAAAGTAACTATTTTGTCATGTAATTACGAATTTACACTTCGGATTTGTTCCTTTACTGATACTATATGGCATGACTTCATGCCAAATTATGCAAATTAATTTTGACGTATTTTTTCCATACTTTTAGAGTAAGGTTTTTTTAGGTGGGAGAATCATCTTATGACAAATCTCGCTCTTGGGCGGATCGAGAGATAGTGTAAGACTTTTACTGACTAAAAACCCACTCCTTTTCTTTCGTTGTGTCCCAGGGCCCCGGGTTTTGTTTTCACACTACCCATGGCCCCAGTAGGCTTCGACCCTGCTGGGCCCCTACGATTTGCTGACATCTCCCTGAGTAAGGTTGAGTTTTCCAACTAGGTCTTGACAAAATAATAGTTAAATTTTATAATGCTACAACATTTCCCATTGTATAGTCAACCTTTATCAATTGATTTTGTTGGAAGATGAGACAAACCAGCACAAAGTTTTACAAGCAGCTTACTCGTTTTATTATTAATATTTTCAATTTCATTTATGTAATTTTAATTTAATTTATTTTTAATGTTTTTTATCCGACTCAATTTATTTACCAAATATTAAATTTATTTTATTCATTCTTAAAGTTTTTAACGTCTTCAATTTATTTTAACTTATAGTTTGATGTGTTTGATTTTATTTAATTGTTTGTGTTAACTTCAACCTTTATCAATTGATTTTGGTGGAAGATGAGTTTATCTCATCCAGCACAAAGTTACAAGCATCTTACTCGTTTTAGTTTTAATACTCGTGATTTTCAATTTCATTTCATCTTAATTCAAGTTATTTTAATTGTATATATTTTAATTCATGTAATTTTAATTTAATTTATTTTTAATGTTTTTTAGCCGACTTCAATTTATTTACAAAATATTCAATTTATTTAATTCATTCTTAATGTTTTTAACGTCTTTAATTTATTTTAAATTACAGGTTTTAGCGTTAATGTAATTTGATGTGTTAGATTTTATAAATTTTTTTGTTATTTTGTCTTAATCTGAATAAAAACTAAACTGTAAACTGTCACTGGCAGCAAAATTTTTGTAATGAGCACTATGCACACCTTAATTGTCATGTGCAATAGTCATTTAGTTTTGAGATCGTTTGGTAGATGCAAAATGTATGTGATGTGGTTATACATAATTTAAATAAATAAATACTCGTTTATGTTTTGGAAACAGCCAGCTCTTGAACTTTACGCCAAAGACAAAAGTGAAAAAAATAACCCGTAAACTTTCACATCTAAGAAAGTAATTTTCAGCGCTTGAATAAGTGGAACTTCAAAATCCATTGACAAGTTACTTGGCTCCCGTAATACACAGCGTGTCGGGTAACAAGACATATAAAACTGGAACAACATTGACATAGTCATTGTTACTACCTATGTCTGCATGCATGCTCTGGGAAAAAGCTGGTAGAATATTGTTGGGCAAATTTTGACCAGTCGACCGGAGTCATTTCGTCAGTCGAGTTTGATGTGATTGGGAACCACTATTGTATTGGGTTCAGCCTGTAAAGATAGTGTTTCTTTAATAAATAAATAAATAAAATAAAGATTTTTTTTTCAATAAATCCATTTACAGGCACTTTTGAAATGTCAAGAAGTCAGTCAGTCAGAAAAATGATGCTAATTGTACATTAATAATGCCCCAGTTTCGGGCTTTGATAACTAGCTGCTTCAATTGCTTGCAATGAGGGATGCATTGTGAGATGCAGTAGTGGCAGCCCCAACATCGCCTGCAAGCAACAGTGGGTACAATTTTCGTACTTTTAATGAGTCGCTGCAGTTTGTTGTCCAAAACATTTGGTTTGGACAGGTGATCTCGTTCTTGAGTTATAAAATTACAACGAAAAGTGGCATTGATTTTTATATATATAAGTGGCATTGATTTTATAGATAAGACTCATCGGAATATATAACCAAACTTCATCTGTCCATCGGACGC
This sequence comes from Mythimna pallens, assembly GCA_961205895.1. Classification (NCBI taxonomy): domain Eukaryota; kingdom Metazoa; phylum Arthropoda; class Insecta; order Lepidoptera; family Noctuidae; genus Mythimna; species Mythimna pallens. The sequence goes on from OY540824.1 coordinate 6,685,682, forward strand.
GTTCACGAGCAAATCGTAACCTGACAACTTGTTGTTCTCTGAGCAGTTTGGGGCTATTTGCTGGCAGGGCTTTATATCAGTGTCACGAAGTTATCGCAGGATCATATTAGAAACTCAGAGCTCACATTCTTGATGTAAACTTAAAGGTGGTTTCGGATCTGATCAACCGTAAGCTGTCGGTTTCTTAGCTGAAACCTGCCTTCTCCTGAATTTCTGATGTTCATGCCGGTCTCTTCCGGGCTGGAGTACCTACTCTTTGAACCGTAGATTAATGTAACAGGGCTCTTTTTTGAGTGGAGCAGGTGGCGGGCCAATTCAAAAAATAAATAAAATGACAGTTCGGTTTGAAACAAGCGGATAGGTACTTTCTTTATTTTATATTTAGTTAAGTATCTTTCAAAAGAGTTATTTTAAGATTTATAATAAACATTACTGTTACCATATTGGCTGACCCGGCAAACGTTTTTCTGCCATATAAATTATTAAAGAAATCGAGTAAGTTTAACTCCAAGCAAAAATACTAAAATCGCGATTAAAAATGTTGGCAGGAGCTGGAACGGTGAAAACTTTACGACTTATCCTGATTCCCAGCAAATGTCGAAATAAAATCAATATAAAGTCGGTCGAGCCAATTCGGAGGTGTGCGACGAGAAACAGCGTAACACGAGATTATTTATACGAGCGATCTATGGATAACTTTGAGAGATATCGCAGTTTTTCTAGGTGACTATTTTTTTTGCGGTACACTGTTTTATTAAACAGTAAATAATGAATTGTCATGCAGAAATAACAATTATTTACCTACATGATTTGAGGATTCCACTACTGTGTAAAGAAATAATGTTTCAAAAACTGAAACTTCAAAAATTTTTACATATATTTTTGAAGTTGAGTATTTCTCACTCTCGTAAAAAGTTATAGGTAACCTAATAAACTACTAAATTACGTTTACTGATCACTTTAATCTCGGAACCATATGTCATCACTGGCAACACGCACTGGTCATAGACTTTCGTCTTGAGACACTGTGGTATATTGGATGAAAAGACACCGCGCAGCTTCCCGAACGCTGCCCTTCCGAGCGCAGTGTTGGAAGGCCCCCTACAAGGTGAACCGATGACCTGGTGAAGGTTGCGGGAATCCGATGGATGCGAGACGCACAAGACCGTTCGTTGTGGCGACATTTAGAGGAGGCCTATGTCCAGCAGTGGACGTCTATCGGCTGAAATGATGATGATGATGATCACTTTAGTAAGGGTAAACAAGTAGAAATTAGTTAACATTGTAAAGAATTTACCCACCACCAGGCCCACAGTGTTAAAAGTTGAAGCGGATCTTGGAAGGGACCAGTGAAAAAAGAAACTCTCATATTTCTAGGCGCGAACGTAAGATGAAGAGAGACGAAGATGAAGAGAGACAGAGAGTGAAGCGGTCACTCTAAGTAACCAGGTGACAAAGGGCACAGGGAATAAATTTTACGTAGACACTTAATTATTAAGTTCCCTTTCTCACCTGGTACCTGCCCAGGGGCTCCAAGGAGGACCTCCACAAGCACACAGGTATTCAAAGCACATGAGACGTTACTGAGAACTTAAGGTTTCATCCATGTGAAAATAAGTTATGTCGACAACTCTGGGATCTTGGTCTATTATAACGTTCAGCGCTCCGATTGACCCGGTCCAAGCTTTTAACCCAATCCGAGAGCCTAATACTTTGCTTGCTTTTTATTATTCTAAGGCGCTTATAATCAAAATCTAAAATAAAGGTTATATGTTACCATAGCTAGCACACCCAGTGGTTGGTATCTAATAATAAGAGTAGCTACAATTTTTATAAACCCCTTGTTTGCCTAATAAATAAGTGTCTACGTAAAATTTATTCAAATTTTACATGGGGTTCTGATTGATGGGGGGATGATTCAGTTGCTTACGTCTTACTAATTCGGTACACATTACGTACAATAGTGATAGATATGAATTTAAATACAGCAAATTAGATGATGGGGTTTCTGGACAGCATGACGTGACCCAAAGGCTGTAAATGTGTCGAACATCATCATCATCATCATTCATCATCAGCCGAAAGATGTCCACTGTTGGACATAAACCTCTCCCAAGTGTCGCCACAATGAACGCTCCTGTGCATCTCGCATCCATCGGATTCCTGCAATCTTTACCAGATCATCGGTCCACCTTGTAGGTGGCCTTCCAACGCTGCGACTTCGGTATGCGCTCGCCACTCCAGAACCTTTCGGTCCCAACGGCCATCTGTTCTGCGAGCAATTTGCCCTGCCCATTACCACTCCAATGTTTCGATCGTGATAACGTAAAAACAACTCGCACTCAGCTCAAGCTGGTCCCTCTAACTTTATTGTAACTCTGAAGTACTCTTTACCAGCTCAAGGACAAAGTGTTAGGCACCCTTTTTTATAATTCGCTCGCGTTTGACCACTATTTCACGTGATGGTAAGTGACGATGTGGTCAAACACTGGGTTGCGACAGTCTGTCTCGTTTTTGAATTTATGAAAGAAAAAGGCCTCGCTGATGTGCCTTCGCCCATGTCTAAATAAGTCCACGATACGCCTCTGCTGCCTAAAATGATGGAATCTAATCCTCGAGTTTAAAAAACATACATTCAACCGAACATATAACCTCCTCCTTTTTGAAGTCGGTTAAAAAGTATTGTGTACTATTCTAGAATAAAGTCTACCCGTGGGGGCGTGGGCCAAGGTTCATCCAAATCCGTTAATTAAGACGTCAAGAAGTAACAGTCAGGCAGAGCTGCTTTCGAATTTATGATATTCTATAGGTATACTAGCTTCTGCCAGCAGCTTCGCCCGCGTGAGAGTTGGTTTCTCCATATAAACTTTGGACTCCCGTTTCATCCCCTTAGGTGAATTTAAAAAAATCCGTTCTTAGCGGATGTCTACACCCTATAAGGAAACTACCTGCCAAAGTTTAAGTTTGTAGTGTGTAGTATTTCGCTTTTTTATATATAAATAAATATACGAGTATATACATAGATATATCACAAAAAAAACGCTAAAAAGGTAAAAGTTTATTTGGTGCAAGTTTTTTCGAGTGCTGAGAAGTCATCAAATAGCTCCTCCCGCTCTGGATCGAGCGAGAGAGATTGCCAGACTTTTACTAGGTAACTGAAATCCATCCTTGTGATCCTTCAGTTCCCTTTTGCGTTCCAAGGCTGCGGTGAATCTTTTGGACAATTCCGCAGCCCTAGCTAGGACTATCCTTAGCGGGTCCCGTCAATCATGCTGACAGCATTTTTAGCTGCGCGTGGCTTGTCCGAGCAATGTGTAGCTCGCCGTCCGGACCGAACCCGACGGCGCTGATCCACACGCGCCACAGAGATGGCAGCAAAACCCAGCAGGGCCGATGCCTACTAGGAGTACTAGGCACAGGGGTTGACTTCTGATAAGGTTACGGTCCTAGTCGGTTGGTCATAAAACGCAAAGGGCAACTGAAGGAACATTAGTTGGTTTTAGTCAGTAAAAGTCTGACACAACCTCAAGAAGTCATTAGATAACACGACATAAAAAACGGCATCCACGAAAATACACTATGCAACCTCATGCATCAAGCCTTGAACTCGAACAAACTTTTTCTTATCACCCGGAAAATGAAGATGGGAATGGTGCAATTGCTACCATTTTCGAAACTACCTTAAGTCAAACAGCATCAATGAGGGCCAAGTAGGTACCTGGGCAACTTCTTGGCCAAGCAGTTGAATTGGGCAAAACACTAAAAAGCCGACCGTCTACCGCATTACTTGCTTACTGCCTACCGTCTGCGCTACCACCAGGTAGTGCAGCCGCATGCTTTGTCGAAACTGGGGCATTACCCCAAAAGTCATCCACCGGTTATATACCAAACACAACAACAACCGATCATCACATATAGCTCTCTAGTCTGATCGACCTGACCACAGCTCAAAAGACCTTGAAAAACTGCAGCAACTCACCTGCGTAGCGATCACTAATAATATGAAAATTGCACCCATTGTTGTCTGCAGGCGATGTTGGGGCTGCCACTACTACATCTCACAATGCAGGATGAAACAGCTAGCTTGCGGCATTCCGGCTCAACTTATCGGGCACCTTAATTAGGTAAAGATTCCAAAATCAAACATATACGTATAATGGAAAATGCTATCAAGCGACAGCCCATCATGACTACAAAACTCCAAAGGCACATCAATTTCAAAAAAACTACAAAATACAATTAACAGAAAGATTGCATGACTACTCAGGGCCTGAAGAGGGGAGAATCTACATTTATAGATAAGACACAGGAACGAGAGTCACAATCTTCTCCAATGACCTCAATATCATAATATTATCCATCCAGACCGCTAAGAAATCTCAACACATTCTTTGATAGAAGGTGGAATGTGCAGGTGTCATTCTGGCAGGAGAAACACGGATACTCATATTCGACTACACCTCAGGCCTTTGGTGCCTAGAGAAAAACTTTAACAACTCGAAACTAATAACCGGAATACCACTCTAGAGCACGTCACCGTGCTGAACCGAAACACTAAGACGCTGCAGAGGATTAAAGGACATAGCGACTCACCGGGGAATGATGCAGCTAATGAGCTGGTTAAATTAGGTTCTGGTGCGGTGGTGTTCGGACCCAAACGAATCGTGCCAATCCCCTTTGGCCATCTGCGTGTTTGGTTACGTGAACAGTGGTTCTCGACACCAGGATAAAGGCAAGTCAGGAGGTAATGCCGTATCTAAACAAGATGGTCAAGATCCTAACCAGGAGCGACTGGACAGATGCAGCCTGTGCCTGTTGGCGGAGACCACCGGAAACAGCTCACTGAACAAAAACACTTCCACACATTAGGTATTACGGACAGTCCGCTGTGCAGAGCATGTATGGAGATGAAGTAAAAATCGCGCGTGTGCTTCTTGAGTGCACGAGTGTAACCGATATATAAGCTCTCTACATGATGGCAGCAACGACCCACGCATAATGGTTCATCATGGACTAAGTGCGGATTGGCCTTGAGGTATAATTTTGGCTCATAACCAATAAAAACATGACCTTTTTTTAGGTGGGAAATCATCTAATGTCATCTCTCGCCTTTGGCCGGAGCGCGAGGGCGTGTCAGACACGGCAATGCTCTGCCTAAGAGGGGCATACCTCTACCGTATGCTCCACCGTGTCCTCCCGGCGGTCCACAGAGTGGTGACACCCGGGCGATTCTTCCGCACGAATCCGATACAGGAACCTCCCGAACTGACCATGTCCGGTGAGAACCTGCGTCATGCGGAAGGTGAGGACGCCGTGTGGTCTTTCCAGCCACTCCTCAAAGAGGGGACTTACCGCCATAATTATGGCGTGCCCAAACACAAAGACCTGTGTTCCTATTGGTTAATAAGCTTGAACCAAAGTTACCTGACTTGAAATAAAGAAAGACACTGCATGCCTTTCAGAGACTATTAGATCGTATTTCTAAATGCTTAGTTTTGGCAAATATTGTATACTTTTAAAGTTTTTTATTTGACCCAGTTAACAGTTATGCCTTTATTCAAACAGTGCCTTTGTCCAACAGTGGACGTCTAACAGCTGGAATTTGAAATGATGATGATTATAATTACAGTTATGGCAACATTCTCCGCTAGCAGACATTAACAGTAATGAGATGACATTATAGACAAGATATAGTAGTGTTAGTTATAAGTGACCCTGTTAGTTATTGAAGCCGTATGGTTGAAAAGCGATGCTTTGGTCTGCCTTATATTTCAGTTGTGTATTCTGTAATAATGCTAAAGCATGAATTAAAATAGTCCACTCAGCTTAGAGTACAAATACAAAGCCGGTTGCAAACAAATAACTAAGCTAAGTTAATTTTACTCAGTTTATTTAATATACTATACTCCATTCATATTAAGATTAAACCTACCTAATGTTCGTTCAACTGATTTTGACTTTTATTGTGTTGTTGGCATGACAAATGGTGGTTGCAGTAAATAATTGGTGTTCTAACCACTTTTTTGCTTTTACTTGCTGATAGAGTGTGCGCTACCAGAACTTATATATATAAACGATGGCTGGAAATAGCAGCTTAAGTGTTTGTTATTCTGTTTTTTAATGTTTGAATGAATCAATTTTTAACTATTTCAATTTTTTTTTTCTTTGATTTTTTATTAATATTTTTTTTTTGACCTATATTTTTTTTTTTGTAATATTTTTGACAATTTTTTTTTTTTAATAATTTATTGATTTCTTTTTTTGTGTAATCAGGACTTATTCATGTACTTTTGTGTTTTTTGGAATTTTTAATTCTTAAATGCTGTATAATGGATCCAAGTGGTCTGAAATAAAGATTTATTATTATTATTTATGCAATCTCAAAGGCTATGGAATAAAAGTCAAAATCATTCTAACGGACAGTAAAAAATATATGTTAAAATGTCTTATCTTAACCCTAATGGAGTATAGGTAACCTACCCGTGCAGACCTATATAATAGCCTACTAGCGCTGCAGAATTGATCGAAAGTTGTCAGCATGGTTAGCGCATTGGTTAAATGATTTGGCTTCTAGTCGGTACTCACAAGGAACAAATATTTGTATGGTTAACAGACCCCGATCCAAATCGGTTCCCGGTTTGGGTGTCTTGTGTATGTCAGTTTACATGTTTGTTAACATACCCACGATGGTGAGGGGCAGCTTTTTATAGAAAAAGAAAGATTTACTGCAGCCTTGGAAGGTAAAGGGTGACTGAAGGAAAACAGAAGGGTTTATATATAATAATATGTCAAAATGCTCTCCACACCTTGTTCTATCCCGATCACAATGAATAGTTAAAAGTCTTAAGATTACATATACTCCATTTGTTTAAGTAGTTAACTAAATGTAAACAATCTTAATGTCTTTTATCTAAAAAAAATTGTCTAAAAATTGTATTTTCTTAAACCAATGTTAGGTAATTAACTATCTTTGTATGTCTTTTATAATTAAAAAATAAATAAAATGACAATGACAAATCAAGATTGCTTACATTTTGTTTTTAAATAAAAAGACATTGACATATCAAGATTGTTTATGTTTAGTTATTTACCTAAACAGATGGAGTATAGTTTGCATACAAGTATGACAACATACATCAGTAATGGGTGATAGATACTGTCAAAAAAAACTTAGCATCTAGCTCTTGTAGTGCAACTGGCTTTTATAGTTTGTTCCTGTTATTATGTATTTTCAGGTTATGTGTTGAACAGTATAAAAAAATATTTTTGTTTTTTAGCATAATGTCTGACTATAATTTCAGTCAGACATTGTTAGTATTGTAAGAGTATGTGTTAAGAATGAGGTCCATGATCTAAGGGATTCCAGGGTAGCTTGAGAGTACACAAACTTATTATGTGATAGAACAGCATTTAATATTGCAAGTTAACTGATGAACCAAGCAACCAGTATGTGTTAAGAATGAGGTCCATGAACTAATCGATTCCTTGGTAGCTTGAGAGCAAGCAATCTTATTAAGTGATAGAACAGCATTTGGCTCACCCTATTGTGTGGATCTGAATGCAGTCTTCAACAGAATCTCAGGGAATGTTGTCACCTACACCTTTAACCTACAATTAAAATTTATATTTGCTATTAGCGAACTTTTATTAATTAAAAATTATATATAAACCCATCTTCTCTTTGACAGCTGTTCTTACCAAGGGATATCTTCTTTCTTACTTAGAGACAGCAGTCTGCAATTAGGCAGGCTTCAAAAAATGGCTTTGTGCTTTAACTAGATTGTACAAAAGTAAGAATGCTTTTCAACCTGATCGACTAACAGCTGTTTGGTGTACTCTTACCCAACTAACTCATACCCAAACAAACCTAAGTCTACTCGTTGAACTATCACTATATTAACGGTCCCTATCTAGTCATGTTTCACCATTTTTACAGGAAGACTGACTTTGAGTCTAGTAATAGGATCATGCTCTACGTGCTTTGTATTGTATTGTCTACCTAAACAAAATAAAAATAAAGAAAAACATTTATCACATCATCACGGAATTGAATTCGGAACAGTTTTTTTTTTTAATATATAGTATGGCGTTGCACTGTTCGTGCTTATTGCCACTGACAATATTTTATAATAAAAACGTAAGAATCGATTACTCGCGAAACGATAAAATATTAGAAAGGAAAATTTGGAAAAGGAAAGGAGATTAGTTGTTTTGGATTACTGAATTAAAATTATAGATTACAACAGTAGGTATGGAATATAATATATTTATTGGAAAATTAACGCGACCAGTTGGTCCAACAAGAAGCCCAACTTGGTGCGTCTTTAATACATTAAGCTAAAAACTACATTATAAATAATATGTACATAAATATATACATGAATTATGTATCAAACATTTACATTTTAACATTTAAATAGCTATAATATTATTTACAAGGAAAAGTGCTATGATTTTATAAATATTAAAATATAACAAGATACATGAGATAGAAGTGCGAAAAGGGACTCGGAGGGAAACAAGACTCTGGAAAAGTAAGGAGTGGTCATAAAGAGGGCAAGCAAAAATAAGGTGGTTCAGATCTCCCACCTCAGCACCACATTCACACACAGGGCTCTGCACTATGCCGAGCCTGGCAAGGTGAGCAGGAGTGCACACATGGCCCAATCTCATACGTATGAATATCGATGAAATCTTTTTGCTTCGTTTGTACTTCACCATCCATTCCTGTTAAACCAAGGTTTAACAGGAATGGATGGCTGAATAGATCGGTAAAACTTCCCTTTCAGTGATTGCTCCGACCGAAGCTGACTCCAGGATTCCTATAGATAAACTTTGGGCAGAGCAGCCAGATCTTGGGAGTTATTTTTGTAAGGAAAAACATCTCCACACAAAACGGCTTCATTAGCTAATTGGTCTGCTTTCTCATTACTTATAATGCCACACTGAGAGGGAATCCATGCAAAATGCACTAAGTACCCCTTAAGAAAGCACTTATTGAGGAGTTCACGTGTTTCAAATATAATAAAAGGATTTTGACTATAGAAAGGAAATCTGGCCAAAGATTGTAAGGCACTCTTTGCATCAGTTAAAATAAGTGTTTTCCGCAAGCCCATAACAAGTATATATTCGACAGCTTTGAATAGCCCGTAACATTCTCCCGTAAATACAGATGATTCGGGCGAGAGCTTTATTTTTTGTACAATATTATATTGGGAGTGGTATACACCTACTCCCACAAATGAGTCTCTTCCGTGCTTCGAAGCATCTGTAAACAGGAGCTGATAACCCTTCCAGTCTTTATCCATAGTGAATTTGAAGCTATCGTTAGGACATACGTCATCTCGGTAAATGTTGAGGTTATACTGAATATTTGGTGACATAACTAATGAACTGAAATTACAATGAAATATAGGAAGAAATTGAGATTGGTGGCAAGGCGCTTCAATTAAATTGTATTTTCTAAAGCTTTTAATTAAACACGGAGTAACTTTGTGTCTTCAGTAAGTGGACGAGGTTACTTCTTTAGAGAGAGTAGAAAGTTTATTTAGCAAAGGATTGTGTGTGAATTGCAAACATCGAGCCATGTATCTATCAGCCAAAAATTGACGTCGCAAATGAAGTGGAGGTTCTCCACATTCCGCCTGAAGACAATTAATAGGACTGCTTTTCATTGCACCTGAAACTACTTTCCAAGTGCCTTAGATTGAACACTGTCCAGTTTATTAAGGCCAGCAACATTAGCAGGTTCCAGCAAAAAGGTACCATAGTCCAATACACTTCTAATTAATGTGTTGTAAAGTAATTTTAATGAAAATGGATGTGCTCCCCACCAAACACCAGAAATACATCTAATAATGTTGATATTTCGTTCACATTTAGCAGCTATATAATCACAGTGTGGTAAACCAGTAAGACGAGTATCTAAAATTAGGCTTAAAAATTTTACTTGGTTTTTAACTATTATAGGAAAATTATTATACTTCACTGTAACTACAGGAGGCTTACGCATTCTAGTAAATAAGACCATGTTGCTTTTATCAATCGACAGGCGTAGGCCGTTGGCGTCCAACCAAGTCTTCAGTAAGCATAAAGAAGAAGTGAAGGAAGAACAAATGTTTGAAACAGAATTACCTGATACGTAAAGAAGTAAATCATCTGCATATTGAAGGACTTGTACGGACCCATTAAGAGAAGATTCTAAATCATAAGTGTAAATATTATAGAGGAGTGGACTAAGTACAGAACCCTGAGGGAGACCTTTCCATACTAAACTGGTAAATTTATGCCCTTCAACATCTAGATTTAAAGATCTCTCCGAAAGCATGTTAATTATGAAATTAGACAGCATTGTGGGAATTTGTAATGATTTCAACTTTTGTTCCAGGACTGATACAAAGACATTATCGTAGGCTGAGCTAATATCCAAGAAGGCAGCAATTACAGAGTTATTGGAAGAAAAGGCTAGATGAATATCAGTTATGAATTCGCTAAGGTTGTCAATAGTACTTTTACCTTTTCTAAAACCAAACTGTGATTTACCAAGCAAGTTTTTGCTTTCCAAGTACCACTCCAAATGATTTTTAATAAGGTGGTCGACAATCTTAACTAAAACCGTTGAAAGTGCAATTGGTCGATAAAAAGTAGCATTAGAAACAGGTTTATTCGATTTTAGAACAGGAACAATTATTTGAGACTTCCAACTTGATGGGATGTTGCCAGATATTAAGGCTGTATTGATAAGATTTAAATATATTAAAAGAACAGAGTCGGAAAGATTTGCTAAAAATGAATATGGTACACCATCTTCACCAGGAGCTGAATCCTTAACATGTGAAAGGAGTCCTTTCAATTTACTTAGTGTGAAGAGAGAATTCAAGTCAGAATCAGAAATAGGAACATAAGGAAAATGCATCAAAGATCTCTCTCTGTTCAGGGACTGAAGAAGGAGCTAAATGATCCATGAACTCATTGGTTAACTCTAATGGCAGTTTTGAGGCTGTTGTGTCACTGAATGCTGACCTGAATTGTTTAATATTTCGCCATACTATGGAAACATTAACTGCTGGAGAGATAGATATAAGAAGTGTATGGGTTGCACAAGCAGCTTCTAGGCTCATAATTGAGTTGAGTCATATTATGATAGTAGTCTTTTTGTGCCTTTTTTCCTTTTTTTTAACAGCCTGAGTGCAATCAGCATCCCACAAGGTGGTGAGGGAATTTTGCATGTAGCACCATTTTTTATAGGGAAAGTATTATCTGCTACCTGTATTAAAATCCTTGTAAATTGATCAGCCAATACTGAGGATCATGTTGTAAGGAATCAGATAAAGAAAGAATTCTCTCTTCTACACCATTTTTATATTTATCCCAGTCTGCATTTTAAAGTCTGTACTGTAATCATGGTGTGGGACTGCAAACCTCTGGCTTTATATGTGGGAAAGAAATTATTAATGGGAAATGATCACTGCCATAAGATAAAGGAAGAGGAGACCAGGATAATGTTGATGCTAGCTCAGGTGTACATATCGAGAGATCAGGAGCACTTATTCCTTCAGCTGGATCTGTTAGGCGTGTTGGGACACATGTGTTTAAAATACACAAATTATTGGAGTCTAGGATTTCTAAAAGTTTTTCTCCATAGTAATTGGTATTAGAACTTCCCCAAGATTGGTGTTGGGTATTAAAATAGCCCATTACCAAAAATGGTTTAGAAAAGACTGATAAAAGATTATTAATTTCATAAAGGATATTCACAGTAGGAGGAGAATAATATACACATACTAAACAGATTTTATTTACAACGGCAGCAACGGCACATATATCGTCACTGAGACGGGGAAGAGGGAAAGATTGAAAGGACAAGTTATTTTTTACAAGTATGGCGACGCCGCCATACCCATCGCTTCTGTCTGTTCTAAGACATGCATAGCCAGGAACTTTAAATGAGAACCCTGGTTTAAGCCATGTCTCACTGAGAATGACTGCAAAGGGATTGCATTTATTCAATATATAGCACAAATCAGATTTTTTATTCACTATGCTGCGACTGTTCCACGGAACAATCTTGGATAGACTTGAATCCATTATTTATTTAAAATTAGATAAGTTAGACAACGTATCAATTACAGTGGCAACAATGGACGGTTCAATAATATTATTTTTAGATAAAGTATTGATTAACATAATAATTATATTTAAAATTTGACTTCATTATTTGTTTTATTTTGCAATGCAACCACCATTACCTGTCATCGAATCTTCATTATTAATAAGTTTTTGGTGAGCTGCCCGGTCATACCCCTTAGTTGTTTTTGGGGGGTCTCTAGGTTTTGAGAAAACAGTTTTTTTGTGTGATGTGTTAGGTGAATGGGGTGAAGAGCATAAAGTAGGTATATTATTGGCAAGTGAAGGAGCTGATGATTACCACATCTGCATATAGTTTTGAAACAAGGGGATGTAGCTGCGATGCTTCGGCATACGATACGCAACTATGGGCCATATAGTGCTTGATTGCTTTCTGTCTCTCAAACTCGTCTCTCAAACTCGGGACACTTTTTATTAATGGCGTAATGAACGCCACCGCAATGACAGCATTTACCATCTTCGTCTTGAATGCTACAAGTGTAGGCAGAATGTTTCTCCCAACACTTGAAGCACAGAGGGTTCGACCTACATTGTACCTTTGTATGGCCGAAACGACAACAATTGAAGCATTGTATTGTTGGGAATGTATACAATTCTACTGGCATAGAATTATAACAACAAAACACACGCTTCGGTAAAATTTGCCCGTCAAAGGTCAACGCGACTGTTTGAGATGGTTTCCAAACAGGGGTCGGTTCGTGAACTTTATAATTAAGACGCCTAACTTTGATTTGATAACTTTCCCGCATCCAGTAGGGACAGAAACATTTTCAATGATTTCATCAAGAGACTATTCGGTAGGGACGCCTTTAATAATTCCCATACGACACACGTTAATTGATGGAACAAATGCCTTCAATTTTTCCTTGGCCAAACAAGGGTCATTTATAAACGAGTTTGCATCTTGTTAATGTGAGAAGCTGAAAGAAATTCTGTTGCGACCAATGCGTTTTATTGAACCATTAATAATACTGTTAAACCTTCGTTTTTTTTTAAAAAGTGACCTAAAGTTATTGGGTGTAATGTTTGACGTAGATTCGTCATATCAAATATTTTTTGAATGTGTACCACATATGGAGACAAGTCTGTGGATTCGTACAAAGCCCTAGCAACCTGTGGCGCCTTCTGGGGGAGAACCGAATTTGAAGATATTCCAGTTTGGGGGCCATCCACAGAATGTGGAGTGGTTTCCAGATGATTTATAGCAGCTGTTGTTCGTAATGATTGGTTGTTTGCTGTTTTAGTAATTACTGAGTCATTTTCACAATGGCAGTGTGTATCTTTGTTGGTATCTGCTGTAGATTTATCATGTTTCCTTCAACAAGAGAAGGAAACATGATAAATCTACAGCAGCACAATGTTTGCACATCTTGCGTGGAGCCCTAGCCGTTTTACGCTCCGATCTAGTTATGGACGAGTCTGTGTCCATGCTGGACTCATTAATTATAACATTATACCCTACCGAGGGGACTGTGCCCCCAGATCGGGTGGTTCGTTGTCCAGTGGACAGAAAAAGGGATTATAATAAAAAAAACTTACCCTAATTACGAAGACTAATTACACAAATAATAAAATAACTACTCTAAGCAATATCTACTTAAATTTACACAACTAATCTCGACTTTAATTATTTTTTAACAAACCCGCCAGAAAAATCACGCCCGCCAAATTCGACGATTCCCGCGCTTTTTAAATTTTATTGTAAACGGCGGGCACAATATAGGCGCGTTGTGGTTGTGCCAAAGACTACTATAGTATACTGGCTAGGTTGTACCGATCAACGCCGCGTTTCTTTTTCTTCGGAATAGTTTGACAGGATGACATATTTGACGTTTGACACTTTTGGTCAACCATGACACTCACTTTTGTTCACAGGGCTGCGTTCAAAAATAACCAGAGTAGCATCGAGTTGCAACCCAGAGTCGTTTTTTTATAACTCGAGTAACTACCCTAGAGTTAACCCAACTAACTCCGAGCAGGGTAGGTTGGTGATGAAAGTTGCTTGGCATTGACAGTTGAACTCTACGTTCGCGTTCAAAAATGTGAGCTTAGAGTATCTACCCGATGACGTCATTAGAATTAACTCTAATCTCATTTTTGAACGCAGGGCTGCATGGAATTTTAATGTACTTCAAGGGGCTTACCATAACCTGATATAGCAGGACTGAAGTTGAACTGCCCGAAATTTTTGTACTGAGACTTCGTTATAGCAGGCCTGTAACTGGCCTGCTAAGTGACGTTTACGGAATCCGCTCAAGAAACATTCACCTTTTTTTTCGTATAGACTTTTCGTGCTTTGGCGTGCTATTTAGACGTGATTTAATGTCTGTAATGTCAAAATAAGCGATCTTCAAAGAGTTACTATTTAGAAGCTGAGTTAGAAGCACAATCAAAATTGTTTTGAGTATTAGTCTTAGTCGATGTCGCGTAGTGTAATAAGGGTTAGACAGGTCTAATTAAAAAAATAAAATAAGACAGTCTGAATATCGTGTACTGAATATCGCGTAGTGTAATAGGCCCTTTATTACACTATGCTACAAAGACTTAAGGCAGAATTCACCAATAAAACTAATCGCTTTTATCGTTTGGCTCGCATAATCGCGTTTAGCCGCTGACACTAGTGGCACTTGTCTGTATTTTTCTTTTGTTGTATTTTTACAAGTGACACTAGTGACAGCGGCTAAACGCGACTATGCGAGCCAAACGTTAAAACGCGATTAGTTTTATTGGTGAATTCTGCCCTAAAACTTTTTGAATATTGAGTGGTATACATAATATAATATATATTAGGTGCTTAAGTACCTACGTCTACTCATTCTGACTATAGAACCTTTTACTGTAGCATTTCTTCAAACCTGACTTTTTTAAATTGTTTATAATTGAGCAAGAAACTCTCTAATTAGTTTAAAAAATCTTCTAAAAAAATGTCTATATATTTTATATTTGTTTATTGTTTAAGAAGTAAAAACAAAAATTGTACCTTACACCTGCTCTTTAAAAACATTGTTGTCTAATTGTTAACTATTCATTAAAAACCCACTTTAAGTGTTTTTAACCTATGTTCTTTGAGATTTAGTATTAGCAGATTATAGTTAACAAAAAGTTTTTTTGTTACCGCGAAATTAATAGTTGCTATTGTACTTACAACTTACTCCTTTCAAATCTACCCTCAGAAACAGTTGTGCAGCTTTTATTGTTTCTTTTTTCATTTCAGCGTATTTTTTCGTTAATAATGTTTAATTTTCACTGTTATTAACATTAAAAACATAATTATGTAGAAAATATGTATGAAATTTTGAATAGTTTACCTAATATTTTTATTAACTAAATATGTGTTTACCTGTTTTAACCGAAACTAAAAAAACTGACCTGAAAAAATTAATAAAAACCTATTTATTTATTTGGATTTAGCATACGTGGTCAGCATTAGCAAACAAACCCACAACAGATGTACTGTAAACCATAAAACACATATTATTATGTATAATTAAAGCCAAAATAGAGTTGGCTCTACATTGGCTGTCTCTACCTGTCTCTACCATACATAAATAAATTGCAAAATTCTATCTAGTCTATGTTTCACGGCTGCTGACCGATCATGTTTTGAAGTGGGCAGAAGTTAAATGTGTTACTTTTGTGATGACTGTACGAGTTATTTGTAAGGTAATTACAAAAAAATATTGTTTTCACAACATCTTTGCATCTTCATTTATTATACAAAAACAATAAATTGAGTATCATGGCGTGTTCAGGCCACTAGACGACTGCCTAGGTGGCAATTTTCAGATGTCATAGTTTTTGTACAGTGTCTTCTTTTTACGTATTTAGCCTAATAATTGGGATTATTTAAATATTATTAAGTAGCAATAACATTATAGAATGCATGGATTTTACCTAAGCAAGTATAACTGTACGCCGAAATATTATTAAAAATTAAAAGAAAATAGTCGTACCTAGTAATTTTCCGCAAAAGATTAATTTTTCAAATTTCTGATGATTATTTTACCTTGATTATGGTACTATTGACTTTGGAATGTTATTTTTGACCACCGTGCTTTGTGATATCATTTATCATTAATTCTGTATAAACAATATTATTATAACCAAGCTGGTAGAGCAAGATAACATTGATTGGGTGTATCAGAAAATTAGTCGAGAAATAATTCATTGTATTTTATTGAAAAGCAATGGAGATAGCTTCACTTGAATGTATCCTTTACTTAATGGCTTATCTTATGGTTAACTTTTAAGCATTGTTTTATGTTATTATATCACATCAAAACAAAGTATTGTCACTGAAGTAATTCCCCATTACTCATACTTTTGTATTGGTATTTAATTATAATTGTAAGTAGCATTTATTACTAAAAGGTTTCATGTATATTTTTAATTATAATATTTACCAATTTAATTCAATTAGCTCATTAAAAGGCTCTCTGAGTGCCAAGTTTCAGTAAAAATAAAATAATAACATGCCTGACACCATAATGCTAATCAGGAAAATTCCAAGTGATATTTTATGAAATGAATTTATACTTATTTATTAAGAATAATGCTGAACAGATTTATTAGGACTGCAAACATAGAATTTGATTAAGAATAGGACAGGATATTTTTCATCACATAATAGGAGCCATGTGCAGAAGCTATATATAGCATAAGCATGATCACCTATGTTCCCAATTTGAGTCTCAGACCTCTTTGGAAGTGGGAATGAACTGTAATCCATGAAAAACTACACACAACAAGCTGGTGTAATGATTATTGTAAATGAGTCACATTCAATCTTAAATTTATCTATTAAAATACAGATTATGCTTTGCGAATTACATATACATTTGTACTACATTTTATCAAGCACATCACGATTGAACTAATCTGCTTATTGCACTATCTTGATGCTTATATTATTATTATAATTGCCTCTTGTTTGAAACTGAATTAAGTAAAAATTTAGTTTTATGTGTTGATTGGACAGGGGTGGTGGCTGACGTCAAACTGGCTACCGTTAATACTGTGACCATTGTTACCTTTAACTGAACAAGGAATCATTTGACTCAAGAACATATCATCGCCCACTTATAGTTTAGGAACTCTGTTGTTTTTCTCACTGTCATGAGACATATATCAACACTACAGTAATTAGTAATTTTTAACCCTGAAAACCAGTACATTTCCTCATTTATAACATTTTATTGAACTTGGCTTTCCTAATGACCCAATGCTTGCGAGCGTAATCCCACTTCTTCCCTTCATGATAGATTCTTTTAAATCCTGCAAACAGAAACAGAAAGCCCACATTGGGCTACAATGATTTTGATTGAGACAATGGTTTTTTCAAACTGACTAAAAATAGCATTTCTACCACTATAAATTTAAAAAGGGCCGTGC
This sequence comes from Mythimna pallens, assembly GCA_961205895.1. NCBI lineage: Eukaryota > Metazoa > Arthropoda > Insecta > Lepidoptera > Noctuidae > Mythimna > Mythimna pallens. Next base: position 6,703,220 of record OY540824.1, read on the forward strand.
TTAAGCCCGTGCTTAAGACGCATCAAATGAGTCTTTGTTCCGTTATTCATGTCTAGATCCATCAGGTACTTGCCATACAGTAAAAATAAGATTCTTTTGGATACATGCACTACACCCAGACTCTACCAATTTTTTGCAATGTCATCTAAGTTCATATATTTTCTATGTATAGTAGACATATAAACACAAAGTTCCTTATATACCATTGTCACCTATCACTGCCTCTTTTGGCCTTCTGTCTGAGGCCACCACATCAGTACCACGCCTGTAAAGTAATCCGTCTGTGACACCTGCTTTCCCTAATAGTTGGGAGGCCTATAATAAACAAGAAAAGAATTACTTAATATTGTTTAATTCTGTTTCTTAAGTTGCTGTATTTGGTCATTTTACTCTATGAGCTTGGCTTACTTGCAAACGGTACTTGCATTTGGTGTCAAGTTTGCCATAGATTCTCATTGTAATGCATTGAACCTTCTTTTTTGTGGCCTGGCGAAATCATAGCATAGCTTGTATAACTGCAGTTCTGGCTATCCAGCTCCAACATCAAACTGATTAACAAAAATAATAATCCACAACTTTCACACAACACTATCCTAATCCCAAACTAAGCAGAGCTTACTAAGCAAGTGATAAACATACTTATATATTTCTAAGAAAGTACATATTAAAGATAAATTACAACCAGACACGGAACAAATGATTGTGCTCACACAAACATTTATCTTGGGTAGGAATCAAACCCACGACCTCCGGCATAGCAGTCAGGGCCACTAACCACTAGACCAATGGGCCAGTCCAACAATACTATCTAGTATAGAAGCAGAGCAGTATCAACAATATGTATAAGGCTATCAAAATTCACCCTATATAATTATATTTATAGTTGGTTCATGCTGCAGCCAGGTCTCTTTTTCAGGCCATCTTCTTAACGAATAGTTGCACAAATACCATACTGTATGAACTAACTCCAACATCATACCCAAGGAAATTATCTAAAATAAAAGTACCTAAGACAAATCCTGAAACTTGGGGAAAGCCTTTGCGTAGCAGCGGGATAGTGTTGGCTAGAAAATCAGTAATTAAACAATCCTAAACAAGACGTGCGTTTCAGTGGATATCTTTCCGCTGTTATGATGATGACGTTGATGATGAAACACAATGGGTTTATCGTGTGTAGTTTAGGAGTTGGTACGACAAGCTCCCGGTTTTATCATCAAATCATACAGACTACACTTTATTTTTGAGTTGTGAAGTCATCAAATAATTTGTCCTGCTTTGGGTGGAACGAGAGTGTAAATTTTAGCGACTAATCTCCACCTGTGTTTCTTCTGTTATTGTTGTTCAGTTTCGAACAATCCCGAAGTCTGTAGCGGTGGAAATAGGTGCATTCAGAAACAGGAAACATGGCCAGAAAGCAAACTTGTGAACAAACTAAAGCTATTCTACGTATTTTTAATAACAATGGGTGCTAAGTAACTGGCTACTATAGCTAGTTAAAGTGAATACTTTCACATTAGGTTAGTTTTTAAATTGACATGCGTAGGAGTTGATTTTAGATTGACATGAACAGTTTTTCAGAAATGTAAGTTCGAATTTTTTGGTTACTTTGAAGCTATAAAAAAATAAAGGGATAAAATATAATGACCAGCAAAAATAACTTTGTAACCAATAACATCTATGACCTAATCATATCTCTATTCAAAGCTTACTGTCAGTCGTTATACACCAGTCAACTCTGGTACAGGTACACAAGAAGTGCGTTTAACACTCTTCGTGTACAATATAATAACGCCTTTAGAACTATGCCTAAGCTGCCCTGGCATGTGCTTTGAGAACAGAGTCACTGATTTTCATGGGCTCTTGAGAAGACACAAGGCATCTTTCCTGACTTGACTGACCCGGTGTAAAAATAGGATAGTATCTGAAGTGTTCCATGGTGTGTACCTGCTTAGGCATTGTTAATTTTATTGATTTATTAGTGCTATTCAATGGTAATGATAATAATTTTAATAATTTATTTATTAATGTAATTCAATACATTATCAATAATTTGATCAATGGTAATTAATGCCTGAAATAAACGATAAATAAATATAAAAATAACAAAAAAAATTAAACCATAATCAAAAAATAAAAACCAACCAATTTACTATTTTTAGGTATATAATGATTTATCTGCAAATAATTTACTTTTACAGGATAAAAAAATGTTTATGTAACATCTTTTATTGTGTACACAAATGTCATTTTAAATTTGTAAAATTTTTGGTTCTAATTTCACGCTAAAATGGGGATTTAATTTTAGTGATTATTTACTATTTTTGGCGATCATTTACTATTTTCTTGCTGTCACATTTTACTAAATCAGGTGCTCAGTTAAAAATAAGCCAAGAAATAATAATAATAATATTTTAAAGCTATTGCACAAACCAAATAAAGCAGAGCTTGTGCTATGAATATTTACTAGAAAACTGATAAACGTACTTAAATATATTTCCAAATAAAGTATGAAAATGCTGAATTGTCTGAAAAAATTTCCATCACGGAAGCGTTTAAACCAAAACACAAAGTGCGTTCATTAGCAGTCCCCTCTCCAAACGCAACATTGGTATTGCGAGCTGTTTCTACCGCGTTAGTTCCGCATCGGAACTCGTATTCAAAAATCAGTCGAATTTTCGAAGTATTCATCTTTCTTGTCTAAAGTTTCTTGCTGAATAAAAAAAAACCGAAAGTCGATAATCGAATGTTGCTCATTTTTTAAAAGAACTTCATAGGTGACCATGTGAAAAAAGTTTCACTCAAAAATCTTGTGAATTTCGGAAAATCCTCTCTTAGTGCTCGCCTATGTAATAAAAGGAAACCTTGTGCTAAATTTTATGCTTCTAGCTCGAGTAGTTTCAGCTATGCGTTGATATGTCAGTCAGTCAGTTTTTCCTTTAATATATATAGATTTATTAAACACAGACACAGAATATGATCGTGCTCATCACACATACATTTGTCTTGGGTGGAAATCGAACCCAACCACCACCTCTGGCATAGCAGTCGGGGCCACTACATACTAGACCAACAGGCCAGTCAAAATCATTTATCATCAGTCAAATCATTGTAATAGGGTGATTGCGCTGGTTTACAGTCCAGTTCCACTATTCGTCCATTTGACTAAACTGCTAGAAACACATGCGTAAAACTTGAACACAAACCCACCTTCCCGCGCAAGTTTGGTCTTTTTGCGATCCGTAATGTCTAAGCAAAAGTTCTACTAAGATGAAAATATGATTAGATAAATAGCTAATTTAAAAAAAATAACGTCAGTAGCCCCTACGCATCCGTGCTTTGAAAAAGCCATCGAGTTAGAAAAAAAAAATGCCGACGCGAAAAGTTCATGGCAAGTTTAATTACTGATAAAGCTATTTATGGAATATTTTTGGCACGTAATTATGTCTACTTATAAAAATAATAAATATAATTTAAAGTGTTTTGCATAGTTTTTTTTAGATTTGTTAGATAAATATAGTGGACTAATACTAGCATACCAAATATGCAAACTATTTGGTTTTCGTCCACATGGACGGAAACACAATCAGCTAGGTGAATATTTTTAATGATCATTTTACTTCAACAGACCTATAAAATACTGAATATTTTCTCTCAATATAATCTTTATTGCTATTAGGTTAGATATTTTAGTTTCCGTCCCCTCCTTTGTCAGTGACGCGCAAATAAAACAATATATAAAGGACGTGGACGAAAACTAAAAATAGCAAAAACTTATTTAAGTTTTCGTCCATAAACGAATACTGGGGTGGATGAAAATTAAGAAATAGTTATTCTTTTGAAATCTTAAAGGAAATAATTAAAGATAACAGCACACTCACTGTCATTGTGACACATATTTCTGACAGAAAAAGTTTTTATACATATATTTCTGACAGAAAAAGTAATACATACACACATATTTCCGACAGAAAAAGTAATATAATAAAGCGAGAGTCTTGTTTGTCTAAACGTGCTAATCTCTGAAACTACAAGCCGAATTGGAAAAATCTCTGTATGCAATAGCCAGGTTCATGACGAATACTATCTATAAGCTAAATAACATCACGCTACGACTCACGGAAGCGGAACAGTAACCAAAGATGCCGGGTGAAACCGCGGGGGACAGTTAGCTATAGCTAATAAAAAATAATACCTAAAAGATAAAGAGAGAATACACATACGCTACTATCAAATAGTAGATATGTTACTGATTAAGTAAAAGTATATATAACTAGCGGTCCCGGCAGACGTTGTTCTGCCCAAAAGCGGGATTTAGTAAAAAAAAAAAAATTACCCTACTCTACCCTACTCTACCCTACTCTACCCTACTCTACCCTACTCTACCCTACTCTACCCTACTCTACCCTACTCTACCCTACTCTACCCTACTCTACCCTACTCTACCCTACTCTACCCTACTCTACCCTACTCGTTAAAAAGTACCCTATGTCCGTCTCCTGGTTCTAAGCTACCTCCCCACCAATTTTCAGCCAAATCGGTTCAGCCGTTCTTGAGTTATAAACAGTGTAACTAACACGACTTTCTTTTATATATATAGATTGGTTTTTACTTAATAATTAGCCTACACTCCTTTTTCTACACTGTGGTCGAAAACTAGCTCACACTCGGACGGAAAACAATTTTTTTGGACGAAAACTATCGAAATCTCTACTTTTTCAAAAAAATTTTTATAAAAAAAGCCGTGAAAGTGATATATTGTCATGTGATGTTAACCTAAAGAAGACTATATAAGCAATAGAAACAAATACGATACATTTATGTAAAGGTACTTCAAGATATTTATTTCACATCACAAAGCTGGCAACTCCAATAATTGGACGAAAACCAGCGCAATGACCCTATAATGTTGTTGATGTGTAAATTGCTATGATCACAAGGCCCATCATCTTAGGCTATAAAAGGACGTCAACTTTGGAATGGAACATATTCGTGAGAAGGTGAAAAGGAACTCCATCCTTCCCCCTCATGCACCTCCGTTCATAAGGGGGTTCCTGGCCTTAAAAATTTGAAAAAGATAAGACGCAAAACCTTCTAAAATAAATTGTGACACAAATTATACATAAATGATATTTTTTTTGCGCGATCAACGTCATTTTTTAGGGTCAGAAAACCCGTATAACCTCCATACTTAGTACAAACCTATATTTTGACATTGAGAATGCTAACTCGAAAGTCGTAATAAATCTCATGTGCGCTTCATAAGGTATTCAAGATTCATCGTCGCAAAATCTGTTTTTCGTAAATACCTACCTCGCTTCCTGTGCTTTAAATGTATCATGATTATATGCATTTATGAAAAAAAATTGTAGAGCATTGGATTTGAATTGAACACTGCAAATTTTCCGTCAGCAATTTGTATACATATGTTTAACCGTCTTTGCGACAACAACAAAATTAAATTAAAGTTAAGGACCAGAAAAAGAAACATCAGTTTTCGTGTGCGAGTCCGACTAACAGTTGGCAGGTTTTTTTTTTTTTTTAAGAATTTGAACTAGCGTTTGTCTGCTATCCAACCTATGGAAAGCAGTGATAGCGAGGCGGACTAATTTATTAAGAGCCTATTCACTCTAGCCTTGAAGACAGTTATGTTATAATAGGACGGGAAGACGAGAAGTGGTTTTGTTTTAGCCAACACTAATAATAATAATCTTTATTTTGTACGTTTAACACACAGTAACAGTATTTAATGACATGAACTGATATAATAGTTGTACAAACACTGATCAATGGAAATAAAATAAACATTTGACTCCTAAACTAAGTAAAATAAATATTTGTATCTCAGGAGCCAGACACTGTCCCGTTGCTATGCTACAGCCTTCCCCAAAGCGTTAAAAGGAACTCGTCACCCACGCGTCTTCGATCGTCTAAGACTCTAGTTTGTTTTGCCACTTGTTTCTGGGCCTCGACGGCGTTTCTATACAAATATTGTTGATGTTATATAACTTATAGCCTCTCTCGATAAATGGGCTATTCAAAACTAAAAAAATAATTAAAACGAACTAGTAGTTACAGTTCTTCAGCCTACACACGCGAGCAAGCAAATCCACTCAATGTACAAGTGCGCACTTGCAGATGTTTTCTTCAAAGAATACTGAACTGTTTTTAAAAAACGGCACATCGTTTGAAAACCTGTAGAAAACTATACCGAAATTGCAAAATATTTAAGTTTTTCATTGATTTATACACTAAACACTAATTGAATTCTAATTTTTTTTTAAATCTTTTATTTAGAGTCTTCAGTGCACTCTGGGTGTCTATGCCAGCCTCATGGGATCAATCCCATTGTAGCATAATGGGCATCTTGCAAGCTTCGATAGCAGACTGCAAGCCACCCATTACCCTACTCTATCCCCAACTCACATCTTCAAATGTACCTCACTCTATACTCATATTCTCTGCCCCTCTCTATCTTTTCTCTCTTTCGTACATTCTTTTAGGAACTTGTAAATACTACAGAGTATTTGCTTCTTCAGACATTGGCTGGCTCAGAATCATATTGAATCCACCATTGTGGAGATCGATATTTGGTAACAGGCTCCTCCTCAGTTCGCGATACTGGTCACATTCCACCATCACATGAATTATATCTTCGGGCACCTGACATGTATCGCACAGTGGCGATGATTTAACCCCCATTAAATGATAAAATTTGTTTAGTGGAACATGACCAGCCCGCAACCTGAGAGCAGCAACCAATGTCTCCCTGGAGAGGCTGGCACATTCAAACCAAGGCACTGACCCTGGTGTGTCCTGCATGGTATAGTAGCAAGCGCCCTTAGTTTGTGAGCACTCTTCTTCTATTCCTCTCTACACACTCTTCTAACCTCTGGGATAATCTCCCAACCGTAGGGCTGATTCATTACATTCACGCCGTCATCCACTGCATTCCTCGCCAGCTGATCCACAATCTCATTCTCAAGCAAGCCAACATGGGAGGGTATCCACTGAAACTCGACACAAGTATTTTCTTGCTGCTATTCTAAATTAGAAAGCTTCTATGTCTGCTAGAAGTGCCTTAGAGTTTTGATGATCGGTCAGTCAGTGAGAGACAAAATTAAGAAACTTTGACCAGTTATAATCCTTAAACTACTGGTTCAAATTGAATGAAATTTGAAATATACCGTGTTTATACAATGCCTGCTTGGAAAAAAAAACAGGCTTCTAGTTGTATATACAACGAAGTTGGGCCCGAAAATAGCCTGAACTGTTTCGAGAAAAGGATGGTATGGCTATGCCACTTTTTTGCTCGCCTTGGTCGGGGCACTGCCGTGCCCTCTAATTTAGATACGATAAAAATGGCCATAATCATATGGAATATATAATTATTATATAATATAAGTGTGTTAAAAACGTAATTTATTAAATTTCCTAAACAATAATTAACTGTCTACTTGTCAAGATATTTGTGAGAAATGATTTTATGACTTGAAGATTTTTTTCGTGTGTGAACATCAATGACATTGGTTAAGGAATATATTGTGGGAAAAAGTGGACCACAGTCACTGACCAGTTTGCTGAAGATTTGAACGAGATCACGTAAATTTAACTAAACATCAGCGAGCTTCCGTGTTGTTTACCGATTGCAGAGGGAGCCCTACGATTTTAATGAAATGAGGCATCAACCGACGATTATTTCAGTATGCATTATACAAGTGCATCTTGGTGGGTTACAGGATATGGGAACAAAGATTTTGAACTTTGGTTTGGGTGGCTAAAGTGGGTAGTTATATAGGTTTATAACTAAAGCTATAGCCGTGTGTACTACAGTGCATCTCTTCTCGTCTTTCCATTATATTAATTGTTTAATCATTTGTTTCAGAATGCCAATACAGGCGCCTCAATGGACGGATTATTTGAACTGTCCAGTGTGCTGCCGCGAATTCGGCGCGCCGCCCCGCAGTCCCATTAGCCTCGGATGTGGCCATACACTATGTAGACACTGCCTAAAACACCTCCATAGAAAACAATGTCCGTTCGACCAGGTTAGTAGACTTACGTACCTAACTACAACGTGTACAGGACTAGCTGACCCGTCCAACATATTTGACGTAAAAAACATTATTAATCAATATCAAATGTAGTCCAAAAAGCCCAGCCCACTCAGAAATAATGTAGCTTTCTACTGGTGAAAGAATTTCTAAAATCGGTTTGGTGGTTTTGGACATTAATTTTCCTACAAATAATAAAAAAAAACAAACTACACACTTTGACTCTCAAACCAATCAATCCACCTTTTACAATCATTTTAATTTTTAGTTCGGTCGTTTATCGATCGTCTTTAACAATCGTCTTTTATTTGCCAATTGTGTTTTGTTTTTATTATTTACTAGCTTTTGCCCGCGGCTTCGCTCCCGTCAACTGACTACTCTACCCTACTCTACCCTACTCTACCCTACTCTACCCTACTCTACCCTACTCTACCCTACTCTACCCCACTTTACCCTACTCGATAAAAAGTACCCTATGTCCGTCTCCTGGTTCTAAGCTACCTCCCCACCAATTTTCAGCCAAATCGGTTCAGCCGTTCTTGAGTTATAAACAGTGTAACTAACACGACTTTCTTTTATATATATAGATTATTTTTGTACCCCTTTACGTACAATGGTTTATTATTATAATTTAGCCGATCAACATCATACCGTCGCGCCGTGGCTCTGTCTTATACACGTGCCCCAGCATTTTGCTGAGCTCTGACCGTTTTGCGCGGATGTGATACATATCTTCCCAATATAAAGAGTTGTTATTTTTATTTTTATTAATTATGGTATGCGCCATGTTTGAACTCTTTCTTTTCATCGACATATTTATTTGCATAATACAAGTATAAAACCCCTAAAAACCTTTATATAATATTCGTGAAGATACAGTTAAGTAAAAAAAAATAAAAAAATATGGGATTGTTTAAGAAACATCAATCGTAACTGGAAACAATGTTCAAATACATAGTCGTAGTTTCAGGACCGCAACTCTCCGCGTTTTCAGCAACACAAAAACGTTACACAAAAATCTTGCACAAGTTTTTGTTATCTTAAATACGAGGTTTACTATGCTAATGCAGTTATTTTACCTAAAGACGTGTATTCATGTTTCGGAAATCCCGGTGGCGACAACTTACAGACATCCGTTGCTAGGTCGATCATGCAGTCTGGCTCCTTAGTATATGGATAAAAAACTCAAAATACACTACGAAAAAATACATTGGGTACACGATAGAGATAGTAGTTTTGTTTTCTTTATTTAACCATCAAAAGTACTTTCAAATATAAATGACATTTTTTTTAATGCTGTTCTATAGATGCTAAACAGCACAGCATTTAATCATTAATAACAGTTTATAGTATTGTGTAAATGCTATGAGGTAAAGGGTTCCGAAATTCCAACCGAATTTTCACTGTATGCCGTACAGTGAAAATTCGGTTGGAATTTCACTGTACGGCATAAAATGGGCGAATAAACGAACCTGTACATAATGTATGTGTCTGTCTTAAGACAAAAATGCTCGTACTCTGAACTAGCAACAGAAGAGGGCGAACAATTGCGAGACCATGGAGAAAATCCGACTGTGGGGAGGTATAATTTGAGGGAATAATAATTCTTCTCTCATAATACGAGTATCTCAGTATTTTTTCAAATTTCAAGCAGTAAACTCGCTGTTGAAGTTGGTAGACGGACTCATACGGCTCTTTTTTTCTGTGTGTCTGACGATTGCAAAGTGGAATCGGTGTACGGTGTACGTATTATAATTTCAACGTCAAGGCCAGTTTAAAAAGAAATCGATTTTAAAGTCGTCTTTTGTCACGCTATTTTACAAAGGATTCACGCACTGCTTAGCGATGGACGACGACGATAATCATCCGCTGCTACATGAATATCTGTATATATGGGCCAGTTTTCAAGTATGGGTGTTCGATTCCCGCAGCAAGCGTATTTTAAACGAATTTGTACATGTAAGTATTTAATTCTTCAAGAAGCTAGAACGATCGTGTAAAAAGAAAATTTAGATAAGTAGCTGTTTTTTATCTGCGAAAGAAGTTCCTGACATGTGAAGAAAACCCTTGCTAGCGGTACAAAGACGACTTTATTTGTTCTTGTTTTTCCACGTCTTCAACTTTCTCGCGCGTTTCTCTTGCTCCGAAATGTTATAGATAAAACCGAATGTGGCTTCATAAAAAATATATGTACCTACTTTTTTCGTTACCGTTTCATGTATTTATATATATGTTGATATAAAATTGACCATTTAATTTTAACTCAGCATACGGACGAATAAAAAAAAATATATATATATAAACTTGTGTTTGACTGCGATCCCACTTGATGGTACTGCAGCGCTGCATTCGTAATTTTTTTTCGTAAAAATATATATTTAGCATAATTATAATTTACTTGCTTTTATGTACGACGGCTGCGTGAAATATCTTTATTCACAAAGATGGACACACACATTCCATGGAGTTGCTTTCTATCATTGATTGAAATATTTTTTCTAATTGTGTACCAAGGTATAGCGAGGTTGTTGTGTTAACTAAGAAGTCACCAACGGCTTCCCACGCGTCTATTACGCTAAAACATAAAACTGCCCCCGAACCAACCTGACCTCGCAACAGACTAAATCCAATAACTATTAGTAGAGCACGATTGCTTAAAAACAACAACCGACTTCAGTACGAAGAAAACACTAAAAAGTACAAAATAACTATACATTTTGGGAGTCGGTACTCCTGGTTGGGTCTTCGTTATTAATCACCGACTTCCAAAACATACAAAAAAAACAATGTATCTTTGGTGTTCCTTTTTTGTATTGAAGTTGGTACTTGAGAGAACTTGTATATTTTTGTAAAATAAGGTTTTTTTATTTGGGTTTGGGTCCATAGGACCACCTGGAAAGACCAAACAAACAAAAAAAAATCGGTTTTGGTCCGGGGGGTGTATACGAGCAGTGTTGGGCAATATGTAATCTACATAACGACTACATATTGTATTTAATAATCACAACTACAAATTACATTAAAAATCTTAAAAAGTAGTTAAACATTTTGATTACTAACTACAAATTGTAGTTGCAATCACAATTACGATTATTTTATAACTAAACATTTAAAAGTTGATTTTTATTACTTGTCAATCAACGCAATAAAAATATGTACGTGTAGGTTGTGTAGTCAGGATGTCTGGATCACTATTTTTTGCACATATGGCGAGATATAATTATGACGTTTAGAAAATACCAAAAAGCACTACCTTTAAGCTATTTGGTTCCTAACGTCAAATACTTAGTACCTCTATTTTCAGCGAGAAAACACGTGAAAAAAGTGTCCAGACATTCCGATATCATGATGTCTGGATCATTATTTTTTCCTTAGTTCTAGACAACACAGCTAATTTATCTTTTTATAAATATTTATTACCTAGTAAAAAAAATGGACATCCTGACGTCAGAGTATCTGGCCACTTTCTTCACGCGTTTTCTCGTTGTCAATAAAGGTACAAAATATTTGAAGGTAGTTACCAAATTGTAGCAAAAGATAGTAAATATTGGTATTTTCTAAAGATCAGATATCGCTAGTGGCCCAGGGGTTCTGACACTTATAAATTTTAGAGCTAGATTCAGTTTTGATAAATGAGTAATTCCAACGCATTACACGTTTGTTTAATTGCAAAATATAAGTTCTAAGTACTGAAATAATCAGTAATTATAACTACTAGATTACAGCAATAAAATTAACAACTACTTCATGTAGTTTGATTAATGTAGTTAAGTTACGTGTAATAACTACATGTAATCAAACCACTTGTCGTTAACTACTTTTAATCTTAATTTGTAATGTGATTAAAAATAGTAGTCAACTGTGTACGAGTAATTAAAACATATATAAGCAAAAAGATTCAGACAAATTGAGAATCTCCTTTTTGAAGTCGATTAAAAAGAGCGTCATCAAAAATTCACGGCTCGAGCTATTCAAGCAACGTCGAAAACTTGCAGATTTAAATAAAAAATCTATTTCTATCAGCTGCAATAGCTAGCGAGGCTTATTAGATTAAGTTTCCTCGAACAGATTTTATATGAAGAGTGGCGGCTAAAACGTTATTATAGAAAAAGGCTATCTTCGATAAGAAATTCCCAGTTCTCTCATTTTTATATGACAATGCACCATAATTGGCATCGGGGCGGAGGATCTATTGAGATCAGCGAAGAATTGGGTCAGCGCAGCGGCTCTACTCTCAGTAACGTATTCGTCAGCGTTTTGTGCAGTTTAGTTGTTCAACACGTTCGTAACCGTTGCTGACGACTCATTTTGATAAGTTTATCCTCTGTGCTGCCGGCATTCTGTTGGTTGCTGGCTCCCTGGGCCGGTTGTCCGATGTGTTCGATTTAGCTCGCACGCGGCGTATCTAGGGTGCTAAGCGTGAAGAGAGCACGGCATGACGATATGTCATGAAGACATGCTTAGTCTGCCCCTTTGTATTGAAGTACGTACTTGTTGACATCATAACCTTGATTGTGTATTCGGATGAAACCGGTGCTTATTCCACGGCTCCTTTTTCGCCATCCCCTAAAAATATTGTAGCCCAAAATTCAGCGCAGATTATGGTAATTAATGAGTTATCTTGACTAGAGATTCATTTTTAAGTAGTTATTCATGGCTTATTTTTCACCTACTAACCACCACCAACTTTTTCCCCGTGACTGCACTCCTATACCCCGCAGAAGCCGTGCATTCAAATGACACTTAGCGATAGTTCTCTAAAGAAATTATAAATGAGTAAACAATCTAATTCACTTCTTTAGTACATTTATACGACTAAGATACCAAGAAATCAAGTGTTAAAGGATATTCAAATTGGGGTTATTGTAAACTCGCCACTGTGTCGTTTTGCCACAAAAAATTATGTGTAAACTCGCCACACTTGTTTTCTACGTACATACTGTAGAAAAAACAAACACAGGATTTACATTTCGGGGAGTGCGCGCACCAAGTCCATTCCATCCATCACGTTCGGATCACTAGACGTACAAACTTAGTGGTCAAACGCGAGCCTTTACACAAAAAACTTTTAATATGTTTTCAGATTATTGATGTAACCAAATGGTTAACTAACCTGGGTTTGAAGCATGTTTCATGTTAAAATTATGTAAGAGCTAGAACTTTGCTTGCTAACGCTACTTTTTTAAAAACTAGCATAAAATGAAGATGTGTGACGAGTTTACACCAACTTGTATCTACCTATTATTGTGACGAATTTACAATATATTTATGCAATTTACAAAGTGGCAAATCGCACTGTGGCGAACTATTACATTAAAAAGTCTAATCGTTATTCAAATGTGCTTTTTTCTTAAAAAAAAACCTCAAAACCACTCCATTTTCAAATTTATAATCGGACGGTAATCAGTATTCGGAAATCAGATATCGGTACATACATACATTTCTACACTATCTTCAAAAGTTTGGTTTACATAAATTAACCTATTGAGTAGCGTAATTATAATAGGTTAATAAATTAAAACATCGCCGACAATATACAAAAATTTATACAAAAATATAATATACAACCGACTTAAATGTAAAAAAAAGTACTGAAAATTGCAAAATATCTATAATTTCGGAAGTCGGTGTTTCTATAATAGTTTTCTCTTTTCGTTATTTAACACCGACTTCCGAAATTCTAACCGTAAACCTATTTTAATAACGTCCTACTGTCTGTGAAACTATAAGGATGTTTTTTTTTAATGCTAAATACAAAAACTAACAATTCGACATAAGAAAAAATATAACCCTTCTTGGCAGATTTGCAAACAATATACCTACTACAGCGGGAAAAGGCGCGTAAAAACTGGACAATAGATCAAAGAGAAAACGTTCTTTGCTGAGATGAAAGCATATTTGTACGCCGGCCGGTCAAAAGAATTTAGTAGGCTTCAGACAGTAGGTACCGAAACATGATGGCGGCAATGTCATGGTTTGTGGTTGTTATGGCAACAGTAAACCCGCAAATCTTGTGAGGATAACCAGAAAATAAAGACGGAAAGTCTTTTGAAAATTCCAAGGTCTGATCGAAATCCAGTCTCAGTCCTGGTTGGTAGCGATCCCATACGTTACAGATAGCTCATCGCATCTCACCTATTGCTACCTGTCTCCGAGATTCTCTCTTGAAGTAAGCAACCGCTTTGGTTGCGGTTTCCATGTCCATATGACGGTGACGGCAATAACCATAATTAACACAGAAATCGTTAACGAAAGTCACGTTTTGCAACAATGTTTAGAGTCGGACTGAGAACAAAATTAATAGAATTTGTATATTACATGTTTTTTAAGCAATTCACCTTTTTCTGCCTACCCACTTGAAGCATTGCTGGAATAGTCGCTTGATACATTGAAAAAGACTCATAAACATGCCAACGATACAATGATCTAATGCTTTATTTTGCTTGTGATTTACCTATTGAGTTATTATTAGACAAAATTCGTAATTAACTTATGGTGGGCTCTATTTTGATTTGATAGTTAAGTTAGTTGTTCTAATCGATTTGAAGTCTTTTCATCCCTGCATTTTATTTGCTGTACCTACCTTTACCTTTTTCTATGAAGATTTTATGAATGTGATGATAATATAAGATTACAATGTATTCTAAGTGATATTTTCTACTTCACCCCAACATAAGATACAAAATAAAGTCAGTTTTAATTGTTACCTACTTATTGACATCAATTTAGGGTTTATTTCCATATTTATGTCGACCGAGTCGAATGTAACAGAGGAAGTGTTTTTCTAAGGGAATTACAGGCCTTACTTATTATTATTAAATACTGAATGTATTCTTCCGCCTGCAGACAGTCATCCAGGTGGACCCCGAAGAGCTGGTGGTGAACACCGCGCTCCTCCAGCTCGCGGGGTACACGCCGCCGGCGCAGCCGTACCACCCACCTTCCATTCAGGCGCTTCCAGATCATGACAAACAGGCGTACGACTGCATCGTCAAGTGTATGGAACATCTCGCGGTCTACCTCAAATACTGTGGCAATGGTGAGTAAATAAATCTATATGAATAACTAGCTTCTGCCGGCGGCTTCGCCCGCGTCAAAGTAGGTTTCTCCTTACAAACTTTGGACTCCCGTTTCATCACCTTAGCGGGTGAATTTTGCAAAATCCTCTCTTAGTGCTCGCTTACGTCATAAAAGGAAACCTGATGTAAAATTTCACGTTCCTAGTCCCAGTAGTTTCGGCTGTGCGTTGATATGTCAGTCAGTCAGTTTCTCCTTTTATATATATAGATAGGAGAAATTGACTGACTGACATATTAACGCACAGCTGAAACTACTAGGACTAGGTGCATGAAATTTTGCACAAGGTTTCCTTTTATGACGTTTAAAGTCAAACTCAATCAACATTGGTCTGAAAGCCAGTCAAAACTACAAATTCTCAATTTAGTAACAGGTACCAAGAGCCGTACTTCTAAAATCTGTCTGGAATTATCTACGTATTAACGTAATTTGTTACGTATTGGAAGCCCTAGTCTATATGGCTTAACTATTATCCAGTATCCATATAAACTCGTAACTCGAACCTGTGAACCACCGACACAAAAGATGGACTTCAGCCGGTTTATCTCGTATATTCCAAACGGATGGACCGACTGTATTCAAGTATAGTAATTTTACTAGAATGTAAATTAATTATATACCCTATTGACACGTCCTAGTTTCAGACGAGTGTTATAAATCTTTGATATGCTCAGATTTTTCTTTCTACTATAAAATGCATGTACCTTCCTAATAAATCACTCTGCTTATTGTTGAAAACCGCATGAAAATCCTTTCAATAGTTTGTGTTAAGTTTATCGCGAACAGACAGAATAGATACTGTTATGAACGTGAGTAATTAAATGCCGGTTTACTAGCAGAGAACTTTATTCACCACAAAACAATAACAAATTTGTCCAATCAACAAATAACCAATCACTTCTAGAGTCCGTTTCGGTATCGCATAGGTCGTTAGGTAATATCACTTCATCACACTTAGGTATCGCACTTGTGTCGCTGTCGCAATCAAACTGTAATTAAACGCAGAACCAGGAAAATTCTAGATAAAAACGTTTCAAGGCCATTCCAGAACAATACAGTCGCATCGTGGTGCAATAAATCACTATTATTATTAACTTAACTTGTATGATGGACACTCGCGACTTCATGCGATTTTCAACTCTATTGATAAATGCGGAAAGTTCAAATTCCATTATCAACCGACAAATAACAAAAGTACTTCCGTCATAAGTAGTTGGCTCTATAGAATTAGCTAGATCTTGGTACGTACTTCTAGAAATTTCGCTCAGCAATGCGATTTAATTATTTGATGCTACTCTTGATTTCATCAAAGATATGGCGTGTTCAAGTTTCACGGCGTAACAATACGGTGGGGTACTGTCGCAGCCGTATCTTATAACACGCCGAATTACAAGCTGGCGCGCCGGATTGAAAACGTCGCCGTAATGTATACGGCTACCTCGCGTTCGTATCCTATTCGTATTCCTATCTGTTTACGTTTTGCTGGTCAAATATAGTTAGAGATAGTATAAGACGGAGAGGTTGGGAGGAAAAACGAATGGCTTTTGCCCAGCTATGGGACACATTATGTTAGCAAAGAAATGTAATTTCGTAATATAATGTAATATAATAGCTTCATCTAACACGTTTTCTTTGACTATAAAATAACAGTAAAATTCTGGATTTCTAAGGATTCTTGCAAACAAAACTTCAGAGCTTCTTTTATTCCTATTAATAAACTTTGTAAGAACCAGTTTGCCTCCACACAATATACTTTAAGAAAATTCCAGACGGCCGAGAAACTTTTCAACTTCAGACATGAAGAAACCCAATGAATGACTTTGATCTGGTTAAGGAATGATTTTGTCATTACTGCTGGTACTTACTGTATATTTTGCGATTTTATATTATATACCCTGTGCGACATATCAAATGAAATATTTTTTATTTATTTATTTAGAATATAGATGAAAAATACTATTCCCCTCTCTTAGCTTAGCTTAACCAACCTTGTAATGTTCCCACTGCTAGGACACAGGCCTTCACTCTTGGAGAGGGAATGGGCCCTAATCCACCACGCAGGCCCCAAAGGCGAATTGGTGGATGTCATATGTCTTCGAATTTTGGTTCTAGGACATGTCGGTTTGCTCACGATGTTTTCTATTACCATTTCGAGAGCAGTGGTGAATAAAAATTAATTACACAAAATAATACACCTGGCTGGGTTCGAACCCGCGACCTACAACTCGTAAGTCAGACTCACTGGGTAGTGAGTTAAAAGTTTTGATGTGGTTCACAGGAAAAGCTATGAGAAAACGTATGTTCTTTTTAAACATGATAAAAATAAAATGTTTTGTTCTGAATCTTCAGCGCGCTAGTACGACTCATACGGACCAGTTGGTTTTTTCGACTATTTGTACTCGTATACATATATATTTAGTACCTAGAATCTACAAAACAATTACAATCCTATAACTATTATGGAGATCAAATAGGCTGTCGCTCCATGTAAAATACTGATATACAGCTTCATCCCGATTGATGAAAAGGCTAGGCAGAGATTGAATGGGTCATGGCCCATATGCGAAATAACTTTAATTTCGGAAGTCGGTGTTAAATAACGAAGAGACAAAACTTATATAGAAACACCGACTCCCGAAATTAAAGTTATTTTGAACTTTTCAGTGTTTTTTTTTACATTGTAGTCGGTTGTATTTTTTTTGTAAAAAGTTTTTTTATTTTATTTTCTGAGTCAATTCCGAAGCTTGAGAAAGTCTAAAGTACTAATTGAATTAATACACAAAAAATACAAGCCTGTACCTAGGCAACTTGCTAGGCTGTACAAGCTTGTATAAATACTACAAATCTCGGCGCGCGAGCGTGATGCCGAATATTAAGCTAGAACTACATTAGACCGACGCACACGTGTAACACGCCTGATTTGTACGTAGCACAACATCGCGTGGCGTGGATCAAGTGTAGCTCTAAAATCTAGTTTCCATATTAAATGTATGGAGACCGACGCGCCCAGATTGGCGTGTGTGGCACACGTGCGCGAAGTGTAGTTCTAGCATTATTGGGCGACTGAATTTGCGACGCTCGTACACCGGCAGAATTATGGTCTTTTTTAAATATTTGTTAAAAATTGATAGAGCAATTTTAATCTAAATTTGAAATTGTATATTTTAATGGAATGTTCTCCTTTTAGAATAAGCTATTATTTTAATTATAAAAGAAATTTAAATCAGTGCAAATAATCATTTTAATTACCCATAATTTCTTAATAATTTGAAATTGTTTTTATTTTAATTTTCGTAATTAGTAAACTAAGTTATTCAATAGTTATTTCTAAGTCATTGCTATAACTATTTTGTTGAGGATCTCAGCTACTGGCTTGTATTTTTTGTTTATTAATTGTATTATTTGTTTAGACGTTCTCAAGCTTTGAAATTGACTCTGAAAGTAGAATTTAAAAAACTCTATTTATTACTCGTACCTAAGTGAATATAGTGCAGAAGCGTGCTATTATTTTAAATAAAATCCTGTTTAACTATTTAGACAAGAATATTAACTAATGTTATTGGTAATTCACATGTTTTGTACAATAAATCATTATAGGGTAAAAGGGTTTGGAAATCATGGTTTTAGGGCCAAATAACGCATAATTTGGAGTTAACGCTCTTAACGTAAGACAAACTCGCACTAGGCACTTTGAACTCGTCGTATTAGGTGTTCAAGAACTGGAATAAGCTAGCCATGACGCCTAAGACGAAGTTTTAATAACGATGTTGAAAATCAATTGAGAGGAGGCCTGTTTTTTGGATTTGTACATTGGACAGTACATTTAGACTAGAACAAAATAGTGTTAAAAAATCTTTTTTAAAAACAAGCTTCTAAAAAATGGCCGCCATATTGGATTGATTGTGACGTAGATTTTTCATAGACTTTTCACAACAAACCCTTTTAAGGCGTATAGTCCCTTGAACATCTAGCCGGAGTTAAACGCACACAGACTCGTACTTCCGCCTAGCCGACAGTATAATGTTCCCACTGCGCGACGTTAGTGACGACGCGAGTGTCCATGGAGTTCCTTGAACGTTCTTCTCCATAGAGATCCGCGCTTTGGCTCCCCCTTAGAGGGTGAATTTTGGAAAATCCTTCCTTAATGCTTTCATACGTCATAAAAAGAAACATGGTGCAAAATTTCATGGTCCTAGGCCCTGCAGTTTCGGCTCTGCGTTGATATATCAGTCAGTCAGTTTCTCCTTTTATATATATAGGTAAATGTTTCTGATTTCTGAATAAGTATTTATGTGTAATCAATCTGTTTTTACCTAGTCTAAGTTGAGCTTTTATGTTATTGTGGCAGTCAACAACACAATGGCCGGCAGCCGGTTGTCGCGGCCCATGCAGCGCAAGCTGGTGATGCTGCTGCAGTGCGCCATCACGGACGAGGAGGGGCGCGGCAGAGCGGCGCGCGCCGCTCGCTCTCTCGGTGAGCGCACCGTCACCGAGCTCATACTGCAGCATCAGGTACGCCAGCACTTCCAGCAAACATCGTTTATGTACTGTATTCGTATTTGAATTCAGAGATCCATCCGAATTGGACAAATTCCGAATTTGAATTTTGATATAATGCGCAATTCTAAAGTATTACTGCGAAAATTTCTCGAATTCGGATCTTATGCAGTGCGGAACCGCTCTTACGCCATGTTTCCACATGCAAGTAACTGCAAGCATTAGCAAGATTTAGAATAAATATCACAATAAAATAACATGATAAACAAAACTTACAACACGTAATGACGTTTGGCATTTGATGGATGGCTGGGTTGGGTTACCATATAAAGACTTTAATGTTAATTTCTCTTTACGTCACAACCATTCTTTTATCGCACAGAGTCTAGTTCTATTCAAATTTAATGGCCGCTTGGAACTCCAGGCGAGTCGCTGTGCAGTAGTGAATTTATGTCACAGCTGCAGTGACCGGTGGTGTATTGCGGTGTGAGTAGCTGACTTCACAGCTGCCATTAAGTATGAATCGAATAATACTTCCAACGTTTTACCTATGCTACTCGGTGGTATCATATCGGTGAGACTCTGGTAGTACGGCAAGACGCGGTCATAGAGATGCCTACATGAAAGGAATTATAAACTTTGGACTTTGTAAAAGATAATATTTTATATTTAACACAGAAATGCAGTTAGCGATCATTACTGTTACATTACAATTTTGATTGTGATGACAGTTTAGACATTACAATAAGGTTAGAATGGTACTTCAAATATTATATGATGTCCGTCAGACTGCTTACCAAATGATAACTCACCTTCTTTACATGGATGACCTGAAACTTTTTGCCCCCAACAATCTGCAACTGATGGAGCTACTGAATGTAACTGAAACCTTCAGTAGTGCCATCAGGATCGAGTTTGGTGTGGACAAATGTGCGGTCATGCATGTAAAGCGAGGGGAGGTTGTGGAATCCGTGGGCACTCAACTCACGGATTCCATAAACCTGAGATCCCTCTCTCCAACCGAAACCTATAAGTATTTGGGTATGTCGGAAGCTCTAGGCATCAATATCACTCACATGAAGCAATCGTTGCAGGCGCGTTTCTTTGGACGCCTGAAGAAGGTATTCAATAGCCTTCTTTCAGGCGGAAACAAGGTGCGCGCCTTCAACGGTTGGGTCATGCCGGTATTGATGTACTCTTTCGGCGTACTCAAATGGACTCAAATGGACTCAAACAGAACTTGACGCCCTGGATAGGAGGGTCCGCACACTGCTGACTGCATACCGAATGCATCACCTACGATCGTCGGTGATGAGATTGTATATCCCGCGGAAGTTTGGGGGTCGAGGTTTTTTAAATGCTAAGACCCTACACAACCGCGAGGTATGCAGTCTCAGGGAATATTTCCTAGCTGCCGACGTGGGTATGCATCGAGATGTAGTGGCAGTGGACAAAGGACTCACCCCGCTCGCCCTGGCTAATGATAACTGACGCAAACCAGTAGTGCTTGACACTAACGATCGCAGGGAAGTATGGCAGAGCAAGGAACTTCACGGACGCTTTTTCCGGGCCCTTCACAGGCCCGATGTAGACCAATTGGCGTCCGTAGCCTGGCTGCGTTCCGGTAACCTCTTTGGGGAAACCGAAGGTTTTGTCTGTGCAATTATGGACGAAGTTATCATGACGAATAACTACCGGAGATTTATTGTGAAGGACGGCACGGTTGACATCTGTCGGGCATGTCACCGTCCGGGAGAATCAATTCGTCACATTATCTCTGGTTGTTCTCGTCTAGCTAACGCAGAGTACTTGCATAGACACAACCTTGTAGCCAGGATTATCCATCAGCAACTTGCTTTGAAATACTCTCTTGTGGAATCGGAAGTGCCGTACTACAGGTATGAGCCCGACCCAGTTCTTGATAATGGTCATATCACTTTGTACTGGGATCGGTCCATCACCACTGACAGGACTATTGTAGCCAATAAGCCTGATATAGTGGTGGTGGACCAAAGCGAGAGGCGTGCAATGATTGTTGACATATCCGTTCCGCGTGACAAGAACCTCGTGAAAGCCGAGAAAGATAAACAAATCAAGTATATCGACTTGGCTTGCGAGGTTGTCGACATGTGGGATGTGGACTCGGCGATCATTGTGCCGATAATCATGTCGGACAATGGCTTAATAGCCAAGAGCCTCGACCAACACCTTAGGAGGCTCGCGTTAGGCGGCTGGATCAAGGGCTTGATTCAGAAAGCGGTACTCCTGGACACGGCTCGCATTGTTAGGAGGTTCCTTTCTCTGGAGCCCTGACCGCCGGTAGCTTGGACCCTATTCCCGATACCGGTGGGGTACTATTTTTTATATTTCTAAATGTTTTTTTTTTTTTGTATGATTTTGTTTAAAAAAAATATTTAAAAATGTATTTTATATGTGTTTATAAAGAATAATAATATAATAATAATATAATATTCCACAACTATCACACAACGCCGTCTAGTCCCAAGCTAAGCAGAGCTTGTGTTATGGGTACTAGACAATGATGATTAACAAATGCCAATATCAAAAATTATACCTTTGATTTCGTCACAAACGACAAAATATATGGTTGCGACCCAATTCAATCTCAACACTTGAAATGCGTCACGTGAACGGTTGTGTTGTTTGCAGAACCCGCAGCAGCTGAGCGCGAACTTGTGGGCGGCGGTGCGCGCGCGCGGCTGCCAGTTCCTGGGCCCTGCCATGCAAGAGGAGGTCTTGAAGCTGGTGCTGCTCGCTTTAGAAGACGGCTCCGCACTCTCGAGAAAGGTGAAGGCGTTTTACTCATGTTTTCTGAATTACTGTTATGTTTATCAATTTATTAACGATGATTGTATTGGTTTCCTTTACAGGTGTTAGTGATGTTTGTAGTCCAAAGACTGGAGCCTCATTTTCCACAGGCTTCGAAAACTAGCATAGGCCATGTCGTCCAGCTCCTATACAGAGCTTCTTGTTTTAAGGTAAGAATTAAATCTATAATAATAATAATGTAAAGAGGTAAAATTTCTAATTTTATATGTAGTTGGTAATCTCTGAAATTACTTAACCAATTCTGATAATTGTTTTACTAGTATATAGCTGCACTATCCCTGAGGTTTATAGTACCCTATTAATTTTATACCACATGAAGTCACTGACAGAAATATTCAATAAAATAAAAAATAAATAATATATAATTAATATGTAATATTTTGTTGATAATATAAAATCAATATTTGTTTAAAACATTAACAAACCAGTTCTCGACATTACTCATGATCTCTTAGTGCTTGCCTACAGCATGAAGGAAAACCTTGTGCAAAAATTTCATGTTCATAGTCTCGGTAGTGTCGACTGTGCGTTGATATGTGAGTTAGTCAGTTTCTCTTTTTATATATATGTAGCGACATCTATGGCGTCACATAAGAACTAATCCTGCATCACGCAATCAAAGTTCTCCGCGCGATTAGAACATATAGAACAGCCCGAAATAACACCCGACTGGCCGGAGGATCCTCCCTTTTCAAAGAAGTTTTGTGGGACTTTACTTGCTGTTCCACAAGCCTCTAAACTGGTGACTCTCGCTTTTAAGCTTCCTCAAGCTTTCGAGCAGCGAGCCATACAGCCAGCACCCACGGCTTTAAAGGGTATCCTGACTACCAGCATGCCTACCTGGTCATACCTGGTCATCACCCTCAGCCTCATCAGCGACCTTGGCGAAGCTCACAACACTGCACCTTCGGCCAGTCACGTGAAGAGCCACAAAGAACCTCCCCTGGTCGACGCCAGCAGTCAAGCCACTACGTCGCACAGCAACGCTCCGATTCACTGGAGCCAGCAGCACTACTCCGACCCACAGGAGCCTGCAGCATCATCCCGACTCATTGGGACGTCATCACCCCGACTCCCTGGGGCATTATCCCGAATCACTGGGACAGCACCACCCCGACTCACTGGGGCATCACCGCAGACAGTTCCGACTCACCGAGAACCATGCGGCATTCGGTTTCGTCCCACTGGAACCAACCTGCCACGGGCCTGGCACGCATCAAGAAGCACCAAGAACCCTCGATCTCCGATCTCCGGAGGGGAGTGATGCAACATATATATAAATAAACCATTAATACTTACAACACCACCGTTACACCACCCTTATACTTACTTATATTTTTTACTTTAGAAATGGCAAGAAGTCAGAAAAACGATGCTAATTGCACATTCCAAAGCGTAGATCTCTATGGAAAAGAATGTGCAATGAGTTCCATGGCCTTTTCCCAACAATGACAAGGTTGGCTGCCAGTTTAACCAAATGCAACTGAATATCAATATTTTATATATATGTACAAAGTACACAATCGCTGAATGGGCTACCGTTCTTGCCAGCGCCTGGCTCCTGATATGCCTGATTTTTGTGTGAAGTTAAGCCGGTATTTTGACGTCCATCATAGTGAAATCCACATCGAATAAGGCAGTATCTCGGGTTACAGTCCTAACAAAATTCAAACATAGCACTATCACTTTTTGGTTTATTTAAAAAAATGACTGAATGAATGTTACAACCTTGTTTTTTGTGGGTGTCGATAGAATTTCACATCGGTACTCCAACATCCTGAGGTGAGCGCTAGACCACACTGGAGTGCGCTCAACCTTCACTTCCTTGGTATACGCCTATCATCATCTTCCTGCCCTTATTCCATATTACTTGGAGTCAGCGCAACACGTTTGTTAGGGTTCCGTACCTCAAAAGGAAAAAGCGGTACCCCTATAGGATCACTTTTTTGTCCATCTGTCTGTCTGTCAAAACCCTTTATCACGGAAACGCGTGGAGGTATCGAGTTGAAATTATACTCAGGTCTGCAGTCCCTTGAAGCTGTGAAAAAATCAAACTTCTAAGTTAACGAAATATAAAGATACGGCCGTTTATGTCGCAAAAAATGTATATTACGACACTCTCAAAGGAATCAAAATTCATAGGGTACTTCCCGTTGACCTAGAACCCTGATATTTGGCATAAAGCATGATCGTATAGCTCAGATATAGTAATAAATCTGAAAACAGTGCACACCTACCACAGTATTGCCTCTTTTAACCCAAAGGTTGACTGGTAGAGAATGCCTTGTTGCATTAAGTCCGCCTATGTACCACTACTGTACATGAAGTTTAAATAAATAAATAAAATAACAGCAAA
Organism: Mythimna pallens; assembly: GCA_961205895.1. Classification (NCBI taxonomy): domain Eukaryota; kingdom Metazoa; phylum Arthropoda; class Insecta; order Lepidoptera; family Noctuidae; genus Mythimna; species Mythimna pallens. The sequence continues at coordinate 6,728,051 of OY540824.1, forward strand.
TTTGTTGTTATGTCATAAAAAATAATATTTTCCGGTTCGGAACAATTTTCGAGACTTCATTTAGGAATTGAACTATTTACATAGGTAAGTTTGTATGGAACCCTCAGTGCGCGAGTCAAACTCGCACTTGCCCAGATTTTTCTTCCTTTCTATCCTGTCACCCGTCACACTATCACTAACTCCCTTTTCTTTTATAGTGATATGAAAGAAATCACAATCCATCCATTTTTACTTTGGGTTTATTTTCTATCTTTCTACATGTATACTTATATGCCTATACTAGCTGCTTTTTTGCGGGAAATGTACAGTTCCTGTGAGAGAAATCTGGTCGTTAAGGTCTTTTTTACATAGCATGGGTAGGAGGACGAAAATATGCATCTTTAAGATGAGAGAAAAGGATAGTTGTATGAAACCGACGGCTGTCACCCGGACCATCCTATACTTGAGTGTAGTGTAGTATATGCTATCTGTAATTCTGTGTACCATCTTTTTTGAATAAAACCAAAACTGTTTAACTCCACAGGTATCAAAACGCGAATGCGACTCGTCTCTCATGCAACTGAAGGAGGAATTCCGCACGTACGAGTCGCTGCGACGCGAGCACGATGCGCAGATCGTGCAGATCGCGACCGAGGCGGGGCTACGCATTGCGCCCGACCAATGGAGTGCGCTGCTGTATGGGGACACTGCGCACAAGAGCCACATGCAGAGCATTATAGGTGAGCTTGTGTACTGTCAAATAAGGATAGTATGATAAGACCTGTACCCGTACTCAATAGACAGAATGCAGGACGCCGATACGATATAAGGGTATGTAAAATGTATGAAATATGTACCTGCCTTCCGCATTGGCTTCCCGGTATCGGATATCGGAGCAGACATGATGTTGGCGGAACCATCGGGTGCCCGTAAGCTGTCGGACGTAAATTCCCTTCATTCCTTCTTCGGCCATTTTTAGTTAGTTATGTTGATGGTAAACATGACGTCATTATCATTTAAATACGATGTAATTACATACAGCTTTCTCAGCGTTTAGTAGCTTACTCCTCTTGAATATCTAGCTTGCACAATGGGATGTATCCAATACTGTCCGTTGACAGTTTTTTTTTGTGTCTCAAATATATTAGATACAGCAAAAGTTTTCGTAGTCAAGTCGATCCTACTCGCACAAAGAGAAAATGATCGAATAGGAACGATTTTATCGGAAATATGTTAACATACACCGTAATATCGGATGTCGGATATCGGCTACCGGTGTCCGACAACGATATCGGATCGAATAATGTGGAAACGGTATAAGGCCTCAGTAAAGGTAAAGTTATTTTACGCCAGACGTGCGGTGTCAAACGTGAAGTGATGTGGAATATTAATAGCGAATGTAGATTCTATTTACTAGGCAACAACATTCAAATTCCTTGGAAACATTTAACAGCACGAGCGTCGCACGTTCTCTACAGAAGTCAACACTGCGTGTGATGCCACCTGCTCCAAATAAATAGAGCTTATTTTGCTGTAGCAACGTTGGCTATGCGATTATAAAACTGCCTTGAATAAGACTGATATAAAAGATTACAAGTTGATGCTTATGAAGCAATAGCCATAACCACGTAACGCAGCGTTCGGCCTAAGAGTTTTGCGCATATAAGAACTCCACAAAGAATAGATATCCCTTTTACTGCAGAGCGATAAATGGGTGAACCCATAGAGCAATGTATCGCCATACTTTCAGCGACTAGAAGTGCCATTATATATAAAATTTGTTTCTGCGCAATAAGCGCATAACACAAATGGCAATTGCCACAATCTTAGTTACCCAACCGTAAGGCTTAGTAGCTTCATAGACACGTATCCATCATTATAAGCTTGGTGAACATCTGCGGGCAACGTCATGCCGTCGTGTCTTTGTGTTGTTGTGTCGTTACCGCTTCGACAGGCCTTAGACACGCTTTTGATAATTCTATCTCTGGTGGTGGTCGCCGTGCCATCTGGAAGGTGTATGAGCAGCAATGTATGTGGTTAACTAAAATAACTACTGTATTTATTTCCAGATAAATTGCAGACACCTCAATCGTTCGCGCAGTCAGTGCAGGAGCTGTTCATCGCGCTGCAGAGGACGGGCGATCCGGCGCAGCTGATCGTCATGAGCCTACATTTGGACAGGCTGGCCAACATCGACGCCAGTCCCGGTACGTTTTTAACATTTGTGACAGTTTATTATTCGGTGCTGACATTTCCTTAGACAGCTGTGGCTTAAATAATAATAACTGTAAGGGCTCGATCTCCAAGGTTAATTAACTCTTGTGGAGGTTGGTGCTGCAGAGAGGTTACCATGTTTACATATCCAGTTTTTCGTTTTTGGCAGCTGTTATTTGTCATTTGTAGATCTTTGACAGTTGTTATAGATAGATAGAAGCCTAGAAATTGGACACTAGACTTGCCAAGGGGTATTAGATTACCCAATTAGTCGCTCCATGTAAAATACAAGAAAAAAAACAAATGACGGATACCAGTGTTGCGTTGAGAAGAGCCCGCTTCCACCCTCCACCCTGACTTGAAGGTGAAAAGCAGAGGTGTAGTTAAATCTAGATAGAAAATCATCAATGATGTTTTCCAAAACAAAATAAGCATTTTTATATGTTTATAATCGAGCGTCCTTACCTTTGCAAATGCTAAGGATAAAAGGAGAAACTGACTAACATATCAACGTCCACTCAAAACTGCTGGGACTAGGAACATAAAAAAAAACGCACATAGTTTCTTATTATGACACGGCGCCAATACGTGATATGTGGGAGAGCAGTGGTGGCCGAGTGGTAACGGCCCCGACTTACGAGTTGGTTACGGTCGCGGGTTCAAACCCAGCCAGGCGCATTACTTTGTGTAATTTATTTCATCACCACTGCTCTCAAACCGGTGAAGGAAAACATCGTGAGGAAACCGGCATGTCCTAGAACCAAAAATTCGAAGACATGTGACATCCACCAACCCGCACTGGGCCCGCGTGGTGGATGACGGCCCATTCCCTCTCCTAGAGAGGAGGCCTGAGTCCCAACAGTGGGAACATTAAAAGGCCGACTATGCTATGCTATGCCAATACGTACGTCATCAGTGAAAATTAAATTTTTAATATTATTATTTTTACTGAGGAGGGAAGTAAGTTTTACTAGACACAACAACACACTAGTAACACTTGCTGTTGCTACCTTCCACTGTAAAAAATAATAATATTAAAAATGTAACCTACGCTGATGACGTACTAGCTGTATGAGAAAACTTTATTGGCGTTGTGCAACCTCTAATATTAACCGATCATGGTGATTTTTGGTATGTGAACACTGTGCATGAGTGGTATCAAGAGTTCGAGCAAAGTCAAAAATTTTTAAAACATGGAACACCCTAACAAGTGTACTCGGCTGTCCCTAGTTACCTACAGAAAACAGGGTAATTTTTATCCTGAAAAACTTATTACACTAACTTCTACCATCGTCTTTGCCCGCATGAGTGTTGGTTATTGCGGAAACGAAGTCGAAGACGGACAAAAAGTAGAATAAGTCCGTCCTTGGATTTCAAGCTTCCTCCATACCAAATTTCATACACCGTAGACGCAGGCTTGCGGGCGGCGAGCAATGAGTAGCTCGAAGGAAAACTCGGGCATGGTATAAAAGGCAACGAAGGTACAGGAGTGGGTTTTTTGTTAGTAAAAATCTGACACGCCCTCTCGCTCCGTCCAAGAGCGCGTGATGTCATTAGATGATTTTCCCACATAAAAATAAAAACGAAATTCATAAAAATCGGTTCAGTAGTTTAACCGTGAAAGCGTAACAGACAGACAGAGTTACTTTCATATTTATAATATTAATATGGATTTTTTAGGGTTGAAAATAAAAATTGACGTGTGTACAATAAAACATTTATTCGACCATTTCAGATGCCAAGAATCCATCGTGGCAGCAGTTAGCTGAGGTGATGACGTCACTGAAGGAGGTGGTTGCCGGGCTCATTCACTACCTGCAGCAACAGGCCACGGGCCGGGACTCGAATCACAACCAGAAGCCGAGTATGCCTGACCGTTGTATGGACAACAATACCAGTAAGTGTTTTTCATTGTTATGTGGCCCTTTAGATGTGGTGCAGTAGGAGCAATGGTGGACCAGTGGTATCTGTTTCGACTTACGAGTTGTAGGTTCATTCAGCCGAACATAGAACCTCCTCATTTTTGAAGTCGCAGTCGATTAATTAAAAACCAGCAGTGCAGCAATGCAACATTAGAGCAGTGGTGGCCGAGTGGTAACGACCCCGACCTACGAGTTGTAGGTCGCGAGTTCAAACCCAACCAGGCGCATTACTTGTGTAATTTATTTCATCACTACTGCTCTCAAATCGGTGAACAAACGTGTGGTATCCACCAACCCGCACTGGGTTCGCGTGGTGGATTATGACCCATTCCCTCTACTAGTGAGGAGGCCTAAGTCCCAGCTGTGGGAACATTACAAAGTTGTTTATGCTAGGCGATGCTAAACGGTGTTATGTTGGACGTAATATTACGCCAGTTATTACGGATGTTATAGATATGTCGTGGCCAGATCTTAGAAATTGATTACTTCATGGAATGGCCACCTACAACTGGCCAGATCGTTTTAAACGTTAAAGTTTGATGATATGTCAACCCTCGTTTGGCCTATTTTCTTCAGACCTTTTATTATCATAGAAATCCTATAGTGTGTGTGTTGGTTTTGCAATAATATAATGGTAGTGCTGTAATTTTATATTTGTATGTAGTTTATAACATATTTTTATTATTATCGTTTTTTTTTTAACTAATAAATAAATAAATATGTTCTTTGCGTCCCCACAGGCCAAGGCTCCCCGCAGACAGCGGCCTCGACGCCGACGCACACCAAGTACAAAGTGTCGATGTGCCGCGACGCCGCCACTCGCTCCTTCTGTCCCCGTGGCAGCACCTGTACCTTCGCACACTCCGAAGAAGAACTCGAAAGGTATTGACTTGTTAGATTTTTCAGTTAGGATCTTTTGGGATTTTCGTAATTTTCTTTTTTTCTAAACCACCAACCAGTACTAAGGCAAACAAAACAAAAAAATCATAACGGCAGAGCCATTTTCGAGTTTTATTTAGCTATGCTTAGCCTGGTCAAGTTACAATAAAAAAAAAACATCATCATCCTTTCAGCCGAAAAACGTCCGCTGTCGAACGTAGGCCTCCCCCAAGTGTCGCCACAACGAACAGTCCTATTCGTCTCGCATCCATCAGTTTTCCGCAAATATTATAAATGAGAAAGTAACTATGTCTGTTACGCTTTTACGGTTAAACTACTGAAACGATTTTGATGAAATTAAGTACGGAGGAAGCATGAACTCTAATAATAAATAATAATATAACAATAATAAATCGTTTATTTGAGTAAATAAGGTACAGAAGGTTGACAACATCAATTAAAATAGATCTCTTATTCTGCCTTTAATTTCGGCGTACATATATAAAACATAGTTGTTGAAATTAAATTAATTATTGTTTAAAATCATGCACTCATTATACAGATTTCCATTCCATTAAAATTGTTTTGTTGAATTAAGAAATGACAATATAAAAATGAAAACTAATAAAAATAATAATCACAAATGTCAATAGTAATCATGTCAATAATAATCCTGTCAATAATAATCATGTCAGTAATACCCATGTCAATTATAATAATCATGTCACACCTTCACAATTTGTAACCTAAAAACTTATCTATCTATATATATATATAAAAGGGGAAACTGACTGACTGACATATCAACGCACAGCCGAAACTACGGGGAATAGGAGTGTAAAATTTTGCACAAGATTTCCTTTTATGACGTTGGTGAGCACTAAGAGAGGATTTTTCAAAATTCACTCCCTAAGGGGATAAAACGGTGGTCCAAAGTTTGTACGGAGAAACATACTTTCACACGGGCGAAGCCGCTGGCAAAGTTCTAGTGTACACTATAGAAACACTTTTCAATTAAAAAATAAGGATGGACATAGGCTACTTTTTATCCATCTTCGACTGGGACTTCGCGTTCGCGATAACCAACATTCACGCGGGCGATGCCGCTGGCAGAAGTTAGTGTTGCGTATTTTGAATTTGGAATCTGTCATTCGTTGAATTTTGTTTGTATTTTCTTTTCGCGCCTATCGGTGTTAAATATTTTTGGCCCCTCGCCCACGGCGACTTTTTGTAGCGATGCTGTAGCGCGTTGGCATCTTTTCTATAGCGCTTGCAATTGCGACTAGCTCGCGTTAGGAGCGATGCTGTCGCGCGCTTACGAAACGCGCTACAGCATCGCTACAAAAAGTCGCCGTGGGCGAGGGGCCTTTGTGATATTAAGATGGAGTGGAGTGATAAATAGAATCAAATTGATGTGGAGGAGGCTGTGTGCGTAAGGAGCCAAATGGGATTTTTGAAACTCCTTCCCCTGTGTACTGGTCGAATGTCTGTGTACCGGGCTATTGATAGGTACAATGAAATCTCTGTTTAGGATAGAAACAGATCTGGCCATCCACGCAGTATTCGTACGGAAAAGGCGATCAAAGCAGTGAAGGAAATCGAAGAAATCGTGTCCGAAAGCAAAACGATTTAATCTCCGGCAATGCATATAACAACTACAACCATATCGCATATCTAAAAAAATTACGACGTAAAACGCTGGTCATTTTTAAGTGATAAGTAGTCGACTCCCGCACTAAGGGTTTCGTACTAACTTACCTATGAAAACAGTTCAATTCCCGAATTAAGTTACGAAGATTTTTCCGAATCACAAAAATACAACTCCATACCAAATTTTAGAATTCTAGGTCAACGGGAAGATGAATTTTGTTTACATTAAGAGTGTCGAAATACACGTTTATGAATTTTGATTCCCTTGAGAGTGTGGAAATACACGCCTATGAATTTTGATTCCCTTGAGAGTGTCGAAATACACGTCTATGAATTTTGATTCCCTTGAGAGTGTCGAAATACACGTTTTTGGCGACAAACGGGCGTAACTTGTTTTTCCATTAACTCATAAGTTTGATATTTCCACAACTTCAAGAGACCGCAGACCTGAGTAGGTATATGGTTTTAATTCAAATTTTAGTTCAACTCGATACCTCCACGCGTTCCCGATATAATGGGCCTTGACAGACAGACGGACAAAAAGTGATCCTTTAAGGGTTCCGTTTTTTCCTTTTGAGGTACGAAACCCTAAAAAGAGAGTAGGTTGGTAAAATCAAAACAACTTCCAAAGGCCACAGAAAAATGTTATTTACTGACGAGTATTTTTTTACTATTGGGCAATGTTTTAACAAGCAGTTTCCAGTTTTGCCGACCCCAAATGAAATGGGATAAGGCTAGGCAAAGGGAGAATGTTTTAATAAGCAGAATGACCGAGATTTTGTTCAAAGCTCTATAGAAGCTTCTCAGTTAATCAGCAGAGTACAATGTAGACATTATTCGACTTCAGTGATAGTTTGGTGGGGTGTTCTAACACTTTTTTCACTAAAATATGGCGCACCCAGGTTGTTAGATACACTCCCCATGGACTGACTGAGCCGTATTTTTGTGAATAAAGTGTCAAAACATCGCCACAAGTGTATCAACATACAATTCTTGAGGTGGTAAAGCGTCTTAAGGCTGAATTAGTCGCGGGCTCGAACTCTCTGATGGGCGATGGTGAGGCCAAAAAAAGCGATGTCTCATCTGACATCATGTCCGACAGCGATAGTATCAGTGATGAGCAGTTAGACGCTAGTCTGACGTGACACAGACACAACATCTTGTTTGCACACAGACGCGGTTCTGAACTGAAACGAAAGTAGACGGTGCGTAAAAAAATACGATTAGTGTAGTGAAAAATCGAATTTAATGAAAAAAACACTGTATAAATCAATCTATCTATATATAAAGGAGAAACTGACGGACTGACATATCAACGCACAGCCGAAATTACTGAAACTAAGGGCGGAATTCGCTATTTGTTGGTGAATACTGCCCTTAGTTTCAGTAGTTTTATTTTATTAATGTATAAACTAACACACATTGGAGTAACAAATGTTTTATGCAATAGGAAAAAAAATAACTTGTAAGAATATTTATCTCAAGACTAGGAATAACAGTGAATAACAGTTTACTGTTATTTTTAACGTAACACCTTAAGTAACTGCTTTACGACTTTTAACCGATAAACTACTGTTTAATGTCTAAACAAGTTTTAAAGTTCAAATCATAAAATGACTTCTTTCACTCTCGGTGAAGCGTGTGTGAGTTTCATACTACTGTATTATTATTATACTTTTAGCATAGTATAATCAGCCTTTTAATGTTCCCACTGCTGGGACTCAGGCCTTCTCTCCCTAGGAGAGGGAATGGGCCGTAATCCACCACGCGGGCCCAGTATTGGTGAATATCACGTCATGTCTTCGAATTTTTGTTTCTAGGACATGCCGTTTTGCTCACGATGTTTTCCTTCACCGTTTTGAGAGCAGTGGTAATGAAATAATTTACACAAGTAATGCGCCTGGCTGGGTTTGAACCCTACAACTCGTAAGTCGGGGCCGTTACCACTCGGCCGCCACTGCTCTTACATTTGCTGACTAAAATTCACCGTGTTCCAGTCTCTTTGAGTTTCAAGGCCGCGGTAACTCTTTCGAACAGTCCCGGTCCCAATTCTGGTTAGGACAGGGTTAGTTTTGCTGACAGCTCTTTGAGGCTTGCGTAGAACACTTTGAGCTTGATCCTTAGCGGACGGCGAGCTTCTCATTGCTCACCGTTCGCAAGTCCACGACGGCTGTGCGAAGTCTGAGAGGTTACCGGCGATGGATGGGGAGTGAAAACTGCCTTGTCATGCTTTTGGCCACCTCCTTTGCTCGCATTACTGCTACGCAAAAGAAGGGGGGTGCTTTTTTTATTTGATGTAAAGTGCTTGACTGCGATCCCACCTGATGGTAAGCAGAGCAGCTTCTCATTCCCTCTCGCTCCATACCATAGCCTGGACCAGAACCGAACGAACCACATTAAGCCTTTACCCGCTTGCGTCGGATTGGTCCGACGAGTGTTTTCGTGTCCTATTCACCAGGGTCGTGTGATTGCGACTGGGTACTCTATCTAGTTTAGCTCTTCAATTCTCATAAGTGACAGAAGAGCTGACGAGATGGAGTATTTAGTCTTCGATGTGCAACTCTGGCGGAATAAACGCGAGGGTGTTTGTCGGATATATCCGACGTAGGTAATAATAATAATAACACACACTGACGAGGAACGAAGCTCTCACCTCTCTCTTGCCTTTATTGGCTGGCTTGAGTGGAGATTCGCAAGAGCAAATGTGCTCAGGAGAAGGATGTATAATCCAGTAAAGTGCTGGTAGGGATCTTGACCGTACTTCCGGGATTGTCCTGATAGCCGTGGTATACCTCTCTGCTCCTCAAGCACCTCAGGATATGTTGCCTTCTTGATGCTACGTCACTTCGTGCTAGCGACCGTTTTTGGGGGCCCATTTATTGAGTGTGCAAGTCACCCCCTGCCTTTTTATCGATGGAAATTAATAACGTTGTTCAGGCAGGGGCCATAGTCTTAACATAATTCCTGGTAACCAATCCACTTAAGACTACAAAAACCATAACTCTATATCTTAGTTTTCCATATGTCGCAAATTTCCCATTAACCGGGGGTTGTCCTTGGACGCACTAGCATAGCGTACAGGGATAATCGCCGGTTGGTACCACATTCTATCAAAAGCGTATAAGGGGCCTCTTGCGAGTTGGTTTCGACTCCTCGTGCGCCTTCCAAGGGTCCAGGACCCCAGGGTTCTGAGATATAATAACTCATAAATAATAATAATATTCCACAACTATCACACAAGGTCATCTAGTCCCTAAACTAAGCAGAGCTTGTGCTACGAGTACTAGATAACTGATAAACATACTGATATATGTTTAAATACAATCATAATATAGACATAACTTACACTCAGACACAGAACAAATGATTGTGCTCATCACACAAACATTTGTCCTGGGTTGGAATCGAACCCACAACCTCCGGCTTAGCAGTCAGGGCCACTAACCACTAGACCAACAGGCCAGTCAAAGGTGGTTAATAGGTTAGGAAAAATACAGTACTAATAAAGTGAAAAAAAAAAAATATGAACAAAAAATTTGTAAGCAATTTAAACTATATCCTAAGGTTGAATGTCAGCATATTTATGTTACTTTTAAATAAATCATGTCGCAGTTTTCTTTCCTTACGATTGGGAAACACAAGGTCAAGTAGCTTAACATATTGTATCTTGATCGTAGAACGCGTTGCCGATGCCAATTAGGCAAGTTCAGTCACTAGTTCCTTTTAAAAATCTAGTCAAAGATCATTTTCTTTCACAGTAATGAATTCTGCTACTACCCAAATTCAGTTCTTTCACCTTTATATATATATTTTTTTAAATATTTTTTTCTCTTTTTCTTTCTTTGAAATTGTGTAACATATAATATGTATGTATTTAAATAATATTCATGAGTTTGTTTTTCGGTCTTTTAAATATAATAGCTTTATAGTATAATTTTATATCAATGTATAGTCTAATATATATTTTTAATTTAATTAAATTAAATTTGCAGTACACCGCAGTCTGCCTCCTTTTTTATGTTAAGTTCTTACAGTCCATCCTAAGGTTGACTGGTAGATATAAGATAGCTTGTTATCGATAAGATCGCCATTGTACCCATAGATTAAGTTAGTTTAAAAGTTTTTGTTACTATTTTGGTGTACAATAAAATTTTATTCTATTCTATTCTATTCTATTGTTCACTCGCGACGCATACATGGACACATAGTAAATATATATCTATATAGGGTGACTAACTGGCAAATAGTGTACGATACTTAAACACGTGATCGTGCTCATGATAACAAACAATTTTTGTTATGGGAGCCAAGCCGAAATCGCGAAAAAAATATCAGCTGTTCAGTACATTAGGCAAACATAAATGTACTGAACAGCGATTTCTTTTCCAAGCTTTTCCGCGATTTCAGGTTTGTTCCCATAGTAAAAGTTGTTGGTTTGTGTATCGTACGTGTTTAAGTATCGTACACTAATTACCAGTCACCCTATATATATAAACGGAGAAACTGACTGACTGACATATCAACGCACAGCTGAAACTACTGGGACTAGAAGCTTGAAATTTTGCACAAAAGTTCCTTTTATAACGTAGGCGGGCACTAAGAAAGGATTTTTCAAAATTCAGCACCTAAGGGGATGAAACGGGGGTCTAAAGTTTATATGGAAAAACCGATTTTCACACGAGCATATATATCTTGTTGTTTTACTATATCTTGTTTGCCAGGGGATATGGCGCGAGTGTTTTTTTAAGATGTCTATGAACATAAGCAGAAAATAATAATTGAAAAGTTCTTATTTTATCTTTTCTATGATATATAATTTAGACACTAATAGGTTTTTCATAATTCAGACCGACCTCGTAGGCCTAAATTTGTTCTTTTAGTGGGATTAACGGTATTTTAAATATCATAATTTTCACAAAAACATGGTCAAAAACTAATAATTTATATGTAGGATTTTATCAAAAACCTTGTGCTGTGCCTACTTGTTACAATTCTGCCTTTTATGAAAATAAAAACAATCGCGTACCGGTTACGAGTAGATACTACAAACCTAGTTAATAGGTTCTTAATAAACTAGTGCGCCTCACCATCAACGATTGCATCACTGCTTACTATCAAGTGGGATCGCAGTCAAGCACTAGGTAGTAATAATTAAAAAAAAACCTAACCTTTGAGAAGATTACCAAAATCAAGGAATTGGTATATTATGACATTCAGGAGAATGTTGTGTATTCCTGAAAGGAAAAAACAGGAGTCCTTTTCAACAAACAGTTGCTAATAAGTCTAAAGGGCTACTCGAATGCAAATAATTTTTCAACAAGGGGTTGCTAATAAGTCTAAAGGGTTACTCGAATGCAATTAATTTTTTATAGTGCGTTCCAAATAAGAATAGGATCGATTGCCATGTTGTGACGTCACGTCACACTGTCGAACGCATTGTAAGCCTTTTGCCATTGTAAGAGATTACAAGTTAACGAAAAAAAAAACACGGCCGTTTACGTCGCAAAAAAACGTATATTTCGATACTATCGAGGGAATCAAAATTTATAGGGTACTTCCCAATGACCCAGGATCCTGAAAGGCATAAAACAAGGTCTTATAGAACAGAAAATAGTGAATATATTGTTACGTTACGTAACGAAAATAAAAACTTTTTGCCATTCGATAAAATCTTCTAGACTTGAATTATTTACATAATATGTAAGTTTGTATGGAACCCTTAGCGCGCGAGTCCGACTCGCATTTGACCAGTTTTTTTTTAAATAAGTCCTATAAATATAGTTTAAGCGTACATTTATTTCCTTTGTATTTTTATTGTGCGGGTTTTATTTATTATTTAGTAGATTATCTTGAAAGATCTTAAGCCATCATCTGGGTGTTATTTAGTTGATTATATTGAAAGATCTCAAGCCATCATGCGGGATCGCCGCGCATGCCGAAAATTTTAAAATGCAAAGAATCGCTTTCCGCATGGGTTTTCCTCGCATTACAATAAATACTTTTTTAAAATGGACATTAGCGGGGGTTCCGCATGCGTGATCAAAACCGCATCATATTAAAAACACCCTTAGTCGTTTTGACTTAGGGTAAAATCTAGCATATGATTAGGGACTTATAGTTTAGTTGGTTACCTATAAATAAGTGATCCAAAAAAACGAGTACTTAGTTAGTGAAATCAATGGAAGCTAATGTTATCATAATGTTACTAGTTGTAAGTAATTAAACTTATTTAAAAGTACAGACATAAACTTACCCTTATTTCCCGTAGATACTCCCAGAAGCTGGCAAAAATTATATATATACTTAATTTAGCTTCCTTTACTTTAATTTCATACATGTTATCATAGAAGCTCGTCGTTTGCGAGAAAAATGCACCTGGGACAAAAAAAAAAAAAAGATAGCAGCGAGACCTTCAGGAATCTAGGACGAAGAGAAAACATCTGATCTATATGACCACGATCAACTATTTAGCCATTATCGCATCAAGCGCAGCAGCGAACGATTTCTATATTAAAATAAACGATTGCATGCACTCGAGTATCACTTTACTATAATGACCCTACGACTGCGACGATGTAATGTAGGCATCACACAAAGGCACAATGGCCCCTGAGGTCTGGATGCAGCTGATCTAACCTTGATTGGCAATTTTGCAATCCTACGAATTGAATAAATTCCTTTCCAATTTGTCAGTAATACCTACTAGCGAATCTTTTGGATGCGATGCAAAGGACTCGGCACTTAATATGACATGTTAAAATATGTCTAGAACGCGTCGAAAATGAGGGATGGAGCTATACAACCTATATATAGCTCCATCTCTTTAACAGTTCAGTTTAAGTCGCCAAATGGATTGTGGTAAGAGCTCGTTGTGAATATAAGATAAGATACTGTGTTTCCAAAATATCTAATGAAAAGTGTGTAATAACGTCATAATCGCGTAAGCACGGTTGTATGAAAAACAGTGAAAATGTCTGTCTGCCTACTGGCGATATCTACAGAAGTGACAATTATTTAAAAGAGATTTATGTACTATAGCTATACGAATAAAATATTTTTGATTTGGATTTAACACTTACCATTCACGAAAAAAAAAAAAGGTTTATAGTACTTATCATAAATTTTAGTCTTCTTGTTTGTTATGTATTTACATGCCTTTTTTTTAAATATGATATACTTTTGTGCCTAATAAAATTAACAAAAATAAGTAGGTACTTTGCGAATGAATTTTTTGAATGTGCAAATTTTATAGATACTGTGTTCGGAATATGCTCATATGATATATGCTGTAGAAGAAATTTTATCTTAATAAAGATAACCAACATTTGGGCACTCCGAAGCATAGCGAATTGTTGTTTCTTTTTTTTTTTTGCTTTTTACGTTTTGGCCTGCTGATGGGTAAAAACTTCCTATATTTCCAACCTCTTGAGCAATTTTTGGCTAAGATTGGCGCACTAACATGATTAGATCGTCACCTCACCTTTGCCGCAGACTACTGGAATCTGTACTAATATTATAAAGCTAAAGTGTTTGTTTGAACGCGCTAATCTCAAGATCTACTGGGTCGTATGGTTTTTTTTTCCATTGTTATAATAATATCGCTATACGGGAGCGGAGCAGTAACCAGCGACGAGGGTGATACTGCGGGGCACAGCTAGTGTTATATTATTGTAGTAATAACAAGTTTCTGATGTGATGTGATATTGCTTTATTCGTGTTAGAATAATAAAGTGTCATGTACGGACAGTGTCATCAACTGGTTGAAAAAAGGAAGGGTCCCTTTAATGTGAAGGGGATACTAAATTGATGCAGTTGTCCGTACCTATTTAGCTAACACTTTTCTGCAACTTTATTTAATAAAAAAAAAATGCAAATTTCGCGAGTTGTATAAAAAAATATTTCTTGATAATTATTTGTAATGAAACTTGCGATGTTATAAGCTTTTGCGAAGGTCTTAATTCTTGATTTATATGGCTATAAGTTCATTTGCCTACCATTTTATGCGGTTACCAAAATCGTGTCAATTGTTATTGGTCTAGTGTATAAAAAGAGTATTAGGTACACTATAAACCACATGTCATTACTATCTAGGCTTGCTTAGAAGGAAGAAATTTAATCAATCATAACTGTTAAATCTATACTAAATATACTAATATTATAAAGAGGAAAGATTTCTATTTTTGTTTGTAATGAGTAAACTCAAAAAGTATTGAGCCAATTTAAAAAAAAAAAAACTGTCTTTCACTTCACCATTAGAATGCTACTTGATTACTGAGTAGCATAGGTTATATATTTTCTATTCTGACGCGGGTGACGCCGCTGTCAGAAACTAGTATCTAATAAGAGTGGTAACACAACACTATTACAATATTTATAAACCTAACAGCTAAATGTAAATAGCACAACGTCTTTGGGGTCACCACAGACACTGTCCTATTTACATTTAAATCAGTTCCAATATTTTTTCCTAAAAATCTTCCTCTGATAACTGAACATTGTATACAAAATGAGGCAAATCGGTCCAGAAAACCATTCTCAAGAATCAAAGCATTTATCTATATATATAAAAGGAGAAACTGACTAACTGACATATCAACGCACAGCCGAAACTACTGGGACTAGGAGCGTGAAATTTTGCACAAGGTTTCCTTTTATAACGTAGGCGAGCACTAAGAGAGGATTTCCCAAAATTCACCCCCTAAGTGGAGGAAACGGGAGTCCAAAGTTTGTATGGAGAAACCTTATCCGCGGGCGAAGCCGCTGGCAGAAGCTAGTTTTAAATAAACCATTTGTAGGCACTTTTGTCCAGAAGTCAGTCAATCGAAAAAAAATTTTGCTAATTGCACATTACAAAGAATTTATAAAACGTAGATCTCTACGGAGAAGAATGTGCAAGAAACTCAGTCACACACTCAGTCATTTGTAATACATATATCACAAATATCTCAGTTACATGTTTCTTGTCGCTATTATGTGAGAACAAGTCAACGAACAGCATTTAATTTTGCATTTACAATGTCCTTAGTGACATGTTCAAAAATGATTGTATTCTGACTTCGACTTCATACAATGTTACATTAAAATATTATTGTTTTCCGACTTCGACTTTATACAATGTTGCATTAAAAAATTATTGTTTTCCGACTTTGACTTCATTCAAAGTTGCATTAAAAATTATTGTATTCTGACTTCGATTTCACAAATGTTTTATTAAAAATCACAATTATATCGGATACAAGCACTTTGTCAGCGACTTTGTTTGCGAGAAAGATTTCATAAAAACTTTAAACCGTATTTCGAGGGTATTTTTGAAAAACGAACTATGATAACCTTTTTTATTTACTTGGGTTACTATTTATGCTAAGTTTCAGGAATATAGGCTCAAAGGATAAAGTTTTGCATATAAACGAATTTCCCCCTTTTCAACCCTCCTTCCAAGAAGAATTTTCAAAAACTTGTGCTCGCTTACATCATAAAAAAAGCCTTCTAAAAAAAGTCCAGTAGTTTCGGCTGTGAGACGTCAGTCTGACATTTCTGTTTTTATAATAAAGATAACATTGGATTGCACAAAAATTATACGTATTACATAAAACTAATAGGTCCGTGAGTATTATAAGATGTATTTTAGAAGTTACTCCATAATTTTTTCAAGATTTTTTATATTACTAATTATTATTGCCAAGCTAGCAAGCAAAATGCAATCATTAAAATTTATCACTACAAACATGGAGACGTGAATATCCAGAAGCTTACAGATTTGTGATAAATGATCATAAATTATTCTGCAGGGTGATCAGACGAAAAAAAAAGACATAGGTATCGAAGTGGTCCGGTCACTGTATCAAATGTGTTCCTGTTTTTCATAACGATTGTTTTTCGAGAAACAAAGTAGGTAATAATTCCGTGCATAAAACGCAAAACGCCTTGCCGCCCCGTGCGCGCGTATTCTAAACTGTGCCATTGCCATAGTGAAAAATACATAATAGATTCCGGAGCAATACTCTAGTAATTTAACACTATAAAATATTAACAGCGTTGACATTCAGTTTGGTTCGCCACTTCGGAACGCTTGTTTCGCGATTTACGTAGCTCTCGTACGTAGGTGACGCTATTCGTGAGAATATTGTAAGTATTAAACTATATTTTTCTTAACCTTATTTTTGTAGTGTAATGATGCATTTGACGTGAGCTTAATATATTTTCATTGTTCTAAATTAATAGTGGGATGTAATATCGTGTCTATTACATGTGCCATAATTTCGTATGTAGGTACCACATAGGATATGTTTTGCTAATCGCGGGTAAACTGAAAGCTTTAGCGGTGCGTTTTATTTATTGTGATTGTGCTTGCGATTTTGTTGGAATTATTATTATTTTGATGGATTATTTACATTTGGTTATTCTTTATTACTAAGCTGTGCCATTTTGTACTTATTTCCTAACATGGAAATTAAATAAAAATCTACGTGATTCTAAAACCTCGCGTGCTGTTTCGTTACAAATTACGTCGAAAATATTGTATATTTTTGCAAAAATCTTGTCACTAATATTTCTCAAAACTACTGTAGGTATATTTTTTTTTATTGAATTTATTTTAAGATCCTTGTAGTTAAGGTTGTCGTGCGTACCGTAAATTGAATAATGTTTATATTACCTAATTTAAAATACAAATGTTCCTCCAAAAACATCACTTTATCGCATATTTTAAAGCACTAAAATATCAAATAACTTTTCGCGCTCTGAGTGGAGCGAGTGGGAGTGTCAGACCTTTACTGACTGTGACCTGTGTTCCTTCAGTTGCCCTTTGTGTTCGCGGTAACCTTTCGAATAATACCACAGCCCTTCATAATTATTACTTGCACAAATGTTCACATTAAAATTTACTCCCGTGTTCAACTCGCTTTAAAGTTATGATAATACGAGTATCACGCGTGTTTTCCCCAAAGGTTTAGGCAGAAGTGCAGCTATTGTAATACCATATATCTTACGGCCTGTTCACGACTTCGGTGTTAGCGGCGAGCGGGGCGGCATCGGTACACGGGCGCACGGCTCTGTGAGCGGCGTCTCGTAGCGCGTTTCAAACATTTTCATACTTTAGATCTTACAGCTCGCCGTCCCGCGAACGGGACGTTACTATTGAAAGATATTTGCTACACATTAAACATCTCGCGAAAATAACGCGGTTTGCAATTTAGTCATAAAAAAAAAAGATATCTAAAAAAAAGTGAAGCAAATGGTTTATGATAATTGGTTGTAGTGTCCGAAACCAAAACCGAAAGCGAATTTCGGCAACAGTCTCAGTTTCGGTCGAAACCGAAATTTCCTTACAGGGATCATGCTTTATGATAATTGGTTGTAGTGTCCGACCGAAACTGGTTTTTACGACCGAAAACAAAGTCGAAACCGAATTTCGGCAACAGTCTCAGTTTCTGTCGAAACCGAAACTTCCTTACAGGGATCATGTTTTGAGGGAAAAATAAAGAAAATTTATTTTCACCACTAATGAACAATAGTAAGTACCTACCAAGTACCTAACTAATGTTTGTTTAGGTATAGCATTAGCGAGAGATTATGTTTACTACCTACTCATAAGCTGTATCAAGTAATAAAACTTACCGAATTCAAGATAAATCACACGAAAACTCACAACAAACAAAACGAACTGCAAACACAAGCTAATTACGACATGATTAGGCACATGGACGCGGCACTTTGTCGCTTACTCGCTTGGATGGAATTCAACGCGCCGAATATGACCGATCACAGCGCGTGATCTACCGAATGCAAGTTCGGTTTCAGTCGTAGTTTCGGCAGGTTTGACTGCCGAAACCGAAACTAAATTTTAACTCGACCGAAACCGAACTTTTGGTCCCACACTAATTGATCAACTTTAATCAGTAACTAGCTTCAGCCTTCGGCTTCGCCCGCGTGAAAGTAGAAAATTATCCCAAGGGACGTACTCCCGACATAAAAGTAAGTCTTGTGCAATTCCAAGTTTTTACCCGTGTACCAAATTTCATTCATATGCGTTCAGTAGCTTGAGCGTGAAGGAGTAACAAACAAACATACATACATACAAACTAGCCTTTATGATAATAATAA
Source organism: Mythimna pallens (assembly GCA_961205895.1). Lineage (NCBI taxonomy): Eukaryota > Metazoa > Arthropoda > Insecta > Lepidoptera > Noctuidae > Mythimna > Mythimna pallens. The sequence goes on from OY540824.1 coordinate 6,746,797, forward strand.
TAGTGCAACTCCTCAAGCGCTCCTCGTCGCTGACGCAATCCCCGTTGTTTCAGATTCAGAATGAACGGTTACCCCTACGGGCACGGGTTGCCTCTGCCTCCCAACCAAAACAACCCCATGCCCGCCACGGGCGCACCGTACCCAACCGGGGGCAGGCCATACCCGCCCTACATTATCCAACAGCCACACATGCTGGACGCCCATAACTACAACGTGCCTGGTAAGTATCCTTTTTATTTTTTATTACAATATATTATAGTTTCAATAGTTTGCGGTGATGATCCAGTGGTTAAGGCACCTGCTTCTCATTCATGAGGTTGTGGGTTCGAAAAGGTTGATCTAGGACTTTATTGACACCCCATGCCTCGGAAAGCACGTAAAGCCGTGGCTCCCGGTTGTCATCCGTAGATTTTTGTCAATCTTTACATGTAATCAGACGCCAGAAAATCTGAACATCAGTGTTTCCGAGGAAAATCGTCTTGTCCAGTATATCGTCGCTCCATGCAAAACACGGTTATTCAGCCGCATCCGGCTAGACTGAAAGGCAAACCCAAGCTAGTTGAGAAAAAGGCTAGGGATATGATGTATCCAACAGTTTCCATAGATCTAGGTAACCAGACCACTTTTACAGTTCAAACCGACTATTCTTTGACGAAAAAGACTATTCCTTGGAAGCAAAGGATACGTCTTTGTTACCAAGGAATACGTCTTTCAAAAAAAAGTGCATCCAAAGACAATTCTTTTGCTTGCATTATTATTTATTTATTTTATTCCAAAATGGTGTGTAAAATTATAAATTAAGCCTCACAAAATCGTTGCATAGTGAAATCTACTAAGGACTCTTGGTGCTTCATTTCATAAGTAAAATTTGCCTCTGCAGTTGGCTCCGGCCCCTCGTACGGCGCCCCAAGTGCCTGGACCCAAACTAGGTTTCAAGGTTTTCTCAGACATTTTATTATCTCGTATTCTTCGAGTTGTTTTCAGAAATTTGAAACAAATGCATTAATTAACAAAAGGGGTTTTATCGCGGGGCAGTAAGAAATAAAAAGTTAAGAAAATTTAATTTTTATTAGAGACTAGAATTGGCCTTCTGATCTGTGCGGTCCCTACTAGTATACTGATAAATAACAACTGCACAATAGTGCATCGGGTAAGGTCTGGATCTACGTCTATTATATTCTTATGTACAATTGAGTATAATCATTCGTCTCCAATTCTCGGCTTATAACTCGGTAGCTAAAGGCTGCCGTTTAGCAAGGAGAAAACAACAAGCCGAAGCAAAGCAAAGCAAGCTAGTAATAACAGCCGCACGAGTCGATCTTCACGGTTTAGCAAAGCTTGTCGAGGTCGCCCGGGGATGGGGGACCGTCCAAGGCATATCGAGACTCCTCATCTCCTTGAGGCGTGCATGGAACACTACGCGCCGTCGACAACTTGGGGTCAGTCCGGACGGTTACCGGACGATCGAACGGCGAGCTATCCATTGTTCACCGTCCGCAAGCCCGCGCCTTCGGTGGCCTGAAATCGGGATCGGAATCCCGCGCGCGCCTCAAGGAGATGTCAGCAACCATAGGGGCCCAGCTGGGTCGAAGCCTACTGGGGCCATGGGTGATGCGAAAGAGATCCCCACGGCCCTGGAAAAAATGGCAAAGAAGGAACAGGAGTGGGTTTTTAGTCAGTAAAAGTCTGACACTATCTCCCGCTCCGCCCAAGAGCGGGGGATGTCATTAGATAATTTTACAAAGCGAAAAAAAAAAATATTCTGAAAATACTGGCTTGATGCTCCTAGTTCTTCATGGACACAAAGAACAGCAGGGCAATATCTGATGAGGCAGTTCATGCAATGATTATAGTTTATAGTTGTACTTGCAATGTTACACATAAACCGAACGCCCATTTATCCGACTGCGCGAAGCAAAGAAGGATAATGTGTATATCAGACTGTTTAAAGTAATAAGCATAATTGGCTATGAAGTTTTCGTTTTGAGAAACTGCACACTTTGGACAGTGATATCTTCATATTAGATACTTTATATTTATAGCAAATTGTTCCCGTTTTAAAATTATTTATATTTAATTCATTTATTTCTTTGTGTTTGATTTTTTTCACAATATTTATGTACATACATAATTATGTTTTTTCCTTTGTGATGCTCCAGATAGCTTTGGCATAGACCGATTATGATGATTCTTAAAATTTGGCTTAATCTTGTGAGTATGTAATCTTTAGAATGTATTATGGAGTATGCTTTGTTAGTTGCTCATAAATAAATAAAGACGTGAGTTTACCTGGACATAAATTGCAGTGGTCTATATGGAAAGAACTAAATCAGTTGCGCACCCAGGTAGGCCGCTGCAAATACAACTTGGCGAAATGGGCTTTTATAGACCTCACGGATATTCAATGTGAGTGCGATGCCCCTGTTCAAAAAGTGAGTCACACGTTAGAGTTATTTTAAATGACCTAAATAGTCATTCAAAATGTTATGTTCAAAATGTTAAAGGTTTTAGTTAGCAAGCGTTACCCCTTTTTTGCGACAGGATTATTAAAATAAATAACTCGAGAAAATGTGGTCAAACGCAAGCATATGAATAATAAAAATAAGTAATTAAAAAAATAAATGTGTACTGAAAGTGTCAGTTGAAGTATTACTTTTCACAGCTATGGCGCCTGTGAGCATCCCTACCGAGTCGGAGCACATGAACAACGGTCACCATACAGTGTAAGTTCCATTTTATAAGTAACAAGACAGCTTTTTCCGCGTTTAATTTTTTGCTGAAATTATTATAATTATTACCAGCTAACAATACCTGTTTTATTACAATAGTTACCCGCTGCAGCCGATCATAATCAACCAAGAGGTAGTAGTCCCGAGCGGCGAGAATCGTTACTACTCGCGCTCGTACAACGTGTGCGTGCCAGAGGAGCACGCTGCACCGGGCAGCGCACCGCCGCCGTATCGCGGCTTCGTGCCGCGTGTGCCCATGTACGTACAGGAGGCGCCCACGCACCGCGATGATCTCTTCACACGTGAGTATTTCTCTATTCTGACTTACAGTACCGGCCCGGGTGAGGAACGAAATCGGAAAGCGATTAAACTTAAATGTGTCCAGGACGCTACGGTCACGACTACATGACAGATTAAAGGAAGAAATCGTAGCTGGGTGCCGAGAGTACGTTTTTACTTTTTTGACGTAGTGGTCATAAGGATCCTGCTACAAAGTAACCAAAAAAAAAATTATCGACGAAGCAGTAAAAAATATAAAATTTCTTCTCTCCTTATCAAAGAGGAGACAGAACAGAGCAAGGCAAATAGGCACGAAGGAATGTTAGTCAGGGTAAAGAGCTTGGGGGCTGCTAAGGCGGGCCCGAACTATCAAACATTATATATCCGCTGTGAACTCGATAGGCATAGCACGAAGTGACGAAACGACTTCTTTTTTTTGAGTTGGGTAATCATCAAATAACTTCTCGCGCTCTGGGCTGAGCGAGAGGCAGAGTCTGAATTTTACTGATTGATACCCACCTGTGTTGTTTCATTTGCCCTTTGCCTTTCAAACAATCGAAACTTCCCGTAGCAATCGAAACTAACTCTTACTTGTAACGATGGTGCAATAAGAAGGATATTTCTAGCTCTTATAGATCTCATCCAATTTTTTATTTACTATTTATTTTAGAAAAATATGCTTTGACAGTATAATTCTTGCAGGATAAGTTCAATAAACAGTTGGTCTTTCTTTTTACAGCTATTCCGTCAGAGCCCGAGTTCCGCGTCAACGCCAACACCTACGGGCCACGTCCCGATGCAGTGTGGGCGCCGAATCCTAGCGAGGTATGTCCGAACTGTAAGATACTATCGAAACTCAATCAAAGGCCGTTGCGTATATTGGAAAGTAATCTACGTATTTATACCAGGGGCCTTACCATTACGTGTTAAAATGCCAGGGCTGAGAGCGAGAAAGAGGATGGAGCTCTTCACACTACATAGCTCCGTCCCCAGTTCAATTTATATAGTCAAATGGGTCGCGTTAAAAGCTCGTGGCCCTAGTGGAGAGCTAGCCGACGCCGTGTATTATGTAAAATACTGCCTTTATTATAATAGGATACGAGATAGAAGATAGGAGCGAGACTTAACTTAATAAATTATTATTTTGAAACCAAAAATCTCTGAGTTTGACCGATATATCGATATCTTTGTCTAGAGATATCGAGGTCGATATTAATCTATATATATAAAAGGGGAAACTGACTGACTGACATATCAACGCATAGCCGAAGCTACTGGGATTAGGAGGGTCAAATTTTGCACACGGTTTCCTTTTATGACGTAGGCGAGCATTGAGGAAGGATTTTCCAAAATTCACTACCTAAAAGGATGAAGCGGGGGTACAAAGTTTGTATGGAGACCTACATTCACGCGAGTGAAGCCGCGGGCAGAAGCTAGTATTTTTATAAATATCGACATCCTCACTGCAGGTCACCTACTATGGCGTCTTAAAGCGATAACTGAGGGCCCAGCTCAACATTTTTAGTTTAATTTTGTGTTTACTGTATGGTAGCATAAAATGATATTTGCTAAAATCGGATATTCTGATTAAGTACTTACGATATACTGTAATGGACTTAGACAAAATATTGCCACAAAATTCACCTAAAAAAACCTAAAGTAATATCCGATTATACTCAAGATATCCGATTAAACTATAGTATAGTTTGTCGCTTTCAACTTAATATTACGATGGTTAATAACCCATCTTACAGTCGGGGTAAAGAAGAGACGGAGCTATAAGCATAGCACTATCCCTTTTTTCGGGTTCATAATATAGCCTCAGTTATCATAAGGTTTATTTTATTTATTTATTAAATAAACACACTATCACTACACCACACACACACACACACACACACACACACACACACACACACACACAAACACACACACACACACAAACACACACACACACACACGCGCACGCACGCACACACGCACACACACACTACACTATCTTTACAGGCAGAACTTAATACAATAGTGGTTCACAAACAAAAAAATAAAATTGAAATTATTAATCACAAGTGTTATTTATATGTTCCCAGATTTATAATTTCGGAGACATGCTCAACTCATTGCCACCGCCCCCGGCTCCGCCACTGGCTGCTGAGGTAAATATAACTATACCTGACTTTTGTATTGTATCGCATATTGGCACTTCGTATAAGTACAACAAATCGATACACATAACTTTTTTTTTTTGATACTTTAAAGGTGAACGTATCTCGGTCTGTTTTTTATGCTATTTAATTTTGACGAATTCCGGTACAGAAATAGGATTGACCCATTTTGAAAAGGCTGGAGGCCTGCGGGTAAAAAATGGTCTACATAAACATAATTTCAAAATCACTTAATTCGAGCATAATTCCAACTTAGGTATAAGTTTTCTTTAATTCATTAAACCCCGAGCGAACGCCGGCGTTCGCTCGATCATTGTCTTACTTACTTGTGTCTCTAATTACGCTACTCAATAGGTCAAGGGTTGTTCATATTATCGACTAAACGAGATAAACGAGAACGAAACTGATTCTTTTAATTCTCAAAAATATGACCACATACATTAGTTTTTGTATTCTGACGCTCCACTTTTCGACAGGTCTTCCAACCTGCAGGTCGCAAGTCGATGGTGATTCCTTTAATCCGCCGCGATCATTCCTCTCCTGTGGAGAGCGTGGGGGCCCGTGCGGTGGGCGGCCCCGTCTCTGGTCCCGGGGCCCCTGATATTCCCACGGTGAGTGCCAACGGGCCGCCCACCGCGGCCGTACCCAGCAGGCTGGCGGTCGGGGCGGCTCTACTGGCCCGAGAGAGGCTGCTGACGGTCACGGAGCGACTGTCCGCTGCCACTGCCGCCGCCGCTGCACAGGCGTATGAAGCCTCGGGCTCTGATGATGTGAGTACACTTCTTGCTTCAAGCGACGAGTATTGTGCAACGAAAAGTTTTGGCTGTCAACCGGCCATGCACTCTGTAATTAATTGCTAATATTTCCTATTGGATTTTTTCATGAATTTCTCAGTGGCAGTTCAGTGTTTGATTAGAAATTCTGTTGGTGATGAGAAATTAGTGCCACTCAAAACATGTTAACCCGCTGGTTCTGTTCTGTTGGTAATGAGAAATTAGTGCCACTCAAAACATGTTAACCCGCTGGTCAATCTGTTGGTAATGAGAAATTAGTGCCACTCAAAACATGTTAACCCGCTGGTTCTGCGCTTGACGTTTCCTGTCACGGCGGATTACCGTTCCACCGGGCTATTGGAGTGAGGGAAGAAAGGACAGAATAGAATAGAATCGTTTATTTCTGAGTATCTAGTACATGAAGAGCTTAAGAGCCCGGCGAATGACACTCGCAACTGCAAGTTGACGCGTATTCAAAATTCGTTCGCGGAATATTGCTATCTCTGTTTGACAAAAAACAAGTGAGGGATTGACGCAGCAGTGTGTGTGTGTATGTGAGCTTATTACAATTTATTGTTAGTAAAGTTAGGCATGTTCATTATTTGCTTTATTTTTGCCGAATACTTTGGGAAATCGTTAGTGAATAAAATACAGATTAGTAATGCGTTTTTTGGAAATTTGATTACCAGGATCCGAACGGCCTTCCTTACGCCCCAGCCGCCGGGATCCTGATCCCATTTCCAGTCACCGTAGGCGTGAGGTTGCGGACGGCGAGCAATGGGTAGCTCTACGTCCGGCCGTCCGGTAACCGTCGCCAGTACCGAGCTCGAGTCGCCTAGTGTTCCACTCGCGCCTCGGGGACATGTCAGCAAAACCGTAGGGGCCAGCAGGGTCGAAGCCTACTGGGGCTATGGGTTGTGCGAAAGAGAACCCCCGGGGCCTTGGAACCAAGGCAAAAAAAGAACAGGAGTGGGCTTTCTACTCCGTAAAAGTCTGGATACCGAACGGTTTCCCGCGGTATCCCCGCACGGTTTCTTGCTGGCCTGGATCTGGAGGCAAAAATCCTTGCACGATTTGCGAGTGGAAATGCAACGCCGGGGTGGAATCCGCTGCTGCGATAAGTCGCGGTACGGCGGACAGAGTTCCGGCAGGAACTCTTGGTGAAATGGTGACAGCGACTGCCGCAACCGAGCGCTGGGTTCGCCTTAATTATGGCGGTAAAGACGTCACGGCATTTTCACCCTCCGCCAGACGCAGGTCCTCACCGGACATAGCAAGTTTGGGAGGTCCCTGCATTCGATTCAGGCGGAAGAAACGCCTGGGTGTCACCATTGGGTGGACCGCCTGGAGGACACGGTGAAGCATACGATAGAGGTGTGCCCCGCTTTGGCAAGGCACCGCCGTGTCCTCGTGGGGGCCATTGGCGGCTACGACCTCTCGCGCCGAGCCCTGATACAGGCCCTCGCCTGTCGATCGAAGGAGGCGATCGCCTGCTATTCGTCTTCAGGAATAGCAGGCGATCGCCTTCTTTTGCGAAACAGTAATGCTAGTGAAGGAGGCGGCCGCAAGCACAAGAGAATGCCTTCACGCCCCAGCCGCCGGGATCCCGACGCCGATTTCCAGCCATCGTGGGCTTGGGCTTGCGAACGGTGAGCAATGGGTAGCTCGCCGTCCGGACCGAGCCCAAGTCTTCGACGGTGACGTGGACGGTAGTGTTCCATGCGCGCCTCAATGAGATGTCAGTAAAACCGTAGGGCCCAGCAGGGTCGAATCCTACAGGGCCATGGGTTCGCTACTGAAAGGAAAACCTGTGGCCCTGGAACGCAAGGCAAAGAAGGAACATAGGAGTGGGTTTTAGTCAGGTAAAGTCTGACACGCCCTCTCGCTCCGCCCAAGAGCGACAGAAATCATTGGATGATTATACAACCAAAAAAAAAAATGTACCTAAGCATTTGAAGTTTAATAAAAGGAATTCAGAAAGTGAATAGTGTCAGAAATATTACAATTTAAAACGCGAGTGTGGTAATGACATCACACACACATCTCGCTTGCTCGCGATATCACTACTAACTCTTGGAAATTTGCGATAAATTTGGATGTGTTTCATTATACAAAAATGTTGAATGAAAAGTTAATGTATTTTAATTTTTATTCTATAATTTGTAACTCGATAATATTAGCTATGTTCCTACGGAAACAATATTAGAATTATTGTTGCTAATAATACAGAAAAAACAAAATCAAAACATGCTATTTACGCTGTAAAAATGTGCGAAATGCAATTCGCTTAAATTTCGTTTAAGTAATTTTTTTAAAAAGAAAGATGTAGTAACCTAGATAAATATTGTCTAAATCCAAATATCACCATCATATATATGGTGGAAATATGCTCAAACTGCAAATGATTTTGGTATTACGTTTGTATGGATAATTCATTTGTCGCCGAGTTCTTAATATTAGACGGAATCACATCTGTGTTTTTGCACACACTTGCTTTAAATACATTTAATTTTCAACCTCGATGGCTACAATTAATGATTTTGCATCAATTTAAGAAGGCGTAATATTTGTTAGCGAGTTTTTAACTTTATAATTGATTCATTCAAATTGCGATAAACCGATACAAGCGAGCGAGTTTTCTAAAATGATGTTATATTTGAAAATAATCGATTGTTTTTTTATGTAAAAATGTATAGCATCAATGTTATAGGCCTCTCTCTCTCTCTCTAGTGCCCTTAACATTCCACCCAATATATTTTACTGTTTCGTCTCTTTCCTAGTATAAAACTTGATGTTATGTTTGGTATGTGTATTTGTATATCCAAACTACATTTAAGTTTATTTTTTCTTTTTATTACAGCAAGAACTCGAAGCTGGCTTGCAAGCCCTCGAACGGCGTATCGACACGGAGTTCAAGATGGCTGACTAAATATTTAGTATATGTATCGTAACGTCGTATTCTTTCGGCCCTGAGGTATAACTTTGTCCCAAGCTTGTTAACCAGTAGGAAAACAGCAAATTGTGTTTACTATGTTCCTATTGAGATGAAGAATACAGATACGCATTTGGGCGCGTCGGTCTCCATACATTTTATATGGCAACTTTAACGTACAAATCAGGCGTGACCCACGTGTGCGTCGGTCTAATGTTGTTCCCGCTTACCTACGTGTTTATTCAGCACATATTTCATCAAGCTTGGGCCAAAGATTTTACTTCGAGCCGGAACGACTTTACTGTAATATTATATATTATTTTATATAATTACCTGTTTAGTTTGCTGGTATATTGGGACTTGATGAACATCTAATCGTTCAGAAGTATTTTCGTGGTATCGAAATTTTTTCAGTTTGTTACATTTGAATAATGTCGGACACGCTATCATCAGCTTTTTTTATTCAAATCGTCGTCCATAATAACGGATGCCTGTCGGACAACATCGTGTCAGCAGGGTGATATTTTAAATAGATGTTACATTTGAGCTGCCACTTCACTTAGAGTATTTGTAATAATTTCTTATATTTCTATTTCGCTAACAAAAAATGAACTTTATTTCGAATAGAAATATGGTGTATTTCTACTTAACGTTTTTTTATACAAATACGCGAAGTCTTGTGACAGCATGAGATTAAATTAAATTGTTATTTATTTATCTCATACGTCATCATCAGTTGTTCAAGCGACATCAAACTAGATTTGGAATTAACGTTTTCTTTCGAGGATATTGTACTGTATATACCCAGCAAACATCAATAATAAAATGTTTTCGCTTGAAAAACTAGGTGGATTCGTATGAACACAAATGTTCCATCAGTAGCAGTCATTACAGTAAAAACTCACCATGTGTACTGCTCCGTCAAACGGCTATCGACACCACATCATTAAGTTCTAGGCCCTCCGGTTATAAAATTGAAACATCTCAGTATAAACATTGATAATAAATTTAGCGATATTAACAGTCCAGTCATAAATACCGTGGTATCATTGTGGATAATATTTTGGTCTAAAAAAAAATGATTTACGTATGTATACGCGTCCATTCAGATTCACTTAAGTCCGCGAGTACTGGATTATAAAGCCTCTTAGCTTGTCAGGGCCAGGCCGTGGAACCGTTTCCGATTCGGCTTAGCGATAAGTAGGTGGCGCTGATGGTACGACATTTAATGTGACCACGTATTCTATGAGCCGTTAAGGAATTTATTTATTATTTGTACTCTTGCGCATAGCAATATCTCTAAGCGAAAACAATGAAATATACTTCATTTCCAACGGTCATAGTATATCACCACCTACAATAGTCAGTTTCACCACTAAGAATGAGTTTAAAAGCAAATAAAAGGTATCATGTATTGGGTAATGTTATCAAAAATTAAACCGCCTACGTCTACGTCTGATATGTCCGACAAACAATCGCGTTTACACCGCCAGCCGTCGCAAATTCACGACCAAATACTCCATCTCCTCAGCTCTTGTGTCACATATGGGGATTGAAGAGCTAAACGAGATGGGGTACCCAGTCGCAAACACACGACCCTGGCGAATATGGCACGAAAACACTCGTCGGACCAATCCGACGCAAGCGGATAGGGCTATATTTCACCGGGACACCAAGGCGGCGCGACGACTTGGGCCGCCATGGTGTCCGTAACTAGACACCATACAGACATCAGAGTCGCTACCTTAAGTGAGAGACCTTAAGTGCACTCGTCCGAGTTGGTCGCGCGGCCAAATTGCTTGCGCAACCAAGCGGACACGAGGTGAGTAACTCTCTATAGAGCTGTATTCATTTTGTTGGTAGCGGCGACTCGTCGCGCCGCCATGGTGACCCGGTGAAATGTAGCCCTTAAAGGGTCAATGTATGTATAGTGTTATCTTAGCTGGATAGTGGTGAGACAGGCTGCGCACCGTACTGTACGTCATTTTTATACATCTGTTGATCGGCGGTAGCAGCAGCCACTGAAACTACCTATATTTATTTTACGGTGGAGGGTTTTAGTATTTTCATACGGTCTGTTTTTATTTTCTCTGCGTCTGTCAAGTACAGATTCTTTGTTTATGTACTTTATGTACTATTTTTTCTACTGTATACATCATCGTTTCTATTTGCTCTTTATCAATTTGGTGTTTCCTGATGAGATTTGTATTTGCGTAGTGTTCCTGTTTCGTTCGTAAATATGATTAGTCTTTAGTTTAGTCGATGTTAATAATGATTGAAATTATTCTGTTTTCTGGTACATCCTACTGTTGCGCTGCGTGCTTCCTGGTTCTGTGTTGGTCGCGGCAGCTGTGAGTTTTCAGGTCTGTTGACGTATCCAGCTTGCTGCAGGACGTCTTTTGTTTCTTCGAACTTGTCCCGGCCTTCATTCTAGACTTCGTCCCATCTAGCAACCTATTTTTCTATCAATCTGTCCTGATAGTCATCCGTCTCTTTCGCTGTTCTTTTTTTCTTCAAAAGATACGAACAGTATAACTGACTGACTTACAATACAAAGTTAAATGATTTTATACGGAAACCATTTTCGTAGATTTCATTAAAACCGCTAGCAACTCCGATAGAATTGTTGAATATGCCTAAATGATTATTGTACTGGTACAATCGTCTTATGAAAACATTGATTATTTTTAAACTTTCACTTTTTGGAGTTAGTTTTGAGAAATTGTGTATATTACTGTATTTTTTGTTTCTTAATTCATATTTGTTTTGTTATCATGTTTGGACATATTATTAAAACGGTAAGTGCTGGTCACGTGAATCTCTATTGAACACTTCTGTTTGTTTGTATGTAACTTCATACGTGATTTCGCGATTGGTTCGTAGTTTCGGCCAAATACAAAGCGATTCTACGACAAAGTTCTAAGTTTGGTCAAAGTTCACAGAAACCGATTGTACCGAAATAGTATGTTTGGACCTACAAAAAGTGACATCTCTGTTTAATTGCATATTTGAACGACTCGAATCCGAGCTCGACGGTCTTCCTCATCGTACGTCAATCCAATGTTTACTAACTTTTGCAAATTTGAAAAGTTTTGCATTCTATATAAAATAAAATTTGCAAAAAACTCATTAAACTGTTCATTGGAACGCGCATCATTTGAGAACGGCTCAAGCGCTTTAGTTATTTTTTCAAACGGTCGTAGTTGTTCGAACATTATAAACTAAAAGTGCGATTTCATACAAAAATCTTGAAAGAGAAAAATGAGATGTTTTGCATAAACTCAGGGCCATCATGTCGTTCGGGTCAGCTAGTATGTAATAAAAAAGTATGCTACGTTTTGAGGACAAAAATACTGTCAGTGTAATATTATGATAAAAAGCTTATTATGCATTAATACGGATTAGTCGAGAAGAAAATTAGAAGCATAATACTTAAGATAATCTGAATTTGAGATATCCCACAAGTTAATTCGTAAAGTGAGAGCAAAACGGATAACATTTTGGTCCTTATTTGAAATTTCGGTAACGCGGAGTTCAACACACTTATAAATATATCCTCAAAAAATACTGACTTTTGTATAGAAATAATCATTCAATCTTTTAATCGCCTAGGTCGGATATATTCGACAAACATGCGTTTATTAAGTCAAGGTCGCACATCCACGACCAAATACTCCATCTCGTCAGCTCTTCTGTCACCTATGGGGATTAAAGAGCTAAACGAGATGGGGTACCCAGCTGCAAACCCCCGACCCTGGCTAATAGGACACGAATACACTCGTCGGACTAAGCCGACACGGGCGGTTAAAGGGTTAATATGTGTATATAATAAAGGAAAGCGCGTCGTGGATGCGGCGGCCTAAAGTTGATAGTTTTGATTAACGCATAACGATTTCGAATGGTTTTTTTAAGGTCGGATTCTTTTTGAATTTTGGCGATTCCCGACCGGATGCACACGAACCTTTATTGAGGTGGGGCGTCTATTGACGTCGCGACGTCAACATGACGCGGAATCACGTCGATGCTGTGCTGTTAAAGCTAAGACTTGTAAGAGTCAATTGGATGGAACCATAATTTTGACGTGGACACATATAGCCCAAAATATGGCTGTTATTTTCAAGACGGGATACCCATTTTGTCAAATATACATGAAGGAACGACGACAAGAAGTCTATGGATAGTTATGACAGTACCGTCTTTATTATTTATTGTCTATGTCACATCCTTACACTGAAAAGAAATCCCGCGATACGCAATCTATATGTGGAGACTTGATACAGTTTCTATTCACTCAAAGGAAACCCCAGGAAAATTATTAACGTAAAATTTTTGTAATTAAAAATGTACAAATGAAGCGAACGATTTCAAATGACAATCCAGAAAATAGATTCCAGACGGAAAAGGATGGATTAAATAAAAAAAGGTTAACTACCGTAGTTCCCCATCACTTCCGCGTTTACAAGATGGCCGCCAGCTATCCGACTGATACGTTACATAGACAGTCTGAAAATGAAACTCGTACAAATTGTTTCGATTTTATTATTCGACCTACGATTACCTATTGTAATACATATTATTAGGTGTTTCTTCCCAACCGTCTTCCCTAATTCTTCCTCTAGTATGCTATAGTTAAATGCGTGTCCACGTCCAATACCTCAATATTTTCGGCTATAAATATACAGCGTGATTTAGTTTAGATGATTGTTAGCGTTAAAATGTTTTTTTTTTCTACAATATTTTTATTCGCTTTGCTAGTCCGTTACGATCCGCAAACTGACGATTCGTATGAGGTAGGCGGTTACCGCGTTCAATCTTATTAAATTATGCTGTTAATAGTTAAGTAATACAGGAAAACCGATTATTCTAAACATAGATAGTAATCATTAAAATAGTCCAAACACAACACAATACTGATTATGTCAAGTGCGGTGGCTACTTGGAGTTTTATAGAAATTATTTAATGGATCCCATAATTATAACCAGAAAACGTGATATGTATTTATAGCTAATAAATAAAACAAATTAGGATATTATGAATAGTAATGTTGATAGGTCGCTGTTTCCTTCTACCTATTCATATTGAACAGAGAGGTGGAGATGAGTCTCCTTTGGCCCCGGATGAGATCTTAGGCCGCTGGTCCGTCACGTGCGGGCAGCTATGTGTAAGATAGAATCCTGCTTTAGTTGTAGGCAGTCACGACGTCATCTCATTAGCCGCGCCCCGTCAGCATCATGTCCGAACACGGCTCGGAACCTGGCTAGCGTGGTGCCTTCATTGTCTAGCGCACGATTATCGTACTGTGTATGTCTAATATACATACATTGCTTTGTATTTCTACAAGGTTTGCTCTGTTAGTACATCTAAGCAATGTATAATGCTTTATTTTTGAGGTAGGCAATCATCAAGTGCCTTCTCGCGCTCTAAGGTGAGGCGAGAGGGCGTGTCGGACTTTTGCTGACTAAATCCACATAAAATCCTTCATTTGCCCTTTACGTTCTAGGGCCGTGGTAACTCTTTGAACGTTCCCACAACCTTAGCAGAGGGCGTGATTCAATGAGGGCGCTTCGCTTACCATCAAATTGTAACCAACTAGCAAAGCTCGCTTCATATAACGAATTGTTATAGTTTTATATAAACAATACATGTAAGGCTGTGGTGATACATCTATTTATACTTTAGAAGAAAAAAGTTAAAACAAAATATGTAAGGCTGTAATATAGATATAGCTGAGATAAACTACTCAACGCCCTATCGTAGTGATTTTTTTTTGTTTTTTCTTTTGTAATTTATGAAACATTGACAGTTATAGTTGTAAATGGAACACTATGGACTCGTCTGAGATTATTCATAGCTTTCCTGTATACAACTATTTCTGAATATATTACGTCTATTACGACCTAGTGATTCCTTTGTGGTTCGCTAATTAGTTACAATTAAACTTAGTGCAATTATGAAATTGCGTGCAATATGTGTTAGTGATGCGGATCGACTCGTCCATGTCGATATTTTCAGTATATTTCTGCAATACTAGTATTTATACAAAATGAAATTAAATACTGGATGGTTATTTTAGATGGGGCAGTAAGGATACATTTATTTTATTTATTAAAACTATGCGCTAGTAATAAACACTGTACAAAGGCGAACTTAATGCCTTAGGCATTTAGGATATCTCTATACGAAATGGATAAAAACAATAAAACGTTATTTCCTTGATTTAAACTTATGAGGTCTGTAAATTAAGTAAACTTTATTAAAAAAGAATTACAATTTTATATTGTTACCCTCAAAATAACTTCCTTCTGAAACCACACAGCACTGTAGACGTTTCTCCTCTCCATAGCATTGCTTGAACTCCGATTCTGGAATAGCCTTCAGCTGATCGGTTACAGCCGTTTGAATGTTTTCGAGTATCCGAAAATTAGTTCCCTTGAGGTGGTTTTACAATATCAGGAAGAGAAACAAGTCATAAGGACTCAAGTCAGGCGAATAAGGAGGCTGAGGAGTCACAAAAAAGTTTTTACAGCCCATTTGTATCTTATCTATATAAATGTTTTTATCACATATTCTCCTACCGACCCTTTAAGACCAGCGCCTCAAGTGCTGCCAGATCGAACGCTACGTAGCCAGTCTCATTACTTAATTTACAGACCTCGTATATATTTACAAATATATATTTTTACTTCTATTTCTTTACATTCATGTAAAACTATCCACGGTTTAAAATATTTATATTAATATATCAAACATTTTTAATATTTATTTATTTGAAATGTACATGTTGAATGATGTTCTTGCTGCCTCATCTCGAATGTCGACTTCCTATGGCTACTTGATGTTACCCTACGGTGTGTAGGGATGCCTCCAGCCGGATCGCAACACAAACGCAGCAAAGGAGATCTATCGATAACAATACACGATCTCTTTGCATTTACTTTATATGATTTATGAACATTAAAAAGTACGGTTCGCTTGTAACTAATGTTTGTATAAAGGTGAATACCATATTTTGGTGTATTTTTTTTTCCTAGGAAAAGTCATTATTTATAAATATAATGGTCTGTTTAAAGACTTGTAATAGGACTTGCGCACACAGTGCGATTTAGCGAATATATTTTTTTGTATAAAAACGATCACCTTTCCTAGTTATTTAATAAATTAATACTAACCTTTTTGTTGAGTTTTTTTATTTTTATTTTATTTTACGTAATGTGCCAATCACACTACACGACGAGTCATATAACACGACACTTCCCTTCCTATCACAAACGTTAATACCTGCGTGTGTTTTTACACTGCTGATTTGCATCAGCGTTACCAGGTCCAGCTGGCACAACTTAGGGGTTACATAAAAGGGCTTAGGTTTTTAAGGAAAGTATTGACTTGCTTTGCGAAGCCGCTCTGTTTTTATGAATGTTGACCAGATCTGGTGGAGTTACGTAACGCCTCTGAGTTCTCATTTGTGTCAGCGTGTTGAGCGCGCACGCCGCGATCCGTCCGCTAGTACAATCAACATTAAGTCAGTGTCAATAGTCGCAAAGTATAGCGCGCACTGCTGAGTCTTATCGTCACTTGGCACTTCAGATTAACGAACTCCTCTGCACTGTACAAATATAAATCTTACGTTTTTTATAAGCAATTTAGTGGACAGTCGATTTGCAATAGAATTAGATACCTACTGTCTCGATAAAGTACAATTTTTTACCGTTAATGGTTTTGTGATATAAATTAATTTAACGTTGAAAAACAACTGAAAAAATGCTATAGCAGACCTTTATTAGAGACAGTTTTTTATATTGACTGATGCTATGTCTGCTGTACATAAAATTCTTCTTAACACTTGATCTGCGGTCCTGATCGTTTTCTCTGACCCATCAAGCCAACACACACATGCATGTATTTATTTGGTTTTTGAAGATTTAGGATTAGACGTTATTAATATCAGTACCTATTGATGTCGCCCAAAATGTATTTTTTTGTAGTAGGACTGTTGGTCGCAGTCCAGGATAAGCGCGGGGTTGAGTATTTCAGTAATTAGTTTATAGGATAGTGAGGGAATTTTATTTTTAATACCTAAGATATTGTTCCAATAAATCTGTAGATGTGTATTTGTTAAATTATAATATTCGATTGCTGTATTACTTTGTAGCTTGAAAAGCGTAGCTATTAATGTGTGCAAAAAAATCAAGTGCTAGAGAAGTAAGTTTGTAAAGTTGGCAGTTAAAACTAAAATTCCCTGTCCATATTATTGAGGCCGTATCTAAGCCCGATAATAAACGCATGCTGCATTTGTTTAAGAATGCGTATATACTTTCATTTTTATATACCTACTTACCTAAATATCTTAAAAACTCGTTGACAAACGATAGTATGTAACATATCTATGATATAATGCCTAAACCTAACGTGTATCTCTAATGTCTTCATTTTGCACGAATATCTCAAGTCTTTACGGAAGTATTTTTATATATCTACATACTTGCTTTAAAATCAGTTCAATATGTGTGTTAGCAAATCGGTTGATACGCTGCCCTCTGGGGAGACCATTGCTTGAGAAGCTTTGGTTTCCTAATAGTCATGTGGACGACTGGAGTCGTGCATCGTGAAGACCAATATATAAGTCGTGGAGTTGAAGAAAATAAATAGTTCAATGAATTGGAAACATGTGCTAAATACGACAACTTATCAATACCCCTACATCAGGCAGTCACTGGTACCTTTGCAAGTATGATATCTGTGATAAACAACTATTTATTCACTTAACTCCGCACTAATCGAATCAGATTCGGTAATCGATTCTCCTTTTAAGTGCGAACAAAAAGTTTATTGAACTTGTCGACTACAACTGGTGGTAATAATAGTATCTTTGTATTTATTTAGTAAGTTTGGGACGAGATTTTAATGAAATCAATAAAGTAATTGAATTTTTTCAAAGAAATATGTAATCCTTTGTCTTAATCGTTGGGATATTTTGTACATTGTATTTGGACTGTGTGTTTGTATGTCACATTTTTTGTACATGTAAACGAAGGAAGCGGAAAAATCATCGCTACAGTACCGCGGGAACGGCCACGTATCTTGAATTTTTTCGAGGCGGGGCAAAAACGGAAAAACGCCGCCCCCACTTGCCTATATTTTTACCTTTGTCATCATCATCATAATTTCAATCATAAGAATCGAACTGATGGGTACGCCACAATCGCTGTGGTAACACGGCCGGTCCTCACTGGACATGGCATGTTGTGTATGTCAACAATGTGTGGACCGCCCGGAGGACATACGGTGGAAGCGTACCCCACTTGGGCAGAGCACCACCGTGTCCTCGTGGACGCAATCGACGATGATAACCCCTCGCGTCGTTACTTGATCCAGGTCATTATTTTTTGATTGTTATGAACTAGCGCTTGATTGCGATTCCACCTGATGGTAAGCAGTGATGCAATCGTTGATGGTGAGGCGCACTATTTTATTAAGAGCCTATTCGCTCTAGCCTTGAAGACACCTCATTTATAACGAGACGGGAAGACTGCACCAGGCAAATTGTTCCAGTCCTTCGATATATGCGGTATAAATGACACGTAGAGGTTTCAACAACGTAAGGGTGGATACTCACCGTACGTCGGGTTGTCCGATGGTTAAAAGAAGATGGTGGAATCAAGTCATATAATTCCCGGGCCCACTCTTCAAAATGTATCCTGTAAAATACCGAAAGGCTGGCTACCCTACGCCTGCGCTCAAGGCTTTATATGTTGGACTTACCAAATCTGGATCACCAATTAGCCACTTCGCACGCCTTTCCAACGAATCTTAAGCTGCTAGATGGCATTTTGCAGCACCGGCCCATATGTGGCTGCAGTACTCCACACACGACCGGACCTGTGCTCTGTATTACATTTGAAGCTGTCCCGGTGTGAAATACCGCCGGAACTTTGCAAGAACGCCGAGTTTCCTAGCAGTTAGCTCGGCTTTGGACTCAATGAACCACCCAAAGTTAAGGTCTGAGAAAATTTCAACTTCCAAGACCTGAAGGCGGTCGGTGCACTCCAGGAATTCATTCTGAAAAGCAGGAGTCAAGGTGAACGGGCTCCTTTTGACGGTGAACAGACCCACTTGTGTTTTGGCGGCGTTAAATCCCACCAGATTGACTTCGCCCCACTTGGAGACAGCCTGAAGTGCGATATTCGTACGCTCTACCATAGCCTCTCTTTCGGACTGGATTGTTCCTTACTAGCCCGAACACTTGGCGGGTATCTCTCTACAACTGTGCTATCATCTGCATACCCACAGATACCGAGCATCAGCAGATCGTTGATATGCAGCAGGAAGAGAGTTGCAGAGAGAACAGACCCCTGAGGAACTCCTGTATTAATTCATAGTCCGAAGCTAGAGGGAATGGCATGCAGTCGCCTTCTTCTGCGAAGTTAGCGATCTTAACTGTGCGGACACCAGTCAGTTCACTGCCACAGGAGATGCCCCGAGCGTCAGGAGCCGCAGGGCAATTTCCTACCACGGGAGCACGGGTTTTCGTACGACGAGCAATTGGTAGCTCGCCGTCTCGCCTGCCGACGGCGCGTTGTGTTCCATGCGCCTCAAAGAAATGTCAGCAAAACCGTAGGGGCCCAGTAGAGCCAATGCTTGCTAGGGCTGCGGCGAATTTCTGAAAGCGAAAGCATAGTTCTACAACACAAAGACACAAGTGGGTTTTAGTAAGTTATAAACTGACCCGCGCTCTCGCTCCACTGATGGACATGGGCTTCCTGGAAAGAAAGACGCCTAATAGTTCTTATTCTCTTCTACCTTGATTACAGCTGTTTTAAAAGTTTAAATATTTTTCTATTAAAATTGTATTGTTGGTTACATTTTACTCACTGACCTCTATTATTTACCACTGGACAGGCGGTTCCATATGTTTGACAGCTAATTCTTTGTGCCTATTTGAAACGCCACTCGCGAGCGTCTAGAGAACTAATTTTGATGTATAATGCAAATGGCTGCAGAGAAGTATATCTGTACTTACAGTACTTCAGTACTTAATTTTTGCATTTTGAATTAATTGCGTTCGAGTTCCGTGTTATTCCGGCTTCATGAATTATATAAAGGAAACCTAATTAGAATGAGGTCATGTGTATATTGTAAGTGGCGCGACATTACTAGTTTTAGTACCGTAGACACTCGCTACGGCCGACAGCGCCATAATGACGAATATCAAACGGGCACAAAAGCACTTTGACAGCCACCAGTCCACTGTGATAAATAGTAGAGGTCAGTTATTTTACTGCATATAAATGGAAAGGATGGACGAAGATCAATTAATTGAGTCACAAATTACAGATTATTACAATTATGTGGACTGAGTAGCGCAGAAGACATTATGGTCGCGTGTGACGAACAGTGACGGATTAAGACTACTTGATGCCCTAAGCAATCTACGCCTATCCGTATGTCAACTAGAATCGGTCTTTAAACCTTTACCGCCTAAAACATTAGTTTTTTTGTAAAATAAGGTAATGAGATGTAACGTACCTTAGAAGTGGAGTAGGTGCGACAACAATAAAAATCAAAGCATAATTTATTTATTAGGGGTTAAAGTATGAAATTGCCCATTTGTACTGAAAAATTGAAATACGTTTTTTTTTTTCATTTGACATATTTATTTAATCAAAATAATTACCATTATTATCTATATATTGCTGCCATCTAATAGGAAGCTAATTTATGCCTTTGAGATAGAACTGGAGATCTAGATTCGCCAAACTGTGTGAAAGCAATTTGTACTGCCTCCTGAGAAGAAAACCTTTTATCAAGTAGAAAATTGTCCAAATCACGAAAAAAATGGTAGTCCGTTGGAGGAAGGTCTGGCGAATACGGAGGGTGACGAATGGTTTCTAATTACAGTTCCTGTAGAGTTAAAATGGTTTCTCGTGCTGTATGAGGTCTCGCGTTATCATGGAGCAATAATGGTGAAGATTGATTCATGAGTCGGGGCTGTTTCACTGCTAGTTTTGCTATCATTATTCGGAGTTTAGCACAGTAGACATCTGCCGTTATTGCTTGACTAGATCGGAGAAAGCTATGGTGAATAACACCATGCTGAGACCACCAAACAGTTACCATTACCTTTTTATTGGTAAGCTTTGCTTTAGGAAACTGTTGTGGCGTTTGACCTGCGGTCAGCCATTGCATTTTTTGCTTACGGTTATCGTAAAGAATCCACTTTTCGTCACATGTTCGATCTAATATTCCTTCATTTCTGTATCGATCAACAAGACAACATAAGTTTCAACACGAGTTTCTTTCTGCAGATCAGTCAAATCGTCAGGCACCCATTTTCATATTTTTTTATTGTTGGTAAGGTAAAGTTAAACCATGCCGCTAATTCCTGGGTAGTGTGGCTCGGATGGGCCTCCACCATCTCTTTCAATTCATTGTTATTCACCTGTGTGGGCGGTCTTCCACGTGGTTCGTTCTTCAAATAAAATCCATCACGAAAACGTTTAAACCAAAATCGCATGGTGCGTTCATTAGCAGTCCCCTTTCCAAACGCAACATTAATATTGCGAGCTGTTTCTGCCGCGTTAGTTCTGTGTCGGAACTCGTATTTAATAAAAACTTTTTACAAAAAAAAAAAATAACCGACCACTAAAAAAACACTAAAAGGATCAAAATAACTTTAATTTCGGAAGTCGGTGTTTCTCGGTATTGTTTGTTTCTTATTTAACACTGACTTCCGAAATTAATTTTTTTTTGATTTTTTTAGTGTTTTTTTTAGTGAAGTCGGTTATTTTTTTTTAATAAAAAGTTTTTATTTCACACTTTTAGTTGAGATATACTTATGAACAGTGCCTATTTCTCATGACAATTCCAATTAACCCAAATACTGCTAGGTTACATTGTTTTATTATAAAGTTCCTGTGTGTACCTTCATCCTTCCGGCTACATCATCAGATCAGTTCGATAGTACATTATAGCCAAAGTGCATCTCATGACAATTCTAATAAGCCCAAACACGGTTAGGTTACATTGATTAATTACAGAGTTCCAGTGCCTACCTTCCGGCTCCATCATCATCATTCCAGATTGGTTCTATTTTTTTCAAAATCCAGTTTTCATGATGAATCCATGAGGGATCAAGGGAACTCCTCAAATATTATAGGCAACCATATAGTTATTTTGGTATTTTCATCGAGGACTTAAGCATTTACAGTCAAAAAGTAACATTTGATGAAGTGGAACTGATGAAGAAGACCAGAAATGGCCAACGGAACTTCATACTCACATAGATATCACAAGTAGATAGTTAAGCGACTATGACAATACAAATAAATAAATGGTTCTGAATAATTATGTTGAAAATGTGACATCAAAGTGAACTGATGAAATGATGACGATGGAGCCGGAAGGTAGGCAGCGGAACTCCGTAATTAATCAATGTAATCTCGCCGTGTTTAGGCTTATTGGAATTGTCATGAGATGCACTTTGGCAATAAGGTACTATCGAATTGATCTGATGATGGAGCTGGAAGGTAGGCACAGGAACTCCGTAATTAATCAATGTATCCTAGCTGTGTTTGGGCTTATTAGAATTGCCATGAGATGCACTTTGGCTGTAAGGTACTATGGAACTGATCTGATGATGAAGCCGGAAGGTAGAAGGTAGACACAGGAACTTCATTGCATTGTCATGAGAATAGGCAATCTGGTTATAAGTGTATCGCAACTAAAAAGTGTGATATAAAAAAACTTAAAAAAAAATAGTTTTGGAAGTCGGTGTTAAATAAGAAACAAAAAATACCGAGAAACGCCGACTTCCGAAAATAAAATTATTTTTTATTCTTTGTGTTTTTTTTTAGTGTAGTCGGTTATTTTTTCTTTTTAAAAAGATACTTCATAGATACCTACTGTGTGAAAAAAGTTTCACTCAAAAATCTCAAACCGGTTTTATGTCAATTCGAAGTACCATTACAATAAAACGGCAATTTCATACTTTAACCCCTATTATTACGTGTGCATAGAAGCCGGCCGGCACAATTACTCAAAAAACAAAACATTTGATTGAAACAGATTTGCGGGGGGGGGGGGGCGGGGTAGGGGTGGTTTGTGATTGGCTGATCGCAATTCCGGTGCATTTGAATTGCCGAATGCACTAGCGGGCAGCGAATGGGCAAGCGGGAGCGGGGTTATGACTCTAGGTCGGACTCGAATGTCAACTTAAAACCCATTAGTCCTAGAAACTTTTTTGGTGACATGAGAATGAGACGTGATGTCCTAAGGACGGATTTTTTTGTGCTTCTTCTGGTGCCCCTCCAGACGTAATGCCCTAGGTAATTGCTTAATTTGATTAAGGGTTCATCCGTCACTGGTGACGAACGAAGACGACCGACGCAGCTCTGAGCTAGAGAGAGACAACTAGCCAGAGATGCGCCGTGTGTTGAATGCACTGGACATAGGAATAACAGAGGATTTAATTTTTTTTTTAATTTATTGGAACATTTAGCGTCCCGATCAGGTGCAAATCGGGACACGTCCCCAGACCCCTAAAGGGACGCCTGGCAACACTACTCGGACCCCACTTTTGAATTGTCAAAATGTCGGTCAATCAAAAAAAGTAAAATTGCGCACAACACAATGACTTCCAGTAACTCTCAAATAATTCAAATTATAGTGTTTAAGTATAAACGATTGAAGTCTTATGTACCTACTAATGTATTAGAGGTAGGTACACATGTGTAGAACTTGTGACATACATACAAAGAGATCCGTTGTAAATATGTGGGTAGAAAATCACCAAGGATTGGTATTGCTAGGAGACGAAATAGAAAATACAGGTAATTTTATTGTGCTTTCCAACGACTCAAAGGAGTGAATTGAATAATATGTTGATTCCAGTGGTCATCTCAAGCTAACTACATAATGACTTAATATCATAGCTTTGAGGTAATTTGGAGTGGAGTGGAGAGCTTGGCAGGCGACTGTAGATGTGCTGGTGGCTGATGGCATAGTCTTAAAAGACACAGATTACACATTTTTGGAAGTTTCGATGCAATTATGCCAATTGCACGAAAACTGCAATCAAACTTAACCTACTTTGCTACTGCTGCGGCAGTTTTAATGCTTCCCGGGCGTCTATAGATCCTTCCCACGTATGCCGTATGATTGCGCTCGTTCTAGGTTTATTTTCGTAAATTTGACCCACGCCACGTTGGAAAGTCTAATAAAATTGTCTATCGATAACAACTGATAATTAGCTACCTAGTCAGTAGTTACCTACCCCAATCAGGTCCGGCTTATAGTTTATTTGTAGATATAACATACATTGCCTGTAATTTTATATCCTAGGCATTGCAATTTGGTTGCTTTGTAAAAGCTTATTAGGGTTCCGCAGATAAAAACCGTAATGTAAGAAGACGACGGAACTCGGCGTGGAAGTCACGCATGTCAAAATCATTTATGACATATATTTATAATTTGTAAAATAAACAGTTTTGTGGTAACATTCGTTATTCATTTTTGTCCTTTCTTTACTTTTTATTGACCCTTTGTTTCTAATAGGTAGGCTTCTAGTTTAACCGGTTGCAGCTGGGTATCAGTGTTTTACAATAACCTGCACAATCCTGCAAATGATAACACGATACCACTTGGCAGGACTTGGTCAGATTTCCTGGCTTCTGACCATCCGTATCCACTGCCAAAGAGCGTATTCACAGGCAAGCAGGAGTACCCAATCCTTCAGCATGGGGCTGTAAAACCTGTCCGCTATAGTCTTCAAGATGATATTGGGGCTAACTCATACCCTGCGCATGACGGAGGCGGATCGGTTGCGCTTGATGGCAAGAATAAAGCCATCAATTTCTGCCTCTGCGAACGTACCGGACGCACTGCAGTAGCGCGGCAACCCCATGAACACCCTACCCCACGCCAATTTTTTGAAAGAAGAACTTCATAGGTACCATGTGAAAAAAGTTTCACTCAAAAATTTCAAACCATTTCTTTTTATTTATTTATTTAATCAATGAATTACAACGGTTAAACAACCAATTACAGTAACTAAACAAAAAGTTTTAAGTTATAAACAACATGTACTTACATCAATTCCTCTCACAGTATTTCTGACATACCACTATAATCATCTTCCATTCATCCGCAAACAGATCGTTTGTTGTATAAGAATCCAAGAGATCATTTAGTGCAGCCAAAGTGCGAGGTATTGGAGACTGCGCACGGGCAACAGTGCGACATTGAGGCACAGCAAACATTTTGTGCTTTTTGCCGCGGCAGTAATTGTCCGGGACAAAGAAACGCGCTAGCACAGTAAGCAGATTAGGCGCGTCAATAGTGCCACGGAGCGTCTTGCAGGCTATGGTGACCTGATCTCGCGCTCGTCTTACCTCTAGTGAGTTATATCCGAGGCAACCTAATAGAAATTTTGTCGGATAGAGGTATGGGTAATAGCTGTGCTTCCGCTTGTACAGAAAACTAAGGAACGCTTTTTGCACTTTTTCCAGTAAAAGTGCATAAGAACTTTGTCGCGGGTTCCACGCGCAAGAGCTGGATTCTAACTTACTGCGCACGAGCGCACTGAATAAAATCTTAATGACGTGTACGGTGCGAAAATCACGGCAATTGCGTAAAACGAAACCCAACCTTTGGTATGATTGCTTTGCTACCGTAACCATGCCGTGGAATTTTCGTGAAAATTGCTACCGTAACATGCATGTCGTGGAATGTGAGTTTTTGGTCGAATGTGACTCCCAGGTCTTTCATAGCAGTTGATTTTACGATGGCATTATTATCGAAATGGTATTCGAATTCAACTGGGTGCCGCATTCGACCAAAGGTCATAGCGAAGCAAATAGAGGTATTAAAATCCATCATATTGTTTAGACTCCACTTGTTGATTGCGTTGTAGTGCCGCGCAGTCGGACTCGGTGTTTACTTCGAGGTAAAGTTTCAAGTCGTCGGCATACAATAGACATTTTGCGTGACGCTGAACTTGGGGAAGATCATTTATCATAATTAGGAATAATAAAGGCCCCAGAATTAAGTCTTGACAGGTCTTGACTTACTCCGGAACGTGTGTATTTGTACAATCCGAGCCTAACAAGCTGCTGATATCACATCTACGAAAAAACGGAGGAGAGAGGGTGAGAAATCAATTTTGTTTAGTTTCATCAGCAGCGTGTTATTATTATTCCTATCAAACGTTTTCCGGAAGTCAAAGTAAAGTACGTCTACCTGACGTCCGCGGTCTAAGCTAGAGGATATGTAATCAACCAAAGTCAGGAGATTGGTGGCAACAGTTCCCTTATCCCTGAAACCGTGCTGCTCATTACATAAGGGGGTTCGCCGTTCGGCCGTCACTGGAAGTGGACGTGTGTCGCGTGTACTCACAACTTTTTGCAAATATTTACTTTTCTAAATTCCGATTGGCCAAAGTACAGAATCCAAATTCTCGTTTACTCGTATGGGTACCATACGGTTGGTCTCCACCCCTCGAAAGGGATAGACTGTGTGTGCGGTGTTTCCTCGGCTGTCGGAGCTGTGTGGTTGGCGGTTGTCGGGCGGGATTTGAACTCGCGTCACCTGCGCGGCGGTCGCCCGCGCACACCATTCAGCCACACGAACGTAAGCGCAGTTGGCGAATTTACTACTCACTACAAGCTACGAACGGCGCCGGTGACGCGGTCTCCGGCTGTGAGTAGCGCTACGACCGCTACGAGAAGCTGACGTCATCCTGCCTGCTACATCGACCTGTGCTACAACTCGTCTACGATACTCTATAGGCTACGCGTCGGTTCAAATCGCGCCGCGAAGTGTGGAGTCTGTTTTTCTTACAAATAGCCGCATTATATAGCTTCAATACGCTGAATTATAAAACTGTAACGTGAATCTCGGATAACTTCCTTTATAAACTGTGATTTAATATGGCAGGTGTTCAGCGCATCCCACCTAATACGTCACAAACTCAAAAAAATTATATGAGTCAGAGTCGAACTCAATCTGAACCAGACATCAACACGGCAATAATTATGAGCGACTACGTAAATATAAATCGTAATAAACGGCCTCGACAAGGAAATTCGCTGCAAGGCGGGACAGTTTTAATATCTACCGATGTACAAGACGACAACATAACAAAAACGCTGTTAGAACAGACTACGCTAATGTCTAAACTTTTATCTGAGGTATCTCAAAATAAAACACAAAATACCCGGATTCAGACCACTAACACGGAAATCCAAAAGTCAAATGAAGAGATTGAGAAATCAATATTCTTTATGAATCAAAATTTTCGAAGATCTGAGAAAGGAAGTTGAGGACTTAAGGAAAGAAAGGCAGGAGCAGCAAAAGTATATAGAAAGCCTGGAACAAAAAATAGATCTACAGCACAGGTCTCGCTCGTCCAGTGTTGAACTGAGAAATGTACCCCAAGAAATCGCGGAAAGCCACTCTAGCCTCGTAAAAACAGACTGCAGTATAGGCAAAGCTGTTGGAGTACAAATTCCCGAATTGGAGTTACGCGACGTCTATCTGCTGCCAGGGAAGTTTACCACTTCTGAACTCCCACGACCAATAATTGCAGAATTTACCAGAGTGCAGACAAAGCAGTCACTTTTTCCCGTAGTGCGTTCGTTTAACAAGGATAAGGAAAAAGAAGGAAACTTAACACCACTCTGATTGGACTTCCAGGGAGACACCAACCGGTGTATGTCACTGAAAAACTACCCACCAGTACCTAAAAGTTATTTTATCAATCCCGTGAGTTCGCAAAAAAAGTACAATTACACATACTGTTGGATATCCAATGGAAATATTTTCCTGCGGAAGCAAGAAGGCGCTAAACAGATTCTAATCAGCAACGACAAATACCTTCACGATCTTGGTAACAAAAATATGTGACTATGCCTTAAACTTGCTGTTAATCGTTTATATTTCAAATTTTTTTAGTCAAAGTCAAATCATTTATTCGCATAATATGGGTAGATATATATGGTACATGAATGTTACATTATATAATATAACAGTAAAGATCCAGAATTCACCATTTCTGGTATGCGAAACTTAAAATAATAATTAAAAGGAATGGTTAGGTACCTATACATACTCTTAACATTTAATTACTTGAAATCACATAATATTAACATAACTAACTATTATTGCACTAATAGGAACATAGTGAGGTGTTACAGTAATTTTCTATTCTTATAACTAAGGTATTCCTGGGTCGTGTAAAAACATTAGTATAGTTAGATTATTTTTCATTCAAATTATCATCTTAATATTTGTTCATAACTACCAGTCATTAACTAACACAACCCCACACTTACAGACATTACAAAAAAACAGAAAACCCCAATCACAAATACTTTCACATAACGTACTCATACATAACAACACTCCTCAATACCGTAAAAAACACATACGTGCGATGCACTTGCCACCTCATCTTTATGCACAAAATATTACTTGTTTATACAACTAACACACGCTCTGGTGTTCCTTTTATAATTAAAAATGGCTAATTTGATTACTATTAATAACGACCTAGACCAATTTACCGAAGGTGACTCCTTTATATGTGACCCAGATGATTGCTTAAAGCATGTCAACATCCATGGTAGCGATATTAAATTACTGCATTTAAATATTCGTAGTGTAATAAAAATTTCGATCAATTTCTAGTACTATTGCGCTTAACAAAAATTAACTTTGACATCATAGTTCTTACAGAATGTTGGCTAAGTAAAGTAAATGATTTACCTATATTAGAGGGTTAAGCAACCAAAATAAATCTCAATCAAAATGACGGAGTAATAATCTTTACTAAACTAGGACTACAAACTAATATTTGGGAACCCATCTTTAGTGGCGGGACTTGCCTTGTATGTCAAATCGACAACAAGCTAGAAATAGTAGCAGTCTACCGATCTCCGTCGTACAAGTCCAACGAAGATATTGATAATTTCAAGACTAGCTTAACTAACGTTTACAATACTATATCCGCCTGCCCAAATATAGTATTAGTGGGCGATTTAAACATAGACCTAATCAAACGTAATGAGGATAATAAATGTCTCGACTACCTTATCTTAAATGCTTCCCAAGGGTTACTGCCCACCCACGAATTTCCCACTCGCCTTGAAAAAAGCCTTGATCACATTCTTATCAAGACTAAATTATTGACGACGACACTGGTTTTAGAGTCTCACATTACTGACCACAAGCCCATTCTTTTTGACATCATAGACGCAAACCCTGCGCGCAGTAGAAGTCACTTTTCCATCCGCCTTAACCATGAAGCAATTAAAAAAAAGATCCATAAAAAAATAAATATCTTCGACCTCAACAAACACAACTTAAAATTAAAAGTAACAGAATGGCTACTTGAACAGGACTATACCGAAACGGAGACTTTGCTTACTTACATCACCTAATAAGCACATATTTACTCATTCATCTCTATGCTCACACTTACTCTTAAATTCCTGCATCCACACACGCTTGCACAAACAACTCCCCCACTCACTCACACACAAACTCCTACACACATACATTCACACTCATTCATACTCACCCTTACATACTCATAATTAATTTTAGAAACTAATGTTAATTATAACTTTTTTTTCCCATCTGAAGACAAATCGATACCGTCCACTCATAAACATACCTCTTAGAATGTTATTGCGGAACACTGTCCCTTAAGACACAGGATAACCTAGTTTAAAGGACAGAGTTTAAATTATTGTGTACAGATTTCTGCAACATCTAAATGTTTTATGTATTCATTTTTTTTTTCCTATACCATGTAAGCATAAACTGTTAACATAAGATACTCGTATAATTATCTGTAACTTTTGGTAAATAAAGATATATTTATTTATTATTATAAATATGTGTTTATTTGTTGGTAGATGGCATTGTGGAGGATGTTCTCAAAGTCCTTCGCCGGGGAAGATAAAATTGCGATCGGCCGGTAATCTTCAACGGATTTTTTTTTTTGGGTTTTAGGAATTGGTGTGACTCTGGAAACCTTCCACTGAGAGGGGTATGTACCAGCCTGCAAAGCTAAATTAAAAATGTGGCAAGGAGGATCACTGAAAATATTTTTTAAATCTTTAATAATAAAGGGGGGAATATTGTCAGGGCCGATGGAGCTGTTAGGTTTGAGTTTATTTATAGCTTTTATAAGGTCTACGGGGCACAAGGGAGGTATGCTTATGTAATTGCTGTTACTGGTATGGACAGCCGCAGAGATATGATCAGCATCAAGCCGCGGAGCATCAGGTAGAAAAGCATCAGACAAAAACTCGGCAAAAGCCACTGCCGCCTTAGATTCCGAAAAAGTTATACCCTTGTATACAATGTTAGGCTCAAACCTATCTTTGGAGCGGAGGCTGGAAATATGTGACCAGAAATTACGAGGGCTGGTCTTAATTTTGCTTTCTATATTTCTCATATAAAAGGTATACGCATCCGCAATACGGGCTTTTAAGCTTGCCCTGAGATTCGAGAATAGCAAATACGCGCTATTCGCCGACCTTTCTCTGTTCTTTTTAGGCATGGAAGCGTCAAAGAAGTCATAGATAATGTTGTAGAACTTACGAGTGGCTATTTCTACATCTTTGGATTCCAAAATCTCCTCCCAAATATTCTCGCCAGAGAAAAATAAATAAAGTTGATAAAAGTCGCATTTTCGGAAGTTCCAATCCTTGGTTTTGTCTGTATTACTAAGCTCTATCAAGTCTGAGGAATGACGTACATCAATGCTTACCTCAATATGCAACGCCGGGTGATATGCGTCCAGTGGCATTATTTCCTCGGTAGCGGTGACCACGGTTCTTGGAGCAGTTATGTTCTCTTGGACCAAAACAACATCTAACTTAACACCATACTAATTATTCACAACATTCATCTCATTCATACAGCAAAAAGACACAAAGTAAAAATAATAATTCTTAACATGTAACGAAGCACTATTTAAATTTAAGTCACCTTAAATGATAACAAGTCCTTTTAAATTATTTATAGACTCACTTTACAAAACCATCCCATGTACTCTTCATCAGTTGCACTAGGTTGGATGTATATCACGCATACATGAACAGTTCGCCCGCACCATGAAAAATCAGCCCACAAGTCTTCACCACCGACCGTTTCGAGATCGCGGCGGCGGCGCAGCATAGTTATCTTCAATATAAGTATCGAGAAAGCTCTCTGTTACAGCGATGAGATTATGTTCCAACTTTAACAAGTTTGCTCTCCAAGTTGAGAGTTTAGTCTTGAGACCACGGACATTTTGGTACAGCACATTAAAATTCTTAATTCTGGTATGAGGCGGTTTGGGCACGAAATGACGGTTGACTCATGTGGGGACTATCAGGTGCGTTATGACTCCCATTACGAGCAATCCAAGTATTGACTTTGCGTTCATTGACCATACATCAACAGAGTAACATTTCCCCTAATAAATTATTGGAACAACGATCTTATAGGACTTATAACTTCCCCTTGCTCGTAGCTCTTTGACCGTACATATGCCCGTGAGACATAATTGACGCAGATAGTTACGAATATCGTCGGCACTGGAGTCCATATTCCACAAGTGCAGATATTTACGTGGTTCGACAGCTTTTAAGTTAGTAATGTTGGGCTCAGTGACGCCACAAAGCGATATAGGTTTCCTGAATTTCTTTCCTTTTATTTTCGTCCAGCTTTGATCGTCAGCGTGGTCATCAACAGAAAAAGTGCAACTGTAGGTAGAAATGACGTCGTTTTCAGGAGAAACGTGGACAACGATAGAAGTGGAGTCGATGGCAGGAGAGGTTTGGTTATTTACACAAAGCAGTTCTAATCTTCCACCTTACACACAACTGACTTGATTAGATACTTAGGTGTCATAATTGACAGCGCGCTCAGTTTTCAACCCCATATTAATCTTCTGGCCTCGAGGACCCTCAAGTTAATATTTATTTTCCGAAGCCTACGTTAAGTTGCTGACCCAGATATTATTAAAATGGTTTAACTTGCACTGTGTCAGTCGGTGATTACATATTGCGTAACCATCTGGGGTGGTGCAAATAAAACATATATGCTAACTCGAACGTGCGCAGAGGGCAGTTCTGAAATTTGGTAACTTCTTGCCATTCCTACATCCAACCAAAGACGGCTATGCACTCACTGGTGTCTTGACGGTGCGCCAGCTATATGTTTTGAATGTCACCCTCCGCAAACACTCCCAACTTAATTATAATCCCACAGTTATTGAAAGCAAGCGAAGTAAGTATGCAGTGTGTCCGCCTATAAAAACACTCACAAAATTCGCGCGCCATCACTACACGTTTCTGAGCAATTATTTTTATACTAAAATAAACAAGATATTGTCAATATACCCCCTTTCCAAACAATCATGTAAGGCAAAACTATCAAAGTGGCTGCAAAATGTGGACTATGATAGTACCGAACAGCTGCTTTTAGTCTTGTCATAGCCCTAAACCTATTTAACTGTTCAATTATTCACATCGACCACGAGGAATCTGGTAATCAAACGAGTACACCACTACACATGAACACGCTCACAAGCACAACCTACACTCATAGAAACACTTATCAACTCTTTTGTTCTTCCTTCGTATTTTTAATGTAAATGATGTTTCCCATCGACCTGTAGGTATATTCTCGTATTCTTTAGGGTGAGGGCCTGGAAATCCGTAACACAGGGTCTCCCTAGTACAGACTCCAGTCTCTCGCAAAGGAGCTTCTTACTCACTTGTATATGTATAATAGATTACTTAGTTAAGGAAACCTTTATGAAGAGAGAACTAGAATAAAAATTTGTTATTATTATTTATTATTAATGTTTCAGACGTGGGTCCTTTGTGGTCAGTTGCATTAGCTCGTATGATTTCCAGCTGATTGGGGCTAGTATGGCCAGGTGCTTTAGTAGCAGCGCTCTATTTATGTTTTTTTGTTTTTTGTTTTTATGTTTTTTGTTTGTTACCTTTTTATGTTTTTTGGTGCGATGATTGCATGTAGGAGCCCTGGTCAGCGGCACGTGCTGAAATTGCTGTTGGGTGGTTACAGAGTCTGGTTGTTTCTCCGTTGTAACACAGGGGGGTTGCTTTTGATCGGCAACATTTAGACGAGCTGATAGCAGGATGCTGCACTGCTTTAACTGTGTTTTAAGAAGGTATATTTGGGAGGCAAAACAAGTTAACTTACATTCATAATTGGCAATAACAGTTACAGCTTTGCCAAATTGTTCTTTTAATAACTCCATCTCACATCGCAGTTTGCTCATTTCAAATGTAAGCTCCTGAAATTCGACCTGGTTTTGGGCGTCTTGAATCATGGGGGCTTTTTTCCTTAAGGTGACATTCGGGTCGCTATCTTGCGTTAAAGTGGTAGAGTTATTATCACTTTTGATCGAACATGTACATTCTGCACAAACCCAGGATATTAGGTGCCCTTCAGTCACGATCGAGCATTGAAGATGATATTTGAGTTTACATTTATCCAATGTACAGCTCAGGTATTCCTCTCCGTCGATGATAATGCCTCGACATGCGGCACAATTTAAATTAGTTACTCGGTGCTTATCAGGAAGGTCTAAACTGACAACGATCGGTGAAGAAAAACTTTGATTAACAATTGGAGGGCTTTCAGGCCGGGCTGCTTTCGACTGGCGTATTAGTATTATCATATTTCGGCTGATTATACATGCATTCCGGGCACTTCGAATCATTTCTGACTTGAACGTACGTCAGGCTTTTTTTAACAAAACTGAAACTAGCAGCTAGCACCGCCAGGGACGGATCTTGAAAAAAGGGCCCTAGGCAACAAAATAGGTAAAAGTCATCTAAAATTTATCAATTTACGAAGATGAGAAGAAAGATAACACAGATTACAGTTTAATAAAACTGTATATCAACAACTTTGAACTGGAATTTTAAATCAAATATTTTAACTTTGATTCTAAATACTCGAATCTGTCTAAACTCGGTTTAACGTCTACTTAGAGCGTCATTGAGGCCTGATATTATTTTCAAGAGGGATACACAATCCCTTCTACTTTTCAATAATTTAATAATCAATGAATTTTGATTTTATCATAACTCTTCTGTAACTTTAGTCTTGAACACTCGAATTGATCCAAATTTTGACCAACGTCTACTTAGAGCGCCATTAAAGCCTGATAATATTTTAAGAGGGATACTTAATCTCTTTTATTTTTAAATAATTTATGAATTAATGAATTTTGATTTTTATTATAACTCTTCTGTAACTTTAGTCCTGAACACGCGAATCTGGTGAAACTTGGTCCAATGTCTACTTAGAGTGTCATTGAGGTCTGATATTATTTTCAAGAGGGATACTCAATGCCTTCTATTTTATTTTATTTATTAAGTTATGAATTTTGATTTTTATAATAACTCTTCAGTAACTTTAGTTCTGAATACTCGAATCAATCCAAACTCAGTCCAACATCTACTTTTAGAACATCTATTTACAGAAGAGTTATCATAAAAATACAAATTCATAAATTAATAAATTTAAATAAACATAGAAGACTTTGAGTATCCCTCTTGAAAATATTATCAGGCCTCAATGACACTTTAAGTAGACGTTAGAATGAGTTTGGATCGATTCGAGTCTTCAGGACTAAAGTTACAGAAGAGTTATCATAAAAATCCAAATCCATAAATTAATAAATTTAAAAAAAAAATAGAAGGGATTGGAGTATCCCTCTTGAAAATAATATCAGACCTCAATGACATTCTAAGTAGACGATGAACTAAGTTTGAACCGATTTGAGTGATCAGGACTAAAGTTACAGAAGATTTATGATAAAAATCAAAATTCGTAACATAATAAATTATAAAAAAGAGCTCAATGACACTCTAAGTAGACGTTGGACCGATTTTGGATCGATTCGAGTGTTGAGGACTAAAGTTTCAGATGATTTATGATTTAAATCCAAATTCATAAATTAATAAATTAAAAAAAAGGGATTCTGTATCCCTCTTGAAAACTAATATCGGACCTTGACGACACTTTAAGTAGACGTTGGATCAAAGTTAAACCGATTCGAGTGTTTAGAGCCAAAGTTATAGGAGAATAGTTATAAAAATATTATTTAATTTGTAATTAAAATGTTTGAACTTATTATGGGGATCTTAACCATTTGCGTAAACTTATTATGTTTAGCTGTTGAAACAGTACCATACAGCTCTATTTAACTTTACATTGACAATTTGGTTTTGGGCCCAGGGACCCAAAATAGATCCACCCTGACTTGTGTGGCTGCTAGCTTCAGTTTCTATATGCAATAAGATCATAATATTTAGAGCAAATAAATCATTATACGCTATCTTCTCCTTCCAAAGCGTTCAAACATCCAGCACAGTAATTTGTTGACATCCCGCAATCATAAAATACACGTTACATCAAAAATCGAATGTTGGCACAGTGCAAATAATGCGTTATATGCAGTGCGCAAAGCGATTGGCGTTCAATCATGCAAATAAACTTGCGCGGAAATAAGGCCTTAAGCGCCGCGTAATAGGCGTCGCTTACGCGTTCGAATCAAATCACTTCACCACAAGCGAAACACTTTTTAGATTTCGAAAACTGTTTTGTTTATTGTTGTTTTATGATTTTTATACGGTGAACTAGCACTAGATAATATAACACTAAGACTATTTGAGTTCTATGTGAGGATATTGAGCAACAATTAACTTAAAAAATGTACTTTGAACTATATTTAATTGATATTGATTGGGAGCAAACGAAAACGGACCGTTTACTTAGAGGGCCATTATGTATACCATGAAGGTCCTATGTCAATTTGAAGTACCTATTACAATAAAACCGGAAATTTCATACTTTAACCCCTATTATAAACAAGTATCCGAACATCGATTATTTTTATATTGGTTACCCACTCGTTAGCGTTGAGCGCTACGGGTGTTGCGGTTACTCTGTTTTCTTTGCAATTTCAATTCCGTGGCTCTGACCATAGTAAAAATCTTTGATATACCAATAATCGTTTAGAATAACTTTTATTTAGAATATAATAATAAAAGTTGCACATTTAAATTAAGAGACATAAAAACAATCATAACGCATACATTGCATTTTTGCCTGAACTAGGTTGGACCTGTATGTCAGGCTAAAAAATACTAAGAACCTAAGAAATAATAAATTAACAATAATTAAATTCACTATATTAAATAACCTAAATATAATGAACTAAAAGCCAAGCTTGTTTTATTTACAAACTGAGAGAGATCTTCTGTCTCTCCGTAAGAATTGCTGAGTAAGTATTGCACAATAATCTATTTACAGCTATAATAATTTAATTTATACAAACCAAATTTTCTATTTAATCTATTGTACAAAAATGGGCCTAAAAATGTGAAATACATTACAGACAAGACATATTTTGAAAAAGTATTGGAATTGCATACAATATCATTCCGTCTCTTATTAGTAATTTCAGGGTAGAAGGAAAGCATGGTGTGCTGTTTTAATACCAGACGCATGATGAAAAGCTGGCGAACAGTCAGTACGTTGCGGGACTTGTATAGCAAATCGACGACGATGTCTCTGGGTTTATCCGGTCCTCCTTCTTTATCGAGGCGATCTTCCTTTGGAATATGATAAGAAATATTGACTGGCCTGTTGGTCTAGTGGTTAGTGGCCCTGACTGCTAAGCCGGAGGTTGTGGGTTCGATTCCCACCCAGGACAAATGTTTGTGTGATGAGCACAATAATTAGTTCTGTGTCTGGGCGTAATTTAATTGGTCAAATTATTAGGCAAATAGTCTAGTTTAACATATATTTTTTTCAAAACATACTTGCCGATTAGACGTGTTAGTCGATTTAAATTCTTAAACAATCATATATCTGCCTCGAAGAAACTCGTTATGTCACTCAAACGCGGGCCGACTTTGGTAAACGCAGCTAACATTGAAGTTCGTAGTAACAACAATAGCACAATGCCATTTGGTCACAATTTGACCTAAGTTACCCATTATAATATAAGCTACCTACTAGTGTAAGTCCCATCAATATAGGTCCAGCCGTTTTTGATAATAGCCAGTACAAACAGACAGCCAAAAATTTTATAAATTGCTTTTTTGTAATAGGTAGTTATATCTACTTTCATAATTATGCATTTAGAAAAAAAAATGTTTCGAAATTAAAAACAGGCATTGCAATTTTATTTAATGGGGCATTCGTGTAAAGTAGCCTATGTTACTTCTTGTAACATCAACTATCTGCCAGAAAAAGTCCCATCAAAATTGGTTCAGCCGTTTCTGATATATCCGTCCCTTTCGGGAATTAAGATGAACTCCCCGGGAATTAACTCACATTGCCACGAGAAAATAAAAAGTAGCTCATTTACTCAAGTTATTCCCCATCTGTTCCCGATGCGTATTTACATTCTGTACATGGCCAGAACGCATCCATAGGAAACTGCTCGCGTATACATTGTAGTGCAGTTTTTAAATTTGCGATTACAATGTATACAAGAGTAGTACGCAAATACTCGCGTATACTTAGTAGAAAGCCAAAGTAACTAGCTTTGTTCCATAATATACAGTGCTAGTCCGCATGCAAACTAATCGTGTATAGATCGGAATAGGCGCGAAAAACTCTAGATTCTAAAGTATACGCGAGCAGTTGCATGCTCGCCATTTTGATTTGTTGACCTCTCTTTCTATTATTGTTATTTATCAACCCGCACTGGGCCCGCGTGGTGGATTACAGCCCATTCCCTCTCCTGGAGAGAGGAGGCCTGAGTCCCAGCAGTGGGAACATTAAAGGACTGCTTATGCTATGTTATGCTTTCTATTATATGGTAATCATATCTGCGTATCTATTCTCATAATTGCATCATCTTTCGGCACGTGCTGTTAGTTTTGATTAGCAGGTTTTTGTTGTCTCTGCATAATTTATTATAAAAAAGTGGTAAATACGTTTGTTTACTTAATACAATTGTAAAAAATGATTACCAAAGACACTCTGCAAGAGTTTTTACTGAGTAAATGTGGTGAATACAAAGAAAAACTGTTTGAATCTTCGGAAAAGTAATCATCAAGTGCTAGCTGGGAGCTCAAATGATTGACTAACATTAGAAGGGAATCTGGCGCTCGGCGGCCGCTGCCGCGGCACGCTTGCTGCGCTCGCTCGCCTTCACGCTTTAATGGTTACTGTTCTAACCTAACCTAAGCCACATGATCGCTTCGTTAGCTCGCCATCGTGTTCTAATGGTCACTATTTTAACATGATCTAATATAGGCGCGATTATTTCGATCTACGCACGATTAGTCCATATTCGTACTGGCACTGTATATTATGGAATAAGGTTAGGTAGTTAGGTCACTACGAAGTATACGCGAGTATTTGAGTACTACTCTTGTATAGATTGGAAGACCTCGAATAAAAAGTGATTTCCAATCAATACGCGATTAAATTCACACCGTTGCATCCTGGCCATGTACAGAATGTAAATACACGCATGTGCGCGTCTAAGGTACAAACTATACACGAGTAGACTTACGCAAATTTCGTGTATATTTTGTAATCGCAAATTTAAAAATTACACTACAATGTATAAGTACGCGAGCAGTTTCCTATGGATGCGTTTTGGCTATGTACAGAATGTAAATACGCGTCCCCGATAGTGTGGTCCATGTGGGGATAAATAGGAATGTTCGTGTTCTTTGTCCCCAAACTTATGTAAAAAAAATAAAAAAGAAGTAGAGACAAAATGAGACCGAATTAAAAATTGAATCTATCCCAGAAATATTTTTAATTAAAATAAGTATTAGTTCCCAATTGCTCATGCATCCCTTTATTTGGTCTTTAACA
This sequence comes from Mythimna pallens, assembly GCA_961205895.1. Lineage (NCBI taxonomy): Eukaryota > Metazoa > Arthropoda > Insecta > Lepidoptera > Noctuidae > Mythimna > Mythimna pallens. Next base: position 6,785,553 of record OY540824.1, read on the forward strand.
GAGGCGTAGCGTGGACTAATTTGGACGTGGGCGAATACACATAAGCGAAGCTTTTACTTTCATAAATTTGAAAACAAATACAGTGACTGTGGTAACCCAGTATTCGACCACATCGTCGCTTACCATCAGGTGAAATAGTGGTCAAACGCAAGCCTATCAAATATAAAAAAAAACACTATCGTTCCTAAAAAAAAAAGCCTAAAGCCCTCGCTTGTGCGAGGCCCCTTTGGGTGCGAGGCCGTGGGGGAGGGCCCACTTCGCCTACGCCTAGCTGGTCTTTGCATTGTAGGGCCACAGTAAACTCTTTTGAACATTCTTGCAGTCTTTGCCTATTCCTATTAGTCCAGGCCCAAGCCGCCGCGACAGGAGACGCCCCAGGCCTCGAATATCGGAGGACGACAGGGGCCCCGACTCCGTGGGTACTCGGGGGCTCGAGCACCCATGAGAAATAAAAAGTGGGTACCGAGCACCCCTGAGAATAGACATCAAGAAACAGATCAGTAATCGCTTTTTAGGGATGGGCGTTTTTTCATTACCCGACGACCCGTTTAGCGCAGTGGTTTTGAGCGCCTGTTGAGATGCAAGGGTCACGGGTTCGATTTATATACGAAAGTTTATTAATGTTGATTATTCATTTCATTAGACAATCTGTCTGTCGTACTTACCTTCATTAGGTTTTAGTATCGTACATTAGTAGGTATTTTACCTACCTATTGTGTTGTGTTTATTTAGTAGGTACAGGTAGGTTACGTATAATTTTCTTGATAATAAAAACTAGTTTCATTTTTATATAATGGTTTCATTTTATATTTTTATTTAACATAATTAGTAATTAAATATGCAATATGTAAGTAGGACATTTATTTATTTGTCGGTCGATCAGTGTGCATTTCTCTTCTTACACTTCGCCACTTTTTCGAGTCATCAAATGAGCATGAGGTATTTTAAAAGCCGGCGCTCCTGGAGGACGATCTTAGGGCACTGTAGCTCGCCGTCCTGTTATCCTATATGGACCGAGTCCGACTTGTCGACGGTGCCTAGTGTTCCACGCGCGCCTCAAAGATATGTCAGCAAACAATAGAGGCCAACCTGGGTCGATGCCTCCTAGGGCTATGGAATAACGTATGAAAGGGATATTCGTGGTCCTAGAAAGCAAAAGGCATTTGAAGAAACAGTGGTGGTTTTAGTCAGTAAAAGCCTCACACGCCCTCCCACTCCATCCTAGAGCAAGAAAAGTCATTAGATGATTCAAACAAATGTCTGAGTTAGGCTGATTTTATAATGAATCATTAACTTATCAGCCAAAGCAATCAACGTTTTTAAATTAATTAGGTAAACAGTTAATTAGTCTAATTATATAACATTGATATGACTCCAGCAGTCGTCACTAACAATATGATTTTCCAAATGTTTCATACAACGTTTCTGGGAACGGGTCGTTCAACTTAATGAGCATGATTCACCCAGGTGACTCACACGTTAACCCCTGTGATAACAATGCACCCCATCGATAGGTACACCTACATTTATTTTAAAACCCTTCCCTCGTATTTGTACCTAATTACCTCGATTTTGGAGTTCATTTAGTATCGATTTATGCAATGACCTATATTTGTCGAATATCTCTGTTAAAAAATGAATTTTCATTGGAACAATAGGTGTACATATAAAATTTCAACATGATTGACTTAACAAAAGCTTGTAAAATAAACGGATATTCGAATGTACAATGCGTTCCAAATATGAATAGGATCGATTTTTACGGCATGTTGTGACGTCATAGCTGTCAAATCGAAAAATTGGGTAGGGTGAGCAAAACAATTTTTTTTTAATTTATTTTAATTAAGTGTGTTCAAGTGTCTGAGTAGTGGGAAATGGAAGAAGAAAGCGAATTATTCCTAAAAATGAAAATAAGAAAATAAAAATTAAACTGATTATGACTTAAACAATATAATTAGATAATTTAGAAAAACGCAGGTGACACATATGCGACTTTATCTACAAAGATTTATTTAAAATAACAATGTTTATTTAATTTTAATTATTATGCGTTTTCTTTGACAGTTGGATGGCAGCTGTAAATTAAGTGATATTAAATAGATACTAAAAAACGCTTGGATGGAAAACGGCTCGGTACTAAGTTCGATTATTCGGACATTTTTAACGATTATTCGTATGCAAGTGAATTTGAAAAGTTGCAACACTACGGTAAAGGATCTTACTACGTGACTTTGAAACGAAGTCTAGAAAAACCGCTACGTATTATATATCGGTTCGTTGTATATCTTGTGATAAAATAAAATTAGCCTTATATGTCCATGGTTTTACGGATAAGGTAATTGAAATTTTGTGAGTTAAGCCTATACAAAGTTAAAGTATTCTATTCTATTTTTTGTTTATGGCAACTAGAGCCGATGTCGACTATTCTGCCAATGTCTAAGTAAATTAAAAAAGCAAGTAGTGTTAATTATCAATATAGAAAATGAATAGGGTCAGTAACAGAAGACTTAAAATTCTTTGAGTAATACTGTTGCACTTGATGGGTTAGTATTAGACTGAAATAAACAAAAAATAAAGATAAATAAATATTATAATTGTTAAAACATTAAATTGTAAACCACAACTAGACAGACAAAATATTTGGTACCCATACTATATACATACCCATGACCCATAATTTTATGTTGTGACGGATGAAGATCATTAAGCGCCACAAGCAGTTCTGGAGAAGGATAGGTTAGGAGGGGGGGGGGGACATGAATTGGGAGCGGGATTTTAAATTTTCGATAGACGACTCTATACAAAGTTATAACTTCAAACGGTACTTCATACGAGTAGATTTGATAGCCTTTAGTTGATGCATTCGAATATCAGATTATTTTACAAGCCGAATGAATACTTCTTGGTAAAATTATTATTAAAAAGGTAGAAAAACTAGTTTATGACAATCCTGGTTTTTACATCAGCACATTCCAATTTTGAAATTAACATTTTTTTTTTTGCGTTAGATGAACTGATACATACTTTACTATTATCACAACTGATTATGGCTCATTTTATACTAGCTCATGATCAGAAACTCTGTTCTCTTGTTGGATAACAAACTCCTAATCAATATATATAACAATTAATCCCACTTTTCGTTGTTTTATAACTCAAGAACGGGCTTACCTATCCAAACTAAATGTTTAGGCTTTGTCCGGACTATTTAGTAGATGGTTTATGTGAAGTTTGCACAAAATCACACACACATGGCAAGTTCGGGAGGTTCCTGCATCGGATTCAGGCGGAAGAAACGGCCGGGTGTCATCATTGTGTGGACTGCTCGGTGGACACGGTGGGGTAGATGCGGGCTTGTGGACGTTGAGCAATGGGTCCAGCGGGGCTGATGCCCGCTAGCTAGGACCGCAGAGAATTTCTGAAAAGGAAACCCGTAGTCCTAGAACGCAAAGGGCAACTGAAGGACACAGGTGTGGTTTTAGTCAGTAAAAGTCTGACACGCCCTCTCGCTCCGCCTAGAGTGCGAAAAGTCATTAGAAGATTTCAACACTTAAAAAAAAAGATCTGTCTGAGCGGGGTCGAACGATTGTAATACCTAATGTCGTTATGTCATTAGGTATAGCAAACGCTCGTTTCTATGATTTACGAGCAACGACGAAATACATGAATACACAAGCAATGCAACGGTGGCCTTAGAAATGGAGCACAATAAAAGGCAACATACCGTGCGTCTTGCTCGCCACTTCAATCAGCTTGCCTTTGGGTTGCTTAGTTCTGCCAATGTGGTTACAAGACTGAAGATAAACTAAGTAGGGGCAACGCATCAGTTATTGGCCATTTCAACTGTGTCGGCTTAAAATAAGTAATAACCTAGCAGATAGTAAATTCAAAACTGCATTAATCAGTAAGCAATTTTGAATGTACTAGTAGGTAATTGCTTATTTTAGGCCGTCAAAGTTGAAATGACCGGTAGCTGTATAGAGGTCAATAACTATAGCTTTTACCCTAGGTGCTTTAAGCCGAGTATTGAGAGCTGGCCTCCGTTTCTTCGAATAACAAAGTTACAACTCATTTGCATAAAGTCTTGCGACTAAAGGAAAATAAATTGAATAAAAAAAACAACTGACTATGATGGTTTTACCCTATTCTGATTACTTACTGAATACAATACGTAAATCTAAAAGTCAGTAAGTAGGTGCAAAAAAAATTTCGTTAATTTTTTACCTCGAAATACATAAAAAACTAAAAGGCAGCTTAAAAGGTAGACTTCAGTGCTAGCATAAAAGGCAGAGACGGTTCACAGGACAACATAAATCCTGTCAATGGAAAAGTGCCCAAGGCTAGCAACATTACCACGTCGAATAGGTATGCTGATTTCTTTATTCATGAATAGATCCTTTTGACAACTAATAACATTATCGTATTAGGATTTATTATTTGTTTTATTTAATGCAATTAAATTGGTTTCTACCAACCATCCATTGGTTGGGTTTTGGTTGGTATTGGTTTTTATTGGTTTTGGTATTGGTTGGGTTGGTTGGTTGGTTGGTTTGTGGTGGTTGGTTTGGTTTATTGGTTGGTTATTGGTTTGGTTTTATTTGTTTTGATTGGTTGGTGGAAAAGATGGATGTATTGTGTGAAGAGTGATATGAAAGAAAAGGAAGTTAGTGATAGCATGACGAATGACAGGGCAGAATGGAAGAAAAAAACACGTTGCGCCGACCCCAAATAACACGGGACAAGGGCAGGAAGATGATGATGAAATTGATTTCTACGCTACTGGACTGAACTTGTTTTTTCCTTTTCAGTTTTTATTTAAAGCTATTTCTATCGCATTCGGGTTTTTTTACTTTTTAAATTTATTTTTTTATTCAAAATATAATTTTTCCCTTTGCCTGTGTGATAGTATTTCACACAGACATAGTATTTCTAAGAGTACCAATAAAATACGTAGCCGATTGCGATGGCTAAGTATTTCAGGAATTGGTAATAGTAATACTATTGACTTTAACTTTGGAATACATAGTAATAATTATAATTATAAATATAATAAAATTGCGCGTAGGCAAACACTGTCTGGATGATTAACAAATAGAAAGGAAATCCGACATGTATAAGTGATTAGTAGTAAGAATCATATTATATAAACCTTTATCCTATTATAATACGGGCAGTGCATAATACACGGCATCGGCTAGCGTTAGCATCTGCTTCTAGCTTCAGAAGCCATGCCACGAACTCTTAACGCGACTCATTTGACAACCTAAACTGAACTGTTAAAGAGATGGAGCTCATGGAGCTATATAGGGTGTATAGCTCCAATATCCCTATTTCTCGCTCGCTAGACTGACATTTTAACACGTCTTAGTAAGGGCCTTACAGTGCTATTCTCTAAGGAAACAGCCTTGAGCGCTGCGCTGGCCGCAACGACGAAATCCAAATACGTACATAGGATTAACAGTTCAATGGACCAGAACCATCCAATGTACCTGGATGTATTTGGATTTCGTCGCCGCGGACAGCGATTAGTGAGTAGTTTTTTTTTATACGTCATATATTGTAAATCGCAATTTACCTTTCAAGTTGTCTAGTACTCATAACACAAGCTCTGCTTAGCTTGGGACTAGACGGCGTTGTGTGATAGTCGTGTGAATATTATATTATATTATATTATATTATATTATATTATATTATATTATATTATATTATATTATATTATATTATATTATATTATATTATATTATATTATATTATATTATATTATATTATATTATATTATATTATATTATATTATATTATATTATATTATATTATATTATATTATATTATATTATATTATATTATATTATATTATATTATATTATATTATATTATATTTGTATGGAACTCTCAGTGCGCGAGTCCGACTCGCACTTGCCCAGTTTTTTTAGTTTCCGTTTGGTGTGTCGATTTCGGAATCTTGACTAATACTAAGTAAAAAAATTAGTTTGTAGTTGACTGTATTTTTTTCTTGGAAACCAGGAAAATGCTTGTAAATGAAAAGCTTATTGTTACGTAATATCTGTCAGCAGCAACATGATATCGATTTGAAATAATAATTATGTTTACTATGCAGAGCAACAGGTCTCTTCACAGAGGAGCACGTTTGAGCGTTTAGTGTACGTAGAATTTCACCCTAACATAATATGCCAGTTGATGGTCTCATAATGAAAATTTGGACTGGCCTGTTGGTCTAGTGGTTAGTGGCCCTGATTGCTATGCCAGAGGTTGTGGGTTTGATTCCCACCCAGGACAAATGTTCGTGTGATGAGCACGATCATTTGTTCTGTGTCTGGGTGTAATTTATCTATAATATGTATGTATTTAGTAATCCCAAATAATAACTATTAAGTATCGTGACGATGGCCGTTATTGGATGTTTCTCATGGCCAACTTTATTGCACTCATAAATGTCGTAACATTTATTTATGAGAATATTTTCCCGTTGTGTATATAAGTATGTTTATCAGTTGTCTAGTACTCATAACACAAGCTCTGCTTAGCTTGAGACTAAACGGCGTTGTGTGATAGTTTGGAATATTTTATTATTATTATTATTATTTTCATGACCAATTTTTGCTTAAAATTTCCAATTCAAATAAAAAAGGAATTATAATAAAATTCAGTACAACATTATTATCCGATTGTAGCTCAGACAAAATCTTGCTTGACCTCTCTATTAGGGATATCATCAAATGAATTCTTCTGCTCTAGGTGCAGCGAGGGAACTGTCAGACTTTTACCGACCCCCGTATTCCTTTTGTTGCCCTTTGCGTTCTGTTATAACCCTTATTATAAGGCAATAAAGCCTAAATCAGCTTTTACGCATAATCAATGTATTTTTCCTTTACAAACATGCTGATGTTAATTTTTACCCAATATAGCATATAGGATATTCAACCTTTCAAAGCTCCCACTGCTGGGACTAAGGCCTCCTCTCTGGGAGAGGGAATGGGCTGTAATTCACCACGCGGGCCCAGTGCGAGTTGGTGAATGTCACATGTCTTCGAATTTTTGGTTCTAGGACATACCGGTTTCTTCACGATGTTTTCCTTCACTGTTTTGAGAGTAGTGGTGATGAAATAAATTACACAAAGTATTACGCCTGGCTGGGTTTGCACCCGCGACCTACAACTCGTAAGTCGGGGCCGTTACGAACGCATCACTTTTGGATCATCAAACATTTTGAAAAATTCAAATTTTAACATCTTGACGTCGTATGGATCTTTGCGTGATTTCCTAGTTATGTCTGCATATTGCGATGGAACGTAAATAGCATCATATTTTTGGATGCCACGTTTGATGGTAGCATGAACGCTATCCACTTCCATCTGCGTATCGTTCTAGATATTAGTGGTAAATAACCACATTATTCACAGCAGCAGCATTCCTATTTAGATAGGTGCAACCGTCTCTCCAAATAATGATAGCATTTGATACAAATTCGACTTTAGAGTTGAAAATCGTACGAGTATCATGTAGATAATCTAATATGCAATTAACAAAAACGGATGCCTGAGTATCAGACTTGACTTTTGAAAAGCTAAATATATACATATATATATGAACATACAAGATGTCTAAGACAACACATTTTCCTTCATCTGCCTCTTTAAAATCCTTTTCTTTTTCTTCTCTTGCATTTTTTTTCCTTAGTTGTGATCTATTGCTGTTTAGTACTCTGTTATTGCTAACTGCACTTTGCGTTGACACCTCGTAACGCGCGCACTAGTGAGTTCAAGTTGATACTTGTTCATTGTGGGTTGTCAACTGTAGCATAAATAGTTCGAGTGTCATTTTTTGTGCTTTACGAGATATCAATGGGAAGATTTGGTGCTTAATTTAAAAATTGTTGATGTTCTTAACTTTAATTGTTGATGTTTAAATTATTTCTATGGACTACTGTAATAAATAATATGTATTTTATTTTATTTTTTTCATTATTATTTACTCATTTTGCAAAAAAATGTGGGTTACAAGTTGTCAACGTATGACCATCGTTAGTAGAATAATTGCCTTGTTTTTTAAAAAAGACAGACGGGGCGACCATGTAACAAATTGGTGCCAGAAGTGGGATACCTGAGACGAAGTCTTACGACGTTGAGTCAAACAGAAGCTGGTATCCTGAACATCAAATCCCCCGTTCAATTGATCGATAGTGAGACTTGACCCAAGGTCAATCCTGCATCACTAATTGGACGACGGCCAGCTTCCACTGTATAATGTAAGTCCGCTCCAAACGGCAGCTTCAAGTCTAAATCACCAACCTTTAAACTCAAAAAAAATCCACAGGCGACCGAGTGAAAGTTCAACTCCGATACGTCACAGCGGCAGCGCAACGTGACTTAGGACTCCGATTTATTTTCTATTTTCACTGATTTTAATTGTTTCGCCTGTTCTATTTCTAATTATTCTAAAATTGTTATACCAATACAAATTAATGCCAAAAGTTTATTTGTTTATTTTACTGTAAAAAGCTTGTTTATTTTATTTTATTATTAACTTAATTTGTCCAACAAATTTTCTACAACATATCTTTTATGCCCGTTAAACAAGAGTTACCATCTAAATCAAAGGAAATGTCTGACAAAATTACAAAATTTACATATGTTGTGATTGTACAGAAAAACAATGGAAAAACACTGCGCGTAGTATTTTCTAGTAGCAATTGTTATGAATAATTGATCCAAATATGAATTTACCAATAACAGATATTCGTGGTCAATTTTTAGATTTCGTTTTTTTTTTTTATTTTTGACTACACAAATATGATGAGTATAAAGTACGGATAGAGCCTCATTGATTAATTAGTAGAAAAATAAATGGGGCTCTATCCGTACTCGATACTCATTCCATTTTTCCATTGTTTTTCTTTCATAATCAATAGCCTGTACAATGACAAGTTAGTATAAAACAAAGTTGCTTCTCGCTGTCTGTCCCTATGTATGCTTAGATCTTTAAAACTACGCAACGGAATTTGATACGGTTTTTTTAATAGATAGAATAATTCAAGAGGAAGGTTATATGTATAACTTACATGCATAATATGGTAGAGAAACTATAGTTATAGGTTTCTAATGTGTAAATAAACACATTTTTCTTGCACTTACATTGCAAACGCTGGCTGAACCCTACGAGATAGATCGAAATAATGTACTACAGTGTTGTACACTTAAAAACGGCTACACAAAAGTCCGCGATGGTATATATCTATCTCTGAGGGATAAAGGTACAAGTCGGTAGCGGACGACATGAAGCTGCAGCAAACGACGTGTCGCAGCGACACTACTGATTTCTACGTATTTCTATGAAATTCCCTCCGTAGTTAGCGACATGAAGCTAGCGACGCGTCGTCGAGCTGCAGACGGCAGTGTCGTCCAACCGCAGATCAGTATTGTCGCTGACGCCGAAGCAACGACACGTCGATTATTCTCGAACAAGTCAGACATTTTGTTTCACAGAGCACTCAGAACCAACTGGATGCCATCTGCTGTTGCCGTCTGCAGTCGGGTTCGAAATCATGACTGCAGCGACATGACGCAACGACGTGTCGTGACGACATTAAGCGACGACATGTCGTCCGCTGCTGCTGCGTGCTACCAACTTGTACCTTAACCCACAATAACCATTTTTTATCCTTTACTTTTTACGAGAAATAATGGCATATTTACGAAGCGATTTTAAGCAATACAGCATCAATTCTTATCCTATTAAGTACCTTAAATACATTGTACATTTAATATAAATCAATATAGCTTTTTACAACATTAATATAAATGATTATTTCTGAAGATATTATAGATATAAAATGCAGAGACAGGCCGCGGGGGCGGCCGTGCGTGGCTATTGCGAGCATAATCTATATCTATACTAATAAAAGAAGGAGATTTGTATACTTTTTTTATTTTTGTTTGTAACGAATAAACACAAAAACTACTGAACCGATTTTAAAAATTCTTTCGGTACTAGAAAGGTGACCGAGTAACAACGGCTATATTTTATATTGAAAAACATTAGGGTTCCCTACTAAAACTGCAATAAGGTAACCCAAAGTGTGAATAAATTTCCTTACATCGCGTGCGCTGCAAAAACTATTGATGATAGAACAATATAATGTACTACGATTTTGTAGAACATCATTATCTACAAATAATGTCGCGACACCATATGTCTAACTATTATAGTTATGTCACAATAACTACTTTATTTTATATTTAAAAAATTAAATTATTCGGCACCACTAGAAAAGGCACTTTTTTGGTATATTGGTATTATTAAATCTTATCAAAATAAACTACCTCATATTGATACCTGGTTCAGTACCAGCATATTACTTTTATAATTATTCAATTCTATCATTCCCATTTCATTACGAAAACATCATGATTTTAAAAATATACCTACTAGAAATAAACTAAAACCGTTAGATGATGTTTAACTGGTAATTTACTAATAAATCTTTATAAAAATATAGCAGGTTTGTCGGCATAACAACTAAATACATGTGTTTTTTGCTTTTTACTGAATATTATTTAGACGAATGGTTAAAGACATAACGCGAAATTTGTAAGCAAACACACGGGAATCTAGCGGCGAATTAGTGAGTTAGTTTACAAGCCGAACAAAATGCAATCGTCGGGATGAACGACAGTCGAGCGGCATCAAAATATTTAGTCGTCATTCTGAATTATTATTACTGAAGAACCGATTCCTAAACTAAACGGTCAAGAGGTGTATTTAGTATTCCATGAATTTCGTGTTCTCTGTTTATGTCATGGTTCTTAATTGGTGAGTCTCAATAAAGTCACTAAAAGTAAAAAGATGAAAAATTCATTTTAAGCACTAAAATAAAATTCTTTTCAATGGTCATGAACGATTATAGTGTAACTGACACGTGGATGTTCACTGAAGATATTAGTAACTAGACGAGCGAGCGAAAATAGTAGGTATCGCAAGTAAATTTCGCTTGGGCTCACCGCAATCATGACGGTAAGTCCCCTATTGCTTTACAAAAACTTCCAAATCTATCTACCGAATCTGTTAAATTAAAAAATTAATAGAAATATCAATAGCTCAGAAACTCCAGTTGAAACTCTAGGTACTTTCCAAATGGAGTTCAACTTATCGGGTAGTATACATAAGTACAAATGTCATGTCGCTAAGGATGACATCAATCTTATTAATTACCTACGATGGGATAATTGGTAGCGATATTTGCAGCTAATTTAAATCAAACATCGATTATGTAGTCTTCAAAATCATTTTCTATATTAAACCATTATAATCCTATTATTTAGACGCAGCCTTCATAGAATATTCCAGCTCGATCTGAAGTACTTATCGAGTGCACTGGTATCAAATTACTCTCTCAAACTTTTTATCAACAATGAAGCTCTCTTATTAGATTATTATTTTACGTGAAGGCGTTTATGTTGCTAATTGCATAGTCTCAATTAAACCGAATGGGAAAGTAAACGTGACTATTTTTAACACCACAGAGTGTTACACAGCAATAAAAGACTATCACGTTACAGCGACGCCCCTTGAACTATAGATTGTTCAAATATTAATGCTATTTCTTATTCTAAAACTGATCGCGGAAATAATGTATGAATAAAAAAAGGTGAACCCTTAACTCTCACAAATGCTCTTGAGTATACTATTAAGGCAAGTGATGCACCACCTATTAACGTAAAATCATATCGTTTCCCTGAATGCCACAAGGAGGAATTCAACGTTTCCCAAATTCGTAAAATGCTGGAACAAAATATTATTCGACCTTCAATTTCGCCTTGGAGAGCCACAGTATGGGTAGTCACGAAAAAAATGGACGCTCCCGGCAAATAAAAATGTAGGTATAATTATTGATTATGGTCGTTTTGATGACGTCACTGTTTCCGAATCTTATCTACTGCCTTTTATCACTGATAATTTAGACCAATTAGGTCACTCTAAATATTTCAGCACGCTGGACTTCGCAAGTGGTTTCCATCAACTGAAGACTTGTCCTAAGGACACGCCTAAAACAGGTTTCACAATTAGCCGAAATTCAGATATGTCTGGTCACTAATTATTTACCAGAATGCCTTTCAGGCTGAAAAATTGCCCTGCTACGTTTCAGCGTCTTATGAGCCTAATAGGCTATTATTGCCGATTTATTGAAAACTTTATTAAGCTAACTAAACCGCTTACGTCTCTATTAAAAAACTGGGCAAGTGCAAGTCGGACTCGCGCTCTAAGGGTTTCTTACAAACTTGAAAGGTAAATTGCGGTTAACGATTTACTATATGACGTTTTTTTAAAAAAAACTACCTACTAGATCTCATTCAAACCAATTTTCGGTGGAAGTTTGTATGGTAATGTACATATTATATATTTTATCATTCTCTTATTTTAGAAGTTACAGGTCGGGGGACACACATTTTACCACTTTGGAAGTGTCTCTTGCGCAAACTATTCAGTTTAGAAAAAAATGATATTAGAAACCTCAATATCATTTTTGAACACCTATCCATATATGCCCCACACGTATGGGATTCATGAAAAAAAATTGTTGAGTTTCAGTTCTAAGTATGAGGAAACCCATACGGGGTTTATTTTCTATTTTTGTGTGAAAATCTTAATGCGGTTCATAGAATACATCTACTTACCAAGTTTCAACAGTATAGTTCTTATAGTTTCAGAAAAAAGACGTCTGTCTGTCTGTCCATATGTCACAACCACTTTTTCACTTTCACAGACATGACGAATCCATAAGGGTTCCGTTTTTTGCCATTTGGCTACGGAATCCTAAAAAAGATGTTGGTTCCACTGGGACACAAAACAACAACATGCATTCGATATTCTAAAAAAAAATTAATTACTGCTCCTCTTCTGCAGTATCCTGACTTCTCGCAGCATTTTAATGTCACTACGGATGCTAGCAACATTGCCGTTGGCGCAATATTGCCTCAGGGTCCCGTCGGCAAAGATAAGCCGATTGCTTATGCGTCGCGTACTTTAAATAAGCCTGAAGGTAATTACTCAACTATGGAAAAAGAGCTATTAGCTATTATATTTGCTGTTCAAACTTTCCGACCATATTTATATTATAATAGATTTAAAATAATAAAAGACCATAGGCCCCTCGTATGGCTATTCAATGGAAAGGATCCGGGTAGCAAACTCATTCACTGGCGCCTCTAACTTGAGGAATACGATTATAAAATCGTTTATAAACAAGGTCGTCTCAATTCTAACGCCGATGCGCTATCCCGTTGCCCTGTCAATACTATTGACGTAAATAATTTACAGCAATGGTGGCCGAGTGGTAACGGCCCCGACTTACGAGTTGTGGGTTGCGGGTTCAAACCCAGTAAGGCGCGTTACTTTTTATAATTTATTTCATCACCATTGCTCTCAAAACGGTGAAGGAAAACATCGTGAGGAAATCGGCATGTTCTAGAACCAAAAATTCGAAGACATGTGACATCCACCAACCCGCACTGTGCCCGCGTGGTAGATTACGGCCCATTCCCTCTCCTATAGAGGAGGCCTGAGTCCCAGCAGTGGGAACATTATAAGGCCGACTACGCTGTGCTATGCTATGCTAATTCAAATAACATTTCTTATGAATATTATTTCAAGGCTCAATTTTCAAATCAACTCCCAGTTCTAAATACCATCATCGAAGAGTGTATAGAAGGAGTACATTTATCTGAGTTAAATACAATTACTTGTCCAGTCTCCTTAGACTTTGACTACTCTATGCCCCATTGCGAGGCGATAGTGTTAGACTTTTACTGACTAAAAACCCACTTCTGTTCCTTCTTTGCCTTGGCCGTGGCCCCAGTAGGCTTCAACCCAATCAATTCAATCGTAGGGGCCCAGCAGGGCCCCTACGTTTTGCTGACATCTCCCTGAGGCGAGCGTGGAAATAAATGAGATGAATAAAATGTTTTCCCAAATTACGAAGACTGATAACCTATTACTATATACTTCAAGGTTAAATAATTTTCTCATTATTATCGAAGGTTCTTTACTTGCTAAATCTAATTTACTAGATACTACACTTAATTCTATTTTATTTTCTAAGGTTAATGTACTAAATTCCAATGTTCTAGGTTCCTTAATTTAGAATTAACTAAGCATATTAGTCAAATAAGCAAAAGGAGTTCAGTTCCCTTACACTTTCAAAATATTCATTCTAATTGATGTTTCCGAATTTAATTCTTATTATCACAACTATAAGGTCATTTTTAGGGTTCCGTACCTCAAAAGAAAAAAAATGGAACCCTTATTGGATCACTTTTTTGTCCGTCCGTTCGTCCGTCCGTCTGTCTATCTGTCTGTCAAGACCTTTATCTCCGAAACACGAGGAGGTATCGAGTTGAAATTAAAACCATATAGGTCCTCAGGTCTGCGGTTTCTTAAAATGGGAATCGAACTATTTACAAAGGTAAGTTTGTACGGAACCCTCAGAGCGCGAGTCCGACTCGCACTTGCCCACTTTTTAAATTACAGATCCCTTTGATCACTCCTGATAAGTTCATGACCTATAAAACATACCATTACCTTATAATGACTCACATAATACATTTGCTTTGATTCGACCTTCTAACTCTTAAATTGCATTAAGTGATGATAGATGCATTATGCTATGTTAGACACTATTGATAAATGTAAAATAGTAAGTTGTAACTTTTCTATATGTGAATTAAGTACTATATACTCATGTATAAGTAACCCAAAGTAAGTCAATCTAAAATCTTGACTGAGGTAACATTGTCATTACCCACAGAATGCAATGCTAAATAATAATAATAATAAAGAAAGCTGAGAAAGAGAAACAAATCAAATATCTCGACTTAGCACACGAGGTTGTCGATATGTGGAATGTGGACTCGGCTATCATTGTGCCGATTGTTGTGACCGCCAACGGCCTTATAGCCAAAAGCTTCGACGACCATCTGTCGAAGCTGTCGTTGCGCGGTTGGATCAAGGGCCTGATACAAAAGGCAGTACTCCTCGCTACGGCTCGCATTGTGAGGAGGTTCCTGTCTCTGGAGCCCTAACCACCGGTAGCTTGGACCCTGTTCCCGAAACCGGCGGACAACTATTTTTTATATTTTTAAATGTTTTTTTAAGAAATATTTAAAAATGTAAACTATATGGATAAAAAATAAATAAAAGAAAATAATAATAATATATTTATTTGCTAAAAACACGGTGTACAAGATGGTAAAAGAGAACAATTAGGAGCAAACATGTTTTGCTAAGTATTAGCATGCAAATATTTGTTATGTGCATAGTAACATACAGAGAATTTGTCAACACACCACTATTGACAATTTATAAAATATTATATGGTCAGATTGATATGTGTTTGTTCAATCAAATAAATTGAGTGACTATAATTAAATACGATGAAAACATTTATGCCCGTCAATGTAATTGAATATTACGGTTACAGGAATTGAAAATTATTACCAAATTGTATTGGATATTCTAAAACTGTTCAATTGATACCAACTAGTTCTCATTAATTATTTACTCAGTCTCCTCTACCTTTGATATAACAGCAGATGACTGTTGTAAGAAGGACACGTTTAAAAAAAGTTTAACACTGTTTACGCCAATCTCTATAGGTAAAATTAACTTAGATTCTCTCAAACAAAAATATGCAACTCATCAAACGGATAATTTAGAGCAGGAATCAAATAACTTGGAAGAGTCTTATTTTATTAAATATGACCCTTACTATTTTGCTTTTACTTATATTCTAATTGTGTGTCTATTTTTATATAAAGCTTATAAATAAGTTATATAGTTATTTTAAGAATAAAAATTCTTCTAATGCTGTATGCTGTGTGCAAATATTTAATCAATATTATAATAAAAAAAAACTAAACGTAAATCTAAGATTATAAATCCACTAGTAAATCCCAATTTCCGGCCACCGTAGGCGCGGGCTTGTGGACGGTGAGCAATGGGTAGCTCGCCGTCCTACCGTCCGGTAACCGTCCGACCGAGCCCAAGTCGTCGACGGCGCGTACTGTTTTACGCGCGCCTCAAGGAGATGTCAGCAACTGTTGGGGCCTAGCAGGGTCGAAGCCTACTGAGGCCAAGGCTCTGATTATGAACGGAAGACTCGGCCCTGGTACGAAAGGCAACGAAGGAACAGGAGTGGGTTTTTAGTCAATAAAAGTCTGACACTATCTCCCGCTCTGCCCAAGAGCGGGCGATGTCATAAGATGATTTTACCATCGAAAAAAAAAATACTAGTAAAGTTAATACAGTCAGATTTCCGTCAAATAGAAATCTAAACTTTTAATATAATGTATAATATTAATTCCCTATGTTTTCAATTTTCATCCTGTTTTATGTAACTTTTATATATAATTTAATTTAAGCTCCAATTTAAAAAATGTCTGTCATACATAGCTACATCTTTAATCTTACAAGACTTACTTCGCTTCATTTTAATGAAATAAGTCATTGTTTCAAAGGGGGAGCTGTTATAACCCTTATTACAAGGCAATAAAGCCTAAATCAGCTTTTAATTTAATCAATTTATTTTTCCTTTATTGCATACTGATATTGCATTTTTACCTAGTGCATAGAAATAATATGCATTAGTTAGATTCTGAACGCCACCGCGTTATCTATTGAACCCAAATATAGGGAGCACTTAAGAGTGTAAGTCTCTAATTTTTTGTAGAATCTTTTACTATAATAATATTATTAATGTTATAATACCTAATATAGTGTAAGCTGTGCATACCTATAATAGGCATGCATACCAGTGTCTAGATTATAATATTACTTTTACAATAATCCTGTATGTAATGCTGCTGGTGTGCCAATAAAAAAATAAATAAAAAAAAGAGAGACATTGCCAAAATTATAAGTGTTAAAATTCGTGTATCTGTGGTGAATAAAGTGGTATAAGTAGAACAAATGTCTTTTTTTAAGACACGGGGTCGTCCTTGTAACAGTTTCACAGCCGTCGTGATTCTTTCGAACTATCTCGCAGCCCTGGGTCGTTTATGGCGGTAAGTCCCCTCTTTGAGGCGTGGTTGGAAAGACCTCACGGCGTCCTCACCTACCGTATGACGCAGGTTCTCACCGAACACGGTAAGTTCGGGAAGTTCCTGCACCGGATTCGTGCGGAAGCGACGCCCGGGTGTCGCCACTGTGTGGACCGCCCGGAGGACACGGTGGAGCATACGGTGGAGGTGTGCCACGCTTGGGCAGAGCAACGCCATGTCCTCGTGGGGGCGATCGGCGGCGGCGATCTCTCGCGTCGGTCCTTGGTACAGGCCATGGTCCGTAGCGAGGAGGAGTGGCAGGCGCTTCCTTCTGCGAAGCAGTAATGCTAGCAAAGGAGGCGGCCGATCGCGTGAGGCAACGGTCCTCACGCCCAAATCGCCGCCGGGATTCCGATTCCGATTTCCGGCCACCATAGGCGCGGGCTTGCGGACGGCGAGCAATGGGTAGCCCGCCGTCCGACCGTCCGGTAACCGTCCGGACCGAGTCCAAGTCGTCGATGGCGCGTATTGTTCCACGCGAGCCTCAGGGAGATGTCAGCAGAGTCCGAAGCCTTCTGGGGCCAAGGGTCTGATTCTTAAAGGAAGGCTAAGCCCTGGTATGAAAAGCAACGAAGGAACAGGAGTGGTTTTTTAGTCAGTAAAAGCCCTCTCGCACCCTCTCTCTCCGCCGAAGAGCTCGGGATGTCATTGGATGATTTTCCCACCGAAAAAAAAGTCTATATGTTCTGCTATAGTACTGCTCTGTTTAGTCTGGTCGGGATCGGTTTGTTTCCCAGGTTCCGATAAGCAAATATATATATAATATTGGGTTTTTAATGTTTCAGTTGCAGCTTTTGGATGCTGGTGTGACACCCTCCTTCGGAAAGATGTTGGTCCCGCGCCTGGTATTTTTTGGTCGTCCCATAGGACTTTCATAACAAAGGAAGAGAGTGTGCATATGTGTTTGCATAAACGCTTGTGCAGTTAATAAGTGTCTCCTGCGTACATGAATAATATAATTAATTTAAGTTGAAGTTGGCCACTAGCTATGACCGAAGTTCGTTCGAGACGATTGTACACAACGGATGCACACTACATACACACATGGTTATAATAACTTTGACTATTGATAAAACTAGCTTTTGCTTGCGTCTTCGCCTGCGTACATAAAACATAGCCTATGTCACTCAGGAATAAAACGGCTTTCTATCGGTGAAAAAATCTGACCAGTACTTTCAGAGATTAGCTCCTACAATAAAAAAAGAACAAACTTTACCTCTTACCTACGTAATTGCCGCTTTTTAAAACTGGTTGCTTTGAACAAAATAGACATCCCATCCCATTCATTAGAAGTTTTAAGCCCGTATACATCATCAATATTGCATACCGCTTGAGACACATTGTTTCCACGGTAGAACTCATACTTTAAAATAATGCAAATATTTTTAGATTTTATACAAAAAATGTTATAAGTACCTACTGTGATATTACAGAAAGGACAAAACACAAAGAAACCAATAAATACCTAATTTCGAGAAAAGAATAACGTACCTTTAATATAAAGTTTATCTGAACTTACAATTTCAAGTCAATCCAAAGATATAACACTACAAAGCAAACCGTTTTAAAAAACGGCAATTTCTTATGTACCTATTATTAGTGTAAATAAACGTTAAACCTTTAGCTGTTAGTTGACTAGTTGAAAATGATTAATCTAACAAATTGTTGTACTGTATTTGACGACGGATCACTCTTGGAATGGTCATCATACACGGTCACTACCCGTATGCTCACCGCCCGGTGGCAACTTCACGCGCCATGTTAGGAGCGTAACCGGCGAATAAAACACTACAGTTGGTGATGAAACCGTATAGTGAGCATAGTCTCACACGTTGCAATAAAAAGAGTATAGTTTATTATTTATAAAAGTTAAAAGTGAATAGGTTACTTCTAGGCAAGCGTGCTCCATCGTAGACTACATCATCCCTTATCATCAGATGAGATAGAGGTGAAAAATAGGAGGAGGTCAATAATATACACAATAATTAAAAAAAAAATAGCCTGTCACGTTTCTAACGCGATCACGGTACGATGCGTTTGTAGTGAGTAGACTTGTTCATGTTAAGAATACGCTACGGCCGCGGCATGACTTTCAAAGTAGAAAAACGCCGTTTAATTCGCGACGAAGCTGATACTCGCAGTTGGATTCCATACGCGCAATCAATAACATAAATTTCTACCTCAAAAAAAAACGATACGGAACAATAGAGCTGTGCACAAAGTAAAAAAAAACTTCGTACTGCGTTTTTTTGTCAATCCCTTCTGTAGTAATCCGCTCAAAATGTTCAATTCTTACAAGTCTTCCTAATTGTAATTGCACGTATGTACATCTAATCAAAAGAGTTTTATTGAACTTGTGATATACCGGGAGGGGACCACCCTGGCTGCAACCCCAATCTACAATGGTCCTTCCGTATGCTAATTTAGTGCGTGATCATAGACTTTTAAATGCTGGTGGCTCATATCAAACGCTTGCACGTCAACAGAGGATGTAGATACCTAAATAATTTAAGGGAAAGTTAATTTTGTTGCTTCATCATAAGTGGTGTAATCGAGTGCCCACTATGCTGTTGAAAGTATATTTTGAAATTTCTGTAAACATACCCTTGATGGTTTCTACCCCGGACGTAGTTGTATTATTGTGGATAAGTACGGCGAATTATCTTTAGTTTAAACTTACAAGTTATAATAAGGTGAAAAGAGGGGGTGGAGAAGGTAGGTGTGCCGTGATCTCCTATAACAGGTGGGTATGAAGCAAATCATTTTTTTAGAAAAATGATTCATCGCTTTCTACGGCTGTCAAGCCCTAAAACAATTAAACCGAACCGACCATTCAGTTAAACCAGACTTTTGGGAAAATAAAAAAAAAAAACGATAATGTTCAACTTACTGACGTTTTAGTTTGCACAGTACAATGTGTTGCTGTTTTATGAAATAAATATTTTTATTATTATTTATTTTATTTATTAGTTTTGTAAATTCAAAATTCTTGATTTTTTTTATCAAAAAATCGGTTTTAAATTCAAAAGTATAAAAAAACCGGCCAAGTGCGAGACGGACTTACGCACGATGGGTTCCGTACCATATGAAGTATTACTATGAAAGTAAATGATAAAATGTTTTATGAGTAACTAGCTTTTGCCCGCGGCTTCGCTCCCGTCAACTGACCACTCTATCCTACTCTACTCTCCTTTACCCTACTCTATTCGAATTTTTCTCGCCGTAAAAACCATCCTTGAACTTCAACGAACATTTTAAAAAAAGAATTGGCCAAATTGGTCCAGGCGTTGTTGAGTTATGCGCTTACCAACACATTTTGCGATTCATTTTTATATTATAGATAAGCAAATTATTAGCCTTACAACATTTTATCACTTCTTTATCAATTCTGGCACAGGTTGGATACTGCCTAAATTGCCCAGACACGCTTCCAAATCCTAACTACGTTTGGCTTTATAAACCTCGTTTTCCTATGTATTAAAATATGTTCATAACATAAACCGTTAAATGAAAAAAAAACAAAACAAAAAATTAACACGAACCTTTTTACCCACTTTGGGAAGTAGGGATCACTGTACTACTGTACTTTACAAGACTGAAAAACTAAACTATTTCTACATAGAAATAGTTTAGTTTGTCAGTGTTTTATTCTAGGAGCTCAGCCGCCTAACGAACCAAAAGCCTCGATTCATCGAGGCTTTATAAATAAAAGGCCTGAAGTCAATAAATAAAAATCTATAACTGCTAATATGAGAATACGAGGTTGAGCCTTTTATTTTTTCCAGGTAATTAATGTGTTTTAATTCCGACACCCGGAGACCACGTACCGGAAGACGCAGCGTTGGAAGGCCTCCCACAACGTGGACCGATGACTTGGTGAGAGTCGCGGGAATTCGATGGATGGGAGACGCACAGGACCGGTCATTGTGGCGCCACTTCGGGGAGGCCTATGTCCAACAGTGGACGTCTTTCGTCTGAAATGATGATGATCATGATGACAGCGTTGTTTTACTAAAAACATACATAAAGTAATACCTTTTCCTTATAGGGGTAGGCAGAACCTTAGAACACCAACTAACTGCGACCTCAACATGTCTGTTTCTGTTTATTGACGTTCATAAGTTTATTTGATGTATATCATTTACGTGTATTCTATTATTGGTGACCCAAATGAATATATCTGTATTCCATGTAAGAAATACATTTTATAATCATTTCCACGTAAGAAATACATTTTATATAACATATTTATTGGAGGTAAATTCCATTTCGACCTTTAACAGTTTTGTGTGAAAGAAAAACAAATGAATTAGATGCTTTCGGCATGAATCACAAGCACATAATTATTAGTTACGTTTGTGCATTTTTACGAACTTGACGCGGACGAAGTCGCGGGCAGCTAGTGCACAATAAAAAAACTAAATACAACATCAACAAAGTGAAAAATAGTGGTTTCCTAGCAATTATTTATCTGTCATTCTTTTGTGTTATCTTTTGATAGTATTTTATTAGCGAATATATTATCTACTCGTACTTTTTTATATAAAACTTTTGCAGTGAAACACATATCAATATTTGTTATGGCTAATGTAAATAATAAAATTTTACCAATACATTTATTATTATCATACAGAACCACAAAGCAAATGTTGCAGTCCATGTTGCGAGGGGGTGTCCCACCCCATTCTTGCGCTGCCCTGCATTACCTGTCGCGGGCGGCTAGGTACGAACGCGGCCAGCGCTAGCTTGGAGCGCAGCAAACTTATTCCAACAAAGTTTTTGATCCGACAGGACGTGTGCACTTTACGTCAAATTCGGTCTGATTATTTTCAATTCTAATAAGTGGAAAAGTGAAAAAATGCAGTCTGTGGTGAGTTAATTTGAATATATATTATTTAAGAAACGTTTTTATGTGGCTTTGCAATTTTTAAACTTTTGTCTGGGTTTTTATTATAATTTAACTGTTTCAAAGTTTAGAAGATATGATGGTAAATTAAAATTAGATTAGTTTTTCGTAAAACTTGTGCAATGCGAATTAATATTTATAGCTGTGATTCAAAATTTAAGTTATCCGTTTCTCGCAACATTAAATGACACAAATCGACGCATAAAGTCGTAACATATTTTTTGTTTCCAATGTAATGAAATTGAATAATGTAATTAATTATTGTAATGTATTTGCGTGAATCAAATCGTCTTTTTTACAACCATGATTAATTTCAAACTTTGTTTTTGGGCGCCTGGTGAGCAGGTTTTGTAAAAAATTTAATTCA
This sequence comes from Mythimna pallens, assembly GCA_961205895.1. Lineage (NCBI taxonomy): Eukaryota > Metazoa > Arthropoda > Insecta > Lepidoptera > Noctuidae > Mythimna > Mythimna pallens. Next base: position 6,807,934 of record OY540824.1, read on the forward strand.
GGCACCAGTCTTCCACTAATTAATTTTAGTATATTGATTGTAGACTGTTTAATTAATTTTTCTGTAATTTGTGGCAAGAAAATAAATACATTATTAATTATTATTTTTTATTTTTTATTATTTCTCTTTTATTACATTCAGCATCTGGTACTGTGATCTTAAACTGATTATTTATAAATATTAATACATAATACAAAAATATCGGTTAAAAGTGTTTCACAATTACTTATATCATTAAAACAACAAAAGCGGCTCTCCAGGAAAAAATACATTTGACTGGCCTGTTGGCCTAGTGGTTAGTGACCTTGACTGCTATGCCGGAAGTCGTGGGTTCGGTTTCCACCCAGGACAAATGTTTGTGTGATGAGGACGATCATTTATTCTGTGTCTGGGTGTAATTTATCTGTACACCCCTAGTTTTTAATTAATACAAATACTTTAAGGGCTTATTAGAAAAGGTCTTGTTATTATGTAAGAAAAGTCTCAAAAAATTATGTTCATAAACAGCAAAGTTATTAGTGTTTTTTTACATCCCAAATTGCACTCAACTTATGAAAATATTGTACAGGCTATTGATTTATGAATTAATAAATGACGATTAAAATGGAAAAACACCGCGCGTAGTATTTTCTAGTAGCAATTGATATGAATGTTAATTCTATTATGAATTTACCAGTTATGAAAAAACTCCGAGAACAATTTAAGGATTTTATTTTTTTACTTTTGACTACACAAATATGATCAGTAACGGGTACGGATAAAGTTCTATTTTTTTTTGTGTACTAATTAAAAACTAGGGGTGTATATATGTACGTATTTAGAAATATATAAGTATGTTTATCAGTTGTCTAGTACCTATAACACAAGCTCTGCTTAGCTTGGGACTAGACAGCGTTGTGTGATAGTTGTGGAATATTATTATTATTATTAAATTAAATTTTTGCCTTACGACTTTATGCATAGACAGCATGGAAATGATTAGGGCCTGCGCATACTTTAGGCAAGACTGTCTTAGACAGAATTGTCTACGATGTCGCAAACTTCTCTACGACGTCTGCGACAAGATTGTTTTGTCTACGTCACGGCGCACACTTTCAAGACAAAACAGTCTAGCGACGTACCAGTGTTGCCAACTTAGTGGATTTTCCACTAAAACTGGTGGTTTTGTCCTCTATTTAATTGCGAAATATTGGTTTTAGTGGCTTTGCGAAAATTTGTGTTTTGACATAATATAATGTAAGGCTCCATCAATTTCAGTAAATTATCAAATGTTGACACGTTCATTCGGAAATACATGAATAAGATCCGGGGGTATTATTTTAATTTACTATACAGTTTATACAATTTTCCTTTTATCAGTCTTTCACTATGTATAGGATGCACCCAATATTTACGTTTGCGTCGTTTAAGTACACGCGTAACTAGGATGCTTAATACAACAGTATCGATGAAATCCATTTTGATACTAAAGTGGGATTGACACAAACGGTGTGCGTCGCGTCATCGCAGTAAACAAAAAAAAAAAAACAGTTTTGTCGTAGACAAATCTGCGGTGTCGTAGACAAGTCTGCGACGTCGCACGGTGGATCAAAAATCGGTTTTCATAGACTTAGGGATTTCGAACTACAAGTGCCGGATTTTTTGCTAGATATTACTTCTCCTCTTCATATCGATATTCTTAACTTAAACACTAAAAGGAATCTTTTCATACAGAAAAAATAGTAAAAATAATTTTGATGATTTTTATAAAAAATTGACAGTTATATATACAAAAAATCATAAATAAAAAGTCCTATAACCACCTGTAAGGATATAACGGTTTTCCCCGCTGTTTCCGAGGTAATCGGATTTTTCAAATTTTTCGTGCAAAAAATATAATACCTTCAATTTTGTGCAGAATTAACTCAGGTGTGATTTTTATACATGTAATTGCTAATAGAAGCAATATCTAGCAAAAAACCGGTACTTATAATTTGAAATCCCTAAGTCTATGAAAGCCGATTTTCAATCCATTGTGCGTCGTAGACGAGTCTGTCAAGACAGTCTTGTCCCAAGTGTGCAAATTTTTGCAAACGTGAAGTTTTAATACCGTCAAACGGGGTGAATAGGAATGCAGGGGTGAATAGGAACAAAACTTTAGTCAGGTTTTTCACATTGGTATATAGTTATATAATTGATTTCTATCAAAGCATCCCTTTTTATTACAATTAATGAATAAATAGGAGGACTTGAATGCTGGGAAAAATTGTTAATTAACGCGAAGATCCCCTTCAAACTTTTGTTCCTATTCACCCCTGCGGTCCTATTCACCCCGTTTGACTGTACTTATGTTTTATAGTTTTCTACAAATTGTTTCGGTGACTTCTTTCTAAGGTTCGATGACTTCTCACGCTCTAGAGTAGACCGGGAGGAGGTGTCAGACTTTTTCTGACTTTTTTTAAAATCGATTTAAAGCAGTGCTTGACTGCGATCCCACCTGATGGTAAGCAAAGATGCAATCATTGATGGTGAGGCGCACTACTTTATTAAGAGCCTATTACTCTAGCCTTGAAGAAACCTAAATTATAGTTGGACGGAAAGAACGCAACAGGCAAATTGATCCAGTCCTTCGTTGTACGCGGTATAAACGACGAAGTGAAACGCTTAGTCCGGACCATTGAAGTTTCAACAACGTAAGGGACTAAAACCAAACCTGTGCCTTTCAGTGGCCCTTTGCGTTCTAGGATCACGGATTTCCATTTCAGAAATTTCCCGTGGCCCTGCTGGCATGGGCCCTGCTGGGCCCCTACGGTTTTGGTGACATCTTTCCTTTTAATCGTTTGCGTCGGATATATATACAATAAACACTCGCGTTTATTCCGCCAAAATCGTACATCCACAACCAAATACTCCATCTCGTCAGCTCTGCTGTCATCTATGGGGATTGAAGAGCTACACGAGATGGAGGACCTAGTACACATGACCCTGGCGAATAGGACACAAAAGCACTCATCCGAGGGTTAATAAGGCGCACGTAGGACACTACACGCCATCGATGAGTTGGGCTCGGTCCGGACGGCTACCGGACGACCGCATGGCGAGCTACTCATTGCTCATCGACGTCGTCCGCAAGCTCACGCCTACGGTGGTTGGAAATCGGGATCGGGATCCCGGTGGCTGGGGTGTGAAGACCGTTCCCTCACACTTTCGGCCGCCTCCACTCGCACCTCCCAAGAGCGAGAGAAGTCACTGGATGATTTCCCACCTAAGAAAAACCAGAGCCTGGCGCTATAGGTCAACCCCGCCGATAGCCTTCGTCAGGACACAGCGGTGCTGTGCCCAAGCGTGCCGTGTCCTCCGGGCGGTCCGCACAATGGTGACACCTGGCTATTTCTTCCGCCTGAATCCGGAATAGGAACCTCCTGACCTTTCTATGTCCGGGTGAGGACCTGTGTCATGGGGAAGGTGAGGACGTCGTGGAGGCTGTACAGCCAATCCTCAAAGAGGGGACTTCCCACTTTCATAGCGTGTGGCGTACCGTGACCTAGTAATATTATGTTATGGGAAAAAAATATTCGCTTAAAGACCAAATTGGATTTAATTTGAAAATAATATTTGATTAATTGAATAAAACAATATTGTAATGAACATGTTATGCAAATGATTGATATTGACGGTGATGGAATAGTTATTTTCACCACAGCAGCTCAAACAAGTAGGTTTTGCTATTGAAAACAGTGAGGAAAACTCGATTTTGCGAAACAAAGTAACTTTTTAATTATTATTCTTTTAGCCATACAATTCGAAACATTCGAACTGCACTGTACTCTGTCTCTTTCTCGCCCTTATAAAAAAGCGAGTAAGAAACAAGCCATTTCGAAGTTCATTCCGATTTTGAAATTCCACCACAAAGAAAAACACGTTCGGAAATGCGTAATAAATAGAAAATTATTGAAATAATTATTGAAGTTTAAATTTATTATTGTATTTGAACAAAAATAAGAGTACCTGAGTATTTATAGTAGCAGATAAAACTGGCATTTAACCTTAAAATAATTATTTCTAGTTTCAATATTGACTGTTTTAGAACGTGCTTTAAAAAAACAGCGGAAATAAAATAGTGGCAAATAAGATTAAGAATTTTAAAATAATTGTAAATTTGAGCAAAACTAGCAACAGAGATAGTATTTATTTTAATTGAAATCATTATTAAATCTATTACTGTTAATTATTTTATTTCCCAAGTAATATGTGTTCTCGCTGCTGAAGTGAAAAATTATGTGTGTAACACGAGACCAAAACGTTTTGCATCTCGTGCCTTTGAATCCCTCCCCTCGCTCAGTATTCTACTTTAGAATCACTCGCTATCGCTCGTGATTCAATCAAATAATCCTTCGTTTGCTCGGGACTCAAAATTAGCACTCGCAGCAAAAAACAACTTTGCTGTCTTGTTGCATAATAGTTATTTGTGCAACAAGAGAGCAAAGTTGTTTTTTGTTGTTTTTAGTGGTGGAATTTAAAAATCGGAATGAACTTCGAAATGGCATGTTTCTCACTCGTTTTTTTATATGGGCGAGAAAGAGACAGAGCACAGTGCAGTTCGAATGTTTCGAATTGCACGGCTAAAAAAAAAAAATTATTAAAAAGTTACTTTGTCTCACGCAGTCAGCAAAATCGAGTTTTGCTCATTGTTTTCAAGCAGCAAAACCTACTTGTTTGAGCTGCTGTGGTGAAAATGAATTTATAATAGCAAAATGAAGTACACAGCCAATAATTGGGATTAACTTCCCGCAGACCAGTTCGAGAGTAGGTGACAATAATTTTCATTATTAATAAATTAATCAATGAATTCATTTAAATTTAAAGGACATTTCTGTGTGAGCTTTGAATTCTTTTGTGGGCTTATATTTTATATTTCACTTTAATTGATATGGACATATAGTCATTTACTGATGCAGCCTTATAGACAAAGTAGGCGTAGGTACATATTCCATTTCCATAATGGATAATTGATTTTGATTTCGCCAAAGACTTATTTTGTACTATTTATGTACTGGGATGTGGACGTCAGTGAAATACAGAAATTCAAATGCAAGCGGTCGGAATTGAAACCGTCCCCAAGATGGTTACGGAAAAGCTACGCGGATAGATTGGATTCTACATTCAGTTGCGACAATTTAAGTGCACTGATGAGTTCGATTCTTGGGCAGTATGTAAACGAGCTGGTGTAAAATAAAATAAAAAAACATTTTGAGCATTTTGGATATCTACTCCCACTTGTTGCTACAAGACTTACACTGGCGTAATACGTCATAATTATTCATTAGTTAAAGGGCTGGTATACTTTACGTTATATACATTAAATATTTGGATCTCTTTAAATCGCCCGCGCCTTAGGCGAGGGTATCGAGGGTGTTATAGAGAAACAAAAGCATACCTTTACTTCTACTCAATAGATATACATCCTAATAAACATGTTTATTTCTGTAATTCTGTTCATAAACACAATTTAAATCTAAAAAAAGCGCTTCTTTGCTTAAAAATAACAATCACCGTCGTCTATAAAAAAACATTTGTTCACAACAATCACGAGGGTCATATACATAACATGTTGAACTTAATCGTAGTGCATTAAAAGTCAGATTTCGAGGATGTGTATTGAAAAGTCCTTTACAGACCATGTGCGCTATTCGCGCAATTTCTATAAAATAACAATAGTTTCGTGAATATTGTAAACCTCTGGTCACGCGCGAGTCGGCCAGCTGTTTGCTGATATCCCGAACAACTCGATGAGCGCTCGGACCCCATGACCCTAGTGTTTCAACCCCAACCGGCTCAAACATATAACTTCTGATGAGGTTATTATATTTACGCCGTTTGAGGTTGTCTGCACCTGCAGCAACCGCCCCAGCACAGCCCGCCGTACTCAGAAGATGGGATGGCGCAAAGGTGTCGACACTTGTTGCATCTCACACCAAAGGTCAATCCAATTTCCAAGACATTATAGTTATCCCGTCTGGCCTCTTTCCATCGTCGTGCCAAGTATATTAAATATGACAAACAAACATTACATTTGATCAAAGTTTTTATCACAATTTAACATCAAATTATAGTTCTATTATCAAAAAAAAAAAAAAAAAATTATTTCTAGGCGCCGAAAAAAATCGGCGATTCTGCGGAGCGGTGAAATAGATGCTTAAAAAAAATGTAATCACATTTTTACAAAAAGTTTTAAGTTTTTTTAATGGTCCCTCGCGACTGTTTCGAAATACGATGTTAGTAACGCATTGCGAACTCGTAACTTCCCGGATCCTTTTGACTGCATCCCAGGGCCTCAAGTCTGCTATTACAATAGTGTCAGAATGGTCTATCATTGACTTCATAATTGTCGATTTTGACCAAGTTTGGTAATCTACTAATATAATGGCGTCATTATGACTTTGCAATGGTCAACCACAGACACTACATTGAAAGAAATGGCATAGAATGGTAATCTCGTACATGATGACCAATTAATACACATGTCGACATGTTTGACACATGTCGATAATTTGCAAAATTTTGACAGTTCCTTTGATCAGTGACCTACCATTAGAACGTCATTGTGCAGTCATTTGTTTCGAGACAGCTCGATATTGTCATTCTACCACAAGATCATTGATCGATCATTATGAATTATCAGATTACGAACTTTTAGCAAAATGACAATGGGATCGTGTTGGAATGACGAATTTATAAAAATAGCAGATTTGGGCTCGAGTGCAATAAAATTACACTTTCGACGCTAGCACGGCACTATTTCACTTTACGTTTCTTTTTTGAACATAAACGGAAAAAGTACTTCAATTTTTCTTAGAAGTTAATTTGTTAGCACACTGAAGCAAAGTATCGTATAATTAATCCTGCAATTTTCCAGGAGACAAGAAAGATGCTTTTCTTTGAAAAATAAATTATTAAATAAAATTCTATCCTTTTGCAAAGTCATTGTTATTAAATATCTATTGAATTTTAAATTATCTAGTATCTTGGTATGTAACTAACTAGCAGTTTTTTTTTCGCTTTATATAGTTTACAATTATTTTTTATTCGGATCATACAAACCCACTGCTGTTTATGTTAGGTTAGGTTTTTTTTTCGGTGGGAGATAGTGTCAGACTTTTACTGACTACAAACCACTCCTGTACCTTCCTTGCCTTTTGTACCAGGGCTGAGTCTTTCTTTCAGAATCAGACCCTTGACCCCAGTAGGCTTCGACCCTGCTGGGCCCCTACGGTTGCTGACTTCTCCTTGAGGCGCGCGTGGAACAGCTCGCGCAATCGACGACTTGGGCTTAGTCGACGTTTATCGGACGGTCGGACGGCGAGCCAACCATTGCTATGTTAGGTTAGGTTAGCAGGATAGGATATAACTTGAAGTAACGTTCAGTGTTCGATTTTCGTTCCCAATATGTTTGACCTAGTTAGTGTGGCCACTATATACCTATGTATAAATAGAGGGATAGGTATCCCATTCCGTTTTAGGCACACAAGGCAGCTGTCCTGAGGGCTCAAAATGCGTGATTAGACAAGACGGATTTGTGAAATTAGATTGTGATTAGAATATTTAAATAATAATAAAAATTACAAAATTAAAGGAAAAAAGTTACAATTCTAAATAAAATACTTTTGTTTGATTCAATGAAAGAAATATGTAGCTAAGATTTATGTAACTCATAATATGATTTAAAAGAGAGCCATGGAGTTTCTTGCACGTTCTTCTCCATAGCTTTGAAACGAGCAATTTAACTTAATTTTTTTTTTACTGACCGATATTTTGACAATTCAAAAGTTCCTGTAAATGGTCTATACACGACATAATTATGGCGGTAAGTCGCCTCTTTGAGGAGTGGCTGGAAAGGCAACACGGCGTCCTTATCTTCCGCATGACGCAGGTCCTCACCGGACATGGTAAGTTTGGGAGGTTCCTGCACCGGATTCGTGCGGAAGAAACGCCCGGGTATCACCATTGTGTGGACGGCCCGGACACAATGGAGCATGCGGTAGAGGTGTGCCCCGCATGAGCGTGGGGGCGATTAGCGGCAGCGATCTCTCACCCCTTGGTACAGGCCATGGTCCGGAGCGATGAGGAGGGGCAGGCGGTCGCTTCCTTCTGCAAAGCAGTAATGCTAGCAAAGGACACAATAGCCCTCGCGTCCCAGCCGCCGGGATTCCGATCCCGATTTCCGGCCACCGTAAGCGCGGACTTGCGGACGGCGAGCAATGGGTAGCTCACCGTCCGACCATTTGGTAACCGTCCGGACCGAGCCCAAATCGTCGACGGCGCGTACTGTTCCACGCGCGCCTCATGGAGATGTCAGCAAACCGTAGGGGCCCAGCAGGGTCGAAGCCTACTGGGGCCAAGCGTCTGCTTCTGAAGCGAAGACTCGGCCCTGATATGAAACGCAACGAAGGAACAAGAGTTGGTTTTTAGTCAGTAAAAGTCTGACACACCCTCGCGCTCCGCCCTAGAGCGGGGGATGTCATTGGATGATTCACACCGAAAAAAAATGGTCTATATGAAATAAATGTTTCTGATTTTTTATTTTCTTGAACTCTTATTGGTATCACACAGGTGGTTCGTGTACAGTATTAGATACTAGATTTATGATCCATATTCCGTAATTCTCGTATGCATTTATACTTCCATTCAGTATCACAGGCTTAGGAAAACTTGTCTAATAATACACATCCCTTTGAGCTGATATTTCCGAAGCTTTGAGGAATACATTTGATATCAAAGATAAGCATGCATTTCGAAGGTAACACACATAATAAATGTCGTAAGGAATTGACAACGCTGTTTTGGATTTTCAGCGCTCGGCTCAGTGACGACGATCGAAAATCGAACACAGCATATATGTCCCTTACGACATTTGTTATTTCAACCACCTCTTTATGTCCGAAAGTTCAGCCAGCGTCCTTTCTCTCATTGATGAGTTGCAGGAAACTGTAAGCCTCTTAAGTTTTACAACAAAGTTGCCCCTGGCACGATTCCTGCTATTTATAATTTAATATCAGCAACTATCGGTCTTCAATAATTACGTCACAAGGTACTTAAAAAATTCATTATAATTAGAACATCTCATAGGCTAACTATAGGTACATTACGATCTTTTAGGATGAGCTACTTTTAAATAAGATAACTTATAAATAAGTTCTTCTGCTCTGGGTGAACTAGACTAATATTGACCCTGACCCTGAAACCCACCTGTTGCCCTTTGCGCTCCAGGGTCCTGGTAACTCTTTCGAACAATACCGAAGCTCTGGAAATTTTTATATCATGATTGATAGTGAAAGTAGAAATATTTTAGGAAGCTCCTGAGATATTTTTAGTTTCGTTGCAGTGCGAACGAAGTTACCAATAAATGAAGGATCGTTAGTTCTATTAATACAGTAATTACTTTTTGAAAATTTTGATTTCTGGATCATATTTTACAAAACTCAAGATATTATAGATTCGGTGCAGTTCAAAGTTTTCAGTAACAATATTTATCAAACGTTCATTAGTAGCTAGTTTCCTAATAGGTATAGAAACTTTTTATTTTTAGATCATGATTGATGGAGGATAGTTCGAGAGGTTTCAGTTCCGGGAACCTTTCATCCTTTCAACGTAGCTGTTGTGGAGTGCGGCTACAACTAGACTGATGGCTACATCATTTTCATTATCCATTTCAATAACTTACAACTTTGTTACGGACGGATTCTTCGAACGTTGTGAATAGCCTAAGTTTTTAGAACGTTTTATGACATTTAAGAATTAGTGTGAATTGCACATAGACGTACGGCGTTGCGCCATCGGTACATGGTGGACATCCCAGCCATACGTACAAAGCGTTTTGGAAACACATTCATAATGCGTACAGCTAAGGAGTGGAATTCCCTGCCGGAGTCTGTGTTTCAAGTCAAGTCAAGAGTGAATAGGTTGCTTCTAGGCAAGCGTCCCATCGTCAGCCACATCACCGCTTACCATCAGGTGAGATAGTGGTCAAACGCGAGCCTACCAATAATAGTAAAAAAAAATTAATGAGTTCTTCATTCATAGCGCTGTCAGTTTCATAAGACTGACGTCATCTAAAGTTAAGAAGGTATACCTAGCGGTCTTTAGTTTGAAAGTTTCAATAATAGTAATACATAATTAATTCTTGGAATATTTGAAGAGTCCTTGTTTTGATTTTATTATAGTAGGTTACTATTAGGTGATTAGGGGGGGACTGGGTATACTTGATTCCCCTTTTTATGTTTAGTCTGCAAAATCAATATTATGCCCTCCTATCGACCGAACCCGACGGCATCGAGGCGCGCGTCCGTACGCCGAGGAATGACGGGATGTGTTTGAGTTAATATGTTAAAAATTAAACTGCGTATTGAAAAAGTATGGCGTAAGTCAAATATGTAAATAATGAAAAGAACTCAAACAAAAGCAAGCAAGTTTTGCACCAAATGTCCCGAGTGTGTGTTCCATACACTGGGACATTTGTTCTAGTCTCTCATACAGTATCGGTAACTTAATTCAAATTTGATATCGGTCGTTATCCTGAGGTGACTGACGAAGATTCCCACTTAATGGGAAATTGGCTTTCCATGAGCATATTATCAATCACCCTTGTAATATTTCCACTGCTGGGACGCAGGCCTCCTCTCTAGGAGAGGGAATAGGCCGTAATCCACCACGCGTTGATCCACAAATTGCAACATAGGTACAATCGTAATTTATACATAGAACTATTATAAGTTTCCTTGAACGTGTAGCGACATCTATGGCGTCACATAAGAACTAATCGCGTAATTAAAGTTCTGCGCGCGATTGGAACATATAAAACTGCCCGAAATTATCTGCCGGGCAGTTGCCCACCAGACATAAAACCCGTCGGGTCGGAGGATCCTCCCATTTCAACGGAGGTTTGCGGGACTTTACCTATCTCTAAAACCTAATGAAATACTAAATGATTAAATTACTGAAGGCACGATTTCTCCCAGTCATTAGGTACTAAGGGTTGATACCTCATTGTTTATTTGATTACTTCACTTATTTGTGATGAATACGTAGTTACAGGTTTCGTAGAAATTCCATGATAAACATCAGTTGCATTTAGCTTTCATCCTATTATATGTATCAATAACGATGTCATTGAGTTGAATTCACTTGAAAGGGTTTTCTTGAAAAGCTTATTAGACAATATTGCAGTAAGAGGAATGCACTGGGTAAAAATGTTTAGGTATCTTCTCAGGAGCCAGGGCACTTAATTTCAGATTCTGGCATCTTAGCTCTTTGAAGTACCTACTTTATAATATTATTAGCGATCCCAGTTTCGTAAGGGCGTTACAAATTTTTGAAATTCTGTTTTTCTTTAATAAAATGCATCTTGTTATTATAACATTATGTAAATATGTATTTTACCGGCCGAACCCACATATTAAGTAGTCTAAGAGCGACCTAGGAATTTTAGATTTTTTCACGACACGCATAGGTTAGGTTAGATGATTAGTGCAGGAGCTCCGCTCTGCTCCCACCTTAGCCTTCGTGGTTATTTTTTTATAACCACCCAAACATAGGAGACCCGCATAGCCCCCGCACGACAATTGGTTTGGCCTAGGCGAAACTAGTTTTATTTTCATTAATGATAGGCTCGCGTTTGACCACCATCTCACCTGATGGTAAGCGATGATGTGGTCGACGATGGAGCACGCTTACCTAGAAATAGCCTATTCACTCTTGAATTAAAGACCCCTAAGTTGTAGCTATCAGGAAACACAGACTCCGGCAAGGAATTCCACTCCTTGGCTGTACGCATAATAAATGTGTTCTCAAAACGTTTTTTGTAAAGCGTATAAAGTTTATTTGAACTTATAATTCCAAGTCAATCCAGAGATATTTAACACTTCAAAGCAACCCGTTTTAAAAATTGACTGGCCTGTTGGTCTAGTGGTTAATGGCCCTGACTGCTATGTCGGAGGTCGTGGGTTCGATTCTCATCCAGGACAAATGTTTGTGTGATGAGCACGATCATTTGTTTTGTGTCTGGGTGTAATTTATCTATATATGTATGTATTTAGAAATATATAAGTATGTTTATCAGTTGTCTGGTACCCATAACACAAGCTTTGCTTAGCTTGGGACTAGACGGCGTTGTGTGATAGTTGTGGAATATTATATTATATATATTAATATATTATATACCAATTCAAAGCTACCCGTTTCAAAAAACGGCAATTTCATACTTTAACCCCTACTATATACGCAACGAATGTCTCTGTGCACCCAATGACTACTCCTGGATTTGGAAACTGTATTGGATAACGGGTTAGAGTGCTTTCAGCTGCCTGATTGCCTAGAACTGTCTCACCAATTTTATTGAACAAAGAGAAATGGTGATTGGTGATTTGCGTACCTACTCAGTAATAGGCTCTCGGAAACTGTCGCTGGCACATGATGTATTAATAGCATGATACGTACATTATTATACTTTTAGGGTTCCGTACCTCAATAGGAAAAAACGGAATCCTTATAGGATCACTTTGTTGTCCGTCCGTCTGTCTAAACTGTCTAAACCTTTTATCTCGGGAACGCGTAGAGGTATCGAGTTGAAATTAAATCCATATTTATACTCAGGTCTGCGGTCAGTTGAAGCTATGAAAATATCGAACTTCAACACTCTTAAGGGAATCAAAATTCATAGGGTACTTCCCTTTGACCTAGAATCCTGAAATTTGGTATGAAGCCTGGTCTCATAGCACAAGTATAGGAAGACACCTAAAAACTGTAAATTAGTAATTACGTCACAAAAAAAAACTTTTTGCTATTCGTAAAAATCTTTCGAGGTTCGATTCGGAAATTGAACTGTTTTTTTCTACTTCGGATATCATCAAATTACCTACTTTTCCTGTTTTTATGTGAGTAGCGAGAGGATGTGCCAGACTTCTACTGACTAAAAACCAACACATATCTTCAGTTGCCCTTTGCGAAGGACACGGTAAATATTTCGAACAATTTCGCAGCTCCGGCAGGCAACGGCTCTAATGGGTCTTCGAACCGGGCTTGGTTTATACCGGATGGTGAGCAATGGGCTGTTCACTATCCGGTAGTCGTAATCTGTAAGACAGCGCTTAAAATAGTGGCCGAGAATCCTTACGCCCGGGGCTTTTCCCATCGGAAATATTATTCTGAAGAGCTTGAGAAGAGGTATTACAATAATTATATCCAGTTATAGTCCCAAACTAAGCAGAACTTTTGGTATGAGTACCTAGTATGTACTCTAGTCATAAAGATACTTATAATATTTCTAAATACACACATATTATAGAATAGCTTTTTCCCGCGGCTTCGCCCGCGTGGAAGTCGAATAACGAAATAATTACAGAAAAAAATTGGTAAGTAGGTATCTATCATAATATGCGTCCAATCTAAGTCATGGTCTCCTCGTGGGGGAGATCGGTGGCAACGTTCTCTCTGGGGCGGGGCCGAGTTTGTTTTCGGAAATCGGAAAACCAAACCAAGACAAACAATACCAAATCGCAAAGGTAAACACGAATAGCCAAAAATCGAAAGCAAATCAATAGTCAAATAACAGAGTATAGGTACCGTATGTACTATAGTGTGAAGCGCCGGCCGAGATGCCCGCACTTAAGTACAGATAGTGAGCACACAACGTTAGCGCGATTCAGAAACCTATCTGCGCCATCTATCGAAATCCATGAGTAACACTTATTTATGTTTCGAAAGTTGTTTTTTTACTCAAAAGCTGATTGATTTATAGTTAGATTTAATGTTTTAATATTATTTTATTTTATTTGTTTTAATTAAATTATTTTATTATTCGTTTGTATCATAGAACCTGTACTAATTTTGCGGAGAGTCTCATATACATTTCATTCCCCTATTTTAGGGGCTGGATGAAGATATCCAAAAAAAAATAGGCAGATTTTTTTCGTTGGTAACAAAGACTGTGTACCAATTTTTAACTTCCTACCTTGAAAATTGCGAAAAGTCCCATATAAAATTTCACCCCCTCTTTTGAGGGGTTGGGGGCAGATTTCCAAAAAAAAAATGCTGCACGGATATTGTGAGTCACAAATAGTCCGCATACCAATATTTAGCTTTCTACCTTGAACATTGCGGAATGCTCCATACAAACTTCCACCCCCCATTTTAGGGGAGAAGGGGGTTAGAAGAGACAAAAAGTAGCCTATGTCACTCTCCAACCCTTCAACTATCTCAACTTAAAAAATCACGTCAATTCGTAGCTCCGTTTTACCGTGAAAGACGGACAAAAAAACAGACATACACACTTTCACATTTATAATATTAGTATGGATCTTATCCGTCTGCAGCTTTTGGGTTCGGTGTCGGTCTAGTAACACGCCATGTATTTTTATGATATTTTCAATGTACAGAATTTTCACTTCTACAGATTTATTATAAGTATAGAAGATAAATTACACCCAAACACAGTACAAATTATGTACGTGCTCATCACACAAACACTTTTCTTGGGTGGGAATAGAACCCACGATCTCCGACATAACAGTCAGGGCCACAGACCACTAGACCAACAGGCTATACTATTGCTTGGCTATCAAAATAAAATCGAAAGTACAACCACGAATAGACTGAAAAACTTTCTTTTTCCAAGAATCTACTCTTGCCCTTGCAAGAATAAGGCCTTCCTCAACGTGTTTTTTATATTTCTATGGCCTCAACAGACGGCTTTGAACTTAATTACCAAGACAAAATAAAATTTTGTCCTGTTTTTTTTTATACTTAAGTTAAGTAGGTAAGTACCTACTATGTCCCGAGTGCAACATGGTACTTACTCCCAGTATATAAAATGTACCCTGTAATACTTACTGTCTCTCTGTTCTGGGGATGACGATGATTTATACAGTGAATCGATTCGAAATGAAACCTAAATAATCGATTCAGTAATAAATGAAGTTCTAAAAGATCGATCCGATATAGTTAGCCTGCAGGTACCGAGTCCTAAATAGCCTGGTACAGATGATCCTACAATGCACATATGTTTTATAACTGGTAGGTAAGTATGTAATAATTCTGAAACATTGAAATTACTTTGAACGTTTTTAAATAATAAATTGTTTGCATTCCGCCGGAAAATACATATAAGTAAGTTTCTAAATTCGATTCGATTAATTGGACTAAAATCGACTTTATGGCCTATAAAATCGTTACGTCAATTAGTCAATTTTATTATTGACTGACCTGTTGGTCTAGTGGTTAGTGGCCCTGACTGCTATGCCGGAGGTCGTGGGTTCGATTCCCACCCAGGACAAATGTTTGTGTGATGAGCACGTTCATTTGTTCTGTGTCTGGGTGTAATTTATCTATATATGTATGTATTTAGAAATATATAAGTATGTTTATCAGTTGTCTAGTACCCATAACACAAGCTCTGCTTAGCTTGGGACTAGACGGTGTTGTGTGATAGTTGTGGAATATTAATTGAGATTGCCATCCCTACTGATCTCTGCAACTCAGTGTTCAAAGATCTCGTTTTTAAGGCACACAAACGATGCATTCGGGCTACGTCTGGTTTAAAATCAACGGAGAGCTGAGTGCCTTTCTTTATAAAGCATATTCGGTATCCTACCATTACCGTCACTAAACATATTTAAAGTAGCGGCTTTTATTAAACAAAATCCTCATTTATTTACTTTAGCATCTATACCTTTTCAATCGGACTCAAAGAGATGAAAGTCGTCTGTGCGTTCCAAAAGCGAATACTGCCTTGATGTATAAAAGTGTCTTTCCATGACAACAGTGGTATTTAATAAATTGCCAACAGAACTAAAAAATCTACATATTGACTTATTTAAACAAAAACTGAGAAGTTTGCTGTGTCAAAAATGTTATTATAGTGTATCGGATTTTTTGTCAGATAATTTTTGATATGTAAATGTAATTTTTGAAATGTAATTAACTTCTTTGACTATATTGTAATCACAAATCATAATTAATTATTTAAATCTGAATTATTTTTGACATTTAAGTACCTAACAAATTATTTTGACTTTTGTTCGTATATTAATCAAATAATACTGTACTGTACTAATTTGCAAGTAAAAATTGTAATAAATTCTTTTTGTATGCTTTAAGCTGATCATAGCGCACATTAACCTAAAACATGTCCACCCACTGTACCTACCTATGTATCACAAATAAAATATTTCTTATTCTGATTTTCTGATTTCTATAGATGGGTAACACAATACAGGCATTAAGTCCGCCTTTGTGCCTTTGTGCTGCATAAAATTTTAAATTATAAATGAATATCCCTTGTAATACTACACTAGTTGTCATACACAGGTTTCTCCCTGTCTAGGTACCACTGACGTATGCCTAATATCTAATTTAAATAACAACTTGAATCAATACATTTGTTTCTTTATTGTTTTGTTTTTTTGACTGGCCTGTTGGTCTAGTGGTAAGTGGCCCTGACTGCTATGCCGGACGTCGTGGGTTCGATTCCCACCCAGGACAAATGTTTGTGTGATGAGCACGATCATTTATTCTGTGTCTGGGTGTAATTTATCTATATATGTATGTATTTAGAAATGTATAAGTAGGTTTATCAGTTGTTTAGTACCCATGACACAAGCTCTGCTTAGCTTGGTACTAGACGGCGTTGTGTGATAGTTGTGGAATATTATTATTGTATTTCATCACTACATAGTATAAAACAAAGTCGCTTCCCGCTGTCTGTCCCTATGTATGCTTAGATCTTTAAAACTACGCAACGAATTTTGATGCGGTTTTTTTAATAGATAGAGTGATTCAAGAGGAAGGTTTAAATGTATAATGCATGCATAATATAGTAGAAAAACACTGATAATTTTAGAGGTTTCTAATGTATTGTCGTAAATAACCACATTTTTTTGCGCTTACATTGCAAAGGCTGGCTGAACCCTATGAGACAGATTTATAAATAATGTACTACCGTATTCTACAAATACGGCCTTACCTTAAAAAAGTCTACAATAAAGGCCGTAATTGTATATGTCTATCTCTTAGGGATAACCCATAATAACCATTTTTACGAAGCGATTTTAAGTAATACAGCATTAATCCTTATCCAATTAAGTACCTTAAATACATTGTGAATTTAATATGGTCGCTTACAATAGGCCTCATCAGAAGGTTTAAAAAGGGCAATTAATGGAAAGAGCTATGCTCGGAGGTTCCTTGCGTGATCGAATCAGGAATGAGGATATCCGCAGGAGGACCAAGGTAACCGACATAGCACGAAGAATCGCCAAACTTAAGTGGCAATGGGCAGGGCACATTGCTCGTAGAACGGATGGCAATTGGGGCCAAAAGGTTCTGGAATGGCGACCACGTACCGAAAGACGTAGCGTTGGAAGGCCTCCTACAAGGTGGATCGTCGACTAAATAAAACTATATATACACTAAAGACAATTCCTAACTAAAATATGGCATCAAAAAATTCCTCTACATCGCTGTCGACTGGAAGTGTGCCCGAAAAACTGGCGGTATTGCCACGTTGTATGGCAATGCTTAATCTCTGACTGAAGTAAAAACCTGCATGGGTCACGCGAGGTCAATAAATATTAAATGTTTACCCATCTACGGACCGACCTCAACTCTAGTATAACTTGACCACGAGCCCTCGGCATATGGCTTACATTAATTACGTGTATTTCATTCCAAGTTAATTTTTTTACACCTTCCCCATTATCGTTCTAAATCGTCAAAGAAAAGTGAAAGCGAGCGCGTACAGTCATGCGGTAAACATGAATCATGTCATTGTAGCTAAACATTTTCTTTAATTAGGCGAAATTACTGCATTTTGCGAATTTCTATCAGCGATTTGAATATCTATTATTATATGTTTAATGTATATAACTAACTTACATTTGTTTAAAAAAATACTTTTACTTATTAGTAGATTATCCTTTTATATGTCATACAACCATTACTTAAAGCAATTCCTTCTGTCCCTAGGGAGATAATGCAGTATGGACAATCCCTAGGGAATAATGAGATTTGAATTTGGATCGTCAAAAACTGTCAAAATGAAGTGAATTGATTATATAATGTAAGTGCATTACATTACACATTACATTACATACAAGTTCATTCAAAATTCAAACTGGCCAGTAACAAAAAAAAAAAAAATAGAATAAAACGTAGTTACTGACGAGTTTCTAAAAAAAAGACTTATGAAAGAGCGGGAGCGTTATAAAAATTAAAACTATAGAATCTAAGAGTAGTGAATTTTGTTTGTTTCAAATCTCAAAGCATGTGTAGTGATAGTTAAGATTAACTTAAATAATACTTGTATTTCTCCAATGCATGATTTGTTTTACTAAAATAAATGTCTATTAATTATCTCAAAGCTGCTGTAAAAAGTAGAGTATCTAACACGGGGATAAAGCTGTTTTTGTCGTGGACGGCTTGAATTCCTGACTTCACTAAGGTTTCTTTATTAACTCCACTTACGTTCGGGATTAAAATTAGCAACCTTCGTTTCGTTCGGAATTTATTCCCTAGTCATAATCTACTATTATTTTTTTATAATTTTTATCTTTAGGTACGAGTACTTTATAAACTAATATTCTAAAGAAGAAAGATTTGTATTTTCATGTTTTGTTTGTAATGAATAAACTCAAAAACTGCTGGACCGATTTTAAAAATTCTAATTCACCAGTATAATGCTCCTCTATCACTTTGTGACAAAGGATAGGTATCCCAGTGAGAGTAGAAGAAAAATAAATGGTTACACGTGTCGTCAACGTGAGCATGGTTTAAAAGCCTGTAGATTCATCCAACGTATTGTTTGCTAAAGAGGCATCGCCAAAAAAGAGAAATGAACACCTGTACACTCTGTTCGTATTCGGTAATCCTGTCGTTAACTCAAATATTTCCGGCCACCGTAGGCGCGGGCTTGCGGACGACGAGTAATGGGTAGCTCGCCGTCCGACCGTCCGGTAACCGTCCGGACCGAGCCCCAGTCTTCAACGGCGCGTACTGTTCTACGCGCGCCTCAAGGAGATGTCAGCAAATCGTAGGGGTCCAGCAGGGTCGAAGCCTACTGGGGCCACGGGTAGTGTGAAAGTGAAACCCGGGGCCCTGGGACGAAGGCAAAGAAGCAACACGAGTGGGTTTTAGTCAGTAAAAGTCTGACACTATCTCGCGCTCCGCCCACGTGAGGGATTTGTCATAAGATGATTTTCTCACCTAAAAAAAAAATTATATCAGAAAACTTGTTGAAAATACGGTACCCTAATTCTAACAAGACTTTCGTCCTGACTGTACGTACATGTTCATTAAAAAGGTTCTAACAAATCGGATCTTTTTAGTTTATTACGACACAAAGCGACGTGACTCACCCCAGGGAAGTTGCGTGTACGACTGTTACTAACCACCATCCTACCCTGACCCCTCGACCCCTTCGTCCACTTAACTATTGGATTAAACAGTTTAGCAGTCGTTGGTGTTGAGAGCTCAGCTTATAAAGGTTGCAATGCCAAAGATAGGGCTGCGCGCTGCGTTTAATTTTTTGTTTATTTCTATGACTCATGATTGAGAAATTCTTTCTGTGATGTATTTAGAAAATGAATTACGCATGATTTGTGTTAAACATTGTGTATGTATTTACGGTTTTTGCATGATACAGCTTTGCAAATCGCCTTATTATAATTAATATCTATTATGACCAATTTTCGACCAATTAAGTAGCTTCCTATGGTTAAGAATCATGGAGTAGGTACCTATTTAAACAGCAAACCAACTTGTAGTCGATGGTCTAGATATCAGGATCATATTTTTAGTGGCAGTAAATAATTAATAGTACATTATATAAGTGTGTAATGTTAGTGATTACCGTCGAGGCGGCATTCAGACCCAAGCCTTTTTTATTAATTGTACCATTATCATTATTTAAACATTAATGATGTGCCGCGAAAATTTTACGTTTAATAAAAATAAAGAGAACAGAACTGTTAAGTGTTTTAAAACCTAAATATAATAATAGTCTAAATTCAAGGTTTCCGAACGTGCAACGTAGCGCAGTATACTAGGTGTTAAACTAATGGATCGAGTTCGAAACACTATATTGCTCTCCATAGTCCAGAATAGTTGATGTGGCTTAACCAGGGGCGCAGACTTTTAGAAAACCTCATGGGTGCTCATGCTCATTTGATGACTCGAAAAGTGGCGAAAACATGTACACTGATCGATGTCCTCCTTACATACTGCGTACATAATTACAAACTATGTTTGATATGTTTTATGTATGATTGGAAATCGCACTGGGCCCGCGTGGTGGATTACAGTCCATTCCCTCTCCTACAGAGGAGGCCTGAGTCCCAACAGTGGGAACATTATAAGGCCGACTATGCTATGCTATGCTGTTTGATAAAAATAAATAATAATAAATTGAGACAACATCACATACACTGTCCTGGTCGATAACTAAGGTTTTACCTTGTACTATGGAAACCAGGAACAACGAAGGTACCACAAACACCTAGACCCAACACAAATATGTGGGAATCGAACCCGCGATCCTTGCGTCTCAACCGGCGCTCTAAACCACTGCGCTAAACGGGTCGTCGGGTAATGAAAAAACGCCCACCCAAGGCTGTTCTGTTTTTGGATTCACCCTTGAGCAGCTACTGTTCATTTCTCATGGGTGCTCGAGCCCCCAAGCACCCACGGATTCGGCGCCCCTGGGTAAAGTAGCACAAAGTTGGTGCCCTGAAATAGTGCGACGGGGTCGCTTCATACGCCAAAGGAGATAGCGCGAAAACTTAGTCAGACTCCGCCAGAACTGGCAGGACGAATCGCGGTCTCGCGAAAGATGGAAGGAGTGGAGCGGATGCCTTTGCCCAGGAGTGGGACAGAACAGGCCAACAAAAAAAAATACTAACATACTACACGGAACTATTGATTCACGTGCCACATCAGCTGTTCAGTTACCCCATTTACCACATGACTTCGACAAGTTCGAGCCTAGCGCAGGCATCTACTTCCTAGGTTTTTTACTGACTTATTTTTTAATTATTTTTATTAAAATTTTGAAATAAAAATTAGGTAATATTAAAAATCAAAACACGTTCAAATTTATTAAGTACTAAAACATACAAATGAATGGTAGTAGTATTACCTATTCAGCTTAAGTACCGCACTAATTGTTTTGTTTTAGATCTAAGTAATAAGTTTGAGTACACTGGCTTAAAACTTTACCTACTTCGACAATGTGGCGCTGCGGACTTACAGTAAGAACCGTTCTGTCTAACTAAAGCCACTGCTGCTGTAATCATAGTGTTTCACCAACAGTTTATTAACAATTTCGAATGTCAAGAACAACGGTATCCTAGCTAGAACATAAAAAAAAAAAACAAATGAATAAAGTTATCTCAGATTTACTAAAGGCTAATAAGATAGCCAGTTATCTTCCAAAACACGATTCTGAACAAGAACAAACGTGTATTACATCCTTGTAATTATGTTAGAATCAATTGAAGAGAGGTGTTTATTTATTACGACAACCCAATAAATACCGAACACCATCGACATTATCAATTAAAGTTACCAACAAACCGACTGTTCCTAGGTGAACTATCGGAAATGAAAATGCTTACATTACAGGAGAGCAAAGTTTAATTTATGAATAACTTTGTCATTAATGACAAAATTATTCATAAATTAAACTTCACCGCACAAAAATATTTTTATTAAGCTAGTTAGTTTTTAATAAGCTTAAAACAGAAATTAAAAAATGCAGATTCGAGAGTTTACCTAGGAACAATCGAAACGTCTACATCGTTTCTCAGAAAAGCCCTGAGCAGCATGCATGGCGATTAAATGGAATTTTCTTTCCTCTAATGGGTGCAATTTGTACCGATTTGTAGGTACAAATGACATAGTTGTGCCATTTTACCTTTCGATGGAATAATTTAAAAGTAGTTATCTACTTATTGAAATAGGACAGTATTACCAAAGGGGATGTCAATTTTCAATAAGTGGTACGTCTTCACGTGCAACATAGTTAATATCTATATCTATATAGGAGAAACTGACTGACTGACATATCGGCGCACAGTCGAAACTACAGGGCCTAAGAGCGTGAAATTTTGCGCACGGTGTCCTTTTATGAAGTAGCCGAGCACTAAGAGAGGATTTGTAAAATAATCTCTTAGTGCTGTCGAAAATTCATTCTCTAAGGGGATGATATGGGGTTCCAAAGTTTGTAAGTTGGCGAAACCTACTTTTACGCGGACAAAACCGCTGGCAGAAGCTAGATAGATAGATAGATAGCTAATACAAATTACATTGGGAACTTATAATTAATAACTTGTTTACCAATACAGTAAATGTATATTTATTAAATAAATAAATTAAGTATCTCTTAATTTAGATGACCTCGACGGTGGGCTCGCAATAACGCATTATCGAGTTTCCATTTCAGTTAATTTAATTTATGTTAATTTCAATACTCAATAACAATTTATACGTTGCATCTGAATGTTTTACAAAATATAAACCACTAATTACACATAATTATTGTGGTTTTTACTTAATTCAATTTGAAATATCAAATTGGATTAAATAAAAACCACAAAAATGTTAACACAGTAGACAATAATATCATATCTTCATTACATTAACCAACAGCACTTATAAAATAATAAATCATCATATCTTCAACAAATGAATATTGTGAGGACAAAAAGAGACTTAAATATTAATATTGAAATCGCTACAAAATATTGGTCGTCACGTTACGGATATTTCATTTCCGTATGTTAAATGACGACAGCGTACAAAAGAGACTAGACTAACATTCAAATACTAATTAATGTCGTACCGCTTTTGTTTCAGATTTTGGTGCTGCTTTTTGCGGCAACTACCTGCGCTATAGGATTGGATAATGCGGGTACGTTGTATGTTTCTTACGATTACCATTTATTTATTTAACTAACTATTATGTAGACACACATACATCTATACCTAATAAAAGTAGAAACTGACTGACATATCAACACACAATCTAAACTACTGGAACTAGGATCGTGAAAGTTTGCTAAAAGATTCACTCATGACGTAGACGAACACTAAGAGAAAATAGTTAATGAAGTACTCGTATAAATTAATTACAAGAAAATACGCAAAACCCTTCATAAACAGTCTTAGTCAGTACTGTCGCACTCTGCGACGGTATCGGGATCTTTACTGGTTCTTCAATAAAATGCTTTTATAATTAACTTTATACTTGTATTATACTTGTCTTCAAGACTTCAATATTAGTACATCGCACGACAATGGTTATGTCCGGACTGAAATAACTAGACATTTCTTTGTTCTACTCAATTTTTTAAACCTAGAACAACAAAATCCTTAAAAGTATATTTTACATGCCAGTTCGTTAAACTAACTCATGCGATCTTCTTTCGATATTTTTATAGAAAATGTATTTGAAAGTGCTTAAAACAATATAATAATAGTCTAAAACTAATCAGAAGCCTTTCATTGCGTCTCCGTCCCTACAGTACCTACAAATGGAGGATCCTGCAACCAACAAGTCCACTTTTATTTTAAAACAGTTTGTTGTGTTCCGTTTCAAATGCACTAAGTGCTGTTCTATTGAGCTTCCGGTTGATATTTTTCTGAGAGCCACCTATTTGCAATGTTAGTCTGTTGCGTGTGAAATATTTTCCGGATGTAATTTCGACTGATTTAATAAAGCTGGATTATAAATAATTTTCCTTATATTCTCAATAATTAAGTTTAGGAACGAAGTTCCATATCAAACGCTGCCTTTCTTCCAGATACTTGACCATTTATTTTTTTTGATATGGTCGCCGTTGATCACTATCTTACCTGATGGAAATTGCCTGACCCACTTAATACATTTTGTATTGAATTGAAGGTTACAAATTATATAATGGGTTTTTCATTTCTAGAAACCTAACACTGTGACATTGGAATGTTCCACATAATTTACATTTAAATAAGAAAATATTCAATTGCCTTATTTGTCAATGCCTCTATAGCTCGTTAATAGACGTTGGCCTTAATGCACTATGCATGACAAAATTATGGTAGTTACTGTACCATCGATATTTTTACAACATAGTTACTTAATGTATACAAATAAGGGGCATTCGATTTTCAATTCTAATGACGTCATTAGAAAGTTAAACACTCGTGGCATATATTGCCATTGGCCATATGGTAATATATGATATTCTTCGACATCTATCGCTGCATCGAAAAATATAGGCTGAATTTTTGAAATGAGGCAGTAGGCACGGGTCCCTCAACAGCGGCGGTGGGAAATCCTCAAATGACTTCCCGGGTGGAACGAAAGAGCGAGTCAGACTTTTATTGACCTTTGCGTTATAGGGCCAAGGTTCCTTCAAACGTTCTCGCAGCCCAGTGACCAAAGCCATCTCATCCGTAACCGACGTAGAAAAATATTACGTTTGAAAAGATGCATAACTTTCTTACCAACAAACAGTTTCAAAATAAATTCAATGATTTTTTCTATCAATTTTTATTTTTGATTTTCCAAAAATTATCAAGGGAGGTTGCCAAGTGCCAATTTAAACTTCATTTTGAATTTTAATTTAATTGATATCCATTAGTTTTTTTTTTGCAAAATATACTTACGGGACTGGAGACCAATGATTTGCGATTTGTGGCTTTTTTAGTGGGCATAATTATCTAAGATTTTCCGTAAGTCCTTTTCCAGCCTTATTAGAAACAGGATGGATTGGCAAAAAATTACCCATTTTCTGGTTGGTTATATACATTTTTGTACAAATTTATGGATGCAGTTAGCAATTACTCAAAAAATTAAGGTCAGACTCCTAAAAAATTTAGAGTTTCTTGCCCTTTCACAAAAATCCATCCTGTATTTCACAAGTTCGTAACTGAACCAACAATGATCGTCCATCACGAACAGAATTTATTAATTTTTCATCAAAAGGAAATAGTGTGCATGAGGGATGAAAATTTAATGTGTTCAGCCGCTACAGTAACAGACGTCAATGGGTGCACGAAGAGGGAAGCTGATTAGCCATTCAAATGTCGATTAGGGCTGAACTTTTAAACTAAATTTAGTTCTGTTTGCGTCGTACCTTCGTGTAGTTAGCCAGCAGTCAGGCCTATCTACCGTCAGCTGAAGCTGCACAACTCCACAGTAAAATAGGCTCTCGAAACGTTAAGCATCATGAATCTCCTCAAGACTTGCTCCACGATTATGATGTTAATGAAACCTGAACGAGGTGATAGTGTCCTTCATTTCTTTTTGTTATATT
This sequence comes from Mythimna pallens, assembly GCA_961205895.1. Taxonomy (NCBI): domain Eukaryota; kingdom Metazoa; phylum Arthropoda; class Insecta; order Lepidoptera; family Noctuidae; genus Mythimna; species Mythimna pallens. Next base: position 6,833,253 of record OY540824.1, read on the forward strand.
TTTTCTTTGAACATTGCAGAATCTGCTGAGATGAGCCTTTTTGGCTTAGCACAAGTCTTCGATTTTTTTTTAAATTTGGTTATTGTTGTATTTTTTTTTTATTTTAAATTATTCGATAGAGACCGGTTAACATTTTTATTTTATTGTTGTTTGTCTTGTACGACTGTCAAATAAATGGTTTTTCTTTCTTTCTAATCATATTTTTATCTAAACTCTTTCTTGTTAATTAGTATAATTTGGTTATAGAACCGGTGACCATGCGGGCGGTGCGTGGTATGGACGCGCGGCTCCCGTGCGGACAAGGAAAGGTGTTTCTAGACGGACCCGAGTCCTACGTGATCTGGGTGAAGAACGATCACGAGTATCTCTACCGGTACCCGAGTGAAGAATTTGAAAAGAGAAGGTCAGTGAAAATGTTTTATCTATACACTTACTCGAAAGCCCGCTCTTATCCCACCGCTTTCAGGCACGTAATATAATGTTTTCCGCCCTAGTGCAGAAAAGTGCGCGTGCTCTCCCCCGCCACATTTTTATAACATTTATCGTATCAGGCTGGGAGCGCATCGTCCCCCACGAGTCGCCGGTCAACCCCTGTTTATTCAATTTGTAAGTGTATTGAAAAAAGTCGTTTGATACACATGCAAATTTGCAATTGCAGCCTTCGGCTCCATAACACACTCGCATACAGCTCGTGCGAAATCCGCCTAGTTCGCAATGACAAACTTTCTGCACTTGTATCAAAAAATACTATACAATATCACGTGGTGTTTAATAAATAATAGTGCGATCTTATTTATACATGTTTATACACTATATTGCATTTGCAATGATACGAATTGTTGTTCTTCGTGCTGGTGCTAAGCCAATTGAACTCAACATTTTAGTGACCATAATTCTTATTTTGTACTAATTTTATTTGAGCTGGTTGACGCAACATTTTCTAGCTATATATATTTCAGAATTAATACATAGTGCATTTTGTTCTTTAAGCCAACACCAATCAGTAAACTGCAATGCTCCAAAATCTGTAACAGGAGATAAGAGAAGAAAATGTTTGGTTTTGAATTATTTATTTACGAGAAAAACTTAACAATTGTTTTTAGTGTAACTGATTACTGACTTTGCTCGACACTAGGAATTACTCGTGTATCGTGGGTGTGTTCACAAACATGTATACTCACATACACAAGACACCCAGACCCGAAACATTTATCTGTAGGCCATACAAAAACTTGTTCCGTGCAGGAAACGAACCCATGACACGCAGCGCAGCAGTCAATCACTTAACCACTGCGCCAACTGTGCCGAACTTTTTATGTACCAATAATATATAATTTATCAAAAAGTTATTACATTAATGAACATTACATAATTATGAGTCAATTATAAATCGATGCATGACAGTAAAGTACAATGAATCAGTGGTATACCTGTACTACTAATAAAGTAAATAAAGTAAAGTAATACTAGTAGCAGCGACTGTTACAGTAACAGTGTATTTTATTTCCATTAAAATTTTACACTAGCACATTGCGCTAGCTTCTGCCAGCGGCTTCGCCCCCATTTCATCCCTTTAGGGGGTGAATTTTAGGAAATCCTTTCATATGTCATAAAAGGAAACCTTGTTCAAAAATCCCAGTAGTTTCAGCTGTGCATTGATATGCCAGTCAGTCAGTTTCTCCTTTTAAATAGATAAGCCTACAAGGACACTGGTAAAACGTCAGAAGCTAGTGCACGATTCTAACTAGTGGTTTCTTATGAAGAAAAACAATATTAATAAAGAGGACTAAAACGAAGACATGCAGCTAGAATAAACTCCCAAGTTGAAGACATTTTAAATAGTGGAGCTATCCGGGAATCCAAAAGTGCATATGCATCCCTGATAGTGTTAGTGCAAAAACCTGATCAAACATGGAGGTTTTGCATGGATTGTCGAATATTTTATATCGAATATATCTAAAAAGTATAATGTTATAGAAGAACTTAATATAAACTTGGAATTAAGTCTTGATGAAAATAATAAACTTAGAAACCTCCTTTCCTCATATCGAGAAAATTTTGCATTACATCCTCAGAGATAGGTAGATATAGCTTACATGAAATCACCATTGGAACTGTAGATGATGTTCCACCACACCAATTTTTGCATTGGATCACCTATAACTTTTCTCATTACTTGAATCTACTCCAGAGATATTAATAAACAATAAAGATAACTTATATAACTTTGTTTTTTGTGCTAAATTATTAGTCAGCTAGACTCTTTGCAGAGGTTATGCCTCATTAGCAAAGTTGATATTAGCTCAAATTGAGTACTGACATTTCCTCTCTTAAGGGAGGACCGGAGGGCACCCTCCTCTTTCTAAGAACACTATTGCGAACACTACTCTGGAGTACACTTCTTGCCCAACTTAACAGCATACACTTCCATTGCTGGGTTTTCTGGCTCTGTCCTCTAAAGGCGCCCGGCTGCGTTTATCCAATTTTTCATGAAATTCCCGCAAGTGTCGCCACAATGTACGGTCCTGTGCGTCTCGCATCCATCGGATTCCCGCAACCGTTACCAGGTCATCGGTACACCTTGTTGGAGGCCTTCCAACGCTTGGTCTTCTGGTACGTGGTCGCCATTCCAGAACCTTTCGGCCCCAACGGCCATCCGTTCTGCAAGCAATGTGCCCCGCCCATTGCCACTTAAGTTTGGCGATTCTTATTTATTTATATATACTTTATTGTACACCAAGATAATAAATGTTACATATGAGCCTTATATCAAAAAACATACAATTGGCGGCCTTATCGCATTCCGCGATCTCTTCCAGGCAACCTGGTATGGAAAGAGATTGTCTGGACATTAAATGGTGTTGCACTTGGTGCATTACAAAAATAGATAAAAAAATTGGAGAGAAATAAAGTACAAACTTAACACTAAAATACATACTTAAATACATACATACTAAATAATTATATAGGCGAGGAAACAAGTGACAACTACAATTAATACAGCTAAAAACGAAACAAAATTACAAGGACAAGTAATATTCCTTCACAAGTGTTTTAAATTCTTCGTGCAATATCAGTAACGCGGTCGCCACACTGGAACCGTTCGGCTCTATCAACCGTCTGTCTGTTCTGTTTTTCAGTTCTCTTCTTTAAGTGATGGAGCACTTAGACTTAAGATCGAATTATTTTCCTTTACATATTATAGTGTACTCATTGTTGAAGAGCCAAATAAAATGAATAAATAAATCTATTGCCAAGCCTTCTGATGAGACCTATTGTGAAAGACCTCGTTTCAGAGCCATCACTAGTAACACGCACTGGTCATAGACTTTTGTTTTGAGACACTAGTTTGTCGTACAAGAAAATACCGCGCAGTTTTCCTACGCTGCCCAACCAAGTCGTCTCTTTCTCAAAGATAGACCTACCTAACTGAACAGTTTGTGTATCGTCTACAAGTTCGAGTGTATAGTCATCTTAAGAGGAGAGGGTAACACATGGGTATTTACCATAACTTTGGTTTTATCCATGTTCATTTTTAAGACCTACTCTTTCGGAAGCTCTTATGAGGCCATCGAGCAAATCGAAAGTGAATCTTAGAGATAGACATTGAAATTAATGCCTAACCGTAATGAGTCTAAACCCATGAAGACATCCTCTATTACGGTTGTGAACAGTTTCGCAGAAATAAAGTCTCCTTGCCTAACACCCCGCTGTGGGAGGATAGGTTTTGAGGTCTGGTCCTAAGGTCAGACCGACATGGTTGCGTTTTCAAACAAACACTTCAGCACATCGATGTAGCGAAATTCATCATTATTAAAAGGAATTCAGCACAGCCCAAGTCTAAATCGGATCGAAGGCTTATCGTAGTCTACAAATTCTAAGCAAAGAGGCAGATTATGCTCTTTAAACTTCGTTGCATGAAAACTATGATAATGCGGGAATTGTAAGAAAACTTCTATTCTGTATACTTTTATTTGGAGGAAAATCTGAAGCAAATTGACTATCACATTCAAAGAAATCAGCTGTGTTTAGATTTCATGTAGTATTGATACTTTGGCATATTTTTTTACGTCCAAGTGCGGGGATCCCTTATGTGCGGGCCTGTAGCTTGTGCTACTCTTGCTGAATGGCTAATCCGCAACTGCATGTTTTTTACCCTTTCGCGCTCAAACGTCGTGATTGGATTTGGATGAAATTTGGTGGCAACTAGACCATGTCCTTGACAACATAAAGTAAAAAGTAAAAAAATATCCCGATGTTCCCTTGGGATATTTTTTGCTTTCATGCGAGCTAGCCGCTGACAGAAGCAAGAGCATTTTCCCAATCTGAATGAATATTGGAAAATGAAAATTAGTTTTTGAGAGTTTAATTTGTTTTGGATCAACATTCCCTCACAGATTTCATGGCAAAGGATATGTAGTCAATCCAGAATAATTAGTGCGCTGATAAAAAATTATGTGGGTGGTCACAGTGAGCGAATCCGTCGCGACGTGTCATTGCGAAGTAATCGTATTTGCTTTTTTTTTGTGGCATAATATTTCGAAAACGGCCCAGTCATATATGTTTTAAAATCATCGAGCCTTTTCAGTTTTCAGGAAGAACCAAGGTTGACTGGTAGAGAATAACTTGTTGCATTAAGTCCGCCTATGTACCACTACTGTACATGAAGTTTAAATAAATAAATAAACATCGAAAGCGACAGTTTGTAATTTTTGCAGGAAGGGATTTTCCTTTCTTTATTTAAAAGTATTTAATAAATCTAAATACATTAATCTATATATACAAAAGGAGAAACTGACTGACTGATATATCAACGCACAGCCGAAACTACTGGGACCAGGAGCGTGAAATTTTGCACAAGGGTTCCTTTTATGACGTAGGAGCACTAAGACGGGTTTTTTCAAAATTCACCTCCTAAGGGGATGAAATGGTGGTCCAAAGTTTCCATGGAGGAATTAACTTTTACGCGGGCGAAGCCGCTGGCAGAAGCTAGTCTAAAATATGAAGAAAGTCGTAGGTATACGTCATTGATATTGCTTTTTTTTAATGTGAATGTGAGAACACCGTGGACTTCGCGAATTCTTAGGTTACTTCCTATTACGACTCACTTTTTTTTTTTTTTATTTTTTTTTTTTTTTAATATTATTGTTTTTATTGTGCTTTTGGGTACAATATCGACTGGTCTACACTGTTCTTACATAATGTCTATTAATACTGTAATATGAAAATATTGTAAACAATCATTTTTTTAAAAGAGTAACCATGGAGTTTCTTGCCGGTTCTTCTCCATAGGAAACGACCAATTTGGAACCGTGCACTAGCTTCTGACGTTTTATAAGTGCCCATGTAGGCCTATGTGAAATAAAAAATTTTTGACTTTGACTTTGAAATACATAATTTCTTCGATGGAACTCTTGAAAAACGTTTTTTTTATTAACTTTCATGGTTAAAAGTGCGATATTACAGAAAATACAAAACACAAAGAAACCAATAAATACCTTTTGGAAATATGCGGAACAGAGTGTAAAGTCTCGGAACCTCAGTTGAAAATGGAAGATCCTCCGACCAGACGGGTGTTATGTCTAGTGGGCAGATGATTTGGGGCTGTTCTATATGCTCAAATTGCGCGGAGAACTTTAATTGCGCGATGCAGGATTAGTTCTCATGTGACGCCATAGATGTCGCTACAACCCAATTTCGAGAAAAGAATAACAAGAAATGGTACTGCTCGAGTGCTAGGCCAACATTAACATTTTTAGCCATAACCATAATTTTCATAAGTACTTTTAAATTAAGAAAGAACATAGCCCATCCTGCAATGGGCACGTCATAATTATGGCGGTAAGTCCCCTCTTTGAGGAATGGCTGGAAAGGCAACACGGCGTCCTTACCTTCCGCATGACGCAGGTCCTCACCGGACATGGTAAGTTCGGGAGGTTCCTGCACCGGATTCATGCGGAAGAAACGCCCGGGTGCCACCATTGTGTGGACCGCCCGGAGGACACGGTGGAGCACACGGTGGAGGTGTGCCCTGCTTGGGCAGAGCAACGCCGTGTCCTCGTGGGGGCGATCGGCGGCGGCGATCTCTCGCGCCGGGCTTTGGTACAGGCCATGGTCCGGAGCGAGGAGGAGTGGCAGGCGGTCGCCTCCTTCTGCGAAGCAGTAATGCTAGCAAAGGAGGCGGCCGATCGCGTGAGGCAACGGCAACGGTCCTCACGCCCCAATCGCCGCCGGGATTCCGATCCCGATTTCCGGCCATCGTAGGCGCAGGCTTGCGGACGGCGAGCAATGGGTGGCTCGCCATCCGACCGTCCGGTAACCGCCCGGAACGAGCCCAAGTCGTCGACGGCGCGTGCTGTTCCACGCGCGCCTCAAGGAGATGTCAGCAACTGTAGGGGCCTAGAAGGGTCGAAGCCTACTGGGGCCAAGGGTCTGATTCTGAAAGGAAGACTCGGCCCTGGTACGAAAGGCAACGAAGGAACAGGAGTGGGTTTTTAGTCAGTAAAAGTCTGACACTATCTCCCGCCCCGCCCAAGGGCGGGGGATGTCATAAGATGATTTTCCCACCGAAAAAAAAAAAAAAAAAAAGCCCATCCTGCAAAAAGCGTAAACTGTCGGTCAAGATATTAGGGCGTTAATAGCGTAGTTTAGAAATAGAAGTCCAAACGTTACACATTTCATCATTGACATAGACTGGCAGGAAATCTATTATGTACAGTATTGAACTTCCAAATGTTGTGCTAGGAACTAGCCATGGCCAGGCACTTGAATGTTGAAACGGCTGCTGTCTCTACACATGTCACGATTGAAATTGATGGGCAGGAACACGATGGTAATGGTGCAGCCCTGCTGACCATTCTGAATAGTGCCGGATTAAGCCAGCGTTGGGCCTGTAACAAATTCTATCAAGGAGCCCCTCATCTTTATAAATGACAACAAAAAACTTTTTTTTAAACAGGCCGCGGAGCCGTTAGGTACTGGTGAGTCCATAGCTAGTTGCCTACATTGTGTAAAAATTTATAATTAATGGCACAAGTATCTTGACTTGTTTTTTTACGTCCTAGCTGGGCTCACCCCAATGTGCGGGGCCTATAGCTTTTGCCACTCTTGAACTCGTTAGAATCAGGGCCGGTTAATTCGGCCCTGATTTTAACGAGTTCACCACATAAATAGACATCCTAAAGGTCATTTAGATACCCAATTATGACTTCAGTTTACACAATACTGACCTAGTTTTATGTGTGAACTTCAAACTTCTACTTTCGAAATAACTCGCTCCGTTGTTTAGTGAAAGTTTGAACTAAGCTTGTTTAAAGTTGCGGTACTTCATCCCGTTTTAGGAGTTGTTATCGACGCATCGCAAATTAAACAACAGATAAATGATGCGTTTGGATCCTGAAAATTCATTTAACCAATCAAAGCAGCTAACTCATGTTTTTTTAATTTTTATTATTGGTTGGGATAATTATCTAATGACAAATCCTAGTGTCAGACTTTTACTGGCTATAAACCCACTCCTGTTCCTTCTTTGCCTTCGTCCCAGGGCCCCGGGTTTCACTTTCACACTAACAATTTGTCACAGTTTAACAGTTTGTTGTTGGCGCAGTTCGGTAACAAACGGCCCTGGGGCAAAAAGTCTGGGGCCTCTTATTTTTAACCGACTTCAAAAAAGGTTATATATGTATATGTTCGGCTGTATGTATTTTTTTATGTATGTTCACCGATTTCTCAGTCAATTATGGACTGATTTTGAAAAAAAAAGTTTTTATTGAAAGATTTATACTTCCGAGTTGATCCCTTAGAAATATTGTTATGATCTGAGCAGAACTGTCGTAACAAGTAAAATTGCTTTGTTTATACATGTAGTCGATGACTGACTGAAGGAAGAGGGGGAACGGATACATCAAACTGATCAGATGATGGGACCGGAAGGTAGGCACCGAAATTCCTATAACCTAGTCGTGTTTAGGATTATTGGAATAGTCATGAGATGCACTCTGGCTATAAGATACCATCGAGCTAATCGGATAATAGAAGGTAGGCACGAAAGCTCTAAGTAATAAAACAATTTATCTATATAAATATATGTAATGTATATATTCTTAGTAACGAAAAAAAAGATACCGTACCGCAAAAACGTACATTTCAACACTCTCAAGGAAATCAAAATTCATTCCCGTTGACATAGAATCCTGAAATTTTGCATGAAGCAAGGTCTCATAGCACAAGTATTGGAAAAAATCTGAAAACTATAAATTTGTAGACACGTCACAAAAAAAAATTGCTCTTTGGTGGTTCTTCTCCAAAGAAATCCCAATTGAAATTGAAGAAAGACCAATTGGAACCATGCAATAGCTTCTTACGTTTTATAAATACCCATGTAGGCTTATGTGAAATAAAAAGGATTTGAAACTAATGCAATGTTATAAAATAATCAAGTTTTTTTCATGACACACAAAAGCACAACACACTCGGAGTTGCATTTCCCAATAACACTGAAGGTGTAAGCAGCGGGTAAAACCGTATAATTAAAAGAAATTAGTGGTTGTATAGTAAGCGGGGTAGTAAAATCATTAATAGGTTTTTTTTGTAAACGAATCCAACCATTTTGTTGATGCATGCCGAGTAAGCAAGCGAGCAAGGTCGCTGTATTATGTCCGTGTGGTCCACGCTCTAATTTGCAGTCGGGAATTCTAATGTTGAAATTATTTATGCACAGATTTAATTACTGTGAGTAATTATATCCCACATAGTGATAATAAAATTTAATTATAACGATGTGTTCCAGTATAATGACGCTGCAGCTTCAAATCTCCAGCAAACTATTCTACTACGCTGCGAGGTCCATATTTTCAGAGATATTAATTTACGGACAAAATCTTCACCTTCATGAAAATGTAGTAAATACCTACACCACAAACTACCTGCGTACCTTTTCTCCTACTCTGTAAAATCCATCCGAAGGTTGTCTGTAAAAAATCGCATTTATCGAAAAGACCGCCCATTGTGACATCTAATTAATTTTAAGTTCCTGATGTAAAAAAAAAGTTCCTGATGTCGGACGGCGAGTAATGGGTGGCTCGGCGTCCGACCGTCCGGTAACCGTCCGGACCAAGCCCAAGTCGTCAACGGCGCGTATTGTTCCACGCTCGCCTCAGGGAAATGTCAGCAAATTGTAGGGGCCCAACAGGGTCGAAGCCTACTGGGGTTCTCAGCTCCGCCCAATAGCAGGATATGTCATTAGATGATTTTCCCACCTAAAATAAAAAAGTTCCTGATGTAATTTTAAATATTATGGTGTACAATTAAGAGTAGGTCCTACCACGAGCTCTTAAGGTGCTCCATTTGACGACCTAAACTGAACAGTTCAGTTCGCTTTAACAGTTTAACAGTTGTGTATAGCTAGATTCCTCTTTTTCGCTAGAACGCTTGTCACCCCATAAATCAATCAATCAATTACAGTTTTGGAAGCCATGTTGATTTTCTTTGGCACTTCAACCATTTTGAGACCGACTACACTAAACTGTAATTTATTTAAGAATCGTCACTAGAAAAACCCGTTGCCGTGCGCTAGTGGGATGCCACTATCGCTAGTACGAGCTAGCTCTTAGTCATCCTAGCGTAAAACTCAACTTAGTCACCTTATTTTACAGCGCATGCGATGACTATAAACGATTTCTGAAAGGAATACTTTCTTGTCTCGCGGTTCCGTTTCCGTAGTCCTTTTTTAGGTTTCCGTACCTCAAAAGGAAAAAATGGAAACCTTATACTTTTTTTTTTTCGGTGGGAATATCATCTTATGACATCCCCCGCTCTTGGGCGGAGCGAGAGATAGTGTCAGACATTTACTGACTAAAAACCCACTCCTCTTCCTCGTTGCCTTTCGTACCAGGGCCGAGTCTTCCTTTCAGAATACTTAGGATCACTTTGTTGTCCGTCTGTCTGTCAAGACCCTTTATCTCGGAAAAACGTGCAGGTATCGAGTTGAAATCAAAACCATATATTCAAATCTAAGGCCATATTTATTCCGCGTGGGAATCGAACTTGCGACACGCAGTGCAGCAGCCAATCGCTCGGCCACTGCGGCAACTGTGTCTATCCGTCTATATCCCATTAACCGTGTATAGCCCAGTTAAAGGAATAAATCTGATAACAGTAAATTTGTTGTTACGTCACAAATAATTTATTTTTGTGATTCGGATAAATCTTCGAGATTCCATTCGGGAATTGAACTAGTTACATAGGTAAGTTTGTACGGAGCCCTCAGTGCGCGAGTCCGAATCGCACTTGCCCAGTTTTATTTAGGTACTCAAAAGACATCCAGATCCGGAACATCGATCTGTAAGCCATACAAATATTTGTTCCGTGCGGGAATCGAACTCGCGACACGCAGTGCAGCAGCCGATCGCCTAACGACTACGCCAACCGTACCGTCAAAACTTATTTTAAGATTGAAACTAGCAGTGCTATTCTCTAAGAAAAATGCCTTGAGCTCAGCGCTGGCCGCAGCATAGAAATCCAAATAGATACATTGGATTAACAATGTAATGTATAATAATAATAATATTCCACAACTATCACACAACACCGTCTAGTCTCAAGCTAAGCAGAGCTTGTGTTATGAGTACTAGACAACTGATAAACATACTTATTTATTACTAAATACATACATATTATAGATAAATTACACCCAGACACAGAACAAATGATCGTGCTCATCACACAAACATTTGTCCCGGGTGGGAATCGAAACCACGACCTCCGGCATAGCAGTCAAAGCCACTAACCACTAGACCAACAGGCCAGTCAATAAGGACATTGGATTGTTAATCCTATGTAGGTACGTACTCATAACAAAAGCTCTGCTTAGCTTGAGACTAAACGGCGTTGTGTGATAGTTGTGGATTACGGCCCATTCCCTCTCCTACAGAGGAGGCCTGAGTCCCAGCAGTGGGACTATATGCTATATTATTGTTATTATACATTAGATTCTTAATCCAATGTATCTATTTGGATTTCATCGCTGCGGCCAGCGCTGAGCTCAAGGCAGTTTTCTTAGAGACTAGCACGCCTGCACACCCTCGCTTGTTAAGCATCCCTTGAAATAGCTAAAAATATACCGCCGCTATCTTTCATAGTATTATCTTTCATATCGTATTATATTCTATCACGCCGGTAAACAGTGTAGCCCTATCTATAGTTCATATCGATACCTAGAATCGGCCAGCTCTTCAGAATGTTAGAATTCTGCTGAATTCTGAGCGTTTTAGTGCATAAGCCTCTTACAGTTATACATGTTGTATTTTAGATAGTACGCAGGTGAAATAGTGGTGCGTGTAAATTATAACTAGAAACACTAATTCTGCACAAGGGGCTTTGGTAGTTATGATATTGGTTATTTTAGAGTAAAGCGAAGTTTTACTCAAAAACAACGTAGATCAATACATAGAACTGGTTCCCATAGAGCCATTAGAGCCTGTCACAAGCACCGGTCGCGGTATCCTGTCTCTGTGTTGTGTCTCGGTCTCCGGTTACGGTCGCGGCGCTCACGGCCGCTTTACTACCTAGTCATCTCAATAGTCACTACACTAGTTCTTTACGTACGAATATCAACTTCCACCTGTGCGTCTCTGACTAGGTCATCGATTCACCTTGTGGGAGGCCTTCCAGGACCGATCGTTATGGCGACACTTGGGGGACACCTGTGTCCAACAGTGGACGTCTTTCGTCTGAAATGATGATGATGATCATCTTCCACATAGTCCATCCAAAATTTCTTTGGTTACTTACTTATGCTACGGTATTATCAGGGGCGCCGGCTTTTAGAAAACCTCATGGGTGCTCATGCTCTTTTGATGACTCGAAAAACTGGCGAAATGTGAGAAGAGAAATGCATACTGATCAACATTTTGATAACGGATACCGGCATCAGCTGGAACGGATGCCAGCACGCATCGTTAATAAATAATAAATTGAGACAACATCAAATACATTGCCCTGGTCCCAAACTAAGGTTTTCCTTGTACTATGGAAAGCAGGATCATCAAAGGTACCACAAACACCCAGACCCAACACAAATATCTGTTTCATCTACAAACATTTGTGTTGGTGCGGCAATCGAACCCGCGACCCTTGCGTCTCAACCGGCGCTCTAAACCACTGTGCTAACCGGGTCGTCGGGTAATGAAAAAACGCCCGTCCCTAAAAGGCGATTACTGATCTGTTTTTTTATATCTATTCTCAGGGGTGCTCGATACCCAATGTTTATTTCTCATGGAGTCGGTCCCCCTCGGTATTATCGTACTCAAATGAGTTAGTGATTATGTTCATTAATAAAAAAACACAAAACTAAGTCAAAGTCAAAGTCAAAAATTTTTATTCCGCATAGGCCTACATGGGCACTTATAAAACGTCAGAAGCTAGTGCACGGTTCCAAATTGGTCGTTTCCTATGGAGAAGAACGGGCAAGATACTCCATGGTTACTCTTTTAAAAAAATGATTGTTTACAATATTTTCATATTACAGTATTAATAGACATTATGTAAGAACAGTGTAGACCTGTCGATATTGTACCCAAAAGCACAATAAAAATAATCATATAAAAAAAAAAAGTGAGTCGTAATAGGAAAAAAGGCGGTAGGCTAAAAGGCTTATATGATGCTGTATGTTGGAAGTGCTACACTATAATTGTTATAGTATGGTGCGGGTGATAGCTGTCGGACTCATACAATGTTCTTACATAACTGTCATTTTCCCTCTGTCATTTTTAAAAAAAAATGCATATTTTTGTCCTACTGTCATCCTTCCCATGCTATGTAAAAAAAAAAACCTTAAATCCACGCAGAAGAAGTCGCAGTCAGTGCTAGTTACGTTTTACAGTTTTGCATCACGTTGAATATCATATCAGTGACGTCTAATTTGAAAAATTTGTCCTTCAGTTTAGAGTCCTAAGCTCTGGAACGTGCAACCAGCTTTGTTTGTCAAAGCGAACTCTGTGATAAATCATTTGAATTTCTAGTAAATGAGAGCTTTCAATAGCATGTACCTATGTTGTTTGTGTAAGCGTGCCTTTACTCATTTGAATGAAATTCCGTGCAATGCAGGCTCGCCACCCGCTGTGCGCTTACCGTCAGTTTATTAATTGTGTAGTGGAGATGTAAGGATGGCGAGCTTATTTAAAACGAACGTGAATACAGGAGATAGGTTAAGGTTAACGTGAACACGGCGAAATTTCGTAAGTTGTTGAGAATTGAGAGGTGGGTTTAAAATGCTTTATGTTTAACTAACCACAAGGTATAGTAAAATTAACGGCAAAAAATCACTTTGTATTGCCAAAAATAGTAAATGATCACTTCTTGGTGTTTTTTTTTATTCTTGATAGGTTCGCGCTTGACCTCTAACTCACCTGATGGAAAGCGACGATGTGGTCGACGATGGAGTGCGCTTACCTAGAAATAACCTATTCACTTTCGACTTTTTTTTTATTATTTCTTTAAAAAATTAGGGACTTTTATTACGTACAGCGTATGTCAGTCCCACTTTCGACTTATGATTCCCGGGTTGTAGCCATCAGGAAACACAGATTCCGGCAAGGAATTCCACTCCTTAGCTGTACGCGCAATGAATGTGTTCCCAAAACGTTTCGTGCGTATAGGTGGGATGTCCACCATGTACCGGTGGCGCATTGCCGTACGCCTGGTGGTCCGATGATACAACGGGCTAGGCGGAATTATGTTATGCAATTCCGACGCACACTCCCCGAAATGCAACCGGTAGAAAACCGACAGGCTAGCAACTTGGCGTCGATGCTCAAGACTTTGAAGCTTCATAGTCTTGAGCATCGAGGTTTAAAAAAAAAAATAACCGAAATTGTCCGAGACAGGGTGTCCCAAGTTCCGAAGTGACTAAATTTTTGGGATCGCTTCGGCAACTAATGTACAATACTTAGTAGTATAGCAACATTTTATAGCAATCTAACGGCGTATTTAGGTAGAAACAGCGCAATAATTTGTTCATCATTTGGTGATCAATTTACTTGAGTTCATAGTACTAGTTAAAGTGCACTCATGACAAAAATAAGTTGTAATCTACCATTGTATTTTTATGTTTCCATTTTTTTTTTTCAAATATTTATTTTCGGACAAATTTTGCTGAAATCAGAAATCAGAAACGTTTATTTCAAATAGACCCATTACTGGCATTTTTGAATTGTCAAAATGTCGGTCAGTCAAAAAAAAAAAAGTGAAGCTAAATTGCACGTTCCAAAGCGTAGATCTCTATGGAGAAGTACGTGCAAGAAACCCCATGGACAAGTTTAATGCTTCAGAAAGAAGGAGAAGAAAAAATAAAGAGTAACAACTAGGTTAGTCAATACTACAGATTCTCTGCTACATTGACCATCTTCTACAAATAAATTTTAGACACTTTAGCATATTGGTAGAGTACAATCTGCACTTTTGACCCCTTACTTTACAGTATGTACATAAGTCTCTTAAGCATAAGCCAGCGGCTTCGCACGCATTAATTTTGAAATTTTGGATATTAACCCAACTCCCGTGATAAAATATATCCTATGTAGGTACCATTCCAAGACATAGTATACGTATATAAAGTTTCTTTTAAATCCGTTTTGCCACATTGGTATTTTTAATTTCATAAAGTTAAGGATATCAAAAAGTAGGAATTTATTGATTTTTGGATTTCCGATGGATGCGAGACGCACATAACCGTTCATTGTGGTGATATTTGGGGGAGAACAATGTCCAGCAGTGGACGTTTGTCGACTGAAATGATGATGATGAAGGATATCCTGGGCAAACCCAAGCTATTCACTGGAATTTTAAGGTGAGCCTACGCTAAAGGAGACGAGCACGAGCCGAGCTCATATTCGTATAGTGTCGCTCGTACTCGGCTCCTCTGGGGTCAGTCCACACCTCACGAATTTGAGCTCGGCTCATTCTCCGCTTGTGCTTGGCTACTCTAGCACAGACTCGCCTTTATAAAACGAAATCTTGTTTGAAACTTAGCAGTATAAAACTATTGCGTTAAAATAATTAAATGAACTTTGAATAAAAAAAACAATTCGCCACACGTAGGTATGTTCACAGTAGGGTTGCCAAACGTAGGTACTATAATATATAGTATTATACTGTATTTTGAATCTGTTGAAGAAACATATAGAACGCAAAAATGTATATATATTATTTTCAATATTTGACAGTTTTTTTGCTATGTTTGTTTGATTGACTTTGATTTTGATGATTATTTTCAATTAAATATTGTTCTTTTCTTTAAGAAGTTAAAGGACTAAATAAATTAGTTATGGAAAATAGTAGCGATAACGAAAGTGGGTCGCTACCACCTATAAAACAGACAATACAAAAAAACTTCAAAAATATAAAACTTTAACAGAAATAAAAATAATTATAGAGCTTTTGATTTATATTAATTTAAAAATTGAATATGATAAAGCATATGACACTTTTATTTTGGATGTATAATTGATAAAAAATGCAAAAAGTGCATTTGCACTTTTTGAAATATATTTTTTTATAAAAACAAATAAATAACAAATACATTTTTGTATATTTTTTTGCTTTTTCTATAAATTACTATATATTTTTGAAGTGTACTATGCATACTTTCTTATAGCTTAGTTTGAAAAAAACTATAGTTCGTCGAATAAATGTTGGCAACCCTACATCACAGCCTCCTTGTTTGTTTTAATTAACATCATGTGTGTTTCGCGAGGGATTAGGCAAAGATGTGTAAGTAATACTTTTAAACCGATTTCAAAAAAGTAGGAAGTTATCAATTGGTCGGATTTTGATGTATATTCTCGGTAGCTGTTTGTTCTCCGCTTACTTGGTAATATTTTATAGGTACAGTAGATGGTTACTAGAACTTGCACATGGTGGACATCCCACCCATACGTACAAAGCGTTTTGGGAACACATTCATAGTGCGTACAGCTAAGGAGTGGAATTCCCTGCCGGAGTCTGTATTCCCTGATAGCTACAACCTAGGGGTCTTTAAGTCAAGATTGAATAGGTTACTTCTAGGCAAGCGAGCTACATCGTCGGCCACATCATCGCTTACCATCAGGTGAGATAGTGGTCAAACGCGAGCCTATCAATAATAATAAAAAACTTGCACAGAATTAGTTGCGAGGTTTTTCATTGAGGATCATCAAATGTCTTCTTTCGCTCTAGGCTGTAGTGAGAGGGTGTGTCAAACTTTTACTGATTTAAAGACAGAAAAGCTTTTACCCTGCAATAGTTACTACAGCAATGAGTAAAAAAAACAAACAAATAAAAAAACAATGAGTTGCAAGATTTCATGGGAACAAACATAATTAGTTACTATTAGTTACACACTATACTCTATAAGTTAAATATGAATTTTTAAAACAACAGATACAAATAAATGATAAATCCAGGACGAGGCCCTTACTCAAAATTGAGATCCATGAATTAAAAAACATAATTATGAGATAATCAGGAGTCAAAAGTGCAGTTCCACCTTACCAATGCTAAAATGTCTAATATTTATTTGTTGTAGAAGTTTAATAGTACATAAAAAAGTAATACCTAATCATATTAGGTAGTCAGTTCGTAGCGACATCTATGTTCAAACATGGGAACTAACCGGCATCGTGGCATCAGCTATCCGCGCGATTAAAACATAATGTACAACCATCCGAAATCAACTTAAGTGCAGTTGCCTTTACATCCTGTTCTGTATACCTCTAAAAGTTAATTGCGTCTTTTTAGATTCAGATATTAATCAATTCAGTGATTGGAGTAGGTAGATTGATTTATGGTACTTGTATCATAAATGCACACAGAAAGAATAACATGGATAAGCCATTTTTCCGGAAAGTAATTCCGGTATTTGCGGATTCAATTTAATATCGTTTATGTTGGTAGTGTTACTACTCAATTCAAAATTTATAATTATATTAATATGTATGTATTTAGAAATATTAAGTTGTCTAGTACTCATAACACAAGCACTGCTTAGCTTGAGATTGACGGCGTTGTGTGGTAGTTGTGTGAATATTGTATATAGTATATTTCGGAAAAAAATCTTTAAAAAATCTTAAAATTTGTACTTAGTCATCGGTCGTTTTAGGCAAGGTGTGTAGTTTCGAAGTAATTATTTCTTACTAAAGCCAAAGCTTCTGTTCCGTCTTTCGATAATTCTTTATTTTATGCAATAGACCGAGCAGTGTCTACGAGTCTAAATCATCCCACAATCCCCTTTTTGGTTCCTAGCTGTTATTCGGAATCCACTTACTTTCATTTCTGTTGCAACTTCTGATGTGGCATACATACTGAAATCACCCATTTTATCGAATGTTACATTCAGATATTTGAATTTTATATGACCTACAAATTCTAATGTTTGGCATATCTGTGACAAATTAAAATTATTCAAAGTTACGTTACAAATAATTAAATATTTTCAATAAATTATACACAGTGTAATGCTTTCATAATTCATTTTTATTCTATGACTTTAAAAAAAATATCATATTTTTGTTCATCAGTTTATCATACAAAAATAAAAATATTTAAATTGAACGTTCTAAATATTACGATATCTATGCGAGGCAAGCGATAGAACAATAGCGGCGGGGAGCAGGAATAGGGCGGCGGGAGCGTATGAACTTGACCTATTTACGGGCGGCCCTCATTGGCCTCACTAGTGGATCAGGAAGAGGCCACGCTCACGCTGTATGCCGACGACGCCGCTTACCACCTCGATGAACGCAAAATACGCGGCGGTGGACTGTCGGTTAACGTGGGTAGAATGCAGGCGCTGATTACGGGATCAACGCCCCTCCCACCACGTCTGAAACTCAGCGGAGTCGAACTCGATTAGACGCCCCGGGCCAAGTACTTGGGTGTGAACATCGACCGTCGGCTCACAATGGGACCGCATGCACGCAATGTCGCCCGTCAGGGTAGAGTCGTCCGCAACAGGCTCAAACTAGTGCTTTCGTCTCGCCTCCCGGTGCGCGTCAAACTGGGCATATACAAAGCGTATATTCGCCCAGTGTTGACGTACGCCGCCCCAGCCTCATTCGCCCTCACTAGCGAAACGAGCCGAGAAGGACTCCGCACGTAACAACATCTTGCGTTGCGTAGAATCGTCGACGCCCCTCGCCGTGTGAGGAACGATGTCATCCAGCGTGACCTCGGGATTGTTGAGCCTGGATGAGTTGGTGCGACGCCTCGCGAAGGGGATGTTCGCGTGTGCCGACGCCCCATAACGGGGACGTAGCGAAGGCCACGATGCCTCACTAGTGGGTCGGTCGCCTTGAATGCGCTTGCTTCGCGTCATATGAGTCCTTGTAGCGAAATTCGGCAGTGCGGACGTAATTACGTTTATATGATTGCGTATCGATATTCTAATGTCGAATAAGCCATTTGGTTCGACAGCTTGCTAGGTATTTTTTTTTTATTATTTATAGGCTCGCGTTTGACCACTATCTCACCTGATGGTATGATGACAATGTTTCGGAAGCCTGTTTACTATTACTACGAGAACAGTGCGCAGTAGGTGTAGGAAGGTAAAGCATAATACAGAGTTGAAATGTGTTAGATAGAACAACGAAATCTTGAAGGTTTGTTTTTGGTAAATGTATTATGTTTTGTAAAAAGTCATTGAACAAAAGTTGTTGTGCATGATGTTATGAATACAGTCCTGTAAGGTTGTTAGTGTTTTACAAATATCGCTGTATATGCAAACTAGCACTTCGCCCGCGACTTCGTTCGCGAGAATGTTTTTATAAAACTTTAACACCTTTTTATTAAGAATTTGTGCCAAGTTTCACATCTGTTAACCCAACGAATAAGATTCACCTATGCAACCTTTACCACCCCCTAAATCGTTTTTTAGGAGGAGTTTTAAAAAACGAATAATGAAACCTAACCTTTTTTATTTGCTCGAGTTGCTGACTATATTAAATTGCAAGTTTATGGAACCAAATAACAAATGCATACGAATGAATTTTCCCGTTTTTACCCTCTAAAAAGTTGAATTTTCAAAAACCCTCTCTTAGAGCCCACCTACATCGTAAAAGAAAGCCTAGTGCAAAATTTCACGTTCCTTCGTAGCTCCAGTAGTTTCGGCTGTGTGTTGATATGTCGGTCAGTCAGTTTCTCCATTTATTTATACATATATATATATATAAGGATTGTTCTAGTATATAAAGCGATTTCATTCGTCGCTAGATGTCGCGTGATTTGGTTGACTGGTCTTTTTTCGTCAACCAATCACAAACATAAATATTTTTGATACCACCAGATGATAAGTTCTTGAATATTCGATTAATATATACTTAAAATTAAACTAAGCTTCGGCCCTAAGAAGAAGGCTACGCGGCTACGGCAGGCTACGGCGTAGTCAGGTCGTAGGCAATGTTTCGGCACTAAGAAGGCTATGCGGCTACGGCAGGCTACGGCGTAGTCAGGTCGTAGACAAAGCTTCGGCCAGAAGGCTACGCGGCTACGGCAGGCTACGGCGTAGCCAGATCGTAGACATTGGCGTAGCAAGAGATGCTACTGGTAGCAGGCTTGCTACAACTTTTTACATTGAAAAAGTAACGTAATTGTACATTATATGTATTGTGGAAAAGTCTCGAACCAACAAGTATTACCCGACTGCCCCATGATGCTAATATTTTTGCTGTAAACGATCTGCGCTACAATATTTATCAGAATAAATTAAGAAACCCATTTTCTTTTTCATTTATGTGTTCAGCCAAAATATATTTTTTAATCCTATTCTTGGCAAGATCTTTTTTTGTTTTAACGTTGAATAATTTTACTTAAAATGGGTTCCCAGGTATTCATGGAAGGGGGTAAAAATGAAAAAAAAATTAAGACCGTGCAAAGAATAAGGTTAAATTCTAAAGCTGAATATGTGCATTCGAATCCCTGATTATAAATACCAGTACCTACATTCAAAGAGAAATTCCGATTGAAGAATGCCTTGTGATCGTATTTCCACGCACCTGCCGATATGTCATGGTATTTGCAACCGAGCATATTGTTCTGATAACAATAGGTACAACGCTGTCATTAATTTTCAAATTCTGCTTCAACTGTGCTTTGACTTACTTACTTACTTATTTTTTACTGCAGTCTTTAATCACCGTGTAATTGATTAATGTAACAATGAATATTTATAATGTTACTTAGCCATTACCCGTGACTTCGTCTGGGTCAAGTTCGTAAAAATGCACAAACGTAATTAATAATGATGTGCTTGTGATTCATGCCGAAAGCATCTAATTCAATTATTATTATATTTAGTATTGTATAATGTAGAAGCATTTTTTTCAAAGTTTGTAAATGTGAGTACCATGGAGCTATTTTATGGTTTTTAGGTTATTATTGGACTTGTTTGACATAAATGAGCGTGGCAGTTGAGAGTTTGTCATGCTCACTCAAATGTCTCACTGATGGTGGCGCGTCTGTTGGATCATTCGGTTCACTTCAAAATGTTTGAGCTGAGTGGTACTAATATTCGTGTCAGGTCCGTGAACGGGCGCTGTCAGTTGAGACTAGTCATCTCTTAGCTGCCAGTTGCTATTTTAATATCTATATTTAGTTTTTATTTTTACTTTATTGACATTGTTCTCACATGATAGCGACAAGAAACATGTAACAGAGATATTTATAATTGCAAAACACGATTGAAAAGAGTGTCCATGGAGTTTCTTGCACATTCTTCTCCATAGAGATCTACGCTTTTGGAATGTGCAATTAGCATCATTTTTTCTGACTGACTGACTTCTTGACATTTCAAAAGTGCCTGTAAATGGTTTATTTGAAATAAATGCTTTAAATTTTAAATTTCATTTAACGGAAATTAATTCCAATAAATATATTATGTAAAATGTATTTGTTATGTCCAGATATATAATTTATTTTATTTTATTTATTTGGCTCACCAATAATATAATACACGTAAATGATATACATCAAAAAAACTTATGAACGTCAATAAACAGAAACAGACATGTTGAGGTCGCAGTTACTTGATGTTCTAAGGTTCTGCCTACCCATAAAAGGAAAAAGCGTTAGTTTAAGTTTGTTTTTGGTTTATGCTATGACGAAACAAAGCTGTATGATTTTAATATGATTGGTTCATTAGAATACACTAAAAGTGTGTTAAACCGTCGTTATCTTTTAACAACACTAATTAAATGTTATTTAACGTAAGCTATCAAAAAAAGTGGATAAAATAGTTTTCAGTAGTCTCTGCACCTTTTACTTTTAGGAAGAAAATCATCAAATACCTTCCCCCGCTCTAGGTAAAGCGAGAGTTTGTGTCAGACTTTTACAGACTGAAAATTACCTGTGTTCCTTTAGTTGCCCTTAGCGTTCAAGGGCTACGGTAACTTGCACGCGGCAGCAAATCCCTTCTTTGAGGAAAGGTTTCATCATTTCATCCAAAAGACGTCCACTGTTGGACATAGGCTTCCCCAATTGGTTTTCATTCTCTGTGCATAGCAACAATCACATTGCGATCGCCACATCGCTTGCCAAACGTGGCGACTATGGTAGACACCCATTTATAGTGTATTTCTTTAAAAAGCATAAAAAAATATTTTTACATATTTTTTTGTTTGTCCAACCCAATCCGAAACAGAAACTTCTCAAAACACCCACAACAGCCCTGAGCTTGTGTCTCCATAAAACAATGAAATGATGGTAAGCAAATGTAGCAGACGATTGAGGTTATCCCTGAGACTGGTCTCCCTGAGATGGTTGTTCCAGTATTGGTCACCGCTCACTGCTAGGAAGTAGGAGGCAACGTTCAGATGTCGACGTTTTCATGGCCGTTGGGTTTTGAAGGCCAGTGTCTGCCAAACTGTTTCGAAAGTGCTGATCTTCGCGTAAATACTAGTTTTCTTTCTTTCTTACATCTAAAAACCAGACTCAATAAAAAGTAATAAGAATGCAAAAAACATGTCAGAATTTTGTGTTTACAGTTAAAAAAAAAATCTTACACCTAAAAAACGAACTATCTGAGATTCGAACTAACATTGTCCAACGTGAAAATCTAATCACTAAACCACTGTGCTACGTCTTCGATCATTTATTTTCTAAATAGGTGTTCTTGTATTTCATAATTGACTGCTTGGCTCCTTGTCGATGATAGCGTGATGATTTTCATCTTAGATGTTAATTTCCGTAACTAAATGGAATAATCTATAAAAATACTAGTTATTTGAAAAATAAAGTTATTTTTTCGCCAACTCGATTTTATTGTATGTTTTGATTGCTTTTTACAAAACATTCGAAAAAATATTGAAAAAAAATTTCGACGTTATATTTAAAACATGCAAAATGCGGTTTTATCATTATATTCGACGTATCATTGATTACCTACAAAAAAGATGATAAAATAATCACAAAAAAAATAATCGTACCTGGGGATCGAAAACGTTGGGTTTGCCATAATTATGGCGGTAAGTCTCCTCTTTGAGGAGTAGCTGGAAAGACCTCACGGCGTCCTTACCTTCCACATGACGCAGGTCCTCACCGGACATGGTAAGATCTGGAGGTTCCTGCACCGGATTCGTGCGGAAGAAACGCCATTGTGTGGACCGCCCGGAGGACACGGTGAAGCATACGGTAGAGGTGTGCCCCACCTGGGCAGAGCACCGCCGTGTCGTTGATCGGGGGCAGCGATCTCTCACGCCGGGCCTTCGTACAGGCCATGGTCCGGAGCTAGGAAGAGTGGCAGGGGGTCGCTCCCTTCTGCGAAGCAGTAATACTAAGCAAAGGAGGTAGCCGATCGCGTGAAGCAACGGTCCTCACGCCCCAACCGCCGCCGGGATTCCGATCCCGATTTCCGGCCACCGTAGGCGCGGGCTTGCGGAAGGCAAGCAACGGGTAGCTCGCCGTCTGACCGTCCATTAATCGTCCAGACCAAGCCCAAGTCGTCTATGGCGCGTATTGTTTTACGCATGCCTCAGAGAGATGTCAGCAAATCGTAGGGGCCATGCAGGGTCGAAGCCTATTGGGGCCACGGATAATGTGAAAGTGAAACCCGGGGCCCTGGAACGAAGGCAAAGAAGGAACAGGAGTGGGTTTTTAGTCAGTAAAAGTCTGACACTATCTCTCGCTACGCCCAAGAGTGGGATGTTTCATTAGATGATTTTCCCACCTAAAAAAAACCTGAGGATCGAACTCGTAGCAAAAGTCGTTCAATACCGATAAAATGCAATATTACTCATCCCGCATAGCAAATAGCGCGATAATTTATAGCCTACGTTCTTTCTCAAGCTCTAGTCTATTTTTGTACTAATTTCATCAAAATCGGTTCAGCGACTTAAGCGTGAAAGCGTAACAAACAGACAGACAGACAGAGTTACTTTCGCATTTATAATATTAGTATGGAAGTATGGATATAGATGACTAAATTCCCCAAAAACACATTATTCATATCGGTAGGACTGTTTTCAGTGGGGTTAAACTTGAGCAACCTTCCTCAAGAAGTCTTCTGTCGTCCCATATACACCCCTAGTTTTTAATTAGTACAAAAAAATGAGGGTCTATTCGTACCCGTTACTGATCATTTTTGTGTAGTCAAAAGTAAAAAAATAAAATCCTAAAATTGTCCACGGAGTTTTTTCATAACTGGTAAATTCATAATAAAATCAACATTCATAACATTTGCTACTAGAAAATACTACTCGCAGTGTTTTTCCATTTTAATCGTTATTTATTCATTCATAAATCAATAGCCTGTACAATATTTTCATAAGTTGAGTGACATTTTGGGACATAAAAAAACGCTAATAACTTTGCTGTTTATGAACATAATTTTTTGAGACTTTTCTTAAATAATAACAAGACCTTTTCTAATAAGCCCATAAAGTATTTATACTAATATAAAACTAGCGGTGTATACAGAAATAGATCAAACTTTGTCGACTCATGCAGCAAAGTTAAAGTAGAATGATGCAAGAGCATGCAAAGCGAGCTCTAAATTATTGCACATATCACCTCAGATATGCTGAGTATTTGTGTTATTTATTTTTGTGTGTGGTGCTCATAAAAATCGTGGGTGCACCATCTTTGCAACTGGCGGGGGGATTGGAAACTAAATATCTCTTGACACGTAGGTATAAATTAGTGATGCAACGGAAGTGTCTTAACGGAAGCGGAATCGGAAACAGATGTCAAAAGTATTTTTTTGCGAATGCGGAAGCGGAAACGGAAGTGTCAATACTATGAACAAAAAACACAATTATTTTTTAAAAAAAAACAACAGGTGGTTTACGTCGTAATCACTCACGTCACGAGCCGCGCGGTGATGTGCAGAATGAATCAAGCAATTGTGGCAAGTTTGTGTAACACCCCCCCCCCCGCGCTCTTCGCTGTATTCTTCCGTTTAGAGTTCTGTTATAAATTTTGCGGAAGTAGAAGCGGCAACAGAAGTGAAAAAGCTTGCGGAACTTCTGCAGAAACGGAAGCGGAAGCAGAGTTCTGTTGCAACACTAGTATAAATCACCTAAAGAATTCGCCACAAATATACAAGTGTTAAACTGTAAAGTTGAAACTATAAAAAAATCACTAAACTTCTATTGCTTATTGAGGTAGTTGATGACGTGGCGGTATGGTCTAAAGAACATAAAAAATAGCATAATACATATTTTAGTATAATGTACTGTTAAGAGATCCAAATGTTCTGTGTGTTGAGTATATGTATGTATCGACATAATACATACTAGGTACTATAGGTACATACATAAATATGTACAAATTGTTTCTGAATTGCACTCATAGAGCTTTGCGAGGTGTAAGTCTATTTGAACGGCCATTGATTCATTCTAAATGCCATTCTTTTACCATTATTATGACACATCTAATTTTAAGGAAAACTCGGGTTTGTGTTACGTTTTCTCTAACTTCCTCCCCTGCTGCACTTCCTACCCTCGTAAGCCGCGAGGCCTGGCCTAACTTTGTTACCATAACACTTGCCTTCATCTTCTTTTTTTATCGATGGTTAATATTTCTTTGATTAATAACTGCAGGTATATTGGGTCCAGTAGGTAGCCACGCCAATCGCAGCATCAGTGGCGTTTTATAGGTTCTCAAAACTGAGAAGAACAGGACGCTTCAGATACTGCAGCAGATGGTATATCGTTTAGACATGATTACAAAATCGCGCTGTGTATCTTGGAGTTGGTCTGTAATCCTCTACTTTGCTTTAACTGCGCCCGCTGCACCCTACTTGGGTCCGGCTTACGTACCAGTACTGAGCGTACAATACTCTTAACGCAATCCATTTGACGACTTAAACTGAACTATATTATTGGGTGTATCCTTCTTTCTTTCTCGCTTGCATGCTTATATTTTTACACGTAATAGGAAGACCCCTGTTTCTTGCAGGTTGATCCGCGACTACATGTTCGGCAGTCCTTGTGAATCAAGCTTCTGTAACGACAACACCTCTCTTGTCATCAAGAGGGCGAGCGACCGTGATCAAGGACTGTACCGCTGTCGGATCCACTACCAGGCCTCGTCTTCCGTAGACTTTGTCATCGATCTCAAGCTAGTCAGTAAGTGTTTTAGAAGAACTCGCTTCATCATCCTTTCTGCAAAAAAACGAAAAGTACAGTTCTCCATCCAGCACATTTCCGCGTCATTTCTTTCGTACAGCAAACGTAAGTAAATGTTGCTATCTAGAAAAACCGATTTTTAAAGGCGCATTGGGACAAAATCTGTGTGATTGTCATTTAGATAAGTAACGGTCTCATGTCTACTAAAGCCAAGCATGGTGATTCTCCGTTCCATAAAATATTTAAACTGGGCTTCAGAGGAGTCAATGAGAAATATATGGTTTCTTATATCCTGAAGCCATGATTTAAGCTGAATTTAGACTCAAAACTAGAACTATCCAAACGGCTAGTTGACACTTCACGTGACCAAAGGGCTGGCCATACAACGTGGCAATGCCACCAGTCTTTTGGGCACACTTCCAGTCGACAGCGATGCGGAGGAATTTTTTGACGCCATATTTTAGATAGGAGTTATTGTGTATATATTATGTAACTTTAATTAGTTAAGTGTTTTTATTGTTCTTGTTATATCGTTTAAAATAGAATTTAATCAACATCATATTTCGAGCCGAAAACGCAGGTGTCGCAATTCCGTCGGTACTAGTAAATATAAAATTCCTACAGAAATATACTTTTCTTCCCAGACTCCACTGGTTTGCCCAGGATATACGACGTCAATGGAGAGCGGCTCAATATGGGCTTTGTGGGACCTTTCC
This sequence comes from Mythimna pallens, assembly GCA_961205895.1. NCBI lineage: Eukaryota > Metazoa > Arthropoda > Insecta > Lepidoptera > Noctuidae > Mythimna > Mythimna pallens. Next base: position 6,859,561 of record OY540824.1, read on the forward strand.
CTCTTGGAGCTGACCTAACGCTCATCTGCGAAGTTAACGACAGTAAGTATTTAATGACCAAATTACGTTCAAAGGGGTGACTTGCATTATTACTACTTGCATTATTTTTAGTTGCTGGCAATTAATTCCTTGTTGTAATTTACAGAATACCGCGCAAAAGTAGGTTTCTCCTTACAAACTTTGGGACCCTCATTCCGTCCCTTTTTTTAAGGGTGGAAATCAACCAGTGACTTCTCCCTCTGGGCGGAGCGCGAGGGCATGTCAGGCTTTTATTGACTAACCACGCCTGTGTCCTTCAGTTGCCCGTTGCGTTCTAGGACTACGGGTTTCCTTTTACAGAAATTCCCCGCGGTCCTAGCTAGCGGGCATCGGCCCTGCTGGACCTCTACGGTTTGCTGACATCTCTTTGAGGACCGCGTGGATAGCTACGTGCTGTTGACGCCTGGGCTCGGTGTGGTCCTTCACCGGACGGCCGGACGGCAAGCTACCCATTGCTCGACGTTCGCAAACCCGCGTCTACCGTGGCTGGCAGTCGGGGTCAGAATCTCAGCGGCTGGGGCGTGATTCATTCGTTCCCTCACGTGCGGCCTCGTCCTTCGCTAGCATTACTGCTTCGCATAAGGAGGCCACCGCCTGCCATTTCTCCTCGCTTCAGACCATAGCCCAAAACAGGGCCCGACGCGAGGGATGGCTGCCGCCGATTGCCTCCACGAGGACACGACGGTGCTCCACCCAAGCGGAGCAAACCTCCACCGTGTCCTCCGAGCGATCCACACAATGGTGACACCCAGGCGTTTCTACCGCCTGAATCCGATGTAGAAACCTCCCGAACTTGCCATGTCCGGTGAGGACCTGCGTCATGCGGAAGATGAGAATGCCGTGTTGCCACTCCAGCAACTCCTTAAAGAAGGGACTTACCACCATAATTGTGGCGTGCCCATTAAATCCCTTTAGAGCGTGAATTTTAGAAAATCCTCTTTTAACGCTTGCCTACGTCATTAAAGGAAGCCTAGTGCAAAATGGCGTAGGCAAAGCGGGCCCTTGCCCACGTCCTCGTACCCAAAGGGGCCTCAACCAAGGGAAGGCTTTTTAAGAACTAGGCTTTTTCTATAATTGATAGACATTTGATCAACATTTCACTTGACGGTAAGCTAGGTGAACACAGGGTTGCGACAGTCACTGTCTCGTTTTCGAATTTATGAAAGAAAAAGGATCGATGATGATGTGCCTTCGCCCACGGCTAGATTCCACGCTACGCCTCTGTGCAAAATGTTATGTTCCTTGTCTTGGTAGTTTCGGCTGTGCCTTGATATGTCAGTCAGTCAGTTTTCCCTTTTATATAAAGTGTTTTTTTAGATGAATACTCATGAGAATTCCAACATAAGATCCAATCTATGTTGTTCTTATTTGCTTTTACTTCCAATTCCATGCAGAATTTATGACTAACGGCCACATAAAAAGGTCCATTATGGACTGAGTGCTTTCTGTATTCAGTCTAAGCTCCAAAAATAAAATAAGTGACGAACTTTGGGTAAAATAATATCAAAAAACTTTTTACAAAAAAAATACAACCGACTTCAATGTAAAAAAGACACTAAAAAATTCAAAATTACTTTAATATCTGAAGTCGGTGTCCGTTATTTAACGGAGAGCAGTGGTCGCCGAGTGGTAACGACCCCGATTTACGAGTTGTAGGTCGCGGGTTCAAACCCAGCCAGGCGCATTACTTTGTGTAAATTATTTCATCAGCACTGCTCTCAAAACGGTGAAGGAAAACATCGTGAGGAAACCAGCATGTCTTAGAACCAAAAATACGAAGACATGTGACATCCACCAACCCGCACTGGGCCCGCGTGGTGGATTACGGCCCATTCCCTCTCCTAGAGAGGAGGCCTGGGTTCCAGCAGTGGGGACATTAAAAAAGCTGATTATACTATGTTATTTAACACCGACTTCCGAAATTAAAGTTATGTTGTACTTTTTATGTTTTTTTTTTTTACATTGATGTCGGTTGTTTTTTTTTTTGTATAATGTTTTTTTTACTAATCATCATCTAATTAGCTCGATGATACCTTATTGCCAGAGCGCAATGTAGTTAGGTTGCATTGATTTATTACAGTGTTCTGTTGTCTACCTTCCAGCTTCATCATTCGATCAGTTCGATATATCCCATCCCCCCTTTCAGTCAGTCATCGACTACACGTATAAACATCGATAAAGTAAAAAACTTATTTACTACTTATACGATCTTTTTTTGCTAACTACAATAAAGACTACGTAATAGGACGGATTTCAATTTTGAATCAGTTATCATATCCTATCCTATCGGAAGGCATCTGTTCCAGCATACTTCCAAAATTGCATATAACCATAACCATAATCAGCCTTTTAATGTTCCCACTGCTGGGACTCAGGCCTCCTCTCTCTAAGAGAGGGAAAATTCCAAAATTGAGATGTTTAATTTGATTATTTTTGTCTAATTGCCTTAAATGGAGGGCATTATACATTTTTAGGGTTCCGTACCTCAAAAGGAAAAACGGAACCCTTATAGGATCACTTTGTTGTCCGCCTGTCTGTCTGTCTGCCGGTTTGTCTGTCTGTCTTTCTGTCTGTCTGTCTGTCTGTCGGTCTGTCTGTCTATCTGTCAAGACCCTTTATCTCGGGAATGCGTGGAGATATTGAGTGAAATTCAAAACCATACACTATGGTCTACGGTCCCTTGAATCTGTGAAAAAATCAAATTTCTAAGTTAATGAATAATAAAGACACGTCCGTTTATGTCGCAAAAAACGTATATCTCTCTAAGAAATCAAAATTCATAGGGTACTTCCCGTTGACCCAGAATCCTGAAATTTGGCATAAAGCAAGGTCTTATAGCACAGGTATAGGAATAAATCTGAGAACAGTAAATTTATTGTTACCTGCGTCACAAAAAAAAAACCTTTTTTGCAATTCGGAAAAATCTTCGAGATTGCATTCGCGAATTGTAGTTGCCCAGTTTTTTTTTACCTTCATCATAATGTTATGTACCTATTTTATGTTTTTTTATAAATAGAGAGAAGTTTTTTTTAGTTCCTTTTTTATTTTAAATTACCACTTAAAATGTATTTTATTTTAAAATAATATCAAGAACTGGGAAGACAAAAAAACCAATTAGTAACTGTATGAAATATTATTTAATAATATATCGATACTTTCGTGACTTATTTAAACCTGTTTCATCCCTAGTGTGCCGTACTGACCTTGGTTGAACCAATCAGAATGGAGTACCCCGCTCCCCCGTACCTCGACTAATTGTCAAAATTGTTTTGGTGCGCTAGTTCAAGCATGAGGCCTTACAGCTCCTAGAGAGCTGTAAAGTCATTGTGCGGGTCTAATGGCTTCTTTACTTATGTAGAAAAATGCAGAATTAAAATAAGAACAACTGAACTTGATTCACAAAATTTTTACGTGTACTAACAATTTAGTAAATCAATGTAAAAAATGTACTAACTTAGTATTAACAGCAATTTTACGTCCTGAAAGAGTTAATCTAACCTTTGAGTTAAAAAAGATCCAGAGTTAGAACTGTACTGGCGTCGAAACGGCGCACTAGCAGAGGGAGTCTACGCGTCTCGGTCCGGCAAGCTGCGCGTTGAAATTAATCTGCGCAACCTTACGCGAGGTGACCTGGACGCACACTACGAGTGCATGTCACAAATTGCTGATGTTTCTGAACCCCTGTCGGCCAGTGTAACTGTGAAGATGTACTGTAAGTATTGTATACAATAAACACTACAGATTTTTGTCTGTGGTGCCCACTGTGGGCTCACTTTATTAGACAGTTCTGTTCGGAATGCCCTGGCAAATAGAAGTCTCGAATTTGAGTGATGACTCCGACGAGACGGATTATGTAGGCATCTGCTCATTGGTTTTTGCTATGACATTGGATACATATTAAGTTTATCTGAACTTGCGCAATGTAGAAACGTGTGTGACGTCAAGGGTATTTTTTTAACGCATAAAGATGGCACTGCAAATCTATCTTCTTTTAACTATTTTCCGACTTCCAGTGCCGCCCTTGAGTGTGGAGATCCGAATGGACAACAACTACAACTTCGAGGCTGGCCAGCCCCGTGTGGTTGACTGTGTCGTGGTGGGCTGCGTACCTCCACCCGCTATCACCTGGACCATCGGCAGCAGAATAGTCCGACCGTCGGTGCATAAGGTGGGTAAGACCTGCGTGATGTGGCAGGAAAAAAACAATAACCTGGTTCCTACATTTTCAGCCGAGTTATGCGAGCAAATTCTGGACAGCTTGTTTTTACCCGACTGCAAGAAGGGTTATGTTTTTCGCGCGTATCTTGTATGTATGTATGAATGTATGTAATATTCTTTTCAACACACTTCCTCAGAAAGTGACTCTTATTACACTGCACTTAAGTATATAATGGCACTCGTTATCAAACTGTGACATTTTGATTACCATTACGCACAAGTGCTATAATGTAGTTAAAACCTTTTTCTTCAACCGCTTTGTTCGCAAAACTTGAATTCGAATAAAATTCCCATTAAGTTATTGCGTTCAATAGTATATAAATTAGTGTCTTGATTACTTATTTCATCCAATGTACAAGTTAAAATGGACAAATTTAACTTGTACAACCGATTTATTTAAATAAAGACATTTAGTAAATAAATCGTACATAAAAATAAAATTTGCTTTTTTTTGGTGGTCTATGGCCGCCATTTTAAGATGCGCGCGGTTTTTGGCGTGATTTTTTTTATTCCAGTGAAGTTCAGTGGCTGTATTAATTAAATTAAATTAAATACTACAAAATTATTAGAAAATGATACATCTGTATTCTATTGTCACTACGAAAGACATTATCGTATAAACTTTTCACGCAAGGAAACATAAGACTAGGCAGTATGATCAAATACCTTAGCCTTCCTCTAGGAGTAAATAAAAAAAAATGATGCGCGCGCTTTAAACGACAACAGATTTTTACCACCATGTCACAGAAAATTTTTACTAGTTTTACTGTTGTATTCTTCAGAAGTGTATTGAAAAACGTCGTATGACACACGTGAGTAATTAATGATTACCGTTCTTGGCTCTCTTAAGACCCTCGCCACGGCTCGGGTCTAAATACCGCCTCGACGGTAATCACTAACATTACACACTTATATCATAATATACTATTATTACCTCATATTTTCCAAACCGCTGAATGACTGAACGACACTGACCGTGAGATGCCATAATTTTGAGCAAAAAAAAATATTTTTTTTTTGTTTCTGCTTAGATTATCATGAGTATTTTTTAAAAAAAGGAAAACGAACTAAAACACGACTACGACAAAAAAAACGATGCTGAAAAATGTTATGGTTGGTACCTATATAACGTGTAACTACAGCTTTTCTTTTTGTTCTGTTCTTTTTTCTCCAGTAACCTTAACCTCTAGGGAACCATTAAATTAATAAAATCTAGACTAAAATCATCCCATCTAATATGGGTCCCGACTGTTGCAGTCTGTATGTTCCGTATTAGAATTTATTATTTGTTTTATTTTATATGTTTAAATTAATGCAACTAAATTGGTTTCTAAGCTACTGGACTGAACCTGTTTTTTTCTTTTCAGTTTTTATTTAAAGTTATTTTTTACGCAGTCGGGATTTTTTATTTTTTATTTATATTTTTAGACGATTTAATTTGCGTAAATTCGGATTTTGATTTGCATGTAGAGTATTTGTAAATTCGCTGGTATTGCATTCAATCATTTGAACGAAACTTTAATTACTGCTCCTGTTTTGCAATGCCCTAATTTTGGAAAACCTTTTTTTTTACATTGTGATGACAGTTCTGTTGGCATTGGTAGTGTTTAAAACACTGGAAAGAGGATGATAATGAAGATCAGCATCCCATTGCGTTCTAGTCTAGATCACTCAATAATAAACGCAATTATAGTACCACAGAATGCGAATTACTCGCTATTTTTAACCGACTTACAAAAAAAAGGAGGAGGTTATCAATTCGACTGTATTTTTTTTATCATTATTTTTGTATGTTTGTTACCTCAGAACTCCGTCGTTTATAGACCGATTTGCAATTTTTTTTTACTTCCTAAAGGACATACTTCCAGATTGATCCCATTTTTTTTTAAATCCAATTCTGATGATGTGATCCATGAAGAATCGAGGGAACTCCTCAAATATTATAGGCAATCATATACTGATTTTAGTATTTTCATCGAGAGCTTATGCATTTACAGTAAAGTGAAACTGATGAAAAAGACCAGAAATGGTCAACAGAACTTCATACTCACATAGATATCACAATGAAGATAATTAAGCCACCATGACAATACAAATAAATTAATGGTTCTGAATAGTTACGTTGAAAATGGTATCATCGAAGTGATCTGATGATTTTGGAGCCGGAAGGCAGGCACAAGAAATCCGTAATTAAACAATGTATCCTAGCTGTATTTGAGCTTATTAGAATTGTCATGAGATGCACTTTGGCTATAAGGTACTATCGAACTGATCTGATGATGGAGCCGGAAGGTGAAAGATAGACAACTTCCTGTTCATAATAAAACAATGTAACTTAGCAGTGTTTGGGTTAATTGGAATTACCATGAGAAATAGGCAGTCTGTTTATAAGTTTATCGCAACTAAAAAGTGTGAAATAAAAACTTTAAACAAAAAAAACGACTTTACTAAAGAAATACTAAAAGATCAAAATAACTTTAATTTCGGAAGTAGGTGATAATAAGAAACAAACAATACCGAGAAACACCGACGTCCGAAATTAAAGTTATTTTGTTCCTTTAAGTGTTTTTTTTTTAGTGAAGTCGATTATTTTTTTTTAAGTTTTAACTTCGATAGAACATTTCAGACCTTATATTGAATTAATGAAGTTTACTTAACAGGATCACGCTAGTGGCTTTTAGGTCTTAATGACCCTAATGGACGTTTTTTTATTTTTATTTTATTTATTTAGGTTCACCCACAGCACATATATACACACACATAAAAAAAATCATAGGTACAGTTCTAATATACATGACAATTACGGGTAAACACAACATTTACAATACACATGCCAATTTACCGTTTAGTTGCTAAATTAAGTTTTTGTACAAAAAACTTTAGACACAAAACGAAAAACAGAGGAAAATTAAGGAAACAGGTTACGAGAGAAAAATAAAAAAAGTGATAAAGATAAAACAAAAGAAACAGAGTAAGTATATCACGTTTAGCATGATGGGCAACTAGAATTTCTCAATTTACCTTTGATATAGTTCACAAGAAAGGATCTTTACATTAAGTCCCAGATGCTTTATCGCGGACAGGGAGAAGTGGTGGCCGAGTGATGACTGCCCCGACTTACGTGTTGTAGGTCGCGGGTTCAAACCCAGCCAGGCGCATTACTTTGTGTAATTTATTTCATTACCACTGCTCTCAAAACGGTGAAGGAAAACGTCGTGAGGAAACCGGCATGTCCTAGAACCAAAAAATTCGAAGACGTGTGACATCCACCAACCCGCACTGGGCCCGCGTGGTGGATTACGGCAATGGGCCGTAATGGCCCTCTCCTAGAGAGGAGGCCTGAGTCCCATCAGAAGGAACATTAAAAAGGCTGATTATGCTATTATGCTTTATCGCGTAGCGAAGTTGCCGCCATAGGAATTTCTCAGAATAATTTAGTTTTACCTGATGATGATATTTTTGATCCTTGGTATAAAAAAAATATTTATTAATTGTCAGAAATCTTCTTGCAGATATAAGAATTTCAGAGTAGAAAATAAAACTTTATATAGATTTTGTAAAAGTAAATTTGATCCTAATAGTCGTCTTAATTGGAAAATAGTTATTCCTAAAGAACATATCTTAGATACAATTCGTTTTAATCATAACGATATTAATTCTGGTCATCTTGGCATACATAAAACTTTTAATAAATTGCGTCAACACTATTTTTGGAATGGAATGTTTAATGATGTTGAAAAATATATTCTAGCCTGCGGATACTTGTAAAGCTTAGGTTACATGTACCACTCATCCCCCTTTTGGTATTATGATTAACCATAAAAAAGTAAATAAACCTATGTTGATGACCTATGTTGAGTCGATAAACCAATGTTGATGCTATCAGTAGATATTTTAGCTGTACTTCCTAAAACTTATTCCGGTCATAAATATATTCTGACGGTTATTGATGTTTTTACTAAATACTGCTGGATTATTTCTGTGATAAATGCTACAACTAGAGTAATAATTAAAGTTTGGTTGCCCTAAGATAATTATTACACATTAAACAAACATTACTAAAATATTTTACAATACTTTGTACACGCCTCAAAATATTTTACATAACTTTGTACGCGCCTTAAAATAATCCTCTTGATGAGAGATATAACAAATTCGTTGAGACTTGCATAGCTTGTTTTGTTAAATAAGATCATAGGACTTTGACTAAATATTTCTTCTTCTAATTTTTTGATGTTTGGCAGGGTATTTTTGATGCTTCTTTACATCCTTTAAGTAATTCTATTGAAAACTTAAGTGAACTGGAAGTTTCCAATAGAAGTCACTACGCTGATTCTCTTAATTCACTTAGTGATGTTTTTGTTAAAGTTCTTGAACTCATTTATTAAAAATGTATTGCTCGCTATTATAATAAGGGTCGTAGAGTAGAGTCATTTCATTTGATGTGGGTGATGTTGTGTGGAGAAGAAGTTTTGTTCAGTCTCATGCACCTGCTGAAAAATAATTTCGGCAAAGTTTGCTCTTAAGTTTATTAAGTGTAAAATAAAAGAAACAGTTTTTGACAATGTTTATGTTTTAACAGACCTTAATAAGGGTTTAACAGGGCCTCAAGTTAGCTATTACCATAGTGTCAGAATGGTCTATCATTGATTTCATAATTGTTGATTTTGACAAGTGTTGGTAATCTACTAATATAATGGCGTCATTATGACTTTCCAATGGTCAACCACTGACACTCCATTGAAAGAAGTTGCATAGAATGGTAATCTCGTACATATTGACATATGAATGTCTGACGTACCTATGTGGTAATCTGCTAAAATTTTGAGAGTTCCTTTGATCAGTGACCTACCATTAGAACGTCATTGTGCAGTCATTGCTTTTAATAAGCTCTATATTGTTATTTTACTACAACTCTATTACGAGACCATTGACTGATCAATGATCAATCATTATGAATTAGCAGATTACGAACTTTTAGCAAAATGACAATGTTATCGTGTTGGAATGACGAATTTATAAAAATAGCAGACTTAGGCCCCTGGTCGTTATCATGTTAAAGATATTATTAAATTTTAATTTGGTTTCCAAGTGTTGACTTGTTATTGATGTTCTTGTTTGGAGGGCTTTATAATATGTATGATAGGTTTGGTTAGGTAGCTTCATACGAGTTTATTAAAGTCAATTTAACATTCCAAAATACTACTTAGGACATTTTGATAACTTTTTTAAGCCACACAAACGTTTTTCATATCAAAAGATCTTATATATTTTTTCTATATACACTATTTTTATACAGTTTATATACACATTTTTCACATTCTCGTATAGGTACAATTTCTTAATAGACTTTCCTACTTATTTACACTTTAGGAGCTTATTATTGCACCTGCATGTCTGGGATTTGCTTCTAAGTTTATTGATTTACGGATTTTACTATTTCCCTTTGTGGAAATAGTATCCATTGATTTTTGCATCTTCTGACTCTTCTTTGAGTTTGTTTTCTGCATCCATAATCTAAGGATTTCTTTATAGTGACTTGTTCTCACTGGTAGGGATTTGTCCTATATTTTTGCGGATCTTTTTCTTGATTTCGCAGCTTTAAGCTACTGTGCCCAGAAAGTCGTCACATAGCTATTTCTGGTTAGTTTATTCGTGCGTGACCTCGCTACGCTCGGACGCCAAAAACTTTTTCTCGGTTCGCTCTTACAACAATGTACTATTTTTCTATTAAACCTGTTATTTTTTTGTTCCAAACATTAATAGGAATTATAAAATTTCATTTTCAACAAAAATACAGATTAAAAATTACTAGTAAACTGTGCAGACATCGTTTCTTTTTTCTTTTGATTTATGATACTCCACTAACTGTTGCACAAACTAATCTGCCGCATACGTAAAGTTCAACAGCTCATCTTACGCACATCGGCCATCTTGGCACTAGAGCTGCCCCTCCCAAGCTGTTCAAATAAGTTTGTCCTTTTGCGGTCTGCGCGGTCGCAACTCACCTAGACTTGTCAGAGTTACGGGCGGTACTAGACGCCAACGAGTCACCTGCACTCCTCGCCGGTGACCTAAACTGTAAACATCAAGCATGGAACGCTATCCAGCAGAATACCGGGGGGAAACGGCTCTTCGCAGACGCGGAGGCCTTCGGCTACACAGTGTCCGGCACCGAGACGCCCACCCATTACCCGGACAACCACTTGCAGATGCCAGATGTGCTGGACATTGTGATCCACCGAGGGCTACACTGCCAGATCACACAACAGGTGATCGACGATGAGCTACAGTCGGACCAACCTGTGCTTGTCGTCCTATCGGGTATGCCGACCCGACTGAAGCCACCAGCGCCACGTCGATCCTTGGACTGGAAAAAAATTGCTGAAAAGCTCGAGACCACAACGCCGACTCGGCCTATTGCTGGCGCCGCGGACGTTAACTCACTAGCGGATGACGTCACTGCTTGCATACACACTAGAAGAGGCGACAACGACAACGCGGGTACAGGGGAGAGGGCTAATGCCCGAGTCCGCACGTTGATCACAGAAAAGAGGCGCCTCCACAAGCAGTAGCAACAGCTACGCTGCCCAACACTGAAAACGCAGCTCAACCGTCTCGCGGAGAGAGTGAAGGCCGAGCTCAAGGCAATGACCACCGCGAGCGGGGAAGAACGTATTGATGCCGCGGAGGGCGACTGGGCGTCTGTACACAAACTGTGCCGCCAACTCACCAACACCCCGGCTCCGGTGCGCCCTTTACTTGCAAGCGACGGGGCCGGGGACGGGGTCGCGGAGGACCGGGCGGAGGTCTTTGCTGAACACCTGGAGCGTCAGTTCCAACCGAATCCAACCACCGAGCACGACCATGTCGCAGCAGTCGAGCGACACCTAGAGGACTACTTCGCTGCGCCGATAGCTCAAGACGAGGACCCGATATTCTTCTCGCCGGGCGCAGTTAGACGCGCCATTCTACGTACAAGTCCCAGGAAAGCGTCCGGTGCCGACGGTATCACCAACACAGCGCTGCGCCACTTGCCTTACCGTACATTTGCGGCACTGGCGCGCCTGTACACGGGGATACTGCGCACGGGGGTTTTTCCCACCGCCTGGAAGAAAGGGCGCGTCATTATGTTGCCCAAGGCGGGGAAGAATATCCTGAAGCCAGAGAGCTATCGGCCAATCACCCTGCTGCCAACAATATCAAAGGTATTCGAGTCGCTCCTGCTGCGGCACCTAACACCGCACATTACTCCATGACCGGAACAGGTCGGGTTTCGGGCGGAACATAGCACGACGCTTCAGTTGTCGAGGGTACTGCACCTGCTGTCTGCAACGATGAACAAGAAGGAGTACGCGGTGACAGTATTCCTCGACATGGAGAAGGCCTTCGACCGGGTTTGGCACCAAGGTCTAATATATAAACTGGCCACGTCAGACACGCAACGTCGCGTTGTAAGAGCGGTCTCGGCTTTCCTGACTAATAGGTGTTTCAGGGTGGTGGTAGAAGGAGCCACATCTGCCTCCCGACTAATCGCAGCCGGCGTGCCCCAAGGCTGCTGCGTGTCGCAAGCGTGTTACTCACGGTACACCGACTACATCCCTACGACGCCAGACTCGACGCTCGCACTGTACGCTGATGACGCCGCGTACATCACTACATCGATGAACGCAAAGTACGCGGCTGTAAAGATGCAGCACATCCTCGACCTCATCCCCGAGTGACTCGCTAAATGGCGACTGTCGGTGAACGTGAGTAAGACGCAGGCAATGATCACAGGATCTACGCCCCTCCCACCACGCCTGAAACTCAGCGGAGCCGACATCGAGTGGACGCCCCGGGTCAAGTACCTGGGCGTGGCAGGGTCGCCCGCAACCTCCTTAAACCAGTGCTCTGACACACGTCGCAGGTCGTCCCCCGCCGGGCTTCCCCTCGGGGTCTCACCTGGCGGAGACTGACAGCAGGTGTGTTGTGAAGAGTCGGCGCTATGGGAAATAGCGCCGTGACGTACCTACAGTATACTCACACATACAAAAACATATGGGTGCTTCAACACCTAAAAAGCCAAGCCATAGTGGCTACTTAATGACGGGCCCATATTTATGGGCCACGGTTGGACTCCGCGGCCAGAGGGCGAAGCCCTGAAGCCGCTTGCCACGCCCCCTGACGGGGACGTAGCGACTGCCACGCTCGCTCGCTTGCGCGGTCGCGCAATCGTGTAGTAGGCCCGCCACGCCACCCACTTGCGCCATGCTCAACCCGAATCTTAAGAGGCCGACGAACGATGCTTGCAACTGCAAGTTGACGCGTTTCGCGGAATATAGCTATCTCTGTTTGACAAAAATAATTGAGCGACTGACGCAGTGCGCAGTGGTGTATGTAAGCGTATTACAATATTGTTAGTAAAATTAGGTATGTTAATTATTTGCTTTATTTTTGCTTAATACTTTGGGGAATCGTTAGTTAGTACCGACTAGTAATGCGTTTTTTTGAAATTTCATTACCGTGCCGATATCTCAACGTATTAGGATAACTAGCACACATTAACAAATCAGAAAATTTTAAGGAGTTGAGTGCTTTTTTTATAAGTGGGAAATCAGTCAATGTATTTACCCGCTCTTGGACGTAGCGGGAGGGCATGTCAGACTTTTATTGACAAGAAAATCCACTCTATTCCTTTTTTGCCTTCGATCCAGGAACCAATTCCCTTTTGCTGACATCTCCTCAAGGCGGACGTGGAACACTACACAACGTCGACGATCGAGCTCGGTATGGACGGTTACCAGACGGCCGGAAAGAGAGCCCACGCCTACAGTAGTTGGAAATCGGGTTCAGGATCTCAGCAGCTGGGGCGTGAAAAAGACCGTTCCTTCACATGTGTGTCGTGGTGGTCTACACAATGGTGACATCCGGGCGTTTCTTCCAATCTGGTGCAGGAACCTCCCGAACTTATCATGTCCGGTGAGGTGTCGTCATGCGGAAGGACGCCGTGACGTTTTTTGAACTACTTCTCAAAAAGGGGATTTACCACCATAATTATGGCATGCTCAACACTGGGTTGCGACAGTCGCTGTCACCATTTCATCATGAGATCCCGCCGGAACTCTGTCCGCCATACCGCGACTTGTCGCGTCAGTGGAGTTTCGCCCCGGCATTGCATCTCCATGCGCAAATCGTGTATGCGTGGAAGGGCTGTTTCCTTTAGATCCCATGGTGGCAGCAAAGAGGCTCACCGCTTGGCGGGAGACCGTGTGGTGCGCCCGCACCATCCAAATGGCCATTCCCCCCTGGAATGCGTTCAGCTTGGCCACCGGTCGCTTTCACAGCGACGGCACCCACACCGGAGCTCCGTAAAGGGCCATGGACCAAGCGATCGCTGCGTGGACCCTCCAGCAAGAGGTCTGGACCTCCTAGGTTAGGCAGGAGCCGCTTGTGGGCAGCCCCAGTCCGTTCCAGTTTTAGAGCCAGGCGTCGGAAGTGTTCCTCGAAATTCCACCGGCTGTCGAGCAGAAACAGGAGTGGTTACACTGACGACCCGACGCCGATTTGAACCCCTCCTACCTTTATTTGGGGACCCGGTGGTGGCGCGTTTTGAGGACCAAGAAAACACATAGCCTTGAACTTATGCAGTGAAACCTTGAGTCCCAACTGCGGGTTCCTCCTATCCACGACTGTCGCAACCATGCGTGTCGCTAGCTCAGCTGCCGCCTAGTACGCCTCTCCCTGCGCCAGGAACAGTCGACCGGAGAACTCCCCGACGGCGTCTGTGTGGTCTGTTACGCAGACGATACGCTGGTCCTGGTGCAGGAATAGTTGCGCAAGTCCGAGGCCATGTGTTTCCATGGCCCTCGGAATGCGCCACAATCGAGTTTCCAAATAACGGTAGGAGGAGTTCACATCGCGAAGTCAACGATGAAGTGAAGAACCTGGGACTCGTCCTCGATAGCCGGTGGAATTTCGAGGAGCATTCCGACGTCTGGCTCTCGAACTGGGACTGGGGCTGCCCTCAAGCGGCTCCTGCCCTACCTAGGGGGTCCAGACAACCTCCCGCCAGGGGCTCTACGCAGGCATCGTTCTGTCCATGGCCTTTTATGAGGCGCCGGTATGGGCACCGTCACTGCGAAAGCGATCGGCGCCCAAGCTGAACGCATTCACGCAAGGGGTTATGGCCATCCAGATGGTGCGGGGATACTGCACGGTTTCCCGCAAAGTGGCAAGCCTCCTTGCTGGCCTGCAACCATGGGATCTCAAGGCAACAGCCCTTCCACGCATGTATGATTTACGCGTGGAGTTGCAACGCTGGGCAAAAAATCCGCTGCCGCGATAAGTCGCGATTTGGTGGATAGAGTTCCGGCGGGATATCATGGAGGAAGCGACTATCGCAACCCAGTGCCGGGCACGCCATACTTATGGCGGTAAGTTCCTCATTGAGGAGTGGCTGGAAAGACGTCACGGCGTCCTCACCTTCTGCATGACGCTGGTCCTCAGCGGAAATGGCAAGTTCGGGAGGTTCCTCCATCGGATTCAGGCGGAAGAAACGCCCGGGTGTCACCATTGTGTGGACCACCCGGAGGACTCGGTGAAGCAAACGATAGAGCTGTGCCCCGCTTGGGTGGAGTACCGCTATGTTCTCGTGGGGGCCATCGGTGGCAAGGCAGCCAACTCTCGCGCCAGTCCTTGGTACAGGCCATGGTTTAGAGCGAGGAGAAATGGCAGGTGGTCGCCTCCTTCTGCGAAACAGTAATACTAGCGAATGAGGCAGCCACGCACACCAGGGAACGGCCAGTACGCCCCAGCCACCGAAAGCTCGACCCTAAATTCCAGTCAATGTGGGCGTGGGCTTGCGGACGGCGAGCAATGAGCAGATCGCCGTCCGGCCGTTCAGACCGAGCCCGAGTCGACGACGGCGCGTAATGTTCCACGTGCGCCTCAAGGAGATTTCAGCAAAACCATAGGGGTCCAGCACAGTTGAAGCCTACTGGGGCCATGGTTTCGCTTCTGAAAGAAAAACCTGGGGCCCTGGAACGCAAGGCAAAGAAGGAATGTAGGAGTCGATTTTAATAAGTAAAAGTCTGATACTCCCTGTCGCTCCACCCAAGAGCGCGAGAAATCATTGGATGATTTCCCACCCAACAAAAAAAGTACCTAAGCATTTGAAGTTTAGTAAAAGGAATACAGAAAGTCAATAGAAATATTATTACAATAAAATTTACAACGCGACCGAAGTAATGACATCACGCACACACTGACACTCACGTCTCGCTTGCCGCGATAGCATTACTAACTCTTGGAAATATGTGATATGTGTTCCGTAATACCAAAAATGATGAATGAAAACTTAATGTTTTTCCAATTTTTTGTTTCTATAATTTGTAACTTGAAAATATAAGCTATAAAAAAAAATGCGAAATGAAATTCGCTTAAATTTCGTTTTACGTAAGTATTTTTTAAAAAGAAAAATGTAGGAACCTAGATAAATATTGTCTAAATCTGAATATCATCATAATATGGTGGAAATATGTTCAATCTGCAAATGATTTTGGTATTACGTTTTTATGGATAATTCATCCGTCGCCATGCCCTTAACATGCAAGCTCGACGCAACGATGCCACGCCCTCGCCCACGTTCTACTTTATATTTTTTTCATTGGTAGTAAGTTTTTCTGCGCCTACGTTTTTCTTTGTGATTCGTTAATCACATGTTTGTTGAAACTTGCAGTTTTGTTTGTATTCATGTAGGATTCTAATTTACCCACCTAGGTACGTATTCTTCTTTCCGGGTGGAATAAAAGGAAAATATTATTGGTTTAGTTAGATATGCTTTCTGAAAACGTGTTCCAAAAGAACTTTTATGAATAAAAACCTCCAAATCAGTAGTAGTAAGTAGTATTAAAACCATTTCAGCGAGTATAGTAGACCATACGTCAAGATACCACCGTATCCAAACTAAATACATATTTCAGCGAGTGTAATAGGCCGTACGTCAAGATAATACCGTATTGAAAGTATTTCTGTGTGTGTAGTAGGTTGTACGTCATGGTACTACCGTATTCAAAGTATTTCAGCGCGCGTAGTAGACCATACGTCAAGGTACTAATGTATTCAAAGTACTTCGGAAGTATTCGTAAAGGCTGTAGGTACATCAAGATGCCACTTCAAGGTCAAAATGTTAATACCTACGGGTACCTACGTACTGGTATTTTACGTAGAGGCACCTACTGACTATCTGACTTCCACACACCACCCAGAAACTAAGTAACACGATACCCCTTGAAAACACTGGTGTCAGATTTTATTAATTCTAACTACCGTAACGACTATCAAAAACTTTAAAGGTCTCGCCGGACTCGCCGCAAACGGGACACCGGCCACAACCACAAAACGCCGCCACCGGCATATTTCCTGTAGTTTTCATACATTCTACATGGACTCACCGCACATAGTAGACGCGTGTAGCCGCGACACGCTGCAAATCGTCGCTGCTTGCTTCATGTAGCCTGCGCCGGCGACTAAACGCCGCCACACGTCACTCGCGCAATTAAACCTTCTTCGTCAGAGATAATACGGGTATGGGTTAAAAAACGTAGCAGCCACAGGCCACAAGTGACTGTCGCGCTCTCCAACTACCTTTGTGGCCGCTTCTAGCTTCTCGTGGCGGCGTTTGTGGTTATCGCGTGTACCCGCGTGCGTCGACCATAAAATGACAGCTGGGATAAACGAGTTGAGGTGTGTTTAGATACCTATGAAATGGACTGTCACCCATCTACGAATCGACCACGGAAAATGGTGCTTAGCTTTGAAGATCATCCCGTAACACTGTTATTATGAGTTGCGGGATTGTTCGAAAGAGCTATCGTGGCCCTGAAACACTAAGTGCAACTGAAGGAACACGGTAGGTTTAAGTCTGTAAAAGTCTGACACTCTTGATGATGATTTCCCACATTAATTACTGTTAGTACGTAATGTACGTATCCACGAGCCTCGCTAAAGTTCAATTCGTCATATTTCACAGGAGCTCCATGACGGCAATTACACGGTATCCTCGCTGTCGCTGGCTCCCTCTCGCAGCGACCACCGTAACGAGCTGGTCTGCAGGGTCTACAACGCATACATGCTCAACTCAGTATTTCAAGATAAAGTTACCGTGAATGTTGGATGTAAGTATTGTATTTATCTACAGTGCAGGCAGGTTACTTCGGACCTGAGGTATAACCAATTGAAATACGGTGACCCGGTTTCCTATTGGTTAGTAAAATTGAGCCAGTTATAATCCAGGGTCAAAGTATCCCGTTTTTAATAAACAATAGAATTTTAATTTAATTTCCGATAACCAATAAAACACAGTGACACCTGTTTCTGATGACAATAAGAGAGCGAACGCCGGGGTTCGCTTGGGGTTTAATGAAATTGGTGATGATACAAAGATGAAATGGTTTACAATAGACTAATTAGGGAATGCAATTCCGGAATTCCGTAATTCTGGATCAATTTTGCAGATTTTTCAGTTCCAAAATTGACTGCAGTAATTCCAGAATTCTGAAATTAATATTTTGATAATTATTTTCTTCGGTTTGCACGCAATCTAATGTCTGTGGAATATTCCACAAACCGCTAAACTCCACTCCGAACTCCTAGCGAGCCCTATCAAGCCCTCTACAACTGCTCAGCCCTCCGCTCTAGATTTATCTGAAAGCGACGGGAAGTAGATGTATGTGTCTGACGAGAAGATTACACGTATATTTTATATGTACTACCCACAATTGTGGAGAGTGAGAAAGTATTTACTATTTTGTATGCTGGTTACTTTTATAACCGAATAAGAAGTTCACTATCGACGTTTTATGGTTCTTGAGGACACATTATCAAGAACAAAGGTTCCTATGAAAAAAAAAAAAAAAAAATTGATCTCGAATAATCTCAATCAATGAGTTTCTTAACTCCTTCCAGTCCTTTCATTTCGTAATAAAAATTCTTGACAGGAAGGAGACTCTTTATAGTATATTTTATGTTTTTAGGGTTCCGTACCTCAAAAAGAAAGAACGTTTATATGATCACTTTGTTGTCCGTCCGTCTGTCTGTCTGTCAAGACCTATTATCTAGGGAACGCGTAGAGGTATCGAATAGAAATTAGAACCATACTCGGGTTTGTGATCCCTTGAAGCTGTGAAAAAATCAAACTTCTATGTTAACAAAAAATGTATATTTCGACACTTTCAAAGGATTTAAAATTCAAAGAGATTTTAAGAATCCTGAAATTTGGCACAAAGCAAGTTTATATAACACGGGTATAGGAATATATCAGAAAGCAGTAAATTTATTATTACGTCACAAATTATTACATAACAAAAAAATTACTCGATTCAAAAAAATCTTCGAGACTCCATTCGGGAATTGCACTATTTAGGTATATAGGTAAGTTTGTGCGGAACCCTCAGTGCGCGAGTCCGACTCACATTTGCCCAGTTTTTTATTCAGACACTGAAACAATTAGAAGGGAAAATTCAATAAAAAAAGAAAAAGGTATCAATTCCGGAATTATCGCTCCTGTATCGGATCTCAGTTCCGGAATTTAGAACCTTCCGATATTGCACGCCCTAAGACTAATTACTTGATTGCAGACCTAGGCAATGTTTATCCTTATCTTTCGTTATTGTAAGAGTGAAAATCATTGATTTTCATAAATAGGTACGAACCGACTTGATGATTTTCTGATTTCCGCTTATATCAGCTTCATCTTTGTTTAAATTTAATTTTTTCCTTGCAATGTTCTTTACAGTATTTATATCACTAATTTAATTAGTGATTTATTATTGTTATACATATAATCTTGTAATTTATTAATAGGTTTATTTTTAAAAAGCTTCTTTTTCACCAAACTTTGGTCTGCCATAAAAAATATCAAAGAAATAGTGGGGGTTGGGGTAGGAGGGTGAAAAATAACCTACGACCTACTCCCAAAACTACCAAATATACACAAAAAATTTCATGAAATTCGATGAAGCCGTTTCGAGGAGTTTTGTAACAAACACTGTGACACGAGATTTTTATACAGTTACTAGCTTTTGCCTGCGGCTTCGATCACGTCAATTGACTACTCTACCCTACTCTACACTACGCTACTTCTTCACTAATTTTCAGACAAATCGGTTCAGCCGTTCTTGAGTTATAAATAGTGTAACTAACACAAAGTCGTGTCTTTTATACTGTGTAGTGATTAGATATAGGTACAACAGCAAGATTACGTAAACATTACAAATGACCCATCCTATTTACTTATAACTAACTTCTATCCTCTGTTTTTCCATACAAACTTTAGCCCCCATTTCATGCTTTGGATTTTTTTCTTCGAAAATTCTTCCTTATTCCTTGTCTATATCATAAACGGTAACTCTGTGCAAAATTTCAGCATTCTAGGTTAGTCAGATTAGTTTAGATTTGTAAGAAAAAAAATTAAGAACCCGAGTGCAGCGCCACCTATCGTGTTCAATTGCATTTTCAAACCATTCAGAGACCCACTCAAATATACACACAAAATTACATCCAAATCGGTCAAGCCGTTTAGGAGGAGTTAGGTGACAAACACACGTACAGAAGAATTATATAAATAAAGATACAGATTAAAGTATTAAACATTTCAATCAAATTACTAACATGTACCACAATGGCCATACTTCCACAGACAGGCCCACCTGCCAAGTTGGCCGCGAAGAGGTGATAGGTGCCGTAGTCCGGGAAGCCGAAACGGTCAAGTGTGTGGTGGACGCCTATCCGGAACCTTTACAGTTCGCATGGACCTTCGCTGACTCAAAAACATTGTACACCAGTTTTACTGTGAGTATTCTTGTATCTTCCAAATAAAATGTTCCCACTTCGGATACAGAATAATAATAATAATAATATTCCACAACTATCACACAACGCTGTCTAGTCTCAAGTTAAGCAGAGCTTGTGTTATGAGTACTAGACAACTGATAAACATACTTATATATTTCTAAATACATACATATTATAGATAAATTACACCCAGACACAGAACAAATTATCGTGCTCATCACACAAACATTTGTCCTGGGTGGGAATCGAACCGACGACCTCTGGCATAGCAGTCAGGGCCACTAACTACTAGACCAACAGGCCAGTCAGAATAGAATTCCTTTGAGCTGTCAGTCATCGAAAGCGGTTTTTCTTAATGTTTTCGACTTTTTTACCAAGGATAGTTATGATAAAGGATAAAAAAATGCTTTATTTGTATTTTAGACAATTTTACAATCCATAAATGCTCCAATTCAGTTCAATGCAATTCAATTCAATTCAATCCAATCCCATTCAATTAAATTTAATTGAAATTTAATTTTTATTACAAAATATTAAATTATATATTAGGAAACTATCATACTTTCACTGAGCACACTTAGGAAATATTTCGTAGTTTTATATTTAAACACCCGTTTGGAAATTGACGCACTTTCGATGTCTGCAGGACTGTTGAATATTTTTGGAACTTAACTTTTATCGCATCTGTGTCCATAATAATTATTGAAAATGGGCATTTCGAATGTCTTACATTGTTTTTTACTTCGAAGCCTTAATAGTACAGACCTGAATGTAATCTTGGTGGCAGTAATGATCTAATGCAACTAATATTTTAGTGTTTATTTTAAACAAAGTTTTAGCTTGTGAAAACTAAAAGGTGCAGCAAATTTGTGAATTAACGTAAGAGGAAGGCGCCTGTGTCTGTAACACAGTTTATATTAGCACAGACACAGACGTTCACTCTGTCTCAATTAATGCATAACGTTGTATTGTACTGAATTGTTTACACGTTCGATTGAGATGGACAAATTGTATTTTGGCTTTATAAAATAAACGATTATTATTATTAATAGCGCTACCCCCTCATGTACCGATGGATGATACCAAGGTTTCTATGAAATCTGGACCCACCTTCGAATAGTTATATGTGTTACGTCGTTGGATAGGTAATTTTGAGCTGAATAAAAGTTACTTTGGCACCAAGTTCCAAATCTTAGTCCCTTCAAAGTTATTCTTTGTTTAACATGTTAGTTTTGGCCTGCATCTCCATAAATATTTTCTGACACTAAGACTTAAAATTATAGAAGGATGCCAACAACAACGAGAGATACACCTCGACGATGACATGGTTTGCCCGTGAAGAGGACATCGGCAAGCTCATGTGCCGGGCCACCAACGCCTTCGGTGAACAGAGAAACCCCTGCACGTACAATATCACCTCAGGAGGACCCCCGGAATTACCCAGATGCAACGTGCGCAGGATCTTCCCCAGCTCTTTGAGGGTGCAGTGCGTGAAGGGTGAGATCTTGATCTTGAGTCAGTTGGCATCAAAATTGCCATAATTGGCGTTCATATTTTTAAAACTCATAAAAATGGGATTGAATAGACCCATATATGTGCCATACCTAGTATCATATCCTTTGCTAACATATCATGCCAAATTTCTCCAGGCTGGGACGGTGGCCGTCCTCAACTGATTCACCTGGGTATCATTAACGAAAACGGCACCTGCGTCAAGAACGTCTCTGACAAAGCCGGCCACTTCTTCATACCGCACATCGTGGCAAAGAAGAACATAACGGCTGTCATATACGCCTCAAACAGTCGCGGCAAGAGTAAGGCGAGGACCATATATCTGCAGACCTTACCCACTATGTTTGAAGGTGATCAGAATTTGATGAAAAACTGTTTGAACTTTCACAATTTTATATGAATACCGTCAAACGGGGTTAATACGAACAAAACTTTGGTTAGGTTTTTCACATTGGTATATATTTATATAATTGATTTCTATCAAAGCATCCGTTTTTATTACAATTAATGAATAAATAGGAGTACTTAAATGCTGGGAAAAATTGTTAATTAACGCGAAGATCCCCTTCAAAGTTTTGTTCCTATTCACCCCGTTTCACTGTACCTGTTTCTGCCAGCGGCCTCGTCCGCTTAAATGTTGGTTATTGCGTACGTGAAGTCGAAATCGAAGACGAATAAAAACTAGCCATGTCCATCCAGAAGTTAAACCTTGAAAGCGTAACAGACAGACAGAGTTACTTTCACATAATATATAATATTATTATGGAAGTATGGATAAAACTTTGAAAGTTCAAACAGTTTTTACAACTGCATCTATTGAAAAAGGCTTCTCTCGCTCGGCTTGGGTCTCGTTGGTCAGCCCATCACATATCGACGGTTGAAAGGCTAAGCGAGATTTTTTCAAAAAAAAATTTAAGCCTGACTCAAACGACTGAGAAAAATTTGCTGATTCCGAATATGTATATAACTCAATATTGGAAAAACTTTCGTTTAGATCAATTACCCTTTCAGCCGTCGATATAAAAAATGGTGGTAATTTTGCTGACCATATTAAAAATAAGTATAGATCTTATTTCAGATTTAGTAACACTATTCAATCCAAGTTTTATTATCTACAGAAGAAAGACCAAACATTTTCTTCGTAAGCAGCAAATCAAGTGCTTGCGTTAGGCGAGCAAGGGGTAGCTCATCGTCTGCCCGTCCTGTAAAATCTAAGCCAACTTAGAATCTAAGCTAACTAAGATGACTACTCATCGTCGACTTCGACGATGAGTATACATCCACACGCGCCTCAAAGAGATACAATGTCATGCCTGCTAGGGTTGCCGGAAACTTTAAAAGAGTGACTGTGAGAAATCATGCAATGATTTCTCCTCCTCTCCAATGACCTTAAAAAAGGGTCAATTCTACATCGTTTACAACCAGTCATAAACCACCAACTCCATTGCTTTCTTTCAGCTAGTAAAAACAATACTCAAGGTCAGTGGATCCCTTACGTAGAGGCTCTTGCTGGTGCCGTGGCCCTGGGCATTGCAGCTGCTTCCATCACGCTTGGCTGCAAGATTCTCAGGGCTCGTCGTGAAGAAGGTGATATTATTAATCTCGACATTGTCCCCCGCTCCGATGGTACGTTTATATAAATTTTGCTCTATTCTTAGTATCAGTTTGGGTTCCTGTTTTCACTGAAGCGAAGATGAGCAAAAGCCTTACCATGACGTGTTAAAATGTCAGGCGTACGAGCGAGAAAGAGGGTTGGAGCTAAACACCCTATATAGCCCATCTCTTTAACAGTTCAGTTTAATCGTAAAATGGATCACGTTAAGATCTCGTGGTAGGGAATCAGGTGACGTCTAATTCAACTTTGATTAAGGTGAAAGTGCATTTTGCAGGTCAGTGTCAAGTTATATTTTGGTTAAATATGATGTGCGACCGTGACACGTATTTATTTACGGAGTTATGATCATTCAATTTCAAACAATTCAATGGTCGAATTATAATATAATAATATAAGTAATATGTTTATTGATTTTTTTTTATATTTACATTAATATTTATACATTAAGGGCTTAATCTAGAGGTAAAGGTACAAAATTATGATCATTATAATGGTCAAATTATGATCACTATAATGGTCGAATTATGATCATTATAATGGTCAAATTATGATCATTATCTGACGGAGTGATGAATGTGGAGTTGGGTGCTTCTGCTTCCACAGCGCGTATCTCTCGTCCTCTGCAGTCTTTTGAAGAAATGCTGAAAAATATTTAGTTAACAGTTAATAAACGATACGTTGTATGACTACATAGTATAAAACAAAGTCGCTTCCCGCTGTCTGTCCCATATATGCTTAGATCTTTAAAACTACGCAACGGATTTTGATGCGGTTTTTTTTTAATATATAGCACTCTATATATTAAAAAAAAACCACATCAAAATATGAATCACTATTCAAGAGGAAGGTTTATATGTATAATATATGCATAATATAGTAGAGAAACACTGGTAAAAACTTTTTTTTGCGCTTAACGAACCCTACGAGATACGAGTAGATCAAAATAATGTACTACAGAATTGCACACATTTAAAAGGTGTACGAAAAAGTCCGCGATGGGTAAGGTAAGGGTAAGGTAATGTCTATCTATAACCCACAATAACCATTTATTATCCTTTACTTTTTACAAGAAATAATGGCGCTTTTTTTACGAGCAATACAGTATTAATCCTTATCCAATTAAGTACCTTAAATACGATACTTTTAATATATATCAATATGGCCCATTACAGCATATAATTTAAACGAATATTTTCGAAGATATCACAGATTTTAAATGCAAGGACACAGCGGTTGCGGTGGTATCAGCATTGCACCCGTGCAAAGCCGGGGCGGATCGCTAGTTAGGTTATATTATGGACCAATCAAGCTATAGAACGTACAATACCTATCCCCCAGTAAATGATAAGTAGGTATACATTATAGAAATCGACCACTTGTTTGCTCTCAATGGTTTCATGATAATTGCCTGAATAGCTACACGAATCCATGAGCTGCGACGAGCGGCAGCTGAAATACCTACTCGTTTGTTGAACGCCCCTAAGTCATAAATATTGATTAAGTCATGAAAGTTAGTGTGTTGGGGTTGGGGCACGCTTGCGGACGCCTTCGCGCCTCCTACAGCTCAATACAGATTAGCATTGAAAAAAGTAAGAAGGATTCCCGTTTCTTTCCAATTCTGTTTGTTTTATTCAATGTTTCATTCGAAAGTTTTGAGAAAATATTAGTTAATCATTTAATGTTTTGTTTTTCAATAAAACCAAAAAAAAAAAACAGAATAATATGAAAAAACGGGAAACTTCATGTTTTCTTTTTTCAAATAAGTACCTACTTCCTTTAACTTTTTCCAATACGTACTAATAAAATGGAGGGTAGAATGAAAAAATATATGAAATTGACACTGTGGCCGGAGAGAGCTAGATTGATCTAGTATTTTTACCTATTTGTATGCACCTCCCGTATGTTTTCTTTTTTTTTCTCCCCCAATTAAAATATATTTTAATTTCAATAAAACTTGTTTTTTCAACTTTTCAAAACATCAACCGAAACATTCGAAAGAATCCAAATTTTTTTCAAATGATTTCTTCTGTTAATTTTCTATGTAACATACGGAAAAAAACGAGAAAAAATCAATTTTAGTAATTTTCAACGCTAATATACATACAGAAGGTCAAATAGGGCACGCTCAGAAGCTGACGTGGTCTTACGTAGTAAGCGAAACTCTGCATGTTTGATGGTATTGACACCGGTGGCTGTGGGTTTTTTTTAAAGAGTGTCCTTGTAGTGTGAAAGCAAACCCGGGGCCCCGGGATGAGGGCAGGGAAGGAACAGGACTTTTCCCACCTAGAAAAAAAGGGCAATTGGAGTAAACGTCTGACACTCCCTCTAGCTCCTCCCAGAGCGGTAGAAAAAGTGAATTTAGAGAAGATTTAGTATTTTTTCAAAAAATATTAATCTCACATCTTTTGAAACAACTCGCCCTTTCCAGTTTGTAAAAAGCTTCATGATTATAAAGTTGATATAGAGATACCAATTATCTACATTAACTCATTCCAATAGCCCCCCCCCCCCTCCCCATAGCTTTTCAATCAAGTCAATCAAAAACACATATTTCAAATTAGTAAACCAAAAAACTATATAGGTATATAGGTATTACTTTTTATCTATGTGAGTTTATAAACTGATAACACATGAGGTCGATTAGTACGCGCGATTTGAACATACAACAGCCCGAAATCATCTTTCGGGATGTTGCTTATGTTCAAATCGCGCGGAGAACTCTAATTGCGGATGCAGGATTTCGTAGTTTAGTTCCTATGTGGCGCTACAGATGTCGCTACAATAGATTAACTGAGGCCCTACCATGAGCTCTTGACTCTAAACTGAAATGTTAAAGAGATGGAGCTATATAAGGTGGAGCTATATCCCTCATTCTCGCTCGCACGCATGACATTTTAACACGTCATGGACCAGTACCAAAATATCCCATTTTATGATGACATGACATAGGAACATAAAACTGACTATTTTTAATATTTTTTTGCACAGAGTCAACTGTGTGCTTGATATTAATGGGCGAATACTATTTCGGTACAACACAGGTTAGACTTTATTATGCAACTACAGTAGAACATCTGAATCAAAAGTTTGTTTGTCAATCGATAATTTGCTTTCACAAGTCATTACCGTTCATTTTTTCAGTTATTCGACATACGACATAGTTATTCGTTTTAAATCTTTTAGCTTATGAAATAAGCAATTCTCTCATCTTGGTAGATGAGAGAATTACTTATTTCAATAATTGTTCAAATAGAAGCAATGGTTAAGTAATTTTTAGGCACAATTTCAAAGCTAAATACGGCTGTAGACCTACCATTCTGACGTTCATAATTTAAGCGAGTTCTACATGTGGTTGTGGTTGATTTTTTCAGATCATCTCTTTTCCCTAGTTACTTGTTCATTTTGTGTACAGCGTTAATTCTGCCGTTTTGTATATGTTGTAGAGTATAACTTAGTTCTATCATGAGTGTATCAGTGTGTTATCATCGCAAACGGAAACGTTTCGTGGTTTTATCGTAATAAGTGTTTGTTCAAGTTCATTCTAAATATTGACCAAGTAATAAAATAATTTTGCTTGGTATTTGTAATAATTATATGTGATAATATGAAATAATACTATTTTTTATCCCTATCTTTCACTTCTAATTTCTTATTTATTCCGTCTTCATCCCTTTTTATCTGAGAAATCTACATAGACTTTTCTCTCATCTTAAAGATGCATATTTTCATCCTGCTGTCATCCCCATGCTATGTAATAAAGACATTTAGCTGACATTGTTGAATGGTGACGTATCATGATTGTAATCACTACTGGTCCTCTATTACTCTCGTTCATTTTAAAGCTTGTACACTTGATTTAGGTATATTCCATCGAGAGCCCGACTTTGTCAGAGACGAGCGACTACTCGCTATGACCAACATCACGGTAAATCAACAATCATCGTGTCAAAACGTAAGTCCTTTCTTAACCTACATATTTCTCTTATTTTTCGCACAGACCCCCAGAAAAAAAAAATTTTAAACAAATCGAGTCCCTTAGTTTATTACTATATAAAAGGAGAAACTGACTGACTGACATATCCATTTTCCAAAATTCACCCCCTATGGGAATGAAACGGGGATTCAAAGTTTGTATGGAGTAACCTACATTCACGCGGGCGAAGCCGCTGGCAGAAGCTAGTGTAACATAAATTACAAATTATAATCCTCAAACAAAACACGCGTGTAAAATAATTTTATTAGCAACTGCACTACAACTATTGGTTCATAGAAACTTTGAAAAGAACTTAACTCATTTGATTAACCTATTTCTAAAAAACTAGCTTTTGCCCGCATACATACCCGCGTACATAAAATATTATTATAGCCCATGTCACTCAGGAATAAAGCAGCTTTCTATCAGTGAAAAACTTTTCGCAATCGGTCCAGTTCTTTCAGAGGCACCTTTTTATAATATTAGTGTAGATGTAACCATGAATAAAATTGTATTGTTTACTGTTGACAAATTTTAGGTGATAGTAGTAAGATTATTAAAGAAATTTAAAGAGTAATTCGTCTTCTGCAGCAGTACTCGCCGTCTCCGCTGCCGACGTGCCGAGTGCTGGTGGGCCACCGACCGCACTCATCGAACGACGCATGCCATTCCAGCCAACACTCGTACTACGTTTAGATGTTATAGCTAGCTTAGATACACCTGTCCTGCAGGAGTAGTTACTGCAAACCGTCTCAAACAATTTCGCTTTCTACAGTCTTCAAAAAAAAACGTCTAAAATGGAGCTATTTGCAATTCAAAACCCCTGTCCCTGTTGTTGTTTTAGCATCTAGCTTCTAGCACAGAATAAGTAGTAGCTTCTAACAACCATCGAACCATCATATCGATAAAACAACAATGTTCTAACAAATTTCTAATTTATTATTTAACACAAGTTTTAGGCAAGACGCAGTGGTTTACTATGAGTAAATAAGCGTTAGATTACCTAATAATGAAAGATCTGTAAGTAAACAATAACACATCACAATAGCGAAATGCGAACCAGGCCTCCATTTCAGACTTTTCTTGAAGACTATTATATTGAGGGAATTTGAGTTGGAACTTGCATACCTGATCGATTATGGGTCAAATAAACCTGTGTAGGTTTATTTGACCCATAATCGATCAGGTATGCCCGTAATACAGGCAGGCCTAGCGAGGTACATCTAAGATTATAGATTATATAGAGAGAAAAAATCTTCATCTTTTTAGCAAAAGAGGCGATAGACATAATTATGTTACAAGAAATAGGGACCAATTAGTTCAACCAGGTTTTAGACTGGCTAAAGTGGCCTCTTCTTTCATGGGGTACTGTTTGAAATGTTATAATAAAATACCTCCACAAATATTAGAACTCAATGAAACGAAATTTAAATCTTGTATTAAACGCACACTATGCATGCACGCATATTATAAGTTGGAGGATTATATTCAAGATAAAAATGCTTGGCTCAATGCTGGTCCAGCTCCTCTACCGCCGAGGTATACAAATTGATTAGTCCAAAAGTCTAATAAAATTAGAGCTCCATTTTAATAACCTTTAGGTACCTGAGAAATAGAAAAGATAGAGCTTTCTATAGAAACATTGTTAAACGGCCATTTTGATTCATCAGTTAAAAAAAATCAGGCTATTTAGAAATCAGCCCTCGAATGATAAATCTATTACGAGACCGACATTAGTAATTTATTATATTTATCAATCTTTGTATTACCACTAGTCATTATTATCTTAAGATTTTACGACTCTTCACGCCTTTTTTATTGGGGAATGGACAGTGCTTGTAAATTAAATTAGTTGTATTGTAACATAAAGAAACCATTTGTATGGTTTACGTGTAAATAAGTAGGGAACTCCTGGAAGAAAAAAGCGTGAATATTCGTTAAAATTTCAATTTTAATTAATTATTTAAAAAAAAAAATGTTATTAATCACAGATTCAGAGCTATATGCTATAAAATAAATATGTGTACAGAGTTCGGACACGCCTCGACATCGACGGTCACACCGACGATGGTTAGTCTGGTACTGGCGACCCGGTGTTTCCGTGCTCTACAATTATTTATTAATCAATACTCAATACTCAATTCTTTATTGCATTCCACAATGTAGACTTAGGTGGTAAATATTTGCCAAAAGAAACAATCATGGACCCTGTCGGGCACAGCAAAAGAAGGATACAAAAAGCGGAGAAGAGGACTTATTTTCGGCATCTTATAATCTAACATATAAATACATTTTTATGAAATAATTAATTAATAATAATTTGAAATAATAATAATGACAATATTTAAAATGTAATTTGCAATAACAATAATTAATAATGTCAATATTTAAAATGTAATTGGTAATAATAATAATGGATAATGTCAATATTTATAATGTAATTTGTAATATTGATAATGTAAAATAATTAATTATGTATGGCTCAGAGGTAGCTAGCTACTTACAGTTCAGTTGTTGGATGTGAGTTGACGAAAACCACAGACTTCACAATAATTATGTTTATTCGCAAAAGTTACACAAGTTAAGTTAGATGCTAATCCACGGTAATAGCGCTACGGCAGCTATTGGTCAACTAAAATTATTATAATTGCAAATATAAAAGTAAATTAAACGAGAGTGAAAAATAAGTCGCGGCGTTAGCGATTTGCCTGTACGTGAACCGTACATGCTCCCGAGGGAAAAGTGGGATGAGCATCCATTACAAAGCAAATAATACCTAATATAAAAAAGTGTACAGTAAATGGAAAATAATAGTAAATGTGTATATGTATAAAAGTAAAAGTATAGTTGTCACTCAATTCACATCGTTAAAGTGAAATGCTTTCTTTGGCTGTCTTGCTTCGCTGTAAACGGGCTCCGCTGCTGTCGAATGTATTTCATGTAGCTCGATGTCCTCTTCCAAGTTATACCCCTGTTTTGGCGCCTTTCTTTGTTTTGCACCATCGTTTCATAATAACATAAAGGGCCAGCACAGCGATTCCTCCCAACAACAAAGATGTAACGGAGTAGAGATAGATGTCGTGACTTGACAAGTCCGACACCTTCGGTAATATTTCTTTGCTTTTTTGGAATCCTAACTGCTGGTCGATTTTTCTTATTTCTACTGCAGTTGGCGTCCCTTGTTCCGTTATGTTTAGTTTTGCATTCTTCCAGCCAAGGTCAAAGATGTGGTTTATTGTAGAATTTATCATTGGTATTTCTATGTCTGGTGCCATGTTAAAACTACTTCCCAGCTGATTCTGTGTAAATATTGTGGCGTCCTTTTTCTGTAGTATGCACTTTGATTGCAAGGTAATGACTCCAGTCCCGTCAATGACCGCTGGTGTAACTTGATCGTTACATATGACGCGCATCAGCTGTTTTCCGCATAATGTAAATAGCCACATGTTTGATTTGTGAAGCTTTGTCCAGGTTTCCTTGCATGTTACGTCATTGAGGACGCATGATAAAGACTCTTGTTGGTTGAAGACTTGGGCCTCACATGGGGCGTCTTTATCGTGCATGTTGAACACAGGATTACGTGAGATACATATAAATTCGTCTTCTCCGTATGAAGTACATTGGCGCATATCTTGATTTTCCATTGTAATGTAAGAGTTTTTTCTGAAGTTTATTGCGATGAAACTTGAAGTTGGTTGTATGAGTTTTAAATGTCCGTGTCTAAGGAACAGTATCGGAATGACTCGATATATCTTGTAGTCTTTAGCTCAGCAACGGGATGTGTATTTCAAATAACATATAGTTGTTTGTTATTCGAGCCTTCACATGAATCAGGTCATAGATATTTTTCAAATCCCTTTGAATGTCCTTTACAGGTAATGACAATCCCTGTGGTAACCTTCCGGATATGATGTTTAGCTGCTCGATCAGTTGGTTGGCCGGAAATAAATGGGTATCTAAATGTCCTCTGTAAATGTTGGCGAAGGCATTTATCAACATTTCCAATATTCGATTTAAATCACTTAAAATCAAAGTTGACGTCACAGCAGCGGAATTTATGTCATTCATCGTGAATAGCATTTGCGCCTTGTTGTCTATTTTTGTGATTTCGTTGCAAGTTTGGCTCATATAGACGCTCAATGTCTTGAATTGTTTCTCCATGAAGGCGGTGTTTCTTTTTATTATATTGTTTTCAGCCTCTACAATTAAGGTTTGGTTCTTCATAAGTTGAAGTAGGTAGTCATCATTTGATTGTAGATTCTGTATGTCTCTTTCGTACTTTACTGCAAAGTCAGCGTCGAGCACTCCGAAAAGAGTTCTTGCTAACTTCCCAACTCCATCAAAGTATTCGCGTTTTGGTCTTGAGTGTTGAGTGAGCAGCATAGAGTTGTAGTCGGCTAGGTGACTCAGCTCATGACGTAGGTGGCTGACAATTGTTTCGCAAAGCGTGTATTCATGTGATGTCCTTTGGCATAGTTTATCTATTTGGTTGACATAATCATTGATCCGATCCGTTGCTTGCCAGTATGATGTTATGTTGTAGTAAACCAATAGAGTCCATTCGTCATGTATTAGTTGTATTTTTCCTGCTTCATCGAAGTAAATCGGATGATTGCTCGATATAGCTGAAATCTTCAAGTTATTAGTAGTTGACGCTGATTGAGCAAATCCCGTCATTGCTAATATGGATAAAAGAACAAGTGACAGCCAATTGTTCTTGTGTTTTGTTGTGCCTCCTCGTTTTTTAGTTTCCGGAGTAGGTGTGATTTTTTCTTCCTCTTCGTTTACTCTTTGTTCTTCGAGTTTCAGCGGTAACGGCGAAAGCTTCGTTATTGGCTGTTTAAGTGACCCTTTCCTAGTTTTCAAGGTAACAACCCGTACTTGACCATCAGCGCCTGGATAAAGTTCCTGGACTCTTCCTATAGCCCAACGGCCAGGAGGTAAGTGTTCATCTTTTACTAATACTAGGCTGCCTCGTTTCAGGTTTTCTTTTGGTTGCTGCCATTTGCTTCGGATTTGTAGTTGGTGTAGGTATTCGTTCGACCAGCGCTTCCAAATGTGCACGTTCATTTGTTCAACAAGTCTCCATCTGTTTCTTAGATCGTGCTCAGCAAAATCTTGTTCTTCTTGCGGTAGTGATAATGGGGGGCCGCCAATGAGGAAATGACCGGGAGTTAGGTATTCCAGGTCTTCGACATCTTCTGTCAGTGGACACAGCGGACGAGAGTTAAGACAGGCTTCAATTTGATTTAGTAATGTAGTGAATTGTTCGAAAGTAAGCTTCTGTTACCCCAGTAAGTACTCGATGTATGTGATATTTCATGGCTTTGACTGCAGCCTCCCACAGGCCTCCAGCTGTTGGCCAAAGAGGGGCATTGAAATGCCACTCAATTTGTAAGTGGCTCATCTCATCGAAGAAGTCAGAAGTCTTAAACATTCTGTGTTGTTCAAATTCCTGTTGAAGTAGTTTTGCTGCGCCCACAAAATTCGTTCCATTATCGGAGAATACGTGTCGGGGTGTACCCCTGCGGGCACACATCCTTTTGAATGTGGCAAGGAACGTTTGCGTGGTCAGGTCCGACACCAATTCCAAATGCACAGCTTTGGTCACCATGCATATGAAAATCGCTATGTAAGCCTTGCAAGTTTTGACTCCTCTTCCTTTATTGATTTTCACATCAACATGTCCGGTATAGTCGACGCCCGTGTTTGTGAACGGTCTTGATGGAGTTACACGCTCCTTTGGCAAGGTTGCCATCAGTTGGACGTTTCGGTTTGGTTTGAAACGATGACATCGGACGCATTGTCGAAGCTCCTTCTTGACTGTTCTGCTGCCTCCAATGACCCAAAATTTTTGACGTAAATGGGCCAAAGTGAGCCGCGCGCCTCCGTGGAGAGTGTCGCGATGAGCCTCTCGAATAATAAGCTCCGTTAATCTTCCTATAGCCGGAAGTATGATTAGATGTTTAGCTTCGGGAGATAAAGTTGAGTAGCCTAGTCGCCCCTTCACGCGCAGTATTCCACTGTCGTCGAGAAATGGATTTAACTTCAGCAAGCTGCTTTTTGTTGATATTGGTCGATTTTTCTTCAAACGTTCAATTTCGTCGCCATAGTTTTCATTTTGGACGTTCTTGCTGACCAATTCTGTTGCTCACATAATTTCTTGAGGTGACAAACACATAACCTCTTTTTTGTTACCGCAGTTGGTGAAGTTATTGACGAAGTTTAGTGTGCGTTTTTGCTTACGAATGTAGTTCAATCGTAGAATCCATCCAAGCACTCGTATTACACGTTTATGATTACTGTTTTTATTCAGTAATTTATCAATTATTTCACAACTCTTGTATGTGCAGCAGTTTTTTGTTTGCAACTCAGTGTTTGTTGTATAGGTCAGGCGATTGTCTTGATGGATTTCTGGCATGTTTGTTTTTAACCAATTTGGTCCATTCCACTATAGGTTAAAATCCAAGAGTTGAGAAGGTGTGACTTCACATAGTTCCAGCAGTTTGCCGAGATAATGCTATTTATTTGTTTGACTCTGTTAGTCACATATTTCTCTCATCGGTTTATATCGCCCTGCAACCACGCTAAAACGACTTGGGATTCGCTCCAGCACCCTATATGTATGTTTTTATTGCAGAGAGTGTTGTGAACCTTTTCTATTAGTTTGGCCAGTAGAACGGCCCCGCAAAGTTCCATTCTTGGTACAGTTATCCTATTGCTGATTGGTGCTACCTTTGTTTTTGCCGTAATCAGTGTTGTCTTGTATTCCCCGGCTTGATTTTTCACTCGGCTATAAATCACACAAGCGTAAGCTTTTTCGCTTGCGTCGCAAAACCCGTGTATCTCTAGGTTGTTTTCTTGACTTTTTAACCATCGTGGTATGGAAAGTTTGTTAAGCAACTGGATATCTTTTCTCATAGTTTCGTATTCTGTAGCGAGATCGTCGGGTAAGCTTTCATCCCAGTTGATTTGCTGATCCAGATTTTTTGAAATAGAAGTTTTGTTTTTTTGTAAGTGGCGATAGTAATCCAAGTGGGTGGTATAGCTTGTTTATTTCGCTCAGTAGTACGCGTTTTGTCAGATTTTTCTTGATTGGTAGATCCCATTGGTATGTGAAACTATCGTCGTCTTGATTCCATCTCATGCCCAACATTTTTGAGTTTGTTGTTTGTTCTGGGCTGAAATCGATGTTCGTAGTGTGGCTTTTTTGGTCATCTCGCAAGTCTTCTAAGATAATCGGTTCGTTTGATTTCCACTTTCTCAAATTAAATCCTCCTTTTTTCAGCAACTCAATTAGCTGTGTGACCAGTGTTTTCGATGCGTCGATGGTGTCCTGCCCATAAACCAAGTCATCCATGTAGAAATAGTTTTTCAGGACGTTTCCAGCTTCCGGATAGGAATCTTTTTCATCTTCTGCGAGTTTGTGTCGAGTGCGCATTGCTAGATAAGGTGCACTTTTCGTTCCATAAGTTAGTGTGCCCAA
This sequence comes from Mythimna pallens, assembly GCA_961205895.1. Classification (NCBI taxonomy): domain Eukaryota; kingdom Metazoa; phylum Arthropoda; class Insecta; order Lepidoptera; family Noctuidae; genus Mythimna; species Mythimna pallens. The sequence goes on from OY540824.1 coordinate 6,894,238, forward strand.
CTGCCAATATTGTAGAGGTTCGTTAGGGGAAGATCTACAGATTATAGTTTGTAGATTTTGTTGATTTTCGTTCAGTCAGATAAACCGATAAAGTTTTTCCACATCTGCCGTAAAGACGTATCTGTATGTTCTCCAATTGATTAGAAGTGTCAGTATATCCTTTTGTAAGTTCGGACCGCAGTACATGTGAGGCTGCTCTCTCCTTTTGTCTTGTACGACGCGTTGAACACTACTCTTAGTTTTGTTGTAGTGCACTCGGCTCTCAAAACACAGGAGAAAGTAGGGGCCAAGTCTACCTACCTCGGTAGACTTGGCCCCTACTTTCTCCTGTGTCTGGTTTCATGTGTCCCATAGCGATGTATTCGTTCATAAAACGCTTGTACTCATAGCCGAGTTCGTTGTTTTTTAGCATTTTCCTTTCCAGTTGAAGGAACTGTGCTAAAGCTTGTGACCTCGCATTTTTTAAGTTTGTTTCGAAGTTAGGCTTCATTGGCATTTGTACCACATATTGTCCGTTCGGCATTCTTGTGGTGGTTGCGTTGTAATATTCCTCGCAGTGTTGTTCTTCACTAGTTGATGATGACTTGTCGGGAATTTCCTCGGTCTCCCAAAATCTTGCCATGTTTTCGAAATCGTTGAGTGTCACGAAGCAGTTGAATGTCTTCACATTCCCGCATAGAATCCAGCCTACTTTGGTTTGTTGTGCTACTGGGTATCTATTACCGCTCCTGATGAAGCCGTTTAGTATAAGTTCTGAATAGATGTCCGCGCCCAAGAGCAGATCAATCGGGCCTGATAGGTTCAACTGTTGATCTGCTAATTTTAAGTTTACCAGATAATCGCAGTTGCTGACTGAAAAGGATGCGGTTGGTAAGTTGCTTATAAGTTTTTTCATAATTAGAGCTTCAAAGTTGAATTTGTTGTCTGAATGTATTGACTGACATTCTAAGTTCATTGCCCCTTTGCAGTTGCCGCTAAGGGTTCCTACACCCGATACAACAGCGCTCACTTTACGTCGCTGTAATCGGAGGCGCTGTGCCGCGTTTTCCGTTATCAGACTCACTTGGGAGCCTTGATCAAGTAGACCTCTCAAGTTGATGAAGTTTCCATCTATTGTTTTGACTTTCAGAACTACGGTGGTCAACAACACTTCCTTTTCTTCGTTCGTTACGTTGTTAACCGCATAGGAAGTTGATGAGGTCGACGATGGGTTTCCCTCCCTTTTTGCTTGTTTCTTGCTGGATAGTTCAGTTTCAGCTTCATGCATAAGTGTATGATGTGCCTTATGACATAATTTACACGTCTTTCGTGATTTGCATTGTTTTTCACCGTGGCTGAATAGGCAGTTTTTGCAAATATGCAAGTTACGAATTGCGTCATTCCGTTTGTTTGTGTTCGTAGCCAAGAATTGTTCACAATTCATCAGAACGTGGTTAGTTTTGCATATTGGGCATGTTTTCGCTGTCGTGAAGAAGGTTTTTGGCGAGTTTTGTGACTTATTAAAGTACGATGACCCTTGTGTTTTATTTTTGTAGTCGTTATTTCGGTTTTCTGATCCCTTATGCGTTTGCTTTTCAGATTTCCATGGTTTGTTTGATGACGATACCTTTTGACTATTTCCCTGTAGAGCTTCCAGTGACATGTATTTGGACTCCAAGAACCCGGTGAACTCTTCCAGGTCGGGAAACTCCCTGGGATGTTTGATCTCCTTTATATATTCGTTGTACGTAACACTATCTAGTTTTTGGATCAATAGGTGAACCACGATCGGATCCCAATTGGTGGTGTCTAGCCCGATGTTTTTGAGCCCGTTCAAGCACTCCATCATGACGTCATGAAGCGTCCGTATGCTTGCGGCTGTAGCTTGCTGGATACTAGGTTGATTCAGGAGCGTGTTCATGTATGACGTAAATAACAGTCGTTTGTTATCGTAGCGGTGGGTCAGCATCTCCCAGCAAGTCGCGTAGTTCTCAGCACTGATGCCAAGATGCTGAAATAGTTTCTCCGCCTCACCTTTGTTTTTAAGTGTTGCATTTTTTGTGCTTTCGACAGTGTCGGATTGTTGTGTACGCTCTCGAGATAGAGGTCTCTAAAGGTTAACCACTGGTTATAGTTACCATAAAAATCCGGTATTTGAATTTTTGGCGTAGATTTTTCATAAAAAATCCGGTATTTGAATTTTTGGCGTAGATTTTTCATAAAAAATGATTTATTCTATAAATGAATGGTTTCAGGAATAATTTTCACAAAAATTACATATAGTTTATGTGTAAAAGAGTGACGTTGTTTAATGTGGTAAAATTGATGACTTATTATTTTCATTTGACTGTATTTATCCAGATTAGTAATTATATAACTGACATTGTTTAACAAGATAAAATATCTGAATTACTATTGTATATTACTAGAATTTGTCGATAAAACGGTTTTCTTAGGGATTACGCTTGACTCAAGGCTACAATGGGGTCCTCATTTAACATCTCTTGCGGGACGGCGTAGCTCAGCTGCCTATGCTGTTAGAAAAATCCGCCAATTTACGGATGTTGATACCGCTAGACTAGTATATTTTAGTTATTTTCATAGTATCATGTCATACGGTATCCTACTATGGGGACGGGCTGCAGACATCGACTCAATTTTTATTGTACAGAAAAGAGCTATCAGAGCTATTTACAATCTCCGCCGGTGCGATTCTCTAAGGGAACTGTTTAAGGATATTAACATATTGACGGTGCCTTGTCAATATATCTATGAAAACATCATGTACGTTAGAAAAAATCTTCAACTTTTTAGCAAAAGAGGCGATAGACATAATTATGTTACAAGAAATAGGGACCAATTAGTTCATCGAGGTTTCAGACTGGCTAAAGTGGCCTCTTCTTTCATGGGGTACTGTTTGAAATGTAATAACAAAATACCTCCACAAATATTAGAACTCAATGAAACGAAATTTAAATCTTGTATTAAACGCACAGTATGCGATTATATTCAAGATAAAAATGCTTGGCTCAATGCTGGTCCAGCTCCACTACCACCGGGGTGTACAAATTGATTAGTTTTGAAACTATTATTATTATTATTCTTTAATGTTTTTTTTTTTTAATCTGTAAAATATTATTGTTGTTAATTATTATTGTATTTAGTATTGTATAATGTAGAAGCATTTTTTTCAAAGTTTGTAAATGTGAGTACCATGGAGCTATTTTATGGTTTTTAGGTTATTATTGGACTTGTTTGACATAAATGAGCATGGCAGTTGTGTTTATCATGCTCACTCAAATGTCTCACTGATGGTGGCGCGTGTGTTGGATCATTCGGTTCCCTTTAAAATGGTTGAGCTGAGTGGTGCTAATATTCGCGTCGGGTCCGTGAACGGGCGCTGTCAGTTGAGACTGGTCATCTCTTAGCTGCCAGTTGCTATTTTAATATCTATATTTACTTTTTATTTTTACGTTATTGACATTGTTCTCACATGATAGCGACAAGAAACATGTAACAGAGATATTTGTAATTATAAAGCACGATTGCAAAGTTACGTTCTCCCCAATTCCTCTATCCTTTGTAGGTGACAACGTCAATGTTGTTGCTGTTAAGGCTGAGGATATAAATATTTTTGTTTTTACATTGCTCACCCACAGACTAATGATCTTGATACAATAAAACATTTGCTGAGTAATGTACAAGGCCCGTTACTGGTCATGGGTGATTTCAACGGCCATCACTATAGGTGGGGGTCAGATACCTGCGACAACTTTGGTTCGGGTCTGGTTGATATGTTGGATGAGCTAGATTTGTGTGTGATCAACAATGGCTGTGCTACACGTCGGGGCTCGCCAGGACAGAACAACAGTTGTGTTGATCTAACATTTTGCTCATCCAATATAGCCAGCCTTTTCAATTGGAAGCGCTTGGATATGACTTATGGAAGTGATCACTATCCCATCATGGTTGAAATCCCATCTAAATCCATTCCCGACAATATCTCCCCTCCCCTGTTAAAGTACCAACTGAATTCAGTCGATTGGGATCTGTACTCTAAAATTTTGGATTTACGGGTCTCCTCTCTTCCTCCCATCAATGACGCAAATGCTCAGGAATGCTTTTCAGCATTCTCGAGTACTATATCCACTACAGCGGATGACTGTTTCCCCTCTAAAAAACCGCCAACTGGCAAAATTCTTTCTCCACCATGGTGGGATAGAGAATGCTCTGCCTCGATCAGAGCCAGGAATGAGGCCGAAAGAAAGCTCAACGCGGATATGAACCTAGAGAACCTCATTTATTTTCAACATGTATTGGCTAAATCCAGGAAACTACTCAAGAAAAAGAAAAGAGATGGTTGGCGGAAGTACTGCAATTCGTTGAGTCCATCCACTCCAGCTTCAGTGGTGTGGCGTAAATTAAAATCTTTTAGGAACAGCATGCGACTACCCTCTGGCAGCATGACATCTAAAGAACTGGCTCACCAGTTCTTCTCCAAGCTAGCTCCAGCCTACGCCCCGGATAAACACGAATGTGTTTCATCAGATCCCCAGATGGCATCAGATGATCCTCTGGATAAACCATTCACTTTGGGGGAGCTGAAATCGGTCCTCGCACATGTGAAGGATTCTGCTCCTGGTGTAGATGGATTTCCATACTCTTTCATATGCAAAGCTGGGGATAAGACCCACCAGTATTACCTGGATTTGATCAATTATTGTTTTTTCTCCGGATATATTCCTCCTGATTGGAAGGTTCAAGTTGTTATCCCCATTTTGAAACCTGGAAAAGATCCTAGTAATCATTCTTCATACAGACCAATTGCTCTATCGTCCGTCCTTATGAAACTGGGTACAACTGATAGTGTGGCAACCCTCACATCAGAGATCCGGCTGACCCTTAGTAGAAGTGAGTCTGTGGTAGTCGTCTTCTTGGATATTTCTGCTGCATATGACTCTGTCCTCCTCCCGATCCTCAGGCAGAAGTTGCAACAGCTGAGAATCCCGGCTAGGATATTGCAGATCATATGCAATATCTTCTCAGACCGCAGTATTAAACTAAGGATTCCTGGGGAGGACTCTGAACCAAGGTTAGCTTGGAGGGGTCTACCACAGGGATCCGTTCTTAGCCCCCCTCTATATAACATTTACACTTCAGATCTTCCCTCTTGTTTAAATTTGGACTGCAAAATTCTCCAGTATGCGGACGATATTGCACTATTGGTCTGTGGCAAGTCCATCGAGGACGCTGCCCAATCCATGAACGTGTCTTTGTCCTCATAAAACCAATGGCTACTAGATCATGGGTTATCTCTAAGCGCTCCAAAGAGTACAGCAGTTGTTTTTACTCGCAGACGTCTTGTACCACAGGTGGACATTAATATTGACGGCCAAGCTATCCCAGTAAAGGAGAGCGCCAAATTTCTGGGTGTTACCCTGGATTCCAAATTATCGGGAGTGGATCACATTAACAACACAGTGAAAAAATGTGAACGCTCGATTTTGGTCCTTAGAGCTTTGGCAGGTGTATGGTGGGGTGCTCACCCATATACCTTAAAACTGGTCTATAATGCTATAGTCAGAAGCGTATTAGATTAATGCAGTTATCTAATTGAGCCATGTAACAGAGAAGCTCTGCGCAGACTAGATTCAGCCCAGTCCAGATGCCTAAGAATCGTAATTGGAGCCATGAAATCCTCCCCCATAAATGCTCTCCAGGTTGAATGTGCAGATCCTCCCCTTGCCCTTCGCAGACAATACTTAGCAGATCGTTTCTTATCAAAAGTCCTCTCCCTCTCATCCCATCCTTTAATTCCCATTTTGGAGCAAATTTTTCTATCTCTCAATGCCTCTTCCTATTGGAACAATAAAAATATTCCATTGATGAATAGGTACAGAGAGCTTAAACACCTCCCTTCACCTGTGTGTCAATATCCTACTCTTCCTGTCTTTTCTTCCGCCTATGAGGTGGTTCATGTTAAGCCAAAAATCGTTTTAGGACTTGGCATCTCTAAAAACTCGCAGGACGTAAAAGGGGACTTCGACCGGGCTATTGAAAGATACTGGCAAGGCTGGAACTTATTTTATACGGATGCATCGAAATTATCGCTAACTGGTTGTACAGGTGTATCAACATACTTCCAGAACTCCAGAATAGCCCTTTTATTCCAATGCCCTCCAGAGGTCTCTGTATTTACAGGGGAATGCATTGGCATACTAGAAGCTATCAATTTTATATTAGCACACAATATTAAAAATTCAGTCATTTTCTCAGACTCTTACAGTAGTTTCCAGGCCAAAACCAACTAAAATCAAAACTCCATAGTAAAATTATTATCGATACTCTTAATTTACTCTACACTTGCCAAACCAAAAGTTTAAATATTGAAATAGTTTGGGTTCCTAGTCACTCGGGTATAAGTGGCAATGAATGCGCCGATTCGCCGGCAAAATATGCTACATCCAACCCTGTAGACCGAAGGCATTACATATTGCATAGCTACGACTTACGCTCGGACACCAAACTTAAGTTGCATAATCTGTGGTCAGCGGCATGGCAGGTAAGCTCGAAGCTCAAGGGAGCGTACTACGCCAGTATCCAGCCTGACATCCAGCAGAAACCTTGGTTTTTTAAGTGTCTCAAACTATCCAAAAGAACGGTCTCATCCTTGTGCAGATTGAGACTCGGCCACTGCAGTAGTCCAGTTTTCCTCCATAAAATTCACGTTCGTGACAGTTCTTTGTGCGAGTGTGGCCTCGATGATGGTACATTGGACCATATCTTCTTTTCTTGTCCTTCAAACTCCCTCTCCCTCGATTTGTACCAAATGCTTCCCAAAATTAAAATACCCCTTCCTACTAACTTCCATTCCCTATTGACGAATTTCTCTCCTAAAGTTGTCCAACTCCTATCCAAATTCCTAAATGACAATAACATCAACCTGTAACCTGCCACTAACGTCTTAGATCTATCACAAAGGGCAAAGTTCGACGGCTCACCTTACGGCGCTGCCGTCACCACATGACACTGGCAGAATAGTCGACACCGGCTCAGTTGCCAAAGAAGAAAAAAAAAAAAAACAAAAAAAAAAGCACGATTGAAAAGAGTGTCCATGGAGTTTCTTGCACATTCTTCTCCATAGAGATCTACGCTTTGGAATGTGCAATTAGCATCATTTTTTCTGACTGACTGACTTCTTGACATTTAAAAGTGCCTGTAAATGGTTTATTTGAAATAATGCTTTGAATTTTTTTTAGAATTTTGAATTTTAATTGGACTGTATTGTACTATATAATTGACATTAGGCATGCCGAATTTCAGAGACGTTAAGATAAGATTATTATTGTTATTAAATACCCATTTCTTCTCTATTTCTTTGTATGTACAAAAACAACTTCACATGCCATATGCAGGCTAAATAGAATATAGGATTAAATAATGTAACATAAGAAACCATCGAATGTAATTACTCTATTTTTATATGAATAAATGAATATGAATATGAATATGAATGTGCATTATTCCAGATGTGGTGTTGTAGTTTCCTTTTCAGGTCATCATAAAAGTTTTCTGCTGCATTGTATTTCTGTTGATAAACTGAGTCCTCATCTTGTAGTATGTAGTCTAGTTCCCAATTTACCTTTTCGATATGCTTCCATTTAGTTTTCAGGGGGCTCAAGTTGTCTTCTAATTCCTATTTTTCCATGGGTACCGCCAACGCTATGCTTATCCTCTCCACAGTGCGTTCAAATGCCCTAAAGTTGCAGTATTGTTGACGTAAAAGATCTTGTTGCTTTTCCGTCGACTCGCTTGTTTCCCGAGGAGGTACGTGGAATTTGATATCGTCGAAAGTAAATTTTGATTGTCGCATACCTTGCTTAGGCGTCGCAGGTGGTTGTTCTATCTTACTAGCAGATGCAGACGGCAATTCCGCTTTACGTTTCAACACGTCTTGCAGCACTTCTTCATACATCTTCTTCGTACTATTGAAGATGTCGTCGTTGAAGTATTGAAGGTCCGTTGCTCCAGACTCTTCGAGTAGTTGATGGTTGTGAACAAACTTCTTCCAATTATTGTTCAGCTTAGAAAGACGCTCCTCCAGGTACGCCAAGTTATTCCTGGTGGGACTATCCTTCTTGTAGTTGGTGCAAATAAGTTTCAAGTCCCTGAAGATGGTTTCTTGACGGCTTATCGGTTCTGTTACGCTCTGAACCATTGTTGTTAGTTTTTGGTTTGACCGTTGGTAGAGTAGAGTTGTATCACCGCAGGTGCTAGTTCACCAAAGTTGCGAAGTTTCCGCAGGTTTTGGATACAGAGGGCAGGTCGCTCGTACAGAGGGCAGGTCGCTCGTACAGAGGGCAGGTCGCTCGTACAGAGGGCAGGTCGCTCGTACCTATCACTTAACAGAAGCTCAGAGGGCAGGTCGCTCGTATAGAGGGCAGGTCGCTCGTACAAAGGGCAGGTCGCTCGTATAGAGTGCAGGTCGCTCGTACAAAGGGCAGGTCGCTCGTACAGAGGGCAGGTCGCTCGTACAAAGGGCAGGTCGCACGTACGGAGGGCAGGTCGCTCGTACAGAGGGCAGGTCGCTCGTACCTATCACTTAACAGAAGCTCAGAGGGCAGGTCACTCGTACAGAGGGCAGGTCGCTCGTACAGAGGGCAGGTCGCTCGTACAGAGGGCAGGTCGCTCGTACCTATCACTTAACAGAAGCTCAGAGGGCAGGTCACTCGTACAGAGGGCAGGTCGCTCGTACAGAGGGCAGGTCGCTCGTACCTATCACTCAACAGAAGCTCAGAGGGCAGGGCGCTCGTATAGAGGGCAGGTCGCTCGTACAAAGGGCAGGTCGCTCGTACAGAGGGCAGGTCGCTCGTACCTATCACTCAACAGAAGCTCAGAGGGCAGGGCGCTCGTATAGAGGGCAGGTCGCTCGTACAGAGGGCAGGTCGCTCGTACAGAGGGCAGGTCGCTCGTACAGAGGGCAGGTCGCTCGTACCTATCACTTAACAGAAGCTCAGAGGGCAGGTCACTCGTACAGAGGGCAGGTCGCTCGTACCTATCACTCAACAGAAGCTCAGAGGGCAGGGCGCTCGTATAGAGGGCAGGTCGCTCGTACAAAGGGCAGGTCGCTCGTACAGAGGGCAGGTCGCTCGTACCTATCACTCAACAGAAGCTCAGAGGGCAGGGCGCTCGTATAGAGGGCAGGTCGCTCGTACAAAGGGCAGGTCGCTCGTATAGAGGGCAGGTCGCTCGTACAAAGGGCAGGTCGCTCGTATAGAGTGCAGGTCGCTCGTACAAAGGGCAGGTCGCTCGTACAGAGGGCAGGTCGCTCGTACAAAGGGCAGGTCGCACGTACGGAGGGCAGGTCGCTCGTACAGAGGGCAGGTCGCTCGTACAGAGGGCAGGTCGCTCGTACAGAGGGCAGGCCGCTCGTACAGAGGGCAGGCCGCTCGTACAGAGGGCAGGGCGCTCGTACAGAGGGCAGGTCGCTCGTACAGAGGGCAGGTCGCTCGTACAGAGGGCAGGTCGCTCGTACAGAGGGCAGGTCGCTCGTACAGAGGGCAGGTCGCTCGTACAGAGGGCAGGTCGCTCGTACAGAGGGCAGGTCGCTCGTACAGAGGGCAGGTCGCTCGTACAGAGGGCAGGTCGCTCGTACAGAGGGCAGGTCGCTCGTACAAAGGGCAGGTCGCTTGTACAGAGGGCAGGTCGCTCGTACAAAGGGCAGGTCGCTTGTATAGAGGGCAGGTCGCTCGTACAAAGAGCAGGTCGCTCGTACAGAGGGCAGGTCGCTCGTACAGAGGGCAGGTCGCTCGTACAGAGGGCAGGTCGCTCGTACCTATCACTTAACAGAAGCTCAGAGGGCAGGTCACTCGTACAGAGGGCAGGTCGCTCGTACAGAGGGCAGGTCGCTCGTACCTATCACTCAACAGAAGCTCAGAGGGCAGGGCGCTCGTATAGAGGGCAGGTCGCTCGTACAAAGGGCAGGTCGCTCGTACAAAGGGCAGGTCGCTCGTACAGAGGGCAGGTCGCTCGTACCTATCACTCAACAGAAGCTCAGAGGGCAGGGCGCTCGTATAGAGGGCAGGTCGCTCGTACAAAGGGCAGGTCGCTCGTATAGAGGGCAGGTCGCTCGTACAAAGGGCAGGTCGCTCGTATAGAGGGCAGGTCGCTCGTACAAAGGGCAGGTCGCTCGTACAGAGGGCAGGTCGCTCGTACAGAGGGCAGGTCGCTCGTACAGAGGGCAGGTCGCTCGTACAGAGGGCAGGTCGCTCGTACAGAGGGCAGGTCGCTCGTACAGAGGGCAGGTCGCTCGTACCTATCACTTAACAGAAGCTCAGAGGGCAGGTCACTCGTACAGAGGGCAGGTCGCTCGTACAGAGGGCAGGTCGCTCGTACCTATCACTCAACAGAAGCTCAGAGGGCAGGGCGCTCGTATAGAGGGCAGGTCGCTCGTACAGAGGGCAGGTCGCTCGTACAGAGGGCAGGTCGCTCGTACCTATCACTTAACAGAAGCTCAGAGGGCAGGTCACTCGTACAGAGGGCAGGTCGCTCGTACAGAGGGCAGGTCGCTCGTACCTATCACTCAACAGAAGCTCAGAGGGCAGGGCGTTCGTATAGAGCGCAGGTCGCTCGTACAAAGGGCAGGTCGCTCGTACAAAGGGCAGGTCGCTCGTACAGAGGGCAGGTCGCTCGTACCTATCACTCAACAGAAGCTCAGAGGGCAGGGCGCTCGTATAGAGGGCAGGTCGCTCGTACAAAGGGCAGGTCGCTCGTATAGAGGGCAGGTCGCTCGTACAAAGGGCAGGTCGCTCGTATAGAGGGCAGGTCGCTCGTACAAAGGGCAGGTCGCTCGTACAGAGGGCAGGTCGCTCGTACAGAGGGCAGGTCGCTCGTACAGAGGGCAGGTCGCTCGTACAGAGGGCAGGTCGCTCGTACAGAGGGCAGGTCGCTCGTACAGAGGGCAGGTCGCTCGTACAGAGGGCAGGTCGCTCGTACAGAGGGCAGGTCGCTCGTACAGAGGGCAGGTCGCTCGTGCCTATCACTTAACAGAAGCTCAGAGGGCAGGTCACTCGTGCAGAGGGCAGGTCGCTCGTACAGAGGGCAGGTCGCTCGTACAGAGGCCTGGTCGCTCGTACCTATCATTTAACAGAAGCTCAGAGGGCAGGTCACCTTTGTTAGCCTTTAATACCATGCCCTGGAGCTGCATTAAGTAGGCACTTAAGTAGGCACTCCGGTATCACTGGATACCGACCTACCTCCGTGTCGTCCGACTAATCCGGTTACTGGGACAGCGAAAACGGTGAAAGAGGTCGTATAGTGCGGGGTCAGTACTGTGGCCGGACTTTTGAAACATCGGTTACGACTACGTGTCGCGCGGCAACCTCCCCAACGTCAATCACGTCGCTACAACAACAATAGTTATGGCTTTTTATTATTTCAACTGATTGTACCTTTTCTCATTTTGATAGTAACGTGGGACGAGTTGCAGAATCATCATCTTACTGCCCTTGTCCCGTGTTATTTGGGGTCGGCGCAACACGTTTTCTTCTTCCATTCTGCTCTGTCACACTATCACTAACTTCCTTTTCTTTCATATCACTCTTCACACAATCCATCCATCTTTTCTTTGGTCTCCCTCTCCCTCTCCATCAGTCCACATGTAAACTCATAACTCTTTTAGTAACATGCGTTTCATCCCTCCTCTTCACATGACCATACCAAGACAAACGATTTTCTTTCAACTTTTCAGTTACTGGCGCTACTTTCAAACTTCCCCTAATATACTCATTTCTCACTTTATCCATTCTCGTCACACCACACATCCATCTTAACATTCTCATCTCTGCTACGTGCAATCTTTTTTCATCCGTCTTTTTCACAGCCCAATATTCTGATCTATACCTACAGTATGACAGACCTTATCATGGACTTGTAGATTTTACCCTTCAACTTGAGGGGCATCCGTGGGTCACAAGTTGTTCCCGTGACCTGTCGCCATTTCATCCAACCTGCGTTGATCCGATGTGTTACGTCCCGGTCTACCTCACCATCCCCTTGGACGAGTGACCCGAGGTACTGAAAATCGGAGCAGATCGGTATGGGCGTTCCAGCAAGAGTTAAAGGCACTGGATTGGAGAGACCGCCGAAATCGCAGAACAAGTATTCCGTTTTGGTTCTACTCAATTTCAGGCCAACACTGTCCAGTCTGTGCCACCACACCTCAAATCTTTTCTGAACCTCTAGTCCACTCTCGGCAACCAACACAATGTCATCGGCAAACAGCATACAGTAGGGAGCCTCTTCCTGAATGTCCAACGTCAGAGCATCCATTATTATCAGGAAGAGGTAAGGGCTGAGAGCCGACCCTTGATGTATGCCGACAGCCACATTGAAGCTGCCAGTGATGCCCACTGTAGACCGGACTTGGGTACTGCATCGACCGCAAACCTCCGTTGAAAAGGGAGGATCCTCCGACCAGACGGGTGTTGTCTGGCAACTGCCCGATAGATGATTTGGGCTGTTCTTTATGATTAGTTCTTATGTGACGCCATAGATGTCGCTACATACTTAAGCATTCCAGTTGTACTTAATCCACCATACCGTGGCCATGGCCGGAAACACTCTCACAGGCGGCTTGCTTAGCGAATCATCTGGCGAGAAACGAACTATCGGTGGGTCTACGCTAGCAGAGCCGGGCACAAGCCCAGCTCAAATTCATGGATTGTGGATCGACTTTAGGAGCCGAACACGAGCGACATTAGGTACACGAATGTGAGCTCGCTTCGTGCAAATTTACATTCCTGTTCTAGGGAATGTTGACTAGATAAGGATTGTAGGCATTTTTGAGGGGCTTGTGGCTAAATGATAAATAACGGCCGCAAGGCTTGACTGAAGGTTAATCTACGCTTGCCGAGGTTGGTCCGGGTGATGGGTAACCATCCAAATTCCAAGATCTCCTCCATGGCTCGGAAACCACGCTAAGCAAAGTAGGTTTCCTTAGGTTATTGTGGCCACAGATAAGCCGGTAGTAAACTGAAGTTCCCGTGCGAATGTGCCTCGATCGTTCGGTGTGCCCATGTTATGATATATATTAATTAATCAGTGCCTTTTTGTAGCAATTTGCGTAAGAGCTATCGCGCACTGGTGACTTTTCTCAGGGTGACAATACCTATACTTTTTGTAATTTTTACTCAACTGTCACGTGTTCAAATGTGCGCACCACATGTTGGGTTCCTGAGCACGGTGAATTTTTCTTCACCAGTGCGCGCTAGCTCTAAGACTATTCAGCCTGTTTACGTTATGTAGTTCCTAATAGATACTTACACTCTCACTGCAACCTCTGTATACACAAGATAACTCAGGTATTTCAAAAAAGAAAACTAGTTTATTTTTGTTTTTTATTAAAAATTAGGTACATTTATTGGTATACACGGAAATTAGTTGTAAATATATTACAATGGGCTAAGGTAGACCCATGGCTACCAGAATAATTAGATTAAATAGACTCTGTCGTGTGGTTTCCGAAAGATAGGACACGCATCCTTTGTGTAGACTTTATCATCATGTACCGACATCACACTGCCACCCAGGCACCACCTGCTGTGGGCCGAAAAGATTGCCGCTAATAGCAAGTAGTTACTCTTTTGCAAGTTATGGCTGTAACCCGAGTCGCTCATCACAAGTAGGTAGGTATGTGATATGTTTTAAGAAAACAATGTGGACTTTCAAAGGGACACCCAGTTTCTAATTTGAGATAAGTACCCAAACGAAAAATTATTAGAACTGTTTTTAATAGATACGTAACCACTAATGTGTACCTACAGATTTCAGATGGCAGATCTTAGCGTAGTTGCTTGTTGCTATTCATCCAAATCCATACCTACTTGAGTACTAGCAAAAACTGCGCTAATTCTTCATGGTTTCCCCGATCATGCTGCTTGACCAAGCAGTTGAGCACTGAGCACTATTACGTGTCCACTTTGGACCAATACACTACGCCAGATACAACCAGCATCAAAGCAGAAAAAAATTAATAAGTTTATGAAAAGAATAAGGATATTCGAAATTCTCAAACGTTCAATTTCTTTGATGCAAGGAGTGAAATATTCTATGTTTTGGCTTACTTTTCGCTTTTTTTTGGTAAATAAAACACATGATATAGCTGTCTTAAAATACCTACCTACCAAAATGAAATTTAGAGCAAGTCTTGATTCGTGATCGCAGTGTGTGCCGATCAAAACCAATGGAAGTGATAGCCATATCGTGCGGATACCGCACGTAACTCAATTTTAAACCATTATCAAATGCCGAGTATAGACATCCAGATTTAACATGTTTCTTGGAAATATACTTATTAGACTTACTTAACGTATTCAGGAGTCGATGTATCGTGCCCTCAACAGCCTTGCGCATGTGTATCGGCTTGTCAGTTTGAGGAGAAATACCAAATCTGTCCTAACTAGATACGATCAAGTCGCAAGTAAATAAATGTAAATAAATAATGCTCTCTTAGTATTAATCCTCATTCCTTATAATCAATCCCAAGCTTAGCCTAGTCATAAGTTCTTCGAGCAGCCTGTTTTAACGTTTACTTACTTGAAACCGAGTCATCATATCTGTTGTCATATCCTAAGCAGAACGTGGGTCCACGGTTCCACCAGACCGACTCCATCCAATGAACGAGAGAATTCAAGTGGCAAACTGCCACCCTAGTCGCTGTTTCATTCCAGGTTAAGAAAAGCAACCACTTATTCGGCGAGTTGACATTAGATACTCTTAATTTTCGCAAACATTGTAACATTAGCTTCGCTTTCCAGAGCATAATTTGTATAACTTTATACAAATATTATAAAATAATCATTTTCACAAGATAATACAGAGATTATAAAGACGAGCCGGACAGAAAAACCGAAAATTCGTTGGTTTATGTATGTTTTTTTGTAACCCCGAAGATTTGTTATGGTACCTTTTCTCAACCATAGAATATTTGATGATGGTAAAGTAAAACTGTATAAAAAAATAAAAATCTATGACAAAAATAAAAAACCGACTTCAACAGGTTTTTGTTTTCGAGTAAGTATTTAGACATTTTAATTAAATTTCCCTTCTCGAAATCGGTTTAAACTTGGAAGCATGCAGATAGATAAGACACAGAAACAAAAATGATTGACGAGAACCGTTTGTGACCAATGATGCCCCTGTGCAGGTTCCATGTTGCATACACTTCCGACAAACGTTGATCGCCCCATGGAAAGGACCATTCGAAAAGAATGTGCAATGTGGACTGCGAGCGGCTCAGTGGACTATAAGAAATGTATTTTTAGTTTTAGATTCGGGAATTATAACTCACGTGTGATACTAGCCAATTATTATGATTGTGTCTATTGAAATTTAATGAGGACAACTCTTCATATCCGCTGCGGATGTTGTGAAAAACTTGTCCGATACAGATTGTTCACAAAGATATCTAATAATATGAGTCGTAATGAATACCATTTTATGTACCAATATCACAAATACTGCATTCCTTATTGAGTGTGAGGAGGTAATGCTAAATACCTTTTTAGCCGACTTCAAAAAGAAAATGAGTTTTTCTATGTTCGGATGAATGTTTTTTTTTATATTAATTCTGACAACACAAGTTGTATTTCCCGTTGAGAAAAGTTTAGTATAAAAACCAAAACAGACAGAAGACAAAAAATAAAATCAAAAGGAAAGATTAATTGATCTAAAAAATTTATTAATGAATGAGGCGACTATGTGCACATTGAAAACACTTGTTATATTACAATATACTTGTACACTATTTACAAAACATGTCACGATACATCTCTCCCTTACGGCGCCAAGTTCTGGCTACACTTTTAGCATCATCATCTTAATTTACACACTGTACATAAGTAGTTTGTACAAGTTTATTCTTAAACATTACATTTTATTTAAACTAACAACAGTAATTTTAAAACAATGGAAATATTGTTGATCATAATACTTATACGGATAATGGTATAAGAATTTTACTTTAATCTTTTAAAATCTAATACTTAAACCTGATTATAGAGTCTACAATATAAATAATATAATTAATATATGTATTGAATTTTCTCTATAAGCTAATGACTGGTGCGCGACGCTCACCATGGCTAACATTGAATAATCTGCGAACGGCGGCGCGGAGGCCCGGCGGCGCGCCTCTCGCGGCGTCCCTAACACACACCGGAACAACATTCTCGACTACCCTTACTGCTATGACGTTGCCGTCTATTGTTTATATAACACGAGTCTACCGGGGCGGCAGCGGCCCCGCACTAAGTAAGATCACTACATCGCGCGTCACGTACATTTAACATACAAGTAATCAATACATAAACATGTCAATAACACACATACTTAGTATATTACATTACATTGTATTTTACAATTCCATACAACACTTGATTATTAAATCGGTAAACTAAAAATACTCATTACAAAATGCGCTTACAGCGTACCAATAATAACGTTTCTAAATTAAGGAAAATACAAACATTACTATTATTTTTATATCGACGAAATATTTTAAAAAATTACATGCGCTTACTTACATTAAAAAAATATTTTATCAACAAAGGGAAATTTAATCATATCTACATTTTCAAATTTATTTTTATTCCCTGCAGTCGGAATCTCAAAATACAAAAAATATATCTAAAGTTAAATTGATTTTTTATATAAATTAAAACAAATCACAGTAACAAGGTAATGATCGACACAAAAGTATTGAAATGTGATGCTGATACTCGTGTCATTCTATTTGTAGATTTGTGCGTACGAGTCTGTGCAAGCAACAGTAAAGAGACCAGTAGCAGCACAAACCTTGAAACCTCGCCTCATACCTCGTCCCCGTGGGGGTCGGATTTGTTTGTAACTTAGTCGAGCCTGAGTACTGTTGCCCTGCACGTGTTCGTTACATGTTAAGAACGACACAAGTTAAGCGCTCAGCGCTCGTTAATTAAGAAAAACTAACTTTTGGTAGGAAGACGACTCAAATTTTGTAGATGGAGAATGGTTCTGGTGTTGTTTTAGAGGATCCTAGGCTTTATAGAGAATATAATTGTTTGTTTCGTATTACGACCAGCACAGCTGATGAACGAAGGTGCATGACGAGCTCCTAGGGTTGAGAGTGCTCCTAAAATTATAATTTCACTATTAGGGAAGAGAAGTTGAGAGTAGTTTCGAAAATTATTATTGTTCGCGAGCTCATACGTCCGGATAAATTAGATTTTAATTTAAACTTAATTTATTTTAAAATATTACTTCAGAAGAATGGTGCCAAAGTGAGTCAATGATTTTATCTGTACAGTCTAGTTAGTGTCATTTGATCTCTTTGCTTTCACAATACATTCAGTTTACTTTAAACGCGTGAACAACTAACACATTGCCTATAGTTTAAAACACTTTAAAAATCCGTAGAAAATACTAAAATGGTTTATTAAGCTCTACAAGGGGTTATAGACCGATGGTTTTAAATATAGACAACATGGCTACACTATCGAAACGTGATGTTTGTTTTTCAACGGAACAGACAAAATCCATTATATAGCAAAATTAACATGGCCTGATCAGCCTTTCATTGTTTCATATAAGTGGGCCTTATATTAAACGCTATTGTCTGACCAGGCAATGTCGACACTGTAGATATTTCAGAATTATTGGAGACTCGTGGGCGTGGGCAAACTATTACACTAACATTATTTTACTAATCTACCAATAAATACGATTCCAAATTGTATCCTTATTTTACAACGTTACCTACAAACTACATTTTTATTTATAAATATTGAGACATAAAAAGTGCCTTAACATAATTAGCTCCACCCTGATTAATCCAGTGTTTGCCCGTACAGTCAACTGGAGTTATGGAACAGATCCAACATTGACTCCATGATTCTTAATTTCATCAAATTGAGTAAACAAGTACAGGTCACGATTTAATTGATTTAAGTTAAGCCGACGAATTTTGGAGTCTAATTTATCTTAGGACGCGTCATGTTGATTTGTTATATACACACTGAACAACAAAAAAGATTTCACAAATTAGGTCAAAAACCCTTAAATGAGTAAACTGATTGGTTTCTCTAGAATAGAAATAAAAATATAAAAGAAATTCGCTACCATAATGGTGATAATTGATTTAGGCACACAAGCAAATTTTATTCAGATGTACCCACATCTGGGTACATAATGGCGTTCAAGCCGAGAAAGGGAGGGAAAACTAGACAAGCCAATGGCAGCAATAATCGGCTATATTGATAAACCGTAGACAGGCTCCTAGGGAAAGCAAAATATTACTTTTTGGCTATTCATTAATGTCTTCTTCGTATTACTGTAACGGCTATGAAAAGTATTCACATAATGGAGGGTAATTAAAAGACCGTCATTTTCTTAGGACCCATACTTATATGACTATTAAAAAATCTCAGTATATCAAAAAAATATATACTATTTTAGAATTTTTATAATAACGTTCAGTTATTTAAGTGTCAAGAAAATTTTTTGCCGACCAAGCAGACAGTTGCAACCAGATTATTTACTAATATAAATAATTTAAAGTATGGTAACTTTCGTTTTATATTTATGAATAAAATTATTGATTATATAGACACGAATAACTAAGCAATTTTTTTTTATATTTGCTCATTACTGATATTAAAATTTTCCGTTTTGGAACGTACGTAAGCTACAATAAAGATAGTTAATTATATTTACATTTTTTTGTTAACATTTACACAATATTATTAAATTAAATCTCGTGTCCACTAGGGATCATCGATAATATGTCAATTTTGTTTATTTTGAGTAATTGATTACATACTATAGACTTTATATTTACACCCATGTAAGCTAAAACGTTACGATCATACAAGTGCTGAGTTCGAAAAAATTATCACTAGATCAAGACGTTATAGTAATCACCAATGAATAAAATAAATAGTTTCTGGACGATAAGTAAATACAGAAGTCTTTTACAATACAACGTAATCTCAATTTTCTAGTTAGTTTATTAATCATTCGTTTTACGGGCACCATTCATTTTATTTTTATTTAAATGCAATCACTGATAGTGTTAGTAATTTCTTTTAAATATGTGTTATGTCTGATAACGTAATAAATAAAGATTTTAGTTATATTAAAAAATATAAAAGTATAAAAAATCAGTAAGCTTCTCGCTTATAACTCGTGCACACAATTTTGATAAGATGTATACTTTTGTAGATGTTGTTTATCGATGTTTTTACAAATAATAAAGCGAAACTAAGCACAGCCTACAACCTAATTCGGTTTTCTGATAGCGTATTATAATTAACTTCCCAAACAAGAAAACACTTTATAAATTACTGTCGAGAACGAAATTTTTTATACACAGATTCCATTAGTATTTTTTACAGTTACCATGTACATTGAATTCGAAATTACTAATTTCAGATTGGTACTAAGCTTAAATAATGTAATATTACGAATGTGATTTTTAAACATTTAATTTTATACTAAGCTCATTGATAGGCCGCTATCTATCGCTTTACACACGCTAAGTCGCGTTCGCTAGTTCGGTGTGGCCCTTTCTAACACCATTTAGTTATCTCCTGCTAAGGCACTGTCCAGATGTAATACTTTTCTGCAATATAATCAATTTAGAGAAAAACCGCAACTTTTCATAATTTCTCCAAATTAATCATATCACACACTTATTATTAAAATAAACTGAGAATCAGACGTAATAATCAAACCAAATAAACAATCCATAACATAAAAAACTGAAGCGTAAAACTCTTTTCTATTCATATTCAACACATCCTCCACGCGAAAACTGAACAAAGCGAACTTTCTACTTAATTTGTATCAACCGATTTTCAATCGCCAATCTGGACAAGGCCTTAGATTACTATTAAATATTTTATTTACAATGGGAACGAAAGTGAGATACTTATGAATAACGGACATGCACTTAAAACTAACACGCCATGCCTACGGTCAATGTTGACTATACGATGAGTATTGCCGAATATTGCACAAACAAAATCATATAGTGGTGACAATCACTAATAAATTACTTACTTATTTACCACATCCTACATAACGACTCTATGGCAGCATCAGGAGCATGTACCTTTTGAATTTACAAGTATAAACTTAAAATTTCATTTTTCATATCTCAGAAAGAATAAAAAAACTCATACATAGAACTGATGCAACCTATAGATATATCCAGCATTGTGTAGCATGTATTATGGTAAATGTGTTTTAGACAAATAAATATTCCAATCAGTTCGTTGAAGCCTAATTTAAATTAACCTTAATTATAAATTATTGAATAGTTGTCGAAATGATATGAAGAAAAGGCAATAAGCAATTTGTTTTGTTACAAAGACATTCGCAATAGACGACCACGCAGTCATGAAACCTCGAAAATATTTACATTGGGATAGAGTGCTGTGTTCCACTGCGGCGCTCATGTAGCTAAGCAGATGTGCAACATCGACGGTCGCCCTTAAACGTCACCGTGGAAAGCAGAACTGATACTATCTTGTCTAAGTACCACGCACTCATGGACTTCTAATTAATTTCTGTTGTGTCTAAGTTATTGAATTATACTGTAATACATCTACATACCGTACGCGCTAACACAAAGTTATAGTCTGCAACGCATCATCATAATTATGTCTAAATGCATGGTCATCGATCACGGACAGCCTCCACTAAATTATTACATTACATTCCACTTTATAAGCTTATCTCAATTTCTGTATTTCATACACATTAATCTACTCTACATCTGTTTTGACAACTTCTAACGACAGATGGCAGTAACGCTTTTTTATGGTAATCGTTATGTAATGGCACAAAGCTCTCATTTTGTCACTTATCTCGAATTCTGCTCATTTTACTATCAGGTTATGATATCTCACTTACTTGTACTTGAATATGCCCTAAAGTTTGTGACAAGCTCTCCATAAAATAAGCAGAACAGAGGTAATATATCAATCTATGCTCTTGTGTATCAGAATTGTGAGTGTTAGTGTCTCGCATGGTGATCTGAGATACATGTCAGTATCAGTAATTAATGCCCATTTTTATGCAGTAACTTTAATTTGTAATCAATCTTTGGTTAAATACGAACCATGATCTGATTATGTATAATTTGGTATAATTGATTGGCCACTAGTGCTGCCTTAGCACTGTTTTAATATTATGTTATGTCATCGGTGAAAACAACAATCAAGTCAATAGGGTCGGTGCCTCCCTGCTGAGTAGTGGTGAGGCCACTAATACTCGGATAAAATGTAGAAGATAATATATGTATGACTTCTGTTCAAGTTAGAATGTGACAGAAGGCGGAGCAGGGAGCGACACTCGCACAGTGAGTGTGACAACACTTGAGGACAAGTGTGGATGTGATCTACTGCTTTGTTGTATTGCAGAAATGATATGCTAACGAAAGAATGTGATGATTTTCGTGATTATGAAGCGTACAGAAATAAACATACGTAACTTATTTTCAAAAATTAAACAATTAATTCGTGAAAATTAATGAGATTCCATATGAGGCACAAAGTAAAACAGTAACTTTAACAAAAATATATATGCTATACTATAATAAAATTTACTTGTGCACAGCATAATGCACAATTCATATACCTTAGAATAACTTTAAGTTAATCATTGAGCTTTCCATTTATACAAATAAATAATATATGTAATAATAAACTACATCATGATAGAGATAAAATATTGATTTAAAAATATACAGACACAATATCAGTAGTTTAACTATACAGGAGATTTTATACTTGTTCTATTGTAATGTAGTTCATTTACTCATTGTCCTTACTTCTTTTTAGCCTTATTAGCCTTAGTTCCAGCATTCTTATTTTTAGGCTTAGTGTCTATTTTTTTCTTACGCGGTAAGTTCTTATTGTTGTCCTTGGTACACTTGCTGCCGGCACCGCGCGGCTTGTATCACCTCACTTCACAGTGTTTATTGTTGTTCACGGGCACAGACGCGCGCGCGTCGCCTTCCGCCTCCTTCATCACGTAACCCGAGCCCTCGGAGCTGCGAGCTAGTTTTAACCGGATGGGCGTGACCTTGTCTGTGCGCACCTTGCGCATGGCCGACGATGACTCGGAGTAGGAGGGCGGGTCGATGGCCAGCGGGTCGGGCGCCGACGGGTCGTACTCGAAGGGGTCGATGGGCGGCTCGCGAGCGCCCGGGGCCGCCAGCGGGCCGGCTGCACCCGCGCTCGGGGCCGCACTCGTGGATGCGCTGGCCACCGCGCTCTCGCCCATCTCTTCTTCCTTGGTGCGCTTTATTTTTATTATCAACTTTGTAGCACTATCACTTTCACTATTCACCACTTGTAGTTTTTCAGCTTTTTTGTCCTTCTTCTTCTTACGTTTCTCACTCTTTTCACTTTTAGGCTTCTTAATAGGCTTCTCATCTTCCTCGAAGTCGGCCATTACCATTTTTCTGTACTTCATGCTCTCGCGACGCAGGTCTTCCAGGCTCGGTTTATTCGCTATGATCCTCTTTTTCGGAGGGCGGTAGATGGTGTTGCCGGAAGTCTCGTCGGGCGCAGTGGGCGCGGGGGCCGGTACTTGTTGTACTGTGTTGCTACCGAGCTTGATTTTCAGTTTGGGAGCGAGTGGAGACGTAGCGTTCGCTCGGTTCGGCTTGGCGGTCGTGCGGCCGCGCCGCTTGTGTGTTTGTTGCCCTGACGTGCCCGCTATCGAAGACAGTTTCACATCGTCAGACGGATCGACGTCATCATTCATGCTAACCTCTAAATGCCTCAACTCTCTCGATAGGCCACTCGTAGTTTTGCGCTTGGTTTTCTTCTCCACAGGGCTATCACTGATCTTGTAGTCCTCGCGTGTGGGAATGCTCGTCATGGAAGCGACGGCTTTCGGGATTGTGATAACGGCGCGCGTGAGAGGAGACGGCTGCGGTAGCGTTGGCACGGCGCCGATGTTAGCGTTGTGGTTGGGGTCGTCCATGTTCATGTCCTGCGTCCAGTACTGGCGCAACAGCTCCTTCTTGCGCATACGGCGCAGGTTGGTGGAGCCGGCGGTGGTGGCGGCCGCGGCGGCGCTGGCCGGGGTCATCACGCTGGTGCTGGCCTCGTGCACGGGCGCCATTGGTGGTGGCGGTACTACTTCGCTCACCGTGCGGGAAGAACTCGCTGAGTAGTTGGCGTCCAAGAATGGACCTTTTATTTTAACTTTCAGTTGATTTCTGGAATCCGACAATGATACCTTTGGTAATTGGGGAACAAATATTTCTTTAGGGGGTGGTGCTGGCTCAGTGGGTTGGTGGGTCGGTGAACCTGTCTGTGAATTACTAGCCATTAATGCCGAGTGAAGTTGTTTCTCGACCTCTTCGTCAATTTCAGGCAGATGCTGGTCAGCCGTGCCACTAGCAAATGCCAACAAATGGTAAGCGTTTTCAGTCGTAGGCGCAGGATTTTCAAAAGGTTGATAAGTGCGCATATCGACTGGGCCGGGTAAGACTGGCGCGACTTGTGAGAAGCCTGGCCCGCTTTCCGAGCCCGCTGGCGATGAGTTAGCATCAGTTTGCTCGGGAGATACAGGAGGTTTAACATCTTTAGCGTCTGACGCCGGAGGTTTTTTGGTCGGAGGAGGAGTGAGGGCGCGAGGAGATTGAGAGGCGTCCTTGTATGAGTGCTCAGATTTCCTATCGTCACGGACGTCAATGGATTTTTGTTTTTCACGAAGAGCTTTTAAATCGACACCATCATTGGCGATTTCTTCATCGAAGTCGTAAACTGTGCCGACAAGTTTGCTTTGAATAGAGTTGCCGGTGTAGTCGACGGGGAAGCCTTGTCCGCGGCTCTTAGAGCGGCCGCGCCCGCGCTGGCTTCTGTTGCTGCGGTTGCTGGCACGCTTGGTGCCCTTCGGCGCGTCACTCTGCTTAGGCGATATCCCGGGGCTCTTGCCTGGAGACTTGACAGGAAACTTAGTAGCCGCTTTGCTCAATTTTGGAGGAGATTTAGATTCCTGAGGATGTAGGCTCGTTATAGTTTCGTTGCTGTCGTTCGACATTTTAGTTGTAGCTTTGTTGCTATTAGTATCATAAGAATCTACACTTATACTGGGACTAGATACAACGTGTATGATCTTGTCACTTCCTGACGCGTCATAATCGCCTGAATCTCGCGGCGAATCTAAAGGTTTCGGCGTGGGCGGAGCGATCATTGCTGTAGTGAGTGCAATATTCTGTGATGAAGAAGTGAAAGCTGCACTATAGAAGGCAGGCTTGAGCGGCAGCGGCATATTGGCGGAGTAGGGCACGCCGTAGAGCGGACCGGGCGACGGAAGCGGTAGTGCCGACGCACCCGCGAACAACGGCAGCGAGCTCAGGAACGGCGACGCTTCGGCCGGGTACGTGGTGTACTGGTTGAGCGGCATGGACGGCTCCACGGGCCGCGAGTACGCCGGGATGGGCGGGTACGTGTCGATGTCCGGCATCAAGTTGCTCTGTCGCAGATGGTCAGCCGCGGTCATACGAGACTTCAGTGCGTTCCTGTGAGAGCGCACGGACGCTTCAGAGTTAGTGCTAGAAGCAGACGATCGTCTCGTCGTTATCTTGCTCTCGCGCCATTTCTCTTGGCTTACATACTGTGGTGAAGATATCGTAGCACAATCTGAGTGGATCATTTCATTATTCTCGTAGTTTTGGTTATCATGTACCAGTTCTACGTCATTACTGTGCGCGGAATGATCGACTACAGATAAAGACTGTGAATCGTCGCTTTGTTTGGATATCGAAATAGTCTCGGTTACTTCCGATTCGGACTGGACTGATTGCACATTGATGGGCTCTTTGGCGTCTTCTGTATATGAGTTGGAATGGTCGTATTTCTGATCATTGGCAGCCTGGCTCTGCGTATCTAATTGGGACACTGACACCGGTACATTTATCCACTTCTCGTTACTCGACATAGCAATAGGTTGGAACTCTTTAGCATCCATTGCTGTATCTCCCGATGGCAAGTCTCTTTCAATAGAGCTAGTGATTCGTGGGATATGGTTGCCAGGCGGCCGCGACTCTTTCGGAGACGTGCGCTCGGCAGGAGTGTGTTTCTTGGAAGTCGGACTGTTCTCTTCTGCCTTCACCAAGTTGCAAGGAGCGTTGGCATCGGTGTCTTTATGATCATTGTCGTCGGTCACCACTATCGGTTCTTCTTGATCAGGATTCTCGGGCGGCACCTTCTTGGTACTGAGTCTAAATCTAAGTCGTTCCACCAAGTTCTGTGTCTCCTGCACACCTTGCTTAGGATCTTCTTTAAAGAAAAATTCAGGATATGTCGCAAACGGTTTGATGATATCGTCGTGATTGAACCCATCATCGACGGCCATCATTTCAAAGTCTAAGAACTCATTATCTTTGGACTGCGGCGAGAACATGGATCTGTTGGGATACGGGTTCACGGCCGAAGGTATCTTAGCGCTCTTGGAGATCTCGACGCCCTGCACGTGACTGGCGTCTTGCGTTATGAACTTCTTCTCCGCGGAACGCTTCCTCATGTTCCGCGTCACGTTCTCAGCTTCCATGTGCTCTATAGTTATTGTTCTCGCATCCATAGGTGTCTTCGGTGACTTGATCATAGTATTTTCATTGAGATTAGCTTGTATTTTGTTTATAATTTTGACGCTACTCTTTTCGGCGTAATCAGAGTCCATGGATTTATCGTCAATGTATTTCTCGTTGCCACCCGGTTTCTCTACTGGCGGCGGGATGGCGTTCGGGCTCGGAGCCTTCGGTAGCCAATGTTTGTCATTGTCATGATAGTCTGTGTTGAGGTGAAGCGGACTCTTTTTGTCAAGAACTTCTACTGGAGGTATCTCTATCTCAACCCTCGCTTGGGGAGTCTTCTTCTTGGGCGACGTGGCGGTGCGGTCGGTGCTCGCCACGCTGAGCCGCCGGTCTTTTTTGGCAGGTTCGCGAGTCTCGGTGGTGGTGGAGCGTTCTTTGGGCGCTTTTTCTTTCACGCTCATCCGTCTTGTCGCCAATGATTTTTGTTTGGGCTCACTAGTTTTCTTAGGGCTCACTTTCGGTGGTTGTGGGGGTACTTCAATTTCAATAGTCTTATTGACCTTCTCTTTGTCGTCATTAGACTCGCTTCGCTTCTTAATCTTGCTTGTTTTTGCTTTGACATTGTTCTTGGGTATGTCGATCGCGACCTCGATCTTGACCGGCTCTTTGACTTCTTCTTTGACCTCTTCCTTCACCTCCTCGTCCTCTTTCCGTTCCGTAGGTGGAAGTTCACTGGACTGGCTGCTCTCTTTGGGAGTCTTGTTAGGTCCAGCGGTGACGGGGTCGTCCTTAGATAATTTTCTGGGTCGGGCATCAGACTTATTAGGCATATTTCCGCCTGAAGTAGTGCTTCTGGTCCGAGCACGTGTGGCAGCGCGCGCATCACTGGGTCGGCTAGGTTCCTCTCCTTCAGGAGTCGGTGATGGTACCCTACACTCGGACCGCCGTTCGGAAGTTTTAAGCTTCTTATCTGGCGGGGCTTTGCGTGGGGACGCATCAGTGGACACACTCTTGCCTTTTCGCCTTCGCCTTGGTCGTTTAGGATATGGGCTTCCGGATCGGGATCCATCGGACACTTTAGAGCTGTCAGAATCACTCGAGGCACTAGTCGAAGACAGCGGTCTTGACACCCTGTCGAGAAAGGGCAAGTCCACAGTAGGTCTAGAGCCGGGAGGTGAGAACATTGACGGCTGACGTGTCGTGGTGGCGGGTTTGATCTCGCGAGCCTTAGCCGAGGGCTTAAGGCCGGGCTTGTCAGTCTCCTCCTCTGAGCTGGACGACGAAGAGTAGCTGCTGCTACTTGAGTTGGACGAGGAGCTCGAGCTTTCTTTCTGTGCTGACTTGGAGCTTTTAGCTTCCTCTTTATCTTTCTTAGGAGACGACTTGCTTTGACTAGTCTCAGGCTTTTCATCTTTCTTTTTGTCGTTATCGTTCTCGACAGCTGGTGCCTTGGTGCCCAATCCACTCTTGATGTGAGCAGCTGCTTTCTTGGCAGCTTGTCTTTGTGGAACATATGAAATAGGCTCCTTTTCTGCTTCCTTAGATTTCTTCCTGCTGACTTTTGACGAATGCGCATCTTTTATTTCTTTGCCCTTAGCTTTCTGCGGTTTCACAGCTGGTTTAGACTTGGTATCATCACCACTCGTAGGTTTCTGATCTCGCGTCTCAGGAACCGGATCATCTTTCTTGACCACTGTGGTGGAACGCATGTTTTCTGAAGCCTTCTTAGCCGCTTGTCTTTGAGGAACTATAAGTTCCGACGGGTGATCTTTTTGTTTAGAAACTTTGATGTTCTCTTTATTCTTAGCTTCATCATCAGACTCTGCTTTGGCAGGTGGCACCTTTTTGTCCTTGTTCGATGGTTTCCTGCCCCTCTTCTTTGGAGCAGGCTTAGGATCTTCTTTCGGTTCTTTCTTTTCAGGTTGAGTTGGAATAAATTCTTTCATAGCTGCCTTTGTTCTCGGCAGAGATTGTTGTGAGTCATTGCCACTAGGAGACTTTTCCGGTTTGACTTTTTCTTTGTCTGATTTTGACTTTTCAGTTGTAACTTTTTCAGACTTTACCTCGGTCTTGTTGTCTTCGCTGCTATCCGAGTATATGTCTATCGGGAACTTGCTGTTCCTCATCGTTGGCCTAATTGGCATAAGATCATCACTGTCTGTACCAGACTGGCCCATCTTTCCAGCCGTCATTTCTTTTTCCATCTGTTGCAATGTCTTACTGCGAGATCGATCCTTTTTCAGTCTTGTATTTAAAGACTCATCATCACTGCTACTATCGATGAGTGGCTTAGACTGCGGCACCTTTTTCTTCTTCCTTTCAGTCTTTTTAGGAGATCTCTTCCCTTTACCTTTCGGAGATACCTTTTTCTTTGGTGAGGTTCCAGCTCTTCTGCCCTCATCATCGGTGCTGGAGCCGATGGCCTTGCGGAATCTACTTGTACGCGGCATCTCAGGCGCACTTTCTTCGCTCGATAGCCCGCTGTATATGCTGCCACTGCGGCGCGCTCCGTTCACGTAATGTTTCTTGTACGGATTCGATGATTTTCCTCCCTTCACTAGGCCGTTGTGATTCTTTTTCTTTTCGTCACCAGATTCCGGGGGTGCGATTCGAGCTAGCAACTCTTCGAAATCATTTTTATGATCCGGGGCATTATCATGAGAATAAAGTCTATCATATATTGAAGGTCCGTGATTAGCCTCAATGATGGCAGCCAACTCCTGTGCAGGAATGTCGCTACCGGCCGCTGAGAGCACAGCCACCTGTTTGTGAAACGTTTGCTCTCGCATACGAAAGAACGATCGGGAGAGCTTCTCCCTTCTGCTCACCATGTAGCACAGATTGCGAACTCTCTCCAGGTCCTGGCGGAGCTGCACAAACATCTTCAGCTTGTCGATGTCAGCCTGCTCCTGGCGGTGCGTCAACACCTCGGTGTCGTCTGACTTGGGCGGCAGCAGGGGCTGGTTCTTCCCTGATCGCCTCTTCAGTTTCCAGTAGTTGTAAATATAATTTATCGCGTCTTGGTCGACGTCGAGCAGGTGTGTACTAATATCCTTGACGCTCACATGCTTATCGAATTCCCTCTCAATCTCGTGCAAGCGAGCGGCTCGAGCTTGCGTCTTCTCCTCCGACGTCATATCTTTCCTACGCTTTCGTTTTACCTCTTCCTCCTCCTCCCCTTCCCCTGACCCGGACACTTTTTCTTTTTTAGAATTAACACTATGCTTTTGGCAATAGGAACGTAGTTTTACACCGTCGTCAGCGTTTTCGTCTTCGATAATAGCGCGCATTTCCAAACCATGTTTAAAAGCGCACGTAACATGGTAGGCAGTTTTACAAGTTTTTACAGAACATTGAATACAAGCGCCTTTGCGGTTGCGACACAATACACAGTTGAGGGCCCAACGGGAACCCGGAATAGCGGATATCTTAGTGATAGGTTCCATGATCTCCGCGCAGCCGATGGAGACCTCGGGGATCCATAGCACGCAGCTCACGTGCGCCCACTTGTGCCCCGATGGCGTGCACTTCATGGCACCACCATTGTTGGGGCACAGCACGCAGCTCGGCCGGACTCCATCTCCACATGGCCGACATAGCCATTGACCTGCAATCGAAAAGAGACAAAATTAGCAATATTAACTATTCATCTGAGCTGACATAATATCATTATTAAAAGCAAATAAACAAAAGAAATGCGTGTGATAGCACTTACCTTCAGGAATTACTGTGATGCCATAGCAAGCCTGGTGCACGCAAATGTTGCACGAGTCGCAAAATACCATCTCATTGCCATCTTCCGAATCAGGAGATCGACAAACATCACAGATGACATTTTCATCGTACTCGATTCCAAGGCCTTCTTCTGACTTCACAATAGCCTGGATTTTATCCCAACTCCGAATCTATAAATAACGTATTCAAATAAGCTATTTGTGTGTACTGCGTAGTTAACATTCATATTAAACCATTTATTTGAAAGAAAACTTTAAAATGTCGGTTCAAGGACATGGGTTACGCTATTATCATTTAGAAATGACGATAATGGATTACGAGACGATAGTCTTACGTGTACTATATATTATGTACTTTCATATTTGCAACAGCTCCAATATTAGATCACATTCAAGCACTAGGCTTGACTGCGATCCCACCTGAAGGTAAGCAGTGATGCAATAGTTGATGGTGAGGCGCTCTAGTTTATTAAGAGCCTATTCACTCTAACCTAGTTTCTAAAACACCGAGGCGTCAAGGCGCCAAGACTTCCCATACAAGCGTAGTAGGGAGCATACCCATAGGGGTAAATTGTGATGATCACTTAGTCAAAACTGTCTCGGGCCTGTCATGTATAGACATGACAGGCCCGAGACAGTCAGACACTAAAATTATAACGGCTGTTTATGAACCTCGCACATAACGCGGGCACGAATACTATAAGTATTAGTCTGTAGACGTTTAGGCACAGTTATCCCGCGTTGTCTTCTAATTTACATTTTCATGTTTCAGCACGGTTCATGTGACATTTAATAATGTTACAATTTATTGGTATTACAGCAAAAAAAAAATAGAATAATTTGTGTTTTTAATGCGTATGGTGAGGCACAATTGGCAACTCGGCCATAGCAACACTTGCAAAGAAATTCATAATTTTATTATAATACATAATATAGAACCAGGCACAGGTTGTATTATTTCGACACGATTTCACTTTCATAAATTTTGCCGCAATGATCATGTTTAAATGATTGTTACATTAAATACATAGTACAGTCGCTGTGCACACAAATAATAAGTATGATCTTTGGCTAAATGCTGCAAATAAGCCGTGAACGGAGTCGCAACAACAGCTAGGGTAAAATAATTCTATGACTGCTTGACCGACACCAACCAACCATCTACCAATCAAATTAGAACCAACAATTCATACTGATTTATATTGTTCTTGGAAGTTGAAAATGAGTACAGGGAGTAATCTCCCTGTACTCATTTTAGAGGAGTCGAGTCCTTAAGAAACACCAAAAAGGCACTTCCATTTTTCAAAATTTCTAAAAATACACCGCACTGAATTACACAAAAGAAATAATGGTAAACCTAAATACATGTCCCAACAGTTTCACCGTGAGATATTTGCTCATGCAGTGTATTTTCAGAAATATTGAATACTGTAAGAGGTGTTTCTTAAGGACACTCCCCTTAAAGTTTTTTTTAATCACTCTTTAGAATGACTGAAATTCAGAAGATTTGCGCGCATCATTAGGTCTCAATATGTAATTATGTAGAATATAATATAATATGTGGGTCCGAAAGTAGCCGTAGTACTGCGAGTACTCCGACTTGTGGGTCGATTCTAGCCTAGATCCGAACTGTCAGTCTAAATTCAGAACATCTTCAATTCAGATCGGTCTAGAGTTTCGAACTAGGATTCGGATTGCATGTAGTGTGAAACTGCTTTACAATGGTTTAAATTCAGATGCGAAAAATTCGCCAGCGTCAGCTAATTTAACATAGTCATAAAATGTATGGAGCTATTTTATGGTTTTTAGGTTATTATTGGACTTGTTTGACATAAATGAGCATGGCAGTTGAGAGTTTGTCATGCTCACTCAAATGTCTCACTGATGGTGGCGCGTGTGTTGGATCATTCGGTTCCCTTTATAATGGTTGAGCTGAGTGGTACTAATATTCGCGTCAGGTCCGTGAACGGGCGCTGTCAGTTGAGACTGGTCATCTCTTAGCTGCCAGTTGCTATTTTAATATCTATATTTAGTTTTTATTTTTAATTTATTGACATTGTTCTCACATGATAGCGACAAGAAACATGTAACAGAGATATTTGTAATTGCAAAACACGATTGAAAAGAGTGTCCATGGAGTTTCTTGCACATTCTTCTCCATAGAGATCTACGCTTTGGAATGTGCAATTAGCATAATTTTTTTCTGACAGACTGACTTCTTGACATTTCAAAAGTGCCTGTAAATGGTTTATTTGAAATAAATGCTTTGAATTTGAATTTGAAATTTGAATTTGAATTTGTATTATTTTTGTAGAAATAACTGTAGAGAAAATCGTTTATTATTTCTTACCCAGCAGGGTCAGAAATTTTTTTTTTTTTTATCGGAGTCTAAGTTTTCCCAAAATCGTAAAAAAAAAGTTGTGACGTAACAACAAATTTTCTCTTTTCAGATTTATTCCTATACTTGTGTACCTTGTTTTATGCAAAAAATTCAGGATTCTGGATCAACGGGAAGTACTCTAGAATTTTGGTTCCCTTCAGTGTCAAAATATACGTTTTTTGCGACATAAATTGCCATATCTTTTTTTTTTCATTAACTTAGAAACATGAATTTTTCAGTTTCAAGGGAACGCAGACCGAATTATATAGTTTTAAATTTAACTCGATACGTCCACTCGTTGCTGAGATAAACGGTCTCGACAGACAGACAGACGGACGAACAACAAAGTGATCCTATAAGGATTCCGTATTTTTCCTTTTCAGGTACGGATCTTAAAAATGATCAATGGATAATGGATATTTCTAATCAATATAGAACGCTTTACATTCACCCTGTATGGTCTAGCTAATGTTGATTTTTAAATTGGGCGACAATGACACTATCCTGGCGGCTTTTTGTTTGATTTGAAATTGAAATTTTGAATATATGCATGTTTCAAAAATAGGTGTTATCTTGTCCCATATAAATCCTCGTAGGTACTTAGATCTTTGTTTGATTGAATAAATTTCTTCTCACAAAATTCACAAAAAGTATGTTTTAAAACTTCAAATATAAATTAGCCATAAAATCAACTGATTTATGTCAAACTATTTAGCCACCTAAATATTAATTTATTTTAATTTTATATCCATTCATTCACAATGAAAATTTGTATTTAAATTTGTTCTTTCTTATTGTTTTATACAATGCTTAAAACTTGTTTTAATCTGTGATTTTAAACATGTGATAAAAACACGGTTTAAAAAACTGTTTTAAAACAACTTCTTTTAATCATGCCAACCCTGCCCATGAGCATGAGCCATGAACAAAAAATATTTTTAAAGTTTATTTGTAACAACTCGATTTTTTGTTGGTTAAATTGACACTTTCACCACTCTCTAAAAAAATTAAGTTTTTAGTTCATTTCAAGCTTGTCACAAAATTATTTTTGTCACTCTTGTGTGGCGAAAGAACATGCCCAAATGAGTTACGGTCTTTATATACATAAATAGAACGTAGTTGCATAACTAACATAAGATGTACTAATTACTTAATTCACGGAAATATCAACGAACAACGCGTCTGCACTTCGAGCACGTACGATTTAAGCTCAAACTTGGAACAGCTTACGTGGTTCCCGTCCGTCACTAAGTACTCAAGACAACCTCGAGTAAACTACTGCAACTACGTCTGAATATCCCGAAATACGTAATTTGTTAACCAAGAGTGGGGAAGATCCTGTTTCACGGTGTATAATTCCCCCATAATAGTGTAATAATATCAAGCCCTTCAAAAACATGATCGTGCAAACGTCTACAACATTAATGTAAATCTTAATTCTTCGACGATAAGTGTCAAAATTGAAGAGAGACATGAAATAGGTAAACAATATTTAGTGAATTTTACAAAGACAACTCTATACAATTATCTCATTGTTTGCATTACATAAGAGGGAATTGGGGATCGTGAGGGCACAAAGGTACCTCTTTTAAATTGTTGGTTACTGAGATAATTTGTTCTAGGGGCTTGGATAAAATTGTGAACGAATGGTAATAGATAAAAGTAAGTTAAGGTAATAGTAGGTTCATAGATATCTGTTCCTATAGCCAGCGTATAATTGCAAAAACCTTATAATTATTATTTAAAATACAAATTAAAATTAATTGCCACCTGTATGAAAATACAACAACACTCTTTGTAGTAATGAGTGGCTCGACCGATTTCGTTTTTTTTTTTGTTTTCCTACATGTTAGGCTAAGTTGAAATTTTATCGAACTTGTACAAAGACGTGATATTATGTCGTTAGTTTAAAATATGTTTACTGATTCGGATGACTTAGGTCATACCAGTGAAACTCCCATCAAAATCGGTCCTGTCCTTTCGGAGATTAGCCGAATCAAACTAACAGGCAGACAAAACTTTAAAACCTTACTTTCATCTGTATTTAATGAATAAAAAATGTTAATTTGGTATTACAGACCTACACTTCAATTTTTTATCTGTATAGATTACTGTGTTTCTTGATAGCTATAACCTAGGGGTTTTTAAGTCAAGAGTTAATAGCTTACTTCTAGGCAAGCGTGCTCTATCGTCGGCCACCTAATCGCTTACCATCAGGTGAAATGGTGGTCAAACGTGAACATAATAATAAAAAAAAAAAACTATTTTATGGTCCGAGTGGAACCTCATAAAGGATTATTGTTTTTTTTATAGCGAGCCCTAATTTCTTTTCATCTTTTGTGACACAGAATGTAGTTTCTTATTACGTGCGTATGATAAAAGGTGGACAATTACCGTTGGAGTTTTATTCAGAAATCAAAAGCATCTTATAAGATTCCTATGAGAAATGTTTCTGTACGTTTTTATTTATTGTTATGCAAACAAGGTTGCTGGGGTGTCCTCGGCGCCCGGTTTCTTGAACATTGACATACTACCCGTGGCCCCACACTTCACAGCAGCTGAAACCACCTCTGCAGGACATGCGAGCTGCATCGACCATTGCACAAACAGATGATCCAATTTAAAAGAGAAAGAAATAATCTGTATATCTAAAGAAAGTTTTTTATGCGTTAATACTTATATAGGGCCGTTCTGCTTCTGAAAGGAAGACTCGGCCCTGGTATGTAAGTCAACGAAGGAACAGGAGTGGGCGCTTTTAGTCAAATTTAGTCTGACACACCCTCACGCTCCACCCAAGAGCGGGGGATGTCATTGGATGATTTTCCTACCGAAAAAAAAAGTTGTTTAAGTATTTTAGATTATTACAACTGACCTGTCGAACTTTCTTCTCTCATATAGAGTACCAAAGAAATATCGCGATTGATAAATGGAGCGTGAGGGTAGACATACTAATGATGTAGTATACTGACACGAATCTATAATTTTACAACTTTACAAATAAACCATGTGGTTGATGTTACTTATTAGGAAAGTTTCACCACTAAAAATTATTGTTTAAAATCCATATTATTATAACTGTTATAATATTATTATTTTCTGAAAAACATGCACGAGCTTGTTCCACATTCTATAACACTTTTTAGTTTTAATTCAAAATCGAGATGCAAATCAAAGTCCTTGAAGTTCCACTCTTCGCTCGAATCCCACTGTCCTTGATAGCATCGCTGCGTTGTAAAGGAACCCCTTTAGCTTGCAATACGTATTAATCAAAATCCGACAGCTGCTTCAAAAGCCAGACTGCGAGTAACAGTTTCAATGGAGTATTTTTTAAATCCAACATCGCAAAATTCATTAAAAAAAATAGTGGTATTAAAAGTCCCCTTGAACTCAAGGGGACTTAATACCAGTATTTTTATGCAAAGAACAACTGTTCTTTGTGATAAACACGTGGCGGAATTGGCGAGTAGGTAAAGACAACGTTCGCGTTCCGCACCGGTAGGTTTAAGCGCGGAGCTCGCGAGCTCCACTCTCGGGTACAAAGATACACTACTAACTGCATGTGCAATTGTGCACACTAGCATACGGTAACTTGGCTACGATCCCTCTCAACGATACACACGTGTACGCAGGTCTTATAGCCACACGAAATATTATGGGTCTGAATTGATGCACTAAGGGCTCAAGTCTGTTGGTTTGACGGTCATTTTCGTAATTGCGTTTTACCGATAGCGTACACTGACACTCCATTACAAATGTTTCTTTTATTTTTACCAAATGTTTAAAACTGGCGATAGTATTTCGGCGAATATTTCTGTAAATGTCTTTTTGCTGATGTTAATACCAATCGGCAAAGAAAAAGTTAAACATTATGAAGCAAATTATAAGGAAAGATCACGGTTAACAGGCTACTAGCTCATCGCGAAATCAAAAACATTGTGAGGGGTTCATCTAATAATTTCTCCCGCTCTAGAGTTTAGCTTGAGGTCGTGTTGAGACGACACCTGTGTCCCCATAATTGTGATCCCGCCAACCTGCGGGATTGAAGTCAGCAATCCCGCGGGATTTGCGGGACTGGGATTTTTAATTTCATTTTTTGTCTTAAGTAGTAATAAACATAAAAACCGGTCAAGTGCGAGTCTGAATTGCACACTGAGAGTTTCTTATAAATTTTCCTACCTAAGTAAATAGTTCGATTCCCGTATCGACCTTCCAAGATGTCCCGAATCGAAAAAAAAATATTATTTTGTAATGTAAGTACTTTAACGATTAACTATAACGGGCTGACCTGCTCTTTGAGATTTAAGTCCCTAAAAAATAAAGAGAGGAAAAAGACTACTTACCGATTTTCAGACTTTTTCTATACCTACTTGTGCTTCGAGATCTTACTTCTTGCCAAATTTCAGGATATAGGTCAACCGGAAATTCCATGTAGGTGACATTAATTTTACCAAGCGTTTCTGAGAAAAAGGGTCTTTACAAACGGACAATAGAATTATCATAGGAAGGTTCCATTTTTACCAACTGAGGTTCAAACGAAACCGAAAAATTAAATAAAGATAGTTTAATTTCAAAATATATTATCAATTATTTATGAGAATGATTACTCATTGTTTAATAAAATTAAATATAATGATGTTTTAAAGATATAAATAACCTGCTGCTTTTATGGAACAATATAACAAAATATTTAACGTATCTTCATCTTACGAAGGTAAATTCACGTGCTGTGGGGAATCCCTGCTCATAGAGTAACTAAACTGACACTGATTACGTTCTGTTCCACTTGCGATACCGGACTCTCACACAACACAAAATAGAAATACAAAATGTATTTAGCTGCAAGGTTTAAATTCTACAAAAAATGTCACGAGTTCTATGTAACTATGTAAAGTTATTTTACCACTTATTAATGAGAATGTGCTGGGTCTAATAAATATTCAAAACGGTGGTGCGTCGACTGAATCCAATATTCTTTTAAAAAAACTTCAAACCCGCAGACGTGCGGCACCCCGCACGAGTAATCCCGCATTTCTGATCCCGCAGAAAAGGTGCGGGATCCCGCACCATTTTCCCTTTTTCTTAATCTTCCGCAACCTAAAGCTCATCTTAATTATATAAATCCGTTTAGTGGTTTGAAATACACGAGGTTATCATTAATGAAACATACACACCAACATACCAGATACGCGCGAAAAACATAACCCTTCTTGCAGTCGGGTAAAAATTATTTCATGTAATCAATTAGCATAGGTACCGAGGGAAAACTTCCAGAGAAGAACAGCGAATGTGAGTGCCACAAAATGACACTCCATTTATCAAGCGCAGAATTCACGAAAGTGAATTTCATTGCATGTCTAAAAGTTACAATTCGGACACATTGGTAACAAATCGGATTCCAGCCAGCAACTAAACAAAAGTAAGGCAAGCAATTATAGATGTTATACAGCGGACATCACGAGCAAGGTACAGGAATATTTAAAATAACTCTAATACCTAATTGACATCTTAGACACGTCGTAAGTGGGATCTAATGATGATAGTCTATAGGAAATAGCAGTTTTTCCAAATTTGACAATTCTAATAAATCACTAAATCGTATCTGTCTTGCTTCATCTGGAGTTATCAATAGCCTGCATAAGGCAGTGCTCAGCGTAGAGACTAGACAGTTTTAGAATAGCCGACAGGCCTCAGGTCAGTCCAGGAATATCCACCTTTGCCTACCAATAATATAGCAATGGCAAGATAAAATACAAATCGTTACCGTAGTAAAAAAATTAGTGACGAAAACTTCTACTGATTTATAAGTGACATCAACTTGACTCAGTGACTTTTCAATAGTAGTTACTAGACATTGGATCAATCATCCAATGATATGTCCACCAAACAAAGGGTAAGAGGTATTTAATAATGTAAAATATTTGTTACATTCGAGAGATGCACGCGGTAGGGAAACAACACAGAATATAAGCTGCCTTTATACTATGCGGAATAGTTACTTAGAATGCTTTGCACGTGTTGTTTTCACACCAGTCTAAACGCAGCTTAAATTCAGTTGTCGTACAAAAGTCACATCACTTTACATCAATACTTATATATACTGTGCCTTTATCCAAACGTTGTCACGTCCAAACTCAATTTAAACTAAAAAATCTCATAGAGATAAAAAACACTTTCCATTTTTCCGCATTATTTTAAATAATCCGGGGATTTTATTCGAGTAAAACGAACATTAAAACTAACATTAGCCAAATCGATCAATAAGAACTTCTTTACTATTAATGCCTGGCCTGTTGGTCCTGACTGCTATGCCGGAGGTCGTGGGTTCGATTCCCACTCAAGACAAAAGTTTATGTGATGAGCACGATCATTTGTTCTGTGTAATTTATCTATATATGTATGTATTTAGAAATATGTTTATCAGTTGTCTAGTACCCGTAATAAGCTCTGCTTAGCTTGGGACTAGACGGCGTTGTGTGATAGTTGTGGAATATTATATTAA
Source organism: Mythimna pallens (assembly GCA_961205895.1). Classification (NCBI taxonomy): domain Eukaryota; kingdom Metazoa; phylum Arthropoda; class Insecta; order Lepidoptera; family Noctuidae; genus Mythimna; species Mythimna pallens. The sequence goes on from OY540824.1 coordinate 6,932,421, forward strand.
TGTACACCCCCCATATAATAAACAGAAAAAGAAGGAAGAGAAAGAAATAGGTACAATGGTACAAACCACGTTACCCTGCATAAAGTTTAATATTGTGTTTTTATTAATTGGGACAAACAAACAAATGTACAATATATACTGTGATAAAGTGAAGTATATATTGAAATCCCCATCGACTGGAGTAAACAAAAAAAAAACTACATGTACACGAAATATCCCTCTGACAGACTCTCAATGTTCTAGAACTGAACTCAAAAGAATAGAGGAGTTCTGACGAAATGTATTTCAGTTTTAGATACAGGATTACAAAGCAAGATATAAACGAAGTGCATACCTATGTATTGGAAAGATTTGTTTTTTTTTTTTTCGAAAGTTCGCGACTGAAATGGACGCCGGCAGAAATACTTCCAGAGGGGTGCGTCTTCAGTTGTACAAAGCTGCATTCAGCAGTTATTAGTCAGAGAGAGATAGAGAGAGGAGGGAGATAATAGAGGTATAAATTTTTAACACCTCAAATAAGGTTCTCATTTATTGATTGATGCAGAAATGCTTGACAACCAAGAAAATGTAGTATGTGACAATGAGCGATGTGAGCTTTGTAATTTTAGCACACAGCCTCAATTATAAAATAGGAGTATTTCTGAAAAAAATTAGAACATATTCAATGCTTTATTGCAATCCATATGTATATATATATGTATATCCATACGGATGGTACAAATAACAATATTTATTTATTATAACACGTAGTTAATTTAAGGCACGTCTATTAGGAGGTCCAGCTGTTAACTCATATGTTAAAATAGCCTCTTTACCTAATTCCGCATGTCCTAGCACAAAAATTAAAGTGGTGACGTTAACAGATTCAAACGGTATGGCTGAGGTAGCAGTTTTAATTTGCTCTGAAATCGATGTGGTAACATTAGCAGATTCAGACGATATGGCTGAGGCACCAGCTACAACTCGCTCTGAAGTCGAAGTGTTAGCTTCATTTGATTATAATAATAATAATAATGAATAAACGAAATAATAATATTCCACAACTATCACACAACGCCGTCTAGTCCCAAGCTAAGCAGAGCTTGGGTTATGAGTACTAGTCAACTGATAAACATACTTACTTACATATTTCTAAATACATACTAGATAAATTACATCCAGACACAGAACAAATGATCGTGCTCATCACACAAACATTTATCCTGGGTGGGAATCGAACCCACGACCTCCGGCATAGCAGTCAGGGCCACTAACCACTAGACCAACAGGCCAGTCATTCAATCGCTAGTTGTTCCTCTGAAATTGTAGCGTTGTTGTCATTATGTAGCGTCGTTGAGGGCATCATGGGTGGGTGCGCGGTAGAGATACCGCGCTCTATTAGGATACACGAACGCGACGCGAAAGAACTAACATGTTTTTTTTTTTGTTATTTCACGAAACCAATTCTGGTATTTGTTCACAGAAATGATAAAAGTGTTGTTATTTTAACATCCTCCATGATTTTATCAGTCGCTTTAGTAAAATTAGAAGAGAGGAAGTGGACTAAGTAGCTATTCACAGAATTAAATAGTATTGTAAATCTAATGTGATACGTTTAATTAGGTGTATAATTATGTATGTACATCATTATAATATAATATTTTTGTAAAAGTACAAGTAAATTATGTCAGGTATTTTTGTTTATTTTGTGTCGTCATTAATATCAAATTATTCAAATTACATTTAAGCACCCCGCCTCGGTTAGGCTACATTCTCAATTAAAATAGTATAATATAATATGTATATCAATTTTTCTAATTCTGATCTGAATCTTTATTTCATTTCAAGCCAGGGGAATGCATTCTTGCCCCGTCCCCCTCCCTCGACCCATGATGAGAGATTTTAAAGTAATCCGAGTTACGGATGTAGGTCAGAGGATACTCATATGAGTTGCGTCCTTGTCCAAACGGGGCTAGCGATACTGTCAGCAAAGGAACATTAAAAAAAACCTACATCTAAAAAAAAAATTCGGTACCGTTTTTCAGCATTTCAGCCCTGTCCTTTGAGATCACTTAAAGTTTTCAAAACTTTTCGACCAATGTAGACCGAAAACAAATCTATGCCCGGAATATTTATGAAAGAGAAATGTTTTATATTCAAAATAACGAATGTAAAACAAACTATTTGCTTCCTATGATAGTTTATGAAGCAAATATTACGTTTTATTTTAGCTGTTACAGAGAGCTGACCTATATAGATAGTCCAGCCTTCTATGTTGCGAAAATTTGAGAAGTTAATAACAGTTTACTGGAACTACATGTGTACCAGGTACTAACCTGGTGTACTGGTTTACCTGGAATTCAAATATTACTATTTCCTCGAAACTCATATTTTGAAATTTTATTGAGACTACTCGCAATCCCGGAAAGTTTTTATTTATTACATAACTCGAAGTTTGTGGGCTACATGCTGCATCTGCCCTATTATTTATATTTTCTGCGTGCCCTACTTTATCCCTACCACTGGTCTTTTTGTATTATTGTCAAGTGAACAATGGTCCCTAGCCCTTCCGAATGGCTGTAAGCTCCGCCCTTTGGGCACTCCTCCCCATTGCTAAGCTCCCCTTTACAAGTTCACCCTCCCCTACCCCTCCAGCCGCCCGCAATAATTGTGTGTGCACCGAGTTCAGCTGTCAACAAGCTTTTTCGAATATTGTGCGTGCACCGAAAACGAGGATTCACTTAACATAATTATTGGTCCCGGTCGGAACGCACGATGAGTCCGCGTAAAATAAAACTTACAAACACATACGACACCGGTCTAAAGATTTATCTAAAAACCTTTATGTATTATAAAAACATTTATTTTGAAAACACTGTTGCAAAATTCTGTGAAATCCACTTTTATAACGTTAAGTTTTTGCTGTTAGAGCTGAACATTGTGCGAGTGATTTAAATCTTTGCTGTACCCGTTCGGGTCCATAATTGGCTTTCATTTTTTTAAATGTATTAACCTACTGATCTGAGATTTAAATATCTGTTGCGTCAGAACAGTATTGTTATCGAAAGTGCCTACAAGAAATGTCAATGTAATGTACATAACAGTAGCTACGATATAGATCAAGACTGCTGTCTGCTGTTGTGTTATTTGGCGTAGTGTTCAAAGAAGATTTACCAACGATATCATGTATCGGCCATTATACCCTGATCGATACCATCGCAAATGTCCGCTTTGAACCATGATTTAATGCATAACAGCATGGGTCCGTAAGCTTAACAACCATATTATCATGTACCGTTAATTGTTTTGTAGCAGACCGCCTATAGCCCGTGCAGTGACAAACGTATCAATTACTATGATGGATCTTTGGACGAGACGCTTTGAGGCGAGTGCACAAAGCACAAGAGCTACATACCTATAATTCTAATTAGGTGCGCTTTGATCGCAACATTGGAGGAAAATAGTCTACCTAACATGTACATGTCAAATCTGAACAAAGGCTGGCGTCAGCGCCGCCAGCCTCCGCACTCCAATAAAGCATCGGAATCGCTTTTATTCGAATCTATATATATAAAAATGAATAGCTGTTTGTTAGTCTCGCTAAAATTCGTGAACGGCTGGACCAATTTGGCTAATGTTGGTCTTGAAATATTCGTAATTCGTAAGGAAAGGTTTAAACGGTGAGAAAAAATTGAAAACATCACGGAAAAATAACCGAATAGTAAGAAAAATAATTAGAGATGGCGTTGCATCTATTAAAATGTCATTATAAAATGAATTATGCTGTTCTGGTAATGCCAGTTGGAGTTATCCTTACTATTAGGCGGTAAGAAGTTTGCCGGGTCAGCTAGCATTGCATAAATACCTATATTGACGTAACGTAGACGTAGGGATGTCCATCGCCCTATCAGTTTTGGCCAATATGAAATCTAATCGACTACATATTGTAGTTAGTAGTCATAATTACAAATTACATGAAATATCATAAAAAGTAGTTAAACACTGATTACTAATAATTGTAGTTGCAATCACTTTAGAGATTACTTTTTATAACTATTTAAAATAATGTTGCGTATTAAAAACAAAAACAAACGCGCAATCGTCTTTACCGCGATTTAAAACAAAATGGTTTGCCACAGAAGGGCATCAAAGCAATAATTGCAAATAAAGTTTCGGAAAATGCTGATTCAAGTTCAACAATAAAAAATCAAAATAAAAATGATGACTGTTCAATTTGATAACTCTTCTTCAGATACTGGAGAAAACGTAGTTCAGAGGTCAAAAGTAGATCTGCTAGTTTCCTATTATTTATCAGATATGCAACAAGAACTAAATACTCTTCTCTTCATAGATATTCAGAAGTGAAAAAGGTATTTACAAATTAAAATACCCCTTCCCTTTGTCTTGTTCGGCGCTAGTGGAAAGACGTGTTTTCATAAGTGACTATTAGAGAAGCCAATCCCGCATCAAGATCGCGATCCCGCAGCCCTGCGGGATTGAAGTCATAAATCCCTTGCGGGATTGTGATTTGTCAAATATTCGTTTGTTCTAAGTAGTAATATACCAAAAACCAATCCGAGCAATAGGGAACGGGAGGCGGTCGCCTCCTGCGAAGCACTAATGCTAGCGAAGGAGACGACAGCACGTGAATGGACATCCTCACGCCTCAGCCACCGTGACTCCCGACTACCAGCCACGACATGCACCGATTTGCAGACCGCGAGCAATGGGTAGTTCGCCGGCCGGTAACCGTCCGGACCGAGCGCAAATCGTCGACGGCGCGTAGAGTTCCACGAGCGCCTCAAAGAGATGTCAGTAAACCCGTAGGGGCCGAGCAGGGCCGACAGTCGCTGAGGCCACAGCTAGCTGTGGCCTATACTTTCTCTAGCTCGTACCCTAGAGCACGAGAAGTCATTGGATGATTTCGCACCTCAGAAAATTGTCACGAGTAGGTAGGTAACTTACGAGTACCTAAACTGATATTACGTTACGTTCAACTTACGACAAAGGACTCACGAAATTTAAAAAAAATACTGTAAGGAAAAATATGAAAATAAAATTATTTTCATTCGAATTCTAAGAAAAGTCACGAGTTCCATGTAAAGTTGTTATATCGCTGTGCTGGGTCTAATAAATTCATAGTCAGAACCACACGTCGTCTGACTCACCAAAGAAAAATTCGATCCCAAACGACATACGGGTTCCCAAACGAGTAATCCCGCCTTTCTGATCCCGCAAAACACGAGCAGGATCGCGCAACTTCGGGATTGGATTCCCTAGTAACTATAATAAACCATCGAAAATCGTGTTATATTAAAGGGTAATTTGGATAATCAACCCAATCGACAATTTCTTATATTGGTTTCGTAAATAATTTGAATTAAGTTGATGAATGCTGAGCAAAATTGTTTTTTGATTACTTGTCAATCACCGCAATAATAATATAATCAGCTAATACATGTAGGTAAAAAATTATCTACGACTTACGAGCTCAAACACAGAAGCAGCATGTTACTAACAACAGAGATAATTGCAGCCGTCGACAAGTCAGCAGTAGCTGTTGACGCTCGACAGCCGCCGTCGACATTCCAACAAAGGAAGATCAGCGGCAGCCGTCGTGGGTGTCAAGTGTCACTAGGTCGACGGCTGCCGCGGCACCCTTGTCGACGGTTGCAGTTACCTCTACCGTTGGCAACATGCCGCTCCTCGTGTGTATGAGCTCTTAAGCCTTGTCTTAGATTATTCTTGAAAATGATCCACTGTCCGGTTAACTATTGAACTGAAATTTTGCGTGCATGTGTAAATCAGATGATAATAAGTACAAAATTATTATGACTTGGAGCTGATCTGAAGATGGAACCGGAAGATGGCCATAGGAACTCAGATAACCCTATCGTGTTTGGGCTTTTTGGAATGGTCTAGATGAGCATTAATTATATAGGTATATACCGCGCTATAAAAGCTTGCTATGAAAAAAATATTTTCATTGAAAATTTATTTTAATTACATTTTAGAGACAGACTCAGTTATGATAAATCAATAATTCCAACATATAACATGTTTATTTAATTGCAAAATATAAGTTCTTAGAACTCAAATAATCAGTAACTAGTTGACCAGGCGAACTTCGTACCGCGTAACAATCAATGAATGTAGTACTTAATATCTTTCGATAGTCAACCGATTGCGATGAAACAAAGCCTAATTATAATATGTCAAGTTATATACAATTTTAATGAATAAAACTTATCTACTTCGATTTCGTACATTTAACGTAATGCGCGCTCATCTAAAAACTTCTACAGATTTATTATATGTATAGATACAACAATTAAATTAACAACTACTTCAATTATAATTACTGTAATTAAGTTACATACGTAATTATAACTAAATGTATTGAACGATTAAAAGTTTAATCGTATTATGTGTCCTGATTGCAAAATAGTAGTTAAGTACGCCCTACACTGATAACTATTCTCGGAAACGTACCTCTATTATCCTGAATCAATTATATGAATTAATTGCAATACTCAAATGAAATATTATTTCATTTGAGTATTGCAATTAATTCGCTTTGTATGAAATATGTTTATTTGGGGATTACATATAATGTAATTAATAAATAATTACGAATAAATATTGTAAATATTCCTGCGCAAATATCCGAATATGTTTGCAAGCATTTATTTTGAACTGAACTGCATAAACGAGGTACTTTAACATGATAGCCTGTGAACTTCGTGCGAAACAGTTAGGCTGAGGCTACACTGGCCAGCGATTTACGATGCAACTGAAAGAGCGAAACGAGTTAAATAATTTGTGTGGCTACTACAGAAGCGAAAATTTGGCGATGATGTGGCTACATTGCACATATGGTTTACAATGAAATAAATAAGCAATTAAGCGATTTCGCTGCGAATTCACATTATTACTAATCGCGACAAGGCAGCTACATAGAAGCGGTACAGAGGCGAAATAAGCTCCTGCCGCGCACGTCGTGTACTTACGAGGCGCGCGGCGGGAGGTTATTTAATTCGGCAATTGCCCAGTCGTTGTCAGCTTTGTGAAGACGTGTATTATTTGAATAGCTTTGTCAAAACTAAACCTTTTATTTCAGCTAGAAAATTCTTCTATTTTTATAAAAGAGATTATTTTAGCTTCATGAAATAAATAAAGACCCGCGTCAATTTCCAGAAACATTCTTTGAATAATACAAGAACGCAAAGACAAAAATGTTCTTTCGACGAGCGATCAAAACAGATTTGCACGCATCCCGTGAAGTGAGCGATCGCCATCTTTAGCGAGATAATGTAGCCACTAGACAGCGAACCCTATAAAATTGTTACTTTGAACTCTCAAAAAATCACTCCTAGAGTTTAAATTCGCTCAAGTAGTGTAGACGCATAACATTATTTGCGAGCGTCATCAGCGATCAATATCTGTCGCCGTTGACGATACGCGTAATGTAGCCACAGACATATTAAGTAGCACTGTTGCACTTGTCGCGAAAATGAGAAATTATCAAATAAATTCGCTTAAATTCCGCTGATAATTTGATGTAGCCGATGCAATGATTACAGTACTGTTGTCCCCATTGCTTAAAAAAATCAAAAATCACTAGTAATATTTGGCGTAGCCATAAACGTGAATTTAAATTATTTGTTTTAATCGCTCATGTATCGTACGTCGCATTGTGGCCTAGTATAGCCTCAGCCTTAGGTTGCAGGTATTCCTGGTATTATCGCGCTTACAAAACGAGAGAAAAGTTCTTAAGGGACCTCAAAAGAGAAAATATCATAGAATGGATTTAAGTTGTTTTCGTAGTTTAGTCGTTTTCACCTTGCACTTGATTTTAATGACCTATCAATCCCTGTACTAGCTAAATATTGAAATCTTTGATTTTAGATGGTTTTTCTTTTTTGTCAAGACGCCTCAGTCGCAATAATCATCTCACTGACAGTCAAAGTCTAAAACTCGACAAAAGGCGGGAAAGCTGAATTTAGTTGCATACTCAGCCTTTTAATGTTCCCATTGCTGGGACTCAGGCCTCCTCTCTAGGTGAGGGATTGGGCCGTAATCTAACACGCGGGCCCAGTTGGCGAATGTCACATGTCTTAGAATACCCCTTAAGAATGGAAGAAAATATTCTGTGTTAAATGCAGAGGTCGGAATATATAGAATATATTTACGTAAAGTTCCATGAAGTAACTAACATAGAGTTGACAATAACTCGTTTAAAACCAAAAAGAAATCCTAACGGAATTAACATAATGATCAAATCCTGGAATTTATTGAATTGTAAAATACTTATTGCGCTTTAAATTATTATATTGAATAATCTTATAATGCGCCCCGTACTAAATAAAACTGGTTAATTGAAGTGCTTTGTTTTAAGTTTTCCTTCACCATCAACGATTGCATCACTGCTTTATAACAATTTAAAAAAAAAAAGCTAACCGTTTTAGTATGTAACTTCTAAAAGATAAGAAGATTCTTAAATTGAATAAGTTAGTTTAAATTCTTACATCCCGGGAAAATGTAGTAGTTTCCTGGATTTTAATAGTGAAGTAAGTAATATTTCGTAGAACTGATCTCTGATTATGCGTTACACGAGTTCAATAGAAGTCGCGCAAAATATTAATCGCGGTAATGTTTTTAAAACAAATTATTTAACTGAAACCCACTCGGATTTTGCTGTCTATTGCTAGTAATATTATTATAATTTTCAGTGGGCGTACATGAGCTACGTAGAAAGTTTTCTGCGAGCTCATCCAATCAAAACTTAGACCGTACATTACATATGTTTCAATATGAATTCAACATAAACGTGGCGTGATACTAAAGCATGGGCCACACGGTTGGGATCGAGCGGTCCAGCAGAGGTGTCCTTGCCAGTTTCAATCCGTATAGACAGCAGATGTAATAAAACGATCCGACAAAGCGACAACCAACTTACACAAGTTCCCACCAAGGTGATCTGTTTGGTCGCTGGATTATATTCGTGTCGCCCTTGCTTTATTCAGATACATGAAAATTATAGGAAAAAAATTGTTAATACGAACGGACTATAAGTGAATAAGTACTAATGTAAACATCCCTCATGAACTTAAAGGACGCTTTTACATTTTACAATTTATGATGCACTAGGAATCATAACTATGAGGATGTCATGGTATTAAATAAAAAGTCAATGTATTAATATCCATGATGGCTTAAAAAACAAATTTTCGGTCTCATATAAAATTTTCATATATTTACTATTTTACCAACGCAAACATCCAGTCAGTGCATGAAATGGTCTCACTCGCTCTGAAACGCTTACGCATGCGTGCTCTCGCGCTCGAGTAGTTTTGTTTATACAAGATGTTTGGTTACCACAATTTGTTTGGCTACTGAAATATAACTTTGTAATACATACCTTAATAACATATTTAAAAATCAGACATATTAAAATAAGTAAATTTCATTTATTTTTTGTGGAGCTTTAAAGCGTCTGACAGAAGTGTCTGACACGTATGATTCTACTTAAGAATAATACCCTACAAAACATTTATAAAAATCAGCCATAAAAAATTAAGTTAAGTAACTCGTTATTTTTAGTTCACTTTCTCATCTGGTACCTGCTCAGGCACCCCAAGGAGGAGCTCAACAAGCACACAGGTATTCAAAGCAAATGAGAAGTTACTGAGAAACTAAGGTTTCATCTATATGAAAATAAGTTATTTCAGATCGCTCTGGGATCTTGGACTAGAAATTTCTTAGTGAAATACCTATAAGTGTTACTTTATCGTACCTGTTTTTTCTTTATTTCAAGCTTAACAAAAACTATACCTTATCAGTGTCGGAATAAATAAATTAACTAATTTTCATCCGTACTCTCAATAAGGTTTAATTGAAAAACAGCGTTAGGTAAAAAACTACAAAACCTATGATTTGAAGATTCACAATCGGATACCTAAATTGATAATTAATGGTTTTCACGCACCCACAATATTTTTGAAAGACCTATCTAACGATATCTCACACTATGAAATAGTCTACAAAAAAAAACGCACTCTAAGTGTGGACACCGGATATAGTCGTACACAGTGGCTCATTTACCACTTTAAAAAATCTTACTTGGTACACGCACTGTATATTTTACTTTAAAATAATAAGGAATTATATATAGCTTATATAGCCCCCAAGTAGCACAACAAGCTGTATTACCACTGTATAAAGGTTCAGGTGTACATTCTAAGCTGTATAAAGCATGTATAAGCGCTTATACAGCTCTTATAACTGCAAAAAGGGCCTCAAATTATACAGCATTTGCTGTATAGTAGCTGCATAACAACAGCATCACAGAAGCATAAAGGCCCATGTGTACACTGTAAGCTGTATAGAAGCTGTATGTCGGTGTATAATAGAGCATTAACTCTACAGATACAGCTTTGTGCTGTTTATCCGCTGTATAATAGTGTATTTTATAACTTAGCTGTATTACAGTTCTTTGTTTAACATAAGTTCTAATGGAAAGGTGTCATCGTTAGAGAAACGTATAAGAAATGAAAAATTCTGAGCTCGTCTCATCTCATTTAGAATTAACTTTACAGTATGAATAAAATTAAAATGGCAGTCGTGATCTTCGTTACAAGCTGATTACAAAATAATTAGAGCAACTGCTTTATTTTATGTCCGAATACATTTTATATACTTATTGTGAAGTAGTGTTTGTAACCTATATCTTTGTCTTTCAGAAAAAAACACAAAACGGCTTTAGCTTGGCCCAACAACACCAATTTAAACCATAAGCAAGTGATTAAACATTGGATGAATTAGTGTAGGATGACAATTCTAACCCACCAATTCATATGGGGCTACATCAGAATGCTGCATGTGAAGGCTATTATTATCGTCATTAAAATAGCTGATAAAGAACAGTATTAAATACTTAACTATTAAATGTTTTCACAACAGAACCTGTTTGTTGGACTTCAGTTACACACTTCAGTCACAATTATTTAGTTAATTATAAATAAAACTAAATTCAAAAGTTTAAAAAACAAAACAATGTTTTATTTCACATAGGCCTACATGGGCACTTATAAAACATCAGACACCAGTGCACGATTCCAATTGGTCGGTTCCTATGAAGTAGAACCGGCAAGAAACTAAATGATTACTCTTTAAAAAAAAATGGTTGATCTTGCAATATTTCCATATTACAATATTAATAGATGTGTAGGGACAGTGAAGACCAGTCAATATTTTACCCAGAAAAACAAAATATGTATTTGTATTTGATTTGTAGTTAACGCCAAATTAGTTTGTTTTAATTTTTGTTTATCGTTCTAATCAATTTAATTTACCAATAAACAAACAAACACAACAAATTTTTTAAATCAATTAATGTATTTCTAGAATCAAATATATATATTTTTTCTATTTTTATTTATATCCAATTTTTATTTATTGTCAAACTAGACTACAAGCTGTGATTGACCTGTTTGCATGGAAGTAAAGTTCTATACAATTACCCAAATGGAAAATCTCTTGTGAATATGTCGTTAGTGCTCATAATAAGTAATTTGGCGCGATCTCGGTGACGACAAAGTAGGATCAGGATAGGGAACTTTCAATACAATTAAAATAAATGAACATGTTATATTTACTATATTATAGTTATATTTACTAATTAATGTCTACTAATCCCGAAAGGAGAACAAGCGTTAGTACACAAGGTTTCGTTAAATTATATTAAAGCTTTTGTATTGTCTAGAAAATATACACATATGAGTCGCAAAGACAGTGGGCTAGTAGGTAATTAATTGGAGGATCTATTATCGACAAAGACAGCAAATTATGCTTATTAAACAATTATAACTTCAAAATTATTACTATTTTAAATGTAGGCATGCCAAGCCACATAAAAGATCTAAAATATTAAAATCTAAAAGACATGTTGAATATTTATTAAAATAATTTGCTACCCCCGAACAATGGAATCTCCTCTTTTATTACAAATTATTGAAAAGTTAAGCTTGTTATCCTTTCTGGGGAAAATAGGATAAAAATACTACATTTATTTATTATAAAAAACACAACATTCTATCTTTTAATGTTAGCGCCTAAACTTAACGAAAACGCTGACGACTGAGTAATAATTTGTTGAAACTACCGAAACCGGATCTCAAATCCGTACAAAGCGAGCACCACAACGAGATAAAAATTTAATTTAACTAAGAACTATATTACAAAATTATATTAACATACTCACGTTGACTGGTGGTCTGTGGTGGACAAATGGTGGATCTCTAATAGTTCCGTCGGGTCCATGAGCCCAAATTCTCCACTTTCTGACCCGTGGCATTTCATCGAGATTTTAAGAAATTTCAAGTGCGCACAATAAGAAAAAAACAAAAAAATAAATAAAATCACTTAGGGTAAATTATCGATAACGAAGGGCAACAACAATATAAGTATATACGAAAAGAATAAACAGAAAATAACAATAAAGATAAGCAGCCTGATAATATTCAATTTCATGATCGGATTTAATTCTTTTCCACATTTTTTTAAAATCTTTAATATCACAAAAAAAAAACAATTGTATTTAGTTGTATGTCACTTTCGTTCGTTAACTCGTCGAACAATATATTTCCCGGAGTACAGTACGTGCGTCCCAGTGGGGTGGCAGAAAGCGAGAGCGGGAAAATGACCCGACTGAATTCAGGTAAGCTAACCAAATACGATGCGCGCGCCGCTCAACTCACAACAAACTGCACGTATCGCCTTATTTTATAAAATGTGGTGTTGAGTTTTACACGATATATTCCCTATTTTTTCCGGCTTCGGAAAAAAGATATAGGTTCTGAATTCGACCCAATGTTTTTTTTTGGTATTCTGTTCAGCGATAAATTCGCAAATTGTTAACCGATTTTAATATTCTTTTTAGGTTTCCGTATGTTCCGTTTGATACGGAAACCTTATAGGACCACTTTGTTGTCCGTCTGTCTGTCTGTCTGTTATTAATCCTTCATCTTGGGAAATTGTGGAGGTATCGAGTTGAAAGTAAAACCAATACTCAGGTCTGTCGACCCTTGAAGCTGTGTAAAAATCAAATTTATGAGTTAAACATAAAAAAAGATACTGCCGTTTATGTCGGAAAAAACGTGTTTCGACACTCTCAAACAAATCAAAATACATAGGGTATTTCCCGTTAACCTAGAATTCTGAAATTTGGCATGAAGCAAAGCCTCATAGCTCAAATATAGGAAAGAATCTGAAAACTGATCTTTAGTTATATCACAAAACATTGTTTTTTGCGATTCGGAAAAATTTTCATAACTCAATTTTGGGAATCGAACTGTTTTCATAGTTTGTACGGAGCCCTCAATGCGCTAGTCCAACTCGCACTTACCCTGTTTGTTTTTGTTTAGTATTTTTTTGAGCACCAATGTGTATGAGTAATCATGGAAATGTCTTTAATACTTTATTAGAAAGTCCTATAACCAGAAATCGCAACTTCTCAAAAGTTATTGTTCGTTTGGTCAGTTGTATTTTTTGGAATGTTTTATTTATAGCAACAATTGCAGCTAAAAGCACTTACAGGGTGGAAAAGCTCTGCCGCTGGGGATAAATCTGTTTTCTTTTAAAGTATCAATATTTTATAGCACTTGATCAACGCAAAAGATAAGCAATTTGAGTTATAGTTATAATTTAGTTTAATCAAATTTAAATGTAAATGTTAAAAATTTTAACTTGACATTTCAATAGTTACTGTAATTATTTTGTTTTTAAGTTATGACCGTTTTCACTAGAGGCGCGTAAATCTTAAATACGGACGCAACTTACGTCACCAGGCAAAGTGTTACTAGTATTTAGCTGGTACAAATTTATGATCGATTCAATAGATTGCATTAAATAGCTCGTGTCTGTAACTATACAACACTATTTTATATGTTTATAATATTGAAAATAACTAAAATAATCCCAAATATGTCCACATTGACGTTCATTATAATGTGACGGGCTAATATACGTATTAGACACCATTCTTTCGAAAAACTGTTCAAAAGGTTCGCATAAATTAATCAAGTCATGGAAAAATTTGAAAGCGGAAATCTAAGCAATGCAAGACCCCTTTTTAACACAGAGAAAGCAGAGATGAGAAAACAGTGAAGAAAAAAACGATAGTAGGGGGATGGAAATTTATAATTTTACTATAAAATATTAAGGTTTTTTTTTAGGTGGGAAAATCTTATGACGAATCGCGCTCTTGGGCGGAGCGAGAAATAGTGTCAGACTTTTACTGACTAAAAACCCACTCCTGTTCCTTCTTTGCCTTCGTCCCCGGGTTTCACTTTCACACTACCCGTGGCCCAAGTAGGCTTCGACCCTGTTGGTCCCTACGATTTGCTGACATCTCCCTGAGGCGCGCGTGGAACAATATGTGCCGTCGACGACTTGGGCTCGGTCCGCACGGTTACCGGACGATCGGACGGCGAGCTACCCATTGCTCGTCGTCCGAACTCCGGTATTCGATGGGTGACCTGTTGATACCGGTACATATTCTTTTTTATTATTTAACGATTACATATAAATAAAAGAAATAAAGCATGCTATCAATTAATCCTAGAGTCAAATAAGTAGGCATGTTCCACTACAGAATATACAAAAGCTTGTTAAATAAAAGGAATTAATTATCTTTCTTTATAAATTAAGGTGGCACAGCGATTAAATTAAGTTTGAGAAACATGTGTCTATACATCTTGCAGATTAAATATTTCACGAGAAATCCCTATAAGAACCTATAACATGTTTGCTTAAGCTCGGGAACTAGGATCACGACAAAACGCCTTTTTGGAAAAGCTCTAAGTACGTAAGTATTCATTCGTGCCATCACAAAGTTCAAAAACTTAAAGTCAAACTAGTAATAGGTAAAAATAGTAGCTATGTAAAGATATGAAAGTAGGTAGCGAGAAGGCAAGGCCAGAAGCGACGTACTTACAAAACGAGTAAAAGTTAACAGGCCCGGGAAACTACAATCCAAGTCCAACTATGCAACAAGTAGACCTCTCTAGTCGCGAGTTTATACGGCAGACTAACAAGAATGTATCGCATCCCTGACATCGGACCACGTGCAGTTGTAAACTCCGAGCGGCGCGCTTCTAGCTAGACATTTTACACATTTACACGAGAATCCCGAAAACTTAATGTTGTCTCTTCATTGGAAGGCGCTCATGTGTGATAACATCATTAGCGTGGGTTTCTGAATTGAGCATTTTAAGTTGCCAACTTTTGACAGATTTTCAGGTCAGAGTTTGAAAACTAACCAACATCCTTAAATCAGAAATCAAGGTTAGAGCGGGTTTATGAATATTCAGTTGAGTATTTCGAGTTAATAACATCTCAAACCTTACTTGAAAATTAAATTTTGACGGGTTTTGAGCGTACAGTTTGAGGAATACTCATATTTAAATACTTAATTCAGAAATGGGGGGTTAGTCACTACTAATAACTTAATACACACATACTTCATCTTTTCATTTCCTCTGAACTCGATTTGGGAAAGCAGGGACGCTATCGCTTTAATGTAATTAAAAAACTGTTTCACTATTAGGAGCAACGCAAATATTATTAAAATGTTTGGGAGGGACAAAAGATATTGCAATTGTAAAAAATTTGGCACATATATTACAATATAATGTCTAACATATCATAATTTCTGTGTGCATGACTTCCTTAATACTTTCAGACAAGAGATTTGGTTCGAGTCAGTGGGCAGAAAATAATAGCGTATTGAGCTATAAGGTGCTTGAATAACTCATGGCTGTATAATGTAAATATGTGGCTACATAATGTTGCCATGGGCACTACGGCCTCACGGCGTTGAAAACATTTTGATATAAAATAAATATACAACGAGTACAAGTCAATAAGAAGATTACAAATTTCTTGTAATTTTGAGCAAATTAGTGGAAGGAAACATTGAATATATCTATAGTATTTTCAGAAATGTTTACGTTTTGCACTCTTAACAAGCTAGAGTACCTCGATGCTCGAGCCAGATTACATTTTCCAACAAGTATTTCTTGGAAGCATCCGCCCACTTTCCCTTTGAGGATCCGTAGCCTACACGCTTCCAAGGTAGCCTTGAATACGAATTGTACGAGTATTAATGTTGGTCCTCAAGACTGGCAGACATCTCGATCTCTCTGAGAATCGTAGTATCTTCCATAGATACAAGTACAACCTATAGTATAAAATAGTCTTATTTTGCGATAAACAAGCTAAGCTTTAGATGTTGGATTAATGAAGTAACTGATACCTAAACACGCTTTTAAACCAACAATGCAACTTGCAGTAATGGACCTGCCAAATTGACAAGCACTAACTAGTCATCGAATATTTTAGAAAAATATACTGACATATTCCTTTTGTTACAATGACATTGTATACACCTTAAGTAGAGGGTAAATCCACCATCAGTAATCGAACACCGTTTCTATTTTAGGCTTAATACGAATAAATGTAATGTTTTACATGAATTCTTCTGACGCAAGGAGTTATCTCGGTAAAATAATTGATACCAGAGCATAAAAGTTGCCAGTTTTATTATTCGAGGAAATCAAAATTATACTCGTCTGTAGGTAATTTAATCGGGTCTTGCCGTCGCTATTATAGGGAGAGTGAATATACAGGAGAATTATATATCGTTAGTGAAGTTACACACCCACATGAAACCCACTTGAAAATATTACCCTATTTTTATTGTGTGAAAAATTCATAGAGAAATATCTACGCAAACATATATGTTCGTAGCTTCTAATTGAGGCTGACATTATTATAGACGCAAGGTAGTCAAACGAGATTCAATTTTGCCCTGCGAAGAAATAAACACAGCATAAACTTAGCTCATGTTAGTGATGTCTTCCTACCTGTTTTACTGTTTTCCAGTCGACATTATTTCCGAAACACCTACGTCGTTGGAAAATTAAATCTCTAACATTTTCATTTCAACTGGTTGTACTCTTGTGAGTGGGCGGAAATTTCTTGAAGTGTGCTTGTTTACTTAGGAAATCGACAGATATACAACACAAAAATTGTTTCTACTATGTTTGTTATAGACTTTGAAACCATCCATGCGATGTGCCCCAAACCGGTTTCATTAGAAAGAAGCGAAGATGGTTTTATACAGTAAATAAATAAAATGTATTTCTTTTTTTGCGTAGTACACGGCGAATATTCGCTGGTTATATTGTATATATATAGTGTAAGTTTTAAGGAAAAGTAATTGGTGAATTCGAGGGAAAATCAGGTAAAATCACCGCCCAGTTTTTCTGTGGAATTGTTGAACAGAACTTTGGAAAGGACGTTTGTTGGATCAACGAGTATATTACAGTTTTATTAGCAATATTAATAAAAAACATTACCCCACACTACAAATTACTCATGTACTGTGGGTGCGTTCAGAAACATATAAGCTCACATAAACAAGACATACAGACTCTGAACAAGAATCTGTAGGCAATACATATAATTATTTATTCCTTGCAGGAATTGAGTCTGCGAACCGCAGCACAGCAGCCAATCGCTCAACCACTGCGCCAACCGTGCGTGTTGCTTTTTTTTCACCATGACCTCTTAATCGGGCTACCTACTAGTGTAGGCCAGTACAAGACTAGTAATTTGATTCTTCTTTTAGCCTATTTCGATTTTTATAGCTGAAGAGTGAACGCAAATGTTAACAGTATAAGTATAGCGTAGCATAATCAGCCTTTTAATATTCCCACAGCTGGGACTCAGGCCTCCACTCTAGCAGAGGGAATGGACCGTAATCCACCACGCGGGCCCAGTGCGGGTTGGTAAATGTCACATGTCTTTTAATTTTTTGGTTCTAGGACATGCCGGTTTCCTCTCGATGTTTTCCTTCACCGTTTTGAGAGCAGTGGTGATGAAATAAATTACACAAAGTAATGCGCCTGGCTGCGTTTGAACCCGCGACCTACAACTTGTAAGTATGAGCCGTTACCACTCGGCTACCATAATGTAAGTAGTTTATAGTTATTGAAATAACATTATCTCGAGTCATCGGGTTCAACCTCAAACTTTTCCTCTTGCGACAATAAATTATTTTTAAATAATCACAGTCGCGATCTGTGCCTTTGTTGAACAGTAATACATTTTTTTCTTGTAGACTGTAAAATAAAGCATCCTTGCTTGAATCACTTAATGTTTTTTTTGTTAAAATGAAATGGTTCATATATCATTTTCCAAACGTAGTGTTTACTCGGCAATTTACGGTTTAATAGTTCCAGTTAACTAGGCTCTTGAAATGAATAAGGTTCGTCATTTTATAAAATGAATGCTGACAATTTTGTACATGAGTAAGGGCGCCTACAATTTATGCGTTTTTTTTACAGTCGGCTGCAGTACCGCAGCGGTGCGTTAGTCCTACTGCGCACGGTCCACCGTTTTTAGGGTTCCGTACCTCAAAACGAAAAAAACGGAATAGCATCACTTTGTTGTCTGTCTGTCTGTTAAGACCCTTTATCTCGGGAATGCGTCGAGGTATCGAGCTAAAATTAAAACCATATAATCAGGTCTGCAACTAACGAAAAAAAAAGATACGTCCGTTTATGTCACAAAAACTGTATATTTTGACACTCTCAAGGAAATCAAAATTCATAGGGTACTACTTCCCGTTGACCTAGAATCCTGAAATTTGGCATGAAGCGTGTTTTTATAGCACAAGAATAGGAAAAATCTGAAAACTGTAAAATTGTATTAAGTTTGGTTGTGCAATTTGTAGTTAGGTAACAAAAAAAAAAAAAAATTGCGTTTCAGTAAAATCCTCGTGACTCGATTCGGCAGTTGAACTGTATTCATAGGTAAGTTTGTACCGAACTCTCTGTGCGCGGGTCCGACTCGCACTTGCCCCGTTTTTTTTTTTTCATACAAAGCACGCGGTGCGTCAACAGCGCGGCGCCGGTACCGTATACGATCAGAATAAGTAGGGAAAGACTTTTTGAGCTGTATGGCCTTAAGCCTATTATTAACACTAAAACTTTAGCTTTAACTTTTATTCAAAAATATTTAAAAATACTTGTAAGGCAACTAAGGCCTTATACATTATCAACAAAGTTAAATCAGCAGATAATAACATAACAAAAGGTTTGGAGAATCATAAATAATGAAACCAACAGGAACAAAATACATAACAATGATTACACATTGAAGACTCATCCTGATGATTACGCCACAAATCAAGGTTAAATTGACTGAAGATCTATGGGGTATGCCTATCAAAGTTTGTACCTCAAATATTGAGACTGCGACTTTTGGTTTATTACAGGCGAACGTTGCAACCTGCTCGACTGAAATCAACTTTAAGCACATAAACCCCATAACAGTAATAAAAGCTTTTAAACCAATCAAGGTTTTTTTTAAGGTGGGAAAATCATCTGATGACAAATCCCGTCCTTGGGCGGAGCGAGAGTTAGTGTCAGACTTTTACTGACTAAAAACCCACTCCTGTTCCTTCTTTGCCCTGCTGGGCCCCTACGATTTGCTGGCATCTCGCCGCCACGACGACCACCCATTGCTCGCCGTCCGCAAGCCCGCGCCTACGGTGGCCGGAAATCGGGATCGGAATCCCGGCGGCGGTTAGGGCGTGAAGACCGTTGCCTCACGCGATCGGCATAGTGGTATTGGATAGTGGTTGTGACATAGTATTGAACAATGAGAAACTAGAATTTGTCGATAAATCGGTTTTCCTAGGGATTACGCTTGACTCAAGGCTACAATGGGCTTCTCATTTAACATCTCTTGTAGGACGGCTTAGCTCAGCTGCATATGATGTTAGAAAAATCCGCCAATTTTCGGATGTTGATACCGCTAGATTAGTCTATTTTAGTTATTTTCATAGTATCATGTCATACGGTATCTTACTATGGGTTCGGGCTGCAGACATCGACTCAATTTTTATTGTACAGAAAAGAGCCATCAGAGCTATTAACAATCACCGCCGGTGCGATTCTCAAATGAACTGTTTAAGAATATTAACATCATGACGGTGCCTTGTCAATATAAATCTATGAAAACATCATGTACGTTAGAAAAAAATCTATCATCTTTTTAGCAAAAGAGGCTATAGACATAATTATGTTACAAGAAATAGGGACCAATCAGTTCAACCAGGTTTCAGACTGACTAAAGTGGCCCCTTCTTTCATGAGGAAAAATAATGCCTGGAATGAATTAATTTGTATTGTATGAAATTATCTGGGAAATTAAACTGGATAAAAGCTATGCGGAGCACGTTGAAGAGCTGTTGCCGCACTTCCAACAGCTTGGTTGTTATGTAAGCATCAAGGTACACTTTTTTCTCAGCCATTTAAACCATTTTCCTGAAAGTTTAGGTAGTCTGAGTGAGGAATACGGGGAATGGTTCTATCAAGATAGTCGGACTACGAAGGAGCGGTACCAGAGTCCCTGGAAAGCCCACATAATGGCGGACTACTTTTGAAGCATTAAAAATAGTTATAGTGAATCCATTCAAGCAAAAATATCCTATAAAAGATTTTTTTTTTTAAAGTTGGTTTTATTAATGAAAAATGTTTTTATTTCTTGAAAATCACGTTTTTCTTATATCTCGAAAACTAAAGCTGATACGAAAAATTTGAGTTCAGGTCTGAATTCAGCACACCAAAAATATATAATATTAGTCATAACATTTCATGCAACAAAAATGCTGTTCCCTTGTGTGGAATAAATGAGTAGCCTGCGACCTATTCTCAGACCTATCAAATATACACAAACAAAAAAATCGGGTGAGCCGTTTCGGAGAAGTTCGATAACAAACACTATGACACGAGATTTTTATATAATAGATTAGAATAGAATCTTTATTGTAGAAGCCGCCTCCCAATAGGAAGGTACGAGTATGTTCCATGAGTGAGATTGATACGAGTTGTAGTTACGTAGTATGGGTGCAATGCAGATCATATCTACATAGCCTTCCGTTCCCGGTTCGGAGCCACTTCTTGCCAGTCTTAAGCTTGAGCACGAAATCATCTCGGCATGCAACTCACCGACAATAGGAAGTAAGCATAAAAAAAATTGGTTCTAATCAGTTTATTAATAAATTATGCAATCATCATAGAAACTAACTGAAATAAAATTAAAATTGACCGAAAAGCAAACGTATCTCGTTTGCTTGCGAGTACATACGAGTATAACAATTTCTTAACAAATATCTCTCTCTCGTAAAAATACGGTATTCTAAAATGGCCATATGAGCGTGATAGACTTTGAGGTCGGAGTCCAAGTCGGACTTCTTTTTCTTATTATTATTATCTTTAGCTTTGAAACTTCATAACTTGGTCGTTAATGTCAAGTCGCTTCGCTCATCGCAACAGCGCACCCACGTGCGGTTGATCACGTAGGCCACCGCAATAGAGTATCGATTGTTTGTTCCATTCGCGCCGCATCGCTTCGCGTTTGCCGTCGTGTTGAATCTCCTACGTAGGACATTGCTTTAGTGTGTTGCGATTTATACAACATTAGTTTTAGTATATGCGAAACCCGAAACACGTGTCTAGTATTTTTATTTTAAGAATTTATGTACAAAATTTCATAACTGTTACATGAAAAAGTTACAAGATTGTTATGTTACCAAGTTGTCAGCACAAATACATGGTCACCGAGCCAACCGGGCGTCGGGGTTGTTTTGCTCCCGCACCCAGCTGTGTGCTGGCGCCTAATGCCCGCTATGACCTACCGTGACCTGTGTTGTACTTAGTTTCCGTGGTGTCGAATTTGTGACTTTTTTTAAATATTTTTATTGACAAAAATATAACATAGTGTAAAAGTTATACTAATTCTGAACAAAACATATTTAGGTTCCGCATACACTAAAAATAATCTTGTATATTGGTAAGCAAACAGAATGCGAGTGGTTCATTAAGCTGATTGTTTGAGATGCTTCATGGAATTCATTCAGAGAATTCCTCATTTGCCATAGACAGCTTTTAGAAGGCTCCCTATACGCTAATTAACTGGACGGTCCGTTTGAAATTATTTGACTTTCATGCTTCGCAAAGTCTGGTACAATCGGATGGGGTGAACAGGTAGGTATGCTATTGACACGAAGGGTGTCTCAGTGGAGAGCGGTGCAAAACATTTGAAAAAAAAAAATTGTCTAGGGTTCGCAACACACTCTTATGGCGCGCAATATGCTTAAATCTGAGTTGCACAATAGTTATCTTTGGACGTATTAATAGAGATTTACAACAATGCGTTAATTTATTATTGAATTAATTTATTTTAATGTGTTAATTTATTATTGTGTTAATATCTTCTAATTTATAAAAAAAACGCGTCACAGTGTTTGATTATTGAACTCCTCCGAAACGACTTGACGGATTTTAAGAATTTTTGTGTATATATTTGATAGGTCTGAAAATAATAATAAAAATAAATAAGTCGTCGTAACAAAACTTTTCCGATTAAGGTAGAGAACTAAAGGTAGGCAAAATCAACTCGCTCTTTGCTGTTTTTTTTTTTCATAAAGCTTCGTTATAAAACGTTGCATAAAAAAATGAATGGTTGTTTCCGATATGCAGGTATTCTACAGGAATTGGGATAAAAATTACGTGATCAAAATTTCTTATAATATTAGGAAAGAAAATGCATAATAATTACAAGACCGTCCTTGACCTAGTACGTATGACAATTTTCTCTGATAAAATTTAAATGCCGTAAGATGATCACGTAAACTTTATGCAAGTTTCAAAAGTTAATAGAATTTGGGTCACATGACCCAATTATTCCTAAGCCAGGGTTTTGCGCCTTCACTGGGTAATAATTAGGTTTAGCTTGTGTTTATTTTTGTACAATATTTTATAGTAACTGATAAATAACACTAAAAAGAAATCTTTTTCTGTAAACAGCATCAAAATCTTTTATTAAGTGAAGCAGCAATCAGCATTTTAAACGTTTAGGCGCAGACTTTCCAATTCGCAAAATGTCCAGCGGTCGCAAAATGTTCAATCCGCAGAATGTCCAGTTCGCAAAATGTCCAATTCGCAGAATTTCCAGTTCGCAGAACGTCCAAATCGCAGAATGTCCAGTATTCACCATCATGTTGTCACCACTAATTGGTGGGGAATTAATTTTAAATATATCAATAAGTAGTCAAGTTATTAGAAAATCAGTTTTATTTTTGTCACATTTCTTTTATACTCGACGAGTTACTAATGTAACATGATATATTCAAATTTTAAATAAGTGTATGTTAGATGACATTTATGGTTTTAAATTATTAAAAAAAACTTACAATTATATTCGTGGTTTGTATTTTGATCATTATTTTAGTTATTTCAGAGCGACAATTTACAAAAAACGTGAAATAAAATTGTATTTTGCGATTACCGGGGAGACACCTTAAATAAGCAACGTTTATTATGAAAATTAAAAAAGAAATCACACTATTCCAATTATTTACTCAACAAAGCTTGATGTATATGTATATAATTTGACTACTTATTGATATATTTATATTAAAATCCCTCACCAATTAGTGGTGACCACGTTTTGATGTGTTGTGTGTGTTTACGTTATGATCAATACTGGACATTCTGCGATTTGGACGTTCTGCGAATTCGACATTCTGCGAACTGGACATTATGCGAATTACATATTTTGCGTCCGCTGGACATTTTACGAATTCGACATTCTGCGCCTAAACGATTTTAAATATTGGTATGAGGAAGAGTGAGGGTGTGGTGAGAACATCTCGCTATCTCTTGTACACACATAATGGCGGTGACGTCACATTTCAGTGTGTGCATCCGTATTAGTTACTAGACAGTTTCCCCTTCCATCAGTTTTGAAAGGTTTCGAATTTACTTAATAATGATTGGATTTAAAAATATCCTATCTAAGATTTTGGATGAAGTTACCTAATGATACATCATCTTCCTGCCCTTGACTAGTGTTATTAGGAGTCGGCGCAACAAGTTTTGTTCTTCTATTCTGTCCTGACACCCGTCATGCTATCACTAACTTCACACAATCCATCAAAAACAATGAGTTAACTATCCCATTAAATCTTAAGCACCCCTAATTTACTGTGAGGCCATCGATTACTCTCCCAGCTATACCGCTGCACTCTAGAGCCTTCAAATAAATACCATTCATAATCACTGGAGTTGCGACAATACTTTTCTAATGTCTAAATAAAGCCTGCTGAAGGCAGAACAATTATCCGGAACAACTATCTGTAGGCCATAAAAATATTTGATCCGTGTGAGAATCGAACCCGTGACATGCAGCGCAGCAGTCTTTCCCACAGCCACATTGTAGTCATCCCACCCATACGCACAAAACGTTTTGAGAACACATTTATTATGCGTACAGCCAAGGAGTGGAATTTCTTGTCGAAGTCTGTGTTTCCTGATAGCTACAACTTAAGGGTCTTTAAGTCAAGAGTGAATAGGCTACTTCTACGTAAGCGTGCTCAATCGTCGACCACATCATCGCTTACCATCAGGTGAGATGGTAGTCAAACGCGAACCTATCATTAATAAAAAATTAAAAAAACTACGCCAATCGTACCAACAAACAATAGTTACTGAAAAGTAATTGCCTTACACGGGTACGATTTAACCAGCATAACGTATTGTGTCCAAAGCGAGGAGGAGTGGCAGGCGATCGCTCCTTCTGCGAAGCAGTAATGATAGCGAAGGAAGCGGCCGCGGTGGGCGTTAGGGAACGGACATCCTCACGCCTCAGCCGCCGGGGCCCCGACCTTAACTACCAGCCACCGTAAAAGCGTGAGTTTGCTGACGACAAGCAATGGATAGCTCGCCGTCCGGCCGTTTGGACCAAGTCCGATTCGTGTTCCTAGAACGCAAAGGGCAACTGAAGGAACATAAATGAGATTTTAGACAGTAAAAGTCTGACACGCCTTCTTGCTCCGACCTAGAGCGAGAGAAGTGATTAGATGATTTCCCAACAAAAAAAGAATCATTCTCATCATAAACCTATACTATTACTAGGTATGGTGTTTGATGTTTTTAATTTGGGAAATTATCGAGCACTAACCATACGATTTAGGGCGAAATTCACCAATAAAACTAATCGCGTTTTAACGTTTGGCTCGCATAATCAAGTTTAGCCGCTGTCACTAGTGTCACTTGCCTGTATTTTTCTTTTGTTGTATTTTTACAAGTGACACTAGTGACAGCGGCTAAACGCGACTATGCGAGCCAAACGTTTAAACGCAATTCGTTTTATTGGTGAATTCCGCCCCTAATGAAGTCTTCCGCTCAAAGTACACCCACCCCTCGCAAATAATACATGATACAAACATACACAACTATGTACGATAGCAGTTCACGAGTAACTTACAGCAAAGGATACAGCGCCGCGGGCATCACTCAAAAGTTTAAATTGAAAATAAACGCCTGCGTTCGTTATTATTTTTGGTATTGCACTCTAAACCAATCACATCAGCTTAATGAGGTGGGTAGTAGGCAAGTCACCCCGCTCCCTAAACCACTGGACACCAAACCCTTTTGATATTACTGTTGCCAATTAATTTTGGTTAGTACTTTTGGACAAGGATTACTTACATACGCAATGCATTTCCGCTCAAAGGGGATCCTCCCTTGCGCAATATTTCGTATGTTTTTGATTGATTAAATTGTTCGACGAAAATTCTCAGATTTCAATTTCAGCCACGGATGATATTTCCATATAGGTATTTTTTTTTTGTTTATAGTGCTTCAAAGCCTTTTACTGATCGCTGGAAATTGGAAATCGCATAAAACAAATAAAAACGAGTAAAATACTTTTCAATATTTTTTAAAAAGTATAAACGTTGTTGAATCATGACAAATAACAATTAGGGATGTCTGGTTTTCGACTAGGAAACCGTGTTTGTGGAAACCCTACTCTGTGTGTACCCCGTGTTTTGACCAGTCTCTATCTATATCGGGTTAATGTCGAAAGTATCTTTTCATTGGACCATAAATAACTTGCAATATATTATATGCATGCAATGTTTTATTTACTTAATTAAATACTTTTTAGCTTTAATAAACAAAAATTAAAGAATTTTTAAAATATCTTCATGAACAATGAAGTTATAAAGCTTAAAAACTGTTAACAAGAAGAAGTCCGGTGTGGTCTTTGCGTTTAAGTTCGTCATGATCATACGGTCGCCATAGAAAACGGCGTTTTGGCGAGAGACATATACATTTATTTAAAATTGTTATATATATTTAGTTTTTCTACCAACACTCACATTGTTTTCACTGTTAATATTTAATTTATTTATAAACTAGTTAAATAACAAATTTTTTTGTCATGCATATTCTCTAATATGAATAATTAAAATTAGTTTTTCAATTTCAAGCGCTCTAAAGGATCATGTTCGAAACACTATAGTGCGCTCCAAAACACAGATCGTTACGTGGCTCAAGAGGTTGCCCAGCTTCAGTGGGACTAGGCTCCAGCGGCTGCCTATCGAGCGGTGGGCCTTTAAACACATAATTGATACCTTGAAACGGCACGATGGGGTCGGCAGATCACGAAGGAGATGGCGTAGCAGGATGACTATGATGTCTGGACTCAGAAGTGGCTCAGAGCCAGGAACAATGGAAGGAATTGAGGAAAGCCTCTACCCAGCATTGGGACCGTATAGGCTAGCATAGTCGGCCTTATAATTTTCCCACTGTTGGCACTCAGGCCTCCTCTCTAGGAGAGGGAATATAGGCTTATAGGCTAGATATAATAATAATTGTGTTTTCTATATCCACTCTTTATACAGTGATTTCTACATCGTTATTTCTTAATTAGTACAAAAAAAATGGGTAAATGGTACCCGTTACTGATCATACTTGTGTAGACATAAGTAAAAAAACACGAAATCTCAAAATTGTCCACGAAAATTTGTCATAATTGGTAAATTCATTATTGAATCAATCATTCATAACAGTTGCTACTAGAAAATACTAAGCGCAGTGTTTTCCCATTTTGATCGCCATTGATTCATTCCTAATCAACAGCCTGTACAATATTTCCATAAATCTAGTGACATTTTTTTTGCTTATATCCGCAAACGCTAATAACTTTGCTGTGTATGAATATTATTTATTGAGACTTTACTTAAATAATAACAATACCTTTTCTAATAAGCCCTATAAGTATCTGTACTAATTAAAAGTTTAGTGATGTATACGAACTTGCTTTTAGAAATAAAAAAAAACAAGTGTAATATATCGTCGCCGATCGCAAAAATCATATTTACAAAAGGGGTGAATTCAAAAAACAACACCAATAAGCATAAAGCCTTTGACTCAATTTTGAATTTAATATTGCAGGGCAGACGTAATAAAAGCAGTGAGGGTTAAAATCGCCTCAGCGTGAGCGGTAGGTATAACGGGAACTTAGGACTTAATTTTGTGTGTGTACTGCGATGGTAATATTAGTGCAGGTCACGTGTCACTCGGACCTCTCCAGCGCAAAATTTGATTTAGTAATATACGCAGTCTCCGTACATACTTAAATGAGTGATTCACTGGATATAACACGACACGAAAACTGGCCAAGTGTTCGGATTCGCTCACTAAGGGTTTGTAACGAGCGAGTCATTTTCGCCTCGTCACATGTTGATGGTTTGGTAGGCGATTTTCGAACTATTACTATATACAAAGACACCGTTTAAAAGATTTAGGTTCCAAACAAAAAAAAATAAAAATAAACATTAATTAAAAAGTGAACGGTCCGATTTTGACAATACTGAATCTGACGGCCCTTGCACGGTTCCTATTTCTAATGCTTACGTGCCTGACATGATTAATTTGACGGAAGTTCAACATCCTTTTGATCGTAATGACAGGGTTGCACACTTTTCTTCTGCACATAGACAAGGGTTCAACTGCTTATCAAATTGTAATTTCGACATGTCCTAGGATAACACCGTGAAGATATCTACTTAAATGGTTTGGTACCGAGAATAAGTTAACCACTCGTAATGAAAAGAACATCGGCGACATCCGAGTCTAATAAAAAGATTGGCCTGTTGGTTTAGTGGTTATTGGCCCTGACTATTATGCCGGAGGTCGTGGGTTCGATTCCCTTGAAGACAAATGTTTATTTGTTCTGTACCTGGGTGTAATTTATCTATAATAGAAAAATATAAGTTTGTTATTAACAGTTGTCTAGTACTTATAACACAAGTTCTGCTTAGTTTGAGACTAGATGGGGTTGTATGAAGGTTGAGGAATATTATTATTATATTTGACTAGCTGACCGGGCGAAGATAACGCCATCTACTGGCTTTACCAGAACAGCATAATTTATTTTATAGTGACATTTTAATTAGAGATGGCGTTGTATAAGTACGTTTTTTTCGTGATTTTTTCTCACCGTTTAAACCTTCCCTGGACTATCTCGAATATTTTAAGACCAACATTAGCCAAATCAACAATTTTAGACCAAAGTTAACAATTACATTATATTAGAGCTAAAATCGCGACGCAAACACACACATGTATAGAAGGTAATAAGGCGCATTGCTCGTATAATTTTGACAACAAAGTACATATCTCGTAAAGCTATAAGGACTCTAACGTCAAAGTCTATCACGCTAAACTTCGAAGCTTCAAAGCTGCTTATAAACGACATGGTGTCTGACGTCAAAGTCCATCACGCTTAACTTCGAAGCTTCAAAGCTGCTTATAAGCGAGACGGCCTCTAACGTCAAAATCCATCACGCTTGACTTAGAAGCTTCAAAGCTGCTTATAGGTGACATGGACTCTCAACGTCAAAGTCTATCACGCCAAACTTCGAAGCTTCAAAGCTGCTTATAAACGACATGGTGGCTGACGTCAAAGTCCATCACGCTTAACTTTGAAGCTTCAAAGCTGCTTATAAGCGAGACGGCCTCTAATGTCAAAATCTATCACGTTTGACTTAGAAGCTTCAAAGCTGCTTATAGGCGACATCAACGTCAAAGTCTATCACGCTAAACTTCGAAGCTTCAAAGATGCTTATAAACGACATGGTGTCTGACGTCAAAGTCCATCACGCTTAACTTCGAAGCTTCAAAGCTGCTTATAAGCGAGACGGCCTCTAACGTCAAAATCCATCACGCTTGACTTAGAAGCTTCAAAGCTGCTTATAGGTGACATGGACTCTCAACGTCAAAGTCTATCACGCTAAACTTCGAAGCTTCAAAGCTGCTTATAAACGACATGGTGGCTGACGTCAAAGTCCATCACGCTTAACTTCGAAGCTTCAAAGCTGCTTATAAGCGAGACGGCCTCTAACGTCAAAATCCATCACGCTTGACTTAGAAGCTTCAAAGCTGCTTATAGGTGACATGGACTCTCAACGTCAAAGTCTATCACGCTAAACTTCGAAGCTTCAAAGCTGCTTATAAACGACATGGTGGCTGACGTCAAAGTCCATCACGCTTAACTTCGAAGCTTCAAAGCTGCTTATAAGCGAGACGGCCTCAAACGTCAAAATCCATCACGCTTGACTTAGAAGCTTCAAAGCTGCTTATAGGCGACATGGACTCTCAACGTCAAAGTCTAGCACGCCAAACTTCGAAGCTTCAAAGCTGCTTATAAACGACATGGTGGCTGACGTCAAAGTCCATCACGCTTAACTTCGAAGCTTCAAAGCTGCTTATAAGAGAGACGGCCTCTAACGTCAAAATCCATCACGCTTGACTTAGAAGCTTCAAAGCTGCTTATAGGCGACATGGACTCTCAACGTCAAAGTCTATCACGCCAAACTTCGAACCTTCAAAGCTATAAATTAATAAATGGATATGATTCGCTAAACTTCGAAGCATCAATCGGCTAATAAGCGTCAAAGTCCATCACGCATAGAAAGCGGCGTTGCGAGACCAACTATTTTTGCTTTACTAGACATTTTGATTTTGTTGCCACAATTAGTATGCTATTTATGTATTGCTAAATCAATTATCCACAAAAAAAAATTGTTTTCATGCATATTCTCTATTTAATAATACATGGTCGCCAATCTGCTGCCATCATACATTTTACACATTTTCTTGTATTCGTTGTCAGACAAAGAGCCCTCTTGTTGATGACCTATGACCCATCTTTCACTGGTAAATATAGTCTGTAAATTATTCAGATTGTATCAATACCCATGCTGGCATGTCGCAAAGTTCACTAGGGTTAAAAAGCACCTGTGAAAATAGCGATAAGTTTTATTCTTTTGCTTCAATTTTATCACTAATACATACAAATTAAAAATTTTCGTCTTCTTTCTAAAAAAATATTTTAAAGGTGTGTCTTGAACTCATACGCTGCATTGATGTCGTTTTTGGTTACATTTCTAAATGCAGATTCGATTAACGGGAACCGGATATTAATATATTTTGCAGAAAGAGTTAATAACATATATACTAAGATCTCAGAGCGATCTGACATAACTTAAGAACCTAACTGACTGATGAAATATACCTTAATAACATATTTAAAAATCAGACATGTAAAAATAATTATTTTTTGTGGAGCTTTAAAGCGTCTAACAGAAGTTTTGGTCCATGGAAAGTGTCTGACACTTATGATACTACTTTAGAATAATATTCAACAAAACATATATAAAAATCAGCCATAAAAATTTAAGTTATTTTTAGCTCCCTTTCTTACCTGGTACCTGCCCAGGGGCCCCAAGGAGAAGCTCGACAAGCACACAGGTATTCAAAGCACATGAGATGCTACTGAGAACGTAAGGTTTCATCCATGTGAAAATAAGTTATGTCAGATCGCTCTGGGATCTCGGACTAATAGACTGACTTGACGGGCCTGTTGGTTTAGTGATCAGTGGCTCGAACTGCTATGCCGGGTTCAATTCCCATCCAAGACAATCATTTGTTCTTTGTCTAGGTCAAATTTATCTACAATATGTATGTATTTATTAGAAATATATATGAATGTTTATCAGTGGTTTATCACAAGCTCTGCTTAGTTTAAAACTAGATGGCGCTGTGTTAAAGTTGTGAAATATTATATTATAAAAGTTGTTCAAAAATCTACCCCCAAAAGGCAAAAAGGGATTACTCCATGGGACATTTATGGGTATATATGTATACATGTCATGGCCAGATCTTACAAATTGATCACTTCATGATATTAAACCGGCAAGATCGTTTTAAACGTTAAAATTTGATGATATGTCAATCCTCGCTTGGTTTACTTTCTTTAGACTTTTTATTATCATAGAAATCCTACATATTGATGTCATCATTGGATATGACCAAACTAGGATCAACAAATCATCAAACGTACAAATGTTAACGTTTAAACAATCTGGCCGGTTTTAGTTGGCCATATCATGAAGTGATCAATTTTTATGATCTGGCCACGACATACACACAAATGTTCCTAACCATATTTTTCCAGAAATAACTACTAAGGCGGTGTATAAACAGAGGTATCCAAAGGGAAAAAAAATTACCAACATACTTATTCGAGGTTAGAAGATACGACCCTAAAGATTAAATAAAAAAGAGTTTGGTAAAGACTTTTCAAGCGGATTTATTAAAAACTCATATGTTTTGGTTTGTTTTTTCGGTTTTTTATTTATTAGATACTAAATAGGAAATCAGAATATTGTCAGAAATGAAGAAATCAACATAACGTATGGTGAATATGTAAAGTGGCCGGAACTAGACAAATATCAACTTCCTGAAGCAGGCGGACTCAATAATGCAAGCTTTGAAGTTAGACCGAAGATGAACAATGTCGAGGAGCAACGTGTGCTACAAAACATCAAAATCATAAAAGTATCCGGGGAGATAATCACATGCATTAATACTTGGGCCAAGTAGCAAGTGCCAGGCAGGACTGATAAGTCGCAAGCAGAAGGAGAAATCACCTGAAAGAATTACTGCTCCTCGATGAAGGAACTATCCATTGAAAAGTGTCTGGTGGTAGACGTGTATTTTCTTCTTGTCTTAACCACACACTGACTTCCGACTAACATTCAGAAGTCCAAACTTATGGTCTGCTAACGAGCAAAAGAACATAGTACCTTATGTGTAAAATTAAAGTGAATTAACAGTCTGAGACCTGTCCGCTGCTTGCCAAAACAACTGTAAATTCTAATAGTACAGAGCTGGTGTCCTGAGATTTGGCTTCGAATCTGGATAGGTTCAATCTTAGCTTAAAGACACGAGGGCTCGGTAACTATTGAGGAAGTAGACATCTTTGTCGAGGGTCGGAGGGGAAACGGGGGTAAGAAAGAAAAGTGTAAAGGTCGTTTTAATATGATTCCAAACCAAAATTCCTAAAACTATTATGAAGTCTTTACCATATTCCTTTATTCAATTAATGAACACTGAAATCTTGTGATGAATTTGGTGGAATGGTTAACGCAGTGGTTGAGCGAGTGACTGTTGTGCTGTTTGATGCTGGTATGTAGTAATTCCTACTGTGGGGTAAAGTGTTTTGTCAAATACAGTGTGTAAAACACTGCATTCATTCTAAGTTTTTTACTACACTAGAAATAAAGACTGATTTTAAGTATAATAAGGGGATATTTTGTTTTTAAAGGGGCTTTAAAGGAATTCTAAGTGTTAAACGTTTATCCGGTTCCAAAAACACGAATGCTAACTCATTGATAAGCCTATCGTTTCAGTTTTCTAATCTCCCGCTCTAATGCGTAGCGGGAGAGCGTGTCAGACTTTTACTGACTAAAACCAAACCTATGTTCCTTCAGTTGCCCTTTGTGTTCTAGGTAAGTCAACCGAAGGCCCCAGTAGGCTTCGGCCTTGCTGGGCCCCTACGGTTTTCTGATTTTCTTTTTTCATTTCATCATAATTTCAGTCGATATACGGCCATTGCTGGACAAGCGTTGCCACATCAACCGGTACTATGTTTTGGGCACGCCATAATTATGGCGGTAAGTCCCCTCTTTGAGTGGCTGGACAGACGTTACGGGGTCCTCACCTTCCGGAAGACGCAGGCGACCAGACATGGTAAGTTCGGGAGTTTCCTGCACTTGATTCGTACGGAAGAAACATCTGAGTATCACCATTGTGAGGATCGCCTGGAGGACACGGTAAAGCATACGGTAGAGGTGTGCCCCGCTTAAGAGGAGCAGTCATTTCCTCGTGGGGAGTGATCGGCGGTGGCGATCACTGGCGTCGCGCCCTGTTACAGGCCATGGTCCGGAGCTATGAGGAATGGCAGGCAGTCGCCTCCTTCTGAAGAAGGCGGCCGCACGCGTGAGTGAACGGACGTACTCACGCCCCAGATGCTGGGACCTCGAGACCGATTTCCAGCCACCGCAAGCGTGACCTTGCAGACGAGAAGCAATGGATAGCTCGCCGTCCGGCCGTCCGGTAACTGTACGAGTCAAGTCCGGGTTGTCGACGGTGCGTAGTGTTCCACGTGGGCCTCAAAGATATGTCAGCAAGACCGTAGGAATCCAGCAGGGCTGGAGCCTACTGGAGCCATAAGTTGACTTCCGAAAGGGAAACGAGGGGTTGTGGCACGCAAGGCAAAGAACGAACATAGTTGAAGTTTTAGTCGTAGTCAGTTAAAGTCTGATAACTGAAGTCATAGGAAAAGCCATTGGATTTCTCACCTTGAAAAAAACCGATCCTATGTTTTCCGCTAACGGACTCCCACAATTACACAAGGTGGACCACCATAAGACAAGCCTTTAAAAGCTGCCTTGTCCGACATGCAGGACTCACTCTCAAACCCTTGCCTTATCGACTACCCATTCTGCGAGAAATGCCTTGCCCACTGTTAATTAAAATTGACAATAATCCGGATTCTTCATTTCGTGACGCCATGACTGGAAATACGATCTGGTCAAAAAGTTTATCATTAATAAAACACAGTTTTAGCAAGGAAACGTATTACGCAGTTTCCCCAACGCCACCGAACATGTAAGTTGGCCATACCTCTCTGGACTGTTCTACCCAGGTAAAAATCTTCATTTTAAGAGTCACTCTATCGGAAGCATCACTGTGGTCGTTATCATCTGAATATCGGTTTACGCAGAGTGGCTGGCTATCCGACTTGCAGCAAACGTGAGTCGTCTATCGACAACTTGAGCATGGTTTACAAGCTTGTTGTTTCATTCAACGTAATTTTTGAAAAGAGGCAACGCGATAAAAGAGAAATAACGCCTGAAAGCTCTGTTGGCATTCAATAATTTCGTCATTCACTTGAAGAAATACGTAACTTTTAAATCCTTTCAAAAAATTGTGTTAGTTTTCTATAGATACATTGAGTACAAGGATCAAAGTTCACGCAAAACAGCAATCTTCAGAGATAACTTCATTGTATTAGTTTTGCACGTGTTTTGATTTTAAAAGAAATCTAGATAATTTTCACAAGATATTTGTATTTTCAAAATGTCACGTAAGAGCGGTTGTATGGTCTCGGGTTGGCCGATCTTAATTTAATTTATTATTTAAAATTGTAATAAAGCAAAGATAAAAAATAACATCATATTTTATTTAAATTAATAAATTCTCGAAGTACTCGAGAAACTCTGCTGGTCGAAAATTCTCGATCTCGAGAAATAAAAAAAGGTCGAGAAACCAGAAACCTTATCTATCATTCACCTTAACTCTAATATCTATCATCCACCTAAACTCTAAATATTAATTATACTCCTAACTCCGTACCCTTTGTAGAAAACAAAATCCACGCGAACGTCGTCGCAGGCGAAGTGCTAGTTATATTATAGGAAGTCAGTCAAGAAAATAATTAAGATTAAGAAAATTGATTGCTTCCGTTGAACGGTCGAACTAGCGTAGATCCCTTCAGTCAGAATTGTTCTGTACGACCTCTCACAAAAGCAGTCTTCAACGCCGCAGTGCCAATGTAAGCTTATTATACACTTGCACAGCTATTTATCAGAAATCTATCAGCAAACTTTTCTACCTTTTGTCGGTTAATTTATAATAATATTGTTTTTTAAGGTATCCAAATTTATTGCAGTTTATTTATGAAGTCTGCGTAAAATAGAGTTTAATTGATGTCGGCTGAACTAAGCCTTTACTATTGGTCTCAGGTTTCAACTATAAAAACTATTTTGGCCTGACACCGATTTTTTTTAAATTGATTCTATATAAATGCAGATCTTTCAATATCGGTAACCATTTCACATTTAATCAGTTCTTACGGTCGGTGTTTCATATGTAAATAAACTTGTTAAGCGTACATAGACGCAATACTTGCAAAATACCGTTCTAATTGGTCAAAGCAAAGCATTTATTAATTCGTAATAAATTTTTGAGCATCAAAGTTATTGAAGTCACCCTCAATACCGCCCCCCGTAGGGGCACCCCGTTGGGGCGGTATTGGGCGATATACGGATCCTAGAATGTTATTTAGAAAGTAAACCATTTTAAACCTTACACGGGTTCACATACATCACAAATTGAAGTTGTCGGCCTCATAACTTAACCCACGTCCTTAAAACCAAAACTCCGTTTCACAATCCAAGGAATCGTGTAATAATTTTTAAACATAAGATTCTATTTAAAAAATAAGTTGTTATAATATTTTTGGCACTTACCTCAAGTTCTTCGATGACTTTTTCCAGTTGGTCTTCGGTTACAGCAGGGGCGCCGGCTCGTGCTCGCTCTGCATTTAACAATTTCAGCCATGCGGTGTCAGTGGCATCCAAGTCATAGCTACAAGCAGCCTCGGCACGCGCCGGCGTCTGGCTCAGTATGTGTTTATCCGAGTGGTAGTGAGCATCGCGACTGAGGTGCAAATATTTGTCCTTCGGTCTGCCAAATAAAAGTAAAAATTTTATTTAAAAAAGAATAATGGAAATTTGTGCTTGTTATGTAACAATTTGGATTGCGTTTTGACGTGCGGATATATAAAAGAGGTGAGTCGTGCAGATATTCTTTTGATAAAAAAAAAAAACAAGAAATGTTTGCATAAAAGATCTTTTGGTGACCGCAGTGAACTGGTTTCCTTTTAAATGTGTTTTGATCGTTTCTTTTCACCCCTTTATGAGTTTTTTCCGTCTATTGAAAGCAACTATCAGTAAAACTTATACATTGGTTCAATCGTAAATAATAAAAAAATTAGGAGATTGACTGTAATGAAAAGTGAACTTACAATTTGAATTCCTGAAAGTTAGGTGGTGGTGGATTGTCAATGATCTTGACCTTCGGCGCGGGCAGGGAGTCAGGGTTCACCGGCACCTGTACTCCTCTCTCCCAGTCCTGTTTCCATGTGTCTGTGATTATCCAGTATGAAGACTGTGTGAGTGGCTCATTGTCCGGCAGTTTCATGGCGCTGATAAGGTCCTTTCTGAAATTCATAGATGTAATCCCGATTAGCAACATTTAGTGAGGTGGATTGTGACTGTTAGTACAAACCATTACCCATGCCAGTTTTTACAGACAACACGGTATACAGATACATAATTAAAATTATTTACATTAAAATTGGGGTAACATTACCAACTTAATTTAATTGAAGACATAGTTTTTTACGCTTTTGTTGGAATTCGGGAAGTCTGCAAAATAATATTAATTGGTGATACATATTAATCTTTTCTGTTTGTAATTAAAAAGTGCGGGTTCTGCTCACCCCTTCATCTCGCCACCCTCACTGGACCCTATTTGAGTTTCGGTGGTTGGCATCTTTTTGTGAATACCTGTCATTATGTTTTAATTAAAATCGGCGGTGGGTGATAGTGACGGATCAGTTGTTTGGAACTGCAGATTTTACTTCTTTTAAACGGACTTTTTTTTGACGAGAGCTGAGTAGTGACGAAACTTTTTATAAAGCAGAAGGGTTTGTTTGATTGGTGGAACACACTAATCTCAGGAACTACTGATTTGAATTCTTTTACTGTTAGATAGTCCATTTATCGGGGAAGGCTATATAACATCTCGCTACGACCAATAGGAACGGAGCCAAAGATGCGGATAAAACCGCGGGAGACAACAAGTTTCAGTTAAAATTAATTGTTGCAAGTTCACATTCTTATAAAAGTTGATAGAGATTTGAAATTATTATTTTAAGACCCATCAATAGGAATTTAAATAGAGATATTACATTTTAAAGATTCAAGAAATTCAACAGAAAAGATTACTATGTGTTCTGTGATTAAAGCTTATAATGTTGATGATAATACAGACACGTCAGGTTACTGAATTAGTGCATCATAGGTAAAATGAAATTAGAAAGCATACAACTATAATTATATTTGAAAGATCCCATAAATCGGTTAATTTGTTACATGGCACTTTATTTTGGGTTAGTAAAACTATTATTAAGAATACAAGACAGACAAGATAATGCATTTTATTCCAATGTAGGAAAAGTGCTTAGTTGAATGGCAATCGTGAATCAACATTTTGTGGAGAATTGAATTTTTAATCGCACTATTTAAAGAATAGTCGACTTCATATTCAAGGGCAGTGTGCATCAATTACCCATCGATTTATGACAACTTTGAACAAAGTTTTGCATCAGGTACAAATTCGCTTTAAAATATAAATATATTTATCAGTAGTTTTATTTTTCGGCGCCACAATAAATGCGCTTCAAAAAATTATAATAGGATGGGAAGATGTGCCCTTTAATAATGTAAATAAATTAAAATGCGACTTATAATCGTACAGAAGGTTTCTCGAAGTTTTTTTATCCCTGACATAAAAATATTCGTAGATGAGCATAACGTAAGAATTACCTATAAAACTAATGCCAGGTCTCTGAGCATATTTATGTTCTTCTTTTGCTAAAACAACCACTAAATACTTTAATATTAAGACGTAACAATTTTTGTTTCATAATTTGAGGAAAAACATTTTTTTTCTTTGATTACTACCTATCCATTTACTTGATTATGGAAGAAAAGTGCATACAAACCAACTACATTTAACTAGTATGTAACACACAAGTATATTTATTAGAAACATTTCTTTAACTCTTTATACTGGATTACTCTTTATTCTGGATTTTTCAAGTCAAGAGTGAATAGGCTACTTCTAGACAAGTGTGCTCTATCGTCGACCACATCATCGTTTACCGTCAGGTGAGATGGTGGTCAAACGCGAGTCTATCATTAATAATAAAAAATAAATAAGAGGGTCCTTTTTCATTCGCCTATCGTTAATGTCGAGCACGGTTTCAAAGCTTGTTACTTCATCTAATGCAATCAAACGATGTTTGTCGAAAATACAACGGTGAAAAAAAAGAGGTAAAGCCTGAAAACTCTGTTAGCATTCAGTAATTCCGAATATATTACAAAACTTGTTTCAGGCAAAAGTTTTTGAAAAAAACTGTCGTCATTCAGAATCTTGATTAAATCTGCAAGGCTATCCAAGTCAAATTCTATTTAAATTTTTAAGTAAATTATGAAATGTTAAAGTTCATGCAAAATAGCTGATTTTCAAAGGTCTTTACTGGATAAGTTTTACGCAAATTTATAAATGGATTTCAATAGAAGCCTAGATAATATCCACAAGATACTATGTTTTCAAAATATCTACTGAAAAATGTGTTAATATAACGTCATAATCGCGTAAGAGCGGTTGTATGCAGTGAAAATGTATGTCGAGTTGGATGCCCTTAATGACAGCACTACAGCTCCGATATAGTCAAAAAAATTGTACCATTTACGACTTAGAGGGTAACCTAAAGAAAATATTAACATAGTGCAATCTTATTGACAGTCTCTAAGTATTTGGACTAAAAGTAACTGCTATAAAAGAATGTGATGTGTGAAAACGTTATAATATGACAAATTTATAAAGGAACAAATTTGAAATCTCACAGATCTTAGATTATTGAATAGCAAGTAAAATACATGTCTATAATGTTTTAGCACCTACAGAAGAATGGGCTGTTTCCACTAATTCAGCAAGTTGGGTTGATTGCAACATATCCAGGTAAAGAAAATAATAATAAATAGAATATAGAAAGAACATTCAAACAACAATTAACTATCAACATTATTATTAACTATAGGTGTGAACCTTTCATGATAATAACTAACTGATTTAGTTAATACTACTACAAACTAACTTTGATCATCTTCTTGACATAATTGCAATGAAAAGTACCCACATATTTTGTTAATTCTAACACAAGCCACAAAGACATAATATTGACATTGTATTTGTAGAATATGGACAGGTATTCTAATTCAAATATTCATTAATATTTTATTTCCAGTTTGGTGAAGACTGCCTGGCTGTACCCTACTACACAGCTGCTACATACAACCCTATTGAGGAGCAGACATGGATATCTTCGGCTCCGACGCAACCTATGTGTATGCAATTGTATACCTCTTTATATTGTTCTGCTGCTGCATCTTCAATGAAATTGCTCTTAGGTTCCTACTCACGTTCATTGCTGTTCTCGCATCCATACTATACATTTACCGAACCAATGATGAATTCTAACGCACCCCAGTAACTTTTCTTTCTTCTGTGTACAGTCATAAACCAAAACATGAATTCACTTCCTCTATTGTCTTACCAGTTTAATTTGACATTACAGTTTCATAATACATATAATAAAATCAGGGATATGTTTTAGACAGTTGACAAGGTGCCTTGTCAGCCATTGATAATAACAGAGCATTCATTACCATAAGCAAAATTCAAACAATCAGAAGATTACTAGAATGTTATTTTTTACAAATTGGTTCTCAGATTAATATTAACATTACAAGTAACGTTTGATAGATGTAGTTTTGTTTTGGATTGAGCAATTTTTGAAAGTGATTTGAATTTGAACATGGAGAGTGATTTTAAAGCAATAATGTATTCTCTTGTATCACAATGCTGATTCTAAACCCTTTCAGTGTTACAGAATACAGCATTGAGATATTTACTTTC
Source organism: Mythimna pallens (assembly GCA_961205895.1). NCBI lineage: Eukaryota > Metazoa > Arthropoda > Insecta > Lepidoptera > Noctuidae > Mythimna > Mythimna pallens. The sequence continues at coordinate 6,972,283 of OY540824.1, forward strand.
ATATATACACCACTAATTTTTAATTAAAAGGGCTTATTGGAAAAGGTCTTTTTGAATAAATACATGGGAAAGATGTTATTTAAGTTAAAGTCTCAATAAATAATATTCATAACAGCAAAGCTATTAGTGTTTGTTTACATTTCAAAATGTCACTAAATTTATGGAAATATTGTCCAGGCCCATTGATTATGAATGAATGAATGGCGATCAAAATAGAAAAACACTATGCATAGTATTTTTGAATGATTGATTCAATTATGAATTTATCAATTATGACAATTTTCGTGGACAATTTTGAGATTTCGTTTTTTTTTTATTTTAACTACACTAATATGATCAGTAAAGGGTATGGATACAGCCCCATTTTTGTACTATTTAAAAAATAGTGGTGTATGTATTGTGGCCAGATCATAGAAATTGATCAATTTATTCATGATATGGCCAACTAAAACTGGCCAGATCATATAAATGTTAGCAATTGATGATATGTCAGTCCTCGTTTGGCCTGATCATTGATGTAGGACTTCTATGATAATAAAAAGACTAAAAAAAGTAAACCAAATGAGAATTGACATTTCATCAATGTTTAAAATGATCTGGTCAATTTTAGTTGGCCATATCATGAAGTGATCAATTTCTATGATCTGGCCACAACATATATATTACAATGTTGCACACCTTTTTACTTGTGATTTTATTCTAAATACACACACAATGCACTGTTCTAATACACTGTTTGAATAACATGTTCAAACAGTATAATTTAGAATAAATTGCCTAAATGTCCTTTTGGAAACCGATTTCATAAAACAAATTTCAAGCATTTTATTTGAGTGCTTTATTCTAATTTGATTTTAATTTTTACTACATGTTAAGCAAATACATCTTTTGGCTCATGACTGTACAATAAATAATTTGCAACTCAGCAATTACACTTCTATTTATTTTGTTACCTATTTTCAAAGTTTCTTTTCTTAAGACTGTCACTCTTCGCCTAGGATATAAGTATAATTTACAATTTCCTTAAATATGCATATAACTATAATATAAATTTTATCTCTCATATAATTCTTATCAAATCTATACTATTATACATTCTTATTCTCATAACTACATTATAAGGCATTGGCACATCCTCCCATTTTCAATTCTAATTAAAATTTTGTAATTTTTACACATTACTAAGATAATAATTACTCAATCAACAGTCGCAATCATTTGTACTACTGGTTTGTGAATTCCTCTTATTTAAAATTTCATCTTAGCATCAAAAACAAGCATATAATTTCTATAAATAAATATTGTCACATTGTACTTGAATAAACATAATGTACTTAAACGGCAATGTGTTAAATATGTTTTATGTATTGATAAATAACAACAATTAAATATGTTAGTACAATACAAATATGTTAAGTACCTGTTTATAGAACAACAGAAAAATGCAGCGCAAAGCATCATTGAGATATATCAATAAGTTTCATAATATCTCTATGGAGTATATTTGTTAAATTCTTTAATTCAAACTTTAATGTTCTTATTATTTATTCTGAATAACACATATTATTATTGTATTCTGGAGCATAGCAAGTTTAACATATTCACTTTAGAGCAATTCGCTGTTTATGTATATTTTAATGTGAATCGCAATGCAATTGTCTTTATTAGTGCTGATACACATTATGTTAGAGTAAGTAAACTTTGGAAACTATTATTATATTATGCATTGTCATCAGGAACTGGGCATCTCATGAAATTTTCTGTTTTAATAACTCATTTATGCTGAATTTGTAATAGTATAGTATAACTTCAATTAATCCAAATAAATAATCTTAACCACAGCTAGTATGTACTTCAACATCAATTAAATCTGGCTACTTTTGATATCATTGATATTGTTGTGCTTGCTTAGAAATCGCATTTGCTTGAACACAATTAATTGGCACTGGCAATAGTAGCTACACAAAAATTAAGAATAACAAAGACAGTATGAACACTAGTAAGTGTCAATACTGTTAATAATAATAGGATGCCTAAAATGTAAGCTATTCCAATGATTTTACTTAACCTATAGTTTCTGAAAGCCTCAATTTGAATTTACATCTAAGTCACATTTCAGATATATCTATAATGTAATGCTAGCTAAATGACCTAGCATTTCAATATAGATTTACCTGAAAAGTTCTATGGAATAACATCATGCTGTGTCCACTGTTTGTCAAAAGATGAAACAGTTTTCAGAAACCAGGGTTTTGTATGATGCTAGATACATAATACAATGATATTCACACTCTATTTTACCACTAAATGATTTGTTTTCTGTTAAATTTAATAGTATTATACTGTAAACCATATCTCAAGGATTGCATCCAATCCAAACATGTCACACAAACCTGAATAGTTCAGCGGGTGCCTCTGAGGCACTCCTGTTATATATTGATGACATCTTGAGGTCACTGACAGGGCGGAGCTGCCAGAGAGCATCCTCGGGCTCCGTCCTGCGGCGCTTGGATGCGCCGGCTTCATCACTGCGCATCCCAGACGCCCGCTTTGTGCCTCTCAACGACATCTCGGTTAGTTGTCCACAACCTACATGTTCACGATCCTTCTACTGCTTTACACTTAGAACGCGGTAACAACATTGTGTAGAATGTCACATCATTCACTACATGGCACTTCAGTTTGCGTTCCGTAAACCTGTAAACCACAATAATATCTTCAATGTGCACTTTTCTACTGAGTAAAACTATAACAACTGGTGATGCTGTTTCTTAAGGGTACCTATGAGCCTATTCTATCGTTCAAAATTTATCACTCAACACAACATTTTAGCAAATTTTGACAGAACCAAATTAATGAGCACAGTGTAACCAAACAACAAAACAATGTGCTATAATCAATACTAACAATAACCGAAAGTAATGCAGCGTCGTTAAACACTTGCTAAGCCTTGTATTTAGGACTATTCAGTACAAAAGCATTTTGACATACAGAACAAAATGTCAATTTCAGGATTCAACAATGTAAAATGCACAGGTGTTGTAGTAGAGTGATCGTGTTTTACCTCGACATAATACATCGTATGATCAATATACACCGAATTGGACGGTTTTTTAGTGCATATGTATGAAAATGAATAACAATCCCGTTTGACGTTTCACTTTATTGCACGAGTAAAATGTATGGCGGGCCAGTGGTCGGGCCGAGACTGTAAATAGCGGCGAGCCACATAGAACAGCCGCCCGTTGACAATCTCACTTGTAGCCCCAACTAATACACAAAATGCACTCACACGACACGACCAATGAATCCTATAATTTCATTCTTTAATAATTAACCGTAAATATTTATCTCACGAATCGTCTCCATTGTAGGCTACATAACAAAGTTGACAACATAGATAGCAGCACTGTTTTGTTGCCAGATTGACGTGAGTCCTACGCATCATTTTCTCTATCGTTTCGCTATAAATGAATATCATGTATACAACAAGTCGATTGTATATTAGTTTGCAATAATGTACTATGTTGAAATACCTCATAATTCACATACATTTTCTGTAACAGACATTTGGCGCCATTGATCCAAAAACTACTTTGGTCACGTGACTATGTACGAATCACCAACGCAAGCCAAGTAAAATGGCCAAAACGCACATCGAGTTCATCTAATGTCATTGGTTTTGAAAGTAACTTGCCGCATAACATATACATGGAGACAAGATGTTCAATTCCTCAAAGCCGAGAATAAACCAAACACGAGCACATAGTTAATAAACATTGGATTTGTCAGCAAGTAGCACAAATTACTAGAATAAATTACAACGAACATAGAGCCAGAGATATCAATATGAAGTTACAGAAAATAGTCACCAGTTGGCGCTCGCGTCAAAAAAAAGTGATTAAGTTGCTATACTTAAAAATGTTTACGATTATAGTAATAAATTAAGATATTTTTTAAGAATTCCATTACTACGATGCAACAACAACCAATCATTGAATTTTTTTTTTACTTTTAGTAAATTTTAGCGATTGTAATGATGTCATTATTTTGCAGTGGACTATACACATGTAATATTAGAACATCATTATCAAATTGAAAAAAAATAACTTTTTAGAATCAAAAACAAGTCATTGCACTTTTTTTTACTAAGTTTTCGGGAATGTTAGAGATCGTAATATAATTTTATAATTGTGAGTTACAAAATAATTATGTTAATAAATTACTGACGTAACTTGTTGACTCCAAGTGCGAACGGATAGAAATAAAAACTTATATTCTCTAATCACTATAGTTTTAAGTTTCTACAATATTATGACACAAAAGCTGTGAGGTGAGGCCGAAATGAAGTATCGTTATAGAAATATACTGTATCTTATACTTAAAAAAAAACAGTTATAGGTCTTTGAATTGGTAATGCATCATTTGCGAAGAAAATGGCATAAGTGGTGATAGCGGCAACTAAGACGTTTCAGTTTCTAACGAATCAGCCAATCACATCAATTGACTTGGTGTTAATTTGGAGCACTGAAGACCCGGCAGATTGACCGCGACGTTGGTGATTTGGTTTATGGTCAGCGAACCTGGAAGGAATCTTCAGACAATCATACTGATTTTTTAAGCGTAGTTATAATAAAAGTTATACGTAATATACGCTAGATGGCGCTGAACTAGATTTTTTTTTAGTTTATTTTGTTTTTATCGAAAGGAGACATTATTAAGTCAGGGAAATGATATTTGCGGAAATAAGACATTCCACAAGTCTACAAATTATATTGATATAATTTTTAACTAAATCAAAACTATATAACAATCTGAAATAATAATGAGTAAATTGAGTTTTTATTACGGGTATCATTTTCATAGTTACTAATGTTGTTAATTAGAGGAATACCGCACACTAGTGATGTACCTACCGAATCACTGTTTTGGTGGATTGAGTCGACTCGAATCGGCTTATACCGGTTTATAGAGTTCCTATTCGAATCATGACTTGATTCTGCGACTCGTGCCCAGTACTCGAGTTTTATGTATGGTATTCAAATGTTTACTTTAGTCTCGGACTCGAGTCCGAGACTCAAGTCCGGGACTCGAGTCTATTACTCTAGTCTGAATATTAAAGTGCAGAACTCAAGTCTAAGAATTCACTCTGGACTTAAATTAAATATAGTAAAATTAAATTAGTTACAGCGAGTTCATAACTAATTTTAGAGCAAAAAGGAAAAATTGAATAGGATTAATCTTCAAATGGCTGTTGATTTAGTATAATGATGACAAGGATAGTAAATCAAACATAACAAAAACCTAACAAAAATGAGACCAAGTTCTATTTGTTTTATTACACGACAAAAAATGTCTATAAAGAAGATATTTAAACACTTCAAAAATTTAATTTTGTTCTATTAGTAATTTTACAAAATTTGTGAGTAATTTTAATTATTTAATACACACATGACAAAAGCTTTAACTTAAATGGAAGTTTTTAAGAGTCAAGCCGTACTCGGCACATCGCTAGCTCACACAAGATTCTTTGAAAAAAAAACCAAAAATAAAATTAAAGCAGCGCCTATTACACCACTTGATATTCAGACGATCTTAGTCTAAGTGGCGTAGTGTAATAAGAGATAGAATGTCTTACTCTGAATTCAGACAGCTTGATCGGGCGCGGCGACGCTTACGGCCTGTTCACGACTTCGGTTTTAGCGGTGAGCGGCGCGGCGGGCGCGGGCGGCGCGGCGGCGGTAAGCGGTGCGAATTGCACGCCACGAACCCGAGCGGCGGCGGTCGTGGTGGACATATTAAAGGTAGTCAGAACGTGCTCAAAATAATGGCATTATCAAAATGATCCCTTCTCTGTTTAGAAAGCAATATATTTTTATAACAAGATAGTCTTAATATGAGAGAAGGTATGCACGAACTGAATAAAGATCGGTGTTTAAATGGCAAATTTCGTCACCTATACGAAGATTACATAAAATATCCAGATAGGTTTTATGAGTACACAAGAATGAGCGTGAAAACTTGATTATATTCTGCAGCACATAGAAGTATTCGCCACTGAATACGTCACTCCTACACCGCGCTACACTCCTGTTCGCGCCACTCTGTTTTGTGGCGTTGCACGTAGCCGCTGGTACTTTTAGTATCCCTCTCTAGACTGTGGTACTTTTGTTCCCGCCGCTCATCTCACCGCTCGCCGCTGTAGCGATTCGCTCTGAGAAAACCGGGAGCTTTTTCGCTATGAGCGGCGACTCGTGGTATGCTTCAAACATTTTTATACTTTTGATCTTACGCTCGCCTCACCACTCTTCGCTGCCGCTCGGAGTGGCAAGGTCGTGAACGAGCCGTTAGGGTAGTTTTTAATATCGTGCGGTTTTGATCACGCATGTGGGATTGACCCGCATGCGTAACCCTCGCACATGTCCATTTCATTCAATTTAAATTAGCAGTCAAGCTGGTTACAGTAAATGCTACGGCAATCTTTTGGGGCTTCGAAAGTACAGGTGCCATTACAACCACCAATGTCGACGTCTTGCGTGCGAATGAACAAGCTCGCGTTTTTCAGACTGGTGTAAAAGCGAGCTGTCCACTTCGACTATAAGGCAGTCTGAATAACGTATGCTGAATAACGCGTAGTCTAATATGAGCTTTAGACCGGAGATGGCAGCGTTAAACTGTACGATGATAGTCATTAACATTTGAAATGTACCTGGAATCATGTTCTGGGTATACACATTCCAGCTCTCTCTCTGTCTACGGGTTCTAGTATACAGTCTGACATAATTAAAATGAAAAACTAAGGCGTCCAGTACACGGTCATGCAGGCGTCAATTAATTCCATCAATCATGAATGATGTTTGAATGACGAAATTTTATCGTCATTAGGTTTCGTCATGCAAACGTCAATCATCGTATTAGACGGTAAGTTTTTCGTCAATCAAAACATTAACAGTGGCAAAACTGACAGCAAAAGCTACAGAGTAATGGACGCCTAATAGTTAATGGTCAATAACTAAACCTAACTAAAACTGAATGAAGTGAAATTTGTATTATTTAAGACAAATCTTAAATAATACAAACTTCACTTCATTCAGTCTGAATGGATTTTAATGGTATCGACGTTCTTGAAACTATAACTGTAATAACTGTTTAGTTTTCATTTACTGCGTTCGGGCCAGACTTCATACACATAGAATCAAATTAAATATAAGTCCTTCATTTATCATTATTTCTATTAGTACAAATTATATTGAAATCTATTGCATGGTTTAAGTTTTTATATTATGTCTAGATCTTAAAAAACAGATCGTTAAACTCCGATTTTTTACTTCTGAAAGGGCTCTACCCGTAACTTGATTACAAAAAGAAAATTAACTTTCATGAAATGAATGTAAGGTCTCCTTAAAAGTTTTTTTTACATAATATGTTGAGCTCGGACAGGTGCAGCCTTGTTCGCTACAAAGAATGACAATTATTGTCATAATGATTTAATTAGTTCCTATTGGAATCATAGGGCGAGGTTTATGCACTTACAAAAGCAGCAAGTGAACCAAAATAATGACATAGGTGAGTACGACGTCAATTTTCACCTTTCATACGATGTATTCTTCGGCTTTACCTAAAGTCGTGCGTGTCACATTTTTAGGGGTATTTGCAACAATCGCTTTGGCAACACTGTGATGACGTACTTCCGCTTTTGCTTATCAGGTGGCTGCAGCGCGCCAACTACAACAAACACATCTTTTTTTTTTTTAGGTGGGAAAATCTTCTTATGACAAATCCCGCTCTTGGGCGCAGCGAGAAATAGTGTCAGACTTTTACTGACTAAAAACCCACTCCTGTTCCTTCTTTGCCTTCGTCCCAGGGCCCCGGGTTTCACTTTCACACTACCCGTGGAAACACAACATCTGCGTTTTTCGGATGGTTCTTAACTTTTACAACTTGACCTAGTTAATAATAAATATCCAATATTTTATAAAAAAATATTTATGTATTAATTATCAATATTGTGTATATTATGTAAAAATAAACTGTCTGTTATGCTTTCCCGGTTAAACTACTAAACATTACTACGAAATTTTGTTTAGAAAGGAAGTCCCTCGTTTTGAGAGCTAAGTGCACGGGCGCGTTGTCGTGGTGAAGCAGTGCCTCGCGGAGCCCGGGGATCGGTCGCTTGTTGCTCATTGCAGACAAAACTACTGGCAGGCATTTTGCTGTATACCATTCGGCATTGATGCTGCTTTCGTCTCGTAATGGATTTGAAATCAGATACCGCGTCAAAGTGAAGAAACTAGCGAACAAAATTTCCTGAGCTTCAGTAAGGGTGTGTGTTACCCAGCGGCAAACTATCCTTTTCACGCGAAGGTGCTCGTGTAGAATCTTGTGAACGCTTCCCGAATCATTCTGCAGTGTATGCTAAATCTCTTCGTATGTAATTCGCCTGTTTTCTTGAATTATTTTTTTTACTGCAGTACACTTTCTTCCGTGACAGCCGTCGTAGGACCACCACTCCTTTGTTCATTCCCCAAAGTATACCACCGGTATCTACCGGTGGTGTACTTTGGGGACTTACTTAATAGAAACACAGGGGTGAATTGAAACAAAACTTTGATTAAGATTTTTACTTTGATATATGATCTTATCTTTAGTTTCAATAAAGTAATGTGTTTTAATATACCATTTCTATAACTGAGTACTCAAATACTCCAAACAATTTTTCAATTACATGACAATCTCCATTAAAGTTTTGTTTCTAGAATCACCCCTGCGTTCTATTCACCTCTGGACGATAGTTCCGATTTCAGCCACGCGCAGACTTATCTTACGTAAAGTCTTGGTTTAAGTAAAGAGCTAATCCGCAAAAAATGTGCCGATCATTGACCAGAAAAAAAACTGTAACAGTTTGATCAAAAATAGTTTACTTATACCAGAAACCCATCACACAGCCAACAATTTTTAGAAATACGTACCTATATGAAATATCCGAATTCACACAGTAGAAAGTACTACTACTTTCTCCTTTCTACTACAGCTTTCCTTCTGTTCTCTACAACTACCTACGTGCTATTCTGCATGTCGGGTGTCGGGCTGTCACTTAACGTGTAGCAATCAACCAATTTAACCCATTCAGTTCACAGATGCATTGGATGGTGAATATAAAGACTTTCCACGAATCTATTGCGAATAACACAGCGTATATTTGTTGACGATACGCCAGTTCACAGTTTAATAATGAAAATAAACATTACATACTTTTTAATGGTTTTTTATTTAGAAAAAGTGAAACTTAAAACAGTTTAAAAATCCTATTCATATTGATCACTAGTTTTGGCTAGTTCACAGCTCCTGCCCCCTGAAATTAATTCCCACCCTTCAATCAATTTAAAAAATTTCAACCGTCTTTTCCCTTTTTTCTTTTATTTCACCTGTAAATTAAACCAAACAAATAAAAACCATTATTTTTATTTAATATAAAAAATTGTGAAAAATAAAAAAAAACAATCACCAGCTTTTTTATTAAATTGCACCGCTAGTGTCTGATTAGCTATTTTTTTTTATTTGAGGTGGTTTTGGAAGACGGGACTATCAGCCCCGTTCAAAACGAGGCATACTAACCTTTTTTTATGTGGGAAATCATCATATGGGTTCAGGCCCCAATAGGATTCGACCCTGCTGGGCTTCTACGATTTACTAATATCTCCTTGAGGCGCGCGTGGAACACTACGCGCCTTCGACGACTTGGGCTCGGTCCAGACGGTTACCGGACGGTCAGACGGCGAGCTACCCATTGCTCGCCGTCCGTAAGCCCGCGCCTGCGGTGGCTGGAAATCGGAATTCCGGCGGCTGGACGTGAGGGGCGTTCCCTCGTGCGTGCGGCCGTCATCTTTGCTAGCATTACTGCTTCGCAGAAGGAGCCGACCGCCTGCCAGTCCTCCTCGCTCCGGACCATGGCCTGTAACAAGGCCCGGTGCGAGAGATTTCGGTTTACCGCCGATCGCCTCTACGAGGGCACGGCGCGCGGCGGTGCTCTGCCCAGGCGGACACCCGGGCGTTTCTTCTGCACGGATCCGGTGCAGAAACCTTCCGAACTTGCCATGGCCGGTAAGGATCTGCGTCATGCGGAAGGTAAGAACGCCATGAGGTCTATCCAGCCACTCCTCAAAGAGGGAACTTACTGCCATAATTAATAGTAGCGGGCCCAGCACTGGGTTGGTGGGTCCCGCGCAGCACGTAGTCGTACCCGGTGTTCGGTGTCCGGTGCACAAGGGCGGCCCTAGTACTGATTCCGGGAACACCGCACGACATCTCTCGCCGTTTCCACTCTCCCTGCTGACCAGGGTAGATGATGAACCTGTCCGTCAGGTAGGAAACGAGGCACACCTATGGTCTCCATATTAGCACTCTGGATTAAGTTGTGGAACTGCACCGGTTAAATTATAATGGTTTTTATATTAAACTAGCTTTTGTCCGCAGCTTCGCTTTCGACAACCGACTACTCTACCTTACCCTACGCCACTTATCTACCTACCATACCCTAATTATATATATTTTTGCTTTTAAACCTTCCCTGTATGCTGGTGATGAAAAGAAAAAAAAAGAATTACATATTATTAATATTGGTCCAGCCGTTCTTGAGTTATAGGTGACCAGGAGAAATAGGGGTTCATTTTTATATAGATTTCACCTGGATGGGCTATTTACAAGCGTAATGTGTAAGACTTAGGCATATGTGTGAATATAGGGGGTTATACCTCTTATATACATAGATATGCGGGGAGGAAGGAAGGGTTACCAAGACAAAAAAAAATCATACTAATAAATTTTTATTCAAGTTACCTATTACAGTGTTTTATTTTTTTAACAGTTTATATATTAAAATTTAAACAATTAACTCTAAAAATACAAAACTACATCTAGATTTGATTATCTTCTTTACGGCTCACTAATAAAAAGTGTATAAGTATCAAGATTAACAATAAATGCTGCAAACAACACATGGATTATTTTCAATTGTTAGGTAATTTACTGAGTAGGTACATTATAAGCTTCGAATTGTAGAAATGTGCAAATGATTGTACCTATAACTTTGTAATGTAAAGTGCATTTCATACAGTTTTTATTAGCAAGTCTACAGCTTTTATAAAGCCACAGATCCAACGAAATATTATACCTACATAATTACTGTCCGTTACAAACATCTTCCATTACAGTTTTTAGTAGCTAAATCTTATAAATACCCTTTCCGGTTATAGAATATTAACTTACAAAATGATTTTTAAGTGCTTAGTAAACTTCGTTGTTTATTATGAAAGTTAATTTCCGCATGGAATGATGACTAATTATAATTACAATAAATAAAGACAAAAATAAAATTACTGTTTATTCCCACTTAAGTTATTGTTCATCCGTTAATGTATGGCGGTATTGCGATTAACTACCTCTGGCTGGCTTCGATGTTATAATGACGTACAGTTACTTTCATTTTTAAACATTGTGCACGGCAAAGCGGATCGCCGAGTCTGACTCACGTCGACACACTTTGCTTGTCAATTAAACAGAACGCCATCTAGTGGGACCTTGAGCAAATTAGGCTCATGTCAAAAAAAGTCTTAATTTTATCAATATGAGTAATTGATTAATACATATTATCAAGTGATTATACATATTAACAGTATTTATTTTATATAATATTATATTCTAATAAGATTTAACATGAAATTTGTTTGTGACTGATAGTTTGGTACTTCGTAGCAAATGGCACTGTTTTTAGATTTTGATTGCGTAAATAAAAACATCAATCGCGTACATTACAGATATTAAAAGTAAAGGACAGTAAATAAACTTTAAGAATATAATAAATAGTTTGCTACACAGATACGTACGAAAATAAATCAAGTTTGAAATAACCGATACAATATAATCACTTGCAGAGTATTTTGTCATGCAAGTTTTGCAGCAGAGTGATAAATTGCCGCGCTAACTGGCTTGATAGAAAGATTATGCCCCAGTCAGAGATCGGCGCGTTATTATATAATAATCCTCTCGGTACCTAACACGTTTACAAACAACTATAAACTATCTCTACGCAAACGATGCTTTATTTTACGCACAAGTAAACAAAGAACATATTTTATGAAACGGGAGTATGACACAAATATTGCGCGAAAAAAACATTAAAACTAGTAAATGAGGCGTTCTTCATTTGTACTGACATGCGCTTATACCCACGAATAAAACGCTTGAAGTTTTAAAGTTTTACTATTACTATTTTATTGCGGTACTATTCGCCAGGGTCATCTGTGTGCGACTGGGTACTCCATCTCGTTTAGCTCTTCAATCCCCTACGTGACAGAAGAACTGACGAGATAAAGCATTTGCTCGTGGATGTACTCTGGCGGAATAAACCCGAGTTTTTGTTGGAATTAGGGTAAAGAGATATATACGTATGCAGGTTAAAGGTTAATTTTATATTTTAAGTTAAAGTAAAATACATACGATCATAGGTCGATAAGTGATAAGGACATTAGTAATAATATTTAACTCATTTTTTTTTTATTTGCTTGTGGACTAAATATGGGTACGCTTCAGTCACACTTTTATCTACTGATTGATAGTTGAAAAAAAATATGTCTCAGACAAGTTCAAATAAATATATCTCACAAATTCATGTTTCGATCTAAATTATTAAAAAAAAAACCAGATGTAGATTTTCGGCATCTTACCAAAACTAAGTTATTCATATAATTATGAAATGTTATTATCAAATACGAAGACTGATTTACAAAACAAGTTAATTGCGCTTAAAAACTTCTAGGAAACTATCGATAAAACTATTTTTTTTTTTTTTGTATTTAACAGATCAAAAAGTGGATGAAATCGATCCACATAGCACACATGTACTGGCCTTAAATAAAGGTATTATTTATCGATTATATATCAAGAAGGCCCTAACACCTAAGGAAATAAATTGTTAATTTTTATCAACTAATAAAGATGTGTTCTTAAAACTATATAACCGCTACTCTTTGTTATTTTTGGTATACAATCTTAATAATACAAACTAGGTTTTTTATTATGTTAATACATTATCCCACTATAGTATTGAAAGCCTCAGTAAATGACAGTTGAGTTTGAAATATTTATGAAGTTGTGTGTGTTTTTGAACAAAGAACGCTTTAACAGACCAAATTGAATGTTTTCAGTACCATGAATGCGAATCGACTAATTTGGCCCTAGGGCATAACTTTAGGCCAAGCTTATTAACCAAAGGAACACGGAATACTTCGTTTCTATTGGTTAATGAGCTGGAGCCAAAGTAACCCAACTTAATTGTAAGTGATATAGATGGTAAGTTCGTCATGCCAACGTCAGTCATCGCGTTAGACGGTAGGTTTTTCGTCAATTAAAATATTTCACTGTGGCAAAACTGACAGCAAAACTTATCGTGTACCTAATGGACGCCTAATGGCGATAAAATTCCGTCATTCAAAGATCATTCATGATTGATGGAATTAATTGACGTCCGCATGACCGTGCACTGGACGCCTTACAGTAGCGAATTACATTAATTTGTCAAGTGCCTACAGGCGTGTGCCAGTTACGCTTCTCGGACCGTAAGTTTGGCCTTTATCTATCAAATACGTCCTGGAAAGAGATAACAGAAAATCCAAAAGACATCTTTCAAGTTTTTGACGACACACACAACCAAAGCTTTTACAAAATCAATGTTGCATATTATTGTTTAGTGTTCTGTATACAATATAACATTTGAATAACTTTAGTTCGTCTTACAGAAAAGCTTATAAATATCAATACAATAACATAATAAAAATAACTTAAGTATAGTGAAATTACCTGTAGTTATTCGTAACTTAGTCTAAGCCCATCCATGGGACACTAACATTATTAGGTACCCCACAAGACCCTCACCCCGTACATAAATATGATGTGTTAATATTCATATTACGAAATTATTAATTATTGTACTACAAGATAAAAAATACAAAGGAGAAACGTTCTCAAAATTTGTAAAAACGTTTACAATACTTTTAGAATTTTGGACATTAATCCCTTACGAACTACATACTCAGTTGAAAAAATTATATTTCTGCATAATCAATGATTGTAAGCAAAGGAACCATTTGTATTGTAGCAGTTCAATTTGAAGAATATAGTTCGTACGAGATCCATTCTACGTCTACACACAGATCAACACACAATCCTGTATCATCAGATCCATTAATTTCTATCAGTCCATTTCAGTTTGCGTACACGAAAGGGTGTTACTTTATAAACTTCCTTTCTACTGTAAATACGATTAAAGAATTCGCTTTACATATTTAGGTAATGTTACTAGAAACAGGTACTATACATCACTCTTTAGACATTGGAAAAGTGGTATCAAAAGCAATCGGTTGAAAATAAATGCCACAAAAGTAAATGTCGGAAAACAATAGGTCATAATAAAAAGGAATGAATATTTGAATGCAATATTTCATAATGTAATGTGTTAGCGTAATACCTCAATAGAATGTATAATTTTGATAAAGTTTAAGAGACGAGAAACTTAGCGCAGAACATAAAGCCGGGTACAGACTTTTGTAACATGCAAGGTAACATGAAAAGAGCATTTCATAAACGGGACGCAGCGCGCACACGAACTACGCACGAGAAAGTAACTCTTGCATCTGTACCTGGCATGCGCGTGAACATACTCAATCTGCCGTGAAAACTCAAACCCATCCACACTGACGCTCCGCTCCCCTTTGTGTTCGACGAAAATGCCGACCAATGGCGGATCGTGACGCGCACGAGCTGTAATGCTCAGTTCGCGCGCGTAGTGTGCACACTATGAGAATTCTGTTACATTGCGACAATGTGGACGGCCAATTCTTTCATTGAATGTTACATTTCATGTTTCGTTACAGCAGTCTGTACCCGGCTTCAGATACAAGGCTATGTCCTATGTGAAGGATAGGTGCTAGATACAATTTCCAGTACAATAATGAAAGTTATCGCTAATATCAAACAGCGGAATATTTTTGTCGTGGTCTAAACTTTGTATTACTTTAACATTTTTTATGCAATCACAATCAATTATAATAATTGTATAAACATATTATTAGTAGACATCAATCACTACAATCATAGAAGCCGCATAAAATACTTGTGCGATTTTCATTACGTACTATAATGTAGTTCATAAAATTAGAAGATCAATGATGGTGAAATATTTTTGTGAGTGGTTCTTTAAGTGTGTTGAACATTTTATTTTGTGGATATTGAAGTAGACTGACCCGTTATGCTCGATTATGTAAAGCTCGTTCGGGTAAAGTCGGCTCGAGTCGACTAAAGTACGAGAAAGATATAGTGAAGTTTTCACTTCTGTTGTGTGTTCTTAAGCACAAGATTTTTATTAGTTGTACTTATGTTAAACATAAGTTGCGCGACTAAGTTGCAGCAACATAATGTTACGTTGCTAGAAACATGCTTTTCCAAACAAAAAATATAAAATACGAGGCATGGTTTAGTTTCTAGTTTAACACGAACGTGACTTAACATTCAAAGAAAGAGTTAAATTATGCATTCATTGGCAAGTTCAAGCGATGTTTGGACATTGACGAATCGCCCTCCTAAAGGTTACGGGTTACCGACGCAAATAGGTATCAATCGATAACACGTATTTCGAGGGCATATCGATTCTGCATTACAACGCAAATAGACTGCGACGATCATTAAGCAATTTCTTTTGTAGAGTATCTTATGGAAATATCTACGTCGAGTGGCGGTACGAAGGCTGAACGCCAAAAATACCGTCCCAGGACCCGACGGCTTGCATGGGAAAGCCTGGGTCCTGGCCATGGAATCTCTTTATTTAAGCCTGAATAGGTTAATTTTTGGGCAAATGTGCTCTATAGTTAACTTCACTATAGGGTTTGATTGGTACTGCTAAGCCTTTGCAAGCAAAGAGAAACTGAGAGACACAGGCAGGTTTTATTCCGTAAAAGTCTGACACGCCCTCTCGCTCCACTTTAGAGTAGAAGAAGTTATTTGTAGATCCCGCATCAAAAAAAAAGAATTCGATTGGTTAAACGCGAGGCTATCATTAATAAATATAAACATGATTTAATTTAGAATCTTGCAGTTCTTCTACATTGAGTATTGATTTTAATTCTATTTTTAACTGTCTCGTGTTTACCAGAAAAGTTATGCATCATCGCAGAAAACCTACTTCCTCTGTAATACTTTGCCATTCTATGAGTTTTACAACTTTTGAAATATTTAATTTCTTTTAGACTGAGTACTGCTTGTCTAAGTGAGTGAGTGTACCAATGTGGGTGCGCAAAATGACAGAGCTTTTAACAAACTGATAATGAATTTTGTATTACATTATTCCACAATGTACCGTCAATATAACAAATATATTGTAGTCTAGGATAATAATTATTTAAGCGTACTGATGCCTGTCCAATTAACAATTTTCTTTTCAAATACATCTACTCCCGCGGCGCCCAAACAAAGACGTACAAATCCGCCAGTAATATAGGCTTGAAGGACAGGGTCGATTGTGAGTTTTTCTGGTTTTCAAAGAGTGCTCGGCAATCTTCGAGGGCAATCGTTTACACTTTTCAACGACGAAGCTATAGGTACCGGCCGTGCGACGTAACTTTGAAGCGACGTGCGTCAGTCGTATATACGAATTTTTTAAATCTCGATCATCAGTTGCTTTTACGACGTAACTTTATCGAAACGACACATTGTCCTGTCTAAGAAATGGCGCTAGGTTCTTTGTGTGGTGTATGCGTATAAACAAGCGTTCGTACGGCCCTATCTTTAAGTACTATTATTTAAATGAAATATGCGCATAATTTTTTTAACGAGTATTTCATATGATAATTGAAAAAATATGGTAAGATTTATGTCCTGTTTGGCCACGTAGGCGGAAATGAGTTAACTTGTAGATTCCGTTGTATTCAACTTACAATCTACATATAACCTGAACTCATGGAAACCATCCTAGCCTTATTTTACATTTTCAGTTTGCATGATCGATCTCGCTTGATGGACGAAATCAATATGTTTGGATGGAATTGAAACTTGTATCTGATTATAAGTACCTATTTTCTGTCTATTTTAAGTAGCGTCTTGGATTATCGTTAAGGATTAGGAAAGCAATTTTGGAATTATGATGAATCTGCGTACGTGCTGTATGTACAAACGAAGTTATCTAACCATTTAAAATGTACCAAACGAAACTAACTCTTTCTTATTTAAATATTATTATGATGAGGGGTTAGCAGTCAGCACATGCATCATTAATAAGCATTATTTAAAGTTCTCATAACTATAATATTATTAAATTGCAACAATAAATACATCTATTTATTATAACAACTTGAAACACATTATGTACTACAAGTGCAATCATTATAAAATGAAACTTTGAAGAAAATATAAAAAGGTGACAATTTAAATAGAGATTCTGGTGAAAAAAACTAACATTAATTTTGTGTTCGTGCTCCGCCTATATCCAAACGCAAGGAGTAATATTAAAACGACAAGTCATTATCTAAATAGGAATGAAAACATTCTGAAAATAGAGGTCCTACTAAACGCCATCTAACAAAAATTTGGCATTTACTAAGTCAACATTATTCAGCTACAATTTATAAGTTTCCTCGGGACATTCACTTCGGCTACGATTTGATCATTATTTGCTACATATTAAATGATGAAGATGGATTCCTGATGCGCTAGGAGGAAATCTGTGAAATTGTTGATAGGTGCGATCGACAGCAGCGACATCTGTCCGTTGGGCGGCCAGGCGAGATTGGGCCCGAACACCACCGCCAGGTTGTTCGTAGTCATCTTGTTGAGACAACTCCTGTCTTGGACCTGTGGGAGAAACGCTACTGAATAAAACACGGCCTCCATCACTGTAGATCACAATCTTCTATACATATAATAAATCTGTAGAAAATTTTAATTGTGCGCGCATTGCGTAAAATGTACGAAATCGATGTAGATAACTTTTATACATAAAAACTGTAACTTGATATATTTACTTAGGCTTTGTTTCATCGAAATCAGTAGACTATATCGAAAGATATGCTACATTCATTGACAGTTAGGCGGTACAAAGTTCGTCGGGTCAGTTAGTAGGGAAAATGCATGCAATTTTTTTACTTGTTTTTTTTTTATTTTATAATTGTAAACAAATATGAAAGTTTTTTTTTTTTTAATTCGTTTCTCACCTTTTCATTTAGCCAGGGTCAAGTTCAGAAAGTATTAAGTTTTCAGTCACTTTAAATTAGTTTGTGTTCCATTAGAACACGAATGTAATATATTCTAATGTTTTTGCAGAATTTGGCAGCAAACGTATCGGGTCAGCCTTCGCGGTAAGCTTCGCTGTGGTAATCAATACTACAATAATTATCAGCTGCATTTTACCGAAATAGCGTCTGTTTCAATGATTCCACATATTGTCCAGCTGCGTAAACACTTGAGATACATAACTACACCAATTTTACATCACATTATCCACTAGGCATCAATTTGCGAATAATTAAAACAGTCACGGAACTTTACTCGAAAAAAACCCGCCAAAAAACTCAATAACGATGTTATTAAGCTTCGGAACTGCGGAAAACAGAGTCTTGGCAAGAGAGACAGATATATCTATTTGTTTAAAATCGTTTGTCGACCGACAGACGGCCGGACAGCGGAGTCTTAGTAACGGGTCCCGTTTTACCCTTTAGGTATAGAACGCTAAAAATTCTCAACTGGCTTGAGAACCTCCTAGTTAAAAAGTGAGTTAGCACACACCTTCCACAGAAACTGGAACACGTATTTCAACAACTTGTAGTTGTCGAGCGGTAGGCGCTCCAGAATCAAAATCTTCACTTTGCGCGGCTTGTCGCGGGCTGACCAGTCTGTAAAAATAATACAGAGATTAAGAGCAAGCTTTGACATTTGCGAGTAAGTTTTGAGAGCAGAATAGAATAGAATAAATTAGCAGTAGCAGCAGTTGAGAATATTCCGGTTGACAATGTAAATGTAAAACTGAAATGAAAAATCTGTCCCTGTTTGGGAGCCCATCTATCTATATATATATATACAAATGAATCCCTATTTCCCTTAGTCACGCCATCACGCGTGAACGGCTGGACAGATTTCACAATTTTTTTTTGGTTGTGTTGGTTATTGTTAGGAGAAGGATCTTTTGTAAGAAAAGAATAAATCAAGTAGTGTAGGGCAGAGAAGAGTAGAGTAGTTGGGTAGAGCAGAATAGTCAGTTGACGGGAGCGAAGCCGCGGGCAAAAGCTAGTAACTCAATAAATTTTCATTTATTTTTATTTTTTATAAGCCTGTTCCACTAACCGTCATCACGAATCGTCTCACGGGCAGGTGTGACGACTTCCAGCCTCCCGAACAAGCCAAATTCCAGACCACATTACATACATACGCTGCGGCAGCTTATATAGAAGACCGAGGAGTATAATTTGCCTCTCTGCTTAGCGTTTGTGGACTACGAGAAATCTTTGAACGATTGACTATCGTTACATCGTACTGTTGGAGTGTTTGTACGAGAACGCCACAATGTCATTCCAACTTCAGGAACAAACCCTGAAACCTATCCTACTGCAGCGGGGTGTGAGGCAGGGAGACATCATTTCTCCGTAATTGTTTACGGCCGCAATGGTGGATGTCTTCAAGGTTCTGGGACTGGAGAGGGCTAGGAATTTATGTCAATGGTGAATACATCACTCACCTTCGGTTTGCTGGCGACATAGTAGTCATGGCTGAGATTACGGAGGAGCTCAGTACAATGTTCGATGACCTTAGGAGAGCTTCCAATAGAGTCTTAAAATGAATATGGACAAAACCAAAGTCATGGTAAATAACCATATAGCACCCACTGCGATCTAGATCGGAGACTCTAAAATCGAAGTTGTGAACGATTATGTTTACCTGAGACAGACAATCTAGTTGGGTAGGTCTAACTTTGACAAAGAGGTCAATCGTCGAATCTGACCCGGCTGGGCAGCGTTCGGGAAGCTAGCTGCGCGGTAACTTCCTGTCCAGCATACCAGTGTCTTAAGACGAAAGTCTATGACCAGTAAGTGAGTGTTGCCAGTGATAAAATATGGCACTGAAACGTGGTGGCTTACAAAGGGCCTCATCAGGAGGCTTAAAGTCCGAAATAAAGGCTTAAAGTAAGATGAGGCCGAAATGTTCTTAAAACGCAGCGTTGGAAGGCCTCCCACAGGTTTGACCGAACACCCAGTGAGAGTCATGGAAATGCAATGGATGCGAGACGTACAGGACCGCTCGTTGTGGCGACATTTGGGGCAGCCTTATGTCCAACAGTGGACACCTTTCGGCTAAAATGATGATTAGCCTGTTTTGTGTCCCACACCTAGGCAAAGACCCTTCTCCTTCCAAAGCTGTCTAGAGCGATCTCTGGTTATGTTTGCTTCGCAAACGAGAACATATCGTTACACCAAATTTGCCGCTCCAAGTCAAGTAGCAGATGTCGGGGAAAAATCAGCCAAGCTAAAGTGGGAGTGGGCTGGCCATGTCGCACGCCATGCCACACTGCTGATCGTTGTTGATTGGCAGAAACCCATATTTTATTATTTTTAACATAATATTACGAAAATATCTTATTCACGAGCACGATGACTAAGCAATGACAGGCCTGGAAAGTTTATTTTTACAGCCAAAAGAAGAATGATGCCAAAACAAAATTTATTTCTACAACATAAAACTTATTTTTATCATTCGCAACTGCTATAACCACACCTGTTTTTTTTACTTACTCTGGAAATCCATAATTTCGTCATACAAATCGAAGGTCAGAAGTGGTTCCTCAAGGTCCCTGAAGAAGGTCTTCAGTAACACGGCAGCGTTGTGAGGGTCATTCCTGAACCTCAGCGGTTCGCCGCGGTTGCAGGCCCTTTGGAGCTCCTTAATCACTGACATGTTGGCCGACCGACGGAATATGCCCTCCGTCTCTAGAGCTAGAATAATAGCAAGTTATAAGAACCCTTTACCTAAATTTATTATTTTTCAATAAAAACAATTATTTATTTTTAATTATTAAATCCATTTTAATTTTATTGATTCGCTTTATTTCTGTTGCATTTTTATTATTATATTATATAAAAGTGATTAATAATATTATATAATTATTACCAAATTGCATTGATAAATTTTCAAGAATATGGACTTGCCAGTTTGTATGAAATACTGAAAGGCGCATAGGCTCTTAATATTTATTGTACATAGCATTATATTATATAAGTCATTAACCACCTATGTTGGATATATCGCACATCCACGACTGAATAATCCATCTCGTCAGCTCTTTTGTCACTTATGGGGATTGAAGAACTAAACGAGATGTATCTAATACACGAACGTCGCTAACACACGACCCTGGCGTATAGGACTCGTCGGACAAATCCAACGCTAAGCAATTAAGAAAGAAAAACATCAAATAATATTATTTTGATTAAGTTGATTTTAATTGATTTGTGTGGAATAAATAAAGCTTTATATTATTATTTACATAGAGAAAATCGGTAAAAAAACAATCGCATTTGCTAACTGCAAGAGTTTAAAAATAAATCAGCTCAGCAATAATATTCAAATTTCGCCGAGAAGTCATACGATAGATGGAAGATGGTAGATGAATGATGATGAATAACCCGGTTGCATCATGCTTTGAAGAAAAACTGGAAGTAACGTATTCACTTACCATCAGGCTGCGAAAGAAACTCAACGCACTGCCTCACGACCGGTGGGATCGCGCCCACCATATTAGCATTGTTTTCCTTTATGAAAGCCAGAGAAACGCCAAACTGTTGAGTTGGCGGCGGGGACAGACTGCCCTTCGGCTTCTTTTTGTACTTGGCGATCGGCGACGTCTCGGTCGGGGCCGTATTCTGACGGGCCGACTCGGCCGCCCTTGGGTTTTTTGACAGCAACAGCTTGTCGTACCTTAAACAAACAATTATATTGTTAAAAGTCATTCAAATATCTCAAGATTAGTTGAAGACACAAAGAGAAATAGTTTATCATGCCTGATCGTTACAGATTACACACCATCTCTTTTAGATTCTACTAACTGGTTTTGGTTTTAGTTTCAAATTATTGAGAGCTGCATAGCCCATGGACAGGCAACGCCATTCGTACATGTCCAAATCCAAAGAGCTCTCCTCAATTATAGTTGGTAAAGTGTGTGTATACTGAACACTGCGGTTGTGGTTCACCTGCACGGTATCCGGGAACGCAGCTACTTGTTCTTGTTGGCAACCAAGCTCGACCGGTTTACGAGGCATAGCTTTCATTAGATTCAGCTGCATAGCCAGCAACTCCTGATTACTGAAGTGTGAAGCTGATGAAGGTTGATTCGGCCCCAACACTTCATCGATGTTATAACTTTGCTTTAGCCTGTTCAACGGGTCAGCAGCCTGGTATACCTTTGAACTTGAGGAATCTCGTACATGAATCGTAAATACAGTTGGCTGCTTTTGGCTGGAACCCGGTAAGTCCTTGTTGTTCTTTGGCAAACTAGAAGCCCTATCCTGGTTGAGATCAGGTAACTCAGTAACTGTGCACGGCAAAGCAACTTTCATACGCTGCCCAACATTTCCCATTCCTATTCCTTTTCTAGAATATGGTGAACCCGTGAGCCATTGGTAGGTTGTGGTACGTCCGGTGTTCCTGCTACCCGCATACTAAGACGCTAAAGGCGCGCATGTAATATAGAGTTGAGTGCACTCGTTTACAGACGATGAATAAATAAAGAGTTATTAATAATATAACAGTTCTACAACTGTAACAAAATCATTATAAATAAATAAATAATAATATTCCACAACTATCACACAACGCCGTCTAGTCCTAAGAGCTAAGCAAAGTTTGTATTATGAGTACTAGACAACTGATAAACATACTTAAATATCTCTAAATACATACATATTATAGATAAATTACACCCAGGCACAGAACAAATGATCGTGCTCATCACACAACCATTTGTCCTGGGTGGGAAACGAACCTACGACCTCCGGCATAGCAGTCAGGGCCACTAACCACTAGACCAACAGGCCAGTTGAAATAAAAGCTATGGCTTCGAGTTTATTCTTCTAAAGAGAAGGAAACACATTCAGGTTCTAAAAATGTACACTTTTCCATGCAAGGTCGAGCTAACCAGTATTTAGTAAAGTAAATAAAACGAAGAATAAATCCAGGTTTAGAAAGACGGAGTTAAGTCAGAAATTTTGAACAAAGAATGAAACAACAAAGGCTTCACCACCACAAGCTCTTAGCGCGATCCATTTGTCGACCAAAACTGAACTGTTTAAGGGATGGAGCTTTACAGGGTGTATAACTCCATCCCTGTTTCTCGCTCGCACGCTTGACATTTTAACACGTCATGGTAAGGTGCCAGGCCTGACAATATACAGCCGATTCTAATAAATATTTAATCGTGCGACGCCGTCGGATCAAGGCTATAATTAATTAAATACACCAGTTAGTTTAGTTTTCGCGAAAATGTGACGTATTATGTATTTCACATTGAAATTTGTTGTTTCCCACGACACAATTATTAAGATTTTAACAAAGAGAATAACTAATTTTCCTGACGAACAGTTAACGAGGTGCCATTATAGACTTGTTACACGGAAATAATTTTTATTTGTTTTTTCCTAAACATTTCTCTTCCACAGATAGGCAAAGGCCTTTTCCAAGCCCTTAGAGTTATTCACAAATAGCGCAGTCTCGGAAATCCTTAGCAGCGTTTATTTGCGCGAAAGTTGCATCTTCAACTATGTATTATATTATCCATATTTATATAAAAGTGGAACTCCCGTTCGAAGCCGTGTACTCTTGGCCACCATTCCGTCGGTTAAACCGTTTGGCCAATGTCTGTGATTAACAACTCTATATAATATGAATATATGGACTGCACCTTTCAAAGCTGCGTCAGTAGGACCCATTTAGGTCAATAATGCAACTGAATAATTTAGCCAGCCGCATATTTGAACACTGATACATTATAAACCGACAAGGGGTGAATATTGTCAATAACTTATTGCACTTTTGTTTCAGACTATTTCTACGTCCGTTGAAGCGTTTGCTAATAGTTGAAGGTTTAGTGAATTCTTGAATAGATGTTTTTTTGTAAATTATCCGCCCTACTCAAGCATAAATATCAAATGCATTAAATCAAGGGATGTCATTATGAATTTTATTCCAGATCAAACGTCTCCGAAATGCAAGGGTTCGTATAATTTATTGTGAAATGAAATGATACTCAGATACCTACATTTCGTATAATTTATTGTGAAATGAAATGATACTCAGATACCTACATAATGCTATCTCAAAGAGATGTAAACACGGGTAGCATATTTTTTTTAAATTCATATTAAAAACTAAGAATCCTTTTAAAGTGTTTTCAATTTTATTGAGATTAATTCGGAACAAAAAAAGATAAAAGTTCATGTTAAATTAATAAATAGAGTTTGTTGGTAACCTTTTTAGAATATTTAAATATTCAGTTGCATGCATGCCTCATTCGGTGATGGCCATGAAAAGTCCATGGTAAAGGGCACTTGCAACGGTGTGTTGCACCTGAATAATATATTAGGATTCTGTTTTGTCTTGATTAGTAAAAACCTCTTATTGATATATATTTGGGGCCTTACTTAGCTGGATAAGTAAGCCCCAAATATATGTCAGTTCAGTATAGGTCGTCAAATAGATTGCGTTAGGAGCTCGTTCTGTGTAAAGATTGAAATGGTGACCGTATTTATAGATTCTGGTTTGATCCTAGATGCGACGTTTAGATTGGTTTTGATTCATATCAGTGTTATGCAAAGGTTTGATTTCTTTTGTTTTGTCAATTTGTCTTGAAAATTCTGGTGGGGGGACTATAAGACTGACCGATTTGGCATCGCTTGAGGGTGGTCTATGTCCAGTGGTGAATGTTTTTGTGAGACGAAGCTACTACTAAGTTCCAGTTTTTAAATAAGATTAAATCATTTGGTTTACGTGTACCGTCATGATCAGGATTCTAAGCTTAGGTGGAAAAGAGCCAAATACTTTGACTTTTATATTAACCAGTCTTAATTAAACAGAAGGCCAGTTAAAATAAGCCGGGTCATCGTGCATCTAAGACTGACCCGATTGCTTGATCACTTTTATTTTGATGTTATTTCCTCTTTCAATTTCTGTAAGCCTGTAAGGATTTTAAATATAAGGTGGAGTTTCTATTTTTGTTTTATTTCACTAATTTAGACCCATAATTTCAAATTTATCAAGGAAATAAGTGCGATTTGAAAAACTGCTAATATCTATACTTATAAATTGCTTTGTCCTGAGTCTTTGACCGATGGGTCAATCAATGCACAGCCTAAACCGCTGATCGTAAAGACCTCAAAGGCGTCAGGCGCGCCTTGGAGGGTATGTTCTTTGTATGACGTAGGCATCCATTAAAAAAAGTTCTCTCGAAATTCTACCCCTAACGGTGTGAAAAAGGGGGCACACTTTGTATGGGTCAACGTAATTCCTTGGTCCAATCTACTTAATTTTTTGCATACACATTCTTGGACAGAATTGATGGAATACAATTTTCGTATTTTATTGAAATTTGTAGGGGACGTTAGTTATTTTGTGGGTGATTTGCTTCGAAGTTGATATCAGTACTTCTTAGTACTTTTGATTTAAATTACATTATATTTTGACACATATTTGAAAACTCAAATTGAAGAAAAAGAAAGAAACCAAATGAATAACGTAAAAAAAACAAACATCATATTAGAACTATTTTCGACTACTACGCGAACGAAGTCGCGGGCAAAAGCTAGCCTACCTATATACATATAATTAAGCAAGAAACAAGCTAAATCTGAAATTATCAGAGTAAGGACAAGACCTGAAATACAACTAAATTAAATATTGTTTAACAGGCACTATTCCCATCTGTATTTACTATTTTTAAATTATTTAATAAACTTTTTGACAGTGTGTGAGTTATAAACTAGCATCTTACTGCTTCGTTATAAGCTTTACAGATCATTTAGTAAGTTTCGGTCCTAATTACCACTACTTTAATATTGTTTATTTATTCCAAACATAATCACTTAATTTTTTGTCTTAAATCGAGTATTCTAACACTTGAAAAAGTTGATTATCACATCAAAACTATGAATTTATTTTAGTACACGATAGACAACGAAGATGCACTTAATA
Source organism: Mythimna pallens (assembly GCA_961205895.1). Taxonomy (NCBI): domain Eukaryota; kingdom Metazoa; phylum Arthropoda; class Insecta; order Lepidoptera; family Noctuidae; genus Mythimna; species Mythimna pallens. Next base: position 6,998,551 of record OY540824.1, read on the forward strand.
AAACCTTGGATATTATTAGAAACACTCTGCTGACCAAATACTAAATAAATCGCGCTTGTTTCTAGTTTTCAGAAAATTAAACACTCCCCGAAAATTAACATCATGTTTCAAAATATTTCCCGCGCACAGCACACTTAAAATATCCTGATGAATTATCACGTAAGAGTTCAAAAAGATTTTCCTATTTAAAACTGTCGCAGATTTTCTTATTTATTACTTGTTACGTACTTAATCAGGCCACAATAAGGGATAAAATAAACGTTTTTAAAACAAGATAATAAAAAAAACCACGGATGTAAAATGAATAAAGCTACATTTCGAATTTCTTATAGTTTCAAATCGTCTTACAAGTGTTAATAAAAATGCAGAAATAATAGTTTTTATTTTTTTCGACTATATTTTTTAAACTAAAAAATATACTAAATAACTGCTTGTTAATCACTTATTATAACTAATTTATCAGAAAATCGCAAAATTGCAGACAACTTTTTTTATTTTGCACGTTTCGAAATAAAAGATTAAAATGTCGCGAACCGGACGCGAGCTAGTGCAAGCGGGTAGCTTTGTAAGACGCTTTCTAGGACCTAATGTAAGGTGGGGTGGTTCTCACGTTGAACGGAGGACTGCAATTTCTTGAAGGCGGCGCGCGCCTGTTTACTTAATTGCCGGAACGCACCTTTAACTTTGACGTTCGGAAATTTGCTTTCTTCAAAGGCAACGATGCAATTATGTTATTTTCTACTCATATTCTACGAAAGATTGTAAAGTGAAATATAAATAAACTAACTTCTGCCAGCGGTTTCGCCCGTGTCAAAGTATATCTTCTTTTAGTGCTTATCTTTGTTTTTTAATCTTATCTAAGAGATTTTTATTATTATTTACCTATTTGTTATATTGCCACACCCCGTGTGGCAATATATTTTTCATTAGAAATCCCGAGAAGATTCATAATATCAACATTGCGATGCAAGTACATGAATAACTCTACCTAATTCCGACGTCTGTTCATAATCAATACCCTGTAAAATATTTCCATATTGAGTGACATTTTAGGATATAAACAAACTTTGCTGTTTATGAATATTATTTATTGAGACTCTAATTAAATAATAACAAAACCTTTCTAGTAGGAGAGGCCGAGATGTTAAATTTGCAGTTACTAAAGCGTCAACCTATTGGATTGTGAACATTAGGATCTAAAACGGAAAAAGTATATAATATGACAAGTTACTGTTGTAGTGGGGGAGAGAGCTTGTAAGCATTTACAAAAATGTCTCTGAATCGAACAGGCTGCCCTGAACGCACCACACTATATTAAGGGTTCACATGTGGTAGGGGTACATTACAGGGTGCAAGGTTTCTCTCCATATGATTTTTTGACGCGCTCGAGTAAAGCGCAAAATCCCTACTTGGGCGCCCCTAATATTCCTACTATGCCCTTTAAGTATTTTTACTAATTAAATATAATGGTATATAGAGATATAACTGTTCTGTTCCGATGTTTTTCAACAGTTTTAATAGGGCAACATAAATTTGATTTTTAGGGTTTTCGATGAGGTAGCGTCAGTGATAAAGACCCTTTTTAGGAAGAATATCGTTAGCGAAAGTTTGTGTTTTTGTAAGAATAGATCTTTTTATTCCAAAACTGAAAAGTATTTATGATAATATAATTCTAAAAAAAATATATCTGTTTTATTTTTCATATAACTACTGATCTAATATAACAGTTGCTAAAGACATCTAATATATAAAAATCTCGTGTCGCAGTTTTTGTTATCCAACTCCACTGAAATACCTTGAGCGATTATAATAATTTTTTTTGTGTGTATTTGGTAGGTCTGAGAATAAGTCGTAGACATTTTATCCTTCTCCGACCCCCCATTTTTTCTTTGATAATTTATATAACTTTTTATAATAATGGAAAAAAACGTAGAAAAGGTTTTGGGAATACATTCATTATGCGTACGGCTAAGGAGTGGGATTCATTGTCGGAGTCTGTGTTTCCTGATAACTATAACCTAGGGGTCTTCAAGTCAAGAGTGAATAGGTTACTTCCAAATCATCGCTTACAGGTGAGATAATGGTCAGACATAAGCCTATAAATAATTAAAAAACAAAAGAAATGAAAACGCTAATTAAATGTAAGGTAGTCAAAAGTTACTTACTCGAGTACAGCGTCAGGTATGCACAGTTTATCCAGGTTCAAGTACTGCTGCAGTTCATGGAGGTAGTTAACGTACATCATTTTCCTGCCAAATTTGACACTTATGGCAGGCTTCAGCATCTGCCATACTATGCGGATGAAGTTCGTCGGGTGCACGAGGTACAATGCTTTCAAGTTCTTCTTGTATTTCCTATCGAATGCCTTGTAGGCCCTCCAGAGCCATGAAAGGGGAGGTTTGTTCTTGCTGGTGAGACCACAGTGGAAGTACACGACGCTGTAGTCCTGCTCTACGTATTTGTCCAACGTGAACATTAGGTACCTGAAACGAGAAAAATGAACATGATTAATAGTTGCTGGACGAAACCTAAATAAAAAAAATAAAAAATAAAATATTTGGTATAAGTACCTACATAAATACACACACTGTAGAAAAAACATTTAGGACCGATTTTTCAATCCTTAGATAAACAACCAGATATTGCTTCAAGCTCAGTACTGTAGTGCAACTAACTTTAACAGGGTCCAGAGCATTTTCTATTGGACGCTTTGAAGGATCAAAATTGATTATGATGTATGGAAAACATCTCTAAAACAGCTGGTTTAGAGAATTTCTAGGTTCAAGTACGAATTTAAATCTTTGTACTGATGCATGTGTGATGTCGACGTAGGACTTTATGTCCCTGTCACCCTCGTCCGTACCATCTGTGTACCGGTCAGCTTTCAAAGCAAGAGAGGTTCTGGCTTCTTCTCACTCGTTTCTACGTTAAGCTCATCTGTCGTTTACCATTAAGAGAAATCGCAGACAATTTACAACTAATCAACACCAATCAGGACCAACTAATCGACCCCAGCTAGCGACTGTGGGTGAAACCTATGGAGTGCCTCTTTCTTTTGTTGTCTTTTTCAATATGGATATTTTTTTATTTTTCAATTTTTAACTGTTTGATTACTAGTTTTATATTGTGTTTGCCTAAATAGATAAAAATAGTTCGCTTCCACTTGACAATTATAGCGAAAAAAAAGCGAATTTTTTTTTGGCACAGAACTAGAAATCTAAGCTACTTCTTAGGTATAATACGAGTATTTACTATCTACCAGTGAAGGTCCCGACAAAATCACATGGACAAACTATTAATTCTGGCGTGCCCAGCACTGGGTTTGCAATAATCACTGTCGCCATTTCACCATGAGATCCACCGGAACTCAGTCTACGGAGTTTCGCTCCGGATTTGCATCTCCAATCGCATATCGTGCATGCGTGCAAGGACTTTTACCTCCAGTTCCCAAGGTGGCAGGCCGGGAAGGAGGCTAAAGCACACAAAAATTAAAGACGTCGCGTGGTTATGATTATTCAACAAATTAAATCTTGAGTCTACGGAAGACATAGAAAGATGCAAAAGAATCAGTTTAAACACCTTCGGAACAGTCAAGTGATTTCAATTAAGCTAATGGTAGAACCGTAAAATATTTACCTACTATATTTCATTCATCTTCTTCTTCTCTTTTTTTTTCCTTAGGTATTGGATTCTGGTAACCAAATTTTGTAAATACTTACCGTAGGAACAGGTTTAAAGAGTCAGAACTAAGAATATATTGTAGTATATACTTATTTGTATTGTAATGTTGTGTCCAGACCTGGCGAATGCGCCGCTCGCTACAGCCTAAGTTTGGTGCACCGCGCACGCACGTAACTTCTTTCGCGTTTGAACTATATAAGTGTACCGCAAGCGGCACGCGCGCACCCCCTGCGCTGCTCGAGTACGGCGTGTAGCTTGCGCGGGAGCGGCGTAGGGGCTTCGTACGAACATGAAATGCACGCGCTGTTAGCATCCGCCAGGTCTGGACACACCTTAATAAACAGCGTGAAAAACTTATTGTGCACCGAGCACTCACTTTCGATAGTTTTTTTTTTATTGTTTGTCTCTCTCGCCTGTTAAAATTGGGGAATTACCAGTGACCCCAATCCGCTAGCGTCGTATCGCATGGAGTTGCGTTCATAAACTTACCTTACCCGTAATCAAATATTCAGCTATTGTAGCGACTGTGGCGGTTCTTTTGATTAACCGACTTTAATTAATGTAAACCAAAACCCGAAACGTAGACATTGGGTCAATTCTAATAATGTAAGACTAAAGAACAAACAAACATTGTCTTGAGATTTTTACCGATGATAACGAATTTGTTGTTGTGTAACAAACACATTTTCAAAAATTGGCGCTGGCAACTCATCCGGCGCCACTTGCCTTCGCACATAGGGGCGGGTTGGCCCTGACAATAATACGACAAAGAGGTAAAGTTTATAAGTTTTTTTGTAGGAAGGAATTTCTGAAACTACTGTACTGATTTTCATTACTCCTGAGTGACGTAGGCCTTAGGTATATAATATATGATCGTGATTAATATCATATTTTACGCCAAAAATAATAATTGACGCAAAGCGAAGTGGACTAAGATCAGTTAGTCATGAATAAAGAAATAAATTATCGTACCTGAGTAGTTTGTCAGGATGCAAGTCCTTGCTGGGGGGTAGTCTGCAAGCTGACACCACGATGATGCGGCGACCGACCTCGTCGTCGCCGACTACTTCTACCAGTCCCGTCCCGTTCAGTTCCGCGAACGAATCGTCCAGTGACGACGTAATCTAAACGCACAAGTGTACCATCACTTTAAGTTGTTACGGTGAGAAAATAATAGGTTCATAGGCTATATTTGCGCAGAGTATCAACTTATTCTGTTATTCTGCAAATATAGCCTATGATAACCTTACCGTGTATTTTTTAGTTATTAATAATAAACTGGTGTGCAAATATATATGTCAAAACAGATAGATCATGACCACTTGTTTATTTTCTATTTGTTCACACGACTTCAATGTCAATACATTTTCACTGTTTTTCATACAACCTCTCTTATACGATTCATCATCATCATTTCAGCCGAAAGACGTCCACTGCTGGACATAGGCCTCCCCCAAGAGTCGCCACAATGAACGGTCCGGTGCGTTTCGCATCCATCGGACTCCCGCAACCGTTACCAAGTCATCGGTCCACCTTGTAGGAAGCCTTCCAACGCTTTTTTTTTTCATTTATTTATCTATATATATAAAAGAAAGTCGTGTTAGTTACACCACTTATAACTCAAGAACGGCTGAACCGATTTGGCTGAAAATTGGTGGGGAGGTAGCTTAGAACCAGGAGACGGACACAGGGTACTTTTTTTTTTTTTTTTTAGGTTAGAGTAGGGTAGAGTAGGGTAGAGTAGGGTAGAGTAGGGTAGAGTAGGGTAGAGTAGGGTAGAGTAGGGTAGAGTAGGGTAGAGTAGGGTAGGGTAGGGTAGAGTAGGGTAGAGTAGGGTAGAGTAGGGTAATTTTTTTTTTTTACTAAATCCCGCTTTTGGGCAGAACAACGTCTGCCGGGACCGCTAGTTATTAATACAAAAGAATACAGGATAGTCTAAGTTAAATAGCAACCAAAAACCACTAAGGTTTAAACTTGTGCTATCGTATCTCAACATCGAAATTATATATAATGGTACGTGGTCGCCATTCCAGAACCTTTCGGCCCCAACGGCCAACTACGATTATGACGTTTTACACATTTTTCATTAGACATTTTGGAAAAACAGATTATGGATATTATCTAGGCTTCTATTGAAATCAATTTATAAATTTGTGTAAAACTAATCCAGTAAAGACCTCTGAAAATCTGCTATGTTGCATCAACTTTGACCCTTTGCACTGTACTCAAAAATTAGTAAAAAAAAATATAACAACAAAATCGAATGTGAAATATTCGAGTTAATGACGGTATTACTGAGTGCCAGCTGAGCTTTCTGGTATTATCTCTCTGTTTTCACATTGCCTTTTTTATTAAACATGAGTTATATTGCGTGCTTGGTTGCTCACATGCTCAGGTTGGCGATAGACGAGCGGGAAACGGCCCTCTTTATTGCCCGCGTCGGATAGTTCCGACGAGTGTTTTTGCGTCCTATAAACCTGGGTCGTGTGTTGACGAGATGGAGTACCCAGTCGCAAACTGGGTACTCTATCTCATTTAGATCTATAATCCCATAGGTGACAGATGAGCAGACGAGATGGAGTATTTGGTCGTGGATGTGCGACCCTGGCGAATAAACGGAAGATTGCTTGTCGGATATATCCGACCTAGGCTGTTAAAAGAAAATATTCATGCTTTGTTTTATAAGGTATCGATCGCGAGTGCTTTCTTAATACAAAGGGAAGTCTATAAGCTCAGGATGCTCAGTTACTTTTTTCATAACGTGTGGGTCTACGCAGGAGTGAAGATGTTGCTACGAAGTTTCGTAGCGGAGCGTAGCGCGCCTCGATCACGCTTTTATCTCCGCGTTGGTTGCTGTGTTTCACTTAAGGGCCTATTACACTACTCGATATTCAGACAGTCTTAGTCGATGTCGCGTAGCGTAATAAGGGTTAGACCGGTCTTACTCGGAACAAAAAATAAGACAGTCCGAATATCGTGTGCTGAATATCGCGTAGTGTAAAAGGCCATTTAGGTAAGTACTAAAATTTGGCAATGCATTTTTTTACACTCCTGAGTGAATAAGACTAATTCTCGAACTAGCTGACCCGGCGAACTTCGCACCGTCTAACTGTCAATGAATGTAGTATATCTTTCAATATAGTCCGATTGCGATTAAACAAAGCCTAAGTAATATAACAAGTTACACACAATTTTAATTTATATAAGTTATCTACATCGATTTCGTATATTTTACGTGATGCGCGCACCACTAAAACCTTCTACAGATTTATTAGATATACTCGTACTAGATATGTTACCGGAAATCTGTTAATTCAGGTATTCTATACAATACCTAGGCAATGTATGGAATACTTGGGGCGTCCCGGCAATGTATGAAATATTATGAATATTATTGTCCATTACATACTTTACCTAGGTAATGTATACAATTCCTAGGACTTGTATAGAGTACTTGCTGGTCCATTGGCAATGTGTAAAATAAATAAATTTTAGTCTATATTTATCAAAGTAACTAACTTACCTATGACAGGCAAATGAAACATGTTCTATTGCTTAAAAACAATGTGTGTAAAAGACGACAGCAGGGACCCCAACACGGACAGGTTAGGTTAGAAGGCTATTTTTTTTTATAGGCACCCGGAAATAGGAGTCGTACTTTAAACCCCACGGACCTGAGATACATAATAAAATTAACATGAAATTAAAAAAAAAACTGGCTTTAGGAAACTTAATGTAATTTGGATACAAGTTCTTAGATCCTACTTCTATCTGCGGGGTTTAAAGCAAAACTTCCATTTTCGGGTGGTTTATTCTTCTAACCTAACCTGTCCGTGTGTGTTCGTGTGCTGTCGCCTTTTATATACATTACCGGCTGCGCATAAGGTATTGCATAGAATGCCTAGGCAAAGTATAAAATAAATAATATTTCATACATTACTTATACTTTTTAAGCATTTTAAATATTGCCTAGGTATTTATTTATTTATTAAAACTTCATGCAATACAACGATACAAAGGCGGACTACACAGATTACCGGATTATACAGATTGCCGGTAACATATATACATTATAAATGTTACTGCGAAACTCGGTCAGAGGTAAATATTAAGATTTATCACTGAACCATGATTTACCAAACCTTATAGGTAAAACTCCGAACTGTTCTGAGACAAGACTAGTCTGTAAAAGACCAAAAGAAAGAAAGAAGAAAGTCCATAAGAGAGTTTTCTGACCCTAAAAATTAGAAAAAAAATAAGGCAAGGAAAAAAATTCTAGTAATTGTTTGCTCCCCAATTCCATTGTACAGTTTTGGCCGAAATTCCGCCATTTTAAGAGATTTGATTTCTAGTTTTTATATGAGCGCAAGGGTGCAACACCTTGTAATCAAAATGAAATACATTATGAAATACACAGTGACACAAAAATTATTTATAAATGTGTAACTGTGAATAATACAAATAATTTCAATAAAAAATTAAAATATAATTTTTATGTTATAAAGTCATACGCACGATTAACCTTATTTTTTTCCTAATTTTTAGGGCCAGAAAACCCCCTTATGAACCATAAAAGGATAGATGGTGGATCCATCTATCCTTTTAAAATTCAACAGAAACCATAGGTGTTTCGTTTTATCTGAAGGCTCCTTAGTTCGAAATGCATTCATAAATATCAAAAATTCCAACAGCCACTTTGTTGCGTTTTGGCTGTAGACCAGTGTAATTAATAATTTATCTATACTTATATTAGTGCGTGTTGCCAGTGATGACATATGGCTCCGAAACGCGGTCGCTTACAATGAGCCTCATCAGAAGACTTGAAATCATCCAAAGGGCAATAGAAAGGGCTATGCCCGGAGTTTCCTTACGTGATCGAATCAGGAATGAGGATATCCGCAGAGAACGAAGGCCGACATAGCATGAAGAATCACTAAACTTAAGTGGCAATGGGCAGGGCACATTGTTCGCAGAACGGATGGCCTTTGGGGTCGAAAGGTTCTAGAATGGCGACCACGTACTGGAAGACGTAGCGTTGGAAGGCCTCCTAAAAGGTGGACCGATGACCTGGTAAGGGTTGCGAGAATCCGATGGATGCGAGACGCACGGGACCGTTCATTGTAGCGACACTTGGGGGAGGCCTATGTCCAACAGTGGACGTCTTTCGGCTGAAATGATGATGATGATGACTTATATTATAAACAGAAACGATTCGTATTTCGGTACGTTTGTAATGAATAAACTCAAAACTACGGGACCGATTTAAAAAATTCTTTACCAGTAGAATGCTACTTTATAACTAAGTGACAAAGTCATATATTTACTACTTGGACGCTGGTGAAGCTGGTGGCGCCACTCCTCGTGAAGCTCGTACTTTATATTGCGCATCATATTAGGATTTGCTACCAAAGTAGATGTCACTTTTCAGAATTGTTCGTTTAAGAAACATAATTAATACCTACTTTGCTAAGCGATTCAATCAATCATTAACAAGTACTTATCGGTAAGGGTTATCTAGGACTAAGACTAGATCCCAATCGTAAGATTTCTTTTTTATTCTTGATAGGTTTGCGCTTGACCGCTATCTCACCTGATGGAAAGCGACGATGCGGTTGACGATGGAACGAGCTGGTGGTGGTGGTGGTGGTGGATTTACTGTAGTTTGGATTTTAAAGTACATACCCCTCGGGTATCACCCCCTTGGGTATAGGGGACCCTTTTCAATCAAATAACTCCTCTCGCTCTGGGTGAACCGAGAGGGAATGTCAGATTTTCTGACTAAAGGGGGAGGCAGGATTTATTTAAACTAGTGCGTCTCACCATCAACAATGGCATCACTACTTACCATCAGGTGGGCTCGCAGTCAAGCACTAGATTATAACATTAAATTAAAAAAAAACTGCAAGTCATTAAATTGACATCAGTGAAATACAAAGAAACCTCGATGAAATTGCAGAAATTAGCTTTGTTTGATGTAGCAATTTTGTAAATTACAGGCAATAAATGATTCTCTTGGTGAAGACATTTGATCGATACCGTTTGATGTCATTATTGTGATACTGAATTGTTTAACGATACACGTTCCTCTTCATATTTAATTCAATGTCGTAGAAAAGTAGTGACCTTCGCCAGTTATTTACGAAGGCCATTTCAAAAAACAAAACAAAAAAATCTTTTTTGTATAAAATATTGTTTTGTTGTAAAATTTTCCGATATGTTTCATATTCCATACATCGAAAACTACGAACACGACAAAAAAAAAACAACTAAATCGATCGAGCCATTCTAAAGTGATGATTATAACTCATACATGAGACAATTGATTTTCATTACGATAGATTAGATTGCACATTTTGATCAATGAGAAAACCATTTTTAAGGCGTATAGTTCTTTGAAATCTGACCGGAGCTAAATGCACACATACGTGTACTGCCATCTGACTATAAGGGTGATTTTTAAAACCGAGAGGGTGTCTCGCTCATCTGGCCTAGTTTTTTCTTTACAATTTGATATTTTTATTTTCTTATTAGTTTTCCCCGATCACTAAATGTATCAAAGGCACTCATTTGCGCCCAGTCGCTTAACACACGACACAAAATAGATAGGTACGAAAGCTAGGCCAGATGAATGAGACGTTCTCTCGATTTCAAAGGATCACCCATAAACTCCGCTGACCTATAAAAGCATTTTCTTTGCGAAATTATTGATTGATTTAAATATGCTATGTATATTCTGAAGAACACTTAACCAGCATTTTTTTGTGTAAACATTATTTCTAAAGATCAAAGCCGTTTGAAAGGAGTAGGGAAAACCAGCGAACAAATATCAAGTTATTTTTTTTTTTGTCAAAAGTTTCAGTAATATAAAAATCATATGTTGATGTTACATATGAATCTATAATAAATATATGAGAACGTCATAATTATAATTATGGTTAGTCCCCTCTTTGAGGAGTGGCTAGAAAGACCTCACGGCGTCTTCACCTTCCGCATGACGCAGGTTCTCACCGAACATGTCAGTTCAGGAAGTTCCTGCACCGGATTCGTGCGGAAGTAACGCCCGGGTGTCACCACTGTGTGGACCACCCGGAAAACAAGGTGGAGCATACCCGTGCCCACCTTGAGCAGAGCACCGCCGTGTCCTCTTGGGGGCGATCGGCGGCAATGATCTCTCGCGCCGGGCCTTGGTACAGGCCATAGTTCGAAGCGAGGAGGAGTGGCAGGCGGTCGCCTCCTTCTGCGAAGCAGTAATGCTAGCAAAGGAGGAGGAAGCATATGCACGCGCGAGGTAGCGGCCCTCACGCCCCAGCCACTGGGATTCTGATCCCGATTTCCGGCCAACGTAGGCGCGGGCTTGCGAACGGCGTGGGTAGCTCGCCGTCCGACCGTCAAGACCGAGCCCAAGTTGTCGACGGCGCGACATGAAACTGACACTCTGACTGGCGTGGTATAAGTACGGACGTGCTTCATGGTTACTTATCCCTTTAGTTGACAGTCAAATAAACAGGTGGTAGGTCATTGTACTATCTATGTAGGTACTGTAGAGATTCACTTTCATTGAGAGTTCTTTTGAGGGTTAGGCCTGTTTGTCTAGTGGTTAGTGACCCTGACTGCCGGAAGTCGTGGGTTTGATTCCCACCCAGGACAACTGTTTGTGTGAGAAGAACGATTATTTCTGTGTCTGGGTGTAATTTATCTATTTAGAAATATATAAGTATGTTTATCAGTTGTCTAGTACTCATAACAAAAGCTCTGCTTAGCTTGAGATTAGGCGGCGTTGTATGATAGTTGTGGAATATTATATTATATTATGTTATTCCAAGTTTATCTAGCGTCTACCTTAACGTATACGCTCAAAAAAAATAAAAAAACCCAATTGTGTAAAAAATAACTTTAAATGAAAACTGAAAAGAAAAAACAAGTTCCGTCCAGTAGCGTAGAAACCAATTTAATTGGATTAAATTAATCCTAATATAAATAAAACAAATAATAAATTTTATTATTTGTTTTATTTTATGTATGCCCCGCGCGGTCCGCACAACGGCGACACACCCGAGCGTTTCTTCCACCCGAATCTGGTGCATGAACCTCCCGAACTTACCATGTCCGGTGAGAACCTGCGTCATGCGGAAGATGAGGACGCCGTGACGCCTCTCCAGCCACTCCTCAAAGAGGGGACTTACCACCATGATTATGGCGTGACCAACTGACTGACAGTTGATGTTACAAGGAGTACCTTAGGCTATTTTTAATTTTACCGCGGAAACAGGAGTTAGTTCCCAAGGGAGAATATATCTCTGAACAGGATAACATGTTTTTACACGATCGCCTCAAAACAGGGAAGTAACTGAGTCGCGACTCGCGAGTAGCAGCTAGTAGATAATAAATATTTCCTATTGTATTTTTTTTTAATATGGTCATGATATACCATTTTGAAATCTTCATGATGAGCCCTTTAATTTGATACAAATATTGCAGTAACCAAAAAAAAAAAATTTTTTTATTTTTGTCTCAATAAATTTAAATTTAATTTAATTAAAAAAAAAACTTGGCTTATCAAGACGAATCTAACGATATCTTAATTATGTAAATCCGTTCAGCGGTTTGGAAGATATGAGGTAATAAAGAATATTACATACATACATTCTTAGAAGATACGCGCGAAAAACATAACCCTTCTTACAGTCGGGTAAAAAGTATTATCTATCCGAATAAGTCGCTATGTTACTTAAAACCTAAGATATTTTGCTCTTGTATATGAGGCACAATGTGTGTGTGGATGGATAGAGAGGGAGAGGAAGACCAAAGAAAAGATGGATGGATTATGTGAAGAGTGATATGAAAGAAAAGGAAGTTAGTGATAGCATGACGAGTGACAGGTCAGAATGGAAGAAAAAAACATGTTGCGCCGACCCCAAATAACACGGGACTAGGGCAGGAAGATGATGATATATGAGGCACAATGTGGACTATACTTAACTATAATATTAATCCCATCAGAGATTATTTAATGAACAGATCACAATCACATAATTGTTCACTCTATTTGAACTTTGAAACAACACTGGACACGCGTCGCTGTATCATAGCTCTGTCTGAGATTAAATTTCTTTAAAACACTTTTTTCTCTTGAAAGAGCGACAAAAATTGCGTCCGCATTCCTGCGGCCACAGGATCAAACTAATGTAGCTAAAGGTATAAAAAACTAAGGCTTAGAACTGACATCACAGGATATTTTTACAACACTGGATTATAAACCTTATTTTCGGTCTCTCAAAGTCCAGATCACACTCAAAGAACCCTTTGATGTCTGCGTCGGCTATTTACATTAACTTTACATCTTAAATTATAGACGACTTTAAAGTGTATTTTTCATTGTCATCAGAAAATCATGCTATCTGCGATCCTCTTATTATGCATCGAAAATCAGTTCATTGTTAGACAAAAACACATCTGTATGCAAAGTGCAATATGTAGACGGCAGAATGTCTACCAATAAAAAGGCTGAAAGGAACATAATTATTGCGTTGCCCAAATTGACAGTTGCTGTCATTAAATTAAAAGCAGGGAATAACTTTTGCTTTTTGACCCCAGGGTCCTGAGTTATACAAACACATAAAAATATTATTCTTTTAAAACTAGAATTAGTGTTATGTCTTTTATTACAAACTAGCTGGCTTTTCCGTTTTCAGACGGGTGCATTACTTCGATTTTTTTTTTCGATTTCGTGTAGTTGTTCGGATATTATACTCGTACATGCATTTCAGCGAATCATTATTATATAAACAACATAATTTTTAGTATATGCGAAACCTGAACATAGTTTATTCAGAATCAGTAACTGAATCGATCCAAATAATTTTTACACCATGTTATATTTTCTGTCGGCTGAAATGATGATGATGAGTCCCAATTTGGACACCACCGACTAGGGAATCCAATCCCGCAAATGTGGGATCCCACACCTTTTTAGCGGGATAAAAAATGCGGAATTGCTCAAGCGGACTCCCGCACGTATGCGTGATTAAACTTTTTTGTTGAATTCAGACAAGACGCGTCGCGCCGTTATTACTATGTATTTAGACCCAGCAAAGCGGTGTAATAACTTTATATGATTTTCGTGATTCGTGATAGAATTCGTACGGACAATAATTTTGTTTTCAATTTTTACCTCACAGCAATTTTTTTTAATTTCGTGAGCCCATTGTCGTAAGTTAAACAGTACGTAATCAATATCAGTTTAGGTAAGTACCTACTCTGTCATTTTTTTGAGGTAGGAAATAATCTAATGACTTATATTCCTCTAGGGTGGAGCGCGAGGGGTGTCAGACTTTCCCTGACTAAAAGCACACCTGTGTCCTTTAGTTGTCCAAGCGTTCTAGGACCGTAGGCATCCTTTTCAGAAATTCCTTACGGCCGCAGCGGGCATCGGCCTTGCTGTGCCCCTACGGTTTTGCGCTGACATATCTTTGAGGGGCGCGTCGAACACTACGTGACGTCGACGATTCGGGCTCGATCCAAAGGGCGAACTACCCATTGCTCGTCGTCTACAAACCCACGCCTGCCGTGGCTGGTAATCAGGGGTCATCATGGTCATGGTGGCTGGGGCGTGAGGATATCCATTCCTCCCTCTCATTTCCTCTCGCTTCGGACCATGGCCTGAACCAGGGCCCGGCTGTATGTTTTTTTTAAATGTTTGTTACCTCAGAACTCCATCGTTTAAGGACCGATTGGCAATTTTTTTTCCCCCTTAGAGGATATGCTTCCAGATTGGTCCCATATTTTTTCAAAATCCAGTTTCCTGATGGGATCCATGTGGAAACGAGGGAACACCTCAAATATTATAGCCTACCATATAGTTATTTTGGTATTTTCATCGAGGACTTAAGCATTTACAGTCAAAGAGTAACATTTGATGAAGTGGAACTGATGAAGAAGCCCAGAAATGGCCATCGGAACTTCATACTCATATAGATATCACAATGAAGATAGTTAAGCGACATGACAATACAAATAAATAAATGGTTCTGAATAGTTATGTTGAAAATGGTATCATCACAGTGAACTGATGATGATGATGGAGGCACTGGAACTCCGTAATTAATCAATGTATCCTAGTTGTGTTTGGGGTTATTAGAATTGTCATGAGATGCACTTTGGCTATAAGGTACTATCGAACTGATCTGATGATGAAGCCGGAAGGTGGAAGGTAGTCACGGGAACATCATTAATTTTTTATATACAAAAAGAAACTTTTTGTATATAAAAAAATCCAGTTCCGAAAATCCCGCGGGACCCGCGCTTGCGGGATCGTGATTATGATGCGGGATTGGATTTCCTACCACCGACACTAACTAAGTACAACACAGGTCACGGTAGGACATAGCGGGCATTAAAAAAACTTTTTACAAAAAAAAAAACCGACCATAAAATAAATAAAAAAACACTGAAAAGTGCAAATAACTTTAATTTCGGAAGTCGCTGTTTCTATAATAGTTTTGTCTCTTCGTTATTTAACACCGACTTCCGAAATTAAAGTTATTTTGCACTTTTCACTGTATTTTTTTTTACTTTGAAGTCGGTTGTAATTTTTTTTGTAAAAGTTTTTTTTAGTTTTTTTATTTTACACTTTTTAGCTATGGTACCACCGCTAAAAAGTACCCCTCAGTCAAACTTAAATGCCTTATAGCCAAAGTGCAATTCATGACAATTCTAATAATCCCAAACACGGTTAGATTACATTAATTTATTACAGAGTTCCGGTGCCTAACTTCAGGCTTCATCATCAGATCAGTTCGATATATTCCCCCTCTACTTTCCAACTCGAAAGCATAACCTTTCAATCAAAAAAAAATTTCAAAATCGTTCCACAATTGACAGAGAAATCGGTGAACATACATAAAAAACATACATTCATCCGAACATATAACCTCCTCCTTTTTGAAATCGGTTAAAAAGGACCCACTATAATATTTCAAAATACATACGTATTATAGATAAATTACACCAAGACACAACAAATGATTGTGCTCATCACACAAACATTTGTCCTGGGTGGGAATCGAACCCACGACCTCCAGGATAGCAGTCAGGACCAGTAACCATTACACCAACAGGCCAGTCTGTAGAGTGTTGTATGCTAAAAGTTTAACAAATGAGCAAAAAAAGAACTGACCAAGTGCGAGTCGGACTCGCACTCCGAGGGTTCCATACAAACTTACTTGAATATGTAAATATTTCAATTCCCGAATCGAGTCTCGAAGATTTTAGCAACACTAGAGATAGAGATTTCACTCGTATGCGATGTCATCTCAGAGACAAAGATGTACTAAGTAGGGTCTGTTAACATGCCACGAGTCGCGAAACCGCGCGGTTTTCAATATTTCCATGAAATCTTAGCTTATATCATTACTCGTCTGCACGTACCTCGGCATAGACTTCAGGTGCTGTAGCGAGCTCTTCTTCAAAGTTCTCTTCTATCGTACCGTCGCTGGCAGACCGTTCCAACAGGTCATCAGGTACGTCCAACAGTTCTGGAGGTAGCGGCGCTGTGGACAAAAGCTTTTGCTCTAAATACTTTTCGTAATTGCCATTTCCCGTAATAAAATTACAGCAATACCGTATCGGATTTATTGTTTAGTAAACCCTGCCTATGAAACGACTGCTAACGGTAGGAAACAGCTGTCAAAAACTCGGCAACATACAAAGTGGTTAGTTTTATATGAAACTCTACGTACATGCGACTTCCTGCTATTTGTATAGATTCTACGACAAAACAATTGGTACACGTGATGGATGGCCGTAGTGCATGGCATTAGTTTTACCAAGCTAAAGAGCGAAAACAAGACAAGTTACTATCTGAATCATTGAAAACTTGGGTGAAGTGAGATAATAAATTTATTTACACACACAATTATTTTTACAGGTATAAAACACAGTTTACAAATGTAGTCACACAATAGCCAACACTTGGCGTCTCCAAGTGTTGGTCAGTCTCAAGTAAGGACTCGGAGAACCAGCCAAAATTATACAGAGGACAGCACACAAGCGTCATCATCATCATCATTTCAGCCGAAAGGCGTCCACAGCTGGGTATAGGCCTACCCCAAGCGTCACAATGGCCGGATTTCCGCAATCCTCACTAGGTCATCGGTTCACCTTCCAATGCTGCAACTTCCAGTGAGCGATCGCCACTCTAGAACCTTTCGGCCGCATCGACCATGTCTTCATTTGCCCTTTGTGTTTGGACCTTCTCTTTAAAACGTTCCCGCAATATCAATTACATACCGTATTAAATCAGTATCGCTTTCCTGATCCGCAAGTAAGTCCCGTTTCCATGGGGCCGGGGCTATCTGTCTGGTGTCATAGCAACGGGCGAGTCTGTCTTCTTCCCGAGATGAACACAAAGCGGCTAATACGAGTATGTAAATCATATCGCGTTTACTACAGCAGACAACAAAGGTTCGATCCCTAATAGATATTGGTTATAGAAAATAGATCAGTTAGGAATTATAACGGGTGGTGTAGAAGTAATGCAATAATATGAATGTGCCTTAATTTCTGCAGATGGCGCCAAATTTCACTGTACTTGTAAAATTTATATTGTAGAAATATAGAGAATTAGTTGTCCACACGCCACAGAGCCTGTACACACCTCAAAAACGTGGAATTATTGATAAAGCTAATTTGAAAAAAATTCAATCCATTGTTTTAAGATTTACTGGCGCTAGATTTCTTCCTTACGGGCTTTTTGGAACCTCCTGTTTACCACATCAAACCACGAACCTTGTCAGTCTCGAAAGTTAATTTTTTATTGAAGAAGAAATCGCCCATTTGAAGTCAGATATTTTGCGAGCAACAATTGAAACTGCCGTAAAACGAGCATCGTGCATAAACTCGGGAGGTGGCTATTTGCGCGCTATAATTTTATCCAATATTAATATCATCAATTTTACATTAAAACTTTTCATGAAAACAAAATCAATATTTTTTTTATTTGTAACTAAATGGAAGCCAATTCAAAATATG
This sequence comes from Mythimna pallens, assembly GCA_961205895.1. NCBI lineage: Eukaryota > Metazoa > Arthropoda > Insecta > Lepidoptera > Noctuidae > Mythimna > Mythimna pallens. The sequence goes on from OY540824.1 coordinate 7,016,260, forward strand.
GCAATACTTTTACTCAACCCTGTTAAAAAAAAGAAGTTCTACTGTCCCGCCTTGGCTTAGGACGGGTGCAAATCAGCGGCGCCAACTCATTGGGTGTTTGGGGGCTCGAGCACCCATGAGAAATAAACAGTGGGTGCCGAGCACCCCTGAGAATAGACGTCAAGAAACAGATCAGTAATCCCCTTTAGTTTACGTATACATTATAATAGCATTAGCATTATCAGCCTTTTTAATTTTCCCTCCCTGCTGGAACTCAGGCCTCCTCTCTAGGAGAGCGAATGGGCGTGGGCCGTAATCCACCACGCGGGCCCAGTGCGGGTTGGTGAATGTCACATGTCTTCGAATTTTTCGTTCTAGGACATGCCGGTTTCCTCACGATGTTTTCCTTTACCGTTTTGAAAGCAGTGGTGATGGTTAAATTATAATATTTCTATAGTTTCATTTTTATATAATGGTTTCATTTTATATATTTATCAAAAATAATTAGTAATTAAGTAAGCAGTATGTAAGTAGGACATTTATTTATTTGTCGGTCGATCAGTGTGCATTTCTCTTCTCACACTTCGCCACTTTTTCGAGTCATCAAATGAGCATGAGCTCCCATGAGGTTTTCTAAAAGCTTCTGGTGCAAATTATATACAAAAACGAACCTCATTTATTGTTTTTTTTTTATACAATCCGCAAAAACTGTATCGAATTTAGTTGCGTGGTTTAGTAGTTAGCGGATAAACAGACAAACATGGATAGCGACTTTGTTTTATACTATGTGGAGATAATAGTAATACACTTTGCCAGCTCCGTTCGCGTAAATGTTTTAATAAATATTTTCACACCCATTAAATCGTCTTTTTAGTTTGTTTTGAGAAACTATCCATGGCGATATTTATTATTTATATTGATTACAATTTGTGCCAAGTTTCAAGTATTAACCCAAGAAATAAAAATTGCTTATACAATCTTTTTTTCGTTCTTTTTGGCTTCTCACGGTTTGCGCAATTAGCCGTTTTAACCCACCATGGGATCTTGCAGCAAAAGGCCTTGCACGCATGCATGATCTGCGCGTGGAGATACAACGCCGGGGTGAAACTCCGCTGCCGCGACAAGTCGCGACAAGTCACGGCATGGCGGAAAGAGTTCCGGCGGGATCTCATGGCGAAATGGCGACAGCAACTATCGCAACCCAGTGCTGGGCACGCCATAATTATGGCGGTAAGTCCCCTCTTTGAGGAGTGGCTGGAAAGACCTCACGGCATCATTACCTTCCGCATGACGCAGGTCCTCACCGGACACGGTAAGTTCGGGGAATTCCTGCGCCGGATTCGTGCGGAAGCGACGCCCGGGTGTCGCCACTGTGTGGAGCGCCCGGAGGACACGGTGGAGCATACGGTGGAGGTGTGCCCCACTTGGACAGAGCAACGCCGTGTCCTCGTGGGGGCGACCGGCGGCGACGATCTCTCGCGCCGGGCCTTGGTACAGGCCATGGTCCGGAGCGAGGAGGAGTGGCAGGCGGTCGCCTCCTTCTGCGAAGCAGTAATGCTAGCAAAGGAGGCGGCCGATCGCGTGAGGCAACGGTCCTCACGCCGCAACCACCGCCGGGATTCCAATCTCGATTTCCGGCCACCGTAGGCGCGGGCTTGCGGACGGCGAGCAATGGGTGGCTCACCGTCCGACCGTCCGGGAACCGTCTGGACCGAGCCCAAGTCGTCGACGGCACGTGCTGTTCCACGCGCGCCACAGGGAGAGTTGTTTACAAATCATCATCATCATCATCATTTCAGCCGAAAGACGTCCACTGTTACATAGGCCTCCCCCAAGCGTCGCCACAACGACCGATCCTGTGCGTCTCGCATCCACCACACTCCCGCGACTCTCACCAGTTCAACAGTCTACCTTGTGGGAAGCCTTCCAACGCTGCGTTTTCCGGTGCGCGGTCGCCACTCTAGAACCTTTCGGCCTCATCGACCATGTCTTCATTGCTCGTAGAACGGATGGTCCGTTCTACGAGCAATGTGCCCTGCCCTGCCCACTGCCACTTTAGTTTGGCGATTCTTCGGGCTATGTCGGCAACCTTCGTTCGCCTGCGGATATCTTCATTCTCTATGCGATCACGCAAGGAAACTCCGAGCATAGCCCTTTCCATTGACTGTAAGCCTTCTGATGAGGCCCATTGTAAGCGACCATGTTTCAGTGCCATATGTCATCACTGGCAACACGCACTGGTCATAGACTTTCGTCTTGAGATATTGTGGTATATTGGACGAGAAGATACTGCGCAGCTTCCCGAACGCTGCCCAGCCGAGTTGGATTCGACGATTGACCTCTTTCTCAATGTTAGACCTACCCAACTGGATTGTCTGTCCCAGGTAAACGTAACAAATCGTACGTTTACAAATCATTCTAATGAAATTACAGGAAATATCATGAATACTTGTAATGTTTCCAACTTAACACAGTCTGCATTTTTCATGAATATATTGATTCAAGTTTCTACTTTTACCGACAGTAGAAAACATGGTTTGTTAGTGTCAGCAAGTGCTGCATTAATATTTAAACAAGGGCAAAGTAAAGGAAAAATTATGCTCAGCTGACTGAAAATTGCTGAAGAAATATTGTCTTATAACGATTTGAAAAGTTGGTCAGATAACCAACAACATGAAGTAGGTAAGTATAGCATGTGAAAAGATTCCAATTTGGAGAAGCTTTGCGTAGTAGGCGAAATTCTCCCGCACTGGGTGGAGCGACAGGGGTGCTAGACATTTACTGCTTAAGGCCCGTGCCTCATTGGAACGCCATGGCTGTACTGCCAGTTCGCGCAGCCAAGAAAATCCATGCAGCTATATGGTGTGTAGTGTACCTCACTTGTCCGCTGTTGGTCACGCAACCAACCATACATTTTTTTGACATCATGACCTAGGTACGCCTTCATGGCGCCCCAATAAGGCAAACTCACTTCTGTAAATAACTCAGTAGAACATTCCCCAACTTGGAGTAGCTTGGGATTATAAACGCAAACTGCGACACTTACCTCCATCTACCGGCGACCACTAAAACTAAACCGCTCACATTCTCAAGTGCATGTAAATTGCAATTGAAAGTGTTCCATGAAGGTATATTGAAAGCCAACGAGATAATACTACCAATCAACGGTCACATTGTCAAGTGCAAGGCCGGGCTTACCAATCAGTGCGCTAACCGGGTAACAACACACACCAGTTAGCGTTATGAATGCATAATAATCCTTTGAGTGAGTGCAATTTTCCAATGATTGGATGTAATAACTTCTTTATGATATTGTCGGCTAAAACGCCATTTTCAACATAACTATTCAGAACCATTTATTTATTTGTATTGTCATATTCACTTAACTATCTACTTGTGATATCTATGTGAGTATGAAGTTCCGTTGGCCATTTCTGGTCTTCTTCATCAAATGTTACTTTTTGACTGTAAATGCTTAAGTCCTCGATGAAAATACCAAAATAACTATATGGTTGCCTATAATATTTGAGGAGTTCCCTCGATTCCTCATGGATTAATCATGAAAACTGGATTTTGAAAAAAATAGAACCAATCTGGAAGCATATCTCTAAGGGAAAAAAAAATGCCAATCGGTCCATAAACGACGGAGTTCTGAGGTAACAAAAATAATTAAAAAAAAATACAACCGAATTGATAACCTCCTCCTTTTTTGGTAGTCGGTTACAAACATACGATTATCGACATTCAGTTGTTTTTTATTCAGCTCAAACAGGAAAGATGGATACTTCGAAAATTCGGGAGATTTTTGAATAAGAGTTCCGACGCGGAACTAACGCGGCGGAAACAGCTCGCAATATCAATGTTGCGTTTGGAGAAGGGACTGCTAATGAACGCACCATGCAATTTTAACGTTAACTTACCAACAATAAAAAAATATGAAAAATGGGTGCCTCACGATTTGACTGATCTGCAGAAAAAAACGCGTGTTGAAACTTATGTTGTCTTGTTGAATCGATACAGAAATGAAGGAATATTGGATGGAATTGTGACATGTGATGAAAAGTGGATTCTTTACGATAACCGTAAGCGAAAAATACAATGGCTGACCCCAGGTCAAACGCCGCAACAGTGTCCTAAAGCAAAGCTTACCAATAAAAAGGTAATGGTAACTGTTTGGTGGTCTCAGCATGGTGTTATTCACTATAGCTTTCTCCGATCTAGTCAAGCAATAACGGCAGATGTCTACGGTGCTGAACTCCGAACAATGATAGCAAAACTAGCAGTGAAACCGCCCTGACTCATGAATCAATCTTCACCATTATTCCTCCATGATAACGCGAGACCTCATACAGCACGAAAAACCATTTTAACTCTACAGGAACAGCAATTAAAAACCATTCGTCACCCTCCGTATCCGCCAGACCTAAACAATTTTCTACTTGATAAAAAGTTTTCTTCTCAGGAGACAGTACAAATTGCTTTCACATAGTTTGTCGAATCTATGTCTCCAGAGTTCTATCTCAAAGGCATAAATGACCTTCATATTATTAGATTGCAGCAATGTATAGATAATAATGGTAATTATTTTGATTAAAAAAAATGCTAATTGAAAAAAAAAGACCAATTTCAATTTTTCAGTACTAGTCGGCAATTTCATACTTTAACCCCTAATAAATAAATTATGCTTTGATTTTTATTGTGGTCGCACCTACTCCACTTCTAAGGTACGTTACATCTCATTACCTTATTTTACAAAAAACTAATGTTTTAGGCGGTAAAGGTTTAAAGACCGATTCTAGTTGACATACGGATAGGGGGGCCCACAGGCGTAGATTGCTTAGGGCATCAAGTAGTCTTAATCCGTCACTGGTAGTACACTTTTGGAACATTATAATTCGCAAATGCTTTTGCAATGCGTTCAGTACATAAGAATCATGAAAAACTGTATCTCAACAAATAAAAGCATATGATCCTGTATTTTCATTTTTTATGTTCATTATTTAGTAAATTATTGTGATTCATTCTACAGAATGTCTCACCACAATAACTATAGAAACAATCCAGGAATAACATTTGTATTAATTGCTCATAGTTTCAATAAATTTTACCGCATTAAAATATGAATAGGTATTAGAGCGGATGTAGGTATTTCCTGCCAAATATTCCAATGCAATATTCCTGGTTAATGGTATTTCCTTAGATAGGTATAAAAACTGTTTAGCCTAATAAAACATGCGTGAAAGTTTCTTTTATCTTGAATTTAAAGGGGGAGATTTAAAGAAGATATTCTGCACACTAGTGCGACAAATATTTTTATAGAAAATTTTCAGCATAATTTAATCATCGTGCCTTTTTGAGCAATGGTGCTCCAGTGGTAATCTTTTTGAGTGTGCTCAAAGGTAGCACGGGAAAATCAAATTTTCTTAAGTTTTTTGCAAAGATTAACTAAAGACAAGTTAATTTCAAAATATTTTGTATTATTATTAACAATAGTTTTTACTCGTTATAATTAAATATAATGTTTTTTGAAGGTATAAATAATCAGGAATGATAAAATAAAATATTGAATATTTAATTTTTCAGATTTAAGATGATAGAGTACTTTAACTGGTATAGATTACCTTTCGTTCTACTTCCGATTTAAGAGTCGCACAACACAAATTAGAAATTCAAAATTTATTTAGCTGTAAAAAAAAAGAAAAATTGTAAAGAAAAGTCACAAGTTCCATAGGTAAATTATTAAATCACTTGTAATAGGGCTATGCTGGGTGTAATAAATAGGTAATCAGAACGCTACTTCGTCTAATCCCATTTTTCTTAGAAAAAAATAAATATATAGTCTAGTCCCAACAGTGGAAAACTTTTTATTCGAACTATTATGCCTCAAACGATTATGCTGAACTATTATGCCTTTTTGCAAGAGCCTTGAGGCGTGAACGAGACCCGTATCCAGAATCTCAAAAAAACTTTTTTTTTACATTAGTCGTCTGAAATTTTTTGTTCTGGGTTAACTTATTAGAGCAAGTTTGGATTTGTTGTTTGCCCTTTAAAAGCAAATATTCTAATGAACAGTAGCATCACAGTATACATAATTATTTATTCATGACTATAGCATATAGTATGACTAGCTTCTGCCAGCGCAGCAGTGTCACCCGCGTGAAAGTCTGTTTCTTCATACAAACTTTAGACCCCCGTTTCATCTCCTTGGAGGGTGAATTTTGGAAAATTATCTGTTAGTTCTCGCCTACGCAGCTACGTCATAAAAGGAAACTTTGTACCAAATTTCACACTCTTACTCGCAGTAGCTTCGGCTGTGAGTTGATATGTCAGTCAGTTGGTTTCTCCTTTTATTATATAGATAGTCTACAGTGATAACAAAGGTAAACAATACACAGTCATTGTTTAAATTATAGTGTTGTAAAAACTACACCATGCTCAGATTTGATACATAAATCTACTCTTATCATTTTATCAGTAATTAAATTACTCATCATTTATAAATAAAGAATATGTAGGTATGGACATTCAGTGTTGGAGATGATGTGATTCATATTATTTCCTGTACTTTGTTAAATTAAGTATCATATATCCTGAGAATTACTAAAAAAGTTAAAGAGCTATATAACAGCCAGTTCTAATGTGTGAGGCATGTTTGTTTTTTTATGGTTAGGTGGCAGATAAAAACATATTATTTAAAATCTTTTGTCACAGTGTTTGTCATTGAGCTCCTCTGAAATGACTTGACTGATATTTATGAAATTTTTAGTGAATATTTAGTAGGTTTGAGAATAGTACAACCTATTCTCAAACCTACTAAATATTCACTAAAATTGTTATTTTGGTTATTTTTTATATCTTTAGGTGATAAGTATACCATCATGCTGGCGAAGCTCCCGGCAGCATCTAGTATGTTATACTAACTTTAGAGGTATGCGGAACAGGGTTTCAAGTCCCACAAACCTTAATTCAAAAGAGAAGATCCTCAGACCAGGCAAGTGTTGTATCTTGAATGGGCAAATACCCAATAGTTGACTTTGCATTGTCATATGTTTTAACCACACAGAAAGTTCTGATAGCGCTGCGATGCAGGATGTTCAATTTTTAGTTTCTATTACTTTCTATGTGGCGACAGAGATATCAGTATACCTTTTGAATAATATTTTATTCATTTTAAAAATGTATTAATTAAGCAATATACAATTAAAAACATTTAAAAAATACCAGATGATAATTTTTTTTTTAAATTATTATTATTATTCATAGGCTCGCGTTTGACCACTATCTCACCTGATGGTATATACCGTTTATTCAGTAATAGAGATTCTCTTCTTAAAAATAATTCAACTAAAAGTTATATGCAGGTCTGATACACAGCTTGGATGTGCAAGGCATCAATAACTAGTCATTTAAGGGCCCTATTACATCACAACAGTCCAATCAATTTAAATGCACTATTGTCTGCATTCTGTTAAGTACCGGAGTAAGGAAAAGGTACCACAGGAACATAAGCATTGTTTTAAGTTAGTCATGGTATATGAAGCATGTTCAAGCCTTTAATGTGCACATACTATACAGTCAGATATATTCCAATATTTTATATTTATACACTTTGTGTGCAACTTGTTTCGCAAGAAAGGTTTCATAAAAACTTTAACATCCATAATTTGCATTTTGAGGGTAGTTTCGAAAAACTACTAGTCAGACAGTCTTTACAATTTTTTTTTTAGAATTCATGCCAAGTTTCAAATCTATTAACCCAAGAATTAAGAATATTCTATATAATCCATAAAACCCCAAATTGTTCTATTGGGGGTATTTATGAAAAACAAATAATGAAAACCTTTATTTTTAAGTTTCTATGTGTGTTAACTTTCAATTATATTGGAACACAGCATGAGATTTAGCATGCAAGCAAAACCGAAAGTTCCCCCATAGAGGTTGAATTTCCAAAAACCCCTACTTAGTGGTCACCTATATCATAAAAGGAAGCCTAGTGCATAATTTCACATGCCTAGGCCCAATAGTTCCGGCTGTGCTTTGATATGTCAGTCAGTCAGATCCTCCTTTAATATATTTAGATAAGTATTGATTTAATAAAATTTATAAATTATCACATATTACACATAATAATATATTAAAATTTTTGTCATATACCCACATTTCAACCTTGCTTTACTTTTAAATAAAAAAAAACATTATATTGAATGAACAGAAGTAATTAGAGGGAGTACATAAAACAAAGAATATTAGTATGCAACCATAATTGCGTAAACAAATTGCCTAATAAACTAATCTCGAATTATAATGTGATGATCAAGGTAACTGGGCCTTAAATCAATGTTTTAAACCTTACCTAAGCCTGAAGTTTGAATAAGTTCTGAATCATCGAACTCTAAGCTCGGCTCGTAGTCATGGTATTCGGACAGGCTAGTGTACGTCTCTTCAGGATCAGGGTTGCAGCCGTGAAGCACTGGGAAGTTAAACAATAACATCATTGACGCAAACATTTTAATACCTGAGTCACATCACACGATTGATATATCTTTCCGTACCTTGAAAAGCCCTCACAGGACTTAACTTTGGCTGATGTTCGGATTCCATCGCAAAAACACCCACACCCCTTTGCTTTCGTTATCACCAAGTTGCTGTACGTAAACTAAACTGCGCGAAATGTCACTTCCTCCGTGCAAAATTATGTTACAACAGCCTTACAAAATCCTATTGGCACATTAATAACGTTTTTCTTACGTCACGGCATACTAAGCGAAATAAAATACAACGCCAAAAGTAAACAAATAATGTAGAACGCCAATCTTCTATTATAAAACGAGAATCGTTTTAGTTTAGATCGGATAAATCTGTTATTTTTTAGGGTGGGTGACAGGACAGCACAGATTACTATAAACCATAGACAAGCTAAGAAAATAATCTGAAGAAAGGTAAACAGTAGAGAGTTGTTATGCAGTTGCTCCAAGAAAACAAAACACGGGTAGCCGGTTAGGCTGGAAGCTGATTCCAAGGCAAGGCCGCAACGCAAGCTAGTTGAGCAATGGCCACCTAAAGATATAATGATGGAATTCTTAAATACTATATTGTCTGTGGCAGACCTACATACATATCAAAATAACACACGTTTTCTTGATCACAGTTTTTATATATAAATAAATAAAAGAGACCATATAAATCCTAATTTTAAATGCCACACAAAAAACTGGGCAAGTGTGAGTCGGACTCGCACATTGACGGTTCCGTACAAAACAACTTATGTAAAGAGTTCAATTCCTGAATCGAGTAAAGAACCTAAATTGTCGAAGAAAACTGTTTCGTCACTCTGTAGACTGAAACTCGGAAATTGTTGTAGCCCAGTGTTCCTGGATAAGATCCATGTCCGAGATAGTTCTTTGCGCAAGTGTGGTCTCGTGCGGAGGGTACTTTAGACCATATCTTCTTCTCCTGCTCCTTAAACAATAAATCTTTCGCCCAATCTTTTCCCAAATTAATTAACATTTTTAAATGAAAATAAATTAAAATTCTAATTGGTGCGTAATTAATGTGTATGTAAATATTCTGTATTTAGTACTTTATGTGTTGTATATTATATCATATCATAGATAAATTTGTAAATTAGATTATGTGTCTTTACTAACACTTGTGTTTGTCTTTCCAGGTTACTATTCTAACATCTACCACGAAGTACAGTTCGAAGTTTACTCCCACTGAGCCACCGTCCTAACGTGACACTGGCAGAATAGCCGAACGAAACCGGCTCAATTGGCAAAACAAACAAAAAATGCGTTCCGTTTTTCTTATGAGGTACGGAATACTAAAAATGAGAACCACAAACATTATTTCAGAACAGATGCTTATAAAATAATTTGTGGATGGATAGAGAGGGTGAGGGAGACCAAAGAAAAGATGGATAGATTGTGTGAAAAGTGATATGAAAGAAAAGGGAGTTAGTGATAGCGTGACGAGTGACAGGACGAATGAAAGAAAAAAAATGTTGCGCCGACCCTAATTAAAACGGGACAAGGGCAGAAACATGATGATGAATTGATAATGCTTGTTTAATATTATGCTACAAAAGAAAAAAAATGTCATTAGTTAAGCTGTCATACACCTGTGAAGGTTTTTGGCGGAATTTCTTCGAGTGAAGTACAGTGGCCGTTTTAATTATTCGTAAATTGATTCCAATTGGATATTGTGATGTAAAATTGGTGTAGTTTTGTATCTCAAGTGTCTGCACAACTGGACAATATGTGGAATCATTGAAATAGGCGCAATCTCGATAAAATGGAGCTGAGAATTTTATTGTAGTTTTGGCTACCTCAGCGAAATCTGCTGAGAACGCCGAATCGACACATTTGCTGCCAAATACTACAAAAACATTATAATGTTTTACACCCGCTATTTAACGTAAAACAAAAAGAAACAACTATGTTTTCGAATACGAAAGACATTATTATTGAAAAATTACGCAAGAAAACATGGACGAAAGACTAGGCGATATGGTCGAACGACTATAGCCTTCCCAAAGGTGTAAACAGAAAAAAAAAAACATCCACCCGTCATCTAAGCCTGAAACGGTAACGACGCCTATTTTATTGTTTGAAATTATAAATATCTTCAAAATAAACTGTTAATTCGAACGTACCTATTGAATATTGAATAATTGCATTAAAACGGTGATTTACATTTAATTTAGAGATTATCATTTGGTGTCGTACACACCACGCCCTACATTATAAAATTCCGTTGCAAGTTAGGCGCGGTCGTGTACCTATTGTACAGTAGTTAGACAGTGCTGTAAATTAGTTCCTCACTGGGATTTTTTCTTCAACAGGTTGGCACCAGTGTTTAAAGAATGTCGGCATCTGAAATAAACACTTACTTTACAGGGAATGGGACGTACAAGGCTATAAACCCCTTTGTATCAAAAGTTGGTAATTTCACGCCGTTTTACATAGCCATTGCAATCTGCTCGGTGATTTTCGGCTTTCTACTCATACTCAACATCGTATGCTGCTGCTCAAGATACTCTGACTACTGGTTAGACAGACATACAGGTGAGTGACTGAGTTTTCAAAGAACTGACTTTATAATTGAAGCATTGGTTGCAACAGGGGTGTTACAAAAGTTTGTATTGAAATTGTTATAACATTTAAGAAACACGTAAATTATTTTGAGATAATGCTGTCCACCCTTGTTGCACCTAAGTAAATTAATTTGGTGTTGGTATAGATTTTTAGGTATAAAAAATACTTTTGGACACTTACTTAATTGAATTTGTTTTGTTAAGTATTCAGTTGCAGCAATTGTTTGGAATAACAAATTATTTATTTTAATAAACAGCTTATTAATTTAGTTACATGAATTGGGAATGCCAACCACCTAAATATTGTAAAACTTTTTTACGTTGTTAACTCTATATTATAACAATGTTTACTTAACGGACTGAGCATTTCTCGACGTTATAGAGAGTGGTTGTTAAATGAATAGTATCTTACTATTCTATAATAATATTTATTTGTCAAGATTTTCATTTGCTCACTACGTTTACAGCTAGAAGTCTGTAAGCAATTAAAGGATCAAAGTAAACTTTTGATGAATTTGCAGATGTTGATGTGCAAGTTACCTTTTGAAACACTATCTTAATTCAGCAGACTTATATTCCAAAATTAAAGAATATCTTCCCTTCCAAAAGTTGACAGTCATAATGCCCACGCAGACAATTGCTTCCTGCCCAACAAAAACCTGTCTGGTAGACTTCCTCTTCTGCCATGGTGCACTAACATAATTAAGGCCAGGAATGAGGCTGAAAAGACAGTTAACTGTAATATGAATCTGGATAACTCTGGATAACCTCATAGCCTTCAAGCGAATAGTCAAGCCAAGTCCTGGAAATTCTTAAAAGTGCAATTTGTTTTACAAACGGCAATTAAGCCATTATACCTTACTATTATTAACAAACTATGTTTTCTTACAGGCAACCGTTGGATTGTTTCAATCTGGTCAGCTACTCCACACAAGCAGCCTCCTCTGGATTTCACTGAGCTAGAGAGCAACTTTCAGCAAGTCCATTACGTCCATTCTTACGGGTACGACAGTGAAGAGTACCGTGACATACAAAAGCACAGGGTTCCCCCGTCTGTCTCCCAGCAACCACTAACTTCTTCACAAGAGTACTTGGAGCTGCACAAGCGAGAGAGTGACATATAAAAATGGCCTTCTTAATGTTGTACCCTGCTGTAGCAGTTCTCTCTTTGTTTGTACTGATGGTTATAATATTAATATTAAGATTCGGGGCTCGCTGGTGCAAGCTCCGTCACACTACTATTGTAGATCAGGAGTATTGGAATGAGGATGATGCTTATGAACAAAAAGTTTCCTATGCATAGTTTAGATCTGATAGTTTTTTTTGTGCAACATTCAATATGTATTCTTACATCTTGATTATCTTAATGATATTAATTTACTAACAATAAAATAAGGCATTTTGTTTGCGTTTATTACTATGTTGTCGCTTACTTAGTTTTTTTTAAGTGATGGACATTTTATTTTTACATTATATTCAAACTGATTCCATCCAGGTAAACCTAGTTATAATAATTTTATTAGGATATGGTTTTAATTTTGTAAAACCTAAGACAATTATCAAAATAAGCATACATTTATTGATTTTAAAATCATGTTTAGTTTTTATGACTGATTTATTAATAATAATCTATACAAAAGTATTACAAAACATTAAAAACTACAACCTTTTTTGAAGTTGGTAAAATATACTGACACTATTAAGTAATAGCAACCTAATTATACATATTAGGTACTTTAAGTATGTATTTATGTGCATTTCAGTTTACACATTCAATAATTATTTTTAAGCTCTAATCTTAATATGTAATGAACTGGTTTTTCTAGTATATTATTATGACATAGAGTAAGTACCTTTATCACTTGAATGTGGCATTTATGAGTAACATGTAATCCGTCCAATAAATTAGGTAATAAAGTAACACCCAATTGTTTTATTTGTGACTTGCTTCTGTCAGCGGCTTCGCCCGCGTAAAAGTCGGTTTCTCCATACAAACTTCCAACCCCTGTTTTACCCCCTTAGGGGTGGGTTTTCCTAACTAAAATTTGTTCTTAGCGGATGTCTACACCATATAGGTAAAAGGAACCTACCTGCCAAATTTTAAGTTTGTAGGTGTTAAAGTTTGATTATTAGGTAATTTAAACCATGGTACACAAAAGATGGGCCGAAGCCTACTGGGGCCATGGCACAGAGTACCTTTTTAAGTATAGTAGGCCATTGGTTGAACGAAAGAGAACCAAAAGGTTTTGGACCTTGGAATGAAGCACAAGAGGAAACCGGATTGGGTAGGAAGTCTGCAAAAGTCTGACACTCCCTCTCGCTCCGCGCAAGGGTGGGAGATGTCATTAGATGATTTCCCACCTAAAATAAAAACCCTTTTCCGGAAGACAGCGATGTGGAGGAGTACTTCGACGCCTGAGTGTATTTGTATTATATGTACATAGGTTTAGTATAAGTAAGTTTCAGTGTTTCTTTCTCAACTTTTTAAATCACAATGATACAGTTCTGAATCATTCAGAACTATAAAAATTGAGAAAATTTTAGTATGGGACATACTCATCAGATTTTAGTAGTTTACACATTAAATAGGTATCTATTTTACGAGCAGATTTAAAAATGCAATTTTGAATTAATTTGTGAAGATAAAAAAAGAAAGCTAATAAAGCAATCTGTGGCAATGTCAGATGCAAAGAGTATTAAAGGGTGCCAAATGTTAGTGATTTCTGAGTATGCATCTCGCTTGATGAATAAAGCTTGCTCGACTGAAATGGAGCTGGATGAAGTGGAAGGAGCAGACCGTAAATTGACCAATCACAATGCTCGAAATCTCTACTCCGCATTAGTGGAGCTGACTTTGACTGGCCTGTTGGTTTAGTAGTTGGTGACTGACTGCTATGCCAGAGGCCGTGGGTTCAATTCCCACCCCGGATAAATGTTTGTGCGATGAGTACAATCATTTGTTCTGTGTCTGGGTGTAATTTATCTATAATACATATGTATTTAGAAATATATACGTATGTTTATCAGTGGTCTAGTACTCATAACACAAGCTCTGCTTAGCTTGGGACTAGGTGGCGTTGTGTGAGTCGTGAATTATTACTTTAATTAAATGACTTTCAAATTAAATGTAAGGAAATCGTCCAAACATTTAATTCACACACATCCCTGAGCCAGACAGAGTAGTCAAGCAGGTTGTGGTGCCTTGTAGAAGTTTACATGTGGCGCTGCCGGTAAGGTAGACTTGGCAGGAAAGGACAGGACACTCTACTCCAATGGAATCACTTGCCAGTTTATAGTATTCTTCTCCACTCCTTCCCATCCTAACTAACTCCTTGCGGTTCTGCCCAAAGTAGGAACTGGTTCACAGATAATACACATAATTACTTTCTTAACTAATTTTATTAATAATAATTATTCTGTACAACATGCATCAATGTATCATAAAGTACAGAAATACACTGACATGTCTAGCGATTATATACTTAACCACATTTACATCAATGCGATCATATAAATTACCTTTACATAATGTAAAATTTAACCAAAATTAATTACCTACTTGGGTATATATGCTTTATCTATTCTAACATCATCAACCGGACAATCATTTTTGTCACATTCAACTAAACCTATTCTCTTCACAACAGCCATTCCAGATTGAATTCTTCCGAAGATTGTATGCTTTCCATCCAGCCACTGAGTTGGTGCCAGGGTGATAAAGAATTGAGATCCATTTGAATCAGGCCCAGCATTTGCCATAGACAACACCCCAGCTCCAGTATGTTTTAAATCCATTGATATTTCATCATCAAATTGTGGTCCATAAATTGATTGTCCACCTTTGCCTGTGCCAGTGGGATCACCACCCTGTATCATAAAATCTCGGATGACTCTGTGGAACTTTGTGTTGTTATAGTAGCCACGCCGAACTAATTCCATGAAATTTCTGCATGTTATTGGTGAATGTTTCCAATACATCTCCACAACCATAGAACCCATTCTGAAAACAAGAAATTAAAACGTTATTATGTACCTTGTACAAGTAAATTACATTACATTTTTTACAGATTTTGAGCAAGATTCACTACCATCTGCCCAAGTTTTACTTTTTATCTGATTTATCTATTCCACAACTGGTAACTTGCCGGTTACTAGTGTGCGAGAAAATTAAATTATTTGGAGCTTTTGGCGTGTGTTTCCAACGATCTTCAAATCTTAGCGTATGTACCTATTTAGATTGTTTACAGTTAATGTAAAGTTGTTTTTTTTCTATTCCTACGAGGGTGAAGTTTAAGGGCAATCTCTGTACTATAACATGGTTTAAAACGGTTACTTAAAATGAAGATAGATGTACCGTAATAAGACACAATAGAAAGACAATGATCGAGCGAGCGTTCGCTCTTTTGAGTAGCGTATGCACGTTACGTTTATTAACATTTTGAGTAGCGTAATAAGAGACACAATATAAATACAATGAGCGAGCGAACACCGGCGTTCGCTTAGGGTCTAATGAATTGAATAACTATATAGAATAACTTATTACTTACGTTGTTTCTATCACAGCTACAGGCGGTTGCCACGATTTGTCGGGAATACCAGCATTAGAATATCCAAGCATTATAGATATGTAACTTCTAAAGTCTAAACTATTTGTATTTAAAAAATCGGGTCACAATTTACTACGAACGACGAATCAAAATATTATGATGAAACTAACAAGGTTCAGACTGAGCAAGTGAATAGTGAAGATTACAATTATTTACAAAGTACCACGTGGTACCACAGATACGGCCAACGTATCTTGGCGAGCCCGAACTTTGCGCAGAAGTGTGCGCACGAACGTTTTTAGGAACTAAATGGCGGCATGAAGCGACGTAAGCGGGGCGGAGGTCTAGGCTAGAGATTGACTCTATGCAAACACAATCGACTCTTTATTCAATCAAATATCACAATCGATTTTTATCGATTTGGAATTTATTAATTTTTGTTTTTATGAGATATAGAACGGAATACATTTTACAAACATAGTGAATGTTGTCGTTAGTAAACGAGATTTAATTAAATTTAATATATTATAATAAAATTTTATTTTCTTGGTTGAAAGACATGATTTAGTTAAATATCAGTAATTTATAAACCACTACTAGAATAACTATTGTTTGAGAATATTTCAAACCTCCATAGAGAATTGAATATAAATATATTTTTAAAACTTAATTTATATCGATTTGAAAAAAAAATCGATTAAACAACACCATCAGACGCGCGTATTGGACATCTCTCTTCTGTAATTTCGTAGAGCTTCGTACTTATTCGGCAATGTTCGGTTAGCAGTAATATGTCTCACTCACACGTTAGGATTGATGTCATTTTCGTGTCGCTGTCTGCTTCTTGAGCACAGGCGGTGACAAAAGTTTTCGTTAGTTGTTATTATTATATTGCTAAGTTTATTGTGTAGTGTTTGGTTTGTTTCTTTAATTCATCAGCTATTTTTTAGCTTACTGTCTCAAAGTGTTTTAATAATATTTTATTTGTACTTTGTCCCTGTATTAGTAAATTTTTATTCAGTTTTTTTTACGAGTGTACATGCGCTTAAGTTCGCAGAGCCTATGTTCAGGCTCGCCATGTTATGTCAGCCTTATTGTACTTCTATCTAGGTAAAAAAGTAAATTAGTAAAGTACTTAGCCCTGCGTTCAAAAATAACCATAGTAGGGTAGAGTCGCTACTACAACCTTTCAAAAATGCTTTGATTTGCAACCCAACTCTGCGTTCAAAAATGAGGATAACGTATCTTCCACAGACGATAGAGGGATAAAACCAGTCTCCTTGTACAGGCCATGGTCCGGAGCAAGGAGGAATAGCAGGCGGTCGCCTCCTGTGAAAGCAGTAATGCTAGCGAAGCAGGTAGGCACGCGTCAGGGAACGGCCCTCACGCCCTAGCCGCCGAGATCTCAATCCCGACTTCCAGCCACCGTAGTCGTAAGCTTGCAGACGGCGAGCAATGGGTAGCTCGCCCGCCGGCCGTCCTTTTACCGTCCGGACCAAACTCGAGTCATCGACGGCGCGTAGTCTTCCACGAGCGCCTCAGAGATGTCAGGAAACCGTAGGGGCCCAGCAGGGTCGAAGCCTACTGGGGCCATGGGTTCAACAAAAGAGAACCCCAGGACCTTGGAATGGAGGCAAAGAGGGAACATAGGAGTGGGTTTCAGTCAGTAAAAGTCTGACAATCCCTCTCGCTCCGCGCAAGGGCGAGAGATATCATTGGATGATTTCCGACCTAAAATAAAAACCCTTCAAGTTTGTTTCAGTGTTTCTTTCTCAACTTTTTAAATCACAATAATACAGTTCTGAATCATTCAGAACTATAAAATTTAAAAAAAAAAATAGTTTACGACATTTTATGTTATCTTGTTGTGGGGCTGGCCCTAGACCAAAGCACTTCGACCCTTCTGGATCTTTTGTGCTACAGTTAGGGACATACTCATCAGATTTTAGTAGTTTATACATTAAATAGTTACCTACTTTATGAGCATGCAGATTTAAAAATGCATATTTTGAGTTAATTTATGAAGACAAAAAAAGAAAGCTAATAAAGCACAGTCTTTGACAATGTCAGATGCAAAGAGTATTATAGGAGAGGTCAGGTGGCATAATGTTGGTAATTTCTGAGTATGTATCTCGCTTGATGAATGAAGCTTGCTCAACTGAAATGGAGCTGGGTGAAGAGGAAGGAGCAGACTGTAAATTGACCAATCAGTACTCGAAATCTCCACTCTGTATTAGTGGAGCTGACTTTCAAATTAAATGTCTGGACATCGTCCAAACATTTAATTCACACACATCCCTGAGCCAGATAGTAGTCAAGCAGATTGTGGTGCCTTGTAGAGGTTTACATGTGGCGCTGCCGGTAAGGTAGATTTGTCAGGATAGGAAGGACACTCCGCTCCACTCCAATGGAACCTCTTGCCAGTTTACAGAATTCTTCTCCACTCCTGCCCATCCAACTCCTTGCAGTTCTGCCCAAAGTAGGAATTGGTTCACAAATAATACACATAATTTCTTACTCAACTAATTTTATTAATAATAATATTCTGTACAACATGCATCAATGTATTATAAAGTACAGAAATACACTGACTTGTCTAGCGATTATATTCTTAACCACATTTACATCAATGCGATCATATAAATTACCTTTACATAATGTAAAATTTAACCAAAATTAATTACCTACTTGGGTATATATGCTTTAACTATTCTAACATCATCAACTGGACAATCATTTTGATCACATTCAACTAAACCTATTCTCTTCACAACAGCCATTCCAGATTGAATTCTTCCGAAGATTGTATGCTTTCCATCCAGCCACTGAGTTGGTGCCAGGGTGATAAAGAATTGAGATCCATTTGAATCAGGCCCAGCATTTGCCATAGACAACACCCCAGCTCCAGTATGTTTTAAATCCATTGATATTTCATCATCAAATTGTGGTCCATAAATTGATTGTCCGCCTTTGCCTGTGCCAGTGGGATCACCACCCTGTATCATAAAATCTCGGATGACTCTGTGGAACTTTGTGTTGTTATAGTAGCCACGCCGAACTAATTCCATGAAATTTCTGCATGTTATTGGTGAATGTTTCCAATACATCTCCACAACCATAGAACCCATTCTGAAAACAAGAAAATTAAAACGTTATTATGTACCTTGTACAAGTAAAATTACAATACATTTTTTACAGATTTTGAGCAAGATTCACTACCATCTGCCCAAGCTTTACTTTTTATCTGATTTATCTATTCCACAGCTGGTAACTTGCCGGTTACTAGTGTGCGAGAAAATTAAATTCTTTGGAGCTTTTGGCGTGTGTTTCCAACGATCTTCAAATCTTAGCGTATGTACCTATTTAGATTGAGTTAATGTAAAGTTGTTTTTTTCTATTCCTACGAGGGTGAAGTTTAAGGGCAATCTCTTTACTATAATATGGTATAAAACGGTTACCTAAAATGAAGATAGATGTACCGTAATTAGACACAATAGAAAGATAATGACCAAGCGAGCGTTCGCTCGGGGTTAATGAATTAACATTTTAAGAAGCGTAATTAGAGAATTAGAGACACAATAGAAATACAATGAGCGAGCGGATACCGGCCTTCGCTTAGGGTCTAATGAATTGAATAACTATATAGAATAACTTATTACTTACGTTGTTTCTATCACAGCTACAGGCGGTTGCCACGATTTGTCGGGAATACCAGCATTAGAATATCCAAGCATTATAGATATGTACCTTCTAAAGTCTAAACTATTTGTATTTAAAAAATCGGGTCACTTTATTTACTACGAACGACGAATCAAAATATTATGATGAAACTAACAAGGTTCAGAGTGAGCAAGTCAATAGTGAAGATTACAATTATTTACAAAGTACCACGTGGTACCACAAATACGGCCGACGTATCTTGGCGAGCCCGAACTTTGCGCAGAAGTGTGCGCACGAACGTTTTTAGGAACTAAATGGCGGCATGAGGCGCCGTGCGCGGGGCGGAGGTCTAGGCTAGAGATTGACTCTATGCAAACACAATCGACTCTTTATTCAATCAAATATCGCAATCGATTTTTATCGATTTGGAATTTATTAATTTTTGTTTTTATGAGATATAGAACGGAATAGATTTACAAACATAGTGAATGTTGTCGTTAGTAAACGAGATTTAATTAAATTTAATATATTATAATAAAATTTTATTTTCTTGGTTGAAAGACATGATTTAGTTAAATATTAGTAATTTATAAACCACTACTAGAATAACGATTGTTTGAGAATATTTCAAACCTCCATAGAGAATTGAATATAAATATATTTTTAAAACTTAATTTATATCGATTTGAAAAAAAAAACGATTAAACAACACCATCAGACGCGCGTATTGGACATCTCTCTTCGGTAACTTCGTAGAGCTTCGTACTTATTCGGCAATGTTCGGTTAGCAGTAATATGTCTCACTCACACGTTAGGATTGATGTTATTTTCGTGTCGCTGTCTGCTTCTTGAGCACAGGCGGTGACAAAAGTTTTCGTTAGTTGTTAATGTTGTTATTATTATATTGCTAAGTTTATTGTGTAGTGTTAGGTTTGTTTCTTTAATTCATCAGCTATTTTTGTAGCTTACTGTCCCAAAGTGTTTTAATAATATTTTGTTTGTACTTTGTCCCTGTATTAGTAAATTTTTATTCGTAATTTGGTTTTAAAAAAATTATGTCAATAACAGTTTTTTTTTACGAGTGTACATGCGCTTAAGTTCGCAGAGCCTATGTTCAGGCTCGCCATGTTATGTCAGCCTTATTGTACTTCTATCTAGGTAAAAAAGTAAACTAGTAAAGTACTTAGCCCTTAGGGTAGAGTCGCTACTACAACCTTTCAAAAATGCTTTGATTTGCAACCCAACTCTGCGTTCAAAAATGAGAATAACGTATCTTCCACAGACGATAGAGGGATAAAACCAGTCTCCTTGTACAGGCCATGGTCCGGAGCAAGGAGGAATAGCAGGCGGTCGCCTCCTGTGAAAGCAGTAATGCTAGCGAAGCAGGTGGCCGCACGCGTCAGCGAACGGCTCTCACGCCCTAGCCGCCGAGATCTCAATCCCGACTTCCAGCCACCGTAGTCGTAAGATTGCAGACGGCGAGTTAACTCGTTCCTCCCTGCGTGAGGCAATAAAACTTTGCAATCTTCGTTTCGTTCGTAGTTCAACATGCCGTTCGTTCGCAACTCAAAAACATTGTGCTTTATCTCCTAGTCGCACAATCTCACAAAGTCACAACTACACAAAGTCACAAAAACTCAAGTCTTTCATATTATTATTTCTGTACTGTATGTGTAGCCAATCAATGTAGATAGTTATTCGTGAATGTACCTACTGCTTATTAATATCTGTAAAAGGTTGAAAAAAAAAACATCATAATTTATCAACAAATTTATTGCAAACTTAACAATCTGAGATTCTGTCAGATTTAACTAAAAAATAAATAATATAACAACACAATATCATGCCTCTATTGTATTATAAATAAAAATTATATAAGTTAATCCTTATTAAAACTATGTTACTAAACTAGATTGACTTATCAATATTTTGTAAAAAATAAATGATTCAAAGCAGCACGTTTGAACCATTGGCGTTATATAAAGTTATATTGTGATTTTTTTACAACGACGCCTAAATCTTCCAGTTCATGTTTTACCTCTATGCAGTCGAAGAGGGGTCTACAAATAGAATGCAAAAACATCAGTATGTAGCGGCATCTACACAATGTGGCTGTCTACATGCGAACTACCGTAATATATTTTATCTCAAAACTGAATAAAAAACTTTTTACAAAAAAAAATACAATGGACTTATTTATTACAGAGTTTCCAGAGTGGAATTTATTAAAGTTACCTTTGCTTCAGCTATGTTATGTTTATTTTACATGTACAAAACCCACACGGTCTCTACATTTTTAAGCTCTTGGTTTGTGTCAGTAACGGAAGCGGCTGTTTTTGCAGCCGCTCACAACCGTGGTGAAGAAATTGGTGCCACATAAGATGTATATTTAAATGGTATTGATATACCACCTGGCTCTAACAGACCCAACAGGCTCATTTAAACACTCTGGAGATAATGTGCTGTTACCCCATGGCCACTAGCATTCCAATGGCTTTGATATTGATTAGAAATAGCAAAGTTGCCGATCGCTCAGTTTAAATAATTATTTAGCTTTACATCGTCGACCACATCATCGCTTACCATCAGGTGAGATAGTGGTCAAACGCGAGCCTATCAATAATAATAAAAAATAATGCAACTCAGACACAATAAAATAACTTATGTTTTTATGTTACTTGTCAGTTTCCCCTTTCACTAGATGTGAAAGGTTTCCTAACATAATTTTGAACGTTTTTTAATAAATTCTTTCCAGGTATTTTCTTTTTAAAAAAAATATGTTTTAATAAAAGTAACAAAAAAAAAATTGTAGCAACTCAATAATTATAGTTCCAATATTATAGAAAGTTCACTCTTGGAGGAGGCCTGTCTTCCAGCAGTAATAATAATAATAATAATAATAATAATTTCTTTATTTGTATTGAATGCAGGTGTTACAATAATGGTGTTATAGCTGATATATGTGTACCCAGTACATTCTGCCGGTTGGCATACAAAAATATAGGTTAACTTACAAACTATAAAAACTAGGTACAGAGTTGAAGGTAAGCAAAATTACAATTCATCATTAATAAAATCGGCAACAGAGTAATAACATTTCTCTGTCAGCAACGACGTCAAGAGTTTTTTGAATTTTATTAAGGGCTGATCCTTAATACAATTTGGCAATCTGTTAAATATAATAGGTGCCATACCAATAATATTTTTTTTAAGTAATGCAGTGTTATAACTACCAGTACATAATAAACCCTGATATTTTGATCTCATAGTAGTAGTTCGCTTCCTCGTATCATTCAATGCTGGAAAAAGATGCATGTTAGTTTTAACGAAAATAGCTACTTCGAGAATGTATAAACTAGGAAAAGTTAGTATTTTGTGTTTCTTAAAAAATGGAATGCAACTATCTGTAACCTTGAGATTAAAAATGGATCGTATGCACCGTTTTTGGGCTTTAAATATGGACTCTCTTTCTGAACAATTACCCCAAAATATTACACCAAACCTTAGAACAGAAACTACCAAACCGTGATATGCTACCATTAAAGTATCAATGTTAACTTTCTTGGACAGATTGTAGAGAGCATACGCAGACGTGCTTAATTTTTTGCAAACTTCTTCAGCCTGTGGTTTCCAGGTTAATTGACCGTCAATCAATATACCCAAGAATTTTGCCACGTTAACACTATCAATAGTTTGTCCCTTATAATTAATGCTTAGGTTTGAAGGAAGAATTTTTTGATAAAAATGCATTATATTTGTTTTATTAAGGTTTATGATAAGATTATTATTGTTGAGCCAGTTTATTATTAATTTTAGAGAATTATTAATTTCATTTTCATAAAGCTCTTTGTTGAGGCAATCAATTAGGACAGTACTGTCATCGGCAAATAACACACAAGGGTACGGAATCTGTCGGGGCAAGTCATTAATATATAGCAAGAATAATAATGGCCCTAGAACGCTGCCCTGTGGGACGCCATATTTAATTTCCCTCGGACCAGACAAATATTTAATCTCACGTTTTGATTTGGCGCATAATTTAGAGATTTCAGTATATTGAACACGTCCACTTAAATATGATTTTATTAGACGTAGAGCATTCCCTCGTATACCGTAAGTTTCAAGTTTGCCCAAAAGCTTTTCATGGTCCACATAATCAAAGGCTTTGGTCATATCGGTAAAAATGGCACAAATTGGTATTTTTTTATCTACATTACCCATTATTTTATTTATTAGATCGTATATGGCCATGTTAATATTTTTATTTTTACGAAAACCTTTTTGTTCCTCACATAATATATCATATTTTGACAGAAATGAATAAAATGACTCATAAATTACTTTTTCAATGATTTTGGAAAAAACGGGGATCAAAGCTATTGGCCTATAGTTAGTCATGTCTTCTTTATTGTTCTTCTTGAGGAGTGGTTTAACTATTGTGGTTTTAAGAATGCAGGTGTGCAGTGGGAACTGTTTTTTTTTTTGAAGTGTTGGTGCCCCACACTAGGTATTACTCCTGTATCGTGGGTGTATGTGTCACATTAGTAAGACAATCGGACTCGGAACAGCTATCTGTAGGGCTTACGAATATTTGTTCCATACGAGAATCGAACCCTCGACACGCAGCCAATCGCTCAATCAAGTCAACCACGGCGCCAACCTTATCATCAAATCTGCTATAGAAAGAATGAGGTCATTTTTACCTGGACTTTACTGGCTGTTTTATCAGCAGCATAGTGTTGCAACCTGAACCTGAACAATAATCCTTTGCCAACTCCCAACACCATTACTCTAACAGTTTTCTTTTTTTTTGTCTGCTGAATCGCTATATTCGCTATGTCGCAACTCTTGAGCAATAACTGTAGAAATACCAGTATTCATCTGAAAACAAAGCGTAAGCTATAGAAAAAATAGGAAATAAACTGGAATATTTCTGGTTTCTTAGAAATTATCAATTATTATTATTTAATTTTGTGTTCTCCTAATGTTTGCTTGCTAAGGGATACTGCTGGGGGTCATTGTGTCAGTCGTTCGAGCGAGAAACGAGGGATGAAACTCAGTGACAGTTCAGTTTAGGTTTTCAAATGAATCGCGTTAAGAACTCGTAGTCGCACTGCAGATCTTTCAACAAGAAACTGAATCAATTATAGTAGAACTGTTGAACTTGTTGATGTAATGTAGAAAGTAAGGATATAAATCCATACTCATAATAATTATACATGCGAAAGTAACTTTGTTACCTCTTTACGTTACTGTTTATTTTTATTGATAATTCATATTGACTGTTGAAAGGCTAATTGATCTAAACGAATTTTTTTTCCATTATTGAGTTATATACATATTCGGAATCAGCAAATTTTTCTCCGTTGTTTGAGTCAGGTTTCAATTTTTTTTGTAAAAATGTCGCTTAGATAAATTAGCCTTTCAACCGTCGATATGTATTTTTATTTATTTTTTTCTAATAAAATCTTTTTGTACACTGCACTGTTTCCGGCGTCTTTATGTGGACACCGCCACCGGCCCACGCTGAAAACCAGCGCTGTGAGCTCAGCGCGTGAGGCCGCAGCTTTATGCTGAGTGTTCGGCCGTTTTGCGCGGATGTGACGCATATCTTCCCTATCTATTGATTATGTTTGTTAGCTTGTTTTAAGATTGCGTCATTTCGCGTAAAATAAACTGTTTTTCTTTCTTTCTTTGCCTATTCTAGGACGTAAGACAAACATACTTCTAAATACATCACAATTTAGTACCTACTCTGTCTAAGTCTGACCACTTCTCTAGGTGGCCGAAGAAAGTAATTGGACGATCGCAGCGTCGAACTGTCTCTTGCCCAGAGAGAATGTGCGATAACCACTAAGCTGACTCGCCATTCGGTAGTTTTAAACTGCGCCGCAGACGCACACATATACGACAATGGAAATACCGGTTAGTAAATATTCTATTGCTCTCATTGCGCTACTACGGTTTTTTGTGTCATATATCCCGAGAGTACTTTTCTCTGAGATATTAGTTGATAACTGACGCGTACCAAGCTACTGGCAGTAACTACTATTGTATAAAAAAATTACCACTTGAGATGGTCCTTTCTGCAGATCAGTCAAAGCTAGAGCAATGGCTTTTTCATACTGTTCATATTTAACAGAGTCTTTCTCAAACAAATCATAAGCTGGTGAGCCCAACTTATCTGACAACGGTTGCAGTGGACTGTGTATGCAATCGATCCACCTAAAAATTGAGCAAATCTTTATTAACAGACACTGTACTTCACAGTAACTAAAACATCATTATCCTAACACAATTATCAACACCAGACTCTAAGAAAGCGCTATGGACTTGTGTATAAGTCGTAAGGAGGCTATTCTTAGTTTTGACAAATCCTATCACTACATAGTGTAAAACGAAGTTGCTTCCCGCTGTCAGTCCCTATGTATGCTTAGAGCTTTATAACTACGCAACGGATTTTGATACGGTTTTTTTTAATAGATACGAGTGATCCAAAAGGAAGGTTTATATGTATAATACATGCATAACATAGAGAGAAACTATAGGTGATGTCGTAAATAATTGTTTTTTTGCGCCTACATTGTACCTAAATGGCTGAACCCTACGAGATAGATTAAAATAATGTACTACAGTATTGTACACTTTAAAACACTACAAAAACAAAAAAGTCCGCTATGGTATGTCTATCTCGTAAGGATAACCTACAACAACCATTTTTTGTCCTTTACTTTTTACGAGAAATAATGGCTTCTTTACGAAGTGATTTTAAGCAATATAGCATTAAATCTTATCCAATTAAGTAAGTACCTTAATTTTTTTTTTATAAAAAGTTTTTTATTTCACACTTTTTATTTGCGATACTTATAACCAGAGTGCCTATTTCTCATGACAATTTCAATTAACCCTAACACTGCTAGGATAAATTCTTTTATTATGAAGTTCCCGTGTCTACCTTCCACCTTCCGGCTTCATAATCAGATCAGTTCGATAGAACCTTATAGCCAAAGCGCATCTCATGACAAACACAGCTTGGATAGCTCTGCTCCTCTCTTCTCCCGCCTTATAACCTATCCGTGTTGAGGTTCGTCAAATTACGTCACCTCCTTCCCTGCTCTCGTCTTTTACACTCATTACCTACCGGCTGAGCATTTGGTATTATCATAGGTATTATACATATAGAATACCTAGACAAAGTATAAAATAAATAATATTTCATTAATTATTATTATTATATTATAAAGAAGTATTAGTGTTTATTTGTATTGTTAATTATGTAGCTAGACTGCCAGACTCATTCCAATTTATATTATATAAATTGCTTATTTTTTTATAAGATCAAAATATTAAACTTAGAAATCAATCACAGATTATGTCGTAGCTTGGCGCTGATAGCACACTTTTGCTTTTTTGCTGTGGCGGATAAAGGGTCAAGAAATTTGAATTTCCACGAGAAATAAATATCTTTAATAAACAGAATAATAACATACCCTTTAGCCAAACTAAACATAGTATTGCCGCTTGGATGAGGTTGTTTTTCCCAAATCCTGTTTAGATACTGCAGATAGAATTCCACATTGGACCTTCTGGCTCCACTCACAATGACCTTGGCTTCATGTTTTACCAAGCTTATTACTAAACGCTGATGAGCACGAGATAGTACTGGGTATCTACAACAGGTCAGTGACAACACAAATGCAATATTATTAAAGTGAAAGCTTTTTAAGTATGCTGAACACTTTATTTTGTATTAACCACTCCACAATAAAAATTTAATTTTTCATGTGGTTTTTTTTTAATTTAATAAAAATTTAATTGTTCATACCCCGTGTTTTTTGGCTAGTAGTGACTATTTGAAAATTATATAAAAGGAGAAACCGACATATCAACGCACAGCCAAAACTACTGAGACTAGCATTTGACAATTTACTTAATTTTACATTTTAAATAACTTTTTAAGTATGCCGAGATTTGCTATAAGTTTGTATGCCAATATTTGGCAAAACATAGCGCACTGTACTTTTATACCACCCTCTGCAATAAATGGTTTAGTGCACTCTTGGCCCCTCGACCCCCAATAAATAATGTGTCCACTGAACCGTAAACTACAGTGGATTTAATTTTTCAGCCAACTTTTAGTTTTCTCTCGACCCCCAATTACAGTCAGGTACCATGATAAATCATCAGTCTAGCCTGTAGTTTATCCAGGGAGAGTGGAAATGGTGAGAGATGTCGTGCTGTGTCCTGTTGGGATATTATCCCTTCTTCATCTTCTGCGTACTAGGATCGCCCTTAGCGATCGACTTCGGCTACGACTACGTGCTGCGTGGGAACCTCCCCAGCGGAGTCAGTGTGATTAACACTCTGACAACCGCTCATCCTGGCACAGGGGGCGTCGTAACGGCGGCAGCCAAATTAGCGACTCTCGGGGTTGCGACAGTCGTGAAGAGGATCCGTTTTTAGTTGGGACTCGAGGTGGCACTGCATAAGTCTGAGGCCATGTGATTTTATGGCCGTCAGAACGCACCACCAACGGGTTCCCAAATAACGGCAGGAGTCGACATTGTGATAGGTGACGAATTTTAATCGCTAGTTTCTTCACTTTGACGGGGTATCTGATTTCATTTCAACACACAAGCAGTTCGATGTACCGATAGTCAATCTGGCACCGTTGGAGACCCTGCAGTACAGCCCGTCTCGATCGAATCAAATGCTTTCACGTAGTCCACAATCTTTCTTTTTTTTTCTTTTTCTTTCGCTAAGCAGAGAAGCAAATTATACTCCTCGGTCTTCTGTATGACCTGCCGCAGCGTATATCTGTATGTGGTATACGGTGCTGAAGCCTTTTCAGAATCCGGCCTGTTTGGGAAGCTGGAACGACTTCCAGCTTCCGAGAGACCTCATCTCACACCTGTGCGAGAGATGGTTCGTGATGACTCTTGAAAACAGCTTGTAGACATGGCTTAGAAGCGGGATGTACCTGTAATTCTTAAGAAGGGCATTGTCACCCTTTTTAAAGAAAAGTACGACCACACTTCATTTCCTTGCCTTTGGCGTTTTTCCTTTAAGTATGCGAGAAATCAGCTTCTGAAGAGCCTTCAGGACCGATTTTCTACCCGCCTTCAGGAATCCGGCCGTAATTCTGTCATCATCCAACTCCTTGTTGTTTTTAAGCTGCTTCAAAGCCATCCTAATCTCGTACAGGTTGACTTCCGGTATATCTTCGGTGTAGTGTCGGATCAATCTAGGTTTTGGATTGTTTGTTTGATTCACAGTGGGTTAAGTGATTGACGTGTACAACTATCCGTAGAATGCCTCGATCTCTCTCAGAAGCTCCGATTTGGTGGATATGACTCTGCCATCGTCGATCTTCAATTTCATGAGCTGGCTCTATAGACAATTCCCTTGCAAATACCTTGAAGCCCTAATACCGCTTAATCGCGTCCTAATCCGTTTGATAATAAAGCGGCAGAGATTTCAAGGACTTGGAGATTAATCTATTGAGCTGCCGGTAAATGCATGCATCTTCTGAAGATTGCAGAATCATCTCACGTCTCTCTTTCATGAGCTTGAGCGTTGGATGAGAGAGTCTCTTGTACTAATTTGTACGAATCTTGAACAGCTTTGAGTCTACCGTATGGACAGTTTCCTCAAACCTATCGTTGTATAAGTCCACGGAGCCACCTAGGCACTCGAAACGATTGTGGAGTTCGAGCTGAAAGCTCTCGTAGTTTCGGATCTGTACTGGACAAAGCGTAGATTTTATCAGTCGAGATCTTTCAAGCTTAATATTGATATTCAATGTGCCTCTTACCATGCGGTGATCACTGGCCAAGTTTTCACCACGTTAATCACTTATACATCATTAATAAAATTAATAATGAATTAATATTTGCTACTTCGTTGACATGATAAAATGAATCTCCTTTCTAGTTGCACCGTCAGGGCTTTGCCAGATCCACTTCCTACACTCACGCTTTTTGAAGGAGTTCATCATGTAGATCCTCCATCAAGTGATATACTTCTCTACAAAACTAGCCAGTAGGAGCCCTCGGCGGTTCCGATGTTCAATCCAAAATGTCCCACTCGCAGCACGTCACCGTCGCGTTTACCCTGTTTCGCGTTAAAGTCCCTCATGACCACAGTGAAGTGAGTCTTAGAACTATGCATGGTTCGGGATATATCCTCATACATGGTTTCTGCTTCGGCGCCAAGGTGTGTCGAGGTCGGGACGTAAACCTGTATAACCTTCAGCGAATATCTTGATAATATTCTGAGTATAAGGTACGCCACCATGTGGTAGACACACTTGCGATCCTTACCAAATATACGCGATAAACCTGACACCACCTTGGGCCTGCTAGTCACCCTCCCGCAAATAGAGCAAGTTACTAGATTTGAGAAAAATCGTGTCCTCCATCTTTCTTCGGACTTCAGATAATCCCGCACTACGTAATATAGTATACGATACTCCATCGTAACCCGCTCAATTCTTCCTCAAGTTCGGTAATCTTGTCGTCAGACCGGAGTGTACGCGTGTTGTACGTTGCCAGGTCTAGTTCTCGTTTATTAATTGGGTAACCTGATCTCTTTCGAAGATTCTTAGCATCCTTTGCCTCGCCGTAACCTTGACCGCTACCGGAGTCAAAGTAGAAAATCTGTCGGGCCTTAGGAACCATTTCTTTTTTAAGCTTTTCATATGGGGGAGTTTGCCATAATCGTTATGCTTGGCAAGTGGTTTGGCTATCGCAGTGTGGCTGTTGCAATACGCAGAGAATGCTACTGCCCATTCTCTGGTGCGTCCTTTAGTCACCTCTTAGGACACCCTTGGGAAGAGATGGGGATGGTGCTATTCTTTACGTCCGGACATCATACGGTAAATTTGATATGAATACAGCTTTAACTTTTCCTATCTGTTACGTAACAGAGAAACGTAATAGATATGAACAATAAGCACGTGTCTTGCCTACAAAATATTATGTGGTGTCGAAATCAACTTGTTTTTACGAATATTAACTTATACAACTACATTTCTCAATATGTCTTCTCCTAATAATATCAAAAACGGGAAAGTACTTCACAAAATCAGATAAATGACAAATCCAATTAAGTCAAGAGTGAATAGGTTACTTCTAGGCAAGCGTGCTCCATCTTCGGCCACATCATCGCTTACCATCAGGTGAGATAGTGGTCAAACGCGAGCCTATCAATAATAAAAAAAAAAAACGAATTTTACAAATAAAAGTCGAATTAAACATCACACACAAAGTGACTAGCACAGAGCTAAAAAAAGAGGTAAAATCGATGTTGCGCCCCTACAGTAACGTACGGCAATATATGTTGTGTTTGGTGTACAATATTGCCGTACGTTACTGTAGGGGCCCAGCAGGGCACGCTACAATTATGACGGTAAGTCCCCTCTTTGAGGAGTGGCTGGAGCCGCAATACGGGGTCCTCACCTTCCGTATGACGCAGGTCCTCACCGTACATGGCAAGTTCGGGAGGATCCTGCATCGGATTCAGGTGGAAGAAACGGCCGGGTGTCATCATTGTGTGGACCGCCCAGAGGACACGGTGGAGCATAAGGTGGAGGAGTGCCCCGCTTGGGCGGAGCACCGTCGTGTCCTCGTAGATGCAATCGGCCTCTCGCGCCGGGTCCTGGTTCGGGTTATGGTCCGAAACGAGGAGGAATGGCAGGCAGTAGCCTCCTTCTGCGAAGCAGTAATGCTAGCGAAGGAGGAGGCTGCATGCGTGAGAGAACGAATGTCCTGACGCCTTAGCCGCCGAGATTCTGACCCCGACTACCAGCCACGGTAGACGCGGGCTTGCGGACGTCGAGCAATGGGTAGTTTGTCGTCCGACCGTCCGGTAATTGATCGGACTGAGTCCAGTCGTCAATAGCGCGTAATGATCCACGCGCTTCTCAAGGAGATGTCAGCAAACCATAGGGGCCCAGCAGGGCCGATGCCCGCTAGCTAGGACCGCGGAGAATTTCGGAAAAGGAAACCCGTAGTCCTAGAACGCAAAGGGCAATTGAAGGACGCAGGTGTAGTTTTAGTCAGTAAAAGTCTCAAACGCCCTCTCGCTCCGCCCAGAGCGCAAGAAGTCATAAGATGATTTCCACACTTAAAAAAAAGGGGGGCCCAGCAGAGTCAAAGCCTACTTGGGCCACGGGTAGTGTGAAAGTGAACAAGAGTGGGTTTTTAGTCAGTAAAAGTCTAACACTATCTACCGCTCGGCCCAAGAGCGAGATTTGTCATAAGATGTTTATCCTACCTAAAAAAACAACACCTACCTACTACAAAATATGGCATATTATAGGTATACAACAACCACTTTAGAAAACTTATTAAGGCCCACATACCTACAACAACTACTACGAAAAAATATTGATCATACCCTTTTCTATTGCTATGGAAAATAGATGTGGGCACAATGACAGCTTTCACAGGTTCTCCCAACCATCTTAAAATTACTTCTTCTGTTGGCAAATCTGCAGATAGTTCTAGAGCTACACCGACTCGCTTATCCCACTCCAGGCGCTCATGGAGCTTTGACCACCACAACCAAGTCTCATTCCAAGCAGCATCTTTTCCTATTTCATTATCACTGTTTTTCATTATTTTGGTGCATGTCATAGGTACATGAACCCATATAGTACAGGAAGGGCTGAAAGATAAAAAAGAGAATAGGTATTATAGATAAACATTAAGAAATTTTTATGTGTATTTAAGTAAGCGAAAACATAAATGTTGTGCATATTGTGGTTTGAAGAAATTTAAAAAACTAATTCCACTGGAGTACATTGTTCTAGCAGGAAGATTTTAAGGAATGATAGAGATAAATAATGTTTAGTAAGTACTAATATGTAATATGCATGTGATCCTTAATTGTATGAAAATTCATTCTAATATTATATTTATTCAGAATTAAATGAAATATAAATTAACCAACCTAGTTTCAAAAAATGAATTGAGAATTCTCGCCAAATTATTAGATTCTCTACCATGCACGGACAACATTATAGCAGGAAGTATAAGGCCATAGCAGTAATTTAATTCTTCTTTCAAGCAAACCTCGTGACGCTGCTGGACGCCGGGGGACAAAGAATCTACGTCGAGATAAGACGACAACCTTCCTACTATCGCAGTCGTCCAGTCTTTAGGTGAAAGTATCATATCAGGTCTTGTAAATCCACCAACCATTCCTGAGCAAGGTCGTCGAAAGCGTGGGTGAACTATTGGCGAAATAATAAAAGAATAACCGCAGCGCAAAGCCTCTGATAAACATGCTCGCAAGTTAGGAGTAGATGAATAATCCAAGCCGCAGGAAATGTTTTTCTCCGACATAGCGAAATTCTATACACTCCTTGGAGCCCCTATATATTTACTAAACTCTTTTGCACTGGAGAAAGTTGCTAAACTTAGTACAGAAATTCGTAAAACTTTGAACATTTTTTTTTTACAATATGTAGGTAAGTTTCTGAAAATCACAGACTTTCTACCGGCCAGTTGTAGCTTAGTAATTGTATAGAATGAAGGTTGATTAAGCAAGTAAAACTTTTTAGTATTTTCTAAATGGCTATACAAGATCCTTGATTGATGCTAATAAATTCTATGGTAAACGTAGGATATGCAAGATCCTTCATCAATTTGATATACCGGGTCCACAGAGTACCTTTTTATGACCGGGTCTCTTTATTACAGACGCGGGGGCGGGGTGTGCAATCCTGATTAGCTCACTCGCCGATATCAAAGAGTATGTAAAACTAACGCTTTCAATTACCTTTGCCGTTGGCAATATGCTGCGCGTCTATGTATATCTGTATGAGTTCTTTGCTGCCGCCCACAGTATACTTGCAAGTTTGCAACTTTCTTGTGCTTTCTTAGATTAAAATCAGAATGTGTAAATCCGTATTTTAATGGCAAACAAATTATAAACTAAAAGTTAGGGCTATAAAGACTTAGTATCCAAGCCAAAAACATTAACATTTGGCAAACAAAAAATGGCGTCACTCTCGTGGTCACTCTTTTGTTTCTTTTGCCACAATAATTGCTTCACGTTGTTCACACTTCAGAGTACTTTGTAATTGACGTTGTTTTACGAGATATTGTCTGTTAGCGTTGACTAACTCTCTATCGTGAGTACGTTCTTATGAGTTAACTTTTATGCCTTCACTCAATCGCTCAACAGCCACAAACATCTCACCAAACCTTGTTTTGTATTTTTCAGGAGTTGAGAGTGGCTGAAAGCTTGAACTTGATGTGCCAATAGATCTGATCAACAAGAGAAAACTGATCAACAAGGTAAATACAACATTATCTACGGCACAAGTACAATAGGTACCTCATGTATAATCCTGGCTTTTTCCAAAACCTTGTGTGGTTGAATGTGGAATTTGGTGGTCTGGTTTCTGTATTTAGTCCTTGGTGGATCATTGTGAAGTTTTTTTTTATACCGACCAAAAATATTCAGTTTTTAAAATTACTTTGGGTGCCAAGGCCATATAAAAATTCATCTGTGTACCCACAACCCGTGTCCTGGGTTATTATGCAGTTATTGTTGACCTGTGTTCATGATGTGTAACTGGCGAGTTTAAATCTAAGTATGCTTAGCATGCTTACCTTGTTTTTGATATTAGCTATTGTATGACTCATATGCTGGATCCTTGCCACCGAGAGTGTTAAGTGCCTTTTACAAGTAAAAACTCATTGATAAAGGTCACCAACATGGTGAAAAATCAACCTAAATATTACTAATAATATTGAATAGATGGATCGCAGTCAAGCACTAGTTTATATCAAATAGAAAAAAAAAGGTAATAGACAGTTTCTTTGGTGAAACAAAAACAACTTGTTCCATTGTTTGTAGTGACTAAAACCCATCTGTGTACCTTCAGAATTGGCCTTCATTTTTTTGGCCTGATTTAGGCACCTTTTTGGCCTTGCATTGAGATTATAACTTTCTCTTTTTTTCACGAGTATATTTAGTTTATATGATTGTGTGAGCCACAAAAAAAATTGCTTTTTCTTTCTTTTTTAGTATGTGTTTACTTTACAGGGACCTGACAACCATCAAGGTCCCTCTAAGAGAGGAGGAGGGAGGCGTGGCTTTGATACTAGCCTCCGCATACATGCCTTACGAAGCCGAGGACCCCATCTCAACAAACCTAACAATAGGAGAGGTGAAAAACTGCTGGATTTCCTGGTAAGCTCACCTTTACAAATTTTAAATAATGGCAACAGGCCCACGTTCGTCAATGCTAGACGAGTGGAGGTGATTGACCTAACAGTAGCTACTAATAGGGCTAGTAACCGCATAAGCGAATGGCACGAACGAGATCTCACTCTTAGACCATAGGTATATTTGCTTCAAGTACAGTACCCGATGGAAAAAGGAACTGGTAGCAAGGAGGAACCCAAGACACACTGATTGGAACTCCTACACGAGAGACTTGAAATTGGAACTTGGGGACCCCAAAGGAAAGCTGAATTCAGCGATTGACATAGAATTTGAGGCGGGGCGAATATCCGAAGCTGTTCTGAGCGCTTGGACAAGTAATTGCCCCGAAA
This sequence comes from Mythimna pallens, assembly GCA_961205895.1. Classification (NCBI taxonomy): domain Eukaryota; kingdom Metazoa; phylum Arthropoda; class Insecta; order Lepidoptera; family Noctuidae; genus Mythimna; species Mythimna pallens. The sequence continues at coordinate 7,051,113 of OY540824.1, forward strand.
AGGTAGTACAAGCAAGAAAGGTACCTTGGTAGAACTCTGACCTAGCTAGGCTACGGAGGGAAACTAGGGCCGCCTTCAATCATGCTAAGGCTCTCAAAAATTTTGAGATGTATGCTATAAAGCTAACAGAATTTAATAAAGCCGTACGCAGGGCCAAAAGGAAGGCCTGGAGGGACCATTGCGACAGCATTGGCAGCGTTCCAGACAGCATGAGACTGTCGAAGGCTATGTCCACTGCAAAGGTAAATCCACTGACATCCATCATGGATGAGAATGGCAAACCGACAGAGCCTGGAGGTGATACCCTCGAGATAATGTTCAGAACGCACTTTCCCGGCTCTTTCGCAGCTAACGACACAGCGGACTCATTAAGCTTACACGACATTAAGTCAAAAACAACAAAAGCAGACTGGGACGCCGCGAAAAAGGTAGTAGGGCCGAATGGCATAAAATGGGCCCTGGAAAGCTTCAAGCCATACATGGCCCCTGGACCAGACGGAGTGTACCCAGCCCTATTACAAAGAGCGGGAAACATACTAGAACCGCATCTTGGTAGACTATACAGAGCATGCATCGCCTTTAGCTACATACCAAAGGCGTGGAGACAGGCAAAGGTAATCTTTCTTCCCAAGCCAGGAAGAGCGGACTATGAGGACGCTAAGTCATACAGACCTATAAGCCTGACATCATTTTTCCTAAAATCTCTGGAAAAGCTTGTAGACAAGTATGTCAGGGAGGGAGCGCTGAAGAATCAACCGCTTCACAGGATGCAAAACGCATATCAGCCTGGTAAGTCGACAGAAACGGCGCTACACCAGGTCGTAAGCCGAGCCGAAAAGGCGCTAGAATGAAAAGAGATATGCCTAGCAGCTTTTCTCGACGTGAAGGCGCGTTCGATCGCACTACTTTTAGAATGATACGAACAGCTGCAGAGAAACATGGCATAGACCCTACCATTTGTGACTGGATGGGCAATATGCTGAAGGGCAGAGTTATAGAATCAACACTGCTAGGTGAGACCAAAAGGGCACATGTCTCAAGAGGATGCCCGCAAGGAGGCGTACTCTCGTCAACGCTCCGGTGTTTGGGGATAGACGAGCTGCTAATAGAATTGAACAAAGGACCAACGTACATGGTTGGATATGCAGATGATCTTGTGATACTTGTAAATGGAAAATTTCCTAACACTGTGTCGGGGATCATACAGGAGAGATTAAACATGGTTGAAAGGTGATGTAAACTCAACCACCTATCCATCAACCCAAGCAAAACGGTGATCATCCCGTTTACCAGAAGGAGGGACCTAACAACAATGGGTACCATAAAGCTCTACGACACTGTACTAGCGTTGTCCACAGAAGTAAAATATCTAGGAGTAATCCTAGATAGTAAACTCACGTGGAAAAGCCATGCCGAAGCGACAGCAAACAAGGTTCTAAGAGTATTTGGCATGTGTCGCTCTGCCTAAACGAACAAAAATGCTCCATGGTACTTCACATTCGCAAATTTGAAAAAAAAAACTGCTTGTTCATTATCATTATTCAAAAAGTAATAAATTATGAACTCCGATATTGCCTTTGACGTCAAAGGTCATGTCGGAGTTATCTTCCTTATTAGCAGCTTTGAAGCTTTATAACTTCGTTGTTGATGAAGATAGTTAAAAAAATCTTTCATGTTTGTTTACTGGAGCTAAAAACTATTTGATTTGGGAAATTAACAATTTGCACGCATATTCCCAATTATTGTAAATACATAGTTTGATCTTTACTTCAAGATAGTCAAATGTAAAATTCTTCTATTTTTGAAATTGTGTTACAAACTAATAGGGCATATTACACTACGCGTTATTCAGACAGTTTAGTCTATGTACTTACGCCAATGAATGTCTTAGGTGAGATACATAGAAAATGTACTTATCTCACATACGACATTGGCGTAAGTTGCTCTTTTTCTTGTGTGACGCTACATATACTAAGACTGTCTGAATAAGTGAATAACGCTTAGTGTAATAGGCCCTTTAAAACTGATTTTTAATTATCTGGACTAAACTGACAGCAATGGGCAATGCCCAGCTGTCAATGTACAATGCCCCACTGTCATCAATCCATTATTATAGCTGTCACGTGTCTATCTAATTAAACTTTGATGGTATTGTGTGCCATGCTTTTCTGGTAGTAAACAAAACTATCTAAATTTAAATGGTTAATGTATAATTTCAGGTAAGCAGTTTGTAGCAGGGTCATCCGCAAGCCAGCAATCCTTCAAAAAATGTATTCTAGTACCTGTAGGGGTCCGTTTCGGGATAGTGATTAAGGCTAGGTGTTCCAGATTTTGCCGGTTTTTGAATTCATTTTTGATAGGCAAGTTATATCATTTTGAATCTGAAATAAATATATATTTAGGACACATTCTTTCTCTTTACCATGTACCCATTCAAAACACGATGCCATACAATTTTCTCGATAGAAAAAAATACTGAAGTAACTTAGATTTTGCGATATTTTTTACATCTTAAACGAGTAATATAATACTCCATATTTTATAAATAACATCAATATAGAGGTAATTCATTTTGGAATCAATGCTACCGATTCGTTTTTTTTTCATTAAATTTGTGATTTTTTTATCGATTATTCAAGTAATTTTCGATCCGCGCGTCGCTTGCCAGTGTCCCGCGGGACGTTACCGAGAAAGGACCTGTGCCAAATTTTTGCGCGCGCGCTTCGCTTCTGTTTCGTAAAGAATATCAAATACGAAATAAAACAAATTGTAAATAATATTGTACAAAAGTTATAGTTTTGATTTACGTTGTTTATCTCATTGTGTAAATAATTTGTTTTTTTTTTTTTATAATAAGACCATTCATATTTGTGATTTGGTGAGAATGGGAAATAAACAAAATAAAATTAGGAGTAAATCACGGTTGAAGGCAAAAAAAATCGCGAAAGAAATATGGTAAGTGACAATTTTTATTTATTTATTTCTATTGACACACAAATTAGATCGGTACAGAAGTCAATTTCATTTATGTGTTTTACTTTTTATACCTACGTCTTTGATATATCGTGTCCGTGACTTCTGTGTCTGTCTCCTTTGTACCCCTTTTGTACATAAACCTCTAATCTTTTGTAACACTATAACTTATTCTAATATTTCAGTTCAAAAATGAGTCGAAATAATGGGTTATTTTCTGGAAAGAAAAGCAGTGAAGAACAGTAAGTACCTATTTGTCTTACTTTTTTATGATCGCAATCTTCACCAAAATATATTATCACAAAGTAGATAGGTACTTACAGAAGACAGTCTCATAGTACTTCACTTTTTAGACGCTCGGTTTACGCACAAAATTAACGCATTGAGGCGGAACCACAGTATTACAATATTATACAGTAGCAAAACGCCTTTGATGTTGCGCGATGCCGCGCTGTCACCGTGTCATGTGCTAGGGTTGTCACAAAAACACAATTGTAACACAATAGAAAGACAATAGGTGTGAGAACGCTGGCGTTCTCCGGCGGGGGGGGGGGGGGAAAGCGAGTTTAAAAACAAAATCATATCGCATATGTTGCCCAGAAATTCTACACGTAAACATTTTATATTTCTTCAAATTAACTTTATGAACTTGCACACTGAGGATTCCGTAGGTACCAATTGCGGTTTACGATTTATGTTGTATTAAAAAATTAAAAAATAAATTCTTGATCTCGTTCCGGCTCTCGACTATCTGAGGTGTGGCTCACCCATTGTACTTATACCTTTTTTGCCCTATGATGAGTTCCTTGACAGTTCATTTTTTTCCGTGGCACGCACGCATACTACTTTAGACTAAAAAAAAAAACTGGCAAAAAAATAAAATTAAATGATAAAAAAATACTGCCTTTCGTAAATTACAAAGTAAATTATCTATTATAATTAACTGTTAATAAATTAAGTACATAAAATAAAAAAGTATAAATTTAGAAAATGTGTAATGCGTTGAATGGATCTTCTGCTTATAGAGATTGACACTACCTACTCGACACTAATCGACCAAAAATCGATGAATCGATAATCGATTAGTATTAGTAGGAAAAAAATCGAAATTTTGGCAATCCGATTCCACTTTCTTTGCCAACTGATTCGATATTATAAAAAAATCGATTAAATTTCGTTAGGTCACATCACTGTAATTGTCAGACAAGAACTATCAGCACATGTCAAGGAACTCATCATAGGACACAAACACATTAGTACTGCAAAGAGATCTTAGAATAGGGGCTGATTTTTCAATAGTCCTTTTACGAGTATCAATAGTAACTTTTATGTGAGGAATAAAAATGGCGGGTTATCTATAGCCACTGAACAGTCCGGAAGTACCGAAAGTTACCAAGAAAACGATTGTCTAACAGTTTGTCTATTGTCCAACAGGACCGGTCTTTGTGACGGCGTTTGGGGGAGGCCTATGTCCAGCAGTGGAATCTTTCGGCTGAAATGATGATGATGAACCGCGTTACGTGGACTGTTTAGACAATCGTTTCTTGCTAAAATTCGGTACCGGGACAGAAGACGGACTGTTCAGTGGACTTTTTTCAATAGTCAGGTAACTTTTATCTGAGGAATAAAAATGGCGCGGGTTATCTATAAAAAAAATGTCAAACGGCCATTTTTTATTCCTTAGATAAAAGTTACCTGACTATTGAAAAATCAGCCCTTGGTCTATTTAGCATTATAATGAAGTGTTTGCTTCTGTTTTCAGAAAACCGTGTAACGATACGTCTAATAAGTCTCACGCATCTTATGTTACACTAGAGCCTGTTGATTTGCAATCCTCTGCTATTATGTAAGTTTCCTTTTTTTGTTGATATTCACAGGTATAAAAAAATTAAACTTGTTTTACATAGATTATTGTTAAAATATTAATATTAAATAAATAATTATTATTTCAGGACATTGGAATCACCGAATAATAATACTTTACAAGATGTACCATTACTAATGTCTTCGTTATCTGCGCCAGAACCAGTTGTTGATGCTAAAACTACTCAGTAAGTTATCAGTACTGACATAAAATATAATTGTTACTAGCTTATTCCTGCAGCTTCGCCCGCATACATAAAATATAACCTATGTCACTCAGAAATAAAGCAGCTTTCTATCGGTGCTAATTCTTTTGCAATTGGACGAGTAGTTCCAGAGGTTACCTCCTACAAACAAAAAAACAAACTTTATCTCTTTAATATATTAGTGTAGATGTCAGTACATCATGACATGCATGCTGCGTTTCTTATCAACCTGTATAATCTCTAATCTAACTATGTTAAACCTCTATCTTGGTTTTCTGATTAATTAGAATAAGGAGCGAATAAATTCTAAAAATGCATTACCATTTATTAAAATTGTTTTTCATTATCAGTTTTATAGATTCTACATTGTCTATATATTTTTTTATATGTTGTTACAGAGAAGATGTTAGAAGAGAAAATGATAACAACGAAGATAATTTTCAACCGATATCAGGACGACGTATAATTGATATAAATTATTTTTTGGAACAACTTCAAGAAAAAGCACGCCATAGTGATTTATTTGAGTGTAAATCTAGCAACTTTTGCTTAGTCGGTGAAAAGAGGCAAGGAGAGAGAGTTGTTTTCGGCTATAAATATCCCCATATTTTCTACAAAATATTTTAATCAACTGCAAAATAAAGTTTATAAAAAATGGGAAGAAACTGCATGTGTTACAATGGAAGCTGCTGCCAATAAAGAAAAAGAGATTGCTTTAGCAAATGGCCGGACGAAAAATGGGTATGCTGTCATAGATGTCTATGTGGATGGGGCATGGTGTGCTAGGTCATATGGTTCGAACTATAAAGCATCATCTGGCACAGCAGCCATAATAGGCAGAAATACAGGTGAGGTTCTCTACTTCGGTGTCAAAAACAAGTATTGCCTTGTATGTGCCCGAGCCGAAAATAAAAAAACTGCTCCTCGAGACCACTTGTGTTTCAAAAATTATCAGGGATCGTCTAGTTCAATGGAAGCTGACATAATCGTTGAAGGTTTCAAGACATCGATTGCGACGTATGGTCTTATATATGGCAGAATGGTAGGAGATGGTGATGCTTCGACTTATTCTAAAATTCTTAGCGCAAATCCGTATGAGAGCCAAAATTTGACGGTTGAGAAACTTGAGTGCCGCAATCACATATTGCGCAATTTTTGTAAAAAGTTAAGAGCGGTCACTACAGAAACTAAGTACATGTTGGCTCACCGAAAAACTCTCACTAATCAAAAAATTATGACAATGCGAAAAGCGATAGTGAAATCTATAAAACATCACAAGGCCTCGCAGAGTCCTAAAAATGTAGCAATATCGGTTTTGCACAATGATATCATTAACTCTGTATCTCACGCTTATGGTAATCATCAAATGTGTCAAAATTACTTTTGTGATAAAGAGAAAAACAGTGGTAATGAACTTCAAAAGATTGCAAATTCTACATTTATTTTCAGAATAAATGCTATTGTGTCTAACGTGGCTTCAAAATCACGAAGTTTGATTGAAGACGTGAACACAAATACAGTCGAGTGCTTCAACAGCGTAATAGCAAAATTAACGGGTGGAAAAAGAATAAATTTTGCTTTAAGAGGGGGCTACCAAGGAAGATGTGCGGCAGCTGTTGTTTCGTTTAACACGAACGCTGCAATTTCAACCGTCCAAAAATCTCTTTCTAATAACTTTCCCGGTGGTAAAGCAGAAGACATTGAAAAAAGACGTGCAAAAAAACGTAAATTAAATATGGAAAATCCAGTTAGAAAACGAAGAGTTCTAAAAGATATTTCTTTAAATAAACAGCAACACGACTATGGTCCCGCCTGCTCATCGCCGGATATGTCACAAGAAGAGTTTGATACAGCAAAGAAAGAATACCTTAAAAATCTTAAAATGCTTACGTCTGACAGACACAAGATAGAAAGATCCACCATATTACAAAGAGACAGCAGTGAGTGGCTCGAAATACGAAATAAATTAATAACTGCTTCCAACTTTGGGCCAATATGCAAAAGAAAAGTAAAATCTGATACGGCTCCTTTGGTTAAAAACTTATTGTACAAAAAAAATTTGGCCCACGTTACGTCAATTGCGCATGGAGTTGAGCATGAGCAACAAGCTTTGCAGCAGTTGCAGCAGCAGGAAAATATAACCATTAAGCCCTGCGGCTTATTTATTGATAAAGATTACCCTTTTATAGGGGCAACGCCTGATGGCTTAATTGGAGAAGACACAGTAGTCGAGGTCAAGTGTCCAATTACAGCACACAAAAAAGGACTTTCTAATTTTATACAGGAAAACAAAATACAAATTTTAAAATATAATAAAACACAAAAACTACTACTATAAATAAAAATTCGAACTGGTACTACCAGATACAAGGCCAGCTACATGTTTCTGGACGAAAAAGGTGTCTTTTGGCTATATGGGCAGGCGAGAATGAAAATATTTATACAAAATTCATAGAAAAGGATGACACATTTTGGGATACCAAAATGAAACCCAAATTAATAAAATTTTATATGAAATGCTTGCTACCCGAAATAATAGACAGCAGAAAGGCACGTGGCATGCCCATTAGAAACTTATCCCTCCAAGATAATGACACCCTGATTGTTCACCCTGATGCAGATGATAACGAAAACGTTGAGCCCAATGATTTTCAACTGGGCCAAAGCACACATCAATTAAATTTAGAGGATTTTTAAAGAATATAAAATCATATGAAAGTGATCCAATAAGTACTTAGCCATATCGCCTAATAACACAGCTCATGTGGGCTGGTGCTGCAAAATGCCGCTTAGCAGCTTTGGACTCGGTGGAAGGGCGCGCGAAGAGGCAAATTGGTGATTCAGATTTTGTTATGTCCAATCTACAAAGCCTGAAGCATAGGCGCAGAGTAGCTAGCCTTTCGGTATTTTACAGGATGCATTTTGGTTACTGTGCGCGAGATTTCCATGACAACCCGGCGAGTATCAAACCCTTACGTTGTCGAAATATCTACGGTCCGAACTAAGCGTTTCGCCTCGTCGTTTATATCTCGTACATCGAAGGACTGGAACAATTTGACAACTGCGGTCTTCCCGTTCGATTATAATTTGGATGTCTTCAAGGTTAGAGAGAGAGTAGACTCTTAATAAATTAGTGCTCCTAACCATTAACGATTGCATCACTGCTTACCGTCAGGTGGGTTTGCAATCAAGCACCAGTTTATGTCAATAAATAATGTTGAAAGCTTTCAATTATTTGATAATAGTAAGAAAAATGTTGTCTTTAAACCAATGATTTTTGTGACAATATTATGGAACATAATTTATTTATTTTTACACAATTGTATTATTTTAACTATCCTATCTTCTGAGCCAATGCCGTTATAATATTGTTTTGCTTAGATTGTGGCAAGCTAACACTCAGAGTTTACGTAAGTGTGGTTTCACGCGCAAGTACATAGATCGCGCGGCTCGACGCAATATTTGCGACCGTGTCGCGACTCGCGACCCCCGTGCCCGCGTCCTAGCGTTAATACCTATTTTATTTGGAACACCGGGCCCAGAAACTAAAATGTCAATAAAAATAATTATAGTTTAAAGTTTATTACATTTAAAATATCTACTCAAATTAATTTATTACAAAACATTCAAAGTCTACAAATAGTAATAAAACAAGCTTGATTACTACAAATGATAATAAAACAAGCTTTTAAGGAATCAAATCTTTTATTTTAAAAATAAATTTATAAGGCAAGTTGACCTGCTGCCTGCTTATCTATACTGTGACACTTTCCGCGACCGCGCGACGTAAGCGCACGGCTCGCTTTGCGGCAATCGCGGGCAACTCTTGGTAGCGTTAAATGCCTATTTCGTTGAGTCCACCCGCCCTTAAACCATTTCCACTGATAAAAAAGGTCTATTTCTTTCACACACGATTATACAATGCCGCGATTTGGCAGGGACTGCGGGGCCGTGCGAGTAGTATCTTAGCTCTCATATTGCATTTTGCTTACCTAAGCACCGGCCCCACAATCCTCCCCTTGTTGAAAACAAATGAATATTACAATATAATATTAGTATAATTAATTAATTACCAAAGTTGTTACATTTGAGCACATAAGGCACACAGGAATTTGCTTAGTTGCAAGATGGTTGCCTATGCTGTCTCGTCTACTACGGATGTGTGACATAAACATTGTCATGTTACAATTACAACATACACATTAAGTACAATTGTTATAAGAATAGAACAAATTAAACTTATCATGTTACTGTATGTATTACAATTTATTCAACACTACTAAATTACAAAAATAACCAATGTGTTTGCCCCAATATTAAAATGTCAAATACTGTTAAGTACCTTCGAATTATAATCGATGAAACACTTTCGTTTAAACATCACATAGAAGCTGTAAATAATAGAATTCGTAAATTGATATTTGTTTTTAAAAAGTTGCGCTACATTGCAGACCCAAAAATAGGCAAGTCTACTTTGCTTTATGTCAATCGATAATAACATACTGTATTACCACATGGGGTGGAGCGGGTAAAACATTGTTACTAACCATCGAGAGAGCCCAGAGGGCAATTCTCAAAGTGGCTACTTTTCGCCCATTCCTTTTTCCCACTAACCTCCTATACAAAGAATGTGAAGTACTAACAGTCCGACAGCTATTTATAATGGGTATTGTATTAAAACAGCACGCAGATATAAGATATTGCACGGAGTTTACTAACAAAAGACGTAAAGACCTAGTCTGTCCTCAAAATCATACCAAACATGCAACATCAAAATTTTACTTGTTTCTCGGTCCTCTCGAAACGAAAAGTCGAAAGCAAACATTTATAGCTTGAATCAAATTAACTGTAAGAGAATTCTCTGTATCATCGTAGGACATTCTTTGAAGAGCCTCCTTACGAATTTACTGATTGTGCTAAAGTGTTTTTTTTTGTTTTTATACAATTTTTGACCTAGTTTAAGTATCTTGTTAGTTAAGAAACTAGAAGTTAAGATTTGGTAACCTTATAAATTAATAGTATAAGATAACTTGTCTACTTTACAGATTTTTTACACGTTTGTATTGTACTATAAAATCCTTTTGATTATTTGTTAATTTTAAATTATTTTAGCTCTTTTCGCCTGAAACACAGGATTTCCTAGTTCAGGCACGTAAGACTCAGAATTAAGATTTATATTTAAGACTGTATTACTTTATCCTGTAAAGAATTTTGAATAAATATTATTATTATAATTATTATTTACTTTATTCATTCATTATACATATTAATTAAATTTTTAAATATTCCTTTTTTAACAATATAGAAAAAAAAAACATTTAAAAATATAAAAAATAGTAGTCTTCGTCTGATGGTCGTCGAAGCTTTTGGCTTTAAGGCCGTTGGCGGTCACGACAATCGGCACAATGACAGCCGAGTCTACATTCCACATGTCAACAACCTCGTGTGCTAAGTCGAGATATTTAATTTGTTTCTCTTTCTCAGCTTTCACGAGATTCTCGTCATGTGGGATGGTGATATCGACTATCATTACGCGGCGCGCTAATCGGTCTATCACTACTATATCCGGCTTATTGGCTACAATAGTCTGGTCAGTAATGATCCGATCCCAGTACAACGTGACATGGTCATTTTCGAGAACTGAGTCGGGCACATACCTGTAATACGGTACCTCTGAATACACTAGGTTGTTTTTCAAAGCAAGTTGCTGGTGAATAATCCTGGCTACTTGGTTATGCCTGTGCAAGTACTCGCCGTTAGCCAGACGAGAACAACTTAATATGTCTGATAGACTCACCCGGACGATGCCCGACACACGTCAACCGTCCCGTCCTTCATTATATATCTCCGGTAGTTATTCGTTAAGATGACTTCGTCCATAATTGCACAGATAAAACCTTCAGTTTCCCCGAAAAGGTTGCTGAAACGTAGCCAGGCAACGGACGCTGCAAAATCTATATCAGTCTCGTGAAGAGCCCGATAAAAGCGCCCGTGGAGCTCCTTACTTTTCCATACTTCCTTGCGGTCATCAGTTGTAAGTACCACAGGTTTACGCCAGTTCTCTTTAGCCATGGACAACGGGGTGAGTCCTTTGTCCACTGCGACCACATCTCGGTGCATACCCACATCGGTTTTGTGAAAGTATTCTCTGAGGCTGCACACCTAGCGGTTGTGCAGGGTCTTCGCATTTAAAAAACCTCGACCTGCACACTTCCGCGGGATGTACAGTCTCATAACCGACGACCGTGGGTGATGCATCCGGTTTGCGGTCAGCAGTGTACGGACCCGCCTCTCCATAGCGTCTAGCTCGGTCTGAGTCCATTTGAGTATGCCGAAAGAGTACATTAAGATCGGCTTGACCCAACCATTGAAGGCGCGCACCTTATTTCCACCTGACAGAAGGCTGTTTAATACCTTCTTCAGGCGGCCAAAGAAGCGCTCCTTCAACGATTGCTTCATGTCAGCAACGTTAATGCCTAACGCTTCCGACATACCCAAATACTTATAGGTTTCGGTCGAGGAGAGGGATCTAAAGTATATGGAATCTGAGAGTTGAATCCCCTCAGATTATTATTATTATTATAATTCTCTTAACAACACATGTTCGTCCGATTTTTTAAATATTTTTTACATGAAAAAAATCTCCTGGAAGCCTAATTGTTTCTCCATATACCATTTCCGTTGCGCTTATGCCTGTATCTGTCCTACTTGCTGCTCGCAATCCTAACAAAACCATCGGTAACTCTTCTGCCCAGTCCCTATTGGCTGACAGTCGTGCGGTCAGCGTATTTTTTAAAGAACGGTGCCATCTTTCAATTAACCCGTTACTTTGAGGGTGATACGAGGTGCTTCGCACCCTTTGTACCCCAACTAGTTTCATTAAGGTATTTAAAAGGTCGCTTTCAAACTGCCGTCCTTGATCCGTTGTAATTCTACTTGGGCAGCCAAATCTGCAAATTCACTGCTCATAAATGACCCTAGATACCGTATCCGCTAATATGTCTGAGACTGGTATGGCCTTAGGCCAACGCGTAAAACGGTCTATAACTGTGATGCAATAGCGATATCCCTGCTTCGATGTAGGCATGGGGCCCACAATATCTGTATGTATGTGCTCAAATCTGCAGCACGATGGAAACTTGTATAAACCCGAAACTGTGTGTCTATTTAGTTTTGACTTTTGACATGGAATGCAAGACCTAGTCCAATTATTAATATCCCTGTTCATTTCTGGTCAAAAAAATCTTTTTGTAATCATCTTCCGGGTGGTACGAGCGCCAGGGTGGCTTATGTTGTGTACGCTGTTAAAGGCTAATTTTCGAAATGTAGAAGTTAAATAAGGTCGTGCGACGCCCGTGGACATTTCGCAGTATACTTGGTTATTAGAACCTGGTACATTAAAATATTTGAGCGCTAAATTACTATTTGATTTGGTAGTAATTGGGGCTTCGGCTTCCTGCGCTTGCGCTAATTCATTGTAATGTCGTGTTCATTGTAAATAAGGCGTCCGCCATTGCGTTATCTGAGCCGTTTGTGTTGTATATCACTCGTGAATTCGCTGACATATAACAATTGCCTGGCTCATCTATGAATTTCTTTATCCGTTCCTATTTTGGTGAAAGCAAAGATGAGTGGTTTATGGTCCTTAAAAATAGTAACCTGACGCCCTTCAATTAAACTTCTGAAATGTATCATAGCTAGATAAATTGCTGTTAATTCTTTGTCATACGTACTATACTTTCGTTGTGAATCAGATAATTTCTTTGAAAAATAGCCTATAGGCAGATGCAACGGCGGCCACTTCTCCAGTTCACATATTTTCCATTATCTTATCAGCCAATTTTGCTAAGTTATCCAGTGTCATATCCGGTGCTACTGATAACACAGTTTTCACTTCGGACGGCAGCCTTGTAATCCAGAGTCGCCAGTGCTGACATCCTTCTCAGAAGCTGTGATGGGCGTTGACATCCTAGATCCATCTCTCCTACAAGCTTGTCAAACTGCTTCTCGGCGCTCTCTTCAAAGGTTGCCAATAGCCGTTCTTTAATTGTATTAAACTTGTTATCTGTTGGCGGTGCATAAATCAGATCGCTTACTTGTTGTAGTGCTTCACGATTTAATTTCGCAACAACCATATTGTACTTCGCGGCGTCGCCTTGCTTTTGGGGGTCCATCACCGCGTCGAACTGGGCAAACCATAGCCTCGGCAGATCAGTCCAAAACTCCGGTATTTTTGAGGCTACGCTGATGCTAGCTAAGTCACCACTTGGCGGCATGTTTGCGCTTGGCGGTAGAATAGGCTTTAGACCTTGCTGATTTGTGTTAGCCATTGCAGTCTATAAGGCGAAAAAAAAAAAAAATTGGCACTTATCCCACTAAGTGCTCAACTCTGTAGTCAGCTCGTATCTATGTTGAATTCATACACTGCACTATTTCTCACGATTAAATTTGTCCGCATAAATATCAGAAGGAGTAATTAAACGTCGGGGTCACCAATGTAGGGGTCTCTTTTTCGTCCGTTTCGGGATAATGAATTATACGATTTCCACTGATAAAAAAGGTCTATGTCTTTCACACACGATTATATAATGCCGCGACCTGGCAGAGACTGCGGGGCCGTGCGAGTCGTATCTTAGCTCTCATATTGCATTTTGCTTACCTAAGCCCCGGCCCCACAGTACCAAAATAAATTACAAATTTAAGTTTTATATAAATTGGCTATATTACAATTCATCGATTTTATACAGTTTAAATTAAAAAACGTAAAGATTTTTATTTAAATTTTAAATAGTAACATACCGACGAAAAATTTTACCACTGGGGGTCCAGAATAGTATTGCCAAGCATCCCAATTTGTTATTTTACTGGATCCGTAGTATTTATTTGTGCGTCGATGTCTGATGATGATGATGGTGTCACCCTGTATAGAATTCAGTTAGGTACTTGCGCCTGCTCAGTGTGCGCCTATTGCAGCCTATTACGAGGAGGTCCATCTCAGGTGCCATGACCATGAGTTCTTCGATTCTGTTCTCATTTTGATATTTTTAAATGTTTTTATATTTTTAAATTTTAATATTTAATAATATTATCATTTACATAATAATATGAATAAATGCAATTGACAGTAAGATATTTTCTCTTATTTATTTACAAATCCTAAACCTTCATCCTATTATTGTAACAAGGAAAGCTATAGGCACAACATTATGCTACAACCAATAGTAGCGGAACAGTGACCAAAACCCGAGTAAAGCCGGAGGACAGCTGGTATCATCTTAATAAACCTATGCTCGGACATTTGGATCGCCCCGGTAAGCCGCACTCAGTACTGGAAAAGAAAATTTGTTTAGGCCAAACTGTTGGTGTCAGTAGCGTAGCTAGGCGTAGGCGAAGTGTAACCTCACTCACGGCCTCGCAACCAAAGGGGCCTTCCTTCTTTTTAAGAACGAAGGTTTTTGATCACTATTTCACCTGATGGTAAGCAACGATTTGGTCTAACACTGGGTTACAACTGTCGCTGTCTCGTTCAATTTATTGAAGAATAAGGCCTCGCTGATGTGCCTTCACCCACGTCTTAATTAGTCCACGCTAAGCCTCGGGTTGGTGTCGCCTTCTATTATAGTCTGACGAGATGCACCTGAATACCCGTACTTCACAAAAAGCCATATCTTACGTCCACAACCCTTAAGTGGGTAACATAATTCCAGTTGGCAAGACAGTAGTGTTAGATTTTCTAACTTTTGAGTACCCGTTATGTTTTTGAAAGATTTACAACAGTCAGTAGCATCAGCTGAATGTGCTTTCCTTCATGCCATATAGACGTGCGTGTGTATTGAGTGCTTTCTTAAAAGTTTATAAGATTTATACGAAATCAACGAAGGATTTAGGAAATAATTGTGATAATTTCATGATGAAGATAAAAAATATCATTCTGAGCCCAAGGGAGGCAGGTAGTCCGGACGGCGAACAATGGGTAGGTCGCCGTCCGGTCGGCCGGTCACCGTCCAGACCGAGCCCAAGTCGTCACGTAGTTTTCCACGCGCGCCTCTAGGAAATGTCAGCAATACCGTAGAGACCCAGCAGGGTCGAAGTCTACTGAGGCCATGGGTTGTGCGAAAGAGAACCTCGGGGGTTGTATTTTATGTATGGTATGATAATGTGCCTAGTCAGTTTTTTGGTTTTTGTTTAAGTGAAGCTATAAAATTCTAAATTTTTAAGGTCTGAAGGAGTCTCGAGAAACTACAATATTAAAGTGACTTAACTTTCCCGCGACTGTCCATGCTCCATCGACCATTCGTTCAGCGAGCAATGTGCCCAGCCCACTAGGCTGCCACTTAATTTTGGCGATTCTCGCGGGAATACAATGGATGGACAAGACTTTGTTGTGGCGACACTTGGGGGAAGCCTATGTCCAGTAGTGAACGTCTTTCGGCTGAAATGATGATGATGGCTTTAAAAAGTTGGCTACAATTCTAAAAATGGCTATGGCATTTTGTTTTGTGCTACGCTTCGTAGCGCCTCTACGCGGCTACAATAGTGGTGTAGCCCTGCTACGACGTGTACATTACTCCAGCAAAAAAATATCGAAGTTCTCTAAGTGGAACAAATAATTAGTTTCTCAATTCTTAAATTAGTTTTGCTGATGAAGGTTTTATTACTCCAGTAGACAGTTTTGCTTCCTGTTGGGTTTATTGAAATGCATATTAGGTACATAGTTGGAACGACATAAATGCTGCGACTTAATTTGTACACGTATTAATAGTTTTTTTACAGAAGGCGGAGAACTAATCCCTAAATATAAATAATACCCGATGGTTTATCGATTTAACGATTATATCTTTTTTATGTACATTATTAGGCCTTCACAACCCGCACACTGTTTCCATTTTCGAATCTAGGTTTTATTGGGACATTTTCTTTACTGAAGAAAAATGAAGCATACAGTAAGAAAGTGGGGTGAACGGTGGAGCTTGTCAATATTACATTGACAACTATTAAATCGATACCTCCTAAGTATAATGAGTCAACTGACATTATAGTTATTTTATAGGAGAGTGATTTGAAGGCAAATCGTTTATATTTTAATGAAATCAAATTAATTCGAAATAAAGTAAATGTTTTTTTAATAAAAATTGTAAGCTCTTCCTTTGGTATAAAATGATTTTGCTGATTTTTGTTTTTAAATGACATTTTATGTACATGACTGGGTATACGCCGGCGGGACTCAATAGTGAAATGGTTTAACTACCAGTTATATTCATGTACGTTGTCCATTAAAATCCATCGTTTACACCAAAATCATATGAAATATGATTGTCATTTTATTAATATAATTTTACTTTTGTTTGTTTTCGGGGTTTTCTGTCTCACTTAATAATAAAATGTTGAAATTATATCACTTGACTCATTATGCTAGGAAAGTGCTTAGCAATGTTAACATTTGAAACCTCAACGTATACTGGACCAATGTAATTTACCGAGGTTTTTCATTAGTATTTTTTTTTTGTAATACCTTACGATATGTGAGATTAATAAAAGCTAGGAAAAAGAACAAGAATCATAAACCAAAAACAACTCATTTTGAAGAATCACAATGTATTTTTCGCTATAATTAAGTAGGAATATTTTTTTAACATAATAGCTTTACTAAAAGCTACACGTAAACAAATCACTATTAAAAAAAAAATATCAATGTTCCATCATTAAAGTTTCATAAAAAACAACAAACAATTGATCAAAATAAAAACTAAAACAGGTACTTCTTTAGTAGGTCAATAAAAATAATAAGAACTAAAAATGGTAAGTTATGTTAAACAATATTAATAAAAATAATAGAAATTAATAACACAACAGTCTAGGCATTTCTAATGCTCAAAAAATATAAGGTTTAACAAATTAGAGATCAGTCAGAGTCGCTGTCGTTAGCTGCATTAGAGTTCGTTGAAATCAAATTATTAAAAAATAAATGATACTCCTTAGGAATTTCCAGTGTCTTACAAAGATCCATCAATTCTTTGTGCTTATTTTGGTCAATAGGAATGGGTGTCTGATAAGCTAAAGAAATATTATCTATATCAATATTTAACTCTCTTCGATTTCGTGTAGCTTTAGGTTTCTTTACACAATCTATCCACTTGTAAGCATCATCTTCGTAACTCGTTTTATAAAACAGCCTAAATGGATATTCCGCTTTAACTAGTACTTCCGTTACTTTATTCCAAGGCATTTTTGATCCATCGTTGGTAGTTGTCCAGTTGTTTATAAGTTTTAGCTTTGCTTTAAAGTCTTTAATTAAATCCTGAGACACTTCAGTAACTTTGTATGGCTTTTCATCAGATTTGGCAAATCTAAAAGCTGTATACCTTTGATCAGGCGTATGAAGCATCTTATCTTTCGTCTGTCTTTCAATTAAAGCGTGCATACTGTTGCCTTCATTTTGAGTGTGACCCACTACTAGAAAGTGATGACTAATATCTATAACAAACTTCGAACTAGCTAACATATACATTAAGAATACAATTCTGTTTCTATTTTGGCCTCCACAGTTGTCTGACCAGAACCGGTAATCTTTAACACCATTACCCACCGTATAATAGTAACTTTACGAAACAGAATATTACCTAAAATTGCGTGCGCACTCGCCGCCATTCATCGTATACTGAGCCACAATAAACTTATATCCCCTCACGCCCCGCGTACACTGGTACGATGTTATTTAGATCAGTTTACAATGTACGATTTTAATTGATGTTGAAATTGATTTAGTATACGTGAAATTATCTCGGTAATTATTGTGCTTTTTTATTTTTTTTTAACACAAACGTTAAGATCACGATTTATCATGTACGTTTATATAAAAATATAAAAATACCTAAATTTGTTAGTTGACTCAGTATACTTAGGAGGTATCGAAATAATGTTATTGAAAATTGATAGAACTGTAGTAATTCGGATAATTGAAGATTAAAATATTAACCATTATCAATAATAGAGATGCTGTTACGGGGATCTTTCACGTCATGAGTAAAAAGATTGCTTCAAGGTAAGGGTGAATTGGTTAGTTCTAGGCAAGCGCCGCGTCATCGACCACATCATCACTGTACAGCTAGATAGCTTAGCTTATATTATTGAGATAATTTGAGTATGGATCTTCACGGCCGCTTTTTCCGTGCCTTGATTCAGAAAACGGTACTTCTGGACACGGCTCGTAGGTACTGTGACAACTAAGTAGGTCGCACTAATTATTAATTTGCTAACTGGCCTTTAAGGTTTAAGTTATAAAAAGTTTAGGATGATTGATGTCAATCAATAAAATAAGAGACGTCAAGAAATGTCGGGATATATTTTATATTCAAAATGATATATCATTGATTTATCATGAAAGTGCTTGAAACTATATAATAATAGAATAATCGAATATATCTAAGCCTTTCATTGCACCCCCGTCCTTACAGTACTTATCGTTAGGAGGTTCCTTTCTGGAGTCCCGACCGCCGGTAGCTTGGGCCCTGTTTCCGATACTGGTGGGATACTGTTTTTTATTTTTTGAAATATTTAATAATGTAATGAATAGGTATGTGTAAATAAATGAATTATAGAAAATAATAATAATATATTGGCTGTGAATTCGGGATACAGTGAATCGGCTGCTACAAGCACCACTATTGTTGGCAAATCTTCGGGTTAGGTTGTATACTTTATATAAAATAATAACTGTAAAATAAAAAAAATAAACAGAAATATAGTTTTATTTTTTTAATCTTGATAGGTTCGCGCTTGACCACTATCTCACCTGATGGAAAGCGACGATGCGGTCGACGATGGAGCGCGCTTACCTAGAAATAACCTATTCACTCTCGACTTAAAGATTCCCGGGTTGTAGTCATCAGGAAACACAGATTCCGGCAAAGAATTCCACTCCTTAGCTGTACGAACAATGAATGTGTTTTCAAAACTTTTCGTGCGTATAGGTGGGATGTCCATTATGTACCGGTAGTGTCTGTGGGTATGGTTAATTTGTTTCTGTATGTGAAATTTGTTGTCTAGGGTAATTGTATTGTGTCAGCTACTAGCAGACCCGGCGAACTTCGTACCGCCTAACAGTCAATGAATCTAGTATATTTTTCGATATAGTCAACCAATTGCAATAAAACAAAGCCTAAGTAATATATCAAGTTACATACAATGTTAATGTATAAAACTTGTCTACATCGACTTCGTACATTTTACGTGATGTGCCCACAACTAAAAACTTCTACAGATTTATTAAGTATATTGTGTAGATAGTGTCATAATAAAACATTCAATTAAGTATATAGTAGTATATTTTATTTATATATATTAAGAAAATAAAGATGACAATAAAGAAGTAAGGGAATGTGACAAAATAACACGATAAAATAATAACATAAATATTCCATTACGGTAGCGCACGTAGGTACACCACAATCGTCAGCAGCTTTACCTGAAAAATTTACAAAATACATTAATATGACACTAAAAGTATGAAAAACATTTAAACGCATAGCTAATGAACAACTAAAATATGCCTTTAGAGGTTAGCGACGACGCTAATATCGCACAGGAGACTTGTGCACAGACTGGTGCGATATTAGCGTATAGAGGTTTAGGTTAGGTATCTTTCTAATGCCTGTAACTGTGGCCGGAGTGGTCTTAAAATGATGATTCGGTAGGACATAACAGGGATTTTAGAATACTTATCTATATATATATAAAATGAGAAACTGACTGACATATCAACGCACAGCCGAAACAACTGGTAATAAAAGCGTAAAATTTTGCACAAGATTTCCTTTTACGACGTACCTTTTCGACTCGACAAGTGCATCATTGTCGATGATCCTCTTAGCTCGCCTTTCCATCGACTTTAGCGCATTAAGTATTTGGCCGACTCATCCCAAAGACGAGAACAGCTGTTCCGGCGTGAAGTACCGTCTCACTTTTGCCAAGATCATCAATTTTTTTGCAGCCAGTTAAGCCTTTGATTCGATGTAAGAGCCGAAATTGAGAGTCGACAACAACGTTACCCCAATAAGATCAAGGTGGTCGGTTACCAGCACGGCACCGGCACCTCGGAAAGATGGAGCTGGATGGAATTGACTCCATTTCAATTTCATTTGTCAATTGACACATATCTCTCAGCAACAGTGCTGTCGTCTACATACCCAAAGATACTGGGTTTAAATAGGTCATTTATGTGCAGCAAGAACAGAGTTACCGAAAGTATCGACCCCTGAGGGACACTGGAATTAATATCCATTTGACCGGACGAGCAGCTATCAATCAAACCACTCGGATGGATCGATCTTTCAAGAAGTCTGCGAGATTGGATCGCAGACTTCACAGACCAGTGGGTAGACTGAAGGAAGGAAGCTTAGCAATAAGGCTCTTGTGCCAGACCCTGTCGAAAGCCTTCGAGATATCAAAGGAGATGGCAAACGCTTCCCCATGCTTCTCGACGGCCTCACTCCAGATATGAATGGCATACGCTAGAAGGTCCCCAGTGGACCGATTTTGGCGAAAACCGTATTGCCGGTCACTGAGGATGTTGTTAGCTTCTAGATATGCCAAAAGCTTCCTGTTAAGCACCCGTTCCGTACTCTTACAGACGACGAACGTAACAGAGATGGGTCGGTAGTTTGCCGGGTCAGCTCGACTGCCCAAGAAGCTTCTTGGGCATGGGCTGCACGTTAGCTTGCTTCCAAGCAATCGGGACTTTTCGAGTCTCATATGAGAGGCGAAATAGGCGTGTAAAGATCGGAGACAATTCAGGCGCACAAGTTGCTGCTTGCACGATTGCCGGTATCCCATTGGCTTTGTTTACGTTGAGGTTAAGCAGGACTCTACGGACGTCTTTCTGTTGGATACGAATGTCTGACATACTCGGAACGCATCCATCAGAAACAGAGGGCCGCGCGCCATCAGAATTCAGACGAGAAGTTTTCGCAAAAAGAGAGGCAAACAAGTTTGCTTTCTCCACAGCGGAGTGGGTCAGCGACCCATCAGGTTTCAGTAGTGGCTGAAGTAAGGGACGGTAGAAGTTCGATTCAACCGACTTAGCCAGGGACCAAAATGCTTTACTACTTGCGTGATATGAAGCAAGTGCTCCCAATTCGGCCTATGTGGTCAAACCGAGACCTCCGCAATACTTTCTTGCAGGACTTGGCAGCACTGGTAAAGGCCTTCTTCTTTTGAGCCATGACGCTTTCTTTGCGCATACGGGCGTCGGTCCAAGCTCGGTATGCAGCGTGCTTAAGCGCGTTTGCGCGATCCCACACGGCGGATGACGGCAAACCATGGACGAGCTTGGCCAGACATTGTTACGTCAGAGAATGGGATGAAGTTCTCTATCCCCTGTCGCAACACATCCCTCACGGCATCTGCGCACGACGAAACATCTTCCGAAGAAAAGCAAGTGGGCTGCCAAGGATAGCATGCGAAGAAAGATCGCAGGCCATCTCAATCTATAGACCTGTATCGCCAAACCCGGGTGCCTCTAGGGCTGGGTTCGGGGGGGGTGTAGACAGACACAAACTTTAGAGCTAATGTTAGTAACCAAAAAATGAAATGACACAAAATATAACAAAACTATAAGCTATCGATGATAATTGAGTGCATTACCTGCCGACCTATCCATCGCGATTGACCATAGCATCTGCAATGATTTGTCCGCATTTCACCACAGCCTTGGAAAGGTGTTTCAGAGACTTCGCAGTCATGTACCAGCCGGTAGCGTGCACGGTTTCGGCATCGACCCTCTTTTCTTCAATGTTGATGAGGCGCTGGCGCTGCTGGTTGGCATGACCGCGAAAATTACGCATCCTGATGCGGGGGCTGCGGCGCACCTCTGTAAGTATGGTAATATTTTTAACTAGCTTTTGTCAGCGGCTTCATCGTCATAAAAGTAGGTTTGTCCATACAAACTTTCATCCCCTTAGCAGTAAGAGAGATTCTTTTTTAATTCATCCCGAATTTAAAAAAAAGCATCTCTTACTCTCGCTGCTGATGATGTAGGCGTCAAAAAAGGAAGCTTTATCCCAATTGCACGACCCTAGTCTTAGTAGTTTCGGCTGTGCGTTGGATATCAGTCAGTCAGATTCTCGTTTTATATATATTTAAACATTTATTATTTCTTGGACTTGGGGGCTCTTTCTTCAGCGTTGGAATAGCAACAGCTAGATAAAAAAACGCAGTGGCGTAGTTAGAACAAAAGAGCCCTGTATAATTTTTATTCTTTATACATTTTAATTTTCATGTCAAAAGGTGGCAGACAGCAGAAGTGGTATTTTTGTATTTGATTACCTCCGTATATATTATAAAATAGTCTTTCACCTTGCTTGTCTGTCTGATTGCGATAAAAAAAATGCTGCAAGGATTTCCATGTTTTTACCAATAAAGTGATTCATAAGGACGGTTTAGGTGTATAATATAGGTGTATGCATATTACATTAGAGAAAAGTCGTGAATTTAAATGATTTTTAACACCTGCGCGAAGCAGAGGTGGGAACGCTAATAATATTCTATGAGAAACTGACTGACTGACACATCAACTTACATTAGAAACTACTGGAACTAGGAGTGTGAAATTTTGCACAAGGTTTCCTTTTATGACAAAGCGAGCACTAAGAGAGGATTTTCCAAAATTCACCCCTAAGGGGATTATATACGGGGTTCAAAAGTTTGTATGGAGAAACCTACTCACACGCGAGCGAAGCCACCGATACAAGCTAGTAAATAAATAAAAAACATTTATTTCAGGCAACCAATAACACCCATACAGTAACTGCAAAACAGAACACACACAAGAACAAATATAAAAGACATAGACAACATTATTTTTAGTATACACGAAACCCGAAACACGTATCCAGTACTTTTATGTAAAGAATCTACGTATAAAATTTCATAACTGTATCATGAAAAATCACAAAGTTATAAGCTTGTTATGTTACTTGGTTGTCCGCACAAATACATAGTCACCGGGCCATCCGGGCGACTGACGGGTTGATTTGCTCCCGCACCCAGCTGTGCGCTGGCTCCTATGCCTTGCTATGACCTGAGTTATACTTAGTATCGGTGGTGTCCAACTTTTGACCTTTTTTAAATATTTTTGGAAAAAAATATAACATGGTGTAAAAATTATGGGAATCGATTCAGTTACTAATTCTGAACCAACTATATTCAGGTTTCGCATATACTAAAAGTAATGTTGTATAAAAAGACTAAACACTAATATTACACTAGTACTTGACTAAAATATATTTATAAGACTTTGAAGGAATATTACTTGTCCCTGTAATTATGTGTGTATATTGTGTTGTTTCGTTTTGAGTTAAAGTAATTGTAGTCGTCATTTGTTTTCTTGCCTATATATTTAGTATGTATCTAATTATGTATCTATTTTAGTGTTAAGTGTGTACTTTTGTTTTACTGTAGTTACAGAAATTTTATATACATTTAAATCTAATAATAACGTATTTAAAACTAACTTACAAAATTAAAATAAAAGCCCCAAAGTACTAAAAAAAAGCAATCTAAAGTACGGCGTCGAAAAACTCCTACACATCGCTGTCGACTGGTAATGTACCCAAAAGACTGGCGGCATTGCCACGCTGAATGGCAATGCTTATCCTTTGTCCGAAGTAAAAGCTAGCCCTTGGGTCACGCGAAATGTTTACAAGTGTGTACTTTGTTTTTTAATAATTTGTTAAGCTATTTTTGAAATACTCCAAGTGCAACCCTATTTTAAGTCCAGGCAATCTCTGTCCGTACCAGGTTGCTTGGAAAAGATCGCAGAAAGCGATAAGGCTCATTTGATTATTATTATAATAAATAAATTATACTATCGGACAGTACAGCCAACAACATGTCTGTTACAGCAATATCCGATGTAAGAACAATCAAATTTCCCAGCGATCATCGCTAGAACTGTCTTGGACACTGGCGTAGCTACCGAAGAGCTGGGCGGGGCAGTGCCTCGGGGCCCCCAAGTTCTCCCGAACTTGTTCAATAAGAGGTTTGCTAATCAGGTTTTGGGAACCCCCGTTCACAAAACCTAATTAGAAAACCTCTTATTGCAAAAAGTGAAAATTTCTCACACCTTCTCACAGAAATCTAAATAAAGTAAATTGCAAAACTACTTTAATAATGGTAACTCGTTTTAATCCATAAGTCTGACACTCCTTCACGCTCCACCCAAGGCAGGAGAAGTCATTTAATTATAATAATAATAATATAGTGCTCCTCCTTCAAAGTTTAAAATTATTTGACCTAAAAGAAACCCTCTACATAACAATGCAAAATGCTGCGATTTTAAATACCAGTAGACATAAAATTATATCTGCAGTCTTTTTAGAATTCAAATTAAAACGTAAATAGTGTAAATTTTAATGAACTGATCTAAAAACATCTTTTATTTAATTAAATCAAAATTATTATTAAATAAAACTGTTGGAGTATGTGGCGCAACGTAACAGATCACATTCATAACAGTTACGAGTATTGTCTGTATTTGTATGTTTTTAACAGTTGTTCCAAATGTTCCGTTTGTATCTTGTGAGCCGATGTTCCAAATGTTCTGTTTGTATCTTGTGAGCCGATGTTCCAAATGTTCCGTTTGTATTTTTTGAGCCGATGTTCCAAATGTTCCGTTTGTATCTTTTGAGCCTATGTTCCAAATGATACATTTCACTTCGTATCTACCCTTACTATCGTTTCGAAACATTTCAGTGATTTAGATGCAAATGTACCAATCGCAAAGATGACACACTTTTCCCACGCCTAGAGTGAATGACGATTTGAAGATTACCCACGTTTAAAATAAACGGGCTCCAGATTTTTTTTTGCTTCGGCTATTGGGCACCTAATTACGCCTTTGGTCTTGGAGCTGTCCCACACCCTGCGCGCCAAGGACGCGCACCGCCTGCGCATGGTGGTTTTGTAAAATAAGTGACTACCGTCAAACGGGGTGAATAGGAACTAAACTTAGATTAGGATTTTCACAAACTCCCAATATTAATTTTTAACAAAGCTTCCATTATTTTTGTATAACTGTGAACAATTTCTTAATAACGTGAAAAACCCCTTAAAATTTTTGCTCCTATTCACCCCTGCGTTCCTATTCACCCAGTTTAACAGTAATTAACAATTAAGTGTCTGAAAATGGTTTAATTGGTAATTTATATTACATGGTTTTAAAACTCACTGGTATTATCAGAGTCTTGAGAATTGTAGGCAGAACTATCATATGAGGTGCTCGGTTTCAGCACGTCATCACGATTCTGAAAAAATACATGAAAAAGATTTTTATTAATAGTATACCATTACCAATTGAAAAGTGTATGATCAGATGGTTTGGTCATGTTGACCGGATCATCCTGTAAAATGCCACTTCGCCACAACTTGTACACTTAGCCAGTTTTTATTCTGTCATATATACATGACACAGTAAAAACTGGCTAAGTGCGAGTCGGACTCGTGCACGAAAGATACCGTATTAGATCAACAAAATAACGTTTCTTGTGTATTTATTTAAGTTTATTTTAATTTTATTATTTGTTGTTGTGGCGGGAATAGAAATGCATATTTTGCGAAATTTTCAACTCTCTACCTCTTACGGTTTATGAGACACAGCCCGCTGACAGACGGACGGACTGACAGATAGACGGATGGACGGACAGTGGAGGCTTAGTGAGTAATAGGATCCTTTTGGCACCCTTTGGGTACGGAATTCTAGTAATGAAATCGACATTTACAAAAAGATAAACTATATGTTTGCCCGTAAGTATTATACAAATACCAAAGATTGATATTAGCACAAAAGAAATCTCACTCCAATGGTTTCTTTCTTGTTTGTTGGGAAATCAGAGTTTATGCCATCCACCAAAAACTGGATCCTGTCGTCCAGATGCGACAGCGGTGTAGCCTCGTCGTCCAGGCCATAGCTTAGTTGATAGGCAGTAGCATTACGCTGGGCTATCTGACGCCTCTTTAAGCTATACTTCTTATCAGCCCAGAACTGGAAACAATAAAACAAAAACAGATTTATAACAATCACCGACTTTGAATTCGGAGGAGAGACGTGCGAAGAGGCTAATTGATGATCCAGATTTCATCATCATCATTATAATTTCAACCGAAAGACGTCCACTGCTGGACATAGGCCTTCCCCAAGTGCCGCCACAATGAACGGTCCTGTGCGTCTCGCATCCATCGGACTCAAACGTTACCAAGTCATCGGTCCACCGTGTAGGATGCCTTCCAACGCTACGTCTTCCGGTACGTGGTCGCCATTCCAGAACCTGCAGAACGGATCATCCGTTCTGCGAGCAATGTGCCCAAAGCCTGGAGCACAGACGTAGGGTAGTCCTCCTTTCTGTATTCTATAGGATGCATTTTGGAGTGTGCACGGGAATTACATGACTATGTGTCTTCAAGGCTAAACTGAATAGGCTCTTCATAAACTAATGCACTTCACTATCAACGATTGCATATCTCCTTTCTATCAGGTGGGATCGCAGTTAAACACTAGTTCATATCAATTTAAAAAATCATGACGGGTGGCGCACAGGTTAAGCAATTGGTTGCTACCCAGCGCGAAACAAATGTATGTACAGAGTGCGATTTATACAGTATGGCCTGCAGATAGATGTTCTGGGTCTGACTGTCCGTCTGAGTATAACAGCAAGTGAGACATCCACGATACATGAGTGATTCTTGCGTTTTTTTAATAACAAAATATTAAAGTCAAAAAGAAAATCATTAAACTTTAAACCTCTTATTTATAAACAGTTAAATTTGGTTCGTCTTTTAGTTTCTTTTCAATTTCTTCGAATTCGAACATTCGATTTTCTGACAAACTGACAAATTCATTGACAGTTGAAATGCCAGTGAATGGTTTAGTTAAATGCTTTGAGTTGCGTCTCGATGGTAACGAGGCCGATGGTAGGATGCCGGAGCCTCTCTTTATTTGACAAAAAGAAAAATGGTGCACATAAATTAGCTTAGTGGAGTGGAAACTTTCTGACTTACTCGCGCCCATTAATATAGTAGAAAATATGACTTACTCTGGACCACTGCCCCGTGGTCTTCTTCTGCCCCTCCATGGAGTTCAGGATGGTGGCTAGCTCCTCCCACTTCTGCTTAGCCTCGTCGCGGCCCAAATTGCTGCCCACCTGGCCAATGGCGAGCTCCGGGGTTTCCTCTATAAACTCTACCATTCTCTCCAACTGTGCGTACGTTGGACGAAGAGCCATTGTTATTCTGGAAGAAATCATAGAAGATTTTTAGCGGGATTTCTACGAGTGAAGTTCCGTGGCTGTTTTAATTATGCGCAAATTGATTCCTAGTAAATATTGTGATGTAAAATTGGTGTAGTTTTGTATGTCAAGTGTCTGCGCACATGGAAAATATGTGGAATCATAGAAAAAAGGCGCGATCTCGGTAAAATAGAGCTGAGAATTTTATTGTACATAGTGTTGACTACCTCAACGAAGTTTGCCGAGAGGGAGACTTGATATATTTGCTTCTAAATACTATGAAAAGCATTGGAATGTGTACATCCAAATTGTAATGGTAAACATATTACATTCATACGAAGACATGCAAATTCAGCCAGATTCAAACATTCGTGCTACATGCAAGCCTAGGTACGAAACCACTGCACCTACGATCTTCGATGATTATCGTTCAAAACAGGTGTTTTTATAAAAACGTTATAATTGACTGCTTGGCTCCTTCTTGATGATAGCGTGATGATTTTTTTTTTCAGAAGATAAATTTGCAGCTAAATGGAATAATGTAACATCATAGTACGTGATTTTTGTCGGTGCTTTGATTTTATTATGAGTTTAGATTCGTTTTTATAAAACATCTGGAAGACTATCGATTTTATTTTGAAAAAATGGTATAATCATTTTATTACAAAAAAGAAGATAAAATATTGTCAAAATTTTTAATTGTAGCTGGGGATCGAACGCAAGGCAAATATCGTTCAATACCGACATTTTAGAATATTGCTCACTCCCCATATCAAATAGCGTGATAATTTATGGCATAAGTTGACTTGGCCCATAAGAATTATGTATATGCAAATTTTGGACAGGATAGGAATAGGTCCACAGTTTTACTGTTTTATTATATGTATTGATTTATCGTATCAGGCTGGTCGCCAAAATATCCCCACTAGTGACTGGGCAGCCCCCGTTTAAAAGAAAAGCCGCAGTCACACGTTATTTAAGTGCCAACCGAAGGAACATATAACGTGTGACTGCCTGCGGCTTTTATTTTTGTTCTGTTCTGGTTTTCCCAGTTACCTTGTTTATTTCAGCTTTCTGAAAATCTTGTTTCATACTTTTTCAGCGTCGTTTTTTTTTAGTCGTAGTCGGGTTTTAGTTTTTTACCTTTTTATCTCGAAACAGTTCATGCCACTTTCGATTCCCTATAACTTAATTGTGTATAAAACTAGAATCCTGAATTTTCATTGACCAAGCAGGCATTGTATAAACACGGTATATTAAAAATTTCATTTAATTTGGGCGAGAAGTTTAATAATTATAACTGGTAAATTTTTCTTAATTTTGTCACTCACTGACTGACCGATCATTAAAACTCTAAGGCACTTCTACCAGATATAGAAGCTTCAAATTTAGAATACAATTAGTGTTTAGTGTATAAATCAATGAAAATCTAAAACAGTTTGCAATTTCGGTACAGTTATCAAGATACACCAACTGCATAATTAACTGTAATCCCATATAAATGTTACGGACAACGAGCATGTAATTTAAAATCAGTAATCAGGCCTTTAGTGTGGGACGCTAATTCTGTCGATACTCTTGCGCCATCTCATCTTCCTAGCTCGTCGTGCTGTGTCGGTGCTGCCGCAGCGGCTGCAGAGAACCTCAAGCCGCAGAAATATAAACCTTGTTGGTAGTTATATTTTCGAGCCGTTTGGGGTTGAAACTCTCGTGGGGCCCTAGTGCTCACAAATTATTTAAAGAACTTTTAAAACGCCTGCTTGCGTGACCCAAGGGCTGGCTTTTACTTTGGACAAAAGATAAGCATTGCCATTCAGCGTGGCAATGCCGCCTGTCTTTTGGGTATGTCACCAGTCGACAGCGATGTGGAGGAGTTTTTCGGCGCCGTACTTTAGATTGCTTTTTTAGTACTTTAGGGCTTTTATTTTTATTTTGTAAGTTAGTTTTAATTACGTTTAGATGAGATTTAAGTTTCTGTTAAATAAATCAGTAAATATAAACAACATGGCGTCACAAGTAAATGCGTAAATCATGTACATACGCATTGTACATAACGAAAGGAGAGCCAATGAGAGGCGTGACTTACGTCCAATCAGAGACAGGGAAAGCATATAGGGCTATATACTGAGTTCCTAGAAGTATATAACGCAAGAAAACCGTTAGAAATAATCTGGATTTCTATAGGTGATTTTAGATCGAAGAAACCATGCCACTTTTAATGACCAATGGCTAGCGGTGTGCGGGGGTTAGTTGCGGCCGGCGTTAGTAGGATTCGTGAAGAGAAAGAGAGAAATGGGGAATATCTTACACTACTTGCGACCAGCTGTAAAGGTACTTAAGCAGCACATTTCTGGAAGACGACGTAATCTCTCTGCAGTTCGACTCGAGGCGTCACCATGTCAGTTTGACACGGCACCCTAGGCTTGTAAAGCGGCCCTAGATTCCAGATTTCCTAAGTTTTTCTCAAGTATTAGAGTCAGTGAAGTAATTGTAAAGTAGCGTCACGCGTATATTGTGTGAAGGACTCCGTTGTATGGTGTATTTCGTTTATGTGTTTGTAAAATAAACGGCCGAAGCCTTTTAAGCGTGACCATTGTGTTTTGTTGTTATATATTAAACCCCTCTGTCCCAAACAATAAATATTGTAAATATATAGGATTACAAAGTTATATTTGCAGTGAATGAATCAGTGTACCTGTATAGCTATATATATAAAAGGAGAAACTGACTGACTGACATATCAACGCACAGCGGAAACTACTGGGGTTAGAAGTGTAAAATCTTGCACAAGGTTTCCTTTTATGACGTAGGCGAGCACTAAGAGAGGATTTTTCAAAATTCACACTATAAGGGGATGAAACAGGGGTCCAAAGTTTGTATAGAGAAACCTATTTCCACGCGGGCGAAGCCGCTGGTGGAAGCTAGTTTATAATATAATGTAATCTACAAAAAGAAATGAAATGCCATGCCTTGTAAAAAAACCAAAGTTCGCAACTCAGTTCTTCTACCGTAAAAAGTTGTGACACCCATGTAAAAATACCAAGTCGGTTAATTTATTCAGTCACTACTTAAGGGACCTTGATGACCTAGATTGACTTGGTTCTCGGACTGATGGAGACTACACCCCACGACATAGGGTATCCTAGTGTGGGGGTCTAGGGTTTATATGTAATGAGATAAGAAGTCAACTCAACTCGTAAGTCGGGGTTGTTATCACTGGATCATCCGGCCACCACTGCTCAACGAGAGTATTGAAAAACAAACGACTAAAATAATTAATTAACATTTTGAACTCATCAAAATTTCCGCAGCGAGTCCAACCGGGCAAGTGCGAGTCGGACTCGCTCACTGAGGGTTACGTCCAAATTTATCAATGAATACAGTTCAATTCCTGAATTGGGTTACGAAGATTTTTCCGAATCGCAAAAAAAAGATTGTCATAATCTTTTTTTAACTATAAATTTTTAGTTTTCGGAATTTTTCCTATATTTGTGCTATGAGACCTTGCTTCATGCCAAATTTCAGGATTCTATGTCAACGGGATCGATGCCAAGGTCGACTTGGAAGAAGTTGGAGGAGGCCTTTGCCCAGCAGCGGGACAGTATAGACTATTAAAAAAAATGCCTACGGGAAGTACCCTATGAAATTTGATTCCCTTAGTAGTGTCGAAATACACGTTCTTTGCAACATAAACAGCCGTATCTTTTTTTTTCGTTATCTTAGAAATTCGATTTTTTCACAGCTTCAAGGGACCGCATCATCATTATCAGTTCACTTCGATGATACCATTTTCAACATAACTATTCAGAACTATTTATTTATTTGTATTGTCATAGTCGCTTAACTATCTAAGATAGTCCAACGAAACTTCATACTCACATAGATATCACAATGAAGATTCTTCATTGTGATATCTATGTGAGTATGAAGTTTCGTTGGCCATTTCTGGTCTTTTTCATCAGTTCCACTTCATCAAATGTTACTTTTTGACTGTAAATGCTTCGATTAAAATACCAAAATCGCCAAACATAATAATAAATGGTGATTTTGGTATTTTAATCACTATATGATTGCCTATAATATTTGAGAAGTTCCCTCGAATCCTCATAGATCCCATCATCAGAATTGGATTTTGAAAAAAAATGGGACCAATTGGAAAGTATATAATCTATGAGAGATAAAAAAATAGCAAGTCAGTCTATAAACGACGGAGTTCTGAGGTAACACACATAAAAAATAAATAAAACATACAACCGAATTGATAACCTCCTTTTTACAAAACAATATTTTTTCCCAAATCGATATTAAATTAATCGATATTTTCCCTCAATGTTACATGCCTACGGAGAAGTAAGAAAAAATTGTCATGAGAGGTAGGTCGCCTCCTATGCGAGCAGCAATCGTGCTAGAACACAAAGGGTAATTGACACAGGTGTGGTTTTGGTCAGAAAATGTCTCGCCCTCTCCCTCCACCCTTGAGCGCGAGAAGTCTTTAGCAGATTCCCACCTTAAAAAGTTGCCGCCATCATGGCACAGTTGCTACGATGGCGCCAACCGGGCGTCGGTGTATCGACGAAGCATTCCTGGACGATACGGCTATAAAGCATAAATAAGCATAATCAACCTTACAATGTTCCCACTGCTGGGACTCAGGCCTCCTCTATAGGAGAGAGAATGGGTCGTATTCCGCTACGCGGGCCGAGTGCGGGTTTACGCATTTTTGGCTCCAGGACATGCCGATTTTCTCACAAGTTTTCCTTCACCGTTTTGAGAGCAGTGGTGATGACAAAGTAAAGAGCCTGCCTGGGTTTGAACCCACCACGTACAACTCGTAAGTTGAGACCGTTACTACAAGGCTACCCACAAAACAGAAGGGCCACCATACACACACGCAATTCACGGTGCAGCATGCATTCGAGACATGTCAGTGTCCATATGACGAGCTCTTATCGCAAACCATTTTATGATAAACTGAATTGTTAAAGGGATGTAGCTATGTACAATGTGTATAGCCCCATCCCTTTTTCGTTGACCACGTTACTGAGCGTTAAGATGACGACAGAACAAAGGAATAGGAGGCGTGGCCGACTCGAGGCGATCAACGAAAAGAGAATCGAAACGAAACGGTTGTAACTTGGCTACGGGAGCAGGTGTAGGCACTGCAGCGCCGTGGCCTCGTCGCTGCTGTCAGTGCTGTGAATAACGTTAGCTTGCGAACGTGGTCCATTCCATGTTTGAAGTGATTTTAATTTTAATTTTATATATTAGACATAGATAACAGCTATCATTGCAGATCAACTCAATGCGATAGTGTAGTCAAAAATATAAATTAAAATAATGATTTCATACCATAGCATACTAAAGTCAGCCTTATAATGTTCCCGCTGTTGGGACCCAGTGCGGGTTGGTAAATGTCATATGTCTTCGAATTTTTGGTTCTAGGACATGCCGGTTTCCTCACGATGTTGTCCTTCACTGTTTTGAGAGTAGTGGTGATGAAATAATTACACAAAGTAATGCCTGGCTAGGTTTGAACCTGTGACCATTACCGGGGCCGTTACCAATCGGCCACCACTGCTCTCATACCAATTAGATCCAATTCATAACGTTTAAAATAATAAAATAAATTAGTCAATATAATAAAATTAAAATTAATATAACATACAATTAAAATATCAATAAATTATTTACAGAATACAATTGTATTCTATAAATAATTATTGAATTAAATAATTATTTAATTCAATTTATTAATAAAAATTACATATTATATATACAATAACTCCTATCTAAAATATGGCGTCAAAAAATTCCTCCGCATCGCTGTCGACTGGAAGTGTGCCCAAAAGAGTGGCGGCGTTGCCACGTTGTATGGCAATGCTTAATCTCTGACCGAGGTAAAAGCCAGCCCTTTGGTCACGCGAAGTGTCAATTTATTAATAGATTATTCTATATTTCCATTATAATATAAAAAGTGTAATGAAACTTTTGCGAACTTGCTCAGTGAACATGAGAATGTATCAATTTAATCAGCATCCAGGTTTAGTGTGCGCATTGCCCTCGACAATGGGACGTTGGTCACCAGTTTAGTGTGACCGCGCAGCAGTGCGTACAAATCCGACCGTCTACGACATTGAACGTACCCATCGGGCACGCGCAATCCCATCTCCTGCAACACACCCGGATTGTATGTGTTGCCCCGGAACACTCCTAGAATATACGATACCAACGATAGATCCCTTCTTGTCTCCAACCTGTTGTATCCCACCATGCCCAAAGCGAACAAGGTTGGATACATCAAGGGAGAGCGGGTATACCCCATAAAATCTTAGGTACAGGTATCGCGTATATTTATTTTGTATGCTCACCAACATGAGAGTCTATTTTGCCTCATGTGGAGCCCACACAGCTGCATTACTCTCTAACTGACTGGTAATTAGCGCGACGTACAATGCCGGAATAGCCTTCACATTGGTGAAATCTGCTGCTCTGCGAAACACGAATCCCAGCCGCTTGTATGACTTTTTACAAACGCTGACTATGTGATCCCGGAATTTCAGTGTATCGTCGTGTATAGTCGTGTAGAGAGGAAGTAGTGTGAGACCTTATGCCAAGGTCTCACACTACTTCCTCTCTTTTCAGAGGTGTATCGTTCAGTTTTTATTTGTTGTGAAGTGGTAATATTGCTGGGCTGAAAGTCAGAATTTAACATTTCGAAACGTTAAACTGCAGCTTGTTTTTGCGACTCCACTTAACTATACGAAAAATGTCTTGCTGAAAGCGGTGACAGTCTTCCTCGGTCTCAATGGCCAAAATGAATTTGAGATCGTCCGCAAAAAGCAGACACCTGGCATCGCGTACTACTTCAGGTAGGTTTGTAATGATAATGATCATAATAATAAATTGTAACGGCCCTGTCGGTAGATTGATATACTTAGTACTAAGTAACATTTAGGATATAAGTGCATGATGAGGGTACATGAATATAGCTTGAGAAAAGAACCAATAAAGCAGTCTTGATCTGAACGCCTTGTTTGATTGTCGAATCCTATGCACCCGCTCAACATGGCGCAGCCGGTTTAAATTAAGAATATTAGCAGTTTCGTTAAAATAAGTCGAGCACAAGTAAAAGAAAAAAAAAAAAAAAAGTTCAAAACTAGAACATAAAGAGGTTTTCGCGAGTGACGATTCGAATTTCAAAAACACACATTGCAATAGTTATGGAGTCTGTATTACCACCGCCACCACCGTTTAATTTTAACAATGGATTAAATAATGTGACTACCGGAAACTTATCTACGGAATGGGAAAAATGGAAAAACGCGTTTAAAATATATTACAATGCGTGTGAGTTTAAAAACAAAGACAAAACTGTGCAGGTTAGCATACTTTTACATGTTATAGGAGAACAATGTCGAGAGATCTACCAGCAATTTAATAAACAATTTACGTCGGTAGAAGACCTAATAAAAGAGTTTGACACGTTTTTCTTGCCAAAAAAGAACTTGACAATTGAGAGACATCGGTTTTTTACACGTGACCAGATGGAAGGCGAGTCTATAGAACAGTATGCTTTTGAATTGAAGAAATTAGCAGCTAAATGTGAGTTTAGAGACTTGATGGAGGATTTAATCAAAGATATTTCATTCATCATCATTTGTGGAATAGAGGAGGTGGCGTTACGAGAAAGATTGCTGCGGGATCCAGATTTAACTTTGAAGAAAGCATTAGATATATGTAATATTGCCCAAATGTCCAAAATACAAGCGGACAATATTAAAAAGGAGTCGGTGGAGCATCATTCTTTTGCAGTAAATCAGGGTGACAATCAGAAAGACAAAGGAGCAGGTGTACAGAGCCAAAATATAATGTGGATGCGAAGGGGAGTACGCGGGAGAGGATGGCGCGGGCGCGCTGGCGCCGGCGCGACGAGCTGGCAACGTGCTGCCGGGCCCGCGCGCGCTCAGCCGTTTGCTGCGCAGCAATCACATCGCGCCGCGCCGCAATCATGCCGCGCCGCAGCGCCGCCGCAGCCGCAAGCAAGAACGCAATCGATGAATCGTGGTATACAGTGTTGTGCAAAGTGCGGTCTGGCACACGGACAGCGTGAACAATGTCCAGCGTACGGTCGTAGATGTTTAAGGTGCAATCATTTAAATCATTTCTCTCGCATGTGTAATATTCATGAAGTGCACGAGAATAATGAAGAGTTTCAGGTAATCTATTGTTTTAATAATATATTAAATGATTGGACGGTTCCCTTGACGATAAATGGATGTGAAGTAAAATTTAAAATTGATACAGGCGCAGATGTTAATGTTTTGCCTTGTAGATTCTTAAATGACATAAAATTAGACAGAAAAGATTTGTTAGCATGTAGTTTAAAGTTACGTGGTTATTCGGGCGGTGATATCAAAGTTATCGGAAAATGTAACTTTAATTTTAAGTTACATTTTCCGATCCATTTCCGATTTCATAAAGGGCAACCATATGTCACGGAATTTATTATTGCGGACGTACCATCACCACCAATTGTTGGAAAGTATTCGTGTGAACAATTAAACCTTGTAAAATTGATACTAAATGTAAGCACTAGCCATGGCATGGAGTATAAAAGTGCGATTATGAAGGAATACTCGGATGTTTTTGAGGGTATGGGTTGTATGCCAGGGGAGTATAAGATAAATTTAGATAGTACAGTCACACCGGTAGTGCATGCACCTAGAAAATTACCAATAGCATTAATAGATAGTATAAAAAATAAATTAGAGCAAATGGTTTTGCAAGGGATAATTTCAAAAGTGGATGGTCCGACTGACTGGGTAAATAGTATGACTGTGGTAAAGAAAAGTAATGGTGATTTACGCATATGTCTAGATCCTAAGGACTTAAACAAAGCGATTAACCGGGAATATTTTAAATTACCAACCTTAGATGAGATTACGTCTAAGTTAGCTGGTTCAAAATATTATAGTACTGTAGATGCGAAACAAGGTTTTTGGCAATTGAAATTGCACAATGATAGCACAGACTTGTGTACCTTCAACACGGCCTTTGGTAGATACAAGTTTTTGCGCTTACCCTATGGCATAACTTCGGCCTCGGAAGTATTTCATAAAAAAATGTACGAATATTTCGATAACATAGAAGGAGTTTGTCTTTTCATTGATGATCTGTTAATATATGGAAAAACTATGGCAGAGCATGACCAAAGATTAAGAAATGTGTTGGACAGGTGCAGGCAAATAAATTTAAAATTAAATCCAAAAAAATGTAATTTTAGGCTAACCGAAATAAAATATTTAGGACACAAAATAACGTCGAACGGCATTTATCCTGATGAGTCACACCTCTCGGCGATTAAAAACATGCCACGACCACAAAACACAAAAGACATTGAAAGATTTTTAGGATTGATCACCTATGTAGGTAGTTTTGTATCCAACTTGTCGGAAAAAACACATCTGTTAAGGGAACTATTAAAGGAAGATATTGAGTGGCATTGGACAGAAAACCACGAAAAATCGTTTAAATATCTGAAGGAATGTTTGACAAAAAATCCAGTACTGCAATATTATAACTTAGAAAAACCAGTGGTAATTTCAGTAGATGCTAGCAAGTACGGATTAGGTGCATGCTTAATGCAGAGCAACCGCCCTGTGTGTTACGCGTCACGGTCTTTAACTAAAGCAGAGATATCTTACGCTCAAATAGAAAAGGAACTACTGGCCTGTGTATTTGCTTGCGAGAAATTTTATTCTTATATTTATGGTAGAAGTGAAATAACAATAGAAACAGATCACAAGCCGCTTGTAAGTATTATAAATAAACCAATAGCTCTGGCACCGGCTAGATTGCAGAGAATGTTGCTACGGTTGCAACCCTATTGCTTTAAACTAGTTTATAAACCAGGCAAGTATTTATATATTGCAGACACGTTGTCCCGTGCACCCGAACCACTAAGTAAGGCAGAGTGCTGCGCGGTGCCACGTGATCATTTGGATGCTCAAGCACAAGTTTGTGCAATCTCAACTTGCAATCCACTTACTGATACTCATTTTGTAAAAATTCAAAAAGCGACAGAAAATGATTCGGAACTACAGGCCTTAATTACATACATAAAAAATGGATGGCCGGTACACAAGCATGATGTAGGTGCGGAGGTTACTCCGTATTGGACTTATAGAAATGAACTTTCTGTCGCGTACGGTCTAGTGTGGAAGAGCGAGAGGATAGTAATACCGCAAAGTATGCGTAGAGATATGTTAAAGTTAATACATCTCGGACACATGGGTCTGGAAAAATGTAAGCTTAGAGTACGTGAGACAATGTTTTGGCCCAATATTAATACTCAGTTACAGGATTTTATAAGTAGTTGTCAGGCATGTTTATCTTTTAAAAACGAAAATAGAAAAGAATCATTGATACCTCATGAAGTACCGAACCGAGCGTGGTCAAAAATAGGTATAGATATTTTTCATTACAATAATAGCTCGTTTTTGCTTGTAGTCGATTATTTTAGTAAATTTATTTACGTGAATAAAATAAAATCATTGTGTTCAGAACACGTAATTAAAAAATTGCAAGATATATTCACCACGCAAGGTATACCAAATACAGTAATGTCGGACAATGGTCCTGAGTTTAGTTCACATAAGTTTAAAGAATTTGCGCGGGATTGGAACTTTGAACATAGGACGTCATCACCTAGGTACCCTCAATCAAACGGACAGGCAGAGAGGGCCGTTCAAACAGTAAAAAATATGATGAAGAAAACTAATATGGAAGGCACAGACTTCAGGTTAGCCTTACTTGAATATAATAACACTCCGATAAGCAGCTCAATAGCCTCTCCATCGGAGTTATTGAATTATCGCAAATTAAGAAGCATCATGCCTTACTTACCTAAACAGTTGCAATCAAATAATAGAAGACAAAAGGATGTACGTGAAAAATTAATGTTGAGGCAATCAAAACAAAAAATGTATTATGACAAAGGTTCAAGAGATTTAGAAGCATTGAGTAGGTCAAAAAGTTAAAGTGAGAGTAAACAAGGAATGGGTATCAGGAATTGTACGAAAGATAGTAGGAAAAAGATCATATGCAGTAGATTTACTAGGAGGTGGTTATCTTGTACGAAATAGAAGACATTTAATAAAAGATGTGGATCAAATATCACCCTCTTTCACACGAACGTCTTTTCCATACGATGATATCACCGCGCAGAATGATCAAAGTGACACCCACGACAGCACACAATCTACTCCTACGAATACAGATAATCAATATGTTACTCGGTTTGGCAGAATGGTGAGACCGCCTGAGAGGTGGGGCTACTAGTGCAGCAAAAGAAGCTTCCAACCAATGTTACATTAAATACTAAATATATAATCACTAAAAACATAAATGCATAATAAAAAAAAAAGAACAACAAAATAAAACAAAAACATATATTATATTGTATATTTATTTTTGTAAATGTTATAATACTATTAAATAATAATAACTACTTCTTAATGTTATTGTATAATTAACAACTAGTCCTCGTACTTTGTATGAACCTAAGTAATGTCAGGCACTAGTCTATGATTTCAAATAAACAAATATGTATTTAGTGAAAATAAAACTCAAATGGCTTTGTCCAAACAAAGTGCACAGTTATTAGATAATTTCAAATCCAGTTAACTCAATTAAGATGTAATTACACTTCGATAAATAAATAAAGAACAGTGCCAATGTCATGTATTTAAACCATATCAGTTCTGTGTATTGTATAAGCCAATAAGTGAAAAACATATTATTGAATAACCCACTGTTCTATTATTATTACTTTTTTTTAAAAGGGGGGTTGTCGGTAGATTGATATACTTAGTACTAAGTAACATTTAGGATATAAGTGCATGATGAGGGTACATGAATATAGCTTGAGAAAAGAACCAATAAAGCAGTCTTGATCTGAACGCCTTGTTTGATTGTCGAATCCTATGCACCCGCTCAACAGGCCCCACATTTGCCTGACTCACCCCCGATCTAGTGAAATAAGTTTCAGACCGACAACCACAATACTTGACGTACTGTTTCCTGTTTTTCATATAGCTCGTAAAGAATTGGAGCAATTTTGTAGAGCAGCCGACTCTCGCCAACTTCGATAATAAGACATCATTATCCACTAGGTCAAATGTCTTCCTAAAACGAAAGCAGGTGGTATCCACTTGCGCCCCCGCGCCGAGATGAGGAACCAGTTACATCATAACGTTTAAAAGGTTGGTGGTTGTACTTACTAAGTGCAACACGGAAACCATGTTGTGCGTCTGACAGTTACGAAGCCACCTGTCTTGAACATTCTGCTGAAAGGCAGATTCAAATACTAGCTCCTCCGTCACCCCCTT
Organism: Mythimna pallens; assembly: GCA_961205895.1. Classification (NCBI taxonomy): domain Eukaryota; kingdom Metazoa; phylum Arthropoda; class Insecta; order Lepidoptera; family Noctuidae; genus Mythimna; species Mythimna pallens. The sequence continues at coordinate 7,090,821 of OY540824.1, forward strand.
TTAGTATGGGAATCATACGGGTGACCTTCCAACGTTCCGGAAAATAGGAATTACCTCGACACCGGTTAAAAATGTGTATGAGTGGCTCCGCAAATACCGATCGCCAATACGAGACAATCTCGTAATAAAAATGCAGGAATCCTGTCCGAGTCAGCTGTGCGCTTGGGGCTTGAGATGTGCCAGTGCAGCCTGCACCTGCGCGAGCGTCAGCTGTGAGACAGGCGCGCGCGCACTGTTTGCGCCACCGGCTTCCACCGCTTCACTCAAAAAATCACCAATATTTCTTCAGTTGCCCTTTGCGTTCCAGGACCACGGTAAATCTTTTAAACAATATCGCAACCATGGCAGGTATCGGCTCTAGCGGATCCCGTCGTCATAGACCACCTTTGGAATAACGAGTAGTTTATTCAGCAGTTATTGTAGCTTAAAGCATAACATAATCAGACTTATAATGTTACCCCTTTCCACTGCTCAGGCCTCCTCTCTAGAAGAAGCAATGGGCCGTAATCCACCTCACGGGAGCAATGCGGATTACTGGAAGTAACATGTCTTCAAATTGAGGATGTACATTATGTAAAGTCTATAAACGAGATAAGTAACCACGGTTATCAGATATAGTAGATGTTTTCATGGAATCCGAGGTCGGGTAGGGTCAGGCCCTATGGTCATTTATCTCCTTCCTTTCCTTTTCCTCCTTTGTTTTACATGTACATTCAATGTACATGTAAAACAAAAATAGTATATGCAAGTAGTCTTGTTAGAAGCTTCGAGGCAATTGCTCTGGGTTTGGGATATAGGTATTTATCCTCATTCGCAATGTTTATTTAAGAATAACAAAAACAAAAAAAATTACAAATTAACCCAACGGTAAGAAAACAAAGGAACCCAAGGATAACTTTGTTTATTGTTCTAAATCACATTTAGAAAAGTAAAAAAATATTTCTTTTCCCCTTTGTTTACCAACACTTGCTAGTCGGAAAATTTTTCCCCACGTCGTGTCGAAACTCGTCGGTCCGTTGTTATATTTTAAGAATAATTTCTCTCACATTATGAGAAGCCTTAAAAATGAGAGGGTTGCTCCCCAAATTTTAAAGTTTCACAAGTATTCCTTTAGCTTCAGTGTTTTTAGTTTCTTTACCTTCACGTGGCCAACAATTTTTCCTGCGAGTGCGTACATGTAAAGTTTCCGTAATATTTTTTTCATAACAAGGAATCACGTTTCTGCTACCGTAAAACTGTCGGTCATTGGCGTAGCAACCACGTGGCTAGGCGTGGCAATGGCCCAGGGCCCCCAAGCTTGGGGCCCCCCCAAAACCTGATTTACAAACCTCTTATTGAACTAATGAAACATTTTCCCACCTTCGAAATTCAAATAAAAGAGGTTACAACATTAATTTTGGCAACTCGTTTTAGGCAATAAAAGTCTGATACTCCCTCTCGCTCCAACCAGAGCAGGAGAAGTTATTTGATGATTTCCTACGTAAAAAGAGAGGCCTCAGTATTGTTTTGCCTTACGGTCGCGCGGCCTTTGGTCACCTAGCTACGCAACTGCCGTCGGTGTTAACTTAAAATACAGTCAACTACCACACAGACAAATAACACACACACGTGTCTGTGGTCTGTGTGGTACACAAATACAATAATTTTGATAACAATTTATCACTGATTTCCGTTTCTCTGTTTTTTTGTTAAAGATAGTCTAGATATATATACGAAGAAACTGACTGACTGACATATAAACGCACAGCCGAAACTACTGGGACTAGGATTATGGAATTTTGCGTAAGGTTTTCTTTTATGACGTAGGTGAGCACTAAGAAGGGGTTTTTGGAAATGCAACTTCTAAGGGAGTGAAAATAACGAGAGAAAGAGAGGTTACAGACATAACCCGAAGAATCGCCAAACTTAAGTGGCATGGGCAGGGCACATAGCTCGCAGAACAGATGGTCATGGGGACGAAAGGTTCTGGAATGGCGACCACGTACCGGAAGACTCAGCGTTGGAAGGCCTCCCACAAGGTGGACCGATGACCTGGTGAGGTTGCGGGAATCCGATGGATGCGAGACGCACAGAACCGGTCATTGTGGCGACATTAGGGGGAGGCCTATGTCCAACAGTGGACGTCTTTCGGCTGAAATGATGATGATGATGATGATGAAAAGAGAAAATTAAGTTGCATGCATAATCTCTTTCCGCCTACTTGACAGCACAAGTAGTAACCTAAGCAAATAATTAAGGTTTTCATTATTTTTTTTCTGATGAACTAGATTGTATAAGAAGGAAGACTCTTATTGCTTGGGTTTTAATAAAAATAAAAACTATCAATATAAGTTTTTCAAAACTACAATTACGAGGGCAGTTTGAGGTGTGTTAAAGTTTTTATTAAAACTTTCTTGCGAACATAGTCACAGGTAAAGTGCTAGTTTATGTTTAAATTAGCTTCTGCCAGCAGCTTCGCCCGTATGAAAGTCGGTTTCTTCATACAAACTTTGGACCCCTGTATCATTCCATTAGGGAGTGAATTTTGAAAAGACCTCTCTTAGTGCTCGCCTACGTCTTAAAAGGAGACATTGTGCAAAATTTCTCTTCTTCTTAGTCCTGGTAGTGTCGGCTATGCGTTGATATGTCAGTCAGTCAGTTTCTCCTTTTATATATTAGGGTGACTGGCAATTAGTGTACGATACTTAAACACGTGATTGATCATGATAACAAACGATTTTTATTATGGGAGCAAAGCCAAAATCGCAAAAAAAAAATCAGCTGTTCAATACATTAGGCCAACATAAATTTACTGAACAGCTGATTTTTTTTCACGATTTCAGGTTTGTTACCATAGTATATATTGGTTATCATGAGCTCAATCACGTGTTTAAGTATCGTACACTAATTGCCACTCACCCGATACATATAGATAGATGAAGGGAAAGATTTTGGTTTTTTTGTTTGTTTGAACGCGCAAAATCTCTGGAATTAACAGTGGGATTGGGAGAAATCTTTCTATGTGGGATAGTCAAAGTTGTGATAAATAGTATTGGTTATAAAGTATGTTGCTGTGCCCACACAGGGCATTGATGCATAGCTTTAAGCCTAGCCAGTTTGTACCAGCTTACCAACATTGTTGAAGCAAATAAACGAATACATCAATAACGGTACGACCCAGAGAAGGTTATTACTTATAACCAAAGGCGCGGGTGAAACCGTAGAGGCTCAAGATATATGTAAATAATAGAAAAAACAAAATAGTAGTAATACTTATTTTTAATTATGTTTGTCCTGTATTTTTGTTTATGTGGTGTACAATGAAGAATATAATAAATAAATAAATAATAGAATAACAGTAAGTTTTTTATTGGATTTACTTTGGAAACTGATAATAAGTAACAAAATAAGTAATAATATTACATATTGATACAAGTGGAGAAATTTAGTTATTGCGACTGAGGCGGAATTCACCCGAACCTTGGCGAGGGTGTTAGGGAGCCGAGGGCTGCAGTTTATCAAATGACGTTTTTCAATATACGTATGAAGCCATAAATTAAGGGATTGATGTGCGTATCGCCTAGCTTAATACAATATAATTTTGTAATAAAACTGTGGTGGGGGCGGGCACGCGCACTTTTCCGCACTAGTGCGAAAAACCGTCAATATCGTGCCTAAAAGCGGTGCGATAAGAACGGGTTTGAAAAATAAATTTTACAACAGCTACGTAATCAGTCAAATAGACAGCGATTGTTTATCAAAGTCAACAATAACAGAGGAGAATCCTTGCGGTTTATCAGCTGTTCTCCACAGAAATCATAAATACCTATGAGATAATCAGTTGCTTGATTACCTTTGTTATCGAAACATGTCTAACGTTCGGCCGTTGATAACAACTTACTAACAAATATCTATTGAATTGGTTACTGAATTACTGGGTTATTTTTGGAATTTTTGGACATTTATTGTTGTCCGATTTTCAATGTGTTGAAATTCACATGTGGAGAATTTAGTAAGGTTACTTGTGTTTTGAATTGTGTGGTGCCTTTAAGTGTCAGTACTATAATATTATGTTGAAAACGGATATTATTTTAGTTGTCAATTTAGGTCGTGTCAAGTGATTGTGACCGCCATGAGTTATTACGAGGGCAGATACGGTACATCTCGATGTAAAAAACCTAAAGTGTTGGTAAGTTGACACTTTTCATTTTCAATTCAAATTCTTATGTTTTGTCAACAAAGAAAGAAAGATGTAGGTACCATTACCATTTATTTTTGTTCAGTATTATTCCCCGTTCGTGTGCGTATTTCAGTGACACCTGTGCAATCTAGGTGCACATATGCAATTGTCTCCTCCCCATCCAAGGTCTGCACAGGGGACTGTCTCTGATGCCTATTGTGTGGAGGTGCTTATTTAGTGTGCAGTGTCCGGTGATGGTCCCCGCGACCAGGCGCAAGCTCCCTCTATCCAGTCTCGTGAGTTTTTTGGTGAGGGCTTTATTGAGGTGTGGCATGGCCCTTGGACTGCCTGCATTGTGGTGTCGAGGACCACCAGCGCTCTGCTTGTATATGTGTGTGTTCACGTAGCCAAGTACGCAGCTGACCAAAGGGGCCCAGCATAATGGGGTCGGGGCTGAAGCTCAACGCTACAGATCCTCTCCTGGCCAGTTCGTCCGCCGCGTCGTTGCCCATTGAGCCGCTATGACCTTTAATACACTGTAGTGTCACAATGTTGTTTTTCAGCACTATGACTCTTTCCATTGCAGAGTGGCATTCTTGTATAATACTCGAGGTGGTAGAGTTTTTGCCTAGGGATTGTAAGACTGAGGCACTATCGAAGAGCATCCGAATGTGTGTGTCCGTTACATGCTTAGTTTCTATGGCGTGGGCCGCTAAGATTGTACCAACACATTCTGCCTGATAGGCGGTGTTGAATTTTCCTATCGTTCTGGTTATTCTGATGTTGAGGTCATTGGAGAAGACTCCAACTCCCGTTCCAGTATCTGTCCTTGATCCATCCGTGTAGACCCTCAGTACAGCTGGGCTTGAGTAGTCGTACACTTCCTCTGTTAATTGAATGTTGAATCACACACACTGTTTCGTTACAATGGCGTGACGTCATAGGCTTTGCTAAATGTCATAAGCTTTGCTAAGCGTCATAGGCTTTGGTAAGCGTCACATCCTTTTCGCTATTCGTCATCGCGTCCTTGTTAATTTTTGTTTAATTTTTTTATTTGGAGTATTTTTGACCTGGATAATAAGTTCTTTAAGCCACCGCCCTTGTTAAAGACTAGCTAGCTAGTCTAGCTAGGATTATATCAACACATTCAACCTGATAGATAGTGTTGAATTTTCCTAACGCTCTAGGTATACTGATAATGAGGTCATTGGAGAAGACTGTAACTCTCGTGCCAGTGTCAGTGTCTCAGTGCCAGTCTCGTGTCTTAGATCCATTCGTGTAGACCCTTAGTCCCTGAGCCTTAGTAGTCGTACACTTCTTCTGTTAATTGAATGTTGAAATGTTTTTGGAAATGATACGCCTTTGAAGCTTTGTCGCTAGGTGCTGCCATCCAGGGCTGTCGTTAGATAGCGTCTTCCTTGTTTGATTCTGGAATCTTTACTCAGCGTGCCCGATACGCTAAGCTTGAAAGCTGCTGAGGCCGCCTCCTCCTGCACTATTAGATGTAGTGGAGGCAGTCCCAACATTGCTTGCAGGTCAGCCGTGGTTCTCATGCTACTAGTGATTGCTACGCAATTGTTTAAACAATGGTGATTGGCCGAGGCTGGGTTCACGTGTAAACGCACCATTACACTTTACATGCAGGTCATTCAGAAACTAACCTTGACCAATGCTCAAGGTTGAGTTTAGATTCAAGTAATTTGTTAAGATTAATATCATAGTGACACTATTAATTGTATTAAAGGTATACATATTTATCATTTTGTCGAAACCAAGTATTTCTGAATTACATTTTAGGAGTTAAAAAGGTGTTAAACCATAATTATATGACAAAGTAGCTGAGCTGGCGAACTTCGTACCGCCTAACAGACAATCCATGTAGTGATTAATTTTTAATTATACTTATTTACCGAATGACTGAATAATTGAGACCAATGTATTTGACTGGCCTGTTGGTCTAGTGGTTAGTGGCCCTTACTGATATGCCGGAGGTCGTGGGTACGATTCCCACCCAGGAAAAATGTTTGTGTGATGAGTACAATAATTTGTTCTGTGTCTAAATGTAATTTATCTATATTATGTATGTATTTAGAAATATTTAAGTATGTCTATCAGTTGATTAGTACTCATAACACAAGCTCTGCTTAGCTTGGGACTAGACGGCGTTGTGTCGTTGTTGTGAATATTATTCTTATATTATATTATTATTTATTTTTTTATTGATGTTTTCTGATATTTTAATTCTTGTTATAGAAAAATAGAGCCAGATTTACAGTCAAAATGTATTGTAGTAATGGATAATTGGTCATACCACTGCACATAAATAATCAATGTAACAACAGGCTATACAAAGGCAGAGCTCCATCAAAGGGTGGCTTTGTTGATAACTGTTAGACAAAACCGCAATTATACGAATTCATAAAAAAGCACAAAGGAGACCCACAGTATGAAATTATAGAATCACTTTTAAATCAACATGGACACGAGGTCAGGCGTGTACCGCCGTACCACTGCGATTTGAAGCCCATTGAGAAGATCTGAGCAGTTAAAGAGTGGTGCATTGTAGAGAATAATGTTGATCAAGCTTCTAGCGAAATAACCTCAACTACTAAGTATGACTGAATGTATATCTACATGACAACAAAATTGTTATACAAAGCACAGGTCCGATCGTGTGTGGAGTACTGCAGTCACATATGGGCTGGTGCTGCAAAATGCCATCTAGCAGCTTTGGACTCAGTGAAAGGCGTGCGAAGAGGCTAGTTGGTTTGGTTAAGTCCAATCTACAAAGTCTCGAGCACAGGCGCAGGGTAGCCAGCCTATCGGTATTTTACAGGTTGCATTTTTGAGACTGTGCGCGGGAATTGCATGACTTGATTCCGCCATCTCCTTTCTACCATCGGACAATCCGACGTACGGCGAGTATCCACCCTTACGTTGTTGAAACTTCAACGGTCCGAACTAAGCGATTTGCTTCGTCGTTTATACCGCGTACATCGAGGGACTGCAACAATTTGCTTGCTGCGGTCTTCCCGTCCAACTATAATTTAGGTGCCTGCAAGGCTAGAGTGAATAGGCTCTTAATAAACTAGTGCGCCTTACCATTAATGATTGCATCACTGCTTTCCATCAGGTGGGATCGCAGTCAAGCACTGGTTTATATCGAATAAAAAAAAATAGAGGACAAATATTTTGAATCCGATAATGGATCTCGAAACAGACAAATTGACAATGGACCCATCCGACTCTTCAGATAAATCATTAATATGGTTAAGTTCGCTCTGAAAAACCGACCAAAACCCTAACTGTAATTGTTTTATTTTTTGTTACCAATTGTATACCGATAGAGTGACATATTCGCACTAGCAATTACAAACTTCTCATGATTTTTTATATATTTTTTTTTGTAGGATGAAATCTCTGAAAGTACTGGTTCGATTGCTAATTTTTTTTTTATACCGATGGAAAGCTGCTTTATTCCTGAGTGTTATAGACTATATTTTATGTGCGCGCAAGCCGCGGGCAAAAAGAAAGAACAAAAAACGTTTTATTTGCCGGAAAATGCGCAAACTTAAAACTAACATATTGCAAACATTTTGCATGACAAAAACATAATTAAAAATAACAAATATGCGCCACGTCCAAGCAAAACGGCCGTACGCTCAGCATAATGCCGTGTCCACACGCAAAAATGCGACGAGTCCACAGCGCTTGTTTACAGCGTGGGCCGGTGACGTTATCGCCTAACAGACGTCGGCAACGGCATTGTGTACCAATAGATTTGAGTAAAATAAATTTTTAGGACAAAGTCATAAATGGAAATAACAGTAATAAATAAATAGTGAGGAAATACAATTATCTACATACGTATAAAGTGGCAACATTACGCCACGTCTTTAACAAGGGCGGTGCCTTAAAGAATTTAGTATCCAGGTTAAAAATACTCCAAATAAAAAAAATGAACAGAAATGAACTAGGACGCGATGACGTATAGCTAAAAGGATGTGATGCTTAGCAAAGCCTATGACGCTTAGCAAAGCCTATGACGTCACGCTATTGTGACGAAACAGTGTGTGTGATTCAACATTCAATTAACAGAGGAAGTGTACGACTACTCAGGCCCAGCGGAACTGAGGGTCTACACGAATGGATCAAAGACAGATACTAGCACGGGAGTTGGAAACTTCTCCAATGACCTCAACATCAGAATAACCAGAACGATAGGAAAATTCAACACCGTCTATCAGGCAGAATGTGTTGGTATAATCCTAGCGGCCCACGCCATAGAAACTAGGAATGTAACGGATACACACATTCGGCTACACTCTGATAGTGCCTCAGTCCTACAATCCCTAGGAAAAAACTCTACCACCTCAAGAATTACTGCCGGTAGCTTGGATCCTGTTCTCGATACCGGTTTAACACTATTTTTTTTTAAATGTTTTTTAAAGTAATACACTATAAATGGGGATCTACCATAATCGCCACGCTTGGCAAGCGGGTTGGCGATCGTAGTGTGGTTGTCGCAATGCACAGAAAATGAAAACCAATTGGGGAGGCCTATGTCCAACAGTGGACGTCTTTTGGATGAAATGATGAAATGACATCATAAATATTCGTTGTAACATTAATCAATTACACGGTGATTAAATATTGCAGTAGCCGCCTAATAAGCATAATAAAACATTAAATAGCTCATTAAAACACAGTTGAAGCAGAATTTGACGTTCGCTTGTAAATACAAAATTAATCACAAATCGGCAGGTGCGTGGAAATACGATCACAAGGCATTCTTCTATCGAAATTTCTCTTTAAATGTAGGTACTGGTATTTATAATCTGGGATCCGAATGCATACATTCAGCTTTAGAATTAAAAAAATATGTTTTGACAAATAAATGAAAAAAAAAAATGGTTTTTTAATTTATTCTGATATATTACTGTAGCGCAGATCGTTTATAGCTAAAATATTAGCATCATGGGGCAGTCGGGTAATATAATGTACAATTACGTGTAAAAAGTTGTAGCAAGCCAGTAGCGTCTCTTGCTACGCCAATGTCTACGACCTGGCTATGCCGTAGCCGCGTAGCCTTCTTCTTAGGGCCGAAGTTTTGTCTATGACCTGGTTACGCCGTAGCCTGCCGTAGCCGCGTAGCCTTCTTCTTAGGGCCGAAGCTTTGTTTAAGGTTAAGTAGAGTATATAGTATTGGAATAGTCAAAAACCTATCATCTGGTGGTATCAAAAACATTTATGTTTGTGATTGGTTGACGAGAAAAGACCAGTCAACCAAATCAAATCTGGCGACAAATGAAAATCGCTCTGTTATTAATCAAAACTGCATTAAAACCTGTTGTTCATGGATTCGAAACCTGGTAGGCGCTTTATTTTATATAATTTATTTCACCAGCGCTCTAAAAACGGTGAAGGAAAACATCGAGAGGGAACCGGTCAGTAGGGTATGCCGGGAACACGAACCTAAAATTCGGAGACATGTGACATCCACCAACTTACACTGGCCTGTGTGGTGGATTACGGCTCGTTCCCTTTTATAGAATCGGGTCCTGAGCCCGAGCAGTGAGAACATTATAAGGCAGATTATGCTTGATACCAATTATGAATATAATCCTTGATAAGTGAGTTATATAAGTACCTATTAAAATTTGATCGATGACCATATTTAATCTCGCCCAATACTCAATCGACAGTCAAACTAATTACGATAAATGATAATTTATTTGATATGTAAATATGTTAAAAATAACATTTTATAAGTCAACTGCTTATGTCACTTTAAATTAGGCCGGATTAGCTTATTCTTAGCTGACTATCCTGAGAAGAAACACCGAAACAAACTTAGAGGTTAAAGTCCATATTATCCTTATGACCAAATAACATGAAAGCTAAAGGCCCCTAAACGAGCTCTTATGATCAAATAATATGAGAACCGAAGGCCCCTAAACGAGCTCTTATGATCAAATAATATGAGAACCAAAGGCCCCTAAACGAGCTCTTATGATCAAATAATATGAGAACCAAAGGCCCCTAAACGAGCTCTTAATGCGATCCATATGACAACCTAAACTGAACTGTTAAAGGAAGGAGCTATAGAGGGTGTATAATGCAAATATAATGCAGGTCCGACCATGTGTGGAGGACTGCAGTCACATATGTGCTGGTGCTGCAAAATACCATCTAGCAAGTCCAATCTACAAAGCCTCGAGCACAAGCGCAGGGTAGCCAGCCTATCGGTATTTTACAGGTTGCATTTTGGTGAGTGTGCGCGGGAATTGTATGACTGATTTCGGCATCTCCTTTCTACCATCGGACAACACGACGTACGGCGAGTATCCACCCTTACGTTGTTGAAATTTCAACGGTCCTGACTAAGCGTTTCGCTTCGTCGTTTATACCGCGTACATCGAATGACTGTAACAATTTGCCGGCTGCGGTCTTCCTATCCAACTATAATTTAGGTGTCTTCAAGCCTAGAGTGAATAGGCTCTTAATAAACTAGTGCGCCTCACCATCAATGATCGCTTCACTTCTTAGCATCAGGAGGGATCTCAGTCAAGCACTGGTTCATATCAATTTATAAAAAAAGAGCCAAGTATATATAGATATACCTCCTCCTGACTCCTGAGGGCCTAGGTAGGTAACGGTTCCTAAACCTGGGCCCTCAGGAGTTTAACGAGTTTACCATCAAATCGAAAATAAGAAAAAGGTTAAGGTTTGAGGGAATCTTTGAAAAAAATCGTCATACAGATTTGAGTTTGCATGAAGTCGAACTCAGAACTTTAGGGAGCTTAACGATCCGACGGACAGTACTACTAAAGCAAGAACATTTAGGTAGGCCGTATAATAAGGTACAGATGCTAATTTTCGTCCCTTTCCTCTTTTTATACACCAGCAGCCGTTTTTAACATTTTCAAAAATTGCCAGTTTATAAGTAAATTACTATTTTTTCTTTTAAGTTCACACCGTCTTACACGGGCCATGGACCAAAGAACGAACACTTGCTAATATAGCGCATCCCTAGATACAGGTTTACCGCTATGTACTTTTTTTATATTAACTGTTCTAGATACTAAGACGGTAATTTATGGTTGTGTTCCAAATAAAAGTTATTATTAAATGTATCAGTATATTTCGGAACCTTGAGGTCTCAGACCTTTCGAGGGCGTACGTGGAGCCGACACCAACTCGCAGAGGCCCTTTATTTACTTTTAATGGAATGTGATACCAACCGACGATTATCCCTGTACGCGCTATGCTAGTGCATAGCATAGCATATTCAGCCTTTTAAGGTTCCCATTGCTGGGACTCAGGCCTCCTCTCTGTAGGAGAGGGAATAGGCCGTAATCCAGCAGGCGGGCGAAGTGTGGGTTGGTGGATGTGACATGTCTTCGAATTATTCTAGTGCACTCAAGGACAACCCCCGGTTGGTGAAAAACTATTGCAACATATGAAAAACAAAGACCATAAGGTTTTTGAAATCTTAAGTGGACTGATTACCAGGAACTATGTTAAGACTACGGCCCCTGCCTGAAAAATATTTTTAATATCCATCGATAAAAAGACAGGGAGTGACTTGCACACTTAATAAATGGGCCCCCAAAAATGGCCGCTAGCACGAAGTGACGTAGCAACAAGATGGCGTAGCATCAAGATGGCGTAGCATCATGATGGCGTAGCAACAAAATGGCAACATATCCTGAGGTGCTTGAGGAGTGGAGAGGTATACCACGGCTATCAGGACAATCCCAGAAGTACGGTCAAGATCCCTACCAGCACCTTACTAGATTATACATCCTTCTCACGAGCACGTTTGCTCTTGCGAATCTTCACTCAAGCCAGCCCATATAAAATAAAGGAAGGCGGAGATGAAGAACAAAAATTTCCCCAGAAGTTTGGGTCCGTAATGTCGCTAATGCCAAACAGTTCGCCACAAAATTGCCCGGCGGATTATTATTAAATTACTAATACTACAGTGCAAATTAAAAACTCAACGCAAAAAAACTTAATTATAAAAAAGAAATGTTAAATGCATGATTGTCCCTGTAATATTCATGAATAAGAAAATATTATGTATCTTTAGTTAGTGTATATAAACACAATTACTAATGTAGTATATTTCCTGGTTACTGGAGGACGTCATATATAGTTTAAATCATTTAATAATTTCAATCGTACAGCGCTTACATGTTGGCTAGTTTGATTGTTCAATTATTGTTTCCTAGTTGTGGTGCATTTCTGTATTTAATGTTTATTGTTAAATATAAAAGGATTTCAGCAGGGAGCATTAAGGAGCAGTTAACAAAAGGCAAAATTAGATGTTATTTACGTAGTATGGAAAATACTACCACAAATCTAAATTCCCAATACCGTCCCCAGGAAATTATAATAATTTAGGTTTTCTGAATCATTTACATATTGAGATATAGGTATTATTCTTATACAACAAGAAAAATTAACATTATAAACCTTACCTATAAAATGAAAAACAAAAATTAAAGGGCAAATGTATTTAAAGTATAATATGTAAATATGAACCCTAACACCTAAAGAAATAGTAAGAATTAAAATTACTGGAAGAATACAGAAAATTATGAAAATGTGTATAATAACTTGACATAAATAACGTGACCAACGACGCGTGAGAAACCGCAGGAGAGTAGCTAGTAAAAAATAAAATAGTTTATAACTTACCAGAATATCAAAGCGGCTTGAAACTGTAGGAGAGTGCAGTGTCAAAGCAAGAAGCTAAGTGATGTCCCGTTGACCGTCGGCTTACGTCGCGTCGAAGACACTGGTTCAAAAATATGGGTCGGTAATCGGACCACGATGGCACGAGTGCAGACTCTAACTGAAGTAAGCTGACGAATGAAAGCTTGCCCTTTCCTAACGGGCTATTTATGGTATTTATTTTACGCAAGCGAAGAAGCTTCGAGAATTTCGGGGCGAACTTCGTACCGCTTAATAGTAAGGATAACGCCATCTACTGGCATTACCAGAAGACATTTTAAAATGACATTTTAATTAGAGATGGCGTTGTTTTCGATTTTTTTTTTCGTAAGTTTTTCCACTTTCCCACCGTTTATATTTTTCCTGGACTATAACAAATATTTTAAGACCAAAATTAGCCAAATCGGTCAAGCCGTTCTCGAGTTTTAGCGAAACTAAAGAACTGCTATTCAATAGACTAGCTGACCCGGCGAACTTCGTACCGTAGTCATTGAATGTTGTGTTAGCTAAACTGTCAAAAGATCATAACATAACAGCATAATTCATTTTAAAATGACCTTTTAATTAGAGATGGCGTTGTAAACGATTTTTTTTCCGTAAGGTTTTAAACCTTCCCTGGACTATCACGAATATTTCGAATATTTCCGATTCGGCTAATTTCCATCCCATTCCATCTCAACCACAAAGACACGGCGATGCTCCGGCCGAACGGGGTACGTCTCCACCGTATGCTCGACCGTGTCTTTCGGGCTGTCTGCACAATGGTGCGGGAGTTTCTTCCGCTTGAATTCTGAACAGGAACCTCCCGAACTTATCATGACCGGACCTGTGTGATGCGGAACGTGAGGACGCCTCTTCTGCCACTCCTCAAAGAGGGAACTTCCTGCCGCAATCGAGGACGAGTTCTAAGAACTAGTTTCGCTTCGAACCAACTTCAATGAAACTTAGTATATGAGTAGACTATGTCCTGGACTAGCACATAGGATACTTTTTTATCCTGGGAGATATATTTGAAGTGGACAAAAATGTAAATGTTCAAATAAGCAAAAATTTTGCCTATGCATAACTATTGTATATATTAGTTTTACAGCCTATATACATTACTAGCTGTCCCCATGGTTTCGCCCGCGTCCTTGGTTATTACTCCACTCCTATAAGTCATAGCGTAATGTTATATAGCTTAAGGTCTTGCTCTATAAATCTATAAATGGGCTATCCAAGATTGAAAGATTTTTTCGATTCGAACGAGTAGGTAGTAGGTCTCAGGGATACTAATTGATCTATTGTAATCCTAATTTTTTTTTATTGAAAGAAAGAAAGAAATCACGTTTATTCGTACCTCGCACATACAGTTGAAATACAAAAAAAAATTAAAGTATGAAAAGAATAACTTTAAAATCTGTGCAAGGCCAAAAGGGCGCCTAACTCAGCATAATTATGCTGCCTTAATAAAATGTTTAATAACGCAGCGCTGGTATTCTGCTAGGGCCCGCGGTGAAGTGGCCCTGACTGCTATGCCGGAGGTCGTGGGTTCGATTCCCACCCAGGACAAATGTTTGTGTGATGAGCACGATCATTTGTTCTGTGTCTGGGTGTAATTTATCTATAAAATGTATGTATTTAGAATTATTTAAGTATATTTATCAGTTTTCCAGTACTCATAACACAAGCTTTGCTTAGCTTGGGATTAGACGGCGTTGTGTTATAGTTGTGTGAATATTATTCTACTATATCAAAATCACCATTTTTTACATACAACAATTTGTTACCATAGTTACTTGCTAAAGCCACTATAACTGAAACTTCGTAGTAGGGCATCCTTCCTACCTGTGTAGAGGACGTGCACTGACCAACTTATCGCTTTTATAAAATGACGAAAGCGTGGCAGCCACGGGCTTTTACTTAATGTTTGATCTAATTACGTAGGTGTAGAAATCCTAGTGAACATGGTCTGTTCAAATACCTAGTTATCGCGCTTTTTACTAAAGGAAGGTAAATATTTGTAAGCTCGTCTGTTGTTTCAACACGTAATGAGTGTCCATGTAATAAATAAGGTAAATATGTATCGTTTGTAAATATTAGATAGTAACTAGACATAAATTTGTTATATAAAGCAGTGCTTGACTGCGATCCCACCGATTTTACTTAATTAATATTTGTATGCTACTTTGTGACAGAACACAGAGACACTAATATAATACGATTGTAACAACTAAATTGTACCTGTCTATAGAAATAAACTTTTTGTATTTGTATTTGTACCCTTTTTAAAACACTATGTTAAGGATTTGTGGAAACATTTTTTTATAAAAGTGAAGAAAATCATCTAATGATATTCCGCGCTCTTGGGCGGATCGGGAGATGGTGTCAGACTTTTAGTGACTAAAATCTCACTCCTGTTCCTTCGTTGCCTTTCGTACCAGGGCAGAGTCTTCCTTTCAGAATCAGACCCTTGGAACCAGTAGGCTTCGAAAATACTATGTTGAGGATTTGTAGACATATTTTTTAAAACAATATGTTAAGGATTTGTGGACACATTATTTACTTTGGTTTTTTTATAAATTAATTCTTAAAAGATACGTAATACGTCTCTCATTAAAATCATATTTGCATATTCCGTAACAAACCCCTTTCGACTAATCTTGCCAGGGCCATGGTTCTTATTCTTAAAAAAACAAATGAAATAGCCCTACTATTAAACTTTTTCCTCATTACCCTAGAGAATTACTCCTGTATCGTGTTTTTTTAGGTGGTAAATCATTCAATGACTTCTTTCGCTCTAGGGCGGTGCGCGAGGGCGTGTCAGACTTTTAGGACCGAAACTGCGTTAAGCGGACACCCGCGAAGAGCACCCGTCGCGTGATAAAGCGCGTGTGTCGTTTGCGACGGTCCCCGTCACGGAAACCGGATTATTACCTGCGTAGTGTCACTAGTTCAACTTTAACAGTGTGCATATAGTCGTGTTGATGGAGAACTTAATATTTATCTCGTGGCAAAAAAGGAGCGTGGGGCCCGGCTCCCCACGACGGATGCCCGTGCAGGGTGCACGGGCATCCGTCGGCCCAGCAACATTGCGCGCCGTCGGCGAATCGAGCTCAGTCTGGGCGGTTACCAGACGACCGGACCGCGAGCTACTTATTGCTCGCCGTCCACAAGCACAGTTCTGCCGTTCGCATAAGGAGGCGCCTCCTTTGCTAGCATTGCACTGCTTCGCAGTAGGAAGTAACCGCCTGCCATTCCTTCACGCTCCTGACCATTGCCTATGCCCAGCGCGAGAGGTCGTTACCGCCGATCGCTCCCACGAGGACAAAGCGGTGCTCCGCCCAAGCGGGGCACGCCTCTACCATATGCTCCACCGTGTTTCTGTATCATGTGTGCGTTTATCTTTCTCTCCGATACTAAGTATCTAATCAATTGTTTTCTGTTTGCTATTATAAATACATCCCTGTTTATTTACGAAAATCTCGTTTTAAATACTCATAACTCTTCAGTAAAGTTACATTCACATGACATCTAGACCCGGAACAACTATTTGTTAGGCCATAGGCTAAACAAATATTTGTTCATTTGCTTCGAGGGTCACGGTAACCCTATTGAACAATCCTCCACCCAGCGACTGCGGCGAGCAATAGGTAGCTCACAGTCCGATAATGAACAAACCCAGGAAGCTTGGTTTCACGTTCCTTTTTAACCGACTTCAAAAAGGAGGAGGTTCTATGTTCGGTTGAATGTAATTTTTTATGTATGATCACCGATTTCTCGGTCAATTGTGGACCGAATTTGTTTTTTTTTTTTTTTTTATTGAAATGTTATGCTTCCAAGTTGGTCCCATAGAAATATTGTTGTGATCTGATCATGAACTTCGAAGATATGGAACAGAACTCCTCATAGGATCACAGCAGAACTGTCGTAACAAGTAAAATTGCTTTATTTATACGTGTAGTCGATGACTGACTGAAAGAAGAGGGGGAATATATCGAACTGATCTAATGATGAAACCTGAAATTAGGTACTGGAACTCTGTAATAAATTAATTTAATCTAACCGTGTTTGGTATTATAAGAATTTTCATGAGATGCACTCTGGCTATAAGGTATGGCTGAGAGGTACTTTTTAGTGGTGGTATCATAACTAAAAAGTGTAAAATAATTTTCTTATGTAAAAAAAAATAAAACACTGATAAGTGCAAAATAACTTTAATTCCGGAAGTCAGTGTTAAATAACGAAGAGACAAAACTATTATAGACAGTTGTCAGTTGTATTTTTTTTTGTAAAAAGTATACAGGACAGTTCCCTCCGTATTTCCATATTTTTTAACACTAACAAAACCGTGTTTTCCTCTCGATCACTAATAAAGAACTGTGATCGATGTGTTTACCTTTGAACCAAGCCTGCGTGAAAATGATTACCCTTTCGTTACACCATGTCGGTTTTAAATTGGTTTGCAAATGTGATTAAAGGCGAATGCACACTTATCCGAGCCGAACGCGTCGAACGAATCGAAAGAAAAGAAGTTTAGAACTCTTTATAAGAAATTCTATGAAACTCCGCACACCTAACCGCGTGCGGACGGCGAGCAATGGGTATCCGACCGTCCGGTAACCGTCCGAACCGAGCCCAAATCGTCGACGGCGCGTATTGTTCCACGCGCGCCTCAGGGTGATGTCAGCAAATCGTAGGGCCCAGCAGGGTCGGCCTAATGGGGCCATGGGTAGTGTGAAAACGAAACCCGGGCTTTGGACGAAATCAACGAAGGAACAGGAGTGGGGTTTTAGTCAGTAAAAGTCTGACACTATCTCCCCCTCCGCCTAAGAGCGAGATTTGTCATTAGATGTTTTTTTTAACCTAACCGCGTCGAGTCGGCCGTCGATTCGTTCGACGCGGTCGGCTCGGCTAAGCGTGCGTTCACCTTAATATTGCGTCCGCGAGGGATTTTTGAATACAAAAATTGGATTTTAATTTACCTGGAAATGAAAGACAGAAACCATATTACTGTTCTTCGGAAAACTAATAAGGGCAACATTGTGTATTTTTTTTTATTCTTGATAGGTTCGCGCTTGACCGCTATCTCACCTGATGGATAGCGACGATGCGGTCGACGATGGAGCGCGCTTACCTAGAAGTAACCTATTCACTATTGACTTAAAGATTTCCCGATGACTACAACCATCAGGAAACACCGATTCCGGCAAGGAATTTTACCAAAACGTTTTGTGTGTGGGGCACTTATACTACTGTAAAAACTATATAAACTAGTGCACCCGACCATCGATGATTACATCACTGCTTACCATCAGGTGGGATCGCAGTCAAGCACTGGTTTATATCAATTAAAAAAAAAAAACTCCTGAGGCCCCAGGTAGGTTACGGTTCCTAAGCCGTAACCTACCCGGGGCCTCAGAAGTTTAACGAGTTTACCATCGAATCGAAAAGAAGAAGAAGAAGGTCAAGCCCCCCTAGCCAAGTTAAAATCGTATCGTTCGCGCTGAACGCTTCGAGTAGGCCACGCCTCCGATTCCTTTGTTCTGACGTCATGTCAACGCTCAGTCACGAGGTCCGAACAAAGGAATTGGAGACGGGGCTTACTCGAAGCGTTTGGCGTGAACGATACGATTGTAACTTGGCTAGGGGGGAAGGTTTGAGTGGACCTCAAGCACTGGTTTATACCAATTAAAAAAGGGAAAAGAAAAAGTGTTTGTTGATTATCTGTAAAAGCTTCTAAGAGCAGTGGTTCAGTTATGATGGCCCTAGCTTACAACTGTACGTCGTGGCTTTAAACCCAGGCAGACGCTTTACTTTATTTAATTTATTTCATCACCACTGCTCTCAAATGTAGGAAAACATCGTGTGGGAACCAAAATTCGAAGACATGTGACATCCACGAATCCACACTGGACCATCGTGGTTGGATTACAGCCCATTACCTCCTAGAAAGAAAATTTATAAGGCTGATTTTTTTGTATGCATAGTGCAACATGTTAAATAAAAAGAAATGATCTTGAAATCCAGGCACAATCGGATACAAACTGGTAATTTTAGTTATAATCATCAATATTTCTATGAAAACAATAACATTTACAAAGTATCTACTCGTATCTGGAATAGCTCTTTGAGGCGCCGATGTCCCCTTGTGGTTGGCATCGGTCGCCCGCCCAGCCTGCCTTCACGACGGCATGACGTGTGACATAAGAATAGACAATGTCGAGTGCATTCTAGGGATTATGCGATGTAGTGACTGTTTCATGATCACCATCATCATCATTTCTACTGAAAGATGTCCACAGTTGGACATAGGCCTCCCCCAAGTGTCGCCACAACAACCGGTCTTGTGCGTCTCGTATCCATCGCATTCCCACGACTCTCACCAGGTCATCCGTCAACCTTGTGGGAGGCCTTTCATCGCTGCATCTTCCCGTGCGCGTGATAATTTATAAAGATGATCTACTTCGTAAAAATCTTAAGTCCCCTCGGGCGTCCCGGGGGTATTATTATTACGTCATTGCGCGTTTTTACGTAAATCACCAAAAAAAAAATAATAATAATAAAAAAAAAACTATTTCTGGATTTTTATATGAACAACAAAAATATAGAAACCAAAATTTTCGGCAAAAAAAAAAATCGTACAAACGTGTACAAAACGACAATTAAGAGTTTTTCAAGGTCATTCAAGTTGTAAAGACGTATGTACAATCGGCGCTCGAGGGGATTCGGTCACTGAAAGACCATATACGGCCTATAACGCTGGATCTACTAGATCAAGCGGTGTTGAGGCAGAGGTGACTAACATAAGGTTATATCATGGACTAGCTTCTGCACACCGGCTTCGCCCGCGTAAAAGTAGGTTTCTCCAAACAAATTTTAGACACCAGTTTCATTCCCTTAGGAATTGAATTTTGAAAAATCCTTTCTTAGTGCTCATTTACGTCATAAATGGAAGCCTTGTGCAAAATTTCACGCTTCTAGGCCCAGTAGTTTTGGCTGTGCGTTGATATGTCAGTCAGTCAGTTTCTCCTTTTATATATATAGATAGATAGAAGATAGATAAAGGGTTTTCGAAAATCTACAGTTGGTAATAAAAGTTTGTAAGAATGTTTGAATTTTCTAATTATCATCGGAATCACCGTGTTGGCGCTTTACGCATTATTGCAAATCTTGTAATGGTAAAATGACTGGACCTAACTTTGGTTTATTTTCGTAAATATTCTTGATATTTACGCAGTAATTAATTAGAATTCAATAATTTTCATATATAATTCTAGAACATGTGCTGACTTTGTGATAACGCCATCTATTGCTGAAAAGCTTAACCCTCCCTAGGCTCACACTGAGGCTCTACCACGAACTCATAACGTAATCCATTTTAACGACCTAAACCGAAGTTTTAAAGGGATGGAGCTATATAGTGTAAAGCTCCATCACTCTTTTTCTCATGTAAAACTGAAGTTTGATGAACATATCATGGTAAAGCCCCTGGCCACCTACCGAGCGATAATTAAATTTATATAATTTATTTTGACTAATATTCGTGTGTTTGCTGTTTAAAGCTAGATGGCGTCACTGAGGCAAGGAATGAAAGTTTTTCTTTAGACATTACTCCTGATAGCCGCTCTATTGTACTCGTAACTATCCCTTTTAAATCTCTTTGGTGTTTTGTGATATATGATAAATGACATTTATTCTGTAAATAGGTTTAAGAAACACTTTTATACGTAAATATTTTTTTTCCTCGTTTTAATCTAGATGAGGCTGGTGTTTAATAGCTGACTACCCTGAGAAGAAACAGAAACAAACTCAGGGGTCAACGTCTCTTTGTAATGCTATCAATTTTATCCAAACACGAAATGAAATAAGTAACAAATTATTATTATTTAAACGGTCTTTTATTGAAAACTATCTTCTGCCAGCGGCTTCGCCCTCGTAAAAGTAGGTTTCCCCATACAAACTTTGGACCCCCGTTTCAACCCTTTAGGGGACAAATTTTGGAAAATCTTTTCTTAATGCTTGCCTACGTCATAAGAGGAAACCTTCTGCAAAATCTCAGTTTCTTAGTCCCAGTAGTTTCAGCTGTGCGTTGATATGTCAGTCAGTCAGTTACTCCTTTTATATACAGGGTTTCCAGTAAATAATGGATAACCTTGGTATATTTCAACTTATGGCCGTTCTGAAAAAAATGAGAAACCAAATATATCATAAGTATTATCTTTGATATCTTCTTTTTAGAGAAAAGTACTCGATATATCAATATTACAATCCTTTTATGTTTTTAACCGACTTCAAAAAGGAGGAGGTTATATGTTCGGTTGAATGTATGTTTTTTTTTATGTATATTCACCGATTTCTCGGTCAATTGTGGACCGATTTAGATTTTTTGTTTTTTAATTGAAAGGTTATGCTTCCGAGTTGGTCCCATAGAAATATTGTTATGATCTGATCATGATCTTCGAAGATATGGAACAGAACTCCTCATAGGATCACAGCAGAACCGTCGTAACAAGTAAAATTTCTGTGTTTATACGTGTAGTCGATGACTGACTGAAAGTAGAGGGGGAATATATCGAACTGATCTGATGACGAAGCCTGAAGTTAGGCACCGGAACTCTGTAATAAATTAATGTAATCTAACCGTGTTTGGGATTATAATAATTTTCATGAGATGCACTCTGGCTATAAGGTATCTGAGGTGTACTTTTTAGTGGTGGTACCATAACTAAAAAGTGTAAAATAAAAATCAAATAAAAATTTTCAGTGTTTTTTTTTCACTTTGAAGCCGGTTGTATTTTTTTTTGTAAAAGTTTTTTATAAATAAATATTTTGTCTGATTGCCTTGGCATTCGCTTGAAAACAAAATGTATCTATCTCAAAAGTAATACGTATTATCTATACTTATAATAAATCTATAAAAGTGAAAATTATGTACATTGAAAATATAAAAAAAATAAAATAAATGGCAGGGGTGTTACTAAAAATGTTTTTGTCTGTCTGTTTGTTCAAGCATCACGCAAAATCTACCAGTTCGATTACGATGAAGGCGAGCACTAAGAGAGGATTTTTCAAAATTCAGCCCCTAATGGGATGAAACGCGGGTCCAAAGTTTGTATGGAGAAACCTAATTTCACGCGGGCGAAGCCGCTGGCAGAAGCTAGTATTAAATAAGATCGTTTAGTCTCCGATTATTCGCGTGCCACGCTATGCGTGCCACGCTATGCGTTCTGCGCTTCGACTGCATGACAGGTCGTGGTGACCAAGGCTGTTGAAACTTCCCAAGAGTGGCAGCGATGAGGCGAACAGCAAGGAGCCCCTAGGCATAGGGCAACAGCTAGGCGGCAACTAGTATCGTCGAACAAGGTATATATTCGACGACGGCAGTGCATGAAGCCAAAGACCTGATTCTCAATTTCCCACAGCCAGCAGGTGCGCAGGCTCCGCAGTAATAACAGACTGATTAGACTGACTGACTGATTGATGCATTAGGTTTTCCTGAACTACTTTGTAGAGCGGCTCATCCCACCGTCTCTGGGAAGTTGAGTTGTCGGGCCGATTTGTATTCAGGCAAGCGAGTCTCCAGGCATCCATAGCCTCGGTGAAGCACGGTACTTCAAAAGGAATCAGTGTGGAAGTTAGTATGTTTCTGATTAAATTAATCAAGAACATTCTAACTTCCTAAATCAGCGCTGTGGCCCGAAGATATGAATTGCGGTAAACTAATACTGGTAATTTTGCGAAAATAAGGATAATAATAATGTAGATAATGTACTAAACGCTAAAAAATAATTTGGTAAATCTTAAGTACTGTCACGATTATGGAAGTCACAGTTATTATTAACTTGTGAACTGTCATGTTGCAATTTTTAATGTTTATGTTATGAAAAGTTTAGTTTTGAGGGATGTTCAATCAATAAAGATAGGAAGACGTCAGATAAATGTCGGGACGATAGTTTTTATAAAAAATATATATGAAAGTGCTTAAGTTAATACAGTAATAGTTAAATCAAAGCCTAAGCCTTTCATCGCGCCCCCAGCGTGACAAATTGTGGAGCGCTGTCGCGCCGTTTCTTAGTTTATGATTTCAGATATCAGTCTTGACAGTTCGAAAAAAGACTAATATAGTCGTACGGAACCTCTCGCAGATTCTCGCAAAGCGAAGAAATACAACGGATTACAAGTACGAGTGAGCTAGCGCAGCAGGCAAGGAATATACGCCTGGATATAAGAAAAGTTTTTTTTTTTTATATTATATAAATAAGTTGAAAAGGAGAGATAATGTTCTCAGGTGTAGACAAAGTGTGCTTCGAGGAATTTATCGCCGATTTTAGGCAGACCGCCAGGTCAAACGATTGGTTGGAGAGTGATTATGCTCTCATATTAGGGGGATACCTTCATGGTGCGGCAAACCACTTCTACAGATATACGTATCGTGAGGATATGGACTTCGCCAAGTTATGCAAGTTATTGAGAGAGGAGTTCCCATGCGAATGTTTTAATTGTAAAAAACGTGCAGCGACTCCAACATTAGAAATATATATTATTGAGGAGGACACCGCAGATTTGCTTGGAGAAGGCAGACCATCAAATATTTTAAATGAAGATGATAATGGTGATTTATGTTCTAGGATGATGATGGACGATCCACATACTGATGAGCAGAATGATGACAATGATGCCCAGAGCTGTATTGTACGCAGCTTAGTCGATGACGACTATGACGAGACAAGATTGGAGTGTACTGATGAAGTCAAAAACCCGGGTGTGTCTATTCCAATCATTTGTTCTCCCAGTTTATTTCCAGGATACCAACATTTGTCTTTTTTAGAATCGCAATGACATCAGGATGAACAAACAAACAAAAATCACATCGATAATGGTCACGATTGGCAAATTAATTACGAAATTCATAATAATGACACTGGACAGAGTTTTTTCCAGAGTGAAGCGGATGATATGGTCCAATATAGTACAAGAGATGACGTCCATTCTCTGTTGGTAACAACAAAATTAAATCATTTTAAATTTGATTTTATTTTACATGACAAATTTCATCGTCGAGCCACATGTCAACCAAAAAATGGTATGGCACCAAGGAAGTCCTTCCACTTTAAGTTGAATCGTCGTGCTTGAATTAAATATAAAAATTGTATGGCAAAAAAGGGTTTGGTTAGAAGAAAGTCCGTTCGTCACCTTCATTTTAAAATAAAATCTTTTTAATTACTTTATAAAACAAACATTTTTATTGAAATCTAATTTTATCTATATATCTAATTTATCTAATTTATAAAAAGAAATTAAACTTTATTTTTAGAAATTCTAAAATAAGTAGACGATACATTTTAAGAGTTTTGTAAATATTTTGGTTTTTGTTTTTGTTATCATGTGACTGCATTATTTTTGTGAGGTCAAGCAGGGCATGAATAATTAATCATTTCTTTTTGTTTCATGTTCGTTTTCAATGAACAGATCACCACGAATCACCGAAGAAAGAAGACAAGAAAACTGTGCGTTGAATAGTTTTTTTCTTTTCATCTATGTTTTTTTTTTATTATTCGATTAGGTAAATATGATCCAGTAGCAGTTTGAATTTGCAGTAGTCAAATTATTTTGGGAAACTGTGGTCCTTCTGTGTGGTTTTATAATTGAGGGGGAGTGGTGTATCAATCAATCAATGCTGATACCGTCTTTGCAGATAAGGCATAGCCTTCGCAAAGGGTGTCTACTTGACAACATTAGTTTAGCTGATGATTGAAGTCCCACAGTACAGTAATTATGACTACATGATTTTTTTTTAGTTTTTGAACATGTTCAATTTTTAGCGATGATAGAAATTTGCACAGTTCTGTGTTTTTCTTCTGTGATAAAGTCATAACCGTAAGAGTTGTAGTTTATATCTTGTCAGATCCCTTCTGGATAGATGTCAAATAGGACAATTATGGCTTTTTTGGAGTTTTTACCGCAGTGGGGTCTATGCATGACAACGTTGAATAGTCAGCGCAAAGTTAGCGCATAATAGTTTTGTAAATAGATTTTGAATTTTGCTTATCGTTCGTCATGACTTAGGTTCGCTCATAAAGAGACGACCACCACCTTGTAAATTACTTTCCTCCACAGGTAGGGACATCTGTGTTAGGTAATAGGTAGGTTATACGTAAACCTTAAGTTTGTTTTGGAATAGAATTGCTTTGCGATCTTCAGCATTTCTATTCGTAGGGGCATAGCTCATGTGACAACTATGGAGGTCACAGTTATTATTAACTTGCGAACTGGCATGTTGCAACTTTTAAGGTTTATGTTATGAAAAGTTTAGTTTTGAGGGATGTTCAATCAATAAAGATAGCAAGACGTCAGATAAATGTCGGGACGATATTTTTATAAAAAATATACATGAAGGTGCATAAGTTAATACAGTAATAGTCGAATCGAATATCCTTTTACCCATCCCATACCATTCCATACGTTTCCTTTATCCATTTTCTCTTTTTTGTTTTTTTTTATCCTTTTTTTTTTTTGGCCTTTTATTGCGCCCCAGCGTAACAGAACACCACTCTCTTTATCAATCTAGGGCATAGATCAGACAGAATAATAAAACCGTGGGGCACGTACAATTTTAATCACCAGTCAACCGCTCATATCATAATATATATGTTTATAATGTTCCCACTGCTGGGACTCAAGCCTCCTCTTTGGGAGAGGGAATGGGCCGTAATCCACCACACGGGCCCAGTGCGGTTTGGTGGATGTCACATGTCTTCGAATTTTTGGATCCAGACAGTTTCCTCACAATGTTTTTCTTCACCGTTTTGAGAGCAGTGGTGATGAAATAAATTACATAAAGTAATGTGCCTAGCTGGGTTGGAACCTGTGTCCTACTTACTACTCGTAAGTCGGTGCCGTTACCACTCGGCCGCCACTGCTCTCTCATATCATAAATATTATTTTTTATTTTTCTGAAGAGCTTTTTTAGCTGCTGATTTGATACAGCCTTCTCGGCAAATTTCGCTGAGGTAGCCAAAACTACAATAAAATTGTCAGTTTCATTTTTTTACCGAGGCCCGCGTCTTTCAATGATTCTACATTTATTGTCCAGTTGCGCAGACATGAGATACAAACGTTACCAATTTTACATCACAATATCCACTAGAAATCAATTTGACCGGCCTGTTAGTCTAGTGGCTAGTGGTCCTGACTGCTATGCCGGAGGCCGTGTGTTCGATTCCCCCCCAGGACAAATGTTTGTGTGATGAGCACGATCATTTGTTTGTGTCTGGGTGTAATTTATCTATAATATGTATGTATTTAGAAATATACAAGTATGTTTATCAGTTGTCTAGTACTCATAATACAAGCTCTGCTTAGTTTGAGACTAGACGGCGTTATGTGACAGTTGTAGAATATTATTGTTATTTGCAAATAATTTAAACAGCCACGGAACTTTACTCGAAGAAATCCCGCCAAAAATACTCAAAGACATTAAGTAAATTAACATGTACGTGCATGAAAAAAGTTTATTAAAAAATCAAACTATCAAGAAATAAAATGTTAGTAACCACATTTTATTCTTTTTAGGGTTCCGTACCTCAAAAGGAAAAAACGGAACCCTTATAGGATCACTTTGTTGTCCGTCCGTCTGTCTATCAAGACTCTTTATCTTGAACGCGTGGATGTTTCGAGTTGAAATTAAAACTACTGGTTTTAATTTCAACTCGAAACCAGTTAGTTAACCAGTGTAGTAGTATATAGACAGGTCTGTGGTCCCTTGAAGCTGTGAAAAAATCAAACATACGAGTTAATGTGAAAAACATACGAGTTAATGTGAAAAAAGATACGGCTGTTTATGTTCCTAAAAACGTATATTTCGACACTCTCAAGGGAATCTAAATTCATAGGGTACTTTCCGTTGCCCTAGAATCCTGAAATTTGGCATGAAATAACATAAATATAGGAAAAAATCTGAAAATTGTAAATTTGTACATACGTCAAAAAAAAAATGTGTTTGGGAAAAAATCTCCGTAACTCAATTCGGGAACTGAACTGTTTTCATAGGTAAGTTTGTACGGAACCCTCAGTGCGCGAGTCCAACTCGCACTTGCCTAGTTTTTTTTTTGTTAGCGTGTCAACGAGTCTAAAAAAAGTAATGAAAGAGCGGGAGTGATAAAGAAAATTAATACTTAGTGAATTTTGTTTGTTTCAAACCTCAAAACATGTCGAGTGATAGTTAAGATTAACGTGTAAATAATACTTAGATTTCTCTAAATTATGTAATTTGTTTCAATGAATTGTCTTTAATTATCTCCCAGATGGTGTTAAAAGTAGAGTATTCAACATGGAGAAAAAGCTGTCTTTATCTTGGGAGGCTTGAATTACTCACTTCACTTAGGTTTCTCAATTATATTAATCCCTCTCTGCCGTTGGGGATTAAAACTTACCAACCTTTGTTTAAACTGCTTTATTCCATAGTCACATAATCTACTAAAATAGCAAATGCTGTAGATGCTGTAAAGCACTTCCAACATCAACTTCTGGAGGCGAAATAGTTGTTTCTTTCACGGGTGTTCATGAAAATTAGATATTATTGAGAATAGCTCACCATAGCCTGTAAGACGCCCCGTTGCACTATTGACGCGCCTGACCTGCTTGCTGTGCTGGCTTATTTCTTTATCCCGGACAATTATTGCCGCGGCAAAAACACAGGATGTTTACTGTGCCTCAGTGCTCAGTTTGGCTGCACTAAATGATCCAACGAACGATCTGTTTGCGGATGAATGGAAGATGATTCTATTGGCATGTCAGGAGTACTGTGTGAGGGATTGATGTCATATGATCCTTACAAGTTTAATTGCTTTTGTAAAGTTACTGTGGGTAATTGGTTATGTAATCGTTGTAATTAATTAAAATAAATAAAAAATAAAATTATCTATTAATGGGCTGAGCAATAAAACAATCAGTTATGTAGCTGACCTTTTTTTTCGGTGGGCTAACATCCAATGACATCTCCCGCCCTTGGGAGGGGCGAGAGGGCATGTCAGACTTTTAGTACTAAAACCCACTCATTCGTTGCCTTTCACACCAGAGCCGGGTTTTCCATTTAGAAGCGAACCCATGGCCCCAGTAGGTTTCGACCCTGTTAGGCTACTACTGTTTGCTGACATCTCCTTGAGGCGCTCGTGGAACAATACGCGCCTTTGACAACTTGGGCTCGGTGTGGACGGTTACCGGCGAGCTACTTATTGCTCGCCCTCCGCAAGCCCACGCCTGCGGTGGTCGGAAATCGGGATCGGGATCCCGGTGAGCCGTAAGGGCCGTACCTTCGTGCGTGCGTGTGCGGCCGCCTCCTTTGTTAGCATTGCACTGCTTCGCAGAAGGAGGCGACCGCCTGCCACTCCTCCTTGCTTCGGACCATGGCTTGTACCAAGGCCCGGCGCGAGATATCGTTGCCACCGATCGCCTAACACGGCGGTGCTTTGCCCAGGCGCTGCACACTTCTACCGTATGCTCCACCGTGTCCTCCGAGCTATGTAGCTGGCCTATATTTGCAAATGCCTAACTCTTCATGCACCCAGTTTTTACAAATCTCCCTTACATATAAAGTAACCTAAATGTTTTTGACGTTAATATTAGTTAAGCACGCATGAGTGACCTAAATAATATTGGTGACTTACATTACATAGCATAAAACAGTGTTTATAAGATGTAATTTTCTGAACACTGTATTTTTGTACCATTTTTCATATTACACGTTGATTGTTCTGTCATAAGAGCACTGTCTTCCCGATTTTCTTTGCGTTTGTTCTTGCTACATAATTTAAAACTTAATAGAATTCCATAGTTCTCACTAATGTTGCTTTCTACGCCATTTTAGAAACATGTATCCAGCGAATTTTGTGTTGACGTAATTCTTAGTACCCTCAAAACAAGGTCCTCTCATTTGACAGTAGAATGTTGGGCAGTGGGTCACTAATCGAAAATCGATGAAGTGTACTGTCATAACAAGTGCCATGTGACTTTTGAGGATGTTAGAGATCCTTTTTGTACATCGCCTTGTTGTTTTGCTGCAGTCGAATTGTCTACTTATAAGGAATAGAAATTGCATTCTTGATGCCAGCCTTTGTGAATTATAAACTAGATTTTGTAGTAAACGCGCGTCTTTTGATGACAGGCGGCCTGTTTACCGTAGGGCTTGCACAACCGTAAATACATTTAGTATTTATAACTAAAACGGTGTTTGTGAGTCTAAAATTAAGAAAATTATTCAATAGATATTTGTAAATTATTATAGGTTCTAGAATTTATTCACAGCATAAATTCACGGGAAAATGATGTGGCGTGTTCCAGTTTTAAGTACCAGAAATGTTTAATGTTGGGGTGGTTCTGGTCCAACTCTGGCCTTTAGGGGTGGCATTATAAGATAACTTGGGTCGACTACGGATGCGCACTACGCGACGTGCTACGAACTCGTAGAGAGGGAACAAATCGTAGCACATCCAGCTTGGTGCCTCTCTCCAGGAAGATTCCAATGTTTAAGGATAATTAGTGCTATCCTTCGACTAAAAACAAATTTCAGAAAATAATTAAAGCTATTTTTATATTTAATTTTACCATTCGTTCTATTTTCGTAAGACAGAGTTTTTGACAAAAAAAAGCGTGTGTTAGTTTATGGCAGTGTAGTGTGAGCGTGGTTGGTGGTAGAGGGGCATGCGCGACGGCGGCGTAGTCCCGTAGGGCGAGCAGACGCGGTCGCTCGCGGCAGAGGGTGGAGACGCGTCCGACGCGCGCCATCGATCGCTAGTTCTTCGTGAGCTTCAGTCGCCGACGGCCCGGCGACGAGCGTCAACATGCAGCCACCTCCGCGGAAGGTGAGTCCAACAACTATCAGCTCATGCACCCACGGCCTCATACAAACTCCTCCAAACATTCCCACAAACTTTACAAAACTGCCGCAGAACTCTCAATGAAGTACTTTCCTCGACGCGTCAAATTTCTCGTCGCGTGTTACTATGAAATTATATAACTTTACTGTTATGTTTGTATTTTAATCACTGGGGTCATCGCTTACAATAATTTTTGGGGCCAGATTTATTTATCATAAATTTTAAATTAACGATGTCTCGGAACGTGTGTAAACTCGTAATGCAACGTTGTTCTGATTAAATACCAAGCGTAGGCTGTGAGGATATAATCAATAAACCTCTAATCTCATATAAACAGGCCTTAGCGATGGTAAACACGCTATGGAAATAAATAATTAATAAAAATTGGTTTAAGAATGAGCGAAGTATCCAAATTTCGTAAAAGAAAATCTGTACTTTATTTGGAAAATTAAAGAGCAAATTGTTCCGCACCGCTCTGACGTTTCGACGAAAAAACGCGTGATATTTGTTGTGGAAATAAAATGTGTGTCCCATATTTCGGAATGTACGTGTAATTTTTAAACACGTTTTTTTGCTCCGGAAAAATTAAGATTACGTGCATACAGTGATAAAAAATACAATCAGTCAGCGTGTTATTTTTTCATGGCAGAATTTATTAATTCGAGTACACAACCATACAGGACTTCACGAAAATATTTTCTTATATGATACGAGGTGTGTTTCTTAATGAGGAAAGATATGGAATACATTGGTATTTTTGCTCGCGGTGTCGGCTAATAATTAGAAGTGTCATATACCGAGACATCTCACTAATAACTATATACGACGCTAGTTGATTCGGGAAATCTTTCGATTAATGAGTATCATGAATTTCTCTCAATAACAACTGTGGACGTTTGTCCATAGTTGTTATTGAAAGAAATTGACTTGGAGAGTAATATTTTTTAATGGGGTGGAATGACAAGATAATTTATTGAGTAGGTTCTAGATGAAATTCTTATTGGTTCAATCTTGGAATTACAATGTAGATGAACAAAACAATAATAATATTCGTTTTTATGTAGGTAAAAATACACCCATTACAAATTCTATTAAAATTTCAAATTAACTATTTTAAAATAAACATTATAACAAATACAATAACATCACAAATTAAACTTTAAGTTTAATTAAACTAAATAAAAAATGATTACATAAAGTCAAATTACACAAAACAATTATGATTACATTAAATCTAACGATAATAATATAATCATACTGTTACAGCTTTATTAAAAGTTTTAAATGATTTTTCTAAAACCACCATTACGAGAAAACGAGAAAAACCAATACTAAAATGTATATAAAAACTGGGCAAGTGCGAGTCGGACTCGCGCCCTGAGGGTTCCGTACAAACTATATAAATAGTTACAGTAAATAGTTAAATTCCGGAATGGAGTCTCGGAAGATTTTTCCGAATATAAAAAAAAAATGTGACGTAACACCAAATTTACAGTTTTCAGATTTATTCCTATACTTGTGCTATAAGACCTTGCTTTATGCCAAATTTTAAGATTCTGGGTCAACGGGAAGTACCCTATGAATTTTAATTTCCTCGAGAGTGTCGAAAGTACGTTTTTTGCCACATAAACCAAAGGATCTTTTTTTCTCGTTAACTTACAAGTTTGATTTTTTTACAACTTCAAGAGTCCGTAGACTTGAGTATATGGTTTTAATTTCAACTCGATACCTCCACGCGTTCCCGAGATAAAGGGTCTTGACAGACAGACAGGACGGACAACAAAGTGATTCTATAAGGGTTCCGATTTTTCCTTTTGAGCCACGGAAAAGCCCCTAAAAACAATGGGAAATGCTGCAAATGATCTCTAATAGAAATTGAATTTCTAAATTAGTTATTTTTTTACTCTACAACAGGTCCACAAAATGAAATTGCTCTAGGCGGGTCTAAAAATACGTTTGACTTGTCTTCAGGATTAATTTATTTACTAACAAACCACGGCGTAATTTAATAGTAACTGTCAGTTAGCGTGATACTACAGTTATATCTAACTGAAGTAACGATTGTCGGGCAGATCCAGTGAACGAGGGTAACCGCGGTCAACAGTGGCCTGATCAGACCAGTAATTGTAGTCGCTTCGCTTTAAAACGACGTACAACTTTATTAAATACTCAGGGTGTTTTTAATATCGTGTGGATTTCATTGCTCCGCATGCAGAAAATTTCAAAATGCAAAAAAACGCGTCCCGCGGGCTTATTCCGCGCATTACAATAAATACTTGTATGAGAAAAAATAAATAGACATATGCAGAGGTTACGCGTGTGGAACAATCCCGCATACGTGATTAACACTAACCTAACGGTCTCGACAAACGTTAGCATAGCATAATCCTGTCCGAAAGCTAGCTTTTCGTCACAATAAATATTTGATAACCCGTTTACAGTGACACGAACCATCCAGGGACCCCTCAAATACACGAACAAAATTTTATCCAAATCAGTCAAGCCGTTTAGGAGATGTTAGGTGATAAACACACGTACAGAAGTATTATTTAATATAAAGATAAAAAGTAGCCTAGGTATGTCCTTCCTTAGAGAGCTCACTACGTACCAAATTTCATCAAAATCGGTTCTGTAGTTTCAGCGTGAAAGCTTAACAGACAGACAGAGTTACTTTCACAATTATAATATTGGTATAGATTAGGTTTATTAAATAATGAACGTATTTTTTTTTAAGTTGTTACCCGAATATTTAACGGCTGTCTTACTAAGTGGTTTTCGGTTAACCAGTTACTGAGTTTAGAGGTGTGATAGGCTATCGTTCGAAGTAAAATTCTGGCATTTGGTTAGCCTAGAAGTCGAACCTAATATACTCGTAGTTTTTTTTTTTGTATTAGGGAATTTTATACAAATGTACATGTCAGTCCCATCGGACATTATAATAGTAAATCCCTTACCTATATTGTAAAACGTAACAAAGCAAACTTAATTAAATATAGTTTAGAAAAGGCTAGATCGGTTGAACAAAATTTTTATTGAATTAATTTTGTTCTGCTTATTTATCACACTAATATTAAAAAGGCAATAGTTTGTAAACAGAGGTCGGAATTAGGTAGAGTTACACATGTACTTACACCGATTTCATACAACAAAAGAATAAAGTGGTTATGCCTCAAATCCCGAGATTAATTTTAAAGAGCAGAATTTTTTTATGACCCTATCAGAAACAGAGCAGAAAAAATTTCGTCCTGCATTAATGACGAGAAGGAGGAAGTGTATAAATTTGTTAACCTCACCTCAGTTGACGTAGAGAGATCTTTTTCAATGCAAAATACTTATCTTTGTTTTATTTAAGTATCTTATCTATCTCTGAGGCCAAAAATATTACAAATAAATAATATTTCGATTCATCGAAATATTGATATTAATATGGATCTTCCCGGGATTTCTAACGGGATTTTTCATTAGAAATCCCGGGAAGATCCATATTAATATCAATATTTCGATGAAAGAACATGAATAAGTCTACCTAATTCCGACCCCTGGTTATAACAATACTGGCAAGTAGAGCAACTGAAAACCAATAAATTACAGTGTTTCCCTTAAAAATAATGTAAAAGGCCGTGTGTCCCTGAGCTGTCTTCTGATAATATGTTTTGTATTTGTATATTTGTAGCACGCAGGAGCGTTTTCAATTTGAGCGATTATCCGCGGTTACAAAAGTAATTTTTGTGGTATTCTCAGCGGCTAAAGTTAAAAAGGTAAATGATCTAAACTGCATTTCTTTTTGAAATTCGTTGGCTTTATTATTATAAATCACACAAATATTATAAAGGCGAAAATTTATATATATGTGTGTATGTTTGTTACTTCTTCACCCTCGAATGGCTGAATGGATTTCGGTAAAATTTGGCACACAGATAGACCATATCCTAATATAACACATGGAATACTTTTTTTCCCGGGAGTAAGTTTCATTAGAATAATTTTTTACTTTCACGTGGAGCTGCCGCAGCATCTAGTGCCATGTAATGATGTTAAGTACCTGATTGAAATTCGTACACCAACAAAATTAATTGTAGATACAAATATTTATTTAATTACATATGTTGTAGTTGCACAAAAATGTTAAACAATCTAAATGAATATAGGAAATTGATGCTCTAATCTCATAAACGTGTCATAGTCGTTGAAAATGAAAACGCTGCTTTTGCAATTATGCTGAAGACAGGCGGCAGCAGAGAGGCAGATTTTGTAGTTAAGTAGGAATTGTTCTTATGTTCTCGTCGAATAACAAACAGTTACATTTTCAAAGTTTTTAAGCATATTTTTATAAATTATGCTACGATACGACGATACTATTATTCACATAATATTCGTTTTCAAATATTGACAGTACAAATTTAAATATCAAGTTTAACTTCCACTTTGAAGAATTTTAAATCTTTTGTATTGTTTAAATTCATGATTAACATACCTTGTAATGAAATATTAGTTTTATGTTAATATACGGCGGGACCGATTTAATAAAAATACTTTTTTTATTAATTTATCTAATATTAAAACTTTTAATTACATTTACCAGTAAGTAGATACCAACCTGACTTAAACACAACTAAATGACGAACGCGACGCCAAAACATAGGTACGCGTAGGCTAAATCACTTACGCATCAAAATGTAATCTGGCAAACGTGTTTAACCCACACACCCTATACTACCGGTTATGAACACATCGGGAAATTCACCCTGCATCACTTGCCACTAGTCAGGCCGACCTGTTATTAAATTTGATACCTAGGCCGCTTCAGCGCATACATTGCCTGGCCGACCGATTTCCATCACAGATCGCAGCCACTGGCGTAACTACCCAAGGGCTAGGTGTGGCAGTGCCCCCAAGTTCGGAGAGGGGTGGAAGGCCAAATCTGAATAACAAACTTCTTATTGAACTAGCGAAAAAATTCGAAATCCAAATAATTTTATTTTTTATTTATATTAAAACATAATTTTATTAGGTTGCAACACTAATTATGGCAACTCGTTCATCCGTCGAACATCCAATACGTCGTTGTTGTATAAACATCAATGGTGATTTGACGTGTCCGCGCTGTGCATGCACCTTTACATTACAGCACATTATCGGAACCCGTAGTTGCACTGGTGACAGTAATTAGTTACCGATACCGTAAACGAAATCCGCTAGGTAGTATATATCATCTATATATATAAAAGGGGAAACTGACTGACTGACATATCAATGCACAGTCGAAACTACTGGGATTAGGAGCGTCAAATTTTGCACAAGGTTTCCTTTTATGTCGTCGGCGAGCACTAGGAAAGGATTTTCCAAAATTCACTCCCTAAGGGTATGAAGCGGGGGTCCAAAGTTTGTATACAGAAAACTACTTTCACGCGAGCGAAGCCGCGGGCAGAAGCTAGTATATGTATATGGCAACTCGTTTTAGCAAGTAAAAGTCTACTTACCGTTACTCCGTATCGCTCTACCCAGAGTAAAAGCTGGTATTTGATGATTTCGCACGAAAAAAAGGGACCCAGTTTTGCCCCAGGGCCGTTATTCATCTGGCTACGCCACTGATCGCAGCGGGTGCTTTCGCCAGGCTCACGAGTTCGGGCCTATTTAAGGAAAGTACTGAGAGTAATCAATTCTCAATCACGATCTGAAATGTAATCCTCTTTGCTGATATAGAAGCTAATTAAACTGTTGTGGCGATGGTGGTCTGAAATTCGAATTAAATTGGACCGTTTTCAGTCGGCATGGTGATAATTTTAATGTCAAGTTAATGCCTTGTTTTGTGTTCGCGTGGAATTTGTCACTTCTTCTTGTTTCTTTTTTAGGACTAGGGTGATCCTAAAACTTATTGTTGCGCGTTGTTCTGTAGTAATCTTGCTTACGTATCATTTTTAAATGTTTATTTATGAAAAGTAGTATATCAGAATAAGAACAAAAGATTAAATTTTAAGTGACTATTTTTGCTAAACCTAACTACGTACATATATACAAAATTAAAATTGAAACACACTCAGGCCTCGAAGTAGTCTTCCGCATCGCTGTCATCTGAAAATGAACCCAGTAATAATAACAAAGCTGATACGCACTAGGACTCCATGACCAAACATTATCGACCTCAAAACTCAAAACGCAAACCACTCAAAACGGATCTAAAAACGTAAATCTACTGCTTAGATAATAATAACATTGAAGTGTTTGTGTACTTTGAGTACTCTTCAACAGTTTAAAACAAAATACATTTCTTTCAGTCTAAAATAATGTCCATATGTTAGTAACAAAGTTTAGTAAAATTTAGTAGATTAATAATGGTAAAAATTTAATTCAAATCATAAAATAACAAAATTTCAGAGGGCTTAAACAAAGTGGAATTCAATCAGCGACGAAATCTTTGCTTCTGAATGTCAAAAAGTTGATAAACTATGAGAATAACATGCGCTGCTGAAATGCCGCGTATTCAATGACATTTATTTGATTTTTAATTCTATCTAATATTATATATAAAACCGAGTTTTAATAAATACAACTCCTAAATCGAATATTTAACCTAGTGAGGTAGAAATCTAACTGGCTCTGACCAGGAGCGGTGGTTTTGGGAAAGAATGCAGTTATGTGTCGTTATATGCAGGCTGAGACACAAATTAACTGACGGTTTTCAACGAAACTGTCTATTTAGTTTTTATCTTCTTTTTGACCGACATTTGACTTTCCGGTATTTTAAAACTCTGTCAATACGATGACGAGCATCCTCGTCATTTTGCGGTAATTTACTTGATGGCATCGCTTAGGAACACTTCGCTTTAGGGCAAACATGTGGTTTGGTTGAAAGTCAAGAGTAACTCACGAGGTTGGTAATGTTACAGGCTGTGGTTAGCGGTTAGATTCGCTTTTCCACATAGGAGGAGATGAGCAGCAAAGTTTATGCAATTAGGTATGTTATCGCATAGTCAAGTACGACCAAACGGTCAAAGCGCGCTCGTTCGAGGCTTGTAAGTCGGTCCATACTACACAAATTTGTGCTCAGCTCGTGCTCGGCTCCTCTAGCGTAGACCCACCTTTTGGATTTTTGGGTTTAGACAAAGTCAAAAGCCAAAATGTTTGCGTATGACCACATGACGTTATGTTTGCGAATGGTAATACCATACATTTCAGATTTCACGACTATTCACACACCTTATCTACAGGTTAAACCCGACGTCTTCCTAGTCGTTTCTGCAATTAATAATTCCATTCTGGTAGTATTTTTCATGGAAAATCCCCCGACTTTAACGAAGTATCATTATCTTAAGACTGGCCTGTTGGTCTAGTAGTTTGCGGCCCCGACTGCTATGCCGGAGGTCGTGGGCACGATTCCCACCCAAGACGAATGTTGGTGTCATGAGTACAATCGTTTGTTCTGTGTCTGGGTATAATTTATCTATAATATGTATGCATTAAGATATACATAAGTATGTCTAGTAATCATACCACAAGCTCTGTTTAGTTTGGGACTAGTTGGTGCTGTGTGAAAGTTGTGGAATGTTATTATTATTATATGTCAGTATATCTCAGAAATGTGGGGTCCTGAACTTTTGAAAGGCGTACCAGGAGTTGAAACCAACTCGCAGAGGCGTTTTATACACTTTTAATGGAACGTGGTACCAACCGACGATTATCTCCGTACGCGCTATGCTTGTGAATATTATTATTGTATATGATTGATTGGCCTGTTGGTCTAGTGGTTAGTGGCCCTGACTGCTATGCCGGAGGTCGTAGGTTCGATTCCCACCCAGGAAAAATGTTTGTGTGATGAGCACGATAATTTTTTCTGTATCTGGGTGTAAGTATTTAGAAATATATAAGTATGTTTATCAGTTGTCTAGTACCCATAACACAAGCTCTGCTTAGCTTGGGACTTGACGGGGTTGTGTGATAGTTGTGGAATATATTATACATTAGTCCCAAACGCCAAATAAGTACAAAACCATGTCTGATTTATCGCAGATCAGTCGTGATGTTAATTGGTGAGTTCTCGGACCTAAATATGTGCTGATCAAATTATACGGCGGTCGGGGTAGGCCGGCGAGTGGTAAGCGCGGCGAGACATGATGGTCTGGTCAGCTTCTTGATAATATTACCGTGGTTTCTATTAATACCAACGGGTTAGAATAGCACCAATTTTGGTTACTTACCAACTGGTGTTAATATATCCAACGTACGTAATATTATCAAATTGGATAGTGAATGAATAGATTGCAGCGTTTTTTATAATAGGTTTTTTTTTTATCTTAAGATAATTCTTGATTATTACAAAAAGTTAGGTACCTATTTTGATAAATCTATAATGCGTTACTACTGTGTTTGTGCGTGCCTAGTTACCAATACCAATCTGCTACCAATGTAGTGAGTAACTTTTAAGACAATATTTTGCACTTAATAACACTAAAAATAAAAAATCTTTTTCTCAAAATCGCATCAACGTTTACACATATTATAAAAAATCTGTAGAAATTTTCAGTTCAACATCTAACCTATCTATAAATCTGAATAAATTTTGGGCGCATCACGTAAAATGTACGAAATCGATGTAGATAACTTTTATACATTAAAATTGTAACTTCGTAATATATATTACTTAGGTTTGGTTTCATTGCAATCGGTTGACTATATCAAAAGATATATGAATTTAAAGTGTTCAAGAAGTAAAATATTACACCTAGTTGGTAATAAAATGAAGTAGTCTAATATTATGAATGAAGTAGTCTAATAGATTTGGGGTGGCGGTTAACCCCACAAAGTGTCAGGCTATTATAGTTGGTAGCCCCTATAGTCTGAGGAAGCTGGATGGCCTCTCTGTACCGCCCATTATTTTTAACAGTATAGTAGTTCCGTTTAGCTCCGAGGTTAAGGATCTTGGTCTGCATGTCG
Organism: Mythimna pallens; assembly: GCA_961205895.1. Classification (NCBI taxonomy): domain Eukaryota; kingdom Metazoa; phylum Arthropoda; class Insecta; order Lepidoptera; family Noctuidae; genus Mythimna; species Mythimna pallens. The sequence continues at coordinate 7,129,509 of OY540824.1, forward strand.
ACACTTGTCTTGATTGGCGGAAGCAGGTCTCAAGTGTTAGTCAGAAAGTCACCGGAACGTTACGGTCACTCTATCGACTGAAGAATCTTCTCCCTGCTCACATAAAGGCAATGCTTGTACAGTCCCTAATTTTTCCTATAATTGACTATGCTGATGTGTGTTACTATGACCTGTATGCAGATCTCCTCAATAAACTGGACCGCCTTCTGAATAACTGCATTCGATTCGTCTTCAACCTTCGTAAGTATGATCATGTATCAACGCATCGATCACTTTTAAAATGGTTACCTATTCGCCAGCGTAGAGCGTTAAGGGCCTTGACAACTCTGTTTTCTTTTCTGAATAAGCCCTCTTCTCCTTCTTATCTGACTTCAGAAATTCAGTTTCTTTGCTCTGCGCACAATAAAAATCTTCGATCCACAAATAATCGTCTTCTACGATGTCCGACACACCGCTCAGGGTTTGTCCATTCCTCTTTCTTTGTCCAGGCGATCTTCCTTTGGAATGCGCTCCCTCTGAACATCAGGATGGCAACCAGTCGGTTGTCCTTTAAAATGAAAGCACGAGATCACTTTCGCAAGAAGCTGGTAGATTCATCACACTCTTGATTTGTTGTATTTGTTTTTTTTTTCTCAATATCATTCTTTATTTGTTGTATTTGTTTTTTTTTTCTCAATATCATTCTTTATTTGTATGTATGTATCTAAGTATATATTTATTATTGTCCTTGTTTCCTCTATGACAGTCTTTTATTAAGTTGCACCTGCCATGTTATGTCTCTGCACCACCCTAAGGTCGACTGGTAGAAAATGCCTAAGGCATTAAGTCCGCCTTTGTACAATGTTTAGTGCATAAAGTTTTAAATAAATAAATAAATAAATTATGAGGAAGAGTGGGCGCGTGTTGGGAACATCTTGCTATCTCTTTTCAATGCGTGTAATCTAATGGTGGTGACGTCACATTGTAGTTGACATTGTGCATTCTTTTTCTGTCACTTGACAATTTTCTTTTCCACCATCTTTTTATTGTAAAACTCTCTCAATATGGATGCTCGTCATTTTACTACCGATTTGAAAAATTATTCCTATTTACGATTTTGAATAAAGTTACTTTTTGATACAAATGATGAAAAAGTCAAGTTTCTTTATATTACTGCTTTGTTTATTTTATTATACGTTGATAGCTAACTTCTCGGTAACACTAAGTGCTAGTGACGTCAGAATCTTTCATGAAATAAATTACGAATAAGTATCTTTCTTCGTAGAAATACAAATATAATAAGTTCTATTTCAGTAACGGAAATCTTTTTCGAACGCCTGTTATTATGAGATGTTTTTCCCTTGGGTAATATGTATAAAGGAGGATGTCCTGTCCCGTTTGGAAGTATTTATCTCCAGTAGTGGGGGGCGGCAAGCGGCAGCCATGACGTCATGTGTCAGATTTTCTATCGTTTCCTTTGCCAAGTATTTTCGAGACTTTTCTTTGGATGCGCGGCTCTCAATTGTACTTATAAACTTTAGGTAATTTTAATGGAACATAGTTACTACCTAGGAGTCTTTGAGTCAAGAGTGAATAGGTTCTAGGCTAGCATGCTCCATCGTCGACTACATCGTCGCTATCTATCAGGTGAGATAGTGGTCAAGACTAACAACAGTAAAAAAAAATATTCAACTAATTACAGCAAGTGACGCGCGTTTGATTTTTTTGACATATTTATTTTGCTGTGCACTTACGCAGTTTTCATTTCAGATAATGAACTCGTCAAAGATAGTTGTAATGTACAACTTGATAATGCGACCGCAATAGACCGCTGTGTTCTCACCGACTTTTATATATATACTACTACTTTGTAGTTTCTGAGATTTCGTGATTAATCAGTGAGTGGTGTTTTTGCTTTTATATACAGAGTGGAAAAATAAATTGGGCCCTGGAGGGAAACTACCATGAATCCTTACGTTGGCTCATTTTACTTAAAGAAGACATTCCTTTATTTTTAAAAAGAAACAAAACTACAGTCAAAGATTTTTTTAAACTCGCTTTCCTCGCTCGGAACCAACTAAAATGAAAAAAAAAAGCAAACTCGTTATTTTATTATATTAATCGATAGGATTATTATTCAGGATAAAATTTCTCTAACAAACATTTAAAATAGTGAGTGTTTTTATTTAAGTTGTTCGTGCTCGGCGAGGCAAGCGAGTTTTAGATAATCTTTGAATGTAGTTTCCCTCCAAGGCCCGACTTATTTTTCCACACTGTATATAGATTAAAGAAGTTTATTCAAAGAAATACTTGTCTATGAAAAGGCCGGTTTTGTGTTTTATTTATAACTTAGTATATTCAACATTCAACAATTCGAAGACATGTGACATCCACCAACCCGCACTGGGCCCGCGTGGTGGATTATTACGGCCCATTCCCTCTTCTAAAAAGAGGAGGCCTGAGTCCCAGCAGTGGGAACATTAAAAGGCTGAATACGTTATGTTATGTTATATTCAACATGTAACATAACATATTAAACTCTCATCTTGAAAGTACTAAGTTCAGCAGGCCAAGCCAAGTTACGACCGTTTCGTTTCGAATCTCTTTCTACAGTTAGTAACGCCTCTGAATTCTTTGTTCTCCCCACGTGACTTTTTTTTTTTTTTTTTTTTTTAGGTGGGAAAATCATCTTATGACAAATCTCGCTCTTGGGCGGAGCGAGAGATAGTGTCAGACTTTTACTGACTAAAAACCCACTCCTGTTCCTTCTTTGCCTTCGTCCCAGGGCCCCGGGTTTCACTTTCACACTACCCGTGGCCCCAGTAGGCTTCGACCCTGTTGGGCCCCTACGATTTGCTGACATCTCCTTGAGGCGCGCGTGAAACAGTACGCGCCGTCGACGACTTGGGCTTGGTCCGGACGTTACCGGACGATCGGACGGCGAGCCACCCATTGCTCGCCGTCCGCAAGCCCGCGCCTACGGTGGCCGGAAATCGGGATCAGAATCCCGGCGGCGGTTGGGGCGTGAGGACCGTTGCCTCACGCGATCGGCCGCCTCCTTTGCTAGCATTACTGCTTCGCAGAAGGAGGCGACCGCCTGCCACTCTTCCTCGCTCCGGACCATGGCCTGTACCAAGGCCCGGCGCGAGAGATCGCCGCCGCCGATCGCCCTCACGAGTTCACGGCGTTGCTCTGCCCAAGCGGGGCACACCTCTACCGTGTGCTCCACCGTGTCCTCCGGGTGGTCCACACAGTGGCGACACCCGGGCGTCGCTTCCGCACGAATCCGGTACAGGAACTTCCCGAACTTACCGTGTTCGGTGAGAACCTGCGTCATGCGGAAGGTGAGGACGCCGTGAGGTCTTTCCAACCACGCCTCAAAGAGGGGACTTATCGCCATAATTGTGGCGTGCCCAGCACTGGGTCGCGACAGTCGCTGTCGCCATTTTTCCATGAGAACCCGCCGGAACTCCGTCCGCCATGCTGCGACTTGTCGCGGCAGCGGAGTTTCGCCCCGGCGTTGCATCTCCATGCGCAGATCGTGCATGAGAGCAAGGACTGTTGCTTCCAGATCCCATGGTGGCTGGCAGGCAAGGAGGCTCGCCGCTTCGCGGGAAATCGTCCGGTATCCTCGCACCATCCGTATGGCCATGACCCTCTGGCATGCGTTCAGCCGGGCCGCCGGCTGCTTCCGCAGCGCCGGCGCCCATATCGGTGCGCCATAAAGGGCCATGGACCGAACGATTCCTGCGTAGAGCCTCCGGCAGGAGGCGTCTGGACCCCCAGGTTGGGCAGGAGCCGCCCAAGGGCAGCCCCAGTCCGATTCAGTTTGGGAGCCAGACGTCGGAAGTGCTCCTCGAAATCCCATCGGCTGTCGAGAACGAGTCCCAGGTACTTCATCGTAGACCCGACGCAGATGTGGACTCCTCCTACCGTTAGTTGGGAACCCGGTAGTGGCGCGTTACGAGGGCCGTGAAAGCACATGGCCTCGGACTTGTGCAATGCCACCTCGAGTCCCAACTCCTGGATTCTGCCTACGACTGTCGCAACCCCGCGTGTCGCTAGTTCGACCGCCGCCTGGTACGACTCTCCCCGCGCCAGGACCAGCGTGTCGTCTGCGTAACAGACCACGCTGACCCCGTCAGGGAGGTCATCTCCCTGGTGACCAGGGTAGATGATGTACCTGTCCGACAGGTACGCCTCGACCACACGACAGAGGTAGTCGGGCGTCCGGTGATACCGGAGTGCCCTCCTAATGCTACTCCAAGGCAGGGAGTTGAAAGCGTTGGCGATGTCCAGAGACACCGCCACGACACACCCGCCCTGGGCCACCGCATCCCCAGTCGTGAGGGCTCCCCACGTGACTTAACGTTGAGATGATGTTATTCACATTTGAAGTTACTAGCGTTAACGATTGTAGATTATCAACTTGTCTAAGCCCTCAAACTCAACATCAGAATTAATAAAAAATATAGTAGATAATTAATTTTTTATCTTAATCAAAATAATCAGGAATTATTTTAGGATAAAAAACCAGTCTAGTGTGTCACCAGTGCGTCTAAATGGAGCATAAACGTCTTTATCTTTAGATATTTTCACTGCTGCTTGGGGTCAGAACTGAGTACTTGATATTTATTTCTGCTTTATATCCACGAGTTTATGAGAAAAAGGGTCTTGACAAACGGATAACAAAGTCTATCGTAATAAGGGTTCCGTTTTTGTCGACTTAGGCAATGAACCCTAAAAATGACCTATGTTGATAAATTCACGATAAGTCTTGATTGCGTCAGTAGCATCTTTATGTGTGCGTGGGTACCAGTATTGGTATCTTCTACCCACGCACACCGGTATCGATGTGCTACCAATGAAGTGCGTCGATGCTCGTATTATTGGCCTAAGAAATTAATTTCCTGAAGATAAAAAATTATAAAATATTATGATTGTAACTTAATTCCTTATGGGGTTTTTAAGTAACTTGTTTTTTTTTCCATTCATTTGTTTCTAAATTTATACAAATAAAATGTACAATACAGATGATGCAAATCATAAACTCATAAGAGTTTTACCGAGCATCATAATCATCGACACAAGATTTTGCCTAAGTAAAACACAATAAAAATATCACATTCTAGATCAGTAACATTATTATATATATAGAGGGTATAAGTAAATAGGACGCAAAATTGTCGAGTGAACGGGCGTAACATCGTATCAGAGACCGACGAGCTAACCGCTTAACTATTCACAAAGTATTTAAGGAAAGTATTGAGACTGATACAGGTTGTTCCTTTATTTTTAGACGCCTATCTGTTTGCATCTCTCATCGCATAATCGTTTTATGAGCACAGATGCATATTTTTTTTTTTCGTGTCATCTTTATTCCTGTTACTACGTATTTAATAATAATAATAATAATAATAATAATAATAATATACCACAACTATCACACAACGCCGTCTAGTCCCAAGCTAAGCAGAGCTTGTGTTATGGGTACTAGACAACTGATAAACATACTTATATATGCTTAAATACATACATATATAGATAAATTACACCCAGACACAGAACAAATGATCATGTTCATCACACAAACATTTGTCCTGGGTGGGAATCGAACCCACGACCTCCGGCATAGCAGTCAGGGTCACTAACCACTAGACCAACAGGCCATTTACTACAAGCCACACTGTCCCACTAATAGATAACAGAAAGGTGCTGCTGGGCAAAGGCCTCCCCAAGTCCATCCAGATATACTTCTTCCACACTAACCTAGGTTTACCTACCTTTACTTTTTTGTATTGTCCATGTCCTAGGCAAAGTCATCTTTCTATTTCTTCCAGCCTTAATGATGAAAAAATTTTGAAGTCGTTATAATAATACTAGCCAGTTGGCAAAATCTAACTGTTCGGAGTACGCTAGCCATATAAGACCCTGTCTTCATATTTTCAAGTAGATATAGCTTTAGCTGATTCTGTATATTAGAGCACTAGCTTTTGCCAGCGGCTTCTCCCGCGTGATAGTGGGTTTTTCCATACAAACTTCCAACCCCCGTTTTACCCCCTTAGGGGTGCAGTTTCGTAAAATCCGTTCTTAGCGGATGTCTAAGAAACCTGCCTGCCAAATTTTAATTTTGTAGGTGTTATAGTTTCTGAGGTTTCGTGTTTAATCAGTGAGTGGTATTTCGCTTTTATATATATATATAAAAAAACCATTTTAGAAACATATTTAGATGCGAGGTAATGTATGAAAAATATGATCCCTTCGAGAATAACCCAAGTTTGAGAAGTTCCTAAGAGATAAATATATTGCTAAAAGCAATGTGAAAGGTTTTATAAGTCGGTGTGTATATAGACGCTAACGTAATGCATGGTCCTTAGTTCTCTAATGCACAGGCTGGCGGCAAGATGTCGATGTTGTATTTGTCAAAGTCAGGCATCTGTTTCTCTATGATTAGTTTTCGACGTCACTAAGCACTCTATAGCTTAGTGACGTCGACTTGATGGCAGGTATGCTCACTTTGCAGTATTGTTCGATAAAGTTAGAAACGCAACGGATCCAACACATCAACATACCAGTTATGTTATAATAAATAATAATAATAATATTCCACAACTATCACACAACGCCGTCTAGTCCCGAGCCAAGCAGAGCTTGTGTTATGAGTACTAGACAACTGATAAACATAATTATATATTTCTAAATACATACATATTATCTTTTCTTATCTTTGTGGTCTGGTTTCCGCACTTATTCTTATGAACCATTGAGCGTGGGCCACGGCGGCCTTTACTCCAACCAGCCCACCTCACTCCAGGAGTCGTAGTAGAAAGATCTGTTCATTGTAGCCGATGCCACTCGCAAAAGCTAGTAAATAGAACATATATATGTATTACTAATATACATATAATATACATATGTTATATTCTTTATTGTACACAACATAAACAAAAATACAGGACAAACATAATTAGAAATAAGTGTACAATGGGCGGTCTTATCGCACAGGGCAATTTCTTACAGACAACCTTTGAATGTACTGAAAGAAAGGAGGCATTTACGGCTGTCAGTGTACAACATCAGAGAAATACTAATAAGACATAATAACACAAATACATACATACAATGTAAGAAAAAAATATACTAATAAATATTAAATATATAATTGAGCCAGGAGAAGAAACAAATAAAAGTGAAAGGTAATGCTCCTTCACAATTTTTTAAATGTAGGTAGGCTACTAATTTATGAGTACTAGCATATATGATCTTTTTACGAGATGCTTCCGAAGAGTTGACAGTTTTTATCAGAAGTATGTGACGAGATACATGACTGAAATGTCAACTGTAAAATGGTAAAACATTTGAAAATACATTAGCCTTATATTTAATTCTGAGATTTACTCGCAAAAAGCTTTTTGACAACGTGTGGACTGTATGTTAACTTAACATAAATGAAGAAATTGCTCACGACTCAAATAGAACGGAAAATATATTTCTGTGTAATTAAAAAAGTTAAGCTGCTTTCATTATTAAGAGGATTAGAAATATGTTTCTTACTTTAATATTACAAAAAACATGATTCGAACCTGGTTCTCACCTTTTGATCGCGTATTTATTTGTTCTAAAAGTTAATCATGGCGGTAAAAAAGAAAATTAAAAACGTAACACATCAACTTGATTTTCTCGTTTTATTGTTTACAACGAAACGAAAAGGTGTACCCCGCTTGGACGGAGCACTTGGTCTAGTCCTCGTGAGGGCAGTGAGCGAGGTACAGGCCATGGTCCGGAGCGAGGGGAGTGGGCGGCGCGGCGGCGGTCGCCTCCTTTTGCGAAGTAATAATGCTAGTAAAGGAGACGGCCGCACGCGTGAAGCAAAGGACCTACTCACGCTCTAGCCACCGAGACCCCTACCCCAACTATCAGCCAGCGTAGGCGTGGACTTGCTGACGACGAACAAAGGGTAGGTCGCAGTCTGGCCGTCCAGTAACCGTCCGGACGGAGCCCGAGACGTCGACGGTGCGTAGTATTCCACGCGGGCCTCAAAGAGATGTCAATGAAACTTAATGGGGCCATGGTTTCTGAAAAGGTTATCTATGGTCCTAGAACGCAAAGGCAACTGAAGACTGACAAAAGAAATCCTGTATTTCTGTACTGCTCTTAGCTTTCGTAAAAGTAACTCATACGAACAATTTCGTGGCTCTAAAAAATACAATTAACAGACTTCTGAGTGTGAGGTCCTTTTATTACAAAATTCTCAGTCATCTAAATATAATAAAAGAAGAAACTGACTGACTGACATATCAGCGAACAGCCGAAACTACTGGGACTAAGAGCGTGAAATTTTGCACAAGATTTCAAGATTTTCTTTTTTGTGACGTAGGTGAGCACTAAGAGAAGATTTTCCAAAATTCACCCCCTAAAGGGATGAAACGGGTTCCAAAGTTTGTAATGAGAAATCTATTTTCTAGTGGGCGAAGCCGCTGGCAGAAGCTAAAAGTAGCTCATACACTCTTCTGCCTCCCTCCTTGGGGAATAAGCACGATATTATCTTCGGTATGTTAAAGAAATGAGAAAATGTTTTTCTTATAATCTCTGTGTCCCCAACAACAAGCCAAGAATTCTTAGGACTAGAAATAGAGGCATAAGTAGCAACAGTAACTATAATTTCACCAGGAATTTTTCTTATTACGTTGTTTTTGCAAACAAAATATAAGTCGAGGTATGGTGACTTTTATGTACTTAGTTTAATATAGAGACCATTTTTACGAATGAATTAATCAAACATCGACATATATGGAATCAAATGACTATCAAATGTATGATAAAGCGTACCGCTGTTTAAAAACCTTTTCAGATTAAAAACGTCCTAAATGGTTCAAAACTACATGGTTACAAAAAAAATAAAAATTGACGTGTCTGTTTGTAATCTAAGAGAAACTAACTGACTGACATATCAACGCACAGCCAAAACTACTGGGACTAGGAGCATGAAATTTTGCACAAGGTTTCCTTTCATAAAGCGAGCACTAAGAGAGGATTTTTCAAAATTAACCCCCTAAGTGGAGGAAACGGGGGTTCTAAGTTTGTATGGAGAAACCTAATTTTACGCGTGTGAAGCCGCGGGCAGAAGCTAGTATCATAATACTTTTTTTTTCTACATTTCGTTTTCTCCCGGGAACGTGATTTCAAACTAAGTAATATGTCTTCGACACGGCTGAACAACATTTGACGTGACTTACACTGGGACCATGTTATAATGAATAGTATAAATTACTTTTTACTTTCCCGCGGGCAAGGGACTAAATTAGGGGAGGGGGGACACATTTCCGAAATGGATAAAATTTTGTACCTAAAAAAGTGAGAATTACTCTCACTTTTTTAGGTATAAAATTTTATCCAAATCTTTAAAACTCCACACGGAAGAAGTCGCGGGTAACAAATAGTTTTGTAAAAAGTAAATATAAAGTTACTTTTACTTAAACACTATTAATATTGACAACACTGGCATTGAGCCCCAAACTAGAGGGTTTCTTGGCGTGTATGATGTGGTTATCTTTATACCCGAGCTCGCAAACTCCATGAAACCTGCCAACATTAGAGTACAAGCCATTTATCGACAACGCTAAGTACCTACAATATTTTCTAAGTTGTGTGCGGTGGTTACTATTTTATATATACACTCTTCTATACTTGCACAACATACTAAAATTGTATATGTTCACCAAGTCTCATTTTGATACAAATTGGATTTTTTACCCTAATTTTAAATATTTTTTTTTTTTTTTTGTTTATTATTAAACATACACACAGCTATCATTACAGAACAATCCAATGCGATAGTGTAGTCAAAAATATAAATTACAATAACGATTTCATACAATTCCAACATTTACAAAAATAAAAATAACTTAGTCAATATAATAAAAATGAATATAACATTCAGTTAAAATAAAATATAAGGCAATTAATTATCAGAAGAATACAATTATTTAATTCAGTTAATTATTATTATTATAACATAAAAAATATGAGAGCAGTGGTGGCCGAGTAGAGCAGTGGTGGCCCAGTGGTAACGGCCCGACTAACAGAGTTGTAGGTCGCAGCTTCAAACCTAGCCAGGCGCTTTGTGTAATTTATTTCATCACCACTGCTCTCAAAACGGTAAAGGAAAATATCGTGAGGAAATCGGCATGTCCTAGAACCAAAAATTCGAAGACATGTGACATCCACCAACCCGCACTGGGCCCGCGTGGTGGATTACGGCCCATTCCCTCTCCTAGAGAGGAGGCCTGAGTCCCAACAGTGGGAACGTTATAAGGCCGACTATGCTATGCTGCTATGCTATAAAAAATATGACAGCTAGTATATGTGTATGAGGTGGTGTATGGGCTGCTGAGTGGATCGCGCACACCTTGGATGTTAGTTTGAAATGATAATTAATGATAGCCAACACACGTAACTTAATGTAGTACTTGATGTAGAATGTAGCGTGAATGATCGCTAACGAGTTTAGCCCTCTGTGAATGCTAATTGTATATTGTCGCTTTATAATATAATTAGTGGAAGGAAACGTTGAGAGCAGTGGTGGCCTAGTGTTAACGGCCCCGACTTACGAGTTAAGGTTAAACTGTCAAAACGGTTAAGGAAAACATCGCGAGGAAACCGACATGTCCTAGAACACAAAAATTCGAAGACATGTGACATTCACCAATCCGCACTAGGCCCGCGTGGTGGATTACGGCCCATTCCCTCTCCTTGAGAGAGGAGGCCCGAGTCCCAGCAGTGGGAACATTAAAAAAGGCTGATTACGGTTAATTATGTTAACGAAATAATGCTGAACTGTGCAATACGTGAGGGCCATGAACGACACATGACTCATATGTGATCTCCTGTAACTGAAGGAGCACACGCTAAAGGACCCCTTACACAATTTGTCATTTATGTTGTTACTGTGTATCCTTTGTTGGAGATCGAATTAAAACTAAAATCTAATTAAATAAAAGCGAAATACAACTGACTGATTAATCACGAATGCTCAGAAACTAACACCTACAAACTTAAAATTTGGCAGGTAGGTTACTTTATAGGGTGTAGACATCCGCTAAGAACTTTACCGTATTTTACGAAACTCCACCCCTAAGGGGGTAAAACGGGGGTTGTAAGTTTGTATGGTGAAAACAACTTTCGTGCGGGCGAAGCCGCTGGCACAAGCTAGTAAAATATAAAATAAAGTCTCGGAGTAACCCAACTTTTCTTGTTAAACCAGAGTCTTCAAATGCATTTTGTATATTTTGCCATTCCTCTTTGGTCGTCGTTGAATTTTGAAGATTTATAGCATCAAGTAGTAAAATTATTTTCAACTTCGCCTTGATATTAGTCTTCGGAAGCACTGCTCTAGTTTATGCAATCAATGAGCAGGGAGGTAATTCGGTGTGATATTTGGTACAGTCATTGTTGGTGATCTTTGATAGCCTTTTATAAAGGCCAAGATTTTGAGACGGGTCAGTAAGGGAAGGTACCATAACCGTTATAGTTACAGTAAAACGTTCTTAGAAGAACATCTACAACTTTAGATATTTTAAACTGCATCCAAAGATTTTGAAAAAACAAAAATACAGTCGGCAACAAAAAAAAGCTAAAATAAATTTTATGCCTATCGAGCCTATTTCATCATCATCATTTCGGCCGAAAGACGTCCACTGCTGGACTTAGGCCTCCCCCAAGTGTCGCCACAATGAACGGTCCTGTGGCGTCTCGCATCCATCGGACTCCCGCAACTGTTACCAAGTCATCGGTCCACCTTGTAGGAGGCCTTCCAACGCTACGTCTTCCGGTACGTGGTCGCCATTCCAGAACCTTTCGACCCCAACGGCCATCCGTTCTGCGAGCAATGTGCCCTGCCCATTGCCACTTAAGTTTGGCGATTCTTCGTGCTATGTCGGTAACCTGTATCGACGGCGCGTAGTGTTCCACGCGCGCCTCAAGAAGATGTCAGCACCCGTAGGGGCCCAGCAGGGTCGAAGCCTACTGGGGCCATGGGTGAAGCGAAAGATAACCCCGGGGCCCTAAACAAAGGCAAAGAAGGAACACGAGTGGGTTTTAGTCAGTAAAAGTGTGACACGATAGGGCGGGCGATGTTATTGGATGATTTCCTACCTTAAAAAAAAAGAAAAAGAATCATCTCTGTATGGACTGCGTGAGGGAACGGACGTCTTTACGTCCCAGCCACCGGGACCCCCTCACGTCCCAGCCACCGGGACCCAGTTTCCAGCCACTGTAGATACCTACGGTTCTTCTCTCTACAGGCTTGCAGACGACTAGCAAGGGGTAGCTCGCTGTCCGCTCGTCCGGTAACCGTCCGGACCGAGCCTGAGTCGTCGATGGTGCGTAGTGCGCCGTCTCAAAGAGATGTCAGCAGAAACGTAGGGACCCAGCTGGGCCGAAGATTACTGGGACCATGGGTTTACATCCGAAAGGGAAACCATCAGACCAAAAGGATCCTGGTACACAAAGGGTAAAGAAGAAAAATAGGTGTGGTATGTAAAAGTCTGACACGCCGTCACGCCCCTACGTAGACTCTTTTGTTTTTCAAAGAAGTCTTCTAAACAAACTCGACGAGCGAGTGTTTCGAGGCGATATTTTCATTCCGCCACTTCGTTCTATAAAATCTCCGCGGTTATGGCTTCTCATGGCGATAGTATTGCGGTTATAATATTCTACAAATTAAATTGCCGATCAAACTTCAACGTGCTTCATAGGTTATTTCTAGTCAAGCGAGCTCCTACTTCGAGCGAATCAATTGCCAAACCTCCTCATTCAATATAATATTAAACGAAATGTCCTTATAAAATATATAGAAAGTATACCGGTGCTTCTTCCACCCACATACAATTCTTATTTAGAATTTATTTACGTCGCTGTTGTCTTATAAATAAACTAGCATCTGCCAGCGGATTCGCCCGCGTGAAAATAGGTTTAACAAACTTTGGACGCCCGTTTCATCCTCTTAGGGTGTGAATTTTGGAAAATCCTCTCTTAGTGCTTGCCTATGTCATAAAAGGAAATCTTGTGCAAAATTTCACGTTTTTAGTCCCAGTGGTTTTGGCAGTGCGTTGATATGTCAGTCAGTCAGTTTCTCCTTTTATATATATATAGATAGATGATCAAAATAAAATCAGTAAACTGTTATTTTGCAGAAATATAACAGAAATATTTATTTTTCAATACACTTACTTGAAAACCCGCTCTTATCCCTTCCATCTTTACGGACGCAACTTACCGTTTTCAACACTAGAGCCAAAAAGTGCGTGAGTTCGCCCCTGCCACCATTTATTGTATTTATCGTATCAAGCTGGGCGCTAAGCGAACTCCATAAGTCGCCAGTCAATATTTATTTCTTCGCAAGTGTAATAGAAAACGCATACCCAATACTCAGCTCCATAACACCCTCGCCTGACTCGGGGGTGAATTCCGCCTCGGTCGAAATGGCAAACTTTCTACACTTGCATGAAAACGTATCTACAATTTGCTTATTTTTTACATTAATTAGTGTAATTCTATTTTAATTATTTGCGAGAGAAGACCTAACAAAATATCTAAAGTCTTCTCTTTCGAACATTGTACCTATCACACTTTGACTTTGCAAGACTAGCGTATTACAGGACTTTAGTAGAAGAATAGGCTTCCTAATAGTGGTTTGTGCTGGTTGGCTATTTGAATCCTCATTATTGGCAGGAACTATGAAAAGCTCGGATTTAGGTATTTTGTCTGAAATCTATATATATAAAAGGGGAAACTGACTGACTGACATATCAACGCACAGCCGAAATTACTGCGATTAGGAGCGTGAAATTTTACACAAGGCTTCCTTTTATGACGTAGGCGAGCACTAAGAAGGGATTTATTAAAATTCAGCCTCTAAGGGGATGAAAGGGGTGTCCAAAGTTTGTATGGAGAAACCTACTATTACGCGGGCGAAGCCGCCGGCAGAAGCTAGTCAAATATAATCTTTCCAATTTATATTTCTTCCACAGCTTTATACATTTATGTTTGTATAATTTAACAAATTATTTTTCACCTTCTACATAATGTTAGTGGAATAATGCGTACCCTTATAGACCCCAATTAGAAAATTACTAACAATAATAATTTAAGCACTGAAATTTTACTTAAACGCAAGCAGGTAGTGTTTTTTAAGAAATTAGCATAATTTAAGCACTGAAATTTTACTTAAACGCAAGCAGGTAGTGTTTTTTAAGAGATTAGTTATCCTAGTTAATAGGCAAATGATATGGTCATCAACGCATTACATTGGTAGTACAAAAATTTTGTATCTATAAACGCATACACAAACACGCTAGTGATGTAATCAAGATGTATTGAGAATTTATTAAACTAGGTAAATAATCCGAAAATAATACTTTATTATTTCAGGATAATAAAATTACCTGTTTTAAAAATAGCTGAAATTGATTTAGTATCCAATTGTTAATATACTATTTTCAGGATATGCGCTTATTATGTTAGATACATATTGTTGTATATGGAACTTAAAACTTTAAATTTTAATGTATACTGAAATATTTTCTCTAAAAAGATAGATTAAGCTTTTAATCGTCATGTTCATGAAGTAGAATACTCAAATAGCTTCCATACGCTTTCAATGACTGAATAAAGGTGTGTCAGACTTTTACATGCTAACCACACCTATGTTCGTTCAGTTGCCTGGCCTACTAGAACCACGGGCACTCCTTTCAGAAGTCGACCCATGTCCCCAGTAGTTTTCGGCCCTGCTGGGCCCCAACGGTTTTGTTTACATCTATTAAAAGAGCGTGTGGAACACTACACGTCTTCCAGGACTTGGGCTCCGTTTGGACGGTTACCGGACGGCCGGACGGTGAGCTGCCCGTTGCTCGTCGTCCACAAGCCCACGCGGTGGCATGGTCGATTTTCTACACACTTGCAAATGTTCTAATTTGTATGTTATCCGATAAGCATACTGTTGAGCCACTTACCTTTATAATTCGAGTAATTCAAACTTGAAAGACTAATCTAACAATCCAGCTATTACCTTGCTAATATCGAAGAGCCATCGCTTACCACTTATAACCAACCATCGGTAAAGAATAATGATCCACTAATGGATATAGGAACCGGCAATTAGTGAGCAGCCTAAACAATAGATTCATGAAATCCAATCTGCAGTCACTATCACCAGTTTGCAAGCCTGTGTAAACGTAGTGCTCCAAAATTAGTCACAACCACAGGTTCAGTTGAAAACTAGTGTCAGGCACTAGTTGTCTGGCATTCATGCTGTACTGAACCTATTTCAGTACTGTATTTTTTTTGCTCCTTTTTTGTGTTTCATGTTACCTAAATAATGTGTGTGTTCCTTGTGCTTTATATACTAAATATTAGGAGCGGGCTCGGGTCGATGACGTGTTAAAAATAATACCAAAAGCTATTGCATATTTGATAGCAAACTGGAGGGCACACAAAATTGGAAAGCGTATATGTCGTGCCCACAGCTGGGATTCAGGCTTCCTCTCTAGGATAAGAGAGGGGATGTGTATATAGTTATGGTAAAATTTCTGGTAATTAATGTTCAATAAAATTATGTCTTCGGTGTAATTGAGACCACCATTACAGACGCTACAAAACAAAACAAAACTAGATTAATTTTCAGTAAATCTGATGAAATAAAGGTTGAAACAGAGGACTATCCGGCTACAGAGGAAATGCGATTCTGCACTTTCCCTTTTAGTCAGACACTTGCAAAAAGCGTTAATTAATACCTACTCGTTGCAAATGGATGCATTTGCATGTCCGGGGATTTGTACAGATTCTATTATATTTGTACAGATTCTATTATTTGGCTTCCCTTGTTCCCCGTTGTTCCGTGTTGTCTTGTTCCGGGTTTGCTGTCGTCTGCTTCGTTAGTTGCTGAAACATTCCTTTTTTTTTATCGCGATGCTCTCTTTTAGTCTTTTCCTATTTATTTTTCCATTTTTATCAGTTAAATTGTATCGTGACTTGTTTAGGAACTTTTGAATATCGAGAGACTTGCTTCAAAAAGTATACAGTCTTTCCCTTCTGGATCGTCAAACATTTTCCTGGTTTATCGTAAATACTTGTAGCTTTTTATGTTTTCCTTATTGTGTTAAGTTACTTTTTTGTTTAAGTTTGTTTCCAACCGGCCAGAGCTTGCAAAGGTGTTAGAATATTTTTTTTTATAAGTATGAATCAAAGTTGCGTACTTAGATTGTTGATTATGTTACTATGTCAAACATATTATATGGGTTTGAATATACCTAATAGATCTTTGTTTAAGAAATTGCCGTTTTTTAAAACGGGCTGCTTTGAAGTGTTATATCTTTGGATTGGCTTGGAATTATAAGTTTAAATAAACTTTATATTAAAGTTAGTTCTTTTTTTAAAATTAGGTACTTATTGGTTTCTTTGTGTTTTGTATTTTCTGTAATATCGCTGTATTTATAACTATTTTTGTATGAAATCTAAGAAAACTCACATTATTTTGTAGTACGAGTTTTACCTGCGTGGAAACAATGTGTCTCAAGCGGTATGCAATGTTGATGATGTAAACGGACTTAAGACTGCTAATGAATGGGATGTTTATTTTTGTTTTAATCACTATCACATGTATGGGTAATTTTATCTCGCTAATAACTTAGCTTCTCAGGGCGGCAACAAGACAAAATTTCCAAAACGAAAGCTATGAAACCACGAACACAATGTTCTTTTGTTAGAAGAAAGTCGTAGGTATACGTCATTGATATTGCTTGCCCTTTGAAATGCATAGTTTCTACGTTGGAACTCAATTATGAAAAAAAACCGTTTTTTTATTAGCTTTCATGGTTAGAAGAACTGCGATATTACAGGAAGCACAAAACACGAAGAAACCAATAAATACCTAATTTCGATAAAAGAATAATTCCAAGTAAATCCAAAGATAATAACTTCAAAACAAACCGTTTTAAAAAAACGGCGATTTCATAGGTAAATATCTGTTATTATTTCATTTATAAAAATCTCGAGCTCGTAAAAGATATTTATTTACTATATACTTTTAATACTTACTAACTTTATACTATCGATAATGTTAAATTAACAAGAGCTCTTAAAGCTAAATTTGAATAAATTGCAGCACAGTCATATTATTACTTGATTTGACTACTTATGTTGAAATAATCAAACATAATACTTTTAAGATCTCTTTTTTAATAAACTGAATAAAATATCAGAGAAATGACGAGCACTAGATTTAAAGCGAATTCAAAATATTCCATTAACATTCCATTTTTAAACATGATTTAAGTTTTTATTTTTGTTTCTAAGCCACTGGCTACTAAAATATTGCAAGCTTGATAGAAAATTTAAATAGCTGGACACTTGGTTAGTTGCAGTGGTTTTAAAACCACATTTATTCTTAGCGAGTCGTTATGAAGTTTGTCGTGTCCTACTTTCTTTATTCCTATGTGAATTATGTCATGCATTATGTGCTTATTATCAGCTAATAGCCAATCCATTCCGACATGTACGTTTTTTTCTTTTTTCAACCTTTAGAGAACAGTTTTAAAAATGGAACACTACGCTAGAGATGTCTCCTTTTTTAACTGGTTTTTGCATAATATATAAACCAAAGATCGATTTTTAAAAAGATGGTCCGTATTTCAATTATGTATTTTAAAATAAAGGCAGCTCTATTACCTAACTGAAAGTTTTAATAATTTGGAGAGTTTATTAATTTGGTTCACATAACTATAGACACGTCAAATATAGTGTCTATCGTCCAAATCCATTTTCTTGTAACGAATTTAACTCTGCTTTTCCTGTGTAGCTGTGGGTTGAAAGAATGCAGATAATGTTACTCTTTTGATATTCAGCTTAAAATTGATAAAATTCAAAGGTTTCAAATTAAAAAGAAAAAACGCTTTGCGGACATTCTTAAGGACGGTGGACGTTCATAGAGATGAACGTCCACCGTCCTTAAGAATGTCCACACTTCAGGAGTGCATCTAAGTTCATTCTACCTCGAGCGACCGCCAGCAAATAAAATAATTATATCAAACAATAAAATAGCTTGAGCCATTTTATGTAGTTTTCAACCGACTTCAAAAAGGAGGAGGTTCTATGTTCGGCTGAATGTATTTTAATTATTATTATTATTATTTTATGATTTCTCTGATTTCTCGGTCAATTGTGGACCAATATTGAATTTTATTTTTTTATTGAATGGTTATGCTTCCGTGTTAGTCCCATAGAAATATTGTTATGATCTGATCAAGAACTTCGAAGATATGGAACAGAACTCCTTATAGGATCACAGCAGAACCATCGTAACCAGTAAAATTACTTTGTTTATACGTTTAGTCGATGACTGATTGAAAGAAGAGGGAGAATATATCGAACTGATCTGAGAAGCCTGAAGTTAGGCACCAGAACTCTGTAATAAATTATTGTAATCTAACCATGTTTGGGATTATTAGAGTGTTTGTCATGAGACTCACTCTGGCTACAAGGTATTTAAGTTTGGCTGAGGGGTACTTTTTAGTGGTGGTATCATAATTAAAAAATGTAAAATAAAAATCTTTTTACAAAAACAATATAACCGACTTCAAAGTAAAAAAAAACACTGAAAAGTGCAAAATAACTTTAATTTCGGAAGTCGCTGTTAAATAACGAAGAGACCATACTATTATAGAAATACTGACTTCCGAAATTAAAGCTATTTTGCACTTTTCAGTGTTTTTTTTTTTCTTTGAAGTCGGTTGTATTTATTTTGTAAAAAGTTTTTTATTAATTTATACATTTCTTTCTAGCAACATTTATATTTTGAAAAATAACCGTTTGCCGTAGCACGTATTGAGCAATCATTTAGATTGCCTCAACGTGTCAGTTATATTGATTAAAGTAATCAGAGCTGGCGTGTGTGACGGGAAAGGCCTGACCAGTAAATGTTAACAGTGTTGCGGACACGATGTGCCGCTCAAAGCGTGTATCGCTACACATTGTGGCTTCACTACTTCTGCCACGACATATGACAAACACTGTTTTGCGTGGCCATCACGTTTTATGTAGGGATGTCGGTGGTGATGAAAAATATCGATGTATCGATATAATTTATAAAAATTTTAATGTCGTCTCGATATATCTAGAAAAAAATATCGATATATCGGTCAAGCTTACCGAGATATTCGGTTTTAAAATAATAATTTATTTACTTCAGTCTAGGTAAGAGTAATCATATTACTCGTATTATTATAGAAAACGAATGAATGATTTTAATATATGAAAATTTAAAAATCTAAATTATATTGGTTATAATTTGAAATTTCCGTTTTACTTATATACTTCGATACTTCGAAATGACATAAAATCTTCATGGTTTCAGATTTTTGAGTGAAACTTTTTTTACATGGTACCTATGAAGATTTCTTTTAAAAAATGTGCAATTTTCGACTATCGACTTCTAGTTGTTTTTTTTATTCAGCTTAGACAAGAAAGATGGATACTTCGAAAATTCGAGTTATTTTTGAATATGAGTTCCGACGCGGAACTAATGCAAACTGGTTAATACTTCGTACAATAGCACAACCATAATCTTTTACCTTACGCATTTATTTGTGCAAGATAACTATATTAATCAATATATATATATACAGTCAGTCAGTTTCTCCTTATATATATATATATACATATATATATATATAAGGAGAAACTGACTGACTGACATATCAACGCACAGCCGAAACTGCTAGGATTAGGAGCGTGACATTTTTAAACTTAGCTTCCTTTTATGACGTAGGCGAGCACTAAGAGAGGATTTCCCAAAATATACCCCCTAAAAGGATGTAACAGGGGTCCAAAGTTTGTAAGGAGAAACCTTTATTCACGCGGGCGAAGCCGCTGGCAGAAGCTAGTGCTGTTACAAATCACAAGTTCAAAAGCATGAAGAAAATACTCCGACAATAATAGTCCTAATATTTTTCACATAAATGATGAAAAGAACAAGCGGAAAAGAAGTGGAGACTCGCTTGCATTTTTCCTGTATACCTGATAGAATAATAGATCGCTCTCGTCGTCTTGTCAGAGGTTTTATCAGATACAAGTATGGTGCTATTTGCGCAAAACTTTAACCGTATTACTTTGAAATTCAGAGCCATTCGGGATCGGGGGGTTAGTGTGCGAGTCCAACTCTCACTTGCTCAGTTTTTTTTTTATGATCTCTATATGTATTAGTAATAATTACCAACTTTTATTTAACTTAGAATGCTTGTAATATAACGAGTCGAAATCGCCTCGCCACATGTTTAGCTTTTAGGCGATTTCCAAACTGATCAAATGAATGCATTCCTAAAAGGACTTGTATCCAAGTAAGGAAATCGTTAAAAAGTGAGCTGTCATTTTTTTTTTGATTATTTTTGTTTCTGCTATTTTTTTAAAATCAATCGACCCTCTATTTCACACCCATTTTTTATACAGGGTGTTATACCTTAATTTAATTTGGTACACGATGCACCAAACACCCTGTATATTACAGTATGTATTTAAGGTTGTTTAGGGCAAATATTTCAAATGAATTTTGAAACCGATACCTCTAACCGATTGAGCTCAGATTTCGTATATATACTTATACTTGGGTGACAATGCATTAATGTGGCACCTTTGAGCTAGTTTGATGTTAGAGTCGGATAGTGGCCATAGGAACTACTGAGCGCAACAAGATAACCCCACCACCACTGACACTGACCTCTATTATTTTTCTAGTAGAGGTCAGTGCCCACCACCTAATTATTTATCAATTGCTTACTATACTTACAGTATGCACCAAAGCGTATATATAGCAAACCAACAAACCAACAATCTATAAACTAAAAATTTTTAAACGAACATTTTTTTGAGACTTTGCCATTATAGGCTTTTGAGGTTTTTAGCATAAAATGTAATCTATACTACAATTTTGAAAATAAATAAAAAGCTTGCTATGAAAAAATTATATTCATTAAAATTTATTTTTAAATTTCAAAAACTTCAAACGTTCAAATGTTCTTAGAACACCGCATCGACATAATAATAGGTTGCGTTTCTTCGCATTGCGTTGGAATCTAACCTGTCATTGCGGTTCAAAGCATTGCCTCGACAACCCTTACTTATAGAAGTTGCTGAACATTGCGCAGAAAATAACATTTAAAGTATAAAATCGATATAAAATTATGCTTATAATTAGCGGTGCGGTACTTACCCTACTGCTTCCCATAAGCAGTAGGGTAGGTACTGCACCGCTACCACAACGTTAGCTTCAATAATATTTTATTCAATATAGTCCTTTGTGTCTTATTAATATTTTTTAATGATATTAACTAGTGTTTAACTGCGATTCTACCTGATGGTAACGTACAAGTAGAAGTTTTTTTTAACACATTGCTTTTGCAATATTATTATATTATTTAGAACCCTAAATTCGTCAGTAATTTATTTTGTTATTATCTTATTTCTTGATAGTTATAATTATTAATTTTTTCTTTTTTTTAGGGTTCCGTACCTCAAAAGGAAAATATAGATATAGATGATTTTTAGCATAATCAGCCTTATAATGCTCCCATTGCTGGGACTCAGGCCTCCTCTCTAAGAGAGGAAATGGATCATAATTTACCACGCAGGTCCAATGAGGGTTGGTGGATGTTACATGTCTTTGAATTTGGTTTGGTTTCTAGTATATGCCGGTTACCTTACGATGTTTTCCTTCACTGTTTTGAGAGCTGTGGTTATGAATTTAATTTCACAAAGTATTGCGCCTAGCTACACAGCACAACTAATTCTTAATTTCTACAGATAGTGTGTGTGGAAGGTTCTGTGCCTATTTTAGTTATGTTCAATTTGTTACAACCTACAAAATTTTTATTTTTGAATGCATCTTCAAAACTATCGGGCCGTATTTAATTTTATCGTATGCTATCAGCCGATCACCGCAGACGATTTGAGGATCTGGTTTAGGCCCGAAGCTTCCCGACTTTGCACGAGTGTCGCCCGAAATATACAGACAATGTCAAGAGCAAATAGAATCGTTCGATATTCAAACATTAACCTTTGACTGTCACGGACGTTGAGTGGCCATTTTGTTTTCCTATTTTTAGTGTAGATAACCAGTAATATATTTTTCAACACACTTGCTCAGAAAGTGATTCTTATTGCACTGCACTTAGGTATATAATGGCACTCATTACCAAACTGTGACATTTTGATTACCATTACGCACTAGTGCTATAATGTAGTTAAAACCTTTTTGTTCAACCTCTTTGTTCTCAAAACAAATTTTGAATTCGAATAATTGCGTTCATTAGTATATAAATTAGTGTCTTACTTATTTCACCCAATTTACAAGTTAAAATGGACAAATTTAACGTGTATAAACGATTTAATTAATAAAAAACATTTAGTAAATAAATAAATCGTACATTCAAATAAAATTTGTTTTTTTTTTGTGGTTTATGGCCGCCATTTTAAGATGTGCGCGGTTTTTGGCGTGATTTTTTTTTTATTCCAGTGAAGTTCAGTGGCTGTATTATTTAAATTAAGTGCTACAAAATCATTAGAAAATGTTACATCCGTATTCTATTGTCACTACGAAAGACATTATCGGTAGAACTTTTCACGCAAGAAAACATAAACGTATGACTAGACAGTATGATCAAAATACCTCAGCCTTCCTCTAGGGGTAAATAAAAAATAATGATTCGCGCGCTTATGAAAACAGATTTTTACCGCCATGTAACAGAAAATTTTACTAGTTTTACTGTTATTTTCTTCACAAGTGTATTGAAAAACGTCGTATGACACACGTGAGTAATTAATGATTACCGTTCTTGGCTCTCTTAAGACCCTCGCCACGGCTTGGGTCTAAATACCACCTCGACGGTAATCACTAACATTACACACTTATATCATAATGTACTATTAACATTAGTTATGGGACGTAGAAATGGTATTAAGGCGAGGATGCAATAATTTTGAACTTTTTTGAACCTCTGGAAATCCACAAATATAAAAGAGAACACCTTGAAAATTTTTTTTATTAAAATTGACCTTATGACCAACCGCTTGATAAATAGTGTGATAAATTAGTAGGCTCGATGAAAAAAAATATCGAACCAGACCCTAACTTACGAGATTACGTCATGGACATATTTGAAATTTAAAAATAAAAGAAAAACTTGTTTTTTAAAAGGGTCTGATAAAAACAAAAATCATGAATAGGTGTTCTTTTTACTTAATTAAAATCGCTGTTAAAGGGCCGCAAAGTCGACTAAGGGCTGGTTTCTGAATTAAGTAGGTACACTGAGTTAAAAACGTCTCAAACCCTACTTTAAAGCAAAATTTTGACAAGTTTTCAAACTAAAATAGAGTTTGAGAAATACTCAACTTCAAATGCTTCAATTAGAAACCCAGAGTAGACCCGGGTCCGTACCCAAAAAATACTCTGTTGTTTTTATGCTGTAATTATCATACTATACAAATACAACGAGAGCAGTGGTGGCCGAGTGGTAATGGTTCCGACTTACGAGTCGTACGTCACGGGTTCAAACCCAGCCAGACGCATTACTTTGTGTAATGCTTCATCACCACTGCTCTCAAAACGGTGAAGGAAAACATCGTGAGGAAACCGGCATGTTCTAGAACCAAAAATTCGAAGACATGTGACATCCACCAACCCGCACTGTGCCCGCGTGGTGGATTACAACCCATTTCCTCTCCTAAAGAGAGGAGGCCTGAGTCCCAGCAGTGGGAACAAAATAAGGCTGATTATATTATATTATATTATACAAATACAATTAAAATTGCGTGATGTTAATTAGTTACCACTGATGAAGCGTTAATTAGCAGTAGGTTTTCTATGGCTGAAAATAGTATGACTGATGGGTGCTTTTACTAATTGTAGTGGTCTACAAACGTCAAATACCATAAAATGTGTTAGTAAGGTAAATAAGTGCTATAGGATAGTCCGAAAGAGTTACCGCGGCTCTCAAAAGGCAATTGGAGGAACATAGGTGGGTTTTGAGTCCATAAAAGTCTGACACACCCTCTCGCTCCATCTAAGACGATTATGCACCTAAAAAAACGAAATGAAACAGGTAAATAGATGCATTATTTAACAAATATATAATGAGAGAGGACTGTAAAACATCAATCGACAACATTTTACCAATATCGGGACGCTGCAGGAGTTAAAAAGGAAATGACGTATTTCATCTGGTAATATAAATGCAGTAAGTCTGTGTAGCTGCGTTTAAAATTAATATGAACATTAACGTGTTACAAATAATGTCCATATTCGTCTGCAACGTTTACTTGAGAACATGAAGTCCTAATTCTGTAAAGTTTGCTTCGAAGCTCTCTCCAATGAAGGCACACAAATCGAGTGTGAACTCATTTGTTTGAAAATAAAATATCGGGGCTAAAATTTTTGGCACCCTCGAATTGGGAACTATATAATGTCTTACAGATAAACAGTATAACCTCGCGAGGGCATGGCCCTCACGCCCCAGCTGCCGGAATACCGATCCCGATTTCCGGCCACTGCAGTCGCAGGCTTGCGGACGGCGAGCAATGGGTAGCTTGCCGGCCGATCATCTGGTAACTGTCCGGACCGAACACAAGTCGTTGACGGCGCGTACTGTTTCACGCGCGCCTCAAGGAGATGTCAGCAAATTGTAGGGGCCCAGCAGGGTCGAAGCCTACTGAGGCCAAAGGTCTGCTTCTGAAAAGAAAGACTCGGCCCTGGTATGAAAGGCAACGAAGGAACAGGAGTGGGTTTTTAGTCAGTAAAAGTCTGAAACTATCTCTTGCTCCGCCCAAGATTATCCCACCCGGATTATTTTTCAATCGATATTTTTTCATCATATTTATCTCTCAACTACATGTTATCATTTTAATCTGGCTACACTTAACAGTGGTCGGTTTTAAAATAAAGCCTTATTTTATATAATTTTTTGTTTGCCTCGCACTAGGAATAACTCCTGTACCTTCTGTGGGTACGTTCACAAACATGTAAACTCACACAGACAAGACACCCGGACCCGGAACTCCTAACTGTGGGTCTGAACCTGGTCCTGTTGTGCATCGAACCCGCGGCACGCTGCTAGCCTATCGCTCATCCACTGCGACCACCGTGCTGTCAAAATATTTGAACATGGTGAATCAAAATATGTAGTCATAATTTCTCTAGCACGTCAAACGATGTATTTTCCTCTTAGAAACGAGGCTAAACTAAAGGAAGATCATATTTTTTTAAATTCAATCATACGTTTTGACATCACGACAGACTCAGGGAAAAATGATGGGACTTAGCTTACAGTCTAAAGGTAGGACGTATCTACACTGATTCAAAAAAGATGATCGGGAAAACGGCTTGTTTCCTAACCGGCCACCGTAGGCGCGGGCTTGCGGGCGGTGAGCAATGGGCGGCTCGCCATCCGACCGTCCGGTAATCGTCCGGACCGAGCCGTAGCACGCGCGCCTCAAGGAGATGTCAGCAAATTGTAGGGGCCCAGCACGGTCGAAGCCTACTGGGGCCACAGGAAGTGTGAAAGTAAAACCCGGGGCCCTGGGACGAAGGCAAAGAAGGAACAGGAGTGGGTTTTTAGTCAGTAAAAGTCATAAGATGATTTTCCCTCCTAAAAAAGAAACCGGGTGACAGACAAGATGAAATAAATACCTACCATATTATCTTAATTATACTGCATAAGTATTAAACATTTTTTTATCAACAAAATCACTATTAAAATACGTAAATACCGGTTGTTTATATACCAAAATCCCAAGTACGTGACAGATTTCACATGTGAACGAAGGTTTTAGCAAATCAAAACCTATTAGAATGACATGGCAACATTCGCTCTACAGATTAAAAAATAAAATTGCCGAACAGTGTTATCAACCTTTAATTTTTTGAGGTAGTGTGTGGAGTAGTGTAACTGACGAACTAATTCCAAATTCGTCCGATCGATATATGTTGTCCCCAGTGAGAGGGGACGACCCCGTAACATTACAAACCCCAGCAAACTTACCCCTCATTCATAAAATGATAACTGTATTGTAAATACTACTTACTGACTTACCTGCTCTTTGATGTTTGTGAATAAATAATGTGATATAGCAATTCAAAATATTCGAATAAACTGTATAGTCTCTTGAGATATTACAGAAAATATAAAACACAAAGAATCCAATAAATACCTAATTTCGGAAAAAGAATAACGTACCTTTAATATAAAGTTTATTTGAACTTATAATTCCAAGTCAATCCAAAGACATAACCCCTATTACTATAATACGAGTCTAAACCATCTATCAATACCCTGAGGTCAGGTAACTCGAATCCAATTTACTTGGTGCCTCGTTAATTAGAGATACGTATCTTGAAGATGACATCCATTAGGTGACCTAATAGAAGAAATACTTATTTCTATTTATTTATTTATATATACTTTATTGTACACCTAGTAAATAATTTGAGCCTTAAACTTAAAACCTACAATTGGTGGCCTTATCGCATTCTGCGATCTCTACAGGCCACCTGGAGGAATGGAAAGAGATTGCCTGGACATAAAATGGGGTTAATACTAAAAACTAATTAAAAAATAAAAACCGGGCAATGTGAGTCGGACTCGCGCACTGAGGGTTCCTTACAAACTTACCTATGAAAACAGTTCAATTCCCGAATTGAGTTACGAAGATTTTTCCAAACCGTATTTTTTTTTTTGTGAGATGACAACAAAACTGTTTCCAGAAATTTTGCATTGTCATCTGATTTACATATACTTGCAAAATTTCAGCTCAATAGGTAACCGGGAAGTAGATCAAATTTAATTTGCAAGATTTGATTACAGACAAACATCGGGGCAGGTGAAACTAAATTAAAGCTTGTAAAAACGGATGTTTCCATGATTTGAGCACCAAAAAACATTTATTTATTGAGTACTGCCACATTACGTCACATTTAATATTAAAAAAACAAAAAGGATTCGATTTCATCTTGGTGGTCTGATGTATGTAACAACAACGGCATACATAACATTTGCAATTCATTTGCTTTGTCATAAAAGTTAACTAAATGTGTACTTAATATAAAATACACAACAAAAAAAATATAGATAACAATATAATACCCTATGCAATTATTTACAAAAAAATAATAATTGAGAAATGAGAATTGATTTTCATAATTTAGTTACTAATTAAGGCAAATGTTTAAATAGAAAATCAAGACTGTATCCATTTGATTTTATACTTAAACGCATCTTACAACATTTGCTCTCTACTCAATGAATTATAATATTATCCTTTGCCATTTCTTTTCAATGATATATCATAACAATGGTGAGGAACGGAAAGATTCGCTATGAGCCAATTACACTCAACTCGATCGGTCTATTATATTATCAGTTCAAGTGTTACGATAGAGTTAGCGGTTCTTCTTCTTCTTTTCGTGTCGATTTACTCTAACTAAATTTTATCTGACCAGTATTTGGCAACCTCTACGGCTCTGTTATTGGCCTCGTATAGATCCTGAAAACTGCAGGTAGTTGTGCAGGATGGACAGCATAGCAAATGACGCATGTCCTGTGCAGCGGCTCCACACTGGCACTGTGTTAGAGATGGGTCGAGAAAGCCCCATTTGGCCAAATTATTTTTACATCTCCCCCCTGGAAGCGAATTGCAGTGGCCAATCTGGAAATCTCTTAACCGACTACGCACTCAGAGTTAGCGGTGAGGCCTTAGGACCTTTACACACGAACACACTCGATCAAAACAAATAACCAACTATACTCTATTCACAATAAGATTGTCTAATCTTAAAGGTTTGTTTGAATGTTTATTTAAACAAAACTTTTTACGGTCCGTTCAAGCGATTTTGACCTTTATGGTGTTGATAGCGTGATAAATGGCGGCTGCAGTAAATAGTTGGTTTTGTAACCACTTTTTTGTGAACTTTTTTGAAGTACCCTATGAATTTGATTCCCTTGAGAGTGTCGAAATACACGTTTTTAGCAACAAAAACGCCCGTATCTTTTTGTTTTTGTTAACTTAGAAGTTTGATGTTTTCACAGCTTTATGGGACCGCAGATTTTAGAATATGGTTTTAATTTCAAATCGATACCTTCACGCGTTCCTGAGATTCCTCTTGACAGACAGACGGACAACAAAGTGATCCTATACTTCCATGTTTTCCTTTGAGGTACGGAACCCTAAAAATGAGCGTGCCATCTATCTTTGAGTTTTTCAGTCTAAAAATGAAAACGCACTAACATTTTTCATTTTGCATTGCACTTGCGAGGATTATCCAGACTGACGATATATTTAATACGTTTGGCCCAGCGTCGCTCTCGTGAGGCGCTCACGTTATGACAATATTTTCTCATTCAAAATGGACATACGTTGATAAACATTCTGCTCTACAAGTAACTCTAGATATTTCATATTTGCAAGTATTACGGCGAAAAAGTTTAATTAATAGAATTTACTATGGCCGCTTGGCGTTATGAGACGTAGTTCAATTAATGAATATTTTTATTGGACGTGAATTGGATGTTGTGTTAACAACAAATTGTACCAATTTGACGTCATAGGACGTTGTTGCGTCCGAACGTGTTAACGTGAAACACGCGCTACTTTTTTTTTCAACTTGCTGTGAGAAATATAATATCAGCCCGGTAACAACTTAAGGACTATAATAATTATAGTCTTTTATCAAGCGGGAACAAGGTGCGCGCCTTCAACGGTTTGGTCATGCCAGTTTCGATGTACTCTTTCGGCATACTCAAATGGACTCAGACGGAACTCGCAAATCGTTTCTTAAATGCTAAGACCCTGCATAACCGTGAGATATGCAATATCAGGGAATACTTCCTGAAAACCGACGTGGGGATGCACCGAGAGGTGGTTGCGGTGGACAAAGACGTCACCCCGCTCTCCTTGGTCAACGAGAACTGGCGCAAACCTACAGTAATGGATACTAATGAACGCAGGGCAGTATAGCAAAGCAAGGAGCTTCACGGGCGCTTTTACCGGGCCTTACATGGGCCCAATGTAGATATTTTAACGTCCGTATCCTGGCTGAGCTTTGGTAATCTCTTTGGAGAAACCAAAGGTTTTGTCTTTGCAATTATGGACGAAGTTATGATGACGAACAACTACAGGAAATACATTGTGAAGGTTAGTTAGATAGTTTTTTTTTCGGGAGGTAAAATGGCGTGTTTGTGACACTGCAGGTTTGTTTGCGGCCAGAATTGCAGAATAAGCGCGTTTAGGGGTCGACGTACCTACATGCGTCACCGCTTCGACCGGTGACGATACAGCGAACTATAATAAACAGGAAGTGTAGTTGTATGGCTGCATCCTAGAGCTTTGCAAGTCTCGATATTTTGCAGCCGTTCAGTCTGAAAGGCGATGCATAAAATCTTTTTTTTATTTAAAGTAGGTAATCTTCAAATAATTCTTCCAGCTTTGGGTGGAGCGACAGAGAGAGAGTCAGGCCGTTACTGACTAAAACTCACCTGTGTTCCTTCAATTGCCCTTCGTGTTCCAGTGCCACGGTAACTTTTTCGAACATTCGAGCAGAACTGTAAACTATCTGACTTTGACATCCAAGTAGGGTTGAAGAAACGGTATACTGTATTTTGATTGGCTTAACCGATTGGTGGATAGAACCATATAAAGACGAAACATTTTTTTTTTCTTAATTGATATAAACCAGTGCTTGACTGCGATCCCACCTGATAGTAAGCAGTGATGCAATCATTGATGGTGAGGCGCACTAGTTTATTAAGGGCCTTGAAGACACCTAAATTATAGTTGGACGGGAAGACCGCAGCAGGCAAATTGTTCCAGTCCTTCGAAGTACGCGGTATAAACGACGAAGCGAAACTTTGAGTAGTAACGTGTGGCACGATGGTAACACTCGGGTGAATCCCTTTCTTATGAAGTGACAAAAGTGTCACATCATTATGTATAACAATACGTACACAAGCATGTCGTAAGGGCTCACCCATAAATTATTACCTCACTTGAATTCCTTGTGACGGCTGATCACATTTGTGAAACTCCCACTCCCTTATGTGTCATCAAATAAATGACTAAATTAAAGCAGTAGTTCCGAAATTAGTTTTTGAACTTGCTGACATATCAATTTAAACTTTATAGTCATACATATAGAGTAGGAAATATTTTTTAGTTTTTCGTTAGCATATAGCATCGTCGGCCTTATAATTTTCCTACTGCTGGGACTCAGGCCTTCTCTGTAGGAGAGGGAATGGGCTGTAATCCACCACGAGGGTGCAGTGCGGGTTGGTGGTTGTCACATGTCTTCGAATTTTTGGTTCTAGGACATGCCGGTTTCCTCACGATGTTTTCCTTCACCATTTTGAGAGTAGTGGTGATGAAATAAATTACACATGAGCAGTGGTGGCTGAGTGGCAACGGCCGAGTTGTAGGTTGTGGGATCAGACCCAGCGCCTGATTACTTTGTGTAAGTTTTTCGTTAAAACTTTGAAATGTGTCGCCACAAAGCTTACGATTCCTTCAACTTCTATTCACATAATGGTCACACTATATTGACCCCCTCCTCTCCCCCTAACGTTTGACGTAATTTTAAGAATAACCTCTAAGGTCTCTCCTTTTATTTATGTTTTCTTTTACTATCTATAATATTATCTTATCCGTCTCTGTGTTCCGTGATTGTGTCCGTGGCATCACCAGGCCCTATCAGAATACCAGCGCTGCGTTACTTTGCTTTTTGTTATATAGGAGCCTTTTTGGCCTCGCACAGATCTTTTGTTTTTATCTTTTAATATTGTTTTCTTTTATTTTAAGTTATGTATTTATAGATTAAATAGTTGCTTTTTTATTTATATAAACCCGTGCTTGACTGCGATCCCACCTGATGGTAAGCAGATGCAATCATTGATGGTGAGGCGCACTAGTTTATTAAGAGCCTATTCACTCTAGCCTTGAAGACACCTAAATTATAGTTGGACGGGAAGATCGCAGCAGGCAAATTGTTCCAGTCCTTCGATGTACGCGGTATAAACGACGAAGCGAAACGCTTAGTCCGGACCGTTGAAGTTTCAATAACGCAAGGTTGGATACTTGCCGTACGTCGTTTTATTATTGTTTGTCCTGTGCGAGTCTCGAAACACCTTCGAATATCTTAGCCGACGAGTCATCATCATTTCTCTAACCTTTCTCAACTAGCTTGAGTTTGCCTTCCAGTCTAACTGGATGCGGCTGAATACCCATGTTTTACATGGAGCGGCTGCCTATCAGACCTTAACAACCTAGTTACTGTGCAAGACGATACTCCTTGGATAGAGTGATGGTCAAACTAACTTGTATCTGACTACCTATAACGACTGTCAGAGATCAAGGAATGTCAACCGGAACCAACGGCTTTACGTGTTTTACGAAGCACGGGGCAGTAATGTCCTAGATAAACTTAGAAAACTACATAATCATCATCATCATCATCTTCATGCCTTTGTCCCATCTTGTTTGGGGTCGGCGCAACACGTTTTTTTGTTCCATTCTATCCTGTCAACCGTCATGCCATCAATAACTTCCTTTTCTTTTATATCACTGTTCACACAATCCGTCCATCTTTTCTTTGGCCTCCCTCTCCCTCTCCTTAGAAAAGTACATAATATGAAATGAAAATTTACATTGGTAGTTGACCGTTTCGAACCCGCAACCTCATGCATGTGAGGGTGCAATCTTTGTGTCGACACCGTCACCGATCCGCGCTGAAAACCAGCGCTGAGGTTTAGCCACATTTTTTTTTCACAACTATCACACAACGCCGTCTAGTCCCAAGCTAAGCAGAGCTTGTGTTATGAGTACTAGACAATTGATAAACATACTTATATATTTCTAAATATATACATATTATTGTATATTATAGATAATCTGTGCCCAGACACAGAACAAATGATCGTGCTCATCGCACAAACATTTGTCCTTGGTGGGAATCGAACCCACGACCTCCAGCATAGTAGTTAGGGTCACTTACTACTAGACCAAGAGGCCAGTCACATAATACATGTTGCTACGACATTATGCTGAGAATTCGGAAGTTTAGCGCAGACGTGGCGCATATTGTCCCCACAGAATGTTTACATACCTAATTAGTCCTAAGATTGCATCATTTGCCGCAAATAAATTGTTTTTCTTTCTTTTTTTTCTTAACCACTGGGCCATCAAGACACGAGTAACCTACGAGTATTATTGCGAAAAAATAAGCTAAAGAATTACTTACCTATCTCATCGCAATGTCTATTTGAGAATGTGTTTAATAGTGGTATAAAAATAAATGTTCTAATTGACATCTGTCAAGGTGGGCTGGGCAAAAGTACATACGCAGGTAATGCCTGCGAGTCATCTTTTGTAGAACATTTTTTTGTCTCCCACGCAGCAGGATAATGAGTTTTTCAAATACCAGAGATCTCGTTTATTGCTCTTTATAGTAAAATAATAATAATAATCATCATTATTCATTTGTCAGGAAATTATTACCATTTTAAAACACTACAAATAACAATTTTCACTAATACACAATTATATATATTACATTAAAATTCAATTTATCTTTGTTTAGGTCAAAGTAAAATTATTAAAAATAATTAAATAGAATTATAAATTATTCTAATTAACTTCTTTAAATAAAAATATGAGTGAAATGTTACGTTAGTGGAAATTCCATAAAAATCAGTTGTTGCGTGTGGCAAGAGCAAGAGATAGACGGGAAGTCAAAATCAAAGTCATTTGTTGTTCGGGATATCAGCAAACAGCTGGTCGACTCATCGCGTGACCAGAGGGCTGGGCTTTTCTTCGGTCAACGTATCAGCATTGCCATCCAGCGTGGCAATGCTGCCAGCGTTCTGGGCACTTTTCCCATTGACATCGATGTGGACGAATTTTTTGATGCCCTATGAGTTTTATTTCTACCCGTTTGTACATATATTATTTTCAGTTTGTTTATATATTTATTAAGTAATAATATTTAAGATTAATAGTTAAGATGTATATATAAAGTAATCTTTTATAAAGAAGTCAACTTTGACATTGACTTTGACTGACCTGTTGTCAGGCTGTTTGCCGAACATTGTTCTGCCATATAATCTAAAAAAATTGGGGTGGGGTAGGAAAGTAAAAAATAGCCTACGACCTATTCTCAGACCTAGCAAAATACCTATACTTAGTGCTTACACAAAAAAAATTATCAAAAAAAATGTATAAATTGGTACTTATAAAAATTGGTCAAGCCATTTCTTGACCAATTTTTTTGTGTTCGGATGAATTCTATAATAAACACTGTGACGCAAGATTTATATCTCGACAGATATTGTCCAGCCCTAAAAAAATTAAGGGCCCGATCGCAACGCCACCTATCGAGTCCAATTTAAAAAATACCGTCCATTATTTTCAAAACATTCATAATAATGGACGGTTTTTATCAAATATACACACACATTTCATCAAACACAAACCGTTTAGATGGAATTAGGTGACAAACATACGTACAGAAGAATTATATATTAAAGATTAGCTGATCCGGCAAACGTTGTTCTGCCGCACAAATTATTATCATAGTAAAAAAAAATGGGCAAGTGTGAGTCGGATTTGCGCACTGTGGGTTCCGTACAAACTTTATTTCGTAATTTTTTTGTTTCGTTCAATTCCCGAATTGAGTTACGAAGATTTTTCCGAATCTCATTTCTTTTTGTTACGTAAATTCAAATTTACAGTTTTCAGATTTTTCCTATTCTTGAACTATGAGATCTTGCTTTATGCCAAATTTCAGGATTCTAGGTCAACGGAAAGTACCCTATGAATTTTAATTCCCTTAAGAGTGTCGAAATACACGTTTTTTTGCGCCCTATTTCTTTCGTTCACTCAAAAGTTTGATTTTTCGCAGCTTCAAAGACCACAGATCTGAGTATATGGTGTTAATTATTTCAACTCAATATCTACGCGTTCTTGAGATAAAGGGTCTTGAAAGACAGAGAGACAGACAGACGGACTATAAAGTGATCCTATAAGGGCTCCGTTTTTTCCTTTTGAAGTACTGAACCCTAAAAAAAATGGAAATTAGGATGAGTTCGACATCAAACACTGTGATACGAGATTTTTATGTATTAAAATTAGATGCTGAGATTCCTTTGCTATTTTCTTCTTATTATTTTGAACAAGAGCACTTTTACATTATATCCTACAAAGTGTATCAAAGCAAATTATTCCCTTGCCTTTGTTTAGCTTACGTTTAATGATGTACAATCTTCAGTCTTGTTTTAATAAAGACTATTTCATTTAGTAAATCTTTCTTAGAAAATATCAAAGGAAAAACATGATTGTTTGTTTACTGTGTAATCTTCTACGGGTATAAGGTTTCTTAATTTTTTTCTTGTTTTGTATTATTTTCATTTCTACGGTACGGGGCGTTTAAGACCTCGTTTGAAAACTATCATTATGGTGGTAAGAGGCTAATTAGACCCCGTAACATTTAAGAAACTTAAAGCATTTCTTTGGAAAAAAAAAACATAAATTTTATTTCTTCAGTGAGGTACGAGGTAAAAGTTACCACGTATTAAAATAGATACACCATTTGCATTCTGTTTTAATAGCCTCTTAGATATATATATATATTGAACGTGTTTAACATTCTTCAAAACAATAAAACTAAAAACAATCAAGGATGAAATGCTGTTGCGTATTTCATTCTTCAGTTTGTAGTGAAAAAAAAAACCGTTAAAGTCTTTATTCCGTTTCGCTTTATAAAATGAACGACAAAATCCTTATTGTTTTGATCCGTGAGCTCTCAGCTGCTAAATAAAATTGCTGGTGTTTAATTTCTTTTTTAAGCGATCGTTGTATACGAAGATAGATTGCAAAAGCCTGCAGGCGACGGCGAGCGAAGTCGAGTGCAAGTCACGGTTTAACTATAATAAATGATTTTTCTAATTTACTGCAACAACATGATAGAGATAATGAGTGGATGCTGCATCTGTTGCTTTTATTTTGGTCCCTAAATGCTTTTTAAAAGGTTCTTGCGTTAACTTTTCCTTGGAGACGGTAATAGTTATTTTATGTCGCCAGGTAGAACTGTAGTATAGTGACAGTAGGACCTTTCTGTGTCTGTCTGCTTTAACAGTTTCACAGCACTTTTATTAGTGTTTGAAAAAGTTTAGACAAACCGGTTGGTCTAGTGGACAGTGGCCTTTTGTCTGAAAGTTGCGGGATATTAAAAAAATATTACAATTTTATTTTTATTAGTAAAGCGGTCTCGTTGTTCTAGATTGGTTTTAAGACATTCATGAGTCACTTATGTTTGCTTGTGACATCGTCCGCGTGGTGGTCGGGAAACTACACAACTGACTAAAATCGATCAATCTCATTATATAAGAAGGTTACTGAAACGAGAAGTTGTGTGTGTGTGTGAATGTACAAAATTGTTCCAAGGGAACTTTGGCGTAGCTAATCCAAATATTTTTGCAGTGTTTTTTATAAATAATAAATAAAAAAGTTTATTTGACACAATTAACATAATACAGTGGTTAAAGAGTCACATTCAGCAAGTACAAATATAATATCGGTCGTACTAGCATAGAATTAGTGCGTGTCGATTTATCAGGATCCCTGAAAATCGGGACACCTTGGCAACACTAGTCATGAACATGCTTCATTAGTTTCATTTGTATGACATTCCTCCATCTGTTTCTGCCTCTGGTGATGTGGAGAAGCCTAACACATTCAATAGTCATAGTATAACTCTCCCTGTATGCTATCATCCCGGAATAAATAAAAACGGGAATTTTTGGAAAGGGTTACTAGCACACAAGTACCGTAGCTATACAAACGACATGTCGTTAAAAGTATATAAACGGTTATTTACGTTCTTAGATATCGTTTCGTAGCCTGATTACATCTTTAGCAACACACATATTAGCAATTCGCAAAATGACTATGATCTCAAGATGCAATTCATGGTGCATTAAACAAATCTGCTCAGCTGTTCGTGGAATACAGCAAGTGGTATTATCAAAAGGCTCTGGTTGGAGCCGGAGAAAATGTCAGACTTTTGCTGACTTAAATTCACAGTGTCCCTTCAGTTGACCTTCTGAGGAGGCCACGGTATCCCTTTCGAAAATTACGCAGCCCTGGCAGGCATCTGCCCTAAATGATCTCGTCAATCTTGCTGAAATTTATTTGAGGCGAGTGTAAGCCCAGGCTTGGCCCTTAGTGGATGTCTGGACGGCGAGCTACCTATTGCTCGCCGTCCGCAAGCCCACGCTTATGGTTACCGCAAATCGTTCTGCGACTCCTGACGCCCGAGGCGTCTTCGGCGGGGGCCGGGTCGTGAGGCTTGTCTTGTTTCCGCCACACGGAAATTGCGTTCACGTTTCACTCCACCAACAAACAGCATTTTATTAAAGAGCTGTTTTCTCTTAACTTATCTACATTTAGGTTAATAATTATTCATAATCGTCGTATTAAATCATGATTATATTTATCATATTTACTTAAATCTGTTTAAACATCAACATGTATTTGGTAGCTGCAATATTTCAAGGATGTACTGTAAACAAAATTCACATTCAACATTTAAATAGGCTGCGTTTCGTCGAAATACTTGGTTAAATGTGGCTACATATGTAAACATTTCAGCTCTATTTCATACTGTCCGGTATTACCCACGGGGTAAATAATTGCAATCGAAATTTGTCTATTCTATCTGCCGGATAAATTCACTGGTACTCATTATAGAATTGAATCAACACGGGTCGGAATATTGGATAGACATAGTCTAAAATCGAAATAATAATAGGAATCATAAATTCATTGACTGGCCTGTCGGTCTAGTGGGTAGTGGCCCTGACTGCTATGTCGTGGGCTCGCTTCTCATCCAAGATACATGTTTGTGTGATGAGTACGATATTTATTTTGTTCTGTATCTGGATGTAATTTATCTATAATACTTATGTATTTTAGAAATATATAAGTAGTATATCAGTAGTCTAGTACTCATACCACAAGCGTCCCACATCGATGATTCAAAGCGATTGCGATTGCGAAGCGATCCGATGCGGTTCATGCGAAGTCAACGCGATGCGGCCGCTATGACCTACGTACACGCGAAGTCGCCACTTTAGTCGCCATTTATATCAAACTAACTGATCGCCACAGCTTCGTTTCACTCGTCGCCGCACCGCACCTACGTGCAGTTGGTCACGTTGGCCACCGTGTAAGCGTACATACGAATACTGTAGGTATACATTAATGTCTACCGCTGTGTCAATAACCATTTGGCTCGTTAGTTCTTATCTAAACCACGTCACAACAATGAGATCAACTTGCAGGTTGTGTTCCTAAACACACTGGTTGTAAATAAACACAGTAGCAGCTTCAGTAAATACGTCTTCTTGCCTTGTACCAACTTTGAGATAACAAGAAAGGTTTGAATGAAAATACGCTTTCGTGTAAGTGTGATTGTGTGACAATTTAGGTTTTCAAAGAAGATCCCTTTTCTTTCCTTGACGCGTCGACGATGTATCTTTTATGTGGTTTGGGCCGAGTAGGGGTCCTTATCACTACATATAGTATAATAGGTATAATATAAAACAAAGTCACCCGCTGTCTGTCTGTCCCTATTTATGCTTAGATCTTTAAAACTACGCAACGCAAATTTAGTTA
Source organism: Mythimna pallens (assembly GCA_961205895.1). Classification (NCBI taxonomy): domain Eukaryota; kingdom Metazoa; phylum Arthropoda; class Insecta; order Lepidoptera; family Noctuidae; genus Mythimna; species Mythimna pallens. Next base: position 7,167,243 of record OY540824.1, read on the forward strand.
AAGATCATTTTCTTTCACAATAATTAATTCTGCTACTATCCAAATTCAGTTCTTTCCCTTCTTTTTCTTTCTAGTCCTTTCACTTTTTTGTATTTTTTGTTTTTTTCTCTATTTCTCTCTTTGAAATTGTGTAACATATAATATGTATGTATATATATATATATATATATATATATATAATATTCATGAGTTTGTTTTTTTGTCTTTTATATATAATAGCTATATAATATAATTTTATATCTATGTATAGTATTATATATATTTTTAATTTAATTAAATTTATTTTGCAGTACACCGCAGTCTACCCCCTTTTTTATGTCAAGTTCTTACAGTCCATCCTAAGGTTGTCTGGTAGAAATCGCCGTTAGCGATAAGACCGCCATTGTACCCATACATTAAGTTTGGTGTACAATAAAGTTTTATTCTATTCTATTCTATTCAACGGATTTTGATGTGTTTTTTAAATAGATAGAGTAATTCAAGAGGAAGGTTTGTATGTATAATACATGCATAATATAGTAGAGAAACACGGATAATTTTAGAGGTTTCTAATGTGATGTCGTAAATAAACACATTTTTTTGCGCTTACATTACAAACGCTGGCTGAATCCTACGAGATAGATAAAAATAATGTACTACAGTATTGTATACCTTAAAAAGGTCTACAAAAAGTCCGCAACGGTATATGTCTATCTCTTAGGGTTAACCCACAATAACCATTTTTTATCCTTTACTTTTTGCGAGAAGTAATGGGTTATTTACAAAGCGATTTTAAGAAATACAGCATTAATCATTATCCAATTAAGTAACTTAAATACATTGTGCATTTAATATAGATCGATATGGCCCTTTACAGCATTTAATTTAAATAAATATTTTACCTTTTAGCTTTTACCTCGGTCAGAGATTAAGCATTGCCATACAACGTGGCAATGCCGCCAGCCTTTTGGGCACACTTCCAGTCGACAGCGATGCGGAGGAATTTTATGACGCCATATTTTAGCTAGTAGTTTTTGTCTTTAGTGTATATATAGTTTCAATTAGTTAAGTGTTTTTTATCAATTAATTGTAGATGTAGATTCAAGTCTTAAATAAATGTTTTAATTGTTAAATTTAAAAACAAAAAAAAAAACCAAAGATATTACAGATTTAAAATGCGCGTGCCTATAAACATAATATTTTATTTAGAAACTTGAATCCACCTAAACTTTGCAATGGCACTCGTTTGCTGGTAAAATCACTAAAAACTTTCATAATAGAGTGCACAATACTCAGCGGATGTGGTACCGGAAAAGATGTATTGATCCCCCGAATTCCTCTGATACCATCGGATTTACCGTTCCAATTTAAAGGCCTAAAATTTCCGGTAAAGATATCTTTTCCAATGACCATTAAAAAATTGCAGAGCCAAACTTTCATCGTTGTAGGCTTGGATTTGAGCGTTGAGTGTTTTTCAGAATTATATGTCGCTGAGTAACCTCTAAAGAAAACATGTTTGTATTGTCTAATGACAAAAAAGCGTTGTATTTAACATTTTGTAGCATAGTTAGTATCAGCATTGCACCCACGCGAAGCCGGGGCAGTTCGCTATTACAACTATATAACGTGAAGCCACGGTTGGCATAGTAGTTGAGCGATTGCCTGCTGCGCTGCGTTTTAAACCAGCGATGGGTTTAATTCCCACACGTAAAAATATTTGTGCCATACAAATCTATACTAATATTATAAAGAGGTAAATAAAATAAATACATTTGGACATAAGAAGTGTACTTATTTACGGAAGGTAATTTTCGTTTTGGCCTTTAACCGTTTTACGTGAAACTAAATTAAATGCTTTCGGCATGAATATCAGAATTTTTAGTTACATTTGTGCATTTTTACGAACTTGACGCGGACGAAGTCGCGGGCAACAGCTAGTTATAGATAATTGTTCCGAGTTTGGGTGTCTTGTTTGTGAACTTACCCACGATATAGGAATAATTCTTAGTGTTAAGTAAAGTTTATTAAAAAAAAAAAATACTTTGTTCAGCACTTTGGCTGAGAATCGCCCTGCGATACTCTAGGCGTCTCTCCTGCGGCGGCGGCTTTGCTCGAGGATGTCCTCTCCCTCACGGTTTCAGCCACCTCTAGGCTGATTTTATTATGAACTAGCGACCCACTCCAGTTTTGTAAGGATGTTAGGAATCTTTTTCTCGGCTTTGCTCTACTGTAATATACAAGTATTATATACATTCAAACATTTCTTGTGAATGACTCTATCTATTGGTGAAAACCGAACAAAAATCCATTCAGTATTTTTTGTAGTTATCTCGAACATACAGACTAACGCGTTGGGTGACTTTGTTTTATAATATGTAAAGCTAAGGTGCCAGAATGAAAAGATCTGCGCCCAATTTTCACAGCCAACAAAGTTACAAAACAATTTACTTGAAAAATATAACTCTGTCGAATATTTAGCGCCGAATAAAAGGCATAGCCATAAATATAGGCAATAAAACCCGTGAGAGAACGCCGGGAGACCAAGTAAGTTATTACACATGTTCCTTTAAAGATATATTTGGAACGGGTGATTGATTTTGGCATTACGGGAATATTACTCGGTCGTATTTTGTTTTTGCTAATAGGTCTAATAATAATAGATTAATATTTCAAAACTCTAATTTAGTAAAGCATAAGCATAAGCATAATCAGCCTTTTAATGTTTCCACTGCTGGGACTCAGGCTTCCTCTCTAGGAGAGGGAATAGGCCGTAATCCACCACGCGGGCCCAGTGCGGGTGGTGGGTGAGGCCATGCCAGTTTCCTTACGATGTTTTCCTTCACCGTTTTGAGAGCAGTGGTGATGAAATAAATTACACAAAGTAATGCGCCTGGCTTGGTTTGAACCCGCGACCTACAACTTGTAAGTCGGGGCCGTTACCACTCGGCCACCACTGCTCATTTAGAAAAAAAGTAATGTATTTTTAATATTAAGTTTACTTGAACTTTGTCACCGTTTGTGAGATGATGAGTGCTTCTGACGAAAATGATCGTGCGACTGTGTTTTTTTTTTTGCGGTGGAAAATCAACTTATGACTTCTCCCGCCCTAGGGCGGAGCTAGAGACGGATATCAGACTTACTGGCTAAAACCACACCAACATATGTTCCTTCTTCTAGGATTATGCATGGAACCAATCCCACGGCCCCAGCAGGCATCGGCCCCGCTCCGCAGTTATAAATACAGCGATATCACAGAAAATACAAAACACAAAGAAACCAATAAATACTTAATTTCAAAAAAAGGATAACGTACCTTAAATATGAAGTTTATTTAAACTTATAATTCTAAGTCAATCTAAATATATAAGACTTCAAAGCAATCCGTTTTTAAATATGACAATTACATAGGTATACCTAAAATCATTTAAAACCCTACGTCATATCTATCGCTCGAATAAAATAGTAATAATACTGACTTGTTTCGTTGATAACCTTTATTGAAAATATTAATAAATTAGTAATAATGGGTCTAGATTCGATTACTCATACATTTTTAATTACGCACTATACGTACGTATACTATCGACAGACCAAGTCTGAGCTGTTTGCCCTTTTCAAGTTGGCATTAACATTGGCATTCGAGTAATTATTGGCACTGACGAGACCTGAAACTAATTGATAATAATTTATGTTTAGTGTTTATTGTAAGAAATATACTGGATATTGATTTTATTTAGCTGCTAAAAGTAGTGCTAGCGAGAAAGTAAAACTACTCTCGAAACAAAAAGTATCTTAGTTTTCTCCATACTAACTTTGAAAGGGTAAATTTTGGAATATCCTCTCTTAGTGCTCGCCTACGTCATAAAAGAAAATCTTGTGCATTTCACCCCCGGAGTTCCAGTAGTTTCGGCTGTGCGTATTAGGCTGTGATATGTCGCTGAATCAATTTCTCCTTTTCCAAAAAGTAGAGTAGAGTAGAACTCTTAAAATTCGAAAGGAGGATGCTAGATTTTGTATGGCCACCGTCCCCACCCTCCCAGACATACGATACATGTCAGTTTGTTCATTCCTATCCACAAAAGACAAAATAGCTGATTTGGTTGTTATAATATATGGGGTATTTATTTATTTAAAAAAAACCTTGTAGAAATTAATATGTTTATTTTTGCACACGAACACATTTACTATTAGTCATCTATTACAATATGATCAATCATTGGTGATGGTGCATTAAAATTTATGTGTCTCCGTAACCCCATGTACCATACTATGTATGTGTACTTTTTATTTGATATAACTTAAACTCCATACTTTTGAGGTGTTGTCATAAAAAAATAAACTTTATTTAACTAGATGCTTCGAATAACACCTGTTTCAAATCTGGTTTTACGCAATGCCCTTTGTCAAATATTTTTGTAGAATCGTACAGAGCTCGATGAGCCGCATTTACAAATGTATGACAGTATTATGTTATGAATATATTTAAGGTCTAAAACTTAATCATAAAAAGATTAGGTTAAAATATAATCTTTTATAAAACCTAAACCCCATACTTGTGAGATATGTCGCCATAATAAAAAACTATTCAACTAGACGCTACGAAATACTTGTTTCAAATCTGTTGGTGGGTGGGGGCACTTTTACGCAAAGTCCTTTAGGTCAAGTTTAGCAACATTATTTTTTAAGGTATCCGTTTTTCTCTAAAAAAAAAAAAAACTTGCTATGCAACCTGAAACCTGAGAAACGTTATTATTATTTTTTCTAAAAGTTGCCTACAATGGCAACCGAGAATTTCTTAGAAGTTTTTTAGAATAATGCGATTTATTTTTAAAGTTTGCAAGACTTGTTTGTTCGGTTTTTCTTTAGCCACAGTCGTAATGATTCGTGGCGACATTCAACAAATATATAGGTTGATAAATATATAGGATTTAATTGTTGTTATATTTAATCGAGTTGATTCTTAGTGGAACTTGTGATGTAAAATTGGTATAGTTTTGTATATCAAGTGTCTACACAATTGGACTATATGAAGAAACTTTGCAATAGGCACGATGTCGCTATATTAGAACTCAGAATTTAATTGATTATCTCAGCGCAACTTGCTGTAAAGGCCTACTCGATACATTTTTTTAAATTAACATAAACCAGTGCTTGATTTCGATCCCACCTATTGGTAAATAGTGGTACAATCGTTGATGGTAAAGCGCACTAGTTTATTAAGAGCCTCTCTCTCTTTTCACTCTAGCCTTGAAGACACCTAAATTATAATCGGACGGGAAGACCGCAGCCGGAATTTGCTGCCAAATACCGCAAAAACATTAGAATATCTTACATCCGGACTCTAATGAAAAACAAAGTGACTGTATGGTATATCAAATACTGTATAATTTCTAAACTTGACACTGTTTTAATATACAAAGCGTGCGAGCGTAAGTACTTGACATAATGTTGTACACAAAAGCTTCGCAATATCAAATATTTTAGTTTCAATAACATTTTATAAGTACATACTAAGCGGATTGAAAACTGTTGAGTATTACGTGAAATGAAAAAAGTTACAAAATGACAATGCTGATAAGTCAATAAAAGTTTCTGAGCCTTATTGTATTCCAAAATGTATCTGTGCATATAAGTAGGTTAATATTTTGAAAATGAATAACAAAAAATACAGTTTCCAAGTATTTGACTGGCCTGTTGGTCTAGTGGTTAGTGGCCCTGACTGCTATGCCGGAGGTCGTGGGTTCGTTCCAACCAGGACAAATGTTTGAGTGATGAGCCACGATCATTTGTTCTGTGATTCGGTGTAATTTATCTATAATATGTATGTATGTATTTAGAAATATATAAGTATGTTATTTATTAGTTGTTTAGTACTCATAACACAAGCTCTGCTTAGCTTGAGACTAGTCGGCTTTGTGTGGTAGTTGTGGAATATATATTATATTTTTTTTGTCGTTCAAAGTCAAGAGTGAATAGGTTACTACAAGGTTATCGGGCTCCATCGTCGATGACATCGTCGCTTTCCATCAGGTGAGATAGAGTTGTCAAATACGAGCCTATGAATAAAAAGAAATCGGGCCAGACTCGCGCCCTGAGAGTTCCCTACAAACATATCTATGAAAACAGTTAAATTCCCGAATTGAGTTACGAAGATTTTCCAAATCGAAAAAAAAAATTGTGTCGTAACTACAAATTTACAGCTTTCGGATTTTTTCCTATACTTGTGCTATGAGATCTGGTTTTATGCCAAATTTCAGGATTCTAGGTCAACGGGAAGTACCGTGTGAATTTTGATTCCTTTGATAGTGTCATTGAAGTCGGTTGTATTTTTTTTTAGGAAAAAGTTCTTTATTTTACATTTTTTAGTTATATCGCCACTAAAAAGTACCCCTTAGCCAAACTTAAATACCTTATAGCCAGAGTGCATCTCATGACAATTTTAATAATCCCATACACGGTTAGATTACATTAATTTATTCAAGAGTTGCGGTGCCTAACAGGCAGGGTTCATCATCAGATCAGTTCGATATATTCCCCCTCTTCTTTCAGTCAGTCATCGACTACACGTATAAATGAGGTAATTTTACTTGTTACGACTGTTCTGCTGATGTTCCATTCATCTTTCTCGCTTCTACTCTTGACATTTTAACACATCATGGTAGGCCCCTGCTCACATGACTCTTTCCTACATTTCAAGCTCAATTTAACACAACTGTCTATAAACGCTTACTGATTTCAGTATATAGGTAGTTAAATACATGTACAGGAATGAGGAAGAGCAGGAGGATTACCTCCTGTCAGATGACAGGAGGTAATCGGCGTGTATTAACATGATAGCTTAATTTGAGTAGACACGAAACTGGGTATGTTCCTATTAGGTTGGTACAATTCCGTTGTATAGGAAATTAAGTTATAGTTTCGAACTTATTAGTTTATTCTACAATTAGTGTTGTATTTCAAAATTTATGGTATTGTGTAATTTATTATTATAATGTAGATGCAATTTTTTATTTATTTTTTTAAGTGAATATCTTGGGGGCAATTTAATTTTGTAGGTTAGTAATTGATTTGTTTCATTAACGAGCATTGAGAAATTGTCATGCTCGAATGTCTCACTGATGCTGCGTGTGTATTGTCATTCAATTCTCCTCAAAATGATGCGTTATTCTTCTCTATGGAGATCTACGCTTTGAAATGTGCAATTAGCGTAATTTTACCATTGGCTATGTACGATGTATGGCTTATTAGAAAAAATGCTTTGACTTTGGATTTAGATTTTTAAATATCAAAACCGGAGCGGTTCGTTAACATCATTTCAGCCGAAAGATGTCCACTATTGGACATTGGCCTCCCCTAAGTGCCATCATTTAGATGCCGATGTATACAATTTTATAATAAGCTTCCCAGTCCTATTCAGGAACTTAGCCTTAATAAATTCAAATTATTTGTTAAGCAAAAACTTTTCCAGAAGGCTTTTTATACTGTAAAAGAGTATCTTGAGGACAAAACGGCTTGGGATTGACCTGCTCCACTACTCATTGTAGTTGTTGTCATTTCTTTTTTTCTCTTCTAAATTACCTTTATTATTATTTCCTTTGTACTCTTTCGGCATACTCATTATTATTATTATTATTGTTTTTAATTGACGATTATTGTTATTTTACAATTATGAAATTGTTTATTTTTTATATTTAGAATTTGACATCGACAATTACTTTTAGAAATATATATATTTTTTTTGTAAAACTGTGAATGTGGGGACTATATGGATTATTCTTTTTTATAACATAATGTCTGGCAGTTATGAGTACTTTTTGCGGCCTACCCATATGTCCTTTCTTTGCTATTGTTCGTCAAGTCGTTGAGCTTCTTAGAGGTGAGTTATACGAATACTGACAAATGCTTGCGCTGACTGAACAGGTCCGCTCAGAACTTCAAAAGACCATCTCAGACTCAGACAGAGATTTGACCATTACATGTTTGCTGTATGGACTTTAAAAGAGACTTTGACCCCTGAGTTTGTTTCGGTGTTTCTTTTCAGGGTAGTCAGCTAGGAAACACCGTCTTCATCTAGTTTAAATTGACAAAAACATTGTCGTGAAAACGTGTTTTTAAAAAACCTATTTGCAAAATATATAAATATCATTTATCATTGCCTCATTGTAATGAAAACCAATCGTTTACCCTTTATTGTTGAAATCAATTATCCACGAACTACTCAAATCAAAACCATTGTTGCGCTTATCCAGCAATAGCATAATTATTATTTTCCGAATACAGTTTTTCATACAACTGCAATAAAATATCGAAAGATATTTTTATTAACGCTCTGAAAACTGATGTTTCCTAGGATCCCTTTGTGTCGGACCTGAAATGCGTTGTGGTGTTTTATTTTCAAGGGAAAATATGCTTTGTGTTGTGGACATGTTGCTGGTAGGCTACTTTGTTCGGCTTTGTTTAAATGCATATTGAGTTTTGACAAGTGACTTAGTCAAAGGCGATAGATAAAATTTTTACCCATGACCAATATCGCGCCGGACCTTGGCACAGGCCATGGTGTGGAGTGAGGAGGAATGGCAGGCGGTCGCCTCCTTCTGCGAAGCAGTAATACTAGCAAAGGAGGCGGCCGATCGCGTGAGGCAACCGTCCTCACGCCCTAACCGCCACCGGGATTCCGATCCCGATTTTCAGCCACCGTAGGCGCGGGCTAATGGACGGTGAGCAATGAGTGGCTCGTTGTCCGACCGTCTGGTAACCGTCCGGACCGGGCCCAAGTAGTCGACGGCGCGTAATGTTCCACGCGCGCCTCAGGGAGATTTCAGCAAATCGTTGGGGCCCAACAGGGTCGCAGCCTACTGGGGCCATGGGTATGGTGAAAACGAAACCCGGGGCCCTGGGACGAAGGCAACGAAGGAACAGGAGTGGGTTTTTAATCAGTAAAAGTCTGACACTATCTTCCAGTCCGCCCAAAAGCGGGATTTGTCATTAGATAATTTTCCCACCTAAAAGAAAACCCATGACCGTTATAGAGAGGTTATAGACCTTGAAACCCTCCTACCGATGTGCCCCAAACCTAACAACCCTACCCTATCTAACCTTTCATTAGAAAGCTAATAATGCAAAGATGATGATGACGAGTTCTTTATTGGTGTACAATAAAGAGTAGGTATATCTATCTATGATTAATGACCTCCAAAATAATGCATTACTTATATATTTTTTTTATTCTTTTCTTCTCGTATACCTATATTCTTCCCAAATTTCAGAGCAATTCGTAATGTGGTTTGAGCTGTTTGTTGATAGACCAGTAACTGTTTAAATCTAATCTATCTATATATTTAAAAATGAATAGTTGTTCGTTAGTCTCGCTAAAACTCGAGAACGGCTGGACCGATTTGGCTAATTTTGGTCTTGAAATATTCGTGATAGTCCAGATAGTGATAGTCGTTGTTGAAACTTCAACGGTCTGGATTAAGCGTTTCGCTTCGTCTTTTATACTGCTTACATCGAAGGACTGAAACAATTTGCCTGCTGCGGTCTTCCCGTCCAACTATAATTTAGGTGTCTTCAAGGCTCTTAATAAACTAGTGCGTCTCACCATCAATTATTGCATCACTGCTTACCATCAGGTGGGATCTCAGTCAAGCACTGGTTTAAATCAATTTAAAAAAAAAGTCCAGAGAAGGTTTAAACGTTAAAAAAACTATAAAATGAATATTATTTATGTTTTTTGGTACACTAACTGCCCTAATCTATCTCCTTTCGTTCAGTCCATCCTAAGGTTGTCTGTAAGAGATTACTCTGTGCGATAAGACTGCACTTTGTTTTTGTATATATTTATCCTGTCCACATTATGATGGGTATAATAAAGTATATAATCTATATATCTAAAAGGAGAAACTGGCTGACTGACATAATATCAACGCACAGCCGACAATACTGGGATTATGAGCGTGAAATTTTGCACAAGATTTCCTTTTTTGACGTAGGTGAGCATTAAGAAAGGGTTTTTCAAAATTCACTCCCTAAGGGCTTGAAGCGGGAGTTCAAAGTTTGTATGGAGAAACCATGGGCAGAAGCTGGTAAATAAATAAAATGTTAAAAAAAAATCTTCGTCGTTCGATCGTTTCTGGAACTAATACACTATATCAACGGAACAAAGTACTGTATCTTCGTAATTTTTGGTCCGATTTAAATAATTTCTTTACAGTATTTACTGTTTTTTTTTAACGTTATAAGTCTGCATACTCCACAAAAATCATGACTGATCCTCATTCCATAAATAAATACGTGTTACGGCTGTCAATTATTCTGTCCTGCAAAATGAAAACTACATCAACTTAAAAATAGTCTGGCAAAACTACTTTAAGAAGCAAAGCAAAATTTAGTGCCTTTCAAACTGACAACAATTTTATCATCGCCTAACATTCCTTACAACCAATTCAACATTCCATTCGTTGAATGAACGTGAAACATCTATTATTCATATAACAACAGTTCATTGATCGAGTGGTGTGAATGAAGGTGCATTAACCTTATCGAACCTTAGCGATGCACGTCAGTTCAGTGGGTCAACCGCCGCAGACACTGCTTGTTTCAGACAATACAGGGATGAATTCGGATGTGAGTTGAAATAGGAATTAATAGCGGTCAAATGAATAAAAACGATTTATTTTATAATTTGTGTACACGCATTTAAAAGAAGACGATACATAATTATAAAAATTCGTGAAAGATAGGTAAGTTCAAAAGGGGATTTAAAAGAAATGTAGACAATAAATAGTGTAAAATAAGAAAAGAAGAGTTTGTAAAATCCGAAACGTTTATTTCAAACACAATTACTAGGCACTTTTGAATTGTCAAAATGTCGGTCAGTCAAAAAAAATGAATCTTAAATTAAAGTAAAAAATAACTCAAATAATTTAAATATTAATAAACAATTATACACCACAAATTTTTAATTAGACTACACAAATATGATCAGCCCCCGTAGCCAAGTTACAATCGTATCGATCGCGCCGAACGCCTCGACTAGGCCACGCCTCCGAAGCCTTTGTTTTGACGTCATCTCAACGCTCAGTCACGTGGTTAGAACAAAGGAATTGGAGGCGTGGCCTACTCGAGACGCTCGGCGTGAACGAAACGATTGTAACTTGGCTAGGGGGGCAGTAATGGGTACAAATAGATCACCATTTTTTGTACTAATTAAAAAATAATGGTGTATATTATATATACTTTAAACAAAAAACAAATATACATATATATTTATCACACTATTTGTAATAATTGCTCGGTAAAGTGACAGAGAAAACGGAACGAATATTTGAAAGGTATTGTGGTGGCAGACGAAAGTGCGAGAGACGCGCGAGTCGCACAGTAAAGCGGTTCGTTTGAGATCGTTTATGTCTACGTTCCAATAAAAAGTATAAGTTCTGAGAATGTGAGAACAGCCCCCCTAGCCAAGTTACAACTGTTTCATTTCGATTCTCTATTCGTCGGTCGCCTCGAGTCGGCCACGTCTCCTACCCCTTTGTTCTGACCACGTGACTGAACGTTGAGATGATATCAGAATAAAGGAATCGGAGGCGTGGCCTACTCAAGGCGATCGATAAAAAGAGAATCGAAACGAAACGGTTGTAACTTGGCTAGGGAGGCTGATCGTCGATGGGGACGAACGAATGGCACGATTGGCGCAGTGGTTGAAAGACTGTTGCTGTGCTGCGTGCCGCAGGTTTGATTCCCGCACGGGGCAAAAATTTGTATGGTCTACAGATAAGTGTTCTGGGTCTGGGAGTCTTGAGTATGTGAATTTACATATTAGTGATCGCACCCACGATACATGAGTTATTCTTAATAAATAAATAAACAATAATTTATTTATTGCCCAAAGAAAAAGAAAATAATTGACATGTTACATTTATCGCACCTTTAATCTAATACCGTCACTTAACGAAGTTCACCAAAAAACCTTTTTTAACTCCATCTGTTTGCTGAGCGCTAACTTTATAGATTGCTTTAAAAACAGTTTTACAGTTAAACAGTACCCAGGTGCATTACTTTGCGTAATTTATTTCATCTCAAACTGGTGTAGGAAAACATCGTGAGGAAACCGGCATGTGTCCTAGAACCAAGAAATTCGAAGACATGTGACATTCACCAAACCACACTGGGTCCACGCGTCCATCATGGCCCATTCCTCTCTTAGAGAGGAGACCTGAGTCCCAGTAGAAGCAACATTGTACAGCTTATTATGCTTATCATCATCATCAATTCAGCCGAAAAAAGTCCACTGTTGGACATAGGCCTCCTCAAGTGTCGCCACAATGAACGGTCCTGTGTGTCTCGCATCCATCGAATACCCGCGACCTTTACCAGGTTGATTAATCCCTCGGCCCAGGAGGCATAAGCTGCCGTCAGGAGGTCGTTTTAAATCGCTCTACCGTTCTTTAAGAGGACAGGCGTCAATAACAAATTACCATACTTATATTAAAATCGAACCCCTTACAGACTTGTAGAAGGGGGAAGCTTGTCTAATATCTTTCTAAATCTGTGTCATCGGGGTAATAGTACTTGGGGTCGAGAACGCCTGCATATTAATATGTATTTGTATTAAGACATTTTAAAATTGTCTCATTGGTTATTACGGAAATAATTCATTCCACTATCTCCTTCATGATTTGCTGCGACACCGTCAATGACCGTTATGCGATTTTAGGGCAACAATTTTGTGTTTTACGGGTCTATCTATAGGCATACGGCAGAATTGTGGGCCGTAATCCACCACGCGGTTAGGTGGATGTTTTAACTATGTTTCTGCATTTTAAGTTCTTGGACATGCTGGTTTAAACACGATGTTTTCCTTCACCGCTTTAAGAGATGTGGCAATGAAATAAATTACACAAAGTGTCTGCATGGGTTTGAACCCACGACGCACAACTCATATGTCGGGGCCACCATTGCTCGGGCTTAAATAAAAATAAAATTAGAATTCTACTTTGTAACGTTGATAAGCGACCATAAACTTTAAGGCAGTGTTTAATATATTCACAAGGTAGGTACTGAATAACATTTTTAGAGAATCATTTCCTTTCGAAAGGTCTTTTAATAAGTCTGCGGCCTTGGAGCTCTGGTGGTAGTCTATATTAGGGGCAAGAGCTCGCATTGCACTCTGTTATAAATAACTGTTACATTTAACCTAGACATTCAATGGCACGTGCAACTTAAACTAGCTTCTGACCAGAATATCTAACTAATCTATACTAATATTATAAAGAGGTACAGTTTGTTTTTTTGTTTGTAGGATGTAATCTCCGAAAGTACTGGTTTGATTGTTAAAATATTTTCACCGATAGATAGCTGTTTTATTGCTGAGTGACATAGGCTATATTTTGAGCACGTGGGCGATGCCACATTAAAAAATTTTGCCTTTGTAATATTAGTAAGTTTTTGCCTGTACATACCGAACATTTAATAATACGGTGAAAGCTCACAGCTATGTACCATGAACTCAACACTCCATGACGCTTTGTTCGTCTGGCAGACGCCAATGAAAAATTCAATTAAAAATACCCTCCCATTCATAAGAGTGCAATGTGGAATTATAGAGATATTATATTACAGCCTTATTAAATATTTTAGACTTGATTTATTAGGGCTACCACACGCACAAGCTTCACCACAGTTTTGCCTGCGCTAGCCGGTTTGTACACGGAACACCGGTCCTATTGTTAACATTTTTTCACCGATAGATAGCCGATTTATTCTTGGGTGACACACGCTATATTTTATTTACGTGAGCGAAGCCGTGGACAAAAGCTAATTTTAAATATAATAATTTTTGTTTTTTAAACCTGTTTATTTTATAATTACAATTAAGCGTAGGTGGATTAACGTACCATCTAATAATTAATTTAATTTAATTAAGGACTCCTCGTTGAGTAAATGCTCCTTGAGCTTGTGCCAACTTTCTCTGTCAGCCATCTCTGGTCGGCCACTTTAATTACCTCATCCATCGGCCCATCTTTCTTTAAGCCCGTCCACATTGCTATTTGGCTGGACCATTTTCATGTGATCAGCAACTCTTTTGAACAATCGGGCAGCCCTGGTAGGCATCGCCCCTAAAGGGCTTCAATGGTAGGTTATTATTGTGGTGAATATTTTAAAATCATTTTTGTAGAGACTTTACATACCTACTTAGCAGAGCATAGCATAGTCGGCCTTATAATGTTCCCACTGTTGGGACTCAGGCCTCCTCTCTAGGAAAGGGAATGGGCCGTAATCCACCACGCGGGCCCAGTGCGGGTTGGTGGATGTCACATGTCTTCGAATTTTTGGTTCTAGGACATGCCGGTTTCCTCACGATGTTTTCCTTCACCGTTTTGAGAGCAGTGGTGATGAAATAAATTACACAAAGTAATTCGACTGGCTGGGTTTGAACCCGCGACCTACAACTTGTAAGCCGGGGCCGTTACCACTCGGCCAACACTGCTCTCACTTCTCACGTACTTATAGGTAACTTAAATGGTTCAGATGTTATTGAAATAATAACTTGTTTTAACTTAAGAAGAGTTTTGACTGTAACCAGCTGTTATAACTTTTATTAATTCTACATTGAATCTATTAAAGTGGGGTGAAGGTAAATTTTATTACACAACCAACTCGATTTTTAAAGGTCAGGCAAAATTACAGAAAATGTCCCTCCCTCGATGTCAGATTTACTTAACCGATACTTTTTAGATATCGCCTAAAGGTCAATCGGTAACTAACTTTGTGCCTCGCTTGAAGTATTTTTTATATTGAATTATTAAAGTTATAGAGATGAAAAATGTATTTGCTGTCTTTTAATGTCATAGTTATCATCGTACCTACAGGATAACAAATATAAGGTAAGGTTAAACACAGGCAAAGCCGCTGGCCCCGGTCACCGTAGGCGTGGGCTTACCGACGGTGAGCAATAGGTAGGTAGCCGTCCTGTAAGGGCGCTTTCAATTTATGCATCTTTTGACGGCCTGCTACGATGCGGATGCGGTGTATTAGTCGTACTGCGTACGGACGATCGAATTTTACATGCAATGCGTGCGGTGCGGCAACCGTGCGGCGGACGGTCAACAACAGGACCGCAATGTCACAAGCGCCACGTGTTCAATTTGGTGTCGAATAGTGAGGTGTTAAATAGCGTATCACTGGCATACAAACGCACGGCAGTCAGATATGTTTTCAATTTAGGCGCCTGTTGGCGGACTGCTAACGTACTGCAACCGGCCGGCTGCCGCAAGGTAAACGTGCGGCAGCGGTCCAACATGAAGACCCCTAAGGACGAAGCTTTTATTAATGGAGCGTTGTGTTTCACATGTGCTTTAAAGAGGTGTCAGCAAGATTGACGAGGCCAGTTAAGGCCGATACCTGCCAGAGTAGCGGAATGCTCTAAAGAATTACCGTGGTCCTCGCAAAGAGTTGACTGAGGGATCACTGTAGGTAGAAAAATTGTGACACTCCATCTCTACTCAGAGCAAGAGAAATCATGATGATTTCCTGCGTAAAAACGGTGAGGTCGCTGACAAAATCCTATTAAAAAAAAACCGGGCAAGTGCAAGTCGGACTCGCGCACTGAGGGTTCCGTACAAACTTACCTATAAAAACAGTTCAATTTTTCCGAATCGTTAAAAAAGTTTTTGTTTGTGACGTAACTACAAATTTACAGTTTTCAGATTTTTTCCTATGCTTATGCTGTAAGACCTTGCTTCATGCCAAATTTCAGGATTCTAGGCTACTTGCCTATGAATTTTGATTTCCCTGTTAGTGTCGAAACACACGTTTTTAGCGACATAAACGGCCGTATCTTTTAGATATCAACTCAATAATAACTCAACCTGTAAAGGTTCGGCACGCTGCAGTCCCCACTTTGATGAATGGTTAGAGAAGCGCCGCGGTGTCTACCTCACTTTCCGCATGACAACGGTCCTCAGTGAACAGGTTCAGTTCGGAAGGTTAATGTTTCGCATTCATGTGGAAGAAACATACGATGAAAGTGTGGCATACTTAGGAGCACCGCCATGTCTTCGTGGAGGCGATCGGCTGCGGTGATCTCTCACTTCCGGCCCTGGTTTTGGCCATGGTCCGTAGCGAGATCTCTCACGCTACGATGTTTTTATATGATATATACAAAGAATTATCTATAATTCGCCTCTAAGGGATGAAACAGGTGTTCGAAATTTGTATGGAGTAATCTACTTACACAAAATTATGTATAAAAAATATTCAGGATTACGATTCTTGACAATTCAGTATGGCTCTAGTCTTTATTTCAGTTGTTTAAATTAAGAATGTCAAAATATGGTCAAATACATTATTATGTAGGTGGGTCAATGACCGCTTTTGCCGTGCTGAAACACATAAGTTATAGGGGCACACATTCGAGAATAGGTCTGTATGCTATTGAACGATTTCGTCGGCGTCGTAATTCTCTTCAACAAACCCATTCATGATATTTGTGCGGATTTGTGGGAGAGGCGGCTTGCATACATATGTATGTAGCTACGTTCGATGCACAAATCTCCAAGTAGAAAATAGGACGATAGTACTATTTTTGTTAGATCTTAGTTGTAGATTTTGTCGGCGCAACTCCAGCAAAGATTCAATCGATAGATCAGAAGCCCTATCATGACCATTTCATTCACTGTACGAACTAAACTGAATTGTTAAAGGGATGGAACTATATGGGTGTATAGCTCCATCCCTGGTTCTAGCTCGCACGAATGACATTTTAACACGCCATGTTAAGGCCCAAGAGCTCCCATTTGACTGTAGGAGACCACGTATATCTTTGGTTTTCACCAAACTTATCACCACTAGTACTAAACCTGAAACACTATACAGGGTTATTTGTGAAACACTGGCAACCTCTCAGGACTATGTTACTAACATAGTCCTGAGAGTTGTAGTTATAACAAAATACAGAGTTAAAATGTGTTAGATAGAAAAACGAATTCTTGAAGGTTTATTTTTGGCAAATGAATTATGTTGTGTAAAAAGTCATAGAACAAAAGTTGGTGTTTATGATGTTAGTTATACAGTCCTGCAAGGTTGTTAGTGTTTTACAAATAACCCTGTATAATGGTGGTGTCTCACAGTGACAGCTTACAAATGATTTAGCTATTGTTTACAAGTTTCTCAAGTGTATAACCGCGATTTACAGTATTCTAGGCCATAATCCTAATCATAGTAGGCACAGTCCTAATCCAGGACATGGCCTACATACTGAGCCAAGATTCATCTGAAGTTCGGTCGTTGAGGCGTGATCGATTAACAATAATCTAAACGTCTAGGTTTTCACATTCATATTAATTTGGCGAAGATCTGATGAAAAACTTCGGAGATTGACCATCGAACACTTCATTAATATGTATTATATTTATTTCAATAATATTAAATAATTTTTACTGAAATCGATAAAAGCGTTTCGTAGAGAAAGTGGGTGGAGCCTCGTACAGGCTGTCGCACTTACCCACACAGCAACATGACGCGCGATAAACTGCTACGGCTGATTCTGTGTGTATGAAAGGGTTTATTAAGAAAATTCTTCTGGATAACACTCAAGATTTGGCCAGATATCGTACTTTTTTATGATTGTTTATGTGTTTTATAACAACCTACTGTTTTGTGCAGATTCAAAAGTGCGCTTTGTATCTGGCGACCCTGGTTACTTATCTCTTTTGTTGACTGTACCTAATTCCATTGGCCATGGCTTAATTTAATTTCTATTTTTTATTTCGTTTTTTTATAACCAAGATTTTTGTAACTCATAATGTGATTTAAAAGAGTGTCCATGGAGTTTCTTGCACGTTCTTCTCCATAGAGATGTACGCTTTGGGACGTGCAATTTAACTTCACTTGTTTTTTTTTTTACTAACCGACATTTTGACAATTCAAAAGTGCCAGTAATTGATCTATTCGAAATAAACTTTTCTGATTTCTGATTTCCATATCGGATAAATTTCAATATTTAACATTGAATAACGCGTGAAAGTAGTTGTCCCCATACAAACTTTGGACCCTTATTTTATCCCCTTCGGGGGTGAACTATGAAAAATCCTCTCTTATTGCTCGCATCATAAAAGGAAACCTTGTGCAAAATTTTACGCTCCTAATCTGAGAAGTTTCTACTGTACGTTGATATGTCAGTCAGTCAGTTTCTCCTTTTATATATATAGATTATTTAATACTAAAACATAGTTTTTTAATACAGTTTCAAACAACATACTACATAGATACGTTACTTTACTTTCACCCACTTGATTTCGTCGATCATCTTTTCATTTTCTAGTTTTTTCTACTTTAAAAATCAAGTAAGTTCTCATTCAAATGGTATACGTTCCCTAGAGTGAGCTTCTATATTGACCTTTACAGAATACTACCTTGGAATATTCGCAACGCGCATTTCAGTGATTAAATTTTAGTAGACAAATACTAGGGCTGTTACAGATATTCGCATCCGCATCCGCAAATGCGGAATATTCGTGTCAATTCTGATATCTTCATTCGTATTCGTATCTGCATCAAATTAATGCAGATGTTTGACGTATGCAGATTCATAACTGCGACAGGTAATGACATGAAAGTTGGTGGGGTCAGAGTGGGGCGCGGGGCGCGTGTTGTTGCTACTATTTGCTAATAATCCGCATCCGGATGTCGAAATGTTTGCATCTGTAACAACCCTAGTACATACGTTGTGCAACTATTTTGTTGGTCGTACTCTGTCTATATTTGGCTACACTCCAATTACAGCTTTTGACCGCTGTGCTATGCAATCTCAGGTACTGAAACTCCCTCTACTTGGCACTGTAAAGGGGGGAAAACCAACAGTATAAAAGGTGTAAGTCAAAATGCAGATATTATTCTTTATTTACTTTTGAAATTGTACCATTTTATACAAATTGAGAAAGTTTATCATTGCGACCGAGGTGGAATTCGCCCGAGCCGTAGGCGAAGGTGATATAAGGCCGAGTACCTACTGCTTTTTACACGTGTATCAAATGACGTTTTTCAGTACACTGACGAAGATATAAATAAACGGGGGTTAACGCGCGATTCATGGGGGTCGCTTAGCTTCCATCCTGATACGATAAATAAAATATATTATGGCGGGGGCGAACTCGCGCACTTTTCTGCACTCGTGCGAAAAACAGTGCGTGATTAAAAGCGTAAAGGATGAGAGCGGAATTTCGAGAAAGTGTATTGAAAAAATAATCATCTGGTGGTTACAAGTGCTACTGCTGAGCCTGAAGTACTGGATTTGATTACCAGCAAAGTGTTATTGGATGTTTCCCTGCTAGAAACAACGGGTTGGAGCATGAATTTGTGACGGATTCGTGTAGCCATGCTCAATGCACAACCTTTCCCCATCTTGGGCCACATATCGCTTTCACCATTAAATATCATGATGAGTCAGAATAACTTACAGTAAATCTAAACTCATTTGATTTAAATATCCATATGAACGGGATTTTTTAATTTATGACAAACTAGCGACTCGCTCCAGCTTCGCACGGGTGCAATGCTGATACCACCGCAACCGCTATGTCCCTGCATTTTAAATCTGTACTATCTTCAAAAATATTCATTTAAATTACATACTGTAAAGGGTCATATCATCATTTCAGCCGAAAGATGTCTACTGTTGGACCTAGGCCTCCCCCAATTGTCGCCACAATGAACGGTCCTGTGCGTCTCGCATCTATCGGATTCCCACAACTTTCACCAGGTCATCGATCCACCTTGTAGGAGGCCTTCCAATGCTGCGTCATCCGGTACGCGGTCGCCACTCCAGAACCTTTCGGTCCCAATGGCCATCTGTTCTGCGAGCAAAGTGCCCTGCCCATTGCCACTTTAGTTTGGTGATTCTTCGCGCTATGTTGGCAACCTTGGTTCTCCTGCAAATATCTTTATTCCTGATTCGATCACGCAAGGAAACTCCGAGCATAGGCCTTTCCATTAATTTCTCTTTGGGTGACTTTAAACCTTATGCTGAGGCCTATTGTAAGCGACCTGATCTATATTAAATTCAAAATGTATTTAAGGTACTTAGTTAGATAAGGATTAATGCTGTATTGCTTAAAATCGCTTCCTTAATAAGCCATTATTTCTTGTAAAAAGTAAAGGACAAAAAATGGTTATTGTGGGTTATCCCTAAGAGATAAACATATACCGTTGCGGACTTTTTTGTAGACTTTTTTAAGGTGTACAGTACTGTAGTACATTATTTTGATCTATCTCGTAGGGTTCAGCCAGCGTTTGTAATGTAAGCGCAAAAAAATGTGTTTATTTACGACATCAAATTAGAAACCTCTAAAATTATCCGTGTTTCTCTACTATATCATGCATGTATTATACATTTAAACTTTCCTCTTGAATGACTCTATCTATTAAAAAAACCCGCATCGACTTTGTCTTATACTATGTAGTAATGAACCAATAATTTTATCGAACACTGGTACATGCTGTGGCATTGTAGGTGAATAGTCTCAGCATATTGTCACGTGCGAGAGGTACTGAGTATATATATCACCAATATCTACTAAACTTTTACTTACTAAAACCTACCTGAGTTTCTTCAGTTGCCCTTGACGTTCTAGGCCTGCGGTGACTCTTTCAAACATTCCCACGACATAATTAGATACGTAGACATTTAATTTTATTATTCTGTGAGCTCTTATTATTACGTCAATCTCAATTATGTGCTTCAAAAAGGGTTTGATAAGAATTATTATAGATAATTTATTTTAACGACGTTATATTTATGATGATAAAATGTTAACATTATTAATTTCATTAATAATCTTTGAATATCACGGCTTTTCTCCACTATATAATAAATGTCCACTATTGGACATAAGCCTCCCCCAAGTGTCGCTACAATGAACAGTCCTGTGTGTCTCGCATCCATCAAATTCCCGCGACCCTCACCAAGTCATCGGTCCACCTTGTGGGAGGCCTTCCAAAGCTGCGTCTTCTGGTACGTGATCGCTACTCCAAAACCTTTCATCCCTATCGGTCATCTGTTTTGCGAGCAATGTGACCTGCCCACTCATTTCAGCCGATAGACGTCCACTATTGGACATAGGCCTCCCCCAAGTGTCGCGACAATGAACGGTCCTGTGCGTCTCGCGTCCAACCTTTACCGGTTTATCGGTCCACCTTGTAGGAGGCCTTCCAATGCTGCGTCTTCCGGTATGCGGTCGCCACTCCAGAACCTTACGGCTATCTGTTCTGCAAGCAATGTGCCCTGCCCATTGCCACATAAATTTGGCGATTCTTCGTGCTATGTCTTCAACCTTGGTTCTCCTTTGGATATCTACATTTCGGATTCGATCACGCAAGAAAACTCCGAGGATAGCCCTTTCCATTGCCCTTTGGGTGACTTTAAGCCTTCTGATGAGGCCCATTGTGAGCGCCCACGTTTCGGAGCCTTATGTCATCACTGCCACTTAAGTTTGGTGATTCTTCTTCTAGTATAATATGTATACACTTTGTAGAAGAACGTTAAGGTTCCTACGAGTATGATTGCACAGCCAGTCTGTAGCCATGCTTGCGTGTTTTCTGGTGGCAAGGTCAAATCAAAGATGGCATGTTGTACAACAGTTTGGTTATTTGACACCCTTTACCACAGTTTACAATGAGGGATTCATACAAGGTGACACGGTATACAAGGTAACACGCGTGGTTATGATTTGTCTGGACTTAATGGGGGACGCGGTGCGACTGGCTAGTGCCTTGAAAGTATATGCCACGTAGATGAATTTTCTGACGTCTTAGTGTCGCTACACATCTAAACCTTTCTCAAGAATTACTAATCATCATCTTTCAGCCGAAAGACGTCCACTGTTGGACATAGGCCTCCCCCAAATGTCGCCACAATGACCGGTCTTGTGCGTCTCGCATCCATCGGATTCCCGCGACTCTCACCAGGTCATGAGTCCACCTTGTGGGAGGCCTTCCAACGTTGCGTCTTCCGGTACGTGGTCGCCATTCCAGAACCTTTCGTCCCCATCGACCATCTGTTCTGCGAGCAATTTGCCCTGACCACTGCCACTTAAGTTTGGCGATTCTTCGGGCTATGTCTGTAACCTTGGTTCTCCTACGAATATCTTCATTTCTGACGCGATCACGCAAGGAAACTCCGAGCATAGCCCTTTCCATTGCCTTTTGAGTGACTTTAAGCCTTCTGATGAGGCTTATTGTAAGCGACCACGTTTCGGAGCCATATGTCATCATGTCAGAATTACTAATGCTCTTGGTGAAATACGTTTACTACGTAGTTTATTGAGTTTTTCGCGGACAGACAGACTGAAACACGTGGTGAGGACTTTGTTTGATAATATGTAAGGACCTTATTAACTCAAGAGATACTCACAGTATTTCAAAGGAGAATGATTAATATCAAATTCTTTATTGTATACCATAAAAAGTAACAATTACAGAGTTCAAATAATACGAATAAATTAATAACTACATAAACCTTGTCTAGCATTTTAATGATTGAAAAAACGTTTGAAGCCGTTAATTAATCGTTAGTTTTCCTCATTAATTACTGAAAACGATCAATTAGTAATCGTTGTACCTGTTTCGAGCCCTGACCAATACAATAATTTTTCCATTAACCCGACATTTTTATTGCCGGTGCTTGAACCGGTTGCAAGATTGAAATAAAATGTAAAATTTAATCGAGATGAATGTTAAAAATTGAAATAAAATATGTACTTAAATATGCTTCTTTAAACATTATAAAACAATCCCCTACCGCGTCTGATTCAAAGTCAAAGTCAAAGTCAAAAGTTTTTATTTCACATAGGCCTACATGGGCACTTATAAAACGTCAGAAGCTAGTGCACGGTTCCAAATTGGTCGTTTCCTATGTAGAAGAACCGGCAAGAAACTCCATACTTGTCTTATGTACGCGATAAACTGAAAAATGACTAAGCATATTTTTTTGCGGTTTTCAGCAATAGACAGAGTGTTTCATGAGGAAGGTTTAGGTGTAAAATACATGCAAATTACAATAGAGAAAGGCCGAGAATATCAAAGACTAGCTTCAGCCAGCGGCTTTGCCCGCTTGAAAATAGGTTTTTCTATACAAACTTTGGACACCCGTTTCATCCCCTTAGGGAGTGCATTTTGGAAAATCCTCTCTTAATGCTCGCCTGCGTCATGAAAGGAAGTCTTGTGCATAATTTTATGTTTCTAGTCCCAGTAGTTTCGGCTGTGCGTTGATATGTCAGTCAGTCAGTTACTCCTTTTATATAGATTTGTATCACACATGTGAATCTGGGGTGGGTCGCTATAATATCTGTTTGAAAAATTACGGTTAAAGCTTACCAATGCAAAAATGTCTAAAATTTCTTTGTAAAAGAGGGTCAATGGTGCATGACTGATTTAATTGGTAATAAAGATAAAGTTGTGGACTATTGAACTTCTACAACAAAGAAATTTTAGACACTTTAACATTGGTAGAGTGCAATTGCACTTTTGATCCCTGACTGTAAATCATTATTCTTTTGCCCTTATAATAATGTATCTGTGGTCGTCAAAACATGTTTATTTTTCTTCCATATTTCTCAGTAAGACGTCATTTTAAAAGCTGCCCTCCCATCATTATCGTCATCATCATCATACATGCTGAGTCTTTTGATACACGGTCGAACACACATCATTCTATAATAAAGTTTTATTTAACTAAAACTAGGTCATAATGCGAGTAAAATCAATAAATTACCACATCTAATGCTGATAAATTATGAGTTTAAGAAGCCACAATAAGTCTGATGAATATGAATAATACAATCCAATAACCGCATTTGAACGGTTAAGTCAAAGGATAAAAAAGTAGGATTGGTATAGTATCTACATTTTGATACTAGTGGAGAAAGTTTGTCATTGTAACCAGATACACTTACGAAGGTATGAATAAACGGGGGTTGACGTGCGACTCGTGAGAGTTGACGTGTGACTCGTGGGGGTCGCTTACCCAATCTGATAAATATGAAGCGATAAATGTAATAAAGATGTGGCGGGGAAGAGCGCGCATTTATCCGCACTAGTCTAAAAAAACAGTAAATTGTGTGCCTAAAACCCGTAGAGATAAGAGCAGGATTTCGAGTAAGTATATTGAAAAATATAATATAATAATATTAATATTCCATAACTTTCACACAATGCCATCTAGTCTCAGACTAAGTAGAACTTGTGCTATGAGTACTAGACAGCTGATAAACATACTTATATATTTCTAAATACATACATATTATTGATAAATTACACCCAGACACAGAACAAATGATCGTGCTCATCACACAAAAATTTGTCTTGGGTGGGAATCGAACCCACGACCTCTGGCATAGCAGTCAGACCCTCTGACAACTAGACCAACAAACCAGTCAAAATATTATATAAATATGATACGGTCACCGGTACCTGAAATAGTTTTGCCAAATTATCCAAATCCGCTTAGGTCTTTCAAAGTGCAGGAGTAAAAATCACACACATACATACATATAATCTTTCATAGTTGAGTTTTTTTATCATGTGTATATGTCGTGGCCAGATCTTAGAATAGATCATTTCATGATATGACCAACTAAAACTGGCCATATCGTTTTTATAATAATATTCCACAACTATCACACAACGCCGTCTAGTCTCAAACTAAGCAGAGCTTGTGTTATGAGTATTGGACAATTGATAAACATACTTATATATTTCTAAATACATACATATTATAGATAAATTACACCCAGACACAGAACAGATTATCATGCTCATCACACAAACATTTGTCCTGGGTGGGAATCGAACCCCACAACCTCCGGCACAGCAGTCAGGGCCACTGACCACTAAACCAATAGTTCAGTCAAAACATCGTTTAAACGTTTACGTTTGATGATATGTCAATCCTTGTTTGGCCATATCATTGACGTAGGATTTCTATAACAATAATAGGAAGTAACCAAACG
The DNA here is from genome assembly GCA_961205895.1 of Mythimna pallens. Classification (NCBI taxonomy): domain Eukaryota; kingdom Metazoa; phylum Arthropoda; class Insecta; order Lepidoptera; family Noctuidae; genus Mythimna; species Mythimna pallens. The sequence continues at coordinate 7,192,226 of OY540824.1, forward strand.
AGGATTAACATATAACCAAACTTTAACGTTTAAAACGATTTGGCCAGTTTCAGTTGGCCATATCATGAAGTGATCAATTTCTAAGATCTGGCCACGACACATATACATATTACTAGCTTCTGCCAGCGGTTTCACCCGCGTAAAAATTAGTTTCTTCATACAAACTTTCAACCCCCGTTTTACCCCCTTAGGGGTAGAGTTTCATAAAATCTGCCAAGTTTTAAGTTTGTAGGTGTTTTATTTTCTGAGATTTCGTGATTAATCAGTGAGTGGTATTTCGCTTTTATAATAATAATAATAATCTTTATTCAGGTAAGTTACACCCATATCATTAAATAACACAACACTATACATGGCACAATTTACATTAACTAATAAGACTAGTGATTAATAATAAATAAATAATAAAAAAAAGCTTTCATATATATAGATTTAAAAACTCAAATTTGAAAGTTTTCAATACTAATAATATTACAAAGATATTTGTATTATTGTTTACATTGTACCTAGTGAATAAACTCAGAAACTACTGGACCAGTTTAAATAAAACGTTTTACCAGTAAAATGCTAGTACATCTATATATATAAAAGGAGAAACTGACTGACTGACATATCAACGCACAGCCAAAACTATAGGGACTAGGAACGTGAAATTTTGCACAAGGTTTTCTTTTATGACGTAAGCGAGCACTAAGAGAGGATTTTCCAAAATTCACACCCTAAGGGGATGAAACGGGGGTTCAAAGTTTTTATAAAGAAACCTATTTTCACGCGAGCGAAGCCGCTGGCAGAAGCTAATTTATTGATAAACTGGTTAGATAACAAATATTTTTCTTCATGCATATTCCTTGTTGACCTTCGCTACCCAGTTTGAAGATTACGGTTTCGGGTAGGTATAGGCATATTATCCGGCGGGTGGTCCATTACTGTCCATTACAAACTCCGTTGCGGCATTATTGGATTATGGTTTTCGAGCTTTGGTGTTTTCATCATTGTATTGTATTACGCGCAAATTGGCTGAATGTTGCTGCTTTAATTAGTATGATTAGCGGTTTATCATAATTGATGTTTGAACAATAATGCTTTTATCTACCGATGGCCTGTTGTGTTGAAGTAGGTTTTACACCTACATTTACAACGTATTAATATTTCCAGTCTTTTGAGCATATTTGCAGTCGACAGCGATGCGGAGGAATTTTTTGACGCCATATACTTATTTTATTGAAAAGTTTTTGTTTTTCGCAATTCACATCTATTATTTTTAGGTATTAGATCAGCTATGGATCTTAAAGCTCTTTCGCGAAATACTTGGTTAGCTGAAGTCCCGGTTAGGCGAAAGCTCGATTTCAAAACACTGATTAAAACGTTATCTGTACTGATATTATAAATAGGAAATATTTGTATTTTTTATTTATATTTGTAAGGAATAAATTCAAAAACTACTAGACCAATTTTAAAAATTCTTTCACCGTAGTCTGCTAGATACTGCCGCTGGCAGAGGCTAGTTATTGTTTTCAACCATTTTTTCACCTGATAGTAATTTGGCATACGGTTAGATCAGACCATGTTTTGGAAAGAAAAAGTAGACTTTCTAAGAGTAGGCATGTTCTCTTGGGATATTTTTTTAACTTTGTCACCCGCTGGTTGCATCGAAACCGATGTTACAATTAACCTAGCCATCAGTAGATGTGGCTACGTTAATTGTAGGATCAGTGGCATCATTAAGTTCTCAGAGAACTTAATGATGCCACTGATCCTGCAATTAACCAGGTATGGGTAGGTACTTTGAGCACCGCAACGTGTGGCTCAGTCACACTACAGGTTACTTCTAGACAAGCGCACTGCATCGTCGACCACATCGTCACTTTTCATCAGGTGAAATAATGGCGAGCCTATCAATAATCAAAAAAACTAATTTATAAAGGCATGGATTTGCATTTATGTATGTTTTTTACTCCGGCGCTTTCAAATGTCTGAATGAATTTGAACGAAATACTACACACGGGTAGGCCATGTTCTGGAATAAGATATATGATACTTTTTATTCCATTAGTATGGTATAGTATGGTATGGAATGGTATGGTGTGGTGTACTATGGTATGGCGTGGTGTGGTATGGTATGGTATGGTATGGTATGGTGTACTATGGTATGGCGTGGTGTGGTATGGTATGGTATGGTATGGTAGTTATAATATATTTCCTTGGCAAAATTTTTGGTTTAGACGTGGGCAAAACCGCTGGCTATTGTTTCGTATCTTTCCATTGTTATGTCTATGATACGTTTTTCCTGTGATTAACAGTAAACATGTTTGTTATTTTCTTAGAAGATTAAAAATTGTTTACTTATTGTATATAAGTAAACAATTTTATATTTATACAATTTTATTTAATACGCTGTTATATTAGGAAACGTATCTTGGGTATTATTTTGTTTGTTTTTGAATAGGCTCCTACACGGGTTTTGATACGTCGCGTCGGTTGTTTTCAAAACATATTATTACACCGAAGCGTACTTATTTCTAGAATTACATACAAGAATCAGACTTTTGTCGTCATGATAATATTCAATTTCGATGCCGTAGTATCGTCATGAGTATCCAATTTCAGTTTCGATGCATACAACAGCCAACGTATTACCAAAGTCGATTTCAGTGTAAACTAGATTCCTCGGGCGAAGTACAACTTTGTTTGTTTAGACGAAGTTTACCGAAGTTTGCCGAAACAGTCCGAAGTATCGACTTGTCGGGCCACGATTGTTCGCGAGGACCTGCGCTGCCGGACAGCCGGGTGCCGGTAACTAACTTTGAATACAGTTTGGCCTAATAAAATTAGGCTTCCGCCGAAATATGGGCCGGCAATCTCCGTTCTATAGGAAAGTTAAAGGATTTAGAGAGGTGTTGCGGCCCATATTGTTTTGAACTTCTGACAATGATTAAACTGAGTCTTTCTGAGTTCACTACTAGAGCTCTCTCTATCTAGTTTCTCTAATGCTATGTATCGACACTTGGTTTTACACTATCTCATCCAGCTATCCTAACCATTTTTTCATGATCATTGGTCTACTAAGCTGCGAGGCATAATGTAACGTAAAATTCATAGTTCTTTTGAGCCTTCTTTATTTGAAATGACTTAAATGTCAACTTAAAACACACAACGCTAAAGTCGTTATTTGAATTGGTGATGATGAACTGAAATTATCTCGAACTATTGCGTGAGGACTCTACCTTTGCGTTAGAGACATTCTATATTCATGATGATTAGGCGCCTAATGAGAGCACGATCATAAAGCAATCAATTATCGCCTCTAGACGCTGCATAACAGGCGATAGATTTCCGTGACCACATTAGACTCCACAATTGGAAGTTATGCCATCGTCTATGACTATCTAATCTTTATGACAGAAATGCTATCAACAATCACACTGGTGGTTTTTAGTCAGTAAAAGTCTGACACGCCCTTGCACTCCGCCCAAGAGCGAGAGAAGTCATTGGATGATTTCTCACGGAAAAAAATAAAAACCCCAAAACAACATGTCAGACTTTTTTTTCAGGCTGAAATAGAGTTTGTGAAATACTCACTGCATGTTCTTGCAGAAATCGGAGGTTGGCGTCTATTGCCTAAATCTAAATAGTTGAATAATCAATTTGCAATACATAGATACCTATAGGTGCCTGTAGGTATTTATTAGTATATGTATTTTATATATGTAAATAGTACGACGTAGCGTGGTAGAACCCTTCTGACTTGGATGTCTGTAATTAGCAATGACCTAAAGAAAGCCCAAGTGAATGACTCGACGACCCAGAACTGAAATGTCTGGCGAAAAATGACGAGGAGAGCCGACCCCAAATGAAATGGGATAAGGCTAGGCAAAGAGAGATATATGTAAATAGTACACCACAAACTACCTGCGTATCATTTTTTTCCTTCTCTGGCAGATCCATCCAAAGGTTGTGACACCCTATTTATTGTCAATGACCTTGACCTCAAGGTCAAATGTTTAAAATGATGGAAAACGTCTGGGACACCCAAGGGGTCCTAATGTAATTTTTATTTTTGGTATACCATAAAAAATATATCTATCTATCTATCTACGTCAGCAATACCTACCGTCAAAGATTCTCTGCGATGAAAGGAAACATAATGGATCGCACATCAAAGAACTGAAAACGAGTAGCATCACTTTGTGACAAATGTTTTTTGATGTTCCGCTAAAGAAATATTGATCGACTGACAAAATAATAAACAACAATTTAGAACTCGATTCAACTTAGGTTTTTTGCAGACAAACAAACACAAATAAACTTGATTTTAAATAAAAATACAAGACTTAAATTTTTTGTTTTTAGGATAATCATCCAATAAAATCCCCCGCTCTTGGGCGGAGCGGGAGATAGTGTCAGAATTTTACTGACCAAAAACCCACTCCTGTTCCTTTTTTGCTTTCATTCCAGGCCCCCGGGGTTCCCTTTCGCATCACCCATGGGCCCAGTAGGCTTCGACCCTGCTGGGCCCCTACGGTTTTGCTGGAAATCGGGATCGGGATCCTGGCAGCTGGGGCGTGAGGGCCGTTCTCTCGTGCGTGCGTCTGCCTCCTTTACTAGCATTACTGCTTCGTAGAAGGAGGCGACCGCCTGCCACTCCTCCTCGCTCCGGGCCATGGCTTGTACCAAGGCCAGGAGATCGCTGCCGCCGATCGCCCCCAACAATATTTACATGCTACAGAAATCACACAAACAGAACACGCGTTCATTGGAACAGGGGCCCTACCCTAAGCTCTTATGCTATCTAGTTTATGACCGAACCTGAATTGTTAAGATGGAGCTATATAGGGTATATAGCTCCATCCTTCTTTCTCGCATACCTGATATTTTAACACCAAACACAACCATGACGGTTGGGCCCCAGACCCCCCTCTTTGAGGAGTGGCTGGAGCGGCAACACGGCGTCCTCACCTTCCGCATGACGCAGGTCCTCACCGGACATGGCAAGTTCGGGAGGTTCCTGCATCGGATTCAGGCGGAAGCAACGCCCAGGTGCCATCATTGTGCGAACCACCCAGAGGACACGGTGGAGCATACGGTGGAGGTGTGCCCCGCTTGGGCCGAGCACCACCGTGTCCTCGTGGAGGCAATTTGCGGCAGCGACCTTTCGCGTCGGGCCCTGGTTCAGGCTATGGTCCGGAGCGAGGAGGAATGGCAGGCACGCCTCCTTCTGCGAAACAGTAATGCTAGCGAAGGAGGAGGCTGCACGCGTGAGGGAACAAAGGTCCTCACGCCCTAGCCGCCGTAATTCCGACCCCGAGTACCAGCCACGGTAGACGCGGGCTTGCGGACGTCGAGCACTGGGTAGCTCGCCGTCAGTTGTTCGGTAATTAACCGGACCGAGCCCAGTCGTCAACAGCGCGTTGTGATCCTCGCGCTCCTCTCCTCAATAAATATGACAGGCATAAATGCCACGTTGTAAGTAATGCAGGTTTTCTATTTGAGTTTTAGAGTTAGCTTCAGTTTTAACTTACAAAATTATCAGTTATTATATAATAATATTCAACATCATCTAGGTTAGTAGGTGGAAAGGTTCTAGCGTGGCGACCGCGCACCGGAAAACGCAGCGTTGGAAGGTCTCCCACAAGGTGGACCGACGACCTGCTGAGAGTCGCGGGAGTGCGGTGGATGCGAGACGCACTGGATCGGTCGTTGTGGAGACGCTTGGGGGAGGCCTATGTCCAACAGTGGATGTTTTTCGACTGAAATGATGATCATCATTTCAGCCGAAAGACATCCACTATTGGAAATAGCAATCTTTAACCCTCTTTTAATCTGTCCTTTTGACGTTCAGAGTGTTTCGTTTGATGCCTTCAGTCTTTTTCAGTGCTCTTGTTTGACATCCGTAAAGAAGGCATGGAAGCATTTAATGTGTTGAACAGGTTTCTTTTAGAGGATATAGATTATTGAACATTATTCATGACTTTTTGTATTCTTACTGTACCTATGCAACTTTATGTTCTATATTCGAACCAAATTCAGCTGTACATCATATCTACAAATAGTTCTACTGACATTTTGGTTTGCCATTTCTTAGGTTCGTATTGGATCCGATGCACAAATGCTTTGTAGCTTTGAAACTAATTATTGTAAACTCCTCTCAATAGTGAGAGAGTCTTTACAGTTCAGTATCTCAAAGGATGCCTAGAAACTCATAGACGTCGAACAACAGAGCCGTATTATGAAGCCATCGTTTGACATCGAATTCGAGGAAGCTGACGATCTTTTGATGCGTGAAACTACCTGTCACTTGTAAAAGGAATCTCGAATAATATTGTAACACTAATTGAAAATCCCTTTGAGCCTGTGTATAATTCGTAGTACGGTTGATAAATAATTACTTTGTGTTTGAACTTTGACGTTTCGAGGTTATACATTTCTAGGTCGGCGAGAATGTTTTTAAGAGTGAAGGAACACAGACTGGTTTTAGTCAGTGACTCCAAAGTCTTATGCATCGACGCCGAGTTGCTAACCTGTTGGTTTTTTATCGTTTTCATTTCGGCGAGCAAGTTTCGCCAAGTACGTTCCATCATCGGACCACTAGACATAGGTACGGTGTTGCACCACCGGTACATAGCAGACATCTCACCCATACGTGCAAAGCGAATAAAGTCAAGTTAGTGTAGTTGGTAACTCGCTCCGGCAAGCGCGGGAGGGGTGGTTTGATGATTTTCCACAAAAAAATGATTGTTCCAAAGTTATATGTCACCGTTCATTGAACCGGCTTGTGGACAGCGAGCAAGCAACGGCCGGACAGAGTCCGAGTCGTCGACGGCGCGTAGTGTTCCACGCGCGCCTTAAGGAGATGTCAGCAAAACCGTAGGGGCCCAGTAGGGTCGAAGCCTATTGGGGCCATGGGTATTCTCTGGAACGAGGGCAAAGACGGAACATAAGAGTGGGTTTTAGTCAGTAAAAGTCTAACACGTCTTCGCGCTCGGCCCAAGAGCGAGAGAGCCATTGCATGATTTCGCACCGAAAAAAGGCGTTAATTGAACCACTTTGAACTGCAAGAATTGGTCTGTAATTTCTTAATAAATAAATAAATAACATTTACATAATAAGGTAGAGTATCCATTAAAATCAAGCACTAGTTTATATTATTAAAAAAATTCCGCACTAGTGCCAATTTTTTTTGTGCCGGTTGCCTTCGCCACAAAATATAGTATTTATCGTATCAGGCTGGGCGCTAACTGACCCCCGCGAGTCGCTGGTCAACCCCCGTATATTTATATCTTAATGAAATAACGTCATCCATCTTTGATACACGTGGTTTGTCACTGCAGCACTCAGCTCCAAAACACCTTTGCCTGCAGCTCGGGCGAATTCCATCTCGGTCGCTATGGCAAACTTTCTCCACTTGTATCAAAATTTACTATTCTAGTTTCAGGCGGGTGAAACTGCTGGCAGAAGATAGTTACTTTAAAGTGCAAAATACAGCATCAAACATTTACGAAATATTTGCATATTTTCGCCATGGCCTAGCTATGGCTTCATATTTTTTGTGTGAGCTTGGAGCAGCCATTAGGGTGCGTTTCTACTGAAGCGGAGTTGGTCGTATTGAGCGGAGAATAGCAGTGTAAAGTGCCAAGTGTCGCCATTGATGCGGAGCGAACGGAGTGGAGTTGAGCCGTCCTCTGCTACGTGCTCTCTAGTTCGTAGCCGCGTGTTTATATTTTTTTTTATTTGAAAGTCCGTTCTGCTCCACTTAAACTGTCTCCACTATGGCGAGTGGAGATTTTGAGTACTGTGATTAGCTTATTCACTGTCCACTCCTCTTCACTCCACCCACGGCAGTGGAAACACACCCTAACAGTCGAGATTCAGTCATGACATAGTTGGCGGTAGAAATGCACGCTCTACCATAACACTGCTGAGAGTATTCTACCAGAAATCCAATTAAGCTAACGGGATAACGTGCAAGTCCAAAATATTTTTTGTAAAATTATAATTCGCTATGTTTCCGCTAGAGAGGACTACTTATACTGACTGACTGACATATCAATGCACAGCCGAAACTACTGGGATTAAGAGCGTCAAATTTTGCAACAAGGGTTTCTTTTATGACGTAGGCGAGCACTAAGAAAGGATTTTCTAAAATTCACTCCATATGGGGATGAAGCTGGATTCAAAGTTTGTATGGAGAAAACAACATTTACGTGGGCGAAGCCGCAGGCAAAAGCTAGTCATATATATTTGGTATATATTCATTTCATTTCATTTTCCAGATTCTACCGAGTGACGTCATAACTAGACTCACGTCAATAACTAGCACTAAATGGAGCTAAGTGTCATCTTAAAGAGCGAGCGAGAACCCATTTAGATCGATTTTATAAAATGTATCATTATAGTAAGATATATTTTCGGAGACATGGACCGCTAAATCCAGCTTATACATTTTTTTATTTGAAACTAGCGACCCAACCCGACTTTGCACGGTTATATTTTATACCCATAAACCTTTCCCGGTTCTTGCTCTTTCTATTAGTAAAAACCATATCGAAACCCGTTGCGTCGTTTAGAAGAAGTGAGCGTATAAACCAGCTGTTTATTACTTTTTAGAAATGTTTAACTGGCGACGTGGCAGAACTAAAAGGAGATGACGAGAAGAATCGGAATCCTACTTATTGGTAGGTCTATGGGGTTTTGGTGTTTATTTTAATTTAATTCTTTATTGTATACAAAAACATAACATAGTATATGGAGATACAGACAGTTCATGTACAAAGGCGAGCTTAACTCTGCAATGAGTTTTCTCCCAGCAAACCTTTGAATTATAGAGAGAAAACATATATAGGTAGGATCCAGTGCAGGGGTTGCCCTTGATATGCAATGGACACTATTTGTTTATCGACTTTATCTCGAAGTAGTAACTGGGAAGCCGATACTTATTATCTACCTAACTTAGCCGATTAATTTATGCCTTCCAAAGCGATCCTTCCTAGAAAGGAAACCAATAAAGGACTTCATTAGTAAGCTGTCAAAACTTGGAAGCTTAATGACATTCTTAGATTAACATGTCATGTTTCCGACATACCCCTTAGGACCTGTCTGCACAGCGATATTTCACCGCACGGTTTTTATATTCTTGCGTATTATATTCGGCGATCGGAATTACACTAGTACGCACTGCGAATAAAATTTCGTACGATTTTTGTCAGTTCAATGCTGTTCCCAGCTGAAACGCACGTCTAGAATGGACAATCAAACAAAATTTTTCATAGCGCCGCCGTTGCTGGACTGAGCAAAACGCCCGAATTTTTGCAGTGGGGACATTGCTATAACTACTCTTTACTACCACAAAACATTCGCGCGGATTTATTTTCGCACCGCATCGCGTCAAATCTACATGAAATCACAGATTTTTTTATCGCGCGATTTTTTATCGCCTGTGCGGATACTTCCATAAGATTCAATGTGTTATAGAATGACGAAAAAAACCTCGCGGTGAAATGTCGCTGTGCGGACAAGTCCTTAGAATTACCAAACTTAAATAGCAGTGGACAAGGGATATTGCTCACAGAACAGAGGGTCGATTGAGCCGAAAGCTTCTGGAGGTCAGTAAAAGAGTATGGTGAGGGTCGCGCGGATCCGATGGATGCGAGATGCACAGAACCTATGACGATTAGTAGACATCTTCCAGCTGAAATTAAGATGATCAAGCAGGTCTTCAGTTTTAAAAGGCAATCACTGCAATTCCTTTCAAACCAATTTGTGCATTATGCCGTTAGTGGTAAATCTAATCACAGAATGCTTCTTCGAACTAAATCTAATCTCCAACGGACGATCAGGCTATAATTCATTTAACTCACGATGGCCTTTTGTTCACTAAAGAGGAAATTATTCAAGTTATTTGAGATCAAGTGCAAGATTTCTTATTAAATGTTGGACGGGTTGTTCTAGGGTGCCTTAGTGATCTGGACTGGAAGTTATATGAAGTCGCGATTCGAAGATCACTTGCATAAATTTGAATCATCTTATAGGCGGTACTAGTAGTAGTCTACTTAACTAACTAACAATTATTAGTCTACTCAAACTTGTTACGATACTATTGTTTATTTATTTTTCAACTATACGACATTCATAAAATATGCTATTCGACAAACTTATACTTATCGACTTCTAGGGTACCTATGTGTTGTTAAGTTAGCCTGCTGAAGGAAACCTTAAAACATGTAGGCTGGCAGGGAAATTGTTCCGGATTAAAATTTAAAGAATATATGCAGATTTGTTGGTTTCAGATCGAAGCAGGAATTGATTAAATATAATTTGATTTAATATTTTTAAGACGCAGTTTTATTACAAACAAGCAAATCCGATAAGCTTTGTTCTGCACGAACTTAACAAAATAATCATCGGGCGCGTTTGCAAAACTAAACCATAGAGGAACCCACCAATATTTAAAAAACAGAAGTTTATTTATTTATTTAAACTTCATGTACAGTAGTGGTACATAAGCGGACTTAATGCAACAAGACATTCTCTACCAGTCAACCTTTGGGTTAAAAAGACAATAATGTGGTATGTTTGCACAATAAATAAATAACAGATACTTCAAACAGAACAAATAAAATAAAAAATATGTTATTTAAAATAATAAAATACACATATGCTAAAATTATAAACTAATAAATACTATGAAAAATATCAAATCATTAAGAGAACTTAATAATAATTTTGTCGAAGACCAAACTAAAGTTGAGAGGACTTCAAGTAGTAGTTCCGAATCTTACGCTTGAAGGAAAATTTACTTTCAGCTTTTTTATGTTTAGGAGGAGTTCAGTATCATACACGCGTACAGAATAATTATATGTATGATTGCTCACCCCCCATAGCAAATAGCGTGTTAATTTATAGCCTAACAGTGGACCTGGCCTATAAGGGTTATGTATGCAAAATTTGAATGGGATTGGTTCAGTAGTTTTTGCGCCAATTAATACCATCGGTCCACAATTTTACTGTTTTTAACCGACTTCAAAAAGGAGGAGGTTCTATGTTCGGCTGAATGTATTTTATTATATGCATAGATACTATACAAAAATGACTTAAGACTTAATGGCAGTGTTTCTTATTTGTTAAAAACTTGTGGTTTATCGCAGACACTATCTACAGTATATTTTTGAGGTGCGAATCGAAATAAATAAATCAAATAACTTCTTTCGCTCTTGGGTGCAGCGAGAGGGCGTGTCAGACTTTTACTGACTAAAATTTAGCTGTGTCGTTCCGTTGCCCTTTGTGTTGGCCACGGTCACTTTTTAATAAGTTCCCGTAGTCCTAGCAGGCATCTGCCCATCTGCCTAACTGAGCTCCTTCAGTTACGCAGAAATATTTTTGTGGTACGCGTCGGTCACTGCACACTGTTAACTCGGGAGGGACCACCCTACCTGACGGCCGTATGGCGAGCTACTTATTACTAGTCATCCCCAAACCAGCGACTTTAGGTCTTGGAAATCGCCCTGGGACTTTCGTTTTCGGAGAGTCTCATTCGGCGTCGGCTAGAGCGTGATGACGTCCGATCACTTAACAAAAAGAGGCGACCGCTTCCTATAGAACCTGACTACATTATTTGATTATTTTTCTAACGTAACTCCACTCTTTGTTACAGAGTAACTACACCAAATTTCTCAAAAATTTGCATACGGAGCAGATCGCGAAGCTCCATGCTAAGAACCAGCATGAGTGCGACCTTCTGGAGGACCTGCGCACCTACACCATTAAGCGCTCGGCCATCGAGAAGTCCTATTCCGAGGTACGTATTGAAGCTACCAGTAGCTGGAGACGTGTGAATGGGTCTGGTAAGTAGACAGGTAAGTGTGTGCAGAGATAGCACTAATAGGTGGTGTAGGACTTTGATGTAGGTATGGTTTAAGAATTTTCCTCGATTAGAGTGGGATTTTCTCCAGAGTACATATATTATTGTGTGGGCGATGAGTGGGTTACAACTGTTACAAGCAAATAAAAAACCTGCCAAGTGTAAGTCGGAATCGCGCACGAAGGGTATATATTGTTTTTAGTATTTATTGTTAAAACGGCAACAGACTATTGAAGAGAAATAGCCTGGTGACAGACAGACAGACGGACTGTAGTAATAGGGTCCCGTTTTCACCCTTTGGGTACGAATCCCTATAAACTATTACTGACCACGCAACTGATTTATTATGGTGTAGGCTTTAGGTATTCAATTTACAATGAGCAGTGAGACAGTTTAATCTCGCTCGGCGGCCACCTAGATGCCGCCGAGCGAGATCGTGAAAGGGCTGATCTATGCCTAACACACCGAAACCCCGCTTACATCATCCAATGCAGATGAGACTTTGGACCCGCGGGCGCTTAGAGTGGGGACTCTGCTCGCCCATCGAGTCATTCCAGGGAAGACAGTGGCACAGTGAGGCTCAGGGGAGACCGTTGTAGTCTCCTCAGAGATGTGCAGGCGTTGCACAGAGGGGGTTCCGGAATGGTCTTTTGAGAGGTAACGGTGCCCCTTCTATGTGCTGATAGTGATCACCGGGGTGGTTTTAGTGAGGTAAAAATCCCACACTCCCCAGTCTTATCTCCAAAGTCCGGGCACCTTTTGCATGTTTCCCCTCGAAAACAAAAAAGTCACTTGTCAAAAGAAATGGTTGAAGTCCAAAGATATAGAGAGCTCTTGTGTCTTTATCACTACTCCTGCACTACTCTAATAAACTAGTCGGCAGTAGACGCACAACGGAATGATGGAGACGGAACGACGATAGTTGAGGAATATTTACTTTATAATATAATATTCCACAACTATCACACAACGCTGTCTAGTTTCAAGCTAAGCAGAGCTTGTGTTATGTGTACTAGACAACTGATAAACATACTTAGGTATATATTTCTCTATGTCTATATGTATTCTATATGTATGTACATATTATAGATCAATTACACCCAGACACAGAACAAATGATCTATACAAATACATATAACAAAAATGATGTTTACTGTGTTATGGTAACTAAAAGAAGTACATTATATTTGTTGTGTTGTTATTACGTACTATTTCTTGAAGGCAAGTTGTTTCTTTTTATTATACATTTACAGTTGCAATTTGCATTTCTTTTACAGTAACGTGCCTATCCTTGATTGTTAGAAATAGGTGAACAAAAAATCAAACTTGAGTATTTAAAAACACAGAAGGTCCGTAACATGACCTGAACCAGGGACGGAGGCTCAGGTTGCCATAATCGAACAGCTCCACGGGGATACGGTGGGGCTCCGCGCAAGTGGGGAAAACTTACTCCATATGTTTCACCGTGCGCTCCGGACGATCCGCTGGAGCGTTTCTGCCCGCCAGATCATGTAACTCCCGAAACGCACATGTCCGATGAGGACCTGCGGCATACGGATTAAACTTATCCAGACTTGTTTAGGAGTCCAGTTTCACAAACTGCACCTGGCGTATAAAAACCTAGTACTGGTACTTACATAATTTGTAGCCACACAAAGCAGGAGCGTATCACCAGCATACGATATTTTTAATTATTGGACAATCAGTTTCAAGCAGTGAAAAACATATTATTGTTCAGCATTTATTGCCGCAGCATCCATAGCGGTCGTACTCGATGAAGTATACAACTTTTAATGAATGATAAATTAAAGTGGTTCATTTGAAGTCACGATCCAAAATAATGAATTAATTCCTGAATATTTAAAGTGATACAAAATTAAGAGAGTCCTTCTCCACTTGTCTATCGTTATCGTGAACATGGTTTAAAAGTTGGTTGTTTCATCCAACGCAATCCAACGCAATATTTGACAAAGATGTAACGCGAAAAAAGAAAGATCATGTAACGCCTGAACGCTCTGTTGGCATTCGATAATTCCGTCATTTACTTCAAAACTTCTAATAGTTTTTTGGTTATCAAAAGGACTGTCTTATTTGCAAAATACTGTTCATATAAACGTATTCATTTATACGCGCGTGGATCACTACGCGATGTTGACGACTGGGCTCGGTCCGATCAATTACTGGACGGGCGGACGGCAAGCTACCCATGGCTCGACGCCCGCAAGCCCGTGACTACCGTGGCTGGTAGTCGGGGTCAAAATCTCTGTGGCACATGTGCAGCCTGCTCCTTCGCTAGCATTACTGCCACCTACCCATCCTCCTAGCTGCCACTCCTCCTCGCTTCTGACCTTAGCTCGAACCACGGCACGACGCGAGAGGTCGCTGACAGCATTTGCCTCCACGAGGACACGACGGTGCTCCAGCGACCAAGCGGGGCACACCTTCACCGTATGCTCGACCGTGTCCTCCGGGCGGTCCACAAAACGATGGCACCCGGGCGTTTCTTCCGCCTAAATCCTGTGCGCGCACCACGTAAAATGTACCAAATCGACGTAGATAACTTTTATATATACTAAAATTGTGTGTACCTTGATATATTACTTAGGCTTTGTTTCATCGCAATCGGTTGACTATATCGAAAGATATACTACATTCATTGACTGTTAGGCGGTACGAAGTTCGCCAGGTCAGCTAGTATTACATATAAGTATATGTATATAACGTGCCCTACCCTAGGAATAACTCCTGTATCGTGGGTGCGTTCACAAATATGTAATGCCCCGTTTACACGTGGGCCCAGCCTCGGCCAATCGCCATTCCTAGCCATTGTGTTAACGGAGAAACCCCGTTTACACAATGGCTTGGCCGAGGCTAGGCCCACGTGTGAACGCACCATTTAATCACATACTCAAGAAATCAACCCGGAAAACCTTTCTGTAGGCCATAGAAATATTTGTCCCGTGCGGGTATCGAACCACGCAGCGCAGCCCGTTATTCGTTCAACCAACGCGCCAACTGTGCCGATGGTATCCATTCCGATTTTTCTTAAACGAGGATTTTCTGTTGCACCTTTTTAAATACCTACCGTCTTTATTCATTAAGTAGCTGCAGTTTCAACCCATTGTTAGTTAGTTTTCGCTTAGCCCATTGCTAAATTCAGGCGGCAGATGTGACTAGCCCCGTTCCATTATAGCTTGGCAGCTGTGTGGCCTACTTCAGGAATATGGATTTTGGAACGCAGCGTTAAGTAATCAACAAGTATTAGTCAGTATATTGCATAACAGTACTCACACAAATGCGTAATACTGTACAACACGTAACTGAAATAATGCACACCTGTATCTATATCCTTATTATTTTTTATTCAAAACTGGTCAAGCGTGAGTCGGAATCGTAAACCGAGGAATTCGTTACTTAAACCGAATATTATGCAAATAATTCAATTCCCGAATCTAATGGCAAAAGACGATTTTTTTTGTGACGTAACTCAAATTTACAGTTTGCAGACTTTTTTCTATACTTGTGTTGTGAGATCTTGCAGGATTCTAGGTCAACGTAATGTACCCTATAGGTTTTGATAACGAAGCATAAAATTCCTTATCTTTAGGTTGCGTTGACTTAGAAGCTTGACTTTTTCACTGCTGCTTTCGGTAGCAGACCTGAGTATTAGATAATATTAATTCCAGCTTCTTATTTATTTATTTATTATATTCTTTATTGTACACCGCAAACACACACACCACATAAGCTTCATACCTCCACGTCATTATTTCAGCCCGAAGACGTCCACTGTTAAACATAGGCCTCCGTCCTGTGCGTCTCCAGAACCATTCGTCCCCATCAGATGGTAGATCCACCTTGTTGCCTTCCAACGTTGCGTCTTCCGTTACGTGGTCGCCATTCCAGAACCTTTCGTCCCCATCGACCATCTGTTCTGCGAGCAATAGGCCTGCCTGCTACCACTTAAGTTTGGCAACTCTTCGGGCTATGTCGGTAACCTTAGATTTTTTGTGGATATCTTTATTTCTGATGTGATCACGCAAGGAAACTCCTTTCCATTGTCCGTTGGGTGAATTTGAACCATCTGATGACGCCCATTGACTGGCCTGTTGGTCTAGTGGTTAGTGGCCCTGACTGCTATGCCGGAGGTCGTGGGTTCGATTCCCAGCCAGGACAAATGTTCGTGTGATGAGCGCGATCGTTTGTTCTGTGTCTGGGTGTAATTTATCTATATATGTATTTAGAAATATATAAGTATGTTTATCAGTTGTTTAGTACCCATAACACAAGCTCCGCTTAGCTTGGGGCTAGACGGCGTTGTGTGATAGTTGTGGAATATTGTATTATTATATTATTATACATTGTGAGCGACCACGTTTCGTAGCCATATTTAATTTCGTGGTTATCAAATTCATAATTTTACTCCATATAGCTTAGCTAGCTTT
Source organism: Mythimna pallens (assembly GCA_961205895.1). Lineage (NCBI taxonomy): Eukaryota > Metazoa > Arthropoda > Insecta > Lepidoptera > Noctuidae > Mythimna > Mythimna pallens. The sequence goes on from OY540824.1 coordinate 7,208,525, forward strand.
CAAAGTGTGGCTAATTAAAAGGAAGGAAAACCTAATAAAATTCTCTCCACTACAAAGGCTCAGGCTTTTATAGCGAAAAGGAATTTTTAATTGGACTTTTATTGAATACTGAACGGTGTCACTTTGATCTTGTCGTAAATTAAAAAGACGAAGAAGGTTATCTAACTCACACTTTAGGTCTTTAAAACGGGTTCTTGGGACTGATATATTTTGGATCGATTTAAAATTATACGTACAAATAAGCTGTTTATTCGTATTATATCTTTGAGTTATATTTTTCCTGAAAATTGGCAATATTTATAACCAAGTTTTATTTTTAAATAACGGTAAAGACCTATTATAAAGGTTCGTTGTTTTTGGCTGGGAAATCATCAAATATAGATCAAAGGTTGGTTTTAGTCTGTAAAAGTCTGACACAGTCACAGCGGCAGGAAAGCTCTATTCAGAGTGGGACTGATGGTTTTAAACAATTTACGTCAAGATTTTTGTATCAGTACTTTCAGGAACTATCTCTGAAAAACGCCCAGTGTTACTTTCCTATAAAATCAGTTTTATAAAAATAAGTAGGTATGTAGAACACAGCAAACAACGCAGGCAGACGTATGCAGGAAAAGCAGAACGATCGTTCTGCAGCTACACGCCTGACTTTGACAGCCCGTCAGAAAAGTGAAATTGAAAAATCCAATTTATACAAGCAGAAACTGATTGACTGGCATATCAACGCACAGTTGAAACTTTAGGGCATAGGAACGTGAAATTTTGCACCCTTTTATAAATTAGGCGAGTATTAAGGGATGATTTTTCAAAATTCATCCCCTAAGGGGAAAAAACGGGTGTCCAAAGTTAGTATGGAGAAACCGAATTTCACGCGGGCGAAGCCTAGCATAAACTAGTACAACATAAGCATTTCAGTGTCCGTCGTAGCGCCATTTTTATACATTACATATATAAACGTTATAGTATTGTCGTAGCTCAGCTTAGGCAGGTCACGGTTCGGGATCTTTACTTGAGGAAAACAACTAAGACGAGCAATAATAACTTCTATATTTTTCTTTCGACTAACAAAATAACCTTTCATTTCAAAAGTCACTTTATTACTGAATAAACAATACAATTCTTTTTTCCTTTCAATTTTTCAAACCTATTCTAGAAATGCAAAATTCGTAAAAGTATTTTTATCAAGCCAGTTCGTTAGCTGTTAAGAAAGCTACTCATGTGATCTCCTTTCGATATATATGTATGTAGTATATATATTTGAATTCAATTTTTAACCGGTAATTGAATTCATATTTCGGCAATAGAATTCTACTAAAACTCATTAATATATTGTCAATGTGGTCTAAAAATCGACATGGTTGTGTTTCCGATATTATAAAATTGATTAGTGTAATATCGAAAATTCAATCGACGTTTCGCGAACTGGTGGGCTTTTAATTAACAGATGTTTAATTAACACATGTTGTTTTACGTATTTAATTTGAAAAAGTAGTGTTATTTCCATGGGCTATCAGAAAAGGAAATGAAGAACAGAAAATATTAATGATGGCTAGTTGGGTACATCATCGTTTGCATTCTTTGAAACAAAAATGTATGAACTTTTAGTCCTTATTGTGCTTCTATTCGGGAAGAAGAAACATGTTTTCTTTCTTTCTTTTACTTAGTTAAGTTTAAATTTTTACGTAGCAAATTAAGCAGTCTTATAATGTTGCCACTGCTGGGACTCAGGCTGCTTCTCTAGGAGTGGGAATGGCCATATTCCACCACGAGAGCCCTGTGTGCGTTTGTTTCTTTGGTTTCAGATGTGCCGGTTTCCTCACGATCGTTCAAATTCGTTTATTGGTTAGGTATTTTCCTCGCGCTCTGCCCAAGAGCGGGTGATGTCATTAGATGATTTTCCTACCTAAAAAATGTCATATACAGAATATTACGAGTTAAGAGAGAGATTAAGTGTTAGAAAAAGTAATGCGCCTGGCTGAGTTTCAACCCGCGACCCACAACTAGTAAGTCGGGGCCGTTACCACTGGGCACTGGTATTTTTGTATTTTTTCTCTTAGATAAACTCTTTATTTTTTATAGTCGTGTTTAATCATTACCTCGTGATTTTTTCTTTGAGGTGGGAAGTTGTAAAACAAACCCTTTAACTCTAGGTGGAGCGAGAGGGAGGGCCAGACTTTTATTGACTTAAACTCACCCGTGTTCCTTTAGTTGCCTTTTGCATTTCAGAGCTGCAGTAACTGTTTCGAGTAATCCCGCAAGTGTCATGATAAGGTACTATTTGGATGTAAGTATTACAAGTAGGTAGATGCGCCACTGTTACATGGTGAACATCCCTTCCATACACACAAAACGTTTTGGGAACACATTCATTGTGTGTGCAGCTAAGTAGTGGAATTCCCTATCAATGTCTTTTTCCTAATAGCTACAATTTTGGGATTTTTAAGTCAAGAGCGAATAGGTTACTTCTAGGTAAGCATGCTCCATCGTCGACCACATCATGGCTTTCTGAAATAGTGCCAAGTGCGAGCCTATCAACAGTAAAAAAGGTAGCCTTGAAATTTTTGGATATTCATAGCTAGATACGGCCTTTGCAGACGATTACTGCGTCCTTTTGTACTCGCCTATCGTCAACATCGAGAATGGTTTAAAAGCTTGTTGCTTCATCTAATGCAATCCAAGTTGATGTTTGATGAAGAGGCAATGCAAAAAAAGAGAGATAACCCCTGAAAACTCTATTGGCATCCGGTAATTCCGTGATTTACTCGAATATTTCACAAAACTTGTTCCAGGAAACTTGTTGACATTTAAAATGTATATTAAATGCGCAAGGCTTCTGTTGATTTACTTATTTATATTTTTGATATTTGAGTACATTATGGAGGGCCAAAATTCACGTAAAATAGCAGATTTTCAGAGGCCTTTACTAGATTAGTTTTACATTTATGTTTTTATTTCTACAGAAGCCTAGATAATATTAATATTATACACAAGATAGCTGTGTATCCAAAATATCTAAAGAAAGTTTTTTTTTTTTAGGTTAGAAAATCATCTTATGACAAATCCCGCTCTTGGGCGGAGCGGGAGATAGTGTCAGACTTTTACTGACTAAAAACCCACACCTGTTCCTTCGTTGCCTTCGTCCCAGGGTCTGGGTTTCGTTTTCACACTGCCCATGGCTCCCTACAATTTGCTGACATCTCCCTGAGGCGCGCGTGGAACAATACGCGCCGTCACGACAGAGAAAGTGCGTAATAACATCATAATCACGTAAGAGTGGCTGTATGAAAATATACTTCGAAAAGGACGCTCTTTAGAATTTATTGTAAAATAGAATAGAGATTGTTGCGAGAGCCAAAAAGCGAATGACAAGTCATGATATTTTTCCAAAAAAATATGTTTGCATTTGAAAGACTATGGCAAAATTTGAAGCGATTGAAGTCCATCCGCATTTCGTAAAAGACGTGACGCGAATAAAATATTATTAGCGTGGTCGTTTATATCGATTTACGATAGCAAATAGACCTGCTTTTCATATCGATTCGAAATAAACGAACTGTGCGGACATTTTATAATATTTTGCCTTCGGAATTTAATGTTGGTAGAACTGTACAGTTGCATCTGCTTTAAAAAATTATTTTGTATCGGTGGATATTTATTTAATCATGATCTTTAATAATGTGTTAAAATAAATATAAAATATATTGTATTGTGTGACAAACTGTTTAAAACTTTGTTTTATCAATCGAAAATGAACGGATGTTAGTTCATGATTATAATATTCGAGCTTTGCAATGTTGTATAGATAGCAAATTTTCATAACCCTTGGTTTACTATAAACGCTAAATACTAAAAGAAAACTACTACAAAAGTGGCAAATATTCCCCTTTCAGTGTTCAAGATTAACCACGACACATCTCTTTAGATTAACTTAAAAATGCAGTGTCAGTTTTAGTTTAAGAATCTAGTTGATACGAAAATTAAAAAAGTCCTGATATAAATTCGGTTGTTTTTCAACCTACCATTCACATTGGAACCGTACGAACTATAGAGAACTCACCATTTTTTTTTATGTGACTCAAAATCATCGCGGATTTACAACTCGGTATTAATAACTAGATGAGCAGTTACATAATGATTTTCTGTGTACACCCTCTTCTGGACAAAGGTTTCCATATCTTTTAATGAATTCGCTCCTGTGCTAGCGTGTACGGTACACGCTAGCCGATTCAAAGCATTTTATTTCAAATAAACTATTTACGTGCACATTTGAAAGGTCGAGAAGTCAGTCTGTTAAAATGATGCTGATTGCACATTACAAAGCGTAGATCTTTATGGAGAAGAATGTGCAAGAAACTCTATGGACACTTTTTTCAATCATGTTATTTATTACAAATCTCTCGTTACATATTTCTGAACAATAAAATTTTTAAATATAGATATTAAAATAAACTACTGGCAGCTAGGAGATGACCCGTTTCAACTGACAGCGTCCAAAACCGTGACAGCAATCCAAAAATGGAACTAAATATCAGTATAAATGCCACGTCATTTCAGATAGTCAGATACCAGCTCATCTAGTCAACGCCACGTCAATAATGTAAACCGTTTGAAAGTTTCAAAGTATCTTCAAATGTAATGTAAAATTCATAATCCGACCTTTAGGTTCTAGCGTGCTAGCGTTGGTGAAAGGCTAAGTTGCAAGCATTAGGAATTATTTATTATGTGTACCTGATATGCTCCAAATTTACGTCAGTAACTGACGTATCGGACGATTTGGACCTGAATAGGTTAAGGTCAGACTCGTTCATACATGCTTGATGACATTAGGAAATGGCGTGCTCAAATATATGATCGTTGGTCAATTTTGCTGTCGATCAACATGTAACATGTATTCCAACTTTTAAATAATACGGGTCAGGAATATATTATTCAAGACATAGTACTGTAAAAGGGCTTGGTTTGAAATGGAAATAGGCCGGATATATCCAATGAGCATCAAGCAAAAGGTAGGCGCAAGTCACCATGAACACCAATGCGTGCGCTTTCTGTTCGGTACGAACCTTATGGACAAAAAGCGAAGGGCAGAGCAGCCCCTTGCAGATCACAAAAGAGATGGAGTGACGATATTATAGATACAGCAGGTCAAACATGGAACAGAGTAGCCCAAAAAAAACCTACGTGGAAATGACTGGAGGACACTTTTACCACATACATAATTAATAAAAATCAAAAACAATAACATCACACTCATTAGTTAAGTTGGAATAATTATGTAGAATTCTACATTAAGTATTTAGAGCCGTGTACGCTCGGTTATGCATAAGCTTGGGTTACCTATTATAATAATTGAGTGTGGCCGCTGCTTACTATTACTTATTAGTTTAACTTGTTTATGAGATGGATATCAATTAGATAATTGAAATCCATCAACGATATTAAAAACACCCTTAATCATCTGATTACATCTGATTACATGTTCGGATTTCAGAAAATTTCATAATGCAAAAAAACGCGTTCTTTTTGCTTATTCCAATGACGCATAACAAAAAATACTTGCTTGAAATGGACATTTGCGGGGGACACGCGTGCGGAGCACCCCGCATGCGTGATCAAAACCGCACGATATTAAAAACACCCTAAATAAACCATATTATTATTATAAGATAAGGTTATTATTATTCTATTTAATTTCTGGTGAGGTAGTGGTCAAACGCAAGCCTATTAGTAATTTAAAAGATGATTTATTATTTTATAACACTCGTTGGCGATCCTATATAAATAAAGAAGAAAAATAAGGTTTTTTTAAAAAAAATATATATTTTACTGCCGAATACCTAATCACTCAACATACTAACATTATAAAGACGAAAGTTTTTAAGTGTGATTTCGATGAAACTTAGTGTACTAAGATTCATCGGGTTAGAGAATACCAATATAGGTGAAAAAAATAACGCGTTTGTATTCTTTTCCGATCCACTTTATCCCAGACGTCAAACCCGTTTTCGATTTTATTCTGATAAATAAATTTTCCTGTGAATGTCACGCTTTGTTAAACTAAACAAAATACGCCGTCCATTTTTTGTTTGCTAGACCTTATTATTTGCTTTTCTCTGCTGTCCTGGTGTATTGATTAAGCGCTGTTCTTCAAGCGGTTTAAAGATCATTAGCAAGCTGGACTGTACAGTTATTATTTTTTTACGAGGTACTCTTATACATAATTATGATAAGCAAGCTAGGTTAGGCTTGCTTTGTTAAGCGAGTTTTGCTTTGCAAGGTTTATAGGGTACAGTCATTGCTTTTCGACGGCGAGCATTGGGTAGGCGGCCGTCCGCCCGCCCGGTTAGCACCGAGCTCGAGACATTGACGGTGCCTCAAAGAGATGGCAGCAAAACCGTAGGTGCCTATCCGGGCTGATGTTGGCTAGGGTCACAGAGAATTTCTGAAAAGGAAACTTGTGGTTCTAGAAGCACATAGCAACTGAAGAACACAGGTGTGGTTTTAATCAGTAAAAGTCTGATACGCCCTCTCGCTGCGTCATAGAGTAGAAGAAGCTGTTGAATGATTTCCCACCCCAAAAAATTGCTTGCTTTTGTAACGTTCATTTGTAAAAGGTTTTTTGAGGTCTTAAAAATATCCTTTTTAAAATATTTTCAACGTTTCGAGTTGTATTCGTGTTCAGCAACTTGCTAAGGATTAAAAATTGGTACATGATGGACATCCCACCTATACGCACAAAACGTTTTAGGAGTACATTCATTACGCATAACTCACCTAAGGAGTGGAATTCCCTGCTGGTGCGGTCTAGGTGTCTTTAAGTGAAGAGTGAATAGGTTATTCCCAGGCAAGCCTGCTCCATTGTTGAACACATCATCGCTTACCATCAGGTGAGATAGTGGTAAGGCAAGCCAATAATAACAAAAAAACTTTTTTCGTTGGTCTCGCGCACTGAGGGTTCCGTACAAACTTACCTATGAAAACATATCAATTCCCGAATTCAGTTACGAAGATTTTTCCGAATCGCTAAAATGTATTTTTTGTGACATAACTACAAATAATAATAATAATAATAATATTTCACAACTATCACACAACGCCGTCTAGTCCCAAGCTAAGCAGAGCTTGTGTTATGGGTATTAGACAACTGATAAACATACTTATATATTCTTAAATACATACATATATAGATAAATTACACCCAGACACAGAACAAATGATCATGCTCATCACACAAACATTTGTCCTGGGTGGGAATCGAACCCACGACCTTCGGCATAGCAGTCAGGGTCACTAACCACTAGACCAACAGGCCAGTCCAAATTTACAGTTTTCAGATTTTTTCCTATGCTTGACTTTCTATGACATTATATATCAGGATTCTGGGTCAACGGGAAGTACCCTATGAATTTTGATTCCCTTGAGAATGTCGAAATACACGTTTTTTGCGACATGAACGGCCGAATCTTTTTTTACGTTAACTTAGAAGTTTGATTTTTTTCACAGCTGCAAGAGACCGTAGACCTGAATATATCCACAGGTATTATGAAAGTGAAACCCGGGGCCCTGGGACGAAGGCAAAGAAGGAACAGGAGTGGGTTTTTAGTCAGTAGAAGTCTGACACTATCTCTCTCTCTCTATAAAAAAAAGACCTCAATATACTCTGTGGTTTTCATTTTACCTCTATACTTCCACGCGTTCCTTAGATAAAGGGTGTGCGGCGAAGTGGGTGGTTAAGGGTTCCGTTTTTTCCTTTTGAGGTACGAAACCCTAAAAACGAATCAGTGCATAGGGCACATGCTGAAAGCGAAAATTGTCTTCAAACTTGATCGATGCTCTTTAAATATTTAAATTGAGTTTCTAGAAAAATCAATAATGTCCAACTTCTCGTGACTGAGTAATAAATTGTTGAAAATAGCTTCTACTAGGAAAGACAGGTTGTTAGAGTTCTTGTTATTACATGCTTGTGTAATAACAAGAACTATAACTAATGCCTATATTTTAGTTGCGTGGATGTAATATCTATGTATACAGCTAAGGAGTGGAATTCTCTGCCGAAATCTGTGTTTCCTAATAGCTACAACCTGGGGGTCTTTAAGTCAAGCGTGAGGCTACTTCTAGGCAAGCTTACTCCATCGTACATCGTGAGGAAATCGGCATGTCCTAGAATCAAAAATTCGAAGACATGCGACATTCGCCAACCCGCACTGGGCCTGCGTGGTGGATTTCGGCCCAATCAGAGGTATTGGGCCGTAATCCCTAGAGAGGAGACCTGAGTCCCAGCATTGGGAACATTGAAAGGTCTCCTATCCTCGCATCGTTGTCGTCGTCGCTTTCCACAAGTTGAGATAGTGGTTAAACGCGAGCCTATCAATAGTAAAAAGAACTCATAGGTATGTTATGGGTATCTATCTGGAAATTACGTAATAATAAAATTATGTAACAACAACATACTAATTAAACTTCTCGTTAATTTAACTGACGCAGTTTCATCAATCTACGTAAATGATTTGTGGAAGGATTTTGTGGTGGCTCGTGTGAGACTTCATTATAATTGGGTATAACGTTGCAGGCAGAACACTCGTCGATAATTGGACAATATGAGAGCTTTACTGGGCTATGTTAGCGCATTAATGACTTGAGGTTAAAAGCCAGGTTTACCTTAGTCAGTTATAAAATATACTGTGAAACTCCAAATAAAAACAACACAACATTAAATTGCTTTTTTTGCTACCCTTTTCTGTCACACTTCTCTGCCCTCTTTTGCGAGTCCGCGCTTCAACCTTCCAGTTCTGAAAAAATCTGTCTAGTTCTCTATCTTCCCCTACGTAGTCTGCCACGACCCCGTCTTTCTGTCTAATGGCACAAACCCTATCCTATAATGTCTTGTCCAGTCCCATTTAAGTTGCGCAGCCTTTTGAGCCACTTCCATTATCTTGGTCTTGAAGCGCGGTATTGTTTTCCCAACTCGATCTCGTCTAAAAAACACCAGTTAAAAAATCGTAATCTCTACGGTATAGTACGGGCGTCGTCGGGGAAGTAGGGGGTTAGTCTGTGGGGAGTCGCATTCCACTTGGGTCTCAACTTATCGCAAACCAAATCAAATAAGTTTATTTGTGCCCACACAAAAATATATTAAGCGTCTCTGTGTTCTGCTACAGTAAGCGCCGTACAAATATTAGCGCACGGGTAGTAGATTTTTTACCTAAATAAGGTATAATAAATATAATTCAAAATGTTGGGCAAACGTTGCAAACATTTCCCCATAAAAGGAATTACTCCAGTATCGCGAGTACGTTCACCGGTGTAATATTCAGACCCGGAAAAACTATCTGTAAGCCATGCAAATATTTGTTCTACGCGGTAATCGAACCTGCGATACGCAGCGCAGCAACCAATTACTCATTTATTTTGCCAGTCGTGCCGGGAAAATAACTTGATAGACGTAATAAAGATGATCTGTTATAGTAAAGACACACAATAACAGTTTCTTACAGTAATCCCAAGTGTCACGATTAACCTAGTTTTAAAACTGCATCTTTAGTAAGATGCAGTTTTAAAACTAGGTAAATAAAAAGGAGAGTTAATACCGCTACTATTAAGACTAGTTTTTATTTACGAAGTTTCTTGGAATATTCTGCAGCCAACTTATAATGGAATCTTGCGACTAGGGTTGGTGTTTCAGGCAGTGCTGGATTAGGCTACCATCAGACAGACTGCATCTCAGCAACCGCGCGCAGTCAATATTTATTCAGCAGCATGCTGTATCTGCAGTCGGATCTGACTTTGCGTAGTTGACGCCATGCAGCTAGCCTATCTAGCTCAGTGCAAGATTTGATCTTTAAGAGCCTCAAAATAAAGATAACATTGATCATCATCATCATCGTCATTTCAGCCCTGTGCGTCTCGCATCCATCGGACACCCGCAGCCGTTACCAAGTCATCGGTCCACTTTGTAGGAAGCCTTTCAACGCTACGTCTTCCGGTACCTGGTCGCCATTGATCACATAATGTCAATATGCGTTCGATTCGACCGATGCACATTATGATCTTTGACTAACTGTACACTAACTGTATGCGTTTATCGCCGATGGATAGCGTGCGTCGACACTACACGACTGCAGCCGATCGCGTGAAGTTGATATCATGACTGAACGAAGTCGAACTTACCCAAGTTTAATATATCGACTGCACGCGGTAATTGCGGTGCAGTCCGTCTGATGGCAGCTTTACAAACGTAGCAGAGTTGCTAATGCTACAGGCCCCGCGCTTTGTGGTGAACACCGCTAGGACGTACAATAACAAGTCAAAACAAGGGGAGTCCGTGTCTACACAGTAAGACACTGGTCTGGGGTAGGGCTGTCCTAAACCGCCCCAACTATAGGTTTTAAAAATATTGCGTAAAACTATGTGTATTAGAAGCGAGACCTAGCGATGATAATCGTGGTATTCAAGCCACTAGGCTGGTGTGTATTTGATAAGGTCCTGTTGACCGACAATTTGTATGTAAGTCAAGATAGTGCCACATGAAATGTAAAAAAATCCGCATTTTTCATAAAGATAATGGAGGCCTATGTAGCGATCTAAAATAAGGGTCGATCTATATTATGCTTGTATTATACATATAAACACTCTTAAATCACTCTATCTATTAAAAAAAAACGTATCAAAATCCATTGCGTTCCCATGGAATCCGTTCAATCAAACCATAAGAGCGGTATTTCATATAAACTGATAAGAGAGAAAGAGAAAAAGATTGTTCACTTTATAATAGGTCTTTCCCTATGAAACTGCTGTTTTTTAAAACGGGTTGCTTTGAAGTGTTTTATCTTTGGATTGAGTTGGAATTATAAGTTCAAATAAACTTTATATTAAAGCGACGTTATTCTTTTTTTGAAATTAGTATTTATTGGTTTCTTTGTGTTTTGTATTTTTTGTCATAATATATACAAGTATTCGCATATCTATTTAGGTATCTTTACTTATAAGTTACTTTCACGGTATGTGCGGGTACCTACTCAACACAAAGCTGAAGTAATCTAATCTCTTAATCAGGTAAATACGTAGCACCGACGAAGTTGCAGAACCGGGGCCAAGCTTTTCAATTTCATCAATTTGTAAGGGAAGTATAGTCACCGCATTCTGCGGAAAAGTCCTATGCAATCTAATCATCTTCTATTGGATACCCAGTACTTCAAGGTACCAGGAAGTATTTACCTAGATCAGGTACCACGAAGTATCTATTTGCAATCATCTTACGAAATGTTGAATACTCTGGAATTAGTCACATTTTAATTTATGTTATAAATCTGTAGCTGACTTAGTTGTCGTTCAAGAGTCATTTTTGACGCTGCCAGATAATAATATCAGGTAGTAACGTCACGCTTATAGCCTCCATAGGTTTAGGCAGAATTTTAGCGATAGTACCACTGACACATCGACAGTCATATGTGTCATGCATGTTTTCCATCAACCGGTAATTAATCTAGACACGGAGCTGCTAGAAGAAAATCCATTTGGGAAAAGCCAATAACTTCCCGACTCAGGAATTGAACCCTGTATTTAATGCTCAGCAGTAGCGCTTGCGACCACAAGACTACCGAGAAAGTCGTCTGTCTCTCTCAGCGTTAGCGTATGTAAAAAAAATGGAATAGACAAATGATTTGAATTTTAAGGATTTTGCGGTTCTAGAATAAATTTGAAAATTGAGTAGAACAAAAATAAGTCTAGTTTTTTCAGTTTGGACATAACCATTGTAGCGATATGCTGATATTGAACCTTGACGAAAAGTATAAGTAAAATTTTATAACGTCTCAAGTGTTTCATTCAAGTAGAAGATCCGTACCACAATTCTACCGTCGCAGAGTGCGACAATACCTACGTGATCAATCGCTTATGTGTGCGTGAACATTTTGAAAATTTCATGACTCATTTTTTTAATTTCCCACTTCGCCCCCACTCTTTCTCATATCAATATTTACCCAGAGTGGCAGAAGTTCTACTACAAAAAAAAACAGCATACTGGTTGTATCTCTGCTACCAACTGTGTTTCGAGACAACATAGTATTCAATACAGTGTCTCAAACTCGAAGGCCCTAGTCGGTTATGTCTAGGTTTTTAATATAGTGTAAGCGCTATACGGTATGCCCTTGATGCGGTTTATTCGGTCCAAAGGGATATTTTACATTGTTTCAAATTTCGCCTGAATACCTGTATCGGCGGCATTCTTTAAGTAGTTGGCTAGACTGGCAGCGTGTTGCGGGAAGAGGCTCGAGTGCGAAGTCGTTGTTACTATCCGCAGTCGAGCCATCATAACAACGCGTGCGGTTAGCTCGAACTATACTCCATTCACAATAAGTTTAGACTTATAAACAAACCTTTTTCACTGTCCGTTCATTCGATTTTGACTTCTATTCCGTAGGCATAAGGATGGCATTCAAAGCAAAAAATCTATGTATCTATGAAATTGTGTATTTAATTTAATTGTATGTAATTTTAATGTCTATTTTTGTGATGTTTTATTTGGCTTGATTTTAATTTTGTGTAATATCGACAATGTCTGAAATAAATGAATTAATTAAAATACAAACATTTTTAAAATTTCTGATCTTTAAAATAACTTAATATTCAAAATTCGGTTATGATGGAGCGACATAGATATTGACATCAATATTGTGCTCCTTAATAAAGAATACTTATAAAAAAAATGGCGAATGGAGTATAGTTCGAGTTACTCACTCCCACGCGGATTGCCGCTTGCCACCAGTGCACTCACTGCGGCCACTTGTACGAACGAGCACACTCGATCATAATTTATAGATAGCCCCTCACATATTTTTCAATCTAGTATTTAGTGTAGCAGTAGTGGATAGATGCTTCAGCTAAGTAAAAACTGCATGCAGCTCCAAAACTGATGTTTTAGATGCAATTTTTATATATTTCGTACGTAGTACGTACTACATATGAAACGTGTGTTCAAAGTTCGTATGGAAAAACCAACTTTTACGCGAGCGAAGCCGCTGGCAGAAGCTAGTTTATAATATGTTTGTATTTAGAAATATTTATGTATGTTTATCAGTTGTCTAGTACACATAAAACTCTCTGCTTAGCTTGGGACCAAAGAGCTTGGGACTAGACGGCGTTGTGTGATAGTTGTGGAATATTATAATTATTATTAATTTAGGCAATTCAGGTATTGGCTGCGGGATTGATCGAAAGATTCACCGCAACATTGGAACGCGACTGGCTACTGAATGAATATATGTGGGTTTTAGACATCTAGTCTGACATCCTCTCGCATCGTGACGTATCGAGAGGAGATACTTTATGATTTCCTAAAACATAACCTTAACCTTACCTGAAACATAAAAAAAATCACTGAATGTGCTCTTTTGATATGCAGGTGCATTTTTTCCCTATCCTTTCATAATATATTTTAAAGTAGGGCAAAATTTTTAAGTTCATTTTAAATTTCTCTTTGTTCGAAAATAATACTAGGGTGTTCGCTCCGTCCACCTTTATCAGTTCAGTTTTCTAAAGAGAATATAAAATGTTAATAACATGGGACTATGACGAGGATGTCAAGTATATCACTTTGACTGACATCTGTAAATACTTCAGAGGAATAATAAAATATGTGTTCGGTTTTACTTGGCTAGTTTGAGACGGGACTTCACCGCGGATGGAGCTCCTAAAAAGCGTCCAATCGAGACTGTAATGGCTCTGAGGCTTTTCGAAATATGTTGCTTGTTCGTTGGGCAATATTTCATGTAAGTAATTGCCTTGGTACGAACATTTTTCACACAATTAGAAAGGCGTGCCTTATAGCCATAAGCCATCATATATAAGCACTTCTTTTAACGTTACAAGTTTTAGAAAATCATTGCTTTTTTCACAAATTCTGTGTGTCTTATCCTTTTGCAAAATGATCATTTAAGAGCCGGTTGTACTGACATAGTATACTGTGGGTACTGGCCCGGATCTATGTCGACTGCGTGGCCCCGTAACAGCGATTTTTTTTTTTTTTTTAAAAAGAGATATATAGAAAATAGTATTTATTCAAGATTTTTATTTTTGCCAGACCCTTTTAAAAAACAAGTTTTATTATTTTATGTATTTTCAAATATTTTCGTGGCTCAATCTCGTGGATATACACGTTTGAAATCGTAAGTTATGATCAGTTTTAATTTTTACCCAGCGATTGGTCATTTAGTTCAACCTCACCTTAACTTTTTTAATATAAAGACACTGTTTCGCTGCTTGTTAAAACAGGCATGATGTCAAAACCAAACAAATGCTGTGAAAAATATGGTGATAAAAAGCTTCTATGAAGTGATTATTTTATAAATATATTTTATGTTTAATAAATACAAAGGTGCTTTTTTTACACTTTATCACTTAACACAAACACTTTGTCAAAAATGTTATAGCTTTTTTTATTTTCCTCTTGTTTACCTTTGATGAATTTCATTATTTCACATCTTTTTTGTTTCTATGAAATATTGTCAAAGAAGAGAAATGTTTTCTTTGACGTAGATAAATTAAGGTAAGAATATCCTTAATTTTTTATGTAAAAATAGCGTTTTTATCTTTACCTAGTTGAAAACGGGTTGATATAAATTTAAAAGCCAATTCGAGTACTTAAAATATTTTATTTAAATTCAAGTCGTAATTTCATCTCAGCGACAATCTGTATCAACAAAATTAGACAGTCAAAATATAAAATGTTTGAACGAAATTTGAACGTTCTTAAAAATAAGGAAAATGCTTTTCTGTTTATTCAAATAATGAATATGAGATTTAACAAAATTTAAGCTAAATATTTTCAGGGCTTAATGAGTTGGTTCTAACGTTCTAATTTATTGAAGCTAGTCCGGCGCTATGCTCAACTTGTTTTGAATTGTAATTCGCCATTTCATATACTGTACCTCAGTATATGAAATGGCGAAACAAGATTTAAAATTCTAATGCATTGTTAAGTGCTTACTGAAAGAATTACGTTAGCGTTATAAATCATTATCATCATCATCATTTCAGCCGAAAGACGTCGACTGTTGGACATAGGTCTCCCCCAAGTGTCGCCATTATGACGGGTCCTGTGCGTCACGTATCCATCGGATTCCCGCGACCGTCTCCCGGTCATCGGTCCACCTTGTGGAATCCAGAACCATTCGTCCTCATCGACCATCTGTTCCTGCCCACTGCCTCTTAAGTTTGGCGATTCTATGGGCTATGTCTATAACCTTGGTTCTCCTGCCCTAACTACCTCAGTAGAGCTTCCGAAAGAGTGGGACTTAAAATGAACATATACTAAACCAAAGTCATGGTAAACATGTAGCACCCACTCCTATCAAGATCGGAGATGTGTGATGTGTTAATGTTCACTGTCTGACCGTCTGTCACCAGGATGTATCTCATGAACTGTGATAGACAGTTGAAATTTTCAATAATGATGTAATTCTGTTGCCGCTATAACAACAAATACTAAAAACAAAATAAGATAAATATTTAAGTGAGGCTCCCATACAACTGACGGGGTTTTTTTTTGCCGTTTTTTTTGCTACGGACAGTACGGAACCCTTCGTGTGCCAGTCCGACTCCCACTTGACCGGTTTTTATATACTCGCATGTGTTAGTTCTAAAGTCCCTAAAGAGGTACTGCTGAAAGAATCTGAAATATTCCAATAATATTGCAAATGTGTGGATCGACATCTCAAATATGCTTCAGCTATCCATTTATACGGGACTATAAAATGTCTTTAATATATGCAAGAGAGGTGCTCAGGCAGGTATGCTGCTTGCGAACCGTATTTATGTTAACATCTCGCCTACGCACGTGTACTGTGCAACCACGTCGCTAACATGATCAGTTTGGTGGCACATTAGAATGAACAATTTAGCGCGAGGTACACGACCTGCCCGTGTCCAGTCACGTGGTAAGAAATTCATGAAGGTGACGTTATTTAGGCTCGACGTTGAACTAAACTACCAGAGACAAGAAGCGTTCATTCGAGGACGGTGATGTTTTCTATAACATTAATCAAATGTCTCGTTGATGGTGGCACGTGTTATTGGGTCATTCAGTTCCGTTCAAAATGGTTGAGCTGAGTGGGGTCGATGCACGCGTCATGCTAGTGAATGGGCGCCGTCAGTTGTGACTGATCATCTCTGAGCTGCCAGTAGATTAATTTAATTTCTATTTTTTAATTCGTTTCTTTATCACTTATCTACATTGTGCTCACATAATAGAAGCGACAAGAAATTGGTAACTAAGATTTATGTCGTAGACGCGGGCCACCCATTGCAATGGCAATGGGTGGCTCGCCGTCCGACCGTCCGATAACCGTTCGGACCGTGCCCAAGTCGTCGACGGCGCGTACTGTTCCACGCGCGCCTTAGGGAAATGTCAGCAAATCGTAGGGGCCCAGCAGGGTCGAAGCCTACTGGGGCCACGGGTAGTGTGAAAGTGAAACCCGGAGCCCTGGAACGGAGGCAAAGAAGGAACAGGAGTGGGTTTTTAGTTAGTAAAAGTCTGACACTATCTCACGCTCCGCCCAAGAGCGGGATTTGTCATAAGATGATTTTCCCACCCAAAAAAAGGCATGATTTATATATTTTGATGTGGGGCTGGCCTTAAACCAGAGCACTTAATATGATTTAAAAGATGGAATTTCTTGCACATTCTTTTCCATAGGGATCTACTCTTTGAAACGTGCACTTATTTTTTGACTGACCGACATTTTGACTATTCAAAAGTGCCTGTAATTGGTCTATTTGAAACAAACATTTCTGATTTCTGTAGTTACGTCACAAAAAAAGACTATTTTTACGATTCGGAAAAATCTTCAACTCAATTCGGGAATTGAAATTTTTTCATAGGTAAGTTTGTAACCCTCAGTGAGCGAGTCCGACTCGGACTTGCCCAGTTTTTTTATTTTATTATGTGAATATGAGAACACAAGACTCCGTGAATTCTTAGATTACTTTCTATTACGACCCGTCTACAAGTCCGTGATAAGACCTTTTTTTAAAGAAGATATGCGGATGAAAAAAGATTACACGTAGCGGAGATGAGAATGTTAAGATGGATGTGTGGTGTGACGAGAATGGATAAAGTGAGAAATGAGTATATTAGGGGAAGTTTGAAAGTGGCACCAGTGACTGAAAAATTGAAAGGGAATCGTTTGTCTTGGTATGGTCATGTGAAGAGGAGGGATGAAACGCATGTTACTAAAAGAGTTATGAGTTTACATGTGGATGGATGGAGAGGGAGAGGGAGACCAAAGAAAAGATGGATGGATTGTGTGAAGAGTGATATGAAAGAAAAGGAAGTTAGTGATAGCATGACGAATGACAGGGCAGAATGGAAGAAAAAAAACATGTTGCGCCGACCCCAAATAACACGGGATAAGGGCAGGAAGATGATGATTATTTTTATTTTGCTTTTGGGTACAATATTGACTGGTGTACATTATCCTTACAAATTTATTAATATTGCAGTATGGAAATATTGTAATGTGAACCATTTTTGTAAAAGAATAACCATAGAGTTTCTTGCCGGTTCTTCTCCATCGGAAACGACCAATTAGAACCGTGCACTAGCTTCTGAGGTTGTACAGTACATTTTGAATTTTAACTTAAAATTAATTATAGTTATTTAAATGTCTATTGTAAAAATTTAAATCGCCGTCGCACTTCTCACAATAAGTATTTTCCATTTCCTCACTACATTTTCCCATTTTCAAAATAAACTTGTCTTTTACCTAAGTCTATAAAGGATATTATGAAGCGCGCAATGCAGGAATCTCAAGGAATTCATGCTACAGAACAGACAACAATGGCCTGGAGCAATATTCCAGCATTTCAAATACGATTCCAGATTACTTAACTTCATGGAATACTAGTATACTTACTGGAATAATTTAATAATCGCTCTATAATGTAGTTATTTAAAATGTGAAGAGAAAAAATAAAACATGTGTCACTAAAAGAGTTATGAGTATTCTACATATACATCTTGATGGATGGAGAGGGAGGCCATAGAAAAGATGGATGGGTTGTGTGAGGAGTGATATGAAAGATAAGGGAGTTAGTGATAGCGTGACGTGTTGCGCCGACCCCAAATAATATGAGACAAGGGCTGGAAGATGATAAATGTAGTTATTTGAAACAATGAAATAATATAGTAGGGGTGTTGATATGAATCGTGTAAATATGCGTAATAAGGTAATTGTAAATAATCGATATAAAAGTGGAAACTGACTGACTGACATATCAACGCACATCCGAAACTACGGGGACTAGGAGAGTGAAATTTTGCACTAAGTTTCCTTTTATGACCTAGGCGAGCACTAAGAGAGGATTTTCCAAAATTCACGCCCAAAAGGTATGAAATGGGGGTCCAAAGTTTGTTAGGACAAACCTACTTTTATGCGGGTGAAGCTGCTGGCAGAAGCTAGTTATAAATAATTGAAAATGTTTTAAGTAATGCCCAGTATCACGTGACTCCAAACGTCACTCGGAGCTTATTATATCACGGTGTGAGAAAAATCCCGAGTCTAAATGTCAAACGGTTATGATTGTCGGCAATCTTCGATACCGATAGATATTGTATACCCTTCGCCTTTGACTGACCGATTGGAGCGTTAGGCGTATAAATTCCAGCAGGGCCGAAGCCTAATGGGACTATGAGCCAGCAGGGTCGAAGCCTACTGAGGCCATGGGTTCGCTTCTGAAAGGAAAACCCGGGGTCCTGGAATGTAAAGCAAAGAAGGAACACAGGAGTAGGTTTTAGTAAGTAAAAGAGTGGGAGAAGTCATTGGATGATTTCCCACATAAAACAGGCGCGAAATTTAAACAATACACTAATTTTGAATTTGAAATAAATGAAAAATTTTTTAAATATTTTTTTTTGTAATAATTACTTGTCTAAAATAATTTATAGTATTACTGACGTACATGATGTTGGATGAGATAATAATATCATGTATTTTAAATTCGCCCATCAACGAGTTTGAGCCGTCAGTTAGTGCAACCACGCTAAACTTCAAGCTAAGGATTATGGCTATGAAATATGCCAAATGAATACAATAGCATGACCAGCATATTGACGTTGCATGTCCAACTTAGCTCAAGACTCGAGATTTTAGCTCGAATCTCTCTAATAAACCTATTGTCTTGGACTAAGGAAGGATACGTTATTGAAGGATCTTTTGTTGTGGCGTTGGAGCACATATTGTGTTAATAACAGTACTGTCTTGTTACACGTCTGACGGTCAGGGAGTTTTATCTATACTCAGTGGCGTAGCTTAGTGTCCAACGGCCCTAGGGCCACAAATAATCTGTGGACCTTTTTTATGTGAGAAATCTTTTCATTTTATTATTCTTGATAGGTTCGCGATTGACCACCATCTCACCTGATGGAAAGCGACGATGCGGTCATTAAATAACTTTTCCCGCTATGGGTGGAACGAAAGGGATTGTCAGACTTTTACTGACTAAACTGAGTTGCTATGATTAAAGTAGTGTTGCAAACTATTTTATTTGGTGGAGATAGTAGATTTTGGTGGGAGAATTTTCGGCTAATTTATAAAGTGGTTTGCTAATCAGTTTTTAGGGCCCCAAGGGCCCCAAACCCAAGCCTTGGAGGCCTTGAGATACGACCCCGCCTTGCCCTTCATTAGCTACGGCTGTGACTATACTTAATATTATAAAGAGGATAGATTTATATATACTTTAGTTTGTAATGAATAAACTCAAAAACTGCTGGTAATATTTCGAAAATTCTTTCACCAATTTGTTGCTACTGTAGGAGAATACTGATTAATATTATAAATGTGAAAGGAAATCGGTCTGTCTCTTACACTTTCATGATTAAACTACTGAACCGATTTTGATGAAATTTGGTACGGAGTAAGCTTAAATTCCAAGAAAGGACATAAAGTACTATTTTTATTTGGTTTTGAGTTTAACTTCGCGAAGCAAGTAATTTATAAGTTGAGGTAAACACTGTTCCGATATAAATTCAGAAATAAACTGACACTTTTTATTAATCCCTTGTAAAACAATTCAAGTTTGGTCTGGCCAGCAGGAAAAGTGTACCTGCCACTTTCCTGACAATATACAATCTTGAGCTTTGTAAAAGCTCTGCAAATAAAATGTCGGATTAGATTGAGAGGCTTTTTCTGGAATAGGTTCTTTTATTATCTGACAGACCTGTTGGTCTAGTGGTTAGTGGCCCTGACTGCTATGCCGGAGGCCGTGGGTTCGATTCTTACCCAGGACAAATGGTTGTGTGACGAGCACGATCATTTGTTCTGTGTCTGGGTGTAATTTATCTATAATATGTATGTATTTTAAAATATGTAAGTATGTTTATCAGTTGTTTAGTACCCATAACACAAGCTCTGCTTAGCTTGGGACTAGGCGGCGTTGTGTGTTAGTTGTAGAATATTATATATTATATTGTGGAATATTATTATAGTTTCTAAATTAATTTTGATCTTAAGTGGTTGTGAATCTTTCTTTTTTGTTTTTGTTAAAGTAAGCTTTTTACTTGTAAAGTGAGTTTTCTCCTTGTACCAAAGACAACTTTAACGTGTGACAGGTGCTTTACCATGATATGTTTAAATGTCAGTCGTGCGAGTGAGAAAGAGAGATAATAATAATGATAATAATCTTTGTTTGTTCAAAACGTTAGTACAAGATACACAAAGTTAATTACATCATTTGACTTATAAACTAAAATCAACATTATATCTCTGGCCCCCACACTAGGATACCCTGTCGTGAGGTCCAGTCCCTTCCGTGAATTTACAAATTAATAAATAAATGCAGTTTTTGTGTACATTTTGCTATAAACAAAAAAGTTAGCTGCTGAAAAAAGGAAATTTAAGATGCGTTTATTGTGTGTGTGATTTGATGAATGAGTGTGTTAGATTAAGTTCGTATACCTAAGGTTGATATCAAATAGTAATATTTAAAAGTTGCTCGGTATGGGCATAGTCTTTGAGTATTAACCATTTGTGAATGGAGGTTTTAAGGCGAAATAAAGTCAGGTTTATTATAGTTTTATCAGTCTTAAAGGATTTTTTTTGTATAAATATGGACCCATAAAAAGATGAAGTTTTATACCCTATATAGCTGCATTCCTTTAACAGTTCAGTTTAGATCATCAAATGGATTACGTTAAGAGCTTGCGCCGGGCCTCAGGACTTTTTTAGTGTTTGTTGTTGATAGGTTCATGTTAGAACACTCTCTCACTTGATGACAAGCGATGATATGGTCAAGCCTTGCTCCTTGCACGCTTATCTGAAAGAAAAGTGTTCATTATTGGCTTTATGCCCACGGATATACATTTAGGATGTACAAAAAATATGACGGAGGCGTATTTATTACGTACAATCTCTCAGGGAAATTAAAAATGAGTAAAGAATTACTACTAACTTTAAAGCCTTTGAATAAATAGTATATATTTTACTTATACATTTTAAATACTTATAAGTTGAAGCGTAAATATGTTGTTTAATATGATAAGCGTGATATGAAAGAAAAGGGAGTTAGTGATAGCGAGACGGGTGACAGAATAGAATGGAAGAAGACATGTTGCGCCGACCTTAAATAACATGAGGGCAAGAAGATGATGGATTTCATGTGTAAATATTATATAGATACAAGATAAAAAGAAGAACATCCTATATACACATTATTGCAGAAACCCATGTATTTTTATGGTGGGAAATCATCTAATGACTTCTCCCTCTCAAGAGCGGAAGGGGAAGGCGTGTCAGACTTTTACTGACTAAAACCAAATCTATGTTTCTACTTTCCCTTGTGTTCCAGGAACATGGGTTTCTTTTTTTTTTGGGCCAAACAGTTTTGCTGACATCTTTTTGAGGCGCGCACAGTACGCACCGTCGACGACTCCTCCTTCGCTAGCATTACTGCTTTGCAGGAGGAGGCGATTGCCTGGCCGCCTCCTCGCCCTGGACTGGGGCTCAGCGCGAGAAGGAGTACCTATGTAGGTTTAGAAAGACCGACTACTAGAAGGAATTCTCTAAAATTGTACAATTTTTTGTTCAAATGTTTTCATTCTTCATTCATCACTACCAGCTAATCGGAGAACTAAATGAAGTCAATTAACTTAACAAGTTTATTTGTATATATTGGGTTATTTGGTCCGATACATCGTTTTATAAATTATAAATGTTCGTGTATTTTAAATTACAATTCCAGCTTACGCGTCTACATGAACACCATCGAGTAATGTGTTTTAAAGTTATTTTGTTAGCATGTGAAATTAAATGATGTACGGAACGTTATTGAAACACAATTTTAGCGTTGCTTCCGTCTTCCCATGAAGCTAATTTTAGTTTCAACGTCGCAAAATCCATTCGATAGTTTGAAGGTTGTTGTTTGTTATTTTCTTGTTGTTGAATGATCTAGTAGCTTGCCATAAAAAAAATTCTTGGTCCGTTTTTAATTTTTTTTAAGGTAAGCAGTGATGCAATCGTTGATGATGAGGCGCACTAGTTTATTAAGAGCCTATTCACTCTAGCCTTGAAGGCACCTAAATTATAGTTGGACGGGAAGACCGCAGCAGGCAAATTGTTCCAATCCCTCGATGTACGCGGTATAAACGCCGAAGCAAATCGCTTAGTTCGGACCGTTGGTGTTTCAACAACGTGAGGGTGGATACTCGCCGTACGTCGTGTTGTCCGATGGTAGAAAGGAGATGGCGGAATCAAGTCATGCAATTCCCGCGCACACTCTCCAAAATGCAACCTGTAAAATACCGATAGGCTGGCTACCCTGCGCCTGTGCTCGAGGCTTTGTAGATTGGACTTAACCAAATCTGGATCCCCAATTAGCCTCTTCGCATGCCTTTCTACTGAGTCTAAAGCTGCCAGATGGCATTTTGCAGCACCAGCCCATATGTGACTGCAGTACTCCACACACGATCGGACCTGTGCTTTGTATAACATTAGAAGCTGACCCGGTGTGAAGTACCGCCGGACCTTTGCAAGAACGCCTGGTTTTCTAGCAGCTACCTTGGCTTTGTACTCAATGAACCGCCCGAAATTGAGGTCAGAAGAAATTTCGACACCCAAGAGCTGAAGGCGGTCGGTGCACTCCAGGGATACATTCCGAAAAGCAGGAGCCAAGGTGAACGGACTCCTTTTGGCGGTGAACAGACAATTGATTTTTGATTTGTTATTTCAGTCTTCTTTTTTTGGTTTTTGGCTTTTGCTTTTTATTCTAGCATCCGGACAGCGGTGGTGATTTCGTTTATCCATACAAGCTTTGGACCATCTTTCTTCCCCTTAGGGGGTGAATTTTGAAAAATCATTCCCGAATTGATTTAAGAAGATTTATTCGAATCGCAAAAAAAGTTTTATTTTTGTGACGTAAATACAAATTTTAATTTTTCAGAATTTTTTGTTATACTTGTGTTATGAGACATAAACAGGCGTAACTTTCTTTTTCGTTATCTCAGAAGTTTGATTTTTTCAGGTGTGGTTATATTTTTTTTCAACCTTATTAGTGTTCGCATTTTCGCAAAAAGTTCAACATTACCATCTCGGTAATAAACACTTTACTTTGGGAGCTTTGTAGAGCTTTGAGATTCGATTTGGCAGCGCTACCCCAGATCTCTATCAAATTCTCTGGATGCGACTTTACCAGAGAGTTATAGACTGACGCACTTTGTGAGGGATACAGGTTTACAACAAATAAATAATTTTCCCTTCACGCTTGCCACTTTCAAATAAATATAAGCATCAGTTCCATGAATTCAGTCTCACATTGAAGAATCTCTCTAAAGTTTCTCAGCCCCGGCCTTGAGTCGCATTCAAACATCAAGGTCGAGCAGCTAGGCAGACGCTCAAATATTCTCACAATTCAATCTTGTAAGAACGTTTCAGGGAAGTTTAAGACGATTTTTTTTTATTTATTTTAGTTATTTTTTAAAGAACCTTACCTATAGCTTCTATAAAAACAATCTATAAATACTCCTGTGAAAACAGTCTCCGGGTCCATATGCCCTATTTGTTTTTAAGACATCGTTATGCATTCGTTTACCACTTCGCATGACAAGAGAGCTGGTTTATTATTCGGTAAAAAATGTAGTATTACTTACGAGTATAAAGGAAATTACTCCTCCAGCTCTGGTTGGTGCGCGAGGGCATGTCAAACTTTTACTGACTAAAACCTGTGTTCCGTCAGTTGCCCTTCAGTTCCAGCGTAACTCTTTCGAACAGTCTCTCTCAGTCAGATTTCCGTCAATCTCCCTCACGAGGACACGGCGGTGCTCTTTGCAAGCGGGGCACACCTCTACCGTGTGCTCCACACTGTGGTGGCACTTGGGCGTTACTTCCGCACGAATCCGGTGCAGGAACTTCCCGATCTGACCATGCTCGATGCGAACCTGCGTAAGCACTGGGCGTGTTTAGCACTGGGTTGCGATAGTCGGTGTCGCCAATCCACCATGGGAACAAGTAATTGATGGCTTTTAAAGACACTGTATCTTTTGATTACTCGTAGTAACACATATTTCAAAATCATGCTAGAGTTTATCCTTTACAAACAATATTACCCACGAGATTAGATGTACATACAAGATTGAGAGATACGTTATTTCGAGTACAGTTTCAAAAATATTTCAAGCCATTACAGAAACGTCAGGATTACTGAGAAATAGTTGAGAAAATACCTTCATGTTTACTAGAAGTCCGGCCCCATTAGATCGCCTGTAATCCTCGGTACTTAATCCTGAAATGTGGACGTAAGTAACATTTCTATGGAACACCTGACTATTCCGAATAAGATTTTAGTGAGAATATTACTAAAATTTGTACAGGCAAAAAGAGAAGCAAAAATATACAATTATGTGCCTCACGCACATATATTGTACATTTTTGCTTCTCTTTTGTTTGGTTTCGTGTTTACTATTGTTTGTGTGCCTTGCGTTGTGACAAAATAAATTCAAAACTTTTTGGCTAAAATTAAATTTTGGTAAAAGGCTACAATTTTTGTTAATATTTTTTTTACATGTGATAGGCACGCGCTTAACCACAATCTCACACTTACAAACTGAATATATTTACAAAATATCAGCTGAATCTGTTAGGGGTAACTGATTGGAAATTCATTTGCAAGATGACACCTAAACACAACAAGACAAGTAACAACACAACAACATTAACAGTGGTGCTCATAGTAAGCAAAACTCTACAAAATTTATCACAAAGATATTAAACCTTCTGAACTCAGGACAACAAAATATTATTTTTTAAGATATTGTTACTTCATCATCATCTTCCTGCCCTTGTCCCGTGTTATTTGGGGTCGGCGCAACATGTTTTTTTCTTCCATTCTGCCCTGTCATTCGTCATGCTATCACTAACTTCCTTTTCTTTCATATCACTCTTCACACAATCCATCCATCTTTTCTTTGGTCTCCCTCTCCCTCTCCATCCATCCACATGTAAACTCATAACTGTTTTAGTAACATGCGTTAAGATATTGTTACTTACAGAAACAAAATAAAAACATTACACAAATTAATAATTAGAATTCTTTTAAACTAATATTAAGTTTTATAAAGTAACCACAAATTTAAATTAACAATTTGGCAAACATGAAGAACAACATAACAACACAACAACAGTACCAAATATAACAACAAGACAACAACATAACAACAACAACACAAGTTAAACAACACAATTCAACATTACAAGTTAAATAAAAGCTTATAAAAACTAAAAATAAAGATATACAATTTCGTCCCTATTGAAATAGGAAAGCAACGCCCATCGCAGTTTGTTTCTGGTGTTACCTTGTCAGTTTTCATTAGCCAGCCGGTTGGCCATCCTACACTACCTCCATTATCATTTGGTAGCAGTCTGAATCCACAGCTGTCCAAAATGCAGCGCTGAATCAGATTTCAACACAGCAATGCCAGTGTCAGCCGAGTTTTACCATTGATAGTCCGTTTGTACATGCCAGTCAAACGTTATTCGCATTTTAACACTGAATAGGAATATTTGTTGTATCTATTCAATATGAAAGCACTGGCGATTTAACGTAAACAAAAAAGATTCGTGAACGGAGAGTGCACAACAGTTTTTTAGATTTATTTTTAATAGCCTTTTAATGGTTGCTAAAAAATTCTGTAATGTTTTGTTATTTTTATTATTACTCATTTTTGACAATTGACTTGGTTTATATAACTGTAACATTTTAATAAGCTCAAATCATTGTGAATAGGGTGTTATGCTCGCTTCTCAATGTTAAGTCTGACACTATACGTGAGGACTTGTAATTGGCTTGCTGTCGTCTATGTTTGTTTTTATTTTTAGTTTGTTTTACCTGCAAGTACTCCAAGCTGTAATAAATAAATAAACAGTTTTTCGATCTATTGGATTGATATCGAGTCCCAGTATTACAAAATAAGTAACTTGCAATAGTATCACACTTATTATATAAATTATGTAAATGCTCTTTTGACTCTTTCTCGACCTATTATATTGAACCCAAACAATTCTGCTAGCGATTAGGTACTAGGATGTCATAACAATCCACTAGTACATCTGTCAAATGCATTACCAGCCCTTTACAGGCAATTGCGATTAGATGCAGAAGGTGGATAACCGGTGCAGTATAGTTTAGGTATGTGGAACAAAGGACTGCGCTCGGTAGATTGATTGGTCCCGATAGTGTCTGTTGTCGTAACGTAAAGAGCATCCAGTCAATTTGTGATACGAATAATCAATAAAGTGGGCAATTATAGGTTTAGTTGTATTGTAATAAATTGGTTATTTGAGGATAGCATAATGAGTATTTATAGATAATATTCTCACTGGGACGCAGACCTTCGCTCTAGGAGATGGAATAGGCCGTAATTCACCTCCGCGGGATCAGTGCGGGTGGGCGGATGACACATGTCTTCGTTTTTTTGTTTCCTCACGATTTTTTCTTTCACCGTTTCGAGAGCAGCGGTCATGAAATCAATCACACAAAGTAAGACACCTGGCTGGGTTTGGTTTTTCGGCAACTCGTAAGTCGGGGCCGTTACTACTGAGCCACTACTGCTCCTCAGTGAAAATTTATTTAAGATGAGTAGATTTCCAAGGTTCAGCAATATTTGCTGAGCTCAATATGTGGATGGGTGACCATTTCTATATACATATAAAATATTTACATGTAAAAACTTTTTACAAAAAAAAAAACAACCGACTTCAATGTAAAAAACCGGGCAAGTACAAGTCGGACTCGCGCACTGAGGGTTCTGTACAAACTTACCTATGAAAACAGTTCAATTCCCGAATTGAGTTACGACAATTTTTCCGAGTATAGACGGAACTACAAGTTTACAGTTTTCAGATTTTTTCTTATAATTGTGCTATGATACATTGCTTCATGCCAAAGGAGAAGGGAATGACTCCATAGATTCCTGGGCCCAGGTGTTAACTGAATCAAACTAGCTTTATTTGTAAGAGGATATAATAACAAGGCCTCACTGAAAATTTGGTGAAATTTAGCTATCCAGGAACCAAGCTATATGAATTATAGTAAAAGTGAGGTTATATTGGTAAAGTCCCCTTCTCCTTTCAGCATTCGAGATCAATGGTTCCCTATGAATTTTGATTCCCTTGAGAGTATCGAAATACACGGTTTTTACGACATAAACGGCCGTATCTTGTCTTTTTCGTATCAAAAACCAGCAAAAAAAAACACGTTAGTTTTATGGGATCCACACTGAAATATTTATTTTATACTGTTTTTTAGTATATAGCGGCAATAGAAATACATCATTTGTGAAAATTTCAACTGTCTAACTATCAAGGTTCATGAGATATAGTCTGGTGACAGACGGACGGACAGGCAGACAGACGGACGGTCAGCGAAGTCTTAGTAATGAGGTCCCGTTTTACCCTTTTGGTACGAAACTCTAAAAAAGCATCAGCACATTACTTAGTTTGGCATTTGTTTCCGTGTTCTATAGAAGCTGTTCATTGTTCTACTCTGTATGTATGTCGGCGCCCTCTCCACTCTCCATTGTTTAGGAGTACTTCACAAACCAGGGATTGTGCTTTAAAAAGGTTTAATGTGAGAGTTTTTTAAAACTAAAGTACTTAGTTATTGGAACTTATGGTCGAGCCATTACGATTCTCGGGCTAGTATTAAACATCTGGGTTTAAATTCAGAGTACTTTGTTATTAAATGATTTTTTAGGGTTCCGTACCTCAAAAGGAAAAAATCTGAACCCTTATAGGATCGAGATTGCGTCATTTCGCGCAATAAACCGTTTTTTTTTTCTTTTCTTTCTTTCTTTCTTTCTTTGTTGTCTGTCTGTCTGTGAAGACCCTTTGTCTCGAGAACGCGTGGAGGTATCAAGTTGAAATTAAAACCATGTACTCAAGTCTGCTGTCCCTTGAAGCTATGAAAAAATCAAACTTCTAAGTTAACGGAAAAAAAGATACGGCCGTTTATGTCGCAAACTTAAAAACTTGTATTTTGACACTCTCAAGGTACTCAAAATTCATAGGGTACTTCCCGTTGACCATTTTTTTTTTCACATTGAACTCGGTTATTTCTTTTTTGCGATTCGAAAAAATGTTTGTAACTCAATTTGAGAATTACGTTCGTTCGTTACGTAAAGTTTGTACGGATCCCTCGGTGTGCGAGTCCGACTCGTACTTGCCCGGTTTTTTATTTTTGATAAGCTCGCGCTTGACCACTATCTCACCTGATGAAAAGCAACGATGTGTTCGACTATAAGTAACCTGTTCACTCTTGAATTAAAGATTCCCAGGTTGTAGTACCTGTATTAACTATTATAGTTTAATATTTATAATATGCCTCCAACAACACAGGCGTGAAGATCCTTGGAGAGATGAAACACGCATGATTGATCGTATTACAGTAATTGGCAGAGCTCTACTCATATACTTCCTCTACTCATACTCAAAGGCCACCGTCCACAACCACAAAACGCCGCCACCGTCATATTTCCTGTAGTTTTCATACATTTTACATGGACTCGCCACACACGGTTGACGTCGGCGGTCGCCACACGCTACAAATCGCCGCTGCTCGCTTCTTGTGGCCAAAACCGACCACTAAATGCCGATACAAAAATGCCGCCGCACGCCATTCGCGCGTGTATGAAGAAGTGGCCACAAGTAGCTTGTGCTAGCTTCTCGAGACGGCGTTTTTGGCTGTGGCATGTGGCCCATGTGCGGTGACATTTGGACTTGGCTTCAGCAACAAACAAAATATACCTCTTTCCTTCGAATAATTGGAAAGGTCGTAGCATTCGTAGCAAGCCTACGCCGTAGCAAGTTTGTCGCGTAGCGCGTAGCCGTCGCAACTTTATAGAAGCGAGAAACACTTACCTTGATTGCGTTATGCAAAGTTCAATCCAACTATGTGTGACTAAATTATGTATATATCGTGGCCAGATCAAAGAAATTGATTATTTTATGATACGGCCAAATAAAACTGGCCAGATCGTTTTAAATGTTAAGCTTTGTTGATATGTCAATCCTCATTTGACCTACTTTCTTTACACTTTTTATTATCATAGAAAACCTACATCAATGATATAACCAAACGAGGATTGAGGTCGAAACGTTTGGGTCATGGGGTCCGAATGCGTGTCTTCTTTTCAAGGAAATTTCACGTCGTCTGATTGGCACTTGGCGTGACCAGAGGACTGGCTCGTTTTTTGCCCAAAGAATTAGCATTGCCATTTAACATGGCAATGCTGCCAGCCTTCTAGGCACATTTCCTGATGACGGCGATGTGGAGGAGTACTTCGACGCCTGAGTGTATTTTGTGTATTTCTATTATATGCACATAGTTAGGTTTAGTATAATAGTATTTATAGTTAATATTTAAGTTCCCACTATACAAATAATTTTTCCCTTTTTAGACATCGCTTATTGTTTCAACTTTAACTTCTGCTATCTCACTATTCACTTCACATAAAGCTTGTCACTGCAGCATGAAACGTTATGATGTTAAAAACTAAGTTGGTTACCGGCAATATTATGCAATTACCTGGTTAGCGAGTGGCTGGTAAAACTCGAGGCGTCGCGCCTTCCGCCCGAGGCTCTCAGCGGGCGGCCATGGCAAAAACCTATTTATCGCTGGTAACTACTTTAATAGGGACGAAAGGGGCGACCATCCGGAATAAAACAAAGGTCAAATTGCTGTTAACGCTGACTTTACTTAGGTTATTATTTTTGTAAAATTTACAATAAAAAATACTTAACTAACTATAATTACTGTAAAATTATATTCATAATTATTTTTTGTTTTTACTGTAATTATAGTTAGGTACCCTAAACTAATTAGACTAACTAAAAACCAACTAAAATATGGCGTCAAAAAACTATTCCACATCGCTGTTTACTGGTAATCTGCCCAAAAGACTGGCGGCATTGCCACGCTGTATGGCAATGCTTGTCTTCTGTCCGAGGTAAAAGTCAGTCCTTGGGTCACACGAAAGGTCAATAAGGCGTTTCGATAGATGGTTATACCACTTGTAAGTATTCAGACGCCACGATCCGAGAGTTTTAACCCCAAATGGTTTGAGAAACGCTGACTTTAGTTTAGTTTGTATTTTTTATATATAAAAATGCATACCATCAGGTTAGATCGCAGTCAAGCACTAGTTTATATAATTTAAAACAATAAAAACCCAACTTCAATTCTTCCTAAGTGGCATTTGTGGAAGAGGCACCACAATTATGCCAATAACTCCTGCGAACGATAGGCCGTCAAACGCTGGACAATATTTAGTGAGTAAAACCAGTAAAAAATAAAATAAAATAAAAAACAATATAGAAAGATGAATATTATTCCTAACGGCACCTTTTTGATAATAGATGAATATTACTTTCCATAACAGCGGATAGCAGTTTACATGTGGATGGATGGAGAGGGAGAGGGAGACCGAAGAAAAGATGGATGGATTGTGTGAAGAGTGATATGAAAGAAAAGGAAGTTAGTGATAGTATGACGAGTGACAGGGCAGAATGGAAGAAGAAAACGTGTTGCGCCGACCCCAAATAACACGGGACAAGGGCAGGAAGATGATGATGATGAACAGCGGATAGCATAAACTTCATTTCGCAGAAAATCATTTTGCATACACTCATTTGTTACACATTCAAAACTCATAATTTTGTTAGTCAGAATCATCTTTAGGCATAAGATTCATATCCATAATAATTAAAAAGCAGAACCATCATATCGCAGAAAATTCACAGTCAGAATCGTCTTTTGGTATAAATTTTATATCGTTAGCTGCGGTGGTAATTAGTATCGTCAAAACCGCACGCGTGAGGGAACGGCCCTTACGTCCTAGCTGCTGGGATCCCGATCCCGATTTCCAGCCATCGCAGGCGTAGGCTTGCGGACAACGAGCCGTGGGTAGCACGCCGAGCCCAAGTAGTTAACGGCGCGTAGTGAAATGTCAGCAAATCGTAGGGGCCCACCAGGGTCGAAGCCTACTGGGGCCATGGGTTAAGCGAAAGTGAATCCCGGGCCCTTGAAACAAAGAAAAGAAGGAACAGGAGTGGGTTTTAGTCAGTAAAAGTCTGACATGCTCTCCCGCCCTGTCCAAAAGCGAGAGAAGTCATTGGTTGATTTTCAACCATATAAAAAAACCGCCGTAATTATGGTGTGCCCAAAATAAAGCACACCTGTTGACTGCTCAAAATAAGAGACGTTAACCCGGACTTTTACCATCACTGGAGATTCGGCGAGCGAGCCCGAGAGGATTAACTATCTTATGACACGAGACGAGCGGTGCCTGGGGAATTGTAAAGTTTTAATATCGAGGATTTGCAATTTCGAGCTCTTAATTCTTGTAGTGTTTGTAGACTTGTCTCGGGTAGGTACACAGGCAGCGGGGGAAGGAGTAGAGGTGTTATTTTGGTATCAAATCTAGATATTCTCAATCCATATGTGACTGTTCCTAAAAGACCCTAGGCTGATAAAATTTTCGTTTTTCCTGAATTTTCCTACATGAAGGTATGAAGGTCGGCTTCCCACTAAGTGTGAGGGATGGGGCCCCTCCGCCGCCCCATCCTGTGGTCCCCGTCCTGAAGACTTGGACAGACCTCCACCGATTTTTATGTATTCCCAAGAAATATATCACCTCGTTCCGACTTAGAAAGCTGGAGGGACAAGGAAGGGATGGAAAAAAAAAAAAAATTAAAACAATTGAGGTTGGGAATACATTGATAAGGGGATAAGGAAGGATAAACTACTTTTCTTTTAAGTTATAAAATTTAAAAGACTGAGAGGGTTACAAAAGGGAATATGACACGTGACGCTTGTATTTGCAAATTTAATTATTTTAGAATTACTTTATTCCCTTTCGCCCGTGCATGCCCTGACCAATCCTACGGCAAAGGGTTGTGAGGCCTCTGCTATTGGATAAGACCTAATCGCCCATTAATACAATACAAGACTTAAACAAGCGTGACGAATCGTCAGTCGCCGCAGAACTATTCACAGTTGCCTCGCTAGACGCCGAAGTGGTTTATAAATCGACACTTCTCACTTCCTTACTGCCCCAAGGTGAGGACATCATAACCTACGAGCCTCCGAGCTAAGTCTAGCTGCGGGACTTTTCAGTAATGAGTCCAAATTACGTGTCTCGCTAAATATTATTTTTTGTATCAGTAAGAGGCCTACGGGGGCCGGGTGTGATTTAACGAGATACGTTCTCTAGCGTTCCTTAGAACGACTACCAATGCAGTCCATGTTACTTGGCGGCGACTACCCCTTTCTTTCTTAAAGTGTGCGCATATCAAGAGCAATGTAAAGTATTCTACTGTCAGTCAGTCCATAGGGGGAGGTAACCGTCGCTATCGTTTGGTGGTTTGTGATCTTATTATAGCTTAAACTGGCTCTTGTATGTAACGAATAAATACTCGGTTCAGCCTTCAATCGGCAGTGCCTCAGTCATAGTTGCGTCAAGTACGCCGGCCGGCAAAGGTCAAGTAAGTAAGGAAGTCAGTAGCAAGGCCATCCCAAGGAAAGTCAATGTCAAATTCACTCCAAAGGAAGGCTTTCTCCGAGTCCCTAACACCAACCGCAAGCTTAAGTCACCTTGTCATTGAATGGAATAAGGAAGGATAAAAGAGTTAACACTCACCCATTCGGTCACCAACACAGTCGCTGAGATTCACTCGCGTACTTACACACTACTTACGCACAACCAACTCCCATCCATTCATACTCTAACTCACACAAACAGATCTGTATTATAATTATTATACAAGCCTAAACTGGACTTAGCCCACTTGTATCTAGTACTGTATCACAATCCTAGCACTTCTAAGAATTACAACGGGACATAGCCTATGATATCTACTGAGCCTTGTTCCTGCTGGACGTCCGAACCCTATCCTGCCCTGAAGCCAAGTGCCCTATCGTCGCCGAGTACTATACTCCCGCTCCCTCGCTCCCCTCGCGCTCCCAGCGACCTGTCTGGGCTGCACGTGTTGCGGTTCGGTTTTTGTCCTGCGATTAGAAATCGCATAAGTTATTCGTTTTTTTAGAATTATGTCGGCTCTTTCATTAAAAAGGACAATTTATGAAAGTCCAAGTGGCCCGGCGCCGTTCGTGGTGTTTAAAAATAAATATAACATCTTGTTATTAATTTGGAGTAAGTGACTGACAGTCACACATACTATTTTTATATTATAAATGTGAAAATAAATCTATCTGTTGCGCTTTCACGGTTAAGCTACCGAACCAAATTTCATCAAAATCGTGATGAAATTTGGTTCGAAGGAAGCTTAAACTCCAAGGATGGACATGGGCTACTTTTTATTTGTTTTCAACTTCGACTCGCATCCGCAATAACCAACATTCAGGCACAAGCTACTATTTATAAATATTGGAAATCTTATATTAGAATACCATAGGTAAAAAGGTAAATATTAGTTTTCCAACTTTCCCGATTTTCAATATTCATATCATAAACGTGTTCTCGTGAATAAACCCCTCTTTGCCTGCTGCGGTCTTCCAACTATAACTTAGGTGTCTGCAAGGCTAGTGAATAGGCTCTTAGTATAATATTGCGCCTCACCATCGATGATTGCATCACTGCTTACCGCAGGCGGGAACATGCAGGTGGGATCGCAGTCAAGCACTGGTTTATATCAATTTAAAAAAAAAGAGTTTAAATGATGTCATAGTTGGCGTATTTAAAAAGTTAATTAATAATGTACAACGATTATAATTGATTTTTTGGATATATATTTTTTTATTTGTTATTTTTTTTGCTTTATTTTATCCTTGGTGAGAGCGGACATATTGCTCCTAGCTGCTGGTGACTTTAAGAGCCAACACTTACCCCTGTGTTAGTTAGTACGAGTAATACAATTTAGCCAGATAGTCAACTGATAGATATAAAGTGACAGATAGAGGTTGCTGTTCTTTTTTTAAAATTAAAACGAAGCTCTTAAAAAACCGGCCGTGAACGAAGAGTTCTTTACCGTCCGTAGCAAAAAACAACAAAAAGGTCACGTTTGTTGTACGGGCGCCCTTAAATATTTATTTTATTTTGTTTCTAGTATTTGCTGTTATAGCGGCAACAGAAATACATCATCTGTGAAAATTTCAACTGTCTAGTTATCACGGTTCATGAGATGCAGTCTGGTGACAGAGATGGCCCTCTGTCCGTCCTACGGGACCCTATTACTAAGACTCCGCTGAGTCTTAGTAATAGGGTCCCGTTTTTAACCTTCGAGAACGGAACCCTAAAAATAATAAAAAAAATAAACTATTCATACATTCATAACGTTATAATGGAAAAATATTATGAAGGATATAGGAGATTAATATTAATTATGACTATGGATAATTAAAAATTATATAATTAACGAGCCATTACTCGTGTTAATTTCGTAAAACTGTACAATAATTCTGTGCTTTTAATTACTTCTAAAAGCATCGAAATTATTTATTTTTGCTTCACATAAAACGGTTAAATGAATACGGTAACGGTTAGAGTAACGGTTTAATCTATCGAAAGACTGGAACAATTTGCCTGCTGCGGTCTTCCCGTCCAATTATAATTTAGGTGTCTTCAAGGCAAGAGTCTTAAAGAGCAGTGGTGGCCCAGTGGTAACGGCCCCGACTTACGAGTTGTAGGTCGCGGGTTCAATCCCAGCCAGGCGCATTACGTTGTGTAATTTATTTCATCACCACTGCTCTTAAACCGGTGAAGGAAAACATCGTGAGAAAACCGGCATGTCCTTGAACCAAAAAATTCGAAGACATGTGACATTCACCAACCCGCACTGGGCCCGCGTGGTGGATTACGGCCCATGCCCTCTCCTAGAGAGGAGGCCTGAGTCCCAGCAGTGGGAACATTAAAAGGCTGATTATGCTATATGCTTATGCAAGGCAAGAGTAAATAGGCAATAGCCTATTCACTCTATAATAAACTAGTGCGCCTCACCATTAACGATTGCATCTACATCTACTGCTTACCATCAGGATCAAAATCAACAGGTTTATATCAATAAAAAAAAAAACATAAATTACCTTCAGGAAATATGTTATGTACTCGTACATAATAATATATAGATAATTATATGAACGTCAATGAACAGAAACAGTATGTAAGGGTTGTAGCAGTTGGCGTTTCTGCCTACCCTAAGGAAGAAGGCATTAGTGTATGAATGTTTCTGGTTTATGTTCTGTACCTAATTTCATCAAAATCGTTTCAGCTGTTTGAGCGTGAAAGCGTAACAGACAGACAGAGTTGCTATCAGAATGCACGTAAAATTTCCAACGATTTCGATATTTATCAAACTGTTCCAGTGATATTTATGTCTTCAATAAATCGGCTTAAAAGTTTTCGACTGAAATGCTCGTATCTTTCGTTACAAAACTAAAATAATATTGTACTTTACAATAAAATTCCTCGAATGCCGTGAGGTACCGGCATTTTAAATATTTTTATTTTTCAGTTTCAAAATGTATTTACCTGTTCATCTTTACATTGACGGTAGCTTATATATTTTGACGCATGTTTGGCGCAGTGGTTGAGCGATGTACTGCTGCGCTGCGTGTTGCAGGTTCGAGACTCGCACGGGACAAATATTATTATAATATTTTTTTATTGACATAAGTACCCCGACTCTAGCCCAACTGAGGCCTTGGCTCCTGCGCTAGGCATAGTACCTACCTGTGTTACAGGAGCCAGTGTCTTTTACTAATTAAATACGTCGTTTGGTACAATAAAATCCTGAAAAATACAAAATGAAAATGAAGTTAAAAATATGGATGTGTGATGTTCATGTAGATGAAGGCCTACAGACAAGTGTTCCGGGTCTAGGAGTCTTGTATTTGTGAGTTTACAAGTTAGTGAACGCACCCCCGATACAGAATTTATTCCTAGTGTGAGATATCTATGAAAACAGTTCAATTCTCGAATTGAGTTTTCAAATCACAAAAATATTCTTTTTTTTTTGTAACGTAACTACAAATTTACAGTTTTAATTATTATTTTTTCCTGTATTTGTGCTATAAGACTTTGCTTCATGCCAAATTTCAGGATTCTAGGTCAACGGGAAGTACCCTATGAGTTTTGATTCCCTTGAGAGTCTCGAAATACGAAATACACATTTTTTGCGACATAAACGGCCTTAGCTTTGTTTTCGTTAACTTTGAAGTTTGATTTTTTCAGACCTTCAAGGGACGGCAGATCTGAGTATATGGTTTTAATTTCAACTCAACGCGTTCCCGAGATATTGGGTCAACAAAGTGATCCTATAAGGTTTCCGTATTGTTCTTTTGAGGTATGGAACCCTAAACAGGATAAAATAAAACAGTTTAAAAAAGAATAAACTCATATAACTGATTTAAACGATTGCTTAACCTTTAAATGGATTGCACACAGTAATTAAGCGTTTGGCTGCTACGCTACGTGTCGTAGGTTCCATTCCCGCACAGAAAAAATATTTGTATGGCCTTTAAGTAGTTGTTCCGAGTTTGTGTTGTGTTGATGTTTATGTTTGTGAACGCACCCACCACATAGAAGTAATTCCTAGAGCGGAGCAAGGATTAAGAAAAATGTACACAATTGTGATTTCGAGAAAAACAAATGACGATGAAGTCGACATATTCTCTTGTGCTTTGAGTACATTCACTAGGATAGCTACAAATAAAATTAGCTACGGTATAAACCGTGGCCCTATTTAAAATAAGTAAACTACAATATCGCATTGGGTCTAGCCTATAAGGGTATTGTAAATTTTAGAAATAAATAAATCAAAATTTCAAGTTTTTGTATTTTTAGAGGTATGCGAAAAGGACTAAAGTCCTCGCATACCACCGTTGTAAAGGTTGGATCGTTTGGTCAGACGGTGGTTTTGTTTGATCCGGGGAACTTCGCGATAGATGATTTCGAGCTGTTGTATAATGTTCAAATCGCGAATAGAACTCTAATTGCACGATGCAAGATTTCGTAGTTTATAGTTCCTATGTGCCATATGGGTGGGGGGTGGAGGGTGTATTCTCCGATCTTGATAAGAGCGGGTGCTACATGGATGTTTACTATGAATTTGGTTCTGTCCGTGTTCATTTTATGTCCCACTCTTTCTCTACTAAGGTAGGAAGCGCAGGAAAATCGCCAAACTTAAGTGGCAGTGAGCAGGGCATATTGCTAGCAGAACAGGACAGATGGTCGATGGGGACGAAAGGTTCTGATGTGGCGACTTCGTACCGGAAGACGCAGAGTTGGAAGGCCTCCCACAAGGTGGATCGTTGACCTGGTGAGGGTCACGGAAATCCGATGGATGTGAGACGCACAGGACCGGTCATTATGGCGACACTTGGGTTAGGCCTATGTCCAAAAGTGGACGTCTTTCGGCTGAAATGATGATGATGATGATGTGGCGACATAGATGTCACTACATACTTTAAGGTTCATAGAATAATGAAACGGCAAAAGAATAGGATTGTCTTTTAAATCCATTTCTCAAATCACTTAACATTTTTTTTTTAACTATTACACAAAGCCGTCTAGTCCCAAACTAAGCAGAGCTTGTGTTATGAGTACTAGATAACTGATAAACATACTTATATATTTCTAAATACATACATATATAGATAAATTACTCCCAGACATAGAACAACGGAAACATTTGTTCTGGGTGGGAATCGAACCCACGACCTCCGGCATAGCAGTCAGGGCCACTAACCACTAGACCAACAGGCCAGTCGATACAGTCGTACATTACGTACGAGTATTTATATTGAAAAATAATGTAACATTTGGTAACAATACGATGTTAACAAAAGGATAATTTATTAGATTGTATAGTTCGACATGTCACTGCCAATCCATTAGCGTCCAAATATTTATAACTGAGCACTTAGTCTAATGTTAACAATACAATTAAATTAATTCGAGGTCCGTGGTACCTCGACCACCGCCGCTGCATAATCTGGGGGTAAATGTGACGAGTGAATAGGGTACTTCTAGACAAGCGTGCTCCATTGTCGACCACTTCATCGCTTACCATCAGGTGCAATACTAGTCAAATAGAAGTGTAAAAAGGCCAAGAACTTTTCACCCCACCCTAGAATTGAAAAAGTCCTTAACTCAGCTCCATAACACCCTCACCTGTGGCTCGGGCCACCTATCTCCTCTGTATCAAAGTGTACTATTTTTTAATTTCGTTCATCAACGGAGAATAAGCAATAAGCAACAATATAGAACAAAGAATGTACCTATTTACTTAAGCGAAAAGAAAATTGTATTTTTCAATTTAATTAAAGGTTCTAGTCTCTAATCCGATTATTCTTTGAAAGGCTATTATCATAATAACAATATTAAAACCAGCTAATGAGGTAAGGCGATTAACTCACTGGTAGTTCATTATTTTTGTACTAGCGATTCGCCTCAGCTTCGCACAGGTGTTAGAAAGCTTATCTCTATGACAATATGCATGTACCTACTAACACATTTATAGTGCGTATTGCTAAGGAGTAGTCGTTGCCGGAATCTGTGTTTCCTGATAGTTACAACTTAGGGGTATTTATGTCAAGAGTGAATAGGTACTTCTAGGCAAGCGTGCTCCATCGTCGGCCACATCATCGCTTACCATCAGATGAGATAGTGGTCAAATTTCAACCTTAAACTGTATTTTGAGGTTAGTTTTGAATAACAAATAATTACGACCTATGTTACTACCTATTTATGCTAACTTTCAAATATATTGGCACACGAATAAAATTTTGTATACAAATGAAATCTACCATTGAAATTACCCCCACTCTCGCGCCGGGCCTTGGTACAGGCCATGGTCCGGAGCGAGGAGGAGTGACGGGCGGTCGCCTCCTTCTGCGAAGCAGTAATGCTAGCAAAGGAGGAGGCCGCACGTGCACGGGTGAGGGAGTTTCACGCCCCACTCGCCGGGATCCCGATCCCGTAGGCGCGGGCTTGCGGACGGCGAGAAATGGGTATCTTGTCGTCCGACCGTTCGGAAACCGTCCGGACCAAGCCCAAGTCATCGACGGCGCGCCCGGAGCAGTACGCGCCGTCGCGCAGCGCGCCTCAAGGAGATGTCAGCAAATCTTAGGGGCCCAGTAGGGTTCAAGCCTACGAGGGCCACGGGTAGTGTGAAAGTGAAACACGGGGCCTTGGGACGAAGGCAAAGAAGGAACAGGTGTGGGTTTTAAGTTAGTAAAAGTCTGACACTATCTCCCGCTCCGCCCAAATCCGCCCACAAATCCTGCGATTTGTCATTAGATGATTTGCCCACCTAAAAAAAGAACCTTAAACCGTATTTTGAGGGTAGTTTTGAAAAAGAAATAATGACAACCTTTGTTATTAACTTAGGTTACTACCTGTTCATGCTAACTTTCATATATATTGGCACACGAAATAAAATTTTGCATACAAATATAAATCCACTATTTTTTCCCCCATAAAGGTAGAATTTCCGAGAACCCCTTCTTACTGCAAGCTTACTGATGCGACACGCACAGGATCTGTCATTGTGCGACACTTGAACGTCTTTCGGCTGAAATGATTTTTATTTTTACACGGGCGAAACCAATTGCAGAAGCTATTGAAAATAAAATATAAAGAAAGAAAAACTTTATATTCTCGAGAAAAAACGCAAATTTAAGACTAACATGACGAGTCCACAGCGCTGGTTTTCAGCGTGGGCCGGTGACGTTATCGACTAACAGACGTCGGCAACGGTATTGTAGACTAATAGACTTGAGTAAAATAAATAAAAATAAGTTTAAAAAAAAAGTCATAAATAGAAATAATAAATAACTAAAGAGGATTTATTAGGAGGAATTATCGACAAACGTGTAAAGTGGCAAAATTACGCTACGTCTTTAACAAGGGCGATGGCTTAAAGAACTTAGTATCCAGGTCAAAAACAATACAAAAAATTACGAGGACGCGATGACGTATAGTGAAAAAGGATGTGAATATCTACTGTCTAGTTTGCACGTGTTATTGGCAAAATTGTGGTGTCTTCTCCGCAAATGCCATAATGAAGAGTTGAAGTTGATCTACTGTCTACATGTCTTTGATGTGTGATGTAAGCAATAAATATAGTACGTTTTCAACGAGCCA
The DNA here is from genome assembly GCA_961205895.1 of Mythimna pallens. Classification (NCBI taxonomy): domain Eukaryota; kingdom Metazoa; phylum Arthropoda; class Insecta; order Lepidoptera; family Noctuidae; genus Mythimna; species Mythimna pallens. Next base: position 7,249,158 of record OY540824.1, read on the forward strand.
CTAGAAGCTTCACAGCACCTAACTTTATTTGATTAATTAGAACATCACATCCAGGCCAGCAAATTAAATTGGTCAGCCACATACTCAAGTCAGAATGCATGGTTAACAGCACAAACTAGTCACTTTAGCGTTTGTCGTAAATATTCACCTTCATTTCAGGACTCCACCAAGTTTCACATTATTTTAAAACTAACCATTTACTGAAATGAGTATTTGAAGTTACTGACGCGTACATGGGCGTACCCAGCTTCTGGCGTAGGAGGGGGCAAGTCAGATTTTTTTGGTCGTATCGTCCGCGGCTGTTTTGTCATACACACTACACAAACACACCTACATGAAACATTAGGTATATGTAGTGTAGTGTGTAGGGCAAACAGCCGCTAATGATCCTGCTTTATAGGTAGTTATATAAATAAAAGTAAATTTTACTATGTCAAATCAAATAAATGCTAGTCGCTCGTAACTACCTATCGAAGATTACCGAATACAGCCGAGCATTCGAACGCTCCGCTAGATTCGGTAATGTACGACCGCCATCGTCGCGCGCGGTTTTTTGGCACTTGCATTGTGCATTTTGCCAGTGTCTACTACGCGGTTTATTTAAAAGTTAGAGCATAAGGCCCCGTTTGCACTTTAATTAGTAATTAGGCGAGTTCAACATGTTCTGCGAGATTTCCAAGGGGGGGGCAGCTGCTCTCCCCTGCCCCCCCCTGGGTACGCCCATGGACGCGTAACTTAAATGGCTATGGGATAGTTCGAAAGAGTTATTCCGGCTGTGGAGCACAAAACGCGGCTACTAAAGGAAAGCAGTTGAGTTTACATAGTAAAAGTCTAAGATTCCCTCTCGCTCCAATCAAAGCGGAAAGAGTTATTTGATTTCCCTCGTAAAAAAGACCAAAGTCGCTACCTGCGTCTGTCTATTTATCAGTAGACATTAAGAGTAGACAATAACAACAAATAAAAAAAAATAATTAGCGAAATTGGTCCAGCCGTTCCCGCGTCATGACGTGACCAAGGAAAATAGGGATTCATTTTTACATATAGGTGTATATAGATACGATACCATACATTGTGGTAGAATATACAGCCTTTTCAATATTACTATTTGTCATCAGACCATCTGAACCAACTCAGTCAATCAAGCTAACAACAAAGGTCCAAAACCATCAGACTCTCCTACAAACTTGCCAGAACACATAGAAATAAAAAAAAAAACAGAAAACAAAATACCGAAAACAATTCACAGCAGAAAACAATGATTTCAAGGGTACACACTGAACTTAACCTTCACATTGCAGATATAATTGGAAGTAATTGCATCATGCATGTGAAACGACCATAATTGATTTATTACCGTGCGTTTAATACAGCCTCCTGGAAATTTGCACCGACTCGCCGACGCCTTTTACCGTACGTATTTCCATTTAAACATTACACTTGTAATAGAGTAATAGTGCAGAAGGTTCGCTCTAAAAGTCTACTTACTTTTAAAAAACCGGGCAAGTGCGAGTCGGACTCGCGCACTGTGGGTTCTGTACAAACTTACCCATGAAAACAGTTCAATTCTCGAATTGAGTTACGAAGAAACTACCGAATAACAAAAAAAAAATCTTTTTTACGACGTTATTATAAATTTACAGTTTTCAGATTTTTTCCTATACTTGTGCTATGAGACCTTGCTTCAAGTCAGATTTTAGGATTCTAGGTCAAATTGAAGTACCCTATGAATTTTGATACCCTTGAGAGCGTCGAAATACACGTTTTTTGCGACATAAGCGACCGTATCTTTTAATCGTTAACATACAAGTTTGATTTTTTCACAGCTTCAAGAGTGCGCAGGCTGAAGTATATGGTTTTCATTTTAACTCGATACCTCCACGCGTTCCCGAGATAATGGGTCTTGACAGACAGGCAGACAGACGGACAACAAAGTGATCCTATAAATAAGCGTTCTGTATTTTTTCCTTTTGAGGTAAGTACGGAACTTTTATATAATTTGCGAATAGGTACACAAAGCGAACGCCCTGCGAAGGTCGCATGGAGGTAGTGTGTTTGTTTTGGCTTAATGTTTGAAGCCAACCTTCTGTAGATTACTGTATACTATTCTACCAATACCGAGAACTCATCAATAACACGATACGTTTAAAATGATCCATCATAGCTGCTCGTGACCGTCGCCATGACTTTGGACAAATGGATGCAGTGTCAATCGATTCGACTATATAGACACGATATTATACCACGGTCAATGTCAGAGATGACTGGCCCTGTGAAGAGGGGGGATGAAAAGCATGTTACTAAAAAGCTAGAAGTATGTAGCGATATCTATGGCACCACATATGAAGTATGAACCACGCGCAATTGGAGTTCTTCGCGCTATTAAAACATTTACAACAGCCCGAAATCATCTTTCGGACAGTTACCCAAACCAGACATAATACTCGTCTAGTCGGAGGATCCTCCCTTTTGAATGGAGATTCGCGGGACTTTACTATCTGTTTCGCATACTTCAAGAAGTATACATGGATGGAGATGGAGAGGGAAACCAAAGAAAAGATGGACGCATTGTGTTAGGAGAGATATGAAAGGACAGGGAGTTTGTGTTAGGAGTGATATGAAAGAAAAGTGATAGCGTAACGAGTGTCAGGACAGAATGGAAGAAAAAAACGTGTCGCGCCGACCCCAAGTAATGTGGAAAAAGGGTACGAAGATCATGAGAATGATGAAGTCAGAAGTGACAGCAATCGAGATGTACAGGGTGGCGTTTTCAGATGTATACCTACAAATTTAATCTACTGATTAGACATAAGGTTCCGTGCAAACTTCAACTTATAATCGCAAAAAGTAATTATTTTATGATGTAACTAGAAGATTTTTTGGATTATTTGTTTTACTTAGCATTGCTTCTTGCCAAATTTCATGAATCTAGGTCAACGGGATGTCTCTTATATAGGTTTTGATTCCCTTGCGAGTTTCACAATATGCGCCACAAACGGAGCATAAACGGCCTTATCTTGATTGTGTTGACTTAGGATTCCTTCACTGCGACAAGGGATAGCAACTTGAGTTTTTCATATTAATATAAGCATGATATCTTGACGCGACCCTGAGAAAAAGGGTCACAACAAACGGACAGATGGACAACAAAGTGGTTCTATAAAGATTCTGTTTTTATCGAGAGATACGGAACCCAAAAAAGATTCGATTTATGATCACGATATATCCCTTTAGATAACCTTAAAGAAAAAAACAGAATCCGTCGAATCATGTGAATTTGCGAGCTCATTGAGTGTTAAGGAAAAAAAAAAAGTTAAAATTTTGCAGCTTTTCAATTGAATTTAGAACTTTAGAATACCATTATTGAATAAATACAATGGTTATGATATTAAAAACTATTTAAATCACAATGACAACTCTTTTATAAAAAAAGATATCATAAAATTTATTTTTTATTAGCTAACTTTAATTTCCTGCCACCGTAGGCGCGGGCTTGCGGAAGGCGAGCAAATTAGCTCGTCGTCCGACCGTCCAGTAACCGTCCGAGCCCAAGTCGTCGACGACGCGTACTATTCCACGCGCCCAGTAGGGTCGAGACCTACTGGGTGCAAGGGTCTGCTTCTGAAAAGAAGAATCGGCCCTAGTAATAAAGGCAACGACGGAATAGGAGTGGGTTTTTAGTCAGTAAAAGTCTGACACACCCTCTCGCTCCACCCAAGAGCGGGGATGTCATTGGATTTTTTCCCACTGAAAAAAAAAACTATAATTAGGTACTTAAATTATTATTGATATGGTGGAAATGAGAAGCTTAGGAGATCGACGGAAAACACATGAAGGTCCCTCCTTACATACGGAATCAGGAAGTATCCCAGAAGAAAGGGAGATCTTCACCCAAGGGTAGGTTTTAGCTAGTACAAGCCTGACAATCCTTCTCAGTTCGCTCAGAGCGGCAGAAGTTACTTAATGATTACCCGTCCAAAAATCTGGGTATTTAAATATAAAAAAGGAGAAACTGACTGAATGACATATCAACGCACAGGTGATACTACTGAAAATAGGAGCGTAAATTCGCGCAAGGTTTCTGTTTACGGCATACATAGGCGAGCACTAAGATAGGATGTCCCAAAATTCACTCGGAACGGGGGTCTAAACTTTGTATAGAAAAACCTGCATACACGCGAAAGAAGCGAGTTTTAAAACATAAAATAGATAAAGTATTTATATATATACGACAATCATGGCACATAACTTAAAAAATATAATATATATATATGTAACAAATCTATACAAAAGAGTGAAGTTATGCGACACATCCGCGCAAAACGGCCATCGCTCAGCATTTCCTTCTTTTAGGATAAAAAATGACTTTCTTATAAATTTAACGCCAATATGATACCCGCTGCATCGTTTCCCTTACAAAAAACAACCTTTTCCTTCTAGAAAAATTGAAAACACATTTTACAATGTGTATTTTTGTTTTCAATTTCCTCATAAGCTCCTACAGAAGTAAAACAAAATGCTTGTTAGCAGCAACACACCAGTTTCGCAAGTGGCACGGTACGTCGGAGCAGTAGCGTAGCTGGGCGATAGCGAAGTGGGCCTTTGCACACGGACACACACCCGAAGGGTCCTCACGTGTACGAGTGCTCTTTAACAACGAGAGTTTTGTTTTATGGTTTATAGGCTCGTGTTTGACCACTATTTTACCTGATGGTAAGCACCGATATCGTCGAACTCTGGGTTGCGAAAGTCGCAGTCTCGGAGGCGCCTCGCTGATGCATCTTCGCCCATGTCTAAATTAGTCCTCGCTACGCCTCTATCGAGTCGAACTTGGAAACTTGCTATGGCATCAAGTTTAGCGTACCTAACGTATTTAGGTCTTCGGTTGGGAGTTGTTGCACGCGTTTACTGAATATTGAGATGCCTTGCATTCGAAGAGGGCTCTTGCGCTGTTGGGCATGATGTACTGCGAACTGTTTGCCTGTAAAGGCATTACTACCCGCATAACTTGCATGTATTTTTATGAATAAGATGTAGTCACAAACAATAGATGTAGGTATACATTGTCACATTTTCTATTCATCTTTCAAAAACGAATTGTCGTTACGAAAGTTACCAATAGTTACGATAGATTGAAAACGTGATAATATATAAATCTTATTCCTCGTGACTGTTAACGATAGACAGCTATAGGTACCATAACAAATTATTCGTACAATTGCGTTTTTTTTTTTTTTTGAGATAATTCAATGGATGCGAGTCGCAAAGAACCGTTCGTTGTGATGACTTTTGGGAGACGCGGCTCCAACAGTGGAGCTCTTTCAGCTTTGTTCTATAAGTACCGTTTGATGGTGACTGAAATTACTCACAAGGGAATTGTTTGTAAAAAATAATATCTATAAGAATCTAGAAGATGATAGGTTTAGGAAGATAGTTTTTTTTATATCGCGTTGTACAGGAAATGGTCTATCATCACTGACAGTACTATTGTTGAAAATAAAGTGGATATAGTGATGATAGACCGATTAGCGCGCCGCCCAATGACAGTCGATGTCACCATCCCATATGACGAGAATCTTGTGAAGCTTTGAAAGAAAAATAAATGTTGAATGTGGTTCACATTCAACATTGTTTGTAGTTACCGCCAACGGTCTGAGGGCCAAAAGCCTCGACGACGACCTATCGAAGTTTTCATTGTGTGGTTTGATCAAGGGTCTGATACAAATGGCAGTATTTTTTGTATTTATTCCTTGATAAAGCTCACATTGTAAGGAATTTTCTGTCTCTGGAACCCTAACCACCGTTAGCTTAGACCCGGCTCTGGTCGCCATTGAACTAATTTTTTATATATTCGTAAATATTTTTTGCAAGATTTTTTTTAAGGGTTTTTATAGGTCATAAATAACACGACCAATAACACGAGATAAGGGCAGGAAGATGATGAATCTTTAAAATTCATTCAATTCTGTAATAACGAATTCGGAATAAAGTACTCTCGCAATCAGCTAGACGACGTCAAATTACTTGTAAACTGCATAGTGATTCATTAGTTTCCAATTAATTATTAAAATAGGCCGCATTTCCATGCGCTAATTTCTGTGTGACAGCGACACTTGTTTACAGAATTAGTGTCGGTTCGCCAGCCGGACACATCTCGTGAAACTTGTCACTCGCTCATAATTATTATTGCTCTGTGGTTTAGATAATAAATGCTCTGCAACCCAGATAATTATTCTGAATTACAGATAAAAAGTGATGTCAAAAAGTCTGACATCTGTCACGTTCTTACCTTATTATTTTGTAAGTAGGTACTTCCAAATTCAAACAGTGTGTTTTTGGTTAGAATTTCCGATTGATGTTCAGTGGCTGTTTTAATTAATTATTTCACAAATTGATTTCGAGTAAATATTGTAATGTGAAATTGGAATAGTTTTGTATCTAAAGTATCACACAACATATTCCACAACTATCACACAATGCCGTCTAGTGCCAAGCTAAGCAGAGCTTGTGTTATGAGTACTAGAAAACTGATAAACATACTTATATATTTCTAAATACGTACATATTATTAAAGAAAAATTACACCCAAACACACAACAAATGATCATGCTCATCACACAAACATTTGTCCTGGGCGGGAATCGAATCCACGACCTCCGGCAAAGCAGTTAGGGCCATTAACCACTAGACCAACAGGCCAGTCAAATAACAAATATGTGGAATCATTGAAACCGGAACGAATTCGGATAAATGGAGCTGTGATTTTTATTGTACAGTCAGTCACGTATTGTCCACCTCAGCGAAGCTTGCCTGACTCGATACATTTGCTGCCAAATACTGCAAAAACATTAGAATATGTTACATTCGCATTCTAATGAAACACAAAGTAAATGTACCTAAGCCGTATCGAAAACGAAATACTTACTATACTTGTTATTGGGTATTTAATCCAATACACCCCATAAACCGTGCGAAGCCCAAAGAAATAAAATTAAAATCCAAACAGAATACAGTTACGCAAAGGGCAAATGAAGGACACAGGTGTAAGTAAGGTGTTTAGTCAGTCAGTCAAAAGTCTAACACGCCCACCCGCTCCACCCACTAGGGTGGAGCGGTGGAGACTTCTCCTGAACTATCAGGAGAAGTCTTTGAATAATTTCCTACCTAAAAAAATGAATAAAAAATAAAAGAATAGTAATACATTACTAGTGATTTAAATCATCTGACATCCCTGAGTTCGCGAGCAAAGTGTCCAACTTCGGATACCTAATACTTGTGCGCTTCGCCGCAAATCGCATCTCCTTCATGTTCCTATAGTTTCAACAAACTATCGTAAAAGCTCATATTTAATTAGAGCTTGTCGTACTTTTAATACGGTGTGTCAGGATGTCGACCTAGAATTGTTTACAACCAGTTTTAAAAAAGTAAAGAACACTAAAAAAAAGCCGTTCGCTTAGTTACTCACATTAGTAGAAGTGAAAACTTGTAAATGGCCGTTTTTTACCTATTCTAAGTTTTTACTGTAACAAATAGCTGTCAGTTTTCCGAATAGTAATAAAATAATATAAAATCTGTTATGTATTAATTTAGTAAATTCAGCAAATAAATACCTAAATAAATAAATAAAATAAAAAGTGGAATAGAGTTTACTGCAGCATAGAAAATCTCAATACTCAATATTTCTTCAGTAAATGAGTGAATTTCTAGATTCCCTTTTAAAAGTGCACACAGGTGAGGTGGAACGACGCTGAGCCATTGAATGGCGACATCCCGTCATTAGAGATGCTTTCGAGATATTTCTTGGACATTTTAACCAAGCTTATTTATTTTATAAATGCAGCTTTAAAAGTGAATTTTCTGTAAGTTTTTAATATTAACACGTTCATCCCAGCACCGAGCACCGCTCTCGTGAGGCGCGTATATTATATTACACAATATTTTCTTGTACAATTTAATATGGCTGCTTGGTTTTATTGACGCAGTGCAAATAATGACATATTTTTATTGGACGGGTTCAGACGTTGTGTTAACAACAAATTATAAAAAAAACGTTGTTGGTCTCAACGTGTTGAATTATAAGTTTTAAGTTAGACTCATAATAACATAAGCATAATCAGTTTTTTAATGATCCCACTGCTGGGTGAAGGAAAACATTGTGAGGAAATCGGCATGTCCTAGAACCAAAAAATTCGAACATAGATGACATTCACCAACTCGCACTGGGCCCGCGTGGTGGAAGTTAGACTCGGTTTCATGGAATTGACGACGTTTAGGACGTTTCTTTATTGAGGTGGGAGGTCATAAAATAACCTCTCCAGCTCTGAATGTAGCTAGAGGGAGTGTCAAACTTTTACTGACTAAAACCCACCTGTGTTCCTTCAGTTGCCCTTTGCGATCCACCGCCGCCAAGACTCTTTCGAACATTCCCGCAACCCACGATGTTACATGTTGGAGAGCAGTGGTGGCCAAGTGGTAACGACCCCGACTTACGAGTTGTAGGTCGCGGGTTCAAACTCAGCCAGGCGCATTACTTTGTGTAATTTATTTCATCACCACTGCTCTCAAAACGGTGAAGGAAAACATTGTGAGGAAACCGGCATGTCCAAGAACCAAAAATTCGAAGACATGTGGCATCCACCATCCCGCACTGTGCCCGCGTGGTGGGTTATGGCCCATTCCCTCTCCTAGTGAGGAGGCCGGAGTCCCAACAGTGGGAACATTATTAGGCCGACTATGCTATGTTGAGTCGAAGCTCCAAAGCCTTGAGCATCGCTGACAAAGTTGCTAGCCTGTCAGTTTTCTATCGTTAACATTTCGGGAAGTGTGCACTGGAATTGCACAATCTAATTCCGCCAAGTCCATTCCATCATTGAACCACTAGACGTACGGCGTTGCGCCACCGGTACATGGTAGACATCCCACCCATACGCACAAAACGTTTTAAGCAACACATTTATTATGCGTACAGCCAAGGAGTGGAATTCCTTGGCGGAGTCTGTGTTTCCTTATAGCTACAACTTAGGGGTCTTTAAGTCAAGAGTAAATAGGCTACTTCTAGGCAAGCGTGCTCCATCGTCGACCACATCATCGCTTACCATCAAGTGAGATGGTGGTCAAACGCGAGCCTATCATTAATAATAATATTTAAAAAAATGCTATGCACGATGTTACATGCTTGAGTTCAAGATAACAAGTTTTAAAAACACTTTTACACATCACGGCCGGCGTTTTCTAGTTGAGTACACTGAGAAGAAACACCGAAACAAATTCAGAGGTCAAAGTTTCTTTTAATCCTTTAACCGCCTACATCGGATAAATGCAACAAACACCCTTGCGTTTATTCCACCAGATTCATAGATCAATGACTAATCTGTCGCCTACGGAGACTGAAGAGCTAACCGAGATGGAGGACCCAGTCGGAAACACACGACCCCGGCGTATAAGACACGAAAACAATCGTTGGACCAATCCGACGCAAGCGGTTAGTGTTAAAGTCCATACAGCAAACATGTTGGTATCTAATGGTCAAAGTATATGAGTACCATGCAAATGTGTCTAGTATCTGAATGGTCTTTTAAGGAAAGAAAGTTTGAGTTGTATTCTACTAGCTAGACGGCGAGCAATGGGTGGCTCGCCATCCGACCGTCCGGTAACCGTCCGGATCGAGCCCAAGCCGTCGACGGCGCGTAGTGTTCCACGCGTGCACGCAGCAGGGTCGAAGCCTACTGGGGCCATAGGTAATGCGAAAGAGTTCCCAGGGGCCCTAGAACAATGGCATAAAAGGAACACGAGCCCGGGCGTGTCAGACTTTTATGGACAAAAAACCGAGACAAAAAACTCCCCCCAAGTGCGAGGATGACTTTCCCACCAAAAAAAAAATCTACTAGCTAGAACCTCTCTCCTTTCTCTTTATATATATATATATAATATCATTCTTACTTTAGAATGCGGCCACCGATCTATTTCCTTTAATCGTCATACATTTTATACACCACTCATTTTTAATTAGTACAAATACTTAAAGGGCTTATTAGAAAGTCTTATTAATGTTTAAGTAGTCTCAGTAAATAATATTCATAAAAGGCAAAGTTATTGGCGTTTGTTTATGTCCCAAATATTCCGAAAGTATCACTCATTTTGTGGAAATATTGTACAGAGCGGAAATATCGGCAATGAATAAATGACGACTAAAATGGAAAAACACCGGGCGTAGTACTTTCTAGTAGCAATTGTTATGATTGATTGATTTTATTATGAATTTACCAATTATGATAAATCATGGAATATTTTGGGATTTCGTTTTTTTTTACTTTTGTCTACAGAGTAACAGATACGGATAGAGCCCCATTTGTTTTTGTACTAATTAAAAAATAGGAGGTCCGCCGCACACGATGACGCCTAAAAACAATGACGGTTAAGAAAAGCGGCCACCAACCGCAAGTGTCGACCACTAACCACAAATGGCTGCTGCGTTTCTACTTGTGAAGTGAGCTTTCTGCTTGTAAAGTGAGATTTCTACTTCTGAAGTCAGATTTCTACTTGTAAAGTGAGCTTTCTACTTGTGAAGTGAGATTTCTCCTTTAAAGTGAGATTTCTACTTGTAAAGTGATATTTCTACTTGTAAAGTGAGCTTTCTACTTATGAAGTGAGATTTCTACTTGTAAAGTGAGATTTCTAAAAATAATTATCTGTTACTCTTACCAAAACCCGCTTTTCGATCAAAATTCTAATTTAATTTTTACTCGCGTGATAATAGAAAATTATCCCTAGGGAACATACTGCCGACACTTTTTTGAAGTTTAATAGATTTGTTTATATGTTTAGTATATTTTATTTTGTGAAAAGTAGATTTTTAGAAATACTCAACTTAAATCGGTTAAATTACACTAACTTGTTTTGACGTGAGTAATCATAAAATACTTGAAATAAAGTCTCGGCACTGTAACCTCTTTTTTAAGAGGTAGTCAATAATTAAAAACCTTCTCCCGCTCTAGCTGGAGTGAGAGGGAGTGTTAGACTTTTACTGAATAAAAAAACTTGCAGTGTTTCTACAGTTGTCCTTTGCAAGGGTTACGGTGACTTTGCGAGGGTTACGGTAACTTTGCGAGGGTTACGGTAACTTTGCGAGGGTTATAGTAACTTTGCGAGGGTTATGGTAACTTTTTCCAACAACCCGCATCCCTGGCAAGGAGGCACTTTGGTTCTCGTTGTCAGTAGTGAAACTTGCGACCACTTACCAACAAATTAGTAAAAAATTAGTACTTTATATAAATAATGTCAATAGGTATAATTTAAACAGATGTTCGTTGGTCGTATTATTGGTACATTACGTCTATTTAAAATTTAAATAATCATCTATCGAAAGCGTAAGCCGCATCATTATTTATTGTGTAAAAAACCTAAGCGCACACACAGACTTCATTTCATTCTATTTTATTAGAAATATAAGTCGTAATTAAAATCCGTTCGTTATCGAACAAATCGCTCTGAGCCGCAGGTCTTCTAATTAAGCTAATGGCTCTCGTTCGCCTCACGCGGAGACTACCATTCCCGCAATGCCAATATTTACCAAAGTGGTCCTTAGTTAACGTCACGTTAGCCTCATTGGTTTAGTGTTCGCTAGTGTTGTTGGTTCGATGATTCGGGTCGGGCCGTAGGGACTCGCCCGGTGTCAGTATTTCTGCTCACTTGAGGGCGTAAAAGGAAAAACAGTTTTTAGGGTACCGTACCTCAAAAGGAAAAAATCCTTTATCGGATCACTTTGTTGTCTGTCCGTCTGTCTGTCTGTCAAGACCCTTCATCTCATGAACGCGGGGAGGTATCGAGCTGAAATTAAAACCATATACTCAGGTTGGCGGTCCCTTGAAGGTGTGGAAAATCAAACTTCTGAGATAACAAAAAAAAGATAAGGTCGTTTATGTCGCAAAAAAGGCGTATTTCGACACTCTCAAGTAAAATAAAATTCATAGGATACTTCCCTTGACCTAGAATCCTAAAATTTGGCATGAAGCAAGGTTTCATAGCACAGATATAGGAAAAAATCTGAAAACTGTAAATTTGTTGTTACGTCACAAAAAAAATCTTTTATTGCGAATCGGAAAAATCTTCGTAACTCAATTCGGGAATTGAACTGTTTTCATAGGTAAGCTTGTATGGAACCCTCAATGCGCGAGTCCGATTCGCACTTGCTCGGTTTTTTTAAATAGATATATATCGACTAGTGCTTGACAGCAATCCCACCTATCGAGAAATAGTGATGCAATCGTTGTTGGTGAGGCGTACATACATACATACACACATACATATAAACTGTCGCTTTGTAATATTAATATCACCTATTCTTCCTTTTTGTATGGCCTATTGATCATTATCGGAGGATTTTCAAACTTTTTGCGCAAAACTGAGCTGAAGTCGAAGTGAATAAATTACCATCTTTTATATAATGATGATAATATGTCACTGTTTCTATTTATTTATTTTTTGGCTGCACACGATTTGGAGACCAAAGAAAAGATGGATGGATTGTGTGAAGAGTGATATGAAAGAAAAGGAAGTTAGTGATAGTATGACGAGTGACAGGGCAGAATGGAAGAAGAAAACGTGTTGCGCCGACCCCAAATAACACGGGACAAGGACAGGAAGATGATGACGATGATGACACGATTTGGGCATATAACCAATGTCAAGTTTACAAAGTATTTAGTTTTTACACATTGGTAAACACATTCTAATGAAAAGGCAGGATTGGGCATCTAATGTACCGAATCAACCAGTAGAGGTACCTAGCTAGTACTTCAATAATATTCTCAGCTTCATTTTACCGAGATCGCATCAATTTTAATGATGCCATACATTGTACAGACATCCACCAAACCGCACTGGTCCCGCGTGGTGGATTACGGCCCACTCCCTCTCTTGTAGGGGTGGCCTTAGTCCTAGCAGTGGGGTCATCATAAGGCTGATTATGCTTATGCTGATGCCATACATTGTTCAGCTGTGATAGGTACACTTGAGTTTAAAAAATTCACAATTTTTACTTCACAATATTCTCTAGCCTCCTTTGGCTAGAGAATATTGTGAAATAAAATTTGTGAATTTTTGTACTATAAAAAATCCCGGAAAAAAGAAACATAGGGACCTTAAGCATACTATTAAGCATTTATTTATTTATTTATTAAGACTTCATGCAACACAAAGGTACAAAGGCGGACTTAATGCCTTAGGCATTCTCTACCAGAGAAAACATGGTAGGTTTTTTTTTAAATTGATGTTAACTAGTGCTTGTCTGCGGTCCCATCTGATGTTAAGTAGTAATGCAATCGTAGATGGTTAGGCGCACTAATTTATTGAAAGCCTATTCACTCTAGCCTTGAAGAGACCAAAATTAAACATGGTAGGTGCATAAAAAAAAGAATAATAGGAATACCAGGGATCAAATATATGTATATATATATATATATAAAATAAACATACATAAATATTTAATATAATATAAACCTACATATATATAAATATATATTATTTATATAAGGAAAAATAAAAGGATTTTTGAGACTGCTTCGCTATTCCGCTATTTTAAATTTAGCATTCTCTAGTAGCGATTTCGATTTCGTAAGTCCGGAGTTTCTGTCCACCTTCGATTTCCCCGCGATTACGGTTCTGATTTTTAATCGGAAGTAATATCGGAGGTTGATATGCACAGTGGCTGTAAAGGCCACGAGCACCACGTACAAACAATTTCATACTTATCACGCGGTGAAACTCCGTCCCCTTTTGTTTCCTATCGATGATTTTTTCACTTGTTGTTTTGTTTTGTGTTAGGGATGTTGTGAGTTCGCGCTTAATTTATCCGAGTTTTTGTAGAGTTGACTGGCCTGTTGGTCTAGTGGTCAACGGCCTTGACTGCTACTCCGGAGGTCGCGGGTACGATTCCCACACCAGGACAAATGTTAGTCTGATGAGCACGATCATATGTTCTGTGCCTGTGTGTAATTTATCTATATATGTATGTATTTAGAAATATATAAGTATGTTCATCAGTTCTCTTGTACTCATACCACAAGCTCTGCTTAGTTTGGGACTAGATGGCGTTGTTTGAAAGTTGTGGAATATTATTATTATTTTAATAAAAACGTTGATTGTTGTTTAGCTCTTTGGCTAGTTTTTAGCAACATTAATGGACGAAGCCAAGTCAATGTAGCGTGTGTGTAGTTGGTGTAGAGGGGCTGTTATGAGGAGAAATTTCATTTTCCTATTATTATTATTCCATTTATTTATTTTTTATACATATTGTTTACATTTTTAAATATTTCTTTAAAAAACATATTAAAAAAAACATTTAAAAATATAAAAAATAGTTGTCCGCCGGTGTCGGGAACAGGGTCCAAGCTACCGGTGGTTAGGGCTCCAGAGACAGGAACCTCCTCACAACGCGAGCCGTATCGAGGAGTACTGCCTTTTGTATCAGGCCCTTGATCCAACCGCGCAACGACAGCTTCGATAGATGGTCATCGAAGCTTTTGGCTATAAGGCCATTGGCGGTCACAACATTATTATTATTATTTGACGCTTCTATTGCTGCTTCTTCCGTATCGTCCCTAATTAAATTATACTATACTATAGCAGGTGTACAGTAATGTGCTGTTATGATGAGTAATTTACTACTACACATCGGAACAGCACAACAGTTGCAAAGTACTTAGTTATTGTTGTTAACTAAACTAATTTAGAACATAAGCTCGTTCAAGCTCCTAATGTAAATGATACCCCTACTTACAGTTGCTATTTTGATTATGAAGCTAGGTGTTAGTTTACAGCTTCAAAAATTTTCATATCACATTTTTATAGCAGCATAGGTTTTTTTTTTAGTTATGAAAATCATCTCTTATGACAAATCCCGCTCTTGGGCGGGGCGAGAATTAGTGTCAGGCTTTTACTGACTAAAACCCACTCCTGTTCTTTCTTTGCCTTCGTCTTAGGGCCCCGGGTTTCACTTATAGGTACTTAGCTGATAATCACTTGACAAAATAAAAGAACGACAGACACTTGACAGACGATTTTTTTTTAAACTCTTGTTTATATATGATACTTTTGTACAAGGGCTGTACATGTACATCAAATACAAGGTACTATAGTGCTCATGGTTGGCTGCCTAGAGCAATATAAGAGCTGTACACGAGCTGTACAATGGCTTAGACAGCTATCAATAGGTTCCTTTAATTCTCTTATACAGTTAAAATATGGTTTATGACTTAATAACCGCTGTTGTTAAATGTAATAATATAGCAACAAAATTGTTTAGGCTACGTTAAATGCTACGTCGATATCAGCCTAACTGTAATCTGTAGACATATACTACTACAAATACTAGCCTGAACTGAAATTTTAATAGAACTTAAAAGAACTATTGTTCAGCCTTTGGCTACGTATAATGCTACAAGTATTAGCTGGTTAAGAAGACCAAAGTTTGTAAACGAATGCTTAATGCAATTAAGTCACACCTCTTCTAAGTAATGAGCTTAGAGAATCAAATTTTGTCCATTGGCTTTTTTATAGTGTACACTTATTCTATTATAATGTCTGAAACTTTATGTGCTTGATAATAGCTGGTTAAAAGCATTTAAGACAGCATAAACTGTAAATTTAAACAAAAATGTAATATTTCAAGCGTATTATTTTATTGGAATTGATGTAAATAAAAAAAAGTTGGGTTTCAAGTATATTATTAAATTAGTGTTAGTATAAATTTAAAAAAAAATAGATTTACGAGTGTATTATTTAATTAGAGTTAGAGTAAATAAAAAAAATAACTGCTTTAATGCGGGCAAAACTGCTGGCAAAAGCTAGTACGTAATAAAGTCGAGAATGAAATGGAATCACACATGTCGAATAGAGCGTTCCTGTGAGGGCCGGACTTTATCCCCCTCCCCCTGCAGACCCACTCTAGATCTCGTCAGAATTGCTCGAACTCACTCTAGTCTAATTAACAGACTCTGTAAACTGTACCTATTATTATAATTGCTTTTAATTTGAATAATGTTGCTTGTACGACTTCTAAAATCTTTATTACTCGAATAGGTATTGCCGTTCTTGCAGTGAAGGTAGGGAAAAATAACCGTCTGTAAATAAACGATTTTAATGTCATCGGAATATTGCAAACATCGCAAGTTTTTATAAGTCTTGTAACTCTCGATATATATGTATAAATATTTATTATTTTAAACTATTGTACCCATATTAGGAATTTCTCTAGTATTATAGGTTCGTTCATAAACATGTATAGGTACCAACCCGCACTGGGCCCGCGTGGTGGATTACGGCCCCTTCCCTCACCTAGAGAGGAGGCGTAAGTCCCAACAGTGGTAACATTATAAGGCCGACTATGCTATGCTATGCTAAATTAGTCAAACCCGCTTAAGCACAGATTAGACGGCTGACGACATGTTTCGTTATCGGGTGCAAGTCACTCTTAATTAAATACCTCTGGAATCAATATCCGAGCGATTCTTTAAACTCACAATCTTTCATAAATTCTACAATACATATTGTGAATTTGAATTTTGTAAAAGATACGTACAGTTCCAATGATATGCCAAAGCATGCTAGTATTAAACTGATTTGATGCGACAGACTAAGGAAAATTGTAAATGTAGGGATTTCAGTTTTCAGTAGTACATTTGACTATTTGAATCGTCAAATGTACTACTATAATATTGTACATAATGTTGTACATAATATTGTATATTTGACTTGTATACTAGTTTGAATACTAAATTAAAATTAAATAATTAACAACTGTAGATAGACCAATAACTAAACAAACAGTAAATGCCAATTTTAATAAAAATACTTAAATTTCGGAAGTCGATTCTAAGTAACAAATAAATAAAGCTAGAAATATCGATGTATTTTATACGGTTTTTTTAGGTAGGCAATTATTAAATGACTCTTCCGCTCTAGGGCAGAGAGCGAAGGCGTGTCAGACTTTTACTGACAATATCCACAAAATTTATCTATTTTGTGCTATAACCCACCTATGTTTTTCCGTTGCCCTTTGCGTGTTAGCACTATGGTAAAAAGTTCGCAAGCATTCGTAGCAATTTTTTTTTTCTAATATTTACCGTGATATCATGGTTTAGTTTGTTATTTTTAGAAAACCGTATTTCTGTATTACATGATAATTTTATTTACATTCTGAAATACTTGGACCTGTAATGATAGATAGATAGATATACTTTGTTGTACAACAATAATTAAATTACAATAGGAACTTAAAATTTTTGGAGTGTCACAATGGGCGGTCTTATCGCTAAAAGCGATTTTTTACAGACAACTTTTGGATGGATTTGACAGAGAAGGAGAAATATATACGCAGGTAGTTCATGGTGTACTATTTACATATATACAATACATAACTAAAAAAAATAAAATATTAACAATATATACATTTAGAAGAAAGCCGAGAAATAATGTACCTAATGTCGTTTATGAGGAAAGGTAGTGATCCTTTTACATATTTTTTTTTTTAATTGTAAGTGTTTGAGCTTGCCTTGAAATGATCAAGTTCTCAATTTCACGCCGTTTGCTCTCTAGCGAGTCAATCAAATCCCCAATCTAGTCTACGCAATCCCGCACGAAATAACTATGTGTAAGGCCTTCAGATAACTTTTCCGCGTCTGGGTATCTTGTTTAAGTGAGTTTCCATGTAGGTTTTAAACGCAGCTACGATTAAGGAGTAATTTAAATAAACCAAAAAATGGTATTTTATTAATTTAGTTTTTTTTGTTGTCACCAGGCCCTGCTAAAGATCTCTTCAGCATACCTCAATAAGAAGATTCCGAATATTCCTGACATCAAAGTGGACGGGGCCGAGGAGAAATGGTAAGTTCCTACATTGTTACTTTCCCTGTTTTACTGTCTCCGGATAATATTCTCTAGACTAAGCGTCTCCCCTCGTCGTGTATTCCGCGTACATCGACGGACTGGAACAATTTGCCTGCTGCGGTCTTTCCATCCGATTATAATTTAGGTGTCTTCAGCTAGAGTGAATAGGCTCTTAAAAAACAAGTGCGCCACACCATCAATGATTACATCACTGCTTACTATCAGGAGGGATCGCAGACAAGTACTAGTTTATATTTATTAAAAAGAATATATAACCTCTTACCAACAGATAGATTTAAAAAATGCCCGACTATTTAATGGAAACTTATCTGGAGGTAGTGAAACAGGATGAACTTTTACATGTATTTTATTTATTTACGTACCTAAAGTTTTTACGTGAATATGCTTGCGTACCTAATCGTATGTCTTCTTATTACCAGTATAGGTAATATTATTTTTATATGATATTTTATCTTCTAGAAAGGTCCACAAAAGCCATTCAGATTATTGACATAATGGGGACTAGACATGATCATCGATAATGATTGTCGCAAAGATCAAAATATATATGATATTGATAGGCGACTTATTAGTCACGTTTTTAAGGTTTTTGTACATTCACAATCATTAAGTACTGAGCCCTTAACGCGATCCATTTGACGACCTAAACTGAAACGTTAAAGGGATGGAGATACAAAGGGTAGCTAGCAAGAGCCGAGCTTAAATTCATGTAGTGTGGGCCGACTCCAGAGGAGCGGAGCACAAGCGACACTATTCGAATTTGAACTCGGCTCGTGCTTAGCTCTTTTGCGTAAACCCACCATAACATGACATGATAGGTCCCTGGTAGAATTTCGCATGTTTAGAACCCATATCGTTTTGACCGTCACGTCAAAAAAGTAAAAGCCAGACAAATAAGAAAATCATACTTTCTTATTAGGTTTATTAGCGTTTAAGTATGTCATGTTGTCGTGTCCGTGGCATCCTGGTCATATTTTTCTTTGTCTTCCATGACTGTGGCGATCAAAATTATATGGGATTATAAACATGCAACTCACTTAAACTGTAGTGACTAGGGATGTGCACTCCAAATGTCTGCTGCAGTACCCAGAGAGTCTGGTGTGTATAAAAAAAAACTCCAGACAGCAATATTTTATACTTACATTGTAAAACTCGTATACTTTTTGGTACACCAAGTAGTGTACCAAAACAATTCAATTATTTTCCTCAGTCAGAGATTAAGCTTTGCTATACAACGTAGCAATGCCGCCTGTCTTTTGGGCACACTTCCAGTCGACAGCGATGCGGAGGAATTTTTTGTCGCCGTATTTTATTTAGGAATTATTTGTTGCCTTTAGTGTATCTATAGTTTAAATTAGCTAAGTGCTTATATTTTTTTTGTTTAAGTATTTAATTAGTTACAAAACAAATCATCTATTTATATAAAAACATTTTTTTTCTGTCTTTTTCGAGCCTATTTTTGCTCAAAACTTTAAAAATATATTCAATTGACCTGCCTACGTGCTTATAAGTTTTACTTTTCCTACGATCTCCTTAGATATTATAATCAGTGCCGTAACCAGGGCGATGCCAGTGGTGTTCAGGTCCCGCGCGCAGTTCCTGGAGGGGTGCAACATTTTTATATTTTATATTTTAAAAAAAAACTTTTCTGTCTTGAGGTGCCGTTGTAGAAGCTCAAAAACATAAAAGGCAAGTTACGGTACTGATTACAATACCTACTAAAACACCCAGATATCATACAAATGTTTGTTTGCGGAAGTCGAACGCGCAACGCTTAGCAAGCCCATAGCGCATAGCTAACCGCTCAGCTGCTAGGCGAACATTGCATTGCTAACAAATGCGAATGTATGCTGTTATTGTACATATATGTGCGACGCGACAATGCGCTTTTATAGAAGATCCTTGTTTGTTGGAATAGTTCTACAGATAATATAGACATTATATTATTACTATTATTATTATTAAAATAAACTTATTTATCGGGAGAACCATTCCTGTAAAACGCTTTGTCGCATTGCTAAGTCATGCTTGTTAGCTTGTGCCTAATATATCTACGAGTATATAAAGATAACTGGATTTATTTTACATATATTGTATAAGCAGCAATCATGACAGAATAGTTTTCATTAACCCATATATAAAGCGCTTCGGTTATAGAATCTATCGGTCTAGGTTGAGCTAACACAATGAAATATTAAAGAACTACTCTCTTAAAAAAAAGTGTGATTCCTCTGGCATAAAAGTTATATTATATTATAGTATTATATTATTATCTAATTACTTGTTTTTTATAGGCTAAATATTTATCATACTCTCGCATACATTTTGTTTGTCTCTCTCATAAAATGTATCAATAATATCATTTACCAGTAGCGATTCTGATCGATTTTTTTTTTGTTTCATAATCGTGATTTATTAATAAATATCTTAAAGTATAACATAGATGAACTAGATATTCATCTTATGAAGGGTTTTAATAATAAAAAGTATTTTTATGTGAAAAAAATCTAAACAGTTTTGTAGGGTCACTTACTAAAAATCTGACGCAAATCGAAACATATCAAAATCTATTCAAGTCATTTTGAACCCCGATCCCACAATATTCACTTATAAATAGGTATGGTAAATAAGTACAAGTTTAACTCATACCATTGTAAATTTCACTTCTGATGGTATGAGTAACACTTGTTCAAAGTTTTTGCGATTGATAAAATCGGAACAAAAAAAAACCATATATTCGGCTCACATTTTCTCCGCATTGGCAAGTTATTTCCATTTTCCACTAGATAAATGTTGTGTGATAACCAGATTTATTTAAATTTGTATTAATTAAATTAGCGTAGATCTAACGGTTAGGTTAAAATTTAAACCGAATATTCTCAATCAGTATAGTCATGTCAATCACCAACATTGACATGAAAGTCTATTATGGCTCGTAATGTCATCTTTTAGATTTCAGATACGAACCGTAACCTATAAATATTTCGTACGACGGAAGTGTTAGATGTCAATGTCATAGATATGTAGCAACCGTTGAAGAAATGTTTTTTCGGCCGCTTGAATAAGGTCTTGAATGGAAATCTATCGGGTGGAATCAAGATTCGCGCCTTTAAGGTCATGTCGATATAGATGTAGTGTAGGCGTCCTGAATAGGCGAGTTGAGTACACTGCTGACAGCATATCAAAGTGTCGCTTTCTATATGTTGAGAATATGGAAAGAGCTTATGGAATATTTTACAGTAGCTATTGTGGTAATGTGTCAAGGACAAGGGATTAATCCCAAATACAAGTGAAATCTAGAGAAAACCTATAGGCCTGTAGTGATAGAAGAGTTCAGCGGAATGATAGCCCAGGGTAGACCCTGGGCCATCATTTCGGGCTAACCATTATGGCAATTAGTGAATCCAATCCCGCATCAAAATTGCAATCCCACAGGCCTGCGAGATTGAAATAAGCAATCTCGCGGATCCCACGGGAATCGTAAAATTGGGATTTTTAAATATTTTATTTTGAATTAAGATTTTTACAAAAAAAAACTGGGCAAGTGCGAGTCGGACTTGCATACTGAGGGCTCCGTACAAACTAGCTTATGTAAATATTTCAATTCTCGAATCTAGTCTCGAGGATTTTATCGAATAGAAAAAAGTTTTTTTTTTTTTTGTCACGCAACTACAAATTTTCAGGTTTATTAAGTATAAGACCTTGCTTCATGCAAAATTTCAGTGTTCTAGGTCAATGGGAACATTGGAACAAGGAACAAGGAAATTAAAATTCATTGGGTACTCCCAATGAATTTCAATTTCCTTATTAGTGTAAAATTTACGATTTTTGTGACATAAAAGGCACTATCGTTTTTGTGTTCATTAACTTAAAAGTTTAATGTTTTCACACCTTCAAGGGACGGCAGACCTGAGTATATAGTTTTAATTTCAACTCGATACCTCCACGCCTTCTCGAAATAAGGGATCTTGACAGACAGACATACGGACGGACAACAAAGTGATAGGATCATTTTGTTGTAAGGGTTCCGTTTTTCCTTTTGAGGTACGGAACCCTAAAAAACAGTCAATTGCGAGGCGGACTTGCGCACCAAGGGTTTCATATAAACTCACCTGTGTGAATAGTTCTATTTCCGAATCAAGTCGAAGATTTTTACAAATCAAGAAAAAAAAAATTAACATGTGGACAGCAAAGTGAACCTACATGGGTTCCGTTTTACTGATTGAGATAATATGAAACCCTAAAAATGAATGAAACGCAAATTAACTTCAAAATGATTTATATTATTATTAACTAGAGTTATTACTAATTTTTAATTAACAATTGAATATAATTATGTTTTTATGTATAAATAATCAGGAGGTATCCCAAGTCATAGAGTACATAAACGGACATAACGTTCTGTTCCACATGCAATACAGGACTCGCGCAACATAAAATAGAAATTCATTTAGCTGTAAGGTCAAAATAGACAACATAATTATTTTCTATACAAATTCAATAGAAAAGCCTCGAGTTCCTTGTTAAGTTCTTACTAATGAGGTTGTGCTGGGTCTAATAAATAAACAGAACGGCGCGTCGCGGCGTCTAAACCCAATTTCCTTATAAAAAAAAAATTCAATTCCGCAGACGTGCAGGATCCCGCATTTCTGATCCCGCAAATGCAGGATTGGATTCCCTAATGACAATAAGATTGATATAGTGGTGGTGGACAAAATCAAGAGGCGTGCAATTATTGTTGATATTACCGCGCCATATAACTAAATCAAGCCGAGAAAGATAAGCAAATTAACTATCTTGATTTGGCCCGAGATGTGGAAGATATATGGGACCACTACTCAACGATCATTGTATTGTTAATTCTGTCAGCTAATTTTAGCTTAGTCTTAATAACCGCAAGGCTTAATCAAGTTCTCGCTAGGAAGTTAGATCAGTAAGCGGGACCACTGGGCACTGCTTGTATTGATAGGAGACTCGTTTCTCTGAAGTACTAGTCCCCTGAGTTGGTTTCGGTGTTTCTCCCCTGAGTTTTTTTCTGTGTTTCTTCCCGGGTTGTCAGCTAGGATACACCAGCTTTATCTAGTTTAAAATAACAAAAAAAATGACGTGTAAAAGTGTTTTTAAAAAACCTATTTGCAAAATAAATATCATTAATCATTTATCACTAACCTTCCGTAGATTGGACTCTGTTGCCGATACTTGTAGGTATTTATATTATTTAAATGTTTAAAATGTGTAGAAAAGACGAAAAAACGAAAATTTTAAATAATCACTACCCTATGATATCTTAAAGTTTCCTCACCACTTGATACGATTTTCTCATTAACCTGGACGTATATGCTTAACCTGATGCCCTTTTCTTATTAGCCTGGTTACCTCTTTTTCATGCACTAATTGTTTTTGTTAAAATTACTAGAGCATACAATGTATTTATATGAAGGGCTTTATTAGCTTTTTATCACAAAATTCTGGATGAGGGAACCATCCCTAGGTCGGGCAAGAAGACCACCTATTTCTAATCATTTTACGTACGTGTTTTAGTTTATAATAGAATAGAATAAACTTATTTTTACACAAAAAAAGTAACACAACTTATACATAAAATATCGAATTATCGCTTAATTCGCAAATTCGCAAACTTTTTAAGGGAGTCATTTTAATATTTTAAACCATTATTTATTTATTTATTTATTTATATAGGCACACCAACGACTCGTTTACAATTTGTATTCAATAATATAATAATAATTAGTATGAGGTGATCCTGTGTAAAAAAGTCACTTACAGGTATGCACAACATTCACAAAAGTCTAACTAATTAAATAGGTGACAAACCGTTAAACAATGAACACATAAAATAACAGAAATTAAAAACCTTATGTCCAAACTTTAAAATAAATAAATAATAATAATACTAAAATAACATTATTCTCAATTTAAAATTAAAATCAAATTACATTATTAACATATCAATCAATCACATTATTATTAAAATTAAATTACATAAAACAAAAAACAAACAATTATATAGATTAATCAAAATATCAAGTGTAAAATTAAAATTTTTATAATGTTAAAAAATAATAAATTAAGTTAAAGTAAAAGTAAAAGTAAAAGTAGGCGGCTGATCACAGGTCAATTTAAATGATTTTGGCTCTAAATCTTGGCAGACTATCAAAAAAGACGTCAATGCTGCTGTCGACAGAGCAGGCCTTGTTATAGAAGGTCAACATTCTATTTAGAGGGGCGTGCCGACCCAGGTTGGTTCGGCATGGCTTAGTGGCAAACGTTCTATTGGCACGCTTGGTCCGAAGGTGCGAATGACGAGGACGTCTATGTTGACTCTACTTAGTAGGTCTGGCGTTGACGATGTCCCGTTAATAGTTTTGTAAAGTGTCAATAGGTCGTTGAGAACCCTTCGTTGCTTCAATGAGTCTAATTTGAAGTAACTTAGTCGTTCTTCGTAATTGGCTCGGTAAGGGCATTTTTGATCTTTAAATCGCAGGTACCTAGTGAACTTTTTTTGAACGCGTTCAATACGGTCTATGTAAACATTATAGGTTGGGCTCCAGACGGGAGACGCATACTCCACCAGACTGCGCACAAAGGTATTATATAATACTTTCAAAGCCGAGGTTCCCTGAAATTCTTTACCGATTCTATTAATGAACCCCACCATTTTCATAGCTTTTCCAACGATATTATTGATGTGCGCGGTAAAAGAAAGATCGCTGCTAAGCACTACTCCTAGATCCCGTATGTTTGTGACTTTTTGCAATAATGTTATCAATCAATTATCAACTCAAACATAGCGTCAAACATGGCTCATAGCATAAAAAATAACAATATCATATCTGTGTATTTGGGAAGTTATGCGTCACATCGGTGCAAAATGACCAGCGCTCAGCCAAATGTTAGGATTTGTGTACAAGACAGAGCCACAGCGCGCGATTTTCAGCGCCAGCCGTCGTCGATGGTAAGACTAAGTAAGGAATAAGTATGTAGGTTGGTGTTGGTGTTTTCAGTGAATTACATATTTTTTATAATAACAAAGAGTTGTGTACTAAAACAAATCAATTTATTGCCCTTCCACAATCAAACACGCGAACTTGGTCATAAATAAGAACCCCAGTAACCCTAATTTATGCGCCTAACGTTTAAATCCTTTAATTCATATTTAGAAATTTATAATTTTCAGAATGGAATTAAACAATGTCATTGTAATTTACATTTTGTAAGCTTAACATGAAAGTCTAAATTAGAACAACGGTAACTGTAGGTTAATTTATATTACATGCCAAAACTGTGCTCAAAATCACCATAATTATCTGCATACCTATTTTGCGGTTGCCACTGCATCATCATTATTTCAGCCGATAGACGTCCACTGTTGGCCATAGCCCCCCCAAGTGTCGCCATAACGACCGTTCCTATGCGTCTCGCATCCATTGGACACCCACGACCCTTACCAGGGCCAGTCTACCTTGCATAAATAACTTTAATGGAATATCTAAAATTCTACGAATATTCAGATGATAAATTTGAAACTTCATTGTTATTCAAAGATTTACAGCATTTTATTTCAAACTAGCTAACCCGGCGATCTTCGTACCGTCTAACTGACAACCATGAAACAAAGCCTAAGTAATATTATATATCAAGTAACCCACAATGTTAATGTATAAAAGTTATCTACATCGATTTCGTACATTTTACATGATGCGCGCACAATTATAAACTTCTACAGATTTATTACATGTATAGAAGATCAACCATTTTTTAATCAGGCACTTTTTAAATGTCAAAAATTCAGTCAGTTACTTACCATCATTACACAATTCAAAGTGTAGATATCTGTGGAGAAGACAGTTTTTATGTTTATTATTTTTCTTTGCTAGTACATACTAGTGCCATCTATTAAACACTGGCTTCATCAACTGCACGTGATGCTACGTCATCATTAGACTGCATACACTAGGCGAATTTTTCCGAGCGTTTACACAAGTAGACGATAAAACGCAATCTCGCTCTCATGCCATGTCCTAGGTGAAGCTGATTATCAGTGATATTTTTAGAATCCTTACATTTTTCAAAGATTCAAAGCATTTTATATCAAATAAACCATTTACAGGCACTTTTGAAATGTCAAGAAGTCAGTTAGAAAAAATGATGCTAATTGCACATTCCAAAGCATAGATCTCTATGGAGAAGAATGTGCAAGAAACTCCATGGACACTCTTTTCTATCATGTTTTGTTATAACAAATATTTCTGTTACATGTTTCTCGTTGCACTAATATAATTAAAAATTACAAAATTGGTAAAAACAACAAAACATACAAAATATGCTTTTGTACTTTGTGTTGCATAAAGATTACATAAATAACGCTCGTAAAAAGTACCTAGTGCGTAAGGCGTCAATAAATTGTAAATCTTTGATGCGATGCAAGTTTACGTCATCGATGTTAGTTCGGCCACTTTTTCCTAGATGGCGCTAGCATGGCCTTTCGTAGCCTTTTCGTAGCAAGTGCTACGAAATCTCGTAGCATGCTTACTGCATTGAGTTTAAACATTGTTTAAGTTTTTTTTTAATGATATAACTAGTGCTTGACTGCCCACCTGATGATAAGCTGTGATGCAATCGTTGATGATGAAGAGCATTCGTTTATTAATATCCTTGAAGAAACTTAAATTATAATCGGACGGAAGGATCGTAGCAGGAAATTGTTCCAATCCTTTGATGTACAAAGGATAAACAACGAGGCGAAATGCTTTTCCCGATTGGTAAATGAATTGTGGTTAGACCAGAAAAAAAAAAGATAAAACACCAACTTTTTAAATTTCTTGAATTTACTTATAAATTGCTGATACTTTTAAAACTATAAAATACTTTAACATTTTGGGTTTTCTTTAAAATGTGTGATAAAGTAGTACATTATCTATTTTTTCCGACAAAAAGTTATCAAACGTTTAAGCTACATATTCTAATGTCGAATATTCTAGATTATCAAACAAAGCGGTCCTTCACCCGAGATGACATCGTCTTGTACTCCCAACCGAAGATTCCCGATCGAGCCGAGGTCACCGGCCGACCGTGACCGACCGGACCGGACTCGGTTCAGGGCCGATCAAATAACGATACTCTATACTTCTCTTTTGGATATCACGCCCTTAAGAAAAATGTTGATTGAGTGAATGTTATACATTAATTAAGCCGCCAGAACTAATTCTTTTGTAATTTGCTAGAAGCTTGAATAAAGAACATTGTTTAACCCTACTCCAATGACAGAATTTGACACTTTATAAAGTACCGATCCTAGTAATTATTAAGTTTAATCAGTTTTTATATAAAAATCAATTGCTGTTCTTTAGTCTGCCCGACTTTAATTTAACTTTTTTTGTTTTATTCGCTCTAATACTTACAGGAAGTAAAAAAGAGAAGACCCAAGTTCAAATTTAGTAATTTTAAATTGAAATGGCCCCTTTAAGGGGCCGCGTAGTTCCACGCGCTCAAACCGTAGGGGCCCAGCAAGGCCAAAACCGACTGAGGCCATGAGTTGACTTTTGAAAGGAAAACCTGTGGACCTAGAACGCAACGGGCAACTGACAGAACATAGGCGTGGTTTTAGTCTGTAAAAGTCTGACATGCCCTTGCACCCCGCCCTATAGTGGTAAAAGTTATTAGATGATTTCCCCCCTTCAAAAAAATGCATTCCCATTTTTTAACTCGTCACATTGTCAAACTAACTTCTATAACAGAAAATACTGGTATATATAATCAGACAGACAACAAATTAGTTTCAATTAACATTTCATTTGAAACTCAGACGAGAGAAAATAGAGAACACGTTGGATACAGTTGCAAAAGGATGCAAAGAGAAGCGCAGCAAAATGTATTCGAGTATTCGACGCGATTTTAAATATCCGCTCTTCACGATCGTCGATTACAACTTGTGGAGAATGACGTCAACATTCAGTTGAACTGGAGAATACTGTATAGAAAATTGAAGACTAGTTTGTGTGAGCTCTCGCTACGAAAGTTAGTTTGAAGTGAGCATTGTAGTGTAAAATCTAAACTCGGTAAGCCATTTGTCTCATGTGTAACCTTCTAATATTTATAATAATCTCGTATCACAGTGTTTGTTATTGAACTTCTCAGAAATGACGTTTGACTGATGTTTATCAATTTTTTAAATATTTTTTAGGTCTGAGAATATGAGTCCCTCCCCAATTTTTTTCTTTTATAATTTATGTGGCAGAACAATGTCCGCCGTATCAGCAAGTAATTTAAATTTTTACTCCAAGTATAAATAAGTTTCTCCAAAATTTAATAATTACATCTTTGAATAAATGGGCCACACTTACATATTGAAACAGATAAGTATACAAAGACAAACCTTTTGAAAAAAAAAATGGGTTTTTGTTCTGAAACTCACTGACCCCCGTCTTTAGTTACTGCTCCGTTTCTGTGTATCATAGCGTGATGTTGTACTTTAATAAATATTTTTCATTAATCTGGTTATTCCATACTGAGAGCAAAGTCGCGTGAAAATCGGTTATTGCAAACACGAATTCACGAATCGAAGTCAGGTAAAAAGCAGCCTAATTATTTTCTTAGGGGACTAGCTTACTCGTGCCAAATTCAGTTTACTTAAACTGAATTTGGCACGAGTTTAAGTAGTAGTTTAACCGTGAAAGTGAATCAGACAGAGTTACTTCCACATTTACAATATTAGTTTTTTTTAAGGTGGTAAATCGTCCAATGACTTCTCCCGATTTAAGGTGGGGCGTGAGGGCATGCCAGACTTTTACTGACTAAAACCCCCAGGGTTCATTTTCACTTAACACATGACCCCAGTAGACTTCGAACCTGCTGGGCCCCTACCATTTGCTGACATCTCCGTGAGGTGTGCGTTGCACACAGCGAGCCGTCAACGACTTGGGCTCGGTCCGGACGGTTACTGGACAAACGGACTGCGTGCTACCCATTGCTCGCCGTTCAAAACCCTACGACGGTGGCTGAAAATCGGGATCGGGATCCCGATTTTCTGATTTGCCCCGGCTGGGGCATGAGGGCCGATCCCTCGCAAGTACCGCAGCCTCCTTTGCTAGCGTTACTGCTTCGCTGAAGGAGACGGCCGCCTGCCATTCCTCCTCACTCCAGACCATGGCCTCTACCAGGGCCAGGCGCGAGAACATACATACGGTATACATACGGTAGAGGTGTGTCCTGCTTGGGCAGAGCACCGCCGTGTGTAGGCAAATAATATGCGCTACCAATTTATTGAGTCGATAACTCATTACATCGGTATTGATATCTACACTGCCACCCACCAACACTCTAGTGACGTAATCAAGATTTGTCAAAATAGGTACTTTAACCGACTTCAAAAAGAAGGTTCTATGTTTGCCTGAATGTATTTTTTTTTCATTCTAAATTATATATTGGTTATTTTGGGATAAAAAAAACAAATACTTATAATTTAAAAAAAAAAAACTGGGCAAGTGCGAGTCGGACTCGCGCACTGAGGATTCCGTACAAACTTACCTATGTAAATAGTTCAACTCCCAAATGGAGCCTCGAAGATTTTTCCAAATTGCGAAAATGATTTTTTTGTGACGTAGCTAACAAAAATTTTACTGTTTTCAGATTTATTTCTATACCTGTACTACAAGACCTTGCTTTATGCCACATTTTTTTTCACAAGTATTTGGGTCAACGGGAAGTGCCCTATGAATTTTAATTCCTTTGTGAGTGTCGATATATACGTATTTTGCGACATAGACGGCCGTATTTTTTTTTCGTTAACTTGAAAGTTAGGTTTTTTCACAGCTTCAAGGAACCGCAGATTTGAATGTATGGTTTTAATTTGAACTGGATGCCTCCACGCGCTTCCGAGATAGAGAGGCTTGACAGACAAACAGACAGACTGACGGACAATAAAGCACTCCTATAAGTGTTCAGTTTTTTCCTTTTGAGATACAGAACCCTAAAAATGGCTGAATTCGATCATGTGGCTGATTCCGAACATACTACTTTTAACATGTGTGTAATTATGTTACTTATTGTACACCCGTTATAATAAGTAAAGATAGTAAAGTAAGTATTAAAACCGTCAAACCATATTTTTTTTTCACGAACTTGTAGTCCATTCTAAGATTGTTTGGTAGATATCGCTGTCAGCGATAAGATTGTACCCATAGATTTAAGATTCTGTAAAATTGTTACTATTTTAGTGTACTTACAATACAATTTATTCTATGCTGTTCTATTGATATGAAGCGATGTTTCAGTCGGTTGTCCTTTGAAATCACAGGAACACTTTCGCAAGAAGTTGGTAGATTCATCACACTCTTAACTTGTTGTATTCGTGTTTTTTTTCTCAATATCATTCTTTATTTGTATGTATGTATCTAAGTATATATTTATTATTGTTCTTATTTCCTCTCTGTCAGTCTTCTATTAAGTTGAACCTGCCATGTTTTGTCTCTGCAGCACCCTAAGGTCGACTGGTAGAAAATGCCTAAAACATTAAGTCCAATTTTGTACAATGTTTCATTAGTGCATAAAGTTTTAAATAAATAAATATTTCAAAATTAAGATTGAAACCTGTGTAATGAATATTTACACAGGTTGTACGAAACGTCGGTATATTTCCTTTCGTGCAATGTTCCAAAAAGCGAATCCTGAGGGAACTGGCTTGTTTTATGTCATCAAAGGATTGGTGTGTTAACCAAAAAACATTCCATAATTATATTACGTCACGAATAACATGCGATTGCTAATGATTAAAGCATGTTTCAGTTAAATTATGTTTCAGTTAAATTAGTGAATTATAGTATCACTAGCCTATTCGAAGACATGTGACATCCACCAAACCGCACTGGGCCCGCGTGGTGGTTTATGGCCCATACCCTCTCGTAGAGAGGAGGCCTGAGTCCCAACAGTGGGAATATTATAAGGCCGACTATGCTAAGCTATCACTAGCATTTTCCCCCGACTTTGCTCCTGCATTCTGTTTACTAGAAATCACGATTTTTCGGGATATCTAATAAATAGGCATGATACAGCTTCCTCTCAGTAAAAGTAAGTTTCCTCCTATACATTATGTACCTCGTCCATATATGTAAAAAAAAGTTTCATAGATGAGTTATTTACTTATTTAGTTGTTTATTTACTTAACTGTTTATTTATTTATTTAATTGTTCATTTGTTTATTTATACACACAAACACTTAAAATCGAAAAAACAAATACAGATAGACGAGTTCAAAGGTCCTGCTTATTTCTAACGTAATTTCTTCCAACAGACCTGCGACAGGAGAGTTAGATGAGAGATGTAGACGCAGTGTTTATTAATAAATTAGAGATTTTTTTTTATAAGATTATCTTAGAGATTTATCTTAGTATCCAGAAAAATACAAAATCCAGAACCTTTTGGACCAACTGGATTCTAATTTTTTTTAATGAATTGATTAATGTTATTAGGTAACTACTTTTTTGCCAATAAATTATACATTTTGATGCAAGTGGGCAAAGATGTCCATTGCAGCCGAGGCGATTTATACGTTTGAGCCGAGGCGAGGTGGTTTAAGAGCCGAGAAACTAGTATGACAATTGCTTAACTCATTTTCTCGAAAATAATAAGTAAAATTTCTGAAAAACAATGTTTGGTAACATTATTATGGGAAATAATACTACGCGCCGTCAACAACTTAGGTCCGATCGTGAAAGTTACCGGACGGCCGGACCTTTTTTTTAATTTATTTACATCTTTCTTCCATACTAGAAGCGGCAAGAAATATGTAACCAGGGTGTTTGTAATAAAAGCTTTGAAATGAGCAATTTGCTTCACCTTTCTGATTGACCAACTTCTATAGAATTCGTAAATGGTGTAATTGAAATAGTATATTTATTTAAAATAAACCAGTTTGAGTTTGAAAATAGTTTCTACCAAGACTAAGAGTAAGGGTAGAGTAAGTTTTGCCAAACAAGACCAGACGCAAACACAATCTTAGAAATTCCGAGGCGAGCTTTGACTTGTGAATAAATCTCGGTAAAATCTTAATAAGTCATTCATTTATGAATAATATTACAAAATATATTCGGAAATAATCATGACTGGCCTGTTGGTCTCGTAGTTAGTGGCCCTGACTGCTATGCCGGAGGCTGTGGGTTCGATTCCTACCCAGGACAAATGTTTATGTGATGAACACAATCATTTGTTCTGTATCTGGGTTTAATTTATCTATAATATGTATATATTAAAAATATTAAAGTATGTTTGTCAGTTGTCTAGTATTCATAACACAAGCTCTGCTTAGCTTGGGATTAGACGGCGTTGTGTGATATTTATGTGAATCATCATCATCTTCTTGGCCTTGTCTGTTGTTATTTGGGGTCGGCGCAACACGTTTTTTTCTTCCATTCCGCCCTGTCACTCGTCATGCTATCACTAACTTCCTTTCCTTTTTTTGAATATTATTATTAATAATAAAGTTTTTAAAATAAAAATTACAAATAGTAGACACCTATCTGTAAATATAAGAGACAAAGTCCTGGCTCACCGACTCATCAACTCCCCGCCCAAACCCTCGAACCTAGAACAATGAAAATTTTCTTTACTTTCTTCTATTTTACCAACTAAAGAAAAATCAAAAGGTATTTCTAATTTCCGATTTTACTTACAACCTCTTTCATTCCATTCCAAACCTTGGCGATTACCGTTCTTACTCGATTAAATAAAATAAAAACAGATGAACTTTTTAAAAATGCACCCCATCTATTTAAATCCAGTGGACCTGTCAATCTTTAACTGAGCATTTCTTTTTTAATGGATTCCCGTAATTGGATGGCCAGTTTTATTTAATTGAAAATAGTTAATTTGTAGGGTTCCGTGCCCAAATGGTATAAACGGGGCCCTATTACTAAGACTCCACTGCCCGTTTGTCTGACACCAGGCTGTATCTCATGAACTGTGACAATTGAAATTTTCACAGGTGATGTATTTCTGTTGCCGCTTTAACACACATAGGTACTAAAAACAGAACAAATCTTTGTCTATCTTATGAATCACTTCATATTTCAACTCTTTTTTTTTTTTTTTTTTAATTCGCTATAAACTAGTGCTTGACTGCGATCCCACCTGATGGTAAGCAGTGATGCAATCATTGAATGTGAGGCGCACTAGTTTATTAAGAGCCTATTCACTCTAGCCTTGAAGGCACCTATTTCAACTCGTCGAATTTCGACTCCACTCTCAGTCCAAATAAATGAGCACCCTTGATGGCCAGATCTTCTTATTTCATTTTTAATAGTTCTTGGGTAAATTAATACGAAATAATTTTAACTAACATTTTTACGTAATTTTTCGTGTCGATAAGACAAACAGTAAAAAATATGTACAAATATTTAGTGACACTTTGTGACACTACATGCAAAAATGGAGGCGTAAGAACAGAACCCTTCATCCGCTAGTCTGAATCGCACTTGGAAGGTTTTAAAAAAAATGCTTAGTCTACTGTTTTACTGTTTGAATTCAGTCAAGCATCAGTCTTTCAGGGGTATTTGCCGTTAGTTGTTTTAGAATTCTAACTAGCAGCTAGAAGGCCAGACTATTCATTACACATTACGCTTAAAAATTCATTGGTTCCGGTTTCATAAGCAATCGGACACGCCACATTGAATGGTATACGATGGCTCGTCCACTGTACACACAATGGTGGCCAGCCGTTTATTATTCAGCTGTTTTTGGCCTGTCGGTGGCTTGCAGCCGTGTGCCTAATTTAAGCCTAACCACGGGGAGGTTCGAAGAATTTACATAAACTGTTCGGTTTTGTTGTGGGATAGGAAAATAGTCATTGGCTATCGTTTTGACGTATATTTTGTACTAAGCTTTACGTCCTAGCAGGACGTAAACCCATTGGGGTTCTACAAAAGAGAAGTCTGGGGCCTTGGAAAGAAGGCAAAGAAGGAACATGAAAGTGTGTTTTAGTCAGTAAAAGTCTGACACTGTCTCGGGGGCGGAGCCTAGAGCGAGAGCAGTCATTGGATGATTTCCCATCTAAAATAAAAGCTTTACATAAATATCTTGATTCAGAAGTTATGTTTATACGCTTCAATATTGCTTTCATACACCCAAAACAGACAAAGGAAAAATAAGAAAATAATTTGAAAAACATCTGTTTAAAAACACTGTTCACACGCACTTAATTGTATTTTGTAAAACGTGTAAAACTATAAACAGACATTCTATTTTTCTGTTCCATCTTGTTTCATGAAAATAACTGCGCTTGGTGTTGTGCGAATATGATATAACACTAACACCAAAGAAATTACATTAGCAAAGGTTTGTTTACTTTCAAAGGAAAATTATGCTAAAGCAAAAACGGTTAGCTTGAAAGAAAATATTACATTTGTAAGCTTTGTTTAACGTAGTTAATTTAACATCTGATATTATAAAGGTAAAAATTTGCGAAAATTTCTGCTAACTCTCGGGCGAGAGCCGCTGGCTGAAGCTAAATGATATATTATATTTATATATATATTACAAGCTAAGCAGAGTTTGTGTTATGAGTATTAGACAGCTGATAAACATACTTATATATTTCTAAATATATATACCTACATATTATAGATAAATTACACCCAGACACAGAACAAATGATCCTGCTCATCACACAAACATTTGTCCTGGGTGGGAATCGAAGCCACGACCTCTGGCATAGCAGTCAGGGCCACTAACTACCAAACCAACAGACCAGTCAAAAATAATAATAATATTAATTATTTCACTAATAGGTTTTATAAAACACTTTTAAAGTCTTTTTTTTTCTTCAGTTTAAACTAGACGAGGTCGATGTTTCCTAGCTGACTACCCTGAGAAGAAACACCGAAATAAACTCAGGGGTCATAGCATAATAGCATAGCATAAGCAGCCTTTCAATGTCCTAGTGGAGAGAATGGGCCGTAATCCACCACGCGGGCCCAGTGCGGTTTGATAAATGCCACATATCTTCGAATTTTTGGTTCATCATCAGGAAATCATCGTGAGGAAACCGGCATGTCCTACATGCCGGTTTCCTCACCATGTTATCCTTCACCGTTTTGAGAGCAGTGGTGATGAAATGAATTACACAAAGTAATGCATTTGGCTGGATATGAACACGCGACGGCCACCACTCTCAGCTCAGCTCGGCTCAGTCAGGGGTCAAAATCCTTTGACCGCTTGGGTCAGATTGGTCCGACGAGTGTTTTCGTGTCCTATGCGCCAGGGTCGTGTGTTTGCAACTAGGTATTCCATCTCATTTAGCTCTTCAATCCCCATAGGTGACAGAAGAGCTGACGAGATGGAGTATTTGGTCGTGGATGTGCGACCCTTGCGGAATCAACGCTAGGTTAAAAGGTTCAAGAACATACAGCAAATATGTAATGGTCAAATCACATGAAAACCATGCAGATTAATGTCTGAGATGGTATTTTGAGGGGAGAACCATACAAAGAGTGGACCCATCCAGTCAGTGCAGCCAGTATTGAACATAGTTTTTTTTTTTACAAAAATAAAATACAACCGACTTCAATGTAAAAAAACACTGAAAAGTGCAGAATAGCTTTAATTTAATTTAATTTAAAAAAAAAGATATTTTACACTTTTTAGTTATGGTACCACCACTGAAAAGTATCCCTCAGCCAAAATTAAATACCTTATTGCCAGAGTGCATCTCATGAAAATTCTAATAATCCCAAACACGGTTAGATTACTCTACTTTCAGTCAGTCATCGACTACACGTATAAACAAAGCAATTTTACTTGTTACGACGGTTCTGCTGTGATCCAATGAAGAGTTCTGTTTCATATCTTCGAAGTTCATGATCAGATCATAACAATATTTCTATGGAACCAATTCGGAAGCATAAACTTGCAATAAAAAAAAAAATTTCAAAATCGGTCCACAATTGAACGAGAAATCGGTGAACATACGTAAAAAAAAACATACATTCAGCCGAACATAGAACCTTCTCCTTTTTGAAGTCGGTTAAAAAAGTACAATAACGCATATTCCTTACAAAAGTTTATGTCTTCACAAATTCAAGTTCAGGTGGCAAAGTGGAATGTTTCAAAGTGCTAACTTTAACTGAATGCGCGGGACTCAAGCGACACTAGTTAGAATTACACTCGGCTCGTTTGCATCGCTCAGCAAAACTTGAAATCATAAGTCGTTATATAAAGGAGCATTTGGTTAATAAAGTAACATTGTTCGTATATTAATTCAGGGGCGTCGACTCCGTGGGTGCTCGGGGGCTCGAGCACCAATGAGAAATAAACAGTGGGTGCAGAGCACCCCTGAGAATAGACATCAAGAAACAGATCGTCTTTTAGGGATGGGCGTTTTTTTATTACCCGACGACGCGTTTGCGCAGTGGTTTAGAGCGCTGGTTCAGACGCAAGGGTCACGGGTTCGATTTCTGCACCAACACAAATGTTTGTTGATGAAACAGATATTTGTGTTGGGCCTGGGTGTTTGTGGTACCTTCGTTGTTCCTGGTTTCCATAATACAAGGAAAACCCTTAGTCTGAGACCAGGACAATGTAATACATGTTGTCTCAATTTGTTATTATTTATCCAACATAATTTGTAATTAAGTACGCAATATGTAAGTAGGACATTTATTTATTTGTCGGTCGATCAGTAAGCATTTCTCTTCTCACAATTCGCTACTTTTTCGAGTCCATCAAACATGATGGGCATGAGAACCCGTGAGGTTTTCTAAAAGCCGGTGCCCCTGTATTAATTATTCATCATCTCTAGTCTTTTCCCAATTAAATAAATAAATAAATAATATTCCACAAAAAAGCAGAGCTTGTGTTATAGGTACTAGACAACTGATAAACATACTTATATATTTCTAAATATATAGATAAATTACACCCAGACACAGAACAAAAGATTGTGCTCATCACACAAACATTTGTCCTGGGTGGGAATTGAACCCGTAACCTCTGGCATAGCAGTCAGGGCCACTAACCACTAGACCAACAAACATGCCAGTCAAATTAGCTTTGTCTTTTAAGGTGAGAAATCATTCTATGACTTCTCCTGCTCTAGAGTGGAGGCAGTGTCAGAATTTTACTGAATAAAACCACAACTATATTCCTTCTTTGCCTTGCGTTCCAGGACCCCGGAGTTTCCTTTTGGACTACTCATGGTTCCCAACTAGCTTGCGGATGCGGCTGAATACCTATATTATATTACATTGAAGGTCTGCCTATCAGACCTCCATAACCCAGCTATTGGGTAACATGATACTTCTTGGATAGACTGATAATTCGTGTATTAATTGTGAAGTGATAATATTAATATATGTTTACTTTTTTATTATTGTTATAAACTAGTGCTTGACTGCGAGTTGCGGTCAATATTGTTCCGTAGAAGTGTAAGTGGTTATAAGACAAGACGACTGCTCCAGAAAAATTACCCTACTTGGGTAATTTTATTCGAGTGTATGTACGTTTCTATGGCACGCCCTTGAGTCTTGGATTCGTCTTAAATTCGTCTTAGTTGTGAGAATGATACTAGTTAAGCACATCAGAAATTATAAAAAATCTGGGCAAGGTCGAGCCGGACTCACGCACAGAGGGTTCCGCACAAGCTTACATAATTCGCGAATGGAATCTCGAAGATTTTTCCAAATCGCAAAAAAGTTTTTTTTTTGACTTAACAACAAATTTACTGTTTTCAGATTTATTCCTATATCTGTGCTATAAGACCTTGTTTTATGCCAGATTTCAAGATTCTGGGTCAACGGGAAGTACTCTATGAAGAGTCGAAATATATGTACGTTTCTTGAAACATAAACGGCCGTAGCTTATATTTTAGTTAACTTAGAAGTTTTATTTTTTCACAGCTTCAAAGGACCGCAGAACTGAGTATATGGTTTTAATTTCAACTTGATACCTCTACACGTTCCCGAGATAAATAGTCTTGACAGACAGACAGACAGATAAACAGATGGACGAACCACTAAGTGATCCTATAAGGGTTTCGTTTTTCCTTTTGAAGTACGGAACCCTAAAAATAAAATAAAGGATTTTTGGTGCCTGTTTTTTCGTCATGTAGGGTATCAGTAAAAAAGAGCTTGCGGAGACAATTTCAAAAGTTAGAAATATACAAAACATGAGGACCACATTCTGTGCATCATTTTGAACTTAGAAAAGTATGCAGATTATATTATGATTCTGGATGTTGCCAAGAATTAATTCATATTTTTTTATCACCCCAAGCTGATTGGAAACGTACAATTTCAATCAGCTTGAGATTTAATAGTTTACTTTGAAAACAAATAAACTGATTGAAGTAATCATTCCGCGAAAACATAAAAATGTGAACGATTTTAAAATTGGTTCTCTAGTGATTACTCTTGTTATTTCTCCTGTGATTTCTCTTTACAGAGTTCAATTTAAACTCAGAGTTTAAACTCTATTGAGGTTTAAATTGAATTCTGTCTGTAAATTGCATCCCTTAGCTTTAGGTAAGGGATGCAATTTAGTAAATAATTCTGTTTAGTAAACTTCAATTTAAGAAAAGAATATTAAGGTAAAAGAAGTTTGATCTGAAAAGTGACGTATTCAGAAAAGCATTAACTTAATGAATAGATTCATAAACTCAATTGCTTTTTTAGAGTTTGCAAAATCGTTATATTACTTTTTTAGGGTCAAAGAAAGTTACAGTGTGTTAAAGTAATTATTCCACAAGTTTCAAACGTCATATATAAGCAACTAAGAAATGCCTACTCCATATAATCGTTAATTCCCTACTAAATAAAGAAATAAAGAAAGCAAAAACAATAAAATTTTGTTACTATTCTGGTGTAAATAATTAAACAAGCTATCATCGTGTTTTTAAATAAAAAATAAAACAAGCTATCATCGTACCACATATTAATATAATTTTTCAACAGAAATTAAATATATCAATCATCACAATATACCTACGATACCTACTCATATATTATGATGCATGGAAGCAGTTGTGGTTCAATGGTAAAGGCCCCGACTTACGACTTACTTTACTTATAAGTCGCGAGTTCTAGCCCAGTCAGGCGCATTACTTTGGGTAATTTATTTTCTGAACCACTCCTCTCAAAACGGTGAAGGAAAACATTGTAAAGAAACCGGCATGTCCTAGAATCAAAAATTCGAAGACGCGTGACATCCACCAACTCGCACTGGGCCAGTGTGGTGGATTACGGCCCATTCCTTCTCCCAGAGAGGAAGCCAGAGACCCAATAGTAGAAACATTAAAAGGCTGATTACGTACCTACTCATACTTTTCGCGGACGCCTGGTAAGCTTTTGCGAAATTACCTTTAACATTTACGTACAGCAACGATATCAGATTCCTTCCACAACCTTCATTAGAATAATACGACCGAAATAAAATTACGCTTATACCATGCATCGCAATTCGTAGACACAATACACAAACACACCCACAATAACCATCTTTTAGCTAGTCTACTGTAGTCTCTCAGGCTGCCATTAGACATGAAGAAAGAGAGAGAGTATTCTTTGAATGTGTCGTTCTCGTTTTTTTTGGTAGTCTTAGATAAGACACGTGCTTGATTGAATATTACATGAAATATTTGTAAATTTGTAAATTAGATAGGTACTCATTTAATAGTTCTACACCGGCAAACGTAGTATATGTGATTCCTTCTAATATTAAGACCTTCATGTACCATGTTCTCAGAAATAAACGATTCTATTCTATACATAATTTAATATATAAATAATCTAGTGTTTGTTATCGAACCCCTCCAAAACGTCTAGGCCAATTTTTATGAATTCTTTATGCATATTTGGTAGGTCTGGGAATAGGTCGTAGACGGGTCAGCTAATATTGCATAAAAGTTTAAAATAAATACCTAAATATCTTCAATATATAGAGTTTAGCGCATTCATGGAGACGTGGTGGGGACTTTGTTTCAGAATATGCAAGAATAACAACATTAATCCATCCATGTCTATGTAGGTACACAATATCTGCTTCTTTTCTAATTCTTCGTTTATGAAGTAACCAATGATGTAATAGCTGTTGAATTTGACTATAATATGTCTGGGTGTAAATTGTCTATAATATGTATGTATATGTAGGCAACTGGTAAATATACTTATATATTTTTAGAAATATATAAGTATATTTACCAGTTGCCTAGTACTCATAGCACAAGCTCTGCTTAGTTTGGGACTACATGGCGTTGTGTGATAGTTACTTATTATTATAATTTATTTTTATCCTTGGCATACACTTTCAATAAAATGCTGACCATCACGTTGGTGATATGGGTCAATTCGGCACTGTCAAATTTTTTAACGCGTTCTTCCTATCACTTTCCCCATAGTATTGGGGTAAATGCTAGGATGGACGTGCAATTTTCACCTATCACGGTAAAATCACAATTTTTGGAAAGCTACATACTGTATACAAGGTATTTATCTGTTTTTATTATTGATGAGCTTGCGTTTGACCACTATCTCACCTGATGGTAAGCGATGATG
Source organism: Mythimna pallens (assembly GCA_961205895.1). NCBI lineage: Eukaryota > Metazoa > Arthropoda > Insecta > Lepidoptera > Noctuidae > Mythimna > Mythimna pallens. The sequence goes on from OY540824.1 coordinate 7,289,615, forward strand.
TGGCCGACGATGGAACACGCTTGACTAGAAGTAACCTATTCACTCTTGACTTAAAGACCTCTAGGTTGTAGTTATCAGAAAACACAGACTCCGGCAGGGAATTTCACTCCTTAGCTGTACGTATTATGAATGTGTTCCCAAAACGCTTTGTACGTATGGGTGGGATGTCCACCATATACCGTTATTTAATTATCTTGTTTATTATCTTGTTAGGATTCCATTTGAGAGTAAACAAATATGCAAGCTTTGGCCTATTGCTAATATGGCGCGGCGAACTGTGTCCACAAGCGCATAATTATTATTGTTTGCTCGCATCTTGCTCCGCAATTGATTAAATGTTCTTCATAGTAAGCTCGGCGATGCTTCGCAATATTAATTGCATTGATAAATATTGTGAATATTGGTTTCTATATATGACATAGCTACTGTGAATCTGTTTATATGTTTCTATGATTTGGTTTTTGTATTGTATTTGTATATAAATAAGACGCGTATTTCGCGTTCAGCCTCCCTAGCCAAGTTACAATCGTTTCGTTTTTGCCGAACGCCTCGAGTAGGCCACGCTACTGATTTCTTTGTTTTGACCACGTGACTGAGCGTTGAGATGACGTCAGAACAAAGAAATCAAAGGCGTGGCCTACTCGAGGCCTTCGGCGCGAACGATACGATTGTAACTTGGCTAAGGGGGCAGGTGGGACGAATTTGTCATTCGATCCACTCCAGCTCCTCAAGGAAGGCCAGCAGCGCCTATTTCGAGATGATTTGTTTGCATACCCATCAATGCTCAATCTGAAGGAATTTGATCATAACTCGTGGACATATTTTCAATACTGCTTCTACACATAGTAATAAGCAACTTTACATTACACTATTATATAATTTTGATCAGCTGATGGAGGTACGGCAATTTGTTTTTTTTTTTTGTATTTGGCTGGTCTGTTGGTCTAGTGATTAGTGGCCCTGACTGCTATGCCGGAGGTCGTGGGTTCGATTCCCACCCAGGACAAATGTTTGTGTGATGAGCATGATCATTTGTACTGTGTCTGGGTGTAATTTATCTATATATGTATGTATTTAGAAATATATAAGTATGTTTATCAGTTGTCTAGTACCCATAACACATATTCTGCTTAGCTTGGGACTAGACGCCGTTGTGTGATAGTTGTGGAACATTATATTATATTGCCTATCATTTTCTTGAACAGTATCTTAACAAAATATGACCACTTTTAGTTACACCTTGTTACCATATATGTGTTACAGGGTGTTTTATTATGCCCAAAAAAGAAACCCGTGTTAATACACAGGTTTCTTTTGGGCACACTGTAGTGTCCTGTTAGTTATATATGTATATAATTATGAGACAAGTATGGTGTATTCTACAAAAACCTGTAAAATTATTAATACGGTATATATTTGTGACACCTATGGCGCTACATTTGAACGACTTGAACATACATATACAACAGCCCAAACTAGACATAACACCCGTCTGGTCGGAAGATCTTCCCTTTTCAACGGAGGTTTGTGGAACTTTACACTTTGTTCCGAATACTTCCAAATATGTAATGAGAAAATTAAATGCAACTTAAGAATTATTAAAAATTTTATATAAATTAAATTGACTACCGCTTTATCTTCTGATGCTATCATTACAATCTTACCAAAGTACTTCGTGGACTTTGGGCTGTACATTTTTCCGATTCAAATATTATTATTACTACGGTCACATTTACATACCTTTTAATAATTAACGGAAATTACTCTAACGAAACAGTAAATAAATTGATTCCATAATCAGCTTTCAATGATGTAATCGAATCAAAATAACATTTCAGGTAATTTATAAACACAAATGCGTTCTGGAAAATAGTTATTGGGCAAGCTATAATTTCCAACTGTTTGGAATTAAATTAGAGATGTAAATGGACTTTTATTAACGAATTTATTTGGTTATTTAATGCTGAATGTCATCATCCGCTGAGCTTTTGCCAGCTGTTTTAGAACCCAATGGCTTGGCACGTGACGATGTAAAGAGGCCAGACGGGATGACCACTTTACCACATGGCCACTTTAGATAAAGAATTTAAAATTACTCATTATAATATCATGGGTGAAAGGATAACTCGTGGTCCTGGGACGCAAAGGGCAACTGAAAGAACACTAGGGAGACTACAAGAGGGACTAGTGTGACATTCGATCCACCCCAGCTCTTCAAAGAAAGCTAGCAGCGCCTTGATGTTACTGACCATTCCGTGGAAGGTACCCGTTTCCGAAGTACTTTCCCTTTACATGTCTCACCTATCATGTAAAGAGGAGGGATAAAACGCATGCTACTAAAAGAGATATAAGTATACATGTGGATAGATGGAAAGAGAGAAGGAAAAGATGGATGGATTGTATGAAAAGCGTGATGGGTGATAAGACATAATTTAAGAAAAAAACGTGTTGCACCGTCTCCAAATAACTCGGGACAAGGCCAGGAAGATAATAATACTCGCTTAGGCGAGTATTATTATCTTCCTCGTCGTTAGTCGCTAGTCGTTAACAATTTCCAAAATAATACGTGTACAGATTAGTCTGTACACGTATTATTTTGGAAATTGTTAACGACTTTTTGAAGAAAGTTATTTATCATCATCATCATCATTTCAGCCGAAAGACGTCCACTGTTAAACATAGGCCTCCCCCAAGCGTCGCCACAATGACCGATCCTGTGCTTCTCGCATCCACCGCACTCCCGCAAGTTAAAGGAGTTTTCAAAATATGACTTAACTTTTCCGTTTACACAGTAATTTGAAACAAACAACTTGCACAAAAAATGTGCATCGCTACGATTCTGTTAACATAAAAACGCTGGCCCAAGGCTATTAAAAGTTTCTGTTTGCTCATCAACAACAAAGTAGCGCTTGAGTAACGATAGTTAAATGCTCAGAAGTTAGTGGTAATGAGCGTTAGATCTGAAACCGTCTAGTTAGTTTAAAACACTACCCTCTTTCTGGGACAGTTCGGTTAAACAAAAAAACTCAAACAGTATGGACGTCTAGTACGAGATTAGTCTACCAGATAACTGAAACTAAACTAGAATTAAAATTAATGTTAATTAATACAACATTCTCGGTTCGTGGGGTCTGAGTGCCCACAAGTTGTACAAAGATCTGTCTAAACGTCTAGTTGACACTTCGCGTGACCCAAGGGCTGGCTTTTACCTCGGACAGAGGATAAGCATTGCCATACAGCGTGGCAATGCCACCAGTCTTTTGGGCACATTACCAGTCGACAGCGATGTGGAAGAGTTTTTTAACGTCATATTTTAGTTTTAGTTAGTTTTTTTATTTTATTGTTATTAAAGTTAGTATTTTTAAATGTAAATAAATGATATTTTAGTGTACAAAAAAAAGAAACATTCAAATATCGAAAGCGTACAAAAATTACATTACATATATTCATGGGCGTACCCAGGGGAAGGCAGGGGAGGCCAGCTGCCCCCCCCCCCCCCCGCCCCCTGGAAATCTCGCAGAACATGTATGAACTCGCCTAATTACTAATTAAAATGTGAACGGGGCCTTATGCTCTAACTTTTAAATAAACCGCGCAGTACAGTTACGATGGCAGGAAAAGACGGCGGTGTCTTCTGGAAATCAGTTTTGCGTCAAAAATATGCACCGAAAATACCATTGCTGTGTGTGTGAAACAAGGTGGTCGCATAAATACAAAAGTATTTCGATGTTTAAAAACCATTTTGTGGAAATTGTAGAAGTTGGAATAGCTTTCACAGGAAGGTAATTCTGGGATAAGAAAAGTAGCTTTCCAATTGTTATCCGCAGTTGGACAAACCACATTCATAATGTCTTTATGTATTATAGACAAATACAATTCGCTGTTGCAACCCGTCGCAAACACATTGCAGTCTAAAACCTTAGACGTAATTAAGTGTGCAGAGCACATTCAAAACATAAAAACAGCAATTAGGGAACATAGGCTTTCTGCCGAAGAAGGTACTAAAGAATTATTGAAATCAGCTAATGAAATTGCTAAGGTTTTGAATCTTGAGCTGCGTCTTCCAAGGAGAGCAAGCCGCCAACAATATAGGGCAAATCATCCAGCTGGTTCGTTAAGCGAAATTTTCGCCGGTCGTTGTATTTACCCTATCTGCATTCATTATCATCCTCATTAGAGGTGAGATTCGGTAAAGAACATTCACCAGCGTTTGCTCTTTCATTGTTACACCCTGCTCAAATAATAAAAATTGCAGCTCCAAAATTAAGAAAATGTATAGAAAAAGTATCCAAATTTTATGAATTAGAAGGGATTACATCTGAAGCTGAACTATGGCGCACTTTTTGGGTTAACAAGAAGGAGGACTTTGAAGATTTGGAGATAACGGAATTAATCCAACAAGCAGAATGATTTTATCCGAAAGAGAAAACAGCCCTAGAAATTTTACTGGCAATGCCTTATTCCACGGCTACAATTGAAAGATCATAAATGGACATTGTTTGCTCAGTGTACATAAAAACTTGTAAACAGTATGGGCGATTCTTTCACGGAAGACGTTATAAACCGTTTTGCAGAAGATCCTCGAAAATTACTTTTAAAGTAGAAGCGATCATTTGCGGCTGTTTGCCCTACACACTACACTACATATACCTAATGTTTCATGTAGGTGTGTTTGTGTAGTGTGTATGACAAAACAGCCGCAGACGATCCGACCTAAAAAATCTGACTTGCCCCCTCCTACGCCAGAAGCTGGGTACGCCCATGCATATATTACATAACCATTCTATGTAAGTATACACTCGAAGTGGTGAACGATTATATTTATTTGGGACACACGATCCAGTTAAATGAAGGTCAATCGTCGAATTCGACGCGTTCGGGAAGCTGCGAGGCATTTTCTCGTCCATCATACAACAGTGTCTCAAGAAGATAGTCTATGACCAGTGCGTGTTGAAAGTGATGACATATGGCTCTGAAATGTGGTCGCTCACAAAGGGCCTCATCAGAAGGTTTCTCAGTAATGAAGATATCCGCAGGACAACCAAGGTTACCGATATAGCTCGAAGAAACGCCTAACTTAAGTGGCTATGCTCATTTGAGCAAAAATATTTTTTAAACCATAATTTTGAATATTAGTTGTATGTGACTCGATTGAAAATTCTAGCGAATGCACAATGTTATAAAAAGATTTTTATGGTATGTGGCACATCACTAGCAAGAGAATAAACTAGAGAATTTTTGAGAAAGTTGGAAGAATCTGGTCGCTTTTGGTTTTTTTCTATAGCCATGTAAATAGCTGTAACACGGGACAACTTTAATTTAAGTTCAAAACTTTGCAAGTAAATTAAAAAAAAAACTAGATAGCTAATATCAATAATTTAAAATTTAAAAGTACTCTAATACAATACACATCTAAATAAAATTAAAGTTCAGCGTCTACGCCTTATATATTTTTTTTAATTTGTATTTGGATGAAAAATTTGATCTTATTTTCATAAAACAATAAAAAGTCGATGAAAAATCGACCATTCCAATTTGGCACACGATGCACCAAACACCCTGTATAGTGCAAAGGATAATAAATGAATGCAAGCGGACTGTTTTTAAAGGTTTATTATATTGTGTAGTAATAAAAAGGGCTATAGGTTATAAGTACGAGTACGTTTAAGCGTGGCCGTGCCGGACGATGTAATACCCGGTGCTGCGTAGTTCTCGGTCCCCGCGCCGTCCGCCGCAGTGCCGACGCTCGTTAATATCGTCGTAATGTATATGAACAGGTAGATAGTATGTTTGAAACATAATACAGCTAATTTAATATTATAGAAAAAATCGCGAAGATGCTTCTAAAAATTATTTTTATCGATTAAAAACAGGACTAATTTAATAACATGTAATTATTCTGATTATTGTCCAATTTTTCTAGAAGCAACGTTTTACAGTGTAGTGACATCTATGGCGTCACATAAGAACTAATCGTGCATCGCGCAATTAATGTTCTCCGCGCGATTAGAACATATAGAACAGCCCGAAATCATCTATCGGGCAGTTGCCCACCAGACATAACACCCGTCTGGTTGGAGGATGCTCCATTTTCAACGGAGGTTTGCGCTACTTTACACTCTGTTCCGCCTACCTCCAAACTGGTGACCCCGACGTGTATAGTGTTTCAATTTTATAAAATGTAGATTTTTAGCAAAACCATCGCTAAAATGCTTCATATTTGCAAGCATTGTGTCTGCGCATCTTTTGTTTTTTTTGTATGCTATCCGGGAGTGACCGTGCTTTAGGCGATGTAGTCCTCTTAAAGTAGACTCACTACTGTCAGCAGCTTCGCCCGAGTTAATGTCCAATATTATTCCAAGAAAAATATGGCCATATGAAATCGTTAAGCTAGCTATGTATGGACATTCATTTCATCAGATCAATGAATAAATCGAAATATCCAAAATTCCGAACATACCTACAAACTTTCATAAATAATCATAATTCGGTAATCGATTGAGTCCGTTTTTTTTTAATATGATTAGTAGAATCCTTACACATTACAATACAAAGCCCCCTCAATGTATATGTGCGTCTGTCTGTGCGCGATAAATTCAAAAACTACCGAACGGTTTTATGCGGTTTTCAGAAATAGAGTGGAAGGTTTATGTATATTATACGTGCGTATATATATATGATAGTAGTGAAAAACCAAGATTTTCCGAGTGAAGCAAGAGTACCACTTAGTTTAAAAATAAAAATATCGCGAAAATCCCGCCAAGAGAGATCAATTTATTTTATTCAAATAACTATAACTATTGAACTGAATCTGACTTTGTATTATTATTATTAATTTTAATTTTTTCAAATTGAATTGTAAAGTAACTATGGGTATTTCAAGCCTGAAATAAATGAATTAATTAAAAAACAAATAATGAATGTAATATAATATGTAAATAAGAGCAGCGCTAAACTGAAATAGAGCGATCTCAACATTATCGTTACAATTATTTTTTTAAATGGCCGATCGGAATCACGCACGAAGGGTTCCGTACCGTCCGTAGCAAAAAACGGCAAAAAAAAAACACTTTTTTTGTATGGGAGCCTCACATAAATATTTATTTTATTCAATATTTTGTATCTTTTGTTATAGCGGGAACAGAAATACATCATCTGTGAAAATTTCAACTGTCTAGCTATCATGGTCCACAGCGGAGTCTTAATAATAGGGTCCGTTTTACGCTTTGATTACGGAACCTTAAAAACTGTCCACCTTTTTTTATTCGAAGCGTAATTTTCTTTTTACAAACAATTTGCAATTTTATAGAAATAAATATATCAGGGATCAAAAGTGCAGTTGCACTCTACCAATGCTGAAGTATCAAAAAATTTCTTTGTTGTAGAAGTTCAATAGTCCACAACAAATTTATTCAATACTTTAGATCCTATGTTACCAATTAACACGTTGACTGCTAACCTACGAGTATACTCGTAGTACAAGATCTGGGCCCCACTGCCAACTACGAGTATTCTCGTAGTTGATTGTATGCGATTTCTAACGAATTCTAGACAAGTGGCAGTGAAAGGAGGGCGGGGTTACATTTTTTGGCATTTGAAGTAAAACATTATTTAATCAGAAAAAAAAGTTTAATAGAATTTTTTTTGGGTACATCACTATGAAATCATACCATTTTGTATGGTGGCAATGGGCATAAAAAAAAGTTACTACGAGTATACTCGTATGGCAGCCAACGTGTTAAATCAGTCATGAACCATTGACTTCTACAAAGAAATTTTAGACATTTTAGCATTGGTAAGGTGGAACTGCACTTTTGACCCCTTACTGTACATAAAACTATAAATACATCTCCCGAATATAATCTCTTTTGATCCCTTTCAGTCCGCCTGCACTACGAAATATTATTTTATAGACCTTTGTGTCGAAATTTAAGAGCTCGTGGTGACACTGAGTGCTAGTAATCCTATTTTACGAATTTATCTTCTATACCTTTTGACGCATCCATTTTATATAAAACCGCATCAAAGGCTTTAAAGTTAAGGTATTAAAGGATTCAAAGTCGATACCGAAAAAGCTTATATAAATAAATCAAATATCTCGACTTAGCACACGAGGTTGTCGATATGTGGAATGTGGACTCGGCTGTCATTGTGCCGATTGTCGTGACCGCCAATGGCCTTATAGCCAAAAGCTTCGACGACCATCTGTCGAAGCTGTCGTTGCGCGGTTGGATCAAGGGCCTGATACAGAAGGCAGTAATCCTCGATACGGCTTGCATTGTGAGGAGGTTCTTGTCTCCGGAGCCGTAACCATCGGGAGCCGTAACCACCGGTAGCTTGAACCCTGTTCCCGATACCGGCAGATAACTTTTTTTTGCATTATTAGAGGTTTTTTTTAAATATGTGCTAAATATATTTAAAAATGTTAAAAATAATAATAATCCTAAAATAAATTGTAGCTAATGAAAATTCATCTTGAATAATGGTCGACGTTCCAGCGCTCACAGCCATCACTTCAATTACATACACATTACTTCAAGTACTGGGATCGGTTTATCATTACTTTTCTGGCGACAAATTATGTAAATATAATTACCGACATAATTATGGCGGTAAGTCCCCTCTTTTAGGAGTGGCTGGAGAGGCGTCACAGTGTCCTCACCTTCCGCATGACGCAGGTCCTCACCGGACATGGTAAGTTCGGGAGGTCCCTGCATCGGATTCAGGCAGAAGAAACGCCCGGGTATCACCACTATGTGGACCACCCGGAGGATACAGTGGAGCATACAGTGGAGATGTATCCCGCTTGGGTGGTGCAATTCCGTGTCCTCTTGGAGACATTCGGTGACAGCAACCTCTCGCGCCGGGCCCTGGTTCAGGATATGGTCCAGAGCGAGGAGGAATGGCAGGCGGTCGCCTCCTTCTACGAAGAATGCTAGCGAAGGAGGAGGCCGCACGCGTGAGCGAACGAACATCCTCACGCCCCAGCCACCGAGATCCCGACCCTGACTACCAGCCACGCTAGAAGCGGGCTTGCGGACGTCGAGTAATGAGTAGCTCGCAGTCCGGTAATCGATCGGACCGAGCCCCAGTTGTCGACTGCGCGTAGTGATCCACGCTCTCCTGAAAGAGATGTCAGCAAACCGTTGGGCCCTAGCAGGGCCGATGACCGCTAGGACCTCGGGGATTTTCTGAAAAGAAAACCTGTAGTCCTAGAACACAAAGAGCAACTGAAGAATACAGGTGTGGATTTAGACAGTAAAAGTCTAACATGCCCTCGCGCTCCATCCATATCGGGAGAAGACGTTTGGATGATTTTTCACGTTTAAAAAAACATGCCTTACGTAACCCCCCTTAGGGGTTGAATTGCCTCACCTCAAAAAAGGGGGTTCAGTTTCTTAAAATTCTACCTTCGTTATACAACATTATTTTAGTATAGCGAAACCCGAAACACCTGTCTAGTATTTTTATGTCAAGAATCTATATACAAAATTTTATAACTGTACCATGAAAAATTACAAAGTTATAAGCTTGTAGTGTTACCCGGTTGTCAGCGTTATGTTACCGGGTGGTTTTGCTCCCGCACCCAGCTGTGCGCTGGTGCCTAATGCCCGTTATGACCTGTGTTGTACTTAGCGTCAGTAGTGTCCAACTTGTGACCTTTTTTAAATAGTTTTAGAAAAAATTTAACATGGTGTAAAAATTATTGAAATCGATTCAATTACTGATTCTGAACAAACTATATTCAGTTTTCGCATATACTAAAAATAATGTTGTATAAGGGGCATTTGTGTAAAATTACATGCTTCTAGACCTAGTGGAATAAAGTGAAGCCTTTTCTCCACAATAACATTTTTCTGTACAAAATTCTATCGGGTTATCCGTCAGCAAGTTTTAGTTATTTTTGTAATTTTGGTCAACAGTTTCCAACCAAGTATTTTGTCCTCAGGAACATGTGGAATGTGTGGCGCACAGTGCTGGAGGAAAATGAGAAGCTAGCTCGTGCTAGGCTAGCGGCCGTCGAGGTGTTCCAGCAGCAGATCGCGGACGAAGCCAAGTTCCTGCGCCAGCACAAACTCAACGTAGCTAAAAAGGTAGGATTTTGTTTGTAGTTGTATGTTGCGGATAGTCAACCAACGTCAGGCAACTGCTACGTAGTTGCCGTTTGTATTTTTTATTATCATTTATTAATATCAGATACATCCATAATATGTTAGTGTTAGTAGAACTTACAAAAATATGTTAGTAACATTACTTATTAAAATAAATAAATATAATTAAATAAAACTAATTCATAAACTTCCCGCTGCACCAGACTAGCAGCTGTGCATACGAATCCAGTGCCCCAGGAAGGGGCAATCTGGCTTATCAGCTATCACCCTCAAAATGCTGTTGGTGCTTCCCCGAATCCTTCGCATCAGGGATGTTGTTCTTTTTCAAAAAACACGCTTCCAGACTTTTCTTCTAGACTCTTTTTGTAAAGAATGGTTTATTATTTATTTTTCACTTTTTAGTTTTGGTATTATTTATATACACAGCTAAAACTAAATAGTGAGCAAGTTCTCTAGTAACGGTAAGACACTTTTTTTGAGGTGAGAAGTCATCAATTGATTTCTCGTACTCTAGGGTGAAGCAAGAGTGCGTGTTAGTCTTTTACTCACTAAAAGTCATATATATTCCTAAATTTGCCCTTTTGCGTTCTAAGGTTATGGTAACTCATTCAAACGTCCCTCCAACCCTAGCAGGCATCAACCCCATCTGGGGCCTTATCAGATTATTTACAACTCTGTGCGACACATGCACTAGGCACCGTGGACCTTGGCTACCATAGTTTTGAGAGCTACTCATTGCTCGTCGACTACGGCGGCTGGGAATCGCCAAAGTGGTGATAAAATGGTGTTAACAATAAACAGATATGCCACGTCAGCAATCCCGTTATATTTGCTACCATTTATTGAAGTGTTCCAAAGTCTATCTACGAAGTTCTTTACCAGATGTTTACTAAATTTAAATGTGACCACCTGGCAGATAAACTCCTCGAAATAAAAAACAATATCGTCAAAATTGGTTCACATTTGGTGAAGCTATCGATAAACAAAATAGAAAATTAATTACATACATTCATACAAATTATAAACATCCTCCTTTTCTGCAAGTCGGTTAAAAATATTAATTAAAAATCAAATTACAGACACATATGAAGAATTTAATTTAGTTATCATTTACCATTTATGTTGCTTTTATATTTTAATTGTATGTTATATTAATCTTTATTTTGTATTATATTGACTAAGTTATTTTATTTTTGTAAATGTTATGAATTGGATCAAATTGGTATAAAATCATTATTGTAATTTATATTTTTGACTACACTATCGCATTGGATTGGTCTGTAATGATAGCTGTATGTAAGTCTAATAATAAATAAATAAAATAAATGTATAACGGCCCATCTATTGTTGAAATACCTAAACTTAAATCGCATTTTTCTAAATTTAAGTTAATACAAACTTTTAACAGCAAATGCCAAGCAAATCACTTGGAGACCTTTGACGACCAGCGGGACCGGACCATCAAAGTGCCGGGCAGCCATCACAAAGCTTATAACACGTTGTGCAATACTAACAGCCTGTTATAGGCCGTGTCTAGGTCGCCCGGTAACAACATCACCGAAAACAGCAGCTCGGCGCATCGAAGACAGCAACACTCGAATATAATATCGTGTGTAACGATTGTACCATGCAGGATTGTTCCAAAGAGTTACTGTAGGCCTGTAACATAAAGGGCAACTGAAGGAACTTTGTTTTTTTTAGGTGGGATAGTTATCTAATGACAAATCCCGCCCTTGGGCGGAGCGGGAGACTTTACTGACTAAAAACCCACTCCTGTTCCTTCTTTGCCTTCGTCCCAGGGCCCCGGGTTTCACTTTCACACTACCCGTAGCTGGCGTGGCAGTAGGCTTCGACCCTGCTGGGCCCCAGCGATTTGCTGACATCCCCTTGAGACGCGCGTGGTCACAGTACGCGCCGTCGATGACTTGGGTCGGTCCGGACGGTTACCGGAAGATCGGACGGCGAGCCACCCATTGCTCGCCGTCCGCAAGCCTGCGCCTACGGTGGCCAGAAATCGGGATCGGAATCCCGGCGGCGGTCATCGGTAACGATGTTCCTTCAGTTGCCATTTGCATTCTAGGGTGACAGTAACTCTTTCAAAGGTTCCCGTAGCCCTACCTACCTACTGGAGATTATAAAAAAAAAAAAAACATTTTTATGTCATCAGTAAAATCAATGCAATGAATACATCATTGCATGTAATACCCAAAATTGTCTAGTTATAAAACTTTAAACACCTCGATCTCGTAGATATACACATTTGAAATCGTAAGTTAGGGTCATATTCGTGATATTTTTTTATTGATTTTTACCCAGCTGATACGGTCAATTATAGTAAAAAAAAATTTTCATTGTGTTCTCTTTTATATTTGTGGATTTCCAGAAGTTCAAAAAAGTTCAAAATTAGTACTATCTCGCCATAAGAGCGTTAAATCGGTGCATAGGAGTTTCACAGAACCTTAAACTCGGCACACCATGAAATGAATTGTATGAACTTCGAGTTCGTAGCACGAGTGCTACGCCGTAGGCCGTAGCAAAAGTGCTACGCCGTAGTCTGTAGCAAAATTGACTATTAGATTTTACGAAATTTCACTTTTTATTTGCAAAATTATCACAAATTATATCGATATACAAATGAAATTTTATTTATATCAGTTCTGTATACGAATTTGATTGGAAATTTGTGTATTTTGCATTGTCTCAAAAAAAAAAACACTTGGCACAAGGTAATAAAAAATAAAACACAATAATACAATACCATTTTTTTGTAAAAAAAATCTACTTTTCCATTCTATATGCAGTAAATGTAAATGAAGTGACAATCTCCGGCCAATCTAAGATGGCGTAAACCTCATGGTCCTTTCAGTGTCTGGTCCTTTTCTGTGTTTATTTCCTCGTATTGGTTGTTACTCTTCCTCCTGGCAACTCCACAAGCTAGATGTTGATCTCCACTATATTGATATTTAAGCGTTTAGTGTGCAGATGTTAACTACAGTGCATTGTTCCAAGTCGTATTCTCAGCACCTCTCACTCATTTCTGAGGCATCGGTTCCATGACATGGCACCTGCATTTGTAAGTGAACTTCCTCACTAGAACCCTTACAATGTTTCTAAGTCCTCTTTGGAAGACAAGGGTGTAATTCGCGACGACATAAAAAACGTTGTGGTTTCGCATTTTTAATTGAAGCTGAAGCGTCCGTTCACTCTGAACGTAAAACTGTAACTGAATACGCCAATCATTAGGCCGTATTGCCTTATGAAACGATTACGTTACAAAAATACACTTCAGTAACACATGCAGTATTCACACGTGCGCGAATAAGGAAGGTGTTACACATGGAGTGTGAAAATATAAATGATCACTAGACTAATACACTAGTGCGCTTCACCATCAACGATTGCATCACTGCTTACCATCAGGTGGGGTCGCAGTCAAGCCCCGGTATATAATCTTATTAATGTAATTAATGCCTAAAATAAACGATAAAAATAATAATAATATATAGCGCGCCACGCAATGATAGTCGATGTCACCATTCCGCATGACGAGAATCTCGTGAAAGCTGAGAAAGAGAAACAAATCAAATATCTCGACTTAGCACACGAGGTTGTCGACATGTGGAATGTGGACTCGGCTATCATTGTGCCGATTGTTGTGACCGCCAATGGCCTTATTGCCAAAAGCTTCGATGACCATCTATCGAAGCTGTCGTTGCGCGGTTGGATCAAGGGCCTGATACAAAAGGCAGTACTCCTCGATACGGTTCGCATTGTGAGGAGGTTCCTGTCTCTGGAGACCTAACTACCGGTAGCTTGGACCCTGTTCCCGACACCGGCGGACAACTATTTTTTATATTTTTAAATGTTTATTTTTTATATGTTTTTTAAAGAAATATTTAAAAATGTAAATTGTAATAAAAAATAAATAAATGGAATAATAATATAATTTACAAAAAAGAACTTTTTATGAATGATCGACCAACCACCGCTGGCATAATTAATTACTTATTTATTTATTTATTTGAAATCTCAAATCGAATGGATTTCTAATAAACTCTCTTATAACTATCTGTATGTCGGGAACTAACTAAATGTAAATTCACATACAGTTCATATTACATATTCATATCACATCCATTTATAAAGAGGAAGACCTGGTGACCTGAAATATAGGCCGAAAGCCTAGCTTAGGCACCTGTCTCCCGCAGTATGAATTTATAATAAATTTCCTTTAGTCTTAGTTTAGATTTTGTGGCCAAATAATAAAAATAAAATAATAGATAGATAGACAGATAGATATATTCTTTATTGTACACTAAAAATACAAATTTCATTAGGAACTTTAAATTAATGGTGTGTCACAATGGTTGTGGTGTAATAAATTATTATTAAAGCTGCATTCTATCACGTTCGAAGCTCTATTGTATACTTCCACCCCCTAGGAATTAAGTGTCTTCGGGAAACTATAAACGCATTTCTTTCACTATTTGAATATACTCTCTAGAATAAAAGGAATATTGTAAAAAAATGTTAGCAATAAGGAAACATATACAGAAATGAACACGAACATGTTATTACTCGTATGTCTGGATGTCTGCGAAATAAGTGTGTGAATCTTTTTTAACAGATGTAGTATGCGATAACATAACTGTTTTCGTTAAATAAAAAGAAAATTAACTAAAAATGTCTTAAAATACGGCGTTTTCGGTACACTCCCGGTCGATAGCGATACAGAGGTATTTTTTGACGATATATTTTAAGATATTTAGCTAGGGAGCTTTTATTTTAAGTGTATACACTTAAAATAAAACCTCGCTTGTAGTGTATACATAAGGACTTAATAGGTTTAAAGAATTTATTCTCAAAAGAGCAATTACAGTTCACTTAAAATGAGATACAATTAACAGCTTAGGAGTATTATAATATTCACATCTGGTGTGTTGGTGACGTCATATATTATATACATGTTTTTATTTTTATTTTTTTTATTTAAACATATTAATATTACCACATTTCTTCAATTCTTCAGGTAAATCGTTAAACAGCCGTGCTCCTTCAAACAGTATTGTTTTTTGCCGTAGTTAGTTCGTGCGTGTGCAGTCATTAGTTGAAACTTGATTTTACTTCTAGTATTATATCTTGTTGTCTTTTTAGATATACATTTAATATATAATGTGAGTACGACTTGAGGTCGTACACATATATCCTGTTTTTTATTGATAACTGCATTATAATTGTGTACCAAAAGCCTTACAAAGTTGGGCTCACTAGAAAATGCAGACGTGTATACTCAACCGAAGTGTATATTTGATAGTGAGAGCTGACTGCATGCAACACCGTATACAATGTGATGAATAATGCAATAATGGCGTTTGTGGCCAAGGAACCAATACCAATAGAAAAAAAAATTAAGAAAGTTGACCTATATATTCCTTTACTAATGCGGTGGATGCGAGGCGCACAGGATCGGTCGTTGTGGAGACGCTTGGGGGAGGCCTATGTCCAACAGTGGACGTTTTTCAGCTGATAGGATGATGATGGAACAATCTTGACATGTCTTTTATTTAAAAGTTGTTTAAAAATGTTTACAATTTGTTATTTACCTATACCAATGTTTGGTAATTAACTAAATTTAAATAATCTTTGTGTGTCATAAATACGATATGTTTTAATTAAAAGACATATCAAGATTGTTTACATTTAGTTAACTACCTAAACAGATGGAGTATAGAAACCTTACTAATTCCGCCATATTTTTTTTGCACTTTAGTCAAATTATTAAACAACATGATTTATTATCTTAGTACAGGTTTTTTATTGTATCCGAGAGAGACCTACGTTGTATTTTGTACTTACCCAGCACGAATCATGAAAATTTCAAAAACTCCTTCCTGGACTAATTAAAATAAAACCATTCAAAGAAATCAAACCTATCATTCTCGATCCTTCATTTTACCATCGTAACAGAGGCCGCACCACGAACTCCTAACGCGATCCATTTGACGACCTGAACTGAACTGTTAAAGGGATGGAGCTTTACAGAGTGTGTAGCTCCATCACTCTTTCTTTAACCCACAGATCACATACAATCTGTGCTTAAAAGCGCAGCGGCGGATTGGTCCGAATTCTTAGATTACTTCCTGTTTCAACTCACTTTTTTTCATATGATTATTTTTATTGTGCTTTTGGGTACAATATTGACTGGTCTTCACTTTTCTTACATAATATATATTAATACTGTAATATGGAAATACATCAACCACTTTTTTTAAAAGAGTAACCATGGAGTTTCTTGTCGGTTCTTCTCCATAGGAAACGACCAATTTAAATTGGTCGCTTCTGACGTTTTATAATGCCATGTAGGCCTATGTGAAGTAAACATAATTGTATTTTGAATTTTTTGACGAGTGTTTTCGTGTTCTATTCGCCAGGGTCGTCTATTTGCGACTGGGTAGGTACTCCATATCGTTCAGTTTTTCAATCCTCATAGGTGACAGAAGAGTTGCATCAAAAAAAACTGAAAGTAAATTTTCCTTCAAGCGTAAAATTCGGAACTACTACTTGAAATCCTCTCAACCTTAGTTCGGTCTTCGTCGGAATTATTATTAAGTTCAATTAGCCTTTCAACCATCGATATGTATTTTATTATTATAAATAACTTATTTTCTATCTTATTTTTGGTTTGAAGTATTTGTTTTATTTGTTTGTTATTTGTTTATTGTGCAAACCTACCACAGTGTTGTCTTTTTATCCCAAAGGTTGACTGGTAGAGAATGCCTTGTTGCATTAAGTCCGCCTATGTACCACTACTGTACATGAAGCTTAAATAAATAAATAAAGAGCTGACAAGATGGAGTATTTGGTCGTGGTGACCCTGGTTGAGCCAACGCGAAGGGTTTTGTCGGCGTATATCCGACGTAGGTTTAACCAGATTAAAACGTCATGGTAAAGCCCTTGATCTTTTGAAGAACCTCTCGCCCCCCCCCCCCCCCCCCCACACCATTAACTTACATTTTCTGATACTAACACATCTTTTTCCTTTGTCCAGTGCACAGATACCCTGGCCCAGGCTCACAAGGAACTCCAGACCACGGTCCTGGATGTGGATAAAACAAAGAAACTGTACTTTGATGAGGAACACACCGCACATGATGTCCGGGACAAAGCTAAGGATATTGAGGAGAAGTAAGTTATTGAACTCATAACAAAAAAACCTTTTTATAAAAAGTTGGAACTGAAAAGCAGATATTTAATTCAAATTTTTCAAATTCAAAGCATTTATTTCAAATAAACCATTTACAGGCACTTTTGAAATGTCAAGAAGTCAGTCTGTCAGAAAAAAATGATGCTAATTGCACATTCCAAAGCGTAGATCTCTATGGAGAAGAATGTGCAAGAAACTCCATGGACACTCTTTTCAATCGTGTTTTGCAATTACAAATATCTCTGTTACATGTTTCTTGTCGCTATCATGTGAGAACAATGTCAATAAATTAAAAATAAAAACTAAATATAGATATTAAAATAGCAACTGGCAGCTAAGAGATGACCAGTCTCAACTGACAGCGCCCGTTCACGGACCTGACGCGAATATTAGCACCACTCAGCTCAACCATTATAAAGGGAACCGAATGATCCAACACACGCGCCACCATCAGTGAGACATTTGAGTGAGCATGACAAACTCTCAACTGCCATGCTCATTTATGTCAAACAAGTCCAATAATAACCTAAAAACCATAAAATAGCTCCATGGTACTCACATTTACAAACTTTGAAAACAAATGCTTCTACATTATACAATACTAAATACGATAATAATAGTTTCAAAACTAATCAATTTGTACACCCCGGTGGTAGTGGAGCTGGACCAGCATTGAGCCAAGCATTTTTATCTTGAATATAATCCTCCAACTTATAATATGCTTGCCTGCATAGTGTGCGTTTAATACAAGATTTAAATTTCGTTTCATTGAGTTCTAATATTTGTGGAGGTATTTTGTTATAACATTTCAAACAGTACCCCATGAAAGAAGAGGCCACTTTAGCCAGTCTGAAACCTGGTTGAACTAATTGGTCCCTATTTCTTGTAACATAATTATGTCTATCGCCTCTTTTGCTAAAAAGATGAAGATTTTTTCTAACGTACATGATGTTTTCATAGATATATTGACAAGGCACCGTCAGTATGTTAATTTCCTTAAACAGTTCCCTTAGAGAATCGCACCGTCGGAGATTGTAAATAGCTCTGATAGCTCTTTTCTGTAGAATAAAAATTGAGTCGATATCTGCAGCCCGTCCCCATAGTAGGATACCGTAAGACATGATACTATGAAAATAACTAAAATATACTAGTCTAGCGGTATCAACATCCGTAAATTGGCGGATTTTTCTAACAGCATATGCAGCTGAGCTAAGCCGTCCCGCAAGAGATGTTAAATGAGGACCCCATTGTAGCCTTGAGTCAAGCGTAATCCCTAAGAAAACCGTTTTATCGACAAATTCTAGTTCCTCATTGTTCAATATTATGTCACAATTACTACTCTTAACATTCGGTAAGGAAAATCTTATGCAATTCTTTTATAAATACCCGCCCTGGTTTCGCACGGGTGTGAATCTGTAATATCTTCAAAAATATTCATTTAAAACACAAATAGATCAATATGGACCTTTACAGGTTCCATATTGATCTATTTTATATGCACAATGTATTTAAGGTACTTACTTGGATAAGGATTAATGCTATATTGCTAAAAATCGCTTCGTAAAGAAGCCATTATCTATCGTAAAAAGTAAAGGATTAAAAAATGATTATTCTGGGTTATCCCTAATAAATAGACATATACTATTACGGAATTTTTTGTATACCAGGTGTACAATATTGTAGTACATTATTTTTATCTATCTCGTAGGGTTCAGTCAGTCGTAACATATTTTTAGAGTAAAATTTTATTATAAAAAAACCGAGCAAGTGCGAGTCGGATTTGCGCACTAAGGGTTCCTTACAAACTTACCAATGAAAACAGCTCAATTCCTGAATTGAGATTCAAAGATTTTTCTAAATCTAAAAAAATAATGTTTAGTGACGTAACTTAACAAATTTACAGTTTTTAGATTTTTTTCTAATATTTGTACGAGATATTTGTATGAGACTTCATGCCAAATTTCAGGATTCTAGGTCAACGGGAAGTACCCTATGAATTTTGATTGCCTTGAGATTGTCTAAATATACGTTTTTTGCGTCATAACGCCTTTTTTATTCGGTACCTTCACGCGTTCTCAATTTAAAGAGTCTTGACAGACCGACAGACAGACAGACCGACAGACAGACCGATAGACAGACCGACAGACAGACCGACAGACATCAAAGTGATTCTAAAGGGCTCCGTTTTTTCCTTTTGAGATACGGATCCTTAAAAAACAAAAGACGGATCTTCAAATGACTCCTTCTGGATGGAACGAACGGGTGCGACAGACTGTTAATGACTAAATCTCACTTGGGTTCCTTCATTCAGTTGCCTTTTGCGGTCCGGAGCCAAAGTAACTCTTTCGTACAATTTCGCAGCCGTGGTAGGCACCTCAAGGAGATGTCAGCAAACCGTAGGGCCAAGCGAAGCCCAGCAGGGTCGAAGCCTACTGGGGCCATTCGCTACTTAAAGAAAAACCCGGCCTTGGAATAAAAGGCAACGAAGGAAGTAGGAGTGGTTTTAGTCAGTAAAAGTCTGATACGCCCTCCGTCTCCACCCAAGGGCAAGAAATGTCATTGGATGATGTCCCATAAAAAGTCGTTGTGAGCAAAAACTTCCCTCACAACACATTCTCAAACTAACTTTATGTAAACACTGGCTAGCTACTACCGACGGCTTCGGTCGCGTTATCTATAATATAAAAATGAATCGCAAAATGTGTTGGTAAGCGCATAACTCAACAACGCCTGGACCAATTTGGCCAATTCTTTTTTTTAAATATTCGTTGAAGTTCAAGGATGGTTTTTACGGCGAGAAAAATTCGAATAGAGTAGGGTAGAGTAGAGTAGAGTAGGGTAGAGTAGAGTAGAGTAGGGTAGAGTAGGATAGAGTAGTCAGTTGACGGGAGCGAAGCCGCGGGCAAAAGCTAGTAGTAGATAGATATAATATACACTCCTATTTTTTAATTAGTACAAAAAAAATGGAGCTCTGTCCGTATCTGTTACTGTGTATATTTGTGTAGTCAAAAGTAAAAAAAAACGAAATCCCAAAATTGTCCACAAAAATTTGTCATAGTTGGTAAATTCATAACCTGTCGTTTATGACCTACCGTGACCTGTGTCGTACTTATTGTCGGCGGTGTCCAACTTGTGACCATTTTAAATATTTTTGGGAAAAAACATAACATAGTGTAAAAACTATCGGAATCCATTCAGTTACTGATTCTGAACAAACTATATTCAGGTTTCGCATAAATTAAAAATAATGTTGTATGACACTCCTACCTCTAACTAACATCCTTTTAAAAGTTCCAATCCTACATTTGCACGCATAAGTGCCGTGAGCTCTGCCGACAAAATGCAATATATCTCGGCCATGATTTGAAGCGTTGCATAAGCACGCACGATTTATTCTCTAACGGCGAGGTTCCATTCAACTAGGAAAGCTTATGATCCAAACGGTTATATTTCAATTTTGAATGAAAATATTTTCCAATGTATGCGAGGGATCATTTTTATCTTAACTTGACAATAGGACGTGCAATGTGTGTTTGTAGAGTCTGGACTAAAGAACCTCTTTGAAAAATTATTTTCGAGCTTTTGTAATATCTGCCTTCAGTTCAGCATTCATTGGCGTATTTAAAAGGAGGAAGAGGGGGATATATACCCTATAGGAGTGGAATTCCCTGCCGCGCTCTGTGTTTCCTGATAGCTGCAACTTAGGGGTCTTTAAGTCCACCGCAATACCTCCTCGGAACACGCCACCGGGTTCTAAATAACGGTAGGAGGGTTTCACATCGGCGTCGAGTCTACGATGAAGTAGCCGAAACTCGTCCTCGACAGCCGGTAGAATTTCGAAGAGCAGTCTGGCTCCCAAACTAGATCGGACTGGGGTTACACTCAAGCGGCTTCTGCCCAAACTAGGGGGTTCAGAGGCCAGAGGGTCATGGCCATCCGGATGGTGCGGGGATACCGCACGGTTTCCAGCAAAGAAAAAAAGGGGTATTTAAGTCAAAAGTGAATAGGTTACTTCTAGACAAGCGTGCTCTATCGTGGGTCACATCATCACTTACCATGAGGTGAGATAGTGCTCAAACGCGAGTCTAACTATAATAAAAAAGAATGTAAAAAGTAGATTGGACATAAAAGTCTGGATCACCAATTAGCCTCTTCGCACGCCTCTCCACTGAATTCAAAGCCGCTAGTTGGCATTTTGCTACACCAGCCTGTATGTGGCTGCAGTATTCCATTACGATCGGACCTGTGCCTTGTATAACATTAGAAGCTTACATTAATTTAGTTTCACTAACTTTTTGTAGGAAAATACTTGTATGAATTACTTAAATACTTCATGTAATAATCTAAGTACTTCACTAGATCATTTCTTGACTGGCCTGTTGGTCTAGTGATTAGTGGCCCTGACTGCTATGCCGGTGGTTGTGGGTTCGTTTCCTACCCTGGATAAATTATTGTGTGATGTGCATTTGTTCTGAGTCTGGGTGTGGTATATACTTATATATTTCTAAATTCATACATACATAAATTATATCTATGTATAAATTTAGAAATATATAAGTATGTTTATCAGCTGTCTAGTATTCATTATACAAGCTCTGCTTAGCTTGGGACTAGACGGCGCTGTTTAAGTTAATAGTTGTGGAATATTATTATTATTTCTAAGGGTTATTAAGTAACATTTTGTTTGATTACATATAACAATAGAGCAGTGTTGGAACAGTGGTAACGGCCCCGACGCACGGGTCGCAGGTTCAAACTTATTACCAGGCAAATTACTTTGTGTAATTTATTTCATCACCACTGCTCTCAAACCGGTGCAGGAAAGCATCGTGAGGAAACCGGCATGTCCTAAAACCAAAAATTCGAAGACATGTGACATCCAACACCCGCACTAGGCCTGCGTGGTGAATTACGGCCAATTCCCTCTCCGAGAGACGAAGCCTGAGTCCCAGCAGTGGGAACATTATAAGGCAGATTATGTATGTATGTAGATTAATAATACAGGCGTCAAGAAGTAACAAACAACCGGACACTTTTCCGGACCTACACAAGCAACATTCGTATGAATGGGAAGAACCTTCAAAAAGGTACAATGGCTGCACTTGAGTGTAAAACAAATGAGCTCGATGCAATAACATTGAAAACCATTTATTCATTGTGCCGTGTTAAACAGGATTTATATTTGCTTTGTGTTCTCTCGTACGGGCTTTTGTCTTTGCATAGTTTACGATAGTTTATGAAAGAGCGGCGTCTATTATAGGCGGCGGGAATGTTAGGGCTTCTGGATAGTCCGAAAGAGTTACCACTCTGGAACACAGAGGGCAACTGAAAGAACACAGGCGAGATTTAGTCAGTAAAAGACTGAAACTCCCTCTCACTCCACCCACAGCAGGAGATATTTTTTAACACGTTTTTTGCGGAACAAGGTCTATTATGAGTGTGAGAGAATATTTAAATATAATGTAGTGGTGTATCTATTTTAATAAAGGATCACTTTGATCTCGTACCGCACTTAAAAAAAATGCTTTTAGTTTCTTAAACGTTACGGGGTCTAATAAGCCCCTTGCCGCCATAATGATAATTTTCAAACGAGGTCTTAAACGCCCCGTATCGTAGGAATGGAAATAATACAGAAATGAGCGCCGCTATGAACGTATTAATGACACCTAACCAATAAAAAAAAAAGTCCAGTTTGAACAATCAGACGTGAATTGTAAATAAATACTTTAAAATATTCAGACTAGAATGAAGCGATATAACCCCATAATCATGCAACAAAGGCTTCGTTGTATGATTATAGGGTTATTCAGCTTTCATATAGCATTGTCTTTACTGACCCCGTTTCAAAATTATACGTACACTATTTATTATTTATTCATACCTAGAATGGAGACATTTTGTGTCATAGTGCAATTTTATTGCGTTGCGAACCTTGAGAAATAATAGATAGCTCAACGTATATTTTCTAGTTATTATCTTAAAAGGAGAAACTGACTGACTGACATATCAACGCACAGCCGAAAATACTAGTACTAGGATCGTGAAATTTTGCACAAGGTTTTCTTTTATGACGTAGGTAAGCACTAAGAGATGATTTTCCAAAATTCATCCCCTAAGGGGATGAAACTGGGGTTTAAAGTTTGTATAGAGTAACCTACATTCAAGCAGGCGAAACCGCTGGCAGATGCTAGCCTTACAAAATTGCTAAACAATACCTATATTTTAAAAATACACAGGTACAACAATATTTACCTTGAAGGTACGTCTACATTTGATTTGAGCAACATAAATGTTACCAGTGAATAAAACACAACAAATAATATTCGAGAAATATTAAAATACATTATTTAACTACGTCATATATAATGATTCTATAACACATGCGTCATGCTCGTGAACGGGTGCCGTCAGTTGAGACTGGTAATCTCTTAGCTGCCAGTGGCTTAATTCAATTTCTATTTTTTAATTCATTTTTTTTTAAATTATTATTACTTATCTACAGTGTGCTTACATATTAGAAGCAATAAGAAACATGTAACTTGTTTCTTGCACGTTCTTTTCCATAGAGATCTACGCTTTAAAACGTGCAATTTAGCTTAACCTTTTTTTGACTGACGGACATTTTGACAATTCAAATGTGCTTGTAATTGGTCTATTTGAAATAAACGGTTTTGATTTCTAATGTCTATTTCTTGGATGGATGTTTTTTTGAGCTTTAAGTGTATTACCATTTAAATAGACAAATAGACGCTGTATTTCATAAAATACTATATGTTACAATCTGTATCTATAAAAGGCAAACGCCTGTACTGATTCATATACACCCAGCCTAAACCTTTGGACCTGTATCGCTGAAATTTAACAAAAATGTGGCGTGACCAAAAATAAGAAAGGATTTTCCAAAATTCACCCTTAAAAAGATAAAACTGAGGTCCAAAGTATGGAGAAACCTACTGTTACAGGAGCGAAGCCGCTGGCAAAAGCTAGTAATAAATGAGTTTACAAACTGGGAATATAGGTTAGATCTTATATTGATTTCGATGACTGACCTTCCTGCGGCATTGCAGCTGGAGAGCTGCCAAAATACGCACACAAGTGGACCGAAATATCAAGTACCTACGTAGAACCACTGCGAACTTTGTACTTCCACAATATGAATGTCATTAGAACATCATGTCAGACAAAACTGATGTATATGTCCAAATGATGTAGGTCTAGTTTGAAAACCAGCGTCAGGTAGGTACTAGTTGTGTGGCATTCATGCTGAACTGGACCTATTTTTGCGCAGACGTGAAGTACACAATAATCAAAGAGATTTAAAGAGATTTAATGTCTTTGACTATAATATAATATTTATTACCTGAATTCTTGTATTGTTCATTTCTTTTCTTAGTGTTTATTTTTTTTTTCTTTTTTTTTTAGTGAAATAACGATCGTACAGTGCATTGAAAATTCTCGTGACTTCACGTAAAAAAACTACTCATTATCCAAGTCTTAACTTTGTCTATATTGTATTAATATAATGAAGCAAAAAAATACTAACCACTTTTTTTTCTTCCGACTAACCCAACTATTTTTATATCGGTCTGACTGGACCGGACATGGCGAAATTATAAGAGTTCTTTCTTATGACTGTGGAACCCTAAAACGTTTTGCTGTTCCAAAAAAAACGGTGAGGAATGAGAAAAAAATGCACGAGAATACTTTGATAGTTCCGATCCATATCACTGCGTGTAATTCTTCGTATTTTTATAAATAGTATTTATTAATTCCATGGTTAATAAACCGTAAAAAGACGTTTTCTCAGTATGAACTGTTAAAACTGTCATTTCCTGTAAACACTGGTAAACACATGCCATGGTTACCATCAAAGAAATCATAACCGTAGACATTAATACCAATATTTCTTCCCAAAGGTTAAAGAAGAAAAAGGGTTCATTCTTCCAATCCATTACGTCACTGCAGAAGAACAGTGCCAAGGTCTCCTCTCGTCGTGATCAGCTCGAGGAGAAGTCTACTGGAGCCAGGAATGATTATCTTCTCAGCATTGCGGCAGCTAATGCCCACCAGGTCAGTGCACAATTATGATATCGACGGTGAAGTGCCAATACCTTGTAATTGGAAGAAAGAAAGAAAAACATTTTATTTGCCGGAAAAGGCGCAAACTTATAACTAACATATTGCAAACATTTTGCCAGACAAAAACATAATTAATTAAAAATAACATATATGCGCCACGTCCGAGCAAAACGGCGGTACGCTCAGCATAATGCCGTGTCCACACGCAAAAATGCGACGAGTCCACAGCGCTGGTTTTCAGCGTAGGCCGGTGACGTTATCGACCAACAGACGTCGGCAACGTTATTGTGTTATTGTGTACCAATAGATTTTCACACATAAGATTGACAGTTTTCGAGTAAATACTTTTTAACGCTTATATTTATTTAAAAGTGTGTTTCCGCATGTTTTTGTGAAATCGCCGATGCGGATATTTAGTAGCAACTACATCAAATTAAATTTTGGAAACACTTCCTAATTAAACCAACATGTAAATTTATAGTACTACGTTTTTGGGACAGGAAATTTTTGACTTCGACAGTTAGCAGTTATTGGCACTTCGTCGTCGATATCACAATAATAATGGATTGTTCAAGAAACCTGAATTACATGAGTAATAAATACTTTGAAGTCTTCCTTTTATACTTTCAGTAGGATATAGTTACTACAATGGAGGCACCAACACGCCTCATTCTAGAAGATTATTTCCCTTGCCCATTCAGATCTAGAGAAATCGTATTTTTTGGAGAATCGTTGTCTTATTCAGTTATCCTATAACTTCAACATTCTAAAGAACCGAAGGAAGGCAAACACTTCAAAATCTTTTTAAGGTGAATACTCCAGGGCAAGTCGCGCAGTTCAGGTTCATTCAAATATAATTACACCTAGACACAGATCGTGCTCATCACACAAACATTTGTCCTGGGTGGGTATTGAACCTCCAGCATAGCAGCCCACTAGGCTAATCAAACTAGGCTAGCTACCAACAGGCTAATCAAACCCTATTGAAAATTGATTTCATAAAAAAAAATTCAATATTAAATGATAATTATTATAACTCAGTAAAACCATATTTGATACGTTCGGAAATGAACATAGAACCTGCAAAATGCCTACAACTTAAGAAAATTTAAATTAGCTACCCTGGAGCATTTACTCAACACATACTTACTTCACTTTCACAGATCAGACAATAATTTTTGTTTTATTTTTTATAAGTACTTAATTGTACCGATGTATTCTACTGTTTTTTAATTTTACTGTATGTGTGAGGTACGAATAAACGTTTTTCTTTCTTTTCTTTTTCTTTCTTTCTTTCACATTTCCACGATTTGCCACGAAAAACGTGTTAGAGCAGCTCTATAATCCCGCGTCATTCCCCCAGAATCGCTACTTCCTGGTGGAACTGCAGAACTGCATGTTGAGCATGGAATCAGCTGTCTACGAGAAGGTCTCCGAGTTCCTAACCTTCATGGGGCGCACCGAGCTACTGACGTGCTCTGCCACGCAGCACTCGTTCGGCAAAATCCGTGATCAAGCGCAACAGCTGACTCGGGAGTACAACCTGCAATGCTTGTACTTGTACTATCCCGTGCTGAAGCAACACATTCAGGTACGATTGAAATTCTTTGTCTAATTCTTACGCTGTCTCTACCATAAAACTCTGGATTATACTTCCCCTTGATATCAAAAAACCTGAGATTGAATTCTTCAAGAGTAAAATTCGGAACAGTGGTGAGCAGTGGTGACCGAGAGGTAACGGCCCCGACTTACGAGTAAGTAGGTCACGGGTTCAAAACTAGCCAGGCGCATTACTTTGTGTAATTTATTTTATCACCACTGCTCTCAAAACGGTTTAGGAAAACATCGTGAAACCTGCATGTCCTAGAACCAAAAATTCGAAGACATGTGACATTCACCAACCCGCACTGGACCCGCGTGGTGAATTACGGCCCATTCTCTCTCTTAGAGCGGAGGTCTTAGTCCCAGCAGTGGGAACATTAAAAAGGCTGATTATGCTATGCTATGCTAAAATTCGGAACTGCAACATAAAATCCTTTCAACTTTAGTCTGGTCTTCGTCATAAATAATATGTTAAGTTCTCCTAATTATAATGATTAGATAATATCTTACTTACGAGTAACCGGGCATTTTCATCCAAATAAAATTTGTATAGAAAATTTCAGCTCAATCGGTTGAGGAAAACCGTTTTAAAATTCTGTTGTAAGATTCGACCCACACATATAAACTAACAGAGCAAGTCAATTGAAAACTTGTAAAAATATAGTTTCAACTCAGCCATTCACATGCAGTGTCAAGTCACAGTGACTGCTGTGTGTATATGAATTTCAAAAACTTATTGCACGTACACGCGATGACATACTTAACACATTTCCATAATAATCTGATCTCTACGTCTGATGTGTACGAAAAACCTACACAATGCGAAGTAAGTTTGACCTGACCACCTGTACATGTCTTGCGAAAAAGATTGCAAAAGTTGATAGTTGACAAAATCTATGTACATAAAAGGAGAAACTGACTAACTGACATATTAACGCACAGCCGAAACAACTGGGATTAGGAGCGTTCCATCGTCGGACCACCAGGCGTACGGCAATGAGCCACCGGAACATGGTGGACATCCGACCTATACGCACAAAACATTTTGGGAACACATTCATTGTGCGTACAGCTAAGGAGTGGAACTCCTTGCCGGAATCTGTCTTTCCTGATGGCTACAACCCGGGAATCTTTAAGTCAAGAGTAAATAGGTTCGCTCCATCGTCGACCGCATGGTCGCTTTCCATCAGGTGAGATAGCAGTCAAGCGCAAATCTATCAAGATTAAAAAAAAAGTGTGAAATTTTGCACAAAGTGCACAATCTTTTATGACGGGCGAGCACTAAGAGAGGATTTTCCAAAATTCACCCCCTATGGGAATGAAACGGTGTTCCAAAATTTTTGTATGGAAAAACCTAATTGAGATAAGACTGGCCAATATCAAAAAGAATGAATAGGTACATAATTCAAGAAAAGAATGACTTGCTAAATGAATGCACTTATTAATCCCTTTTTCTCATAAATAGCTTGGTAGTTACCTTGATAACAGTATACTTGGTTTCTCGTTAAAAAACCCGTTTGTATTTGTCCGGTGGCAATTTGCATTAAATGTCTCAAAGGGAATACAAGAAATGAATACTGGATATATTGTACGAGTTATTAGATATTAAAATGAAAAGGTCTTTGTCTACAAGAAATTATACATTTAAAATGACATCAAAGGTGAAAGAAGGCTGTACTATGAAAACCGATATTTAATCACAAATAAAGAAAACTACTCTAGTCGCCTTGGAGTGGAATTCCCTGCCGGGGTCTGCGTTTCCTGATAGCTACAACTTAGGGGTCTTTAAGTCAAGAGTGAATAGGTTACTTCTAGGGCAGCGTGCTCCATTGTCGGCCTCCATCATCGCCTTTCATCGTTAGATAGTGGTCAAACGCCAGCTTATCCAAGATTTAAAAAATCTTAGGTCATAAAAGGAATGTTATCAAAACTGAAGGGAGCCTAATAGGGCCGGTGCCTACAGGGCTGCGAGAATGTCCGAATGAGTTACCGCGGCCCTGAAACGCAAGGGCTGACCGTGTGGGTTTTAGTTGGTAAAAGTCTGACACGCCCTCTCACTCCACTCGGGAGAAGTTATTTCTTCCCACCTCAAAAAAAGGCATTAAAAAAAAGTCAACCTCAAAATGAAAGATCATTTTGTAAATTTCACGCTTCCAGTACTTTAAATCAGTTGCGTCCATAGTGAAAACGTTCGCGCAAGTGAATATAAAGTGCGCAGGCGTCACCAAAACACGAACACAAACCCTTAGGTTAAACTGGGAAAAGTTAACTGCTTCTAAAAGAAGGTTGGATGAATGACGGTCGCCACAGCAGTGGGGGTGAGCGCCAGCGCTTTTCCGCACTAATGCGAAAAACAGTAAATTGCGTGTCTAAAACTGGTAGGGATAGAAGCTGGTTTTCGAGTAAGTGTATTGAATATGGTATTTGGTTAAATCAGACATTCCTATTTACCTACTTAATTTTATTTATTTACTTCAAAAAGACCTAACGAGACGGAATTTTTTCAAACAGTACGAGTTCGAGCCTTGCGACAATGACCCCATCGACACGGTGACCATCGAGCACGAGTCAGTGGCACAAACCCTAGGCCAGGAGGCCCGCCGCTGGGCCACGCGCGTCTTGCGCGAGACGTCGCTGGTGCGAGATGCTACACGCAAGATGCATGTCTATCAAGCTATGCGAGATGCAGGGCAGAAGGTAAGATTTTTCATTTGCCAGAAAAATTGTACATTTGGTTTTTAGTGGTCTGTGCTTATTGCAGATCTCGAGGTTTGTATTTTGTAAATAATAATAACTTTATTGAATCACTTAAACCTTACAAACAAACTTGGAATTCCCGCACAAATTAGGTATTTGTGCATGAATTTGACAGCCCTTTTGCCGCAATGGTTTGACTGCTGCGATTCCCGCACGGAGCAAATATTTCTATAGCCTAGAGAGATTTTGCGGGTCATTATTGCGGGTTAATACATTAGTCATTCCTAGTGTGGGGCAAGATTTACAACTCTCTGTCTCTCCACTTGACAGTGTCCTTCAGCAGTTCGTCACGGGTCCGATTCCGGGATAAAAAATTATGTATACCTAACCTACATGTAGTTTTGGGTCTGATTCATTTTTTTAAACTATATTATATACATTATGTACGCGTTTACGAAACAGAAGACGTTAAAATACGAAGTGAGGCAACGAATTATGAAAATTAACACAAACTTAAAATGAATCGCGTATATACAACCAAAACTAAAACCCATGATGTCTATCAATCTTCCCATAAGAAGTTATTCAATAATTAAAACACATACTTAGTCAGTAACATTATCAAAACAACGACGAGAAGTTTTTTTAACCTATTGAGTAGCGTAATTAGAGACACAATAGAAAGACAATGAACGAGCGAACGCCGGCGTTCGCTCGGGGTTTAATGAACTAATAATAGTAATAAACATTTATTTGCAGACCTTGCCGTCCATAATGTTAGTATTTACATAAAATTCCTTAATTAACTATTGTTACACAAACACAAAAAACAAAAATAAAAAAATACAAAAAAAATAACAAATACAATTCAAATACAAAATACACACGACGTTTAATGGCCGATATATTGATCGACGGAAAATATAGCCATATGTTTGTGTATTAAAACTGTTAGCAATTTTCTTGAAGATGACAACCCAACATTACGTCCTGCACGTAATATTACCGTTTCTACATATATTTTATAATTTGCGTCACATTCACCTGGCGGTACACAGCCTGCGGCCTTTGAGACAGGGCTTTGAATATACCTGTGTTACCGTTAAAATGTTAACTATATGAAAATATCGTTACTTACAGATACTTATACGTTAACAAGCCCTGCTTTACAATGCTCTTAAAGTTTGACAGAAGAGTCCTTAAGAAACACCAAAAAGGCACTTACAGTTTTCAAAATTTCTAAAAATACACCGCACTGAATTACACAAAAAAATTATGAAGAACCTAAATAGATGTGCCAACAGTTTCACCGCGAGATATTTGCAAACCTATCCTTAATTTCGAGATTAGACTTATGCGTTGGACGATGTTAGTTCAAATCTCAGATAGTTTGTTTTTAGGTGATGATTTTTTTTTTGTAAGCACCAAATTCTGATATATTTTTGCATTCTTACTACTTTTTTATTGAGTCTGGTTTCTAGAACAGTTTGGCAGACAGAGAAAAACATTCGTCTGATATACGGAGACGTCAGTCAAATACACACCAAAAAATACTGAGTAAATGAACAAGTAATTCAAACTACCAAAATGATCAAACTGCAATAATCAATGCAAGCATGATCTAATTGTCTTTATAAGTAGATACTATTGTGGAGAAAGATGGCATGCGCGTAGTTTTTGGTTTCGCTTACAGCTTTGCACTATCAGTGCAAGTTATCCATAAAGCTCGGTGTCCGGATTATGATCCTTCATTTCACTCTGGCAAAGCTGTGTAACAGCTCAAAACCTGCAGAAAAATAATATTGAGGCGAAAAAATTTTTTACGGGAGGTAACTGTTTCGAATAATCTTGCAGCCCTAGCTAACATCGGCCCTAGAAAGCCCTGTCCATTGGCTGACATCTCTTGAGTCGCGCGAGGAATACGCGGCGTTGACTCGGGTTTGCTGACGGTACCAACGCAAGCCCGTGTTTGCAGTGACTGGGAATCGCCTTACGGCTTCCGACACCCGGAGCGTTATGTACAACGACGGTTGTGGTGTGAGGATGTTCTATCTCTAACTCAGCACCTCCTTCAATCGCATTGGTGCTTCACTGAAGGAGGTGACTGGTTGACATTTTCACCGCCGATCGCCTCCACGAAGACAATGGCGGCGATCCGCCCAAGTGGGGCAGACTTCTACCGTATGCTCCATCGATTAGCACAATGGTGAGACCCAGGTGATTCTTCCCTCTGAAATCGATACAGGTACCTCCCGAAACACCCACATCTGGTAAGTCATGCACAAAGAGAGGACGCCGTGGCGCCTCTGTAGCCACTCCTCAAAGAGAGGAATCCGCCGCTATTGTAGCGAGCTTATTGTGGCTGTGGGTTGAACTGCTAGGCAACTGAAGAAAGACAGGTAGGTTTTAGTAATTAAAAGTCTGACACTCTCTGACACGCTCCGCCCAGAGTGGAAGAAAGAAGGTATTTGATGATTTACCTACCTTTAGAAAAAGGTACAGAACCGCAAACCCTAAAGGTTGCGGGTGCTGACACTAATCACTTATTTTTTTTTAGCTTACATTTAAAAGCATTTGTTTAGTGTTGCTAGAAATATACTTCGCGCTATTATGCTCTTTTTAACAAAAAAAAAAACATTTTAAAATGATATAACATTGTTTCACCAGAACATAAACCTAAAACATACATAAACTAATGCCTTTTCCCCTGGCGTCGGCAGAAACGCCAACTGCTACGACCCTTACATACTCTTTCTGTTCATTGACGTTCATACATCTGGACATAATACATATGTACGAGTACGTAACATGTTTCCTGATGGTACCTAATTTGCGTTTTTACCTTTAACCGTTTTATGTGAAAGTGAAATAAATAATTTCGATGCTTTCGGAATGAATTGTAAGACCAGAATTATTTATGTACTTAGCGCGGACGAAGTCGCGGGCAACAGCTAGTAATATCATAAATCCGAGTTAAACATTTTTATTACTAATAAAATATATTATTGGCAAATGGCACGTCAAGTCAGTGCAGCCCTAAACACAGTGCCGTTGTAGACTAACATGAATGATTAATGAACCCTACTACCACTCTTGAAGAACGCCACCGCGCGGGGCTAACTTCTTTGCCCCGCTGCATTTCGTAACCGTCAGCCTAATAGACAACACAACTTTACACTCTTGGTCGCATTTTTTCTTTGTGTGTCATGGGTCATATCCACTCAGTCATGGCTCATATCCAATCTTTGTATCAGTACTGTAGGTCTCTATCGGTGAGATATTCGGTATATGTTGGGCGTGACTGTCTCATTTTTGTTTTCTACATCAAAATTTATCGTCTTGCATTTTGTTTGGTCTTCAGATTTTACTATTTAGAAATGAAGTTCAAGAGATCCTTTATGTTAGGCTTTGCTGATCGTCATACAAATTAAAATTAATTTTTTCCTTCTTTTTTATTTGTTACTGTGATGTCTTTCATTTAAATTCATCTGTGTTCGTATCAAAAGATATCATCGTGTGGTTTTAATAATTTCTCATTTATCATAAATGTAAGTGTGTCTCAATCTGTGTTATTTTAATGTGCAAAAGTGGTCAGTGAATTTGAGATTTATATCATGTTATTTGTCCTTAGGTGGACCCGAATGATCCTAATGGTCCTGAGCTTGAAGTCCGTCTGGATGAACTGCGCGCTAGCATCCGTCGCTCGGAGATTTCGAAGGCGAAATATGAGTCTCGCTTGGAATGTCTCCGCGTGAGTGGGGCCCCTGTGGATGAGTGGCTGAAGGAGGTGGACTTGCTGGCTGTGTCAGAGCCCTTGCCGCGGAGCAGCAGTCTGCTCAGCGTCCGTACCGATGCTTCTGGTGCAGCCGTGAGTACTCATACCAATTTTTGTACCTGATTTTATTCTTCGTCTGTGTTATTTTCTTTTGTTAGATCTGCTGTGCTGTTTTTTGGCAAGTATATATTTTACGCTACTGTTTTTTGTTTTGTTTATTACACTGTGCTGTTTTTTTCCTTGATTGATTTTGTTTGCCGTCGTGCCGTCGGGAGGCGGTGATGGGGTGGCAGCCGTCGGCAACAAGTTAAATGAAGTGGGATTAACAATTTTGAAATACCCAAACATATAACTTCAAAGCTAAGCGTTTTACAGCCAGCGAATTAGTTTACGGCGACTTTTACTTTAATTTGTAAGGTCTTCAATGGGTTCCCAAGGTTTCCATTCAGGCAGTTCTTTAGAACCGAACGACGCCCTTAAAATGTTTACGATAAAACTGACTTAAATAAATTATAAAAAGTATTTTCGTATAAACGCTGAATTTGTAATTGGCATCGGGATGATGGTATTTATACTCGTAAATACCGGGTGTTGATGAGAGGCCTATGATTCAATTAATTATTTACAGATTGCGTTATTAATTAATGAAAATGAAATGAGCAAAGAATTATTTTATATAGGGGCAACAGTTGAGTTATTGGCCACTATACAGTTATTGACCATTTTAACTTTGGCGACCTAAAATAATTAATAACCTAGCAGATATTAGATTCAAAACTAAGTTTCGGTTTGGAATTAAAATAGAACTGTTTAGCTACGGCGATTTATATTCAGTATGAGCATGCAGTGTATATAACTATTAGTTTTTAATTTATTTTTACGCAAAGCTTGGTTTGATTTTTTATGTTTTTTTTGTTTTGTTCGTATTTCTAGCAGTTTTTGTGCTTTTGATCTGGCAGTGTTTATATTGTGCATAATTAAATTTAGTTTTTTTTTATCTTGCGTAACATTTACAGATAAGTAATCGAACGTTTGCTGGAAATACTCTATTTACGTCATTTTCAGAAGATGTTTGTCTTGTACCTTAACATTTTTTGTATGTGTCAGTCGTTAACATTTTCTAACAGCGAATTACATCAAAAGTAATAATAATAATTTGTATTGGTATCACATTCCATTAAAAGTGACTAAAGGGCCTCTGCGAGTTGGTTTCGGCTCCTCGTACGCCTTCCAAAGGTCCGTGACCTCAGGGTTCCGAGATATACTGATGAAAATAATGTCAATAATAATTTAATCAAAAGTAATAATAATAGTTCGACGATATTTCGAACGTAACCCCTTGCCGAAGAGGTAGATATTTCAATTTAATCAGCATTACAATATTCTCATAAAGAAATATTACGTTCCTACTTAGGAACGTTTCTACTTGACGTACGGACGTTGAACGTGACTGACCTGTTGGTCTAGTGGTTAGTAGCCCAGACTGCTATGCCGGTCGTGGGTTTCAGAAATCAGAAAGGTTTATTTCAAATAGACCAATTACAGGCACATTTGAATTGTCAAAATGTCGGTCAGTCAAAAAAAATACAAGTGAAGCTAAATTGCACATTCCAAAGCGTAGATCTATATGGAGAAGAACGTGCAACTCCATGGACACTCTGGAAAAAAATACTCATTTGAAGGTAAAAGTGGCTGTGGCTGCGGAGCAGGACCGGCATTTAGCCAAGCGTTTTTATCAAGGAAATAATCTCCCAGATTATAATACGCTTGTCTACATAGTGTGCGTTTAATGCATGCTTTAAATTTGGACTCATTTAGTTATAGAATCTCAACTGGTATTTTATTTTAAAATTTTACACAGTACCCCATGAAAGAACTATGTACTTTAGCCAATCTGAACCGAAGTTGATCTAATTTGTTCCTGTTCCTAGTATTAAAATTGTGCCTGTCACTTATCTTAGTAAAAAGATGAATATTTTTCCGAACATACATAATGTTTCATAAATGTATTGACAAAGGACCGTCAGGATGTTTATTTCCTCAAATAGTTCCCTAAGAGAATCGCGTCTGCGAAGATTATATGTGGCTCTGATAGCACTTTTCTGCAGAATAAAAATATACTCTATATCTGCAGCCCGTCCCCATAGCAAAATACCGTAAGAAATGATACTATGAAAGTAACTAAAATAAACTAGTCTCGCAGTAAAATTGTTAAATGAGGACCTCATTGTAGCCTCGAGTCAAGCGTGATCCCTAGGAAAACCCTATTCTCGACGAATTCGAGTTTCTCCTTGTTCAATACTATGTCGGAGTAATTACTTTTAACATTCGGTAACGCAAATCTTATGCACTTAGATGTTTCAATAAAGTGAAACCAGCGTCAGTCGTACAACGTCCTTTGGTGAAAGGTTCGATTCCCACCCAGGACAAATGTTTGTGTGATAAGCACAATAATTTTTTCTGTGTCTGGGTGTAATTTATCTATAATATGTATGTATTTAAAAATATTTAAGTATGTTTATCAGTTGTCTAGTACTTATAAAACAAGCTCTGCTTAGCTTGGGACTAGACGGCGTTGTGTGAATATTACTATTATTATATTATTACTTAGGTACTTACATAATATTATGCCATAAATAAGAAGTTAAACGAAATCACTATCGAGATTAAAATTAAGGGTTTCTTAAGAAAAGTGAAAGTAACTCTGTTTATCTATTACACTTTCATGGATAAACTACTGAACCGATTTTGATGAAGTTTGGTACGGAGTAAGCTTGAACTCCAAGAAAGGTTATGGTCTAACTTATCCGACTTCGACTTAGCGTCCGCAATCCAAGCTAGTAACGTAAGAAAAACACTACACATTAAAAAAGTTTAATGTAACTCGCTTTAGATATAACGGGTAACCAACTATCGCAGGCGTCTGCACCATTAAACAACAAACCTCTTTCTTTAACTAGGACCAGCCGAGCTCCGACTCGTTCTATGACAGTGACAACACCGAGGGCGAAGGCACCTCGGCTTCCGCTTCAGCTTCGGCGGCAGTGGCCTCCAGCAGCCACCAGCGCACTACCTCTGGCTCGCAGGGTGAAGACGAACACGATGAGGACGTCGATGGTAAGTACCAGTATCAAAGAAACCTTATGTGGAAATGAGGGGGTGAAAAAGGAGAATTCCGTTTGTATGCAAAATCTCATTCCGTGTACTTAAACTACAATTGATGTAGTATGGTGTGGGTGACAGCTGTTGGATTCATACAAGCTACCTATTCTTTTCTCTCATAATATAAAAAAAAACCTTATACTTGAAAGTTAGTACAAATAGTTGCTTAAGTTAATAATAAAGGTTGTCATTATTTGTTTTTCAAAAATACCCCGAATAGAAGAATTTACGGAGTTTTAAAGATTATGGCGATGATTTTTTTCTAGGGTTAATAAACTAGACACTTGGGATTTAATCTAATCGAAATGAATAATAAAGACAGTGATTCACTGTTTTGTCAAGGGATTTTAAAGTTTTTTTAAAAACATTCACGCGAACGAAGTCGCTGCCAAAATGCTAGTCTCAGATATATTTTTAAGTTTTTTTTCCGAGCCAATATCGGACTGTTTGGAGGATTCTCCTTTATAAATAGGGACTGTTTTATTTTGCGGGACTTTTCACCGTTTTTTTCATTTCACGTTCGCGCTGTTTGGCATAATTACTTAATAATAGGTACATTTTGGACTTCCTTGAAAGTTTTATCGGTGATCCAACGCTGCTTTGTCTTCACCCTTGTGTCATAACAAAAATATCGCGCCTTAGACGTATAACATAAGTGATAAAGACGGTCAAAGTAATGTGACAGTTTCGTAATACGATTAGAATAAGTACAGTTGACAAAAGTATTAGATGTACAGGAAAAAATCGTTTTCCAACCTTTTAATGAACAAAATATCAAATTCGGACTCTATATAATGTTAGGATTTAAGGTGTGCTTATTTTACTTTTTAAACTTGACCGACTAGGAAAACGATGTCCACGCATTATAGTAACTGGCCTGGATACGTATCTCTTTTGTTCACTGTACACATTGTACAGTGAATGTAGAAACCTACATTCGTAGTATTGTGCCAAACGGTAGAAGAGGTAACGTTAATATTAAAGGCAAAAATAAGAAGATATTAAATAATGTTGCGATAAAACGTTGGCTTATAAGAAAAATGTAAAGCGTAGATACTCAATGGACAGTTTAAATGAAGAACAATCAGCAATATCCTAGGTTTTAGCACAGTAATTTTCAACGATTTCCGTGAATTTCCCTATAGCATTACTGGAAGAAGACCGCTTGCGCATGGAACAACTCGCTGTGGGTTGGGATGACCCCACTCAAGTAAGCTGGGAAGAAGGTGAGGCCGCTAACGCCGAGGCAGCGCCCGTCCCTGCGGCTCCACTTTACAAGTGCACTGCACTTTACTCATACACGGTACGTATGCCTGCTACGAACGATACACAGATTTTCTATATCACCGTCTCCGACCACCATCCGCTAACGCTGCGATGGCTGCAGCGTGCACACGGTTAATTTATTTCAATTAGTATAGATCAGGGATGGTGAACATGTGGCACAAAAATAATACGGGCACGCTAGTGTAAGATGAATAGCATCAAGGTAATTCAAAACAACAATAATCTAATAACACTATTATAATTTTCGCTTGTATTTAATTAGATAAACAAACAGTTGTACTTTACGCAATATGAATTCTGGGTTGCGAATTAAGAGTTAATGGCATTTAGTTTTATAGGTTTTCTCTTATGAGCGTCCTTTCCGAGGTACATTTTCATACATCCGATCTTACGTGATTATGATGTTATTACACATCTTTCTTTTATTTTGGATACACAGTTATCTTGTAGATATTATCTAGGCTACTATAGAAATCAAAAAAATAATCTGGTAATGACCTCTGAAAATCTGCTATTTTACGTAAATTTTGGCCTTCCATAATGTACTCATATATTAAAAATATAAAAATGTACATCAATAGAATGTGCAAACATTTAATCGGGATTCTAAATGACAACAATTTTTCTAAAAAACTTTTTAGGGTTTAAAAATAACACATATTTCCTGGAACAAGTTTTGTGAAATATTCGAGTAAATCACGAAATTACTGGATGCCAACAGGGTTTTCAGGAGTTATCTCTCTTTTTTTGCATTGCCACTTCATCAAACATCACTTTGGATTGCATTAGATGAAGCATCAAACTTTTAAACGATGCTCGATGTTGATGATAGGCGAATGTAAAAGGACGCTCTTAAAATACAAAATCAAGATTATTTGGTAGAACGTCATGACCACCTTTTTTTCGTGTTGAGACACGTTCTTCAATAAGGGTTCGCCATCCCTGATACAGATTCAGTTTGTAGTACCGCTTTAGGCCAAGGACAAATCTGTGAGTGGAAAAACAAAACGTAATTCCGCGAAACGCGTTTTTTTTTCTAAGATTTGGTATTTTTGGAACATTTTTGATTGTAAAACTGTGATTTTAGATCTATATGGTTGACGGGAAAACGCGTGCGAATTTTGTCGTGTTTTTTTTTTTCTATCAGGTTTGTCCTTTATATATATAATGTTACAATAATACCGATCTCTTGTTCACTTGCTAAGCTTAATTTTGTTAATTTCGAACTTTGTTGTAAAACCAGTTACTTTTTGTTTTACATTGTTGTTGTAGATCGAAATAATCAAAATTAAAAGAATTAACAAAATTTATATATTTTAAGACCTTTTTTTTAAGATGAAAGCTATAGCCCCAAGGTTCCCAACCCTTTAACCGACCGTTCGGATTGGTCCGACGAGTGTTTTCGTGTCCTATTCACTAGGGTCGTGTGTTTGCGACTGGGTACTCTCGTTTAGGGCAAATAAAAATTAGCCGCAAAATGCCGCGCGACGGCAGCGCTGCCGCCGCGCTGTTTTGTTATTCCATGTAAATAACAAAGTAGCGTGATGCGCGACTGCAGCGCGGTTGTAACGCAGCAATCGCGCTACACCCGTTTTTATTTATATGGAATAACAAAGCAGCGCGGAGGCAGCGCTGCTGCCTCTTAGGTCTTCAATCCCCATAGGTGACAGAAGAACTGACGAGATTGAGTATTTATTCGTGGATATGCGACCAGACGATATATCCGACGTAAGCGGCTGAAGGGTTGAACCGATACTGGTTTTTACTACCAGCAAGCGACGCTAAAATACAGGCACATATAAGCGTACTTTGCTCCATCTTCTTGTCAATAACACGTCTCAACTCTCTTATAATATGTCACATGGAAAATTGCAAATGCCGTAAGATTGTAAAATGTCGCGAGAAATTGTAAACAATTTTTTCTAAATAATAATCAAATAATTTTTAATAATATAATATTTAATAATTTTTATAATTTTATTTAAGTACTTTTACAAAGAAATACATAAAACAAACTTAAGAATACTTAGTAGTACTAATTTATAAAAAAGAGACGGTTATGTTCCATCATACTAACACAAATAACTTACATAATAAATTTGGATAAATTTGGATGTGAATTATCGTATTTTTCCTTATTATATCGAGAAATTATAATCTAATAAAGATTTCAATCATCATACGAAGTCTGCAATTTTTTGGTAACATCATTTAGATTGTGAACAAGAGAATCGATGTCAATATACAATGTAATCAATTTCGAATCTAATCTCCAGTTCATGTACCTATTAAACTACTCTCATTTCTTAGTACTTGAGTTACAAACTGCTTTGTCAGCATTTTTTAATTATTTAGTGGAAATATCATGTTAAAACATAATGTATCCATTTTATTGTAGAAATTAACCTAGTGCTAATTAGTTTTTATTGAAATGTTACAGGAATTTTTAGGCTTGATCATATGTAAACGCTTTTTAATTGTCAAAAATAATGTTCTAAGTTGCTATTTCAATATTAAATACTGTAGGTTATTAATTACTTTTTTTTTATACTACCTACCTTATAAACAGGTAATTAATATTTGCTACAGTAATTTGCAAATGCAAATCTCGTCCATCGACTTGAGATCTTCCTTCATAAAACTGTTAATAAGAAGGGCTGATGAGAGCTTTATGCTGTCGCTAGTTATATATGATGCGCATTGCAGCCGCGCACACAATAGTTCTGAGACAAGTTTATGGGGTAGCTTTAGGTGTACCGCTGCCTGATTGGCCCCCACTGCCAGCGCACCAACCTACTCGATAACGTCACTCGACAGATCCTCTTACAAATGTCTCACCATAATCGCTAACTAAACCTATTTCCTGCTAAATTAGGCTGAACTAAATTAACTAAGCAGACATTTTGCGCTAAAATCTTCAAAATGTTCCTGATCAACCAGCTTTTATGTTTGGTAAAGTATGCTTAACGCCCCTCAACCTGCAGTCCTACAGACACATAGAGAGTAAAATGGCTGATAGACCAGTATCTTGAAAGTGAAAGTTATTATAAACCTCCAAGCAAAATGTCAGTTTGTTGGACTAGCATGTAAGGTTCTGCATAATGTATTTGAATTGTGAATACTTGAAAATAAACATAATAGGCCTGCTACATAAACTTCTACGTATAGATCTATAATACACTTCTACGTAACTGCTACGTAAATTGCTACATAAACTGCTAGCAATACTGCTACGTAAACGAATACGTAATCTACTACGTTAATTCCTGCGTAAATTTCTACGTAAACTGCTACAAAAACTGCTACTTATTCAGCTGTGTTAACTGCTACAAAACTTGCCATGAACTGGTTTCTGTTATAATCATTTTCGCTCTTTCCTACTTTTCATCGCTGCTGAATCTCTAAACCTATTAATAGTCCGGTCAATTTAGACATCCAAGGTTGTAATAATTCGCACCCAGCTGAAAATTGGTATGATTGTTCAAAACACCCATCATAAATGAAACCTAAAAAGTCCTCATCGATCCGACACCTGGAAATTTTCGCGAGGTAGAGATAGAATAACGAGATTTGCGCGATTTTCAACGAAACGGTAAGTTTTATCATAAAATTAACTCAGACAAATATCATCAGATAATTATCTACAAAAATGTGTCTTAAAACTTTTTTTTCTAAGAGCCACCGTTTTTGAGATATAATGATTCAAAAAGTTGAAAGAGGTCATCGTCATACAAGTAATATGCACACGTTTTAACGCCACCTTTGTGGTAGTGTACTTAGCGCGTTTTTAGGGTTCCGTACCTCAAAAGGATAAAACGGAACCCTTATAGAATCACTTTCTTGTCCACCTGTCTGTCTGTCTGTGTCTGTTTGCCTGTATGACTGTCTGTCAAGAAAAAGGTTGATATTTTCACAGGTTCAAGAAAGCGCAAACTTGAGTATAATATAGTAATTTCAACTCGATAACTTTACGCATTCCTAAGATAAAAGCTCTTGACAGACAGACATACAGGCAGACAGACAAACAAACAAACACAGACAAAGACAAACGGACAACAAAGTGATCCTATAAGTGTTCCGTTTTATCCTTTTGAGCTACGCAAACCTAAAAACGCGCTAAGTACACTACCTCAAAGGTGGCGTGAAAACGTGTGCATATTACTTGTATGACGATGACCTGTTCAACTTTTTGAATCATTATATCTTAAAAACGGTGGCTCTCAGGAAAAAAAGTATAAGACTTTTTTGAAGATAATTATTCGATCTACAATTTTTGTCTGAGCAAATTTCATGATAAACTTACCGTTTTCCTGAAAATGGCGAAAAACTCGTTTTTGTGACCTTTGACCCCGAGTATTTTTCTTTTGCATGTGTCGGATCGATGAGGACTTTTTAGATTTCATTTATGATGGTGTTTTGAACAATCCTATCAATTTTCAGCTGGGTGCGACTTATTGTAACCTTACCCCTATTTTTTGGTCTAATTTGAGTCGACTATAGTATCTTACTTCTAAGTCATCCTACTAAAGTTGGTATTCGTAAGTTACCAATTTTATACAAATATTTCTGAAACAACAGTATTGAATTGACAAAGAATACTTTACTAAGCAAGACTTTCTAGAATCCGTCATTTCCATAATATTTATCAGGTTAAGCCCTCTACGTGTTGTCTTCCTGTACTATTCATATGTGCACAATATGAGTAGTACACTAACGTAGGATGTCGTCTGGGCAACTGACCGTAGAGCATTATTCTATTGGTGGCTGCTGTGGACTATACAGAAACTAGGAAGAACATACGCATGCCACTAGTCTTTAAAACTGATAATGTGTAGAGGTCCAGCTTAACCGCTAAATATGGCTCATCTGTCTCTAAAAACAAAC
Source organism: Mythimna pallens (assembly GCA_961205895.1). Taxonomy (NCBI): domain Eukaryota; kingdom Metazoa; phylum Arthropoda; class Insecta; order Lepidoptera; family Noctuidae; genus Mythimna; species Mythimna pallens. The sequence goes on from OY540824.1 coordinate 7,332,417, forward strand.
GAACTCACAATCATTACTGAATAAGCTTGAAATCTCGACCGGCTCTTACACAAATATTTTCAAATAGGCACAAAATCCTGATGAACTCTCGATCATAGAGAGCGAACAGCTGGAGGTGGTCGGCGAAGGCGATGGCGACGGGTGGCTCCGGGCGAGGAACTACCGTGGAGAAGAAGGCTATGTACCGCATAACTATTTGGACGTAGACAGGGAACAGGTAATAATGGTAAACGTAAGAACGAAACCAATTGCTAGAAAATTCTATGTCAGTCACTGACAGGCAAAAATATGTACAGGCTTACAACAATGAAAATGCTTGAACTTACAAAAGGGTTTAAGGCACTAATCAAGGTTTGGTAACTATACTGAGTTTCAAGATGAATGAATGATGATGATTTCAATTGTTTGTTCACTACAAAGAGGCAGGTTGACCGAAAGTGTCATAAATTTGAAATATACTTTTTCAGAACTGAAACTGAACAGACAGAAAAAGGCTTTATAGTTTAAGCACTGTGTGGTGTATTAGTGGCATTCAGAGCTGCGTTGAGGTTGAAAAACAAATTGATTAGTTCTAAGAGAAATCTAATATAAAAACAAACAATTACTCAGCATTGTGTTAGAGTTACAACCGCACTTATACGTCATACAGACACAAATAGTTTGACATCCACTAAATAGGTATTTCTGACACAAATCTAATCTAAATATATTAAAAGAGAAACTGACTGACTGAAATATCAACGCGCGAGCACTAAGAGAGGATTTCCCAAAAAATCACCCACTAAAGGAATGAAACGTTGGTACAAACTTTGTATGGAAAAACCTATTTTTACGCGGGCGAAGCCGCTGGTAGAAGCTAGTTTGTAATAAATCATTGACATTCAATCGCAGAGAGTGGGTGTGAGTTTATTACGGATTGCGCGGGCTAGACTCGCGTTTTGTTAAAATGATTCGTCACGTGAAACCCCACTTTGCTACGAAATATCGATCGCTTAAGAAAATCGATAAGCATGGACGCTACCTGAACACACATGCACTCATATTATTATAATAACTTCATGAAATACAATGTGAATTTCAATGAAATGAGTGAACTTTCATAGAAATTAAATGGTATTTTATTTTGCTACGAATCAATATTGTAGGTACTACTTCCGTCGAGTAGGTACTTCGTTCCCACGCTCAGGATTCTGTTCACGATTCACGATTTCTGTGCTTCGTCAAAAGTTACTGGTTCTTATAAACTCCTTCGAGCGACATATTCATTGAGAAACTATGAGTAGATTGCACAATATTTTTTGAGCTAAACGTCATCGTCAGTCAGTTTCGAAAAACATTATTGATTGGGTAACAAAAGTTACACAACTGTTTCTACGAATTGTTAATATCAATGAGAAACACAAATCAGCTTCAGATTTCTTGGAACACTGAGTGGTTCAAATTAAGGAGAAACAGCAAATAACATTCATTGTTTATCAACAATTTAGACCTGTTTTTCTATGAATACGTGCCTTTAACGAGAAGTTACTTCAATTTAATTTAGCATCAGGCTTTTATATATTGATTTAATATTAGGCTTTTTATATGTAGCCCTGCTCAAGCACTGGCGCTCCGGGGCTGGTCACCCAGATCTCGTTCTCATCCGTGGATTACACCGTGGAAGGAGAGGATGCCGATGTTGTCCAGTCTCCCGATCAGATCTCAGTGATCTCAGCTCCTGCTGCCAAACCTGAAGAGCCGAAAGCCGAGGAGCAGCCTCAGGCCGAATCCTTTGTTGCCGAGTGGCCTTCTACCGGCACTGCCGCAGCTGTGCCAGAGGCTTCGGTGACAACGAAAACTGATCTGCCGACTCTTGGACACTGCTTTGCGCTGTATGACTATGATGCTGAATGCCCTGATGAGCTGAATCTAGAGGAGGGACAGGTGAGGTCACTTTTGGAAATTATTCTTTCTTATACTTTGCCAAAAGAAGAAGTCTGAAGAAACAAACTAAAGAAATACTAGCAAATCAAAACAAACCCATGGATTTTCTCTGTCATACCTACCTCATTTGTTCGTGCAGATAATTCGCATCGTGTCCCGTAACGCGCACGACGTTGACGATGGCTGGTGGCGCGGTGAGGCCAACGGAGTGGTGGGCAACTTCCCGTCGCTCATCGTGGAGGAGTGCGACGAGGTGGGCCGACCCCGACAATACAAATACACTTAAATAAAATTTACCTTTAATTTTGCATGTTTTTTTATCAACTACTCATTATTTATTCAAACTTTCCTTTGTTTTTTCATATCCTTTCCTTTCGAAGTCCTATCAAGTTGAGTTACGCTAATTTTTTTACAAATTGTTTTAGTTTCTGATTGTATTTTATTTCCTTTTGTTTTTAATGGCTTTATGTATATTTAGTGGCAGTTACTACGTGGCTAACTAGCGATGGACCTAAGACTAAAGGATAAAACTTGTTTACGTAGAAACTTCAACGTCTTCGTTTAATTTCGTCGAAAGGTATGTGTTTCAACAACAAAGTGGTTATGAGAACACCTGAATTCGAGTTTTAGGAATACATTTAACCACAGTATAGGAATGTGAAGCTTTTGTTAATGTTTTTTAAGAAGATCTACAAGGAAAGATCGAGTGAATATATCTCTATTTTTTTTGCAATGCCTTTGACAGACATCCTAATATGATTTTCATGGTGTGTCATCTTAGCTTTTTTAATATTACTGTTTATTATACTCCAATTGTCATAGGATGGTGCAGGTGACAGGTTGTCGGTTCATACAATGTAGCTACCTATCACTTTCTCTCATTTTAAAGATGCATATTTTCGTCCAGCAGTCATCCTACCCATGCTATGTAATAATCGTACCATTTAAAGGTCAACTTACAATTCTATCCTTTTATATTTTCTCATAACCTATTGGCTTTTGGGACTCTCTTGTTTAAACCTTAACTTCTATATAGAACGGCGAGCCTCTGAGTGGTGGTGAGGAGTGGCCACCACTGAGCGCGGCCCCAGCAGTGTTTGCATCACCACCACACACCCCGCCCGAGGCTGCGGCTCCTGAGGACCGTAAGGAGACCATTGTATATGTAGCTTGATAGCCACTTGAATGGGGACAACTTTATTCTTTTACTATTTTTAGTAAATTTCTGATTAACTACTTACAAATAGCTATCTTAAATCGTTTGTTCAAAATTTGTACCTAGTTCATAAATATAATTTACACATATCACCTGCAAAACTGCAACTAGAATACTTTTGTTGTACAGTGCACACTAAATACAGGACAAGAAATTACAAGCTTCATGTAATGGACGATTTAATTCTGATTTAATGGTAGGCGATGACACGTTTAATGATGGTGTATTTACGGGCAATACCTTTTCACTTACAAAGTCTAAAATTGAGCAATTTGGTATAACATAAAAATTAACTGTACATTTTGATACTAGTGGAGAAAGTTGGTCATCGTGACCGAGGCGGAATAGCGAGTGTTATGGTGCCGAGTGCCACGTGTATCAAACGACGTTTTTCAATACACTTACTTTCTTACACAAATATATAAATAAACGAGAGTTGATGCACGACTCGTCGAGATCGTTTAGCGACCAGCCTGATACAATAAATGTTATAAATCGCGGTGGAAGTGAGCTTGTGCACTTTTTCGCACTAGTGCGAAAAACAGTAAATTACATGCCTAAAAGCGGGCTAAGTGTAAGTGTAAACTACTCTCAATAACAAGCTAATCTAATGTTAAAAGAAGATATAATATCGCATCGTAAAATATTGTTGAAAGAAATAAGAATCGATAAAGTAGTAAGTTAATCAAATATTTACGATAACAAATAGACAATTTAGAAATAAAATGAAACGTCAAATGTGTTATTTTAAAAATTACACTGTTGCGTCGCATTTTTCCTGGTATGACATAATTGGATGTCACTGTCACTTTTAAAAACACGCAACCGTTTTAATCAGTTATTCTTCATTCATAAATATTTGTTTGTGTCCGAAGATGAAGGATTTCGGAGTAAGACTTTTCATTTTCGCGGGAATATTCAGTTTATTTTTTACTGTCATTAGAGAGAAGTGCGAGGAAACTTAATTTTGTTACTTGAATAGAATAAACCAGCACATCATTTTAGTCACACGGCTCGCGTTTTTAGAGTGATGTATTTAGTTGAAATAAATAAAATTATTCTGTCATTTGAGGTAAAAGTAGGCACCGTTGGCGAATTCGAATAAAAGCAACTTCAGGATCGGACACACAGATACATTTAGTTCAACAGTATTTTTGTCATCGATTTATATTCTAGAGAAGATAGACAAGCACGTTCATGGAACATATTTGTCAAAATACTGAAAAGTTGAAACAAAAGTTAGCTGCGGCGCTACATTGGCATTACGCCGTTTAATAGAACTATTAAAGTATTAAAACACACAGCGCTAATATAGCTTTTAAAGGATACTTTTTCGCGACCAAATTTTTTTAAGCGCCATGAATTTCGTGGCATTTACGCGTTTCGTTCAACATAGTGTAATGTTCAAGTGTATGGATTACACTACACCTGAGTCGATTGAAGTGAGTGTTCAGCACGCGTAATCTAGTGCGTAGTACATATATATATCGATGATTTTTGTAAAGTCACGTTGTCCCCTTTCAAAAGGCATTGTTGATTGAATGATTCACATACCATAGACAGACGGTAGCTTTGGCTGATTGGGTAAATAGACAGTGGTTTGGACCCCAATTAGCATGTTTATTAGCACAGCTAGCCGCTCGGAAAGACACCACATCGTCACAATAATGCATGCGTTGCACGAAGTACATAGTGTATTATATTAGGTAAGTTTCATGTGCCCTATTTAATATGATTGACAAGGCGACACATTTGTCAAAAAATTATATAATTGTAAAGTTTGAAATAAATAAAAGAATTTAACAAAATTGTAGGATTGCCGCCTGTCGATTCTGTTAAATAGGCCTCTGGTCGCGATCAACCAATATCTTAGTTATAAAAGTGTTTTTGGTAACAACATGACAACAAGCAGTGCTATTCTGTAAAGTTCGCTTCGATTCTCACTGAAGTGATAAAATTGGGTATTTCACTCATTTTTTGTACCTATTAAACAAGCCATTTAATCCAAAATAGCAAATGGTAAGAATTATTTAAATCCCATCAAATTTAAGTAAGTTAGAAAACTTTCAAATCTAGTGGAAGGGAAAAAGTGCAAAAAATTTTCAGTAGCAGAAAAAGGATGCACGAACTGAAATATGACGTCACCACCATTATGTTACGTGGGTACAAAAGAGATAGTGTTGTTCTCACCACACGTTCACTTTTCCTCACAAAATATTTGAAATGCTAATATGTATTTCACAAAAATAAACAGGCAAGTACCCAGTTTGGCAAGGGGACCTTTTTTTATTAAAGTTCCATAATATCAATCTATGACACCATTCGCAACGAAGTGTTTTTATAAGATAGCACTACTGCTGATGTAAACAGGTTTATAGTTTTCTATATTATAAACTATAGATATTTAAAAAATTCGTGTTAGCCAATTTCAACAATCAAACTGATCGCGACCATCCTTAATTTATGCTAAATCTATTATTTATAAATAAGTCTTCAAATTCTTTTAAGAAAATAATGACAGCGCCTCTATAAAAGTGAGCGTTAAAGATATTTGGAATAATTTACAGGAAAATGTAATGAGTTTGAAATTTTGTATATTTTCTTCAATAATGTTTGGTTTTAACTTACATTATTTAACAAATTGTTACGACGTTCAAAAAAGGCTACAAACTCAGTAAAACATTTGGAATACCGACCATTTATGGCATAATAGCATAATCAACCTTATAATTTTCCCACTGCTCCCCTATTCCAATTCCTGAATTCAAAACTCTGTAGTGAAGCAGCCTAAATTATTCAGAGACACATTTATGTGCGTTAATACCTAGTGCAATCTAACACTTAGGTAGTGCCATAATAGCTGAAGACACCGTTTATTTCCAAATCTAAAAAAAAACTTGCAATTACAGACAATCGTTAAATTAACAGTAACATCGATGGGCAATTAAAGATGAAAGTGCCAGGACAGCGCGGGAATTCAAATTTACTCGCGTTTTTTAGCCTTTTGCGTGTCAATGTGAAGTTGTATTCAGATTAAAATATGATTTGTGAACGTAACACGTATTTATTTATGGAATAATACTCATTAAAATCGTCGATACAAACCTCTCAGTTCAGCTAACACAATAGAATAACTTTTTCACGAAATCACCATTCAATAGTGTTATACGGTCTTAACACTGACCTGCAAAATGCAAAAAAAATGAGAAAATTGTAATTTCGTGGTATGCCCTGACGCCATCTTACTGAAAATAATGATATTATGAACATTATATCTGGATAATATCAGCAGCAGCCCACTCTCTAAATTTGTGTTCGGTTGACAGCAATGCTTGCCTTCCCTCTACTCGGGACCAAAACTCAACTGACAAACAGTAGGGCTGCTATTCTGCTCTTTTTGAGTGGGAAATCATCAAATAACTTCTCACGCTATAGGAAGAGAGAGAGGGGGAGTGTCAGAGTATTACTGACTAATACTCAGCCGTTGCCCTTTGTGTTCCAGTTTCGTGATCTCTCGACCAATCACGCCTTCAGGAAATACTATCGTCATGTTATGTAAATTACTACATTCGTCTCAATTTGTAAATAACGCTTTTATAAAACCCAAAACTTTGTACAGCATGGTTTCATTTTGTCATCAATTCGTTCCCAAGGAAATATTTGAAAAATCAATAAACAGCATTTGTGGGTTCCCAGAGCTAGCAATGCCTTAATTGCTAATAATTACAGCTTCCCACACTTAAAATTATATTGTGTAGTACATTCGCATTTCAGTGTTATTAACTGCAATTATGCTTGAATAATTTTGACGAATCGGTGACAAAGTGTACGGTCGGAAAATAAAGTTGTCTATCGATTTACTTATTTTCACTTTATTTGTTGTTTTTTCTAGTTTCATATCAATTGAATATTTCGCTCTGGTATATTGGCATAAGGGTGCTATCATAAAATTCTATTGTATATTCAAAGTGCGAATTGCCGAAGCAGTGCCGAATTAAAGGGGCAGAAAAAGAAAAATTAAAGCCATTTTGATCCTAATTTACCAAAAGTATCCGGCCAAGGAAAAATAAAATGATAATCTGTTAGAACTTGACGCCTTAAGCATTTTTTATTATAGCACCAAAACTGTGGAACCATTGCCCTTGGTGTTATTTAAGTTTAAAAAAACCCTATTAATTGTAAAAACAAAGAATTAGAACTTAAATAGAAACTTTGAGGTAGCTACCGTTTACCGCCACACAATGTAGTGAGCAGAATAGATGGTCGATGGGGACGAAAGGTTCTGGAATGGCAACCACGTACCGCAAGACGCAGCGTTGGAAGGCAAACCACAAGGTGGATCGATGACCTGAAGGGAATCCGATGGATGCGAGACGCACAGGACCAGTCATTGTGGCGACATTTGGGGGAGGCCTATGTCCAACAGTGGACGTCTTTCAGCTGAAATGATGATGATGATGAATCCCCGGGTGCCCTAGCCACTGAACGCCCGCCCCACTTTGAGCAACATACCTATTAGCTACTTTAATACCAAAAGCAACACGTGTGATGTGTATCACTCCCGTCCCATTTGATCACCGACTGAAAGAAAGTGAGCAAAATCTACCATGTTGCCTCAGTTAGATTCCATCCCCGATTGCATCGACTGACTCGCTTACGGACCACGTACGATCCGTCCTGATTTCCTGAATAATTGTTTAAAGGAGATTCCAATGAGTAAAGAAAACTCCTGTACGACATTTTCATCAGTCCATTCAATGTTCTCAGTAAAATCTACGAGAGGCTTTATTAAAAGTGACTAAAGCTAAGAGTTTTATTCCCAATGAGTAGTTTGGTTTTTGAATCGAACACGAGCACCTAAGCGTTGGTTTCCAGCATAACGCGATGATAGGTGTCTTATTCTACGACATAGTAAAAGCTTTTGACAAAACATAATGATTTACTACATAAGCTATATCAATTCTGTGTGCCAGATTGTCTAGTACTCATCTTGCGAGACTTTTTGTTGAATAGTACCTGCCATTTTTGCATATTGGTAGCGCTGCCATATCTCTCCCATACGAGCAGGAGTTTTACAAGACTGCCTTTCTTTTTTTATTGTATTTTTTTTTAATTGTAGTAGGATATTTTATTTTTTAAGAACTTATTTAATTCAAAACCAATAATTTTTGAAGTCAAATAAAATCGAGGGCAATGGTCACACAGCGTTGTTGCCTTAGTAAATAATGTTTTTGGAAATAAGTTCTAACAAAATATTCTTTTTTTTTTCTTTGGCTTTCATATTTGGACCAGGAATGTATGGACCGTGGGTGATGTCCTTTAGTAATTTATTTTTTGTGAACTAACTATTATTCTGGTATAAATTTTACAATAATAATATTAATACAGTAAGAAGAGTTCATTTTCAGCGTTTTTAGTAATTTTTTTTTTTCTAAAGTGTTTTTTTTTATCCACACAAGTACCAAATTTCGAGGGAGATATTATTATGTACATTTCGGTATTCCGTTGTACAGTAGTTCGATACACGAGGTCGAAAAAGTTCCGTTGCGCAATTCATATAAAAAATACTACGGAATTTAGGTTTTTTAAAGAAATATGAAAAAAATCGAAAAGCGAGGCCAACCATAACCAATCTTTACCATTCAATAAGTCTATGTGGCTTTTAATTTAACTGTATTAGAGCGCCAAAGTTGGCCTATGAAGCAAACATCAAGGTTGAAAAGCGCCGCTCGTAAATACGGCTGAAAAAAAAAAAAAAAACCAGTCGTCCTTTGGGGATTTTTTTGAAAAAACTCACGAATCGTGTTAGGGTTAAGGTTGACGTTGACATTGTAGCCTACAATACATCATATTCATATTTGCAATTAAACATAGATTTTTTAACAAACAATTTCAATCTCAGAATGATAGACAACTTTTTAACCAATCGAACGTAGCTACCCCAAATTGGATGAGCCCACCGTGGCGTTGCATGTCAAAATTTGCACTGATCCTGTTGTGTGGCTGAATTGTGTATTTCTACGGACGCTGCCAGAGATCGTGAATGACAACAACAATACCAAAGGTGCGGCGCCACCGGATGCGCCGCCGCCACCACCGCCCCCCGACCTCGGCGACTCCATGGATAGCCAGCCCGACTTCAGCTTTAATCTTGAGCTTAGCAGGAACCAGCAGGAACATTACGGGACTCAGTTTGCCGCCCCGTCGGTTACTATCGTTGGTAAGTTCGATCTTGACGGCCGGATTGAGCGAAATTAAGATGAATGATCCACGGTGGCCTGCAAAATTCAAATTTGCGTAATTTTTTTGCTATTTACAGTTCAGTATCGAATAGTAACGTAAAAAAATACATTTGCGGTAATAACATGTATTTACGCAATCATTCTCATTAAAACTATTAACTTTCTAACTTAGAGAAGAGCTGAAGTGTGCCATTTTAATAAAAACTTTTAGAGATTTTTGAGATTTTTTATTCTTTTAGAGATTTATGGTAATACTTTTAAAGAGTATAGTTGTATAAACACATTTATGTCGTTACCGCAAATATAAAATTTATTACTATCCGATACTGTGCTACAATTTGCAAAAACTTTCGAAAATTTTAATTTTGCGAAGCCCCTTGCCATGACGTATAATTGCAATCATTCGCTGCGATAAATAAGAACAGTGCTATTCGTTCTGTGTAGCTCTGTCTCCCTCCCACAGCGAAATCTTAATGGTATATCGATACGTCAAAGTGGCTTGCAATTAGAGACTGCAATTTTATTACGGTGTTTGTTGAAATAATAAAAAATAAAGATATCGCAATCTTTTAAAATTTTTCTGATAAGTTTTGGTATTAATAATAACTCAACTTTGTATATTGAACTTAAAAGATTAAAATAATAAAATAATGCCTGTGTGAAACTAAGCTATTGTTCTCAAAATCAAAACTATGGAATCAAATATTAAGTCACCGATGGCCGCACACAGTTTTTATATTATTTTGAACATTGTTTTACACTTTCATAACAGTAAAAATAAAAGCTGTTTATATTAACAAAATTAGTTTAGATGATGTTGCAGTCTCTAATTGCACTTTCGCCAAACATTTCTATGTTACCTATAAGTGAATCATCAGCCCCCCTAGCCAAGTTACGATCGTTACGTTTGCGTCGAACGCCTCGAGTAGACCACGCCTCCGATTCCTTTGTTCTGACGTCATCTCAATGCTCAGTCACGTGGTTAGGACAAAAAATCGGAAGCGTGGCCTACTCGAGGCGTTCGACGCAAACGAAACGATTGTAACTTGGCTAGGGGGGCAGTTCCTAATGAGATCTTTATCGAAACAAACATTTTTAGGCAATTATTTTCGTGTAAATATTTTTTGTAGAATAGGATTTTTGCCAATATCGAAAGTTGCACAGGAATATTGCACCAATTTCCCTAATTATCATCCATTGCATTGATGTTGATAGAAACTATATTATCTAAAACCGTACATACATATTTACCTACTGACACACATAAAGTAATTAAGTATCGCTGATGACTCATATAACCCGTGAAAATTCTGTTGATAACTACGTAATGTCACAGACCATATATGAGATATTTATTTGCAACTTGAATACCTATTCAGCGCGATTACAAGTCTACCAACGCAAAGTTATCCTCAGCTAGTACGACCTTCCATAAACAAAATAGTTAGGGTCGCCGCACACGGGTCACCGGCCACGACCACATAACGCCGCCACCAGCATATTTCCTATAGTTCTTATATATTTTATATGGATTCGCCGCACACGGTTGACGCCGGTGACCGCCACACGCTTCAAATCGCACTGGCCACTAAACGCCGATACAAAACGCTGTCACACGCCACTCGTGCATTCAAACCTTCTTCGTCGCGCATTATCATAATGGATCTTCATTATGATACTGCGCGTATGGGTTAAAAAAGTAGCAGCCACCGGCCGTTTGTGGCCGCTTCTAGCTTGTCGTGGTAGCTAGTGGCTGCAGTATGTGCGGCGACACTTAGGTACACAAATTAACAAAAGACAGTCAGCCAATATATTCAATAAAAAATCCAATGCAAACAGTTGACCATCGGCAATGACATACGAGTAGAAGAATTTTAGCTACTACATAAATGTACATACATACATCAATACTATATACTCAATTCATGAATCAAGGATAGAATTTACCGCATAGGCTTGAGGAGTCGAACTAGCCAATACAACTAGGGTTGCCGCCTGTATTTTATATGCAGAAGTTAATAATTCTAAACATTTATCGGAATTATCTACAACACAGAAGTTGCAGAATTTTGATACAAGTGGAGAAAGTTTGTCATTACGACAGAGATCGAATTCGGCCTAACCGTAGGCGAGCACCCAAGCCGCAGACGAGGGTGTTATGGATCCGAGTGCTGCAGAGACAAATTTCCAAGTCTTTCATTACACTTACGAAGAAATAAATAAACGTGGGCTGACGTACAACACTTAATACCCAGCCTGATACGATAAATAGAATAAATTGTGACGGGAGCGAGCTCGTGCACTTTTACACACAAGTGTGAAATAGCGGTAGGGTTGTCAAGTAAGTGTATTGAAATATATTTAAATATGTTGTACATGATACAAAATTGTGACATTTAGACATGGGGCGGGCGACAGAAAACTGCAAGTATTTTCTAAAAGGAGATTAGCCGAATAGCCTGCAGTCAGTCTCAGTCATCCTGATTCTGTAGCATTTGGCACGAGAGCCCGACACTAACCTTAATCGGCGACCAAGTAACCTAAAAGATTTGCATTACTGACGTTGTTCGTAAATTAATTTTTAAGTCTTAGGAAGTAGGACTTTCGAGATATATATTTTTTACTAGCTTTTGCCAGCGGCTTCGCCCGCGTAAAAGTACGTTTCTCCATACAAACTTTAGACCCCCGTTTCAGATGAAACAAAATTCACACCCTAAGGAGATCCTTAGGGTGTGAATTTTTGAAAATCCTTTCTTAGTTTTCGCCTACGTCATAAAAGGAAGCCTTGTGCAAAATTTCACACTCTTAGGCGAACTAGTTTTGACTGTGCATTGATATGTCAGTCAGTCAGTTTCTCCTTATATATATATATAGATAGATTGATGATTGTTATTCTCTTTGGTGTAATATCTCCAAATAACACTTGCAGTTTTTTATCGCTCGTTCCGCGGACTATTTCCGCTAACCATTCCAGCCACTTTAACATTTTACAGAGACACTTTTCTCTCTTCTTCTTTTTATCTTTTTCTCTGACAAATATTATGTGGCGGGACAAGCAAAATAAAGCGTCCATAAACGTAAGAAATTATTAAGGTGTTTGAATTTTAGATATAGACTGTAATGATGTTATTAACATATTTGTAGTAACAAATATTTGTTAATACAAACAAAAATTAGACATTTGCAGATGTTATAGGTACTTTATTATTTTACATTATAAAAGTAAAGATTTAAAAAAGTGGCAACCCTATACAACCGACTATCGATCCCTCAAGAATTGCACGGTACCCGTAACCTATTCAGTATTCTCTGGACAATGCTTGATAATAAATATATAACGAACGAAGAATTTGTAGGTCCTGTCTCTTCTAGTATTAGAAATAAACCTGTTATGGAATTTCATATTGTAGTTAGATGTTATTTATTTGAGAACTTTAATTGCATTGTTCAAATATAAAAACTGTTTGTAAATTCACTTTGAGAAACGGAAAATGGTAAAATATTTTTTGAATTTCAATGTCTAGTCATAAATGCCAACAAAATGGTACCGATAAAGTCGAGCTTCAGTAATTATACATAAACGACTCCGGTGTTTTAAAAAATAAACTTTGTAAAAAGAATTAGTGACGTACAGTAGCAACATGCATGCATTTTTAATTTTACTCATTGGGCCGTTACGTAGCCTCGCGTTATTGTGCACGCGATCTAATTTAAATATTTTAAAACCGACAGTTGTAATCCCCGATTTAGTGGCGAGTTTCCTCGAAGGTAACCTTTTGAAATCGGTTCTGATTTAAAAATAGACTTGCCAGGCCCAGCTGGTTTGGATTTTTAATTGAATATTAGATAAATATAAACTGAAAAGAATACTAGAGTTTTAGATTTACCATTTTCTGACATGATGACTAAATTAAGGCGATGTGTCAACATATTTGAAGGTCGATAGGTGCAATATCATACAGATAGCTTTGTCAAGGTTGATTTGTATGAAAACAAAATGATTCCTTATTAAATTGTCTGTAACAAAACTAGCAGCATTCAGTTCTAGGGTGTTAATATTTTTGTACTTTACGCTGTAATTAATATCTGTGTGTAGGGATCTTAATGTATTAACTTTACTTTTTTGTGTTTATGTATTAGTGTTAACTGAGTGTGAATTCTTTTTCATGCCTCAGTCGATGAAGTGGTCGGTGAATGCTGGGAAGAGGTTTGACTCCATACAAATCTATCCCTTGTCTATTATGTATATGTTCTAGATGTTGCTTGTCGGAGCTTGTATACACGACCTGTAGCTTGTTGCTATTGTTTGTTTGTTTAAGGCTTCACTTATAACTATCTCTTACAGGAATTATAAGTGAAACTGTTTCATTGTATCTGTTAACAATTTTCGAATCGAACTACTTTGGGTAGCTCACGTCATCATAGCATGCCGCTTCGATGCATGAGTTGAGTCCACTCTCGAAATGCCTGTTCTCAAGTTAAGTACTTTCCATTGGAATCTTCCAACCTTCCCCTTCTGGGTCTATTGTGACGTAGTGCCGTGACTAAGACGAGTGTTTCCGCCCGCTAGGTAATCCCGGAGCCGGTGCAGGCGGTGCAGAGTGAGCAGACGGCGGAAGACTGCGGGCTGGGCGTGGCGCAGATCGTCATCACCGCAGCCACGCCCATGGTGGAGGAGCCCGACCAGCCCTTCCCTCCGCCAGAGAGCGACGTGGACGCCGAGCCCAACGGCGACGTGGAGGCCGATTCGGAGGCGCTGGCCGAGGTCGAGCGCGAGGAGGACGACGAGTCGTCGCTGTCGGAGCAGACGGCCGTGTGCCTGCGCGACTCGGACGAGGGCCCGGCCGACGCGGCGCCGCACCCGCAGTCCAGCTCCACGGCGTCCGAAGGCGATTCGGGCGGCGCGTCGGTGGCGTCGGGCCCCCCCACCGCGCCGCACTCCCCGCCCGCGGCACCCCGCGGCGGCCGCGCCAGCATTCCAGACGAGCTGGAGCCGGCGCAGCTGGCGCGCCTCACCGATCTCAAGGAATCCAATGCTTAAGGCCTAACTAGTCGCGGCATCCCCTTTACGATGTCGGCCGACCGCGATCGCACTCGATCGTCTACATTAGACCGTTTCTCTGCTGTCAGTTTCTAGCGATCTACACTCGTAACAACGAGCATATATTAATACAGTATTATACTTATATTATCCTATCTACAAATTATTCGATAAACAAGTTTTTATGTGTGTATTCACACTATATTCGTTTTCAAATGATGTCGCTAAATGTTACCTCTATGCGAACTATCCCAAATAATCAGATTTATTAAAACAATAACTTAGATGTAAATGTTTATTTATCTAGTAAATTATTGATTGATTAGATGTTTATTAGACAATGTTTATTGATGTTAGTATATTGGTCTGGAGGTCATATTTTGTATGATTTATAAGAATTTGTGAAGGAAAATTGGGAATTCAATAACGATAAAATTGTTGGTGATCCGTTATGCGTAGAGGAACGGTCGGGACATGTAGATTGTACTGTACATAGCTAATAATACTTATTACTAGTTAATAAGTATAAGAACACGTTCTTGCGTACCTGCGAATAGAACGTATGTTAGAGGCGTATGTTAGAGAGACGCGCAGTGTTGACGCGAGCGTCTGTCGCGACCAGAGAGTGCAGCCGGGAGAAGCGCGAGACAACGGAGCGGCTCTGCAAGAGGCAATAGCACGTCATTATTGTGTGTCTTCAGTGACGAATTGCTTCTCCTTGCGCGTTCAACACGCGAGTGTAGCGTTGTAACATAGCTCCGACGTGGAACACGTGCGACACGTCGCACGCGAAACAACGCGCGTGCTCCACGTCGGAAGGTAGGATTAGGAAGATACAGGGTGTTACTAGCTTCTCTTTCGTAACCTCCCTGCGACACCCTGGGCACCCCGGGGCAACATCTCCGGCCGCTGCGCGCACCGGCAGCGGCGCGGGCAGGCTGGTTCGCAACCCATCCTCACACAAGTCGTGATGAGACAATACACTACTTCTCTTTCTTTTGGGTCACTCGCTACTTTACTTGATACGGATAGACAAAAAGCTGCAATTTTTGATTCAACATCTAAAGTTAGGGGAGACGAGGAGGCCTCGCATTTAGTTAAGTTAAACATAATTACATAGAAAAACACGTTGATTTATATAATTTTAAGTAGTTTAATGTTCACTTATATTGACTAGTTGGTTTTCGAATAGTTTATCATTGTACAAAATAATGTTCTATTTTATATCAATTGTCTCATCGTGTCAATCCTTCACTTTTGTTATTCCCTTCGTACCCGCACCTTCGAATTATTTAATGTTTCTTAAGCCAAATAATGTTTGCTTTATGCTACAAACCCAACGACTACATGTTCCTTTCTCGGATTGATGTTTAATGGAAGAGTATAATTAGTAACCGACGCAGACGTTGTTGCGTCCGGTCACCGCTAATCGAAAGTGTTTGGCTGTAGAAAATATGAATGAATATTACCAATATTATAGACGTTATTACATCTGAATGTACCACGTAGATGTTTATAATTATGTTATCAATAGTTTCACATATTGAATTTAAACGATAATCGACGTACGTAGATAAATGTTAACCAAGTAGTGTTAGATGTTAAACAATGTGATTCATGTGTTGTGTTAATTTAATGAATATATCACTATTCTATATTATTGTTAGTTATACATTCTATTTAAAACCCGTAAAAACAATCAAGGTTTATTGAAATCATGTCATTTTCGATTGCGCCTCTTCTGCCTCGTTTGAGAAAGATTAGTAAGTTACAAAGTTAGTTCGGTGCGAAATAATTATTGTGTTTTTACGGGTTGAACCACGTTTCATGAAATAAAAATATGTTAAAAAATCCAAAAAAAAATGAGAGGTACGTAGCACTCTGTGTAGATTAATATAGTCACTGTATCAAATGATGCACAGAATTTAATGTTGACTGTAACTTTACTACAAACTTATAGTTGTTTGTGATAACTACAATGACTACTACACTATATCGAATAAAATATTAAGTGTTGCTTTTTCTTTAGTGAACTGAATTGATAGAAGTTCGCCTGCTGGGATTATATGAATTACATTATACTCGACACAATTACTAATGTTTCATTTATATTTTTTATTGTTCACTATGCACAAGTCCTATAATTTCCAATCACAAATTAAGATAACATTTTCAAATAAAACTTGAGGTCCTGAGTAATCCATGTTGTTGATATTATGAAGAATAAGAGTAGGTTATATAAATTGAGATAGTTATAAATGTAAGTTTATGGTAAGGGTGAAAATAAGATGAGAATTTTGAGAGTTACGCCCTTTTGACACGATCAGACCGCCGGGCAATGGGTCAATAAGAATGAAGGCTTTAAGAGTCAGTTCACACCGAGACGCGACTCGACGCTGCGCGAAGAGCAACTTTATTTCAGCGTCTCATAGCGTCGGGTTTCGATGTGAACTGACCCTAATACGTACAGATCTTATCCGATTTGGTAACCACATTTGCAGTCGGGAAGCGCTGAAGCGAAGGTTATCCGGCCTTCTGAACGTATAAAAGGACCTTAATTAACTATTATAAATTATAATCTTACTTGTTAAGTATGACAAACGTACATGCTCAATGCTTACTCAGATGTCAGTGGAATTTGGGAACCAAGATAGGTACTTTAAATACATTTTTATCTTGAAATGCATTTCAAGAACTTAAGTAGGTAAATAACGGTAGGCCTAACGAAATTGATAACTCATCCCATGGTGACATGAATACATACGTTAACATCTGAATGACACAATATCTATCGGTAGATACGAGTACATGTACCTACCTAATAATAAAATGATGACTGGCTATATACATACTTAGAAATATTATACAAATTATGTAAGAGAAAAAGGAAACTATCATGATGTGTTAAAATGTCAGTCCAGTGAGCGAGAAGGAGGATGGAGCTATACACCCTATATAGCTCCATCCCTTTAACAGTTCAGTTTAGGTCGTCAAATGGGTCGCGTTAAGAACTCACGATAGCACTGCAGCACCTAATAATATCTAAATACCAGATCCGACCAGACCAGACCAGACCAGTACACCAGACCAGTACACCAGACCAGTACACCAGACCAGTACACCAGACCAGTATATAATTGTATAAATTAAGACAAATGGTCATGGTATAGAACTCGCACAGAGAGCACAAATGATATGGAGTTCTAAGTTCTACACATGGGCCACTGTATGTATTTAATGTAGTACGTAAAAAAGTATCTTCACATACATAACACGAAGATATCATACTGCGTACAATGGAGTTCTATAAAAAAAAATATAATTCTGAACATCGTTCTACCTGAAAAGTATATACTGGAAACTACAGGTCTGTTAAAAAAAAAAAAAAAAACTAACCTAACACGGGGTGAGTAGAAACAAAACTTTAATTTGGTTTTTCATTTTGATACCATATTATCGGCGTCTAACAAAACATCGACTTTTTAAAATAAAAAATAATTAATAAATTGATATCGTTAAATGCTGCAAAAAATATTCAATTATTGTGAAAATACCCTTTGAAGTTTTGTTTCTATTTACCCCCGAGTTTTTATTCAACCCATTTGACTGTATAGTAATCTTGGACATAGAGAATAGACTGAGCTTTCCTTATCAATAGTTATAAAATAAAGAGGAAGAGTTTTTCGTTTAAAAAAGAAAAGCAATTTATTTACGCGAAATTACGCAATCTTAAAACTAGCTTACAATTATAATCAAGGAAAAATATGCGGCACATGCGTACAAAACAGCCGAATGCTGAGCATAAAGCCGTGACGCCATGCTTAATGCGATGAGACCAGCACTAGTTATCAGCGTGGGCCGATATCGTTATAAAGACGTCGGAACGATGTAGTCTGCTATTAGATTTGTGTTTGTTTATACGCTCTTTTTTATCTCTGTTTTCCTTAATTTTATTTTCTTCTCTTTAATTTTATCTCTGGAATTACCAGTTTGATTGGAAACAAAAATTATGTATGGGATAGCCAGGTTTATGACGAATAGTATAACATCACGCTATGATCCATGGAAGTGAAGCAGTAACCTAAGAGGCGAGTGAAACGGCAGAAGACAGCTAGTAACGTAAGTTGACTTATGGGTACAAAAGTGTAAAAGAGATTAAGGGGTCGTGCGGTCAGTAGTTGTATTTTTGTACAATTCTGATTATCACTACAAAAAGAGATGGGTATAGTAAGTAGCACAGTCACTTTGTCTCTTTCTAATACATCGTAAATTATTAGGGTATTGCTCACTCCATTCTCTAAGTCTTTCTAAACAAGATCGCTCAACAGTACTCATAAAATGGCTTGTATAGTAATGCAAAGGTAATTAAATATATTTAGCTAATATTTCAGATAATCTCAGCATGTCGGACATATAACTAAAGTAATAGAAACAATTAGTAATCAAATATTTATACCTACTGTTTAAAGAATATTGTAACTATTATCATACGAGATTGTAGACGAAGTAAGGTACCTACCGTATGCAATTCTGGAAAATATAAAAAGTACCGTATGTCCTTTGGAAAAAATATATTTAAAAAAAAATCTGAAGTGAATATTATACTTTATACACTTTTATAAAATGAAACTCTTTAAATAAGAACAAATTACTAGATAAAAGGACTGTTGTGTGTGAAAGACCTTGCACCGGAAAATACTTAGGGCGTGTTCAGATCTAGCAAATGCGTCGATTGCGACCCGCCCGCGGACTACATACGTGCATTTCAAGTTCGCATGCCATTCCTGCACCGCCCGCTACACATACCTCCTTGCTCCCGCATATATACAATATGAAAGCAAACGGAACCACATGCACGCACCCATTATGCTAGTCTTACCTAAGTTGTGCTGAAGAAGCGCACCAAATAATTGCAGTAACTGCACGAGCAGTTCGAGAGCGGGTCGCTAGCGGCGCATTCGCCAGATATGGATGCACCCTTACGTATGCCATACTTGTTTCTGCTACGAATAAACAGCTTGCTTGTGTTCTAATCCGAATGGGTATAATAACTGGCTTAATGACTGGCACTTCAGACGTTCCACCTTTGTCCCTAGGATGGCGCGCAACAGTGATGCCACTGGCTTTAACCATTTATCACAATTCTTGCCATCTAATAACACAAGACTACGCCACGCTGTTTTGCCAGATTTTACTGAAAGTACCACAAGTCCCTTGTCTGTTAAAATTCTTCAACTATCCTTTTTCTTCTCGTCTTTTATTGGGGTAAGGTATCCCAAGCTTTAAGAACATCTTACTAAAGGATACTAAAGGAACTTTCCCTCTAGCTGGTCTCTTAAAGTGCCTTGTTGAGGTAGCATGTTGCAGCCAGCACCACACTGCCGAAAGATAATTGTTATTATGATAGTTATAGTGAACTTTTAGGGTGCCTTCGCGATGGTAGTCTTCTCTGCTAGCAGGTCCCCAGAGCGGAGACACTCTACACAGTCTTTGATTTAGTTGTAGAAGTAGGCTGATAGATACTCAAAGGCGAATATATCTACCAATTAAAAACGTGGTAGCGTTCTGTTTAATATTAGAACGATTTGCATCAACTTTGTTATGCTAAAGTTGTTGTCTCATTTGAGTAGGAACTTCTATTTATTTTGACTGTCTTTCCGCTGAGTCGAGGACGTAAAACCGCGAGTGGAGTATTGAGTTATATAATCCTGCAAGCGGAGAGGTCAATGGCACAGCCAATGTCTGAATACCGGGGGTGAGACAGTCTTTTATATTGCAACATCTATTTCTACAACAGGGCCACATGTTTAAAATTTTCAATCTTTTAACCAGTGCCGTAACTAAGTCGGTGCTAGCGGTGCTCAGGCACACAGCGCATACCCTGACGGGGCGCAAATATGATCAAACCGAGGCCAAGTTTTGTATTATTCATTTCATCAGAAGGAGGTTACTGTTTCCCATTGCCACTCGCTCCGTACGCCTGATGCTCAGGTCGCCACAGTCGATAGCCTAGAAAACGACAGAGCTACCCCAAGTGGAGCAAACTTCCACCACATGTTTCACAGTGAGCTCTGGGCGATCCGCATTCTCGCCAGACCCGAAAAGTTAGGTACCTCCCAAAACTCATGTCCGGTGACGACCTTTATCAGGCGGATTATATATTTACCCAACACGAACGTTTTTTAGGGGCGCAGTTTCAGAAACTGGCACCGGGTTTATAAAAGGCTATAGTTACGGCACTGCTTTTAACTTCTTCCTTGTCGTGGTACTTTTAGTCCTCATCCTTTATATTATTTTAGCTCAAATTAATCAAACTAGTCGTCTAAAGTTCAGTATCAGGGATTGCATACGGTACGCAGTGTAAGTAAGGTGTAAGTAAAGGTTTATAGTATTTAGCGGCCGCCGTAAGGTCGCAGGTTCGATGTATGGTTGCTTTAATGTTCCCCCAATGCCTTTTCGACCTGCAATAAAAACTTTCTAAAATTGATTAAGTGTTGTTTATTTTTTACCCCTTATCATTATCTCCTTTCATTATCGTCCTAGCCTTTTTCCTAACTAGCTTGGGGTCGGCTTCTAGTCCAACCGGATGTAGCTGAATACCCGTGTTTTACATAGTGCGACTGCAGACCTCCACAACCTAGTTACTTGGCATTATGATACTCCTTTGAAAGATTGATGGACAGACTCACTGGTATCTGTCTACCTGTAACAATTGTCCAAGTTCTACAAATTCCAACGGCTTTACTACTCCTCTGAAAGATTGATGGACCGACTCTCTGGTATCTGACTACCTGTTACAATTGTCCAAGTTCTACAAATTCCAACGGCTTTACTACTCCTTTGAAAGATTGATGGACCGACTCTCTGGTGTCTGACTACCTGTTACAATTGTCCAAGTTCTACAAATTCCAACGGCTTTACTACTCCTTTGAAAGATTGATGGACAGACTCTCTGGTATCTGACTACCTGTTACAATTGTCCAAGTTCTACAAATTCCAACGGCTTTACTACTCCTTTGAAAGATTGATGGACAGACTCTCTGGTATCTGACTACCTGTTACAATTGTCCAAGTTCTACAAATTCCAACGGCTTTACTACTCCTCTGAAAGATTGATGGACCGACTCTCTGTTGTCTGACTACCTGTTAAAATTGTCCAAGTTCTACAAATTCCAACGGCTTTACTACTCCTCTGAAAGATTGATGGACCGACTCTCTGGTATCTGACTACCTGTAACAATTGTCCAAGTTCTACGAATTCCAACAGCTTTACTACTCCTTTGAAAGATTGATGGACAGACTCTCTGGTATCTGACTACCTGTAACAATTGTCCAAGTTCTACGAATTCCAACGGCTTTACTACTCCTTTGAAAGATTGATGGACAGACTCTCTGGTGTCTAACTGTCCTGTAAAAATTGACCAAGTTCTAAGAATGAGAACTGAGCTTCCTGAGCACGAGGTGTAATAATAGCCTAGATAAACTTAGAAAAGTATATACATGGTATGAATTAAAAAAAAGCTTTCAATGATAATCATTTTCTCATAGCAAGCTTTTATAGCGCGGTATATACCTATATAATTATTACTCATCAAGACCATTCCAAAAAGCTCTGACACTATAGGGTTATCTCTAAGTTACTAAGGCCCCCTTCCAGTTCCATCATCAGACGAGCTCCATGTTATAATAGTTTTGCATTGTCATCTGATTTACACATGCATCCAAAATTTCAGCTCAATCGGTAACCGGGAAGTGGATCAAATTAAATTTGCAAGATTTGATTACAGACAAACAAATATCGGGACAGGTGAAACTAAATTAAAAGCTTGTAAAATGGGTTAAATCAAAATCCCAATGTATATATATGAAAGAAGAAACTGACTGACTGACATATCAACGCAGAGCCGAAACTACAGGGACTGGAGCATGGAAATTTGCACATGGTCTCCTTTTATGACATAGGCGAGCACTAAGAGAGGATTTTACAAAATTCGCCCTCTAAGGGGATGAAACAGAGTTCCAAAGTTTGTATGAAGCAACCTACTTTCACGCGGACGAAATCGCGGGCAAAAACTAGTTTAATTATAAAACTGACTCGTAGTTATTGAAACGTCCTTCTTTAATTTGAAATGTAGGCATGATGATAGGTTGCAGATGGAAACAGTCCATTTTATTATTTAGTTACTAGAATTTATTTATAACTTATAACTTTTAACTTATATTACTTAGTTACTAGAATATTAATGCTTTGCTTTCGAAATGTGACATGTTATTTGTCAGCAAGGCTTGTCCTTATAAATTATTGAAATTCATATATGTATTCTATTGAGAAAAAGGTTAATCCTCCACTGAATATGTGATACTATTAATACAATGCGCAAAATTAATCCCTTGGAACAATGACAAGGTATAATCAAGGGCGAAAAATGAAAAGATGAAAGAAAGTTATTTCTACGAAAAATACACATATACTGTATCTAATGTATCTGTACACCGGCAGCAGACAATGTGACCGAACTAAACATACAAATAAAAAAAACAGCTGTACACTGGATCAAAATTAAGGATATAACTAGGCATCGTGCTAGACGCACTGCTATGAACCGAGCTATACAGTGTACTATGCGCTATGCTACACGCCCATCTACTACGCATCGTCCGCTATACACAATTCTACACGCCGAGTGCCCTCACTTCGTGCTATGGGCACTGCTCCGGACCTTGCTATACATGGCAGTGTACTATGCACTGTGCTACACGCCCAGGTACTATGCACCGTGCTACGCGCACTACTATGTACAATTCTACTCGCAGAGTGCCTAATCTTCGTGCTACTCGCACTGCTATGGACTATTACTATACAGAGTACTAAGCGCTGTGCTACACACCCAGCTGCTACGCATCGTGCTACGTGCTCCACTACGCACAATCCTATACGCAAAATGCCTACGCTCTGTGCTACGGGCACTGCTCCGGACCTTGCTATAAAGCGTACTATGCGCTGCGCTACACGCTGCCGGGTACCTCCCAACGTCTTACGATCATGTAGTCTTCGAAGATGGGAATCATCATCATCTTCCTGCCTTTGTCCCGTTTTATTTGGTGTCGGCGCAACACGTCTTTTTCTTCCATTCTGTCCTGTCATTCGTCACGCTATCACTAACTCCTTTTTCTTTTATATCACTACTCATACAATCCATCCATCGAAGATGGGAAGTCATCCAATAAGTCCCATTCTGGGTGGAAAAAGAGAAAGAGTCAGACTTTTGTTAAGTAAAACCCACCCGTATTTCAGTTGCTCGTCGTGTTTCAAGGCTCCGGTGGTTCTTTCGAACAATCCCTCAGCCTAACTTCACTACCCCTTAATTCTGAAAATGCATCTAACTTTGATTTTCTTAGCATAATCATAATAGGATAATCAGCCTTTTAATGTTCCCATTGCTGGGAATCAGGAAAGGAAAGGTAATGGGTCGTAATCAACCTTGCGAGGACAGTGCGGATTGGTGAATGTCGCATATCTTTTTTTTTTCTAGGACATGCTGGTTTCATCACGATGTTTTCCTTCACCTTTTTGAGAGCAGTGGTGATGAAATAAATTACACAAAGTAATCCGCCTATTTGTGTTTGAACCCGCGACTTGTAAGCCGTTACCACTCGGCCACCACTGCTCTTGACTTTCTTAACTGCAATCAAATTTACGGCATCAAAAAAAAAACAAAGGTGACGATTTAATTAAATAAAATAAAAATAAAATAAATAAATTATCCAAAACAAAGCCGAAAAAAAAAAATTTAAAAAAATTAAGCTACGAGTATGTTCATACTTTCAAGTCCATTGAAATACCTATTTTTATTTAGTGTCGCAATTTCTAAGAACGACAAAGCAACAATAAATAAATTCAAAGAAACTCAATAAAGTTCCATTTATAGAGACAAATCGATCGAACGACGATATTATATGTTTAACACTTCAAACGTAGAATGTCGTTGGGTAACGCTCGTGTTCGGTAACCGACCGAGCTGAAGTAATATTAACTATGCAAATAGGTATTCGACAAATGCAGCTGTCAATTTCTTGAACAACGCTTTTCACTCATTAGTACTTAAGGGGATGCAACTCGACATTTTTTTTTTTTTTTTTTTAAGGTGGGAAATCATCCAAATGACTTCTCGCGCTCTGGGTGGAGCGCGAGGGCGTGTCAGACTTTTACTGACTAAAACCACACCTGTGTCCTTCAATTACCCTTTGCGTTCTAGGACTACGGGTTTCCCTTTCAGAAATTCTCCGCGGTCCTAGCTAGCGAGCATCGGCCCTGTTGGGCCCCTACGGTTTGCTGACATCTCTTTGAGGAGCGCGAGGATCACTACGCGCTGTCGACGACTGGGCTCGGTCCGGTTAGTTACCGAACAGCCGGACGGCGAGCTACCCAGTGCTCAACGTCCGCAAGCCCGCGTCTACCGTGGCTGGTAGTCGGGGTCGGAATTACGGCGGCTAGGGCGTGAGGACCTTCGTTCCCTCACGCGTGCAGCCTCCTCCTTCGCTAGCATTACTGCTTCACAGAAGGAGGCGACTGCCTGCCATTCCTCCTCGCTCCGGACCATAGCCTGAACCAGGGCCCGACGCGAAAGGTCGCTGCCACCAATTGCCTCCACGAGGACACGGCGGTGCTCCGCCCAAGCGGGGCACACCTCCACCGTATGCTCCACCGTGTCCTCTGGGTGGTCCGCACAATGATGACACCCGGGCGTTGCTTCCGCCAGAATCCGATGCAGGAACTTCCCGAACTGGCCATGCCCGGTGAGGACCTGCGTCATGCGGAAGGTGAGGACGCCGTGTTGTCGCTCCAGCCACTCCTCAAAGAGGGGACTCACCGCCATAATTGTAGCGTGCCCAGCACTGGGTTGCGACAGTCGTCGTTGCCATTCCACCATTAGATCCCGCCGGAACTCTGTCCGCCATGCCGCGACTTGGCGCGGCAGCGGAGTTTCGCCCCGGCGTTGCATCTCCACGCGCAAATCGTGCATGCGTGCAAGGACTGTTGCCTCCAAATCCAATGGTGGCTGGCCAGCAAGAAGGCTCGCCGCCTCGCGGGAAATCGTGCGGTATCCCCGTATCATCCGGATGGCCATGACCCTCTGGCAAGCGTTCAGTATGGCCGCCGGTCGCCTTTGCAGTGACGGCGCCCACACCGGCGCCCCGTAAAGGGCCATGGACCGAACAATTCCCGCGTAGAGCCTACGGCAGGAGGCGTCTGGACCCCCAAGGTTGGGTAGGAGCCGCTTTAGGGCAGCCCCGGTCCGTTCTAGTTTGGGAGTCAGACGTCGAAAGTGCTCCACAAAGTTCCACCGACTGTCGAGGACAAGTCCCAGGTACTTCATCGTCGACCCGACGTCGATGCGAACCCCTCCTACCGTTATTTGGGAACCCGGTGGTGGCGCGTTCCGAGGGCCATGAAAACACATGGCCTCGGATTTGTGCAGTGCCACTTCGAGTCCCAACTCTTGGATCCTGTCCACGACTGTCGCAACCCCGCGTGTCGCTAGTTCGGCCGCCGCCTGGTGCGACTCCCCCTGCGCCAGGACCAGCGTGTCGTCTGCGTAACAGACAACGCTAACCCCGTCGGGGAGGTCGCCGCGCAACACGTAATCGTACCCGATGTTCCACAAGGGCGGTCCTAGTACCGATCCCTGCGGAACACCGCACGACATCTCTCGCCGTCTCCACTCTCCCTCGTGACCAGGGTAGATGATAAACCTGTCCTTCAGGTAGGCCTCGATCAAACGACGGAGGTATTCGGGCACCCGGTGATACCGGAGTGCCCTCCTAATGCTACTCCAGGGCAGGGAGTTAAAGGCGTTGGTGATGTCCAAGGACACCACCACTACGACCTTGCCCCGGGACACCACATTCCCCGTCGTGAGGGCTCGCACGCGCATGATGGCGTCCACCGTGGAGCGCCCTCTGCGGAAGCCGAACTGGCTGTCCGAAAGATCCGGCCCCACCCGCGCTAAATGCGCGACGAGGCGGTCTGCAATTACTCTTTCAAAGAGCTTGCCCACCTCGTCGAGCAGCACTATGGGCCGGTATGCGGACGGAGAGTCCGCAGGGCGCCCCGGCTTCGCGATAAGGACCAGTTTCCCAGTCTTCCAACGAAGTGGGAACTGGCCCCTCTCCAAACATGCGCTCAACAGCCCTCTTAGTCGAGGCCCGAGTTCCTCCATGGCCAGGACCCATGCTTTCCCAGGCAAGCCATCGGGTCCTGGGGCGGTATTTTTAGCGTTTAGCCTTCGTACCGCCACACTCATCTCTACCTCGGTCACCTCCGGAGTTTCGTCGTCATCGCCGTCGTGGTCCGCGTCGGACACCGCGAGAGGCGGAGCCGTTGGCGAGGAGGAATGCTCCTCCCTCAAAGGGAACAGAGCGTTCACTACACCCTCTACGAGCTGAGGCCGGAGACTCTGTGTCAGCGGGGGAGCCCAGGCGCGGAGCTTATCCCGCACCATTTTGTAGGGGCGTCCCCATGGGTCTCCGTTCAGAGTCCCCAACCATACGTCGCGGGCCTCTAGTTTGGCTCGCCGTATCTCCGCTCGGAGGGTGCGCTTCGCCACCCTGTATCCCTCGTACAGCTCCGCCTCTATGGCCTCCGCATCCGGAGGGCGAATGCGGCGCCTGCGGTGTCTTGTGTACTGGCGCCGTGCGGCAACGCATGCCTTGCGCAGTTCCGCAATCTCCGGTGACCACCAGTACACCTGACGCCGGGCACGTCCTGGCCGAACTCGGGGCATTGCCACGTCGCATATTTCCGACATGGCCTCCCGGAACCACTCCGCCTCGGCATCTATGTCGACAGGCCTGTCCGGTGCTGACGCCCAGGCCTGTACGATAGCGGCTTCCAGGAGGAGCTCCCGGTCCAGCTGTTTTAGTGCCCACCGCGGGCCACATGGGTTCTGTCGGACCGGCGCGGTAAAGGTCTGGGCGGAGACGTCGAACCGGATGTACCGGTGGTCTGAGTACGTCTCCACCCCCTCCATGACGCGCCAGTCAATGACGCGCGGAGACAGAGCGGGGCTCGCGAACGATATGTCCACCACGGACTCGCCCTGCATCCGCACGCACGTGGGGACAGAACCCCGGTTTAGGACGACCAGGCCTGACTCCAGGGCCCAGTCCTCCACCATCCGGCCCCGTGTATCTATGTACCGGGAACCCCAAGCCAAGTTTTTGGCGTTGAAGTCCCCACAAACAACCACAGGGAGGGATTGAAACCCGGCGACGACGATGTTCAGCTCCATAAGGGAGTTGTGGAGATCGGCGAGAGTTCGGTTCGGGGAGAAGTATACACCTACCACTGCGATGTCCCCGAACCGTGCTGCCACGAAACCTCGTCCCCTCTTGACACCCTCTAGGGACGGGGTACCGGCGGCGGCCGACGAAATCAATGTCACCGAGCCGTTCAGATCCTGCACCCAGCCAGACCTGGGTGGGACGTAGTACGGCTCAGTGACCACGGCGATGTTGATCGACCACTGCGCCATGCTCTGGAGCAACAGATCCTGAGCGGGGGCGCAGTGGTTGATATTCGCCTGGAGGAGACGTAATGGAGCAATTATTGGCAGTCCATTACAGTCTCCTCCCGAGCCCCCTGTGAGGGCTCTGCCGCGGCAGTTACGGCGGTGGCTGTGGTGGCGGCAGCGGCGGCTGCGGCGGTGACGGCGGTGGTGGGGGAGGGCCTCTTGCCCTTACCCCTGGCTTTGGCGGGGGGAACGCAGTTCCTGCTCCCAGCCCGATGGTCGGCTGGCTTGCCAGCCGCTGCACACACATAACAGTGAGGTGCAGCGTTACAGGTTACGGCCTTGTGGCCAGGCCGACCGCACTGGAAGCAGTGATCGCTTCTATCCACCTCCGAGGTGCAGTGAACCCCCGCATGGTGGCCCACTTGGCAACGGAAGCACCTCAGAGGTTTGGGCTCCAGCAGCTTCACCTGCGCTGAAACCCAGCCCACCAGGAGCCTTCGACCCTCCCCAGTTATGGCCTTGGCCGCCGACACGGGGCAGCTCACTGTGACGGTTCGCATGCCCGTGTTGTCGGCACGGATAGTACCTGCCCGCACCTGGTCGCCAGGACACTTTCCTGTCCTGACGACGGCAGCCACCACCTCGTCCTCCGTCACGGAGTCGTCCAGGCCCATAATGCGCATATCGATGCATTTCGTGGGCCTGGATACTCGGGCCACCTCCGCGTCTAGGGACGCTCGTATTTTTTCAGCCAGAGCGTCCGCGGTGGGGCCGCTGTCCGCACCAGGGACTTCCAGCATACGGCCTCCGGTCGCGGTGGTCCTCATTCGCAATCCTCTGGCGATACCAAGTTCGGTGAGGTCCACCGCCCGCTTCGCTTTGGTCATCACCTCGCTGTAGGTCGCGCCCTTCTTTTCCGCACCTGGCTGTAGTGTAATCACTACTGCTGCGGATGTCGGGGCACGAAGCCTAGCCGCGAGGGCCCTCTTCTTGCGCTGCTGCCGCCTTTCTCGCTTCTTGGCCGCCCTAGTCGCCTTGCCCGCCCTTTTCTTCTCTCCGACCACTTGCCATTCGGCGTCGGCCGGAGAATCCATAGGCTGGGGTAGCGAAGGAGGCCGGCTCGCCGCTACAGCAGGAGCTTTTGCCGCTTTCCGTTGCTTAGCAGCCGGGGCTGGCCTCACGGGTTCCGATACCACCGTGGACCCGCGTTTGTTTTGCCCCGACAGGCCCGGCTTAGGCGCAGCAGCTGAGACCGCGGCGGCGGCAGCGTATGACGCCACCTTCCGTTGGCCGGGGGCCGTCAGCGGTGGGCGCAGCACGATGCCTTCCAGAACGGTGAACTGCTGCTGCACCCGCTGTTGGAACTGCTGCTGCTGCTGCTGCTGCTGCTGCCGGAAGGCAGCCAGCTCCTGCCGCAGCAGGGTCAGCACCTTGCTCTCTGGCTGGGTCTGTGACTGGGGCTGTGGCCGTTTGCGTCCTCCTTTTGGCGCCGTCTCGGGACCAGCTCCTCGGAGACTGGCCAGGTCCGCCTCGAGCCGTCCAATCCTCTTATTGAGGGGCTCCAAGACGGTACCTAGTGCCTCCGAGATGGAGGCCGTACCTTGGGATATAGCTTCCTTCTTTTTCGACTTCTCTCTTTTTTTGGAGACGCTTGTTAAGGCGGCGACCACGACCTCGGTGAATTTGGCCATTGCCTCCTCCATGCCATCTGGGTCGCTTGCAGAAGGCTCCGAGGGGCTGGCCTGACCACTGATTGCCCCGGAGAGGCGCCCCTCCCTGGCGATTTCCAGGGATCGCCTGGCTGCATCCTGGGCAGCGAGCCCCCTCCCCCTTCCTGTCTTGCGGCCCGCCCCCCGCCCAGCGGTGGAGATCTTACGGGCCGAAGCTTCGTCAGAGGACGACCCCTGACCGACCCCCGACATGGGGCGTTTCCGGAGGAACTGGTTCCTCCTGGGAGAGGTGCCTGCAACCTCCATTATCTCCGGAGTGAGCGAAGATCCGGTATCGGAATCCGACACCGCATCTCCGCTCACCTCTCTAAGGCCGAAGCTCCTGCTGGCCTGTTCGGTACCCGCTGGTGCCGCAGACGTGCTGGGAACGGGTCCCAGGGACTCCGCGCCACCGGCGGGTGAGCCACTCTGGCTCAGTGCGTCCATAGAGGACGGTACAGGGTCCGAAGACCCGAGGCGGTAGTTGCCCCCCCCAGAATACGAGGGGCAGCCCGAGCTCTGCTCGGGGAGGGATTCTCCTGCATGCAGGTACCCTCCTGGGGTAGTTATTTCTTTTCTACTCGCGCTCATGGTTGGTGCTAAACTAGCTTTGCCTTTTTGTCAATGGGGTGGGGTCCCCAATAACACGTTCGCCGTCATGGTCACGTCTGATGAGCAGACGCGTACCCGAGGCGAACCCACTGTCCCAAAACCGCTGTCCAAAAATACCAACAGCTGTTGGTGCCGATGCTTCTGGACAGCGCAACCTCCGTGGCGGTCCGTCTAGACTCCGCCTGTGTGTGTTCCTCTTGGTCTGGTCTCTCACTTGAGGCCTTCTGGCATGAGTAGCTCTACCGGCATAGCCCTCAAGATCACAGAGACACGCAAGCCCCACCACGACGACAACGTGGGAACACAGTTGGTGGGGATGCAACTCGACATACATATTCACTCTTTTTCATACAACCGTTCTTACGCGATTACGACGTTATTTTTCATTAGATGTTTTGGGAACACAGTATCTTGTTGATATTATCTAGGCTTCTATTGAAATAAATTTATAAATTTGTGTAAAACTAATCCAGTAAATACCTCTATTTTGCATGAACTTTGACACTTCATAATTTACTCAAAAATTAAAAAAGTCATAAAAGTGTAACAATACCCTGCAAATTTAATCAATATTCTAAATGGCGACAACTTTTTCAAATACTTTTAAGGGTTTAAAAATCACACGTATTTCCTGGAACAAGTTTATTCGAGTAAATCACGAAATTACCGAATACTAACAGAGTTTTCAGGCGTTATCTCCCTTTTTTCGCGTTGCCTTTTCGTCAAACCTCGCGTTGAATTGCTTTAGATGATGTAACAAGCTTTTAAACCTTGCTCGATGTTGACGATAGACTTGTGTGTTAAGGCAGCCCACGAAATATTTTAGTAGTGAATGCCTCTATTTAGGGTTCCGTACCCAAAGGTTAAAACGGGACCCTATTACTAAGACTTCGCTGTCCGTCCGTCTGTCTGTCCGTCTGTCACTAGTCTGTATCTCATGAACCGTGATAGACAGTTGAAATTTTCACAGATGATGTATTTCGGTTGCCGCTATAACTATAAGTACTAAAAATAGATTTTTTTAAATATTTAATGGGGGCTCCCATACAACAAACGTGATTTTTTTGCCATTTTTATAGATAATGTAATCTACCCCTTACTGACCCTGAACTTTTACTGACTACGGCTAAGAACTCACAGCTATTTTATTTTAAAACTCACGAGACTGCAGATTTACACAAAACATGCGGTTGCAAGATGGGCGGTGAAATGATCGGCGCCCGATCGCCCGCCAACCGACCGCAGAGTGTGCGGGTGCAAAACGCCGAGGCTGCGGGCGACCGCGGCCCGAAAGGTTCGGTACAGCGGGAGCGCACACCACGGGCGTAAAAGGCGTCGTGAAATGTGCTTTGATTTTTACATATATATTTACATTCTACAGAAGCTGCGGGCCTGAAACCACGGCAGCCGCGGGTGAAAACCACGTCGTGAGTTTTTAGCCTAAAACCCACCTGTGTTTCTTTAGTCGCCTTTTGCGTTCCTGGGCCGAAATAATTCTTTCGAACATAGCCGTTACTTTGAATAATCCCCCGAGACTGCCTTTGATGTGGCCACCAGCACCTACCAATAATATGGTATCGGCGAGTCGATTGCGGCAGGGACATATTTCCATGTGTATCAAACAATATTTTTCAAGACACTTACGCAGACATAAATAAACGGCAGTTGACGTGCGCCTCGTGGGGATAAACGCGCGCTTAGCCTGACACGATAAATGTAATAAAATTGTTGCGGGGCCGAACACGTGCACTTTTCCGCACTAGCGCGCAAAACAGTCAATTGAATTCCTAAAAGAGGTGAGTTATGAGCGAGTTTTTGAGTAAATGTATTGAAAAGAACTTTTCAACAACAAATTCGTTCAATATTAAGCATGTTAGATATAGAAATCTGGTGGAAGGGGAAAACTGTGAAGTAACAGAATACGGATGCACACAATGAAATGCGACGTCATGTATACTTGTGTGAGATAACGATTTGTTTTCACCACGCCTGCTCCACTTTATTTTATTCTAATATTTGAAATGCTAATTGTTGGTTCATTTAATTTTCATGCTGTTTTAAGATTTTTTTTTTCTAATTAAAGAATATGTAAGTAATATGACACACACCTACCTACCTACTTGCTACCTACCTTTTACACGGGTAATTATCAAATGACTTCTCCCGCTCTGGGTGGAGCGAGAGGGATTCTCTGAATTTTACTGACTAAAACTTATTATACTCCTTGTGTTGCCAGCTGTTCGTTTGCGAGGACCATGGTAAGTCTTTCGATCCTCAGCAGCCGCGTCTATCTTATAGCACGACTATCCTCTGACAGCGGCTTCGCCCGCTTGAAAGAAGGTTTTCATCATACAAACTTTGGAACCCCGTTTCATCCCCTTAGGGTGTGAATTTTTGAAAATCCTCTCTTAGTGCTCGCCTACGTCATAAAAAGAAACCTTGTGCAAAATTTCACGCTCCTAATCCCAGTAGTTTAGGCTGTGCGTTGATATGTCAGTCAGTCAATTTCTCCTTTTATATATAAAGAAGATTACTGAGCTGTAAAGTGCCAATACAAGAAACCTTTCCACATCCCACTTAAAGGTATCAATAGTTAGTTATTAACAGACGACGCCACCATTTCGCGCCTTATGAACAACTTCTGGTATTATGATACTATTGATCGGTCTACAGTGTCCTTACATAATATCTACTTATACTGTAACATGGAAATATTGTAAAAACAACAATTTTGTTTAAAAAGAGTAACCATGGACTTTCTTGCCGGTTCTTCTCCATAGGAAACGACCAATTTAGAACCATACACTAGCTTCTGACGTTTTATAAGTTCCCATATAGGCCTATGTGAAATAAAAACTTTTGACTTTGACTTTGACTTTGACTTTGACTTTGACTTTGACTTTGACTTTGACTTTGACTTTGACTTTGACTTTGATTTTGACTAGGCTAAGAACTCACGGTTACGACTGAAGTGGTATAATAATAGAATTATTTATGAATAATAGTTTCTCACACTACTGTTTTTATGACTGTTTCACTACATAGTATAAAACAAAATCGCTTCCCGTCTGTTTATCCCTATGTATGCTTAGATATTTACAACTACACATCCGATTTTGATGCGGTTTGTTTTATTAGACCGTAGAGTGATTCAAGAGAAATGTTAATATGTATGTGACTAATATAGTAGAGAAACGATAGAAAGAAGAAATATAGAGAGAGGTTTCTAATGTGATGTTGTAAATAAACACATTCTTTTGCGCTTACATTGCAAACGCTGGCTGAACCCTACGAAATAGATCAAAATAAGTAATACATTATTACGACGCCAACCTGAGGAACACCCGCAGCCAAATCACACCATTCAGAGGAGTCCTTATCGGATCGAATGGACTGCGAGCGACGTCGAAGATAAGATTTGAACCACTCAATAACTGATTCAGAGATATTAAGGGAGGAAAGGATTCCTAAGAGGATGTCAAAGTCAACTGAGTTAAAGGCACTGCTTAAGTCCAGTAAAACCAATACCGTTAAACACTTATGGTCCATGGCCAGTCTTATAACATCAGTTATTTTGACGAGAGTTGTTACAGTGCTGTGGTAAAACCAGATTGATAAGGACTCAGCAGACTGTTATAGGACTAATAACAAGACAGTTGCTTTTGTACCACACTCTCGATGACTTTGGAGAGAATTGGGAGGATGGATATTGGATGGTGGTACTGGGATGGTAAGGAACTAAGGAAGGATTTGATACTTTAGGAAGCGGTATGACGTGAGCCTTTTTCCAAGCAGGTTTTAAGGAGTTATTGAACATGGAAAAATTGACTATGTGAGTGACAGGAACTATTTTACTTAAAATCGGTAAGAACTTTTGTAGTTGAAGGTTATCGTCACCTACCGCCTTATTGGATATGGATAGGATACATTTCTTAATACATACTTCAATGTAAAAAACATTGAAAAGTTCTAAATAACTTTAATTTTGGAAGTCAAGAGACAAAACCATTATAGAAACATCGACTTCCGAAATTAAAGTTATTTTGCACTTTTCAGTTTTTTTCTACATTGAAGTCGGTTGTATTTTTTTTGTAAAATGTTTTAAACATAGGTCATCATCATCTTCCTGCCCTTGTCCCGTGTTACTTGGGGTCGGCGCAACACGTTTTCTTCTTCCATTCTGCCCTGTCACTCATCATATTATCACTAACTTCCTTTTCTTTCATATCACTCTTCACACAATCCATCCATCTTTTCTTTGGTCTCCCTCTCCCTCTCCATCCAATCACATGTAAACTCGTAACTCTTTTAGTAACATGCGTTTCATCCCTCCTCTTCAGATGACCATACCAAGACAAACGATTCCCTTTCAACTTTTCAGTCACTGGCGTCACTTTCAAACTTCCCCTAATATACTCATTTCTCACTTTATCCATTCTCGTCACACCACACATCCATCTTAACATTCTCATCTCCGCTACGTGCAATCTTTTTTCATCCGTCTTTTTCACAGCCCAACATTCTGATCCATACAGTATGACAGCCTGACAGGTCTTACTGACTTGTAGATTTTACCCTTCAACTTGAGGGGCATCCGTGGGTCACAAGTTGTTCCCGTGACCTGTCGCCATTTCATTCATCCTGCGTTGATCCGATGTGTTACGTCCCGGTCTACCTCACCATCCCCTTGGACGAGTGACCCGAGGTACCGAAAGTTGGAGCAGATCGTTATGGGCGTTCCAGCGAGAGCTAAAGGCACTGGATTGGATAGACCGCCGAAAACGCAGAACAAGTATTCCGTTTTGGTTCTACTCAATTTCAGGCCAACACTCTCCAGTCTGTGCCACTCCAATCTGTTCTGGACCTCTCGGCAACCAACACAATGTCATCGGCAAACAGCATACATCAGGAAGCCTCTTCCTGAATGTCCGACGTCAGAACATCCATTATCATCAGGAAGAGGTACGGGCTGAAAGCCGACCCTTGATGTAAGCCGACAGCCACATTGAAGCTGCCAGTGGTGCCCACTGTAAACCGGACTTGAGTACTGCATCGACTGTACATCGCTCGGATCAACTGCACATACTTCCCAGGCACACCTTTCTCCTTAAGGGCCCACCACAGAACCTCACGAGGTACCCAGTCGTATGCCTTTTCGAGGTCAATGAATACCATGTGCAAGTTTTTATGCGCACCTTTGTATTTCTCGCACAGCTGGCGTATAGCGAAAATGGCATCCATTGTACTGCGAGTAGGCATAAAACCGAATTGGTTCTGTGAAATTTCACTCTCTTCTCTCAGTCGCCTTTCAATAACTTTCTCCCAGGCTTTCATAGTATGTGACATTAGCTTTATTCCTCTATAATTGTTGCACTCAAGCACATCTCCTTTGTTTTTAAAAATCGGCACCAAAGAGCTATTGCACCACTCATCAGGTATGGCTTCTTCCAGCAACAACTTATTGAAGAACAAAGCTACGTCACCACGTCCATCCATCCACTCGCAATAACTTCCACACTTCAACTGGTATTCCATCTGGACCAATGGCTTTACCATTCTTCATTCCATTTACTGCTATTCTGACTTCATCCATACTAACCATTCTCACTAATCCCACATTCACTGGTTTATTCTCTAACACCCCACTCCAATTATTTTCCTCATTCATCAATCTTTCAAAATATTCCTTTCACCTCTTTCTGCTTTTTTCATCATCCGATAGAACCATTCCAGTTTCATCTCTTATACATCTTACATGACAAACATCCCTCGCCTTTCTCTCTTTTATTCTAGTAAGCCGGTATAGCTCTTTTTGGCCTGCAGGACTGTCCAGTGCGTCATATAGTTTTAAACATAGGTATAGTTATATAATTACTAGTTTCTGCCAGCGGCTTCGCCCGCGTAACAGTAGCTTTCTCCATACATTCTTCCACCCCCCACTTTAAGGGAGTAAGGGGTTAGAAAGAAATAAAAAGTAGCCTATGTCACTCTCCATCCCTTCAACTATCTCCACTTAAAAAAATCACGTCAATTCGTCGCTCCGTTTTGCCGTGAAAGACGGACAAACAGACACACACACTTTCACATTTACAATATTAGTATGGATAAAAAATAATAATAATACTCCACAACTATCTCATAACACCATCTATCTAGTCCCTAACTAAGCAGAGTTTGTGTTATGAGTACTAGACAACAGATAAACATACTTATATAAATTACACCCAGACACAGAATAAATGATCGTGCTCATCACACAAACATTTGTCTTGTGTGGAAATCGAACCGACGATCTTCGGCATAGTAGCTAGGGCCATTAACCATTAGAAAAACAGGGCAAGTGCGAGTCGGACTCGCGCACTGAGGATTCCGCACTTTACTTATAAAAATGGTTCGGTCCCGAATTGAGTTACGAAGATTTTTACGAGCTGTAAAAAAAGTACTTTTTGTGGCATAACTACAAATTTACAGTTTTCAGATTTATTTCTATATCTTTATACTATAAGCTTCATGCCAAATTTCAGGATTATGGCTCAACGGTAAGTACCCTCTGAATTTTGATTCCTTTGAGAGTCTTGAAATGTACGTTTTTTGCAAAATAAACGGCCATATCTCTTTTTCACAGCTTCAAGGGACCGCATTTTACGATTTTAATTTCAATCAAGTTGAAATTAAAATCGTAAAATGCGGTCCTCCACACGATTCTGAGATAAAGGGTCTCGACAGACAGGCAGACAGACGGACAGACAACAAAGTGATCCTATGACGATTCCGTTTTTTCCTTTTGAGGTACGGAACCCTAAAAAACAGGTCAATTACATATATACTGGTATTCAGCGGCTTCTCGTTACATTGGAAGAAAATTCTACCAAAGTTGGGAAAGGCTAGATTTTTTTTTGAGTAGGTATCTGTATAGACTTGGTTTTTAAACTTAAGAGGGTCCTTTTTCAGTCGCATATCGTCAACATGGAACATGGTTTAAAAGCTTGTTACTTCATCTAATGCAATCCAACGCGATGTTTGACGAAAAGGTAACGCGAAAAAAGAGTTAACGCCTGAAAACTCTGTTAGCGTTCGGTAATTCCGTGATCTACTCGAATATTTTTAACCGCCTTCAAAACAAAGGAGAGGGTTATCAAAACCTCAGAGCTTTGATAAGGTACAATCGAACTGATCTGATGACGGAGCTGGAAGGTAGGTACAGGAACTCTGTAATTAATCAATGTATCCTAGCCGTGTTTGGCCTTATCAGAACTGCACTTTGGCTATAAGGTACTATCGAACTGATCTGATGATGGAGCCGGAAGGTGGAAGGTAGATACAGGAACTTCATAATAAAACAATGTAACCTAGCAGTGTTTGGGTTAATTCGAATTGTCATGAGAAATAGGCACTCTGGTTATAATTGTATCGCAACTAAAAAGACTAAAACACTTTTTACAAAAAAAAAATTACTGACTTCACTAAAAAAAACACTAACAGGATCAAAATAACTTTAATTTCGAACAATACCTAGAAACATCGATTTCCGAAATTAAAGTTATATTGATCCTTTCGTTTTTTTTTTTAGTGAATCAGTTTTTTTTTTATAAAAAGATTTATAGAACTTGTTCCAGGAAATACGTGTTTTTTTTTAAACCCTTAAACCTTTTTTGAAAAACTTGTCGTCATTCAGAATCTTAATTAAAACAAGGCTTCTATTGTTATATTTTTTTGACTTATTTAATTTTTGAGTAAATTATTAAGTGTCAAAGTTCATGCCAAATAGCAAATTTTCAGAACTTTACTGGATTAATTTTGCACAAATTTATAAATTGATTTCAATAGAAGTCTAGATAATATCTGCAAGATACTGTGTTTCCAAAACATCTAATGAAAAATGTGTAAAAACGTCACAATCACGTAAGAGCGTTTGTATGGAAAACAGTGAAAATGTATCTCGAGTTGGATTCCTTTAACCAATGAAAGGAATCCAACTCGAGATACAACTCGAGATACAACTCGAGAGAAAAGGCCTCCCAAACTCCCAAAAGTTTACCGAAGACCTTGTGAGGGCCGCGGTAATCCGATGGATGCGAGAAGCACAGAACCGTTCATTGTGGCGACACTTGATCCCCCAAGTCCTATGTTATGTCCAACAGCGGACGTCTTTCATCTGAAATAATGATAATGATGAGGTAGGTTTTAAGTGTTAAACTTTTTTGGGTGACTACAGCCCAGGAAACCTCTAAACGGAAGAATATTATAACACTGAAAATCACAGCCTCGATTTTTTTAGTTGTTATAAACTGGGGGTTGACGCGCGTCTCGTAGAGATCGCTTAGCGCCTAGAAATAGAATTAACGCTTAACGCTTAGAATTAGAATTAACGCTTAGCGCTTAGAACTAGAATTAACGCTTAACGCTTAGAATTCAGTACTGACAAGGCTTCATATTGTCCTGCAACGTTACACAATACGACACACGAGCTCTAACTGGAGTATGTTAGTATCACAGGCTGTTGGCACTCAGACACATCTGCATTTTATCGATCTTCATAAGCCGCACACTGTTATTATGTAGTTGGCAATTTTATATATAGTCTGCTTGCAGCTGAAATGTATCTATTGCATAAATATTTTTAAAATATTGTAAGTTTATCAAAGAAGGAAAGTATTATAGTACCTATATCTACAGTATACGCGCAGAGGACGGCTTTGGTATGTTTTATTACAGTAAATTTATCG
This sequence comes from Mythimna pallens, assembly GCA_961205895.1. Taxonomy (NCBI): domain Eukaryota; kingdom Metazoa; phylum Arthropoda; class Insecta; order Lepidoptera; family Noctuidae; genus Mythimna; species Mythimna pallens. The sequence continues at coordinate 7,371,400 of OY540824.1, forward strand.
GCGGTTGAAAGGCTAATTGATCTAAACGACATTTTTTTTCCAATATTGAGTTATATACTACATATTCGGAATCAGCAAATTTTTCACCTTCGATTGAGTCAGGTTTTATTTTTTTTTTTTTGAAAAAATGTCGCTTATATCAATTAGCCATTCAACCGTCGATATGTTATAAATTTTTTATGCGGTTCGTCGGTACGCAAACGTGTCGTAACGAGTTTATTATTATATTTCTTTGGTTCATTCTGCGCATCACTGCGCCTCGTGACGTGACGATTACGACGAATAAGTAGTATCTAAACTCCAAAGCCTTGAGCATCGACGACGAGTTGCTGGCCTGTTGGTTTTCTATCGATTACGCTTCGGGGAATGTGCGTTGGAATTGCACAATTTAATTCCACCAAGTCCGTTCCATCATCGGACTACTAGACGTACGGCGTTGCGCCATCGGTATATGATGGACGTCCCACCCATACGTACAAAGCGTTTTGGGAACACATTCATAATGCGTACAGCTAAGGAGTGAAATTCCCTGCCGGAGTCTGTGTTCCCTGATAGCTACAACCTGGGGGTCTTTAAGTCAAGAGTGAATAGGTTACTTCTAGGCAAGCGTTCGGCCACATCATCGCTTACCATCAGGTGAGATAGTGGTCAAACGCGAGCCTATCAATAATAAAAAAAAAAACGTTCTGTTGTTATTACAAAAAAAATGCTTTTTCTTCATAATATTAACACTTCCGCTTCCGCATCCGCAAAGATTTACTTTTGACATCTGTTTCCGTTTCCTCTTTCGTTAAAACACTTCTGTTGCATCACTAGCGTTAACGCCGTAAAGGGAAATATGGCCCTAAAATTTTTGAGTTCTGGAGCGACAAGGGCACATCTATCACACTTATGCCTAGTTAATAATTTTAAAATTATTAGGCAAACATAAATGCACAATGAACAGCTGATTTTTTTTCGCGATTTCTGGTTTGTTCCTATAGTAAAAGTTGTTGGTTATCGTGAGCACAATCACGTGTTTAAGTATCGTACACTAATTACTAGTCACCCTATATAATCGAATATATTATGTAAAATCTCTTAAATAAATGAAATTTAAAATGTTTTAAATAAAAGTACCTAATTATTTTTCTGGATTGTGTAACTAAGGTCTTGTCTTTTCAACTGAAAACTTTGCTGTCGACATTAGATCACCTTATGAAAAGTTTTCTAAGCTTTATCCTAGTTTTAAAAGTACCGTGAAGTTGCTTGAGCTAAAATAAAGATTGATTTCGTCAAACGAGCCAAGTATTCTATCAAAGGAGCAGTGTCTCTAATATGACTTTCTAGTTTCTAGATCAAGTTTTAGAGTAAGAAGAAAAGTTCGTAATGCTTTTAGATATCAATCATCAATGTTTAGAGTTAGAGCAATGATTAACTTGTGCTGCTATCATAGTTTTCTTATTAGTGCATAGTGGTCATAAAAACTCGGATTACAGTTACAGTCAATGAAATTTAAAAATAATATGTTTAAATATTCAATTTCTACAGATTGTTGTCTACATTTTAGCCCAAATAACACGGAACAAGGGCAGGAAGATGATGATGATGTTTCTACATTTTATTATTGTATATTATATTCGCACACACAAAACTAATGCTATAATTTGATTTTAATGTTTAATTTCATTTAATTATTTATCCTTCTTACTTATGTTGCTGCGCACTTACAGGGTTCATAACAGTACCGTAGCTTTATGCCTTTATCTCTCTTTTTTTGCATTGCCTCTTTCATCGAACATCGCGTTGGATTGCGTTAGATGAAGTAACAAGCTTTTAAACCATGCGCGATATTGACGATAGACGAGTGGAAAAGGACCCTCTTAATCACACTTTTCATACCCATATTAAAAGGTGAAAGTTTGTGAATGTGTGTGTGTGTATTTGTGTTTATATGTTTGTTACTTTTTCACGCATGTTTCCTTGGGACCATTTCCTACAAACGCGCGGGCGACGCTGGCGGCTGGCCGCAGCCAGTTCTATTATAAAGGTGCAAATTATACACCACAACGTTCCTCATTTAATGATCTTTGTAATAGTGAAAATCGCATTAAAATCCTATGCGTGGCTTAAAAGAAGTTAGCGGACAACACACAGACATGGAAAGAAATGTAACAAATCTTTTTTACAACTACCCGCACCGCTACTTATGCTACTCAATACTTGTGACTACAGATGGCGTTGTGCTGATGACGCGTATTTCTGAATCGCAGTGTTAAGATTCTCCGTGACTTAGTGACCTTTGCTAGAATATTCTGAAATTGTATGCAATCCTTAAACGCACGGCTAGTCGTACATTCAAGAATTGCATCCTAGTTTGAACAGACACTTTGGCTAATACTAGGTACCACGCTTTTTGGCTTGCTAAGACTTAGCGCCATCTTCGTTATTCCTGGGAAAAGGCCTGGTGCAAAAGTCTTACTATTAGTATCATTTGTATATGACCATTGTATACTACGAATTAACGTCGTGTATCCAACAACGAGAGATCAATCAAATAGAATCAAACAAAGAGATCAATCGTCGAATCTGACTCGGCTGGGCAGCGTTCGGGAAGCTGCGCGGTATCTTCTGGTCCAATATAACCACAGTGTCTCAAGACGAAAGTCTATGACCAGTGCGTGTTGCCGGTGATGACATATGGCTCCGAAACGTGGTCGCTTACAATGGGCCTCATCAGAAGACTTAAAGTCACCCAAAGGGCTATTCTCGGAGTTTCTTTGCGTGATCGAATCAGGAATGAGGATATCCGCAGTAGAACTAAGGTTACCGACATAGCAGGAAGAATCGCCAAACTTAAGTGGCAATGGGCAGGGCACATTGCTCGCAGAACGGATGGCCGTTGGGGCCGAAAGGTTCTGGAATGGCGACCACGTACCGGAAGACGTAGCGTTGGAAGGCCTCCTACAAGGTGGACCGATGACTTGGTGACGGTTGCGGGAGTCCGATGATGATGATCAGCATCCAACAGGCTATCATTTCGACGGCATCGGCGCAGACAACCTCTACAAAAATAGTTACAAATAATAGTACATAGTTGAAAATAGTTTTATGACCTACGCAGCTTAGTAGCGTCCACTAAGTTTTATTTGTTTCGTCTACACTTTTGCAATCACTTGAATACTCGAGTACGCACTGGGGATGGAAGATTGCATTGTTGTAAACTGCATTGTTTACCTCTAGCGTATGAAAAATTGGACTTTTCTTTAAAACTTGATAAAAAATCTATGTACCTATGCTGTTGATATATAAACCTGCAGTGCAGGTTTCAATTGTATTTTCAAACCGTTCAGGAACTCACTCAAATATACACACAAAGTTTCATCCAAATCGGTCAAGCTGTTTAGGAGTTAGGTGACAAATACAGGTACAGAAGAATTATAATATATACAAAGATTATATCGACGGTGAAGTGCCAATACCTTTTAACTGACATGTTTCAAGACAATTACTTTTTAGTGCTTATAATTTAAATGTGTTTCCGCATGTTTTAGTTAAATCTTCAAAGCGTATGTTTAGTCACAACTGCTCAAATTAAATTGTGGAAACACATTCTAACTAGACTAACGTGTGAATTTATGTTATTACCTTCTAAATTTTTTGGGACACTACTACACTATCATAATAGTACATTATGATATAAGTGTGTAATGTTAGTGATTACCGTCGTTAAGAGAGCCAAGAACGGTAATGATTGATTACTCACGTGTGTCATACGACGTTTCTCAATACACTTGTGAAGAAAACAACAGTAAAACTAGTAAAATTTTCTGTGACATGGCGGTAAAAATCTGTTTTCATAAGCACGCGCATATATTTTTTTTACTTACCCCTAGAGGAAGGCTGAGGTATTTTGATGATACTGCCTAGTCTTATGTTTATGTTTTCTTGCGTGAAAATTTTTTACGACAATTTCTTTCGTAGTGACAATAGACAATAACATCCGTATTGATGTAACATTTTCTAATGATTTTGTAGTATTTAATTTTATTTAATTAATACAGCCATTGAACTTCACGGGAATAAAAAAAATACGCCAAAAACCGCGCGCATTTTAAAATAGCGACCTAACAAACACAAAAAAAAAATATTTGAATGTACGATTTATTTACTAAATATTTTTTATTTAATAACTCGTTTGTACAAGTTAAATTTGTCCATTTTAACTTAATAAGTAAGTAATACACTAATTTACATACGATATATATTGAACGCAATAACTTAATGGGAATTTTATTCGAATTCTAAATTTGTTTTGCGAACAAAGAGGTTGAACAAAAAGGTTTTAACTACATTATAGCACTAATGCGTAATGGTAATCAAAATGTCACAATTTGGTGACGAGTGCCATTATATACCTAAGTGCAGTGCAATAAGAGTCACTTTTTGAGCAAGTGTTGAAAAATATATTTATGCTGCGTCATAATTAAAACAGAAATTATTATCCTCAATACCTAAATTATTTTTTTTACTTCTGCTTCTAATGCTATCGCGTAATAGAATAGAGTATGGGCGGACACTAGAGAGGATTTTTCAAAATTCATTACTTAAAGGGATGAAGAAACCTACTTTGACGCGGGCGAAGCCGCTGGCAGAAGCTAGTTAGAAACAAAAGCATTGATTTTGATTTTGACATTCTCTTAAAGACCAGAAGGCCTTGCGAAAGAATTTAAATATTTGTAACTTGCAAACAAAACTGTCCACCGGACCTCGGACCAAAATTAAAAATTATTTCATTCATTAGAAATAAAGTCTTACTTAACGGGTGCCATGGAGCTAAAAACTCCCAAGTATGGAGGTAGACATAAAATAAAAATAAAATGTTAAGTTTTATATTTCTTAACAAATTGCGGGATTGCATTAGGACAGGCTCAATGGACTGTATTTCGTATAAGTCATCTTTAAAAGTAGCAAAAATTTTAACTCTTTAATTCCCTTATGTGACAGAGGAGCTGACGACATAGAAATATGTAGTATGCCGAAATGGACACGAAAATATATCTCGGATTAATCCGGCGTAATAGGGGCGCCGGCTTTTATCAAACCTCATGGGTGCTCATGCTCATTTGATGACTCGAAAAAGTGGCGAAGTGTGAGAAGAGAAATGCACTGATCGACTGACAAATAAATAAATGTCCTACTAACATACTGCGTACTTATCACTAATTATATTTGATAAAAATATAAAGTAAAACCATTGTATAAAAATGAAACTAGTTTTTATTATCAAGAAATATTATAATATATACATAACGTAAAAGGCGATTACTGATCTGTTTTTTGATGTCTATTCTCAGGGGTGCTCTGCACCCACTGATTATTTCTCATGGGTGCTTGAGCCCCCGAGCACCCACGGAGTCGGCGCCCCGTACCTGGATGAGTGCTTTTTTGTACCCTACCAGTTGCCTAGATGGCGTTGGTGTCAAATTAGATCGCGCAATCGTTTCTTTACAACGTTGAGTATAAAGTCTTTGATTAGTCCACGTGTATATCGATAAATTTATTGGACCATTGTGTTGGTGTTATTATTTTTTGTAGCTGAATTCCGTTGGTTGCGGTAATACAGCTTATAAATACCAGTGCCGTAACTAACCATTATATACCCCGGTGCCAGTTTCTGAAACTGCGTCCTTAAAGTCCGAGCTGGATAAATTTAATCCGCCTGACGCAGGTCTTCACCGGATACGAGTGTTTCAGGAGGAACCTGTTTTGGATATGGCGGGAAAAAACGCTTGGAGGTCAATAATTGTGCGGATTGTACACGGTGAAGTATATGGAGCAACTTTTTCCCGCTTGGGCGGAGCCTCGCCGTGTCCCCGTGGAGAGGTTCGACGGTGGCAATCTGAGCGTCAGGCCTTGGTTCAGACCAAGGTACGAGGCAAGAGGAAATGGGAAACAGTAACCTCCTTCTGATGAAATAAATGACACAAAATTTGTCTTTATTTGATCATTTTTGCGACTCATGGGGTCTGCGCCCCGTACGTGGGCACCGCTGGCACCACCCTAGTTACGGCACTTATAAATACATTCTAGAGCTGCTAGTGGCAGTAGAACCAATTACTTACAATTGTGCCAATACCAGGGAGCCTCACCATGACGAGATAAAATGTCAGTCGTGCGCGCGAGAACAGTTCAGTTTAGGTCATCAGAGGGCCTCTGTGCAAGCTTTCTTTTTATTATTTATAGTGATTTTATATCTGGTCTATAGAAGGAGGACTACGGCTTGATTCTTGTTCAGTGAGTGCTTCCAGGAATAGCTTATACCCAGCTACTGTTATCCCAGGAGAATGTTCCCTTGGATTGATTTCCGACTTTCACGAGGGCAAAAACAGAATAAAAATTAAATAAAAATTAAAGAGGTCTCCTCTAAAGATTTTTTATTTTTCGTCGGCCCAAGCTAGCAGATTTGCGTACGTTCGAAGCCATATTACTCAATCTCATACATTTCTCACATAATAATTGGGGCCCAGAGGAGAGGGCAAGCGAGCTAGTCTCCTTTTTTTTGAGGTGTTAATTTATACATATAAAAGGAGAAACTGACTCAAAAAAAAAATCAAAAGTATTTATTTCAAATAGACCATTTACGGGCACTTTTGAATTGTCAAATGAAGGTCAGTCCAAAAAAAAAAGTGAAGCTAAATGGCACGTTCCAAAGCGTAAATCTCTATGGAGAAGAACGTGCAAGAAACTCCATAACTGTGTGACTGACTGACATATCAACGCACAGCCGAAACTACAAGGACTAGGACCGTGAAATTTTGTACAAAGCTTATTTTTGTGACGTAGGAGAGCCCTAGAATATCTACCGTGCTGCTATCCCACAACCAACCACCAAGCCCCAGCGACAATTCAAATTGACAGACCTGTTGGTTTTAGTGGTTAGTGGCCCTGACTGCTATGCCGGAGGTCGTGAGTTCGATTTTCACCCAGGACAAATGGTTGTGTGATAAGCACGATCATTTGTTCTGTATCTGGGTGTAATTTATCTATAATATGTATGTATTTAAAAATATATAAGTATGTTTTTCAGTTGTCTAGTACCCATAACACAAGCTCTGCTTAGCTTGGGACTAGGCGGCGTTGTGTGTTAGTTGGGGAATATTATTATTATATTATTATTATTAATTCAAAGTCACGGGCTGAAGGAAGTCGATCATTTTAAATACCTAGGCTCTGTGATCTCCAATAACGGCACGATAGACGCCGATGTAACCCATCGTATTAACACTGGCTGGATGAAGTGGCGTCAGCTTTCAGGTGTGTTGTGCGACAGCAGAATGCCAGTACGTGTAAAAGGCAAAGTCTACAAATCCGTCCGTCTCTAATCTACGGTGCCGAATGTTGGCCCCTGAAAAAAACCCATGCCGCAAAAATGCACACGACTGAGATGAAGATGCTGAGATGGGCAGGAGGTGTCACTCTCAACGATAGGGTTAGGAACGAACATATCCGTGGAAGTTTTAAGATCCGCTCAATTGGAGAAAAACTCGATGAGACGCGACTCAGATGGTATGGTCATGTAATGAGAAGATCTGAAGAACATATGACTAGGCAAGTCCTACACATAAATACAGATACAGATACGTGGTAGACCCCTTCTGACTTGGATGTCTGTAATTAGCAATGACCTAAAGAAAGCCCAAGTGAATGACTCGACGACCCAGAACCGAAATGTCTGGCGAAAAATGACGAGGAAAGCCGACCCCAAATGAAATGGGATAAGGCTAGGCAAAGAGAGGGGAGCCCTAAGAGAGGATTTTTCAAAATTCACCCCCTTAGGGGCTGAAATGGGGGTCCAAAGTTTGAACGGAAAAACCTAATTTCACGCGGGCGAAGCCGGTGGCAGAAGCTAGTCATGAAATAAATTCTCGCAAAGGCCCTTAATTTTTCAGGTGGGATTTCATCCAATGACTTCTCTCGCTCTAGGGCGGACGAGAAGGCGTGTCAGACTTTTACTTACTAAAACCCACTCCTATGTTCCTTCTTCGCCTTGCAATCCAGGACCCCGGGTTTTGCTTTCAGAAGCGAACCCATGGCCCCGCTAGGGCCCTAAGGTTTTGCGGACATTTCCTTGAGGCGCGCGAGGAACACCACGCGCCGTCAACGACTCGGGCTCGGTCCGAACGGTTACCGGAAGGCCGGACGGCGAGCTACCAAATGCTCACCGTCCTTAAGCAAAGGGCAAGGATCGAGATTCCAGCAGGAGCGTGAGGAAGTCCGTCCTCGGCCGCCTCCTTCGCTAGCATTACTGCTTTGCAGGAGACGACCGCCTGCCACTTCTCCTAGTTCAAGCCTCCAGCCTGTGCTAAAGCCCGGCACGAAAGGTCGTTGCCGCCGATCGCCCCTACAAAGACACGGCGGTGCTCCGTACAGTTGGGGCACACCTCCACCATGTTCGCAACGGAGAAACACAACACGACGTCACGAGTTACATTCCTACCTCAAGGATTAGGCTGATTGCAAAAAATAGGAAAACAGTACGAATGAAGGAATGGGAGACTTAGTGCGAAACTAAAGGCTCAATTTATCAATACATTTGTTTAGAAAGTGACTATACACTGCATTTAGGCATGTAATGGCACATTTAACCAAACTATGTCATTTATAATACCATTACACACTAGTGCGACAATGTAATTAAAACCTTTTTCTTACTCAGCGGTAATCACCAATATTACACACCTGTAGCAAAATGTACTAAAAACATCCAAACTCAGGAGAGTCGTGTTCCACCAAGCAGGCGTGACGTCACTTCGCGCGATATTTCCACGAGCTGTTTTGTCTTTGTTCACGTCTTTTTGTAGCGATGCAGTCACGCACATTCACAAGCTCTATAGAAAAAATGCCAAAGCGCTACTAACTACGCTACAGCATCGCAACTGCATCGAAGCGAACGCGCTACAGCATAGCTTCTAAAAATCACCGTGGGCGATGGACCTAACTTACGTGACAATAGAAAAATACTTTTTTCTATTGTTAATAAAAATAGATCTCTAGGAAGGTAAGGTAGCCTGAATGGTAACAAAATAAAACAACATAACTTTGGACAACGTTTGTTAATTTATAAGTAAGTATATTAATTTATAGAAGTAACAATCATTTTACAAACAGTGTACTATGCAACTTGAAATTGCTAATGAGTACTAAATTTCAAATACGATCACAAATACCTACGGTCTTATATTACGTAGAGGTAGTCTGGTACACGCGCGGCTCAGGTGGGTGTCGGTCAAGTGACAGGATAGCAAGTACATTCAACATTTATGTTCCTAATACATCTATCTATAAACAGTCAAAAACCCTTATAACTAGGCAAGTATAAAAAGCAACTTAACAAAAAAACTCTTAGTCTATCGGAATAGTGTTGTGCTAGTTTTAAATTAGATATTATTATTTTTTTAAGTTATGCAATGTCAGCTGCTTCTGAGGTCAATCAAATCAGTGTAATTTTAATGCGTGTAAGACCTCATCTGTTTAGGTAATTAACTAAATGTAAACAATCTTGACATGTCTTTTATCTAAAAGTTGTCTAAAAATTGTATCTAAAAATGTTTACAATTTATTATTTACCTATACCGATGTTTGGTAATTAACTAAATTTAAATAATCTTTATATGTCTTTTATACGATTTTTTTTAATTAAAAGACATCTCAAGATTGTTTACGTTTAGTTAACTACCTAAACAAATGGAGTACAGTTACATGAATAAAGTAAAAAATCTTTATTTTACTGTAAGTATAAAAAGCAAACAAAAACAAATCTACATTGTGCTAGTTTGAACTCATATTTTTTTAATTTAGCACCTATGAAACAAAGAGAAAAAATATAAAATTGTGATTTTCAATTTTAGTTAGTCCGAATTTCATTATTGTAATGCTAATTAAATTTTCATTAAGAAAACGACAGAATTTTTCCGGTAATATAATAGCATCGCAAAAAAAATGCGATAAAATTTCAAGTAAATATAATCGTCGATTAAATTGTAACGTAATACCGTCAGTTTTACCCTTGAAGGGCTTTATAAATTCGACGTACAAAATGGACGATAATCGTTACAGTTGGTCGATGAATTTATAAATATCATAGATCCGAATATAAAGCGTTTAACTACTTACATGATTTTAAGTATGTTCAATGTTAATTAATTTTTACGCGTTTAATTCGAAACATATCAATCACAACCCCCGCAAGTCTTCGCGATAAGTTAAAACTTACTACCGAAGATACGTTTCAACGTTAATAAATAAGATAGTAATTAACTAAAACTCAAATTCATCAATTAAGTTTAAAAATAGAACACGCGTGCCCAATCACACGTGGGTCGCGTACGCCGAACTGGGCGCGTCGGTTTCCATACATTTTATATGGCAACTAGACTTGTAAAGCTACATTAGATCCACGCCACGCAATGCAACTCTACGTACAAATCAGGCGTGGCTAATGTGTGCTTCGTTCTAATGTAGTTCCGACTTAACACTACTATACATACTTAGAGGGCGTGCGTGAAGACAAAAGCTCACAGAACGGGTAGTCAGAACGGATCGGTACCAATAGATAAGAGTAACATGCGCTCGCGCATATGGTTAGTTAATTTCAATAAATTACCGGCTAAAATATCAGCTGCAATCGGTAAATGTTAGACAAATCCAAGCAAGTAGATTAGATTTTAATTCGAAAGTGCAAAGTTGAAAAAAATTACGAATCATTTAGCGGTTGACTTCAACCCGAAGTGGTATGCAACATAACACTATATACATAATACCCTGGCGGTAGGCTTTTCTACATTGAGACTAGTCCAATCATGAATTTCATGTGAAAAATAGGTTGCACACAAAAAAATAAATGCGCTCTTAAGAAATAATTTTCCATAACATCGTAAATAACCTGCGCCGTTGTGGAGTAGCAAAATAAAAATCTAATTTATCACAATATCATTATACAGTAATTACTACAGTAATTCACAACAATCATAGAATGTATACTACTTGACAAAATGCATTGTGTATCAGGTCATAGGAACCAGAGGCGCTCGGCTTGACAAACTTAATAAGTTCCTTGTCACTTTTGTTTGCTCACAAGTCATATAAGTTCACTGTTCCGTATATGTATTTGTTAAAGATAAGTACTTGGTCACACGTTGTCTCATTTACCACTGTCATGCACAAAATTTCACTATAACGCACTTTAGAACATATTTGCCCTGTTTCTATGATCCAAAACCTTCCTTAATTTAAACACTCATATTAAATTGTGGAAGAATCAAATCAAAATGTACAGTACGGCGAAAATATCTTGTACGCTTTGAACTTCGAACAATTGCTTGTGCAGTAATTCTTTTTAAGAATCGTATGGCGAATGCGTACTGCGTATTTTTTCGAATATGCGCAATAACTTAACGCCAACTTCGACACCGTAAAGTTTTTGTAAGGCAAATTTTACAGCGCCTCTAGCGGTCACTTGCGGAACCAAAATCGGTAGTACGAGTCTTCAAGTAAAAACCGAATAGTAACTCGCTAGCGACTACAGTTTTTAGCAGTTTCCTATAGAAAATCGGTACCCAGAGTGGCCAAAATATTTTAACCGTATTGTATGACTAGGCACTACTACAGGACAAACTGACGCAAATGCAATTCAGTTTGGCGTCTTCATGTATGGTAAGTTTGACAAACAATGAATACTGCCCTGCTAACCCAAAAAGCGGTACTCAATGAAAGTAGAAAGAAAGGATTTTGAAAAATGTTTTATTGTCATCCTTGTGATGTACTAAATAAGAGGTTCTGCATGCAGCATGGTATGTTGATAAAAAATACCTAAGTCCTTTTCCATGCCATGCCTAGTCCCAAGTTAAATTCTATTTAGATCGGTTCAACGGCGTAGCCTTGAAAACTAACAGAGTTACTTTCACATGTATTATATATAATTATATAAAAGGAGAAAATGACTGACTGACATATCAACGCACAGCCGAATCTACCGAGGACTAGAAACGTGAAATTTTGCACGAGGTTTCTTTTTATGATGTAGGCGAGTGCTAAGAGAGGAATTTCCAACCTTCACCCCCTAAAGGGATGAGGCGGGGGTCCAAAGTTTGTATAGAGAAACCTACTTTCATGCGAGCAAGGCCGCTGGTAACAGCATTAAAAAGCGATTAAGGCATTTCGATTTAGCAAAAAACCAACTTTCAAAAAGACACCGCTTTTTGATTTAGTAAGATAGAGTAAAAACACTGATTATGAACTACTACAATATTGAATTACTGGAACACATCAAAACTGGACATAAAGTCGCTGTTGAATATTGTGTACTTAAAACTTGACCACACCTGAGCCACGGATGCTAAGGTCTATCTAAAGCTGTTAGTTTTGTACTGGTCGTAGATCTCCTGGAACATCGTGCGGCAATTCATCTTGATTTTGAGTTTGGAACAGAGGAGGAAGACCCCGGAGAGTTTGCGGTGCAGGGAGTATATCTCCTCTGGTGGTGGGCAGAGGCGGTGCGTCAGTATGGTGGGCACGAGCGCCTGGATGCGACGAGTGGTCTGCTGCGTGCTGAAGTCGAACTCGCCCGTGCCATCGCTCGTGAACACCTCGCCCATTATCATTACGGTGTCGATGTGCGTCTCTTCCATAATCTGTAAATGATAAGTTGGAAATATTTAGCCATATTAATATTATAAATGTGAATGTAACTCTCTATTACGCTTTCACGCTTAAACTGCGGAGTCGATTTTGATGAAATTTGAAACGGACAGCTTAAGGAAAATCATGGGCCATTTATCTGACTTCCACTTTCATCCACCCGGGCGAAATCGCGGGCGAAACCCAGTATATGCTAAAGATTATTATTATTCTGTAGTCAATGATAAGAATTAAATGAAAATGGAATGTTCGACAATTTCAAGTAGTGCCGATAATTTAAAAAGGCCATTTTTGATGCCCATGCTTATTATCCAGGAAATTGTTAAATATTCCCCCTTAGCTCTACTTGCTACATCATTTTGGGTATCTATAGGAAAAATTTGATGGCACAGTCTATAACGTTTCGGAATTTCAGGATGCGTTTCCACTGAAGCCGAGCTAGGCAAATTGGAGAGGAGAAATGCAATGAAAAGTGACAAGTCTATCCATTCCATTCTTACGCTTCATGTCCTCCGCTGCTTACCACAGCCTGCTCGGCTCCTTTCTCTCCAGCTATTTTACACAGCAAAACCAATGTGTTGATGATTTACCACACTTGTGCGTGATGTAGGCCCATAAAATGTTATCAAAGTAGTCACTAACCTTGGTCTCATATCCAGTCAAGAACTTCATTTCTCTCGACATCTCCAGGATGGCCTGCCGGTCTCCCAGCGAAGCGGCGTGAATAATCTCGATGTACTGGTCCATAAACTCTTTGGAGTATTCACGTGTGGCACCGAAGTCCAAGAGAATCACCTGTTCGGGAAATAAAAGTTTCTGTTTCTTATCTCATTGAAGTTTGAGCAAAATAAAGAACAAATTGTTGTTTAGTTACAGGTTAATTTTCACTAGCCAGATACCTTTTAGCTAAGGAATAATTATAGTTGTAGCATAAAGCATAGCATAATCAGTAATCAGCCTTTTAATGTTCCCACTGCTGGGATTCTGGCCCCCTCACTAAGAGAAGCTTAGCATAGCATAGTTGGCCTTATTATGTTCCCACTATTGGGACTCAGGCCTCCTCTCTAGGAGAGGGAATGGGTCATAATTCATCACGCGCGCCCAGTGCGGTTTGGTAAATGTCACATGTCTTCGAATTTTCGGTTCTAGGACATGCCGGTTCCCTCACGATGATTTCCTTTACCGTTTTGAGTAAAACAATTTACACAAAGTAATGCGCCTGGCTGGGTTTGAACCCGCAACCTACAACTCGTAAGTCGGGGCTGTTACCACTCGCTCACCACTGCTCTATTATAGCCGTGTGACAGGCACTTTTGTAAAGAGTCAATCTATCATATCATTTATTCTTCCGATAGACGTTGTCTACTTTTAAAATACGACTAGTAATATTTCAGCATAACAGTTTTTTTTCTAGTGAAGAATACAGGCCTCATGTAGTGGGCTGAGAGTTTGTTCGAAAGGGTTCTGGAATGAAAAGTGCAACTGAAGGAACACAGGTGTGTTATAGTCAGTAAAAGTCTTACACTCCCTCTCGCTCCACCAGGAACGAGAAGAGTTATATGAAAAATCTAGCAAGGCCGATGCACGTCCACTTGCACAAGATGGTCTAGATCGGACACAAAATACAATGTAGCATTGCAACTGTGGGTTCAAGACAATCAATCTACAAAATATTACACCTACAATGCAACCTGTAGTTATTATCATCATCATTTCAGCCGAAAGACGTCCACCGCTGAACATAGGCGTCCCCAAGTGTCGCCACAATGACCGGTCCTGTGTGTCTCGCATTCAACGTTATCCACCTTTTGGGAGACCTTCCAACGCTGCGTGCTGCCTTTCAGCTCTATCGACCATCTGTTCTGTGAGCAATATGCCTTACCCACTGCCCTGCACTGTAATAGGTCAAGGTAACAATATTAGTTTTATTAAATACTTACTGTATTTTAACATACCTGTTTAGTAGTGGGATTATAGAAGAAGTTGGCCCAGTTGGGGTCGGTCTGCATGCACCGCAAAACGAACATCTCACGCAGACACAGCTGCATGATCTTGTGTGCGATGTCCACCCGGATCTCGTAATCGGCGTCGAAGAGCTTGTCCAGAGGCACGCCATCGATCAGCTCTGTCGTTATTACCTCGGGGGAGCAGAGCTCATCTGGTTTAGAAAAAGGAGTGTTTAAGAGCTAGTACACGAGTGGTATGTTGCCAACGGCAGAGGTAACTACAGCCGTCGACACGTCGGCGGCAGCTGTTGACGCGTCGACGGCGGCCGTCGACATTCCAACTTTGAACATCAGCAGCAGCCGTCGTGTAGCTGTAGCTACCTCTGGCGTTGACAACATACCGCCCGTGTGTATGAGCTCTAAAGGTGGGTCTACGCTAGAGGATTCGAGCCCGAGCGGAGCACGTGCCGAGCTATAATTCGTGTAGTGTGGACCGACTTTACGAGGAACCGAGTATGAGCAACACTACAAAATTTGAGTTCGGCTCGTGCTCCGCTGCTCCAGCGCAGACCCACCTTTAATGTTTTATTTTACCATAGGTACAAACTAGGCAGGGGACAAAGAATTGTCTGACCTAATAGCACATATATTTGGAGTAAATCCTGCATGAGGGCACAGAAACGAGGAGATTGGCACAATAAAAGAGAGGCCTATACTCAGCAGTGACCGAAGTCGGGCTGTGGATGATGATAATTGTGATGAATAGGATATTTTATTACTATTAAAAATCTACATAAATTAAGGCTTACATATCGTTGATTAAGTTCTAACGCCACGTAAGTCAAAATCGGGAGAGCAAATAAACTGCTTATTAGAACGTAACTGGATTTTTACAAAAAAAAAACTGAGTTAGGGCTATATTTCACCGGGACATCATGGCGCCACTACCAATAAAATGTATACAGCTTTAGAGAGTGAGTTACTCACCTGGTGTCCGCTTAGTTGCGTAACAAATTTGACCGTGCGACCAGCTCGGACGTGAGCACTTAAGGTCCATTTTGTCCAGTCTCAGTGTGGTGTAGAGACTCTGGTGTCTGTATAGTGTCTAGTTGGGTAGCTTACGGACGCCATGGCAGCGCAACTGTTCACGCCGCCATGGTGTCCCGTTGAAATATAGCCGTTACGCACTGTTGCTATGGAAGTACAATCGAGTTACGTGATTTTACCATAGCTTTTTTATTGAACACCGCCATACGTATTATTTTTGATCTTAATTGATACGTCACCATTGTTTCAAACCCTAGTTTTTCATTCATTAAACCCTGCATTGTTTGATTTCCTATCTTTCTATAGATAACGTATTGTGACAAAAAAATACTTACGTGGGGTTAGAACTCAGGCGACGATATGTGAAAAAGCGAATAAAATCGGTGTCATAATAGAGCTTGAACCTCCTCCTACCTCCCCATGAGATCTCTTTTTTCAAGTTGTATGTCGCTTACCAATAACATCAGGTACAAAGTACTCCGGGTAGGGCGCGAGCAGCTGCTTGAACTTCCTCGTGCACTCCGCCTCGCGCAGATAGTCTACCTCCCAGGAAAGTTCCTTCTTGGCCACCTCCACGATGTTGTCGATGAACATGCCCTTGGGGAAGATGTTCCACACCTGCGGAGATGAATATAGAATGATAAATAGAACTGTTAGCATATATAATGACCGCGATAATAATGCTATGTCAGTCACATAAACATTTACTACCTCAGTTTTAGTCTACCAAACTTAGTAAAATTCTCCCTTCCTCCCACACCCTCTCGCTCTATCCGGAACGGCAGGAGTCGTTTGATGATTTCTCAAATAACAATGCTTCTTTATACTTACACATTACAACCCAATGTCCTCTACCACGTCTGTCTGTCATTCATTTGCGATAAAATCAAAAACTACTAAACAACCTGCCATGCAGTTTTCACCAAAAGGCATAGTGATTCATGAAGAAGGTTTAGATGTGCATGTAGAGGAAAGCCGAGAATTTCAATGATTTCTAACACTCTACCCGTCCGAGTGTTAGAAATCTTTGAAATTCTCGGCTGGAACGAGTCACTAGCACTAAATATAAATAAATAACCATTTTTTAGGAAACAAGTAAATTTAAGGTTTCGACGTATTTATTCTAATTTGACTGTGTTTATTTTTATACAATACTAGCTTCTGCCAGCAGCTTCGTCCGCGTGAAAGTAGGTTTCTTCATACAAATTTTGGACCCCTGTTTCATCCCTTTAGAGGGAGAATTTTGGAAAATCCTCTCTTAGTGCTCGCCTACGTCATAAAAGAAAACCTTGTGCAAAATTTCACGTTCCTTGTCCCAGTAGTTTCGGTTGTGCGTTGATGTGTCAGTCAGCGTCTCCTTTTATATATATAGATTTTATACTAAACAACAAATAACATTAAAAATAAATCATTTGCTGGAAACAGCATCAAAATTGCTTATTAAATGGAGCAGCAATTAGCATTTCAAATCTTGATTTGTGAAAGAGTGGAGGAGCGGTGGGAACCCCTCGCTATCTCTTTTGCACACACGTAACCTAATGGCAGTGACGAACCATTTCAGTATCGTCCCTTAGCTAACAACACCGCATAAGTCATTTTTACCAACTTTACAGAAAACGAATAAAAACTGTTCGGTGTTGAGAGGCCAGCTGACTTGCATGCTACCACTACTTTTCCAATTATGGCATCTGATTGAATGAAATCTATATTATCTGACCAATGGTTAGACGCGCAATTAATGAGCAGCTCCATCTAAAGGCTCCATTTTCGACTTGAGCGGTGTTGTAAGCTAAGGGACGGTATGTGCATCCTTATTTTATTACAGTTTCCACTTTTATCAGATTTGAAAGGTTTCTAACTTACTCAATATTGAACGGATTTGAAAAATTCTTCCTATGCACGATTTTGAACAGTGGCGTAGGTAGGTAACCAACAGCCCTGGGGCAAAAAAATATCTGGGGCCCCTTATTTTTACGTGAGAAATCGTCCAATAACTTCCGCTCTGGTTGGAGTGGGAGGGAGTGTCAGTTTTACTTACTAAAACGAGTTGCCATGATTAAAGTAGTGTTGCAATTTATTTTATTTAGATTTTGAAGGTGGAAGAATTTTTTGCAAGTTCAATAAGAGGTTTACTAATCATTTAGGGGCCCCAGCCCTTCGGTAGCTACGCCAGTGATTTTGAATGAAGATACTTATTGATTATAAATAATAAAAAAGTTTAGTCAAGTAACCCATTATGTACAAAAGAGCAGTCGTTGTCGTACCTTCATTACACCGACTAGGTTGTCGATATCACTGTTGATGCCTTTGGCAACACCGGGATACTGCACCTTGACGGCTACCTCCTTGCCGTCATGTAACACGGCCAGGTGGACTTGACCTGGACAGGGAAACGTACTGTTAATGGTACCAGCCTTACTGATGGTAAAATTTTTCTTTATTTTTATATTATTGAAAGGTTCGCGCCTGATCACTACCTTAGATGATGGTAAGCGATGATATGGTCGACGATGAAGTTTCACGCTTGCCTAGAAGTAACCAAATAGGTACTTTTGACTTGAAAGAATTTGGGGGAGTCGCACCTATCAGAAAACACAGATTCCGATAGAGAATTCCACTCCGATCATTTCAGACCTATATTTGTTAGTATAAACCAGGACTTAGTTATGAGTCCAGGTTTCCTAACAATGTTTTTGTTCATCAATGCCAGTGCTTTAAAAATATTCTTAAAAAAATAAAAAACCTAGGAAGAACTTAAAAAATAAATTCATCTCCTCAGGAACAATTTTAGATTATAACTATCTTAATAGTCATGGTCAGGACTTACCAATAGAAGCAGCAGCAAACGGCTTATCCTCAAACATGGCGACTTTGGACCTCCACTCAGGCCCCAGCTGCGAGCTCATGACCTTCTCGACCTGCCAGGAAGGCATGAAATCTGCTGATTGCCGCACGCGCTGGAAAATACGCTGCAGCTCCGGAGAGATCATCGAGTCATCCTGCAGGCTCAGCAGCTGGCCCAGCTTCAGAGCCGCTCCTGAAGAAATGAATATGTTTACATTGAAACTATCAACCTTAAAAAGATATGCTATTTTGGACATGAAATAATTGAGATATTTTTATTTCAGTTTTGAACAAGAATTGGTTGATTACAATCGTATTTGCAATGTTGATGCTTGAAGATATAGTAATTAGGCCTACTCCCTAGAGTAGAACTTTAGCCAATTTAACTCCTTGGTCAGAACTTACCACGAACTTTACACAGAGTGTCAACAATCCTCTCCGCGTTAGCCGGCGATAGAAACGCATTGGCCGAGTCATCCACGTGCCCTGTCACCGACTGGAATGTGTTCCGAGCATACTGAGCCACGGTCCCCACACCCAAGCCAGCGGCCAGGGAACCGAACGAAAACATGCGGCCAAGGCGCGAAGACGGCACCACGCGCGCTTTTGAGTTCTCACTCAGCTACAAGCATCCGAGAACGAAAAAAATGAGTTACGGTTATTTTATTACTGTAGTTATTTAGATATGAACATTGAAAGTCGTCTTCAAGTTGAAGTCTAAAAAGTTGAAAGGATTTCTTTTTGTCTTGGTATGGTCATGTGAAGATGTGATGAAACGCATGTAATTAAAAGAATTATGAGTATACATGTGGATGGATGGAGAGAGCAGTCAATCAGTCAGAAGAGATGGAGGAGTGTTATGTAACAAAAAGGAGACGGTGATAGCGTGACGGTTGACAGGACAGATTGAAAGAAAAAAACGTGTTACACCGACCACAAATAACACGGGACAAAGGCAGGAAGGTGATGAGATGATGAGAATTCAAGTTAATTGATACTTACAGCGACTCTTATCTTCTTCTTAGCCATGGGCTTGGACCCCTTGGACCCTGAGGCATTTGCCAGGACTGCGTGACTTGCAAGCTCCACAGGCGCTTTCGTCGATGCAGAAAACTTCACTTCCACCGGTTCAGGCGAGGTTATAGCTTCAAGTATATCCTCCACCCTCTGAAGTTTAGCGTCTTGCATATTCTTTTGCAATTCTTCAAGAGGTGCTACGACCTGTACATATGGCTTGACTACGGCTGGTGACGGTTGCATAGTAGGTGGTGTGACTATGGGTGGCTCGTCCATTATCTGAACTTTCTTCAAGGTATCAAAGGTCCTGTTGAACTCCCTGTTGAGCTCATCGATCTCGTCTTTCATCTGCTGGTCCATCTCGGGTGTTACTGTGCTGCTAGGAACATGCATTGTCGCAAACTGTCTAAAGCCGTGTGCGATTACAAGGGCTTTATCCACAAGTTCTTTAGCAGAACCAGGATTGGGATTGATGGCAATTAGGTTAGTCGGACAGTTCGTAAGTAAAGGCCTCACGCTGGAGTTATTCCATACAAGACTTGCCACTTCTTGCTGACTTCTGACCCCTGCTTCCACCACTAAGCGAAGACCTCTCAAGACATTTATTAAATCGTTAATATGGGACATGTCCTGAAAGCAAATGTTAGTTTGGTTAAATACATTTATTTATACATATATATTATAATAAAATATAAATTACATAATAAATTAATAATATTTTTTAGGGTGCAGTGAGTTTAATATGATTATGAGATAGTTTAGACTAGTAGATTATACGTAAATTATGTTACGTTCGCTAAAGGACCCTGAATGTAACAAGGGATTTATTTACGGCATTTCAGAGCGAACAGAAGGAGATTTTAGGAGAAGCGAGGGACTGAGACCAATGCCACAATTTTATTTTTATACAATATGTTTTATAAAACTTCTATATTGAGGTCCAAATTCAAGTCAAAATAATGGTCAGCGGATTATAAAGAAATTATATTGCCCGTATAGACCTTTAGGGTTATTATAAATCCATACTAATATTGTAAATGTAAAAGTAACTCTGTTAAGCTTTCACGGTTAAACTACAGAACCAATTTTGATGTGGTACGAAGTAAGCTTAAACCTCAAGGAAGGACATAATAGGCTACTTTTCATCCGGCTTCAACTTCGCTCCCGCAATAACCAACATCACGCGGAAGAAACGCTGGCAGAAGCAGTGCCGTAACTAAGGTGATGCGAGCAGTACTCAGGCACAGGAGTGCCAGCAGTACTCAGGACGCAAGCCCTCAAGGGTCCAAATTTTCAATCACGTATGGTATTTAGTAGCTTACATACAATACTATCAGTTACATATTTATCGTGGACGTTATACCGTTGTAGACACGTCCTACCGAGATTGCTGATTCTGTAGGTGCTCAGGACTCCAGCACATAAGAGGTAAATAGTGGGTGGTGGCGTGTTTGAAGCATCACATAAAGCGATTTTTTTTTAAATCTAGGAATTGTCTATTTATATTTTCGACCCGGGTAAAGTAAAAATATTTTATTATGGGCAGTTGAAAGAAACTTACAGCGGGCGTTTAAAAGGCTAGTTACGGCACTGGGCAGAAGCTAGCAAAAAATAATAGCTTAGTAGAATATCTTTTCCAGGCTTCCTGGATACTACGATCGATTTCCCTAAATGAATGACTAACTTCTGCCAGTGGCTTCGCCCGCGTAAAAATAGAGAATATAAAGATTACTTTTTCCACCTCGTCCCCAAAGTGACCTTGGAGTGCAACGGCTGTGTGCCTTCTGTTTCTAAGCAGATTGTCGAAAATATTATAAAAGTGACGTGCTGTGTGGTGGCTACAGTTTACATATAGCCTATGTAGCTCAGTGATAAAGTAGGATTCTACTGGTGAGAATTTTTTAAATTGATCTAAGTAGTAGTTTTTGAGTTTTATTTTTTAAGTAATAATCATTTAGTTAGTATAATCATTACAAATAAAAATACAAATCTTTTCTCTTTAAAGTATTAGTGTAGATGAGATGAATATTAATTATGAAAAAAGAAATTAGAAGCATATAATACCATTACTTTTTTTTTATTGATACCAACTGGTGCTTAACTTCGATTCCACCTGATGGTAAGTAGTGATGCAATGAAACTTTATGTTAGGTTTGAGTGGTACCAATAGTACCAATTAAAATATCTCCAATGAAACACTCTTATAAATATATATATAAATATCATGTCACTGTGTTTGTTAACTCCTCCGAATTTTTATGTTTTTTTTTTGTGTATTTTGTCGGTCTGAGAATAGGTCCTAGGGTATTTTTTACACCCCTACCCCTACCCTCTAGTTTTTTCTTTAATAATTTATCTGGCAAAACAAGGGCTAATCGTATAATTTAAGAAACATTTATATAAAACACATACTTTAGCCACAAAAATGTTATTTATGTTATGCAATATATATCGACACTTGAAAAGCAAAAATTACTAAGCGACATTGAGTAAACTTTACAGACGAGAAAAATTTTTAGAAAAAAAAAATAGTTAAACAATTTTTTTTCTAAAAATTTAAAATCGTTTAGGCGACTACCGCCTATCGCATAAATCTAACTAGCAGTGGCATAGCTAATCCCAATCCAAAAAGAGCCACTGTATCAAAAATTATTGAAGTATTTGTTTTACAAAGACAGGGACAGGGAAACGGAGTCGCGATAGGCCACAACACGGAGATGGCCAGAATAACTGATAAGATTACATCCATACTGAGAAAATACTTTTGTCATTATGTGACACCCAGCTCGAAAATGGGATTACACTGAGTAGGACAGGACTAGTCGTGATTGAAAATGAGCCCGTTAATTGTAGCAATCTGAACTAGGATAGGATCTTGATTGGGATCTCATTAAGAGAAAGTTAGAACGAGTGGAGCGAGCTATAAATTTTAAATATCCTATCATATAGTAATAATTCACTCACACTAGTAGCCCAGGGGCCCCATATCGACGACACGGCTGATAAAGCGGTAGATATGCCCTTGCTGCCTAGCTTTTTTCTAACAATGTTAGAGAAGATGTCTAAGTAAATGACGATGAAGACTTAGATATAGGCGACTGCCTATCATACTTTCACAACCCAGTAACAATGTAATATGATGCCTTTACCAAATCGTGTGTTTATATGTACGACTATAGCAAATCTAATTTAAAACTATTAAGTACTGGTTTTGCAGCGACAATTATAAACAATAACCCACTAGTTGCTTCAACAGTAGAAAACAACGATATTGCAAATGCTATCTATTCGCTATTGCAAACTCCCATAGATTTAGTCTTTTAGTACAGACATAAACTCACACCTAGATAGGCTGTTTAGAGTGTCACCAGGTAAGAGCTTTACATGCTTTTTTGCTATTTTTATGTAATCATCCCAACCAAATTTTGATCATGGTGGCCAACCTCGGCAAAGATTATCCAAGTATGTAAAAGGTATTATAGTGTACACAAACACAGGTGCCCTCTCTGTTCAACTAATCTCATAGTATAATATAACGGCAAATGATCAAAGAAAGATCAAGCAAGAGACCAAGTCTTAAGGCTTCTCATTTCTTAATCATTATTTTTTTAAATTTTTTATTGTTTTTTTTTTATAATTATTGTATAAGGTTTTAATTATTTTCTGTATTTTTTGTTTCATATTCTAAATTGTATTTAAAATTTAAGTACATATTTTGTTAATTTTTATCACAAACATTTTCAAAATGTTATATACGCCGTTATTGTCACATACATCAGACCACCACAATGAAATCAATTCTTTTTGTTTTTAATGTATAGTAATGTGGTAGTACTCAATAAATAAATAAATAAATAAATAAAGGCTTCACATGCTTTCAGAGGCACAGGGGTGTCTGTCCACCAACTTCCAAACTCTGGCCTGCTACCGAATAATTTGTAATATAGAAACCTTAACCTAGAACCGCTAGAACTCAAAAGTAAAGTCAATTTATGAGTATGGTAATATCTG
This sequence comes from Mythimna pallens, assembly GCA_961205895.1. NCBI lineage: Eukaryota > Metazoa > Arthropoda > Insecta > Lepidoptera > Noctuidae > Mythimna > Mythimna pallens. The sequence goes on from OY540824.1 coordinate 7,394,943, forward strand.
AAATTTATGGCTGAGAATGTGACTTTGTGTTAAACATAACCAAATTCAATGAAGTCCGACATTATTCTGCCCACCAATCTAATGAAATAGAATGTAAAATGAGATTCTGAATTTAAAATTTGTAGATACTAGCCACTATCAACTTAATTTATCATAATTTCAGCTGAAAGAAGTACACTACTAGACATAGGTAGTCCTCTCATAATTGTCACCGTATCAACAGGTCTAGTGCATCTCAAATCCAGCATATTCCCACATCCTTATTTATATATATATATCCAAGTGTTCCTCATTTAAAAGTACCCAATGTATGAGCTTTTTTTTGTATGCAGAGTCAATTAGAGGTTTATTTTAACAAATCAAACATTATTGTAAGAAATCAAAATACTTTAAATTATTTAGGTTTTCAGTTTGCATTATAAATAAGTTCCCAACTAAAATAATAAGATATCAATAGCACAATGAAATAGAATTCCATCCAAAGAGTTCATGATAACATGTTTAAAACTCAAAACCTATCAAAAACATTAATGGTACCAATTCCGCTGACAATGAACTTCCAATGCTTTCATTGTATTTGCATAATAATATATTAAACACCAAATGTTTATATTCTCAATAAACATAACTCAATCAATTGACTTAGTCTTTCGCCCAACATCTTAACTAAGAAAAAAAAAGAAAAAAAGACAACACACAAAGACAGAAGAAGAAGAAAAAGAAAGAAAGAGTCAGCTCCACTCTTACAGGCAACAATTAATATAAAACACAGTCAATAATAAAAAGTTTAACTCCCTATCAATGTTATGCTAAGAATGAGCTTTGTGACACTCACCCACCAGTACAGCAATCTCCAGCAAGTTCCTTGCTACTTTAAAAGTGTCACATGCTTCTAGTTTTGGTGAAAGTGGTAGGAGTTCACCAATAGGGATTTTAACTATGATCACCTCAACAGCAATAAATTTCTCTGAGGGCTCTTCAGTTGAGGACATAATGGAAAATAATATTCATTTAATGTGGGTAGGCAGAACACAATTAGAAATTAATTTACTATTTCCTCAAAACAAATAAAACAAAACTTGATTTACACTAGAAAATGATTGTTTCTAATACAATAGTACAACTTCAATGTACAATAAGATGATATGATTTGATCATTTACTAAGTTTAATAAGCAAGAGCACTTTCAATAGTACTTGAAAAAATCAATGCTGTTTGAAGTAGTGAAAAGGTAAATGACATAACATAAATGACATTTCCCTTTTATGTAATTGCCATAACATGCAAATTTTATCTCCCTGCCCACAGATGCACACAAACTAGCTAGAACTAGGTTACACTGTGCACTGTAGCTAATGGTCACACCACCCTATTTTAAGGGTAAATATTGGGTACAGATAGCAATTTTGGTTATGTTTGAGAATTTGATAAGACAGAAAAAACAGTTCAGCATGCAATTTGAGATGTTTTTTTATAAAGTACCTAATCAAAAGCTATCGAATAAAAGTTATTTAAATACCTAGGAAACTTCAATAAATAGGTAATGTACTATAAATAGATGAATTTCAAACAGATTGTTTCAAAATAAAAAATGGAAAGTTTTCATGGACCTGGCCATAAAAGGAACCTTTAAAAAAAAATTTGATTCATTTCCCTTTCGTTGCACTGTTTATCGTAGGCGCGCTAGTGACTTACGATTTCAAGGTTATAAAAATATTGCATAACATAAATTACACCATAGGAAATTATGTCATAGTTGTTATTCATTACAATGACAAAATTAATTATGTATAGTTAGTTCGTCTTCAAAAATACACATTATATTTAATATTTTCGAATAATGTCACTGCAATAAATAAGCGGGCGCCTGTACGTATTTTGTAATTAAACTGATGAAGCAGGTACTTACTGTAATGTGACTGTAACCACAATATAACAAGTTATCGTTATAGAAATTTAGTATCAATGACCATTCATAATACTTGTTTAGATTTTTTAATTCACCCTCCAAATATTTCTCTCACATTCAATTTCTACTAAGAACGAACAAAATGAAACTGCTGCTTGTCAGTTGCTCATCTGTCATCGTAAGACACTGTCAGACATTCAAAACTTCACCTCACTCACTTTGACTTGATTTTGTCATAGTGACTAGCAGTCTTTTGGGGTTCTAATATTATATTTATAACTAGGCTCTGCAAGTGGCTTCGCCCGCGTGAAAATAGGTTTCGACTCCCGTTTCTTCCCCTTATTATTATTATTTACTAGCTGACCCGGCAAACGTTGTTTTGCCATATAAATAATTTCCTAAAAAAATTTTAGGGGTGGACTACCCCTAACATTTAGGGGGATGAAAAATAGATGTTGGCCGATTCTCATAGATACCGGATAAGCACAAAAAATTTCATCAAAATCGGTCAAGCCGTTTCGGAGGAGTATGGCAACGAAAACTGTGACACGAGAATTTTATATATTAGATTATATACTCACACACACAACATTTACACTCTCACTCTTATGTGCTCATTTACGTCATAAAAGGAAACCTTGTGCAAAATTTCCCGCTCCTAGACCTTGTAGTTCCGGCTTTGCGTTGATAATTATGTCAGTCAGTTAGTTTCTCCTTTTATTTATATACAATCTCTTTTTTATGTGGTCTACAAGAATCTGTTTCAACAGTGCCGCCATTTATTTCTGCCCAGCTGGGCCCCTCGAGATAGACCGAAAAAACTAGTGGCCATACTCTTTGCTAGTGGCATTGGTTTGTTTGTTGAATGTACCTCACGAATTTACTGACAAATAAATTATTCCCACAATGAGGGTAGTACGATAGATAAGCTACGATTACGATTATTTTGTATTTAAAATAAAATGAAAAACTCTCGAAAACTTTGGTAATAGCGACGAACTCAAGGATACATTGGTTATTTTTCCAAGTTTGAACTGAAACAGGAGAAACTTGTACCAATGTACTTCTCGATTTATGTATTAACATAAATCGAGAAGGTGAATGGTACCTACAAGTTACGATCAGTATTATTTTTATGTATTCCGAGCGTAAAAGAACCGAGAGTTCCGCTGGCTGGACGAGGCTATTAATTGTAATTTCTATCAAAATAATTAAAGTACATTGGATTTTGTCAGTAATTTCGTGAGGTACATAGAACAAAGAAAGCAGTGCCACCAGTTTTTTTAGGTCTATCTTGAGGGGCCCCGCTGGATAGAAACACCTAGTGCTGCCCACAGACCAACAAGGTGCCGCCAGCACGAACTTCTGCTTATAGGATTTGTATCTGTCCAATTATATGAATTCCTGTCAAAATAGTACATTTTGATACAAGTGCAGAAAGTTTGTCATTGCGACCTAGGCGGAATTCGCACGAGCCTTACGCGAGTGTGATGGAGCCTGCAGTGACAAATTTGCACGTGTATCAAACGTAATTTTTCAATACACTTACGAAATGAATAAACAGGGGTTGATCGGCGACTGGTGGGGGTTGACACACACCCAGCCTGATAGGTACGATAAATGTAATAAAATTGTGACGGCCGCCAGCGGAGGGCACGCACTTTTCTGGACTAGTGCTGAAATCAGTCTGTTGCGTGCCTAAAAGCGGTGGGATAAGAGCGGGTTTTCGAGTAAGTGTATTGAAAATGCTTTTTCTTGCTAACTTTAAACACAATTTCGTTAGCTCCGTCCAGTCTTTGGTAGTTGATAAAATCAACGTTAGTAGTCTTGATGTTGAAGCTAACCCTTTATATTCTGAAGTTAAACCGTGCCACAATAAATTAGCAGACGCACGTTTTTGCGGCGCTAGAGTTCATAGGAATCCAGTCTACGAAAACAAAAACATAATTATGCATATTAATCAAACCTCCAAAGGTTTAGATTTCGCATTACACAAAAAATAAAAAGACATTATTCAACAAAATCATTTTTCTATTCTTAATACTATTTCACAAATAAGTCTCCAAATATAAAAATCCTTGACACGAAAAAGTACGAATCATCAAAACGAAACCTCTTTTTACTCTTTAAATAAAACTGGGCTAGAACAAAAAAAAAAACAAATCATACTTTAAAATAAATTAATATCCACACAATCAAAAAAACATATTTTATTATCGAATCAATTTATTAAGTATATTGCAGTAATTATAACTAATCTGTGTGAGTAAAAGGTTGTTGGTTGAAAGTTCACCAGTTCACACGGGATGTATGTTTTCGAATATTGTCCATCTGCCAGAAATCTAGTAGTTTCGTAGCTGATGAACCCACTATGTATAGCCCTTTTTTTGGCACTATCATGGAGGTAGTTTGCATCCAACGAAGATGGTAGTAAAAGAGATGGTTCTAACTTTACGAGATGAAAGCTACAGACCCAAATATGGTCATGTTTTAAGTATCATGTTCGAGTCATGACTCTAAATATTGTGCTTAATTACAGCGTTAGACTGTACGTTAACCTTTAAACTGTATGTGCAGATACCGTCACGAAACTTGAGCGCTCGGTGACAGATTGGGGATCGCTTTGCGCACGTACACATCGGCGAGCCAATCACTGTACAAGGATTGCACTCCCCGTCCCCGCGTCTTACTTCATACCACTAAAGAGGCCCGATATTTCACTTCTGCGCAAGTAGAAGTCAGCGCTCAAGATCCATGCCGGGATCTAAACTATAGTTAACATTTTAACCGCCTACGTCGATTATATGCAGTAAGCTCTCGCGTTTATTCTCGTCAGCTCTTCTGTTACCTATGGGGATTGACGAGCTAAATGAGATGGAGTACCCAGACGGAAACACACGACCTAAGCGAATATAACACGAAAACACTCGTCGGAGCAATCTGACACAAGCGGTTAAAGGGTTAAGTCTAATTCTAATTTAAAGTCTAATTCTGACTGTTCATGTCAGAATTAGGTGGATTTTGTGGCAATAATTTGTACGAGTTCAATAAAGTGGAATGTGCGATTTTAGCAAACACCATTTCCTTGACTTAATAATACTCCCATGAACTAAAAATGCTGAGTGTAGCGCCATTTAGCAAGAGCATAGCCACGCTTAGGCCCGTAGTTTTCTTCGTAACATAATAATCTTTATGCTAGCAAGTTATATTTGACGAATTACATCTTCAAGAAACAACAAAATAAAAATAAGAATTTATTTTAATAAAAATAATAATTTAAAAACACAGTTTAAAAATGCAGTACGTACTATCAAGCATTGCACGCCCACCTTTATCACAAGACTTATTCAATACCATGTAAGTAGAGTATATTAAAAATTAATTTATTAACATTACGTAGCACATAGATCACATCAATAAATATGCAGAGTTCCATTCAATTCGTGACATTTAAATGCTGATCACCGCTGATCATTCTAACTACCGTTTCCCAAAACCAATTAATATTTTTTAAATACAGATACGCTCGCCGCATTTGACCACTATCTACCTGATTGTAAGCCATTACGTGGTCGGCGTTGGCGAAGTAACCTATTCACTCTTAACTAAGACTCCCAGGTTCTTATAGTCCGTGTAGTCGTTGGGACAGGCTGCTTCTAACCCAATGAACACTAACATACGCCTGACAGACAATGATATTTCTAGAAAGCTGAATTACGTCAGCCAGATAAGTATGTACTTCAATAACTTTATAATCGGATTATACTATTTTACTGTTACAAACACATATTCCATCATATTTTTAAATTGGTGAGTCTAGATTAATATAATTATATAATTATCAATATTAATATGTAACACAACATCCAATTTAACTTTAATATAAATAGTTAATTGTATAAAGGGATTATATTGCGTTGCAAGGGATGGCCTGAGACCCTTAAGGTTCTGACTGATGATATTAATATGATTGCTAACTACAGCATGTTGTTATCGATGCCTGGCGGTATAATCCTACAAGTAAAGTGCATCTGAGCAATGTGTTTATCCCCTAATCAGTAAGTTTTCAAAAACTATATTGACAGAAAAACATCCAATACACAACAATCAGATTTCGGTAAATTCTACAAACATATTACATATTTTCGGACAGCGTGGGGCCGTGTCCCGAAGGGAACTAATTACTGGCTACGCGTTAATATCATAACATACTATAATTACTGTCGTTTCACATGTCTACAAAATACATTAATTAATACAGGCAGTATCTGCCTACACAAATAATAAATTAACCATGTTAAACTACTAAAATCTGCTGCCCCTTAGGGTCGCGGAAGGTGATGGGAATCCAGGATTTACAATATCATGGATATACAAACAAATAGCCGCGGACTAACAAGTGCTACGAATATATCAGAAAAACTAGGAAACTTCAGTAAAAGTTACACAATATTAAAATGACGTATGTGTATTTTATATAAAGTTTCACTCTTGTCTCACACAACACACAATCCAATTGAAGTATCCATTCTTCTGTTAAATGCTGGAGAAGTTTCAAAATACGTTCTCCTTCCTCAATCCACATAGGACAGCGATGTGTCATACATAAGTATTACGATATATATTTCACATGGCATTGTCCTTCAGCGTGAGACAACACGTAAGCACGGTGGTAATACAGTGTTACAAAATATTAGACTACATTGTGACTGTCAAAATACGATATAAATTTTGAATTTTATCACCACTTAAGCTCTTGATTGTGCACTTGTGACCGACTGGTAAGTTGGTGTGTAGTCGGTCGTGTGCGTTACATTAGGCTAGGTAGTTAAATCACCAAAACATAATCACGTGAGAGCATTTCAGCTCATGTCTAGTCTATTTGGACCAAAACGGCTTCGCATCGTTCCTTCGGTGCGTTGATACGATTAGCATGGATACATAATCGTAAGGGAATGCATTATTGTCGCCTCTCAGCCTCAATACGATCCATTATGCTGATGAAGTTGGACTCGGGCAGCGGGGTGCAGTGCGAAGACTTGTAGTCATGCATGTATTTGTTGATCTGCAACCAGAGGCGTGTCACTTAAGTTAAATTATAATAAAAATAAATTGAAATTTAATTAGTTTCCTGTGTTTATTTTTGTACTATATTTTATATTAAATACTACATTTTTTTATGAAAAGTGCTTGGAAATTGGTTATGAAGCAAAATTAGCAATACAAATATTATCGCTTGAATGAGGCGAGGGCAAGGTTCCCACCTTGCCCTCGCTCTCATCTCTCTCATCTTGCCATCTCTTTGTGCTTTTTTTTTGCACGCTACATAATGGCAGAGTGGCGTCATATTTCAATTTATGTATCCTTTTTCTGTGACTTGACAGTTTCAGCTTCCACCAGATTTGAAAGTGTTTTTAACTTACTTATTTTAAAACGATTTGAAAAATATTCTTTTTGTGATTATTGATTGTTTAATTTTTAAAGAAATTATAAAATAAAATCAATCAAGGGCCCAATTTTAAACATTTAGCAAGTTATAAAACGTCTTATTCCTCTTGAGTTACCAGTATCTGGTACCTAATAATGTACATATATATACACCTTGTCAGTCTAAAATGTATCAGTTAAACCTTCATATTCAGATTGATTACCAAACAAGATTTATTTTTAGACCAGGTTATTTTTTAGATAATTTCAAACTTCATCTTAAAAAAGGTCATTATTGTTCTTATTACAAAACTATAGTTTTGATAATAATAGTTTATAATAATAATAGTTTATTAATATGATCAAAGTATCTTTGGTTGCAATTGTAGTTGTTAGTTTCCAAGTACTTTCATTGAAAACATTCCATTGGGTACTGACCCAATGTAATCTTTTGCAATGAAGGAAGGTTTTATAAAACTGTAATATTCGTGACGATACTAGAATATAAATAATACATGAATAATTTACCAAGGTCAGCAGTGGTTTCTCAAAATCGTGATACTCTGCTGCTTTCAGAGTACCGCGCTGATTCTCAGCTAAAGCAAGCAGCTTAACAAGCGCCACCTTTGCGAACGGATTCTGCACCGACTCATGGTGTCTTTGCTGAATAAGCTCCATCAGAAGATAGTTGCCACGGTTAGTCGAAAGGATGCCTTGTCTGGAATACAGGGGTTAAGTTGGTTACACGATCGTCATAACTCACTATCGTCTGTTACCCTACCTAAAAAAAAACCCTATGGACTATAAAACGAGAACTACATTAGGCCGACGCACACGTGGGCGACGGTTGAATGGTACGTAGTCACGTCGCGTGGCGTGGATCTATTGTAGCTCTACAAGACTAGTTGTCATATAAAATGTATGGAGACCGACGCGCCCAGGTTGGCGCACGTGACCCACGTGGGGTAATGTAGTCTACCTTAAATTCCATCTTTTCTCCAGTGCAAGAGAGAGATTAAGCTTTTCACGACGTATAGTGCCATCTCTTTTTCGAAACGGAATCGCGATGGCATTAACCTCCACCTCGTGCCCGAACAAACGAAGTGTGTTAGCAGTCTGTAGTAAGTTTTCCAAATACAAAATTATATTTTAACCGACTTAAAAAAAAGGAGGTTATTCAATTCGGTTGAATTTGTTTTTATGTTTGTTACCTCAGAATTCCGTCATTTATGGACCAATTTGCATTTTTTTTTGTTTTGTATTTGTAAAACTTACTGAAGACATAAGTTTTCACAAACTCAATCATCGACATAAGCATTGTGTATTTTATTCCCTTCGGCTACTTTGGAAACCAGTTTCGAAAACAGAAACATTTTTCTTTAATGGAAGCCCAGTTTGCAATTCCAAAGTGGCCGAAGAGATATTATTTAGAATGATTTTTAAGGCCTTTAAAAAATTATGTCTTGCTATGGAAATTGAACTGTTATTTATTTATGTTAAAGAGTGTTGTTCTAAAATGTGATAATCAATTCAAATTCTAAATTCAAATGTAGGCAACTCAATTGATATTTAATAATACCAATAAGGTGTTCCGCCCAGTTTAAAAGCTAAGCAGGTGCGGATGAAAGGACCCTTAATTGAAATTATCCTATGGTACATTTAAGCCGTGCGAGCGAGAAAGAGTGATGGATCCATACACCCTACATAGCTCCATTCCTTTAACAGGACAGTCTAGGTCGTCAAATGCAAAGGCTCTGATTTATAGTCCACATGGAATTTGTGTATTTTGACTTCGCCCCTATTGACCAACCGTATACTATGAAGTACATAATTGCGGTGCAGTTAGGTTTTCAAAGTTTGGATACAATGACTTGGCTGCCGTTTATTGTGGCTTATATTTAGGAAATAAATTTACTAAAAAAATGTATTACTTATTTTTCATATTTATGTGTCATAAAATTTTTAGTTTTAAACCCTCAACGCAAAACGAGGGGTGTTATAAGTTTGACTGCTATGTGTGAGTCTACCAGTGACACCGTAACTCTTAAACCTGTGAATCGATGATGCGGTTTGTTTTTATTTGAAAGCAGGTTTTCTAGCAATGGTTCTTATATAATTATGTTTTATCATAACCAGTTCAACCATTCACAAGTAATGGGGGGAAAGGAGGGGGGGTTGAAATTTGTTTGTTTTATAAACAAACAAATGTTTGCAAATATGGCCAAGTGGGGTGTCAAAAGGGTAAAAGATGTACATTACAATATTAAATGAAAATTGATTGACAACGTTTTTAAGACCAAGCTTTGTATGACGTCCGCTTAGTGTGACATATTTGTGACTTCTTCCGTTTATGAGCATTAAAATGTGTGTATGTCGCGCAAACACTTACTTGTCACTGTTCAACCTGAACAAAAGGGTTAGATGCGTAGTCCTCGTAATGAGAAAGCATGCGTAAACAGATGGAATTGTATATTTAAGATGAAAGAACCAAGGTAGCTCGCGAAATTGATTTTTTAAAGTTTTTTTACATTTTGCAGTTTATTGTCATAATGACTTCTATATTCATTAAAGTATGATTCGCAACCGTAACACGTATTTATTTCCACGGGTAGTGCCCCGGGATGAAGGCAAAGAAGGAACAGGAGTGGGTTTTTAGTCAATAAAAGTCTGACACTATCTCCCGCTCCGCCCAAGAGCGAGACTTGTCATTAGATGATTTTCCTGCCTAAAAAAAAAAGAAAGAAAACACGTATATATTTATGGAATTATAATCATTAAAATCATCAACATAACCCTGTCAGCTCATCTAGCCCTATTGTATGGCTGGGGCAGAGGCCTTGGCATGACGTTAAAATTATAATAATATTCCACAACTATCACACAACGCCGTCTAGTTCCAAGCTTAGCAGCGCTTGTGTTATGAGTACTAGACAACTGATAGACATACTAGTTATAGAGCCGTGCCTCACTAGGACGCCATGGCGGCGTAGCCAGGTCAAGATGCCAAAAAAATGCTGGATTGGCTGCGTGGCCAACGGTAGCTAGGTGAGGTACTATAAAACTGCATGCATTGTCTTGGTAGCGCAAATTGGCAGCGCCGCCATGGCGTCCCAATGAAGCACAGGCCATATATTTCTAAATACATACATATTATAGATAAATTACACCCAGACACAGAACAAATGGTCGTGCTTATCACACAAACATTTGTTCTGAGTGGGATTCGAACCCACGACCTCTGGCTTAGCAGTCAGGGCCACTAACCACTAGACCAACAGGCCAGTCGAAAAGAGTGCGAGGGAAAACAGAGATGGAACTATACGGATTGTTCCAACAAGTGTTTTCGTGTCCTATGCGCCAGGGTCGCGTGTTTGCGGCTGGGTACTCCATCTCATTTAGCTCTTCAGTCCCCATAGGTGACAGAAGAGCTAACGAGATGTATTATTTGGTCACAGATGTGCGACCCTAGCGGAATAAACACGAGTGTTTGTCGAATATATATAAATGTAAATAGTACACCACTACCACCAGCACCACCACCACCACCACCACCACCTGCGTATCATTTTTCTCCTTCTCTTTCAAATCCATCCAAAGGTATCTGTAAAAAATCGCTTTTAGCGATAAGACCGCCCATTGTGACACCCCATTAATTTTAAGTTCCTAATATAATTTTAATTTTTAGTGTACAATAAAGAATATATCTATATCCAATGTGTGGTTAATCAACATACAACTTCACTCGGACCTGCAAAATGTAAGAAACTTAAAAAAATTAGAATTTTGCGGGTTATTCTGGAACATTCAACTTAGAGCAAAAACATAATTACGATCAGTACAGAGAACATGAAGCATATTCACAAGCGAGGTGGTTCTGTCGTACCAAAAAAATTACTGCACTTGTAAATAACATTTATTGAGATTAATTCATCGAGATAAGCATAAAATATCTCAAGAAAGCAACGAGCTGTAGATGCTATACTTTTATTTTTCCAAACATATAATATTAAATTTTCCTCTTCTTCATTCACGGCTCTTTCATAATCTAAACATTACAATTATCTGCAAAGCTTTGTCTTAACACTAAGTAACATTCATTTTTTTTTTATCAGTATAATAAATATATATTTATATTATATCATAAATAAATATATTGTATAACAATACTGTTAAACTTTTAAATATGTACATTAGTATGGTTTTAGGTATCTTCACAAAAACCTGTCAAGAACACTATAAATATGGTAAAAAACAAGATTTTCTTTTATCACAATATAATTAAGGGTGTATAGATGACCTCTGGGAAAATAAATATCTCTTCATTTATTCTTTAATAATATAATTGGACTTAACGCCTGTGGCATGTACGACAAACAATACAATACTTTTTCTTAGATTAAAGCCTAATTAAAAACGTTTTATTGTTCCATCAACATTGAATTGTAACAGTTCCGATCCGTTGATTAGACTGGGGGGCCTTACCATGTCGTGATAAAGCGTCAGGAATGGAGCTATACACCCTATATAGCTCCATCCCTTTAACAGTTCAGTTTAGGTCGTCAAATGGATAGAAGTTAAGAGCTCCTGGTGCCTCTAAGTAGCACATTATATCTCAGCAGCACACTTTCCCATAACATAAAGCAAAGTTCATGATTCGTTAGTTTATACAACACATATTTACGGTTAAAATCTAGCTTTACATGTCCAATGCCATTTATTATTTTAACACTACAAATATTACACGCAGATATGACTTTTAAAACCCCCAGTTTCTGAAAGCTTGTCTACGATACAGACTCGTAAAACTGACGTTAAATATAAATTGATTATACTCCATCCGCAATAGAACTAGACATCTAAACCATTTATTACTGTCCGTTCAATCGATTTTGCTTTCTATTCCGTAGACATAAAGACGGCATTAAAAGCAAAAGAGTGGTTACAATACCAACTATTTATTGCAGCCGCCGTTTGTCAGGCCACCAACGCAATAAAAGACAAAATCGTTTGAACGAGCAGTAAAAAAATCTTTTGTTTAAATGTGTCATCTTATTGCAAATGGAGTATAGTTTAAAAAGAGAACAAACATTAAAAAGATCACAGCCTCAAGATTCGTGCCAATGATATCCCATCGTAAGGCATTGGTCCGACCGCCGACGATGAACGAGAAACGAGTAGAACTAGAAACTATAAACGAGTTGGCGATCAGCGGGAAGCGAGTGTGTAGTTTCGATAGTTTTGTCGCCGGGCTATAAGCGAGTGTGCAAGTGCGACGAGCGATTACTCGCGCCACTCGCCCGCGGTCGCTCACAGTGTGGCCAACGTAAGCGATTTGCCGCCATTTAGAAATGATCAAGCGAGTGAGCATCGCTGAACGAGTATCGCTCAGCGAGTTTATTTTTGAAAGCTCGTAACTCAGCGACAAAACTAGTAAGCGTGTCGTCGCCGACAGTGTGAACAGTCAGAGAGCAACTTTTAATATATGCATGTCTTTCGTTTACACGGAATGTAATTTGTTGTGCGTTAGTTAAGTTGTTTTCTCGCCGGCAGTCGGACCACTGCCTAAAGCGAAAATATCCAGTTGATATCAATAAGAATTATTTTTTTCGAAGATAACAATTGTAAAATGGCCTTATTGGTTATTTATCGCGAAAAGATCTTCTGTGTGGAAATACTCGTGAGCGGAGCGTGTGTTTGAGCAAATATATGAATGTGGATAAACTAGGAACAGTATATAGGGGTCGTAGCATGTAGTGTTCTGTCTCTGCCTTCCCCATGGGAAGAAGAATGTTGTGAATAAATTCATGTACAGGTATTGTAGGATTGGGTTGTCGTGGTAATCTGAGGGAGAATTCAGTGAGTAGACTTTCAGAAACAGGGCGTACGTGTCCCCAAGCCGTGAAATAAGCCAAGAAATGAATATTCTTATGATTACTGACCGCAAGCTAATAATTTCGTCCTCGGTGCGCCTGACCAGCTGTATGGGACCTTCGTAGTCGGCGATGAGTTCGGAAATGTTCAGGTTCACGTAGGAGCGGACCACTTCCTTTACCAGCAGGGACCAGGATTGCGGCATCTGGTTCTGGGCGAGCGGGAGCAGGTCATCGAAGGTAGCGTCCAAGATCTATAAGAAACATAATGGACATTTTAGATCTCCGTAACGTTCCTTTTTAGGGTCCTTTTTTACCCAAAGGGTAAAAACGGGACCCTATTGCTATCACTCTGCTGTCCGTCTGTCTGTCACCAGACTCTATCTCATGAATCGTGATAGCTACACAGCTGACATTATCACAGACTAGCTTCTGCCAGCGGCTTCGCCCTCGTAATAGTAGGTTTCTCCATACAAACTTTGGAACCCCTTCATTCCCTTATGGGCTGAATTTTAATAAATCCCTTCTTAGTGCTCGCCTGCGTCATAAAAGGAAGCCTTGTGTAAAATTTCACACTCCTAGTCGCAGTAATTTCGGCTGTGCGTTGATATGTCAGTCAGTCAGTTCCCCCTTTTATATATATAGATGATGTATGTTGCCGCTATAACAACAAGTACTAAAAACAGAATAAAATAAATATTTAAGTGGGGCTCCCACACAAAAAACGTGATTTTTTTGTCGATTTTTGCTACGGACGGTACGGAACCCTTTGTGCACGAGTCTGACTCGCACTTGGTCGGTTTTTGTTATTTGGCGGCAAGCAAGCAGACTGGCCATCTAGAAGTAAATCGTTTATTACAAATAGACCAATTACAGGAACTTCTGAACTGTCAAAATGTCAGTCAATCCAAAAAAAAATGAAGCTAAATTGCACTTTCCAAAGCGTAGATCTCTATGGAGAACGTGCAAGAAACTCCATGGCCACTCTTTACACTTAAATCATATTATCTATATTATATAAAAGGAGAAACTGACTGACTGACATATCAACGCACAGCCAAAACTACTGCGACTAGAAACTTGAAATTTTGCACAAGGTTTCCTTTTACGACGTAGGCGAGCACTAAGAGAGGATTTTCCAAAATTCACCCCCTAAAGGGATGAAACGGGGTCCAAAGTTTGTATGGAAAAACCTACTTTCACGCGGGCGAAGCCGCTGGCAGAAGCTAGTTAGTTACATAAATATTTGTTAAATATTTCTTGTCACTTCTATAAGTAGTATCAACCGCCTATTATAGACATCATCCTCTGGTCAATCCATAATGAATGAGTCCAAGTTGTCCCTATGTCCGTAGAACTTAAAATAGCAATGGAGCAATCCTTACCAAAGCAGCGACGGGGTAGTTGACGGCGGCCCAAGTAGCGGTGTACCCGCCGATGCTCCAGCCGAACATTACGATGTGGTTAGGTTGGAAGCCCAGTTCGTTGATGGCGTACTGCATTACTGCGTCGATGGCGTTGTGCTCTTGCGAGGGGTAGGGTTTGCCCTAGAAGAAAAACGAAATAGAAATAAGAAATACATGAACAAGAGATGTCAGCAAACCGTAGGAGCCCAGCTGGGTCAACGCCTACTGGGACCATGGGTTGTGCGAAAGTGTACCCCGGGGCCCTGGAACGAAGGCTAAGGAGGCACAAGAGTGTGTTTTAGTCAGTTAAAGTCTGACACACCCTCTCGCGCCGCCCAAAAGCGAAAGAAGTCATTGGATGATTTCACACATAAAAAAAAATACAAAACAAAATATGTCCAGCACGCCATGGTCACGCCTACATGACAGACTTAAACGCTAATAAATCTTATATGGAAGTATTGTTTTCTTATTTGTGTTGTTAAAGGATGAAATCGCCAAATTGCCCGAGATAATTTTGTGAAAATCTCTTTTTGAGCTAGATCAAATTTAATAGAATTATATAAAACTACATATTTTTTTAAAGTACTACAGTTGAATTTCAACAACCACAATTGCTATATAGCGGTTATTACAACTAGATGTCATCAGAGGAAAGAGAGGAAGGGTGGAGAAGGACAATGGAGGGAGAAGACAGAGCGAGAAGCAGGGGATGAGGGAGGGATGGAGGATGTCTTTATATTGGCTAATTACTTAGTGATCATAAAGTAGTATTTATATGGCTTGAGATATGGCTGTGCCAAACACACTCACGGTTTCACCCGCGTCTTTGGTTAATATTCCGCTTCCATGGATTGTAGCAGTTATAGATGGTATACATTAGATATAACTGGAAATCTCATACAAATAGATATTTTCCAATCCAATTGGTTGATCCCAACGCGTTTAACCAGACAAAAAAAACTCGCTTCAGGCAGACAATATGAATATAATAATAACTATGAGGAAAATAGGTCACCACTTCGCAAGTATACAAAAGAGTTCTGCTACAACTCAACAAGTATATCAGGACACGCATCTATAATGGAAATAGTTTTCTAATTAGCGATTTAAGTACGTTACACTTTACATAATGTAAAAAAAACATTCCTTTGAATGTTTTATGATTTATATACTTTTTTCTTTGTTGTACCTAATAGATATAGCGTCATTCCACTCTATCCGCTTCTCACGCCTGTCTCCTATACCTACAAATTATCTGAATATTATAATGTTTTATTAAGCCTAGAGTGCTCACGCAATAAGCATTTTGCCGTCACACGCGACCCTAGTGGTAGTAATCCTTTCCTATCATTGTCATCTGCACACTGATTGTAATCAAACTTGCAAATCAGGTAGGTGAAGGATGGGCGGTAAGATACTAGGCTAAGTTTCACTGCGTCTGACCGTGAAACTGGCATAGTTATGAAAATAATAATGTTTGTTGTTTGGGGGCGGCAAAATGCTCATAGCGATGCGATGATGTGCTGATGTCGTTATTCACACAAAGGTTTAGTGAAGATGATTTCTTACATTAAAGTCCATATTAAAATTATACTTACAGTGCTACCAGCGAACCCAGGATGGTTCCAGCCCAAAGCAGAGTAGCCAGACTTGATCGGGGTGTTCATGATGCCGATCTCATAGAACCCGGAATTGCCTTCACAGCAGATGACCAGAGTCCTGCCCTTCACGGAGCGCATACGGTTGTCGACGAAGATCGTGTCTATATTGTTTCCATCAGCAGTTCCGATCTTAGCGCGCTTTCCGTCATAACTCTCCACCAGAGTGGTCCTGCCTTGGAATAAGGTTCCCCCTGAAAAAGCTCACTTTAGTAACAATACCATTTATGATGACTGCGAAGGAATCAGATGGATGCGAAACGCACAGGATCGGTCGTTATGGTAATTCTTGGGGAAGGCGTATGTCCTTCAGTGGATGTCATTCGGATGAAATGATGATGATGGTACGGTCACTGATATTATGAGTCTTTTTTATTCATAGAATTCACTGTTTTAGAGTGTCGTCATTCATCAGTTTATCTGAGCTCATCTAGCTTTAATTTGACTATCTCGAAATGAGGTTACATTTTGCTGAAAATCTTAAGTAGATACAATTAAGTAGGTAACATTTTTAATTCTTTTGAAACTTACTTTAAAGCCCCAGAGAAAGAACAGATTTCAAGAATGTCACATTGAGTTTCTATATGACTAATCCGAATGCATCAGTTTCCACTTTAGACCGATAAAACCTTAATCAGACCGAAAAACTTACACAGCAGAGTGTGGACCACACCAAGCGCTCCAGGGTAGATGAGTCGAAGGCCGAAGGTGTGGGTAGCGCAGTACGCCAAGATCTGGATGATCGCTCGTTGGTATAGAGGCAGGTCGGGGTTAGCGCAGAACTTGAACGGGTGATGATCGAACCAAGAAGACCTAAAAGAAATGTTTGAGGAATTTATGTGATATGCTAAACGGTAATGGTCCACAGAAATGGTAAAGCGGGAACTAGATTAGACCAACGCACACGTGGGCCACGCCTGATTTGTACGTAGAGCTGGGTCGCGTGGCCTCGATCTAATGTAGCCTCTACAAGTCTAGTTGCCATATAAAATGTATGGAGACCGACGCGCCTAGATCGGCGTACGTGGCCCACGTGTGCCCAATGTAGTTCTATCTTTAGATGTGTCTAAACTCATCACAATACGGTTGCACACGGTTGTACATTAATTGATTACTTCCTTTCACTATTTTTTTTTGTGTGGGTGTTCAATTAATGATAACGACTGTATGTTGACGTGGTCTTACACTAACACTCGTAGTTTTGTTTATAATACTACACATTTCATCACCCCGTCAGAACATCTCCCCCCTGGACGCGAATTACAGTGGCCAATCTGGAAATCTCTTAACCGACTACGCACTCAGGTTGGCCGCAGTAAAAATAATTTGGCCAAATGGGGCTTCCTCGACCCATCTCTAACACAGTGCCAGTGTGGAGCCACTGCACAGGACATGCGTCATTTGCTATGCTGTCCATCCTGCACAACTACCTGCAGTTTTCAGGATCTATACGAGGCCAATAACAGAGCCGTAGAGGTTGCCAAATACTGGTCAGATAAAATTTAGTTAGAGTACATCGACACGAAAAGAAGAAGAAGAAGATTTATAAAACTGTATGACCACTATAATCGATTATTCTGAACAAACTTCAAACAGTAGGACGTATCGAGAAGATATAAACAAACGTCTCTCACTTCTGAGCATCTATCTATTTAGGGTACAAAACGGTAAAAGATGTTAAAATAGTACTAAGGTATTGAATTTTAGATAGCGCGGAGAAGAAAAAGAAATAATGATAGTATTAAATCGAATTGTACATTGCACATGACTTAGCTGTTCGAAAACGACTAAATGTGGTATACAAAGACGGTAGAATAGACGAAGTCAATTTCTGATATTTTCAAGAGTAACAAGGAACAAAGTATATCACTTGTTAAGAGTAACCGTGGAAGTTCTTCTCGGTTTTCACCATAGGAAACGACGAATTGGATGTTCACTAGCGTCTGACATTTTAGAAGCGCCCATTTAGGCATATGTGAAATAATATATTATTTTGAAAGGAATCGACAAGTAATTTTGTACAATTGATTAGCAGACACTCCTACAATTCTATCAGATTTATTCGCCCTTATAAAGGTAACATTTGGGTAGAAAGTGGATTTTGTCACTTCAAGCAAGGCATGCAGATATTACTCTTTGGGTACTTACTTTACATAAATAGGAGCCATTTCTATGATAGGATTGTTTAAACTACTGAAATAGGACATTGAGAATTTAATGTAGACATTTAATTAAATGTTTAGAAAGAAATATTTTAAGCAAGCAAAGCTCAGTGTTAAGGAGAAAGCATTTTATACTATAAAGAAACTACATGTAAATAAATATCTGCAATGACGCTTGGGCAACTGCTATTATTGATAAAAGCAAAAAAATTAAACCATTTCAGGTAAGTGCATGCAGTATGGGTCATGGAATTGACTTATTAATTTCTAAGCCAGTTAAGTTGAGGTGATCAAATTGGGCCAATAGAAAGATAAAAAGGACTATATTTTCTAGTAAATTGTAAATGATAAACCTGTAGCTGTTGTGAAAGCCAAAGCATACATAATCCCTAGAAAAATTTAAGTTTCATCCCCTGGCAAAATGTTCTTCTGTTGCATTACTGCTATTATTACTTCTAAGGTTATAATGCCACATACCAAGTTCTCGCTAGATACTCAAGCACTATAGTTAGATTCGGATGTCAGTTTACATATTTTAGCAAACTACTCCACTTGCAGCGTCCATTTTGAGGTACATTTTCATACAACCAGTGACACTTGTCTGTATTTTTCTTTTGTTGTATTTTTACAAGTGACACTAGTGACAGCGGCTAAACACGATTATGCGAGCCAAACGTTAAAAAGCGATTAGATTTATTGGTGAATTCCGCCCTTAAATACACTAAAACACAAAATAAACTAAAAATATTGAGTTTATCGCCATCTAGCGAGAACATGGCACGAAGCTTTCACCTCAAGGTTTGAACTGTATGTGGCAGTTTGTTCAGCATAAACTATAATGTTAAGACTTTAAACCCTAAATCGCCTTCGACGGATATATCGGAAAAAGACACTCTCGCGTTGTTTCGCCGCCAGAGTCGCCAGAGTCGCACTTCCTCGACTAAATACCCCATCTCCCCAGCTCTCCTCTCACCTATGGGGATTGAAGAGCTAAACAAAATGGAGTACTCAGTCGCAAGCACACGACCCGGACAAATAGGACGCAATAACACTCGTCGGACCAATCCGACGCGGGTGGTTAAGATTAACTGTTAAAGGATTAACCGATTACTTAAAAAGGCTCAAGTTGATTGTTTAGCTATAACAGCAGTAAAACATATATAAGTGCAACAGACACTTGGGTATAAAACAACTTACTTTTCTCTGCTAGCAACGCTGTAAGTGGTCGGCCAGGCTTTGATGTCGAAATCATACTTCCTAAGTTCAGTCAAATAAGCTTGCCGGTCAGTTGTTGGGGTCTTCAGTGCCTTTATAAACTGCACATATCT
Source organism: Mythimna pallens (assembly GCA_961205895.1). Classification (NCBI taxonomy): domain Eukaryota; kingdom Metazoa; phylum Arthropoda; class Insecta; order Lepidoptera; family Noctuidae; genus Mythimna; species Mythimna pallens. The sequence continues at coordinate 7,414,706 of OY540824.1, forward strand.
GGTACTGGACGTCCTTCCATATCCTCGTACGAAAAACGAGAAGGCCAGGAGACAGGTGAGCCCGCCAAAGAAACGGCCGAGAGTCTTCATCTCATCAAGAGTGAAGAAGCCTCGTTTGTAGATGTACATTATAATGAACGGTGAAGTGTACATACTTATGTTTAACAGCGTATGCGCCTAAAACAAAACGTTACATTATACGATAAATTTTATTTTTGATGTCGTCTAGTGATCAGGAATAACAATAATATTCCACAACTTGCACACAACGCCATCTAGTCTCAATAAGCAGAGTTTGTGGTATGAGTATTGGATAACTGATACACTTACTTATATATTTCTAAAAACATACATATTATAGATAAATTATACCCAAACAGAACAAAAGATCGTGCTCATCACACAAACATTTGTCTTGTATGGGAATCCAAAGTCGTGGGTTAGATCCTCCGCCATAGCAGTCAGGGCTACTAACCACTAGACCAACAGGCCAGTCTATAATACTTTTAAAAACCTAAAAAATTCATTATTACAAAATAAATTATGAAATGCTAATAAAAACTTACTGTAGATATAATCATGTCACCCCATTTCTCCAATCCTTGCGGCTGGTACATCGACTAGAATAAAAACAAAAATATATTAAAATAAAGACAAAATTTACGCTCCCCCCTCGTCCTTGGTTTAGGGTCACAGCTCATCTTTTCTGATACACAAACAAGCCGTTTCCTCTTTCAGCGCAGCGCACTCCGACGCACTAAAAATGACTATTGTTGTGCGATGCTGCGAGATGCATCGTGAAGATGGGCGGAGTACTTAACCATTTTATTAAAATTTTATCGGTTACTTAAAAAATGGTTGCAGCGCCTTTCTCGGTATAAAAAAGGATTGTATCACTGCAGTATATAATGAGTTAAGGAACCAAAGTAGTGACTCCTTAACGTTGTTCAAAAAATAAGCGCATTGCGCCATTTGGTTACATCAACTTGGTTGTAGCTGTGCTGGTTGATCAGCCATTAAGTGCAAGACTCGTTGTCTCATCAAGCGCTGATACCTTCGAGTTTCACCAGTGAGAAGATAAGACCGACGGGTAAGTGGTTAAGTTTGCTGATGAACCTTCGGCTCTAAGTTATAACCTACTATAACTGTCTTTGTCATAATCTTAAGAGAGAGATAGCTCTCTAAAAACTTGCTGCTTTATTACGAAAAAAAATAATTAATTCACGGAAGTAGCCATCAATTATAATACACCTACCATAAGAATAAAGCATTCAAAAATATAATAATTACGTCACATTTCCCTGAAATGAGAAACAGTTGTTTTAAGAACAACATGTTTTATTCCAATTAGTTCTTCAAATATAATTGGTCGGTATCGATTCACGTTGCACCGGCGAGCATCCCGTCCGAGATCTGACCGCACCCCACGTGAGCCACGCGCGGCACTGCCCCTCCCCACAACGCGCAGCATGTGTAGGTTTCCCACCCAAACGTAATCGATAAGACAACTGCATGCCCTTCCCGCCTTTTCGAAAAATACTTCATTGTTTCACAACTGCTTTTTTATGTTCGATATATGTTTACTGTTTTGTGTAACTGTATAATGGCAGAAAACAGGTAATTCAAATAAGCAATTTTATCTATACTAATATTTTAGAGAGAAAAGATTTGTATTTTTGGATTTTTGTTTGTAATTAATAAACTCAAAGAGCTACAGGACCGATTTTAAAAATTCTGACACTGATAGAATGTTACTTTACCACTGAGTGCCTGTTTTTTTTTTTTTTATTGTGTGCTGCCTCTCGCAGGTCAACCTAGGAGGTTGTCTAACCGGACTTGCCTGTGGCGGCCTCGATTCAAGAATCAAAGCCTCCAGCCAGGGACTTTACCACTGAGTGCTTATGTGGCAATAATCCCCTATATATATAAAAGGAGAAACTGACTGACTGACATATCAACGCACAGCCGAAAGTACTGGGACTAGGAACGTGAAATTTTGCACAAGGTTTCCTTTCACGACGTAGATGAGCACTAAGAAAGGAATTTCCAAAGTTCGCCCTTTCGGGGATGAAAAAGGGGTCCAAAGTTTGTATGGAGAAACCTTTTACGCGGGCGAAGCCGCAGGCAGAAGCTAGTCAATAATATTTCCCGTTTCCACACAGACGAAGCCGTTGGCAGAAGCTAGTAATCTTATAAAAGCGAAGTAGGTACTAAATTTGTCAAAAATAAAAGGCCCATTATGACATTTGTATTTTGACTACCTAGCGGCTTGTCCGGTGTAGTGTAGCCACTACTAAAACAGCTAAAATAGCTACTACTACACCGGGCTGTCTGACTGTCAAAACGGGCCTTTTATTTTTAACGAGTTTAACGAAAATTCACATTTTAGTTAGTGTCAGTGTCACAAATCTAACAAAATATTTAAACCTACACGCTTGCAATTTTGAGTATCATAGAGATTCATTTCTGATCACCAAATATCAAATTAAAAACCTTTAATAAAACCTATAATACAACTTGGCAAGTACTTACCCATAAACATACTTTTATTTTCTAGTTTCAGAGCAACTATGTATTTCATAATTATTAATCCATTATTTATTTATTGTGCACACCGTCCTACAAAAACATATAATATCAAAAAAGACTACACTGATATTATATGTTTTTAGTGGGTAAAGATTATGGCAAACCTGACCAATACCTATCTCCGGGAGCCTAAATTAATCTTGAGTTTTAACAACTGATTGATTAGTACTCTCCGAGTCTCGTGCCTGAGATAATAATGTAGTATTTTAACATAACTATCAAATTATGTATCCTCTGTTGTGATCAGTCACAAGACATGACTATTCTAGTTTATATTATTCAATACTAAAGCTTAACAATGCCTAATATGACCAGGCATTGTTAAGCTTTAGTATTATTATTATTATTCGTTTTTTATCTCATGTACCTGAGGTCCTGGACCTTTGGAAGGTGTACGCGCTATACTAGTGCACCCAAAGGACAACCCCCTATAGTTAAAAAGCTATTTCGACATATGGAAAACAAAGATAATAGGGCTATGGTTTTTGGAGTCTAAGTGGACTGGTAACATGGAACTATGTTAAGGCTATGGCCCCTGCCTAAACAATGTTATTAATATCCATCTATAAAAGGCAGTGAGTGACTTGCATACTCAGTAAATGGGCCCCCAAAAACGGCCGCTAGCACGAAGTGACGTAGCAACAAGAGGGCCCTACCAGCACCTTACTGGATTATACATCCTTCTCCCAAGCATGTCTGCTCTTGCGAATCTCCACTCAAGCCAGCCAATAAAGGCAAGAGAGAGGTGGGAGCTCTGTAAATTTAATAATATGCGCACTTCCTTAGTCCAGTCAAATTCGAATCCCTTATTTGAAGTAAGTTTCTTTTCTTTTCCAACCTAAAGTCATTTTTAACCTCGGAATCTCTAAATGGTCATGTTTGCGGCCAACAACAAACTCAACAGGATTCTGTCAGAGGAGTGGTGTGATTTGCTAACGTTATATACAGACGCCTCTAAACTGTCAGATGATAATAAGGTCAGTTCTGCAGTATGGATTCCGAAATATAAAATCATCCTCAACTTTCGTAGTTCCGCGATAGGTTCTGTTTATATTATACAGGGGAAGCAATAGCTCTTCTAGAAGCGGTTTCCTACATCGAATCGCGCAGTCTCAACAAATCCTTGATTCTCACACTCTCTTAGCTGCCTACAGGATTGAATAAAATCACCTTTTCGCATAACAATTTTTCCCTAACCTTAAAAATTTAAAAAATCCTTTATAGATTAGATCCACAATGGCTCGGGATCAAAGCCAATGTAGGCTTGGATCACAAGCCATTCTGGAATTGTTGGTAACGTGAATGTGGCTTCAATTATTGCTAAGTTAGCAATGCGGATTCAATTGCTAAGTCAGCAATTCGGAACGGAATCGAGGCCCATTCATCCTGTTACCCTCGTGATTTGCGCTGCCTTGCTAAACCCAATATGATAAGGAAATAGAACTCTCATTGGCAAAAAACTCGAGTTTTTAAGGGAAAATTTTATGGTTCTATTCAAACCATCCATCCCTCTAAATGTTGGTTCAGCAAACTAAAATTTGCATACAAACTAGCTATTGCTGTTATAATTAAATTTTTGCCCAAAATCCATATGTGAGACAATTCTTTGTGTGAATGTAGCCTAGAAGAGGGTACCTTGGAAAACTTGTTTTTCTCCTGCCCTCGTTTAACAATTCCTTTTAATGACTTACTCCCTTCTGATATTTCACGCCCAGTTAACATTCCTTTTCTTCTATCTTTAGCCCATACCCATGCAGTAAAAATTCTTTATAAAATTATTATTAACGCTAATAAAATCCAGTTGTAGTTAGTAGTTTTATTTATACATTTATTTATAAATAAAACTACTAACTCCACAAAGTCCACGACATTTAGGACCTGTAGATTAAACTATGCTTACTACTAAAAATTGTGTAATTTTTGTACATTGTTAATACATTATACAAAAATTACAAAAATTTTCATAAATTATACAAAATATTGACTACTTACGTCTTTCGGCCCATCCCGATATACCTTATACAGACGAGGGGCAAACAAACATTGCCATAATAGTTTCATGGTGACGATGAAACGATTAAAAACAAGTCTACCTCGAAATCAAATCTAATATCAGAAAAATACCGTACTAATCACACGATTTTTACCACCGAATTTTTAGCTCCGCGCTCAATAACTTGACGACGAACCGCTTACAGTAAAATTGTCAATAACCAAACTGTTAGTAACTTCTTTATAATATTCTCTATACTTTTTCATGAGTGTCAAGAGAAAATGTGAGAAAATTTATTTATCGGCTAAGAATCGGCATAATTGTGCACACAACATGACCAAAAACTAAATTGAAAATCAATAATCTCGATTCATCATGAACAAATCACCATGTTTTACAAATGTTTTATCTATTGGGACACCAGTCTTTTTGCACGCCGTTTTACTTGTGGGCGATTTTCCGCAATTCCGCATTTTTGTCCACACATTACAAAGTACTCTGTGGTCCACACTGTAAAGGATCCCTGTGACGGTCAAATGATTTGATTGAAACCATATTAGTGAAGTTGTTTGATGTCGATTTGAAAATGCACAGGTTTTTTTTTCATTCAATCGATAAACAGATTGTTTGTTTGTTTGTTGACCAAATCCGGAGCGTATGTTAACACTATATGATACGATTTGCAAAAACTATAGCGGTTATAAACAGTACAGTAGATTTTTGAACGCAAATACATATATATTTATCCCACTTCATACTACAAAATAGATTTCCACATCCATTTTTATATATCTGATTTTAGTAAGCTTAACTCGCATAACACTATATCGATAATCAAAGCATATTCTCGAAAATTTTGTCTTTAAAGATAGTATTGATGGTGCCAGTGACTGAAAATTTGTAATGAATCGTTGTTTAAGAATTTCTGAATGCGTAAATCGCGTAAATCGTGATAGAAACGCGATTTAAAAGATTGTTGTTACTCAAGTTGAAGGGTAAAATCTACAAGTCCGTGATAAGGCCTGTCATACTGTATGGATCAGAATGTTGGGCTGTGAAAAACACGGATGAAAAAAGATTGCACGTAGCAGAGATGAGAAAGTTAATGGATGTGTGGTGTTACGAGAATGGATAAAGTGAGAAATGAGTATGTAAGGGGAAGTTTGAAAGTGACACCACTGACGGAAAACTTGAAAAGGAATCGTTTGTCTTGGTATGATCATGTGAAGAGGGGGGATGAACCGCATGTTACTAAAAGAGTTATGAGTTTACATGTGGATGGATGGAGACCAAAGAAAAGATGGATGGATTGTGTAAAAAGTCATATGAAAGAAAAGGGAGTTAGTAATAGCGTGACGAATGACGCAATATGTTTTTTTCTTCCAGTCTGTCCTAGACTGGAAGAAAAAAACATGTTGCGCCGACCCCAAATAAAACGGGACAAGGGTAGAAAGATGATGATGTAAATCAACTCAAATCGAATTGTTTGAAATAGGATTTTAAATTCGGTTTTGTAATATCGGGCACATGTCTACAGCGTAGAGAATAGAGAAAACCATAGACAGTGTTTCTTGTGTCTTCTACCAGTTCGGTACTGCCGTGTTTATCTCCGTCACCGACTGAGGAAATGTTTTTGTGAAGAATTGGTATTTCAGACTGTAAAGAATAAAAATTAATATTAAAAAACTAATTTAATCGTCATGAAACATGATTTGTGTGGTGAAAAACGTTTTATTGTGCGTTTTGGTGGCGGTTGCAATGGTGTCTTGCAGAATACACAAACTGCATCTTTCGGTAAGTTAAAATAATGACTCGTAATTGTGAGAAAAGTATTATTTTACAGAGCAATCATTTTATGATAACCATATGGTATACTTATAAAGTTATTGTAGTGGTTTCAAGGTTTCGTATTTAACAAAAAATGTGATGCTTTGCATTGACGTTCGTAAATCCTTGTTTGATTTGGACCAGCGTTGTGTAGTTGTCTTTTAGTTCCTCTTATTAGAATGGTAGATGACTGTTGTTACACATACTCCAGCTTGAGCCTGGAAAACAAATCAAAAAACATTACAGAATTATATCTTCCAGGCAACTTGGTTGTATTGTATTAAATTATCTACTGTTCTATTTTTTGGGCTTAGTTTTATTGATAACTATGTATGTTTAATGCTCTGGGATAATGCTTATCTAAATAGTGAATTTGGCTATTGAAATTCTTTTGTCTTATCATAATATCTTGAAGGGTATTTATTATAATAAAAGTATTAGTCTTAATGATTTACAACTAGTAAAATATTTGTTAAAAAGTATATAAGTAGTATAAGGAGAGATATTTCATTGTAAACAATCAATATTTTTGTATAATTTGTTATATATGTATGTTATTATTATTTTTTTAAGTTATGTGTCATGTTTGTGCAAATAAACTGTTTTTCTTTCTTCTTTCTTTCTTTCTTTTAGGTAAACTTCAGAATCCAATCCATGCTTCTAATTTGTTGTTTTCTACAGAATAGAATCAGCCAGTGGAAAGAACTAGTATAGTATAGTATAGTATAACGGGCTGGTATCCGCAACTCCACGACTAAGCGCGTATTTTGCGTACGGGTGGGACAAATGGGTCATTCGAGCCACCCCAGCTCCTCCAGGAAGGCCAGCAGCGCCTCGGTGTCACTGACCATTTCGCGGAGGTTACCTGGGTTTCCGAAGTATTTTGCCCTGTATCCAGCGACAACAGGGCAGCTCAGAAGCAGATGTGCTGCTGTCTCGTCCTCTTCCATGCAGGCTCTGCACAGGGGGCTGTCTGTAACTCCTATGACAGAGAGGTGCTTATTAAAGGTCCCGTGTCCAGTTGTTACTGCCGTCACTATGCGCAACTGAGGTTTAGTCAGTCGCAGGGCCTGTTTCGTAAAGCGGCCATCGATGGAGGGAAGCGCCTCCTTGGCCTGCCTGCACTCACTATGGTCTTTCCATAGTCTGTGATGCAAGTCTCTAGTTCGTTTCCTTACCAGGTTGCGTAGGTATCCGAAGGGGAGCGGCACAATTGGCTCAGGTCCCATTGCTGCCATATTCGATCCCCTTCTGGCGAGTTCATCCGCTGCATCGTTGCCTCGGGAATCGCTGTGTCCTTTGATCCATTGGATGGTTACTTGGTTATGCTCACCCACCTGGTTCAGGCGTTGGTGGCACTCGTAGATCAGCCCAGAGTTAACTGTATAGCTGTTCAGCGCTTGCAGTACAGACATGCTGTCCGAGAGTATACGTATTGAGTGATACTTAACTTCCCTGGCTACAACGGCTGAGGCTGCCAGGGAAATGCCCAAGCACTCAGCCTGGAACACCGTGTTATGAGTCCCCAATGGTGTGGCTATATGAATGTTGAGATCCTCCGAGAAGACTCCCGCACCCGTGCCATTACCTGTCTTGGATCCATCAGTGAAGATCCGCAGCTCCGTGGGGCACAGCCCTTCGCAGCGGTGATCCTCATGCAGTTGGATTTTGTATTTTTTATCAAAAATAAATTGCTTAGGTATCCGGTCATTAACTGCTTTAGTTATGGGAAGCTCATCGTTGAGTTCCGTAAGCAGAGCGGTGTGTTGTGTTTCTCTCTTACCCCAAAGATCCAGTGTCTTAAGACGTACAGCCGCCATCGTCGCTTCCTGTTGTATGAACAGGTGGAGTGGGGGCAGTCCCAGCATAGCTTCGAGCGCTGCGGTCGGAGTGGTCCTCATGCAGCCCGTAGTAGCCATGCAGGCCAGCCTTTGCATGTGTTGTAGTTTGTTTACGGCTGTGGCTAGCTTGGTGCGGGGCCACCACACCACAGCGCCGTAAGTAATCATGGGCCGAATAACTGCACAATACAGCCAGAGTATAATTTTGGGGGATAGGCCCCACCTCTTACCTATCATTTTCCTGCATTGCCAGAAGGTGATGCAAGCCCTGCTTAATTTGTTGTCAATATGAGAGCTCCAGTTTAACTTACTGTCAAGGGTAACTCCCAGGTATTTAACCTCGTTTGACAACCTGAGTTCAGTATTGAATAGTTTAGGTAGATTGAAGCGCCCTAGTGCTCGCTTTTGTGTGAACATGACTAATTCAGTTTTAGAGGGGTTCACTGACAAATCATAGTCCCTGCACCATCGTTCCACGATGCGCAGTGCTTGTTGCATAAGGTTGCAGATCGTTCCAGTCACCTTCCCAGGTACGAGGATTGCGAGGTCGTCAGCATAACCTATTGTGTAGTAACGGTTCGCGTTGAGTATGGTGATGAGGTCATTGATAACAAGATTCCACAGTAGCGGGGAGAGTACCCCCCCCTGTGGGCAGCCCCTGGCTATCAAGGCTAACTGCTGCTCTTCCTCAAGGCGAACTACTCGTTTGCTTAACATATTAGTAATCCAGTCAGTTAATACCTGGTCGACTCCGTGCTTGGCGAGGGCGGTACTTATGCTGGAGAAGTTAGTTTTGTCGAAGGCTCCTTCGATGTCTATAAATGTGCCCAGGCAGGTACCTTTCTGATGAATCGCTTCCTCTATCTGATTTACCACCAGATGAAGGGCAGACTCTGTAGATTTACCTGAGCTATATGCATGTTGGTTGCCATGTAGTGGCACTGTTTTAAGGGCGCCATCTCTTAGTTCCCTCTCGCATAACCTTTCCATCGTCTTTAATAGGAAAGAGGTCAGACTTATAGGTCGATAGGATTTGGCGCTTGTATAGTCACTCTTACCTGGCTTAGGAATGAATATTACTTTCACTTCCCTCCATCCTTTGGGAACGTATCTGAAGGCCAGACACGCTCTCAACAGAGGCACCAGACTAGTTGCCAACGGTGTCCCCCCCCACTGCAGTAGCGCTGGAAACACACCGTCAGGACCAGGAGCCTTAAAAGGATGGAAACTTTGGATGGCCCATTGGAGTTTTTCCAACGTGATCATCCTGTGAGCGCAGAGCCAATCATCTTCTGATGGTGTTTGTGTTACATCTGACCATTCTGTTACCTGTGTGAAAACGCAGTCAGGGAAGTGAGCTTCAACTAGGACGCGTCTTGCTTCTTCAGGTGACGTGGTAAGGGTGTTGTCAGGTTTACGGAGCGTGGTAGGCCCAGGGGTGTCCTGTTGTGCCAGTATTTTCCTTACCCTGTTTGCTTGTTGACATGATTCAATGCTCCCACAGAATTTGCGCCAACCTGTGGTACGCCTGAATCTGATGCATTTTTTGTAGCTGGATTTGGCCGCATAGTAGGCGTCTCAGTCCTCGTCCGCACATGTGTTCATAGCTCTGTTTAGAGCCTTCCTTACCTTGCTGCGCTTGCGTTCCAGATCCACACCCCACCAAGGTTGTCTGCCCGTTGTGTCACGCGGGAGGGTCTCTGGACAGGCAGTATGGTAGCTGCTTATTAATGAATCGGTGAGTAGGGCCACTTTTGCGTCGATTTGCGTTGTGTCCCCAAGAGTCATCGAATCGCCTGTTGCCGCAAGCTTGGAAGCTAGGCTATGTTTGTAGACGGCTCTGTCCGTATTGCGTGGATTGCGACGTGGTAGCGTAGGTGTCACACAGACCTGGATGTCGAAGCGGATCCACCTGTGATCCGAGCAGGAGGCCTCCTTGGAGACATGCCACCCAGTAGTAAGTGCAGCTGCACCCTCAGTTGCCAGAGTGAGGTCAATTATTGTGCGACTGCGTCTGGTTACAAACGTTGGTTCGGAACCTGTGTTTAGTATGGATAAGTTAGTTGTAAATAAATAATCTACCAGATTCTTACCCCTAGTATTGTGCGTGTCCATTCCCCACAGTGGATGGTGTGCGTTCGCATCTGTCCCGACCACAATCTCGTCTCCGCTGCTCTCACAGTGGGTAACGAGGCGGACCATGTCGTGGGGTGGTGGTTCCTCTGCCTCCGGCATGTATACCGAGGCGAAGATAATCGCCATCGTTGTGGCGCCACGCTGCATCGTCAGCCTCGCTGCAGAGACATCTCTGCAACAGAAGTCATTTAATAGCTGTGCTTTAAGGTTACCTGTGACATAGATGCACGCTCTAGGGTGATCGTGGTCCGTAGTAACAAGGAGCTTACCGCCAAGATTGGAGAGTCCTCGTATGTGGCCGCCACTAATCCACGGCTCCTGGATTAGAGCAATGGCCGTGTGTTGAACCTCCAGCCACTTGCGTAGTTGGGCCGTCGCTGTTTGGCTGTGGTGGAGGTTTGCCTGCAAAACTTTACAGGCCGAAAAGGACGCCATCGCTGGCTGACCTCTCCTCCTCGCCCTCCAGTCGCAGCCCGGCAAACAGGTCGCCCTCGTCGAAATCCCCCCCCCCCCCCCCCGGGGTTGAAGCTGGTGACAACATGATGTCGTCGAGCTCCCCACCCGACGGAGGGACGGCATCCTCGATGGCTGCGGTGGCGGCCGGCTCTGCTGTTACCGCAGGGCCCGCCACTGGTGCTTCCGGGTTGTTCGGTGGGGGAAGAGTCCCCCCTGCCTCCTGTTGCTGCTTCATCCTGTCCCTGTCCCACCCCCGAGGGACGTCGACGAACCTGCCGTTCGGACCCTGGAACTTGACGTACACCGACCCCAGACCAATCAAGAGTCGGCGCTCGGCTTTCATCAGGGTCGGAATTTGGTCCTCGGGGATGCCCAGGATCAGGAACCAGCATGCTTCCTGCTTGTCGGCGTGCAGAAGGACCCACCTCTTCACGTCGATCCAGGGGTTTTGGTAGCTGAGGGCTCGTCCGATGTACTTCGAGTCCTCGTACACTCCCTGGTCGTCTGGTATGGCGATGCCACTACGCACCCGCCTCTGGATCTCAGACTGCCTACGGACGACTAGCGAAGTGCTAGCCGGGAGAGTCAGTCCAGAGACCGTCTGCTTCAGCCAGGCCAAAGTGTGATCATTACCGCACCACAGCTTTAGAACTCCTCCGGCGTACATCGGCTTACCATTGAAGGTCGGTCCGGGTGTGTCCTGCTGAGGGGAGGAGGCCTCGCTGATGATCTTTCTTTGGATGGCAGCAAGAATCTGATCCGATACTCCCTGGCTGATGACCCCCGTGCGGTCGCAAGTGATCGCGACGCTCAGAGGAGCGCTGGCAGCTTGGGCGTAGCTCCTTGACTCAACCCGCTTGGTCTGGTCAAGTCGCGGCCGCTTATGCTCCCCACGAGGGGAAATAGTCTCATTGAGAGCACGCTTGGCCACGACCTGATCATCCCCAGCGGGCAGCCGTGTCGTGGTTGCTGTTTGGGCCGGTCCTTCTAAAACATAGACTGATTGGTTAGATGTTGGTCGGCTAGTGCCGGCCTCAGTCTGCGACCGCTGACCTGTTGAGAAACTCAACTTACCGTCGCCCGAGTTGGCCGAACCAGTGGTAGCAACCTGCTTCTTCTGAAGGGCCTTGTTCTTACCAGCCCTTCTGCGCTCTTGGCGACGCTCCTTACGCGTCGGCCTTTCCCTTCTTTTACCCTGGCTGGGTGGAGCTGTTGAGCCTGAAGGGTCCTTGCAGGGGCGGTGGGCTTGTGGAGTGGATTTTTTACCCTTGCCCTTGCGTTTAGGCACCTGCCAGTCACCCGAGAAAAGATCTTCGGTGACAGCCGCCGCACTAGTTGTGGGTTGTGGATCCACAGGAAGAGGAGGCGGAGGAAGTACGGGAAGGCGTTCACCGACAGTGGCATAAGTCGTCGCCGGTGATTTCGCCTTTGGATTGGAAGGTCCGGTACTGGTCCCTTGCAGCGCCGTAGTCCTTCGTTGGTGTTGGGACTTAGTTTTGGTCTTGGCTGCGGTTTTCGCCACAGCCAGACCGGCACCCGCGCTGGAGCCTACGGCTGGTGCCGCAGGTTTTCCAGGGGCGAGCGAAGTGCAAGCACCTCGCTTAGGAGCTCCGCCAGCTTCCACCGGCTCCGCTCCTGAATTTAAATTTGATGGCCTTAAATTATCCATGTTGTATATATAAAGACTTCATCTCTCTGGCTCCCACCCTCCATGGAGCCCGCACCTGGGAACGTCGCACTACTCAAAAGAGTGCGCCGTTAGGACTACCAGAGAGACATAGGTGCGCAAGGCTGGTTTACAGTGCGACATCGGGTGCTCGATCGGGCTGGCGTCGGAGGTCGAAAGGCCTACCCCCAACGAACTGATCAACCCTCACTTACACCGTCAGCATGACCTTTACCCACCGCCTCAGCCGTCCGAGAACGACCTCAGCGGACCCCACGCACCTCGCCAGTGGCCCTCTGACGGGACACCATGGCCATTTCCCTACCCTTGGCTAGAAAGTAGGGCCACCGTTTCGCTTGAAATCCAGACCAAAGGGGGCGTGTTGCCTTTCAGCTCAACCCCCCAGGATTCCTTCATCCCCGCTCACGGCGCTCAACTGCGCAGGTCCTAGCGCAGGTGACCAGTTTCTCCTACTCGCCATCAGCTGATTTTAGTGACGGCGGAGCCCGCAACCACCCAGTCACGGAAGGGCCGCGGTGAGGAGAGGAGTTTGGATGTTGATAGGAGATGGGAGTAGGTGGGAATGTGATGGTGAAACTTGGGCAAGGAGGGCCGTGGGTAGGAGTATGGGTTCAGTGGTAGTTGGGATAGGACCGAGTGGACACCCCCACTCTGAGGGTCGCCCGGCGGTTTCAGTTGCGTCTGATTCTGATGGAATTAGACCAAAAACGGGGTGGCAACCTCGTGAAGGTGGATCCGCCGGACTTGCCTTGAGGATCTACGCGACTGTAGCGCTCTCCCCCAAGACCTCGCCACCCTACCGCCTCTGAGGGAGGTGGTAAGGTAGGTCTGCATCTATACTACCAAGCAAAGCATAATAAAGCAAAGCATGTCGTTGTGCAACCGCAAAAGCATACAAACAGACCCCCCCCGTGGAAAGAACTAAAAACCATAAAGCATGGGCCACACAAATGTAATTCAACGTCCAAACAGGTCACCTTGGATCGAATCATTGGTTTATATTAATTGTCTACACAGATGGCAATAAGCAAGGTGCTCTAGGGATGCTCGATTACATCCGTGTGGCCCATGCTTTAAGGCGTGAAATTCTCTATGGTGCTAATAAATAATGTACAAAAAGTTTTATTTTGTAAAATAGTTCAATTAAAACTTGTGAGAAAAAAAAGTAAATTCAAATTTCCACAATATTGACTTTTTTCAAGCAAACTTACTTAGTTAAAGAGAGATTGTAATTAAGATCTCATAATTGAGATGTGGTAGCTAATAAAAAATTAACCTTCTAACTTATGTCTTGTGTTCAGGGGTCTGTCACCCAACCCAGCCAAGTACTTTATTTTGTAAAAATTAAAAAAAAAAAACTACTGTATCCCCACAATTCTCAAAACTTTAGAAAAACTGCAACAAAAAAATTATTTTTGTCACAAAGTTTTCTTAAAGTTTATAGGTATAGTTTTATACTCTATTTGCTTAGTACTTAACTAAATGTAAACAATCTTGACATGTCTTTTATCTAAAAATGTTTACAATTAGTTATTTACCTAAACCAATGTTAGGTAATTAACAAAATTTTAATGATCTTTGTATTTATTTTGTTTTTTTTTTTACATTAAGAGACATATCAGTATTGTTTACGTTTAGTTAAGTACTCAAACAAATGGAGTATAGAGTTGTGGATACTTTCCCGTCATACAACACAATGCAATACAACAGTATATTCTAGAATTAAAAATATTCATCAACTGACTTTGGGCCCACTCAGTTTAAAAGAGTAGTATTACCAAACATGTGTCTTCAAAATTGTTGTAGTGTGTTTTTCACGTTTTTTCCACTCCTGTGACAAATTTAGTGATGGTCGCATAGTTGAAGGTGACTGGTTCCTTTAAAAAATATTTATTTTATTGTGATTACCCACATCATGGGCTAAGTCACTGATGGATGAGTCATTGACCTCTAAAATGTTGCATGAACTGTTTAGCTGCCTTAGACAAAACAGTCTTGTTGCAGACAAATATGCAGCATCGTAGACAAGTCTGTATAAGACAGTCTTGTCTCAAGTGTTAGGTTAGGTTTATAAAAGACAATGCTTGAATTGGCTACTGACAATTCAAGCATAATCTATATATATAAAAATGAATAGCTATTCGTTAGTCTCGCTAAAACTCGAGAATGGCTGGACCAATTTGGCTAATTTTGGTCTTGAAATATTCGTAACAGTCCAGGGAAGGTTTAAAAGGTGAGAAAAAATAGAATAGAGTAGGGTAGAGTAGTCAGTTGACGGGAGCGAAGCTGCGGGCAAAAGCTAGTCTTTTATAAAACATCAAAAAAAAAAGTATTTAGTATTTTCTCCACTCTAGGAAGTACTCTGTGTTGTGTGTGCATTCATAAACTGTAAATTCACATACACGAGACACCCAGATCTGGAACACCTATCAGTAGGCCATATAAATCTTTGTTCTGCGTCAACCGTTGCCACATCACCATAGGGTCATTGTAAGCAGTAGGTTCAAAATACATTGTACTTTTATTTGCGTTTCGTGTAAGGAGATTGCCAGGGCTGCCAAAATATATGAAAGAGTTACTGTGGCCTTAAAACGCGAAGGACAAATGAAGAAACATAGGTGGGTTTTGTCAGTAAAAGTCTGACACCAAAGGATGTTTCAGACTTTTACCATATAAAGCTATATAAAGCATATAAAGATAGATAGTAAATTCAAATCCTCAAATAAATAAATAATTTTTTTGTTAGTTTTAGTTTTTACTGTATACATAATATTTCTTGGTGATCAAAATATATCTTTTCTAGTTCTACTCCACCGTAAACTGCTATCACCAGTTTATCTACTTTCCAGTGATATAAATATGTTGGAGACAGATTCCAGTCAAGCTAAATAAAACTTTGAACCAGTGTTTTATATGAAGAACCCTTAAGTAAAGTTAGAAACGCGTTTAAAAAATAATTTCTATCAAATTTTCATATGTCACTCAAACATCATTTCATGATCATCAAACAATTTAAATAGAATTAGCAGCTCAAAGCTCGATGTTGCCAGATGAACAAAGCAAGACGTATTTACAAATTATTCCATTTACTCTCTAATCTCTGGTGAGATTAAATCAAATTCATTACTCCATTTACTCTCTACTCTCTGGTAAGATTGAATCAACAACAACTGTTTTTTTGACTTGTTTTTGTACATAAAGTACGAGATCCATTGAAAGAAATATCTTCTCTCTTAAGTAACATAATGATGATTATATGCTAGACTAGCTTCTGCCAGTGGCATCACCCTCTTGAAATGTTTCTTATTTGGACCACCTTTTCATCCCCGAAGTGATTTTTGAATAATCTTTTCCTATTGCTCACTATGTCATAAAATGAAGCCTTGTGCAAAATTTTATGTTCCTAGTCCCAGTAGTTTCGGTTGTGCGTTGATAGGACAGTCAGGCAATTTCTCCTTGTATTGCACACTACTCATAAAGAGGTAAAGTTTATTTTTATGTTTTTTTGTTTGAAAGTAAGTCCGATTGATATAATTTTTTCACCGATAGAAAGCTGCTTTATTTGGCAGAAGCTAGTAATGAATATATACATCACAAATAGGTTTCCAAGAGCAAGAGAAGTAAATTAATGATTTTCCACCTCAAAAACAAGGTACTACTTAACACAAAGATACAAAATTTTGCTTCCAAGAGTCAGCTGCTTTGGAAAAAGCATGGAAACAGTCCATAGTTACAACCAATGCTTTGGTCATTAATTATTTCATAATCAGCATGCTTCACAATCGGATTAGTAATGCCAGTTTGTTATATTTAGGTTAATTTGTAGTACACTCGTTATTTTTGTAGCACTGCTCAATGAACCAATAAAGGCCATTAGCATTCGACTGGAAATCATTAAAAGTACATTGCTTTTTATCCGCCTACGAAAAAGGATACATTTTTAACTGTAGGTAATTAAAATTCGTAAGTTTCAATCATTGTTACTATTTGTTATTTTTGTATCACATCTGTTCTGCGAGCAATTTGCCCTGCTCACTGCCCTTTAAGTTTGGCGATTCTTCGAGCTATGTCGGCAACCTTGGTTCTTCTCCGGATATCTTCATTTCTGATGTGATCTGTGCAAGGAAACTCGGAGCATAGCCCTTTCCTTTGCCCTTTGGATGACTTTAAGCCTTCTGATGAGGCCCATTGTGAGCGACCACGTTTGGGAGCCATTTCACCACTGGCGACACGCACTGGTCCCTTAAGAAGGAAAAAATTGTTTTATTTTTATTTTTTGTTAATGTTTTTGGTTTGGATAAGTCCTTTAAGCCACGACTTCGTATGAATAGTTCATTATTTTATCATTAGAATGCAGGTGCAACAAATTCTAATGTTTTTGTAGTATTTGGCAGCAAATGTATCGAGTCAGCCTCCTCGGCTAACTTTGCTGAGGTAGCCAAAACTATAATAAAATTTTCAGCTCCATTTTACCGAGATCGCGCCTGTTTCAATTATTCTAGGTACTCGTACATATTGTCCAGTTGTGCAGACACCTAATTATTCGCTAATTGATTATTAGCTAATAATTTAAACAGCCACTGAACTCGAAGAAATCCCGCCAAAAACTCTCCGAAAAATTAGAATAATTAAAAAAAGGTTCTATTTAAGAAAATACGTGATTAGGTATTTACAATTCTATAGTTTAGTATTTTATAAGATTGGGTTTTATCTCCGAAACTACTGAACCTAATTTTATTAAAAATACAGAATTTAGTTTTTTTTTGCTCATAAATGTGTAGAATTGTAGATAACAGGAAAACCATGAAGGCCACGTGCGAATCGGACTCTACAAGTCCGTTCCGTGTCCGGTTGTTTTTGTTGTCCTTATGATTTATCAGGCCACCAAAAATTCACCGAAATCAAATTCAATTGCATCTGTCCAAAGCTGGGACGATTTGCTATTAAAATGTAAATTAATTATAATGTACCTACTAGCTTTTGCCCGCGGCTTCGTTCCTGTCAACTGACTATTCTGCTCTACCCTACCCTACTCTACTCTACTCTACCCTACTAACATTTTTTTTTTAAATTTTTCCTTTCATAAGATTCTTCTCCTGACAATAATAAATACAACAAAAAAAAAAAAAAGTGAAATCGGTCCAGCCGTTCACGTTGCGTGACCAAGGGGAATAGGGACTCATTTTTTAACACGATTTTATTAGTTTCACTTGTAACTATGTATGTAAGAAAATCTTGGAATCTTATTATATATATATAGTTGATTATTATTATACACACTATGTGGTCCCGCGGTTCACTCGCGTCTTTAGTAACGGCTCCACGTCCGTGGGTCGTAGCGTGATCTAGACTAATAAAGTTTTTTTTTTTTGTAGGTGTTAATCTCTGGTCAAAAGTACTAGTCCGATTGCAAAAATTTTTTCACCGATAGATAGCTGCTTTATTCTTGAGTAATATAGGCAATATTTTATGTACGCGGGCGAAGCCGCGGGCAAAAGCTAGTGCGTTATACAGCACGCTATTCATCATGAACCAGGCTATCCCATACAGAAAGATTTTTTTTTAAATACGCTTACTCGAAAACCCGCTCTTATCCCTATCCGCTCTTATCGCTTTTAGGCAGTAGGCAGCAAAAAAATTAATTTGAATTAATTTGAAAAAAAAGCAATTTATTGTATTTATCGTATCAGGCTGAGTTCGTAAGTGTATTGAAAAAGGTCGTTTGATCTAAGTGGAGAAAGTTTGTCATTGCGACTGAGGCAGCATTCGCCCGAGCCGCAGCCGAGGGAGTTATGGAGCCAAGTGATGTACTATTCCAATCCGACTGGTTCCAGAGACTTGCGCGTTTAAACAAACAAAAAAATGTCTTCCACTTTATAACATTAGTTTGGACAGCATAGTTTTAATTCTGGTGGTCTGTGGTACCATAGTATCATTTTCGACTGCCACGCGGACGAAGCAGAAGTTGATCAAAAAAAACAATTTCAAATGGTAGCTGTTTGCGACACTTGCAAGGTCTATTGTACTAGTTACGCTTGAACGCTTAGCTCGCTGTGTTTAGCTATGTGTCACAGCAGACACAGCTCATTATCCACAAACTTGTTTGTCATGGTGTTCTGAAGACTTGCTGTCATGTAATTGTAACATGATTTGGTTATTTTCAACGGAAAAATCAATGTCTGCAAATATAGATCCTGTATTAAACGCATCTGCTGGTCTGAATACACTTATAGCTAACCACTACTCCATAGCCACTGATATATTCAATAATAATAAAAATACATAACTACTTGTTTTTATTAAAGAATCTTTTAATGTTGTGTTATGGTTAATTTTAAAAAGTATGAAAGTGTAGTTTCTCGCTCTTCTAGTATAGCAATAAAAGCCTGGCCGCGTCACTTTGGCGCGGCGTCCGTCACTTGAAACGGCGCGTCGTCGCCAAGCCGTGTTCAGCGGATAAACGGATATACGGTACGATGCCGTGTGTTTGTGAATGCATTGGGGTGAGGGTGATTGTATTTAGGTGCTGGTCAACTTGATGGGCAAATTATATTTTCAGTTTGTTCTTAAGTTAAGTCTTGTAGCCATCTTTTTAAAAAATTCTTAGCTTCGAATGTATTCCCAGGGACCTTTAATGTGGATTTGTTTATGGTATTGAAGACTCTGATTGAGAGAAAGAGTGAAAACCAGGTGGCAAATGTTGTTCTGACTCTGGGCATCGAAAGCCTGTCTGCCCCAATCCTTCCTCTTTGGGTGTAAGTGTTCACAAAGCTGGAATGCGAATACAGCTATATATGGTGTACAAACTGACATTTTAACACGTCATGGTTATGCCCCTATCTGCAACCAAATGGGCGTACCACACACACAACACCATGCGTGTGGTTGGCAACATTCATATAATTTTAAACGGTCAGCGTAGGCAAAACTGTGGTGACGCCTGTGCGTGTGATAAGCCCAAAAGGGTTATGCAACGTTGCATTGTCGTGATTTACGCGACACAGTCTCGTACCGTGCATTCGCTTGACACGGTTCGGCGCCGTATATCTGCACGACAAGAGACGAACTGTTTCACGAAAACGACGCTGCGTCGTGTGGCAATGTGTCGGAATCAGTTGGTTTTGCTGGCTTCTTTGGCAGTGTTTAATAAGCGACAAATATAAACGTAGCATTTGTAGTGTTTCTCTTACGCGATGGGTACCTACGTGTCTGTGGATTACATAAATTATTATGTCCTTGATTTATTATGCAGCCGTCCGCGGCTTCGCACTGGCAGACTATTTACCTTTGTTTTTAAATTTTCGTGGACGTGACTGTTGTGAGTTTTCTTGGTAACATTTTTCTAATAACCAGGGCCCCTACCACGAGCTGTTAACGCGATCCATTTTACGACCTGAACTGAACTATTAAAGGGATGGAGCTATATAGGGTGTATTTATAGCTCCATCCTTCTTTCTCGCTTGAACGACTGACATCACTAACACGACATGGTAAGGTCCCAGCTTGTAATTAAATAAAAAACCAACAATAATCGTCCCGACCGAATTTCGATAACATTGGCCAATATCGATATGACAAATACGCAGGAGATATTATAGTGCACTAACCTGTGCGTAAACACAATCTATGTTCCTTTGCTCCCATAGTTCGATGTGACGGCAATCCGACACTACCGGGACAGATCAAGCGCCGGAACAACGGCTTTACGTGCTTTCCGAGGCACACGACCGGCTGCTACTGAGTCATTCCTAATGGAAAAACCCACAATCACAAAACTGTTAACGGCCGCAATGAAGGAAGTCTTCAAGCTTCTGAATTGGAGAAGAGGCATTAAGGGTCGTTTTTCACTCGCCTAATGTCAACATCGAGCATGGTTTAAAAGCTTGTTACTTCATCTAATGCAATCCAATGCGATGTTTGACGAAAAGCCAACGCGAAAAAAGAGAGATAACGCCTGAAAACTGTTAGCATTCGGTAATTCCGTGATTTACTCGAATATTTTACAAAATTTGCTTCAGGAAATACGTGGTTTTTTAAACCCTTAATTAAAAGTTTTTGAAAAAAAAAAAAAAAAGAAATTGTTATATTTTTATGACTGTTTTAAATTTTGAGTAAATTATGAAGTGTCTAAGTTCATGCAAAATAGCAGATTTTCAGAGGTCTTTACTGGATTAGTTTTACAGAAATTTATAAATTGATTTCAGTAGAAGCCTAGATAATATCCACAAGATACTGTGTTTCCAAAATATCTATTAAAAAATGTCATACTTTCGTTATCGGAGTGGGGGCTACATGGTTATTTTAGGTCATAGAGCATTGTACTGAGCCCCTTCATAGTCTCAGCCATGACTACTATATCATGGGCAATTCGAGAGTGAATGATGTACTCGTACATTTACATTAAGGAGATGCAAATAGACATACATTTTCACTGTTTTTCATACAACCGCTCGTATAAAAACAGTGAAAATGTATGTCGACTCACTCCGATCAAGATCGGAGACTCTACATTCGAAGTGGTAAGCGATTACATTTACCGACAGTCCAGTTAGGTATGTCTAACGTCGAGAAAGATGTCAATCAAGAGGTTATCTACAATATGTTTGTATTTAGAAATATACAGGGTGTTTGGTGCATCGTGTGCCAAATTGAAATGGTTGATGGGAGGGGTCATCTGCTATGATTTCTGACCCTTAAAAACTTCTCATGCCCTGTGGATTTTTTTTCATCGATATTATCATGAAAATATCACCTAAAGTTTTCATTCAAATACAAATTTAAAAAATATATATAAGTCGTAGACTCTTAATTTTAATTCTATATAGATGTGTATTGTATTAGAGTACTTTTAAATTTAAAATTAGTGACATTAGCTATCTAGTTATTTTTGAATTTACTTGCAAAGTTTTGGACTTTAATTAAAGCGTTCATGTTACAGCTATCTAAATGGCTACAAAAAAAAAAACAATAGCGCCCGAAGTCTTCCAACTTCCTCAAAAATTCTCTAGTTTATCCTCTTGCTAGTGATGTGCCACATGCCATAAAAATCTTTTTATAACTTTGTGAATTCGCTAGAATTGTGAATCGAGTCACATACGACATAATCTGTTATTTTCATAAAACAATAAAAAGTCGATGAAAAAAAATGCACAGGGCATGAGAAGTTTTTAGGGGTCTGAAATGATAGCAGATGACCACTCCCATCGACCACCCTGTATAACTAGTATGTTTATCAGTTATCTAGTACCCAGCACAAGTTCTGCTTAGTTTGGGACTAGATGGCGTTGTGTGACAAAATATTATTATTAATTATCGAATCCAACTCGGCTGGGATTTTCATCCGATATATCACAATATCTCTGTTACACAACGTACCGTCGACCCGGGCTTGAGGCCCTTTCACGAGCTCCCACGGGATCCATACTTATACAATATACATCCTGTATCCATCTCTTAGCGGACGGTAAGCTACCAATTGCTCACCATCTGCAAGCTCAATTTTATGATTTTTTAGGGTTCCGTACCTCAAAAAGAAAAAACGTCACCCTTATTGGATCACTGTTATCCGTCCGTCTTTCTGTCTGTCTGTCAAGACCCTTTATCTCGGAAACGTGTAGACATATTAAGTTAAAATTAAAACCTTATACAGGTCTGCGGTCCCTTGAAACTGTGAAATAATCAAACTTATAAGTTAACGGAAAAAAAGATATGGCCGTTTATGTCGCAAAAAACGTATATATCGACACTCAAGGGACCCAGAATTCTAGAGTAGGTACTTCCCGTTGACCCAGAATCCTAAAATTTTGCATAAAGACTTTTAGTACAAGTTTAGGAATAAATCTGAAAACAGAAAATTTGTTGTTACGTCACAAAATATTTTTTTATTTGCGATTCTGAAAAAACTTCGACACTCCAATCAGGAAATGAACAGTCTTTACATAGGTAAGTTTGTACGGAACCCTCAGGGTGCGAGTCCGACTCGCACTTGCCCAATTTTTGAATCTTGGCATGCACTGCAGCCAAATATCAAACACAAAACGTCTTCTGACAACAACTTGCTTACAGCTATACATAATTTGATTTCATATCAGCATCGATTCGGAGAAACTACTGAACTAGTTCCATTGTAAAAGTACCTATTAAGATAGTAGACAAGTAATCTATGAATAATAAATGCAACAATCGATAGATCGCATGGAATGTATACGGGTCCTACTGCTTGTTAGCGTTAAAAGTTTGTGTTTGTTTCAAATCATAGGAGTATAGTGTTCTGTGGGATTATTTGAAAGAGTTTATTTTTGTAATCAAAAACTTAAAAAAAATGCAATCGACTTCAAATTAAAAAAAAACATTAAAAAGTGCAAAATAACTTTAATTTCGGAAGTCGATGTTTCTTTAATAGTTTTGTCTCTTCGTTATAGTTTTGTTTTTTACGTTAAATAAACACCGGTTTCGGTTGCATTTTTTTTTGTATAAAGTTTTTTATTTTACAGTTTTTAGTTATGGTACCACCACTAAAAAGTACCCTTCAGCCTTACTTAAATACCTTATAATCAGAGAGCATCTCATGACAATTTCAATAATCCCAAACACGGTTAGATTACATTAATTTATTTCAGGGTTCCGGTGCCTAACTTCAGGCTTCATCATCAGATCAGTTCGATATATACCCCCTCTTCTTTCAGTCAGTCATCGACGACACGTATAAACAAAGCAATTTTACTTTTTACGACGGTTCTGGTATGATCCTATGAGGAGTTCTGTTTAATATAAGTTCATGATCAGATCATAACAATATTTCTATGGGACCACAGATATCTATGTATGGGACCAACTCGGAAGCATAAAATTGAGTTAAAAAAAAAAAAAACATTATCGGTCCACAATTGTCCGAGAAATCGGTGAACATACATTAAAAAAAAATACGTTCAGCCGAACATAGAACCTCCTCCTTTTTGAAGTCGGTTAAAAAGACGTTGCGCCACTCTAGGAATTACTCCTGTAACGTGGGAACTTTTACAAACGTGTAAACTTACATTATACTGACACCTAGATCCAGAACACCTATCTGTAGGCCATGCAAATATTTGTTCCGTGCGGGAATCGAACCGGCGACCCACAACGCAGCAGCCAATCGCTCAACCACTGCGCCAACCGTGTTACCGTGGCCCCAGACCTCTCCCTCTCGCACCACCCTGAGCTGGGTTATTTTATGATTTTCCTCGTAAAAAAGGATATTAACGGTTTATTTATTATATGACTTTTCTATTCTTAATTCTTTTTAAGGAATCTTCCTCTGTTTATCACGTACAATTATTTAGCTGAAATTTATTAATTGATTACCACATTGAGGTGGTAAACAATTAATTTGCCTGATTGCCCTGACTTCTACATTTTACAGAGCAGTGGTGGCCGAGTGGTAACGGCCCCGACTTACGAGTTGTAAACCAGCAAGTTCGCAAGTGGTCGCAAGTTCAAAACCAGCCATGCGCATTACTATGTGTAATTTAATTCATCACCACAGCTCTCAAAACTGTCAAAGAGCATCGTGAGGAAACCGGCAGGACCTAGAACCAAAAATTCGAAGATATGTGACATTCACCAACCCGCACTGGGTCCGTGTGGTGGATTACGTCCCATTCCCTCTCCTAGAGAGGAGGCCTGTGTACTAACAGGGGGAACATTATAAGGCCGACTATGCTATGCATTTTACATTCCTGTCTTATACTGAAGGCAAACGATCAATTCGATACTATTGACATGGGGCCTTACCATTTTTTTTAAGGTGGGAAATCTAATGACGTCTCTCGCTCTAGGGTTGAGCTAGAGGGCGTGTCAGACTTTAAAATAAATAAATTAAAAATGCTTTAATTCAGACCCAATAAGTCCATAAATTGTTAGTGTGTTAATAACAGAAAGTGCTTAAATACTATATTAGTGTTATTAGTAACCTATAGCTAATTCCACCCAGTGTCTCTGGATGGGGCAATCCGGCCTGTCAGCAATCATTTTCAGGATGCTGTTACGAGTGTTGCGCAAGCGTTGCAGCAAGGAAGCCGCTTTCTTACGCATGATGGCGTGAAAGCCATCCGTGTGAGCCGCGGCAAACATTCCCGACGCACTACAACGCCGCGGCAACCGCAACAGCATCCTAAAAGCGTTGTTATATTGTACGCGCAGGACGTTGTAAGCCCGGTTTGTATATGACACCCACAGGCCGCTCGAGTAGAGAGACTGACAGAACGCCTTAAATAAACTAATTTTGACGTCTGCCGTTCAGCGAGCGAACCTACGAGCGAGCATATTACCCCGCACTGCCAACGCCCTGCGCTCGCGCTCTATGTCGCCATCATCACGTAGGTCACTAGTGATAACATGACCATGACTTAAAACTATCAACCACATTGAGTACCCCGCCGTTAAGATATACTGGAGGCACACGGGGATTTTACTGGCTATAACCACACCTGTGCTAAGTTACCCTTTGCGTTCTAGGACCACGGGTATCATTTAGGCCTTACCATGAAATGCTGAAGTAAGTATCAAGCGTTCGCCTCGCCACCGTCGATGCGATCCGACCAGTGCTCGACGAATGTCTCGGGAGGAAACACGGCTCCCTGTGGTTTAGGGCGACACAGGTGCTCTCGGGGCATGGCTGCTTCGGGAAGTACTTGTGTCGCATAAACAGGGAGCCGGACGCTCGGTGCCATAACTGCACCGACTGTCGGGGGGACACGGCGCAACACACTGGCAGAGTGTGCCGCATGGGAGGAGCAGCGCCGTGCCCTTGTATCTGAAGTGGACCCCGACCTGTCGCTGCCGGTCGTCGTTCGTTCGATGGTCGGGGGCGTCGAGTCATGGGATGCGGTGATCTTCTGTGAAGCCGTAATTTCGCAGAAGGAGGCTGCGGAGAGGGAGAGGGAGGCCGTGGCCACTCTCCCGTGCCGCAGCAGGCGAACCGGGCGTCGGCGGAGGGCAGACAACGCCCTCTTCCAACCCCCATAAAGAGGTCCGGAGGGACGGTGGACTCGGGGTCCTCCGCCGTCCCCCATCCAGCAAGACCTGAGGCGGCGGCGTGTAGTGTTTCACGCGCTACCCTATTGGACGTCGCGGGGGGAGGACACTTCACACTCACCGCGGGCTTGGGGTGGCCCGCGTAGGCGGGCCGTCACTAGCCGGGGATCATGGATGGCGTATCAGCTCCCACGATCCCCGGTCCAAGTGTGGGAGGGAACACCGAGTTGGTTTGTAGTCAGTAAGAGTCTGACACACCCCTTCGCCTGCACCAGGCGAAGGACATCCATGTGGATTTTCGACCCCGGCAACTAAAAAAAAAAAAGGTATCAAGCGTTCGAACAAGAAATCAGAAATCGCGTTGACAGTTCATGGTAGGACCTCTGCACCCATAAATAATAGGGGTTAAAGTATGAAATTGCCGTTTTTTTTAAACGGGTTGCTTTGAGGTGTTATATCTTTGGATTGACTTGGAATGTTATTCTTTTTTCGAAATTAGGTATTTATTGGTTTCTTTGTGTTTTGTATTTTCTGTGATATCGCTGTATCTGCATTTTTGTATGAAATCTCATCATAGTTAAAGACCTATTACAATTATATAACAAATTATGCCTCAACGTCTATTAAACATCTGTTCAGTATTGTATTAAACATCTACTGAATAGTGTGTTTAAAACCTAAACTGGTTCTTTTTCCTGTTATTACGTTCGAACACGAATAGCAAATGGTTCGCTTGATAAGAAAATACACATTGTCATTGTAATTGAATAGCGTTGTTAGGGAAAAAATTAAACATGGGCATTGCATGGTATTACAAGTACATCTCAACCATTGAAGTAGGACCCAAAGTATGGGTTCTATGCTAAGCGTATTTAGATTTAGACTTGTAAGGGCTACTGTCCCCGGATGCTTAGCTTCATATACACATATTCGTCATTAAACGCTTGGTGTACGCCTGCGTGAAGTTTAGGTACATACAAAACTATGGAACTCTGTCGACGAAGCGGTCCGTCGTGTCGTCGCAGCTTCGTCCACTTGACAGTTTCATAGATTTGTACAATGCGTTCCAAATAAGAATATGATCGATTGCCATGTTGTGACGTCACGTCATACTATCAAATCGAAGAATTATTGGTGAGCAAAACAATAAATTTTTATAATTTAATTTATTTACGAACTGTGAACGAAAAAAGTTTAATCAGAATCCAGTTCTTCAATTTTGCCCAATTTCTTAAGATTTGACAGTATGACGTGACGTCACAACATGGTAATCGATCCTATTCTTATTTGGAACGCGTTGTAGGTATGTAACGAATACGCATCTATGAAGCTACGCGTCCGTGTACAGTAGACCTTAGTCGGGCACTGGGCATGGACACAAGTCAACAATAACTACACCTAACAACGACTCGGGCGGGGGTGGGCATAATTGTATGTTTTAGGCGCTGAAAGTGTTAAATTATAGTTAGATATATGAAGGGATTTTTTGCCCGACGTCACCACCCTCTCTTCTCGTTAAAACACAGGCATCAGAAGTGTTTATCTGAGAGGCGGTGAGGAGACAGCGTATTGAGCGACAGTGTTTTATTGAGTTTTGTCCAAACTGTACAATGATTTCCCTAATTTAAATAAAGTATTTCTGTTCTTTATTGAAAGAAAGAAAATATATTTATTTGGCGACAGTCACTATGTTCATACAACATAAATAATGAATAAAAACTGATAGTCAATAAAAATAATAATAACGTTGTGTGTGCCTCACGGCTGCACTAAAAATTGCTGCGTCATTTTTTTATGTTCTCAAAAGTCTAAATTAGAGATAGAATTAGACAATTTCTACCGCAACACCCATTGAATATCGACTGAACGTTCTAGCAAAATAGTCTTGTTCTTGTTTCCGTTGTCATGTTGTTATTAGGGTTGCCAACTTTTTTTTACCAGAAATAAAGTTTTTTTTTTAATCTGAGAAGAATATTTAACAGCATTTTATTTGTTAAATGTTTAAAATACATATTTTTTAGACCTTCTCGCACAACTTATTAATTTACAGTCTTTTTTTAAATACTTCATACGCCTCACCATAATTATAACTAAAATTAAAATAAATGAGGAGCTTATTCGATTCGTTGTAAAACTCTGTTATTGTGATTTGATAAAAATAAATTGTGTCAACGTCTAAGTCAAACACGAGTATATAATCCAAGATCCCAGAGCGATCTGACATAACTTATTTTCACTTATGTTCTCGCGGATATCTATGGGTTCCCAGTAGTTTCTCATGTGCTTTGAATACCTTTTTGGTCACTACAATTTGTCTGACTGATGAAATATAACTTTGTAATAGTTACCTTAATAACAAAATGTATTTAAAAATCAGACAAGTAAGTAAATATAAGTAACTAGCGGTCCCGGCAGACGTTGTTCTGTCCAAAAGCGGGATTTAGTAAAAAAAAAAATTACCCTACTCTACCCTATTCTACCCTACTCTACCCTACTCTACCCTACTCTACCCTACTCTACCCTACTCTACCCTACTCTACCCTACTCTTTTCTTTGCTATAAACCACACGGAGCCCGAGACCTTTCCAACGAATGCAAAACCGTGGAAATCGGTTCGTGCGTTATGGAGTTATAGCGTCAGGAAGGAAAACCCGACTTATTTTTATATAGTAGATTTTTTGTGGAGCTTTAAAGCGTCAGCTGAAGTTTTGATCCATGGAAAGTGTCTGTCACTTATGCTGATATGATACTACTTAGAATAATATTGATGACACACTTCATGGACATAGACATTTTCAATAATTCTAATGATAAATTTAAATCTCTTGTTGTCAGCTCTCTAGAAAAATTCCAAATTAATATTAATTGACTAAATAACTTATTAAAGACAAAATTGATTCTTAAAATCAGTCTCCGTTTTTCATATACTTATTTGATTAATCCGTGGACAATAGTGAGGGTTATATGTTTACCTATTTATCTAATCATTCCTTTGTATTTCCTTAACATTAACTGTTTTTTTGTCCCTAATAAATAAAATCAAATATTCTACAAAACATATATATATAAAAATCAGCCTTAAAACATTAAGTTAAGTAATTCTTATTTTAAGTTCCATTTTTCACCTGGTACCTGCTCAGGGGCCCCAAGGGGGAGACAGGTATTCAAAGAATATGAGACGCCACTGAGAACCTAAGGTTTCATTCATGTGAAAGTAAGTTATGTCAGATCGCTTTGGGATCTTAGTATAATAGTGTTAAGCATTTTGATGCTGAAAACAGTATTTCGTATACTTAATTTTTGGTAAACAGCAAAAAGTATAATGTAGTGAAAAAACATAATACGGTTTTTAACAATATAGTTGGCTAGTTGCTATGTATCGCATCTGTAACGTTATGTAAAAATATGTATTTGGAGCCGTCGTCTTGACAAGAGAAGAGAATAATGGATACATATCGTTATCATGTAGATTCATAGTTATGTTATTATTACCCTCTGGCTTGTAGGTCAACCTATGAGGTCAATGAGGTTGTCGTCTGCAATTAGACCCTAAAAAACACTATTAATTAAAACAAACTAATCAGTTTTTAGGGTTCTGTACCCAAAGGGGAAAAACAGGACACTAGCTCCGCTTAGACTCCGCTGTCCGTCTGTCTGTCAACAGGCTGCATCTCATGAACCGTGATAACAAGACAGTTGAAATTTTCACAGATGATGTATTTCTGTTGCCGCTAACAACTTAAGTAACTAAGCTATTCA
This sequence comes from Mythimna pallens, assembly GCA_961205895.1. NCBI lineage: Eukaryota > Metazoa > Arthropoda > Insecta > Lepidoptera > Noctuidae > Mythimna > Mythimna pallens. The sequence continues at coordinate 7,444,008 of OY540824.1, forward strand.
TTAAACCCCGCGAGAACGCCGGCGTTCGCTCGGTCATTGTCTTTCTATTGTGTTTCTAATTACTCTACTCAAAATCCAACAAATACTAAAAAACGGAATAAAATATTTTTTTAAGGAGGCTCCCGTACAGCATTTTATGGAGTTTCTTGCTGGTTCTTCTCCATAGGTAACTACCAGTTTGGAACCGTGCACTAGCTTTTGAAGTTTTATAAGTGCCTATGTAGGCCTATGTGAAATAAACTCTTTATTTTTTTTTTTTTTTTAATAAACGTGGTTTTTTTCAGGTTCCGTACCTCAAAAGGAAAAATCGGAACCCTTATAGGATCACTTTGTTGTCCGTCCGTTCGTCTGTCTGTCTGTCTGTCAAGACCTTTTATCTCGGGAATGCGTGGAGGTATCGAGTTGAAATTAAAACCATATACTTAAGTCAGCGGTCCCTTGATGTTTTGAAAAAAAAAAAACAAACTTCTAAATTAACGAAAAAAAAAAGATTCGCTTGTTTATGTCGCAAAAAACGGATATTTCGACACTCAAAGAAATAAAAATTCATAGGGTACTTCCCGTTGACCCAGAAACCTGAAATTTTGCATAAAGCAATGTCTTATTGAACAGATATAGGAATAAATCTGAAAACAGTAAATTTGTTGTTACGAGTACCTACGTAACAAAAAAGATTTTTTTTTTTAATTCGGAAATTTCGAGACTGCATTCGGGAGTTGAACTATTTATATAGGTAAGTTTGTACAGAAGCCTTGTTCCGACTCTCACTTGGCCGGTTTTTTTTTTGCTACGGACTGAAAAATTTAAAGGGAATCGTTTGTCTTGGTATGGTCATGTGAAGAGGAGGGATAAAACGCATGTTACTAAAAGAGTTATGAGTTTACATGTGGATGGATGGAGGGGGAGAGGGAGACCAAAGAAGAGATAGATGGATTGTGTGAAGAGTGATATGAAAGAAAAGTAAGTTAGTGATAGTATGACCAGTGACAGGGCAGAATGGAAGAAGAAAACGTGTCGCGCCGACCCCAAATAACACGGGACAAGGGCAGGAAGATGATGATGATAATGATGGAAGGTACGGAACCCTTCGGCCTCGAGTTTCTTGGCCGGTTTTTTATAGGAGCATGTAGTTTTATTAAAGTTTATTTAGACATAGCTGTCTCTTGCGGTTTCACCCGCGTCTTTGGTTACTGATGCTATAAAAATGGTCGTAGTGCATTTTATATTATAACCTAGCCTACCTTGGTTTTGTATTTTAGCATATATATGTATTTTATATTATTATAAATAACTTATTTTTTATTTTATTTGTTCCGTTTGAAATATCTGTTATTTATTTATTGTGCAAACGAAAATAATGTGGTAGAGAATGCCTTGTTGCATTAAGTCCGCCTATGTACCACTACTGTACATGAAGTTTAAATAAATAAACCTATAGCCTTCCTCGATAAGTGGGCTATCCAAGACTTAAGAGTTTCTCAATTCGAAGCAGTACTTCCTAAGATTAGCGCATTCAAATAAGTAAACACTATTCTCAATTTTCTTTGTAATCTTCTAGTATATTAATATCTTGTGTCGCGGTATTTGTATTTTTTTTTTAATATATTTGATAGGATGAGATAGGTCGTAAAATATTACCCACCCTACCTGCCCCATCCTTCTATTACTATTATATCTATAAGTACTATTTTTAATCATGATTCTTGTATTGTTTTTTTTTCTGGTGGGAAAATCATCTTATGACATCCCTCGCTCTTTTATGATTTTTGTATTTGTGTTTCGATTTGTCTAGTATGCTGAAAGAGATTCGAGCATCAACTTTGTACCTATCCTTCTTCTTGTCTTTTATTTTATGTGTGTACATGAATTGTTAAATAAATATGTTTTATTTCTTTGATAATAATTTATATTTTAGGGCAGCACAAGGTTTGCCGAGTCGTGCTCGTATTAGTATAGATTAAAGGTAGGACTACACTGCGCACACGTGTGCCACACACACCGATCTGGGCGCGTCGGTCGCCATACATTTTAAATGGAAACTAGACTTGTAGAGCTACACTTGATCCACGCCACGCGACGTCACGCGACGTTCTACGTACAAATCAGACGTGTTACACATGTGTGTAATAATGTAGTTCTAGATTTATTTAGACATGACACTACAATTTTGAATAAAAATTTCCATGGCTTTGCAATTGTTTAAATTCTATAATATTATCATGCGTGTGATTGTCGCTGCGCCTGCTTTGTTCCTGCTCTGCACCTACCTTGTCCGTCCCAACTTCTCAAGCCAGGTCTATCTTGCTCTGCGAAACTTTATAAATAATTGTTGTCTTGGCATTTGCATATTTTATACTGACTTGGTATCTTTGGAACATTACACATAATATTGCGAAAAACAAAATTGTTTTTGATAAGTATGTGAACGGGGAGGCTTATGAACTCCAGTGGAATACTGTGGGCTGATGATGAATACTATTTGTAGCAATACATCTATATAAAAGGCAAAGTCAAAGTTCTCTCTTCACCCGAGGGCCGTACTCCACAGGAGTGCCCTTAGCGTTTATTAGCTTACTTTTAAGTTTTTTGTAAACCCTGGCTGGACGCTTCCATTTATTAAGGCCACCACAAGCTAGTTCTGTTGCAGACGACAACCTCATAGGTTGACCTACAAAAAGCCACACAAAAAATAAATGCCACCAACTCATCAGCGCCCAGCCCAAAATCTTGGACCTAGAATGCTGAAATTTTGCACAGGGGTTTTTTATGATGTGAAAGAATAAGAAAATATTTTCCAAAATTACCCCCTACGGTGATAAAACGGGGTCCAAAATTGGTATGAAGAAACCAATCATCGCTTGTAGAAGTTAGAATAACTAACATAATTTAATTTTGATTGAATTTTTGTTGTTGTCAATTAAACATTCTTCATTTGCGACTTAATCGATGTTGCTAATAGTAACAACGTTGATATGTAGTTAACGGCCATTTATTACCAGTCAATTTTCCTAGAAATGTAACGTAATTATATTGGTAAAAGAGATATATTTTTGTGATTGGAAAAACAACCTATTTCGGATCACAAATTCGGCTCCAGACATTCTCCTTATTAGATATTATTATGTTTATGTATAGGTTTAAGTAAACGATAATTGGATGCCGGAAAAAAACGTCTTTTATTTGTAGAAACGACACAATTAAGCTTGTCGTATTTCTTTTTCTGAACATTTTTTTCAAGCGTGTCTGTATTATACCAAGGTTGCGCTCAAGCGAAAAGATTATTATTGTAGCGATCGCTTAATCTAAAATGACGTCCCCTACCTACTACCACTGCGGATGCAAATGCGTATTATGGGAAGCAAATGTAGCAATTACTGTTATTCAATGTACAATACATGAGATGGGCTTCGCTAATTTCTATGTCTTTGCAATTAGGTATTATTCTGTGTTTATTTTTTACAATATTTTATACTAAACAATAAATAATAGTAAAAAGTTTTTTTTTTTCTGAAAACTGCGTCAAAATTGTTTAATAAATGAAGCAGCAATTTGCATTTAAAATATTAGTTTGTGGAAGAATGGGACGAGGTGAGAACATATTGCTAGCTCTTTTGTATACGCGTAACCTAATGGCGGTGACGTCACAGTTAAGTTTTTGCATCCTTTTTCTGCTACGTGACAATTTCCCCTTCCACCAGATTTGACTTTTTTGCGATTTTACATAAAAATACTTTTTGAAACAAATATTTAAAAAAAAACACATTTATATCAAATTTGACTGGCCTGTTGGTCTAGTGGTTAGTGGCCCTGACTGCTATGCCGGAGGTCATGGGTTCGATTCCCATCGAGGACAAATGTTTTTGTGATGAGCACAATCATTTTGTTCTGTGTGGGTGGGTGTAATTTATCTATAATAATTATGTATGTATTTAGAAATATTTAAGTATGTTTGTCAGTAGTCTAGCACTCATAACACAAGCTCTGCTTAGCTTGGGACTAGATGGCGTTGTGTGAATATTATATTATTACCCGACTGCAAGAATTGTTGTTTTTCGCGCGTATCTTGTTATTATTATATTGAGTTATGTGCGTTAAAATTGAGTTGTCTTCGATTCTTGTTTTTTATAATTTTATTGGTTGGCTTGCGTTTTACCACTAAAATCACCTGATGGTAAGCGATGATGCAGTCAAAGGTGGAATACGCTTGCTTAGTAGTAACCAGTTCACTCTTAACTTAAATAACACTTTAGCCATCAGGAAACAGGCCAAGTACAATAAATGCAGATCATTGGAGTATTGGAGTTCATTAAAATACCCTACAGGGCTGCTAATTTTCTGTTTGAGTAAGCAGAGGAGATAAATTCCCTCGTCAATTTGGTGACTAGTAGTATCTTTCATAAAAATGTAATTAGTTTCGAATACGGAACCCAGCCACAAAAATGTTAGGAAAATCAGTAAAGGTATACTTATACACCTACCTACTCTTAGGAACCTCCAATCGATAGTATTTATTCCCTAATATTATTCTCATCATCATTTGTAAATGTCTAATACTTATATCATTTTAGGTAAGAGGTCTCTTGTCAACATACAGCTGGCTTATATGTATATATATTATTGTATATTTGTTCATGTTCGTGACCCGTCTACTCGTGCTTAAAAAGTTATACAGGTAGGTAAAGTAAAAACCGTGTAATTGAATAAAAATCTCTCAATCACCTTAGAGCTTGTTTCTGCGTACTTAATTAAATCCATACTTAAAAATGTATTTTTTAAAAGTCATCCAATATAAGCGTAAAGAGATTGTTTACATTTAGTTGGGTACTTAAACAAATTAAATAAAATTAAAATGAAGTGGATATAATTTTGTTGGATTTGTGTGTGCGTTAGCTTAGCGTTCCTATGTAAATTTTAAAAGGTCGTTTAAAACATTATTTATACATAATAATTAACATTTTGTAAGATACTATAAGTAGGTACTGGGAGTTCAACTTATATTGAATGATCTTTAAGGTCATTGACTTTTTACTTACGTGAAAAATGTCGCAAATATTTGAAATAAAAACTCGATAGAATATTCCATAAAGAATTCGAAAATATTTTTGTGGAACTGGGTTTGGCAGGTGGAACACACGTGTGACAACTCAACTGAACTAACCACGAGAAAGGGGTCGCGCGGCGTCGGTATAGATTTATGCCTACAGTATAAAGTGCGCCAAACCAGCTGAGCTGCTAGCAACTTAATTGGATATTAATTTTTACATAAAATTTTTAATTATGTATAGATAGCCAGTCTACCATCCGGTCATCTGGTGACCGTCCAGACCGAGCCCGTGTCGTCGAGGGCGTGTAGTGTTCCAAGCGCGCTTCAAAGCGATGTCAGCAAAACCGTAGGGGCCCAGCAAGGCCGAAACCAACTTGGGCCATGGCTTGACTTCCGAAAGGGAAACCCGGATTCTTGGAAAGCAAGGCAAATAAGGAACAGTTGTGGTTTTAGTCAGTAAAAGACTGACACCTCCTCTCGCTTCGTCCTAGAGTGGGAGAAGTCATTAGATGATTACCCACCTTAAAAAAGCCTTCAAATACAATTTTTCATATCTGTGCTATGCCGGTATCCTCACGATGTATTGACCAGTTCCTATGTACTGTTACAGGACGATGAGCGACGCTACGTGGACCTTACGACTTTCGGGTTCTTCAAGGGCGGTGTTCTCGACGTGAAGATGGTTGATTTCATGATGCCTTCGGGACCTGTTTTTGGGGAGGTAAGACTTTCACAAGTATATGTCACAGTCAAAACTGATCAGTGGTCAAAAATTGATCAGAAGTATAATAATATAATTATGTTTAACTACTTTAATATTAGGTACTGACCATTTACTCAAAAAGCTGATAGATTGTAGGTGTTTTTGAAAGGTTTCTAAGATCTTCGACTTATATGTAGACAAAAGTGTTTTGGCTTAATAGGAGTTTCGAGTAATCAAAAATTATTCTAGCTAATCGACAGTATTGTCTGTAAAAAATATACCTACATTTTACAGACAATACTGTCGATTAGCTAGAATAATTTTAGGACAACCTGCGTTAGGATGCTGGAGTGACAGGGCTGCATGGAAAAAAAGACGTGTTGCGCCGACCCCAAATAACACGGGACAAGGGCAGGAAGATGATTGCATTAGGATGCTACTTTAGATTTTCCCTCCCAGTTTATGCCCGATATGATAGCGAGGTCAGGGCTAACCTCGTCCTGTACAATCTACTTAGCCTAGTTTTTAAGAGAACCCAGGTTACAAACGTTGCACGTTGCTATGACATATGGAGCTTTAGAAAAGTAAATCCTATTTTCATCTGCTTCTGGGATTTGCAATACTATATGTAGGTAATACTATCGTCCTGCCTCAGCTTCGTACAGGTGTTACAAATCTTTGTAATTTTCGGGTTTTCTCTACTATAATATGCATATATGTATTATACTCCTAAACCTTCCTCATGAATCACTCGGCATATAGATGAAAACTTCTCACTTTTTTAAAAGAGTAACCATGGAGTTTTTTGACGGTTCTTCTACATAGGAAACGACTAATTTGGAACCGTGCACTAGCTTCTGACGTTTTATAAGTGCCCATGTAGGCCTATGTGAAATAAAAACTTTTTGACTTGAAAAACCGCATGAAAATCCATTCAGTAGTTTTTTAATTTATCGCGAACAAAAAGACGGATAGACGCGGTAGAGGGCTTTGTTTTGTAATAATAAGATAAGGATAAGGATATTTAATCTATACATAGGTATAATAATTCAAAAGTGTTTCTAAATCCAACCTTTGTTCAAGAAAGGTATTTTTGCATTGCATGGTTAGGATGACAGCAGGACGAAAATATTATGAATCAGAATCTGTCACCTGCACCAATCTATAGCAATTTATTGAAGTCTAAAGTACCGACCAATTTGGTCCGTCAATCGATGCTTAAAAATAAAACGTTATGATGCCTTAGCAAGCAATAACAGGGCATCAGCATCAATAATTCATAGAGTGTTTGGTCAATTTGATCAATAATGCAGTGATGCAGACCGATTGTCTGATTGACATTTTATCGATTTGAACACTAATAGGCCGCGAGGGTATTTCGGTCTGTCTAGAGCCGTGGTATCAACATTTTTAGAGTTTCGTACCTCAAAAGGAAAAAACGGAACCCGTATAGGATCACTTTGTTTTCCGTTTGCCCTCGATATGGATGAAGCCCCATGAGTTCTTTAGCTACCCGTTTTGTACATTATTATTTCCATTTTGTTTATATACCTATTAAGCTATAATATTTAATAATTTAGAGGTTTATAAGTAGTACTCTATATATTGAGACAAATGTTTGTGTGATGAGCATGAACATTTGTTCTGTGTCTGGGTGTAATTTATCTATAATATGTATGTATTTAGAAATATATAAGTATGTTTATCAGTTGTCTAGTACTCATAACACAAGCTCTGCTTAGCTTGAGACTAGACGGCATTGTGTGATAGTTGTGGAATATTATATTACATTATATTATATTATATTATATTATATTATATTATATTATATTATATTATATTATATTATATTATATTATATTATATTATATTATATTATATTATATTATATTATATTATATTATATTATATTATATTATATTATATTATATTATATTATATTGAATATATAAAAGGAGACACTGTCAGACGTAATACATATCAACGCACAGCCGAAACTACTGGAACTAAGAGTGTAAAATTTTGCACAAGATTTCCTTTTATGACGTAGGCTTTTCTAAAATTCACCTGGGGATAAAACGAGGTAAGCCAAAGTTAAAGCGAAGCCTCTGGCGAAAACGAAAGAATACAAAAAGATATAGAATCTCACTAATCCGGTACTTCAATAGACCGACACGTCCATAATCCGGCGGAACCTACCGCCCGCGACTCTTTCGCCCCTCCCTACGCTATGCACATCTTATGCGCTGTCTTCGTCGAGCAGTCTAACCTCAAAATAGATTATTTCTATTTATTAATAATATTCACACAACTATCACACAACGCTGTCTAGTCCCAAGCTAAGCAGAGCTTGTGTTATGAGTACTAGGCAACTGATAAACATACTTGAATATTTCTAAATATATACATATTATAGATAAATTACGCCCAGACACAGAACAAATGATTGCACTTATCACACAAACATTTGTTTTTCCTGGGTGAGAATCGAACCCACGACCTCCTGCATAGCAGTCAGGGCCACTAACCACTAGACCAACAGGACACTCAATATATATCATCCAATTATCCGAACATTCCAATGATCCGGCACTCTCTGATTTTTAAAAGTTTCGGATTAGTGAGATACTTCTGTAGATAGAAACTTAAAGTTAGATATTTTAAAGTTTTATATTTTAAACATTTCGCGACCATATTTTTGCTCTTGCAGACCACAGGTTGGAAACTACTGGTCAAGAGCTTTCATAACACTTAATAGTTCACCACTGACCGTATTGTCTCAGTTTATCATGTAGAATTTATGCTTGATTTTTGCAAATTTTGCTTTACTTCCTGTATAGTATGACATTTAACGATATAATAGTTATGTGATTAGAGAGAAATGCATAACTATCTACTAAGAGCAAAGTACAAGGAGCCAGAACGTTCTGTATTTCTATCCAGGTTCTAAATCCGGGCAATTTATTGCTTAGGGTGACTGTAGCGGCCAGCAAAAGGTATAGCACGTAGGTCGAGCACCCATGAAAAATTAATAGTGGGTGCTGAGCACCCCTGAGAATAGATATCAAGAAATAGATCAGTAATCGCCTTTTTGGTTACGTATAAATTATAATATTTCTTGATAATAAAAACTAGTTTAATTTTTATATAAAGGTTTCATTTTATATTTTTATCAAACATAATTAGTAATTATGTACGCAGTATGTAAGTAGGACATTTATTTATTTGTCGGTCTATCAATGTGCATTTCTCTTCTCACACTTCGCCACTTTTTCGAGTCCATCAAATGAGCATAAGTTTTCTAAAAGTCGGCGCCCCTTATATCACGCGCGTAAAATTCTTTATCTAGACTGTCTTACCGAGACATTAGGTGTCTCGGTAAGACAGTCTAGATAAAGAATTTTACCATACCTTTGGTTTACTGAAAAGCTGGATAGTAAAATCATAGTTTAGATATTATTACCGATTCCGATTCTGCACGACTTCATAATTCACCTTCCTCCTCCTTGCGTCGTATTCCTCAATGCTGAGGGTCGTGACCTCCCTCCCTGCTTCATCACTTTCATAATTCACCTTTTTATGTTTAAATTCAATCTCGTAATATTTTAACATCTATAATGTAATTATTTAGTAACTTAATCGATTTTCTTGGTCTTTTGAAATAATCCGAGTGATTAAATTAACCGTTATAGCATCTTCCGCTTGTCAGCTTCTTTTTTTTTCTTTTTATTATTGATAGGCTCGCGTTTGACCTGATGGTAAGCGATGATGTGGCCGAAGATGGAGCACGCTTGCCTAGAAGTAACCTATTCACTCTTGACTTAAAGACCCCTAGGTTGTAGCTTCTGGTGCATTAAATAATTAGTAATGGCACAACCGCAAAACTGTGAAGCGTCGTCGTAACGTTAAAATCACGACGCATTGCAAGAACTTGCATATTGATTCGTATCACACATTGTATGATCACCTAAACGTAACAGCAAGGCAGAAACCTGTGCCCTTAAAGTTGATATGCACATGATTATTCGACAAATATTATTGTTATTACTCAATTTTTTTTTAAGTAACTGGTTGTCCCCCGCCGTTTCACCTGCGTCTTTAGTTACTGCTCCTCTCTTGTGGATCATAACGTGATGTTATATAGCTCATAGTCTTCCTTGATAAATGGGCTTATACAACACTAAAATATTTTTTATGCAAACCGGTAAAAACAAACTTCTCTTTAGCTTTATTAAAGTAGTTTATTCGTGTAAGCTATAAAACTCGATGTGTATTGTAAGCAGTTTTAAGGTACAACTACACTGCGCACACGTGGGCCACCTACGCCGATCTGGCCACGTCGGTCTCCATACTATGTCGGCAATTAGACTTGCAGAGCTACATTAGACCCACGCAACGCGCCGCTATGTACAAATCAGGCGTGGTCCACGTGTGCGTCGGTCACGTAGATAGTGTAGTTCTTGCTTTAATTAGTTCTCTATAACTATTCTCGAAGGAAAAACATTGTAGGAGAAAAATGTTTGATTTTTCGGTAATAAGCGTATTTATTAGGCCGCTGGTTCCACGTGCTCCTCAGAGAGATGTCAGCAAACCGTAAGGCGCTAGCAGGGCTGAAGGAGAACTTAGAACGCAAAGGGCAACTGAAGGTCACAAAACAGGTGTGGTTTTAATCAGTAAAAGTCTGACATACACTTTACTGACTATCACTGACATCCTGCTCCATCCAAAATTCAGAGCGGGAGAAGTCATTGGATGAAAATTTCGTTTAAAAAAAACTGCTGGTTCACAATTCACTGTCGATTCTGTGGATTGTTTGTAGAGTAGACGAATACAAAACCATTGACATATCAGTTTAAGCAAATAGGTGACAGAGTATACAATATATTACCGGCAATCTGTATAATTCAGGTATTCTATACAATACCTAGACAATGCATAGAATACCTGGAGCAATGTATGAAATACTAGCACTTTGCACAGCGGCTTCGCTCGCGAGAAAGTAAGTTTCTCTATACAAATTTTGGAAGCCCGTTTCATCCCCTTAGGGGGTGAGTTTTTAAAAATCCTCTCTTAGTGCTCGCTACGTCATAAAAGGGAATGTTGCGCAAAATTTTACACTCCTAGTCCCCGTAGTTTCGGCTGTGCGTTGATATGACAGTCAGTCAGTTTCTCCTTTTATATATATAGATTATGATTACTATTGTCCATTACATACTTTACCTAGGTAATGTATACAATTCCTAGGGATTGTATAGAGTACCTGTTGGTCCACCAGCAATGTATAAAATAAATAGATTTTAGTCTATATTTATTAATGCTAACCGACCTATCTATAATGATGGAAAAATGAAACATGTTGTATTACTTAAATAATTTAAATCAGTGTATGTAAAAGACGTGATCAGGGAAGGAATCGATGTATCTTTAGAGCACCCCGACACTGACAGGTTAGGTTAGGGTTATTTTTTTTATAACCACCCGAACACCACTGACAACAAATAGAACCTGAATATCATCATTACATAGTATAAAACAAAGTCGCTTCCCACTGTCTTTTCCTATGTATGCTTAGATCTTTAAAACTACGCAACGGATTTTGATGTGTTTTTTTAATATATAGTGTTATCCAAGAGGAAGGTTTATATGTATAATACATCCATAATATAGTAGAGAAACACTGGTAATTTCAGAGGTTTGTAATGTGATGTGTGATGACATTGCAAACGCTGGCTTAAGTCTACGAGATAGATCATCAATTTTTTATCCTTTACTTTTTTTACGAGAAATAATGACATATTTACAAAGCGATTTTAATCAATACAGCATTATTCTGTATCAAATTGTAACTTAAATAGATTGTGTATTTAATATAGATCAATATGGCCCTGTACAGAATGTAATTGAAATGAATATTTTCGAAGATATTACAGATTTAAATGCAGGAACATAGAGGTTGCGGTGTCTTCCTCGATTTATGCAAAGCATTCGATTCTGTTTCTGTTCCTATGCTGCTTTCAAAGCTGGAAAACTTGGGGATCCGCGGGCTTTCGTTGAGAATCTTCACTGATTATTTAACAAATAGAACCCAATGCGTAAAAATTAATTCTTTTGTCAGTGATGAGGAGTGTATTGGTTTCGGTGTTCCGCAGGGAAGTATATTGGGTCCAACCTTGTTCCTGATATACATAAACGACTTGTGCAAAATGTCCATCCCTAACTGTGAAATATTCACCTATGCAGACGACACTGCACTTGTTGTTTATGATACTGACTGGAATAAAGCCAAAGATAGAACAGAACACTCCCTCCGCCTTGTTACTGGATGGCTTTCAGCTAACTTGCTGACTCTTAACATCGAAAAAACAAAGCTAATACGCTTCTCGCTGTCCAGTTCAGACCCCAAACCAGCTGAATCCAGTGCAGTAAAAGTCCACTCTTGCTCAGTTCACGACGCCTCTGGTCACTGTCTGACACTCTCTTTAGTCTCAAGTATCAATATATCTATCTGGGGGTGTACATCGACTCAAATCTTTCCTGGCGTTCACACATTGAGGCTTTATGCTCGAGGACAAGGAAGCTTATTTATCTGTTCAAGAAATTGAGACATGCAGCTGATCCTGCAACCTTGTCCTTAGTTTACCAAAGCTTATGTGCATCGATCCTCATGTATTGCATTCCTGTATGGGGAAGCACCTATAAAGGCCTTCTGCTTCAAGCAGAGCGTGCACAAAGGGCAATTCTTAAGGTTATGCATTTTAAGCGAAGAGATTACCCAACTAATCAGATGTACTCAGAATCCCAAGTCCTCACCGTGCGGCAACTGTTTGTTTTGCGTGTAGTCTTACGCCGTCATTCCATGCTTCCACTAGACTCTAGCATTCTTCTTAGACGTCGAGGTTTTCTGGTCAGTGACTCCCTATATGGACCGCTTTCGTAGGTCGGCAATTTGTTATCTTAAGCGCTCGCATTTATAATAAGATTCACCATCTGATCAATATTTATACTTTAAACAAATATTCACTTAAAACTAAGCTATCTAATTGGTTGCAAAAACTGTCCTATGATTATACCGAATTATTACTAACGATCATCGTATAACTATTCCCCTATACTGTTACACGTCTATAAAGGCTATCTTAATTGTACCAAACATTAAATTTTTGATCATCTCTAAAGAGGTACTGGCTCCTGAGATACAAGTATTTATTTTACTTAGTTTAGGAGTCAAATGTTCATTTTATTTCCACTGATCAGTGTTTGTACAACTATTATATCTGTTCATGTCATTATATACTGTTATTGTGTTTGTTAAACGTACAAAATAAAGATTTATTAAAAATAAAAGATTTATTAGTAGTATCAGCATTGCACCCGTGCGAAGCCGGGGCAAGTCGCTAGTACATTATAATACGTATATACTGCTCTCGTCTTTTTTACACACATCACCAGTTGCGCATTCGGTATTGCATAGAATACCTAGACAAAGTATAAAATGAATAATATTTTATACATTACCTACACGTTTTAGGTATTCTATACACTGCCTAGGTATTGTATAGAATACCGGTTTATACAGATTGCACGTATATATATATGAAGATACTATTGTCTGCGTTGCCAATCACTTTGAAACAATCTATTAGTTATCTAGTTACAAAGGCCTTTGAGCCTGCCTTTGTGTCGAGGAAATGACAAGTCTATTCATGAGCCCGATAGCGAAATAGCACGGCGATCGTGTGTTGGAGTAATCGGTCTTTGGCAAGGAGCTCTATATAGCCTAGTATGACCCGGCCCGGCTTGGCTCAGGTGTTAGAAATCTTTAAAATTTTCGCCTCTTCTCTATTATGATAATAAAATAAATAAAAATAAAAGCTTTTATTTCCTAATAATACGTAATTAATACAATAAAATTTGATAATTTACAATAAAATCAATTCACAAGGATGTTCACGTTTTCATATGTGGGAGTGTATAGACTCGTATAAATGTCCTTAACTTGTGTTTATTTATTTTTTATAATTGATATGCCTGTATTATATACCTAAACCTTCCTCATGAATTACCCTCGGTTAAAACTGCATCAAAATCGTTTCAGTATATTTTGAGTTCATCGCAAACAGATAGACATATGTGGGAATCCGTTGGATGCGAGACACATAGTACCGGTCATTATGGCGACACTTAGGGGAGGCCTATGTCCAACAGTGGACGTCTTTCGGCTGAAATGATCATGATGACGATGCGGGGGGGGGGGGCGTCCGACAAGAAATTCTATAAAATATTGCAAAAAGTTTTGTAAAGAAGTGGCAGTGTCTGTATGTATTCATGATTTCTATTGAAAAGAAGTATACCTCACAGTCTACACTGATTTAAAGTGTGTGTATATTTGTTACTCCTTTACGCCTAAACGGCTGAACAGCGGGCAGTTTGTGCGGGCGAAACCACTGGAAGATGCTAGTTTGGCATAAAACAATAGTTTATTGTTCTGTTTCAAGACTTTCTGGAATAGGCCTTCTCTATTTTTTACTTATTTTGTTTGATGACAACCAGATCCTTTCAGGTTTCTGATATGCTTGCAAATCATTTGGTCATTTATACTCGGGGTGTTTATAATAATGTCTCACTTCCTTCCTTCACAGTACGGCTTCACATTGGACCGGACTATAAACGCAGCGATCAGTCCGTACCTCGCTCAGTCCAACTCCGCCACATGCTTCCTCAAGGATAGCGACAACAGTATCTTGTCACCGCAGCACCCAGCTATCGTCTTCTTAAAGATGGACTTCAAGAATCTCAGGTAATTAATATAATAGCTGTTTTTATTCCTTAAGTTGCTAGTACATAAAAATATTAAGAGTATGAGCATATTATCACGAAACGCGTACAGTACAGTATCTGCTCTGCTTCTGATCCAATAACAGTCTCCTAGATTGGGATCAATTGGGATCAACCCTGAAGAGCTGTGGCGGTGGCAACATAAGTTATCTAACTCAAAAAAAAATAGGATCCACCATTGTGTGGACCGCCCGGAGGACACGGTGGAGCACACGGTGGAGGTGTGCCCCGCTTGGGCAGAGCAACGCCGTGTCCTCGTGGGGGCGATTGGCGGCGGCGATCTCTCGCGCCGGGCCTTGGTACAGGCCATGGTCCGGAGCGAGGAGGAGTGGCAGGCGGTCGCCTCCTTCTGCGAAGCAGTAATGCTAGCAAAGGAGGCGGCCGATCGCGTGAGGCAACGGTCCTCACGCCCCAATCGCCGCCGGGATTCCGATCCCGATTTCCGGCCATCGTAGGCGCAGGCTTGCGGACGGCGAGCAATGGGTGGCTCGCCGTCCGACCGTCCGGTAACCGTCCAGACCGAGCCCAAGTCGTCGACGGCGCGTGCTGTTCCACGCGCGCCTCAAGGAGATGTCAGCAACTGTAGGGGCCCAGCAGGGTCGAAGCCTACTGGGGCCAAGGGTATGATTCTGAAAGGAAGACTCGACCCTGGTACGAAAGGCAACGAAGGAACAGGAGTGGGTTTTTAGTCAGTAAAAGTCTGACACTATCTCTCGCCCCGCCCAAGGGCGGGGGATGTCATAAGATGATTTTCCCACCGGAAAAAAAAAAACTCAAAAATAGGATACAAAAACTTATTTTTTTTTTTATTACGTATTTATATTAAGAATAAAGTTATTTCAAAATCGCAAATACAAAGATGTTTTCAAATTCGTTAATTTCGTAAGTTAGAAATGTTATAAATCTGCAGGAAGGAGAAACTGTCAAGTAAAAAAAAGCATGCACAATCTATGATACAATGTGACGTCACCGCCATCAGGTTAGACGCATAGAGGAGATAGCAAAATGTTCCAACATCGCACCTAAAGAAAAAACCTCGCACTTACTCGTACTTTTCCTCAAACAAATATTTGAAATGTTATATGTTTGTCATATTCGTTGTTTAGTAAAATTTGTACAAAAATAAACACAGGCAATTTCACTGAAATTTGTGAAAAATGAGCAAGAAAGTCTCTTTCCGTGTTTCTCCTGTCTGCACTCTTAATCCGGAATCTTTTTTACCACAGGGTTTTAAAGTAGGCTTTTTAAGGTTAGTTAATAGCAAAAACAAAATTCACTGGAATTATAAATTTATGAGTTTGGTCACTTTGATTTTAAGGGCGCATTAATGACAAATCGGAAATTGTAACTGAAGGAACGCAGTTGGGTTTTAATCAGTACTCCCTCTCGCTCAATCCACAGCGAAAGTAGGTATTTGACGAAGTCCCATGCGTTAGTATAAAACACAATTTTATCGAAATCTTACTGAATCTATAAACTACTAGCTACTCTTCCCTACTGTCTCTACTCTACCCTACGCTACCCTACAAGTTTCAATTTGACAGCAAAATCCCCATTAACAAAATTATCCATTCATTTGTTACAAAAAATGTAATAAATGAAGAACCGCTCGACGGATTTTGTGCAAACTTCACATAAACCATCTACTAAATAGTCCGAACAAAGCCTAAACATTTGGTTTGGATAGGTGAGCCCGTTCTTGAGTTATAAAATAACAACGAAAAGAGGCGTTGATTTTTATATATATTGATTTCAGATTGAACGTGACGTGCAAAGCCAAAGTTCTACATCTGTACCCGAACAAATCTGCGATACCAGATGGTGAGTTTGTACATAAATATGTAACTAGCGAGCCGTCCCAACTTCACACGGGTGTTAGAAATCTTTGTATTTCACGGCTTTTTTTACTATTATTATACACCTGCACTTCTCCATAAAAATCACTTTGTGGACCGCATGAAAATTCGTTCAGTAGTTTTTGTTTTATTAAGGGCCTATTACACTACGCGATATTCAGCAAAGCAATGAAGGAACAGAGGAGTGGGTTTTAGTCAGCAAAAGTCTGACTTAAAGCCCCCTAAGTTGTGTAGCTATCAGAAAACACAGACTCCGGCAAGGAATTCCACTCCTTGGCTGTACGCACAATAAATGTGTTCTCAAAACGCTTTGTGCATATGGGTGGGATTGTCTACCAAGTACCGGTCGCAACGCCGAGATCATATACACTCCTGAAGTATTGTGAACAGATAATTTTAAATACAATAAATCTCATTCAAATTTAATCGTTAATAATATCTCTGTGTATTATTGAAGAGAGAGAGAGAGAGTTTACAATCGTACGCGATTTATTTTAAACATCCGGTATTTTACAGTTACCTGGTGACATATATTATGTATTTTACATGCTATAGATATGTCTGTCTGTCTGGCATAATGTAGGTACTTTTCATCTGGTGAATAAATTTTGTAATGAGCGCAGCGGTTCCGGAATTTATCGTCTGCATTTTAGACAAACTTATTATTAGTATATAAATAAAGTTAGATGTACATCATTTAGATACATCGTTACCTCGATGATTAAAAAATAGGACAACCATTTTTTTCATAGTACGGTTTGTTCTTCATTAATGCAGGAAGACATTTTTTCTGCTATATTTCTGATAGAATAAAAAAATCTGCTCTTTAAAATTAATCTTGGGATTTGAGGCATAACCACTTTATTATTTCGCTGTATGAAATCAGCCTAATTCCGACCTCTGGTTATAACAGTTTCCAGCTAGGGCTTCGGAATTGTTCGAAAGTTACCGTGACCCTGGAATGCAAAGGCCATCTGAGTGGGTTTTAGTCAGTAAAAGTTCGACGCTTTTTCTCTGTCTACCCATAGAGGGAGGGGTTATAAAGTTGTAAAACTGTATAAAAAAAGCATTTTGTGATGATTTAATTGAATTTTACAGAAATACCTACTGAAGAGAAATGCTACTATACGGCCCTGCCTATCACAAAGGAGACGAGAAATGGTTTCGACTACTACAATACAAGCGTGAGTTTTATAGTAACATTATTATACCAAAGAAGATACGGTCTGTGAGGAACAGAATTTTTTCAACCTTTTATTGTCCCAACGTGTCTCCCATAGCCATACAGCATTCCCGGTGTGGTGTTATCTCCATTCAAACTTCCGTAAATGCTTTTGAGCCGTCATGACAGCTTTTCCTAGGCGACAACGACCGTCTCCTGGCATTCGCTTTGTGAAGACCGCCAGTCCCGTCACGCTTACAAGGTGTAACGGGAAAGTAGAACATAATTATATAACCTATGTCACTCAGTGATAAACTAGAATACTACTTCCGTTACATCTTGAATATAACCTACCCATTCCATTTTCAGCATGGCAAACCTGCAAATAGCAACAGACCATTATGTATTTCTTAGTTTAATCTATATATATATATATATATACTATAGAGATATATATATAAAGAGAAACTGACTGACATATCGACGCACAACCGAAATTATAGACTAGACTACGTATGGGTAGGATGTCTACCATGTACCGGTGGCGCAACGCCGTACGTGGTCCGATGATGGAATTTATCAATGAACAAGCTGTAAGTCCAACTCGAACTTGACCAGTTTTATTGTATCGCGATGTGTAGGTTAAATATAATTGTTGTATTTTTAATGATATGTGGTTATTGTTCCAGTTTGCGTTGTACGTGGCGTCGCAGAAGGAGGAAGGTCTCTACAATCTCTACTTGAACAACTGTCCCTCGTCAGGAGCGACCGCAGTTAATACGATAGTAAGCATTACTTTTTATTAAATTTTTTTTGACGTGATGAAGTAATCTGCCATAGTAGGATCCAATTTAGAAAATTGATGGTGAAGAAAACCGGGAGATACAGAGAAACAGATAATGAAAAAGGCTTTCGCGTTGATT
Organism: Mythimna pallens; assembly: GCA_961205895.1. Lineage (NCBI taxonomy): Eukaryota > Metazoa > Arthropoda > Insecta > Lepidoptera > Noctuidae > Mythimna > Mythimna pallens. Next base: position 7,462,531 of record OY540824.1, read on the forward strand.
ATCGCATTTATTACTATTAAATACCTATTTTATTGTTGTTATTTGCTTATGTTGTTCTGTATGCTGGGTTAAAGTTGTTTTTATGATAATAATCGACGTTTACCACGTTTGGCTTTGTAATTTGGTTAACAACTTGGAGTGGGCCAATCGGAACGCCGAACGTCGTAAAGGATCTATACTCTAGATAGTTAACACTGTGCGCGCTCTGCCTTCTATCTCGAAAATGGTTCAAGATATAAAAAATGTGTCTAAACAAGAGTTGTAGAGAATAGAATCCTCTACAATATTTATAATAAACATGAGTAGCATAAAACCCATAGAATGCAATAAATGTGAAGAAAAAAAACCGATATTTTTGACTTTTGATCTTGGAGAATATGTAATCGCAAACACCCTACGATAAGTAGGTTTTGAGAAAAGTTTTAGGGTGTCTAAATAAAGGTTTATACAAGCTTATAGTCAACTATCTCTCGTTCCGAAATACTTGCCCTTATTTGACTAATATTCCTGGACTAACAGGCCAGTTATAAACACGGTTCATATATCATCATCTTCCTGCCCTTGTCCCGTGTTATTTGGGGTCGGCGCAACACGTTTTTTTTCATTCTACCCTGTCACTCGTCATGCTATCACTAACTTCCTTTTCTTTCATATCACTCTTCACACAATCCATCCATCTTTTCTTTTACACCACTCGAAAGAAAACATCGCATATTCTCAAAATACGGCAATTGTCTCTCAGATAGATAGATAGATATATTCTTTATTTTACACCAAAAATACAAATTACATTAGGAACTTTAAATTAATAGGGTATTACAATGGGCGGTCTTATCACTAAAAGCGATTTTTTACAGACAACCAGCTCAGTAAGTTCTAAAGCATCTATTTTAAATTCCAGGTACAGATCTACGAAAGCAACGCCGGCAACTTCCTATCAGCGAGCGAGATGCCTCTCCCAGTACTGTACAGCTTTATGTCTTTAATTTTCCTGATGAGCGCTGCTATCTGGACCTTCATACTCCGCACCAGTCGCCAGCCCGTGTACAGGATACACATCATCATGTGTGTGCTAGTCTATCTGAAGGCACTGTCGCTCGCCTTCCACGGGATCAACTACCATTTCATACAAACGAAGGGAGAACATGTCACTGCTTGGGCGATTCTTTTCTATATTACGCATTTGTAAGTATTTTTTTTTGCTATTTGTTTTTTTTATTCATGACTAGCGACTCGCCCCGGCTTCGCGCGGGTGCAATGCTGATACCACCGCAACCGCTATGTCCTTGCATTTTAAATCTGTAATATCTTCGAAAATATTAATATAAATTACATGCTGTAAAGGGCCATATTGATCTATATTAAATGCACAATGTATTTAAGGTACTTAATTGGATAAGAATTAATGCTGTATTGCTTAAAATCGCTTCGTAAATAAGCCATTATTTCTCGTAAAAAGTAAAGGATAAAAAAATATTATTATGGGTTATCCCTAAGAGATTGACATATACAATTACGGCCTTTTCGTAGACCTTTTAAGGTGTACAATACTGTAGTACATTAATTTGAACTATCTTGTTGGGTAAGCTAAGCGCAAAAAAAATGTGTTTATTTACGACATCATATTAGAAACCTCTAAATTATCAGTATTTCTCTATTATATTATACATATAAACCTTCCTCTTGAATCACTCTATCTCCTAAAAAAAAACCGCATCAAAATCCGTTCCGTAATTTTAAAGATCTAAGCATACATAGGGACAGACAGCGGGAAGCAACTTTGTCTTATACTATGTAGTGATGAAAGGCAAAAAAAAAAATATTTTTAAGAGATATCTTCAAATCACTCCTTCCGCTTTGGGTGGAGTAAGAGGGAGTGTCTTGTGACTTTTTTTGCGTTTGACCACTGATCTCACCTGATGGTAAACGATAATATGGTCGACGTTTGAGCACGTTTACCCAGAAGAATCGTAAACACTATTGGCCTAAAGAGCCTTGTAACCTTTAGTAAAAAAAAATTGATTTTACACTGCACTGTCACGAATTATAAAAGAAAGATCGTGATCGTGTTTATAATTCGTGATAGTACTTTAAAAAGTCCTATAGTAACTAGTACATCACTGTTTTATCACGTGTCACTTGTTCTATTGATCCGTTTTGTCACTGAAATGAAAAAAGATCATAAATGCACTTTTTCCGAAGAAACTGTATCGACGGCGAAGTGGCATACCTTCTAATTGAAATTATTCGAGAAAATTACTTTATTTCGCACGTTTTAGTGAAATCTCCGAAGCAGATAATTAGTTGTAAATTGTGAAAACACCTCATAACTAAATCAATGTGTCAATGTATTGTATTACCTTAGAACTTTTAAGTTATTCGCACCTCGCCATCGGTATGTTTTTAAGTGTTTTTCCATCCTAGAGCGGGTCAATCCATTTTGATGATTTCCCACCGTGTTTTATAGATTTATAGGACCAAAAAAAGTTACAGTAAAAAACTGTTTTTAGTCTTTTATATAACTAGAATGTTTTTCTGCTCGGGCGAAAACCACTTTCGACATTGTTTTTTATAGGTCGAAGTGTATGTTTTAAACTCTGTCTTACCTTATGTGCTTTCTAACGTCGCAAATAGCTGCCATATATTTCGCTATGTTTACATGTAATTAATATTTTAAAGGCTATAGAGCATCTTTTATCATTTTTTCTAGATGAAAGGTACCCATGTCATTTTCTATATCCCTGACTACGTGTATTTGAAATTGAATGACGATCGGTCGTGTGGTTCAGGTGTGAAAGTGTAAAAAACGAACAATTTCATATTTGCATTATAACTTTAGCTAGGATTCATTATAACGAAAGCAAAACCACCCACCAGGTGAGGTGGTCACCCTTTCGGTGCGGGCACGCTCGGCGAACTTTGTACTTTATTTATTTATTTAAACTTCATGTACAGTAGTGGTACATAGGTGGACTTAATGCAACAAGACATTCTCTACCAGTCAACCTTTGGGTTAAAAAGACAATAATGTGGTAGGTTTGCACAATAAATAAATAACAGATACATCAAACAGAACAAAAAAAATAAAAAATAAGTTATTTATAATAGTAAAATATTTAAATATGCTAAAATTATAAACTAATAAATACTATGAAAAATATCAAATCATTAAGAGAACTTAATAATAATTCTAACGAAGACCAAACTAAAGTTGAGAGAACTTCAAGTAGTAGTTCCGAATTTTACGCTTGAAGGAAAACTTACTTTCAGCTTTGGCTTTTGTTCTTTTTTACTTTGTGTTTATAACCATTGTGCTGTGTCTGTCCCGAATATATAATAATAAAATATTTAATAATAAAGTATTTCTGTTCTATTCAAAATAGTTTAGCGGGATTTCTTCGAGTGAACTTCAGTGTCGGTTTTGATTATTTACAAATTGGTTCCTAGTGGATATTGTGATGTAAAATTGGTGTAGTTTAGTATCTCAACTGTCTGCACAACTGAATAGTATGTGGAAGCATTGAATTAGGAGCGATCTCGGTAAAATGGAGCTTAGTATTAACTGAAAAAGGCCTCGTGGACGCAGCCCAATATGTTGGTCTGACCAGATCCGCAGCGCTCTTGACTCTACGCTATACAATGCCCTTCACACCGCCAGACACAAAAACAGATGGAGGAATATCGTTCGAATGAAAGTGATGAAGCAGGGAGATCACGACCCTCAGCATTGAGGAGTACGACGCAAGGAGGAGGATTGACTACCTCAGCAAATCTTGCCGAGAAGGCTGATTCGTTTCATGCATCTTTTTTAGCTAAATATTGCAAAACAAGCTAGAACTACATTAGACCGATGCACACGTGTAACACGCCTGATTTGTACGTACACCGACGTCGCGTGGCGTGGATCAAGTGTAGCTCTACAAGTCTAGTTTCCATATTATTATAATTTCTATATAAATTGTATAGAGACCGACGCGTCCAGATCGGTGTGTGTGTCACACGTGTACGCAGCGTAATTCTACCTTTAGTGTGTTACATATCATATAATACACTAAAGGTAGTATATATCAGAAATATATATATATATATATATATATATATATATATATATATATATATATATCATATCAGAAATAAATATATATATATATGACGGCGCCAGGAGTGGCTGAGCGATATGACCGTCATAATTTTGATTCAGTGGTACTGGGTTCATTTCGAAGGGATTTTTAATAATTATGCACTCTTGAGTTTTCCAGTTAGTTATAATGTCAGTTTCACAGTTCACAATTATTTATAATGTCACTTTTACAGTTCAAAATAGTATTGTAAGTACCTATACTAAATAATTACGAATATACGGGTTAACCGACAGTTTCGTATCAAAGGTTCGACCCTTGAAGCTGTGCAAGCGATACTGCTCTTGCGTCTCGGGTCAGCTACCCACATGGCGCCTTAACACATGACGTCACGGCGTTCACCCTTTTGTAGGTACCATAATAATAACAAAACAAAGACTCAATAGTTAAATCTCATTTGAAACTGAATACTTTCTAAATTTAAATTGTTTTCATTGGCTAAATGCTTTTGCGAAACCATATAAAAATTTGCGAAATATTTAAGTTATTTGCGACATTGCCGTTCAGAATGTGACCTCATAAGATGGTCTATACAATACTCTACTAATACCGCGTCCTTTATTCCAGGCTGAAAGGCGCCGTGCTATTCGTAACGATAGTGCTGGTGGGCACCGGCTGGAACTTCATCAAGCACATCCTGTCCGACAGAGACAAGAAGCTCTTCATGATTGTTATACCGCTGCAGGTACGTGTTTATCTAAAACTAGCTTTTGCCAGCGGCTTCGCCCGCGTGGAATTAGAAAATATAGGCCTATGCTACTCAGTGAGAAAGTAGCGTTGAAATAATTATGAAAATCGGTCCAGTAGTTTTTAAGTTAAATCGTAACATCAAACAAACAAAAAATCAAATCACTAAACGGAGAAACTGACTGACTGACATATCAACACAAACACGAACACAAAGCCGAAACTACTGGGACTAGGAGCGTGAAATTTTGCACAAGGTTTCCTTTTATGATGTAGGCAAGCACTAAGAAAGGATTTTCCAAAAATCACCCCCTAAGGGGATGAAATGGGCGTTCAAAGTTAGTACGGAGAAACCTACTTTCACGCGGGCGAAGCCACTGGGAGAAGCTAGTATTAGTATAGACTAACTGACCTAGCGAACTTCGTACCGCCGAACAGTCAATGAATGTAGTGAGCCTTTTAGCTGAACTTATTGACCGAATGATTGAATGATTGAGACCAATGTATTTGACAGTTCCTGGCATTTTTCGATGTTCCAAAACATCATTTAATTTGTTTTTAACGTCATATTTTCTGATATTGTAATAGTTATGCTGCTATTCGGGGCGGAGACTTTCTTGAGTTATAAACGGTGTAATTAATATGACTTTGTCATCATCATCGTTTCAGCCGAAAGACGTCCACTGCTGGACATAGGCCTCCCCCAAGTGTCGCCACAATGAACGGTCCTGTGCGTCTCGCATCCATCGGACTCCCGCAACCGTTACCAAGTCATCGGTCCACCTTGTACGACTTTGTATTATAGATATAAAAATGAATCCCTATTTCCCTTGGTCACGTCATCACGCGTGAACGGCTGGACCAATTCCGCTGATCCTTTTTTTTTGTTGTGTTTTTTTATTCTAATACTGGTTCACACGGAAAGAAAAATTAAGCATATTGTACAGAAAGCTAGTACTAGAAACCTTTAAAGGTTTGACAGCTCGCGCATTTGACTGTTCATTGCTAAGACAGAACAATGTATGACGGGTCATCTAGTATCAGTTATAAATTTATGCATTTTAATACTATTTCCTGCGTCTTTGGTTACTGCTCCGCTTCCGTGGGACGTAGCGTGATATATACGAACTTGGTTATCCCATACAGAAAGATTTTTTTTCCAATCCAACTGGTGGTTCCAAAGATTTGTTGATTTAATCAAATAAAATAATATGAATAAAACAATAATTGAGTATTGAGCAATATTATTAGTGTAGCTATAGATATTAGCAAACACAGACGCCATGGTCACTGCTATCAAAAGTACATAGCCAGGAAAAAAACTCAGAGCTAATTAAAACTCCTTTTTTATGCGGATTATGAGGTGATCAAAAACAAAATTTATAGTGCTAGTTAATTGATATACAGGGTGTTTGGGGCATCGTGTGCCAAATTGAAATGGTCGACGGAAGGGGTCATCTGCTATCATTTCAGACCCCTAAAAACTTCTCATGCCCTGTGGATTTTTTTTAATCGACTTTTTATTGTTTTATGAAAATAAGACCCAAATTTTTCATTCGAATACAAATTTTAAAAAATTTATAAGTCGTGGACCCTGAATTTTAATTTTATTTAGATGTGTATCGCATTCGAGTACTTTTTAGTTTTTTTTTTAATTTACTTGTAAAGTGATGGACTTAAAGCTGTTCATGTTACATCTATTTACATGACTATAAAAAAAAACCAAAAGCGACCGAAGACTTCCAACTTCCTCAAAAATTCTCTAGTTTATCCTCTTGCTAGTGATGTGCCACATGCCATATAAATCTTTTTATAACTTTGCGAATTCGCTAGAATTGTGAATCGAGTCACATAAAACTAATATTCAAAATTATGATTTAAAAAATATTTTTGCTTAAATGATACCTGAAAAACCTATTAAAAAAGTTATCTCACTCTTATAAGGTAAAATCTGTCTCGTATCTTTCTTTGCGTGGGTTTTAGTACAAATAAAAAAAATGAAATTGCATTTTTAGCATTTATTTCATAATTTTTACAAATCAGCCAACCATCTGACCATCTGATCCAACAAGCAGGCCCAACATCTGATTCGTATTTCGACAGTTGTGGACGAAGTCGTATTTCCTCCATAATTATATTGAAAGCTGTTGCAATGCGTTGTTTGCAAGTTAGTCTTATGTGAATCATATTTCAAAATCTTCAAAACTAAAAGCAAACTTACTATGCCGAAACCATAACATCTTTCTCCAGATATGTTGGAATAACAGATATCTTGTGAATATTATCTGGGTTTCTATTGAAGTACTTTTAATACGGTGTATCAGGATGTCGACCTAGATTTGTTTTTTAACAACCAATGTTAAAAAAGTAGAGAAAACTTTAGCCGATCGCTTTTTTGTTACAAATTGAACAATTATTTGTATTTTATTTTTTTGCATGTTATGAGCGCTCTCGCGTTAACTCTATGCTGTTGTCGTCTTAGTTTTAGTTACTCACATTAGTATAAGTGAAAACTGGTAAATGGCCGTTTTTTACCTATTCTAAGTTTTTACTGTAACAAGTAGCTGTAAGTTTTCCGAATAGTAATAATATAAATAAATAAAACATAAGTTTGCGTGAAAACTTTTGACACGACTATTTTGCAGGTGTTAGCAAACGTAGCAGAGATCATACTGGCGGAGAGTGAAGAAGGCGCAGCGGAACACAACGCGTGGCGCGACATCTTCGTGCTGGTGGAGCTGCTGTGCTGCGGCGCCATCATGTTCCCGGTCGTGTGGTGAGTACACTGTATTAGCAGGCTGTACTCGCGGGGAGTGAAGGAGCGGCGACATGTGGTATGTTTAGAACGACCAAAATTAAATTAAAGTGGTGTTGGTCAGCTCCAGCTCAGGGATGAAACGCATGTTACTAAAAGTGTTATGAGTTTACGTGTGGATGGAAGGAGAGGGAGAGGGAGACCAAAGAAAAGATGGATGGATTGTGTGAAGAGTGATAAGAAAGAAAAGAAAGTTAGTGATAGCATGACGAGTGACAGGGCAGAATGGAAAAAAAAATACGTGTGGCGCCGACCCCAAATAACACGGGACAAGGGCAGGAAAATGATGATGGTGTTGGTCAGCTCCGAATTAAACACGATAAATATAATTCTTCTGTACGTGTGTTTGTCACCTCACTCCTTCTAAAAGGCTTGAGCGATTTGGATGGAATTTTTTGTTCATATTTGACGATGGTTCGAAAATATCGGGTACAATGAAATTGTATTTTCGAACCATCATGGGTAAGTGTCGTTCTCTGTCGGGACCGCTAGTTGTGAAATAAAATGCAGGCAGTAAAGTACAAACAATAAATACATTCAAGACATAAATCAAAATACTCCCCTTATGATCTCCCCTCAATTAAAACACTCCTCTTTATTTCTGTTTTATCTATTTAAAGGAGACTTAACCTAATCGGAATTGTCTTAGGGCGGGTAAAACCCTTGTTATCTATATGGGTTCCTACCTTTTAAAGACCCTACATAAATGGCATACGTTCTCGATAAGAAACACGGAGTAAATAATTTGTACATATTTCGGACGAGTTTCCGATCGCGATCGCTTCTTTTGTATTTTTGTAGTCTATGTCGCAATGAGAGGGCGCGGCTGCTGGGGAGTGAGCACCGGCCGGCGAGGGACTGTCAATGTCAGATGCGAATCAATAAATCTCCTAAACGATGTTGATTCCGCCATTTTCTCCGGCCATCGAGCGGAAGCCGGTAGCCCGCGTTGAAAATGAATTAGAATTCTGTTAGTAACAACTAATTGCTTTTAAAACTAGCGGCGTTTTTATCTAAATAATCATGAGTGAGAATACAAATAATAAAATTTCTGATTTCTCTCAAAGTAAGAGTCGGAAATCCTGTTCGCCGGTAGTGCTTTGTTCGCCGGTCAGTGTTTGCACAATAAAACTATCAAAACAAAAGAACCAAGAACGTGCTCAAGAGGAAACGAAATCGAATAAAGATGTTGTAAAAAAATCCAAATTCATTTTAGCTTTAAAACGTATATTCCGACAGTAGTTCTTCCCCAAAATTCCAACCCATATTGATAAACATATCATTAAGTTATTATTATTTTTGATACAGCGCTATTTATAATTAGAACTTCGCTATATTCGTGTATAAAAATCATCTTTAAAATGGTAAGTTTAATTATTAATTTAGCCATTTTTAAAGTAGACAGAATAACACAAACACAAGACATTTGTTGACGTTCCGTTGTTTGTTTTTACAATGTGATGTTATTAGACGCCGCGTCTCGCGTTCTAGACGATCCGCTTCCCGCCACGTGCTTGCCGACCGGCCTTTCGGTGACCTTCAGAATTACTTGAATTGTTTACAATATTAGTATAACTGCTTTATTGATAGAAATCATTTTCGAATTGATGACGATATTGATAAAAATGATGAACAAAAACAATTGTCGTACTGATCAGTTATGTATGTCTATAAATGTTCCAAAGTTTTTAATCGATTTGAGGTAGTTGTGAGGTGCTGGATTGTTCGAAAGATTTACCGTGAACCTGGAAAGCAAAGGGAAAGGAAGGAATACAAATGAATCCTCTCGATATAGAGCGGATCAAGTTACTTGATGATTTCCCACCTCGAAAACAGAGTTGTAGGAATTTTAGCCGTGATTGATTTGTTTTTTTTTTTTAATGGTGAGTGTGATGAGTATGGCTTTCAAATATGACTTCTTCGATTATTCAATTGTTATGTTATAAAATAAATATGCCTTCATAAAGTATAGGCCATTTGGAACTTAATACTTTCTTTGAAGTTCGCATTTCGCTACTGCGCACTTTTGCGATTCGATTTCGAGCCGCCATGAGGTTTCATTCTAAGTGTACCGAGATATAGGTATAATAGTGGATAGACGCAATCTTGTATGCAGTGCTTTAGCCCTGCGCAGTGCATTGCGCAATGCAAGGACCACTCCCTGTTCATCTCCGTGATTTATTAGCCTGTTCATCTCCGTGCTTTATTAGCCGTTATAAAAGAAATCACGATTTCTTATTAAATGAAATAAAATAAAATGTTAACTTATTTTTAACTAAAATCCCATCCCAGCTTGGCACGGGTGTTAGAATTCTTTGAAATTCTCGCCTTTTCTCTACTGTAATTTACATGTATACACCTAAACCTTCCCTTTCCTTACCTTTTGATAGTTTTTGAGCTGATCGCGATCAGACAGATAGACAGATGCGATAGGGGACTTTGTTTTACACTCATTATTTAAGAATATGGAAGTTTCAAAGTGGTAGCAATATTGTTATAATATTTGTTATTACCTCAGGATATGTTGCCCTTTTGTTGTGTCACTTCGTGCTAGCGGCGATTTTGGGGGCCCATCTATTGAGTGTGCAAGTCACTCCCTGACTCTTTATCGATGGAAATTAATAACATTGTTCAGGCAGTGGCCATAATTCCTAGTAACCAGTTCACTTAATATTCCAAAAACCATAACCTTATTGTCTTTGTTTTCCATATGTCGCAATAGTTTTTCACCAACTGGGGCTTGTCCTTGGGTAAACTAGCATACCGCATACAGAGGTAATCGTCGGTTGGTATCACATTCCATTAAAAATTACTAAAGGGCCTCTGCGAGTTGGTTTCGGCTCCTCGTACGCCTTCCAAAGGTCCGTGACCTCAGTATTCCGAGATATACTGAACAATAAGAATACATAAAATCCGTATCAAACAATTATTACAAATAGAATTATTATAAAGAGTACGAATAAATGTTTTCGCTGCAATCTTGGATTTCGTTCTCATTTTCGGCAGCAGCACCCTCAAATAATCTTTTGTCTGCAATCGTTCTTAAAAAGTAAATCTTTTTACAGGTCAATACGTCACCTGCAAGATGCGTCGAGCACAGACGGCAAGGCAGCCATCAACCTTCGGAAGCTGAAATTGTTCCGCCATTTCTACGTCATGGTCGTCTGCTACATATACTTCACCAGAATCGTCATCTCTATATTGAACGTGAGTCTAGTTTTTGGTTGTTCCTACTCTAACTCACATAGAAATTTGTAGTGTGAGTGTTGGTGAGTTAGTGTTTTTTGTTTTGAATGATTCAGAATACGTGACTTTGTATTTTAGTGACTATGATTTTTTGAGAGCTTGGCTGGTAGTAGTGAGTGTTGGTTTGTGGATGTTGGCGAATTTAGTAGTGCTTATAAGTTTGGTGTTTGTCAGTTTAGATATGGGTGAGTTTGGATGATGGTGAAATAAAATATAGGTGAATTTCGACGACATAACTTTAGATTGGATGTTAATGAGTTTAGATATAAGCGTGTTTGGATGATAGTAAGTTTAAATAATGTTGAAATGCCTTGAATTATTCGATCGATTATTCGATGTTAATGAGTTTAAATATTGATAAGGTTTTTATGTTAGTGATTTGAGATATTGATGATATTGATGTTATGGTGTGTCCAGACCTGGCGAATGCGCCGCTCGCGATCCGCTCGTGAGCTGCTTGCGAACGGCGTGCGTGCATTTCGTACGTGGTTCGTTCGTACGAAGCCCCAACGCACCTTAAGTGCGTCAAAATTATACATAGTTAGAATATTATGGATTATTGATATTAGTGAGTTTAGATGTTAATGAATTTGCATGTTATCGAGTTTGAGTGTTAGGATGTTAAGATGTTTGTGTTTGTAAGTTAATTAGTTTAAGCGACTCTGAGTTTAGTGTTTGTGAGTTAGGATTATTGAAAGTTCAAGTGTTAATGAGTTTGGATTTTCATGTTTTTAGACAGAACATTGTTTAGATTTCGGTGTGTTTGTGGATGTTGTTTGAACATTTGTGTATGTTAGTTAGAACATAGGTATGTGAAACTGGGTATTTGTGAGTTAGGTAACTTGTGATTTGGGATGTTGTTCAATTTGGTGTTTTGATGATTTTGATTCAGAAATTTGTTGGTTTCTTTTTGTTGTTTTTTCGATTGGCTTAAAGCAAAATTATTCATATTATTTATAATTTCATTCATATTATTTCAGCACTTCTTTACGACACTAAATATTTTCTTTATATTCTACATACCTAGATCACAGTACCGTTCCAATACGCGTGGATAGACGAGATGTTCCGCGAGATGGCGACGCTGGTGTTCTTCGTGATGACGGGCTACAAGTTCCGACCAGCGGCCGCCAACCCGTACTTCACGCCTACGCATATTGATGACGTGGAGCCTCAAGTGTGAGTACTATACTACACATTACGCCTATAATAAGGACTGCGGGTACATTTGAAAGAGTAAATCTTTGCTCCACCCAGCATATGAGCGGCGGTCGCCTCCTGCGGCGTCTTTTTTTTCGAAGCAGTAATGCTAGCGAAGGACACTATCGTATTTGTTAGGAAATGGACGTCCTGATGCCCTAGTTGTCAAGTCCCTGACCCCGACTACCAGCCTTCGTAGGCGCGTGCTTGCAGACGACGAGCAAGCTGTAGTTCGCCGTCCCGCCGTTCATAAATTGTAGCAACTTATTATGTCAAGATAGAACTATTGTATTGTATTGTACCGAGAGACAGCGTCGGAAGGCCTCACACATGGTGGACTGATGACTTTGTGAGGGTCGCGGGAATCACAGGACCGGTCGTTATGGCGACACTTGGGGGAGGTCTATGTCCAACAGTGGATGTCTTTGGGCTGAGATGATGATGATGATTGTATTGTATTTTGTTTCAACTGTCATTTATTTTTAATTTATTTTTAGAACAACGAACAAAGCATACACCATTATACATGCTAAAGATTCCATATTCTCTTTTATAATTATTTGACTTAAAGACACGCTAGAATGATATTATTATTATTTGTATTGTTTTGGAAATATTTGCATGCCATTGTCCAGGGCAAACATGACGATTTATATTGTGTTAAACATCTCTTGCATACTGACAATTTACTTTGTAATGTATGTATTGTACTCATGTTTGTGCAAATAAAAGATTATGATTATGATTATTCTTACATTATAAAGTGTAGCCTTAATTGCCACGGCATGCAATAAACATAAAAGGAGTTATGAACTAACGTATCTATTCAAAGTCATGATGTGATAGTGATGTAGCTTTGGCCTAATTAGAGTTCTTTTTTTACAATAATACAAAAATAAAAACTGATGAACGTATTTCTTTGTCCTTAGCCTCTCAGATATCGGAGTGCTCGAGGGAGTGACCCGGATATCGAACCGAGGCGACAGGAAACGAGAAGATCTACAACCACTCATGCAGGAGACTAATTATAATTCTGATTAGCTGTAAGTTTAGTTTGTACGTCTAGTTGTAAGGATCTGCTTGGGGAAGGGCGAGCCATAGATTTTATTAATATACCTCTGGTTTCTGAAAGGTTTATGTGACGTAGCACACTTGGAATGACAATCAATGCTTAGTATGTTCGATTGCGCGGGCTTACGGACGACGAGCAATGGGTAGCTCGTCATCCGGCCTTCTGGTAAGGACTGAGCCCGAGTCGTCGCCTCAAGATAGCAGCAAAACCGTAGGGGCCCACAGGGCCGACACTCGCTAGTGTTACAGCATTTTTGAAAGTTATCGTGGCCTTCGAACGCAAAAGGTAACTGAAGGACACAGGTGGATTTTATCCCTGCCACTCCACCCTAAAGCACGAGAAATCATTTGATGAGTACGCACCTAAAAAAATAATTCTAAAAAATATTTTCGTATGTTTCCAAATTAAAAGAGCCTTAGACCAACGAGGCGGTCGAAAAGTAATTTAGTTATCCTTAGTCTATTTCGATCTATGTTAGTCGAAACAAATTCTAATAAAACTATTTATAAGTACTTACTTACACTTCTATCTTCTTTAGAAAACTAAAAATCAATTTCTGTTCGTAAGTCTCGCTAAATCTCAAAAAACGGTTTGAATGATTTGAATATATTTTTTTTACTTGTTTGCTCTAATACAGTGGTGATTTAAAGCCTCAATAAGCTCTCAGCAAAACAATCTGGCCCCCACTAGGGGACCGATGCACATGTAGTACCGATATTTAAAAAAGGGGAGGCTAATGATGTTAAAAACTATCGACCTTTATCGATTCTATAAATTTTATCGAAACTGTTCGAATCATTACTTTATCCCGTATTAACTTTGCCGATAAAATTCAATTGGCTACACAATAGCACGGTTTCTGTAACAATTTGTCCACTACCTACCTTTTTTCTCCTTCTCTGTCAAATCCATTCAAAGGTATCTGTAAAAAATCAATTGTGACACCCCATTAATTTTAAGTTCCTAATAAAATTTTTATTTTTGGTGTACCTTCCATACTAATATTATAAATGTAAAAGTGTATGTGTCTGTTTGTTTGTCCGTCTTTCGTCGAATTGACGCGATTTTTTAAGTGGAGATAGTTGAAGGGATGAAGAGTGACATAGGCTACTTTTTGTCTCTTTCTAACCCCCCCACTCCCCTAAAACGGGGGGTGGAAGTTAGTGAAATCGCTGGCAGAAGCTAGTAAAGAATATTTCTAACTACCACCAACTTACTTCACTACATTATTGACATAAGCACATCCGTGGACTCCCGTGTACAAGTAGACTCAATCTATACTGACTTTAACTGTGCATTCGACAAAATGAACCATGTGCTCTTACTATTGTTTATAATATTGTTTTCTTATTATTTTAATTCACTGACATTTCAATGTAAATTTTAATTTATTTCAATTCAATTTTTAATTGATATGAATTAATTTAATTATTTTTATGTTATGTTCTGTGCACGCTTATAAGTGACAGAAACACAAAAATTTTTTCTTCAACTGTACTAAATATTTATGTATTGAACTAGTGAATAAGTCTTTGGTGTGTGATTAATTAAAGTAATAAGTATGATATGCGATTTGGGTGCTGTTTTGTATGTAGTTTCCTCGAAATATATCTTGACTCCACTAAACAGACATAGATTACGAATGAATTTGATTTGGCTTTCAGAGGCCAGGGGTCACTAACATTTCCTTGAATACTTTTTTTTTACATTATTATTATTTTGTAACAGTCTTAATGTTTATAATGCCAGCAAAACATTAAAATAAATAACGTTTACTTTAAACTAAAACAAATCACAGAAATAGTTTAACCTAACTTGCTTCTTGAAAGTAAAATAAAAAAACACGTTTACTTTTTTTTATAAATATCGAATATTATTTTATACAATAATAACATAATACTTAATATCTACTTATTGTGATAATACGCTTATGGATGTACCTTCCCCAGGCATCGTTAATGCTAGTCCCTTTCTGATGGCAATTTTGTGCGTAAAATGTGCAATCAGCTGCGGAAAAAGAAGACTTTCCATTTAACAAACTTAGTTTAAGGGCAATCACCGAATATTTTTTTTTTTGTAAAATTTTGTTTAGTTTATAGTTTCTTATTTTATTTATATAATATAAGTATGTTCTTTAAATAATATACATTTTTATTGATGATCCTATTTTTTTTTTTTCAATTTGTGAAGGTAAACAAGTTATAACAGGCGGCCTAGGATCGCAGCGCTTTATGTAATTCGTTACATAAAGAATCGTAAAATAGATTGAGTGCCTAAAGCTGAGTACAGAATGTTGAAACGTAAGGTAACATGAAAGGAGCATTTCATAAAAGTTGCGTGCGCGCACCGAGCATGTTACCAACTCTCATAGTGAAATGAAATGCTCTGTTCGCGCGCGTAGTGTGCACGGTTCGCGCGCGCAAGGCCACATTATGGGAATTCTGTTACATTGCATGATACAGGTATATTCCTGAACAGGTCTTTGATGGTCAAAGACCCGCTCAACACTACTGTTTAGTGAATAGTCTATTTTAGTTAACAATTACTAAAATAAAAATGAACGACTATAGTGTTACTGGATTCAAAAAAACGAAAAACATTTATTTTACGTACCCGAATAATGGAGGCAAAAATATAATTTGTTTGATTTTGAGGTTGTAAATTAAGATCTGATACTTATCTACAGTCCCTTAGGTAATGAAAGCTACGGGCCCGGGTGTGGCCAAGTCTCACTAGATGGCGCCAAAGTTTTTAGTGTATAACTTCTGCCAGCGGCTTCGCCAGCGTGAATGTAGATTTCTCTATACAAACTTTAGAACCCTTTTCATCCCAAAAGGCTCAATTTTGAAAAATCCTTTCTAGGTACTCGCCTACGTAATAAAAGAAAGCCAAGTGCAATATTTCACGCTCTATATATCGCAGCAGGACTAGCTTAGCGCTCCTAGAGTTTCGGCTGTGCTTTGATATACCGGTCATTCAGTTTCTTTCCTTTTAGATATCTATATAGATATGATATTCACTCAAATTATTGCCTCCAAATCTACCTAATCAGAAGAGAACTCTACACATCTCTAACTAAAGTGCTCAAATATAGTGGATACAATGCTCCCACACACTAAAAATAAAATAAACTAAAATTGTTGACTTCAGCGCCATCCAGCGACAGAATGGCCCTTAGCTTTCACCATAATGTATTCACAAAGTCATAGTTGACTGGTTGTAAATAAAAGTAGCATTAAACATAAGGATTGTGGTTTTCTTCTGTAGATATAAAGTAAACAAGGGTGTCTAAGAACTGAACCTGGCAATTGAAGAAACAGGTGTGGGTTTTAGACAGTAAAAGTCTAACATTCCGTCTCGCTTTAGCTGGAGAAGTAATTTGATAATTATCACCCCAATAAAAAGGGTGTCTAGGAAAAGTGAGCCGAGTGCACGTTGTTTTTGTGTTAACGCAATCGAAACGTTTGCCGCGTTTGGCTCTCTGATTCGTTAAGAAGTTGGTGCCGGCCAATCAGAGCGCCATACGTCATAAACGTGTCCATCGTATTAACGTAAAACCAAATCGCACTAGGCACTCTTGTATCTAGGTGCGGACACAGCGAATCGCTATTTGCTTCACGATACATCACAGAGCGCATTTCTGGAATCGACATCTTAAGAACAATGGCAACGAATACAAGCAGGTTAGTAGGTACTATAAAAACGAATTGTTGGAAAATCGTTGAAGACCATTTTAATTACGTCAGTATAGTAAAAGAGAACTTACAGTAGGTACCTTTTCCTTTTGATACATTTGTCTTACGTAAGAGCCAACGAAAGCAGCTAGATTTTTGTCAACACATATGACTACTAAATCTGATGTAATGTCCCTTTCGAAAGAAACTCAATCAAGTAACGTGCATCGGAATCTATCCAATACCTAAACCGTGTCTTAGACATCAAAAGTGTACTATGGATTCAGTACATGTTTCTGGACCCTTCAGTAGTGCAATTTTTCGTATCGTTTTACTATTTAAAAAAATCTGAGCTTTAAGTCACGGAGATGGACGCACAGCGGAGTTTTAGTAGTAGGGTCCCGTTTTACCCTTTGGGTGTGGAACCCCAATAAAACGATAATGATTTTATACAGTTAACTGTATAAAATCATTATCATAAACACATAAAAACAAAGTAAAGGTTTTTTTTTATTAGAACCGCCATAGAGAGATGAGTCTAAAATCATATACTTACCTGCTGCCTGAGAAACTATGTATTTGACTTTGGACTGACGCATCTGGAATGAGTTGTACCAAGCAGAACATCGAACGTGGAACAGCAGATGGTAAAAATCAATATAGCTACATTACAATTTCCGTCAAAGTTAATTTATAAAGCCGAATGTAAGAATGGTTGAAACAGGTTTCAATACATTCTTACTTTCGGCTTTTTCTAGTCTTTTCGATCAATCGGCAGTGTTAGTCAAAAAGCAGTGACACGCTTCCTTTAAACCTCTGCTTATCGAAAGAGAATTCAACCTCGATGATAGAAAACCACTTTTTAAAACGTTGTCTAAAAGAGCCTTCGCGTATGCACACTAGTCTAACAGCAGTAATAAAGTACTGTTGGCACAACTTGAGAAGTCAGCCAGCTACCTGCTGACTGGTTAATCTTTTTACTAAGGAATGCCCTTATACTGTCGTATAGCAGTTAATACGATAGTAGCAGAAATGGTAACAGTAACTTTTGACACTCCCTCTCGGTTCACCCAGAGCAGGAGGAGTTGTTTACTGATTTCCCACCCAACAATTTAAAAAAAAAATTACCAAGACCGTGCTATGAATGTATCAGAACATTTGGAAACCGTCATTGATGCCGAGGAAAAATGTATAGGTACTCTACTATCATATTTATTTTTATGATGTAAACTAGTGCTTGACTGCGATCCCACCTGATGTTAAGCAGTGATGCAATCATTGATGGTGAACGAATTACGAAAATGATTAAGGTAGAACTACAATGGGCACACGTGGGCCACGTAGGTACGCCGATCTGGGCGCGTCAGTCTCCATTGGATACATTTTATATGGTAACGGGACTTGGAGAGCTACCTACATTAGATCCACGCAACGCAACGCGACTTTACGTACAAATCAGGCATGGCCCACGTGTGCATCGGTCTAACGTAGTTCCCGCTTTATGATTAGGTATGCTCTGTAATAAATAACTGTTGTTTGTACTGTCCAAGTACGTTATGATAATGGACCAAAGTAACAATTGGTTTTATAATTTAAGTATTAATATTTACAATCATAGGAAGCATTAGCGTAATACATCAATAGTTTTAAAGTTTCACTGTGTTAAACCTAGTTTTCTGTTTTTTGTTCAAGATTATTCACAATATTGTTGATGTATCCTATGTATCCAATTGTGTAAACACGCTGAAATGTATCTGTTATAAATTTCCTCACGGAAAAGAAAATAAAGCGTTTCCTATCTGCAATTTCCAACATTGTGTACATTGATGACAATTTGCCCTATGCGCTTAAAAAGTGGTTCCTTAAATTATATTGTATCCTTGTTTGATGAGTGACGTTTGTACAGTTGCAGTAGTGCACCATTTGTGTACCTAAGTAGGTAGGTAGGTACAGTAAAGTCAAAATATGTTGTCCACTATAAAGTTAGGCGTTCTGAACTATGCGCATACTCGATAAAAATACCTACGCAACACTCATTCGCCTTCCAGAGTGCCTTGTAAAGTGTACACGCCTTCCAGAGTGCCTTGTGGGAGTACACGATCGACACGTTTACGACGTACGGCGCTCCGATTGGGCCGCTCCAAGCTCTTAACCAATCGGAGAGGCAAACGCGGTTAACGTTTCGATACGCGGTTAACGTAAAAACAACTCGCACTCAGTACACTGTTTCTGCAAAAAGAAATTCTGCGCAGACAATTATTTGAAGTTCAGAGCGTAAATATTTCAACTGTACCTACTGTACATAACTAACATATTTAAAGAAGTCCTGAAGTTAGGAAACATGCAACTGCCTTGGATTTTATAGTTGGAGAATTTTGAATAAACGCGGATGGTCTGGATTTTTTGCCTCAAATTGAGAAAACGTGGGACTTTATTGTGGGTGTTTTGGCCCAAGTTATTTTTGGCGCTTAAGGCCGTGTCCTAACTAATGTGTAAATTTTATGAGGTGAACCCGAATGAGTCGTGTCTGCAGGCTTTCGAATCAATTCTTTATTATCGCGTATTCGTGTTACTTACACTTATTCTTTGTTTCTTAACCTCGTAAGGCCCAACCTAAATTTAGGTCGATATACATTACGACCCAATGTACTAAAAATAGTCTCTAGTAGTTGCGGCCCAGGATATTTTTCTTTCTTACTTCTTTCTTCTTTAATGCTTTTGGCTAAATTCTATGCGGTATTTCCTATACCTAAAGTTAACTAGCTATTTAATGTAAAAAATATATTGAAAAAAAAAGACATGGTTTTTTTTTTTTTTTTTTTAGGTGGGAAAATCATCTTATGACAAATCCCGCTCTTGGGCGGAGCGAGAAATAGTGTCAGACTTTTACTGACTAAAAACATGGTAAATTTTTTATTTAAACCAAAAATTGTTTAAATATCATGTCATAATTTTAGGTCGCTGTGCTATAATTTTATGATTTTAAACAGTATCTTGGGGGGAAATGTCTAAATATTTTTTTCATGGGCCTTACGAGGTCAGGACATGGACAATTTTTAATACCCATCTTAATTAACAGTGTAAGTTTAAGATCTGTAATATATAATCTTATTTCGGAGAAGTTTATGTAACTACTTGAGGCATTACTTAAAATTTATTTTAAATTATTTGATGGTTTAAAACTAGTTTTAAGTAATTCTCATTAACTAATTATAATATACCAAATTGCAATAAGTTATACAATAATTATTATAATTAATAGTTTAAGCACTGAGTTGTTTAGATAGGACCTTTTGTTCCGTCAATAGCTACTTATTTTGTAGTTAAACAGCAATCGATAAATGTATTTGCATCAATGTATATTAATAAATTGTACAAAATAAAATGATAATTACTAATTTTGTTCTTTTAATTAAGACCTCTTTTAAACAATGAAGATCCTTCTAGCCTAGCAACTTCCACGACCAACCCTCACACACGATCTAGACTCCTCTCACACACGATCTAGACTCCCTTCACACATGATCTAGACTCCGCTCAGTACACGGATCTAGACTCCCCTCACACATGATCTAGACTCCGCTCAGTACACAGATCTAGACTTCGCCCACACACGATCTAGACTCCGCTCACACCCGATCTAGACTCCCCTCACTTACGATCTAGACTCCCCTCACACATGATCTAGACTCCGCTCAGTACACGGATCTAGACTCCCCTCACACATGATCTAGACTCCGCTCAGTACACGGATCTAGACTCCCCTCACACATGATCTAGACTCCGCTCAGTACACGGATCTAGACTCCCCTCACACATGATCTAGACTCCGCTCAGTACACAGATCTAGACTTCGCCCACACACGATCTAGACTCCGCTCACACCCGATCTAGACTCCCCTCACTTACGATCTAGACTCCCCTCACACATGATCTAGACTCCGCTCAGTACACGGATCTAGACTCCCCTCACACATGATCTAGACTCCGCTCAGTACACGGATCTAGACTCCCCTCACACATGATCTAGACTCCGCTCAGTACACGGATCTAGACTCCCCTCACACATGATCTAGACTCCGCTCAGTACACGGATCTAGACTCCCCTCACACATGATCTAGACTCCGCTCAGTACACAGATCTAGACTTCGCCCACACACGATCTAGACTCCGCTCACACCCGATCTAGACTCCCCTCACACATGATCTAGACTCCGCTCAGTACACGGGTCTAGACTCCCCTCACACATGATCTAGACTCCGCTCACACATGATCTAGACTCCGCTCAGTACACGGGTCTAGACTCCCCTCACACATGATCTAGACTCCGCTCACACCCGATCTAGACTCCCCTCACTTACGATCTAGACTCCCCTCACACATGATCTAGACTCCGCTCAGTACACGGGTCTAGACTCCCCTCACACATGATCTAGACTCCGCTCACACCCGATCTAGACTCCCCTCACTTACGATCTAGACTCCCCTCACACATGATCTAGACTCCGCTCAGTACACGGGTCTAGACTCCGCCCACACACGATCTAGACTCCGCTCACACCCGATCTAGACTCCCCTCACACATGATCTAGACTCCGCTCAGTACACGGATCTAGACTCCGCCCACACATGATCTAGACTCCGCTCAGTACAGGGATCTAGACTCCGCCCACACATGATCTAGACTCCGCTCAGTCCAGGGATCTAGACTCCGCCCACACACGATCTAGACTCCGCTCACACCCGATCTAGACTCCCCTCACACATGATCTAGACTCCGCTCAGTACACGGATCTAGACTCCGCCCACACATGATCTAGACTCCGCTCAGTACAGGGATCTAGACTCCGCCCACACACGATCTAGACTCCGCTCACACCCGATCTAGACTCCCCTCACACATGATCTAGACTCCGCTCAGTACACGGATCTAGACTCCGCTCACACCCGATATAGACTCCACTTAGTACACGGATCTAGACTCCGCCCACACACGATCTAGACTCCGCTCACACCCAATCTAGACTCCCCTCACACATGATCTAGACTCCGCCCACACACGATCTAGACTCCGCTCACACCCGATCTAGACTCCCCTCACACATGATCTAGACTCCGCTCAGTACACGGATCTAGACTCCGCCCACACACAATCTAGACTCCGCCCACACACGATCTAGACTCCCCTCACACACGATCTAGACACCCCACATACATGATCTAGCCTCCCCTTCCACATGATCTAGACACCCCTCAGGCCCTCTCACATGATCTAGTTATTTATTTTATTTATTTATTTTATTTCTCACATTTTAGGAAAACTAATAACAACATAATGACAATGGTAAATAAATAAATTGCTAATTACAAGCTTCCACATATATAAAGACAAAAAAATATATTTAAAGTTGGTCCCACAATACCTTAAACTGTTAGTAATTTAATTTAAACAAACAATAATAATATAAATTTCAGGTGCAAATAGGTGCTACTTGCTCAACAAAATGGCTTTGCTAAGAGCTTCCTAACTGTGCTCGCGTTGGTGCAAAATAGGTCAAAGCCAGATTCACATGAAATCCTGTTAAAACTGCGACTGGCTCTTAGAAAAAATGCATTACGACTATAATTAGTGTTTGCACCAGGTAGTTACACCTCACACTCGGTCGAGACACCGATCAAACACGATCTAGACACCGATCAAACACGATCTAGACTCCCCTCACACATGATCTAGACTCCCCACACACACGGTCTTGACACCCCACATAAATGATCTAGACTCCCTCACACACGATCAAGGCACCTTTCACACACGATCTAGACACCCCTCAGGCCCTCACACACAATCTCGACAGTCACTCACGATATAGAACATTAATTAAACACGTAGAGATCATTCACATAAGGTACTACTCGTCACATACGGCCTAGTTCCCCCTAATCTACTTCTACCCCAGACATTATTTTCGAACTAGATGCCAAGTGTAAAGGAGCTCCACATCGCTAAAAGTGGTGAAGGAATCGACCAACTCAAACACCATAGCTTATTCTGCCCTACAGAAGAAGCGCTTGTCGGATAGCGCGGCACGCTGACATGGACGGACTTATTTCATCGCCGCAATACTGGCTGTTTTAGAATCGTAGCTTGGTGGTACTTGGAAGAAAATCGAATGTTGTTGAATCAAAAGTTAGGTAGGCCTTTGATATACAATAATGCGTCAAGCCGGCAGACCGCGGTAACCAGTATTCTTTCGAACAAACCAGCAGTCCATCTTTTACCGACCCGGACGGGACACTGAATGGAACTAATGGGTGGGCGAAAATAACGTAATATTTTTAGTCAGCGATCACCGACATAGATTAAATAAATACTTATACAAACACGTCGGGCGTTTATTAAAACACGCTAAACATTTACTACACGGAAGTGAGGCGGCTGAGACAACATTCTATAATGTTAAAAAGAAAATAACGCGTAATTTACGCAGGAAACTAAATAATTTAATGAAAATATTTTTTTACTGGGCCAGGAAGACAGAATATAGTTATGTACCTACCTATATTGTACTGTATACTTGTAACACTACTCTCTTACAATATTATACTCATCTAAGGCTGACGCTCCAACGGTTCCAGATTGTTTGACTATGCTATTGGTACATTGAAGAGTAAGTATATAATTATTGCCATATCAAACCGACTACAGGAGGCTGTATGACCTAAGTAAACTGTATACGCGCCGTCTGGCGACGAAAACCGTCATCTATACTCTTTAACATAAGCGAACGCTAGGCCCTGCCCTCTGATCTTGATGGGGTCGAAATGATCTGGAATGTCAATATTTTAGTGAAAGATGAAGCGTTGGAAGGCTGACCTGGTGAGGGTCGCGGGAATCCGATGGATTCGAGACACACAGAACCGGTCGTTGTGATGTCGTGGGTGGCCTATGTCCAAAAATGGACGAATTATGGCTGATAAAGACTGCCTAGCTAGTGTAATGGTTGGCAATCAACTCTAGGTTCGATGCCTAGATTACCCAAACAGTTGCTGCATTATCTTTCGTGTCTGTATTTAATCAAGGTTGAAATGATTTCTTTACCACAGAACTGTATGATAATTAGGATTGGTTTAATTGTAACCTGCAGATGAGTTAAACGCTGGCAAAGCGCCAGGAGTAAACAATGTTGATGCACGCTCATTACTACGCTTGCGCTAAGACTGGATTCACTGTGTCCTTTCTTTTTTAAGTAGTTACTTATAATAGCAGCATAATATAATACAATATTCCCAATCAAATTTTGATCATAGTGGCCAATTTTAACGGAGACTCGTCAGGTGACGAGGAAGATAAACGTATAATACACAAGTGTGTGCGCAAACATATTTTGTATTCTATTCTTTAATTCTCATAGTCTGATAGTATACTGAAAGTCTGGAACACTTTGCGACGGATGTAAAATCTACAAGTCATGATAATAGACCCGTGATACTGAATGAATCAGAATGTTGGGCTGTGACAAAGGCGGATGAAAAAAAGATTGCATGTAACGGGATGAGAATGTTGAGATGGATGTGTCGAGTGACCAGAATGGATAAATAAGTAAAATAGAGGAAGCTTGTAACTGACGTCAGTGACTGAAAAGTTGAAAGGAAATCGATTATCTTGGTATGGTCATGTGAAAAAGAGGGAGGAAACGTATGTTAATAAAAAAAGTTATGATTTTATGAATATACATGTGGATGGATGGAGAGAGAGAGAGAGGGTAGACAAAGAAAATATGTATGGATTGTGTGAGGATTGTTATGGAAGAAAAGGGAGTGACAGGATAGAATGGAAGGAAAAACGCGTTGCACCGACCCCAAGTAATATGAAACAAGGGCAGAAAGATGATGATGAGTCTGATGGAACGGCAATCCGATACGACGGGAGAGCGATTAGGTTACATAACCTTCTGCTCCTCCTGCTCCGGGTGCTTTCCGAGGCTTGGGGTGTCACACCACCAACTTCCAAACACCGGGTAGATTCAAAGTAATTTCTAATATTTTGTATGGGAAATCCGATGGCATTTTTTGCCAGACTTAGGATCCACGCTCAGCATATGCTCTTGCGACCATGAGGACAACGAGGAAGTAGCAGCATCACCAGATAGAGGTAAAATTCTTATTGTGGGGATAAATTAACTCCTCTCTGTGACAGGGAATAAGACCATATATTTTTTTGTAGACCCCAAGGCCAAGTGCGTATTGGTGGATACCTTCTGTTAGGTAGCCACGTACGATAATAGGTGTGGATTGACCGCCACAAGGTAAGCCGCTGGATGAGAGTATTGCAGAAGCTTCGCTATCGCTTTCCGTCAGGTGAGACAGTGATCAAGCTTGAGCCTATCAATAGTAAAAAAATAAAGTATTAACGAGAAAAATCTGAAAGAGGCTATTTTGAGTAGTGAGTGACTTCTTGACGGAAATGATTCAGGTTCAAGTATTACGTAAGTAATTAGCTTTTTTGCAGTTAATATCTCCTCCCTCCCCTTCGTCAGCAAAAGTAAGCAAGATCTCACCCAACGCTCCCCCCCCATGCTTACGTAAACATTGGCCCTTGCATTTGTCAATGTGTTGGTTGTGTTATTAATTTATGAGTAGTAGAAGTCAAGAAATAAGGAAAAGGCTTGAAATGAAGGAAATAAAACAGGTCATTTAAAATTTTGGACGCATCAATTTTATTTATTCAAATTAACAGTCCTCAGCTCATGACACAGGAATCCATAACTCTGACATTGGATGTTTGCTGCTTAGTGATGTGTGTCTGCTCACTTTCTTGTGAGTTTTGGAACATAGACATAGGTAAAAAAACCTAAAAAAAAAATAAAAATATCCCATCCCCCATGTAATCTAAAATAAGCAAAGCAAAGCCCCCCTCCCCCCCGGTAATGCTTACGTAATACTTGAATGGCCTCTAACTTCGAGAGCTAATCCGTAAGAAGTTGGCAGTAGTATCATCACAGCGTTAATGTTTTCTATTTGTCTATTTGGACTAGTTGTTTGACTATATTAGGGTAGGTATGTAGTTTATTTATTTGAGTATGTATTTTATAGTTTTAATCATTTTAACCCCTCGCAGCGGTAATGCCTGTCTTTGAGAAGTGACTACAGAGGCGTCACGGCATCCTCTCTTTGTGCAGGACTCACCGTATGTGGGTGTTTCAGAAGGTATCTGTATCGAATTCAGCGGGAAGCAGCACTCGGGTTTCACCATTGTGGGGATCGACCGGAGAATACGATGGAGCATACGGTGGAAGTCAGTCCCGCTTGGTCGGAGCACCGGCGCCGCCGTGTCCTCATGGAGGCGATTGGTAGAGAAATTGTCAACCAGTAGCCTCCTTCAGTGAAGCACTACGATCGAAGAAGGTAGCTGAAACTATGAGGGATAGGATATCCTGACTCCTCAGCTGTCGGTGCAAGTAACGCTCCGGGTGTTTCAACAGCCGTAGGGCGGTTCCCAGCCATCGCAAACACGGGATTGCGGTGGTGCCGTCCGGCCGTCTGAATCGATGGCGCGTAGTATTCTACGCGTGACTCAAAGAGATGTCAGCAAATGGATAGGGCTCTCTAGGGCCGATGTCTGCTAGGGCTGCGAGATTGTTCGAAAGAGTTACCTCCCGTAACTATTTTCGCCTCAATAATGTCTCTGAAGAGTTTTAGCAGTTAGACAGCTTTGGTAGAGGTAAACAAAGGAGCATAATCGGGACACCGACCTTCAGCTGGATAACGTTCACTAATAGTGCAGAGCCTTAAGTGAATCCAAAAACTACCATCATCATCAACTATCCTCCATAACAGTACTTATGAAGAATTTGCGATCTGAGAGCATGCTTGCATTCATTGTTGCAGCTTGATCATTTTGGGCGATAGAATTACTTGTTCATTTACCTAGAATTTTTTGGTGTGTATTTAACTGAAGTCCCCGTATATCAGACAAATGTTTTTTCCTTGGGAACTACCCTATGAAGAGTCTCCAAGTTTTTAATGAATTTCGGCGAAATCTTGACCGCGTGTCTTCCCGTCCAATCGAACTCGCATATTGATGGCCAAACCGAGAAATTACTGACGCCGATTGCCTCTATGACGACACGGCGGTTCACCCAAGCTGGATAGACCTCCACCACATGCTACACCGGGTCCTCCGGGCGATTCACAAAATGGTAATATCTGGGTCCAACCGAATCCGGAACAGAAACCGTTCGAAACACCCACAACAGTCCTGAGCTTGTGTATCCATAAAACAATGCAATTACAGTAAACAAATGTAGCAGCCGATTAGTGTTATCCCTGAGACTGGCCTCCCTCAGAGGGTTGTTCGAGTGTTGGGCACTACTCAGTGCAAGGAGGTAGCATCCAGAAGTCGACGTAAGTCTGCAAGGAATCTGAGATACATCATACGTTGTCGAACTGTGATCAGAAAAACACACACAGAGGAATGGCAGGCGGTCACCCCCATCTGCAAAGCCGTAATGCTAGCCAAGGAGGAGGCCGCACGCGTGAGGGAACAACGCTGAGCCGAGATTCCAACCCCGACTACCAGCCACGGAAGATGCGGGCTTGCGGACGTCGAGCAATGGGCAACTGAAACTCAAAGAGATGTTGCAAAAGGCAACTGAAAGACACAGGTGTGGTTTTAGTCAGTAAAAGATTGACACGCCCTCTCGCCCCAACCAGAGCGGAAAAAGTCGTTGGATGATTTCCACCTTAAAAAAAAGAAAAAAAAGGTACCTTCATCATCATTATCATTTCAGCCGAAAGACGTCCACTGTTGGACAAAGGCCTCCCCAAGTGTCGCCGTAATGACCGGTTCATCCATCGGATTCCCGCGACCCTCACCAGGTCATCAGTCCACCTGGGTGCCTTCCAACGCAAGGTAGGTACCATAAAATATAACCCCTTCCGAAAATTTGGCCGAGTTATTTTAAAGTCAATAATTAAATACCTACAGGTACCTATTTACTTTTATCGCCTTTGGTTGGTATCCCTTGAATGATAACGTTCAATTAGCTTGTTACAACCTGGTCATTCTTTCGCCATTCAGAAAATTACGTAAAATACACAATGACATCTATTAAATTAAAAATGAAGTTCAACTGTCATTGTCATCATTATTTCTGCTTTGAGACTTTAGATGGCTTTGCGAGTACCTGAATTGTGTATTTATTGTCATTTTTGAAACTTTACACTCATATCTTTCGATATAGTCAACCGATTGCGATGAAACAAAGCATAAGTAATATATCAAGTTACTAATTTGAATGTATAAAAGTTATCTACATCGATTTCTAACATTTTGCGTGTTACGCACACAACTAAAAACTTGTACAGATATATTATATGTGCAGATATTAAAAAAAAAGTAAGAATGCAAAAATATATAAAAAAAATATTATTTACGGTGAAAAAATTAAAATTAAAATTTCTCCTAAGAGAGCCCCGGGGTTAGAAACACCTTTAAATTACATGAGAGTCTAGATACGAAACCTCTGCGCTACAGTCTCCGATGAATATTTAATAAAATACACGTTCTTATATAAACGTTATAATTGACTGGTTGGCTCGTTATTGATGATAGCGTGATGATTTTCGTTTCAGAAGTTAAATTTGCAGCTAAATGGAATAATGTAACATTAAAGTGCGTGATTTTACTCGCCACTTTGATTTTATTATGTGTTTTGATTAGTTTTTACAAAATATTTAGAAGATATCGAATATAAATGTCAATTTTTTTTTCGAAAAAATGGTAAAAGTTATTTTATTACAAAAAATAAGATAATGTCAATTTTTTTTAACTATAGCTGGGGATCGAAGTCGCGGCAAATGTCGTTCAATAAATTAAAAATGAAGTTCAACTGTCATTGTCATCATTATTTCTACTTTGAGACTTTAGATGGCGTTGCGAGTACATTTTGGATTATTGCTCAACCCCCCCCCCCCCCCCCCACAGCAAATAGCGTGATAATTTATAGCCTTTTTTCCTTTTTTTCCTTTCTCAAAATCTCTCTTCTCAAATTTCTTCAAAATCGGTTTAGCCAAGCCTGAAAGCGTAACAGACAGACAGAGTTACTATCGCACTTATAATATGTATGGAATATGTATGGAAGTATGGATTTATGGGTGCGCCCTTAGAATTAGTCAAGTGACTTAGAAAAAGCTCTACCTGTGAACATGTCATTGCTTCCTATAGCATCCGTAGTAGCGAAGTGACAGCCATAAATAATACCACCTTTATAACCGACATTAGTGAACACCCGAAACGCTGTGCTCTGTAAACATCTTAACGTCAGTTGTAACGATTTAAAACTAAACGGGACATTAAATTTCAGCCGATTAAAAATATGCCGATGTCGTTCATGTGCGGATACTAGAATGACAGCGGCATTATAAATATAATCTACATATATAAAAAGAGAAACTGACTGACTGACATATCAACTGAATTTTTGCACAAGGTTTCCTTTTATGACGCAGGCGAGCACTAAGAGAAGATTTTTCGAAATTCACTCCTTACGGGATGAAACGACATCCGGTATAGCAGTCAGGGCCACTAACCACGAACTAAATAGCATAGTAGGTATAGCATATTCGGCCTTATAATGTTCCCGTTGGGTCTCAGGCTTCCTTTCTAGGAGAGGGAATAGGCCGTAATCAACCACGCGGGCCCAGTGCGGGTTGATGGATGTCACATGTCTTCGAATTTTTGATTCAAGGACGTGCCGGTTTCCTCATCATGTTTTCCTTTACCGTTTTGAGAGCAGTGGTGATGAAATAAATTACACAACGTAATGTGCGCCTGGCTGGGTTTGAACCTGCGACCTACAACTTCTAAGTCGGGGCCGTTATTACTCGGCCAGCACTGCTTTACTAACTAAATAAAGTGGATCAATTATATCTAATATAGACCTGCGCTGCGTGTCGCGGGTTCATTTCCCGTATGGAACAAATATTTGTGTGGTTTACAGATATATGTTCCAGGTCTGCATGTCTTGTGTAAGTGTGTTTATATTGTTTGTGAACGCATACGCAATACGGGAGTTATTACTATAATAGTGTGGATCAACGTTTTATAAAAAAAAATATAGGTACTTAATAGACGTAATTAATTGAAGATGGTTAGGTAAATGCTTCTTCTTGCGGGGTTTGGACTTTTTTTATAGTATTATATAAACAGTAATAATAGCAGTACTTAGTTAAAAAAATGAAATAAAGACAAGTTCATTTCAAAATAAGTATATTAACAATTTAGAGTACTACTTAATAAAATGAAAAACAAATACGTAATTGAATAAAATTATGTTTTAGATTCTTTTCTAGAAAAAAGTTTGAATGACCGGCGACTGATCACGTGACATTTATAACGCACGTCAATCTTAGATAGGTGGCCGCGGCTGCCCCCTTCTGTAAAACAGTAATGCTAGCAGTAGTATACTCGTAGAACCTGAGATATTTGCACGCTAAGAGAAATGGCAGACATGTCGTGAGCCACTTTTATTTAAGATCTTGCATGCATGTATTATTTTAATTCTGTATGCATACACATGTTTGAGCAAATAAAATTTCTTATTGTTATTCTATTCTAGCGAAGGAGGCGGCCGCACGCATGAGGAACTGATGAACAGACGTCCTCACCGCCGGGACCCCGACCCCGAATCCTAACCACCGTAGGCGTGGGCTTGCGGTCGACGAGCTCGCCGTCTGGCCCCCCGGTAACTGTCCGGACCAAGCTCGAGCCCTCGACGGCTCATAGTATTCCACGCGCGCCTCAGAGAGATGCCAGCAAAACCGTAGAGGCCACGTAGAGCCGAGGTCTACTGGGCCATGGGTTGACATCTGAAAGGGAAATCTAACGCAAAAGGCTACTGAAGAATAATAGGTATGATTTTAGTCAATAAAAGTCTAACACGCCCACTTCCACTCCGCCCTAGAGCGCGAGCAGTTGCCACATCAAAGAAAAAAAATCAATTATATACAAGTTTTCAAACAATTGTTGACATTGTTAAAGTGTAATTGTCCAGAACCCAAGGTTGCCATTGAGTGAAGGCGTGCCTGATACTCTTTACCAGTTAGCATAGCACAATATAGCATAGTCAGCCTTTTAATGTTCCCACTGCTGGGAATCAGGCCTCCTCTCTAGGACAGGGAATGGGCCGTAATCCATCACGCAGGCCCAGGGCGGGTTGGTGAATGTCACATGTCTTCGAATTTTGGTTCTAGGAAATGCCGGTTTCCTCACGATGTTTTCCTTCACCGTTTTGAGAGCAGTGATGAAATGGCGACAGGTCACGGGCACAACTTGTGACCCACGGATGCCCCTCAAGTTGAAGGGTAAAATCTACAAGTCCGTGATAAGACCTGTCATACTGTATGGATCAGAATGTTGGGCTGTGAAAAAGACGGATGAAAAAAGATTGCACGTAGCGGAGATGAGAATGTTAAGATGGATGTGTGGTGTGACGAGAATGGATAAAGTGAGAAATGAGTATATTAGGGGAAGTTTGAAAGTGGCGCCAGTGACTGAAAAATTGAAAGGGAATCGTTTGTCTTGGTATGGTCATATGAAGAGGAGGGATGAAGCGCATGTTACTAAAAGAGTTATGAGTTTACATGTGGATGGATGGAGAGGGAGAGGGAGACCAAAGAAAAGATGGATGGATTGTGTGAAGAGTGATATGAAAGAAAAGGAAGTTAATGATAGCATGACGAGTGACAGGGCAGAATGGAAGAAAAAAACATATTGCGCCGACCCCAAATAACACGGGACAAGGGCAGGAAGATGATGATGTTTTGAGAGCAGTGATGATGAAATAAATTACACAAAGTAACGCGCCTGGCTGGGTTTGAACCCGCGACCTACAACTCGTAAGTCGGGGCTGTTATCACTCAGCCATCACTGCTCTTTACCAGTTAGTCGGTTATAATCCTTTGGGGCGTCTCTCTTATAGATTTGTCATGTGTCTGTCTGTCCGTCCGTATGTCACAGCCATTTTTTCCGAAACTATAAGAGCTATACTGTTGAAAACTGGAAGTAGATAGATGTATTCTGTGAACCGCATTAAGATTTTCACAAAAAATAGAAAAAAAAAATTGGGGTTTCCCCATACTTAGAACTGAAACTGAATTTTTTTTTTTCTTCCAACTCATACGTGTGGGGTATCTATGGATAGGTCTTCAAAAATGATATTGAGGTTTCTAATATCATTTTTTTATATACTGAATAGTTTGCGCGAGAGACACTTCCAAAGTGGTAAAATGGGTGTCCCCCCCTCGTAACTTCTAAAATAAGAGAATGATAAAACTAAAACAAATATATGATGTACATTACCTTATAAACTTCCACCAAAAATTAGTTTGAACGAGATCTAGTTAGTAGTTTTTTTTTAATACGTCATAAATCGTAAACCGCAACTTACCTTTTAAGTTTGTACGGAACCCTCAGTGCGCGAGTCCGACTCGCACTTGCCCAGTTTTTTATACTTACTTGAAGAAAAGAAATTCAGAATTTTTATTATTAATATTTATTTTAAAAAATCATATTATGTTTTCGTAAATTATTGTTAGTAAGACAAAACTTTCTTAGTAACATTATTCACTAAAATGAAACTAATTTAAATACTTATTATATAATTGTGCCCGCGTCCCATTGCACCATACCTGCAGCTGTGCATACGAGTCCAGTGCCCCAGGAAGGGGCAATCCGGCTTATTAGCTAACAACCTTAAAATGCTGTTGGTGCTCCCCCGAATCCCTTGCATCAGGGATGCTTCTCTCTTCTTTTTGCATAATAGCTGCTACAGAACCAGTTAAGCATGATTTTTTTAGCAGAATGTCAAGTGTCAAAAAATAAACATGTGACAACGACTTTCTACTATATTATTTGACCTTTCAAACGTTTTTCTGCTTTATAAATTATCAAAGAAATCGAACTTGTATAAACCGAAACAAAAATGCTAAAAAACGTGAAAAATTGTTTCGCACTAAGACTCAGGAAGATGACGTAATTTACGAGTATGTTTAAAAATTGATTGTTGGTTTAAAAAAAACAACTTAAAATCAGTAAGTTTTTTAAACTTTATATATACAGTAGGTAGTGGGACACGGGCATACTTAATGCAACAAGGTATTATCTAATAGTCAACCTTAGAGTTGAGACAATCGGTCAAGTACGAGTCAAGCGCACCAAAGGTACCGTACAAGCTTACATAGTAAATAAATCGTTTCCACATTTTTCTGAATCCAAAAAAAAGTTATTTATTAGTGAAGTAACTAAAAACTTTCAGTTTTCAGACTTTTTCCCCTACTTTGCTATGAGACCTTGCTTCTTGCCAAATTTTATGGATTTTAAGGTGGATGGATTTCCTTACGAACAAAAACACAAAAAATGCGCTATATACGGTGCATAAACGGTAAGCTTGATGTCTTCAGATTGCGTTGACTTACAAGTTTGATTTTTTCACTGCTCCAAGAGATAGCAGACCTGACTATTGATATTATTTGGAGCTTAATACTTTCAGCGTCTTGACAGACGAACGGACAGACAGCAAAATGATTCTATAAGGGTTTCGATTTTGCCAACTGAGGTCCGGAATCCTAAAAAGACTACTATTTATTGTGCGAACCTACCAAAGGGGCGCACAATGTTGAAGTGCAGCCATAACGTTGTTAATAGTACCTCCCTCTTCCTCCCACGTAATTGGTTTCACATTGGCAAGCTTGTCTATGAGTGTTCCGTTAATAGATCAAACGATTCTTTGTTTTTGAACTGCAGGAAAGCTACCGTAATTTAGTAATAGTTGCCTCCGGGAAAAAGGTATATAAAGACTAAAAAAGCAACGCCTAAATATCTTTACAGAAATTCCCTTACAAGAAGTTTCTGTATTTTATATGCCTCCATGTTAGGGCCTCCAAACTACAGGGGCCTCGACCCCGACGTACGTAAAAATTTGTAACATGTTTTCCACAACATACAACTTTCTTATCGATGAGAGGTGTATAGTTATGTTATTAATAACAACAATGCTCCAATTAACGAGTTCATCGGTCTGACATGATGATTCTGTTAATCTGGTCATCTTTGTCGAGGTCTATCGCGTCTCCGTCTTACTGTCTCTGTGAGAGTGTGAAATGGCGACCGCGATTGTCGCAATCCAGTGCTGGGCACGCCATAATTATGGCGGTAAGAAAGACTTCACGGCGTCCTCATCTTCCGCATGACGCCGGTTTTCACCGAGCAAGGTGAGTTCGGGAAGTTCCTGCACTAGATTCGTGCGCAAGTAACGCCCGGGTGTACTGGGAGCATACGGTAGACATGTGCCCGCTTGGACAGAGCACCACCGTGTCCTCGTGCGTACGGCAGTAACGATCTCTCGCGCCGGGCCTTGGTACAGGCCATGGACCGCCACTCACGCTATGCCACTCTCAAGCGGTCCCCTCCTTCTGCGAAGCAGTAATGCTAGCAAAAGAGGAGGCTGTACGTGCACGCGCGAGGGAACGGCCCTCACGCCTCAGCCGCCGGAATCCCGATCCCGATTTTGAGCCACCGTAGGCGAGGACTTGTGGGCGGCGAGCAATGGGTAGCTCGCCGTCCAACCGTCTAGTAACCGACCGGACTGAGCCCAAGTAGTCGATGGCGCGTACTGTTCCATGCGCGCAAACCGTAGGGGCCCAGCAGGGTCGAAGCCTACTGGGGCCAAAGGTTTGTTTCTGAAAGGAAAACTCGACCCTGGTATGAAACGGTAACGAAGGAACAGGAGTGGGTTTTTAGTCAGCAAAAGTCTAACACATCCTCCCGCTCCGCCAAAGTGCGGGGGATGACATTGGATGATTTTCCTTCCTAAAAAAAAGCTTTATAATATTGTATTCGTCTAATTCAGTTGTTTTTAGTCAGGATCGAACTTGTGATCTGTACGGACCGCAGAGAGTCAACCGCTCTGAATTTAAAGTACGAAGAGCTGTGTGTTAACTTTTTCATTTTCTTATAGTGCACACAAATGCTTGAAACTTAGGTATAGGCATGTGTGTAAAAGTGAATAAATCTAACTTTAATGAAATATTTCACGAGTAACGGTGGTTTTGCCAACACGAAGCTTTAACCTATCATTCAGTAAATTTCACTCATTTACAAGTTTAAACTAATCACCTGTCTTGCTCGCTGACACTTAATCTCTGTTTTACATTGAGGCCTTCGACAAATGTCGTCATCCGTCAATCAGTTAATCTGGAGAAAACATTGACGACTAAATTACATGCATATAAATTCCACATGATTAATACGCTGAAACATTTGGGCGCAAGTGGCAGTGATGCCGTTGGCCTACCGCCACACTCAGTCGCGGTGAGGAAGCCGGTGTAAACAGGGCTATTTGCACAACTTGATCTTGGCCAGATCTTGACCTATTAACACGCAACCACGCAGTGGATGTCAGTGAGTGTCGCTCCGGATATTTATAGATTGGGGCGCTGAAGCGTTTTTGTTTCGAGTTCGCGCGCAATCGGGGGACGGACGAAGTACGGACGCGTCGCGTCGGATGTAAAATGTCCGCGAGAGGGATCAGACGGAAGAAGTCGTCGCTGTCCGAAGTCAAAGTTGCCGTGATCGGCGCGCCATCTGTCGGCAAGAGCGGTACGTGCAGTGGACTGTTGTTTATTATTCAAAAATGCAGTGTTGTTTTTGTGTATTTTTTACTATTTTGCAAAAAAATTATACAGGATTAATATAAAGTTTTTTTTTTTAAATTCAATTAAATTTTATTTGCACGGTTGAAGTGATTCTTACACGTTTCTCGTTTTTAAATATAAAAATAAAAGGAAATGCGTAGGTATGACTTAGTTTTATAACACCATTGCAAAAAAAAAAACGTTGATATAGTAAGTGTTTTTGTCTCAAGGTTTTGAATATTTTCAGATCGTAAATGTTCAATAAACGTGAGGGATCGATGAGTAATAAAAAAGCTGAATTTATCATTGCCTGATATTATACAAGATGTTATGCTAAACATTAGCAGACACAGCGGATATAAAAAATATAATAAACTATTTTTGGCTGTTGCGATTTACCAACTTTTAATTCAGATAACATTCTGTTCATATTCATTTATTTTTACAAATGTTTAACATAGTGGTTTATATCTAAGTACAATAATAATGAACCCTGTTAGGGTAAGTTAAAGTCAATTCATTTATTCGCATAATATGGGTAGATAGGTATATGTGGTGCATGAATGTTACATTTTACAATATAACACTAAAGATCCTCATATTCACCATTTCTGGTATGCGAAACTTAAAATAATAATTAAAAGGAATGGTTAGGTACCTATACATACTCTTAACATTTAATTACTTGAAATCATAAAGCACTTATTTTTAAATTAATTAGATCTAAAGCACGAATCTCAAAACGGTGAAGGAAAACCTCGTGAGGAAACCGGCATGTCCTAGAACCAAAAATTCGAAGACATGTGATATCCATCAACCCGCACTGGGCCCACGAGGTGGATTACGGCCCATTCCCTCTTATAGAGAGGAGGCCTGAGTCCCAAAAGTGGTAACATTATGAGGCCGACTATGCTCTGCTATGCCATGCACGAATATTGTGGCAAACAAAAGTAAATAATTTCAGATCTAATTATCAAGTTATTGAAACCCAATAAGTTTCTCAATTACTTGTTTAAAAGAAATGTCATAGCCGGAAATAGTTTTAATATTGATGTTAATAAAACCAATGTTCAACAATAGGTAGTGGAGAGAATTAAACCTGGCTATTTCATGAGCTTAATTGTTACGCTCAAACGTCTTCAGAGGCTAAAACTAAACATTAAACTTTCGTGACATTTCCAAAATTTGCCTTGTTATACATTGGCCTATTTTCTCATGAAAGCGAGAAAAGCGAATACTATGGAGCTGAACTTGTTTAACTGTTAACAATTATACAGAGGTAAAATCACATCTAACGACAAAGTTTGGGGTCAAAAGTTTAAAGCCAGCGAGAAATTGTTCCTTTGAACTCATTAATCACTATTGCTACCGAGAGGTTATTGACACTTGACCATTTTTTTTAAGGTGGCAAATCTAATGACTTCTCGCGCTTTAGGGTGGAGCGGGAGGCCATGTCAGTCTTCTACCGACTAAATTCACACCTGTATTCCTTCAGTTGCCCTTTGCGTAGGACCAAGATTAACCCTTTCAGAAGTCAACCCATGGCTCCAGTAGGTTTCGGCCCTGCTGGGCCCCTACGGTTTTCTGAGACACGCGCATCCGGATGGTTACCGGACGGCCGGGCGGCGACCTACCCATTGTTTGTCGTACGCAAACCCACGTAGGCGTGGGCTGGTAGTCGTGGTCGGGGTGTCTGCGGTGAAGATGTCCGTTCCCTCGCGCGTGCGGCCGTCTCCTTCGCTAGCATTACTGCTTCGCAGATGGAGGCAACCGTCACCCATTCCCCCTCGCTTCATACCCTGGCCTGTACCAGGGCCTGACGAGAAAGGTCGATACTGTGGTATCGAAAGAGATCGCATGAGTTTAAGTTAGCGAACTGGCACGTTAAATGTACCTGTAAGGATTTTGTATGTTCTAGAATAGGTTTGAAAATTGAATAGTTGTGTGTTGTGTGCGGAACGCTTCTTCCTGCTTGGCTGTCCATTTGAACGCGGCACCTTTCCTTAATAGTTTTATTAAGGGCAATACTATTTCTGCAAAATTACTAATGAATTTACAATAATAAGAAAACAAATCCAATACAGATTTTACAAAATGCCTTGTCCCGTCACTGGTACCTTTCAACTCTATTTCGTGCATATCAGAGCTAAGTGAAAATTTTATAAATTTAAACACAAAAAAAGGTGCAAAGATGGCCCTGACGATTCTTTTTTCGGGCATACTTTGTGAGTCCGGAGGCAATCGTTGTAATGTGATGTGATAATATTGAAATCCAGTAAAAATAGTCAATCAAGATAAAAGTATTATTTCAAATAAATAGTAAACATCCTGGTGTCGCACAAGAGTGCGACAATACTTAACCATACGTTGAGGATATAATGTCACTGACATTCAGCCTTTTCATACAATCCATCTGACGAGCTCCTTATTTTTGCGATGGACAGCGCGATTGACTGAAGGAGTCACCACAGTAAAGGCAACTGAAGGAACAGGGATCGTTTTTAGTCAGTACTGTAAAATTCTGGCACTCCCTCTAACTTCACCTACAACGGATAAAATTATTTGATTTCCCACTCTATACAAAAAACCTTAAAAAAAACCATATTTTTACCCCCGAAGGCTGTAATTTGTTCAGTGACTGTCTTCTTCCAACTTTTTATTTGAAATGGCAATTTTTTTTTTGGCAGTAGTGTCACTACATCATATAAACTAGAAGTGGACAAAAACCTTGAAACGTTGAGTGTCAAATTATCCGCCTAAACTGAGCATAAACGGCCTTACCTTTTTGTTGTGTGCTACTTAGGAATTTCATTTTTTGTATGCTGCTTGGGGTAGCAGACCCAAGTAGGTATTTGATATTAATCGTTCCTGAGAAAAAAGGTTCTTGACAAACTAGGCGGAAAGACGGACAACAAAGTGATCTTACAAGGATCCCGTTTTTGCCGACTTTTTTATTGAAGTCTTGGGCACGCCATAATTATGGCGGTAAGCCCCCTCTTTGAGGAGTTGTTGGAAAGACCTCACGGCGTCCTCATCTTCCACATGACGCAGGTACTCACCGAACATGGTCAGTTCGGGAAGTTCCTGCACCGGATTCATGCGGAAGTAACGTCCGGGTGTCACCACTGTGTGGACTGCCCGGAGAACACGGTGGAGCACACGGTAGAGGCACCGCCGTGTCTTCGTGGGGGAGATCGGCAGCAATGATCTCACGCGCCGGGCCACCTATAAAAAAAACGGCACCGAAGCCTATCTTAGTTACTTTCAAATATTTCGGCATGGATCACATTGGAACTGAATGAAGTATCTCCTCATTCCAGCACTCATTTGATGGCATATTAACTCAGTAGTTGACGTAGTGTACTATTGTTCGTATATTTAGAGTCATTAACGGGCATTAGAGAACCTGGCTCGTGTAAACACGCAAGAGTGACGCATAACCGGCACAGTTCCGCATTGCTGGGCAAATGTGACTGGAACTATGAGAGGAATTTGTGGAGCAGTTTTGGCCTAATGGTTACGGCCTCGACTTACCTTGTAGGACGTAGCCTCGAACTCAGGCAGGTACATTAATTTTTTTGTAATTTATTTCATTACCCTTGCTCTCAAAACGGTGAAGGAAAACATCGTGATGAAACCAACATGTTCTAGAATTAAACATTTGAAGACATGTGACATTCACCAACCCACACTGGAACAGGTGGTGGATTGCCTATTCCCTCTCTTAAAGAGGAGGCCTGAGGCCCAGCAATAGGATCATTACTAAAGCTATGTACGTATACGTTTTGGTTCCATATAATTTTCATTTCTTTAATTGAATAGTTAATACATTACAATGTTAAGACGAAGAAAGCGCCTGCGTTCGTCAGGAGTGTTACATCATCTATATATATAAAAGTAGAAACTGAATGACTGACATATCAACGCAGACGAAACTACGAGGACTAGGACCGTGAAATTTTGCGCAAGGTTTCCTTTTTGGATCGGATTGAATGGAAAAACCAAATTTCATGCGAGCGAAGCCGCTAGCAGAAGCTAGTTTCAAATAAAAGTTACTATGCTTAAATGAATTTATAGAGTTGAAATGAGAATACAGGATAAATCCCCTAAAAACTTCTCATGCCCTGTGGATTTTTTTTCATCGACTTTTTATTGTTTTATGAAAATAAGACCCAAATTTTACATTCAAATACAAATTAAAAAAATATATATAAGTCGTTGAACGTAGTCGTGAATATTAATTTTATTTAGATGTGTATTGTATTAGAGTACTTTTAAATTTAAAATTAGCGACATTAGCTATCTAGTTTTTTTTAAATTGACTCGCAAAGTGTTGGACTTAAATTAAAGCTATTCTTGTTATAGCTATTTACATGGCTATAAAAAAAAAAAACAAAAACGATCGGAGTCTTCCAACTTCCTCAAAAATTGTCTAGTTTATCCTCTTGCTAGTGATGTGCCACATGCCATAAAAATAATATAATTGCATTTTTAACATTTACTTCATAATTTTTACAAATCCTGTCCAAATTGTTGGCCTCTGTTGTAAATGCAGGTGGTAACGGCCCCGACTTACGAGTTTATAGGTCGCGGGTTCAAATCCAGCCAGGCGCATTACTTTTTGCAATTTATTTCAACACCACTGCTCTCAAAACGGTGAAGGAAAACATCGTGAGGAAACCGGCATGTCCTAGAACCAAAAATTCGAACACATGTGACCTTTACCAACCCGCAGTGGGCCCGCGTGGTGGATTACGGCCCATTCCCTCTCCTAGAGAGGAGGGCTAAGTCCCAACAGTGGGAACATTATAAGGCCGATTATGCTATACTATGCTAAGCTTGAACCCCAAGGAAGGACATATTCTACTTTTTATCTGGCTTCGACTTAGCGTCCGCAATAACCAACATATACACAGACGACGTCGGGGACTAAAGCTAGTGTAGGTAATATATTAACGTGTACGTATGGTAGATAATTATATAGATTGCAGGATTGTTCGGAAGTGTCACTGCGGATCTTGACTCAAAGGGCAACTGACGGAACGTAGGTGGGCTTTAATCAGTAGGAATCTGACACTTCCTTTTGCTCAGCCTGAGCGGGAGTTCTTTGATGATTTTCTGCGTTGAAAAAAG
Source organism: Mythimna pallens (assembly GCA_961205895.1). Classification (NCBI taxonomy): domain Eukaryota; kingdom Metazoa; phylum Arthropoda; class Insecta; order Lepidoptera; family Noctuidae; genus Mythimna; species Mythimna pallens. The sequence goes on from OY540824.1 coordinate 7,503,192, forward strand.
TGGTAGAATAAAATACGTATTTTAATAATTCATCACTAGCAAAAAACAGGCAAGTGCGAGTCGGACTCGCGCACTGAGGGTCCCGTACAAATTTACCTATGAAAACAGTTCAATTCCCGAATTGAGTTACGAAGACTTTTCAAAAAAAATTTTTTTGACGATACTACTAATTTACAGTTTACAGATTTTTTCCTATACTTATGCTATGAGACATTGCTTCATGCCAAATTATTGGATTCTCTAGGTCAACGGGAATGATGAATGAATTTCGATTCCCTTGAGTGTCGAAATATACTTTTTTTGCGACATAAACGGTCGTACTTATCTTTCTTTTTTTGTAATCCAGAAGTTTGATTTTTCACAGTTTCAAGGGACCACAAAACTGGGTATATGGTTTTAATTTCAACTCCATACCTTCACGCGTTCCCGAGATAAAGGGTCTTGACAGACAGACAGACAATCAGACGGACAACAAAGTGATCCTATAAGGGTTCCGTTTTTTTCCTTTTCAGCTACGAAACCCTAAAAATGGTAGTCATCACTAGGTCATAAAATATGTATCTACCATTTTGTCGCCGGCGTGGGTTTACGGACGACGAGCAATGGGTAGCTCACCGTCCGGCTGTCCGGACCGATCCCGAGTCGTCGACGGCGCGTAGTGTTCCACGCGGGCTTCAAAGATATGTCAGTGAAACCGTAGGCTACAGCAGGGATGAAGCCTACTGGGGCTATGGGTTTACTTTCCTAAGGGAAACCCGTGCTCCTGAAACGCAAAGGGCAAAAAAGGAACATATATAGGTGTGGTTTTAGTTAGTATTAGTCTGATACGCCCTCGCGCTCCACCCTAGAGCGAGAGAAGTCATTAGATGATTTCCCGCCATAAAAAACAATTTTTTAGAAACATATATTCATCTCTAGCTTATTCCCGCAGCATCTAACTTCCATGGTTTATACCCAGACAGGAATCATGATTTTTTCGCTATAAAACATACATCAGCGATGACGTAGCTTTCTGTGTGTAACCATTTTTATAAACGGTTCAGTATTTACAGAGATAATGTTTTACAAACATACTTGTAAAATAAAAACTTACATAGAAGTCAATAGGGCTGACCAAAAGGTTGCAAATCAAAAACGTCCCAACTAAGATCACCTTCCTAGTTTCAATCCATGTAGACAGCAGTTGTAATCCATGACCTTCAACACCCTTGGTTGGGAGGCGCGTCTTCCCAACCACTGAACGTGTAGGCGTGTGGTTTACATCCATGTAGTCGCAACTCAAACCAAACACATAAACCAAGGTGACCTTAGTTGCAACGCTAGTTTGCAACAGTCTGGTCACCCCTTACCTCTTGATTGTACCAGTATCGATATAAATAGGTGCTATCGTAACGGAATGTGCAACATTTCAATTGTACTGACGTTACAATACGTATGCTGTTTAAACACACATCAGTATTAAACATTTCGCAAAACGATTATTACAGTAATAAAACATTACGAAAGCGACGAAAATAAACATTTTTCACATTGTCTGAGCGGAAAATATTCAGGACGAGATTTATCCCGCGGTTTCCATAGTAACTGTGTATCCTTTCACAGCGGTCATATATGCTTCCACAGTTACCGTGTTTGTTTCAACAGCCGTCATGTTCCAATCATGATCCCCTGCTTAGCAACCATGCTTCTTTGTACAAGATCCGTGCATCGTTCCGTAGTGCCCCCGCCAAGCCGAGCGCGAAGCAAACACCGCCGTACCATCCTTTACTGGAACAATTTCGCCGCATTTTCAGGCCCCTATTTGAGAACCTCTGGATAAGACCAGAACGCAGAAACTTTCGTCATCCAATAAGCTATAATCACATACTTAAAATCTAAAATTTCAAGTCTGTAGATCATTTAGTTCCGAAGTTAAGCAAAAGCAAAGTTTCGCATTTATGACACTCACTCACTCATGATCATCAGAATAGAACTAGTACTTCCCATAAACTCAGAGAGCTGAAATTTGATACAGAGTTAGGGTTTAATGGCCACGTAAAGGGAAAACTATAAAACTAGGATAATCGAAGATCTGGAGTACCTGGTGACCCTGATTAGAAAATACAAGAGCCCAACCAAACTATTAGAGATTGACATACCGCCTTTACAAAACATATTCAACTTGGTGGGCCGCTTCATTTGATGTCAAAAATCGAAGGTCTGAAGTATCTGATGAAGAACCCTCAGCTGGTTTCAGCTGTATTAGAGATATGGTAATGCTCCTTTCTACTATTGGTACATAAAAAAATCGACTGTCATTGCAAAAATCAATAAAAGTGAAATCCCACCAAACTAGCCAAGTCTCGATGGAGCTGCTTGTTTATCTCTAAAAAGTAATGAAATCTAGACAAAGCGTGTCAAGTCTAAGGTTCCTTACTGCGATTTCTTTATTATTATAGTTAATGTCGTGTGAGTTGGCCGCAATAGGTAGCAGGTTGTCCGGTAACCGTCCAGACGGAGCCTAAGTCGTTTACGGCGCGTAGTGTTCCAAGCGCGCATCAATGAGATGTCAGCAAATCGTAGGGGCCCAGCAGAGTCGAAGTCTACTGGGGCCATGGCTTAAGTGAAAATGAACTCCCGGGGCCCTGGAACACAAGGTAAAGAAGGAACAAACAAGTGGGTTTTAGTCAGTAAAAGTCTGACACGCCCTCTCGCTCCGCTCCAAGGGCGGAAGATGTCATAAGATGATTTAACACCTTAAAAAAATTTGATTGCAACATTATTTTCTGGATTTACCCATAAAGAAAAATGTAACGATGGAGTTACATTTTCATTTTGTTTTTCACGTACCTAGGTAGATAGATTGATAGATAGATATATATATCTACTCTTTATTTTACACCATAAACACAATAAGGTAGAAGCTTAAAATTGATAGGGTGTCGCAATGGTCTTATCACTAAAAGCGATTTTTTACAGACAACCTTTGGATGGATTTGCCAGTAAATAGTTCGTATAGCTGCAATTATACGTTAATCTATTCTCTGTCAAATCCATCCAAAGGTAGAACCGTGTCGTGCCGTGTCTGCGTCGTATCGTGCTTGTGTCTTCTGAGATAACAGCCCCCCTAGCCAAGTTACGATCATTTCGTTTGCGTCGAACGTTTCGACCGACCGTGGCCTACTCGAGGCGTTCGACGCGAACGAAAAGATCGTAACTTGGCTAGGGGGGCAGTTTCTTCTACCGTTACAATCCGCACATGGCACAATGAGAGAAAGACTCCAAAATAGATGCGACATTGCTCTACAGATTTCTATGAATAAGTATTGTGGCGATTAGTCCCTTTACACTGCAATTCTATTACTCGTTCTCAGGAGCATACATGATTGTGCGCGCGACTGATGAAAGTAACGACTATGAACTCTTAACGCAATTTATTTTACGACCTAAACTGAACTGTTAAAGGGATGAAGCTATACAACAGTGACCAGTCATCCACCACGCGGGCACAGTGCGGGTTAGTCGATGTCACGTGTCTTCGAATTTTTGGTTCTAGGATATGCCGGTTTCCTCATGATGTTTTCCTTCACCGTTTTGAGAGCAGTGGTGATGAAATAAATTACGCAAAGTAATGCGTAACCTGGCTGGGTTTGAACCCGCGACCTACAACTCGAAAGCCGGGGCCGTAACCACTCGGCCACCACTGCTCGCAAGCTATACACCACTAATTTTTAATTAGTACAAACACGGCTGCCCCGAAAAATCCCAGGGTGGCCCCATCGTGCCGGTCGGCGACTGGGCGAGAGGACCCGATGGCGATCCCTGGGGGGATTCGAACGTCCCCGCAGTCTCCAGAACAAACAAGGGCTTATTAGAAAAGGTCTTGCTATTATTTAAGTAGTCTCAATAAATAATATTCATAAACAGCAAAGTTTTTTAATATCCCAAAATGTCACTCAATTTATGGCAATATTGTACAGGCTATTATTATTGAATAAGAATGAATAAATGTCGATAAAAATGGAAAAACACTGCGCGTTGTATTTTCTAGTAGCAATTGTGATGTATGATTGATTCAATTATGAATTTACCAGTTATGACTAATTTTCGTGAACAATTTTGGGATTTCATTTTTTTTAAACAAAAATAATTATAATCAGAAACGGTTTTTTTTTTAGCTGGGAAAATCATCTAATAACAAATCTCTTGGGTGGAGCGGCAGATAGTGTCAAACTTTTACTGACTAAAAACCCACTCCTGTTCCTTTGTTGCCATCGTCCCAGGGCCCCGGGTTTCGTTTTCACACTACCCACTAATCAGTAACGGGTACGGATAAAACCCCATTTGTTATACTAATAAAAAAATATGGGTGTATATAGCTCCATCCCTCTGTCTCCCTCGCACCACAGACATTTTAAGACGTCATGGTAAGACTCCTGAACTGTGGCCTTTCAACATCTTCACAAGCGCGTTTTTTGGCACGCGATTATTGTTTCATGAGATTGATTAAAGAGTGATTGTGTTCCTTTATCTCGGGAACGCGTGGAGGTATCGAGTTGAAATTAAAACCATACACTCTGGTTTGCGGACTCTTGAAGGTGTAAAAAAATCAAACTTGGAAGTTAACGAGAAAAAATATATTTCGGTTTATATGGCAAAGAACGTACTCTCGAGGAAATCCAAATTCATAGGGCACTTCCCGTTGACCCAGAATCCTGAAATTTGGCATAAAGCAAGGTCTTATAGCAAAAGTAAAGGAATAAATCTGAAAACTGTAAATTTGTTGTTACGTCACATTTTTTTTTCTGCGTTTCGGCAAAATCTTCTGAGACTCCATTCCAGAAATAAACTATTCATATAAGTAAGTTTGTACGGAACCCTCAGAGCGCGAGTCCAAGTCGCACTTGCCCAGTTTTTTTATTATGCATAGGCTAGCGTTTGACCACTATCTTAGCTGATGGTACGCGATGATGTGGCCTACGATGGAGCACGCTTGCCTAGAAGTAACGGTAGGGAAATTCACTCCTTGGCTGTACGCATAATGAATGTGTTCCCAAAACGCTTTGTACGTCTGGGTCCACTATGTACCGATGGCGTAACGCCGTATATCTAGTGGTCCGATGAAGGAACGGATTTGTATGGATCTGTAGGAAAGGTTCCCACATACATAACCATGGAACTGAGTCACATGGCAGTAGAATGATTTATTACTATCAGTAATTACACCAATTTTATACGCAAATGAAACTTTATTAACTTTTAACCCTCCATATCTGAGCCAAATGCGATTTCAAGTAGTGCTCGGTACTAATTTTAACTCCGCTTGCCATTAAGGTTTCACAAGTGTAATTTTACGGACGTTTCATGGTACCCATCGGTGTATTCACTTAAGACTTTTAAAACTGAAGGCTATCAGATTCGAGTTGTTATTGAAGGGATCGGACGAAAAAATGTTTTTTTTAAACATATCTCTATACTTAACCACTCATCTTCCTGCCCTTGTCCCGTGTTATTTGGGGTTGGCGCAACATGTTTTTTTCTTCCATTCTGCCCTGTCACTCGTCATACTATCACTAACTTTTCTTTCATATCACTCTGCACACAATCCATCCATCTTTTCGCCGGCATACCTACAACAATACGACATTTATGAGTTGACCATTTCTCGTAGAAATGGTTGTTTCACTACAGATTTCTTTGGAAAAGGACTGTTGTATTGTCTTGCTTGTGTCAGTCGGAGTCTTAAAATACTCATAATGATGTAGATGACTGGTTTTATAAAATAAGCAATCTGCCCCCCTAGCCAAGTTACAACCGTTTCGTTTCGATTCTCTTTCCGTTGATCGCCTCGAGTCGGCCACGCCTCCTATTCCGTTCTGACCACGTGACTGAGCGTTGAGATGACGTCAGAACAAAGGATTCGGAGGCATGGCCGACTTGACGCGATCGAAGAAAAGAGAATCGAAACGAAACGGAACGATCGAAGAAAAGAGAATCGAAACGAAACGGTTGTAACTTGGCTAGGGGGGCAGAGTGCTTAATACAAGTTTATTTTACGGTAACGCGATCGACATGTTTATTCGCTTTAATGTAAAAACAACTCGCAATAAGGCCCTGGGTAACGTTACGAAACTTACATAAAAGCTAGTGTGTTGATGCTACGGCTCAAAAATAAGCATAATGCAAAGCTTAGCGATTGTTCTGCTCAGCGAATGTTTAGTAAATACTTACGCTTGCTACCTAATTAGTTACGCGTTTACTTTACTTTCAGTAGTTTCATTTTCAGCACAGTTTCCTTCTTTGAACTCTACATATTTGTTTAGGTACTACTCATTCCATATTTTGTATTGCTTGCTTGCGCCAAATATAACTTGCCCGAATTTATAATCAACTTCAAAAAAGGAGGTATTCGATTCGCTGTATTTTCTTGTTTGTCACTTTAGACTCCGTGATTTATGAAGTGATTTGGAAAATATCGTTTGATTTCAGTTTTGAAGATGAGTTTACTATTTTTTTAAATTGATATAAACCAGTGCTTGACTGCGATCCCACTTGATGGTAAGCAGAGATGCAATCATTGATGGTGAGGCGCACTAGTTAATTAAGAGCCCATTCACTCTAGCCTTGAAGACACCTAAATTATAGTTGGACGGAAAGGCCGCAGCAGGCCAATTGTTCCAGTCCTTCGATGTACGCGGTATAAACGACGAAACGCTTAGTCCGGACTGTTGAAGTTTCAATAACGTAAGGGTGGACACTCGCCGTATATCGGGTTGTCCGATGGTAGAGGGTTTTATGAGGGATTAAGGGAACTCCTAAAATATTATAGCTTGCTTTTTGCTTTCACTTTTTATGTGTACCGAATTGCGTGCTAGATTTTCATCTAAATCTATCATGTACCTAATGTAGTTGTCACTGTCAAACGGTTACTTATTAATCAGACTTACTACCAAAGAAAAAGATCTTTGATGATTTTACTCATTTTTTTAATCATCTATTGACATCCCCCGCTCTTGGGTGGAGCGATAGTGTCAGACTTTTACTGACTAAAAGAACTCTTTCGCATCACCCATGGCCCCAGTAGGCTTCGACCCTATATTATCTGTTTTACGTCTTGTGTACCTATATATCGGTTTTACGCACTCACCTCATTTCTAGTGATGAGCTATACATATATATATAAAAAAAACAGGGCAAGTGCGAGTCGGACTCGGGCACTGAGGGTTCCGTATAAACTTCTCTATGAAAATAGTTCCATTCCCGAATTGAGATACGAAGATTTTTTTTGTGACGTAACTGCAAATTTACAAATTTCAGATTTTTCCTATACTTGTGCTATGAGACCTTGATTCATGCCAAATTTCAGGATTCAAAGGGAAGTACCCTATGAATTTTGATGAATGAAATGAGAGTGTCGAAATACACGTTTTTTGCGACATAAACGGCCTTATTTTTTTTCCTCATTAATTCAGAAATTTAATTCTTTCACAGCTTCAAGGGAACGCAGACTTGATTATATGGTTTTAATTTCAACTCGAAACCTCCACGTATTTCCGAGATAAAAGGTCTTTACAGACCGACAGACAGACGGACGTACAACAACGTGATTCTATAAGGGTTCTGTTTTTTCTTTTTGAGGTACGGAACCCTAAAAATCTGTTTATATACATTATTTAATCTCTATCTGGGTTATCATGGTTTCTCTATACGGTCGGATTTTTATCAAGTGTCCAAGTTGTTACAAGGGGTTCGGGTTTTAGCAGTGCAAGCGACATCACCTTTTTCCACCTGTGCCCCCTAGCCAAGTTAAAACCGTTTCATTTCGATTCTCTTTTCGTTGATCGTCTCGAGTCGGCCACGCCTCCTATTACTTTGTTCCTTACCACATGACTGACAGTTGAGATGACGCCGGAATAAAGGAATCGGAGGCGTGACCTACTCGAGGCGATTGACGAAAAGAGAATCGAAATGAAACGGTAGTAACTTGGCTAGTGAAGCTGGTCCCATTATTTGGGGACAGGGTCTATTAAATCTCCATCTTCAAGTGCTTCGGTCTTGAGTTGACTGTTTAGGTATATTTGCGGTCACTTTCTATATTGGCCTACAACTTGGATTAAAGTTACAGGCAGCCCAGTCTTCAGAGCCTTCATGGAGGACCAACAACAGCCCATCTACTTCTAAGCTGCCCGGTAGTCGCTAGATACAGGGCAAAGTACTTTGAGAACCCAGGTACCTTCTGCAAACAGCACCAAGGTGCTACTGGCCTTCGTTAAGGACGTGGGTTTGATCGAATGACACATTTGTCCCCTCCGTACGCAAAATACTTGCAGCATGGAGTTGTGGACACCATTCCGACATACAATATAATAGTACAACTAGTTCAATGGCCGGTTGCCACCTATTATTTGTTCACGTGGTCACAGAGCGATTTGTAAGTTCTACATGTCTCTTTCTCATCAGTGAGAAAGAGAGATGTAGGATGAGGTCTCCAAGCCCGCGGAGATCATTTTGCAGTTTTTCTATCGATGATTTTTGCGTATTTAAATGTGTTAATTTTGCTTCGCCATCGACAAGTTGTCCGTACTGGTGTGAAAAATTGTTTCACCCATATATTTGGAAGCTTAACCTCGTACATCGATCGGTCGCGAATGCCATTAGGCACAGTTGCCTCGTTGTAAATAACAATGGCGTTGACAACCAGTGTGACAATTCCCAAACAATGTAAACTGTTGGCTGTCTACCAGATAGCTTGAATATTTACAAAATTTTTCGCTTCTCTTATGTATAGATGTATACTATACTGCATCGTCTGCATCTTCTTCTTTTATATGAATGGCTGTCCGTTATTTTCGCTAAAACTAAAAAACGAATCGAATTAACCAGATTTTTGTTCGCTTTAATATTATAAGTGTAAAAGAAAAAAAAATAGGGAAAGCAGTTGAAAAATCTTTTTCTTATTTATAAAAATCAATTGCTGTTAGTAGTCTCACTAAAATCCAAAAACGACTCGACCGAGTTTAATATTTTTTATTTTATTTTGATCGCTCTAATGTACGGGTGGTTTAAAAGAAAATAAGACTGGTCAAATGCGAGTCGGACTCGCGCACTGAGGGTTCCGTACAAACTTACTTATGTGAATAGTTCAATTCAAATTAAGTAGGGTGCTGCTTGAAAACAGTGAGCAAAACTGGATTTTGCTCACTACGTGAGACAAAGTAACTTTTTAATTCATTTTTCATTTCGAATTCATTCCGATTTTGAAATTCCACCACAAAGAAAAACACTAATTATAAATAAATTATTGAATTTTAAATTTATTATTGTATTTGAACAAAAATAAGAGTGCCTGAGTACTTATAGCAGCAGATAAAACTGGCATTTAACCTTTAAATAATTATTTCTAGTTTCAACATTGACTGTTTTAGAACGTGCTTTAAAAAAACAGCGAAAATAACATAGTGGCAAATAAGATTAAGAATGTTACAATAATTGTAAAATATGAGCAAAACTAGCAACAGAGATAGTATTTATTTAAATTGAAATCATTATTAAATCTATTACTGTTAATTATTTTATTTCCCAAGTAATATGTGTTCTCGCCGCTGAAGTGAAAAATTATGTGTGTAACACGAGAGCAAAACTTTTAGCATCTCGTGCCTTTAAATCCCTCCCCTCGCTCAGGATTCTACTTTAGAATCACTCGCTGACGCTCGTGATTCAATCAAAGAATCCTTCGCTTGCTCGGGACTCAAAATTAGCACTCGCAGCAAAAAACAACTTTACTCTCTTGTTGCATAAATAACTTTTTTTTTGTGACATAACAAAAAAAAAATTGTTTTCAGATTTATTCCTTTATTTATACTATAAGACCTTGCTTTATGCCAAATTTCAGGATTTCGGGTCAACGGGAAGTAACCTATGAATTTTGATTCCTTTGAGAGTGTTGAAATTTACGTTTTTTGCGACATAAACGGCCGTATCTTTTTTTATGTATCCCCTATAAGTCCTGCGTGACTTCTGATTTGTCTGTTTTTAATTTTATTCATTGTTTTATATTTTTTTTCTGTACGTGTCTAAATGACGTAATTGGCTTCAGCCGTTCTGTTTAGATACAATAAATAAATAAATAGTATAAGCTAAATAGCATCACTCTAACCCGCGAAAATAGAGCAGTAACAAAAGACGCAGGTGAATCCACTGGGGGCCGTTAGTATAGTATTAGGTCGGTTGTGGCCGCCGACAATGTGCCTCTAGCGTGTGTGCACCTAGCGGCATAGCCATTAACAATGGCAATGCTAATTCTTCGGGCAAAGAACGAGCCAGCTCTTTGCTGTTTCAATAAAAGTATGTACCGTATATTTAAAAATAATTAGTAAGTATAAGCAGCTTTATAATGTTCAGGATCAGTGAATGTCACATGTCTTCGAATTTTCGATTCTTGATTTCGATTTTGGTTTCCTTACGAAGTTTTTCTTCACCGTTTCGAGAGCAGTGGCGATGAAATAAATTACAGAAAGTAATTCGCCTGGATGGGTTTGAATTTGAACCCGTAACCATGGGGCCACCAGTCCTCCTAAATGTATGTACTAAGTACCTATCACAAAAACCTCGTTTAAATCTTAAGCAAGTCATCAGTTTTGTAAATAATTATGGTTTGTTTAAAAAGCATCATGTAGTAGATAGAACTCGTGATCAGAAATATATACTATCGATCTAAATGCTAGTCACAAAAGTTTCGATTCGACCGGATGATTGATATCCGGCATTCCGAAGCAAATTTAAACTATGCACAAATTGCAGATGAAAGCTTATAATTGATTGGTTTGCAGTTATTTTGGTGGACTTTTGATAAACGTTTTTAAATAATTCGAAACATAAGAGGTTTACAGAAGCTATAATAAATTGAGTGTTTTATAACGCGCAAAAGTATATGACCCACTGCAGTAAACAGAATCAGAAAAATATGTAGGATAAATGTTAGATAGATAGTGTGTTCAAAACATAATACTTGAACTAATTTAGCACGATCGAAAAAAATCACAATGATGCCTCTAAAAATTACTTTTATATTACGATTAAAAACCGGACTTTACATGCAATTACTCTGATTATAGTACCGACAAGCAACATTTTACTGTTATAGTGTTTTAATTTTATAATCATCTAATCTATAGTTTTTTATTTTTATTTTACTAAATAGGTATATTTGTTTGCATAAGAACATCAAACTAATAAATATTAATAACCTAATAGGAATATACATATACAAATTTATCATCATCATCATTTCAGCCGAAAGACGTCCACTGTTGGACATAGGCCTCCCCCAAATGTCGCCACAATGACCGGTCCGCATCCAGCGGATTCCGGCGATCCTCAGGTCATCGGTCCACTTTGTGGGAGGCCTTCCAACGCTGCGTCTTCCGGTACGTGGTCGCCATTTCAGAACATTTCGTCCCCATCGACCATCTGTTCTGCGACCAATGTGCCCACTGTCACTTAAGTTTGGCGATTTTTCGGGCTATGTCTGTAACCTTGGTTCACCTGCGGATATCTTCATTTCTGACGCGATCACGCAAGGATACTCCAAGCATAGCCTTCTGATGAGGCCCATTGTAAGCTACCATCTTTCGGAGTCATAATTATGTCATCACTGGCAACACGCACGTGTGTGTATGTGTGCTACTTTATATTTACAAACTAAAATAATAATATTTGCAAACAAGTAGAAAAATAAATTATTGGGCATCAAAACATTCATACACATCGATATCAGTGGGAAAAGTGTCCCAGAACGCTGGCAGCATTGCCACGTTGGATAGCAATGCTGATTTGTTGTCCGAAGAAAAGCCCAGCCCTCTGGTCACGCGAAGAGTCGACCAGCTGTTTGCTGATATCACGAACAATTCGATGAGCGCTCGGACCCCATGGCCCTAGTGTTTCAACCCCAAACGGCCAGACATATAAATTCCGATAAGGTTTTTTTTTTAATTGACAATTGCTTGACTGCGATCCCACCTGATGGTAAGCAGTGATGCAATCATTGATGGTGAAGCGCACTAAAAATTATAGTTGGACGGGAAGACCAACTAAACTATAGACTAAACTATAGTTAAAACTAAATTATACTAAATTACACTAAATTATACTACATTATATTAAATAATACTAAATAATACTTAATAATACTAAATAATACTTAATAATACTAAATAATAATAAATTATACTAAATTATTCTAAATTATACAAAATTATACAGAATTATACAAAATTATACTTAATTTATACTAATTTATACGAAATTCTACTAAATTATACAAAATTATTATTAATTGGGACTAAATTATAGTTGGGGGGACGGGTGGGTTATTATATTTACGCCATTTTCTGCACTTGCAGCAGCCGCTCCAGCATAGCTTGCCGTACTCTGAAGGGTGTCGACACATTTTGCAGCCCAAACCAAAGTTCTACCTAACTTCCAGCCCCTTTCCATCGTCGCGTGCCAAGCCATTGGGTTCTAGAACAGCTGGCACCCGGGTGACAAGAGCTCGACGGATGATGTCATTAATGCTGGCGTGCCTAGCTATCCGACCAGCGCTCCTACTGCAGGATAGGCCATGGTGTCCGAGGCGGTCGACTGCTTCACAATATTGACACCTACGTAGAGCTCCGCTAAGGCACCCAGTCGCAGGCATGTAGCGATCCGAATGGTGGTGTCACTCAGCATAGTTCCTACCTATGTTGGGCGAGGTAGTGTCTTTAGCCAGAGGCCAGAGCCCCACTCACCCACAGCCAGAAGGCGGGCACGCTCTGCAGTATTGGTGGACGTGTTAATAAGGTTCCTTACCAAACTGCAGAGCGGCTCATCCCACTGTCTCTGGGAAGAATTGTTCTCGGGCAGTGCCTTGTCCGGGCAAGCCATTTTCCAGGCGCTCACGGCATCGGCTAAGAACGGCATCTCACAGCTAACCAATGATGGAGTTTTCTTTTCAGGTGATAAAATCATCTTATGACATCCCCCGCTCTTGGGCGGAGCGGGAGATAGTGTCAGACTCTCACTGACTAAAAACCCACCCTTCAGAAACAGACCCTTGGCCCCAATAGGCTTCGACCCTGCTGGGGCCCTACGGTTTGCTAACATCTCATTGAGGCTCGCGTGGAACATTACGCGCCGTCGGCGACTTGAGCTCGGTCCAGAAGGCTACCGGACGGTCGGACGGTCCGCAAGCTCGCGCCTACGGTGGCCGGTAATCGGGATGGGATACCCGGCGGCGGTTGGGGCGTGAGGATCGTTGCCTCAGGCGATCGGCCGCCTCCTTTCCTAACATTACTGTTTCGCAGAAGGGGGCCACCGCCTGCCACTCCTCCTCGCTCACCATGGCCTGCACCAAGGCCCGGCGCAAGAGATCGCCGCCGCCGATCGCCCCCACGAGGACACGGCGTTGCTCTGCCCAAGCGGGGCACACCTCCACCGTGTCCTCCGGGCGGTCCACACAATGGTGAGACCAGGGCGTTTCTTCCCCACGAATTCGGTGCAGGAACCTCCCGAATTTACCATGTTCGGTGAGGACCTGCGTCATGCGGAAGGTAAGGACGCCGTGAGGTCTTTCCAGCCACACCTTAAAGTGGGGACCGCCATAATTATGGCTTGCCCAAACCAATGATAGAGTCAAAATTCTATTGGTCAACTGTTGAGTGCTATGGACCGAAGACAGGAACGCCGGTAGGCTTACACTAGAAATTTTGCGGATGCCGAGCCCACCTAAACGAATGGGTAACGTGATTGTAGCCACGCTCGGTCATCCAGGGCCACATATAAGATGGAAGTCAGAGTATACCGAATGGTCTGATCGATTTTGTCCAAGAGATGTGGCTGCTTCCATAAAGGCGAAAAGCAGAGAAAATACATGAAATTTGGTGCAAAACAACAATACCGTATGAGGGTGAAAGCCGAATAAAGGTTAATTTTTAATAGTCTTTCCGAAACGTTTGAAATCGTAAGTTAGGGTCTGATTATTATTATTATTATTTATCGAGCCAACTATTTACTTTATGATTTGTTTTCTACCCAACGGTTGGTCATATATATGGTAAATTTTAATACAGTAATTTTTCATGGTGTTCTCTTTTACATTGGTGGATTATTAGAGGTTCAAAAAAAATCAAAATTAGATCAACCTCGCCATAATTTCACCCTTTCTGAGTCAAAATCGAGTTTAACAGTCACGGTACTGAAAACCTATGGAAGCAAATAAATCACGCAATTACCAGCAAATGCATTCATTACATACCATTTTAACACATAATGAACGACTATAATAATGAAAATTTATAGCCTCACAAACGTCACACAAGTGTATTATATAGATTCTTAATTTAGTACACTAGGCGTTTATTTCAGTTGCTACACGTGGATTTTAATGCGCCGTCTATTATAAGCGCGCTAAGAATAATCTTCCCGCTTCGGGATGGAAAAAGGGATCATAATTTTGGTAGCCTTGTTGTCCTGACATCATTGTTACTTTTTATATAAGTTTAGAAAGTCGGTCATCGCGACGAGGCGGAATTCGCCTGAGCAACAGGCAAGGGTGTTATGGAGCAGAGTGCTGCAGTGATAAGTTTCCACGTGTATCAAACGACGTTATTTAACACACTTCCGAAGAAATAAATAAACGGGGGTTGACCGGTGACTTGTGGGGGTCACTTAAAACCCAGTTTGATACGAAAAATACTTACAATAAATGGTGGCAGGACGAGCTCGCGAACTTTTCCGCACTGATGCGGAAAAAAATTAATTGCGTGTCTAAAAGCAGAAGTCTATTGAAAAAGTATTTATTTATTTATTAAAACTTTATGCATCAATGAAACACTGCACAATAGCGGACCGGCGACCTTTAGGGTGGTGCTGTGGGTGGTGGGTTGTGCTATTAAGTTATAACTTGGCAGGCATAAGTTAAAAGAAGACCAAATGAAAAGAAACATAAACGAATTCAACCAATCAATAGATACTGTGATGATACTGTACTCCTAAATAAATTTAAAAAATCCAAATTGCGTTTATCTGAATTTTTTGACTGTATCTACGGAATCCGATAATCGCTAGCTTTTTCGAAAAATAAAGCAAATATCGTATATTTTACACTTGATACTTTCCCATGCGACACGGTTATCATCCAGACCCACTCGCTTCTCAAAGAGAAGTCAGCAAACCTAGCTAGGAGCCCAGCATTGTCGATGGCCACTAGGGCCGCGGGAATTTATTCTGAAAAGGAAACCCGTGCTCCTAGAATCCAAATGGCAACTGAAGGACGCAGGTGTGGTTATAGTCAGTAAAAGTCTGACACACCCTCCCATTCCACCGTAGAGAGCAAGAAGAGAGAGAAAAAAACAAGAATCTACCATTAAATACAAATCTGTCTTCTTTATAATATTAATATATAATAATATTAATAATTAATTTTAAAAATATTATAAAGAGAGCTAATTAATAATTTATTATATTATTAATTAATTATTTCAATTTAATTCAATAATTTATCAATAGTTTTATCAATATTGCAATAATATTTATAATATAATCCAATTTCGTCGTCGTCGGTCGCCTCCTTCTGCGAAGCAGTAATGCTAGCAAAGGAGGCGGCCGATCGCGTGAGGCAACAGCAACGGTCCTCACGCCCCAACCGCCGCCGGGATTCCGATCCCGATTTCCGGCCACCGTAGGCGCAGGCTTGCGGACGGCGAGCAATGGGTGGCTCGCCGTCCGACCGTCCGGTGACTGTCCGGACCGAGCCCAAGTCGTCGACGGCGCGTATTGTTCCACGCGCGCCTCAGGGTGATGTCAGCAAATCGTAGGGGCCCAGCAGGGTCGAAGCCTACTGGGGCCACGGGTAGTGTGAAAGCGAAGCCCGGGGCCCCGGGATGAAGGCAAAGAGGGAACAGGAGTGGGTTTTTAGTCAGTAAAAGGCTGACACTATCTCTCGCTCCACCCAAGAGCGGGATTTGTCATAGGATGATTTTCCCACCTTAAAAAAAAAAAAAAAAAAAAAAAATAATTTAATTTATTTATTATGTGTTAACAATTTTATTTCATTCAATAGTGACACTATGGGTTAATTAATGCCTAAAAAAATAAGTAAATAAAATAAAAAAAATATTCCACAACTATCACACAACGCCGTCTAGGTCCAAGCTAAGCAGAGCTTGTGCTATGAATACTAGACAACTGATAAACATACTTAAATATTTCTAAATACATACATATTATAGATAAATTACACCTAGATATAGAACCATAAAAATATAAATAACTCATTTGTTCTGGGTGGGAATCGAAACCACGACCTCCGGTAGACCACCAGGTCAGTTATACGTAGACATATTATAGATGTGTCAATTGTATTGACAGCCTGGTTAGTTTCTGCAGCTCATTTCAAACAATCGGACGAGACCGACTTATTTTCGTCTTATAATTTCAGTTTCTCGCTACCTACGTAAAAATGTCATGTGAATTTCGATGTGGAACAAAATTATGGATTAAGGTTCACTCTACACTCACACTAAGGTGAACTCCAACTCCTTGAGCAACGTGCGCTTCATCCCTCCTCTTCACATGACCATACCAAGATAAACGATTCCCTTTCAACTTTTCAGTCACTGGCGCCACTTTCAAACTTTCTCTAATATACTCATTTCTCACTTAATCCATTCTCGTCACACCACACATCCATCTTAACATTCTCATCTCCGCTACGTGCAATCTTTTTTCATCAAATTAAATACAGATACAATTATAAAATTATATCAGTTGTATTGTCATTCTACATCCATTCTATCAATATAATATGTTTCTTGCGAATACGAATGCAAATGCGAATGTCAAAAAATGTGCGAATTTTCGCGAATGCGAATGCATTGATATTATTTATAATTTTATATCAATGCATTCGCATTATTTATTATGATAGCTTTATTGTTGGTTAACAGTCTGAATAAGGTGTGGTCACATCGAGGATTACTTTGTTCATAGCTTCAGGATTCTACGTTATTTCTGCGAACTGCTTTCAACGAGCGGATAAAGGGAATCACCTTTTATCCACAATTATTTTCTGACTTTGACTGGTCTAGTTGTTAGTGGCCCTGACAGCTATGCCGGAAGTCGTGGGTTCGATTCCCACCCAAGACAAATGTTTGTGTGATGAGCACGATCATTTGTTCTGTGTCTGGGTGTAATTTATCTATTTAAATTTTAAATATATAACAAATCTGTAGAAGTTTTCAGTTGTGCGCGCATCACGTAAAATGTACGAAATTGATGTAAATAAATTTTATTCATTAAAATTGTGTGTAACTTGATAAATAACTTAGGCTTTATTTCCAATCGAAACATATACTACATTCATTGACTGTTAGGCGGTACGAAGTTCGCCGGGTCAGCTAGTCTGTAATATGTACCTATGTATTTAGAAATATATAAGTATGTTTATCAGTTGTCTAGTACTCATAGCACAAGCTCTGCTTAGTTTGGGACTAGATGGCGTTGTGTGATAAGTGTGAAATTTATTATTATTATTTTTGACCCTTCATTCACAATAGAAAATCTATACGCCAAAACGTAGTTTTATTGACACATTTATTGTTTGTACAGCTAAGGACTGGAATTCCATATAGAAGTCTGTGTTTCCTGATAGCTAGCACCTAGGAATCATTATCTATAAATATTAAAGGAGAAACTGACTGACTGACATATCAACGCACAGCCGAAACTACTGGGACTAGGAGCGTGAAATTTTTCACAAGGCTTCCTTTTATGACGTAGGCGAGCATTAAGAAGGGATTTGCCAAAATTCAGCCCCCAAGGGGATGAAATGGGGGTCTGCAGTTTGTATGGAGAAAACCATGTCACGCGGGCGAAGCCGCTGGCAGAAGCTAGTGTGGAATAAGTGAATAGGTTACTTCTGGGCAGGCGTGCTCCATTGTCCAATTCATCGCTTACCATAAGGATGAAATAGTGGTCAAACGCGAGCCAAAAATATTAATAAAAAAAAAAAATGAAGTGACGTTCGTAGGTAAGCGCATTATTTGAGAAAGGCTGAAACAGTGTGGTTCTTTTTTCAATGTTCACTAAAGTCTGAGTAAGGTTCTTAAGGAAGTAAATAGTGGACAAGTTGACAAGAAAAATGTAAAATTCTCAATGTTTTTAAATTTAGAACGTTACATTTTCCTTGTCAACTTTAAAAAACTGATGCTGTATTTATCACTGGGTTTTATACGATTTTTCTAACAAAAAAAGTTATTGATAAATACATCCAAGTATCTATCTACAATCTAGTTTGGTTTATTGAATATCTATGCAATACGCATTTTTACAAGCTTTTATTTAGTTTCACCTGTCCCGATGTTTGTCTGTAATCAAATCTTGCAAATTATTTTTTATCCACTTCCCGGTTACCGATTGAGCTGAAATTTTGCATATATTTGTAAATCAGATGACAATGCAAAATTATTCTGACATGGAGCTGATCTTATGATGGAACCGGAAGGTGGCCAATGGAACTCAGATAACCCTATCGTGTTTGAGCTTTTTGGAATGGTCTAGATGAGCATTAATTATACTTATAAATAGGTAGGTATATACTGCGCTACAAAAGCTTGCTATGGAAAAATGAATTTAATTGAAAACTAGTTTTGCATCTGAATAATTCAAAGCTAAACAGGGTCATATGTTACGATTTCATCTGCTCAGTACTAAAACAATACTAAAATATCAATAAAACGAACAAAAGATTTTTCTGTTCACCTAAACGTTTTAAGTGCTTGTAACAATTCAAGTGGACATTAAAAATAGACCGTTTCATAACTGAACTAATTTTAGGCGTTAACATTGTAACCGTGCGTTCGCGCATGTGGGTCAATGGTTATGTACCGCGATAACCGCACCACAATGAAGGTAGCGTCAGAGGAACTGGTTTAAACAATCCACTAAAAGGGACCAGAGGTCTTAAATGGCGTGTTAAAATGTCAGCTGTGCGAACGAGAAAGAGGGCCGAAGCTATTTATTTATTTTATTTTATTTTATTTTAATAAGTACAGTGACAGACTACAGACTAAGACAATCAGCACAATTAAAAATAACATACAGTACATAAATCTGAAGTCCAATTACACATACATTAGTCCTATACACCCTATAGCACTATCTCTTTAACAATCTAGTCTTTCAGTTTAGGTCGTCAAATGGATCGCGTTAAGATCAGCCCCCTAGCCAAGTTACAACCGTTTCGTTTCGATTCTCTTTTCGTCGATCGCCTCGAGTAGGCTACGCCTCCGATTCCTTTATTCTGACGTCATCTCAACCCTTAGTCACGTGATCAGAACAAAGGAATATAAGTTTTATAAGTGCCCATTTTTATTTAAGTTTTTTATTTCACATAGGCCTATAATGTGAAATAAAAAACTTTTGACTTTGACTTTGAACGGTTGTAACTTAGCTAGGGGGGCAGGTTCTACTCATTTAGATTTTTTTTAAACCTCTGAAAATCCACAAATATAAAAGTTTTTTTTTTTAAATAAATTTACTATATGAGCAACTGCTGGGCAAAAATAAAACATGATATAAATTAGTGGGCTCGATAAAAAAAAAATTGTAAATCTGAACCTAACTTACGTTTTCAAATTTGTATGTCTACGAGATTACGTCACGGAAATATTTGAGTGTGCTTCGCCAACGTCGCTGATGAGGCTGAGGGTGATGACCGGGTATGACCAGGTAGGCATGCTGGTGGTCAGGATACCCTTTAAAGCCGTAGGTGCTGGCTGTATGGCTCGCTGCTCGAATTGAAAAGGGAGGATCCTCCGACCAGACGGGTGTTATGTCTGGTGGGTGGTGCCCGATAGATGATTTCGGGCTATTCTATATGTTATAATCGCGCGGAGAACTTTGATTGCGCGAAGCAGGATTAGTTCTTATATGACCCCATAAATGTCGCTACAAATGTTACAAAAAAATAATAAAGATTGTAAGAATAAATAAAAAAAAAATTAATAAAAATAAAGAAAAAATAGTAAGGGCCTCGCAAAAACACTACATTACGTCAATTACTTTTTCTATGGTTACGTGTACGCGACGTTGGAGTCGCGAGTCTTTTCTAACATGAACTATCACGCCATCCGAGGCTGCCCGTTTTATACCTAGTCAAAATATTTTTAATAGTCTGTGTAGACGTTGCCTTAACCCAACGCTAGTGGGATAGCGGCCTTAAGAGCTCGTGGTAGGGCCTCTATGGTTAACAAAGAAAGGGGCAGGGGCGTCAATTTTATTTTCGCCACCGACTCTAGAACCTCGAAAGAAATAATATATTCTGCAGTCCATAAATATGATGATACTAAACTGTCATATCATTATAATAATCATTTCAGCTGAAAGACTTCCACTGTTGGACATAGGCCTCCCCCAAGCGTCGCCCCAACGACCGGTCCTGTGCGTCTCGCATCCTGCAACCCTGACCAGGTCATCGGTCCACCTTGTGGGAGGCCTTCGAACGCTGCGTCTTCCGGTACGCGGTCAATGTGCCCTGCCATTTGCCACTTAAGTTTGGCGATTCTTCGAGCTCTCATATCACATCTTCCCTTTCTAGGTTTACATATAAAATATAATTTGTAAGCATAAAACCCTTCTTTAAGTCCTAAGTCTAAGTGTTTTGTAAACTGGTTACGGGTCACTATAGAACAGCGCGTATCTCGAAACGCACCGGGTCGGGATTCAAAGATTCTAATAATTTACGAGTATTTCAAATAAACCATATAGATACAGGCGATTTTGAATTGTCAAGAAGTCAGTCAGTCGGAAAAATTATGCTAATTGCACATTCCAAAGCGTAGATCTCTATAGAGAAGAATGTACAAAAAACACCATTACATTTTTCTTATCCTTACCAACATCCAAATTCATATTATTATTTTTTTCAAATAAGTTCTCGGGATCACGTGCTCATTGCGAAAATTTCCGACTTTCACACAGGCGAAACCGGCGGCAAACGTTAGTAGTACCTACTTATAATTTCATAATTTAAAATAAAATATGATTAGCCTGTTTACTGTTTCTCGCTTTTTGAAGAAGAAGTTGAACTTCTCAATCCACTTTAATGTACAATGTTCATACAGTATTGACGCGCAATCATATGATTTATCCAGAATATTGAAAAGCTTTGTGAATGATCTTGGCAGCCGTCTGGTACATATTGAGGCGAGAGCTAGAGGTCGCGGATTATATATCATATTTTGTTGAACTTATGATCTACTCAAAGCCTTAAATACAGGTATTTAAGGGTTTCAGTAGATCATAAGTTCTACAAACCTATTAGATGTACCGACCTACCTAACACTAGTAATTTAAAAAGAAAGAATAAAAAGATGTTTATTTTTGCCTCACACTACTTAGGTACCTATTTCAAACAAGTAATACAAACAAAATAATTATGAAAACAACAAAAAAACAATAGCTTTTCTATCGGTGGGAAAATCATCTAATGACATCCCCCGCTCTTAGGCGTGAGATAGTGTCAGACTTTTACTGACTAAAAACCCACTCCTGTTCCTTCGTTGCTTTTTGTACCAGGGCCGAGTCTCCCTGTCAGAAGCAGACCCTTATATTTGTGAGGCCAAAAATGGCGCCTGCCTCAGCATAATATATTATGCGAAATTTAAAACAATAAATACCGTAGCGCAATTCTAATAGGACCCGTTGTGATGCTCGGAGCGGCGCGCCCATCGAGTGATACCAGGGAAGACGGTGGCACAGTGATCACGTGCTGTTGTGCGCAGTGAGGCTCAGGGAAGACCGTTGTAGTCTCCTCAGGGATGTGCAGGCGTTGCACAGAAGGAGTTTCGGAAGGGACTTCTGAGAGGTAACGGGGATAATTGCTTTTCAGACACTATACTAAGAGAAAGTGATTCAATAATTATTTTCGTGTATACCGACATACTATCTCACTATACTCAATTACTACGGTTAGAGTCGGATTGTTGCTTTCTACAAACTAGTTCTTGACTGCGATCCCACCTGATGGTAAGCAGTAATGCAAGCGTTAAAGGTGAGACGTACTATACTAGAGTGAATATGCTCAATATTCACTCTCTCCATGATAGCAGTAACTTTCCGGCTAACAAGAGAAAGATAAAAACATGTATTAGGTAATCCCCAGACTTATATATATGTCAATACTGTCGAAATGTTGGCTATGTGCTTGACAAGACAATAAATATTGAAAATCATCGATTGCCAAGAAATAGAATAGTCAATGAATGTTTGAGAAAGACATTTATGGATCACGTGATCAATCGAAAGCTCTGTTTGTGATAGTCCATTCGAATTTAAAATTACGGTGCAAGATATCAGCAGAAGCTCAATTAATTCCCTTCATAAAATCGGATCTTTACTCGCCTGTGTAAACATACACGCCATGCCTGAGTAATTATTTGTCAGAAATGTCAAAACGCCAGCTAGTAAACGAAGTAGTAATTCGCCGCGCGGCGCTCCGCGGGCGCCGGTTTGAAATGAAATATGTACTTTATTGTTCCACCAATTGTTCAGTTAAAATTACAACTGGATTAATTACATATGAACTGTAGCCAAAACTTGTTACATTTGTTGTTATTTTCCGTATCATAATACCGCATTATTTTGACGGCACAATATAATTTTAGCAAGGTTCTAGAAATAAATCTCTATAAATGAGACCACGATTAAATTTAAACATTGAAGTTCCACTTTGTTCTATCATAAAAAGTTGCGTAGAATGACGATGGTGTTGATGTAAATGATCAAACGTGATATTACACATATATCTGCTTCATTTAAAGTTGCCCACGTGCAAACCCACGCCATAATGGACCGAATGCTCGTCACAGTTTTATTATCAAATAAAATAGTCTTGTTGTCTATGCTTTCCTAGAGTTAACGGCCGTCGACGGATAGGCGTTTTAATGTATCAATCTTGTGATGAAAAAAAGCAAATTTATTAATAGATGCGAATATTATATTTTTTAAATAAATTAATGTGTTTTTTATTAGTAATGTGTTGCAAATGCCATGCGAAAGTGTAACTCCTCTGGCCTAACATTTATATTTGCAAAATATTGTGGATTTTTGACGCTATTTAGTTGAAAAGATCTTTTTTCTTGATAGATACACTTTATCATAAGTCCATTTATTTTCAAATCTTGGCATATGACTATGTAGCAGTTTTTGCAGAAATAATTGAAAATGTTTTAAAATGTTAAATTCGTATTTCTCCATCGTATCGTAATTGAGTCTTGTGAAAATCCCCAATTATCATGGACCTTGCTAACAAGTGATATGATAACAAAGATATCAAAAGGGCACAGAATTTATAAACTAGTCTACAACCTCATCGTTACTCGTAAGCCGTAATCATAGTGTAGGTAATATAGTATATTACACTATGATTATCAAAAATCACACTAATATTATAAAGGCAAAAGTTTGTGTTTGTATGTGTAGGTACTATTGTTACTTCCTCACGCTTGAATGGCTAAACTGATTTCGATAAAACTTGGTACACTGGTAGACCATATCCTGGAATAGCATATAAGATACCTTTTATCGCGGGTGTATGTCCCCTTGGGATAATTTCTTCTAATACCGCGCGGGCGAAGTTTGACGTTTTGACCATTCACAGCGTCTACCTATTTAAACATAACTGTTGAATTTCGGGACATTATTATCTAACTCACAGACACGATAATAGGTGTTGCCGACTGATGGAGTAAATATTATAGGAGGTGCTGACAATCCAAATATTCGTAATCGCAGTCAGCGTCAGACGGTCAGTCGGTCAAAGAACGCGTGGCCGCGCCGCGATGGGAATAGACAACCCATTCACTTTTTTTTTTCGTGCGAAAAGATAAAGGCTCCTGCTGATAGACGCAAGAATAATTTCTAAGAAAACGCATTCATCTGCCCCTTATTTATTATTTATCTATTATATATATAAAAGTAGAAACTGACTGACTGACATATCAACGCACAGCCGAAATTACTGGGACTAGGAGCGCAAAATTTTGCACAAGGTTTCTTTTTATGACGTAGGCGAGCACTAAGAGGCGTTTTTTCATAATTCATACCCTAAGGGCATGAAACGGGGATCCTAAAGTTTGTATGGATAAATCTACTTTCACATAGGTGCAGCCGCTGGCAGAAGCTAGGTACTCGTCGATACTGAGTATATTGATACTGGGTAATTTTCTTTGGAAACCCAGGTAACCTCCGGAGACGCAGGGCTATTCCCGACCACCATAGGCGCGGGTTTTGGGACGGCTAGCAATGGGTAGCTTGCCGTCCGCTAAAGACCAAACCCAGGTCGACAGCGTGTTGAGTTTTACGCGCTTCTCAAATAGACGTCAGCAATGTTGACGGAGCCCAATGGGGCCGGTCCCTGCTGGCATTGGATCGCAAAAGGTAACTGAAGGAACACATGTGTGTGTTTAGCCAGTTAAAGTCTAATACTCCAGCTCGCACCTCCCAGAGCGGGAGGTGTCATTTAATAATTCCCAACGGAAAAAAGAAAAAGGAACCTTCGTGAGATAGTCAGTGCTAGGAGAAGAAGAGCAGTTTAGGGCGATTCCTTGTGGATCGGATTAGATCGCTCCAGGTCCTGGTCATGGACCGGAGCGAGGGAGAATGGGCGGTGGTTCCCTCCTTCTGCGAAGCAATACACCTAGCGAAAGAACGGACATCCTCAAGTCCCAGCCGCCGACACCCTGACTCGGGGTCAGGGTGTCGGGCATCGGTGTGGGCATGCGACGAGCAATGGGTAGCTCGCCATCCAACCGTCCAGTAAGCGTCCAGACCGAGCCCGAGTAGTCGATGGCGCGTAACAAAGTTCCACGCGCGCCTCAAATAGATGCCAGTAAAACCGTAGGAGCCCAGCAGGGCCGAAGCTTACTAGGGCCATGGATCGACTTCTGATAGGGTTACTTTGTAGTCCTGGGACGCAATGGTCAACGGAAGGAACATAGGTGTGGTTTTAGTTAGTAAAAGTGTGACACGCTCTCCTCACCGCCCTAGAGCGGGGGAAATCATTAGATGATTTCCCCTTGTAAAAAAATCTCATCGGTACGCAAAATACGCGCCTGGACGTGGAGTTGTTGACACCAGCCCGATACACATGCATACATTGCGTTCCAAATAAGAATAGGATCGATTGCCATGTTGTGACGTCACGTCATACTGTCAAATCGAAGAATTATTATGGTGAACAAAACAAGAAATTTTAAAATTTAATTTGTTTACGAACTCTGAACGAAAAAAGTTTAATCAGAATTCAGTTCCTCAATTTTGCTCCTCTCTGAGTTCTTTTGCCCAATTTCCTGCGCTTTGACAGTATGACGTGACGTCACAACATGGCAATCGATCCTATTCTTATTTGGAACGCGTTGTACACACATGAGAACGCGTTGACAAATTATTGTGTCGTATCTTGCCAAGCCGTTGAGTGCACTAAAAAGTAGTATATTGTATTGTTTATTTCCAAAATACTTATTATGATGTCGTAAATTATAAATGTTGGAGTGAAAGCCAAAAAAATATAATTATTTTATACCTAATAATTTCTCAAAATGTTTTATTTATGCGTGTTCAGTTTTATTACACGTTATGTCGCGAAGTTATTGTTATTATTGTTGTTGTTATATAATGTGGACCAAAAGTTTTCTTAAAATAAATAAATACTATTATTTTATTTTTATTTTGTTTGTGAGTTGGATTGTTGGTTTCTACAAACTAGTTCTTGACTGCGATCCCACCTGATGGTAAGCAGTCATGCAATCGTTGATGGGGAGGCGCACTAGTAAATCTTAGTAACCTTTAGTATACAAATAAAGATTGATTGATAACTCTATCGAACTAAACCGCAGTCCTGAGCTGCACAAGGTATGGTGGTACTTGAAATTCCTTACACAATCGAGTATTTGAGTTCTACATTGAGAAATTCTCGATTACTCGCTATGAAAATAATACAAGTCGGAGTTTCAAATCGGCCCACATGTTTTATACTTGTAATCGGCATTGTTCTCATAAAAGTTTCAGTATGATTACATTAACTTTGTATTTATGAATCCGATTGCTACATTTATTCAAACGATTATCGATTCCGTATGTTTTATTTTTACCTACACTACACACTAGGGATGTAACGGAAGTGGTTTTGTTTATCGGAATCGGATTCGGAACCGTAACCGGAACTTGAATTGAAATCGAAGGCGGAGGCAGGGAAGTGAAAATGAAACACTAGATATTGAAACTAATCAAAAACGTTTTTTTTTTAATACTTTAGGGCTTTTATTTTTATTTTGTAAGTTAGTTTTAATTACGTTATGATTAGATTTAAGTTTCTGTTAAATACAAACCAACGTCGGACTCTTAAGTATAATATCGATAAATTAAAAAAAAAACAAAAAGACGGTTAAGTAGGCATTTAAAATTAAGCATTTCGCGCTCCACATGCCAAATACGAAATCAAATAACAAATTAAAGAGTACCTAATTAACAGAAGGCGCGGAGAGAAAGGTTCCACGTGCGACAAGTATTAAAATTGTTTGTATTTCCGATATAACTTCCGATTAAAATTTACCGGAACCGAAATCGGAATCGAAGGTCCAAAATTAATCGGAAGTTTCGACCTCTCGGAATCGAAATCGAATCTCCGTAACCTCTCTACTACTCGCTAAGCTTCTATATTACCAATGTGAATGTCTGCATGTTTGTGAATTTGCATGGCTGTATATCTGTCAGGAAGGATTCCACCGAATCTTGGCACAAAGGTTTCTAAATAATACTTTACGATAAGATTACTTTTTCAATCTCAATCTAAACATTTATTTCAAATAAATAATTTGCAGGCACTTTTGAATAGTCCAGAAGTCAGTCAGAAAAACCGGCCAAGTGCGAGTCGGACTCACGCACGAAGGTTTCCGTATGTCCGGACCTTAGTATATGGTTTTAATTTCAACTCGATACCTACACGCGCTTGCGAGATAAATGGTCTTGACAGACGGACAGACAGACGGACAACAAAGTCCTATAGAGGTTCTGTTTTTTTCCTTTTGAGGTACGGAACCATAAAAATGATTTTTTTGAACACGCGTGATGACGTGACCAAGGGAAATAGGGATCCATTTTTATTTAAATAGAAAATTACATCACGTCAATGTCATAATTTAAGTTAACCGTAAAAACATTTTTACAAACAAAATCAGTTGTAATTTGTTTTAAATAAATTAATGAGTTGTCGGAAATGTCTGTTTGTATTAAAACCATGTCAAACGAAGTGGCACGGTTTCTATAAAAGAGACAGACAAAACTTTATTTTGACGACATTCAATGGTGTATAGATGATGGATTTCCGTTGGGGTTTTTATTAATTTATTATGTTGACCTACGAAAAATTGGCATTTAACTGTTTTTTGTCTCTAACAAAAAAATAAATAGATATGTGTATGCTTGCAAAAGAGTGGGCCTTATGATGGACAACCAACTAGCACCCACTCCTATCAACATGGATGAAACCTTAGGTTCTCAGTAGCGCCTCATGTGCTTTGAATACCTGTGTGCTCGTGGAACTCCCCCTTGGGGCCCCTTGTCATGTCAGGTACCATAAAAGCTCGAGAACGCTCGAGGGCTTCGAGAAAGGGAACAAAATATAAGAGTAACTTAACTTAAATTTATATGGTTGTTTTGACTTGCAGTTCCTTGAGACTGTGGCTCAAAAGACAAAGTCTCAAGAAACTGAAGTTCAAAACTTTCACTAAGCGTCTATTTGGGCAGAATAAACATGTTTCTTTCTTTAATTTTTTTTTTCTTACAAAAGTTTTTTGGCCATTTTTTTAACTCTTATGTGGGGACACTTATTGTGACAGACGGGAAACTACGGAACCCCACACTGAGCGTGGCGCGACATGCTCTTGGACGGTTTTATTAAACATGTTATTAAGGTAACTATTACAAAGTTATATTTCATTAGTCAGATCAATTATAGTCATCTACTTAATGACTTCTCCCGCTCTAGGGCGGAGCGCAAGGGCGTGTCAGACTTTTGCTGACTAAAACCACACTTAGATATGTTCCTTTAGTTGCCATGCGTTCTAGGGTAACGGGTTTCCCTTTCAGAAGTCGACCCATGGCTCCAGTAGGCTTCGGCCTTGCTGGGCCCCTACGGTTTTGCGTACATCTCTTTGAGACGCGCGTAGAACACCCGCAGTCGATGACTCGAGCTCGGTCCGGACGGATACCGGACGAACGGACGGTGAGCTAGCCATTGCTTGTCGTCCGCAATCCCACGTTTTCGGTGGCTGGGGGTCGGGGGGTTTGGCGTGAGAATTATCTTACTCGTGTGGCTGCCACCTTAGCTTTACTGCATCGCAAAAGGTAACGACCGCCGTCCACTACCCTTTGCTCCGGACCATGGTCTAAACCAGGGCCCGGCGCGAGAGGTCGTAGACACCGACACCGACAAGAGAACAGGGCGATGCTCCGCCCAAGCGGGGTACACCTCCATCGTAAGCCGACGCCTACGGACGGTCCGCACAATTGTGACACCGGGGCGTGAAACAGTTGCAAGAAACTCGCAAACTTACCATGTCCGGTGTGGACCTGCGTCATGTGGAAAGCGAGGAAGCCTGTGACGCCTCTCCAGCTACTCCTCAAAGATAGATTATGGTGTGTTCAAAGGGGTATTCTAAAGCATTCACCCTAAGCACTATACCTAGAGGTAACGCTTGGCTCCGTAGTTAGAATTACGAATTGCGCTCAAAATTAAGATAAATAAAAATTAATAGCTGTTCGCTAGTCTTGCCAAAACTCAAAAATGGCTGGACCGATTTGGCTAAGGTCTTGAAATATTCAAGATAGTCCAGAGTGATTTTTTCCATTTCTTTTTCGTTAAGTTAGTTTAAACGGTGAGAAAAAAAATCACGAAAAAGAAATTCGAATACAACACCATCTCTAATTAAAATGTCATTATAAAATGAATTTTGCTGTTCTGGTAATGCCAGTAGATTATCCTTTGAGCCAGTAGATTATCCATTATCCTTACTATTAGGCGGTACGAAGTTCGCCGGGTCAGCTAGTTATCTATATATATAAAAGGAGAAACTGACTGACTGACATATCAACGCACAGCCGAAACTACTGGGATTAGAAGCGTGAAAATTTTCACAAGGCTTCCTTTTATGACGTAGGCGAGCACTAAGAAAGGATTTTTTAAAATTCACTCCCTAAGGGGATGAAGCGGGGGTCCAAAATTTGTATGGAGAAACCTACATTTACACGAGCGAAGCCGCAGGCAGAAGCTAGTAAAATATAATACATATTATAGCGATTAGTAACTGTATATCTTCATCCTACAGCGATTAGGGAAACTGTTATACTAAAGTTATTCTTAGATCGATAAATCTATAATTTCTTCTCATAAATGTTTCTAATCCAATAAATAACTCGTCGTGTTATTTATTTGATCCAGAAGCTGCTTGTAAAAGTATTGATTTAAACCTATTTTTGTTGTTCACGGTCAGTTCCTGAGCGAAATCAGCTGTTTTGAGTAGAAATAACAAATATTTATGAATTTTAGTTGGTACTCATACTTTCGTACAAATTTAGAGGGTGACACTTCCATCTTTTGCTTCCTGCCATGCCAATTTAAAGTATTGTTTTTCTGGAACAAAAATGTTATGAATCAAAGATGATGCAAGTTTTTGCCATTGAATATTTTTTTTAAACTTTTACTTCCAAAGGTGAAAATAAAGTGTCGTCGTCACCGTCTATCTTGTTGTGAGTCCAGTCAAGCGCTTGCCCGACGCTCTATAGAAAACGAAAATCTCAATGACATACGTCAAGCCTATTTACTGTCGTTTTTATCGTGCTTCGTACACGCACTTGACAGGACGTACAGCAAGTTACGTACGGCGTACGGTGCTACACACACTACCACTTTACACTATTAGTTTAGAAGGCTAAGGAGGTCGCCCACGCCGACGATGCAAACTGAGGCCCTACAACAAGCTCTCCTTTTTCGACCGCCTATCGTTAACATCGAGCATAGTGGCTGACTCAAGGAGATCGACAAAAAGAGAATCGAAACAAAACGGTTGTAGCTTGGCTAGGGTTGCTGTAGCGCTACAAATCCGCTTCAATAAGTCAACGTGGGTGACATCCCTATTATTTACGCAAAACTAACTCGCATGTTAGTTTTATTTTAGGAAGTGCCTTGAAAGCACTCATTGTAGCGTTGAAAGTGTGAGCTAGACCACATTAGCATCACTAAAAGCTTAGAATAAAGCTGATGACACACGTGCATTTGCAGAGTGACATGACGTTAACATCTTAAGGGCAGCATGGCATTGAGTGTATTCTTGTCTTTTCTGAGGTTATCAGATCCCCGCTAGATAAGGTAATTTGCGCTCTTAATTGTACGTGGCAAGTGGGATTTTTTGCTTGGTCTGTTGGCCTAGTGGTTGAGTGATGGAGTGCTACGTTACGTCGTGATTTAGATTCCCATATGGAACAGATATTTGTATGAACTACAGATTGGGATTCGGGGATTTCGGGTCTGGGTGTCTTGTGTATGTCTTTATATTTTGGGTTCGATTCCCAACCAGAACAAATGTTTGTGTGATGAGCACGATCGTTTGTTCTGTGTCTGGGTGTAATTTATCTATAATATGTTTGTATTTAGAAATATATAAGTAGGTATGTTTATCAGTTGTCTAGTACTCATAAAACAAGCTCTGCTTAGTTTGGGGACTAGACTGTGTTGTGTGATAGTTATAGCTTATTATTATTATTATATATTTTTGAACGCACTCACGATGTGCATAGAAGTCTAAATAGTTATTATATAAATACTACAAAGATTAAGTACAAGTTCATTTTCAATGCATGGAGTCAATTTTGTACTCAGGTTATATGTACCCATATCTTATTCCCAATCAACTCACGTAAAAATAAAGATAGTGGTCCCTCACTTTTGGGGGTTCATCCAATCACTTCTCTAGGCCTAGGGCGCAGCGGGATTATGTGTCAGTCTTTTACTATTATGCTTGTTCCTTAATTACCTTGTATAAAAATTGTCCGTTGTCTTTTTAACTTTTTGATCGCCACAATATGTATACATGATATATGACAAAGCATGTGTCCAGTACGCCACGGTCACGACCACATGACAGAATAAAGGATGAAATCGTCGCTTGACACCGAGAGCCCGCTTTTGCTTATTTGACGTGGCATTTAAAAGGTTAAAGTGGTGTGAGAAATCTAAGTAAGGATCCACCTGCATTTGATATGCTCTGACTCTTAAAGAACTTACGTATATAATATTTCAACAAACTTAGTGCCTCACTTCACCCTTTTATTAGGTGGAAATTCATCTAATAACTTCTATACTGTAAATAAACTTTTTTTTATGTACCTACCATATTGTCTCATCACCACCCTCGGTTGACTGGTAGAGAATGCCTAGGTAAGGCAGTCTGCCTTTGTACTTTGTGATGCATGAAGATTAAATAAATAAATAAATATAGCTCTGGATGGATTTTCACGCGGTTTTCACAAATAGTCATCAGTCGGTCATCATCATCATCATCATTTCTGTCGAAACACGTCTACTGCTGGACATAGGCCTCCCCCAAGTGTCGCCACAACGACCGGTTCTGTGCGTCCGCATCCACCGCATTCCCACGACACTCACCAGGTCGTCGGTCCACCTTGTGGAAGGCCTTCCAACGCTGCGTTTTCCGGTGCGCGGTCGCCACTCTAGAACCTTTCGGCCCTATCGACCATCCGTTCTACGAGCAATGTGCTCCGCCCACTACCACTTTACTTTAGTAATTCTTCGGGCTATGTCGGCATGAGAAAGGTGCATGTGCTTAATACATGTAATTTATTATAGTAGAGAAAAACCGAGAACTTTATAACCCGTGCGAAGCTGTGCGGGTGGCTAGTTTAGAATAAATAAATCATACAAAGAAAGTCGTACATTACCTCAACGTCCAAATATGTTGCAGGCATAACAAGCTCATGTTGTATAAACATGTTTTCTAATGAAATCTACTGCAACACTATGAAACGGAATCCTCCGTACATTGTTTAGAAACATGAAACATTGTTGCGAAATTGCAATGTTTCTTATTACGTTTCGCAGAAAAGCTAGTTAAAAACGTATAAAGATGAAGGAAACTGCTGAAATAAAATGCACAATAAGTAAATAGGCGTACAGCTGTAGATATTCAATGACAAATGACGTAGGCATAACCACAGAATATAAGTGATAGTACAAGTAACATAACCAGTAAAAAAGCTGGGAATCCTCGTGAAGGTCAGACAGTACTTCACGCCGGAACTGCTGCTCAAACTCTATCAAGCGCAAGTTCGATCGTGTATGGAGTACTGCTCTCACGTTTGGGACGGGTCTGCCCGATACCACAGAATAAGTAGTAGCCGATACCCGCTTGATGCACTTGAGGCAATGGAGAGCCAGCCAGGAGGATCATTGGCAATGATGCACTCGTTGAGTCGAGGCTTCAAAGTCTTGAGCATCGACGCCGAGTTGCGTACGGCGATGCTCCACCCAACGCTAACGCATCGCCATGGTGGACCTCCCACCTATACGCACAAAACATTTTGGGAACACATCCATTGTGCGTACAGCTAAAGAGTGGAATTCCTAGCCGGAATCTGTGTATCCTAATGGCTACAACCCGGGAATCTTTAAGTCAAGAGTGTATAGGTTACTTCTAGGTAAGCGCGCTTCATCGTCGACCGCATCGTCGCTTTCTATCAGATGAGATAGCGAACCTATCAAGAATAATAAAAAAAAACCAGAAAGAGTTAACACGGACTTGAAATGCAAAAGGCAACTGAAAAACACAGATGCGTTTTAGTCAGTAAAATTCTGACATGCCCTCTCGCTCCACTCTAGAGCGGAATAATCTTTTTATTATATATATTACTTAAATATTTTTTGTGCTTGACTGCTATCCCACCTGATGGTAAGCAGTTAAGCAATCATTGATGCTAAAGCGCACTGAGCCTATTCACTCTAGCCAGAAGACAAACTATATATATAGATAAGCAGGCAAATACTTTTCCTGTCCTTCTATTAACGCGGTATAAACCACCCATTGCTTACTGTCCGCAAACCCACGCCTTCGATGGCTGGACGCATTCGCCATATGATTCTTAAAAAGAAATACTGCCCAGGCAATTATTCGAAGTTCCGTACACATACCGAATTTTGCGATCAATGTTTTAATAGGTAGGCTAGTTATAATTAATCATATCCTCGCGTCGAAACAAGCTCACATTTACGAGTAAAATCTGCTAAAATAAACAAGACGAACATCACAACACTTTAAATTGTTCGTAAAACAAAAACACAACGTACGACAGTTGTTATGTTACATCCGGATTCTATTTTCCCCGACCCTGCGCGCGAGGTCATGGGCTGGCGAAAATACTACGCGAATTACGAATTAACTTTTGTAATGGCACTTAAAATTTATAAAGATATATTGTTCCTTTCCGTGTTTTATTATTACGTTTTTCTTGTGAAACTCCGTGGTCCATGTGACTAGCGATTGCATTGAAAATTGAGACAGTGTAACCCAATATTATCTGACTCTGACAAAAATAAACACGGAAATATTTTGTTAATAAACGAGTTTAGAAGCAGAACATTTATTTTATTATTCGATGAAAATGTTTCAGCAATTATTCAATCAATTAAATTAATTGTTGAAACTAGTGGGGAATATGCTAGTTATCATGATTAGATCGACAGTGGAAAGTTATAAGTTATTTTCGATCAAAGTGGCGGTTCAAGCGATTGTACCTTTGCACTGTCGAGGTATAGATATAAACAAATTAACGTAGGTAATTGAATTATATATTTTTTTCTATTGTGTTTTGTTGTACGAGTATTAATACTTTTAATGACAGACTGCCTCGTTGGTGTCATGGTCGCAAGCGCGATTGCTGAGCGTGGGGTCTTCGGTTCTATTCCCGTGTCGGGTAAAAAGTGCTATTAGGTTTTTTCCATTAGGAATTACTCTGTAGCTGCTGTTTGAAAGTTGGTGGTGTCAGACCCCCGTGCCTTGGAAAGCACGTAAAGCCGTTGTCCCAAACTAAGGTTTTCCCTTGGAAACCAGGAACAACGAAGGTACTACAAACACCCAGACCCAACACAAATATCTATTTCATCAACAAACATTTGTGTTGGTGCGGGAATCGAACCCACGACTCTTGCGTCTCAACTGGCGCTCTAAACCACTGCGCTGAACGGGTCGTCTGGTAATGAAAAACACCCATTCCTGAAAGGTGATTTGTTTGATCTGTTTCTTGATGTCTATTCTCAGGGGTGCCCGGCACCCACTATTTATTTCTCATGGGTGCTCGAGGTCCAGAGCACCCACGGAGTCGGCGCCACTGCCTCCAGCTTACTTGGCTAATCACTGTTGAGATTGGTCACCGTGATCGAAATTCGGTCGGGAGTTTTAATGACTATGACTATATCTAATTAATATGACTATATAACCTATATCTTTATCGCTAATATATTTGTTTTACCTTATTATCCGTTACTGAACTCTAAACTGTAACATAACGTACAAAAATTTTAATTTTGCGGTCTATCCTGGAACATTCATCTTAAGGAGCATTGTTTCAGTCAGTCTTGGTTATCACCTTGCTGACTGCCTATCATGACGATCTTGACACGACGAATTCTCATAGCTTGTGTCAATAGGAGAGGAGTTTCGAAGTAATGTATTTCTAAGGTAGGCGACAGAATATCATGGAATAGCGGTTATTGACCCTCCTGCATATGTTGACATTCTTAATTTCAAAATGCAGGAGGAAATAAAGACATAAAGCTGTCTTGAATCGACATGTATCGTGATCCTTTACATGATCTAGTAATGAAAAACAGTTCATTGTTTGTTTTTCGGGTACCTACGCAGAAATATTAGGAAAAGGTCAATGTACTTTATTTCACGTTTAACTGACACCTTCTATAAAACTGATTATATATTTAGTTCATAGATTTAGCATACGACGTCACATCCCTGTTGTTCTGAATCTTTTGCTCTTCTCTTCAAGCTTGTAAACATCCATAAATATAAAAAAAAAACTAATGAACCCACTTAACTTATGCCAAATAGGTTAATGCACCGCCTGACTGACAGATATGGACATCAATTGAGTTAAAGAGATCGCGGGCCACCTTGCCAAGTGCCAAGCGCGGTTATCATGGCGATGGCTTTCAATGTCGTTCGTTGAACCAAAATAACAGAACTGAATCTTATAAATAAGACATAGTATGTTACGTGTTCTGTTCTTCTTCTAGTTCATGTCACTGGCACGACAAATTGTGTCACCGCAACTGCGCCATTTCTTCGGCGTAAATGTCTCTTTTATGATACATGTAGTCTTTGGTCTGATTTATGGAATTTACCGATATGTGCGACACAAAACACACACACACACACACAATCAGACACACACACACACACAATTCACGGAATTTGAAATGAATTTATGGAATTTACCAATATATGGCAAATCTAACTGTGACCAGTTTACAATAACCCTGTTAAATATTTTGAACTATTTTTGATACCAGAATATCATAGTCATCGTCTTTTATAGGTACCAAAACACGTATCTGTTACGGAATCTCAGCGGAGACTAGCAAGTAGCTAGGGAAGGTAGTATCAAAATATTTTTTTAAGATGGGAAATCATCCAGCCCGCGTCTACCGTGGCTGGTAGGAATCTCGGCTGCTGGGGTGTGAGGACGTTCGTTCCACTCCGCGTGCGATCTCCTGCTTCGCTAGCATTACTGCTTCGCAGAAGGAGGCGACCGCCTGCCATTCCTTTTCGCTTCGAACCATAGCCCAAACCAGGGCCCGGTGGGAGAGGTCTCTGCCGCCGATTGCCTCCACGAGGACACGGCGATGCTCCGTCCAAGCGAGGCACTCCACCAACATATGCTCCACCGAATCCTCTGGTGTGCACGCAATGGTTGTCACCATTGCCT
This sequence comes from Mythimna pallens, assembly GCA_961205895.1. Classification (NCBI taxonomy): domain Eukaryota; kingdom Metazoa; phylum Arthropoda; class Insecta; order Lepidoptera; family Noctuidae; genus Mythimna; species Mythimna pallens. The sequence continues at coordinate 7,539,276 of OY540824.1, forward strand.
GCGTTTCTTCCGCCTGAATCCGATGCAGGAACTTACTATGTCCGATAAGGACCTGCGTCAAGTTCACCTTGAGATTTCGCCGGAACTCTGTCCGCCATGCCGCGCCTTGTCGCGGCAGCGGAGTTTCGCCCCGGGCGGCGTTGCATCTCCAAATCGTGCATGCGTGCAAGAACTGTTGCCTCCAGATCCCACGGTCGCAGGTCAACAAAGGAGCTTTCGCTGGAGACCGTGCGGTATTCCCACACCATCTGGATCACCCTCTGGCAAGCGTTCAGCATGGCCGCCAGTCGCTTTTGCAGCGACACCGGCGCCCCGTAAAAAGAGCTATCGACACGTGGGAACTAGATTTACCACACAAAGGTGCAGTCTTTGGGCCCTCATTACATTCTTTTTCTCTGGCCAATAACCTTCAGGAATAGTTCTATAGTCGTTGAACAAAAGTTTTCTGTTCCGTAGGGGCCCGACTCTTGTAAAGCAGTTTAAAAATATCATCATTTCTTCCATCTTTGCAGGTCTGTTTAGACTTCTGGGGCTCCAGGGTGGACCACTTTAGGAATAACTAATCAAGAAGAATTAAATCCCGCAACATTGGTTATCATTTTTAGGTTACTGTTAAACTGTGATGAGCTTTGAAGTATTTAATTTAATGTGTAAGCTTTGAAGTAATTAATGAATTTATTTTGATATTTATAATTAATTTATTTTGACATTTATAATGAATTTATCTTGACAATTATAATGAATTTATCTTGACAGTTAAAATGAATTTATTTTGACATTTATAATGAATTTAGTTCTGACCATTGAAAGAATGTATTTTGACATTTAAAAAAATTATGACATTAACTATTTTTATTGACTATGTTAGTGACATTTGTATTCCATTTCATTTGAGTTGTATATCCGATTTTCTTTCTTTCTACTTCTACCTACTTACCTTTATGAAATTGCTGTGCCCGACAGGGTCCATGTGCACTTTTTAAACTATTTTTAAGATCTTATGTAACACATGTGATATAACAATAAAGATATGAATTGAAATAATGAAAATTAAATAGTGGAACATATGTACTATACTACTGTGTAGGTACTGTGGTACTATAGTTTTTAACTACGATACTTTTTCTTAACGACCCGGAGCTTTGCGGCCCAGTGTATTATCGAATTATACACAACAATATTAGACCGATATTATTATATATACCTCATCGCATCACCTATTAAGATCAGTGCCCGTGGTACATCATGGCTAGTAATAAAGTAATTTATTGAGTGTTTTTCTTCTTTCCAGCTCTAACAGTCCGGTTTTTGACGAAGAGGTACATTGGAGAATACGATCATCAACAAGGTAATTCATAATTTACCTATTTACTATTTTGTTTATTTCTACTATTTGTCGCAGTAGACCAAGATGAAGGTGGAGAGATGAACTTAACTCTTACCGAACGAATACTCTCCCACAACGGCAGCACCCAAGTTACAACCGTTTCGTTTCGATTCTCTTTTTTTGTCGATCGCGTCGAGTAGGCTACGCCTCCGATTCCTTTATTCTAACATCATCTCAACGCTCAGTCACGAGGTCAGAACAAAGGAATAAGAGGCGTGGCCGACTCGGGGCGATCAACGAAAAGCGAATCAAAATGAAATGGTTATAACTTGGCTAGGGGGCAGGACACAAACGTATGTGGAAATCGGAGAGAAAGGCATTTGCCCAGCAGTGGGACATATTGGGCTAACTAGATTAGATTTATTTCAATATAAATATATGTTAAAGTTTTTTTTAATGTAAAAATGATGAAAGACTTTGATAAATAGAATTATACATATTTTCCATTGTATTTTTTTGTATTAATATTTTAATGACAGACTGCCTCGTTGATCTCTTAATCGCAAGCGCGACAAACTGAGCGTGGGGTCTTGAGTTCGATTCTCGTGTAGGGCAAGTAGTGCTGTTAGGTGTTTATCTCAATTTTTTTTTATATAAAAGGCCTCATCTTTGATTAGGAATAGATATTAGCATAAGCCTTCCATGACCCTCATTTTGAAGGAATTTTAATAAAGTCCCTTTCCCTTCGAAAAGGGGCTTGTTTAAATTCAACGGCTTATTACTGAAAATTATCTATCATGGGTTAAATATAAGAACACCCACTTATGATTGAGCCAATAGAAAGAAAATTTACGATGAAAATTTAATTCTACCGTGAGCACATCCTGATACTTTAATGTTTCCTTTTATGCAATTTGTGTGAACATTAAAATTATTTGAAAAACATCTAATAATACTTTTTATACTACATAATTCCTAACTGTTGCCCTCGGCTCCGCCCGCGCGAGTGAAGAAAATTGCCCCAAGAGAACATACTCCCGGGGTAATAAGCATAGTATCCTTTGTGCTATTCCATGACATGGTCTACCCGTGTGCCAAATTTCATCCAAATTCGTACAGCCGTTCGAGTGTGAAGAAGTAACAAACATACACACACTCACAAACTTTCTTTTTTGTAATACTAGTGTGATTTTGTTTACAGATAGCAAATACAAACATGAAGCTATGCTGGATGGCGAACCAATACTATTCGAGATTTTGGACACTTGTCCTAAGGTAAATTCTTTTATTGACAGATCTGACCAGTATTCAGCTTGTTTTATGATAAATCTTAGTGTCGTCGCACAAGGGTCACTTGCCACAGCCACTAACGCCGCCACGAGAACCTAGAAGCGGCCTTAAAGAAAGCTGAAGCACGCAACAGCCACGTGTGGCTGGTGGCTGATACTTTTTTCAATCCATACGCGCAGTATCATAATGGTCTCTGACGAAGAAGGTATGGGCGTTTAGTGGCCGGTTCGGGCCACAAGAAGCCAGCATGCGTCAACCATGTGCGGCAAATTCATACAAACTGTATGAAACCTACGGGAAATATGCTGGTGGCGGCGTTTTGATGTTGTGGCGGGTGGACGGTGTGCGGTGATCCTGACTCTCAAACTTAGTGTAATATATGTCCTTACATATAATAAACTGTGTTAGTACTCCCTATATACAGGCATGCCATGCATTTTTTTTTACCGCAGACGTGTTGAGGTAATGTTCGAAGTGAAGTAATAGAGCGCCCCCTCATGTCCGTAACACAGGTTAATTTCTAGCGCGGAACTGGGTTTTTCCCCATCCATTGTGGCATTCCAATCCGTCACTTAGGATGTAGTTTTTAAGTATTTATTTTTAATTTGTGTTAAACTAGTGCTTGCCTGTGATCCCATCTGATGGTAAGCAGTGATGCAATAGTTGATGGTGAGGCGCACTAGTTTATTAAGAGCCTATTCACTCTAGCATTGAAGATACCGATATTATAAACGGATGGGATGACCGCAGCTGGCAAATTGTTACAGTCCTTCGATGTACGCGGTATAAACGATGAGGCGAAACGCTTGGTCTGGACCGGAAGTTAACTTTAACTCAAAGTTTTTTTTTAAATAAAGATTAAAGGTCTTCGTCATGTACATAGGTATCTTTTAGTTATAATGTTTCGATGTGTATCAAATATTGATCAGTTTATTGTTTTAATATTTTTTATAGTAAGTTTAATTCTATTTCAAAAATTATTTATTCATTGTGAACACTGCTGCTCGCCTACCACGATCTAGCGTTTTTAACCCAAAGGTTGACTGGTAGAGAATTCCTTTGAGTTGTTGCATTCAGTCTGCCTATGATCCACTACTGTACATGAAGTTAAAATAAAACTGTTTGAACTACAACTGAATACGTATGCGTACAGCGGCGCCACCGGTACATGGTGGACATCCCACCTATACGCACAAAACGTTTTGGGAACACATTCATTGTGCGTACAGCTAAGGAGTGGAATTCCTTGCCGGAATCTGTTTCCTGATGGCTTTAACCCGGGAATCTTTGAGTCAAGAGTAAATAGGTTACTTCTTTTTTCATCAGGTGAGATAGCGATCAAGCGCGAACCTATCAAGAATTAAAAAAAAATGCGTACAGCGTAGTGATCAACTATGAGATTTAGATATTATTTAATAAAACAAATGCGGTAGTCTTTAGTTAAGTACTAGTTTAACGTTCTTTCATTAATCATTTTAAATAGACAGAGTTATTACTAACATCTACACGAAATTACGACTTTCAGTCCGTCACATAAATAAAGGAACTAAACGTGACAGCAAAAATTAATTGATAAACTGTTACAAAATACATTTCTTCGCCAAAACTAATTTTTTAGTCTCGCTCAGCGGAACGTGTCGTACGTTCGCCGACTCGTAAGCCACACATATCCGCTTCATACTGACCTTTATTTGTAATGAAGGCCTTTGCGATAAAAGGTCAGCTTATACTGGAGATGTTTAGCTTGATGTGTCATCGTGGTTACGAGGCGTAAGCAGGCATTCCATCTAGATACGCTTCGTAGTACTCGCTTGGCACCGCACACCGGTAGTTTGTGTCTGTAATAATCTTGTTCAACAATGTCTTATGTGTTTTTTTATTGTCTAAAACCTTGAGTTTTATTTCACTTTGAATACATGTGTCTGCTTCTTTTAATTTACTATTCGAATAAAACACAGACTATTTACTAGACATTCCCAGGCCCTTTATTATTCGATGCTTGTCTTGATCTGCTTCCTTTTAAAATTTGCATGGTACAAAGATATATTATGCACATATTCTTGGTTACTCATTTTGTGGTTTAGGTCTGTGCAATAAATAATAACAGGTTTCTAAAATTCGTGGCTGCTGTCTCACATATCTTTTTTAAATTATACAAACTAGTCATTGATTGCGATCCCACTTGATGGTAAGCAATGATGCAATCGTTGATGGTGTATTGCACTAGTTTATTAAGAGCCTATTCACTCTAGCAGTCTAGCCTTGAAGAAAATTATAATCGGACGGGACGACCGCTGCAGGCAAATTGTTGCAATCCTTCGATGTACGCTGTGTAAACGACGAGGCGAAACGCTTAGTCCGGACCGTAGGTCGGGTTGTCTGATGGTAGACAGGTGATTTTGGAATTAAGTCATGTAATTCCTGTGCACATTCTCCAAAATGCATTCTGTAAAAAACTAAAAGTCTGGTTACCCTACGCCTGTGTTCCATGCTTTGTAGATTGGTTTTAACCAAATTTGGATCAACAATTAGCTGACAGATGGCATTTTGCAACACCAACCCATATGTAGCTGCACTACACACGATCGGACATCGGACCTGCGCTTAAAACTGTCCCGGTGTCAAGTACCGCCGGAGGGTGCCCACGATCAACTTAGTGACCCAGCAACTTGTTTTTGTCTCTATCGCATATTCATACAAACCCGTAACTTGATGAGAGAAACAAATTAGTTGCGAAGACAAAAGTTGCTCGTGTACGCATCCATCAATATATATATCACAAAAACCTACAAATACAAACAAGAAGCTTGAAAAAACAGTGACAACTGCAAGAAAAGCCTGCACTTCCTTCGACGAGTCTTCAAACGCTAACGAGGCCAATTTGTTACAGGGTATAGAGGACCTGCCGGGTAACGAGATCGCTCAGTGGGCTGATGGCCTGTTTCTAGTCTACTCGATCACCGACCGAGAGTCCTTCAACTATGTACGGAGAGCCAAGCAGAGTCTACAGCCTGAAATACCACTCGCTCTTGTCGGGAACAAGGCTGATATGGTGCATTTAAGACAGGTACCTACTTTGTTTATTCTTGGAAATAAAGATTTTACGTTACAAATCATATTATATTTGAAACTATTGTAACGCTTGGGTCATGGGATCCGAGTGCGCGTAAGAGACGCGAAATCGAATAAAATTTTATATCGACTGGTCAATTATTTGCATGAGCAGAGGGTTGGCTCTTTCTTTGCTCAAATAATTAGCATTACCATTCAACGTAGTAATGCTACCAGTCTTCTGGGCACATTTCTTGATGACAGCGATGTACCTACTTTGACGCCCGAGTGTATTTTGTGTTTTTGTTTTGTATGTATATGTAGTACAGTTAGGTTTAGTATATATAAATAAAAGTTTACATTTCAATTTTGTAAACATTGTTAGAAATCTTTGAAATTAAAGTGTACATTTCAAAATATTTCAACTAAAAAAAATTAAAAACAAACATTTAAAAATATAAATAGTACTTACCCCCCGGTATCGAGGACGGGTTCCCAGCTACCAGTGGTCGAGGCTTCACAAACATTATGCTCCTAATAATACGAAAAGTGTCCAGAAGTACCTACCGTTTTCTGAAACAAGCCACCTAATGAGAGCCTTCCTCAGATGTTGGATGAATCCTCGCAGAATCGACTATCGGGACAATGATCGCACAGTCCTCCACATCCCACTTGTGGACAACCTCGCGGGTCATGTCAAGATACTTGATTTGCTTATCTTTCTCGGTTTCACGAGGTTTTTTTCACGTCAAACGGTTATATCAACAATCATTATACGCCTCTCAAGAAGGTCCACCACCACTATATTGGCTTATCGGCTATAATAGTTCAGCCAGTGATGATGGACCGATTCCAGTAAAATGTGTTATGGCCATTATCGAGAACTAGGTCGGGCACATACCTGTAGTGTGTCACTTCCGATTTCACAAGCGTTGCTTTGTTTTATTAATAGAGCATAGCTCTTTTAGGGGCATTCTTTGGTGAGTGTAAGCTGACATTTAAAAAAAAAAAAAACGCTTCGTTTTTATCGTTACAAATACTCTACCTATACCGTGTCGCCTACACTGTAATATGCATAATTATTTATTAACCCTTACCAAAGAAATATAAATTAAGGGTGCATAAGTCGGCGCGGAGGGCGCGGGTGGTTGCGGCTCGAAGCTCGAACTCCCATGAGTTAGTTATACACGAGGTTACAATCAATGCTATCTAATACAACCACGAATATCGAATACAAAATCATACGTGCAAACAGTTAAAGACGAAAACGTTGTGATGAGTAATATAAAAACTGGCCAAGTGCGAGTCACTCGCACACTGAGGGTTCCGTACAAACTTTTCAGACAGAAATTAAGCAATACCGCCAGCTTTTTGAGCACACTTCCAGTCGACAGCGACGCGAAGAGTTTTATATTTTAGCTAATAGTTTTTAATTCCAAAAAAAATCGTTCAAAATAATTACCAAACTAGTGCTCATGTTTTAATACTAAATCAACGACCATAGGTTTTTTTTATAAAAGAATTACTTGAGCTGCACATGGCAGTTTTATTGTTCAGATACCAAAGGCACTGTATGACATTACAATTTAATTTTACACCTATTATTAGTGCTCTATGGTTACCTAGTCGATATTTAGATCGGATTGTGCTTTTATTAGATTTTATTTATTAGATTAGATTATTATTTTTATCAATGTTTCTGCTCTTGCCTTATTTTCTGACCATTCTGTAATTAATCAAACACAAGTGAGCTGTTAATCATCTAAAATGGTTTGCAAAAATTGCATATGATGATGTGAACAGATGACCGTTGGGACCGATAGGTTCTGGGGTTGCGACCTCGTACCGGAAGACGCAGCGTTGGAAGGCCTCCTTGAATGTGGTGGACCAATGACCTGGAATCCGATGGATGCGAGACGCACAAGACCGTTCATTTTGACGACACTTGGGGAGGCCTATGTCCAATATTTGACGTCTTTCGTCTGAAACGATGATGATATGAAACTACAGTGTTAAACCAGTGAACACAGAACTGCTGAAATGTTTACTCGCTAGTAGGCACTTACGAAAAAGAATTTAAGGCGTCTTTTTTCTATCTAACAGTATAAAAATGTGATCTAGGTTGATACCGTCTACTTGGTCATGCAACAAATAAATATTAGTTAGTTAGGTCAGTATCCAATTAAAAACTATTGAAGGGTTTTTGGCGAGTGTTTTGCGAATGAAATTCAGTGGCTGTTTTAATTATATATAGTTTGGTACACAGCTGGACCATATGGTCCATTACCAATTCCAAAGTAATCAAAGTTGTCTCATTACAGGTGAGTCCAGAAGAAGGTGAGATCCTTGCCAAAGACTTTGAATGCAGTTTTGCCGAGGTTGCTGCCGCTGAGCAAGTCAACCAAGTCGGGGAGGTCTTCCACGAGCTCTGCCGAGAAGTCCTAACACATAGGCGGAGAGCCAAACACAGCTTACTTGATAGAATGTTAGGATCCAAGACAGCTTACAGAGTTTACTCTCGAGGGAAGAGCGACAGCGCGTTACCAAAAGATTAGCTGCATTTAACTGTTTCCAAGACTAAACACAAGGAATAAGTAAATGGAATAAGGAATAAGTATGCACAAAGTACTGAACAGAACAAAAAGCTCCAAATAAAATTATATTCTGTCGTTCGCGATGGCGAAAGTCCTCATAACATTCCCTTAGTGGTGCGTCATCTGTCATTCTCAACCGTCATCGCTACCACTGACGCGAAGCTAGACGGAGTGGTGAAGGGCGGACCGTGAATCGGCCAATTACAGTGTTCTAAATCTCCACTCCACCACCTCAATGGATATAGTGACAATGAAGCGGACTGGAGCTGAGCGGACTTTCAAATAAAACAAACGATCAAGCGGCCTCCAGCCGGACAGAACAGAGTCGAACAGACTGTGGTGACGAGCGGAGAGCAGGTAGCAGAGGGTAACTCCACTCAACTCCACTCCGCCCAGCTCCACTTCAGTGGAAAGGCACCCTTAGGACACTAAAGCTCAGGGCTTCTGTTCGGTATCAGACTTACAAAAAAATTATATTCCACGTTTAATGGCAAATATTAAGTAGGACTGTAAAGGTAACACTATGACTTAACATCGTAAATATTAAGTCAGAATGTATGATGATGTATTAAAATCCTGTAAAAAAAATACATATTGATGAGTAGAATACTGTGTACCTACACAACTGTTAGAGACAAACATTATGCTTGAATTGCATCCCTATTTTAAACCGGGGGGTGAAGTGTAATCCCCTTTTTTAAAATGAGTATCAGAGATCACCTTTAATGATTTATAGTATGTATTGCTGTAGACCGAAAGACTTAATTCAGTTACTAACCGATCGTGTTTATATTCTGCTCTTTATTGTATACAGAATTATAAAATTTATATATCCATTTATTAACCTATAGTGTTCACCTAGCTCTATAATAGGGCTGTTGTTTTATAATTAATTACCGTCAAATTATAATGTGCCTGTTATGCCAGCCACACATAATCCAGTTTACGGTCAAGTTTGTAGCTTGTTTTTTGTAGTTTGTGGCTTGACGCGGCGTCCGGTAAACTTGACGGTCTAGTGGCTATCAACACCCCTAGCCAAGTTGATAATCTGCATTCGTTAATGCTAGTTGAAAACTATTCAAATGTATGGGAGTGACATCATCTTAACGTTAAGACACGTGGTCAGAACAAACGAATAGAAAATTCGTAGCGAAGTTCACATCGTTCAAAATGATAGAATGAATTGTTATCGTTTGTACAATGTTCAACGCTACAGCCTTTGTTATCGTAAAACGACATTGCAAAACGAGCGGCCGACTCAGGCGCGTCAACATGGCTACCAATTTATAGTTTTCTACAATTGCTGACACTGAGGCGTTACCGATTGGAGAACGGAATTCGACACGAAACGGTTGTAACTTGGCTAGGGGGGCTGAGTGCCAAGAGCGAATTTGTTTTACGTTAGCGTGTGTAAATCACGCTTATGACGTTCAAGCCTCTAATTGGCTAAACGCGGTAAACGTTTCGATTATGTTAACGTAAATAGACCTCGCACTCGGCGCACAGTATGCATGATAATATTCTATTGTATGTACTAGCAGTCAAGTATAATAATAATTATATAATAATATCGTCGGTGCGCTTGCCAAAACCTATAGGTATGTGTTTTTCATCAAGTTGTTACAGGAGACAATAAACTGTTTTATTTAATGATTAATTGACTGATGAATAATTTAAAAATGTAGTATGAACTGAGATACATGTGAAGATGATAAAATGTAGTGTTAATGTACTCGATTTTAAGGATATTTAGTAAAAAGAAAAATATCATTGAAATGCACATAGAGGTTTTGGCAAGCGCACCGACGATATGATTATTATTATATAATTATTATTATACTAGACCGCATACAATCGTAGGCGTGACGATAAAACAAGAACTACACTAGACCGACGCACACGTGGACCACACCTAATTTGTATAGCGGCGCGTTGCATGGCGTGGATCTAATGTAGCTCTGCAAATCTAGTTGCCATTTATAATGTATGGAGACCGACGTGCCCAGATCAGCTTACGTGGCCCACGTGTGCGCAATTTAGTTCTATTTTAAATAGTATGCATGACGTTAGTCGGCTACAAACTTGTGGATAACCTGGATCGTGTGTGACTAGCATTAAACATATTTATTTAATAAGGGGACTTAATTAAATAATTAAGGTAAGGTACTTAATTATATTATAGGTTTCACTAAAATTTATAAATTGATTGGGTCCAAGGGCCACATACTCGTATTTATAATGCTTTTGACTTAAAATGTGCCTCTTTTACATATTGAGGTTTGGTCTCAATGTTTAGATAGGTAGTTAAAAAAAAACAATAATACGCAGTAATCTGCGAATCAACAAAGATTTTCAGCTTTTGGATATAACATACTTAATGTAATAATAGGTTGTCTAAAAACATAAATACGTAATCAAGTTTGAAGTTGGGACATATTACTATCTTGAATATAATGTCCTATTTATTGATATGATTGTGTGATAAATATCTCATGTTCGGTTGTTCGTTTGCTAAAGACAAAAGCGAATTTAGTTTTGTATTTAGGTTGTGTCGTGTTTACGTTGAAATAAAACCTGCTTTGGCCAGATTTAGACCCTTTAGCATTTTGACATGTTTTATATTTATAGTATTTACTATTTCCACCTGTCGCTCAATTTAATTGAAAAACATAGCAAACTAGTACGAGAGGCGAGCGAAAAACTACAAGCAATTTCTCAAGGCAGTTTTTAAAAAAATACGTAACTATTATGAACATCGTGAACATTAATTCTATTATCTATTTATTAATTACTTGTAGACCCATGTCGGGCCACGTTTTTAACAAAAATAATGAGATACAAGAAGTATCAGTTGGTCGAAACATCTCCGTGTCCTAACGACGCCTTTTAACAAAAGTACTTCAGAGCAGGAGGCGTCGAATATGAAAATCAAGCACCATGTAAAATTCAAATCATTCAAACCATCCCCTTCCTTCTTCAGATATAAACCCATCAGTGACATACTTATTGATCTTTTTCAACAAGAAAGTATCCTTGAACTGAACTAGGTTTCGAATCCATAAAAGATTCGGTCTATAAAAGTTGAGTGAATATTTTGCAGCAATAATGTGGTTGACAATGGAGCACGCTTGCCTAGAAGCAACTTATTCACTCTTGACCTAAAGGTCCCTAGGTTGTACTAAAACACAAACACAAACTTCAGCAGGGAATCATTTTATACCTAATTGACATAATAATAATAATTCCCGCGCGGGATTCACTTCAATTTGTTAGAACTTTACACAACACTAGCCGCATAACTTCATACGGGAGTACATTTTAGGATGGAGCTGGATATTGATTATTAATAACTCTTTTTTTTTAGTTTAAGGTTTTATTTTGATACTGTCCACAGAGTATAATTATGTTAAGTAATGCACGAATGAGTAATGTTTAGATACCGGCATTTTATTTGTTAGCGAAAATGTTGTTGTTAATTTAATAATATAACTATTTGTAACAATAAAGAATGTTGTATAATCTTCGTTTTATTAATTAAATATAAACCCTTTCTTTTTTAATTCTTTATTGTACACACAAAGAAAAACTTAACCTTAATACATTGATTTGATCATTTATGTACAAAGGCGAGCTTAACTCAACAATGAGTTTTCTCCCAGCAAACTTTGAGTGACAGAGAGACATCACATTTGAGGGTAGGATTCCGTGTACAACATAAACCTACATAAATACGTCTAATATATATATAGATAATATATATATATATATATATATATATATATATATACTAATATTATGTCAATTGAGAAAGGAAGTGCTCTTTAATTTTCGTCTTAAAGACGTCCAGAGAAGGGTTGTCGTCGCGAAAGGAATGTGGGAGAGCGTTCCAGAGACGCACTGCAGTTACAATAAAGGAGCCATCATAGCGGCTGGAAGTGTGACGTGGAGTACGAAGGAGAAGTGAAATGATAGTGCCACAGGGTTTACTTTTTGAAAATTGTCTACATTCTGCTGAGATTAAATGTGATTAATTCATAACTAGCAACCCACCCTTAATTCGCACAGGCGAGGTGGTGTTAGAAAACTTTTAAATTCTCTGCCTTTTTCTACTATATGTGTATTATATATATATATATTAAGCTAGAACTACATTGCGCAGACGTGGGCCACGTACGCCGATCTAGGCGCGCCGGTCTTCATACATTTATATGGCAACTAGACTTGCAGAGCTACATTAGATCCATGCCCCGCGACGCCACGCTACGCGCTATTTTGTACAAATCAGGCGTGGTCTACGCGTGCTTCGCTCTAGTGTTATATTTTTCTCTTATCTTATGAATCACTTTCTAAGTTGAGAAAACCGCATGAACCGCCTTCAAGTTTATCGCGAACATTGGGATCGGGTGGGGGACTTTGTTTTATAATATCTAAGGATAAGAATATTCAGGTATAGACCATTTTGCAGTGTCTTATTAGCCAGACTACGACAGAAATCGAGAAATTATCCGTAACATTAACTGCCACGAGTAGGCCGAATTGCTGCATTGCCCAGCCTAAGCATTGTTGGTGGGCTGTGTCATTATCTGTACTCGAAGTTGTAGAACATTACGTTTACCTGGGACAGACAATCCAATTGGGTAGATCTAACTTTGAGAAAGAGGTCAATCGTCGAATCCGACTCGGCTGGGCAGCGATCGGGAAGCTGCGCGGTATCTTCTCGTCCAATATACCACAGTGTCTCAAGACGAAAGTCGTGTTGCCAGTGATGACATATGGTACTGAAACATGGTCGCTCACAATGGGCCTCATCAGAAGGCTTACAGTCACCCAAAGGGCAATGGAAAGGGCTATGCTCGGAGTTTCCTTGCGTGATCGCATAAAGAATTAAGATATCCGCAGGAGCACCAAGGTCGCCGACATAGCCCGAAGAATCGCCAAACTAAAGTGGCAGTGGGCAGGGCACATTGCTCGTAGAACGGATGGTCGATGGGGCCGAAAGGTTCTGGAGTGGCGACCGCGCACCGGAAAACGCAGCGTTGGAAGGCCTCCCACAAGGTGGACCGACGACCTGGTGAGGGTCGCGGGAATGCGATGGATGCGAGACGCACGGGATCGGGATCGTTGTGGAGACGCTTGGGGGAGGTCTATGTCCAGCAGTGGACGTCTTTCGGCTGAAATGATGATGATGATGATGATGTGTCATTATTGTCGAGGCAACTGCAATGAATTTGAATTTGACTGGCCTCTTGGTCTAGTGGTTAGTGGCCCTGACTGCTATGCCGGAGGTCGTGGGTTCGATTCCCACCCAGTACAAATGTTTGTGTGATGAGCACGATCATTTGTTCTGTGTCTGGGTGTAATTTATCTATAATATGATGTATGTATTTAGAAAATATATATGTATGTTTATCAGTTGTCTAGTACTCATAACACAAGCTCTGCTTAGCTTGAGACTAGACGGCGTTGTGTGATAGTTGTGAAAAAAAAAAAAATGGTGATGCCTACGACCCCCTAGGTTGTCACACCCTAAGTAATCACACCAAAACTCTTCACTGTGATGATGCTTGCGTCGATTTTCGCGCAGAAGACTGATTGTAGTTTAGATACATCGGTTTTGGTATAATAATCCCAGAACTACTTGAAGAGATAGTAGGTATATATTAGTAATCCGACAGTGTAATGTCCTACTGTTTTAAAATTAATTGTCAGACCGGCTAGCGATACGAGCAAGGAAGTAATTAAGCATCCATCATTCTTACGAGAAAATGTCTACAGCTTGGGGATTGAATAGAAGCTTGGGGATTTTCGGCCTCTGATTAGAGCACAGAAACATGTACCTAAATGAGGTGACGGAAAAAAGTGAAATGATTGTCACCGTTTTTCCGAAGTAATCGTGAAAAAGAGCGCAATGTTTCTACCATTATTTTTATATAACGGTGGATTTATTGGTGGTAAGTAAAGACAAATATTAATCAGATTAAAAAATATATATTTCTCTAAATTTAATTTTGCAAAGGCATTGTTAATGATCCTATCAAAACAGAAAACAAAACAGACGAATTCTCAACTTCATTTCATGAAAGCACAACACAATGACGCAGTACTCCCCATAAAAGCATCACAGAATTGACAAACAAAGAAATAATGAGCTGCGATTAAAAAATGACTAGCCAGTCACAAAGGCAACCCCGGAGTCACACATACAAAGGGTAATCTCGGCAAAGTGGCCCCAAATTAAAATAGAAATGTTCCCCCGAGCCCGTGTGTCAAAAATCGACCAATCAGAACACAGCTTTGATTTCACGTCACGCTTTTGACAGCGCAGTGACATATTTTAAAGATGGCACCCTAGTCTGTGGATGCGGCTGGTCATGCATTGTCTGTAGAATTTCATTGTGGGGTATTATTATCGACACTCGATCCCCCCATGCACTATTTGGATATTACGCATCAGTAAAATAAAACTTTTGCAAATAGATTCTAAAAAAATATCAAGTACTTAGAAACCCGCCAACTGTTTTTTTCTCCACGAGGACACGACTGTGCTCAGCCCAAGCGGAGCACACCTCCACTGTATGCACAACCTTGTCTTCCGGGCGGTCCACACAATGGTGACACCCGGGTGTTTCTTCCGCCTGAAGCCGATGCAGGAAACTCCCGAACTTGCCATGTGGAAGGTGAGGACGCCTTGTTGCCACGCAGGACGCAGTGTAGGGTAAGTAAGGTAGTGTAGGGTAGAGCAGTGTAAATAGGATGGAGTAGGGTAGATTTGAGTTGTTCTGCTCAGTAGGTTCACTGAACTCCATGTGTTGCGAGACCGGTAGGTGAGAGGGGTAGATGATGGGTCTAACTTTATATTATTCCTATAATAATAATATTCCACAACTGACCCACAACGCCGTCTAGTCCCAAGCTAAGTAAAGCTTGTGTTATGAGAATTAGACAACTGATAAACATACGTATATATTTCTTAATACATACATATTATATACTAGCTTCTGCCAGCGGCTTCGCCCGGGTGATAGTTGGTTTCTCCATACAAATTTTAGACCTCCGTTAGGGGCTGAATTTTGGAAAATCCTTTCTTAGTGCTCGCCTAAGTCATAAAAGGAAGCCTTGTGCAAAATTTCACAATCCTAGTCCCAGTAGTTTCGGCTGTGTGTTGATATGTCAGTCAGTCGGTTTCTCCTTTTATATATATATAGATAAATTACACCCAGACACAGAACAAATGATCGTGCTCATGACACAAACATTGTCCTGGGTGAGAACCGAACCCACGACCTCCGGCATAGCAGTCAGGGTTACTAACCACTAGACCAGCAGGCCAGTCAAAATAATGAAACATTACTGGATTATTACTAACATTAGTTATAAGTTAAATTCTTGTTACTAACAACTTTTATGTACTGTTTTATCTGAATTAAAAGATTGTTACTTTTTTTTTAAAATTCTTGATTGTATTAAAATAATAAAAAAATACATATTTTGAAAAATTCTTGATAAAAATCTTGATTGTGTCACCAGCATGTTAATGTCCGTCGATACTCTATAGTTTGCCTACAACTGGGATACTAATTTCTTAATTAAAAAAAACACTACTTACTTATGTGCATTTAAATTAAATATATTCAGTGCCGTAACTAGGGCGGTGTCAGCGGTGCCCAGGCAGAGTGCAGATCTTGTCGGGGCGCAGAAATTATCAAACCAAGGCCAAGTTTTGTATGATTAATTTCATCAGAAGGAGATTACTGTTTCCCACTGCCTCTCGCTCCGTACCATAGTCGGATCCAGGGCTGGACGCTCAGCTCGCCACCGCCGATCGCCTCCACAAGGACACTGCGGGACTCCACCCAGGCGGGATAAACTTCCACTTTATGCTTCACCGAAAGCTTTGGGTGATCCAATAAGTTCGGTGCTCACCCCGGGACAACGCAATAGGTGATCCCTGAGGGTCCGTTTCAAGTATGACAAACTTATTGCTAGCTAAAATTAATAGTGATTGATTTCCGTAATAGTGATGACCTTTATCATTCAAAACGATACCTGTATTCGTTTACCGTCTACTAAAACTGAAATTAAAAAAAAAATTGTGAATAGTAAAGTGATAAGAGTATCAACACTGAGTCAACTGCAGCCGTGAGTGGAAACCTGGTCGTCCATATTAATTGTATTTTTCTCGTTACTTGCTTCGTTACTTTAGTTGGCCATCTTTTGCGTTTAGATGATTCAGATTCTGGAAATACTTCACGATTGAATTAAAACAATGCCTTATCCTTGCTAATTAACAGTAAAAAGTAATGATAACAATTTCAGGAGTTTTGCGTTTGCGTCGATCCCTATGGAGAATATGTAAGTATTCAATAAGTCTCGAATGTACCTAGATTCTTCAGAATTCATGACTCAAATTAAAAAAAAAATATTGCGTGTAAAAATTCCTTGAAAAATTTAATTTCTAATATAAATAATTACTAAAAACCTTTTTAAACCATAGTTTCGTAACTATATCTACATTAATAATAATTACCTCGATTCATTCCTTCTATAAAATTAACTTCTTAGATTTTTAGAAAAAAAATATTCGGTTTTCAAAGTATTATTATCTAACTTTGTATCTGCTGAAAACTTTCATTTTAATACCTTTCTAAAAAACAATCGATTGCACTTAGTTTTTTAGATATACTGTTTGCCATCAGGTGGGATCGCACTCAAGCAATGGTTTATATAAATTTAAAAAAAAAATGTACTCTAAGTTTAAGTGAAATTCGGTTTATATTTATTTAGATGTAAATACTCTGAAAACAATTTACAATTCTAAAAACTAGCGATCGACCCGCCTTAGCTTCTCATGGTTTCAATTTCTGACTTTACCTGCAGGATTATCAAAAATGTTTTTTTTGGTCAAATCTGGTCGTGATAATTATGGATACAACCAAACAATCAACATAGTTGCTGCTGATAGTTGTTGTGAATCTGAGTGTCTTGTGTATGTAAGATTACATATTTATTTGCACCCACGATCAGAAGTAATTGTTGAGCTTTTATTTTATGAAAACGTTACCAACGTTTTTATAAAATAAAAAGAAAGAAAAAGAACATTTAATTTTATTTAAAAACACAATATCGTTTGCTAATGGAAACAGTTCTAGCGACAGGCGGCTGCATATGTAATTAACGCCACAAGTCGCCCCTTCCAATCGAGTGGTTGTAATCTCGGTTCTACTATTTGCGATAAAATTTAGATTCTTTCATTTGGTTTTCTTTCTTAGATGTTAAATAGGTGCTTTTTTATAAAAGTGGTAACTCTACTGAAGAGCCAAAAGGATGATCACTGTCATGAAATAATAACATTATACACTTGACCATAAACAACTACCTCTTAAAATACAGGTAATACTCGAGCTTAAGAGGTAGTTAATTATCTTTTAAATAATAATGATTGGCTTTTTATAGGCTATTCCGAGGCATGGGTACACATAGATCCTATAAAAAAAAAATGTATTGATATAAAGCTACGCTGTTATAATATTTCTTGTTGCATGACTTGATTCCGAAAAGGCTAGAGAGAATAGGCTCTTAATAAACTGGTGAGCCTGACTACCAACGATTGCATCACTGTTTACCATTAGGTGAGATCGCAGTCAAGCACTAGTTTAAATCAATTAAAAAAAGGAAAATCGCGGGTAGGTGCTAGTTTAGGAATAACTGACGAACTTAGCAAACCAAGTTGCCAAAATATTGAATTCTGAACTTACCTTTATAAAGTTGCTCATCAATAAATCATTGATCGTTCCAAACATGAATGACTTCAAATGGCCCACGTTTGGGGCGTGCCCTCGCCCCCCGCTGCCGCCGCCCCATCCAACCCCGGCGGCCTGCGCAAGAGTCACTCAATCACTAACCAGCCCTCTGACGTAAACACTGACGTAGCCAAATAGACTAACGTTAGTTCTGTTTTTTTTTTCGTAATAGTGAAGTGTATTATTTTTAATTTAGTGACTGTTTTTAAATTGAGTGGTGACTTTATTAGCTAAATTAGTGAAATTAAAAATAGTTATTTATTTAAAAAGTAGTGTTATTTTATACTGAAATTAGTACTTATAAAGTGATTAAAACTATCAATAATTTATAGTGCTATAGCCGCTCTTTGGTGTAGTTTTTGTAAGTAGTAAATTAGTAACTTATAATGTATACACAGTATTGTTTGCGAAATATGTGCACTTCAAATGAAAAGTTTCAGTGGGCTGAAAAGTTAAGAGTTATCAATGCTGTGCGCAAAATACCGAATATTTTTTTTTTATTCGGTGCTTGTTTACTGTTAAGCGAATGTATACTTTTACTCAAATATTTTATAATATTATATTTATTATTTTGATTATAAAATTGCACAATGAGGCTAATATCATAGGCTAAGCAACTTTAAAGCTCTGCAATTTTCTTTTGCATACTATTTATTATATTATATTATACTATATATACGTAACTATTTATTAGAGAAATTGGAAAACCTACCTTTAATTAAATGTTTTTTTTTATTGATATAAACTAGTGCTTGACTGCAATCCCACCTGAAGGTAAGTAGTGATGCAATCGTTGATGGTGAGGCGCACTAGTTTATTAAGAGCTTATTCACTCTAGCTTTGAAGACACCTAAATTATAATCGGACGGGAAGACCGATATTCTTTCAGGACCAAAACTGTTGGTAATTGTGTGTGTGATTGTAGCAAATCAACTTAGCAGATCTCACAAACCTCCAATAATACAGGAAACACAACGTAGGTTACACCAATCTTTCTCTTATAAATTTTACAATTCTGTCCTATCAGATAATATATATCTAATATATTTACTCAAATCAGCAAATGCATTGCTATTTTGTATGTTCAGTAAATTGCTTGCGATATTTAAATTAATAATGATGTTATCTTGTGGATCATATCTCGACGCGACGTCACATCATTTTTAATTTTTTTAATAATGATAGCATTTGACCACCATCTCACCTGATGGTAAGCGATGAAGTGGTCAACGATAGAGCACGCTTGCCTAGAAGTAGCCTATTCACTCTTGACTTAAAGACCCCTAAGTTGTAGCTATCAGGAAACACAGACTGTGTGATCTGCGTATTTATATCGTAATTATTTCTAACTATCAGCGTTTTCTATAGAAATTTATTACCACATACCATATTATTTTAACTATAATTAAATATACACTAAATAAAAAACCTCTTAACTAATTAAAAACAATCTAAAATATGGCGCCGAAAAGCTTATCCGCATCACTGTCGAAAGGTAATATTATGCCTAAAAGCCTAACGGTATTGCCATGCTTATTTATTTTTATTTGTTTTTATTATGGTTAGGCTCGCTTTTGACCACTACCTCACTAGATGGTAAGGGATGATGTGGCCGAGGATGAAAGTCGCTTGCCTAGAAGTAACCAAACCACCACGGCTCTAACCAAGGTAAAAGCCAACCCAATTTGGTATTTAAATAGATCTTACACAATTTGTGAGCCCGAAGGTTCCGACAGATTCAACCCCAAGTGGCTTGAAAATATAACTGCCAACAAGGTCATAAAATATTTCTGCCGCTTGAGGTTCTTCGCAGCGACGGTAGCAGCACTAGCACAGCACGACGAGCTAGGTAGATGGGATGGTGGCGATAGTGCAAAATTATCGACACAAGTACCGTCCCACGCTAGAAGCCTACCCACCTTCTATGGAACTAAAGACATGCTGTCCTGTCTCTGGCCATCATTGCGGTATTGGGGTTCCAAAACGGATGTGCGTCGGATGATGCCGTTAGTAGCATTCGCGAGCATTTCCTTCACCCGACATCAAAATTGGGAAACGAATTCTCGAACGAACGAAAATTAGGGACCCAAGGAGATGATGTTTTTTTCAATAATTTTATTTCTGAAGCTATTGTTTTGAATTTTAGAACAATCACTGTCAGTATTGATTAAAAAAACCGGCGTTGAGATAAATTCCTATTCCATTCAACATTTTAGATACTTTTGTAAATGTTATTATTCATTGAATGCCACTGTACCCAGGACTTGAAGACAACCTATTGTTAGCTGCGGTAGGTCGTGTCTCTGCTGTAAAATAGGTTATCAAGCACATGCGGGTATGGAAAGGGTTAAGATATACTACTTTTAATGAAACTTGATATTTTCGACTCCGAGAATGAAGGGTTTGTGTTGTGTATGTCATGCGTGATCCTTTAAAGAATAGGATTTGGGACATTGTGATCACAAGTTATTTTATTAAATTGTGCGCCGTGTTGTATACAAAACTGATTCATTTTAGTTTTGAAATAGACTTGTCTATGTAAAACAAGTCTGTGTAAAGACTCTTGTCTCAAGTGTGTGCTGGCTCTTAGTCTCACAATATAACACGTTTGGTAACCCCTAATAATACTTATAAATCTTTCATAGAACTGATAACGTACCTGCAGCAAAAGCTGAACGTGAGTGCTTAAAAATATCCTCTTTTCAACCACTAGTAGCAGATTGTAATTTTTGCAGATGAGAGATCCCAGAGCACACAGCTTGTATATTACCTAAGGATATAAAATGTAACATATCTGTTTGTATCTATGGATGTCACGGAGGTTCGATTCCAAAAGGTCGGAACTTCCAACTTTCCTTGATGTTGCACCTCTAATTTCAATTCTGATTCCAATAAACCAATTTTAAAAACTCCGGTACCGGATTCGGTTACTACGAGTATATAACTACATTACCGTTAAATCCCTAGATTTAAACGAAGGCCAAAGGTTTTTGGATCTTTCAAAAGGCTCGTGGGGCCAAGAAGTGTGCGATTTTTACTTCATCACCAGCACATGGAAAGTCCTGTGACCTCATAAAAAGACTAAGAAGACTACCTCGAAACCCCCTCTGTACAATGCCTGTTTGGATACATCCCTGGTGAGGCTGTAAAGGGGGTCTCTTTTGAACCTGAATGAACCTCGCTAAGTCAGAAGGTATGTAGTGCAGCCGCCTGCGCTGATAAAAAAACACGCACAGCCGTGGCCATGAGTCAAAATCATGCCTAAAAGTTCTTTATTAGCATCTCGTCTCGTCGGTTAATTTTTAAGATATTTAAATCAATTGTAAATTTTAATTGGTAGATTTATTTTTGTGCCTCTTTTGATATAAGTACTGAATGTGCTATATCCTAACGTAGGAGTTATGAGTTAGGATACATAGTTAGGCCTGGGTGTACTCGCTTACTGACCAAGTAATTACATTAAAAGGGGGATCCTGCTTTGCCTCGTTGTTTAATACGATACTTAACTTATTAATATTACAATGAATAAATCACTAATAATCAAAAACTTTTAAAAAACTTTTCTGTAATATAGTTATATACTAGTTATATATATTACCGTTAAATCCCTAATCTGCACCGATAAGTAAGTACTTTCATATATTTTCTTCTTCTTTAAAAATCGTAACACAATATCGGTTTCTACGTCTGTCTATATAAACGCTAACTAAATACCTAAATCAAAAATGGATTTTGATACTAAAAACTCCAAAGCCTTGAGCACCGACGCCGAGTTGCTAGCCTGTCGGTTTTCTATCGATTACACTTCGGCGAGTGTGCGTTGGAATTGCACAATTTAATTCCACCCAGTCCTTTCCATCATCGGACCACTAGACGTACGGCGTTGCGCCATTGGTACATGGTGGACATCCCACCCATACGTACAAAGCGTTTTGGGAACATATTCTTAATACGTACAACTAAGGAGTGGAAGTCGCTGCCGGATTCTGTGTTTCCTGATAGCTTCAACCTAAGGGTCTTTAGGGCAAGAGTGAATAGGTTAATCCTAGGCAAGCGTGACCCATCGTCCGCCACATCATCGCTTACCATCAAGTGAGATAGTGGTAAAACGCGAGCCTATCAATAATAAAAAAAAAACGGTATTCTCTAATAGAAAGAACAATAAATAAGGAAGGTTTAATATGTATCTATATAATTTGCACCCATTCAAAGCCGGGTTAGTTCACAGGTCAGTCCTATACTGGCTTTTACCCGCGACTCCGTTCTCGTTACTGTCGGTTATTGCGGACACAAAGTTGAAGCCAATAAAAAGTAGCATAATTATGTCCTAAACCCGTAAAAGTTCAGGTACTCCGAACTAAATTTCATGAAAATCAGTTTAGTAGTTTTTGAATGCGTAACAGGCGGACTTACTTTCACATTTATAGTACTAGCTTCTGCCAGTAACTTCGTCCGAGTGAATTTTTTTTATATTACGCATAAGAAATCGAATCCAAATAAAAAGTAACCTGCGTCCTTCCTTAAAGTTCAACCATTCGATTTGCTCTATAGTAACATTTTGTAGTAAGTAGTCTTTATTAACTACTGAAAATGGTAACTTTAAAATAAAGTGCAGCGTCTTTCAGCATATTCGTGCCGGCTTTTGCTTGTTTATCTAAAAAATGCATTGCACCGTCCAGACCGAGCCCAAGTCGTCGACGGCGCGTAGTGTTCCACGCGCGCCTCAAGGAGATGTCAGCAACCGTAGGGGCCCAACAGGGTCGAAGCCTACTGGGGCCATGGGTGATGCGAAAGTGACCCCAGGGGCCCTGGAAAAAAAAAATGGCAAAGAAGGAACAGGAGTGGGTTTTTAGTCAGTAAAAGTCTGACACTATCTCACGCTCCGCCCAAGAGCGGGGGTTGTCAATAGATGATTTTCCCACCAGAAAAAAATAAAATAAAAATACCAACTAAATTATTATAACTTAAATAAAGTCTGTACTAATCCACTGCGTAGGTAGAGGAAGACAGTGATTTAATGATATTTATACACTCATAATTAAATACTTTATTAGACTAGTAGTCAGTTTTACTAATTTAGTCACTTTTAGTTTCTCAAAATTATGCTGAAACTGTTGAATTTGTCATCTAACCATATCTAAATCAAATCATAATTAATATCTGTGGAGAAAGCCTGGATCTTGCGACAAAAGGATGTGTCTTGTGTGGGACAATTTTTTTGTTTATAATTATGTTGAGTGAAACTGGGTCACTCAACGTAATTATAAACAAAAAAAATGTTATACCTTCACTTTATGAAAACAAGAACTAATCTAAAAAATTAAAATTTATTTCGGCCTAGCAGCCTTCCTAAATCTCCGACAATATTGCAAATTTTATCATAAAAATCGAATTATTGTTTACTTACTTATTTTTCATTTTTTTATTGATAGGTTTGTGTTTGATCACTACTTATCTCAAATGATGGTAAGCGATGATAATGGTCGACGATGGAGGATTATTAGATTATCAGGAGACACAGACTATTAGCTGTACGCTTTTTGAATGTGTATTTTATTTATAACTAACTGACCCAGTGAACTTAGTATAGCCTTTAACAGTCAATGAGTGTAGTGATTACTTTTTAGCTAAACTTATTGACCGAATGATTGGTATTTCACAGTTGCTGTAATTTTTTCGATGTATTTCGATATTTTTCTAATTTTTTTTTTTTGTGGTTTTCCGATATTTTAAATTCTGCTATTCGGGGCGGAGACGAATCGAATACAGCGAAGATCATTAAGGGCATGCAATTCGACATATATTTTACTGTTTTTCATACAACCGCTCTTACGCGATTATGACGTTATTACGTCTTGTGGATATTATCTAGGCTTCTATTGAAATCAATTTGTAATTTTTTGTAAAACTAATTCAGTAAAGACCGCTGCTGAAAATCTGCTATTTTGCATGAACTTTGACACTTCATAATAATCTCTAAAATTAAAAAGTCAAAAAAATATAACAATAGAAGCTTTGAAATTTTTAATCAAGATTCTGATAAAAATTTTTTTTTTCAATAACTGTTGAGGGTTTAAAAAAACACGTATTTCCTGGAAAAAAAAAATTCGATATTCGAGTAAATCACGGAATTACCGAATACTAATAGAGTTTTCAGGCGTTATAGCTCTTCTTTCGCGTTACCTCTTCGTCAAACATCTCGTTAGATTGCATTAAATGAAGCAACAAGCTTTGAAACCATGCTCAATGTTGCTGATAAGCGAGTGAAAAAGGACCCTCTTAAAATCGGTCCATGTAGCCGTTTTAAATAAGTTTTAAAAGATGTAACTAACACGACTTTGTTTTATGTATACAGATGTGTCAAGATTACTAAACCATCTAAAGAGGTCTTAATGAAGAAGTCTCTACAGTGCTATGTTCAATTTATTACGTAAACGAACCTCTTAAAACCTACTAATCTGCTATTAGGTACAAAAATGTAATTTTAACAAGAGGTGGCGTTAAATGAATTTTCCAATAGAAAACTATAAGCAAACCGTTAATACTGAAATTAATTTTTTGCTTATTTGTCAAGTTGTTAAAGTTTCCTATTAATGTGCTGCCGTCACGCTTATTGGCTTAATTTTTAATTGTTTTGGCACTTCAACACGATTGTTATCGGTTCTTGCCGGCATTATACGGGAGATCTTGTAAAGCAGCGTAAGTCAGATTTTTAAAACGATTTCTTTATTAGATTTATATTTGCCTTGCTTACTACTGCTACATTTTAAGCCTAGCTAGTGTAAGGACTTAACTACTGCAAGTAACAGAGCAGTTACCTTCTTATTCCAAAACGCGATCTGAATTTAATTCTGATATTATTACTATTAAATCATGTCTAAATAAAATATGATTATAAAATGAAGTTTATCACTAGTTCCTAAAGTGCCTATCTATGTTACTATAGTTAGTCCGCCGAGTCTTAATATTTATAAGTTTTAGTATTTGATTTATACATAAATATTATCAAAGTACTTAGACTTTATTTTTGTTTTTGATAATAAACCTTTTGTTTTACGCTTCTTTTATTAAGAATATCAAAACTTTTAATGACGTTGCTTAGCGGGGATATTTTTCCAATCTCTTTAGGTCCTTAGTACTCGTACCTATCCCGTACAGATAATAATTATTTCAAAGTTAACACTATATTTTATATTTCTTGACACCCTTCTTCGAGGGTCTATAAAAGCTTAAAATCAGTTCATGCTAGGGTTATTAAAGTACAGCACATTAAAATACATAACATTCTAAATATTACAGATTAATAAACCCATACTGTACATGTTTGTTATTGCAACAGCTGCATAAAGTCGAACAAAAAAAAATGGTCCGCAAATTCTCTCCACTATTTAGTCCCAAACATTAAAAAAACGTATTACTGATTTTTTGCGCCATCTCAATTTTGAAAGCAAGAAGCTACCGACTTTTCGATGTTATTATTGATCTCGCTTTTGTTGTTAACCCTCCAGCGCACACCAGGCCTTTTGGGCCCGGCCATAGTCCCGGCTCATCCGAGCTTTTGTCCCGGCACTTACCGGGATTAGCCGAACTTAATTACCTGTTTTGCGAGCCTGTAATTATGTTTGCAAAAAGATGTAATCCCAACTTCTGAGTGACCGCCAGACGATGAGCGAGAAATTCTGCTACTGTGCCTTAGAAAACCGGGATTCAACAGCTCTAATCTTTACGCAAACAAAATGTTTATTGTTTGATTTCGAAGAAAATGTTTTGTCTCCTTTGAGTAACTTCTGTATTGTGTGTTTTTAAGCAAATCGATTGTAGTTTTTGTAAACTTCCCGTTTAATTTTACACGTCTAATACTTTACGCAAGTCATTTAAAAAATACAATAAATACTTCTTCGTCTTCCAGTGTGGGTTGATGGATGTCACAGGTGTTTGTTCTAGATTCTAGGATATGCCGGTTTCCTCACAATGTTTTTCTTCACCGTTTTGAGAACAGTGGTGTATGAAATAAATTACACAAGAACACCTGCCTGGGTTTAAACCCGCAGTCGAGGTTGTTAAAACCACTGCTCCTAAACTATCTATCTGCACAAATCTGCAATGCCGTTTTATTGTCTGCCTTTAGGCTCTAGTCTGTAAGCATCTGCAACATCAAATCATTCTCGTACATAAACCCGATACAGAAAACAAATAATTTTATCTCAATATTCTAAAACACAATAACCAAATGCAAATTGAATTTCAGTTCACACGAACACATTTTGTAATATAATTGTAATAGTACGGGAATCAAACGGTAACCCTCGATGGCTCTCGTTCAATGACCGTTTACAACAAGTGGCTATTAAAACAATGCGAATTATGAACAAAAATACGAGTAGTACTCAGCTTTGTGGCCAAAAGATGTCAGCCCCAAAGCCAGAGTACAATGGTACTTTATTTTCTTACATTTGTTGCTATTCTTGATTGATTCTTTTCTTCGCATTGAGTCTGGAGTGCTCTTGAAAACCGCGAGCGAAAGATTTCCACTTGAGAATTATTTCGCGCGATGGTTCCTGTGTGAAAATGTTCCCGAGATTTTTTTTAAGTTGTCTTTTCTCTTTCTTTCAGATAAAATGTCGATATAGCGGGAGTATCATGCACTCCGTAACGGCTTCGTCAAGTGAGTTCTTTTTATTGTTATTTTTTTTCTGATAAATGTCTTGGTAATTAAATAACGATATTTTTAAAACTTACTCAATAAATTTATAAACCAACGATTTACGGTAACAACTTTATACCTGTCCATACATCCTTCAAAACATTGAATACATGTGTGACAACTCCAATAACCGGCCTCCCTAAAAAAAACAAATAGTCAGGATATTAATACGTATTTTATTACCTTGTATGTTACCTCTGTGCTCGCTAATTAGCCGGTCACGAGATGACGCGATGACGTGTCCGGGCCAATTTGTCCCATCCGCAGTTTTCCCACGAGCTCCGTGCGCGCATCTGCCGCTGTCACTCCCCCACTACCACTCTCTCCCCGCGAAATGACTGGATACTGATACCGATTATTAGTTTTTCGAAATTGGTCTAATATTAATGGCCTATCGTTTATTGATTCCTGTTTTTTTTATTATTTGGTTTGGTAATTATTGCTATGGTACTGTGTTGAATATTATATTTCTTAGCTCAGATTAAAGTGAGGACTACACTATTATTTCTGGTTTTATTTTTTTAATAATACCGTCAACAAATACTTTTTAGTAGCAGCGAAAAGATTGAGATATTAATTTTTTTTAAATAGGCTGTAGATCAACGGCTGGCTACAAAAGGCTAGTAATTAAAGACTTTTGTGCGTTTTAAAATATTTGTTTATTCTTAAAAACACTTTAAGTTGTGCATTCTTATAGTTATTTTATAAAATTATTTTCTCCAAGCGCCTTGACAGCCGTCTTAACTAAAAAAACAATATCTTTTTCTTCCTAAAAAATTCAAACGCCTAATCCGTAAAATAAAACCATAGGTCATTCGATCTCCTTCGATATAAAAATATCTACTAAAAAATGTTAGACGGAATAAGCTTAATTTTAATATAAAAGACACTGTTTCTGTTAACACGTATACAACTCTAAACACCTCTTTCCAATGTCCACAGAATAAATCATGATTACCATACAGCTTCCGTTTTTAACAATAATCATATCATATTCACAATATACTTAGGTTTCGCATTACTCCCAAAAGTCACACCAAAATTGATGTGGGAACTTCACTGGGAGAATATTTCAAATAAATTGTAATTTAAATACCATCGTTGATTAATAATCGTGCGTCTGTTTTGACCCCATCCTTTAAAGAGTCACGCTATGGGACCGAACAACGGGTCCATTTGATACAGGTGGGCGTTCGCACGGTTGATATAGATCGTTATGGATGATTCGGAAGCGATAGGCTTAATTACGTGGCTGGTCCCAAGAGGAATGCAAAAAAATAATTGACCAGTTTTTAGTTGACAAAGTACTGAATTTCTACCGATAATCGCAATTTTTTTTTATAAAAAGAACAGCAAACAGCTACAATATAAAACTTATAAGTACTACAGGTCTGTCAAAAATATAAACAATATTGTTGCCCATAACGCAGCTCACAGATTAACTGTGGGATACCTAAATAAAATCAATAGGATGAATAATTTAAATTAATAGAACTATCGGGCATGATTCAAAACAAATACAAAGAGAAGTAATAAAACAAACTTAAATAAGTGGAGAAAGAGAAAAAAGAGAAAAAAAAAACGAAAAAAAAATCATTTTCGAAAGCTCTACACGGTGAACATGCAAAAACCCTGCAAATTGGTTTTTGTCCTATATTTATTTTTATATAATATTTTATAGAAAGAAATAACACTTAAAATAAATCTTATTCTGAAAACAGCATCAAAATTTGTTATTAGATTCAGCAGCAATTACGATTTCGATTTTGATCGAAATTGCTTTGAGGAATGGTGGGCTCTTTGGACACATGTAACTTAATGGCTGTTTTCCCATTAGACGATAACGACATGATGTCGCGGGGCTGCTAGACTCTGATATCTGACATGTCAAAGTATGAAACTACAAGACCCACGATATCGTGCGACAGTGTAAAAACGGCTTATGACGGTGACGGCCCATTTCAGCCATGTGCATTCTTATTCTTTTACTTCAGTTTCTCTTTCCACCAGATTGAAAACGCTTGTAACTTGAATGTTGAGAAGAAGTTAAAAATCTTTGAGTTTTTGTATAATGTAATTGATACAAATAAATTTAAATACAGCTCAGGTCTGTGGGTATAAGTTACCCAAATGCCATAAAATTAAGCACTTTTTATTTTTTTAATGAGACGTGCGTACAATCGTACATTTTACCTAAAATAAATAATTTATGAACTTTGGATAAGATTTTTTTGATGAAAAGAAAGGTCAAAAGATAATAAAATATAATTTTGTCAATATCCGATGACAATGCAAACACAGATTTCATGTTTTTTTAAAAAAAAATAGTTATTAATAAAACCGTTTTTACAGGTGAAAATTTAATCAATATCCGTTTCAAAACATTCGTAATAAATTTAAAATCCATTATAAAACTTCAATAGCGATCAAGTGCTTGAGAAACACAAATAAAATCGGGAAGCGGCAAAAAAACAAAGCAGTGCCTCGAATCCACGTCTTTTATTATGTGCTTGTATTTGTACTGAGCCTATAATTATCTATCTCGGCCGTTTTATCCCCGGCATTGTTTAGCCCATTTTTACCGAACACTCGACACCGCGTTTCCTGCTTCGCAAGTGTATTCACGTATTGAATATGGGATGTCTTATTCAGTTTGCCTTTATGCCTTTTTGACTGGTCGGTTTGGGCGGTGAAAGAAAATAGCGCCTTATCTTCGAAGCCGTGGGATCAGACAGCGTTTTGTTTCGGGTTTAGGGTACCGTGGTGAAGGATCATGTTCGATTTAATGACGATGTGAACCGTTTTGATTTTGAATTGCGTAATTGGGATGCTTTTAGTCTTGTCATTTATAAAAATTGTTTTATCATCAGATTAGAATTTTCATACACGTTATAAGACCCTGCTTTAAGCACAGAATAAGTAAGCTTTAAGTAAAAATGTTACTAATGCAGTACACGGTAACGACTAGGTAATAATTTGGGTAACTCCGCTGGGTTACAAAAGGCATTTCAGAAAGATACTAATTATATTATGGTATTTGAGCAGTGGTGACCGAGTAGTAATGGCTCCGACTTACGGAGTTGTAAGTCGCGGATTCAAACCCAGCCAGGTGCATTACTTTGTGTAATTTATTTCATCACCACTGCTCTCAAAACGATGAAGGAAAACATCGTGAGGAAACCGGCATGTCCTAGAACCAAAAATTCGAAAACATGTGACATCCACCAACCCGCACTGGGCACGCGTGGTGGATTACGGCCTATTCCCTCTCCTAGAGAGGAGGCCTGAGTCCCAACAGTGCGAACATAATAAGGCCGACTATGCTACGCTATGCTATATTATAGTCTTATAGATGTTCGGTATCAGCTTTATAGGTATATTACATTTTCCTAATAAATATTATTCTTATAGTTGCTGCTAGTGGCTTCGCCTGCGTGATAGTCCCAAGGGCACATGCTCCCGGGATAAGTAATATTTAACGTGCTACTTCAGTACATGTTCTACTCGAGTACCTAATTCAACTCAATCGGCTCAATCGCTTAAGCGTGAAGAAGGAACAAACTTACACACACTTATAAACTTTATACCTTCATAAATTACTAATAATCTATCTATATATATAAAAACTAGCTGACCTGGCAAACGTTGTTTTGCCATATAAATAATTTCCTAAAAAAAATTTTAGGGGTGGACTACCCCTAACATTTAGGGGGATGAAAAATAGATGTTGGCCGATTCTCATAGATACCGGATAAGCACAAAAAATTTCATCAAAATCGGTCAAGCCGTTTCGGAGGAGTATGGCAAC
The DNA here is from genome assembly GCA_961205895.1 of Mythimna pallens. Taxonomy (NCBI): domain Eukaryota; kingdom Metazoa; phylum Arthropoda; class Insecta; order Lepidoptera; family Noctuidae; genus Mythimna; species Mythimna pallens. The sequence continues at coordinate 7,569,850 of OY540824.1, forward strand.
GAAAACTGTGACACGAGAATTTTATATATTAGATAAATCGTTAGTCTCGCAAAAACTCGAGAATGGGCCGATTTGGCTAATTTTGGTCTTGAAATATTTGTTATAGTCCAGCGAAGGTTAGTACGGTGAGAAAAAAATGTATAAAAATCACGAAAAAAAAATCCGAATACAACGCCATCTCTAAATAAAACTTTATTATAAAATGAATTATGCTGTTCTGGTAATACCAGTAAATGGCGTTACCCTTTCACAGTATACCTAACACAACAGGTGGTACGAAGTTTGCCGGTCAGCTAGTAATATAATAAATATCTTTATTTCCCACAAATACAGAGATAGATACCTTATGTTTACAATTTTTAAATTTATGGTAGAGTAAAAATTACATAAGACATTGAGATGTAGCAGAAATGACACAATTGATTATAGGATCAGTATGATTATTGCAAATAAAACATCGCTATTGAACGGAACCCGTCAAAAATAATCGAGCAAAAGCAGCTAGCGCGCAAAGTTTCAACAGAAGTGCAATGAATGGCGGCATCGGTAATCGTCCGCTACCGGCAGAGTCCATTCGCATTCAAATTAATTATGCCTTCAGAATGAACTGGGTTCAGAAAATATTTTGTTATGAACATTTCTACTTTGATTGAACTGAGCGGTTTAACAGAGAGTAGTAAAATACAGAATTTTTATATGAAGCAGTTTTATTTTTAATTATTTTTAAGGTAAAAGAAAAAAAAAACAAACAGACACATTACAATTTAATTTTAAAAAAATACAAAATAACATGGTTAAATGTGTAACCAACAAAGGTTGCCACGGAATACAAAAAAAAAATGCAAAACTAAAACTTACTCTACTACAATAGTTAAATAAAAACATACAAGCATTATTTTAAGCTGCTTGGCTTGTATGGGCAAGTATATAAAAAAGGAAAACGTGAAAAAAATAAATAATAAAATTTATGTGAAAGTAACAGCCCCCCCCCCCCCCTCTAGCCAAATTTGAAAGAATTTATATCTAGCTTGGAATCCTCGTAAAAAAACCACACAAAGAAAACTTTTTTACAAGTAATCATAACCAAGTTAGTGACTGCTCATATGCGTAGACGAAGTTTCGTCAAGAAAGGGCTGATAAGTTATCACTTATGTATGAGCTATGCAAAACGTAGTAGGGGTAGCTTCTCCATCATCAGAACCTGCTGCTAAGAGAAAAACGTGTTGGCACATATTTGGTCATATCAAATATCAAGAGCTTCGAAGTAATGCTGTGCTAAATGCACGCAACGTTTGCTCAGAACGTAATTTGAAAAAAAAAAATATGATTTTGTGCTTGCTAATAAACGCAAAATACTATTTATCTTGACTAATTATGATACTGTAAAATAAAATAAAAACATATTATAACGTAACTTTTCTCTTAAATTCCTTATATTCCCTATACTGTGTCTGCGAGACACAACTGGTCAGTTATGTAACAAAAGTTTTCTGGGTTATTAAGGGTTAAGATTGATGCTGAATTTATTATAATAAACCGTAATTAGAGACACAATAGAAAGACAAATAGGTACCGTAATTAAAGACACAACAGATAGACAATGAGAGAGCGAACGCTTAGTGTTTAATGAATTAAAAAACAATCATCAATCAATAGTGGTTATCACATTATCCTCGTATTGGGTATTTTTTAAATATTGTTTCATTACGATGATACAATTGTGCGCGCATGCGCGACGAGTGGCGCATGCGTGAAGTCGGTCTCTGCTCCACTACTTGGTTTATCGCGAGTCATCCGGCAGATATCGTCCTCTCAGGGGCGAGAGCGGACCTCTAGAGGACGGTATCCACTACAAACCACTTATAGTTATACAATATCCATAGAGCGAACGCCGGCGTTCGCTTGGTGTTTAATGAATATACCAACTGTTATACTTAAATGAATTCATTTGAATTATCCATGTTCTGAATTTATCAAGCTTTTAATTAAATAAATTTATTTTATTTAGTTTTTATTTATACTAATAGTGTCTATGTTAAAAACCTAAAAGAAGCAGTGATTGTCTGTCAGTACGTAGAACATTTTTAATTATATTATATAATATTAGTTATTTCTATTTGTATGAATGTCAAATAATTATCTTGTTGCCTTAAAATAATCAAATTCATCTAAGTAGGTAATGTTTAATTATATTGAAACCATTATTTATTCAATTTGTTTGAATTTATCTCGAAAAATAAATGTTGTGCACACCTGCTTCTATGAACCTCTTTTGCTATCGTGAATTGAGTAAAGGTGTTCTACGACGTAGACACAGCGAGCGTAGCTTCGCGTAGACACTGCTACGGCATTCATGTCTCTCTGCAAGTGAAACCTCAACAACGCATATTATAATGATATGGTAATATTGGTCGTCTGCGCCAAAGCCTACGAAGGCAATGACTACGTTTCATTTTCTGGAATATTCTTAAAATCATTACATTATCATTTTACTAATATTCTACTCATTAAATAAATATGCTTACATGAATTAGTCTTAGGGCGGAGCGAGAGATAGTGTCAGACTTTTACTGACTAAAACCCACTCCTGTTTTTATATATATATTTTTTTATATATTGTTTATGTTTCCATCATCGGAAACAAACCGCTCAAAATCGAACGGTAAAGCGCACCTTTAAAGTAATTTATAGTTAGTATAAAGTTAGTTTTGTCATAAATATCATTATTGATCATCTGATCAATAATGATATTTTTGACAAAACTAACTTTTTTATTTGATAGAGCAGCATCAAAGATAAAGATTGATTCTATATTTATAGTTTATAGTAGGTATATAAAAGGAGAAACTGACTGACATAGCAACGCACAGCTGAAACGAATAGACTATTATGACGTAGGCGAACACTTAGAGACGACTTTCCAAAATTCACTACATAAGGGGATTTGGCATAAGCTGGTTTCAAATAAACCATTTACAGGCACTTTTGAATAGTCAAGAAGTCAGTCACTTAGAAAAATTATGCTAAATGCACTTTCTAAAAATAATGTGCAGGAAACTCCATGGACACAATTTTCAATCATGTTATATACTACAATTATCTCGTATTATATATGCCGCTACTATTATGTGAGAACAATGTTAATAAAGTAAAAAAAACTAAATATAGAAATTAAAGTAAGCCACTGCAGCTAAGAGATAACCAGTCTCAACTAGCAGTGCCCGTTCACGGAAATGACGCGTATATCATCAACATTCAGCTCAAAAATTTTGAAGGGAACCGAATGATCTAACACCCGCGTCACCCACAAAAACAGAGATATTTGACTGAGCCTAACAAACTCAACTGCCATGCTCATTTATGTCAAACAAGTCCATGTCAAAATTTACTTTAACGGAAACTGTAACGTAGCTATATTGAAACAAATGAACAGCACGCCACGCCATGTCAATTGTTTTGCGGACTCACTCAATGTCGAACGGTTTGGCTGTAAAAGGCCGGGTGACGATCAATTATGCCTCCCCCAGGGCGGGGCTTCGGGCCGAGCCGGGGCGCAATCATAGCTGCCGGTGGCCACACTCTGCGGCGACCGTTGACTTTGATTTATTAGTGGGTGGCTTTTTTATATTAGGAACCATGCCATTAGTATACATTATGTATTACAATACAATACTGAAGGGAAGAATCGTTAAAGTTATGACGGACTAGCTTCTTATAGAGGTTTCGTCCGCGTCAATGTAGAAAGTTATCCTAATATCCTCTCCGGAATAAATAATATCCTATGTCCTTTTCCAGGGCATAGGGCATAGACCCATGTGCAAAATTAAATCCAAATTCGATTAGACGATGAAACAAACTCACACACAAACATACACATACACGATTTGTACATATACGTACAAATCTTCTTCTTTATAATATTGAGTGCGATTGTGTATGATTTTTTAAGACCTGAACAATGTGCCGATAAATATGCATTATTAGACTCTAATGTTCCCATTGCTGGGACACGGGTTTCCTCTCAGTGAGAGGGAGCGGGTTGTGCCAAGACAAATTGACGCTCACTATCAGCGATAAAACGTTGTCAAGACATCCTAAATGTATGAGATTGATATATTTTAGACGTTAGAGAATCCTTTCTTTTATTGAAGGTGGGAATTTATCAAATAACTTTTTCCGCTCTGGGTGGAATGAGAGGGAGTGTCAGACTTTTACTAACTAAGACCAACCAAAGATTACCTATTCAGTTCCCCTTGGTGATCCAGGATCTCGGTAAATCTTTCGAACAATCCCGAAGCCTAGGAAGGCATCGGCCTTAGGGCCTGTGCACATCACGTTTTTTAAACGCGCTGTTGACGTGCATTTGTAGCGATACAGGCGCGATATGCACGCAAATCAGATGCAGCCTGTAGACCTTTAATAGGATAAAAGCGCGCCATAGACGCGTGTTTCTAAAATGCGCATCAACGGCGCGTTCAAAAAACGTGGTGTGCACGAGCCCTTAGAGGGACTCATCAGTCATGCGGACTGATTTAATAATCTTTAGACATAGCTGAAAGAACACAGAAAATAAAGAAAATTAATTTGATTGGCACAACACAAGGCACACAGACAACAGTTACAAAAAAGTAATTAAAAAAAAAAATTGTGTCCCTTACGGCTGCACTAAAATAGGTCCAGTTCAACATGAATGCCAGAAAACTAGTACCTGACGGTGGTTTCCAACTGAACCTGAGGTGGCGGCGCAACGGACGTAAAACCGTTTTGTAGTGTAATTATAGCGATCGCCGCTATAATTACACTACAAAACGGTTTATATATAAATAATATATTTGTAAATCTATCAAAATAGAGTAACAAAAGAGTATAAATACTGCCTAGAACCTTAGGCATTATTTATTAATTCCTTCTTTTATAATCAACCTTTCGTTCACCAGGCCGCATCCTCTACGACGTGCCGTGCGCCGTCTGCCGTGATCACTCGTCTGGCAAGCACTACGGAGTCTTCGCTTGTGACGGCTGCGCGGGATTCTTCAAGCGGTCCGTGCGACGCGACCGACGCTACACGTGCAAGGCGCGCGTGCCCGGTGGCTGCCTAGTCGACAAGGCGCATCGCAACCAATGCCGCGCCTGCCGCCTGGACAAGTGCCTACAAGCTGGCATGAATAAAGACGGTAAGGGTCCTGAGAATTCAGTAGGTACAGAATCCACACGGAATCTCCACACCGGCTAGAGTTCCTAATTCACCTACCACAGCATAGACTTTTTTAACTTAAAGGTTTACTAGTTGAATGCCTTGTTGCATTATGTCTGCTTGTGTACCATACCACTTCTATACGTGAAGTTGAAATATATAAACACATTAATATCATAAATGTGAAAATAACTGTGTTAGTCTGTTTGTTAAATTTTTACGTCTTTACGTTATTAAAATATTATCCATTTTTTTCAGCTGTCCAACACGAAAGAGGTCCTCGAAACTCAACTATTCGTCGTCAAATGGCACTGTTCATGAAAGACTCCCCACCTCACGCGGACGCGGGTGGACCTATCCCGCCACCATTAAATCTAACACTACCGAAACACAATTTGATACCACCACCAGCAATGCCAATATACAACCCTTACAGCTATCCTATTCTCTTCGAAAATCCAGTCACACCTCGGCCTCCTCCACCCTCACCAACAGTCCTGAACCCATTCCTCTTCTCTCCCCCTGACCCTGCGACACTATGCGAAGCTGCTGCCCGCCTACTCTTCATGAACGTTCGATGGACCAAACAAATTCCAGCTATCCTCAACTTAAGCTTAGAAGACCAACTCATACTCATAGAAGAATCCTGGAAAAATCTCTTTATTCTTGGAGCTGCACAATTTCTGTACCCGATGGATTTAAACATGCTAAGAGATAGGAATTTTTCAATTGTAGACAATAAAAATGGAGCTAGTCTATTTGAATTGGCTTTAAGAGAGATTGCTAAAGTGAACCCGGACGCAAATGAGTATGCGTGTCTGCGGGTTATCATTCTGTTCAAGACCTGTCTGGATAAGGATGGGAGGAGTAGCCCCAGCAATATGGATACAGATAGCCGAAAGCTAAAGAGTGTTGCTACTGTCTCTGCCATGCGTGATCAGTCGATGACCATGCTGACTGAGGTAAGAATCGATCATACAAAATGATCATAACTTTAACATAAATAAACTTTTTCAATAAAAGAAGAAATATAAACCTCATTAAATGATCCAGTAATAAAAATATTCTTTTTCAATCTCAACCTAGACCACTCACATGTATACGTTTTCCCTTGCAGTATTGTCGTTGCACATACCCGCTTCAGCTGACCCGAGCCTGCAGACTGCAGAACTTGCTGCCCATCATCAGACGCGTGCCCAGTTCTGCCATCGTCGAGCTGTTCTTCAAAGCCACGGTTGGAGATACACCCATAGAGCGTATACTGACCGATATGTATACAAACAGCAATGAATAATTTCGCATACATCTTTGATTTCCGTTACGTATTTGTACCACAAACACACGCGTACACATACATACCCACTTACTTACATACACCCAAACACACGCACATACCCAACAACACCACACATTCACAACCAACACACACACATTTTACATTTACCCAAAAATTACAAGTAAAATAAATTGTATGGCTCGTCAAAACGGTAAAATATCTATCTAATAAAATGTAAATATTTTTATTAATCTTCAAGGTCTCTTTATGAAAGAATTGCCGTGGCCCTGGGGCGTAAAGGGCAATTTAAAGAATACGGAAATATGGACCTCTCGCTCCATCCAGAGCGATGAAAATGGGAATCTCTACTCGACTCTACCATATATCCTCAAATCGCCAGTAATTGTTTATTATTCACTGCAATATCGTTACATGTCTTCATCACAACTGTGACAAAATTTAAAAAAAAAAATATTTCACATAGGCCATGGGCCTATATATTATAAAAAGACCGAAGCTAGTGCACGGTTCCAACTGAGTCAAGAGCAGATCCTTTAACTGACTTGAAATGCAGACCTTGGAATATGTACAGGTCAGTAGTTGAAAGCAGTGAAATATAATCAATTTAACGTTCATGGGCCTCCAGAAGAGAGCTCGAAGAAGCCCTTCTCTCCCTCTCTTGGCAGTTGTCTGACTGCCAAAAGTGTAAAATTTCGGTTAGGCAGGTGCACCCAATAATTTTGTTTCCTACGTTTTGGCAATCATTGCTGATAGTTTACGCCTGCCCTCTGTTTCAGTACAATGATGACACATTGGCTATTACTTACCATCATACTTACCATGGTTCTGTAGAAGGTAGTAGGTGGTAGTGTTGTATCTAAAAATGAACGACATTTTCAGATACTCATATTCATATAATATTCATTTAAAATATACTCTTTCGGAACTATAAGCACAATCAAATTAATACTGTAGCTGTTTAGGACATAGCTCGGTGAATTGTATTGTTTTATTTTTTCCATACTATATTTTATTTTGTCCCATCTAAATATTATCTTCAAATTCTGTATCCTTATTTTTTATAACAGTTTAAGAAAAGAAAAAATCATTCGGAGTTGTCAATTAAAGAAAAGTCTAGTCAAAATTACGATTTTCTCTATAAAAACATTCCTTAAACCATTCCATGCCCACCTAACATTGTATAACACTAAATATTTAAATGATTGTGTTACATGACAATACTTTTTCCATATTTTTAATTTTAAATTAATTAGATATTATTAATAATAATTATGTAATAGCAAATTACGACCAAAATTATGATATAACTTAGAAATATCCACCTATTATTTTGAAGGAAACGCAAGACAATTTATAGGTTAATATTAATATCGAATCATTACGTATGTTTAGTGTAATTATGTATTGTATAAATAAATATATTTAACTATAAGTGTTACTATAGTATATCTTTTGTAAATACGACTTTTTATGTCACAAGCTTTAAAATAAATGTCTATTTAAATTTGTGTTGTTTTTATCATTACTCTTTGACACGCCTTAGCGTTTGTCATTGCACTCTCGGCAAGGAGAAAGCGTCAATCCCGCCCCGACTGCAATGATTAATTTCGCCCACTTGTATTAAAATGCACTATTCTATTTTCTTCTCCAACTATGAGCAGCTGAGGATCTACCATAATTTATCACAGAGCTACTGCCTAACTGACTTCTATAATCCAGGAACTGGGGAAACATGATACTCCTTGGCAAGACTGGTATCAGATTTTGGCTTCTGACTGTCCGTAACGATTATCAAAGACCTTCAAATGAAAAGCAGACCCAACGGCTTAACATACCTTCCGAGGCAAGGAGGAGCCTATGTATATATGTTATGAATGGTCACCCATCCATGAACTGAACTCTGTATGCGTGGCTTAACCTTGAGGTTCCATCCGTGCGAATGTTATTACTGAGCCATGAGCAATGCACTATTATGTTAAATAAGACTTAAATGTAAATGTATAAAACAAAAATAAATGACTGAGGTGTATTAAAAAAAACTTTTTACAAAAAAAAATACAACCGACTTCAATGTAAAAAAAAACACTGAAAAGTGCAAAATAACTTTAATTTCGGAAGTCAGTGTTTTAATAATGGTTCCGTCTCTTCGTTATTTACACCGACTTTCGAAATTAAAGTTGTTTTGCACTTTTTTATTAATTTTTTTTTTTTAATTGTGTATCATTACTAAAAATTAACCCTCAGCCAAACATAAATACCTTATAGCCAGAGTGCATCTCATGACAATTCTAATAATACCAAACACGGTTAGATTAAATTAATGTATTACAGAGTTCCGGTGCCTAACTTCAGGCTTCATCATCAGATCAGTTCCATATATTCCCCCTCTTCTTTCAGTCATTCATCGACTACACGTATAAACAAAGCAATTTTACTTGTTACGACAGTTCTGCTGTGATTCTATGAGGAGTTCTGTTCCATATCTTTGAAATTGATGATCAGATCATAAAAATATTTATATGGGACCAACTCGGAAGCATAAACTTTCAAAAAAAAATATTCAAAATCTGTCCACAATTAACTGAGAAATCGGTGAACATAAATAAAAAAAATACTTTCAGCCGAACATAGAACCTCCTCCTTTTTGAAGTCGGTTAAAAAGTAGTCTACTTTTCATATGCATTGCCATAATTATAGGGATAAAAATAATCTGCGGGATTTTGTGAAAGAGTATCTGGAACACAAAGGGCAACTAAAGGAACACGCATCGGTGTTAGTCAGTAAAAGTTTGACACTCCCCTCTCCTTGCACCCAGAGCCTGAGGAGTTATCTATTTGATGACCTCAAAAAATAATATAGTAATAATATTTTTATTAAAAATTCTTTACAGGTTAAATTAATACAGTCTTAAATATAAATCTTAATTCTGAGTCTTACGTGCCTGAACTAGGAAGTCCTGTGTCCAAAATGGGATTACAACAATAAGTAATCAAGAATCTTTAATATTGCAACTAATCATTAAAAGGGCACGTACAGCATTAGTAAAAATTAATCAATGTAAAGAAAAATCATTGTGATCTACAATTTCCTTCAATTTAAGATGAAATGTTTAGGGCCGTGCCTCAGTACGCCGGAACGCCCTCGCAGCGTAGCCAGGTCATAACATCAAAAAAACTAATTGACTGCGTGACCAATAGTGACCAAATAATATAATAATATTCACACAACTATCACACAACGCCGTCTAGCGCCAAGCTTAGCAGAGCTTATGTTATGAGTACTAGACAACTGATAAACATACCTACTTATATATTTTTAAATACATACATATTATAGATAAATTACACCCAGACGAAGAACAAATCACACAAACATTTGTTCTAGGTGGGAATCGAGCCCACGACCTCCGGCATGCCAGTCAGGGTCACTAACCAATAGACCAACAGGCCAGTCGAATGAAAGACACACCATAGAGCGGCATGGACTTTCTTGGCTACAAGAACTGGCAGCACGGCCATTTCGTGCCTGTGATGCACGGCCCTTAGAGTAAAGAGATTTTACTGTATATATAATGGGGTCAATGATATAGGGAAATAATCCCTATACCATTGACCCCATCGAGTGGAGTTATAATTATGTCTGTTCTTTTTCGCATTGGTTTCGGTGCGACCCCTGGCTCAGAAAAAGGCTTGACGCAATTTTACCTATTTACTTTTAGAATATATTTATTTATTATATAGATTTTTTTCTTTTTTGTGACTGACTGACTGACTCAGACAATTCAAAAGTGCCTTGTAAATGGATTATTTTATTTGCTTTGAAATAAGTTGAGAAGAACTAAATGTTTGCTTTCAATAAAAGTTCAATGAAACAAAGACAAACGTGCACATAGATTTTACAGGCTTTGATGGTCCGATAACTTCGTAAAACTACGAAAAGAAGAAGAAGAATAAGAAGAACCTGGATGCGATCTATTATGATATTAGATCAGACCAATAAAATTGGTGTGAGGATATTAGGTACATTCTATGGTCTGTGCTACTGAAACCCAACATAATGCTCCTATAATTTCCTTTCGCTCATTATTAACCAGGATGAAATATGACTAAGAGCCGTATCAACTGACTACCCATCCCATAAAGTGAAAATAATGTTCTTAGAACTGAAGTTCTGTAGTTGTTTGCCCTTTTATTTTAAGTGCAAAATCATCAAATAACTTCTCCCGCTCTAGGTGAAGCAAGAGGTAATATCTATAACCCTTGTGTTGCTTCAGTTGTCCTTTACGTTCCAGAGCAGGGGTAACTCTTTCGATAAATTTTAGCCCATAGTTACTTGCTCCAGCGTCTGGCCTGAGCTCTTGGCATACCTACTGCTATTTTCATAAAAGTGAGGAACTGTTTGCATTGAATAAGAACTAAAATAAAATGCTAACTTACGGCCCTACTTACTACCTACTTAGATCAATAATAATGATGTGCCCCCATGACAATATGACGGACAAACAGACAAACTACACCCCGTCAGCACGGCATGTGTGTGTATTATTGTGCCCAAATCCCCGATTAATCTCAAACTTTTATGACCTTTTGTTCACTCCCTATTGAGAATTTTTTGTGGGCTCATCCCATCAACAAAAGAACCCCCGCGTCTTTGCAAATTACGACTTTAAACCGCAACCGTTAGAATTTAGTTTTCTATTCCATGCAAATTCAGCTGCTTAACAGTAATTTTGGGCTTTGAATTCGTAACAATTGAGCTTATTTTGTATTGGCAAGACTTTGCTGCATTCGCGTATTAACTTTTAAAGTTTACAGATTTTCGGTCGCGTCAATCTGTGTATTGTCATATCAGACATAATAGCCATCCCATCCTCACGGACTTATTGGTTGAAACCCGATGACAGTTGCTACGGTTTTTGACAAATTCGTTTCTGCATCTCTGTCGCACGACGCGGCTCTCCGGCTTGAGAGAGGGATAGGAATAGAGTCATATCGCAATGAAAGACCTACTTAGGGAAATATGTCTGTTATTGAGTGAATTTAATGAAGTATAATAGGGCGATAGTCCTTTATGTCTGTCACCGGCAGGGTACGTGACAATATTTCTGAATGTGACTTATTGTCGTCGGTTAATGCGCCCCAAATATCTTGTAACCAATTTTATGAGTCACTTTTTTGACGCTTTGGGTTGTTCTTCATGCAGAATTAAATTATTGAGATTTTCCTTTTTTATGTTAATATAACAATCTATTGATGAACGCTAGGAAACGTTTAACTTCCGAATTTTAATGAAAGAGAATGACTCGGTTGCTACCTACTTATGCTATTTTTAGGCAGATGTTCTCAGAGTAGACTGAATAAATAACACCAACTTAAGTTATACCACACATACTAGACAGCAAATATTAGCACGAGGTACTTAGATACTTACTTACAAAAACAAAATACATTTAGCCGAACATAGAACCTCCTCGTTTTTGAAGACGGTTAAAAACAGAACAGGGTTATTTTATTAAATCAAAGACTTAATTTACCTACTTAGGCATTATCGTAATAATAGGTATGTCAATTAGTCATAAAATTAGTAAGTAGGTAATTAAGTACATAATATCTAGTCATACAAGATAGGTACGCTAGACATGACAATCAATGAATAGGTAATGGTATTAACTAATTTTAATATTTCTTTACTTTTTGCCCACGTCGTCGTTGGACCACTTACTACGTACCTAGACCGGTACAATACGCACTACACGTTTTGGGATTACATTCACTGTACGTACAGCTTTAGAGTGAAATTCGCTGACGGAGTCTGCGTTTCGTGATAGCTGCAACCTGGGGGTCTTTATACCACTGTGCCGACTTCAAAGCCGATTAGCAAAGTTCGCAGAGGACACTGTCTATTCCTTTTCTCTCATAGGATGAGACGGCAATCCGATACGACCGGAGAGAGATTAGACCAACGTAGTGTTGTAAGAAACTCGAGTCTATTAGTCTTCATTTCGAGACTTGAGTAGATTTTCAAGACTAGGACTCGTTAGTCACGTGAGTCCGGGTCCTTTTGAATCTTCTGAGTCTTTTCGAGTCTTTTAAGTTCTTTGAGCTAGACTGGGTCATGAACTTGAATTGACATCATCCATATTTATTTACTGAATGAAAATAAATCGCACAATAAAATTTTGTAATATTAATTAAAACGCAAATAACCTAATCAAAAGAACCTATGCACCTGAGGACTGACGATTTGTTGAATGAATTAAAACGTCTAAATAAAATAATAAACACTCATAATACCATCTAAGTACTTATAATACATAAATAAAATAAAATAAATATTCCGGAACAATTTATAGAGCGCCATCGTTTGCACTATGGGTCTACACAACGAATATATTTCTCACAATAAGTTTATAAACTTTTCTACCAATCGTTATAACGACGAAAGTGATCTAAGCGATAATTTTTTTCTTATCATTGATCTGCCCTCAAAGAAATCGCTGTTGTCTTTTATGTAAAAAAAAAAAAAAACAAGTTCCACAACAAGATGAAATATAAAGATATCTATCATTACCATTGGAATCCGAAGACACTGACGTGCTGATATGGTGCATGCTACATACCAAATTTTTTCCTTAATTATCCAATATGGCTTTAAACATACTAAGTATTCCTGTGACAAGTGATCCAAGCGAGCAGGCATTTTCTAAATCAGGATATTTTATTCCAAACGACGAAACCGATTGGGTTATAAAACTATAAGCTTCAATGTGCCTGTCTTCGTGGCTCAATATATTAAAATAATATAAGATATATAAATATATAATACACAAATATAATATAATAATATAATATTCCACAACTATCACACAACGCCGTCTAGTCCAAAGCTAAGCAGAGCTTGTGTTATGGGTACCAGACAACTGATAAACATACTTATATATTTCTAAATACATACATATTATAGATAAATTACACCCAGACACAGAACAAATGATCGTGCTCATCACAGAAACATTTGTCCTGGGTGGGAATCGAACCCACGACTTCCGGCATAGCAGTCAGGGCAACCAACCACTAGACCAACAGGCCAGTCATATAATAGTTATGTACGTAATAAATCAATAATTTGTTCATTGTTATTTAATATACTTCAAACTACAGCTATATGCGTATTTAGAGGACTCAGTCCCGAGTTCCTGTCCCGCTTACCTCTAAAACACCACCGACTTCCTAATTGGAAAAACCCAATAACCGTAAACTTTTTGGAACGCAGTGAAATGGAATGGAATGAAATGGAACGAAATGGAACGAAATGGAACGAAATGGAACGAAATGGAACGAAATGGAACGAAATGGAACGAAATGGAACGAAATGGAACGAAATGGAACGAAATGGAACGAAATGGAACGAAATGGAACGAAATGGAACGAAATGGAACGAAATGGAACGAAATGGAACGAAATGGAACGAAATGGAACGAAATGGAACGCACCTCTCAAGTTTTTTTTTTTCTTACAAATAAAACGTTGCCCCACACTAGGAACGATACACCTGTATCGCGGGTAGGTACGTACGTTCACATACATGTAAACAAAGACCTCACGATCAGCACTTTGCGACCACTAGCCCAACTAGGTACCTCGTCGAGCGTGCGTGCTCCTGCCTGTCTGATCAATAACGGTGTGAATAATCTAATAATTAATAACTACCGGGAGCAACAGCGTAACGTACTTTCCGCGAAGCACGGAGGAATCTCCGTAGGTATTCACGGTTTGACCTTAACAAGTGTTGCTTAACCTTCAAGATATATAACCTATCCTGAAGTTGGCTTCCATCTGACCGGATGCAGCAGTCTAACACCATCAGGTATCTTACATGAAGCAACTCCACAAGTAGGCAGGTAGGTTGGTAACTGACTAACACGATACCTCTTGGAAAGACTACTGTTAGTTTTTCGGGCCTCTGACGATTGTAATAACTGTCAAAGATCTTCAAATGACAGCCACGATCAACTCCAAAGGAACACGAAGAGGTCTCGGTATCCAGCAGTCTTGTTCATGAATGAAAGATTGCTTAAAAAAGGCTAGTCTTATTAAACATCGGTACTCACTTATTATATTTGCGGCATTTTTTTTGTGAGTGGCCTCTCGCAGGTCAACCTATGAGGTGGTCGGCTGCTTAACCGGTCTTGCCTGTGGTGGCTTTAATTCAAGAATCAAAGCCTCCAGCCAGGGCAGGGCATTATTTAAACTAACTTAAAACTAAGCAACTAAACGCTAAGGGCACCCCCTGTGGTGTACGAACCTCGGCTTAGGGCGTCGCTGGGGAAGGGCAGCAAGGGACAGGCTGAATCGAACAAGGCTATTTGCGACATTTCACGTAATACACTTATATACTTAGTGCCTCACGGCTCAGTCTAAGTAATAGACTTAGACTGAGCCGATGCGTGCCATTGCGTTATATTAATATTATGAGCCGGGGAGTTAAGCGTAAGAAGTGACACCTGGTTCAGTCGTTAGTTTACCCCTAGTAGTGGTTTTAGTTTTGGAACATGTTAGGTCCTAACCTAACATGTTCCAAAACTAGGTATCTACTTTATAGATATCCTTGAAGCTAAGGTCTTGTCCAGTAAAACGCAGTGAACGCGTAGCTATATATAAAAAGGTACACTGTGACGCGTAGTGACTAAAGCGATAGCGCGCGCGATTAGGTGGGTACAGTCATATTATACATACTCGTATGACAGTGCATCGCGAATGTTGCAGCGAGTACAGTTATTTGGGGTCGGCGCAACACGTTTTCTTCTTCCATTCTGCCCTGTCACTCGTCATACTATCACTAACTTCCTTTTCTTTCATATCACTCTTCACACAATCCATCCATCTTTTCTTTGGTCTCCCTCTCCCTCTCCATTCATCCACATTGCAGCGAGTACAGTACGGACCATAAATGTTGACCACTCCGAACTTCCAACAATTGGCTGCGCAGTAATTATTTTAAAGAATCATATGGCGAATGTGTATTATACAGCTGTATCTAGCTTTTATTAAAAATCATTCCTATATATAAGTAGGTACTGATACAACATGTAACTCTCCTTATAAAACCGAATTGGAAAATTAGGTTACAATCTGGTGACTGGCCTCTTGGTTTAGTGGTTGTGGCCTTGACTGTAATGTCGTGGGTTCGAGTGTTTCGAATTTATCAAAGACAAAGGCCTCGCTGATGGAACCTTTGCCTACGTCCAAATTAGTACTGGCTACGTCTTTGAATGTATGTACAAATAATATATAATGTAAAAAAAATATAATTATGATTATTTTATTTTTTACCCGACTGCAAGAAGGGTTATTTTTCATAAAATATTTTTTGATTATTATTTTTAGGATAAAGTTACCTATTTCAAAAATAGCTGATACCGATTCAGTAATCGATTCTAAACATACTAGGTGCTTTCAGGAGGTGAGTATATTTAGGTGTGGTTAATACCTAGGTCCCTCCAGAGATCACGGTCATGACTAGGTATTCCAAAGTAATCCTGAGGTGTCTTTAAGGTACAAGTTGGTAGCCGACTGCATGCAGCAACAGCAGACGACATGTCGTCGCTTCATGTCGTCACGACACGTCGTTGCTTCATGTCGCTGCAGTCATGATTTCGAAACCGACTGCAGACGGCAACAGCAGATGGCATCCAATTGGTTCCGAGTGCTCCGTGAAACAAGATGTCTGACGTGTTCGAGAATAATCTACGTGTCGTTACTCCGGCGTCAGCGGCACTACTGATCTAGTGATCTGCGGTCGGACGACGCGTCGCTAGCTTCATGTCGCTAACTACGGAGGGAATTTCATACAAATACGTAGAAACCAGTAGTGTCGCTGCGACACGTCGTCTGCTGCTGCTGCGTGCAGTCGGCTACCAACTTGTACCTTTATTGACAACAATATGACCTCTAGGTAAAACAATCGACGATCTCTCGCTAACGGGACCGACACCATAGTCACTTTACACTGGGCACGCCATAATTATGGCGGTAAGTCCCCTCTTTGAGGAGTGGCTGGAAAGTCAACACGGCGTCCTTACCTTCCGCATGACGCAGGTCCTCACCGGACATGGTAATTTCGGGAAGTTCCTGTACTGGATTCGTGCGGAAGAAACGCCCGGGTGTCACCATTGCGTGGACCGCCCGCAGGACACGGTGGAGCAAACGGTGGAGGTGTGCCCCGCTTGGGAAGAGCAACGCCGTGTCCTCGTGGGGACGATCTCTCTCGCCGAGCCCTGGTACAGGTACTTGGTCCAGAGCGAAGAGGAGTGGCAGGCGGTCGCCTCCTTCTGCGAAGCGTGCGCGTGTGACAACGTCCTCACGCCTCAACCGCCGCCGGGATCCCGATTTCCGCCCACCGTAGGCACGGGCTTGCGGACGGCGAGCAATGGGTAGCTCGCAGTCCGACCGTCCGGTAACCGTCCGGACCGAGCCCAAGTCATCTTACTGTTTCACGCACGCCTCAAGGAGATGTTAGCAACTGTAGGGGTCCAACAGGGTCGAAGCCTACTGGGGCCAAGGGTCTGATTCTGAAAGGAAGACTCAGCCCTGGTACGAAAGGCAACGAAGGAACAGGAGTGGGTTTTTAGTCAGTAAAATCTGACAGTATCTCCCGCTCCGCCCAAGAGCGTGGGATGTCATAAGATGACTTTACCACTGAAAAAAATAAACACTACACGCAAACTGGTATATTATGTAGTATGGGATATGGAGCTCTATCCTATCTAACTTGTTACTGAACTAAAGGGTTTATCCGTCACTGGAAATTACTGTTGCAAGTTTGCGAGGCTCATATCCTTCTATCCTTTTGAAAAATTTACTAGCGGTCCCGAGTCCCGACAGACGACCTTGTGCTATCAGAAAGCTGGCTTTTTGTCAGAAAAAAAATGAGAACTTGCTTGTAGCGCCGCCTACCGGGTTCAATTGTTTTCAAACCATCTAGGGACCCACTCCAATATACACACTTAATTTCATCCAAATCGGTCAAGCTGTTTTGGAGGAGTCTGGTGACAAACACACGTACCTACATGTTTTACAATTGATCACCCGCTACCTACTTGAACCAAAATTATCAACGGAACACAAAATCGCAAGCCATAATTATGATATGATGGACTATTGATAACAATCGACAATAGAAATAAAGAAATGCTATCGAAAGTACTCGAGAGTATCTTCTCACTGAGGAGTTATTAGGTAGATAGGTACCTATTCAACTTCAACAAGATAAAAGTAAAACGTCGCTACATAATAGGTAAAAGCTGATGAAATTGATCGCTAAATCAATATTATAAACGAAAAGCAGAGTTTTTGAATTTGTAAAAAATTAATGAAATTAGAAAGTGACGACGACCTAAGTAGTTGTCATAGCGCCATCTGTGTGACTACAGCACAACATGAGTGGAGCTCATGGTGATAGGAAGTTTTATTCATATTCATAGGTGGAGCTAGTAGTCATATTGATTAATAATCGAATTAACTATTGTCATTGCCAGATTTAAACATACTTAAAACTAAACAAAAAAGGATCACGAAATTACTTTGATAAATCTATTTTAAAATTTCTCCTAACATTAAAAAGCCAGTGTTGCCATCTTGTTCCATTTTTATTAGTATACAAAATAGAAACTACCGGAAATAACATTCGTCAAGTCAAGTCAAATATGTCAAATAATTTATTCGAATGAAGAAAAGAAACGAATAAATATTTTTTTTAAAAAAACTTTGCTTTATGTTTTTAATTTCGTTGCAGCAATCTTTATATAAAAAGTCTAGATGGCGCTACTCAAAGTTTCAGCACACAATGAAAAGAGAGACTATAATGATAGACTGAAATACATCTGCACTCGAGCTAAATTTTATGACATAAAAAATAAGGTTCATATTCTGCTATTCGTGTGAACTATAAAGTTCTTATATAGAAAAGTAGGACACTGAGACAGCACGCTTTGGAAGTATTCACTCTGGTGCATGCAAGTGTGCGTCTGTGTGCAGCAGTGCGGCAGCAAGTAGCTGTCAAATAACTACTGAATGAAAAACGAGTTCAGTTTTTCCTTTAAAAATGATTTCTTATACGTTAATAGTTTAGCTTAGAGTTATGTACGCCTCTACACACTCGTATGAAATTATATTAACTTGTTATTTAACAAGCAGTACTTACGCTGACTCCTGGAACCATGGTTCAGTGTCATCCACCGTTGCAACTAGAGGAAATACCAAAAGAAGACGAAGAAAGGCTAGAGAAATTGTTTTCTAAATTAGACACCGATGGAAATGGGAAGATCGACATCCATGACCTGTCCGCCGCCCTCAAGGAGCTGGCGCCGCACATCAACCGCAGTTACGCAGAGGTTAGAATGTAGACATTTCCTATAATTTTTGCTCTAACGGTTTCACCTTCCGACGGTGTGTTCGATTACCTGTCGACACGTAAGCCGCAATAAATCTGCTATTTCATGTCCAATACTTTCCGTATCGAGCAACTTTTTCTTAGTCCCAAGTTTTTCATTATGTAAAACTTCGGTGTCTTTTTTGTTTTTTTAGTTCCTAATTCTGAATGTTACCCGCATTAATATTCAACTTATGCATTGGTGTAAGTAACTATAAGTATATTTTCCTACACTAGACCAGTTTCTAAGAACTGTATAATATAAATTATTATAAAAAATCATGCACATATTGAAGTTAGTATGTAAACATGTTGTAAATTTGAAATATGTAAAAAGGAATAAACGATAAATCACTGATAAAATTATCTTATGTCAAGATTTATTCTTGAGTCTGATGACAAGAGACAATCTTTACTGATCACTGGTTTCTAAAAAAAGTATTAGGTATTTGAAACTGAATTTCATGAATGACATTGTATTTATCTGAATGATATTATGTAGATTTTAATAACAATGAATGATAAAGATCTTGAATAGAAAGGAAGTAATTTTATTTACCTATTCAACCTCATTTGGTTTTCATTAGTTTTTCTGTTTAGATCTCATATCATAAAAGAGGTCAAAGTTGAAATAAGTTTCTACTGACTGCAAATAGCATTGTTTTAATCAGCCAACACAAAAAAAACCTGGGCAAAATTAACACAAATGTCTGAAAATTAACTGACCTAATTGCTATAAATTAATCATTTTGATCACTTAGTCTTGGAATGTGGAACAGAAACATCACTGAATTCTAAATCACTCTTGTATATATACAAGAGCCAAAACCACTTTTGACGGAATCACTTAGTCAAAAGTACTTTTAACTAGCTCCATTGGGCAAAAGTACTTTTAACTGTTATTTTAGTCAAAAGTATTATTGACTATAAAGCATATGGTTAAAAGTACTTTTGACTGGTTAAGAGTTTTGACTGCAACATATACAATAGTCATATACAAATGTGAAAGCATTAGCAACATCAAATCAAGAAAAGCAGTCTTGATTTCCTATTTATTTGAAATTGTTTGTTAAAAGTAACAAGTACTTGACTTTTACAACTACATATCATTATAATTAATGTTTCTCTCATGCATGTAATGGGCATGGCAATCAATATTAACATAATGACTATTATATGACATTAACCTTTTTATATTTCGTATCATACTATATTTCTAGTATAATTGAACACCATAACACTGTTATATTGAGGTGCTTGTGGCTGGAATAGTGGCATGGGTTGGTGTCCAAGGTAAAGCAATACTTTGGCTTTCAATCCCATGGGTGACCATTGTAATATAAATAGTAAATGATATTTGTTTCACAAATAGGTTTTTAAAAAACGCCTTTAACACATCAATTTCTCATCAATTTAAACTAGATGTGGCCGGGCGGTGTTTCTTGGCTGACCTATATGATTTAAAAGAGTTTCCATGGAGTTTCTTGCATTTTCTTCTGCATAGAGCTCTATGCTTTGCAACATACAACTTAGCTTCACTTTTATTTTTGTTTGACAAACATTTTAACAATTCCAAAGTGCCTGTGTGTGTGGTCTATTTGAAATAAAGTTTCTGATTTCTGACTACCCTGAGAACAAATACCAAAACAAACTAAGGGGTCAAAATCCCTTTTAAAGTACATACAGCAAACACATAATGGTCAAATCATATGAGAGCCATGCAGATTGGCCATACCAAGGCTCCTTGTGCTTTGGAAAGCATGTTAAGCCGCTGGTTCAGGCTGTGATCTTTGATCGTTGTAATGGATTGACAGAAGCCAGGGAATCTGACACCAGTCTTGCTAAGGAATATAAGTATTACCTAATCACTGATTTGTAAAGGTGAGATAAGCAGTTGCTCCATGTAAAATACAAATATTTGGCTTCATCGGGATTGACCAGAAGAATCACAACATAGTTCAGAAATAATCAAGGTCGCTGTTTTTTTTTATTACATTATACATGAGAGTGACATATTAATATTAATTTTACAACACTATTGATTATAAAGTGCAATACGAAAAAAATGTTAAAAGGAAATGTTAACTAATGTTTTAATTGAACTTCCCGCTTCAATGACTTTGGTCTGGTTATTTTCATTTAATATTTATAGTAGCACCGCGGAACTAGTTCGCACTAAACAAAGATATTATAAACATCAACAGATACTTATCATCACAATAATATTATAAAGGCGAATGTTTGTATCTATGTTTGTTACTTCTTAAAAATCAAATGATTGAACAGATTGGGATTTTGGCACATGGGTAGATCATATCCAGTTTAATAGGACTTTTACAACGAGATGTTTTCTTGGGTGGGTTTTTTTTTTGTTTTTAGGTGAGAAAATCATCTAATGACGAATCCCGATCTTGGGCGGAGTGGGAGATACTGTCTGACTTTTACTCACTAAAAACCCACTCTTGTTCCCTCGTTTCCTTTGTCCCAGAGCCCCGGGTTTCGTTTTAACACTACCCATGGCCTCAGTAGGGTTCGACCCTGCTGGAACCCTACGATTTGCTGACATCTCCCTGAGGCGCGCGTGGAACAATACGCGCCGTCGACGACTTGGGGTCGATCCGGACGGCGGGCTACCTATTTGCTCGCCGTCCGCAAGCCCGCGCCTACCGTGGCCGGAAATCTGGATCGGAATCCCGGCGGCGGTTGGGGCGTAAGGACCGTTTGCTGGCATTACTGCTTCGCAGAAGGAGGCGACCGCCTGCCACTCCTCCTCGCTCCGGACCTTGGCCTGTACCATTGCCCGGTGCGAGAGATCACTGCCGCCGATCGCCCTCACGAGGACACGGCGGTGCTCTGCCCAGGGACTACTTACCCTATATAAGAATAAATTGTAATATTAACTTTACAATTATACTGCTGCAATATCAATAAAGTTGCTGCTGAGAAACCCAGCTGAGTTGAATATAATCTCGTGTCTTAAAGAAAGAAAGAAAATTACGTTATTTGTGACAAACATGGAGCATAATACTAAATATCAAAAAGTCTCGCAGACAGGAGCGACGTGACATTGCGATAACGTGTTGGCGTAATGTTCTATCTGTAAAGCAATTTTGCTCCTGTCTTCAGAAAGCTAGAAACGTTGGAGAACGATTAAATTTAAATTATGGTCCGCGGTCCGCGGAGCAAAAAGGCTGACTTTTAGTCGACTTTATACCTGACTGCGGGACAACAAAGACAGGATAATTATATATTTCATTACGTATTTTCCATAAAATAAGCCGTAGTGACGAGTATTTTATGACCAATTCAGCTGGCCACTTATAAATGTTTAAAGCAGCTTATGTCACACAGATGGCGTAGACCTAAAGTATTTCAGACCTGTTAGCACCCCGTTAATCGATTCTCCTGTTCACGCCCTTACAAATTGATTTCTAAAGAATACACCGTCTAATTGTCCCACCTACAAAGTCGCCGTATTTAGCTTCGAGTTTCCTCATTCTAATGTACGAGATGATGACATGTAACCTGACGATGTGATTTAAATGGAACTCATTGTGTTGAAGGAACAAGAACTAGGTGTGGTTTTATAACATCTGTAAGCTCAGTAAATGATCGCCGACTCTCTGGTTTTTTTTGCACATTCTTCGCCATAGAGATCTACGCTTAGAATATAGCAATTAGCATACTTTTTTTTCTGACTGACTGACTTCTTAACATTTCGAAAGCGTCTGAAATGGTTTATTTAAAAAAAAAATGCCTTTCAATGTTTGATACTTTACGGCATCCATCGTGAGATTACCAAACTCTTTATCAGATGTTTTGCAGACAAAAGAAAGCAATAGACTAAAGTCAAGGTCTTGACTTCTATTCATCATTTTCCCTGGCTTTTTTATCACGATTTGTTTTTCTCCTGACCTTCAGAGATCGATATAATATCTTATTTGCTCACATCTACAGTTTTATTAGCATAAAATATATTTACCGACGATCTTCCGCATTGATGAGCTTGACAAAACATTTGTTAGAACTTAGCAACACAATGAATGATGAATTGTTTAGGTACCTATTCATATATTGCATGCATGAGGTTTCGCCTTGCGGTTAACTGAAAATAAACGATATAACTTCCCGCAAGTGCTATAATAGGCAGATAAGTATAGGGAAACTCTTGTTTCTATACGAGGTGAATATCTGCATCGCGTATCGAGCCGTTCTTGTCAATGACGTCTACATCTATATGCCCTATATATGTCTCGCCGGCTCACATCCCCTTATCTTCGACCGCATAACTTTTTTACTATAGGTTACGTCATTTCGTTCTGCCCATACACACTAACGTTCAATTTAATTATTTTTCAGAAATTCCTGGCCAAACCAGGCTGGAAAGATGGCGGTGACGTCACTCTGTCAGAGTTTATCCACTACGTGCGCGAACATGAAAAGAACCTGAGGCTCCAATTCTCTCATCTCGACAAGAACCAAGATGGTAAATATCACATATTCGCACTACTCGTTTGTTTAGCAATATGTTAATTAAAAGCAATATGTAATCTAAAAGTGCCAATACTGGCAGTTTTACCATAATTGAAGCGATCCATTAGAAAGTCATCACCTTTCCAGGACTCGTTGCTATGCTAACAAGGAGGGTAGATTGATTCAGGCCGACGATAATCGAGTCGTTATCTCTGCTCGTTAACATTGACATTTCTCGGCCAACGTCAGTAGTTTACGCAATACACAGACGATCGTTAGGTCCATATAACCTTCTATGAAAAAGTTATATGCCCTAAGGCTTCGGTTCTCGACGACTCTATGGATTCATATTCACATTGCTCTTTTGTTTTATAAATTTTCTTTCACAAGTTTTTATAATAGAAAACGGTTATACAAAAACTTTACAATTAGTAATGTTTTTAAAATTTCAACTGCATCTATTTCTGTTCTGAGCCCAGTCCCAAATGAACGGCATTAACTTTTAATGTGCTCATACGAATGTTTCAGTTCGCTCATGAATTAATGTTTCTAATTCTGGGCGACTATATAGCAGTCGTTTTGTTTATTCAAGCGGCCAACCAGACAGTTCTCTGTAGTTTCTGTAACTTTCAGCAAATTATGGACATTGAAAACGGCGACGCAGTAGTCTAGTTTTCATTTGGACGAGTGCCCATTTCGGCTGCTATGGCAGTAGTGATTCCACTGCCGTTTTCAATTCCATTTTGTATGCTTCGCGAGAGAAATGGACTAGTGACATTTGTATGTCCATTAATAGAATGGATACAATAAATAATAATATTTTGCAAAACGAGCACTGTGCATATAATAAAACCTGCACGCGTGGCTCATTCGTGAGTTAGAATATTTAAGTACATAATCATTATATTTATGGCACATTGCCTGCTATGGATGGATTAGATACCCAAGCGAACTGTTTATGTATTGTTTTACGTGTCACGCCTGCTTCACTCCACGAGCGTAGAGGATATCGTGAGGTACATAAAGATGAAGACCAGATTCATCCTGAGAGTTGAATGGTTGGAGTCGCGTCACAAGATCAACTTCAAATCTTTTGTTGTACGGGTTCCGACTCTACATCTGGAGACTTTCATGAAGGGCGAATTTTGGCCCACGGGTGTCGTGTATCGGCGCTTTCGCGGAAAACTAGAAAAAATCTTGAAGCTATAGCTGTATAAGCTTGAAATCAGACTTCTGAGTTAACGAAAAAAAAGATACGGCCGTTTATGTCGCAAAAAACGTATATTTCGACACTCTCAAGAAAATCAAAATTCATTGGGTACTTACATCCCGTTGACCAAGAAATCTGAAATTTGGCATGAAGCAAGGTCTCATAACACAAATATAGGAAAAAATCTGAGAACTGTAAATTTGTAGTTATATCACAAAAATAAACATTCATATCTTTGTAACTCAATTTGAGAATTGAACTGTTTTCATTTATTTGAGTTGGGTTCTAATGATTTCTCTTGCGCTAAGGTAGAGCGACAGGGCGTTTCAGACTTTTGCTGACCAAAACCCACCTGTATCTTTGCTGTTCTAGAACCACAGTAAACTCTTTCGAACATTTCCGCAGTCCGCGGTGTTTTACGTGTACTGCCATCAATGTATTCGAAGACATGTGACAATCACCCGCGTGGTGGATTACAGCCCATTCCCTCTCCTAGAGAGGAGGCCTGAGTCCCAGCAGTGAGAAGATTAAAAGGCTGATAATGCTAAAAAAATGCCATCAATGTTAACAGAATACTATGTCGCTTGTCGATATGTCGACGCCTTAGTTTATGCGGACGGGCTCCGACGATTGCGTAGTCTCAACATATGGTTGCAGTTATTTGCCTTAACAGCTTTATAACAATGGACAAATAAAAATTGTTACTAATCCCCGATTCAGATTCAGGGTCTTAGGCCCGTCGCCCACGGCGACTTTTTGTAGCGATGCTGTCGCGCGTTTTGTTAGTGCGCGACAGCTTTAGTCTAACGCGCGTTAGTCGTATTTGCAAACGCTATAGAAAAGATGCCTAGGCGCTACTAGCGCGCCACAGCATCGCTACAAAATATCGCCGTGGGTGGGAGGGCTTTAGAGTTGAAATATAAATATCGTATGCGTAATTTTACCGTTGCCAGACTCGCGCTTGACTACTATCTCACTTGATAGATAGCGACGATGTTGTCGACTATAGAGCACGCTTGCCTAAAAGTCACATATTTACTCCAGACTTAAAGAACCCCAGATTGTAGCTATCAGAAAATGCAGACCAAAAGATTGAAATACCAATACGCTTGGATTGCACGCCTTAGGCAATGGTCCGACCACCGAAGATGTGAACGAGAAACGAGTAGAACTAGAAACTATAAACGAGTTGACGATCAGCGGGAAGCGAGTGTGTAGTTTTGTAGTTTTGTCGCCAGGCTATAAACGAGTATGCAAGTGCGATGAGCGATTACTCGCGCCACTCGCCTGCGGTCGTTCACAGTGTGGCCAACGTAAGCGATTTGTCGCCATTTAGAAATGATAAAGCGAGCGAGCATCGCTGAACGAGTATCGCTGAGCGATTTTATTTTTGGAAGCTCGTCGCTCAGCGACAAAACTAGTAAAAAGACGTCGTCGGCAGTGTGAACAGTCAGAGAGCAACTTTTAATATATGCATCTGTTTCGTTTACACGGAATGTACATTTATTGTGAGTTTCATAAGAGAGAAAATCGCTGATAGTTAGTCGTTTTCTCGCCAGCGGTCCGACCACAGCCTAAGGGCCCTGCCATTTAAACTATTACACTGATTCTCAATTAATTTTTTAAGGCCTAGGTGTTAAAAACATTATGATCTTCTTATGAATTAAATGTGTAATAAGCTTTTCTCCTCTTTCTAGGAAAAGTGGATCTCGAAGAACTTATATGCGCGTTTGCCGATATGGGGATCGCAGTCGGTAAAAGTGAAGCTACTAATTTGCTTAAAAGGTAAAATTACTATCACATGCACGAATTCGATGGTGGCTATGTTATCATGATTTAAAAGCACAGCGACTACAGTTTTAATAAGTATGTATTTATTTTAAGTTTTTGTTGTTTGCGTTAGCGACTGATGAATATATTTTGTTTAGAAATATACCAAATATTTATTCATTAATAGAATATATCTTTGAACTTACCTGTTTATCACGATAACTGTCGCACAAGGCCAGAAAGCCAATATATTAAAAAAAAACATTAAAAAATAAATGTTTCAGAAAAGCTGGTTGGCCATTATTCTGGTGGTAAGTCGAAAAACCACAAGTAGTCAATGGCTTAAACTTGCTAAACATATTGCGCTAAGTTCAAAAACATTGTCATTAAATTATTCAATAAAGATTTATAAATTGTTGACCTTCGACAGACTTATGACAACCGTTGACTTGCCTACAGCCAGCCTACAGTCCTACACATATTTCATTTGAATTTCAAATGTGATGAATTTTTCATCTTTTTCAGCCAATGCCATATTTTGACAGTCCTGTATAAACAAGTTGCTTGGACAATTTCTTTTTTCATGTCAACCTTTATGTCTCAATTTCTTGTTATCCAAGCAGTTTGTAGTAAGAAACTATTCAGAATTCACAATCAACAACATAATCACATTAAGCTTTTCCTTTCGCTGCGTAAACGTCAAAATCGCGAATGTAGGTAGGCTTTACATCGTATTTTCTATTTTATTTGTCGTCTGTCGTATCTTTACAAAAGTTGTTGTTTTTATTTTCGTATTTTTATATCCGCTAAATGATTTTTGCTATCTCGTATCGATACGTAAATGGCCATACGCCTAAAGTGCTACGTCGAAATTGCAGATCAAATTTTGTATTCCAGCAAAACGTTGCTTATGCGATTCATAACAATAAAATTCGAACTAGCCTCGTTCCGCGTTCCGTTGTTTCAAAGACAACTGTTAGTACTTCTTAATGCGCTAATTTTAGTTCAACCTATATCCATTTCAATGGCAACAGAGTCATTGTTTGTAAAACATATATATTTATGTTCCAACCTCATGGCCAGCGATTTTTACTGTAGAAAAACCGAAAATTGTGTTTCAAAGCAGTCAGATGTCTTTTCTTTTTAAAAATACATATTATTAATAGCTAATATCTCGTTCTCGTTGCCAGTCCAATGCATACTCTACTTGTTGGTGCACTTGGTCTCGACTAACCACCATCGACTTGAAAATAAAGAATGATCTCTTTCTGGGCACTTTCTTAGCTACACAGATTCGCAGTGCGATGCAATTGTGATTTAGTCATCTTCTGTTTGATTCTGTGTGAAAGCAACACAATAAGTAAAAATAAAATGGCATTCCTCCATCGACTTAACCTTGATATGTAGGCCTAGTGCGAGTTGGTTTTACGCTAACACGATCGACATGTTTATGACGTTCTACGCTCCAATTGGCCCGCTCCAAGCTCAACAATAACTCGCACTCAGCTCATAGAAACCTTAGAGCGAGTTATTTTTTACGAAAACATGGTCGACACATTTTTGACGTCCAGCGCTCCGATTGGCCGGCGTCAAACTCTTAACCAATCAGAGAGCCAAACGCGGTTAACGTTTCGATCGCGTTAACGTAAAAACCTCTTTTAAGAAAGCACATGTTACGGTTTAGTACGCCTAACAATCGAGCCGGTGTATTTCCGTCACACAATCCCCAAGGCATTAATTCAGGCAATTACACTGGAATGGATTATGAGTTTTGTTCAAAACCTTCGAAATTGTTACGAAATTTGGGTGCTGTTGTTGTGGATAGATTCAGAAATAGCTCTTTTTTATGTTTCTATTTTGACCAAAATATGCATCCTTTGATATCCTAGAGACTTTATATAATAATGAAAAAGTTAAACCCCCCGGAGTCACCAAAATATATATATTTTATTATCGTAGCGACTTATTTTGTATCGCTTAAGTAATATTAAACTTAAACAGGCAATCATTATCATAGTTTATTATATTTATCTCTATCACTCTTAGTACTCAACTTGATATAGATTAATGCCCGTTCACTATTTCTATTCGACGCGTAAAGTTAGAGAGCCAAGCTTTTTTTTTTTTTTTTAATTATTGAATAGCATTTATCCACACTCGAGTAGTTCTAGTTTCTAGTATAAAATACTGGCCACATGTTCTAACTCGACCCTAATCGAGTTATGAATAAAGAAACCTCGTGATCTATTTTTAAATGTCCTCGTTGAGAAAGTTAAGGGTAGGTACTACAATGAACGATATTGCATTTGTACATCAATATCATGTTTTATAAGTAATTAAGACATCAAATTACTTCATTAAACTTTTGGCAGACCAGAGGGATGATTTCCGAATTTTCTGAAGAACGTTCACGTCCGAATCTCAGTCAAAATACTTCTAATTTCCTACGTTTAGATAAATTGGTGAACTAGAGTTGAGCGAAAAGAAGGGAAAATGCCTCTCAGAAATTAAGCTAATTTAGTTCGCATAACTGAGGTAATATTTTTATACTTGTGTGACGACTGCAAACCTTGTATGTACCTAAATATTAGATCTTTATACGATTTTTTAATTAACTTTCGTAGTTATAAGAACTGCGATATTACAGAAAATACAAAACACAAAGAAACCAATAAATACCTAATTTGAAAGTTAAATAACTTTCCTTTAATATAAAGTTTATTTTAACTTATAATTCCAAGTCAATCCAAAGATATAACACTTCAAATCAACCCGTTTTAAAAAAACGGCAATTTCATACTTTAACCCCTATTAGTTTCAACGATTACTTCAGCTATCTGAAGCCTTACCATGACGTGTAAAAATATCAAGCGTGCCAGCGAAAAATTTGAAGGAGCTATACCCCCTATATAGCTCCATCCTTTTAAAGGTAGCTAGGCTATACCTGACAGGTTTACCTGCACGGTTATACCAGATTGGTAAGCTTGAGTGGAGATCTACACAGTTGTGCAACATACACGCTCCGGTTTACATGTATAACTCAACTGTACAGGCAAACCTGTCAGGTATACCCTAGCGTGTAACTTTACAGTTCAGTTTAGGTCGTAAAATGAATCGCGTTATAAGCTCGTGTTAAGGTCTTTGAGTAAAAAGAGCTTAACTGTACAGTACGACTGACGTGTCATGGCGAGCCCAAACTTTGCGCAGAAGGCTGCGTGCGCACGAACGTTTTATAGGAAACAAATAGTGGCATGAAGCTACGTGCGCGGGGCAGAGGTCTAGGCTAGAGATTGACTCTATGTAAACATAGTCAACCTTTTATTCCATCAAATATCGCAATCGATATTTATTGATTTGGAATTTATTATTTTTGTTTAAATGAGATATTGAATGAAATAAATTTACAAACATAGTGAAAGTTTTCGTTAGTAAACGAGACAAAAAAAAAACAATAAAATTTTATTTTCTTGTTTGGAAGACATGATTTAGTTATATATCAGTTATTTATAGACGACTACTAGAATAACGACTGTTTGAGAATATTTTAAACCTCCATAGAAAATTGAAGATAAATATATTTTTATAACTTAAAATCAATCGATTTGAAAAAAAAATCGATTAAACAACACCCTCAGACACGCGTATAAGACATCCCCTTTTCGGTAACTTCGTAAAGCTTCGTGATTATTCGGCAATGTTCGGTACGCAGTAATGAATATGTCTCATTCACACGTTATCATTGGTGTTATTTTCGTGTCGCTGTCCCTGTCTTGAGCACAGGCAGTTACAAAAGTTTTCGTTGTTTGTTATTATTATATTGTTAAGTTTTTTGTATAGTGTTAGGTTTGTTTTTTTAATTCATAAGTTATTTTTGTAGCTTTTTGTCTCAAAGTGTTTTAATATTTATTTTATTTGTACTTGGGGGCCTGTATTAGTAAATTTTTATTCGTATTTTGGTTTAAGCAGAGCCTATGTTCAGGCTCGCCAAGTTACGTCGGCCGTACTGTAGTCTGCTCCGACTTCACACTATGAAACTCCTCACATATGACACCAACACCCGAACATTTAGACTCTATTCATGTCATTCGGCTATCTGTGTTGCTTAGTACACCAATTAATAGTTTTAGTTTGGGCCTTGAGCACAAAAACAATTGAACGCAAATTTTAGTACAACTTGTTGAATACCTCACAGGCCTTGAATGTTCTATGCACAATATCATTTGAATAAAGACACTAATTCCCTTCAAATTGTTAAATTAGGGAAATCATTATTCCAACTAAAATATTATACGAATTTTTATAAATTACTGTTAATATAAAACTTAATTATGACACTTGGTCGTTTAGGTATCATGTGGTTTAATAATTTTGTCTAATAAGTAGTTAACCAGTCATTAAAAATACATTTAAAATACAGTAACCCTGTCCGCGACTCAGTTTGTGTGAATGCTCTGAATCTAGCCAGGGAATGAGGTTGGAAAGTTATATCGCTGACAGGCAGAGTAATATTACGTTTTATATGTATATTGTTAAGTAGAAAACATAATCATTAAATTACTTCTCCCGCTCTAGGTGGAGCGAGAGGGCGTGTCAGACTTTTACTGACTAAAATAAAATGTATGAGCTGAGTTAGATAACCAGAAAATCTAACACATTCATATTAATAATATTTTTTTAGCTAAACGTTACACATGTCCACATTATCCGCTATTATAATAATGTGTTTGTCCGAATTATTGCAAACTTCTATAAAATACTTGCACGATTTGCACGACACGTATGAAAAACTGCACGAAGCACATGATTGATAAATCATCCACTTTCTTGTACAAAATAAATGGTTTATAAGTATACGATTAAGATATTTCATAGCAAAAGTAACAACAATAAATAATAAACCATTGCTAGCTGAGCTAACTCTCTTTGTAAGTCTTTATAATAGCTAAACATGTCTGAAAATTGATTTAAATTGAATATAAAAAAATGCACAAAATTATTTGTATATTTATTTGCGAAAAATATTCGAAGTCTTTTCTTTATTCATCTCATAACCATTTTTAAATATTTCATATTTTTAAAACCATTCAAAAGAATTAAATTTGTTTCTCATTCAGACTAATACCTATTTTTCTTTGTGTATAGCTTTCAGTGTATGTCTGTCTCCCTCACTCATCGAGTTTGTCCTCAGGATGGACCAGGACGGCAGTCTCACTATCAGCTACGACGAATGGCGGGACTACATGCTGCTCGCGCCGGATACAGACATACACTCGCTCATACATTTCTGGAGACACTCTACTGTGAGTACTAGGTTTAAGAATATAGGTCTAACAACTTATTACCATACGCAGCGGACGCCTAAACTCAAAAAAATAACCATTACCCTCCTTTTGGGTGCCACAGCAGTCATACAGCAGGACACAGTACGTACAACCTACGGTTATACTTTAAAACCCTTTTTGACCTGATGCAGCGATACTTAACCTATGGCTCGCTTGACTTGGGCTGCCATAGACAGCTTTTTATGTCAAAACAGACCAAGTTTAGAAGTTTAAAAAAAAAGTAACGGCGGTCCTTAAGTTTGAATATGTGGCCATTCAACACAGGTTGAAATGTCAACTTGTAAAAATTTTTTCGTCATCAGAAATGCTTTGCTGAAACTAATTACTATCGTCCGACTGGTTTTGAAGCTTATGATATTTATGTTAGATATATCAATCAGAATTGAATCTAAACGGCTTCACAGCAATTCTATCACGCGTTCTCAGGAGCGTACACGATAGCGCGCGCGACGCGCGTGACAAGCACTGAACGCGTGGTCTTTCTCGTCCCCTTTCAACATTTTCACACACAGTTTTACAGTTTCATGCTCGAAAGAGCAACTGTGAAGCCAGCTATTAGCACTTTCGGGTGTTTTTTATGTGTCGACTGCTGGGGCTCAGGCTTTCTCCCTAGGTTATGGAATGGGCCGTAATCCACCAAGCTGGCCCAGTGCGGATTTTTGGATGTCATGTGTATTCGATTTTAATTTCTAGGACATGCTGTCCTCATGATGACTTTTTCATCGTTTTGAGAGCAGTGGTGATAAATTACACAAAGAAAAACGCCTGTCTGGGTTCGAGCCCGCGACGTACGACTCGTTTACTGAGCCACCACTGCTCTCAAACTCGTATTCATTTAAAACTAATCAGTATGGCAATCTTACAAAATTTACGAAAAGAAAAACTACAATGCGTATTGATTTACGTAGTTTATCTGCGAGTATTTTTCAACAGATGGCGCTAGGCGTGCCTTTATGTGAACATTTAAATTTCCTGTACTATTACAATAACAAAACACATAAATATTTTATACTATGCTAATATTTCTATTGAAAAACGTCGCAACTATAAATATGGACGGAAATGTGACGTCAATTACTGCATTGTAGAGGTTCACGGTCAGTGTTCGTAGAGGTCAAAGATTAAATGGGTTCATACCTACTATACTTTAGAGATATACCTGATGCTTATGTATGATGCATGCCAATGATAACTGTACTGTGTTTACCGTACGCTCCAATTTGTAATGGAAAAGTGACGTAGGTCGGGATTCACTTTTAAACGTTTTGCCTTTAGTTTAGCCGTTTTTTTTTTAAGGTAGGAAATCATCTAAATTACTTCTCGCGCTCTGGGTGGTGCGTGAGGGCCGTGTTAGACTTTTACTGACTAAAACCACACCTGTGTCCTTCAATTACCTATTGCGTTGTAGGACTACGGGTTTCCCTTTCAGAAATTCTCCGCGGTCCTAGCTAGCGGGCATCGGCCCCGCTGGGCCCCTACAGCTTGCTGACATCTCTTTGAGGAGCGCGAGGATCACTACGCACTGTTTACTGGGCTCGGTCCGGTTAATTACCGAACAGTCGGACGGCAAGGTACCCAGTACTCGACATCCGCAAGCCCGCGTCTTCCTTGGCTGGTAGTCGGGGTCGGAATTACGACGGTTGGGGCGTGAGGACCTTGGTTCCGTCACGCGTGCAGCCTCCTTCGCTAGCATTACTGCTTCGCAGAAGGAGGCGACCGCTTGCCATTCCTCCTTGCTCCGGACCATAGGCTAAACCAGGGCCCGACGCGAAAGGTCGCTGCCGCCAATTGCCTCCACGAGAATACGGCGGTGCTTCGCCCAAGCGGGGCACACCTCCACCGTATGCTCCACCGTGTCCTCTGGGTGGTCCACACAATGATGACACCCGGGTGTTGCTTCCGCCTGAATCCGATGCAGGAACCTGCCGAACTTGCCATGTCCGGTGAGGACCTGCGTCATGCGGTAGGTGAGGACGCCGTGTTGCTGTTCCAGCCACTCCTCAAAGAGAGACTTAACGCCATAATTGTAGCGTGCTCAGCACTGGGTTGCGACAGTCTCCGTCGCCATTTCCATGTTTTTTGCGAATACGTTTGCGAATGGCAAAAAAAAATAGTATATTCGCGATTGCGAATATTCGTTACATCACTATCGTTGAGTCAAGAGCGGGCCACGAGGCCTTGACACCCTGGCTGTTGGCCTGCACCTAAAAGGGTTCATAATTGTGTCTTAGCTTTAAGCCATCACTAGAGTTCCGGCGGGATCTCATGGCGGAATGGCGACAGCGACTATCGCAACCCAGTGCGGGGCACGCCGTAATTATGGCGGTAAGTCCCCTCTTTGAGGAGTGGCTGGAAAGGCAACACGGCGTCATTACCTTCCGGACGACGCAGGTCCTCACCGGACACGGTAAGTTCGAGAAGTTCCTGCACCGAATTCGTGCGGAAGCGACGCCCGGGTGTCGCCACTGTGTGGACCGCCCAGAGGACACGGTGGAGCATACGGTAGAGGTGTGCCCCGCTTGGGCAGAGCAACGCCGTGTCCTCGTGGGGGGCAATCGGCGGCGGCGATCTCTCGCGCCGGGCCTTGGTACAGGCCATGGTCCGGAGCGAGGAGGAGTGGCAGGCGGTCGCCTCCTTCTGCGAAGCAGTAATGCTTGCAAAGGAGGCGGCCGATCGCGTGAGGCAGCGGTCCTCACGCCCCAACCGCCGCCGGGATTCCGATCCCGATTTCCGGCCACCGTAGGCGCGGGCTTGCGGTCGGCGAGCAATGGGTGGCTTGCCGTCCGACCGTCCGGTAACCGTCCGTACCAAGCCCAAGTCGTCAACGGCGCGTGCTGTTCCACGCGCGCCTCAAGGAGATGTCAGCAACTGTAGGGGCTCAGCAGGGTCGAAGCCTACTGGGGCCAAGGGTCTGATTCTGAAAGGAAGACTCGGCCCTGGTACGAAAGGCAAAGAAGGAACAGGAGTGGGTTTTTAGTCAGTAAAAGTCTGACACTATATCTCGCCTTGCCAAGAGCAGGGGATGTCATAAGATGATTTTCCCACCGAAAAAAAAAAAAAAGCCATCACTGTAACATCTCTAATAACATGGTTCTCAAATGAAAATATAAACATGAAGGTCATGGGGAATTTAAAGTTTCTCTTCAGTTTTAATAGATAAAGAATGTCAGTTTTAGACAACAATATATACCTTATCCATAATAGGTATATATAGGCAATATATATTATCAATGTGAAATTAACTCTGTCAGTCTGCCACGCTTTCACGGTTACAGTATAGAACCAATTTTTATGAAATTTGGTACGAAGTAAGCATGAAATCCGAGGAAAGATATAGGCTACTTTTTATATAGCTTCGACTTAGCATCCGCTGTAACCGACATTTACACGGATGAAAACGCTGGCTGAAGCTACTAGTACGGAATATATAAGGACTTGCGTATTCCACTATCACTCTTAAATTCGAATAAGTAAAGAAAGAAAGAAAAATATTTTATTTGCCGGAAAAGGCGCAAACTAATATATTGCAAACGTTTTGCAAGACAAAAACATAAAAGTAAGTGTACATGTTTAAGGCATCGCTGTCTAGCTTATATTCAGACCAAAGCTCTACCTTTTCGTGTTTAAACGCATTAGACCAGTGCCCTTTCGTGCTGAAACCATATTGCCTCATAAAGGTTTTAAATGTCTAATGTAAGCTCAAAATATCAAAGACCATACAAATATTGATGGCATGAAACGACCCTTGCCCTACTACTATATTCTTCTTTTCATATTATTTACATTTCTAAATATTTCTTTAAAAAATATAAAAAAATGTAGTACACCGATGTCGGAAGCAAGGGTCTAAGATACCGGAGGCTACGACTCCAGAGACAGGAACCTCCACACTATGCGAGCCGTATCGAGTGGTACTGCCTTCTGTATCAGGCCCTTGATCTAACTTCGCAACGACAGCCTCGACCGGTGGCTGTCGAGGCTTTTGGCCATCCGGCCGTTGGCGGTAACGACAATAGCCGAGTCCACATTCAACATGTCGACAAACACGTGTGCTAAGTCTGCTCTCCTGAAAAAAAAATCACCTTTTGCCTTACGTCGTTATGCGTAGGAGACATCGAAATATATCCTTGAGACAATATCCCCTTTAATTTTAGACGAGTTTACTATAAAGAAAGCTTGTTTAAAAATGCGATTTACACATTCTCTACCGGTATCTTTATATTCACCTACAACCATTTCTTTTATTTACCATAATAAGTGTTTACTGACTCTAAAGATGAGAAGCAAACAAATATATCTCTGTTTTCCATTCTCACATAAAAAGTGCTCTTTCTCGCCGATCGGGAATCGGCACTATTCGCCGCACAATACAGTCTATATTGCAGAATTTATAGCTACGTGCCCTGCGCAAGTTGCAATTTGCATCGTGATTCAACATTTACAATTTATGAAATTTCCTGCTATTGCGTTTGATCTCAGTGGTCCGACGAAATGGGGTGTGTACATTTGATTGTTTGTGACGGATTGTTTATAACAGTTTTAATGTTGAACCACCAGGGCCGGAGCTAAGGTGGACAATGATGACATTGTTTGTATCATTGTGCAATAATATACTTAATAGCTTCTCTCTGCTGTTAGATATTTTTTCTTGCACATTGGCGGAATTCCAGAGGGTGACACCAAGTGTGTTGTCCTCTGTGTAACTTGTGCCGATTCTCCAGGGCGCTGCCTTAGACTGACTGACCTTCGACTCAAAGTCAAAGTCAAAAGTTTTTATTTCACATAGGCCTACATGGGCACTTATAAAACGTCAGAAGCTAGTGCACGACGTATAGACTATAATAATAATATAATACTATTACTAATGGATATTTGATCAGTTTGTGGGTGGCGAATCTGAGTGCGGCTATTTTACGACTACATTTGTTATCTTGGGTGTGCCTGTTAAAACAATTGTATATGTTAATAAATAAATATAATGTCTTATTTTAATTTCTTACCGTCCATCTTAAAGTTATTTGGTAGATATCGCTGTCAGCGATAAGACCGCCGTTGTACCCGTAGATTTAAAGTGTAGTATTGTTACTTTTTTGGTGTACAGTAAAGTTTATTCTATTCTATTGAAATATCACCGAAACCTTAACATATACCCATCAGATTATTTCAAGTTTTCTGTGTTATAGTCAGTTCAATTCAATTGGACTTTATCAATCTATTGTTTACTTTAGACCCCAGCTTCGCACGTCTCTGTTATAATAGGCATGTATTATACATTAAAAGCTGCCTCATGAATCACTGTCTCTTGGTTAAAATCGCATGGAAATCAGTTAATTAGTTTTTAAGTTTATTGAGAACAGACAGACACAGAGGCTGCGGGGGACTTTGTTTTATATATTTTGAGGATAAGGATTGGGGTGGATAAGGTTTTTGCTGATGACAATTAGGATTTATCAGAAACTAGATACGTTATTACTCCTGAAATTCTACAGTTCTATTAATGGGTCCCAAATTCCGTATAGTACAATTATACAACAGGCAAAATTACGCTCAACTAAATGCACCCCTGTACGGAGGTGTGAGCTGTGGCGTATGTGTTACGAAGGGACAATTTTCTTATGACGACGTTACACTGCGCTCGTTAGGGCTGCCCGCACTTTATAAACAAATGTGTTTTTGTCCACAAATATAAAGGTTTTAATTGATGTATCGCGTTTTATCAACATGAAAAAACTAACTTCTCCCACCCTGGCCAGAGCAGAAGGTAGTGTCAGACTTTTACTAACTAAAACCTACAGTGTTTCTTCAATGGCACTTTTTGCGAGATTGGCTACCCGTCAACTCCGCTTGGTCCTTACCGGACGGCAAACTACCCATTCCTCGACGTTCGCCAGCCCGCGCCTAGGGTAGCCGAGAAATGTCTTGCGACTCCCGCGCATACATAACTGGTGGTTACCTGCGAATACCAATTCTTAAATTAATAACACAGACTTAATGAATTCTTATATTCTTTATTGTACGCAACTTTTGCAGATAATAAAAATAGGACAGCTGATTACACAAATGCAAAAAATCTATGGAAAAAATATATGTTGTTGGGGGATGAAACAAAACATTAAACAAGAAATAAAGGACATTTCTACTCAACTTCTGAGGCGCGTTTTCTTGAATATTAGAATCGCTTTAAAGAGTAGGACGACCTTCGAGGAACTAATAATCACATTTACATTTGAATAATGATATTTCCAAAAAGTAATTTTCCCGTGACTTCAGTTTCTGATTTTGTAAATTGACGCGTATATATAAATATATTTGTTATTTATACGTATCTACAAAAGTGAGATTTTTCGGAGAGACCCAGTACCATCAGTTGAAGTACTCCCAAACTAAAGTAAAGAAAGCGTGTAGAAAAGTAGTCCTTGCGAGTAACGAACATGCGTCTTGTGAATTTTATCCACATTGACATATAGGTTTAGATTGCAATGCTGGAATAGCCCTTGTTATGTAGGTACTGCAACGATGCTACTGACAGCCTTTGTAATTAAAATCTACCATACCTATTAATGTTTTTTATAAATCTATGTATTTGACCTATAATCATCTAGATACATACATATATAAAAGGAGAAACTGACTGACTGACATCAACGCACAGCCGAAACAGCTGGGTCTGGGAACGTAAAATTTTGCACAAGGTTACCTTTTATGATGTAGGCGAGAGCTAAGAAAGGATTTTTGAAAATTCAACTTTTTTAAGGGGGTGATAAGAGGTAAATTCGTTTCTATGCAAAATTTTATTCTTTGGACCCATATCCTTGAAACTTAGCATTAATAGTAACCCAAGTAAATAAAAAAGGTTTTTTATTATTTATTAGTTTATTAGCTAAATAAACACTCTTACATAAAATACATAAATATTAACTAAACTATGATACAAAAACACAAAGTACACTCAGGCGTCGAAATACTCCTTCACATCGCTGTCATCCGAAAATGTAGACAAAATGTGTTTTTTTATTATTATTGCGATATAACGATATAACGATCTAGGTGTTGTATGAGAGAATCTTATTCCTTAGGTTGACTTTGAAATTGGGCACAAATTCTAATCAAAATAAATAATAAAGGCCGTCATTACTGGTTTTTCAAAACTACTACTAGAATACAAGGGATGTTAAATTTTTTATAAAAACATTTTCGCGCACGAAGTTTTGTTACATAGCATGGATAGGATGACAGCAGGACGAAAATATGCATCTTTGAGATGAGAAAAAGAGATAGGTAGCTACATTGTATGAATCAGACAGCTGTCACCCACACCATCTTATAGCAATTGTAGTGTAGTATTTAATAATACTTTGTCATGTTACATAGGAAATCAAATGGTTCAGTGTAGGGTATCCAACACGGATCAAAATTGCTCGGCTGTACTTGGTCTCTAATAATTAAACAAGACAGCGCGTAGTCTAAACCAATTTTTCTTATACTAAAAATTCAATCTCGCAAAAGTGCAGATTCCCGCGAGTAATCCCTCATTTCTGATCCCGCAAAAAAGATGCGGGATCCCGCATTTCGTGGATTTCCTAATTCAGTACTGTTGGCATGTTATTACTAAAGATGAACAAGAGATAAATTTAAAAAGCTTGAATAAAATACGCGTTCTCCGATAGAGCATAGGTTTTGCCGAGTGCTAAAATACGGTCAAGTCGGAATCGCATACGAAAGCTTTTTTTTGTGACGTAACAACAAATTTACTGTTTTAGATTTATTCTTACATCTCTGTTATAAGACCTTGCTTTTTGCCAAATTACAGGATTCTGGGTCAACAGGAAGTACCTTATGAATTTTGATTCCCTTGAGTGTCGAAAATCAAATTTACGTTTCTTGCGACATAAACGGCCGTATGTTTTTCTTTTCGTTAACTTGAAGTTGGATTTTTTCACAGTTTCAAGGGACGGCAGACCTGAGTATATGGTTTTAATTTCAACTCGATACCTCCAGGCGTTCTTAAGAAGGGTCTTAGTCTTAAGGGTACGATATCTTAACACGGCATACCTCTCGTGCAATATCTGAAAATCACAAGCAACTACGTCGAACGTGACCTGTTGTTTGGGCAATCAAATAATTGAAGTGATCTACATTCGGGGCAGCCCTGGATATAAAAAAGGTCAACTATAATTTTGTTATTGTATCATACATCATAAATGGAAGGCGTGGTCGGACTATGACTGTGAATTACGTCGCTACGTCATTTTCAAACCCAATTTATAACGACAGACGCGTAGACAGTAGAGGAGCTCGTGATAAAGTGACATTTTATCAGTCAAAATGATTATCTAGAATTATTGTGCTCTTGACAAGTGCTAGCAAAATGTTGCGTCGTCTATCCGCCAGCCCCAAACATAATGAACTGATGACAAGCGTTGGTGCCATAGGTTAGAATCTTCTTAAAAGGTATCCAGGCTATGTTATTTATCATTAAACATTATTAATAAATAAAATCATAATTATTTAACTACTTATAAACTAATAAATATTACAGCTTAATACGTATATAACCAAACTAAAAATAATAATATGTACAAACATATACAAAAAGAACACATTGTTGGGCATCAAAAAATTCATCTACATCGATATCAATATGAAAAGTGCCCAGAAGGCTGGCAGCATTACTACGTTGGATAGCAATTCTGATTCATTGACCGATGAAAAGCCCACGAAGGCAAACAAGGAACAGGAGTGGGTTTTTAGTCAGTAAAAGTCTGACACTATCCGCCCGCTCCGCCCAAGAGCGCAATTTGCCATGAGATAATTTTCCCACCTAAAAAAAAAGCCATTTGGTCACGCGAAGACAGACGGGGCTTGATATTATTGAACGGCATAATCTAAAGCAGGGTTTGCCAACTTATAGTCCGCGAACCTCTAGGGGTCCGCAAGCGTGTATCAATAGATGAAATAGAAAATAAGTCCTGATAACGAAATCATGACATAGCAAGCGCTTGACACGCACACTTGAGAAGGTAAAGCCAGTTAGGTCATAAAATTCAGTAGGTACTATCAAAGAAAACATCGCATCTGTTGTGACATGAAAGCAACACCAATAAAAAATATATGTTAAAATATATGGGCTAAAAATATTTTATACATGTAGAGCATTTTAAATTGAAATTTTACAAATTTTTTTTTTCAATGTCTTCGTGACTATTTGTTTTTTTATTTACCCACGTAACACTACGGTACGTGGTACACGGTGGACTGTGAAAAAAGTTTGAGAAAGGCTGATCTAGACGACAAGCTGACAAAGCTAGGCAAAAGCAATAACGCAGATAAGCACTGACAGGGCGGTATCACAAAGCTTAAACCACTACGAAAATGAGAGCTATGAGAGAGTAGATATATCGTGGCCAGTTCTTAGAATTGATCTGTTCATGGTGTAATTGCTGCAAGGCGTTCCGATGTGAGGATAAAAATAAATAAATGATTTCTATGATATTAATTGAGGATTGAAATATCGTCAAACTTTAACGTTTAAAACAATCTGGCTAGTTTTATTTGGCGATATCATAAAGTGATCAATCTGGCCACGACAGATATACCCACTTGTGAACTATAATATCTCCCGCATCGGTAAGTCTCCGTTCAGATCAGCTGCCATGATCGCATTCCGGTCATATTAATCCGGACTAAATTAATTAATCATCGCTAAATCTTCATAGATTACATTTTAAAGTGACCGTTGCATCGCAATTCATTAGTCGCGCTTAAGATTCCACAACCCAATCTATGCCAACTCCATTAACGAAGCATTAATTAAAAAGTTTTGCATCGCGATCTCCGATTCCAATAGACTGTTTATGTTTAGCAACACTACGGCGACTGTGCTAATCGATCTCACACAAGTGAGAGTTTTTGCTAAACTATTGTTCGAAAGGTATAATAGCATTGAAATGTCAATACTTTGCAAATTACCTTTAAAATAAAATCAGTTGTTCAATACATTTATCACTTTATTGTTCACATAACTCGACATAATTGAGGAATCACCAGGATTAATTATTTTTTTAACGATGTAAACTAGTGCTTGACTGCGATCCCCCCTGATGATAAGAATTTATTAATGCTGTCGTTTCACACCTTTTTGCCTATTTACCGGGACGTCATCATATAACTTCCTTCACTGAGAGTGGAGCGAGACGTAGTCAGACTTTTACTAAAACTCTTTCGAACAATTTCAATATATTTTCACACTTTATACGATTTCTAATAATTTAAATTTCCGCGTGTTCCATCCCGCATCAAAACGATCCCGCATGCCTGCGGGATTGAAGTTAGCTATCCCGCGGATCTCGCGGGATTTGCGGGACTGGGATATTTTATTTAAATCCCGCGAAATTAAAATTTCCTTTAGTTTTTTGCATTTTGCAGGTCACAATGCCACTCGTAACCTACAAAATTAAAAAAAACTTAGGACAATTTGAATTTCGCAGATATATAAATAATCAAGAACGATAACATAAAATATTTAACGTTTCATCTTTCAGATTTAGGAAGATAGAGTACTTTAACTGACATAGATTACGTTTCTGTCCGCTCCCGATTTAGGACTCGCACAACACAAAATGGGAATTTAAAATTTATTTAGCTGTAGGCAAGATAAAAAATTGAAAACGTAATCAATGTTAGTTGATATATGAAATAAGTTTTCCATAAGTCAAATTCTACTAAAAATTGACGAGACTTCCATGGAAACTTGTTAAATCACTTGTTAATGATGCTATGCTGGCTCTAATAAATAGGTAATCAAAACAAACTTTATCTAAACCCATTTTTCTTAGCAAAAAATTCAATCCCGCATTTCTGATCCCGCAAAAAAGGTGCGGGAACCCGCGCTTGCGGGATTGGATTCCCTTGTCACGACTGTTACGACAAGCATTTTCCTAGTCTAACTACTTAGTACTGTCCTTTATCCCATTTTCTATGTGCCCTTGACATTCGTCGAAGCCATATTTGCTGATTGTTGAGCAAATAGCCGTAGTTGGTATTAGGTGTTTTTAGAAACATTAGTCGGTTCTATTAGTGCGTTGGTAATTACGATTAATTTCAAAACATAATGTACAGAACTTTGCACCCCTTTCATCGCACAGAGTGTTAAAAGTTTTAGTTAAAATTGCGGTTAAATCACTGGGCAACCAGAAGTCCTTATTGATGCTATAGTCATTTCTATCACGAGAGTACTAGTCTGAGTGAGCTAAAAGAACTGTCAAAAAGAGTATAATAATGATAAATGTGTTCCTAATAACTGTCTTGGAGCTAGTATTTTCTTGGCAACAGACATCAAACTATCGCCTCGCAAAAGCACAGTTAATATTATAAAGGCGAAAGTTGTATGTGTATATTTATCGATTTCGATAAAACTTCGTACACGGTACACGGTTACGTTTTCAGTTAGTGTTTAATTTGTTTTGATAGAAAACGTTAATTGGTTTACGATTTTGATTTTATTTTGTGATCTTTTTTTTAAGAGAAAGTTTTATTAATTTTTCAATTTTAATTTGTATGTGTATGAGGAGAAAATATTGTTACGTTTCTGTTTTATTTTTTGGTTACAATTGTATCTACCTTATGTCAGAATTATTCACCATTTTAAACAAAATGTGTCTCACTTATCAAATGGTAGATAATATGTTTTAATGCCCCTGAAAGAGTTACTAAATAGGTAAAAAATGTTTTGAGACCTTAGAAAGAAAATTTATAGATGAATATGCAAGTTTAGGATATTTAACTAAAATATAGATATTATATGCCTCATCACGCAGTAACTCGTAAAAAGAGTGGAATCGATAGATGTTTTACAACTCAATACAGTTACATATTTATGGCACTGCCTTTGCACCATTTTTGAGTAACCGATGCCTTTTACAACTGGCAAATGATTGTGAGGATGAGTCTATTGCTCGTGTAATCAAAAATTATTTTTTTGCAGATGACCTAAATACAGGGTCTATAGAAGAGCACAAAACACATCGACCATGTAGTTGGAAATACACTTTATTCTGCATGCCTGCCTCTAAGAAAATTTCGCACAAATTGCCCTCAATTATTTGTTATTTTTTTAGTTTATTTATTTAGTTTCACCCACAGTACATATATACACACACATAAAAACAAATCATAGATACAGTTCTAATATACATGCCAGTTAAGGGTAAACACAACATTTATAGTACACATGCCAGTTTACCGCTTAGTTGCTAACTTAAGTTTTTAGTACAATTGTGACACAAAACGAAGTTCGTAGTTCTTCGAAACCCATTGATTTCAACAAAAAATGTAGTGTTTTCGGTCTCAATTGTTGTCCCAAGTCTGATACACTGCAATTCTCCACAGATCTATAGCCTTCTATTCATATAACTAAAGTTCAATAATTTCTAGTACTTCTAAGGTATTCGATCCCTTAGGATGATTATGCCCTTGCACTATAGTTGCTAAAATTTTACTTCAACAATCGTAGTCTTCTAAGTTAAACTGGATTGATCCAGTACCAACAGAATATTGTAAAAACTGGGCTAATCTATTAAAAGAATTTCTCAAATATTCGTATTACAAAGCGAGTTCTATGTGATTCACCCAATAATATAGAATTAAATTGTTTTGTAGATGCCTCTCAACAAGCCTATGCTGCCTGTATTTAACTGAGTCTGTAAATCAGAATCAGGAAGTTACAATCAGGCTGTAGTGCGCGAGTTGCACCAATGAACCCAATAGTAGTTGGGTTAGGTTAGACTAGAGTTACGTGGCTTTCTTGTTAGGTGCACGTTTATGTTCTAAGGTAT
Organism: Mythimna pallens; assembly: GCA_961205895.1. Taxonomy (NCBI): domain Eukaryota; kingdom Metazoa; phylum Arthropoda; class Insecta; order Lepidoptera; family Noctuidae; genus Mythimna; species Mythimna pallens. The sequence continues at coordinate 7,614,398 of OY540824.1, forward strand.
TAGAGTAATTAAATTGTAATATCAATCGTAAATTTATATGGTCTGATTCACAGTTTCTGCTAGGATGGGTAAAAACCCCACCAAAGGATCTAAAAACATTTGTGTGTAACAGTGTTAAATTAATCAACTTACAATAGGATTCACCTTCTCTCATGTTCCCACAGAACAAAATCCTGCAGATATTGCATCTGGAGGTGTGACTCCTAAGCAGTTGAAGTCCTCTCTCCTATGGTGGAAAGGGCCTTCATTTCTCGCTAATGATTCAACTTGTTGACCTTCACAAAACCACGCACTAAACCCTAACATATTACCTGAAGTTAAACATTCGCACACTATTGAATGTCATGTTGTTGTTAAAAATTAAAAAATAAAATAAATGCGAAAAATAAAGCGTTAAATTGTAAGCAGAATCTTATGGTTCACAATCTTTCGACAGTGTAAGATCTCGCGAGATAGATTATAATCTAACAGTATTTACAATTTTACGGTGATGTACCTTCCCTCCCTTGCAAAGTTTAGGAGGATTTAGCGAATGAACAGAAAGATGCGGCATGCGACTGTGTACGACTTTGTACTATTAAATCTTTATTTAACATTGCTGTAAATAATTAACTGGCATTTTTCACTCCATTATGCACGAGTTGACAAACATCAAGTATTTATTTACAATGCATAACCAATAATATTACCTACTGACGTGTGCAGTACTGAAATGAAACTCAAAGTAAATTTAATTAGTAAACCACATCAAGTGTGCTCCGTCTATGCCAGTCAATTCAATTCTGTTCGTTGCCTTTTCTATTTCTGGTATGCGCAAATGTGATTTGAAATACGGTATTCGTTTTGAGAAATATAGAAATGTGTAAACTTTTTACCTGCACTTCTAAATAAAATATCAAAACACTCCACTGTCCTTCTGTCTGTCACTGGGCTGTATCTCTTGAACCGTGATAGGTAGATAATTGAAATTTTTACGGATGATCTATTTCTGTTGCCGCTAGAAAAACTAAAAACTGGGCAAGTGTGAGTCGGACTCGCGCACTGAGGGTTCCGTACAAACTTGAAAGGTAAATTGCGGTTTACGATATAAGACGTATTAAAAAAACTACTTACTAGATCTCGTTCAAACCAATTTTCGGTGGAAATTTGCATGGTAATGTACATCATATATTTTTTTTTAGTTTTATCATTCTCTTATTTTACAAGTTACAGGGGACACACACACATTTTACCACTTTGGAAGTGTCTTTCGCGCAAACTATTCAGAATGGAAAAAAAATATATTAGACACCTAGACATCATTTTTGAAGACCTATCCATAGATACCCCACACGTATGGGATTGATAAAAAAAAAATAAGTTTCAGTTCTAAGTACGGGGAACAAAATTTTTTTTTTTCCTATTTCTGTATGAAAATCTTAGTGCGGTTCACAGAATACATCTATTTACCAATTTTGAACAGTAGAGTTCTTATAGTTTCGGAAAAAAGTGGTTGTGACATACCGACGGACAGACAGACATGACGAATCTATAAGGGTTCCGTTTTTTTGCCATTTGGCTACGGAACCCTAAAAACCCATGTGTTTTTTTTGCATTTTTTTTTACTATTAAGTACCTTTCGTATGCGAGTCCGACTCGCACTTGGCCAGATTTTGTTATAGCATGGACGTCGATATCATTTTATTAATTTATGTTCTTCATTAATTAAGCTAGACTTGAGAAAGTTATGTTTTTTTGACGGTCGATTTCCATCGATGCCTTTATAGTTAATTAAAGTACTCAAGATGCATTGAACTGGCAGAGATGCAGACCGTCAGACAGACGAAGGCCAATCCTCTAGGGCTTCCTTGTGTATTAATTTGATACGAAAGCTTCATTCCCTTTTGAGCAATCGATAAAAGTTAATTTGTTGGAGAACCTCTAAATACAAGCCAGATGGTGAAAAAATAACTTCCATACAAGTCATCCACTAACTTTGGGATGGTGTTTCATAAATCTTCTATTTACGCTATCGTGTTTGCCAAAGGGCAAGCTATACGTTGCGCTGATGTGACAGTAAATAAAGAAATTGAATGGATGTAATTTAGAATATAATTGACTTTTAACTAGCATTCAGGTCTAGCTGGATAAGTACAAAAGCATATAATTTTTTGAAAAGACGAGCAAGTAATGACGTAATATGAAGTAATGATGTGATGTAGTTAATCTGACGAACATCTAAAGGACTAAAAATCATTTTGCCCATATTTTTCCGAGATTGGCGCATAACGGATTATTCTTTTATTATTGTATAGCCTTTTATTTATCCAATGAATATACAACTTTTTTGTATAAATAAAATACATTTAACTTACTATCTAACAAGCTTAAACAAAATTCATGGATTTCAATTGTGAGTGAAGGCCTCCTCCAAGATTTTCCATTGAATGTAAATTATGTATTTGGGTGCAGTAATTTTTTTTTTTTTTTTAAATCAGTACATTTATTTTTGACTTGAATCTACATCTACAATTAATTGATAAAAAACACTTAACTAATTAAAACTATATATACACTAAAGACAAAAACTACTAGCTAAAATATGGCGTCATATTCATTTATCTCTATTTGTTGCTTTCGTCATCCAGCCGCTTTCTGCAATATTCTTATTTCATCCTTCCATCTCTCTAGTGGTATACTCCTTTGCCTTTACCCTTTAGGTCCACTCCATACTGTGACAGTGTCTGTGCATCTTTTGGCCATCATTCTTGCAATATGCCCGTCATTCTCTCAAACAATCCGGCCATTTTAGCACGCCCCGTTCTAGCTGCATCCGGTTAAACATGAATCCGACCTCAGCTTTTTTTTATTATTAGTAGGCTCGCCCTTGACCATTATCTCACCTGATGGTAAATGATGATGTCGTTGACGATGGAGCACGCTCGCTCTTTTCCTAGGTAGGAATAGTCTAGGAAGATTGGTTTGTTTATGTCATATGTTTAAGATTTGCAATTGCAGTCGTATAACAGAATATCTAGTTATCCAGGTATTATTACAAAAGGAGAAACTGACTAACAACCGATACTCAATACTCAATTATTTATTGCATTCCACAATGTAAGTACATGATTAGGTGGTAGGAGAAGACAAACGTCTTCAATGGAATACTACTGGGACTATTTTGTGCAAGGTTTCCATTTATGACGTACGCAAGCACTAAGAAGGGGTTTTAGGAAATTCAATCCGAAAGTGGCTGGAAAGGTTGATTGTTTATTTGTATACAAAATCTCATTCCGTGTACTAGATACGATATACTTGAAAGTTAGTACAAAAGTAACATTTGTCATTCGTTTTCAATACTATTCCCAATAAAACAATTGAATAGGTTTTAACGATTGAACGGAGGATTCTTATTTTTTTTGGATTATTACACTTGAAACTTACCATCAAGTCTAACCAAAATGAATAAAAAAATTACTATCATTATTAGTTTTTTAAAACTACCCTCAAAATACGGTTTAATTAATCAAAGTTACTATGAATACATTTTCGCGAATTAAGCCGCAGGCAAAGTGCTAGTTTTTAATAAAATAATAATAATAAATTTATTAACAGAAAAGGAGGTACATCTTATCTAAGTATACTAATAAAAACACAATGTATTAAATAAAATTGTTTCCTTTAAAAAGATAGAGTAAACGACGATGTCTGTGCTAGTATTAACTGTGTGACAGACATCGGCGCCTTCCTCCTACAGCTTTTAGTGTTAGTACAGTATTATAGTAAAGTAAAATAAAAATAAATATTTTGATACAAATTCATTTTGCTAACAGCTAAATGGTCCAAATACAGAACATGTTTAATAATAATTACGAAGAATATAAGAAATAGTTAAGAATATACGTACCTTAATGACCACCAAACTGCTTGTTAAAATAATAGTGTACCTATTTATCTCACATAGAAAAATAGGGGAGGCTGTTGGTCTAACGATGTAATCCAATAATACTCGTTGCCCGTTTTTCCCCATTTATTCTACAATGCTGTACGCATGACGTTTGCACAATCGTGTTTCATTTTGATATGGAATGATGTGCAATTTTACGCATTCAGAACTCTTATCTAGCGGTTTTTAGATTTCGCATACCCTTCTTTTCTTGTTTTCGCTATCATCTACTTTATCTCCCTTCACAGATCAGCGGGAAGAAATTTCTAAAAAAATATGCGGTACCTTTGAGCTCATGATGTGTAAATCTATATATATAAAAGAATGTCGTGTTAGTTACACCACTTATAACTCAAGAACGGCTGAACCGATTTGGCTGAAAATTGGTGGGGAGGTAGCTTAGAACCAGGAGACGGACATAGGGTACTTTTTTTTTTACTTTTTTTTTTTTTTTTTTAGGGTAGAGTAGGGTAGAGTAGAGTAGAGTAGGGTAGAGTAGGGTAGAGCAGGGTAGAGTAGGGTAATTTTTTTTTTTACTAAATCCCGCTTTTGGGCAGAACAACGTCTGCCGGGACCGCTAGTAATAAAATAAATAAATAAACTTGTGTTTAACTGATATTCATATTATACTTCATGATACATTTTATTATTTAGTAGCTCACTTGCAATACGCATTGTTATCTATAGGAGCTGTATTTGCTATTTTAGAGGATTTATTCATTGATACCTTATAATGCCCTTACTTAACTGGAAATAAATATTGTAAAAAATAAACAACCAACTAGTAAAATAAAACATTTTCTTGTAATTCAATGCTCCTAAAAATACTTTCTCTTCAAAACTGAACAACAGTTGAAGCCCAAAAAGTGAAATAACAAAAGAGTCGGCCACCGAAGGCTGTATGCACTGAGCCCTTTCAGACTCCATGCAAGTTTCACGGTAATGTCCTAGTTACAGCGACGACCTGGGACGTGCGGGACGGCTTTCAGGACCGTGCAGTATCGGGCCGGCGACTATCGAAATAATTATAAAAACATACAGTTTTCTTTATTTACTGTTTTCTCATACGTTATTAAAGTTTTTTAAATATTACTTTTTTGCGTTTTAATAATGTTTTCTGTAGTTATTAAACTTTTAGTGACAAATTAGTGAGTTTACGGTTGCTTTTTTTAAAGATCCAAAATGTGGATAATTTTATTCAAATTGTGAAAATGATTGAAATAATAAGCGTTTTATTTTAAAAATATCTATATTAATTTTAGTTCTTGTTCCTTTATTTGGTATTACTTTTAACGATAGTAAATTAAATATTCAGTGGAGAGTGGTGAACGTTATTAGGCAAAATCGTAGACGCAACCAGTGCCAACATGATACTGTTGACAGTGCTAGCGAAAATGGAAGATGTCTTACTCAAAGAAGAGGTAAATCTGGAATGATCGTGCCGTATTTGAGTGTTAAAAATGTTGCCACTTTTTTAATTCGTTTTATTTTTATTCAGGGTAACCTGCCTTTGTCTTCATTTAGAAATTTAAGCATTCCTGAATGTTTTATTCAATTTCCACATAATAGAGTTTAACTTTTGACTGGCACATGCTATTTATTTATTACTTGCGCTGGTTTGTTTTGTTATCAGAATGCCTGATTCTGCTTTCATTATGTTCACGCAAGCATTTATTTGTCAATCTTAAGATATTATGTTTATGATATTATGCTTTAGTATTTTTTTATTCTGTACAATTGAATATTTACGGACTAAGATCTTTACTAGACCTGACCTTTAATTATTTTTTTTTGACCGTTTTGAGGGTCGCGGGAATCCGATGCATGCGGGACGCACAGGACCGGTCGCTATGGTGATATTGAGGTCTATGTCCAGCTGTGGACGTCTTACGGTCGAAATGATGATGATGATTATGAAGATCTTTAAGATATTTACGTATATTTTTTAAATTGGGAAATCATCATTTGAATGGTCTTGGTCCGAATGGAGTGAGCCGGAGGGTCAGGCTTTTACTGACTAAAACCCAGTTGCGTCCTTTCTGTACCATGGTCACGGTAATTCTTTTTAACCATCCGGCAAGAATTCAACCAAACATGTTAGTTGAATTATCGCGAATCTTTTAATTTGTAACCGATTGGAAAAGTTTACAAAAATTAAAAAAACTTGTCACACGCCAAAACGTGATCCTGCATAGGTTGTCAAAATTAAGTTGTACTTTCAGTCAATATTGCGGTTTCTGTCACACGAAATGCGTCGAACATAATTTCATCTCATAATTCCCAACGCAAATAAGCGCGTGGATTGACTCATATAGTTCTACCTTCATACGATTTATTTTGATTTTGGTAGTCTAAATTACGCTTGGTTAAAGCGCAATTTAGACTATCAAAATCAATACCTTTTTTAAGGTTCCGTACCCAAAGGGTAAACCGGGATCCTATTTACTAAGACTCCGCTGTCCGTTCTTCTGTCTGTCTGTCCTTCCGTCTGTCACCAGGGTGTAACTCATGAACCGTGATTGTTAGACAGTTGACATTTTTACTGATGATGAATTTCTGTTGCCGCTATAACTATGGAAAGCTCTAATTCGGTTGGGCACTCAGGTAGGCCGCTGCAAACACAACTTGGCAAAATTTGGTTTTATAGTCCCGTCGGATACTCAATGTTCAAAACATGAATCACACATTAGAATACACCAAGTGCCCATACACCTGCACTTTAGAGGTTTGATGAGTGCCACAGGTGCTGCTATTAATGTAGCCACCTCCTGGGCCCAAACAGTTTGACGAGTTTACCAAGAAGAAGCCGCTATAATTAAAAAACAGTGTTTTTATTTTGCCGTTTTCATAGATAATGGTACAGAACACTTGGTGCGCCATTCCGACTCACACTTGGACGGTATTTTTTATTATTTGTTGATACGCTCGCGCTTGGCCACTATCTCATGACATGACAATGGAGTAGGAGGACGCGTAGGAGTAACCTATTCACTCTTGACTTAAAGATCTCGTCTCCGAGCGTCTTTTTGAAAATACATTTTCATACGACTGCTTTTACGTTTTTTTATTATAATGTTATTTACACATCTTTCTCTAGATATTTTGGACCCACAGCTATCTTGCATATATTATCTAGGCTTCGATAGAAATCAAAATATTTTGTGTAAAACTAATCCAGTAAAGACCTCTGAAAATCTGCTATTTTACGTGAGCCCTCAGTAATGTACTCATATATTACAAATATAAAAAAGTACATCAATAGAAGCCCTTTCCATTTAATTAAGATTCTGATTGACGACAATTTTTCTGAAAAACACGTTTCAAACGGTTTAAATAAACACGTATTTCCTTCAACAAGTTTTGTGAAATATTCGAGTTAATCACGGTATTACCGAATGCCAACAGAGTTTTTAGACATTATCTCTCTTTTTTTGCATCACCTCTTATTAATTTAAGTATTTATTGGAACGAAGTTCCTTATCGCGCGTTGTGAAAGGGGGCTAGACGGAAAAAATTCTTACAAAAAGTTGTCACGACACTTTTTTTTTTTGTTGTTGTTGTAGGCCGTGCGGCGTGCGCGTTTCTGTCTGCCTCTCTTTCTTTCTCTCATAGAAAGCATGCACATGGAATGGAATGGAAAACATGCTCATGGAATGGAATGGAATGGAAAACATGCTCATGGAATGGAATGAAATGAAATGAAATGAAATGGAATGAAATGATATGGAATAAAATGGAATGAAATGAAATGAAATGGAATAAAATGGAATGAAATGGAATTAAATGAAATGAAATGGAATGAAATGGAATGAAATGCAATGAAATAAAATTTTATTACAATCCTTCACTAATCAATCGAAAAGAACTTCGTTCCATCCGGGTGTCCCTTGACACCTCTCAAGTTTTTTTTAAAACTTCATGGACAGTAGTGGTACATAGGCGGACTTAATGCAACAAGGCATTCTCTACCAGTCAACTTTTGGGCCTTTGGGCCTTTTCATCAAACATCGCGTTGGATTGTGTTAGATGAAGCAACAAGCTTTTAAACCACCCCCTTAAAGAAAAAGACTGCAACTCTCAAGTTAGTCGGACGCAACCACTAAGTTTATTGGCTACATCTGACTGTATCTTGTAAACTTAATAGCTACCATAGAAACTGTTTGCTCTAGAGTTAGTTTTCCCTTGCATAAACTACAGACTTAGATCACTTTAACTAAAACATAACCTGGTTTAGTGAAATACAATACCGAGCCTTATCAGGAAGAACATTGTAAGCGATAGTTTGTAGTTTTTGCAGAAAGAGGTTTTGGCTTAAAGGTAGTATCACTAATTATTTTAATTAGGGAAAAGAAAACTCATTTCTCCAAAAAACACTAAATTCGCTAACGACGTTCTTCTTAAAAAGGGTTGATGATATATTCAAACACGGCACAGCGACTCAATCTAACAAAAGTTAGTTCAAACGTTTAAACGAATATTGTTTAAATATTATGGTCGGAACGCTAGTCTTGTTTACGTTCCTCAGCTCCTTGATCCAAAAGCTTATCTAATGTTTACGTCTAGGCACGTGAAATTGCAGTGCAAGCACTCTGACATCCCTATTGACCACTATGTCGATCCAGTGACGTCACTCTTAACAAAGAGAGTACAGCGATCGCCAACACTGTCGATCCAGTGACGTCACTCATAACAAAGAGAGTACAGCGATCGCCAACACTATGTAGATCCAGCGACGTCACTCATAACAAAGAGAGCGCAGCGATATAACCGACACTCCTATCAGGAGCCTTACCATGAGGTGTTAAAAAATCATTCGCGAGTGCAAGAAAGAGGGATGGAGTTATACACCGTTTATAGCTCCATGCCTTTAACAGTTCTGTTTAGATCGTTAAATGGGTCGCGTTAAGATTTCGTGGTAGGGTCTCTGTACGAGCTTGCGCCTACATTTGCAGTTTTTATGTACAAACAATTGTTGAGCAATACTGCCCTCCTTCGCTCTGATTCTGTCAATTCACCTTTCGAGGTTAGAAACTAGAAACCCTTGCCCTTTACGCCAGACGATTAAAGTACCTATCTCCACTTGTATAAAGGCCATTTTAATAAGCAACCTTGTGAGGTTGCTTATTAGAACGACCAGTGGGTCGTTCTTTAAAGTTAAGCATCGCTTAAATAAAATCATTCTTAAATTTTTGGCAGGCGTTACGGGTCGTGAAGCCAGAAAATCTTATACCAGTCTTGCCAAGGAGTATCGTGCCACACAAAAACCGTTATTTAGCTACACCTGGTTAGGCTGAAAAACGATAATAAGGTTAGGAAAAGATTGGGCAGAAGTTTTGCCGATGTTGTCTACAACACTTCCACAAATAGGACATCACAGCCGTCCTCTTTGCAGACCATACATGGCGTCGGAGGAAGCATCCGCGTACGTGCCAGACAAGGGATATTTCTCTGAATAGGACAAAATTCCTGAATAAAATATCCGCTGAAAACTTGCCATGGACTTACACACGGTGTGCGAATATTTGTTGCGCAAAGTGAAGTGTATGGAAGCAAATAAAATACTCTCACATTACGTTGTACAATCTGACCAAACTTCACTATGTGAGCAGCTCCACCTAGGGAACTTTCCTGTACTTTTGTCTGGAATTCTGGACTATCGAAGTCCTCTCGGGGAACTTTTCGTACGCGGTATTTAAATTATAGTTTGCTTTATTCGATGCAGTTGTAAGCATGTTGTAATAGATCTATTTTGAAGGACAAAAAAGTACATCGTTTGCTCACGCGCATGTCTTAAATGTACGGGCGTCACCGAAATACGCACATGAACCTTAGGATCACCACATTTCCTCATAAACGCTTTGAATAAACTGGAGGCCTATTCTGCTTCAAAGAAATTTGGGCTGGGTGGATGAAACCAGATCACAAACTTAAGATAAGAAATCTATTAACAATTTAGTACTTAAAAAAACTTAAAAGAACATTGACAAAACCAAACTCATGATAAACATCCATGTAGCACCATTCCACTCCTATCAAAATCGGAGATTCTACACTCGAAGTTGTGGACGATTAAATTTGCCTCGGATAGACAGTCCAGTTATGTAGATCTGATTTCGAGAAAGAGGTCGAATCCCTCTCGGCTGGGCGCAGCCCAGCTGGAAGCTGCGCGGTATCTTCTCGCCCAACATACCACAGTGTCTCAAGACGAAAGTCTATGACCAGTGAGTGTTGCCAGTGATGCCTCATCAGAAGGTCACCCAATGAGCAATGGAAAGGAGTTTCCTTGCGTGATCGAATCAATAATGAAGGAGAACCAAGGTTGCCGACTTAGCACGAAGAGTCGCCAAACTTAAGTGGCAATGGGCAGGGCACATTGCTCGCAGAACAGGTAGCCGTTTGGGCCGAAAGCTTTTGGAGTGGCGACTGCGTACCGTAGTAACGATTTAATCCTGAGTCGTAGGTGCGTTCGCAAACAAGTGAAACTCATCGACATCACACGGAAAAATCTGTAGGCCATACATATTTATTCCGTGCGGGAACTGCACCCGCGACACGTACCGTAGCAGCCAACTGCTCAGCCATTGTGCCGACTAATGTCATCATCACCATCCATACATTTCAGGTCCGGGTCACCTTTGTATAAATACCAGCATTCTATGATAATTAAAGTACAAGTCTCAATTATAATATCATGCTTCAAGCGGAGACTAAAATGAAGTCAGTTATTTAAAAACGAGCAATAAAACTGCATTTTTCGCGCATTTTTCCCGGGTAAAGAATGCGTCCAGTCGAGTAAAATTAGTAGAATAACTGCGAGCGTGCACCTCCACAATATTAAATACTAGCTTTTGCCCGCGACTTCGCCCGCGAACATAACATATAGCCTATGTCACTCGAAATAAAGCAGGTTTCTATCGGTAAATAAAATTTAGCATTCAGACTTTACAAACAAAAAATAAAACAAACTGTGCCTCTTTAAATATTTAATTTCTATCGTTTTCATTAAGCTACCTGTGAAACAGGCATCTATTCCTTTTTTGACCCGTAGTTAACACAAAAATAGTCAAAAAAATTAACCAACGCTCCGGTTTAAATTTCGGTTAAATGTATTTTTCAATAAATAGTAAACATGATCAATGATCAAATAAATAGATAATAATTAGTAAGCTAATTGCTCAGAGTTGAGAATTAGGAATATGGCGGATAATTAACTTCATGACAATCGTTTCGCTTGAAGTTTTCTTGTTGTCAATTCATCGTATTTCTCAGAAAACTTATTACCAACACAAAGGAAGAAAAAATACATTATTTTTTTGGCGTAAACTTTGTAATTGCTTGATAGCAACTTTGATAGCAAGCATACGCGACATGTATTACTTTGTTTTGTTAGGCTTTTGAACCAGAGTACCCAATATTCATCTGAAAGTCTTTTGTGAAATCTCCGCGTTACTGGTACCAAAGGCTTCAAATAATATTAATGATATGGACTGAACCAGAATGTGAAACATTTCAGCCCTGGAAAAAATAAAAGTAGGCGATTCGATTCGATGACGGATTATAAATCCGTACCCAGTCAAACACATCGAAATTGTCTAACTATATGTAAGTATAACATAACAGATCGAATCGAAAATATGTCTAGTGTTTGCATTAACATAGTAGCCCAATATTCTTTTGACACTTTTTCTCACACAATTCTTCTCACACAATTCTTTTCACACAAAGAACTTGAAAAATCACAGAATATCATCTACAACTAGTTGCTAAAATCGTTAAGAATTTGAACATTTTGGGAGATTATCATCAAATTGGAAATTTCTACATAGCCATTGGGATAGACTCTCGGACAACTTGAGCTGAATTTTCAAACAATGATAACGTTTACGGGTATTAGAACAATAGAATAGCGGAGAAATATATGTCGTGAAAGCGAACGTATATAATGGTACCCTTTAGCTGGACTTCAATAAGCAATTGTCCTGTGGAAAAAAAATAACAATAGGAGAGCCTGCAAATAAATGTGTTTGTAATATATGTCTTGTTGTGTTTGCAGCATATTTTATTTTTAAGTTTAAGTTGAACCATCATTTAGCATTTAGCAGCTCATAAAATAAATGTTTCAGAACGTATTGTGTATTTCTCTTATATACTGGGAATTGTTAGACAAATTTCTAATTTTTACCTGAATTCGATATAATATAAATACAATACTTTTTTATCGCACCGACTTCCCTCTGCCAAAAGATGCAGAGACCGCTTATGTTACTTAGCTATCAATAAGTCCTTTCAACTATCATCACTTGTAACTTTTTAAGTAGGTGAGGAACAGAGAAAGCACAGTGCGATGTTATCATAATTCCCACTTTACGAAACAATTACCTTTCACGCTAAAGCTCCGCGACAGTCCTTTTATAAAGACAATTTTTTACGCTAAGGCACCTGCCTAGCCAACGTCCCAGACTGGTTAGTTTAAGACTCTTTCTGACTAAAACCACAATCCTGCCATCCTTAAAAATAATTTGGCAATAGTATTTTTTTTTTAGCCTAGACTCTTCTTGGTAACCCGCACAATACACCAATATTATCATATGAGGTGGCCTGCTAGAGCTACATCTGTTCTTCTATCTCAACGAACTACGAGTATAATAAATAGTCTTAGTTCTATCTGTATACCAAAAGTCATAATTTTTTCAACGGCTTTGATGACCAGAGAAACGAACGGAGTTGCTTTCGCATTTATTAAAGGTGGATAACCGCCTCACGTGTAGTTCCGACTGACGTGTACCCACTGATCTATGCCCTGAACTCCTGAAAATAACATTCCAAGGTTTCGATCAACAATGTACTTGTTGATTGAAGGTCCAAGGCCAACCCAAAGGTTTGTTAGTCACTGTCACAATGTTGTTAGAAAACAAAATAACAGTGAGTAATTACTGCCAATTGATAAGATTCGTGGATCCGTCTGTTATCTCGCTAATATTTGTTTGCTTTTGTTACACAAACAATAATATTTAACGCGTAATAAGCGTTTAGTATCTACATTCAAGCGTATTCGTCACACGTTTCAAAGGAGATAGCCACAGCTATGAGGAACGACATCTTCACACCTCAGCTGCCGCGATACGAAACGACCCGGACGTCGGGAGTCAGAGGGCGATCCCCAACAACCGGAGGTTTGGTGCTGGTTTGCAAACGACGAGCAATGGGTAGCTCACTGTTAGCAAAACCGTAGGGGCCCAGGAGAGCCAACGCCCATTAAGGCCACAGAGAATTTCTAAAAAAACACCAAAACTGAAAGCGGCGCGACCAGTTGCGCGGCCATAGTGCCCGTAAGCTACCGAACTAGATACCATACAGACACCAAAGTCGCTTAACCACACCGAGACAGTATCAAAATGGACCTGGACACCAGGTGAGCAACTCTATAGAGCTGTATACATTTTGTTGGTCGCGGCGACTGGTCGCGACGCCATGGTGTCCCGGTGAAATATAGCCCCAAGTCGAACCTAAGCCGTGCGTCAATACTTACTTACTAGTTAGTAGTTACCTATTAAATGAACGCGAAGTAATTGTGTTCTGACCTCGCGATCCTATCAGCAAAAGATTGTTTATGGGGCTAAAAGTCAAAGACAGAAACATTTGTTTAAATTAATACATCATTGGTGATGAATTTACGAGCAGTTGGTCAGTAGAAATTAAACTTCTAAAGGCTAGCTCTATATTGTACACCCCAAATTGATAATGCGATGAATACTTTCCACGACTCTCAGCATTATGCTGAGCGATGGCCGTTTTGCGCGGTTTTGATATGTAGATAGAATATAATATACTCTTTTCTATGGTATATAATAATCACCATAAATAAAATTACATTAAGAACTTAAAACTAATAGGGTGCCACAATGGGCGGCAATGGCAATTATCTCTAAAAGCGATTTTTTACAGACAACATTAGGCGTATATTTTCCTTATTTGTACCAACTAGTTTTTCACTTTTCTTGATATCCGTCATTACTGACGCAAATAAATTTATGTGTTGTTAGTGTCATTGGATCGTTGTGGCGACACTTGAGGGATGCCTATGTCCAACAGTGGAGGTCTTTTGTCTTGAATTGATGATTATTAGTGTATTGTTGCTTTCGTTATAGCTAATTTGTATCGATGTCTGATTTTTCTGTGTCTATTAATTTTATTGCTTGCCCAGGATGTCATATTTCCATGATTGTTTGTTGTTAACAAAAGCACGTGCATAGGCGGTAATGCACGCGGGCGGGAAACATGTGACATTATCTGTAAATGATAAGCTTATTTCATTCGTACTAATCAACTTCACAATGAGCGATTTGTAGACTATTGTGTGTTATCTTGAAACGAATAAATTACATACATTGTGAGGTCATGCGAAAGGGGTCCACCCTCCAGCTAGAATCTCTTAGTAATTAATTTTCTTGCGATTCGCGATTAATTATTGTAACGTTAAGTATCTTAGTAATAATACTCAGTGTTATTAAAGAATTTCAAATGAAGATGTTCCGCATCTCGGTATAACCATTATGTTATTGATGAGATATATCCGTTTAAAGTAAGACTCCGCTTTAAAATAAAGAGCGCAGAACGCTTGGGCGCTCGCCGACACAATTCCACATGGCATTTTCTTCGAGCTGTTTATAAATTACACGCCACTTCTAATGAACCTTCGTCAAAGGCACGCGCTGCTGAATCAGTCACGGATTGTCGATAGGTTACACGTGCATGACCTAGTTCTCTACTATTTAGTCCTAAATACAGCCCAGATCTAGAGAAACAAATAATAAATTGTGAAGGTCGCGATGTTTGTTGTTGTCAACAATGCAATGCTGTCTGCACCGGACTAATGATATGCATATTAAAAAAGCTGGAACAATATGTTCCAAACCCAAATTTTAGCCGAAAAATTTTTAATTGAAATGTCAGTCCTTTTTCTGTTTTTTTGAGAGTAGGTAATACTAGGTAACTTCTTCCGCTCTGGGTGAAACGAGGAGTGGCAGATTTATACTAACTAAAACCTACCCTTCAGTTGTCTTTTGCACACCAGGGCCGCGGTAACTCTTTCGAACATTCTCGCAACCCTGACAGGCATCGGCTGTAGTGGGCCCAATCAGTTAAGCTGACATCTGTTTGATGAATATGTGGAACACAATGCGCCGTCGACGCTGGCCTGGTTCCTTATCGGATGGCCATCGCTCTCTTTGTGCCACCTGAGCTCTGTCTGCCGTGTCACAGTTTGTTATGGGGGCACCTCCATGCGCCACTCGTAAGTTTGAGCAAGGACTATTGCCTCCAGATCCCATGGTGGCAAGGAGGCTTGCCGCTTTAGTCGGTGGGCTGGTCGCTTCCGCAGGGAACGCGCTCACACCGGAGCCTTATATGAAACGCACGACCCCCCGCTTAGAGCCTGCGGCAGGAGGGTTTTGAACTGGGCAGGACCCGCTTGGAGGTAGCTCTGGCCCGCTCCAATATGAGCCCTAAACGTCGAATAAAAATGCGGTCCTGAAAATCGAACCTATAAATCAGTACTTCCACCTGTTACATCATACTTAGAATCGACACTACGTCCGTGATAGAATATTGCACTTAACGACAACCTTCAATTTTCAAAGAATTCAAACGTCAAAAACAATATTGGCATAACCTTTGAATGCATAAGAGTCTCAAGTTTCTAGCAATCCATTACCGTACTGCCATTCTCATAAATTTTATTGACGCTTCCATTCTTAGGCTTAATAGTAGATAGACCACTCGTTAATTCATTACCTCTTACTAAACTAAATAAATGTCCGATGAACTAATTAACTTACGTCACAATATTCACGTAACAAGCCTAACAAAATTAGCAGATTTACTTTATTTACATAGTAATAAAAAATTAACAATATGCATCTATTTATATGGAAATCGTCATGAGATCACAAATAAACGATGCACGTGTTAAGTGTTTTATCATGCAAGTAAACATGTTGATATGATTTACAATTTCATGTTAGAAATTATGTTAGTACCTATATAGTTGTACACATGCAAAATAATCATAATATTTTTTTCTAGAATTCGATGTTTAAGCTACACTTTCGAATGATATGATAAATAATAATATTAAAGCTTTGTTCATTCCACACTATTTTAAAATAACAAATAGTTTAACAATTAAAATAACTTAAATCATACTGATCACACTCAATAAAACATTTAAAAAGTAATATAAATAACTAAAAAATAACTTACAAAAAAATATAATTAGTTTCAATTGATTAAAAATAGAATAGCTTAAATAATGATATTTGAAAAAAGATTATAGAAAAGGACAATAATTTTAATAATAATAAATAATACGGTGAGTATTTTTCTCCAAAATCGACGAGCCGAGTTTCCCTTAAATTTTTAATTATTCCCTTTAGTTTCCATAACAAGTTTAATAATACAAACTGAATCATTTAATTCTACCTCGACCATTAATTTTCCCTTATGTCCGAACATGCCTTTCGGAGCTTCGTACCTGTGATTAATTAGAGCACATCACATATCCGAAGGCAAAACGGCCTGTATGATGGACTCGTATATTCCCAGCAACGTTGTGTGTATCGACATCACTGATCCGGTTTCAAAAGGTCCTACAGAAATTACTGGCGTTTGTCACATATCAAAGGCCCCACAAGCTCTTAATGCAATCTATTTGACGACCTAATCTGAACTGAAAGGGATGGTGCTATATAGCGTGTATAGCTCCATCTCTTTTTCTCGCTCGAGGCCTGACATTTTAACACGTCATTGTAACGTCTAAGCTTTGTCTTTTCACCGTCGCGCGTCGTGCCACTTACCACTAGGAGGCCAGATTGCTTGTGTTACACAACCGCCTGCACTTTTCAGGATTTGTACGAGGCTATTAATAGGGCTGTACGTGTTGTTAAATATTGCATTAAATTCATCGACACGAAAAGAAGAAAAAGATGAAAGTTGTAATTTAAATTTTCTAAAAAATTCGACGTGTTGACGTTACATTTATACACACCTAACTAGTGATCCACAGGTGTTATAAATCTTTGAATATCTCGGCTTCTCTCTACTATAATAGCCATGTATGTATTATACATCTAAACCTTCCTTATGAATCATTTGGTCTGTTGCTGAAAACCGCATGAAAATCAGTTTAATATTTTTTGAGTTTATCGTGAACAAATAGACTGACATACGCGGTGTACTTTCTTTTATATAATGTCGTGGCCAGATCTTAGAAAATGACCACTTCATGATACGGCCGAGTAAACCTGGCCAGATCGTGTTAAACGTTAAAGTTTGATGATATTTCAATCCTCGTTTGGCCTACTTTCTTTAGACCTTTTATTATCATAGAAATCCTACATTAATGATAGTGTCAAACCAGGATTGACATATCACCAAATGTTAATGTAACTGGCCAGATCGTTTAACGATCTGGCCAGTTATAGTTGGCCATTTCATGAAGTGATAAATTCTAAGATCTGGCCACGACATATACATATTATATGATGTAAGATAAAAAGGATAAGGATTCACATTTTCTATTTTTAGAAAACGCAAAATGAAAATAGACTCAATAAAAGTGTGATAAAGTGTGTTCCATGAATCATGTCATCGATATTCCGATTAACCTTTGTACAAACACACAGATACAGTTTCCTATACACTAGCTAATCGATAACGTAGTGCTATGTACTTTAATTACATCAGTAACATATAGTTTGTTGTGGAAATTTCTGTTCGCAGACAGACGACTTCAATATTATTTATAGACAAACTTTTCCATGTCTATCGTCCACACTTTTTAGGGTTCCGTACCTCAAAAAGAAAAAAGGGAGCCCTTATAGGATCACTTTGTTGTCCGTTCGTCTGTCTATCTGTCTGTCTGCCTGTCAATACCCTTTATCTCAGGAACGCGTGGAGATATCGAGTTGAAATTAAAACCATATACATATACTCAAGTCAGCGGTTACTAGATACTGTGATAAATCAAACTTCTGAGTTAGCAAAAAAAAAAAAGATGCGGCCGTTTATATCGCAAAAAACTTGTTTTTCGACACTCAAGGAAATCAAAATATATAATCATAAGACCTTCCCATTGACCTAGAATCCTGAAATTTGACATGAAGCTAGGTCACAAAGTATAGGAAAAAACCTGAAAACTGTGAATTTGTAGTTACGTCACAAAAAAAAAACTATTTTTACGATTCGGAAAAATCTTCGTAACTCAATTCGGGAATTTAACTGTTTTTATACGTAAGTTACGGAACCGTCAGTGCGCGAGTCCGACTCGCTCTTGCCCAGCTTTTTTTTTTCTCTGGTCTTATCTGCAATCAGTTATTGATTGGTACAGGTTGAGTGTGCCCTCGGCGAGGACAAATACTCGTATTTCGAGGTTTGGAATACTACGTCTGTCGTGGTGAAATTGACAAGATGTCTTTTCTTCTAAGGCATTTATGGTGGTCGGGCTGTCAGCTTGGTAGCAAGTTCTTTAGGGTGGTTCTCAAGCCTTCTCAGGTATGCTTCAGAGGATAGTCCACAATGAGCGAGGTTTCCTGAAACGTCAATACATTCATATAGAATGGTTTTTTACTTCACTGCCAAAAAAAGGAGTGTTATGTTTTTTTCTTATAATTTGGTAAAAACTTAACACAAATCGTATGACGGCACGGTGGTTGCAGTGGTTGAGCGATTGGCTGCTGCGCTGCATGTTGCGGGTTCGATTCCTGCACGGAAAAGTCTATGGCCTAAAGATAGGTGATCCGGGTCTGGGTGTCTTGTGTATTTACATATTTTATACGTTTGTGAACGCACGCACGACACAGAAATAAAGGGCCTATTATAGTGTAATATTATATATCGCGTTATTAAGACAGTATCTTTTTTTTTTTATTCGATATAAACCAGTGCTTGACTGCGATCCCACCTGATGGTAAGCAGTGATGCAATCATTGATGGTGAGGCGCACTAGTTTATTAAGAGCCTATTCACTCTAGCCTTGAAGGCACCTAAATTATAGATGGACGGGAAGACCCGCGTTATAAACGACGAAGCAAATCGTTTAGTTCGGACCGTTGAAGTTTCAACAACGTAAGGGTGGATACTCGCCGTACGTCGGGTTGTCCGATGGTAGAAAGGAGATGGCGGAATCAAGTCATGCAATTCCCGCGCAAACTCTCCAAAATGCAACCTGTAAAATACCGATAGGCTGGCTACCCTGCGCCTGTGTTCGAGGCTTTGTAGATTGGACTTAACCAAATCTGGATCCCCAATTAGCCTCTTCGCACGCCTTTCTACTGAGTCCTGAGTTTTAGTCTATGTAGCGTCACACAAGAAAAAGAGCAACTTACACCAATGTCGTGTAAAGGAATGAAACAGAACGATGAGATACATAGAAGTACATAGACTAAGACTGTCTGAATAACGCGTAGTGTGATAGGCCCTTAAGTGTGGGGCAAAGTCTAATAAAAAAAAAGTGTAATTATCTTCTACTTCAACTCGTTATCTTTGTAAGGCCAGGGTTCGATCAAAACGAGCGTCCTCTACTAAGTTTATTTACCTGGCAAGGTTGACCTGTAAATAATCAGATAAAAACTTCATAGCTACCGAGTGTGATAACAATAAAAGATAATTGAAGGGAAAGTCAAAGGGGGTCGTGATGAGGTCTCGCGCTCGGTAACAAGCACTTAGATTTGCTTCGCTATCTTCGTATCGTGGATTCTTATAGTACCAATTGTCTTAATTTTAAGTACCATAAAATGACGGCGCGTACTATTCCACGCGCTCCTCAGGGAGATGGCAGCAAATCGTAGGGGCCTATCAGAGTCATCAGGGAGAGAGGAGGCCTGAGTCCCAGCAGTGGGAACATTAAAAGGCTGATTATGCTTATGCTTTATGCATCAGGGTCAAAGCCTACTGGGGCTAAGGGTAGTGTGAAAGTGAAACCCGAGGCTCTGGGACGAAGGCAAAAAAGGAACAGGAGTGGGTTTTTAGTCAGTAAAAGTCTGACACTATCTCTCGCTCCGCCTAAGAGCGAGATTTGTAATTAGATGATTTTTCCAACTAAAAAAAAAGTACCACAAAATAATGGTGGCACCTTACACCAATTATTATGGGCGAAAATATAAAAATTGTATGCCCAGGCGCAGGGAACTGGCTCAAATAAAGGAAAATGTACTGTATTGATGGCGGTTAAAATGCGTAACTTAGTACCTAGATGTGTTTATTTATTTATTAAAACTTCATGCAACATAAAGATACAAAGGCGGACTTAAGCATTATCTACCAGTCAACCAAGGGTGATAAACAGACAACATGGTAGGTGCATAAAAAAAAGAAAAGATTATTAAGAAAACAGGGGGAAAATATAGATAAAATAAACATACATATTCAATATAATATAGACCTATATACTATGTGTTCTTTTTGTAACTAATAAGTACGATAGATTTCTTTATTTAATTACTTCTGGCTAGTCTATGTTTATTGAATATAATATTATAGGTACCGCGAACATTGAACACCTTACTCCGCAAAAGTTCCTCTGAGTTTAGATCAATTGATTCACATTTCAGCAGTTTTTAATGTTTTAAGTATATCCGATTTTTTTTTTCGGGTTTGAAAATCATCTACTGACATCCCCCGCTCTTGTGCGGAGCGAGAAATAATGTCAGACATTTACTAACTAAAAACCCACTCCTGTTCCTTCTTTCCCTTCTTCCCAGGGCTCCGGGTTTCACTTTCACCCTACCCGTGGCCCGAGTAGGCTTCGACCATGCTGGGCTCCTACGATTTGCTGACATCTCCCTGAGGCGCGCGAGGAACTTGGGCTCGGTTCGGACGGTTACCGGACGGTCACATTTCAGCAGTTTTTAATGTTTTAAGTATATCCGATTTTTTTTTTCGGGTTTGAAAATCATCTACTGACATCCCCCGCTCTTGTGCGGAGCGAGAAATAATGTCAGACATTTACTAACTAAAAACCCACTCCTGTTCCTTCTTTCCCTTCTTCCCAGGGCTCCGGGTTTCACTTTCACCCTACCCGTGGCCCCAGTAGGCTTCGACCATGCTGAGCCCCTACGATTTGCTGACATCTCCCTGAGGCGCGCGAGGAACTTGGGCTCGGTTCGGACGGTTACCGGACGGTCACATTTCAGCAGTTTTTATTGTTTTAAGTTTTTTCGATCTAAAATCCGCACATAATATTCGCGTTTACCTACTGCTCTGTTTTGCATTTTCCTTGTAATTTTTACCAATCTCTAATCTTACATACATGCATATGTTAATATTTTAAAGATTTCTTAATCGTTTAAATATCAAAGGAACTCATCATGTATCTGGGGGACAAAACACTATATTGTTATAGTATTTTGTCGCCCCTTATAATTATGATAATGATTGATTCTTGTAAAAAACAACTGTAAACATAAGAATAGAAACAGCTTCATCAATATTACTGTCGAGTTGACTATTGAAATATATATATAAACAATATCCAAGCTTCTAAGATCTATTAAAGAATAATAAAGAAATGAAGGTTCTCTTTTACAAATAGGACATAAAAGAATACTAATAATAAAAATACATTCAGCCGAACATAGAACCTCCTCCTTTTTGAAGTCCGTTAAAGAAATATAAGTTCTTTGACTTATGCAAGGTCTACCCATAACTTAGCCAGGCCTTCGAGCTACGGGATTATTCGAAGAGTCGCCTCCTGACACTCTCACGCTCCTAGACCGAGAGGAGTTATACGATGATTTGCCACGCCAAAAACAAGTTAGTCCTTCAAGATTAAGGTACGGCCTCTTTATATTGCTACAACGCACAGTACACATTACTTACATATTTGGTGGGCTACAGCAATTAGTGGACTGTTATAGCGCCAGGTGGGTTTATACTCAAAATATTCATCTGATAAACGATGGAGAAATTTGAGAATTATGATTTATTACCGTTAAGCTCATGCTTGACCTCTAATCTCACCTGATGGTAAGCTATGATGTGGTCTGCGATCAAGCACACTTGCCCAGAAGTAACCTGTTCACCCTTAACTTAAAGACCCTCAGCAGGTTGTAGCTATTAGAAAACAGACTCCGGTGTCCACCAAGTGCCGCTGTTCCATCGACGTACATCTGGTCATCTGGTGGTCCGATAAATGGAATGGGGTTGGCGGAATTAAGTTATGCAATTCTGACGCATACTCCCCGAAATGCAAACGGTAGAAAACCGACAGACTATCAACTCGGCGTCGATGCTCAAGACTTCATCTGGCAAAGGAATAAGTATGTAGCATGTAGCAAGAAACAACGTTAATAATGCCATCATCGAGCATCACTAGTGCAAGTGCTGACTGTAGTCAAACAAAAGGTAACTATCACAATAGGCTGGCTTTGACCATTCATCCAATCATTTTTTACATTTTCCGCTTTGTTATAAAGACAATAGAGTGGAGAAGTCATACCTAGTAATCAAAATTAAATTTAATAAAAAACAAAATATAAAAATAATAACATATTATTGTTTTTAGAGGCTTGTTTGTACCATTCTTAAATTTTATATAAGTAGTAGCGAACCGCTCCAGATTCGCATGGGTGTTAGAAATATACGTACCTTTGTATTGTAGTTATAAAACTTCCTTTCTTGAAACACTCTATCTATTGCTAAAAACTGCATTAAACTGCCGTTGAGTAGTTAAAAAGATCTAAACGAACATACAGCAGAAGCAATTTCGTTTAATACTATGTAAAGATTATAGGTACTCACGACCGTATTACAGCGTTTACTAAAATAACATATCGATTACTCAAAAGAAAATAGCTTGAATAATCTCACCAATTTATTCTCATTTCTCTGTTTTCACCATCCTTAATCATCATCTATTTATGACCTATCCATTGAGACCACTTCAATTAGTAAACAGGATAACTCTGCGATAAATAAGAGAGAAGTTGAGTACCTATGCTGTAGATTCAAGGGCAAGCTGCTGAACCAGGTCAACCCAATCCACCTATTGAGAACATTCCAACGAGCTCGAACACGACAACTCTTCTGCAAGTAACTGAGGAGTTGGGCATTTACAGTTTCCTTGCTATTTCATCAAGTCAAGGACCATGTACTTTACCCATTTACTTTCCATGTAGGCCACACCTCCGATTCCTCTGTATTGACCACGTGACTAAGCGTTAAGATGACGTCAGAACAAAGGAATCGGAGGCGTGGCCTTCTCGAGGCGTTCGACGCAAGAGAATCAAAATTAAAGGGTCGTAACTTGGCTAGGGGGGCTGAAGACCTTTGAACGACTGAACAGATTTCCTTGAATCATAGCATAAAGAAATACCTTAGTTAAAATAGTTCGGACGTTTAGGAGGACTACATACGTCAAACTTATAGAACCCTACTTTTTTGTACGGAGTTAAAAATTACCAGAGGCGAACAATCATATCAGAAGGTCTATGTATAGAAAAACTCGTTAGGCGGATTAGTCCAAATTTAACCTTGCCTCGGCGATGTGCGAACAATGTCATTGACATATGAATGTAAATTCTAGTGTCTTTATGTTAAGCCGACTGTCTGTGGACTTTGTTCGAAACGTGATCACTTTTTAACACGATACACGTGAGGAGGTCACACGATACCTTCCCGCCTGTTGCTTTATTCGCGTTTTATCGAGAATCCGAAACAAGAAAAGTGATTTTATACCGAGACTAAACTTGTCTAGACGAATGAGACCGTAGTTGGTTCCTCTATACAGTTACAACGAAACAATCCGAAAACCGATCCATATCATGAGAGCCGCGGCTAATTGCTTGTGTCGCGTATTGGATTGATGTAAGCGTATTTACTGTTTAAGCTGTGTTGCTATACAGACGACATTTCACGAATTCAAGTTTACTGAGTGCATACGCAGACCCTCTTTACAATATGACTATGATCAGCAAAATGTCGGAATGCAAAACATTAGGGAGCAAGCTTGCCAAAAAGCTAAAACAAAACCGGCCTTTATCACAATAGGTCAAAATGCGCACTGGGAATGAAATTAGCTATTAAGAGGCGGTACTGGAGGAGGACTAAACTCAAGTTGTAAGCTTAAGGCTTGTGGTATAACAGTTTTTAAACTAAATAAATTCCATTAATGTCTTACAAAAAAAATGACTTGTGTTTGATCCTAAAGGAAAAATATATCACTGGTTTAACAAGAAAATACTCGCTTCCTTGTCTCATTTTATATATCGAATTAAGTACTTAGAAATAGAATATTGTGGACTTATTTGATATGACTAAATTAGTTAAAAGGTATTTTGAGCAGCAAATTACCTTACTTACTTAATTACTTAATTCCCTTTACGTCATTAAAATTAGTGGCTGTTTAATATTATTTAATATTGATCACACTAGGATGTAAACATACTAATAATACTAGGTAAATGAATCAAAGAATAACCTAATAGGAATCCCCCCATAAAGAGTTTTATAATTATAATTGTAGTCAATGAATATATTAATAATGAGCACGAGTGGAATTTAAAAAAAGGACCATTTTTCGTAAACCTCTACTATACAACACTAACTCAATTGAAACTCTGGACTTAAGTGAAGCAAAAGAGAAGTAGGAGGAGGTCGTTATAAAATGGCCGCATGTGGTGACGAGACACCGCTTACGTCAGTTGACATTTAAACAGCTGTTTGTTAATTGCCACACGACTGTAGTTGCTAACTCAATGGTTATACATTTACTTTGAAGCGACAACCGCATTGGTGGTGTAATGGTATTGATATACCGTTTTCCTTACTTAGAAATAGCAAGCATGTTTCAAGATCTTTTCCTTTTCGTTTTATCAACTTTTCAAGTTTACATGGTAGATTTTTTGAAAACATATTCTAATAGAATAAGACTATATTTTGGACGCCAATTTAGTACAGCCAAAACTACCTAGTTTCACCAGTGTTTTAATTGCTAGCACTAGACAAACAGACTGATCAGCAACTTAGCATTATAATACTCTCGGCTGCTGGATTGTTCAAAAGAGTTACCTAGATCCTGGAACGTAAAGGGCAAGGGCACGAAGGAATATGGGTGGATGTTAGCCAGTAAAATTCTGATGCTCCCTCTCGCTACGCCTGAAGTGAGAGAGTCCCAACCTACTAAAAACACTCTATCAAACTCTAAATGTTATCATCAAAGAAAAGGTGTGGCGGCAAAACCGGCTTCATTGACGTCAAAAGCTTTAGCATAATTATATTTCCTGCACGGCCTTCTATATTCGAATCTTACATAATGACGTAGGTATTCAGCCGACAAGGAGGTAACGCAGGTGTAATGGAAAGTTTCGACGGCGCGTATTGTAGACACAGCAGGGTCGAAGCTTACTGGGGTCATGGGTCGTCAAGGGAACTCCGGGGTCATAGGAGTGGGTTTTAGTCAGTAAGAGCCTGACACGCCCTCACGCCCCACGCTAGAGTTTTGAATTCCTACCTAAAAAGAGGGTATAATTGAAAGTTCGAGACTTTTCTAGATGCCGTTTGTTCATTTGGTAATAACATTGTTATCGGTGAGGTCGAGGCGGTAATAAATTTTAATTTGATTATATTTTGTATTGTGAATTTACACATCGTATAAAGGTTAACAACACTATGCGACTAAACCAATAGATGTAATTTTTCAAAAACTGGTCAAGTACGAGTCGGACTCGCGCACCAAGGTTTCCGTACCATAGCAAAAAACGGGGCAAAAATCACGTTTGTTGTATGGGAGTCTCACTTAAATATTTATTTTATTCTCTTTTTAGTATTTGTTAATATAGCGACAACAGAAATACATCATCTGTGAAAATTTCAACTAGCTATCACGGTTCATGAGATATAGCCAGGTGACAGACAGACGGACAGCGGAGTTTTAGCAACAGGGTCTCGTTTTTACTCTTTGTTACTGAACCCTAAAAACGGCATTGTCCCCATACCAGGATTATTTTTTGTTTTTAAACTCACTTGTTCCATGCGGAAATTAAACTCACGACACAGAATGCACAGCAGTCAATCGATCAACTACTGCGCCAACCATATAATTAAAAAAAAAATATTCGAAATACAAAATATTTTATTTCAAATAAGCCTTTATGGGCCTATTAATAAAACGTCATGAGCTAGTGTACGGTTCCAAATGGTTGTTTCCTATGGAGAAAAACCGGCAAGAAACTCCATGGTTTACCAAAACCTTTTTAAAAAAGGGTTTGATGTTACAATATTTCCATATTACAGTATTAATAGATATTATGTTATAACAGTGCAGTGTAGACCATCAATATTTTCCCAAAAGCACAATAAAAATAATCATAATAAAAAAGTGAGTCGTCGTAATGAGAAGTAATCTAAGAATTTTCGCTCGGTTTTGTTAGGATTTTAAGGCGTATAATGCCTTGAACATCTGGCCGGATAGAGCCCCGCTGACCTTTACATGATAATGAAAAACAATTTTTGCGAAATATGATTTAAATATGCTATGTACTTTCTGGAAAACACTTAACCAGCAATTTTTTGTGTAAACATATTTCGAAAGATCAAAGCCCTTTGAAACGAGTAGGGAAAATAAGCGAAAAAATATCATGTTGATATTTTTTTTTTCGTAAAATATTTTATTTAATCTATTGACCTTACCGTTAACTAGGAGTAGGCTTCAGAAAGTCACTGTTTTATAGCGCTGCTCGGGAAGCATAAGAAGACAGCGGTCCTGCAGTTCTTGTTCTTTCATATAATGTCCAATACGTAGTTCTTGAAAAAGCAGTTATTCATAAGAATTTTTAGACCCATTTAGGACATTAAAGTCATCAAAACATTTTAAATCGATGAAATCGGACTCAGTACTTCCTAGTCACGATCGCGGTATTCAGTCAGACAGTTTCGAAAACCATTCATGCGAAAATGAATAATTAATCCGCGACAGTCTACTTCACTGATCCGGTTGTAACCAGTTACCTGGCAAGTTGCCGAGTGACGTCACTCTTAACATTGTGGCCGGTCGCGTCGACGACGTTTGGCGCGTGGCTACAACTACACATTTTATCCGTCGAAAGACTAATCACTGAGATGTATAGTGTAAACAATTAAATCAGTTAAAACTCACCGTCTATTTGTGTTTATTTTGTTTTTATTACGTGTGTACTACTATACTATAATAAAAAAAACCGGTCATCTTATGACATCCCCCGCCCTTGGGCCGGGCGGGAGATAGTGTCAGACTTTTACTGACTAAAAACCCACTCCTGTTCCTTCTTTGCCTTCCTCTCAGGGCCCCGGGTTTCGTTTTCACACTACCTATGGCCCCAGTAGGCGTCGACCCTGCTGGGCCCCTATGATTTGCAGACATCTCCCTGAGACGCGCCGTCGATGACTTGGGCTCGGTCCGGACGGTTACCGGACGGTCGGACGGCGGGCTACCCATTGCTCGCCGTCCGCAGCCCGCGCCTACGTGTAATTAGCGTAGGGGATTTTTTTTTTTTACTGTATTTATAGTTAGTTAAGTATTTTATGAAGTGATGACCACGATCGTATTTTGTGAAGTGATGTCAATACCAAAAAGGAAGAAGTATTTTTAAATGTAAATTATTCGTGTTATTAAATAATACTTCTTGTATACTCAAGTATACAAGAAATATTATATTTATTTTTATTTTTCTCCTAATTTAAAACAAGCGTATTTAGGTAATTTGCTTTAATTATCTGTAATCGCGGTAGCTTGTATTACCTTTTGTTTTCAATCAAGGCTCTTTAATTCATGTAATTTCAGTGTCAGTTCACTTAAACAATTCACAATATATTCATTACTTCATCAAGTAAATTACACAATAATTTTATGTCGTACTTACATAATTTACGCGTAGAATATTTGAATTTATTATCGCTTACTAAGGACCAAAATTGATGTACCTACAAGTATTATATATTACTGACAAGGAAAATCTGTAAGAATTAAAACCTAAGGATTTACAAGTATCGCATGTTTACTAGCTGATATTAAACAATCGTTCGTAACACTACAATCTTATCGCATGAAGTATGTAATACTTTACCGTCGAACCAGACGTGACGTACAGACGTCCTTGAAAAGAAATGTCCCCGATTAGATAGTTTCATGATGAATTACCAGAAAAAATACAAATAACGCAGCCATCAACTAATCCGGCTCGAAGGACCAATTCAAATGTTAGAGATTTTTTGGTTCCTGTAATACAATGTTTTTCATGATTACCAACGAAACTCCTTTTCTGTATGTAATACCCATTAACTGGAAAAATTGTTTTATTGCTGAATCTTGTATGTGTAAATACGCATATTTCATCGTTTCAAATCATTTACTAGCTTATCTTAAAAAAAAAATGATAACACAGTATTATCCTAATGCTTGAAAAGCACAACATAATAAATAGTATTATATATACTATTATATAACATAATGAATATAATCTGGTTCCAGTTCCTGTGGTAACCTTGGACTTTGGAGGCTTGATCAATCGTAGATTTCTAAACACCTAGTCTATATGCCGTCTAAATTAGAATATCTTGTTTAATATAGCCATAGCACCATCATACTTGCAAACCTTTGAAATGAGAAATACTTAATTAAACGGTAGACACGGATATATTCAAATTTGCATAGCTTTAAACTCAATTAATTCTATTATGTCAAGAATATCTACTGGTGAAGGTCAAACTTCTACGGTAACTGGGGCAATATTTGAGGTATTACCATTTTAGTACAAGCTTTGAGCTCATTTGTTTCAGTGCAATCATTTAGGACCCTCGCCCACGGCGACTTTGTAGCGATGCTGTCGCGCGTTTTGTAAGCGCGTGACAACATCGCTACTAACGCGCGTTAGTCGCATTTGCAAGCACTATAGAAAAGATGCCAACGCGCTACAGCATCGCGACTGTATCGATAAGACAGCGCTACATCATCGTTATAAAAAGTCGCCGTGGGCAAGGGGCCTTAAGGCCCATATAACAGTGACTTTCTAAAACCCACTCCTCGGTAACGGCTAGAAAACGGTTTGAAAATAATATAATGTTTATTATAAACTCTTAGAGAATATTATCATCATATAATTTTGGCAAAAAAAATATTTTTAACGATATTTTTTCACTGGTTTTCTCTACTCCTTTCAAACGGCGGCGGGAGTTCCAGATGTTCAAGGGACTGGCTTAAAGTAGGTGTCCCAGAGACGTAGTTGCCATTCCGGCGACCCCCGTTTCATCCCCCTAAGGGCTGAATTTTGGAAAATGCTTTCTTAGTGCTCACCTACGTCATAAAAGGAAGCCTTGTGCAAAATTTTACGCTCCTAGGCCCTGTAGTTTCTCAGCTGTGCGTTGATAAATTATGTCAGTCAGTCAGTTTCTCGTTTTATATATATAGATATAATTAATGAAATAAAAATATAATACAGTGAGTGATATAATAAAGCGGTTAAATGAAGTTATCAATTACACACTCGTTGGGATCAAGGCACACAGACGCCAGACGTGTCTGACTATCTTAACAATTAGTAAATAGGCGCTGCCAAATCTTGACTAATTATATTTTATGGTCTAACCGCAGTAAAAAATAGGAGTTAAGCATTTAAAAGATCAAAATGTCGCCCGCTTCATTTAATTTAACATATTGAACTAACTAGATAATTAGTTATCAACTCCCGAATTTTTTGTTGAAGTACAAATAAATGAAGTATTCTTCAACACTATGGTCTTTTTCTTTCTAACCATGTAAATATCGGGCCTTGGTACAGGCCATGGTCTGGAACGAGGAGGAGTGGCAGGCGATCGCCTAATTCTGCGAAGCAGTAATGCTAGCAAAGGAGGTGGCCGATCGCGTGAGGCAACGGTCCTCACGCCCCAACCGCCGCCGGGATTCTGATCCCGATTTCAGGCCACCGTAAGCGTGGGCTAGCGGACGGTAAGCAATGGGTAGTTCGCTGTCCGACCGTCCGGCAACCGTCCGAACCGAGTCCAAGTCGTCGACGGCGCGTAATGTTTCACGCGCGCCTCAAGGAGATGTCAGCAACTGTAGGGGCCTATCAGGGTCGAAGCCTATTGGGGCCAAGGTTCTGATTCTGAAAGGAAGACTCGGCCCTGGTACGAAAGGCAACGAAGGAAAAGGAGTGGGTTTTTAGTCAGTAAAAGTCTGACACTATCTCTCGCTCCGCCCAGAGCGGGAGATGTCTTATGATGATTTTCCCATCGGAAAAAAAAACCATGTAAATATATATGAGATAGTATTCCTTTAGCTTTGCTTTGGAGCACACGTCAGTTAAACACACCTTCCATTATATAATATATAGAAAAAGATAATAAACAGATTACTGAAATCCTTAAAACAGTGTTTCCTTAGGCGTCCACCTAATAACCCTAACAATGTTTACCTCACAAGAAGAGAAGAAATGATGATGTCATGATCCTCATCATCATCATTTCAGCCAAAAGACTGCCACTGTTGGACATACGTCTCCCCCAAGTGTCATCTCAATGAACAGTCCCTTACCAGGTTATCGGTCCACCTTGTGGAAGGCAAGAGTCCTTGTTCCTGAGTACCGGAAGACCCAGCGTTGGTCATGTCATTTCCATATATTACGCTGGTCTTTTCAGCCGCCATCTCCCAACTGATCGTAACAAAAGTGTAGTACAATTATGATGAATCATATACACAAACATAGCCTATTACTAAGACATTATATGCTGAGCTGAACACAAAGGAGTTCAGATGTGAACCGGATTACATCAGCGTTTGCTCGGCTTTAGCGAGTTTCTTCCAATAGTTTTTTTGTGTAGGAATTTTTGATTATTGCATTAAGCCTGCATTATCAAGTTGGCTCTATGAACCTGATCAGTCTGGACACACCACGAATTTATAGGTACATAACATTTTTAATCTGTGCTGGATTATCAGGAAATCCCTACTTATGTACATAAAAACGTTAAGAGGTCTTCGGTCCTACTGGGGCCATGGGTACTGTGAAAACGAAGCCCGGGGCCCTGGGACGAAGGCAACGAAGGAACAAGAGTGGGTTTTAGTCAGTAAAAGTCTGACACTATCTCCCGCCCCATCCAATAGCGGGATTTGTCATTAGATGATTTTCCCACCTAAAAAAAAGTACAGTCAGAGGTTAAAAGTGCAGTTGCACTCTACCAATGCTTAAAGTGTCTAAAATTTCTTTGTAGTAGAAGTTTCATAGTCCACAACTAGTTTAATCAATTCTATAGATTCTATGTTACAAATCAAATCAGGCATGAACCATTGACCCTCTTCTACAAAGACATTTTAGACCCTTTAGCATTGATGGAGTGCAACTGCACTTTTGACCCCTGATTGTACGTATACAGTTGAACTGTATGAATAATTACTTAGTGATTTTGTCAATTTCTTTCAAGCACGTTTCTTTTATATCAATACACTACTTGTAAGAAACCATTATTATCGACTCTACTCACTTAGTAGCCTTAATATTTTTAGTGTCGTCTTCGTAGGTTAGCCTAATCATGACTTGGCAAATGTGTTCCAAAAATACATACCAGGTCTGAAAGAAGCCTTGTATTTCACACCCGATTACTTAAGTTTACTTTCTATAAGCTACTTGTATTTGAAACTTTAAACCAAGCTGGAAGTTTTAATGGGCGAAAAATATTAAAGCAAAAACAAAAGCAACTCTTGATTTCTGCTTTTGAACATTATACATTCAACTAGTTGCTGCCAGCGGCTTCGCCCGCGTGAAAGTAGGTTTCTCCATATAAACTTTGGACCTCCATATCACACACTTAGGGGTTGAAAGCTTTGTGCAAAATTTCATGCTCCTAGTCCTAGTAGTTTCGGCTGTGCGTTGATATGTCAGTCAGTCAGTTTGTCCTTTTATTCATATGTATAGATTATTTATTGTTTGTTCAAATTAACACCTATTCAAATACGAATTAGATTTTCACAACATATCCAGCTTAAATACAATGAGTAAATGTCTGACACTCCCTCCTGATCCACTAATCGAGCAGGAGAAGTAAGTAGATGATTTACCACCTCAAAACAAAGAAAAAATCTGCATAAAATAATCGCAACCTATAAAGTAACAAAAACTCCAGGAAGCACTACAGCTTTAGGAAATAGTAAAAAGAAAAAATCAAATAATCTTTCAAAGTACTTTCGATATTCTTTCAGTCTTATTTAAATGTTATATCTGAGCACATCGACACCTCTGGGCTCAAAGGTCGTAAAGGACAAAATACAACTTTTCAGGAGAAGCAAAAAACGAAAAAAATAATCGTATTTTTACTCTAACTTTTTTGTTTCTTGAGCTATTTAAATGAAACTTTGGAAAAGTGCTTAGAATTCATAGTACTCTCTTGGGCAGTATTTCAATTTTACCCTAATGCTTTATTTATCGAGATAGATTTCCTTTACTACCACAAATTTAAAAATAAATGTCCTTTACCCCCTTAAAATTTTCATCTTATGATTTTAGCTTAGGGCGTAAATCTACTTTACTGTGCAAAATTAATCAAAGTAAGGAAATAATGGACAAGTGCAATATTTTTTAGGTTCTAAAGGATCACCCACTAAGGTATTCTAAAAGGATTCATTGATAATTAAACTTAATTATTAAATGGTTCACGTAATTTTTAAATATATTTATGTGTATACTACTATATTTTCTTTATTAATCATGAAATAACATAATCATACAAACAAAACGTACATTTTCGTAATCAAATTGAGATCGTTTATTATTTTCTATAAGTGAACACAAAGCTTTTATAATAATTATCTTTGAAATAATAATGATAGATTAAGATTGTAGTAATTACGTAAGTTACGTTTTCCTTACAAGTCCTTTTCTCCACTCCCATCTTTGCTCTTTTGATTTGTTTTTCTTCTTTAATCAACTTTATTTGTATAATCTCAATCAGTTTGATTAGAAGATGAGAAATAATGAGTAAATAAGTCATCATCATTCTGATGATTTATTTACTCATCTTCAATATCATTTTCATCATCATCTTCGTCCGTTTCGTTTAAAGTCTCACGTAGCTCGGAATTGCATGGAAGTTCCCTATATTCTTTGTGAAACCTTTTAGGTATAGTCCCATTTTCACAGAGGTTCGTGAGATCTTTATACTTAGCAGCGGCTATTGGTAATCTACTGTTATATAGCTGTTTCACTGCATCCATAGCAATCACTGGTTCATTGTTAATCTGGCTTTTATACCCTTTGTACTTTCCCTTTCCCTTTCCTTTATCTGAGGATTTCTCAAATAATGTTATAGAATGAGTCTCTGCTTTATCTTCCATAGAGTATTTGACGAACATTTTGTCGTTATGTTTTTTTTTTTAATGTGGCGACTCTGATGTTTTTAAATTTGATATTTTTTAATGTCTTTGGCGTGAATATATTTAGAGCTAATTGATCAAAATTTTAAAAGTCAGTATATTCCATGACATTGACTTTGTAAGGTCTTGGTCTTTTGTGGGGCCGATTCAAAATATGTGGGCAACTGTAAGGGACTCCATACAATAAGTTTTCGCACTTCCCTTTCTATAATTGCATGAACTGTATCGTCGGGCATATATGTATGGCCCGGGAGTAAATAGTTAATTTGAATGACCTCCAAATTAATTGCTGATTTCAAGAATTGATTCATGGCAGCCAATACAGTTTTATTTTTGTTTTGACCACAACACGAATCACAGCACATCAACAGATGTTTTACGCCCATTTTATCCTTTTCCTCAAGATATTTCGTTAAGCAAGTTGCAATTTCATTACTCCCTCTTTTGCCATCACATATAGCAATTAACATCCTGTGTGCGACTTTCATAAATGGTGGAATTAAACACCGAATATTTTCTGGAATAGTATAATATCATACTTTGTCCATGTGGCGTGTTCAACACTTTTTTTAGGTCAAAGCTGCAGGTGATCGTTTCATTGTTGGGTGAATTAAGGGTTTGGTGAATTTTAAATCTCGTATAAGTAGATGTCTTTTCTTTAAGATGGGAGTTCAGCAGCTCTTTGTCCTTGTCGTTCATTTCGTCTTTATTATTCTCTGCTTTGACGCAAGTTAGACATTTATCTTTCTTAGGTACGTGAAAGCAGCTTTGACCTACAAAAAGTGTTGAACACGCCACATGGTATATATGGATTATACTATTCCAGAAAATATTCGGTGTTTAATTTCACCATTTATGAAAGTCACACACAGGATGTTAATTGCTATATGTGATGGCAAAAGAGGGAGTAATGAAATTGCAACTTGCTTAACGAAATATCTTGAGGAAAAAGATAAAATGAGCGTAAAACATCTGTTGATATACTGTGATTCGTGTTGTGGTCAAAACAAAAATAAAACTGTATTGGCTGCCATGAATCAATTCTTGAAATCAGCAATTAATTTGGAGGTCACTCAAATTAACTATTTACTCCCGGGCCATACATACATACCCGTCGATACAGTTCATGCAATTATAGAAAGGGAAGTGCGAAAACTTATTGTATGGAGTCCCTTACAGTTGCCCACATATTTTGAATCGGCCCCACAAATGACCAAGACCTTACAAAGTCAATGTCATGGAATATACTGACTTTTAAAATTTTGATCAATTAGCTCTAAATAAATTCACGCCAAAGACATTAAAAAATATCAAATTTAAAAACATCAGAGTCGCCACATTAAAAAAAAAACATAACGACAAAATGTTCGTCAAATACTCTATGGAAGATAAAGCAGAGACTCATTCTATAACATTATTTGAGAAATCCTCAGATAAAGGAAAGGGAAAGGGAAAGTACAAAGGGTATAAAAGCCAGATTAACAATGAACCAGTGATTGCTATGGATGCAGTGAAACAGCTATATAACAGTAGATTACCAATAGCCGCTGCTAAGTATAAAGATCTCACGAACCTCTGTGAAAATGGGACTATACCTAAAAGGTTTCACAAAGAATATAGGGAACTTCCATGCAATTCCGAGCTACGTGAGACTTTAAACGAAACGGACGAAGATGATGATGAAAATGATATTGAAGATGAGTAAATAAATCATCAGAATGATGATGACTTATTTACTCATTATTTCTCATCTTCTAATCAAACTGATTGAGATTATACAAATAAAGTTGATTAAAGAAGAAAAACAAATCAAAAGAGCAAAGATGGGAGTGGAGAAAAGGACTTGTAAGGAAAACGTAACTTACGTAATTACTACAATCTTAATCTATCATTATTATTTCAAAGATAATTATTATAAAAGCTTTGTGTTCACTTATAGAAAATAATAAACGATCTCAATTTGATTACGAAAATGTACGTTTTGTTTGTATGATTATGTTATTTCATGATTAATAAAGAAAATATAGTAGTATACACTAGTGAATATTCTAGGATTTATGGGACAATTTCTCACTTAAGTTTATAATACGCCCTTAGTGGAAGCACATAATTGAAAAGAAACTAGGTAGTAAAGGACACTTATGTTCCTTTATTTTAACTTGCAAGGGTGTAAAGGACAATTTGCAAAGACGATATCCCTTACATCCAAATTTTTAAAATGACTTATATTAACCACCTAAGGAGGTAAAGGACAATTGACATTTATAATGTATTTTAACCCCAAAAGTTGTTTTTTATTTTGCTTTACTACCAAAATGAGTTCGCTCTGGTAACTGAGTGTTATTTACTTCCATATTTTAACGGTACATTTCGTTTAACGTCTCAAATTATGTGGGTCGTAAAGGCATTTTTTTTGCGAATTTCGTAAAACGGAATATACAGATCGATAGAGAATTAAAAACTCAGTAAAACTGCATCAAAAAGTCATTTTCGCCAAAATGTCCTTTACGACCTTTGAGCCCAGAGGTGTCGACATGTTATCACGTTGTTCCAAGTTTATTGTGGCAATAGCATTTGACAGGGTTTATGGCTTATCTCGATTGTCGACAACACGTGTTTAATTAACTTGTGTAATTGCTGGATATTAAAAACGTTTCAATACATGTATCAACATCGTGCATGGCGTATCACTCGTGTCCAGGGACTACATAATCCAAAACTGTTTTGCTCATTGACCAATTAATCAGAAATCGGAAAAAAAGCAAATGCAAATCAAGCATTTATTTGATTTTTCTTTTCACTTATGGCTTGGGGCTTATACCAAAATATTGTTTAAGAATTTCTTACCTTATATAAATGTTTAAGATGGACGTTTAATTAAATATATAATATGTACTAAAACAAAAACCAATAACCCAACCAATAGTAGGCCATTACTATATCTCTAATACAGCTGAAACCAGCTGAAGGTTCTTCATCTGATACTTCAGACCCTTGATTTTTGTCATCAAATGAAGTGGCCCACCAAGTTGAATATTTTTTGTAAAGGCGGTATGTCGATCTCTAATAGTTTGGTTGGGCTCTTGTGTTTTCTAATCAGGGTCACCAGGTACTCCAGATCTACGATTATCCTAGTTTTTATAGTTTTCCCTTTATGTGGCCATTAAACCCTAACTCTGTACCAAATTTCAGCTCTCTGAGTTTATGGGAAGTACTAGTTCTATTCGGATGATCATGAGTGAGTGAGTGAGTGGGTGTCATAAATGCGAAATTTTGCTTTCGCTTAACTTCGGAACTAAATGACCTACAGACTTGAAATTTTGGATTTTAAGTAGGTATGTGATTATAGCTTACTGGATGACGAATTTCTGCGTTCTGGTCTTATCCAGAGGTTCTCAAATAGAGGCCTAAAAATGCGGCGAAATGGTTCCAATAAAAGATGGTACGGCAGTGTTTGCTTCGCGCTCGCCTTGGTGGGGGCACTGCCGTGCCCCCCGAGCTTTAAAGCGTCTGACAGAAGTTTTCGTCCATGGAAAGTGTCTGATACTACTTTAGAATAATATTCTACTAAACATATATAAAAATCAGCCATAAAAATATCAGTTAAGTAACTCTTATTTTTGGTTCCCTTTGTCACTTGTCCCTGCCCAGGGGCCCCAAGGGGGAGCTTCACAAGCACACAGGTATTCAAAGCACATGAGATGCTACTAACCGACGTAAGGTGTCATCCATTTAAAAATAAGTTGTCAGATCGCTCTCGGATCTTGGACTAATATAAATGTTTAATCTTTGAGAAATCGTCCAGACTGACCATAATAATGAGTAACAGTATAATAATATCGAACATATCTAAAAACAAATACAGAAAAAACCCATTACTGAAACAAGATAGGTATAAGAAAAGCCTGATTCCACTGTTAGATGAAGCGCCAGATAAATAAAGTGCATTCAATTTTAATCTTTATACATTGAATTTTATTTATTCCCCGACGTGGAGATTCACAATAAAAATACATCGCCACCCTTGTCAGTTGTCGAGTAAATACCAACAGGCGTTTACTATTCTAGCATGTCTTCGCATTTTTATGTGATTGCTATCTTGAGAGTGCTCTTTCAAATGCACTATGGACAGTCGATACCGACCTTTGCTAAAAGAAAAAGCAACATGAAATACAAAAAGATTTTCATTTGGAACAATAATGCAATGCCGATAGAAAAAAAAATGTACTCTCGACAATATTGGTCTCAAATTGCCTATAAACAAGTGCGATTCGCCATCAACGTTTGCATCACTGCTTACCATTAGGTGGGATCGCAGTCAAGCACTATATTATATCATTAAAAAAAAATCTGCCTGTTCTGAATTTGTTACCAGTACATAAACATGAAAAGCCCTGGATGATCATGTTGAGAATGCGTTTCCAGTCTAGCTGGAGCCGCTATACGCCATAAAACCTATAGGCAGTAGAGTGATCAAAGTAGGTCACGAAAGCACTCGTACGATAGTTCATTTAATTCGTCTGCACTCAGATTTTTAAGTATGTTGGGAAATACGATTTACGTAATCTACGCTTGAAGTTACCGCAACTCATCCGTCATACTTCATGTAGACAGATAGTGATTTATTGGCTGATATTCCATATTTGTTTTGATATAATAAAACTTAAACAAAAAGTGCAGGATCTACTTATTTAGACTAAAATACTTCGGACAGCTGATCTCTGCGATCAGAGTAAATTACGTAACGTACGAATTGCTAAACATACGAGTATTTCTAATATATAATAAATATTTAATTGGTATAAATTATTAGTATCTGTTTTATAGGAGCCAGTGTCTTCTCCCAATTACACAAGTCTATTGGAGACACAATAATAACTTCATAATCGACCTTGATAATACATAAGGGGTTCAATTGGTGTAAATGCTTTAATAATATAATAGTAATATTTATTTTTCCAAAACTACTACTACAGCGAATTACATAATTATAGTTATTGGCTATTACTTAAGATTACATTTTATAGAAAGCATCTGTTATGGAACTAGGACCAGTCCTGTATATAAAGACATACAATGACAGTACAGCAAAGAAAAAAATTTTGGCGCAAAAAGATATATGAATAAATCATTTGAGCTCTAACAATTCAAGAAAGCTGAAAGGCATATTGTTTATCCCCCTTATCATTCGAGCTCGTGAACCAACTCAATGCTTATAAATAAGCGGAAGAGATTAAGTCGTACCATTAGAAAACAATGCTCGCCCAGTTCTGCGAAAAGAACAATAAACACCTACTGACAAACGTATTTTCACAAAACAATTATTATGCGTGCCTTCTTTGGAACTCGGCAGAAATATTGTTTGAGTTCGTTCGGTTTCGGCATAGTTTTATTCTTTCAATATTAATTTTGTTCTTACAATAAAGAATTTTAGATATTTACAACCGTACCGTGTTTAAAAAAAAGTCTCATCTGCAGCTCTTTGTTCCAATAATGTCCTTGTGCGTTCCCTTTGCGAATTTTTCTCTCATCTCTATTCTATTGTTACTGTCCCTGTAACATTGTTACTAACTGCTTGTACTGTTTACAGCGATTATAATCGTATTTATACTTTTTGTCTATCCGTGTGCAGCCTTGTGCGTTGCATTATTGCCAACATTTACGTATTAAATTTAATTATTTGTAAGATGTTATTATATGACTGTTAGTTGCTTCTTTTTTATTTATAAAATAAAAACTATTATAAAACAAAGTTCCTCACCGCGTCCGTCTGTCTTTCTGTCTGTACACGATAAACTCAAAAAAATCTGTACCTATATAACCAGCCAGTACACCAGCCAGCCAGTATACCAGTATAATAATATTTTTAGGATGCTGTTGCGAAGGCCTCGCTTTTGTAGTGCTTCAGAGATGTTTGTGCAGAATCGAACCGATGGTTTTCATGAGGTGATACGCAAAAAAACGGCATCTCTATTAAGCAGAGTACGAGGAGCTAGCAACAGCATCCTCAAAATAATAGGGGAGGATATTACCTCTCCAGTTTTTAAGAAAATAATAAGGACAGTGATCAATAAATAAAATTCACCAATATTGTGTCACTTTA
This sequence comes from Mythimna pallens, assembly GCA_961205895.1. Taxonomy (NCBI): domain Eukaryota; kingdom Metazoa; phylum Arthropoda; class Insecta; order Lepidoptera; family Noctuidae; genus Mythimna; species Mythimna pallens. The sequence goes on from OY540824.1 coordinate 7,653,815, forward strand.
CTAACAATAGTCTTAAGTCATTATTGTAATTACTAACACTTTGGATCTTAGTTATCTGAAAATAAAGAATTATTATTATTATATTCATGCAATTTTCACCAATAGGCCGACTAATTTATAAGGAAATTTTAGATGTATAATCCTTGCATATTATAGTAGAGGAAAGCCAACGATTTGTAACACACGGGCCAAGCTGGGGCGAGTCGCTAGTTACAAGTTTATTTGACGAGATTTTTATAAACAAAGGCTTTTGAATCTGGTGTCATATATTGTGTACGTTTTCAGCGGCATATTATTCCGATACGGGCCGGATATTTCTAAGCACTTGTTGTCCATTGTTGATCTCAATAAGTAGCTGGTATGGAAAATATGGCTTCATATATACAATATTGGCAATATAAGCCGACTACTATAGAGACAACATAATTATTAAGATAGGCAATCTCACTTAAACATTTCACTTTTTTTTAAATCAACTACTTATAGACATCTAACTAATAAATATTATAGCTTATAGGTAGATATATATACAAACTGAAAATAATAATATGTACAAATGAGTAGAAAAAGAATTTCATACCTTTTTTTTATCAAAATTATTGTTGAAATCAAACGCGTTTTAATAAAAATAAATCTCCATTACTATTTATTGATTACGTACATGGATCGCATATGGTCACATAATCGTAATACTAAAATCTAGTGACACCGAAACCATAATCCAAACTTCGGCTTGGTAACAGGAAACAGTAAAAAATAAAAATTCGATACTGTTTTGCTTAATTATTAGAACTATAACTTTCATAAATTACTAAATAATAAAATAAATCGACAACATTTTCTACAAAATACTACAGAACATTAAAATGTGTTCTTCCATTCTCTAATGGTTAACAAATTAACTATTCATACGAAGACGTGACTTTGAAGGACTTAGTTTCCAAGCCAAAACATAACATTAAAAAACTGGGCAAGTGCTAGTCGGACTCGCGCACTGAGGGTTCCGTACAAACTTGAAAGGTAAATTGCGGTTTACGATTTATGAAGTATTAAAAAAAACTACTTACTAGATCTCGTTCAAACCAATTTTCGGTAGAAGTTTATAAGGTAATGTACATCATATATTTTTTTAGTTTTATCATTCTCTTATTTTAGAAGTTACGGGAGAGGGGACACATTTTACCACTTTGGAAGTGTCTCTCGCGCAAACTATTCAGTATATAAAAAAATTATATTAGAAACCTCAAGATCATTTTTGAAGACCTATCCTATATATCCTATAACTCACACGTATGGGTTTGATGAAAAAAAAAATTATTTTCAGTTCTAAGTATGGGGAACCCCCAAAATTTATTGGTTTTTTTTCTATTTTTTTGTGAAATTCTTAATGCGGTTCATAGAATACTAGATGTATTCTGTGAACCGCATTAAGAACTTACCAAGTTTCAACCGTATAGCTGTTATAGTTTTGGAAAAAAAATGGCTGTGACACACGGACGGACAGACAGACACATGACGAATCTATAAGGGTTCCGTTTTTGGCCATTTGGCTACGGAACCCTAAAAAAGTGTCAACATAAGCAAACTGAAAATCTGTTTTCGTTTCCGGTTCCGACAAGGATGTAAACATACGGATTTATTCCAAGTTTTTCAACATGCATGTTGTTTGAAACAATCACTACGTCAGAAAAAAAACAGCGAATCAACCTTGCTGGTGACAAGCTGTAATTCTGCCAAAATTCTTTTCCTGTTTTTTTGTAATCTTAGTCATTCATTACTGTTTCTTGAGACAATAATTGTGATACAATATTTTAATCTATTTAAGTTCCTTCGCTCGCGTTTGTATTATGCATCTTCTGACTTCCGACATAATTGGTTTATTGCCGGGGCTTGCTGTCGGGCCAGCGCTTCTGTGCTTCGTCATTTTGACTATTAGACCGAGGAAATTAGATTTGAACCTTGCAGTAATTCTTAAACTTTCTATGGTTTTTTAAGCGTGTTTGTGAACTTTATTCTCCTCATCAAAATAAAAGAAAAATAATATAATATCATATTCCACAACTATCACACAACGCCGTCTAGTCCCAAGCTAAGCAGAGCTTGTGTTATGGGTACTAAACAACTGATAAACATACTTATATATTTCTAATTACATACATATATAGATAAATTACACCCAGACACAGAAAAAATGATCGTGCTCATCACACAAACATTTGTCCTGGGTGGGAATCGAACTCACGACCTCCGGTATACCAGTCAGGGTCACTAACCACTAGACCCACAGGCAAGTCCAAAATCTAACGCGTTTACAACACTGTAACACTGGCTTATTAAAATAAGTCATTAAAATAAGATCAAAAGAATGTTAATATGGACTTATTTTATTACACACTAGCTTACCCGGTGAACTTCGTACCGCATATCAGTCAATGAATGTAGTATATCTTTCGAAATAGTTAACCGATAGCGATGAAACAAAGCCTAAGTAATATAACAAGTTACACACAATTTAGATGTATAAAAGTTATCTCCATTTCGAGCATTTTACGTGATGCGCGCACAACTAAACTTCTACAGATTTATTATATGTAGGTATAGATTTGAACGCAGCATAATTCCTTTAGCACGTCAAAGGAGAAGGGTTGAAAAGATGCATTTTTCGCCCATTACACACTCAAAAGTTCCGTTTCCGACTATTTTTAAATACATTTGTATAGTTATATATATTTTTTATTTAATTCCCTTTACGTGATAAATAATATAGTAAGTCAAAAGGAAATAAAAAATAAACGGGCTTCACTTAAAAAAAAGCATTATACTGGCGATAATTTTTTGCTCGATTTTAAGATTGAAGTAAATGTGTGAGTCCGACACGCACTTAACCAGTTTTTAACCTCTCTATACCCTATACTTAAGAAAAAATCATGGTTATGAATAAAGTGTATTAAAAGTTAACTTAATTTTCAACGTAATTACGTTAATTAAAAAGAAAAACAAAATTCAAAATATTTCTATTTCATATAGGCCTACATGGGCGCTTATAAAACGAGTAGACAATTTCCTCGGACATAGTTGTGCAGTTTGTTCCATTCTTATTTCGGTTTAACGACGACTTGCCAGCGTCTTTTGAGCCTTCCGCATGACAACTGCTATTTTTATTTAAAACTCAGCCACCATTCTCGTTCACTGAAACGGTAACGAGCGATACTTCGTGGTATTTAATATTGCGGCCCACCCATGACGTCAAAACTTGACTTGTCTTTTGGGCGATACAATGTGGGAGTCGTCTTTCATACATTTTGCCCACTCCAACATTTTTGAAGTCGGTTATTCTTTTTTAAAGTAAAATACAATAGAACCTCTATAAGATAAAGACCAAGGGAAATTGAAGTTTATTTTATTTTACATAAAAAAATAGGTTCTTTTAAAAAAAAAAAAAAACACTCTTTCTACATCAATTATATTTTCAAAATAAAATAAAGAAAAGAAAATATCATCCTCTGTGTTACTGTATTGTTCTATAAAAGATCGTAAAGTGTTTACAGCTTTCCTTGCTTCGCTGATTGATTTTATCGTAGGTGGATCTTGTGGCTTGTCATTTCAATTTTCGTCTATATCATCACTTTCTGCTCCCGGAATGAAGGCTAAAATCGAATGATACAAATTTACTGTGCTTAGACCTTAGTGTATTGTTTACATTTGAAGCCATGTGTTAACACGTGTAAGCAATAAAAAGGTTCCCTGCACACCATTGTATCTACAAGGAACATTTCTGTTTGCACATTTATTTAAAATGACTCATTGATAGATGAAGTTACAAAGATCGTCGTCGTAGCAACTTTTGAGTTACTGAGGTGCGATGCACAAATTATTTGTGTATATATTATTTTATTAGGTTTGTGTTTTTGGTAAATGTTGTTTTGGACTCCGAGGGGAAGAGAACACAGCATTTTATGAATTTATAGAGGTTATTACGTTGTCGAGGTTTAAGTCATCAAGGTTTTACGAGTACTGTACTGTATAAAACTGTCGGTGGCAAAAACATAAAGTAACCAAATCAGAAACATAACATTGACTTCTGAAATAAAACATATTTTGCAGTTTTTAGGGTTCCGTACCCAAAGGATAAAAACGACCCTATTACTATGACATGAACCGTCATAGCTAGACAGTTGAAATTGTCACAGATGGGTCTTGAATGAATCTTCTGTTGCCGCTATAATAACAAACGTGATTTTTTACTCTATTTTAATATAGTAGTACGGAAGTACAACTCGCACTTGTCCAGTTTTTTATGTTTTTATTTGCAAGTCGATTAAATTATTTGTAAAACAAAATTAAGGCAGTATTAAACTGTTTGTAAATAGGATCGATTGTTAAATCTTACTTTAATTAACTTTGATTTAATTGATTGCTTTTAACAAATTTAATGGTCCTATACCGCTGCCCACTTAAAATTTTAATGAATGGTGGTCGGACCGTAAGTGCAATATTGGACACATTTAGTGAAATCTTTCACCAAATAAAGACTCTTTACAACTTTACTTTCATCTAAATAATAACAATTTATTGACACACACACAAGTTAGTAAGAAAATAAAGAAATGAACAATAGAAAAAGACAGACAGTGGACAATAGAAGTGGCCGTGGGCCCCAAACTAGGCGTAGTCTGTATCTTGGTGGCCCAGGTGATTAACAGATTAAGCAGTTGGTGTTTATGCGACAGCACGATTTTGCAATGAAGAAAATAACAGAAAGGAATAAATAAAAAAAATCAAAACAAGAATTAAGAAAGAAATACAGTTAATAACATTACTTGCCATCAAATTCGTGCTTTGGAATGAGCCAAGTGCAAAATATTTTACATGTGCATCTGAAGGTTCGGAAGCTTTGCACTCGATGAATACCACATAACTTAACGAAGGACCAGAAACGACTGCGTGTCTAATGGTGCCGTAAAATGAAAAAAAGTTTTATGGAGGACAGTCATTGAGTGTCTATAATGTCGTGACTGGTGACGAAACTTGGATGTACTGCTTTGAACTGAAAAGAAAAAGCCAGTCAGCAGATTGGGTCTTTCCTTTTGAAGATTTGCCGACGAAAGTTAAGAAAAGTCAAAGTGTTGGTAAAAAAATGGTTGCTTAGTTTTTCGGCAAATCATTACACTACAGTATCGCTTGAAGATCAAAGGACAGAGACTGCAGATTGGTAAGTCAACACTTGCTTGTGTCTTAGAAAAAGTTCGCGAAAACCGTCCTCGAAGCAATGTACTACTCCACCACGATGACGCATCCTCACATTCCGCTAAGGTAACAGAAGCCTGTTTGAAGGCTTCAAATATGGAACTGATGACTTATCCGCCTTACAGCTCGGACCTTGCACCCTACGACTTCTTTTTGTTTCCAAAAAATAAAGACAAACTTAGTGGCACGCGATTTACGACCCCTGTATCGGCGGTGATTGAGTTCCATAAAGCCATTGAAGAGGTCCCTAAAGAAGATTGGTTCAACTGCTTTGTACAGTGGTTTCAGCGAATGCAAAAATGCGTTAATTGCGAGGGAAAAGTCATATAAAAATACTTTGAAAAACAATAAATATATCGTTTCTTATCTAGTCATATTTATAAGAATCCAGAAACTTTCAGTATGACATATGTATAAAGACGGTGTCACTCAAGAAACGTTTTTGACCTACCTACTGTATAGTTTTTAATTTTGTTATTTTATTATGATATCTACCAAAGCAAAACAAGATAATGTTATCGAGTGGTTTTTTTACATTGTCGTATCAATGTCAATTATCGTGTTTTTACAGATTTTTCCCAAAGCGTAGTAGTAGTGACTTTAAATCATAAATATTTTTTTTTAGTTTAGGTATTTTCATCAAATAACTTCTCTCGCTCTGGGATAGTGAGTTGGACTTTTACTCGCGTGTTCCTTCAGTTGCCGTTTGCATTCCAGGGCCTAGGTAACTCTTTCCTACCATCCCGCAACCCGCTTCATCATTCCTCATCATTTCAGCCGAAAAACGTCCACTGCTGGACATAGGCCTCACATCCATCGGATTCCCGTGACCCTCACCAGGTCATCCGTCGACCTTGTGGGAGGCCTTCCAACGCTGCGTCTTCTGGTACGTGGTCGTCACTCCAGAATCTTTCGTCTCCACTGACCATCTGTTCTGCGAGCAATGTACCCGGCCTACTGCCACTTAAGTTTGGCGGTTCTTTGAGCTATGTTGGTAACCTTGGTTCTCCTGCGAATATCTGATAAAGTAAAGATATCCGCAACCAGCTTATTTGATACCAAATAATCCTTACATTCTCGTAATAGTCGCGATGATTGTAAACTTTGATCTGAAACCAAAATACAAACAATATCCGCCGATAGGTTTGCGTCATGCATGATGTAGTCACGATGACTGTAACAGTATGATCTCAGAGTAATTTTACAATAGTGATACATGAGCTAATATTAATTTAATAGGGCCATGGAGTCCGTGCACTCATCGAATTGTTCAGGATATCAACAAACAGCTGGTTGACTCTTCGCGTGACCAGAAGGCTCAGCTTTTCTTCGATCAACGCTGGTAATGCTAAAAAAGAAAAAATGATCATGATGAATGAAAATTCATCCACATTGATATGTGGATGAATTTTTGATGACTAATTACTTCTTTTTGTACCAATTTGTACATATGATTATTTTCAGTTTGTTATATCTATTAATTAGACAACTTTGTATATAATATGTATAAATAGAAGTACCTATATATTGAACTTCATAATTTGCGAGTTGTAGACTGTCACGGGCACCAGCTATTTCAACATAACATTAGAATATCAAGCGGTGATATTTAACAACTCGATACTAAATGGCCTGCAAATAAATACTATGGACCAGATGATTTGCCGTCACTAGCACAGTACGTCATTTTATTATCAACACGTGCCGAAGGTTTGATAAGAACATTACAGGTGTGACGTTAAACATGCATTTAATTTCATTGGAATCGGCTTAAACCAAATAATCTTATTGTATTTCTATATAAAATTTAGGAGTTTAAAACTAATCCGACGAAAGTTCGGTTTCGGCCAAAAAACAGCCGAACATTCGACTCAACAGAGACTAGCGTCTTTAAACTGACGGTTGTGATAGATACCTAAAAACTGATTGACTCATTCGTCTATGTATGTTATGTTTTTTATGTAATCGTCCATTTATTCGATTATTTAATATTTTAAGAAAGTTATAACTACATACTTGTAATTAAGTATAACTACATTGAAATACAATTAGGTATAACTGTACCGAAATATTATTTTTCGTCAGTTTTTTTGTTACCGTCATTTTCGGTTACGATTTCGGCTGAAAATTCTATTTTGGTCCGTCACTACAAGGGACTTCTAAAACGAGAATGTATTATATTCCCATGAACCTCAATAAAAAAGATTTTTTGGGTCATCTTCTAAAACATTGCCTCAAATGTTAATACCAAGTAACTAGATTAAAGTAGCAATTGATGAGCACAAGATTTCAAATATCGGCTGTCTGACGATTCGGACCCAATATGTTCGGACACAGTATCCGAATTGGCAAATTTAAAACATTTTTTATCTAACTGTACTAAACAGCTTCAATAAATTTGGTGGTCTCCGAATATATTGTGTTCGATGCGTCAGCCACTTCAAATATCTAGATTATAAAGGATAGAAAACACCTTAATAATTCAAAACAGCTTAACATTTATTATACTGATGACGAGAATCAAAATGAGATCGGTTATCCTAGGTGTGTGGGCATCAAAGACTGTTTTGATGTAATTTGTCTTGATGTTTATTTAGTTTAGAGTGGAGGATACTATCAAAGCTTTCTGATACTGTGTACAATGATACTGTATTTTTTATTATTTGAATTTCTTGATACTTCTCAATCAACTGGATCTATTGAGTGGATTGGTCTATATTAATATAGCATAGCCTCTTCGTTTGTTCTATCGGTTGATATCGATTATTTTGTTTTCCTGCCCGTATTTCTATAGTATTAGAAAATAATTTATATGTCGATGACTATAGACTTGATTAGTCTGTAGATGCTAATGTTCCCAGGTACATCTTTTTTAGAGCAAGATATCGTTGGTTTCTGACCATTGTTAGAGGGTGATCGTGGTCTTTAATACTATGTTCAATTGTCGAGCTAATGGAGTTTCTGTTTCTTAAAACAAAACAGCCTGCTTCGTACATTTCAAGCGCGGTTAAGAAATACCGTAATTAGGTCTGTTCAAGAATAATATAAATGCTTGCCTTAATGCCTAGAATCACCTTATCAACGTTTTTCTGGTCTAATTTCTCAATAAATTCTTGTAGCGCAACCACTTTCACCTTCACTCACATTCCTTGAATACCAACGCCGAGCACGGTTGCTAACCAGCACCGCAATACCCTGTCCTATCGTAAATCGCAATACGTATGGGGCGAGCCCCCAGTGAACTTGTATATCGACCTGAACGCGCCTTCATTATCAGCTGTTTTCTGCCCGTACCACTGTATCTGAATTCCCGCCGATGTCACTGCACGGTCGAGACCGCGGGCGACATGGAAAACGTGCGATTCAAACCTTGGTATCGGGGGCTCGGTATTCGCCGACCACACTTAACCGGTGGCACGCGGTTCTCTGCCCGATCACATTAATGACGAAACCATATCGTTCATCGTGCAGTTCACGCCGAGTGCTCAGTGTGAGGCTGTCCGTTGGCCGAGTTAGACGCGTGATCGTTTCAGCCCGGCCGTACGCGCACTCGAATTTTAATTATACGATCTGATTAGTTCCAAAGAAGAAAATTGTCTGTGATCTTAATATTAAATAGTTTAGTTATATTTATCGTATTTACAAGACTGTAAAATAGATAAAATGTCACTGGAGATGGAGGATTTAACCGTCACCACCGGCGATGTCTTCGAAGATTTCCTGATCGTCTTTCATCGTTGTTTGGCAAAGGTAAATAAATGCATTCTAAATTCGGGTTAGCTAGGACAGCTGGTTGATACGATGCCAGTTACTAAATACACTGCGTTGGGAACGGGTCCATAGTTTCTTCGCTGACTTTTGCACAGATGGACATGGATTCTTACGACGGCGCATGGGAATGGTTTTTGAAGGTATTACCTAGGCGGTCCATTCTTAACATTTTACATAAGTGCTTGCAATTTGGAACGTTTTCAAAAGTTCAGAAATAAATTTAGTATTACGTGTAAGAATAATTCATATATCCCGCTATTTGGAAAGCGTACTGTCTCTTTCACACTTGATATGCGCGTTCGGGAATATCCAATAACGGCATTACGGGAAATACGTGTCATAGCGTGGAGTTTAGTTATAGTTGCAAAATGGGGTTTTTAACTTTTGAACGGTTGATAAAATATGAGTCATGGCGGTACCTGTATCGACTAATAAATTATAAGCAGTCCATTACCTCTCAAAATGGTAATTTTAACATAACCTTGGAAGCGTGGCATTTGCGTTGCCTAGGCAACAACGGGCATGCGTGGGGGCAAGGACATACAGTTTTCGTTCGATTTCTGAAATTATCTTCACACTATCACCATGATTACTTAAATATTATCAAAGTTTAGATATTTAAATGTTAAAAATGGCATGGCAAAATGCTGGGCGTGGGCGCTGCTATGCGAATTCGCGAATTTTGATGAACTTTCTTTGATCACTCTTCTACTTTCACTTTTGTCTGTGTTTAAATTTAGCGTGTTCAGTCATTTTAATATGCTTTTAGTTTCATCTTCGTCTTCATTATCAGAACTGTTTAGTATCTTTGTTTCTAAGGCCGCATTTCTATCTGCAAGCAAATAGCAGGCGAGTTGAATTATATGACGGCATACGGGTGACCGATTGATCATATTGTACCTAGGTAGACTGCAATGCATTGCAATTTTCTTGCAGGTGGAAACACGGCCTAACATTATCATGACCATTCCTCGTCACTCTATCTATACCCATCGTCAGAATCAACTTGATTGATTTTTGACACGTGTCAGAATGATTTAGCATTTTCATGTCGGCAAATACTTGCATACCCTTGTCAAATCTTGCTTCGGCGTACAAAACTGACACACCCACGTTATTCATTAGCTCTGCTTAAAGTATGCTTTGCGAGTTTCTTGGTAGGCACTACGAAATTTAGAAACCAGTTAGCTTAAAATATTTACAATGTATTTTCCTTAAAGTCTTTATATTTTCTTTTTTTAAAGACCAAAGTTGCTGACTTTTTAATATGAATTCTTAATGTGTTGAATAACAATGATCATGACGATGATTTATGAACCATTTGTTGAATACCTACCAGTTCAACCAGCCTTAAAAGGTTCTAGAAGCTACCTATACCTATTATATTTCTTAGTTTCTATCTCTTCACACTTCTTTTTTACATCGACCAGCAGGTTAGCTTGATCCGAAAGTGTGAGAAAAATGTCTGGCCTGGTAATTTGAGCGCAAATTGTTGCTTTGTAGGTCATAATTTAAGTCCGCTATAGCGAATTACATAGACCGTTAAGTTTCAAGTTATATCAGCACCAAAACGCATGCCCTACATATCGCGACAGGTACCGTAGTGATAATAACTAGGTGGGTAGATTAGTTATATTAATAAAGTCAGTCTTACACTAAAGTTGTCAAAAAATAAAAGGCCCGTTTGGACATCTGTCAAAACGAATTTTTAAATACGCAAAAATAATACTCGCAATATATTCCATCATATAATTTAAACATGCATGTAATTTTTTTAAAACACTTTTTTATTTTTTTTTATTATATTTTATAAATGATAGGCTCGCGTTTGACCACCATGTCACCTGATGGTAAGCGATATTTTATTGTTTCTTTCAGTTTCGTTCCAAGTTACATTCTAGGGTAATTCTCAAATGTCAAAACGGGCCTTTTATTTTTCAACGAGTTTAACCATGCGATTATTTAATCGATACCGACCACCGTTTTTTGTTGAGGTGGGAAATGTTCAAATAACTTCTGCTCTGTGTGGAGTAAGAGGGAGTGTCAGACTTTTACTGACTAAAGCCTACCTGTGCTCCTTCAGTTGCCGGAAACTTTCGAACACCGCACAGCCCGTTGCCAACCACCTTAAAATTCAAATCGATGACGATTGAACGCACGCGATATTTCTCAAACCCTTGTACGTACTAAGTATACAGAGTTGTTTCTCGATACATTATCGATTTATTTATTCGAGACACGTGAATAGAAATCTAACTCTTATCGCTGAAACGTCACCAGGATGTAACGTCAGTCGCTATATCAAACGAATCGGGGACGAGCAACAGTTAGTTGTAAATTATATGAATCACTTCTCACAGCGAGGTTAATGTTTTACTCAGCAGAATAGAAATAAAGCAAATAATAGTTATTATATCCTTACCAATTATAAAACACAGTCCCCCACCGCATCTGTCTGTATGAACGCAAAATCTCAAAAACTACTTGACGGATTTTCATGCAGTTTTTACCAATAGACAGAGTGATTAGTGAGGATTATGTGTATAATATATGTTTATTATAGTAGAGTAAAACCGAGAATTTCAAAGATCATCAGAAAGACGTCTACTGTTGGACATATGCCCCCCCAAGTGTCGCCACAATGAACGGTCCTGAGCATCTCGCACCCACCCAACCCTTAACAGCTCATCGGTCTAGCTTGTAGGAGACCTCTCAACCTGCTGTGTGGAAAATCCAATTTACAGATTATGAAAAATAATAAAATATATGGCTCTGAAAACACATTTATTTAGTTATCATGGACGCATATCAACGACTTTGTAAGCTTATTATTCATATCGTCGTTATTTTAAATTACATCATTCTGTTGCAACATTTTACTATTATTATTAATGGTTTTATTTGTTTAAGACAAATTATTATCATTTTACTATGACGTAAGTATTATATTGTTCTACATTAAAAATTTACATATCTCCAAATTACCAAAATTAAATAATGGTTTCCTTGTTTAACTTTGTATAAAAAATTAATAATATAAGAGTATAATTAACTACCCAGACGAATAGAAGCAAAGTAACTACATAAATAATGTATACATAGAATGTATACACACGACGAATAAAGCAACTTGGAGTGATACCTCAACATAAAATGAGACTGTCATTGGCAACTAATATAAAATGTAATACATAAAGATATTATAACTAGCGGTCCTGGCAAACCTTGTCCTGTCTAAACGCAGGCTTTTCGCCAGAAAAAAAAAGTGAGGACCCGATGGCAGCGCCACCTACCGAGTCCAATTTTATCAAACGGTCCAGGGCCACTCAAAATATGCACTGTACACAAAGTTTCATCCATATCAGTAAAACCGTTTGGGAAGAGATAAGTGACAAACACAAGTACAGAAGAATTATGTATTATAAAGATACATTAGAATTGACATAAAGGCATTGCTTATAACCTAAAAATTGTCTAAAATTTGCGTCTCAGACGCTTTTTTCCACCAGCATAATTAAATATATTATAAAAAGCAAGTCCATACAATTTTAAAAATTAGATAGTATTCTCTAGTATGTCATTATAAGATCGGAAAGTGTTAGCGAGCTGTAACGTATTCGACGCGAGCGCATGCTTCACGAGAATGACGCGTCATCCGCGCACATTGCGTCACGCGCCCGAGTAAGGCGCCAAACGACACGACGGGGAAATCCTAATAATATATATTGTAGGACATACATCCTTATCTCAATGATTCACACTTTCCTGTATGCTTTTTTGTACTTATCAATCTATTTACACCTACGCACGACAGTTTTTTAATGTTCCTCGGCCTGAGGCAAATTCTAACTCTATTTTTAAAATCAAGGTCTAGGCTGATAGCTATTTTAAATCATCTTGCTTGAAATTAGGGCACGGTTTTTTCCAAATTCGCATATTTACAGTGTGACGTGTATGCATGTTTGTTATATTCGCAGACAGATAAACAGCTCATAATTTACCGTTTGTAAACAATCATGTGCGTAAAGAATGATCAACTTGTAAACATAGGCTGATACCAAGTAATTCAATGCCCACAATACTGATATTCTTGTGGTGACTGGTGAGTTACTGACAAATCAATATTTGATACAAATTCCAATAATCATTTATCAATCATCAGAAAAATAATGACTGGATGTAATAAGGTTATAAAAATATATCGTTTTGGTACTAATTGACGTTTTTGATTTGTTCAACCCGCGCTGTCCCTCTGCTACTTCTGGTCAATGGCCTAAACTAATTAAAACATCGTGATCCAAATTTAAAACCAATTTACCATTTACTTCAAAATATAGTTGTTTAAAACTAGACTTTTAAAATCTCTAAAAGACCTTATTCATATTTACTATCAGGTATTGGTGCACGAGTCGATTGAAATCGCACATCTCTATAACTTGCACGTGATCGCATATTTGCGTTCCGTTAATAGTTAATTATAAAACTCATGAATACGTCTCGGCTTTTGCTAGTCACTGCGTCTTTTTCTAAATGAGATATCTTGCAAATATGTCAAGTAAAATTTTCCACAATTTTTTGCCTTTCCGTAAATTGCTGACCCATATAATCTTATCGCGTGCCCACGTCTGTTCACGTGAGATATTTAGGATAGGATAAAAATGTTATGTATTGTTTCATCGATATTATTAGCACTTACGACACACGGCATATTTTTAAAGAGTTTTATTTTTAATTTTTTAATATTGATAGGCTCGCGTTTGACCATTGTCTCACCTGATGGTAAGCGATGATGTGGCCGACGATGTTCGTGTTTCTACGACATAAAGTCCTCGCAGAATATTCTTGTTATACAAACTGCATTGTGCAGTTATCAGTTCGTTAAGCCTGGTTGCAAATCGACTTTAAATTAATATGGCGTTATATAGTCTGGCTCAACTGATGTTATTGACCTCGCAGGAAATTGAAAATGTAGATCATGAGTGAATACCGTGCCGTGACACTGAACCACGTCGTGACACGCTACAAATTATCACATTACCGCAACACTTGTTCTTACGTAAGAAAACGATCATTTTTGTTGCGTTACGTAGTGTACAATGACTGATTTGCTTTAAAAAAAAAACAGGTATCGTTTCATTATTCACTGCTTCTAGTGTTTTCGTAACCTTTTAGTTTTTTAGCGCGTTTTCCGGAAAGATAAGGTAAAAACCGGCTTCGGAATTTTAGCCAATTTTCTACGAATTTTCAATGTTTTTAATGGTTTTATCTAAATGTCATGACTAATAATGATAAAAGTTGGATTTCAAATGCCACTTATTCGCCTATTAATATAAAGTTGTTAACATTCTGAATGGAAATGACATTCAAAATGGCAACAGCTGGTTACACAGAATGGCCTTCATTTTTTTACCTGTTCAAAGCTGACATTAACCGGTGAAGATCTTTCTAGTATGGCGATTCCTGGGAAGTCAGGAAACTGGTTACCTACATTAAAAGTCAGTGCTCTTTCTAGAGACGTTTTTGCAAAGGGCATTTAGTTACTCGTATATCTACCTGTACTGAGCAGGAACCTTGAAAGGTCACTAGAACAAGTTTACATCTCCACTTTTTAGGGTTTCGAATCTGAAGGGTAACCAAATACGATTACTAAGACATCAGTCATCTATATATATAAAAGGAAAAACTGACTGACTGACATATCAACGCACAGCCGAAACTATTGGGACTAGGAGAGTGAAATTTTGCACAAGATTTTCTTTTATGACGTAGGCGAGCACTAAGAGAGGAATTCCCAAAAATTTACTCCCTTAAGAGATGAAACGGGCTTTCAAAGTTTGTATGGAGAAATCTACTTTTACGCGGGTGAAGCCGCTGGCGGAAGCTAGTATCTCATAAACAGTATCAAGTAGACTGTTTAAATTTTCACAGAGTGTGTTTCTAACAGCATCCAAGCATACATGATACGATAAATAAGCGAAGTTTAAAAGTATACAGGCACTTTTAAATATCGAAAAAAAGTGACCTTATGTAACATTTAAAATAACTTTTAGTGTCTTGCTTCGATTGCAAAAAAAGAATGTTGATACATGCAAATGTATTAATTTAAAAACGCTACAAAAAAATACACTATTCAAAACCTCTGTAGAGATCTAAAATTACTTTTTAACAATTAATAAGACATTATATCTTCCCACGTTTGATGCCACAAGGCTGTCCAAAAGCCTTTACCGTTCTAGCGGTACCCTTGAGTGATTCACGCACTTTTCTAGCCTTCGCTACCGGATCCAATGCCTGTGCCAATCATATAAAAACAAATTTATCTTCACACAAAAGCATATGCAAGTAGCTTGCATACTCTTGTGCCAGTTACAGGCACGTGTACTCCGGCCTTTAAAGTCGACATGAGCTAATTTCTTACCTTCTGGCATTCGTAGCCTGCTTGCTTGTCTATGAACAATAGGCGTCACAAATCTGGTATCGTATCAATTGATCAATCAATTGACTTTGACCGCATTACCTAAAAACTAGTATCGCAAGGTTAAGCTTAATGAGACTGAGAAAATGTTGCATATTTTATAGTTTGGGGTCAGCAAATTTGTACAATTATATATACGTCATATCACCCAACCCGCAGTGGGCCCACGTGGTGGATTACGGCCCGTTCCCACTGCCAGAAGGGACAAATAACTACACGCTCTTGACTATTAGCCCACTTGTGTGCCCTTTGCGTTGCAGGGTCGTGGTAGCTCTTTCAAACAAGCTCGTAAACCTATATGTGAAGCACTGACGCCCTACCACGAGCTCTTGACGTCCTAAACTGAACTGTTAAACGGATGGAGCTATGTAGGGTGTATAGCTTCATCCCTCATTCTGGTTTGAACGCCTGACATTTGATTACCATATTAAGGCGTCTGAAGTTATTTTGCTAGAAGAATATGAACTGATCAAAGCAATTGTATGTTCACAAGAACTGCTTTTCGAGAATATAGTGACGTTATTCAATGCCGCTCAGTTTTTCATTGAGCATCACTATTATAACGAAGTTAATGCAATATTTTAAAAGGTATTTTATCTTTAACCTTGTGTCTTGATGTCGGCGTTAGGCAATAAGTCTCTACCCAACGCAAACCCACTGACGGTCACCCTTGACACCATTGGTCCATCAAACCCTCAGTTTTAATAAAATATTTCGGTTTCCTGTTTAGATCTGTAAATTTAATCCATAAAAGGAGAAACACTGTTCAAAAATATTTATATGTAATTCCCAAACATGAGCACTGAATATTGTAACTTTTTTCCTTTAAAATATTGAGCAGTAAATAATATTACTATTTTATAACCTAGTTTTCCTTTTAGTAAACAATCAGTGCATTAGCTAATAACTTTCATTAAATTCGCTAATAAGTAACAATTAGTAAATGTGCATGATAAAAGCACTTTAAAAGCGTATGAGTGAGTCCTTAAGGATTTATTACACTACACGTTATTCAGACAGTCTTAGTCTATGTATTTCTATGAATCTCATCGTTCTGTTTCATTCCTATAAACTCTTGCGTGACGCTACTTATAATACGACTGTCTGAATGACACGTAGTGTAAAAGGCCCTTTATGGTACCATACTCCCAGAGTTGCGGGATTGTTTAGCGCAAATGGTAAATGTAGGAACATAAGCCAGCAAAAGTCTGACATTCCCTCTCGCTTTACAAATATAGAGAAGTGATGACTTCCCACAAACAACTGGTTCCATACTCCCTAGCACAATGACATGCAGTACTTTTCTGCGCGCACGTTTAAAACCGTTATCGAGGCCCTAGAGTGAAAAAGATAAATGAAGGTGAATGAAGGAAAAACATGTTGGTCAATAATAGTCTGACACTTTTCATCAGAGCGGGTGAAATAATTCGATTATTTACCACTTAATAAAAAGGTATCCATACTCCTAAAACTCCTAATCCAATCAAATAGACGACTTTCAATATGATTGATAAGTTAAAGTTATAAAGACGTCACGCGACGTCTAGCCGATTATTTTGTAGGTCAGTCGTGCGTTAACTCGATGACTACACGTCAATTTACTCTTGAAATATTATCGGTGAGGTCTTCACCAGCAGGTCTAATGATAAGTCTGTATTGCCAGTGTAGTTGTATGTAAAATAAGATCTGGTATATGTCTGTATGGCACTGTGTTGCCAGGCGGATACGGTTGATATAATAATTAGTTGACATTATTGTTCTTGCTTCCTTCAAAATATTTTAAACGTTAGGTCTTCTGCCCACGGACGCTTAGCTTCATAGACGCGTGTTTGTCATTATACGCTTGGTGTACACCTGCGTAAAGTTTATATACAGAAAAAAAAAACTATGAAACTCTGTCTACGAATACGCGTCTATGAAGTTAGGCGTCCGTGGATAAGGCCTTAAGTTTTTTTTTCTGTATCTAACAAAATAAAAGTCACATGGGATATGGGATATATCCGCATTTTAACTTTCTAAGTAGCTCTCCGACGATACGTAATCGTAAAAAATTTCGCTTTTAGTATACACTTACCAGAAACCGGATCCGGATATAAACGATCTTGGCACAGAAATGATGAGTTTAAAATAGATATGCTTTAGAAAGGTCTCTTTACTAAAGGTAAAGCAGCTATTTTATACTTAATACGATAAAATATTCAAGTAAAAAGCGTAGGTACTGTTGTAAGACAATCATTATAGCATATTTATGCATATAAAAGGATAGAAAGGTCTATCCTTTTCTCATAATGTGTATGTGAGTACTTTCACTAAATAAGATATAACGTAATGACTCATACGTGTGGTCTCAAGCAGGATAGTTGGGCCTTTCTTTAGAATACACAGCCACAGAATTTCGTGCTGTCAATGCATGATGTATCATATTACGGTACTCAAAAGGTTAATGTAAACAAAAATATTTTTTTAAGGTTTGAATGTGTGTTTTTCACACATCATCATTCTAAAGAATCCTACTGATATACTAAATTGATTTTGATGAAACTTGGTACACGAGTAGATCATGTCCTGGAAAAGCACATAATATACTTTTATTCCGGAAGTATGTTCCCTTGAGATAGTTTTCTACTATCACATATAGTATTAAGTATAGAAAGTAAATATCCATCAACAAATGACTTGGAAACTTATTTGCGGTCTCTCACTGGAAAGTGTCGTCATTTAACCTAAATGAGATATTCGCCACCACAAATCATTTATATAAAGTTCTGAACTCTACTATATACCACTGGACAGGCTGTTCCATATGTTTGACAGTTAATTTTTGTGTCTAATTGAAGCGCCACGCGAGCGTCCAGGAAACTATTTCTGACTTATAATGCAAATGGCTGCAGAGAAGTATTACAGTACTCTGAAGTATTTTTGCATTTTGAACTAACTTCGTTCGAATTCCGTGTTATTCCTGCTTCACGAATTATATAAAACCTATGAAAAATAGGTCATGTGTATATGTGTAGTGGCGCGACATTCAACACTCGCTGCGGTCGACAGTGCCAAACGCAAAATGGCGAATATCAAACGGGCACAAAAGCACTTTGACGGCTGCCAGTCCAGTGTGGTAAATAGTAGAAGTCAGTGAAATGAAGTAAAGGGTCATATTATGATGTCACACACCGGAGCGGTGCCGCAATAGACAATTATTCTTGCAAGTACAACTTTAGAGTTCCAAAACTTTCTGATTTGTTGAGTGACATATTTTAAAGGTTCTTTCAAAGTTTTGTTATATTATTATTTTACTTCAATATTACATAAAAATTTAATTAAAAAAAAAAAATTGAATCTTCTTCATTATCTGAATTGTTGTATTACACCTTCATCAGTCTGCCATGACGCAAACGTTTGAAAAAAAATAAACGTCATACTTCATTTGACGACATATTCGTACATGAACTGTCAAATATCATATTTGACCATAAAACAAACCAAAATAATGATTGTATTCTGACTAGTGTAGTCTAAATTGACTTAGGTAATATGTCCAGAGCAATCCAGTATATGCTGAAATTTTTCGTTCATTCAGGCTTATTCAAGAAAACCAAGATGCGTTGGAAAATATACGTTGCTTTTATAGCACTCACGCTGGATTTGGATTTAAAGACGTTGCGACTCTACAAAGATGCGGCGGTAATTGCTGTTCACTACTAAGAGTCTCCACGAGAAGCCAGTCAAGACATACTGCTCATGGCTCTCTTTGTACCTCCTGTGATGGATTTTTTCATGATTACTTGATAAACAAGTAGGTCAATCTATGACCTCTCGCAGGATGATAGGAAGTAATAAATTCGAAAAGGCTAGTTCACAATGAAATTGAAAGATGTTGCTACTGGATGATTCATTATCAGTATAGCCGACCGTACGCCGAGGAACTTTTTTTTGTGTTGTGTTTACGTTAACGCGAACGAAACGTTTACCGCGTATGGTCTATGATTGGTTAAGAGCTTGGAGCAGGCCAATCGGAGCGCCGAACGACATAAACGTGACGATTTCGTTAACGTAAAACAAATTCTCTCTAGGCACTAACTTTCTATAAAATCAAGTACCTTGAAAGATTAATCTATTTTATTATGTCTTTTAGATTATAATAAAACCTAACAATATAATATAATCCACATAAAATACATATTCTCCAATAACTTGTGACATTGTTACGGCAGGTGGATCATATTAAGTTTAAGGCCAAATGCCGATGGTTTTTTGGGAAAAAAAAAGAAGAAGAACCTGAGGAGCCAATACAAGTGCCGACTAAGGCCGGTATTATAGAACCTAACTCAAGCATTGAGCACTAATTAAAGCTTTTTAAAAGCCTGTTGATTTGTTGTATTAAGTAATGCGGCAGGGTGCAGTAGAGATAATTTAGAATCGTTTACAAATTGTACACAATCCTACTATTAGCGCTGGCGGACTAAGGGGTAGGGGCACAAGAGAGGTGTGTGCCACTGGTCCCCAGTCCCAGAGGCCTTTAAATTTTACTTTTATAATTTTTTTCAAACTTGGTCAAAATAAGAGATATATAGTAGGAAACACCCCTACGTATGCAAACCCTAAAATAGGATCATACAGTTTTCTACTGCGCTCTTGTATCCTACATTATTTTAAGTACCAAACTTGTGTACATAGTTCAAGTAACTCATATGTGAATAAATATCTATAGTAAATTATTCCACAACTTTCACAGAACGCCATCTAGTCCCAAACTAAACAGAGCTTGTGCCATGAGTATTAAACAACTGATAAACATACTTATACATTAAATGCTCAAACGTTATGTTCTTCCGCTCTTGGTCCCTGACTGGCTTAGTCCGCCACTTAGTATTAGCTCCTTTACATTGGCCGAAATGCAAGCAGAGTGCATTTAGAAGAAAAATTATTTTATTGACACCCCAAAACTTTGCTTTGGAAGGTGATTTTACATATCTGGCAGATAAATCTAAAATATGCGACACAATGGTTTCATCTCGTCCAATGAATGAACTTTTCATTCGTATTTTAAATAAGTACTTATTTTACTCATTATACTTTATAGTATGTTATTAACATTTTAACCGCCTACTCGCGTTTATTCCTTCCTTGACTTCCGCCAAAGTCGCACATCCACGACCAAATACTCCAACACGTCAGCTCTTCTGTCATGAGATGGAGTACCCAGTCGCGAACACACGACCCTGGCGAATAGGACACGAAAACAATCGTCGGACCAGTCGAACGCAAGCGGATAAAGGGTTAAAAACTGTGCACCCTCTAAGATAATGCCTTTAGCAAATTCGGTCAATTCTGGAGTATCTTATTTAGTGATTGTTCCTAATTATTATCAATATACTGACGTGGTATAATTTTTGTTTCCAGTACCTGGATATTGGCGAGGATATGAATGTGCCCGATGACTTCACGCCAAGCGAGTTACAAACGGGCAAGTGGTGGCGCCATCTGTTAGCCGGGGGCATTGCTGGTGCTGTCAGTCGGACCTGCACAGCACCTTTAGATAGACTTAAAGTATTTCTACAGGTATGTACTAGTCTATGTAACTATCGTCTGAAACGACAACGGTACAGCCTGTACATAGGTTGCTACTACGACTCCGCCAAGCACTACAGTCTACTCTATTTTTGCCAACCAACCATAATTCGGCTCGGCGGCTCTATCAAACTTTTGCCAATTAAGATTGATCATATGGGCCGGAGCGTGGCCATTTTTTCACTAGATGGCGCTGAACTCAACATTTTAAGTTTGTTTTGTTTTTAGTGTATGGAAGCATTAATAAGTCAAGGAATTCCACTTTAATACTATTTCATAATAATATATTCTTTATAATATACTAGTCAAATTACTGCCTCTAAATCCACCTGACTGTTGTTTGTGCAATTCTGACTGTCCATGATTGTAACTATAACGCTATACATCACGCACCTAACACAAAAAATCTAATTTTGAATTGGTGTCTTTTCAGGTTAACCCTGTAAGAGAAAATATGAGGGGATGTTTAGCAAAAATGATTAGTGAAGGAGGTTTACGTGGTCTATGGAGAGGGAATGGCATAAATGTAATTAAAATAGCACCAGAATCGGCAATTAAGTTCGCCGCTTATGAACAAGTAAAAAGACTTATAAAAGGCGATATGAGAGCCAACCACCCATTAGAAATACACGAGCGGTTCGTGGCCGGCGCCACAGCCGGCGCGATCTCCCAGACTATGATCTATCCATTGGAGGTGTTAAAAACAAGATTAGCTTTAAGAAAGACTGGCCAGTACAGTGGGATACTGGATGCTGCAAAAAAGATATATTTAAGGGAGGGGTTGAAGTGTTTCTATAAAGGATACATTCCAAATATACTGGGCATAGTGCCGTATGCCGGAATCGACCTCGCGGTATACGAGACGCTCAAGAAGAAGTACATCTCGAAGTACCAGGCACACAACGAGCAGCCAGGCATGCTGATGCTGCTGGCGTGCGGCAGCACTTCGTGCACCCTGGGGCAGGTCTGCTCCTACCCTCTCGCGCTGGTGCGGACGCGGTTGCAAGCTCAAGGTAATTTAAAATTTATTATCATAGTAGTATAGATGATTATCGTGTCTAAAGAACCGCACGGTACAGTATTTTATTTTGAGGAATGCTTGCCAAATTAGGTCCGTAGATTAGTGACCCCCTTCATCGCTTCGGAAAGCATATTGAAATTCATTTGACAATCCTTATGATTAGTCAAAGCCAGGAAATCTGACACCAGTTTGGCTAGAGATATCGTGTTACTCAGTTATTGAGTTGTGATATCATTTAGATCATTTTTACGTTAGAAAAAATATTTACGTTAGAAAAAATATTCATCTTTTTAGCAAAAGAGGCGATAGACATAATTATGTTACAAGAAATAGGGACCAATTAGTTCAACCAGGTTTCAGACTGGCTAAAGTGGCCTCTTCTTTCATGGGGTACTGTTTGAAATGTTATAACAAAATACCTCCACAAATATTAGAACTCATTGAAACGAAATTTAAATCTTGTATTATACGCACACTATGCAGGCAAGCATATTATAAGTTGGAGGATTATATTCAAGATAAAAATGCTTGGCTCAATGCTGGTCCAGCTCCACTACCACCGGGGTGTACAAATTGATTAGTTTTGAAACTATTATTATTATTATTGTATTTAGTATTGTATAATGTAGAAGCATTTGTTTTCAAAGTTTGTAAATGTGAGTACCATGGAGCTATTTTATGGTTTTTAGGTTATTATTGGACTTGTTTGACATAAATGAGCATGGCAGTTGAGAGTTTGTCATGCTCACTCAAATGTCTCACTGATGGTGGCGCGTGTGTTGGATCATTCGGTTCCCTTTATAATGGTTGAGCTGAGTGGTGCTAATATTCGCGTCAGGTCCGTGAACGGGCGCTGTCAGTTGAGACTGGTCATCTCTTAGCTGCCAGTTGCTATTTTAATATCTATATTTAGTTTTTATTTTTAATTTATTGACATTGTTCTCACATGATAGCGACAAGAAACATGTAACAGAGATATTTGTAATTGCAAAACACGATTGAAAAGAGTGTCCATGGAGTTTCTTGCACATTCTTCTCCATAGAGATCTACGCTTTGGAATGTGCAATTAGCATCATTTTTTTTTCTGACAGACTGACTTCTTGACATTTCAAAAGTGCCTGTAAATGGTTTATTTGAAATAAATGCTTTGAATTTGAATTTGAATTTGAATTTGAGACATTAGGCAGTCGCTTGATCTAAAATACTAATATCCAGTTAAAAGTCGAAGCCGACCCTAATACACTAGAATCATTAGTTTGGGGGGTCTACCTTTCATAGCAGAATTTTTTATGTCATAATATTATTTTATGACATGAAAATAGTGTACACTCATTAGTCATACATTCAAAACTCATTATTTTATTAGTCAGAATCATCTTTAAGCATAAATTTCATATCCATAATAATTAAAAAGCAGAACCCAGAAAATTCGCAGTCAGAACCGTGTTTTGGCATATATTTTACATCGATAGTCATTAGTTGCGGTGGAAGTAATGTCAAAACGGTAACCTAAAGTTAATTACAAAACATTGTAAAAGCAAGTATAGCAAAGGTTATTAAGCCAAATAAAATTCTGCCTTGCTAAAAGTATGCCATTGTAAATTCGGACACGTAAACTCACACTTCTGCCATAAAATAGTTATGCAAAATAATTTTTATGCCTTAAAAATATTCAATTAAAGAAGATTATGCCAAGTGTGTTATGTCAAAAAAATCTCGGAGTATCAAGATTCTACCAAATAGAGGGAACCCTTAGTTAGGGATTGGGGTTTATAAATTTACAACCAAATTATACCAGTAAAGCCTGGACATCATTCTTGAGTTGTGCCTGTGGTTGTGGATCCGTCTCGAGAGTACCTACGACGTCACCACTTGAGTTTGTCTACATTTAATGTGTATATCACATCTGAATAATTGAGAAAAGACTAGATGGACATACAGAAGAGTAGTCTTGTCGAAAAGAAAGCTAAATATGTATAACGGACTAACATCTCGTCTAGGAGTCTATGAGGTACTAATTTCAAAAGAGCCCTAGTCCTATCACCTGCGTATAGTCTTTACTGACGAGACTCAGCAGAGAACAATCAAATTATCCTTAATGCGGCCGCACGCTAAGGATCAAGTACCGTTCAATCAATATTTGACATCAAAACATTGGATCGAATCATAGCCAATCAACGTTCAAGTACTGATTCGATTTGTATTGTTATGAACACATTAAAGTAAGGAGATCGGCATCTTTCTTAAGTGGGAAAATGAAAGGGTGTCTTCAAAAGTCAAAGTTTACGATAAATTAGATAGTAATACGATAAATGCAGATAGTTGGTTTTTGCAATAAGGGTAAGATACAGTGA
The DNA here is from genome assembly GCA_961205895.1 of Mythimna pallens. Classification (NCBI taxonomy): domain Eukaryota; kingdom Metazoa; phylum Arthropoda; class Insecta; order Lepidoptera; family Noctuidae; genus Mythimna; species Mythimna pallens. Next base: position 7,678,252 of record OY540824.1, read on the forward strand.
TTAACACAATTTAATACTTGTTACTGCACAATACGTATTTGATATTTCTGGGGTAGCCAAATTATTATTACATAATATAAAACATATCATTATAAAACATACTCCCCCCTCCGCGTCTATCTGTCTGAAATAAACTATAAAATAAACTAAAAAAACTACTAAGCGAAATTTCATGCAGTTTTCACCAATATTTCAAAGAATCCTAATACCGCAGCTGGGGCTGGTCGCAAGTTATAGATACATACGAGTATATTATGTTAAGCAGACTTGTACGCCAGCCTGAAATATCAAAACGGCATATCAAAAGGAAAATGGTTCAAAAATCACTTAGAACGCCCGACCTGATAACGTTATCACATGTCTATCTTCGCATTGATAACAGTGTTAGTTAGCATTTCCTTGTCCGCAGATTGTACATATATTAAAACGGTTTCCCATGTTATTATCTACGTGTGATAACAGTAACTACGCTTAAGGCCTACTGTCCGCGGACGCATAGCTTCATAGACGCGTATTCTTCATTATACGCTGGATGGATGGATGGGTTTTGTGATGACATCCTACCGAAGAAACTTGTTTCTTTTACCCAATAACTCTTGTCACTGTAAGGTGTAGACTTATACAGCTGTCGATGAGCGTCAAACGGAATATTTACAACAAGCTGTTGAAACATCAGTGAATGTAACAGAAAATTCTACCCGTGAGAACCTGTAATTAGCTCGAATGTCTCTTATACTATTGTTATAGCTGTTGGTTCTCCTATGATTAATTAAATAAATAAATAAAATGTAAAGCCAACTTCACCTGGTTGAAAAAACACGTGAAAGCCGTTGGTCTACCTAATATTAGTTAGTCACACCGCCATCATCTTACATATCTCCTAGTCTTGAACCAAACAAAGCAAACACAACTTGGCGAAACGGGGTTTTATAGAACGTCGGGTACTCAATCTGAGTGCGGTCCCCCTGTTCAAAACGTGAGTCACACGTTAGAGTGCCCCAAGTGCCCATACACCTGCACTTTGTAGGATTAAAGCGGGAACTACATTAGACTGAAGCACACAGTCTCTTCGCGTGGCGTGAATCTAATGTACCTGTACAAGTCTAGTTTCTCTGTCCTCACTCTAGTGTATGTTCTTGAACGTTTTTAACAGAACTATTTTATTGTTTCAGAAAAAGCAGCACATGGCGCGGAGGGCACTATGCGCGGTGTGTTCCGCGATATCGTTCAACGCGAGGGCGTGCGGGGCCTATACCGCGGTATCACGCCCAACTTCATCAAGGTGATCCCGGCCGTGTCCATCTCGTATGTGGTGTACGAGTACGCCAGCCGCTCGCTCGGCGTCAACATGACGTGATCACGGCGCGCGCCCCGCACTGTGACGTCACGCGGACGCTGGACCGCCCCAACGCTAGAGCTCAAACTCGCATCACATTCTAATTTAAGCATATTAGCAAATTGCATTTCGTTGTACATAGCTCTTGTGCATGTTAAGTCTTATTTATTCTACATACGTGACATATTCCAATTATTTTAATTGTTTTGAACGAATATTGTAATCGATTAAGCTTGTACTTGTGTAGCGGACCATTGGTAGCATTTGTTGGTAAATTGAGGTGAATAGAGTAAAATGATACACCGATTGAACGTCGGTTTCGTAACTGTGATTACAATAAATTATCATTTTTTTATTTTTTTTATTTTATTTATTTCTATTTATTTTCCTTACGCACTCTCTCTGATTAGACCGTTCATTTTGTTTGCAAATTTTAAGTGTATGTTATCGTATTATCGATCTAATTTGAAAGAGTGCAGTTTTCTCTGAAGAAAACTTTCTATTTTTCTATATGAAATAATAGAATATATAGAAGGTTTTTATTTTCATTTGAAATGGGTATGGAAGTATATTTTAGTTGAATGCGAGCAGCTACACTATAAACGAGGTAAGGAAAGAGCTGTGATTAGTATAAGCAACATGTATGGATTAGTTAAGGTGTAACAGTTACAGTAAAGGTTTTACGCCAACGATTATGTAGACTGCAGACACCCGAGTAATCACGGACTACCTATTGTAACTATAAGTGGCTCTAACAGTTTCCGCTCCAATCTTCTTAATTTTATTTTAAGTCACGAAGGCTCTCTAATTTATTTACATGTGCTTATTTTGTAGAATAATAGAAAATCTGCTATGTTGTTATAGAATGCAGTTCGTCTTGTCGCTAACAAATCCAAAACCTTTGTTATGATGTTTCTAACATTTTCATGTGTTTTGCATTTTTTTACGAGCAATTTTTCTATTGTGTATTGCTTTTTAAATATTTTGAAACACTTAATCTGGATATTTCAAATGTATTACAACTAAGAAAATTAACGCTTTGGAATTTTCAACTTTCAGAATATAACCTGATTCTAATCTCAATCAAAAGGGTAAAAAAAACAAACAAAAAAAAAAGTATAAACTTACACATTACTCAATTTTTTGTTTTCGTAGTAAGTCTTGTTAAATTATTTATATAGGTAGGTCTTTGAAATTGTCTATTGCCTTTCTAAATGTTTATCCCCTAGTACATAGAATTAAAAAAAAAACTAGTAAATTTTTCCTCTCTTAATATTGAGTGTTAGGTAGACTTTTCAAATTAATAAAATGTAGTCCAATATTATAGGATTAATATCGCCACCATTTGCCTATATATACACTGTCTAATAATAATATTTTGATGTCTGTGTTATATGTTACGGTCTTCATACAAAATGTCCATGAAAGCAATATTAGAACATTTTCAACGATCATTGCACGCTTTATATTAAAATCGTCCAGTACTCCAGTAGTTCCGATTTAACGATGCAGGTTGAAAATATAGCATCACAGGACATTTTGTATCGGTGCTGTATTTGGTGTTAACCTCCCTAAATATACACGCGATGGCTTCTCTATGACACTCATTGATTAAAAAAAAAACACAGTTTGACAAAGACAATTTTTCGAACGTACATGTCTTTGGACATTTTCAAATCGCCATGAATTTATCATGAGCGTTCCACTTTTGCTCCGGTTTACTCTTAACCCTTAAACCACTCGCGTCGGATTGGTATGTTTGCGACTGATCTGTCGTTTAGCACTTCAATCGCTAAGGTGACAGAAGACTGATAGAGTATTAGGTCGTGGATGTGCGACCCTGGCTGAATAAACGCTAGAGTGTTTGTCGGATATATACGACGGAGTTGGTTGAAGGGTTAAACATGTACGTCGTAAAAACGACTCTCCACCAGAGTGCCTAGTGCGAGTTTGTTTTACGTCGACACGTTTATAACGTTCGGCGCTCCGATTGGTCCGCTACAAGTTCTTAACCAATCAGAGAGTCAAACACGGTAAACGATTCGAAATGAGCGCACAGGATTCCTACCTTGATGTTTTAAAGATGGTCCTAGTGTACAAGGCAGACGGTGCTAAACAGAACGAATAGCACTATCCCGTTTACACAACGGAATCCCTTTGATAGTTAAGATACGCCATCGCGAGCTATTGTATTTTACCCATACTGCTATAATAACTATTTTACTAACTATTTATTATAAGTATGAAGGATATGTGCTTAATTATATAATGTTAATGTTTATTATACCGCATTGTGTGATTTGAAAGCGAGTCGGGAAAGATGTGATGTTTCCGTGTAACCAGCTGAAATCTATGGAATGTTTAAAGGGTAAATATCAACTTAAAAGTTTTGAAACTGAGCTGTTTTCACGCAATTGTTGTGATGTAATATAGCATGTATCCATGAATCAATGAACACTTTGGTTTGTTTCACATTCAAAAGAATGACATGGGAAGTAATAAAGCGGGGTTACTTTGGCCATGAGGAAAGTACAACTTTAACGCGAACTCATTAACCAATAGAAACACAGTTACTTATGTTCCTATTGGTTAAAAAGCTTGTGCTAAAGTTATACCCCAGGGCCAAAGTTACCCCACTTTACTCGGTATTGAAAGTTTCTTTGTGCTATGGAATACTCTTACCATGGCCTTGAATCTCGTATTAGTAAGGAAAATGGCCCAAATTGGGTAAAGCTTAAGTTCCAAAATGTCTGAAAAAAGCAATTAAATAAGAATAAGAGAAGAATGCATGATTAAAACCTTTTTTCTCAAACGTATGTTACTAACGCATCTACGAAAGCAAAAAACGCGTGATATTTTTATATGTTATTTCTCACAACTATATAACACGTCGTTATTACGCTAGGTGTTTAATTTGTTAAGAATGCAATATCATACATGTAGTGTGTATTGAATCTTAATGCAATTTTTGGTCATTTAGTTTTAGTTAGGGTAGGTAGAAACAAATTTCGTATTGTGCTTTTTAAGTAGTTTTGCTAGTTAACCTTTTTCCCTAATTAATTAATTATAGTTGTTGAGGATGTAAGTATTGTAAGACGTATTTATACTTAACCCTGTCTAAGCGTTGCCTTTTTGATGTCAAGCAATACTACTGTTTCATAAAAACAACTTACACGGGATGAGGCGAGCTTCGTGTGCAACAGCCAGCGTGGGCCAATAAGTAGGGGGCCTAAAATACCGATATTCGTAACACCTCATACAGAGAGAATGAAGTACCTTAACAAAGCATTTAATAAAATATTTTTATTAATAAATCTCAAGTCCATATTAATAAGAATATAGTAATTAGTAGTGTAATTAATAGTTGTCGTCGCAAAGCATATATTAAACGCAATGTAATATGCAATGTGTATCAGTAATTGTGCTTATATCTTATTTAACTAAAGAAAATCGTGAAACTAATTAAGTGGGAACTTGAGGTTCTCTTAAAATATTTCCGTGATCCTACCAAAAGTACTTATGCAAACGAAAACACATATGCATGCATACACAGTAATCAAATTAAGATATAAGCACTGTGCAATATAAACCAGTGTTCTTATTACTTATAATAACCTGTTATTAATACATAGAAAGGACTTAACATTATATCCGCAAGTACGCCTTATTCACAAATATTATATTCATTCTATATTACTGTGAAATATATGATTATTTTGTTGAAATATTTCAATAAATAATTATTGGCTGTTGATTGATATTTACCTGAATAAAAAAATAAAAATATACCGTTTGATTTAATTTTACGAACCTGATATTATAGAAATACGTGGGTGCTTTAGACCATAGACCTCTAGCACCATGGCTTTCAGTATATGTATTACAAAATACTCTGCTGTGACCACGGCACCAATGAGCTTGCACCATGATTGCATCACTGCTTACCATCAGGTGGGATCGCAGTCAAGCACTGGATTATATCAATTAAAAAAAAGGACGTATTGTACTAATACGTCCATGGCTTGCACAGTTACTGTCAGCCAAATTGGACATAAGGCGATATATAGCCTCCTTGTCGACAGGTCGTGGACATGCGAACCAGAATTGACCCCCACAGATCTAAACTGATCCAGGGTGAAAACAGTGACAGTAATGGAGTTTTTTCTCCATAGGAAACGATCACTACTCGTACGTTTAAAAATGCCCATGTAGGTCTATGCGAAATAAAAAGATTTTAAATTGACATTTTTTAAAATAAAATAAATAATTAGGACTCCAGCCGTACAAGGACTAGCCGGTATCTTCCCAGACCTACTCCAATGAGGAGAAAGCTCTTTGACACCATGGCTGCTGGAAATCTACCGAGCCTGAATAGAACACAGATATGTACCACCACTTGCGTGGCGCGAGGTCTTCATTTCCAAACTCGGAAAGACTGACAACTCATATCGCGCACAGACCCATAAGCCTAACATCCTTTCTGCTGAAAAACCTGGAGAGGCGCTGCGAGACATCGTGATGGACGAGGCCGCTACACAAACAGCAACACGCCTACTCCACAAGTAAATTAACAGAATCTGCACCACACAGTGTGGTGTCCAAAATAGAATGCGCAATACGGTTACGGTACAGTACGGTTTTCCGGTCCCCAAGATACAGGCGCTGTCTAGTTTGGGGACCACCGTATACTACACAATTGAAGCCCACAACTAGTTACAGACCTATTGATACATTAAGATTATTTAATTTAAGGTACCGTTTGTAACAATGATTCAATAAAAATTATTATTATAATACATCACAAGTGTTCCTTATTAGCTGTCTTTATCGGCATTGAGGGAACTTTCGACTAAATGACTTAATCATATTACTAAGTGTCAACACAGCCCTCGAGAGGCCTGGCGTCGACTCGAAGGCATTCACAAACATGCTCAACCTAAGAGCAATACAAGTCTCAATGATGAAGGTTACTTAACCGTAGGGTACGCCGACTACATAACAGTAATAGTAAAGGCGCTCACAAGAAAATGCATTGTGCAATCTTTTATTTCAGGCCTTGAAAATAAATAAGAATAGCGACTCGCCTGTGTAGCGATCACTTGGTAGTATGAAAACTGCACCCTCTGCCGCCCTGAAGACGATGTTGGGGCTGCCGCCACTGCATCTCATAGTGCTCTCCATTGCTCTTTGAAGGACTTAAAGCCATCTGATGAGGCCCATTGTGAGCGACCACGTTTCAGAGCCATTCCAAGAGATCTTATATTCTGTATAATTTTATTTGGAGCACAGTCAGCTATATTTAGATTTCATGTATTCTAGGATTATACTTAGATACTTTGACTAGGTACGTATTTTTACGTTCAAGTAAAAAAAAAAATGACTGCGTGTCGGACTCGCGCACAGAGGGTTCCGTACAAACTTACCTATAGAAAATATTTTAATTCCCGAATGTCGAGTCTCGAAGATTTTCCCGAATCGTAAAAAAAGTTTTTTTTTTGTGATATAGCAACAAATTTACTGTTTTTAGATTTATTCCTATATCTGTGCTATAAGACCTTGCTTTATGCCAAATTTCAGGACTCTGGGTCAACAGGAAATACCCTATGAATTTTGATTCTCTTGAGAGTGACGTAATATACGTTTTTTGACATAATCGGCCGTATCTTTTTCTTTCGTTAACTAGAAGTTTAATTTTTTCACAGCGTCAAGGGATCGTAGACCTGAGTATATGGTTTTAATTTCAACTCAATGTCTCCACGCGTTCCTAAGATTAAGGGTCTTGACAGACAGACGGACAACAAAGCGATCCTATAAGGGTTCCGTTGTATCTTTTTGAGGTACGGAACCCTAAAAAACAGTCAATGTATCGATCTCCGAACGCGTGGGGCCCCCGAATGCCCTGGGGCTCTCAGCAATTGCTACTTTTGCGACGTGGCTAATCCGCCACTGATAATACCGTGACGCTGCAGTGGATTAAAAGACAGTGGTTCACCGTGTAACTAAGCTGATGAGCTGAGTGAGAGTTAGTTGTGTGGTTGGCTACGAGAATACGCCAACAAACAAGCAGAAAAGTGACGGTCCTCGACACCGGGAGGGACTAAAGAAGCCCACTTAAATAGAACCCTAAAGGAAACTTTCTTCGACTTGACAGAGGTAGTCAGCGCCTCGGGGCGGGGACCATCACCGGACACTGGTCACTAAATAAACATTTCCACACTATGAGTATCACGGACTGTGTTTGTTGACCTAAAATTGAACAAAACCAAAACGGAATACTTGTTCTGCGATTTCGGCGGTCTCTCCAGTCAGCTCTTGCCAGAACGCCCATATTTTAATTAGTCTGTAGAAAATAGTTCTGAGAATTATTTGTCACGTTAACAAATAATAATAATTATTTTTATTTCTTTTTTAAACATATTTTATATATTTTTAAATATTTCTTAAAACAAACCGCCGCCGCGCCGGAGCAGGGTCGAACCTACTGGTTAGGGCTCCAGAGATAGGAATCTCCTCACAATCCAAGCCGTATTTGCTGCAAGTAGCTGCTACACAGATTTTAAAAAGGCTTTTGACAAGGTTGACCACGAAGTTCTTTTAAATAAAATGGCGTTTGATGGCATACGTGGAAATTTGCTTCGCTGGTTTGCTTCTTACATTAAAAACAGAACGCAAAAGGTTGTAGTGAATGGATTTCAGTCTGGATCTGTGCTCATAACCTCCGGTGTTCCACAAGGTTCAATCCTTGGACCCTTATTATTTATTATATATATAAATGATATATATTTTTTAATACCTACTGAATTTCTCCTATATGCTGATGATCTAAAGTTATATAAGACCATACAAACTGCTGATGATTGCCTTATGTTTCAAGAAGACTTAGATAGACTTGTAGGATATTGCCTTGATAATAAACTACATCTCAACTTCCCCAAGTGTAATGTTATAAATTTTACGAAAAACCGATCAGTCATTAATTTCACATATAGACTACATAACAGCAAGCTAACTAATGTACATATTGTAAAAGATCTTGGTATATGATTTGGTAACAAACTGTCATTAAATCAACATGTTGAAAATATTGTTAACAAATCATTCAAAATGTTTGGATTTGTCATGAGATCGTCTGCAGAGTTTAAACGGGTTTCTACTTACCTTTACCTAAATAAAACACTTGTGCGATCACAGCTTGAATATGCCGTCCCCATCTGGAATCCGTTGTATAGGAAGTACGTAGATGAGATCGAGAAGGTTCAGCGTAAGTTTCTACGTGCCATGCATTAGAAACAGGTGTTACAGGACTTGCTTATCTTACTCACAACTATTATCCAAATTCCAAAGTTCTTGGAAGCCTCTGTACTGTATGGTATTGTCCATGGTAGCTTTGACTGTATTAATCTTACATGTAGGTTATGCTATGCAGTCCCTCGCACTGTTAACAAGCGTAGCGTTCGTGCAGGTACCCTATTCTTTGTAAATAGCTGTCGAACTAACTCTGGTTTGCGCTGCCCTATGCGTCATATGGTGAATACTTATAATATTTTTTTTATATATATTGATATTTTTACATGATCGAAATTAAAATTTAAACGTTTTGTCATGAAACTTTTATTTAATGATAATTTATAATTTGGTATATAATATTATGTTACACTTGTTTTGATTATTTTAATACATTCTTTTTTTTATTTTTTTATAAGTCAACTGTTAATTTTAGTAAATAATGAAAACCAGCTGCCTAACGAGAGCCTTCTTAGATGTTGTTCAAGGCTCTTGGCTATTAAGCCATTGGCCGTTACGACTATCGGCACAATGATTGCTCTATCCACTTCCCACATGTCGACAACCTCGCGAGCTAAGTCAAGATACTTAGTTTGCTTATCTTTCTCAGCTTTCACGAGGTTCTCGTCATGAGGGACCGCTATATCAACAATCATTGTGCGACGCTCTAGTCGATCTATCACCACTATATCAGGTTTATTGGCAACAATAGTCCTGTCAGTGATGATAAATCGATCCCAATATAATGTGATTGTCAAGAACTGGGTCGGGCACATACCTATAATACGGTACTTCTGATTCCACAAGATTGTATTTAAGAGCAAGTTGCTGGTGGATAATCCTGGCTACGAGGTTGTGTCTATGCAAATAGTCTCTGTTAGCTAGATGAGAACACCCAGGCGCATAGGTAGGTGGCATGCCCGACAGATGTCAACCGTACCGTCCTTCACAATGTATTTGCGGTAGTTGTTCGTCATCATAACTTCGTCCATAATCGCAAAGACAAAACCTTCGGTTTCCCCGAAGACGTCACCGAAACGCAGTCAAGATACGGACGCTAACAGGTCTACATCGGGTCCATGTAAGGCCCGGTAAAAGCGTCCGTGAAGCTCCTTGCTCTGCCATACTTCCCTGCGGTCATTAGTATCCAGTACTATAGGTTTGCACCAGTTCTCGTTGGCCAAGGAAAGCGGAGTGAGGTCCTTGTCCACCGCTGCCACATCTCGGTGCATACCCACGTCGGTTTTTAGGAAGTATTCCCTGAGACTGCATACCTCGCGGTTGTGCTGGGTCTTAGCATTTAAGAAGCCACGACCTCCGCACTTCCGCGGGATATACAGTCTCATCACCGATGACCGTGGGTGATGCATCCGATTTGCGGTAAGTAGTGTACGGACCCTCCTGTCTAGGGCGTCAAGTTCTGTCTGAGTCCATTTGAGTATGCCGAAAGAATACATCAATACCGGCATGACCCAACCGTTGAAAGCGCACACCTTGTTTCCGCCTGATAAAAGACTATTCAGTGCTTTATTCAGGCGGCCAAAGAAGAACTCCTTCAACGATTGTTTCACGTCCTCAGTATTGATGCCTAACGATTCCGACATACCCAAATACTTGTAAGTTTCGGTTGAACGGAGGGATTTCTCACGGATTCCATAATCTCACCTCTCTTTACATGTATGACTGCACATTTGTCCACACCAAATTCCATCCTGATGGCACTACTGAAGGTATCAGTTACCTTCAGTAGCTCCATCTGTTGGGGGCAAAGAGTTTCAGATCATCCATGTAAAGAAGGTGAGATATGGCCTGACCGCCTCTTTTCAACCGGTAACCTAAGTCAGTACCCTCCAGCAGTGTGCTGAGAGGGTTCAAGGCTAGGCAAAACCACAGTGGACACAGACTGTCACCCTGCAATATGCCACGCTCAATCCTTATCGGTTCGCTGTTCTCCCGAATCTGTCGACATCCCGGATAGTGAAGGACTGTTCTCCACTGCCCCATACATGACATCAGGAAGGTGCGCAGAGTTGCATCAACTTTATACAGTTCTAGCACCCTCATGAGCCATGTATGAGGAACAGAGTCATAGGCCTTCTTATAATCTATCCAACATGCCGACAGATTCTTTCGAGAACGTCGAACCTGTTGGCTAATGGCCATATCGATGAGGAGCAGCTCCTTAGTACCGCGGGACCCGTTCCTACATACATTCTGAGAGGCAGACATGATAGAGTTGGTCTCAATATGACTATTAATTTTAGCTCTCAGAATGGATGTAACAACTTTATAGACCGTCGGCAAACACGTGATCGGTCTATAATTTTTGGGTTCCGCAGTACTACCTGATTTATGGACCGAATGGGTTATTCCTGTCGTTAGAAACTGGGGCAGCGACCCTGACTCTAAGGCAGACTGTAAACTGAGATGCCAAGCGAGCGTGCGACCTTTGAAACCATTTAAGCCAGAAAGTGTGCAGCCCATCCGGCCCAGGAGATTACCAGTTAGGCAGTGGACGGACTGCACGGGCTACATCTTGGGGGCTGATGGTAATTCCCCCCATTTCTGATAAAAGATCGCATGCGCGCTCGACCTCTCGAATCCAGTCACCCTCGGTATGACTGACAGGCGCCGACCAAATGCTGCGCCAAAATGAACACATGGCGTCATCATCCGGCAGGCGCGTATCAGTCACACCTTGGTCCGGTCGCTCCCAATCCCTGTAAACCCACCTTTCGTTGCTTTGGAATGTACGATTCTGAGTGTACCGCTCCTGCGCTCGAGAATGCCCACCTCACAAAGCGCATCACCCTGGGGCGAGTGTTGCCCTCCCTGAAGCAAATAAGCTTACCGATGAGTGCTCAAGCCTCACCGATACGGGCTCTATCCTGCACTGCCAAGCTGGTACAGCTGGTCGTGTAGCTCTATCACAATTGGGAAATTTAACATCTACACGACATGCCGCTACAGCCGCACAGTACAAGATCGAGTGGGTATCAGTGAGGTCTTTGCTGCTATCAAACAATTTGATAGCTGCGAATCTAGAGCACACACCAAAGCCCTATTTCTCTTGTGCATGGGCAAACGAGGTAGACGAGGTCTAAGCTCCGGCGGTGTGGTACGGTACTCCCGAAATGCGTCCTCCAAAGCTCAATCGATCATTGCATTGGGTACTCACAGATATAGCCGCGTCATCATCGGCGCCACCAACGTGGTCGGGTCGCGGTGAAGCAGTGGGTTGACTTTGCACCGCGGCCGGTGGTGTAGCAGGTGAAACACGGCTACTCTGTGATTCCAGGCGCAGTCTATCAAGTACGGCGTCATCCAACATACGATTACGCTGAATGACCCGCACCTGATCCGATAGTCGTTGGACCGAAACGTTGACAGCTGGCTCAAGCATCTGAAACAGAGAGAGCATCCGACCACGATACGCAGTCAGGTTAATTCCCTCCTCTGTAGCCCCAAAGTATGAGCGCATGACGTTTTCATTAATGGATGATGTCCATCGCATGCGCTGCACACTTCCACCGACAGCGGGGACCCTATCAGAGGCCGGCGGGCCTCGAGGTCCCAAGGTGGCCGGAGGTCGGTCTCTTCCCCGTCGACGCGCTGGCGGCGAGAAGTATTCGTCGCTCGAGCTCGACGCAACTGCAGCGACCGGAATCTCTGGACTCACGGTTGGTGCTGGTCCCGGCGGCTGCGAGGCAGAGCTGAGCGACGAACCCAAAGATGATGGGTGTGTGTGGAGTTTTTGTGCTCGGCTTCTTGTCAGCATTCTTCCTTTTCAATTCATCGCCATGTCATTTAGGTTTGCATATTTATTTTCTTGGAGATATTATATCATGGGTGGTGATGTGATGTTTTTTTTTTTCCTGCTTGTTATTTGGTAATTGTACATAATTATTGCGTATTGATGAATAAAATTAAATTTAAAATTTTGGCGAGAAAATATTTGCTGTCAGTCAGTTTGACAGCCGAGCCACAGATTATGATTATGATCATTATTATCTTTATTTATTTTTTATACATATTTTGTACATTTTTAAATATTTTTCAAAACACATATAAAAAAAAAACATTTAAAAATATAAAAAATAGCAGTCCGCCGGTGTCAGGACAGGGTCCAAGCTACCGGTGGTTAGGGCTCCAGAGACAGGAACCTCCTCACAATGCGAGCCGTAACGAGGAGTACTGCCTTCTGTATCAGGCCCTTGATCCAACCGTGCAACGACAGTTTCGACAGGTGGTCGTCGAAGCTTTTGGCTATAAGACCATTATTATTATTAAGATTTTCTTTTGTATGCTTTTACTTTTAATGTAAAAAAATAATAATAATGTAGGTATACTATAAATGTATACTTGTCCTGAGTGCACGGTCAGTGACAGTTGACCGCCGTCGCGTCGGTTGAACGAGGTGGTCTGGTATAGGTATTTCAATTAATGAACTAGCCAAATGCTGTCTTCATCCAGCAGCATAAAAGGAGAGACATGACTTTTACGCTGCTACCTATTTTTTTCCTGCGGTTAGCTTACCCCCAATGATCAATAGCGATAACTAGGTACTTTTGCTGTATTCAAAGAAATAAAATTGTATTGTATTGTAGTGGCTACACAGTAGCGCCGTCTATGATTTGTTATTGTAAACTTGTAGACTTGTGCTACAAATATGGACACAAAGGTGTCGCTACACTTCAAACACTAAAATTCCTGTGGTACTTTCACTAATTTTTCGGTTTAGTTGTTTGTTTCGTTACGTCACTGACAACGTTATTAGTCACACAGACATTATGTCACTTATTAATTAATTTGTCATTGTTCTCATTCAATCAGTGTGAATCAAACGGATCCCTCGGGGCCTATTACACTACTCGATATTCAGACAGTCTTAGTCTATGTAACGTCACACAAGAAAAAGAGCAATTGACGAAAATGTCGTGTAAAGGAATGAAACAGAGCGATGAGATACATAGATAAACATAGACTAAAGGGCCTATTACACTACTCGATATTCAGACAGTCTTAGTCGATGTCGCGTAGTAATAATGGGGCCTATTACACTACTCGATATTCAGACCGTCTTAGTCGATGTCGCCTAGTGTAATAAGGGTCTTACTCGGAACAAAAAATAAGACTGACAGTCTGAATATCGAGTAGTTCGAGGGATCCGTTTGATTCTATTGCTCAGTAAACTTTTTTTTTTGTGGCGCAATCTTTATTTCCCAAGAGCAGTCAATATCCGTAGACTTATAATTCACGACCGGGCAAACAAATACCCTTCTAATTTATTTTTAGATGTAGTACATAATACTATTTCCATAAAACAGTCTTGTCCAAAGATCTTGTACACCGTAGCCTACGGGGACTAACACCATACTGAGACTAAAAGGGCCTATTACAACATTCGATATTCAGACAGTTTTAGTCTATGTAGCATTACACAAGAATAAGAGCAACTTACGCTAATGTCGTGTAAAGGAATGAAACAGAACGATTAGATACATATAAAAACATAGACTAACCATAGATTATACACTTAAACTAAAGGGCCTTTTACACTACGCGACATCGACTAAGACTGTCTGAATATCTTGTAGTGTAATAGGCCCTTAAGACTGTCTGAATATCGAGTGGTGTAATAGGCGCTTAACAAATAAAGGGTCTATTACACTACTCGATATTCAGACAATCTTAGTCGATGTCGCGTAGTGTAATAAAATAAGGGTTAGACCGGTCTTACTCGACGACAGTCGCGTAGTGTAATAGGCCCTTTAGACTCTGACTAGTGATGTGCTGAGTCGCTGTTTTAGTGGATCGAGTCAACTCGAGTCAGGTTATCCTAAACCTAAACTACATGCTGTCTGAAGTTTTCCTTTTTGTTCTTAAAAGTATCAATAACGGATTCTTTTGGTTTTGAATTTCTAGACTACACTTCTGGACTCGAGTCCTAGACTCGAATCCTGGACTCGAGTCCTGGTCTCGAATCTTGGACTCGTAACCTGGACTCGAGTCCTGGGATCGAGTCTAGCGTACTTGGGTCCTGGAATCAAGTCTTGCGTACTCGAATCAAAATAAATTTGTACTCGAGTCAGCGAGTCCTCAGCAGAAATCGAGTCTGACTTGAATCAAGCCGTACTCGGCACATCACTAACTCTGACGTCTGAATATCGTGTGCTGAATATCGCGTAGTGTAATAGTCCCATAAATAAAAAATTCTTGGTCTTGTCTCTGACTGACATTTGTAGATCTGTGAATTTTCAAATGTCTTTCTTTTTAATTCAGCACGTGTAGACGCTGACGACTTGCTTATCATCCCATAAAAGTAATTTAGGTAATATTATTTATTCCATTAAAACACGTGAACAAAGTAAAGTGATTGTTTGGAAGGTTATTTCTTAAGTGTCGTGGGATTTATTGCAGCGTCCTACTTTATAGATTAACGAAATCAAAAGTTGGTACGTACTGCTACATTTTTTGTGTTCGTGTAATAAAAAATTGGCGTTGAATAGGTAGCCAGAATGCCGTCTGACGCAAAGAAAAGGGCCCAACAAAAGAAGAAAGAGCAGGCAGGCAGCAGGAACAAGAAGCCTGTGGCAAGAGTGAACAATGATGAGAATGGATCTGCTACCAACGGCAAGGAGGAACGGGAGCTTACCGCAGAAGGTAAATAGCATCGTGAAATTTGATATTTCAATATTTTCCGGCTGTAGGTACTTTATATGAATATTTATGTACGAGTGGATAGAATGTTGTTAACTTGTTTGTACCCATGTGTCACCTGTTCTTTGTTGTTGGAACTTACTAGCACTGAACTTTATTATGATCTGGCAGAAATTAGGGTATAATTAGGAAGCACATGGCATACTAATTTGCATATACATGGTTGCCCCTAATTGTTCAACATATTAATTGATCTGTATCTTCTTATTTTTAAGATTACTGGAAAATAATTTCAGTGTTTAGGTTACTTAGAAACGACATCTTGGCCGACGTTCGAAACACTTAGAAACTCAATGAAATATGCAAATTGATTATGCTTTTCCTGATTTCTTGAAATATTTATTTTTATGAAGGTTTATTTTTGAGAAATATTATTATTTCCTGAAAGTGTCTCTACAGGGAGCTCAGTATTATATTAGTCAGTTCAGGGTGGCAGTACCTGCTGATCTAAATGTTAAAAGTGTGTTAAACTAAGTAGTTAAAATCACACTAATAATATTAGGTATAAAGGCTAAAGGGGAATGCCCATTAAATACCTGAAAGAGACATTAAATACTGATGATCTTTTTTTCTTGTATTCTATTTAGATTTAAAATAATTAGTTAAATAATTCTCATGTCATTATTTTTACATGTATTTTACAATAATCTCATCAAACATAGGAATTTTAAATTAATCCTTAGCAAAAAGTGAAAAAAATCAGTGCACAATCATCATTAATTTCATAAAATTCAGCCTATTATTTTTATGGATCTAATTCATTAAAATCAAATATTTAAGTATAGAAAACATATTGTAGACTCTTCACTAAGAAAGAATCGTTAACTACGATTTTTTACGACTTTTATGACAACAGAAACTACAATTTTTTATAGGTTTTTATTTTCCTTCTGGACATGGAACATGGACTTTCAAATGATGTCTCCTAAACAATGACTTGGCTCTTTGTACATGAACTACAAACTTAGTGAGAAAATATTAAAACTGGCTTCTGGCTACATAATGTTTTGATAATTGTTGTTGAAATTGTAATTGATTTAAAATAAAATGTGGCATAAATATCTTATTTTGGTACATTCATGCATTTTCGTATAGCTCATGGGCATTTCCCTTTGTTTCTAAGTTTGTGCACTTACAAACAGCTGCATGAATTTTGTTTTAAAGTTTACTGTAGGTAATATAAGAAGCTAGTTAAATATAGTTTTTTATTTTACTAACTGGTACATTCTGAGTGCCTTTCTATTTTTACAAGTTTTTTATTTTTATTTTAACCATTCTCAATTCAACTGAATGTTGTTTTATTTACTTTTTTTTTACATTTCATTGTACATAGTAATTTAGTGTTATCAAGTAATCATTGCTATTTTAAATATAAGAACGCCGAGTTTATGCATTAGTGAAATAGTATAAAAATATTGTGGCCTAAAACATTGTGCGCATTGAATTTTTAATTCAAAATTGATTTAGTGCTAAAAGTATTCAAGTAACATATCAGATGGTAAATACAATATTTATGATTTCTGTGATGATTTGATTGCAGTCAAAGATGTTTCCAAAGTATAACTGGAACACCTTTGTTCATAACAAACATGGTTTAATATTCAAGTCTTTGTAAGACTGTCAATTAAAAACTCTGCTGAAATATTCAATAAGACTTAATCACCACCCAAACCTCCTGGCTAGGGAACTGATGAGCATAAAACTAAATTATACCTTCAAAAGTATGAAAAGACGTGCTCCTCAAGACCTGATTGCATGAGGAGCTAGCATTGATTTAGACATATCATTGGATACTGTGCTATACACACCCATTATTTGAAATGTTTAAAATCCAGCTCAGTGTCGAAGAGACAGACCACAGGTCAAATGACAACATAAAAAAAATTATAGCAGAACCTTTAGAAATGTTTAACCTGCTTGGACTCTCAGTCTTAAATGTTAGTAAGTTATGTTCAAGCGAAATTGTAACCTAGGGCACCATGCAAATATTTGCACTCACTAATATTCGCACAATTGTATTCGCAAGAAACATGCGAATGTTTGGCAAATGTTTTTGGCAAACAAAAAGGAAATAATATATTGATTGAATGGAATAATGGATATAGAATGACATTACAACTGATATGATTTTATATTTACTTTATTTTTCTTATACACAACCGGAATTTCACATTTTCAGTGTCACAAATTGTAATCTCAAATCATAACATGTCTTTATGAATGAACTTTTAACAACTTATGATCTTACAGTGCTGTCTTTTTTAACCCATAGGTTGACTGGTAGTGAATGACTTGTTGCATTAAGTCCGCCTATGTACCACTACTGTACATGAAGTTTAAATAAATAAATAAACTTAATTTGATTAGCTTAGTTCAAACAGTCTGTAATGGCTCTGCTATGTTCGGTTTAACTTAGTCAACTCGAAACGTCAACCTCTATGAAATATTGCGCGCACTTTGTTTGGAAGTCAACATTCGCATTCGCGAATACTGAATTTGAATATACGCGAATGTGAGAAATCTAACAATCGTTACATCACTGTGACCATTTAGTCATCATTGTCACTGTGAGTAAAACTGATTCAGCACAATTCAAAAGATCAATTGTTATTTAAACACTTCAAATCTAAGTTGCACTAACCCTTCAGATTCAAGAAGTATCCTTCAGATCCACGACAATGACCTATGGTAATAGTTTTGCAACATTGTATAAGCAATGCTTTTCGAGTCACCATAATTATCTGGCAGCTGCACTTAAAAACCAGAAGTTACTCAAAATGACTAAAAAGTAAAGACAACATAGTCCAATTGCTAAAGGAGATTTAGCAAATGATTGAATAGTTGACTCACTGAAGTCTTCCCGCTACAAATTTAAACTCTGTGCCTCAGCCCTGCATTCAAATTTGAAGTTGGAGTTAACTCTAATGACGCCATTAGAGTAGATACTCAACACTCGCATTTTCGAACGCGAACGTAGATTTCAACTGTCAATGCCAAGCAAGTGTCATTTATGGTCGCTTACACCAACCTAGGGTAGCTACTAGAGTTATAAAAGAATACCCTGGGTTGCAACTCGAAGCATTTTTGAAGGGTTAGAGTACCCCTTCTCTGGTTATTTTTTAATGCAGAGCTGAAAGTATGTGAAGCTGTTGGTTGTAGTCCTGGCTGTCGTTTGTAGATCTTTGACAGTCATTATGGATAGTTGAAATTCAGGAAATCTGACACCAATCTTGCCAAGGGGTATTGTATTTTTTTATTTTAATAAGTACAGTGACAGACTACAGATTAAGACAATCAGCACAGTTAAAAATAACATACCAGTACATCAATCTGAAGTCCAAGTATTACCCAGTTACTCATTTGTGGAGGTGAGATAGGCAGTCACTCCATGTGAAATACTCTAGTCCAGCTGTTGTGGAAAAGGCGGGGTCTAGCATTTGATGACCTTGTTAGTTTTTTGCTCTGGATCTGGATCGTCTTTCGACTTTCGATCGATCTTTGTGGTGTAACCACAAAGGCAAGCCACAAATCGGTTTCTTCGCAAGTTTTTAAGAACTTTACCATCAGGTGGGATCGCAGTCAAGCACTGGTTTATATAATTAAAAATAAAAGGTATGCCATGCACAGTAGTTTGTCCCACAGGGAGCTTTTCTGGCTTAATATTGTCGGTGAGGGGCATTTTTAATGGATTGTGTGAAGAGTGATATGAAAGAAAAGGAAGTTAGTGAAAGCATGATGAGGGACAAGGCAGAATGGAAGAAAAAAACATATTGCGCCGAGCTCAAATAACACGGAACAAGGGCATGAAGATGATGATGATGATGACGTCATAATTTTTGATAAATCAATTTATATACATCATATAAAGGAACACACACATTAATATAAAAGAAAACATGCACAACAGCAAGTAATAATATGTAATTATTTGTCTTGTGTTATGGTGCTTAATTTTTTTTTTGTTCATTTTTATAATTTAATTATATTAATATTCCACAACTTTATAGCACATTGTCAAATATTACGTTTTAATTAAAACCGTATAAGAACTACGCGTCGGCGTTGATGCGTAACGCGTAACCTCGTGTAAGTTCTAGCTTTATCCTACTGCACTCACTGACTCAGCATACACATAGAATTTCAATTTGTGGGCACGCGCGAGGGAGAGCCTTCACGCCCCAGCCGCCGGGTTCCCGATCCCGATTTCCGGCCACCGTAGGCGCGGGCTTGCAGACGGCGAGCAATGGGTAGCTCGCCGTCCGACCGTCCGGACCGAGTTGAAGTCGTCGACGGCGCGTACCGTTCCACGCGCGCCTTAAGGAGATGTCAGCAAACCGTAGCGTCCCAGCAGGGTTGAAGCCGAAGCCTACTGGGGCCAAGGGTCTGCTTCTCAAAAGGAAGACGCGGCCCTGGTATGAAAGACAACGAAGGAACAGGAGTGGGCGTTTGGTCAGTAAAAGTCTGACACTATCTCTCGCTCCGCCCAAGAGCGGGGGATGTCATTGGATAATTTTCCTACCTACAAAAAAAGGTATCGGTCCTAAAAGTAGAACTACACTGCGCACACGTGTGTCACGTACGACGATTTGGGCGTGTCGGTCTCCATACATTAAAACCTGCATACATGATTTCTTGTAGAGCTACACTTGTTTCACGCCACGCGACGTCGTTGCTCGCACAAATGAAGCGTGTTACACTTGTGCGTCGGTCTAATGTAGTTCTAACTTAACAGGCCCCGTCAGTCATGCTGTTTCTTTGAAGCGCTACCGTTCTACCCGGACGGCAAACTGCCTATTACTCGCCGTCCGGCAACATATTTTAGAAACATTCATAATTAACGTAATTGTTAAAAAGCGTATGAGCACTCGGACCCCACGGCAAAAGAGTTTCAACCCCAAACGGCTCAAAAATATGGTGGCTAGGTTTTACAACTATTGTATGCACACATTATACAACTTTGGAAGTGTATCTCGCGCAAACTATTCAGTTTAAAAAAAAAAAATATTAGAAACCTCAATATCATTTTTGAAGACCTATCCATAAATACCTCACACTTACGAGTTTTACGAAAAAAAAAAATTTACAGTTTCAGTTCTAAGTATATCAATACTTAGAACAGAACAAATACCACCAATTTCAACGAGAGACCAAGCTTATACCCTATTTATCCTGAGTTGTCCCGACAACAACTCAGGAAAATCTTAACAGCGCGATGTAGCCCAAAGTACAGCGCCCACATGAGAATTAAACAGTAATACTGTTTGCACCTCATAATCTATAGGTGAGCTGTGAAACAACACGACAGATGCATGATGCCGACATTTTAATTCCATACAATCTTAGTTCATTATGCGGCTGTTGCTCATCTGTTTCTCGGGGCTACACCGTTTATTCTACATCGCTTACCTAAAACGGACAAACAGCCAATGTAAATTCTGTTAGTCTCGTTTGGCCTACTTACTTTAGACTTTTGATTATCATAGAAATCCTACATCAATGATGTGGCCAAACGAGGATCGACATATCATCAAAGTATAACGTTTAAAACTATCTGGTCAGTTTAACTTGGCCGTATTGTGAAGTGATCAATTTCTATTATCTGGCGACAACTTATATATGGAAGATAGATAGTAGCATAGTCAAACTTATATTATTCCGACTGCTGGGACTCAGGCTTTCTCTCTGTGTGAGGGAACGGACCATAATCACCACGGTGGCCCAGTGCATGACGGATAGCGCTAAAGAATTTGTTTCAATCAAGCTAAAAAGAATTTTGAATTTGAAAGATCGAAGCAGTTTACACCAATTTTCACATTGACTGTTGAACTCTACGTTCGCGTTTAAAAAGGCGAGACTAGAGTATCTACTCTGATGATGTTATTAGAGTTCTTGAAGCTCAAATTTGAATGCAGGGCAGAGCGGGATAAGGTTTTTAGCTTCACGCACAGCGTCCTGTCCCTCGCCCTCTTTTTGCGATCGACACTCTTTTAGACACGCACCATGACTGTGATGTGTTTGCGGACGAATGGAAGACGATCATGACAGTATGTTGGAGTTCTGTGTGATGAGTGTGTCAATTTTGTGAATATATTTTTTAACTAATATAATTGGCACAAAGCCGTTTTGTTAAAATAAAACAAATAAACGAATGCCCACTGTCCTGCCTTCAAAAATGAGATAAGAGTTAACTCTAATGACGTCATCGGGTATCTACCCGAGCTAGTTTAGACTATCTACTCTAAGCTCGCATTTTTGAACGCAAACGTAGAGTTCTACTGTCAATGCCAAGCAACTGTCATTACACCAACCTACCCTGCTCGGAGTTAGAGTTAGTTGGGTTAACTCTAGGGTAGTTACTCGAGTTATAAAAGAACGACTCTGGGTTGCAACTCGAAGCTACTCTGGTTATTTTTGAACGCAGCCTTGAATCCGTCAAGCTGCAAGAATTATGAGTTGAATTTAATACGCATTGAATATGAACAATGAATTAGGTGGACAAAAAAATACAGAGACAATCAGACAGTTGCTTACAGATTGCTGCATTGAATGTAAACATTTCCACACTAGTATGAAATACTAAAGCTAATTTCTTTTTTACAGAGGCACTATGTCTCAAGCTCGAAGAGGAGGCCAAGATGAACTCGGAAGCCAGATCGTGTACTGGTTCCCTTGCCGTGCACCCGAGGTCGAGAGACATCAAGATTGCGAACTTCTCCATCACATTCTACGGGAGTGAACTGCTTCAGGATACACTTCTCGAGTTGAATTGCGGCCGAAGATACGGCCTCGTGGGGTTAAATGGATGTGGTATGTATTATCACTCTAATATTATTATAAACGCGAAAGTTTGTATTTACAGTAGAATCTCACTAATCTGGCACTTCAATAGACCGACACGTCCAATAATCCGGTATCCTCCGCCCGCACCTCTCTCGCCCCTACTTACGCCACGCACAGCGTATGCGCACTGTCGTCGTCGAGCAGTCAAACCTCAAAACAGTATTTTTTTCTGTAAGATCCAATAATCCGGCACTCTGGCTTTTAGTAGTGCCGGATTAGTGAGATTCTTCTGTATTATGTGTGCGTGTGTGTATATTTGTTTGTCCTAAACGGTAAAACCGCTGAATTTATTCGAATGAAATTTGGCGCACGCGTAGGCTATGATCAGGAATAGCATAAAATATACTTTTTATCACGGGAGAACCTATTTTCCCGCTGGCAGAACCCTGTTATTTATTTAATATTTTCTCTGAAGGGTTTTTATTGACATCAAACAGGTTCCAAGATACTGATCATGTTGAATTGATATCAAGAAAAAAAAATAGGCTGTAAAGCCTCAGATACATTAGAGGACAAAGTGTCCACCAACATGACGCACAACACTCAATCTACGTGACCCAGCAACGTAGCCCAGTGTCCCGAAACTTACACACTGTGCAAACCTACCACTGTGTTGTCTCTTTTAACCCAAAAGTTGACTGGTAGAGAATGTCTTGTTGCATTAAGTACGCCTGTGTACCACTACTGTACATGGAGTTTAAATAAATAAACGTTCCCCTAATATTTTACGATTCATTCTCGTGACTCAAAACATGTAGTCGGACAATTTGATAATGTTGCGTATCATGTTGGGGGACATTCTGTCCCGTAGTGTATCTGTGACTTTAGCAGAAATAGTCATGTGTAAAGACCATGCTTAGCTGTAGCTTGAAGTGATGATGACATAATAATGTCTCCTCTACCTATCGAAAAATTATGCTGGCGAAATTTAAATGTTGGCAGGCTTACTTTGTAAAATCTAATCGAAATATGTAAGCGTTGCAGCCAAGCGAAAGTACCTTCTGTGTCGACGGTAGTAAAATGTTATTTGTTAGTTTAATTAAATTCTTCCACACGCCAAAAAAACTCTCGTATCTAGGTCGAAATACCTTTTATATAATACCTACTTCCGAGAGCTATTTGGGACGTGTAGAAACTGGTATATTCACATATCGGTCAGAATCGTGTGCCTAGGAAAATTACTACAAAGTCAGGATGACCCTAGAACACAATGGGCAACAGAAGGAACACAAGTGGGGTTTAGTCAGTAAAAGTTTGACACGCCCTTTCACTCCACCCAGAGCAGGAGTTATTTTACATTATACACCGTGACAATGTGAAATATGCATGCAATTTTCCTATTTTCTAAATTACACAAATTTTAGTTTTATGAGGGTCAGAAGAGGTGTTAAAAAAAATGTCGTCATTCAAAATCTAGATTAAAATTTGCAAAGCTATAAATAATATAAATAATAATTTTTGAGCAAATTATTAATTGTTTTTATTAATATAATTATTAATTTTTAAATTGTCAAAGTTCATGCTAAATAGCAGATTTTCAGAGGTCTTTACTGGGTTATTTTATACAAATTTGTAAATTAATTCCATTAGTAACCTAGATAGTATCCACAAGATACTGTGTTTCCAAAATGTCTAAAGAAAAATGTGTAATAACGTTGTAATCGCGTACGAGCGGTTGTATGAAAAACAGTGAAAATTTGTTTCGAGTTGCATCCCCTTAATAAATAAATAAAAATACTTTTTTAAAATATATTAATCAACAACGAAGCTTCAAAGTTGCTATTAAAAAAGAAAAGTCCAACGTGGACTTTGACGTCAAAGTTTATCAAGTCCTTACGGCCGCCAAAAAATGGGTTGTTGACGAAAGAGACAGATATATTTATTTAAAATTGTTATATCTCTTTTACTTTTCTACTAATTTTGATTTTGTTTTCATTGTTCGTATTCTGTTTTAGTTATTTATTGATAAACTAGTTAGACAAAAAATATTTTTTCAATACACTTTAAAACGTGCTCTTATCCCCACCGCTTTTAGTCACGCAATTTACTGGTTTTCGCACTAGTGCGGAAAAGAGCGCGTTTTCCCCGCCACAATTTATTACTTGTATCATATCAGGTTCAGCGCAGCGCGGACCCCACGAGTCGCGCGTCAACCCCCTTTAATTTATATTTTCGTAAGTTTATTGAAAAACGTCGGTTGATAAAAGTGGAAATTTATCACTGCAGCACTCTGCTCTATAACAGACTCGCCTAATGTTTGTGCGAATTCTGCCTCGGTCGCAATGACTTTCTCCAGTTGTATCAAAATGTACTATTTTCATGCATATTCCCATCGATATAAATGTACTACGCACTAGATTCCGCGTGCCGAACACTCACTTCAATTGACTCAGGTGGATTGTAGTCCATACACCTTGAGATTCATCAATCTCAAGGTGCAGTTTTGACGTTCTTGCAGTGTGAGAGTGTATCAAAGTGTATCTGGACATATAAATAATAATTCTGTGGTCAAATAAGTAAAATTACTGATTCTTCAAGCAATTTAATAGCTTCGTAACAAAACAAAAGAAAAAAAAAATTAATCACCTCCTCATTTTACAATCATAGCAGTAACGTACAGACAGATGTTCCCCCTTTCGAAAACCAGTTGTAGGTTTTGTTTTACCTTTTATAACCAGTTCGATATTTTTTAATATTTTGTTATGTTCTTTCTTTTCTTGTATAAATAATATATCAACTATGTTTCATCGAAGTTCAGAAATTATGACACCTGGTCATAATTTCTGAACTTCGATGACGGCGTTTTTCGATACCCCAAAAACTAATCAAGAAATGTCAGTGAAGCGAATTTACACTAACGAAAACTATTATTGTAATGAAGTATTGTAGGCAAAAGCTGTCACTTCTGCGGTATAAAAATCTATATGGATGATATGTCATACACTATATTGAATAAAACGCGTAAGTGCCATGAAATTCATGGCGCATAAGACGTATTGGTCGCGAAAAAAGTTATCTAGCGCTGTACGTTTTCATAGTTGGACTACATAATGCCAGTTTAGCGCTGCAGCGAACTTTTGTTTTAAGTTTTCAGTATTTTGACAAATTGTTTCCATGAACGTGTTTGTCTATCGCTAGAATATAGGTCGATGCATATTTCCTATTACAAAATAATGAATCCATAAGCACAGCTCTCTCAAACAATTCTCTATGCCTTGCTTCCATATAAAATTACGTGTTTCTAGCAAGATTACGTAATTAGTTCGTCATTGTAGTTGGTATTATTCAGTATGAAACACTTCCGATACGGAGTTATGATTGCGTTTCTATTGTAAAGTATTATCAGTTTTTCCTTGAGCAAAGTAAGGGCAAGCGACGTCGAATAGATTGTTTTATTACGTCCAGCGACAAGTTTAATTTATAGGCTAAGTGCTCGTTGAGTCCCTCGCCAATCCTGTGCTATTGAATCCTAGACATTCGGGATATCTGTTCGTTTATTCAATAAGTTATATGTATTAGGACGTTACACTGCTGCTCAACTGTGTCTTGCCACCTGGATTTCCTTGTCCTTATAAAACAAAGTTCCCCATCACATCTTTCTATCTGTCTGATTGTTCGCGATAAACTCAATAACTACTGATCGCATTTCCATCTTTAAGACAGCGTGAGTCATGGGGAAGAGTTAAGTTATATAGATGCATATTATAATAGGGAAGATTTGTGGGGAAACTGAAAGACGAATCGAATGGTAGAAAATAACTAACGGAACATGGAACTTAGGGGCTTGTTTGGCGCAACTATTTGAATCCATAATTAAAAACAAAGCTGGCTACAGATGCCGTCTAAAATTTTAACAATTTAAAATAAATATGAAGTTCCAATTACTCAAACTTAAAAAAGAACCTTTTTCTGCGTGGCCAAATACTTGAGCTTTTTTGGAAAATATGACGTTATATACGATCAAGAAATGTTCGCTACCATAATTTATGTTGAAATATAATTTAATCAATTTCGCCACACGATTTTGCGCTCTTAAAGCCGATTTTACATTACAACATTAATTTCACGCCCGCTCGGTAACAGTAACTTCACGTTTCAGTAACAGTGCAACTTGTTTCGTAAAATAATTAGTATCATGAAATCTATAGTATCTCCGAAATCATGGCTCAATGTAGGTACCTATACTATTTCACTTCTCATGCCTCATTGGATGTGAAATTAGTTGCGCGACTACTTCTATCATATAGGTAATCACCAGATGTCGGAATTAGGTAGAGTTATTCATGTACTTGCATCAAAATATTGATATTAATATGAATCTTCCCGGGATCTAATGAAAAATCCCGTGTGGACAACAATATTACAAATAAAAAATTATAATAAAATCCTAAGAGATAGAGAAGACAGATAAAACAAAGTTAATTAACATACAATTTTTATTAGTATTTTTCATTGATTTTTCAAGATCTCTCTACGTCAACTGAGGTGAGGTTAACAAATTTATACACTTTCTCCTGCTCGTCATTAATGCAGGAAGATTTTTTTTCTGTTATATTTCTGATAGTCATAAATAAAAACTGCTCTTTAAAATTAATCTCGGGATTTGAGACATATCCACTTTATTATTTCGCTGTATGAAATCGGTGTAAGTACTTAAATAACTCTACCTAATTCCGACCTAAAGTATTATGATTTCATGAAAATAATACACGTGTCATGAAATTATCAGTTGTTATTTGCAAATGTGTCCACGGTTCGTAGGACTGGGAAATAGGCTACACCTAAGCGTCAACATAATAATCAGTCTGTGTATCTCGTACCCATCTGATTCTCGCGTGAACACATTTATGTTACCGTGGAAACACAAACTCTATAAAATTTCTTCCTTGTTCCCGGCTCCTGAACAGCAAACCATTAAAAGGAAGTGGAAAATTTTAAGAAAACTTATATCGTGACAAGTGCTGGGGCAAAGAAATTTAAAAATACTAACCGAGAACGAAAACATCGTGACGAAACCTTTACTTACTTAACAAAGAACCCGACCGCAAAAAAACGACTATATTGTACCAAACAGTCACTTTTCAAGATGTCTTTTGTGGTTGTTGTTCAGTCACTGATTTGAGTAATTGGATGTTTAGAAATTTCGAATCGCTTTTTTGTGATCGAGTTGTTTGACAAATTTTGTGATAGAAACGTTTTTGAAATAGTTTCTTTAATTCATTAAAGCCCAAGCGAACGCCGATAATTCGCTCTCTCATTGTCTTTCTATTGTGTCTCTAAT
This sequence comes from Mythimna pallens, assembly GCA_961205895.1. Taxonomy (NCBI): domain Eukaryota; kingdom Metazoa; phylum Arthropoda; class Insecta; order Lepidoptera; family Noctuidae; genus Mythimna; species Mythimna pallens. The sequence continues at coordinate 7,705,713 of OY540824.1, forward strand.
TAAGCTAGAACTACATTAGATCGACGCACACGCCTGATTTGTACGTAAAACGACGTCGCGTGGCGTGGATCTAGTGTAGCTCTACAAGTCTAGTTGTCATATAAAATATGGAGACCGACGCGCCCAAATCATCGTGTGTGGCACAAGTGTGCGCAGTGTAGTTCTAGCTTTACGGACTTCGTTTACTGGGGCTACATGTTGACTTCCGAAAGGGAAACCCCGGGTCCTGGAACGCAAGGCAGAGAAGAAACATTGGTGTGATTTTAGTCAGAAGTCTGACATGCTCAACCGCTCCGCCCTAGTGCGAGAGAAGTCATTAGATGATTTGCCACCTTGAAAAAAACCTTTATTTTTTTATATTACATGTGACTTGTCACGAAAAAATATCTACGACTTCACAGATATGATCTACCTGCCTATACAACAGCGGCAACCATATTACTTTTCAAAATTCTTTTAGCCCAAATCAAATTATTACAATTCATCCAGACGTGAATATGCTAACGCCTCAGAAATCCGATGAGTAACATTTTGAGTTTTTAAATTGCCAGCGTCAACCACCAATCAGCAAGCACGCAATGGTGACGCCCGCACCTACTCTGAATGAGAATAGGCCTTTGTTATGCAGTCGAACAATCATGTGGCTGCATGATATTTTTAAAACATAATTGGGAAGAGGTTAAGCAAGAATAGATGACCTTTGTATTTGCAAACTACAACGAATATTACTCTGGAATTTTAAACACATTTTTATAATAAATTTACATAGATATATCTATAAGACACTTATAAATAAACTGAACTAAGTATTTATATTAAATGTATGTAAGTTAATACAAAAACACAAAATACGCCCGAGTGCGTCAAGTACTCCTGAATGTCAATGTTCTCTCTGGCCACGCAAAAGTGACGATCAGTCGGTGTGGAATTTCCTTGAAAAGGAGACATGCACTCGGACCCCATGACCCAAGCGTTTTGACTCTAAACGGCTCAAAACTGGCTCATATTTTGATATTATGTTTGGCTACAACTATTGATTAGCACGTACCCAACGTCGCTGACCCATTTTATTTCATCTCGCTTTAACGGAGCGCTGGTTCAACTATTTGCTAAAGCCCCAGGTTAAGCAATTGTTTTCTAAAAGTAATTAAAGCAATAGGCAAAATGAAAGGTTGCGCGGATTGTACGGACTCTAATTAAAAAGTCATTGTTTGAAAGTCAAAGAAACTTTAACAAAAAAAGGATCAAAGAAATATTTACATAAAGGAATTTTCATGTTAAACACAATTAATTATTTGAATTGCTACCTAAATTAAGATCAAAGAATGGGAATAAACCGTGGTATAATCTCGAAAATATTAATTTATTTCCACAACGAATGCGGCGGCCAACTATCGACCTCACTCCTTCTTTGAATGAGTTGCCTTTTCTGCAATGTCTTAAAACGGGCGTATAAAATGCCATGTGCATTCTATACGCGGACTATTCTGACTATGTAGTCAGAGTGCCCTCTGTAACTTTAAAAAACATTCCTATTAAATAGTACCAAAAGAAAATTAATTTTGGAAGTCGGTTCTGGTTCCGTATCCAAAGGGTAAAAACGGGAAGCTATTGCTAAGACTCCGCTGGCGTCTGTATGCCACCAGGCTGTCTCATGAACTATTATAGCTAGACAATTGAAATTTTCACATAATATGATGTGTTTCTGTTGCCGCTATAACAACAAATTTATACTAAAAACAGAATAAAATAAATATTTGAGTGAGGCCCGAGGCGAGGTCCCGCTCCCATACAACAAACGTGATTTTTTTTTGTAGTTTTTACATACGGACTATACACGTATTACCTTACCTACATGCGGGAGTCCGACTCGCATTTGGCCGGTTTTCTAGTTTTGTTTCGTCGTTATTTAACTCTTTAAATATACGCTACACATAGATATGTTGCGTTCTCGTTATCAAAACTGAATTTACATAAAAATGGGACCAATCTGAAAGTTTGAGAATTACTTTCTAACAACTATACAAAGAGAATTTTCCAAATTGGTTCATAAATAATTTAGTTAACAGGGTCCTTTTCCACTCGCTTATCGTTGTAGCTTCATCTAACGCAATCCAACGCGATGTTTGATGAATAGGCAATAGAAAAAAAGGGAAATGCCTGAAAACTCTGTTGGCATTCGGTAATTCTATGATTTACTCGAATATTTCGCAAAACTTGTTCCAAGAAATACGTATCTTTTTTAAACCCCTATAAGTTTTTCAAAAATGGTCCTCATTCAAGTCTCGATTAAATGTACAAGGCTTCTATTGATGTACATTTTTATATTTTTAATATATGAGTACATTATGGAGGGCCAAAGTTCACGTAAAATAGCAGATTTGCAGAGGTCTTTACTAGATTAGTTTTACACAAATTTTATGTTTTGATTTCTCTAGAAGCCTAGATAATATCCACAAGATAGCTGTGTATCCAAAATATCTAGAGAAAAATGTGTAATAACATCTTAATCACGTAAGAGAATCACGTATGAAAATTTACCTCGGAAAGGACGCTCTAAATTCGAACCTTCAGTCGGTAAAAAATGCTCAGCTGTTTAGTAATATTTATTCCAGAAATTCTGTCTACGAATGTAATGCAATATGAGCTTTGCGTCTTAATATTATGAATGGAAAATTTTACAAGCACTTACCGACCTCAATACTACCATATTTGCTACAAACATATGCGATATACGGGTAGATATAGCACACGAGTTAGTAACAGCAATCATTTGTTATTATGATGCTCTTATGTGCCGTTAATCGCGGTTCAAAGATTGCTTTTCTCTGATGCGAAGACGAGCTCCGGAGATTCAGGTCACCGGCTGATCGGGAGCGGGATACCGACTTGTCTTTTGTCATATCTCTCTCCAAAACGAATAAATGACTATATAAGAAATGAATAGTGTTAGAAGGTGTTAACGGGCAAGCTATGGTGTCACACGCTCAAAATTGGTACGATGAATTTGGTCCGTCCTTACCAAAGGTCAGCGCACATGTCTATTAAGTACGACGGTCCAAACTAACGCTGAGTCACGCTCGATCTTGGTAGCGACGGACCAAATACAAAGTTCTAGTGTGTGTTAACACTATTATACAAAAATTATAAAGACTACCTACGCATAGTACTTGTACTATTACTTATTCTGTGGCATGGTTTACAAGTTTTTAAATTATTTTCGAGTTAAGTATTTGTTTGTAACATTTTTAGTGATGTTAAGGGTAAGGCTTTGTTTTTCAAAACTGTTTTACAGTAAATTCTTAACAATTTTCGAATACTTTTTGTTCCTTTGTGCCTTGTTCTGTGTTCTTTTTAGCCACGGACAATGGGGTGAGTTCCTTGGCCAATTCACGGAATGATTGTTTCGACCAAACTATGTCGGCGAACTGCCTTAGTGTTGAGCGCACTCACTAGAAGCCGCGCTCGTCGCGTTGACGCTTAGATATATGTCAAGCGTATGCGTGCGATATCGGTGTCCTTGCAAAGGACCTCTGCAGCTTAATCTGTTCTTTGACGGATTGGATACAGAACACCATACCTTTTGATATACTCACGGTGGAAGTTTGAATGTTCTTAGGGGCCATTCAAGTATTTCGTAAGCACTACAGGGGGGGTGGTGGGGTCTTTACTTTGCTTATTTTTGATGACATGGGAGATGCTGCTGAGTACTCGACTGAGCAGCAATCATCCAATGTCGTTGAAGATTTAGCCATGGGTTCGTGTATCATGGACTGTTAATTTGAATTAATATGTTATAATTTTAAATGAAGTTTGTTTTTTTTTCTTTTATTTCAAGCCTATTCCTTATTTCTAGACTTGCAACTACTGCTCATATATTAATAACGAAACCAACACATTGACAAATGCTTGTACCAATGTTTACGTAAGCATGAGGGGCATATCATTACCTTCATCAGCCATAGCCCAACTTCGCCTACTGTTGGACAATTACCTCTTTTTGCTACAAAAATCTCTACGTTTCTTTCTCACCGGCGTTGTCCAGGATCTACCTGCAATTACAGCAATATCGTCTGCCCATATCGCTGCCTAATTTAATAGTAACTATATTTTCATTCTGTGTACCATTTTCTGCCTTAGTACACAGTACACAGTTAAACATTGCTTAGCACAACATTATTTTGATGTGTAATTGGGATCATGTGAGATTTGTTTTAAAAGGAGTTATTAAAATTCAGCCATCAATTGTTTCCAACCAACATGTTTCCTGTTATATGCGCCTCTTTATTTTCAATACAAAATTAAATCACCATTATACTCATAAAGTCTGTACTACATTACTCATAAATAATAAATAGGTGACAATTTTTTCGTTAATTTGAACTGGACAATACCAGTTTTTTCTAACTGACTACCCTGAGAAGAAATACCGAAACAAACTCTGAGAAAAAGGTCAGCTTCTTTTAAAGTTCAAACAGCAAACATGTAATGTTCAAATCATATGAGCACCGTGAACCAAACAGAATAGTGTCTGAGATGGTCTTCTAAGGATCCACACGGAATTGAGTGAACCTGTCCAGTGAGTTCAAGTATTAGTCAGTATTCGTATAGCTCAACTCAGGACTACTAAGGAGCCAACGACCTGACAAACTATACCAAAGAGAGACATGAAAACATAGAGACAAATTCTATTCTGAGATGATAATAGACATATTTGTGAAAGAAAGTTGAAGTAGGTTGTCTACCAAAACCTTGGTAATACAATATAGCAATTACGGTGCATTTACGGATAAACCAATATAACGTGACCTTCGTTCGATCGATTTAAACTACAAAGAAATGCGCTGTCGACGCTAACGGACGGACGTAGCGTACTCTTGATGTAATTAAAGACATCTAAGAAATACCGATACATTTGAATCTGTGTTCCGTAGAAGGCTGTAAGGGCTTGTAGTGTAGTGTTGAGTAATAGTCATTCAGAGTTTTTTTTCATCATGTACGTCGTGCGCGCTCGTGTTCTCATACTCGTGTCGAACCTGACGAAACCGAATCGGCTGGCTGTAAAATTTCGAGTATGCGAATGTCAAAAAGGGAACAGGCGTTTATTCTCGAAGTCTACTGTCCGCGTGTGGACGAACCTGTACATGTACTTGTACGTGTGCGAGTGTGTGCCCGACTGCGAGTGCCGTTGCATATTTGAGTTTATTCTCGTCAACTAGAAAACAAAATGCTTGTCATAAATTTCGGAGTGAAGGAAAAGTATGAATTGTTTTGAAGACTACAAGGGCTGAAGATCGTCAAGGGATGAAGGCGTCTCAAAAATGTTTAGTCGATTGGACACATTATTGTGGCATTTTAGAATACCTGGACTAAGATCTTTGTTGCCTTCAAAAGTGAAAACAATTGGAAGACGAATAGCTCCTAGAAAAAGTGGTTCATCCAGCAAATTAATTAACATCGAGAAAATTCACGTCAAAATTGAACTCTAACGTATCAACTTCGTATTTACTTTGCCCTGTAGACAAGATAGATTGAAAGCACAAAATGAAATTAGATAATTAAAAGTATCGTGTATGTGAAAAGCAATAAAAATATTATGTAGTGAATTATTTGCATTTTTCTTATTCGCTTCCTACCTACTACTATCAAAAGTCATTGATTTTAAGCATGGACCAGACGGTTGCAAACCCTTGGTTGGGGTTGGGAGGCGCGACCCAACCACAGTGACTGATCTGCGAACGTGATGGTGCGTGGATTGAATCCGTGTAGCAAGCCGCAACAACCCAAACACAAAAACCAACTTTCATTGCAACCGTCTGTTTCACCTTTAAATCTATACATTATATAAAAAATGTTTTTCTATTTCTTGTTGAGAAATAGAACACATGTTGTAAAAATATTTAGTTGAGGGTAAAGGGTTCCCTTCGCGTATATAAAAACCGTAGAAACTTTATGCACACGTCGAAGGTTGAACACATTCGCAATCACACGTAGAAGTAACAACAGAAAATCTTGGAAAAGTCATGTTAGTGTATTTGCAAAAAAAATTATGTGCGTTTTTATACAACATTAGTTTTAGTATATGCAAGACCCGAAACTCGTGTCTAGTATTTTTATGTAAAGAATCTATGTATAAAATTTCATAACTAAAAATCACAAAGTTATAAGCTGGTTACGTTATCTAGTTGTCCGCACAAATACACGGTCACCGGGCGATCCGGGTTGTTTTGCTCCCGCACCCAGCTGTGCGCTGACATCTAATGCCTACTTATGACCTGCCATGACCTGTATTGTACTGTGTCGGTGGTGTCCAACTTGAAATATTTTCGGAAAAATAACATGGTGTAAAAATTATTGGAATCGATTCAGTTACTGATCATGAACAAACTGTATTCAGGTTTCGCATATACTAAAAATAATGTTGTATATTGTACAGTATGTGACCGTTGATATTGCGCATCAAGCAGAGTACAATTCAGCCCCACTGCCTGGAAAAATGTCTCACCAGACACCACGTACGGTGGTCTCTCATAGACTGAATACAGAACCCTAACTCGGAACAGGTAGAGGTCCTCGGTTACTCTTATCTAGTTGCTACCTTGTAAAAATCGTCACTCCATAAATAGAGGAGATCCTACCTAAAGATCCTTTTGATTTGTGGCATTTCTTTTTGGAATGGTTAGGCGGTCGTCCAAGCCCATCATCACTACTGTATACTACGGTCTATGTCAAACTTTATTTCTGGGTCGGGTCTATTCTCTTTTCATACGACGACGTCGACATGACAATTAAAAAACTGTAATCACAAAATAATTCTACAGAACCCGCATGGATCCGTTATTATATAAAGCTACACTGGACTGTACTGCAACTTAGTTATTCTTGATGCTGAATAAAATATGAAGATCCGCCCACACGCCAGGCCTGTGGGTGGTTGGTTGTCGTTTTAATTGTCAACGGCTGTACCCTGGGAAAGTATAGCCACTTTCGTAAAGAAAGTGTGTTTTCATTTGCTTCAGCGTTATTTCGTGCTGCAAATGTTTATTTATTTAAACTTTTCTTCAATAAAAGCCGTTCACTACCTGTCAACCTTTTGGTACCCGCTTTGGTTACCTTTGGTGGCTCTGGGACTGTATTTTGTTCAGCGATTTTAACCATGCCCTGTCGTAAACAGAGACTGGATCAAAACAAAGCTCTAATTAAATGTGTGAATATACATATAACTTTACTTGTTAAACCCGTACTAAAACAAACCCAGCGGTGTACGTAATCAGTGTATGTACCGGATTCAAACAGCTGTTTTGTTATTGCGATAAAACTAGTGAGAATATAAAAAAGTTTCTTTGGGAAAGTTGTTTGTAATCATGAGTACAATCATGTGTTTAAGTATCGGTCACTAATTACCAGTCACCCTATGTAACTTACGGAGAGAGCCAACTGAGATCAAAGCTGGCTTCCTCTATTACCACTAGTATTTAATAGATGCCAAAACTTAGAAGTTTTACTGATTTATATGCTTATGCATTGCGAAACGATTGCCTCTTGTAAAAACTAGCGCTAATGTATTGTTTTCGCGAATTGTAATTGCTATCAGAATTCGATCGAGTCGTGTCTAATATAATCAATAATAATTTAGTCAAAGAGACTGCATTAGGTAAAATTGTCATACAAAACTTCCTGATGGTCTAGTGGTTAGTGGCTCTGATTGCTATGCCGGAGGTCGTGGGTTCGATTCCCACCCAGGACAAATGTTTCTGTGATGAGCATGATCATTTGTTCTGAGTCTGGATGTAATTTATCTATAACATGTATATATAAAACACTAGCTTTTGCCCGCGGCTTCGCTCCCGTCAACTGACTACTCTATCCTACTCTACCCTACTCTATTCGAGTTTTTCTCGCCGTAAAAACCATCCTTGAACTTCAACGAACATTTAAAAAAAAGAATTGGCCAAATTAGTCCAGGCGTTGTTGAGTTATGCGCTTACAAACACATTTTGCGATTCATTTTTATATTATAGAAGATTAACAATGCTTTAAGCTCCGAATACAAACAGCGAAAGTCATATAACTTTCATTATTTGTGGTAAACATTTATTGCGAACGTTACATTGTTGCAATGCCTTGCCATTGTTTTTCACTGCGAACGATTTGAAATAATTACTTTGTGTCTCTTACTTAATTTTTTCGATATTCTTTTGGAATGTGGCATGAATCCGGAGGTTCGATTCCTGGATTGGCGGCTGGGTAATCCTTTCCAAAGAAGCCTGGTGTCCAGAAGCCTTACCATAAGGGTTGCCAACTTTTATTAGGAGAAATAGAGTATATCTCTTTTCGAAGGAGGTAAATAAAGAGCACGGACTTCAAAAAAGAGTATATTTTATTTAAAATTTGTACAAAGGTGTTTTTTTTTAATACTTTTTGCAGCACATAACAATTTTTCATTGTTTTTAAAAGTATGACTCAAAGCATTCTAACTTAAGTTTACATAGATCAGAAGCTCATGTTTAATCAATTTCAATGAAGCCCTGTTCCTCTCTTCGTGCCACTTCACTTCTATTCATGAAAATAGTTTACTTTTTGGTAACGTTAAAAGGTATGCATCATATATGTATGGCTCGCACTAGTATAGTAAACACTGTGTATAAATAAAAGAGTATTTTAGCGTCCCGTATTAGTGTTATAGAGTACACCAATACGCACAAAACGTTTTGGGAACACATTCATTGTGCGTACAGCTAAGGAGTGGAATTCCTTGCCGGAATCTGTGTTTCCTGATGGTTACTACCTGGGAATCTTTAAGTCAAGTTGATTAGGTTACTTTTAGGTAAGCGCGCTCCATCGTCAACCGCATTGTCGCTTTCCATCAGGTGAGATAGCGGTCAAGCGCGAACCTATTAGGAATAAAAAAAAACCTACATGATATATATAGAGTACAATATGCTATTTTAGAGTACGGTTCGCAACCCTACTTACCATGACGTGTTAAAATGTCAGTCGTGAGACCGAGAATGATGGAGCTATATACACCCTATATAGCTCCATCCCTTTAACAGTTCAGTTTAGGTCGTAAAATGAATCGCGCTAAGAACTCGTGGTTGGGCCTCAGATTTGGTCTCCGTTAAAAGTTCTAGTCTTACATATACAAGTCAAGTGTGCTGGCGAAAGTGAATGTACTACTATTATTATATATGTCGTGGCCGGATCTTAAAATTGATCACTTCATGATATGGCCGACTATTTCATGAAATGGTGGCATTTCATGATATAGAACCTTATCCGCTGACCACATATGGACAAGCCAAATCAATGAACACTCTGCGTTTAACGATATGAACAACTAAAAAACGCATTATTATTTCATGATATGGTCAAACATGGGTGACCATATCGTAAAATAGTTATGTTGTCCACCGGTAGACGTGCTGATTTCGCTTTGTTTTCGTGATGTAATAATATTGTGGCGACAGTCATTTTTTAACAAAAGCGAATACAAATTTTCAAATGTAAGATAAAAGTATACTTAATAAAATATAATTATATTTTATTAAGTAGTACTTTATTAGCTGCGTTATTTGATTTAACTAATACAAGCCTCCAGTTTTGCCAACGACATTATACGATACTACAAAACATGCCTTTGTTCCATCAAAAAATACTATTGTGAATTAAAATACGCTTTTCTGGGTGGTTAAAAAAATTAACCACGAAGGCGATGGCGGGGTCTGTGTTCGCTTGCTTCGTTCGCTCACTAGACTCCGCCATCTCCTTCTAACCTAATCTATCCGAGTCGGGGTGCCACAAGTCCCTTAATAATTGTAAAAAGTTCATTAATCCTAAATTTTGACGTTTTAACGATCTGACCAGTTTCAATTGGCCATATCTACTTCACTTATCACTTACCGTTTGCAAGAAACGGGCATGAGGTTATGATCCTTAACAAAATTGTAATAAGAGCTACTTTACCATTGTTTCTAGGCAAGTCGTCACTGCTGGCGGTGCTGGGACGGCGCGAGGTTACCATCCCCGCGCATATTGACATCTTCCATCTGACGCGAGAGATGCCTGCCTCCGATAAGACTGCACTCGAATGCGTCATGGAGGTCGACGAGGAAAGGATCCAGCTGGAGAAGCTAGCCGAGGAGCTGGCTCAGTGCGAAGATGACGGTAAGACATCTGGATTATTCTAGATAATGATAAAGAGATTGTTTTATTACGTTGATCTACTATCAACAGAGAAAATGGTTTCGCATAACTACTGGGGCCATGAAGTGTTAAAATGTCATTAGTGCGGGCGAGAAAGAGATATGGAGCTGTACACCCTATATTGCACCATGCCTTTAATAAATCAGTTTAGGTCGTAAAATGGATCACATTAAAGAGCCTATTATACCACTCGATATTCAGACAGTCTTAGTCTATGTAGCATCCCACAAGAAAAAGAGCAACTTGCACGAATGCCGTGTAAAGGAATGAAACCGAACGATGAGATAAATAGATAAACATAGACTGAGACTGTCTGAATATCGAGTGGTGTAATAGGCCCTTTAGAGCTCGTGACCTCTGAGTAAAGGGTTTAAATTATTCGATTTTCTTAAGTACTTTTTTCTTTAACTAACCGTGTATTCATACAAGTAGCTCTAAATTGGATTGAAAAATGTTCTTGGGCTTTCTCATTTTTACCAGACTCTGAGTTGTAATATGCATCTAACCAACATTTCATAAGCATTGGCATGCAGCGTGACAATGACGCCAGTCTTTTGGGTACATTACTAGTCGACAGCGATTTAGAGGGGTTTTTTAAACGCCATGTTTAATTTTTTTAGGGTTCCGTACCTCAAAAAGGGAAAAACGGAACCCTTAGAAGATTACTTTATTGTCCGTCTGTCTGTCTGTCAAGAGCCTTTATCTCGGGAACGTGTGGAGGTATCGAGTTATTATTATTATTAAAACCTCATTCATTAAAACTCAGGTCTGCGTTCCGAAGCTGTGAAAAATGAAACATTGAACTAACGAAAAAAAAAGATACGGCCGCTTATGACGCAAAAAACGTATATTTCGACACTCTCAAAGGAATCAATCTCTGTTAGCATTCGGTAATTTACTCGAATATTTCACAAAACTTGTTCCAAGAAATACGTGTTTTTTTTTTTAACCCTTAATAACTTTGAAAAAAATTCTTCATTCAGGTTCTTGATTAAATGTGCAAGGCTTCTATTGATGTACTTTTTATATTTTTAATTCATAAGTACATTATGGAGGGCCAAAGTTCACGTAATATAGCAGATTTTCAGAAAACTACTGGTTTGGTTTTACATAAATTTATATTTGGTTTTCCATAGAAGCCTAGATAATACCTATCCACAAGATATCTATAAATCCAAAATATCTGGAGAAAATTATGTGTAATAACATCATAATCACGTAAGAGCGGTTGTATAAAAATTTACTTCAAATTGGCCGCTCATAAGATACAAAACTTCACCAAATTTTCATCACAAAATCTACTAGGATTCAATTTGCGAATAATCAAAACAGCCATTGCATTTGACACGGAAAAATTCCGCCAAAAATTTAAGTTAATAACATGTTAATTTGGCTCTCTCCACAGACGCACAAGAACAGTTGATGGACGTGTATGACCGTCTAGAAGACCTGAGCGCGGACACGGCGGAGGCGCGCGCCGCCAACATCCTGCACGGTCTGGGCTTCACTCGGGAGATGCAGCAAAAGGCCACGAAGGATTTCTCCGGAGGTTCGTTCTAACGTCATCATCTTTTAAGCCGTTAGGGTGTTTTTAATATCGTGCGGATTTCATCACGCATGCGGAATTGTTCCGCACGCGTAGCCCCCGCAAATGTCCTTTTCATACAAGTCTTTATTGTAATGCGTGGAATACGCACGCTGGATGCGGGGCGTGATATCGGGCTGCAGCCCCGCATGCGGAGCGATTCAGCATGCGTGATGAAATCCGCATGATATTAAAAACACCCTAAGACGTCGACTGCATATATAACTTAAGAACGGCTGGACCGATTTTAATAATCTTTGTTTTGGTGGATTCGTCTCCGCCCCGAATAGCTTTTGGTAAAAGAAACGTATAAAATATCCAAATTCATCGAAAAATTACAGCAACTGTCAAATACATTGGTCTCAATCAATAAGTTCAACTAAAAGGTAATCACTACATTCATTGACTTTTAGGCGGCACGACGGAGTTCGCCGGGTCAGCTAGTAATTACATAAAAATATTCATTATTTGGACAGACTTTTAGGTAAATGATTGTGTGCTTGATTAAACTATGAAGCGGGTTTCTGAATTGAGTATTTTGAGTTAAGCACGTCTCAAACTGTACTTCAATGCCAAATTTTGACAGATTCTACTTAGGCCTGCAAAGGCCTAAGTAGAAATTAAATTTCAATTTGCTGGAGTGTCCCAAATTAACTTAAACTTGCACCCTTGATGCTGCAGGAGATGTGACCGTAGTACCATTAACACGAAAAAAAGTTAACGGTGTTAACGGCGGTAGTGATCTACTGTACATGAAGTTCAAATGATTAAAGATGTACTTTGCTAGTCTGGAGCTATCAAGTTCATGAGATACCCTCCGCAGTTTCACCCACGTCTCTGGAATCTGCTTCGCTTCCGAGGGACTTAGCATGATGTTATACAGCCAGAGCGCAGTGGTGGCCCAGTGGTAACGGTCCTGACTTATGAGTTGTAAGTTGCTGGTTCAAACCCAGGAACGCGAATTGCTTTGTCTCATTTATTTCATCACCACTGCTCTCAAAACGGTGAAGGAAAAAATCGTGAGGAAACCGACATGTTCTAGAACCATAAAATCGAATATATGTGAAATCTACCAACCCGCACTGGGCCCGCGTGGTGGATTATGGCCCATTCTCTCTCCTAGATAATCCTTACGGGATATTTTTTTCCAGTCCTAGAAGACAAGAAGCATAGATATTCTAACACCAGAACCTTCTTTCAGGTTGGCGTATGCGTATCGCGCTGGCCCGCGCGCTGTACGTGAAGCCTCATCTGCTGCTACTCGACGAGCCCACCAACCATCTGGATCTCGACGCTTGCGTGTGGCTCGAAGAAGAGCTTAAACAGTATGTTCTTATTTTTTTTTTCATTTGAGTATTGAAGATGTTTTTACATTTTCTAACTATAGTTCCATTGAGTATGGAATCGCTACACTAGAAACGACAAGAGACGCATTTACTAATTATATTCGTGCCTAAGTTTAGCTCAGTTGAACATTGCTCACAGACATTGTTAGAATTGTTCACTGAGACGCTTAATTTGTATGGAAAGTGATAACAATACCGACTTTGGCTGTATACACCTACGCGTGTCTGTGCTCTCTGAACTATATTGTCATTGTAATTTACATTATTATGCTGTATAAACAAGGCAGAAAACTAAACAATGTAGAAGGTTATCAGCCACTGCAACTTTCTGTTCAGCGATTTGACGACTCGATAACATAACGATGGTTAGCAAATAGATAAGAGGTCTGTTAAAAAATACATAAATGGTCGTCATAAAACAAAATATATTTTATTAGAAGTTATATATATGTCCTGAGTTCCCTTCAAAGTACTCGCTTCCCCGACGACGCACACACTTTTGGGTCCAGTCACAACAGTCAACAGTCCTGGAATGTTTCATTTGTGATGTTCTTCAGTATTTCCATCGCATTTACCTCAATCTCAGGAATCGTTTAACACCATCGTTTCATCCTTTTGAAGTCCTTTTGGTTTTAGTGAACAAGCAGCACAATCTATGATCCTCGAAATAAGTTTTCATTTTCCTCTGATTGTATAAGCAATTTCTGTCAAACCAGGGCGCAATGCCAAAGCTTAGACCAAAATTACTCGTCAGTCGTATTATTTAAATATGATCCAACTGATATTCCATACTCTTCAGCAAGCTCTCTATAGTTTGACGTCAATTTGCCCGAACCAAGGTTATTGATTTTGTTGACGTGTGAGTCGTCAATTGACATGGAAGGAAGGATGTCCGGGACGCTCCTTGTTTTCAATCAACTGAGGACGGTCTTTAAATCACTTTATCCGTCTTGAGCATATGAAATATTGTATCAATTGCAGATTTTCTGAGTAAAACACATAATTTCACAGCAGCTTTGCTAGTTCAAGTTACTCACTCTAAAATCACCAAACGAAGAAAACACATTTGAAAACAACCGAGTAGCTAGTCGGTCAAAAAACTACCTTTTAATTAGCTGATCTGTATAAAAAAGTGTCATAAAGCAAATTTTCTTGGAACCAAGGGGGTCTTTTTAAATTAAAGTCTAGGTTTTTTTTTAACCTCTCTCGCGTTTCAGTCCATTTTTAGATTAAAAAAGTTGCCAATCCTCATTTATTCATCATAATATCTTATATTTTCCCAGTTACCCATAATGACTTAGATTACACAAGAATTTAATCATTTCGTGTATAATCTGGATGTATTTATATACCTCTTTCAACTTATGGTACAGCTTGATTTATTTAATCAATTAATTAGAACGGTTAAACAACCAATTACAGTAACTAAACAAAAAGTTTTAAGTTATAAACAACATGTACTTCAATTCTTCTCACAGTACTTCTGACATACCAATAAAATCATCTTCCATTCATCCGCAAACAGATGGTTTGTTGTATAAGAATCCAAGAGATCATTTAGTGCAGCCAAAGTGCGAGGTATTGGAGACTGCGCACGGGCAACAGTGCGACATTGAGGCACAGCAAACATTTTGTGCTTTTTGCCGCGGCAGTAATTGTCCGGGACAAAGAAACGCGCTAGCACAGTAAGCAGATTAGGCGCGTCAATAGTGCCACGGAGCGTCTGGCAGGCTATGGTGACCTGATCTCGCGCTCGTCGTACCTCTAGTGAGTTATATCCGAGGCAACCCAATAGAAATTTTGTCGGATAGAGGTATGGGTAATAGCCGTGCTTCCGCTTGTACAGGAACCTAAGGAACGCTTTTTGGACTTTTTCAAGTAAAAGCGCGTAAGAACTTTGATGCGGGTTCCACACGCAAGAGTTGGATTCTAACTTACTGCGCACGAGCGCATTGAATAAAATCTTAATGACATGCGCGGTGCGAAAATCACGGCAATTGCGTAAAACGAAACCCAACCTTTGGTATGATTGCTTTGCTACCGTAACCATGTGGTCGTAGAATGTGAGCCTTCGGTCGAATGTGACTCCCAGGTCTTTCATAGCAGTTCTTTTTATGATGGCATTATTATCGAGATGGTATTCGATTTCAAGTGGGTGCCGCATTCGACCATCGATATTACATATATTCGAATCGATATTACTTATCGATTTCTAATTTTAAAATTAAATACTCTACAATTCTAACATAGTAATATAATTCCTTACTTTCCAGTTACAAACGCATCCTCGTCCTGATATCTCACTCGCAGGACTTCTTGAACGGCGTGTGTACCAACATCATCCACATGAGCAAGCGCCGGCTCAAATACTACACCGGCAACTACGAGGCCTTCGTCCGGACACGCATGGAACTGCTTGAGAACCAGATGAAACAGTACAACTGGGAGCAAGACCAGATCGCCCATATGAAGGTTGGTTACCACGATCAAACGCAAACGTGTCAAAACGCACACGTTATCATATAACTGCAATATTCTTCGTATATTCGGAGACACATTGTTTGGTCTCATCCAATTACACTCAAATTAACCCTCCTAGCATGTGAACAATTTTCCTTCGTATTGGCAAAAGGTTTATGTTAGGCAGTTGTAAACATTTCCTTTTAACGTGAGAGCTGCGGTGACTAGCGTGGCTCTGTACTCGATAGATAGCGCTAAACTCAGAATTTTAAGTTTATTTTGATTTAAATAAATAAAATAATCTTTAATTCGGATTAGTGACTTCCATATGAGTTAGTAACCAATAGTTAGCTTACTATCTATCTATTTTAAAACAAAGTGGTTTTTCATCTATGAACAATACCACCTAACAAAGGAGAATCGTATCTCGTCGCTATGGTCTTCAGAATGAAGTTGGAGCTAGCCGACACTCTGAGAGCAGACGCAGATTTCTTTGTGAAGATCTTTTCGAATGGTTCTTCTCTTCCGGTTATAGCTCACTGGCGTCGCTATAACCATGGCAACCTACTGGTACGTACGGGTACCGTTTTTAGGTTCTCCAAAGTGCAGATATATAGACACTCAATTAAGTGGGCCATTGTCTGATCAGGGACTCTGCACTTGCACTGAGTGCGGTGCTCCTGATCAGACGATAGCGTAGAAACCATCGACTTTATCAATGTATGGGAGCATTATTAAGTCAAGGAAATGGTATTTGCTAAAATCTGACATTCCATTTTATTGAATATAGTCAAATTATTATCTCTAAATCATACAATGAGTCTTAACTATAGTGCTGAAGTATAGCTCTATACGTTAAAGTAAAATGTGAAACCACTAAAAACAAAATAAACTAAAAAATTTGCGCTCAGCATCATTTAGCGAGAACATAGCCTCAGGTCCGTAGATTTCACCTTAAATGTCGAATATATGCTGAGCAAGATTAAAGCGGTGTTGGTAATGTTAAGGCCTGCAGTTAGTAAAGCTGCCCACTTCACCGCGTGGTCTTAGCCGTCAGAGCCAGGGCTTGGAGGCTACATCTACAAGTGAGTTAAATATTTGTGGCATATCAATGTTGTACTTTATATTTTCTTTTTTGGTTTAGGTTTATCAGTTCTTCCCTTGACGGGGGCCTTACCACGTGTTCAAATGTCAGTCGTGCGAGCAAGACAGAGAGATGGAGCTGAACAGCCTACATAGCTCCATCCCTTTAACAGTTTAGCTTAGGTCTTAAAATGGATCGCGTTAATAGCTCGTGGTAGCACTCCTGATCACAGTATATTGTTATGAAAAAGTTGCGGCTTTTCATCGTCAAAAATTATTCTGTGATATTTCTGAAAATTGATAATTCTTCAATTTAACTTTAAAATTCAGTTGTCAGTATACATATTAATGTATACATTAATCCTAAGGTTTCTGTACACTATCAACTGTAATATACAATGAATGACAAATATTCTTCATAATCGTCTTACATATATTGAAGTTTCCAAAAATTTAGGAACAATCTCTTTCGAGACTTGTTATTCGATTTCAAAACACCATGAACACAACAATGCAGTACCTAACCAAGATGTTTATTTTTATTTCCCCTGCTGTGTAGTACCAATAATTTTAGTTTTTCTAAATATATGTATACTGGTGATCCCTGTATTATAGTGAAATGTTTCTGTGTAGCTGCCACGCTTTTTATACCACAGATAGCATGATATTCGTAAAGTTAAACGGAAGCTTTTATTCTTCAACGTTTAAATTTCGTTTGAGTAGAGTAGCATAGCATTTCTGAGGCTGAATGTCTTGCATTCTTATCTGTACAACCCTTTCTTACATACTGTGCAAAATTATATGGAAAGGATGACAAAAATCTCTTTACTGCAATGGCTTATAATATGTTAGCTAAGTAAGTAATAGTCTTTATTGTAAGCAGTATATGGACTTTTCTATGAAAAGACATAGCTAAATACCGGATACTATATGTAAGCATAGTATTGTTCGGGATCCATCATCCTTTATCATCTACCTAGACTTTTTGATTCTTGTCGATCCAGCTGTTGTTGAATAGCCAGTATTTCGAGCTGAGCGATTGCCCGTGTGACATCCACAACACAGCCGACGGGCCACAACATTCCCGTGGACAGAGTACAGATCTAAACAGAGTAAAAGGCACGTTAAAAATTGAATTAATCGAAAAAGTATCGAGAGGCATTACATTTTAAATATGTAATGTCAACTCGAAACAGTAATATTATTCATACAGAAATCTTTTGATCATAAAAGACTTTATCTCAATAATTTATGTAATGTTTTCAGAATTATATAGCCCGGTTTGGTCACGGTTCCGCCAAGCTGGCTCGACAAGCGCAGTCTAAGGAGAAGACACTAGCTAAGATGGTGGCCCAAGGACTGACCGAGAAGGTCACTGATGACAAGATCCTTAACTTCTATTTCCCGGCGTGCGGCAAGGTGCCCCCGCCCGTGATTATGGTGCAGGTTAGTATTGACATCTGGATATATATAGTCGGCCTTATAATGTTCCCACTGTTGGGATTCAGGCCTCCTCTCTAGGAGAGGGAATGGGCCGTAATCCACCACGCGGGCCCAGTGCGGTTTGGTGAATGTCACATGTCTTCGAATTTTTGGTTCTAGGACATGCCGGTTTCTTCACGATGGTTTCCTTCACCGTTTTGAGAACAGTGGTGATGAAATAAATTACACTAAGTAATGCGCTTGACTCTCGTAAGTCGGGGCCGTTACCACTCGGCCACCACTGCTCCTTCATGTGGATATACTATCGGCTAAACTGATTTAGACTCGCCCATGGTCTAGTAGTTAGTGGCCCTGACCGCTATGCCGGATATCGTGGTTTCGATTCCCACCCAAGACAAATGTTTTATGATGAGCATGGTCATTTATTCTGTGTCTGGGTGCGATTTATCTATAATATGTATGTATTTAGGAATATATAATTAAGTAAGTTTAACAGTTGTCTAGTACTCATTGCACAGGCTCTGCTTGGTTTTTGGAATAGATGGCATTGTGTGAAAAAGAAAAATAAAATAGCCCCTGGACGCTGCAGAATATTTGATTACAAAATCAGATCGTACGTCACATCATAGAGGCGTACTTAACACTTTCAGTGGCAATAACGAACAAATAATTCGCCCATATACCCACAACCCGGCTACCAAGTCGTTGTACGTAGTTATTGTAGACAGGTAGTTTTGTAGATATAAAGAAGACTTAAGATTGTTTAACATGATGTCTCTTCTTTCTAGAACGTATCCTTCAGATATACGGACACCAGCCCGTGGATCTACAAGAACCTGGAGTTCGGTATCGACCTTGACACGCGGCTGGCGCTGGTGGGGCCCAACGGAGCCGGCAAGTCCACGCTCCTCAAACTACTCTATGGAGATGTGAGTATACACAAGTCAGGTGTTTATGTTAAACGCATAATGGTCCACCAAGGATTAAGTGCGGAAACAAGACCACAAAGAGACCACAGTGCCATAAGCATCCGCTTAACACAGCTTAGCATCTATACGTGCAATAGTGTGGCCAGGCAGAGCGTTCCTTAGGCGAAATTATTTGTAAATGTCAGTTTGTCGATTTAATTAAATTCAAAATGTTTTTATTTCACATAGGCTTACATGGGCACTCACAAAACTTCAGAAGCTAGTGCTTGGCTGATTGAGTGCAAGAAAGATTGTGGTTTTACAATATTAATAGGTATGTGAGGATAGTGTAGACTACTCTATATTGTACCCAAAAGCACAATAAAAATACGAGTACTATTTATTGTAAAATAGGAGGCAGAAATAGTAAATAATCTTTGAATCTGCAGAGTACAGTGTTCTCACATTCACATTATAAAAAGAGGCTATATAAAAATAAACCTATCACTAATGAAATTAAGATGGTTGAATCAAAGTCTAAATAATATAAAAAATATATTTTATATCCTAGAGCGGGAGAAGTCCACAAATGAAAAGGTATGTTTCGTGAGTGAAGCTACTGGCAGAAGCTATAAAGCAGGCCTTCGAATAACGTTACAAATTTCGTTATTAGTAGAGGTAACATTTTGATTGGTAATGGTACTTGAGTGAACTTTTACCAGTAAACTGACTAACATTATCGATGATGTTATAGGTAAATAGTAACTATACCATGGCTCAAGGCTTAATAACGTTACCAAATATAACGTTATTTTGTTAAATCTCTGTTTTGTCTAGATTTTTTTCCTTTCTAATTTTCTGTAACTTGGCAATCTGTGTAACACACAATGGGATATTCGTTTGTCGTGTCATGAACTTATAAAAGGCATCTCCAAAGGAAGCTTCATATTCGTTAGATTAATGCATTTTACAATGCAACATATAATTAGGTACATTTATTCTATTAAAATGTCAAAAAGAATACGTAAGCTTAAAATAATACACCATTCCATTCATTAATTATTTAATTAACGAAAAAAGTATCGGTACTTATACCGTTAATTGTTAACAATATTTTAATTGATTCGATACTAAAGCAATGTTACCTAAGTTACCGTTAAAATTTTACCTTTATGAAAATATCGTTACTTAACGATACTTATAGCTTGAATTTAGTAACGTTAACAAGCCCTGACTATAAAGAATAAAAGCGGTACGATTGACTGAGTTTAGGGTTTGGGGTGCAGTGTAATTGGAAATGATTAGAATAAATCAGATACACAGATTCACACAGATTCATAATGATTTCTTCTATGTCATACTCCAAAGACCCCAGCATGGCCAAAGCGTACTGGGGTCATGGGTTGATTTCCGAAAGGGAAACCCGGGGTCCTGGAATGCTAAACAAAGAAAGAACATAAGTTTGGTTTTAGACAGTAAAAGTCTTACACACCCTCGCGCTCCGCCTTAGGCGAAAAGTCGTTAGATGATTTCCCATCTTAAAAAAAAAATACATCATGGACATTCATAGATAAATTAATGCATGGAATGAGTTTATTCATCTCTTCAACAGAGTCGATCTTAAAATTTTTTTTCTACAGCTTGTTCCCTCAACGGGCATGATCCGGAAGAACTCCCACCTGCGGATCGGGCGCTACCACCAGCACCTGCACGAACTATTGGACCTTGACCTGTCGCCGCTTGACTACATGATGAAGGAGTTTCCCGAGGTGCGCGAGCGAGAGGAGATGCGCAAGATCATCGGCCGGTACGGACTCACCGGCCGACAGCAGGTCAGTACATCATGAGCTAACATCAAACCAATCATACAATGCGTTTCAAACAACAATAGGAAAGTTAATGACCTCGAATTGTCAAATGTTAATTGGAAAGTAACGTTTGCAAAGAAAATTTATTTTCGTATCAATAACGGTTTTTTTTAACTTGTTTTATTGAGTCTTAGTTAAATCTATGTGAAGTAAAATACTATTGTTTGATCTAAATTAGTTTTAAAAGACTATTTTTTTTTCTCGCCTTCTTATGTTTACCACTATTCATACACTTCACACAGTGATGCAGATATGAACAGAATTAAAGAACTGGATTCTGATTAAACGTTTATGCTTCGTAAATAAATTTAATTTTATCAATTTCTTGATTTGCTAACCTTACCCAATTTCTTCGATTTGATAGCTATGAATTCACTCATGGCGCAAAATCGCTCCTTTACTTATTTAAAACGCTTTGTAATTTGTTCCTCATCTTTTATTTTTTGTATGAACCAATTTCAGTTGTGGAACTAGTTCAAATATTAAAGCACTTTGCCTCAGATAGGTTGGATATTCTTTTGTTCATCTAAACAGAAAAAGGTGTGTTGCAAAGAACTAAGGAAATGCAGTAGATGCAGCTTACTGCAGGACTTTTTTTATAAAATAGCCACCCAAGCAGCACGCAAGTGTTTTAGACATCAATAAACCAGCCGATTTACAACTTAGAGCTGTAAGGGCTAAGGGCTGTGCAAGTGTGTAAAACACAGCTTTAGGCTGCATAGTGAATCCACGTACGCATATGTTTATATATTATAGTATTATAACTACTAAACAGTTAAAGTATTTTGTGACACTTTAAGCTGCGGTGGTTACTTTTTATTTTATTGTTGTTTGTCCTGTGCGAGTCTCAAATAAATGTTTTCTTTCTTACCGTATTAACAAATAAACGTTTTAACGTGTTACTCAGTGATTTGGTGTTAATCATTAACAACCGACAACAACTACTGGAGGATCGTCAACGGTGAAATACTCCAACGACTTTAGTGATTATAATTCAATAAATAAATACGTGACACGTGCGGCCGCCAATCATATTTTAATCAATGTATAACTTGACACTGATCTGCAAAAGGCAAAAAACTTATGAAAATTTGAATTTCGCGTATTACCTTGGAACATCCCCTTTAACCACAAGCCTATATTGTGTTCAAAAAATGACATTCTATCGGCCATATAGATTATTGATATGCCAAAATGCTTGGGATTATTGTACGCGGCACATAGTTGAACTGAAATAGCGATTGTTGCTATGGTTACACGCAGCCCTCGGCGGTACCGCACTTCGATTGAGAGACCCGAAAATCTGTTACTGCGCATTGAAGGTTCAACTTACGTGCCGCGAATAATAACTACATGACGTTTCGGCCGCGCATCCTATACATTGTTATTTTTTTTTGTTGATAATGTTTATTTTTCTAGAGGCCCTTGTTTCATTCATGAATAACGTTGTTGCGCAGGTGTGTCCTATGCGGCAGTTGTCGGACGGACAGCGCTGTCGCGTAGTGTTCGCGTGGCTGGCGTGGCAGACACCGCATCTGCTGCTGCTCGACGAACCCACCAACCATCTCGACATGGAGACCATCGACGCTCTCGGCGACGCCATCAATGAATTTGACGGCGGCATGGTGCTGGTTAGCCACGACTTCAGGCTTATCAACCAGGTATGGAACACTAAAACTAATATTATAAAGAGGTCAGATTATTTATATATTACTTGTTTCTACGATCGTGGACGACCAACTACAATCTAGCTGCAACTTAACCTTTACTTATCCAATATATTTGTCACAACAGGTCGCTGAAGAAATCTGGATTTGCGAGAACGGTACCGTCACAAAATGGCAGGGCGGCATTCTCAAGTATAAGGACCATCTCAAGTCTAAGATCATGAAGGACAACGCCGAGAACGCGACCAATATTCGCAAATAGTCCAATGCCTAGCGACTCTTAGCTTATGATCGTCCGTCGCGCGACGCTCCCGCTCCATCTGCGACTGACAAACTGGCTGCTGACATCAGTTGACACACTTGTGAAACAGGAACGAACGTAAAAACACCAGTGAAAAAGACACTTCATGTTGTTATGTCGTCACATTCCTCAGCGCGCAACGCGCTCCTCGTCCTCTCAAAACATCTTCACGTGACCGCAACACACTTGCAAAACAATGATTGTACCGGATTCAATACTGTCTGAAACTAAACTATATTAATATATATGTTAGTTATCACATAACATACCTAGTTACTTAATAGAATTTACTTAATGGCACTCCAATTTATAATGTCCGTTCTTTAAGAAGTTGTTATTAAAATGACTTTGTACACACGTACATGGGTTCGTCTAGCCGTAGTCTAAATTCCCAATAGTTTTAAGACATTGATGTTCCAATATTTAACGATAGATTACTATCATAATTGGATATTTGAATTAAATACTAATAAATAATTGGATATTGTTGCGATGAAATGTATCTGTAATGTTTGATATACACTTCGCGTCAATATACTGCTGCGGCAGTATACAGGGTGGTAATAGCGGTTCTCAGCGCTCTATCTCAGTGAGCACCGTGTACACTGCCACTGAGTGTCGCGGAGTGTCCGTAGTCACAGGTGTAGCAGAGTCTTGTCGCTCAGACCGGTTTGTGAACGAAAATTATTATAGGATTGTGATTCCTTAAGCTGCCTATTGAAGCTTAATAATAGTGGTATTTTAAATAATTTTGTGATATATTTCCCGGGTGATCGCAGCCCAGTTATGTAGCAAAGTAACTTGCATAAACTTGAACATAGCTTAATATGGATTATATTTTTACACCAGTACCGTCGCCCGGTAAATGTTCAGTGTAAGGACTCACGTCACATACATTTGGTCGCTCAGAACGTAATATCATAGGCATTAAAATTCCAACAGGTTTTATGTTTTAATAATTGTTTGCATTATAATCACCTTAATATTAATGATGATAAGGAAATAATTATTTATTTATTTCGTAACTTTTAATTTTATTTTTTACAAAAAATTCGTATAATTCTTTTAACCCCTCGCGCGTATTAATTGCGCGTTTTTACGTAAAATCACCAAAAAAAAAAAAAGAAATAAAAAAAATAACTTTCTGGATTTTTCTAGGAAAAACGAAGTTATAGAGACCAAAATTATCGGCCGAATAAATTTCGTACACCCGTGTGTACAAAACGACAATTAAGAGTTTTTTAAGGTCACTCAAGTTGTACAGACGTATGTACAATCGGGTATGTAGATACCTGTAACAGAAGACCGCACTGTTTCCACATCGTAAATGTATAAAGAGCCGGTTAAGAATTATAATCAAAAAACATAGAAAAAAAATATATTAATGAAACTTAAACTATGGATTTAAAATAAATAATTATTAGATACTTACTAAAATTGTATTTAATTGAATGATATTACACGACAAATTGATAACAGAATCCAATTTTAATGAAAAGTTTAATGTGGAGTGTAGCTGTGTGAGCGAGTAATAGATTCGTTTGGGTTTACGTTTTGGGTTCGCTTTCTCTAGAAAGCGAACCCAAAAGCTTATTTTTAATTGAAAGTATTAAGTGGACATAAATAGTTACACTATTAATATACACCTCTGGTTAGAAATTTTATTATTTAATCAGATGCATTAGTAACTCAATTTCTTCAAGAGCCTTTAGTCATACAGTTACGGGTTTTCTTGCATCCTCATTGCGTTTTTTAAACTAAAAAATAAATTGTTTTTAGCAACATTTGATGTTACTGGTGACAATGTTGAGTTGTTGCTGAACACTGTTTCCAATAATAAATATGATAAATTTGAATACAGATTATACTTTGAGTAATATGGAATAGTCTCCGTTCGTGCATAATATTCCAAGTACCGAATTTAATTGAAAATTCTTCGCTGCCGGTCTGTTTGAATGTTGGCAGGGTGTGTGCGCTATACCTGTGCATGAAGAGCGAAACGTCTGCGAGTGTATGAACAACCAAATGTATGTGACCACGCGAGCGTCGCGGTGGTGACTAGATGTAATAGTAAATGTTTCGGCTTACATAGGTAGCAACACGGCTGCCTTCTCAATAGATTTTTGATTACATTATTTATATTCATGTAATATTTAGCATAATACGCCTCGTCAATAGTTGACTCAGTAGTTCGTCAAACGTAAAGGGGTCACCAGTGATACAAGGGTTGTGATGATCGGCTTACGACATCCCACGCCCCGTCAGAAGCAACTGTAGTTTTTATCAAAACTTCACAAAATATGGCAAAGTATCCAGTGTCATTTCGTTTAGAGATTTTTTTTTAGCCAAAGGCTAATGAGATGTGACAAATAATTTTATATTTTAAGACGCAGGGAATCGCCCGCGAACATTTTAATTTCGCAACATGAACCTCGACAGTGAGCCACTCTGGTTATCTGTGTATTTAATTAATACATTTTAATTAGGCTGTCTGTATTCTGAACTGAACTTATTTTTTACAATACTGCTTTCAGTTCGTACCTAACCCGCGTAATAGTATTAACTTGTATTCAATGGGGGTTTAATAGTAAAATTTCCATTTTGTAAAATGCTTGATCTGAGGCAAGTTTATATACCTAAATCAATAAATTTAAACACATGGATATATTTGTTTCCTTTATTCTCCTTCCTTCCTTTACTCCTTTAAATCATAGTAAGGTTTTGAGTATATATGTCACAGTCGAAATTGTTAATGCATAGCATTTTTAAACAGAACTGATAACCGCTGCCAAAGAGTGTTATTAATTACCGACAGACCACAGACTAGCACAAGAAATCTGAATTTCTGAAATTGGTCATAACCGACTGAGCAAATATGTCCTTGAAAATAATCTCATAGGATATGGGCTAAAATCATCGCTTATTAATATCAAAATATATTTTTTTACTAAATGCATTTGAAAGGTATATTCGTTTACATAAATAAAAAAAATATTTTGTTTGTTGCCGCTTACTTCTGAAATGGCTGTTCCGATTTTAACGGAACTGTCACTAGTAGATAGCTGACGTTATAAAGAGTAATTTGGGCGAGCACCAAACTATACATGTGAAAAATCACCTGTCTATTACGTTTTCAGTCAAATTGAAGTTTGAACCAATTTCGATGAAATTTGGCTTGGATTCCAAGGAAAAATATATAGGCTACCGTAAAATGGGGTTAATAGACACAACTTTTAAATTCCAAGCTGATTTTCTTACATATTTTCTATCCATGCTGTTATCAAATCATTGTGTAATTGCGTTGTCGCGTTGTAATTGACCAAATACTTCTAAAATATGTAAAAATACATTAATTATTTGTTATTTAGGAAAATGTAGCTTGTTTCTATTTACCTATTTAGAAACTGGGGTCAAAAGATACGAAAGGAGGGTGAATAAAAATAAAACACTAGAGGCTGTCAAAACTTATTTTTATTATAAGTACCTTGTTGTAGTAAGCTTAAACAACAGTGTTATAAAAAAATGTATCGGTATGGGTGAGAAAAAGTGTTGAATTTATTGTGGTGGGGGTGTGTGTCGGTGTGTAGGCGGGTTTGTATAAAGATGTGTTTTATCTAAGTAGATATTCTTATGATTAGATCATTAAATTATTCTAGGAAACTAAATAGAACCAGTTGAACCCCGAGGAAAGACATAGGCTACATTTTGTCTTACATCGACGTATGCAAACGCGATAACCGACGTTCATGCGGACAAAACCTAGTAATTGTTACATAATGGAACTATTTCAACTATTTTATAAAAAGTAGCATGTCCTTCCTTTGAGTTCAAGCTCCAACAAATCATATCATATCAAATTTCATCAAAATTGGTTCAGCATTTTAGTAAAGCTTAACAGACAGACAGCCAGAAACATAAACGTATATATTTATAGTATTAGTGTGATTATATTTTTAAGTGAAAACCGGTTGATAACCCTGAAAATCACGTTTCTTTTAACCCGTTTCGTTACTATTAACCCCTCACTCGTATCTTTTCAACCCTTTCTTCGTGTCTATTCACCCTAAAGGCGTTTCTGTTCACCCCTCACTCGTATCCATTCACCTCGAATTCAGGGAAAAGTGAGAGCACCATGATTTTACTTGAAATAAGAAAGAGTCATTTGAATATTCATACTCGACTTTCTATCCATAAAAGATGATCAACTTAACTATTTAAATAATTATGCAAATTCGCTAGGGGATAACACTGAAAAACAAAAGCTTAGCAAAAAGTTTTACACAGAAATCACACTCGTTCATTTTAACCGCTTTTTTCTCTGTCATTACACAAAGAGTATGTAAAGCTAACGCTTTAAGGGGTCCATTACACGATAGGTTTTGCTGTCCGTGACGCTTGCATGACCGTGTATTGGACCCCGGGGTCCATTACACGATCATGCAAGCGTCAATCAAAACCATCAATCATAAATGAAGCTTGACTGACGGAATTTTATCGCCATACATTTTTCATGCAAACATCAGTCATCGTACACGGTAGGCGTCAGTCAAGATATTTGACTGTGGCAAAACTGACAGCAAAACCTATCGTGTAATGGGACCCCTTACACGGTCATGCAAGCGTTAATCAAAACCATCAATCATGAATGAAGCTTGACTGACGGAATTTTATGGGGTCCATTACACGATAGGTTTTGCTGTCAGTTTTGCCACAGTCTCTTCTTGACTCTTGACTGTGGCAAAACTGACCCCATAGGGGTCCATTACACGATAGGTTTTGCTGACTAAAAATTCCGTCAGTCAAATTTCATTCATGATTGATGGTTTTGACTAACGTTTGCATGGTCGTGTATTGGACGCCTATGAAACGTGCGTCCTCGATCAATACCAACCTAACAGAATTACAGAACTATGGCGGAGTACATACTGCTAGTGATGTGCCGAGTACGGCTTGACTCGAGTCAGACTCGATTCCTGCTGTGGACTCGCTGACTCGAGTACAAATTGATATTGATTCGAGTACGCAAGACTCGATTCCAGGACTCGAGTACGCTAGACTCGATCCCAGAACTCGAGTCCAGGACTCGAGTCCAAGATTCGAGTCCAGGATTCGAGTCCAGGACTCGAGTTCAAGATTCGAGTCCAGGACTCGAGTCCAGAAGTTTAGTCTAGAAATTCAAAACCAAAAGAGTCCGTTATTGATACCTTTTAGAACAAAAAGGAAAACTTCAGACAGCATATAGTTTAGGTTTAGGATAATGACACAACGATTATTTATCAACCATTTTTATTGTAGTTAATTTTTTCTAAAGATTATGTTTAAAAAAATAACATAGAACATACTAATGAGGTATCTTTCTAGATAACAAATAAAACTAGATCAAGTTTTATTTGTTTTATTACAAATCAAAAACATATCCTTTTTCGTGTAATTGTACGCTTATAAAGGGTCAAACTTATGTTAGCGTCATTTCATTTCTTAAGTAAACACAGATCGAGTACGAGCTAGTCAACTTAACTCGAATGCTAGACTCAGCTTGACTCGCATAATAAAATTGAGTCAGTGAGTTCAGAATCGATTCTGTCTGACTCAAGTCGTGGAATCGAGTAATTTATCATTATGGAACTGAAACGGGTAAATTATTTTAAATACTTGGGACACTATGTTACCGAAGATCTTGATGACCAAATGGACATAGAAAGGAAACGCAGGGCACTGGCGGTTAAGAATAATATGCTGGCTCGTAGGTTTGCTCGTTGCAGCGAGCCGGTTAAGATCTCACTTTTTAAGGCGTACTGCCAAACATTCTACACGAGCAGCCTGTGGATTTGTTATACACAGAGATCGCTCAGTGCCCTGCGCGTTCAATATAATAATGGTTTCAGGATGTTGATGGGGCTGCCCCGTTTCTGTAGTGCATCTAGCATGTTTGCGGAGGCTCGCGTTGATGGTGTTCATGCCATCATACGTAAGAGAACCGCTTCCTTGCTGCGCAGAGTGCGGGGCAGCACTAATAGCATCCTGAATGTAGTCGCTGACAAAGTCGACTCAAAAGTAATGCAAGCTTTTATGCGGGTTCTAGTTAGACAGTGTGAAATGTATAACTGAGCCTGCATATTAAGCAACATATTTAATATTTTCATTGATAGTACTAACATAGGTTTTTAAGTAATTTGTAACTACTAATTAAATATGGATATTTGTCCAAAATAAACGTTATTATTATTATTATCCTAAACCTAAACTACATGCTGTCTGAAGTTTTCCTTTTTGTTCTAAAAAGTATCA
The DNA here is from genome assembly GCA_961205895.1 of Mythimna pallens. NCBI lineage: Eukaryota > Metazoa > Arthropoda > Insecta > Lepidoptera > Noctuidae > Mythimna > Mythimna pallens. The sequence goes on from OY540824.1 coordinate 7,734,868, forward strand.
ATAACGGACTCTTTTGGTTTTGAATTTCTAGACTACCTACACTTCTGGATTCGAATTTCTAGACCCGAGTTATGGACTCGGGTCCTGGACTCGAATGCTGGACTCGAGTCCTGGACTCGAATGCTGGACTCGAGTCCTGGACTCGAATGCTGGACTCGAGTCCTGGACTCGAATGCTGGACTCGAGTCCTGGACTCGAATGCTGGACTCGAGTCCTGGACTCGAATGCTGGACTCGAGTCCTGGACTCGAATGCTGGACTCGAATGCTGGACTCGAGTCCTGGACTCGAATGCTGGACTCGAATGCTGGACTCGAGTCCTGGACTCGAATGCTGGACTCGAGTCCTGGACTCGAATGCTGGACTCGAGTCCTGGACTCGAATGCTGGACTCGAGTCCTGGACTCGAATGCTGGACTCGAGTCCTGGACTCGAATGCTGGACTCGAGTCCTGGACTCGAATGCTGGACTCGAGTCCTGGACTCGAATGCTGGACTCGAGTCCTGGACTCGAATGCTGGACTCGAGTCCTGGACTCGAATGCTGGACTCGAGTCCTGGACTCGAATGCTGGACTCGAGTCCTGGACTCCAATGCTGGACTCGAGTCAACATTCGAATGGTGGAATCGAGTCATGATTCGAATACCGTATAACCTGACTCGAGTTGTCTCGATCCACAAAAACAGCGACTCGGCACATCACTACATACTGCCAACATAATGATATTACTAATGTCCTGGGTTGTGCGAAAACTTATCGATATCGGCAATTTTTCCTAACGGGACTTTCATTTTCAGGAAATAAACAAAAGTAAAAATTCGTAACTCAGATTGTTTTACTACATATTTATTAAACGAATTAAATTTACCCATGCTTTTTATATATTTGGTAAGTTTAGGAAAACAAACAGTTACACAAAAATGTCAATAACTTAATTCAACAAATTTTCTAGTGACTAACACATTTACCTCATCTCAAAAACTACTGAACCGATTTTAATGAAACTTGCACTGATGATTGCACTTTTCAAGACAGATGTTTTTTTTTATATCTTATGAACTTTAGAGGTGTTTTATAATATTTCGTCATGATTTATGTTTCTTAATTAACTTTCGCTTGCGACGTGTCATTGGGATAGCTTGCCACTCTTGATATTTTCTTGGTGACACTAATGGTACTGAAACATAAAGAAAATCGGTGTTAAAAATCAAGTTATAACTACACAATCTTATTTTAGGGAAGAAGATTAGGGTCTGATGTCTGGACTACATGAGCTCCTTTTAAAATTAACTGTTCTAGAGCCATCTAGCTTTGATGTTGAAAGTTCTACAAAAATGTAAGTAATTATTTTAAAATTTAAATATATTTTTGCTAATAAGACCATTTGGTAAAAAAATATAAATAATTACACAACAAAGCTCACTTGGTTTACATAAATTCTGGTGGTAGTTATGTTCCTTTTGTATAACTTAAGATAATTCTGTGAACATAAATTCTATGATTAGCAGTCCTTTGCAATATATAAAATCAACACACTTCTTACCACTATATCAGAGCTGCACATTGTCAGTTCTTTTGGCTGGTAAAAGTTGACTGCTAGCAATACAATGTAGTGGAAATTGAACTAAAATCTCATCAGATAGTGGTCTACGTGAGATTTTCAGACTCGGAACAGCCGTTTTCTTCAGTTGAGTTTTTTTCTTTTTGAAGTCTGTACTTCAGAAATGTTTTGCACAAAGATATTTCAATTGATGCAACTTTTCAATTGGCACATAGACTAAATTTTCTTTCCCTGTCGCTTTGATCCATTGTTTGCACCTAAAAATTGGGCGATGAGTTATTTTTACTTATAAATTACATATGTGTTATAAAATGTAACAAAATAAGTTATATGACAGGTGAAATTTTTTCAATTAATATATTTTAAACATTCTATCAACCTACTAACCAACATTACATGTAAGAAAATTTATCATGACAAAAATGCTAATTGAGAAAACATTGATTTTACTTCCTTATATCATTATTATGGCTAAACTGTACTATACTACAGCGAGTTTTACGCTCATATTTTTTTATTGAAAAGGTTTATGCCTAAAAAGTAATTATGCACAGTCTCAATGTTAGGAAAAGTTAGGAAATTGCTACTGTGGGGGGTTAGGTTAGGGTTATTTTTTTTTAAACCACCTAGAAAACTATCATTCAGTGCACAAATATTTTATATAATGGTAGAGCGCTCTCCGACAACAAAATGTATTTCTAATCATTTTTAAATATATGAAAGTATACAATTGCTATTGTGGGGGGATGGTCCAAGGGGTTGAGGGTGACCCTCCCCCCAAAAACCCTCAAATCTGGCCCAAAAATGCATAAAATGTACGATTTTTTAATTCCTAACCTCAAAATTTCAAAGTATGCGTTTCCTAGATTCCGGAGGGGGTTCGGGGAGGAGTGGACACCCCCCCTTCCCCTCCGACCCCAAAAATCCCATTATTTCGCTGTCCAGTATAGTACAGTTTTACCATTATTTTCTTTATTCTTTGTAAACACATATAGATTACATTTTTAAAGATTTTTTTTAAATAAATCATCCAAAAAAAACCATTTCAAAATATAAAAAATAGTACCCCACCGGTATCGGGAATAAGGTCCAAGCTACCGGCGGTCAGGGTTTTAGAGAAAGGAACCTCCTAACAATGCGAGCCGTGTCCAGGAGTAACGCTTTCTGAATCAAGCCCTTGATCCAGCCGCCTAACGCGAGCCTCCTAAGGTGTTGGTCGAGGCTCTTGGCTATTAAGCTATTGCCCGACACGACTATCGGCACAATGATCGCCGAGTCCACATCCCACATGTCGCCAACCTCGCGAGCCAAATCAATATACTTGATTTGTTTGTCTTTCTCGGCTTTCACGAGGTTCTCGTCATGCGGGACGGATGTGTCAACAATCATTGCACGCCTCTCGCTTCGGTCCACCACCGCTATATCAGGCTTATTGGCTACAATAGTCCTGTCAGTGATGATGGACCGATCCCAGTACAAAGTGATATGACCATTATCAAGAACTGGGTCGGGCTTATACCTGTAGTACGGCACTTCCGATTCCACAAGAGAGTATTTCAAAGCAAGTTGCTGATGGATAATCCTGGCTACAAGGTTGTGTCTATGCAAGAACTCTCCGTTAGCTAGACGAGAACAACCAGAGATAATGTGACGAATTGATTCTCCCGGACGGTGACATGCCCGACAGATGTCAACCGTGCCGTCCTTCACAATAAAGCTCTGGTAGTTTTTCGTCAGGATAACTTCGTCCATAATTGCACAGACAAAACCTTTCCCCAAAGAGGTCACCGAACCGCAGCCAGGCTACGGACGCCAATTGGTCTACATCGGGCCCGTGAAGGGCCCGGAAAAAGCGTCCGTGAAGTTCCTTGCTCTGCCATACTTCCCTGCGATCGTTAGCGTCAAGCACTACCGGTTTGCGCCAGTTCTCATTAGCCAGGGAGAGCGGGGTGAGTCCCTTGTCCACTGCCACTACATCTCGATGCATACCCACGTCGGCAGCTAGGAAATATTCCCTGAGACTGCATACCTCGCGGTTGTGTAGGGTAGCATTTACAAAACCTCGACCCCCATACTTCCGCATATACAATCTCATCACCGGCGATCGTGTTACCATTATTATTATTAGCTTAAGCTTATAGATGTCCTCTGCTAAACATAGGCTTCTCCGGTCTTTTCTATAACTAAACATCGATGTCGATAAATCTTGGTTAATTACCCAACACTACGTATGTTTTGTATGTTTCTTTTTTTGATAAAATGCACTAAACGTTCAAAGATTGTACTTGAATTGAGTTCTTTAAAGAATTAAATAACTAATTGTGCTTACCGTTCTATATCTAATGGAAATCTTGCAATAAAAACATGTTTGTTATCATCAATCCGGCATGATCCAATACCACAAATTTCACACGTTACTTTTCTCATATTAATACATAGAAATACTCAGAGATAAATAGAGAACAAATTTCTTCGCACAAAATGATTATTAATATACTTTAAAACAATATATAGATGGAAACATGATGGAAATCTATCTTAGGAAAACCATAACAAAGCAACTGTCAAACGTTAGTGACAGACGTGACAGTCAAAATCAACTAGCGATACTGTGGTCAAAATGGCGGCGGTGTAATCCACACATAGTTGGATGAAGAGTCGCTGATACAGACCTCTTCTTCTTCCTGCCCTTGTCCCGTGTTATTTGGGGTCGGCGCAACATGTTTTTTTCTTCCATTCTGCCCTGTCATTCGTCATGCTATCACTAACTTCCTTTTCTTTCATATCACTCTTCACACAATCCATCCATCTTTTCTTTGGTCTCCCTCTCCCTCTCCATCCATCCACATGTAAACTCATAACTCTTTTAGTAACATGCGTTTCATCCCTCCTCTTCACATGACCATACCAAGACAAACGATTCCCTTTCAATTTTTCAGTCACTGGTGCCACTTTCAAACTTCCCCTAATATACTCATTTCTCACTTTATCCATTCTCGTCACACCACACATCCATCTTAACATTCTCATCTCCGCTACGTGCAGTCTTTTTTCATCCGTCTTTTTCACAGCCCAACATTCTGATCCATACAGTATGACAGGTCTTATCACGGACTTGTAGATTTTACCCTTCAACTTGAGGGGCATCCGTGGGTCACAAGTGGTTCCCGTGACCTGTCGCCATTTCATCCATCCTGCGTTGATCCGATGTGTTACGTCCCGGTCTACCTCACCATCCCCTTGAACGAGTGACCCGAGGTACCGAAAGTCGGAGCAGATCGGTATGGGCGTTCCAGCGAGAGCTAAAGGCACTGGATTGGAGACACCGCCGAAATCGCAGAACAAGTATTCTGTTTTGGTTCTACTCAATTTCAGGCCAACACTCTCCAGTCTGTGCCACCACACCTCCAATCTGTTCTGGACCTCTAGGCCACTCTCGGCAACCAACACAATGTCATCGGCAAACAGCATACACCAGGGAGCCTCTCCTGAATGTCCGACGTTAGAGCGTCCATTATCATTAGGAAGAGGTAAGGGCTGAGAGCCGACCCTTGATGTAAGCCAACAGCCACATTGAAGCTGCCAGTGGTGCCCACTGTAGACCGGACTTGGGTACTGCATCGACTGTACATCGCTCGGATCAACTGCACATACTTCCCAGGCACACCTTTCTCCTTAAGGGCCCACCACAGAACCTCACGAGGTACCCGGTCATATGCCTTTTCGAGGTCAACGAATACCATGTGCAAGTTTTTATGCGCACCTCTGTATTTCTCGCACAGCTGGCGTATAGCAAAAATGGCATCCGCTGTACCCCGACCAGGCATAAAACCGAATTGGTTCTGCGAAATTTCACTCTCTTCTCTTAGCCTCCTTTCAATAACTTTCTCCCAGGCTTTCATAGTATGTGACATTAGCTTTATTCCTCTATAATTATTGCATTCAAGCACATCACCTTTGTTTTTAAAGATGGGCACCAGGGAACTGTTGCACCACTCATCAGGTATGGCTTCTTCCCGCAACAACTTATTGAAGAACAAAGCTAACCATATCCATCCATCCACTCGCAGCAACTTCCACACTTCAACTGGTATTCCGTCTGGACCAATTGCCTTACCATTCTTCATTCCATTTACAGCTATTCTGACTTCATCCATACTAATCATTCTCACTAAACCCACGTTCACTGGTTTGCTCTCTAAAATCCCATTCCAGTTGTTTTCCTCATTCATCAGTCTTTCAAAATAGTCCTTCCACCTCTCTTTGATTTTATAATCTTCTGATAGAATCATTCCAGTTTCATCCCTTATACATCTTATCTGACAAACATCTCTCGCATTCCTCTCTCTTGCTCTAGCAAGCCGGTATAGATCTTTCTGGCCTGCGGGACTATCTAGAGTGTCGTATAGTTTGTCCTGTGCTTTTGCTTTCGCTCTTGCCACGACTTTCTTGGCTTTTTTCTTTAAAGCATCATATTCACATTTTTTCGCAGACTTTAAGCTAGTGTGTTCCGGATCTATACCCTGCCATTCCTTAAATTTCCTCTTTTTTTCTTTCAACACATTCTGTATATCTATCGACCACCACCATGTATCCCTATCTATTGTACCCTTTCCTCTCGTCTCTCCCAAAATATCTTTCGCTGCATGTCTAATACACTCAGCAATCTCATTCCAGCTTTCATTTATACTTCGATCATTCATGTCTCCCATTTCTATCATTTTGTCTACCACTCGCTCTCTCAATTTCTTCGCGCAGTCACTCTTCTCTAGCATATGCCATTTTATTTTAGGAGGAGGACGCTCTTTGCTTTTTTTGTTATGTGTCTTGACTACTGACACCATAACCAGGAGCCTGTGCTGTGAGACTAGGTCTTCTCCTGGCAGCACTTTGCAGTCTTTGACGTGCTTTAGCTGGTTACGCCTAACCAGGAAGTAATCTATTTGCGTCTTGTGGTTACCGCTTTTGTACGTGACCAGGTGTTCGTCTCCTTTCTGGAACCAAGTATTGGCTACTGCCAGGTCAAATGCAGTAGCGGATTGCAGAAGCGTCTCCCCTTCACTATTCGGACTTCCAAAACCCCAACCCCCATGTACTCTTTCATAAACACCTCTCATTCTTCCCACATGTCCATTAAAGTCACCACCAACAGTCAATTCCTCATGTACAGGGATGGTCATTAAAGCTCTATCAAAATCCTCCCAAAACTTCTCTTTCACTGTTTCATCGCTTCCTACTTGTGGTGCATACACACTAACTACATTCAATATTACATTCTCTAACATAATCTTCACAACTATGAGCCTATCATTAATCCTTTGTACTTCCATCACGCTTTCTTTCAATTTGCTGTCTAACACTATTCCTACACCATTTCTTTTACCATCACTTCCACAGTAATAAAACTTATATCCCTCACCAATTTCTCTCGATTTAACGGATTATAGCCGCCATTTAAAAGGACGCACGTTTCATACATCTGTTTTTTCAATTCAATTCAATTTTTAGGTGTATGGCTCCATCGGCGAATGTCCGATGATTTTGCCAATGTCAAGGTATGAGATGGAAACGGTCGGTACTTTGTCGAGGATATTGTTATCTATTGATCAGTTTTTGTAGCGATGGTATCCATTGGTCATCATGCTAAAAAAGGACAAAACAATTTTGGTTAGTACACATAAAACGATACAAGATATATATTAAAACATGAAATAGATACATAATGTTTAAATAAAAGTACAACTTCTACTACTCTACTAACTACAACTGGATTTTATTAACATTAATAAATTTATAAAGAATTTTTACTGCAGGGGTATGGGCTAAAGATAGAAGAAAAGGAATGTTAACTGGGCGGGGGATATCAGAAGGGAGTAAGTCGTAAAGAGGAATTGTTAAACGAGGGCAGGAGAAAAACAGGTGTTCCAAGGTACCCTCTTCTAGGCCACATTCACACAAAGAATTGTCTCTCACGTGGATTTTGGCCAAAAAAACAGGGGTGCAAACAAATCCGAGTCGGAGCCGAATTATAACAGAAGTAGCAGGTTTGTTTGAAAATTTTAGTTTGCTGAACCAACATTTAGAGGGGATTGATGGTTGAATAGAACCATAGAATTTTCCCTTCAAGATTCGAGTTTTTTGCCAATGAGAGTTCCAATTCTTTGTCATATCGGGTTTAGCAAGGCAACGCAAATCATGAGGGTAACAGGATGAATGAGTCTCGATTCCAATCCGAATTGCTGACTTAGCAATCGAATCCGCATTCTCGTTGCCAACGATACCAGAATGGCTTGGGATCCAAGCCAATGCAACCTCTATGCCTGAACAATGTAATCTATAAAGGATTTCTTTGATTTTTAAGGTCAGGGAAAAATTGTTACGCGAGCGAAAAGGTGATTTTATTAAATCCTGTAGGCAGCTAAGAGAGTCTGTGAGAATCAAGGATTTGTTGAGGCTGTGAGATTCGATATAAGAAACCGCTTCCAGAAGAGCTATTGATTCTCCCGTATAAACAGACCCCAACGCGGAACTACGAAAATTGAGAATTATTTTATACTTCGGGATCCATACAGCAGAACCGACCTTACTATCATCTGACAGTTTAGAAGCGTCTGTATATAACGTCAGCCAATCACGCCACTCCTCTGACAGAATCCTGTTGAGTTTATTGTTGGCCGCAGGATCGTGTTTAGAGATTCCGAGGTTTATAATTACTTTAGGTTGGAAAAGCAAAGAATCAAAACTTACTTCAAATAAGGGATTCGAATTTGACTGGACTATGGAAGTGTGCAAATTATTAAATTTACAGAGGCTGTTAGTAAGGAGAGGAGGATTTTTATGGGACCAATAGCGGGAATTCGGTATTAAATCAGAAAGGGTACGTAGAAGAGGGAGAAGAGGATGGGATTTATTCTCGATAATTTTATAAAAAAATCTATCGCAGAGGAACTGTCTACGGAAGTTAAGTGGAGGCTCTAAACATTCTACCTGAAGGGCATTAACAGGTGAGCATTTCATAGCACCCGTGACAATGCGTAAGCATTTTGATTGGATCTTTTCCAGTTTAGCAAGGGCGATTCTGTTGCATGGCTCCAGAAGGAAGCTCCCATAGTCGAAATGGCTGCGAACTATGGCATTATACAAGATTTTTTGGGAAGTTGGATGAGCTCCCCAGCGAACTCCAGAAAGGGCACGTAGGACATTAACACCCTTTTCGCATTTTTTGGAAATATAATCCAGATGGTAGACGCCAGATAATTTTGGGTCGAGTATAAGGCCTAGAAATTTTACCTTTTCCTGAATCATAATGGGTTCATTATCAACGAGCAGATTAATAGGGGGAATGTTGCGTTTACGAGAGAAGGCCACTGCATTGCATTTGGAGACTGACAGGCTTAGGCCATGGTCGGTCAGCCACTGGTTGAGGTAATGAAGGGCAGAATTTAAACGAGATGAGGCATCCGAAAATGAAGCTGAACTACAGAAGAGAACAATGTCGTCGGCGTATTGTAAAATTTTGCAAAAACACCTCACTGATGACTCCAAATCGTGCGTGTAAATATTGTAAAGGATAGGGCTTAAGACCGACCCTTGGGGTAGGCCCTTCCATACTAAGCGGGGAGAGGAGAGGGAGTTTTGGTGACGAACGGAAATAGAGCGGGACATAAGGAGATTACAGATGATGTTGACCATCCTCACGGGGATACTCAGCTGAAGCAGTTTTTGCCTGAGTATTGGAAGTTGGACATTATCATAGGCTGAAGCTATGTCTAGGAAAACACCAAGAACGCTTTCATTATTCGAGAAAGCAATACGGACGTCGGATAGGAAAACACTTAGGCTATCCAAGGTGCCCATGCCTCTTCGAAAACCGAATTGAGAACTAGGTAAAACACCTTTAGATTCCAAGGTCCATTCGAGTCGGTTCTTGATGAGGTTCTCCATAATTTTAGCCAGGACAGAAGAGAGTGCAATAGGTCGATACGAGGCAGAATCTGATGGGTCTTTACCAGGTTTTAAAATTGGGATGACGATTTGTGATTTCCAAGAGTCTGGGACTTGACCAGTTGCGAAAAAAGAGTTAATTAGGCTAAGGAAGAGTAGTTTGCAATTGGAAGAGGATTTGGAAATAAAGGAGTAGGGGATTCCATCAGCACCTGGAGCAGAGTCCTTAAGATGATCTAAGGCACATATTAATTCTGAGAGGGAAAATAGTTCACCAAATCTATCAGAGGAAGTAGGAGAAGAAGGATCTATAGTGGGAAGGCATTCAAAGTTAGGAACAAAGGGGGGGGCTAATTTTGTTATAAATTCCTCTAGCCAGGAACTAGGGTCATTGGAAGAAATATTGAGAGACTGGCTGTCACAGGCTGTGCGGTAGATTTTTATTTTCTTCCATACTAGGGAGACAGGAGTCCTTGGAGAAAGTGATTCGCAAAACTTGAGCCAGCCGCATCTTTTTTTTTTTGCTAATAGTCTACAAGTACTAGCAGAAATCTTTTTGAAATTTAAATAATCACACATGTCTAAACTAGAGGAGAAGGCGTTTTCTGCTTCTTTTCGTTTACGAATACTGTCAGTGCACTCAGCATCCCACCAAGGTGGAGAAGGAATCAGGTCTCGGGCAGAGTTCTTCAAGGGGATTGAGGAATCAGCCGCTCTCAACAAACAATCGACAAAGTCATTGTAGAGGGCAAGTGAGTTGGAGGGGTTAACTTGGGGGAAGTTTTGGAGTTCCGAGTCCAATTGGGAAGAGAACTTAGACCAGTCAGCTTGAGGTAGGCGGTATCTTTGAAGGGGTTGAAAAGGAGGCGAATGTGGATAAGAACTTGGAAAAGATATTAGAATGGGAAAATGGTCACTCCCATAAGAGTTAGGGAGAACAGACCAGGAGAGTGAGGACACTAAAGAAGGAGAAGAGAGAGTAAGGTCAGGTACACTAATATTTTGGGTAGGGGATACTCTACGAGTAGCAGATCCATCATTAAGGACACACAGGTTACAGTCGTCTAAAAGATCTAACAGAAAGCTAGAAGAAGGGTCATTACAATGAGAGCCCCAGAGAGTGTTACGGCAATTAAAATCGCCCATCACAATCACGGGAGATGGGATGGAAGAAAGAATAGAGTTAAATTCGGACAAAAGGCTGGGACTGGGATGAGGAATGTAGGCAGATACATATGATATGTTCATGGATCTAACGGCTACTACATGTAGCCCAGGATCATGAACAGGAAGAGGAATTTCGGAAAAAGTGACAGATCTGCTAACCAACAAGGCGCAACCAGCCCAGCCGCCATCTCTGTCGTCCCGAAGACATGCAAAACCAGGAACCCTAAAAAGAGATCCAGGCCTGAGCCAGGTCTCCGACACGGCAAAGACGACAGGCCGATGATGGTTTATTAGGTATATTATCTCGTGTTTTTTCCTACGAATAGATCTACAGTTCCACTGAAGGATTTTTCCTATTTTGGCGAGTCCAAGATTCGAGGAGCTGTTCAACTAATATTACGACATTGTCCGGTATTGCGTCACTGAATTTAGACAGCATATTTATGAGGGAGCAAGCCAACAGCTCAATTAGATTATCATTAGGAGTGGGGAGAGGAGTTGTTTCAGTATAGGGAGAGTTCAGAGCACAGCCATTAGGTTGAGAAGATTTAGGAGAATCAACCATTGACCTATGGGCTTGGAAGTCATATGACTTACCCAGCTCTGGTCTAGGTCTTGGAGAACGGTAAACCGTCTTAGTGTAAGACGTTTTAACCGGAGATGCAAATGGAGAGGATGTAGGAGTAATATAAGGAGCTGAGAAAAGAGGTTCAGAGGGAGTTTGGGATGGTTTGAATAGGGGGGGACGTGCTGCTACGTTGGAGTAAGATGTTTTGGAACGGGGAAACCTTACTGCTGCCTCACGGTATCCTAGATTTTCCTCGGACATAATCATTTTGATTGATTTCTGTCGTGAATGTTCAGGGCATCTATCGTCAGTAGCTTTGTGGTTTCCGCCATCACACAAGAGGCAAGAAACCTGTGAGTCTGAGATATTGCAGGTATCTCCAGGATGTGGTAAAGTGCAACGGTAGCAGCGAGGCTTAGACCTACACTGAGAGCTAATGTGGCCAAATCTCAAGCAGTTCCTGCATTGGATTGTGGGAAGGTGATATACGGATACAGGAAGGGAAGCATTGTAACAGAATACCTTTTCTGGAAGTATCTGTCCAGAGAAGGTTAGTACAACGGTTGAAGAAGGAGACCAAGTAACAGAGTCCTCCTTTCTATTTTTAAAATTGAGCCTCCTAGCTTTGATAACTTCTCCACAGTTGTGGGGAGTTTCAATGCCAAGAACTAATTCTTCGAGAGTCCAGTCAGTGGGAATATCTTTTACAACACCCATGCGAGTCACTTGGAAGCGAGGAATGACAGCTGTAAAATTGTTGTCCCGTAAAATAGAGTTGTTAACAAAATTATTGGCGTCGTTGAAGGTTTTAAAATCGACAGACATCCTGTTCCGACCCATGGACTTGACGCTGCCTTGAACCACCCCTTCAAAACCTTTTTTGAAAATAAACTGGGCAAACTTAAGTGGATTCAAGGTTAAACCTTGCTTAGTGTCTGACTCCATTCTGGAAACAAATACCTTGAAAGGTGCTTTATCATTTTTGCTATAAAGCATTTTGGAGTCGCTCTCAAAACCTGGTTTCGTGAATACGGATTGAATAGAGTCCGACGGCGGCTTATTTCTTTTCGCGTCGACAAAGATCTCAGGACCTCCGGGGCGCTTTCTCGGTTCAGGTCTAGCGCGGCAGTCATCAGTGTCTTGAGAGCACTCGACGACCATATCTGGAGGTGACCCTCCACCCCCGTCAGGGGGTTCTTCGGCACTCATTTCCGAAGGAAATGAGTGCCAAAAAAGCTTAAATTACTAACCTTATAACTAGATTCCAACACCAGACGACACAAAACAATAGACTCAACACCAAAAACATAAAATAAATTGTGAGGTTAAGAATCGCGTGCTTAATCTCACCCAGACGATGGCAAAATCCATCTGTTTTTTTAGGGAGTTTCTTTTCGCCAGACTGTCAGTGTCATTACACTTGACGTAAATTTTTGGGTAGCCAGCATAAAGGCAAAATGTTGCCGTATAATAAATAGTAGAAATAAATATTCGCCAATAGACACATTTGAGACAAACTTCCAAGTTTGTTTCTATTTCACTCTAGCTGTACGAACAATAAATCTGTTCCCTAAATGTTTCCACCATATGCAGGTGGCGCAACGCCCTACGTTGAATGATGCGATAATGGAACGGGCCTTGGCGGCTAAATCGTGCAATTCCGATGCACACCCCCCGAAATGTAAACCCCCATTTCATCCGCTTAAGGGGTTAATTTTGGAAAATCCTCTCTTAGTGCTCGCCCTACTTCATAAAAGGAAGCCTAGTGCAAAATTTCATGTTCGTAGTCCCAGTAGCTTCGGCTGTGCGTTGATATGTCTGTCAGTCAGTTTCTCCTTAAAAATATATAAATTTCTATGACTATTATTGCCAACGACCTTTTTAGCTATCGTAAGATATAATCGGACCCCTGCCGAACTATTCTTAGATGCAATCATTTGGGGTGATATTGAAAATTATATATGATGATGACATAAATAAAAGAAGACAAATTATTTAAAACTTATATTTATTGCCTTAATCTAATAATAAAAAAGTACTTGTATGTTAAATACATTATGTACAAATAGGTTTTATACAGTAACATGGTCTTATTGATCTTGGTGATTTACTAGACGCGTAAAATAAATACATACCACCGTATAAAATATTATAAACAAAAAGTCAAAAGATTTATTTACATTGACCACACTAAGAACAAAAATGTTTAATATTTGTGTTTACTTAAGATATTAAAAACAATGTTGGCTGCTGGGAAAAACATGACCAATAGTCCATACAAATTTGTACAAACCCTTTTATCATTTACAAAAAAATTACTATGATGGTAGTTCCAGCTACAAGTAATATGGGACAATCATCTTTATGTACTCTACTACACCGAATAGTTTTATGAAAGATTCCTTTGCAGCTTTGAACACAAAAATATATGGTATCTAACGGCGGTATCGGTATCTCTTGAAGTGGAACCACAGCTGGAAGATGTTGTTGTGGAAATGGCAGCGGAAACCGCGCTTGTACGAGTATTCCCACTCGCGGTTCACGATCTTGAACGCGATGTCTTCGTAGGGCGGGCCCGCGTGGAACCGCAGTACGGCAAAGTCGGGGTTCTCGGGACACGCTTTCTGTAAACGACAAAACAATTTTAGCAATCACCTAATAAAATTAAATTGCAACGCTAGTTGCAGATCAAGATGTACCGGCCACAGGGGATACCTCGGAAACCAGTGTTCTTAAAAAGCAAATTGTAACTGAAGGTCACAGGTCTGGGTTTACTATCTCAAAAAAAAAAAAAACAAGATGTAAGTTAGTCTAGTTTGAAGGGTAAGAAAAGTAATAGATTCTTATTCCAAGACTTGACAGCATTTGAGGTGGTACTTACCAGTGAGAACTCCGGCGTAGCGTTCTTGTTGATGAGATCGGGGTAGAAGATGTTGAACTTGTAGCCCTGCACGATCTTGGGAGGCGGGTTGTCCATGTCGTAGTGAGTCTGGTTGTACTTGTTCCATTCGAAGCCCGTGTGCACTCTGCAACCAAAGCGATGTATTACAATATATTCGGATAGATGTTACTTGTTCCCTATTAGATTTAAATGTATGATCTAAAACTAATATATAAAAATTTCTTGTCACACTTGTGTTTGTTATCGAACTCCTCTGAAACGGTTTGATCGGTTTTTACTTTTTTTTTTTTGTGTATATTTGGTAGGTCTGAGAACAGTGGTGAATTTCAAATACATTTCTTTGTAAACGTATTTTGTGATAGCGGTCCTTGATAGCTGTGTGGAGAGTATTATTCAGTTACCTGTTGAAGTATCTTGGTTTCCTGGGCCGGTACTTGTCGGCCCACAGGCAGGGTTGGTCCGGAAGCACGTGCTCCACAGAGAACTGCACCTCGTCGCCTGAGGCGCCCATCACGCGTCGGGCCTCGCGCTCTAGCGCCTCCGTGCCGGTGCCCACTGCGCCCGCCAAACCCACAGGTGGCTCCATCTGGTATACGAAATGAAAATGTTATTGATTTGAGTCTAGCAAAGCAATCCGAGCAATATTGAAGTTTTTATTAGCATTTTTCTTGACGTCATCATCGAAGCCATCTTTCAATAACAGTGCTCACGCCCCAAGTCGTTGTTACTATGAGAAGCCTGTCTTTTTATTTCTTTTTTTTTTCAACACTAAATAGTAACTGATGACTTTTTATAAATGGATTTGGTTCCTTTATAATAAAAATAAAAATATGATTTATTCTTACCTTGCCCTGCGTGCGTCTCGCGGCAGCAGCGGCGTGCAGACCAGCGCGCAAGTAAGCAAGGCGCGCAGCGTCGTGCGCAGGCTCGGTCAGTAGCGTAGCCGGCTCCAACGTGCTGGGCGACAGCGGCACCGGCGAATATCGCCCCGAGCGGTACAGCGCTACCGCCGCTGCGCACTCCTCCTCACCTCCTTCCGAATCTGAGTCCGACCCGTCCTCTGCCTCCGGCCCGTCGGCCGTGGCAGCCGATGTGGACCCCTCAGCCATCGGCTCCGCAGCTCCCTCTGTTTCGGGACTCTGTGACCTGAACATAAAACAATTATTAACTTTATTACCAAATATCTATTTGGACGCAAACGTAAATGCAACTCGGAACATTAATTTGCACGGCAGGTATTTTTGAATATTGTAAAGGCTTTACAAAAAGTTTAAAGAAATTGGCTGTTCTAAAGTTTAAATGGAAGATAAAACAACGCCATGGCAGTGACAATGACCAATCCTTATTGAAGATTGTTAACGATCAGCACTTATAGATCAGTATCATGTAACAGAGTTAGTATCATACCCGTGAGATTCGGTCTCCTGCTTAGCGCCTGTGGGCTGGACACCCTGCTCCTGCTTCAGCAGCTGCAGCTTGCGGCGCAGGTTGCTCTGGTGCCGGTCGCGTAGTCGAGCACGTGACATGTGAGCTGCAAAAAATATGACATACCATCTCATCAGCCTGGGAATGGTCCATCTCGCCTTACATTTTTTTACTAATATTGCCAGCCACTTGCTGGCCATATTAGTAAAAAAATGTAAGGCGAGAAAAATGTAGGCAGTTTACAGATTTAGTCAAATAATTCGAAAACTTTAACAACTTGGACATGATTAAGTCCCACATTGAGGCGGAACAAGATAGAAAGTTGAATATTGTAAATATAAAAAGTAGGGAACCAATCGCATCTTCAAATATCGTGGCATCGGTTCTCATCGTGCTGATCCTGAATCTGTAAAGAGAATGCCAAGTTACCTTTGAGCTGGCTGAGCAGGCTCTCCCAGTAACCAATGTCAACGCCATCGTGGCGCCCGCTGATCTTCTGCTCGATCTGCGCCTGCATTGCCTCCAGTTGCGGGCCCGTCTTGCCTTTGAAGATCTGTACACACAAACACGCAACATGTTTATTGAATTTAAACAAAAGAGTAACAAACATACAAACTTTCGAGTATAGACTTCTATAGTGTTAGATACCTGTGTGACGTCATCGGCCACAGCTTGGTGTACACCGTCCCGGCGCGCGTCCGGCGCGGCCAGACGGCGGAGCTTGCTGAGCTCATCCAACACGATAGTCTGCACATCTTCCCAGTACGCCTGGTTCGCGTTGTTCTCCAGTTCCTTATACACCTATAACAAAAACAACAACGTCACTTTAACTGCTACAACTCGCAAAGAAAACTAATGAGATTTTTTTTTCTGCTAGCTATCATTACATACCTTGATATCCTCAAGCAGGTCCTCAAGGTCTTGGCTCTGCAGCCCATTGAGATAGGTGTAGGGCTCATGCATCTCTAATGCGTCTACACACTCCTCTGAACTCACGTACCATGCCAGGAGGTCGATGGGCTTAGCTGTAAGACAATATCAATGATATTACCGGATTCATGTAACAATTAAATAAAAAAAGTTTGTGTTTGTAAAAAAAAGTTTTATTGTACTAAGTAAAAGTTGATATTTTTTTACTTTTGCTAATTTAAAAACCAAGTTTGTAAAGGAAATGGGCAAAAAACACTTCCATGGTTTTTTATCTAAAAAGACTGCATTGTGAATATTTTGGTCATCACATGTAATTTTGGAAAAAAAAGATTTGTAATTTCATATAGGTACCTCGTCCGTCGCGGATGCGTATCTGCGAGCGCAGGCGTGCCTGGTGTAGATGGAAAGCGTCTTCCTGGCGCGCCCATGTGTGGAACTGCATGGTCTCCCGAGCGCGCGCCGCCGCAGCCGTCTCTGCCTCGCGAGCCGCGCGCTCTGCCTCGCGTTCTAATCGACGCTGCTTCACCTGCACCACAACACACACAATTATAAATACTGACACACACAAAAATAAATTCATTAAAATTTTTACTTTTCAAACTACTGGGATTTCTGATAAAGAACCTCCACTTCAAAGCTTGGATGTTGTGCGAGAGCCAAGAAAGGCTGTACCTATGTATCTGGACTTGCTTTTTGCACTTAGTCACAGAATAAGTAATAGACTTAGTCAATGGTGGACCATTGTGCCCACCGCATGTGAACCCTAAGGATCAATGGCTTTCCTCCGAGATACTAAAAAAAGAAAAACTACCAAATCGATTTCTACAAAGTTTTCTCCAATAGATAGAGTAATTTATGATAAAGATTTAGGTGTATAATACATGCATATTACTGTAGACGAAAACCAAGAATTCTGAAGATTTGCTACACCTGTGGGAAGTTAGGGTTGCTTACTAGTTGAAATATAAACAAGTATGGCTGTCAAATGGAAATATCTACTATTTAAAATATATATATTACCTTTTCCAGTTCGATTTTGTTTTCCAGCTGTTTCTGTCTATTAAGAGCCTCCAGTTCTTCCCTGGACACAGTCTTCACACCCTCCTTGGCAAGTTTCTTGGTCCAGACGAAGGTGTTGGTAAGTGCCGAGTCTCCAAAGGGGTTATCTTGGTTGGTGTAGCACTGGTATTCATTGTCCCAGCCCATGCGCTCACGACGTTTACGTTCCTTCTCTTGTTTTTCTCTCAAACGTCGAGCCCTAAACAATGTTTTAGATTAATATTAACATTTCCAATCTAATTTGAATTGATTTAGTCATGATTATGATTATTTTAACACATTTGTAGGGTTAGGTAGTGAATATGTCATGGCCAGATCTTAGATTTGGTGACTTCATGATATGGCCAACTAAAACTGGCCAAAATGTTTAAATGTTAACATTTAATGATATGTCAATCCTCATTTGGCCATATCATTGATGTAGGATTTCAATGATAATAAAAGGTCTAAAGAAAGTAGGCCAAACGAAGATTGAAATATCATCAAACTTTAACATAAATATATTATGAAGTGATCAATTTCTATGATCTGGCCACAACACATTCAACACACACATTGTAACCAGTGTATGTTTATACATGTACCTGCAACACTAACAGAACACACATTTGTTGCCTGTACATCTATAATAACAAGTTTAAATAATAACCTCAATTCAATCCACTATCAACTTTTTTTAAGCCTATTACCCTCAGTACCTAAAGTGGTGACAATGACATGCCAACCAAATTCACTTTTAACACTCTCAGCACCAAAAACATATAATAATTTGTGTGTGTCCACAACCCGCCTCCCGAGTTGTTTTTATGCCCCATACCTAATTAGCAAGTGTCAATTGTCTATAGCTCATTGGCACAAAAAGTGTTAATAGTGACTTATTAGTTTATCTATGATCACATACAGGTAAAAAATACTTTTCAATAAGATTGGAAATGAAAACAACTACTTGAGGGCCTATTACACTACTAGTTATTCAACACACGGTATTCAGCATTGCATAGTGTAATAAGAGTTAGACCAGTCTGAATCTGAAATACACATTCAGCGAGGCTTGCTTGCTCTAAGACAGTCTGAATATTGTGTACTGAATAACACATAGTGTATTAGGCGCTTTAGCTCCACAAAATTAAACCTACAACCCTGATAAAAACCCATTGGAGATCACTTAACAGTTTAACATAATAGTTTGTGAACATACCTCTTTTCCTCTGGTGTTTCATTTGCCTTCATTTGTTCCTTTTGCTTTTTCTTCTCTTCCTTCTGCCGGAGACGCTCGGCTTCCAGCCTCTGCAGCAACTTGAGCTCCTCTTCCCCACTGTCACTGTTGGAACGGCTGCTTGACGAATGTCTTTTCTTCTTTTTATTCCTTTTACTTCTATGCTTGGACTCTCTTCTCTCTCTAGTTGGCGACCTGTGCTTCGAAGATTTACGAGACGGTGAGCGTGTTCTTTCGTGACTTCTGCGTTTCCAATCCCTGTGACGGTCGACTGATTTGCTTCTCGAACGCTCGCGTCGTTTTACTAAGTGACGAGACGACCTGCCATGAAAAGGATATTTTAAATACTATATTAACTATAGAGGCATTATAAATACCACGCTTTATGTAGATATTATTGTGAAACCTAGAAATTGAAACATTACGACAACTCACAACATTGTTAATACTCACATTTCTACTAAGAACACTTAAAACACACTAAAACAACTTGCTCATATATCTCAGCTTACAGTAATCAATATTAGAGCAATATAATTAGCTCTAATCGTTGATCTCAAAGTGATTATTGTTACTTTGGTAAACGCACGTACACCAAGTTCACACCACAAACACTGGCAACTGAATGACGGATCAATGAAATTGTCACTCTTTATATAGTATATGACCACAGACTAAATATATTTTATCTAGTCTATGGTATTGACAGCAACTTTATGGTAATTTTTTTTATATGGCAATTGGGCCGATTTCGATTATTCGTAAATATATTTTCAGTGGATAATGTGATTTAAAATTGGATAAGTTTGTGTTTCAAGTGTCTATACAACTGGATAATTTATTAGACGACATCCACATTTTAATCGAACTCGAATTAACTAGTCCACACGAAGACACGTTTTAAAAGACTTTGTATTCAAGCCAAAAACATTAAATAAAATTTATTTTTTGTTATGGCAATCAGGACAAAAAAAAATATTAGCGAGTTTTGGCGCGAGTTTTTGAATGACAGGGTCGAATTTTTGGAAACTCAAAAGTTTCAAGTCACTATGATTTCTATTGGATATTGTAATGTGAAATTGGTGTAGTTTAGTTTAGTATTTTGTTCCAAAAATCTGCACAATCATACAATAAGTATATATGGAATCCCTGAAACTAGCGTATCTCGGCAAAATGGAACTGATAATTTTATTCCTTTTCTTTCTTTCTACTTTAGAAAAGCTTGCCGAGAAGGCAGACTTTTGTTGCCAAATAGTGCTAAAAAAATTTAAATGCGTCAGAACCGCATTCTAATGGAAAGAAAACGAAGTGACTATGAAGTGAAAACTAAACTTAACAAAATTAGCTCCTGGATATAGCCTTATCACAGCCAAACTCGACGTTTTTAACACTTAATATTATGGCAGTTTAAAGCGTAGTTAATGGAAATAGGCTGCAATAATATTGAATCCAAAACTAGGAAAGGATCCCATGGACACTAACACTCATTATTCAGTTTACTTTAACTGATCCGAGAACTTCAATTTGTAATCAGAAAACTTACGGCACTGCTGAACAGGTGAACATTTATAGTTGAAAGTGTTAACTAAGCCTTTGAACACACACAGTACCTATTAATTAATATTGTTTTATTTTTTTAAACTTCATGCAACAAAAAGTTACAGACACACGAAATAGAAAAGAAAAAAGGATATTTTTAATATTAAGAAAATGAGGTTACAAAGTATAATATAGGTACTTACTTACCTATATTTAAAATAAACATGCATGTTACGTTATAATTATATAAAAGGGTTTTATAGACCACTGCTATTTGTGTAGAAAATAATTCCACCTGAGTTTTGGCTGTGCTGATAAAGAGAGGAAGCACATTCCACAGAAGTATCGACTGTATAAAAGGAAGAATGAACAAAATCCGAAGTATGAGAAGTACAAAGCAGTAGAAGAAGAACGCAGATTCCTAGCGTGTGAAGAGCATAAATATATAAACCATTTAGTTTATATGAGACGCTATCAAATAAACATTTCCAATTTAGCAAGTCGTACCTCGTAACGACCGTATAGTGCTGTCATTAGCGACTTACGTCTTGCATGGGAGTCTCATGAGCATATTTTTATCCACAGCGCTTGTGATGCCTACCAAAATTGGCCCACACGGAACTATCATCAGATCTCCGGCATTATCCTAATCATTCAGATTACGGGATTCGTGGTTCAAGCCGATACCAGTTTTCCGAGGGGAAACTTCAGACGGTACCAGTTATACTAATAAATAGTTCGATTAGGTCTATTATCTAAGGACGCGTAGCTTAGTAGACAGTATTTCATAGTTTTGTATTCCTAAGTTTCACGTACACCAAGCGTATAGTGACGAATACACGTCTATGAAGCTACACGTTCATGTACTGTAGGCCTTAGTCTTTCGTCCCTATATCCAGTTTCAAAGATCTGTTTGCACGTCAGAATCATTTCGGTTGTCCAACAGGATTTTCGCTGACTTGGACTTGACCAGGCATTACCGTCTTTCGGATCCCGGCAAACAATGTTGATGAGCTATTTACAGCGATAATTTTAGTATGCATTGTTGGACCTAGAATTACCGTGACTACTGGTGCCAGAATATTTGGCGTAATCCATACTTATCCCCAGTCCTAACTCGTTCGCTTTTTTATATGTTTTATAACTGCAAGTACACAGTTTGTCGAAAAAGTGTAAATAATAAATACTTATCACGTATTTATTTTACTCAGTTTTGATCTTGATCATTTCCTACATTATTTTATTTAACAAAATAACCCAGGTATCTACTAAGATTCCGTGCTAATAAGCTAGTAGTTATTATTATTAAATAATAAATTAATTCCTCGAAATTTTACAATGAGCCTATGCTTGCACTTGTTCAAACAATACAGTCATAAAATTAGATAACCACAGTGGACTAAAGTCGGTGCGTTGATTCTATTGTTATAGCGGCTTATGGTAATTACCTACTTATAGCTCTCTCTCTCAAATTCATTTATTATGAGCAAAACATTGGTTTAACGATTTCTAAGAAGAATCTTCCTTTCTTTTGACATTACAAAGCTGCCCCAGTGCAACTGATAAGAAGTCTTTTTATGTGTGGGTTTGTTACCGCAACATGTCTTTGGGAAATCTTCACGGGAAGTTTTGCGGAAATTGTAAAAAAACGCATAACTTTAATTATTGTACTTACTTACTGTGATTTTATATTAAGACTGTATAAAAAAAAATCATACATGCGAAAGAGTATGGACGAATCCGTGTTGGGAGTGCGCAATTTATGACGAAAAATAATTATACGACACTCACTAGCACTTTGCCAGCAACTATGTCCATGAAAATGTTTTCATAAAAACTATAACACCCGTTAAACCGTATTCAGAGGGTAGTTTTGAAAAACTAATAATAACTGTCTTTATTGTCATTTTGATTAGAATTTGTGCCAAATTTTAAATCTATTAACCCAAAAAATAAAAATTCTCTCTATAATCTTTAAAACCCCATAAACTGTAATTCTGTTTTATTTATTTATTTATTATTGTAATCGGGAGTTCTAATAAGAGTAGTTTAGAAAACAAATAATGACATCCTTTATTATTATTTTCAGGTAACTTGTGTTAACTTTCATGTATAGCACACGAAATGAGAATTTGCATACAAACGAAATTCACCCTTTTCACTCCCTTTTTTACCTGTTTTCGCTCGCCTTCATCATAAAAGGGTTCATATTAATATTTTATTCAAAGAATATAATTATGTACCAACCTACATACATTGGTCGTCACAGGTAACGGGGAATTCGGAGAAAGAGCTTCAGAATCGATTACCACATAACAACAAGGATATGGTAACTCTCGTTACAAATTGCCGGTGCCAACCTGTTTTTACTCAATTATTATTTCGTTTATTACTAATGTTGTTGCTATTATTATTAGTTTTTTTTTTTAAATATTATTGTTGTTACCGTAAAATCTTACAAGATTGCTCAACTGATCTGAGTTTCCCATCAATGTACTTTTCAGAAATATTCAAAAAACAGGCAAAATTTTTTGTTGTGTTTATTATTAAATCTTAAGAAGAAATTTAAATAGGTATATCCCTTACAACACTGCGTAACTGATTTTTCTAATTTCACTCCAGTCCACTGTAATTAAAATGTGAAAATTGGTGGTGTAAATTGCGGGTCAAATGCCATGTGAAAAACTTTTTCTGTTTTTCTATAATTCGATATTTAATTACAGCAGGTAAATAAGTTATTAACCACTGTTAATTTGTAATAAATAAACAAAAAAGAACATATCCGTTCTTTTTCTCACACAAAATCTCTCTCAAATTAGAAAATATGTTGGTGGGCAATGTAAAATTGGTCTTTTTCAAGCAATTGTTTCGACTTTGCCCACCAAAATATTACTGTCAAGGCTATCACCTCAATAAAAATTAAATTTGAGATAATTAATTAGGCCTGCATAACAATATTAATCAGCAATAAAAAGTGACAAAGCTTAATTGTTTTCAAAACAACAAAAAAACGATTTCGACTTTGCCCACCCTTTGACAGGCAATATGAATGTTTACTGGTATAGTAAAAAGTCCTATGATAGATTGTTTTTTTTTCTAGAATGACCCTTAATTCTTATGTTTTTAACTTATAAAATACCGAAGATACGAAAGTTTCTACAAAATTGGGCAAACTTGTAAAAAGTACTATAAATATGGCCCGCTGTACAAATTGAGGTTTTTAGCACATAAATATACATTTTCTTGATATTTTTTTGTATTCTATGCGAAGAACATTACATTTAAAAATTAACATTATTATTTAAAATATACAGCGCAGAATACAAAATCGCAAGAAATCTAGGCAAAGTTGTATGGTTTTACGGTATTATTATTTAATAATGACGTCATAAAAGGGTTCATAATAATATTTTATTCTAAGAATATAATTATGTGCCTACATAAATAGGTCGTCACAGGTAACGAGGAATTCGGAGAAAGAGCTTGAGAAACGATTACCGCATAATATTATTATTATTTAATTCATTGCATGATGGTTTTAAGAATAACTATGCTTAAACTGCTTATGCCTTTGTTTCTGCTTTTAGCTATAAGACCGCCCATTGTGATAGGTGTGGTCGGATCTAAGTTAAGGAAAACCCTGTTGGAGAACTGAAATATTTCTGATGTAAAAATAGATCTTTGGAACTGGATATAGGGGCGAAAGACTAATCGACCCATTGATTAATATAGTTGGTGCAATCTGAATTTTACCCAATGAAAGGTGGTGTCGAATTGAACAGTCTCAACCCGTAAAGCGAATGATTACACTAATTGAGGCTGAAACACACTCAAGCTATTCTCAAACATATTATTATAATGGAGTACTCCGATGACGCTGGAGATCGGATAAAGGTTTCAATTTTGGTATGCTTCACGGATCTTAAAATATCTAATAGGCTTCGTCCATACTCATCCCCAGTCCTTACTCGCCCGGCCCCTATATCTACCTATACGAGTATGTATAGCTAGAAGGCGCAAAAGTACTGATGGAACAAAAGCTTCTTGTATGGTTTGTATTTATTTCTTTTTAGTCATTATCACAATTTACAGTAATTTAGTAATTTAAGTTATTTATGTCCGGCGTGCAAAAAAGATAATCTTTAATACTAAGTAAACTTTTCGTGAAATTTCTTCCCCTGACATGTTGAGGTAACATACTCAAACACAAAAAAAAAACTTGTTATCAGTTGCACTGGGGCAGCATTGTAATATCAAAAGAACGGGATGCTTCTTATCTTAGAGATCTTTAAAACAATTTTTTTGTTCTTAATAAATGAATAAGAGAGAGAGAGAGAGATACAGAGAGAGCTTTCTGTAAGTACCAAAAGCCACTATAACAAAAGCATCAATGCATGGACTTTTTTCCACTGTTGCTATTGAATTTTATTTTACTGTGGATGAGTGTGGACGAAGCCTCCGACACGCAGGTGTCGTCTTCTAACCGCCTTCCTTAGATATGGTAACTGTTGGGACACAGTTACCATATCTCTGTCTCTGAAATACAACCCTGATTTCCTGCTACCCGTGACTAGTAATGTGTATTTATTGTCTGCTAACGACCCGCCCCGGCTTTGCACGGGTGCAATGCTGATACTAAATATACTACAGAATAACCGGAGTAACCTTAAAAGAAAACATGTTTGCGTAGTCTAATGATAAAAAAGCTGTGAATATTGTATATGAAGACATTCTGTAGTATATTTAGAGTATCAGCATTGCACCCGTACAAAGCCGGGGCCGGGCACTGGTCCCGTTTTGAAAAAAAAGTGGACATTCGATAAAAAATTAGATTTTATTTCGGAAAAAATTTTATTCGATAGGTTTTTTTATGAGTAACAACAATTGTTCTACGACTTTCCAAAAAATTTGGTATCTTATGACGAAAAAAAATATTTCTGAAAAAAGTAAACCTTTAATATTTTTTTTTCACGGAAAGCCACGCTGACCTAAAGATCACACCTTAAAAATTGTACAGAACTAATGGTACGTGAAATTAAAAAAAATAAACCGTCTCTGGACACGAGTGGTTTGCCTCCAGGGGGGGTTCAAAACTTCAATATTTTGTCACTCACTCATCTTCTAATATCATGAGTTTTTGTTAGTCTCAATGCGATAATTTTACATTCTTTTGACATAACTTATTATGCCTACAAGGTTTATTAATAAAAAATGGTTCCTTTATTAATAAAAAATATTTAGTAATTAAAAATAAAACAATCTCTCTTTTTTTTCCAGATTTCCCATCCCAAAAAAGTCGAAAACTGATGATACATCCGCTAGGCAGGTAGCAACTTGCACCTACATTACTGACTCATTAGATAGGCATGTAGCAAGTTGCGCTGAGACTGGTGACTCATCAGTTAGGTATTTATGTAGCAACGTGTACCTTAACTGATGACTCATCCGCATGGCAGGTAGCACAAGCGCTTGGCAAGTTTTGTTTTTATTACTACATCATTTTACTTATATTATACAGGGTATTTGGTACATCGTGTGCCAAATTGGAATGGTCGACGGGAGGGGTCATCTGCTATCCTTTCAGACCCCTAAACACTTCTCATGCCCTGTGGTTTTAAAATATTATCTCACTCTCATAAGGTGAAATCGATAAGAACTGTCAAAATACGAAACAGATGTTGGGCCTGCATTCACAACAGAGGCCAACAATTTGAGCAGGATTTGTAAAAATTATGAAAAAAAAGTTAAAAACACATTTTTTTTTCTAGTAAAACCCACGAAAAGAGAGATACGAGATTTTTCCTTTTAAGAGTGAGATAACATTTTTAATAGGTTTGTCAGGTATCATTTAAGCAAAAATATTTTTTAAATCATAATTTTGAATATTAGTCTTATGTGACTCGATTCACAATTCTAGCGATTTCACAAAGTTTTAAAAAGATTTAGATAGCATGTGGCACATCAATAGCAAGAGAATAAACTAGAGAATTTTTGAGGAAGTTGGAAGAATCCGCTCGCTTTTGGTTCTTCTTTTTATCGCCAAGTAAATAGCTGTTACATGGACAGTTTTAATTCAAGTCCAAAACTTTGCCAGTAAATTTAAAATAAAACTAGATAGCTAATGTCACTAATTTTAATTTTAAAAGTACTCTAATACAATACACATCTAAATAAAATTAAAATTCAGAGTCTACGCCTTATGTATTCTTAAAAATTTGTATTTGAATGAAAATATTGGGTCTCTTTTTCATAAAACAATAAAAAGTAGATGTAAAAAAATTCACAAGGCATGAGAAGTGTTTAGGGGTCTGATAGTATAGCAGATGACCCCTCCCGTCGACCATTTCAATTTGGCACACGATGCACCAAACACTTTTTATATAACTTATATACCCTTTATAACTAAAAAATAAAAAAATCTTGGTACAAATTTCTTTGTTTTAAAATACATAATATTATTTAATATTTAAATATAGAACAACTTAAATGAGGTCTCCCACCCCATCATGAGACCTCAACATCCGAAATCAATAAAATTTATGTCGAATTAGTTAAAAGGTTGTACATTGTACTACAGACAGTGTCTTCTGGTAGCCCTATCAACATTGATCGTTTTAGAAATTATTGCAGAGAAACGGCAGAACTCTATGTAAAGCTTTATCCGTGGTATTACATGCCGGCAAGTGTTCACAAACTTCTGATTGATGGTGCAGATATTTGTAAATATTTTCTGTAAAGTGAAGAATAGATGCTTCTTCACTTTGCAGAAAATATTTACGCAAAGGATAAGGAATTCAGAAATACGAGAGAGATGCATACTACAAAAGCAGGAAGAATACAAACAAATGAAAATTTACTGCATAACTTTTTAATAAGTTCAGCCGAACTATTAATTCAGGAAGATCTTTCGGTAAAGAAATATGAAGATAGTGAAGTCGTTTTGTTAGAAGCTGAAAACATTTTAGATCCATTGTTAATCTGATGTAGCATTAGTTCTTTACAACTTTTGCAGAACATCTAAGTTTTATGTAGTTATCTAAGTATGGGTAGCAATTTGTACCTAAGTAAATCGTGTATGATTTATCTACTGCAAATGCTGCACTACTGCTAATTCAAGAGAGATTGTTTATTTTTTAATTATGTATTTTAAAATAAAGCAATTTAGAAACAATTTTTTTTATTTATGAGGTACATTTTAAGTCAAGTGATGTAATAATAAAGACATGAATAATCTTAGCGCTTGTGCTACCTGCCAAGCGGATGAGTCACTAGTCTCAGCTCAACTTGCCACCTGCCTATCGAATGAGTTATCAATGTAGGTGCAAGTTGCTACCTCCCTAGCGGATGTATCATCAATTTTCAACCTTTTTGGGATAGGAAAGAAAAAGAAAAAAGAGAGATTGTTTTATTTTTAATTACTAAATATTTTTTTTAATAAAGGAGCCATTTTTTATTAATATACCTTGTAGGCATATTTTGTTATGTCAAAAGAATGTAAAATTATCGCCTTGGCACTAATAAGAACCTATGAAATTAGAAGAAACTCGGTGACAAAATATTGAAATTTTAAACCCCTCCTGGAGGCAAAGCCGCGCGTGTCCGGTTTTTTTTTTTTTTAAATTTCATGTATCACTAGTTCTTTACAATTTTTGTGGTGAGATCTTTAGGTCAGCGCGGCGGTCTGTGAAAAAAAAATTAAAGGTTTACTTTCACACATTTTTTCAGAAATTTTTATTTTTCGTCATAAAATACCAAATTTTAAGAATATGAGTTTTCTTAAAACTTGGTATTTTATAACGAGAAAACAATTGTTATTACATATAAAAAAACCTATCGATTGAAATTTTTTCCGACGCCATAATTATTATTTTTTATCGAATGTCCACTTTTTTCCTAAACGGGACCAGTGTGGGGCGGGTCGCTAGTAGACAATAAATACACATTGGTAGTCACGGGTAGCGGGAAATCAGGGTTGTAATCCAGAGACAAAGCCTGAGAAACAGTTACCATATCTAAGGAAGGCAGTTAGAAGAAGACACCTGCATGTCGGGGGCTTCGTCCTTACTCATCCTGAGTCCAGACTCATCCGCTTTTTTATTTGTCGTGTAGCTGCAAGGGTAGTAAAAAATAAATACTCAACACGTATAATTTTTAAACTTGATCTTTTCCTTATATTTTTTAACGAAATAACCTCCTATTAGATTCCGTGCAAATAAAAACTAAGCGACAAGTGTAACTGTCCAAGCAACAGTGGACAAAAGTCAATGCATTGATGCTTTAGTTACAGCGGCTTTTGGTATTTACAGAAAACTCTCTCTGTATCTCTTTCTCTCTCTTATTCATTTATTAAGAACAAAAAATTGTTTTAAAGATTTCTAAGATAAGAAGCATCCCTTTCTTTTGATATTACAATGCTGCCCCAGTGCAACTGATAACAAGTTGTTTTTTTGTGTTTTAGTATGTTACCGCAACATGTCAGGGGAAGAATCTTCACGGAAAGTTTACTTAGTATTAAAGATTATCTTTTTTGCACGCCGGACATACATAACTTAAATTACTAAATTACTGTGAATTGTGATAATGACTAAAAAGAAATAAATACAAACCATACAAGCACTTTTTGTTTTCATCAGTACTTTTGCGCCTTCTAGCTATACATACTCGTATAGGTAGATATAGGGGCCGGGCGAGTAAGGACTGGGGATGAGTATGAACGAAGCCTATATTTTAAGATCCGTAATGCCTACCAAAATTGGCTCACATGGAACCTTTATCCAATCTCCAGCGTCATCGGAGTACTCCATCCATTATAACAATATGTTTGAGAATAGCTTGAGTGTGTTTCAGCCACAATAAGTCTAATCAATCGCTTTACGGGATGAGACTGTTCAATTCGACACCAGCTTTCATTGGGTAAAATTCAGATAACACCAACTATATTAATCAATGTTTCGATTAGTCTTTCGCCCCTATATCCAGTTCCAAAGATCTATTTTTACATCAGAAATGTTTCAGTTCTCCAACAGGGTTTTTCTTAACTTAGATCCGACCACACCTATCACAATGGGCGGTCTTATAGCTAAAAGCAAAAACAAAAGCATAAGCAGCTTAAGCACAGTTATTCTTAAAACCATCATGCAATGAATTAAATAATAATAATATTATGCGGTAATCGTTTCTCAAGCTCTTTCTCCGAATTCCTCGTTACCTGTGACGACCTATTTATGTAGGCACATAATTATATTCTTAGAATAAAATATTAATATGAACCCTTTTATGACGTCATTATTAAATAATAATACCGTAAAACCATACAACTTTGCCTAGATTTCTTGCGATTTTGTATTCTGCGCTGTATATTTTAAATGATAATGTTAATTTTTAAATACAAAAAAATATCAAGAAAATGTATATTTATGTGCTAAAAACTTAATTTGTACAGCGGGCCATATTTATAGTACTTTTTACAAGTTTGCCCAATTTTGTAGAAACTTTCGTATCTTCGGTATTTTCTACTTTAAAAACATAAAATTAAGGGTCATTCTAGAAAAAAGGACAATCTATCATAGGACTTTTTACTATACCAGTAAACATTCATATTGCCTGTCAAAGAGTGGGCAAAGTCGAAATCGTATTTTTGTGGTTTTGCATACAAATAAAACAATTAAGCTTTGTCACTTTTTATTGCTGATTAATATAGTTATGCAGGCCTACTTATCTCAAATTTAATTTTACATTGAGGTGACAGCCTTCACAGTAATATTTTGGTGGGTAAAGTCGAAACAATTGCTTGAAAAAGACCAATTTTACATTGCCCACCATCATATTTTCTAATTTGAGAGAGATTTTATGTTCGATATCCGATCTTTCTTGTTTATTTATTACAAATTAACAGTGGTTAATAACTTATTTACCTGCTATAATTAAATATCGAATTACAAAAAAGTTTTTCACATGGCATTTGACCTGCAAATTACACCACCAACTTTGACATTTTATTGCAGCCGACTGGAGTGAAATTACGAAAAATCTGTTACGCAGTGTTGTCAGGGATATATTTATATTTCTTCTTAAGATTTAATAATAAACACAACTAGAAATTGTTGCCGGTTTTTTGAATATTTGTTAAAAGTACACTGCTGGGCAAACTCAAATCAGTTGGGCAATCTTGTAAAATTTTACAGTAACAAGAATAATATTAAAAAAGAAACAAAAAATAATAATAGCAACAACATTAGTAATAAAGGAAATAATAATTGAATGAAAACAGGTTTGCACCGGAAATTTGTAACGAGAGTTACCATATCCTTGTAGTTATGTGGTAATCGATTCTCAGGCTCTTTCTCCGAATTCCCCGTTTACATGTGACTACCATTATATGTAGAGTACATAATTTGTATTTATTTACATTTCAAAATACTAACTATAATTACCTATAACAAAATAATAATAAAAACCCTACACTAATTACAACTAAGTACATAATTATATTCTTTGAATAAAATATTAATATGAACCCTTTTATGACGTAGGCGAAAACAGATAAAAAAGGGAGTGAAAAGGGTGAATTTCGTTTGTTTGCAAAATCTAATTTCGTGTGCAATACACGAAATTTAACACAAGTTACCTTAGGTTAATAATAAAGGATGTCATTATTTGTCATCAAAATGACTCATAATAGAACTCCCGATTACAATAGGTACAATAAAATAAAATAAATAAATAAAATAGAATTACAGTTTAGGGGGTTTTAAAGATTATATAGAGAATTTGTATTTCTTGGGTTAATAAATTATTTTAATTATAATGGGTTTATTTGAAACTTAGCACAAATTCTAATCAAAGTGCCCTTTGAATACGGTTTAACGGGTGTTAAACTTTTTATGAAAATATTTTCATGGACATAGTCGCTGGCAAAGTGCTAGTTTATTTTATTAGAGTTTCATATCGTTATTTTTATCATAAATCGAGTACTCCCGATACGGATTCGTCCATACTCTTTCGCATGTTGCATGCTAGAATGTGCAAAAGTACATAAGGTAAAAAAGTGCTTGTATGATTTTTTTTATAAATTACAAATCACAGTAAGTAAAATTATTAAAGTTATACATGTCTGGCGTGCTAGAGATAATCCCCATTTTTTTTTTCAAATTCAAAGTTATGTGAAACTTCCCGTGAAGGTCCATCCTCCGACTTGTTGCGGTAACATACTCACACATAAATAGACTTGTTATCAGTTGCACTGAGGCAGCATTGTAATGTCAAAAGGAAGATTCTTCTTAGAGATCGTTAAACCAATTTTTAGTTTATAATAAATGAATTTGAGAGAGAGAGCTATAAGTAATTACCATAAGCCGCTATAACAATAGAATCGACGCACCGACTTTAGTCCACTGTGGTTATCTAATTTTATGACTCTATTGTTCGAACAAGTGCAAGCAAAGGCTCATTGTACAATTTCCAGGAATTTAATTTATTATTTAATAATAATATCTACTAGCTTATTAGCTCGGAATCAAAGTAGGTACTTGGGTTATTTTGTTAAAAATAAATAAGAAATAGTCAAGATGAAAATTGAGTAAAATAAATACGTGATAAGTATTTATTTTTTAGACTCTTCCGACAAACTGTGCACTTGCCGCTAATAGGCATATAAAAAATCGAACGAGTTAGGACTGGGTATGAGTATGGAATACGCTAAATATTCTGGTACCAGTAATCACGGTAATTCTAGCTCCAACAATGCATACTTAAATTATCGCGGTTAAAAAGCTCATCAAAATTTTTTGCGGGGACCCGAAAGACGGTACCTAATGCCTGGACAACTCCAAGTCAGGGAAAATCCTGTTGGAAAACCGAAATGATTCTGACGTGCAAATAGATCTTTGAAACTGGATATAGGGACGAAAGACTAAGGCCTACAGTACATGAACGTGTAGCTTCATAGACGTGTATTCGTCCTTATACGCTTGGTGTACGCCTGCGTACGTGAAGCTTAGGTACATATACTATGAAACTCTGTCAACGAAGCTATGTGTCTCGGACATCATACTTAGTAAACTTTCCGTGAAGATTCTTCCCCTGATATGTTGCGGTAACATACTCAAACAAAAAAAAAAACTTGTTATCAGTTGCACTGGGGCAGCATTGTAATATCAAAAGAAAGGGATGCTTCTTCTCTTAGAGATCTTTAAAACATTTTTTTTGTTCTTAATAAATGAATAAGAGAGAGACACAGAGAGTGCTTTCTGTAAGTACCAAAAGTCGCTATAACAAAAGCATCAATGCATCGACTTTTGTCCACTGTTGCTATTGAATTTTATGACTCTATTGTTTGGACTGTTGCACTTGTCGCTTAGTCAGGCTTATTGTGAAATTTCTCGGAATTAATTTATTAACTAATAACTACGTATTTGCACAGAATCTAATAGGAGGTTATTATGTTACTTCGACCCTTCTGGATCTTTTTTTAGCACAAAAGATCCAGAAGGGTCGAAGTGCTCTGGTTTAAGGCCAATCCCACAATAAGATAAGATAAGATAAGATATTATGTTAAAAAATATAAGGAAATGATCAAGATCAAAAATTATACGTGAAGAGTATTTATTTTTTACTACCCTTGCCAAAAGACAAATAAAAAAGCGGATGAGTCTGGACTGGGGATGAGTATGAACGAAGCCCCCGACACGCAGGTGTCTTCTTCTAACTGCCTTCCTTAGATATGGTAACTGTTTCCCGGGCTCTGTCTCTGGAATAAAACCCTGATTTCCCGCTACCCGTGACTAGTAATGTGTATTTATTGTCTACTAACGACCCGCCCCGGCTTTGCGCGGGTGCAATGCTGATACTAAATATACTACAGAATGTCTATAAACATATACAACGTTCTCAGCTTTTTTGTCATTAGACTATACAAACATGTTTTCTTTTGAGGTTACTCCAAAAGAGCGACATATTTGCTAATGAGTATTTCCAAGACTTCGGCTCATTATCTATTCATGTTTATTATGTCATTACCTAATTTCTTTGAAAAATTATAAAGAGGAAAAATATATGTTTTTAAAGTAAACAAACTTTCTACCGTAAATAAAACACGGCATCAGAAGCCTAATTCACGTAATCAAAACCGTAACGATATCGTAGCGACTTAGTCGTTTATGCCATTGTCGTATTCACATCCGTCAATCGAGTTTGGACGACACCAATTTTAATGTCGTTCGATCGAAGTGTCGTTGATGCGTATTCAGCTATATAAATCGTCTTTCAATCGTTGGCACGAAGGTATTCTCGTAGATAAACGATGTTTGAACGGGTCGGATTTCAACGACTAAATGTCAAATTTGGCGGTTCAAATGTCGTTGAACAAAATTTTGTTTTGAGTAACGTGTAGCTATTCTAATTAAACAGAAAAATTAGTTTCGGGCTAGCACTATCATTATTAGATGCGGCTGAAAGAGAAGATAGACGAAGGGACCGAATAAGGAGAAACCGACTGAGATGTTCAAAATGGGATGCCTTTGAAATGCCGGAGAGAGATTTTATTAAGACATTTCGCCTTACTAAAATCCTTGTCCAAAATATTATTGAAGATATCTCACCTTTAATAGAGAGAGAACGAAGTCGAGATGCTTTGTCAGTAAAAGAAAAGGTTCGCCCGAGCTTTAATTATTGTTCTTTTTACATTTAAACATTTCATTTATCTGCATATTATCCACTTTATAATATATATTTTTCAGTTACTGCTCGCCCTGTCCTTTTTCGCATCTGGTTCCTATCAGACCCTTGTTGGCCAGAGTGCATATAGTGCTGTCTCCCAACCCACGGTCTCAAGAGCTATTAAACAGGTGACGCTTGCTCTAAATTCACCCAGGATTTTTCGAAAGTATGTAGTTTTCCCAACAACTAGACCACACAGAGACAGAATCAAGCGAAGGTATCTACTTAACTAATTCTTAGGTAGCTATGTACATAAGCGTAGTAACTTTGCAGATTTAATTTTATACTTATTACAGCTTTTATGAAAAATACCAAATGCTACGGGTTATTGGTTGTATAGACGGAACCCATGTAGCAATTTTGAGACCCACTCAGCATGAAGAAAGGTATTTCAACAGAAAGGGATATCATTCGCTAAACGTTATGATAGTAAGATTCCGTTTATCTGCATAATTACTCTATATTTTCGCCGAATTTGATGACGAATATATGATAACAAATATAAAATAAAATTTAGGTATGTAGTCACTTATTGCTTGCAAAGGATTGTTGTTAGAGCTACAATTCATTTTTGTATGATTTAATAATACCATTGTCACACGTGTTTTTAACTTTTAATCTTGTAAAATTCAGTAAAACTTTTCAAATGTACCTTAATTAGAAAGTTGTTTGTGAATGTGGCGCAAATATAAAGTCCATTTATGGTAACTGTACCTACTACCTATGTATCTATGAATGTTATTTCAGATTTGTGAC
Source organism: Mythimna pallens (assembly GCA_961205895.1). Classification (NCBI taxonomy): domain Eukaryota; kingdom Metazoa; phylum Arthropoda; class Insecta; order Lepidoptera; family Noctuidae; genus Mythimna; species Mythimna pallens. The sequence continues at coordinate 7,769,647 of OY540824.1, forward strand.
TTGGATTTAAATATTTTATGTGTGGATCCCAGTCACCCTGGATCAACTCATGATTCCACAGTGTGGGCCGATCATCCAGTGAATGAATGGATGAAAGAAAAATACAATGATGAGACAATGTATTGCCTAGGTAAGTATAAATTATATTAAAATATATTTGTTTTTTCATAACTACATAAATATTGTTTATCTACAGGTGACAGTGGATACCCACTGAGAAAGACAATGATGACTCCCTTTTTAAATGCACCCGAAGGGTCTCCTGAAGCCAACTACTACAATAAACAGGTTTCAGCCCGAAACGTAGTTGAGCGATGTATAGGAGTGTTAAAGGCTCGCTTTAGGTAAGTAGAAATCTTATTTTTTAAACAAATAATAATCTTATTAACCAAATAATACTATTCTTAATAGTATTGTATCCCTTTGACTTGACATTTATTGGCATTAACTTTTTTTGTCAGATGTTTGCTGGCTGCCCGTAAGCTACACTATAGCCCCAGTGTTGCTGGTAAAATAGTAAATGCCTGTGTCGTGCTGCACAATCTAGCCAACAGAGCCAGGATCGCAGTTCCAGAATTGTCTAGAGAAGAGCAAGTAGAGGAGTTACTCCAACAAATGAACCATAGTGTCGCAGAAGAAGAGTTTAGGGCAATTAATACAATTAATCTAAATATTTCTGATAACAGTCGACAATTTAATATAGAGCTGCAACTAGGAAGAATGGCCCAGCAAGCTCTTATTCAAAGACTGTGGATTGAGTCAAATCATATTTGATAATGACCACTCATCTAAATTAATAATATTTGTATAAAGAGGCAAGATTAGATTTTTTGTTTGTATGTTACGATTTAACTCAAAAACTACTGGAAAGATTTTCAAAATGCTTTCACCAGTAGAAAGCTACTTTATCACTGAGTAACCTAGGCCAATATTTTCTATTTTCAGGCGGGCGAAGCCGCTGGCAAATGCTACCTAGTTATTTTTTTGTGTTATATTGTAATTGTGTTGTATTGCTTGTTTTTGTATTATTGTATGTAAGATTTTTGCATAGAAGTACCTACTTAATGAAAAATGCATGATGAACACAAGACATTTAATAAAAAAATAAAAACAATATACTTTGTATGTATTCAGTCGTACTAATAAATGACTTTTCGACACACTTGCTCAGAAAGTGACTATAATTGCACTACACTTAGGTATATAATGACGCTTGTAACCAAACTGTGACTTTTTGATTACCATTATGCACTAGTGTGATAATGTAGTTGAAACCTTTTTGTTAAACCTCTGTTCCCATTTTTTTTTTGGATTTTAATGACCTGGTCACTTGGATCTTTAAGTCAAGACTCTCGAAACGAAGTTCTCAAAACAAATTTTTTATTTGAAAAAAAAAATCACATTAGATAAGTATTGCGTTCAATAGTAAATATTAGTGTCTTGCTTATTTTATGCAATTTTGTGTTTAAATAAACTTAACTTTTACATCTTTAATAAATAAGTATTTCATTCCAAAAAATATTTTTTATTATGCAACCTCATTCTTATTTATAAACACTTGCTAGATTAGCTAGTCTATGGCCGCCATTATGAATGCGCGCGCATAAGAAAACAGAACAATTTGTTTGCCGCCATATTACAAAAAAAATACAATAGTTAATTATTATTTTGTAAAAATGTCTACAACTACTATTTATGAGGAAAGTGATTTGTGCTGTTTACCTCCCGATATAAGATGTGAAGCCCTTAACGTTATGGAAAGTTTACTACCAGAATACTCAAAGGAAAAATATCTGTTGGCGTACCAAAATTTCATACAATGGAAAATCAATAAAAATACACAGTCTTTTTCCGAAAATGTACTCATAGCGTAATTTAAAGAATCATCCTTCAGGTACAAACCGCTAGGTTTCTTTATGGTGTATTTACTCAATGTTAAATAGTACAGTGCGAACAAAAAATGGAGTGGACTTAAAAACATACTGTAATTTAACAGTTTATCTAAAGAGACTGTCCGATAGATTTCGAAGTAAAAAATCTAAGGTTTTAACACCTGACGACATTAAAAATTCATAAAGGATGCTCCAGATAACCAATATTTGGCTTAATTTTGGCAAGGTTAGTTAAATTCGTTTTCGGTATACTCTGTGTAAAGTACGCAACTCCAGTCTGTTTTGTGTGATAAAAAACTTAATGATTGTTCCTTCTTTTCAGGTTGCTTTAATATTTGGTGTAACTGGTGCATGTAGAAGACAAGAATTAACAAATATATATGTAAAGGACATAGAGAATCACGGCCAGATGCTTTTAGTGAAAATACATAACACAAAAAATAAAATACCGAGATCATTCACTATACATGGTCAATTCTATCCAATTGTTAAGAAGTATGAAAGTTTGCGTCCTAAAAAAGCAAAAACTGACCGTTTTTTCCTAAATTACCAGAATGGAAAATGTACCTGTCAGCCTATAGGTGTTAACAAGTTTTGTCCTATGCCTAAAACAATTGCTAAGTTTCTAGGTTTACTCATTGTTTCTCTAAATAAACTTTATACTAAATAAAACTGATTTTTCATTTATTTTTCTTCTCAAATGTGTCGAAAAACGTCGTATGATACACGTGAATATTGGTGATTACCGTCCTCGGCTCTCTTATGATCCTCGCCTTCGGCTCGGATCTAAATACCGCCTCAGCGGTAATCACCAACATTATTCAATTGTATCATAATGTACTATTAATAACGTTAAACTATTATGTATTAAAAAATGTCATCACTGCTTTGAGATCGAGCCCGTTTCATCGCTCCATAACTTCTGGTTCCATCACATTTTCTTTTCTGTAAAAAGATTATATAATTAGCATTAAATATTAATACTGTTAATCAAACCGCGTCTTATTTTTAATTGTTACGCTAATATTGTTTTACTTACATTTCCCTCTTGATTATTATTGAAAATATTTACTAAGGCCCAAGCTGCACTAGCCTAACTATTTATGGCTTTAACCTTCTCTTTCTCAATTTCATTGCGCTCAAGCTGGGCCTGTATTTGGGCCGTGTTCAAATCCAATCGAGCCTTCTCAGTATCGGCCAAGACCATCTTTGCCTTTTCTACTTCTGTTACTGAAAGTAATAATTACAATATTTTTAACAAATAATATTATTTTAGTTTGTCTGTTCATCAATAAACAAGGTGTATCTTTACCTTTTAATTTCCTCCCAGTAGTGCTCTGGCTTTTCCCCTTTTTTAGATTGCCGTGGAAGCTGCTGGTTGAATTTAATTTTTTAGTTCTGAACATATAAATCGTGTTGAAGTTCTACTCTCTATATCGGGTAAAATGGTTAAATATTTCAATTAATAATTACATTATGTACAACTTACTTAGCTTTGCCAACAGACACTTCAAAACTCGTTGAAGGCTGGATGTCATCTATAGTAGTATTCTCTCCCCTAAAAAATAAAGTGTTAAATGACAAAAGAAACATGTTATCTTAGCACAACTGTATCATTTATTTATTTTACTGGATTAAAAATCATCGAAAGATAGTTAATTAATAATCTCAAAATATTTACACAATTCTTGATGGAGCCTCACTCTCCAAAATAAGGCTCAACATCAAAATTTATTGGAGAATCTCCTACGCTTGCATGCTCCCTGCAACAAAATAGTTAATATATAAATGTTAAGGACTTACAGGTAACCTATTTAACCTTTAGAACACCGTAATTAGAGACACAATAGAAAGACCATGAGGGAGCGAACCTTCCTTTCGGCATTCGCTTGGGGTTTAATTAATTAAGAAAGATATTGCTTTCATTTTAAGATTTGTATCAGCTGAGCTGTTTTTGTTTATTATTGCTTATAGGTACATAGATTACTCACATCGAAATAATATCCTCAGCTTCTGAGGTGAGTATGGGATTTTGGCGGACTGGAAGCCCATCAAATTTGTTCCCCAATATGGAACAAAGTCTTTGCTCCAGTTCCGTTAGTGGCGGAGCTTCAGCAGGTCCACAACCAGTCTTCCGCTGGCTTTGTCCGACTTTGCGGGCTTTATTTCTAATTCTACATTTGTAGTCATTGTAAAACTGAAAACAAAACCAACATAGTTTAAAATTAATGGTACTGTGTGTTTATTGTATAATATGCAAGAAGTGTACTTACTTTGTTCCATTCTTTTAGTGACCTATACATGGATGGGTCTACTGACTCGCAGTTTAAAATTGCGGCCAGCTCAGTCCACAATTTATTGGACAAAATATGACCTTTGCCCCAGACCCTTCCTAATGCCAACATATTGTGGCTTTCCATGAAATCAATTAGCAGCTCTAGCTGCCTGACGGAAACTTGCATCATTATAGCTATAGCTTATTCAAGTATATAAACAAAGCTTATTTAAATTTAAAACTAGTACTAAACTTGAGAATCGCGAAAATTTTCAAATTTTGCCGGTGACAATTGTTTGAGATTATTTTGACAGATGCAGAGACAAATTATAGATTTTACTTTTTGAACCACAATTTAGCAAATTTCTAGGCGAAATTTATATTTTAAGTAACAATTTTCATTAAATGGTTTTTAATATCGTTTTCAATTCTGTTTATTTATATAGTATGCCATAAATCAGATTTTAATAAAATGAAATCTGTGTTTCATTATCCTGGTAGAATACATGATGATGTAACTGGCAATAAGTCGTTGATAAATCGTTTAGTTTCGAGTCTGCTGAGTTGTCGTTCTATCCAATCCCGATTAAGGAACACGTGAATACCAATTTTGGATAGGACTTTGATCGAACGACTATATAACTTCAACGATAATTGACTTGTTTGATTTTACGTGGATCAGGCTACAGTATGTCGTGGCCAGATCGCGATCGTTTAAATGTTAAATTTGATATGTCAATCCTCACAAATGGCTCTATTCTTTGGTAAGGAACCTTTTTTGCTTTATTTGAACTATTTATGTATATATTTATTTTTATAAACATTATGTTCAGTAGTGTTACATAGGCGGACATGATGCAATAAAATATTTTGCACTAGATATCTTTTGGGTTTAAAAAGACTACACTGTGGTATGTGCGCGTAATCTATAGATACAAATAATAAATCTGTAGAAGGTTTTTTTTTCATCGCAGTCAGTTGACTGTATCGGATTTAAAATTTTCAAGAAGTGAAATATCATACCTTGACCGTAAGCATAGAAATCCTACATCGATAATATGGCCAAATGAGTATTGACATATCAAATGCATATCAAAAGGAGAAGCCCATTTTCCCTATACCTCTGGGCCCTCATGTTACAGTACTTTTTTTTATTTTTTTGGCCTTTCGCAGGTCAACCTAGGAGGTTGTCGGCTGCTTAACCGGACTTGCCTGTGGCGGCCTCGATTCGAGAATCTAAAGCCTCCAGCCAGGGCTTAATTAACTAAACTTAAAACTAAGCGACTACACGCTAAGGGCACCCCCTGTGGGGTACGGACCTCGGCTTAGGGCGTCGCTTGCAGCAAGGGAATATTTTAAAACTACGGCTCAGCGGCCGAGCTGGCTCGAGCAAGGGACGGGGAGGACGTTGACGGGATTGTCGCGGCGGGCCTCGGCGGCGAAGACGGAAGGACGCCCATCTAGCAAAATTCATAAGTCTGCTTTCCCATGTAGACTTCCCATGCAATACGAAAAAAGAGCGAGGTGCTCAATGTCTAATAATGCAGACAAATATTATATTTACATGTATGAGGCAAATGACGTTTAAATAAATCATGAACTTTTCATATTCGTACTGCGGTTGCTACAACACACGAGGAATTGCCCTTATAGCCAAATTTTGTTAGCGGTTATAAGGGCAATTTGTTAAATAAAAGCAAATATCTTGCCTATTTACAGTTAATCAGCCACAAAATATGCCTTTACATGGCGACTTTAAAGGGGATTAGCTTATTATATGGTAACTTTAAAACCTCTCCAAGGTTTTATTCCTTATAATTTGTGCCCAAATGTAGACTTATTGACATTAATATGGCTTTTATAAAATATATTTTTTTGGTTTAAGCAAATTTTTGGTACAGCGCAGCGGTCTGTATTGTTTGCGAACTGTACTGGTTTTCTTACGGCTCTCTTGGAGCAGGGTAATGGGGTCATCGGGGGTGACGAGAGTATGCCTAGGAGGAGGAGGACACCTCTGAGGAGAATCACCACCTGCTTTCCAAGCCCGCACTCACTGTTCAATCAACATTGAAGGTTTCTCAGAAAACAAATCTGACCTTCTTTCCCAGCTGTGCCAGTCCACGAATTGTATTTGGTTTGATTAGTCTTTCGCACATATATCCAGTTCCAAAGATCTATTCATACATATGATTTATCTATATATGTATGTATTTAGAAATATATAAGTATGTTTATCAGTTGTCTAGTACCCATAACACAAGCTCTGCTTAGCTTAGGACTAGACGGCGTTGTGTGGTAGTTGTGGAATATTATTATTATTATCAGAAACGGTTCGGTTCTCCAACAGGATTTTCCCTAACTTACATCTGACCACACCTATTACACTACGTGGCCTTGTTAGAGTCCTATATCGTTATCTTTCGTCGCAAATTACCGGTGCTAATTGCCCACTTCCGGCACAGAGATATCCCCGTGTCGAGAGAGGGTTATTAATTTTATTTATTTGGGAAAATGACGAGTGACATGGCAGAATGGAAGAAAAAAACATGTTGTGCCGACCCCAAATAACACGGGACAAGGGCAGGAAGATGGATGGATGGATGGATGAATATTTGCGAAAATAAAGAGTAAAACATTATGAATTACTATTATTACATAGTATGAAACAGTAATAGAAGGTGGTTGTATGTATAACCCACAGCATTATCCACGGAATATAATTGAGAATTTTTTTTTTTTAAAACCATCATCATCATCATCATTTCTCAGCCGAAAAACGTCCACATTGATATGTCAGTCAGCCAGTTTCTCGTTTTATATACTATACCATCCTATTATAATTATCGTCCTATCCTATTATTATTCTTTTATTTTTATTATGATTATTTTATTTATTTTACCTATATTGTATTATACCTGTGATTCATTTGTATATATTTTTTATATTAAGCTTTTTTCTCTCTCTCTTATTATCACTATTCTTCTCTGCATCACCTAAAGGTTGACTGGTAGAAAATGCCTGAGGCATTAGGTCCGCCTTTGTAACTTTATGTGCATGAAGTATGTAATTAATAAATAAATATATAGATAAGGATGAATTTATTTCGCGGTGAGTTGCAGTTGAATTAAAAAAGTTGTGGTAAGATTCCCACAAACAAAATTCAGTCCAATAGACAGTGCCGGGCCCCTCATTGCCGCTTTTCATTTGGCATAATATCAGATTCAACCAATTGTTCAAAATAACTTTATACAGTGTGAGTCTTTATAATGTGCACATATCGAAATGAGGGAATCTATGCTTAATTTTATCGACGAAAAAAATATTTAAAAAAATCTAAATATTTATTTATATTTAATATGGATTTTAAAAAATTTTGTTTGCTTTTTTTTGACCCCAGTGTATACAAAGCTGTGTAACTTTTAAACTAAATGATCTATCATGATGAAATAAACTCCATAATGACCGGAAGTAATTAGGCGTTGTCATAAAAAAGGCCCAGCGCATAGCTATGTAAGGAGATTTTTAACGACAATTATCATGATCAATAGATCGGCCGGCAAGGACCTGTACGGTGGCCTGCGCGTTCGCCCGATTTGACGCCCCTTGATTATTTCCTATGGGGGACCATGAAGCAACGCGTCTACAGTACCCCCATCAACAGTGAGGCCGATATGCGTGACCGCATAATAAACTGTGCGAATGATATTTGCAATAATCCCGAAATGATAAGGAGAGTGACACCTCGGACACACGGCACACGGTGGAGGTGTGCCCCGCTTGGGTAGAGCAACGCCGTGTCCTCGTGGGGGCGATCTCTCGCGCCGAGCCTTGGTCCGGAGCGAGGAGGAGTATCAGGCGGTCGCCTCCTTCTGCGAAGCAGTAATGCTAGCAAAGGAGGCGGCTGATCGCGTGAGGCAACGGTCCTCACGCCCCAACCGCCGCCGGGATTCCGATCCCGATTTCCGGCCATCGTAGGCGCGGGCTTGCGGACGGCGAGCAATGGGTGGCTCGCCGTCCGACCGTTCGGTAACCGTCCGGACCAAGCCCAAGTCGTCGACGGTGCGTACTATTCCACGCGCGCCTCAGGGAGATGTCAACAAATTGTAGGGGCCCAGCAGGATCGAAGTCATTGTTAACACTACCTATTAGTAAAGTTGTAATAAAGTTTCAGCAAAAATATCACTTTGAGTAATTCTATATTTTTGTCTGGGTTTGGTAATAACAAATTAGACGAAAAAAATAAAGTGACGCAGCTTTTGCTAGTCTTTTAATTCTTAGGCTTAATGTTATATTTTATTTTATGAGTTAGACTTTTGCATCTATCAATTTACCTTCAGAATATACAAAAACTGACCATAACTAGATGCATTTATTTTTACGAATATTTTCGGTTTTTGTTCAATATCGGTTGCGGTACCTCACTATTTATGAAATGGAAAAAGGAAAAAACATGCTACATTCGAATTGTCAAATCATTATCTCTAATTAAAAAACAGACCTTTCGTATTTTATTTTATGACAAAGTATAAAAAAATACATTAACAAATTGTCTATGACTAGAGACAAGCGTTGAAATCGATTAAAATCGCTTATTTGTCTACGAATTGGCAACATTGTGATGTCATGTGTCATTCGAACATTCATTCGATTTCGAACTTCCCAAGTTAGTGATGTGCCGAGTCGATGTTTTTGTGGATCGAGTCAACTCGAGTCGGGTTATACGGTATTCGAATCATAACTAGATTCCTCCATTCGATCCCAGTACTCGAGTTCTACATGTGGAATTCGAATGTTGACTCGAGTCCAGCATTCGAGTCCAGGACTCGAGTCCAGGATTCGAGTCCAGGACCCGAGTCCATAACTCGGGTCTAGAAATTCGAGTCCAGAAGTGTAGTCTAGAAATTCAAAACCAAAAGAGTCCGTTATTGATATTTTGTAGAACAAAAAGGAAAACTTCAGACAGCATGTAGTTTAGGTTTAGGATCCATCCTAAGGTTGTCTGGTAGAAATCACTGTTAGCGATAAGACCGCCATTGTACCCATACAATAAATTTTTTTTTTGTAAGTTTTTGTTACTATTTTGGTGTACAATAAAGTTTTATTCTATTCTATTCTATTCTCGAGTCCTGGGATCGAGTCTAGCGTACTCGAGTCCTGGAATCGAGTCTTGCGTACTCGAGTCAAAATAAATTTGTACTCGATTCAGCGAGTCCACAGCAGGAATCGAGTCTGACTCGAGTCAAGCCGTACTCGGCACATCACTATTCCCAAGTGCCTGAGTGCTAACAAAGTTGTGAACAAAGTGCAAAACACTATAGTAGTCTTTGGTGCAAAAAGTTTGGTATATAATCAAAGTAAATAGGATTCGAAACTATGGAACGGTAAGTAATCAACAGTTTTTAACTGCTACATTGTGTGTGTGTTATAGATTTTAGTCAGGATCTGTTATTTTGTCAGCTGTAGTCGAAACTTTCACTCAACTGGTCTGCACATTTCGAGGTGTTGTGTTACAATTACGCTACATACGGCAAAATGACGTTAGAAACATGATTTAGATACGTTACGTTTGTACTAAACTTTACCAGTAAAATTCATTGTTTTTTAGGTACTAAAAAATACTTAAAGGAAGAAATAAAAACGGTCAAAATTTTTTTAATTGACGCGCAAATCGCTGCCGTTGACGAGACCTCAAAATCGCCATGTTTTTTGTCTTGTGTGCCACAGGAAAGTGAAATGGTCAGTAATACAGATATTTGTAAGTTTGTGTTAGTTGGTGGGATGGTTTTTGGCGGGTTGTGGGTTTTTGTTTGTGTTTTGGGTTTTTTGTTTCTAACTGCATGATTTTGTTTGCTTTTTTCTAACTAGCGAGATTAGTCGTCCTCGTACACGCGGTCCACGACGTGACCGAGGATAGTCGTCCTCGTAAACGCGGTCCTCGACGTGGCCGAGGAGTGCAAGTACGAGGAGAAAGAGGCGCAGCACTGCAGCTGCTAGCTGCTGCAGTGGGGGAGGCAGCTGCGGAGGTTTCGCGTGGTAGCCCGCCGCATGCTCGAATAGCGCGTGTACGTGGTCGAGGTGGGCGTAGCAGGGGAGCAGGCTTTGACAGGCCTGAACCGCGCATGTTAGACGAGTAAATAGCTTTGACGGTTTTTTTTTACTGTTTATATACATCATTTGTGCTGTGCATTACAATTGAATCTTTCATTTCAGAATATCAATAATTAATATTGATAGTTGGCTGCCAAGTCAGGGCCTAGAGGTTCCCTTGCACCCACACCGGAAACAACAGTGGAGTCTGTAAGTAGTTTTAAATTGTGTCTGGTTGGTTTACACTGGCAAGAATATTTATTTTAGTTCATTAAACCATAGTAATAAACAATAGTAAAACAATGACCGATCAAACACCAGCGTTCACTCGGTCATTGTTTTACTATTTTGTCTCTAATTATGCTATTCAATAGTTTAAAATGTCCAATTTTTGTTGTATCTACTATAAAGAATATATCTATATTTCTAGGTCGGATTCGGCACCTCGACCACGACCACCTCAACCACCACCATCACCGCCACCACCACCACCACCACCACCACCACCATCACTACCACCACCACGTACGATGCCGCCGTTGTCGCCGCCGCCGCCGCTGCCGCCGCCGCCGCTGCCGCCGCCGCCGCTGCCGCCGCCACCGTCGGTGTCAACGTTGCTGCCGTCGCCGTCGCCAGAACCAGTGGCGAAAGTGATTTTCTTCCTAGTGCGACGGACCAGCCTAGGAGACCTTATGATTTTGACTGGAGACCGTTTCCGACAGGCAGCCCCGATTTCACCTGTGTCGAGGCGGCAATCGTTTTCGGAGATTAATGTAGGTCCGACAATTCCAAGTGTCGACCCATATGATATTTTCATTAATATATGGGATTGGCAATTTATGGAGTACATTGCCTCGGAGACGAATAGGTACGCTCAGCAGATGGCAGCCAGTATGCTCGATGACCACCTCAATCTCCATCCCAGTAGTTGCATCAGCCATTGGAAGGACACAACGGCTGATGAGCTATATGTATATTTCACTTTGATTATTGGGATGGGGATAGTGGTGAAGTTATGGGTCTTGGAGTACTGGTATGTCGAAGTTGACCTATTCTGTACACCCAGCTTTAGCACATACATGTCCTATTCGCGATTTGCACTCCTGCAAAGGTGCTTGCACTTCGTGAATAGTGAAGACATGTATGGGCTAGAGCTGAGTTACTCCGAGGCAAAATTATTTAAAATACAGTCAGTGTTGTCCCATTTGTACAACAGATTTCAAATTTTGTATTGTCTAAGGCAATATTTTGCCTTAGACGATACAAACTTTAACGAAAGTCTTCTTTTGTGGAAAGGTCGGTTGGATATCAGCCAATCAATTCTCAATAAAGTTGCTGCGATGGGGATTAAGACGTATGTATGTAGATGTGTGAATCTCAAACTGGCTATTTCTGGGAGGTTTGAGGTTCACACTCAAAGTAAAAGTCAAAGATCCCAACCGCAGCAGCATGAAGACCCATTAAAGGTATCTACACTGGCAATTGTCCTAAGGCTCATTCAAGGCCTTGAGGGCAAAGGTTACACGTTGTTGATGTACAACTTTTATAATTCACCGTGTCTCGCTCGGCATGTGAAGTCTGTAGGTGTGGACTGTGTAGGAACCCTGCGGACCAATCGTAACTTTGTTCCGCAGGCTCTACACAGTCTTACCACTACTAACATGGCCCAGGGCGAGATAACTGGTCTTACTTCGGGTGACGTCGATATCATGGTATGGAAAGATAAGAATAGGGTGGCTTTGATCTCGACATACCATGGTAACGGCGTCAGCCGCGTCCACGGTACCACCGAGATACAGAGAGGAAACAAACAAAGATCTGGTACAAAAAACTATTTCGGAGGCTACTCCATGTCTCCATACTTATTTCCTACATCATTCATCGGCAAACATCATCTTCTTCCACTCCTTCTGTTTCTAATCGTCAATTTCGTAAAGCTTTAGTAAAATCTCTTCTTTCTAAAAATAATTCCCGATGTATTCTTCAGCCTACCGTCGAAATTTGCTCCAGCCTACAAACGCTGACTTTACCACCCACCGTTTGGTTGAATACCCGTTCGCAGGTAAACAGCGCCAACGGCGCGTCTGTGTCAAGTGTCGTAAGCTGGTGCGAACTTACTGGTGGGTCCATACAGTATGTATGGACCCCTGTTTCCTTACCCTTCATACATAATTTTATTTTAGTACAGTATATTTTTATATAATTATCTATTTCTTTGTGTTATCTATATATTATACAATATAGTTTTGGACCGCATCTTTGCTCGTTTCACCGGCGAATTGTAAAAGGTTCATCCGAACAGCGTGTGTGGAACATTTTTTTTAATTCTTTTTTTCTTTTTTTTTTTTAAATATATTTAAAAAAAAGGTTGTATTTCACATAATAAATTGTTTTTGAAAGTCGCTTCTTTTTTCTTTTCTTTTTTTGTTCAGATTTAACCCACTGGCTGTATTTTTACTGTGACCATAGGGGTCTTTAAGTCAAGAGTGAAAAGGTTACTTCTAGGCAAGCGTGCCCATCGTCAGCCACATCATCGCTTACCATCAGGTGAGATAGTGGTCAAACGCGAGCCTATCAATAATAATAAAAAAAAACATCCATTTTTTTACTTAAATTGTTCGATTTTTGTGATCTTCATTTGTTGATTTGGCAATGTTTTTGTTAGGCAGTGCCTTTGAAAAAAAGCGCGGGAATCGTCGAATTTCAATCGATTTTTCTGGCGGATTAGTAAAACAACAAACAACCAATCATTACGAACAACAGCTGCTATAAATCATCAGGAAACCACTCCACGTTCTGTGGATGGCCCCCAAACTGGAATATCTTCAAATTCGGATCAGATAAACAAACAAACAGATAAACATATTTATTGGTAAAAATTACATTTACAAGTCACAATATATTTTAATTAAATGAAGTACTTTGTTGCGTAAATTATTGATACTTTTAATTCATCAAATAAATAAAACAATTAATAACATAAAATTAAAACCATTGATTCATCATTTCATTAAAATAATTAAATAGTAATATAGTAAAATATAAAATAATAATAAATTGATTGTCATTGAATTTAATAGATTAACATTGATTAGTCATTATCATTATTTAATGAATTATATGGAATTTTATTATCTAGCATTTCCTCTATGGAATAAAACGCTTTCTGAGTGAGCCAGCATTTAAGTTTGGCCTTAAAGCTACATCTCGTCGGAGCAGAGGTAACCGACGACGGTAGTTTGTTAAATATTTTGGGGCCTATAATGTGTGTAAGCTTATCAGACTTTGATAGTCGATGTGGTACTCCAGCTAGCTTATTGGCTTGTCGAGTGTAGTAATTATGTCTGTCTCCTAACTTTTTGTATAAATGCATGTTATCCCACGTGTACAGAGCAGCCTGAAATATTACAATCCCTGGCAAGGTTAGTATTCCAAGCGATGCAAAGAAAGGTCGTGCAGATGTTTCTTGAGATATGTGGGCAATTGCTCGGACTGCTCTTTTTTGCATCCTAAAGACACGTAACCTATCAGCACCATGACCCCACAGCTCTGCTCCATACTGCAGAATTGAGTGGACAGTAGCAAAGTAGCAAGTCCGCACTATTTCTGGTGCGACAACCCGTGACAACCTACTGAGTGCGTAACAGGCGCTGCCAAGCTTTGAACACATACTATCAATGTGGTCATTCCATTTCAAGCCTCTGTCAACCTGGAAACCGAGAAATCTAGTCGACTCCACCTGATCTATTTTCACTTGATCTATGAGCACGTTCAAACATCTTGCTTGTCGTCCTGTTATGGAAAAGTTTACATAGTGGGTTTTTTTAAGATTTAAAACTAGACCATTTAGTTTAAACCACGTGTCAACCTCCGCCGCTACAGCGTTCAATCGCCGCTCCAAAACGTCTAGATCTGGTGCACTAACAACCACCGCAACGTCATCGGCGTACATGAACACCTCACCCAAGCTTACACACTTAGGAAGATCATTTAGCAAGAGTGTAAATAGAATATTTGATACCGATAATCCTTGCGCCACACCGACGTTAGTCGTGAGCGGATCTGACTTTTTCCTACCACCGTCCGCAGCCACAATTTGGCATCTTTGGCTTAACAGACTTGTCAGAGTAGCATGCGCAGCACCAGTTATTCCATAATGGCTTAGTTTGACGGCTAGCACGCCATGATCCGCAACGTCGAAAGCTTTAGATAAATCACAGCACAAGACCGCAACCTTTTGACGTTTTTCACAGGCTTCCATCACGCGTCGAACCACCTCACGAGCGAGTGAGGTCGTTGATCGTCCAGCTCGATACGCATACTGCCTCTCAGAGAGTACCTCAGTCTCAGAGAGGTAATCCGTGAGACGTTTGCTTATGCCATTTTCAAAGATTTTCGCGACTGCAGGAATCACTGACACAGGTCTATAATTGTCAATCTCCTCGCGTTTGCCCTTACCCTTATACAGTGGGGAAATTTTACTAACTTTCATTGCGCGCGGGTACGTCCCAGTTTTGATGCACTGATTGTACAGAGCAGCTAGAGGAGGCGCCAGCTGTACAGCAACGCTATTAAGCAATTCCATAGATATATCATAAATATCTCTCGTTGGTTTGTGAGGTATACGTGTCGTGATAATGTGGTGTACTTCCGACGCTGTGAACGGCTGAAACCGCAGCGAACGGTCCGCGGCAGGCAGTGCTACCACCAGCGCGCGCTGCACACTTGGCATGTGCGCGCGCGGAGCCCCACACGCATCTGCCGCCGAAATGAATCTCAAATTCATGGCGTCTGTGGCACCCTTTTTTGTTTGGAACTTATTACCCGAGGAGTCCACAATTAAATCAGTGTAACTTAAATTTTGAGCCTGATTAAAACCCCTCTCAGCGTTAACTATTTGCCATACAGACTTATATTTGTTGCAACTTGTTGTTATCATATTTGCATAATGCTTAGATTTTTGCGAAGTGACACATTTATCATAATTTAGATGTAATTTACAGATCAAGTTATTAAGTTCATCATTCCTAGGATATTTCTGTTGCAATTTCAGTGCCTCAAACAATAAAGTTTTTGTAACAATTAACTTATCTGTTACCCATGTCCTGTTTTTAGTGTGTTTGCGTTTAAAAGGAAAACATATCGCCAGTTTATTAGAAATAATGTTTATAATTGCTAAGGCTAAGTCTTCAATGAACAGTGAGTAGGTTGATATAACTTCGTGCCAGTCCACGCTCATAATGGCAGCACGAAAGTTCATATAGCTCACTTGAGAGTAATCCCTAACCAGACGAGTGCACGGCTGGATGCTTGGTGACTGACACATGACTTCAGCACACACCGCGCGATGATCACTCAGATACGTATCTACTGGTGAGGTGCTTACGCATCCGCGGGCACAGTTATGGTACACATGATCGAGACATGTCGAAGAGACAGATGTTACACGGGTTGGAAAATTGACCTCATTCACAAAATTATAAGCCGATATTAAATCATTTAATTGCTTACATTCGGAGTTGTTGACACCATTACAGTTAATATTAAAATCGCCAACAATAATGAACATCTTATCACTCATGCTGGCACGCTCAAGAATGCGTTGAAAATATAGTAAGAAACTTGCTGAACTCACCAGATTAGTCCGATATATGCACAGAATTACCACATTATAATTTATTAACTCAATCGCAGATAATTCACAATATTGCTCGACGGCCATTTCGGTGAAGTCAACATTTTCCACTGATTTAATTCCATTTCGAACAAACAAACACGAGCCCCCGTGCGCTAGGGACTTCCTACAATAACTAGATACCAATGAATAGCCATCAATATTAACACACTTTAAATTAGAATCGGTTAACCAATGTTCAGTTATCGCAAGGACAGGATCTCCCCCAGAAGGCGCCACAGGTTGCTAGGGCTTTGTACGAATCCACAGACTTGTCTCCATATGTGGTACACATTCAAAAAATATTTGATATAGCGATTCCAGGTCAAACATTACACCCAATCACTTTAGGTCACTTTTTAAAAAAACGAAGGTTTAACAGTATTATTAATGGTTCAATAAAACGCATTGGTCGCAACAGAATTTCTCTCAGCTTCTCACATTACCAAGTTGCAAACTCGTTTATAAATGACCCATGTTTGGCCAAGGAAAAATTGAAGGCATTTGTTCCATCAATTAACGTGTGTCGTATGGGAATTATTAAAGGCGTCCCTACCGAATGGTCTCTTGATGAAATCATTGAAAATGTTTCTGTCCCTACTGGATGCGGGAAAGTTATCAAAGTTAGGCGTCTTAATTATAAAGTTCACGAACCGACCCCTGTTTGGAAACCATCTCAAACAGTCGTGTTGACCTTTGACGGGCAAATTTTACCGAAGTGTGTGTTTTGTTGTTATAATTCTATGCCAGTAGAATTGTATACATTCCCAACAATACAATGCTTCAATTGTTGTCGTTTCGGCCATACAAAGGTACAATGTAGGTCGAACCCTCTGTGCTTCAAGTGTGGGGAGAAACATTCTGCTGACACTTCTAGCATTCAAGACGAAAATGGTAAATGCTGTCATTGCGGTGGCGTTCATTACGCCATCAATAAAGTGTCCCGAATTTGAGAGACAGAAAGCAATCAAGCACTATATGGCCCATAGTTGCGTATCGTATGCCGAAGCATCGCAGCTACATCCCCCAGTGTCTAAACTATATGCAGACGTGGTAACTTCAGCTCCTTCACTTGCCAATAATAAACCTACTTTACGCTCTTCACCCCATTCACCTAACACATCACACAAAAAAACTGTTTTCTCTAAACCTAGGGACCACCCAAAAACAACTAAGGGGTATGACCGGGCAGCTCACCAAAAACTTATTAATAATGAAGTTTCGATGACAGGTAATGGTGTTGCATTGCAAAATAAAACAAATAATGAAAGTCAAATTTTAAATATAATTATTATGTTAATCAATACTTTATCTAAAAATAATATTATTGAACCGTCCATCGTTGCCACTGTAATTGATACGCTGTCTAACTTATCTAATTTTAATCATAATGGATCCAAGTCTATCCAAGATTGTTCAGTGGAACAGTCGCAGCATAGTGAATAAAAAATCTGATTTGTGCTATATATTGAATAAATACGATCCCTTTGCAGTCGCTCTCTGTGAGACATGGCTTAAACCAGGGTTCTCATTTAGAGTTCCTGGCTATGCATGTCTAAGAACAGACAGAAGCGATGGGTATGGTGGCGTCGCCATACTTGTAAAAAATAACTTGTCCTTTCAATCTTTCCCTCTTCCCCGTCTCAGTGACGATATATCTGCCGTTGCTGCCGTTGTAAATAAAATCTGTTTAGTATGTATATATTATTCTCGTCCTACTGTGAATATCCTTTCTGAAATTAATAATCTTTTATCAGTATACCTAAACCATTTTTGGTAATGGGCGATTTTAATACCCAACACCAATCTTGGGGAAGTTCTAATACCAATTACTATGGAGAAAAACTATTAGAAATCCTAGACTCTAATAATTTGTGTATTTTAAACACATGTCTCCCAACACGCCTAACAGATCCAGTTGAAGGAATAAGTGCTCCTGATCTCTCGATATGTACACCTGAGCTAGCATCAACATTATCCTGGTCTCCTCTACCTTTATCTTATGGCAGTGATCATTTCCCATTATTAATTTCTTTCCCACATAAAAAGCCAGAGGTCTGGAGTCCCACACCACGATTAAAGTACAGACTTCAAAATGCAGACTGGGATAAATATAAAAATGGTGTAGAAGAGAGAATTCTTTCTTTATCTGATTCCTTACAACATGATCCTCAGTTATTGGCTGATCAATTTACAAGGATTTTAATAGAGGTAGCAGATAATACTTTCCCTATAAAAAATGGTGCTACAGGCAAAATTCCCTCACCACCTTGGTGGGATGCTGATTGCACTCAGGCTGTTAAAAAAAGAAAAAAGGCACAAAAAGACTACTGTAATAATATGACTCAGCTCAATTATGAGCTATATCTAGAAGCTGCTCGTGCAACCCGTACACTTCTTAAGAAAAAGAAATTCGAAGGTTGGCAAAAATTTTGCGAATCTATCTCTCCAGCAGTTAATGTTTCCATAGTATGGCGAAATATTAAACGATTCAGGTCAGCATTCAGTGACACAACAGCCTCAAAACTGCCATTAGAGTTAGCCAATGAGTTCATGGATCATTAAGCTCCTTCTTCAGTCCCTGAACAGAGATCTTTGATGCATTTTCCTTATGTTCCTATTTCTGATTCTGACTTGAATTCTCTCTTCACACTAAGTGAGTTGAAAGGAGTCCTTTCACATGTTAAGGATTCAGCTCCTGGTGAAGATGGTGTACCATATTCATTTTTAGCTAATCTTTCCGATTCTGTTCTTTTAATATATTTAAATCTTATCAATACAGCCTTAATATCTGGCAACATCCCATCAAGTTGGAAGTCTCAAATAATTATTCCTGTTCTAAAACCGAATAAACCTGTTTCTAATGCTACTTCTTATCGACCAATTGCACTTTCAACGGTTTTAGCTAAGATTGTCGAACACCTTATTAAAAATCGTTTGGAATGGTACTTGGAAAGTAAAAATTTGCTTGGTAAATCACAGTTTGGTTTTAGAAAAGGTAAAAGTACTATTGACAACCTTAGTGTATTCATAACTGATATTCGCCTAGCCTTTTCTTCCAATAACTCTGTAATTGCTGCCTTCTTGGATATTAGCTCAGCCTACGATAATGTCCTTGTATCAGTCCTGGAACAAAAGTTGAAATCATTACAAATTCCAACAATGCTGTCTAATTTCATAATTAACATGCTTTCGGAGAGATCTTTAAATATAGATGTTGAAGGGCATAAATTTACCCGTTTAGTATGGAAAGGTCTCCCTCAGGGTTCTGTACTTAGTCCACTCCTCTATAATATTTACACTTATGATTTAGAATCTTCTCTTAATGGGTCCGTACAAGTCCTTCAATATGCAGATGATTTACTTCTTTATGTATCAGGTAGTTCTGTTTCAAATATTTGTTCTTCCTTAACTTCTTCTTTATGCTTACTGAAGACTTGGTTGGACGCCAACGGCCTACACCTGTCGATTGATAAAAGCAACATTGTCTTATTTACTAGAATGCGTAAGCCTCCTGTAGTTACAGTGAAGTATAATAATTTTCCTATAATAGTTAAAAACCAAGTAAAATTTTTAGGCTTAATTTTAGATACTCGTCTTACTGGTTTACCACACTGTGATTATATAGCTGCTAAATGTGAACGAAATATCAACATTATTCGATGTCTTTCTGGTGTCTGGTGGGAAGCACATCCATTTTCATTAAAATTACTTTATAACACATTAATTAGAAGTGTATTGGACTATGGTGCCTTTTTGCTGGAACCTGCTAATGTTGCTGGCCTTGAGAAACTGGACAGTGTTCAATCTAAGGCACTTAGAGTAGTTTCAGGTGCAATGAAAAGCAGTCCTATTAATTGTCTTCAGGTGGAATGTGGAGAACCTCCACTTCATTTGCGACGTCAATTTTTGGCTGATAGATACATGGCTCGTTGTTTGCAATTCACACACCATCCTTTGCTAAATAAACTTTCTACTCTCTCTAAAGAAGTAACCTCGTCCACTTACTGGAGACACAAAGGTACTCCGTGTTTAATTAAAAGCTTTAGAAAATACAATTTAATTGAAGCGCCTTGCCACCAATCTCAATTTCTTCCTATATTTCATTGTAATTTCAGTTCATTAGTTATGTCACCAAATATTCAGTATAACCTCAACATTTACCGAGATGACGTATGTCCTAACGATAGCTTCAAATTCACTATGGATAAAGACTGGAAGGGTTATCAGCTCCTGTTTACAAATGCTTCGAAGCACGGAAGAGACTCATGTGTGGGAGTAGGTGTATACCACTCCCAATATAATATTGTACAAAAAATAAAGCTCCCGCCCGAATCATCTATTTACGGGAGAATGTTACGGGCTATTCAAAGCTGTCGAATATATACTTGTTATAGGCTTGCGGAAAACACTTATTTTAACTGATGCAAAGAGTGCCTTACAATCTTTGGCCAGATTTCCTTTCTATAGTCAAAATCCTTTTCTTATATTTGAAACACGTGAACTCCTCAATAAGTGCTCTCTTAGGGGGTACTTAGTGCATTTTGCATGGATTCCCTCTCATTGTGGCATTTTAGGTAATGAGAAAGCAGACCAATTCGCTAATGATGCCGTTTTGTGTGGAGATGTTTTTCCTTACAAAAATAACTCCCAAGATCTGGTTGCTCTGCCCAAAGTTTATCTACAGGAATCCTGAAGTCAGCTTTGGTCGGAGCAATCACTGAAAGGGAAGTTTTACCGATCTATTCAGCCATCCATTCCTGTTAAACCTTGGTTTAGCAAGTACAAACTAAGCAAAAAGATTTCATCGATATTCATACGTATGAGATTGGGTCATGTATGCACTCCTGCTCACCTTGCCAGGCTCGGCATAGTGCAGAGCCCTGTGTGTGAATGTGGTGCTGAGGTGGGAGATCTGAACCATCTTATTTTTGCTTGCCCTCTTTATGACCACTCCTTACTTTTCCAGAGTCTTGTTTCCCTCCGAGTCCCTTTTCCCACTTCTATCTACCCTTACTGCATACCAGTATGGGGTGGTACTTTCAAAACCGTGATGCTTAGAGTAGAACGGGCTCAGCGAGCTGTTCTCAAAGTTATGCTCTTCCGTAGAAGAGACTATCCCACAGCTCAGTTGTACTCCGATGCCCAAGTACTCACGGTAAGAAAACTGTATGTCCTCCGCTCTGTGTTGCGACGTCATTCCACGATACCACTAGATAGGAATCTTACCAGTCGACGAGTAGGTTTCCCTGTCTGTGAGTCTGTTCAGTGTCGTTCTGCACTAGCTCGGCGCCATTATTGTGCGCAAAGCTCGTTAATTTATAACAAAATAAATAAGAAGCTGGCAATATATAAACTTACTGTTCATAAGGTCAAACGGAGTCTTAAGCCATGGCTTATGTCGCTCAGTTACGAAGACACGGAGCAGATTCTAGAAGTGCTTCGGTGACTCTATCCTACCTTTATATTGTCCTTACAAACCTGATTAAATTCTTCCTGTACCTACATACATTTGTGAACTCTTTGCACACACTCACTTACCATTCACATTCACTCACCACACACACTTATTTACCTCACACACACTAACTCACTTCATACTCTCACTCACTCACTTACCGTAACAGGCTTACTGACAACTTTTTGTTTTTGTTTTTATCTCAATTTGAATTTTAATTATTGGTATCTTTCTTTTTTTTTTTTTACTATTTTTCATGTATTCATATCCATTGCATAAGAACTAATTGTATTTCTCCCGGGAGAGGGCACTGGCTTCTGTAACACAGGTTAATCACCTAGCACAGGAGCCAGGGACTTCAATAAAATTGTTTCTAAACGTCTTATGTAAAAATAAAAATAAAGATTATGTAAAAATAAAGATCTCATATATCTTGTTTAATTTTAATTTTAATATTTATAAAATCATAGCACTTTTCTTTGTAAATAATAATATAGCTATTTAAATGTTAAAATGTAAATGTTTGATACATAATTCATGTATATATATTTATGTACATATTATTTATAATGTAGTTTTTAGCTAAATGTATTAAAGACGCACCAAGTTGGGCTTCTTGTTGGACCAACTGGTCGCGTTAATTTTCCAATAAATATATTATATTCCATACCTACTGTTGTAATCTATAATTTTAATTCAGTAATCCAAAACAACTAATCTCCTTTCCTTTTCCAAATTTTCCTTTCTAACATTTTATCGTTTAGCGAGTAATCGATTCTTACGTTTTATTTTTTTATAAAATATAAAATATTGTCAGTGGCAATAAGCACGAACAGTGCAACGCCATAAATTAAAAAAAAAAAAAAAAAACGTGCCTTTGTACTGTGTGTTTCCATTAGCAAATATGATAGTATTGTACGATGCAAAGTTTGATTTCAAATAAATGAAAAAATATTTACTCTGTGATTCAAAGTACGGGTGGGGGTCTTTTACTTCGGGCCGACTACTTGACGCCTGTTTTTGTTTTGATTGTTATTCGCTTGTCGTATGAATAAAATGTACCTATAGAGAGGTCTGTTCTTTTTGTTTATTATTGTAAGATGATGTGTTTAATAATAAATACAAAAGTTATTTCTGTTAAATATGGTTTTATTTTATAAATATGACGAATTTTGTACACACAACTGGGAAATAGTCCATCACACTACTTTCAAGTTCAAATTAGTAATATATTACAAGGTGAATCTTCACAAAACCATACATAATCAAATAGCTTAAGTATTTCATAACAACTTCAGTAACGGCTCGTTGAGCTAGGACGCGTATTTTCTGAGATATCGTCGTTTTAGTAATCGCGGGGAAGTCGTGTCGCGACTTAGGATGGTTGACAGTTGAACGGGAAACAATTAACCATAATGAAGAAATAAGATTTTTTTATCGAACGTTCATTAGACTTAAACACGTTTTAGTTAAAAAAGTTATATATACCTTTGGTAATCATTAATTTTTAATTAGTACAAAAAAAAATGGGACTGTCCGTAGCCGTACCCGTTACTGATCATATTTTTGTACTTAGTCAAAAGTAAAAAAAAACGAAATCCTAAAATTGTCCACGAAAGTTAGTCGTAATTAGTTAATTCTTGATAGAATCAATCATTTACGACAATTGCTACTAGAAAATACTACGCGCAGTGTTTTTACATTTTCATCGTCATTATTTCGTTCACAATCAATAGCTTGTATATTTCCATAAATTCAATGACATTTTGAGATATAAACAAACGCTAATAACAAACTTTGCTGTTTATGAATATTATTCATTAAAACTTTACCTAAATCAAAAGCACTAGACAAGACTAAAATACCTTTTCTAATAAGCCCTTTAAGTATTAGTACAAATTAAAATTAGTGGTGTTCTAATAAGACAGTTATAGTATTCAGTTTATTAATATGTATTTTATCCAATTAAGTACTGATATTTAAAACTATTTTGTTGTCTTCACAGGGTGGCAATATTTCCAATGAGAATAATCATAGAGCAGCTGCAAACCCGATGAAGTGTCACCAGCTGTACCAAAAAACTTAACTTAGGTACTTTTTTAATATAACCCGTATTTTTTTTTTCCGAATACAAAATATCTATAGTGGATAAAACAGCCTCAACCGTAGTCAATTACATCTTATAGCCGTAATAATAATAAAATAGTTCTTGCAGTAAGCATAATAACTTATTAGGTAGCTGTGTAGTGTACCACTCGTACCAGTATTCGTATTCGGTATTTATCGCGTTATAGAATTACGCTACGGGTCCTAAAGCGATACCGGTATTATACCAGAAAACAATAATTCGCAAGAGATGAATCGTCAGGAATACTTCAGCGCCGCGCAGCGGGCTAGAGAAGGATGGAACGTACCTACATGAACATTTTCCCGCCTTAAGCATCCATAACGAAAGTGGCGTCTTATGGCTAATAAATGCTTGGCCAACAACGACCTTACAGCCTGGCAGTAAGGTCGTTGTAAGGCGTAAGGTTCACGTCTAACTTCACAGTAAGGAGAAGAGCATATAATATTATACTTTTTATGCTGGACATACATTTAGAAGGGAGAAATTCTGACTGTCACAAGGGTGAAGCCTGTGTAGTAAAACCTCAAACTTATTCTTAATAGGGTATTATTAAAACTACGTATTTTGTGTTTTTTTTTGTCAAAAATACAATGGACAAAAATAACCCCGTGTCCCCCGCGGGTTTTAAAAATTAGTTGCCAGAAAAATACGATGTATACATAATGGGAGTATTCTAAGAAATGTTCTATTTTGTAGAAGTTTACTTGGAGGAAAATCTGAAGTAAATAGATTATTACACCCAAAGAACCCAGCTGAATTTAGATTTCATGTAGTACTTTCACTAGTTTTTTTGTTTACGTTCTAGTTCAAAGATCACCGTACGCGCGGGTCTTCTGGATGTGCGGGGCCCGTACCATTTGGTACTCTTGCTACATGGATAATCCACCACTGAACAAATGGAGCTATTGAGTAGTTGGTACGGATAAAATATTATGTCAAAGGTTTTATAGTTCGTTTAAGATATTTTTGTTCTGCCTCGAAGTCGGACTCAAACTGAATATGACAAAGACAAAGTTAATGACAAACAGCGCGAAATATAAAGTCGACAACGACGGTGTGGAGGTGAATATGGATTGAAAGGGACTATACTCTTGATAGTAGGTAGTTTGATAGCTGTCAGTCGTGCTGGAGATATTTTTTTTCAAATTTACTTACTTATGAAAATAACAGTTAGAAATTTTATATTTCTTCGCAGTTTTCAGTGTTTTTCTCTCTCATTTTTTTTTTATAGGAATGGACCTTCCTCCTGCCCCTCCAGCTCCTGACCCTCCTGACGCTGTTGCATGTTCAAACTCGGCGGTTGGTAAACGACGCCATATGATAGACTCGGAAACAAAGAGATTTAATTTATATTTAATGTCTTTGCTCGGAAACTATTGAGGTTGTTTAAAAAAAAACAATTATTGACAAGGATATGGCTCTTGCGGCCATCCATATATTTACCCTTCTCTGAAAGAGGGCATAAAATCTTATAGTGAGCTAGAAAAGGTCCGTTTTTAGTCCACGTTTCCCGATCCGAACCGGATCCTTCTGCTGGGACATCGATTCGTCCAATTAAATTTGGGCAATTTTTAATTAAAAATATTTGTAGAGATGGTATTAGAAAAGTGGGCAGAAATAAAATCTCTGTTGAATTCACATCTGGTGAGGCGGCCAACAAGTTTCTTTCCAACTCGATTTTAGTTTCTAAATATTCAGTTTTTTTCCATCTTTTAATATTACCAAAATGGGTATCGTCCGTCAAGTGCCGGTCGATATTTCTATGGACGAATTTGTGGATTCAGTTATTCTTCCTGATGGGTGTGGAGTTGTTCTAAAAGCACGCAGGTTAAACCGGAAAAATAAACAGGAGTGGAGGTATATCAGTACCCCACTATACAGTGTCAAAATTGCTGGCACTTTGGGCACGTTAAGGCACAGTGTCGGTCCAAGGCAAGGTGCTTTAGGTGCTCACAACCTCACACTGATGACAGTTGTGACGTAGTAGAGGCCAAGGCTACTTGCATCCATTGCTTGGGCCGTCACTTTGCCTTTTACGGTAGCTGTCCCGAGCAAGGTAGTCAAAAATCAATTAAAATATTAATGTCTCAGGAAAATCTCTCATATAAAGAGGCTTCTCGATCTTTTCCTAGTGTAAAAAAATTATATTCTGAAGTCACCCAAAATTTACCAACCCAATCTTCTTACTCTTCTTCCCAATCTACCTTACTCATCCTACCTCTTATGAAAAGACTGCGTTTTCCTCCCCTAAGCCTAGAATTCCTCTAGGCAAGCCTTATGACAAAACTGCCCATAGATCTATCGTTGCTGATGATCCTTCATCCTTTCCCAATGGCTTTTCTCTTCTTTCTCAAAATTCTTCATCCCCAAAGTCCCCTCAAGAGGATAGCATCTTAGAAGTACTTTTGTCACTAATTATTAGTTTAGTTTCCCGTGACAATTTCTCATTACCGCCCCACTTTGCCCAGAAACTTTCTTTGCTTCTCTTTAATAATAATTATGGATCTAGTCTCCACACTCCAGTGGAACATTCAAAGCATTCGGCCGAAGAAGCCGTAAGTTTTATTTTTAGTAAATAAATTTCACCCCTCAGTCATTGCCGTTTCAGATTCAAAAGTATTTATTTCAAATAATAAACCATTTACAGGCACTTTTGAACTGTCAAGAAGTAAGTCAGTCAAAAAAAAAAAATGATGCTAATTGCACATTCCAAAGCGTAGATCTCTATGGAGAAGAAGCAAGAAACTCCATGGACACTCTTTTCAATCATGTTGTGTAATTACAAATATCTCTGTTACATGTTTCTTGTGGTTATCATGTGAGAAAAATGTAAATACAGTAAAAATAAAAACTAAATATAGATATTAAAATAGCAACTGGCAGCTAAGAGATGACCAGTCTCAACTGACAGCGCCCGTTCACGAACATGACGCTAATATTAGCACCACTCAGCTCAACCATTTTGAAGGGAACCGAATGATCCAACATGCGCCACCATCAGTGAGACATTTAAGTGAGCATGACAAAGTCTCAACTGCCGTGCTCATTTATGTCAAACTTAGTTGGTGCCTGGTTCTCACTTTCGGGTCTCAGGTTACTCCTGTCTTCGAAATGATAGGGCTGATGGGTACGCAGGTAGTGCCCTTCTTGTTAGGCGCTCCCTTCCTTTCTCTCTTATATCTCTTCCCCCTACTTCTCCTGACACTAATATCGTTGCTGTTAGGGCTTTTAATATTACTTTTCTCTCTGCATACATCCCTCATCCTCATTCTAGTTTAATCCCAGACATTTTATGTATATTTTCCTCGGTTCCCTCTCCTATAATTTTTATGGGTGATTTAAATGCTCATCATCGCTCATGGGGCTCGAGCCATGATGATTACTTTGGTCGAGCTCTCCTTGAAATTTTTGATGAAGTTGATCTGTGTATTATTAACAACGGTTCTCCCACTAGGAGAGTTCGCCCTTCTCAAAACCCTAACTCAGCTGTGGATATAACAGCCTGCTCTGCCTCTCTTGCTTCCATCCTTTCCTGGAGTATCTTGCCTTATTGTTATGGTAGTGATCACTTTCCCATTATTGTCTCTATCTCTGACAGAGTAGTACCAATGCGTAATTTTAATCCTTCTCTTAAATATAGATTAAATGATGCAAACTGGTCTTCTTACTCAGATTCTCTTGAAAGTAAGTTACTATCTCTTCCCCTTCCCGACAGAAACAATATTGTTGATTGCTATTCCAAATTTGTAGACTCCATTATCTCTAGTGCTGATGTCAATTTTCCTCTTAAAAAACCCTACAGATTCAAAGTCTCAACTCCTTGGTGGGATTCAGAATGTACTTCAAATTCAATGACTCTTCAAATTTTTTTTTGTTTATCAAAGTAAAGCGGCCACTGCTAAAAGACTTCTTTCCAAAAAGAAAAAAGATGGTATGGTATGGTGAAAGCCATTATGTTTTATCAAATTCTACATTGATAATGTTAAAACTTCATTCCATTATATGCATAAATGATTTTATTAAACGCTAGGTATCGCAGCTTTTGTCGGCAACACGTTACAAACTATACAAGACCAGTTAATACATTGTAATTGCAGATTTAAAAATAGCGATACAAAGTATACGCGAGGAGTTTCCTATGGCTGCGTTCTGGCCTTGCATACAATGGAAATACGCATGTGCGCGTCTAAGATACAAACTATACAAGAGTAGTACGCAAAATTCGTGTATACATTGTAATCGCAAATTTAAAAACTGCACTACAATGTATACGCGAACAGTTTCCTATGGATGCGTTTTGGCTATGTACAGAATGTAGTAAAATAAGCGGCGACGCGGTAGGCCCAGAAGGAGTTTACGTTACGAGTTGGACTTCTACCTAAAGTGGAAGAAGGGAACCCCTTGTCCTGCTATTAGAACTACAGGCAACAGGCTCGTAATAAAAAACACATAATAATAACTAAAGCAATAGAAGCGTAAGTACTCATATTTGGGTATTAACGTCTTGCCGATTTTATCACTTCTAGGGGTCCAGCAGAGGTCGTAGCCTACTGGAGCTAAAGACAACTTTTAAATTTACCAAGTCATGTCTTTAAACTTGATAGGTACAACCTCAAATAACAGAAATATATAAACAATTTATTGGATGTTGTGTTATGAGTTGTGATTGTATTTTAGTGTTAACTGGGATTGTGTGTAAACCAATAAAAACGATTTAACGACTTGTCAATCAATATAACACAATCATGTTTTCCCACATTGTAAAGTTAAAATTATTGTCAGCAAGTAGTTGAACAAACATTATATTTTATATTAATATAAGTACATATTTTTTGTTTGAGCATACAGTAACAAATCTAGTAAGAAATTTGATAACCCAAAGTTACCACTAGATTAAAAAATATTTTAAATTTGGTGAAAAACCCACAGTTTTTCCGCAACTATGTAAATTAGGTACTAGGGCATCAGCCAGTAGGTTAACAAGGTTTTTTAAAGTAAATCGTATTGTATGTACCAGGAAATCATATTTCATAACAGCATCGTAAATTAAACTAGCAGCAACATTTTCTTTGGATTTGGAAAAAGTGTGTCACGGTTCAAAGGCATAAGAACTAGCAGTTATGCTTATACATATATAACTCATTTGTCAATTAATAGAAACAGTTAAAAATATTATTAGGTTTTAGGTACCTATATATGTAAGGCAGTAAAAAAAACCTAAACAATAATCACAAGCCTCTTTTAACATTTTCATTAAAACGAAAAGAGATGGCATGTTGAAGTAAGCTCCATCCTTATAGCTTTCTTTTCTAAAATCGCTCACTGTAATGTAGTTTGAATACTAGGGGCAGTGAATTGCCTGACGTCACTATTTTCCTAGTCGACACAAGGGCGGCAGTAGGTATCCCTCGTAGGTGCTTGAATCGACCGGAAAATCAATACGCTCTTGAACTTTTGGCATTGAACTTGAACGGAGTTTATGGACTTTTAATTTTGTCTTACCTACGTGTCGTGACCTGAGGTTTGAAAGCAGCATAACGCCCGATCATATTTAGGCACCTACCCATTGGTTTTCCCTGTGCTCTCTGGGTCAATAATTTGTAACGAATACCTATACTCATTTTTATATTCGTATAAAGATCTCCTTTTAAATATGTTTGTATATTCAATTTCAGTATAATATCAACTAATTGGACTGCATTCTAATACTATTAGGCATTTTCTCGATAACTGTATATTGAGAATTAAACATGACCTCTTATAAGTTCTATTGTTCTAGTAACATCAACACGACACGTTACCATGGTTACGGATGCAATGGCTCAATATAAAACCCTCACTCTTCTTTTCGCGCATGCTATCATCACATTGCGCATTGTGATATTAAATAATCATCTAAAATTGTGAGCAAGTCAAATTCAATGCGGAAGTATTACTCATATTTCAGCCGATTGTTACTAGGTTAGCATAAATGACAGGAGGAGTATTTGTTTCACAAATGTCGAGTTCAGCGCCATCTAGCGAAAAAATTATAATATATGTATACAATTTTTATGTACGTAGCGCTCCTTTCTGAGTATTATTCATGAGTAATTAGAATGAGGAGGATTTAGAGACAATAATTTGATAAAGTGGATTGTCCGATTTTAGCAAATACTATTTCCTTGACATTATAATAGGAGTATTATTAAGTAAAGGATTAAAAACAAAATACATAAGTAAGCTAAATAAGTTGAGTTCAGTATCATTTAGCGAAATTGTGATGTATCACGCATTAGGTATATATTCCTTTAATATGCATGTAATATATTGTTTGAAACGATCGTTATAAGTATAATACTGGTAATTGGTAAAAAGATTGCACGTAGCAGAGATGAGAATGTTAAGATGGATGTGTGGTCATGTGGTGTGACGAGAATGGATAAAGTGAGAAATTATTATATTAGGGGAAGTTTGAAAGTGGCGCCAGTGACTGAAAAGTTGAAAGGGAATCGTTTGTCTTGGTATGGTCATGTGAAGAGGAGGGATGAAACGCATGTTACTAAAAGAGTTATGAGTTTACATGTGGATGGATGGAGAGGGAGAGGGAGACCAAAGAATAGATGGATGGATTGTGTTAAGAGTGATATGAAAGAAAAGGAAGTTAGTGATAGTATGACGAGTGACAGAGCAGAATGGAAGAAAAAAACATGTTGCGCCGACCCTAAATAACACGGGACAAGGGCAGGAAGATGATGATGATGATGATGACTGGTAATTGGTAAAGTAAAAGTATTTATTATGCAAAAAGATTAGTCTGTAAGTAGCGTTAGTGATAAAACTTAAAAAATGGTAGGTATTTCCGATTGTGTATCGAAGATTTTTCCGAATCGCAAAAAGTTTTTTTTTGTAACGTAACAAAAAATTTACTGTTTTCAGATTTATTTCTATACCTGTGCTATAAGACATTGCTTATGCCGAATTTCAGGATTCTGGGTCAACGGAAAGTACACTATAAATTTTGTTTCCCTTGAGAGTGTCGAAATATACATTTTTTGCGACATAAACGACCGTATCTTTTTTTTTCGTTAACTGAGTAGTTTAATTTTTTTATAGCTTTAAGGGTCTGCAGACTTGAGCTTAAGGTTTAAATTTCAACTCGATACCTTCACGCGTTCCTGAGATAAAGGGTGTTGACAGACAGACAGACGGACGGACAACAAAGTGATCCTACAATACAAGGTTCCGTTTTTTCTTTTTGAGGTACAAAACCCTAAAAGTGATTAATTACTTTTAGCGAGAATAACGAATATACATATAGGTAACTAAGACGATTTATGATAAATGTTCTAATAATATTGACAGTTTTATTCAAATTTATATTGTATTGTATTTTGTAAATTGAATGACAGTGTTAATAAATTAGGTAAGTACTTGATTTTAATACTACTTTAGACTTAACTCTATCATTGAGTTTTAAAAATTAATTTATAACGATCTGTGATTGTTAGTTATGAACTAATAAAATGAATAACTAATAAAAAAAACTTTACATAACTGATCAGGCAATTTTCAATCAATCGATGAGGTTTTTCTACAGCAAAGATGGCGAGATCCATCGATGCCTATCTTTCAACTCAATGAACTACCTTTTAAATTTATTCAGTCCTGTTAGCTTAATAAAATTATAACAATATGAATAGCTTAGCCATCGGATTTGGAGGCCATTTACTGCGTGTGGAAATCACCACCTACCACCAATCTTTTATCGACATATTGTAAAGTTATTGTTCAGGCAACTTTAAATTTATTTGGTCCTGGTAGCGTAATAAAATTGTAATAATATGAATACTTACCGATCGGTTTCGGGGGTCCATTAACAATTCCTGCCTCTTTTTTATCGACGTATTTTAATATCATCAGGCCACTTTAGCCTCTCAAAATCGTAACCCAATATTTTTGTTTTAAACTACCCGTTTACTAATCGTCCGTTTGTGCATCATTTTACAAAAGCGTCTAAGGGGGTCCTCTGCGATTGGATACCGCCATGTTTACGACTTCCAAGGGTCCGGGACCCTAGAGTCGCGAAAAAGCCGAAAAATGCAAGACTAGCTTTAATAATACCTTTTTCTGCTTCAATAATGGATTATTATTATTTTCATTGCCTATCAAAATATTATTCCATTATATAATGTATCGCTAATTGTTAGGGAAAGTTTCAGCGACTCGGCGACCAGTAAGCGCTACGGTCGCTGAAACTCAGGCTCCATCTGCAATGTTCTCTCTCAGTTAGTGCAGTGAAAAGCTTCGACACATCCGGCAGGGGTCGTTGTGTGACTGACGCGAGGATGAGAGCAGGGTATGCGTTTATCAAACAAATATGTAATAACAATAGCACAAATTCCATCCCAAAAAATCTCTAAAAATTAAAAAAAAAATATGTTGCAAACTTGTATAAATATTTTGATAGAATCGTAGACAAGTTTAATTGTATTTACTTTGCGGTCTCATGATGATAGACTCACAGATCACACGTCTTTAGAACAATCCTCTGTTTAGTCGGGTGTTGGAAAAATATAAACATAACTATGCATTTGGTTTGCCTCTGAGATACGGCGTCCTTTTCTGTTGAACGGAGTAAGTAAAGTTTACCTTCCTCGCCTATATTGCTTTCTACGTTTGAGGTTTCATGAGCTCCTAGGAATGTTTTGGCTCTTACGGTCCGTTTTGACAGTACAGTAGGCACCTAAAAATCTAAATAATTATATACATCAAATCTTATACTGCTTGCGACATACCTTTGCACGATTTCCAAAACTAAATATTGGCCCATACTGCATTTGTTTAGGTAGTTACTTAACTAAACGTAAACAATCTTGATATGTCTTTTTATTTTAAAAAATCTTATAAAATACATACAAAGATTATTTAAATTTAGTTAATTAACAAACATCGGTCATCATCATCATTGACGACATGTCAAGAGTTTTTACATTTAGTTAATTACCTAAACTGATGGAGTATAGTTATCCTAAGTCGCTTAGGTTTTTCAGTTTAGCTCAAAATACAACTAGACCTAAAAAATTAAAACTAAAGACTAGAAACAGGAAAAAAATATTTAAGTTTTAAATTTAAATTCTAATACTCGATAAAAATTGTCGGAAAATCAGTTTGATAACATATCTGATTAAAATAACGACACTCAAAGCGTACCTAAGTGAGTACAGAAAGAAAGAAAGAAGGAAAACACGTTTATTTGGCACACAGGTACCTACACACAATGAGATAACAATTATAAAGAAACTTAAGTACTAAGTAACTTAAAAATATTAAATACTTAAACTTAAAAATACATCAACATTGTGTGTCTTACGGCTGCGCCAAATAGGTCCAGTTCAGCATAATGCCAGGCCACTACGTAGCAGTTGCCTGACGCTGCTTTTCAACTGAACCTTGATATGAGTCTACGGATGTTAATCAGTTGTAACAGATTGCATCTTGTGTTCATACATCTGTTAAACCAAATTTTATTGTTTGAAAACTATATATAATTATTCAGCATTTCATTACACTCTGTTTTCTTATAGTAAACATACCCTATACATGTCATATTTTAAAACCTTATTCGACAAAATACCATCTATTCTTCTTTATAAATCTTAGTATTACTGTGTCACTCCGTCATAAAATCAAAATACTAGCATATTACTTGAGATTTCTTTTATAACTTTGGTACATATGTATTAAGTAATAGATTAGTTACCATTTCCTTAAATATTTGTATGATTTTTAATACATAATACGTTGAATAATTACAAAAGATGCTATTCAAACAGCATCTGACTAAAGCTGTCCCTAAATAATACTTAACAATATTCAGTCTTAATCTAATGCAGGCAATAGTAGTATTTATATCAATGGCAGAGAGTAAAGTTTGGTATAACAATCAAGAGGTACTTGTGTAACTGTGGCTGAGCTACAAACCAGTCTCGTTTCATGGACTCCTAGTACAACGCATCGTGTTCGAGGCAACTTATTTCACGCTGACGCGTTGTTGACGAGTCCACGTGGTTATGTATTATTATGTCACTCCGTGATAAAATGCAAAATACTAGCATATTAAATGAGATTACTTACATAACTTTGGTACATATGTATTAAGTAATAGATTAGCAACCGTTTCCTTAAATATTTTCATGATTTTTAATTCATAAAACGTTGAATAATTACAAAAGATACTTTTCAAACAGCATCTGACTAAAGCTGTCCCTGAATAATACTTAAACAATATTCAAAGTCCTAATCTAATGCAGGGAATAGTAGTATTTATGGCTAATGACAGAGAGCAAAGTTTGGTATAAAAGTCTAGAGGTACTTGTGTAACTTTGGCCGAGCTACAAACCCGTCTCGTTACATGGACTCCTAGTAAAACGCATCGTGTTCATGGCACCTTATGACATAAGGTGCCATGAAGACGCAGACGCGTTGTTCATGAGTCCACGAGCGTACCACGTGGATGATAGATTACTTCGTGGTCGAAACAGTTGACGATCTAAGCAAGTAAAATTTTGTTTGCTGTGTTGATATGATACATATTTTTTAGGTTTATTACCTTAGGGTCAACTCCCATACCTTTAGGAACATTCGCATGCAATGATACGCTGTTACAATCATCTCTAATTTGTCTAAATATATTTTGACGGTCTAGTTTGACTCATTTTCCTAAGTCTCTTAGGGTTTATTTTCAGTTTTAGTTTAGCTAAAAATACAACAAGGTACAACAAACACGGTCTAATAAAAGAAAATCGTCTTTCGATAAATCGAGTTTTTCAGTTTATGGCAATAGTCGTAATATTTGTTAACAATCTCCTCTACTCCTCATCTAGTTGAAATTAGCGAAAAAATTTACGAGTAAAAGTGTTATTTGAAAAAATGAACATCATTTATTCGACATGACCTTATCGATAGTGAAAGCTACTGCAGTAGCTGTAACGCATCAGCAGAATATGCTCACCTGGTATCCGATTCTATTAATAGCAATCTGGTCGCTACGCTCCCTATTGAATATGAATAGTATCCATTATACAGTACTTATGAACACACCTACGTCACAAGAAAATGCACCCTGCTGCATTCCTGCTGCTCTGGTATTAGAATTCAAAGATATTGATCCGGTTGACACGTTGAGACTGTGTGGTCCTTTTCACTCGCCTTGCTTCATCTAACACAATCCAACGCTGTTTCATTAAGGGGCAATGCAAAAAAAAGAGAGATAACACCTAAAAACTCTGTTGGCATTCGGTAATTCCTTGATTTACTCGAATATTTCATAAAACTTGTTCCAGAAAATACGTATTTTTTTTAAACACATAAGTTTTTGAGAAAAATTATCGTCATTCAGAATCTCAATTAAATGAGCAAGGCTTCTATTGATGTACTTTTTAATTTTTTTAATTTTATGATTATTTTTTAATTTGGCCCTCCAAAATGTTATGGAGGGCCAAATTTCACGTAAAATAGCAGATTTTCAGAGGTTTTTACTAACTATTAGTTTTATACAATATCCATAAGATAGCTGTGTATCCAAAATATCTAGAGAAAGATGATAACATCATAATCACGTAAGAGCGGTTGTATGAAAATGTACCTCGAAAAGTACCTAAGTACAGTATTTGAGAATATGACGTGCACGACAAAAGGACACGGGTACAGTTATAAAAAAGAGACAGTGGGCCTGCTAGAGAAAGTTACATTACTTATGTCATCATGGAACAATAAAATTAATATTTGTCCTTGACTAATCATCTTTATATCAATTTCCTTATTGAAGCCCAAGCACTCTATTAAGAACAAGTGCTCTAAGTATTCTTTGTCTGAAATAATGGTAGTTTCGAAAAAAAAACCAAAAACTCTTCTTGAAATTGTGATCCTGTTACAGGTCTAACGCGGACTAGATACGCCATAATCATGGCGGTAAGTCCCCTCTTTGAGGAGTGGCTGGAGAGGTGTCACGGCGTTCTCAACTTCCGCATGACGCAGGTCCTCATCGGATATGATAAGTTCGGGAGGATCCAGTATCAGATTCAGGCGGAAAAAACGCACAAGTGTCACCGTCCGTGTGGACCGCCCGGAGGACACGCTGGAGCATACGGTAGAGGTATGCCCAGCTTGGGCGAAGCACCGCCGTGTCCTCGTGGATGCAATCGGCGGCCACAACCTCTCGCGTCGGGCCCAGGTTCAGGCCATGGTCCGGAGCGAGGAGGAATGGCAGGCGGTTGTCTCCTTCTGCGAATCATAATTCTAGTGAAGGAGGAAGACGCATGCGTGAGGGAACGAATATCCTCATGTCCCAACCGTCGAGACCTTGACCCCGAATACCAGCCACGGTAGACGCGGGTTTGCGGACGTCAAGTAATGGGTAGCTCGCCGTCCGGCAGTCCGGTAATCGACCGGACTGAGCCACAGTCGTCGACTCAAAGAGATGTCAGCAAACCGTAGGGATTTTCGGAAAACAAAGGGACAAAATTGCTTTTATTGGTAACGAGACTTACATCTCGCGGAAATGACCCTCTGCAATCGCGAATGGTTTGCAATTATTATACCTAAAGTATTTTGCTGAATATTTTAAATATATGTTTGAAAATATTCGGCATGGCGTATATTACGCTATTGCCTCTAATATGAACCTCGTACCACGAGTACCAATATGACGCTGTCACGTTCAATATCGCATCCCCTAAACTACCAGGCACACAGAAGTTATGAAAGCTGAACAAATAGTGTTGGTTGCGTATTTTGTCGTTCATTGCAGTCCTTATTACAAAGATTGTGGGGTCAAAATTGCAATCTGTAGATTGATGTAAACTGCAGCAGAACTCTGTTGCCCGTAACCGCCCCCGTACAATGAACGAGGGTGAAGAGATACAAACTGTAGTACCGAAATCTAAACATTTCGTTTTCCTTGTTGGTAATCTTTAGCCTCACTTTATTGTTGTTCATTGAAAGTAAAACTGACTGTTACTACTACGTGGCTGATGTCATCCCTACAGTAGCATTTTTTTCTTTTTAGGTGGGAAATCATCTACTGACTTCTCTCGCTCTAGGGACGAGCGAGAGGGCGTATAAGACTTAACTAAATCCCACTTCTATGCTCCTTCTTTGCCTTGCGTTCCAGGGCCTCGGGTTTTCCTTTCAGAAGCGAACCAATTGCACCAGTAGGCTACGGCCCTACTAGGCCCCTGCGGTGTTGCTGACAACTCTTTGAGGTGCGCCTCGATCACTATGCGACGTCGAAGACTCGGGCTCGATCCGGACGGCGAGCTACCCATTGCTCGCCGTCCACAATCCCACGCCTACGGTAGCCATGAAGTTATACCATCATACCACGCGAGCGAATCAAAGCCGATCGAGAATCACATGACAACCTCTTTACCCCTGATATATTTATTGTCGACCAGTCTTATTAGCAGATAAAACAGCACATTTAGCCTGTGCTTTCTTACTGATAGGTAATTTTAAAGTTACTCTTGACATATTTTCTGTCTTTCATGAGAGCGAAGTCACTTGTAGAAGCTATTCTATAATATCTATACAGCCCTAGTTTTTAATTTAAAAAAAAATGGAGCTCTATCCGTACCCGTCATATATCTTATTTTTGTAGTCAAAAGTAAAAAAAAGCGTAATCCAAACATTGTCCACGAAAATTGGTCATAATTGGTAAACTCATAATAGAATTAATCATTCATAACAATTGCTACTAGAAAATATTAGGGGTTAACGTATGAAATTGCCGTTTTTTAAAACGGGTTTCTTTTTACGCAATATTGATGATGTATATGTGCTTAAAACTGCTAATGAATGGGATGTCTATTTTAAAATATCTCACGAATAACTTTTCTCCATAGTGCGGCAACAAGACAGAATTTCCAAAACGAAAGCTATTAAACCAAGAGCACAAAGTTCTTTTGTTAGAAGAAAGTTTTAGGTATACGTAATTGATATTGCTTGCCCTTTGAAATGCATAGTTTCTACGTTGGAGCTCTTAACATAAAAAAACGTTTTTTTATTAGCTTTCATGGTTATATGAACTGCGGTATTACAGAAAATACAAAACGCAAAGAATCCAATAAATATCTAATTTCGGAAAAAGAATAACGTACCTTTAATAGAAAGTTTATTTGTACTTATAATTCCAAGTCAATCCAAAGCAACCCGTTTTCAAAAAATTTCATACCTACTTTAATCACTATTACTAAGCGCAGTGTTTTTCCATTTTGATCGTCATTTAATCATTCATAATCAATAAATAGCCTGTACAATAATTGCATAAATTGAGTGACATTTGGGATATGAACAAACGCTAATAACTTTGCTGTTTATAAATGTTATTTAATGAGACTTTACTTAAATAATAACAAGGCCTTTTCTAATAAGCCCTTTAAGTATTTGTACTAATTAAAAATTAGTGGTGTATAGCTATAAAAATATATCCTTTATGTATGAACTTATGGGCACTACTCTCGTACACATTTTTAATTCCGAATCCACCCATTTCACAGTCAATGGAAACTGGGTCAGACTGCGTTTGTGTTTGTGAATGACTAGGTAAGAATGTGGGTGTATATTTGCCGACAAGCCTTGCATGTGTGCAGCTGCACTAACACTACTCACTAATTGGCTGTGATCGATCGGTGACGTCACTTTACACTAGACAAGCGAAGCATCGCTTCAGGGCTTATGGAATCCTGGTAACACCGGAAGCAAAAATTTTTTTTCCTCATGTTTGGCCTAATTTTAACCTATAAACATGTTCTGTGATTTAGGTCGGTAGGTGAGTACAATACATGTAAGGGATATTTAATTCATATTTGAAATCTGAGTATTTTGTTGTGTAACTATAGGATATAGAATATTAAAATCAGTTTAACATTGTAACTTCGTAAGTATTGTTTTTTATGTTAGTTGGATTCTAGTATATGTAAGGAATGAATTTTTGACCTATTTACATGTTAGTGATTTAGGTGAGTACAATACAAATGTGCACATACTAAGGGATATTTAATTCGAATTTAAAATAGGAATATTTTGTTGTGTGACTATAGGATATAGAATATTAATATCAGTTTAATATCGTAAGTGCGGAGAGTCGCGGGAGTGCGATGGATGCGAGAAGCACAGGATCGGTCGTTCTGGCGACGCTTGGGGGAGGCCTATGTCCAACAGTGGATGTCTTTCGGCTGAAATGATGACGATGATGATGAATATCGTAAGTATTGTTATTTATGTTAGTTGGATTCTGGTGTATGTGAGGAATAATATGAAAGAAAAGAGAGTAAGTAATAGTGTGACGGGTGACAGGACAGAACGAAAGAAAAAAACGTGTTGTGCCGACCCCAAGTAATATGGAATAAGGGCAGGAAGAAGAAGAAGGATTCTAGTGTACACTTTCCAGAAAAAAATACCGAAAAAACACTCAAGGTATCTACTCGTGCTTTTGCCACCTGTACCGGAACCTTGCCACCTGTAGAAACTTACGAGGTCCAAAAAATGAGGTTACCATTACAGGTCAACCGTATGTTTTACATATATATATTTAATACTAGTCGCCCTCTTGACATGGCCTTTGCCTTGAACTTCTTGCCTTACAGTTTGCGAGCATTAGGGAGCCACACCTATATCTTACTCCTATACCACCGCTGCATTATCTGAGCTTGTTTAATGGATAGGTTGTTCGTTTAATCGTGAAAACCTGGTTCGTGAAAGACGGGGTAAGCTGTTGTCTGGTGTTTCATAGGGTTTGGTTTTGTGGCTGCTCCTGTGGAACATTGGATACATCTGGGTGTTCTTTTTCATGGCGTCTGAGTAGCAGATGATCTGTTAAACTGACGACGTGCTTGTATGGGGGAAAACGCTCCACAATTGACAATCTTGATTTATGGAATTGTGAACACATTGCTTTGTAATGCAGACGGTAGACAATATTATTGCCTTTCGAATAAGCCTATTTTTATCTCAGTATGACTAAAACTTTGAGATATATGATGTTTTTTGTACTCGCATAGAGCATATTTCAACAAAAAAAACAAAATGGCTGCCACATAGCGGGGAAGTGTGGTCACCTGGGAGAATGGAAACGGCGGGAGATGTCGTGCGGTGTTCCGCAGGGGTCGGTACTAGGACCACCCTTGTGGAACATCGGGTACGACTACGTGCTGCGCGGCGATCTCCCTGACGGGGTCAGCGTGGACTGCTACGCAGATGATACGCTGGTCCTGGCGCGGGGAGAGTCGTACCAGGCGGCGGTCGAACTAGTGAAACGCGGGGTTGCGACAGTTGTGGAGAGGATCCAAGAGTTGGGACTAGAGGTGGCATTGCACAAGTCCGAGGCCATGTGCTTCCACGGCCTTCGAAATGCGCCACCATCGGGTTCCCAACTAACGGTAGGAGGAGTTCACATCGGCGTTGAGTCGACGATGAAGTACCTTGGACTTGTCCTCGACAGCCGATGGAATTTCGAGGAGCATGTCCGACGTCTGGCTCCCAAACTGGATCGTACTGGGGCTGCCCTCAAGCGGCTCCTGCCCAACCTAGGGGTCCAGACGCCTCCTGCCGGAGGCTCTATGCAGGAATCGTTCGGTCCATGGCCCTTTATGGGGCGCCGGTATGGGCGCCGTCACTTCAAAAGCGACCGGCGGCCAAGCTGAACGCAAGCCAGAGGGTCATGGCCATCCGGATGGTGCGGGGATACCGCACGATTTCCCGCAAAGCAGCATGCCTCCTTGCTAGCAAACCACCATGGGAATTGCAGGCAAAAGACCTTGCACGCATGCATGATCTGCGCATGGAGATGCAACGCCGGGGCGAAACTCCGCTGCCGCGCCAAGTAGCGGCATGGCGGAAAAACTTCCGGCGGGATCTCTTGGTGGAATGGCGACGGCGACTGTCGCAACCCAGTGCTGGGCACGCCTTAATTATGGCGATAAGTCCCCTCTTTGAGGAGTGGCTGGAAAGACTCACGGCGTCCTTACTTACCGCATGACGCAGGTCCTCACCGGGCATGGTAAGTCCGGGAGGTTCCTGTACCGGATCCGTGCAGAAGAGACGCCCGGGTGCCACCATTGTGTGGACCGCCCGGAGGACACGGTGGAGCACACGGTAGAGGTGTGCCCCGCTTGGGCAGAGCACCGCCGTGTCCTCGTGAGGGCGATCGGTGGCAGCGATCTCTCGCGCCGGGCCTTGGTACAGGCCATGGTCCGGAGCGAGGAGGAGTGGCAGGCGGTCGCTTCCTTCTGCGAAGCAGTAATGCTAGCAAAGGAGGCGGCCGATCGCGTGAGGCAACGGCAACGGTCCTCACGCCCCAACCGCCGCCGGGATTCCGATCCCGATTTCCGGCCACCGTAGGCGCGGGCTTGCGGACGGCGAGCAATGGGTGGCTCGCCGTCCGATCGTCCGGTAACCGTCCGGACCGAGCCCAAGTCGTCGACGGCGCGTAGTGTTCCACGCGCGCCTCAAGGAGATGTCAGCAACCGTAGGGGCCCAACAGGGTCGAAGCCTACTGGGGCCATGGGTGATGCGAAAGTGACCCCCGGGGCCCTGGAGAAAAAAAAAATGGCAAAGTAGGAACAGGAGTGGGTTTTTAGTCAGTA
Organism: Mythimna pallens; assembly: GCA_961205895.1. NCBI lineage: Eukaryota > Metazoa > Arthropoda > Insecta > Lepidoptera > Noctuidae > Mythimna > Mythimna pallens. The sequence goes on from OY540824.1 coordinate 7,810,786, forward strand.
AAAGTCTGACACTATCTCCCGCTCCGCCCAAGAGTGGGGGTTGTCATTAGATGATTTTCCCACCGGGAAAAAAAAAAAAATAGTGGGGAAGTGTATTGGACTAAGCCTAGAGTGTAATTGTACTTTAAAATAGTTTATATTTCAGTATTTAGAATATCACTAGTCCATGTCCAGAAACATAAAAAAAAGAAAAAAAAAGTAATTACTCCGACATAGTATTGAACAAGGAGAAACTAGAATTCGTCGAGAATACGGTTTTCCTAGGGATCACGCTTGACTCGAGGCTACAATGGGGTCTTCATTTAACATCTCTGGCAGGTCGGCTTAGTTCAGCAGCATATGCTGTCAGAAAAATCCGTCAATTTACTGATGTGGATACTGCACGACTAGTTTATTTTAGTTACTTTCATAGTATCATGTCTTACGGTATTTTGCTATGGGGACGGGCTGCAGATATAGAGTCTATTTTTATTCTGCAGAAAAGAGCTATCAGAGCCATATATAATCTTAGCAGACGCGATTCTCTTAGGGAACTATTTAAGGAAATAGACATCCTGACGGTCCCTGGTCAATACATTTATGAAAACATTATGTATGTTCGGAAAAATATTCATCTTTTTACTAAGATAAGTGACAGGCACAATTTTAATACTAGGAACAAGAATAAATTAGAACAACCTCGGTTCAGATTGGCTAAAGTACCTACATAGTTCTTTCATGGGGAACTGTGTAAAATTTTATAATAAAATACCAGTTGAGAGTTTACAACTGAATTAGTCCAAATTTAAAGCATGCATTAAACGCACACTATGTAGACAAGCGTATTATAAACTGGAAGATTATATCCTTGATAAAAACGCTTGGCTAAATGCCGGTCCTGCTCCGCAGCCACAGCTACTTTTACCTTCAAATTAGTTTCTTTTTTTAATATATTAGATATATATAAATATTGGAAGAGATACTATTCCCCTTTTTGTATTGTTGTTTTCGAAATATTTTTTATTTTATTTTATTTGTTTGTTTCAATAGAGCTTATGATAATTTATTACCTTTTGTATTTGGAAACAATAGCATTGTATAATGTAGAAGCACTTTGTTTTTCAAGTTTTGTGAATGTGAAGTACCATGGAGCATTTTTATTAGGTTACAACTTGTTTGACATTACGAGCATGGCAGTTGAGAGTTTGTCATGCTCACCCAAATGTCTCGCTGATGGTGGCACGTATTATTGGGTCATTCAGTTCCCTTCAAAATGGTTGAGCTGAGTGGGGCTGATGCACGCATCATGCTCGTGAACGGTGCCGTCAGTTGAGATTGGTCATCTCTTTGCTGCCAGAGACTTAATTTCAATTTCTATTTTTTAAATTAGTTTTTATTTTATTTTTTATTTTAATTATTATTACTTATCTACATTGTGCTCACATATTAGAAGCGACAAGAAATATGTAACCAAGATTTATGTAACTCATAATATGATTTAAAAGAGTGTCCATGGAGTTTCTTGCACGTTCTTCTCCATAGAGATCTACGCTTTGGAACGTGCAATTTAGCTTCACTTGTATTTTTTTTTGACTGACCGACATTCTGACAATTCAAAAGTGCCTGTAATTGGTCTATTTGAAATAAACGTTTCTGATTTCTGATTTCACACTGTATAGTCTGAATCAATACACAAAAGGTCATCAAGATGTTGTAAATACTGGTTTGTGAACTTTTGATCATAAATATACATGTAACTACCACTATCAAAAATACATAATGTGTAAAACAAATCCCTTATGGGACAGTAATGGACTCTTTTTAAATGATTATAATGAAATAATAGGTATCTCCTGTGATCTGGATTCAATTTTTGCCTAAGATCTCCTGGGTAGCCTGGGTAGCCTGTGTAGTTTTGAAGTGCCGTGCTTCACCGAGGCTATGGATGCCTGGAGAATCGCTTGCCCGAATACAAATCCGCCTGACAACCTTACCTCCCAGAGACGGTGAGATGAACCGCTCTGCAAAGTAGTCCAGAAAAACTTAATCCTAACATCTGCTACTACTGCGGAGCGTGCGCGCCTCCTGGCTGTGGGAAATTGGGAGTCAGGTCTTTGGTTTCACGCACTGCCGTCGTCGAATATTGGCACCTTATTCGACGATACTACTTTCCGCCTAGCTGTTGCCCTACGCCTAGGCGCTCCTTGCTGTTCTCCTCATCGCTGCCACTGTGGCGAAGTTGTCAACAGCCTTGGCCACCACGGCCTGTCATGCAATCGAAGCGCGGGACGGATAGCCCGGCACGCGAATATTAACGACATCATCCGACGAGCCCTTGTCACCGTCGGCGTTCCGGCTGTTTTCGAACCTCATGGCCTAGCACGCGACGATGGTAAGAGACCGGACGGTATGTCTTTATTTCCGTGGAAGATGGGTAGGCCTTTAGTGTGGGATGCTACCTGTGTCGACACTCTTGCACCATCCCATCTTCCTAGCTCTTCGTGCTGTGCTGGTGCTGCCGCTTCGGCTGCGGAGAACCTCAAGCGGCGGAAATATAACAACCTCGTCGGAAGTTATAATTTTGAGCCGTTTGGAGTTGAAACTCTTGGGTCGTGGGGTCCGAGTGCTCATAAGCTTTTCAAAGAACTATCCAGACGCTTAGTTGACACTTCGCGTGACCCAAAGGCTGGCTTTTACCTCGGTCAGAGATTAAGCATTGCCATACAACGTGGCAATGCCGCCAGCCTTTTGGGCACACTTCCAGTCGACAGCGATGCGGAGGAATTTTATGACGCCATATTTTAGCTAGTAGTTTTTGTCTTTAGTGTATATATAGTTTTAATTAGTTAAGTGTTTTTTTATCATGCATAATTATATTAAAGATACGTTTTACTTATAATAATAATAAATCTATTTTATTGTAAAGGACGGCACAGTTGACATCTGTCGGGCATGTCACCGTCCGGGAGAATCAATTCGTCACATTATCTCTGGTTGTTCTCGTCTAGCTAACGGAGAGTACTTGCATAGACACAACCTTGTAGCCAGGATTATCCATCAGCAACTTGCTTTGAAATACTCTCTTGTGGAATCGGAAGTGCCGTACTACAGGTATGAGCCCGACCCAGTTCTTGATAATGGTCATATCACTTTGTACTGGGATCGGTCCATCATCACTGACAGGACTATTGTAGCCAATAAGCCTGTTATAGTGGTGGTGGACCGAAGCGAGAGGCGTGCAATGATTGTTGACATATCCGTCCCGCATGACGAGAACCTCGTGAAAGCCGAGAAAGATAAACAAATCAAGTATATTGACTTGGCTCGCGAGGTTGTTGACATGTGGGATGTGGACTCGGCGATCATTGTGCCGATAGTCGTGTCGGGCAATGGCTTAATGGCCAAGAGCCTCGACCAACACCTTAGGAGGCTCGCGTTAGGCGGCTGGATCAAGGGCTTGATTCAGAAAGTGGTACTCCTGGACACGGCTCGCATTGTTAGGAGGTTCCTCTCTCTGGAGCCCTGACCGCCGGTAGCTTGGACCCTATTCCCGATACCGTTGGGGTCCTATTTTTTATATTTTTAAATGTTTTTTTTTTGGTATGATCTTGTTTAAAAAAAATATTTAAAAATGTAATTTATATGTGTTTACAAAGAATAAATCTATGATGCATACAATTATTTGGGTTAAGTACGTGAAACTCTTGGTAAAACTGTACTATACCGGACAACGAAATATTGGGTTTTTTTTGGGGGGGGGGGGGGGGGGGGGGCGTTTCCCTTTCAGAAATTCTCCGCGGAAAAATTCTCTCCTAGCTAGCGGGCATCGGCCCTGCTGGTCCCCTACGGTTTGCTGACATCAAGACCTTGCGGTTCTTGGTGGACCATTGCACGTGGACTAAGGCGGCCAAAAAAACGACATCATACTTTAGAGTAAAAACAATTTTATTTCTGTTTTGATCCTTTACTACGGATATCAAATTATCATGACCATATTAAAAAAAAATAGAATAGGAAATATACTATTTATTATCTGGTAACGACTTCGTTACTCCCCTTTTTTGGAGCAATCGTGAAAAATCGTTTTATCCATTTCAGAAATATATCTTCTGGGAATTAAGTCCCGTTCCCGCGGGAAAATCAAAAGTAGCCTTAGTTAATCCATGTAACATCAACTATCCGTCAGTTGGGCACGCCAAAATCATGGCGGTAAATCCTCTCTTTGAGGAGTGGCTGGAGAGGCGTCACGGCGTCCTCACCTTTCACATGATATAGTAAGTTCGGGAGGTTCCTGCACCGGTCTCAGGCGGAAGAAAACGCTTGGGGGTGTTACCATTGTGCGGACCGCCTGGAGGACACGGTGGAACTATGAGCTCACCTTCAAGGTGAGCTCCACACGGGCGGTGAACCGCCGTGTCCTCGTAGAGGTCGGCAAATCGGCGGCTTTGACTTCTCGCGCCGAGCCCTGGTCCAGGTCATGGTCCAGAGCGAGGGGGAATGGGTGGCGGTCCTCCTTCTGCGAAGCCGTAATGTTAGTGTTGAAGACAGCTGCACGCATGAGGGAATGGACATCCTCACGCCCCAGCCGCGCAGACCCTGACCCCAGCTACCAGTAACCGTAGGCGAGGGCTTTCGGAAGACGTCCAATGTGTAGCTCGCAGTCCAGCCTTCCGGTTATTGTCCGAACCGAGCCCAGATAGACGATAGCGCGTCGTGTACTACACGTTCCTTAAAGAGACGTCAGCGTAATCGTAAGGGCCCAGCAAGGCCGATACCTACTAGGGCCATGGGAGGACTTCTGAAAAGGTAACCCGTGGTCTTAGAACGCAAAGAGCAACTGAAGAAACCTAGGTATGGTTTTACTCAGTAAAAGTCTGGCAAGCTCTCCCACTCCGCCCTAGAGCGAGAGAAATTATTAGATGATTACCCACGAAAAAACGCGTTCCTTCAGTGAGACCCGTCAAAATCGGTATACTTAGTCGTTTCGGATTAAGCTGGAACAAACCGACAGATAACAAAAAAATTCAAAATTAACGTATTTGTTAAAAGTATCGAATACACTTTGGTATACATTTAGCAAACAAATGTTTTTTTTTAATATTACAAACAGACTTCGATTTTATTTATGATACAAAATAAGCGAGCTGTATGTCTAGGTAGGTTTGTGAACTTTGAAGTGGTAAATGTACGCCTCAAATAGAGTGAATAATAGCGATATTAGTATAAAATAACTAAAAAGTGAATTTAAAAAATAAAAAACACAACTGCGTAAAAAATAACCCTTAATAAAAACTGATAAGAAAAAAACAAATTCTATCCAGTAGCGTAGAAACCAATTTAATTGTATTAATTTAAACACATAAAATATCGAAGCTTCTGGGAGAGATCGAGGCTTTTTATGGACGGTTATACACGTCAATCACGAAACCCAATACGAATCTAGCAAACGACCCAAGAGTTAGGTTAACCCGACACTATACCGAAGATATCCCGAACGTCAGCCTGTACGAGATTAGGATGGCTCTGAAGCAGCTTAATAACAACAAGGCACCGGGTGATGACGGAATTACAGCCGAACTCCTGAAGGCGGGTGGTAAATCGATCCTTAAGGCCTTTCAGAAGCTGTTTGATTCCGTCATATTTGAGGGAAAAACACCACAGGCATGGAGCGGAAGTGTGGTGGTACTCTTCTTTAAGAAGGGCGACAAGGCCCTGCTCAAGAATTTATGTTTCGGTTTTATGTTTGACTAGCTTCTGCCAGCGGCTACGCCCGCGTGAAAGTAGGTTTCTTCATACAAACTTTGGACCCCTAAGGGGTGAATTTTGGATAATCCTCTCTTAGTGCTTGCCTACGTCATAAAAGGAAACCATATGCAAAATTTCACGCTTCTATTCCCAGTAGGGCCGTGCGTTGATATGTCAGTCACTCAGTTTTTCCTTTTATATATATAGATGACCCATATAAATTATATTTGATAAATAGAAAAAGAATTTTGAAGTTGTAGTTGTTTAAAAATAAATCGAGTTATACTATCCTAGTACTCTTGTAGTAGCTTCAATTTACGCAATGTTTACGTCGACAGTATTGAATTTTAAGTTTAAAGGCCACGTGGTACTTTCACTCTCGCTAGCTCGTTGTCTAGACTAGTATTGACTGACCAAGTCAACATGAGACTGAATACGACGTAGTAGCTGTCGATATTCTGTTTCTCTTTCTTTCAAGTTCATAACCATGTTAAGGTTCGCGTGCCATCACCAGGATTACAGAAATAATAGTCCAGTCAACGTAAACGGAATATGAATAAGTTGTGTAAATCATCAGCATAGCAGAAGTGATATGGAATTAAATCTAAAGGAAATAATATATGTTTCTATATTTTAAAACTTACAAAAAAATTTAGGTATACGCTTTAACTAAGCCTTTTTACATTTCAATAATTTCTGAATTGAAAATTTTGCCAGAAAGCTTTTTAGGGTTCCGTACCCAAAGAGTAAAACTAACTCTCTATTACTAAGACTCCGCTGTCCGTCTGTCTGTCTGTCTGTCCGTCTGTCACCAGGCTGATAGTTAAAATTAACAATTAACAGTTAAAATTTTCACAGTAAGTAGATATTTCTATTGCAGCTATAGCAAAAAAATACCGGCCACGTGCGAGTCGGACTCGCACACTGAGGGTTCCGTATAAACTTACCTTTAAAATAAAAACAGAACAATTCCTGAAACGAGTTACGAAGATTTTTCGTATCAACAAATTTATATTTTTCAGAATTTTATCTATACTTGTACTTTGAGACCTTGCTTCAAGCCAAATTTCAAGATTCGGTCAATGGGAAGTACCCTATGAATTTTGATTCCTTGAGAGTGTCGAAATACACATTTTTTGCGACAAAACGGCCGTATCTTTTTTTTTCATTAACTTAGAAGGTTGATTTTTTCACAGCTTTAAGGGACCGCAAACTTGAGTATATGGTTTTAATTTCGACTCAATACCTAAATGCGTTCCCGAGATAAAGGGTCTTGACAGACATACAGACGGACGCACAACAAAGTGATCCTATAAGGGTTTAGTTTTTCCTTTTGAGGCACGGAACCCTAAGAATACTAAAAAACAGAAAAACAAATATTTAAAGGGGCTCTCATACCAATCATCTCAACAGACATGATTTGTTTGTTTGATAATGGTACGGAACCGTTCGTGCACAAGTCCGATTTGCACTTGGCCAGTTTTTGTTTATACTGTAAAAGAGTATCTTGATGACAATGTGGCTTGGGAGTGAGCTGTTCATTTTTTTTGTTTGTTTTTTAAGTCCTCTTTATTCTTTTCTTTTTTGTCTTTTATGTACGTGAACAATAAAAAAACTTTTTTTTCTTTTAAAATTTGTCATTCAGTAAATGAACTTTGTCATGGGAATGTTTTGTACATTTTATTATTGTGAATGTTGGGATCATGTAGATTATTCTTATTTTCAGTATTTTTAATTTTTTTGTCTGGAGGTTTAAGTACTTTGTGTGACCTACTCAAATATCCTTACTTTGGTATTGCACTTCGAGTCGTTAAATCCTTAGTAGTTAGGCTACACGAATACTGTAAAATGCTTGCACTGACTGGACAGGTCCACTCCAATCTGTGTGGTTCTTTCCTCAAAAGATCATCTCACGACATTAATGTTCAAGGTTCTCATATGATTTGACCATCAAATGTTTACTGTATGGACTTTAAAAGAGAATTCTACCTCTGAGATTGTTTTGGGTGTTTCTTCTTAGGGTAGTCCGGTAGGAAACACTGGCCTCATCTAGTTTAATTTAACGAAAAAAATTACGAGTGTGTTGTTTCTAACCAATTTACAAATAAAACACCATTTATTCATAGCGAATTTGATTGCCACATCCGATCAGCGTAATGGTGGTCGGGTATGCAGATGATGTTACGGTCTTACATTATTACTTTCGATCAGGCATAACTCGAGGTTTTATAAAATACATTTATAACAGAATAAAACAATGCCCATATAATGTAAGTTACAAGTCTTATATTTAGATTGCTTTCACTTAAAAGTTTGGTTTTCACTGTCCCAATCTACGCGTTCCTGAGAAATTTTTGACAGACGAACAAAGTAATTTATGGAAAGAAAAACTTTTTTACGATATCTTCTCTACCCCTATTGGTCCCATAGACTCTTTTAGTCCTATACAATCAATAATCGACTTTCCTCAAACTATATCGGACGCTTTATTAAAACGCAAGAATTGCCATTTTTCTAGTTAGGTACTAATCCTACTATTAATATTATAAACGCAAAAGTATGGTATGTATATATGTTTGCTACTCTTTCGCGCAAAAACTACTAAATGGATTTCAATGAAACTTGGTACACGAGTAGACCATGTCTTGGAATAGCTCGTAGGATACTTTTTATCCCGGGAGTATTTTTGGTTCGGATAATTTTCTACTATTACGCGGGTGAAGCCTATAATAATATGACGATGGCAACCCTAGCGCAACAAAAAAGGGTTGCCTACTTTTATTGAAAGAAATAAAGTATATCTGATTTAAAAAAGTAAATAATAAGTACGGACTTATAAAAAAGAATATCATAATTTTAAAAAGGTATTTTTTGGAACTTTTTGCGGCACATAACAATTTTTCATTGTTTTTAAAAGAATTGTACTACTCCGAAGATTCTAAGTTTACATAGGTCTGAAGTTTATTTTTAATCAATTTCAATGAAGCCCTGGTCCCATTCATGACCGAAAATACTCTTAGTAAAGTCGTTTTTTTTTGTTACGAAAATAGGTATGCATCATATAGGCGTAACTGGCACTAGTAGGTATAGTAAAAACTGTGTAAAAAGAGTATTTTTGCGTACTCTGTTAGTGTTATAGATTATAGAGTACGCCTAACCCAATTCTGAATCAACAACTTGACCCACTTACATACATAGGTACTATTGCAAGACAATCGTCCACCGCGTAAATATTAATTCGCAACTCCGCATTCAACCATAGTCAAAGCAGAAATGAACGCTACTAAAGTAAAGTAATATCCTACCATACTATATCGTTGTTTCAGCGAGTTTATCTAACCTCCTGACAGTTTCTGCTATCCTAGTACCAAGAGTAGAAATGCCGGCGGTACAGTAATGGTGAACGAACGTGGGGCTGCGTTGGAGAGCGAGAGCGTACTGAGGCTCCGCGCGCAATCGCGAAAAGCCTTGTCAACTTCGAAGTAAACAATGTGTTGTTTACAAACTCGGCGCGTCCATATGGTATCCAACGCACGTGGTCTGACCAACACTGCGCCTGCGTGGCTTTGTGAAGGTGCCTTTTTTAGGCGGGAAATCATACAATAAGTTGTCTCGCCTAGGGCGGTGCGGGAGGGCGTGTCAGACTTTTACTGACTAAAACGCATTCCTATTTTCCTTCTTTGCCGTGTGCTCCAGGACCGGGTTTTTCTTTCAGAAGTAGGTAGTAGTGGGCTCAGTAGGCTACTGGCCCCTACGGTTTTGCTGACATCTCCTTGAGGGGTGGTTAGAACTCTACGCGCCGTGTGAAGGTGTTTTGGATAAGTTGTGAGATTTAACTTGTTTATAAAAAATCTACACCGCCTTTGTACCCATAGATTTAAGTTACCTAGTGTAAAGTTTTATTACTCTTTTAGTGTACGATAAAGTTTATTCTATTCTATTCTACACTAATATTATAAAGAAAAAACTATACTCTTTTTTTTTTGTAGGAGGTAATCTCTGAAAGTACTGGCTGCTGAAAGTACGCGGGCGAAGCCGCGGGAACTAGAACAAAATATATTACACAATTAAACACAAAGATAGAATAATAAAATAGAACTGTCAAAAAATTAGCAAAAATGAAATATTATCTGACCAGAATGGGGGAAATGGTATCTAATAGATATACTATTAGAGGTCTACTGGAGCTTTAGCGTCTTAAATCAAAGCGTTCCGTTACACTTTATCTTGGCTAACTCAGTCCGCAGAAACTCGCAAAAAGAATGAGGAGCAAGAACATGCGAGGTATGGGGGTGACCTTGTGGAGCGACAGGGGCCTGCCAAACCAAGGAAATCTTTTTGGTTGTTATGTAAGTAGGGCCCAGCAGGATTTAGAAAGGTATCTGTGGTTTGAGACGTTTAGGCAACTAGACGGATGGATGGGATCCTCGCGAGTGGCTGCCCCAAAACTCCCAAACTCGGTAAAGTTTTAGGGCAGCTGTGGTACTTAGCGCACGGGCTTTTCGAATAGAACGTAGCTGAGTGGTTCTATGCATTGTCTTTAGTGTGTGCGTCATGAGGCATGAGGTCGCCTCAAGTAATTACTATTCCGCAAAGGAGGCGGCCGCACGCGCACGCGCGATGTAACGGCCCTCATGCCCCAGCTGCCGGGATTCCGATCCCGATTTCCACTCACCGTAGGCGCGGGCTTGCAGACGGTGAGCATCTCTATTAGATGTCATTGGATGATTTCCAACCTAAAAAAAAAGTGTAATGTGGTTCTCCCACGATCAACGTACCTATTTATTGTCTCACTGAGAAGAATTTTTGGAAATTACAATAAGACCATTTTTTTTCCTTTGATAATTTATATGGCAGAACAGCGGTTGCGAATTCATATAGTAAATAGACAAAACAAAAAATTTGTGTTCATACTGTATGTTCTACTCCTCTAATTAAAATTAATTAATGCACAATCGTTTCGAACTAGCTCCGTTTTTACATTTTCTATGGCAGTGTATCCTATGGAAAATGGCGCAATTTTGAATTAGATGGCAAGGATTTGTTAGATACTGAGTCGATCCTCAGAGGAACCATACCATTGAAGCTTCCAGTCCTTCTGAAAATCAAATTATAGATTTTCACGAATTAGTTATTACTGAAACAAAAAAGGGGTTGTCATCTGAGGGGGCGATACGATACAGTTGTAGGTATAGATAGAAGAGAATGTATGAATAGTTTTTGGAGTTGTGCCAGATTCGACGAATCGATGACATGTAAACATATTTACGCAAAAAACATGGCGATATCTGCTAAACCTTTTATACTTATGCAATCCTAGTAGTCTTTATTCACATGAAAGATGGGTAGGCCTTTAGTGTGGGATGCTACTCGTGTCGATACTCTTGCATCATTTCATCTTCCTAGCTCGTCGTGCCGTGCCGGTGCTGCCGCAGGGGCTGTAGAGAACTTCAAGCGGTGAAAATATAATAACCTTGTTGGTAATTATATTTTTGAGCCATTCGGGGTTGAAACTCTCGGATCGTGGGGTCTGAGTGCTCACAAATTATTTAAAGAACTTTCAAATACCTTGTTGACATTTCGCGTGACCCAAGGGCTGGCTTTTACTTCGGACAAAGGATAAGTAATTCCATTCAACGTGGAAATGCCGCCAGTATTTGGGTACTTTACCAGTCAACAGCGATGCGGAGGAATTTTTCGTACCGTACTTTAGATTGCTTTTTTAGGCTTTTATTTTTATTTTGTAGTAGTTTTAATTAGGTTAAGTTGCTTAACTTATTGTAGTTATATGATAAATAAAATATCCTAGCAGCATTTTAAAACTCTAATAATAATAATGAAACTCATAATACCAATTCAAAAAGCTAGGTTTTATTTCCACTGATCGAAAATCATTGCGAACACACTCAGCCGGTTGTATTGCTGGGAAAAATGGAAATTGTTTTAACGAATACAGTACGACGCGATATCGTGTTGTATGTCTGTTAGCTGCTGATACCAGGCTGACAGAAGTACGTGGCCTGGAGCACAATGCTCTTTTGTGAAACTGTAAAACCAGTTGCAGTTTAAAATTTATACTGGGACTAGCTTCTGCCAGCGGTTTTGCCCGCGTGAAACAAACTTTGGACCCCGTTTCATCTCCTTAGGGGCTGAATTTTGGAAAATCCTCTCTTAGTGCTCGCCTACGTCATAACAGGAAGCTTTGTGCAGAATTTCATGTTCCTAGTCACAGTAGTTTTGGCTGTGCGTTGATATGTCAGTCAGTCAGTTTCCCCTTTTATATATATAGAAGATATATATCAGAATTATAAAATTACACTGGTCAGTAAAAAATATCAAAGAGTTGAAATTATAGTTATTAAGATACAGACTGTTTTATTGTAATTTTAAGATTTTTAAGTCAAATTTTTAGCTTTTGGGGTGGTTATAGGCGTATTGTCAATGTGAAGGACCTGTTTAGGGAAACATCGGGGGGCACGGCAGTGCCCTCGCCAAGGCGAGCACGAAGTAAACACTGCCGTACCATCCTTTACTGGAACCTTTATTATTTAGCCACAAGCCCCTCAAAAATGCCTACAATCCGTAAGTATTGTAGGCATTTTTGAGGATGGCTTCTATTGCATAAGGCTGTAAGGCTTATGCACTAGAAGATGATTGGAAATAAATGTCGTAAGTATGTACCTCACTTTATAAAAATGTTTAGTAGGTACCTAATAAATTATATTTCAAAACATGAACGAGCACGCAGCGCGTTTTACCTGCGTGAGTTCTTTAGTTTGTCGGGAGTCACAGAGTGATTCCCGGTCACCGTAAACGCTGGCGGGCTTGCGGACGGAAAGCAAGAGCTACCCATTAGCTCTCCATCCGATAACGATCAAGCCCTGGTGGACAGCGCGTTCTGTTCCACGTGCGCCTTAAGAAGCTGTCGGCAAAACTGATGGGGCCCGATAGGAGCGATGCCTGAGAGGGTCGTGGGAATGTTCGAAAGACATTGAAATGCAAAGGCAACCGAAGGAACAACATTGGGTTTTAGTCAGTAAAACTCTAAAACCCCCTCTTGCTCCACCAGAGCGCGAGATTATTTTGATGATTTCCCAACGTCAAAAAAAAAAAAACAAACCTCACGCTTCCGTGCACAACTGCAGCAGTCTGAACTAAGATACAACTTGTCTTTAGTGTTTAGAGCGTGTTCATGTACCTACCTACCGACTGCGGCCTTTAAACTACCTACTAGCTATTTCACAAATACTAACAACAATTTAGTCAGAATTTTATTTACCTATAACATTTTTTTTTTATGTAATCATGAGACAACCTACAGAATAATTTACGTAAACTGTTGAAGCACACCTCTCAATGCTCGTTAAAACTCAAACCCAATTTAGGAAATTATTAATAACTAGAGCGACACCTAAATCAATGAGGATCACATTTTGTTGTTACACCAGGATGGCGCTGGCGCCAGCAGCCAGTAGGACGCGAGCGGCTCGTGCTCAAAGAAAGTTAAAGAAAAGCCGCCCACCGGCGGTGCGCGGCTGTGCCCAAAGCATCAAAAAGGCCGTCCGCGGTCCGACCCCCCTCCGTCGCATCCCCGCAAACAAATTTATAGTAATTTTATTTATTGCGAATTTACCTACGTGTTTGTTATTAGTTCGGTTTCTTGTGTCATCGAATGCACTCGGTTTTTTGTTGCGAATTACTGTTATAAGACAGTTGTGTAGTATTGTGTGATAGACTGATATTAGTGAAAGTGTTTGAGTGATAGGCTTAGTGAAGGTGTATTGTGAGTGCGTTGTATGTTTGTGTGTGTAGTGTGTTCTTTTTAGAATTGATTTAGTAGTAGGCACCTTTCGCGAGATAAGATGCCTTTCATGTTTATTGTTACGGCATGGCTCATGGAAACGCTACTGCGGCTCTGCGACTGTACAGGATTGAGCATCATACTGCGTATCAACCCACGGATTCGCGGATCTTCACCAGAGCTGTTCAACGATTGCTGGACAACCAACCGATAGTACCAATTTCTCTGGGAGGCGGCCGACAAGTACGACCAGCGGTCGATGAGGCCATTCTCGCTGTGATGCGGGAAAACCCACGATTGGGCGTACAGACAGCAGCCAAAATATTGCGCAGGCGGCATGGTCATCACGCTCGGCACATGGTTTCCCATTCTACTGTGCACAAAGTGTTGAGGAGAGATAGGCAACGACCTTACAAAATCCATCGTGTGCAAGCGCTTGTGGCAGGCGACGCGATACGTCGCATGGATTACGGTGGCTGTTGAGCCAGGACCAAAACTTCATCCAAAAATAATTTTCACCGACGAGAGCACTTTCACAAATAATGGAATGTGGAACCGCCGAAATACCCATTATTGGTGTTCCGTCATTCCTAACCAAACCCAAGAAATGGGTTTTCAGACACGGTGGAAACACAATGTGTGGGCTAGCATTGTGGGAAACCAGATCCTAGGCCCGGTTTTCTTGCCACCGAGAATGGACGAACCTGCTTACGTCAATTTTATTACTGGCTACCTAACCGACACTTTGGAAGAGATGCCACTAGTTCAGAGGCTTGGGCTGAGGTACCAGCACGACGGTGCGCCGCCTCATGTTGTGAGACCAGTTCGTGAGCAACTGACGACGCTTTTCGGAAACAACTGGAACGGACGGTTTGGGCCTAACGCATGGCCAGCACGCTCGCCTGATTTAACCCCTCTAGATTTCTTTTTGTGGGGTTACGTTAATGATAGGGTGTTTGACCGCCCCTGCGAGACCGCTGCTGAAATGCGACAGAAAATTATTGATGTGTTTGATGAACTTAAGCAGCGGTCAGCGCAAGAAGGAACCCAGGAGCTTGTTCATGAAAACACGCGGGCTAGGGCGCGCATATGTCTCCGCGTGGAAGGTCGGCAGTTTGAACCGGAGCTCGTCAGTGTTGAGAGGCCACCTGTGCTGGATGACAGCTAAAGCGACGGACAGGGTGGGTAAATACTCAGGCTATTTAAAAACTGCACTTATTTCGTGTAAGTAATTGTACAAAACACATAAATTTTTAATTACCAAGAGCCTACTTAATACCTACACCATGCAAAACGCGCGCGACGCCGAGGCGCCGCCGCGCCGCACCTCGCCTATCGTATACGTACACACACAGGCACAATCAGTTGCGCGCTTTACATTGCTCGCAATAAAAAGCATAAGATGGAAAAAAAAGTTTGCTTCCCAGCAATATTTTTTGTTCAAAATGACTTAGTTATATGTACAGAATGTGTAGTTAACGGGTATGTGATCGGTCTTTTTACACCATTTTACTAATATATTTATTTACAAAAAAAAAAAAACTTAAAACTCTCATAAAATCACCAAATCGAAAGTTAAAGTACATTTTTGTCGATTGCCTCTTTACACACCATTGAAATGAATTTTCCAAAAACGTTTCATATATTTCGGCTTTACAAAGTCATCAACTGTTTTTTTTTTATGCGTTAAGGAGAAATTGCAGTTGAGGTTCCCTCTGGGTAAGTGTCATCATCATTTCAACCGAAAGAAGTCCACTGTTGGACAGAGGTCTCACCCAAGTGTCGCCATATCGACTAGTCCTGTACGATCTATCGGATTCCCGCGACCCTCGTAGGTCTTCGTTCCACCTTGTAGGAGGCCTTCTGGACTCTGGGTACGAAACAAAATTAATATCAAAATTTTAATTTTTCGATTTTTAGGGTTCTGTACCTCAAAAGGAAAAACGGAACCCTCATAGAATCACTTTGTTGTCCGTCCATCTGTCTGTCTGTCTATCTGTCAAGAACTTTTATCTCGTGAACGCGTGGACGTATCGAGATTAAATTATAACCATATACTAAGGTCTGCGGTCCCTTAAAGCTGTGAACAAATCAAACTTCTAAGTTAACGAAACAAAAGATAAGGGAACAAAATTCTAGAGTACTTATTAAATTTTGCTTATAGCAAGGTCATAAAACTCAAGTATAGGAATAAATCTGAAAACAGAAAATTTGTAAATTTGGAAAAAACTTCGAGACTCCAATTAGGAATTGAACACATTACATAGGAAAGTTTGTACGGAACCCTCAGGACGCGAGTCAGACTCGCACTTGCCCAGTTTTTTTATACCCTTTTCCTCATTGCGGTAACAAAGCGTGAGCAAAACAGGAACTGGGATGACATGAAAGAGATGAAGATTTTATCATCGTAAGCAGACATAGTTTCTAAACGACAATGGACACTTTTGTTTGTACTCCGTATTCAATGTTGTATCAAGTTGTGGCACATGCTATTTGAAAGGTTTGTTGTACTACACCAAATCGATATGTATTCATGTGCACTAGGGTTGTTGCGGTTGTCAAAATTTCGACATCCGCGGATGCTGATGCGGCTGCGGATTATTAGAGAGCCACATCCGCGGATGCGGATTTCAGGATTGTTATTAAAAATATTCCTATTTTAAGTATGGTAGACAGCGCATCAAGTTAATATTACAAAACGACTTACCTCAAAAGAAATTGAACTCTGCTTTTGACATGTAATAGAAAGTTGTTTGAGGAAAGGAGGAGGGTTCATAAGAGGCGAGGCATTTTTCGCCCTTCCGACTTTTAAATGCATTTGTATAGTAAAAGATATTTATTTTTTCATTGATACTTACGTGTTATATAATATAGTAAGTCAAAGCAATTATTGCCCAAACAGAGAGTGATTCGCCTTTTTTGGGTCAGTGGATACGAAACGGGGCACTGAGGAAAAAAGACTTAGAAAAATTTCATCCAAAAACAACGCCTAATCAAGTCTTCGGGATCCGGTGGGATGTGGGAGTAGAAGGGTGGGTAAACATCAGGGGACACTGCATGTGACCTTGACCTCAATGTTAATGACCTTGAGGTCAAGGTCAAATGTATAAGATGTCGGGAAACATCTGGGACATCCAAGGTGAATGACCTTGACCTCAAGGACATAATCATAATCTCAAAGTTAAATGTATAAAATATTATCGGTAGTAGGCACCGTCATTCCCTTCGAACCTAACCTGTCCGTGTCGGAGTACCCTAAACTTCCGAGCTCGCTTCGCTCGCTCTTTGACTATTTTCGGGTGTAAGACTATTTTTAAGAGTTTTTCTATAATCTAGTCCCGTGTCAAGTCCAATTTGACGGAGGCCCCCTGCGGGGGCCTCCCCATCATGTTTCCCCACCCTTCTACTCCCACATCCCACCGGATCCCGAAGGCTTGATTAGGCGTTGTTTTTGTGTAAAATTTTTCCTCCTCCTCCTGGAAGCCGCGACGGTACAGGCCTGGGTGCAAGCACCGGACAGGCCTGTCGACATCGACGTCGAGGCAGAGTGGTTCCGGGAGGCCATGTCGCAAATCTGCAACGCGGCAATGCCTCGAGTCCATCCAGGACGTGCTCAGCGCCAGGTATACTGGTGGTCGCCGGAGATTGCGGCACTGCGCGACGCGTGCAATGCCGCGCGACGCCGGTATGCCAGGCACCGCAGGCGCCGCATCCGTCCACCGGATGCGGAGGCCAGAGAGGCGGAGCTATACGAGGGATACAGAGAAGCAAAGCGCACCCTCCGAGCGGCAAGCAGATAAGGCGGGCTTAACTCGAGGCCCGCAACGTGTGGCTGGGGACTCTGAATGGGGACCCATGGGGATGCCCTACAAGGTGGTGCGGGACAATAACACTCTGTTCCCCGCGCGAGGGGAACACTCTCCCCCGCCCATTGCTCCGCCACCAGCGGTGTCCGACGCGGACCACGATGGCGACGACGACGACAACGCTCCAGAGGTGACCGAGGTAAAGTTGAGAGTGGCGGTACGAAGGCTGCGTGCCAAAAATACCGCCCCAGGACTCGACGGCTTGCCTGGGAAGGCCTGGGTCCTGGCCATATAGGCTCTCGGGCCTCGACTAAGAGGGCTTTTCAGCGCATGTATGGAGAGGGGCCAGTTCCCACTCCGCTGGAAGACAGGGAAACTGGTCCTCATCGCGAAGCCGGGGTGCCCTGCGGCCTCTCCGTCCGCGTATCGGCCCATTGTGTAGCTCGACGAGGTGGGCAAGCTCTTTGAAAGAGTAATTGCAGACCGCCTCGTCGCGCACCTAACACGGGTGGGGCCGGATCTGGTGGACGGCTAGTTCGGTTTTCGCAGGAGGCGCTCCACGGTGGACGCCATCATGCGCGTGCGAGCTCTCACGACGGGGGATGCGGTGGCCCAGGGCAGGTGTGTCGTGGCGGTGTCTCTGGACATCGCCAACGCCTTCAACTCCCTGCCTTGGAGTAGCATTAGGAGGGCACTCTGATAACCGTCCGGACCGAGCCCAAGTCGTCGACGGTGCGTATCGTTCCACGCGCGCCTCAGGGAGATGTCAGAAAATCGTAGGGACCCAGCAGGGTCGAAGCCTACTGTGGCCATGGGTAGTGTGAAAACGAAACCCGGGGGCCTCGGACGAAGGCAACGAAGGAACAGGAATGGTTTTTTAGTCAGTAAAAGTCTGACACTATCTACCGCTTCGCCCAAGGGCGGGGGATGTCATAAGACGATTTGCACACCGAAAAAAAAAAAATAGGCTTTTTTCCTCAGTGCCCCGTTTCGTACACCCCAACCCTTTTTTGTAAAGAACATTGTAAAAATTGGCCTATGAACCAACACGCATGAAATATTTACTATAATTACTAGTTCTATTAATAATATACATTACTTATATTTAACGGACACTTTTTAATTTCGAAAACATTTTACAAAGTATTCACTTTCGCCCTTAGCTTCTGTCATATCAATATGAAGTTTTTAATAGGTAAAGGTATTATAGATCATACAGCCAAGTCTTTGTAACAGCACTCTTAATAAGAGTTTGACACAGACAAGCGGCAGTATTCTCAACACTTGATAAACGATAATCACTTGGCGCGCGCGCGAGATTTTATTATTATATGCAAAAGTGCATGGTTAGTACAGAAATAAAATCGTGTGAAGCGAGAAATGACGCCATCTAGCGTAAAACCAGATTGAAATGTTGCTATTGATAACATTACATTATACTGTTAATAGATGGCGTCGCTGTGCTTAATCAATGCTTATTTTTGTAGTACTTTCTTTTTGTTTCTTTAAATATTGAAATAATTTATAATTTATTTTAAAGAGATGAAGATATTAAAATTGAATATCAATTTATAAATATTTGATTATCTATGTGTTAGTTTTTAAACTTGAGAGGGTAGGTTGAATAAGGATTTATAAATAATAACTAGTAGGTAGTATGGAGTATAAATATTACTTAGACCAAAAAATTATGACTTAGCTCAATTGGTTGTTTGCCAAGTTAATTTCGATTATCTCGTTCCAGCGCCTTTCGTTAATTTATTTTTTAACCAGGTGTATTGTCTACTTCTTTTACCAAAATGAGTGAATATGCATTGTTATATAGATTTAGTAAAAAGAGCTCAAATAATTGCTAAGCATAATCAGGGTAAAAACTTTTCAGAAGTAGCCAGAGAGACCAGTGTAAATGTGAGTAGTTTTTTTAACTCTTATATAACAAAACACTCCTATATAATAATCATTATTGGGTATTATATATTTATGTTTTATTGTTGCAGAGAAAAACAGGTGTTCTATGGATATGACAATTTGATGAAGAGGGTTCTTTAAAACACCATCAAAGTGCTGGCAGAATAAAACTAATAAACATATTGCAGTGTCAAACCATGATAAGGGAGTATACGAAGAAAACGGACATCTGTCGACGAACCACTATGCTAGTTTATTTGACACAAGCATTGGCACTGTCCGTCGGAGGCTTGCTTACAGAAAACCATAAAAGGGCAAGATTGCAGTTTGCTTTGGATCACATAAACTTTGATTAGAGTAATATCATGTTTACTCATGAAAAAACTTTTAAGTCTAGTGAACACGGACGGTTTTGTTTGTGGCTACAAGATAATAAATAATTATCTGGTCTTTTGTTTGTTTTTGTTAAGGTTACATAAGTTTCAATCCTCTTTCCAATATTGGAAACGAATACTTAAGCTATGGCCTCAATAAGAAATTATATATAATATTATAATCTTATTCGGTGATTAATAAAAGGTGATTGTTAAATTTGAATAAGAAATTGTAAGAAATAAACATTACATTTTTAATAGTGCTTTTTTGTTTGATGAGCCTGTTTACCAGCATCTTTTTCGTCTTGCTGCGAAAATACCCTTATCTTATCTTATCTTATCTTGTGTGGGGCTGGCCTTAAAACCAGAGCACTTCGACCCTTCTGGATCTTTTGTGCTAGTCCCCCTCCCTTCTACTCAAACCCCAGCCTTCCGTGCACCTTCGTCATGAGTCCCAGTATGGCCTTGATGGGGCTGAGCCTATAGTCCTCTGGCCTAGGAAATGGTTGGCCCAGATACTCTAGTCTTTTGGAGCCTAGTGCTGCACAGTCGCACAGTAAGTGTAGCATATTCTCCTCTGCCTCTCCACAGATCCTGCAAGTCGGGTCGCTTGCTAGTCCCATGTTGTAGAGCTGTTTGTTGGTGGCATAATGCCCCGTGAAGGCTCCTGTGATTATTCGGAGCTGTGTTCTGCTGTACCTCCATAATTTTTGGGTCCAGGCCTTATCTATGTCATTAAGAAATAGCTTTGCATGCTTTTGGCCTGTTGTGTTGCGCCAGTGTGTGCTGTGTATTTCTAACGCAGCCCTTTTCAATGCTTGGTTGATGACCCTTGGTGAGAGTCCTATGAAAGGTTCCGGTCCTTGTAGGGGTGTCTCGGATCCTTTTCTCGCTAGAGTGTCGGCTCTTTCATTGCCTTCTACTCCTGTGTGACCTGGCACCCAGATCAATCTGACCTTGTTGCGCCTTCCTAGCCGATTAAGTATTTTAATACAGTTTAGTACGAGCCCAGAGTCCACTCTATTGCACGTGAGTGCCTTAAGTGTTGCTTGGCTGTCGCTTAAAATGTAGACAGTGTCCCCTTCGGTGCCTCTGTCTAGTATTTCCTGCGCACATGCGATTATAGCATAGGTTTCTGCTTGGAATACCGTCGCCAGTTTGCCCAAACTTAGGCTGAGATTGCAGTTGTCACTTTGTACCCCCGCTCCTGTACCGGTGTTCATTTTAGAACCATCCGTGTACCATACCTGGTTCTTCCCTTTGTGGGGTTTCATCCCACCTTTCCATTCCTCCCTACTCGGAATGTATATCTTAAACTCCTTTTTGAGATTTTGAATGGTATGTATTTTGTCACATCCCATGTCCATCATCCAGTCAAGTTCCCTGTTTGGTCTTGTGTTTGTATGGTTGGTTTTGCATCCGGAGTTCGTCCAGTGCCCCATACTTTTAAGCCTATGAATGGCCCTCCTCGCCTCTAGTTCCACTTCAATGTGTAAAGGGGTGAGATTGAGCATCGTTTCCATCGCCGCAGTTGGCGTGGTTCTAAATGCTCCTGTAATGGCCATGCAGGCAGTCCGCTGTACTTTGCTTAGGGCCTGTCTGCAAGTTGCCAGCTTGGTTCTGGTCCACCATACGATTCTCCCGTATGTGATCAGCGGTTTCACCATCATGGTGTATATCCATTTGATAACCTGGGGTCTAAGGCCCCATGTCTTCCCATAAGCAGAGCGACACATGCCAAATACTCTTAGAGCCTTGTTTGCTGTCGCTTCGGCATGGCTTTTCCACGTGAGTTTGCTGTCTAGAATTAATTATTGCGAAAATACCCACTTGAATATTATATTACAAATAAATATCCACTTCTTGTTAGCTTTGATATAATATTCCTACCGATTTTTTTAGTTTGTCATTCGTAACTTACAAAAAGTGTAAGTACTACGTGAGATTTGAACTCACGGCTCATTGATTTACGCATCTATCTGTATATGCTAAACCACTAGGTCAACATGACTCTAGTTTGAATGATGAAATTATGAACTACAATCAGTTGTTGACGACAATGATGACGCAAGTGTCTATTATTTGTTGAACTAAAAGTCAAGTTTATACTTTGTGAGATTGCCTTTGGTCGCTACTTAGCTGTGAAGAAACCAACGCCATCTAGTTTAATTTTCGAAAACTTGAACTTTAACGTGCAAGGGAAAATAGGCGTTGAGGGATCTAAGCACTTCTACAGGCTACCGTATGTACTACATATTCTATACCTACTTTATAATCACACGAAAATGAAAAAGTAAATCCTTAATAAAACCCTTGCATGTCTACAAGACTCCCGACTCTCAGAGTTCAATGTTAAGAAGCGCGCATCTGTCGTACTTCAGTAATAAATGCTAAGTTATTGCTACTTATCGAATGTTTTTATTGACGTAATTATAACCTCAAAATCCGAAAGTGTTTTGATGTTTTCAGAATTCTCAAAAGTGTCCGTTGTTTTAATTTAGGTTTAATCGAATATATACATTATCTTAAACCCAAAGAGTAAATACACCTCCCTGTTGGATGTTAGGCGAGCTATGTATGGACGACGAGCAATGTCCTTTTTGGCGATTTGTTTTTCAATATTTAAGTAATTATTTCTTAGACAAGCGCTCCATGAACCATACTAAGGGATGTACTTCCTTCTGCGAGATAGTTACTCTCGAGATAGAACTCTTTATTGTACACCAAAAATAAAATTACAATACCTTAAATACGCAAGTAACTTTTATTATAAATTTTACAGTGACTTATCAGGATCATTTATATATTCTTAGTGAAACCTCCTTCTCCAGAACCTGGCTCAAGCGGTGCGCTATAAAAGACGGCGCGCGATTCGTAACAGTCTCTCTCGATTATCGGTCGGCAACGGTGGAACATCGCTACCCTCGTTTGTACTTTTACATTTAGTCGGTATATTGTTATTTTGATAATTAATTTATATCATTTGCAGTAATTAGAGTTCGGATATCTTAATTTTTAATGATCATTTGTTGTGCTTTCTGTAATTAAACTTTGATTGTTTATTAAATATTTTAGAAAGTAATTGTGCGTTATTCTTTAAAAAAACTGTCCTCACTTCTGGTTTCTAAGATCAGAAGTGGGATAGACCACGTGCTTAGTGCTGTTTCTGCCATCTGTTTTAAGTTAAACTAAATGTCCGTTAGAGTTTGAATTCGACCTAATTACTGCAAGTTTTGTTTTTGTGTATTTGCGGGTATCGGTGAGTGTTACATTTTATACCTGTTCATTTAATTTCTGAGATATGCCTCGACGTTCGACAAGTGTTGAAAAACTAAACGATTCGCGTCGATCGCATCGTAATCGTTCTCGAGCGTTGAGAAGTAGATCGCGTAATCGTAGCCATGGTTCCGGAAAGAGCAATTACACTCCTTCACCGCGTAGATACCGTGAGCGTTCTCATGGTCGCGAACGTACCTCTTCAAGACATCGTAATGTGTCCCGTAGTCCACGAAATGGTCATAGACGTCGTGACACCTCATATAGCCGCCGTGATTCTCCGCGTGATCAGGCCTTAGGTAAAATATTAGCTCGCTTGAATTCTATTAAGAGCCGTTTTCCGACCTCGACAACGTGTCGCGTGTCTACGCCTGTTGCGGAGCATGGCTCACGGGAGCAAGAAACTTTCACTAGGCAGAAGTCGCGGACGCTCGACCGGGATAATGACGTGACAGATAAGCTCGTTGGCGCATTGTCTTGTTTAGTTCAAGAGAGATCGCTTTTCGGTTAATTTAAAAAAATGTACCTTCTTAGACACCGAAATAGAGTACTTAGGACGGGTAGTTGGTAATGGTCAGGTGCGGCCGAGCCCAAGAAAAATAGAGGCGCTAGTAAATACTCCAAAACCTACTAATGTTAAGGGGGTTCGCCAATGTGATATCTTTGTTCGGGTCTCCAACTACTATCAAATGTGACCGAGGAAGAATGTTTGAAAGCGTAGCCTTCCGAGACTGGGTTAGTAGCTTGGGCAGCTCTGTTCATTTCATCACACCTGGAATGCATCGAGAAAACGGACAAGCAGAGAGGTACTGTAGGACTGTCTTAAACATGTTACGGGTAGAGTGCGACGTAAAGGTTCTCAGTGGGCTGACGCTTTATGGAAGGTGCAGCTCAATTTAAATGTCACCAGAAGGGCTACTACACAAGCCTCGCCATTACAACTCCTCGTTGGGATTGATGCAGCTACCCCAGTTATAAGATCTCTAGTGCGTGACGTCGCACTGGAGAACCGTAACCCTAATCGAGAAGCACTTATGACGCTCAGGCGACAGCGTGCCTCAGACTTACTTACAGCTAATCGGCGGCGTCAAGACGAATACACCAATCAGAACCGGCGACAATCACGAGCCTACGCTGTTGGGGACTATGTCTTGGTCAACAAGGCATCGCAGAGCACAGGAAAGTTCGACTCTGGTATGCGGGGGCCCTATAAGGTCCTTCGTGTACTGCCACATCACCGCTACGAGCTGGAACTACTGGCTGGCTCGTATGGCAAAAAGACCCAGGCAGCTGCCGAGCATATGGTGCTTTGGCGCGGCGAGTGGACGCCTGACGCATGCTCCGCTTTCTTCGAGGCTGATGAGAAACCGCAAGACTTCTGTTTGGTCTGAGCCCCTGGCTTATGACTTCTGTTTGGCCTGGACCCCTGGTTCATGGCTTCTGTTTGGCCTGGACCCCTGGTTCATGGCTTCTGTTTGGTCTGAGCCTCTGGCTTACGACTTCTGTTTGGCCTGGACCCCTGGTTCATGGCTTCTGTTTGGTCTGAGCCTCTGGTTCATGGCTTCTGTTTCTCCTGGCTTATGACTTCTGTTTGGCCTGGACCTCTGGTTCATGGCTTCTGTTTGGTCTGGACCCCTGGTTCATGGCTTCTGTTTGGTCTGAGCCTCTGGCTTACGACTTCTGTTTGGCCTGGACCTATGGTTCATAGCTTCTGTTCTGGTTAAGTATATTAGCTTCACTACTATCTATTTATCTTGGCTAGTATTCTATCCAATGGGAGTCCGGAATGCCATTGCTTGGAATACTATTTAGTCCCATTTACGTTTTAGCGCTTAGAATCAATGATTTTGCTTTGTAATTTTTTAGTCTGAAGCATTTAAATTTACATTTTAATTACCTAAGAAACCTTCTTGTTTAGTTGGGTACCTGATGGTGAGAGTGCACGCTCACTATCGTGTACTTAACAACATTAGTTCAAGTGCTTATTATTCTTTGGCTTCAGGCACAAAAGTGACGCAAGAAAACAAATATACAGTATGTGTTGTTGATACTTTGCAGATGATTATGGCCAGTCTGAGGATGACAGTCAGTCCGGTGATGGTGGACCTAATGATGACACAAGGCGAGATGCGGTCGAGGACGCCTCGCTGTCAGGAACGGCCGTCTTAGTGAAACCTCCTTCTCCAGAACCTGGCTCAAGCGGTGCGCTATAAAAGACGGCGCGCGATTCGTAACAGTCTCTCTCGATTATCGGTCGGCAACGGTGGAACATCGCTACCCTCGTTTGTACTTTTACATTTAGTCGGTATATTGTTATTTTGATAATTAATTTATATCATTTGCAGTAATTAGAGTTCGGATATCTTAATTTTTAATGATCATTTGTTGTGCTTTCTGTAATTAAACTTTGATTGTTTATTAAATATTTTAGAAAGTAATTGTGCGTTATTCTTTAAAAAAACTGTCCTCACTTCTGGTTTCTAAGAATATGTATAATTAGTCCAGATACAGCTTTATTGGTGGCTACATTTTTATTTACAGCGATTAATATTGAAAAAAAAAAAACTGAGTAAACAAACACAAAAGAACACTGAAAATTACGTCAATAAGTAAAACAAAACCTATAGAATCTTATCACCAATGCTTCCTACGGGTCAGTGTAAGTAAGCGAACGATAATATCATATAAGTAGGTAACAACAAATTGCGCCCCAAGCACGCGCCACTCTGCTGTCTCCGCCCACTTTCTTTACATGTCAATAACTGTGGCAGTTATAAATTTGCATCCGTTAAAGATCCGCATTAATTTGATGCGGATGCGGATGCGGATACAGATGTCTGAATTGATGCGAATAATCCGCATTTGCGGATGCGGATGTGAATATCTGTAATAGGGGTGTTATTTGCACGAAGATAAATTATTATTCAGTTTAGTTTAATAGGGTAACATGTACTTACATAAATCATCTCCACAGTCGTTACGAGTGCTTAGGAAGCTTCGTGGACGAATATAACGGTGGGTACGTGGAAACTGTCTATACGGTCGGTTCAAAGAAAAATCGTACAAATAATAACAAGAGGCTCTCTAATCCAACCCTCGATCTAATGAAGAAGTGGCGTGAGATGATTCTGCATTCTTTAGATGATGTGTGTACCGGAATCGGAAGCTCAATAGACAGATCTCGAAGTCTCTGAAACGCGACCTTCGCCACTTTGATACCGTAAGATATAGGATGCGATTTAGAGGAATAAGGGTTCTAAAATATTTGCACGGGATTTGTCTATCACAAAGCAAGCCAAAAGCAAAGCCAGCTCCCGAAACTGAAAACCGACGATGGCAGAGTAATATCCGCCATATAGGAGCTTCTAGGAGAGATTGAGGCATTTTATGGACAGTTATAGACGTCAATCACTAAATCCACTGCAAATCTAGCAAACGTCCCAAGAGCTAGATTGACTCGACATTATACCGAAGATATCCCGGACGAGATTAGGATGGCTCTGAAGCAACTGAAAAACAACAAGGAGTCGGGTGAGGACGGAATTACGGCCGAACTTCTGAAGGCGGGTAGAAAACTGGACCTTAAGGCCCTTCAGAAGCTATTTGATTCCGTCATACTCAAGGGAAAAACGCCGCAGGCATGGAGCAGAGGCGTGGTGGTACTCTTCTTCAAGAAGGGCGATATTGCCCTGCTTAAGAATTACAGCCCATCTCGCTTCTGGGCCATGTCTACAACCTGTTTTTCAGAGTCATCAAAACCGTCTCGCGCGCAGGTTCGACGACTTCCAGCCTCTCGAACAAGCCGGATTCCGAAAAGGCTTCAGCACCGTGGACCAAACACATACGCTGCGGCATGTTATACAGAAGACTGAGGAGCATAATCAACCTCTCTGTCTCTGTAGACTACGAAAAAGCCTTTGATTCGATTGAGACTGGCCTGTTGGTCTAGTGGTTAGTGACCCTGACTGCTATGCCGGAGGTCGTGGGTTCGATTCCCACCCAGGACAAATGTTTGTGTGATGAGCACGACCATTTGTTCTGTGTCTGGGTGTAATTTATCTATAATATGTATGTATTTAGAAATATATAAGTATGTTTATCAGTTGTCTAGTACCCATAACACAAGCTCTGCTTAGCTTGGGGCTAGACGGCGTTGTGTGACAGTTGTGGAATATTATTATTATTCCATTTATTTATTTTTTATCCATATCGTTTACATTTTTAAATATTTCTTTAAAAAACATATTAAAAAAAAACATTTAAAAATATAAAAAATAGTTGTCCGCCGGTGTCGGGAACAGGGTCCAAGCTACCGGTGGTTAGGGCTCCAGAGACAGGAACCTCCTCACAATGCGAGCCGTATTGAGGAGTACTGCCTTTTGTATCAGGCCCTTGATCCAACCGCGCAACGACAGCTTCGACAGATGGTCGTCGAAGCTTTTGGCTATAAGGCCATTGGCGGTCACAACAATCGGCACAATGATAGCCGAATCCACATTCCACATATCGACAACCTCGTGTGCTAAGTCGAGATATTTGATTTGTTTCTCTTTCGCAGCTTTCACGAGATTCTCGTCATGTGGAATGGTGACGTCGACTATCATTGCGCGGCGCGCTAATCGGTCTATCACCACTATATCCGGCTTATTGGCTACAATAGTCCGGTCAGTAATGATAGACCGATCCCAGTACAATGTGACATGGTCATTTTCGAGAACTGGGTCGGGCACATACCTGTAGTATGGTACCTCCGAATCCAATAGGTTATATTTCAAAGCAAGTTGCTGGTGAATAATCCTGGCTACTTGATTATGCCTGTGCAAGTACTCGCCGTTAGCCAGACGAGAACAACCAGAGATAATATGTCTGATGGACTCACCCGGACGATGGCATGCCCGACACACGTCAACCGTCCCGTCCTTCATAATATGTCTCCGGTAGTTGTTCGTTAAGATAACTTCGTCCATAATTGCACAGACAAAACCTTCAGTTTCTCCGAAGAGGTCGCTAAAACGTAACCAGGCCACGGACGCCGCGAAATCTACATCAGGCTCATGAAGAGCCCGATAAAAGCGCCCGTGGAGCTCCTTGCCTTTCCATACTTCCTTGCGGTCATCAGTAGTAAGTACCACAGGTTTGCGCCAGTTCTCTTTAGCCATGGATAACGGGGTGAGTCCCTTGTCCATTGCGACCACATCGCGGTGCATACCCACGTCGGTTTTGAGAAAATATTCTCTGAGGCTGCACACCTCACGGTTGTGTAGAGTCTTTGCGTTCAAAAAACCTCGACCTCCACACTTCCGCGGGATGTACAGTCTCATCACCGATGATCGTGGGTGATGCATCCGATTTGCGGTCAGCAATGTACGGACCCGTCTATCCAGAGCGTCTAGCTCGGTCTGAGTCCATTTGAGTATGCCGAAAGAGTACATTAAAACCGGCATGACCCAACCATTGAAGGCGCGCACCTTATTTCCACCTGACAGAAGGCTGTTTAGAACCTTCTTCAGGCGGCCAAAGAAACGCTCCTTCAATGTTTGTTTCATGTCAGCAACGTTAATGCCCAACGCTTCCGACATACCCAAATACTTATATGTTTCGGTCGAGGAGAGGGTTCTAAGGTGTATGGAATCCGAGAGTTGAATTCCCTCGGATTCCATAATCTCCCCTCGCTTTACATGCATGACTGCACATTTGTCCACACCAAATTCCATCCTAATGGCACTACTGAAAGTTTCAGTTACCTTCAGTAGTTCCATCAGTTGCATATTATTATTATTATTATAAGACTTGTGCTGTACTGCAGTTTCTCCAACGGTGCCAAATTGACTATCGGTACATCGAAGTGCTGAAGTGTTTGTACAAAAATGCCACCATGTCATTCCGACTACAAGACCAGATCTCAAAACCTATCCTTTTGCGGCGGGGCGTGAGGCAGGGAGACGTTATTTCTTCAAAACTTTTCCGGGCACCAATGGAAGATGTCTTCAAGTTTCTGGAATGAAGAGGGCTAGGCATTAATGTCAATGGCGAGTACATCACTTACCTTCGGTTTGCCGACGAGACTACGGAGGAGCTCAGTACAGTTGGTGACTTGGTGACCTTAGTAGAGTTTCCGAAAGAGTGGGACTTAAATTGAACATGGATAAAACCAAAGTCATGGTAAACAGCCACTCCTATCAAGCTCGGAAACTTTACACTCGATGTTATGGACGACTACGTTTACCTGGAACAGACGGTCCAATTGGGTAGGTCTTACTTCTAGAAAGAGATTAATCGTCGAATCTGACTTGGCTGGGCAGCGCTCGGGAAGCTGCGGTATCTTCTCGTCCAATATACCACAGTGTCACAAGACGAAAGTCTATGACCAGTGCATTTTGCCAGTGATGACATATGGCTCCGAAACGTGGTCGCTTACAATGTGCCTTATCAGAAGACTTAAAGTCACCCAAAGGGCAATGTAAAGGGCTATGCTTGAAGTTTTCTTGCGGGATTAAATCAGGAATGAGGATATCCGCAGGAGAACCAGAATCGCCAAACTTAAGTAGCAATGGACAGGGCACATTGCTCGCAGAACGGATGGCCGATGAAGCCGAAAGGTTCTGGAATGGCGACCACATATCGGCGGAAGACGTAGCGTTGGAAGGCCTTCTACAAGGTAGATCGATGACCTAGCAAGGGTTGCGGGAATCCGATGGATGCGAGACGCACAGGACAAACGACTGGAACTAGGAATGTGAAATTTTGCACAATGTATTGTAACTTCTTCTCTTCTTCGGTGAGCGATTTTAGAATACTCAACTTGTAAGGAGCTGTAAAGGTAGAATTTCGTTTGTATGCAAAATCGTATTTCTTGGATTTATTAAATGTACTTGAAACTTGGTACAGATTATTAGTTTTTCTAAACTACTCTCAAAGGACGGTTTAGAGTTTTATGAAAACATTCTGGTGAACGAAGTTGCTAGCAAAGTGCTAGCGAATGACATAAAATTAGATTACAAGTTTGTTGAAACATTACTGGTTTTAGAATTATTTTACCTACTTGCCTCCGGTGCAAACGTAGCTCACGCAATTATAGTCTGATGTTGTAAGTGTGTAATGAAACATAGAGAGAGGAATAGTTTGAAGCTTCCACGGTGGTTCCTACGTTTTGACTATTGTATTTGAAACATTTTACTCCACCGGATGCCTCATGTGCTCCTAATTGACTACGTCACAGTTTAGCTGACTTTACGTTTGTAAGCACTCTACGCGGGAACTTTCTAAACGCTTTATGTGCTCCTAATATTCAACAATTTTGTTGTGCTGACTTCGTGTTGAAAAGTACTCGAAGCACTTTCTCATTGAGTTATTAACACGTTCGGCCCTGCGCTGCTCTCGTGAGGCGCGCACATTATGACACAATATTTTCTCATCAAAAAAATGGACATGTAGGTATGTCCATTTTACACGAGTTTTTTTCACATTTTTTACGAGTATGTTATCTGGTTTTCCGCACAGACACATGGTCACCGGGCCATCCAGGAGACTGAGGGGTCTGTTTTGCTCCCGCACCCAGCTGTCCGCTGCTACCTAATGCTTGCTATGACCTGCCGTGACCTGTGTTATACTTAGTGTCGGTGGTATCCAACTTGTGACTTTTTAAAAATATTTTTAGGAAAAAATACATGGTGTTAAAATTATTGGAATCGATTCAGTTACTGATTCTGAACAAACTATATTCAGGTTTCGCATAAACTAAAAATAATGTTGTATAAATGGATATCTAAATAGGCACTTTATTCGTTGATAAATATTCTGCAGGCTTAGCCAAGTTAATAATCTACAATAATTAACTCTTGTAGAAAACTAATCAAATGTATGGGAATGACATCATCTCAACAGTAAGTGACAAGGTCAGAACAAACGAATAGAAAATTCGTATTCTAGCCAAGTTCACACCATTCAAAATGATAGAATGAAATGTTGTTTCTACAATGTTCATCGCAACATCGTGTAGTTTTATGGTATAAATGGTAGCCAAGTTACAATTTTACAGAACGAGCGATCGATTCAGGCGCGTCAACATGGCTACCAACTTATTGTTTCCTAACATCGCTTACGCGCCGCGACGTTACCGATTGAAGAAAAAGATTTGACATGAAACGGCCGTAACTTGGCTAGGCCTGCTGCTATACAAGCAGCTGTAGATATTTGATATTTGCAAGTGTTGCTGCAAGAAAGTTCACTTCATAGAATTTATTAAGCAAGCTTGGCTTTATGAGAAGTATTAAGTGCAAATAATTACATATTTTTATTAAATAAGGCTTAATTTGTCTTAAACATGGTATAATGGTGTTAGTCTTATTTAAATACAATGTCCACATGTTTAGCTACACAGAATATGTAACAAATGCATGCAAAAATTTTAGGTCAAAACAACAGTAAATAAGTCATTCAAATAAATAGATGGATATAATATTATAATTTTATGTCAAAGAAATCATTAATATCATAGATATGAGGTCCATTCAGCCATTTATACAGCTTGTTTTAAATGAATTTGCATTATTTATTCATTTAAATTCTTTCGGGATTTTGACAAGGCAGCTTTTGTACCATACTTGATGCCATTTAGGATTATCCTCTGTTTTACAAGTCTGTGGATTCCTTGGACGAGAGATTACTTCATAAGCTTTCTTGAACAATCCCTTATTACTATAGACAAAGTTACAGACTGCGTATATATGTAAAGTGCAGGAAGTGGTAACGTACCTAGCTTTTTAAAAAATGACTGACAGGATTCGTCAGGACGAAGTCCGCAAATGGCCCTGATGCACTTCTTTTGTGCAACGAATGCTCTGTCTTTATCCATACTGTTGCCCCAAATAACAAGCCCATAACTTAAAATTGATTCAATATATGCAAGGTTCCACTTATAAACAGAGTGCCTATTTCTCATGACAATTGCAATTAACCCAAACACTGCTAGGTTACATTGTTTCATTAGAAAGTTCCTGTGTCTACCTTCCACCTTCCGGCTCCATCACCTATCAGTTCGATAGTACCTTATAGCCAAAGTGCATCTCATGCCAATTCGAATAACCCCAAACATGGCTAAGATACATTGATTAATTAAGGAGTTCCTATACCTACCTTCCAACTCCATCATCAGATCAGTTCGATAGCACCTTATAGCCAAAGTGCATCTCATGACAATTCTAATAAGTCCAAACACGGCTAGGTTACATTGATTAATTACGGAGTTCCAGTGCCTACCTTCCGGCCCCATCATAATCATCAGATCACTTCGATGATATCATTTTCAACGTAACTATTCATTTATTTGTATTGTCATAGTCGCTTAACGACCTTCATTGTGATATCAATGTGAGTATGAAGTTCCGTTGACCATTTTTGGTCTTCTTCATCAGTTCCACTCCATAAAAAGTTACTTTTTGACTGTAAATGCTTAAGTTCTCGATAAAAATATCAAAATCACTATATAGTTGCCTATAATATTTGAGGAGTTCCCTCGATTCCTCATGAATCCCATCATGACAACTGAATTTTGAAAAAACGGGACCAATCTGGAAGCATAAACTATAAAAGGTAGAAAAATATTGCAAATCGGTCCATAAACGACGGAGTTCTAAGGTAAAAAACATTTTAAAAAAATATTTAAAAAATACATCCGAATTGAATAATCTCCTCCTTTTTTTGAAGTCGGTTAAAAAACTCCTCCGCATCGCTGTCGACTGGAAGTGTGCCCAAAACTCTGGCGGCATTACCACATTGTATGGTAATGCTTAATCTCGGACCGAGATAAAAGCCAGCCCTTGGATCACGCGAAGTGTCAACTAAGAGTTTGGATAGTTCTTTAAAAAGCATATGAGCACTCGGACCCCATGGCAAAAGAGTTTCAACCCCTAACGGCTCAAAAATATAACTGCCGACGAGGTTGTTATATTTCCGCCGCTTGAGGCTCTCTGCAGCCGCAGCGGCAGCATCAGCACAGCACTATGATCCAGGAAGATGGGATGGTGCAAGAATGTCGACACAGGTAGCGTCCCACACTAAAGGTCTACCCATTTTCCAATACTTGATTTTTGCAATGGTGGCAAGTAACTAATAAAGGCTCTTTATGGCCACTATTATTAATTGTTATATTTTTCGAAGCCATTGTCGTTTTTTTATGATCGTTTCAAAGTTCATTAAAATTATTACCAATTTCAAATATTTTTTCGAGTATGGTCGCCTTAATAATAATAATTATTGATACAGAATTACTGTTAGTATACCGTATTGCACTGTACTTAATATTATTGTTCTCGTATGTCGTCGTATACATATAGTATTTGCGTTGATTTTATTCACTTTTTTTGAGTTTTAAATTAATGTTCACTGAGTAACATGATTGAGTAAATGACGTCTTACCCCGTGTTCCGAATTGCGATAAAAGTGATTACATCGAATCCGACCAAATTTTATAGTCACAAAATATAAGGGCTATTGAGTAATAATTGTGACGTTACGCGTTGGTCGGATTCGCGATATTATGGCTTTTGACGCAATTCGGAACGTAGGGTTAGAATACACATTACACATTTGTCACTGAATGATCGTAGTTTTTATTATTTGTTTTCATTTATAACTGTTCAACATATTTAACAATAATAACTTTGTAAATTGTTCAAATAAATTTGGGATAACATTGTCACAGACGTTTTGCACTATACCGTCTTGTCAATTTTTTGGTTTTTTGTTATGCAACTGCCCCAGAAGAAAAATAAAAAAATAATGGTTTTCGAGATGCAATGGTATGAAAAAAATCATGTTTTATACTTAGTACATAGGTATTATTTTATTTTTTCAGGTAGAAAATCATCCAATGACTTCTCCCGGTCTAGAGTGGGGCGTGAGGGCGCGTCAGACTTGAACTAACCACAACTATGTTCCTTCTCTGCCTTTCGTTCCAGGACCCCGGGGTTCCCTTTCGGGTTACCCGTGGATCGTATATATTCATAGGTAGGTAGCGTATTTTTTTCATGTTCAATCATTAATTTCGAATTCATCGTATTTTGCAGTTATAAGAAAAATTAATGTTACATCATTTATTCGAATCGTATATTGAGAAAAAATCGTCTACATAGTTAATATAATCGCTTTATGTGAATGATCAAAGGTTTCTTTAGAAATGATGTTCGAGCTCGTTGGTAGCGTTCTGTGATCATGATAATAATATTTATTAAATATACTTTTCCTGAAAGTTTATTATGTGAGAAATTTCTATTGTGAAGTAATCCAATTTACTATTTTATCGTTTTTGAATAGTCTGTGTTCGGAGGGAAATCAGATCCTCATTTGAAGTTATTGGCGGGTTTGTAGTAGTGAAGTCCAGTGGCAATTTTAATTATTCACAAATTGTTTTCTAGTGAATATTGTGATGTAAAAAACAAAACTAAAATGAATTCCACCAACACTGCAGAGCGTGCTCGTCTACTGGCTCTGGCTACAGGCTCTACCGTCAACCAATATAGTTACTATGCTGAGTGACATCCCCTTCTGGATTGTTAAATGTCTCCGTCCGGGTGCTCCTAGTGGACCTTCACGTAGATGTCAATGCGGTGAAGCAGTCGACCGTCTCGGACACCATGGCTTATACTGCAGTACAAGTACTGGTCGGATAGCACCGCACGCCAGTATTCTTCGAGCTCTTAATATTATCACCGCCGAAGTGCCAGCTGTTTTAAAACCCAATGACTTCACACGTGACAATGGGAAGAGGCCAGAGGAGATAACAGACGATAGGATACATAAGGCCTTGGAAGTTAGAGGTGGGATAAAACATGTGTGGCTCTATCCCATTTTCTAAGTGCGCCGGGCTATGCTGGGGCGGCTGGTACAGGAGCAGAAAATGTCAAACGGCGTAAATATAATAAGTTTATTGGAAGTTATATGTTTGAACCGTTTGGGCTGGAAACACCAGGGCCATGGGTCCAAACACGCATCGAGTTGTTCGCGATATCAGCAAGCAGCTGTTCCACTCTTCGCGTGACCAGAGGACAAGAAAGCTGTGCTGTTCTTAGATCAACTTATCAGCATTGCTATCCAACGTGGCAATGCTGCCAGAGTTCTGGGCACTTTTCCCATTGACATCAATGTGGTTGAATCTTTTGATGCGTGAATGAGTTATTTTTCTGCCCGCTTGTACATATACTCATTATTAATTTCAGATTATATTTATAGCTATAATATTTATTAGTTTAGATGTTTATAAGTAGTAATATATACTATGTTTTTATTGATTAATAAATTTCAAATGAATTATATTATTTGTCGAAAGTTCTAAACGTAAACCACAAAACGTTTTTCTAATAATATTTATAAAACATTACGTTTTCTTTTAAGTATTTTCGGCTTTCATTCATTCAAGTGATCAAAGTGCGTTAACTCCCTTACAGGGTGTTAACTCCCCAAACTTCCATTGAAAAGGGAGAACCCACCACCGTGTTAAGTCTGGTCGTCCGGGCAACGGTTTCATCAATCAAGCTGTTAATTACACAGCAGTATATTTATGTTCTAATCACTAATATTATTTTGATACAAGTATGTAGCTACATATAATTTTCTAAACTAATAATTATTATAACTTAAGGTTACACTAGTCGACTCTCGACGAAATGTTGGGGGGGTATTACCCCACAGTTTGAGTTTGTTCACCCAAAATAAAATATGATATGGTTTTATCTTATTTTTAATTTTGTCTGTATGGAAACATAAAAACAAAAAAATTGACATTAAAAAGATATGAGCCAACAAAGTTTCTGTGTTTTGCTGATTTTAACGCAACTATAAGTGTAAAAAAGTAACAAAAATCGTAAAAAATCTTCAAAACGAAGTCGGTACCGATAAAGCTTTATTACCGGAGAGTTCTATATTATTTATTTGTATGCAGTGGTTTTTTCATAAAACTCGATTTTCCGAAGCGCTATTCTCAGATTTTACGCACCGTCTAATGTTGTTTCAGTTCAGAACGGTGTTTGTGTGCGTGAGAACAATAAATTGAACATATAGACCAGCGTCTAACTGCTCATATATATTTTTTTTTTTATTGGGTGGGAAAATCATCTTGTGTCAAATCCCGCTCTTGGGCGGAACGGGAGATAGTGTCAGACTTTTACTGACTAAAAACCCACTCCTGTTCCTTCGTTGCCTTCGTCCCAGGGCCCTGGGTTTCGTTTTCACACTACCCATGGCCCCAGTAGGCTTCGACCCTGCTGGGCCCCTACGATTTGTTGACATCTCCTTGAGGCGCGCGTGGAACAGTACGCGCCGTCGACGACTTGGGCTCGGTCCGGACAGTTACCGGATGGTCGGACGGCGAGCCATCCATTGCTCGCCGTCCGCAAGCCCGCGCCTACGGTGGCCGGAAATCGGGATCGGAATCCCGGCGGCGGTTAGGGCGTGAGGACAATTGCCTCACGCGATCGGCCGCCTCCTTTGCTAGCATTACTGCTTCGCAGAAGGAAGCGACTGCCTGCCACTCCTCTCCGCTCCGGACCATGGCCTGTACCAAGGCCCGGCGCGAGAGATCGCCGCCGCCGATCGCCTCCACGAGGACACGCTTTTGCTCTGCCTAAGCGGGGCACACCGCCACCGTGTGCTCCACCGTGCCCTCCGTGCGGTCCACGCAGTGGCGACACCCGGGCGTCGCTTCCGCCCGAATCCGGTGCAGGAACTTACCGAACTTACCGTGTTCGGTGAAAACCTGCGTCATGCGGAAAGTGAGGACGCCGCGAGGTCTTTCCAACCACACCTCAAAGAGGGGACTTATCGCCATAATTGTGGCGTGCCCAAACTGCTCATAATTCGATATTATCGATCGCATTTTGGCCTCACCCATCAGCGAGTTCGAGCCCACGACTAGTTCAGCCCTAAAAGGTAATAATATACTCGTATATAAACTAAAAATAGTAATATTTACAAACGGGTAAAAAAGAACTTAAAGGCATCAAAATATTCATCCACTTCGATGTGGAGCTTCGCTAGGAGAAGGCATGTAGCGATTCGGAAGGTGGTGTCACTTAGCATAGTAATCTAAACACTCGGAGAACCTTCATGCATGAATTCAAAAGCATAGCATAGCATAATCAGCATTTTAACGTCCCCACTGCTGGGACTCAGGCCTCCTCTCTTGGACAGTAATTGGGCCGTAATCCACCACGCGGACCCAGTGCGTGTTGGTGGATTGACATCCACAATCCGCACATTGAAAATTGAACATTTGAAGACATGTGATGATGTGACCATCATCGCATGTCTTCAAATTTTCTAGGACATGCCGGTTTTTTTGACGATGTTTTCCTCCACCGTTTTGAGGTCAGTGGTGATGAAATAAATTACATTCACCCTCACCATCAATGATTGTATCATTGTTTACCATCAGCTGGGATCGCAGTCAAGCACTGGTTTATATAAATTTTTAAAAAAAGGTAATGCGCCTGGCTAGGTTTGAACCCGCGACCTACAACTCGTAAGTCGGGGCCGTTACCACTTGGCCACCACCACTACAAAGGTTTTATTTAGCATTAACGTATAGATAGCCTTAAAAAAAATAGGTTATATCTATGATCTTTTTTGACGTGACAGTTGGCTTGTCAGAGAAATATGCAAATGGTGAGCGTATGTTAAATAAAATCCTTGATAGTGAGTTACAAAGTAAGTGTAAAGTTTAGTGTTTGTATGAACAGTGATTTAAAAATAATTTCGTGGGTGTTATTTGGTGTATAGTGTACATTTTTAGTTTTTCTTTTCGCTAGACAGTTATTAATCATGGTGTCACTTCTGAACAAAATTGTAAAGAATATTTTACAAGCCACAGAAATATTTGATGCCAGAGATATATTAGGGACTATTGACAATGTATTGAAAGTGGCTCTTGAACAAAAATGACAGATATTATTCGTGAAATCTATTTTTGCAGTGGAGAAGACGTGTTTAAAGATTTGAGTAAGTACAAAGTCCATTTAAATTATTGCAATTAAGACATTGTTTTCAGAAAGCGACATGGAGATTATCAACTGTTTAAATGTGGGGGAAGGACTTTTAGAAGGGAATGGAATATAAATGTGTACTTTTGAAGGAGGGTAAGTTCCCCCACTATTTCAAAAAGTTTCGGAAACGCATAGTTAGTATATTTTTTTAATTCTCATTTTATATTTCCGTATTTTCAAAAATCTGATTTATGGGTGGGTACAAAGAAGTTTCCGCCCCCTCCCCTATGTCGCCGCAGGACCGGTCAATGTTTATTTCTGGGTGGATTAAAAAAAACCGGGCAGGTGCGAGGACTCGCGCACTGAGGGTTTCGTACAAACTTGAAAGGTAAATTGTGGTTTACAATTTATGACGTATTAAAAAAAAGCTACTTACTAGATCTCGTTCAAACCAATTTTCGGTAGAAGTTTGCATGGTAATGTACATCATATATTTTTTAGTTTTATCATTGCTTTATGTCTCTCGCGTAAACAATTCAGTTGAGAAAAATAAAGAAAACCTCAATATCATTTTTGAAGACCTATTCATAGATACCCCACACGTATGGGTTTGATGAAAAAAAATATTTTGAGTTTCAGTTGTAAGTATGGCGAGCCCCCAAAATTTATTGTATTTTTTTTTTTTTGTGTCTGAAAATCTTAATGCGGTTCACAGAATACATCTACTTACCAAGTTTTAACAGTATAGTTCTTATAGTTTCGGAAAAAAGTGACTGTGACATACGGCCGGCTGACAGACAGACTTGACAAATCCTTAAGGTTCCGTTTTTTTGCCATTTGGCTACGGAACCCTAAAAACTAGCAATGAAGGGGATGGCAGGTTCTGTGTTCGCTCGCTTCACTCGCTTATTAGACCTCACCGTCCCAGTTTAACCTAACCTGACCTCGTCGGTGTGCTCTCAAAAGCGAGTACGTAGGTACTCGCTTTTGAAATATTGAAAGACACAACTCAAAAAAAAAAAAATGGCTGTCCACGATTTAGCGTTTCCTTGCTCCTTTAGCAGATCTATACCATCTGGATAAAAATAATAACTTTGTATTTTCACAAAATATTTTTTTATATACGTAGGACCTTTTTCGTACCCAATGACTTCTCCCGCTCTGGGCAGAGCGAGATGTCAGACTTTTAATGACTAAAACCACACTTGTATCCTTCAGTTGCCATTTGCTTTCTAGGACTTCGGGTTTCCTTTTCAAAAATTTCCCGTGGTCCTAGCTAGCGTGCATCGGCCCTGCTGGTCCCCTACGGTTTGCTGACATCTCTTTGAGGAGCGCGTGGATCGCTACGCGTTGTTGACAACTCGGCTCGGTCCGGTCAATTATTGGACAGCCAGACGGCGAGCTATCAATAGCTCGACGTCTGCAAGCCCGCGTCTACCGTGGCTAGTAGTCGGGGTCGGAGTCTTGGCGGCTGGCGCGTGAGGACGTTCCTTCCCTCACGCGTGCGGCCTTCTCCTTTGCTAGCATTATTGCTTCGCAGAAGGAGACGACCGCCGTTATGATGTTATGTACATACCTAGGACCTAAAAATATACCCAAAAAAAACCTCAAATCTCTGATTAATTGACCCTACCAAAATAACAAATTAACGTGAATAAAAAAAATTACGCAGCAACTTTTTAATTGCTAAATAAAAATGCATTATTTAAACTATCTAAAATAGAAAAACCTTCTGACAAAATTACGTCAGAAGCAATAAAATAGAGGATAATAGAGATGGTAAAAAAAAGCCGGAATCGATTGGGACTAAATAGGTATCAGTAGGTTCACTATAGTGCACAATTTACTCCACCGTAAGGGCAATGCCGAAATCATGAGGTACTTGTGATTTTAACCAGTTTTTACAAAAAACAATAAAAATTACTGATTAACAATAATAAAGGATTACTGTAAAAGTTATAACAATCAACTATGTAATCACAATGTCGAGCAGCAATATGTACAACTAGTTTAAAGTCCAATACAAGCATTATTAATATTATTTACCTATTAAATGTTTTACTTCAGTATTTAGTATTTCCACTGGGTTTTCAGATTATATCCTAGCAGATACACAAAATAATTAAAATAATGTTATTCGTATTTTTTTTTTTTTTGTGATGAGTAATAATTATAAACAAATGGTCTATAGTAAACAATAGTATAGTAATCCTGTCATTACAGTCGTTAGTATATTGCTGATATTGTAAAAACTGATAAAAATCACATGTAGCTCATGATTTTTTCATATACTTTGTCAGTCTATAGCTCTTATACCCCATTGATTTTGGCATTACGTTTTCGGTGGGGTAAATTGTGCAATATTATGAAACTACTGATACCCATTTAGTCCCAATCGATTCTGGGTTTTTGATCCATACATTATGCACCATCTCCATTATCAAAGTTTGATACTTTTTATCTCAGAAAGTAATTATATCCCATTAAAATATTGTGAGATAGTCGAAAATAATAAGTACATACATAGCACAAAAAAATGGGTCTACTGTGAAATCCGTAAATTATATAAAAGACGACCCAATGTGGGGTGGGGAATATAATTATAGTCTTGATACTTTAACCAACGCCTTAGGCTGCGTTCCCACAATTTTTTATCTAATTTAATATTAGGTAGTAGGTACAGGTACACAAAACATATAACTTCTATTGTAGCCCACAGCGCTGTTCACAGATTAGCTGTGGGAGTGGGATACATAAATAAAATCGGTAGGATGACTAATACTAAAATTAACTTAACCATCGGGCAAATCAAAAACCAATACAAGAGAAGTAATAAAACGAAGTTAAATGAGTGGAGAGAGAGAAAATCAAAATAAAATCATTTATGATAGCTCCTTAAGAATAAGCCTAAAAAGTACACGGTGAACATGCAAAAATATCTATATGTTCAAGTGTCATAATAGACATCGATTATTCTGTGAACAGGCGAACGCTAACCAGAGTTGGACTTGCAATTGCAAGGACCCCGTTTCGCTTATGGACTGTCCTAGGAACCACATAGCTTAACATATGATAAATCTATGCAGTTATATTTATTTCTCTAAGTATTGTTGTCTAATTTCAAGCGTCAGCAGCTTGTACTTGGTAACCTAATTTTTATACAGTAAGGGGCCATTAATTCACTACGTAACCCGGTTTTTACTAGTTTTTTACCCCCTCCCTCCCAAAATAAGAAAACATAAGAATACGCCGACACCTCCTCCCTCTGTTAAATATTTATTACGTAAAAATCTAAAGGAAAAAATAAATATGCGTTTGGTTGGATTTGATGTTTATTTTTAAAAGTAATAACTTTTACCCTCCTCCCCTTAACTCGTAATAAATGAATGGCCCCTAAATAATACCAATTAAATCTATAATGGTACGCAGAAATTTGTACTGAACACGCTCAATCATTTTCATTGTACTTCTTGTAGTGTGGACTCCAGACGGACACGGCATACTCCAGCTGAGAGCGCAATACAGGTAGATATATGAAGACGCCTTTTTAAAATCAGTTGTAGAATACATTGCAAATCCATATAGTTGATATGCTTTGTTGTCAATTTTCCCAATATGTAGATTTAGGCAAAGCTTCGAGATCACGAATAGAGTCCACTTTAAGCAGAGGGGCATCGTATGCAGTATCATCACACACGCATCTCACCATGTGGTAATGGTTAATTAGTTAAACGTCACGGTTTAGTCGTGACAATTTTTTATCGTTTTATGACTGTCGTGCTTGCCGTTTTCTACTGTCGTGACAATCTGTTTTCACCGCGAAAAACTCGTAGACGTTAGTTGATTGAGTTGTCCTATACATGTGAACACAAATATATAAGCCATGACACCTAAAACTACACGATTATCAGTCTGCCATCACGACAAAGTGGGAATGCGGCCTTAGAGTATATTATTACCATTACGACGCCTCAGGCTCTCTGGCGCCTATGTTCACACGGGTTTAACGTTTCTCGCAATTTTTGGAATCAACTTTTTTTTTCTGCAGTTATTTAATAATACCTACAAAGAAAAAAATAAGCATCGCTTTTGTAGGTACCTATTTTTTGGTTTCCTTTTTCTTGTCTTTTATATGATCAAGGATCACTACCTCTCTCTTGAAAGTCATTAATTACAAGTGCATAATATATAGAGAGCAATGGTGGCCGAGTGGTAACGGCCCCGACTTACGAGTTGTAGATCGCGGGTTCAAACCCAGTCAGGCGCATTACTTTGTGTAATTTATTTCATCACCACTGCTTTCAAAACGGTGAAGGAAAACATTGAGAGGATATGTCCTAGAACAAAAAATTCGAAGACATGTGACATTCACCAACCCGCACTTTGCCCGCGTGGTGGATTACGGCCCATTCCCTTTCCCTAACTAGAGAGGAGGCTTGAGTCCCAGCTGTGGGAACAACGTGTGTAAACGAATATTTGAATAAATAAACATGTTGATGAATGATCCAAATATTTTACCATAAGACTACTACCAAAAGTTTGGAAGCACAACTCCTTTTAAAACAAAATACGAGTATGAATATCGTCGACAATATGCGTTAAAAATTTGTACTTATTAAAATTAAATTTTATGATTTTTTACACTAAATCAAAAGTATTTACTATCCTATATTTACCAAGTTTTAATACATTCTTTTGATTTTGATGAATCACGTGTTTTTTTTATTATTCCCGCAGCTCTGGCAGGCATCGGCCCTATGATCCTTCAGTTTTGCTGAAGTCTCTTTGAAGCGTGCGTGGAACTCTACTTTGTTTGTCAAACATTTGCCTTGTGCAGTGATTGCTAGTTTTTGATAAAATTAGGTGCCATGACCGAATTCAGTCAGGTCAGTAAGTGCCAATGAGCTAGCGCCGTGTAAACTTTGATATCTGGCATACGGAACGATGCCACGTCATTTGGCATCGCGTCTTGCGACGGCGCCGGCTGGGTGTCACAGCCGACGGTCTTCGATTTTTTAACCCCCAACCAAAACGAAAGGCATTATAAGTTTGGCATGTGTAGATATCTGTGGATCTATATATCTGTGTTCTTTGGTGGCATTTTGTTTCGTAACGGATATTTAGAAGCATGCGGAAAAGGGTGTGCACCTTTTTAACCGACTTCAAAAAAGGAGGTTACCAATTCGGTTGTATTTTGTTTATGCTTGTTACTTCAGAACTCCGTCGTTTAAGGACCGATTTAAAAATATATTTTTTCCCTTAAAGGATATGCTTCCAGATTGGTCTCATTTTTTGCCAAAATCTAGTTTGCCCCCCTAGCGAAGTTACGACCGTTTCATTTCGATTCTCTTGCTTCGGTCGTCTCGAATAGGCGTCACTAAAAACACTAAA
Organism: Mythimna pallens; assembly: GCA_961205895.1. Classification (NCBI taxonomy): domain Eukaryota; kingdom Metazoa; phylum Arthropoda; class Insecta; order Lepidoptera; family Noctuidae; genus Mythimna; species Mythimna pallens. The sequence goes on from OY540824.1 coordinate 7,854,041, forward strand.
AGGATCAAAATAACTTTTATTTCGGAAGTCGGTGTTAAATAAAAAAACTAACAATATCGAGAAACACCGACTTTTGAAATTAATTTTGATCCTTAGTGTTTTTTTTTTGGTGAAGTTAGTTATTATTTTTTGTAATTTTTTTTTTATTTTGTATATTCTTTGTCGTCTATTCAATATTAATATATTAAGGGTTTTCTTAGTAAATTCATTATAAAATTACTTCCTGTTACCATAAACGCGATGATGTGTCAAGTCAATTCATTGAATTGAAAACAAATATCTCTTGCTTAGTACAGATCGAGCAATCAATAAGTTGAACTAATAACAGATACTCTTACGTATACGAGAGTTACGTGGCGTGGTGCAGCCGCTGCCAGCTTTTGTTTGTTAGAGATATGAAGTTCTGTCTGTGATTATCGATATTTTGCACAATTTTACACTGGGTAGGATTATGCGATATAAAATATAATGTTAATCACAAATATACTATTATAGACTCGTACCGCACAGTATGCGGCAACAAATCAGGCGGTGTCATCGCTCAACACACTGACTGCTCAGCATCCGGATGTGGACTTGTTCCACTCTAGTGTGCGATTGTTTTTGGAGAGGTGCAGAGAATGTTTTGGCGGTTGATTCGATTTTCATCAATTATATATTGCTAATATTATAATGTAAATGTAAATGATAATGATTATGATTATGATTATGATAATGATGACGATTTTTATTAATTGTGTTATTTTATGTTTTTTTTTCTATACATTGTTTTGTAAAATAATAATGACTCTCTGCACGTGTTGGTTTCGACTGTAAGTGCAGAGAGTACCTGAAATAAATAAATAAATATAACAGTTCCCCCACGCGTCTGTATTTCTGTCTGTTCGCGATAAACTCAAAAATTACTAAACGGATTTTCATGTGGTTGGGATTAATTTTTATGAGGAGAAAAAGTATTTATTAAAAAGAGCTAAAATTATTCTTCTTGTTGGTTTGTTCTTCCTCTACATAATTTCTGGTTTCCTACAAAAAAACAGTACAATAGGCTCTTCTCACATTGAATACAATTGCTTCCAAGCTATGAAGAAAGTTCGACGGCTCTTAGAATGGGCGGTTCCAACATTGAAGTTGCGGATGATTTTGACAAATTACGTTTTAAGTTTTAAATAAATATTTACATTTCACTGGGTAAATTGAATATCCGTTAAAACCCTGAAGTTTTACTTGTTTGTTTTGTTTTCCTAAATTCGAGAAGGTGATCTCCTTATAGTTGTAGTTTAGATTAACCAGCATCTTAAGTTACAATTAACTGGCCACTGAATAGCAGTTCCTTCCAAGCGTGCTCAATATAATTTTAGTTAGTTAATAATTTGATATTAACTAAATAAAATTTTTACACAATTTTAAAAAAAACAATCCAGAAGTAATGTTCGTGGTTTATTAGATTTATATGAAAGAATATAGTTTTAAAGTACATTGATTTTATTATAAGAACTGAACTGCTACTGTTTACTAGAACTATGAATAGTCTACGACTAGATCGTGATCGTGTCGTACAAAATCGAATTAGCTTTGATATTAACTGTTAATATTTTAATTTATGATTATGAATTAAGGTCAAACTTCGCTCTTATAAAGTTACTTTCCTGTTAAATTTCTCTTAACACAGAATTTATAAATTTTTTTCAATGTCAAGATAATTTTTAGAAAGGGTGTAGAGAGTCCTATCCTATGGAGGTGGTGTCTATCTCAGATGTGTGTGTAGATCACTCATGTACACTTCGTTCCTGTGTAAGCGCCAGCTATATTCTATGACACAGTGTTCCAAGTTTGACTAGTTTGAGCACATGGAATTAAAAGTCATCAAACATACAATACATCAAAGATTGTCTTGGTGAGATAGAAAAATTGCAACTCTGAATTTCATCGATATATTTTCTATGATTACTACTTAACATCACTAATTGTATATTTTGCATAAGTGAGTTTATTTGGACCCCGTAGATACAAATAGATGCTCCACCTTCTTTTCGAATGTTATCTATTATCGTGTTTGTTTGTGGTCAAGTCAGTATCTATCTTTGTGTCCGTGAGAAATATGAGTTTGTGTGTCGTTCTTATAGTTTTTGATTTTGTTTTAGTGAAATAAGTGAGCGTGGTTTAGGGACATTTGAACTCAAATAAATTTGTGCTTAAAACATATCTTTACTGTTTGTCATATCAGTGATATTTTTATTATTATTTCTGTTGCCGCTATAACAACGAATACTAAAAACAGAATAAAATAAATATTTAAGTGCGCTCTCATGCAACAAACGTGATTTTGATCCGTTTTTTCCTACCTACACCCCATATGCATACATATAAAACATATACATATTCATTTATACAACATATACATCTCAAATCATATTTTGAGACAACTTTTAGGATGTCAAAATACAAGTTTATATAACTTTATTTATCGCTGGGTATCTCAAATTCCGAGATACTGACCTAATTTTGACTAAGATGACTGAAGTCTTCTATTTTTATTGGTAAATCGGGTAACATGTGAGACATCTGGGGTTATCTCTGGATGAATATTTATAAGCGCTAAACCTGTCAGCTTTTGCACGCCTTAGCGAAAATTATGTCTCTGATATCGCACCGCGTAATGGAAGAGTTGCCAGGGGCAAAAATTGTTCTTATAATTTTGTAAATTTTTAGACGATTTTGACGTGTACAATTTGGGGGGGGGGGGCTATGTGCCTTTCGGTCCACGTCTGGAGTTGCTGAGCTCCGAATGGGGCCCTAAGAGAGCTAGTTGCTCAGTTGCAGTGAGGGTTATGCTCGGGAGCTGGACTTTTAAGCATGGAACACATGGATGCAATCTAGCTTCCCAACAGAAGTGACCTTGCTTGTTGCAATCCGTGTAGATAGTTAGCTAGATTACACCGGTGTGGCCAATGGTTAAGGCTATCGGTGATAAATGTCCGGATTATGTGCTCCCCATTAAACTTAATGAGAATGATAAAGTGTGAGTGTGCTCGTTTTAGTACTTTGGGTATTATATTACGTCACCGATGACCTTTATGACCAAGAGGATATTAAAAGTGAACGTAGGGCAGTCCGATGTAATATGTTAGCTCGCAGGTTTACACGTTGAGAAAACTAGTGGAATGCGACAGCGCCCTGCGGGTTCAGGATGTTAATAGGACTGCCCTCGTTTGGGGCCATTCAAGTATTACGTAAGCACTGCAGGAGGGGGGGGGGGGGGGTCTTTGCTTTGCTTATTATTTATGACATGGGGGATGGTCTAGCGTCAGCAGTATATTTTTTTTTAGTTTGTTAAAAGTCGATGTTCCAAAGTCGCAAGAAAATGAGTAGACACTACATACATCACTGAGCAGTAACATTCAATGTCACTGAAGATTTGTATCATGGACTGAAGCCTGTTAATTTGAATTAATATATCAAAATTTTAAATGAAGTTTGATTTTTCCTTTATTTCAAGCCTATTCCATAGTTCTGGACTTACAACTACTGCTCATAAATTAATATCGAAACCAACATATTGACAAATGCTTGTACCAATGTAATATATATAATACGTAAGCATGGGTGGGGGGGGGGGGGTGAGAGCTAACTTACTTTTGATGACAAGGGGGAGGGGGGAGTTAACATTTGTAAATGATCTGCTTACGTACAGACTGACAGACGCGTTTTATATAATTATATGTTTTGTAAATTGTATATAAAGATAAGGGGGATAGTAAATTTACTAACATAGGTATATGTTTTAACTAAACTTTTTTTATTTATTTTTTTTAGTCTGAGTTTCCGTAACCAGGGTAACATCACCCTTAAGAGATCAGCAATGCTTGGATTGCTCAGAGCGACACCTAGTTTAAAAACATATAACACTAAACTCTGTAGCGACATCTATCTTTTTGCTAGAGCAATTTGCACCAACTGAAAAACCTAAAGAAAAAAGTTTTTATTAAAACTTTAATTATGAACGTTCTCAGATAGTTATTGAGCCAATTGATCACTCATCGGATCTAATTGTGACATTTGCCGAAATCGTTTTTTTCGTGATTTTTTCAACCCCTGTGTTGTGTGTTGCGTTCTGGACAACTCACAGTTATTTCTTAGAACGTAAAGTTATATAGTAATGTCAGCTGGCCCAGGTCTCCTTTTGTGATGTTTCACGATATTTTGGAAGTTTATTGTCTTAAATTTAAAATCTTGCGTTAGTTATACGTAAAGATTTAGATCATGCTACTGCAGCAAACGATACGTAAGGTTCGAATTCCTCTAAATTCGTCGTGGATGCTTCTTAGCTAGGGGACTACTTCCCTCGCAAGTGCAAGGGATCTTCAAAGCGGGGTCATGAATTCAGAGGACATTGACCTCATCTGATGCAACTTTACTCACAGAAGAGTATCTACCTTTCTTATTCTTACTGACTGTTTAAAGTTCTATAGGAATGAACACGGATTTGAGATTTCGTCGTCGCGTCGTAAATTGTGCAGTAGCGGGAGCCACTTGACTTAGCGCGCTCAGCCAGAGCGAACGCTTTCGGCAATGATCGTTGAAGGAGAAGTGATGACTCTGATAACCCAGTGACTGTCGTACTATACTACTGTAGGGTGTTTAACACTAGGGCGCCCTCGCTGAACAATTTACCCTCAGAAAGTAACCGACACCGTTGTGGCTACACGCATTTATAGTTAAATAAGACAGGACAAAAACTTATCAAAAAAGTTACAAATGAGGTGTTGTGAAAAAGTTTTTTTTTTTGTGAGTTTTTTTTTCTAAATATTTATATTGCAGCCTACCCAGAATTAAATGAAATAGTAAAAGTGAATTAATTTGTTATTGTTTCGTTAAATTTAAAAAATAGTGCTTTTTTGGTGCAGCAGAATGTGAGTTCAAATAATATGGGTACGTGTTAATAATTATTATAATTTTATACTTATTTTTTCTGTATTGACACCAGTTTGTGTAGAATGCGACTGTACTAAAATACGACCGATATTAGAATTTAGAGGAAAGACTTAAATTAGTGCGCTTCAATGTAAATAAAAATAAAGTTAGTTTTAATTTTATAGATTTTTTATTCTATTTTTTTTTTTAATAATCTCTTGTAAAATATTATGTTTATCAAGAATCACTTAGGTACAAAAGTTGCATTACGTGTTTTTATATCAAATACAGAAACTTGTTTTTTTTTTAATTTTTTTTTTCTTAGCTCTTTGGTTGTAATGCCTAAATTGACTGTTCTTGAAATCCCATTGTATACTCCAAGTTATATGCTGTCCTAGTAAAGGTGCGGGATTAGACGTTGCGGGCTATTTCAGCGTTTTGCACTTTTCACTGTACGTACTATTGACTAGCTGACCGGACCAATAAAGTCGTCTTGACCAATTTTTGTTTTCCCAAGAAACTTAGAGTTTATAAAGTACTTTATTAAAAATATGTAAAAAATATTTAATATTGTCAAAATTTTTCAAATCGACATCTACAAGCACAACTAAAATTGAACTATAATATTTAAAAATAATATAACACAACAAGTGAAAAAATATATAAAAAAGAAATCGATTAAGAAATGGTTAAAAACACTGGCTTCGTTTTGTTATAGCGTGCTATAAAGCAGGTACTGATATAAGTTATATTAATAAAAAAACTTTTTCCCTTATGATAATACTAATCCCCCTCACTTGGATTACATTATAACCCTCCCTTAAGTTAGGAAAAATCGATACCTTACACAGAACAGAGGGTGAAACACACGCTGTAAGGCCCTGAAATTCAGCGAGTATAATATCCACTTCTGTGAAATTCATGATATCCTGGTGCTGATGCTGACGTAGACATTGCGGTCCCGAGCAGGTTGACAAAAGCTAAAAAATCAATAAAAAATAATTGATATTTAATAAAATATATTTAGAGTAGAACAATTTGCTGAAACCTCTAAAAAAGTAAAAAATATAAGTATATTTTTCAATGAGTTGGTCGTAAATGGACTGTAACTGTAATTTTTTTAATAATCCAAAAAATAAAATAATTGAATAAATATCTATTACAAATGTTCGTGACATGATTTCACAAGAAATAAATTAATGAAATATAATTTAAAAAATGATCTAAAGTTGAGTCATATTCTGCTGATGAGCTACGTTTAGCTGGTCTAAGAATGACTAAACTGTTAGGTCGCCTTCAAATTAGCCGCAAAGTGTCGCACTGTGGCAGCGCAGCTACATTCCTACCGCCGCTCTAGAACCGCTAGGTTCGATTATCATAGCGTTGTACATTTAGTTTTAGGCGTGGAAAAAGTGTGTCATCTTTGCGATTGGAACATTTGCATCTGAATCACTGAAATGTACCGAAACAGTGATATGTATCATTTGGAACATTTGAAACATCGGCTCAAAAGATACAATCGGAACATTTGAAACATCGGCTCACAAGTTACAAACCGGCGGCGAAGTGACAAGAACTCTTAACTGTCGAAGTCAAACAATTTTTGTCTTAAAAATGTTACGATGTAATACACTAAAAGTTTTTTTTTAAATTGAATTTTGTTTTGAGAATAATTTAAAGGAGATGTTTTTAGTTCAGATCATTAATTATATTTACACTATTTTCATAATAATTTGAATTTTAAAAAGAGTGTTTCAGTGTTCCAATTGTTCCAAATGATGCATTTAAAACATTACTGCTGTTCCAATCTTTCGGAACACTAAAATTTTTCGAAACAGTCAGTCGGTTTAGTAAAGAGTTATACAGGCCTATTTAGTTTCACGATGGACTCTGACGATAAAACACAGCCGTCAGTGTTATTATAATAACGAAAAAAGATTTCTCAAAAATTAAAAAAACGTTTTACAAAAAAAATAAACACAACCGAATTCAATGTAAAAAAAAAACACTAAGAAGTGCAAAATAACTTTAATTTCGGAAGTCGGTGTTTCTATAATAGTTTTGTCTCTTCATTATTTAACACCGACTTCCAAAATTAAAGTTATTTTGTACTTTTCAGGGTTTTTTGGAACGAAGTTCCTTATCGCGCGTTGTGAAAGGGGGCTAGACGGAAAAAATTCTTACGAAAAGTTGTCACGACACTTTCTTACGAAAAGTTGTCACGACACTTTTTGCTATAGTAAGCTATTGTAAGCTGTGCGGCGTCGCATGTTTCTCTGTCTGTCTCTCTCTCTCTCTTATCCTCTGGGCTGTGGCCGCCATTTTTTTCGAGTTGAAGTTTTCGAGGGTGCTTAAACCGACAGTGAGGTCAAAATGTAAATCCAAGATGGCGGCTATGAAAGTTTTTAAATTTTTTGACATGGGTGTCGTTTTCGTGGTTTTCGAGGGTGTTAAAGCCGATAATGAGATCAAAATGTAAATCCAAGATGGCGGCTATGATGAACGTTTTAAATTTTTTGACATGGGTGTCGTATTTATGGTTTTCGAGGGTGTTAAAGCCGATAATGAGATCAAAATGTAAATCCAAGGTGGCGGCTATGATGAACGTTTTAAAATTTTTTGACATGTCAAAAAGTTGTCACGACACTTTTTTTTGTTTACTAAATATTTATATCAATTGATTCAAAGATTGAGTCAAAGATTGATTGATTGATGGATGGATTGAAAGATTGTTTTATTGATTGATGGATTAAAAGATTGATAGATTGTTAGATTGATAGATTGATAGATTGATAGATTGATAGATTGATAGATTGATAGATTGATAGATTGATAGATTGATAGATTGATAGATTGATAGATTGATAGATTGATAGATTGATAGATTGATAGATTGATAGATTGATAGATTGATAGATTGATAGATTGATAGATTGATAGATTGATAGATTGATAGATTGATAGATTGATAGATTGATAGATTGATAGATTGATAGATTGATAGATTGATAGATTGATAGATTGATAGATTGATAGATTGATAGATTGATAGATTGATAGATATGTTGATGGATTGATTGATTGATATATTGATTGATGGGTTGATGATAGATTGATAGGTAGATGGATAAGTCGATAGATTGATAGATTGATTGATAAGTTGATGGATAGATTGATTTATTCAAAGATTGAATGAAAGATTGATCGATTGATTGATTCAAAGATTCCAAAGATTTTAATGAAATGGTTGAGAAATTAGTTTTAGTAATCGAATCAGAGGAACTTCGTTCCATCCGGGTGTCCCTTGACACCTCTCAAGTTTTTTTATTTTGAAGTCGGTTATATTTTTTTGGGGTTTTTTTTTTAGTTTACACTTTTTAGTTATAGTACCACCACTAAAAAGTACCCCTCAGCCAAATTTAAATACCTTATAGCCAGAATGCATTTCATGACAATTCTAATAATCCCAAACACGGTTAGATTACATTAATTTATTACAGAGTTCCGGTGCCTAACTTCAGGCTTCATCATCAGATCAGTTCGATATATTACCCCTCTACTTTCAGTCAGTCATCGACTACACTTATAAACAAAGCAATTTTACTTGTTAAGACGGTTCTGCTGTGATGCTATGAGAAATTTTGTTCCATATTTTCGAAGTTCATGATCAGATCATTACAATATTTCTATGGGACCAATTCGGAAGCATAACCATTACATCGAAAAAAAAAATTTCAAAATCGGTCCACAATTCACCGAGAAGTCGTTGAATATACATAAAAACAAAACAGCATACATTCAACCGAACATATTATACTCCTCCTTTTTGAAGTCGGTTAAAACTAATCAAATGTATGGGAATGACATCATCTCAACGTTAAGTCACGTGGTCAGAACAAACGAATAGAAAATTCGTAGCCAAGTTCACTTCGTTCAAAATGATAGAATGAATTGTTATCGTTTCTACAATGTTCAGCGCTACATCCTTTGTTGTTGTAGAACGAGCGGCCGACTCAGGCGCGTCAACATGGCTACCAATTTATCGTTTTCTACAATTGCTGACACCGAGGAGTTACCGATTGGAGAACGGAATTCGACATTCGACACGAAACGATTGTAAACTTGCTTCCCTGTGGCTAGGGGGACTGATGCGTGCCTGCAGCGCGGGTGTAGCGCAGTAGATGCGCGTTTTTTATATATATGGAATAACAAAGCAATGCGGCGGCAGCGATTCAGGCGTGCTGCCACCGCGCGGCACTTTGCTGCTAATTTGAAGGTGCCCTTAGATCTAAAACCAAAATGGTAAAGTCTCGTGTCAGTATTTCAATTCTATAGTTTTCTGCCTTTTCAATGTTGATAGGCTCGCGTTGGACCACTATCTTACCTGATAGTAAGCCATGACTTGGTCGACAATTTTACATAAAGTATTCCTTACCTACCTTTTGTTACAGTTTTAAAAAGTATCACAAAAAGAACTGGATGTAACAAAGTCCCAGCTTTTGGAGCTTGTCATGATACGTGAATAACAACGAACTGGGGGGCATTACGATGATGATTGAAATATTAAAATAAAATTATTAAAATGTTAAGCGAACGAGCGAGAAAGAGGGATGGAGCTAAATACCCTATAAAGCTCCATCCCTATAACAGTTTAGTTTAGGTCGTAAAATGTATCGCGTTTAGAGCTCGTGGTAGGGGCCGTGAGCATCAATAGAAATGTATTCTAACTGATTATGCTGGCTTGGACTAGGAACGTATAACGTAACAGAAACAGTCAAGGTTACGTCACGTTGCCAAGGTCGTTTGCATTGCCTGAAATTATCCTGTTTGTACCTAAATACGGTTCCACGAACACTTCTAAACCCTCATGCACATTGTACTACTAAGTAATTAAAGCACGTTTCTACTAACGTCAAGCGAAGTAAAGTCTGGTAAGATAATGTGTAACGAAACCAGTTTCTTAAACCACCACACCCGTTTCACCGTTTGTTTGTTAGTAAGCAACTCTGAAACAAAGGAAAAGCCCATTTTCCCTATACCTCTGGGCCCTCATGTTACTCATTAAATTGGTTTTATTTTATAGAGAAATACATCAGGTGTAACCTCACTTAATTACAATAAAATTAACAATTATATTTCTGAGATATTTTAATTTGAATTTGTAGCTAAGTTAGGTTAGAAAATGCATTAAGTGACAAGCAATGGTACAATTAAAGATAATTCTTATTTAGCTGAGTTGGAAATAAAAAAAACTAGTTACAGGCATTTTGTTGTACGTATGATTACACCGCAACCTCATATTTTTCGTAGTATCAAATACAAATATTGCAATAGAACACATTCACCGGCGCAAACACAACAAAATGACGTTCACGTTTAATGTCATTGTTTGACAAATGGTGACATGTATTATAAAACCTGACACAATGTCTTTTTAGCCACATATCCATACTTAACCAGTGAGAGTGGTTAATAAATGAATAAAATGCATTTTTTTATTTCAGTTTTCAAATAGTAAATTGGAATTTTTTTTCGTGTTTAAGTTTTATGGTAAAATAATAATAATTTTGCTTATAAACAATTGACTGTAATGCGTAGGCCCAGATGTGGGCATTCTCCTTTATAAGTTTTAAATCAATGTTTTCAAAATTGGTTTCTAGGCAACAGTAAGAGTCATCGAAACTTAAACCGGCTGTCTATTACGCGGACGCCTATCGTAGCTTCATAGACATGTATTCGGCCTTTTTAAACCGACTTCAAAAAAGGAGGAGGTTCTCAATTCGGTTGTATTTTTTTAATAATTTCTTTTTCTTCGTCGTTTATGGACCAATTTGCAAATTTTTCTTCCCTTAATAGGATTTGCTTCCAGATTGGTCCCGTTTTTTTTTCAAAATTCTGTTCTGATGATAGGAGCCATGAGGAATCGAGGAAACTCCTCAAATATTATAGGCACACAAACATTTGATTAAATGGAACTGGTGAAGAAGACCAGAAATGGCCAACGGAACTTCACACTCACATAGATATCACAATGAAGATAGTTAAGCAACTATGACAATAGAAATAAATAAATGGTTCTGAATAGTTATGTTGAAAATGGTATCATTGAAGTGACCTGATGATGATGATGATGATGATGAAGCCGGAAGATAGGCACCGGAACTCCGTAATAAACCAATGTATTCCAGCCGTCTTTGGGCTTATTAGAATTGTCGTAAGATGCACTTTGGCTATAAGCTAGGTTTGGTTATCGAACTGTCCTGATGATAGAGACACGAAAAATTTATTAGAAAACAATGTATCAACTAATAGATGACACAATGGAATTGTCATGAGAAATAGGTACTCTGGCTATAAGTGTATCACAATATTCACAACTAAAAAGTACAAAATAAAAAACTTTTTACAAAAAAAAAAATAACTGACTTTACTACAAAAAAAAAGAATTAAGATCAAAATAACTTTAATTTCGAAAGTCGGTGTTAAATAACAATACCAGAAACACCAACTTCCGAAATTGAAGTTACTTTGATCGTTTGTTTTTTTTTATTACTGAAGTTGTTTTTTTTTTGTAAATTGTTTTTTTATTTGCTGCTACGACATGTCGTCACGACTTTGCCTCTTTGTCGACAGAGTTTCATAGTTTTATATATAAGCTTCAAGCAGGCGTACAGCAAGCGTATAATGACGAATACGCGTCTTTGCAGCTACGCGTCCGTGAATGGCGGCCTTAGGCTTTGCCTAGGTTTAGTATTAAAAAAAAAATGTTGCTTAATTTCTAATCGGTTTTACCAAGTATTTGGGAAAACTTACCTGGATACTTACCAAGGTAAGAGTACTACCGTATTTAAAACAACGAGATACAGTGCCTTAATAGCTTTTTTTTCCAGATTACAGTTGCTGCGAGGCTTGGTCTCATTGTGCCGAACACAGTAAATAACACTTTGCTGAAATATCTTGCGCAACAGCTGCACAGGAAACTCATCTCTAAAAACTCAGGTATGTGATTCTATTTCCCATGAATTTATAAATAGATCAACAGAAATATAGCATTACTTGGAAAAGTCTACTAATAATACAAGCCAATCTCTCTATTCAAACCATTACTTAATGAAACTTTGTCGACGGCCTAAGCAATAAGTCGGAAATAAATAGAAGAACTCCAAATTTTACAGGAGAAAAGATATACTGTTTTTATCGAATATCTTTTTGATTTCGAATACGATTTTTTCTTTGGTCACTACAATTTGTCTGACTAATGAAATATGATTTTGTAATAGTTACCATAATGATATATTTAAAAATCAGAATTGTAAAAAAAAGTAAAGTTTATTTACTTCTTGTGGAGCTTTAAAGCGTCTGACAGAAGTTTTGGTCCATGTAAAGTGTCTGACACTTATGCTACTACTTTAAAATAATATTCTACAAAACATGTACAAAAATCTGCCATAAAAAATTAAGTAACTCTTTATTTTTAGTTCCCTTTCTCACCTGGTACCTGCTCAGGGGCCCCAAGGATGAGCTCCACTAGCACACAGATATTCAAAGCACATGAGATTCTACTGAGGACCTAAGGTTTCATACATGTGAAAATAAGTTATGTCAGACAGCTCTGGTATCTTGTCAATTATTTACGCTAATAATTATCCGGTAAACGCTACTTGCCAAAATTAAATGTAAAATATTTATTTGTGCAGACCTGTGACTGTATTTTTGTCTATATGATTTTTTTTTGTAAATTTTCCAACAATTAAAATGTGTATCATGATATCCTTGTAAATTATCATAAGAATAATTCAGGAAAAAATCGTAAGGTGTATTCTAAACCACACATGTCAAATTTGCCATAACAGCAAAAAGTCCATAATAGTACATTGCCGACTTATTGTTTGGGGGCGGCGTTGTATGTTTTGTTAAAATGTTATAAAAAGAATTGTAAATTTAGAGAAACAGTGACCCTTTAACAAAAAGGAAAGGACAGCTCCTACTAGCGTTATCCTGTAGCTACAATGGCAAGGTATCGGCGCTTGTGACCCCACCACATCTATCCACCCTATTCAGTGTGTACTCACCCTATCGACCCACTTACGGGGACATAGCGCGCTGCGGCGTGCGTTGCGTCACGTAGAATACTCGTACAAAAGTCGATCTTTTAAGCCCGCTTTTCACTATGGGATGTAATATGTATTATATCTTGAGCTATATATTTTACATCCCGCGATTGCTGTACACACTGTAAGATTATTTATTTCGGGACAGTTCAGCTTCGGTCATCACTGTGTCATCACGTCCTTTATCGATGTGGTTGATATCTGAAATGGATTCCTGCGATAGTTCATCGGACGACGACGATGCTGTATTCGATTTACATGTATCATTGTTAAGAAAAAAAAAATAGTAAACTTCGATTCTGGATATCGAATCATATTAAACTAAGAGGAGATTATGATGAATTTCCTAATATTTTCTATAAAATATTCCATAATTTAATGTGTAGGTTTTTTTTTGGTGGGAAAATCATCTAAGGATTGCGTACAAATACCTATAGTTAATATCTATGGTCAACATAAAAACAAAAATTCAAAACACGTGATTAGATGAGACATATACTTAAGTACTGCAATATTACAGAAAATGCAAAAGACAAAGAAACCAATAAATACCTAATTTCGAAAAAACAATAAAGTACCTTTATTATAAAGTTTATTTGAACTTATAATTCCAAGTCAATCCAAAGATATAACACTTCAAAGCAACCCGTTTTAAAACACGGCAATTTTATAGGTAAAGACGTATTATGTCACATCGTGTAAAGCCGGCTTTAGTCTCTGGTTAATAACTACGCTATGAATTTTAATATAGGCCTTACGATGATTTAGAACTTGTATTCCGGAAGGGGATAATATTAGGTTGATTTTTAAATAGTCTGATAACTTTATCTGTCGTATTAAAATGTTGGTCAAGGGAGTAGCTACATTTATTTAGCTCCATTGGCGTTTCGCTGGACGATTTTGGCCTTGACCTTTACAGAACACGAGTGTAAAGTCACGCAAAGCTCCGTTGAAAAGGGAGGATCCTCTGACCAGACAGGTGTTCGGTTTGGTCCTGGCAGTTACGCTATAGTTGATTTTGGGTTATTGTATAAGTACTAATCGCACGGAGAACTCGTAACACTGCGATTTAGTATTTTGGATTTTTAGTTCCTATGCGAAGTCATAGATCGCTACAAATTACGCGTATAGGGTTGCTAGGTCTTTAAACCGAGAAGCAGGTCAGCCAATTTAGTTGGACATTTGAGTAAAATGGCCGACAATTCAATCTTGACGTTTTTATTATTGACTATAATAAATATATATTTAAATTCTAATGAAACAACAATAAAACTGGTTGCTATAATTGCTAGTCCGCTCCGCTAACGCTAGCGATACAAGAGTAAAGTAGATAAGTCATGACAAATCTAAAAAAAAAATGTTTAATTTAAAAAGCCTAACAAAAGCCGGACAGGCCGGGCTCCGCCTAATTTGGCCGGACATGTAACTAAAAAGCCTGACTCTATCCAGTTTTATCCGGACGCCTAACTACGCAAGCCGTGTACAGCCTCCTAAGACTGAAGGCCGTCATTGTGGGCGTGGTGGAACAGAGCCCTGTTGTTAGCATGCGCAAGATAAAATCATTTGCTCTCATTTTGAGCAAAAGCTGAGTTAGCGCGGAAAACTAAACGGCTGTATACGCATTTTCATACAAAACTGATATTTTGTATGGCCAAAAGTTGAATTGAGCAGAATAAAATGTAGTTAGTCCGTAATTAGAGACAAAGGGAGAGCGGTTTAATGAATGAATAAGTTTTTTATTTATAAAATATGTATACGAAAACTGGTACATTTGTTGTTTAAATACATTATGATACAAGTGTGTAATTTTATTGATTGCCGTAATATGTGTAAGCCAAGAACGGTAATCATTAATTACTCACGTGTATCATACGACATTTTTCAATACACTTGTGAAGAAAACAATAGTAAATGTAATACATTTTTTGTGACATGGCGGTAAAAATCTGTTTTCTTATGCGTGCGCATCATTTTTTTATTTACCCCTAGGGAAGGCTAAGGTATATTGATCATATTGCCTAGTCTTACGTTTATGTTTTCTTGTGCGAAAAGCTTTTACGATAATGTCTTTCGTAGTGGCAATAGAAAACGGATGTAACGTTTTCTAAAATTTTGTAGTATTTAATTTTATTTATTTAATATAGCCACTGAACTTCACTCGAAAAAATCACGCCAAAAACCGGGAGCATCTTGAGTTGGCGGCCACAAAGACAAAAAAAACAAATTTTATTGTGTGATTTATTTATTTGTTTCTTAATAAATAAATCATGTTGAGAGACAAAATTACAAGAAATTTGTAAGTAAGACACTTATTTATACTATTGAACACGATAACCTAATGTGAAATCTTTTCGTATTCAAAATTTGTTTTGAGAACAAAGAGGTTGAACAAAAAGGTTTTAACTACATTTTCGCACTAGTGCGTAATGGTAATCAAAATGTCACAGTTTGGTAACAATATACCAATGTGCAGTGCAATAAGAGTCACTTTCTGAGCCAGTGTATTGAAAAAGTTATTAAAATTCTGTGAGGGAGGTTGACCCCTCGAGGTCGATCGCGGGAAGTGGTGGCTCGATCAGGGGCCTCACCAAGCTGTTAAATTATCTCTCCTTTGAGCGAGAAAGAGGGATCGCCATCCCTTTAACAGTTCAGTTTAGGTCGTAAAATAGATCGCATTAAAGCTCGTGGCAGTAATCCTGATCATGTTTGTGGGGCTTTGGCCTGAGATCGACATTATTACCATGATATAAGACATAACCAAGATTTTTATAACTCATGGAGTTTCTTGCACGTTCTTTTTTATAACGATTTACGCTTTTGAACTTGCAACTTAGCTTCACTTTTTTTTGACTGACCGACATTTTGACAATTCAAGAGTGCCTGTGTCTATTTAAAATAAAGTTTCTAATTCTGACTGAGAGGTTTGGAGGGAGAAAGGGGAGGCCTTAGCCCAGCAGTGGGACACAAAATAGGCTTAAAAATATAGAGAAACTAAATAAATATGAAATGACAAAATATAGAGAGGCTAAATAAATATGAAATAATAAAATATAGAGCGGCTAAATAAATATGAAATGACAAAATATAGAGAAACTAAATAAATATGAAATGACAAAATATAGAGAGGCTAAATAAATATGAAATGACAAAATATAGAGAGGCTAAATAAATATGAAATGACAAAATATAGAGAAACTAAATAAATATGAAATGACAAAATATAGAGCGGCTAAATAAATATGAAATGACAAAATATAGAGAAACTAAATAAATATGAGATGACAAAATATAGAGAAACTGAATAAATATGAAATGACAAAATACATTATAAAAGGGCTTGGGGACTTACGTGAGGCCTGTGCCCAGCTTTAGGCAGTTTTAAAAGTGGTCTACATGGGCACTTATAAATAAATCCTATTTGAAATAAATAATTTTGAGTTTGAGTAACAGCCAAACAGAAATAATGTTACGACATAATTAAAATCAATTAATACTGAAAGGAAGTTCAAACAATTCTTTGAGACGGGAAGATTTTGAAACAATAGTAATCAAAGTAACTTTGTAAAAGTTTTAATTGTAATTCAAAAGGCCGACCTTTCTCTATGTTTATCTCTGTCACACATTCCCGGTGATAGGGAGGCCCTCTAGTACCTCCTAAACAAATCGATAATATTCCGGGGGTTACGTCACTTGCAGAGGCCTTTACTGCGGTTTCGGCGCGAATGTGCGTACGGCTTTGAGCTCTTCAATAATTATATTTATTTTTTTAATAGTTATAAATTACATTTAAACACTACAGTGAATCGTCAATAACCTACATTATAATATAATTTACATCTATACATAAAATAAATCTAGCATCACGTAAAATGCTCGAAATAGATAGATAACTTTTATACATTAAAATTGTATACATTTAAATCTAATAATAACGTAATTAAAACTAACTTACAAAATAAAAATAAAAGCCCTAAAGTACTAAAAAAAAAGCAATCTAAAGTACGGCGTCGAAAAACTCCTCCACATCGCTGTCGACTGGTAATGTACCCAAAAGACTGGCGGCATTGCCACGCTGAATGGCAATGCTTATCCTTTGTATATAATATTATAAAGTGACAAAAAACAGTTAATTACAAAAAAAAATAAAAATTAAGAGAGATCCCCGGGGCCCTGGGAAATATGGCAAAGAAGGAACAGGAGTGGGTTTTTAGTCACTAAAAGTCTGACACTATTTCCCGTTCCGTCCAAGAGCGGGGGATGTCATTAGATGATTCCACCCGAAAAAAAAGACTGTTTCATCGCAATCGGTTGACTATATCAGGCGGTATGAAGGTCGCCGGATCAGCTGGTTAATAATAATTATATGATATTAATATTAATAATATTATACATGCATGCATTGTACGAGATTTTTTTTTGGGTGGGATATTTAAAAACTTCTCTCGCTCTAGGGAAGAGCAGGGGGGTGTGTCAGGCTTTAACTGACTAAAAGCCACCTGTGTCCTTCAGTTGCCCTTTGCGTTCTATTAGCACGGTATCTCTTTCGGAAGTTCATGCACGCAGGTGCTCGGGGGCTCGAGCACCCATGAGAAATAAACAGTGGGAGCCGAGCACCCCTGAGAATAGACATCAAGAAACAGATCAGTAATCGTCTATATTTTAAAAATAATACTGGACGATGATATTCTGATATGAACGTCCAGTATTATTTTTAAAATATTCTATTTTCGAACTATATATTCCTTTAACAACGTCCAGCATTATTTAAAAAATATTCTAATTTCTAGCAGCTTCGGCCGCGTGAATGTAGCTTTCTTCAAATAGACGTAGGATTCCCGTTTCATCCTCTTTGGCGCTGTATTTTGACAAAATCCTAAGGAACGATTTTGTCAAATTCATGTTCTTTGTAAATTTCATGCAAAAGAACCTCTGTGCAAAATTTCAGTTTTAAGTCTAAAGGTTTGGGGGCTGGGCGCTAGTGAGTCAATTGGGTGAGTCAGGACTTTGCATTTTACATATACCTACATTTTATATAATCCTACAGATTTAAAGTTGCTCCAAGTTATTGTAATAGGGTAACACATTCATTTTTGAAAAGTGTCTCAATTAGATTCTATAGTGCTAATAAACCACTAAAAAAAACAAAATTTTTATTCAGTCGCTAAGTACCCTAAACATGCATTTAAACATTTTCAATTTACATTTTCAAATTCCGAGTGTTTTTGGCGAAAATGTAGAAAGCAGTGGACGCCATATTTACTCTGCGGTCGTGACGTCAGATGGCTGTGTAAACAAATGCGCTCAGTATGGCCGACCAGTGACAGTTGACAGCTGACAGCTGTCACTTTATTTTACACAGCCAAATGACGTAATACTATGGAAGCTACTATTTCAAGGTGATAAAAAACAGATAATAAAAACAGAAAACTTTGAATTGAATTCTAAAATTTATTTTGTTATTTTATGAACTAAAACCAACACTTACCGACTGCTTTTTACCTAAGCTATCTTAATAATATATTTTTAGATTTTTTCTCATATAGAGTAAAATACCCTATTATAGATATACTGTAATTTATGTTCAACTAAACGAAAAGTTTTCAATAATAAACGTAAAACAACTTTAAACTTAATTATCAAAACTTATTACAATCGCTTACTTTAGCTGCACTCGAGAGTCCACAAGTTATTGAACGCTCTTGACTCTTATAAGGATTCAAGGTCTGCTTGAATTGATTTTGAACTCGAGTTGCACAAAGTCGGAAAAGTAACGACCTTTTTACAGAGGAAAACTTTGTACTTTTTTATTTTGTTCAATTTATTTTATTAAGTTTATTGTCTACAAACTTTTTTTAAATTGTTATAAACTAGCGCTTGACTGCGATCTCATCAGATGGTAAGTAGTGATGCAATCGTTGATGGTGAGGCGAGGATCTAGCCTTGAAGACACTTAAATTATAATCGGACGGGAAGACTGCGACAGGTAAGTTGTTCCAGTCCCTCTATGTACGCGGTATACACGACGAGGCGAAATGGTTAGTCCGGGCCGTAGCGGTTTCAACAACGTTAGGGCGGATACTTGCCGTTAAACTTAATATTTTATGGCATTAAAGTTAAATGTCAGTTGCAAACCCGAGAGAAAGTAACATAGTTTTCAAATTCAACGACTTTTTCATCCGGTTATAATTTAGGCATCTTCAAGGCAAGAGTTAATACGCTCTTGATAAACCAGTGCGCTTTACGATCAACGACTGCATCACTGCTTACCATCCGGTAGGATCGCAGTCAAACACTAGTTTAAAACAATATAAAAAACAAAAGTTTGATGTCTAAAGTAAGGTAAAAAAGTGGTACCTACTTAAAGAAATAACTCTACAAAGTAAGCTTTAATTTCAGCCCACGTGTTTTTTTTAAATATAATATCGAACTTTTTGGTATAGAAGTACGAGTATCTTGGAATTTGATTGCTTATAAGCGGAGTCCATCAACAACCAGCTCTCTTTTGTATTAATAGTAAAGTCCTTGTAAAAGAACTAACTAGAGCAGTGCTGTGAGTGATGCGCGCATTGCGTCGGTTACCCAACAACGCCATCTGTTACCACTTTCAGTAATATTCGTAAGCTAATAACAATCAAAATATATTCTAAAATTTTGAATCTACTTATACTGGCCAGGAGTTTTTGGCGGGTAGTTATCTCCGATTGAAGTTTAGTGTCTGTTATAATTATTCGCAAATTAATTCATAAGTGCATATTGTGATGTTAAATTGGAGTAGTTTTGGATTTCAAGTGTCTGCGTAACTGGACAATATATGGAATAACTATAAATATTGAATAATAAAAGTATATTATGTATTGCTATTTATTGCTCTGTATTTTGTAATGTTGTGTCGAGAAAATTAATAAATTTATTATTATTATTTCCTTTATTCATTAAACATTCATATAAACACATATAAATTACATTTTTAAAACATTTTTATTATTATTATTAATTAAAACAGGCGCGATATCGGTAAAATGGAGCTGAGAATTTTATTGAAGAGTTGACTACCTCAGCGAAGTTTTCCGATAAAGGTTGACTTGGCAGCAAATGTTGCTGCCAAATATTATAAAAACATTAGAATTTTTATGTCTATATTCTAGTAAACAAATTTTCTATTAATAAGAATACATGGCTAAAAGGATCAAAATTCAAAACATTAACAAGAAAAAACTAGTAAGGCCAGATTAGTTTTTTTTAGAAGTAACTTCCTGGTGACCTAGAATCCAGATATTTGGTTTGAATTACGGTCTCATAGCACAAGTATAGGAAAACTTTAAATTTGTAGCTGATGATGATGAATTTGTGTTGTTAGCTTTTTTTGTCGTCACAAAAAAAAAACATCTTTTTTTGCAATTGGGAAAAATCTTATTTAAAAAAAAATATAATATAATGTAATATGTAACAGAGTTTTGATTACATTACATACATTTTTTTCCATAAGAACCTTTCCACAATCATTCTAAAAAAATAATTAAGTCGGTAAAATCGTTCTCAAGTTATACCATCGATATATATGTACTACGTACTAGATTACGCGTGCTGTACACTCACTTCAACCGACTCAGGTGCAGTGTCTTCTATGCACCTTGATATTGATGACATTAGTACAGTTTTGACGTTCATCCAGTGTGAGAGCGGCGCTTATAAATTCAAATTAAAGTGAATCTGGACGTAAATAATAATTCTGTAGTAATTGTAAGTAAAATTACTAGTTGTCCAAGCAATATAATAGTTTCTAATATCGTAATAGTATGTTAGAAAACATATTATTTTAATAAAAAGCCTTCCCATTTTACAATCATAGACTAAAACATGCAGATGTTCACTCCCACAAAAACCAGATTTTTACCTACAACTGGTTTAGTGAACACAGACTTGCATGGTGCTTTATTTCGTTTTTTTTTGTATATTTTATTTAATGTTATTTCTCTTTTGTATAAATAATATCAATGAATTCCGTCAAATTCAAAAATTATGACGACGTGTGTTTTTTGATACTGTAAAAACTCAGCAAGAAATGTCAGCAAATCATTGGGTAAGTTTTGATCTCATCGGTAAGTTTTGTCATTAGGTAAGCATTCTGTCATTCATTAGCACTTTGGTATTACGTATCTACCGCCTGCCACTCCTCCTCGCTCCGGACCATGGCCTAAGGCCCGGCGCGAGAGATCGTCGCCGCCGATCGCCCCCACGAGGACACGGCGTTGCTCTGCCCAAGCGGGGCACACCTCCACCGTGTGCTGCACCGTGTCCTCCGGGCGTTCCACACAGTGGCGACACCCGCACGAATCCGATACAGGAACTTTCCGAACTTACCATGTTCGGTAAGAGCCTGCGTCATGCGGAAGGTGAGCACGCCGTGAGGTCTTTCCAACCACGCCTCAAAGAGGGGACTTATCGCCATTATTGTGGCGTGCCCAGCACGGGGTCGCGACAGTCGCTGTCGCCATTTCTCCATGAGAACCCGCCGGAGTTCTGTCCGCCAGTCTGCGACTTGTCGCGGCAGCGGGTAACGCCCCGGCGTTGCATCTCCATGCGCAGATCGTGCATGTGTGTAAGGACTCTTGCCTCCAGATCCCATGGTGGCTGGCCAGCATGGAGGCTCGCCGCTTCGCGGGAAATCGTCCGGTATCCTCGCACCATCCGTATGGCTATGACCCTCTGGCATGCGTTCAGCCGGGCCGCCGGCTGCCGCTTCCGCAGCGCCAGCGCCCATACCGGTGCGCCATAAAGGGCCATGGACCGAACGATCCCCGCGTGGAGCCTTGCGCAGGAGGCGTCTGGACCCCCCAGGTTGGGCAGGAGCCGCCCGAGGGCAGCCCCAGTCTGATTTAGTTTGGGAGCCAGACGTCGGAACTGCTCCTCGAAATCCCATCGGCTGTCGAGAACGAGTCCCAGGTACTTCATCGTCGACCCGACGCCGATGTGGACTCCTCCTACCGTTAGTTGGGAACCCGGTGGTGGCGTGTTCCGAGGTCCGTGAAAGCACATGGCCTCGGACTTGTGCAATGCCGCCTCGAGTCCCAACTCCTGGATCCTGCTCACGACTGTCGCAACCCCGCGTTTCACTAGTTCGACCGCCGCCTGGTACGACTCTCCCCCCGCCAGGACCAGCGTGTCATCTGCGTAGCAGACCACGCTGATCCCATCAGGGAGGTCGCCGCGCAGCACGTAGTCGTATCCGATGTTCCACAAGGGCGGCCCTAGTAGCGATCCCTGCGGAACACTGCACGACATCTCTCGCCGTTTCCACTCTCCCTGGTGACCTGGGTAGATAATGTACCTGTCTGACAGGTACGCCTCGACCACACGACAGAGGTAGTCGGACGTCCGGTGATACCGGAGTGCCCTCCTAATGCTGCTCCAAGGCAGGGAGTTGAAGGCGTTGACGATGTCCAGAGACACCGCCACGACACACCTGCCCTGGGCTACTGCATCCCCCGTCGTGAGAGCTCGCACGCGCATGATGGCGTCCACCGTGGCACGCCTCCTGCGAAAGCCGAACTGGCCGTCAGCCAGATCCGGCCCCACCCGTGTTAGGTGCGTGACGAGGCGGTCTGCAATTACTCTTTCAAAGAGCTTGCCCACCTCGTCAAGCAGCACAATGGGCCGGTACGCGGACGGAGAGTCTGCAGGGCGCCCCGGCTTCGCGATGAGGACCAGTTTCCCCGTCTTCCAGCGAAGTGGGAACTGGTCCCTCTCCATGCATGCGCTGAAGAGCCCTCTTAGTCGAGGCCCGAGAGCCTCCATGGCCAGGACCCAGGCCTTCCCAGGCCTTCGGGTCCTGGGGCGGTATTTTTGGCACTCAGCCTTCGTACCGCCACTCTCATCTCTACCTCGGTCACCTCTGGAGCATTGTCGTCGTCGTCGCCATCGTGGTCCGCGTCGGACACCGCTGGTGGCGGAGCCATGGGCGGGGGAGAGTGTTCCCCTCGCTCAGGAAACCGGGAGTGCTCACCACACCCTCCTTGTGGAGGCGGAGGCGGCTGGGGCCGGAGACTCTGCGTCAGCGGGGGAGCCCAGGGGCAGAGTTTGTCCCGTACCACCTTGTAGGGGCGTCCCCATGGGTCCCCATTCAGAGTCCCCAGCCACACGTTACGGGCCTCGAGTTTGGCCCGCCTTATCTCCGCCCGGTGAGTGCGCTTTGCTTCTCTGTATCCCTCGTACAGCGCCGCCTCTCTGGCCTCCGTATCCGGTGGACGGATGCGGCGCCTGCGGTATCTGGCATACCGGCGTCGTGCGGCATTGCACGCGTTGCGCAGTGCCGCAATCTCCGGCGACCACCAGTATACCTGGCGCTGAGCACGTCCTGGACGGACTCGGGGCATTGCCGCGTCGCAGATTTGCGACATGGCCTCCCAGAACCACTCTGCCAGAGGCTCCGAACTCGCTGAGGTGGCCCACCACCGCCTGTTTCACCTTTTCCATGAAGGTGTTGTACGTCACGCCCTTCTTTTCCGCATCTGGCAGTAGTGTAATAACTACAGCCTCGGAATTCGGGGCGCGAATTCTAGCCGCCATGGTCCGCTTCTTGTGCTGCTGTCGCCGCGCGCGCTTTTTGGCCGCCTTAGCCGCCTTGCCCGTCTTCCTGCTAGCGCTGACAACCGTCCACTCAGCGCCAGCCGAGGGTTCTTCGGGAAGGGGAGGTGGCAGGCGCAGCCTAGTCACCGCTTCGGCAGGAGGTCTTGCCGGTTTAGTGACAGGCGCCGCCCCACCCATCTGCCGCTGCTGTTGCTTGGCCGTCGGGGCCGGCCTCACAGGCTCCGACGCCACGGCCCCGCGCCCAGCTTGCCCCGACGGGCCCGCCTTGGGCGCAGCTGCCGTGGCAGCAACAGCAGACGCCGCCTTTCGCTGGCTGGAGGCCGCTAATGGGGGGCGCAGCACGATGCCCTCCAGCAGGGACAACTGCTGCTGGATCCGCAGCTGAAACTGCTGCTGCTGGTGTTGCAGCTGCTGCTGAAGGTTAGCCAGCTCCCGCTGCACCAGCGTCAGCAGCTGGCTCTCCGGCTCCGGCTGGGACTGACTTTGCCCCTGCCCTTGCTTGCGCCCCCCCTCAGTCGGCTCCCGGCAGCCGCTGACTTCCTGGGCTCCCAAGAGCTTGGCCCGAAGCTCGGCCCTTAGCTCAGTCCGGAGTTTCGCCACCCTCTTCTCGAGAGAGGCATCGATTGCCTCCTCGATAGAGGCGGCATGCCGGTGGACCGTCTTCTCCTTGGACCTCCTCTCCCTCTTCCAGCCCATGTCGCGCAGCGCAGCGACGACCAGCTTCCCCAGCGATCTGCGGGACTCCTCGGCGGAGTCCTCCTTAGCATCCCGCTCGTTGCCAGACGGCCCCGAGAGGTCCACCACAGCGCTGGCCACTCCGGGGTGACGTTCCTCCGCGGTAAGTCGGTCGGCTCGCTTAGCGGACTCCTCGGCGGAGTCCTCCTTAACATCCCGCTCGTTGCCAGACGGCCCCGAGAGGTCCACCACAGCGCTGGCCACTCCGGGGTGACGTTCCTCCGCGGTAAGTCGGTCGGCTCGCTTAGCGGACTCCTGGGCAGTGAGGCCCCTCCCTCTTTCGCTTGCTCGACCCGCACCTCGCCCACTGGTGGGGATTTTTCGGGCCGAGCCCATCTCCCCGTCGGAGGACGATTTGTCCCCCAGTCTGGAGCGCTTCCGGTAGACGCGCGAGTGTCTACCGGAAGCGCCACCGCTCCGCCACCTCATCAACATCCGAGCTCCTTCCAGATGCCGCGTCGGACTCCGACCGCGCATCACTCTCAATGTGGTTTATAAAAAATTTTGATTTTTCCATTTTGTTCCCACGAGTATTAAACTTCGGGTACTTGCTCAAGTACTGTGGTTCGCACTAGAGACTAATTTAGCTACCTATTAGTCAAGCTAACAACCTCCCTTACGGTGCGCCACCGCTTGGAGGTTTGGGGTAATTTTTTATAGAGGTTGTCTTCCTCGCGGCGGTTAAGCCAAGACCCTCGAACCCCATCAAAAGTCAGAAACATGACCTTGGACAATTTTTGGGGCTACGAGATTAACGGTGGCAGAAAGAGGAGCAAGTCTTCCTCCTGCCTGCCCGGTGGCAGGGTGAGTGCACACCGAGCCCGCTCTTACTTCGCTACTGTGCCCTCTGCTATAGCAGAGGGACACGCGTTGAAGTGTTCCTTCAGACAGAATATTCGCAGGCGCACATCGAGACCCATTAGGCAGAAGTACCCAAAGGGAGTCGTTGGCCGTCTCCCAGGGTGCACCGGCCCGCAGACTGGCCTTCACCTCGGACGTATTCGCAAGGGAACTACAGCCTGCGGGCACTCGTGGATGTTTTCTGTCGTAGCACCCCGCATTACTGATTTTGAGATTTCGTTCTTCATACACTATAACTATATTTTAGATTAGTTCACACTAGTCACCCGTAAAGGGAAGAATGGATAAAAATTCTTCAAGAAGATAGAAGTGAAAACACATGGCTTTCTACAAATATTCGTTTATAAGCTGTGTTACTTCTGCGGTATAAAAATCTATATGGATATCATGTCATTACACTATGTGGACAAAAGGCGTACGTGCCGTGAAATTCATGGCGCTTAAGAAATTTTGGTCGTGAAAAAAGTATCCTCTAAAAGCTATCTAGGCGCTGTATGTTTTAATAGTTTTGTTAGACGACATAATGCCAATCTAGCGCTACAGCGAACTTTTGTTTTAACTTTTCAGTATTTTGACAAGTAGTTTCCATGAACGTGCTTGTCTATTACTAGAATATAAGTCGATGAGTTATACCTAGTAAAAATACGTATATCGATGCTCGTTTTATGAAAGTATTATAACGTAATGTTATCAGATATTCCAAGCTACAACAAGTTTGTCATAGATAAAAGCGATCGATAGGAATATGTATATGTAGGTATAATGGCGAATCCATTATAATATATATTATAATGGATTCGCTAACACAATACTGAAAGTAAACGATTTCCATTTTATGGTTTCCTCGAGTGTGACACACAGCGATACAAGTAGATATATAGACGCTTAAGAGCGGCCAACCCAAGATACATTTTCACACAGCCGCTCTTACGTGATTATGACGTTATTACAAATTTTTCTCTAGTTACCTATTTTGGAAAGACATATCTTGTGGATGTCATCTAGGACCCCTTTAAAATCAAAAAATAAATTTGTGTAAAACTAATTCAGTCCTTTGAAAATCTGCTATTTTGCGCGAACTTCATAATGTACAAATATTTTTTTTGTTGTTGTAGAAAACATCTATAGAAACCTTGCGAATTGATTTGTAATTCTGAGTAACGAATTTGTTTTCGCAAAAACTTTTAAGATTTACAAAAATACACGTATTTCCTGGAACAAATTGCTCCTCCCATCGAATAATATCGTTATTATATTTTACAGGGAAAATAAAACAGTGTTTTTTATGTCTCTTGTAAAAATTGTCCAACCTAAGAGAATGATTTTTGTATGAAATTAAAGGTTATTATTTTATAGAATCATTCTAAAGAAACTTATTATTTTATTTTATTCTTCTTCCTTGTCGATATCACTCTTGACAGAGTGGTCGTGGTCATCACTTCAGGTGTTCGTGGCAAGCTTCACAACGCGCCGCCACTCCTCTCTGATGGCCGCCTTCCTCGTGCATTCGTGCAGTGATGATGAGCCACTTACTGCCGCTTTAATCTGGTCAGTCCACCTCATAGGCGACCTTCCTCGTGGCCTGGTACCCTCAACCTTTCCCTGAACTACAAGTCGCTCAATAGCCACTTCCCCTCTGCGGCATACGTGACCAAAAAAGGTGAGAATACGAGACTGTACCAAAGACGATAAACGCTGCTTGATGCCGAGTTCCCGAAGTATAGACTCGTTGGTACGGAATTCAGTCCACGATACTCCGAGCATTCTCCTCCAGCACCACATCTCTAGGGCGTCTATCTTCTTATTCTCTATTTCCCGTAAGGTCCACGTTTCTGCGGCGTACAAGAATATGGGAAATACTAGTGCCCGAACTAGCCGGATTTTTGTGGCTCTATATATGTTGCGATTCCTCCATATTTTCCTCAACCTGTCCATCGCAGACCTGGAAATTGCCATACGCCTCTTCACTTCATCGATACATCCACCGTTGTTCGTAATTAAGGCCCCCAGATAAATGTATGATTGCACCACATCACAATTAGCAATTTGTGTAATTTCTGGAGAATTGTTACTTCATGCGGTCGACAATCATCACTTTCGTTTTATTCCGGTTTATCTTAAGTCCAAACTCAAGGCTAACCCGTTCCATCTTGGCGAGAAGTTGTTCCATGTGCTGGGTACTGGTGGCGAACAAAGTGGTATCGTCAGCATATCGCAGGTTGGAGATCTTCAAGCCACCAATCGAGATGCCATCTGTCCAGTCTTCAAGTATAATCCTCATTATGAGCTCTGTGTACACATTGAACAGTAGTGGAGAAATAATACATCCCTGACGGACTCCGGCGCTGGGGTGGAAGTGATTGGATTGAATGTCATCTGCGCGTACTGAGGCTGTACCATTCTCATACAGTTTTCGCAGGGGGTGTACCAGGTGTTTTGGAACACCCATCGCCGTCAGCGTTTCCCAGAGTTTGGGCCATTTAACGGAATCGAACGCCTTAGAGAAGTCCACAAAGCATATGTAGGTAGGCTTGTTGAATTCTCTGGCTTTCTCTATAATTTGTCGAACCGTCAAAATTTGCTCCCGGGTTCCCTTCCCCTTAACAAAACCAGCCTGTTCAGGAGCAATTTCTTTGCTCAAGTAGGACTTTAGACGCTCGTTCAGTACCTGCAGTAAAATCTTGCTTGCGTGAGAGATAAGAGCAATAAGTCGGTAATTACTGCACGTCTTGGTGGAACCCTTCTTATGCAAGGGGACAAAAATAGTGTGAGCCCATTCTTTTGGCCATTGCCCCGTGAGCCATATCTTGTTGCATAGGGTGTGGAAGATTTGGACACCATATTCGCCCGATGCCTTGATTGTCTCGATTGGTATTGCATCCGCCCCTGTGGCTTTGCCGTTCTTCAGATGCTTAATAGCAGCTCGTATTTCATCTTTCAGAATATCAGGCTCAAGATCTTCGTTTCCGGGATCCGTAGGGGCATAACACTCCGATTTCGGGTCTTGAAAGAGAGATTGGCAATATTGTCTCCAAGTTTCAGCTATTGCTTCTATGTTCGTCACCGTTTCTCCAGTTGAGTTTTCGATGGCCCAGGTCTTGCTACTCAGGGTTTTTGTGATGGCGCGAATTTTTTGGTGTAGGTCCCTAGATTCATGCTTATTTGCATGGACTTCCACTTCTGCACAAATGTCCCGAAGTTGGTCGTTCTGGTCCCGCCTACAAGCTTTCTGAATTCTAGCGGACATTTCGTTGAGGGATCTTATGTCAGCTCCAGATGCTTTCATGTTTCGCCTTTCCTCCACAAGACAACGTTGAATCGCTCATCCAATGCTGCCGTTTCCGTTTTCGTGCGTTTACACCAGACTCATTGCTCGAGCTCACCATAACGTTTTTAGCCCGATCCCACAACTGATCTGGAGTCTCTGTACTGGAGTCTACGCTCGTCCACGGTATCATCGCTTGCTCCAGTGCACTTAAAAACTTCGCATTGTCAGTTACTTCAATCTTTCGTCGTGTCTCGAGTTTCCTAACTGCTCTTAACTTTAGATGCACTTTCGATATCAGCAATTGATGATCTGACCCGCTATTTTATTAGAACCAAGTTATTAAAGAAAATATATTTTACTGGAAACGCTAGAAAAACATTATTTCGTAAAACAAAATAACGATAAAAATAAAAAGAAACCGTGCACAATAATATTATACAACAATGTTATTCGTTAAAGAAAGACAACACAACATAAACAATAATAGATTGTAGCTGAATTAATACATATTATATGTTAAATTATTGTTTCAATACTATTTTGTTCTTCTGTTTATTAATAAAATAAAAAAACAATCATTTGTTTTAAGAAAATAACAAAAAAACAATTTAAACTAAGATTAGATCTGACGTAAACATCTCAGTAACATGGTCATTATCATCATCACCATCAGACTCCGAAGCCTTCCAGCAATTCCGTTGTCCTTCCATATTTAGGAACTTAAGTAAGCAGCTCCCTATTTCAATAGAGCTTCTTTTAGCTATAGAAAGGTGCCACACATAACAATATCCAGATTTATTCAAAGCATAATATTATAAACTGGGCATTTTCTTTTGTAGTGAAAATTTCCCACTTCGGATTGAGGCACATTAAGCACTTTCTTCAAGTGTTTAGAAAACTTTTTACAAAAAAAATACAACCGACTTCAATGTAAAAAAACACTGAAAAGTGCAAAAAAAAAATTCAATTTCGGAAGTCGCTGTTTCTATAATAGTAATATGTTTCAGTGTTTTTTTACAATGAAGTCGGTTGTATTTTTTTTGTTCGTTATATCACATTATGATATTATTCGGTGGGAGGAGCGAAGTTTTGCCAATATTCAATAGTAAATTACGGAATTACCGAATGCCAACAGGGTTCAGGCGTTATCTCTCTTTATTTGCGTTTCCTCTTCATCAAACATTGCTTTGGACTTCGATTTGGATGAAGAATCAAGCTTTTAAACGATGCTCACTTTGATGATAAACAAGTGGGGAAGTGCCCTCTTAAGCAAGCCTTGCAAGTGTCGGAGTAATATGGCGTCGTGGATTAGTAACAAACTGAAATGGCTGCTTGGAAATGTGTTCCTACGGTGTGCATGTAGGGTTGTCCAACGCAGTGTTCCGCAAAGAGTGATGGCAGATTCTCGAACAAAATGTTGCTGGCATTTTTTTTAGCGTATAGTGTTGAAAAATATACAAAAGTATATAGATTAAATTTCCTAACGATTTTGTCTGAGACATTACTGTTAATAGAATCCTCGTATTGAAGATGTTCCAGTTTAAAGTTGATGAGATTAAGTATATTATAATATATATTATGTCAATAATAGCTACGTACCTTCTTATGAATTTAAAATATCAACAATTTCTGGGTAAGCACGCTCCATCGTCGACCGCATCGTCGCTTTCCATCAGGTGAGATAGTGGTCAAGCGCAAACCTATCAGGAATAAAAAAAACGCACTTTTGAACGAATCACAAGATGTCATGTCGTAATGTTATGTTTTTTGTTCTATAGGTCGTTAGATTGGATGGCAGTTTAAATGTAATAATGCCATGCTTTTTTTAGTGCTGTTGCTATACTTGTAATGCACTACGATGTCGTATGTGTCATTATAACCATTATATTCTAAGTAGTATTCTTTAATATTTAATGCGGAAATATATTTCCTAAGTATTTATTATCAATACATAAAGCAAAGCATATTATGTTACTTGACCAAGATTTATATTAGTGGCGATATTAAAAGTTCAATTTACCCAAAAGTTATGAAGTCAATCCAGCATAAAAACTAAGCCATGATTATTTATTATCGTAAAAAAATCTAGTCAATTCAGTGTCTAATAATGACGACGCTTGCGATCCTTAGACTGGCCATTAGCTTAATTTGATAAAACTTAGTCAATTATTTCATCAACAATTTTCTCGCCGTTGTTCTTTTTGAGTTTAAAGTACACTTAGAAAATTGCAAAACTTTGAAGGTACACTATAAATGAAAAAATATTTTGTACATATTATTAATCAACAAAATCCTAATTCGCAAAAAATAGGTAGTTGCGAATGGTAAAAGTATTTCAATAGCACGCTATAAAATTAACATAACCAAAATTATTCTAAATGAGTTTCTGAAACGTTTTTAATATCAGTGCGCGATTCGTTTTCATTTCCAATTATTTTTCCTGCTCGTTGATCCGTAAGTATCCAAAAGGAATGTAGTCTATAGGTAGATCTACACTTTTCTTTTGTCTGTCTATTAACTTTAAGAAATAATCTTATTTTCTTCGGGGCACAGCAACTAATCACAACGGTACACGCGTGACACAAAATTCCAGACAGTCGCCGTAAAAAGATAGCATTGTAATTTTTTGATCTCATGTGTCAAATGAAAAATTGTATTACTAATTTTATTTCTATAAGTAACTCACTATAGTTGGCCTGTCTTCGTATACCATATATATTGCAATGATATAGATAATATTATTATATTTGATCGATTTTTTTTTTGACATAAACTAGTGCTTGTCTGCAATCCCACCTGATGGTAAGCAGTGATGCAATCGTTGATGATGAATTGGTCTAGTTTATTAAGAGCCTATTCACTCTAGCCATGAAGATACCCAAACTATAATAGGACGGGAACTTCGTTGAAACTGATGTAAGCGGTATAAACGACGAGGCGAAACGCTTAACTCGTCGTACGTCGGGTTCTCTGATGATTGAAAGGTGAAGGCGGAATCAAGTCATGTAATTTTTGCACACACTCTCTAAAATGCATCCTGAAAAACCGAAATGCTGACTCCCCTACGCCAGTCCTCCGGACTTTGTATATTGATATTAACCAAATCTGAATCACCAATTAGCCTTTTCGCATGCCTTTCCACGCTGTCAGATTGTATTTTGCAGCACCAGCCCATATATGTGGCTGCAGTACTCCAGACATGATCGGACCTGTGTTTTGTAAAAGGAAGAAAAAGTTGTCATCAGTGTTTGGTGATCGTATAATTATTTTAAATAAAAGAAATTTATTTTCGCAAAAGCATTATAAAACAATTCTGGGTTAAAACGTTCGGGTCAATCACCGAACAATAATAAACATGTCAGCGTAATTGCGACACCACGCTGTTAGCCTTGATTATTTATTTTACGTATAACATAAGTAAACACAATCAGTACAGTATCGGATAGCATGTCGGGCGCTACGCAATCTCATCTTGATCAGTTTATTAGTTTCAATAGTTTTTCCATTTGTATTAGTTTTAATCGATATTTTTGCCATCTTTAACCTTGGTTTATCTTAAACTTTCACTAAGCACTCTTTTATCTAACAATGTACTCTTAATTTGATCCTTCTACGATCAGATATTTTCAATTTCTTTTTATAATTTTTGGTAACCCTAGGTGTACGTTACATTATAATCTCAAACTACGGAATAACTTAGGAGCTCATACAAACAAGCGGCACGTTGCCAACGGTACCTTGAGGTAGCTGCAGCCGTCGACCTATAGTGGCACTTGACTCACACGACGGCTGCCGCTGATATTCAAAAATGCAATGTATGCGTTATAATTGTTTTTAATATTACTATTATATGTATGTGCCACTTTTATTAAATAAACAATATTCTATTCTATTCTCTTCAATTCAATTCAATTCTATTCTATTCTATTCTATTCTATTCTATTCTATTCTATTCTATTCTATTCTATTCTATTCTATTCTATTCTATTCTATTCTATTCTATTCTATTCTATTCTATTCTATTCTATTCTATTCTATTCTATTCTATTCTAAAGTTGGAATGTCGACGACCGTCGATGCGTCAACAGCTGCCGCCGACGTGTCGACGCCTGTCGCAACATGCCACTCGTGTGCATGGGCTCTAAGATTTTCTAGTAAAACATAGGATTTAAAATTCGACCAAACTTTGAAAATAATGAAATCCAGCCACTCATAGTTGATGCAAAGTCTAAGCGTTAAACAAAACATTGACATAGCGTTTCGACTTCAATCTCCACAAAATAATGCACACATTCCTATAAAGATAAAAAAACTGACTGCGTAAAAAGTAACTTTAAATAAAAACGGAAAAGAAAAAAACGAGTTCAGTCCAGTAGCGCAGAAACCAATTTAATTGCATTAATATAAACATATAAAATATAGCAAATAATAAATTCTAATACGGAACATACAGATTGTAACTGTCGAGACTCTAATATGGGTCTGATTTTAGTCTAGATTATTTTAATTGGTCCTGACTGTTGCAGTCTGTATGTTCCGTACATAAAATTGAAGCGTCTGTTTGTAATTAAAAAAAAAAACAGTTTTCATTTCTTCTTAGGCTACTTTTCATTTCTTCTTAGGCTACTTTGGATTTCTTAATTAGGGATAAGTCTTCCAAATAGTTAAACAAAATTTGACGTAACTTTTAATATGGGATGTAGTTAATGTTATAACAAGTAGCTTAATTCACTTTACATTACATGAGATGTAAAATCGTGACACCTTAATTCCCAGGGAGAGTATATCTCCGTAACGGTTGGGCCGATTTTGACGGGACTTTCACTGACAACTATCTTACATTATAGGGATTATTTGGGTTACTTCTTATTTTTCCGCGGGAGTTTCATAATACGGGATAAGTCTTAAAAACCGTATAAATTTGTCGGGACTTTCTTTGGGATATAGATAATGTTATAATAAGAAACTTAATCTACTTTTTATATTTCCGCGAGACGGGACTTAATTCTCTCGATAAACTCTTGTTTTCCAAGATTAGGATACCCCCAAGATATTTTAATTCTCGGAAGAGGGAGTTTATCTTAATATCCGGGGATAGGGGACTTCTTCGAAACGGCTGGACTGACTTTGAGGGACTTTCACTGACTGATAGCTGATATTAAAAGGATTAACTTAGGCTTCTTTTAATTTTACCGCGGGAATAGCATTTCAAAATACAGGATACGTCTGCGAAACGGTTAAATAAAACTTGACGGGACTTTCATTGCGAAATAGCTAATATTATAATGAGTACCTTAAATTCCGGCGGTGGGGGAACATCCTGATTCGCAGGGAGAGGACATCTTCGAAACGGCTGGACCGATTGTGACGGGACTATCACTGATGAAAGTTTTTTTCAGTTTGGTAATCATCTAATAACTTCTCCCACTCTGGAGCAGACAGGGAGAGCGTATCAGACTTTTACTGAGTAAAACCACACGTAGGTTCCTTCAGTTGCTCTTTGCGTTCTAGGACCACGGGTTACCTTTTCAGAAGTCTTACCATGACCCTAGTAGTCGGCGGCCCTGCTGGGCTATGACAACTCTTTGAGGAACGCGTAGTACCTACGCGTCGCGCATGCGATGATTTGAACTCGGTCCGGACAATAGCCGGACTGCGAGTTACACATTGAACGTCGTCCAAAAGCCCGTGCCTACGGTGGTTGGTAGCCGGAGTTATGGCTGTCTGCATCACTAGCATTACTGCTTCGCAGAAGGAGTCGACTGCCACCCATTTCTCCTCGCTCCGGCCCATGGCCTGGACTAGGGCCCGGCGCGAGAGGTCACCACCGCCGGTTGACCCCACAAGCACACGGCGGTGCTCAGATCGTGCAGGACTCACTTCCACCGTAAGCTCCACTGTATCCTCTGGGCGGTCCACATAAAGGCGACACCTCCGATCATTTCTTCCGAACTTACCTTACGGAAGATGAGGACGCCGTGACTCCTCTCCAGCCACTCCTTAAAGAGGAGGCTTTTCACTATGATTATGGCGTGCCTAACTGACGGATAGTTGATGTTACAAGGGTTACTCCTTGTAACATCAACTATCCGTCACTAGTAGTACTTACTACTACGTAGGCTACTTTTAATTTTTCCACGGGATCGGGACTTAGTTCCTAGAGGAGAAATATAATATAAAAAAAAACATATTTACTATTGTATTTTTTTTAATATGGTCATGATATACCATTTTGAAATCCTCATGATGAGCCCTTTAATTTGAAGCCATATTGCAGTAACCAAAAAAAATATAAAATTTTTGCACTTAATTATGGCATTTCACAGTCGTTATGTTGGTTTTTTAACAACAATTGGGTTATCAAAACGAATCTAACGATATCTTAATTATGTAAATCCGTTCAGTGGTTTGGAAGATATGAGGTAATAAATAATATTACATACATACATAATACAAGATACGCTCGAGAAACAACCCTTCTTACAGTCGGGTAGAAGGTCGCGCGCTTTCGCGTCCATTCAACCGTTCAAGTCGTTAATTAATAACATTCAGTCGGTAATTGGATACCTCAGGTAAACAAGTAAGTGAAAACTCAGCTTTTTTATGTGAAAAATTATCAAATATTATATAATAACTCTCCTTGTGCTGGGTGGAGCAAGACGGGCTCTTCAATGGCGCGTTGAGTTTCAAGGCCACTTCAAATTTTTCAGTGATCCCGCTACAGATATCCCCGGTGGCGTCGGGAGTCGTAAAGCCACCGAAGGCTTATGGCCGTAATACAGTAAGGACCAGGTCCAGTGAAATCGAAGGCGCTCTACGCGCGCATCACAGGGATATTAACAATATTGATAAGGCCACTAAGGGTCGATGCCTGCCAAGGCTGCTGATTGTCTGCCAGAACTGCTGATTGTTAGAAGGAGTTATCGTAGCCCTCTCAAAAAGGAGGAACTAAAAGAACACAATGTGCTTTACTCAGTAAAAGTCTGACGCTCCCGCTCCGTCTAGAGTGGGAGAAGTAATTTGATGATTTGTCACGTGAAAAATCCCTGTAATGATATTTCTAGTTAAAGAGAATTTCAAATGAATGAACAAGAACAAACAAAGCGAACTGGATATTTGAGGTACTCCGATTCGGATAATCTACTTAGATAAGAAGCAAATAAGATTTTCCTCCTGTTAAGACACGATATTTAAGGAGAGATTTCAACGTTAAACTGAGATTTGACACAATATAGGGCCAAGTTTTTGTATTAACATTTTACAATATGTACCTAAGCCAATTCTACTCGACATCATGAATATCGTGTGCCTATTTATTTGGTATTGCTCACCCCCCATAGCAAATAGTGTGATAATTTATAGCCTATAAGTTGACAAGACCTCTAAGGATTATGTATGCAAAGAACAAAATTGTCAATCATGTATCAACGCATCGATCACTTTTAAAATGGTTACCCATTCGCCAGCGTAGAGCGTTAAGGGCCTTGACGACTCTGTTTTCTTTTCTGAATAAGCCCTCTACTCCTTCTTATCTGACTTCAGAAATTCAATTTCTTTGCTCTGCGCACAATGAAAATCTTCGATCTACAAATAATCGTCTTCTACGATGTCCGACACACCGCTCTGGGTTTGTCCATTTCTCTTTCTTTGTCCAGGCGATCTTCCTTTGGAATGCGCTCCCTCTGAACATCAGGATGGCAACCAGTCGGTTGTCCTTTAAAATGAAAGCACGAGAACACATTCGCAAGAAGTTGGTAGATTCATCACACTCTTGATTTGTTCTATTTGTTTTTTTTTTCTCAATATCATTCTTTATTTGTATGTATGTATCTAAGTATATATTTATTATTGTTCTTGTTTCCCCTCTGACAGTCTTTTATTAAGTTGCACCTGCCATGTTATATCTCTGCACCACCCTAAGGTCGACTGGTAGCAAATACCTAAGGCATTAAGTCCGCCTTTGTACAATGTTTAGTAATAATAATAATAAACATTTATTTCGGACCTTTACGTCTTTAGGTCCATATAACATTTATATCCGTCTTTAGTGCATAAAGTTTTAAGTAAATAAATAAATAAAATTGGTTCAGTATTTTTAGCGGCAATGGTAACCATGGGAAAACAATTTTACTGTTTTATTATATAAAGGGTAGTATTTAAACGAGTGACTGTAAATTAAAGTTTTCAGTGCAAAAATAATTAATTTAGGTTATAGTATTAGTAATTAGCGACTGACTGCGAGTGACGAGAAATCAACAGAACAGAAACTTACAAACATTAATTTGAGTTACATAAAATACAAAATGAGAAGCTTCATAATATTTGAGTGACCTAATATTTGATTGAGTGTCAACGTTACGTCCTGCATTTGTTTTCAATGTTTGGCAAATCATTTATTATACTGAGCGGCATTTTATCTTAACTGAAGTGTTTCGAATGACGTAAATATAGATATTTATGTATTATGTATGTCACAAGGTAATTTGATAATTCAAATATTGCGAAAACTCGGATAATTAGAAAATGGTAAAAAAATATCTGCGGGCGACTTGGACGTAGCCGACGTAGTCCGGCCGCTGCCGCGGCGTAGCTCGCTTCGCTCGCTCGGCTCACGCGCGGTTGGTCACAGTTCTAACCTAACCTAATCTATTTCATCCAGTTCAAAATGATGAATCTGCCTGCGACTAGATAATTAGACAATGGTGAAAACATTTCTTAAAGTAAATTTTTTAGTAGTTCGCTATGTAAAACCTCAATTTTATTTCTAGTCGCTCACTTACTTAGTGAGCGAATTCATTCGCACGGCTAGAATTTGAAATATCTGAAATGGATTAATCACATCCCATTTTTACTATGCTCGTTCTGAATTTTATTATTAATCAATATTGGTCGTTAGTTAAGTTAATTTTTCGCTAACTCAAATTCATACCGCTCAAGTTATTAAAACAGTATCTCATCATCAGTCGCTAAGTTTTTTTTATTCACTCGTTTTATAATTCCTCTTATATAAATGCATAGATATTTCTCCTTTCCCACTTTTATACTGTCGACAAATATAGACAGATAACTTTGTTACTTTTCGAAAATGAAATTGGGTCACTGAACACAAATGGTAGCCTAGTTAAGGGGTGGCAATCATGTATTCAGCAGAGTTAATTAACCATCTACATGGTTATTATATTATAAGTATGACAACGCCATCTATCTAAAGCCGTTCTCAAAAAATTATCTCTCGGTTGCCTATGGTTTCTTAGTACAAAGAGGGCGATTGAGCACAATTGAGCACAGCACACCTGTCGAGTTACGCCCCCGACCAATCAACGACGCGCGATGGGAGATTCGGTTAACTTGGGTCCTCCTACTTTTCTGTAAGATGACTACTCTATGCAATTAATTGTTATATAAGAACTAGCACTTTGCCAGTGACTTCGTTCGCGAGAAAGGTTTTATAAAAACTTTAACACCTTTTAAACCGTATTTTGAGAGTAATTTTGAAAAAATATGGTAGTCTATTTTGATTACAATTCGCTCCAAGTTTCAAGTATATTAATCCAATACATAGTTTAAATCCTTCGGATCCGCGAATTTTGTATCCGTTCGGACTGGAATTCTTACTCACCATTTTGTAGACAATAACAGTGGAGTTTCCGAAAGAGGGGATCTTAAAATTAAGTTTTACTTGGGATGTTGCTGGTCATGTGACATAGGTTCAACTTAGATAAAGAGACACATAATGTTGATGTATTTTTAAGTTAAAGTATTTAAGTTTTTCTATTATAATTGTTATCTCATTGTGTGTACCAGGAGCCCAAGTCTGCTATTTTTATAAATTCGTCATTCCAACATGATTCCATTGTCATTTTGCTAAAAGTTCGTAATCTGCTAATTCATAATGATCGATCATTGGTCGGTCAATGGTCTCGTAATAGAGTTCTGGTAGAATGACAATAAGCTTAATAAAAGCAATGGCTGCAATGGTAGGTCACTGATCAAAGAAACTGAAAATTTTAGCAGATTACCGCATACGTCAGACATTCATTTGTCAATATGTACGAGATTACCATTCTATGCCACTTAATTCAACTTCAACTCTTCATTATGGCATTTGCGGAAAAGACACCACAATTTTGCCAATAACACGTGCAAACTGTTAATAGACTATCAAACGATTTGCCATGCCTTGGACCAAGATTTAAACAAAGTTAGAGGAAGAGTAGTACAAATGTCATGGGAAAAAATCTCAGAGTGGGCAAGAGAGCCAATGAGAACAGCATTTTTGGCACATGAATCAGCTTACTCATTACCAAGAATACCAACATGACTGGGAACCCAAGCTATAACAACATTAATAGCAAGTTCATGTCATTGATAGGGTTTTGAAAAAGTGGGCTAGAAAGGCGAGTGAATTGAAGGTAGGCACGAAGAAGACAAGGAGGTTCAATATTAGAACGACGACTACAAGAGTCAAAGATGGATGATAATTGGTCCAACTTACCAAGAAGGGGATGCTCAGAATTTTGCACAAGTTTAATAATAAATCTATTTGCCAGAAATTGTCTTCGAATCGAGAGGGGAGGTTCCACACACTCAATTTGCATGGCATTAATTGGTGATGACTTCATCGCCCCAAGAATAATCCGTAAACACTTTGATTGGATTTTATCGAGTTTTTGAAGGCCAGATTTGTTACAAGGATTTAATAGGAACATACCATAATCAAAATGACTACGAACTATAGCATTGTAGATCAGTTTTTGAGTATATGGGTGAGCACCCCACCAAACACCAGAAAGAGAGCGAAGAACATTAACGTTTCTTTTGCATTTTTGAGCAACAAAGTCTGTGTGAGCAATACCTGATAATTTTGAATCTAACCAAACTCCTAAAAATTTAACATTGTTCACCTGAGAGATATTTTCATCGTTAACTTTAATATCAACAGGACGAACAAACTTTTTTTTGTAAATACAACTACAGAGCTCTTAGAGGCTGATAAGGACAAACCGTGTTGTAGAAGCCAATCAGATAAATATCCAAATGCAGAATTTAGACGGTTACTAGCCTCATCAAGAGATTTTCCAGAAAAGTATAAAGCTAAATCATCAGCGTACTGCAATATTTGACAAAATGAATCAGTAGAAAAATGTAAATCATAGGTATAGACTGAATAGGAGAGGACTCAAAACTGAACCTTGTGGTAATCCTTTCCAGATAGTCTTAGGGGGAAGAGAGGAGTCTTGAGATTTAATAGAGATGGTTCTCTCCATCAATAAATTACATATGAAACGGACCAATTTTATAGGAAGATTCAACTGATGCACAAGTTTATCCTTGAGCACCGGGAGTAAAACATTATCATATGCTGAGGCAATATCCAAAAAAGCTCCTACTAAAAATTGCTTACTTATCAAAGAAATATGAATATCAGAAATTAATAAACTAAGTCTATCCATTGTGCTCATACCTTTACGGAACCCAAACTGGGATGAGGGCAACAAGTTCCTATTTTCCACAAACCACTCAAGTCGATGCTTCATCATATGTTCTGCAACCTTGCACAAAACAAATGACAAAGCAATAGGCCTGTAGCTATTTGGGTCTGACGGGTTTTTGTTAGGCTTAATGACCGGAATTATTATTTGGTGTTTCCACGGTTTAGGAACCAAACCGTACTCATTAAAGTTATTAACGAGATCCAGGTAATATTGCTTTCTACTTCTTGAGGCGTTTTTCAAGAATGAGTAAGGGATCCCATCTGCACCAGGAGAGGAATCAACAAGACCGTCAAGTGCCGTTCGAAGTTGAGAAAAAGAGAATGGGGCATCAAAATCATTTTCAGAAGTAAGAAAAGCCGGAGAAGAGGGAAAGGAGTCCAAATTTGGAACTGAAGGGGGAGCCAGTTTATCCGCAAAAGATTAGATCCAGGAAGAAGGATCGTTAGCGGAAATATCAAAAGAATTACAGGAGCCTCTGAATCTTTTGATTTTCTTCCATACTAGGGAAGAAGGGGAACAGGGAGACAAGTTTTGACAGTAGCGAAGCCAACCATCTTTTTTCGTTTTGGAAAAAAGTCTTTTAGCAGTGGCCGCTTTTCTTTGATACACTAAAAAAATTTGAAGTGTCATAGAATTTGAATAATTAACCTCTGCTATTTTCCTTTCCTTGACAGCTGAAGTACATTCTGAATCCCACCAAGGAGTTGAGACTTTGAATCTGTAGGGTTTTTTAAGAGAAAAATTGACATCAGCACTAGAGATAATGGAGTCTACAAATTTGGAATAGCAATCAACAATATTGTTTCTGTCGGGAAGGGGAAGAGATAGTAACTTACTTTCAAGAGAATCTGAGTAAGAAGACCAGTTTGCATCATTTAATCTATATTTAAGAGAAGGATTAAAATTACGCATTGGTACTACTCTGTCAGAGATAGAGACAATAATGGGAAAGTGATCACTACCATAACAATGAGGCAATATACTTGAGGAAAGGATGGAAGCAAGAGAGGCAGAGCAAGCTGTTATATCCACAGCTGAGTTAGGGTTTTGAGAAGGGCGAACTCTCCTAGTGGGAGAACCGTTGTTAATAATACACAGATCAACTTCATCAAAAATTTCAAGGAGAGCTCGACCAAAGTAATCATCATGGCTCGAGCCCCATGAGCGATGATGAGCATTTAAATCAACCATAAAAATTATAGGAAAGGGAACTGAGGAAAATATACATAAAATGTCTGGGATTAAACTAGAATGAGGATGAGGGATGTATGCAGAGAGGAAAGTAATATTAAAAGCCCTAACAGCAACGATATTAATGTCAGGAGAAGTAGGGGGAAGAAATATAAGAGAGAAAGGAAGGGAGCGCCTAACAAGAAGGGCACTACCTGCGTACCCATCAGCCCTATCATTTCGAAGACAGGAGTAACCTGAGACCCGAAAGTGAGAACATGGCACCAACTAAGTTTCCGAAACGGCAATGACTGAGGGGTGAAATTTATTTACTAAAAATAAAACTTACGGCTTCTTCGGCCGAATGCTTTGAATGTTCCACTGGAGTGTGGAGACTAGATCCATAATTATTATTAAAGAGAAGTAAAGAAAGTTTCTGGGCAACATGGGGCGGTAAAGAGAAATTGTCACGGGAAACTAAACTAATAATTAGAGACAAAAGTATTTCTAAGAGGCTATCCTCTTGAGGGGATTTTGGGGATGAAGAATTTTGAGAAAGAAGAGAGAAGCCATTGGGAAAGGATGAAGGATCTTCAGCAACGATAGACCTATGGGCAGTTTTGTCATAAGACTTGCCTAGAGGAGCTCTAGGCTTAGGGGAGGAAAATACAGTTTTTTTATAAGAGGTAGGAGTAAGGCTAGTAGATTGGGAAGAAGAGTAAGAAGATTGGGTTGGTAAATTTTGGGTCACTTTGGAATATAATTTTTTTACAGTAGGAAAGGATCGAGAAGCCTCTTCATATGAGAGATTTTCCTGAGACATTAATATCTTAATTGATTTTTGTCTACCTTGCTCAGGACAGCTACCGTAAAAGGCAAAGTGACGGCCCAAGCAATGGATGCAAGTGGCCTTGGCCTCTACTACGTCACAACTGTCACCAGTGTGAGGTTGTGAGCATCTAAAGCACCTTGCCTTGGACCGACACTGTGCCTTAACGTGCCCAAAGCGGCAGCAATTTTGACACTGTATCCTGGGTACTAATATACCTCCACTGGCAGAGATGTGTGAAATAAAAAAATCCCTTTGAGGAAGAACCTGTCCCTTGAAGGTAACCACTATTGTCTGTGTAGGGATCCAGGAGGTCTTGCCCTCCTGTTTATTTTTCCGGTTTAACCTGCGTGCTTTTAGAACAACTCCACACCCATCAGGAAGAATAACTGAATCCACAAATTCGTCCATAGACATATCGACCGGCACTTGACGGACGATACCCATTTTGGTAATATTAAAAGATGGAATAAAAACTAAATATTTTAAAATTGGACTAATCGATGTCCCAGCCGAAGGATCCGGTTCGGATCGGGAAACGTGGACTGTAAAGGGACCTTTTTCTAACTCACTATAAGATTTTATGTCATCTTTTAGAGAAGGGTGAATATATAAAGTTTGGATGGCCGCAACAGTCATATCTTTATCAATAATTGATTTTTTGAAACAACCTCAATCGTTTCCGAGTCTATCATATGGCGTCGCTTACCAACCGCCGAGTTTGAACTTGAACATGCTACAGCGTCAGGAGGGTCAGGAGGAGCTGGAGGGGGAGGAGGAAGATCCATGCCTATTAAAAAAAAACAAAAAAAAAGAGACAGAAAAACACTGAAA
The DNA here is from genome assembly GCA_961205895.1 of Mythimna pallens. NCBI lineage: Eukaryota > Metazoa > Arthropoda > Insecta > Lepidoptera > Noctuidae > Mythimna > Mythimna pallens. The sequence continues at coordinate 7,896,842 of OY540824.1, forward strand.
ACTGCGAAGAAATATAAAATTTCTAACTATTATTTTCTTAAATAAGTAGTTGTAGAAAAAATTATCTCTCCAGCACGACTGACAGCTATCAAAATCCGCCACTTAATTCAATAGAGTGTCAATGGTTGACCATTGGAAAGACATAATGACGCCATTAATAGATTCCTAAACTTGTCAAAATCAACAATTATGACATCAATATCAGACTATTTAGACACTATTGTAATAGCAGAGTTGAGGCCATGTGTGCCAAATAAACGTGTTTTCTTTCTATCTTTCTTTTATTTTTTTCTTAATTTAGCGATCCTTTCAACGACTCGGGCTCGGTCTGGGCGGCTACCGGTCGGCCGGACGTCGAGATATCGATTGCTCGGCTTTTCGGTTTTAAGGCCTTGCGCGCACTGCCTTGCGGTGGAATGCGGTGCGTTTATTCTACCGTGCGGTAGAATAAACGCATTCACAGGGCCGCGCACTGCCGCGAAACTAACGCACGTTTTAACTGACTTCAAAAAAAAGGACATTCGGTTGTATTTTTTATCATCATTTTTTTATGTTTGTTACCTCAGAACTTCGTCGTTTAAGGACCGATTTGTAATTTTTTTTTTCCATATAAGATATGCTATTTTTTTAAAATCCACTTCTGATGATGGAATCCATGAGGAATCGAGGGAACTCCTCAAATATTATGCATTTACAGTCAAAAAGTAACATTTGATGAAGTGGAACTGATGAAGAAGACCAGTCTCAATTCGGTTGTATTTTTTTATGTTTGTTACCTCAGAACTCCGTTTATGGACAGATTTGCAATATTTTTTTCCCCTTATAGGAAAAATCCAGTTCTGATGATGGGATCGACCGACTTCACTAAAATAACACTAAAAGGATCAAAATATCTTTAATTTTGGAAGTCGGGGTTTCTCGGTATTTTTTGTTTCTCCGAAATTTTTATTAGTGTTCTTATTTTTATTACTGATTTTTTTTTTTTAGTGAAGATGGTTATTTTATTTTCGTAAAAGTTTTTATTTAACACTTTTTATTTGCGATACACTTATAAACAGAGTGTCTATTTCTCATGATAATTCTAATTAACCCAAACACTGCTAGGTTACATTGTTTAATTATGAAGTTCCTGTGTCTACCTTCCACATTCCGGCTCCATCGTCATCATCAGATCACTTCGATGATACTATTTTCAACGTAACTATTCAGAACTATTCATTTATTTGAATTTTCATAGTCGCTTAACTATCTTAATTGTGATATCTATGTGAGTATGAAGTTCCGTTGACCATTTCTAGTCTTCTTCATCAGTTCCACTTCATAAAATGTTACTTTTTGACTGTAAATGCTTACGTTCACGATGAAAATACCAAAATCACTATAAGGTAGCCTATAATTTTTGAGGAGTACCCTCGATTCTTCGTGGCTCCCATCATCAGATCTGGGTTTTTCCTATAGGGGGAAAAATAGTATTGCAAATCTGTCCATAAACGGAGTTCTGAGGTAACGAACATAAAAAAAATACGACCGAATTGAGAACATCTTCCTATTTTTGAAGTTGGTTAAAAAGGTGCATTTTTTTCGCCGCATCATCATCATCAGATCACTAAGACGATGTCATTTTCAAAGTAACTATTCAGAACCATTGATTTATTTGTATTGTCATAGTCGCTTAACTATCTTCATTGTGATATCTATGTGAGTATGAAGTTTGTTGACCATTTCTGGTCTTCTTCATCAGTTCCACTTCATCAAATGTTACTTTTTGACTGTAAATGCATAATATTTGAGGAGTTCCCTCGATTCCTCATGGATTCCATCATCAGAACTGGATATTTAAAAAATAGCATATCTTATATGGAAAAAAAAAATTACAAATCGGTCCATAAACGACGGAGTTCTGAGGTAACAAACATAAAAAAATAGATTATAAAAAATACAACCGATTTGATAACCTCCTCCTTTTTTTTTGAAGTCGGTAAAAAGGTGCGTTTTTTTCACCGCAGTGCGCGGCGCTTCCTAGATCTCTATGCGATGCAAAAATATATGCGGTAGATTCATCGCAAATTTGCAGCGAGAGGCCAACGGTCATTTCACCGCATGCGTTTATTTCATCGCAGTGCGCGCACTTCTATGAGACTCCATACTTCCACAGATTATGCGTTAGAAAAACGCAAGGCAGTGCGCGCAAGGCCTAAGTCCTGGTCACGTAATTGTTATTTCACCAAATACAATGCGTTCCAAATAAGAATAGGATCGATTGCCATGTTGTGACGTTACGTTATACTATCAAATCGAAGAATAATTATGGTGATTTACTCACCTTAAGAAATATTTAAAATTTAATTTATTTACGAACTGTGAACGAAAAAAGTTTAATCAGAATCCAGTTCTTAAATTTTGCCCAATTTCTTGCGACTTGACAGTATGACGTCACGTCACAAAATGGCAATTAATCCTATTCTTATATGGAACGCATTGTATGTTCAAATTCCATGTTATTTAAGTTAACAATTTGGATCTTCTTGATGCACAAAAATGTAAAGTGCACTTAAATTTGTCAATCCCAAAGCAATGAATAGATTATTCTTTTTATTTAAAGCCCTTATTAGAATGCCAAATAAACTGCAAACTACTTAGTTTTGTTACTTATAAACAAACATGAAAAATTTTTTAACTAATTAAAGTTGATGGTCTGTGTCAAAAAAGAAAGAAATTGCTTTTTTGACACAGACTTCCATTCGATGGCTTTTCGAAATTATTTTTTTTCTTTTATCTCGTATGCATACCAAAGACATAATTGCCTACATCTAAACATAGGTTATTCAAAGACATGTGACATTCACCAACCTGCACTGGGCCCGCGTGGTGGATTACTGCCCATTCTCTCTCCTAGAGAGGAGGCATGAGTCCCAGCAGTGGGAACATTAAAAGGCTGATTATGCTATACATAGGTTATCGAAAATAATATAATCTTTTTTTGCGTTGTGCAATCATTCAATATCTTTTCTCACACTAGGGTGAAGCGATAGGGCGTGTCAGACTTTTACTGACTAAAACTACACTTATGTCCTTCAATTGCCCTTTGCGTTCAAAGATCTTTCTTTTTCAGAAATTCTCCGTGGCTCTATCGGGTATCGGCCCTGCTGAGCCCCTATGGTTAATATAATCTCATTAGATACGTTTTATGTTCATGGATTCAATCAAAATATATACTCGTACTTATGTGTTTCTAGTAGTTCGTTCACAGTACCCTAAATTTTTGCTCATTTTCGGTGTTTTTAACCGACTTAAAAAAAGTTATTTATCAACATATTTTTTTTTAATGTTTGCATCCTCAGAATTCCGTCGTTTATCGCAAAGTGCATCTGATGACAATTCTAATAAGTTCAAACACGGCTAGGTTACATTGATTACTTACGGAGTTCCAGTGCCTACCTTCCGGCTCCATCATCATCATCAGATGACTTTTCAACTATTCAGAACCATTCATTTATTTGTGTTGTCATAGTCGCTAAAATATCTTCATTGTGATATCAATGTCAGTATGAAGTTCCTTTGACCATTTCTAGTCTTCTTCATCAGTTCCACTTCATCAAATGTTACTTTTTGACTGTAAATGCTTAAGTTCTCGATAAAAATACCAAAATCACCATATAGTTGCCTATAATACCTGAGGAGTTCCCTCGATTCCTCATGGATTCCATTATCAGAACTGGACTTTTAAAAAAATGGGACCAATCTGGAAGAATATCCTATAAAAGGGAAAAAAAATTGCAAATGGGTCCATAAACGACGGAGTTCTGAGGTAACAAACATTAAAAAAAATGATTATAAAAAAATACAACATTTTTTTAAAATCGGTTATAAAATTGCGTTACGGTTTATATAATGAAATTCTAAATGTAGCTCATGTTTTAAGGCGTTTAATGCCTTGGATTCCTGGCCGGAATTAAATGCACACATACTCACTAGCAAAAAGTAATACTACCGTATAAGTAATTACTTTTACGACTAAAGATCGAAAAACAATCACATAAAAGATCCTATTATTCCAAAAAGATGTATAAAAGCAGTTTTTTGCATTCAACGCTTTTTAGCTCAATTAAATTATAGTGCAGTTACGATAATTTACCCGTGATACTATTACAGTTTATGAAATAGTAGGGAAGTAACTAAGACAGTATTCAGTGAAAAGTTCAGTTTTTCAATACAAAACGACATCAAACAATCAATCTTTGATCATGACAGTACAATAACGTTCAAGTACAAACAGTGACGAAATAAATAAGTTTTATACTACTATATCTATTGATAACTGTTAAAATAAAAAATAAAAACAGTTAAGGTGAATGTTCCGCTGGCCTGTTCATACATTTTTCGTGTGCGTTCTACTTCGTAAATAGACACTTTTTGCTCAAAACGAATCACTTTATCACTTTTCTACAATGAAATAGTTACGCGTTAGTTACTTTTTGTAAATAATTTGCATTAAATATTGAGAAAAACAGTCTTCAAAACCGAGCAAAATTTGATATTTTGTTTACTAGTGTGAGTGCGATTTGACAACCAAGCATGCCGCCATGATTGCGATAGGTTATAATATTTAACGCTAGATGGCGTGCAACCGATATTGTAAATTTGAAAAATCATTACTAAATTTCTAACAATGGCGTTCATTAAAAAATGCATTATAATAACGTAAAACTAACTATCATAAACGAAAACATAAAACATTGTTGTTGTTATCAAAAAATTGTAAGCGTTAGTTATTATTATTTTTACTGGCAACAATATCATCATTCGTAATCGTAGGTGCCTACGAATGAGGCGACGTTGCCGTACTTCCTAGTTCCTTCCTGCTTGACCCTTTGACCTGTAATGTTTCTAAGAAAAACCGTTGCCAAACTTCGTTAGATTCGATGATTCGGTTGACTTGAAATAAAATACATTTTGAAGCTCTAGGCTAGCTTGAGCAGTGATAGGTTTTACGCGCGGAATTTCTTGTATGATTTAAAATGTATGCATTTTCATTTATTCGAACTAATATTTCTTGTATGTATATCATTCCAATTGAATATACTTATTGCAAGGTATTGTAGTATAGGTTGCTTATACGCAATTTTATTTTAAAATAAAAGTACCTATAAATCTTTCGGTGGTATTAGCAAGTCGGCCCGTAAGTTTAGCTGGCTATTACAAACTAAAATCTTCTCATAATGAAAATCACCGATCGATATTGTTAATTGATTCGTTAAGTTATAATAATATCAAGTAAACAAAATTTTATTTACTTGATAATATATTATCTATCATAAATAAACCAAATTTATAGGTCTCTAGATTTAAATTTCCTGTCATATTGTTTTTTCAGATTAGTAATACAAATAGTTATCGACTGACCATTATATTAGACGGACAAACAAACATTAGTTTTATTTGGTACAGTATATCGCGTCTTATGTGGTTGGTTGGTGCATTTCGTTACAGTTAAGTACATCAAAATGTATAAGTATGTAATATGATTTATTATTTATGGTTACTCAGCAGGGATTTATCCCCACAAGATATTATTTTCTTAATTGTCATTAAGTTGTCAATCAATATTATATCAAGATTATTTGGGTAAGTAAAATTTTACTGCTATATTTTTCTCAAAATGCGAATGTAATCTCGAACGTAATTTGGAACGTCAGTTTCACAGTTTGCAATATTCTATCCACGTGTTCCGAATTGCGTCAAAAGCGATTATATCGCGAATCCGACCAAATTTAGTAGTCACAAAATAAAAGGGCTGTTAAGTAATAATTGTCACGTTGCGCGTTGGTCGGATTCGCGATATTATCGCTTTTGACGCATTTCGGAACGCAGGGTTAAATATCTATACTTTGCATTCGTTTGTTGCGTTATTGAGTGGGCCTGCCTGATGGAAAGACACCGAAATATATGTGAATCATCACAAATTGAATTTGTTAGTGAAAGACGTGATGGATTTCGAACTGAATTAAAATTCAAGTGCAGTATGTGTGAAAAAACGTGGGAACACTGCACAGAGAGCAAAGACAAAGTAAATACTGCATTTGTGTGGGCAACTGTAACTTCTGGTAGCTACTACACTCAAGCAGCTCATATACAAGTCTGATGGATATTCCAACAATGTCACCTAATAAATTTCGACGTAGGCAATGTTTGGGTAGAACATTTGACAGAGGAAATTAGGATTGCTGGTGAACAAGAAAGATCAATTGCCATTGAAAAAGGTTATGTGTATACACAGTAATAAATGGAACACAGTCTGAAGTGTTCCATTTATTACTGTGTATGTGGATGGAGGATGGTTGAAGAGATCGGACGGGCATAACTTTTCTGGTATGGTAAGATAAATTATTACTAAACACAAATTTATTTATTGTCAAAACAATGTAACACGACAAACAATTATGCGATGTTGTTGAATTTTGTTTATTTCTATAATTGAATTGAATGCAAACAATTATAATGTGCCATATTTTCAAGAGTTGTTTTTCACTTCCAGGCCTGCATTATTGGGAAAGAAACTGAATCATATTCAATATTTATATTTGTACACTTTCAGATTTTGGTCAACACCAAGCTCCCACTTCGTGGGAGAAATATTTTGAAACCCAAGGTAATGAAGCTGACCTTAGTGGCACGGAAAATCATAATGTAAGTATTTTGTCAATCAGTTTGTCGAGATAATGAATTTATCAGCAATATGATGCCAAAGCTACTGGACTTTTTTTAATACTGTATTCTGCCAGAAATAATATTGAGACGTGTTCAAAAAAATGCGAAATGTATAGATATGAAAGGTATCTATATTATATTTTTTACTGTGGGAAATTTTTCTTCAACATCAAAAGTTACACATAAAATATACTAAGCAAGGCATTTTTTTTCGCAGCAGCTGTGTAGCGGTGGTTTCCGGACAAGAACTTTAGGAAGAGTGAAAACAACATGTCGGATCATTTTTATTTTTATTGTACTTTTATAGTAGTACGTTTAGAATCTATATTATCAATGTTTACAATCATAGAGTGAATTAAAAGAAATTTGTTGCTTTTTTATATCCAATTAAAACAATACTTTAGCAGATATGTATAACCATTTGTTAGTTATGTTTAGGTTTTACTAAAAAAATATGTGATTATGGATGCTTAGATACTATCAAACATTTTTCCACTTTCTTGGTTGCAATCTCTTATTCTAATTTGTGTTTTAAATTTGTTGTCTTGTTTATGAATTATAGTTTCTTGCGTTTACTGGTGTGTAATTGTTGTAAATAATGTAACTTGAATTACTTCACATTTGCATTGGGACTAAATATTTTGAAAAACTTTGTTTTTTAGTAAATGGTCATGTATCAAGCATTGATGTCACTATAAATACTTGTAATAATTGTTAGTTGGTGTATATATTCTTTTAAACAATATATAAGGTAACAAAATAAAACCATCTTACATTGCATTTTTGACATTCATTTGATTCCTAAAATAAATAGTTTACACCACCCATGAAATACCACCTTTTATTTTTATAATATAATCGTAACAGGTACTCCCCCAGACATCATTATAATTTCTCCAGAATCCTGAATTCAAATAACTTTTAAATGCACGCCATCTAGTGGCTAATTTTGATGAATGCTTTTGATTCTAAAGTAGTCGCTCATGTCTATGTATGTGTAAACGATACTATAATCAGAGTTGGATATTAGCTTTCGATATATGGCGAATCAGATGGGTTTTGAGGCTATAATTTGACTAATTTCGATAAAGTGGAATGTCCGATTTCCGCATCTACTATTTCTGTGACTTAATATTGTTTCAATTACACTCAAAACAAAATAAAACTGAAAATGTTGACTTCAGCGCCATCTAGCGGGAAAATGGCCTCGAACAACCCGTAGCAATCACCTTAACAAAAAAATTCCAAATTTTGACTTTGATCTCTAATATTATCCAACAACTAGCACCATAATTTCCTCAAGCAGTGAAAAGTGCCGATACAACTCCAAGCGGGAAATAGAAGAACTAAAGTGTTACCATTTTATAAAAAAAGGGTTACCATTCTAAATAAAAAAGTACAATTAGCGCTATTGAGACGGCCAGTGGCAAGTAGAAGAATTAAAAGTGATACCACAAAGAAAAAATATATATTTGGGTTTGGTAGGAATTTATGTAAAATTGCTGAAGTTAAAAATCATAACAATTTAATCATTTTTAACCGACTTCAAAAACAGGAGGTTCTATGTTCGGCTGAATGTAGTTTTTTTTTGTATGTTCACCGATTTTTCGGTCAATTGTGGACCAAATTTTTTTTTAATTGAAAGTGTATGCTTCCAAATTGGTCCCATAGAAATATTGTTATGATCTGATCATAAACTTCGAAGATAGGGAACAGAACTCCTCATAGGATCACAGCAGAACTGTCGTAACAAGTAAAATTGCTTTATTTATACGTGTAATCGAAGACTGACTGAAAGAATAGGAGGAATATATCGAACTGATCTGATGATGAAGCCTGAGGTTAGGCACCGGAACTCTGTAATAAATTAATTTAACCTAACCGTGTTTAGTATTATTAGAATTGTCATGAGATGCATGGAGACAAAACTATTATAGAAACACGTACTTCCGAAATTAAAGTTATTTTGCACTTTTCAGTGTTTTTTTACATTGAAGTAGGTTGTACTTTTTTTTGTAAAAAGTTTTTTATTTTACTCTTTTTAGTTATGATACCACTACTAAAAAGTACCCCTCAGCCATACTTAAATACCTTATAGCCAGAGTGCATGTTATGACAATTCTAATGATACCAAACACGGTTAGGTTAAATTAATTTATTACAGAGTTCCGGTGCCTAACTTCAGGCTTCATCCTGATGAAGAAGCCTAAAGTTCAGTACGTCCCCCTATTTTTTCAGTCAGTCATCAATTACACGTATAAATAAAGCAATTTTACTTGTTACGACAGTTTTGCTGTGATCCTATGAGGAGATCTGTTCCATATCTTCGAAGTTCATGATCAGATCATAACAATATTTCTATGGGACCAATTTGGAAGCATAATAAACAATAAAATAAAAAAAATCGGTCCACAATTGACCGAGAAATCGATGAACATACACAAAAAAAATAAAGACATACATTCAGCCGAACATAGAACCTCCTCCTTTTTGAAGTCGGTTAAAAATGATTAAATCATTATGATTTTTAACTTTAGCAATTTTATAAATAAATTCCTACCAAACGCCAAATTTTTTTTTTTTTTGTGGTATTACTTTTAATTGTTCTACTTACCACTGGACGATGGCGCTGGTTGTACTTTTTTATTTAGAATGGTAACACTTTTTTATAAAATGGTAACACTTTAGTTCTTCTATTTCCCGCTTGGGGTTTTATTGGCACTATTCACTTTATTAAACAAACGCAAAAAAACCCAAAATTCTCATACTATACACAATTCTCAAAACAAGAGCAAAGCTCATGGAGTAGAGAATAGTACATTATGATATAAGTGTGTAATGTTAGTGATTACCGTCGATGCGGTATTTAGACCCGAGCCGTGGCGAGGGTCTTAAGAGAGCCAAGAACGGTAATCATTAATTACTCACGTGTGTCATACGACGTTTTACAATACACTTGTGAAGAAAACAACAGTAAAACTAGTAAAATTTTCTGTGACATGGCGGTAAAAATCTGTTTTCTGTTTTCATAACGCGCGCATCATTTATTTTATTTACCCTTAGAGGAAGGCTAAGGTATTTTGATCATACTGCCTAGTCTTACGTTTATGCACCGTTTATGTTTTCTTGCGTGAAAAGTTTTTACGATAATGTCTTTCGTAGTGACAATAGTATACGGATGTAACATTTTAATGATTTTGTATTATTTAATTTTATTTAATTAAGTAATACAGCCACTGAACTTCACTGGAATAAAAAAAAAACACGCCAAAATCCGCGCGCATCTGAAAATGGCGGCCAAAGACTACAAAAAAAAAAAAAATTGAAGATACGATTTATTTACTAAATGTTTTTTATTAAATAAATCGTTTGTACAAGATAAATTTGTCCATTTTATCTTGTAAATTGGATGAAATATTATAAGTAAGTAAGACACTACTGGCAGGTACTATTGAACGGGAATTTAATTCGAATTCAAAATTTGTTTTGTCAACAAAGAGGTTGAACAAAAAGGTTTTAACTACATTATAGCACTAGTGCGTAATGGTAATCAAAATGTCACAGGTTGGTAACGAGTGCCATTATATACCTAAGTGCAGTGCAATAAGAGTCACTTTCTGAGCAAGTGTGTTGTAAAATATATTTTTTAACACACTTACTCAGAAAGTGACTGTTATTGCTAGTGCTATAATGTAGTTAAAACCTTTTTGTTCAACCTCTTTGTTCGCAAAACAAATTTTGTATTCGAATAAAATTCCCGTTAAGTTATTGCGTTCAATAGTATATAAATTAGTGTCTTGCTTACTTATTTTATCCAATTTACAAATAAAAATGGACAAATTTAACTTGTACAAACGATTTATTTAATAAAAACATTTAGTAAATAAATCGTACATTCAAATGAAATTTGTTTTTTTTTGTGTTCTATAGCCGCCATTTTAAGATGCGCGCGGTTTTTGGCGTGATTTTTTGTTATTCCAGTGAAGATCAGTGGCTGTATTAATTAAATACTACAAAATCATTAGAAAATGTTACATCCGTATTCTATTATCACTACGAAAGCCATTAACGTAAAAACTTTTCACGCAATAAAACATAATTTAAACGTAAGACTAGGCAGTATGATCATCATTACTCTTACCTTAGCCTTCCTGTAGGGGTAAATAAAAAAAATGATGCGCGCGCATGAAAACAGATTTTTACCGCCATGTCACAGAAAATTTTACTAAATAGTTTTAGTTTGGCTATTTGTTGTTTTCTTTACAAGTGTATTGATAAACATCGTATGACACACGTGAGTAATTAGTTATTACCGTTCTTGGCTCTGTTAAGACCCTCGCCACGGCTCGGGTCTAAATACCGCCTCGACGGCAATCACTAACATTACACACTAATATCATAATGTACTAATCTAAGTGAAGGAATAGACAACTTAATTATTGACGATACAGTTATTAACAGTGCAGAACATATTGCGGAATCATTTAATGAATATTTTATCAATCAAATTCGATCTCAGAGTCAATACTTAGTCATATTATCAATGATTGCATTGATAAAGGTATAATATATTTCCGGAAAAACTAAAAATTAGGCTCTATCAGATGAACCCCGAGGCCCTGGAATGAAAGCAAAGAAGGAACAGGAGTGGGTTTTAGTCAGTAAACGTCTGGCACCTCCTCCCACTCCTCCCAAGAGTGTAATAATTCATTGGATGATTTCCCACCTAAAAAAGGCGCTATTAGATAACCCCACGAAGAACACCATGTTGCAAGAAACGTTCTGATGAAGTGCGTATTTTCTCCAGAAACATATCATCATCATCATCATTTCAGCCGAAACCAGTCCATTGCTGGAGACAGACCTCTCCCAGGTGTCGCCAGTCGCCACAACGAACGATCTTGTACGTCTCGCATCCATCGCATTCCCGCGATTCTCACATATTCACTCATTCAGAAATATATAACCAAAATCTAATAATAAAAAAAATACTTTAAAAAATATGAATTGGAAGGTTTTGAAAATTCCCATAATATTTTGTACAAAAATAGATACCTTTTACCCATTAGCTCATTCACGGTTCACTTCAGTAATGGCCGTGGGCGGGTGAAGCCAGTCACCCGACTGTGTCTAGCCGCTTTATAGAAAATAGGTCACCAACCACAACGAAACTCGCTGTCTCGTGGAATACGTTTCCACGTGGACTCCTCCGTAATGCGCTTGCGTGAAAGTGTGAAGTCAGCGATAACGTAACGCTGGCTACCAGGAGACCATGAGCCATTTGCAAGTTTCATTATTATCTTCCTAGTCTTTGTCCCAACTAGCGTGGGTCGGCTTCCAGCCTAACCGGATGTGGCAGAATACCCGTCTTTTATATGGAGTGAATGCCTATCAGAACTCCAGAACCCAGTTTGTGGCCGCTTGTGCACGTTAAGATAAGTCGCAGGGCCTACGCAGTCCATGCTTCAGACTTAAGCACGACAAGCCTCAAGGTTGGGTTAGCGATGAATCGGTCCAAAACAAAAAGTATGACCAACGGAAGTAAATAAATTATGTTCATCTATATCTACTTGGGCTAGTTAGTTTCTTTCGAAATAATGCAGGAGAAGGAAATCGATTGCCGTATCGAAAACGCCTTGAAAAGCTACTGCCCCCCTAGGCAAGTTACAAGCGATTCGTTTCGATTTTCTTTTCGTCGATTAACTCGGGTAAACCACGCCTACGATTCCTTTATTCTGACGTCATCTCAACGCTCAGACACGTGCTCAGAACAAAGGAATAGGAGGCGTGGCCGACTCGAGGCGATCAACGAAAAGAGAATCCTAACGAAGTGGTTGTAACTTGGCTAGGGGGCCTGGTGCATGAAGACGCTAATGAAAAGAGACCTCTCGATCTCCCTGAAGCGAAAGGACATCGATATGTGTATCCTGCCCATCCTAACCTACGGTTTTAGACATGGTCGCTCACCGAGTCACAAAAGTTTCGCCTTGGGGTTTGCCAACGAGCAGTGGAGCGTAGCATTCTGGGTCTCAAAAGAGCCGACAGAATGAGGAATATCACATTGTGCCAAAAGACGGGTCAAGGTTATCTTGCTACCTATTCTCAGGTCGACCTCAGCGGCGTCGTCCATCCTCGGGTGGGCCCACTTTGTGGAAACTCTTGCCCAAACGGTCAGTGTGCACATGCGGCCTATTTTCCTACGTCCCAGACGTATTATATACTTTGAAAATCACAGCGTTTGATAACAAAGGGCTTTCATAACCAAGAAAACTTCCACGAACTATAATAAAATATAAAGTTTATTCGTCTGATGTACACGCTTTGTCCGCATTTTACCCAAAACATTAATTAAAAATTCATTCCGTATTAATCCTTATGGACTGGTTTTTAAAAAGTTCTTAAATTGTAATTCTGTATCAAGATTACTCTACTAAAAATAGAAAACCATAAAAATATTGTGGTACTTAGTTATTGTATTTACTTACAATTGATAAAAGGAGAAACTGACTGACTGATATATCACGTGTCGTCCACTGAATCTGCATTATAATGTTCATATAAGCACGTAACCCTCAAATTAAACTTCATGAATATTCTGTCAATGTCACAGCGAGGTTGACGACCTGACCCTCACTTTATTCGTCGACACCGATTCAGGGGCGCTCCGCAATAATACCTCACTATTAACTTACCCTCTTATATTCGTTATTAAGTATATCTATATATATAAAAGGAGAAACTGACTGACTGACATATCAACGCACAGCCGAAACTACTGGGACGAAGAGCGTGAAATTTTGCACCAGGCTTCTTTTTATGACGTAGGCGAGCACTAAGAAAGGATTTTACAAAATTCACTCCATAAGGGGATGAAGCGGGGGTCCAAAGCTTATATGGAAAAACCTACGTTAACGCGAGCGAAGCCGCGGGTAGAAGCTAGTAACAAAATAAGCAGCTTCACATCTCAGTTATTCGTTTTCGTCCATTGTAACCCGATTAATATATTTTTAATCAGTTTAATTTTATCACAATCTATTTACTAAGTCGCAAAGATGTCGTACCGCAAAATAAACTGGGTAGTAAAAAGCAGTCATGAGCTAGCTACACTGTCTCCCCCAGTATGCAAGACTGAATAAGCAATGTTTAGCAAACCGGTGCGAGAACGAGAAAGAGTATACACGAATCGTCGCAAAGCGTTCCCCTAAAATTCTGCAGCATTCAGTTATGACACAGTTGCTCTAGTAATCGCACGTCAATCTACACAGAGTTTGAAATAAGTTCATAAAATTGTTTTTAAGTTCTAATAAAATTATTTGTGATAATGGAAATGAAAGGAAATTTTAATTAGTTAGCAGTACGTAGGGAAGTGATGTTGTGTGAAATCCATAGGAATGAGAAATAAATGTTTGTGGCAATATGTTCGCGAGGCAGAAGAACTGACAATGAATATACGTCATTCTCGATTTATTATTAAGATTATCGTGGTTGTTTATTCCTTCAAGAATTACTTAAAGGTAAAACTGCAAATGAAGCGAATTTTGTAATTAAACCAGTTTAGCATAGCATTTATTTTAAGACATTAATTCTTATATTTTTGTAAACACTTACGTATTTATAGAATTTTGTAAATATCTCTAGTCTTAACAATTTTCTCTTATCAAATATTCTCTCACGTCGTTTTATAGTCTTTAGTCGCTCGCTCAGGCTGCCAGGTAAACGGTGCCGGGTGGTATTTAGAGGAACTATGGTAGTGATGTACTATATGGTTAAAGCGCCACTAAACGAGCAACTTTTTAATGGCAATGGGTGACTGCAACAAGTTGCAGATAAGTTTTTTTTTGTGTGGCTTGCTTTTTTTTTGTTTTAGTTTGTCCATTATACAGAATACGGGATTGCCGTTTCTGCTCGTTAGTGACTAGAGTATTAGTAAGTCGTGTCTGCTCATTGGGTGCTGAGTAAGATTTTCGGTTTATGCGTAATCTAAATTTTCAAGCACCGTTAAAGAAAATGATAATCCCTAACATATTTAAGTCAAGAGTGAATAGGTTACTTCTAGACAAGCGTGCTTCATTATCGGCCACATCATCGCTTATCATCAGATCAAACGCGAGCCTATCAATAACAATGTAAAAATATATATTTTAGTGATTAGTCAAAACTTATCATACAATCCATGCGGATTTCATATTTATTTTATTTCAATTTTTTTTTCCACAGCTATCACACAACGACATCTAGTCTAAAACTAAGCAGAGTTTGTGGTATGACTATTATACGATTGTTAAAAATACTTACGTACTTACGTTATATATTGTATGATAAGTTATGACAGTGTCGTCTCTTTCTCGGTGCTCTGATCCATATAATCTATCTCCAGGCAGCCTGATCGCGTAGAGGTATACTCAGGAATCATCCATAGTTACTACTTATATGATTTCTGGGTTATAAAAAATATTTTGATAGGTCCAAAAGTAAGATTATTTAAATGTGTGCTTGAAATCACACAACAGACTTGAAAACTTCATCAAGGCCAGGTTAATAACATAAAATCGTAATCGTTTGGGTAAGTTCGACCTACTCGAGCCGACCGCACCCGAATGAGCGTTACGTAGCCGAGCGTGACAGTTCAGTTTTAATACTCCAAAAATAAATTTCTCAGCGCGCCTAAAGGAATTTTCACTTCAAAATATTGGACACCATTTTGGAATAAACATTTACAAAGGTATCACTTAGTTCTGGCGTTACAAGCTTGTTATATCACTTCTAGTTTACCTAAGTGACGTCACGCAAAATTTTAATGCACTGTATAGATACCAGCACGGATCTTGAGCGCTGACTTCTACAGTTCTACTTGCGCAGAAGCACGCAGAAGTGAAATATCGGGTCTCTTTAGTGGTATGAAGAGAGATGCGGGGGTGTGAAATCCTTGTACAGTGATTGGCAGGACGATATTGTACGATGCGCAAAGCGATCCTCGCTCTTTCGTCGAGCGCTCAAGATTCGTGCTGCTATCTGTATCATCTTAATTTCGTATACATGCGATAAATAAAAATTTCATTTTATTTGGTAATTTAACTAAATAAACAGTTTAAAAATAAAATGCATTTTTTATCATATGGATTTTTTAGTCATTTATTACTAAACTCGTTAAAAACTAAAAGGCCCTTTTTGACATTTGAGAAAAACCCTAGAATGTAACTTGGGACGAAACTGAAAGAAACAATAAAATAATAATTAGGTGTCCGGTGTAGTAGTAGCTATTTTAGTAGTAGCTACATTACACCGGACAAGCCGCTAGGTAGTCAAAATACAAATTTCAAAACGAGGCTTTTATTTTTTGACAGCTTTATAAAATATTTTCTGTATTATAAGCTTTAAGCGAATGGTGTAAATTTAAACAATAAATTCATTGTAAAGCAAAGTTTTTCTTTATAGGAAGTGTTGTCGACACTTAAGGGTGAGGACAAACAAGGGTTACTGTTTGTTTATGAGTCGTATTTACTTTGCCATGCAATAACAACAAACTACAAGAACGAGTAGTCTGGTTAGTGCAATACGACATCGCAAAAACAGTTGCCTGTCAGTAGAGTTTGATTTGTCGTAAAGAGTGTTGAACTATTTACAATGAAAGGTGCCATAATCACTTTATTATCATTTTAATATTTATACAATCTTACTGGTCATGATGAAACTGAGGAAGTTAAGTCCTCACATAACGATCTTCGATATAGTATATTATAGGTTTCTGAATATTATTAGGGCACCTTTTCTCAGATCATTTCTTGTTCGTTTAGCTGTAGGTATTCTACTATTATAGCTAAAAGGTGGATTTTGAGATGAAGAAGGAAATATAGAAGCTTCACTTTAGTGGATAATACGGTACTTGCGAAGGACATTGTCCTTAAGTTTTTGAGTAATTGCTGTGTCCACAGATTTTGCAAAAAATGCACAGTTCAGAAGAAAATGGGCTTGATATTTTTTATATCCATCGATCCTTTTTACAACGGTAAAAGTATCTGCCCTTTCTATACTGGTTTACGACTCATTTTGCGCGATCGAAATGTCGCTCGTTTGTCTTCACCCGCTGATAAAATAGCCTGTGGCAGACAAAATAGAGCGTCACTATGTACATAACAGACTATGACACTGTTCTATAGTGATGCTATCAATCTTGTAGCAGTTTTCAAACGCAACGCTGTCATTGTAACATACGTGTGTCGTCATAGCTTTCTTCAGCCAAATTTAAATCAGATTTATTTTTATTTCACACTTTGTTTTATTTTTATTTCACACTCTGATTTATTTTTATTTCACACTCTGATTTATTTTTGTTTCACACGTGTGTCACAATAACTTAATAAAAAACTTTATATTTTTACATTCATGCCTTTGGCACACCAAATAAAATCGCAAAGTTGGTAGGTATAGTCTATGCAATTTACAAAAAGTGTGGAAATCAATTTCAATTTGAACCTAATACCTGTATAAATCCATAATTATGTTGAGCACTTTGATTTGCAAAGGCTATAGCAGTAAGCATGTTTGGTAAACAGGCCGCACGTCAATGGTATTTATACGAGCATAAGCTAACCTTGTATTCTATTGGTACTCCGTACTACGGTAGACCCGCTCAAGGTCATGCAAAACCATTACTACCACCAACATTGATATGCGGTCTATTGTACCAATGTATGTAAAAATTACGAAACCCGTTTTTGGTTGCCACCAATTTAATATGAGTTTGTAAAAAAAAACGATTTTTGGTTGCTATCAATTTAATATGAGTTTGTAAAAATTATGAAACCGGTTTTTGGTAGCTACCAATTTAATATGAGTTTGTAAAAATTATGAAACCGGTTTTTGGTAGCTACCAATTTAATATGAGTTTATAAAAATTATGAAACCGGTTTTTGGTAGCTACCAATTTAATATGAGTTTATAAAAATTATGAAACCGGTTTTTGGTATCTACCAATTTAATACTAGTTTGTAAAATAAATTGATACCAGAGGCCCTACCAGGAGCTCTTAACGCGATCCATTTGACTACCTAAATTGAACTTTTAAAGGGATACAGCTATACACCCTGTATATCCCTCTATAGTCCCTTTATCTCGCTCGCACGATTTATAACATGTCATGGTAAGGCCCCTGCATTTGCTAACCACTGTAATAAATAAATATGACTAATAAATATTTAAATCGCATTGCTTAGTTTTTTTTTGTGTATCACAATACTATCCCATGAAGCTGCGCTTACTCAACAACAGACTTTATTTCAGTGAATTAAAGTGCAAATTTGTAAATCGTATAAATGGACGAGATCGTGGTTAGAGCAAAGAAGTCGTTCATGTCTGCGTCGATATGTACAACTTTGCACTTTATGCAATTAATTAATAGAGTTTAAAGTATGAAATTTCCGTTTATTAAAATGGGTTGCTTTGAAGTGCTATTATATCTTTGGATTGACTTGGAGTTTTCTTATATTACATACAAAAATAGTTACAAGTACTGCGATATTACAGAAAATACAATACATAAAGAATCCAATGAATACCTAATTTCGGAAAAAGAATAACGTACTTACTTTGAACTTGATAATTCCAAGTTAATCCAAAACTATAACACTTATAAGCAAACCGTTTTAAAAAAACGGCAATTTCATAGCAACCCGTTTTAAAAAAAAGGCATATTCAAGATCGTCTGGAAATCCTCTGCTCAGCGTAATTTGATTATTGGATTGAGTATAATGTAATCGCTAAACTGTCATTTTCATTTATTTACTAATTTCAGTATCAAGCGACTAATCGCGAAGCTTGAACACGTTAGTTTACTACAACTCTACAATCGAAAATAGACTGCAATTTATTAAAAATAGACATATATTTAACTATTACTTACTTACAAACTAGTACTTACTTACAAACTAGTACTTGATAAAACTCCTCTAATATTCATGTTATTTGAACAATAATTTCACTATAGAAATTACACTACCAGAATAAATTAGTTTCAAAGTAACTGCTAAACCTAAACGTATTACAGAAATTGGTTGGCGTCACGTAAGTATGTATTACACCTCAGAAGATATGGTACGCAATCAACCATCTGCATAGCTATGAAAAATTTGTTTTAAAAATCGAAAAAAAATTATCTTTGTAAGTAGGTGCAATTTAACTAATGCTATCTGTGAGTCACAAAATGTGAACTTCAAGAAACAAAATGCTGCGAATAGAAATAATGAGATCACTAAAAAGCCTTAAAATGAACGTATGACCTAAAGCTTTACAAAATTACACCGTATTTTTCTGATTGTGACGTTTACAATTGGACACCGACATTGGCTATGTATTTACTTTTTTTTTTTAACTGGATACTGAGCTTTTTATCATTACATTCTAATATGAAATGATTTTAACCTTTTTACTTGCATCATTTCTAAAAAATACTCTTATTCAGTATATGCTTAACTCGAGGTCATAGGTTTATGTTTTAAAACCCAATCTTTAGCCCACATTCGGCAATTCGACCAAAGGAGTCGCAATTATTCCCTTATTCCGCAACTAGAGGGCGCCATTAAAACCACTATGAAAACCTATTACTTATTACACTTATTATTTTCTAACTAAAAAGACTCGTTTAGATCCCATCGTGATAGATTGATCTTACAGCAGTGCCCTTTTTCAGGAGTTTTGTAACCCATCCATCCTGATTACGTTGCACAGAATTTGAACATGGCATATAGAAAAGCTGTCCATGTAGATACATTAGGTAACGATATTTAGGTAGGTAATGGAAGGAAAAAATAGAACTCAAGCTACATGCCAAAGTTTTGACGAAGACTGGCCGTTGTCTTTAGGTATAGGTACTTCCAATGCTTTGCGTGGCCCCAAACAACAATATAAAGTTGCAAAAATTTTCATTGACACTGAATTAAATAATATGAGTTGTTGTGACGTTAGACCTTCCGTTTTATTATAACATATTGAGAGTAGCTACAAATTATAGAAAAAAAATAGCAGAAAACCGTGTGACACGCTTGCTGGCAAAAAATGAAGTGGCTCCATCTGTATTGCAGCAACCAGTAGCTTGTTGGCTGCCAGCTAATTAACAATTTAGCAACGTGTGCTAGCTGGCTGATGACGCAGTGCAACGTGTTGCAGTATAGATGTCGCTACTAATTATAAGCAAGTGGTTTTTTGCAATTTTAACAATTCACCTTCTGTATACGCAAATACGTACTAACTTAGTGTTGAAAAAATGTACAAACGGCGGTGATACTGTCAACTGAAATTTCATCAGAGTCTGTTCAGACGTTTGAGCTTGAATGAGTCACTAACGTACACAAACATACACATATAATACCTTTTTATTATTAACTAGCTTCTGCCAGCGTATTCACTCGCGCAAAAGCAGGTTTCTCTGTACAAACTTTGGACCCCCGTTTCATGCCTTTAGGGGTGATTGTTAGAAAATCCCATCTTAGTATGTCATAAAAGAAAGCCTTGTGCAAAATTTCTCACTCCTAGACCCTGTTGTTTTGGCTTTATATATAAGCGTTTGACCACTATCTCATCTAATGATAAGCGATGGTGTGGTCGATGATGGAGCAGGCCTTCTTGACACTGTTGACATAAAGACTCCTAGGTTTTTCCTTTAAAACATTATTGTGATACGTCTCCTAGGAGACAGTTCTGGCGTCGGGAGTCACAGTGCGATTTCTGGTCTTCGTAGATGCGGGCTTGCAGACGACTAGTAAAGGGCAGCTCGCCGTTCACCCATCCTATAAGGACCGTGACCAAGTCATCGACGGCGCGTAATATTCCACGCAGGCCTCAATGAGATGCCAGCAAAACCGTAGGACAACAGCCCTGCTACTCAGCAGGCCGTAAAGTCCACGGGGAATTCGTGAAAAGGAAATACGTGGTCCTAGAATACAAAGGGCAACTGAAGGACACACGTGTGGTTTTAGTCAGTAAAAGTCTGGTATTGTCCAACCTAGACTATACCCTCTTGCTTCAACATGGCGCGAGAGAAGTTATTGGATAATTTTCCACCTCAATAAAAGTGTGTTATGTCAAACCCCCTCGTTTGTTTTTCAGCTAAAAATTATCTACTGATAAATCAGCCCGTTGAGAAGTGTTGTTTGTGCGTGTCTTGCTCTTTATTAGCAAAGCGAAAGCAAGCATTTGCAATTTTTTGTACGAGAAAATTCTCTATTCCGAAACTCAAAAAAAAACCGTTTTTTTCTTCAGGTAAGTGGCAGTTAAAACACTGAACTTCAACATCCAAGACTTGTCTTGTGAAGCGTTTTCGAATGACAGGTAAGGTTCTTGATAACCACGAGTTATGGGTAAGTAACTTGATTGGTTTGTTAGAATTCGACTACTTACTTGCACCTATTGATTAATTTATTACACGTTTAACGTACAGATTTCGTAAATAAAATAACAGCAATATAATAATGAAAGTTATTATTTTGTAGCATTTATAGATGATTAAAATGCAAAAATCATGATATTCAAAAACTTGGTTACAAAATAAAATAACATCAATATTTTTTACCCATGAAAACTATAGGGTTACTTAAACCATCTTCATATAATTTTTCTGTTTATGTGTTGGTCACCTAACTCCTAAACGGCTTGACCAAATTGAATGTAAAGTTGTATGTATGTTTGAGATGCTCCCTGGATGGCTATAAAATACATTTGAACCCGTTAGGTGGCACTGCAACCGGGGTCTCATTTTTTTTTTGATGAATTCCCCGTTTTCGGATAGGACACCGTCTGTCAGGACCGCTAGTAACAATATTATATATATATATATATATATATATTGTTCTTTTTCTCATGATCTGAACACCCCTCTCTGGGATCTAAAAACTTCTAGCAGTTAAATGACAGTCTGGTGCTACTTCGCGCAGTCTGGTTGGACCAATAGGCAGTTCTTACTGATCATATAGTACGTGGCATTGATTACCATGTCGCTTGATGACGCCAATCTGAACTTTGCTAAATCAGTTGCTAAAATTAAGAAAATACTGCAGTTTAGGAAATATTTGTTTTAATATAAAAGTTATAGATAATACATGTTGATTTGCTGACATCTCTTTGAGGAGCGCGTGGATCACTACGCGCTGTTGGCGACTGGGCTTGGTCCGATTAGTTACCGAACGTTCGGACGGCGAGCTACCCATTGCTCGACGTCCGCAAGCCCGCGTCTACCGTGGGTGATAGTCGGGATCGAAATTACGGCGGCTGGGGCGTGAGGACCTTCGTTCCATCACGCTTGCGGTCTCCTTCTTCGCTAGGATTACTGCTTCGCAGAAGGAGGCGCCCGCCTGCCATTCCTCCTCGCTCCGGACCATAGTCCAAACGAGGGGCCCGACGCGAAAGGTTGCTGCCGCCGATTGCCTCCACGAGGACACGGTGGTGCTCCGCCCAAGCGGGGCAGGTGTGCCCCGCTTGACGTACTTATTGGCGTTGTGCAACCCCTAAATATTAACCGATTATGGTGATTTTTGGTGTAAGGACACTGCATGAGTGTATCAAGAATTTGAGCAAAATCAAAAATCGTAAAATTTTAAAAATATGAAACACCCTAACCCTAAAATGATCGTGCTCATCACGCAAACACTTGTCTTGGGCCACTGACCACTAGACTAACAGGCCAGTCAGAAAATAAAACATTTCACATTTTTTTATAGTAAGTGTTATAAAGACGGCGGTATATTGCGGCCAGGCCGATCAATATCGCGTGCTGTGAATATCAGCATAGTAGAAGAATGAAGGTACATTCTCTATGACATCGCATGTTTGTATGTACTTTCAACATAATTGAAACCCGACCCTTTCAGCTCAAACTTTGTTTGAAACTGTTAAAATGATTGTTTTTTTTTTATCGTGCATGCTACTTTTAAAAAATTTTGGAAATTAAGAATACTGCGTCTGTATAGGTGAGAAGTCCGATTTTGATCTAGTTATGCTGCATGCAGTAGTTTAATAATTGTAAAATGAATTATTTTTGTAATTAAGCAGCGACTTGCCTTCAAAAAGGTAGTGTTGTTATGAGTAAGAACAGAAACATGTTATAGCAAATCACTAGGTTCTGTTAGTGCCAGTGGTGGTGTTGGTGAACAAAAATTCTGATCGTCTCATAATTAAATCCGCAGTGCTAGTGTGGTCGGACGACGAGCATGGGTGGCTCCATCCGACCGTTCGGTAACCGTTTGGACCGAGCTCAAGTCGTCGACGGCGTGTATTGTTCCACGCGCGCCTCAGGGAGATGTCTGCAAATTGTAGGGGCCCAGCAGGGTCGAAGCCTACTGGGAGTCATGGGTAATGTGAAAACGTAACCCGGAGCCCTGGGAAGAAGGCAACGAAGGAAATGGAGTGGGTTTTTAGTCAGTAAAAGTCTGACACTATCTCCTTCACCGCCCAAGAGCGGGATTTGTCATTAGATGATTTTCCAACCTAAAAAAAAAGTGCCAGTGTGGTGTGTGAAGAATATTATCGATTGATTTACTGTACCTATGTTACTCGATACCGATTGTTATTTAAAGAGTCGACAATTAGGAAATCGTGAATACGAAAAAGTATGTTGTTCCTTTTAGCCTGTTGGATTCCAGAAAATCGAGGCAATACAGTCACTAGCACCGCTTTCAAACTTCATCTAATAAATTCTCGTCAAACTATTTTTATCTCCATTCCATGTAATCTTTTTTTCTTTTAATATACACTAATAATATTATACGGTGTATAAAGATAGAGCAGAAAAAATGCAAACAGCATTGAATTCAGATGCGTCTCTCTTTCGTTGCCATGAAAACGATACGCGTGCCAGAAATACCAGCACAGCAGAACTCACGGAGAGCTTTTTAAGGACATGGCCGAGTTTGTACTAGTTGGAATGAATCCTAGAAAAGGTGGCGGAGGACAGAGTTCAGCTTGGAAGCACATAACCGCCCTTTTAATGAACATTTTAATGTTATACTACTGGTTAGGTATTAACAAGGTAAAGGTAATGGCCTAACTTATTTCAGATCGAACTGCAATGTTTTGGTCTAAGTTTATATTACTAAATTCTTTGTTTGGTTATCGGTACAATGTGTATAAAGGCAACAGCAATAAATTAGCGGTACAGCCGTCATCAGTAAGGTTTCTTGGTAGAGGGTTCATGGCGTAGAATTAAAATAACAAAGCACTTCATAATCACTTTTATTTCACAGTACATATTATTATTATTATTAGGCCATTCTAAGTATATAGTAATCCGAGAGAACCAGTAACTTTTTTAGTAGAGTCCGCACTGCTTGACATTCGTAAATATCTCCCTTCCAAACGATTAGGCTCATGTGACGTCTACAACATCACAATGTTTCACCCCACTTCGGTATTAAGGAATTAATTGACTGTCTTATTACAGCTAAATTGTTATAATCATACATGTACATATTGTAGCCATAATAAAAAATTAACACTTTTTACCACTATAAGTATAATTTTTGAAGTATTTTCAAAACATAATATGAATTGAGAATGTTTGAGACGGCGCGAGGGAAGAATGTTTTGGAAGCACTTGAGGGAGGCCTTTGCCCAGCAGTGGGTCAGTAATGGCTAGGAAAAAAATGAATTAATGTACGATTGAAGACATAAAATTATAAAAGTTAAGGCAAAGTACGACAATAATGTAGGTACTGGTTTCAATTGCATTAAAGTAGCAAAAATAAAAACTAAACACTATAAAATGCTGTACTTTTACGCTTTAGTGTTAGCATGGTAATACCTTCTGGTCTCTGTTGCACTAGTGATTTGCACGCGTTGCGTAACCGTGACAACGAGAACACTGACTGGGAGCACGTGGCGTTGTTCAGAGGAGGTAGAGTAAACTATTTATTTAAAGTTGTATACAAAAGATGTTGAGAATGTTAGAAACAGTATGATTGAACAGCGATATACTTACAATATGTAAATAGAAGTTTGGTAAACCGTCAAGAGAGAAAAGTTGTGGAAAAGCTTTTCAAATACTTTGCTTAAACTAAATGTCTGTAGCGACATCTATGGCGTCACATAAGAACTAATCCTGCATCGCGCATTTAAAGTTCTCCGCGCGATAAGAACATATAGAACAGCCTGAAATCATCTATTGGGCAGTAGTCCACAAGACATAACACCCGTCTGGTCAGAGGATCCTCACTTTTCCAGGGAGGTTTGCGGGACTTTACTCTCTGTCCGAATGTCTTAAGTAGGTACTTCGTTGGTATACTTTTAGTGGTCATATAAATCATAAATAGATGTTTAGTGTTAAATGTGAAGGTATGTAATAAGAATAAATATCGCCAACTTATTATAACTCGCCAACTAATACAACTTATTATAATTTGATATAAATGAGATTCAATGTCTTACTATGAATAAAAACAAAAATAACTATCTACAAACTTTCTCATGCTACTAGGAGAACATGACCCTCCAAGAGGTATCAACTACATTCGAATAGTAAAAACACACGTGTATTATTGTAGTAGGCCTTCTGTATCGATTGGGGCTATGTTATATTTACTTGGCATACAATGTTCAGTCAAGTCAACCTTGGAATAACAATTTTACAGAGTATTTTCTTTATATAGGTACGTTAGTACGCCTTTGTTTTAGGCTAGTTTAGATATAATTGTTATTTTGTTCTAATTGTGTAAGAAAAAGATTTTAGTTCTTTCTATTCGAGAGAAATTGTTGATTCGAGTGGAAACATAACTAAATTTGAAATAATAGGACACATTTCCGTAATTTTAATAAATAAGGTTATTGTTTATATGTAACGTATACTATGTAGAACTGTAGATATCATCCTCTAAGTTGGTTCCGTAGTCTCTTCTCAGGGTAGTCAGCTAGGAAACACCAGCCGCATTTAGTGTAAACTGACGAAATAATTGACGTGTAAAAATGTATTTTCAAACCTATTTGCAAAATTAATATAATTTGTCCAATGTTGGACATCAGTCTAAGCCAAGTGTCGCCACAACGAACAGTCCTGTGCGTGTCACATCCATCATATTTACGCGACTCTGGTGGCAGGCCATACAATGCTGTAGTTACAGGTTATAAAATGTTTCTAGGACCGCGGGAAATTACTGAAAAGGAAACCTATAATCCTAGAACGGAAAGGGCAACTAAAGGACACAGGTGCGATTTTAGTTGGTAAAAAGTTACAGGTATATCATAATGTTTACTCGTCTTACATAAAATAGTAATTTTAATTGGTTTGATAAAAATACTGATTTAAAAACCCACAGATGATAATTACACTTCATCATTTAAATAAATTCAATATTACGTTAGGCTCTTCCGTCATTATTATAATATTATTATTGTAACGAACGTTTTACCCAGTTGCCTTTAGGGGATCATCATAGGATCTATTTTTAGGTTTCGTATAAATGGGTGAAAATGAAGGGTCCCTATTGCTAAGACTCTATTGTCCATCTGTCTGTCACCAGGCTGTATCTCATGTGATAGGGAGACAGTTGAAATTTTTAAAGAAGATGTTTTTCTGTTGCCTTTATAATAACAAATACTAAAAATAGAATAAAATAAATATTTAAGTGGGGCTCCCATACAACAAACGTGATTTGTTTTTTCCGTTTTTTGCTACGGACGGTGCGGAATCCTTCGCCTGTGCGCGGGTCCGACTCGCAACTTGGCCGTATTTTTTTACTTTAAAATAGTATCATCTTTTTAATGATTTAGTTTCATCACACAGGAGTCATTTTTTCACAATTCACAAAACCGAAGCTATCAGCTATATGTATGTTTAATAAAATATTGTTTCACAAACATTTTATCACCCTTAGATAGGGTTTCTTGTCTATCTTTTGGAGCATGTGGTCGGGGCAAACATTGGTATAGTCAGGTTGGCCCCAACCACAGCTCTGCCGGTATTGTATAGGATGCCTCCTTTTATAGATAAAATACACCAGTAATGGTAAACATAAAAGATTTATGGACGTATTTAGAGAAAGCAAAAATATTTTCCTCAAAAGAGAGGTTTATTTTACATCGTTACTTATAACGATGACGCGATTATGACGTTATTATACATTTTTCATTAGATATACTAATGTAAAACTAATCCAGTAAAGACCTCTGAAAATCTGCTATTTTGCATGAACTTTGACACTTCATAATTTACTTAAAAATTAAAAAAGTAAATAAACTATAACAATAGAAGCCTTGCAAATTAATTCAAGATTCTAAATGACGACAATTTTTATCAAAAAAAATTAAGGTTTAAAAAAAAATAAAACGTATAACTTGTTCCAGGAAGAACAAGTTTTGTAAAATATTCGAGAAAATCACGGAATTACCAAATGCTAACAGAGTTTTCAGGCGTCATTTCTCTTTTTTCGCGTTGCCTTTTCGTCAAACATCGCGTTGGATTGTGTTAGATGAAGTAAGAAGCTTTTAAACCATGCTCGATGCTGACGATAGGCGAGTGTAAAAGGACCCCTATTAATGTAACTACTGTTAACATGTTGCACTTTACTACGAGCGCGTAGCCAACGTATCAATGCGCTACGCCGTAGCAGTTAGTAGTTTTTATACTTTTCCAAATTTTAGTGTCAGAAGATTAACATTGTGCACATATAATACAGTTTACTCTCGATTCTGTCTTAAAGCTTTTATTTTATTTGTGTTCTCTTAGTATATCCAGAGTTCTGTTTGTGACTAACTTCGCTTCACACTTCACGCCAGCGCATCACAAAGCATTCCACGTGGGTTTGTTTATTTTCAGCTTCTGTTTCAGCAGCTTTTGTTTATTTAATAACGAATGGAAATAAATAGATGTTTGGCATTGTTTGAAACTGTCGTTATGTACTGAGATTGACACTTTCGGAGAATAGTTAGACTCTGTGCGGAAAAAGAATAGTCGTAAGATTTGAGAGCGCTGCTGCATAAAAATGGCCCTAAATGCCCATTTAGGGCCATTTTTACCTCAAAAGGAAAAAAACGAAGCCCTTATAGGATCACTTTGTT
Organism: Mythimna pallens; assembly: GCA_961205895.1. Lineage (NCBI taxonomy): Eukaryota > Metazoa > Arthropoda > Insecta > Lepidoptera > Noctuidae > Mythimna > Mythimna pallens. The sequence continues at coordinate 7,924,583 of OY540824.1, forward strand.
TTCCGTCCGTCTGTCTGTCTGTCAAGACCCTTTATCTCAGAAACGCGTGGAGGCATCGAGTTGAAATTAAAATCGTATACTCAAATCTGCGGTTCCTTGAAACTAAGAAAAAATCAAACTTCTAAGTTAACGGAAAAAAACGATACGGCCGTTTATGTCGCAAAAAACGTACATTTCAACACTCTCAAATTAATCAAAATTCATAGGATACTTCCCGTTGACCCAGAATCCTGAAATTTGGCATAAAGCAAGGGCTTATAGTATGAATATAGGAATAAATTAGAAAACTGTAAATTAGTAGTTACGTCACAAAAAAATATATTTTTACAATTCGAAAAAATCTACGTAACTCAATTCGGGAATCGAGCTATTTTCATAGGTAAGTTTTTTATTTATTTTTATTTATAGGCTCGCGTTTGACCATTATCTTACCTGATGGTAAACAAGGATGTGGCTGATGATGGAGCCGCTTGCCTAGAAGTAACCTATTAAGTAAGTTTGTGCGGAACTCTCAGTGCGCGAGTCCGATTCGCACTTGCCCTGGTTTTTTAGTTTTCTTTTCATTTTGGGAAGGGGGGTTTGCCATAATTGCCACGCATGGCAAGCGGAATAGCGATCACAGTGTGGTTGTTGTAATGCACAGAGAATGACTGGCCTGTTGGTCTAGTGGTTAGTGGCCCTGACCGCTATGCCGGAGGTCGTGGGTTCGATTCCCACCCAGGACAAATGTTTGTGTGATGAGCACGATCATTTATGTATTTAGAAATATTTAAGTATGTTTGTCAGTTGTCTAGTACCCATAACACAAACTCTGCTTAGCTTGGGACTAGACGGCGTTGTGTGATAGTTGTGGAATATTATTATTATATTATTATTAATGCTGCTGCCCGTTCTCTGATGTGTCTCTTAGACGCCACTTTCGACTCCCTCGGGAAGAGATGGGATGATGTTCCGAACACCATACGGTACATACGCATTTATAATATTAGTAGGATACCATGTAAGTGGAGCCACGAGTAGAAGCTAGTTAAATATTTTTCTGAATATATGTAATCATCATATTCCTGCCCTTGCTCCGTTTTATTGAGGGTTGGCGCAACACGTTTTCTTCTTCCATTCTGTCCTGTCGCCGTCACGCTATCACTAACATATGTAATGTGTAGTTTAAATCAAAGTTAGGTATAAAGAATATGACTAAAAGTTTATTTGGAAATAATAGTACATTGTGATATAAGTGTGTAATGTTGGTTACCACTGAGGTGGTAACAGTACAATTATTCATAAGAGACTTTCCGTTGACCAATTCAGAGCTTTATGACCAATTTCAGGATTCCATCCTGAAATTGGTCATAAAGCTTGCTTCTCAATTTTTTCTTTTCAGTGCGCAAGTCCGTCTCGCACTTGCCCGTTTTTTTTTTAATTTTAGTTACTGTATCTTTACTCAAGTCTGAAAAGAAATAAAAAGTTAGTCGAAATGCATTTTAAAAATAAAAGTATCAACACTCTTTAGACCTGCTATCGAAAACATTTACCGAAACAAAATAAACAAATATTATCATGTTTAAATTTTTTTTTTAAATTTTATGTATTTGGAGATGTCAGGGACTGGAGTTTACTTAAGAAGTTTATAAACATTAAAAAATAAAACTGTTTTAACCGGCCACAACGTGAAAACGTGTGCAACGTGTTCCGTGACTATGTTTAGATCAATAATGGTATAATTTGATACTTTTTCTCTTTGGTAAAACTGTATTATATTAAATAATAGATGACCCGGCGAACTTCGTACCGCCTACTAGTAAGGATAACGCCATCTACTAGCATTAACAGAACAGCATAATTTATTTTAAAATTACATTTCAATTAGAGATGGCTTTGTATTCGGTGTTTTTATTCGTTATTTTTTCCACTTTCTCACCGTTTAAACTTTCCTTGGACTATATTATACTAATATTTTCAAGAAAAATATTAGCCGAATCGGTCGAGCCGTTGTCGACATTATAGTGGGACTAACGAACAGCTGATCATTTTTATATATACAGATTATTTCCCTTGTGGAGCTGTGTAATTGTGTCACTGTTCTACATGATTTCGAATAAAAATCACAATAAAATAACATGATAAACAAAGCTGTGTCAACACGAAATGACGTTTGGTGTTTGACGGATGGCTAGGTTGGGTTACCATATAACAACTTTCATGTTATTTTCACTTTACGCCATGACCATTATTTTATCGCACGGAGTCTAATTTATTTAAATACCTGCCTCAGTTTAATTTGCCAAACTGTCAGAAATATGTAGTTACTGGTTAGGTTAGGTAGGCCCATAAGATATGAGCTAATATATGTAGACTTTGACGAGTAATATCAATCCTTTTATTGGTATTTATTATTAATGATTGCTGCGAAGAGTTTTCTAATTTTTAAACGTGTTCACGGAAAATTACAATCAATATCCTGGAAAAAAGAAACAATCAATATCCTGGCAATTTCGAAATAGCGTCATCTATTGAAACGTTCAAAATTTGATGAGGTAGATAAGCATTCAACTTGCTGAAAACATTGGTAATATATCATTTTGAAGCTAGATGGCTCTAATGGTCAACCTCCTCAGTACTTGTGGAATCCTAATACCCGAGGCGACTTTTGGTGTAAAATTCAGTTTTCTCTGATTTGAGTTTGTGGTTACTAGTGTAGCAGATACTGACAAGAGGTTGATCGGTGGTACGCGAAGTATGGCGAAAGTCTGTTTCGTTGGGTTACTTGCGATATAAGTGACATCTACCTTCGCGTTTTGAAATCAGGTGTTGTTCGGATGCGTGTCGTAGTTTGGTTCGTAGTGTGAGTTAGTAATTTATAAGTGAGCGTAGAAAATGGGATGGGAACTCTGTCGTTACGACTGACGTAATAGTGTGAGTGAAAGAGGGAAGTTAGGGGTGAGTTCAGTTATAACGTTCATGCTTGCCGATAAAGGGCGCCAACGTATCGGACGATACTGTCCAATCCGTGCCGCTATCCACATTTGACTGGCCAATCAATGCGATTGTTCAAATGACAGCAAACGTGGGGTGGTGTGATAGTTAGCTGAGTACCAGGGAATACATGAAAATGAAAAGCCCTGAAGAGTTATGATCAATTAAGAGTTGGTCTCACTATCACGCAAGCTGTTTGCATAAGTTAGACAAGGATGGTATGACTGTAACAGACAGTCTATCGCCGATTGCTTTCTATATACTTCGCGCCATATTTACGACAAGTCGTCCGCAGTTCGAGCAGAGCGGCTATGGAATGCGTTGCCTGTGTTAGTGATAGAAGCATAAACTTTAAGAATTATTTTTAATATGATCAAGGATTACTACCTCACTCCTGAAAGTCATAAATAATAAGTTCATTTATATATTTCTCTGCTCTCTTATATCATTATCATCAACTTAGTCCTTTGAGCATATTATTTTGGGGTCGGCGCAACACGTTTTTTTCTTCAATTCTGTAGCCCCACTCTAGGGATTACTTTTGTATCGTGGTTGCGTTCACAAATATGTAAACTTAAACTTTAAAGATTGTGTGAAGAGTAAATTAAAAATAAAAACTGGGCAAGTGCGAGTCGGACTCGTACCCTGAGTGTTTCGTGCAAACTTGTCTATGTAAACAGTTAGATTTCCGAATGGAGTCTCGAAAATTTTTCCCGATTGCAAAAAATATTTTCTGTGGTGACGTAACAACAAATTTTCAGTTTTCAGATTTATTCCTATACCTGTTCTATAAGACCTTGCTGTAAGCAAAATTTCAGGATTTTGGTCAAGGGGAAGTACCCTATGAATTTTGATTTCCTTGAGAGTGTCAAACTATACGTTTTTTTTTTTAAAACATAAACGGCCGTATATTTTTTTTTTCGTTAGTTTAGTAATTTGATTTTTTCACAGTTTCAAGAAACCGTTAACTTGAGTATATGGTTTTAATTTTAAACTCGATATTTCCACGCGTTCCCGAAATAAGACAGACAGACTTACAGACAGACAACAAAGTGATCCAGTAAGGTTTCTGTTTTTTTTTCCTTTTGAGATACCCTAAATCCCTTTTTACCCTAAAAAGGGATTTAGTGATAGCATGCCGGATGAGGAATGCAAGAAAAAAGAGAGTGCGTCGACCCCAAGAAATATGGGACTAGGGCAGGAAGATGGTAATGAAAAGTGAATTATTATATTATTTCAAACGAATATTATATACTTATCCCAGTTTAACCTGTTACATAAAATGTAAAACACTTTCTGCAAACTATTAGATGTGCCGGTGGTGGTTATCTGAATAAAGAAAAATTAAATATCGTGCTAATATGGGCATGTCGTAGCACCCGTAGCAGCTCGTTACGGCGTAGCAGCTCGCTACGGCGTAGCAGCTCGCGACGGCGTAGTAGCTCGCTACGGCGTAGCAATCGCTGCGTAGCAACCGATGCTTAGTAAGAATGCATGCTAAGCAGCGGTTGCTGGCAGTTGGTTGAACGGTGGCGTCGATGTCTTTTAAGACTCATTAATAATAATATAGTTCAATACTAGTAATATTCTTTGGTAAAAAAAATATTTTTCAATTATCGAAGCATGTTTTGGTGACAGTAACATTTATTTTTTATTAACTTGCTGTGTGATTTCACAGAACCAATTCTGTTTTATGCCTGCTCGCAGTACAACGGATGCTATTTTCGCTATACGCCAGCTGTGCGAGAAATATAGAGGTGCGCATAAAAACTTGCACATGGTATTCATTGACCTCGAAAAGGCATGCGACCGGGTACCTCGTGAGGTTCTGTGGTGGGCCCTTAAGGAGAAAGGTGTGCCTGGAAAGTATGTGCAGTTGATCCGAGCGATGTACAGTCGATGCAGTACCCAAGTCCGGTCTACAGTGGGAACCACTGGCAGCTTTGATGTGGCTGTCATACTTACATCGAGGGTCGGCTCTCAGCCCTTACCTCTTCCTGAAGATAATGGACGCGCTGACGTCGGACATTCAGGAAGAGGCTCCCTGGTGTATGCTGTTTGCCGATGACATTGTGTTGGTTGCCGAGAGTGGCCTAGAGGTCCAGAACAGATTGTAGGTGTGGTGGCACAGACTGGAGAGTGTTGGCCTGAAATTGAGTAGAACCAAAATGGAATACTTGTTCTGCGATTTCGGCGGTTTCTCCAATCCAGTGCCTTTAGCTCTTGCTGGAACGCCCTTACCGATCTGCTCCGACTTTCGGTACCTTGGGTCACTCGTCCAAGGGGATGATGAGGTAGACCGGGACGTAACCCATCGGATCAACGCAGGATGGATAAAATGGCGGATGCCCCTCAAGTTGAAGGGTAAAATTTACAAGTCCGTGATAAGGCCTGTCATACTGTATGGATCAGAATGTTGGGCTGTGAAAAAGACGGATGAAAAAAGATTGCACGTAGCGGAGATGAGAATGTTAAGATGGATGTGTGGTGTGACGAGAATGGATAAAGTGAGAAATGAGTATATTAGAGGAAATTTGAAAGTAGCGCCGGTGACTGAAAAGTTGAAAGGGAATTGTTTGTCTTGGTATGGTCATGTGAAGAGGAGGGATGAAACGCATGTTACTAAAAGAGTTATGAGTTCACATGTGGATGGATGGAGAGGGAGAGGGAGACCAAAGAAAAGATGGATGGATTGTGTGAAGAGTGATATGAAAGAAAAGGAAGTTAGTGATAGTATGACGAGTGACAGGGCAGAATGGAAGAAGAAAACGTGTTGCGCCGACCCCAAATAACACGGGACAAGGGCAGGAAGATGATGATTTTGCTGTGTGATAAAAATAAAATAAAGAACGTTCAAATATCGGTTTAGAAAAACTTTTAAGTAAAAATCAACTTCAGTTTTGGAAGCTATTTTCTTTGTTATTGTTTCAAATCAAAAATCAATTGTCACAAAACAATTTGTACCTATAATTTGAGTTAATAGCCAAGAGTTTTCGTAGGAATTCAAAGTTCATGCCACCGTAGCATTCTCCTTACAAAGTTATCTTTGTTAGTGTGAGTAATTTATGAGTCCATTGAGCCCTTTTATCGGCAAACATTTCCTGCGTTCTTGAGCCTCCAGATCTTATTAGGTCTGATGGTAACATGCCGAATTGGCTGACTCTGGTACCACGGAAAAACGGGAATTGCCCGATCTGGGACGCAACATACAAAGGTTGCTATTATTATAATGATAAAATTAAGTTAAATCAGTGCAAATGATCATTTTATTTACCCATAATTTGTTAATAATTTGACAATGTTTTTATTTTAATTTTCTTAATTAGTAAACTAAATCAATAAATCTTTTTCTATTACTATTTTGTTAAGGATTCTAGTAACTGTTTTGTAGTTTTTGTTTATTAATTCTATTAGAACTGTAGAAGTTGTCAGGCTTCGAAATTGACTCTGAAAGTAAAATTAAGAAAACTCTATTTACATATGTGAATATAGTTCACAAGTGTGCTATTCTTCCTTGTCGATATCACTCTTGACAGAGTGGTCGTGGTCATCACTTCAGGTGTTGGTGGCAAGCTTCACAACGCGCCGCCACTCCTCTCTGATGGCCGCCTTCCTCGTGCATTCGTGCAGTGATGATGAGCCACTTACTGCCGCTTTAATCTGGATATCACAAGTGTGCTATTAATTTAAATAAAATCCTACTTAACTATTTAGACAAGAATATTTCCTAATGGTATTGGTAAGTCACATGTTTGTAGAATAAATCTTTAATGGTTATAAAGGGGTTTGAAAATCATGGTTTTTTGGCCAAATAGCGCGTAATTTCGAGTGAACGCTCTTAAGATTATATAAGTATAATTGCACTATCAGTGTATATATATGCTTGCATGTTTTCTAGTGGTCTAGTCAAATTAAAGATGGCATGTTGTACAACAAAAAGTTATATCGTCATTGTAAAGTAGAGTAGACGAACTCGCTGAAGCTGCGGCTGCCACCAACAATGACCTTGAAAACATTCACAAGTGGGCTAAATCCTTTGAACTTTTACCAAACCCAGCTAAATCCCAAGCGCTCATTGTTGGTGGTAGATACATGCTCAACTTATTGGATCACCAGTAGCTCCCGACAGTAGTGTGTGATTCTGTGCCCATATTTTACTCCAAAAGTGCTAAAAACTTTGGCGTCCATATGGACACTAACCTCTCTTGGGAGGTTCATGTTGCTGATGTGAGGAGGAGGGTCTTTTACTCTTTTCAGTTTCTTAAACGTCTCCAAAAAATCCTACCATTTCACACTAAGGTTCATCTTGCTCAATCTCTTCTTCTACCGCTCATTAATTATGCGGATGTGTGTTATCTAGATGCTACGGAGGTACTTCTAATCAAACTTGAACGACTGCAGAATTTGTGCATCCGCTTTATTTTTGGCCTCCGCAAATACGACCACGTGTCGGAGTTTCAGACCAGATTGGGGTGGCTGCCGATTCGGCGTCGGCGAGATACACATATACTATCTCTCTTCTCTACACTATCCTGCATAATCCTAAAGCTCCTCAATACCTTCGAGAACGCTTTGAGTATGTCATCCCTAGGGGTAAACTCTGTCGCACTACCTCTTCTCTTCTCCTTCGTACGCCGCGTCACACTTCCAGCCGCTATGGCGGTTCCTTTTCTGTAACTGCAATGCGTCTCTGAAACTCTACCACACTCCTTTCGCGACAGCCCTTCTCTGGATAACGTCAAGAAGAAACTTAAAGAGCACTACCTTTCATTATTGACATAATATTAATATGTATATATTAGTATGTAATAGTATTTATATTATAATTATATATTAGACTTTTGTATAATAATTATATATATAATTATATATTAGATTTAGTTATGTAAGATTAATATTGTACACTGGATCCTACCCTTGAATGTGTTCTCTCTCTGTAACTCAAAGGTTTGCTAGAAGAAAACTCATTGCTGAGTTAAGCTCGCCTTTGTACATAAACTGTATATTTATCACCGTGTATTATGTATGTTTTGTGTACAATAAAGAATTAAGAACAATTCGTTTATTAGATACACTTTAGTATTGGTTACATTGAGGGATTCATAAAAGGTTACTTAACACTCGTGGTTACGATTTGGACAGATTTGATGGTGCGCGCGGGGCGTCTGGCTAGTGCCTTGAAAGTAAGTGCCATGTAGCTGAATTTTGTAACGTCGTAAAGTAAATAAACATAAAAAAATGTTATTATTATAATTATGTTGCACATTTCCTGCCAATCTTAAAAAAAAAACTGTGCGCATACAGTTAGTTCTTGTATACAACTGAAGCTATGTTTGAAAATTCTCTCTCACTGCTGTATCGTTTGATAGTCTCCTGGTCCTCCTGTTGAATGTTGCTCGTTTATGACTAACTTCAATTCGTACTTCGCGCCGGCGTACTACACAGCGTTCCACGTGGGGATGTTTATTTGAAAATTCTCTCTCATTGCTGTATCGTTTGATAGTCTCCTAGTCCTCCTGTTTAATGTTTCTCGTTTATGACTAACTTCAATTCGTATTTCGCGCCGGCGTACTACACAGCGTTCCACATGGGGATGTTTACTTTCAGCACCTGTTTTACGCAGTACATTTAGGTGGTTCCTAGTATTCGTTTTACTGGACTACAGAACACAAATTGGCGCGCACAATATTAATTTATCAAATCCTGTTTCAGATAAAATAATCCCTATCATTAATATGGTGTTAAGTTCGCTCTGAAAAACCGTCCTAAAACCTAACTGTATTTTTATTTTTTAACTATTATATTTGTATACCAACAGAGTGACATATTCGCACTAACGAAAAATCTCTTTAAATCATTTTCCTTTTTTTAATTCATTAATATGAGTACGTTGTTAGTTTCAGATATATTTATTTTAATAGTGCTGTAATTAGTTATTTTCTATTTCTAATGCCGTTTCGACGGTAGATTCTTTTAACTCCTCATTGTCCATCCAACTTACTTTCAAGGCTTAAAATAATACGTAAGTTAGTTTTTAGATACTAATTTCCAGACAATCCAATTGTCCGCTAAGCTTTGAGCCTCCAACTCGAAAGTTACAAACGCAAGATAGTATTTAAATGCAACTCCACATACACATCCAACTGCAGTGCAAACAAAAATGATGCAACTGAATGTATACTCCGACCATTACTATTATTTCAGTGGGTTCAATCAACCTTCTATCAGCTTCTACTATCCTAGTACCAAGAGTAAAATTTAAGGCTAAATAGTTATGACGATCAAACGTGTGGCTGCTTCGGAGAGTGGAGGCATACTGAGGCTCCAAGCGCGACTGCGCGATGCCTCGGCCGTCACGAAGTAAACAATTTGTTGTTTACAAACTCGATGCGTCCACATGGCGTCCAGCGCACGTGGTCTGTTCAGCAATGCGCCTGCGTGATATTGTAAGCGTAATCAGCTGGCTCAATCAACCTCCTATCAGCTTCTACTATCCTAGTACCAAGAGTAAAATTTAAAGCTAAATAGTTATGACGATCAAACGTGTGGCTGCTTCGGAGAGTGGAGGCATACTGAAGCTCCAAGCGCGACTACGCGAAGCCTCGGCCGTCACGAAGTAAACAATCTGTTGTTTACAAACTCGATGAGTCCACATGGCGTCCAGCGCACGTGGTCTGTTCAGCAATGCGCCTGCGTGATATTGTAATCGTAATCAGCTTTATAATGTTCCCATTGCTGGGTCTCAGACCTCTTTTCTAGGACAGTAATTTATAATTCACCACGCGGGCTTATTGGGTTAGCCAGAGTCACGTCATTAAATTTTTCCAACTGCAGTGAAAACAGAAATGACGCAACTGAATGGATATTCTGATCATTGCTACTATTTCAGCGGGTTCAATCAACCTCCTATCAGCTTCTGCTATCCTAGTACCAAGAGTAAAATTTAAGGCTAAATAGTTATGACGATCAAACGTGTGGCTGCTTCGGAGAGTGGAGGCATACTGAGGCTCCAAGCGCGACTGCGCGAACGAAGTAAACAATCTGTTGTTTACAAACTCGATGCGTCCACATGGCGTCCAGCGCACGTGGTCTGTTCAGCAATGCGCCTGCGTAATATTGTAAGCGTAATCAGCTTTATAATGTTCCCACTGCCGGGTCTCAGACCTCTTTTCTAGGAAAGTAATGGATAATTCACCACACGGGTCTATTGCGTGTGCGAGAGTCACATGTCTTCAAATTTTTCCAACTGCAGTGAATCAGAAATAACGCAACTGAATGTAAACTCCGACCATTGCCACTATTTCAACGGGTTCAATCAACCTCCTATCAGCTTCTGCTATCCTAGTACCAAGAGTAAAATTTAAGGCTAAATAGTTATGATGATCAAACGTGTGGCTGCTTCGGAGAGTGGAGGCATACTGAGGCTCCAAGCGCGACTGCGCGAAGCCTCGGCCATCAAGAAGTAAACAATTTGTTGTTTACAAACTCGATGCGTCCATATGGTGTTCAGCGCACGTGGTCTGTTCAGCAATGCGCCTGCGTGATATTGTAAGCGTAATCAGTTGGCTCAATCAACCTCCTATCAGCTTCTACTATTCTAGTACCAAGAGTAAAATTTAAAGCTAAATAGTTATGACGATCAAACGTGCGGCTGCTTCGGAGAGTGGAGGCATACTGAGGCTCCAAGCGCGACTGCGCGACGTCTAGGCCATCAAGAAGTAAACAATCTGTTGTTTATAAACAAGGTGCGTCCACATGGTGTCCAGTGCACATGGTCTGTTCAGCAATGCGCCTGCGTGATTTGTCAGCGTAATCAGCCCTATAATTTAGCCACTGCTGGGTCTCAGGTCTTTTTTCTAGGAAAATAATGAACAATTCACCACGCGGGCCTATTACGTGTGCGAGATTCACACGTCTTTAAATTTTTCCAACTGCAGTGAAAACAGAAATTACGCAACTAAATGTATACTCCGACCATTGCTACTATTTCAGCGGGTTCAATCAACCTCCTATCAGCTTCTGCTATCCTAGTACCAAGAGTAAAATTTAAGGCTAAATAGTTATCGACGATCAAACGTGTGGCTGCTTCGGAGAGTGGAGGCATACTGAGGCTCCAAGCGCGACTGCGCGAGGCCTCGGCCATCAAGAAGTAAACAATTTGTTGTTTACAAACTCGATGCGTCCATATGGTTTTCAGCGCACGTGGTCTTTTCATCAATGCGCCTGCGTGATATTGTAAGCGTAATCAGTTGGCTCTATCAACCTCCTATCAGCTTCTACTATCCTAGCACCAAGAGTAAAATTTGAAGCTAAAAAGTTATGACGATCGAACGTGTGGCTGCTTCGGAGAGTGGAGGCATACTGAGGCTCCAAGCGCGACTGCGCGAGGCCTCGGCCATCAAGAAGTAAACAATTTGTTGTTTACAAACTCGATGCGTCCATATGGTTTTCAGCGCACGTGGTTTTTTCAGCAATGCGCCTGCGTGATATTGTAAGCGTAATCAGTTGGCTCTATCAACCTCCTATCAGCTTCTACTATCCTAGCACCAAGAGTAAAATTTGAAGCTAAATATTTATGACGATCAAACGTGTGGCTGCTTCGGAGAGTTGAGGCATACTGAGGCTCCAAGCGCGACTGCGCGAAGCCTCGGCCATCAAGAAGTAAACAATTTGTTGCTTACAAACTCGATGCGTCCATATGGTTTTCAGCGCACGTGGTCTTTTCAGCAATGCGCCTGCGTGATATTGTAAGCGTAATCAGTTGGCTCTATCAACCTCCTATCAGCTTCTACTATCCTAGCACCAAGAGTAAAATTTGAAGCTAAAAAGTTATGACGATCGAACGTGTGGCTGCTTCGGAGAGTGGAGGCATACTGAGGCTCCAAGCGCGACTGCGCGAGGCCTCGGCCATCAAGAAGTAAACAATTTGTTGTTTACAAACTCGATGCGTCCATATGGTTTTCAGCGCACGTGGTCTGTTCAGCAATGCGCCTGCGTGATATTGTAAGCGTAATCAGTTGGCTCTATCAACCTCCTATCAGCTTCTACTATCCTAGCACCAAGAGTAAAATTTGAAGCTAAATATTTATGACGATCAAACGTGTGGCTGCTTCGGAGAGTTGAGGCATACTGAGGCTCCAAGCGCGACTGCGCGAAGCCTCGGCCATCAAGAAGTAAACAATTTGTTGTTTACAAACTCGATGCGTCCATATGGTGTTCAGCGCACGTGGTCTTTTCAGCAATGCGCCTGCGTGATATTGTAAGCGTAATCAGCTTTATAATGTTCCCACTGCCGGGTCTCAGACCTCTTTTCTAGGAAAGTAATGGATAATTCACCACACGGGTATATTGCGTGTGCGAGAGGTCACATGTCTTAATTTTTTTCCAACTGCAGTGAAAACAGAAATAACGCAACTGAATGTATACTCCGACCATTACTATTATTTCAGCGGGTCCAATCAACCTCCTATCAGCTTCTACTATCCTAGTACCAAGAGTAAAATTTAAAGCTAAATAGTTATGACGATCAAACGTGTGGCTGCTTCGGAGAGTGGAGGCATACTGAGGCTCCAAGCGCGACTACGCGAAGCCTCGGCCATCAAGAAGTAAACAATCTGTTGTTTATAAACAAGGTGCGTCCATATCGTGTCCAGCGCACGTGGTCTGTTCAGCAATGCGCCTGCGTGATATTGTAAGCGTAATTAGTTGGCTCAATCAACCTCCTATCAGCTTCTACTATCCTAGTGCCAAGAGTAAAACTTAAGGCTAAATAGTTATGACAATCAAACGTGTGGCTGCTTCGGAGAGTGGAGGCATACTGAGGCTCCAAGCGCGACTGCGCGACGTCTAGGCCATCAAGAAGTAAACAATCTGTTGTTTATAAACAAGGTGCGTCCACATGGTGTCTAGTGCACGTGGTCTATTCAGCAATGCGCCTGCTTGACATTTTTAACGGAATCAGCCTTATAATATTCCCACTGCTGGGTCTCAGGTCTCTTCTCTAGGAAAGTAGTGGGCAATCCACCACGTGGGCCCATTGCTTGTGCTACTGTCACGTCTTAAAATTTTTGGTTCTTTGACATGCCGGTTTCCTCACAATGTTTTCCTTCACCGTTTTGAGGACAGTGTTGATGAAATAAATTATACAAAGTAATGCGCCTGGCTGGGTTTGAAATTCGCGACTTACAACTCGTTAGTCGAGACCGTTACTACTGTCTATACTACTGTGGCATTGTAAAAGGGGCTTTGAATAAATTGCGAGATCCATACTTTCGTCCGGTAATCGTCCGGACCGAGCCCAAGTCGTCGACGGAGCGTACTATTCCACGCGCGCCTCAAGGAGATGTCAGCAACTGTAGGGGCCCAGCAGAATCGAAACCTACTGGGGCCAAGAGTCTGATTCAGAAAAGAAGACTCAACCCTGGTACGAAAGGCAAAGAAGGAACAGGAGTGGGTTTATAGTCAGTAGAAGTCTGACACTGTCTCCCGCCCCGCCCAAGAGCGGGAAATGTCATTAGACGATTTTCCCACCGAAAAAAAAGTCCAATACTTTTCCATATATTTATTTAAGTTTGAAAAAATCGACCTTTGATACAAATAATATTTTTTTCCCGAAGAAACGATTACGATGATTAATTAAATCATCTTAAACATTCTTTGAGCTTATGTTGATCTGCTGTTAATTAACGGGTGGTAGCAGACAGCCCTCCCACGATTATTTGATGCTGATTTTTTGATTGGCAAAATATGTATAATATCGTAGGTGACACGCAGCTCACAGACTATCTTTCATGATCAACATTATCCACGATTTATGTAATCATCCTACTAATATTATAAACGCGAAAGTTTGTGTGTATGGATTTGTGGATGTATGGATGTTTGTTACTTTTTCACGTACAGAATTGAATGGATTTCGATGAAACTTGGTACACGGTTTTTTTTTTTTTTTTTAGGTGGGAAAATCATCTTATGACAAATCCCAGCCTCATCCTCCCAGAGCGAGAGATAGTGTCAGACTTTTACTGACTAAAAACCCACTCCTGTTCCTTCGTTGCTTTCGTCCCAGGGTCCGGGTTTCGTTTTCACACTACCCATGGCCCCAGTAGGCTTGGACCCTGCTGGGCCCCTACAATTGCTGACATCTCCCTGAGGCGCGCGTGGAACAATACGCGCCGTCGACGACTTGGGCTTGGTCCGGACGGTCGGACGGCGGGCCACCTATTGGCCGCCTTCCGCAAGCCCACGCCTACGGTGGCCGGAAATTGGGATCAGAATCCCGGCGGCGGTTGGGGCGTGAGGACCGTTGCCGTTGCCTCACGCGATCGGCCGCCTCCTTTGCTAGCATCACTGCTTCGCAGAAGGAGGCGACCGCCTGCCACTCCTCCTCGCTCCGGACCATGGCTTGTACCAAGGCCCGGCGCGAGAGATCGCTGCCGCCGATCGCCCCCACGAGGACACGGCGTTGCTCTTCCCAAGTGGGGCACACCTCCACCGTGTGCTCCACCGTGTCCTCCAGGCGGTCCACACAGTGGCGACACCCGGGCGTCGCTTCCGCACGAATTCGGTGCAGTTCGGGAAGTTCCCGAACTTCCCGTGTTCGGTGAGAACCTGCGTCGTGCGGAAGGTGAAGACGCCGTGAGGTCTTTCCAACCACGCCTCAAAGAGGGGACTCACTGCCATAATTGTGGCGTGCCCAGCACTGAGTCGCGACAGTCGCAGTCGCCATTTCACCATGAGAACCCGCCGGAGCTCTGTCCGCCATGCTTCGATTTGTCGCGGCAGCGGAGTTTCGCCCCGGCGTTGCATCTCCATGCGTAGATCGTGCATGAGAGCAAGGACTGTTGCTTCCAGATTCCATGGTGGCTGGCAGGCAAGGAGGCTCGCCGCTTCGCGGGAAATCGTCCGGTAACCTCGCACCATCCGTATGGCCGAGGGTCATCCTCTGGCATGCGTTTAGCCGGGCCGCCGGCTGCTTCCGCAGCGCCGGCGCCCATATCGGTGCGCCATAAAGGGCCATGGACCGAACGATTCCCGCGTAGAGCCTCCGGCAGGAGGCATCTGGACCCCCAAGGTTGGGCAGGAGCCGCCCGAGGGCAGCCCCAGTCCGATTTAGTTTGGGAGCCAGACGTCGGAAGTGCTCCTCGAAATCCCATCGGCTGTCGAGAACGAGTCCCAGGTACTTCATCGTTGACCCGACGCCGATGTGGACTCCTCCTACCGTCAGCTGGGAACCCGGTGGTGGCGCGTTCCGAGGGCCGTGAAAGCACATGGCCTCGGACTTGTGCAATGCCACCTCGAGTCCCAACTCCTGGATCCTGCCTACGACTGTCGCAACCCCCGTGTGTCGCTAGTTCGACCGCCGCCTGGTACGACTCTCCCCGCGCCAGAACCAGCGTGTCGTCTGCGTAGCAGACCACGCTGACCCCGCCAGGGAGGTCTCCGCGCAGCACGAAGTCGTATCCGATGTTCCACAAGGGCGGCCCTAGTACCGATCCCTGCGGAACACCGCACGACATCTCTCGACATTCCCACTCTCCCTGGTGACCAGGGTAGATGATGTACCTGTCCGACAGGTAAGCCTCGACCATACGACAGAGGTAGTCGGGCGTCCGGTGATACCGGAGTGCCCTCCTAATGCTACTCCAAGGCAGGGAGTTGAAGGCGTTGGCGATGTCCAGAGACACCGCCACGACACACCTGCCTTGGGACACCGCATCCCCCGTCGTGAGAGCTCGCACGCGCATGATGGCGTCCACCGTGGAGCGCCTCCTGCGAAAGCCGAACTGGCTGTCCGCTAGATCCGGCCTGGTACACGGGTAGAGAATGTCCTGGTATGTATAGCACAGAGGATACTTTTTTATCCTAGGAGTATTTTGCCTTGGGACAATTTTCTACTATCACGCGGGCAAAGCCGCTTCCACTGAAAGTATAATCACTGAATACTAATGTCAAGATTTGTCCACAAGAAGACATGTCAAGCTACGCATTTCCAGTGCACGCTGAGCTCGCTTTGCCTTGGTTTTACATTTAATAAGATTATGACTTACATGGGAAATTGAAAGAAAGGAAATTGCGTTTATTGGTATTATAACCCAATCTATATAGTCCAATCTACAAAGCTTCGAGCACAGGCGAAGGGTAGCCAACCTTTAGGTATTTTACAGGTTGCATTTTGGAAAGTGTGCGTGGGAATTGCATGACTTGATTCCGCCATCTTATTTCTACCATCAGACAACCCGACATAAGGCGGATATCCATCCTTACGTTGTTGAAACTTCAACGGTCCGGACCAAGCGTTTCGCTTCGTCGTTTATACCGCATGTATCGAAGGACTGTAACAATTTGCCTGCTGTGGTCTTCCCGTCCAACTATAATTTAGGTGTCTTCAAGGAAACACCAAATAAACAAAAACATAACACAACATAACATATAAAGGAATAAACTAGTGCACCTTTCCATCAATGATTGCATCATTGCTTACCATCAGGTAGGATCGCAGTCTAGCACTATGGTTCATATCATTTAAAAAAAAAAAAACTTAAACACGTAATCAAAAAGTACCCTGAATAACCAACCATATCAGCATAATATCAAATGGTAACAGAAGGCTACCAAATAACGCTGATATTCAGGTGCATGTGTCAATTGCAGCTTGACGTGTTCTGACATGCGCATAGCCAGTTTAAGTCTGTATGCATGAAAGTAATGCTGAATTTAAAGTTTAATCCTTATCGTTTCCGTAGTGTAGGGGTTATCACGTCTGCCTAACACGCTGAAGGTCCCCGGTTCGATCCCGGGCGGAAACAGTAACCTTTTTGATTTTCTATTTAATTTTACTTGATTATCCAGAAGATGTGTTTAACCAAACAGAAATGAACCAGAGGATATATTGAAAATACTCAATTATTTATTGCATTCCACAATGTACATGATTAGGTAGTAAGTGAAAACATACGGTAAAACTTTAGATACTCGGGGTTTTTTTTTTGGTTTTTATGGCAGCAATTACAAGCAAAAATAAATCATTATAGACAAAAAATCATACATAATAAATGCTGTCTCGACTACCGAATCGATATCTAAAAACAATTTTTAGTTTATTTAACTTATAAGACCTAAACCACAGGTTTATTACTTTTGTATTATTAAATACTGTTGTAAAATCTGTAGGTACATAGAGTTTACACAGCGCCTAGCAGCCCTAAATTCCGGGTGCTAGAAGGCAAACCAATTAAGCGCCGGGAACGTTATGAAGGTAAGAGATACAAACTATACTGGCTAGATGGCATTTATTTCAGTCGATCTGAAAAGTGATTGCTTCGACTATACTAACAAGTAACCCTTTTACAATAAATAATAAACAAGTTTTCAATAAAAAATTTTTTTTCTTAGCAAGCTTTTATAGCGCGGTATGTACCGGTCTATATAATTAATACTCATCAAGAACATTCCAAAAAGCTCAAATCCTACAGGTTTATCTTATTGCGCTAATTACTGAGTTTCTATGGCCATCTTCCAGCTCCATCATCAGACTCGGGTTACCATCTAGCGCCAGAGTACTCGTCAAGATGGATCAAACAAGTCCAAACTTGATTAGGTCGTGTCCTTTTACTGCCGAGTTCCTATGGCCACCTTCCAGTTCCCTCATCAGATCAGATCCATGACATTATAATTTTGCATTGTAATCTGATTTACACATGCATGCAAAATTTCAGCTCAATCGGTTACCGGGAAGTGAATCAAATTAATTTTGCAAGATTTGATTACAGACAAACATCAGGACAGGTGAAAATAAATAATAGGTACATAAGTACATAAGAAATTGTCGTTTTTTAAAACGGGTTGCTTTGAAGTGTTATATCTTTGGATCGACTTGGAATTATAAGTTCAAATAAACTTTATATTAAAGGCACCTTAGCTTTTTTTTCAAAATTAGGTATTTAGTTGACAGGAAATGTGAAAACCTCCAACGAGGGGCTAGCCCTTAATATGAGTGAAAGAGAATCTTACAGGCGCACAGCTTAAACAATGAAAGATCCACTGTAGTTACTAGAGGAAAGGGAAGGAAAACGATGGAGAAGAGAGAATGAATTTTTTGGAATATTAAATTATGTAATAAAGCCCGTTGCATCATTGTCATCTTGCTGTCGTTGTTGTTGTTTCATTCAGTCTTGGCAAACCTCAAAGACCACAGCAGGATTTCTGTGATCAAACCTTAGTTTACGAAAAATTCATACCAATATTTGAACTCTTCCGAGTTCCAATTTTCAAGCGTTCCTTGCGAAAATCTTTCTCTAAAACGTGATCGCTCACAATAGGCCTTATTAGAAGGCTTAAAATCATTCAAAGGGCTATGCTCCGAGTTTCTGTGCGTCGAATCAGGAATGAAAATATCCGCAGGAGAACCGAGGTTATCGACATAGCCCGTAGAAACACCAAACTTAATTAGCAGTGGGCAGGGCACATCGCTCTCAGAACAAACGACCGTTGGGACCGAAAGGTTCTGGAGTGGCGACCGCGTACCAGAAGACGCAGCGTTGAAAAGCCCGATGACCTGGGGTGGGATGCGGGAATCCGATGGATACGAGACGGACAACACCGTTTGTTGCGAGCCCTATGCCCAACAGGAGGCCTATGTCCAACAGTAGTCTTTCGGCTAAAATGGTGATGACCTTTCTACCTCTTTTGATCATGAGAGAATACATACAAGAAAATACCTGGGTGTTATGGAGAATTCATTGTATGCAGTTTAGCAATAAGATATTCAAGAATATCAAAGTTGATACTTATTGCAAAGTTCAATTTTGGGTTTAAGTCCAGTCGATTTACATGTAATTTCATATGTTTACCTACTATATTTATGTATATATTTGATAAAACGTTTCTTATTACTCATATTTCTTCATTGTAAGTTCGTTTAAAAATTACAATTACCTTTTTGGTGACACTATTTTTCAGTGTATTTATTTATTTATTATTAAGGTAAATTAATAGCTTCTGTGTACAGCATTTTACAAGTAAGGATAAGGATTGGCTTAAGTCTTACACAGTCGCCAATTACAGGTCAACCAGCATTTATAAAATAAGGAGTGATATAAATAAATTAAAATAGAACAAAAACAGATCAAATTATCAATACTATTACATGAACAAGATCAAAATCATACCTTGCAATTGAAAAAGAAAAGTGTAACACTATTTTCTGCTATATTGTTAAAGGTTCAGCATTTAATTATGTTTAATTTACATGAATAAAATGAAGAAATTCCATCTCTGTTCCAAATAAATGTACAAACGTAAATTCTTAGCCGCAATCGTGGTGGTGAGTACTCTCTTTGAGGAGTGGTTGGAGAGGCGTGGCGTCCTCACATTCTACATGAAGCAGGTCCTCCTCATCGGAAATGGTAAGTTTGGGTGATTCCTGTTTCAGATTCAGGTGGAAGAAATGCCCGAATGTCACTGTTGTGTGGGCCACCTGGACAAGGTGGAGCATATGGTTGAGGTGTGCCCCGCATGTGGCGATTGGCGGCAGCGACTCCTCGCGCCTGGCGCTGGTTCTGCCATGATCCGGAGCGCGAGAGGGAATGAAATGCAGTCGCCTTCTTTTGCGACGGAACAATGCTACCAAATGAGATGGCCACATCCATCATGACGTCGTGACATCATGACGTTTAGCGCGCCGGAGACGCCCCGGGAGTCGGAAGTCGCTGAGCGATCACCGGCCACCGTAGGCGTGTGCTTGCGGACGGCGACCAATGGATAGCTCGCCGTTCGGCCGTCTGGTAAGGATCAGACCTGAATCGTGGACGGCGCTTAGTGTTCCACGTGTGCCTCATAAAGATAACAGCACACGGTAAGGGCCCAGCAGACGCCGAAGGGCCGATGCTCGCTAGGGCCACGTGAAATTTCTAAAAGGGACACGGGTAGTGTGGAAGTGAAACCCGGGGCCCTGGGACGAAGGCAAAGAAGGAACAGGAGTGGGTTTTTAGTCTGTAAAAGTCACTATTTCTCGTTCCACCCAGGAGCGGGATTAGTCATTAGATTACGCCCTCCTACTCCAACCTAGAGCGCATGAAGTCACTGGATTAATTCTCACCACAAAAAGAAAACTATCTGTTACCATGTTCAACCAGTTCTCTAGCATTTAAAGTCTAATATATAATTTCCTTTATTCATAGTAAACACATATAAATTACATTTTTAAATATTAAAAATAAACATTTAAAAATATAAAAAATATCTGGTAATACATAATTATTATTAAAACATTCTGACGGTCAGAAATATTTATTGCACTTAACTACAGCAGTTATTCGCAGTAAATAGACTTTTACAAGTTAAAACATCTGTTGTCATTTCCTTTGTTTGTTTTTTCTTCTATTGAATTTGAATTTTGATAAACATTTATAGCAATAATTTGATGTTCATTTTATGAGGGGATTTTAACAGTGGGTTGTGAATCAACTGATCATAAGCTATTCTACAAAGCGTAAAAGAGGTCTAATGTTAATTGTACGTAGGTTAATAATAAATATCTACATTCGATTTACGTTAAACCATAATCGAAATAACCTAGCAGCATTATCTCACAACATTATAAGTCCGTTTTTAAGGGACTGTCAAAAATTATTTTAAACTAAACTCTTTATCGTAGAGTTTTTAGACTGACACCGACGTTCAGGACGCGAGAGTATATATACAACTCGGCGTAACGAAACCATAGCGCGCTTTTAAATCGATGAGGGCCATCTATCGAGGACGTTGGTACTACTTACGCGCCATATGTGGAAACTATGCATAAACAAAAACATTTTTTATACATTTACAATATTTAATGCAAATAAAACTGGGATACAAATAAATATTATATTTATTAAAATGTGCATTAGGTATGTTATTTTCGTCTTATTAAATTTCTACGGCACTATACTTTCGTAGTTGTGTTACAGCTCTTTTTAAAATTATTTTTAGCTTTTTAAATGCCAGTTTTAAAAGTAGGATACTACAATGAACATATTTGGAACAAAAAAAGCTTGGAACTAAAAATTAACCCCTATCATATCAACAAAAGTGGGTGAGCATTCACAATTTAGCTGTACAAGACGCACAGGACCGTTCGTTGTGACGACAATTGGGTGAGGTATATGTCCATCAGTGGGCGTCTTTCAGTTGAAATCATGATGATGATGACAGATGATTCTCTATAACAGCATCGTTTATAAATTAAGTGAGATCTGACACTGTATACCAAGTTCTGTTTACATATTTAGTACAAAAAAAATTGCTTTCTGCGTCTGTCTGTTTATGCGTTAACACTTTTTGAACCACACCACGGATTCTGATGCAGTTTTCACAAATAAAAAGAACGATAAACAACATATAGGAACGTAGGGGTGAATTAAAAACAAAACTTTAAAGGCGTTTTTTATTTATATTCAATTTTTTTATGAACAATTTTTTTTTCTCGAAATAAGGATAGGTTTGCAAATATCTTGCGATGAAACTGTTAACACATCTATTTAGGTTGTTCATTATTATTTTTTTGTGTATTTTTAGAAATTTTGAAAACTGTAAGAGGTGTTTCTTATGTACTGTATTTAGGACACTACTCTTAAGTACTTACTGCAGTTTGTTTTTGCATTGTAATACAAAAATAATGGAAGCTTTGATAGAAAGCAACATTAGGAGAAATGAGTGAAAGTCCTTATCAAAGTTTCGTTTCTATTTACCCCTGAGAGTCCCTATTCACCCCGTTTGACGGTATATTTATGTATGTTAGAATCATAATCTGTCATTATTGGTTGCCTGTTTGGCAGGACATAATGTAAATATAATTTACTAGCTTTTGCCCGCGGCTTCGCTCCCGTCAACTGACTACTCTATCCTACTCTACCCTACTCTACGCTACTCTACCCTACTCTACCCTACTCTATCCTACTCTACCCTACTCTACCCTACTCTACCCTACTCTACCCTACTCAACCCTACTCTACCCTACTCTACCCTACTCTACCCTACTCTACCCTACTCTACCCTACTCTACCCTACTCTACCCTACTCTACCCTACTCTACCCTACTCTACCCTACTCTACCCTACTCTACCCTACTCTACCCTACTCTACCCTACTCTACCCTACTCTACCCTACTCTACCCTACTCTACCCTACTCTTACTCTACCCTACTCTACCCTACTCTACCCTACTCTACCCTACTCTACCCTACTCTACCCTACTCTACCCTACTCTACCCTACTCTACCCTACTCTACCCTACTCTACCCTACTCTACCCTACTCTACCCTACTCTATTCGAATTTTTCTCGCCGTAAAAACCATCCTTGAACTTCAACGAACATTTTGAAAAAAGAATTGACCAAATTGGTCCAGGCGTTGTTGAGTTATGCGCTTACCAACACATTTTGCGATTCATTTTTATATTATAGATTATTAAGTCTTAACTTCTGTATATAACCTATGCCCACAATAAAGCCATTCTGATTCTGATTTACTTTACTATCCGTGTAAATCCGGGGCGGGTCATAAGAGGAAGTCTGAAAGAGGCACCGAAGGACACGTGGTTTGGAAGAGTAAGAAGTGAAATGACTATTGAGATCATGGAAAATAAAAATCTTTGGAAAAGACATGCTGCTCCTCACCTTAATAAATTAAAGTGAAGGGGTTTATCATCTTTCTAACCCCCGTCCCCCCTGGGCAGAGGCAGAAGAATGACAATTCGATTGAAACATTTCGATGACGATTAGTTGTTTATTAATTATCCATGAGCATACACTTACCTGCAAGTTACAATAACCTCGTATGTATGTAAGAAAATTTGAAATTGGCGCGCTTGGTACCATAACTTACACATCCCTCTTTAAATGTTTCCTCAAGTCTATGATTTGCATGGGCTCCTAGTACTCGGATGCGTGTTCGTGCCAATTTTCTCTGTTCCACGACCAAGTTTAACCATATAGTGCGACACGAATCAAACTGAATGTGGTGGAATAGAGAACTAATTGTACGTGTTTGATATTTTCCCTATGAAAATAGCATTATTTGCTCGTTAATCCATGTCACACTATAATATTTTTGGGGTAATTTTGCAGCCATAACTGCATTCCTAAATAAAAAAGAATTAATTGATAGATATGACTAAAAGAACTGTACCATGCTGATTTTCTGCAATATGCGATGCGATAAACGCGACGAAGTCATCGCAAAAATACTAAGTGTTAGTAGGAGCTTATGAAGCAACAAGAGATTAAAAAAAGAAAAGTTAGCTATCCGATACACGTGGGTTATCTACTTTTGCGCATGCGTGAGGTTACTTACGCACATAAATATCAACATACGTAACTCCGTAGCTACTAAAGTACTAAAACGCAATGTCTGCGATATTATCTAATTACTTACCTGCCTATGCCTACAGAAGAAAAGTTGTTTTGGATTTTTTAAAGCATAATTCGAAATATAAAATAACTTACATAAAATAAAACTGAAGAAATACTTTGTTGGGATTCATATTATCAATCTATATATTCAATTATATTTTAAATTCATATAAGATTTATAGTAGTTTTAAACAGACTGAAGCTAATCAATAAACTACGAAATAAGGAATTATTAATCAATTTAAGTAATAAGAAGATCTTTTTGTACGTATTTTCCCGCCCATTTCATCTTGACTGCTTATATATTTAGCAGTTGTTTGAAAATAATTAAAAAAATGTCTGTAGAACTATCACAAGAACGAGTGATGCGTTTGCCTTGAATATTGAAACGTTAATATGTTCTGTATATAATTATGTATATAAATTCTGACTTACTGATTTATCAACGCCTGGCATAAACGCTTCGACCTAGAACGCTGAAATTTTATACAGAGGTTTCTGTTATGCACAAAGAATAAGAAAGGATTTTCCAAAATTCACCACCTAAGAGGAAGAAACGAGGTTCCACAGTATGTATTGAGAAAACTATTTTCACGCGGGCGTACCCACTAACAGAAGCTAGTATATAAGTATATAGTTAATAGGCAAAGTACTGCTAATTAACAATCCCATATCAGTAAATACACCCCGCATAACCATATACCAGGCTGACATATATTTCAGGGACTAATCGGGAAATAAACCAAGAGAAAAACTTGCTTTATCCTTGTCTCACATGCAGACGTATTAGTGAAGCTTGTGTATAAAAGCAGCCGCTCGCATAGTATGCGGCAGTAACTGGTCGTGGACCGAACCTGGCCTGATAGAATGGTTGGTCCGCGATCAGTTGGCTATATTGGTTTGTAGTAGGGTTTCTGTGGGAACTTACTCACTCATATCGTATACTAGATTTCTCTCACAGTATTACCTTCGTCTTTGATTACTGCTCCGTATTTGTGAGTCGTAGCGTGATATCATAAAGCCTACATTATTCGTCATGAACTTATGGGCTATCAGTAAAATCAGCAAGCGCATTCCTTTGTGTAATTTATTTTAGGAAGCCGGCATGTCCTAGAACCAAAACCGGACCCGGAGTCCCAGCAGTGGGCAAAATTAAAAAGGTTGCTTATGCTTTATGCTTACAATTATGTCTATCCCGTACAGAAAGATTTTTCTCAGTTCTAGAGATTTGCGTACAAACTACATACAAAAAAAAACATAAAATCTCTTCCGCTTTATTATTTTACTAGCTACTACCTGCTGCGGAACAGACTCCAGGGATAACAAGTATCATGTGTGCTACTCGAGGACATGGTTTACGCTTGTACCAAAATACATTTACATTCGCTTAAACTCTTCGAAGCTTTCTGATTTTAAATCATTTATGTCTCCTTATGAATATTGACATCTTTTTCCTTCTACAAGTTGATCTTGAAACTTATTGAAGCTGAGCTTATCAAGTTCTTATCTGTGGAAAAAGTTAGTCGAGATCAAATTTGGACTATTGTTAAAAAGAGTCACTTTGGCCCTGGATTGCAAAGGGCAATGAAGGAACATAGGTGGCTTTTAACCAGTAAAATCCCTCTCTCTCCACCCAGAGCGGGAGATGAGTCTTTGATGAATACTTACTTAATTAAAAAAAGGTTCAATTTGGTGGTAAATAAACAATTGTGATTCATAAATAACATGGTATATTTATGACATTTTACATTTTTACACAACAAGTTTACAACACTGAAAACAACAACTTTTTGCTAAAAACAAAATAATTAAGAATGTTTGACAATAATTTCTTCAAAATATTTATGATAGAAAAATCACATTTATCCGAATTGAAAAACCAAATATACATTATATTTTTGAGATACAATTATTTAAAAGAATTTTACATTATAGTTAAAAGACATGTTTAAACTATTATAAAAAAAAACAGTTTGATTTTATTGGTAAAAAATTGATAATACAAATCACATACATCAGGATTAAAAATAGCATCTTAACCATTTTTTATATTTAGTTAGACATAAAAAATTATATTTGTACCACATGTTACATTTTTACATAACAATTTTACAATATTTATGAAAGCCAAGTTTATATTTTTGATTATAAAAAACAATTATATATTTATAGCGAAAAAATCACATTTATCCAGATTAGAAATAGCATCATTTCGGAGATAGACAGTCCACTGAAGATATAAGAGTAGAAAAAAAAATTATACAATTAACAACATGTAAATATACAATCGAAGATCCATGGTGGCAGGGGTCAGTTCAGTTATACGAATCTGCCAAATCATCCAAGTATTTAAAAATTGTGGAAACAATGAGAACACCGACAATTACCCCGCTCATTAAAAAAAACAATTGAATGCCTATGATAAAACCAAAAGTATTAAATTCTTCAAAATTTTCTACAATATACTGTATAATGCTATCCAAAAGAAATACCATTATGAAATATACATAGATACCAACTTGATACAAAAATGTAAGGATATGTAGGCTGAGTGCCTTGCGTGGCACTAAACGATCATTCAAAAATAACAATACAAGAAATTCAACTAAAGTTGTTTGCACAACAATATAATAAAAACTTACAGTCCACTATAAAATCTCGTCACAAAGTCCAATACGAAGCGCAGTTTGAAGGAACAAATAACACTTAGAAGAAACGTAGTCACAAACTCAGAACACTGATGCAGAAGATCGAAAACTTGTTGATGCTGTGTCTTTGTTGACTCTGCCTCGGGAAGCGCCGGCCGGATCACATCAGGGCTACTCAAACAGCCAATCAATCAAGAGAGCCCAGTCGAACTCCGCCAAGATGTATTGTGCCACGCCATCCATTACACCCGGCTCTTTAGCGCGTCCGAGGACCAGTTTTGGCAGTGGACAAGCCACGATGAGGTCTTCCAAATTTACTGGGTTTTCAACTGTTCTTCGTTAACTTGTCTTTTACTCGTATTTTTTTGGTGATGATTATGACGCCGTAATAGTTTTTGAAAGGTCAAACAAGCACAAGTACTAGTTATGTCTATGTAAAGAAAGTAACGATTTTTCAGTACCTTACTACTAAGAGGATAACAAATCACAATCTTCCACGTTGGCATTACGTCACTGAACACTGGACCGTTATTGGTTGTTCCGTATCACGTGATAAAAGGACAATCCTAGATTTAAGTTCGCGTATAAATTTGTGTTGCCATTTTCCATAAATTGACTATCATTTAAGGCTGGTTTACACACGTTGCAAAAGCTTATTATTCAATTATTTTACAAGTTTTATTGTGTGTAAGTTTTTTTAACAACAATAAAATTTTCACACCTCATATTTGACAACGAAACCCAGGGCCCTGAGACGGAAGTCAACAAAGGAACACGAGTGGGTTTTCAGTTAGTAAAAGTCTGACACTATCTCTGCTCCACCCAAGAGCAGAATATGTCATTAGATGATTTTCCCACCTTAAAAAAAATATTTTATTTTGTATCGAGTCACTAATTATAGATCGAAAATTAAACAGTTAATTTTCGAAACAGTCTTAAAAGATACGGGTACATATATTATAATCGGATTCGAAAATGAATAACCAAAAACTCCGTCAGCAATATAAAAAAAAAG
The DNA here is from genome assembly GCA_961205895.1 of Mythimna pallens. Lineage (NCBI taxonomy): Eukaryota > Metazoa > Arthropoda > Insecta > Lepidoptera > Noctuidae > Mythimna > Mythimna pallens. The sequence goes on from OY540824.1 coordinate 7,951,612, forward strand.
TTTGACCAAAATACAAACTTGTATGTTCAGCTCAAGGTGGCGTCTCGAACAAAGATAAATATAGATCCAGGAAGCAACATCAGTACTGGCTATTTAGTTCAATATGTCGCCACCCTCCGAAATAAAGTGGCATCAATAGAGAAACCCCAGTACAAGTTTAATATGCGGAAATGCAGTTTGTACTTGAATTGATATAATTAATATAAGAATGAAAATAATACATTGTTTTAAAATCAGTTGTTTCTTTGTTTTAAATCCACTGAAGTAAAAGGTAACATTTATTTTATAGAAAAAAAAACTGTTTTAATTTGTTTAGTAGTTAGTAGAGTTTCCACAGATACAACGAATCCTCCAAAATCAACTAAATAGAGGTTTTACAAAATGTGTGAATAAGTCAAATCAGTCAAATAATTGTCTAATATTATTATGCGTGAACTATATACTTAGTTCATCCATTCGGTTTTAATATTTAAATAATGATTATAATTGTATTTCATTGTACAAATGCGGAATTTAGTTAAACAATATTCGATATATTTGTCATTAAACCAACCCATTTACATACTCAGAGATTATTTTTATATGGTAATATTAGAGTTATAAATTGCTTAAAATGAGGTCACAGTAAAACGCCATCTAGGTACATCATCCCTCATCAATTGTGCAATACAGGTTACACACCGGACACAACTTTTACGATAATGCTAGAAGATGGCAGGAATTTTAAAATGTTTTGTTGATTAATTACAAACACCATAGTTAGTTTTAATTGAGTTTTATGAATTATCTATTTAGGTTCCTGCTTGGTTTATTACTGGTATTGAACTATATTATTATTAATGAGTCTTAAAAGACATCGACGCCACCGTTCAACCAACTGCCAGCAACCGCTGCTTAGCATGCATTCTTACTGAGCATCGGTTGCTACGCAGCGATTGCTACGCCGTAGCGAGCTGCTACGCCGTAGTGAGCTGCTACGCCGTAGCGAGCTGCTACGCCGTAACGAGCTGCTACGGGTGCTACTTCTTATTTAGGGGGGAGGGGGTCAAAAACTATTAAAAATTGCCTTACATAATAAATGAATAGCTCCTAGATCCACCTTGTTCTTTTATTATTGGTTGAATACTCGTATTTGACAACTATCTCAGCCGAAGGTATCAGCTTTTTTTAGTAATGAGAAATCATGGTATAATCTCACTTGTCTTGATGTAGATTTACATACGTTTCATTTCGTTTTCCATTGTTGAAATATATAAATTCTTTTAAGAAAACTTTTCTTTCCAATGTGATATAATATTTATGTATATTATGTAGTATCGAAAGTGGTATCGTTTTGCTAGTTCGTAGCTGCTACGGCGTAGCACGGTGCTACGATGTAGCAAAAGGAGATTAGTTCGTCACCAAGAAAGCATAACCACTAGATCCAGCCAAATTAAACCAAAAACTAGGGGTTAAGGCTACAATCAGTTCAAAACACCATCATAAATGAAAGTCCTCATCGATTGTCACATGCAAAAAAAAATTACCGGGGTCAAAAGTCACAAAAACGGTTTTTTCGCGATTTATGTACAATACTGTAGTACATTATTCTGATCTATCTCGTAGGGTTCAGCCAGCGATTGCAATGTTAACGCAAAAAATGTTTTTATTTAGGACATCACTTTAGAAACCTCTAAAATTATCAGTGTTTCTCTACTATATTATGCATGTATTATGCACATAAACCTTCCTCTTGTATCACTCTATTAAAAAAACCGCATCAATATCCGTTGCGAAGGTTTAAAGATCTAAGCATACATAGGGACAGACAAACAGCTGCGACTTTTTTATACTTTTTAGTGAAGTTCGATTTTCTGGCCTATTTGTAATTTTCGACACAAAAGGTCGTCTACAACTGGAATTAGCCCAGTTGCCAAGCAAAAAAACGATATACTAATAAAAAAACAATGCAAAAAGGGTGGCGGCACATGTGGGACTCGAACCCACGACCTTCGCGTTTCAACCCCGTACGCGAATGCTCTGAACTATCCAGCTGAGCTAATGTGCCAGGTACTGATTGCATCCAAATTCTCGTCCTGTTTCGTCCTTGTACTGCATTGTGCGACTACAGCGCCCTACGCCCTTTATCGAAAGCAGGTGCAGCTGCGGACAGACGCGGAACTAGTAACGCACACATCCTGATATCAAAGGGACCCTTTTGAAGGTTACAGACGCATTCAAATCATATGAGACAGATGGCGTTTGGTTATACATGGCTTTTGTAATAGGTAAAGTGGATACCACATGGGTTTTGGTTGGCATGGCTTTCTATATGCTTAACTCAATTAATAAAAGTATTGTGTAAAGTGTTTACAATAAACATAAAAAGTAAAAAAAAAATATGTACGATCACGATAGTTTGTTCTGTGTCTGGGTGTAATTTATCTATAATATGTACGTATTTAGAAATATAAGAGTATGTACTTGCACTCTACGACGTTAGCTGAGATGTTTGGGATTGAACTTCAATGAAATACTTGTGCAGTTTTTTAAAATTTTCTATACTTTTCTTCAAGAATTCAATATTAGCACATTGCACTACATTGATTAAGTCCGAATTTTAAAAACTAGACATTTCTTTGTTCTACTCTCAAACTTATTTTAGAACAACAAAATCCTTAAAAGTATATTTTACGTCTCCTTTTGATATCACAGTACTTTTATCGGTTGCCAAGTACTCATGGCCCACCGAGTTCGAATGACATTCTTTATTCTATATAACTTGCTTATCTTCACAGGTAAATCTCGCGACAAGCTTTTATTTCATATAAATTGTGTAATGTCGTTATAAGTTGATAGTAAAAGTTTTAAGGGAAAAGTTTATTTTATTCTTTTTAGCGCATTTAATTAAAAGTTTGTATTTAAAAAGTTATTTTTTAATTCATTAATATTTTAAATTTTTATTTATCACTGAACAGGTTTCTTATTCTGTTCATCTTATTCAATGCATCATTGTTGCAAGGTCGTTAGCCAGTTAATTTTGAATAATTTAGTTATACAATAAGAAGACCTTCTAATGATTTTACCTTACTTAAGGTCACGTATGATTGACCAGCAGCAAAGAGCTTTAAGCCCAAGTATACAACGGCATGGTCGACAGTACTACCCTGCATTTTGTGTACTGTGCAAGCCCAACATAATATAATTGGCAACATTCTTCATTCAGCAGTACCGTGACTATATTTTAATGGAAATTTCACACTCTTGGGTAAAATGAGATGGATACCGTCTTTACCAAAGTCTATACGGACGCATGGTATGTCTGTGTTATACCTACATTTGTGTTCTCCGGAGACAGGGCCATATAATTTCTATAATCTGTCCAATGGCACCATTTACCAGACCTTTGGACACTTCTATGTTGTAACGCAACATCACCTTGGCCCCAACGAATATTTCCAACTCCTTAGGTAGCCCTCCTGTCTTGTTTATGTCGGATGGTATAATATTATTTAAATCCGGACTATCCTGTGGTATTATTTTGTTAATAGTTACACCACTAGCTCGAAAATTTAATAACTTAACACACAACTAACAACAGGCAAAGTGAACACAACGCTGTTGTTGTTAATGAAGATTAAAGTACTCGTGAATAAGAATCAAACGAGCCTAAGCTCGATTGGATTGTATCATTTTATTGCCGAGTTCCTATGGCTACCTTCCAGCTCCTTCATCAGACCCTGGTTACCATTTAGGATCAAAGTTCTCGTCAATACAAATCAAACGAGCCCAAACTCGAAGGGGTTCTCGTTTTATTACCGAGTTCCTATGGCCACCATCCAGCTCCATCATCAGACCGTAGTTACCATACAAGATCAAAGTCTCGTCAATACGAATCAAACGAGCCGAAACTGGATGGGGTTGTGTCGTTTAATTGCCGAGTTCCTATGGCCACCTTCCAGCTCCGTCATCAGACCGTGGACACTATATAGGATCAAAGTACTCGTGAATACAAATCAAAAGAGCCCAAGTTCGATAGGGTTGTGTCGTTTTATTGCCGAGTTCCTATTGCCACCTTTCAGATCCATCATCAGACCGTGGTTATCATGTAGGATCAAAGTACTCGTAAATACAAATCCAACGAGCCCGAACTAGATGGGTTTGTGTCGTTTTATTGCCGAGTTCCTATGGCCACCTTCCAGTTCCATCATCAGATCAGCTCCGTGTCATCATAATATTGCATTGTCATGCAATTTACACATGTATACGAAATTGCAGGTCAATCAGTTGAAGATATCTACTCCAAAATTGGGATGCAAGATTTGAGCCGAACATACATAGTTATTACACACATACATACTCGTACATTGCAAGTTAATAAAAAGCTTGTAGAAATAAATAAATTCAAATTGTAAAATAAAAACAATCACCAATGTCAAATTGTAAAAAGAATATAATAAAAAGCACAATTGAATTATACAAAAAAAAACTCAAAAGAGAAGAAAAAAAAAAAAATACAACAAATTGTGCAGCGTACTGGAGCAGGCCAATCCTAAGCATTTTTGCCCTCAAGATACTCCTTTACAGAGTAAAAAACCTTTTGGAAAAGTTTTTGCTTTTAGTAATGATTTGATTTTTTTAAGGTTTAGTGCTTGTTTATGACTAGAAAGTTTAATATAAAAGTGAATCAGTGGCATCTGAATGATTCCCCTATTTTATTGAGCCTGGTAGTAGGAACCACAAACTTATGTTGGTTCTTAGTATTAAAATCATGAATATGACTATCATTTGTTATCGATACACTAAGAAGAAGATGATTACTGTATTCATTTGGTACTTTTTATTGAGAAAATTATGGCTGTAGTGTATTTCCCTGTAATCTTCAGTGTCTTACTATATTTTTTCTCTTTGTCTCCAGGTTAGTAGCTGTTGGAACCCGATGAGCTATTTAGTTCATCCATTCCGTTTTAATATTTAAATAATGATTATAATTGTATTTCATTGTACAAATGCGGAATTCAGTTAAACAATATTTGATATATTTGTCATTAAACCAGCCCATTTACGTACTCAGAGATTATTTTTTTAAGGTAATATAAGAGTAATAAATTGCTTAAAATGAGGTCACAGTAAAACGCCATCTAGTTACATCATCCCTCATCAATTGTCAATACAGGTTACACACCGGACACAACTTTTACGATAATGCTAGAAGATGGCAGGAATTTTGAAATGTTTTGTTGATTAATTACAAACACCATAGTTAGTTTTAATTGAGTTTTATGAATTATCTATTAAGTTTCCTTCTGGGTTTGCTATAGTTAATTTTGTGATAGAACATGCATTGCACGGGACATATTAATTTCAATAATAATTTGTGGTTTGGAAAAAACCAATTGTTTCCTACTCGATTTTGGCTGTGGATGGTTTTTAAATACGTTTTGATTTATAAATCACTTCTAAAAATAACAAAAAACGTATGTATCAATTACATTAGTTAGTTTTACTAGCTGACCCGGCAAACGTTGTTTTGCCATATAAATAATTTCCTTGTCTAAAAAATAAAAAAAAAATTTAGTGGTGGACTACCCCTAACATTTAGGGGGATGAAAAATAGATGTTGGCCGATTCTCATAGATACCGGATAAGCACAAAAAATTTCATCAAAATCGGTCAAGCCGTTTCGGAGGAGTATGGCAACGAAAACTGTGACACGAGAATTTTATATATTAGATGTTGTGATACAAAAGTACGCATTATTGTTAGAAAACTATTTTATAAAGAGATTTACTCATTTTAAACTGAAACGTACAGCCAAAAAAGGCATTTTAAAATTTCATCTCCATGATTACTGCAATTTATATGTTAAAAAATACGCAAAAATGTTAAAAACCATTTACAAAAACTATTTATTAAAAATGTTGTGACTAAAAACGACAAAATAATACGTTTTGAAGTAAAATTTTGGTTTTACATACATGTATAATTTATTGTACACCAATATAATAAATAGTACAATTTGAGCCTTAAACTTAAAATATACAATTGGCGGCCTAATCGTATTCTACGATCTCTTCCGGCAACCTGGAATGGAAAGAGATTGCCTTGACGTAAATGCTAGCTTATGAAATAAGCTTTAATATTAAATAACAAATACGAAGAAATAATCAGAAATTTAAAAAAAAAATATTTACTAAACATTATTCTTATACAACAAAACTGTATATTAAAGTGAAAGTTCATTTATTATTTAGCTTCAAAATTTCCAACAAAAAATTCCAAGAAATATTAAAAAAATATCAAAAAGTGATTTTAATAACAATTTTACCAAAATAAACAAGTTATGAAATATGAATAACAAAAGGTGAGGTCAAATGTGCTAATTCCGTAGAGATAATTTAATAACTGTTATCTCTTCTCTCTTGGAGTTTTTGACAGTGTTCTACGCTGAACTTTCAACGTAATCAGGGTAAAGAATCCGAGGATTTAGGCCGGCTCCTCAAGTCAACCGGTTCCCGGATTAGCCACAGGACCCCACCGGAACATCATGAAATTCGCTACTATACTAAAAACTACGGCAAACTCTACTTGCGAGATGCAGGATTAAATTTTCAATATTTTCTTACCGGTTACTTACTCGATCTATCTCAAAAATAAGATGGCAAAATCAAAGAAATAGGGACAAGATTTTTTTTAAATATATCATTTTTGATGTAGGTTTTCTATTCAAAATTTATTCAAGGGTTTTAGTTTTGAAAGTTATATATGGGCAATCTTATAAGAGTGATAAGGACGTTTCTGATCACTTATTTCGTGCGCAGCGCTTCGACCTATCAGAGATAATATTTATGACAATCAATAAAATCGGTGTGGCTAACGTAAATAGAAAGATTCTCCCCTTAACAGGAAAAATACCAGTAATAATTGTCTCTGTTTGGCTTGAATTTTTTTTTTGAGGTAAGTAGTCTCCCACTATGAGTGGAGCTAGAGGGAATGACTTTTACTGGCTAAAACCCACCTGTGTTTCTTCAGTAGAATTTTTGATATTTACGGCTGTGGTAAATCTTTCAAACAATCCCACAGCTCTTCTATAAATAGACCTTGTAATATTCTACAGTATAAAGTTTGATCTTAGTACTATTAAAGATAAAATCAGTTCTATTTCGCACAATATTTAATTGCTACTTGAAAAGTTAGAAAAAAGTACAACATCCTGAAAAAGCGCGTAATTTTCTGTCTGAATGCCGAAGAGGCTAGTGTGGGGTCGATGATAAATAAATGATATTTATTTTGCAGAGGTCTTTAAAAAACGCTTTTACACGTCATTTTAACTAGATAAATTAACTAAATATATGTGGGATTATATGGCAAAATAAACGAGAAATACTTTTAAAAACTTTTATTTCAGAGACACAAAAAGAAAGTTCGCCGTTGCACCGTACGTCTGTCATAAGACTCCGCGTCATCTCGCTATTACGCTCACACACATACTTCTCTCTCTTTCATCCGCTGCGTTCCGTTTTGACAATATTATGCTGCATTCATACTTGAGCTTGATACAAAATCATTATCCCACAGTCGGCCATCCTGATCCATGTCTGTCCTCAGACATGCACCCGAACATACTTCGCTAGCTTTCAGCTTATTTCTAACTGAACTACTAATACAACATCAGAGTAACAGCATAACATCACATAGTTACTGTTTTATTTTAAAAGAGACATCATAAAATAATAATTCAAAGAGAGAACATAACATTGTTAATGTTCCTAAAAAAATGTTTACACACTGACATCTATTGTTGCAGTAGGTACAGTAAAGATACAGATCTCTTAACTCTTAATAACAATAGACTAAGCTTACATCTAACAAAACACCGTGTTTAACAAAACATTGCACACAACCTTTCATAAACAAACCTGAAACAAGAAAAAATTAACAAGCAACTCTCACCTATTAGGTTATGGAGTTCACAGCTGGCCACGCCTTCATGTAATCTGCTGAACTAGAGGTTACGCTAGGGCCTTCAGTATTCGGGTTGAGCTTTTTCACATCATATCTGTTGTTCCTCTTTGCTTTTACGACTTGATAGGGGCCAAGATATTTAGCTTTAAGCTTCATTCCCGAGCCGAACTGCGTGCGTTTTATTGCTACCAAGTCTCCTTCATTGTACTTCATACTTTCTTTTCTATTCTTATTAAAATTTCTTATGTTTTCTTCTTGAACTTGTAGAATTTGCTCTTTAGCTTTCTCTCTAAGTTTTTCTCTCTCCTCTGAGTAGCTTTCTCTTTCTTCTTCTGAAAGCAGATCATAAATCTCGATGTCTTCCTTCATTCTCATCTTTGTCCCAATCAATAGTTGATAGGGTGTAGTGTTTATGCTTCGCTGAAAAGTACTATTTAGAGAACGCTGTAATCTACTTACATGCCTGTACCAGAGAGCAGGGTTCTCTATGCACATCTTGGTAAGTACAGAGATTATAGTGCGATGGACTCTCTCCACTTGCCCATTTCCACGAGGCACACCCGTCGTAATTTTGATGTGTTGTATATTTTCGTCTCTACAATACTCTTGAAACTCAGTGCTCGTATAAGCCGTTCCTCGATCAGTTATAAATCTGGTTGGATTGCCAAAATGTTGTTGGTGAATTTTCAACTTTTCAATCGTTTCTTTACTTGTGGTACTTTTAGTTGGAAATATCCAAGTGAACTTCGTAAATGCGTCAACAATCGTGAGGATATGGTTATACTGCTTCTTCGTCTCGGTCATTGGACCAATGTGATCCAAATGCAGTGTATGTAGCGGTGACTCTTCCTTTTCAATCGGAGTTAGGAATCCTTCTTGTTTTCCCTCTTTACGCGTAGCTAATAGACATGGAATGCAACTTGTAATAAACTCTTCAATTTTCTTGTCAAGATTCTTAATAAAATAGTCTTTACCAATTAATTCAATCATCTTTCTTTTTGAAAAATGTCCATTTGCATGTGCTCTTTTAATGATTTCATTTTCCATAGACTTTGGGATCACTAAGTGCTTTTCCATCCCTTTGTAAAGCAATCCATTATCAGTATAATAATCACCGTATGTTCTCTCCTGTAAAATCTGTAATATAGCTTTTAGACCATCATCCAACTGTTGTGCTCTTCTGATCTCATCGTGCAAAGTTACTACAGCTACATATGGGTTTCGGCTTAATGCATCAGTATGCTTCATCCTCGTTCCTGGCCGATGTTCAACCACAAAGTCAAACTCCTGCAGAAGCAATGCCCATCTTGCAACCCTTGTACTCAAGTCTTTTTTCTTAAGTGTCATCTGGAATGCTTGGCAATCAGTTACGATTTTAAATCTTATACCATATAAGTAGTGCCTAAATTTTTTTACCCCTTCGATAATAGCTAGACTTTCCAGTTCATAACTGGTGTACTTTTTTTCCGCATCATTGGTTTTACGACTCATGAAATATACTGGATGTAGTCCACCGTCATCATCAGATCGCTGCATGAGTATAGCTGCGTAAGCCAGAAGTGATGCATCTGTATGCATTTCTGTCTCCAATCTTGGATTAAATATTTGTAAAACTGGTTTAGTAGTTAAACGCTCCTTCAAACAATTGAATGCACGCCGTTGTTCATCATTGAATTCAAAATTGACATCTTTCTTAAGTAAATCTGTAAGCGGCTGTGCTATTGATGCAAAATTCTGGACATACTTCCTAAAATACGACGCCAACCCAATAAAACTTTGCAATTGCTTAATTGTTCTGGGTTCTGGAAACTTTGTAACAGCATCAATCTTTTCACTGGCAGGCCTTACTTGTCCATTCTCAATCGTGTGACCTAAATAGGTTATGCTTCGACATATCAGCTGTGCTTTTTTCCAATTTATTTGCAGGCCATATTCAGACGCCACTCTTAAAACTTCCCTTAATCTATCAACGGCTTCCTGTTCATCTTTTGCTGGAATAAGAATATCATCGACAAATATTAGAACAATCCCTATAGATATTAGTTCTCTGAAGATTATGGTCACAAATCTCATGAAGTAGTTAGGACAAACAGACAAGCCAAATGGAGCTTTCAAAAACTCGAACTGACCATGATGTGTAACAAATGCAGTATATTTTACTGACTCACTGCTGACACTCAGATGGAAAAACCCGTTTTTTAAGTCCAGTACACTAAATACTTTTGCCTCAGCCAACTTGTCAATGTAATCCTCAATAATCGGCAATGGAAACTCATCTTTTACAATTTTACTATTTAATTTTCTATAGTCAACGCACACCCTTATAGTACCATCTCTTTTGCGAACAAGAACTAATGGACTGGCATATTCAGAATAACTTACACGTACAATTCCTTGCTCGAGCCACTCCGCAACTTGTTCTTCAACAGCCACCTGCTCCTTCAGTGATATGCGTCGTGGACGTTGCACCACCGGGACATCATCTTTCACAATTATTTTCAACTGGATAGGGGCTTCTTTAATTTGGCATGGTTGATAGCTCTCAACCATCTGAACAACCTCTTCTTTAAGGTAAGTATTACTTACATGGCCAACCTCAACACTGCAACTAAAACAATTAATTTCATTCATCCATTCCACAGGTTTCATCCACACAGCACTACCATTCATAACCGTTATAACATTCTTAAGAAATTCGTGACCTATAATTACATCAAAAGGCATACAGTCCTTAGGTACCACATAGAATGACACATCGTCGTATTTCGTACCGTCGATCACAACATTTGTTGATAGACGACCTAATGACTCCACTTTAGCGGATCCAAGTCCAGACAGTGTTATGTTATTGTTCAGCACTTTACTGACGTTAGCACAAAACTCGGAAGATACCAAGTTCACATCACTACCCGAATCAATAAGCGCACTTGTCGTTTTTCCACATAATTCTACGATTTTCAAAGGTTTTTCTCGTCGCGAATGTTTGTTTTCATCGCAAATGTCAGATCCAATTTGACTTTGACATTTGCTGTCTATGTCGTCATCTGTCATCTTGACACTGTCATTCTGTGAGTGTGACGTATTATCCGCGTAGTTGAACGATGATTGACCGAACATTGCTTGCTTGGTCGCACGTTCGCCGCTCCTCCCGCTCTCACTTGTCGATGCGCCGTTGTTTTCTCTCTTATCGCCGGAACTACGCCATCTTGATGAGTTCGTATCTTCCTTACGGCCGGCCATATTTTTCTTATGCGGGCACTTCGGTGAAATATGACCGTATTCGTTGCAGTTAAAGCACTTTGGACCTTGTGCCTTCTGCGGACAGTCTTCCGACACATGATCGCCGTCACCACAGTTATAGCACCTCTTCAACGTTTTTTCGTGTCGCATGATGCCGCGTTTTTCATTTCTGTAGGTACTTCTAGAATGTTCCAGTTTCATCTTTTCCTTAACAGTCTCGTAGATTTTAAATTTTTCTTTCAGATCAGGATACGTGGTTACTCCGTACAGCATGATTTTGTTAGTCTCGTGGTCGACTATGCCATCAACAATATATTTAATGGCCACGTAATCGGGTATCTTACCCCGTTTCCCCAACTCCTTCATGACCAACATATAGTCAATACAACTCTCGTCACGTCTTTTCTTTCGTTGGCTCAGAAGCTCGTGTATTGCTTTGATGTCGACGCTGTCGGGGAACTCTTTACTCAGAGCTGCCTTCAGTTCTTCCCATGATTTGTGAGGGCGTTCAGCTTGCATCCAAAGTTGTGCGGTGCCTGATAGGGATCTCCGTGCCATCAGCAGCTGTTGTAACGGTGTCCAACCACATATTTCTCCATTTTCCTCCACGTCTTGTATCCATCGCGCCACTGGATACGTCTTATCTTGACCGGTGAATTTGGGTATTATGTCCGAAGTTAGGTACAACATCGAGTTTAGGCCCGTACGTGATTCGTCTTTCGCCATTTTCGAATTAGTTTTTTATCTCCGTCAGCTCACCGTTCGCCGATACCGTCGTAATTATCGTCGGCCGCCGTTGATTTTTTTGAATGCCGTTCGTCGCCGTTGACCACGCCACGTGCCGGCCTCCGTCGTCCGTCGTTTATGCAGTTGTTAAACTCGAACTCGTTTCGTTACTTTGCCAATCCCGGACGAGCCCCCAAATTTGTGGGATTATATGGCAAAATAAACGAGAAATACTTTTAAAAACTTTTATTTCAGAGACACAAAAAGAAAGTTCGCCGTTGCACCGTACGTCTGTCATAAGACTCCGCGTCATCTCGCTATTACGCTCACACACATACTTCTCTCTCTTTCATCCGCTGCGTTCCGTTTTGACAATATTATGCTGCATTCATACTTGAGCTTGATACAAAATCATTATCCCACATATATAATTATTTAATTTAGTTTAGTAGTAAAATTAACTTTAATATGATACGTGCATTTGGTTTAGTTCATATGCAGAGTTCTTTTTTACATCATACGCAGTTATATTGCTTTAATTTTGGGAAGTTTTCATGAGTTGGTAATACTGTCAGAAGTCAACCCTAAATTGATGCTGGTTGGTATCAAAAGCCGTGTGGTCTACTTTTTACAGCAACACATTTAAGGAGGAGGAGGTTCTAGGGATGTCGTATGCAAACTTAAAACATTATCAAGAATACGATTCCTGAAATCCCCTTCACGAACATACAACAGCTTCGGGTAAAGTTAATATCAGAAAAAGTTTATTTGCTGTACGCAGACCATTCTGGATCGGTCCTGTATGGTTCACCTACGGCCAGACTTAAATTGTGGGGGGAACTACACTCACCACCACCCATCATCATCTTCCTGCCCTTGTCCCGTGTTATTTGGGGTCGGAGTAACATGTTTTTTCTTCCATTCTGCCCTGTCACTCGTCATGCTATCACTTACTTACTTTTCTTTCATATCACTCTTCACACAATCCATCCATCTTTTCTTTGGTCTCCCTCTCCCTCTCCATCCATCCACATGTAAACTCATAACTTTTTTTAGTAACATGCGCTTCATCCCTCCTCTTCACATGACCATACCAAGAGAAACGATTCCCTTTCAATTTTTCAGTCACTGGTGCCACATTCAAACTTCCCCTAATATACTAATTTCTCACTTTATCCATTATCGTCACACCACACATTCATCTTAACATTCTGATCTCCGCTACGTGCAATCTTTTTTCATCCGTTTTTATCACAGCCCAACATTCTGATCCATACAGTTACAGTCCCTTCAACTTGAGAGGAGAGGTGGGTCACAAGTTGTTCCCGTGACCTGTCGCCACTTTATCCATCCCGCGTTGATCCGATGTGTTACGTCCCGGTCTACCTCACCATCCCCTTGGACAAGTGACCCGAGGTACCGAAAGTCGGAACAGATCGGTATGGGCGTTTCAGCGAGGGCTAAAAGCACTGGATTGGAGAGACCGCCGAAATTGCAGCACAAGTATTCCGTTTTGGTTCTACTCAATTGCAACACCTGTTTTGGACCTCTAGGCCACTTTCGGCAACCAACACAATGTCATCGGCAAACAGCATACACCAGGGAGCCTCTTCCTGAATGTCCGACGTCAGAGCGTCCATTATCATCAGGAAGAGGTAAGGGCTGAGAGCCGACCCTTGATGTAAGCCGACAGCCACATTGAAGCTGCCAGTGGTGCCCACTGTAGACCGGACTTGGGTACTGCATCGACTGTACATCGCTCGGATCAACTGCACATACTTCCCAGGCACACCTTTCTCCTTAAGGGCCCACCACAGAACCTCACGAGGTACCCGGTCATATGCCTTTTCGAGGTCAACGAATACCATGTGCAAGTTTTTATGCGCAATTCTGTATTTCTCGCACAGCTGGCGTGTAGTAAAAATGGCATCCGCTGTACCCCGACCAGGCATAAAACCGAATTGGTTTTGTGAAATTTCACTCTCTTCTCTTAGCCTCCTTTCAATAACTTTCTCCCAGGCTTTCATAGTATGTGACATTAGCTTTATTTCTCTATAATTATTGCTTTCAAGCACATCACCCTTGTTTTTAAAGATGGGCACCAGGGAACTGTTGCACCTCTCATCAGGTATGGCTTCTTCCCGCAACAACTTATTGAAGAACAAAGCTAACCACATCCATCCATCCACTCGCAGCAACTTCCACACTTCAACTGGTATTCCGTCTGGACCAATTGCCTTACCATTCTTCATTCCATTTACAGCTATTCTGACTTCATCCATACTAATCATTTTCACTAAACCCACATTCACTGGTTTGCTCTCTAAAATCCCATTCCAGTTGTTTTCCTCATTCATCAGTCTTTCAAAATAGTCCTTCCACCTCTCTTTGATTTTATTATCTTGTGATAGAATCATTCCAGTTTCATCCCTTATACATCTTATCTGACAAACATCTCTTGCATTTCTCTCTCTTGCTCTAGCAAGCCGGTATAGATCCTTCTGGCCTGCCGGATTATCTAGAGTGTCGTATACGTTCACTCACCACCACCCGAATACTCTAAACCCAAGAACACGTGGACGCGATCTACAGTGGCCTATTTGGAAAGCGAACAATAGACTGCGCAACTAAGAAGGCCTTTGCAAAAACAACCTGACAAAATGGGGGATTGAAGACCCCTCCGAATTTTAGTGTGATTACAGTGCTCCCGACCAGACGATGTCCCATTTACTAATGTGCCCAAAGTGTCCCTGTATCTACACTTTGTAGGACCTTAAAAACGCCAATGACGCCACTATAAACATGGCCACCTATTAGGCCCAAATACTTTGTGGGAAAAAGAAACCGTCGATCCGAAAAGAAACAAACTCCTGCCCTGGCATGGCCCTGGCCCAGGCATGGGTTGAAAAATAATTGACCGTCTTTTTTTTATATTTCATCTAAGGTAAGGCTACCAACTCGATGGTGTAAGTGGTCACATCAGCCTAACGAGCTGATATTTTTTAAGAGTTTGCCAAATCCTTCATAGCAATCTGCAATGTTTCTTGTACCGAATGTACCGATCCTGTCATCGGTTGAAAGGACGTCATCATTGACGGGTTAAATCAGCGGCCATGTTCTTTATTTTCACAGAATATTAAATAGACATGCCACGTAATGTTCAGTGCATTTCTGCCTAACGGGTTTGAAATATGAGTGTATATTAATGGATATTTTTCTTGCGCCTAATTACCTAGGACGGATACGACAAATCATAGCCAGGGGATAAAATCATACAATTTTTCATTCGTTCAATTTGGTTAATTTACTATAAAATAAATGTTTGTGTAAGATAGATGTGTCATTGAAATTAACTTACATATAGCGTTAGCGTAAGTCGTACTACTTATTTGATGACTGATTTTGAATGATTATTTGGTCTCTCTTTAATTATTGACTGATAGAGAATGCCTAAGGCATTAAGTCCGCCTTTGTACCTTGTGTTGAATGAAGTTTTAATAAATAAATAAATAATTTGATTGGAAATCGAAGTTCGTTTACGAACCTACGTTTCTTCAAGGCTAGAGTGAATCCACTCGCCATCAACGATTACATCAATGCTTATCATCAGGTGGGATCACAGTCGACCATTAGTTTATATCAATAAAAAAATAAGAGTCACATCTGTATAACTTTGTTGTTCTTTGACCATGAGGTGTAACCTCCCCTGAGTCGGGTGATTGTGTGGAATGCTTGGGGTGGTAGTACACTATCGTCCGTCCTTGTCTAGGCTAATTACTTTACATTGAATAAACAAAGAAGGCATTCTTTTTGTCACTTGCTGCTTGTTGCGTTTATCATAGAAAAATCCAGATGTATTAAATTTTTTGGTGATTTTACGTAAAAATGCGCAATTACGTAATAATAATGCACCTATACGCACGAGGGATTAAACTCCATCCGAATTACGAAAGTTATTAACTTTTAATTTGTTGAAAGTTAGTCAAAAGTTATACATTATGCACAAAAAACGGTTTACTTTTGAAATATCCAAAAACCCTAGCCGTAACTGGGGATCGAACTCGGGGCCGTATGCTCCGGGTCTATAACTTGCAACCATTTGACCAACGATACTCTATTTGTTAGAAGTGTAGACAATCACCTAGTGATTATGATT
This sequence comes from Mythimna pallens, assembly GCA_961205895.1. NCBI lineage: Eukaryota > Metazoa > Arthropoda > Insecta > Lepidoptera > Noctuidae > Mythimna > Mythimna pallens. The sequence continues at coordinate 7,967,678 of OY540824.1, forward strand.
ACCTCCCCAGGAGCTCTATTTCTTTTTAAAGATTTTTATAAGCAGGCTATTATATTCTAGATACACAATTGGTTAACTGTAGCCAGTGACTAGTAGGGGGGCATTCGTTTATTGCGTAAGCTGATTTAGGGGACAATTGACTGCTCCATCATTGTTTTAACTTCATTATTTATACTAAAACTTCTTTTTACTCTCCTTTTACATTGTTTGTTTTTGCATTTTTTTTTTAAATATTATTTAAACAACAGCCACCTTAATTTCACTAGTAATTTATTATTGTATACATCTATCATTTATTGATAAGTTTATTTTATTACGCATTTTATTAAGACATAGCGTTGGAAAGCCTCCCCCAACTGTCGCTATAATGACCGGTCCCGTGCGTCTCGCATCCATCGGATTTCCGCGATCCTCACCAGGTCATCGGTCCACCTTGTGGGAGGTCTTCCAATGCTGCGTCTTCTGGTAAGTGGTCGCCATTCCAGAACCTTTCATCCCCACCGAACATCTGTTCGGCGAGCAATGTGCTCTGCCCACTGCCACTTGAGTTTGGCGACTCTCCGGGCTATGTAAACGGGCTGTAACCTTCGTTCTCCTGCGGCTATCTTCATTTCTGACGCGATCTCGCAGGGAAACTCCGAGCATAGTCCTTTCCATTGCCCTTTGAGTGGCAGATGCGTATAGGTAAACTATTTCAATGGCAACATCACTGCGCCTAGGGAGGAACTAAACTCTAGACGTTAGGTTGTTGACCTAGACTTACTTGTTTACATAAATGAGACCCATGTAAATGTTGCTAAAAATTGTTACTTTTAAAAATAAACATCAAAACCAACCAAACGTATGTTAATTTTTTCCTTTAGATTCTTACATATAAAATATTAAACAAGGGGGGAGGTGTCGGCCTATTCTTATTTTTCTTATTTTATTATATTAGGTATCGTGTTGCTAGTTCGCAGCTACTACGGCGTAGCACGGTGCTACGACGTAGCAAAAGGAGATTAATTTGTCACCAGGAAAGCATAACCACTAGTAGTCCAGTTAAATTAAGCCAAAAACAAGGGGTAATGTTACAATGGCATATTAAGGTTATAATACAAGTGTCGCCGTGACGACCGGTCTTAGCGTCTCGCAACCATTGGATTCCCACGACTCTCGTCAGGTCATCGGTCCACCTTATGAGAGGCCTTCCAACGCCGCGTCTTCCGGCACGTGGTCGCCACTCTAGAACCTTTCGCCCCCATCGACCTTCTAATACTTATTACTACATACGTTTTCCCTAGCTCCCCCAGAGGAGGTTCTATGTTCGGCTGAATATATGTTTTTTTTTGTTTTTAAGTATTTTCACCAATCTTTCGGTCAATGGTGGACCGATTTTGAAATTTGTTTTTGATTGAAAGTTTATGCTTCCAAGTTGGTCCTATAGAAATATTGTTATAATCTGATCATGAACTTCGAAGATAAGGAACAGAACTCCTCATAGGATCACAGCAGAACTGTCGTAACAAGTAAAATTGCTTTGTTTATACGTGTAGTCGATGACTGACGGAAAGAATAGGGGGAATATATCAAACTGATCTGATGATGAAGCCTGAAGTTAGGCACTGGAACTCTATAATATATTAATTTAATCTAACCGTGTTCGGTATTATTAGAATTGTCATGAGATGCACTCTGGCTATAAGGTATTTAAGTATGGCTGAGGGGTACTTTTTAGTGGTGGTACCATAACTAAAAAGTGTAAAATAAAAATCTTTTTCAGGACAGTAATCCTAGAGGTGTTCGCTTTTGTCTATCTTTGTTAGTTCAGTTAACCAAAGAGAATATAAAATGTTAATACATACAGACATATCACTTTGATTGACATGTGTAAATCCTTCCGAGGAATAATAAAATATGTGTTAGGTTTTCCTTCGCTAGTTTGAAACGAGACTTCGCCGCGAAAGGAGCTTTTAAAAGCCCTCCAGTTGAAGCTGAAATGACTTGTTTTTATCCGACTTCAAAAAGAAGGAGGTTCTATGTTCGGCGGTAAAAATTTATTTTTTTAAATTTATGTTCACCAATTTCTCGGTCAATTGAGGTTTGATTTTGAAAATTATTTTTTTGATTGAAAGGTTATGCTTCCAATTTGGTCAAGATTGGAAAGACCTCACGGCGACCTCAGTTCGGCAAGTTCCTGTACCGGATTCGTGCGGAAGCGACGCCCGGGTGTCGCCACTTACAGTGGATTGCCCGGAAGACACGGTGGAGCACATGGTTAGAGGTGTGCCCGCTTGGGCAGAGCACCGTCGTGTCTTCGTGGGGGCGATCGGCGGAGGCGATCTCTCACGCCTGGCCTTGATACCTGCCATGGTCCGGAGCGAGAAGGAGTGGCAGGCGGTCGCCTCTTGCTGCGAAGTAGTAATGCTAGCAAAGGAGAAGGCCGCACGTGTACGTGCGAGGCAATGGCCCTCGCGCCCTAGCCGTCGTGATTCCGATCCCGATTTCCGGCCACCGTAGGCGCGGGCTCGGGGACTGCTCGAAGCCTACTGGGGCCAAGGGTCTGATTCTGAAAGGAAGACTCGGCCCTGGTATGAAAGGCTACAAAGAAACAGGAGTAGATCTTTAGTCAGTAAAAATCAGACACAATCTCACGCTCCGCCCAAGTGATAAAGGATTGTTAGAATTGTCACGAGATGCACTCTGGCTATAAGATATTTAAGTTTTACTGAGGAGTACTTCTTAGTGGTGGTACCATAACAAAAAATTGTTAAAAAAAAACTACAAAAAAATATTATAACCGAGTTTATCGACATATGGGAATTAGATACAGACACTCGTGACGGTCAATGGCATAATAACCTAGAGCCTCTACCAACACCTCACGAGGTTCTTGTTGGTTAGTTAGTTCAAGAGCTTGATCCAGAAGGTAACTCTTTGGTAAAGGCAAGGAACTCCTTGACAAGGCGCGTATCGTTCGGATAATCCTCTCTCAAGAGCCCTGACCACCGGTAGCTTGGACCCTGTTCTCAATGCCGGTCTCACAGTAAACCTAAATCATTAATAATTTTTATGGATGCCTATATATAGCATTGCCACAAAAAGCCGAAAATTTCTGGTAGTTCTTTTTTTGATTCAGCCAACAAAGTGTCCCTGTTAACAGAATTAAAGGTGTTTTTAACGTCAACGTTGAGGATGAATTCACCGTTATCAGAATTTAGGAAAGCGGCGAAGGCATGTACGGCAGCCTCACAGCCCCTTCTTGAACCAAAGCCAAGCTGTAGGGTCTGGAATTTGTTAGTTAGTGAATGGCTGTATAGTATACAACAGATTTTGGCTGCCGTACGCTTATAGGTGCACCCGACAGCGATGGGACGAATGCTGCCGTCCTTCTAGCACAAGGTGCATAGGTTGGCCCCGTACAAGACATCGACAACGGCATCATTCACGCAGCCGGAGAGCATAAGCGTGACTAGAGCTAGACGTTCCTTCAAAGGCGGCTCACCAGCTTCACCGGCGCCTGAGCTTAAAATATCCTTTACGGCCTTTAACTAAGTGCGGGGCGGCGAGCGGTAAGAACAAAAGTATGAAAATGTTAGAAGCACGCCACGAGATGCCGCTCAAAGCGCCCGGCGTCTGCTTACCGATGCCACCCCGCTTACCACGCCGCTTTGAAATTAAAACAGAGGTTTTGACTTGATAATGCTTGCAGTGTTGTAGGTAAATTCAATATTGTAATTGTAACTGTTAATAGTATAGTATACAATTTTATGGCATAAATGTAATTAAAACAGACACAATAAATCAAAGGACTGACAAGCCAAGCATAAGTAGTGAGCCCTCTTGTTAAACTCGTACTTTCTCAATGGAAGTTCCAAACAAGAACACTTTGATTGAAACTAGTATTTACGCCTCGTTCGCAGCAAACGTATTGTCCGCCGCCGACTGTCAGTATGCTCATTGTCAGCCCCAGTGTGAACGAGGACTCAGTCGGCAGTATGCGTCTTCACCAAGCCGGCAGTACGCTGTAGCGTAGAATGTGTTACTTGTGTCAACAAGCGAGTAGGCTTGCTACGTGTAGTACAATGATCGACCACCGAGAGTCAGCGACACCGAACTACGTAATAGTGTATAGCCGGTTCGGTGTGATCGAGAAGTTAATATATAAGTTTAATATGGAAAAGCGATAAACTGCGTAACGCCCGCTCACAGTCAGCGTCCAACAATAAGTTTGAACAATGCCTTAGTAGCAGTATGTAGCTGGTTGTAACTCATTCTGATATTATAAAGGCGTAAGTTATGGTGTGTATGTATGTGTTACCTTTTCACGCTCCAACGGCTGATTGCATTTTAACGAAATTTGGCACACGCGCAGACCATGTCCTGGAAAAGCACATTTTTATCCCGGGAATATTTTCCCTTACTAGGTTGGAGAGGGAGAAGGAAGTCGAAGATGAATGAATTGTTTGAGGAGGGAAAATGAAAATGAAAATTAAAATGAAATCTTTATTTGTAAACATAGGTTTTTAAATGGTGTTACAATTAAATATAAGAGTCCCGTCTACGTTTTGCGTTTAAGCGTACAAATTAAATTGATGATTATAATCAGTTTTTATCAAAATTCAAGATACAAAAATAACATTAATGTCAGAATGATCAGAAAATAACAATATTTTAGATTATTAATTACAGTCAAAAATTTTACACATACAAACAAATTAATTGTCACATAAACATAGAGGTAATTATTGTAACAATTATTTCAATAATTTAATTCAGTGCAATATCAAGTTTTTACTAATGTCATAAATTGGATATAGTAGTTCTAGCAAGTTTCATTAAGATAGTCATTAATAGTGTAGTAACATTTTTCAATCAAGAAATCATTTAACCATTTTTTGAACAGATCTGTATTACTAGCTTCTATGATATGTTTGGGTAATTTATTGTAGATTTTGGGTGCCATGCCTAAAAGGTTTTTGCTGAATACAGCTTTTTTGTGTCTTGTCATGCATATTGTATTTTTATAGCGTATGCTCTTCGGGCGATTATATAAATGTAGATTTGATTTGACAAAAGTAGCTACTTCATATATATAAAGACACGGGAGTGTAAGTAACCTAAGCTTTTGAAAATATGGCTTACAGCTTTCTGTATTTTGTATGCCACATATTGCCCTTATGCATTTCTTCTGTGCCCTAAACGCCGCTTCTCTGTCTGGCGAGTTTCCCCAAAACATAAGTCCGTAGCGTAATGTTGATGACACATAACCATGGTATGCCATTAAAAGGGTGGCCTGACTTGATATTTTCCTTAGGTTATAAAGGGCATAGGAGCACTGGCTAAGTCTTTTACACACGCCCTCAACATGCATTTTCCAGTTCATGCCTTTATCTATCCACATGCCTAAGAAAGGGACATGAATAAAAAAAAAATATTACGATTATATATATAATACGTGATAGCGTGCCCGGCGACAGGACAAAATAGAGCACACAAATGAATTACACAGTATTTATAATATTCAAACAGTCATGACATCTATTCAATAGGAGCTGCAATTTGAGCGTAGATTTTACAAAAAAGTTGTCGTTTTACCGCCATCTGTGCTAGCGAGATGGCCACATCACGGACATCACAGAAAACTACATCCATCGTTCATAACCAACTAGATTCATAGGTACATTTCTATGCGATACATAGAGGTCTCTGGCTGTGATTTAACCATGAAAAAGCCATTAGATGAAAGCAGATTTGATAATAATTTTCGATTTTATTGTATTTAATTATAGACAAACGACGCAAACTTTGTAAAACATTTTCTTTATTGACCGTGGTAGGTTTACTAACATTTTCACCCTCAACAAAATCCATTCAAAACACAGGTGCGAGTGACCAGTGTTCACTATATACAGCCTGCGATAGACAAGGCTGCAAGATTATTCAACCACACGATGACGTAGATTTGCCTGCTGACACTGAAATGTGGACCTAACAGTGTTGATCCTAAACATTAATTTGCAACGTTCTGTTCTGTTTTTCCTAGATATGAAAGCTAATTTCACAACTTTCTGATAAGACTCGTTAGCTCAGTGGTCAGAGCGCCCATAATTGTGAGGTGGTCGGAGGTTCAAATCCTTCACGAGTTGGCCGTTGCAGCATTTTTTATTGTATTTTTTTTACATCTTATGTATTATTTTAAATATTTTTTCACAAAGGTTTTTGTATCGAAACGAAAGAAAAAGGAAACGGGCAATGAATTTAAGGACTTATGATTACCTAAGGTATTTAAGTGAATTTGTTTGACATATTTTCGAGCCGTCGGAAAGCTTCTCGCCTGGATGCGAGTTGTCATGGCCAAACTGGAAAACTCTAGCCAGGCTCTGCGGTTCTCGGACGATTCCAATCCTCAGTGTTTGTGTGGCGTCTCTCCGCAGACCATGTCTCACCTTCCATCCTGCGTCACGGGCCCTGTTACCTGTTCACGTAGGCCCTAATGATTGCGTCAGCGGACGGCATGGCCATGGCCGGATATTGAGCCATGCAAGTAATTTAATTTGAAAACGACAAAATAGTTCAAATTCTTCACACGTTAAGAAGATGATTAATATATTCATTTAGTACTTTTTATTGAGAAAATCATGTCTATGGTGTAATTCCCTGTAATCTGTAAGTGTCTTACTGTATTTTTTCTTTGTCTCCAGGTAAGTGGCTGTTGGAACCCGAGCAGATACGATCTTTTTAAGTCTGGTCGTGAAATGATTAGTCTGGAGTAAGCATTATAGTCCGTTCAATTTAGACATCCGAGGTTATAAAAATTCGCACCCAGTAGAAAATTGGTATGATTGTTCAAAACACCATCATTAATGAAATCTAAAAAGTCCTCATCGATCCGACACCTGGAAAAAATTATATTAATAACCTAGCTAATTAAAATGACATAAAGACAGTGAAAATGACATAAGTTAATCCAAATTAAGACATGGATTTTTGCTCCGCTGGGCTGCTTTGACACTCGGGTCAAAGGTCACCGAGATTTTCGCGAGTTGAGTTTTAGGTAAGTTTTATCATAAAATTAGCTCTGAAAAAAATTGTAGTTCAGGTTTTTCCTTAGAGCCACCGTTTTTGAGATAGATAGTGTATTCAAAAAATTGAAAGATTTAAACGCCATGATATGCACACGTTTTCTCGTCACCTTTGACGTACTGTACTTAGCACTTTTTTAGGGTTCAGTACCTCAAAAAGAAAAACAGAACCCTTATGGGATCACTTTGTTGTCCGTCTGTCTGTCAAGACCCTTTATCTCGGGAACGCGTGGAGGTATCCAGTTGAAATTAATACTCAGGTCCGCAGTCCCTTGAAGCTGTGATAAAATCAAACTTGTAAGTTAACGATAAAAAAGATACGGCCGTTTATGTTGCAATAAACGTATATTTCGACACTCTCAAGGGAATCAAAATTCATAAGGTACTTCCCGTTTACTTAGGATCATAAAATTTGGCATGAAGCAAGGTCTCATTTTGTAATTACGTAGTATTAAAAAATATTTTTTTGTGATTTTGAAAAACCTGTACAAACTTTTGAACGGAACCCTCAGTGCACGAGTCCGACTCGCACTTGCCGCGTTTTTTTAAAATTATGTGTGAAGGCAAGGAGACGATAAGGCCGATTATGACGTTATTACACATTTTTCATTAGATATTTTGGAAACACAGTATCTTGTGGATACTATATAGGTTTTTATTCAAATCAATTTATAAATTTGTGTAAAACTGATCCAGTAAAGACCTCTGAAAATCTGTTATTTTGCATGAACTTTGACAATTTCATAATTTACTCAAAAAATCCTTAAAGTATAAAATAGAAGCTTTGCAAAATTTATCAAGATTCTGACTGATGACAATTTTTTTCAAAAACTTTTAAGGGTTTAAATAAAATGCGTAACTCCTAGAACAAGTTTTGTAAAAATTCGGGTAAATCACGAAATTACCGAATGCTAACAGAGTTTTCTGGCTTTATCTCTCTTTTCACGTTGCCTTTTCGTCAACAATTACATTGGATTGCGTTAGATGACGTAACAAACTTTTAAAACATTCTCGATGTTGACGATAGGCGAGTGAAAAAGTACCCTTTTAACGTTTATCTTTCCAACAATTATTAATAATGACCTACCACATTATTGTCTTTTTAACTCAAAGGTTGACTGGTAGAGAATGCCTTATTGCATTAAGTCCGCCTATGTACCACTACTGTACATGAAGTTTAAATAAATAAATAAATAATTTACACAAAATTGATTACTAACCAATTATTGCCTCGCTCAATGTCTGCCTATCGAGGAAGTGTAGTCCTAGGTATATATATATTACTCATGCATTTGTAAGTACGAAAGATGATTTAAGAATAAAATAAAAAAATAAAAAATGGGCACATGTGGGACTCGAACCCACGACCTTCGCGTTTCCAACGCGATGCTCTAGTCCATCCAGCTGAGCTAATGTGCCACTGCAATTGGTTTCCAAATTCACGTTCTGTATCGTGCCCGTCAGTGCAACTTGAGTGCATTCCGCGACAACAGCGCCTGACGCCCTTTGGCAGCAGCTGCGGCCAGACACGGAACTACTAACGCACGCATAAACCCTTTCGAAGGTCAGGGACACGACATTCAAATTATGTAAGACAGATGGCATTGAATTTAATTAAACGTTAGGATTACTTCAAAACCTTAAATATATATTTTTTAAATATATTTAAAAATATTATGAATGTTAAAGTAATTCTGTTTGTCTGTCACTCTTTCACGGTTAAAGTACTAGATTTTGATGAAATTTTGTACGGAGTAAGCTTGAAATTATGTCTGAAATGCTTTGAAATTTCAGTTTTGTGTTTGTTACGTTTTGTTTAGCATACTAAATAAAAACTTCACCAAAACTTCGCATATAAATGACATTGAGATATTTTTTTTTAATGGCGCGAATACTACTACTCTCTAGACAATCACATTTCATAGAACCTCTTAGTGTTACATGAATGCCTAGTGCTTTAAATATTATACGGAGGGAGGGATCAATACGTCACAGTATTGATCTCTCAAGCACGTGGTACGCGGCACATCATAGCGGTTTCCAAGGCAACATTTCAGGTACCGTGGATTTCCCCGTGAAGATTTTTCAATGGTTTGATAACTTTTACATGACTATAGCGATATAAGATTATCGTATATTATATAATAACGGTTTGACAGAATTCTTCAATTCAGTTCAATTCAATGTCTTTAAAATGTTTATAAATTTACATAAACCCAGTAGGGAGAGGACAGCAGTTTTATACAATTAATAGACACAACAAATAATAATAAAAAATGACAAATAAATTAATAATACAAATCTTCCGTTTACTGTAATGGTATGATAATATATAGATATGCATTCTCCATGCGTGCTTCATCGTCGAACACATCATTGCTTACCATCAGGTGCGATGGTGGTCAAACGCAAGCCTTTCATTAATAAAAAAAAAAAGATGTTCAACTCAAAATATTACGCTCATAATATTTACCGTTCAATAAACTATCATTTTTAGGTAAATGTTAGCCGTAAGATGATGACATTTTTATAAAATTTTTTTTTGTGTATTAGAACCACTATTGTATTAGGTTCAGCCTGTAAAGATAGTGTGTTTATTTAATAAATAAATAAATAAAATAATCATAAATGTTTATTTAATAAATAAATAAAAAAAATAATAAAAATTATCTCCCGTTCATTGTTTGAGGGTGTTTTTTTGTCATAAGTTTCTTAATTGCACGTTTATTTAAAGGGATTATTTGAAGATAATACTAATAAAATGATACAGCTATGTTATTCGTATTACTTTTAATTAATTTATTCATAAAGTTCATACCGAAGCTTTCCCACCAATCCTTTATTAACATTTATTTAATATAATTAAATAAAGCTTCGTAATTAAAGCGGTATCCTTCGTATAGATAACAGATAGTTGTGCAATATACTATTATGCTTTACTTTCAATATTATACTTAAACTAAATCTAGTGGTCGCGTGACGGGTAAAAGGACAGAATCTAGGAAAAAACCGTGTTGCACCGACCCCAAATAAAACGCTACAAAGGTAGGAAGACGATGATGATACTCACTAAGTCTGAGATACAGAAAATATCATCACAAATTTCGCAAGGTTTGATGTAATTTTACTGCTAAAGTTTAAACTTAGCAAAAGCAATTATAGAAAGAAAGAAAGAAAATATTTATTTGAGACTCGCACAGGACAAACAACCATAAAAAAGACAGGGTTCATTCTTTCTACATTTTTTCCTACTTTTTGACTTCTGGTTCTAAAACTTTTTATGCTGGCTGGAAGTTGCGCTAACTTCGTGATGAAAAGCACTTGTTTACGTGGGAATAACACGCCACCAATGTATTCTGAATACTTTATGGTAACCTAATATTCGAAATTTCATTTGTGCCTACTTCGAGTTGGATAGCTCTCGCAACGGAAATTGTCTTCACTGCTCTGGTGTTGTATTCTAAACGTTTTATGGACTCCTAGTATACTTATTTTTATAGCAGGCTACGGTGCTGACTTCGTGTTGAATAATGCGTGAAGCGGGAAATTTCATTACGCTGATATATTCTGAATATTTCATGGAATCCTAGTACTTAACATCTTATATAGTATCGCTGAGTCTGTCTTGGATAAATCTCAACGTGGGGATGTTTTTCTGAGTAATGGCACTATATAGGCCATGGTGTCTTAGTACAAAAGATGTAGTTGCACTAACTACGTATTAGTGATCAACTAATCGTCATTTGGTCGTTCGGTTTAAATGCATCAATTAATTTTAGCAAGAAACGTATTCTGAACCTACTTATTTTAAACGTTTTACACAATATTAAGCAACTTTTATTACAATTAAGTTTTAAAACTAAAACCATTAAAGTAATTAGTACCAGCTATTTTTTTTTATTCTACAGCGAAACGTAACTTTCCGTACTAGGAGATCATGATATTGTGGAAGTTATACTGGCAAAATTAGCAGATCTAACTAGTGTCAAAAGTTAATCCACTTACAAGGCATGCCTTTTAAGTTTTGTCGTTTGAAGAAAAAAACACAACTAGAACCTTATAGTACTTTTTATTGTTTTTCAAAGTATTCACTAAGTAGCTTAATACACTTTTCCATTCGCTCAAACCAGTTATTATAACATTTATTCCACTCTAAAGTGGGGGTGTTCAAAATGGCTGATTTGAAAGCGTGGACTGCTTCTTCACCGGACAGAAGACTTTTCTTAATTTTCGGAAATGTAAAGAAATCGTTTGGGCTTAGATCAGGACTGTATGGAGGATGGTCAAGAATTTCTACTTTTTCCTGCTTCAAATATTCAATCGTTTGACGAGCGCTGTGTGAGCTTGCGTTGTCGTGGTGCAGGATGATACGTCGCTTCGAGTTAGATTTTCGAAGTTCGGCGATGACTTGTGGTAAATAAACTGTGGTATACCCCTCTGCGTTAACCGTTCAACGATTTTCAAGTGCAATAGTCGCAACATGGCCGGTTTTTCCAACGAACGTGGCCACCATCTTTTTTGAAGTGCTTTGAGAACGAACAACTTTAGTCGGCTTTGGCTCGTCTTGAAAAACCCAGATTGTAGATTGTTGTTTGAAATCAGGATCGTAGGCATAGATCCAAGATTCGTCACCACTGATGATGTCGTAGACGTGATTTAACTCTCCTCGGTTGACCCTTTGCAGAGTTTTCTTACACCATCTGACGCGGGCCGCCTTGTGATCGTCGGAAAGCAGATGCGGTATCCAACGGCAAACTAGCTTTCTCACACCAAGCGCTTCATTCAAGATCTTCTGAATGGTTGTCCCTGAGATGCCTAATAGAGCCTCTATCTCTCGATACATCACATGACGATCTTCGATAATTAGTGGTCCCACAGCAATGATGTTATCTTCAGTGAAGGCGGATTTTGGGCGTCCTTCGCGAGATTGGTCACTAACACTAGTATATCCACGCTGGAATTCTAAATACCAGCGTGTGACAGTCTGCAGACATGGGGCTTCATCACTGAACACAGATGTTAGCTCTTCAAAACACCGAAGCCGCGTCAGGCCTCTTCTAAAGTTGTAGAAAATTATTGCACGAACATTTTCCTTAAAAAGATTCATTTTCGTACGTAACCTGACAGATTCCAATCGACGCTGTGACTAAACAATAGCATTAATCCTAATACTTTCAACTGAATTGAGATTCAAAATTTATACACATTCGAATATAGAACAGTTCCAAATTCAAAATTGCCGGGAAATATAGAAACGACTGAACTTAAAAGGCATGCCTAGTATTGCAATAATCACCTGAAGGCGCAACTGCTGGCTTAGATAAATATATTTTCTATGCGGAGAAGTCACGGGACAAGTGAAGTGTTGGTAATCATTCATTTCCATATATTTTTAACCAACTTCAAAAAGGAGGAGGTTCTCAATATGGTTGTATTTTTTTATCATCTTTTTTTGTTTTCCTTTTCCACGGTCGCGGGTTCCAACGCAGCCAGGCGCATTCGGCGGTTTTTAAGACTAAATGAAAGTTAATGTTAGATTTGAGAGATGAAAAATCCTTGTCATCTGATCTTAACTTGCATAACCACGTTAGAATGTATTCAAAGTTATTCAAAAGAGTCTGCGCCCAAGCTAAATCTAAATCAATAAGTAAGTTAATTGAAAATTCTAACAATAAAATAAAAGCTTTCTGGAAGGTGATAAGCAGGGAAACTGGAAAGACAAACCAACGAGATCGGAATGAATTGTCGCTAAAAATTGATAATAAAATTATTTCAGATAGGTCAGAAGTGGCTGAGACGTTAGAAAACTTTTTCACCAACATCCCAATAGAAGTTACGAAATCTCTCCCTTCCTCGTCTTTGTTAGCTGAATCTTTTTTGAAAGAACATTTCACTAAGGATATATCAACCTTTGAATTTAAGCGTATCTCTGTTGATACAATTATAAAAACATTCAAAAGTCTTAATATAAAAAACACTGAAGACTTATGGGGTATATCCGTTAAGGTTCTTGGAGATATTATTGATACTATTGCTCCTGTCCTAACAGGCATATTTAATCAATGCTTAGACAGCGGAATGTTCCCTGATTTAATGAAACATAGTAAAGTAGTACCAATTTTCAAATCAGGTAGTAAGATAGACCTATATCTGTGCTTCCAGCATTGAGTAAAATCTATGAAAAAATCATGCTCGACCAGATGTTGTCTCATTTCAATTCAAATAGGATTTTGCATAGTCATCAGTTTGGCTTCACGAAAGGAAGGTCAACGACGGATGCAGGAGTGAAACTCATCAGTCACATTTTGGAATCCTGGGAGAAGTCCCAGGATGCTATTGGCATATTCTGTGACCTCTCAAAAGCATTTGACTGTGTTGACCATAATACTCTGATCCGTAAATTGCATCATTACGGAATTCGTGGACGAGCTGCTGATCTTATTTTTTCCTATTTATCTTACAGGCAGCAAAAAGTATCCATTAATGGGGCGACGTCTTCGGGGTCTTTAATAAAGATGGGCGTGCCCCAGGGTTCAATTCTTGGCCCTTTTCTTTTTCTAGTTTATATTAATGACCTTCCTTATATGATGGCTAATTTATCCGATATAATTCTGTTTGCTGATGACACTTTTCTTATTTTTAAAGTGGATAGAAAAGATACGGATGTCTTGCAAGTCAATGAAAGTCTGACTGTTCTTTCGAAATGGTTCGCAGCTAATAATCTCTTATTAAATGCGAATAAAACTAAATCTATGAAATTTTCATTACCAAATGTCCCTCAAGTTGGCGTTAATCTAATTCTAGACGGCAACAAACTTGATGTTACTACGGAAACTGTGTTTTTAGGTATAACTATCGATTCTAAACTGCAGTGGGGCGCTCATATTAGAACTCTTTCAGGTAGATTAAGCTCAGCCGCATATGCAGTACGAAAAATAAGGCAATTGACAGATGTAGCCACCGCTAGGTTAGTTTACTATGCTTATTTCCACAGTATTATGTCTTATGGCATTTTACTGTGGGGATCTGCAGCTGATGTGGACTCAATTTTCATATTGCAAAAGAGAGCAATCCGGGCTATTTATAAAATGGGTCCTCGCGAGTCCCTCAGAAATAAATTCAAAGAAATCGATATACTTACTCTGCCTTCTCTTTATATCTTGGAAAGTATTTTGTACGTTCGTAAAAACCTAGGACTTTTCAAAATTAGAAGCGATTTTGATAACATAAATACGCGCAGTAAACACGAAATTGTATTACCCAAATGGAGATTAGCTAAGACCAGCAAGTCATTTTTAGTAAACAGCATACGCTTTTATAACAAGCTACCAAAGGCGGTGACTGAACTTAGCGAGGGCAAGTTCAAAACCCATATTAAGCGTGTCCTAACTAAAAAAGCGTATTACAAGGTTAAAGACTATGTCGAAGACACGCTTGTTTGGCAATGACTGCTACTGCACATGTGGCCCCCTGGTAACTCATAATATTGTGTACATCTATCTATTAACTGCTCCACATTTGTTGTAATATATACATTTTTTCTTTTCTTCCTACACATTGCTTTTGCAATATTTTTTATATTAGTAGACGCCAACCACCATAAATTCGTTAGTAATTTTCTTTTTGTTGACATATCATTTATTGATAATTGTAATTACTTATTGTTCTTGTTTTTTTTTTATATAGCTTCTTTTTTTTTTTTAATGTGAATGTGAGAACACCGTGGACTTCGCGAATTCTTAGGTTACTTCCTATTACGACTCACTTTTTTTTTAAAATATTATTATTTTTATTGTGCTTTTGGGTACAATATCGACTGGTCTACACTGTTCTTACATAATGTCTATTAATACTGTAATATGAAAATATTGTAAACAATCATTTTTTTAAAAGAGTAACCATGGAGTTTCTTGCCGGTTCTTCTCCATAGGAAACGACCAATTTGGAACCGTGCACTAGCTTCTGACGTTTTATAAGTGCCCATGTAGGCCTATGTGAAATAAAAAAATTTTGACTTTGACTTTTGACTTTGATTTTATGATCATTTTTATTTTTAAAACCTAATTTTTGTTAAAGAAATTTTATCCTGAATAATAATCCTATCGATTAGTATAATAAAATATCGAGTGTTTGATTTTTTTAATTTTAGTTGGTTCGATTCCCGGGCGAGGCAAGTGAGTTTTAGAAAAACTTTGAATCCAGTTTTGTTTCTTTTTAAAAATAAAGGAATGTCTCTTTTAAGTAAAACGAGCCAATTTAAGGATTTAAGTTAGTTTCCCTCCAGGGCCCGACTTATTTTTCCACACTGTAAATAAGTATCATTTAGACATTAGCCATAAGTATCCCAATGAAGTCCCGTCGCTCTTGGGCGGAGCGTGAGACAGTGTCAGACTTTTACTGACTAAAAACCCACTCCTGTTTCTTTGTTGCATTCGTCCTAGGGCCTCGGGTTTCGTTTTCACACTACCCATGGCTCCAGTAGGCTTTGACCCTGCTGGGCCCCATACGATTTGCTGACATCTCCTTAAGGCGCGCGTGGAACAGTACGCGCCGTCGACGACTTGGGCTCGGTCCGGAAGGTTACTGGACGGTCTGATGGCGGGCTACCCATTACTCGCCGTCCGCAAGCCCGCGCCTTCGGTGGCCGGAAATCGGGATTGGAATTCCGGTGGCGGTTGGGGCGTGACGACCGTTGCCTCACGCGATCGGCAGCCGCCTCCTTTGTTAGCATTACTGCTTCGCAGACGGAGGCGAACGCTTGCCATGCCTTGGTACAGGCCATGGTCCGGAGCGAGAGATCGCCCCCACGAGGACACGGCGTTGCTCTGCCCAAGTGGGACACACCTCCACCGTGTGCTTCACCGTGTCCTCCGGGCGGTACACACAGTGGCAACACCTAGGCGTCGCTTCCGCATGAATCCGGTGCAGGAACATCCCGAACCCCTTTACCGTGTACGGTGCGAACCTGCGTCATGCGGAAGGTGAGGACGCCTTGAAGTCTTTCCAACCACGCCTCAAAGAGGAGAGTTATCGCTTGATTATAATTGTGGCGTGCCCAAATGAAAGTCCCATCAAAGTTTAACCGTTTCGAAGACTTATCTCGTATAATGAAACCCCGTTCCCGCGGAAAAAAGGAAAGGTGGCCAAATTACACCTTGTAATATTAAATCCGTCAGTGAATTCCGTCAAAATTAGTCCAGAGATGCACACAGTCCTTGAGAATTAATATTTATGAATATAGAGAGATTAGGGCATTAGCTACATCCCACATTGAAAGTTCCGTCAAATTATTTTTAACGGTTTCGAAATATCCGTTTTCCATATTAAGAAATCCCGTTCCCACAGAAAAATTAAAAGGAACCTATAAGTAACTGTTTTAAATTTTGAAACAGCAAGACCGATTTTAAAATCGGTCGAGCCATTTCGGATATTAGCCAGAACAACTCGACAGATAACCAAAAATTTCAAAATTCACATTTTTGTTATAAGTATCGAATACACTTTGATATACATTTAATTTCAGTAAACAAATGTTTTTTTATATTAAAAACAGATACTTCAATTTTATGTACTGACTTTTTGATATTTCAAAAGTGCCTGTAAATAATTTATTTGAAATAAAATGCTTTGAATCTTTCGAAACTTTGAATCTTGAACATACATAGATTAGGGACAATATCAGTATTACGTACATTTAAACCAAGTGGTGCCATCTATCTACCTAATGATCCCGATGAGGGATGTAACTGAACTATCTAGCGAATAATATCGGAACTGGTTCGTCATGCAGCTGTCTACGTAATTCGTGTCACATCCGCAAGGTGGAAATTTTGTAAATAGGGAACTTCCTTTAAAACGAAGTTATCCACGTATTTAATATTAGCTAAAATCCAAAAGACTCCAGTTAACTATTTGCTTTTTTCAAATATAACATTATCTAGTGTCGCTGAGATTTGAAGTTTTAATCGATAACTAGAAGTAAGAGAACTACAATTTCAGGTATTTGATCACAATCTTCGGTAGTATAGTGGTTAGTATACCCGCCTGTCACGCGGTAGACCAGGGTTCGATTCCCTGCCGAGGAGGTTTGTTTTTTGATATTTCATTTTAAGTAAAACAAATTAAAAAAATATTTTAGTGCTCCATACACATTACTGGCTACACGAGTGTTGTAGAATAGAAAAGAATCAATTTTATTTTATACCAAATATATATGGCTATAATGGTGGTCTTATCGCTGACAGCGATATCTACCAGACAACCTTAGAATGTACTATAAAAATTTAAAATAAAAAATCAGCTAAGTGCGAATCGAACTCGCGCGCGAAGGGTTCGATATTGTGCATAACAAAAAAACAGCAATAATTCACGTTTGCTGTTTGGGAGCCCCACCTCAGTGTTTATTTTATTCGGTTTTTAGTATTTAGACGCACAGGACTGTTCATTGTGGTGACATTTGGGGAGGCCTATGTTCGGCAGTGGATGTTTATCGGCTGAAATAATGCTAATGATGATGATATTGTTGATTATACGTATTACTCTAAAATATGAATAAATCTAAATTAGGTCTTACTACTTTCTTATTACAAATGAACTAATCCTTTTCAGAAGACGTTCGTTATCCGAGTTCTTGACAAAACAAATATTTTGTGCAGATGCGTAGTCAATGACTTGCTACGGTTCTACGGCGTAGCGCTACGGCGTAGCACGTATAAGATGAGAAGTTTTGCCGGACTGAGGTGATATTTTACAGAAGTCTGACTTCAAAATTTTTACTGAAGCGATAAATTGATAATAAAGAATAATATAATTCACGGAATTAACACTAAACTAAAATCGATATTTTATTATTTGTAAACAATTATTATCAATGATGTTGATGTTGACGTTGATATTACCTATTCAAAGGCGGTCTAAGCCGAGTTGGTTGAGCAAAAAGTAAAAGAGCAGTTGGGTAAGACTGCTATCTATTGTCAGGTATGGGGTTCGAACCCATGCTCCCTTTCGAGAACCGGAGCCTAAATCCGGCGCCATAGACCACTCGGCCAACCTGACATGTTCATTTCAACTGAAATATCAGTTCGTATTCGCTCATTGATCACTATTATAAGTCTTTTGTGAAAACCCTGCTAATTTAATTCTTTTCTTTTTTACTTAAAAATAACCCAAATGAAATGAATAGATCCTAATCTAAAAAAAATCCCCTATCAATTTTTGTTTAAAAATGTTGGTAAACAATAAATAGATTATAAAAATCCTTTTTATCTGACTGTTTGACCGATGTTTGTAATGTTCTCTTATTACCTCATATCTTCCAAACTGCTGAACGCTGATCGAATTTACATAATTAGGATGTCTTGATAACCCAAGTGTTCTTAGATGGGTTTTTCATCGTAGGGGCCCAGCAGGGTTGAAGCCTACTGGGGTTTTTAGTCAGTAAAAGTCTGACTCTATCTCCCGCTCCGCTCAAGGTATATATACAGTGTATCAAAATATATCAGTGTTACGTACATTTAAACCAAGTGGTGCCATCTATCTACCTAATGATCCTGATGAGGGATGTAACTGAACTATCTAGCGAATAATATCGGAACTGTTTCGTCATGCAGCTGTCTACGTAATTCGTGTCACATCCACAAGGTGGAAATTCTGTAAATAGGGAACTTCCTTTAAAACGAAGTTATCCACGTTTTTAATATTAGCTAAAATCCAAAAAATTTACTCAAGTTAACTATTTGCTTTTTTCAAGTAATAATAATAA
This sequence comes from Mythimna pallens, assembly GCA_961205895.1. Lineage (NCBI taxonomy): Eukaryota > Metazoa > Arthropoda > Insecta > Lepidoptera > Noctuidae > Mythimna > Mythimna pallens. The sequence goes on from OY540824.1 coordinate 7,986,503, forward strand.
TAATAATAATAATAGTAATTGTTTATTGATCAAGAAGGTACAGATGGTGCGAAAAAGAACTTAAACTAGTAACAGCAAGATAGTTTACAAGTTTATGAACTATATTATATGATAGAGCAAAATGAAGTACATGGTACATCTGTTGACAATATACGTTTCCCTGTCTCTTAAACTAGGGTATACCTGTATCTTAAGAGACAGTTGACGGCCAGAAGGCTAAGTTCTTATATTAAATATTTTATAAGTGAGGACACTGTCGATCTATCCATCCACAATTAGACAATTATCAGAAAATGATAACAAAGAATAAAATTAAATAGTTAAATTGTTGATAGTCTTGTGAGTGTGTAATGTGTATGCATGTGTGTGCGTGTGTATGTGAGTGCGTGTGTATATGTGTGTGAGTATGTGCATGAGCGTGCAAATGCTAGGTTAAGTAAGTTAAAAGTGATTCTGTGTGATCATAATCTTGTTGGAGTAGCCACTCAGTGAGTTTCTGTTTAACTTCCCATTTTGTCAGATCAAGTATATTTAGATGTTTATGAATTTTTCTGTAAATGAGAGAGCTGAGAATAAGATATTGATGTTTGGCAAAGGTTGTACTATGAGGAGTACTTGGATGGATAAAGGTACGTTTTTTCTGGTTGGGAGGGGGTAGGGATGAATGTTTTTTAAGGACCGAGTAGAGCACAAAGAGTTGACGAACTGTAAGAACTTTACAGTCGGAATACAGTTGAGTTGTTGGGTATCTGTAGGGTTTTCTGATCATAACTTTAAGTATAGCTCTCTGTGCTCTTTCTAGTATGAGAAGCAGTGTTTTACATGCCCCTCCCCACACCGTAATACAATATCCTAGTACCGATTGACATAGGCCAAAGTACACCATTTTTAAAGTGTCGAGATTAGCAGATTCTCTCAAGGACTTAAAATATGTAAGAGACGGAGGGTTCTGGTGGTGAGAGCCTCAATTTGTTTATCCCATCTTAGTTCACTATCTATTTGTATACTAGGTATACAAATATTTAACGCTGATTGTTCTGGTAAGTTTAGGACAGTTGCATGATATGAGCGTACTAGAAGGGACCTGGCATGAGTGAGCAGTAATCGAGAACGTGTCTGATGGTGAGTTATTACGTCTTATAGCAAATGGCATGTAGGTGGATTTTAGTAGATTGAGTGTAAGTAGATTCGAGTTTAGCCATGTCATTATGGTACTTAATGCAGACTCTGCTGCTGTTTTGACGCTATCCCAAGTAGGTCCATGTACTATTATCGCCGTGTCGTCAGCGTAAGTAAAAATTTTGCATTGTGGTAACTTTAAATTGCATAGGTCATTTATATAAATTTGGAATAAACTGGGCCCCAGAATGCTACCCTGCGGGACGCCGAAGGAGACAACTTCTTCATCACTGAGGTGAGTACTGATTTTAACACGTTGAGTGCGGTTTCTCAGGTAGTCTTTAAATATTTCAAGGGCAATTCCTCGTACACCAAGCAACACCAGCTTAGAGATCAGTAGGGGAACAGAAACTGTGTCAAATGCCTTGGACAGGTCCAGAAATATGCCTAGGCATTTAGTTTTGCTATCCAGGTTCTTCGCTACATGTTGCGTCAAGTCAAGTACTGCGTGTTCTGTTGATATACTTTTCCGGAAGCCGTACTGATTCTCAGCGATTATATTGAACCTATCCAAGAAATCTTTAAGGCGGTTGTTGAGTATCCTTTACAGAATTTTAGAAAGTACAGGTAACACCGATATGGGTCTATAGTTATAGACACAGTTTCTGTCTCCCCCCTTATGAATAGGATGCACTAATGCCTTTTTTAAGGCATAAGGAAAGACACCATTTTGCAAACAGCAGTTAAAAAGGTAAGTTATGTGAGGAACTAACACATTTTTACAGTTCTTTAATAGTAAGGGTGATATTCCGTCCAAGCCAACAGCACTGTCATTATTTAATTGAAGTATAAGTGACTCTACTTCGGCTTCATCTACATCTAGCAGAGCCAATGAGTTGATAGTGGGGTTGGAGATATTACTAGAGGACGATCGGTTTTTTGGGAGCAAGGGGGGTTGTGCACCGGATTGGATATTTGCCGCCAGGTTTTTGCCAACGTTAGCAAAGAAATGGCATACTTTGTTAACGGAAGAATAGGGATTATCACATAAATTTAGAAGCTCTTCAGGTATAGTTCGAGTTTTAGATGTGTTTGTAATATTCTTAATGGTTTTCCACAACTCTCTAGGATTGTTTTTCGTTCTCTCCAGTTCACTTTTTTCATATGAAATTTTCAACTTGCGAAGTAAGGAGTTACAAAAGTTTCTATATCGAGTGTAGGTTAACTTAAGTATTAGATTATCGGGTGCTTTTTTTGACTTATTATGAAGTTTATCACGGTTTTTCATACATTTTAGAAGACCCGGTGTTATCCACGGTTTTATAGTTCGTTTGCGTCTAGGGATTTTAATTTGTTTTGAGTTATTTGATATTATAGATGTTATTATAGTGATGAATTTGTTCATGGATACATTTGGATCGTTAGTTACATAAATATCTGAAAAGTCCGTGTTTAGTAGATTCAGCACAATAGCTTCATGATTTATACGGGTGGTAGTGTGTCGTAAATTTCGAACAAGTTTAGGGTGAGCAATAGATAAAAGAGTGGGTCTATGATCGGTAATGTGGGAGTCCAGCACGAGTGTGGTAACAGGTAAGTTGGTTTTTAGGAATGTGTGATCTAGGCACTTGTCTAGCCGGGTAGGGAATAGGTGGGTAGGGAGAAGTCCGTGAGAAGCATTAAGCAATAAATATTCCAGGCTCCGCTGGTTTCTATTATCTTGCCTTATATCGATATTAAAATCCCCAACAAGAGCGACATTTGTAAAGGAGGATATTTCACTGTGGACGTGATTAAGACTTGCTAGAAATTTATCATAATTTTCTTTCGAATTGTATGATGGCGATCGATAGACTGCCACCACTGCCAGCTTATTATCCAATTGACATACCAGGCAATTTCCACACTCAAATTCCGGTTCCCACACTGTACTTTTTAAGCTCTCTTTTATATAAAAAACTACGCCATCATTTTGATTAGAATTCGTTTTCGTACTGTATGATTGAAAACCATCAAGTTTAGGTAAATTAAATGTTTTACTGAGCCAGCTTTCGGTCAATATTATGATGTCATGATTTATACCAGTTTGGCTCAGTAATACTTGAAGTGAATCGAAGTTTTTATTTATACTGCGAATATTTATGTGTAAGAGATTTATATTGTTTGTGTCAAAAAGTTTAACATGTTTTTGGCAATTATCAGGGCTGCAGATAGCCGCATCTCCTACGCAGAGTTGGTCAAGGTCGTTGTTTATATTAATGATGTTAGCCATTGATCTATGTTGTTGATTACACAGAAATATTGTTTGATATAAGGTGACTGAAAGTGTTTGAGAGAGTTATGTGCTATTAAGTAGTAAGGGCTTTGCTTTTTTGTGTGTAGGGGAATTTTGTGCATGTGTGTAGAGTGATTAAGGAGATTGTTTTTGTGCAGGGTGTTATTGGAGTACATAAGTTTGTGATTGAATTTATTGTAACATGAGAGGTTGTGTAACAAATAATTAGTTCTTATACAAAGAGAGTAAAAAAGAAAATTTTTAGGGCAATTAAATACCAATAGAGTGGCATGCAATAATGATAACTTATACAAATAAAAAGATGTTGCGTAATTAGGTACGGTAAGGTAAGTATAACATTATTAGAAGTTTTGCCGGACTGAGGTGATATTTTACAGAAGTCTAACTTTTTTTTACTGAAGCGATAAATTGATAATAAAGAATAATATAATTCACGGAATTAACACTAAACTAAAATCGATATTTTATTATTTGTAAACAATTATTATATTGTTATATTATATGTTGACGTTGATATTACCTATTCAAAGGCAGTCTAAGTCGAGTTGGTTGAGCAAAAAGTAAAAGAGCAGTTGGCTAAGACTGCTATCTATTGTCAGGTATGGGGTTCGAACCCATGCTCCCTTTCGAGAACCAGAGCTTAAATCTGGCGCCTTAGACCACTCGGCCAACCTGACATATTCATTCCAACTGAAATATCAGTTCGTATTCGCTCATTGATCACTATTATAAGTCTTTTGTGAACACCCTGCTAATTTAATTCTTTTCTTTTTTACTTAATAATAACCCAAATCAAATGAATACATCCTAATCTAAAAAAAATCCCCTATCAATTTTTGTTTAAAAATGTTGGTAAACAATAAATAGATTATAAAAATCCTTTTTATCTGACTGTTTGACCGATGTTTGTAATGTTCTCTTATTACCTCATATCTTCCAAACTGCTGAACGCTGATCGAATTTACATAATTAGGATGTCTTGATAACCCAAGTGTTCTTAGATGGGTTTTTTATCGTAGGGGCCCAGCAGGGTTGAAGCCTACTGGGGTTTTTAGTCAGTAAACGTCTGACTCTATCTCCCGCTCCGCTCAAGGGCGAAATCAAATTAAAAGGGATTATTATGAGGATTCCAAAATGGTATATTTTGTCCATATTAAAAAAAGATACAACTGAGAATATATCATTTATTATTTACTAGCTGTACTCGCGACTTGGTTAGTTCCTTATTTCAGGGGCAATCGTGTGAATAAAAAATTATCCATTCCAGAACCCCTCTCCAAGGAATTAAGCCCCGTTTCCGCAGGTAAATAGTAGCCTCAGTTACTCCTTGTAATATTAACTATCCGTCAGTTGGGTACGCCATAATCATGGCGAAAAGTCCCCTCTTTGAGGAGTGGCTGGAAAGGCGTCACGGCGTCATTATCTTCCGCATAACACAAATCCTCAACGAAAATGGTAAGTTCGAGAGGTTCCTGCACTGGATTCAGGCCAAAGAAACAATCGGAGGTGTCGCTGTTGTGCGGACCACCTGGAGGACACGGTGGAGCTTCCGGTGGACGTAAGTCCCGCACGGTCAGCACACTGCAGTGTTCTCGTGGGGGCAATCGGCGGTTTCTAAGACCAAATAAAGTTATAAGTATAGTAAAATAGCGAGTGTTTGATTCTTTTAATTTTAGTTGGTTCGAGTCCTGGGTGAGGCAAGTAAGTTTTAGAAAACATTTGAATGCAGTTTTGTTTCTTTTTAAAAATAAAGCAATGTCTTAATCCTTGTAATATTAAATCCGTCAGTGAACCCCGTCAAAATTGGTCCAGAGATGTACACACTCCCTGAGAATCAATATTTATGTATGTAAAGAGAGAGGTTAAGGTACTTCAGCTATATCCCATATTGAGAGTTCCGTCAAATTATATTTAACCGTTTCGAAATATCCGTAAGAAATCCCGTTCCCGCAGAAAAATGTAAAGTAGCCTAAGTAACTGTTTTAATATTTGCTATCCATCAGTAAATGCCCCTTAAAATCGGTCGAGCCGTTTCGGATATTAGCCAAAACAAAGCGACAGATAACCAAAAATTTCAAAATTCTCATTTTTGTGATAAATATCAAATATATACATTTAATTTTAGTAAACAAATGTTTTTTTTTTTTGATATTACAAGCAGACACCTTCAGTTTTATTTCTGATTTCTTGACATTTCAAAAATGCCTGTAAATAATTTATTTGAAATAAAATGCTTTGAATCTTTTGAAACATTGAATCTTGAAGATACATAGATTAGGGACAATATATCAGTGTTACGTACATTTAAACCAAGTGGTGCCATCTATCTACCTAACGATCCCGATGAGGGATGTAACTGAACTATCTAGCGAATAATATCGGAACTGGTTCGTCATGCAGCTGTCTACGTAATTCGTGTCACATCTGCAAGGTGGAAATTTTGTAAATAGGGAACTTCCTTTAAAACGAAGTTATCCACGTATTTAATATTAGCTAAAATCCAAAAGATTGACTCCAGTTAACTATTTGCTTTTTTCAAGTATAACATTATCTAGTGTCGCTGAGATTTGAAGTTTTAATCGATAACTAGAAGTAAGAGAACTACAATTTCAGGTATTTGATCACAATCTTCGGTAGTATAGTGGTTAGTATACCCGCCTGTCACGCGGTAGACCAGGGTTCGATTCCCTGCCGAGGAGGTTTGTTTTTTGATAATTCATTTTAAGTAAAACTAATTAAAAAAAATTTTAGTGCTCCATACACTCTACTGGCTACACGAGTGTTGTAGAATAGAATCAATTTTATTTTATACCAAATATATATGGCTATAATGGTGGTCTTATCGCTGACAGCGATATCTACCAGACAACCTTAGAATGTACTATAAAAATTTAAAATAAAAAATCAGCTAAGTGCGAATCGAACTCGCGCGCGAAGGGTTCGGTATTGTGCATAACAAAAAAACAGCAATAATTCATGTTTGCTGTTTGGGAGCCCCACCTCAATGTTTATTTTATTCGGTTTTTAGTATTTAGACGCACAGGACCGTTCATTGTGGTGACATTTGGGGAGGCATATGTTCAGCAATGGATGTTTATCGGCTGAAATAATGATAATGATGATGATATTGTTGATTATACGTATTACTCTAAAATATGAATAAATCTAAATTAGGTCTTACTGCTTTCTTATTAAAAATGAACGAATCCTTTTCAGAAGACGTTAGTTATCCGAGTTCTTGACAAAACAGATATTTTGTGCAGATGCGTAGACAATGACTTGCTACGGTTCTACGGCGTAGCGCTACGGCGTAGCAGTTATAAGATGAGAAATTTTGCCGGACAGAGGTGATATTTTACAGAAGTCTGACTACAAAATTTTTACTGAAGCGATAAATTGATAATAAAGAATAATATAAATCACGGAATTAACACTAAACTAAAATCGATATTTTATTATTTGTAAACAATTATTATCAATGATGTTGACGTTGATATTACCTATTCAAAGGCAGTCTAAGTCGAGTTGGTTGAGCAAAAAGTAAAAGAGCAGTTGGGTAAGACTGCTATCTATTGTCAGGTATGGGGTTCGAACCCATGCTCCCTTTCGAGAACCAGAGCTTAAATCTGGCGCCTTAGACCACTCGGCCAACCTGACATATTAATTTCAACTGAAATATCAGTTCGTATTCGCTCATTGATCACTATTATAAGTCTTTTGTGAACACCCTGCTAATTTAATTCTTTTCTTTTTTACTTAATAATAACCTAAATCAAATAAAGAATACAGCCTAATATTCTTCATTTAATTTTTTAAATATTTGTGTTTGTTGGTTGTATTGAGAGCGCTGTATATCGATTTTTTCAGTTCTCCCCGCAAGCCTGCGTCTTTATGTGTAGGTTTATCATTTTTATTATGTTATAGTACTTTTTTCTCAAATATTATTTTATCGAAGTACGGAACACGAATAATAGGTTTGATGCTATTATAAAAATTGAAACAGAACAAAACATTAATGTACAATTCCTTGTTTTAAACTTGGAATTTGCATTATATTTAACAATCTACATTGAAGGTATAAAACATTGCAGTTTGGTTCAGTGACATCTATAGAAACAAGCAAAAAGCAATAAGAGACATAGTGCAGTGTTTTGGATATTCAGATCTGATGCATCGTTGCGTCATCACTAGATGGCATGGTAAGGCTGGGTTTAAAATACAACCTAAGTATAATAAACTCGATGCAACCTTCGAAAATATTCGCTTCTAGGCGGAATAATGTTAATGTTTGGCTGAAGAGAATCCGTTCGTGATAAAAACAAACATTGTCCAGTCACGATCAGTAAGATATACACCACTAGTTTTTAATTAGTATTTTTTATATGTTTATATTATTTATATTTTTTAATTATTATAAAAAGTCTTGTTATTATTTAAGAAAGTCTCAATAAATAAAATAGTATTCAAGATATCATTCATGTAAAGTAAGAAAAGTGTCGGACCAAGTGTACTACCTTGCGGGATTCCATACGTGATGGGAAGTAGGCTGCTGGAGATATCACCAAGCTTGACAAATTGCTTTCTATTGGATAGGTAGCTTTTGAGCCAGTTTAGGGGTGTACCGCGTATACCTGCTGCTTCAAGCTTCTTTAAAAGGAGACCTATTGAGATTGTGTCGAAAGCCTTTGCCAAAGCAATGAAAACGCACATAGTGTGTTCTCCTTTATCAACCAATGATGACACAGTATTGGTAAGAAGCCTGGCTGCATCTTCAGTTGATCTTCCCCGTCTAAAGCCGAACTACCTGTTGGATATCGTGTTGTGTTTCTCTAAAAAGTTCGTAAGTCATTTGTTCACAACTTTCTTGAGGAGCTTAGATAATATAGGCAATAGGGCGATAGGTCGATAGTTATCGGGGACATCTGTTGCACCACTTTATGGATTGGACTGACAGCTGCAACTTTCCATCTATCCGGGAATATTCCAGATTCTAAACTAAGATTAAATATATAGGTTAGTGGATGAATAATAGCGGGTTTCATTTTTTTTATTAATCTTACGTTGAGATTATCGGGCCCGGGAGCGCTGTTATTGTTGAGTTGAGTTATCAGAGATTCTATTTCTGTTTCGTCTGTGGGGTGTAAGAAAAATGCATGAGGACTGGTTATATTTGGGGTGTATTTTTCGGCAAGAGAGGTTTGTGTTTCCGAGAGTCTTGAAATTAAGTCAGACAGTTTTTTTCCCACTGTAGTGAAGTAAGCATTGCACTTGTCAAGTGATTCTATTGGGTTCTTATTGGTAACTAATTTTTCGGATTTATTTGACGTCTTATTGTTAGCACTGTATATGGATTTTATAGTCTTCCAAAGTTTTTTTTGGGTCAGCTTGGCTATTTTCGATTCAATTTCTGTTGTAGTTAGTTTTTAACTTATGTAGCAGTTTGTTTTTTGATATTTCATTTCAAGTAAAACAAATTAAAAAAATATTTTAGTGCTCCATACACTCTACTGGCTACAGGACCGTTCATTGTGGTGACATTTGGGGAGGCCTATGTTCAGCAGTGGATGTTTATCGGCTGAAATAATGATAATGATGATGATATTGTTGATTATACGTATTACTCTAAAATATGAATAAATCAGCATCTTCTAAATTAGGTCACTGCTTCCTTATTTCAAATGAACTAATCCCTGGAGGACACGGTGGAGCTTCCGGTGGACGTAAGTCCCGCACGGTCAGCACACTGCAGTGTTCTCGTGGGGGCAATCGGCGGTTTCTAAGACCAAATAAAGTTATAAGTATAGTAAAATAGCGAGTGTTTGATTCTTTTAATTTTAGTTGGTTCGAGTCCTGGGTGAGGCAAGTAAGTTTTCGAAAACATTTGAATGCAGTTTTGTTTCTTTTTAAAAATAAAGCAATGTCTTAATCCTTGTAATATTAAATCCGTCAGTGAACCCCGTCAAAATTGGTCCAGAGATGTACACACTCCCTGAGAATCAATATTTATGTATGTAAAGAGAGAGGTTAAGGTACTTCAGCTATATCCCATATTGAGAGTTCCGTCAAATTATATTTAACCGTTTCGAAATATCCGTAAGAAATCCCGTTCCCGCAGAAAAATGTAAAGTAGCCTAAGTAACTGTTTTAATATTTGCTATCCATCAGTAAATGCCCCTTAAAATCGGTCGAGCCGTTTCGGATATTAGCCAAAACAAAGCGACAGATAACCAAAAATTTCAAAATTCTCATTTTTGTGATAAATATCAAATATATACATTTAATTTTAGTAAACAAATGTTTTTTTTTTTTTGATATTACAAGCAGACACCTTCAGTTTTATTTCTGATTTCTTGACATTTCAAAAATGCCTGTAAATAATTTATTTGAAATAAAATGCTTTGAATCTTTTGAAACATTGAATCTTGAAGATACATAGATTAGGGACAATATATCAGTGTTACGTACATTTAAACCAAGTGGTGCCATCTATCTACCTAACGATCCCGATGAGGGATGTAACTGAACTATCTAGCGAATAATATCGGAACTGGTTCGTCATGCAGCTGTCTACGTAATTCGTGTCACATCTGCAAGGTGGAAATTTTGTAAATAGGGAACTTCCTTTAAAACGAAGTTATCCACGTATTTAATATTAGCTAAAATCCAAAAGATTGACTCCAGTTAACTATTTGCTTTTTTCAAGTATAACATTATCTAGTGTCGCTGAGATTTGAAGTTTTAATCGATAACTAGAAGTAAGAGAACTACAATTTCAGGTATTTGATCACAATCTTCGGTAGTATAGTGGTTAGTATACCCGCCTGTCACGCGGTAGACCAGGGTTCGATTCCCTGCCGAGGAGGTTTGTTTTTTGATAATTCATTTTAAGTAAAACTAATTAAAAAATATTTTAGTGCTCCATACACTCTACTGGCTACACGAGTGTTGTAGAATAGAATCAATTTTATTTTATACCAAATATATATGGCTATAATGGTGGTCTTATCACTGACAGCGATATCTACCAGACAACCTTAGAATGAACTATAAAAATTTAAAATAAAAAATAAGCTAAGTGCGAATCGAACTCGCGCGCGAAGGGTTCGGTATTGTGCATAACAAAAACAACAGCAATAATTCACGTTTGCTGTTTGGGAGCCCCACCTCAATGTTTATTTTATTCGGTTTTTAGTATTTAGACGCACAGGACCGTTCATTGTGGTGACATTTGGGGAGGCCTATGTTCAGCAGTGGATGTTTATCGGCTGAAATAATGATAATGATGATGATATTGTTGATTATACATATTACTCTAAAATATGAATAAATCTAAGTTAGGTCTTACTGCTTTCTTATTAAAAATGAACGAATCCTTTTCAGAAGACGTTCGTTATCCGAGTTCTTGACAAAACAGATATTTTGTGCAGATGCGTAGTCAATGACTTGCTACTGTTCTACGGCGTAGCGCTACGGCGTAGCACGTATAAGATGAGAAGTTTTGCCGGACTGAGGTGATATTTTACAGAAGTCTAACTACAAAATTTTTACTGAAGCGATAAATTGATAATAAAGAATAATATAAATCACGGAATTAACACTAAACTAAAATCGATATTTTATTATTTGTAAACAATTATTATCAATGATGTTGACGTTGATATTACCTATTCAAAGGCAGTCTAAGTCGAGTTGGTTGAGCAAAAAGTAAAAGAGCAGTTGGGTAAGACTGCTATCTATTGTCAGGTATGGGGTTCGAACCCATGCTCCCTTTCGAGAACCAGAGCTTAAATCTGGCGCCTTAGACCACTCGGCCAACCTGACATATTCATTTCAACTGAAATATCAGTTCGTATTCGCTCATTGATCACTATTATAAGTCTTTTGTGAACACCCTGCTAATTTAATTCTTTTCTTTTTTACTTAATAATAACCTAAATCAAATAAAGAATACAGCCTAATATTCTTCATTTAATTTTTTAAATATTTGTGTTTGTTGGTTGTATTGAGAGCGCTGTATATCGATTTTTTCAGTTCTCCCCGCAAGCCTGCGTCTTTATGTGTAGGTTTATCATTTTTATTATGTTATAGTACTTTTTTCTCAAATATTATTTTATCGAAGTACGGAACACGAATAATAGGTTTGATGCTATTATAAAAATTGAAACAGAACAAAACATTAATGTACAATTCCTTGTTTTAAACTTGGAATTTGCATTATATTTAACAATCTACATTGAAGGTATAAAACATTGCAGTTTGGTTCAGTGACATCTATAGAAACAAGCAAAAAGCAATAAGAGACATAGTGCAGTGTTTTGGATATTCAGATCTGATGCATCGTTGCGTCATCACTAGATGGCATGGTAAGGCTGGGTTTAAAATACAACCTAAGTATAATAAACTCGATGCAACCTTCGAAAATATTCGCTTCTAGGCGGAATAATGTTTAATGATTGGCTGAAGAGAATCCGTTCGTGATAAAAACAAACATTGTCCAGTCACGATCAGTAAGATAATAATATAATAATAATAATAATATATTTATTCAGAGGTAATTTGGTAAAATAGTTACATAAAGTCTTAGGAATAATTACAAAGGTATGGCTATGTTAAATGCCCGTACTAGGATAAACCTGTATCACAGGCGGTAGAAGCTCTTATAATATGGTTTTGTAGGACAATAAAATTTATAACAATATTTAACATTCAGTCTCTAAATAGGGGAAAATATAATTTAAAAATATGCTATATACCTAGTTTACTTATACACTAAAAGTCACAATTATGGTATTTCGTATTTTAAAACTGTTTCTTGCACTTTATTCTCTAGTTACACACACATGATTTTGCGTCAGCAGAATTGATAATTGGGTTAAAGTCGAGGTTGCGTTAGTACTAAAAAGTTATGCTTACATTGGACAAATATGTTTAAATAAATAAAAACGATGGTTTGTAGGTCAGCATACTGGAATTTTGAGTCAGCAGTAAGCGTTATACGGAAGTCTGGCCTTGAGTATGACGCTCTAGGCGCCCTCATAATCGATAGAGTTAATATATCTATATTCCGCTATTTTTCTAGCAGGACACTCAGCGTCTCCCGTTTTATGGTTGGAGGGCTTTTTAAAACGAGAGCAAGTTGCACATTTCGGTGAATCCGCTTTCTTTGAACACTCGGACATCGAGTGTCCTGTCTCACCGCAGTGGCCACACGTTGAATTGATCTCTCTGCAGGTTTTTGCTGCATGTCCATACTGCTGGCATTTGTAGCATCTCGTAACCAGGGTGAAGTGCCTGACTGGGCAGGAAGTCCAATTTATAAAAATCCTTGACTGGGAAATTAGAGCTCTTCGTATATTGGCTGGAACTTCAACCACGTAGTTACAAGTCTGCGAATCTTTTTTTCCCGATTTATGACTTAATTTAACCATGGTCAAAAAGGACTCCATGGGAATCGCTGGAAATTTTTCGGCTACATTTTGTTCGCAAATGCATCTGAAGACTTCAGTTTCAGCCAAAGTGGACGGCACTCCTACAACCACGATCCGGGGTTTGCGCTTGCTGGGTTCGTCGGCGGTAAGGCCGGATGCAGATTGCTGGACTGCGTACTTGATTTTATCCGCGTCATCCTTTGTCTCTGTACTGATTATAACGCCTCCGTTTTTAGTCTTACGGACACCACGTATATGCAGCTTGACTTGATCTGGTCGTATCATCTTTTGTACAAGGACTTTTGTTTCTTCACTGGACTTTAATTTGTTGTTGGGATATATGGCCACGGAGTTTAAATTGGATGGTCGAACGAAATCATTTGACCCCTTCTTCACCATGTCGGCAAACGAAACAGTGCCAGAGTCCTTAATCGTCTTTCTGAGGTCCAAGATATGGTCCGTCAAGTTGCATTTTTCCATTAGGTCTTCATTGAGGATGCGCGCTTGGACTGCTTTCTGCTTTAGTGATTGATATAGGACTGCCATCTGTGAAGTGCCAGATCCTATTTTACGGCACAAGGTTGAAATTTTCAATTTCTGCTCCGAATTGAGTTTGCCATCCGAGGAAATAGAACAAACCTCGTTTAGATGCTGCTCAATGGTTGACATCCGTCTTTGTATCTCGGGTGTTGAAACAGCTTCGATTGAGAAATCAGATTGGGCTGGATTTTGCGTCATCGTCTTCGCTGGAGATGAGGAGACATTCACTCGATCTCTTGAGAAGGGGCTGTTGTCCATTTTAAATAAAACTAGTTCACTTATTCTAGGTTTCCATTGTTTTTACTAAACTACACACTAGGCAAAAATTACTGCAAAAAGTAGGTCACTGATATTATTTTATGAAATTAAATATTGCTACTGAGCACGTCTGTATGCTACGAGTGCAGACGAATCAATCATCAAGATATACACCACTAGTTTTTAATTAGTATTTTTTATATGTTTATATTATTTATATTTTTTAATTATTATAAAAAGTCTTGTCATTATTTAAGAAAGTCTCAATAAATAAAATAGTATTCAAGATATCATTCATGTAAAGTAAGAAAAGTGTCGGACCAAGTGTACTACCTTGCGGGATTCCATACGTGATGGGAAGTAGGCTGCTGGAGATATCACCAAGCTTGACAAATTGCTTTCTATTGGATAGGTAGCTTTTGAGCCAGTTTAGGGGTGTACCGCGTATACCTGCTGCTTCAAGCTTCTTTAAAAGGAGACCTATTGAGATTGTGTCGAAAGCCTTTGCCAAAGCAATGAAAACGCACATAGTGTGTTCTCCTTTATCAACCAATGACGACACAGTATTGGTAAGAAGCCTGGCTGCATCTTCAGTTGATCTTCCCCGTCTAAAGCCGAACTGCCTGTTGGATATCGTGTTGTGTTTCTCTAAAAAGTTCGTAAGTCGTTTGTTCACAACTTTCTTGAGGAGCTTAGATAATTAGGCAATAGGGCGATAGGTCGATAGTTATCGGGGACATCTGTTGCACCACTTTTATGGATTGGACTGACAGCTGCAACTTTCCATCTATCCGGGAATATTCCAGATTCTAAACTAAGATTAAATATATAGGTTAGTGAATGAATAATAGCGGGTTTCATTTTTTTTATTAATCTTACGTTGAGATTATCGGGCCCGGGAGCGCTGTCATTGTTGAGTTGAGTTATCAGAGATTCTATTTCTGTTTCGTCTGTGGGGTGTAAGAAAAATGCATGAGGACTGGTTATATTTGGTGTGTATTTTTCGGCAAGAGAGGTTTGTGTTTCCGAGAGTCTTGAAATAATTAAGTCAGACAGTTTTTTTCCCACTGTAGTGAAGTAAGCATTGCACTTGTCAAGTGATTCTATTGGGTTCTTATTGGTAACTAATTTTTCGGATTTATTTGACGTCTTATTGTTAGCACTGTATATGGATTTTATAGTCTTCCAAAGTTTTTTTGAGTCAGCTGGGCTATTTTCGATTCAATTTCTGTTGTAGTTAGTTTTTAACTTATGTAGCAGTTTGTTTTTTGATATTTCATTTCAAGTAAAACAAATTAAAAAAATATTTTATTGCTCCATACACTCTACTGGCTACACGAGTGTTCTAGAATAGAATAAAATCAATTTTATTTTATACAAAATATATATGGCTATAATGGTGGTCTTATCGCTGACAGCGATATCTACCAGACAACCTTAGAATGTACTATAAGAATTTAAAATAAAAAATCAGCTAAGTGCGAATCGTACTCGCACGCCAAGGGTTCGGTATCGTGCATAACAAAAAAACAGCAATAATTCACGTTTGCTGTTTGGGAGCCCCATCTCAATGTTTATTTTATTCGGTTTTTAGTATTTAGACGCACAGGACCGTTCATTGTGGTGACATTTGGGGAGGCCTATGTTCAGCAGTGGATGTTTATCGGCTGAAATAATGATAATGATGATGATATTGTTGATTATACGTATTACTCTAAAATATGAATAAATCAGCATCTTCTAAATTAGGTCACTGCTTCCTTATTTCAAATGAACTAATCCCTGGAGGACACGGTGGAGCTTCCGGTGGACGTAAGTCCCGCACGGTCAGCACACTGCAGTGTTCTCGTGGGGGCAATCGGCGGTTTCTAAGACCAAATAAAGTTATAAGTATAGTAAAATAGCGAGTGTTTGATTCTTTTAATTTTAGTTGGTTCGAGTCCTGGGTGAGGCAAGTAAGTTTTCGAAAACATTTGAATGCAGTTTTGTTTCTTTTTAAAAATAAAGCAATGTCTTAATCCTTGTAATATTAAATCCGTCAGTGAACCCCGTCAAAATTGGTCCAGAGATGTACACACTCCCTGAGAATCAATATTTATGTATGTAAAGAGAGAGGTTAAGGTACTTCAGCTATATCCCATATTGAGAGTTCCGTCAAATTATATTTAACCGTTTCGAAATATCCGTAAGAAATCCCGTTCCCGCAGAAAAATGTAAAGTAGCCTAAGTAACTGTTTTAATATTTGCTATCCATCTTACGCCCCTTAAAATCGGTCGAGCCGTTTCAGATATTAGCCAAAACAAAGCGACAGGTTACCAAAAATTTTAAAATTCTCATTTTTGTGATAAAAATCAAATATATACATTTAATTTTAGTAAACAAATGTTTTTTTTTTTGATATTACAAGCAGACACCTTCAGTTTTATTTCTGATTTCTTGACATTTCAAAAATGCCTGTAAATAATTTATTTGAAATAAAATGCTTTGAATCTTTTGAAACATTGAATCTTGAAGATACATAGATTAGGGACAATATATCAGTGTTACGTACATTTAAACCAAGTGGTGCCATCTATCTACCTAACGATCCCGATGAGGGATGTAACTGAACTATCTAGCGAATAATATCGGAACTGGTTCGTCATGCAGCTGTCTACGTAATTCGTGTCACATCTGCAAGGTGGAAATTTTGTAAATAGGGAACTTCCTTTAAAACGAAGTTATCCACGTATTTAATATTAGCTAAAATCCAAAAGATTGACTCCAGTTAACTATTTGCTTTTTTCAAGTATAACATTATCTAGTGTCGCTGAGATTTGAAGTTTTAATCGATAACTAGAAGTAAGAGAACTACAATTTCAGGTATTTGATCACAATCTTCGGTAGTATAGTGGTTAGTATACCCGCCTGTCACGCGGTAGACCAGGGTTCGATTCCCTGCCGAGGAGGTTTGTTTTTTGATAATTCATTTTAAGTAAAACTAATTAAAAAATATTTTAGTGCTCCATACACTCTACTGGCTACACGAGTGTTGTAGAATAGAATCAATTTTATTTTATACCAAATATATATGGCTATAATGGTGGTCTTATCACTGACAGCGATATCTACCAGACAACCTTAGAATGAACTATAAAAATTTAAAATAAAAAATCAGCTAAGTGCGAATCGAACTCGCGCGCGAAGGGTTCGGTATTGTGCATAACAAAAACAACAGCAATAATTCACGTTTGCTGTTTGGGAGCCCCACCTCAATGTTTATTTTATTCGGTTTTTAGTATTTAGACGCACAGGACCGTTCATTGTGGTGACATTTGGGGAGGCCTATGTTCAGCAGTGGATGTTTATCGGCTGAAATAATGATAATGATGATGATATTGTTGATTATACATATTACTCTAAAATATGAATAAATCTAAGTTAGGTCTTACTGCTTTCTTATTAAAAATGAACGAATCCTTTTCAGAAGACGTTCGTTATCCGAGTTCTTGACAAAACAGATATTTTGTGCAGATGCGTAGTCAATGACTTGCTACTGTTCTACGGCGTAGCGCTACGGCGTAGCACGTATAAGATGAGAAGTTTTGCCGGACTGAGGTGATATTTTACAGAAGTCTAACTACAAAATTTTTACTGAAGCGATAAATTGATAATAAAGAATAATATAAATCACGGAATTAACACTAAACTAAAATCGATATTTTATTATTTGTAAACAATTATTATCAATGATGTTGACGTTGATATTACCTATTCAAAGGCAGTCTAAGTCGAGTTGGTTGAGCAAAAAGTAAAAGAGCAGTTGGGTAAGACTGCTATCTATTGTCAGGTATGGGGTTCGAACCCATGCTCCCTTTCGAGAACCAGAGCTTAAATCTGGCGCCTTAGACCACTCGGCCAACCTGACATATTCATTTCAACTGAAATATCAGTTCGTATTCGCTCATTGATCACTATTATAAGTCTTTTGTGAACACCCTGCTAATTTAATTCTTTTCTTTTTTACTTAATAATAACCTAAATCAAATAAAGAATACAGCCTAATATTCTTCATTTAATTTTTTAAATATTTGTGTTTGTTGGTTGTATTGAGAGCGCTGTATATCGATTTTTTCAGTTCTCCCCGCAAGCCTGCGTCTTTATGTGTAGGTTTATCATTTTTATTATGTTATAGTACTTTTTTCTCAAATATTATTTTATCGAAGTACGGAACACGAATAATAGGTTTGATGCTATTATAAAAATTGAAACAGAACAAAACATTAATGTACAATTCCTTGTTTTAAACTTGGAATTTGCATTATATTTAACAATCTACATTGAAGGTATAAAACATTGCAGTTTGGTTCAGTGACATCTATAGAAACAAGCAAAAAGCAATAAGAGACATAGTGCAGTGTTTTGGATATTCTGATCTGATGCATCGTTGCGTCATCACTAGATGGCATGGTAAGGCTGGGTTTAAAATACAACCTAAGTATAATAAACTCGATGCAACCTTCGAAAATATTCGCTTCTAGGCGGAATAATGTTTAATGATTGGCTGAAGAGAATCCGTTCGTGATAAAAACAAACATTGTCCAGTCACGATCAGTAAGATATACACCACTAGTTTTTAATTAGTACTAATACTTAAGATTATTATAAAAAGTCTTGTTATTATTTAAGAAAGTCTCAATAAATAATATTCATAAACAGCAAAGTTATAAGCGTTTGTTTATATCCCAAAATATCACTCAACTTTTGGAAATATTGTACAGGCTTTATTTTGAATGAATAAATGACGATCGAATTGAAAAACACTGCGCGTAGTATTTTCTAGTAGCAATTTTATGTTAGATAACTAAAAACAAATTGATGAACATTTATTTCGTGAATGGTAGAAGTTAAGATATGTAGAAAATGTGACAATTTAAATAGTCATCTTAAAAGCGTCCTTCTGAGGTATATTTTCATACAATCGCTCTTAAGAGATTATGATGTTTTTACACATCTTGCTCTAGATATTTTGTATACACATCTATCTTGTGAATATTAGCTAGGTTTTTATAGAAATCAAAACGTAAATTTGTGTAAAACTAATCTAGTAAAGACCTCTGAAAATCTGCAAATTTACGTGAACTTTGGCCCTCCATAATGTACTCTTATATTAAAAATATAAAAAAGTACATCAATAGAAGCCTTGCACATTTAATTGAGATTTTGAATGATGACAACTTTTTTGAAAAACTTTTAAGGGTTTAAAAAATACTAATATTCGAGTAAATCTCCGAATAATCGAAATTACCGAATGCCAACAGAGTTTTCAGGCATTATCTCTCTTTTTTAGCATTGCCTCTTCATCAAACATTGCGTTGGATTGCGTTAGATGAAGCAACAGGCTTTTAAACTAAGCTCGATTTTGACGACAGGCGAGTGGGAAAGGACCCTCTTAATGGTCGTGACTGTACTCAAATTCAAACAATTTTTTCACTTAATTATCCAAATAGTGTGTCCCTAGGTAAATTCAGAATAAAAATCATTTCTACTACCACTACTACCAGAAGATGTAGTAAATCTAAAATTTGCTGGTAATATAATTAGATACATAAAACAAAAAGTTGAAATTGTATAAACAAATGAGAGATACAACTTGACCTATGTTTGGTCTAACTTAACGTGTGTTGTTTGTTTTTAATTGTAAGTAATAATTGATTGCAAAATTTCCATTTATATTTGAAACTTTTTAAATGAACCCATATAAGTTCCTTGTTTTATTATTACACCAGCGGGTCACTAGCCACAGTTTCGCGAGTCTTAGAAAAGAATACTCTACAATGTCGTATCGTATCGTGAGAACACATTTATAATTACCAGCTTAATGCGCTAGAGTCGATTGAGAGGCGAGCTAAGAGGACCATCAGCAATGATGCACTTGTTGAGTCGAAGCTCCAAAGCCTTGGGCATCGCCGCCGAGTTGCTAGCCTGTCGGTTTTCTATCGTTTACATTTCGGGGAGTGAGCACTGGAATAGCACAATCTAATTCCGCCAAGTCCGTTCCATCATCGGACCGCTAGACGTACGGCGTTGCGCCTCCGGTACATGGCAGACATCCCGCCCATACGCACAAAACGTTTTAAGAACACATTTATTATGCGTACAGCCAAGGAGTGGAATTCCTTGCTGGAGTCTATGTTTCCTGATAGCTACAACTTAGGGGTCTTTAAGTCAAGAGTGAATAGGCTACTTCTAGGTAAGCGTGCGCCATCGTCGACCACATCATTGCTTACCATCAGGTGAGGTGGTGGTCAAAAGCTAGCCTATCGTTAATAAAAAAAGATGTGCATTCTGATGAAAAATAATGTAATAACCCCTAATTTCTCAACTTAAAATATTACGCTCTTATTATTTAAAAAAATACGTTTTTTGTGATCATTAATACGTAAAAACACATTTCCTAGAACCAAAGCTTCATGCTAGATGGAAAGCACTGTAATATTTATTTCAAAAATGTTTGAAAAATATTTAGTAACCCTTAACAACGGGTTTTATTGTTCTGTTTTTTAGAGCCTGTGAATGGACTGACCATGAAACAAACAGTCAGGTTGGGCCCAACCCAGGCTCTGCTGCTACAGTATAAGATGCCTGCTTTTATAGACAAACTACACCATTAATGGTAAACATAAAACAATAATGGATATTTGCGGTTGAATTTAGAGAAAGCGTAGATATTTTTCCCAAAACGGAGTTTCTGGTTGCTCGAGTGTAAACTATTAGTATGAATTATAACGATCGCTTGACCTCTTAACTGCATGCAATCCTATAAAAAGCAGGGATCTTGCATGGTTAGTCATTTCAGTATTTTATATTCGCTTTACAAGTATATATACAGAATAACAACTATGATGTCATGGTATCACTAAGTTATAAATAATTTTAAATAATAATTATTAAAAGAAATAGTTTATACTAACAGGATAGCATAAGAGTCAAGATATACTACAGGTAACAACTACACAGAAGCGATTGGGGGCGTGTCCTCACGTTTGCACTACCACAATTACACTAGCAATAAGCAAACCTAGTGTCCTTGTCTTAAAGTTTAAATTGTGCTCACTGAGCAGATTGAACGTACTAGGAGAACATACGCACCAGAATATATTCTCAAGACAACCACTGATATTTGGCGGGAAAGTTTCGTGAATGCAGCCCAAGACTAATAATTAATTTCTCGGCTTGATTCAGTGGCATGACAGAAATCACTTAAGTTCAAGCGGTATGATGTCGTCTCGGTTCAGGCAAAGAACGTTGACTTGTCTTTTCAAAATTTCTCTCCACACGCTTTTAGTTTGGCTTAGTTTAATATATAAAGCAGATTTTAATAAGATAATATTCTGATATGAAAAAAATTCGTCTCACAGTATTTGTTGTCAAACACCTTCGAAAGCGCTTGACCAAATTTTATGAAATATTTGTTTATTTTTGGTTGGTCCGAGAATGAGTTGTAGGCTATTTTTTACTCTGCTATCCCTTCACCCCCATTTTATTATTTTTTATGTTTTGATAAGTTTGCCGTTTCAGCTAATATATAATATATGCTTTTAGTTCAAAAATTACCAACTTGACATTTTTATTACTTGATCTGTATAAGTTACGACGCTCGAGTCCAAATACTTTCTCGCTCTAACAGTGACTATTTGTCTCATTTAAATACAGGGTAGCGTATGGCGTAAACGTACGCACCTACTGTCGCTTTTCTCGTCTTCTGTCTTGTATTAACAAAAATAAGCTGCCTATACTAATGAAAAAAGATTAATATTTTTAGATTTCTGGATTTTTGTTAAACTCAAAAACTATTGGACCGATTTTAATATTCTATCACCAGTAAAGTGCTATTTTAACCGACTTCAAATAGAATTAGGTTCTATGTTCAGCAAAATGTACTTTTTATTTTTTATATGTTTGGAGGTTTGCGGAACAGAGAGTAAAGTCCCGCAAACCTCCGTTGAAAAGGGAGGATCCTCCGACCAGACGGGTGTTATGTCTGGTGGGCTACTACTGCCCGATAGATGATTTCGGGCTGTTCTATATGTTCTAAACGCGCGGAGAACTTTGATTGCGCGATGCAGGATTAGTTCTTATGTGACGTCATAGATGTCGCTACATCACTCCCCTCCGGAGATCGGAGATCGATGGTTCTTGATGCTTCTTGATGCGTGCCAGGCCAGTGGTAGGTTGGTTCCAGTGGGTCGGAACCGAGTGCCGCATAGTTCTCGGTGAGTCGGAACTGTCTGCGGTGATGCCCCAGTGAGTCGGGGTGGTGCTGTCCCAGTGAGTCGGGATGATGCTGCAGGCTCCAGTGAGTCGGAGTAATGCTGCTGGCTCCAGTGAGTCGGAGCGGTGCTGTGCGATGTAGTGTCTTGACTGCTTGCGTCGACCAGGAGAGGTTCTTCGTGGCTCTTCAAGTGACTGGCCGAAGGTGCAGTGTGCTTCGCCAAGGTCGCTGATGAGGCTGAGGGTGATGACCAGGTTTGACCAGGTAGGCATGCTGGTGGTCAGTATACCCTTTAAAGCCGTGGGGGCTGGCTGTATGGCTCGGTGCTCGGAAGCTTGAGGAAGTGATGATGACGTCACGAAGTAGTTGCTGCACGAAGGCTGCGCTGACGTTCTTTGTCGAGGGTCACCAGTTTAGAGGTAGGCGGAACAGAGAGTAAAGTCCCGCAAACCTCCGTTGAAAAGGGAGGATCCTCCGACCAGACGGGTGTTATGTCTGGTGGGCTACTACTGCCCGATAGATGATTTCGGGCTGTTCTATATGTTCTAAACGCGCGGAGAACTTTGATTGCGCGATGCAGGATTAGTTCTTATGTGACGTCATAGATGTCGCTACATATGTATGTTCACCGATTTCTCGGTCAATTGTGGACCGATTTAGATTTTTTTTTCTGATTGAAAGGTTATGCTTCCAGATTAGTCCCATAGAAATATTGTTATGATCTGATCACGAACTTCGAAGTTATGGAACAGAACTCCTCATAGGATCACAGCAGAACTGTCGTAACAAGTAAAATTGCTTTGTTTATACGTGTAGTCGATGACTGACAGAAAGAAGAGGGGGAATATATAGAACTGATCTGATGATGAAGCCTGAAGTTAGGCACCGGAACTCTGTAATAAATTAATGTAATCTAACCGAGTTTGGGATTATTAGAATTGTTAGGAGATGCACTCTGGCTATAAGGTATTTAAGTTTGGTTGAAGGGTACTTTTTAGTGGTGGTACCTTAATTAAAAAGTGTAAAATAAAAAAAAAAATACAAAAAAAAAAATACAACCGACTTCAATGTAAAAAAAAAACACTGAAAAGTGCAAAATAACTTTAATTTCGGAAGTCGGTGTTAAATAACGAAGAGACAAAACTATTATAGAAACACCGACTTCTGAAATTAAAGTTATTTTGCACTTTTCAGTGTTTTTTTTTTTATTTTGAAGTCGATAGTATTTTTTTTATAAAAAGTTTTTTATCTCAAACACGATCTCCTGAGTACTTATGCACTCCTGGTAACGTTCGATGAGTAAAGTTTTAGTCAATGTTTCAAAACTTATACCTTATCGAAGTCCGGAAACATAGTTTTTGTACCAGGACTCTATAACCGTTTAGGGGATCAACAGTTTTCACTACACAGCGGACTTCTATGGGGTGAATACAAACTGATTACACATATTTACACTTCGATGTGGGATGACTGGGTGGCGTACAGAGGGTACATACGCTATTTTTTTGTTTGTGTGAGTTTTTTATATGTCTGTGCTCGAGCAATGAATAACGAGTGTATTTAATGAATTATGGATTGCTTCAAACTTCAAACATGGCGCGATGACGTAACGCGCGAAAGCTTGGGTTTTATGAGGTAAATATGTTGTTATAGACGGCTCAAGAAAATAATACCTGGAAGAAGTTGGGGGAGGCCTTTGCCTAGCAGTGGGACAGTATAGGCTATTAAAAAAAATTACCGATGACAATTCTTTGACTTTTAAGATAGATAGAAGGACTAATAATCTTGACGATGAAAATAACGCCCTACTGCTGGTCCAAAACTAGTTCACTTCTAATAATCTAGTTCTAAATGGGAAAAAAATTAAATGCATAAGATTTTCCTTACCGAATATCAAAAGTAGTGATTGTGACATAGTATTGAACAACAAGAAATTAGAATTGGTCGATAAATGGTTTTCGTGGGGATAACTTGACTCAAGGCTACAATGGGGTCCTCATTTAACATCTCTTACACGACGGCTTAGCTCAGCTGCAATGCTGCTAGAAAAATCAGCCAATTTAAGGATGTTGATACCGCTAGATTAGTCTATTTTAGTTATTTTCATAGTATCATGCGGTATCATACTACGGGTATAGGCTGCAGACATCGACTCAATTTTTATACAAAAGAAAATTGTCCTTGGAGTTTCTTTCACATTCTTCTCCATAGAGATCTATGCTTTGAAAGGTGCAATAAGCATCATTTTTCTGCCTGACTGACTTTTGACATTTCTAAAGTCCATATATATGGTTTATTTAAAACATTATTGCTTTGAATCTTGAATTCACCTTCAACGATTGCATCACTGCTTACCGTCAAGTGGGATCGCGGTCAAGCACTAATTTATGTTAATAAAAATTCTGTCCCTCCACTGTTTTCACCCCGTACCAATTGCGAGTAAAAACACTTGTAACACGGTATTCAGGGATTATAGGTTGCCTTAGTGGGCGTCCACTTTGCTGACATCTCTTTGAGGCATGTGGAACTCTTGGAATGACTCGGAATTGGTCCTTACACCACGGCGAGCTATCGATAGCTCGCTGTCCACAAGCACGTGTCTAAAGTGGCCGGGAATCTCCATGCGACGGAATGGTGTTGCATTACTTGTTCGTAAATATATACTGCTCAATTTGCTAATTAGAGTGTCAATGTTATGACGATACAAGATAAATCAGAGTAATAAGCATGAATTTCACTATCGGCGCACGTACAGCGAGTAATTTCCGTCCGGACCGAGCCCAAGTCATCAACAGCGCGTAGTGTTCTACGCGCACCTCAAAGTGATGTCAGGAAAACTGTGGGGGTCCAGCAGGAGCCCGATGGCGCGGCGGGGAATTTCTGATATAATTTTTTTTTTTGTTTCATACCCTATATCAACGTTACATGTGAAAATGTTATCACATTACTGTTTCAACACGGCACAGGCTTAAATATCACTCAAGAAAAAAAGACTAAATTAGTGTAAGTAAGAAATATTATTGTTCTTATGAAGGAAGATATTACTAAGACAATAATTTTAGTAATATTGATTGCCCAATCTACTCTATTGAATTTGTGTTAACCATTCTCAAAACTCAAATTTTAGTGTACCTATTCAGAAAATCGTACCCATACTAAAAAAGAACCGGGCAAGTGCGAGTCGGACTCACGCACTGTGGGTTTTGTATAAACTTATGACAGCAAAACGATTTCCGAATTTCATTACAAAGATTTTGCCAAATAAAAAAAAATACAAAACAGTTTTCAGATTTTTTCCTATACTTGTACTATAAGACCTTGCTTCATGCATTTCAGGATTTTGGGTCAACAGGAATTAACCTATGACTTTTAATTCCTTTGAGTGTCGAAATATATGTTTTTTTGCGACATAAACGGCCGTAGCTTTTGCGTTAATTAACTTAGAAGTTTGATTTTTTCACAGTTTCAAGGGACCGCAGACTTAGCAGTAGTATGGTTTTAATTTCAACTCGATACCTTCACGCGTTCCCGAGATAAAGGGTCTTGACTGACAGACTGACAACAAAGTGATCCTATAAGGGTTGCGTTTTTTCCTTTGAGGTACGGAATCGTAAAAAAATAATCATATAAATATTTTTTCACGTTATGTAAAGCTGTCTTACTGAAATATTTTGTTTTGTTTTCAGGTACGTGGCAGTTAATATCCGAGGAGATCATTTCGACCTTTTTAGGCTTTACCGTAAAATATCACCCTGAGGTATCGAAGGGTATGTTCTAGTTTAGTTCACTATTAGCAGCATAGATACTGCCTATGCACACTACTGGTATGTAGATACTGAGAGTTTACTGTAAAATTACAAACACCATTATGTTATAAATAATTGCGTAAAATTGTAAACATTTATTTATTTGTATGTACTTTATTGTACACCAAGATAATAACAGATACTTAATATATAAATAATAAAAACAATAAACACACAGACACACACATTTTATTTAAATAATGTAAACAAGTGCTTGACTGTGATCCCACTTGATGGTAAGTAGTGATCCAATCGTTGATAGTAAAGCGCATAAGACCGCCCATAGTACACTTATTTTTAACTATGTTTGACTTTTATTTTTGTTTATGTGGTACAATGAAGAATATATAATAATTTTAATGGTGAAGCGCATCAGTTTATTAAAAGCCTATTTACTTTAACTTTAAAGATACCTAATTTATAATCGAGCAGGAAGACCACAGCAGGCAAATTGTTGATATACAATTGATTCCTATATATTGTAAACTTGCTTTTGCCAATGACTTCTTGTCCTTTCTTGGGGTTTAATCTTACTCCGTACTTTTTATCAAAATCGGTTCAGTAGTTTTACCGTGATAGCAATCAATTACTCGCACATTATATTTTGTGATATTGGTATGGATTTTCGGATTCGGATTAATAAATCCCATTTCATAAATTCACAAAATACAATAGTAAAATTGCATTTTTGTATAAATCTCCAGATGAAGTTTTTACCTAGGGATTAGATTAGGGGGAGATTAGGGATTAGGGATTGAAGAACTGAGGCACTGTCGGAGAATATTCGAATGTTAATGTCTATTACTATAGAAGCTAGGAGCTTCTATAACATAGGCCACAAGGATTTTACCAACACATTGTGCTTGGTAGACGGTGTTGAATTTTCCTAGCGGTCTGGATATTTTGTTATTGCGGTCATTGGAGAAGACTTCGACTCCCTTTCCAATATCTGTCTTTGATCCATCTGTGTAGACCCTCAGCTCTTCTGGCCCTGAGTAGTCAAGCACTTCCTCTGTTAATTGTATATTGTAGTGTTTTTTGAAATGATCCCTTTGGAACTTTATCGCCAGGAAATCACCACCTAGCGACAAGGCTCCAAAATTGTATAATCATACCATTATGCGTAATGCTAAAGTCTTTACCTATTTATGGCGCCCGGTATGCTAAGCCTAAACGCTGCTAAAACTGCCTCCTTCCGCACTATGAGATGCAATGGTGGCAGTCCCAACATCGCCTCCAGGGCAGCAGTGGGTACGGTTCTCATACTGCTATTGATCGTTACGCAGGCAATTCGTTTCAGTTTTCCAAATGGGCCACCAGACTAGAAAACCATATGTGATGATCGGTCGGATAAATTTGGTTTAAAGCCAGTCCAAATGTCAAAATCTATACATAGTAAACTGCTCTGATATCGTAAACGGCATAATGTTTTGATAGTTAATTTTGCCTTCATTTGGTACCTAGCATTTTGCCGAATATTTGCTTAGTTGAGGAATAAGAACTTAATTCATTAAACCCCAAGCGAACGGCGATCGCTCTTTCATTGTCTTTTTAATGTGTGTCTAATTACGGTATTCGAAAGGTTAATCATTGTTGGTTTTCCAAATACTAACCAAAATTCGAAGGCGGCCCAAAACTTCATTTGAAAATAACAGGAGGGGGAATTTCGATAAAAAAAAAGTGTTGCTTCTGGTGTACTAGGATAACATAAGCATGGAAGCAGGGATGGCACTATCTAGGCTGTGACGTATCGTGACGTCACCGATCGATAGAACCCAATCATTGATTGACTAGTACTAGTATTAGTGCAGCTGCACATGCGCAACGTTTTACAATCACATACACAAGTAGGTATATTCCCAGCAAGTATTTGTAATAGGTATGATGAAAAAAAAAATTAGTTACAAGAAGAATTACATAAACATAAATTGCTTGCAGCCAAAATGCAGTGATATAATTAATAAAATGTTTCCTTATAACCAATGTATTTCCTTTCATAAACACTAATTATGGTTTCTTATAACAGTATAATTATTTAAAGTAGAAAATATGCGAATAGCATTGGATACAGATGCGTCTCCATTTTGTTGCCATGGAAACGAATCGCGTGCCAGAAATACCAGCATAGCATAACCAGAGAGAGCTTTTTCAAGGACATGGCCGAGTTTATACTAGTTAGAGTGAATCCTCGGAAGGTAAAATATCTGGAAACAACATTTGTGGCTATTTCGTGGATAACACGATGGTTATTTATTGAAAAGTTGGTTCTTGGTCTAGGTTTCCCAAAATGATTTTATTGGTCAAGTTCTTTATTTAGCCATCGGGTCAATATGGTAATACATAATATGCACATCGGTCTGGCACGGTAACTCCTTCTGATCTCTGTTGCGTTAGTGATTTGCACGCTTTGCGTAACCATGGCAACGGTTGCACTAACTGGGAGCACATGGTATTATTTTGAAGAGGTAGACTAAACTATCTATTGAAGTTATATGTAAACAAAGTTGAGTATGTTACATTCAGGATGATTAAATAGCGAATTATATACTAGTAATATGCTTGAGTATGTAGAGGGTCAGTTAAGCATCATTTCAAATACTTTTCTATTTGAAATGGTTATCACGGATTATGATGTTCAGTCGACGGCACGCTTGGCGCAGTGGTTGAGCGATTCGCTGCGTGATTGATTGCTTATTCCATGTGGGTTCGATTCCTGCATGGAATAAATGGCCTACAGATTGTTGTTCCGTGTCTGGGTGTCTCGTACATGTAAGCTTATGTTTCTTACCAGGAGTAAATCGAATCCTAGCGTAGGGCAACATTAAAAAAAAAACTGAGCGAAAGAAAAGAAAGAAAGATAATTTGACTTTGATGACTTCAAAAAAGGAGGAGGTTCTCAATTCGGTTGCATTTTATTACCATCATTTTGTTTATGTTTATTACCTCAGAACTCCGTCGTTTATTGACCGCTTTGCCATTTATCTTAACATGTACCTTATAAAATGTTGGTAATTCGGGTAATTCTTCTTTGAAAATAACGTAATTCATTAGACCATCAACTATGCTTATGTTCTCTATTGGAGTTTTCACAAATCTATTGGAAAACACTGACTGGCCACGATTAATCGAAGGATTTGGCTGTAAAAGTATGTCAGTCCATTCTAAGGTTATCTGGTACATATCACTATCAGCGATACGACCGCCATAGTACTCATAATGGTAAGAATGTGTAAAATTATGTTACAGTTCTTTCTAGACAGAGAGGATTTGAAGGAGACAAGGAAAACACTATATATTAAAATAAAATAAAATTCTATTTTATTGTACAATAATATTTATTCAATTCTATACATCTCATGCTATGCGTCTGAACATAATAATAAAATAATATTTCACAACTTTTGCACAACGCCGTCTAGTCCCAAACTAAGCAGAGCTTGTGGTATGAGTACTAGACAACTGTTAAATATTTCAAAAATACATACATAATAATTGTAGATAAATTTACATCAAAATAAATGATTTTGCTCATCACACAAACATTTGTAATGGTTGGGAATCGAACCCATGATTTCTGGCATAGCACTCAGGACTATTGACCATTAGACTAACAGACCAGTAAAATATGCTTAAGTAACTCTTTATTATCACTGAAAATGCTTACGATTATAATGTGCTAAATCACACTTAATACCTACTGAAACTACGCTGACATAGGTATATCGCACTTGTACGGTTTCCCGCCATGATGCGTACAAATATGAACCGTAAAATTATTCTTATTGCGCAAATTAGGCTGACATACATTGCACTTATAAATTATTTTACCAACGTGCGTACGGATGTGCTTAAGGAAATCGCCCTTACTATTGCACCCACTTTGACAAATGTTACACTTGTACGGTTTTTCACCAGTATGCTTACGAAAATGACGTATTAAATGACTCATAGAACTGAAACTAAGCTGACACTTATTGCATTTGTACGATTTCTCATCACTGTGCGTACGAATATGCTTCAATAAATCACACTTATTACTGCAACTACGGTGACATATGTCACACTTGTACGGTTGTTCACCATAGTGCGTACGAAGATGTTTAACTAAAATACTCTTATAAATAAAACCACGGTGACATACAGGGCATTTGGGAGGTTCTTTAAATATAACTTTTTCAGTTGTCGTAATAAATTTCGGCTCAGATTTTTCATTTTTCTTTTGCCCTTCTGAAAAAATTTCTTCTAGATTTTTCCTCGGTGTGTAATGTTTTGGTTTCTCCGCAGCGGTCGTTCCTGTAATTAAAAATCTAGTAAGTTCAAAATATAAAGTAGTTTAGGGGGCCTCTTAATTTAGTACAGTCTTAAGTCTGTCATCAATCAAGAGACCTTCTAGAAATTTACTCTACTCAAGGCCACGTATATTTGGCCAGCAGCAAACTTGAAAACTAATGCTTGTAACGATTTTTCCATAACGTTATAAACATTAGTTAGTCACGTGTCTGTTGATCCTTGAATGGCTCTATCGTTACCCAGAATCCAAATCGATTTTCCCATTTAAGAACTAATGTGCCATAGGATATATAATCAGACAGAACACAAATACAGCGGTCAAGCTTATAACAACCCTCTTTTTCCGTCGGAGGTTATATATAAAATATAAAGTTAGGATGAGTTGTGGAAGTTTAAAATAAAAAGTTTGGAAGGGTTAAAATATAAGTTATTTATAAAATAACAAGATTTTTTCTCCCGAATTTAGACAAAGTTAATACTCACTTGTCATGTCACTGGCTCTTCGCGTCTTTCCCAATACTTTTTGATCTTCCGTTTCAGTTTTAAAATTCAGTATATTGAACTCTGGTTCGGAATGATATTGTAGTGTTTCTTCTACATCCGAATAGCAGCTATCTACGTTTTCCAGTTGTAGATCTGAAAAATAATAAGAAATGTTATTCGTCATTTACGAGTATACTTAATATTTTTTAAATAAATGATATATTATATTATAAATATGAACTATAAAATATGAATCATAATAAATCTTCTAATTTCATGATTATCATTTTGTTCTCAAATAGGTACCTTCACTTTCAGGTTCCTCCATGGGCTCAATCTTTACTTGTACCTCATAAAATATTGGTAGTTCAGGTAATTCTTCTTCGAAAACAATGCGATTCCTTAGACTTATGTTCTCTTTTGGAGATTTCACAAATCCCAATTCTTCTTGACCTTCTTCCATTTCAATATTAAACTTTGCTTTATAGTCCATTGTTTGGGACGTCAAAAACATCAAAACCTTGGTTTTGTTTTCACTGCAACTGATGTTTGAAAAGAAAATTTCATTAGTCAAGAAAATTTAAAAAACATAATAAAATTATTATTTATATTATAAACATGAACATTTATTGTTCATGTTTATAATATAAATAATAATTTTAAACAAGAAATATAAATCTTCTAATTTCATAATCATCATTTTGTTCTTAAATAAGTACAATTCAATCGGCGCATTTATTGCCCGAATGACTCGAGATCCAGGTTATATTGACGTTCAAGTCCGTTTGGAAACAATAAAATAACAAGTCTAAATGTATATGCAATGTTGATTTTGTTTTTAAGCCTGAACATCACTATCAGAATCTGATTAAATACTGATTATTTCATGTTTACTGTTTGACTGCTTAAATATTTAAACGCTTTCTTGCAAATACAAATATTTCTGCGAGACATTAAGGCTGGCCTTTTACATCCGGAATGGCTCTCTAGATTCATAATCTGAATTCATATTATTAATTCAGAAAGACCGGAATACCATACAATATTAGTATGCTGCACACACATTCGCATTGTAAGAATGATACTGACGAGCGTTCTGAATGCGAGTTTGGAAAATCAAGATTATGATTTCATAACGCGTGTATTCCCATACATTTTAATAGACACACACATACTTTAATCTATCCTATACGTAAAAAAATATACGTTGACGATCGCCGTGGACGCGTCAATACGCCAGAGTTTATTTTTCCGTATATCATAGACGCGCACAATGTACCAAAATAAATTTAAGAGTACCATCATTGAGACTCAAAATGGATATGGTTCATGGAGCGCTTGTTGCAGCAATAATAAGAAATTGAAAAAACGACTTTTTTTAAAGTCGAATTATTCTCTATTTGAGCAATAATTGCTTCTTCTTACTGTATTATTGCAGAAGCGTGCCATGCGGACCATTGTCGGGATACCGCAGGACATGTCTGCTAGACCCCATTTTATTAGACTAGGCATCCTCACGTTACTTGCTATACTCAGAACTGTACGCGAGGATGAACCAGCCTCCCTAGCCAAGTTACGATCGTTTCGTTTGTGTCGAACGCCTCGAGTAGGCCATGTCTCCGATTCCTTTGTTCTGACCACGTGACTGAGCGTTGAGATGACGTCAGAACAAAGTAATCGGAGGCGTGGCCTACTTGAGGCGTTCGACGAAAACGAAACGATTGTAATTTGGCTATTGGCTGGACCTTTAGCCATTATTTCATTTTTAGAAGCAGGAGTCAGTTATCAGCGGTCTCGAGAACGCTCGCTAAATCATAAGACGACTCATGCTATGGGCCCGACAGTTTACAATCAACTGCCTACAGCTATTTCTGGTGCCCCGACTATAGGCTGCTTCAAAGCTCGTTTGAAAAAGTGGTTTATTATTCCAGTATATTAAATTCTTCAAATCAAAAAATAGCTTGCTCGAGCTTTTTATTGATTTGAAGAATTTAAGATTTAATTTCATTTAATTATTATGTATATATTAATTTGAACTGTAAATTACTGTGACTTTTCATATGATTTAATTTGTGAATTGAATTCTATTATTTTTTTATTTTATGTGCTTGAATTTTTTTTATTATTTAACATAGTAATGTAACTTATTTGTAATCATTTGTATGCTATAATGTAACATTTTCAAATTTCAAATGCTTAAATCAGAAATCGGGGGTTAATAAGATTAACTCGTTTAACTTTATAAGACATCATCATTTTCTCACACATCACTTATATACTCCTTGCTGTTCTACTACTGGCCTGTCGCCATTTTTTTCGGTTTGGTATATAACTTTACGGAAAATATTTAAAATATTTTTCAAAATGCTACAACGATATTATTAATGACTAAAATATAGTATTTAATCTATACTATTTTAAAATATCTGTATTTTTACTTTTTAATTTTTTAATCCTTCTTCGACGAATTCGATTAGATTTAAATTGAAAAGTTTTTGGTTTGCTTGTTAGCTCGCGCTAATCTCAAGGACTGCTTATTCGAATTTAAAAAATATTATAGTGATAAATAGCCGGTTTACTGAGAAAACTTGTAGATTACATAAAATTACGTTACGACCAATAGAAGCGGAACAGTAACCAAAGACGCGAGTGAAACCGCGGGGGACACTTAGTCTTTAATGCACGTACTTAGAAGCATTATATTTATAAATAAATAGGTAGTACTTAATAGAGCTATAGATTATTACGATAAAGGTAAGTAAAAAATAGGTACTTACTATGTAGGAGCAGATAACAGATCCACGAAGACTCACAAAGAGTTTTAAAAAGATTTAAATTAGAAGATTCACAGCGAAACACACCGCGGAAGGTACGTGTGCACACGACGAAATCCGAACACGAACTGACTAGAAATCTTCGCAGATCCACGAAGACTCACAAAGAATTTTAAAAAGATTTAAATTAGAAGATTCACAGCGAAACACACCGCGGAAGGTACGTGTGCTCACGACGAAATCCGAACACGAACTGACTAGAAATCTTCGTTGCTCGACTCCTGCGCTTCCCTTCACTAACTAACTTATTCGGCAGGTAACAATAAACAAAAGAATTTGGGTTCTTAAAGGAAAAAAGATAGCAAAATTCATAGTAAATTGAAACAATAGTACGGATATTTACACTGAACAATAGGCTAGGATTCTTTGCGACCACTTGGCTAATAATAAAGCTAAAAGATAAGAATACTGCGAATGTGAAACAATAAATCCTTGTGTCGGTTTGCTTTTGAAATAAAAATAAAAAGGTATTACACATAATACCTAGAAGCGATAAGACCGATCATTGTTACACCCCTATCATTAGGTAATTGGTAGCCATCTGGACAGTTTCATGTTAGTCTAATAATAATAACACTTATTGCAGACCACTATGAATTCATATAAGAGTGTTAGAAGAAAACTTAAAACTCTATCTTAGTATCTTTAAGAATGTAATTTTATCAATCGGATTCGAACCTCACACTATCTACGCAGTACATACTCGTAAATGTATGAAGTCCGTTCCAGTGAGAAAGCTTTGGGCAATCTCACCTACCGCACAACACGCTCAGGATGCAGGATGGGAGCTGGCACGCACTCGTTTCAGGATCGAGGCAGACCGCTTTCGGATGATGACATGTTTAATTTTTTTTGTGATTTTTAGGGTTCCGTAACCGAAGGGTAAAATGGAATGAATGGTGGATGGATTTGTGGTCATTATTAGATTATTATTATTATTATTATTTGGTAAGACACACTATTGAATATATTACTAGATATATATCATTCACTAGATAGATAGAATTACTACTAGAAAATTCTAGTAGTAATTCTTATGAATGATTGATTCAATTATGAATTTACCAATTATGGCAAATTCACATGGATTTTGGGATTTGTTTTTTTTTATTTTGACTACAAAAATATGATCAGTAATGGGTACGGATTGAGCCACATTTTTTTTGTACCTACTAATTTAAAAAATAGTGGTGCAGTACATACATATGTATGCAACATTATTTATTACCTGATATCTTCCAAACCACTGATCGGATTTACGTAATTAAGATATCGTTAGATTGGTATTGATAACTCGAAGTGTTCCTACAAGAGTGACGATAGCAAAATACCAACATAATGAGAGTCAGACGAGAGAGATAAACGTAAATTTTTCTTTTCTTTTTGTATACTGAAATATAGATGTCAAATTACAGGGTCATCAGGACTTTAATTGAATAAAACCAAATCTATGTTCCTTTAGTTGCCTTTGCGTTCTAGGACCACAAGTACCTATTCTTTTCATACGTTTTCCAATGGCCCCAGCTAGCATCAGTCAGCTGGCAAAATTCTTTAAACTTTACACAATTTTCCTCACATCTACATCTCAATCGTGATAACACTGTCTCAAATAAAAACTCGTAATCTTTTATTTTGGTAGAACCTTTAAAAATAACGAACACATCTAGATTTGTTACAATGCTTTGCATGTTTACAGTGGTGTTATTACTGTTTACTTTTAATGCGTAAAGCGAAATGTACATATTAAACAAACAAATTTACTCACTTTCCTCATCAGTTAACTCAAAAAATAGATTTGAATGACAATATTACTTATACTCATTAAATAATGACCATAATTCAGATCGTTACGTAATTAGATCTATGAAACTATTTTGTTTTTGTGATCATGGGGTTGTTTTTTTTTTTGAGGTGAGTAATCATCAAATTTACTTCTCGCGCTCTGGGCGGAGCGGGAGGGCGTGTCAGACTTTTACTGACTAAAACCACTCCAATATCCTTCAATTACCTTTTGCCTAGGACTACGGGTGTCCCTTTCAGAAATTCTCTGCGGTCCTAGCTAGCGGGCATCGGCCCTGCTGGGCCCCTACGGCTTGCTGACATCTCCTTGAGGAACGCGAGGATCACTACGCGCTGTCGACGACTGGGCTCGGTCCGGTCATGGTGATCATGACGTGGCGTGTTTATACAAAATTGTGTTCAAATTCATCGTTTATGTAGTCTCAGCTTAAATAAAGCTAAACATTAGATAAATAAAATTGAAAATATAAAATCGAAAGCGACTTTTAAATAAAGTCACCACTAGCCGCTTCGCACTATGATTCGTTGTTAACATGCTGGTTGGACAAAAGTAAATTTCCGGGAATTTCTTACATCAGCCTCTAGCCACGTTCCCACGTGATCCAATTCCAAGAATTATTTTGCACTAATGCCAACTACTGGTGAGATAATGAGGGTAGTTTATGAAGAAAGATATTTTTTTAACAATATTAGTAATGGATCTTCAAGTTGCTTTTAAATTATAATTAGATAATAAATGTAATTTAACCGCACTTTTATTTATACCTCGAGTTTAAATAAATTTGTAAGTTAGGTTTTGACGATTTATTTTATTCACCGGACTGGAAAGTACTTGTATCCTCATGTCACCACTCATGTAAAAAAGGTCACCACTTGCCGCTTCGCACTGTGATTCGTTGTTAACAAGCTAGTTGGACAACAGTCACTTTTGAATTTCTGGGAATTCCTTACATCAGCCTCTAGCCACGTTCCCACGTGTCCCAATTCTAAGAATTATTTTGCACTAATGCCAACTACTGGTGAGATAATGAGGGTAGTTAAGATAAGAGGATTTATTGAAAAACATTAGTAATGGATCTACAAGTTAAAAATTTAATTATAATTAGATTATAGATACAATTTAACCGCACTTTTATTGAGTTTAAATAAATTTGTTCGTTTTTAATGATTTTCTTTATTCATCGGACTGGAAAGTACTTGTACTCTCGTGTGCCTGGGCTAGAAATTACATAAATCATAGTCAAAACTATTAACTTGAAGATTTTAGTCATTTTAGCCTGCCCAATTTTAAGGTGGGAAAATCATCTAATGACAAATATTGCTCCTGGGCGAAGCGTGAGATAGTGTCAGACTTTTACTGACTAAAAACCCACTCCTGTTCCCTCTTTGCCTTCATCCCGGGTTCCCGGGCTTCGCTTTCACACTACTGCCCACTTGAGTTGGACTTTTGCTTTTTTGTATATTTTTCAGACTACAAGTTTTCATTCTCAAAAATGCCATTTTTGACGAGTGGCAGAAACATCACAAAGAGAACCGTAATAGTTTACTTCTTCTTAGCGTATCGATGGCAAAGCTAGTTAAATTCCTTGCCTGGCCCAGTATTCGCCCACGGCAGTGCCGTCCGCTGATGCGGTCATTAGGTCCCCACGTGAACAGGTGACAGGGCACGTGATGCATGATCGGAGGTGGGACATGGTCTGTGGAGAGACGCCGCACAAACACTGAAGATCGGAACCGTCCGAGAACCTCCATCTGTGGAGATTGTCTTTGCTGCGCCGAACTTGGGTGCGGAGTCTATTTAGAGTTTTCCAAGTGGGCCATGGCAACTTGTGTCCAGGACAGAGGCTCTCCGACGGTTCGACAAAATCATCAGGAGGATTAAACTTCCCCCGCCAGAGGTCGCATCTCTCCTTTCATAGTTTACTGTATGATATTCTATCGATGAAAACGGATTTTTCAAAGATAAGTATTTTACTTTTTTTAAATATCCGGCCACTACTTAGTACCATCGTCATAATAACTTTAAGACGTTTGGATACACACTCTTGAAAATATTGTCGATTCATAATGTGTAACGTGAGTAAATTCAAGACGTGCGGCAGCTTGAAAAGCGGTGTCTGCGATAATCGTGAAACCGTTAACTTTTTTAAGGTATCTTAGCAATACAATTCTGGCGTTCACGGGTGTTTTATATTTTAATCTGACCTTCAGGCTTACTACAGATAGGTGTTAGAAATATGCGTGTATCCAAACGTAGATGCAATTTGTATTGATTTATACTCCATGATTGCAATAAAACACAAAGACACAAAAACAATTAACGCACATATTTTTTTGGGATTCTTTGTCGCCGGTTCTAGAGAAATGTGATTATTGCGATTTATTTTTATTTATTTTAAAAGTAATTTTCATATAATAATAATGAGTGTAAATTAAGAAATAAGAATCCTGTATTGGTTGTGAACCCTCGGTGGGTGAGTCCGACTCGCAGTGGTCCAGTTTTTTAAAAGAAAAAGCTTTGAAACACTTGAAAAAATCTTTGGGGACTTCAATCGAGATATTTAGGTAATGTTATAAAATAATGAGTAAGTTAAGCTACTGTTTATTTTCCCGCGGGAACGGGAGGATATATTTCAGTAAGGGATAGCATTTTTTTTCAAGTTAGCCTTAAAACAAGATATGTTCTTAAACCTCATGCAAATGAAGTCGCAGGTAACAGTTAGTAGATAATTGACCGGACATGGCAAGTTTGGGAATTCCTGCTCCAGATTCAGGCGGAAGATACACCCGAGTTTCACCATTGTGCGGACCACCTGGAGGACACAATGTGTCCTCGTGAGGGCGATCAGCGGCGGTTATCTTTTGCGCCTGACTATAGTACAGGCCATGGTCTGGAGCGAGAGAGTAATATTAGCGATGGAGGCGGTCGCGCGCTGAGGAAATAACGCGGGCTAGCTCGCCGTCAGGTCGTCCGGATGTAACCCGAGTGGTCGACATCGAATAGTGTTCCGTGCGCGCTTCAAAATGATTAGTAAAACCGTAGGGGACCAGCAGGGCCAAGGCCTACTGGGGCCATGGGTCGACTTCAGAAAAGGTTACCCGTGGTCCTTGAATGAAAAGGGCAGCTGAAGGAACATAGGTATGGAAAAGTCATTAAAAGATTTCATAGATTAATAAAAAATCAATTCGTACTTATTGTGAAATCTCGTTCCCACGTGGAAATGAAAAGTCGAAGTTACTCCTTGTAATATTAACTATCCAGCGAGTCTCGTCAAAATTGGTGTAGCCATTCCGGAGATGTCAAGTCTCCACGGAAATTAAGCCCCATTCCCATGAGAATATAAAAAGTGGCTGTTTTTAAGGGGTTTAAGGTACTCAATATAACAACCTTTTCGAAGATTTCGAAGATGTCCCCCCCTCCTCTTCCAGGAATTAAGACTGATGTCCCCACACCGCCGGAATAAGTCCCGTTCCCGCGGGAATAAAAAAAAGTAGCTTAAGGAACTCATTATAACATTAGCTATATAAGCAAAGAAAGTCCCGTCTTTTATTCACTTTTATCCGCGGGAAAATGAGGTAGCCTAAATTACTCCATGCAAAATTTGCTATCTGTCAGTGAAAATCCAGTCGAAATCGATTTTGTCGTTTCGGAGATTAGCCGGATCAAAAACATAGTAACACAGACAAAAATTAAAAAATACGTATTTATGTTTTACATTTTTTTTACTAAATATTCACTTGGGGAAGGCCTATGTCCAACAGTGGATGTCTTCCGGTTGAAATGATAATGATGTATAGTATAAATAAATGATGGATGACTAGGTAGGTTTATTAACTTGGTACGCCTAAAATAGAGTGAACACCTATATTGATATTTGATCATAATTACTAAGCAATAATAATAATAAGCATGCTTCATCGTCCGCCACATCATCGCTTACTATAAGGTTTTTTTTTTTAAGTGGGAAAATCATTTTATGACAAATTGCACTCTTGGGCGGAGCGCGAGATAGTGTCAGACTTTTACTGACTAAAAACCAACTCCTGTTCCCTCGTTGCCTTCGTCCCGGGGCCCTGGGTTTCGTTTTCACACTACCCATGTCCCCAGTAGGCTTCGACCCTGCTGGGCCCCTACGATTTGCTGACATCTCCCTGAGGGCTTACCATCAGGTGAGATAGTGGTCAACCGCGAGCCTGTCCATAATAATAATAAAAAAGCAACAAAAACAAAAAAAAAAATAATATGTTTTTTATATTTATAAATGTTATTTTTTAATTTTTAAATATTTAAAAATGTAATGAATATGTGTAAATAACAATTACTGCAATAAACAATAATATCATGGTCGCTTACAATGGGCGTCATCAGAAGGCTTACAGTCAGCCAAAGGGCAATGGCCAAAGGGCTATGCTCGGAGTTTCCTAGCGAGATCGCATAAAGAATGAAGATATCAGCGTGGCAGTGTACAGGGCACATTGCTCGTAGAACGGATGGTCGATGGGGCCGAAAGGTTCTAGAGTGGCGACCGCGTACCGGAAAACGCAGCGTTGGAAGGCCTCACACAAGGTGGACCGACGACCTGGTGAGAGTCGCGGGAATGCGGTTGATGCGAGACGCACAGGATCGATCGTTTTGGAGACGCTTGGGGGAGGCCTATGTCCAACAGTGAAATAATAACTAAAAAATGTAAAAAATAAAAATAAAACCTTACTGCGTAGAAAAAATAACTTTAAATAGAAACTGAAAAGAAAAAATAAGTTCAGTCTAGTAGTGTAGAAAGCAATTTAATTGCAACGGCATCGAAATAATTTCAGAATCGATACACACAAAACAAAAATAAAAAACCTAATATGGAACATAATGGCTGCAACAGATGGAACCCATTAAATATTCTTGACTGAAATCATTCCATCCAATATGGGACATAACTTGGGTTCCTGTAGGAACTTTCTTCGAAGAATATAATGTATTTCAGCTAGACAGAAATAAATGTTTTTGGACAACAATATTATTTGAAAGCCTCACCCCCAAGCTTGTTAGCCGGGTGGCGCATGCGTGGAGAAGGTCAGTCCAACTTTGTTCTTCGTTTCATATCGCAAACTGAGAGCAAAGCGAATGCAGTTTCAATGCTAAACGGATGCTGACGATTACAGTGCGGATATAGTGCTCAGAACAGTGTTGTTGCAAGCTGTGTTGTTGTTATCCTTGGTACTTAGATTTAAATACCGTATTTTTGAATGTCGTGGAGGTTGAGTAGGCGACCCCAAGCTAATTAGGAAAAGGCTACGGACGTGAGAGGTTACAGACTTATCTGGAAATGGGAAAATGAGGTCTTTGCCCAGCAGTGGGATAAAACAGTTTATTTAGATACTAGTATATAAAAAAATATTTGAGTGGCCTTTACTAGAGCTCTTGTAGCCTACTGAAATTGGTGTGAATTTAGTGGAGAGCTATTCTATCTTTAGCTCATTTTAGTTTAGATAGTGTTTTTTTTCATCTGTGGTTTAGGGACCAACCATTCAACCGGTCAGGTTGGTCCCTGACCACAGACTGCCGGAAACTGCATAGTGCGAGTCCTTTTATATGCACAAGGCATGTAAATACTCTACAGGTGGAACAAGGATGACATAAATACTATTATGTCCTATCTCATGAAACGAATTTATGATTGTGTGTATAAAGTTCATACTGAACGTACACAAGGTTTGTGTGTGAGTAAGCTCAAAACTACCGAGTATTGGCTGAAAGTTCTTTACGCACACAGAACATACATTTGTAGTGGAATTCTGAAAAGTTCCGTGAAATCTCGACTCGATAACTGTAGCTTTTTTCTTCGTTTTGTAGCCGTATACCTCTTGAATATCACAGTTATCCCTCCTTGAGATGAAATTAATGTACGAGGTTAAAATGTCAAATTTTGTTAAACTTTTATACTTCTTATATTGGATATAACGTAAGCCTAAGTTGTGTTTTAAACCTTGTATATTAGTCCAGGAATATTAGTGAAATTAGGGCAAGTATCTCGGAATTATTCATAGTCAGCTATAAACTTGTATAAACCATTATTTTGGCACCTTAAAATTTGTCTCAAAATCTACTTGTCGTAGGGTGTTTTTTTTTTTTAAATGTGGGAAATCATCATCACACTATGTCCTTCAGTTGCCCTTTACGGGTTTCCTTTTCAGAAAATCCCCGCGGGCAGGATGCGCGTGAATCACTACGCGCTGTCACTGATTGGGGCTCGGTCCGGTTGATGACCGGACTGCCGGATGGCGAGCTACCCAAGCCTGTGCCTACCATAGCTGGTAGTCAAGGTTGAAGTCTTGGGGAGGCTGGGGCGTGAGGATGTTCATTACCTCACGCGTGTGGCCTCCTCCTTCGCTAGCACCATGTACCAACTAAAATGAAACTCTGTTTATTTTAAATAAAAAACTTATATTTTTGTACTTATATAGTTCTAATACAAACACCAACAGAGACGTAAATACTCAAGCTACATTCATAAAAGGTTGATTCATATTCATTAAATATTTTATATGGTTAAAGTTACAAGTTTTCTTTTAAAAGTTAAGCTTTTTGTTAAATCATTCGACATAGACCAAAATAAAAAAAATAAAAAACAACTACTATCAAACAAAGCAATCATTGCATAAAACTTAAAATCAATGTCGTATTAAAATGCATGCAATTTCAGACTTTATCCCGATTGATATAGTATTAAATTTAGTATCACCCTCTACAGGTAGTTGTGTCACGTTAACTGAGCTTAAGACTTTTGATATCTCATGAACTCCTAGTATTGGAAGCTGTATTGGTGCCTTCAGAATTTCACGCAGGCGCTTTGTGGATAGGTCCACGTGTTCGACGCTACAAGGAAAAAAAGAGCTTGTTGACATTTTGCGTTCAGTAATCCACGTATACGTCTCGTGTGGCTGGTTGTTGTGCGCAGATGGGTAATAAAAAAGGATGCGCGAGGTGGCCAACTGCACCAGGGATTTATATGCACTGTAGGG
This sequence comes from Mythimna pallens, assembly GCA_961205895.1. Taxonomy (NCBI): domain Eukaryota; kingdom Metazoa; phylum Arthropoda; class Insecta; order Lepidoptera; family Noctuidae; genus Mythimna; species Mythimna pallens. The sequence continues at coordinate 8,028,626 of OY540824.1, forward strand.
ATAACATCTTATCTCGCTCCAACCAGAGTAAAATATATTGGATGACTTCCTTCTCCCTTCTTTATTTCAGCCGCTCCGCAGTATTGCTATATTCCGGCTAAACAGGTATTCCAGCAAGCTCATGAAATATTCAGCATTCTCTTTGAAAATGCTTTATTTTACGTCTACTTAACGTCCAATGGCCTTGTTAGCTATCCGATTACTTGCACATAAAAGAAACTAACTACATTTTAGATTAAATAGTAGTGACCCGGTGGTAATGGTACATACAACATAGTGTTATTTTTTTACTAAGTGAAACTTTTTTATTTCACTTTTTGGCTGCGAAATCTCAAGAAAAAAAAACCTATTTCCATAATGATACTGCTACAATATTATAACGAACTTCATTAAAGGATACAAAATTATATCCAACTAAACTTTCTAACGACGTTTTGATACTATTCTGCAAATCTAATGAAGCAACGAGTTATTTTTATTTATTAAATTATTTAAATTGTGTTACCCAGAGTTGAGCATAAGCTGAGCATAAAACTTCCCCTTGTGAAACACATTTTTAAAGGATATTTAAAAATGTATGTAGTGTATTATTTATAATCTCCTACTCAGTTATGTTATCCTGGTACTTATTTTGCTAACATGGCCTGTACTTGCCGTACTGAAGAAACCAAGCCAAAAGGCCATAACGTAATATTTTAATCAATATTAGCATTATAATTTAATTTGTCAAAAAGTCTTTATTTGAGAATGTTTATAATGTTCGTCAGTCGACGTCATAAAAGATAAAATTAAGTTGGGGACCAGGGCTTACAAAATATGTAATTTAGTTATAATTTTAAATTACATGACATATAATAAACATAGAGCAGTTAAAAACATAAATAAATCAAAAGTAAGGTACTGAAATGACTTGATTCGATTTTTTTTTACAAACTTTTGTTGAATGTAGGTTGAAACGTAAACTGACCGTACTAAGTAAAATTAATAAATAACCTCGAAAAGTAACGAACGTATATAAATGGCTTTTTGTTCAATCGATTGAATATGTAGGTACGATGTCGGATATATGAGGTTATCATTTATATGATGAATATATTTTTTTTAACATTGGTAATATATAACATAACATTGGTTTTCGTTTAAATAAAACTTCGCATTTTCTTCAATTACTACCAAAAATCAAATTATTAGTAGCTAAACATCCGGTTCATAGAAATAAAATACAATTAATAAAATAATGTACTAGACTTCATTAGAAAATTATTATAATCTCAATTCTATTCAATAATCATTCTCAAAATATGATGATAAGTTAATTTCTGCACTCAATAGAGCATTACATTTATTTGCATAGTGTTTATAGGGGCAGATTTATCCCCAGCCGACCGTTCGGGGCTGGTGATAAACCTACTCTGACGTATTCAACGCGCTGTAGCCACCGCGTCGAACGGACGGCCGGCGACGTACGGCAGTCATTGGAGAACTAAACAGTGCTTCAAGGTTTTTCTATTATGTTATTGTGGAATGACGTAATAGAAAAACCATGTTGCATTTTAGTGAAGAGTGGTAAAGAAAAAATTGATAAGCTGTGTGTAGACACAGCTCATCCATTGTCTCTTTAGCCTTCATAAATACCTTTTAATGGTATGTATTAAGGCTGAATGGGTGAGCTGTGTGCGGAATGACATAATAGAAAATTCATGATACACAGTTTAGTTTTTTATACATGTTTTCTGTGTATAGAAGGTAGTTTATCCCCAACCAAACGCTCGGGGCTGAAGGTAAAACTACTCTGCCGGACAGGATCCGTCGTTGTCACCGCGTTGAAAGGACATGCGATTCGCGGCTGCGCACAGCCGTCCTCATTACGGGTTTCCCAAAGATATTTTCATACGCCTGTGTTAGCGATCTATCTAGTCAACTAAATATAGGCTGTTGAAGAGATTGTATTTGGACATACTAAGGTCAACTAAACCAAGAGTTGTAAAATGAGAGAGGTTATAAAGAAAATCTTCTATGTTGCAAACAGACCTGCAAAATATAAATTTAGAGTATATATATATTTTTTTAACCGATGTATATTATTAATATTGCTCAGGCAGGGGACATAGTGTTTACTTAGTTCTTAATAACCAGTCCACTTTACCTACTTTGGCCTACCAAAACCAAAATTTTTTTTTTACCGTAGAACTAATTATTATATTATTATGGTTTCAATTTCAACTCGATACCCTCACGCGTTCCCGAAGGATATTGTGGAATATTATTATTATATGTTGCAATAGTTTCTCACCAACTACAACAACGCATACAGGGTTCGTCGGGTGGTATCATGTTCCATAAAAAATGTCTAAGGAGGCCTCCTCTTAAAATTGACTTTGGCCCCTCGTATTGGAAAGCCCAAAAACCAGGGTTCTGAGATGAATAAATATGTATATGTGTACATTAAGTTTTTAGTCGACAAGAAAAAGTAAGTAAGTTGAGGAACATCTATTAAAGAACAATTACGTTTTATCTTTGCAGCAATTAAAAATATATTTTTTCACAGCGTTAATCTCACTAAAATTAATATACTAGTGCAAATCACCATCAATGATTGCTTCACTGCTTACCATCTCAGGTAGGTTCGCAGTCAAGCACTAGTTTATATAATTTAAAAAATATATATTAAAATACATGAACACCTATGCGCGTAGACAAGTTTATGGAGGTTTTTATAATATATAAATAGTTAGCCTTGACTAGGTGGCTAATTTTATCAAAAGTAAAATTTAGTTACTAGAGAGTCTCAGAAATCAAAGTTCTGTAATTTTTAGGATCCCCTTAGTATTGCTTGGGTTTTGTTTATCACGTTAAGGGGATGCAATTCAACATACATTTTCACTATTTTTCATATTGCCTCTCTTACGCGACTATGACGTTAAATTACACATTTCTCATTAGATATTTTGGAAACACAGTATCTTGTGCATATTATCTAGGCTTCTATTGAAATTTGTGTAAAATTAATCCGGTAAAGTCGTCTAAAAATCTGCTATTTTGCATGAACTTTAAGACTTCATAATTTACTCAAACATCAAAAAAATCAAAAAAGTATAAAATTCTAAATGGCGATAATATTTTTCAAAAACTTTTAAGGGTTTAAAAAAAAACATGTTATTCTTGGAACAAGTTTTGTAAAATATTTGAGTAAATCACGGAATTAACTAACAACTAACAGAGTTTTCAGGCGTTATCTTTCTTTTCCGCGTTGCCTTTTCGTCAAATATTGCAATAGATGGCGTTAGATAAAGTAACAAGCTAACCATGCCATAAAGTAAACCATGCTTGATGTTGATGATAGGCGAGTGAAAAAGGACCCACTTAAGGCAAATCAAATCAAATCAGATCAATATCGTGAGCTTCAAACACCAGCATAGCAGAATAGTGAAGGTGCATTCATTGTAGGTATGTTTCTGGTCCCGATCGTTATTTATAGTGTCTGATACTAGGAGAACATGAGCACACGGATGTCTGATATTACTGTGTACTCTGACAGGCTTGTAGACAGTATTTTCTGGCTTTTATGCAGAAAAGAAGAAAGAAAGAAAAACATTTTATTTACGGGAAATGACGCAAACTTTTTTATAGGTGGGAAATCGTACAATGACTTCTCTCTTCTTGGCCGGAGTGGTAGGGCGTGTTACACTTTACTGACTAAAACTCACTCCTGTTCCTTCTTTGCCCTTGTTCCAGGGCCCCAGGGTTCAGAAATGACGCAATCTTGGGACTTACATACAAATTATAAATATTTTACAGAAAAAAAAAGCCGAACGCTCAGCATAATGCGCAAAATGCATTCGTAATGCGCTCTGTCTATAAGTGAAAACCGTATGAAAATACGTTCAATGATTTTTAGGTTTATCGCGTTCATTAACACGAAAAAAAATTTGGAAAATTGTTTGATAATTTTCTCTTCTCTGGTTAAAAATTACCCTTAACATATTAAGTTGTACTCCTGCCATCTTCTAGATGGGTAAAACTGTGTGAGTTGAGTTACCCAACTTGTTCGCATATATCATCGTGTGCCATAGATGGCGTTATTTTGGAAGCCCTTGCCAAATTAGAAGTTTTTTTTTGTATTGGAATGGATAATCACTAAATAATTAAATGCTTTATTCGTATAAAGCATTTAATTATTTAGTGATTATTCCATCAGTTTAAAAAACTTATATGATTTTAAGAATTCTGTATTAGGAACATAAGTAGTTGGGAACTGCGCTCACCAATTTACATTTTTGTTAGGAAATAAGTATTAGAAGGCCAATTGTACGTGAAACCTTTCGAATTGAAGTTGTAATAATAAAAAATCAAACGGTTAATTTAACTTTAATTTTGGATGCCTGTGTTTTAAGTTTTTATCTTCTTTTTGTAGACACCAATTTTTAACATGAGAGTGATTTTGTAATTTTTTATAATAATTCTTTCATTGGATATGACAAGTTCGGGAGGTTCCTGCACCGGATTCAGGTGAAAGAAACACTGATGTCAATACACGGGTGTCACCATTGTGCGGATCACCCGGAGGATAAGTCTTCTCAGAGGATCTTAACACTCACTCCAGGCTGAGTGCTTGGGCATTTCCCTGGTAGCCTTAGCCATCGCAACCAGGGAAGTTAAGTATCACTCAATACGCATACTCTCGGACAGCATGGCTATCCTGCAAGCGCTAAACAGCCACACAGTTAACTCTTGGCTGATTTACGAGTGTCGCCAACGCCTTAACCAGGTGGGTAAACACAACCAAGTAACCATTCAATTGATCAAAGGACACAGTGATTCTCGAGGCAATGATGCAGCAAACGAACTCGCCAGAAGGGGATCGAGTATGGCTGCTATAGGGCCTGAAACCATTGTGTCGCTCCCCTTCGGATACCTAGCAATCTGGTAGAGAAATGCACCAGAGACCTGCACTATAAACTGGGTAGACCATAGTGAGTGCAGGCATGCAAAGGAGGCCTTCCCGTCTATTGACGGCCGCTTCACGCAACAGGCCCTACGACTGACTAAACCTCAGTAGCGCTACGTGACGGCCGTTACAACTAGCCACGGGACTTAAGTATCTCTCTGTCATAGGAGTTACAGACAGTCCACTCTGCAAAACATGCATGGAGGAGGACAAGGCAGCAGCTCATCTGCTTCTAAGCTGCCCAGTGGTCGCTGGATACAGGGCAAAGAATTTCATAAATCCAGGTACCCTGCGTGAAATTATCAGTAACTCCAAGGCGCTGCTGGTCTTCCTTGAGGAGCTGGGGTGGATCAAATGACACATTTGACACACCCGTTTGCAAGTCCGGACCAAGCCCAAGTCGTCGACGGCGCGTATTGTTCCACGCGCGCCTCAGGGAGATGTCAGCAATTGTAGGGGCCCAGCAGGGTCGAAGCCTACTGGGGCCATGGGTAGTGTGAAAACGAAACCCGGACCCTGGGACGAAGGCAACGAAGGAACAGGAGTGGGTTTTTAGTCAGTAAAAGTCTGACACTATCTCTCGCTCCGCCCAAGAGCGGAAAACCCGTTTGCAAAATACGCGCTTTAGTCGTGGAGTTGCGGATACCAGCCCGAAATACATTACAAATACAATACAACCGTACAGACCCAGCCACGCCTGTGGCCTCTAGGGCCACAGGGAATTTCTGAAATCGAAACCTGCGGTCCTAAATGCAAATGGCAACTGTAAGACACAGGTTTGGTTTTAGTCAGTAAAATTCGGACACACTCGAGTTATTTGATAACTTTCCACCAAAAAAAGTACACATTGCGCTGATAGCACTAAAATTGCATTGGCAAGAGTAAATCACATGTCACAGTATTTTTTATCGAACTCCTCAGAAACAGCTTGAACGATTTTTATGATTATTTTTGTGTGTATTTGGTAGGTCTGAGAATAAGTCGTAAGTTATTTTTTTATGTTTCTACTCAAACCCCTTATTTTTCTTTGATAGTTTATAAGGCAGAACAAAATTTGCCGGGTCGTTACGTTTAACTATTCTTCAGTCAAAATCGTCACTTTGAAAACGTCATTTGGGTCGTAATACGACTAATAGTAACACTTTGTGCAAAAAGCACCAAAGTAAGGTTGTAAAAAAACAAAAATTATTTAAAAAAATGGGCACATGTGGGACTCGAACCCACGACCTTCGCGTTTCAAACGCAATGCTCTAGTCCATCCAGCTGAGCTAATATGCCACTACAAATGGTTTCCAAATTTGCGTTCTCTACCGTCGCCATCAGTGCATCAGCGACAACTGCGCCAAAGTCCTTCGGCTGTAGCTGTGGCCAGACACGGAACTATTAACGTGCGTGCGATTTTAGTTAAACGTTTTGCGTTATGATAAACCCTTCAGAAAGTCAGGGACACGACATTAAAACTATGTTAGATAGATGGCATTGACTTTAGTTGAACTTTCGCGTATTTTTCATAATTTTTTTGTTATAATACTAGACTCACTTTTACTGCAAAATTATTCACTGCTAGGATTTGTATTCCTAATCTTCTTTGTGTTTTTTTTGTTTTAAACAAACACTATGTACTTTCATTGATAGTAAAGTACTAATTATTATAAAATCAAAAGAAAATGAGTATACTTCACATATTTCTATCGATTTACGAGTATATGATGACTATTTTCTGTAACAAAAATGGCGATATCTATCGAGCCCTACGTTTTAACTTAAAAAGCAATAGCATTACAAAGTAATGATAAGAAAAGTTTTAATAATAATTAAAATTAAATCGATTAACAATTCAATTAGAAAAAATACAATCTATATTCTATATATCTATATAATATAAAAGATGTAATATCTATATAATATAAAAGAAGAAACTGACAGACATATTTTGTCTGGGTGTAATTTATCTATAATATGTATGTATTTAGAAATAGTTCATCAGTTGTCCAGTACTCATAACACAAGCTCTGCTTAGTTTGGGACTAGACGGCGTTGTGTGATAGTTGTGGAATATATTATTTATCAACGCACAGCCAAAACTACGAAGGCTAAGAGGGAGAAAATTTTGCACAAGGTTTCTTTTTGTGACATTGACAAGCACTGAGAGAGGATTTTCAAAAATTCACCCCCTAACAGGATGAAACGGGGATTCAAATTTTGACGGGAGAAACCTACATTCACGCAGGCGAAACCACTGACAAATGCTAGTATATGTATATAAAAGAAAGAAACTGACTGACTGACATATCAACATACAGCCGGAACTACTAGAATTAAGAGTATAAATTAATTAAATAAATGAATTAAGTAAATTTGCATAAGGTTTCCTTTTATGATGTAAGTGAGCACTATTAGAGAATTTCCCAAAATTCACTCCTTAAAGGAATGAAACGGGGGTCCAAGGAACTGATATGTTGCCAGTTACTACCCACCATATTTAGCTCCCAACGACGAAAACACACTGTCTGTCTCGGCTTCCGTACACAATATCGCTCATCGCAGCAAAGCTTTCTATTCCTTGGCAGTCAGGTCTATAACCAAGTCAACAAAATATTAAATATTTATTATATGAAAACTGTAAAAAAGCAACTACGAACTGGCTCATTCAGTTAGATTATGCTGAGACGAAAAAAAATATTACCATTTCCAATTAATTAGTGAAATATTTCACATTTACCCATAGATAGTGCCTTCATTTACCTTACACACACACACACACACACATACACACATACGCATACACTCTCGAATAAGTAAATGCTTAGCCCTAGTTCCTTTTCGGATGTTGGAGCGTAAGTACTTATTTTGCACTCACGGACACAACGCCTCCTATTTTAAATTTTGTTTTAGAATTACTCGTATTTTATTTGTATTTATGTTTTCTCCTCTCAACACATAAACTTCATTAATGTCAGTAGTACGTAAGTGCAAATAGAATTGTAATTTTGAAGGTGTGAGCCTGGAGTTTTTTTATCTGGGTACAGGTCCTGTACCCAGTATAGACTCCAGCTCTCACAAAAGATTGACGGTTACAAAATAATTATTAGTTATTATCAAACTTTGTACCTTTATGAGAGAAACAAATATATTATTATTGTTACTTATAAATATTAATATATAAATGTTTGCCACAACCCTGAGACAATTATTCATGGTAGAATCATTTTAAGTTTCCTATACTCGCGCGTTGGTCTGTGCAAACTAAACACTCTTTTGTGTTTATTTTCTTTTATAATATCAATATTGGTCTTTTATACTTTTCGATTAGTGCCAAATTCGATGCTTTGATTACTTAAGGCTGAACTAGTCGTGGGCTCGAACTTGCTGATGGATCAGGCCAAAAATTGCGATGTCTCATCTCATATTGTGTCCGACAGCGATAATATCAAGTATGCGCAGTTAAACGCTAAAATATATGCACATCGTATGGTTTGCATGCACACAAACACCGTTTTGAACTGAAATAAAATTAGGCGGTCCGTAAAATTTGAGAGTAGTGCTTTGGAAAATCGGGTTTTATGAAAAAACCATTGCATAAATTTAATACAAATAAATTGTATAGAACTCTTCGATAATAAAAGTTTGTCGGTACCGACTTAGTTTTTGAGATTTTATACGATTTTTGTTACTTTTTTACACTTAAAGTTGCGTTAAAATCATCAAAAAACAGAAACTTTGTTGGCTCATAACTTTGTAACGGAAATTATTTTTGTTTTTCTGTTTCCGTACAGACAAAATTAAGTATAAGATAAAACTATTTATCATGTTTAACTTTGGGGAGGTATTACTCCAAAGTTTGTATGGAAAAAGTGCATACTAGTGTAATCTTAAGAGCACAATTGCTTTTATGCGTGTAGTACTTATGTTCGTATTTGGTGCTAATCTATATGTCCGGCCTTTGGTGGTGTCAGTCTGGTGCAACGGCACGGTTGAGCCATTGTGGGCCCATTTTTATTTTATATTTTTCTAAATTTATACAATTTTAATTATGTTTTTATGTATTTAACGGTTCTTCAAGTAAATATAATACAGCATTAAAATTTTATTTTATATTTCTAAAAAATAAAACGGATAACGCCCGCAATCGCTCAACCGTGCCGTTTTTCGTTACATTACACAAAACGGCATTATATTTATAAATACCAAATTCATTATGGCGACACTTGAGGGAGGTCTATGTCCAACACTGGACGTCTTTCGGCTAATATTTATTAATTGCAATCCAAACTTTCGGTTTATCAGTGCGAGGGTGAGTACAGGTGTCACAAAATATGGCGTATAAAAAGGATAAATTCGTAAAATATACTACAGTGCCAGTGCCCCTCTTGCCGATTGTACTTTTCTGCATACAATTCACTCTGCAAACTGAGAGTATTGCGAATAAAGCCAGAGTTTCAGCGGCCTGGACGCTGACTAGACGCCTAGGCCGCTGAAACTTTCACAGTATAGTCTAAGTTGGATATTTTCAAAACTGGCATCGTTTGAACGCATTTGAACGTGGTTGTTATGTTGACGTCTAGATTCTAGACCAAAAGTGGTACCGTGTTCGGTATCGTATCCGTATCCGATAGTGGACCGTGCTATTTTGCTATCTCCAACTCCAAGGAGGAAGGCCAAAGAAAAGATAGATGGATGTCGTTAGGAGATATGAAAGAAAGGAAGTCAGTGATAGCTTATCGGTTGATAGAATAGAATGGAAGAAAAAGACGTGTTGCGCGTAACGTTACATGAGTAATATGGGTCACGGGCAGAATGATGATATTTTTTTTATGATATATATATAAAATATTTCAATAAATGCTGGCTTTCTCATCTTTACTAAAAAATATAAAAATAAGATCCATAGTCGACCGCATCGTCGCTTTCCATCAGGTGAGATAGCGGTCAAGCGCGAACCTATCAAGAATAAAAAAAAACAAATATACTATATTATAAATTATACCAAGGCATCAAGATGTTTTTATACGAATTTCCTATTGTAATTAATGTGTTTCGATACTTTATTTAATTATCATTTATTCTAGTTTTTTATTGTACATCACATAAAAAATACAGGACAAATATTTATAAAAGCAAGTGTACAATAGGCGGTCTTATCGCACAGGGCTATCTGTTACAACCAACCTTCGGATGTGCTGTGTCTGCTCTCTGAACCTTTACAACATAAAATATAAATAATGAGCTAGAAAAAGTAGATAAGATGCTGCGGGTGACATCATTTGCTTAATTTGTGTTATTTTGTGTTAAAAAACAGAACATAGTATCTGGGTTTTTACACTACGAGTAGACTGATACTAAACTGATCAATGACAAACGAATACGAACTGATATTTCGGCTTAAACTTACATGTCAGGTTGGCCGAGTGGTCTAAGGCGCCAGATTTAAGCTCTGGTTCTCGAAAGGGAGCATGGGTTCGAACCCCATACCTGACAATTAATAGCAGTCATGACTGACTGCTTCTTTTCATTTTTTTATATATGGTCAACAACTTACACTGGCTTTTAGAAGCTGTTATGAACATCATCATCATAATTTTATGTTTTCTAACACATTATTTTTAATGACCATAAAAAAATATTGGTTACAAATAACAAAATACCCATTTTAATTTAGTACTAATTCCGTGATTTGAGTTTTTCAACATGAATGAAAAATAATAAGAATTATGTTTTTTTTGGAGTTCTACAGAACGATGCTTTCGAGCCGCACAATGTCATTGAACAGAAGTTTCAAAGTGAAACTGCTGTAAAATGCTCCATTAGCCTTTAGGGCAAAGAAAACTTATCTTGGAATTGCACGCTACGCACGCCGCACGCAGCCATAGTGCTACGAGTCGTAGCACTTCGAGCCGTAGCATGTAACCGACTTGAAGTGGGCTTGAATGAAGTCTTTGTTTTATCAAGTTATTTCAAAAACGGATCTTTTTCTTAAAATATTAATGATTTCTGAAGAACAGGGTGTTTCTCAGTTATTTGTGTTCTTAAAATACTCCGTAATATAACCACTTGGAGAAGTTTTTATTTTCTAAACTGACGTATACTTACCATCTACAACACTCACGTGGCCAGTAAAATGTATGCAGAACTATATTTTTCTTTTTTTTCCTTTAATTGAATAATCAAAAAACAAATCTCCTCAAAGATTATGATGAAAAATCTGAAATTGTGGTTATTTTGCTTCTAATCTGTATGTATAAAAGGAGAAACTGACTGAGTGACATATCAACGCGCAGATAAAACTACTAGGACTAGGAGCGTGAAATTTTGCACAAAGCTTCCTTTTATGACGTAGGCGAGCACTAAGAGAGGATTTTCTAATTTACTCCCTACGGGGTTGAAATGGGGGTCCAAAGTTTGAATGGAAAAACCTATTTTCACGCGGGTTAAGCCGCTGGCAGAAGCTTGTCTTCTATTAAAACTTCAAATACCAGCAAAATTGCTCGATGTTATACTTGAAGAATTTTAATATTCAAACGGAGTCTAACTTTGGAATTTAGACTTATTTTAGACTTGTGAATAATGTAATTTTAATGAGAATAGGCTTTTGAAAAAAATACCACCTCGTGGTAGTGATGCGCATTATGTAGACAGCTACATGACGAGCAAGTTCCGAAACTGTACGCTAGATAGTTCATTTTCATTCCTCGTCATCAGACTCTTTATGTAGATAGATGGCACCACAAGAAAAAATGATTGTAACACTTCCATTGTTCCAAAACAATTTTATTCTTAATTATATGTAACTTAGTAGCATATAAATTTTCAAATTCAGTTTAGTTTATTCAGCTAGACTTATTTTTTAAGGTACCAGGCTGTATTTCATGAACCGTAATAGCTAAATTATTTTTTGTTTGGATTCTAAGTCTTTTAAGCCATGTCTTCATATTAATGGTTCATTAGCTTACTATTAGAACATGGATGTACAAATTCTAATCTTTTAGTAGTATTTGGCAGCAATTGTATATGTGTGTGTCATACATTTTCGGAATCAGGACTTTTTTCTAATTTCGAATATGTTTGATTATATTATGCTATTTAACTCAATTTCGAAAATAAATGTTAGTTGAGCCCTTTTTAATAACGACGACGGCAGTATATTTTTTCTTAATTATGTGTAACTTAGTAGTATTCAATATGTGGATTTAGTTTATTCAACTAGACTTAATTTTAATACCGGCTAAACCATGAAGTAAATGAAAAAAACTTTTTACATCTTTGAGATAGGCAAAGAAAGAAAGAAAAACATTTTTTTGCGGGAATTTACTCAATCTTAGGATTGGCTTACAAATTATAAAAAAATTGTAGGGAAAATATGCGCCACATTCGTGCAACGTGGCCGAACGCTCCGCATAATGCAGTGATCACACATATATTGCGATGTGTCCACAGCACTAGTTTTCAACATCGACACAAAGACGTCGGTACGGTGTAGCGTGTTAATAGATTTGAGTAAAACTGTGAAATATATATACATATTTTTTTAATAAAGACCCGAAAGAAAAAAAAAAAAAAATAAATAAAAAGGAAATGTGATTACATTTCTATAAAGTGGTAACATTTCAAAGCACGTGGTTTATTCATCAATACGCCTGCGTGAAGTTGTACGAGTGTTCCGATTACGATGCGAAGTACTAGGAGTCCATAAAGCTAAACCCGATTGAAGTTCGGCTGCCGAGACACAACTACCTCTAGATCGCTATACCAAACTGTATGCTCGGTAGTTGGCTGTAAGGACTACTATTGCGTGCATTCAATTGGCACTTTGAATATTGTTTTTTGAGGTTGTTGTATTCGAATGCGGTTTGGAAAGCAACTTTTGCAGATTTTTATTCTATTATGACATGAATATAATGAAAATACTATTGAAAAGGGTTGGTAATAAAATACTTGATCTAAACTAACAATTTTTTTTTTAGAAATGTCGATCTTTAGGACTGTACTTTGAATTTGAACATCGCGCTGCGTTGTAATATTTACTCTTATATGATACCCGGCGTGTGGTAGTACGCTAAAAGAAGAAATATATTTTATTATTTATTGAATATAGTGCTTATCTCAAAATTACATTTACCTTTGACAAAATGGTTTATTTATATAGGTCTAATTTCAAGAAAGAGGTCATTTTACGGCGAACGACTTTCGCGCCATCTGAAACGTTGCTATGGAAACCGCTTCGGCGTGCCACGTGCCATGTGCTTGAGAAGCAGTATTGATCCCTCCAGACTTTACAATATTTGAAGTACTAGGTTTTCATGTAATACTAAGAGGTTCTAAGAAATGTGGTTTTTAAAGTCGTAAAAGTATTCGCACCTTTTAAGATTCTTATCTGATTGTCATCGTCCTTCCAAGTGATTTAGGTAAAGTTTATATTTAGTGTTAAGCCGTGATGACTCATGAGACTGGGAATGCAAAACTAAGATATATCAATGATTATTTATTAAAATTGTATATATGGCACCTCTTACATATAACTCATTACTTAGCTGGATAACTGAATTGCCTTACAGTAAATTTCGTGTGGTTTTAAAAAAATGGTGAATATCGCATAGCTTATATTCAATAGGTGAATTTCTAAATTTAAAAACATGTCAGTCCTTTCACTTCAGGAATGCTTTGTAGTCTAGTTATCTAAGTTTTAAAGTTTCCATTTAATTATATTATTATAAAACTATTTTAATGTGTGTTCAAAATATAGATTAAAAAATAAGGTTTCGATTTGTTTATTAGGTGTTTTGTTTTCAAAGTCGACGACCTTTAGAACTTTAGTACCATAAAAATTTTCGATAATGGTGTGTTGACAAATATCTCTGTATGTTACTATGTACATAACAAATATTTGCATGCTAATACTTAGCAAAACATGTTTGCTCTTAATTGTTCTCCTTTACCATCTTGTATACCGTGTTTTCAGCAAATAAATATATTATTATTATTATATATTCCAAAGCATTTTAGATAAAAAAATGTAATTAACGAAAACATTAGGCTTGGAAAGTAAATCTGCTTTGCTCCAAATTTTATCCGTTCACTGTCAGAGGCCTACAAAATGTCAAAACATACCTCTCTCCTGGACTCGAGTTGCCATGGCCAACCTGGAAAGCTCTAATCAGAATCCTCACCCAAGTTGGGCGCAGCAATGACAATTTCCACAAATACCCCCATTTTCTCGTCTAGTCTCTCTCTCGGACAGTTCCGATCTTCAGTGTTTGTACGGCGTCTCTCCGTAGACTATGCCTATGTATCACGTGCCCTGTTACCTGTTCACGTAGGGACCTAATCAATCAACAGCATCAGCGGACGGCATTGCCGTGGCCGAATACTGGACTAGGCAAGGAATTTTACTAGTTTAGCCATCGATACGCTAAGAAGAAGAATGAATGACATTTAATATTAAACTAACTCGACAGACCTATCAACCATGAAATATCAAACTCGCGAACATTAGTCACCGTAGTTTTCTGAAAATTTCTAATGTTTTGCGCAACTTACATAGATTTTTCATTCAACCTTCAACCTTCTCCTGACAACAAAACAAGAATTAGCGATATTGGCCCAACAGTTCAAGCTTGATTACGTGAACAAGGGAACTAGGGATCCTCGCTTGGGCAGAGCATCGCCATGACCTCGTGGGGGTGATCGGCGGCAATGATCTCTCGCGCCGGGCCTTAGTACAGGCTATGGGCCGGAGCGAGGAGGAGAGGCAGGTGGTCACAGTATTTCCTTTGATCTTTGTTTGGAAAAAAACGGACCAAATGAAAATTTGGTCAGTTTCCGGTCACATTTAAAATTAATACATACACTTACAATAATTTTAAATGTGAATTGGACGATCGCTTGCTCAAGTTACTCTTCCCATCTGTATGGGACGCCTCAGTATCCGCAAATTACCAGTATTAGTTTACCGGCATTCGTATCTTCGGTCTATGGCACTAATAAATTAATCAGGAACATTTAACTTCAACAACAAAAGGTATTTAAACCTTTTGATGTGCCGTGCTTCACCGAGGCTATGGATGCCTGGAGACTTGCTTGCCCGAACACAAATCCACCCGACAACCTTTCTTCCCAGAGACGGTGGGATGAGCCGCTCTGTAAAGTAGTTCAGGAAAACCCTAATCTTGACATCTGCTACTACTGCAGAGCGTGCGCGTCTGCTGGCTGTACGAAATTAGGAGTCGAGCCTCTGGCTTCACGCACTACCGTCGTCGAACATAGGCACCTAGTTTGACGATACAACTTTCCGCCTAGCTGTTTCCCTACGCCTAGGCGTTCCTTGCTGTTCTCCTCATCGCTGCCACTATGGTGAAATTGTTAACGGCCTCGCTCACCACTGCCTGTCATGCAGTCAAAGCGCGGGATGCATAGGGCGGCACGTGAATTTTATAAAATTATATTATATTAATATTATTTAATATTTATGTTTTTTTTCTATCTAGGTATTTTTAATTAATAGTTTTTTCATCATTAACAAAATATAAAATGTAATTATAAACAAATACATACATCTACTCAAGGAGCTCGTGGCTAAGTTTTATCTGCCACTTGAACAGGAAAAGGTTGGTTAGGTAGGCAAGGCTTAACTGACCTCGGGGCATTATATTTCTATTATATTCTTAATAATTACTGTTCTCAAAAAAATAAAGTGATATAGCTAGTAGTTAGGGAAAACGTTGGAAAAAAATGTGTTCAGCGTACCAGCTGCAAAATTCATGTGTTAAAAAAAATAACAATTTCGGAATTCGTTGTTAAATAACAAGGAAACCATTACCAGAAACACCGACTTCCGAAATTAAAGTTATTTTGATCGTTTTAGTGTTTTGTTTTTTGTAACGAAGTCTGTTATTTTATTTTGTAATATTTTTTATATATCACTCTTTTTAGTTGGGATACACATATAGCCAGATGTTAAAAAAAAAACAACCAAATTGAGAACGTTCTCTCTTTTTTTAAATCGGTTAAAAAAGAAAAAGAAAAACAAGGCAATAGAAAAATTCATGTCGCATAAATGTTCGCCTCTTAAACAATAGATATTCTGTTTCTACACATACAGGTTTAAGGCTGTTTTTTAACTTTATCCACGGAATAGTGAAATAGTGAAGTTACATTTCTTAACACTGACTACATATCTTTGGAAAAAAAATAGTCCGTCATGGACTGCCATAAAGGGCTATTTTTTTCCAAAGTATGCATATACTGAAGCATACAGGTTTATCTCAAAGCAATATAAGTCCGTTTTTATGGGACTGTCAAAAATTATTTTAAACTAAACTCTTTTTCGTAGAGTTTTTAGACTGACATCGACGTTTTTTTTTTTTTTTTTTTTTTTTTTTTTTTTTTTTTTTTTTTTGTGTGTGGCCTCTCGCAGGTCAACCTAGGAGGTTGTCGGCTGCTTAACCGGACTTGCCTGTGGCGGCCTCAATTCGAGAATCAAAGCCTCCAGCCAGGGCTTATTTAACTAAACTTAAAAACTAAGCGACTACACGCAAAAGGGCACCCCCTGTGGGGTACGGACCTCGGCTTAGGGCGTCGCTGGGGGGGGACAGCAAGGGACGGGCTGGATCGAACAAAGATTTTATTATTATTAACGGGGAATTTTAAAACTACGGCTCAGTGACGCGGGCTGGCTCGAGCAAGGGACGGGGAGGACGTTTACGGGAGTGTCGCGGCGGGCCTCGGCGGCGAGGACGGAAGGACGGCGGTCTGTATTGTCTTCGAACTGTACTTGTTTCCTTACGGCTCTCTTGGAGCAGGGTAGTGGGGTCATCGGGGGTGACGAGAGTATGCCTAGGACGGCGAACCTTAGAGATGCGGGAGGGTTCGTATCGGGCTGCCGATACTATGAGGGGGTTGCGGTGTTTCACAGCAGTATCGAAGAAACGCTTGCAAAGGCGTTTCATGAACTGCTGGATGGTGGGGATTTTGAGATCTAGATGTAGATTCTCATTTCGGACATAATAAGGGGCACCGAGAATTTTACGGAGGGTCCTATTTTGCAGGGTCTGCATCCTATGGAGGAAGCGGGGCTTGGCGTGTGCGAAGATTGCACATGCATACGTCATGATCGGGCGGATTACTGCAGTATAGAGGCGCAGCTTGCACTTAAGTGACAGTTTGCTGCGGGCAGTCATGAGATAATGGAGCCTACCTTGAGCGAAAGCGGCTCGCGAGCGAGCCTGCTTTATGTGCTCGGCGAAGGACAAGTGCTGATCGAGGATCACTCCGAGGTACTTGGCTTGCTTCTCCCAGGGGATCGGCTTACCGTACATGGTGATCGGAGGGGGAGGGGGGACGGACTTCCGCTGTTTCGAGTAGAGAACAGCTTGACTCTTATCAGGGTTAACCTCGATCCTCCATTTCCGGAACCATTTGCCCAAAATGTTTGCGGAGGTTTGGAGATTGCGAGCGATAACTCTGGGGTCACGACCGGTGTAGTAAATTGCCGTGTCGTCGGCGAATAGAGCCAACTGGGCCTTTTTACTTTTGGGAATGTCGCTGGTGAACAGCGTGAAAGCTAGGGGGGACACTACCGAGCCTTGAGGGACTCCAGCTCGAATGGGGTGGGGGGAGGAGAGGGCTCCCTCGATTCGATAGCGGAAGGTGCGATTCGACAGAAAGTCTCGCATGATGAGCACGAGACGGTCTGGCACACCGAGTTGATATAGCTTATATAATAAGCCATTGTGCCAGACCTTGTCGAATGCTTTCGCTATATCGAAATACAAGACACCCGTCATCGCATTACGCTGGAAGCCAGCGCTTAGGTGCTCTACGATGCGGTGGACTTGGTGGACGCATGAGTGTTCGGTACGGAACCCGAACTGCTCATCAGGAATGAGACCCTTGGATTCGGCAAAATCTTTGAGTCGCTTATAAATAAGCCTCTCGTAGATCTTACCGAGAACATTGAGGAGACTGATGGGGCGGTAACTGGTGGGGTCAGACTTGGGCTTGCCTGGTTTGGGGATACCGATAACGGTGGCCTGTTTCCACGCTTGGGGGAAGATATTATTGCTTAATGCGCCATTGAAGATAGCGGTCATTAGCATTATAAGTTGGGGGGGGAAGAGTTTGAACACTCTGTTCGTGATACCGTCGGCGCCGGGGGCTTTCCTTGGTTGAAGTTTTTTAATGATATCCTCCACCTCGTCGGGAGTGACGGGGGCCAGAGGGTTATCAGGGTCTTCAACGGGAGGGAGGGAGGCTCTACGTTCGACTTCAGCGTCCACCATGTCGATGTGGGCTTGGTCTACTAGTTGAGAGCTAGGCGAGCATTGGGCTTCGAGGCTGTCGGCTAGGCATTCCGCTTTTTCAGAGTTGTCGAAAGCGACACTCTTATCAGGGCGGGTGAGCGGAGGCATAGAGGACTCTTCAGTGGAACGTAATTTCCTCTGAAGTTGCCAGAAGGCGAGATGGGTAGGCTCGAGTTCGCTGAGCGTCTTGTCCCAGCGGGCGGAACGCAGCTCGGTCATGCGTTTCTTTACAGCACGCTGTAATCCACGCATGTGAGCCTTGTTAGCGTCGCAAGGAAAAGCGCTGTATGCACGGACGGCTGCGTTCTTCTCGGTCATCAGAGCCCGTACATCGTCCGGGATTTTCCAGCGAAGGTCCTCCTTCGCAGGAATCTCCCTTGAACATTCGTTCAGGACGGATTGTACGTGGTCTGTGAGCGAGTCGATTGCCACCGTCGTGTCAGCGACTGAGACTATGTGGTCAGGGATAGAATCCAATTGAGGTGACGTGGTAGATTTCAGTCTTTCGCTTACTTTCTTCCAGTCAGTGATCAATTGGGAAGCGGGGGGCTGGCCCGGGTCGAGATTGCCCGAGCGGGAGCCTAGGTGCATAATCACGGGTCGGTGATCGGAGTTAAGCTCGTGTATTGCTTCTATAGATTGCAACCGGAGGTTGACATTCTTAAGGAGCGCTACATCGAGGACGTCGGGGCTATGGTTGGGATCATGGGGGAAGTGAGTGTGACACATCGGGGCGATGATGTCAAAGTTAAGGGATGCACCAAGGTTGAACACGACCTTTCCCCTAGGGTTGGTCGTACTACTGTTCCAGGCGGGGTGTTTAGCATTGAGATCGCCCGCTATGATAACGGAGTCACTCAAGCCAAAGAGGGCAGTGAGGTCGCTAGTGAGCGCGATGGACTCGTCTGGCATACGAGACGAGGAAGTCGGAGGGGGATAGTAGGCAGAGACGACAGTGATCGGTTGATGACCAGTCATGCCTACTCGGCAGGCCGAGTATTCTAAGAAAGATCGGGGCGCGGGAGGAGCTAGAGGGATACAGTACAGTTCCTTTCTATAATAGATAAGGGTGCCACCACCGTGACAGCGAGATCTATCGTTGCGAACTAGACGATAGTTGGCAATTCTAGGATCTTTACGGTGGGGTTTGAGGAATGTTTCCTGGATGAGGAGAAGGTCTAACTGATGGTCGCGGAGGAACGTGGCGATCTCATCTCTCTGATTGATAATGCCGTTGGCATTGAAGAAGCCTAACTTTAGGGATCGCGGTTTGGTACAACAAATTTTTTGTTGTCTATCCATTTAGGGGTACGGCAGGTAATTTGTCGAGTTCGACTGCGACCGACTCGTACTTAGTGAATAGCGCAGCGCGCTTGGCTAAGTCGAGTTGGCCAGTGACTTCCGCTAGGGTTAGCTCGTCAGCTAAGTCCCTAGCGTCCTGCGTCATAAAGATGCGATAGTTGTCCAGGATAATCTGGCCAACTGATCTGCGTGGGAACGCAGCTGAAACTTGGGGCGCGTTTCGGGGAGGTTTGGCGGCCACGGGGGCCACAGAAGCCGGGGGAGGCGCTGGGATGGGCTTAGCCATTAGCGCTGGAATTGGCTGGGAAGCCACCAAAGCCGGGAAGGCTTTCTGATGGTTCAGCTGATTCCAGGGGGATGGTCTCTGGGGTGCGAGACGTTCGGGGGGCTGGGAAGAGGGGACTTTCCCGGAGGGTGCTTCCCTCTGCTGGCGAGCGGCAGCACGCTTTGCCAGCTTGGGAGGGATTTTGGGGGCTTTGGGGCAGCCCCGGTAGTTAGCCGGGTGCCCGGCTTGGCCGCACAGCACACAGCTGGGAGGCTCTGTGCAAAGAGTCCGATCCTTGGGACGGGGGCAGTCAGAAGTGCCGTGCTCACCCAGACACTTAACGCATCTGGGTGTAGCGTAGCAGTTCTTCTGAGAGTGACCGTATAGTTGGCAGCGGTGACACTGCCCAACTATTGTGGGTCTGTAGGGCTTCTCGATGGAGATGCCGGAGAGGGAACAGATCGACTTGATCTTGAAGATGGGGTGGTGCCCGTCGGTCGGGTCGCACACGACAAGGATCATGTCGTATACTTCGCTACCTCTCGCCTTGTGAAGGCGATGGACAGCGGAAACGGGGATATTTTGGGCCAGGAGGTCGGCCTTAATGTCCTCGGCGGGGATTTCCTTCGGGACGCGTCTAATGACCACTCGGGTCGGCGTGTCCTCAGGGAGGGAGTAGGTGTGAAAGGAGATTTTCCTTTCACGAAGGACTTTGGTAAGTTCCCGATAGTCAGTTGACGTCGGGACTTGGACTTTTATGCCTTGTTGGCAGGAGCGGGCGTTTGTATAGTTGATCTTGCGATCACTACACATTTTGGACACGTCGGTCCATTTACCCTTGTCCTGGATGTACAAGGGCGGAGGGGGGCGCTGCTTCTTCGTCTGAGTGACAGAAGCGGAAACGGAGGGGGAACAACTAGCCTGCGAGGCGGGGGCGGGCTGGGCAACAGGGGCGGGCTGGATAGCGGGGGCGGGAGAAGACGCAACGGTCTTCTTAGCTTTAGTGGCCTGAGCGGCCTTCCTGGCTTTCCTCTTGCCCCCTAGGACGACTTGAAAGTCGTCCTCGGAGGAGGAGGATTCAGGGGACTGTTCATAGTCCGAAGAAGATGCTTGCGACGCTGAGTCGCTGGCGGGGACGGAGGTGTCCATTGCCTCATTGGCGAAGTGGGCTACCAATAGGGGAGGCATATCCGGGGGAGGGCGGGGGCAGGGGGTCGGACCGGAGTCCGGAAATGACAATACGTCACTGAAGTCAGTGACGCTTGATGGGACGGTGGGGGGGGGGGGGGCTCTAATTGAAGCGATTTTCTCGCCATACTTGGCGAGGAAATCGGGGTCCTTGAATAGGACCTCTTTGACGAACGCTAATATGATAGCGTCCGTCATGGTTAAAAGGGGGCTTGGGATTAGGTCACATGGGTTGGAAAAACCTCATGCGCAAAACTCCTAGCGGTCCCTACGTCCCCGGGTGGACGGGCCCGGGGGTGTGTGACCCTCCCAGCAAGGGTTGTGTACACTGGGAGGTGAGTACCTAATGGTGTGCCCTAAGCTTGTAAACCGATCGCCAGTCTTATTGTGCGATCGGGCCCTACCAGGGTCTGGTGCGAAGGGATAGACACCCCAACCGACACCAGGTGTGTAGCTGAAAGAGAACTCGGAGTATTAGATTTGACTAGGAGCTCCCCCAAGGCCAAAATCTAGCTCCCGACTCCAAATGACTGCCTAGCCCTGAAGGGGTTCGGCGGGTGTATTGGGGCAACACCCCCTTGGTTTTGTTGGCACCGTGAGGTTTCCCACCAAGGACCACGAAACTGTGGCTTTTCCCTGAAGGGGCACAACGTTATTCGACTATTTCCCGTTAAGGAAACGTATATCCTCCACTGCCTTGAGAAAGGCGGCTTCGGATCGCTGGTGCGGTCGGGGACCACTGATGACGTCACGGGGTGACGTAACGACACGGAGCACGGAGCGGGCGCGGAGCACAGAGCGGCACGACCGTTCGGGGCGAGCGTCGAGCGGAGAGTGATGAGACATCGACGTTCAGGACGCGAGAGTATATATACAACTCGGCGTAACGAAACCATAGCGCGCTTTTAAATCGATGAGGGCCATCTATCGAGGACGTTGGTACTAATTTTCTTGCGTTGGCCGAAATTAAGTGTATGAAACATACGAAGAAAGAAAAGAAGATTTGGTAAACAAAAAAAGAAAAATTAAAGTCAGTACATAACATAATTTTGTTTCTAAATTTCTATAGCAAATTATGCAAAACAATTTAGTCAACTAAGTTTAGTCTAAAAAAAGCTATTAAAGTTTTTGTTAAATAAACAGAACTATAGACTTCTAAATACCCTATTTATTAGCAATATAGTTATTTAATAGCATTTAGTTGAAAGGTAACAGTTTGCGTCATGACATAGGTGAACATATTTGAAACTAAATAATTCCAAGGTCACGCTTTCGCTTACCCCTTTCATAATAACCTGGCGAGTTAACAAAATCAGGGTGAATAAATATAGAGTCGACGTTATTTTAAAAATCGAGAATATAAAATTTTAAAGTCATTGAAATTGTCCGCAAGAGTTTCCTTGTGTGATTGCATCGGAAATGAAGATATCCGCAGAAGAGAACCAAGTTCGCCGACATAACCCGAAGAATCGCCAAAGTTAAGTGGTAGTGAGCAGGGCACGTTGCTCGTAGAACGGATGGTCGATGGAGCCGAAAGGTTTTCGAGTGGTGACCGCGCCAGATGACTTGATGAGGATCGCGGGAATCCTATTTATGCGAGACCCACAGAACCAGTTGTTATAGCGACGCTTGGGGAAGGATTATGTCCAACAGTGGACGTTTTTCGTCTGAAATGATGACGATGATGATGAAAGTGTTTGTTTGAAGCTGGCCTCTGGATCTTTGGAAGTACAGTTTTACTGTAAAAAATTCTATGACAGATAGACAGCTACACTATTACTGAAGGTCTAATGCGGAACGATGCACGCCGTCTTTGGCATAGGTCACGGCGGTGATCCCATGGTTCAGTTTGTCACTGTCAATGTTTTAAAAAATCCTTACAGACTTTTCCCAAAAACTACAGGTACGATTTTTCAACTTGAAAGCTAACTTACACTTTATGTTCTACACATTGGAAGATATTTGTGATGTTGTGAGCTTATATGCTTCCCTGGTAAAATAAACCATTGCGTGACAGCTTTGAAGGTACAGTGGCAGCACGACATGCATTGAGCTTGATGCTACACGATAGTGAATGCTATTGGCGATCGAGGCGCTTTCGAATACATTATCATTTTCCTTGACCTCCACAGAATTGGATTAGACTATACCAGATACTGCAGCTGATAGGATAATGGAGCTCTCCTCATTGTTGAGTGAATTACAATTATTTCATTTCTTTGACGAGTATGACATTAAAATGCTGCTAATTTCTCTGTCGCCACTGGTCGTAAACACTATCATTTATTTTTAATCAACTGTTGGAAGCCATGAGCTGCTTGTTCAGCATATAAAAAGGATGCTGGAAAGTGGACAGGGACTATTACAAAAAAAAAACTTTTTACAATATTTATGCATATTATATGAAGTAAGTTATTGATATAACTTTTGACTGACAGGCATTATATACTTATAGTATATTTTTAAAAAGGAGATTACGAATAAAAGTATCAAATATTTTGCAAGATTTAGTGATCATGATAAATCATCAGGGTAATTGCAAAACACACATACACAGATAAATACTAACACAAACATTTACACTATGCAAATGGATTATTATAAATACTTAGTCAATAATAGTGAAAAATTGCCATCAACTATTACTACAACAACATTATGAGCAGTTATTACAACAACAACAACATTTTTTTGTTTATTAATTACATTATAACACCTTATGCATCGTTTGTTAATGTTATGTGTTCAATATGAGGCTGATAGGAGTAAGTTGTTCAGGGTTTTGAAGTTGAATAAGAACAATATGCTTAGGTACATTCCATCAAATATTAAGTAAGCCGACTTCCGATGATGCGAGAAAATTGTTCGACTTTATGGCCCTGATCCATTGATCTCGTGTAATAATCGTCTTAGAGTACGATGGGACTGACATACGCTGTGCATTCTAAAAGTCCCCAACTTTATTTAGAAATAAAAAAGAAATTACCTATAACACCTTTACAGACTAGTCCGAGGCGATGTTATAACTAACACTTAATATAATATGTACCTAGTTATGATATTATTAACTTAATTAGGATGTAAAGTCCAGACCTTTCTCATACAATATATTTCATTTTCTTTTCTTTTTTTCAGTTATCATTTTCAACTTTAAATATCAAGTTTAATAATGAATTTTTACAACACGAGTTTATTAAATCGACGACAATATCTTACTGAATAGGTACGTTACTGTCCAACATTTTGTATTTATCCACTAAGATAACAAGTAATTCGGATACAGTAGGAATCATCTTTTTTAATATTAATAATCGCTAAATATTGCAAGTTTATCTGGTTTTACAGAATCATTTGCTAACGTAGTTAAATAGAAAACTTGTGTAAAAACAGATGTTCAGACAAATTCGATTCGAGGGTCAGCTTAACACAAAATAGTCGAGTGAAGGTTAGGCAGATTTAATATTACACCATCGCCCTAGTCCTTAAAATATTCGCTCAGTCCTTAACTAGCTAAATATTAGAAACCTGTCATATATCCTAATAAGTATTCTATTAACAAAGTATAATCAATTTTTTATAACTTTTCAGTTTATGGTAAACTTAACTTTAACAAAATTAATTACCCTATTTTTTAGTTAATTTTTTTTACCCGTATACAATCTTGGCTCGAAATTCTCGAGTTGAGTATTTTTCCGTCATCATAATATAAAAGTTAATGTTATTAAATGAAACAGAGTCAAAATGGAGTAGAATGAAGAAAAAAAAATTACGATTGTGGTTAATTAGGATTATAGAGGCCCAAATCTAAACATGAATTGATAAATAATTTAAAAAAAAATAGCTAATATACGACGGTAACAAAGCATTAAGTAAATAGAACTTATGACTGAAAGACTTATGAATATAAAGTTCATCAAATTCTCGTACGTAGATAATAATGTATGATCCAAACATACAGATCATGATAATCAAAATCTAATTTGACTACAACATACAGTAAATAACGAATTGAATGTATTTTGATAAAGTAATTGATCAAATAAATGCACAAAATGGATAGGTACAGAAGTCGCGCGCTCGAGTAACGCACATATAAACACGATGTCTCGGCTCAATTCAGCTCAATGTGAGCTCGAGTGCTATCCGTTTGGGACATGCGTCTGTGAACTTTTTTGTGGCAAACTGGACCAACAAAAAAACCTTATTCTAACTGTTCAGTGGACGGTTGTTTTAATTCAACAATACACAGTGAATTGACGTTTTCGAGTACATACATAAGATTGAGTTCTGTACCTATCTATTTTGTGGCAAATAAGTACCCGTACTTTGCCATATCATGGCATACACGTAGCAGGTAACTAGTTTCTACTTTGACAATTCAAAAGGGGCCCGTAAAGTGCGTATTTAGATTGAAATGAAAAGAACAAATATATTGGGTTTGAATAAGTTAAACTAAGTAGCAAGAGTTAATTTGGTCCGTAGAAAGGTGATAATCTATCATAAATGTCAATAAAGGCGTGAGAAGCATCGGAAGGTATAAGCATACCTCCCGATGCCAGTCGTTTTATGTAAAAACAAATTTTCAGACAAATTTGATTAGAGGATAGCCTGCCACAAAATAATCGAGAAAAGGTTAGGCAGATTTATTACACCATCGCCTCACTCGTTGCCTCGTTGGCATAATAAAAATATTCGTCTTGAAAAGCATAGCTAAATATTACAGTCTTGATACGCTGAGTACCATCGAATAATAAGATGGCATACACATATTCCACTCACATGCTAATTTACACTTCACGCTTTGCGTGTGAATAATTGGTTACGACTGATAAGACTGGAGACAGCCCCAAACATATTTTTGACAAAAGACTGGGCAAATGATGATCCTATGTCTAGTTGCAACTAAAACATTGTGACGATTCCAGATCCGGTTCCATCTCCATCTGTAATAAGAAAAAATTCATGTTATTTCAAATCAAATCATTGCAGTTTATTTTTGACTATGTCTATATTAAAATCCACGTCCCTTCATGCTCGAATTTGATGTTTCTACAGTGTTTGTAAACATATGAAAAGGACTTCAAGCCAATGGTGTTCTTCTTCTTCTTCTTTTCGTGCCGATGTACTCTAACTAAATTGTATCTGACCAGTATTTGGCAACCTCTACGGTTCTGTTATTGGCCTCGTATAGATCCTGAAAACAGCCAATGGTCAAGCCAACACGACTTGATCAAAATGTAATTATTTCATTGTCACCCAAGAGATTGTAATAAAATACACGATGAGGCATTGTTCAAGGTTCAAAGGTCTCAATTATGGAACAGTTATGCCAATTGGCCTGTTGGTCTAGTGGTTAGTGGCCCTGACTGCTATGCTGGAGGTCGTGGGTTCAATTCCCACCCAGGACAAATATTTGTGTGATGAGCAGGATCATTTGTTCTGTGTCTGGGTGTAATTTATTTTATAATATGTATGTATATAGAAATATTTATGTATGTTTATCAGTTGTCTAGTACTCATAATACAAGCTCTGCTTAACTTGAGACTAGACGGCATTGTGTGATAGTTGTGGAATATTATTATTATTATTATGAATTTATAGGTAACTAGGTAGTAAATACCTAAAAGAAGTTTCGTTGGTGCCAGTACCTGTTAATGAAAATAGTTGGTAATAATATAGCATAAGCATAATCAATCTTATAATATTTCCGTTGCTGGGACTCAGGCTTCCTATCTAGGAATGAGAATGGGCCGTAATCCATCCCGCGGGCCCAGTTCGGTTTAGTAATAATATGATAAACGAGATATTTGTAGAAGTTCGAGATAGTATAGGAATTGACCTGTAGTTTTTTATATTGCTAAATTCAACTTTTTTGCTGAAGTCGCAAATTTCACAGGCACGATTCGAATTTAGTCGAGCCGAGAGAATTCATTTGTCTGGAAATATACCAACTTTATAGATAAAAATGTATCAGTGGTGCGTAAAAGCTAGTGGATTGGAAACTGGATCGGCACCCTTGGATGTAACTATTCGTTTGCCGTCCTTACACACACTTGTGTCGCTGAGACCACATCGTAAGATGAATAGCGAATTATGTGACATCTGTTTATATATTTACATAATAAACATCTAATTTGAAGAGCACTCGCTTGAAATGATAGAAACCCTGGGAACATGTGACATGTCTATTGTTTTAGCAAATTCAGAGAATGGTAACTAAACATTCGAGCTTTTAACTTTTGTTATATGTGCTATGACTTCTTGTGATGTAAAATAGGTAAAAGGTTTAATTTTTGTTATCTTTATAGCCATTTTAATGGGAATGGGAATCATCTAATGACAAATCCCGCTCTCGGGCGGGGCGGGAGATAGTGTCAGACGTTTACTGACTAAAACCCACTCCTGCTCCTTCGTTAGCTTCGACCCAGGGCCTCGGGTTTCGGGCTTCGACCCTGCAGGGCTTCTACGATTTGCTGACATCTCCCTAAAGCGCGCGTGGAACAATACGCGCCGTCGACGCCTTTGGCTCGGTCCGGACGGTTACCGGACGGTTAGACGGCGGGCTACCCATTGCTCGAATACCCATCGGCCGGAAATCGGGATCGGAATCCCGGCGGCGGTTGGGGCGTGAGGACCGTTGCCCCACGCGATCGGCTGCCTCCATTGCTAGCATTACTGCTTCGCAGAAGGTGGCGACTGCCTGCCATTCTTTCTCGCTCCAGACCGTGGCCTGTACCAAGGCCCGGCGCGTGAGATCGCTGCCGCCGATCGCCCCCATGAGGACACGGCGTTGCTCTTCCCAAGCGAGACACACCTCCGCTGTATGCTCCACCGTGTCCTCCGGGCGGTCCACATAGTAGTGACACCCGGGCGTCGCTTCCCCACGAATCCGGTGCAGGAACTTCCCGAACTTACCGTGTTCGGTGAGAACTTGCGTCATGCGGAAGGTGAGGACGCCGTGGAAAGACTTCTTTCCAACCACGCCTCAAAGAGGTAAGCCCTTACTACCATTGTGACGTGCCCAGCACTGGGTCGCGACATGATCCCGCCAGATGTTTTTACACCATTCTGCGGCTTGTCGCGGTAGCGTAGTTTCGCCTCGGTGTTGCATCTCCATGCGCAGATTGTGCATGCGTGCGAGGACTGTTGCCTCCAGATCCCATGGTGGCTGGCCAGCAAGGAGGCTCGCCGCTTCGTGGGAAAATGCTTGCTGTTGTGTGTATATTATGCAACTATAGTGATTATCAAATTATTATAAAAACAAATCTGATGTCATTGCCAGATTGCGAAAACACCAAATTTGAAGCGACTTGCGCAAACCAGTGAAACGATGCAATAATATTGGTAAGACCTACCATTATATAGGGAGGAGGGAGAGAGCCGTGGCAGGATATTTCCAGTTATCATAGGTGCTAGCTGAGAGCAGTGCTAGCAGAGCGGTAACGGCCCCGACTTACGAATCGTAGGACTCGGGTTCAAACCCAGCTAGGCGCATTGCTTTGTGTAATTTATTTCATCACCACTGCTCTCAAAACGGTGAAGGGAAACATCGCGAGGAAACCGGCATGTCCTAGAACCAAAAATTTTAAGACATGAGACATCCACCGACCCGCACTAGGCCCGCGTGGTGGATTACGGCCCATTCCCTCTCCTAGAGAGAGGAAGCCTGAGTCCCAGCAGTGGGAACGTCAAAAAGGCTGATTATGCATATAGGTGCTAATGATTTCTGTGCCTCGGTGGGTACCTGGGTCACATAGGCAGGGAGTTGACGCCTTTAGCCACAATTGTTCTAATCGCCTCGATGGAAGGTCAGGGGACTTAACATGGTGTGTTAAATCGTCAGTCGTTCGAGCGAAAAAGAAGGATAGAGGTATTTAGGGAGCTATACACCCTAAATACAACTATCCCTTTTTCTCGGTAGAAAGACTGACGTTTTAGCTCGTCATTCTTTCACTAATACTTTGATAAAATGGTCGTCGTTGTAGTCAGGCTGTTGCTTATGGTCGTTGTCAAGTGAGGAAGAGTATTGTTCACTAAGAGGATCTGCCCGATACTTCCAGAGCCCTGGCTAATGTTTTTAGTGTAGGAACTACATGTAGTTTTAGCCAATAAGAGTCTCACCGACCTTTTAAAGAAAGAAAACATTACCAACTATTTATTATATTAGTTGATTTTGGAGATACGAGTATTTTTGTGATAATAATAGTAGATACTTACCAAAGGAAATGCTGTCGCTGCTGGATTATTTGTGTTAAGGGCAGTTCGTAGAAGAATAAGCACTACAAAGCTAAAGTTGAAATTGAGTTTAGCTTATTGATACTAGTTGAAGCGATTGATTATTAATTTTATGATTTTACTCAATCTGGAAAGGGATCAATGATCAAATTTTTTTAAATAGCTAAACAGATTATTTAACAATTTATATTTGACAATTTTAACTTCATATCAAGAATAATTCTGCAATATGTCTGTTTTTTTTTTAATATTAAAAACAAGTATCAAAACGTTAATCAGACCCGTCAACTAGAAGAAAAAAATATATTTCTTCTTACTTATTTACTACCAAATGCGTATTGCACATCAAAAATCTTAGAACCTATATAACACGTAGAAAAATTGTAATAATGTAGTAAAGCTCGTTCATAGACGACTTGCAAAACGTTGCGTTGGACAGATTTCTCTATTACAACCTATTTTATTAAAATTTAACTCTTATGTACTACCAAGTGCATATTGCACATCAAATCTTAATATTTAACTCGTAAGAAATTGTAAAATATAGAATTTAGGTACTGTTAATTAATATTCTTGAGATGATCGTTAAAATGCTAATAAACAAGCGACAATAAGCCATTCAGATGCTTTTACTATAATAGGCCTGCCACACGCACAAGTTTCACCACAATTTTCCTGCGTCAGCCGGTTCGTACACTGAACACCGTGCGTGTGGTTGGTAGAACTCATAGAGTTTTACACGATATTCTGTGTGCAAATTTGGTTGCGCAGACGTGGAATATGTGCTTTTCAAGACGTGAGAGTCGTGCAGTTGGAGTTGCGCTATAACACTAATTTTAAGTCGTTTGTGGTGCGGGTGCAGAGTCATTATTTGGAAACCTTCCTCAAAGTAGAGTTTTAGACGAAAAAACGTGTATCGACAATTTCGTCGAAAAAAAACGCCCATCGAGACGACGCTGTCACTTCGTGTGTAATAATAGTACATAGATAATTATTATTAGTAAAAATACTACATTATGTTGTAAGATTATTATTATTTCTGTATTTTGTCTTTTGGCCTTAGTTGCCTGATAATAAAAAAAGTTTTAGGATGTTTTTAATATCGTGCGGTTTTGAAGCATGCGGGATTGCCCCGCACGCGTAACCCTCGCAAATGTCTATTTCATACGAGTATTTATTGTAATGTGCGGAATATGCACGCGTGACGCGTTTTTTTGCATTTTAAAATCTTCTGCATGCGGGGCAATCCCGCATGCTTGATGAAATCCGCACGATATTAAAAACACCCTTATTATTATTAAAACTGTGGTGAAGTTTGTGCGTGATGATTTGAAACGATTGATTATTCATTTTTTGATTTTACTCAATCTAGAA
The DNA here is from genome assembly GCA_961205895.1 of Mythimna pallens. Taxonomy (NCBI): domain Eukaryota; kingdom Metazoa; phylum Arthropoda; class Insecta; order Lepidoptera; family Noctuidae; genus Mythimna; species Mythimna pallens. The sequence continues at coordinate 8,059,234 of OY540824.1, forward strand.
AGAGATCAATGATAAACTTTATTGAAATAGCTAATCAGATATTTGATAATTTTTCCTTCATATCAAGAATAACCCTGGAAACAACCGGTTTTTTTTTGTTAAAACGAGTGTCAAAACGTTGATCAGATCTGTCTACTAGAAGAAAAATATATTACTTCTTACTTATTTACTACCAAATGCGTATTGCACATCAAAAATCTTAGTACCTATACAACACGTAGAAAATTTGTAAAACTGTAGTAAAGTTCGTTTCATAGACGAGTTGCAAAACGTTGGTGCGTGTGGTACGCCCCTATGGCAAATAGGATTTGATTGTAACATACTAACTAACGCCTAATGCTCATCAAATCTTTGTTGAGTAGTAAAAGTTAAAAATTGAAAAATTCGTTTAAAGAATAGATCCTGACAATAATACTGTTGGTGCAAAATCAACTCTAACTTTGTAGTGCTTCTCCTTACGAGCCATGGTTTCTCTCCGACCATGGAACATCAACGTCTTCAAAATGGCCCTCGTTGCTGCAGCGCCAAAACAGTCGAGCGAAGAAACTCGTCACCAACCGTCTGGAAAATCAGAAATAGAATAGATTAGAATAAACCCTGCCTTTTTTATCGATGCGGGTATATTAAGAGGCTCCTTTTTCATTCACAACATCGAGCAAGGTTTCAAAGCTTGTTACTTCATCTAGCGCGCTATGTTTGATGAAGAGGCAACGCGAAGCAAGAGAGATAACGCCTGAAAACTCTGTTAGCATTCGGTAATTCTGTGGTTTACTCGAACATTTCACAAAACTTCTTCCAGGAAATGTGCTTTTTTTTTTGAACCCTGGTTGTCAGTCAGAATCTTGATTCAATTTGCAAGGTTGATTAAATTTTCTATTGTTATATTTTTAAACCTTTTAAATTTTTGAGTAAATTATGAAGTGCCAAAGTTAAATATAAATACACCCAGACCAATACAAATATTTGTTCTAAGCGGTAATAGAACCCGCGATACACATCACAGCAGCCAATTGCTCAACCACGGTGCCAACCGTGCCGTTCCCTGATAGATAGATAGATAGATAGGTAGATTTTTATTGTTTTGTATTAATTTAATTAAAGATTTACAAAATAAAATTTACCTTATTCGTCGTAATATTTTTATGAATTCTTTCCAATATAAGCAAGGATCTGGTTCTGGCGAACCCATCCTTATTGGTAGCACCATATTTTTCAGCATGGGGTCTTTGCACATTTGAACTTTCTCCTATAAAACGAAAAAGAAATTTTCACTACAAGCTAAAGAATATATCATTAACTTACAACTAAAAAAGAATTATTAAAATAATAGGACGAAGGGTTCCGTACTATTATCTAAATAACAGTACACACTATATTATATCTATTATTAATCAAAAACAAAAAAAAAACAGCAAAAACAATCACATTTGTTGTACGGAAGCCTCACTTAAATATTTATCTTATTTTGTTTTTAGTATTTGTTGTTATAGCGGCAACAGAAATACATTATTTGTGAAAATTTCAACCTAGTGACAGACAGACGGACAGTGGAGTCTTAGAAACATGGTCCGGTTTTCACTTTTTGGGTACCATAATAGAGGAACTGGAACCCTAAGAAATTACACAGCGTTTTGTTTCTTTTCACTTAAATAGCAATGCAAACTTGACATTTCCTCCCGAATGGAGTATAAGAACACATTTTAGATGCTAAGATGAAATCTCTCGAACCGAAATGACAAAAAGTAAATTCGTCTAGTAAATACTTATATAAAAGCGAAATACCACTCACTGATTAATCACGAAATCTCAGAAACTATAACACCTACAAACTTAAAATTTGGCAAGTAGGTCCCTTATAGGGTATAGACATCCGCTAAGAATGGATTTTACGAAATTTATCTCCTAAGGGGATAAAACGGGGTCCAAAGTTTGTATGGAGAAATCGACTTTCACGCGGGCGAAGCCGTGTCAGAAGCTAGTAGTTTATAATTTTATTTACCTATCAAGACCTCACAAAAATATGCACTTTCATTACGTACATGAATTCTAAAATTACCTGGCTTGAAGTAATCCTGGAAACTACGTCAAGTGCGCAAAAATGTACCTACCGGACGCACTAAGAGTTTGGTAATATTCCTGCACAAAGTATAAACTGGGTAATGATAGCGTTCGCCCTAGAACTGCGAGTAACTTATCACCATCATTATTTCAGCCAAAAGACGTCCATTGTTCGACATAGGCCTCCCCCAAACAAAATGAGTAACTTATGCATACATAGGTATCAAGTGATTGCGACCTGATATATTACTGGTATTATGTCAATAACTTCTAAGAGTAACAATATTCTAAACTAGAAGTAACTTCTAGAAGGCATAATTAGCAAAGATATCCGCAGAAAACCACCGCATCAGTGAAACTCAACGGATTCCAGAAAAACCAATCAACCGTGTTGGTTTTCGTAATGGAATTATTCAGGAAAGAGCGACTGAAGATTTTGAAGATATAATTGTCATGTCAATCGCACAAGCATTGTAAGCAAAAGCATGATTTATCTACTAGAGTAGACGCCAAATAAGTTTAAAAGTCCATTCACCTTTTCCTAATATTTCTGCGTAGGGACCTGAAAAATGAACAATTGAAACATTGAACAATTGTTGAGTGAAAGTTGTGGAATATTATTATCCATCTCTTTATTTCTCTTATTTACATATAATTTTCATTTAATTATATTTAGAAAAACATATAAATTACATTTTTTAATATATTTTTTAACTAAATCATATAAAAAAAACATTTAAAAGTATAAAAAATAGTAGTTTCTGTGTCGGGAGCAGGGTCCAAGCTAGGTGGTTAGGGCTCCAGAGACAGAAGCCTCCTCACAATGCAAACCGTGTCAAAGAGCCTTCTGTATCAGGCCCTTTATCCAGCTTCGACAGATGGCCGTCAAGGCTGTCGGCTATATGGTGATTGGCGGCAACAATCGGTACAATGATAGCCGAGTCCACATTCCACTTATCGACAACATCGTGTGCTCGACTTACGAGATATTTGATATTTATATATTATTATAATTAACTGTTCTTGAAAAACAGTTAATTGTCACACAGTTGATCACGATAGATGTTGAATCACAACAGGTTTATTTTTTTATTGATTTCTGTTAGCGGCTTCGCCTGCGTGAGTAGGTTTCTCCATGTAAAATTGGGAACCCTATCTCATTCCTTTAGGGAGCGAATTTTGGAAAATTTTCACTTAGTACTTGCCTACGTCATAAAAGGAAACCCTACACAAAATTCACGCTCCTAGTCCCAGTAGTTTCGGCTATACGTTGATATGTCAGACAGTCAGTTTCTCCTTTTATATTCACTACAAATTTTTAATTAGTACCGTAAAACTTACAGGGCATATTAGAAAAGTCTTGTTATTATTGAAGTAAAGTCTCAATAAATAATATTCATAAACATCAAAGTTATTAGCGTTTGTTTATGTTTTCAAAATGACACTCAATATTTGGAAATATTGTACAGGCTATTGATTATGAATGAATAAATGACGATCAAAATGGAAAAACACTGCGCGTAGTATTTTCTAGTAGCAATTGTTGAAATAAATATCACGAACCAATCAATAAAGCTTTTGTTTCATGTCACTCAATATACTCGTACGTTTGTCAGGATCATAACTAGCTAGTCATAAGATTTTTTATCCAACTGCCCTTAGTTGGCTAGCAGATGCGTTTGCGCACTTTGTATTGTTTCTCTACAGGTATTAAACAAAGTGGAAATAAAAATTACTGAAACGATGTTACTGTACTACAAGACCAACTAAAATTATTTATTTTGTACAATATTTCTCGACAAAAATTCTTCAAGTGACCAGAGGCCTGGGCTTTTCTTTGGTCAACGAATCAGCATTACCATACAGCGTGTCAATGCTGCCAAAGTTCTGGGCACTTTTCCCATTGACATAGATGTGTTAGAATTTTTTTATGCCGTATGAGTTTATTTTCTACCTGTTTGTACATATTATTATTTTCAGTTTGTTTAAACACCTTTTGAGTTATAATATTTAATAGTTAAGTATATATACATAATTATATATATTAATAAAGGCGCAATTAATTTTGGTCTTTTGCGTTTTGAGTTGATTTCCCTTGTAATACCTAAATTACCTAAACCTAATAATTGTTCATAATTCACGAAATCAGCTTGTATGTAAAACCTTGATAATTATGATGATGTTGTCATCCTTTGTGTCAAACACTCAGTGGCCACACCTTCCTTTTGATATCAAAATGATTGTAATTTATAACTATTCATTATTACAGTATTGCCAGAATTAGGAACAATAAAAAATGAGAATCTCTATTTAAGTACTATACATTTATAATCTTAAAAATATCACTTACCGTGCTATGTGTTTGAGTGTTATTAGTCTTCACGAAAAATACTTTATTTAAAACTAAAATAATTAATAGAGACTAAAATATAATTATTCGATAATTTTCACATAGAACACTGAATTAGAAACATAACAACTTTTATAATGTTAGAAAGTTGTTAAATAAAATTCCTTTGTCATGGAATGAATCTGACTTAACTCTAACTTCAGTCAACTTAACCCTTCTTTAAGATGGAGACTCAGACTGGTGCTAAGTTCATACAAATGACCACACGTATTGATGTGCCAAGTCACTATTTTGATGGATCGAGTTGACTCGAGTCGGTTTGTGTAGTATTCGAATCATGGCTTGATTCCGCGGTTCGAGTCCAATACTCGTTTAGTACTTGAATGTTGACTCGTTTCTAGGATTTGATTCTAGTTTCTAAAAGTTCTAGTTTGGAAATTCGAGCCGAACTCAAATCTAGAAATTCGAGCCCAGAAATCGAGTTGGTAACCAACTATAGATCAAAAAGGAAAAATCGAATCTATTCAATACTTCAATAAGCATGTAGGTTGAGCATAAAGACACAACGAAACGAAATTAATAATGTTAAAATATTACAAAAAAGACCATACCATTTACTAAGGAGGTACCTAGGGACCAGAAATGAGATCAAGTTCTATTTGTTTTATTACACAACCAAAAGATATATTTTTATAAGTTATCTAATCACTTAGATATTTAATTTGGTTTTAAGCTTTTTACCCAATTTGCAAGTAACTTTACTTATGAAGAAAATAAATTAAGTAATTAATTTAGTATAAACATCACATCTAGACGAGAAAGTTTTTCAATCAATACTCATTTGCATTAAAATTTTGTCGATCTAAAGGTGTCTCATTACTAAAACTATGAATATACCTAACACTGCAGCACGAGCGAGTCAATCTAACTGGAATACTAGACTCGAGTCTATTGGACTCCCATAATAGAATCGAGTCAACGATTACAAAAACGATTCTTCCTGACTCGAGTATCGGTTTCGAGTCCGGCGGAATCGAGTCTGAATCGAGTCAAGCCGTATTCGGCACATCGCTAGACCACAGATATCAAATAATATTATGTCGGTCTTGGCACCCCAGTCGCAGAGCGTTCAGTTTGTATCAAAATGTAATAATAATATCTACGGCTTTTGACAAGGATTAATAAAAGGGAGAGAGGAGCAACTTTTACAAATATACCAAAATGACGTTTACCCAGAAGTAGTTATTTATTTAGCGCTGGCAAAATTGACTTGCCGAGTTACATGTGGATGAATAGAGAGAGAGCGAGAGGCCAAAGAGAAGATGGATGAATTGTGAGAAGAGTGATATCAAAGAAAATGGAGTCAGTGAAAGCGTCGAGGTTGACAGGACAGAATGGAAGATAAGAAAGTGTTGCGCCGACCCTACATAACACGGGACAAGGACAGGAAGATGATGATAATGATGTTGATGATGAAAAGTGTGTCGCCTTATGGCAAATATGAAGTCTTAATAAATACTAATTATGCCCCTTGCATGCATCTAATCGATAAATATAGGTATATTATGCATCTATTTATAATATTAAGTGTACAGTAATTTAAGAGTTATTTAATTTTTAAATTACTTGCAGGTTTATTTGATATTTTAGTTTTAGAATTGATATAGTCTTTTACTTCTGTTACCTAAAAAAAAATTATGGAAAAAATAGTTCCTTTGTTTTCATATTTATGTATAATATGTTATCTGTATAAAAAACAAAAGTTTTCTTTACTTCTTGATTGTTCAATCATATATACTTGCTGTCGAATGATGTTAATAAATATTGTTAAAGTATTGGTAAGTATAATTTATTTATATTACTTACTTATAAAACTGCGTCCATCTGCTTCTGACTATAAAATAAAAATATCACAAACCTAAATCTAGTGAAAGCAAACGTTTATGAAACCAATCTGTCAAATTCATATCGTGTAAAAGAGTGATATGACCGAAGGAGACAAACGAAGTATTTCATGTTTCTCTTTCTTAGAAATTTAATAACTTATTGATTTCTCTTTGTACGTTATGCTTTGTAAGTTATTTTGTTTAGCTTGATACCTATTTTCCCAAATCCAGACAAAGAACATTTTTTTGTTTTTCCTGTATCTTCTTCACAGGGTCATCTTAAAATATCGGTTCTTATTCATCAAATTTACTAAGTATTATATCATTTTTGACGGCAAGTTTGGCGCATGTTGCGGGGTTGGATCCCCGCACTGAACCAATATTTGTATGACAAAGGTTCCTCGTCTGGATGTCATGTGTTTATGAGTGTACATGTTTATGAACGTACTCACGATACAGGATTCTTAAAGCGGGGCAACGGTTTAAAAAAATAAGTCTAATATAACGGGGTAAAAACTAGGTGCTTTTTGTTTAAAAAGTGGTAAATGCTATGTATTGTGCTAACAATAATAGCACGAAATATGTTTGGTTTTAGATAAAAATAATTGACTTCCTAATAACATCAATTGAATACAAAGTAAAAATTACCTAGCATCATAATTGTCAGAATATTATTTTATTTTCTTAGGGAAGACAATAAGTCAGCTCATATTTTTCTAAAGCATTTAAAAAATATAAACTGATCTCAGACATTGATTCTTATGGTACCATTGTTTTTTTTTTTCAGATTACAAAGACCGGAATATTTTATTTGAATTGGGGGAAACCCCAAAATGAGGTGTAAGTTGGTTTATTTCCCCGTTGGTTCATTTCCATTAAAACTGTTTACCACGATGGGCCAGCTCAACAGTTGACAGAATCGACGTGCGGTCGGCTACATCGGATGACAGACTTGTCACCTCCTTAAACAAGGAGACAACAACATAAGTCAAAATGTGCAATAATGCACCTTATTACCAAGATATTCGTCCACAGTGTTTATAATTCTCTCCTTAAAAGGGAATGGATTGATCAGTAAACAAACACAATATATAGACATTTATTTATCTCCAAACACAGTAAGGTCGAATCCTTATTTTGCTCATTACAATAAAGTGGCCAGCTATTACGATGCTACTAGAAGAGCGAAACAAGTTAAATATGGTGTGGCTACACTAAAAGCGAATATTTGGCGATGATGTGTTTACATTGCATACAGATGAGTAATTCATGCGGCTACACTATAAAAGGAGAACGACAGCAAATTCGCATTATTATTAATCGAGACAAGGCGGCTACATAGAAGCGGTACAGAGGCGAAGTACGCGACGCGCACGTGGGAGCTCGTTTGGTTCGGCAATCGCCCAGTTTTTAAAAAATAAAGACCGTTTCTGGAAATTGACGCAAAATTTCCAGAAACATTCTTTGAATAATACAAGAACGCACTTGTACTTCGAACACAAACAATTCAACGTCTATTGTAGACAAAAATGTTCTTTCGACGCGCGATTAAAACAAACTGATTTGAACGCGTCGCCGCGACGTGAGCGATCGCCATCTTTAGCGCGATGATGTAGCCACTTGACAGCGAACCCTCTAAAATTGATATTTTGAACTTTAGGCAAAAAAATCGCGTCTTAATTTTAATTCACTCTAGTAGTGTAGCCACGGAATATTACTTACAAGCGTATCCATCAGCGATCAATGTCTATCGCCGTTGACGACAAGGGTAATATTAAGTAGCACTGTTGAACTTGTTGCATAAGTGAGAAATTATCTAATAAATTCGCTTAAATGTCACTTTTGCTGATAATATTTTAATGTAGCCGATGCTATGTTCTTTACTTTTGTTCCAATCGCTTACAAAAATCAAATATTGCTAGTAATATTTGACGTACAGTATAGCCATAAACGTGAATTTCAATTATTTGTTTTAATCGCTAATTTATCGCCAGTCGCATCGCGGTCTAGTGTAACTTCAACCTAAAATTTTAAGGTCGTGACGACAGAAGAACGTGTAGTTTCAAATACCGTGGCTTATATATTTAAATGAAGGTGTTCACATATAGGACGACAAGTCTTACTGTCGTTTACGACTTTACATGCGGTGACAACAGATTGTCATGATACTTGGAACGGCTAGCACGACAGTCGTAAAAGAAGATAATTCTTGGGTCGTTGTAGTCACATCAGTGTGTTTGTCGTGGCCACGTCAGATAGTCATCTGTCGTGGCCATGACAAACGTCTGTTATAATAAGAGCAGCTAGCAACGATAGTCGTCCGACGATAAATTAACCATCGACATAGTGAGAACGCGGCCTTACGCACACAGTTCACATTTACATGATGATGTGACATGATGATGATGAAATGCACAATGATGGTGAAAATAATGATGATAAAATCTACTTTTTATAAATTTAAAACAATTTTAACTAAAAATTTAGAATGCATCGTTTGCTGCGTTTAGAAAGACCTACTTTTACAGTTAGTTCACATAAATTTTAAGAGGGTCCTTTTTCACTCACCTATCGTCAACATCGAGCATGGTTTAAAAGCTTGTTACTTCATCAAAGAACCTAATCCAACGCGATGTTTGACAAGAAGGCAACGCAAAAAAGGAAGATAACGCCTGAAAACTCTGTTACGCATTCGGTAATTCCGTTATTTACTCGAATATTTTACAAAACCTTTTCCAGAAAATACTTGTTTTTTTGGAAAAGTTTTTTATTTTACTCTTTTTAGTTACGGTACCACCACTAAAAAGTACCCCTCAGCCAAATTTAAATACCTTATAGCCAGAGTGCATTATTATAATCCCAAACACGGTTAGGTTACATTAATTTATTACAGAGTTCCGATGCCTAACTTCAGGATTCAACATCAGATCAGTTCGATTTATTCCCCCTCTACTTTCAGTCAGTCATCGACTACACGTATAAACAAAGCAATTTTACTTGTTACGACGGTTCTGCTGTGATCCTATCCTGTGAGGAGTTCTGTTCCATATCTTCGAAATTCATGATCAGATCATAACAATATTTCTATGGGACCAACTCGGAAGCATAACATTACAATGGAAAAAAAATTACAAAATCGGTCCACAATTGACCGAAAAATCGGTGAACATACATAAAAAAATAAATAAACAACATACATTCAACCGAACATATAACCTTCTCCTCTTTGAAGTCGGTTAAAAACCGTGAAAATGTATGTCGAGTTGCATCCCCTTAATGATTATTTTTAAGTTATAGCAATGTTTTTAAAAGTACAATTGCCAGACAACAACAACGATTATTTTAATTTAGAATTTCATACATTGAATATTATCTTGAAACCTACATCTCATCAGGCCGTAAATATTCTTATTCTTAAACACATTAAAAACAAAATTACGAGAAATTTACGACTTTTTTAAATTTTAATTTTAAATGTCAAAATATAGGTATTAACGATTTTATTACAATATTTATTTATGTAAGTAATAGCCAGCCTGACAATGCAATTACTACTTAAATTGTCTCAAATAACGCGGCAATTTTGTGTTCAAATGTATTAGTACCGACAATTTCATAAAATTTATAAACTTCACCAACAATTTTCTAACAATACAATAGAAATTTATAAAAATATATTATTGAAGAATGGACTGGAACATATAAATTTAGTCGAAGGGGACGTTGGTCAGCTTAGCCCGCAGATATATCTCGTGCACGTCTACGTCGCATATGCTGGACACATTATCCAGCAGGTGGAGCATTTCTTCAACATTAAGCCTACTTTCAGCTCGCTTCAATAGCCGCATGGCGTTTTTTATAGTTATAATCAGCATGTTTGTGTATAAATCTTGATCGTAATGAAGCGGCGTGCCGTTTGTTGGTGGTCTGCGAGGTGGACTGTCCATGCCTGAAAAAACAAGTTTGTTTTTACATTTAGCGTGCTTGATCACACAGCCTTTGTCTAACTGCGGTCGTCTTTCTGATAAAGACAAACTATCCCTAACAACAAATTGTATTGCTGGTGCAGAGCATGCGTCTTTTGTACTGCACATCAGCCTTACAATGTTCCTCTGCTGGGACTGTGGCCTCCTCTCTATGAAAGGGAATGGGCGACGCGGGCCCAACGGGTTGGTGGATGTCACATGTCTTAGAATTGTTGGTTCTATACATGCCTGTTTCCTCACGATGTTTTCCTTCACCGTTTTGAGAGCAGTGATGATGAAATAAATTATACAAAGTAATGCGCATGGCTGGACTTGAACCCGCGACCTACAACCCGTAAGTCAGGACCGTTACCACTGTGCCACAACTACTCCCAAAAAAATGGTCTTACAGGGTGACATATTTTATTTATTTATTTTATTTTGCAAATACAAACAATTGATATATAAAGTGTAATATTATCAAATTGCTAATTACATTGATAAAGCAGGCTGTACTTATGTAATATAAACTAGTAACATGTGGAAATGTTACTACGTTCATTCACTGATTGTACATTTACTTATAGTATACTGTGTATCTAAAATATTATGTAAAGTTATTATATAATACAGTAGTAAATATATGTATACTGCAGTTTCACCTAAACATAACAAACTTTGATAGCTTTATTAGCCGCAAAGAGTAGCAATCACATAAATACTATTTTATCAATTACATTAGCATAAATATTACAGGTCGCATTGCTGTAAATTATTAATATGAAAAATAATGACTTTACTAAGAGTATTACTTATTTTACACAAAAGGAAAAAGGAGTACCTCCCTAGAACTACATAGTATCTACCTACTATTATTATGGCTATGATATTTGGTAATAAAAAATAAGTTTTCTTTTATTGTGAAAAGTATATTGTGCGAAAAACGATTTACTTTTATCTACAATGTGAGTCATGAAGAAACTGCAACTAATAAAGTAAACAAATGACTAATGACTTACTTGATTGCGGGTTTACACGATGCTGAGCTTCTCACAGGTATATTCCAATACCAGTATTAGTTCCAGAAATATTTCTTTATATTTATGGCTGGACTCCGTATGAGCCTCCAAATAGTGCGTAATATTGATCGATGGACGGCTACATTGCGCAAGTGCAAGTTTATGAACCTTTTACACGGTACTGATGTTTCCGGTCAAGTGTGACTGTATTTTCAGTGTTTTTATACGACTGCGTAACTTTTTGTTCTTCGTAAATTGAAATAGATCTACAATATTGTAAACAATAGTTATTTGTGCAACAAGAGAGCAAAGTTGTTTTTTGCTGCGAGTGCTAATTTTGAGTTCCGAGCAAGAGAAGGATTCTTTGATTGAATCACGAGCGTTAGCGAGTGATTCTAAAGTTGAATCCTGAGCGAGGGGAGGGATTCAAAGGCACGAGATGCAAAAAGTTTAGCTCTCGTGTTACACACATAATTTTTCACTTCAGCAGCGAGAACACATTCATATTACTTGGGAAATAAAATAATTAACAGTAATAGATTTAATAATGATTTCAATTAAAATAAATACTATCTCTGTCGCTAGTTTTGTTCATATTTAAAATTATTTTAACATTCTTAATCTTATTTGCCACTATTTTATTTCCGCTGTTTTTTAAAGCACGTTCTAAAACAGTCAATGTTGAAACTAGAAATAATTATTTAAAGGTTAAATGCCAGTTTTATCTGCTGCTATAAGTACTGAAGTACTCTTATTTTTGTTCAAATACAATAATAAATTTAAAATTCAATAATTTATTAATAAAAAAAACAATTTAAAATTTTACTAACATTTTCTATTTATTACGCATTTCAGAACGTGTTTTTCTTTGTGGTGGAATTTCAAAATCGGAATGAACTTCGAAATGGCATGTTTCTCACTCGCTTTTTTATAAGGGCGAGAAAGAGACAGAGTACAGTGCATGCAGAGTGAAGACAGAGACTGCGTGAATAATTACCGTCCTGTTTCTATACTTCCGGCAATCTCTAAGATATTAGAGAAACTTTTGAATAGCGGCCTGGTCACATTCTTGAACGTAAATGACATCTTAGCACATAACATGGAGCATTTGACACAGTTTCTGTCCCTACGCTTTTGGCGAAGATGTGTAAAATCGGGATTCGTGGGCATGCTTTGAAGCTCTTTGAGAGCTATCTTCAAGGTCGATCTCAGCATGTAAAGATAGACAATATGATTAGTAGTGAGGTTAAAATAGAATACGGGGTGCCTCAAGGGAGCATTCTCGGGCCAACACTATTTCTCATCTATATCAACGACATCTGCCTCCTTTCCCTTAAAAATTGCTCTGTCTTTGCATATGCTGATGACACGGTCTTACTGGTTCATGGAGATGCTTGGCATAAAGTCGCACAGTTAGCAGAGACAGATCTCTATATAGTTAGTGATTAGTTCTCAAAAAATCTACTGACATTGAATGCAGAGAAATCCAAAATTATATCTTTCTCAGTTTCCTAAGCTTCCCAACCTAAACATCCTATTAATATCAAAGTTCACTCTTGCTTAAAACCTTCTTCTCATTGTTCCTGTCCACCTCTCTGTGTATGCACCAATATCCGTTATCTAGGTGTCTACATAGATAATTTTCTAAATTGGCATATGCAAATTGATTATTTAGTCAAAAGATTAAGAGTGCTTATCCATATTTTCAAAAATTTGAGGCAATCTGCCGATATAGCCATTTTTAAGCTAGTATACGGCCAGACCTTCTTGAACGCTTTCAGTTTGGCCGCCAAACACTTCCGCTGTGACGACGCCCATTTCGGCGTCCTGTAAAGGTTCATAGACCGCACAAGCCCCGGGTAAATCTTCCGACAGGAGGCGTCTGGGCCTCTTAGATTGGGCTGGAGCCGCTTGGGGGCAACCCCAGCCCGCTCTAGCAAGACGTTGAAAGTGATCCTCACTACTTTGATGTTACCGCAATTTTTATGTGACTATATTCTGAGCATCAACGTGGTCAAAACGTAGAGTGCTAAGAGGGAGGGGAGTTTAAGTTGTCGGAGCTACTTCAGTCGTGATAGCTAATGTCTAAATACACCGTGTTACCTGAAGCTACCCACAAAAATTAACGATCATAAAAAGTGTCAGAATAAAATTAAGAAGTTAAAAGTAATTAAAATCGACCCTTGTTTAGGATATTGGTCCATTTTTGTGGAATATAAAATTCAACAGAGTCAAGTAATTTTAGTTTTTGTCTTATTTTTATTACGAAAGTTTCCATGAGAACATGAAATAACTAAAAACATTTGTTTTAAGCTCTGTGCGTGATGAATTATCTCATCGACTACTTGTCATATTCACTGATGGACAGGCCTCTCCCAAGTGTCGCCATAAGGACCATTTTTGTGCATCTTGCATCCATTAACTTTCTACGACCCTCATCAGAAGCCTTACCAAGACGACTTAGTCAAAATTATAAAATTGAGGAAGCTATAGAGGGTTTATTACTCCGTTCCCACTCGCATGCCTGACATTTTATTACGTAAGGTAAGACCCTTGGTCGTCACCTCATCTGTTGGAAGGCCTTCCAACGTTGCGTCTTCTGGTACGTGGTTTGCACTCCAGAACCTTTCAGCTCCATAGACCATCAGTATTGCGAGCAATGTGTCCTGCACACTTTTTTTTCGGTTGGAAAAAAAACTTATGACATCCCCCGCTCTTGGGCGGAGCGAGAGATAGTGTCAGACTTTTACTGACTAAAAACCCACATCTGTTCCTTCTTTGCTTTTGTTCCAGGGTCCTGGGGTTCACTTTCTCACAACCCATGGCCCCAGTAGGCTTTGACCCTGCTGGCCACTTAAGTTAATATTAAGTGTATAGTTTTAGTATATAGTGTGTGTGTTGTGTTTAGTTTAGTGTTAGTTTAATATATATTATTGTTGTTATTAGTTCTTAATAAGTCAAACCTTAGTAAGTAATAAAACGACACAGTTAAACGGCAACCAGATTTCATTTAATAAAATATTTCATACACTAATTATTTAACACGTAAAGCATGGCCGGAAAAGTTTACTTCAAAAATTTACCTAATTAATAAATAATCTATACATTAATAAATCTGTAGAAGTTTTTAGTCGAGCATTTAAAAGTTATCTACATTTTACATGATATAAAATGTACAAAATCGATGTAGATCTATAACTTTTATACATTAAAAATGTGTGTAACTTGTTAAATTACTAAGATATACTACATTAATTGACTGTCAGGCGGTACAGTTTGCCGGGTCAGCTAGTGATTAAAATTTAATTATGCAACAAATATCTTAAGTTCTAGATTAAAAGCACTTTGACATAGAGCTTAATAATAAAATTCAATACAATGAACATCTATGTCTGAACTAGATAACTTAATAGCTGTGTCCCAGACAGCAGCGGTCATCCCTTGGTAGGTTATACGTTTAATTATAAACACGACAGAACAAACAGTATTCGATTCATAATTTATAGTTGTTAAGTGTAGGTATGGCTCCTTGTGTGTGATGTGACAGTGTATGTATGTGTGTAGGAGGTTGAGTATATGTTTCAACGACGTACAATAAATAATTATATCACATCTTTATGAATGATATTAGCTGTAGCGTTTCTTGATTGCATCAAGATGAAGGTGGTGTGTTTGTAACTACGAATTACCATAAACACATATATAACTTCTCTAAACTGTGAAACAATGTTTAGTTTATAGGTACCCAAGTTGTGTGGCTGCGGGAGAGACCTAGTGATCTGTAATACAGGTTCTTATGGAAACCTAAATCAGGCACCAGCCTCTCACTTAGTTAAACCTCGGTGTGCAAATTGTAAAGTGTTAGCATTAAGTAACTTTGTGATGAGTAAATATATATAATAATTTTTTTTTTTTTTCTTAGGCCCTCTATCATAAGTCTACTGCAAACATTGAGGTATATTTTGTGGTCTTGAGGTACATAATTACTCCGGCCAAGCGGCCAAGAAAGCGTGCTTAGTCCGAGCCCCCTGGTCATGGAGGAAATCTTTTGGATCTTTATCCTTTCTAGGGACGTAGGGTACCAGGGGTTCAGATTTGTACAGATTAAAAATACCACATTAATCACCTTATGTAAGCATGGACCGCTTCAAAATGCAATAAACTATTACTACTGCTATTTTTTAAACGTGAATTTAGTTTTTAGCTGAACGTTGTGTAGTGTTTGTAAAACTAATAAATGATTTAGATTTTGCAAATTTGTCAATCTAAGATTGACGGCGAATTTTCTGTTTTTTGTCTTAAGAGCCAAGCGATATTACAAAAAGTACACATTTCTGCTGATTACTAGTGTATTATAACAAATTATTTTTTCCTTTCATCTTTTATTAATCATCAAATTACTTTTCCCACACTAGGACAGAGCAGGGCGTGTCAGATTTTGCAATGCAAGGACAAAAAAGCCTAAAATACCTTACCTAAGCTAAACCGCATAAAATACCTTACTCGTAATAGTACATTTTGATTCAAGTGGAGAAAGTTTGTCATTGCGACCGTGGCGGCATGTTATGGAGCCGAGGGCTGCATTGTCAAATTTTCACGTGTATCAAACGGCGTTTTTCAATACACTTACGAAGACATAAATAAACAAGGGTCTATAAATTTAAAAATGGTAGAAATTAGAGCGGATTTTTTGATAAGCGTATTGAAAAAGTTCTTAAGTTTACAATAGCTTGTATCAGAACTATGCAGATTAGTGTCTGACATGGTCTTTTGATGAAAGAACCACACAAATTTGAGTGGACCTGTCCAATCAGTGCAAGCATTTGTCAGTATTCGTGTAACTCAACTCGGGACTGATGAGGAGCTCAACGTTTCGACGAACAATACCAAGGAAAGGACATTTGAGTAGGCCCATAAAATACTCAAACTGCTAGACAAATGTTAAGAAGTGAAAAAAAAATCCGCATAGTCCTCAGACTCACAATGTTACAAAATAGATAATCTAATATATCACATAGTACATATTCATATTAAAGTTAATTTAACATTTTATATAATACTTCTAGTCCTTTTAAAAGAAAGGAAATGTCAAATTGAGCATTTGTTAAATTCAAGTTTAGCATTAAAACCTGTTGAAATGTTTAATACCTACGTATTAAACCCCTAATATAAATTAAACACGTGCATCTCAGATTCTCAATTCAAATATTGAGATTTTATAATAATATGAGTATCAGTATTAAATAGTAATCAACTTAGTTCTAATCTTAATATTTTAACAATTTTACGTAAAAGATTATTTAGACACCATATTATAAAAAATTATAACGGCGCTTTCTAAACTATTTGAAGTTAGGAACCTGGATATTATATCCTAAATTATTTCACGTGTTTTCAGGATACAGTAGAGATTAGCAAATGTTCCATAACAATTCTAAATTCAAAAACTAGGATTGTGGTTGGGCGATGTACAGTCAGGGGTCAAAAGTGCAGTTGCACTCCATCAATGCTAAAGGGTCTAAAATGTCTTTGTAGAAGAGGGTTAATGGTTCATGCCTAATTTTATTTGTAGCATAGAATCTATAGTATTGATTAAACTAGTTGTGGACTATGAAACTTCTACAACAAAGAAATTTTCACTTTAGCATTGGTTGAGTGCAACTGCACTTTTGACCCCTGATTGTACTTCTATAGGTGGTGTGGACTGTATTTTTCGGTTATGGTTTGCATGGACACCTGTTTGTTTGGATACCTTGCAATATATGATGGATAGTAGTGCAACTACACACTGCACTAATAACAAGCACAAATCGTTAGCTTTACTAGTCTCTAAGGCGGTTTAGTCCAATAATAATCAATTTTCAGTCAGCCGTCAGCTACGTTGCGAACCTCTTCAAACGAAGTGCGTTTCGTCAAGTCCATCTGCATTCTCTTTTTCTTGAAGTAGTGCAGGAAAAGGATGGAAGACTGGATGAGCAAGGTGTCAAACAAACAAAAAACGCGGTACATAATTCGATGCAGCTAATTTTGAAACTAATTTTTACGCGGCAATTACAAAGCGATATCGGCGCAACCAGGTAGAGTGACAAACCTTGAAACCTCACCTCAATAGGTGGGCAAAATGTGTCATTTTTGCGATTGGAACATTTGACATCTGAATCACTGAAATGTTTCGAAACAGTGATAGGTATGTATCATTTGGAACATCGGCTCAAAAAATACAAACGGAACATTAGAAACATCGGCTCACAAGATACAAACGGAACATTTGGAACAACGACTCAAAAGATACAAACACAGACACCGACTGTTTTGAATCGTGATATTTTACGTTGCGCCATATACACCAACAGTTTTATTTGATTGAATTTTGATTTGAGAATAATTTAAAGCAGATGTTTTTAGTTCAGTTCATTAAAATTTACACTATTTACGTTTTAATTTGAATTTTAAAAAACTGCAGGTCACTTAAGGTCTTTTATTCTTCCAAATGATGCATTTAAAACATTACTGCTGTTCCAATCTTTCGGAATACTAAAATGTTTCGGAACAGTTACGAGTTGATAAATTTAAAGGTTGAGGTATAGACATGTGTACCTCAATCTTTAAATTTTGAGAGGTGAGCACCTAAGGTTATGTTTTTACAAAACCCATTGCTGAAACAATATAGTGCACACTTGCAACAAATAGTCAAAGCTATTCAAAAACATTAATAATACTGTTTTATCACAAGATCAAACTCAGATGCGTGCACTGTCTAAAGACAAGTGATTGACCACTCTTAAAAACAGCATATATACAACATCTTCATTATGACAAGTACATTGAAGAACTTTGACATTAAATTACTACAACAACAAGGTTTTACAATGAACAATAGAAATAACTACTTATATCTAAGTCTTAACTTATTGTATTTTCTTACAATTTAGCCTTGTAAGAAGACTTCTTATTAATTTACATTTAACCTGCATTGATCCGAGATCAACTAAGGCCTACTGTCTACGGACGCGTAGCTTCATAGACGCGTATTCGTCACTATACGCTTGAAATACGCATGCTCTTATCTTACATACAAAATTAAGGAACTTGGTCGACGAAGCGGCAATGTCGATCTGTCGTGTCTTGCCGCTCCGTCGTCATCCGTCGATAGTAGGCCTTACAATGTATCCAATTAATTACATATCAGATTTTAACATTGATTTATTATTCATACTCGTCTAGTCAGTACTCATCACTTCATTATTCTGTCTACCACTAGTAACCAATAATAATAACTAAATAATAATAGGTAGTTTATACTCCATTCAAAAAAATAGAGATTTAAACAAAAACTTTACTAAAAATCTCGATTAAATCGCTTGAACGGCAACCGATTTAATCGAGATTTTTAATAAAAAAAATTTTTTTGTCAAAAAGTTTTAAACTTTAAAAAAAAAAACGTTTTTTCTGGAGCAAGCTTTATAAAATATTCTAATAAATGACAGAATTACCACTATTTTTTCGCGTTGCCTCTTTGCAATTCCGATTGTGTTGAATAAAACAACAAGCTTTCAATCATGCTCACGTTGACGACAGACGATTGGGGAAGGGCAAACTTAACTAGAGCTCTCAGCAGCATCTTGTCATCCGCGTTACTGACATTACTGAGGCTAACATCATCAATAATATGCCACAACTATAATATTCCACAACTACTACACAACGCCGTCTAGTCCCAAGCTAAGCAGAGCTTGTGTTATGAGTACCAGACTACTGATAAACATACTTATATAATTCTAAATACAAATTACACCCAGACACAGCACAAATGATCGAGCTCATCACACAAACATTTGTACTGCGTGGGAATCGAACCCATGACCTTCGGCATAGCTGTCAGGGCCACTAATCACTAGACCAACAGGCCAGTCAAAGTTTGACAATATATCAGCCGACATGGGTGCTGTTGAGTTCAGAGGAGTTCCTCTGTCAGCAAGTAGACGTACAGCTTAAAAAGCTTTGGCGTCATTATAGTAGTTAGGTAACAGTGATCTAATTAAGCAATTTTATATTGAATTATATATAACAAGCTTGATGAAAACAGTTTGTTGCTGTCGCAATTTTTAAATTGCAATCTGGAACAAACTGTTTTTATCTCAATATGTTACTTTTTAATTTGATTGGATTATATCAATCGTTCTTTTTATATTACAAAATATGATGATCGGAATGTAAATAATATACCTACTTAAGGCCGCCCAATCCGAAATACATTTCCATACAATCACTCTTACGTGATTTTACACATAATATATTTTTCTAAATATTGTCGAACCACAGATACTCTATTATATAAATATCTTGTCAATATTATCTAGGTTTCTTTTGAAATCAAAACAATTTTTTGTAAAACTAATCCAGTGAAGACCTCTGAATATCTGCTATTTTGTAAGAACTTTGGCCTTTCATAATGTTTTCATAAACCAAAAAAGTAATTTTCACCACATGTAAATTTAATCGAGATTTTCGATAATGATGATTTTTCAATGACTTAAGCTTTTAAAGAAAACACCTAGCTTCTGGAACAAGTTTTGTGAAATATTCGATTAAGTGATAGAATTATTGAATGCTAACGGAGTGTTCCGGCGTTATATTTCTTTTTTCGCGTTGCCTCTTTATCAAAGGTTGCGTTGAATTTCGTAAAATGAAATAATAAGTTTTTCAACTATGCTCACGCTGACGACGAAGGGCTCGGGAAGGGCCATCTTAAAATATCTTAATTGGAATTGATAGTATGTTGTTGCGTAGTGGCTGCATTGGAGTGTGCGCTCTGGAACGATCACAGTGGTCCTGAAATTATAATATTTTTAATATTAGTTCAGTGCTCATCTCCATGTTACCGCACAAGCATGGGTTTGTTGTACTTGAAATGGTTACGGTCAGAGTAATAAACTAGCCAAATTACTTTGTAAAATTATCGTTTCTTTTAGTTGAGAGTCATTGACATTTTGATGCAAGTATTTTTTTTTTTGAGATTCTTTTCTTGCGTTTCCCAATTGATTCGATTTCGTATTACCCCCGTAGACTAAACATCTCACCTCAGTTAAGCCATGTAAGTCCGAAACAAGATTAATAATTCTGTTGAATTATATTATGTAGGTACTGAAATGAAAGTGTGTAGGTACTTAATGAAATATAACACACGCGGGTGTTTCGTGAATGCTAGTTTTATTTTTGTTATGCTCTTTGCGTAAATGTATATTTTTAATTATATATATACAGTTTTTGATATTCCTTGCTGGAATATAGTTCTCCGAATCTTAGCTGGTGGCAAATAGAATCATATTTTTGTACTGTAATCTATAAATAATATTATCGTCCATATTATCTATAAAGAGACTCCTGTTTTCAAGGCGTTATTATGTAATTGTGTTTATGGAAAGAATATTTTAAATAAACATGATTATCTAAAAAAGTTATTTCTTCAAAATTTGAAAGATTACTTTGATCTTCATTCATGAGAAAAAAGCCTTTGGTATAGAAAAATCCATTCACAACCTTCATATTCACAGTGGATTGATTTGTGTTTTATTACCAGGGAGGACTTAACCATATTATTAAGGCTTCGTTCGGGTCATAAACCTTTCAATAAATTCGGTTTAATGATGAAAAAGTTAACTTCACCTGTTAGCGGTACACGTAACGAGGACGAGGACACATATTATATTTTAATGAGATGTGTCTGAAATCAATCGCTCAAAACACAAATTGGGGCGCACAATATTAATTTATCAAATACTGTTTCAGATAAAGTAATCCCTATCATTAATATCGTTAAGTTCAATTTGAAAAATCGACCTTAAACCTAACTGTATTTTTAATTTTTTGTTTAACTATTATATTTGTATACCAACAGAGTGACATATTTGCACTAAAGAAAAACCTCTTTAAATAAATAAAAAAATAAAAAATATTATCTATACAATAATATTACTATGCTTTAAACAAGAAATTTTCATTTTTCAAATATCCATACATATAGTATATGTGTTTCTATAGAGTCCTGTATCTATACTTAAATAAAAAAATATGAATCAATAAAATTGAACTTACAAATATTATTTAGGCATCCAACGCTATAGTCACAGTCGTAAATAGATGCTAAACTGTAACCATTCACGGGGTGTTGGATGTTTCGGCCGATGCATTTAGTTGCTGTGGTATCCCTGATCAGCGGCTATCGTTGCTGAGGTATTGTGACGACTGCCTTGTTTCACACCGTCAGGCAGGAATTGATCCCGAACCACTTTGATGGTCCTGCTCTACCTGAAACTTTACAATGCCTTTTAATACCTGAAACCTTTTGTGCAATACACGGTGTTTTACTATTCGAATGTGAAATATCCATACATTTTGAAGATACTCACTCGCTCGCTTTAAATTCTAACTAGCAGTTGAAAAATTCCGTATAGCATACAACGGCCTTAACATTCCTGTTGGTTGCTCTTGCTTAATATCCTTGATTACTTTCATTCTCAATAAAATATTAGAATTTTTAATTTAGTTGTAGCATAGTCCAATCAATATAACGCAACCATGCAATAGGATGATCTTGTATATTATTATATAGACCAAACGAATAATCATCAATAGCAAATTTGATAATATACAAATAACATGTGCCAATCACAAGAATCCCGAATGTTGTCTTCGTGGGAAAGGTATCGTTCCCATCTTCCTGGTGAAACCAATTACCAGCCACTAGAAACATTAGATTTATACACTTACATACCCCAATACTTCTATCCTTTGAACGGAAGTTATTGTGGCACCACAGCACAGGTCTACTCGTATTTACCTCCACACATCTCCTTTATCTCTATAGGTATTATTCGCACTTATCGTACAAATTCACGTATCACAAATGAATCTGGGGTATTATCGTAATAAGACAAAATATTTTGATGAGATATCCAAGTTACTGGTAACTCGACGTATTCCTTGCAGGTCGTCATAGTAGGACTAAAATGCAACAAGTTAGTAACATTTTTAGATTTTTTATGCAAAACCCCAGTTAAAATCATTTGAAGCCAATTTCTTCTTCAAAACTATTTACGGCTCGACTGTACTATTGTCAATAATTTTGCATATGTGACAGGGAAGCAAAGAGTTTCAGAAAATGATGGTTATCTACCATCTTCAATAGTCGCATTGACCTTTACATTCATAGTTTGATGAGGCATAAGAAAATAAACTCATTTTGCTCTCCTGTATATTTTTTTTGAAACCCCTTGCCAGGGTTTGATTTTCGATAGCCGAGGAGTGGAATTCTCTGCCAGAGTCTTTGTTTCCTGATAGCTGCAACCTGTGGATCTTTAAGTCAATAGTGAAAAGGTTATTTCTAGACAAGCGTGCTCCATCATCGACCACATCACCACTTTCCGTCAGGTGAGATAGCGATCAAGCGCGAGCCTATTAATAGTAAAAAACGGGGCAAGTGCGAGTCAGACTCGCGCATTAATGGTTCTGTATGGATAAACTTACCTATGAAAACGGTTCAATTCTCGAATTGAGTTAAGAATATTTTTGAGAATCGCATTTTTTTTGTGACGTAACTACAAAGTTATAGTTTTTAGATTTTTCTTACATTTGTGCTATGAGACCTTGCTTCATGTCAAATTTCGGGATTCTAGATCAAGGGGACCCTATGAATTACCTTAAGAATTTTGATTAACCGCGTACCGGAAGACGCAGTATGGGAAGGCCCCCAGGCTACAAGGTGGACCGATGACCTGGTGAAGGTTGCGGGAATCCGATGGATGCGTGACGCACAGGACCGTTCATTGTGGCGACATTTGAGGGAGGCCTATGTCCAGCAGTGGACGTCTATCGGCTCAAATGATGATGATGATGATAAAACTTGGTGCCATAATTGTGTTAGAAGACGTTAATTACTATTAGATAACTTTAAGTACCTACAGATAACTTTTTAATTTTTTTAGTTGTATGAAAGTAATTTTTTAGTTAAGTACCTTATAATTTTAATTAAAGCGTGTACTAAGTACTATGTGATTGATTGATCTCTTGTTGATTATATTGTGCCTTAAACTAATTTCATGGTGTAAGTAAGCCATTGTTTTCGTAAATTTGTATTTTTTAAATACAAGATCTTTATTTTGATAGTGTGTTTTATTTAACTTATCACACAGCCTTACACCTAAATTTAACATATTCAATGTGGTTTATCAATATGTTACAAGCATTTTGTGACATATTTTCATTAAAAACGTGACATTTGTGTCTGTGTTTTTTTAAATCAGTTTTTTTACTTATTTCATATTGAACTGAGTATTTTTTTGCTTATTTTCAGAAATCACATTAATTACCGCAACAATTTAATTGTTTTCCGACACTAAAATTATCAATATTTTAGAATTTATCAACGAATAAATGTTTAAAATTAAATATCACGTTGTTCTTGTAAAGAGGCGATTATGTTACATTATAAGGTGGTGGTCCTTTTTTGTCAAAAATACTCCTTTGCACTATTTTATAGGTATTTTGTGGTCCTCAGTAAAGATGTCGCTCGCAACATTTTACTACTGGTTTTGTAATTAGTTTTATCGTTGTATCATAAGGAGGATGACTATATGGATCTATATCGTTTTTGACTGGTATTGAACTGTGCTTGTGCAAAGAAGCTGGTTTTGATGATGGTGGTGTGACTCTGTGGCGGCACGTCACTGCTGGATTTTTAATAAGTTCTATAAATGTATCATAAGGAAGCTGTCTATTTGGATTTGTGACTTTTTTTATTCCGGATGGCGTTTTGAAAATATTATCGTGAAAAGATGCTGGTTTTGGTGTTAGTTGGGTTTGCCTGTGCTGATAGTGTTGGCGGCTGCTTGTCACTCCTGGTAAAGTGGGTTCTGTTGTTGACTTAAAAAGATGGTGACTATATGGATTCATGACGTTTTGTAAGGGTAATGCGTCTGTGTTTCGGATATCCTTTGAAGAATCTGGTTTTGGTGGAAGTGGTCTCCATTGATTGTGTCGGTAACTGCGTAACGCTGTTGTCGTTGGATTTTTTTTTGTTTTACTTTTTAAGGGACAATTTGAACTAATGGCTTTTCCTATCGGTATTGGGGTTATGTCACCAAAAATTATGGATTTTTTCTGTGGGAAAGTTTGTTTAGGTGGTGTTGGGGTTTTTCCGTGTTGTTGGTTTCGGTGTCTGCTTGTTGCTGTTGAATTTGAAACAAGTTGTATTGTTGTATTATAGGGTGGCTTGCTATATGGATCTGTTACGTTAGTTTTGGGAGTTGGAACTGTATGGCCTAACATCGGCCGAATTGAAATATCATACGGCACAACAGGTGACAAGGGATTTTCTTTAACTGGAGAGTTTGGAATTGTATTTGAAATAGTGGCTAGCATCGAAATTGAAGTCGTACTACACGATGGCTGCGGCTCGGCTAATCGAGCCCGTTTTGGATTCGGAGGGTGTGGATTTGTTCGCGACATATCGTAAATTATTTATTTTCCCAAATCAAACAATAAAAATTTACTTACCAATTAGGTGTTGCTATTACCTTTCGTTTTACACCAATAACTGCAAATGGTTCCTTCTTTCTATAGCGCTTGGGATCTGCAACACGTCCTAACATTTTAACACAGTCGCTTGATCTCTGTATTATGAAGCTTCACAATATGAAACAGCAAGTTAATTGAAAATATTCTCATAGAGAAAGTATATTCAATCTCAAACTACTCTGTGAAAAGTAAATTTAAAAATGACAAAAATGTTGAATGTACTGTCGGCAAAATTGATTTATGATCCGTTCAACCAAATAATTCGTTTGTAAAGGTCAAACAGTTTTCTTTTTTTACTAGTTAATATGGCTAAAACGAAGGTTATGGTAAACATCCTCAAGGATTCAAATCCTCTTTCTAAAATTGGAAATGAAACATTGGTTGTGATAGTCCGATATGTCTATGTAAGCCGTTGTTTGTTTATTCGAAAAGAAAACAATACGAGTGGCACCGCATTTATTAAACTAGACGACCTTTTTAAATCAGACGAAATTTATTTATTTATATATACTTTATTGTACACCCATTTAAGCCTTTTATTTAAAAACATACAATTGGCGGCTTTATCGCATTCCGTGATCTCTTCCAGGCAACTTGGTATGGAAAGAGATTGTCTGGATATAAAATAGGGTTGCACTTGGTGTATTACAAAATGGTGGTGTATGTTTGTTTGTCCGTCTTTCACGGCAAAACGGAGCTATGAAAGGGCGTGATTTTTTAAATGGAGATAGTTGAAGAGATGTAGAGTGACATAGGCTACTTTTTGTCTCTTTCTACCTCCCCACTCCCTTAAAATGGGGGGTGGAAGTTTGTATGGAGCATTCCGCAATATTCAAGGTAGAAAGCTAAAAATTGGTATGCGGACTATCTGTGACTAACAAAAAAATCGTGAATCTTTTTTTTTGGGAATCTGCCCCCAACTCTTAAAAGAGGGGATGAAATTTTATATGAAGCTTTTCGCAATTTTCAAGGTAGGAAGCTAAAAATCGGTACACAGACTCTTTGTTACCAACGAAAAATAACTTCCTTATTTTTTTGGAAAATCTTTCCCCAGCCCCTAAAACAGGGGATGGAAATGTGTGTGAGACTCTCCGCAAAATTAGTACACGTTCTATGATATAAACGAATCTATACTAATATTATAAATGTGAAAGTGCATGTGTGTGAGTTCTCTTCTGTGTTCTAAATCAGGAAAGGGGAACCGTGTTACTCCGAATATAACGCGAGCGAAGCCGCGGGGCAAAAGTTAGTACTAAATAATTAAATAGGCAAGAAAACAAATGACGACTATAATATTTTACAAGCAAATGTCGAATTTTTAACCGTAAAAAGATTAATACGTTGGCAGTTGGACGCAAAATGAAATCGACTGTGATTCAGTACGAGTGAGTTTTAAAAGTGATGTGCTACCTCAATATATCTATGCCTATGACTGCCAGTTTAAAGTTGAACCGTACGTGTTTCTAATAACCAAGTGTTCGGGTTGTTGGCAGTTTGGCCATATAATTAAATACTGAATAGAATAGAATACACTATAGCGTTTACGTCACCTGACACAGCTGTCGCAAGCCAGTCAGTCCACTGAGATGAACTCCTCGTTAAACTTGTCCAATGATATATATTTTAGATTTCTACGGGTTATAACTTTAGGTGGTATTTTCTCTTTTTTGAAATAATAAATAGCCGTTATAAAAGCATGCGCACCAAGTGCACTAATTCAGTCCACTTCAATGGAGCGCGCACTAGCATCAGTGCAAACAAGGTCAAGGTCTATAAGAGTTTCGCTAGTAGAGGTAAAATTAGTAGGAGAAGTCACCAGTTGGCTTAGGTCGAGACTTTGAAGAAAAATATTCAATTTGTTTATTTTGGAGTCTCTCTGACAAACGTCAAGACAATTAATATTAAAGTCACCCAAGAATACGGTGTGCTTACAAAATGTTAGGGAAGTGATAGAACAAGTAATCGCATCCAACAATAAATCAGCATTCATCCAAGGCGGTCTGTACGCAGTGCCGATTGCAATTTTCACACCATTAGTGCTTAAAACTAGCCACGTTTGTTCAACTGTCTCATAAAGAGGATCAACCGGATGCGAATGAGTCCGACCCTTATCCCACGCTTGATATAAAACCCAATGCCACCGCCGCGACCACCGCGCACGCTCACCGTCCGCGAAACATGCCGCAGCCGGTACCAGGGCACGGAGGGTGCGCGCCCCTCTTCATTCCTCTTAAGCCACGTCTCATTGATTGCCATTATATCGACATTATGATACTCCAAAGCAGCGATGAACTCATCATGGTGAGTGCCCAATGAGCCTGGGTTCAGGAATCCAAATTTAAAATACTTGCACTCATCACAGTAAATCTGTATTACTAAACAATATATAGCAACATTGGAAACAGTTTTACTTGCAAGGAGGTGGCAAATATTAATTGGCTTTTGGAAATAATAACAATGATTTAATTTTATTGTAAAATCAAGTCAAATCATTACTTGGCAATATTAATATAGGCATACATGCGATTAAAATGTCATTAAATACAAATAATATTGTGGCTACTTGTAGTGCAATTGTGGGTGAATAAAAAATATAAATGAAGGGAGAATAGTGTGATAAATAAATAACAATACATATGACAGCATATAAAAGCAATTTGTTTTGATAATGGTAATTACCAACAAACCTGCACCACTACAGAAAGTGCCATCCAAAACATGCACCCCTTAGTCCGGGCTAGCTGCTGCTGCGGTCATAAAATTACAGACCAAAAAAACAGCAAAAAAAAAATGGTAACAACAAACACATACAAATAACAAAAGTTTACATTACATGTGAAATAACGAACGCGTAATCTAAAATCTACTTTTAAAATTAATAAAAACCATTGCCAAAAGTTTGGACAATATCAAGGTCACAACGAATGCGTTGTGGAGGTACACCATCTTCTTTCTTCACATAGATGCGGCCATAAAAAAAATCTTTGTGCCCGAAATGTGCAGGTAAACATGACAACTTTACCATAATAGACTTCAAATGTTTAAACTGTAAGGGGAATCACTTAGTCTTGGATAAAACTTGCCCCGTTTATCTAAAGGAAAAATCTGTACGGATTATCATGAGTGAAAAATAAGTGACATACCGAAGAGGCCTAAATCTTTTTATGGAGAAGAGGGATGATGTAAACACAGTAGATATCTCGCAGCGAGTTTATAACAATCAACCTACGGCCATAATCAACACTGGTAAAGAAACTTATAGAGACGTTATGACCAGAGCTGTAGTGCATCAACAACCGATATCGGATATGGAAGAGGATGAAGAAGAAGAAGAGAATCTTGCAAATGTGGAGACAAAAGAAAATAGTCTAATAAAATAATAAAAGCTAAATAAATAAAGGTTATAATAAAAGGTAAGTATATAATTAAAGGTTTATTTATTTTTATTATTTACTTTTCTGCCTTGTTTAATATGACACCTTTGCAATTATTTTCCTTAGCTCCGACACCAAATATGACTCCTTTGCGGTAATCGAAGCTTTTGTGCTGCTTTTTCCGTTATTAGGGATGTTTGTGACCCCTGATCAATTAGTGCTCGTAAAGTTATCAGGGACCCGTCATGTGCTTGCACTTTGATCAATGCTGTGGCAAGCAGAGTTTCTGATACATCTTCTTGAGACACATAGTTGATGCTGTTGCTTGTGGTTTTCTTGCTGCCTGTGCTGGCGGTTGATTGCTGCACTGAATTGTTGTTTGATGTCTATCCACCCAATTTGCTGTAAGCGTCGTGAAGCAGAGTATTATGATCCGAGTTGCAGACGCAGCATCTTTTTCTTGACAAACATTCCATGTTATTTGTATGCACACTTAGATAATTTTTACGTAAATTGTATTTCAATACTGCTCTCCGTTTTGCGTCAGGTTGTAATTCGAGAAATGCTTTGCACGAAAACAACTTATGGTTTTGATTGCAATGTAAACAGTTTTTTGTGTACTCACTGTTTTTTGTGAATGTGTTTGTTTTTTAATTATTGTTCTTGTTCTGATTTGCACTGAATGCTTTGTATGAATCATAATTCTTGTTTGTCTATTTTGGCTCAGATTGAGATGTTCTTTCTATTTCTGGTTTGCGACGAGATGATTCCCATTATATGAATTTTCTTTCTAGAAAGTTGAAGAATTCTGCTATTTTAGGTAGTTCACGAGGCTCCACCAATGATTCCAGGTAGTCGTTATGAGTCACAACAGCCAACTTTTGCGAGAGTAAATGTACCAGTATTGGGTCCCATGATGACGTGTCTACGCCGAGATTCTTGATCGCATCAATACATTCTTTCGCTGTATCGTGGAGCTTTTTAATTGATTTTGCTGACAAATATTGACTGTTGGATACCCCAAGCAATGAATTGAGATGTGAAGAAAAGATCAATTTCTTGTTATTGGATCTGTGGTTGAGTATCTCCCATGCAGTCTCATAATTTTCAGAGTTGATCGATAGATGTTGAATAATTTTCTCGGCTTCGCCCTTCACTTTGCTTTTGAGAAATTGCATCCTCTGTGCGTCAGAAAGCGACGGATAGGAATGTATCGTCTCAACAAATATATCCTTGAAAGTGGTCCAGTGTTCGTAACTGCCACTAAATTCTGGAATTTCAATCTTCGGCGTCGACTTTTCCCTATGAGTAACTGACCACATTCTGGTGTTGATGTTTGCTTTCATCTGGTCTGACATTGCACTTCGACTTCATCGACTAAACTGTCAAGGTCCCAATAAAGTGAATCAACTGCTTTCCACCTTGTTTCTAACATTTTTAAAGCATCTTCAAACTGCCAATTTTCTTTTAGAATGTCCACGTTGAAGTTTGCTGTGGTTCTTTGGAACGGCTTGATATTGCTTCTTTGTTTGCGTAACATCTCCTCTATTTTGCTGTTGCTCGCGGTCTCCGCTACCTCAGGCTTTTTTATAGAAAAGGGCGATTGGATTCCGTGTTTAACTCCACCTGCACCTGACTCATGAGTGATTTTCGGCTCCGATGACTTTGAAGTCGTTGGTACCGGGTTGTCTGTAGAAACTACCGGCTTTGATATGGGTGCGTTTTGTTTTTGTTCTTGAGTTAAATACTTGATAAACAAATCCCTAGTGCTTTCGTGAAATTGTCGGGTCTGCTCATAGGTTTCTTGCATAAAGTATTTATGGGAAGAATCTTCACGCTCGCAAATTTTTTGGTGGTTGTTCTGGAATTCTGCCCAGTAGTTGTCGAGATGGTCCAATTTCTTCCGGATGTCTTCCAGTGTCTTTCGGCTTGCTCCATCTTTCTTGAAGTTGGTCAAAATCCTATGCATTTCCTCCATAATTTGATATTGCGTTTCAATCACTCCTTCCATGATGAAAAATATGAAAAATTCGAGTTACCAAGTCTGCTTCTGATGATGCACTTCGATGGTCTGTCGTATTCTCTACTGCTGGTGAGTGATGATCTCCTCGTTTCGTATCCTCTGTACAGGTGATACTGTCTCTGTTGAACTGTTGAGTTGCTGACACTGCACAAACGAGCACGTAAACCGGAGATCCGGCCCGAAGGCCAAAAAGATGTATGCGCTGCTGAATGGGTCGCACAAACCTTGGATGATACTTTGAAATGATAGTTACTGATATCCGAAGAAGATCTGATTTATTGCGTAACTTATCATATAAAGTCTGGCCAATGAAACATGGCACAACCAAAAGGAGGCCGTATTAAAGAAAATTGAAGCTGTACACGGAGTTGATGCTTTTGATTATTCATGAAAATAATAAGTATGCGATACTTCTATGTTGCATGTTTATTTAACAATTAAACGTGCTTTTAATATAGCCGAGATATTAAAATAAAACACAAGCGCGTCCGTTTACTGCCAAAGTGCCCGTTCACTTTGGGTCTGGCTTTTTAGAATGTATCTATCTATCTATTTCTGTATGGTTTCCGCACTTAGTCCTATGTGGATGTAAGTGGGCCATGGCGGCATGGCATTTTAGAATGTATTATATTGGAGTCCATCGACCGCCTTGAGCTCTTGGGAGTTAAAATTTCCTTAAATCTAAATTTTAGGCCGTTCATTGAGTCCATAGCTGCTAGGAAACTTGACATTCTTGCAAAGGTTAGACGGCTCTCAGTGGCGGATTAGCCATGTAGCAAGATTAGCAAATGCTACAGCCCCGTGCATTTGGGGTCCCCGCGCGTTCAGGGATTCCGAACTTGAACGTAAAAAAGTCAAAATATTTGTACTGCGTGAAATCTAAATACAGCTGATTTCTTTAGATGTGATGTGATAGTCACTTTACTTCAGACTTTCCTCCAAGTAAACTACAGAATAGAAGATCTCTTAGAATTGCCCCATCATCGTACTTTTTACGCAACTGATATTAAAATCCACGGGGTTATAGGTGTCCAAAAGTCTTGTTCAAGCTAATTCTTAGAAGGGGTAGCTTCAGCTTTATCACTAAAGCTACTGTATTTTAATATGTGTAGCCTCGGTTAAGCTTATTTTTAATAACCCTACTAAGAATAAGCTTAAACAAGGTTTTTAGGGAACTACATATTTTGTGTGTCTATGTGAATATTACATTGCCAGAGCGTAGTGGCTCTGAAACGTGGTCGTTCACAATGCGCCTCATCAGATGGTTTTAAGTCACCCAAAGAGCAATGGAGAGGGCTATGCTCGGAGTTTCCTTGCATGATCGAACCTATCAGGAGTTAAGATAAGCTTAAGTGGCAGTGAGCTGGGTACATTGCTCGCAGAACAGATGGTCGATGGGGCCGAAAGGTTCTGGAGCAGCGATCTGATACCTGAAGACGCAGCGTTAAAAGGCCTTGCAACAAGGGTACCGATAACCTAGTAAGGTTAACGGAAATCAGATGGAGGCGTGATAAACAGGACTGGCCGTTGTGGTGTATAAAATTTTGCATCCTATTCCTAGTAAATTTTAACTGTTCAGCTTTTATGTATAAATTCAAAAAGGCTTCGCCATCATCATCGAAAAGACTCCCTATTTATCAGAAGAAAATTTAAAAAGGTTTAAGCATAATTTCCGAGACTAATGCGGTTTTTTAGAATTTCGCCTTTAAAACTCAAATCGTTCGGGGTATGCAAAAAAACGATCATCATCTAGGTATTTCTAAAAATACTGAATTAATTAGTATCATACTAATAAATTAATCAGTAGTAGGAGCCCCTTGGTCTAATTTGCTACAGGCCCCACGCCGGCTCAATCCGGTACTGACGGCACTAACTGCGCTTCACACCAGGAAAACATCGAATGTTATACAAAGCACAGGTCCAATCATGTGTGGAGTAGTGCAACCACATGTGGGCGGTGAAATAAAGTTTTTCTTTCAATAAGCACTTCCCTGGAATCTTTAAATTTGAATAAAATAAATTGTGTGTTATCGAATTTTTCTATTTATTTGAATGGTCGATTAATGTACGGAATATAATATAGTTCAAATGTCCGCCGCAGTTTTGGTGGATAGCGCGCATTCGAAATATCAAATTTTCTATGTCCTTTACTGTTCTCATTATTAGGAGTTTCGTCTGCTCACTGTCGAAACCTCCTGAAAAGTATAATTCACCGTGTGAGTAATATTGCAATTTGTTATTAATAGTCAAAAAGTATCAAATTTTTCTAATAGAAATTAAAAAACTAACCTTGAAATGAAATTATTGAATCCAACCGTCGCATTTTCTCTGCATGTTTCTAATTTAATTCACTTTTTGCACATTTATATTTGTCAATTATATTCAATAGAAGCCTCTCTGTAGAACTAATGATTGTTTTCGGCATTATTTTATGCAAAACGAATAAAACAAAATGTACGTATGTAAACATAAAATGAGTTATGTACGAAACGTCAGGAAAACAATTTTGACAATTCTTATTTTTTTAAATGCTGCCATATACATAGTTTGATAAATAATTCGGTGACTTCTTTTCCTGGCAAAACTCTATGAATGATCGCTAATGAGTACAGCCGTCTGTGAATGCTAATTGTGTACTGTCGCTTTACAATGTAATTTTTGCAAGGCGGCGAAATAGTGCTGAACTGCAATACGCGAGGGCCATGTACGACACATGACTCGTACAATTATTATTTCATTTATTCTTAATGTTGTTACTATTGTTATTATTTTTACATTTTTTAAAAATATTATTGTTTTTTTTTATCTATCTCAGGACCCTGAGGTCCTGGACCTTTGGAAGGCATACGAGGAGCCGAAGCCAACTCGCAGAGGCCCTTTAGATAATTACAATGGAACATGATACCAATCGACGATTATCCCTGTACGCGCTATGCTAGTGCACCCAAGGACAACCCCCGGTTTTTGAAAAACTATTGCGATATATGGAGAACAATGACAATAGGGCTATGGTTTTTGTAGTCTTAAGTGGACTGGTAACATGGAACTATGTTAAGACTATGGCCCCTGCCTGAACAACGTTATTAATATCCATCGAAAAAAGGCAGGGGGTGACTTGCAGACTCAATAAATGGGCCCCCAAAAAACGGCCGCTAGCACGAAGTGACGTAGCAACAAGAGGGCAACATATCCTGAGGTGCTTGAGGAGTGGAGAGGTATACCACGGCTATCAGGACAATCCCGGCAGTACGGTCAAGATCCCTACCAGCACCTTACTGGATTATACATCCTTCTCCCGAGCACGTTTGCTCTTGCGAATCTCCACTCAAGTCAGCCAATAAAGGCAAGAGAGAGGTGGGAGCTCAGTTCTTCGTCAGTGTTTACTACGGCGGGCCAATAAAGGCAAGCCGGAGATGAAGAACAAGAATTCTCCCAGTAGATCGGGTACGTGGGGTCGCTAATGCCCAACAGTTCGCCACAAAACTGCATTGCGGATTGTATCTCTCTTAGTCTGGCCCCTCACCCTAGGCATATTACGGCAAAGCAAACTTTACCGATACAGACCTTGAGTATATTGGAGCACGCAGGCCCCACCACGACGTCAACGTAGAGATACGGCGATAGGGTTATTTCATTTATTCTTAATGTTGTTACTATTGTTATTATTTTTACATTTAAAAAAAATATTATTGTTATTATTATTATTTAATTCATTGCATGATGTTTAAAAAAAAACCAATTATATTCTGTAAAAAATGCTGTGGGTGACATATTGAACCACCTTCTATTACTATTTCATATTCGTATTATGTAATTCATAATGTGTAACTGTTTAATTTCCCAAATAAATAAACTAAAAACAATCACTAGTCTGTTGTTATGGTAATTATATGATTCAGTATAATCCAACCTAATCAAATAAAAAAAATACGCTCGGAGCAGGTCAAGAAACAATTTTACCGATAGTACATTAATAAATACCGTCATCTTTTCAATTCCTATTCAATAGATAATAAGGATCGATATCTATTCAGCTTAAAACATACTATATCCAAATTTACTTATTATAACTAATACTTACAAAATTGTAAATACAGGAGTCTAATAAAGCATTTTCTTCTACGATTATATAAACTCAGTGGAAATATCCGCCACGTATGCAGTTTCTTTGTTGATACTGTGACAATAACAACAACAAAAAATGGTTGAATAAGCAGCTATTTTGTTGATTCTGTGACAAGAACAACAAAATTTTAGTTACATTTTATACGATACGACTGTCATATTACTCAAATAACATATTTATAATACTTACATTATTATAACTGCTGGGCGCCATTACTTCACTCACTCTAAAGGTAGCAAGGAATCAGTACTGTTGTCTATTGAATGCTACCTGAAAATTATCACGCAGACTTATTACCATATTCATACAGTATCTTGTTTCTTTTTAACCTATGATCTAAATGGCGGATAAGAAAGAGATGGCTGTCACACTGATAACAATGTTGTCACAATGAAAATAACATTGAATGAACTTTGAACCTATGAGATAATTTTGGGGTATCTTTTCTAATAAAATAGCGCCAGCAAGCTAATACAATAATAGCCAAAGGTGAATAATAATTTATTATAGTTATAATCAAAACTTAATGATATATAAAAAAAAAATGTGATCGATTGAGATAATATGGAATACCATTTTTTTTTGTCGCAATGCTATGTACAGTAAAAAGCACAGCAAAAGGAAATATATCATTACTTTTTTCTCATTCGAATCGAATGAATACTCATAGACTAAGTTTTTTTTTTCTCGGACAGACCTGTTATAGCTAATAAGGAATAAGATGATTGACATTCTATTAACGATATTTATTGTCAAGACGTTTCAAAATACCTATCAGATTAGCAAGCGCTTCCTCAAAATCTTTTTGTTAATTCATGAAACAGAAAAGGTATTTTGTGGAGTAGCTGACATCGTATACCTTATGAAAAAGGGATAGTCTGTTATAACCCTATAATTGTATACACACCTAAGTGTCATCCGATGGTAGCACCCTACCTACTGATTATGTATGCTTAGCTTCATAGACGCGTATACGTCATTAAGCTGCAGCGACACGTTGCCGCTTCGTCGACAGACTTATACTGAAAAATACGCGTTTATGGAGGCACTCGTCAGTGGACAGTAGGCTTTATGGTTACAGTGTATAGGTAACAGCTCAGTCCAAATAAAATGTATGAATACGCTGTCTAAAAACTGTCTCATAAACTGTGACTTCTAAAATTACGACTAAAAGAAGTGGTGTTCTAGATCTGTCTCACAAACACCACGAGTTCAATGCGGTGTTGAATGGCGCATCAGTGGCATACAAACGTAGGGCAGGCGGATACGTTTTCAATTTAGGCGCTTGTTGTCTGACTGCTAACCTAATAACCGGTTGCGGCCCGGTAAACTTACGGCAGTGAATTGAAAGCGCCCTAAATAAATTAAGTTAACCCCTCAAGCAAAAACAGTGTTCAGCAAATATTACGAGCGCTATCTTTTGTGAACCTATGCAGTATCATGTGACATTAGGAAGTTGTGGGCATTGAAATGATGATGATTCCTCTTATTCACATGTAAATCTGTCAACGATATACGACATCTGTCAACGATCATACTTTACGTCAAAGTCAAAATGATAGATTAAGTACGTGACAGTCTGGTAACGCTAGTAAATTCCAAACTTTCTGAACTGTTTTGATTATCGTTACTACTCTTAATATGACACTTTTTGTACGGTCGTTATTTAATCACAGTATTGTTAGGGTTGTAACTTTTCCATTGATTATACTCTGGTAAGGTTTTTAAAATTTGAATTTAACAGTTGTTGTCACTGACAGAATGTCACTTTTTCTGATCTCAGTTACATCAAAAGAAAAAGAAGAAAATACTGGAGACGTCTTTTTTATTTACTGCAAGCCTGTCCAAGTCATGGCAACAACGACAGTTCTTTGTGCGAGTGTGGCCTCGATGATGGTACATTGGACCATATCTTCTTTTCTTGTCCTTCAAACTTGGGAGTTTGAATCCTCCATCGATTTTTGTACCGAATGCTTCCCAAAATTAAAATACCCCTTCCTACTAACTTTCATTCTCTATTGACGAATTTCTCTCCTAAATTTGTCCAACTCCTATCCAAATTCCTAAATGACAATAACATCAATCTGTAACCTGCCACTAACGTCTTAGATCTATCACAAAGGGCAAAGTTCGACGGCTCACCTTACGGCGCTGCCGTCACCACATGACACTGGCAGAATAGTCGATACCGGCTCAGTTGCCAAAGAAGAAAAAAAAAACGCTTTCAGTAAACAATAGGACAGACCTAACTGTAATTTTATTAGTGACAGCGATTGTCAAAATGTCAAAATTAAAGAAAGAGCAAATATCATTTCGACAGCTTTGTAAATCCAACACATTTTAATTTATTGATAATCGCAATATGCACACTTTTTTAAAGAGCCTAGTGTCAATATTCATAAGTCTTAGTGAATGATAAATAGTGGTCGTTTCAAGTGTTGGAATCAGTAAAATCAATTGTTAGTTTCAATTAAACCTAAGCCAGATATGTTAGTCGCAACAGAGGACCAAAGTAAATTCTCCCGATCTGTCAATTCGCCAATGATGCCTAAAATAACTTCGCATTTGCTTGGAGTACTTGAAAGTTAAGCTAAGTTTAAAACTTTGATACGAGTGTGAATTTTATTACACAAGTAAAAGATATAACTCTGAAAAGACATGTATTTTAATAACATTAAACATATATATTTTTTTTATGACAAATAATATATTATAAGATACATTCGTATAAATAGTTTGCATTATAAGATACGATTTTGTAAATAGTTAAAAAAATAGATTATACACCTCTTGACTACTTCCTGTTGATAGTTGCTTTGACTATGTTTCAGATGAACTCTGTAGCATATATTAATAACCTGGTTAACAATTAATCCAAACAACAAACACGTAATGGAAAAAATGAATATAAACTAAGATCCCAGAGCGATCAAACGTAACTTATTTTCAGATGGATGAATCCCTAGGTTCTCAGTAGTGTATCATGTTCTTTGAATACCTGTGTGCTTGGAGCTCCCTCTTGGGGCTCCCGGGCAGATACCGGGTGAGAAAGGGAACTAAAAATAACGAGTTACTTAACTTAATTTTTTATTGCTGATTTTTATATATGTTTTGTAGAATATTATTTTAAAGTAGTATCTTAAGTATCAGACATTTTCTATGGACCAAAACTTAAGTCAGACGCTTTAATCCTCCACGAAAAATAAATAAACTTTAGTTATTTTTACATGTCTTATTTTAAAATATGTTATTAAGGTACACTAGGTGTTAAGGGCACTTATGATACTACTTTAGAATAATATTCTACAAAACATTTATAAAAATCAGCCATAAAAATTTAAGTTAAGTAACTCTTACTTTTTAGTTACCTTTCTAACCTGCTATCTGCCTAGCTCCAAAAGCACACATTCAAAGCATATGAGACGCTACTGGTGAACCTAAGGTTTCATCCGTGTGAAAATAAGTTATGTCAGATCGCTCTGGGATCTTGGTCTAATAAATTAAGATGGCAAATACAACATCGAACAAACATGACAATACAACAATACATTTATATTTATTTATTTTATTTATTTACTTCGTCTTACATCTATCTTTACAGGTTTTTTTTTTTTCCCCAATGCGATAAATGCGCTTATCCTAACTTATTACTACTAGCCATTATTTAGACTGGATGACGACAATGCAGGTTATAGGGGCATCGCTTGTAAGGCAAAGGTGTGTCTGGTCTGACGGCCTCTTTGGCGGGTCCTTGTGCAGTAACTGGTTCCGACTGGTTTGGTTCCATTGTCTTCTTAATTTTTGCTTTATGCTCGAGAGAGAGCCTCTTTAGAGCAGCCGTTAATTTTTCTGTGTCGTTTTTGCTGATTCGTTTCTCCTTGTTCATATTTCGTTTCTTTTTCTGTAATAAGAAAACAAAAATAATGTTATAATATTTAGACATATTCCGATTGGATCAATTATAGATTCATTAGTAACCATTTTATGTGTGGAGGTTTCAGAGATAGTTTTTTAGTCAATTAGATTATTAACTTATATTTTTTAGTTACAAAAACGTAACCTAATATCGCTTGTTATATTCATTTGCGTGAAGAACAGTACCAAAACGTCACCGACATTCATTTATACAGTTTTAAATAAAATAAAAATTGGGCAAGTGCGAGTTGGACTCGCGCCCTGAGGATTCCATACATACACCTACCTATGTAAACAGTTCAATTCCTGAATGGAGTTTTGAAGATGTGAGATGATTTTTTTTTATGTGCTTACAACAAAGATTATAACATAAAAAAAAAAAGATTATCTTTCATTATTGACATAATATTAATATGTATATATTAGTATGTAATAGTATTTATATTATAATTATATATTAGACTTTTGTATAATAATTACATATATATTTATATATTAGATTTAGATATGTAAGGTTTATATTGTGCACTAGATCCTACCCTCGAATGTGTTCTCTCTCTGTAACTCAAAGGTTTGCTGGAAGAAAACTCATTGTTGAGTTAAGCTCGCCTTTGTACATAAACTGTATTATATTATATCACCGTGTATTATGTATGTTTTGTGTACAATAAAGAATAATAATAATAATAATACTGTCCCGTGTCACAGAGCGCATCGACTTCCTGAAGCAGAAGATATATGCATGGGCAAACCGTTTCCGCAGGTATAAGCGGCGGGTGGAGCGATACACCCAGAATCGCACATTCCGGAGTAATGAAAGTTGGGTTTATAGGGCTTGGGAGAGACCGGACCAAGGTGTGACTGATGCGTGCCTCCCGGATGATGACGCCATGAGTTCATTCTGGCGCAGCATCTGGTCGGTGCCTGTCAGTCACACCGAGGGTGACTGGACTCGAGAGGTCGAGCGTGCGTGCGATCCAATACCACAAATGGGGGCAATCGACATCAGCCCCCAAGATGTAGCTCGTGCAGTCCGTCCGTTGCCAAACTGGAAATCTCCAGGGCCGGATGGGCTGCACAATTTCTGGATTAAGTGGTTTACAAGATCGCACGCTCGCTTGGCATATCAGTTTCAGTCTGCCTTAGAGTCAGGGTCGCTACCACAGTTCCTAACAACAGGAATAACCCACCTGCTCCATAAGTCTGGTAGTACTGCGGAGCCCGAAAATTATAGACCGATCACGTGTTTGCCGACGGTCTATAAAGTTCTTACATCCATACTGAGAAGCAAAATTAACAGTCATATTGACAAAAATTTAATCATGTCACCTTCTCAGAATAGATGTAGGAACGAGTCCCGCGGTACTAAGGAGCTGCTCCTCATTGATATGACCATTAGCCAACAGGTTCGACGTTCCCGAAAGGATCTGTCGACATGTTGGATAGATTATAAGTAGGCCTATGACTCTGTTCCTCATACATGGCTCATGAGGGTGCTGGAATTGTATAAAATTGATACAACACTACGCACCTTCCTGGTGTCGTGTATGAGGCAATGGAGTACGGTCCTCCGCTATCCAGGATGTCGACATACCCAGAGGAATAGCGAACCTGTAAGGATCGAGCGAGGTATATTCCAGGGTGATAGTTTGAGTCCACTTTGGTTTTGCCTAGCCTTGAATCCTCTAAGTACACTGCTGGAGAATTCAGGTCTAGGCTATCGGTTGAAGAGAGGTGGTCAGGTAATATCTCACCTACTTTACATGGATGACCTGAAACTTTTTGCCCCCTACAATCTGCAACTGATGGAGCTACTGAAGGTAACTGAAACCTTCAGTAGTGCCATCAGGATGTGTGGACAAATGTGCGCTCATGCATGTAAAGCGAGGGGAGGTTGTGGAATCCGTGGGCACTCAACTCACGGATTCCATAAACCTGAGATCCCTCTCTCCAACTGAAACCTATAAGTATTTGGGTATGTCGGAAGCTCTAGGCATCAATATCACTGACATGAAGCAATCGTTGAAAGAGCGTTTCTTTGGAAGAAGGTATTCAATAGCCTTCTTTCAGGCGGAAACAAGGTGCGCGCCTTCAACGGTTGGGTCATGCCGGTATTTATGTACTCTTTCGGCGTACTCAAATGGACTCAAACGGAACTTGACGCCCTGGATAGGAGGGTCCGCACACTGCTGACTGCATACCGAATGCATCACCCACGATCGTCAGTGATGAGATTGTATATCCCGCGGAAGTGTGGGGGTCGAGGTTTTTTAAATGCTAAGACCCTACACAACCGCGAGGTATGCAGTCTCAGGGAATATTTCCTAGCTGCCGACGTAGGTATGCATCGAGATGTAGTGGCAGTGGACAAGGGGCTCACCCCGCTCTCCTTGGCTAACGGGAACTGGCGCAAACCGGTAGTGCTTTTTTTTTTTTTTTTTCTGTGGGAAAATCATCTTATGACATCCCCCGCCTTTGGGCGGGGCGGGAGATAGTGTCAGACTTTTACTGACTAAAAACCCACTCCTGTTCCTTCGTTGCCTTCGTCCCAAGACCCTGGGTTTCGCTTTCACACTACCCATGGCCCCAGTAGGCTTCGACCCTGCTGGGCCCCTACGATTTGCAGACATCTCCCTGAGGCGCGCGTGGAACAATACGCGCCGTCGACGACTTAGACTCGGTCCGGACGGTTACCGGACGGTCGGACGGTGGGCTACCCATTGCTCGCCGTCCGCAAGCCCGCGCCTACGGTGGCCGGAAATCGGGATCGGAATCCCGGCGGCGACTTGGGCGTGAGGAGCGTTGCCTCACGCGATCGGCCGCCTCCTTTGCTAGCATTACTGCTTCGCAGAAGGAAGCGACCGCCTGCCACTCCTCCTCGCTACGGACCATGGCCTGTACCAAGGCCCGACGCGAGAGATCGCCGCCGCCGATTGCCCCCACGAGGACACGGCGTTGCTCTGCCCAAGCGGGGCACACCTCCACCGTATGCTCCACCGTGTCCTCCGGGCGGTCCACACAGTGGCGACACCCGGGCGTCGCTTCCGCACGAATCCGGTGCAGGTACTTCCCGAACTTACCGTGTTCGGTGAGAACCTGCGTCATACGGTAGGTGAGGACGCCGTGAGGTCTTTCCAACCACGCCTCAAAGAGGGGACTTACCGCCATAATTGTGGCGTGCCCAGCACTGGGTCGCGACAGTCGCTGCCGCCATTTAGCCATGAGAACCCGCCGGAGCTCTGTCCGCCATGCTGCGATTTGTCGCGGCAGCGGAGTTTCGCCCCGGCGTTGCATCTCCATGTGCAGATCGTGCATGTGAGCAAGGTCTGTTGCCACCAGATCCCATGGTGGCTGGCAAGCAAGGAGGCTCGCCGCTTCGCGGGAAATCGTCCGGTATCCTCGCACCATCCGTATGGCCATGACCCTCTGGCATGCGTTCAGCCGGGCCGCCGGCTGCTTCCGCAGCGCTGGCGCCCATACCGGTGCGCCATAAAGGGCCATGGACCGAACGATTCCCGCGTAGAGCCTTCGGCAGGAGGCGTCTGGACCCCCCAGGTTGGGCAGGAGCCGCCCGAGGGCAGCCCCAGTCCGATTTAGTTTGGGAGCCAAACGTCGGAAGTGCTCCTCGAAATCCCACCGGCTGTAAACCGGTAGTGCTTGACACTAACGATCGCAGGGAAGTATGGCAGAGCAAGGAACTTCACGGTCGCTTTTTCCGGGCCCTTTACGGGCCTGATGTAGACCAATTGGCGTCCGTAGCCTGGCTGCGTTTCGGTGACCTCTTTGGGGAAACCGAAGGTTTTGTCTGTGCAATTATGGACGAAGTTATCATGACGAATAACTACCGGAGATTTATTGTGAAGGACGGCACGGTTGACATCTGTCGGGCATGTCACCGTCTGGGAGAATCAATTCGTCACATTATCTCTGGTTGTTCTCGTCTAGCTAACGGAGAGTACTTGCATAGACACAACCTTGTAGTCAGGATTATCCATCAGCAACTTGCTCTGAAATACTCTCTTGTGGAATCGAAAGTGCCGTACTATAGGTATGAGCCCGACCCAGTTCTTGATAATGGTCATATCACTTTGTACTGGGATCGGTCCATCATCACTGACAGGACTATTGTAGCCAATAAGCCTGATATAGTGGTGGTGGACCGAAACGAGAGGCGTGCAATGATTGTTGACATATCCGTTCCGCATGACGAGAACCTCGTGAAAGCCGAGAAAGATAAACAAATTAAGTATATCGACTTGGCTCGCGAGGTTGTCGACATGTGGGATGTGGACTCAGCGATCATTGTGCCGATAGTCGTGTCGGGCAATGGCTTAATAGCCAAGAGCCTCGACCAACACCTTAGGAGGCTCGCGTTAGGCGGCTGGATCAAGGGCTTGATTCAGAAAGCGGTACTCCTGGACACGGCTCGCATTGTTAGGAGGTTCCTTTCTCTGGAGCCCTGACCGCCGGTAGCTTGGACCCTGTTCCCGATACCGGTGGGGTACTATTTTTTATATTTTTAATAGTTTTTTTTTGTATGATTTTGTTAAAAAAAAAATATTTAAAAATGTAATTTATATGTGTTTACAAGGAATAAAGATAATAATAAAGATTAATTCCTATATTTGCCCTGTAAGACCCTGTTTCACGCCAAATTTCAGGATTCTGGGTCAACGGGAACTACCCTATGAATTTTGATTTCCTTTAGAGTGTCGAAATATACGTTTTTTGCGACATAACTTAGAAGTTTGTTTTTTTCACAGCATCAGGGGACTGCAAATTTGACTATATTGTTTTAATTTCAACTTGATACCTTCACGCGTTGCCGAGATAAAGGGTCTTCACAGACGGACGGACGAACTAAAACTGATCCTATAAGGGTTTCGTTTTTTCCTTTTGAGGTACCGAACCCTAAAAAATTATCAGTGCTTTTTTAACTAATTAATTTATCACTGACTGTTACAAAAAACAACAAACATAAACATTAATAGTCAAGACTGTATAAAATTGCCACACTGTGGCGCCATACATATATCTACAATAATAGAATTGATGTCTTATTGGCATCGAATTGGTGGATGGAGGTTTGTGTTATTTTAGGTAATTGAAAACAAAAATATATAGCGTTAATAAAGCGTTTTGATTTTTGATTAAATAATACCCATCACACAATTTTTAGAATAATTTCAGTTTTATTTACCATGAGACAGTAGGAATATTACGAGTACGTATACTGTTATCAAAGAAAAAGCAACCGTCATTTGCGTATGTAAAGCATATTATGCTTTACAAAAGCCACTTAACCGTTGTCCTCATTAAAGTAACATGGTTTGTTGTAAGTAGTTATTGGATTTGGAAATGGCGTAATAACCTAATTGACGCAAGACACAATGACTTCATGAACTAACAGTATACAAATGGGAATTTATCTGGTTGATAGAATTCATGTAAGATTTTGTATGGTGTATTGTATAGTTATAATAAATATAATGTAAAATATACAGACTACTTCTAACCTCACTTTCGTTTGTTTTAAATACAAATTACACCATACAAAATCATAGATGAATTCCCATCTAGTTGATAGAAGAATTCATGTAATAATTTGTATCGTGTATTTTATATTTATAATAAATATAACGTAAAATATACTGATTACTACTAACCTTGCGTACGTTTTTTATTAATCTCACGGCCGAAATTATAATACCTGGAGCCAAATGCAAATCGTGGACCACTTCTCAACGAGCGTTGGCAAAAGTATTGATCGATAGATATGTTAGTACGCGCATGTGCTGGTTTTACACCGACTTAGTTCAACTTATTTTACACAGATCGGCAAGAATACATTCAACCTGTTGCCAATAATATGAACAAGTTGACGAGAATAATAAATGTTAACCATTGAAATTTA
This sequence comes from Mythimna pallens, assembly GCA_961205895.1. Taxonomy (NCBI): domain Eukaryota; kingdom Metazoa; phylum Arthropoda; class Insecta; order Lepidoptera; family Noctuidae; genus Mythimna; species Mythimna pallens. Next base: position 8,103,439 of record OY540824.1, read on the forward strand.
TTTGTGTTAGAATATATAACTATAATTCAAATCTAAAAAAACAAAGTTTTAAATAACTTATTGCGACACTTCTGTGTCTAAATAATTGTATACCTACCTTTAGTGCCCTTATAACTCAAAACCCCGTTGACCCAAATGTTAACCTCTGTCCATCCACATCCGTAATTCTCTAGTCGGAGAAATCTATCATGATGGAGAAATGGTTATATGAATCTATGTCACACATTCTCGAATTAAACTTACACTTAATTACCATTTACTGTGTTAAACTTCAAAAATACTATAATAAACAGCAAAGTTACTGAGAAAGTTATAAAAATATTAGCGGTCCCGACAGACGGTGTCCTGTTTGTCACCTGGTTTTTCTTCCCGTGACCCATTCAAACATACACACAAAATTTCAGTCAAGCCGTTTAGGAAGAAATAGGTGAAAAACACACCTGCAGAAGAATTCTATATCGTACCCTTATTGCAAATACCAACTAAGTAAATGTACCAACATTTTTGTATAATAATATGTTATAATTATTATGTTATTACTATAATATTCAATCAAATTTGTAGGTTATTTCTTTTTGCCGAAGCTATCTTTGTAAATAAGTGTCGTAGCTAATAGCAGTTTTTTATCGGTAGATTCATCTTGATGAAAGGAATGGATTTTACAATTTGGGTAAAAATTGCAGATAGTTTTTGCAATAAGGGTACGATATATAAAGATTTTATTGTAATGTTTATGAATTACACTTGGACCTTTCTCCTGAATAGTGAAACTTGGTACACTGGTAGACCAAGTCCTGGTACATAATTTTTATCCCGGGAGTATATGGGATAATTTTCTATTGTCAAGCAGGCGAAGCCGCTGCCAGCAGCTAGTATCCCATAAAATGTTTAGGGGTCGTGGTCCAACTATTGTGTTCAACCGTGTCATGCTCTGCTGCAGAGCCACCATTATAAACATGTGTAAATTAAACTAGTTTTTATATAATTAGGTAATTAAGCCAATCTTTTTAGAATTTAGTACTACTAGGTATTCATAAGTTTGTTTTATGTATTTCTTTGTAAAAGTGCTCGAATAAATTTATTATTATTATTAACTGCTCTACCGAAGAACCGTAGCGAAACTGGCTGGACGTGTCATGCTCTGCCGCAGAGCCACCATGTTAGAAGTCGATCAATTATATCTTAAAATTATGTACGTCAAACGAACATAATGTACGCCTACCGCCATTACTGTACGTGCATTAGGTAACGATAAAATAGACATTGATTGTGGCTCTGCTACAGAGCATACTCTCTAGCAGAGCCACATAGAACTTAAACTCAGGAAAGACATACGCCACTGTGTTTTGATAAAAACTGTTGTACGAACAGTGTTTATTGCGTACGTGTTGAAAAATATCATTATTAAACAGCGATTTTATTTATTTCACTTTTTTTTAAGTTTTCATAGAAAGTTCCTGTAATTTTCCTCTACTATATTGTGCTATAATAAATATTCCACAACTTTCTCACAACGCCATCTAGTCCCAAACTAAACAGAGCTTGTGCTATGAGTACTAGACAACTGATTAAACATACTTATATTAAATACATGCATAATTAGATAAATTACACCCAAACACAGGACAAATTTGACATAGTTGTGGGACAATAGTTTAGTTATTTTAGATAATTTAATCGTATAATATTTGAATGAATTCATAGATAATAAAGATCTGTTTGTATTATACATACATTGGAAACTAATCCATTGTAAACAGGTAGAATATATGTAATTCAAGTGCACATTGGAAAAGTAAACAAATCTAGTAATCTTATGTAAACAAAAAATGCTAATTTTCCTGTTTTTTCAATGATCTCTTTGTGATCAATGCGGTGAAAACCGGAAGTGATCACCCGCATGGTAAGAGCCACATTGAATATCAATGTCAAGCTTGAAAGATCTCGACTGATGAAGTCTACGCCCGTCCTCGACAGATCCAGATCCAAAACTCCGAGAGCTTTCAGCTCGAACTTCAAAATCGTTTCGAATGCGTAGGAAGCTCTATGGACGAATGCAACGATGGCTTCGTGGAAACTGTCCATACGGTCGGGTCTAAATTATATAAGGCTCGTACAAATAAGAGCAAGAGGCTTACAGATGGAACTCTCCAGCTTATGAAGGAAAGGCGCGAGATGATTCTGCAGTCTTCAGACGATGCGTGCACATATCGCAGCTCAGTAAACGGATCTCTAAGTCCTTGAAACGCGATCTCCGTCACTTTAATACTGGAAAAATTAAAGACGCGATTGAGCGAAATAAGGGCTCTAGGGTGTTTGCAAGAGATCTGTCTATTGGGCAGAGCCAGCTCATGAAACTGAAGACCGAAGATGGCAGAGTTATATCCGCCAAATCGGAGCTTCTGGGAGAGATCGAGGCTTTTTATGGACATTTGTACACGTCAATCACAAAACCCACTACAAATCTAGCAAACGACCCAAGAGCTAGATTGACCCGACCCTATGCCAAAGATATCCTGAACGTCAGCCTGTACAAGATTAGGATGGCTCTGAAGCAGCTTAATAACAACAAGGCACCGGGTGATGACGGAATTATAGCCGAACTCCTGAAGGAGGGTGGAAAATCGATCCTTAAGGCCCTTCAGAAGCTGTTTGATGCCGTTATATTCGAGGGAAAAACACCACAGGCATGGAGCGGAGGTGTACTCTTCTTTAAGAAGGCCGACAAATTCCTGCTCAAGAATTATAGGCCCATCTCACTTCTGAGCCATGTCTACAAGCTGTTTTCCAGAGTCATGACGAACCGTCTCGCGCACAGGTTCGACGACTTCCAGCCTTCCGAACAAGCCGGATTCTGAAAAAGCTTCAGCATCATAGACCACTTATACACTCTACGGCAGGTTATACAGAAGACCGAAGATTATAATCTGCCTCTCTGCCTAGCGTTTGTGGACTATAAGAAAGCCTTTGATTGGATCGAGACTTGGGCTGTGCTGCAGTCTCTTCAAAGGTGCCAGATTGACTATCGGTACATCGAGGTGCTGAAGTGTTTGTACGAAAACGCCACTATGTCAGTCGGACTGCAGAACCGGACTTCGAAACTTATCCTCCTGCAGCAGGGTGTGAGGCAGGGAGACGTCATTTCTTCGAAATTGTTCACGGCCGCAATGGAGGATGTCTTCAAGATTCTGGACTGGAGTGAATTGGGCATTAATGTCAATGGCGAGTACATCACTTATCTTCGATTTGCCGACGCAATAATAGTCATGGCTGAGACTACGGAAGAGCTCAACACAATGTTCAATGAAATCAGTAGAGCTTCCGAAAGAGTGGCACTTAAAATGAACATGGACAAAACTAAAGTCATGATAAACAACCATGTAGCACCCACTCCTATTAAAATTCGAGACTATACTCGAAGTTGTGGACGATTATGTCTACCTTGGACAGACAGTCCAGTTGGGGGGATCTAATTTCCAGAAAGAGGTCAACCGTCGAATCCGAATCGGCTGGGCAGCGCTGGGGTATCTTCTCATCCAATATATCACAGTGTCTTGAGACGAAAGTCTATGACCAGTGCTTGTTGCCAGTGATGACATATGGTTCCGAAACGTAGTCGCTCACAATGGGCCTCATCAGAAGGCTCAAAGCCACCCAAAGGGCAATGGAAAGGGCTATGCTCGGTTTCCTTGCGTGATCGAATCAGAAATGAAGATATCCACAGGAGAATTAAGGTTGCCGACATAGCACGAAGAATCGCCTAACTTAAGTGGCAATGGGCAGGGCACATTGCTCCTCCCCCGCTGACACAGAGTCTCCGGCCCCAGCTCGTGGAGGGTGTGGTGAACGCTCTGTTCCCTTCGGGAGGGGAGCATTCTTCCCCGTCTATGGCTCCGCCCGCCGCGGTGTCTGACGCGGACCACGACGGCGACGACGACGTTACTCCGGAGGTGACCGAGGTAGAGATGAGAGTGGCGGTACGAAGGCTAAACGCCAAAAATACCGCCCCAGGACCCGATGGCTTGCCTGGGAAAGCCTGGGTCCTGGCCATGGAGGAACTCGGGCCTCGACTAAGAGGGCTGTTTAGCGCATGTTTGGAGAGGGGCCAGTTCCCACTTCGTTGGAAGACCGGGAAACTGGTCCTTATAGCGAAGCCGGGGCGCACTGCGGACTCGCCGTCCGCATACCGGCCCATAGTGCTGCTCGACGAGGTGGGCAAGCTCTTTGAAAGAGTAATTGCAGACCGCCTCGTCGCGCACTTAGCGCGGGTGGGGCCGGATCTTTCGGACAGCCAGTTTGGTTTCAGCAGGGGGCGCTCCACGGTGGACGCCATCATGCGCGTGCGGGCCCTCACGACGGGGGATGCGGTGTCCCGGGGCAAGGTCGTAGTGGTGGTGTCCTTGGACATCACCAACGCCTTCAACTCCCTGCCCTGGAGTAGCATTACGAGGGCACTTCGGTATCACCAGGTGCCCGACTACCTCCGTCGTCTGATCGAGGCCTACCTGAAGGACAGGTCTATCATCTACCCTGGTCACGAGGGAGAGTGGAGACGGCGAGAGATGTCGTGCGGTGTTCCGCAGGGATCGGTACTAGGACCTCCCTTGTGGAACATCGGGTACGACTATGTGTTGCGCGGTGACCTCCCCGACGGGGTCAGCGTGGTCTGTTACGCAGACGACACGCTGGTCCTGGCGCAGGGGGAGTCACACCAGGCGGCGGTCGAACTAGCGACACGTGGGGTTGCGACAGTCGCGGATAGGATCCAAGAATTGGGACTCGAAGTGGCACTGCACAAGTCCGAGGCCATGTGTTTTCATGGTCCTCGGAACGCGCCACCACCGGGTTCCCAAATAACGGTAGGAGGGGTTCGCATCGACGTCGGGTCGACGATGAAGTACCTGGGACTTGTCCTCGACAGTCGGTGGAACTTTGTGGAGCACTTTCGACGTCTGACTCCCAAACTAGAACGGACCGGGGCTGCCCTAAAGCGGCTCCTACCCAACCTTGGGGGTCCAGACGCCTCCTGCCGTAGGCTCTACGCGGGAATTGTTCGGTCCATGGCCCTTTACGGGGCGCCGGTGTGGGCGCCGTCACTGCAAAGGCGACCGGCGGCCATACTGAACGCTTGCCAGAGGGTCATGGCCATCCGGATGATACGGGGATACCGCACGATTTCCCGCGAGGCGGCGAGCCTTCTTGCTGGCCAGCCACCATTGGATTTGGAGGCAACAGTCCTTGCACGCATGCACGATTTGCGCGTGGAGATGCAACGCCGGGGCGAAACTCCGCTGCCGCGCCAAGTCGCGGCATGGCGGACAGAGTTCCGGCGGGATCTAATGGTGGAATGGCGACGGCGACTGTCGCAACCCAGTGCTGGGCACGCTACAATAATGGCGGTTAGTCACCTCTTTGAGGAGTGGCTGGAGCGGCAACACGGCATCCTCACCTACCGCATGACGCAGGTCCTCACCGGACATGGCAAGTTCGGGAGGTTCCTGCATCGCATTCAGGCGGAAGCAACGCCCGGGTGTCATCATTGTGTGGACCACCCAGAGGACACGGTGGAGCATACGGTGGAGGTGTGCCCCGCTTGGGCGGAGCACCGCCGTGTCTTCGTGGAGGCAATCGGCGGCAGCGACCTTTCACGTCGGGCCTTGGTTCAGGCTATGGTCCGGAGCGAGGAGGAATGGCAGGCGGTCGCCTCCTTCTGCGAAGCAGTAATGTTAGCGAAGGAGGAGGCTGCACGCGTGAGGGAACGAAGGTCCTCACGCCCTAGCCGACGTAATTCCGACCCCGACTACCAGCCACGGTAGACGCGGGCTTGCGGACGTCGAGCACTGGGTAGCTCGCCGTCTGGCTGTTCGGTAATTAACCGCACCGAGCCCAGTCGTTAACAGCGCGTAGTGATCCTCGCGCTCCTCAAAGAGATGTCAGCAAACCGTAGGGGCCCAGTGGGGCCGATGCCCGCTAGCTAGGACCGCGGAGAATTTCTGAAAGGGCAACCCGTAGTCCTAGTACGCAAAGGGTAATTGAAGGATACAGGTGTGGTTTTAGTCAGTAAAAGTCTGACACGCCCTCGCGCTCCACCCAGAGCGCGAGAAGTCATTTGGATGATTTCCCACCTTAAAAAAAAAAAAAAAAAAAAGGGCACATTGCTCACAGAACAGATGGCCGTTGGGGCCGAAAGGTTCTGGAGTGGCAACCGCGTATCGGAAAACGCAGTGTTGGGAGGCCCCCTACAAGTTGGATCGATGACCTGGTAAAGGTTGCGGGAATCCGGTGGATGCGAGACGCACAGGACCGTTCATTGTGGTGACTTTTGGGGAAGGCATATGTCCAGCAGTGGATGTCTATCGGCTGAAATGATGATGATGATCACAAATATAGCAATGGCTCCAAAGCATATTGCTGACACAATATATCCAGGCACTTTATATGAAAACGTAAAAAAAGAAAAATAAATAAAACCGCTGTTTAATAATGATATTTTACAACACGTACGCTATAAACACTGTTCGTACAACAGTTTTTATCAAAACACAGTAGCGTTTATCTTTCCTGAGTTTAAGTTCTGTGTGGCTCTGCCAGAGATTATGCTCCGTAGCAGAGCCACAATCAATGTCTATTTTATCGTTACCTAATGCACGTACAGTAATGAGGGTAGGCGTACATTATGTTCGTTTGACGTACATCATTTTAAGATAGAATTGATCGACTTCTAAAATGGTGGCTCTGCGGCAGAGCATAACACGTCCAATCAGTTTCGCTACGGGTCTTCGGTAGAGCAGTTAATAATAATAATAAATTTATTCGAGCACTTTTACAAAGAAATACATTAAACAAACTTATGAATACCTAGTAGTACTAAATTCTAAAAAGATTGGCTTAATTACCTAATTATATAAAAACTAGTTTAATTTACACATGTTTATAATGGTGTGTAGTACTGCCATTACAACTTGTAGCGACATGCTTGAGCTAGGTTAATATAAACTTTTGTTTCATGCCATCATCAGACTAAATGGTCAGTTTATTTTTCATCCATATTTAATTAATTATTAAATAATACTATAGTTATCAAATACCGTTTAAAAAACAAAATTTACAAATTTTATGTCTATAAAATTATTGAAGTAATTCAAGAAGTTTTTCTGTGTCTGTGTAGTCAAGTTTTCCCAAGTATTCGTATAACTTAAGACTACAATGTTTATAACTAAAACTATAAATATTAAGTATCCTAGTATGAGCGCGAGAGCACGAATGTGTTTCAGAGCGAGTGAGACGATTTCATCCGCTGATTGGATTTTTGGTCACTAGGTCAGAGGCCCCAAGGGGGAGCTCCTCAAGCATGTGTGCTTTTTGTACCTGTTGGTATTCAAAGCACGTGAGACACTACTGAGAACCCAAAGTTTCATCCATGTGAAAATAAGTTATGTCAGATCGCTCTGGGATCTTGGACTATTCTTTAAAGAGGTTTGATGTCATGTGTAAGTTGGTTTGCCTGTTGTCTTTTAGAAATATAAAAACAAATGATTGATTATTAAACACTGCTGATGATGGTTATTTTACTATGACACCGTAACGTAAAATAATAATAATGGTGGCGAGGTGACGCTCGAAAAGGGCACTTGAAAAATTATGGGACAGGCCTTTGCAAAACAGTGGGACATGTATGCATAGCTTTATTTTATTATAATTAAAGAAAGATTTCTGTACTCGTAGAATTTTATTAAAAAGTTAATTTCAGTGTTAATTTGACTGATAATATTTTTTCTTAAATGTATAATTATAATTCAGTAATATTTATATTTATTATTTAGCTGTTAATCTCAGTGTGCGTGATTTAGACACACCTCTATTAAGTCGTATTGATGCGTTAAACGTTTCGTTGCACTATCTAGTCATTGCACGACGCTTAATACATCTTTATCATTTGATATTAAGATGTATTTAGGATGTCCCAACCCGAAAAAAAAACCCTAGGGATCCCAACTATTCACATAAATCGACTAAAATTGAAACCGATTACTCAAAATTTTGTTATGGTTGTACTAGTTTCAAAATCAGTCTTATGTCTTAATAGTCGTTGGCTTAAAATAATATTGAACTTCAAGCTCTCTGGTTATTTCAAGAGTTGACGGCAGTTTTATTATCACCCCAGTACAGGTTAATGTAGGCGTCTTGAGATATGATCTAGTTTTATACTGGCCTAATTTCACCTGGTTATTTATTGTTATTTTTATTAGAAGATATGATGGAAAAAAAATACTCACTATTATAAAAATTGGTTTCATGACTGCTTAAAGTGTGAAAACGGCTTTGCTTTGGTGGTTTGAGGGGTCGTAATTATCGAATTTTTTGTGTATTGGTAACCTCTGTTATTAGCCAGCAGCGCGCGCCGATCATCTGTCATTTGACACTTTATAAATAAACATAGTATCTCCTAACTAATCAATAAAGTTCACCCGTGTAAACTAATATGGTCGCTTTTAATTTAGACATAAAACTATTGTGTTAAACGTTCCAAAATTTCCTTAAATGTGATTTTGGTGATAATTAAGTTCTCTAATACTGTCCTAACGAAATATAATAATATAATACGCAGTGACTTTGTGTACGGAACCCACCGCGCTGCTCAACCACTCGTGTGAAGAAAACGCTTTAAATTGAAAATCAATATTAAGCTTATCTGGGTCTACTTCATCTTCTGCAGATTCTGAGTCGCAGAAAAGGCGATTAGTCAGTTCCAGCTCGGGTCATCATCAAAAGAATTGAAATTAAGCGTCACAATTAGAATTCGATCAGAAGTCGTGTCCTGAAGATCGTCACCGTGTCTTCAGTGATCTTTGAACAGTTATATTTTACGTGTAACAAATTAGTTTAGTGTTTTTCTTGTTGAGTTTAACTCTAATTACGTTTGAAAATGGGTGTTTTGCAATTCCTGTACATATATGCTAAATACAAGAGCACAAACCCAGAAAACTCTATATATAACAGGGCCTCATTTACCTGTACAAACGTGATGGGTCTTACTGCACGGACTATGTGGAAAGGTGTTGTTGTTGTATTAGAGTTTGTAGATGTAGTCTTGTTCAAAATTTAAATTAAATCAATCCAAACTTGTGTTATTTAATGATTTTTTCATGTGCTTTTTAATATTTATTGTCAATGAGCTTTTTCGTGATTTGTGGAACCTATTTGTCTATCTACTTGTACTGGTTTTAAATATATATTAAAAAGCAGGTGATGATTCCCCTCAGAGGTGTTATTTTTGTTAAGTGGCCTTAAAAAAGACTGTTGGTCGTGGTCCTGAAGAGAACCGTTTGAGTTTACCATCGTGGTGAAAGGATTAGTCAACTAGACTCTGCGTTACCGAGTGCTGTCCAGGGTACGCCTTTTCCATATATATTAAGTATAGATTTAAGACGAGTCTAGCTATTCTCGTAGGTATTGTAACTGTTGTATATTTCGTTATGATTATTATTGTTGTTATCCGCTATGTTACGGAAGTAATGTTGTTTTGCGTGAATGTGTTATTTGTTTTTTAATAAATACAATGTAATAAATATATGTTTATTAAGTATACATTTAAAACGAATAAGCTATTCTCGTAGGTATTGTAACTGTTATACATTTCGTTATGATTATTATTGTTGTTATCCGCTATGTTACGGAAGTAATGTTGTTTTGCGTGAATGTTTTAAGTTTTTTTAATTAAATAAATTGTAATAAATATATGATTGTTATTTTAATATAAGACCTATCAATCTAAATCTGGTTAATAATCACTGTCATCTATTATTGTTATGATAATAGAAACTTTAGTGTATTACACACAGAGCAGACTTTAAAATTCGTTGATTGATTTCTCGAGTTATAGAAAATTATTTGAGAAATGAATTAAGGCTCTTTATAGTACTAATTTGAAGAGGTATTCTCACAAAAGCCTGTTTAGGTATCCACTCAATCAATCAATATTGCCACAATGTGTACGTCACATCTTTCAGGAAGATATCGCATATTTCCCTGCCCTGTTTGGCTTATCAGTAATATCTTATTGGGTATCGTACATTATAGTAAGTGATGAGTTGAAAAGACTTTTATTAAAATCTTATTTATTAGTTTAATGTTACCCAACACAAACAAACCAACCTTGAAATATGTTGAATTCCTCGTCTCGTTCTTCACCCGCTTATAAATAATCTGTTATTACTTGTGTAATACAACTCACACACAGAAAAAAAACACAAGCATATTTGTGAAATCACTTGGGTATTCAACTGTTACACTATTGTTTCAGTACCTTCATAAAACTTTTTAACACTATCACAACTTTTTATTTTATATAACGACCTTTCACAACATTTTCTTTGCCAAATTCGAATACCATAAAAACACAATGAAAGAAACTTAATATTCATTTACGCGTAAAGTATTCGGAAAGTTAAAGGTTTAAAATGTAACTCGCAAATTATTTGTACGGTACAAGTGCTTGGCAGTCTGCCAATGTCGATGTCGCTTAGGGTACCAATACCAGTAAACTCTAACATAAATGTGCATATGCAAGCACGAAATTTTAGCTCTCTTTCTCTCTTTGCCGTTAAAAACACTAGTGAGACAAGGACAGTATCGCAACAATTGAATACCCAAAGCCTTCCCAAACACTGTGCTCACTATAGATATGGATGCATCGAACACTGGACCTAGACTGCACCTCTATGCGGCGCAGAGCGTCGTGCTCGGCTACCAGGGCGGCAGTAACACCTGAAATGTAGTACGTAGGTATATTTGTACGCAGGCTTAAGGAACTCTGAGGTTACAACGACGTGAATGACGTCACGGCTCACGGCTATAATTCACCAGCACTCGCGTAGCCGGTAAGATGATTGTTCAGCTAAAATGACGTCTAATATATTTACTTCATACTTCGTACTTGACTCCATTTTTTTATTTTTGTTCAAAAAGTCACTTTTACCAAAATCGGAAATAGAAAGATATTTTCAAATTCATTCAATATTAATCATGTTAGAAAAACTTTCAAATCTGATGGAAGGGGAAACTGTTAAATAACAGTATAAGGAAGCACGTACTGAAATGTGACGTCACTGCCATTAGGTAATGTGTGCTCAAAAGAGATAGCGAGATATTCCCACCACACCCCCGCTCCTTCTCAAACCAATATTTGGAATGGTAATTACTGCTTCATTCAATAACCAATTTTGATGGTGTTTTCAGAAATTATTTCTTTTTAATGTTAACCGTTGTTTAGTATAAAATATTGCACGAAAATAAACACAAAGAAATAATAATAATAAAAAGTAACGTCAATTTTAGAATTAGTTTCTATAATTATACTTTTTGAAGTAATCAGCTTGGATCGGATGATGTGTACCAACCCTACTTCCCCCTCTACTCTTGTGAGTGTTGCATAGCTGTACAAATGTATGCACCTACGATTGAATGCGGGCCCAGTTTGGACGCCAGACGGCTCAGCGGGCTCGGCCGTGCGGCCAAGCTCGCCGTGCTGTTTCATAACGAACATAGAAAAATCAACCGGGTAAATGTGAATCGGACAATATTATTTTTTTTAATGATATGAATGGGGCATGTATGCCTGGTTTATTATAAACTAGTGCTTGACTGCGATACCACCTGATGGTAAGCAGTGATGCAATCGACCATAATATAATCGATGATGGTGAATCGCAGTAGTTTATTTAGAGCCTATTCTTATAATTGTGTATCTAACTCTCAAATCACACTTATCTGGATTTCCTATTTTTTTCGAAGGTTTTATTCTAAAAAACAAATATTTTCGTATACACGCTTTTTTTACGTAATTTTTGTATTAAGTTTTATTTTGTTTTTCTAGAAAATAAAATCGTAAATTAAGGAACCAATGATTGCCGTGCACGACTCCTTTGTAATGTGATTGGGTGGGGGATGGGCATTTCAGTAATGAATGTTAATGATAACGATCCGCAATATTTTATACCACGAACTAATTTTTTATTATAAACTATTTTATTATTATGTTTTTCACAAGCGAATGAATCTATGATAGTTTGAAATTGTCAGAATTTGTAGGGCTGTTTATTTATTTAAGAGCGCGAATACAGCGAGCGAGAAACGCGAGCTGTATTTCCGTACATTCGATTTTACGTGATTATGACGTTATTACATATCTTTCTCTAGACATTGGAAACACAGATATAAAACTTATATTTGGCGTTATAATTATTATTTATTTATTAGACTAGTATTAGTCTAGTAAAAAAATCTCCAAATAATCTAGCAAAATATGCTATTTTACATGAACTTTGGCCCTACATAATATAATCATAAATTAAAAATATATAACTATAGAAACCTCATAAATTTAATTAAGATTCTCAATTTTTTTTCAAAAACTTATTTCCTGGAACAAGTTTTGTGAAATATTCCGAGTATTACCGACTGCCAACAGAGCGTTCAGGTGTTATTTCTATTTATTCGAAAAAAAAAAACCGGGCAGCTGGAAGTTTACGAAGGTGACTCTGGTACTTAAAGGTGCTCGAGGCTTCGATGTCAGTAATTATGTACCCGTAGTTACACTATCATTATTTACTTAATTCGTTGAGTTATCTTTTATACTCTACTCTCTCTTGTAGGTCAACGACGTGCAGCTTGGCTTCCGTCCGAGCTATACGCACAAATTGGCTTTCTGAATGAGTTTTTGAATTTAAAATCAGTTGAGTGTGTTAATCTTTAATCTACATGTATCTATATGTTACGGCTAATAGCCGAAGCGCGGCAGTACCTAGTTTTACCCGACTACAACTAGGTGCGCAGCCGGCAGGCAGTAGAATACATCTAAGTGTAACCGCATGGGTTACACTTAGATGAATCCTACTTATATTTGATTAGAACTAGGTTTAGCCCTTATTATAGCGGCTAAAACTAGGTGCAGCTGCTCACCGATGGTTGAACTTAGGTGTATTTTATTTACCATCGACTGGAACTAGGTTTTCAGTGCATTAAGCATTTGGTATATATATTGAGATTCTTATCTTCCGTTTTCCAATTGATTTGATTTTGTGTTATCCTCATAAACTACAAGGCGTAATGTCACCTGGTTATTTACCTAATTAATAGGCGATAGAAAAAAATATTTCGTATTATACAAATTAGTTAACTGCCTGAAGTGTGAACAACGGCTTTAATTTGGTGATTTGAGCTGTCATAGTTAATCGATATTTTTATGTATTGGTAACTTCTGTTATTAGCTCGCAGCGCGCGCCGATCATCTGTCATCTCACACTTTATAGTTTTTGCTGACTAATCAATAAAGTTCACCCGTGTAAACTAATATGGTCGCTTATAATTTAGACGTATAATTGTTGTGTTAAACGTTCCCTAAACTGTAATTTTGCTGATAATTGAGTTTTCTAATACTGTCCTAACGGAAAATAATTCGTGTGAGGAACCTACAGCTCTGCTCAAGCATTCGTGCGAAGAAAATGCTTTAAATTTATGTCGGTCTACTTCATCATCTGTAGATCCTAACTCGCAGAAAAGGCGATTAGTCAGTTCCAGCTCGGGTCATCATCAAAAGAAACAACAGAATTGAAAGGAAGCGTCACAATTAGGATTCAATCAGAAGTTATGCCCTGAAGATCGTCACCGTGTCTTCAGTGATCTTTGATCTATTATAACAGTTATATTTTACGTGTATCAAATTAGTTCAGTGTTTTTCTTGTTGAGCTATTTTTAAACTATAATTGCGTTTAATCAGATTTGAAAATGGGTGTTTAACAATTCCTATAATATATGCTAAATATAGGAGCACGAATCCTGGAAACTCAATATATAACAGAGCCTCATTTACTTATACAAACGTGACGGGTATCACTTCAGGTGCTATGTGGTAAGGTTTTGTTATTGTATTAGATTTTGTAGATGTAATCTTGTTCAAGATTTAAATTAAATCAATCCAAATGTGTTATTTAATGATATTTTCATATGTTTTTTTATATTTGTTGTCAATGAGCTTTTTCGTGATTTGTGGAATTTATTTCTCTGTCTACTTGTACTGGTTTTTATTATATATTAAGTATAGATTTAGAACGAGTGTAGCTATTCTCGTAGGTACTGTAACTGTTGTATATTTCGTTATGATTATGATTGATGTTATCTACTATATTACGGAAGTAATGTTGTTTTGCGTGAGTGTTTTAATTTTATTAATAAATATAATGTAATAAATACAAATTTATTATTTTAAAATAAGACCTATCAATCTAAATCTGGTTAATAATCACTGTCATCTATTATTGTTATAATAATTAAAACATTAATATATTACATACTAATACTAAGCAGACTTTAAAATTCGTTGATTGATTTCTCGGGTTATAGAAAACTGTTTGAGAAATGAATTCAGGTTCTTCATCGTACTAATTTGAAGAGGTATTCACAATGGTCTGTTTATCTACTCAATCAATCAATATTGCCACAATGTGTACGTCACATCTCTCAGTATGATATCGCATATTTCCCTGCCCTGCTTGGCCTATCAGTAATATTTAATTGGGTATCGTTCATTATGGTAAGTAATGAATTGAACAGACTTTTATTAAAATCTTATTTATTAGTTTAATGTTATAACCAACCTTGAAATATTTTAAACTCCTCGTCTCGTGCAAGATAGAATAGGAATTTTAAAATAAAATCAAAATGCACTGAAAACCTAGTTCCAGCGGATGATAAATAGGATACACCTAGGTTCAATCACCGAATTGCGGCTGCACCTAGTTCTAGCCGCTATAATGAAAATAACAATATTTCTATGGGACCAACTCGGAAGCCTGACTTTCTTTGATTTGGAAAATCATTTAATGACTTTTTCTGACTAAAACCACACCTATATTCCTTCAGTTATCTTTTGCGTTCCAGCACAATGATTATATCCTTTTAAGAACTGATCCCATGGCTGTAGCAGGCATCGACCCTGCTGGGCCACTGCGGTTTGCTGACATCTCTTTGAGACGCGCTTGGAATACTACGCGCCGTCGACGATTCAGGCTCGTTCTTTATAATACGAGCAGACGGCCTACCCTTTGATTGACGTCCTCAAGTCCGCGACAAGTATTTAGCTATAAATACATCTTCTATATATAAAAATAAAAATGAATAGCTGTTCGTTAGTCTCGCTTAAACTCGAGACCGGCTACCGATTTGGTTAATTTTGATCTTGAAATATTCGCAACAGTCTAGGGAAGGTTTAAAAAAATGTGAAAACATGGAAAAACTCACGGTAAAAAATCCAAATAGAACGCCGTCTTTAATTAAAATGTAATTTTAAAATGAACTATGGTAGTTCTGGTAATGATAGTAGGTGACATTATCCTTCAACAGTTTAGCCAAAAGGTATCAAAATTCATTGACTATTAGGCGGCACGAAGTTCGCCGGGTCAGCTAGTATGCAATAAAAATAAAATCCAACAGTAGAACAAAGGCTTATTTTTCTCCATATAATAATACCTAATAAGGTTTATTAACCACACAAGGTCTGTATAATAATAGACTTCATTTGCCTATGATTATTTTAATTCGAAGTTCAGGTTCTATTTTCACACTAATATTCAAATTCAAGTTAAAAAATTTGGTAAATATGACGTGTTCTGTAAAGATATCATAAGCTTAATTCTGTGTTAATGCTTTATACGATTTCTGTACACTCTGCACCGCTTCCGTAGCACGTAACTACATGCTACGAGGTACGTAGCAAGCTGCTGCGTGCTACGAAGTACCTACGTAGCAAGTTGCTACGTACTACGACAGCGGTGCAAAGTGCTACGCGATATACGCTTGACTTACCCTCTCTTCACAAAGTATATTTCAGATGTGCAAAACAACATAAAACATACAATATCAAATTACAAAAATAGTTATCTAAAGTTGACAAATTTTTGTTGATTTTTGAAGTAGTTTTAACAAATTGGAACGTGTAAAAGTACATGTATTCCCTTCTAGTTTCAGTCTTCTAGAATTTTTGCTGTATACTTACTAACGACCATGGTGCGCTAATCTCCATGTAGCTCTGGATACAAGATGTCAAAAGTGCTGTTTAGTAAAAGTGTTTTTTTTTTTTTGTTTTCGTCGACTGAAAATAGTGCAGTTATAGAAACACACCCTTCATAGCCAGCGTTTTAATCCATCCCTGCCTTTATTCTTTATAGAGTTATAAGCGTAGTGCATAAGTCATATTTAAATATTTGAGGCTAAAAAGATGATAAATATTTTTGTAAATCATAATATATTCAGGCCATAATATGTACGAGTACTCAACTAGCAAAAATATCGTATAAGCAATTAGTCTTACGACTATAGATCGAAAAACACTCGTTTAAAAGATCCTTTTATTCCAAAAAGCTGTATAACCTTTTGAGTACCGTAATTAGATACACAATAGAAAGACAATGAGCGAGTTTTTAGCATTCAACGTTTTTTAGTTCTATAACATGTCTAGTAAACGTGGATTCGACGAATTCATATCGCTTTTGTTCGATAATCATATAAATATATCTTTCGATCGCCTTCATGCAATCGTAAGTCTTATAAAAACTCTTTAAAAGCAACTGAATTGCTAATTTGTCGTAAATATAGCATTTATAGCATTATCTTATAATTTATTAATAATAAATAAAAATACCTGACATAATCCTATCAATATTTATAATATTGATAGGATTATGTCACGCAAAAATTTGTATGTATGAATGTATGTTGGTTTGGAAATATGGATGTATGGATGTTTGTTACTCTTTCACGCAAAAACTACTGAATAAATTTCCCACCATGTCTTGGAATAGAGGATGCTTTTTATCCTGCATGTATGTTTCCTTGGGATTTTTAGCAGGAGCTAGTTTACCAATACTTTTACTCAGACATAATAATACACATATATAAGTAATTATATACCTAATTAAACACATCTATTAGATCTACAATCATATTGAATTCCGTGAATTATTCTTCCACTTTCCTAATTTTGCTGTGCTCGACAGGGCTATTGATCTTTGACTATTTGTTATACCATCTATGTACATAATGGAATGCAATAAAGTATTGAGTATTGATGTAAGATTGATAATTAATAATAATTTGAATAATTATGGAGTTTGCTTTTTTTCCATTTTATAGGTATACGAGAGACGTGAAGATTGTCATAAAATTTATGTAAGTAAATATAATTACGTGCCACCTACGAGGTATGCGCCTTTTTTTGGATTGAATCGTAGATTTGAGACTGGTAGCAAGTTCAGCCAGCCTCGAAAACACTCCCAGCTGCGGATGCGCGCAACGGCTGCGTGTCATGCGTGTGGATGTAGGCTGCCAATGCTACCTGCATTGGCAGCCTGCACCCGCAGCTTGCAGCCGATTTTCGAATGGCACCTTAAGCTTCATGCAGGCGTACACCAAGCGTATATGACAAATACGTGTCAATAAAGCTACGCGTCCAAGGATAAAGCTACATGTCAATAAAGCTACGCGTCCAACAGAGTCATAGGCCTTCTTATAATCTACCCAGCATGTCGACAGATCCTTGCGGGATCGACGAACCTGTTGGCTTATGGCCATGTCAATGAGGAGTAGCTCCTTAGTACCACGGGACCCATTCCTACACCCGTTCTGAGAGGCAGACATTATCAAATTTTTCTCTATATGTACATAAATTTTTACTCTCAGAATGGATGTAAGAAGTTTATAGACCGTCGACAAACATGTAATCGGCCTATAATTCTTGGGTTCCGTGGGAATATCTGTCTTATGGAGCAGGTGGGTGATACCAGTTGTTAGAAACTGAGGTAGCGACCCAGAATCTAAAGATGACTGGAATTGCGATGCCAGAGGCGCGTGTGAGCTGCTGTACCATTTTAACCAAAAATTGTGCAGTCCGTCCGTACCTGGAGACTTCCAGTTAGGCAACGGACGAACTGCTCTGGCTACGTCTAGTGGAGTCATTACAACTTTTTCCATTTCTGGTACAGCTACGCACACGCGCTCGACATCACGCATCCAGCCACCCTCAGTGTGACAGACGGGCACCGACCAAATGCTACGCCAGAATGCATTCGTGGTGGCATCATCCGGGCGGGGCACGTCAATCACACTATGTTCAGGTCGCTCCCAAGCTCTATACACCCACCTCTCATCGCTCTGAAACATGCGATTCTGCGAGTACCGATCAACCCGCCGCTTATACCGGCGAATGCGGCTCGCCCATGCACAAACTTTCTGCTTCAGGAAGTCGATGCGCTCTGTGACACGAGACATGTATTCTTGAGGGCTGACACCAGTCCCCAAAAACGCCCGCCTCACAAAGCGCATCACTCGTGGTCGTGTATTACCCTCCCTGAAGCAGTGTAGTTTGCCGATGAGTACCCTGGACCCGTCGATACGCTTCTCGATCCTGCACTGCCAGGCTGGTGCAGCAGGCTTTGGTCGAATAGTTCCATCTGAGTTAGGAAACTTGATGTTGGCTAAACGACATGCCGCAACAGCCCCACAATACAGGATTGAGTGCGTATCAACGAGGTTCTCGCTACTTTCAAAGATGTTCTTAAGCAGCGAGTCCAAAGCACACACCAGCGCCCTATTTTTTTTGTGCATGGGTAACCTTGGCAAACGGGGTTTAAGCTCAGTCGGAGTTGATCTGTATTCGCGAAGCGCATCCTCCAGTGCGCTCCTCAGTCGATCGTTGCACTGGCTACTTACTGTGACAACCCTATCATCTGCATCATCTGCATCATCGTTATTATGATTGGACCGCGGCGAGATTGCGTTAGTAGTCGGCGTTACCGCGGTCTGTGTTTGTGTAGATGTTGAGACGATTTGGTTGCCCAGTACCTCTGAGCGCAGCCGATCAAGTGCAGCGTCGTCCAACCTGTGGTTGCGTTGGATAACCCGCACCTGATCCGACAATCGTTGGGCCGAGACGTTCACGGTTGGTTCCAAGTCCTGAAAAAGAGACAGCATCCTATCACGGTACGCAGTGAGGTTAGTTCCCCCCTCTGTAGACCCGTAATATGCGCGCATGACGTTCTCATTCATAGTCTGAGTCCATCTCATGCGCTGCACACAACCACCGGCAGCGGGGACCCGGCTCGGAGCCGTTATTATTATTATTCAAATTATTCAAACTATGATAAAAGTAATCTTAAGCTTATGTCTAAGTGAGTCCATCTACATATGTATATATATATATTTTTTTTGTATTTTTTTTGTGTATTTTTTTTTGTTTTATTTTAAGTGGGTTTTTTTTTTTTCTCTACACAGGCTTTACAATTTTATCTATCTATGTGGCTTCTTATGCTATTTAAGTTAAATAAGTTATAGCTAGAACCTCATGGCAGCGCGAGCCGACCAGTTCCGATCGATGGCATCCGTTCACGGACATGACGAACACATCTGCGTCGTTTAGCTCAACCATATCTAAGGGAACTCTACGACCAGATGCGCAGCGCCGCCATCGGCGGGACCTCTACGTGAGTTTGTCAGACTCGTGCTGCCATGAAGTTTTACATTTTTATTTATGTTTGCAGGGTTTACAGGCACAGTTATGGTCTAAGCGTGGATAGGAATCTGAATAGGAGTTGGAATGGGGTCTTGTTGATTGTTTTTATTGGGGTCTTCTGATCAGGGATTTCGCCAGCCCAAGCAGAGCATCTACAACGGCTGAGTCTCGATGCTGCATGGCCGTCTTTAAGTTGTAATCGACGACCGTTTTAGTCGACGCATCCATTGCTCTCTTCACAAGGCGGCCCGTTGCGTCATCGGTGTCGTCGGAGTAATAGACACAGCTGATAGTATGTCTCGACACCGCCACCACTGCGTGGGGGATGCTGTCGTGGACTTGGAGCCTCCTGGATTTGGTATTTATGATGATAACGCTGTCGTAGGTCAGCCCCTGAGCTTCGTGTATGGTTAACGTGCGCGACCCTTCACCGGACCCGTATCCCTGGCTGATAAGAGAAGTTTTCTCATCTTGCGTGTGAACCAGGAATAGGGTATTTCGGGCAGTGCCCGAAATTTGCGCTCCTGTGTAACCCTTCACTTGCAGGGAGTGAACCCGCGACAGCGACGACTTGGAGGAATATATACCGGAGTATATCTCACTCAGTGTGAACGCCACATCCATTGGGTTGCGATGTGTGCAAAGTAGCTCCTGGGTCATGCCAGCCACCAGGTTTGGACGGGTATACCTTAATTCGAATAGGTTCTCTCTGTCCAAAAATGGGAGCTGGTTTATATCTCCGATGAGGACAAGCTCACTTGCTCCAGACAACTTTACTGCCATAACTATGGCCCCAAAGTGGTTCATAAGAGCCTCATCTACCGTAAGACGGTAGCATTTCTGGTGGCTCTTGAACCCGTTGACTAAGATTGAAGCCATAGTGCGCACCTTTGACTTTACTCGGTCTCCTAAACGGTGCGCAAGCTTTTCTCTTAGATCTCTGGCAGCTTCAGCCGTCGTGGTGACTACAACGTCCTTCCCCTCGTCAAAGTGCTTTACCACCCAGGTAGTTTTACCACAACCCGGCACTCCATTTACCCACCTAATATTGGGTATCGCCCAACATTCCTGCGATGCTGACGTGCTTGAAGTTCCCGCAATGGACCGAGTCATTTCGAGAATCTTATCGTCTAGCATAACTTTGGTACATTTGGCGGTAACCACAATCGGGTCGTCTTCCGGTGTTTTAAATTTTATTTTGCCTGAGCGCTCCGTTTCCTCCACGTCCAAGGCAACAAAACCGCACTTCGCGCTGTAGGCTGCCATGTACGACCTCATCATTTCTCCTTTGATGACTTGAGAATTGTTGTTGTCGTACACCGCTGCCTCTGCCTCCTCGAGCAGTACCTTCAGTAGGCCCTCTGTTTCTCTTTGGAAGGTCAGATGGATCTTCTTGCATGTCATGAGATTGACGTCTCTAGTCGCTCTCACAACTGCAACGTACTCGAGGAAGGCACTCTTAACGTTGTCTATAGTGCCTGAGTTTACTGCGAGGGTCGGCGGGCTGACATGCCCTTTGTCGGCTCTTGTTGGTGTAGGCTTTTGTGGTGTTGGTTCTTTTTATTTTCTTCTGAAGAACCGTTCTACTGCGGTTTCCTGCTTTTGCGATGGTGATTCGCGACTCGTGCTTGGGAGCAGTGCACTGAGAAAAGTGCCGATGGCTTTCAGGCGACTTCTCTTTTTGGCCCGATCCTCCGGGCTAGTTGTTTTTGTCTGCTCCTTTGCAGCTTTCTCGGCGGCCGCCTTCTGCTGAACCCTTTCTGATCCGCTTTGGATGGTCGGGCTTGTTACTGGGGTAGTTGAGGTGGCTGTTGTGTGTCTCGGGGCTTTAAGGAAACTCAGAGTTTCCCCTCTGTCCTCATAGACGACTAATTCGTGATGTTCTGATGCTTTTAAATATCCGTAGCGGTCTGCGACGTTTCCTCTCTCCCCTCTGACCATCATCGCATCAACACTTATGGTACGGGCCGTGACTGCCGCGCATTCCCCTGCCTCTCTGATCTTTTGAAGCAGCGCGCTTGCCTGAGCGAATGGAGTCTCCTCTCTCCACTCTAATAGTGCGATCGTCTTTTTTTTCGATCGCAAAAGACGGCATTGGTGCATGGCCACTTCTACTTGAGGCAGTGAAGCATATTTGCTGCCTGTTATGGTTGCTTTGGAGGTGCTTCCATTGATCAAGGCGGCAAGACCTGGTGATATGGGAATACGGGCTTTAGGTCGGCTTGAGCCTATGCAGAAACTAATGCCCAACTTTTCCTCTTCCCTGTTCATGAACAGGGCGATGCCTCGCAGTCCGATGCCTGGCAATCCGTCTCCCCCACATGCCAGAAATTGTGCTATGGTCATGGTGCTGAGTGCTGTGTGTGGCATGTTTTGCATCGTTGCTGTTTGTGTGGTGGTTGCAGTAACTGTTTGTGTAGTGGTTGCAGCTGTCGTTTGCGTGGAAGTGACTGTTCGAGCAGATGGTGGTCGGTTTCGACTTCGTAAGGTAGCGTCCGTTTTGTTTGCCCCTGCCGCGACGGTGGCGACTTTGCTCGCGAATGCCAAGAATAATGTTCTAGTGGTCGGTCTTCCCATAATAGTGTTATATCTCGTATACATATTTTATGGTTAATATCTCGTATTAACTCTAATAAAATACAATAGGTCAATATCTCGTATTGACTCTAAGGAAAGAAAACAATAGGTCAATATCTCGTATTGACTCGATCGTTTAATGTACCATCTAACATCTCGTGTTAGATCTAAGGTAAAATTAGGCATTATCAATTTAGGCTTGTATTTTGCACAATAACAACAACCGGAAAATAAGTTTTTTTTTTTTATGTAGGTAGTTGGTACATACCTTCAATTGACATACGTCTATGGCGTCCTTTCTTGGCCAATTTTTGCTCATATTTCCTTAGTTTCCTTCGCCATTTATCTTCTTCAGTTTCGTCATGCCTTCTTTTTGGTATTTCGTAAGTTTTAGCACTACAAAATCCGAAAAAAAACTAAAAAAATTTTAACTATGTGCGGTAGCCGCGCGCGCACGGAAACGAATGAAGAATATGGTAGTATGCTAATCGGGCGCCTATGGAGATAGTGCTATCTCTTTCTTTCCTATGGCGTTAAACTATGTGCGAGTGAGTCGAAGCTACTACAGGTGAATATTTACTTAAATCTCGAAAGACGAAGACAGGATAATTACAATATTTCTCAGAAAAGTAAATCACTTAGTAGTCTATTTTTCTCAAACGATAAGAATGCTTGGAATGCATCAGGTTATACTTAATGGCTTAAATAACTTCGCTAGTGCTATGAAAAGGCATCAGAATTCTCAAAAGCACTTGAATGCTGTTATTTCATTCTGTAGTTTTGGTAAACCGGGAAAGATATTTCTCGTGATGTAATTTCTAAGTAAGTAGGTACATTCAATTCTTAAGTTGATCAGAATCTTGTGCCATAGCTTTTCGTTTTTCACTTCTTTATGAAGTGAAGAACGAAAAGCTATGGCTGTTTAAATTGTAAGTATTTGCTAATTATATTATACTAGCTTATGCCAGCGGCTTCGCTCGCGTGAAAATAGGTTTCTCCATACAAACTTTGGACCCCCGTTTCATCCCCTTAGGGGGTCAATTTTGGAAATCCTCTCTTAGTGCTCGCCTACATCGTACAAGGAAACTTTGTGCAAAATTTCATGTTTCTAATCCCAGTAGTTTTGGCTGTGCGTTGATATGTCAGTCAGTCAGTTTCTCCTTTTATATTTAAAGAAGATATCAATATCGATAACAAATGATTCGATATCGAGAACAAATGATTATTACAATCTTTTTTGCGCCATCTAGTGGATTCAGAAGTAAACAGCTATAATAGAATGTTGTGAGTGAGCAAGTGTTGCCAAAAATATCAATAGATGGCTCTTATATAGTTTCCGTCATTTATGATACAGGTATGATGTTTATATAATTTCTATCATAATACTATCAAATGAAAATGTAGCAATTAAAATCAGCATTACAGCAAGAAATTTTGCATTTGATGATACGTGACGGTGGATTATAGCGCGAGTTTTTTTTTAATTCGGAATATTAGGTTAGGGAATGTGAGTAGTACTGGGTTCCTTGGCTTGCCCCTTGAGAGGTATCTGGCACGCCACTGGTTGAACGTCAGCTTGCTTCCAAGCCAATGGTACTTTTCCATTCTCATATTATTATGAGAGGCGAAATAGGCGAGTCAGACGCGAAGATTCCGCAAATAAAGAGGCCAATAAGTTTGCTTGATCCTCAGTGGTGTGATATCAAAATTACTTAGAGTTAATCATAGCTTCTTCATGCACATAGGTAGGTACATAGTTTTTTAGTTACTTTATAAAACTTTTGTTATGCCCTAAGTCTTTCAATAGCATGTCCATCAACATTCTTCTAAGTACAATTTAGTCAAGCTTATATGAAGTAACTTTTCAAATCACAATATTATGTGATTAATATCATATTCAACAGAAGATCTCGATTTTCTTTACATTACCTAAATGTAAATAAAATCGAGATCTGATATTGGTGAGTTAAAAGGTGGATCAGACGATTGCAAACCAGCGTTTCAACCAAGTTCACCTTGGTTGGAGCTTGTTTTGTGTGTTTGGTTTATGTTGCGGCTACACGGATGTAAACCACGCATCAACAAGTTCGCAAATCAACTACGACTGGGAAAATGCTCTCGCCAACCAAGGGCGTTAAAGGTCATGGCTTACAACTGCTGTCTACACGGATTGAAAGCAAGGTCACCCCTGTTGGGACACTGGATTACAACTGTCTTGTACACCTTTTAACGTCAATGAATGTGTCCCTGATATATCCGTATCCCATGTAGTCCCACCAGTATGGCTTCGAGCGTACCTACTAAAATTACACCATCTTGTATCGCAAGTCATACATAAGTACTTGTAATATTGTCTAATTTTTCAAGGTTATAAATGTCGTTGACTGTGTATATTTTATGATAGCGCCATCTAGTACAGCGTTGTTGTCGACTTTATTCATGTTACAATAGCGCCATCCAGCACAGCGTTGTTGTCGACTATATTCATGTAGCAATAGCGCCATCCAGCACAGCGTTGTTGTCGACTATATTCATGTAGCAATAGCGCCATCCAGCACAGCGTTGTTGTCGACTATATTCATGTAGCAATAGCGCCATCCAGCACAGCGTTGTTGTCGACTATATTCATATTACAATAGCGCCATCCAGCACAGCGTTGTTGTCGACTATATTCATGTAGCAATAGCGCCATCCAGCACAGCGTTGTTGTCGACTATATTCATGTAGCAATAGCGCCATCCAGCACAGCGTTGTTGTCGACTATATTCATATTACAATAGCGCCATCCAGTACAGCGTTGTTGTCGACTATATTCATGTAGCAATAGCGCCATCCAGCACAGCGTTGTTGTCGACTAGATTCAAATTACAATAGCGCTATCTAGTAGCTATCAATGACAAGAACCGAGCGTTATAGGAGGTGGAATGTATTTTATGAGAGCGCCATCTAGTAGCGCCCAAAGATGGAATTTATTTTCAGTTTGTACCAACTAGTACTATATTTATTATTATAGGGCACTACTATTTTCAGTTAGTAGTGCCTATAATAATAAATATTGATAAAAGCGCCATCTACTACCTACCAGTAAGAAGGACGCAACGCTGTCGTTGACTATAATCATTCTGTAAAAGCGCCATCTAGTTGCCAAAAATGACAAGCATGCAGCGGTATTGTAGACAGAATGTATTCGGTGATAGCGCCACTTATTAAAACTCCGTGAAAAGCATGCAGTGTTATCACCGGTAATATTCATGTTGAAGGCGCGCCATCTAGTAGTACGTGAAGCATGAAGGGTTATTACCGGCCAGTCTTTGAAAACCAATGCTTTTTTTAAGTTTAACTACCTACAGTAAATGGGCCCAGGGCCTTACCATGACCTGTTAAAACATGTCAAGCGTGCGAGCGAAAAAGAGTGATGGAGCTTTACACCCTATATAGCTCTTTTCCTGTAACAGTTCAGTTTAAGTCGTCAAATGGAATGCATTAGGAGGTCGTGGTAGGGCCTTAGAGGGAATAGTTTGAGTAGAAACCCGTGAATGTGAGTTTTTGAAGCAGGTACGTTCTCACGGAGTTCGTTAACAAAAAATATCCTAAAAAATAAAACTGTTTTCTATATCTGGACGTATAGACATCCTCGTAACTCCACAGCTTACTTTCGATTACTTGTCTATATCCTGTGCTTTTGCTTCTTCTCGTCCAACCATGGCAGTAGCAGAGTTTTTATTTGTAGTCTTGATAATATCACATAAACTGTAACGACCGTTTTGAATTATTTTGGTCGGTAGTCTTAAACAACCCATGTTTTCCATAGTGAGACGGTGCGAGAGAGTGAGAAATCAAGAACTGACTCTGAAATGAATCAATATCTGACGATTCGGACGTGACCACTCACGTCCGAATCGTCAGTGATTTAAATATGACACTTTTTTGAGTTCACTTAACATTCACTCTGAATATCTGACTCGAGAAACTGTTTTTGTTTTTTTTGTTTACCCCTTACGGCCAGTCCCCACTAGTTATGTGTCAGATTAATACCTGTCGGTTATCAGAAAGACAAAGCGCGTATACACTATGAATGTCTGACGCGCTCGAGTATTTTTATGCGTTTGTTTTTTTTTACATTTTTGAGAATTATACTTACGCTCTCCTCACCACTAAAATAGTAAACTTGATATAGACTTTTTTCATTTTAGAACATAATCTTCATAATCCAATAGATCCATAGGACGCTTTAGTAACTGCAAATTTTATATCTAAATTTGCAGTTACTAAAGATTGGATTTTAACTTCATCTAAATCATTATAAATCGATAATGTGTAGCATCTAATAATCCGTGTCCAAAGTAAAGGCCTGAGTTTCAGCTGTGGGAATATTATGGGTTGATAGGCTTATGCTAACTCAGTTCACCTTACCCTAGCTGTCGGATAAAAATCTGTCTTATACAGTGACAGGAAAGCAAATTGGAGAATGCTAACATTTGTAACATGAGGTATTGGAGTGCAGTCCGCTCCGGAAGATTAGTTCACTATAAAATATTACAAAGTAAGGCAGTAGTTCATCGATACATAACATAGCAACGTGTCTTGGATGATAATTTCGTTTTGTAGCATGCGGACTCTTGAGAGAAAAAATACTGGTGTTTTGTGGTCTTCGATGGTCGTTACAAGCTCCATCTGAAAAGTATCGAATGTAAATTTCACTAAATAAAATTTGTTTTCAATAGGGATAAGTAATTAAGTATAAAAGCATATTAATAAAATAATATAACACTCGTTAGTTTGACTTTGTTCTCCTTTCACACATTTATAAGACATTTCTAAATATCATTTTAAAAGCTTATAAAAAACATTGAAATATAAGCGAGTCGACAGCAGGGTTTAACCTAACTTCGTTTAGGGCTCCAGAGTCGGGAACTTCCTCACAATGTGAGGAATATCTAGGAGTACTGCCTTCTGTTTGAGGCCCTAGATCCAACTGCACAACGACAATTTCGACAGATTGTTTTCGAAGCTTTTGGTCATAAGACCGTTGGTCGTTACAACGTTTGGTACAGTCTTCATTTCACATATCAACAACCTCGTATGGTACTAGTCGAAATATTTCATTTGTTTCTCTTTCTTAGCTGTCATGAGTTTTCACCATTTTAAATGGTGACATCAATCATTATAAATACAATGAGGACATTTATTCATTTATTGATAGTTGTTAATATTATTTTTTTGCTTTTTTATATAGCGTCATTTTATAATGTGAATGTGAGAACACTGTAGACTCCACAAATTTTTAGATTACTTCCTATTACGACTCACTTTTTTATTATGATTATTTTAATTGTGCTTTTGGGTATAATATTGACTGGTGTGCGTTTTCCTTACATAATATCTATTATTACTGTAAAATGGAAATATTGTAACATCAATCCTTTTTTTTAAAGAATAACCATGGAGTTTCTGCTGGTTCTTCTCCATAGGAAACGACCAATTCGGAACTGTGCACTAGCTTCTGATAAGTGCCCATATAGCCCTAAGTGAAATAAAAATATTTAGTGTGTATTTTTTTAAATTACGCTATTCGATCTATATCCAGCTTATTGCCAATAATAGTCTTGTTAGTGAATATGACATGGTCATTTTTGAGGACTGGGTTAGACACGTATCTACTTTTTATATAATTCATAAGTTTGTATTTCAAAGCAACTTTCTAGTAAACAATCCTGGTTACTTGGTTATACCAGTGCATATATTCACCTTGAACCAGGTTAAAACAACATTAAATAGGTAATAATCTGATGGCCTCACTCGGATGGTGGCACCATAAAGTATTGCTCGTCTTTTTTCTAGCCTTGTAGTTCACAAACTATGGATCTTGACCCACTGGTGAGCGTTTACTCTGTTGCTTCCAAATCCAATGGTGGTGGGCCAGCAACGAAGCTTTGCGGGAAGCCGTGCGGTATCCCCGCACCATCCGTATGGCCATGACCCTCTGGCATGCATTCAGCTTGGCTGCCGGTCGCTTTCGTAACAACGGCGCCCATACCGGTACCCCAGAAAGGGCCATGGACCGATCTGTCGGTCCATGACCCGCGTAGAGCCTCTGGCAGGAGGCATCTGGACCCACTAGGTTGGGCAAGAGCCGCTTGAGGGCAGCCCCAGCCCGATCTAATTTGGGTGCCAGACGTCGGAACCTCGAAATTCCATCGGCTGTCGAGGACAAGTCCCAGGTTCATCGTCGACAAGACGCCGATGTCAACTCCTTCTACTGCTAATAGGGTACCCGATGGTGTCGCGTTCCGAGGGCCGTGAAAACACATGGCCTCGGACTTGTGTAGTGCCACCTCGAGTCCCGACTTCTGGATCCTCTCCATGACTGTCGAAACCCCGAGTGTCGCTAGTTCAACCGCCGCCTGGTACGACTGGATACAGAGTCGTACCAGGAGTGTGTTAGGACCAGCGTGTTATCTGTGTAACAGACCAAGCTGACCCCGTCAGGAAGGTCACCGCGCAGCACGTAGTCGTACCCGATGTTCCACAAGAGCGGCCCTAATACCGATCCCTGCGGAACACCGCACGGCATTTCTCGCCGTTTCCACTCTCCCTGGTGACCAGGGTAGATGTTGAACCAGTCCGTCAGGTAGAAGTTCCTACTCTATGGAGTTATAGAAGTACCTGCTGTACGCTGACAGGATTAGGTACTTTCTGTGCAAGTATCAGTTAGGTAAACATTACCTGTTAATGAGTAGGTATTGTGCTTAGAAGAGTAATGTTTGTGGTTCTTCCTGCTCACGCCTTCTTGCTTCGGTATTTAGTTCTGGAAAACACGAACAAAAATATAATTTATTTAGGTATGTACATATGTGGTGTCGGATAAATTTAAATACGCGAAACTAATATACGGCTTAACCAAATTTATCTTAAAACTCAACAAAAACAATTTATACCCTATTGATGTATTTTTTTATATTTTCTAATATTTGAGTACGTTATGGAGGCTAGATTAGATAGAGGAGGAGTAGATTTTCAGAAGACTACTTAATAAATAAGTTTTACACAAATTTATGTTTTGATTTTTACAGAAGCCTAGATAATATCCACAAGATAGCTGTGTATCCAAAATATTCAGAGAAAGATGTGTAATAACATCATAATCACGTAAGAGCGGTTGTATGAAAATGTATCTCGTAAAGGACGCTCTTAAGACATTATCTTTTGGTTGTGTCAGGAATATGCGGATTAGTGACTGAAAAGGTCTTTTGAAGAAAGAACCACACATTTTGAGTGAACCTGTGTATTCTCTGCAAGCACGTATCAGAAATCGTAGAGCTCAATTGAGATCTTTTGTAGCTCAACAATCTGACGATCAATACCAAAGGATAGACATTGGAGTAGGCCTCGTCAAGAGCTTAAACTGCCAGACAATTATCAAAACTTACTGAAATGTAACGCGCATAGTTCTCACACTTAAAATACACAGACACCGCCACGACACACCTGCCCTGAGCCATCGCATCCCCCGTCGTGAGAGCTCGCACGTGCATGATGGCGTCCACCGTGGAGCGCCTCCTGCGAAAACCGAACTGGCCGTCCGCCAGATCCGGCCCCACCCGTGTTAGGTGCGCGACGAGGCGGTCTGCAATTACTCTTTCAAAGAGCTTGCTCACCTCGTCGAGCAGCACAATGGGCCGGTATTCGGACGGAGAGTCCGCAGGGCGCCCCGGCTTCGCGATGAGGACCAGTTTGCCTGTCTTCCAGCGAAGTGGGAACTGGCCCCTCTCCATACATGCGCTGAAGAGCCCTCTTAGTCCAGGCCCGAGAGCCTCCATGGCCAGGACCCAAGCCTTCACAGACAAGCCGTCGGGTCCTGGGACGGTATTTTTGGCACTCAGCCTTCGTACCGCCACTCTCATCTCTACCTCGGTCACCTCTGGAGCGTTGTCGTCGTCGTCGCCACCGTGGTCCGCGTCGGACACCGCTGGTGGCGGAGCCATGGGCGGGGGAGAGTGTTCCTCTCGCGCGGGGAACAGAGTGCTCACCACACCCTCCACAAGCTGGGGCCGGAGACTCTGCGTCAGCGGGGGAGCCCAGGGGTGGATTTTGTCCCACACCACCTTGTACCCCTACAACTACAACCTACCCTACCACGTCCTCTACCTTGTACCCTACAACGTCCCCATGGGTCCCCATTCAGAGTCCCCAGCCACACGTTGCGGGCCTCGAGTTTAGCCCGCCTTATCTCCGCTCGGAGGGTGCGCTTTGCCTCTCTGTATCTCTCGTACAGCTCCGCCTCTCTGGCTTTCGCATCCGGTGGACGGATGCGGCGCCTGCGATACCTGGCATACCGGCGTCGCGCGGCATTGCACGCGTTGCGCAGTGCCGCAATCTCCGGCGACCACCAGTATACCTGGCGCTGAGCACGTCCTGGATGGACTCGGGGCATTGCCGCATCGCAGATTTGCGACATGGCCTCCCAGAACCACTCTGCTTCGACGTCGATATCGACAGGCCTCTCCGGTGCTTGCACCCAGGCTTGTACCGTCGCGGCTTCCAGGAGGAGCTCCCGGTCCATCTGCCTCAGCGCCCAACGCGGACCACAAGGGTTCAGTCGGACCGGCGCGGTCGAGGTTTGGGCGAAGACGTCAAACCGGACACGTGCAACACGTACGAATCATATTTTACATAATATTAATGCTCGCCTACGTCATAAAAAAAACCTTGTGCAAAGGGAAATGAAATTTTTCCCATAAATTGCTTGCATGTAATTTTTTTTTTTTGGTTAACGTGATACTTAAGTCTAGGCCTTATAGCGAAAGTTACAAAAAATTAAATGTTTATTAGTGACATTTGTCAAATTTTAAGTAATTTTTAAACTTTAAATTAGTATCAATGATCTTTTGCGATATCAATTATGACAAAAACTTAAATTTCAGTAGGTACAGTCGCGCCGAAAATATTTTCAAATTGGCTTCAAATGATTTAATCTGGGATTTTGCATAAAAAAAAAACAATAATCTTACTAACTCAAAAACTACTGAATTTGGGTAGAATATTTGGAGGCTTAATTTGTTGCATTTTAATCCTACTATGACGTCCTGCAAGGAATACGTCGAGTTACCAGTAACCCTATAGATAATGTTTAGACTGCTAAAGAATGATCAGTATAAGAACCACATATCTAACCTTATGTAAAACAACGATGTGAAGGTCAGACTTCTGGTTCTGCCCAAAAAGTTGTCTGGCTCAGGATCAAACTGGCTTTCAGGTCTGAAAAATATAAGGCACTTATAAATATTTTGACATCCAATAAGTAGCGTTGCAAATAATTTCAGTTGATGGTCTTAAAACCATGACATGTAACTGTTACGAGAATAAATCTTGCGCAACTTGTAACCATCCATGTTATATAATATGTCAGCGTTAAATTGTAAATACCGTTACATTACAATCTATCTCGCGAGAACTGTGAATCTTATCACATTATTTATCGGTAGAATATAATCTATCGAAGTGCGACTGTTAAATCATATTTTTTCGCGCGTTAAATTGTGAACTGTTCAAAGGCTGTGCCTGATTAATCGGTCTTAAAGAAGGCCATTTTATTGTGTTTTGTAAGTCTATGGTAAATTCATTTGATCATCATCATCATTTCAGCCGAAAGACGTCCACTGCTGGACATGGGCCTCCCCCAAGCGTCGCCACAATGAACGGTCCTGTGCGTCTCGCATCCATCGGACTTTCGCAACCGTTACAAAGTCATCGGTCCACCTTGTAGGAGGCTTTTTGTATGTGTTTATTAAAAAACATAACGTAACAGTTAAGCCATAGTATATGAACGAAAGTTAAGTATCGGGTGCATAAGCGGTAGTGGTGAATGTGGCGGATGAGACACCGATGCGCGCCGCGGCAGTCTAAGTTGAAAATGCCGTTTTCGATTGTGTACGTGGAACTTAAAGTAACGTAAACTATTGATTTTGGCAGTTTCGATATGTTTTGGTAAGTGTGTTTCCTTGTAAGTGATTGAAAGTGCCAGTTTAATTTATATTGAAAGTGCAGTTACTTAGTATATTATAGTAACTCATTTATGTAAAGATATAATCAAATTATCAAAGATATAATTAATGACAAACTTATGCATAAAATAAACTTCAAATCACTCTCCTGTAAAGTAAGCTTTTTTCAATTCCGATAGTTTACCTAGGGACAATCGAAATATGCTTAGTAACTGATTGCCACCTGCCAAATTACTCGACGGAGCGTATTACACATCAATAAGACCACTTTATGGGCAATCAGCTATGTAACACAACATTCAAAAACCATAATACTAAAAATAAAAAATCAATTTATATAGACATGCTGGTGTTGTATAGTGCCAGGTAAATAAATATAATTACATTCCACTTTTGTCATCATTACATCAATATCATAGATTAAAAATAGTAAAAACAAACTAAATGTTATTGTCAATAAAATCCAATATGATGCAATATCATGTTATAATGTCATGATTGTAAGGCATTGGGCATCGATAGATTAGTCAGTCAGTTTCTCCTTTTATACATAAAGATAATATTTAGATTGATAAAGAAAGATCAGTTAAAGAACTACATAACTAACCTTATGTAAAACGACGATGTGAAATCAGCCTACTGCTAATATCCCAGTAGTTTTTCAGGCTCACAGTCAAGCCGGCTTTCGGGTCTGAAAAATAACAGATAGTTTATAAATATTTTGACATCCAATAAGTAGCGTTGTAAATAATTTGGGTTTAAGTTCTTAAGAGGGCCCATCTCGTACCGTCCAACGTCAACGTTAGCATGGCTTAAAAACTTATTATTTCATCCAACGCAATCCGATGTAAGGTTTGACGATTTTTTTTAAATATACCTAATAGGTATATGCGCTAGGTTTCTAAAAATGTACTTTTTCTTTTAAGAATACATTATGAAGGGCCAAAGTTCACTGTACTGGATTAGTTTTACACAAATATATGTTTTGATTTCAATAGAAACCTAGATAATATCCACAAGATACATGTGTTTTGAGAATCTTTAGAGAAAGATGTACAATAACGTCCTAGTCACGTAAGAGTGGTTGTATAGAATTGAATCTCGGATTGGGCGCTCTTAAAACTATGAAATGTAACTCTCAAGGAGTGACCAGATGGTTACAAATCAACATCCCAACCAAGGTGACCTTGGTAGTTTAAATCCAAGTAGAATGCAGTTTTAAACCATGAACTTCAACTCCCTTGGTTGATAGGCACGTTTTACCAACCACCGAACGTGTTTAAGCGTGGTTTACATCCATGTAGCTGCAACACAACCAAACACATAAACCAAGGTCACCTTGGTTGGAACGCTAGTTTGCAACCGTCTGGTCATCCGTTTACGAGTATTAATCTTGCGCAACTTGTAACAAACCATGTTATATCTAAAACATGCATGCCACACTGGGTGCGCGTATAAAATTAAGTTTACATCAATGCAACATTATATGCTTTTATTACTATACTAGTAGCTGCAGGTAGTTTTGCCGCGTAAAAGTAGTAAATTTTCCTAAGGGAATAAACTCCAGCGATTAAAGATAAGGCTTTCCCACCGCGCACAGCAACTTGCTTGCGCATTTAAAATCGGTCAAGTACAAGTAAGAACTCAATTACGATGACACTGAAAAGTTATTAACAGTACCTACCTAAAAATAAAAAAATAATAATAATAACTTCACGGACACACACCCACAAACAACCACTTCACACACTTCTCTAAATACACACACACTAACCATTCTAACTAAAAAAAATCCAACTCAATAAGCTTTTATAAAATGTCAACATATCCCTAATTGCATGCCATTTGTATGAAATCGTAATATATTTTGTTAAATTTAAATGGAGGAGTCCTGGTGGTGTCTTAGTTTAGGCACCAGTCTCCCACAATATGACGCCCCTTCTATATATTACCGTAGAAATAAGGCTAGCAATTAAGAATAATATTGTAGAGAAAAAAAAACTGTTATTATTAAGTACCAAAGCATTGCAATTCTATGGCATGTGCTATTATAGGATACAGTTTAGCCGTGAGCTAAATTTCATCCACATCCGTTCAGCCGTTTAACCGTGAAGCAGTAACAGACATTCAAACTTGTACATAAATTTTCGCTTTCTATAAAATCGAATATATATTTGTGTGTATATGTTCCCTGCTGCCTACTCTTTTTATTGCGTGAATTAAGGAATTTAAAGGTCAGAGGGAAATTTTCCTGTGGGAAAGCAAATGTTACTCATAGACGCGTTGGGATAAAATTTGTTAAATAACTATGATGTAAAGAAAATTAATCTACTCTTAAAAAACCTTAAGCGTGGCATGGTGTGCGCGTGTGTAGGTACCTAGCTATTAGTTTACATCAATCGTTCTAATATTATGAAAGTCTTCTCCACTATGATAAATACTACAAAATATGACAGAATATTATATATTACATACTTACGTGTGGCAAAAATTGGCACCTCGCCCGCGGTTTTGTCGATCAGCACCACACTGCGGGTTGCACTTGGTTTCTAAATGGACAGTAAAAATCAATAAGATTTACTTTAAATGACATTTGCAAATAAATATTTACTGGTCGAAATAAGCATTAGGCCTCCTCTCCAGGAGAGGGAATGGGCAGTAATCCACCACGTGGGTCAGTGCGGGTTGGTGGATGTCACATGTCTACGATTTTTTTGAAATTCTGCATTCGCAAAGGTCAACTAAGGATTACTTAGGAACTCAACGCCTTTACGAACAATACCCCTGGTATTGTTCGTAAAAGACATTTGGGTAGGCTGCAGAAAATACTCCAATTGCCAGACATACGTTAAAATTACTAAAAAGGAAAAAAAAGCAATCAACATAGTCCTTACGTTCACAATAATAAAAGGAAATATATAGTTTACAACTTGTAATACTTAGTAAAGTAATTTATTTATGTCAAAAATTTATTGGAAAAAATAATGTAATATTGTAAAATATGTCATAATTCGGGACAGTTGCAACTATGCCACCACGCTCCTTAAATTATAGTTATAAAATGTAACTCTTATTAAAGATTATGTACACTGGTGAAATACATAACCGATTTAAAAGAGTATTGATCTGGCGCAACTTTCTACATGACATGGTGTGTTACCCATGTTTGTAAACACAGTCTGCGCTTATAGCTAAGTTTACATCATGACAACATTGATAACGGACCAATTGTTTGAATAATGCTCCACTATGAGATGCTGTATAATATCGTTACTACTTTTTTTCTTTTTTAACTTTATTCCTTACTAGAAATTACTTGGTACTAGTCTTATATCGTTAATGCGTTCACAAATATGTAAACTCAAATACACCCAGAACAGGAACAACTATCTATAGGTCGATTCATGCACTAAACAAAGATTTGTATAAATCTTTGTTTGGTGCATAAATCGAACCCGTGACATACGCAACAGTAACCAATCGCTCTACTATTGCGCCTAACGTGCCGTGTCTCATTGCGAGTTTTAGGAGTCATCAACATAAATATTCTACGGTGAACGGCCAAGAGCACTCAGTACCTATAAGATAATATTATTTAAAGAACCATACAACCGAATTCAGATACCCGTCCGCCTGCCCATGTGCCAAGTTTCATTTAACTCCATTCCGCCATAAAAGCATGATCGCTTATTGAAAAGAGTTATGAGTATATATGTAGGTGGATGGAGAGGGAGACGGAAACCTTGGTGCTCAGCTAGAATGGCAGCGCAGTGCGGGCAGCGGTAATGGTGCGTATTATATTCGTAGTCATTTTCGTTTAACAAAACCATGTTGTTCTGATATTCAATTTTGTTGAAGGAAAGGGTAAAGTTTGAGGTGAATAAGCTTATCAAAGAGTTTAGAAATTGCGCATAGCATTGAGATTGGGTGGTAGTTCTCAACCTTTTGCTTGAAGTCACTCTTATAACTGTAATATGTTAGCTTTCTTCCAGATTGTGGGAAATATACCTGCTTTAATACTTTTGTTGAAGATTAAGTAAAGTGGCACACATATTGTGTCA
Source organism: Mythimna pallens (assembly GCA_961205895.1). Taxonomy (NCBI): domain Eukaryota; kingdom Metazoa; phylum Arthropoda; class Insecta; order Lepidoptera; family Noctuidae; genus Mythimna; species Mythimna pallens. The sequence continues at coordinate 8,139,642 of OY540824.1, forward strand.
GCAGTATTTTTTAAGAAAACTAGGAGATATACCGTTTTGGATCTGGTCCTTTAGTACTGTCTATTAACTTTGATTGATTGGGAACTAATATAATGCTGAGGTAAATACTCTCTGGAGCAACATTACGATCATGAATTTTATCAGGTGCAGGACATCAACAATCAGTGAGTGTTGAGGTTTCGTACACTAACTGGAAGAATGATGAGCAGAAATTGCTTATTTTATGTGGATCGCTAGAAAACTGACTAGTGTAATACATTTGGGATGGAATACCAGTCCTACCCCTTCGGTTGGCTATATAAACCCAAGAATATTTAATATTTTTGGGGATGCTGTTTTCAACTGTATTTATGTACTTAAAAATTAAAAAAAAAACTATATATACAGACGTGCAGTACGTTGCCAGGTAAATAAATAAATGCGCATTCCACTTTTGTCATCATTACATTAATATCATAGATTAAAAATAATTAAAAAAAAAAAACTAAAGGTCAATGTCAATAAAATTAAAAAAATGTAATGTCAATAAAATACATTATTATGTAATGTCATAACATAATGTCATGTTACGTAATGTGCGTCGATATGTTAGTCATTCAGTTCCTCCTTTTATACATAAAGATAATATTTACATTCCTTAAGAATGATCAGTATAAGAACCACATATCTAACCTTATGTTAAACGACGATATGAAGTCAGGCTACTGGTACTGCCCCTGCAGTTTGTCAGGCTCAGGATCAAGCTGGCTTTCGAGTCTGAAAAATATCAGGCATTTTATAAATATTTTTACGTCCAATAAGTAGCGTTGCAAATAATTTGGGTTAAAGTTCTTAAGACAGCCAAAAACTTTTTGAAAACAAAAAATTGGTTGCCTGTAAAGTCGGTATACGGGCGAAAGTTTTACGTGACAACGACTTTGAGTGGTAAAATAATTTTAATGTGAATATTCATTCGTATAGTAGGAAGAAGGATGAAATAATAGGGGACGCGTGCCTTTCACTTTTTATGTCTGTCTCTCTCGCTCTTAGGCGGGCTAACCATGCCCGAGTGGAAGGGACGCGTGCCTCTCACTCGCTCTCATTGTGAGCGCATAACGTGAGCGGAGCGTAACGCAGTTTCTTGAAGTGTCACCCGGCAAACCAATTTATAAGACGTTGTCACGTCAAAAATGTCATATTGAAAAATTGAAAATTGTCTACAATATCGTAATTTGGGACAGTTGCAGCTAGGCCACCATGCTCCTTAAAATATAATTATAAAATGTAACTCTTAGTGAAGATTATGTACACTGGTAAAGTATGTAAATAACCGTCTTGAAAGAGTATTGATCTGGCGCAACTCTCTACATGACATGGTGTGTTACCCATGTTTGTGGGTATAGTCTGCGCTTATAGCTAAGTTCACATCATGACAACATTGATAAGTGACAAATTATTTGAATAATGCTCCGCTATGAGATGCTGTATAATATCGTTACTAATTTTTCTCTTCTTTTAACTTATTCCTTACTAGAAATGACTTGGAATGAGTCTTCTATTGTTAATGCGTTCACAAACATGTAAACTCAAATACACCTAGAACAGGAACAACTATCTGTAGGTCATACAAATGTTTGTGCGGTGCAGGAATCGAACCCGCGACACACAGCGCAGTAGCTAACTGGCAGTGCCATGTCTCATTGCGAGTTTCAGAAGTCAACAACATAAATATTCTACTGTAAACGGCCAGGAGCACGCAGCAATATCCCATAAGAAAATTAATTAAAGAATTCTAAAAATATATTGTTTAAAGAACAATATAACCGAATTTAGGTACCCGTCCGCCTGCCCATGTGCCAAGAAAAGAGTTATAAGTATAGGTGTGGGTAGATGGAGAGAGAGACGGAAGCCTTAGTGCTCAGCTAGAATGGCAGCGCGGTGCGGGCAGCGGTGCTGGTGCGTATTATATTCGTAGTAATTTTCGTTTAACAAAACCATGTTGCTCTGATATTAAATTTTGTTGAAGGAAAGGGTAATAATTGAGGTGAATAAGCTTATCAAAGAGTTTAGAAATTGCGCATAGCACTGAGATTGGGCTGTAGTTCTCAACCGTCTGCTTGGAGCCACTTTTATGAACTGGTATTATGTTAGCTTTATTCCAGATTATGGGAAATATACCTGCTTTAATACTTTTGTTGAAGATTAAGTGAAGTGGCACACATATTGTCTCAGCAGTATTTTTGAGAAAACTAGGAGGTATACCGTTTTGGATTCGGTCCTTTAGTACTGTCTATTAACTTTAATTAATTGAGAACTTACGTGATGCTGAAGTAAATACTTTCTAGAGCAACATTACATTTGGGATGGAATACCAGACATACCCTTTCGGTTAGCTACATAAGCCCAAAAATATTTAATATTTTTGGGGATGCTGTCTTCAATTGTATTTATGTACTTCAAAATAAAAAATCATTTTATACAGACATGCTGGTGTAGTATGTTGCCAGGTAAATAAATAAATAAATAAATTTACATTCCACTTTTGTTATCATTACATTAATATCATAGATTAAAAATAGTAAAAAACCTAAATGTCATTGTCAATAAAATCTATTATCATGTAATGTCATGTAATGCAATGTGCATCAATAGGTTAGTCAGTCAGTTCCATCTTTTATACATAAAGATAATATTTAGGTTGCTAAAGAAAGCTCAGTTAAAGAACCACATATCTAACCTTATGTTAAACGACGATGTGAAGTCAGGCTACGAGTTCAGCCCCAGTAGTTTTTCTAAAAAGTTTAAAATTTACCTTATTAGGTAAATTTTAAACTTTTTAGAAAAACTATACTTTATACTTATACTTTTATACTTTTTAGAAAACTTGCGCATTTACCTATTGGTAAATGCGCAAGTTTTCTATAAATGTACTTTTTTTAAAAATATTATAAGAGTACATTATGAAGGGCCAAGTTCACTTTACTGGATTAGTTTTACACAAATATATGTTTTGATATCAATAGAAACCTAGATAATATCCACAAGATACATGTGTTTTGAGAATCTTTAGAGAAAGATGTGCAATAACGTCCTAGTCACGTAAGAGTGGTTGTATAGAATTGAATCTCGGATTGGGCGCTCTTAAAACTATGAAATGTAACTCCACTCTAACCAGATGGTTACAAATCAACATCCCAACCAAGGTGACCTTGGTAGTTTAAATCCAAGTAGAATGCAGTTTGACACCATGAACTTCAACTCCCTTGGTTGATAGGCACGTTTTCCCAACCACCGAACGTGTTTAAGGGTGGTTTACGTCCATGTAGCCGCAACACAAACCAAACACTTAAACCAAGGTCACCTTGGTTGGAACGCTAGTTTGCAACTGTCTGGTCATCCCATTACGAGTATTAATCTTGCGCAACTTGTAACAAACCATGTTATATCTAAAACATGCATGCCACACTGGGTGCGCGTATAAAACTAAGTTTACATCAATGCAATATTATATGCTTTTATTACTATACTAGTAGCTGCAGGTAGTTTTGCCGCGTAAAAGTAGTAAATTTTCCTAAGGGAATAAACTCCAGCGATTAAAGATAAGGCTTTCCCACCGCGCACAGCAACTTGCTTGCGCATTTAAAATAGGTCAAGTACAAGTAAGAACTCAATTACGATGACACTGAAAAGTTATTAACAGTACCTATCCAAAAACCAATAAATAATAATAATAACTTCACAGACACACACACACAAACAACCACTTCACACACTTCTCTAAATACACACACACTAACCATTCTAACTAAAAAAAATACAACTCAATGAATTTTTATAAAATGTTAACATGTCCCTAATGGAATGCCATTTCTACAAAATCATAATATATTTTGTTAAATTTAAATGGAGCAGTCCTGGTGGTGTCTTAGTTTAGGCACCAGTCTCCCACAATATGACGCCCCTTCTATATATTACCGTGGAAATAAGGCCAGCAATGAAGAATAATATTATGGAGAAAAAAAAACTATTATTGTTAAGTAACAAAGCATTGCAATTCTATTGCATGTGCTATTATAGGATACAGTTTAGCCGTGAGCTAAATTTCATCCACATCCGTTCAGCCGTTTAACCGTGAAGCAGTAACAGACATTCAAACTTGTACATAAATTTTCGCTTTCTATAAAATCGAATAATTATTTGTGTGTATATGTTCCCTGCTGCCTACTCTTTTTATTGCGTGAATTAGGGATTTTTAGAGTTCAGAGGGAAATTTTCCTGTGGGAAAGCAAATGTTACTCATAGACGCATTGGGATAAAATTTGTTAAATAACTATGATGTAAAGAGAATTAATCTACTTTTAAAAACCATGTGTGGCATGGTGTGCGCGTGTGTAGGTACGTAGCTATTAGTTTACATCAATCGTTCTAATATTATGAAAGTCTTCGCCACTATGATAAATACTACAATATATGACAGAATATTGTATATACTTACGTGTGGCAAAAATTGGCACCTCGCCCGCGGTTTTGTCGATCAGCACCACACTGCGGGTTGCACTTGGTTTCTAAATGGACAGTAAAAATCAATAAGATTTACTTTAAATGACATTTGCAAATAAATATTTACTGGTCGAAATAAGCATTAGGCCTCCTCTCCAGGAGAGGGAATGGGCCGTAATCTACCACGTGGGTCAGTGCGGGTTGGTGGATGTCACATGTCTACGATTTTTTTGAAATTCTGCATTCGCAAAGCTCAACTAAGGATTACTTAGGAACTCAACGCCTTTACGAACATTACCAGGTAAAAGAAATTTGGGTAGGCTGCAGAAAATACTCCAATTGCCAGACATACTTTAAAATGACTAAAACGGAAAAAAAGCAATCAACATAGTCCTTACGTTTACAATAATAAAAGGAAATATATAGTTTATCATATATAATATATAGGCTATCACAGCTATTCGATCCTTTTTATCACCCCACTCCATTTTAATGTCTCAAAAATTATTTAACACAGCACGCAATGAATATTTATGTAGGAATGACAGATACCAATGCAAATGTAATATTGTTTTTTTTTTTATTGTAACAGTATTTATACTGGGTATAATTGAGCACTATTCCATTTATAATTCTTGTTTGTTACTTCCAGATGCAACAATGCAATTATCTTTGACTGCATTGTCAATAATGAAAGTAATTTTTTCGCGCCACCGGTAACACAACAGATATGATAAAAATCTGTTATGGATATGTATGGCACTGCTTAGGTGTCTCAATTCCGGTATACACACAGCAAAGCTTCTTATTATTGCTCCCCGATTAAACTAAACCTTAAATAGAAATATTACTTTTGTAGCCCAATAATTGAAAAAGAGAGAACAGGATAAAGTAAGAATCAAATCTACGAATGATCGTACAACGTAAAAGATAATAATAAAAAAAATAATTATTTATCATCATCATTTTAATCGAAAAAACATCCACTATTGGACATAGGCCTCCCCTAAGTGTCACCATAACGACCGCTCCTGTGCGTCTCGCATTCATTGGATTCCCGTGTCTCTCACCGGGTCATCGGTCCACCTTGTGAGATGCCTTCCAACGCTGCGTTTCCCGGTACATGGTTGCCACTTTAATCCCCATCGAGCATCTGTTCTGCGAGCAATGTACCCTGCCCACTTAAGTTTGACTATTCTTCGGGCTATGTCGGTAACCTTGGTTCTCCTGCAGATATCTTCATTTCTGATGCGATCACGCAAGGAAACTTCCTAGTATAGCCCTTCCCATTGTCCTTTAGGTGACTTTAAGCCTTCTGATGAGGCTTATTGTGAGCAACCACATTCCATGTCATCACTGATGAAACTTATAATACTGGCATTACTGGCAATTATTTGTTAAGTTTAATTGGTGTGCAACAGTTATGACAAATCATGCAGCAGCAGGCAAAGTGAATGGTTACATTAACTCTCAAAATATACTTACTCAGTTGAAACTGTTCATGACGAAATCATATTTTATTCAAGCAGCAGTTGTTGGTTGGTAGGGTGCTTAGAAGAGTGGTAATTGGTTCTTGCAGCTCAGGTTTTATTGCAATAGAATCGTTTTGACCTGAAAAACATAATTAGAAAATATTTATCATCTAGGTATGGTAATTAACTGTTTGAAATGCACAGAAAGTTCAACAAAAGAATACACAGAGCAACAAAAAATTAATTCTTTTCTGTGATATAGATCTGTGTCTGATTGATTTTGAAAAATAATAAATAAATATTAGATACACGAAAATAGTAAAGTAAGTAGAAGTAGAAGAAGAAAGAAGTGGAAGTAGTAGTAGTAGTGGTAAGGAGTTTTGTATTCGATTCATATTTGGATTGCGCAAATATGATCATATTTCTGAATTTCATATTAAGCTCAAGTGGCTGCCAATCCACCTTCGCCGGAATGCTCATTGTTGCTTTACAGTGTTCTGTTTATTCCTACAACCCCCTCTTATCTTAAAGAACTTTTCAAGTTCCTTCATGACACACATTGTAGACCATCGGATAATTTGAAACTTTTAATGCCCTCGCATTCTACAAAGTTCGGTGACAAATCATTCACAGTCCAAGCGGTGCGTTTGTGGAACGCGTTGCCGTTGCGAATTAGGCAAGCCCTGTCACTAGCTTCTTTTCACTCTAATTTGTTCTTCCGTCACTAACCTCACCTTATTGTTCTCTTCTTTTTTCCATCTCTTTGTTGAAATCGTGTAACTTATAATATGTATATATATATATATTGTCTTTTATATATAATAGCTATATATAAAAGACAATATATAAATCTATATTATATATATAAATAATATAGATATAAATCTATATTACTTTATTAATTTGCAGTACACCACAGACTACCCCCTTTTTCTATTTCAAGTTCATACAGTCTTACCCTAAGGTTGTCTGGCAGATATCGCATAGATTTAAGTTATCTAATGTAAAAGTTTTGTTACTATTTTAGTCTACAATAAAGTTCTATTCTACAGAAATTATAAAAAAAATCATATAGGGGCTATATCTAATTTATTTCACTACCAGTAAAACTGGTTAGGGCCGAAAGGTTTTGGAGTGGCGACCTTGTACCAGAAGACGCAGTGTTGGAAGGCCCCCTACAAGGTGGACCGATGACCTGGTGAAGGTTGCGGGAATCCGATGGATGCGAGACACACAGGACCGTTCATTGTGGTGACATTTGGGGGAGGCCCATGTCCAGCAGTGGACGTCTATCGACTGAAATGATGATGATGTTGATGACGACCGGTAAAAAGGTTATGTGAGGTAACCGGTCATGGAATTAAATTATCTATATAATACTAGCTGACCCGGCAAACGTTGTTTTGCCATATAAATAATTTCCTAAAATTTTGTCTAAAAAATAAAAATAAAATTTAGGGGTGGACTACCCCTAACATTTAGGGGGATGAAAAATAGATGTTGGCCGATTCTCATAGATACCGGATAAGCACAAAAAATTTCATCAAAATCGGTCAAGCCGTTTCGGAGGAGTATGGCAACGAAAACTGTGACACGAGAATTTTATATATTAGATATATAAAAGGAGAAACTGACTGACTAACAAATCAACGCACAGCCAAAACTACAGGGCCTAGAATCGTGCAAAATTGACATTAATTACATAGATAGGGCATTAAATGCACTAGCAAGCTAGATTCGTTTTTATCCCCCTTCCCCCTAAGTTAGAAACCGTGATAGTGAACCATACTCGACATGGATTCTAGACCTGCGTGATCACGAAGCTTGTATCCTAGCAATCACACATTAGAGGCTGATTTTGGCGAACAATAGTTTGTTACTTTCGAAAAAAAATAAAACAATATTGGTCTAGTTACGAGTTTATAACTTAGCTATGAACGACATCGGTGCTTTACATAATATGATAGGAATCTATTAAATTTCGTTAATTACAAATACTGGCGCGCAACTGATAATTATGCAATATTAATTATGGTCATCGGTCCACCTTGTAGGAGGCTTTCAAATGCTTCGTCTTCGGTACGCGGTCTCCACTACAGAACATTTCGGCCCCAACGGCCATCTGTTCTGCGAGCAATGTGCCCTGCCCATAGCCACTTGAGTTTGGCGATTCTTCGTGCTATGCCGACCTTGGTTCTTCTGCGGATATCTTCATTTCTGATTCGATCACGCAAGGAAACTCCGAGCATAACCCTTTCCATTGCCCTTATTTAATATAGCATCTCTCCAAAATAATTAAAAACATGGGAATTTAAAATAAAACTGTAACCCTTGTGCTGTCAATTTTGCTAATAAACAAAACTGTTTTTTGAAAAGTTTTAATGTTGCGTCCTTAACTCATCAACTGTTATGTAGAACAAATCGTGGGATAAGAGGACGCCTAAAAATTTTGACTGGCCTGTTGGTCTAGTGGTGAGTAGACCTGACTGCTATGCCTGAGGTCGTGGGTTCGATTCCCGTGGGTGTAATTTATTTATAATATTTATGAAGTTATTTAGAAATGTATAAGATTTTTTTTAAGATGGGAAGTCATCTAATGACTTCTCCCACCCTTTGGTGGAGCGAGAGGGCGTGTTAGACTTTAATTGACTAAAACCACACCTGTGACATTCAGTTGCCCTTTTGTGTTCTAAGACCACGGATTTTCAGAAATTCCCCGCGGTCCTAGCGGGCAGGGGGCCTGCTGGGCCCCTACAGTTTACTGACATCTGTTAGAGGAGCGCGTGGAACTCCATGCGCTGTCAACGACTTGGGCAGAGTCCAGTCGATTTCCAGAAGGCAGGAAGGCGAGCTACCCATTGCTCGCTATCCACCTGCAGAGTGAAGGCTAAGGGTGGACATTTTGAGTAGAAATATAATATATGTTTTATTTAGATTCTCTTTCACATGTTAAAAACTCTCAAGATTTTCTCCGTTTCTGATACTCAATGACAGTCATACAAATAGGATTATACTCACATGTCTTACTGAATGAGGCAATCCACTCCTGAACATCTGTTCTCTGTGTAGCATCATAGAAAGAACAACTGTGTGGCATCGAAGTCTTCAACGGCCGTTCCATCCCCTACCTGTAATGTAGATAGATTTACTCTTTATTATACATCAATAATAAATTTAGAGTAGAAAAAAATAGAAAAGTGGTGGCCGAGTGGTAACAGCCCCGACTTACGAGTTGTAGGTCACGGGTTAAAAACCCAGCCAGGCGCATTACTTTGTGTAATTTATTTCATCACCACTGCTCTCAAAACGGTGACGGAAAACATCGTGAGGAAACTGTCATGTCCTAGAACCAAAACATTCGAAGACATGTGACAATCACCAACCCGCACTGGGCCTGCGTGGTGGATTACGGCCCATTCCCTCTCCTAGAGAAGTGGCCTGAGTCCGAGCAGTGGGAACATTAAAAAGGTTGATTATGCTATTATGCTTATAATAAAATAGGAACTTAAAATTAATAGTGTGTCACAATGGGCTATGTACAAAGGACTTTATTTAGTTAATACATTTTACTTTGTGAACCTTTATCGGATAAATGTTTTAATACACAATGAGTTAGATAAAACAACGTTGAAATGACATTTGTACTAAATGTTCTTTTTGTTTTAATCATGCTAATTTTAAGATTCACTCTTTCAGATGCTCGATGTTGGTCGTCGAGCAATATACCAACGTCTTATGTAGCTTCAGCTATACCTACTTTATTGTTGGCAAATCGAGGCTCTTCTTGGTGAGTCTCGATCCTTGAAATATCTCTTAACTGTAAAGATTTTCGGAACGATGACGTCTTCCTGACTCATACTCCGATGCAAGCAGTAAAAAAAATATTCCAAAATGTTTCCTGCTACGCTATGTTTCAGCACCACCCTAAGGTCGACGGCTAAGTCATTTTCTACCAGTCTTACTTTCTTAGTCTTTTACTATGACTTTTTGTAACTTTTAGTATTAATAATGCACAAAGTTTTAACAATTATTTTAGGTACCTATGCTGGGTTCTAAGAAGTCGAACTGACACTGGCGTTTTCATACAGACACTTTAGCACATCGATGTACCTATAGTCAATATATGGCACTATTGGGAGACGTTACAGTACACCCCAAGTCTCCATCAGATCGAGGGTTTTCTCGTACAACAAATAAAATATTTAATTTTTTTTTACTATAGAAGCGCACGCCCGTTGTAATTCATAAATGATTAAATCATTCAAATTAAAAAATATAGTTAGAAAATCTTACTTGTTCAACACTAGTGAATATACTACGACTAGACTAGTGTGGATTATACTCACATTTTTTACTGGGTCTCTGTTGTACAGTTTTATCCTTAGAATTAATTATATACTGGTCACAAAAAGAGTACTTGTATGGCATGGAGGTCTTCAACGGCTGCCGCCATCTATAATTTACCAAAGAGATACTTTAATTAACAATCTTTACTTGTACCAAGTTACCGTCGTGTCTTTTACTATGACTTTTTGTAACTTTTAGTATTAATAATGCACAAAGTTTTAATGCATTACCTGTCGTAAAAGTAATAGGTACTTTCGCGCCATTGCATAAACAACAAAATTTATACTCAAAATTTGTCTTGCTCCATTATGGCGCTAGTAATCTTGTCTCAGTAGAAATATTTAAATGAAGTTTTTTTTTGGCCGAAATTAAATAAAATAAAGTTAATATAAAATTATTGCTTAACTTTTGGCCCAACAATTGAAATAGGGAAAGTAAAAAATATATGAATGTAAAATTGTGACACAATGACAGATATTTATGTAACACATAACAAGTAATGGTCTAGTAAATTATGTAATAAAAAATGGATCAACCATATAAACTCATATACTCGTAACATACCAGCGTTTTCGCGTTCTAAAAGTTGTCTGCTTTTCCGTCGTAAGTTATTGAATGTCAAAGGACATAATTTCACGATTACCTCGGTTTCTATAGCTCCAATGATGATAAGCTAGTCCTACCCATCCCCAGACTCCGGGCCCTGGTACTGACCATGGTTCGGAACAAGGAGAGATTGAGGGTTCCGTACAGTTTTATTCCCGAATTTAGTTACGAAAGATTTTTTGTCTCGCAAAAAAAGTCTTTTTTTGTGACGCAACTACAAATTTACAGTTTTCATTTTTTGGTGCTATAAGACGCAATCACGCAAGGTTTTCATGCCAAATTTCAGGATTCTAGATGAACGGGAAGTACCCTATGAATTTTGATTCCCTTGAGAGTGTCGACGTACACTTTTTTTGCGACATAAACGGCTGTATCTTTTTTTTCGTTCACTTAAAAGTTTGATTTTTTCACAGCTTCCAGGGACTGCAGATTTAAGTATATAGTTTTAATTTCAACTCGATATTCTACGCGTTTCCGAGATAAAAGGCCTTGACAGACAGACTGTCAGACAGACAGACGGACAACAAAGTGATCCTATAAGGGTTCCGTTTTTATTATTGTGGTACGGAACCCTAAAAATGTCTGAAACTTGACAACGAAACGAGACACTCTTTTTTATAAAAGCTTTCTTGAAAGGTTTGGTAGTGCGCAGTGTTAGCAAGATTTGTTACAAAAACTTAATTATTCATCATTCGCGTTAAGACCAGAAATTTAATTTTTGTTTCGATTTTGGCTTTTTTGTGATGGTGGCATGATAAATGGCGGCTTATTCCTTGTTAATGTTATTCTTATGCCTACGGAATATAAGTCAAAATCGGTTGAATGGACAGTAAAAGTGATTTGTTTATATGTCTAATCTTAACGCGAATGGAATACAGTGATGCAAAGATAATACTCACAGCTTTTACTGGATGAGTCACCGTTGTGCAGTTCGTCTTAGATGATTAATTATGACGTTCACCATACCACAGAAAGAATAACAGCATGACATGGAGGTCATCAATTCCAGCCGCCATCTGTAATGCACCGAAGATGGTGTTTAGTTCCCAATCTTTACTTAGTACACTTTTATGTCATTTACTACCACTTTTTGTAACTTTTAGTTACAAAAATATCTATCATAAATGTAATACTATTGCAACATTGCAAATACAACAAAATATATGCTGAAAATTTGCCACGTTCAGTTATGACGCTAGTAATCTCATCTCAACAGAAATATTTGTACCGGACCTTTTTGTCGAAATTAATAACAATAAACTTGAGATGAAATAAGATAGGTTAGGGTAGGTAGGGTAGGTATGTGTAGAATATTTGGAAAATGAAAAATCTTTATTTCTTGTGAAATAAAGATAATTTATTAAGTAAAGTTTGTACTTCAATTGGTACACCTTTACATTATTTACTTCAGCTGTTTGTTACTTTTAGCAAGAATAATGCACAAAGCTTTGAATGCATTATTTGTAATAAAAGTCGTGTTTTTGCGCCATAACAATCACAACGAATATTTCTTATAGTCAAGAGAGAAAGAGTAGTTCAATTCTTCTTAATATATGTTCCAAAACCACCGAAAATAATTTAGGCGAAAGGGGTCTCCTTGTCGCGCTCCTTTTCTTATTTGAACTCTGGACCTTTCTTTTCTGTTTGGATTTTTGCTGTTGATTCTGCATATAAGTTTTTTATTATTCTAATGTACTTTGGGTGTACTCCTTGTAACTGCAGAGCTTCCCAAATATGTTTGTGTTTGTTGTTGTCCCAAATATGTACTTGTTATATAGTTACTCAGAAATCACAAGTTTGCATTTTAAAGCAAATTGCTAGTATTGGTTATGCCAGTGCAAATAAAAATAGATAATATATGTGATGGACTCGTTCGGACGGTGGTACCATAAAGTATTGCTCGTCTTTTTTCTAGCTTAGTGGTTCACAAACTATGGGTCGCGACCCACTGGTGAGCGTATATATGGTGGGTCCTAAAAAATAAATAAAAACCGACGGTCCAACGGTCGGGCGATCACTAATAGTAACAGCGGTAATCGCGCAGAAGCACAAAGCTATGAAAGTCCTTCTTCCCTTCAGTTTTACCACATACATAACCTATGTGAGGCGGGATTTTTGGCTATGATTACTGAATACCGAAATGTATTGGACGTATTTTGATGCACCTAATTGTGATTATAATTACATAACTGAATTTAACGCTGAGGTTATATTGACAAAAGATAGGAAACAAATGCATCAACTATAGATCGGAACCGAATGATTTATTCATTTATTTTTATTTATTCATTTATTTTGTTTTCTTTTTATTTTGTTTTTTTTTTTTGAGCAGACTTTTATTTATATAGTTCTGTTCCTTCTTTCCATCATGAAAATAAAACTTTGAGGACCACTGTTCTAGCCTATCAAGAGAGAGAGAGAGAAAGAAATAGTTAAAAGCAAAAAAGATGTTCATACTCTATGGAGTTATAGAGGTACCTGCTGTACGTTGACAGGATCAGGTTCGTTCTATGCAAGTATCGGTAAAGGGCCTATTACACTACACGATATTCAGACAGTCTTAGTCGATGTCGCATAGTGTAATAAGGGTTAGACCGGTTTTATTCGGAACAAAAAAATAAAAAGTCTGAATATCGTGTGCTGAATATCGCGTAGTGTAATAGGTCCTTTAGGTAAACATTACCTGTTAATGAGTAGGTTTTGTGCTTAGAAGAGTGATGTTTGTAGTTCTTCCAGCTCACGCCTTCTTGTTTCAGTATTCAGGTCTGGAAAACACGGACAAAAATATGATTCAATTAGATACGTTTGTGGTGCCGGGTAAATTTAAATACACTAAGCTAACATACAGCTTAACCATACGGCTTAACCAAATTTATTTACTTTCCTAATTTTTTTCATATAACATTTTAAATGTTTTCGAGTTTTTGACTTTATAAATCTACTACAAGCTACTGTTACCTTATTATCTAATATAAAATATTTGATTTATCTCCTTTTTAGGGTTCCGTAGCCAAATGGCAAAAACGGAACCCTTATAGATTCGTCATGTCTGTCTGTCTATCCGTCCGTATGTCACAGCCACTTTTTAATGAAACTGTTAGAACTATACTGTTGAAACTTGGTAAGTGGATGTATTTTGTGAACCGCATTAAGATTTTCACACAAAAATAGAAAAAACACAATAAATTATGGGGGTTCCCCATACTTAGAACTGAAACTGCCCAGCAGAGTTGAAGCCTACTGGAGCCATGGGTCATCTGAAAGAGAACCCCGGGGCCCTAGAACGAAGGCAAAGAAGGAACATAGGAATGGGTTTTAGTCAGTAAAGGTCTGATACGCCCTCCCACTCCTCCCTACAGCGCGAGAAGCCACTGGATGATTTCCCAAAAAAGCAGTGACTGCCTATTAAACCTCTATTATGCAGAAACTGGGCAAAAGAATACTAGAACTACTATTATACTATAGACTGATGGCCAGACTTTATGGCGACTGACCTTGCGTGTTCTACGAGATACGGCGTGTCAGTAATGTCCTAGACAAAACAACAAACTTAGAAAAGTACATGCAAATTGAAAAATTTACATTAGTCCTTGCATCAGTCCTAGTTCGAACCCAACAGACAGACAAATTAAATAACATCACAAAATAAATTTAATTACACAAAAACTCAAAAAAAGCAAAAAATACCCAAAGATAATAAAGATCCTCAATTGATCGTTTTATGGAAACATTTTCACGAACAAATTCACGGCCAAAGTTTTAGTTAAATACGTCATCGTCATACGGTGAGGCTAGAATGCTATTATAGAAGCCTACATTAAAACTGTTGGCAAAAGCTTGACGTCTGTGTGTGTGATGCACATCTTCTATAGTGCCACAATCAACACAATTGAGAGAATCGACTTTGCGCATCATAGATCCGAAGCTGTTGAGCGGTATGTGGCCGGATCGGAGTCTCAAAGCCATCTTAACCTCCTGTCCATTCAAATTGTCACAATGTTTGTTATCAAACTTCTCCGAAACTGCTTGACAGATTTTCATTTTTTTTTTGTGTATACAGGTAGGTCTCAGAATAAGTCGTGAGCTATTTTTTATCCTCTTTCCGTTTATTTTTTCTTTGACAATTTATATGGCACAACATTGCTCGCCGTGTCAGCTAGTGTCTTTATGTAAAGCATTTTTCGTAATTATTTGTTCGGGCTCACGAAGCGCCCAGACTTACTGAAATTCGTACATGACGTCTTCCAGGATTAGAATATTCAACGACAGTGACACAAATTGGATTATACTCACATCTTTGTCTGGATGTTGCAGTTTGTCTCAGGTGATCAGTTCATTTTGAAGCATAGCAGACTCAAGAAAGTCTTCGATGACCTTTTCAAACTCCATCTGAAATGTACCAAAATTTGATCAAACTTTCCTTCTTTTTTCCTGTTTTACAAGTCACTGTCCTTTCACACCTATTAATAATGTCATCTCCCTAGCCTTTGCTTAACTGCAAGTAATGGAGGAATGGCAGGCGGCCGCCTCCTTCGGTGAAGCAATGGGCAGCTTGCTTTCTGATTGTATTCGATGGAGTATTTGGTCATAATTATACTATCCTGTCGAAAAGGATACGAAAATATTGGTTCGATTAATCCGATGTAAGCGGTTAAAGGGTTAAAAAGGATCGATTTTCTGTAAGTTCCTATAATTTGTTTGGCAAATCGTATAACAAAGCGGTTGTTATGAGACATAGCAAAAAATATAGACACCTGGCACAGTTTGGTGGAGGCTTTCACCGCAATGGGCGGCCCTTACTCCTAACAATACTAATCCTAGCTAACATTACTAACAAACAAATAAGTACTCACATAAAATATTAGTTCAAGTAAGAGATATAAAGATAAAGCTAATAATAATAATGATTACATAAAAAACATATAATTGTAACTCATCACGATAATTTTACTATGAAGCAAAATTATTTCGTGTAGAGTTTTGATGTCGCATCCTTTTCTGCATCAACTGTTATGTAAAACAAGCCCTGCATTCGGAGGACGCACTTAACGTATCTTGAAACTATGTAGTTTGTTTGTATTCTATCTCGTTTGTGTTTATTATTGTGATTACCAAAATAAAAAATTGATCTCGGTTTATAACGTTCAGATGACATCCAGTGTAACTAACATACTTAAGCAATAACAATTTTACAAGCATTTCATAAATGCTAGCAAGGACTTTTTAAGTACATAATTCGAATAAATACTTGTTATATGCATGGTCTCTTAATATAGATTGATAAAATACTATTTATTGAATACCCTACAAATCATACAACTTTTAAAAGTATCATTAATATAGTGTTACAATGGGAAGTCATTTCGTTAAATTGTCTAGTCATAATCACCCCAAACTAAATATAGAGAGAAAAACAATTTGTCTAGTCTAATATATAAAATTCTAGTGTCAAAATGTTTGTTATCGAACTCCTCCGAAACAGTTTGACACGTTTTTTTTTGTGTATATAGGGAGTATAAGTCGTAAACAATTTTTTACCCTACTTGCGTGTTTTTTCTTTGACAGACAGAAGTAACTGACGTACCTGGTGTATGCCGACAGGATCACTTTATGTGTTAGCAGCAGTTATACGTCTACAGTATGCTCAGAGGAGTGGTGAATGGTGGTTCTTCCAGAATAACCTTATAGTTGAGGTTCAGCTTCAGGCCTTGAAAACAGAAAAAAGTATTTCATTTGTCAATGTTTTTCAATCAACCAAGCCCACCATCAACCATGCATAGAATATTTTAAGGTTTGGCTAGTTCTATTCGCTCGCTTCGCTCGCATTTAAATGTTATGTCTAATAATCATTATGGCGTTTAAATATTATGTTTGATAATTATTATGGCACTTAAAAATATGAAAAACAATACGTATGGCACTCGTATCCTATGGTATCTAAGTTTCAGGCAATTAACAGTATGTCATATGTCTTTTAGGGCAAACAAAACATTCGGGCAAATGAAATTCGGTTAAATGAAATTCAGGAATATGATGATTATGGTATATAATCTTCGGGTAAACAATAGACAACCCAATGAAGGGACTCACATCTTTGACAGGATAGGACACTGTTTTGCAGTTCAGGCTCCACCAAAAATGTGACTACACTGCTTAATAATAGTTTCCAACTGCATCAGGAATGTGTCAAATGTAAATTTTACTAAACATTAGCATACTAACTAATTCCGATAAACCTTACTACCTTTGGTGTCATAAGACTAATAAGCTATAATGTAATAAAAGCTATTACAATAAGCTGTTGTTAAAGCTTAGATACATGCATATATCTATCTTCTATCTTTTTTAAATATTTTAATGTGTTGAAATTCTTATATTTAAAAACTAGCTTCTGCCAGGGGCTTAAGCTGCACGAAAATAGGTTTTTCTGTACAAAATTTGGAACCCCGTTTCATCCCTTAGGGGGTTAATTTCTCCTCGAAAACAAAGCCTCTTTGTGCTCGCTTACGTTAAAATTTCACGCTTCTAGGCCCAATAGTTTCAGATGTGCGTTGATATGTCAGTCAGACGGTTACTCCTTTTTTATATATACCTACACCACAAATTTTTTATTAGTACAAATTTTCAAAGGTCTTGTTATTATAAGTAAAGTCCTAATAAATAAAATTCATAAAAATCAAAGTTATTAGCGTCTGTTTCTATCCCAAAAGTCACTCAATTTATGGAAATATTGTACAGGCTATTTATTGGTTGTGAATGTATAAATGACGATCAAAATGGAAAAACACTAGGCGTAGTATTTTCTAGTAGCAATTAATATGAATGACTGATTCTTTTATGAATTAACTAATTATGACAAATTTAAGTGGACAATTTTGGGATTTCGTTCTTTGACTACAAAAATATTATCAGTAAGTAACGGGTATGGATAAAGATAGGGCTCTGTACTAAATAAAAATATAGGCGTGTATTATAGAATATAGATAGATTTACGTGTTAATGAAAATAATTCACCGTAATCGAAACCTTGACGTAAATTTTTCGGGTAGTTGACGGGGACATCAGAGCTACCTTGCGGCACTCTAGAACACGGCGATCAATCGGAAATAAATTTAGTTGTTAATGGCGTTCGAGCAATGATATCGTTGAAAACTATCGCAAATTGCGATTTTTCTTAAGGTGGGAAATCATCTAATGACTTCTGCGGGTGAACCGCGCTAGGATGGAGCGAGAGGGTGTCTCAGACTTTTAATGACTAAAACCACGCCTATGTTCATTCAGTTGCCTTATGCGGTCTAGGACCCCGAGTACCCCGCGAGTTGCGTACATTCCACATTCTTCCACGCATTACATACACTAACATTAATTTAAATAAAAAGCCAGTGCTCACAATTTCAAATATTTTGATCACCGTTATGTAAGAATATTTTTTCATATCTTAAGTAAAATATTATAACTTAGCATTAGAAAGATGTGAATCGAAATCGTTTGAAACACCGGAATGCACTATTTCAGTTCGTTTCGGTGTTAAAACGATTAGATTTTTTAAGGTCACACAATGTATTAGTAGATCGATTGTACATATGAGGATCAATTTAATTAGTTTGAGATGGTCTTTTGAGGAAAGAACCACGCAGTCAACCGTTTTAAAGACCAGCTTTGGGAGCTCAACGATCTGAAGAACTATACCCAAGAATATAAATTTTTGTAGGCCTCCATAAATCACTCAAACTGCCAGACAAATATTCTTTATTTTCTGAGCAAAAATTAATCCTGAATAGTCCTCACATTCACAATAATTGTTCACATGAATATTTCTATTTTACTTTGTTATTTTCATTTTTTTTTTCATATCTTTTATTTATTTTCATATCTTTTTTCTTTTCTGTCTTTTTTCTCTTTTTAGTTATTTTTTTTTTGTTATTTTTTTATGTTTTTTTTTTCAATTTTTTCTAATTTTCTTTTTTTGTTTCATAAATGAAGTCTAGACATGGTCTTATTATCATGTCAGGACCATGCAGATTGATATCTGAAATGGTCTTTTGAGGAAAGAACCATGCAGCTTGATCGGACCTGTCCAGTCAATGCAAGCATTTGTCAGAAATCGTATGACCCAACCGAAAACATTGTGAGCTCAACGATCTGACGAACAATACCAAAGAAAGGACATTTGGGTAGGCCTCGTTAAAATCTCAAACTGCCAGATAATTACCTAAAATTACTGAAAACTTACTGAAACAAGTCCACATAGTCCTCACATTTACAATAAATTGTGACAAGATCAGTCATAACTGATTTATGCAAAAATATTTTTTTTCGCTAACCAATGTATGGTACACAATACATATAGTAGAAGAACAAGTTTCACAAACATTGATGATTTATAAAACACATATGTAATACAAAAATACATTTTCAATATTCAATGTTTGTAGGTTGTTTAAATTGACAAGCAAAATGGAAAGCATTCAATTTAGTTTGTCAAAATAAATTCACATTAGTTACAGGCTTGTCGGAATAATCGAGAGGTCAGAATGTACAAGTTGGTGTTGTATTTGTTTAAGTAACTATAAGTATTAGGAACTTAAATACTTTGAACGACTTTTTACTGTGAATATACAGTAAAAAGTTGTTCAGTGAAGAGATCTTCAGAGGGCCTAGACATAGCTATAAAAAATGACGAATATCAAAAATTTATGAGACTAAAATTAATAACAAAAAAATAAGTTTTCTTGTCTAAACCCTGAAGCTGGTGACAAGATTCTTCTAAAATAATATAGCAGATATACCTGTTATTTTATTTTACCATTTTTGACAAATATCAAACAACAGTACTTCCTTAAGGTGATACGCTGGTCCTGGCGCGGGGAGAGTCATACCAGGCGGCGGTCGAACTAGTGACTCGCGGGGTTGCGACAGTCGTGGAGAGGATCCAAGAGTTGGGACTCGAGGTGGCATTGCACAAGTCCGAAGCCATGTGCTTCCACGGCCCTCGGAACGCGCCACCATCGGGTTCCCAACTAACGGTAGGAGGAATTCACATCGGCATCGAGTCGACGATGAAGTACCTTGGACTTGTCCTCGACAGCCGGTGGAACTTCGAGGAGCATTTCCGACGTCTGGCTCCCAAACTGGATCGCACAGGGGCTGCCCTCAAGCGGCTCCTGCCCAACCTAGGGGGTCCAGACGCCTCCTGCCGGAGGCTATATGCAGGAATCGTTCGGTCCATGGCCCTTTACGGGGCACCGGTATGGGCGCCGTCTCTTCGAAAGCGACCGGCAGCCAAGCTGAACGCAAGCCAGAGGGTCATGGCCATCCGGATGGTGCGGGGATACCGCACGATTTCCCGCGAAGCAGCATGCCTCCTCGCTAACCAACCACCGTGGGAATTGCAGGCAAAAGACCTTGCACGTATGCATGATCTGCGCATGGAGATGCAACGCCGGGGCGAAACTCCGCTGCCGCGCCAAGTAGCGGCATGGCGGAAAAACTTCCAGCGGGATCTCATGGTGGAATGGCGACGGCGACTGTCGCAACCCAGTGCTGGGCACGCCTTAATTATGGCGATAAGTCCCCTCTTTGAGGAGTGGCTGGAAAGACCTCACGGCGTCCTTACTTACCGCATGACGCAGGTCCTCACCGGACATGGTAAGTTTGGGAAGTTCCTGTACCGGATCCGTGCAGAAGAGACGCCCGGGTGCCACCATTGTGTGGACCGCCCGGAGGACACGGTGGAGCACACGGTAGAGGTGTGCCCCGCTTGGGCAGAGCACCGTCGTGTCCTCGTGAGGGCGATCGGCGGCAGCGATCTCTCGCGCCGGGCCTTGGTACAGGCCATGGTCCGGAGCGAGGAGGAGTGGCAGGCGGTCGCCTCCTTCTGCGAAGCAGTAATGCTAGCAAAGGAGGCGGCCGATCGCGTGAGGCAACGGCAACGGTCCTTACGCCCCAACCGCCGCCGGGATTCCGATCCCGATTTCCGGCCACCGTAGGCGCGGGCTTGCGGACGGCGAGCAATGGGTGGCTCGCCGTCCGATCGTCCGGTAACCGTCCGGACCGAGCCCAAGTCGCCGACGGCGCGTAGTGTTCCACGCGCGCCTCAAGGAGATGTCAGCAACCGTAGGGGCCCAACAGGGTCGAAGCCTACTGGGGCCATGGGTGATGCGAAAGAGATCCCCGGGGCCCTGGAAAACAAATGGCAAAGAAGGAACAGGAGTGGGTTTTTAGTCAGTAAAAGTCTGACACTATCTCCCGCTCCGCCCAAGAGAAAGTACTTCCTTAAGGTTGAAATTATAAATGTCAATGTGTTTTATTTTATATTTTAGCTTTTAATGACTATTTCATATTTCAAGTACGATGGACTATGATATGTAAATTATAATATAACATTCAACCTTAATGCAAATACAATTTCAACACGCATGTTTATCATGCGTTTCAAACAGAAATTAAAATAAACAATTGTTTTCAGGAAAATATGCAATTACACATTATTTTATTATATTGTATTATATTTTTAATTAGTTTCTTTTTTCTTTTGTTTTCTTTTTCATTTTTTCATTCTTTTTTTTTGTTCTTTTTTTTATTTATTTTATTGTTTTTTTTTCTTTACTTCTTTTTTTATTCTTTTGTTTCTTTTGCATTTTTTTATTCCATTGTTTTTTTTTCTTTTTTTTGAATGATTTTTCTTGTTTTTTTTTTCTTTTCTTTCTTATATTTTTTTCTTATTTTTTTTTTCGTTTTTTTTTTCTTTTCCATTTTTTTGTAAATTTTAAAAGTTAAGACATCTTTGGTTTGTGTCAGGAATATGCAGATTAGTGTCTGAAATGGTCTTTTGAAGAAAGAACCACACAGTTTAAGTGGACCTGTCTATTCAGTGCAAGCATGTGTCAGAAATCGTAGAGCTCAACTGACATCTTTTGTAGCTCAACAATCTGACGAACAATACCAAAGAATAGACATTTGGGTAGGCCTCATCAAGAGCTTAAACTGCCAGACAATAATCAAAACTTACTGAAATGTAACGCGCATAGTTCTCACACTTACAATAATAAAGTTATAGTAAGAATTTACAAGAAATACAGACAAAGGTTTGTGTCAGGAATATGCGGATTAGTGTCTGAAATGGTCTTTTGAAGAAAGAACCACACAGTTTAAGTGGACCTGTCTATTCAGTGCAAGCATGTGTCAGAAATCGTAGAGCTCAACTGACATCTTTTGTAGCTCAACAATCTGACGAACAATACCAAAGAATAGACATTTGGGTAGGCCTCATCAAGAGCTTAAACTGCCAGACAATTATCAAAACTTACTGGAATGTAACGCGCATAGTTCTCACACATACAATTATAAAGTTATAGTAAGAATTTACAAGAAACACAGACATAATTATGACCTCAACGATTTTACAAGTGTTGTATGAAACATATATTAAGTTTTAGAGAAAGTACAAAATAATATGAACTTAAGTTTAATTGGTAGTACTTCTTCTGCTTCTTCTTCTTATCTTGATGACTATATCTTTGGATGACTTGTATGTAGTGTAAACAGCTTATGTATTGACTTCATAATTTTAGCAGTAGAAGATGCCTGTAGTTGTTTCTCATCGTGTCTTCCAAGTCTGCCCCTCTTCAAATGTTGAAGAGTAAGCCGATGTTACTTCTTGAAGAATGGCATTGGAGTGGAAACCCAATTATTCAAATTGTTGTTGATTGTTTTGAGGTTCATAAATGTTCATATTGGTCACAGCCTCTTGGATATTCTGCTGGAGGGAAGGATGTTCGTTGGCAGGGTATTTCTTCACATACTTGTGTGTTACTTCATCGGTTAGCGCAAGATGATTCAAATTTACCGATCACATCAAGCTCTGAAGATCTGTGTATGTATGATTGACTTATACTATCAGTTCGTCCGAGCTTAATGCCAAGGGTATATACAACGGCGAATGATGTGTGCAATTACAGAAACAGTGTCCTCACAAAAGTTTGGCACATCTACTAGTTAGGGATGCAGATCGTTTGACCACTTTATAGATAAAACAAGATAAAAATACAATAAGACTTTGAGTAGATGATGTTGTACATTAAAGTGTTACAAAAAAATATCAAATTTAAGTTAAAATATTAAACTTATTGATATTTCAAACTGATGGCCAGTAATTAGTAAATAGTATGCCCTTCCGATATACGTGATCCTATTACGAGATGATCCTATGATTTTATTAGGGCATAATATTTAATAATTATTGGTGCTGGAAACATTAGTATGGAATTATTTCTTGTCTATTGATGTTGTTTGATGCGAAATAACAATCTCTACAAAAATATACTGCCTGCTATTTTGCAACAAACTTTCAATTTAATTTATTTTAAGTAATAATGAACAATTGTACTTACACAGAAGTAAAAGAAATAATTCGTTAAATACGATTTGGGGCATTTTTGACAGAGGAAAGACACATAATCAAAATATCTGAAATTGAGCTGTTGTAATAATTATATTTTCTCATTCAATTGGATCTGTTAGCGTATATAATACAGCCTGAAATATCCATGAAACCGACTTAACTTTCTAAGATTAGAACCAACCATAATATTTGTTTATTTGAATATGCGCAACATTTGTAAAATTGAATTTTAAATTGAAAAGGTCCAATACTTCTGGGGCCAAGGGTTTGATTCTGAAAGGAAGACTCGGCCCTGGTATGAAAGGCAACCAAGAAACAGGAGTGAGTTTTCTCTCACTATCTCCGGCTCCGCCCAAGGGCGGGGGATCTCATTGGATGATTTTTGGATTAAAAAAAAAGCTATGTCTATTTATCCTTCGTGCGTTTTACAATTCATACCTAAGACAGGAAAATGTCTATCGAGTTAGATACTTAAGAGGTATTAATTTTAAATAAAATAGCAAAAAATATACATACTCATATGCCAGATACTTATAAATCCTTAAATTCCTTGACTCGAGTCGACAAGCCTCAAAATAAAGTAATTGTGTGGCCATGTGGTCTTCGATACATAGTCGTATTCAACTCCATCTGAAATATATAGAAGATAAGTTTAGTTAATCATAGCCTGTGAGATTTTTTTCGATATTTTTTCAATGTTAACACAATGTTAGCAATCGTTATGAGATAAAGCAAAAGATAGAGACACCTGGTAGAGTTTGCTGGAGGCTTTCACCGCAATGGGCGGCCCTTACTCCTAACAATACTAATCCCATTTTAAGCACGCAAACTAACATTACTAAAAAACAAATAAGTACTCACATAAAATATTAGTTGAAGTAAGGGATATAAAGATAAAGCTAATAATAATAATGATTACATAAAAAAACATATATAATTGTAACTCATCACGATAATTTTACTATGAAGCAAAATTATTTCGTGTAGAGTTTTGATGTCGCATCCTTTTCTGCATCAACTGTTATGTAAAACAAGCCCTGCATTCGGAGGACGCACTTAATGTATCTTGAAACGATGTATTTTGTTTGTATTCTATCTCGTTTGTGTTTATTATTGTGATTACAAAAATAAAAAATTGATCTTGGTTTATAACGTTCAGATGACATCCAGTGTAACTAACATACTTTAGCAATAACAATTTTACAAGCATTTCATAAATGCTAGCAAGGACTTTTCAAGTACATAATTCGAATAAATATATGTTTTTTTTTCTTTGACAATTTATATGGCAGAACATTGTTTGCCGTGTCGGATAATGTCTTCATGTAAAGCAATTTTCGCAATTATTTGTTCGGGCTCACGAAGCGCCCAGAGTTACTGAAACTCGTACATGACGTCTTCCAGGATTACAAAATTTATCCTTGTTTCAACGATAGTGACACAAATTGGATTATACTCACATCTCTGTCTGGATGTTGCAGTTTGTCTCAGGTGATCAGTTCACCTTGAAGCATAGCAGACACAAGAAAGTCTTCGATGACCTTTTCAAACTCCATCTGGAATGTACCAAAATTTGATCAAACTTTCCTTCTTTTTTCCTGTTTTACAAGTCACTGTCCTTTCACACCTATTCATAATGTCATCTCCCTAGCCTTTGCCTAACTGCAAGTAATGGAGGAATGGTAGCTTGTTTTTCGGTCGCCTGGTAACCGTCCGGACTGAGCCCAAATCGTCGACGGCGCATAGTGTTTCACGCGCATCTCAAGGAGATATCAGCAAAACCGTAAGACCCAGCAGGGTCGAAGCCTACTGGTGCCATGGGTCATCTGAAAAAGAACCCCGGGGCCCTAGAACAAAGGCAAAGAAGGAACATAGGAATGGTTTTTAGTAAAGGTCTGATACGCCCTCCCACTCCTCTCTACAGCGAAGCCATTGGATGATTTCCCAAAAACGCAGTGACTGCCTATTAGAAATCCATTATGCACTAACTGGGCAAACGATAGAACTACTATTACTGCTATTACACTATAGACTAATGGCCAGACTTTATTATTGTTACTGATAGGCTCGCGTTTGACCACTATCTTACCTTAAGGTAAGCGATGATGTGGCCGACGATAGAATTGATGGATGGATGTGAAGTATAGAGAGTCCAAATCCCTTTTGTTTCATAAACCAAAGTTTTACTGAAGACTTGTTTCAATAGACATCATCATCATCAATATAATGGTTAGATAGGTTAAATGGCGGCTTTTTCCTTTTAATGCCATCCTTATGCCTACGGAATATAAGTTAAAATCGGCTGAACGGACAGAAAAATGATTTGTTTATATGTCTAATCATAACGCGAATGGAATACAGTGAAGCAAAGATAATACTCACATCTTTTACTGGATGAGTCACCATTGTGCAGTGCGTCTTGAGGATTAATTATGATGTTCACCGTATAGCACTACAGAAAGAATAACAGCGTGGCATGGAGGTCATCAATTCCAGCCGCCATCTGTAATGCACCAAAGATGGTGTTTAGTTCCCAATCTTTACTTAGCATACTTTTATGGCATTTATTACCACTTTTTGTAACTTTTAGTTAAAACTATCTGCCATAAAAGTAATACTATTGCGATATTGCAATTACAACAAAATTTAAGCTCAAAATATGCCACGTTTAGTTATGACGCAAGTAATCTCATCTCATCATGTTTTGTAAATAAAAAATAAGATATCAAAATAGCCGCATTATCAATATTACTTTGATAATAATATATATATTTTTTTTAATAACAATGTATTTACAATTTTGTAATCATTTTTGTTGCAAAAACGAATTCACGTAATGAGTCTACACTACACTACAGTTTTTTTAAACATTTTTATCGTTATAATTGCTTGCTGACCATCCATTTGAAATTTAAAACTAATCAGTGTCACCCCGTTTAACATGTATTGATCACTCTGTCTAACTTGAAATACAACAACAACTTGCAATCCAATACTTGGATATATTGATAAAGGATAGTTTATCTCATAATAAACTGTTGCTATCTGCTAACAAAGAGTCGTTTTATTTCGTCGTAATTATACTGTCCTGTCGAAATGGATACGAAAATATTTGTTCGATTAATCCAATTTAAGCGGTTAAAGGATTAAAAAGAATTGATTTTTCTTTGTAAGTTCGTATAAATTGATAGAAAAACCATATAACAACACCTGGAAATAGAGGTAGCCTTTAAACCTTACAATACTAATTCTATTTTAAGCACGCAAACTAACATAACTAACAAATAAATAGGTACACACACATAAAATATTGGTTCATGTAAGAGATATAAAAATAAAGCTAATAATAATAATAATGATTACATAAAAAACAATTATAATTGTAACTCGTCACGATAATTTTGCTATGAAGCAAAATTATTTCGTCTAGAGTTTTGATGTCGCATCCTTAGCTGCATCGACTGTTATGTAGAACAAGCCATGTATTTGGAGGATGCACTTAATGTATCTTGAAACGATGTAGTTTGTTTGTGTTCTATCTTGTTTCTGTTAATTATTGTGATTACCAAAATAAAAAAAATAATATCGGTTTTTAGCGTTCAGATGACATCCAGTGTAAATAACATACTTTATCAATAACAACTTAAAAAACATTTCATAAATCCTAGCAAGGACTTAATAAATATATATGAATAATGTATTTGGTCTCTTACGATTGATTGATAAAATACTTTTATTGCATACCCTAAAAAATCGTACAACTTTTAAAAGTATCATTAATATAGTGTTACAATGGGAAGTCTTTTCGTTAAATGGTCTAGTCATAAAAATGCCAAATAAATAGAAAAAACAAATTGTGTAGGCTAATATATAAAAATGTAGTGTCACATTGTTTTTTTTTTTTCTTAATCTTATTTTATTTGCGGGGTTTTTTCTATACAGAATCTGTCACTCCGATGATTTAATACGAATATTTAAAATGGGAACACCCGAAATATTTTATTCCTAATTTCAATGTTCCAATTTTCAAAACTCCGAATTTCATAATACCTAAGAATTATAATGTCTATTATTAAAAATCACGAAATTCATTTTACCGAAAGTCGTAAATGCGATTTGGTAGTTTTCCGATTTTTATACGTTTGAAGAATCAAATGCTCGAAGGGTTCTTGGTCGGAAAAACGATATTCCGATTTTCAATACTTCGAATAAACTAAAAGTCAACATGTTGTGCTACAAAATTTTGTGAAAGAAACGAATCGCTGCAAAACCGACTTCACGCATTCTTGTCTGCCCTACTGCTAGAGTGTAATTTAAACCCGCGTAGGTGCAGAGGGGTGGGGTGGCCCGCGAGCTGAGGCTGCGGTGGTGAGCGTTAAAACCATCTGCGACGATAAGCCCGCGTGGGGCCGCCCAAACCCCGTAGCGCCAGAGCCGCGACAGACACATTGCTTGCTGCATGTTGTATCCCTGCTTGCATGCTGCATGCCTACCTGCTTGCATGCTGCATGCCTGCTTGCATGCTGTATGCCTGCTTTCATGCTGCATTTCTGCTTGCATGTTGCATGCCTGCTTGCATTCCCATGCTTGCTTGCATGCTGCATGTCTGCTTGCACGCTGCATGCTTGCTGCAAATCCCCTGTATTATTGATGAATCACTTAGGTTAGGTTAGGTTAGAACTGTGACAAATAAAACGCGTAGGCGAGCAAGCTAAGCGAGCGTGCCGCGGCAGCGGCGGCCCAGATCCCCTCTATTGTTAGTGAATCATTTGGGTTATGTTTGATATGAATTGTTCAATTATGTATTTATTTGTCTTGTTAGATAGTTTTACAAGTCGTTTTTAGTTTGGAATTGTATAAATCGGTATTTTAATCATCGGAATTCGTTTTTTTGATGTTTCGAATTATCATCAAGTCGGACTTTTTGTTATTCGATCTATTGAAACTTGGTATTTTGAGAATAGTAATTATAAACGTAAGGGATATTGAAATTTAGTAATTATAAAAATAGGAGTAATTTTAAGTAGGAGTTGTTATTTTCGGAATTTGGAACCATTCGGAATTATGAAAATCGGTATTTCGAAATTCGTATTTGTGACTGTTGGAATAAAGTTTTTCGTATTTATGTAGTGTACCCATTTAAAATACATTTTTACTAGTCTACCCGTGACCTTATGCCCATAATAATAATAATAATACTATAATAATACTATAAAGCATTCTAGCCTCATCTGTTAAAGGTGAGGCTAGAATGCTATTATAGAAGCCTCATTAAAAAACTGTTGGCAAAAACTTGACGTCTTTGGACCCCAATACAAACACACTCCGACAGGATATGATGTACATCTTCTAAAGTAACACAGACAACACAATTGGGAGAATCGACTTTGCGCATCATAAATTCGAAGCTGTTGAGCGGTATGTGGCCGGATCGGAGTCTCAAAGCCATCTTCACCTCCTGTCCATTTAAATTGTCACAATGTTTGTTATCGAACTTCTCCTAAACTGCTTGACAGATTTTCATATTTTTTTTGTGATTACAGGTAGGTCTCAGAATAAGTCGTGACCTATTTTTTACCCTCTTTCTGTTTATTTTTTCTTTGACAATTTATATGGCACAACATTGCTCGCCGTGTCGGATAATGTCTTCATGTAAAGCAATTTTCGCAATTATTTGTTTGGGCTCACGAAGCGCCCAGAGTTACTGAAAGTCGTACATGACGTCTTCCAGGATTACAAAATTTATCCTTGTTTCAACGATAGTGACACAAATTGGATTATACTCACATCTCTGTCTGGATGTTGCAGTTTGTCTCA
Source organism: Mythimna pallens (assembly GCA_961205895.1). Lineage (NCBI taxonomy): Eukaryota > Metazoa > Arthropoda > Insecta > Lepidoptera > Noctuidae > Mythimna > Mythimna pallens. Next base: position 8,168,766 of record OY540824.1, read on the forward strand.
GGTGATCAGTTCATTTTGAAGCATAGCAGACTCAAGAAAGTCTTCCATGACCTTTTCAAACTCCATCTGAAATGTACCAAAATTTGATCAAACTTTCCTTCTTTTTTCCTTGTTTTACAAGTCACTGTCCTTTCACACCTATTGATAATGTCATCTCCCTAGCCTTTGCCTAATTGCAAGTTATGGAGGAATGGCAGGCGGCCGCCTCCTTCGGCGAAGCAATGTGCAGCTTGCTTTCCGATCGTGGATCCTTCGATGGAGTATTTGGTCGTAATTATACTATCCAGTCGAAATGGATACGAAAATATTTGTTCGATTAATCCGATGTAAGCGGTTAAAGGGTTAAAAAGAATCGAATTTTTTGGTAAGTTCGTATAAATTGTTTGGCAAAGCGTATAACGAAGCGATTGTTATGAGATATAGCAAAAGAGAGAGACACCTGGCACAGTTTGGTGGAGGCTTTCACCGCAATGGGCGGCCCTTACTCCTAACAATACTAATCCTAACTAACATTACTAACAAAAAAATAAGTACTCACATAAAATATTAGTTCAAGTAAGGGATGTAAAGATAAATCTAATAATAATAATGATTACATAAAAAAACATATATAATTGTAACTCATCACGATAATTTTGCTATGAAGCAATATTATTTCGTGTAGAGTTTTGATGTCGCATCCTTTTCTGCATCAACTGTTATGTAAAACAAGCCCTGCATTCGGAGGACGCACTTAATGTATCTTGAAACTATGTAGTTTGTTTGTATTCTATCTCGTTTTTGTTTATTATTGTGATTACCAAAATAAAAAATTGATCTTGGTTTATAACGTTCAGATGACATCCAGTGTAACTAACATACTTTAGCAATAACAATTTTGCGTTTTAAATTTTACAAGCATTTCATAAATGCTAGCAAGGAAGTAAGTTAAGAACATAATTCGAATAAATATATGTAAAATGTATGATATAATGTTTGATAGATTGATAAAATACTATTTATTGAATACTCTTCAAATCATACAATTTTTACAAGTATCATTAATATAGTGTTACAATGGGAAGTTATTTCGTTAAATTGTCTAGTCATAATCACCCCAAAATAAATATAAAGAGAAAAACAATTTGTCTAGTCTAATATATAAAATTCTAGTGTCACAATGTTTGTTTTCGAACTCCTCCGAAACAGTTTGACCGATTTTCATGAATTTTTTGTGTATATAGGTAAAATAAGTCGTAAGCTATTTTTACCCTCCTTCTGTTTTTTTCTTCTTTGACAATTTATATGGCACAACATTGTTTGTCGTGTCGGGTAATGTCTTCATGTAAAGCAATTTTCGCAATTATTTGTTCGGGCTCACGAAGCGCCCAGAGTTACTGAAACTCGTACATGACGTCTTTCAGGATTACAAAATTTATCCTTGTTTCAACGATAGTGACACAAATTGGATTATACTCACATCTCTGTCTGGATGTTGCAGTTTGTCTCAGGTGATCAGTTCACCTTGAAGCATAGCAGACTCAAGAAAGTCTTCGATGACCTTTTCAAACTCCATGTGGAATGTACCAAAATTTGATCACTTTCCTTCTTTTTTCCTGTTTTACACGTCACTACACTGTCCTTTCACACCTTTTAATAATGTCAACTCCCTAGCCTTTCCCTAACTGCAAGTAGTGAAGGAATGGCAGGCGGCCACCTCCTTCTGCGAAGCAATGGGTAGCTCGCTTCCGGTCGTCCAGTAACCTTTCGGATTGAGCTCGAATCGTCATAGTGTTTTACGCGCACCTCAAGGAGATCTCAGCAGAACCGTAAGGCCCAGCAGGGTCGAAGCCTACTGGGGTCAAGAGTCATCTGAAAGAGAACCCCGGGGCCCTAGAACGAAGGCAAACAAGGAACATAGGAGTGGGTTTTAGTCAGTAAAAGTCTGATACGCCCTCCCACTCCTCCCTATAGCGTGAGAAGCCATTGGACGATTTCCCAAAAAAGGAGTGACTGCCTTATGCAGTAACTGGGTAAAACGATACTAGAGCTACTATTACTGCTATTACACTATAAACTGATGGCCAGACTTTGTCAGTCAGTCAGTCGCTATAAAATGCTTGCAATTTCTCATGTACGAATGTGGCACTAGTACTCAATTACTTAGTTATAGACATAGCAGAGACGTTCTGAATACATTTAATCTTATTGCTTCTTCTTACAGGTCTTCCAAGAGAGAGGAAGAGAAACGGAAAATAGGAAGAACCAAGTAAGTTTATTAATACATATAATTATATATAAAAATGGCATAGGTTGCTGTATTTGCTTGGTTTAATTAGCGCCACAGACATGGCACGCGTGTAGAAAAGTGAATAAGTAATCATAATCAATCTGTTGAAGTTACTGACGTACCTGGTGTATGCCGACAGGATCACTTAATGTGTAAGCAGCAGTTATATGTCTACAGTATGCTCAGAGGAGTGGTGAATGGTGGTTCTTCCAGAATACCCTTTATCGCCGAGGTTCATTCAGCTTCAGGCCTGGAAAACAGAAAAAGTATTTCATTTATCAATGCTTTTTTTCTTTCTTCGATCACTTAGCCAATATACTTATAAATATAGGTGATTAATTAGGGTTCCGTACCTCAAAAGGAAAAAACAGAACCCTTATAGGATTTCTTTGTTATCCGTCTGTCTGTCTGTTTGTCTGTCAAGACCCTTTTTTTTGGGAACTCGTAAAGACATCGAGTTGAAATTAAAACCATATACTCAAGTCTACGGTCCCTTGAAGCTGTGTAAAAATCAAACTTCTAAATTAACGAAAAAAAAAAGATACGGCCGTTTATGTCGACACTCTCAAAGGAATCAAAATTCATAGGGTACTTCTCGTTGACCCAGAATCATGAAATTTAGCATAAAGCAAGGTCATATAGTATAGATATAGGATAAAACGGAAAACAGTTTTTTTTTGTTACGTCACAAAAAATAAACACTTGAAAAATCTTTGAGACTCCATCCGGGAATTGAACTATTCACAAATTATTAGTATATAAAAGTATTTTGTTTTGAGAATCTACATAATATTGTTAATTGATGTAAAGTCAGAGGTCAAAAGTGCAGAGACAGTTTACTAATGCTAAATTGTCTTAAGTTTTTTTATAGTAGAAGTTAAATAGTTCAGAACTAGTTTATTCAATACTTTAAATTTTATTATAAGAATTAAATCAGTCATGAAACATTGAAACCCTGCTAAAAAGAAATTGTAGACATTTTAGCATTGGTAGAGTGCAACAGCACTTTTGACCCCTGACTGTTCATATATACTATAAGTACAGTTATACAAATATACTTCGAAACCTGTCAAAGCAGAGAGATGTCATTCCTCCTAAATAGTTCATAGCCACAATGAAGGGACTCTCATCTTTGACTGTATAGGGCACTGGTTTTGCAGTTCAGGTTCCAGCAAAAATGTGACAACACTGCTTAATAGTAGTTTCCAACTACAAGTGGAATGTATCAAATGTAAATTTTACAAAACTTAAGCATACTATTTAATTCTTTATCAGAATTAAATAGTATGCTAATATCCTATTTAATTCTGATAAAGAATAGCTTTGGCATACTAACACTAATAAGGTATATAACAATATAAGCTATTACAATAAGCTGTTGATTAAGCTTTGATACCCCAGTGGTAATAGCTTATACTGACGACTCATTCTAATTCAAACGGATATTTTACATGCATGTATATCTTTTTAAATATTTTAATGTGTTGATATTCTTATATTTAAAAACTAGCTTCTGCCAGTGGCTTCAACCGCATGAAAGTAGGTTTCATCCCTTAGGGGGTTAATTTCTCCTCAAAAACAAAGCCTCTTTGTGCTCGCTTACGTTAAAATTTCACGCTTCTAGGCCCAATAGTTTCAGATGTGCGTTGATATGTCAGTCAGATGGTTACTCTTTTTTTATATTTAGATTTTTAAAGGTCTTATTAGAAAAGGTCTTGTTATTATTTAAGTAAAGTCTCAATAAATAATATTCATAAACATAAAAGTTATTGTTTAAAAGCGCAAAGCGTTTGTTTCTATCCCAAAAGTCACTCAATTTATGGAAATATTGTACAGGCTATTTATTGATTATGAATGAATAAATGACGATCAAAATGGAAAAACACTGGGCGTAGTATTTTCTAGTAGCAATTAATATGAATGACTGATTCTTTTATGAATTAACTAATTATGAAAAATTTAAGTGGACAATTTTGGGATTTCGTTCTTTGACTACAAAAATATTATCAGTAACGGGTATGGATAGAGATGGGGCTCTGTACTTAATAAAAATTAGGGGTGTATATATAGAATATAGATAGATTTACGTGTAAATGAATATAATTTAACTTAATCGAAAACCTTCATGAAAATTTTTCGGGTAGTTGACTAATGGGGACATCAGAGCCACCTTACGGCACTCTAGAACACGGCGATCGATCGGAGATAAATTTGGTTGTTAATGGCGATCGAGCAATGATGGCGTTGAAAACTATCGCGCATTGCGTTTTTTTCTTAAGGTGTGAAATCATCTAATGACTTCTGCAGGTGAAGCGCACTAGGGTGGAGCGAGAGGGCGTGTGAGACTTTTAATGACTAAAACCACGCCTATGTTCATTCAGTTGCCTTATGCGGTCTAGGACCCCGAGTACCCCGCGAGTTGCGTACATTCCACATTCTTCCACGTATTACATACACTAACATTAATTTAAATAAAAAGCCAGTGCTCACAATTTCAAATATTTTAATCAACGTTACCTAGGAATATTTTTTTTTTTTAAGTAAAACATTATAACTTAGCTAAGCATTAGAAAGAAGAGAATCAAAATCGTTTGAAACACCGGAATGCACTATTTCAATTCGTTTCGGTGGTAAAACGATTAGATTTTTTAAGGTCACACAATGTATTAGTAGATCGATTGCACATATAAGGATCAATTTAGTTAGTTTGAGATGATCTTTTGAGGAAAGAACCACGCAGTCAACCGTTGTAAAGACCAGCTTTGGGAGCTCAACGATCTGAAGAACTATACCCAAGAATATAAATTTTTGTAGACCTCCATAAATCACTCAAACTGCCAGACAGATTTTTTATTTTCTGGGTAAAAATTGATCCTGAATAGTCCTCACATTCATAATAATTGTTCACACGAAAATTTCTATTTTACTTTGTTATTTTCTTTTTTCTTTTTATTTTTTTTTTCATATCTTTTTTCTTTTTATTTTTTTTTCATATCTTTTTTCCTTTCTTTTCATTTGCTTTTTTCTTTTCTGCTTTTTTTTCTTTGTTGTTATTTTTTCTTTTTTCTTTCTTTTTTCTTATTTTCTTTTTTCTTATTTTCTTTTTTGTTTCTTATGTGAAGTCTAGACATGGTCTTATTATCATGTCAGGACCATGCAGAGTGATATCTGAAATGGTCTTTTGAGGAAAGAACCATGCAGCTTGAGTGGACCTGTCCATTCAATGCAAGCGTTTGTCAGAAATCGTATGACCCAACCGAAAATTTTGTGAGCTCAACGATCTGATGAACAATATCAAAGAAAGGACATTTGAGTAGGTCTCGTTAAAAAATCTCAAACTGCCAGACAATTACCTAAACTTACTGAAAACTTACTGAAACAAGTCCACATAGTCCTCACATTTACAATAAATTGTGACAAGATCAGTCGTAACTGATTTATGCAAAACTTTGTTTTTTTTCGCTAACCAATGTATGGTGGTACACAATACATATAGTAGAAGAAAAAGTTTCACAAACATTGATAATTTATAAAACACATAAGTAATACAAAAATACATTTTCAATACTCAATATTTGTAGGTTGTTTAAATTGACAAGCAAATAAGAAAGCATTCAATTTAGTTTGTCAAAATAAATTCACATTAGTTACAGGTTTGTCGGAATAATCGAGAGGTCAGAAAGTACAAGATGGCGTTGTATTTGTTTAATAACTATAAATATTAAAAACTTAAATACTTTGCTTTTTACTGTAGTGTAGTGAGTTTCAGAGGGCCTAGCTTAGCTATAAAAAATGACAAATATCAAGTATTTATGAGACTAAAATTGATTACAAAAAATAAGTTTTCTTGTCTAAAGCCTCAAGCTGGTGAAAAGATTCTTCTAAAATAATATGACAGGTATTTTATTTTACCATTTTTGACAAATATCAAACAACAGAACTTCCTTTAGGTTGAAATTGTAAATGTCAATGTGTTTTATTTTATATTTTTGCTTGTAATGACTATTTCATCTTTCAAGTACGATGGACTATGATATGTATATTATAATATAATATTCAACCTTAATGCGAATATAATTTCAACATACACATGCGTTTCTAACAGAAATTCAAATAAACAATTGTTTTGAGGAAAATATGCAATTAAATTTTTTTATATTATATTACATTAACTTAATTTTTTTAATTAGTTTCCTTTCTAATTTTTTTCTCTTTTTCATTTTTAATTCTTTTATTTTTTGTTCTTTTTTATTTTCTTCTTTTTTTATTCTTTTGTTTCTTATGCATTTTTTTTATTCTTTTGCTATTTTTTTGTTTTTTGATTTTTTTTTCTTGTTTTTCTTATCTTTTTTCTTATATATTTTTTATTTCTTAATTTTTTTTTCGCTTTTTTTCCTTTTCCATTTTATTGTACAGCTTAAAAGTTAAGATATTATCTTAGGTTTGTGCCAGGAATATGCAGATGTCTGAAATGGTCTTTTGAAGAAAGAACCATACAGTTTAGTCTCAGAATAAGTCGTAAGCTATTTTTTACCCTCTTTCCGTTTCTTTATCTTTGACAATTTATATGGCACAACGTTGCTTGCCGTTTCAGCTAGTGTCTTCATGTAAAGCAATTTTCGCAATTATTTGTTCGGGCTCACGGAGCGCCCAGAGTTACTTAAATTCGTACATGACGTCTCCCAGGATTTGAATATTTATCCTTGTTTCAACGATGGTGACACAAATTGGATTATACTTACATCTATGTCTGGATGTTGCAGTTTGTTTCAGATGATTAGTTCACCTTGAAGCATAACAGACTCAAGAAAGTCTTCGATGATCTTTTCAAACTCCATCTGAAATGTACCAAAATTTGATCAAACTTTCCTTCTTTTTTCCTGTTTCAGTCACTGTCCTTTCACGCCTATTAATAATGTCAACTCCCTAACCTTTTCCTAACTGCAAGTAATGGAGGAATGGCAGGCGGTCGCCTTCTTCTGCGAAGCAATGGGTGGCTTGTTTTCCGGTCGTCCGGTAACCGTCTGGATTGAGCCCGATTTGTCGACGGCGCGTAGTGTTTCACGTGCACCTCAAGGAGATCTCAGTAAAACCCTAAGGTCCAGTAGGGTCGAAGCCTACTGGAGCCACGGGTCATCTAAAAGAGAACCCCGGGGCCCTAGAACGAAGGCAAAGAAGGAACATAGGAGTGGGTTTTAGTAAGTAAAAGTCTGATACGCCCTCCCACTCCTCCTTACAGCGTGAGAAGCCATTGGATTATTTCCCAAAAAAGCAGTGACTGCCTAATAGACCCCCATTACGCAGTTACTGGGCAACACGATATTAAAACTACTATTACACTATAAACTGATGGTCAGACTTTATGGTGACTGACTATCTATAATGACTGTCAAAGATCTACGAATGACAATCGGAATCGATGGCCTTGCGTGGTCTCCGAGATACGGCGTGTCAGTAATGTCCTAGACAAACTTAGAAAAGTACATGCAAATTGAAAAATTTATATTAGTCCTTGACGTTCGAACCCAACTAACATCACAAAATAAATAAAAAAAACACAAAAACTCAAAAAAAAAAAACCCAAAGATAATAAAGATCCTCAATTGACGATTTTATGGAAACATTCTAACAAACGAAGTCACGGGCAAAGTTCTAGTTACATAATACGTTATCACTTCAAAATAATTGAAAAAAATATTGAACTGTTACTTTCGTGGTGACAATTTTGTTATTGAACAAAACTGATTACTTAAAAGTTTCAATTTTGCGTCCTTTACTCATCAACTGTTATGTAGAACACGTCATGCATTGATAGGACGCCTTTACCTTGCCTTGATATTAATTTTCACCCAATCTAGCAAAACTCGCAAATAAAACCTTACAATATTTTTTATTATTATTACTGATAGGCTCGCGTTTGACCACTGTCTCACCTGAAGGTAAGCGATGATAATAATAATATATAATTCGTTTATTTGCACATTAACATTTTAATTTAGTACTCAGTTACAAACAAATGTTGTACATTGAGGCACAAAGAAAACGCGAACTGCTGCCTCCTAAACTAGAATTAAATTAGGATTGATGGATGGAAGTAACATATAGAGAGTCCAAATCCCATTTATTTCATTGACCAAAGTTTTTACTAAGGACTTGTATCAATAGACATCATCATGATTTTAACCAAAAGACGTCCACTGTTGGATGTAGGCGTCTTTCAAGTGTCGCCACAACGACTGGTCCTGTGCGTTTTGCATCCATTGCGCTCCCGCGACTCTCAGCAGGTTATCGGTTCATTTTGTCGGAAGGCTGTCTACGCTGCGTCTCCCAGTACGCGATCGCCACTACAAAACCATTTGACCTTGTCAACAATTTGTTCTGAGAGCAATGTACCCTGCCCACTGTTACATAAGTTGATTCAATACACACATAATGAAAATCCGTCTCAATTTCTGACAATTATTTAAGTGTACAACTCTCACGATTTTCTTTGCTTGTTATTGTTAACGATAAATTAATTATACATATTGTTTAATACATACGTCTCTGACCTTTGAGCAGTAAGTCCTAGATGATAACTATGTGGCATTGTGGTCAGCAGTGGCTTTTTCAAATGCCATCTGAAAAGATGTAGGTAGTATCTTAGCTACTGCAGCTAATAAAAAGAAGTAGGTAGTATCTGAAATATAGCTTAACTACACAAACATGTGTTTAAATTACTATTTATTTAACTTTTGAGACCTTGTAACGCTGCAACTTAGGTACAGTACGTGATGATCCCAGAACCTGTCGGCCCCATCGATCATTTGTGCTGTGAGCAATGAAACCGGCACATCGACTTATGTCTGCCAATTCGTGGCCTTGACTCTTTTGTGAATATTCATATATGATTGGGTAACGCAAGAAAATTGACCAAATAAGAATTTATTAAAAACACACATTACGAAAAATTATTAAAACCTTATTTGTCTTTCGAAGCAGTTACTCAAATTTAAAATAAAAACTGGGTAAGTGCGGGTCGGCCTCGCGCATTGAGGGTTCCGTACAGTTTTATTCCCGAATTGAGTTACGAAAGTTTTTTCGTCTAGCAAAAAAAAGTTTTTTTTTTGTGATGTAACTACAAATTTACAGTTTTCATATTTTTTCCTATTTTTGTACTATAAGACGCAATCACGCAAGGTCTTCATGCCAAATTTCAGTAATATAAGTCAAAATCTGTTAAACGGACAGAAAAAATGATTTGTTTATAAGTCTAATCTTAACGCGAATGGAACACAATGATGCAAAGATAATACTCACATCTTTTACTGGATGAGTCACCGTTGTGCAGTTCGTCTTAGATGATTAATTATGATGTTCACCGTATAGTACCACAGAAAGAATAACAGCGTGGCATGGAGGTCATCAATTCCAGCCGCCATCTGTAATGCACCGAAGATGGTGTTTAGTTCCCAATCTTTACTTAGTACACTCTTATGTCACACATATACAACTATTTGTAACTTTTAGTTAACCTTTTGAGTACCGTAATTATAGACACAATAGAAAGACAATGAGCGAGGGAACGCCTGTCATAAAAGTAATACTTTCGCGTCATGCAAATACAACAAAATATATGCTCAAAATTTGCCACATTCAGTTATGTTATGCTCAATGTTTGTACGGGACCTTTTTGTCGAAATTAACAACAATAAAATTGAAATGAAAGATAAGGTAGGTTAGGGTAGGTAGTGTAGGTGGGTGTAGAATTTGGCAAATGAATGATCTTCATTTCACAAATTTTACTAGGTACACCTTTACATTATTTACTTAAACTGTTTGTAACTTTTAGCAGTGATAATGCACAAAGCTTTAAATGCATTATTTGTAATAAAAGTCATGTTTTTGCGCCACTACAAACACAACGAATATGTCTATAGTCATGTGAAATTATGGCGCTAATAATCTAAATCATAGCATAAGTATTTGCTTGTGCTATTTTGTTGCAACAGACTAAATTAAAGTTGTGAGAAGAAAAAGTAAGAAACAAGAATCTCGAGTTTTTATAAATTGTGGTACAAAGACAGTTATTTAAGTAACACGCAACAGATGCAATGAAAACTTGCAACAACTAGCGATGTCAACAGTATGTGTAACTCTCGCAACGTACCTACCTATTGCAATGTTCTAGGCAGGAGCTCATTATGTGCAAGCAGTAGTTGAACGTCACTGGCTAGTGCTTTCAGGAATCGTTGTAAATGGTTTTTTCAGCATAGAAGCAACATTTCGGTCTGTAAATAATTACAAGTTATTTTTTTTATTCGAAGCAATGAATTGCTTAGATAGGTGATTAGTATCTGTAACTCACCAACGTAGGTACATCTACCCGTTGTAAGAATTATCGATATTTTTGCTTCGATATATCAAAATTTTCAGTCTATATATTTTGTTCCGATACATCGATATATTGATACAAAATATTCAATTTCGAAAATCGTATCAAAAACGTTTTTTTTTTATATGTATTTATCAGCAGAATATTTAAATGAATTCAAAGCCGTAAAAGATAGGAACGAACGAAAAAAACTGTATTGTCTATATTGTACTGTTATGTTTTATTTTCAATATAATGCCTGAAAAAACCTAATTGGTCTTAAAAATATTAGTATATTGTTATGTAGTTAGTTTTAATATGATTTCGTGTTGCGCCGATCCCACGTAATATAGGACAAGGGCAGGAAGAAGAAGAAGTTTTATACAGATTCTCATATATTAAATTAATATGAATTTTGTATAGAAAATACTATGTATTACCCATTATTAGACCTAGACTGAACTAAATGAATTATTATTTTAAGACCGAAAATCTCGGAGCAGACATGGTAGAAAAGTGAATAAGTAATCATAATCAATCTGTTGAAGTATCTGACGTACCTGGTGTACGCCGACAGGATCACTTTATGTGCAAGCAGCACTTATTCATCTACAGCATGCTCAGAGGAGTGGTTGTTGGTGGTTCTTCAAGAATACCCTTTATCACTGTGTTTCAGCTTCAGGCCTGGAAAACAGAAAAAAAGAATTTCATTTATCAATGTTTTTTCTCTCTTCGGTCACTTAAGCCGAAGCCTGCTTTTAATTATAGACGATTAATTTTCAGAAATTAAAATATTAGTTATTTTTTTACTATTGATAGGCTTGCGCTTGACCACTTTCTCACCTGATGGTAAGTTACGATGTAGTCGCCAATGGAGTACCCTTGCTTCGAAGTAACCTATTCATTCTTGACATAAAGACTACTAGATTGTAGCTATCAGGAAACACAGACTTTGGCAGGAAATTTCATTCCTTAGTTTTTGTTATTTATTCCTAATTTAGTAACTTCTGCCAAAGAAAATTATTAGTATATAAAAGTCATTTGTTTTGAGAATCGACAAAATCAAAAGTGCAGAGACACTTTACTAATGCTAAATTGTCTGAAGTTTCTTTGTAGTAGAATTTGAATGGTGCAGAACTAATTTATTCAATACTTTAGATTTTGTTCTACGAATCAAATCAGTCATGAAACATTGAACCCCTGCTAAAAAGAAATTGTAGATATTTTAGCATTGGTATAGTGCAACAGCACTTTTGACCCCTGACTGTTCATATATACTATAAGTACAGTTATACAAATATACTTCGAAACCTGTCAAAGCAGAGAGATGTCATTCCTCCTAAATAGTTCATAACCACAATGAATGGACTCACATCTTTGACTGGATAGGGCACTGGTTTCGCAGTTCAGACTGCAGCAAAAATGTGACAACACTGCTTAATAGTAGTTTCCAACTGCATCTGGAATATATCAAATGTAAATTTTAGTAAACATTAGCATACTATTTAATTCTGATAAAGAATGGCTTTGGCATACTAAGACTTATAAGGTATATAATAATTATAAGCTATTACAATAAGCTGTTGATTTAGCTTTGATACCCCAGTGGTAATAGCTTAGACTGACGACTCATGGATTCGAATTCAAGCGGATATTTTACATGCAAGTATATCTTTTTAAATATTTTAATGTGTTGATATTCTTATATTTAAAAATTAGCTTCTGCCAGTGGCTTCAGCCGCATGAAAGTAGGTTTTTCTGTACAAACTTTGGAACCCCGTTTCATCCCTTAGGGGGTTAATTTCTCCCCAAAAACAAAGCCTCTTTGTGCTCGCTTACGTTAAAATTTCACGCTTCTAGGCCCAATAGTTTCAGATGTGCGTTGATATGTCAGTCAGATGATTACTCCTTTTTTATATTTAGATTTTTAAAGGTCTTATTAGAAAAGGTCTTGTTATTATTTAAGTAAAGTTTCATAGCATAGCATAGCATAGTCGACCTTATAATGTTCCCACTGTTGGGACTCAGATCTCCTCTCTGGGAGAGGGAATGGGCCGTAATCCACCACGCGGGCCCAATGCGGGTTGGTGGATGTCACATGTCTTCGAATTTTTGGTTCTAGGACATGCCGGTTTCCTCACGATGTTTTCCTTCACCGTTTTGAGAGCAGTGGTGATGAAATAAATTACACAAAGTAATGCGCCTGGCTGGGTTTGAACCCGCGACCTACAACTCGTGAGTCGGGGCTGTTACCACTCGGCCACCACTGCTCGTAAAAGTCTCAATAAATAATATTCATAAACATCAAAGTTATTGCGCAAAGCGTTTGTTTCTATCCCAAAAGTCACTAAATTTATGGAAATATTGTACAGGCTATTTATTGATTATGAATGAATAAATGACGATCAAAATGGAAAAACACTGGGCGTAGTATTTTCTAGTAGCAATTGTTATGAATGACAGACTATAATGAATTAACTAATTATGATAAAGTTACATGGAAAATTTTGGGATTTCGTTCTTTGACTACAAAAATATTATTAGTAACGGGTACGGATAGAGCCCCATTATTTGGTACTAAACAAAAAATAGGAGTATAGATATAGAATATAGATAGACTAGCTTCTGCCAGCGGCTTCGCCCGCGTAAAAGTAGGTTCTCCATACAAACTTTAAGCCCCCGTTTCGTTCCTTTAGAGGGTGAATTTTGGGAAATCTTCTCTTAGTGCTCGCCTACGTCATAAAAGGAAACATTGTGCAAAATTTCACGCTCCTAGTTCCAGTAGTTTCGGCTGTGCGTTGATATGTCAGTCAGTCAGATTCTCCTTTTATATAAGATGTACGTAATAATAAATATAATTTAACTTAATCGAAAACCTACATGAAAATTTTTCGGGTTGTTGAACTAATGGGGACATCAGAGTCACCTTGCACTCTAGAACACGGCGATCAATCGGAGATAAATTCAGTTTGTTAATTGCGATCGAGCCATGTTGTCGTTGAAAACTGTCGAGCATGGCGTTTTCTTTAAGGTGGGAAATCATCTAATGACTTCTGCGGGTGAACCGCTCTAGGGTGGAGCGAGAGGGCTTGTCAGACTTTTAATTACTAAATATGTTCATTCAGTTGCCTTATGCGGTCTAGGACCCCAAGTATCCCGCGAGTTGCGTACATTCCACATTCTTCAACGCATTACAAACACTAACATTAATTTAAAAAGCCAGTTCTCACAATTTCAAATATTTTGATCACCGTTATGTAGGAATATTATTTCATGTAAATAAAATATTATAACTTAGCTTAGCATTAGAAAGAAGAGAATCAAAATCGTTTGAAACATCGGAATGCACTATTTCAGTTCGTTTCGGTGTTAAAAACGATCAGATTTTTTAAGGTCATACAATGTATTAGTAGATCGATTGTGCATATTTTATGAGGATCAATTTAGTCAGTTTGAGATGATCTTTTGAGGAACGAACCACGCAGTTAAAAATTGTAAAGACCAGCTTTGGGAGCTCAACGATCTGAAGAACTATACCCAAGATAAACATTTTGTTAGGCCTCAATAAATCACTCAAACTGCCAGACAAAAATCAAATTTTCTGGGCGAAAATTGATCCTGAATATAGGCTTACATTCACAATGCTTAATTGTTCACATGAATATTTCTATTTTGTTTTGTAGTTTTTATTTCTTTTTTTTAATATTTTTTTAAGATTTCGTTTTCTTACCTTTTTTCTTTTCAGTTTTTTTTTCTTTTATTAATTTTTTGGTTATTTTTTTCTTTTTATTTTCTTTTTTCTTTTGTCTTTTGTTTCTATTTAGTTATTTTTTTCCTTTTTGTTATTTTTTATGTTTTTTTTTTGCTATTTCTCTCTTCCAATTTTTTTTTTCTCATGTGAAGTCTAGACATGGTCTTATTATCATGTCAGGACCATGCAGATTGATATCTGAAATGGTCTTTTGAGGAAAGAACCATGCAGCTTGAGTGGACCTGTCCAGTCAATGCAAGCATTTGTCAGAAATCGTATGACCCAACCGAAAACATTGTGAGCTCAACGATCTGACGAACAATACCAAAGAAAGGACATTTGAGTAGGCCTCGTTAAAATCTCAAACTGCCAGACAATTACCTAAACTTACTGAAACGAGTTCACATAGTCCTCACATTTACAAATAATTGTGACAAGATCTGTCATAACTGATTTATGCAAAAATTGTTTTTGTTTTCGCTAACCATTTATCAAAATACATAAACAGTACAAGAAAAAGTTTCACAAACATTAATAATTTATAAAACACTTAAATGATACAAAAATACATTTTCAATACTCAATGTTTGTAGGTTGTTTAAATTGACAAGCAAAATAGAAAGCATTCAATTTAGTTTGTCAAAATAAATTTACATTAATTCGGAGTAATCGAGAGGTCAGAAAGTACAAGTTGGCATTGTATTTGTTTAATTAACTATAAATATTAGGAACTTAAATACTTTGAACAACTTTTTACTGTGAATACAAGTTTTTCACAGTAAAAAGTTGTTCAGTGTAGTGATCTTCAGAGGGCCTAACCATAGCTATAAAAAGACAAATATCAAAAAAATATGTTTCCTTGTCTAAACCCTCAAGCTGGTGACAAAATTCTTCTAAAATAACATGGCAGGTATACCTGTTATTATATTTTACCATTTTTGACAAATATCAAACAACAGAACTTCCTTAAGGTTGAAATTATAAATGTCAATGTGTTTTATTTTATCATTTTGCTTTTAATGACTATTTCATCTTTCAAGTACGATGGACTATGATATGTAAATTATAATATAACATTCAACCTTAATGCGAATATAATTTCAACATACACATGCGTTTCAAACCGGAATTAAAATAAACAATTGTTTTCAGGAAAATAGGCAATTAGACATTATTATATTATATTGCATTTACTTAAATTTTTAATTAGTTTCTTCTTTTTTCTATTTTATTTTTTCATTCTTTTTTTTGTTCTTTTTTTTATAATTTTTGTTCTTTTTTTTCTTTACTTCTTTTTTTATTCTTTTGTTTCTTTTGCTTTTTTTATTCTATTCCTTTTTTTCTTTTTATTAATTTTTTTATCTTGTTTTTTTTTTTAAGTTTTTTCTTTTTTTTATATATTTTTTTCTTATAATTTTTTTCTTAATTTTTTTTTTCTTTCAATTTTTTTTTTTTCTTTACATTTTAAAAGTTAAGACATTATCTTAGGTTTGTGTCAGGAATATGCGGATTAGTGTCTAAAATGGTCTTTTGAAGAAAGAACCACACAGTTTAAGAGGACCTGTCTATTCAGTGCAAGCATGTGTCAGAAATCGTAGAGCTCAACTGACATCTTTTGTAGCTCAACAATCTGACGAACAATACCAAAGAATAGACATTTGGGTAGGCCTCGTCAAGAGCTTAAACTGCCAGACAATTATCAAAACTTACTGAAATGTAACGCGAATAGTTCTCACACTTACAATAATAAAGTTATAGTAAGAATTTACAAGAAATACAGACATAACTATGACCTCAACGATTTTACTTGTACTGTATGAGACATATTTTAAGTTTTAGAGAAAGTACAAAATAATATGAACTTAAGTTATTTAGTAGTACTTCTT
Source organism: Mythimna pallens (assembly GCA_961205895.1). Classification (NCBI taxonomy): domain Eukaryota; kingdom Metazoa; phylum Arthropoda; class Insecta; order Lepidoptera; family Noctuidae; genus Mythimna; species Mythimna pallens. The sequence continues at coordinate 8,185,025 of OY540824.1, forward strand.
CTTCTTCTTCTGCTTATCTCGATGAGTATATCTTTGGATGACTAGAATGTAGTGTAGACAGCTTATGTATTGACTTCATAATTTTAGCAGTAGAAGACGCCTGTAGTTGTTTCTCAACCTGTCTTCCAAGTCTGCCCCTCTTCAAATGTTGAAGAGCAAGCCGATGTAACTTCTTGAAGAATGGGATTAGAGTGGAAACGCAATTATTCTAATTATTGTTGATTGTTTTAAGGTTCATATTGGTCACATCCTCTTGGATATTCTGCTGGAGGGAAGGATGTTCGTTGGCAGGGTATTTCTTCACATACTCGTGTATTCTTCATCGGCTAGCGCAGGATTGTACAAATTTACCGATCACATCAAGCTCTGAAGATCTGTGTATGTATGATTAACTTATACTATCAGTTCGTCTGAGTTTAATGCCAAGGATATATACAACGGCGAACAGTGTCCTCACAAAAATTTGGCACATAAAATAAGATAATAAGAATTTGAGTAGATGATTTTTACAAAATACATTAAAGTGTTATAAAAAAATGTCAAATGTAAGTTATATTACTTATTGATATTTAAAACTGATGGCCAGTAATTAGTAAATAGTATGCCCTTCCGATATACGTAATGCTATTACGAGATGATCCTATGATTTTAGTAAGACATTATATTTAATAATGATTGGTGCTTGAAACATTAGTATGGAATTATTTCTTGTCTTTAAATGTTTGATGCAAAATGACAATCTACACATACAAAGATACACTGACTTCTATTTTGCAACAAACTTTAAATTCAATTTTTTTCAAGTTATTATAAAGAATAGTACGCAGACGTAAAATAAATAATTCGATAAATACGATTTGAGGCATTTTTGACAGAAGAACGACACATAATCAAAATATCTGAAATTGAGCTGTTGTAATAATTATATTTTCTCATTCAATTGGATCTGTTAGCGTATATAATACAGCCTAAAATATCCATGAAACAGACTTGACTTTCTAAGAATAGAACCAACCATAATATTTGTTTATTTCAATAAGCGCAATATTTGTATTTTAAATTGAGTGATTCTAAAAGGAAGACTCGACCCTGTTATGAAAGGCAACGAAGAAACAGTAGTGCGTTTTTGGTCAATAAAAGTCTGACACTGTCTCCCACTCCGCCCAAGAGCGGGGGATCTCATTGAATGATTTTTACACCAAAAAAAGTCTAATATTTAATTAATAATTGATGTCCTTATTTTATCAAATAAACAGAAAACATGTGTACTTAAATTGTGTGCACTAGGCCTTTACATAGGATATTCTACTTTTAAAATAAGAACTCAATTTAATAATAATAGTTAAAACCTAATATGGAAACGGAACTAATACCACCGAATGAGAAACATACATACAAGGAACTGTACCACATCAATCTGACCAAATCAAAAATGGCATATGTAACTGTCATATTCCCCCCACCCGAAAAAAAAATGAGATGGTTTTCCCACCAGAAAAAAAAAACTGTCATATTTTCGTAACCGATATCTACATGTATAAAAAAAGAATCCCCATGTCCCTTGATCACCTCATCATGCTTGAACAGCTGGCCAAATTTCATTAATTCTTTTTTTGTGTTTTTTTATTGGCAGAAACAAGCTTTTTAAAAAAAAAAATAACAAGAAAATCACGTAAAAAAATTAAAGAATTTACAACAACACGTATCGTCGACGACGACGTCCATCGAGTTAGCTAGTAATACATAAAATATATAAATTTTAAATAAAATAGCAAAGAATATACATACTCATATGCCAGATACTTATAAATCCTTAAATTCCTTGACTCGAGTCGACAAGCCTCAAAATAAAGTAATTGTGTGGCCATGTGGTCATCGATACATAGTCGTATTCAACTCCATCTGAAATATATAGAAGATAAGTTTAGTTAATCATAGCCTGTAAGATTTTTTTCGATATTTTTTCAATGTTAACACAATGTTAGCAATCGTTATGAGATATGGTGGTGGACCGAAGAGAGAGGCGTACAATGATTGTTGACATATCCGTTCCGCATGACGAGAACCTCGTGAAAGCCGAGAAAGACAAACAAATCAAGTATATTGATTTGGCTCGCGAGGTTGTCGACATGTGGGATGTAGACTCGGCGATCATTGTACCGATAGTCGTGTCAGCCAATGGCTTAATAGCCAAGAGCCTCGACCAACACCTTAGGAGGCTCGCGTTAGGCGGCTGGATCAAGGGCTTGATCCAGAAAGCGGTACTCCTGGACACGGCTCGTATTGTTAGGAGGTTCCTTTCTCTGGAGCCCTGACCGCCGGTAGCTTGGACCCTGTTCCCGATACCGGTGGGACACTATTTTTTATATTTTTAAATGTTTTATTTTTTTATTTTTACTGAAATATTTGAAAATGTAATTTATGTGATAAGATAATAAATAAACGAAATGATTAGATAAAAAACCCAATTAATTAATTGTAACTCATCACGATAATTTTACTATTAAGCAATATTATTTCGTGTTAGAGTTTTGATGTCGCATCCTTTTCTGCATCAACTGTTATGTAGAACAAGTCCTGCATTCGGAGGACGCACTTAATGTATCTTGAAACTATGTAGTTTGTTTGTATTCTATCTAGTTTGTATTTATTATTGCGATAACCAAAATAAAAAAATAGATCTCAGTTTTTAGCACTCAGATGACACCCAGTCTTTTATCATTTCATTCATCATCATCATTTCATCATTCAGAATTCATCAAGATTCAAAAGATTCAAAGTATTTTTTTTTTTCAAATAAACCATTTACCTACAGGTATTTTTAAAATGAAAAGAAGTCAGTCATGCAGAAAAAAATATGCTAATAGCAAATACTCGTATATAATGTATTTGGTATCTTATGATAGATTTATAAAATACATTTTATTGCATAAACTAACAAATTATACACTTTTAAAAGTATTACCTTTTAAGAGTGTTACAGTGGGAGGTCTTTTCGTTAAATTGTATACTAGGTACTCCTCCGAAACAGCTTGACAGATTTTCTTGAACTTTTTTGTGTATATTTGGTAGGTCGTGAACTATTTTTTTACCCTCCTACCCCTTTTTTTCTTTCTTTGATAATTTATATGGCAGAACATCGTTTGCCGGGTCAGCTAATATCTTTATGTAAAGCTATTTCCACAATTATTTGTCCGGGCTCACGAAGCGCCCAGAGTTACTGAAACTCGTACATGACGTCTTCCAGGATTACAATATTTATCCCTGCTTCAACGACAGTGACACAAATTGGATTATACTCACATCTCTGTCTGGATGTTGCAGTTTGTCTCAGGTGATCAGGTCATTTTGAAGCATAGCAGACTCAAGAAAGTCTTCGATTACTTTTTCAAACTCCATCTGGAATGTACCAAAATTTGATTAAACTTTGCATCTTTTTTTCCTGATTTACATAACCTCAATTACACTACGAGTAGCTTAACTATAAAAATAACCCTTTGGATTGTGTATACTTTTACTCAAATTTAGCAAAAACAAAAAGACGGGTTACGATGACGTTCGTATTCGAGCGAAACGTATTGACCTGATCACTAATACTTTATAATGCCGTAAAATTGATAAGTTGTCATTCCTAAGGGATCATAAAACATGATATATTATAAATCTGTTTTCAATTAATTTTTAAAATAAATTTTTTAGCACGCAGCGGAATGCATATATTCCGCTGCGAGCTAAAACATTTGTGAGCTTATAATAGTAATGGCCGTCAGTATCTTGAAGATGTTAGATATTACAGAGCTCACAGTATTCGTAAGCCGCCAGTAAGTACAAGTACAAGGTATTATTATAAATTATTTGTGGACACTGAGTATACTAAGATGCTAGTATTAAAATGTCTCTTGAGAGCTTAGACGTACAGAAATAAATATATTATTCATTGTAAACCATAAAAAATAGTTACAGCTTAAAATTGATAGAGCGTAACAACGAACGCTCTTTTCGCCAACATTTTATTAGGGATAGCGAATGTCATAGACTGATATAGAATATTACTTGGTCTGATCTCTTCCAGACTATTAAAATCTGTATTTTGCTTATTACAAATTATAGTTTAAGTAAAAGCGTTTTTTATTTACGTTTATTATTATCTTTTTTTATTTTCCTTTTTATGAGTTTCTTATTTATTTTTAACTTAAGACATAGATTTCATATCTATACATATAAAAATTAATAGCTGTTCGTTAGTCTCGCTGAAACTCGAGAATGGCTGGACCGATTTGGCTAATTATTTTTGTCTTGAAATATTTGTGATGGTCCAGGGAAGGTTTAAAAGTTGAGAAAATTTGGAAAGTGATGAAAAAAATAAATCGAACACAACGCTCTATGCTGTTATGGTAATACCGGGAGATGGCGTTATCCTTTGATGGTTTAGCTAACACAACAGGTGGTACGAAATTCAGCGGGTCAGCTAATTCACAGTAATAAAAATAAACAAAAGAAAAATCAATCAATAGACATGATTTAACATTCAGAGGTGATAAAACAGAACTTAAACATAAGTTACATATGTTGGTGCTTCGTTTTCGCATGCTTCTTCGGCTACCGTGGAATGGTGCAAATCTACCGATTACATCAAGTCCGGATGAACAGGGTATGTATGATCGATTTACATCACCAGTTCGTCTGAGCTTGTTGCGAAGGGCAAACACAACGGCGAATGATGTGGTAAGCGGTGAACGACACAATACCCTGACGTTAAAATGCGACAAATTTTGCAAAATTTTTAGATATTATTCGTAAATAATTGTTCCACTGACAACTTGACAATACTTTTATAAACTTGACGTATCAAATGAACGCCCGGGCACCGTGTTCTGCTGGGAACAAAGAGAATTAGTAGGCTTTAAATGTACGAGTAGTGTGTGGTGACGCAGTAAGTTTTGTGTGCATGGCATATCTTTTTTTTCATTATTAGAAATTGATACATAACATAATTAAATCAAATCTATAATAATTGAGTAAATAGTATGTATAATATAAAATATAATGCACAATATTCAATAATTACGGAGCTTGCAATATTAGTTTTAAATAATAACTTGCTGAGATATTGGAACAGACCTTGGATTTGGCTTGGCCTTGTCCTTTGCTTTATATTTTTTTATACAAACTGACAGTTTGTACTCTATCATTCTGCGGAAAATACACTTCAGCACAAACACACAACACAGCTATGACAGTGCACTACAGATAGAACTATAAAAAAATTGCCGATGTACATATATTATTTATAAAAAAAGAAAAATTTGAATTCTTAAAAGTAATCTGTTTAGAAATAATTTTAGGCACTTGGTAGCCAAAGTTGGTTTTGACTAATAAACAATCAAAATATTTGGATATTTGGACAATATTCATATCGATATCCATGTAATTTTGTATCTTACGTTGTTTTCATGAAATACTTGCACGATACATCACTATTATTAACTCTTTTAAACCTAAACTAACTATATTTGAGTAAGAAAGAGATGAGAAAAAAAATCTCGAGGGCCTCACCCCGCAAATGAGTCGCATACACTAGTTGGTCCTCGGTTGACCGATTGCAGCGAAGCTCGTACTGTCGATCACTGTTAGTTCGTTACTTATCCTAGCTTACAGATTTTTTGAGTATTTACGTTTCTCAGATTTTTCATTAGATATTTTGAAAACACATATATCATGTGGATATTATCTTGGCTTCTATGGTAATGAATTTATACATTTGTGTATAACTAATCCAGTAAAGATCTCTGAAAAACTGCTATTTTACATGAACTTTGACTCTTCATAATATGCTCATAAATTAAAAAAGTTAAAAAATATAACTATAGAAGCATTGCAAATTTAATCATGATTCTGAATGATGAAAAAATACAGTTTAAAAAAAAACGGGTCTTTCCTGTAAGAAGTTTTGTGAAATATTCCAGTGAAAGACGGAATTACCGAGCATTCAGGTGTTATTTCTCTGTTGTTTTTTTTTATCAAACATTGCATTGGATTGCATTGGATTGCGATGAATGTGAACCTGTTCAGGTTGTCGATATTATAAACGAGTGGGAAAGGGCCACACATCTCTGCGGTTGCCACGGCGATAATCTACGAATTTAACATTTGAACTGCTTGGTTATCCATCTTTTCTCACCAGATCTAGCCCCAAGCAACTTCTTTTTGTTACCTTATCTAATAATTGCGCTCGGAGGATAAAGATTTTTGTCAAATATGGAGGAAAACTTTGTGAATAATTATTTTGCAGAGAAAAAAGCCAACTAATGTTTGAACGGGTTAGAGACATGGGGGTATCGCTTCAAGAAGTGTGTAAAATAACAAGGAGACAATGTAGACCACATATGTACTTCGTCTTAATGAAGTGGAGTACTCGTGGAGTAGCGATGTATATTTTTTCGTTTTAAGATATGAGAGAGATATATAAGAAAAATAATTTATTCTTAAAATAAATGTAGGTACTAAAATATTCTATAAAGTAATAGATAAACACAAAACTTCTACTTGTGGGTAACAAAAACAAAGTACATAACCGTTACGTATCGTTTCTTGAAGTCGCAAGCGATTATACATTTTTTATTGTAGCTAACATTTTTATTTATGATTTTTAAATTTAAGTTTCTGTATTTAATTCATTAAACACCAAGCGAACGCCGGCGTTTGCTCTATAGATATTGTATAACTATTAGTGGTTTAAACTGGATACCGTACTCCAGAGGTCCGCTCTCGGCCCCTTGAGGACGGTATCTGCCGGATGAACTCGCGATAAACCAAGTAGTGGAGCAGAGACCGACTTCACGCATGCGCCACTCGTCGCGCATGCGCGCACACTTGTGTCATTGTAATGAACCAATATATAAAAAATACCCAATACGAGGATAATGTGATAAGCACTATTGATTGATGATTGTTTTTTAATTAATTGGATATATAATTTTATACAAGATTTTATATTGAATGTTACGCTTGCTTGTGCTTTACGTGTCAAATGATTTTAATGAATTATTTTGATGTCATATTAAATTAGAAGGGTTTTTTTAGTATTTCATTACAAGTAGATAATGTAAAAAATGTGATATGTGTTTTTTATGTATTAATGAGTCATCTGCAACTAATTACGTTTTAATTTTGTGTTTTCAAGAAATTGTCACAACTTTTAATAGTATAATTATGTCTATTTATCTTTAATTACGCGTGCAATAACGACTAGAATATATTCAATGGAGTTCTTCGTAATGTCTAGAACATATATTATTTTTTGTTGTTATATCTAAAAGGTTTACTTCGTTTTAAGTTTATCAATAACGGTATGCTACGTTCCTTGAACTTGAGGTAAAATCATAAAGTTTGATTTTCTTTGTTGTGTTGGGAAACGTAAGTTAGGTATTGTACCAAACTCGAGTTTAAATTTAAACTTAAAAAAAAAATACCTTTTAAAACCTAGTACAATAAAAAAAAAACAAATGTAATCAACGTTTCAACACAACGATAATGTTTCTTTTTAAGGGGTGATTAAGTAATATTCAATAAAATAGCGGTCAACCCGAAAATTTGGATCTTTGCCAATCATTAATTTATCACTGCAAGATAATGCCTAAAAATTATATACCACACAATTATGTACACTGTATTTATCCACTTATTTGTATGTCCTCTTTAGCGTACTTCAAACACAAACAAACGTAATTTTATAATAATAATAGCATTCATTATCTTAAGAGATGATTTCTTTGTGGAAAGCATCAGACAGCTTGACTCAACCTATTCAGTCAGTGTTAGCATGTGTCAAAATTTTGTATATCGTGTATGTAATTTGAACATATTTTATTAAAGTACAATACTGTTTACATTTTTTTTTTTGTGTTTCTCTTAATACGTATTTTTTCCACTTTAGGATTACTTATTTCAATTTTTTTTTGTTCTTTTTTGTGGTCATATTTTCTTTTTTTGGTGTTTGAATCCTTTTTGTCTTTTTTTACTTTTTCTTTTCTTTTTTTGCTTTCTTTTTTTTTTACTTTTTCTTTTCTTTTCTTTTGTACTTTTTTTCTTTTTTACTTTCTTTTTTTTTTTCTTTTGGACTTTTTTTTACATTTTTTTTTTTTTTTCCTATTTTTTCTATTTAAAACTCTTTACATTATTTAGAGATCATGTCAGGACAAAGCAGATATATGTCTGAATAGGATTTTCGAGGTACAAACCGTACAGTAGGACTGGACCTTTTAATTAAAGGCAAACATTTGTCGAGAATCCTGTAGTCTAACTCAAGGTTTGACGAACAAGACGAAATAAAGGGCTTTTGAGTAGGCTTCACATAATAATCAAACTAACAGACAAATAGTCCTGCACAGTCCTCACATTAACAATAATGAAATTATTGTAACAATTTACTCAATACATAGACATAATTATTTAGATCTCAGCGATTTTACATTTTTTTGAAAATTCATTAAAAATATATAATGGAAGTATAGCAAAAATTAGAATTTATATTATGTGGAGCTTCTTGATTCTTCTTGTCTTGAAAATTATATTTTGTCAGCTCTATTGTTTCATTTATGTTCTTAATGGATGCACCTTTCAGTATTCGAAATCTTCCAATCTGCTTCTAGTGTGTCGAAGTATAGCATTGAGCTGGGTCGTCGACGTCTTGAAGTTTGGTATTGAAATGGACTGTATTTGTATTTCTGACAAATTTGCCATTCGATTCATCCCAGCTCCTCAAGGAAGGCCAGCAGTGCCTTGGTGTTGACCACTGCCAGCTTAGAAGCAGTTGAGCTGCCGTCTCGCCGTCTTTCTTTGAAATGGAGACTCAACTACCAATATTGTTGATTGCTTTGTTTATTGATTGTTCGTGCTCGTGATGTTCTGACTGTGGTTATGGAATGTTTTTCGTATGCTTCGGTGGCTGCGCAGGATGGTGCAAATCTACCGATCACATCGAGCTTGGTTGAACAGGGTACGATATACTTACATCCCCTGTTCATCTAAACTCGATGCGAAGGGCAAATACGATGGCGAGTGATGTAATATTTATCCGATGAAAGTAACAATGTAGGTACTTAAGTAATAACATGACAAATACAGCCAACATTTCCATTAAAGATCTTTGTGTTATCTTACCTACTATTAAATTGGACTACCAAGTTAATAGTAGGTAATTTGAAACAGCAATAATTTGTAATTTGCAACAGCAGTCATTTGAAACATTAAACCTTTCGAGGTTTAATGTTTCAAATTACTGCTTGGGTACTGTACTCCTGCTACGTTCAAAGAAACCTTTAGGCTTTGAGTGTAAATGCCGTAACTTTTAATAATACTAAGGCTTTGTGCAGGTGGTTGTAGGTATATATTATACATTCATAGTCTGCCTTCAGGGTACTTAAATATCATGATAAAATGTTAACTGTCAATTTTGATGGAGGTAATAATTAGTAGGTATTACTTTTCTTTTATATATGGAAACATTATTGTTATATGGTTTAATGGAGATTTATTTTTAATTTTTGTAGATGTGAGAACCATGGAGGAATTTATGTTTTTAGGTTAATACTTGTTTGACATCAACGTCGTTCAATGATTTTGCTGATGAAAGCATGTGTTGGATCATTTAGTTTCCTTCAAATTGGTTGAGCTGTGTGGTGTTGATTATATATTTATTCATTTTATTCTAAAATGGTTAGTAATTATAAACTAAGCCCCACCAAACCGTTCCAATGGTTTGATTGAGGGGTCGGTGAGTCTCTAGAGATTCATACTTCGTATTTAAATATTATAATTAAATAACTTAAATTTCACACATTTCTAAATATCTTTTGAATTTACTATTGAATCTATTTTTATTAATTGTGACAGTGTATTTCAGAATGTTTTTTTTAATGTACTAGGTTTTTATTTGGAACAGATGTTTCCCAAAAATAATATGTTTAGTAATTGTGTTGGGTAGTTTTGATCAATAAATTATTTGATGTTAGCAACCTTTAACCTATTTTCCCTTGTAACTCAATGTTTTGAAAATGTGTAAAATATGTATGTAGTGTTCGAAAACCCTGCATGACATAAATTATTTGTTAACTTTTAAAATTAATTAATAATGTGTTAACTTTCAGAAACTTATTTATTAATTCAAAAAACAGAACTGAACTATGCTTGGAAAAAAATAACCAGCTACTTAAATATTAAAAGTATAAAAAAACGAAAACAGTTGTTTTTTAATTATTTAAACAAAACGCTAGATTGAAACTTAATTTCAAATCTTCTCATAAATTTAACAATCGGTGTCTCTATTTTATCAAATAACCACAAACGACAAGACGTTGCAAATAGCCGGTGGCTATCAAAAACAAGTATGTTTTTTGCTTGTGAGCACTAGGCCTTGTAAATTAATTTAATAGAGAAATAAGAACTCATATTATAGTTTAATATTAACCAAAACTCAATAATGGAACGGAACTCATACCACTATTCTTCCAAATGTGGGGTAGGTATTATTAAAATACAGAGGACTGTTGCAAAACTACGGTTGCTCTTAAAAACTACCTTTGGATAGCGTTAGAGTTTCTCGTGTACGCTACCAAAATGGTTTTCTTCAACCAGATGGTTCAAATATATTGTTATTGTTATATTTCAGAATACGGTTTTTTTTTTTGCATTTAATATACCACTCCATTTTTTAAGGTAAGAAATTATCTAATGACGTCTTCCGCTGTAGGGTGCTGTGGGAAACACGTCAGACTGACTTTAGTCGACGTAACGGGACGTCTCTCGGTCATAGGTGTAGTTTTAACTACACCTATGTTCCTTCTTTGGCCTTCGCGTTCCAGGAGGCCCCAGTTGGTTTCGGCTCTCCTGGGCCCCTACAGTTTTTCTGACATCTTTTCGAGATGTGCATGAAACACTACGCGCTATCGACGACTCGGACTTTGTCCGGACGGTTACTGGACTACCTACAATAGTTTTGGATCTAAAATCCGTCATTCTGCTATTTTTTGTTTAAAGTGTAGTTTAAACTATAAACTTTACCCAGAACGTAATAAATAATCGATTGAATCCATTTCAATTAACCAAAATCAGTTCAGTTTTTTAATCGCTACGATGAAACATGTAAAATGTTAAAATCGTTAATCCTTTTATTTTGGTTTAACCGTAGTTCAGTTAGAAATAATAAATAAGCATAATACTTAGCTTGTCTTAGTGTTGCATTTTCTTTGAACAATCTACGAGTACTAAGTACCATCACTGACATCTTGAAAGAATAACTGCATGGCATTGGGTCTTCAATGGCCGTTTTACCTTCCGCCTGAAAAATGAGGGGGAATAATTATACAAAATATACTCTCACAATTAGTATAGAATAGAATAAACTTTATTGTCCACCAAAAAAGTAACTCAACTTATAAATACGTAAATCTATCGGTATAATGGCGTTATTTGGATAACCGCCTAACTTATTTAGCGGTAATGTACAGTCAGGGGTCAAAAGTGCAGTTGCACTGTACCATTGCTAAAGTGTCTAAAATTTCTTTGTAGTAGAAGATTTATAGTCCACAACTAGTTTAATCAATTCTATAGATTCTATGCTACATATCAAATCAGGCATGGACCATTGCCCCTCTTCTACAAAGACATTTTAGACTCTTTAGCATTGATGGAGTGCAACTTCGCTTTTGACCCCTGACTCTACACAACTGTGTACTGTTTTCTGCTTCTGTTATAAGGGGGTTAGTATTTTACTAAAATAATAACAATCAAAGTGTGATCATTTCAGAATTGAAGATATCTTATTTACTAAACATTAATTTAAAAAAAGGCGCCCGGCAGCTTATAATTAAATTATTATAGTCCAGTGTATAAATAAATCCCTACGAATAATTTAAATGTCAATTGAAAGTTTTATACTTAGTCATTATTTATATACTAAATTATAAATACAGATTAGCCTTAATAGGTAAGAGGTAAGAATAGTGAGGGTTTATTTCCCCCTCTTCTTCACATTTCATTTTATTTGCATAGATTATGTAAATAAAATCATCTAAATCAGTTCCTTATAGCAGCACTATAGCACTTTGCCCGTGATTACGTTCGTGACAATGTTTTCATAAAAACTTGAATGCTCTCTATACTGTATTTTGAGGGTTGTTTTGAAAAACCAATAATGACAGTCTTTATTATTCATTTTGATTAGAATTTGTACCAAATTTCAGTAACCAAATTTTTCTTATCAACCCGAGAAAGAAATAGGTTTCATCCATACAATCTCTAACACAACCTAATTCGTCTTATACTGGTTATTTTGAAATACAAATAATGACAACCATTATTATTTATTTAGGTTACTATTCGTGCTAAATTTCAAGTATATTGTCCCAAGGAATAAGATTTTGCAAACAAAATTCCCCCTTAAAGTATAAATATCCTAAAACCCCTTCTTAGTGCTCGCCTACGTCACAATAGGAAGTTTGTGTAAATTTCACATTCCTAGTCTCAATAGATTTAGCTGTGCGTTGATAATTATGTCAGCCAGTCAGTTTCTCCTAGCAGCTGCGCTCGCGTGAAACTAGGTTTCTCCATACAAACTTTGGACCCCTTTTTCACCCCCTTAAAAGTTGAATTTCCAAAAATCCCTTCATAGTGCTCATAAGCATAATCAGCCTTTTAATGTTCCCACTGCTGGGACTCAGGCCTCCTCTCTCTAGGAGAGGGAATGGGCCGTAATCCACCACGCGGGCACAGTGCGGGTTGGTGAATGTTACATGTCTTCGAATTTTTAGTTCTAGGACATGCCGGTTTCCTCACGATGTTTTCCTTCACCGTTTTAAGAGCAAATAAATTACACAAAGTAATGCGCCTGGCTGGGTTTGAACCCGCGACCTACAACTCGTAAGTCGGGGCCGTTACCACTTGGCCACCACAGCTCTCATAGTGCTCACCTACGTCATAAAAGGAAGCCTTGTGCAAAATTTCACGTTCCTAGTCCCAGTAGTTCCGGCTGTGCGTGATATGTCAGTCAGTTAGTTTCTCCTTTTATATATATAGATGTTACTTGTAAGTACAATCAATGCAACAATTTCAAATGCATTACATGTATTACCGCTTTTACAAGCTATGCTCTTGTGTCTATTTAAACACAATAGTTATGCTTGAAATCTGTCATGTTCATTTCAATTGACGCATGTTTGCATTGCAGACATGCATCGCTAACTACTTTGCAGTTTGGGTGCTGTTGATAAAACGTTTTTCATTTTCTGTTTGCTGGAACTAGATGAAACCCATTGGTTTAATCTAATTGGCACGCAACAAAAATCGCAATTTTGCTACAGCAAGCAAAGTAGATTTATAGTTTTATGGAATTCTCTGCCGGTATCTATTTCCTGACAGCTACAACTTAGGGGTCTTTAAGTCAAGAGCTCCATCATCGACGACATCATCGCTTACCATCATGTGAGATAAGGGTCAAACACGAACCTATCAATAATAAAAATATAAAATATTAACTTACTACACAATTCGTGCGAAACTCTGCTTTACTGTCTGTTCCCAAATTAATGTTCAGCAAAATTATTTCCTTCATCAATTTTTCTGAAGACATCCAGGATCTGGAAAACATTGAATATTTGATTATTCATCTAGATTTTATTTGTTTTATTTGAACTATAAGGAAAACATGAAATTCAATATATGATTCTTGGAAAGGAGAATATTATGTAGTTTAACTATCTGCTAATTGCTTTAGGGATTCCCTCTTAATATAGGATGATTAGAAATACAAGGCATGACTCTATAATTTTACATTTGCAGTGAGCCATTATTTAATTGTTTTACTCGAACTGAAACGAGAAGAAATAATAACGTTCATTTTATATTGACACGACAGCTTTTGTTTTGCTTCGTCTACATTGATAGGCATTATTAGTTTCTTCTATTAGCTAATTCTAATTAAATAAAAAACATAATAAAGAGAAGCAGACATAACAGCATTAAAAATGTAACTCATCACGATAATTTTGCTATAAAACAAAATTATTACGTTTAGAGTTTTTCTGTTGCATCCTTATCTTCACAAACTGTTATGGGGAACATGTTGTGCATTCGGAGGACGCCATTTAGCCTGACACACAATTGTGCTTGGAGCACTCATAATACAACCCACGAATATACTTGTATAGTGGTAGTGATACTATATATGGCGCCGCCCACATATGACTTTGTTCACACGGTATATTGACTCAAAAGTGGTAGTGATACTCTCTTCGAGCGCCGATTGTACGAGTACATACGTCTGTACAACCCGAATGACATTGAAAAACGCTTAATTGTCGTTTTGTACACACGTTTGCATCGAAAATTTTCATTTCTATGTCTTTGTTTTTTCTAGAAAAATCCAGAATAAGTTTATTTTATTTTATTTTTGTGATTTACGTAAATACGGGCAGTTACGTAATAATAATACCCCAGGCTGCCCGAGGGGTTAAATGGCTAGAATGAATAGGTTCTTAATAAACTAGTGTGATTCACCATCATTGATTGCATTATTGTTTACCATCAGGTGAGATTGCAGACAAGCATTAGTAGTCAATATAGCATATTTTTTTTTTTTAATTATTGCAAATATTTTGGTATTTGTTGTAGTGGTTTTGGAATAAAAGCAGATTTAATTTTCCTGCATTCGTGGGAAGAGTAGTCTTCCCATATATATAAGGATAGATCCTTAGTTATTTATCGATCGGTAAGATTGTGTAAATTAACATACTAGGTTTACGTAGGTAACGTAACATTTATAAAAAAAAATACTAAGTTTTTAAAATGAAAGAGTTGTCTGATTTAATTTTTCCTTATACTAAATTAATATATAATAAGGGTTCGAACCCGCATACGTAAGTTGTTAAACTCATCCAATGCATTCAGTCTTTACGTAGATATTTTATAATTGTTTCTTACATATTGTGCTAGTTGGTTCTTGAATGCATGGAATGAGCGTACATTTTTTATAAATGGGGGTATTTTGTTATAAAACTGTGCTCCTTCAAATGTTAACATTTTTTAATGAACTTAGTTCGATAAAATTTATTTATTAAGATATAAAGCATATCTTTATTTCTTGCTGAGAAATTTACTCATATTTTCAAGGAGGTTTTTGAAGGTACTTATTTAATACATGCATAATGATGCATGTATTAAATAAGTCTGAACGACTACACCAAATTGGATAATTATTTTTTTGTGTTTGTTATTGCCAAGAAAAGGTTTGTATAAAACAATAACGAACCTACGTTGTACGTGTTCGCTTACAATGGGCCTCATCAGTAGTATTAAAGTCACCGAAAGAGCAATGGAAAGGGCTATGCTTGGAGTTTCCTTGTGTAATCGCATCAGGAATGAAGATATCCGCAGAAAAACCAAGGTGGCCAACATAGCCCGAAGAATGGCCAAACTTAAGTGGTAGTGGGCAGGTTTATTGTTCGCAGAACAGATGGTCGATGGGGTCAAAAGGTTCTGGAATGGCGACCACGCACCGGAAGATGCAGCATAAGAAGGCCTCCCACAAGGTGGCCCTATGTCCTGGTGATAGGTGATAGTCGTAGGGATCCAATGGATGCGAGACGTATAGGGTCGTTCGTTGTGGTAACACTTGGGGGAAGTCTATGTTCAACAGTGGACGTCTTTTGGCAGAAATGATGATGATGATGAGCCTAAGTGGTTCAGTCGTTCTTCAGTGATGCACAAATTTTATTAAAACTTACAAAACGGCCGAATTTCGATTCGGATTTTATTTTCTTATCTGGCAATGAAAACGCAATAACGATATTTTGAATAATGGTTAAATATGTGCCATTATTTGACATTATTAACAGGAACATAAAACAAATAAAGTAATGAATAACATAACACTTTTTAAAGAGGAATATTTAGAATTAAATTTGAATGTGGAGAAGAAAACAAATTCTTTTCTTAAACAGGACGCATGTGTGATCGAGGAAAACATTTCAGATGGTAAAATAAAGAAACTTAAAAAAAAATTGAACCAATTGCTATTGTACTTACTTGATCTGATGTTTTGGTAGCCAAAGTAAGTCAGGTGGATTTTTCATGTCAGCGATTTTCTGGTGTTCTTGAGGTCCAGCAGTACCACAGCTAAGCATCGAAGTTTCAGTTACATTGTTTGCAATTTCAACTCTCACCTGTAACGCATAGAAGGTAATAATTAATTTATTGCAAAAACAGCTTACGGCGTTGAATGAAGAAAAATTTGTTCATCATGTTCTCTTCAGTGTCTTTTAGAATATTTCATTCAACTGAGTTTGACCTTTTTTCATTTTATACGAAGTCATCAGATATCTTTATATGGAGAAAGAGAAACTGACATATCATCGCGCAGCTGAAACTACAGGGCCTAGCAGCGTGAAATTTTACACAAGGTTTCCTTTAATGACGTAGGCAAGCACTAAGAGAGGATTTTCCAAAATTCACTCTCTAAGGAGATAAAATAGGAGTCCAAAGTTTGTATAGAGAAGCCTACTTTCATACAGGCGGAGCCACTGGCAGAAGCTAGCCTATATTAAATACAAAAGGATAAATAGCTGAATGTCATATCAACGCACAGCCGAAACTACTGAGACTAGGAACGTGAAATTTTGCACAAGCCTTCCATTTATAATGTAGGCGAGCTCTAAGAAGGGGTTTTTGGAAATTCAGCCTGTTTTTAAGCAAAATTTTACTCAGTAAAAATAGAAAACCAAGTAAATAAAAACAGTTTTTATTGCTCGTTTTACATAACTAGCCTTGTAAAACGGTTTAAGGGGTGTTAAATGTTGTATGTAAGAATCTTATTTCTTGGGTTGAAAATCTCAAAACTTAACACAAACTTATTAGATTTGTAATTGCGAGCAAAGTCACTGGCAAAGTGCTATGAAATACATATTTATGTTTAAAAAAAAGTCGCACTGCAATATGGCTTAGCTCTATAATTTTTCAAGCATTCGCAATTAAAGTTACAGAAAAAGATTCGCGTAGCACAAACAATGGTTGAATTTTATTATTATATGAGCGTCATAAAATGATGCTAGCCGTAGGGGAAGTTTTTGCCAGATATTTGCCGTTGAGGAATTCAATAAATATTTACCTACTTACTTGTCAGAGTCTTCTTTCTAACGTTATATTACTGATTGCTTTGTTATCGCCATTTTATCCGAAATATACACGACTTCAATATGCGTAGCGGACTTCTGTAGTCACTTAATTCACTTTTAGTATCATTAACTCGTATCAAACACCACCTGTAATATATATAAAAGAAATTCTTTGACAAAATGACTTTGATTACTTGCTCGCAAGTTTATTTGTAGCGAACTAAGTAGTGATACATCGGCAATACGATGAAAGGGTTGTTCAAGGTTTTAGCATCCCCTAACAAATTGAATAAAATGGCGTACCACAATATTGAATAAAATGGCGTACCATGATATTAAATACAATGGCGTCCCACAATATTGTCGCTATATTATCTGTCTAGACAAGACAGTAAACTGGTTCTGCAGCTGCCAATGAATTTGATTATAAATGATAACAGGAATAATATGGAATCAATTGATGTTAACATAAAAGATTAAGCTATTAAAACGAAATGACCAAGTGAATGTTCTAGGTTAAACAAAGTCATACCGATATATTTTAGGCAGATTACTCTAGATAATATCTGTATAATTTTCCCGATTCTTTTAGGAGCAATATGATTTCATAGTATCATTGTAATCGTTAAGAAAAGCAGCAAATAGTTATATACACACCTGTAAATGTTATTAAAATTTATAGAATAAAACTCCTGGTTCGATGTAATCCAGGTATGGTGTCTCCATATTGCCACAGACTTACCAATAAGCTTCGATTAATCCACAACCAAAAGTACAGATTTTCAGGTAGTTATTTATAATTAAATAATACTGCACAATAACATTAATTTTTATGCTGCCACTTTAACTGGGGGATACTATTTTAAACACTTTATGGAGTCTACAAAGGGTGTATTTGAAAGGGAAACTTCGCCATGGTACACAGTAGATGAAACAGTGCGTCATTCCCCTGTTTTATCCACTGAAAGTTGCGCATGGCAAGTAGTAGAAGTCCTCTCACCCCACCCGAACTAATCGGGTTTCAGTAGGATTGAGCCGCTCGCCGGGAACAGGCCTGTGGCTCAGTCCTGCTTGTATTGAAAAATAAGTGACTGTGCTGTATTATATTTTTGTTTTGTGTACCATTACACTACCATTCCTCTATCAACTATCTATTGTGAATGGTTTCTCGCTGTCCCTGTAAGAGTAATTTGAGTGATACTGAATTATAAATCTTTGCAGTTTGTCCTGCCGCTACGCCACTTTGTCTTTCAAACTTGCAGTAAAAAGTACTTGTATGTGTAAATCCACACACGTACTTTTTTGAAATGATTTTTTTTTATTATTGTGACGTACATTCAGACAAAAGACCGATATGCGATATAATATTAGTTAGTATTGGTACAACACACAAAATTAACAAGTTGCACAAGACAGTCAATTATTACATCAATCAGGAACCTCACCGTGATGTGTTAAAATGTAAAGCGTACGAACAAGAAAGAGATGGAGCTGTACACCCCATATAGCTTCATCCCTTAACCTGTTCGGTTTGGGTCGTCAAATGCACGTGGAGTGTGGATGTTGTGTTTCTGTTACAGATATTGAGTATAATTTAAAAGGTGAGAGGTTCTAGTACGAGACACATGCACTGCGATATATACCAAATTTGTTACAATAATTTATTGAACTTTTAAAAAGGTGCCTTGCTGCTCCTGCGATGGTTATTATTATTTTCTAGCGACGATTTTTGTGTTAATAAATATCTGATTAATGTTTATCGTTTGTTTTCTAATGAACATTTTCCTTTCTATAGCACACTTAATAAGGCCGATTCCCATATTGAGAAATTAGAACTAAGAACCTGTCTAACTTTAATGCCGAAACTTGTTATAGTTCAGGAAATCTTGTTAAATCCAGAGCGTTCAGACATAACTTATTTTCGCATAGATGAAACCTTACGTTCTCAGTAGCGTCTCATGTGCTTTGAATGCCTGTGTGCTTGTGGAGCTCGCCTTGTAACACCTGGGTAGGTACCAGGTGAGAAAGGTAACTAAAAATAAGAGGTATTTAACTTTTTGTATGGCTGATTTTTATTATATATAGGTTGTAGAATATTTTAATCTAAAGTAGTATCATAAGTGTCAGACACTTTCCATTGACCAAAACTTCGGTCAGACGCTCTAAAGCTGCTAATATGCTCATCGATAATAGACTCTGGATCTTCAATTCACTTATTTTTTTACTAGTTTTAGTGATGAAATACTGCGAGTGTGGAAAAAATATAACAGTAATAACCAATTTAATCTATTTTATCAATGGAAACCTTAAACGTTTTATTTTTATAGTCCATTTCATTATAATATAACTAAAATAGGTAACGTCTGACAAACAATATACTAGTTATGCTTCTAAACGTATCGTCGTTCGGTTACGATTTAAAGATATGGTTCTATTTGCTATTGATTCCTCGTATTGCCATCTAACTTATAACCCAGGTTTCATTTCTGGCGAAAAGAAAAAAGTAAAACATGTCAGTAGTTTGCAATGGTCTTTATATTCGCGTCAAAATTAAATTAAATCATAAATCCGTCAAAAAAATAAAATACTTGCTCGAAATGCCATTTTTTCAAACGAGCCTTGAGCTGCCTATCGGGGCTCCAGAAATAGCTGCAGGTAGTTTATTATAAGCTTTCGGGCCCATAACATGAGTCGTCTTGGAAGATTTGGGGAGTTTTCTCGGGCCCGTCGATGAACGACCCCTGCTTCTGGTGCAATATGAATGACGGCTGCCTATATTTAGGTAAAGGTCCAGGTTCATCCTCACGTACAGTGCGACCTGATATAAGTGTAGTAGGTAACGTAACTTAGGTAACTTAAGTGGCAATGGGCAGGGCACATTGCTCGCAGAACAGATGGCCGCTGGGGCCAACTTCTGGAATGGCGACCAAGTACCGGAAGACGTAGCATTGGAAAGCCTACTACATGTTGGGCCGATGACCTAGTAAGGGTTTCAGGAATCCGAAGGATGCGAGACGCACAGGACCGTTCATTGTGGCGACATTTGGGGGAGGCCTATGTCCAACAGTAGACGTCTTTCGGCTGAAATGATGATGATGATGATGAGGTAACGTGAGTATGTCTAGTCTAATAAAATGGGGTCTAGCGGACATGTCTTGCGATATCCCAACGATGGCCCGCACGGTACGCTTCTGCATTCGGAAGGCGCGCGGCCAATCGGCAGCACGTCCCCATAGCTCAGCGCCGTATTGGAGTAACAAGTGAAATAACAGCCCCCCTAGCCAAGTTACAATTGTTTCGTTCGCGCCGAACGCCTCGAGTAGGCCACGCCTCCGATTCCTTTGTTCTGACGTCATCTCAACGGTCAGTCACGTGGTCAGAACAAAGGAATCGGAGGCGTGGCCTACTCGAGGCGTTCGGCGCGAAGGATACGGTTGTAACTTGGCTAGGGGGGCAGAACCGCACATCACGTTCGTTTAAGACGCACGATATTCTGCCAAGAGCAAAACATGCAATACCCAATTTACCACACACTTTACTAATCTAACCTTCCCATTAGAGGCACCCGTCAATTTTAAACCCAAGAATGTTATCCTCTTCACCTGAACTAGAGTCACTCCACCCGCAAATACCGCCAGTGGTCGTGAAGACCACCCTGACAGAACGAAGTGAATAAAGTGAGTCTTTTTCAGATTCAGAGAAAGATCATTTCCTTGGAACCATAACGCCAATTGATTCGCGCCATCATTCAACTTTTGCTCTAACTGCTTCACTGATTCAGCTGTTACCAATACTGCAACATCAGCAGCGTACATGAGTACTTCTGCGTCAGCGACAGCATCAGACAAGTCATTCAGCAGTAGCGAAAAGAGTATGTTGGACACGGAGGACCCCTAAGCCACTCCCATCTCCGATTTCAGAGGCTTGGACTTCACCTTTCCTTGGCCACCTACCACAATTTGAGTCCTGTCCTGCAGCAAGTCACTAAAGCATGCGATGAACCCACCACTATGTAATGCTGTAGTTTTACAGCTATCACGGCGCGGTCTGCAATATCGAATGCTTTGGACAGGTCGCAGCATAGGACTGCTCTCTTGCCTCTTTTGCTCAAGCGCAGGCATGACTCGATGTACGAGTTCAGATGCTAAATTGCACGCATGCATTTTAACTCGGCAATAGAGGCCGAAAGGAAATTTTTGCTTTGGATTTACCTTAGTATGCTAATATATCAAAAAAAATATTTTTTAAGTAACTTAATCATTTTACTACTAATCATCTTTCGGCCCTTGTACTGTTTTATTTGGGGTCAGTGCAACACGTATTTTCTTTCATTCTGTTGTGTCACATGTTACGCTATGGGAGTGGGTAACGGGTTCTTTCATATCACTTCTTATGCAACCCATCCATATTTTCTTTGGCCTTCCTTTCTCTCTCCATCCATCCATATGTATTTATACTCATAACTCTATTAGTATAATGTGTTTTATCTCTCTACTTCACGTGGCCATACCAAGATAATATCTGCACTCGAAGTTGTAGACGATTACGTTTACCTGGGACAGACAATCCAGTTGGGTAGGTCGAACTTTGAGAAAGAGGTCAATCGTCGAATCCGACTCGGCTGGGCAGCGTTCGGGAAGCTGCGCGGTATCTTCTCGTCCAACATACCACAGTGTCTCAAGACGAAAGTCTATGACCAGTGCGTGTTGCCAGTGATGACATATGGCTCTGAAACATGGTCGCTTACAATGGGCCTCAACAGAAGGCTTACAGTCACCCAAAGAACAATGGAAAGGGCTATGCTCGGAGTTTCCTTGCGTGATCGCATAAAGAATGAAGATATCCGCAGGAGAACCAAGGTCGCCGACATAGCCCGAAGAATAGCCAAACTTAAGTGGCAGTGGGCAGGGCACATTGCTCGTAGAACAGATGGCCGATGGGGCCGAAAGGTTCTAGAGTGGCGACCGCGCACCGGAAGACGCAGCGTTGGAAGGCCTCCCACAAGGTGGACCGACGACCTGGTGAGGGTCGCGGGAGTGCGGTGGATGCGAGAAGCACAGGATCGGTCATTGTGGCGACGCTTGGGGGAGGCCTATGTCCAACAGTGGACGTCTTTCGGCTGAAATGATGATGATGATGATGACCAAGATAAACGATTCCCTTCAATTTTTAGTCACTGGCATTAGAGAATGGTCATTGCTTCACTAATTTTAATGAAAAATATGTTTTCATAACGAGTTTTTATCGAGCAGTATAGAACTGATCAAGACCGTTTCAGAGAGCTCAAACACAATAGGGTTATCTTGTAGAGCTCAGTAGTTCTTGTATTCATAATCCGACTCCATCATCAGATCAGGAAGTCTACTTATTCAACGAAAAACAAAGTACCGGCCGAAATTTCACAGGAAGCTCAATAGTACTATACACCACTATTTTTAATTTGTACAAGGACAAAACTTTTTAGTGCAAAATGACAACAGAGAAAACTATTATAAAACACCGACTTCCGAAATTAAAGTTATTTTGCACTTTTTAGTGGTTTTTTTACACATTGAAGTTGGTTTTTTTTTAAGTTTTTACATCTTGTGTCTATTAGATATTCTGTCATATTTTGTAGTTTTAACTAATACATCCATCATATAATGGTTTTAAAGTTCATCCCATATATGGTTAAATAATCGGTCAGGCGAACTAATTGGATACCATCGAGTTCTAGCATACCATAAATGAGTAGGATGAACTAATTGGATACCATCGAGTACTAGCATACCATAAATGAGTAGGACGAACCTTTGGATACCATCGCGTACTAGCATACCATAAATGAGTAGGACGAACCATTTGGATACCATCGAGTACTAGCATAACATAAATGAGTAGAAGTACATTTTAATATTTATAGCAAGCATTTGTATAGCAGGGATGGCGACAATGCTAAGTGGTGTTTTAATTATCTAAAAAGAGGTTATGAGTACGTACTTAAAAAAAAATAAAGTACAGTACATCTGTTGAAGGAGCTTGTGATTCAGTTTTTACAGTCGCTTGAGCAGGTCTAAGATTAGGCAATGCTTGTCTGACCTCAGGGTAGCTCACAGTAGTACAGGAAATTCGCCAAATTTGAAATCTAATTTTTTTTAGTTGTATAATTACATTAAAGTTTTATAAATAATAAAATCATTTATTTGTAATTATAAACTCCTATACATTTGCGCTTAATTTAGTAACAGTCTGGTTATAGCTTTATTTAAAGATTATTCTTTTTCCAAAATCAACAAAAAATAATCTAGTTATATAAATATGGAATACTGCTGATCTATACGAAGAAATTTTGGTCTAATCTAAAAAGTATTTATTAAGCAGCGCTACCATGTACATGCAAAAAAGTTGGTCGACGGAGGTTATTGGAGGTGTGGCTTAATATTTGGAGGTTTTTAGAGGCGTGGCTTAGTATTTTAACTGGTGGGTTGGCCTCCGATCGCTCGGCAGTACTAGGACCTCATAAGTGTTAGAGGCTCTCTGGTAGTTATGTCATAGGAAAAGTAGGTGTCAATGAGTCAATTCGACTCAAATTCCAAAGAATATGTAATCTTGATAGCGTATTTACGGAAGCCCAGATTAGTAACGACAATATTATTGTCGTTAAAGGTATACGAAAGGAAGAGTTCATCAGCATAATTATAAATATGAATGCAAGCTCTTTTTTTATACATAAAATAGTACATGACTGCGATCCAGCCTGATGGTAAGCAGTGGTGCAATCGTTGATGTTGAAGCACACTAGGTTATTCAGGGCCTATTCAAATCACTTACCCTTGAAAACACTTAAGTTTTAATGGGACGGGAAGACTGCAGCAGGCAAATTATTCCAGTCCTTCTATATCGGTATAAACGACGAGGCTAGCTTCGTAATATAATTCGTAATATTTCCTAAGAGTTCGGTAGAATGTTTTACTTTATTGTACTTAACCTCTCACCTGTCGAATATTGTTGTGAGTATGACGTATTGGTTCGCCACAAGTACACAAACATATATTGATTCCGCTCACTCCTAGATAAAATGTATTCTATCTATCACCCTCCTCCAAAGGGTGCCTGGTGTCATTGATGAAATATAACCGGTAATTTCGTCATATTATGGACAAGCACATTAGCTTAGCGGTTAGAGCATCGTGCTAATAACGCGAGGGTCGGGGGTTCGATTCCCTCATGTGCTATATTTTTTTCACCCTTTTTGCGATTTTGTGTTTTTTATCTCACTATTTAATCCTATAAAACCATTGTTCTTGGGTTATCCATATCAAATAATGTGCTACTTTTTCATGTATTTCACTCCTTTATTGAAAATAATCACAACACGTTATTAACAACTCTGGTGCTTTATATTCTGGTGCTTGTACTTTGTACTTCAATTATAACTACACTACATAATGCTACTACTATGCTACGGCGTAGCACTTATCACTACTGCTACGAAGACGGTCTCGTAGCACATTCATTGTAAGAAACAATAAAACCAGCTAGTGCGTGTCGGGCCACGCGCGGTGTTGGGTTTCGTAATAGCCTATTACAACATGTGGACTTAAATAAAAGTGAGCTTTAGATGAAGAATATATTTCTAATTACTAATATTATACTATATTACTAAGATTTTATGAATATATTACTTGAATTATCGGGTAAACGGCCAAACTGTCTTAGCATAGTCAACTTACCTTTTAGATTGAATGTATTATTTTTATGTATGTTCACCGATTTCTCGGTCGGATTGTGGACCGAATTTGAACTATTTTTTTCTACTACGTTCGGGCCTCATTCGAAGAAACAGCTGTCAATGTCTTCAATCACCATTAAATCTACGTCTACAATACTCCTTTGCAAATAGAATCCTGCAAACTACCGAATATATAAATACTTACTTTCGAATATCGTAATTAGAGACACAACAGAAAGACAATGAGAAAGCGAATGCGGCGTGTGTCCGATTCCACAATACAACAAACTACTAGTTGTAAGAAGTAATTTGCAGGATTCCACGTCGTATGAAAGTATTGTCTATTTTTTTGCTTTTATGCTTTGAACAGAAAAACGTACCTACTATTCCCTAGAAATCTACATTAAAGCGAAAACAGCTGCGAGTAAAATGTAGATAGGAATTAAATGAAATAACATAAAAAAAACAGAGGTTACAGAATAGTTAAGAAAAGTAAAACATCCAAAACTGAACAAGTATTCATAATAATGTAAAAATAATACATTTGAACACAACACAACTATTGAACTTGTTGATTAACAATTTTCTGATTAGAATTCAGTTCACGTTGACAACAAAGTGCTCAACATTTAAGCTGTTCTTTTTTTAACTTTATCCATGGAATAGTAATCAATCCTATAATTTTTACCATACCTAAACTGACAACTTTGTTCCATGAATAAATTATACTCGTAACTGACTCAGGACAACCAGCCTATCATAGCAATAACCAACCCGGTTAATCTCACAGCATTATAAGTCCGTTTTTAAGGGACTGTCAAAAATTATTTAAAACTAAACTCTTTTTCGTAGAGTTTTTAGACTGACATCGACGTTCAGGACGCGAGAGTATATATACAACTCGGCGTAACGAAACCATAGCGCGCTTTTAAATCGATGAGGGCCATCTATCGAGGTCGTTGGTACTATTTTCTTGCGCTGGCTGAATGCAAGTGTAAAAAACAACAAAAAGAAAATTTGATAAACAAATTTTACCTATTTATTAAATTTTATTTTTTATTTTAAATAATATGATTTTGTTTCTGAAAATATAGTTTTTAAATCATCCAAAACAATTTGCTCAACAAATAGCAGCTGCCAACATAAACAACCCAACGTGGAACACTTCGTAATGCGCCGGCGTGAAGTGCAACATAAAGTTAGTTATGAAAAGTTAGGGTAGTTTCGGATACAATACTAGGAGAACATGAAGCATTACAGCAAAGAGAAAGATTTTTATCAATATCAATAAGAGTACAATTTGCTACAACTGTGAATGAGAGTTAGCTTTATATGAATAGTTATAGGGTCCACATTGACTCGCTCTTTAATGGTATTTTAAGCATTGTCTTTCCGTAACATGAAAATACGGATTCCTCGATTTTATTTGTGCTATTTTAACTTGTTTCGCAAAACTGATAAATTTTGAAATCAATATTAAATGAATGCTTTTTTTGTATCTAAAAAATACTTACCTACTGAAACTTAAAAAGTTATTTCTAATGGCAATAATTTAAAACGATGCGTGATTCATTAGTTTCAATACGTGAGGTAAACAGAAGCTAAATGTAAACATGTCCACGTGGAACGTTTTGTAATGCGCCGGCGCGAAGTTTGAATTGAAGTTAGTCATAAACAAAAACCAAGTAGTAGCTTGGTTTCGTAACTAGGAGATTATGAAAAGTCATACAAAGATTTTTTTAAATAGCTATAATTGTTTTATTATCACAGCTCGCAAGCTCAAGCAAAGTTGACGATTATCTCACCTGAAGGAAAGCGATGATGACGACCGATGATTGAACACACTTGCCTAGAAGTAACTTAATTTAGATTGAAATGGATGGTTATAGTTGGTGTTTTTGTATCTTTAATATTTTATTAAATGTAGTTTACATGTTTTTCTGTAAAGAAGTGTCCAGAATCAATAACTTCTTCGAGTAATTGATTCTAAAAAGATTTTTATTTTACACGCTTTAGTTGCAGTACCATATTTAAAAATTAAAGACTGACAAACTTGAAAGTCATCGCGTATATGAATAAAGAAAGCCACTTGTTACGACAGTTCTGCTGTAATCCTATGAGGAGTTCCGTTTCATATCTTCAAAGTTCATCACCCGATCATAACAATCGAAATCAATCTACAATTATCAGAGAAATCGGTTTTTTTCATCGAGTTTAAACACCATATTAAATATTAAAGTGCCATATTTTTTTGAAGACGGTAAAAAATGGGGCTCTATCCGTATTTGTTACTATCACAATTGTATGGTCAACAGTAAAAAAATAACGAAATCCCATTTTTGAATATAGAACTCTTCAAAATACTCTTATGATTTTTGGACTCCTAGTATTCCTGTCCCTACTGCAACTGCCTTCACATCTTACGCATGCGCAATTCGGGGTAGTTCACGATGGTCCACGTACAACGACAAACTCTTCCAAAATATTCTTCTTATTTTTGAGATCCTAGTATTGACGTGCCTAACTTAGCTGGCTTCACAATTTTACGCATGCGCAAATTGGAGTTGTCCACGTGGACTCATACAACGTAAAAGTTTTTAAAAAACCTCTACTTACTTTTTGGGCTACTGATATTGATATTTTTCTGCAGTGCGCTATGCTATTTATATCAAATGGATTTCATCGGATTATGATCGCTGAGAATAAGAACATTAAAAAACAGCCAATAATAGAACTCTGTATATTTTTCAATTAAAAACACAGTGGAAAAAATAAATATTATTAATCATTTAGTGTTTTTCGCTTAGACTAAGTAAAAATAAAAGCCGTATTAGTATCCCTTGCCCTATTGAAGGACTAATTATATATATTTATACAGCTGTTAGACATGAGCCGTTATAGGTAGTCTATCCATACCATTTCATTGGGTTTCCAACTTAAAATACTTAATGTATCTTCAAGTTTTACTATTTTTTTAATTTAAAAAGTAATAAGTTAACAACTGGTATTAAGAGACGCTATTGTAAATAATGAATCTCAAATCAGGTATAATGTACGGTATGATAACGTGAACACATGTTGAAAAAAAAAAGTTTTATTCATACTATCTCGTCCATCCACTCAGTTACTACCTCAAACAACGATCTCACACCAGCAACTTGTCAAACTTTCTCGAACTTCATACCTAAAACTCCAAAACTGCTCAACGTTCGACCAGCTACCAGGTTAGCAAAAACCAAAGGAAGAGAATATTTTCAAAAGCATATTTTTTCAACAGAACTTGAATCACAAACATTGACAGTCTTTACATAATTTAAAGAAGTTAATGTTATTTATATTACCGTGATAACAACTACGCGTGCCCCTTCCCGATTACCTATTTATTAAAATGTTAGAAGTTGGCTGAGTACATAAATTAATAAAGCCTTTGGGTATAGATTCTATATTTATTGATATAAAATTATTAACTTATTGTCATAACCTAGGTACAGAAAAATGCATGTAAGACCGTACGGCAGTTTTCAAACACGCGTAATATGTCCGAAACCTATACATATGAAATACTAACTTTTACCAGCGGCTTCGCCCTATGTGATAATGACTTATCACCTACGAAATGATAATACGGGTGGGGAAATCATCAAACGATTCCTTCCGCGAGAATCAGACTTTTACTGACTAAAACTCACCTGTGTTCCTATAGTCGCCTTTTGCGTTTCAGCATCACGTTCATTTTCGAAAAATCCTGCAACCGTGACTGCTGGGGGTGTCACTTCCTTTTACATGACCGTTGTGTTTTCAGTATCAATTTTAAGACCCACTCTATTGGAAGCTCCACTAAGCTCCTCAAGCGTAGTACCAATATCCTTCATAGTTTCAGCCACATTATTTTGTTTATCTTCGGCACACAATAGGTGAGCGATGACTTTTGAGAACAAACAGATGCAATTGAATGCCAGTTTACGTGGAGCTGCTTACACGACCTTCAAAATTTAGTTACTGGGTAACACGGTATATTCCGCTTTGTCACCCATCCAATAAAATCAAACTATAAAAAATAATAAAACTCCATGAAAAATGAGAAGAAGAGAAGCTTCGTACGGGAGCTACAAATCCTGCATGGTGCTACTATCCTTCTTCATGATTATCAAAAATAGGCAAACAGACAGACTGGTGGAAGATTTTAATTTACGCTGTGTAAGGAAGCAGGTTGGTGGAAGCAG
The DNA here is from genome assembly GCA_961205895.1 of Mythimna pallens. Classification (NCBI taxonomy): domain Eukaryota; kingdom Metazoa; phylum Arthropoda; class Insecta; order Lepidoptera; family Noctuidae; genus Mythimna; species Mythimna pallens. The sequence continues at coordinate 8,214,124 of OY540824.1, forward strand.
GTTATGTGCTATAAATGTTTATGAGTTTTGTTATGACCTGGTACCAAGCGTCTAAGATGCTCCTTCGGCATATTATAAAAACTAAACTGCACAGAACGACTCCTTTCACGATACGGTTCATGTCTTTATTTGATTTATTTAGGTTCACCCACAGCACATATTTATAATCTACAAATCTATGGTAAGAAAACCAATTTATGTTACAAAAAGAAAAATAAAACAAAGTAAGAATGGACTCGACCACGTTTCGTTACGTGCCAATTTTTTAATTATTATTAGGTAAATATCCCAACACACAACGCTGCGGGGATCCGATGGATGCGAGACGCACATGACCGTTCATTGTGGCGACTCTTATGGAGGCCTATGTCCAACAGTAGACATCTTTCGGCTGAAATGATGATGATGATTATGAAAACGCATGCGGTCAGGACACATACGGATTAATTAAAATAATATTGATATGAAGCATGGATAAGGAAAATTTTATTTATTTTTGTTGAAATCTTACTCAAATAAGAAGTAGTTTTTTTAAGGTTGGAAATCATCCTATGACTTCTCCCGCTCTAGGGCGGAGCGAGAGGGCATGTCAGATACTACACGCCGTCGACAACTCAGACTCGGCCGGACGGCAAGCTACCATTTCCTTGTCGTGGCTTGGAATCAGTGTCGGGATCCCGGCGGCTGGGGCGTGAGTGTCGTTCGCTCACGCGTGCGGCCGTCTCCTTCGGTAGCATTGCAGCTTTGCAGAAGGAGGGGACTGCCTGACATGCCTTCTCGCTCCGTGGAGAGGTTGCTGCCGTCGATCGCTCCCATCCGCACGGCGGTGCTCCGCTCACGCGGGCCACACCTCTGTTATGTCCTCCGGGTGCTCCTCACAATGGTGACACCCGGGCGTTTGAACCGCGCGGATCAGGTGCTTCCTGCACCTGATTCACGCGGATCAAACGCCCTCCTGAACTAACCGTGTCCGGTGAATCATATTTTATCATAATCAAGCGCAATCTAATTTATTGTATACGGGATTCAAATGTAGTGTTATTATGCTCTGTAAATTCTTTTAGTGGCCGCAAAAAGTCGCAACATTAATTTTGTCATGCACTTACACACACATACTGCTGGCGCAGCGTACAAGCTACGGAAGCTAATCTACATCTACAGTAATAATACTCGTAGGTAAAACCTATGAAATTTCTGTTTTTTAAAACGGGTTGCTTTGAAGTGTTTTAAGTACAACGATATTATAGAAAATACAAAACACAAAGAAAGCAATAAATAGGCACACAACTATATTTTCTGCTTCTGTTTTTTTATTTTTTTTTTTTGTTTCGTCTTACCTAATATTATGTTTGTATGTTTGTGCCTTGTGCTGTACCAAATAAATTCCTTTTTCTTTTTCTTTCTTCTTCTTCTTCTAATTTTAAAAAAGGATAATGTAGCTTTAATATAAAATTTCGTTAAACTTATAATTCCAAGTTAATTCAAATACACACTTCTAAGCAACCCGTTTTAAGAAATGGCAATTTCATAGGTAAAGACCTATTCTTAGTGTGTTTGTGTGAGGTAATCTCTTAAAGTACTAGTCCGATTGCGAAAATTTTTTCACTGATAGAAAGCTGCTTTATTCCTGAGTGACATAGGGCTAGGTATATTTTTTGTATGTGGGCGAAACCGCAGGCAAACGTTAGTGTACTATAATTGTAATTGTAATATAATCTTTAGTTTACTATTGACTCTTCAATATTATTGAAACATTTCTATTGTTCCAGATAGCCGATCAGCTGAGCCATTTTGCCACTCGTGCCACTCAATGGACCGTCGATATACTCAAAACATCGAAAAATTGGGTAAGACTTAGAATTATATTTAAAATTAATAATGTGCCGCTAGCTTATTTCGACGAGTGTTTGGAAGCTCCGGAAATAATTATTAGTTTAATATTTTTATCATGTCTGAGAGAGAATAAATGATACACACAGTGAATGTGGCATGAGCATAGCATAATCAGCCTTATAATGTTCCCACTGCTGGGACTCAGGCCTCCTCTTTAAGAGAAGGATTGGGCCGTAATCCACCACGCGGGCCCAGTGTGAGGTGCATGTCTTCGTATTTTTGGTTCTAGGACATGCCGGTTTCCTCACGATGTTTTACTTCAACGTTTTGAGACTAGTGGTGATGATATAAATTACACAAAGTAATGAATCTAGCTGGGTTTGAACCCGCGAACTATGGCTCGTAAGTCGGGGCCGTTACCATTCGGCCACCACTGCTCCTGCTCTGCTGTAAACGTGGGTTTAGTGAGAATGATAAGTATAGATGAAGTCAGAATAGCTGTAAATTGAATGAAGAATGGTAAGTCAATTGGTCCAGATGGCATACTAGTTGAAAAGTGGAAGTGACTGCAAGTGGATGGATAGACGTGGTTAGCTTTGTTCTTCTATAAGTTATTGCGGGAAGAAGCCATACCTGATGATTGGTGCAACAATTCCTTGGTGCCCATCTTTAAAAACAGGGGTGATGTGCTTGAGTGCAACAATTATACAGGAATTAATGTTGAATACTATGAAAACCTGGAAACAACTTATTGAGGGTAAGAACAGAGAGTGAAATTTCACAGAACAAATTTGGTTTTATACCTGCTCTGAAAAGTTTGCTTGGAAATTATGTGCAGTTGATCCAAAGATCAGTGAATGCAGTACCCAAGACCGGCCTGCAGTGGGCAACACTGGCAGTTTCAATAAGGCTGTTGGCTTACATCAATGGTCGGCTGTCAGCCCTTACCTCTTCCCTTCTTGCACCGGATTCGTGCGGAAGAACCGCCCGGGTGTCACCATTGTGTGGACCGCCCGGAGGACACGGTGGAGCATATGGTAGAGGTGTGCCTCGCTTGGGCAGAGCACTGCCGTGTCCTCGGGGGGGGGGGGGGGGATCGGTGGCAACGATCTCTCGTGCCGGACCTTAGTACAGGCCATGGTCCGGAGCGAGGAGGAATGGCCGGCGGTCGCCCCTTGCTAGCATTGCGCTAGCAAAGGAGGCGGCCGCACGCGGGAGTGAACGGCTCTCACGCCCCAGCCACCGGGATTCCAATCCCTATTTCCAGCCACCGTAGGCCTTGCGGACGACGAGCAATGAGTAGCTAGCTGTCTGACCGATCCCAAGTTGTCCACGGCGCGTAGTATTCCACGCGTGCCTCAAGAAGATGCTAGACATACCGTAGGGGCCCAGCATGGTCGAAGCCTACTGGATCAAAGGGTTCGCTTTTGAAAGAAAAACCCGAAGGCTTAGAATGCAAGGTCTGAGACGCCCTTCCACTCCACCCAAAGGCGGGAGAAGTCATTGGATGATTTCCCACCTAAAAAGGAAAAACCTTTTCCTGATGATAATGGATGCTCTGACGTCGAACATCCAGGAAGAGGCTCCCTGATGTATACTGCTTGCCGATGATATTGTGCTGGTTGCTGCAAGTAGCTTAGAGGTCCAGAGCAGATTAGAAAAATGGTGGCAAAAACTGGAGAGTGTTGGCCTAAAATTGAGGAGAATGAAAACCGAATACTTGTTCTGCCGAAGGTCTCTCCGGTCCTGTGCTCTTAGCTCTCGCTGGAACGCTCATACCGATCTGCTCCAACTTTCGGTACCTTGGCTCACTTAACCAAGAGATGGCGAGTTAGATCGAGACGTAACACATTGGATCAGTTCAAGATAGTTAACTGGAACAACTTGTAACCCACGGATGCTCCTCAAGTTGAAGGGTAAAATGTAAAAGTCCGTGATAAGACTGGTTATACTGTATGGATTAGAATGTTGGGCTATGAAAAAAACGGATGAAAAAATATTGCATGTAGCGGAGATGAGATTTTCAGATGGATGTGTGGTGTGACGAGAACAGATAAAGTGAGAAATAGGTATATTACAGGAAGTTTGAAAGTGGCGCCATTGGCTGAAAAGTTAAAGGTATCCTTTGTCTTGGCATGGTCATGTAAACAGGAGGGATAAAACGCATGTTACTAAAACAGTTACAAGTGGATAAGTAGAGAGGGAGAGGGAGGCCAAAGAAAAGATGGATGGATTGTGTGAAGAGTGACATGAAAGAAAAGGAAGTTTGTGATAGCATGACGGGTGACAGGACAGAATGGAAGAAAGAAGGTGATCTATATTGTTTTTATTTTAATGAAATATCACTTATGTCATTTGGTGATAACGTAGCATTCTATTATCCAATAGAAAGCTACAGAAAAAAAAATTAAAGTCGGATTAGTACAATATATATATATATATATATATATATATATTGTAACTGAACTTATCTTACGTTTTCTAGTTATGCGAGCCTTTGCGGTTCGGACTTGGACTCAAAGAGCTGTGCAGTAAGATGACCTGCATACGATTTCTCAACGAAAAGAAAAACCTTCACGAGGAAATGAAAGAAGTAAGTACTTTATATGTAACTCGTACTCTATATAGGTACATCAAATCAATCTAATCAAGCACGATCTTTATCTGGGATTACCTACACCACATTCATCGAGTTACGTCATCAAAGGCGCTTATAGAGTGTAAAATGCCTCCCGTTAAACCTCCTTCAATATTTATGACCCTGGTACGGTTGAATTATGCTGCTAATTAGGGAGATGATAAATTAAACGTTATGAATACAAATAAATAGTTGAGCTTATTGATTTCCAATCAATTTATGTGATGTCATAATACGCCACAAGGTTAACCGTAGCTTTCGTGCTCATTATGGTATCCTAGTACAAAAAAAGCAAAGCATTTTTAAAAACAAGGTATGTTATTTTGGTACAGTAACTATAACTCTCTCCTACATTGATTTAAAATCAAAATAACTTTTCCCACACATTCTCAAGTAAGTAATGAGTTTACTTTTAAACAGTTTTACAAACTTCTGTCGTCACTTCTATATATTATTAGAGAAGTTACGGCACGGTTGTTCGGCTTCCCGTATGGAACTAATATGTGTATCGCCTCGTGATAGTTAGTTCATCAGGGTTTGAGTGTTTTGTCTATGAATTTTCAAGTTTTTGAAAGCACCTACGGTACAAGATTAATTCTTAATGTAGTGCAACGTTAATAAATAAGAAGTTAGGTATTCAGAGTTTTCTGTGTATTATTTGACTCGCCACGTGGTATTCTATCCACGTGAGGGAGTGCCTTTACGTATTGCGCTTGCGTGAGAAATACTACGAACAGCAAAAATACTATAACAACTACCAGGATTCCATAAAGTATTGGAGCTCTAGATGCGTAATTAATATATTTAATTTTAGAGCTAAATTATATGAAAGTTGCGTATATAAAACAATACCCTTATTCCCGTTCAGTTACAATATACAATACCTTTATGTAAATAAGTTTAAAATCTTAAGTCCTACGCATTTCCAGGGCGCTAAGTTTGTTTTCGATGCTTCAAAATAATCATTAAACTGGGTTAAATAAATACTTACGGCGTTTTCTCACAAATTGTGTAAAGCTTTCTTAGAAAATACTACGCAAGGAAAATACTATATTCAGTACTAGGGGTCTATAATTCACTAGAGTTGATTTAAAATAAATATTCTATGCCATTTCATGTCAATTGGGTCATGCCTTATTCGTTAATAACAGTTGTTGTAAAAATTAAAAAAAAAACCTGACAGTACTGAAACTGACTAAATTACAATAATTTTACATGGTTTCCAAAGTATTGTAATTCAGTAAAATTACAATACTTTGGATTAAGTTTAAATTTACCTTGTTGACAAGTAACATGTAATACTAAAATTAATACTGATTTTTAGCAAGGATTTGACTCTTCCCGCTCTAGGTGGACCAAGAACGATTGTCAGACTTTTACTCATTACAACCCACCTGATTTCTTTAAGTGGTTGCGTTCCAAGGCTGTTGTAACTCTTTCTAGCAATCCTGTAGCCCTGGCTCTGGAATACGACTCGCCGTCCACCCAGGCCCGGTCCTATAAGATGGTGAGCTAATCAAGGTTGATCTTAACCATAGCAGACCCTTAAACATTACGCAAGACACATCTATATATATAAAAGAAAGTCGTGTTAGTTACACTGTTTATAACTCAAGAACGGCTGAACCGATTTGGCTGAAAATTGGTGGGGAGGTAGCTTAGAACCAGGAGACGGACATAGGGCATACTTTTTAACGAGTAGGGTAGAGTAGGGTAGAGTAGGGTAGAGTAGGGTAGAGTAGGGTAGAGTAGGGTAGAGTAGGGTAGAGTAGGGTAGAGTAGGGTAGAGTAGGGTAATTTTTTTTTTTACTAAATCCCGCTTTTGGGCAGAACAACGTCTGGCGGGACCGCTAGTCCCAAATAAAGGAGACTGGTACCTGTTTTCTGCAATGGAAACTCGTGATCCTAAAACGCAAAGAGCAGAAGGCTGAAGGATTGTGGTTTTAATTTGGGCACCAACTTCATGATATTTTAACTAATGTTTTAGATGACATTAGGTTAAGTAGTGTATGAGCTGCACGTAGTTATTAATTAATACATTCGTATGACACTATTATAGTTATATATATATTAGGTGTAATGTTACGTTACTCGTACGTATTTTGCTTCGCTGTACACATTTTTTCCAACTCTAATTAACCCTCGATGCCTCTTCTTCAGATATTTGATAGTTTCAGTAGTCATTGTAGGTGTAAAATGTACTATTAGGCATTTGCTGGTATTTCGCGAATGTTATAATCTACATATATTGTTATATCCTGCAAACCAATAAACCAGGCTATCGTAGAATTCAGAGAATGTCCGGAAGTTACAAAAAAAAATAAAATCATATGTTTCATCACTGTCCCACTTGCAGACGTCCTGTACCTATAAATACTGGTTCTATGCAGTTCGCGGCAGTGTAAAGCCGGGAGCCAACGTGACTCTTTGGTTGGTCCCCAGTTTACACTTAGAAACTGGATTTGCTTTAAAGTGGAGCCAAAGCTTGTAACCTGCTGGCTTGTCTGTCACCCGTGTGAAATTAAAAAAAAATATTCCAAGGGAAGAAAATTATTCCTGGGATAAAAAATTTCATGTTCTGTTTTCCAAGACATTGTCTACGCGTGCACCAATTTTTACATGAACCCTTTCAACCGTCAAGACCTGAAGATGTAATAGATAGACAAAGTTTCGGATTTATAATTTAGCATGTATTCTGATTCCCTTTCAATCAACAATAATTATCCTCTATATTGTTTGTCTAAGCACAAAACTTGAGAATGACAAGTAATTTGGATGACTTTTTTATTTCTTATTATAGAAAAGTTTTTATGAACATAAAATTTAAAATAAAATTGCACGGAATACTGTAAAACACACTTCCACCACTTCTCTCATGATGCGACGTAAAGAGTAATATTGTTCGTCAAATAAAATCAACAACTCCACAAAGCTTTGAAATCAACGATAACAAGTTTCCAGACAAAGTAGCTCCAAATTATATTATTTAACTCGGTAAAACATAAAAGGCCTGTTTTGACATTTAAAAATACCCTAGCATGTAACTTTGAACGAATCTGTAAGAAACAATAAAATAAAAATTAATTACAGTGTTTTAAAAAATTTCACACATTTTTTGGCGCATCGAATAATATGATGCAATATATTGTGAATATTCTTTTTGCGTATTCGTTTTGACAGATGTCAAAATGGGTATTATATTTTTTGACAACTTTAATAAAGGGAAACGCTATAGTTATTGGCCCCCATACAGTTATTGGCCATTTTAACTTTGACGGCCTAAATTAAGCAATAAGCTACTATAATAGTATATTTGAAACTGCATTAATGGCAACACTTTCATCCTCTCTCAAATAGTTTCAACAAAATTCCGCTAGGTGAACTGGTTCTTTTTCGTCGTGCGATATTTTGCCGGGAGGTACAACGTAAGTAATATGCTAAAAAAAAAATTAAGACTGCTACTTTTTTTAATGAAATATTTTATAAAGTATATGTACTGGTGCCGTTATTTATATTCTATAAAATAGTGTCTTGTTAAGCCTTATAAACAGATTTAGGGCGTAAAACAACCTATTTTCATCATAACCTCAAAATTTTGTAGTGGCCAATAACTGTCACAATTATTTGAATAACTTATAGTTATTGGCCTCCTATGCCAATTGCTAAAATTAAAAATAAATAAATAAATAGCATTGTTAAGGAATAAAACGTCTTCTCTTATAATAATAAGCATCATATTCCATTACTACAATTTTCAAATCATTTTGACCAGTTAATGGCCTAGGCCAATAACTGTGTTATCCGTAAAGCTAACTTGTAGAAAAAGTAGGCCAATTACTATATACTATTTCTTTTTTAATTTTGAATAAACTAGTGTAAAATTATTTTCTCCTTTTATATCAGGTTCTTAAAGAAAAAATAATGCCGAAGATACCCCAATACACAAAAGAGGCCCTTGACGAGGCTTTAGAAAAAATCAATACTAAAACTATGTCTTTGCGAGTAGTCGCAAAAAAAAATAATATACCTAGAGGTACTTTACAGTTTAAACTAAAAAATCCTACTTCAAAATCTCAATTTGGACCAACACCGTATTTAACATTTAAAGAAGAAAATGCTATCACAGATTGGTTGATTAAAATGGCCCGCAAAGGCTTTCCTAGAAAGTCAGATGACGTTCTCGATACAGTTCAAAAATTTTTGACTGATAATCCACGCGTTACTCCTTTTGTCAATAATCGACCTGGTCAGGGATGGCTAAAAGTTTTCTTAAAACGTCACCCTAGTTTAGTCAAAAGAACCAGCGAGGGAGTAACTAAAGCCAGCGCCTGCGTGTCTGAAGCTGACATAAAGAAATGGTTTCTTGAAATAAGAAACTACTTCACGAGTGAAAACCTGTTAGATGCAATTCAAGATCCAAAACGTGTTTTCAACGCTGACGAGACAGGATTTCAGCTCTGTCCATCTACTGGTCGCGTGCTTGCTGCTAAAGGAGACAGAAATGTTTATTCAGTGGAGCTAGGGAACTCCAAGGAAAATGTAACAGTATTATTTACATTTTCTGCTGACGGCACGACTTGTCCTCCACTAATTGTGTTTCCCTATAAACGACTCCCTGAAAAACTCGCTTCCTCAGTCCCACCTAAATGGGGTATAGGACGGAGCGATACGGGATGGATGACGGCGGATGTTTTTAACCAGTTTATTACAGAAATATTTGCTCCATACCTCACTGAAAACAACATCAAAAAACCGTTTATCCTATTTATAGATGGTCATAAAAGCCATATCACTTTACAGCTTAGTCTGACTTGTAAAGAGCTAGGGATTGAACTGATTGCTCTTTACCCCAACACAACCCGTATCACTCAGCCAGCACATGTTTCCGTCTTTGGGCCTATTAAAAAAATGTACCGAAACGCAGTTCGAAAATTTCAATCAGAAAACATTGGAGAGGTGGTAACAAAGTTAAACATCGCTATTATTCTAAAAACTGTTGTAGATGATTTAAAACCTGAAACAAATGGTTTTCAAATAAATGGTTTTCGAGCATGTGGTTTGTGTCCTTTTGATGAGAATGCAATAGATTACTCTAAATGTCTAGGTACACTAAATAATGTAGAAGAGTGCAATAATGAAAACAAGCTCATGTCCTTAAAAGAATTTGAAAACATTGTAGGAGTCGAAATGATAGACAAATTGAAAGCACTGAGATCTCAAGGTGTCATCACGAATGATTCGTCTCCTACATTATTTAAACTCTGGTCCTTTTTTCAAAGTGATCATCCACAGAAGGAATCAACCGATATCGAAATACAATATGATAAAAATACAGCAACAAATGTAAATTTTACCAGTGAAAATAATGTGACTACATTTAAAATTACTATGACACCTACAAAAACTCCTATAAATTTGTGCCAGCCTTCGACTTCTGCTACTGTAACCACTAAGAATCTCAACATGTCAATTAATGATTACCTACATAATGCCCCAGAGAATAAGAGAAAGTTTATTCGAACAACGGAAAAAAATCCGTTTGCCATTACTTCCGAGAAATTTAGATCAGCTATTGAAAGAAAATAATTAGAAAAACAAGAAAAAGAGAATCAAAAAATGGAAAGAAAAAGAAAAGGAACAAATAAAGGTAAAGGTGTAGGAAAGAAATCAAAAAAAGTAACCAAAAATTATGAAAATATTGAGACTGAAAGTACTGATGAGAAAAACAAGACTGAAATTGAAAAAGATAGAGGTAAACCAAAGATATTATCAAATATAGAAGTAGTTACTTGTGATACGTGCCATCGTCTAGCTGCTAAAAATAAGTCTCTATTATGTGATGGTTATAATAAATATTATCATCGTCATTGCATTCCAAGAAAGCATGAAGAGCATGTACCAGATGACGATGAGCTTTCTGATTTTGTGTGCCATAAATGTTTTTTCTTGAATGATGATGACTCTGAATCTTTTGAGAATGAAGATCATCAAGAAAATGTGATTTAGTTATTTAAAAAAAGTGTTCAAGTTTCAATTTATATTTTATGTTTCGATGTGGCCAATTACTGTGTGATCTCATGGCCAATAACTACAATGTTATGGCTAGTTACTGTAATTTTAAGTTTTAAGTTTTTGTGTGAATTTTATTCCTCAAATATTTGATTAAAGTTTATGTTAGTCGACACAACCAATAAATATATTAATATAAAACCATATGTTATGACTTTTATTTATATCCAACTGAGTGTTTTAATTTTGATTGAGATTTTTGATCTTGAAGTCGCTTAACTAGCCAATAACTATACCTTTTCCCCAATTATGAATGAAACAATTTTCCCGCAGATTATTTATTAGTACAACAGTCATCGGTTCCGATTTAAAAACTAATTGAAAGATCAAAATGGGTTTTGGCACATGTAGGATTCAAACTTCTTCCACGTTTCAGTAAACACGATATTTTAGCAAATGGTTTCCCTATTTATGCCCTTTGTTATCCTTGTGAAAAGAAAGAGTGTAAGTGATAGCATAACGGGTGACAGGACAGAATGGAAAAAAAAAGGCGTATTTCGCCGACTCCAAATAGCACGGGCCAAGGGCAGGAAGATAATTTGGATGAACGTCCCTGTTAGTTAACTTTGAGTGCTTGTTGCAATTATAGCGCCCTACACATTCTAGTAGCAGCTACGGACAGATGCAAAACTATTACCATTCGCATCAAACCTGTTGAAGGTCTGGAACTTAATGTAAATAATACGAGACAGATGGCATTGATTTTAGAATTTTAATAAAGCCTTGTGTTTGTATTTCTAATCATTGTTTGTATTGTTATTTTTATAAAGTTGATCAGCTTTTAGTGATGTACTTAAACTAATATCAAAAGACAATTGTTTAAATACTCTGTAGCTGAGAAGTCTAGGATAGCCTTTTCAGTACATTGATTGAAAAGCATAATTTTGGTACTTGACGAGTACATAAATGTATCCTCGTGCATTGAGCACAAAAATCTTAATAATTGACACCAAATTGCTAACCTGTCGGTTGCATTTTAGGAAGGGTGGGTCGTAATTGCATAGTTTAATCACGCCATGTCATCATATCATACACTGGAGCAATAGCTATTTTAAAAGTTCTTGCTATCCTGAAAATGCTATTTGTATGCTTCAAGACTTCATGAGCTCCTAGTATTCTACATGTCGTTCATTCGTGAATGATCATTAGTAACTTCAGTTCACAATTCACGCCAGCGCATTAAGAAGCTTACCACGTGTATATTTTCCTTATTAGGTTAAACTTTATAGACACATTGAAAACAATGTTTGCAGTTTTTTTTTTAGTTAGAATTATATAATATTTTCACAATGTTATAGATTAATGTTTTTATAGTCTAGTTAATCGAGGGTATTTGTGACTAAATTCTCTTCACATTTCACGCCGGCACATCATAAAGTGTTCCACGTGGGTTTAGTCACTTTCAGATACTGTTTCAGCAAATCTGTTTTATTTAATGGATGAAATGGATGTAAGACGCCTTGCTTAAAATTAACGTCAAAATAATTATTTCGTACATTGTCATCATAATTTCAAACAAAAGACGTCCACTGCTGGACATAGGCCTTCCCAAAGTGTTGCCTTAACGATCGGTCCAGTATATCTCGCATCTATTAGATACGCGCAACCTTCATCAGATGATCGGTACTCCATTTTAATAAGTAACTTAGTGTCTGATTTTTTTTTTCGGTGGGAAAATCAACCCATGACATCCCCCGCTCTTTGGCAGAGTGTGAGATTTTGTCAGACTTTTACTGACCAAAAACCTACTCCGGTTCTTGCCTTTCGTACCAGAGCCGAGTCTTCATTAATTCAGAATCACAAAGAAAGTTTTATTTTGTGACATACTTAACTAGAAATTTACAGTTTTCAGATTTTTCCTATACTTGCATAAAAAAAGATATAGCCCATGCATTTTGATTGCGTTGATAGTGAATGGGTTACTTCTCGGAAAGAGCGCTCCATAATCGCTTTCCATCCATAAGATAGCAGTCAAGCGTGAACCTATCAACAATAAAAAAAAAGTTTAGTTTTTGCGACATAAACTCCGAAGTTCGCTCATATCACATTTTTACGCATGCGCGATTTGGAGTAGTCTCCGTGGACCTTGCGTCATAAATTTTTTAAAAAATATTTGAAACACTTCAACATACTCTTATGATTTTTGGACTCCTTGTATTCCTGTCCCTACTGTAACTGCCTTCACATTTCACGCAAGCGCGTTTCGGACTAGTCCACGTGGACCATCATATAACGTGAAACTCTTCAAAATACTCTTATGATTTTTGGACTCCTAGTATTAATGTCCCTACCGCAGCTGCCTTCATATTTCATGCTAGCAAGTTTCGGAGTAGTCCACGTGGATCACATAACGTGAAAGTCTTCCAAAATACTCTTATGATTTTTAGACTCCTAGTATTGCTGTCCCTACTGCAACTGCCTTCACATTTCACGCATGCGCAATTCGGAGTAATTCACGTAGACCATCTTACAATGTTAAACTCTTCCAAATTATACTTCTGATTTTTGGACTCCTAGTATTAATGTGCCTACTGTCGCTGCCTTCATATTTCATGCTAGCGCGTATCGGAGTAGTCCACGTTTACCATCGTATAACGTGAAATTCTTTCAAAATACTCTTATGATTTTTGGACTCCTAGTATTCCTGTCTCTACTGCAACTGCCTTCACATCTTACGCATGCGCAATTTGGGGTAGTTCATGATGGTCCACGTACAACGATAAACTCTTCCAAAATATTCTTCTTATTTTTGAGATCCTAGTATTGACGTGCCTAACGTAGCTGGCATCACAATTTTACGCATGCGCAATTTGGAGATGACCACGTGGACTCATAAAACGTAAAAGTTTTTCAAAAATCCTCTACTAACTTTTCGGGCTACAGATATTGATATTTTTCTGCAGTGCGCTATGCTATTAATATCAAATGGATTTTATCGGATTGTTATCGCTGAAAAAAAGACCATTATAAAACAGCCAATAATAGAAAACTGTATATTTTTCAATTAAAAACATAGTGAAGAAATAAATATCATTTAGTGTTTTTCGCTTAGACTTAGTAAAAATAAAACCCGTATCAGTATACCTAGCCCTATTGAAGGACTAATTATATCCGTTTACTTAATTCACACATACAGCTATTAGACATGAGCATACACAACTACACCATGTCACTTTAGGTTTTAATATTTTTCGATTTAAAAAGTAATTATAAGTTAACTACTGGTATTAAGAGACACTATTGTAACTAATGGATGTCAAATGTAAATAATAGTACATTTTGATACAAGTGCAGAAAATTTGTCATTGCGACCACGGGGGAAGCCGTAGGCGAGTGTGTTATGGAGCCGAAGGCTGCAGTAACAAATCTGCACGTGTCTCAAACGACTTTTTTCAATACACCTACGAAATGAATAAACATTGTTTGACCGGTGACTCGTGGGGGTCGACGAGCGCCCAGCTTGATACGATAAATGTAATAAAATTGTGGCGGGGGAGAGCACGCGCTCTTTTCTGCACTAGTGCGGAAAACAGTCTATTGTGTGCCTATAAGCGGTGGGATAAGAGAGGGTTTTCGAGTAAGTGTATTGAAAATGTAGGTATTAGCTAAAGAGGAATATTATAAAGAAAAAGTTTTGTTCCAGCATAATTCTCAGGACTGTGACATGCATGATGACGTGAAATTATGTTGAATGAAAAAAAAATTGTTATTCATACTATCTCGTCTGTCCTATACGTAAGTAGCATTCAACCGAAATGGTGCAAATGCTGAATTGTATAGATTTCCGGTAACATAATAAATACTACATAGGCTAGATGTCCTGTTATGGTACTTTTCGTGTGATTACGACGGATACTCGACTAGCTGGCCTAAAAGCCGATGTCTGAAACAATATAGGAGAAAGAGAGATAGAAAATGGGCAAACCGACTATTAAGGCTTTCTACTTTATTATCTTGGTCTTTTAGGGTTCCGCACTTTAAAGGAAAAAACTGTCTGTCTGTATGTCAAGACCCTTTATCTCGAGAATGCGAAAAGGTATCGAATTGAAATTAAAACTATATACTCAGGTCTGCGGTCTTTTGAAACTGTGAAAAAAACAATCTTCTGAGTTAACGAAAAAAAAAATACGGCCGTTTACGTCGCAAAAAATGTATATTTCGGCACTCACAAGGGAATTACAATTCATAGGGTAATTCCAGTTGACCTATAATCCTGAAATATGGCATGAAGCAAAGTCTCATAGTGCAGGTATAGAAAAAATCTAAAAACTATGTATTTGTTGTTATGTGTGACATATAACAACAAATATACAGTTTTTAGATTTTTTCTGTCAAAATGAAAAGTATTTTGCGATTCGGAAAAATCTTCGAAACTCAATTCGGGAATTGAACTGTTTTCTGTAATTTGTACGGAACCCTCAGTGCGCGAGTCTGACTCGCACTTGCCCAGTTTTTTTTTAACTTTGTAGCTCGTGATAGTCTAGAAAAAGATAGAAAGAATGTAACGATCATGGTGCCAGCTGTCACTTACTACCTCAAACAACGATCTCACACCAGCAACTTGTCTAACTTTCTCGAACTTCATACCTTAAACTCCAAATCTGCTCAACGTTCGACCAACTACCAGGTTAGCAAAAACCAAAGGAAGAGGTTATTTTCAGAAGCAAATTTTTCACCTTGAATCACAAACATTGACAGTCTTTACATAATTTAAAGTAGTTAATGTTATTATATTACTATGAAAACAACTACGTATGCACCTTCCCGATTACCTATTTATTAAAATGTTAGAAGTTGGCTAAACTGTTTGTGTATTGATATTTATTGATATAAAATTATTAATTCATCATCATTTCAGCCGAAAGACGTCCACTGTTGGACATAGGCCTCCCCTAAGCGTCGCCACAACGACCGATCATGTGTGTCTCGCATCCACCGCATTCCCGCGCTCTCACCAGTTCGTCGGTCCACCTTGTGGGAGGCCTAAGTTATTAATTATTGACATGATATTTTATATTCATTAACACGAACTAGGTACAGAAAATACATGTAAGCCTGCACGGCAGTTTTCAGGCACACGTAGCGTGTCCGGAACCACAAAATCTTAGGTAATTATACAAGAGTTGTGATTCAAAAGTATAATACGAGACAGTAAAGAAAACCAATTTATGTTACGAAAAAAAATAAAAACAAAGTTAATATAAGAATGGATTCGACTATGTGTCGTTACGTGCCAATTTTTTTTAATATTATTAGGTAAATATCCTAATCCCCACAGTCGCTGCGGGAATCCGATGGATGCAAGACGCACACGACCGTTCGTGGTGACTTTTGTGGAGGGCCTATGTCCAACAGCAGACATCTTTCGGCTGAAATGATGATGATGATTATGAAAACGCATACGGTCAGGACACACATACGGATTAGTTATAATAATATTGATATGAAGAAAATAAAATTTTCCTTATCCATATAAGGAAAATTTTATTTATTTTTGTTGAAATCATACGCGAATAAGAAGTAGTTGTTTTAAGGTTGGAAAACATCATTTGACTTCTCGCGCTCTAGGGCGGAGCAAGAGGGCATGTCAGACACTACACGCCGTCAACAACTCGGACTCGGCCGGACA
This sequence comes from Mythimna pallens, assembly GCA_961205895.1. Taxonomy (NCBI): domain Eukaryota; kingdom Metazoa; phylum Arthropoda; class Insecta; order Lepidoptera; family Noctuidae; genus Mythimna; species Mythimna pallens. Next base: position 8,230,293 of record OY540824.1, read on the forward strand.
GCGAGCTACCAATAGCTTGTCGTAGCTTGGAATCGGTGTCGGGATCCTGGCGGCTGGGGAGTGAGGGTCGTTTATGCGTGTACGGCCGTTTCCTTCGCTAGCATTACAGCTTCGCAGAAGGAGGGGACTGTCTGCCATGACTTCTCGCTCCGTCAAGAGGTTGCTGCCGTCGACCGCTCCCATGAGGACACGGCAGGTGATCGGCCCACGCGTGGTACACCTCTTTCATGTCCTCCGGGTGCTTCTCACAATGATGACACCCGGGCATTCGATCCGCGCGAATCAGGTGCAGAAACCTCCTGAATGAACCGTGTCCGGTGAATCATATTTTATCATAATCAAGCATCGTCTAATAAAACACAATATCTACTTTATTGTATACGGGATTCAAATGTAGTGTTATTATGCTCTGTAAATTGTTTTACTAGGCACAAAAAGGCATAACATTAATTTTGTCATGCACTTACACACACATACTGCTAGCGCAGCGTACAAGCTACGGGAGCTAATCTACATCTACACTAATAATACTCGTAGGTAAAACCTATGAAATTTCCGTTTTTTAAATCGGGTTGCTTTGGAGTGTTATAAGTACAGCGATATTATAGAAACTACAAAATACAAAGAAAGTAATAAATACCTAATATCCTTCACGAGGAAATGAAAGATGTAAGTACTTTATAAATAAATCGTACTATATATAGGTACATGAAAACAATCTAATCGAGCACGACCTTCATCTGGGATTACCGACACCACATCCATCGAGTTACGTCATCAAAGGCGTGTATGGAGTGTAAAATGCCTCCCGTTCAATATCGTTCAACCTCCTTCAATATTTACGGCCCTAGTACAGTTGAATTATGCAGCTAATTATACAGATGATAAATTAATAGTTATGAATACGAATAAATAGCTGAACTTAATGTTTCCTATCAATTTTAGCGATGTCGTGATAACCCAGTAGCTTTCGTGCTACTACGTATCCTAGTACAAAAAAGCAAAACATTTTTAAATATAAGGTATATAATTATTATATTATTTAATTTTGTTTATTAATTAATCTAATTACAGATAGTCATAATAATATAATAATAATTTTACAATATATAAAACGTCAAATGTCAATAAATAACCCGCCTCTGATCGTTCCCGGTCCAAAAGTGCCCATAATACTGGCCGCATTACCTCGCTGAATAGTGATGGCCATCCTTTGCACCAAGAACGACCCGGACCGGGAGTCAACCGTTGCCTCCCCGAGCCTACGGCCCAAATCCCCTACAAAACACTTTGCCTCCGTACTCCAACTGCCCAGAGTCTCTATAGCAATCAGCACAAAACGGTAAAGCTGATCCAAGGAAGCGAACTTCAGAATTTTTTTAGAGCAGGCGTCTTCAGCGGCGGCAGAGGCAGTGTGCATGTTGTGACTCAAGTGACTGGCGGCGACAGTGCTGACGCAAGTTGCGTCCCAGATCAGGCACTTCCCGTTTTTCGATGGCACCAGAGTCAGCCCATCCGGCCTCTTACCAGCAGACCTGCTAAGACCTGGAGGCTCAAGCACGCAAGGGATGTTTGCCGATATAAGGGCTCTACGGACTATGTCGTTCAGGGCGTGGTGACGCGGGAACCTCCCTGTGCAGCGCCGACAGCTTAGTGCGTGATGGCCATCGGCCTCCACCAAAGAACCGCAGGTGCATATATGAGGTTCGCACACCTTATAGCCCAGGCGGAGAGCCACCGCCACACGCAAAGAGTCATCGTCGAGTAGAGTGCCCAGATGAGGCGAAGGAATCGCCTGTAACCACGTCCGTGACTCGGGTTTTGACACTGCCCGTAGTCTGGCCTTATCGACTCCCACCGCACCCTCCAATAATTGCTCTTGGAGTAGCTTCACCCCCATATCATCCCACGCCCGCTGAACATGTTCTGATTCGGGAATTGCCGCACCCGAGTTGAGGGCCAACCAACCTGAAACAGCATCCGACACAAAGGGCCTTCCCCCGTCACCATTAGTATTGAGTAATACAGTGACTAGGTTGGCAACCCCATGCGCAGACGCCAAGAAAGCTGGCAGACCCACATCCCGTGCGCACGGCAGCCCGAGACTACCACAACGGATAGGTAGAGCCGCCTGCCTCCACTGAGGCCCATCTAGGGAGACATTGAGAACAGACTCCACTACCACTTTCAAGGCACTGCCAAACGAGGAAACTTCCGCTGGACAGAGCCAAGTAGGGGTGGTCCGCAACAGATATGTGATTTTTGGGAGAGCGAAGCACATGCGTAACAGGACAATCGCAACGTGCGCGGAAAGATCTTTAAGACGCTCGTGCGCAGAAAGGAGGAGCCGAGTTCGAGACGTAATGGCTTCAGGTACTGCACCAAGAAAGATAGGGGATCCTAAGAGATTGAAGTCGGAGCATGAAAGTTCTCTAAGGCCAGGAAGAAAGGAGTTAAAGCGAGAAAAGTGTGTACGAGCTTCAGTACTACAGGGGAAAAATTCGCACTTCGAGGGATTTACCTCCAGACCCAGGTCTCTGAGGCGAGGGACTAGAGCCTCCAAGTTCTGAACATCTTCCGGTCTGCCCCCGATAGTACCATCGTCAAGGTACCACACGTTTAGGCTGGATTTCAGCTCGACAATTGTCTTATGAATGGCCAAACTGTAAACGAGTGGCCCGAGCGGGTCCCCCTGCTGGGCTCCCACCTTTGAAAGAATAAGACTGTTATCGGAGAAAAGATTAGAAGGCAGCCTGTAAAGCTGATGAAGGAAGGGATACAAAGAAGGGATTTTTTCCTTTACCTTACTCAACAGAACGTCTCTATCCGAAGTATTGAACGCGTTGCGAATATCTAGCTCAGCAGTATCGAGTCTTCGTTCTCCGGGTCCATCACAAATGCTCGCGTAGCGTGGATGGCAGCTTCACATCCCAGACGTGTGCCAAAACCCAACTGATGAGGCTGCAAGTAGCGGGACATATCCTCTTTCACCGCACGACAAGCTAATTTTGCAGTAAGACGGCGAAAGACACTACCGACTGCGATTGGTCTTACTCCACCATATTTTTTTTCCAGTGCAAAGAGTGATGCCCCGTACAGGAACGGACAAACGCATGGGTTTAACTGACTACTAAGCAAGAAATTTGCCAAACTAGTCAGACCAGTAGACCTTCCACAGTAATGGAAGGCGCCTTGTGGGGACAAGGCGCCTTCCATTTTCCCCCGCCGACACCGAAATCAACTCCTAATTTATGGCCCCGGCCGGATCCCGTCTAAACCCGCTGCTGATCCAGTACAAAAAGAACCAAGCGCCGATACCACGTCCTCTACAGTGACTGACAATGCCGTAAATGAAGGGTCAGGGTCTGGTGGAAAACTGAGAGGACGTGAAGGGTCGGGGTGCTTAAGTCTCAACGAAGCTAGGGTGTCGGCATCCCCCTGAGCGAACGAATCTTCGGACATCAATATCCGTACCGCCCCTCTTAAATCACCCTCGAAAACCTTTGTCGATACTTCTTTTTATAGACCGGGAACCCGACTTCCTATCCGCGTCCACTACACCGTCATGACAATGCCCAGGTGACATTATATTGGCTTTGACTTTAGATGTCACATTACTGGTCAACTCTTTTGCTGGGACTCTTAAAGATGTGTAAGCAAACGAAAGAAGAGCACTCCACTCATCTACCCCATTACTAGCAACACAAGAGTCTATAATGTCGCAGAGTTTCCCTGCCACCTGATTCCGGGCACCCTTAGGTATATGCCGAAGAACGGGAATACTTGCTTTGCAAGAAGCTAGCCTATCCAAGGGACTCTGGGTCGGCGAATGCGCCGGGGTAACTTGTCCCGACGAAGGGGTGTTAACTGTGCTGACTGGCGGGACCTGTGCCACAGCACCTGAACGCAGGGCATGTTTGTGCATGCGTTCGATGTGCACCTTCAGCCCGTTCGCAGAGAAAACGCGAGAAGAAACTGGGCAGTGGGGGCAAGTTAAAAATGAAGGCAAACTCATTTTGTACAAAAATAAATGTAGCGCTCAAGAATTGGGAAATGCAAATGATTAGGCCATAAATTACAATTGTGATAAAATATACCCAGATAAAGTAGCAACAATAATCAATACATAATTCATATTACAATAAATAATTTATAAATAATTCAGCATTTTCATCATTCAGAATGTCCGATAAGATAAAAAAAATATATAATTTACAGATACAAAAAAAAAATAGTCCAATAGGTATGTCAAATGGGTAAAATTACCTAATAATTATTAACTACCTACCAGTAATAGCAAGATACATAAAATTTACGTATAAAAATACGTCACATCAAAATAAAAAAAAACGCAATTATCAGTAACAATAATACAAATTAATAATTATAAAAAGTTTGAAATTCTTTACAATGTAGGTACTTACTATAGAACAGCTAAATGAAAAGTCAAACGCTAAAATAATGCTACTTTACAAATTAACTGTACCTACTACCGATTACTGGTTGTAAAAAAGCGGCGGGCCCTAAAAATAAATTAGATTCTATGTGTAAGTAAATCGCTGTTTGCATGAAGAGAATTGACCTCTGCTGTCGGCCGCTGAAAACCTGACGAGAACTGCCCTCTGCTGTCCACCGCCGGAAACCAGACGAGGTTGAGTGTTGCAAATTCAAAGTGAATCCTGGTTCCTCTAGCGGTCGCAACGCAACCTTCGTCCTCGAACCTGTAGCTTTGATTTATCCTTTGCAGTATTGAACGATGACAGGTCACGGGCGAATTGATACCAAGCTCCGAGACTAGATGGCGGTAAAAGTAGGTTCGAGCTGGGGATATTTTACTTTTTACAAAGTAATCCCCCTTTTTCCAACTGTAATCCACTTTTTAATCACACGACTATTTTCCACTTCACACTTTCTTGCCCAGAAAACACACGGTTATGTTGATTTCTTCAATAAAAGACAAGCAGCTTCGAGGAAATCTTCGGAAGACACAACAACAACGGATTGATTTCCAAATTATCAGTCAGTTCTGCCCAGAAATACAGGGAAACATAGGAGCACCCTTAATTATACTTAATCGTTGTAAATATTTACTGTTTAGTAAAGAAAACGTGAAAAAAAACAATAAAAACAATAACAAATACGAAGAGGTGAAACCTCTTGCGGGGCTTCCTACCCGCTTCTCTCTCTCATTATTTAATAATGTTATTCTGTTACAGTAAGTATAACTATCTCCTACATTGATTAACATTGTTCTGTTCAGTAAGAAACCCGTAAAGGCACTTTCAGTTTTTACAACGTTACTCACCACGTGGTATTCTATCCACGTGAGGGAGTACCACCGCGTATTGCGCTTGCGTGAAAAATACTATGAACAGGAATAATACTATAACAACTACCAGGACTCTATAAAGCATTGGAGTTCTAAATGCTTATGAAATATATTTTTCACCACAGCAGCTCAAACAAGTAGGTTTTGCTGCTTGAAAACAGTAAGCAAAACTCGATTTTGCTCACTGTGTGAGACAAAGTAACTTATTAATTTTTATTTTTTTTTAGTTTACAGTTCGAAACATTCGAACTGCACTGTACTCTGTATCTTTCTCGCCATTATAAAAAAGCGGGTGAAAAACATGCCATTTCGAAGTTCATTCCGATTTTGAAATTCCACCACAAAGAAAAACACGTTCGGAAATGCGTAATAAATAGAAAATGTATGTAAAATATAAAATTGTTTTCTTTTTATAAATAAATTATTGAATTTTAAATTTATTATTGTATTTCAATAAAAATAAGAGTACCTGAGTACTTATAGCAGCAGATAAAAATGTCATTTAACCTTTAAATAATTATTTCTAATTTCAACATTGACTGTTTTAGAACGTGCTTAAAAAAAACAGCGGAAATAAAACAGTGGCAAATAAGATTAAGAATATTAAAATAATTGTAAAATATGAGCAAAACTAGCGACAGAGATAGTATTTATTTTAATTGAAATCATTAATAAATCTATTACTGTTAATTATATTATTTCCCAAGTATCTATATCTGTTCTCGCTGCTGAAGTGAAAAATTATGTGTGTAACACGAGAGCAAAACTTTTTGCATCTCTTGCCTTTGAATCCCTCCTCTCGCTCAGGATTCTACTTTAGAATCACTCACTTACGCTCGTGATTCAATCAAAGAATCCTTCGCTTGCTCGGGACTCAAAATTAGCACTCGCAGCAAAAAACAACTTTGCTCTCTTGTTGCACAAATAACTATAATTAAAGAGCTCAAATTATATAAAAGTTGCGTAAATTACACAATACTCGTCTACATTAATTTAAACACAAAAATAAAACAAATAATAATTTCCAGTATAGGAACATTGACCGCAACAGTCGGGACCAATATTTAATGGAATGATTTTAGTCTGAATTACCTAGACCAAAAGTTTCTCTTACAGAATCTCTTGATTTTCATAAAAAAGTCATCATCATTTCCTAAATACAATAATTTTATATGGTTTCCAAAGTATTCTAATTTTACTGATTAAGTTTAAATCTACCTTGTTGACAAGTAACATGTGATACTAAAATTAATACTGATTTTAGCAAGGTATTTGTCAAAATCGGGCGCAATTCACAATTGAAAACACTTACTAGAAAACTTCGGTATAAAAAGGTCTTTGTAGCAGAAGTTATTGCGTCAAAGACCTTTATTTGGTGGAAAATTATGATTTGACTCATTCCGATCTAACTGGTGGACCAAGAACGGGGATCAGACTTTTACTCATTACAACCCACCTGTTTTCCTCTAGTTGTTGCGTTCCTAGGCTGTTGTAACTTTTTCGGGCTGCAGGATTCTGCAGCCCTGGCTCTGGAATACGACTCGCCGTCGACGCTGGCCTGGTCCTTATAAGATGGTGAAGTAGTCAAAGTTAATCCTAACCATAGCAGACCCGTAAACATTACGCAAGACACATCCCAAATAACGGACACTGGTCCCTGTTTTCTGCAAAGGAAACTCGTGATCCTAAAACGCAAAGGGCAAGAGGCTGAAGGACTGTGGTTTTAATTTGGGCAACAAATTTATGATATTTTAACTTATGTTTTAGATGACATTAGGTTAAGTAGTGTATGAGCCATAATTAGTTATTAAATTAATACATTCGTATGATGCTATTATAGTTATATATATATATATATATATATATTAAGTGTATACTCGTGCGTATTTTGCTTTGCTTTACACATTATTTCCAACTCTAAGTAACCCTTGATGCCTTGATTCTTCAGATATTTGATAGTTTCAGTAGTCATTGTAGGTGTAAAAAGTACTATTATGCATTTGCTGGTATTTCTCGAATGCTAAAATCTACATATATTGTTATATCCGGCAAACCAATAAACCAGGCTAACATAGATTTCAGACAATGTCCGGATGTAAAACGAAAATAAAATCATATATTTCATCACTGTCCCACTTGCAGGCGTCCTGTACCTATAAATACCGGTTCTATGTAGTTCGCGGCAGTGTGAAGCTGGGAGCCAACCTGGCTTTTTGGTTGGTCCCTAGATTCACACTTAGAAACTGGGTTTGCTTTAGGGTGGAGCGAAAGCTTGTAACCTGCTGGCTTGTCTGTCACCCGAGTGAAATTAAAAAAAATATTCGAAGGGAAGAAAATTATTCCTGGGATAAAAAAAAATCATGTTCTGTTTTCCAAGACATTGTCTACGCGTGCACCAATTTTTACCCGAACCCGTTCAACCGTCAAGACCTGAAGATGTAACAGATAGACAAAGTTTCGGATTTATAATTTAGCATGGATTCTGATTCTCTTCTGTCAATCAACAATAATTTTCTTCTATATTATTTGTCTAAGCACAAAACTTGAGAATGACTGAACCAATTTTGATGTTTTTTTTTTCTTATTTTAGAAAAGTTTTCATGAACAGAAAATTTAAAAAAAAAATGCACGGAATACTGTAAAACACACTTCCACCACTTCTCTCATGATGCGACGAAAAGAGTAATATTGTGCTTCCAATAAAATAAAAAAATCCAAACCTTTTAAATCAACGATAACGAGTTTCCAGGCACAGTATATATAAATAAAAGGCCTATTTTGTTTTTTAAGAAATACCATAGAAAGTAACTTGGACGAAACTGGAAGAAACAATAAAATAATAATTAATTACATAGTGTTTTATAAAATTACACACACTTTTTGGCGCATTGAATAATATGCTGGAATATGCTATGAATATGTGAGTATTCTTTTTGCGTATTCATTTATTTTTTGTGCTTTTTATTTTTTGACAACTTAAATAAATTATAGATGAATTAATTCACCCGTAGATTATTTATTAGTACAAAGGTAATCGGCTCCGTTTTAAAAACTTATTGAAAGATCAAAATGGGTTTTGGCACATGTAGGATTCGAACTTCTTCCACGTTTCATTCGTGAACACGAATGTCATCTTATCATTCACTGGAGCAATACCTATTTTTTACGTTATTGCTATCCTGAAAATTCTATTTTTATGCTTCAAGACTTCATGAGCTCTTAGTATTTTACAGGTCGCACATTCGTGGCTGATCATTACTAACTTCATTCGCAACTCACGCCGGCGCATTACGAAGCTTACCACGTGTACATTTTTCCTATAAGGTTAAACTTTACTCACATATTGAAAACAATGGTTGTAGATTTATTGTTTTAGTTAGAATGTTATATTTTCACAATATGATAGATTCATATTTTTCTAGTCTTGTTAATTGAGAGTAACATTTGTGAATAAATTGTCTTCACATTTCACGCCGGCGCATTATAAAGTGTTCCACGTGGGTGCAATCGCTTTCAGACACTGTTTCAGCAAATCTTGTTTATTTACTGCTTAAAATTAACGTCATAATAATTATTTCGTACATTGTCATCATAATTTCAAACGAAAGACGTCCACTGCTGGGCATAGACCTTCCCAAAGTGTCGCCATAACATCCGGTCCTGAACATCTTGCATCTATCAGATACGCGCAACCTTCACCAGATCATCGGTTCACCATTTTAATAAGTAACCTACTATCTGATTTTTTTTATCGGTGGGAAAATCAATCCATGATATCTCCCGCTCTTTGACAGAGTGTGAGATAGTCTCAGACTTTTATTGACTAAAAACCTACTCCGGTTCTTGCCTTTCGTACCAGGGCCGAGTCTTCATTTCAGAATCACAAAGAAAGTTTTATTTTGTTTTCAGATTTTTCCTATACTTGCGCTACAAGACCTTGCTACACGCCAAATATTTGGATTCTAGGTCAACGGGAAATAGCCTATGAATTTTGATTCCATTGAGAGTGAATAGGTTACTTCTCGGTAAGCGCACTTCATCATCGACCGCATCGTCGCTTTCCAACCATAAGATAGCGGTCAAACGTGAACCTATCATTAATAAAAAATAAGTTTCGTTTTTGCGACATAAACTACGAAGTTCGATTATATCACATTTTACGCATGCGCAATTTGGAGTAGTCCACATGGACCTTGCATCATAAAACTCTTTCAAAATATTTGAAACTCTTCTAAATACTTTTATGATTTTTGGACTCCTAGTATTCCTGACCCTACCGCAGCTGCCTTCATATTTCATGCTCGCGAGTTTCGGAGTAGTCCACGTGGACCATCATATAACGTGAAACTCTTTCAAAATACTCTTATGATTTTTAGACTCCTAGTATTGCTGTCCTTACTGCAACTGCCTTCACACTTCACGCATGCGCAATTCGGAGTAGTTCACGTGGACCATCTTACACTCTTACAATGTTAAACTCTTCCAAATTATACTTCTGATTTTTGGACTCCTAGTATTGATGTGCCTAACGTAGCTGGCTTCACAATTTTACGCATGCGCAATTTGGAGTGGTCCACGTGGACTCGTACAACTAAAAGTTTTTCAAAAAACCTCTACTAACTTTTCGGGCCACTAATATCGATATTTTTCTGCAGTGCGCTATGCTATTTATATCAAGTGGATTTTATCGGATTGTGATCGCTGAAAAAATTAACATTATAAAACAGCCAATAATAGAACACTGTATATTTTTCTATTAAATACACGGTGAAAAATAAATATCATTTATCATTTAGTGTTTTTCGCTTAGACTAAGTAAAAATAAAACCCGTATTATTAGTTTATCTAGCTTTATTGAAGGACTAATTATATCTATTTACTTAATCCTCACATATAGCTATTAGAGATGATCATCCTTGTCAAAAGAAAGAGCGTTAGCGATAATATGACGGCCGACAGGACGGAATGGAAGAAATAAAAGACGTATTTCGCCGACCCCAAATAGCACGGGCCAAGGGCAGGAAGATAAGGTTGATGATCGTCCCTGTTACTTAACTTTGAGGGCTTGTTGCAATAATAGCGCCCTACACATTCTAGTAGCAGCTACGGACAGATGCAAAACTATTACCATACGCATCAGCCCTGTTGAAGGTCTGGAACTTAATGTAAATAATACGAGACAGATGGCATTGATTTTAGAATTTTGATAAAGCCTTGTGTTTGTATTTCTAATCATTGTTTGTATTGCGATTTTTATAAAGTTTATCAACTTTCAGGGATGTACTTAAACTAACATAAAAAGACAATTGTATAAGTACTCTGTAGCTGTGAGTCTATGATAGCCTTTTCAGTACATTGAAAAAGCATAATTTTGGTACTTGACGAGTACAAATACATGTGCATTGAGCACAAAAATCTTAATAATTGACACCAAATTGCTAGCCTGTCCGTTGCATTTCGGGAAGGGCGCGTCATAATTGCAAAGTTTGATCACTCCAACGACATCATATCATTCACTGGAGCGGAGCAATACCTATTTTTTACGTTATTGCAATCCTGAAAATGCTATTTGTATGCTTCAAGACTTCATGAGCTCCTAGTATTTTACATGTCGTTCATTCGTGAATGATCATTACTAACTTCAGTTCACAATTCACACCGGCGCATTAAGAAGCTTACCACGTGTAAATTGTTTCTATTAGGTTAAACTTTACTATTCAAAACAATGGTTGTAGATTTATTTTTATAGTTAGAATGTTATAATGTTTTCTTAATGTTATAGATTAATGTTTTATAGTCTTGTTAATCGAGGGTATCATTTATGACTAAATTCTCTTCACATTTCACACCGGCGCATTATAAAGTGTTCCACGTGTGTTTAGTCGCTTTCAGATATTGTTTCAGCAAATCTGGTTTATTTAATGGATGAAATGGATGTAGGATGCTTTGCTTAAAATTAACGTCATAATAATTATTTCGTATATTTTCATCATTATTTCAAACGAAAGACGTCCACTGCTGGGCATAGGCCTTCCCAAAGTGTCGTCATAACGAACGGTCCTGTACATCTCGCATCTATCAGATACGCGCAACCTGCACCAGATCATACGTACCTACACCATTTTAATAAGTAACCTACTGTCTGTTTTTTTTTTTTCGGTGGGAAAATCAATCCATGACATCCCCCACTCTTTGGCAGAGTGTGAGATAGTGTCAGACTTTTACTGACTAAAAACCTACTCCGGTTCTTGCCTTTCGTACCAGCGCCGAGTCTTCATTTCAGAATCACATCACACACTTTTATTTTGTGACGTAACTAGAAATTTACAGTTTTCAGATTTTTCCTATATTCGCGCTATAAGACCTTTCTACATGCCAAATTTTAAGATTCTAGGTCAACGGGAAATAGCCTATGAATTTTGATTTCGTTGAGAGTGAATAGGTTACTTCTTGGTAAGCGCGCTCCATCATGGACCGCATCGTCACTTTCCATCCATAAGACAGCGGTCAAGCGTGAACCTATCAAAAGTAAAAAAAAAAATTTGAAACTCTTCAATATACACTTATGATTTTTGAACTCTTTGTGTTCCTGTCCCTACCGCAACTGCTTCGACGATGAAGTACCTGGGACTCGTCCTCGACTGCCGATGGAATTTCGAAGAGCACTTCCGACGTCTGGCTCCCAAACTGGATCGGACTGGGGCTGCCCTTAAGCGGCTTCTGCCTAACCTAGGGGGTCCAGACGCCTCCTGCCGGAGGCTCTACGCAGGAATCGTTAGGACCATGGCCCTTTATGGGGCGCCGGTATGGGCGCCGTCGCTGCGAAAACGACCGGTGGCCAAGCTGAACGCATGCCAGAGGGTCATGGCCATCCGAATGGTGCGGGGATATCGCACGGTTTCCTGCGAAGCGGCGAGCCTCCTTGCTGGCCAGCCACCATGGTATCTGGAAGCAACAGTCCTTGCACGCATGTACGATCTGCGCGTGGAGATGCAACGCCGGGGCGAAACTCCGCTGCCGCGCCAAGTTGCGGCATGGCGGGAAGAACTCCGGCGGGATATCATGGTGGAATGGCGACAGCGACTATCGCAACCCAGTGCTGGGCACGCCACAATTATGGCGGTGAGTGCCCTCTTTGAGGAATGGCTGGAGAGACCACATGGCGTCCTCACCGGACATGGTAAGTTCGGGAGGTTCCTGCACCGAATTCGTGCGGAAGACACGCCCGGGTGTCGCCACTGTGTGGAACGCCCAGAGGACACGGTGGAGCATACGGTGGAGGTGTGCCCCGCTTGGGCAGAGCAACGCCGTGTCCTCGTGGGGGCGATCGGCGGCAGTGATCTCTCGCGCCGGGCATTGGTACAGGCCATGGTCCGGAGTGAGGAGGAGTGGCAGGCGGTCGCCTCCTTCTGCGAAGCAGTAATGCTAGCAAAGGAGGCGGCCGATCGCGTGAGGCAACAGCAACGGTCCTCACGCCCCAACCGCCGCCGGGATTCCGATCCCGATTTCCGGCCACCGTAGGCGCAGGCTTGCGGACGGCGAGCAATGGGTGGCTCGCCGTCCGACCGTCCGGTGACTGTCCGGACCGAGCCCAAGTCGTCGACGGCGCGTATTGTTCCACGTGCGCCTCAGGGTGATGTCAGCAAACCGTAGGGGCCCAGCGGTCGAAGCCTACTGGGGCCACGGGTAGTGTGAAAGCGAAGCCCGGGGCCCCGGGATGAAGGCAAAGAGGGAACAGGAGTGGGTTTTTAGTCAGTATAAGTCTGACACTATCTCTCGCTCCACCCAAGAGCGGGATTTGTCATTGGATGATTTTCCCACCTTACCTTACGCACCTTACGCATGCGCAATTTGAGGTAGTCCACGTGGACCATCTTACCATATCAAAGTCTTCCAAAATATTCTTCTGATTTTTGGACTCCTAGTATTAATGTGCCTACTGTCGCTACCTTCATATTTCATGCTAGCGCGTTTCGGAGTAGTCCACGTTTACCATCATATAACGTGAAATTCTTTTAAAATACTCTTATCCTACTGCAACTGCCTTCACATTTCACGCATGCGCAATTCGGAGTAATTCACTTAGACCATCTTACAATGTTAAACTCTTCCAAATTATACTTCTGATTTATGGACTCCTAGTACTAATGTGCCTACTGTCGCTGCCTTCATATTTCATGCTAGCGCGTTTCGGAGTAGTCCACGTTTACCATCGTATAACGTGAAATTCTTTCGAAATACTCTTTTGATTCTTAGACTCCTAGTATTGCTGTCCCTACTGCAGCTGCCTTCACATTTCACGCATGCGCAATTTGGGATAGTCCATGTGGACCATCATAAACGTCAAACTCTTCCAAAATATTCTTCTTATTTTTGAGATCCTAGTATTGACGTGCCTAACGTAGCTGGCTTCACAATTTTACGCATGCGCAATTTGGAGTGGTCCACGTGGACTCATACAACGTAAAAGTTTTTCAAAAAACCCACTACTAAGTTTTCGGGCTACAGATATTGATAATTTTCTGCAGTGCGCTATGCTATTTATATCAAATGGATTTTATCGGATTGTGATCGCTGAGAAAAACAGCATTATAAAACAGTCAATATTAGAAAACTGTATAGTTTTCATTTAAAAACACAGTGAAAAAATAAATATCATTTATAATTTAGTGTTTTTCGCTTAGACTAAGTAAAAATAAAGCCCGTGCTATTAGATATGAGTATAGACTACCACACCATTTCATTGGGTAACCAACTTAAAATTTTTACTTATTTAATGTTACTTCAGTTTTTACTATTTTTCAATTTAAAAAGTAATTATAAGTTAACTACTGGTATTAAGAGACACTATTGTAACTAATGGATGTCAAATGTAAACAAATGTATTAGCTAAAGTGGATATAAAACAAAACTTTTCTTTCAGCATAATTCTCAGGACTAATGTATGATGACGTGAAGACATGTTGAAAGAAAAAAAAATGTTATTCATACTATCTCGTCTGTCCTATACGTAAGTAGCATTCAACCGAAATGGTGGGATGCTGAATTGTATAGATTACCGGTAACATAATAAATACTACATATGCTAGATGTCCTGTTATGGTACTTTTCGTGTGATTACGACGGATACTCGACTAGCTGGCCTAGTTGAGTACTATATACTCAGGTCTGCGGTCTTCAGAAGCTGTGAAAAAAAGACAATCATCTGAGTTAACGAAAAAAAAAGTGGCCGTTTGAATCGCAAAAAACGTCAAGAGAATCAAAATTCATATGGTAATTCCCGTTGACCTAGAATCTTGATATTTGGCATGAAGCAAGATCTCATAGTCTCATACTACAGGCATAGAAAAAGCTAAATGTAGTCTAATTCTTATTTATGTATATTTGTTGTTACGTCACAAAAAAAAGTATTTCGCGATTCGGAAAACTCAATCGTAACTCAATTTGGGAATTGAACTGTTTTCATAGAGAAAGTTTGTACGGAACCCTCAGTGCGCGAGTCCGAGTCGCACCTGCCCGGTGTCTTTTTTAAATGTCCTTAAGAATTGTCTTAGACGGGAGAACAAGGTTGTTCCTTTGCCCAACAGTGGAACAATACGGAGTAATTTTAAAATAATTGATATTTCTAATAATAATTAAATGTTCTGCAAAGCCCTGTTCTATCATCAATAGATTTCGCAGTACACGCGATGTGAGGAGGTTTTATGAATGATTTAAAATGCGTTTAGGTACTAGATAAACTTTGAAGTTTTGGTACTGATCTATACTGTTTTTTTTTAATGAAATATCACATAAGTCATTTGGTGAAAATGTACCTAGCATTCTATTATCCAATAGAATATGCTACAGAAAGAATTTTTAAAAGCGGATAAGTAGTTTCAAAGTTTACCTCCTTCATTTAAACTCACAAAAAAATACTACCTCTTTACATTATAAACTAGTTTTTTTCCGTTCCGAGGTGAAGATATAACTGATAGACTGATTAACATCTGCGTTTATAATATTGGTATGGATTAATAATAAGAACCTTTGCGGTTCGATCTTGGACTCAAAAACCGGTGCAGTGGGATAACGTGCATACAACTGCTCAACGAAAAGAAAAGCTTTCACGAGGAAATGAAAGAAGTGTACTTTATAAATAATTCTACTATAATTATATAGGTCAAATCAATCTAATTGAGCACGACCTTCATCTGGGATCATTTACCCTACATCACATCCATCGAGTTACGTCATCAAAGGCGCATACAGACTGTAAGATGCCTCCCGTTCAATATCGTTCAACCTCCTTCAATATTTACGGCCCTAGTACAGTTGAATTATGCAGCTAATTAAAGGCATGGTAAATTAATCGTTATGAATAAGAATCAATAGCTGAACTCATTGTTTTCCAATCGATTTTAGTGATGTCATGATACGCCACAAGGTTAACCGTAGCTTTCGTGCTTATTATGGTATCCTAGTACAAAACAACAAAGCATTTTTTTAAAAACAAGCTATATAATTAAAAAAAAAAACTTGCCGATCGCGTGAGGCAACGGTTATCACGCCCCATCCGCCGCCGGGATTTCGATCTCGATTTCTGGCCACCGTAGGCGCGGACTTGCGGACGGCGAGCTATGGGTAGCTCGCCGTCCGACCGTCTGGTAACCGTCAGAACCGAGCCCAAGTCGTCGACGGCGAGTACTGTTCCACGCGCGCCTCAAGGAGATGTTAACAAACCGTAGGGAACCAGCAAGGTCGAAGACTACTGGGGCCAAGGGTCTGATTCTGAAAAGAAGACTCGGCCCTGGTATGAAAGACAACGAACAGGAGTTGGTTTTTAGTCAGTAAAAGTCTGACACTATCGCCCGCTCCGCCCAAGAGCGGGGGATGTCATAAGATGATTTTCCCACCAAAAAAAAGGTATATAATTATTATATTATTTAATAATGTTATTTTGCTATAATAAGTATAACTTTTTCCTGCATTTTTACAACTTTTTGACCAATTAAAATAACACATTCTCAAGTAGGTAATGAGCTTACTTTTAAACAGTTGTACAATCTTCTGTCGTCACTTCTTTTTATTTTTTTATTTATTACATTGTATTTAATTATCTTTACAATAATTCAGAAAAGTAACGGCACGGTTGCTCGGCTTCCCGTATGAAATATAAATGTGTATAAAATAGTGATAGTTAGTTCATCAGGGTTTGAGTGTTTTGTCTATGAGTTTTCAAGTTTTTGAAAGCACCTACGGTACAAGATTAATTCTTAATGTAGTGCAACGTCAATAAATAAGAAGTTAGTTAGATTTTTCTGTGTATTATTTGACATGCCACGTGGTATTCTATCCACGTGAGGGAGTGCCATCACGTATTGCGCTTGCGTATGAAATACTATAAACAGGAAAAATACTATAACAACTACCAGGACTCCATAAAGCATTGGAGTTCTAAATACGTAATTAATATATTTAATTTTATAGCTAAAATTATATTAAAGCGGCGTAAATTACACAATAGTCGAATTTACGTAGATAAGTTTAAAATCTAAAGTCCTGCGCATTTTCCAAGGCACTTAGTTAGTTTTCGATGCGTCAAAATTATGAGTGATAAAAATAAAACTGGATAAAATATTTTTTTCGGCGTTTTCTTACAAATTGTATACCGCTTTCTTAAATAATACTACGCTAAAAAAAATACTATATTCAGTACTAGGGTTCCATAATTCATTAGAGTTGATTCAAAATGTTTCATTTAGTTTATTCCTGTTACGGCAATAACATCAGTTGTAAGAATAAAATTGGGTTAAATAAACTTATACGGCGTTGTCCATGACGAATTGTGTAACGCTTTCTCGAAAAATACTACGAAAAGAAAAAATACTACATTCAGTACTAGGAGTCCATAATTCATTAGAGTTGATTTAAAATATCCATAAACTTTTATTGTCATTTAGTTTTAAACTTTTACAGTGTTTTGTTATGAATTGTGTAACACTTTCTGGTAAATATTATGCCAAGAAAATACTTCATTCAGCACTAGCCGTCCATAATTCATTAGATTTGATTTAAAATATCCTATGCCTTGTGATGACATTCAGTTCGTTCCTGTTACGGCAATAACATCAGTTGTAAAAATAAAACTGTGTCATAGAAACTTTTACACCGTTTCTTACAAAAAATTTAACGCTTTCTTGGAAAATACTACGCAAGGAAAAATACTATAATCAGTACTAGGACTCCATAACTCAAAAGAGCTGAATATTAGATTAAAAATAAATTATAAGCAAATGACTTTCAAATGGATTTTGAAACTAGTATGACAGATTCATGATGGATGTTTCTAAATATGTTTAGGGCTTAATTTAAAAAAAAAATGTTATGAAATGGTTTGTTAGAATTCATTGTTAGTCAACTCCACATAACATAATTAATTTTTCCGCCAAACGGAGCCAATTCCACCCGGCTCCATCATTCCAGGGTGTGACCGTGCCGGTAACCGAAGGCCTTGAGCTTCTTGGGGTAACTTTGTCGTCTACCCTCAATTTCAGCTCTAACATCGAGGATAAAGCTCAACAAGCTGCCAAAAAATTGGGGATCTTAGCTAAGGTAAGACAGTACTTCACGTTGGAACAGCTGCTCAAACTTTACCAAGCGCAAGTTCGATCGTGTATAGAATACTGCTCTCATCTTTGGGATGGGTCTGCCAAATACCAGCTTGATGCTCTGGAGTCGATTGAGAAGCGAGCCAAGAGGATCATCGGTGATGATGCACTTGTCGAATCAAAACTCCAAAGCCTTGAGCATCGACGCCGAATTGCTAGCCTGTCGTTTTTCTATCGATTACACTTCCGGGAATGGGCGTTGGAATTGCACAATTTAATTCCACCTAGTCCGTTCCATCATCGGACCACTAGACGTACGGCGTTGCACCATCGGTACATGGTGGACATCCCACCCATACGTACAAAGCGTTTTGGGTAAACATTCATAATGCGTACAGCTAAGGAGTTGAATCCCCTGCCGGAGTCAGTGTTCCCTGATAGCTACAACCTAGGGGTCTTTAAGTCAAGAGTCAATAGGTTACTTCTAGGCAAGCGTGCTCCATCGTCGACCACATCATCGCTTACCATCAGGTGAGATAGTGATCAAACGCGAGCCTATCAATAATAATAATAAAAAAAAGAATTATCGACTCCGTATGAGACTTTGCAAAGATACGACTCAAAGAATTAAAATCATTGAAAATTTAAATAATAAAATAGCTTGACATGGTACGATAAGAATCATAGATATTAAAATGATAACGGATAATTTTGAATGCAATCATCATTTCATTTCAGTCGAAAGACATCCAATGTTGGACATAGGCCTCCCCCAAGTGTCGTCATAATGACCAGTCCTGTTCGTCATGCATCCTTCATCCATTCAGAAGGCCTTCCATTAAGCAATATTAAACATAATTAATGCATTCAACAAGGCATAATTATATTATATTTATCAGGATTAAAAAGTAAATTTTATGTCCTTAGTAGATTACAAACCTTAATGATGTTACCCGTCGTAACTAAAATAATAAAAAAGTATATCTGTGACCACTTTTGTTCTATAGAAACTCTTGGTTTTCATAAAATAAATGCATCATTCAGAAACACATTTATTACATATCGTTTCCAAAGTATTCTAGTTTTAAACCTAGTTGACAATAAGCGTGTGATACTAAAATTAATACTGATTTTAGTAAGGTTTTTGTCAAAATCATTATTGAAGACACTTACTAGAAAACCTTTTTTTGGTGGAAAATTATCATTTGACTCCTTCCGCTCAAAAAACGAGTGTTAGATTTTTACTCATTACAATCCACCTATATTCCTTCAGTTGCTGCGTTTCAAACATTCGTGTGATACTATTATAGATTTCTGCGGATCAGTTTATAAACTCACTCAGGTTTACCTTCTTTATTTGACAGTATCATTAAACTACATTTGTTTCATTACAAATGTACATTTAGCGTTGCCGTAGAGACCGCTCGCCGGGTTTTTTTTCTGGTCACAGTAAATGAGAGGAACTTATTTTTTTATGGTGCTCAGTTTCTATAACTACCTTTTCTAGACTTCTCCAACCCTTAGAGAAAATGTAGGTGCATATTACGTTACTCGTACGTATTTTGCTTCGCTTTTTTACATATTCTTTTCAACTCTAAGTAACTCTCGATGCCTCCTTTTCAGCTATTTGATAGTTTTTGGAATAGTATAGGTGTAAAAAATACATACTATTAGGCATTAGCTGGTATTTCGCGAATGTTAAAATCTACATATATAATTATATCCGGCATACCAATAAACCAGGCCAACATAGATTTCAGGGAATGTTTGGATGTTAAACGAAGATAAAATCATATGTTTCATCACTGTCCCACTTGCAGACGTCCTGTACCTATAAATACCGGTTCTATGCAGTTTACGGCAGTGTGAAGCTGGGAGCCAACCTGGCTTTTTGGTTGGTCCCCAGGTTCATACTTAGAAACTGGGTTTGCTTTAGGGTGGAGCTAAAGCTTGTAGCTAGCTTGTACCTGCTTGCTTATCTGTCACCCGAGTGTAATTAAAAAAAATATCCCAATGGAACATAATTATTCCTGGGATAAAAAAATATTTTCTGTTTTCCTAGACATTGTCTACGCGTGCACCAATTTTTACCCGAACCCGTTCAACCATCAAATCCTGAAAATGTAATAGATAGACAAATTTTCAGATTTATAATTTTAGCATGGATACTGATTCCCTCTCTATCTGCTGCCAATCAATTATATCTTCTTCATTATTTGTCTACGCGCAAAACTTGAGAATGACTGAGCTGATGTGGATGATTTTTTTTTTAATTAGATATTTATCTTCAATAAATACCTCTTATTTTAGAAAAGTTTTTATGAACAGAAAATTAAAAAAAAAAATATGCATGCAATGGTATACTTAAAAACACACTTTCACCACTTCTCTTATGATGCGACGAAAAGAGAGGTCAATAAAATCAACAACTGCACAAAACTTTGACATCAACGATAACAAGTTTTCAGGCACAGTAGCTCCAAATTATATTATTAAACTCATTGACTAATAAATGGCCCGTATTGACATTTTTAAGAAATACCCTAGAATGAAACTTGGAACAATACATAAAGAAACAATAAAGTACCTAATAATTAATAACATAAAGTGTTTTAAAAAAATACATACTTTTTTGCACGTTAAATAATATGACGGAATATATTGCAAGTATTCATTTTGCATATTTGTTTTGACGAAGGTCAAAACGGGATTTTTATTTTTACAACTTTAATAAATTATTGATGAATCAATTCTCTCGCAGATTATTTATTAGTACAAAAGTCATCGGCTCCTATTTAACATAAGATCAAAATGGGTTTTGGCACATGTAGGATTCGAACTTCTTCCACGTTTCAGTAAACACGATATTTTAGCAAATGGTTTCCCTATTTATGCCCTTTGTTATCCTTGTCAAAGAAAGAGCATTAGTGATAACATGACGGATAACAGGACAGAATGGAAGAAAAAAAGATGTGTTGCGCCGACTGCAAGTAGCACGGGACAAGGGCAGGAAGATAAGGTTGATGATCATCCCTGATAGTTAATTTTGAGTGCTTGTGCAACGATAGCGCCCTACACCTTTTAGTTGCAGTAGTAGCAGATACGGCCAGATACTATTACCATACGCATCAACCCTGTTGAAGATGTGAGACTTCATGTAAATCATACGAAACAGATGCCGTTGATTTTAATTTCTATAAATACTTTTTTTTAGGTGGGAAATCATCCAATAATTTATGGAGTGCACGTTAGATTTTTAATGACTTAATCCCACTCCTATATTCCTTCTTTGCCTGGCGTAGCAGGATCCATAACGCTCAATGCCAGGAGGTTCTGTACTATTGTTAGAGGAGTTTAACAATGATTCACGCTTTAAAATCACATTCCATTAAACCTCTTATTGTTTTATGAAAGCCTAGTATTCTAGCTATTCTTCGGTCTGGATGGATCAATACCAGCTTCTAAAGCCTTGATTACACCTACCGAGTAGAGTGGCGAAACAGTGCTCTCGGCCGTGCGCTCGGTATTTGTAAACACATAGCCGAATACTGCCTCGCCTCGCTTCACTGTCTCGGCCGAGAAGGATTTTACTGTCTCGCTACTCTACTCGGTAGGTGTAATCAAGGCTTAAGCACATGGAATGCAACAGTGGTTTCCATGGCAACGATGGTGTCTATATAATAATATTATCACAACGTAACTCATCACGTCGTGAAGATCGCGATAAATAACGTGCAGTATAGCACACCTATTTAAAATTTAAATAATAGGTATTTTTTAAGTAATATTTATTCCACTGATGCAATAAACGATGGCACTTGCACATACCTGTAAACTTAGCAGATAATTTTCCAGTAGAGCATAAAAAGTGTAAGTTGCAACATAGCATGCGAATAGAACTCACTAGTTCTAGCGTTTCTAATACTTTTTGGAAATAGTTCATGTATGTTTTTAATGAAAAATTATCGAATTAAAATAATAAATAACTTCTGGCAGCAGATTTTTTGATTTAGGTGCACAAGGGTAAGTTCTAAAGTTTCTATAATATTTGAGAAATAATTCTGTATATGAAAGCTCTAAAACATAAAATAAAAATCACATTTAACTGACCCCGGGAATAAAAACATATTTTATTGTAAATAAGACACTTGTTATTATTTCAGCCAGCCCATTATCAGCATTTCAGATGTCTAATTATTAACAGTCAAATAAGTAAATGAAAAACCACTCTCTAATACCAGCAGAACATGATTGCATGGAACATGGATAAAAAAATTTATATCTACGAATAATAATTTCATTACTTTTTATTTCGGGAAAAAATGCCAAGAAATATCAGGAACTCTATAACTATGCTGCATTCATGAAACTCAAATTTGCATTTCTACTGGAAAATGATCTGCTAAGTTCACTCAAACAATATCTACAGGGCCCAACAGAAAGTATAAAGAAATTTGGTTTCCGCTTCTCTTTCAACTTTACAGGTACAGCCTAACAATTGCTATGAGCCGCCATGGAGGTTTCTATGAGCAAGTGTAGCTCCATGAGAAAAAGTAAAAACCATTTTATGAAAAAAAAAAAACAAAAGCGAATAAAAATGAAACGCGTTTTTTTTACTGTTCTTTGACTTTTCTGCATCTTTCAACGCTCATAACATGAAATGTCGAAGTATAGAATCTTGTCTAATCCAATTTGCAGTAGAAATTGATTCCTTCTAGAATCGAAATCTAAATTTTTGACCATGAATCTAATCTCGCATTGTACGGGGTGGGCCAGAATGTTTGGTGCATTAAAATAAGCAAAAATCGTACACACACTAATCTTTCCGGTGGGTTCTCATGGAAAAATGGCGACAGCGACTGTCGCGACCCTGTGCTGGGCACGCCACAATTATGGCGATAAGTCCCCTCTTTGAGGCGTGGTTGGAAAGAACTCACGGCGTCCTCACCTTCCGCATGACGCAGGTTCTCACCGAACACGGGAAGTTCGGGAAGTTCCTGCACCGAATTCGTGCGGAAGCGACGCCCGGGTGTCGCCACTGTGTGGACCGCCCGGAGGACACGGTGGAGCACACGGTGGAGGTGTGTCCCGCTTGGGAAGAGCAACGCCGTGTCCTCCTGGGGGCGATCGGCGGCGGCGATCTCTCATGCCGGGCCTTGGTACAGGCCATGGTCCGGAGCGAGGAGGAGTGGCAGGCGGTCGCCTCCTTCTGCGAAGCAGTAATGCTAGCAAAGGAGGCGGCTGATCGCGTGAGGCAACGGCAACGGTCCTCACGCCCCAACCGCCGCCGGGATTCCGATCCCGATATCCGGACACCGTAGGCGCAGGTTTGCGGACGGCGAGCAATGGGTGGCTCGCCGTCCGACCGTCCGGTAACTGTACGGACCGAGCCCAAGTCGTCGACGCCGCGTATTGTTCCACGCGCGCCTCAGGGTGATGTCAGCAATCGTAGGGGCCCAGCAGGGTGGAAGCCTACTGGGGCCATGGGTAGTGTGAAAACGAAACCCGGGGCCCTGGGACGAAGGCAACGAAGAAACAGGAGTGGGTTTTTAGTCAGTAAAAGTCTGACACTATCTCCCGCTCCGCCCAAGAGTGAGCTTAGTCATTAGATGATTTTTAAGTTGGGAAAATCCCAACTTAAAAAAAAAAAACTTTTTCAAATGACCAATCATGTCGTTAACTGTACTGTATATCTACTGTATACCTATTTGACACGTTATTGCTATCCTAAAAATGCTTTTTGTATGCTTCAACACTTCATGAGCTCCTAGTATTTTACATGTCGTACATTCGTGATTGATCATTACCAACTTCAGTTCGCAATTTCACGCCGGCGCATTATGAAGCTTACCACGTGGAAACATTTCTTATTATATTAAACTTTACTCACGTATTAAAAACAATGGTTGTAGATCATAATGTGTATAGATAGATGGATGCTTCATGTTTTTCTAGTCTTGATAATGGAGAGTATAATTTGTGACTAAATTGTCTTCCCATTAAATGTGAAGAGAATTTTCACGCCGGAGCTTTACAAGGTGTTCCACGTGGGATTAGTCGCTTTCAGTTACTGAATGAACGAAATAAATGTAGGATGCTTTGCTTAAAATTAACGTCATAATAATTATTTTGGACCATTCCAGAACCTTTAGGCCCCATTGGCCATTTGTTCTACGAGTAATGTGCCCTGTCCACTGAAACATAATTTTAGCGATTCTCGGGCTATGTTCGGTAATCTTGGTTATCCTGCGGACGTACGCCTTCACTTATTATTAAATGAAAATGTGGATTTCAATATTTTATTTGTATTTGGTATGAAGATGAACCAGTTTTGCTTTCATACGATCTAGCTTCTGCTACTTATATTGACCAGAACACCAAAAAGACGCAGACGTGACGCGTAGCACCCTACGCGTTGTTCCAGTTTAGTTTCAAATCTTGCAGTTGGTGATATCTTATTTATCGTCGGGCGACTATCAATTTGGCGCGGCCTAAGGGGTTATTACCAAAAAAATGGCACGATGTAGGTAGCCACCGTCAAAATAATACCGTCTGTTTATTATCATCGTCCTTGTCTGACTTACGTAACTAGCTTATGTGAGAGCGAAAAGCGATCGTTGCCATGGTAACACAACCAGCGTTCATATTACTAGCACGGGAGGAGTAAATAAGAGGTTGAATTCAGTTTTCACAAAAAAAAGTAAGGGTCTTAGACAAGAAATAAATAATGCGTGCGTATTTAAACATTGTAAACATAAATTCTATTTAGTAATATATGAAAAAAAAAACTGGGAAAGTGCGAGGCTGACTCGCGCCCTATGGGTTCCGTACAGACTTACCTATGTAAAGAGTTCAATTCCTGATTGGAGTCTCTAAGTTTATTTATATGATTATATATTATTTTAATATTTTTTTTATGGCGTAACAACAAATTTTTTGTTTTCAGATTTATTATACTTATGTTATAAGACCTTGATCATGCTAAATTTCAGGATTCTGGGTCAACGGGACGTACTATATATCTATATTATTGATTTTTATCAAAGCATCCGTTTTACTACAATTAATGAATAAACAGGAGTATTTAAATGCTGGGAAAAATTGTTAATTAACGCGAATATCCCCTTCAAACTTTTGTTCCTATTCATCCCTGCGTTCCTATTCACCCCGTTTGACTGTATAGAGGTGACATACTAGACTGAGCGACGTTATGACTTTACGTAAATATGATGCGATTTGAACAGTAATTTAGTGTTTATTGACAATTATAAAATCGATTATAGAATGTCACTTAGACTAGAATAGAATAAAATAGAATTAACTTTGGGTACACCAATATAGTAACAAACCTTTAACTTTAGGTAAATGGAACCTAAGTTAATCACGATAAGATCTATCTCTATGTAACCTAGGTCGATTTCCCTGTCTAATCTTACATACGCTCTCACATCTATTTGTTCTTCCGTTTTGCTTTGTAACCTGAAAATAATTTATTATATATGCCTTGTTTAACAAACTGTCTATAGAAAATCAACAGTAAATAAACAGCACACTCAAATTTTTTTTTTGCGGTAAAATTTGTAACCATAATAAATGACTATATATTAACTCCATTGTTGCGCAATTGCGGTTTTTTTTTATGTCATGATAAAATTTGTGAGTACCCACTGTGCGATGTGAGCTAAGCGGTGGTCACAGCCAGTTATTTCTAAATATTATTCCATTAACACTTTGGCTCGGTTTATGAATGTACTTGGAAAGCTGCAGTCTGCGATGAATGGTGCCGTGTTACCAAGATGATCACTCATCGTGATTCACAGTGATGACCACGACCACTCGCAAGAGTGTACCGACTGAGAAGAGAAGAGAGTGCACTTTGGCAGTAACTTTGCTCGCGAGGAAGTTATCTTAAAAACTTTAACATTATTATTCATTATGTTTAGAATTTGTGCTAAGTTTCAAGTTTATTGTCCTAAGGAATAAGATTCTCCCATACAAGTTTTACAGACAGAGGTAGAATGACATGAAAGAAAAGGAAGTTAGCGATAGCATGACGGGTGACAGGACAGAATGGAAAAAAAAACCTAAATATCACGAGACAAGGGCAGTGATGATGATTTTTATCATGTATAGGTGGATTTTAAAAAAAACTTATAGTCATATCCAGGTTTATCATTCTTAATTATTTCGTACTAAGTATTTTTTTCAGGTTCCGTACCTCAAAAAGACAAAACGGAACCCTTATAGGAGCGGTTTGTTGTCCGTATGTCTGTCAAAACCCTTTATCTCGGAAACGCGTGGAGGTCTCAAGCTGAAATTAAAACCAAACAATTAAGGCTTCGCTTCCTTATAACTGTAAAATCAAACTTCTGAGTTAATGAAAAAAAAAAACGGCCGTTTATGTCACAAAAAACTTGTATTTCGACACTCTCAAGGAAATCTCTATAGGAATCTCTCTAATATTCATAGGTTACTTCCCGATGATCTAGAATCCTGAAATTTGGCATGATGCAAGGTGTTATAGCACAAGTATAGGAAAAAATCTAACTATAAATGTTTAGTTACGTCACAAAAAAAATAATTTGCAATTCGAAAAAATCTTCGTAACTCAATTCGGGAATTGAACTGTTTTCATACAGTAAGTTTGTACGGAACCCTCAGTGCGCGAGTCCGAGTCGCGCTTGCCCGGTTTCGTTTTTAAATGTCCTTGTTCTTTAGTCTCGCTAAAACTCGAGAACGGCTCAACCGATTTAGCTAATTTTGGTCTTGAAATATTCGTGATAGTCCAGAGAAGGTTTAAACGATGAGAAAAAATTGAAAATATATATAGAAAATATATATAGAAAATATATATAGTTTATAATAAATTTAGTAGATAACCCTTGAAGTTTTGGTAGTGATCTATATTGTTTTTTCACCTATGTCATTTGGTGATAATGTAGCATTCTAATATCCAATAGAATGCCACAGAAAGAATTTATAAAATCACAAAATAATATTAACTCTTTACATTATAATATTATAAGTTCCTGCCAAGGGATTCGATTGCGTGAAAGTAGTTTTTTTTCGCAAGGGCACTCTCGGGAAATAAATCTTATGACCTACTCCAAGACATTGTCCCACTCGTTGCAAAGCTTCATCCAAATTCGTTCAGCCGTTAAGACGCGAAAATATAACTGATAGAGTAAAATCGCATTTATAATATTAGTTTAGATTAATAATAATAATTATTAGATATAATTTATTATAACTGAACTTATGTTTTCTCATTATACGAGTCTTGCGGTTCGATCTTGGACTCAAAAAGCTGTGCAGTAGGATGACGTGTATACGATTTCTCAACGAAAAGAAAAACTTTCACGAGGAAATGAAAGAAGTAAGTACTTTATAAATAAATCGTACTATATAAAGATACATCAAAACAATCTAATCGAGCACGACCTTCATCTGGAATTATTTACCCTTCATCACATCCATCGAGTTACGTCATCAAAGGCGCTTATAGAGTGTAAGATGCCTCCCGTTCAATATCGTTCAACCTCCTTCAATATTTACGGCCCTAGTACAGTTGAATTATGCAACTAATTATAGAGATGATAAATTAATCGTTATAAATACGAATAAATAGCTGAACTTATTGTTTTCCAATCAATTTTAGTTATGTCATGATACGCCACAAGGCCAACAGTAGCTTTCGTACTTATTATGGTAACCCAGTACAAAAAGCAAAGCATTTTTTAAAACAAGGTATATATAATTATTATAATAATATTATTTATTAATGTTATTTTGCTACAGTAAGTATAACAGCTCTCTCCTGCATATATTACCATCATTCTATTCAATAAAAATCTTTTGACCAATTAAAATAACTTGTACCCACACATTCTCAAGTAGGTAATGAGCTAACTTTTTAATAATTATACAGTCTTCTGCCATCACTTCTTTATATTATTGTAATTAGCTTTATAATAATTCAGAGAAGTAACAGCACGGTTGCTCGGCTTCCCGTATGGAACAAATATGTGTATGGCATAGTGATAGTTAATTAATCAGGGTTTGAGTGTCTTGTTTGTGAGTTTACAAGTTTTTGAAAGCACCTACGATACAAGATTAATTTTTAATGTAGTGCAACGTTAATAAATAAAAAGATAGTCAGATTTTTCTCACCATGTATTATTTGACTCGCCACGTGGTTTTCCAACCGCGTGAGGGAATGCTACCACGTACTTCGCTTGCGTGAGAAATACTATGAAAAGGAAAAATACTATAACAGCTACCAGGACTGAATTGGAGTTCTAAATGCGTATTTAACATATTTAATTTTAGATTTAAAATTATATCAAAGCGGCGTAAATTACACAACACTCGTTTTTATCTAGATAAGTTTCAAATCTAAAGTCCTACGCATTTTCCGAGGCCCTTAGTTTGTTTTCGATGTGTCAAAATTATCTCTTACAAATTGCCTAACGTTTTCTGAGAAAATACGCAAGGAAAAATACTACATTCGGTACTAGGGGTCCATAATTCACTAGAGTTCATTTATAATGAATATTTTATGCCATCACAAAACAGTTTTAAAAAAAACCTTGTTGCGTAAAAAATTACTTTAAACAAAAACAAAAACAGTTTCAATCCAGTAGCGTAGAAACCAATTTAATTGCATTAATTAAAACCCATAGAATAAAACAAATAATAAATTCTAATACGGAACATTTACCGCAACAGTCGATTAGTAGGATTACCTAGTAATAGACACTCTCGGTTTCATAAAATAAAAGCATCATTTCCGAAACACAATAATTATGGTTTCCAAAGTATTCTAATTTTACTGATTAAGTTTAAATCTACCTTTGAAAAGTAACATAGGATACAAAAAATAATACTGATCTTAGCAAGGTATTTGTCAAAATCGGGCCCAAATCACTATTGAAAACGCTTAGTAGAAAACTTCGGTATAAGAAGGTGTTTGAAGCAGAAGTTATTGCGTCAAAGACCTTTTTTGGTAGAAATTATTATTTGACTCCTCCCGCTCCAGGAGAACCAAGAACTAGTTTTAGATTTTTACTCATTACGACCCACCTGTATTCCTTCAATTGAGGCGTTCAAAGGCAAGTCGTAATCCTAAAACGCAAAGGGCGAAAGGCTGAAGGACTGGTTCTTATTTGGGCACCAACTTTATGTTATTATAACTTATGTTTTCGATGCTATTTCGTTAAGTAGTGTAAGAGCTGCACATAATTTACTCTGCTCAGTTTATAAACTCACTCATGTTTTAATAACCTACTTTATTTGACAGCATCATAAACTAATTTTTTTTTCATTTAAAATGTACATTTAGCGTCGCCGTAGAAACAGCTCGCCGGGTTTTTTTTCTGGTCACAGTAAATTAGAGGGACTTATTTCTTTATGGTGCTAAGTCTCTATTACTACCAATTTCTTGACTTCTCCAACCCTCAGAGAAAATGCAGGTGTAATGTTACGTTACTCGTACGTATTTTGCTTCCCTTTACACATTCTTTTCAACTCTAAGTAACCCTCGATGCCTCTTTTACAGCTTTTTGATGGTTTCAGTAGTCATTGTAGGTGTAAAAAGAAGTACTATTAGGAACTTGCTGGTATTTCGCGAATGTTGAAATCTACATATATTGTTATATCCGGCAAACCAATAAACCAGGCTAACATAGATTCCAGAGAATGTCTGGATGTTAAACGAAGATAAAATCATATGTTTTGTCACTGTCCCACTTGCAGACGTCCTGTACCTATAAATACCGGTTCTATGCAGTTTGCGGCAGTGTAAAGCTGGGAGCCAACCTGGCTTTTTGGTTGGTCCACAGTTTTACACTTAGAAACTGGGTTTGATTTAGGGTAGAGCCAGAGCTTGGAACCTGCTTGCTTATCTGAAACCTGAATGAAATTAAAATAATTATCCCAAACGAAATGACTTCTGGGATAAATAAAATTATGTTCTGTTTTTCAAAACATTGCCTACGCGTTCACTAATTTTTATCCGAACCCGTTTAACCATCAAGATTATATTACAATAGACGAAGTTTCGGATTAATTATTTAGCCTGTTGAAGGTTGGGGCTTAATGCAAATCATACGAGACAGGTGGCATTGATTTTTGAATTCTGATAAATACTTTTTTTTTGGTGGGAATTCATTAATGACTTGTATATGAATAGGGCGTGCCAGAGTTTTAGTAACTAAATCCCGCTCCTATGTTCTTTTTTTACCTGGCGTAGCAGGATCCAAATCGCTCAATGCCAGGAGGTTCTTACTACTATTATAGGAGTTACAGCAATGATGCACCCTTTAAAATCACATTAAAGTGAAATCTCTTATTGTTTCATGAAAGCCTAGTGCTCTAGCTTTTCTTCGGTCTGGATGGATCAATACCATATTCTGAGCACATGGTATGCAAAAGCGGTTTCCATGGCAACGATGGTGCCTATATATTATCACAGCGTAACTAATCACGTCGTGAAGTTCACGATAAATAACATACAGTTCAGCACCTCGATTTAGAAAATTAACTGTACGTTGTAGTTTATCAACAGGCCATACACCTGCACTTTTTAAAATAATATTTATGCCACTGATGCAATTAACGATGCACTTGCTTACACCGGAAAACTTAGCAGAGCATAAAAAAATCCAAGTTGCAGCTTAGGATGATTATTTTTCCAAAACTAACATTTTAAAAGTGCTTTAGGTGTATAGTGGCAAGTTCTATAGTTACTAAAATATTTTAGATATAGTTTTGTCCATAAAAGCTCTAAAACATAAAATAAAAATCACATTTAATTGTTCCCGGGAATGAAATCATATTTTGTTATAAATAAGACACTAATCATTGTTAATTCAACCCATTATCAGCAATCTAATTACATCTCTAAAACATGGTGCATACATAGAACTCACATATGCAATTCTACTGGAAAATGATCTGCTAAGTTCACTCAGACGGAATCTACTGGGCTGGTTCCCGCTTTCCCTTCAACTTTACACCCTAAAAAATGTTATGAGCCACCATGGGAGTTTCTATGAGCAAGTGTAGCTCCATGAGGAAAAGAAAAAAACCATTTATGAAAAAAAAGTCGCGTTTTTTGTACTCATCTTTGACTTTTCTGCATCTTTCAACGCTTATAACACGACATGTAGAAGTATAGAATCTTGTCTAATCCAACTTGCAGTAGAAATCGATTCCTTCTAGATTAAGGAATCAAAATCGAAATTCTCGACCATGAACGTAGCGTATTGCACGGTGGGCCAAAATTTTTGGTGGATTTTAAACAATCATTAAAAAAGCAAAAGTCGTACACATACAAACCTATATTTAAATGAAAGTAAACATTTGGGATTTTTTCACTCCTCAAATCTGAACCTTAAATTGT
The DNA here is from genome assembly GCA_961205895.1 of Mythimna pallens. NCBI lineage: Eukaryota > Metazoa > Arthropoda > Insecta > Lepidoptera > Noctuidae > Mythimna > Mythimna pallens. The sequence continues at coordinate 8,261,614 of OY540824.1, forward strand.
TAAAAACTCATTGGCACATTGCGCGTGGAATAGCGGCTATTTCTTGACGGATATTGGTCTTCAACTGACCAATCTGTCGTTCACTGGAGCAATACCTATTTGTTACTTTATTGCTATCCTGAAATAGTACATTTTGATACAAGTGCAGAAAGTTTGTCATTGCGACCGAGGCGGAATTCGCATGAGTCTATTTAGGCGAGTGTGTTATGGTGCCGAGGGCTGCAGTGACAAATTTGCACGTGTGTCAAACGACGTTTTTAATACACTTATGAAGAACAAATAATACGAAAGTATTTGTAACATTAAAATATTTAATTATTGAAAAAGTACTAATTATTGAAGGTGCAGTTATTAAAATGATACACAGAAGATTTTGTTGGCATTTTCACGGTTTGTGAAATGTGTGTTAGTGAATGTTGGAGATGATAGAATATAAGAGGTGGCATGTTCTACTTTCTCTTCAGTAGCTATAGGAGACACCAAATCGTTATTGGCATATGACGTAGAAGGTTGCGGTTCAAGGCAAAACTTCTTAGGAGCTGGCTCCAAATTTATTGCTTGCGTAATATTTGTCTGGTTATGTATGAGGTCTTCAATATAAGATTCAGCTTCTGTGTTAGACCTCCATCCGCGATGACGTTGTAGAATCAATATGTCGGCTCCAGCATCAGCCAGCAATGTAGCTGAAGTTCTTCTGAAGCTATGCCCGGTGTATAAATCAGCATCTGGTAAACCTAAAAACCGCAATTTCCTTTGGTATAGCATCAAATTTGTTCACAACAATAGGTTGAGCCGTGCACTTACCCTTTTAGTAGTTTTGAAAAAAAAAAAACGAACTTTTGTTGTTTTGTGGAACGTAGAGCTTGGTATTTTTTTACTATATCATAAAACTAGCTTCTGCCAGCGGCTTCGCCCGCGTGAATATAGGTTTCTCTATACAAACTTTGGACTCCCGTTTCATCCCTTTAGGGGGTGAATATTGGAAAATCCTCACTTAATGCTCGCCTACCTCATAAAAGGAAACCTTGTGCAAAATTTAATGCTTCTAGCCTCAGTAGTTTCGGCTGTGCGTTGATATGTCAGTCAGTCAGTTTCTCCTTTTATATATATAGATGAACCGTGAATTGTAAATGATCGAGGAATATTGTTTTTTGTGTTGGTGATTTTGACTAATAGGAAATTGACATGATTTTCAACATCTTTTGTTTTTATTTGATAGCTTAGCTCTTGACGTCTACGTGCACCATTTACCCCGAATATTAACGTGAACTGGAAATAAATAAAACACTGCTTAGATATGAGTAGCTATAGGTTGTCGTAGCCCGTAGGCTATGTACAACAGATATTACGAGTAATTCAATTACTGACCTTTGTTGCCAAATACTGATTATCTGAAGCCTCTTTCAAAAACTTTTCAACGTCTTTTGGTAACAGTACCTTTGATTTTTGTGCAATATACCGACTGAGGGTCTTTTAAGAAACGCAATTAGCTTTAAATATCTTTTGATGTCCACGTCGTTTTTTTGCAGAACCGTGATTTTTAACATGGAATGCTCCATAGCGTGTTAGGCTTATATTTAATGACAAGTTCATTGAAGTATGCCAAAAATACTTTTTCTGAAAATTATGACGTGTTTTTATTAATTTTCCACTGAAGAAAATTATCCAAAGTTGCCATATATTTTCATTTAGATTTAGATGGCAACAAGCTATCGCAAGCATTTTGTGCCTCAATCATAATATCTAAAGGCGTAATATTTAGATAATTGTCTTCAAAATTTAAATTCGCCATTTTTTTCACCAATTGACCATTATCACCAATAATGTAATTTAATTTACTTTTTTCCACGCTTAACCTTTTGCAGGTTAAAGGAGAAGCAAAGGTATACAACCGATATACATCCTAATTTTTAATTTGTTGGTAAAAACCAATTATTGTGTAATCATGTATAATTATATTATTCTTATCAAAAACACAATTTAAATTTTCATTACATATTAAAATTTTTAAAAATATCCACCTCTTTACTTTAAAAAAAAAAACAATCAGATCACCGTGGACCGTGACGAAATAGGAATTAAAAGAGCCCTTGCTCTTTTCATTCCTATTTCGTTGTGATAAACTAAAAGAAACACGAGGGTGATGAACATGATATGTTGAACTTAATCGTAGTGCGATGAGAGCCAGTTTTCGAGTAAGAGTATTAAAAATGCTATTTGTATGCTTCAACACTTCATGAGCTCCTAGTATTTTACATGTCGTACATTCGTGAATAATCATTACTAACTTCAGTTCGCAACTCACGCCGGCGCATTATGAAGCTTACCACGTGTACATTTTTCTTATTAGGTTAAACTTTACTCATGTTTTGAAAAGAATGGTTGTATTTATTATTTTAGTTAGTATGTTATAATTATATTCACAATGTTATAGATCGTGCTTCATGTATTTCTAGTCTTGTTAATCGGCAGTATCATTTGTGACTAAATTGTCTTCACATTTCATGCTGGCGCATTATAAAGTGTTCCACGTGGGTTTAGTTGCTTTCAGATACTGTTTCAGCAAATCTTGTTTATTTACTAACTCAATGAATGAAATGGATGTAGGATGCATTGCTTAAAATTAACGTCATAATAATTATTTCGTACATTTTTATCATCATTTCAAGCTAAAGACGTCCACTGCTGGGCATAGACCTCCCCAAAGTGTCGCCATAACGAGCCTTCCTGTTTATCTCGCATCTATCGGATTCGCGTAAACTTCACCAGATCATGGGTGTACTATGTGAGAGGCCTACCAACGCTGCATCTTCCGGTCCCCGATTGCGACTCCAGAACCGTGGCCTCATTGGCCATTTTTTCTGCTAGTAATGTGCCCTGTCCACTGCTATTCTTCGCGATTCTTAGCGATTTTTCGGCCTGTATCCGGTAACCTTGGTTATCCTGCTGATGTACGCCTTCACTTATCATGAAATAAAAAAGTGGATTTCAATATTTTATTTGTATTAGTTTTGCTTTCATACGATCTTGCTTCTGCTACTTATATTGGACCTGAACACCAAAAAGCAGAAGCGACTCGTAGCACACTACGCGATGTGCCAGTTCAGTTTTAAACCTTGCAGTTGGTGATATCTAATATATCGTCGGACGAGTATCGTCTCTAATAGTTCCCCTTATAATAAGTTTTTGTTGTGGCTACGATATATATATGGTCGCAACAAAGACAAATGATTTACGTTATTGTTTAGTCTTGACCAATTTTTATCGTTTAACGACTGTCGTGCTACCCATTCCCACTATTATGACAATTTGTTGTCACCGCGAAAAAATGTCTTAGACGACAGTTAATCATGTCGTCCTGTATGTGAACACCTCCATTTAAATATATAAGCCACGAAACTTAAAACGACACTATTATCTGTCGTCACAACAGAGTGGGAACCTTAGAGGTTATTACCGCGAATATGGCATGATGTAGGTAGCCACCGTCAAAATAATGCGTCTGTTATCCTTATCTTCATCCTGAGAAATATACTGCAAGGGGTACTTGATAGTAAGAAGCGAAATCAAACAACGTCTGGATAGCAAAGTGTATATTGACAGACTGGCGAACCTTCACAATAAAGACTATATCTTAATTTACCCGCTACTCCCTTAACTTAATTATTAACTAACATACATCACACCTCCCTTCTTTAATTATAACATAATACATACATAATATGAATACATTTTAAGTACATTAAAAGAGTGAATAGGTGATAGGTGGTTTGAGTCAAGATTGAATAGGTTACTTCTAGGTAAGCGCGCTCCAGCGTCGACCACATCGTCGATTTCCATCAAGTGAAATAGAGGTCAAGCGCGAACCTATCAAGAATTAAAAAAAGCATTTGAATCGGACAACGGGCTTTCGGGTTCGCTTTGGGTGCTCTTGTTGATCTGACGAATCACGAGCATGATCAAAAAGCTCACCGTGCTCAACACAATCTGCTTGACTGTTCATTGATTGTTTTGATTCATCTTTTTCGCACACGCTCTCATCTCAACCTTCTCTGACTTTATGAGACTATCCCCCACGTGTGCGACAGAGTTCTCATCCTCTATAGTTTCGTCTTCTTCCATTTTCGGTATACTGAAAGATGCACGAAATCTGCGTCGTATCTGATCCACATGTCTTTTAATAAATTGACCGTTATTCCTTGCTATTGAATACCTACGAGCACTATCTACGCCTGAAATCGTACCTTTTACCCACTCATCCGAGGAACCGTAATCTATCATCCAAACAGAATCGTCCTCGTCGAATGTTCGCACAAACACTAGCTAAATTGACTTGTCTTTGTTGCATGTCATGTACTCTAGCACGCACGGTTGGTTCCGTTCGTAAAAAATCTAATCTAGATCGTAGTGTTCGTCTCTGCAACAGCATTGTGGACGTCTCACCGGTAGTGCTATGCGCTGTGTTCCTGAATGCTAGAAGAAATGTTTGTAAAGCTGTGTCTATATTCTCACGATCCCTAATTGCTTTTTTAATAGTGTATTTACAAATATTCATTGCTTTTTCTGCGGCTCCGTTTGAAGACGGGTGATAAGCAGGTGAAAAACATTGTCTAATGCTGTTTTTAGCAAGAAATCGTTTAAATTGATTACTAGTAAATGGTGGTCTTTGATCTGATACCAACTGCTCCGGTAAGCTGAACCTAGCGAAAGTCGAACCTAAAACTTTAATAACATTTGCGTTAGTACGTGTCATTTCGAATATTTCTATCCATTAGAAGACGAATCTATCAGTACTAAGAATTTAATACCTCGATATGGGCCCAAAAAATCAATGTGAAGTTCACGGTTGAGTACGGTACGGCCAGGGTTGAATGATGTCCCGCGGGGGTGCCTTCGCTTCCACCGCACACGTCTCACAGCTTTTACATAACACCTCGATGTCTTTATCGATGTTGGGCCACCAGACGTTTTTTGTTTTAAGGTGGGAATATCATAACTCCTAGCCAAACTTTTCAGTTTTACGATACCCATGTGGCTTACTATGCAGTTGGTTTAATATTTGCCAAGCAACCAAACATTATTTCATAAGGGCGTCCTGACATGTCAGGACGCCCTTATTATCTTTGGTTTGACTTTTGATGGGATTGGTTGAAAAATGTTTTATATATTTACGACTTTACGTTCCTAATTTTAAAGATCATATTCAATATTCAACTAAAATTTTGAATTTTTCTTCTTGTTTTAAAACAAGTGTCTATTTCATGATTACCTGCTAAACATAGGATACTAATAACTTCTGGTTTAGTTATAAAACACAAGTAGCTAGAGAAACAAATATAAAATATATTAAAACAGTATAATAACTAAACCAGATGTTATTATTATCCTCATTAAATGAATTAATTGCAAATTTTTGATTTCTCAATAAATCAAACTATTTTTTCAGGTTTCACAGACAGTTAGGAGTTATTGGTACTTTGCCGTCGATATATAAAAATCTACAGTATCAATTATATAAAATGCAAGAGTGACAAAAATAATAAAATAAATTAGTAAATTTATGGTTACCCTAGTTAAAATAGGGGTAAGAAAGGGACACACCACCACTTTGTCGTTGTCTTGCTCGGTACATTTTTCCCCTTTTGCTTTTGGAATAAAGTTCACTTTAGCGTTTGTAATATTGCTTTGTAATCAATCCAGTTTATCCGTAGGGAGAAAATCCTTGATATACACAAAGTTCTGCAACTCTTACGTCTTACGTCGCAGGTCTCCTAGAAGATTGCACACCCCACACGTAACGCACAAACTTCCAACTCGACTCGTTATGCTTGCCTGCACCGCACGCTTGATACGGCCGCTGCGTCCGAGCCCGCTCAGCCGGCACCGACATTGCCGACTCGTGACCTGCGCGCCGCTTCCGCCGCTCAAGCACGTCCCGCCGCGCAACACCCGCGCCCGGCTGCTCGGCGCGCTCCGCCATGCTCGTTGCTTGTCTCACCGTCGTCGCTTGGCATTCAACCGTCGCTGCACCCGTTCCAACGTGTGTTTCAGGCCCTTTGGCTGCAGCAGCGTCCTTCTCTGCCGACTCCATGCTGGCGGCAAGCATATAAGCCTTGGCAAAATCCAATGCAGGTGCTGCGAATAATCGTTGTCTGATATTTTCGCTCGCTATTCCACATACTAATTGATCTCTTAAACTTTCCTCGTGCCAACTTCCAAACTTGCAGGTTTTTGACATTTCTTTTAGTACCGCCACGTACTCCGATATGGTCTCGCACTCCTTCTGCTTCCTATGTCGAAATTTATGTCTCTCTGCGAGCTCACTGGGTTTTGATTGGAAGTGTTTACCCATGATTTCCGATAATTGCTCGAAACTCTTTGTTTTGGGTTTATTTGTTGCACAAAGATTGACTAATAACTCATAACTTTCAGCCCCCATTACGGTTATTAACGTTGGCACATGTAAATTCACCGGTATTTTGTTGACGATGAAGTATTGTTCTAACCGTTCGACATAGAGATTCCAATCGTCTTTGTGCACGTTAAACTCGGATATCTTCCCGATAGACATCGTAATTATAACATTGAACGCGAATTGTTCACTCTCGTCACCACTGAGAAATATATTGCACGGGGTACTTATATAATGATAGTAAGAAGCGAAATCAAACAACGTCTGGACAGCACAGTGTATATTGACAGACTGGCGCACCTTCACAATATAGACTATATCCTAATTTACCCGCTACGCCTCAACATCACATCTCACATCCTTGTCTGACTTACGCAACTAGCTTATGTGAGAGCAAAAAGCGATCGTTGCCATGGTATCGCAACCAGCGTTCATATTACTAGCACGGCAGGAGTAAATAAGAGGTTGTAATTAGTTATCACAAAAAAAAAAAACGTAAAAAAGTAAGGATATTAGACAAGAAATAAATATAATGCGCGCGTATTTAAACATTTTACTTCAGTTGTATTTAGTATTCTATGAAAAAGGGTGATAGCCTGACGGACACAGGACTAAGGTAGGAAGAGATACGTTTGTTTGAGTTTGACGATATATTATCAGTTGAGACGGTATATTCTCATGTACCACATACAAGATTAAGTTTTTATTTTAAATAAATGATGTAGTCTTTTTTAAATTGTTTGCTACTTGAATACAATAGAGCGGCTATGAGTAGAAATGTATTAGAAAAACTTTATCCAAATGCCTCAGTGACGCCATCTAGCTTTGAATAGCAAGCGAATTAAATTTGTCAAAATTTATATAAATTTAACTACCGCCCGGTAGGTGGCCATGGGCCGTACCATGATATGATAAAATGTCGGTCATAAGAGCGAAAAAGAGTGATGGAGCCATACACCCTATATAGCTCCATCCCTTTAACAGTTCGGTTTAGGTCGTAAAATGGATCACATTAAGAGTTCGTGGTAGAGCCTCATTGTGAGTCTAAGGAGGGTTAAGCTTTTCAGCAATAGATAGCGTTATCACAAAATCAGTAAATGTTCTAGAACTATTTATGAAAATTATTGAATTCTAATTAATTACTGTTTATAAATCAAAAATAAACCAAATTTAGGTCGAGTCATTTTACCATAAAAATTCATGCATTATTTATTTATTCAAAACATTATGCACTAATGCAACACTCTATAAAGATGGACATAATCCTTAGGCATTTTCTTCCAGTCGACCTTAGGGTGGTGCAGAGACATAACATGGCAGGTGCAATTTAATAAAAGACTGACTGACAGAGAGGAAATAAGATCAATAATAAATATATACTTAGATACATACATACAAATAAAGAATGATATTGATAAAAAAACGACTACAACAAATCAAAAGTGTGATGAATCTACCAACTTATTATTATTATTTGTTGTTAAGCAATGAAATTGGCAATTTGTCGGTGCGAGAGCATATTTTACGAGCCCAACAGCAAGAGCGGTTTTGTTTTTTTTTTTCGCGGGATTGGGAATCCTCATGGACGCCCAGGCTGCCTCACAGACGAGCAGTCAGAGCCATTCTGGGCAGTGTCAGACTCCTACTGACTAAAACCACACTCCTACCTTACATTTAAACCACGGACATGACGTCCGTACCCTTGTTTGGTAATTACACATTATTTGCTTCTGAGCAACTCCACGTGCAAGTGGCGTCACTCCAAAGTACCTTTCAGCGATTGCAACAAATCCCGTTCGAATTTCAGGGTTTAGGGGCCACCGGCCCGAAGCGATACCCAAGCAACAACGACCGACATACGCATCAAAGATCAGGAATCTCCCTACAACAATAACTATACTTAATACTAATACTATACATAATATAATTATAATTATATACATATAACCATAAATACCATCACCAGCAAGAGCGGTTGCTCTCATTAATTCGAATATCTTGACCACAGTCAAAATGCCGACGAAATGGAATCCGATGGATGCGAGACGCACAAGACCGATCATTGTGGTGACATTTGAGGGAGGCCTATGTCCAACAGTGGAACGTTTTTCGGCGGAAATGATGATGATGATGACACAAAATATTATTTATTCTGCCGTTTTATTCCTGCCTTCAAAGTATGCTCTTTCAGAAATGATGATAAATTTAGATTAGACCCATGAATAATCCAATCATCGAATTTTTTTTAAATTAATGTTGAGTCGGAATCGACTTGTCCTCAGCGGCTCTTATACGATTCAGGTTTTAGAGAAAATTCAGGTCCTTTAGGGCGGCGACATGTTCCATACGAAAGTGATAGTTTCAAATGGTATGGATACTAGGGAGATAGAGAAAGTTCAATAGTAATTTCTTTCAAACTCAGCTCAGCTCAACTGTTTTTGAACGTATTGTACCACTCTTAAGCACGATAGTGAAGATATCTCTTCTCAGAACTTAGTTTTAAGTGTAAAGATTTTTTCTCCAAATTCTTTAACTTTAAATTTTTTTTTATTTCGCAGAGTCTTTGAATATCTCCAAGATTATCTATAAACATAAGAAAAAGTATCGTTTTTCGTAAAATATATCTAATAGTCAGTCAACAGTGATCAAGATTATAATGACATAACTTAAAAATCCGAGATCGTATATAAACATTGTTGTTTTTTTTTTGAAAACAACTATTTTCTCTTCTCGTTTTTGTTTAAATTTATTGATCATAGTATATAACAGCTTTCGCATTTTATTGTTTTATCTATATATATAAAAGGAGAAACTGACTGACATATCAACGCACAGCCGAAAATACTCGGCCTAGGAACGTGAAATTTTGTACCAAGCTTCCTTTTATGATGTAGGCGAGCAATAAGAAGGGATATTTGGAAATTCAACTTTTAAGGGGATGACATGTAGGTTCAAACTTTTTATGGAGAAACCCTACTTTCACGGGAGCGAAGCCGCTGGCAGAAGCTAGTATATGATTAGTAAATTATTGTTAAAAAAAATATCTCTCTTACAAAATACTGACAATTGCAATGACAGACTTTGACGTGCTTTTGACGGCTGAATAATGTTGCCAATTTAATTTAAAAAAAAAACTCCAGGTCGCGCTTTCATTAGACACACTAATAGATAACCCTTGAAGTTTTGGTAGTTATCTATAATGGTTTTTTAATAAAATATTACCTATGTCATTTGGTGATTCCTGCCGAGGGATTGGATTGTGTGAAAGTAGATTTTTCATAAGGGCCATACTCCGGGGTAAAAATCCTATGATTTACTTCAAGACATGGTGTACTCCTTACATACGAGTAATATCTACGTCTTATATTGTAATATGGAAATATTGTATTAACAACAATTTGTTTTAAAGAGTAACTGCCGGAGTCTGTGTTTCCTGATAGCTACAACCTCGGAGTCTTTAAGTCAAGAGTGAATAGGTTACTTCTAGGTAAGCGTGCTCCATCGTCGGCCACATCATCGCATATCATCAGGTGAGATAGTGGTCAAACGCAAGCCTATAAAAAAAAAGTAACCACGTTTCTTGCCGGTTCTTCCCCATAGAAAACGACCAATTTGGAACCGTGCACTTGCTTCTGACGTTTTATAAGTGCCCATGTAGGCTTATGTGCTATAAAAAACTTTTGACTTTGACTCGTTGCGAAGCTTCATCCAAATTCGATAATTCGATAGACAAAGTAACATCGCGTTTATAATATTAGTATGGATTAATAATTTTATTAATGGATATATATATTTAATATACATATATAAATTATATATATATGTATATTCTAACTGAACTTATCTCTCAACGAAATAACTTTTCATGTGTCGGTAGGTAAGTATTTTTTTAGATACAACATTTAATATTGATTTCAAAATTCATGACTTTAGCGAAACAAGTTAAAACAGCACAAATAAAATCGAGGTAACCGCATTTTCATTTTACGGAAAGATAATGCTTAAAATACCATTAAAGAGCGAGTCAATGTGGACCTTAAAACTATTCGTATTCAGCTAACTCTCGTTCACAGTTGTAGCAATACTTGAACCTACTCTTATTGGTATTAATAAAAATCATTCTCTTTGCTGTAATGCTTCATGTGTTCCTAGTATTGTATCCGAAACTACCGTAACTTTTCATAACTAACTTTATGTTGCACTTCACGCCGGCGCATTGCGCAGTGTTCCACGTGGGATTGTTTATTTTGGCAGCTGTTATTTGTTGATCAAATTGTTTTGCATGATTTATTATATTTTCAGAAACAAAATTATATTATTTAGGTACTGATTTTAAAGTTTCTCAATTACGACTAAAATTTTTTCGTTGTTTTATACTCTTGAATTCAACCAGCGCAAGAAAATAGTACCATCGTGCTCGATAGATGGCCCTCATCGATTTAAAAGCGCGCTATGGTTTCGTTACGCCGAGTTTTATATAAACTCTCGCGTCCTGAACGTCGGTGTCAGTCTAAAAACTCTATGAAAAAGAGTTTAGTTTTAAATAATTTTTGATAGTCCCTTAAAAACGGACTTTTAATGCTGTGAGATTAACCTGGTTGGTTATTGCTATGATAGGCTGGTTGTCCTGAGTCAAATATAATTTATTCATGGAACAAAGTTGTCGTATTAGGTAGAAGTTATAGGATTGTCTATTATTCCATGGATAAAGTTAAAAAGCAGCTTAAATGTTGACCACTTTGTTGTCAACGTGAGGTGGATTCTAATCAGAATATTGATAATTCAGAAGTCTAATATTTAAGTGTGTTGCACCTATATGTACTACTTATTATGTATTTTTTTTTATTCGATATAAACCAGTGCTTGACCGCGATCCCACCTGATGGTAAGCAGTGATGCAATCATTGATGGTGAGGCGCACTAGTTTATTAAGAGCCTATTCACTCTAGCCTTGAAGGCACCTAAGCTATAGTTGGACGGGAAGACCGCAGCAGGCAAATTGTTCCAGTCCCTCGATGAACGCGGTATAAACGACGAAGCAAATCGCTTAGTTCGGACCGTTGGTGTTTCAACAACGTAAGGGTGGATACTCGAATACTCGTTCGGTTTTTGATGTTTATACTTTCTTCTTTCAGTCAGTCATCAACTACAGGTATAAACAAAGCATTTTACTTATTATGACGGTTCTGCTGTGATCCTTTGAGGAGTTCTGTTCATAATCAGATCATGACAACATTTCTATGGGACCAACTCGGAAGCATAAAGTTAAAAAAAAAAAAAAACAAAATAGGTCCACAATTGACCAAGGTGAAATCGGTGAACATACATAAAAAAAAAATACATTCAGCCAAACATAGAACCTCCTCCTTTTTGAAGTCGGTTAAAAAGAGCAGGTCATCTTGCAGACGACGGTTGTTCATGTATGGATGGTAATACACTACAATAATGCCATATTTTGTCAAATGCTTCTTAATTTATAAGTTTTTTTATTGTGGATAGGCTCGAGTTTAACCACTATCTCACCGATAGTAAGCGATGATGTGGCCGACGATAAAGCACGCTTGCCTAGAAGTAATCTTTTCACTCTTGACTTAAAGACCTCTAGATTTTAGTTAACAGGAAACACAACATCCGACTGGGAATTCTACTCCTTATCTGTACGCACAATAAATGTGGCTACAGTGAAGGAAGCTAAATTTTGGGGTTATTAAAGCAGTTGACTATGCTAGGGCAGTTTACCCGATAATTCAATTAATATATTCATAGTAATTGATCTAAAGCTCACTCTTAAGATCACGTGTTGTAAAAGGCTTCTACAAAACCCTACACCACGTATGCCCCGACACGCACTAGCTGCTTTTTTTATGAATTTGCTACGAGACCGTCGTCGTAGCAGTAGTGATGAGTGCTACGCCGTAGCAGCTCATAGGATGTGTAGTTATATGAAATGCAAAGTACTGAGTATTTTTTACGAGTACCATAACATAAAACATCAGAGTTAACGATTTGTTATTATTTTTAATAAAGGAGTGAAATACATGAACAAGTATCACATTATTTGATAAAGATAACCCAAGGACAATGGTTTTAAAGAATAAATAGTGAGATGAAAAACACAAAATTGCAAAAAGGATGAAAAAATTTATAGCACATGAGGGGTTCTCCCCGATGGGGAACTCCTGACCCTCGCGTTAGTAGCACGATGCTCTAACCGCTAAGATATTGTGCTTGTAGTTAATATGATGAAAATACCGGTTATATTTCATCAATGGCACCGGGCACCCTTTGGAGGAGGGTGATAGATAGATTACATTTTATCTAGGAGTGAGTGGAACCAATATATGTTTGTAAACTTGCTGCGAACCAATACGTCATACTCACAACAATATTCGACAGATGAGAGGCTAAGTACAATAAAGTTAATCGTTCTACCGAACTCTTAGGAAATATTAAAGGCGGAAAATAAAAAAATATTTACAAAAAAAAAATACAACCGATTTCAATGTAAAAAAAACTTGCTTTTTAGTTTTGATACCATCACTAAAAAGTACCCTTCAGCCATACTTAAATACCTTATAGCCAGAGTGCGTCTCATGACAATTCTAATAATACCAAACATGGTTATATTAAATTAATTTATTCTAGAGTTCCGGTGCCTACCTTCAGGCCTTTATCATAAGATCAGTTCGATATATTCGCCCTATTCTTTCAGTCATAAAGCAATTTTACTTGTTACGACAGTTCTGCTGTGATCCTATGACTCCTCATAGGATCATAGCAGAACTTCTGTTCCATATCTTCGAAGTTCTTTTTTAGATCATAACAATATTGCTATGGGACCAACTTGGAAGCATAAAATTATAATAAAAAATAAAAAAAACAAAATCGGTCCACAATTGACCGAGAAATCGGTGAACATACATAAAAACAACATAAATTCAGCATAACATAGAACCTCCTCCTTTTTGAAGTCCGTTAAAGAAAAACCTTCATGAGCAAATGAAAGAAGTCAGTACTTCATAAATAACTCGTATTATGTATAGGTACATCAAAACAATCTAATCGAGCACGACCTTCATCTGGGACTACCTACATCACATCCATCGAATAAAGTCATCAAAAGCGTTTATAGAGTGTAAAATGCCTCTCTTTCATTACCGTTCAACCTCCTTTAATATTTACGGCCCTAGTACCAGTTGAATTATGCAGCTAATTATAGAGATGAATACGAATAAATAGCTGAGATTATTGTTTTCCAATCGATTTTAGTGATGGCATGATATGCCACAAGGTTAACCGTAGCTTTCGTGCTTATTATGGTATCCTAGTACAAAAAAAGTAAAGCATAATTGTTAAATTTTTAAATATTGTTATTTTGCTACAGTAAGTACAACTTTTTCCTGCATTTACATCATTCTGGTCAACAAAAACCTTTTGACCAAATAAAATAATTTTACCCACACATTCTCAAGTTGGTAATGAGCTTACTTTTAAACAGTTGTACAGTCTTCTGCCGTCACTTCGTTAGATTATTATAATTATCTTTATAATAATTCAGAGAAGTAACGGCACGGTTGCTCGGCTTCCCGTATGAAACAAATAATAATATACATACACATTTTAGAACAAATATGTGTATGGCCTAGTGATAGTTAGTAGATCAGGGTTTGAGTGTATTGTTTATGAGTTTACAAGTTTTTGAAAGCACCTACGACACAAGATTAATTCTTAATGTAGTGCAACGTTAATAAATAAGAAGTTAGTCAGATTTTTGTGTATAAATTGACTTGCCACGTGGTATTCTATCCACGTGAGGGAAAGCCACCACGTATTGCGCTTGCGTGAGAAATACTATGAACAGGAAAAATACTACACCAACTACCAGGGCTCCATAAAGCATTGGAGTTCTAAATACGTAATTAATATATTTAAGTTCAGAGCTAAAATTATAACAAAGCGACGTAAATTACACATCGTCTTTATGTAGATAAATTTAAAATCTAAAGTCCTGTGCATTTTCCAAGGCACTTAGTTTTCGATGCTTCAAAATTATCAGTGTTAAAAATAAAACAGGGTCAATAATTTTTTTACGGCAATCGCTTTCTCAGAAAATACTACGCTAGGAAAAATACTACATTCAGTACTAGGAGTCCATAATTCACTAGAGTTGATTTATAATAAATATTCTATGCCATTCCATGTCAATTGGGTCATGCCTGATTCGTTAATAACAGTAGTTGCAAAACAGCGGATTCTACGATATTTTTAAGGCTTTCTTGGAAAATACTACGCAAAGAAAAATACTATATTTCGTACTAGGACTCCATAACTCATTAGAGTTCGTTTATAATGTTCTTACCCTTTTCGTGTCATTTATTTTATTCCTGTTACGGCAATAACATTTAACATGTCGTAAAATAAAATCGGGTTTATTAAACCCGATTTTATGGGCTTGGATGGAACTTTTACGGCGTTGTCTATGACGAATTGTGTAACGCTTTCTTGGAAAATACTACGCAAAAAAAAAAATACTACATTCAGTACAAGGGCTCAATAATTCATAAGAGTTGATTTAAAATGTCCTTAACCTTTTCGTGTCATTTAGTTTATTCCTGTTACGGCAATAACATCAGTTGTAAGAATAAGATTGGGTTAAATAAACTTTTGCATCTTTTTTATGAATTTAGTAAAGCTAAAAAAAAACAAGGTCGAATAAACTTTTACGGTGTTTTGTTACGAATTGTGTATCGCTTTCTTGGAAAATACTACGCCAAGAAAAATACTACATTTAATACCAGGGGTCCATAGTTCATTAGAGTTCACTAATAATGAATTGTATCAAATAATTTTGTAAGAAAATGTCTTTAATTAAGCTGTAAATATATTAAGAAACATCCATCACAAGTCTGTCACACTAGTTACAACTTCCATTGCGAAGTTATTTACTTATAATTCATTCCGTATGATATTTTGCAAAGATACGTCTCATAGAATTAAAATCATTTATAAATTAAAAAAACATTAGCTTGACATGACACGATAAGAATCATGGATATTTAATCATCGTTTCATTTCAGCTGAAAGACGTCCACTGTTGGACATTGGCTTTCCCCAAGTGTCACCATTATGACCAGTTCTGTGCGTCTCGCATCCATTGGATTCCCGCGACCCTCACCAGGTCGTCGGTCCACCACATGCGAGGCCTTCCAATAAGCAATATTAAACCTAATTAATGCATTCAACAAGGCATAATTAGGTATATTATATTCATCAGAATTAAAATAGTAGATTATGTGACTAGGGGATAAAGCAGTGTCTTTAAGTCGCAGGCGGCATGTTGAATTCCGAACGAATCGAACTAATTTTAATCAAGAACGTCAGTGAGGGATTTATATAATTATCAACCAAGACAAAGACAGCTTTATCTCCGTGTTGGATACTCATTTGTGAGATAATTAAAAGACAATCTAGTTAAACAAATCGTATATTAGAGAAATATAACCATTATTTACACGTTAATCATAACTATTACTCAACATCTTTTGAGATTTTAAACAAATAAAATTCTCTACTCTAAGATTCTACACAGAGTACAAGAGTTCACATCCTCACTTGAACACGTTACTTGTTCGTATTTGCTTCGCTTTACACATTCTTACCAACTCTAAATTACCCTCGATGCCTCTTTTCCAGCTATTTGACAGTTTCAGTAGTCATTGTAGGTGTTGTATTACTATTAGGCATTTGCTGGTATTTCGCGAATAGTAAAATCTACATAGGTATATTGTTATATCCGGCAAACCAATAAACCAGGCTAACATAGATTTCAGGAATTGTTTGGATGTTAAACGAAGATAAAATCATATGTTTCATCACTGTCCCACTTGCAGACGTCCTGTACCTATAAATACCGGTTCTATGCAGTTTGCGGCAGTGTAAAGCTGGGAGCCAACCTGGCTATTTGGTTGGTCCCCAGTTTCACACTTAGAAACTGGGTTTGCTTTAGGGTGAAGTGAAAGTTTGTAACCTGCTTGCTTATCTGTCAAACGAGTGTAATTTAAAAAAATACACAGAATAATATAAAACACACTTCCACTACTTCTCTCATGGTGCGATGAAAAAAGTAATATTGTTCGTCAAATAAAATCAACAACTCCACAAAGCTTTGACATCAACGATAACGAGTTTCCAGGCACAGTAGCTCCAAATTATATTATAAAACTCGTTAAAAAATAATAGGCCTGTGTTGACATTTAATAAATACCCTAGAATGTAACTTGGCATAAAACTGAAAAAAATAAATAAAATAATAATTAATTGGGATAAAGTGTTTTAAAAAATACTTTCATTTTTTGGCGCGTTAAATAATAAAATATTATGGAATATATTGCGTGTATTCTTTTTACGTATTTAAGTATTCGATATTTAAGTTTTGACGGATGTCAAAGGCCCGTTGCCTTTTATTTTTTGACAACTTTAATCAATTACGGATGAATCAATTCTCTCGAAGATTATTTATTAGTACATAAGTCATCGGCTCCAATTTAAATATATATTTAAAAATCAGAAAACTTTTTCCAAAATAATTAACCGACTTCACTAAAAAAAAAAGAATAAAAGGATCGAAATAACTTTAATTTCGGAAGTCGGTGTTTCTCAGTATTGTTTGGTTCATATATAACACCGAATTTTTTTTTTTAGTGAATTCTTTTATTTATTTTTTTGTAAAAAGTTTTTATTTTACACTTTTTAGTTGTAGTTTTAGTTGTACACACTTATAAACATAGTGTCTATTTCTCATGACAATACCAATTACCCAAACACGGCTAGGATACATTGATTAATTACGGAGTTCCTGTGCCTACCTTCCGGCTCCATCATCATCACAAGATCACTTCGATGATACCATTTTCAACGTAACTATTCAAAACCATTCATTTATTTGTATTGTCATAGTCGCTTAACTATCTTCGTTGTGATATTTATGTGAGTATGAAGTTCTGTTGACCACACTTCATCAAATGTTACATTTTGACTGTAAATGCTTAAGTTCTCGATGAAAATACCAAAATCACTATATGGATGCTTATAATATTTGAGGAGTTCCCTCGATTCCTCATGGATCCCATCATCAAAAATGGATTTTAAAAAAAATGGGACCTGGAAGCATATTCTGTAAGGGGAAAAAACAATTGCAAATCGGTCCATAAACGACGGAGTTCTGAGGTAACAGACATAAAATACAACCGAATTGATAACCTCCTCCTTTTTTTAGAAGTCGGTTAAAAATGGGTTTTGCCACTTGTAGGATTCCCACGTTTCAATAAACACGTTCTTTTTTTTTCAAATGGTTTCTCTATTTATGTCTTTTGTTATCCTTGTCAAAAGAAAGAGCATTAGTAATAGCATGATGGGTGACAGGATAGAATGAAAAAAAAACAAGACGTGTTGCGCCGACTCCAAATAACAAGGGACAAGGGCAGAAAGATAATGTTGATGATCGTCCCTGTCAGTTAATTTTGAGTGAATTTTGCTACAGTAGCACCCTGCACCTTCTAGTTGCAGTAGTAGCAGCTACGGACAGATGCAAAAATATTACCATACGCATGAATCCTGTTGAAGGTCAGGGAATTAATGCAAATCATACGAGACGGATGGCATTGATTTTTGAATTTTGATAAATGGTTTTGTCTTAGGTGGGAAATCATCTAATAATTTATGGAGAACATGTTTGATTTTTAGTGACTGAATCTTACTCGTATATTCCTTCTTTGCCTGGCGTAGCAGGATCCAAAACGCTCAATGCCAGGAGGTTCTGTACTACTGTTATAGCAATGATGTACGCTTTAAAATTACATTCCATTAAACCTCTTATTATTTCATGAAAGCCTAGTACTCTAGCTATTCTTCGGTCTTGATGGATCAATACTACATTCTAAGCACATGGAATGCAACAGTGGTTTCCATGACAACGATGGTGCCTATATATTATCACAATGTAACTAATCACGTCGATGCAGTATAGAACCACTATTTAGAAAATTTTAAATAATATTTTTTTAAATAATTTATTTGCCACTGATGCAATAAAAGATGGCAATAAACTCAGCAGATAATTTTCCAGTACAACATAAAAAGTATAAGTTGCAGCATAGCATGCGAATAGACCTCACTAGTTCTAGAGTTTCTAATACTTTTTGAAAATATACAATTTTGATAATCGAATAAAAATAATAAATGGGCTGTTAACTTCTGGCAGCAGATTATTTTTACAAAACCCAAATTGAAAAGTGAGTTAGTTGTACAAGTTCTACAGCTTTTAAAATATTTTAAAAATAGTTCTGTCTATAAAAGCTCTAAAACATAAAATAAAAATCACATTTAACTGAACCCCCGGGAATGAAATCATAGTTGTAAATAAGACACTTGTCTTCTTCATTCAGCCCCTTTAGCCCATCATCAGCATTTCAGATGTCTAATTATTAACAGTTAAATTATTAAAAAACAATCCACTCTCTAATACCAGCAGAACATGATTGCATGAAATAAGGAAAAAGTTATCTGCTACGGAAGTTTACGAATATATTTTCATTACTGTTCTTTTTCATGGAGTTTCTGAAGAAGAAAGTTTCTGAAGTTTCTATGAGCAAGTGTAGCTACATGAGAAAAAGTAAAAACCATTTTATGAAAAAAAAAAAACAAAAGCGAATAAAAAAAAATGTTTTTTGTACTGTTCTTAGACTTTTCTGCATCTTTTAACACTCATAACATGACATGTAGAAGTACAGAATCTTGTAAAATCCAACTTGTGGTAGAAATTGATTTCTTTTATATTAAGGAATCAAAATCGAAATTCATGAACATGAACGTCTCGCATTGTACGAGGTGGGACAGAATGTTTGGTGCATTTGAAACAATCATTAAAAAAAGCAAAAATCGTACACATACTAATCTATATTTAAATGAAAGTAAATATTTGTGATTTTTTTATATAACGCAGATGTGCACCATTGCGCTGCAAAATCTCCTCAAATCTGAATCTTAAATTGGTAAAAACTCATTGGCACATTGCGCGTGGAATAGCGGCTATTTCTTCATGGTTATTGGTCTTCAACTGACCAATCATATCTTTGACTGGAGCAATACCAATTTGTTACGTTATTGCTATCCTGAAAATGCTTTTTGTATACTTCAACACTTCATGAGCTCCTAGTATTTTACATGTCGTACATTCGTGATTAATCGTTACTAACTTCAGTTCGCAATTTCACGCCGGCGCATTATGAAGCTTACCACGTGGAAACATTTCTTATTATATTAAACTTTACTCACGTATTAAAAACAATGGTTATAGATTTCATTTTTCAGTTTTTTTTTTTTTTAGAATTATAATTTTATATTTTCATAATGTGTATAGATGGATGCTTCATGTTTTTCTAGTCTTGTTAATGGAAAGTATCATTTGTGATTAAATTCTCTTCACATTTCACGCCGGCGCATTATAAAGTGTTCCACGTGGGTTTAGTCGCTTTCAGTTACTGAATGAATGAAATGAATGTAGGATGCTTTGCTTAAAATTAACGTCAAAATAATTATTTCCTACATTGTCATCATCATTTTAAAGGAAAGACGTCCACGGCTGGGCACAGGCCTCCCTAAAGTGTCACCATAACGTGCCGTCCTGTATATGACGCATCCAACGCTGCATCTTTCGGTCCGCGATTGTCACTACAAGACCTTTAGGTCCCATCGGCCATTTGTTCTCCGAGTAATGTGTTCTGTCCACTGCCATTTATGTTTAGCGATTCTTTGGGCTATGTCCGGTAATCTTGGTTATCCTGCGGACGTACGCCTTCACTTATTATTAAATAAAAATGTGCATTTCAATATTTTATTTGTATTTGGTATGAAGATGAACCAGGTTTGCTTTCATACGATCTAGCTTCTGCTACCTATATTGACCAGAACATCAAAAAGACGTAGACTCGTAACACGCGTTGTTCCAGTTTAGTTTCAAATCTTGCAGTTAGTGATATCTTATTTATCGTCGGATGACTATGGACTTTAGCTGTTCCCATTATAATAATTTTTTTGTCGTTGTCATGACATATAGATGCAACAAAGACATATGATTTCCGTTACGGTTTAGTCTTGACAAATTTTTTATAGTTTTACGACTGTCGTGATAGCCGTTCCCACTATCATAACAATCAGTTGACACCCTGAAATAGAAATGTTAGACGACAGTTAATCATGTCGTCCTATATGTGAACACCTCCATTTAAATATATAAGCCACGAAACTTAAAACGACACGATTTCTGTCGTCACAATAGAGTGGCAATGCGGCCTAAGGGGTTATTACCGAGGAATATGGCACGATGTAGGTAGCCACCATCAAAATAATGCGTCTGTTATTATCTTCATCCTTGTCTGACTTACGTAACTAGCTTATGTAAGAGCGAAAAGAGATCGTTGCCGTGGTAACGTAACCAGCGTTCATATTACTAGCACGGCAGCAATAAATAAGAGGTTGCATTCAGTTTTCACGAAAAAAAGACGTAAAAAGCAAGGATCTTAGACAAGAAATAAATAATGCGTGCGTATTTAAACATTGTAAACATTAATTCTATTTAGTAATAAATGAAAAAGCTAAGGCAGGTGAGAGCAAAAACAGATCGTTGTCATGGTAACGTAACCAGCGTTCATATTACTAGCACGGCAGCAATAAATAAGAGGTTTAATTCAGTTTTCACAAAAACAAGACGTAAAAAGCAAGGATCTTAGACAAGAAGTAAATAATGCTTGCGTATTTAAACATTGTAAACATAAATTCTATTTAGTAATATATGAAAAATAAACTGGGCAAGTGCGACGCGGACACGCGCCCTATTGGTTCCGTACTGACGTACTTATGTAAAGAGTTCAATTCCTGATTGGAGTCTCGAAGTTTAATTCAAATCGCAATTATTTTAATTTTTTTTGTGATGTTACAACAAATTTTCTGTTTGCAGATTTATTCCTATTAATATGTTATAAGACCTTGCTTCATGCTAAATATCAGGATTCTGGGTCAACGGGACGTACTCTAGAATTTTGGTTCTATTGAGTCAAAGTAAAAAAAAAAGTAAAATTGATCACGTTAATAGCTCGTGCTACAGCCTTAGTCTGTGCTAGGTAAGGTTAAGCTTTTCAGCAATAAATGGTGTCATCACAAAATCAGCTTAAGTCCGCCTTTGTACAGTGTTTCATTAGTGCATAAAGTTTTAAATAAATTAATTAATAAATGTTCTAGAACTATTTATGAAAATGATTGAATTCTAGTTAATTACTGCGTAAATACCAAGATTATTTACGAGTTGCGGATTATGCTATTGCAAATCATGTTAGGGTAAAATGACTCTACCTAACTTAAACCTTTTTCCTTTTCTCAGAAGATCTTCTTTTTGTGCATTAAGTGGATACAAACATGACTTGACGTATATGGGTGTCGTACTAGACTGTACGACGTATGATTTTGCGTGAAAATGACAGGATTTGGAGAGTTAGTTATGTTTATTAACAATTATAAAATCGCTTATAGAAAGTCACTTAGTCTAGAATAGAATAAACTTTATTGTACATCAAAATAGTAACAAAACTTTTACAGTAACTAGAACCTAAGCTAATCGAAGACTGACGATCAATAGCGCCGTGTTACCAAGAGGATCACTCATCGCGATTCACAGTGATGACCACGACCACTCTGGCAAGAGTGTACCGACTGAGAAGAGAAGAGAGAGTACACTTTGGCAGTAACTTTGCTCGCGAGAAAGTTATCTCAAAAACTTTAGAATTTGTGCTAAGTTTCAAGTTTATTGTCCTAAGGAATAAGATTCTCCCATAAAAATGACATAGTGACATGAAAGAAAAGGAAGTTAGTGATAGCATGACGGGTGACAGAACAGAATGGAAACACAAAGCGTATTGCGCCGACCCCAAATAACACGGGACAAGGGCAGGAAAATGATAATGATGATTTTTATCATGTATACATGATAAAAATCATCATTATCATTTTAAAAAAAACTTATAGTCTTAACCAGGTTCATCATTCTCCGTTATTTCGTACTAAGTATTTTTTTAGGGTTGAAAAAAAACAAATCGGAACTCTTATAGGAGCGGTTTGTTGTCCGTCTGTCTGTCAAAACCCTTTATCTTGGAAACGCGTGGAGGTATCAAGCTGAAATTAAAACCGTAAAAAAATCAAACTTCTGAGTTAATGAAAAAAAAGATACGGCCGTTTATGTCGCAAAAAACTTGTATTTCGACACTCTCAAGGAAATCTCTACAGGAATTTCTCTAATTTTCATAGGTTACTTCCCGATGATCTAGAATCCTGAAATTTGGCATAATGCAAGGTGTTATAGCACAAGTATACGAAAAAATCTTAAAACTATAAATGTTTAGATACGTCACAAAAAAAAATCTTCGTAACTCAATTCGGGAATTGAACTGTTTTCATAGAGTAAGTTTGTAAGGCACCCTCAGTGCGCGAGTCCGAGTCGCGCTTGCCCGGTTTCTTTTTTAAATGTCCTTGTTCGTTAGTCTTGCTAAAACTCGAGAACGGCTGAACCGATTTAGCCAATTTTGGTCTTGAAATATTCGTGATAGTCCGTGTAATTCGTGGTAGTTTAGGTAGTAGAGTTGATGTTTTGGCAGTGATCTATAGTGTTTTTTCACCTGTGTCATTTGGTGATAATGTAGCATTCTAATATCCAATAGAATGCTATAGAAAGAATTTTTAAAATCAAATAGTTTCAAAGTTAACCTCCTTCATCCAAACTCAGAAAATAATATCACCTCTTTACATTATAATATTACTAGTTCCTGCCAAGGGATTCGATTGCGTGAAAGTAGATTTTTTTTCACAAAGCTTCATCCAAATTCGTCCAGCCGTTAACATGCGAATATATGACAGACAGAGTAACATTGCAATTTTATAATATTAGTATGGATTAATGATAATTATTAGATTTATATTTATATTTATTATAACTGAACTTATGTTTTCTAGTTATACGAGTCTTTGCGGTTAGATCTTGGACTCAAAAAGCTGTGCAGTAGAATGACGTGAATACGATTTCTCAACGAGAAGAAAAATTTTCACGAGGAAATGAAAGACGTAAGTACTTTATAAATAAATCGTATCGTATGTATCGTATACATAGGTACATCAAAACAATCTAATCGAGCACGACCTTCATCTGGGATTATTTACCCTACATCACATCCATCGAGTTACGTCATCAAAGGCGCTTATAGAGCCAGCCGTTCAATGTCGTTCAACCTCCTTCAATGTTTACGGTCCTAGTACAGTTGAATTATGCAACTAATTATAGAGACGATAAATTAATCGTTATGAGTACGAATAAATAGCTGAGCTTTTTATTTTCCAATCCAATTTTAGTGATGTCACGCCACAAGGTTAAGCTTTTGTGCTTATTTTGGTAACCTAGTAAAAAGAAAGCAAAGCATTGTTAAAAACTAGGTCAATTATTATTATTATTATTATTTAATGTCGTATAACCTTTAACTCTCTCCTGCATTTATTAACATCATTCTGTTCAATAAAAGTCTTTTGACCAATTGAAATAACTTTTACCCACACATTCTCCAGTAGTTATTCAGTCTTCTGCCGTCTCTTCTTTATATTATTGTAATTATCTTTATAATATTCAAAGAAGTAACGGTACGGATGCTCGGCTTCCCGTAAGGAACAAATATGTGTATAGCCTAGTGATAGTTAGTTGATCAGGGTTTGAGTGTCTTATTTATGAGTTTACAAGTTTTTGAAAGCACCTACGACACAAGGTTAATTCTTAATGTAGTGCAACGTTAATAAATAAGAAGTTAGTCAGATTTTTCTCGCTATTTATTATTATACTTACCACGTGGTATGGCCTAGTGATAGTTAGTAGATCAGGGTTTGAGTGTATTGTTTATGAGTTTACAAGTTTTTGAAAGCACCTACGACACAAGATTAATTCTTAATGTAGTGCAACGTTAATAAATAAGAAGTTAGTCAGATTTTTGTGTATAAATTGACTTGCCACGTGGTATTCTATCCACGTGAGGAAATGCCATCACGTATTGCGCTTGCGTGAGAAATACTATGAATAGGAGAAATACTATAACAACTACCAGAACTCCATAAAGAATTGGAGTTTTAAATACGTATTTAATATAAATTTAATTTTAGAGCTAAAATTATATCAGAGCTGCGTAAATTACACAATATTCGTCTTTATTTAGATAACTTTAAAATATAAAGTCCTACTTTTAGCATTTTCCGAGGTACTTAGTTAGTTTTCGATGTTTGTAACTACGACGAGGTACTTAGGTTGTTTTGTAGTAACGTTTTCTTAGAAAATACTACGCAAGGAAAAATACTACATTCAGTACTATGGGTCCATAATTCACTGGAGTTGATTTATAATAAATATTTTATGCCATTTCATGTCAATTGGGTCAAGCCTGATTCGTTAATAACTGTAGTGCTAATAAATTAAAAAAAAAACAGACTGCGTAATAAAAACTGATTGACATGATTGAGTCGATTAGTAGGATTACCTAGTAATAGAAACTCTTGGTTATCATAAAATAAATGCATTATTTCCGAAAGACAATAATTATATATGTTTTCAAAAGTATTCTAATTTTACTGATTAAGTTTAAATATACCTATTTGATGGTTTTGGCACATGTAAATACATGACATATATTACATGATTCGAAATTCTTTGACGTTTCAGCAAACACGATATTTTAGCAACTGGTTTACCTATTTACGCCCTGTGTCATCCTTTTCAATAGAGGAAGAAAAAAAGACGTGTTGCGCCGACTACAAATAATACGGGACAAGGGCAGGAAGATAATGTGGATGATCTTCCCCTACAGTTAATTTTGAGTGCTTGTTGCAACAAAAGCGCCCTACACATTCTCGTAGTAGCTTCGGACAGACGCAATACTATTACCATACGCATCAACCCTGTTGAAGGTCGGGGACTTAATTCAAATCATACGAAACAGATGGCATTGATTTTTGAATTTTGATAAATACTTTTTTTTAGGTGGGAATTCATTAATGACTTGTGGAAAGAGGGCGTGCCAGAGTTTTAGTAACTAAATCCCACTCCTATGTCCTTTTATTACCTGACGTAACAGGATCCAAATCGCTCAATGCCAGGAGGTTCTTACTACTATTATAGGAGTTACAGCAATGATGCACCCTTTAAAATCACATTACTGTGAAATCTCTTATTGTTTCATGAAAGCCTAGTGCTATTCTTCGGTCTGGATGGATCAATACCATATTTTGAGCACATGGAATGCAAAAGCAGTTTCCATGGCAACGATGGTGCCTATATATTATCACAGCGTAACTAATCACGTCGTGAAGCTCGCGATAAATAACATACAGTTCAGCACCTCGATTTAGAAAATTATTTTAAATAATATTTATGCCACTGATGCAATTAACGATGGCACTTGCTTACATCGGAAAACTTAGCAGATAATTTTCCAGCAGAGCATAAAAATCCAAGTTGCAGCTTAGGATGATTATTTTTCCAAAACCAACATTTTAAAAGTGCTTTAGGTGTATAATGGCAAGTTCTATAGTTACTAAAATATTTTAGATATAGTTTTGTCCATAAAAGCTCTAAAACATAAAATAAAAATCGCATTTAACTGACCCCGGCAATGTAATCATATTTAGTTATAAATAGGACACTTGTCATTGATCATTCAGCCCATTATCAGCATTTCAGATATCTAACAACAACAACAGTCAGTTTATTAACAGTTAAATAAATAGAAAACAAACAACTCTCTAATACCAGCAGAACACGATTGCATGGAAGATGGAAAAAAATATCTGCTACCGGAAGTTTACAAATAATATTTTCATTACTCTTTATTTCGGGAAAAATACCAAGATATTTCAGGAACTCTTAAACATGGTGCATTCATATAACTCATGTATGCATTTCTACTGGAAAATGATCTGCTATGTTCACTCAGACGGAATCTACGAGTACTGGGCCGGTTCCCGCTTTCCCTTTAATTTTACTCCCTAAAAATGTTAACAGCCACCATGGGAGTTGCTATGAGCAAGTGTAGCTCCAAGAGGAAAAGAAAAACCATTTTATGAAAAAAAAGTCGCGTTTTTTGTACTGATCTTTGACTTTTCTACATCTTTCAACGCTTATAACACGACATGTAGAAGTATAGAATCTTGTCTAATCCAACTTGCAGTAAAAATCAATTCCTTCTAGACTAAGGAATATAAATCTTAATTCTTGACCATGGACGCATTATACGGGGTATGCCAAAATGTTTGGTAGATTTTAAACAATCATTAAAAAAACTAGGCAAGTCCGAGTCGGTTCGCGCACTGAGGACTCCGTACAAACCTATACCTATGTAAACAGGTCAATTCCTGAATGGAGTTTCGAATAGTTTCCGAATCTCAAAAATATTCTTTTTTGTGACGTAACAACAAATTTACTGTTATCAGATTTTTCTTACATCTGTTTTATAAGACCTTTCTTTATGCCAAATTTCAGGATTCTACATTAACGGAAACTACCCTACAAATTATGATTTCCTTGAGAGTGTCGAAATATACGTTTTTTGCGACATAAACGACCGTATCTTTTTTTTCGTTGACTTTATTAATTAATTTTTCATTTAATTTTTTCACAGCATCAAGGGACAGCAGTCTTGACTATATGGTTTTAATTTCAACTCGATACACCTCCACGCATTCCCAAGATAAAGGATCTTGACAGACACCGGTTTTCCTTTTGAGGTACGAAACCCTAAAAAGTTTATATTTCAATGAAAATAAACATTTGTGATTTTTTTTTAAAACGCAGATGTGCACCATTGCGCTGCAAACACTCTTCAAATCTGAATCTCAAATTGGTAACAAACTCGTTGGCCCATTGCGCGTATAATAGTAGCTGTTTCTTCACGGATGTTGGTCTTCAACTGAGCAACCATGTCTTTCACTTTAGCAATACTTGTTTGTTACGTTATTGCTATCCTGAAAATGCTTTTTGTATGCTTCAACATTTCATGAGCTCCTAGTACTTTACATGTCGTACATTCGTGTCTGATCATTACTAACTTCAGTTCGCAATTCACGCAGGCGCACTATGAAGCTTACCACGTGTACCTACATTTTTCCTATTAGGTTAAACTTTACTCACGAATTGAAAATAATGGTTGTAGATTTTTCTTTTTTGGTAGAATATTTTATTTTCAAAATATTATTTATGATATGATATTAATAATATGATATTAATCGAGAGTATCATTTGTGACTAAATTCTCTTCACATTTCACGTGTGTTTAGTTGCTTTTAGATACTTTTTCAGCTAATCTTGTTTATTTACTGACTCAATGAATGAAATGGAAGCTTTGCTTAAAATTAAGGTCATAATTATTATTTTGTACATTGTCATCATCATTTCAAACGAAAGACGTCCACTGCTGGGCATACGCCAAAGTGTCACCATAATGAGCGGTCCTGTACGTCTCGTATCCAAACTACACGCGCAACCCTCACCAGATCATCGGTACACCATGTGGGAGGCCTTCCAACGCTGCATCTTCCGGTCCGCAACTGCCACTCCAGAACCTTTATGCCCCATTGGCCATCTGTTCTGCGAGTAATGTGCCCTGTCCACTGAAACTTAAGTTAAGCAATTATTCGGGCTATGTTCGGTAATCTTGGTTATCCTGCAGACGTACACCTTCAATTATTATTAAATAAAAAAATGTATTTCATTTTCATTTGGTATGGAAATCAGTTTTGCTTTCATGCAGCTTCTGCTACTTAGACCTGAATACCAAAAAGCTGCACCTTCAATTATTATTAAATAAAAAAATTAATTTGATGAAAGCAAAACTGATTCATTTCCATACCAAATGAAAATGAATCAGTTTTGCTTTCATGTAGCTTCTGCTACTTAGACCTGAATACCAAAAAGCTGACGTGACTCGTAGGATCCGTAACCCGATGGGCACGCCATTATTATGGCAGTAAGTACCCTTATTGAAGCGTGGCTGGGAAGAACCCACGGCGTCCTCACCTTCCGCATGACGCAGGTCTTCACCGGACATAGATCTATCGCACCAGGCCTTGGTACAGGCCATGGTCCGGAACGAGGAGGAGTGGTAGGCGGTTGTCTTCTTCTGCGAAGCAGTAATGCAAGCAAGGGATGAGGCTGCATGTGCAAGCGCAAGGCAATGGTCCTCGCGCCCCAGCCGCCGAGATTCTGATCCCAATTTTCCACTACCGTAGACGCGGGCTTGTGGACGGCGAGCAATGGGTTGCTCGCCGTCCGACCGTCCGGTAACCGTCCGGACCAAGCCAGGTCGTCGACGACGCTTACTGTTCCACGCGCGTCTCAAGGAGATGTCAGCAAACCGTAGGGCCTAGCAGGGTCGGAACCTACTGGGTTCAAGGGTTTGCTTCTGAAAAGAAGACTCGGCCTTGGTACGAAAGGCAACCAACGTACAGGGTGGGTTTTTAGTCAGTAAAAGTCTGACATTATCTCCCGCTCCGCCCAATAGCGGGGGATGTTTTTAGATGATTTTCCCACCGAAATAAAGCACCCTACGCATTATTCCAGTTTATTTTCAAATCTTGCAGTTGGTGATATCTAGGGTTAATTTTGAGAATATGGCACAATGTAGGTAGCCACCGACAAAATAATGCGTCTGTTATTATTTTCATCCTTGTCTGACCAACGCTGCTAGCATAAATGAGAGCGGAAAGCAATCGTTGCCATGGTAACGCAACCAGCGTTCGTGTTACTAGCACGGCAGGAGTAATGAGAGATTACATTCAGTTTTCACAAAAAAAAGTAATAAGTAAGGATCTTGGACAAGAAATAAATAATGCGTGCTTATTTAAACGTTTTACATAAATTCCATTTAGTATTATGATGATATGTAAGAAAAGGGTTAGTGAGATAGCGTGTCCGTCATGCTATCATACCCTCGTAGCTCCCTGGATCAGCTGGGTGAGATTTAACGCTAGCGCAAGCTTTCACGTCTCTCAACCAGCAAGGTCTGTGCACTGGTACGGAAAGAGCCACTCCTGATGGACGGCATTAAAATCCCCCAGTAACACTTATTGTGTGGAAGGGTACCTCTATTGAGCCGCTTCCGCTACCTCACTAAGGAACTGTGTGAGCCTGGTCGCCTCCTGATCACCACTGTGCAAACACAAGCATATATAATTTTATCCATGCCTGTGTCCACCAGAGCCCGAAATTGCTGAAATTTCAAAAACCCCTCCCATCTTAGTGTTCGCCTACATCATAAACTAGCGAAATTACATGATCCTAGACTCTGTAGTTTCAACCTTGCGTTGATATGTCAGTCAGTCAGTTTCCTCTTTTATGAATAAATAAATAAAGCGAACAATAAACTACGTATCTTGAAGTTTTGCAATTCAATTATTGTACCTCTCAGAATTTATGTTGTCCTGATAAATTATTTATTATTTGCAAATGTTTATTTATTTATTTATTGCACTCATGTTGTGAATAGACGTTACATTATTGTATTGTCTCAAACATGATCCTTGGTAGGGCACAGCAACATTTATATTGTTAATATTGCATGCATTATACAAATTAATGAATACAAAAAAACATTACAAATTATCACGATTTTATACATTATTATTATACTGAGTCATTCGATATTATTATTATTCCTTACACCATTACATTAAATTATTAATTTTACAATTACTTTCATTATTATATTCTTAGTATGTCATGTGTTGTTGTGTTTAAATACATTTAAATTTATTTAAACCACTCGAAGTGGAAGTTGTGTCAGTAACTGCATAGTAAATACATTTCACTACCACACATGCATTTTTTTATTATTGGTGGGCTCGCGCTTGACCTCTATCTCACCTGATGGAAAGCGACGATGCGGTCGATGATGGAGCGCGCTTGCCAAGAAGTAACCTATTCACCCTTGACTTAAAGATTCCCAGGTTGTAGTTATCAGGATGTAACTAATACAATGACAATGCTCGATTTTTAAATCTAAATGCCTAAATGTCTTATAATTAAAAGTGTTAATCACAAGTTAGTAAGCGAGTAAAAAATATTATCACTTTTGAATGCAATCACAATAAGTGTTTTAAAGCCGAAAGTTTATGAGTGTGTGTCTATGTTGGTCACTTCTTCACGCTTGATTGGATTTGGAAGATATTTGGCGTTGGAGTAGATCATTTCCTGAAAAATCACAAAAAAATACTTTTTATTCCGTGAGTAAGATAAAGATCAGAACTATCTTGGGACAATTTTACACTATAATGCGGGTGAAGCCGCTGACAGCAGCTTCTAAATTCTAAATCTAAATTTTGACTGCGTTTCTATTGGTCCGCGTAATCAACATAAAGTCCGTTCAACACAAACGCAGTTTGTAGTTTTACGTGAGGAATGGCGGACATATTTCCTGTAGCGTAATAAGCGCCCTTTGCAAACTACAGAAAAACAAATAATATACAATTTGTTTAAATCGTTTCATGAGTCTGATACAAGATTATTATACAAGAATTGTATAATATTTATTTGATTTATGTGTTCTAGTGCATTATATACATATATATACTATTACAATCATCATCATCATTTCAGCCGAAAGACGTCAAATGTCACCACAATGACCGATCCTGTGCGTCTCGCATCCATCGGATGCTATTACAATAATGTTTGATTATTATTTATTTATGAAAATATTATATCACACGAACCGAACATTTTGTTACGAATATAAATCATAAAATAATAATTTAATTTTCTCTACAGTAAATTTTAGAAGTATTCAATATGAACCGGCCTTGACAATTTCAAAATAAGAACAAAGGCGTTGGCCCCACCCCGACCAGTGACCCATCTCACTCCGTCAATATCGGGAATGTGCGAGAGACATATACTTAATACTCGTTTGTTTAAAAAACAGACTATTTTTCCTAATAAAATGTAACTTCACGTCAACAAAGTGATAATCACCCGTAAGGGGCTCCTTTTGAAAATATACGTTTTTTAACTTGTATAAACTACCTTAAAAGGACATCATAAAATTCTAAAAAACATTGCCATACTTTGATTCATGGTCTTCAATTTTGTATAAATATTTTTTTATTCATATTTACTTAGGTATCTATATTTTGTACAAATATTTTGTTCTACAAAAAATAAAAAATTACTATTTGTTTGTGTTTTACCTGTCTATAGAGAATATAATGATTGAAAATATTGTATAATTACTTTTTTACTAACAGTATTTTTTTAATATCAAAATGACGACGTCAAAATGTCAAATCATAGACTGCCTAGCCCTTGGACGGGTGGACGTAGTCATTTGTATCGCAAAACCGCTCCCGTATTTACGTAAATTTATCATTCAAGTATAATAATGTAGGGGAAAAGGGATAGAAAAAAGCTCAAGGTCATCGACTAGCGATGCAGTCACGCGTTTCGTAAGCGCACGACATTTTAGCTACTAACGCGCGTTAGCCGCATTTGCGCGCTACAGCATCGCGACTGTATCGATCGCACTATAAGCATCGCTACAAAAAGTCGCCGTGGGCAAGGGCTCTTATGGTGATTATAAAAAAAAAATAGCAGCTTGTACAGAGACTCGTATTTTTTAACCACGTGTGTATGTGGATGTACATGTCTGCCGTAAAAATATGCATTAGTGTGTATCTGCACTAATACTACTTACAGTTTCGATTGGTGACGTCATAATACTCCATGACAGTGAAAATAGACTCACTGCTTCAGCGCTTATGAAATCCTAGTAACATCGAAAGCAAAATATTTTTTTATGTCTTTGTTAGGCCTAGTTTTGACCTACAAACACGGCCCGAGGTCATTGAATGTATATGGTGGGCCCCACGACCACCATGCTCTATATCTATAAAAAGGTACCTACCTCCTTCTTTGATATTATCAAAAATATTACAATTGTATCTGATTGAAGCTTCTGGATATTTCTTTATGATGGATTTGCTGTCTCGTTTCTTCTCATAGAAAAAAATTACAGTCCAGAAACATTAAAATCATGATGACGTCATTTTAAAGCATAAGAAGCCCTAATTCAGCACTTATTTCATCCGGCCCTGTGGCGCAATGGATAACGCGTCTGACTACGGATCAGAAGATTCCAGGTTCGAGTCCTGGCAGGGTCACATTATCTTTTTCCATTATTTTAATCTATGTTAAATGACGTCATTTTCAAGCATATGAAGCTCAATTTCAACCTCTATCACAACTGGCCCTGTGGCGCAATGGATAACGCGTCTGACTACGGATCAGAAGATTCCAGGTTCGAGTCCTGGTAGGGTCACATTATCTTTTTCCATTATTTTAATCTATGTTTAATGACGTCATTTTCAAGCATATGAAGCTCAATTTCAACATCTATCACAACTGGCCCTGTGGCGCAACGGATAACGCGTCTGACTACGGATCAGAAGATTCCAGGTTCGAATCCTGGCAGGGTCGCGTCTCTTTTTACTTCTTAATTTTGAATTTTATTGCACAAAAAAGCAGTTTTATATATTTTTAAATTGATTTTGGAGATTTTACATGAATTATAAGTATTTTACTTCGGTTTTGCGGACAGTATTTATGTGAGTATTCAAGATTATCTTGCCGATGTTTTTTTCTTTATTTAGACTTCAGTTTTTGTTTAACTATAATTTTTCATCATCATGAAAAAGGAGATCAGCGCTGACATCACATAGGTCATGTTGGTAGGTACAGAGCAGCAATTTTTTTTATTAAACTTAGCTGGTCTGTACATTCGTTCATCGAAATCAGATGTGCAATAAAGAAATAAGGATTTTCCTATGCAAATACAAATATTTATTAGAAACCATGACCGATTTTTAAAACAAAAAATTAATTAAAAAACCAAAATTAATCGTAGGTGAAAAAAAAGGTAATATCACCAACAAAAAGCAAACAAGAAAAATATGCATACTACCCTCAAATTGTAGGCAAACATATATATGTACCATTATAATAAAAGAAGTAATCGTGGGTGAGTTAACATTAAAGCAAACAAGAAAAAACGCATACTACCCTCAAATTGAAGGTAATTAAACATATATATAATTAATATTTTTGTAAACAATCACGGGGTATAGAAGGCATATGGATTTTTTAACATAATTATTTCTATATCGTTATCCAGTGACTATCACATGGCTATACGTTCATTATAAATACAATTACAAAAATATGTTTTTAGGGTTCCGTACCTCAAAAGGAAAAATTGGAACCCATATAGAAACACTTTGTTGTCCGTCCGTCTGTTTGTCTGTCAAGATCCTTTGTCTTGGGAACGCGTGGAAATATCGAGCTGAAATTAAAACTGTATATTTCAGTCTGCGGTCTCTTGAAGCTTTGAAAAAATCAAACTTCTAAGTTAACGAAAAAATATACGGCCATTTATGTCACCAAAAACGTTCATAGCGGAGGTACTTCCCGTTGAGCCAGAATTCTGAAATTTGGCATAAAGCAAGGTCTCCTTTGCTACTCGTATAAGATCTTGACTTAAATTTACTGTTTTCAGATTTATTTCTATATATTTTTATAGGAATTAATCTGAAAACAGTAAATATGTTGTCAGGTCACAAAAAAAAATATTGCGATTCGGTAAAATCTTAGAGATTCCATTCGGGAATTAAAATATTTACATACGTAAGTTTGTACGGAACCCTCAGTGCGTGAGTCTGACTTGCACTTATCCAGTTTTTTATAAATTTTTTTATTGAGATATCATCCAATGACTTCTCCCGCTCTAAGGCGGAGCTGGAAATGTCAGACTTTTACCGACAAAAAACCCACTCCTGTGTTCCTTCTTTGCCGTACGTTTTCATCTTTCTTTTTCCCTTTCATCCACTTAGGAGGTGAATTTTGGAAAATCCTTTCTTAGTGCTCACCTACGTCATAAAAGGAGACCTTATGCAAAGTTTCACTCTCCTAGTCCCAGTAGTTTTGGCTGTGCGTTGATATGTCAGTCAGTCAGTTTCTCTTTTTATATATATTACATGATTCCTTTCTTTCGTTATTTCAACAATAACATTGCCACGTGGACTTCATAGATAACTCTTCAATGCGCTTGCGTGTACAAAAGCAGGTCAGACAAAGACGGCACATAGCATTAGGAGATCATGACGTATCAAGAGATTGATTTAACATTAGTCAAGGTGAGAATCCGAGAGCGACGATACCTGGGGCCTTACTGTGACGTGTTAAAATGTCAGTGAGAGTTAGAAAGATAGATGAAGCTGTGCACCCTATATAGCTCCATTCCTTAAACAATTCAGTTTAGGTCGTAAAATTGATCGCGTTAAGAGCTCTTGCGAGCTTCTGTCCTAGTTCGTAATGCAGTTGAAATTCAATTATAGGTACGCAATAACGTCGTCTGGTTAACAAACAGCTGTTTGGTTTAACGAGCTACTTTCTACATTATTTTGAATTTATTTTTTATCGTCAAAATAATTGACCAAATTAAATCACCTGTCATGACGTACGTGAGCACCAAACGGGTGTCCAAAGTTTGTATGGATAAACCAAATTTCACGCGGGCGAAGCCACTCAGTTATTTCAGAAGCTAGTTCAATTATATAAATTAACTAATGAACCGGACTTCCAAAACCTGCGTTTATTATCACTCTAAACACAATTAAGTACTCATATTTCTTCTAGATCAGGTATATGAATATAACCTCATAAACAGAAGTCGATGGCCAATAAAAAAAAATAGCAACTAAGGCAACCAAGGTATATTTTACGTACACTACATCTATCGAGTCCGATGCCTTCGATTTCCCTGTTTTTTGATAAATGCTTTAACTGATGTTAGTTTACTTTTTTGTAACAAAAACCTTAGCATTATTATTTATTTAATTCCTATGGAACTTATCTGAGTAAGGAACTTAGAGTAGGCCCCATATAAATATAATTTTTATATTGGACTCACTATAAAAAACTCGAATTTTTGTTTTAATGTTATATTGGTTAAGTTCAGAATTACGGTAAAAGGGAATGTGTATCTTCAACGAACACTATTCTAAACCATTCAGTGTTTAATCACGCACAACTTTTATGTTATCTCAACCAACCAATCAGTCAAGTTTATTAAGATATTTGGAAACGACATCACAAATAGCCTCTGAAATGTGCCATTTCGGAGTGTTTCTTCCTGAAAACATTACAAATATAGCCATAATGGAATGACTGTCAACAGAAATCGGTTAAATATTTCATAAAGAATTTTATTTGTATTTATTTTGGGCGTATATCTGTTAAAATTTCTAAGAAGTCGCCAAAAAAGCACACTTACTTCATTTTATTCTGAAAGACACCGATTGAGTCTGCGCATTGAAAAATCAATACGCTGAAATGTGGATTCGATTTACTACTTTATTTTTATGAAAACAGAGGCGAGTACAGTATAACACCCGAGTGGTTGTTTTGACTTTTAAGCTGCCTAAGAGGACTGATTTAAGCTCTTTGATTTTTTGGACTCCTAGTATTTTACATCGTCTTCGATCTGGTTTCGCTGGTTAACGCAAGCGCATTGAAGAGAAAACCACGTGTAGCGGTGAACACCACGTGGAAATGAAGTTTACATATTACGAACTGCTTAACGATCTACCAAATTTAATTTTAGAATGAATAAAGAAGACTAAACTAAGGTTTGAATATACATATTATACTAATAATTTTTAAGACATTTGAATTGAATAAATGTTTTGTTTTAAAATAAAATTACTTTGAATAAAATGTAGTTGGTACCACCCCTAAAAAAAAAATTGGACGTTTATTATCATAGGTATTTTTTTGAAAATACCGTCTTTAGCAAAAAGTTGATTGAAAATATAACTTCGATGATGGAAGCGTGTCATTTTGCAAATGAAATAAACCTCTTCGACAGTCATGAAGTCTTCGTATTATATCCGTCTATTACTCTGTCTGTGGATTCCTGACAGCAAACATGCGCAGTGATCATCTATAGAAAAGGTGGACGGGTTATTGACTGACAATGGCATTGGCCTTAATTGTGTGACACGAGACTAGGGCGCACACAACGCGCATTGAGGTCCCACTTGCAGCAAGGTGCACTTATTTGAGATGATATCGCTCGATTTTCGAAACAACCTTTTATAAAACGAATTATATAAAAAAGTAAGTGAGATGTATTCCATGTTTGCACCGTATGTTTTATTGAAATATTTGGTCACAGCAAATTTAGCAATAGAGGCTATTTAGGGGGTTATTTTTTGACTTAACTGAGCCTTAAAAGGCATTAATCCGCACTTTTCTAGAGTCATACCTAGAGTAACTCTTCAAAAGGGATGTCAGCAAACCATAGGCACGCAATGTGCATAGTTTTGTTTTTAGTCAATAAAAGTCTGTCACGCCCTCTCACTTCACCTGGAGTGGGACAACTCATTATATGATTTCCCACATTAAAAAAATATAATTAAACTAGACTAGACTAACTCGGCTGTCGTGAAAGTTCCCTAACTCGTCCTTAAAAATCTTGTGCTCGTCTGTGCATGCTGTTGCTAAGCGTTTAAATTGAATGGCGACAGCCTTTACACTGTCTCAGATATCAATAATGGGCCAACGCTCTTTAAATCATTTTGGCAGCTGATAAATTGCAACTTGTAAATGCAAAGTATAGGATAGAATGGAAGAAAAAAAGTATTGCTCTGAAATAAAATAAGATGGGACAAGGGCAGGAAGATGATGATGATGATGATGAAAATGCAAAGTATAGTATGCTAGACAATTGGGCATTTTTCCGTATTTATTTTGGCAAAATATTTTATACTAAACATTTAACAAAGAATAATACTAAAAATATTTTTTTTTTAAACTGTAACTAAAATGATTGACAGTAAATATTGATATGAGGAAGGATGGGAGCACGATGAGAACATCTCGCTATCTCTTTTCTACGTGCGTAACTTAATGGTAATGACGTTACATTGCATTTTTCCACCAGATTGGAATGGTTTCTAATTTACATTATTTTAATAGGTTTGAAATATTCTTTCTATACCTGATCACAATTGAGCTACTAAGCAGTATCAACTGTTTTAAGGTTAGCTAGGGAAGTATAATGTTTTTAGTTCTTCACAATTTCATTCTCAATTTAAGTTTATAGCTTACCAACCACACAAATGATTTCAGTTATCTGCACATCTTGAAGCCCTGATGAATCGCAGTGCGTGTCCCGATGATCACCTTGTACCTGGAATCTTCTTCATCTATATATATATATATATAAATCAATGCCACTTTTCGTTGTAATTTTATAACTCAAAAACGGGCTCACCTATCCAAAGCAAATGTTAAGGCTTTGTTGGGACTATTTAGTAGTCAGCACAAGATCGGTCGAGCGGTTCTTCATTTATCACATTTTTTGTAACAAATGAATTCAATAAAAGACGGATCATTTTGTTAATGGAGATTTTGCTGTCAAATTGATAGAGTTGGGTTTTTTTTTCGGTTGGAAAATCATCTTATGACATCCCCCGCCCTTGGGCGGGGCGGGAGATAGTGTCAGACTTTTACTGACTAAAAACCCACTCCTGTTCCTTTGTTGCCTTCGTCCAAGGGCCCCGGGTTTCGTTTTCACATTACCCATGGCCCCGGTAGGCTTCGACCCTGCTGGGCCCCTACGATTTGCTGACATCTTAATGAGGCGCGCGTGGAACAATACGCGCCGTCGACGACTTGGGCTCGGTCCGGACGGTTACCAGACGGTGGGCTACCCATTGCTCGCCGTCCGCAAGCCCGCGCCTACGGTGGCCGGAAATCGGGATCGGAATCCCGGCGGCGGTTGAGGCGTGAGGACCGTTGCCTCACGCGATCGGCTGCCTCCTTTGCTAACATTACTGCTGTAGGGTAGAGTAGGGTAGAGTACACACAAAGTTTCCTTTTATGATGTAGATGAAAATTAAGAACAGGTTTTTGAAAATTCATCCTTTAATGGGATGAAAAAGGGGAATTTCGCTTGAATGCAAAATTTCATTTCTTCTGATGTGGGTTTTGAAGTGACCTCTCACTTTTGTTTGCGAGACCAATTATTAATATTCAAATTAAAGCTGATGTTCATATGTATTCCACACGGACGTGGAATACATATGAACATCAGCTTTAATGGAAAACAAAAGCTCAACTCACTCACACTATTGGGTTTCGGTATGAGTTAATATATTTAGCAATTTCTTCTGAGAGATTCGGAATATCTCTCAGAAGACACTGCAAAATTAGATAACTTTCAGTTTTTCGAAGTTTCAGAACAAGCTTCTGATAGTATATGGGCTCCTAATAATAGTTTGAAACTGCCTTCTTTTAATGTTACGAAGTTTTAGATCAAACTTCTATATCATATGGGCTCCTAGTAATAGTTTGAAACTACATCTATATATTTGTATTTTCACGCAAGCGCATTGCTGACCTGTCCACGTTGATGCTTATTCATCATTTCAGCCAGTCTCGATTTGATGTACCTTGCGGCAGGTTACCTGTTTTGTTATAGTTAGATATATAAAAGGAGAATTTGACTGACTGACATATCAATACGCAGCCGAAACTACTGGGACTAAAAGAACGTAGGCGAGCATTAAGAGAGGATTTTCCAAAGTTCCTGCAGCGATCTTCCCGTTTTATTATAATTTAGGTGTATTCAAGGATAAAATGAATTATAAGAACTTAATAAACCAGTACAATTCACTATCAGCGACTGCATCACTGCTTAACATCAGGTGGGATCGCAGACAAGCACTAGTTTTGAACGTGTAAAAAACTCTCTTCGAGGATCAAACGAGGGCTTAAAGTTTGTATGGGAAAACATAGATATATTCACTCGGACGAATCCGTTGAAAAAAAGCGTTTAAAATTTGAAATAATTATATATTTTTCCTGATTAAAAATTAGTATTGACTAACAAAAATACAAAAATCTCGAAATACAAGACTTTCTTCTTTACGATATTTTAATAATTATTGTACTAGCTGATCATCTACGTCAGACTTGTAAAACAGCATAATGCTGTTTAGCCACAAGTTCAATTTTTTTTTATGTTTCCTCATTCCCTCTTGAATCTTAACTGAATGTTGATAAAAATGAAAGTATATCATTTCAAATGAAATAAGAATTTTACAAAATGTTTCATTAATGATGAATTTCGGAGATAAGAAACATAAAAAGCACTACAGAATTGAGAAACTTTTCCTTTTTTGAAGTCGTTTAAAATAGCGACTACTGTCTCATAAAATTGTTTACAATTTCACTAGAAACATTTTCACAAAGTTGCTACAGGCTCAGACTCGAACTGCACTCACACTCTCTCCCTAGTTTTTATTGACTACCTATATTATGTTTTTTAATCGGTTAGGTTTATTACCCGTCGTCCGATCGGGACGGGTTATAAACCTAACCTGCCGGACGCGATGCATCGTCATCGCTGCGTCATATGTAGAACCGGCGCGCGCAGCATCCTCCTCTTCAGTACCCCTGTACTATTTAATTTCTATGCACTAGCGATCTGATCCGGCTTCGCTTCGTGCACTTTATGTTTTGGCAAATGATTTTTTCAACACACTTAAAACACATCAACAAAATCAACGTTCATCATTCATTTTTAGGCTTCCGTACCTCAAAAGGAAAAGATTACTTTGTTGTCGACCGTCTGTCTGTCTGTCTGTCAACACCCTTATCTCGGAAACACGTAGAGGTATCAAGTTGAAATTAAAACCGTATACTCAGGTCTGCGGTCCCTTGAAGCTGTAAAAAGCAAAACTTGTTTAACTTACAAGTTTTTAAGATACGCAAAAAAAATCGGCAGTTTAGTTGCAAAAAACGTATATTTCGACACTCAAGGGAATCTAAATTCATAGGGTACTTCCCGTTATCCTAGTAACCTGAAATTTGGCATGAATCAAGGTCTCATAGCATAAATACAGGAAAAAACCTGAAAACTATAAACTGGTACTTACGTCACAAAAAAAAAATGTGATTCGTAAAAATCTTTGAGACACGATTTGGAAATTGAAATGTTTTCATATGTAAGTTTGTACGGAACCCTCAGTGCGCGAGTTCGACTCGAACTTGCCCAGCTTTTTTAATTATTTTTTACCTGATTTCATTAGGAGACCACCAGGTAGGTAAGCACGAACTGACTAAATTCTCTAGATCGATACTTGAGTCTCGTTAATACTAGGGACACAGGACGTAACAAAGCTGGAAACTTCGTTTTGTTTTCAAGCTATAATGTTAAGGACAGC
The DNA here is from genome assembly GCA_961205895.1 of Mythimna pallens. NCBI lineage: Eukaryota > Metazoa > Arthropoda > Insecta > Lepidoptera > Noctuidae > Mythimna > Mythimna pallens. The sequence continues at coordinate 8,302,430 of OY540824.1, forward strand.
ACCATTTGGCGAAGAGTATAGAGTCAAAATTGCAATAGAAACTTGGATCCAAACTGCAACAGAAGTCTGTCAAGGCCTGCCCCCATACAGTGAATTTGTAGAAGTAACACAAGTTATAATTCTGTATGATTTCTCAAACAAAAATAAAAAATTACGAACAGTTTTATACTGTAGACCAAATTATTTTATGATTATGAAAACATTGCGCACTTCATGTAGTATCGGGTGTTGTATTTTTTTTTTCACGATATTCATAATGATAAAAATAATTATAATTTTTGAAGTTTTTTTTGTTACTTTCACACGACGTCATCTAGTCCCAAACTAAACGGAGCTTGTGCTATAAGTACTAGACTTAGATCTAAATACATACATATTATATAGATTAATTACACCTAGACACAGAACAAATGATCGTACATTTGTTTTGGGTGGGAAGCAAACCCATGATCATGACCTCCGGCATAGCAGTCAGGGCCACTAACCACTAGACCAACAGGCCAGTAGTTAGTAAAGCAGCAATTAGAAGACTTGAACTTGGAGGGATCGGTTGAGGTTTATCCTGTTTTAAATTTTGGTCTTGGAATATTCTAAATAGTCCAGGGAACGTGAGAGGAGAAAAAGTGGAAAAAAACATCCGAATACATCGCCATGTCTAATTAAAAAAATGTCATTATAAAATGAAATATGCTGTTCTGGTAATACCAGTAGATGGCATTATCCTTACTATTAGGCGGTACGAAGTTCACCGGGTCAGCTAGTACTTAGCCCCTTCTCTGTTGCGGCGTAATTGTGCATGTGCAACGATGGTTGCAGTTCGCGAATTTTTCGCGCGCAAATTTCGCTTTAATTGGCGCGTCTGATTAAAACGATGATATCTTTAAAACTCCGTTAGTTAGCTGACTACGAGCTATATCATTAGAATCGTTTTTAAATTACCTAACAGGATATATATGGTTTAGTATAATTTTGCCTTGTAATGTATTAGTAATTGTCAGTGTGAGGTTAAAGTAATTTTAATTAAAAAAATAGACCACTAATTCATAAAGTTACAGTTTTATTTTCACAAATACACATAAAGAAAATTAGTTAACGTATAAAAAACAAAAGACTTAATAAAGTAATCATCATCATCATCTTCCTGCCCTTGTCCCGTTTTATTTGGGGTCGGCGCAACACGTTCTTTTCTTCCATTCTGTCCTGTCACTCGTCACGCTATCACTAACTCCCCTTTCTTTCATATCACTTCTCAAACAATCCATCTATCTTTTCTTTGGCCTCCCTCTCCCTCTCCATCCATCCACATGTAAACTCATTACTCTTTTAGCAACATGCGTTTCAACCCTCCTCTTCACATGACCATATTTATTTTCTTGGAAATAAATATAATTATAAAATAAACTAGCTTTGACTTCGCCCGCGTCAGTATAGGTTTCTCCATACAAAATTTGGACCCCCGTTTCAGCCCCTTAGGGGGTGAATTTTGGAAAATCATTTATTTGCTAGTTTTATTACATATCATCAAAGGAACCTCTGTACAAAATGTTTAAGGGTTTGGGTTAGGCGTCGATGAATCGGTGAGTGAGTCAGGACTTTGCCGTTTACACAGACAATAATAATATATAAATAAAATGTGTCATTATTATTATTTTGTCAATTATTTCGACGATAAAAAATATAATCGAAATACTTAAGAAAGTAGTTCGTTAAATAAACAGCTATTTGTTAACTAGACGACGTTATTGAGTGTAATTGAATTTTAATTGCATTACGAACTAGGACAGAAGCCCTACCGCGAGCTCTTAACGCGATCCATTTTACGACCTAAACTGAATTGTTCAAGGAATGGAGCTATATAGGATGCATAGCTTATCTCTCTTTATCACTCTCACGACTGATATTTTAACACATCACAGAAAGGCCTCCCCAGGTCTCGTCGCACTCAGATTTTCAGCTTGATTAATGTTATATCAATCTCTTGATGCGACATGATCTCCTAATGCTATGTGCCGTCTTTGTCTTACCTGATTTTATACACGCAAGCGCATTGAGGAGCTGTCTATGAAGTACACGTGGCAATGTTATTGTTGAAATAACGAAAGAAATGAATATTCATACATATATAAAAGGAGAAACTGACTGACTGACATATCAACGCACAGCCAAAACTACTGGAACTAAGAGTGTGAAATTTTGCACAAGGTTTCCTTTTATAATGTAGACGAGCAATAAGAGAGGGTTTTACAAAATTCACCCCCTAAGGGGATGAAACGGGGTTTCAAATTGGTATGGAGAAACCTACTTTCAGAGCGAAGCCACTGGTAGAAGCTAGTATATATATAAAAGGAGAAACTGACTGACTGACATAATTATGCGCACAGCCGAAACTACTAGAAGTAGGAGCGTGAAATTTTCCACAAAGTTCCCTTTCATGACGTAGGCGAGCACAGAGAGAGGATTTTCCAAAATTCACCCTCTAAGAGGATGGAACGGGAGTTACAAGTTTGTATGGAGAAACTAAATTTCACGCGGCCGAAGCCACTGGTAGAAGCTAGTTCAATTACATAAATTAACTAATGAACCGGACTTCCCAAACTTGCATTAATTTTCTTCTAGATTAGGTATATAATATAACCTCATATACAGATATCGATGGCAAAAGAGCAAATTAAGGCAACCAAAGTATATATTACGTACACCACATCAAAGTCTATCAAGTCCGATGACGATTCGATTTCCCCTTTTTTTGATAAATACTTTAACAGATGTTATTTCATTTTTTTGTAACAAAAAACTTGTGGATTTTATTTAATTCCTATGAAACTTATCTGAGTAGGGAACTTAAAATAGGCCCTACATATAATTTGTATATTTGTATATTTGTATAAAAACTCGAATTCTAACTAATACTTTACAAAAACCAAGTTACAAAGGAAAAAACGGAACATTTTTATAGAATCACTTTGTTTTCCGTCTGTCAAGACCCTTCGCTGTCGGTCACTGATAACCTAGTGAACGCCAAAAAAAAACATTAAGTTCATTACTTATTATTCCTTTAACAATTTTAACATTAGTAAAAATGTCGATGGACGGTCGAGCTTGTGGCGTTTTAGTGCCAGATGGATTGTTCATGAACTGCTCTAATAAACAGTGTGGAAAAGTTTATGATATCAAGTGTCTGGGCTTTGCGGATGATGAATACAAATCTTTCTCCAAGGAACGTATACTCGAGTGGGTTTGTCCTGAGTGCGTTTGCTCCAAACCCAAACGAAATGATCCGGATACACCAGTCCGCAGCACCTTCCAGATGAAGTCAGAAGAGACCAGTGGCTACGTTAACACTCAACGAGGAAGCCGGTCAAAAACATCTGATTTATCGATCATCGAGGTTGATCACGATGGCGTTTTGCTGACAGAGTTTAGACAGTTTAGACTTGAAGTACTCCAACGTTTAGACATGCAAACTAAGATTGTAAAACATCTTCAAGAAGTATGCTATTCAACGAAAGCGGAGTTGGAATTCCTAAAAGCAAATATGAAGGTATTTCAAGAAAAACTGCCACAAAGCGACTTGTTTACACGAAAGCAGCCAGGTGGGACAATGGAAGCGACAACAGAATATTCAAGATCGGGACCAGAGGTGACTAATCAACTCACTACTCCAAATTCATTTGCTGCTGTGGCCCGTAGTGATTATAATGTAAACAAACGAAACATTACTACTACCCGCACCACAAGTAATAATAGTGAGGCCACTAAAACAGCGTCGGTGAGCGTATCAGCTACGGAGTCTCCTACTATTTCCCAACCTGTCGATTCAACTCATACGGTTCTTGGAGTTGAATTGAATAGTCAGGAAAAAAAGGACGACATGAATGAGTGGACCACGGTCCGTAGAAATAGGGGAAGTTTTAAAGCTAAAAATGTTAAGAGAGGGGAAAATTCGAATTTGGTAGAAATACAGGCTACAGAAAAAAGAAGCACCTTCACGTTTGGCGATTGGCTACTGAAACTACAGTGGAAAAGCTTACATTGCATGTGAAAGGGGTATGTGGCTCTGAAGTGTGTGTAAAGATTGAAAAAATCAAACATAAAACCGAGAGGGATTATGCATCTTTTGTCATCACTGTTCCAGAGTCAGTATATGGAAAGTTATGTCAACCTGAGATGTGGCCAGTCAATGCTGAATTTTGTGAATGGATTTGGTTTCGTAAATCAACCAGCAAGCAAACCAAGTAACAAGAAAATCACCTTTGATGTTTATTACCAAAATGCAAGAGGTCTTCGAACAACGTTGACCAGTTTTTGTAACAATATGGAATCATTAAAGGCTGACATATTTGCTATTACGGAAACGGGGTGTAATGATTCTATAATGGATGCAGATATCATACCACCGGGATACCAATTGTTACGATGTGACAGGGCTGACGGTCGCAAGCAGGGCGGCGCGTTTCTCGTGGCCACACACGGACTCGAGCTGCGACGAGTGAATCCACCGGGTGACGTCAACGTAGATAACTGCTCATTTGAATTAGTTTGTGCGACTGTACAAGTTAAATGTAGATTCATGTTTTTGTGTTGCGTTGTTTATATACCGCCAAAGTCAAATGAGTATGAGTATATGATATTTTTTAGAATAATGGAACAATTGTGTGTTAAATATAAAAGTGTTTTGTTACTCGGTGATTTTAATTTAAACTCGAGTAATGAAAATACTAAATATTATTTTGACTTTTTTATGTCGTTTTGCGAATTTGCTCAGATGAATAAAGTACCTAATTGTAGTGGAAGACAATTGGACTTGGAGTTGTGTTCATTGTGCTTGTATGATGGCGTGCGGGTGTGTGAGGCGGATGAGCCACTGGTGCCTGTGGACGCTTACCACCCGCCACTCACCATAGCCCTGCAACTCAACGTGAGCGAGATGCGCGCTGCCATGCCGGCGGCCGACGCCGTATCTCCGGACTGTCAGGTAACCGTAAGTCAAGTCATACCTCAATGGAACTTTTATAAAGCAGACTATTATTTATTGTATTCCTCTTTAGCATCCACCGATTGGAGTCCGATATATAATATTCAGCCACCGGATGAAGCTTTAGAGTGTTTTTACAATATTTTTAATGGCGTTTTAGATAATTGCGTACCTAAAAAACGCCCTAAGCGTGCGCATATGAGTAGGTACTGCTATCCAGAATGGTATACGAAAGAAATAATCTCTGATATTCAATTAAAGGCGAAACTACACAAGAAGTATAAATCAACTAAGTCAAGCGTTGATAACAATGTTTTCTCCGCATGCAGGGCGCGCATTAAAGAAAGTGTTGACCGGGAATACCAAAACCATCTGGATGGGGTGCAGAGCAACCTAGCAAAGGATCCTAAGTCCTTCTGGAATTATGTTAGAACTAAAACGAGATCCAATGCTCAAACTAAAATAATTAAAAACGGGTCAGTGTTATCAAATTTAGAGTGCGCGACGGAATTTGCGAATTATTTCTTTTCTGTATACAATGAGGAGCCAGCGCGGCTTGATGTGAGTGAAGCGGTAGAGGCCGGCGGTTCAAGCAGCGCGCGCGTGCACATCTCACAACTGACGATCGCGCAGGTGCAGGCAGCATTGGCCCGTCTCAAGCCCAAGCGCTCAGCAGGCCCAGACGGGATCCCTGCATTTGTAATGCGAGATTGTAGATCGGTGCTGGCGGAGCCACTCGTACACATTTTTAACAGGTGCCTAGGTAATTCCTATTTCCCGGAACGTTGGAAGGTCACCCGTGTGCGTCCCATACCAAAAGGGGGTGACGGAACCGCAGTCGAGTCTTTTAGACCAGTAGCGATTCTGTCGACACCAGCGAAGGTATTTGAATCTGCCTTTCAGCGGGATGTTCAGGGGCAGGTGGCTTCGCAACTGTCAGACGCACAACATGGCTTTCGTCCTGCGCGTAGTACAACCAGCAACCTTTTAAACGCTATGACGTACCTGGTTCCTCATATCGACGCGGGGGTGCAGGTGGAAGCCGCCTACTTTGATTTTAAGAAGGCTTTTGACCTAGTGGATAATGATGTCTTGTTATCGAAGTTGGCGAGAGTCGGCTGCACTCCAAAATTGCTCCAATTCTTTGCGAGCTATATGAGGGACAGGAAACAGTACGTAGAGTATTGTGGTTGTCGGTCTGAGCCTTATTTCACTAGATCGGGGGTGAGTCAAGGCACAAATGTGGGGCCGTTACAATTTATTATTATGATCAATGACCTGCCTGATGTAGTGAGTGACGCCAGGTGTCTGCTTTTTGCGGACGACCTTAAATTGCTTTTGGACATTGAGACTGAGGAAGACTGTCACCGCTTTCAGCGGGACATTGATCGTATAGTTGAGTGGAGTCGTAAAAATAAGCTGCAGTTCAACGTTTCGAAGTGTTCAATTCTGACATTCAGCCGTGCAAGATTACCACTTCACTACAACTACAAACTGAACGATACGCCTCTGAAAAGAGTCCATATGGATACACAGCTGAGATTCCGGGATCATATAGTCAGCGTTTGTAAAAAGGCATACAAGCGGCTGGGATTCGTGCTTCGCAGAGCAGCAGATTTCACCAATATTAAGGCTATTTCGGCATTGTACGACGCACTAATTAGGAGTCAGTTAGAGAGTAATGCAGCTGTATGGGCTCCAAATGAGGCGAAATACACTCTCATGTTGGAGCGCATACAAAATAAATATACGCGATACCTGTACCTAAGACTTTATGGGGTATACCCCCTTTATCCCTTGATGTACCCAACCTTGTTCGTTTTGGGCATGGTGGGGTACAACAGGTTGGAGACAAGAAGGGATCTAGCGTTGGTATCGTATATTCTAGGAGTGTTCCGGGGCAACACAAACAATCCGGGTGTGTTGCAGGAAATGGGATTGTGCGTGCCCGATGGGTACGTTCAACGTCGCAGACGGCCGGATTTGTTCGCACTGCCGCGCGGTCGCACCAAGCTGGTGGTCAACGTCCCATTCTCGAGGGCAATGCGCACACTAAACCTGATGGCTGATAGAATTGATATATTTTCATGTTCACTGAGCGAGTTCGCAAAAGTTACATTACATTTTTTATGTTATAATAATAATAATTAACTGAATTAAATAATTGTATTCTTCTAATAATTAATTGCCTTATATTTTATTTTAATTGAATGTTATATTAATTTTTATTATATTGACTAAGTTATTTTTATTTTTGTAAATGTTGTGAATTGGAATTGTATGAAATCGTTATTGTAATTTATATTTTTGACTACACTATCGCATTGGATTGTTCTGTAATGATAGCTGTATGTATGATTAATAATAAACAATAAACAGTCGTCCTAAACTGAAACGGTAAAAAGTCTATGTCATGAAATTATTAGGGGTATATGTATCTTCTGCATGTGAGTTTACACGTTTGCAAACGCACCTTCTATACAGTAGTAGGTAATTCCTAGTGTCCCAACGTTTTTGTTTTGAAAAGCGTTTTGACTACTACTACTGCTTCTTCCCTGGGCTCGGTCTCCAGCTTAGGGAAGGTGTCAATGGATTTTTAAATATTGCTAACAATAAGTTTGTCATCGCTTATATGGGACTTAATCATAACCAATAAAATCTGTCTGAAAAGATACACCTCTGTCTAGCTATTGAGCTAGACAGAGGTGTATCTTTATATATTGGTATTGTCTTTCAATGGTTAAGTTCAGAATTACGGTATAAGGGAATGTGTATCTTCAACGAACACTATTCTAAACCATTCAGTGTTTAATAACGCCCAACTTTTATGTTATCTCAAACAACAAATCAGTCAAGTTTATTAAGAAATTTGGAAACGACATCACAAATTGCCCCTGAAATGCGGCATTTCAGAGTGTTTCTCGCTGAAAACATTACAAATATAGCCATAACGGAATGATGTTTCAATAAACTGTCAACATTAATCGGTTAAATATTTCATACCGAATTTAATTCGTATTTATTTTGCGTGTATTTCTGTCAAAATTTCTAAGAAATCGGAGAAAAAGCACACATACTTCATTTTATCCTGAGAGACACCGATTGAGACTGCGCATTGAAAAATCAATACGCTAAAATATGGATTCGATTTACTACTTTATTGTTATGAAAACAGAGGCGAGTACAGTATAACACTCGAGTAGTTGTTTTGGCTTTTAAGACCTGATTTAGGCTCCTTTATTTTATGGACACCTAGTATCTTGCATCGTATTCGATTTGACTTTACTGGTTGACGCAAGCGCATTGAGTAGAAAACCACGTGTAGAAGTAAACACCATGTGGAAATGAAGTTTATTTATTACGAAGAGCTTGACGATCTACCAAACTTAATTTTAGAATAAATAGAGAAGACAGATGGGTTTGAATGTTCATGTTATAATGATAATTTAAAGGACTTTAGAACTGGATAAAAAAATAGTTTTAAAGTAAAATGAATTTGAATAAAATGTAGTTGGTACCGCCCTTAAAGAAAAACGTCGGAAGTTTCTTATCAGTGGGATTAAAAAAAAATACAGTCCTTGGCTAAAATTTTTTTGTAAATGTATGTATAACTTCTAAGAAAGCGTGTCATTTTGCAAATTAAATAAACCTCTTCGACATTCATGAAGTCTTCGTATTATATCCGTCAGTTACTCTGTCTGTGGACTCCTGACAGCGAACATGCGCAGTAATAATCTTTGTATAAGGTTGATGGGTTATTGACTGACAATGGCCTTGGCCTCAATTATTTAACACGAGATTAGGGAGCATACAGCGCTCATTAAGGTCCACCTCCACTTATTTGAGATAATATTGCTCGATTTGCGAAACAACGTTCTATAAAACGATTTATATATAAAAGGTAAGTGAGATATAATTCATGTTTGGACCATATGTTTTATTAAAATCTTTTGTCAAAGCAAACTTAGCAATGAAACCACCTTAACCGAACTTTTAAAGGCATTAATCAGCACTTTTCAAGGATGATATCAGGAGTAACCAGTGTTTTACGCGCTCCTCAAAAGGAATGTAAGCAAACCATAGGGGCACAGCAGGACCGATGCTTGCTGGGGTTGCGAGTATTTTCTGAAAAGGAAACCCATGGTCATAGAACGCAATGGGCACACTTTTGGTTTTAGTCAATAAAAACCTGTCACGCCCTCCCACTCCGCCTAGAGTGGTAAAAGTCATTAGATGACTTCCTACATTAAAAAAAATTAATTAAACTAGATTAGACTAACTCGACTGTCGTGAAAGTTCCCTAACTCGTCCTTAAAAATCTTGTGCTCGTCTGTGCATGCTGTTGCTAAGCGTTTAATTGAAAGGCCGGCTTACTGACTCGGATATCAATAATGTGCTAACGCTCTTTAATACATTTTGACAGCTGTTATATTGCAAAGTATATTAAGTTTATTTAATTTTTTTTTTTCGTATTTATTTTGGCACAATATTTTATTAAACAATGAATTAAATTGAAATTTCTTTCTTAATGTCATCATCTTCCTGCCCTTGTCCCGTGTTATTTGGGGTCGGCATAACATGTTTTTCCTTCCATTCTGCCCTGTCATTCGTCATGCTATCACTAACTTCCTTTTCTTTCATATCACTCTTCACACAATCCATCCATCTTTTCTTTGGTCTCCCTCTCCCTCTCCATCTATCCACATGTAAACTCATAAATCTTTTAGTAACATGCGTTTCATCCCTCCTCTTCACATGACCATACCAAGACAAACGATTCCTTTTCAATTTTTCAGTCACTGGTGCCACTTTCAAACTTCCCCTAATATACTCATTTATCACTTTATCCATTCTTGTCACACCACACATCCATCTTAACATTCTCATCTCCGCTACGTGCAATCCTTTTTACATCCACCTTTATGTAAATTTGGATAAAGTTACTTTTTGATACAAATAAATAAAAACAAAATGTCAAGTACTAAATTGAGCTACTGAGCAGTATCGACTGTTTTAAGGCTAGCTATTGAAGCTATAACGTTTTTATTTCTTCACAACTTCTTTCTCAGTTCATGTTTATAGCTTACAAACCATTTATGAATGTTTTCAGTTATCTGCTCATCTTGAAACCCTGATGAACCGCAGTCGGTGTCCCGATGATCACCTTGTATAGGTAATAATTACTTTTTACTCATTTTTTTATTTCCTTAGCTATTGTTCCACTGCTGGGCTGAGACCTCCCCTTGCTGAGTTACATAGCGTGTATAGCTCCATCCTTTTTTCTCGCTCGCACGACTGACATATTAACACGTCATGGTGAGGCTCTCATGATAACAATATCAATAGCTTAGCCATCGATTTTTGACCTTTTTACTGCAAGTGAAAATCACCACCTACCTCTTTTATCGACGTATTTTAAAATCACTGTTCAGGCCACCTTAAATTTATTTAGTCCTGGTAGCGTAATGAAATTGTAATATTATGAATAGCTTACCGCTCGGTTTCGGGGGCCCATTAACAATTCCTGCCTCTTTTTTATCGACGTATTTCAATAACATCAGCGCACTTTAACCTCTCAAAATTGTATCCCAATGTTTTTGTTTTAAACATCTTGTAATTATTTTACTTGCGTAGCTTAGCGCTTACTAATCGTCCGTTTGTGCATCATTTTATAAAAAGCGTTAAGGGGGTCCTCTGCGAGTTGGCTTCGGCCATTTTTACGACTTCCAAGAGTCCGGGACCCCAGAGTCGCGAGAACTCCGAAAAATGCAAGACTAGCTTTAATAATACCTTTTTCTGCTTCTTTAATGGATTGTTAATATTTTCAGTGCCTATCAAAATATTATTCATTCCATTTTAGAACGTATCGCCAATGGTTAGGGAAAGTTTCAGCGACTAGGCGACCAGTCAGCGCCACGTTCGCTGAAACTCTGGCTCCATTCACAGTGTTCGCTCTCAATGAGTGAATTGCGTGGACAAAGCCGGCAGGGGTCGTTGTGTGACTGACTCGAAGATGAGAGCAGTGTATGCGTTAATTAAACAAATACTTATGTAGTAAAAATAGCACAAAAAAATCTCTTAAAAGTAAAAAATATATATGTTGTAAACTTGTAATATATTGATAGAATCGTAGACAAGTTAATTTGTACTTACTTTACGGTCTCCTGACGATAGACTCACAAATCACACGTTTTTATAACAACCCTCTGTTTAGTCGGGTGTTGGAAAAATATAAACATAACTATGCGTTTTGTTTATCTCGAGATTCGGCGTCCTTTTCTATTGAAAGGAGTAAGTAAAGTTTACGTTCCTCGCCTATATTTCTTTCTACTTTTGAGCTTCCATGTGAATTCCTAGGAATGTTTTGGCTCTTACGATCCGTTATAACAGTACAGTATTACCTAAAAATTTGTAGTATCTATCTAATTTATTATATACATCGAAACTTATAGGTACTGCTTGCGACATATCTTTGCACGATTTCCAAAACTATATATTGGCCTATACTCCAATTTGTTTAGGTACTTAACTAAACGTTTACAATCTTGATCACCATCATCATCATCATCATTTCAGCCGAAAGACGTCCACTGTTGGACATAAGCCTCCCCCAAGCGTCGCCACAATGACCGATCCTTTGCGTCTCGCATCCCCCGCACTCCCGCGACGCTCACCTGCTTATTTTAAAATATCTTTCAAAAGACATACAAAGAATATTTAAATTTTGTTAATAACTAAACATCGGTATAGGTAAATAACAAATTGTAAACATTTTTAGATAAAATTTTTAGACAACTTTTAGATAAAAGACATGCCAAGATTGTTTACATTTAGTTAATTACCTAACCAGATGGAGTGGTGTCTTAGGTTTTTCAGTTTAGCTGAAACTACAACTAGACCTAAAAAATGTAAACTACAGCCTAGAAACCGGAAAAATATATTTAGGTTTTATACCTATTTAATTCTAATAATCGATAAAAATGGTTGGAAAATCAGTTGATAACATATCTGATTAAAACAACGACAATCAAAGCGTACTTAAGTGAGAACAGATTGCATCTTGTGTTCTTACACCTGTTACAACAAATTTTATTGTTTGAAATTTATATATAATTATTGAGCATATAATTACACACCATTTTCTTTTGATAAACATGCTCTATAAATGTCATATTTTAAAACTTAATCGACATAAAAACATTTGACAAAAAACAAAATCGTAAGTAAAATTTCGGAAATCATGAAGAGACAAAACTATTATAGAAACACCGACTTCCGAAGTTAAAGTTATTTTACACTTTTCAGTGTTTTTTTTTTACTTTGAAGTCGGTTGTTTTTTTTTTTTAGGCTAAAAGTTTTTTTTAACACTTTTTAGTTACGGTACCACAACTAAAAATACCCTCAGCCAAACTTAAATACCTTACACCCAGAGTGCGGATTCTGGCGGAAGCAACGCCCGGGTGCCATCATTGTGCGGACCACCCAGAGGACACGGTGGAGCATACAGTGGAGGTGTGCCCCGCTTGGGCGGAGCACCGCCGTGTCCTCGTGGAGGCAATAGGCGGCAGCGACCTTTCACGTCGGGCCTTGGTTTAGGCTATGGTCCGGAGCGAGAAGGAATGGCAGGCGGTCGCCTCCTTCTGCGAAGCAGTAATGTTAGCGAAGGAGAAGGCTGCACGCGTGAGGGAACGAAGGTCCTCACGCCCTAGCCGACGTAATTCCGACCCCGACTACCAGCCACGGTAGACGCGGGCTTGCGGACGTCGAGCACTGGGTAGCTCGCCGTCCGGCTGTTCGGTAATTAACCGCACCGAGCCCAGTCGTTAACAGCACGTAGTGATCCTCGCGCTCCTCAAAGAGATGTCAGCAAACCGTAGGGGCCCAGTGGGGCCGATGCCCGCTAGCTAGGACCGCGGAGAATTTCCGAAAGGGCAACCCGTAGTCCTAGTACGCAAAGGGTAATTGAAGGATACAGGTGTGGTTTTAGTCAGTAAAAGTCTGACACGCCCTCGCGCTCCACCCAGAGCGCGAGAAGTCATTTGGATGATTTCCCACCTTAAAAAAAAAAAAAAAACACCCAGAGTGCATCTCATGACAATTCTAATAATCTCAAACACGGTTAGACTACATTACAGAGTTCCGATGCCTAACTTCATCATCAGATCAGTCCGATATTCTCCTTATTCTCCTCTTTTTTCAGTCAGTCATCAACTACACGTACCTATAAACAAAGCAATTTTACTTGTTACAACCGTTCTGCTGTGATCCTATGAGGAGTTCAGTTCCATATCTTCGAAGTTCATCGTCAGATCATACCAATATTTCTATGGGACCAATTCGGACGCATAACAATTCAACCAAAAAAAAATAATTTCAAAATCGGTTCACAATTGACCGAGAAATTGGTGAACATACATAAAAAAAACATACATTCAGCCGAACATAGAACCACCTCCTTTTTGAAGTCGGTTTTAAATACCATCTATTCTTCTTTATAAATCTTGGTATTACTGTGTCACTCCGTCATAAAATTCAAAATACTAGCATATTAATTGAGATTTCTTTCATAACTTTTGTACACATGTATTAAGTAATAGATTAGTTACCGTTTCCTTAAATATTTTCATGGTTTTTAATTCATAACACGTTTAATAATTACAAAAGATGCTTCTCAAACAGCATCTGACTAAAGCTTGCGCATGGAGATGCAACCCCTGGGCGAAACTCCGTGGCCGAAACTCCGTGGCCGTGACAAGTCGCGGCATGGCGGACAGAGTTCCAGCGAGATCTCGTGATGGAATGGCGACAGCTACTGACAGACACTTGCCCAGTTTTTTGCTCTTACAAAGTTTTAGATCAAACTTCTTATATCATATGGACTCCTAGTAATAGTTTGAAACTATAAATATAAGTTCGTATTTTCACGCAAGCGCATTGCTGATCTGCCCACTTGTATGCTAATACCTATATTATTCATCATTTCAGCCAGACTCGATTTAATGTACATTGCGTCAGGTCGCCTGTTTTGTTAGAACCAAATATATAAATAAAAGGAGAAACGGACTGACTGCCATATCGACAAAAAAAGGAATTAAATTAAAAGCAAGATGAAAATTGTCCTTTCAAGTGACAGAAGAATTTTGCAAAATGGTTCAATAATTGATAGGATACGGCAAAAATAACTCAGGATTGAATATATATTAGTAGATTATATTTAGTAAAAGAAAAATCAGTACAATAGGTTTGACAATTAAGATGAAAAAGGGTCACATATAATACGACTATAATTAGCATAATCGCATAGACAGTAGCGCCAACTTACGTATTATACTATACTATGTACTAAATTAGCCTACATAAATTGTTTGATTTATACAATTCCAACTTTAATGATGAATTTCGGAGATAGAAACATAAAAAAGTAGAGAAACTTTTCCCTTTTTTGAAGTCGTTGAAAAATTGCAACGACTGCCTCATAATTTCACTAGAAACGTTTTCTATCTATCCCTCTCTCATTGATTACCTATATTATGTTTCTTAATCGGTTAGGTTTATTTCCCGTCGTCCGATCGGGACGGGTTATAAACCTAACCTGCCGGACGTGATACATCGTTGCCGCTGCGTCATATGTAGAACCGGCGCGCGCACCATCTTCCTCTTCACCACCCCTGTACTACTTCATATCTATGCACTAGCGATATGATCCGGCTTCGCCCGTGGCTGTTTCATTTTTGGCAGATAAAAATAAATTACACACCTCGTTCTGATACTTACAAACACAAAAAATAGTCAAATCGGTCGAGCAATTTTGTAATGATGCTCTGTCATACATTTGGCATTTTATTTTCATTCGTTTTTATCTATCTTTACGTCATATGTATAAAAGGAGAAACTGACTGACTGACATATCAATGCACAATTGAAACTAATTAGTCTAGGATCATGATTTATTTTTAATTTTTTCTTTTAATACTTCATCCTATTTCAAATATCTGTTATTTATTTATTGTGCACACCTACCACAGTGTTGTCTTTTTTAACCCAATGGTTTACTGACAGAGAATGCCTTGTGGCATTAAGTCCGCCTATGTACCACCACTGTACATGAAGTTTGAATAAATATAAACATCCCACACATACGCACAAAACGTTTTAAGAACACATTTATTATGCGTACAGCCAAGGAGTGGAAGTCCTTGCCGGAGTCTGTTTCCAGATAGCTACAACTTAGGGGTCTTTAAGTCAAGAGTGAATAGACTACTTCTAGGCAAGTGTGCTCCATCGTCGACCACATCATCGCTTACCATCAGGTGAGATGGTGGTCAAACGCGAGCCTATCATTAATAAAAAATAAAATAAAAATAAGACTTCCTTTTTAACCGACTTCAAAAAGGAGGAGGTTCTATCAGCTGAATGTATGTTTTTTTTTTATGTATGTTCACCGATTTCTCGGTCAACCTCTCGGACCGATTTTGAAAATTTTTTTTTGCTTGACTGGCTTCCGAGTTGGTCCCATTGAAATATAGTAAAGTAGAGTAGTAGTAGAGTATAGTAAAGATCTGATCATGATCTTCGAAGATATGGAACAGAACTCTTCATAGGATCAGAGCAAAACCGTCGTAACAAGTTAAATTGCTTTGTTTATACGTGTAGTCAATTTCTGGATGAAAGAAGAGGGAGAATATATCGAACTGATCTGATGATGAAGCCGTCTATCTATCCGTGTTTAGGCTCATTAGAATTGTCATGAGGTGCACTCTGGCTATAAGATAGTTAAGTTCACTGAGGGGTACTTTTTAGTGGTGGTACTTTAACTAAAAAGTGAGAAATAATAACTTTTTCCAAAAAAAAAATACAATCGACTTCCATTTAAAAAAACAACACTGAATAGTGCAAAATAACTTTAATTTCGGAAGTCGCTGTTAAATACCGAAGAGACAAAACTATTAAAGAAACACCAACTTCCAAAATTTAGTCGGTTTTTTAATTGTGAAAAGTCTTTTATATGATTTAGTTTAACAAAAAATAAGTTTTTATTATTTGTTTTTCAAAACTACCCCTGTAAAACTATTTACGTTAAAGGATAGTAAAATTTTATTCCTTTGGGTTAAGAGGCTTCTTTGTCACTCACCTATCGTCAACACCAAGCATGGTTTCAAAGCTTGTTTCTTCATTTAACGCAGTTTTAACGTTTGACGAAGAGGCAACGCGAAAAAAGAGAGATAACGCCTGAAAACTCAGTTAGAATTCGGTAATTCCGTCATTTACTCGAATATTTCACAAAACTTTTCAGGAAATACGTGTTTTCTTTAAAACCTTAGAAGGTTTTGAAAAAAATTGTTCTTAAATTTGCAAGCCTCACATTTTATATTTTATTGATTTTTTAAATTTTTGATTAAATTTTGAAGTGTCAAAGTTAATTCAAAATAGCTAGAGTCAGAGGTCTGTACTGGATTAGTTTTACACAAATTTACAAATTGATTTCAATAAAAGCCTCGATTATATCTACAGGATACTGTATTTCCAAAATATCTCTCTCTAGATTTTGAACAATTATATTTTGATATAAATAATTAGAAACAAAATGCCAAGTACTCAATTGAGCTACTGAGCAGTATCGACTGTTTTAAGGCTAGCCAGTGAAAATATTATGTTTTTAATTCTTCACAATTTAATTCTCAATTTAAGTTCATAGCTTACAAACGGTATGTATGTTTTCAGTTATCTGCGCATCTTGAAGCCCTGATGAACCACAGTGGGTGTCCCGATGACCAACTTGTATCTGGAATCTTCGTCACAGTTTATGCAAGACGTAGGTAATAATTATTTTTTACTACTACTAACTTTTTGTTTCCTTAGCCAGTATTGTCCCACAGCTGGGCAGAGACCTCCCCTTGCTGAGTTATATAGCGTGTATTGCTCTATCACTTTTTCTCATTCGCACGACTGACATTTATCACGTCATAATAAGAATAGTAATAATAATATTACTATTAACGTTGTTCAGGCAGGGGCCATAGTCTTAACATAGTTCCATGTTACCAGTCCACTTAAGACTCCAAAAACCATAGCCCTATTGTCATTGTTCTCCATATGTCGCAATAGTTTTTCAACAACCGGGGGTTGTCCTTGGGTGCACTAGCATAGCGCGTACAGGGATAATCGTCGGTTGGTATCATGTTCCATTATAATTATCTAAAGGGCCTCTGCGAGTTGGCTTCGGCTCCTCGTGTGCCTTCCAAAGGTCCAGGACCTCAGGGTCCTGAGACAAATAAAAAAAAAAAGAAAATTACTATTACATACCTTTTTTTAATAAATGTTATAAAATGTAATTATTATTTGTATAAATAGAAAAGAAATGACATAATAATAAAAAAAAAATATTTCTCATCACAAATGCAGTATGGTGAACTAAAATGCGTTATAGTTTATTTTATAAATTTTGGCTGAAGGCTAAAAACCTGAGCTGAGAGAGCTGGAGTCTGAACTAGGTTCAAGACCTGTATGAATAATATAGAGAATACCTGTTATGGGTCACCAGGCCCTCCAAGACTTACTGGTATGCAAATTAGATTATTATTATTATATATCATGGTAAGTCCCCTGGGCCTCGGCTTCTTTCCTTGTATGAAATCGGTATAAGTACTTAAATAACTCTACCTAATTCCAACCTCTGCTGTTTATACAATCACGTAAAGCGCATAATATTGAGTTTCAAGTGTTACTTCCAAACGTGGCGTTATCCATATGTTTGAACGGAGCAGCTGCCCATGCTTTACAATACATTGCAAATAGTAATTTAGTAAATTAATCTATACCTATAAATAAAAGGAAAAACTGATTGGTTGACTTATCAACGCACAGCTGAAACTACTGAGACTGGGAGCGTAACATTTTGCACAAGGTTTCTTTTTATGTAGCAGGCGAGCACTAAAGAGAGGTTATTGAAAATTTATCCTTTTAAAGGGATGAACAGGGGGAGTTTCGTTTGTATGCAATATTTCGTTCCGTGTACTAATATATGCCCGAAACTTAACAAAAATAAGTAAATAAGGTTGTCATTAGTGTTCCGTACCTCAAAAGAAAAAAAGCGGAAAACATTTAAATTGGAGCCGATGACTTTTGTACTAATAAATAATTTATTCAAGCATAATTTGTTAATGTTATCAAAAAATAAAAGGCCCGTTTTGACTTCCGTCAAACGAATACTTACTACACGCAAAAAGAATCATCATCATCATCATCATTTCAGCCGAAAGACGTCCACTGCTGGACATAGGCCTCCCCCAAGCGTCTCCACAATGACCGATACTGTGCGTCTCGCAACCACCGCAAAAATAATACACGCAATATATTCCATCACATTATTTAACGCGCCAAAAATGAAAGTATTTGTTTTAAAACACTTTATTTAATTAATTATTATTTTATGGTTTCTTTCAGTTTTGTTCCAAGTTACATTCTAGGGTATTTCTTAAATGTCAATACGGAACTTTGGAGCTACTGTGCCTGGAAACTTGTTATCGTTGATGTCAAAGCTTTGTGGAGTTGTTGATTTTATTTGACGAACAATGTTACTCTTTTCGTCGCATCATGAGAGAAGTGGTGGAAATGTGTTTTACAGTATTCTGTGAATTTTCTTTTAATTTTCTGTTTATTAAAACTTTTTTAAAATAAGAGGTTTATTGAAGATAAATACCTAATTAAAAAATAATCGTCCATATCAGTTCAGTCATTCTCAAGTTTTGTGCTTAGACAAATAATATAGAAGATATTGTTGATGGGCAGTAGATAAAAAGGGAATCATAATCCCTGCTAAATTATAAATTATAATAGTAGTGTATGAGCTGCACATAATTAGTTATTACCTAATACATTCGTATGATAGTATTATAGTTAAATATATATGTACATATATCTTAGGTGTAATGTTATGTTACTCATACGTATTTTGCTTCGCTGTACACATTCTTTCCAACTCTAAGTAACCCTCGATGCTTCTTCTTCAGCTATTTGATAGTTTCAGTAGTCATTGTAGGTGTAAAAAGTACTATTAGGTATTTGCTGGTACATATACTTAAAGCTGTGAATCAGACTTCTGAGTTAACGAAGCAAAAAGATACGGCCGTTTATGTCGCAAAAAACGCGTATTTTGACACTCTCAAGGAAATAAATATTCATAGAGTACTTCCCTTTGACGTAGAATCCTGAAATTTGGCATGAAGCAAGGTCTCATAGCACAAGTAGCATAAAAAAAATCTGAAAACTGTAAATTTGTAGTTACGTCATAAAAAAAGAACTTTTGTCGAAAAATCTTCGTAACTCAACTCGGGAATTGAACTTGGTGCACGAGTCCGACTCTCACTTGCCCAGTGATTTAGTCTTTCGAAGTTTTAGATCAAATTTCTTATATCATATGGGCTCCTAGTAATAGTTTGAAACTATAACAATAAGTTCGTTTTTTCACGCATGCGCATTGCTGACCTTTCCACGTGGATGCTTGCCTTATACCTACCTATATTATTCATCATTTCAGCCAGTCTTGATTTAATGTACATTGTGGCAGGTCGTCTGTTTTGTTATAACCAGAAATATAAAAAGATGACTGACTGACATATCAACACGCAGCCAATACTACTGGGACTAAGAGCACAAGGTTTCCTTTAATGACGTAGACGAGCACTAAGAAAGGATTTTCCAAAATTTCTGCAGCGATCTTGCCGTCTGATTATAATTTAAGTGTATTCAGGGATAAAGTAAATAGGCTCTTAATAAATTAGTGCTATTCACCATCAACGATTGCATCACTGGTTACTATCAGGTTGGAACGCAGTCAAGCACTGGTTTATATCATTTTAAATTAATCACCCTCTACGAGGGCAAAGTTTGTATGGAAAAACATGCATCACGCGGACAAAGCCACTGGCAGAAGCTACAAAAAATTCGAAATATAAATGAAATATAAATCTTTTCTCATTATAATATTAGTATTGACAAACAAAACTATATAACTTGAAATACATGTCTTTCTTTTGTTTTTTACTTTATATAAACTAGGGTTTGACTGTGAACCTACCTGATGGTAAGTAGTAATGGTAGTATCTTCTTTACAATATTATAATAATTATAATTATTGTACTAGCTGATCATCTACGTCATATTTGTAAAACAGTACAATGCGAGCGATTTGGCTACAATTTGAAGAATTAATTTTTGTTTCCTCTTTCCCTCTTGAATTTTAACTGAATGTTAATAAAAATGGGGTTAACTTTAAAGCATATTATCCTTACAAGTGAAAGAAGAATTTTACAAAATGTTTAAGTAACGATGAATTTCGGAGAAAAAAACATAAAAAGTAGAGGAATCTTTTCCTTTTTGAAGTCGTTGAAAAATATCAACTAGTGCCACATAAACTTGTTTACAATTTCACTAGAAACGTTTTCACAAAGTTGCTACAAGCGCAGACGCGACCTGCACTCACCCTCTCTCCCTAGTTTTTATTGATTACCTATATATTAATGTTTTTTATTCGGTTAGGTTTATTACCCGTCGTCCGATCGGGACGGGTTATAAACCTAACCTGCCGGCCGTGATGCATCGTTGTCGCTGCGTAATATGGAGAACCGGCGCGCGCAGCATCCTCCCCTTCAGTATCCCTGCACTACTGATTTTTCTAGGAAAAACAAAGATATAGAAACCTAAATTTTCGGCCAAATAAATTTCGTTTAAACGTGTGTACAGAACGACAATTAAAAAGCGTTTTTCAAGGTTATTCAAGTTTACAGACGTATGTACAATCGGCGCTCCACTAGGGATTTGATCCGGCTTCGCCCCGTGCACTTTCACTTTTGGCGGATTAAAAACCTTGTTCTGATACATATAAACACAAAAAATACCTAAATCGTTCGAGCAATTTTGGGAGCAAGTATAAAAGTCCACCACTGCGGCTGAGACTGCGGTGGTTAGCATTAAAACCCCTTTCTTATATGATCTATGATTAAAACCATCTGCGACAATTACCTCGCGTGGGACCGCCCAAACCCCGCAGCGCTGGAGCCGTGACAGAAACAATGCTTGCTGTATGTTGCATACCTGCTGCATGTTGCATGCCTGCTTCTATGCTGCATGCCTGCTTCATGTTGCATGCCTGCTTCCATGCTGCATGCCTGCTTCATGTTGCATGCCTGCTTGCATACTGCATACTGTTATTTCGACTAAGTGTAACATCGGTGAAAAGTTCTTCGACTAAATGAAACGTTCGAGTAACGATAACAATCGAATTGATAATAGGCCAACTGGTACAGTGGCAGACGTGACTTCGATAAAATAAAAAAAAACAAAATGTTAATACTTGAAAAGTTTTGGGTGAAACAAAATTCGGTCAAATATTTTTCGATCTTATGATAGGTAACCGACCGGTCGTTATGGCGACGCTTAGGGGTGCCTGTATCCAGCACTTCTTTCGGCTGAATTCATGATAATGATCGAAACCTGATTTCATTAGGAAACCACCACGTAGATAAGCATGGATTGACTAAATTCTTTGGATCGATACTTAATTCTCGTAAATACTAGGGACACAGGACGTAATAAAGCTGGAAACTTCGTTTTGTTTTCAAGCTGTAACTTTATAGGACTGCACCTTTTGGCGAAGAGTTAAAAGTATTTAACACCGACTTCCGAAATTAAAGTTATTTTGATCCTTTTAGTGTTTTTTTTTTTTTGTGAAGTCGTTTTTTTTTTAAGTTATATGTTTATTTGCCTCTTCATCAAACATTGCGTTGGATTGTGTTAGATGAAGCAACAAGATTTTAAACTATGCTCGATGTTGCCGATAGGCGAGTGGAAAAGAACAAGACACAGTCTCAACGTGTCAACCGGATCAATATCATTGAATTCTAATACCAGAGCAGCAGGAATGCAGCAGTGTGCATTTTCTTGTGACGTAGAAGTGTTCATAAGTACGGTGCAATGCATACTATTCATACTTAGTAGGAAGGCGTGGCGACTAGATTGCTATTAATAGAATCGGTTACCAGGTCAGCATATTATACTGATACGTTATAGCGACTGCAGTAGCTTTCACTATCGATAAGGTAAATAGGATACCTACTTCTTCTCTAAGCCTTTATGACATGTCAAATAATTGATGTTAATTTTTTCTAACAACACTTTTAATCGTCAATTTTTTCTTTAATTTATACTAGATGAGGAGTAGAGGAGAATGTTGATTAATATTATACTATTGCCATAAACTGAAAAACTCGATTTAGCAAAAGACAATTTTCTTTTAGTATACCGAGTTTGTTGTACCTAGTTGTATTTTTAGCTAAACTAGAACTAAAAACAAAACCTAAAACACAAACTAGACCGTCAAAATATTTAGACAAATAAGAGATGATTTTAACAGCGTGTAATTGCATGCGAATGTTCTTTAAAGTACGGGAGTTGGCCCTCAGGTAATAAACCTAAAAAATTGTATCATATCAACACAGTAAACAAAAACTTGCTTGCTTAGATCGTTAACTATTTCAACCACGAAGTAATCAATAATCCACGTGGTACGCACGTGGACTCGTAAACAACACGTTTTACTAGGAGTCCATGAAACGAGACAGGTTTGTAGCTCGGCCATAGTTACACAAGTATCTCTTGACTTTATACGAAACTTTACTCTCGGTGAATTTGGTCATAAATACTACTATTGCCTGCATTAAATTAAGACTTTGAATATTGTTTAAGTATTAATTAGGGACAGTTTTAGTCAGATGCCGGTTGAAAAGCATTTTTTGTAATTATTCAACGTATTATGAATTAAAAATCATGTATATTATTAAGGAAACGGTAACTAATCTATTACTTAATACATATGTACCAAAGTTATGAAAGAAATCTTTTTTTATATATATATAAACCAGTGCTTGACTGCGATCCCACCTGATAGTAAGCAGTGATGCAATAATTGATGGTGAAGTGCACTAGTTTATTAAGAGCCTATTCACTCTAGCTTTGAAGGCACCTAAATTATAGTTGGAAGGGGAGACCGCAGCAGGCAAATTGTTCCAATCCTTCGATGTACGCGGTATAAACGACGAAGCGAAATGCTTAGTCCGGACCATTGAAGTTTCAACAACGTAAGGGTGGATACTTGCCGTATGTAGGGTTGTCCGATGGTAGAAAAGAGATGGCGAAATCAAGTCATGCAATTCCCGCGCACACGCTCCATAATGCAACCTGTAAAATACCCATAGGCTGGCTACCCTGTGCCTGTGCTCGAGGCTTTGTAGATTGTACTTAACCAAATCTGGATCCCCAATTAGCTTCTTCGCACGCCTTTCAACTGATTCCAAAGCTGCTAGATGGCATTTTGCAGCACCAGCCCATATGTGACTGCAGTACTCCACACACGATCGGACCTGATCGGATCTCAATTAAAATACTAGTATTTAGAATTTTATGACGGAGTGACACAATAATACTAAGATTTATAAAGAAGAGTAGATGGTATTTGGTCGAATATGTTTTAAAATATGACATTTATAGAGCATGTTTATCAAAAGAAATTGGTGTGTAATTATATGCTCAATAATTATATATAAATTTCAAACAATAAAATTTGTTGTATCAGGTGTATGAACACAAGATGCAATCTGTTCTCACTTACGTGTACGCTTTGATTGTCGTTGTTTTATTCAGGTATATTATGTTATCAAACTGATTTTCCGACAATTTTTATCAAATATTAGTATTAAATAGGTATAAAACCTAATTATATATTTCCTGTTTCTAGACTGTATTTTTAATTTTTTAGGTCTCGTTGTATTTTCAGCTAAACTGAAAAACCTAAGAGACTTAGGATAACTATACTCCATTTTTTTAGGTAATTACCTAAATGTAAACAATTTTGACATGTCTTTAATCAAAAAGTTGTCTGAAAATTGTATCTAAAAATGTTTACATTTTGTTATTTACCTATATCGATTTTGGCAATTAACTTAATTTTTATTTATTTATTTTATTGGGGACAAAAAACAGTTACATGCTAGAGAAATACAAAAAAAATGCTTAAAACTAGATGCACAAACATTAACCCACACCAATGTCAACATCTTGACATTTTAATAAAAGAAGTGAAGGACTGTGGTAAGAGTTTACAGAGTACAGTGCCTTCTGCGAAAGCTTCATGTATAACAAACTAATTTCTATAATCATAATTAATATAGTGTATAATTCAATTCAATTCAACATTATTTATTTTAATTCAATACAATATACAATTTAATTTATACAATTTCTTTTATATTATTAGAATTAACATCTACTCAATTCAGTTTAATTGTTATTCCATTTGATTAATTTCTATTTAATTCAGTTCAAACTAATTAATTCCTATCTATCTTTCTCCTTATTACAGCTTTTTGGACAAAATATCTATAGTTTTTTTTTTTTATAAAAATATTCTTTGTATGTCCTTTATAAGATTTTTTAAAATAAAAAGGTGAGAGTCGTGGAAGTGCGGTGGATGCGAGACGCACAGGATCGGTCGTTGTGGCGACGCTTGGGGGAAGCCTATGTCCAACAGTGGACGTTTTTTGGCTGAAATGATAATGATAAGATTGATGAAGATTGTTAACATTTTGTTAACTAACTAAACAAATGAAGTATAGGCCAATATTTAATTTTGGAAATCGTGCAAAGGTATGTCGCAAGCAGTACCTATAAGTTTTGATGTATACCTAAAAATTTACAAATGTTTTGGTACCTAATATACTGTCGACCGGACGGACCGTAAGAGCTGAAACATTCCTAGGAGCTCATGAAAGGTCAAAAGTAGAAAGACATAAAGGCGAGAAACGTAAACTTTACTTACTCCGTTCAACAGAAAAGGACGCCGAATCTCAGAGACAAACAAAACGTATAGTTATGTTTATATTTTTCCAACACACGACTAAACAGAGGGTTGTTATAAAGAAGTGTGATTTATGAGTCTATCGTCAGGAGACCGTAAAGTAAATACAAATAAACTTGTCTACGATTCTATCAATATATTACAAGTTTACAACATATATATTTTTTTTTTAGAGATTTTTTGTGCTATTTTTATTACATAAGTATTCGTTTGATAAAAGCATACACTGCTCTCATCCTCGCGTCAGTCACACAACGACCCCTGCCGGTTTAGTCCACGCATTTCACTGCCCTGACTGAGAGCGAACACTGCGAATGGAGCTAGAGTTTCAGCGACCGTGGCGCTAACTGGTCGCCTAGTGGCTGAAACTTTCCCTAACAATTGGCGATACGTTCTAAAATGGAATAAATAATATTTTGATAAGCACAGAAAATAATAACGATCCATTATTAAAGTAGAAAAAGGTACCTATTATTAAAGCTAGTCTTGCATTTTTCCGGTTTCTCGCGACTCTAGGGTCCCGGACTCTTAGAAGCCATTTTTACGCCTTCCAAGAGTCCGGGACCGAAGCCAACTCGCAGAAATGATGCGCAAATGGACGATTAGTAGTAGCGCTTACTAATCATAACGCAAGTAAAATTATTACAAGATGTTTAAAACAAAAAAATTGGGTTACGAATACGAGAGGCTAAAGTGACCTGATGTTATTTAAATACGTCGATAAAAAAGAGGCAGGAATTGTTAATGGACCCTCGAAACCGATCGGTATGCTATTCATATTATAACAATTTTATTACGCTACCGGGACAAAATAAATTTAAAGTGGCCTGAACAATGATTTTAAATACGGCGATAAAAGAGGTAGGTGGTGATTCTCACACGTAGTAAATAGCCCAAAAACCGATGGCTAAGCTATTCATATTGTTATCATTTTATTAAGCTACCAGGACTGAATAAATTTAAAAGGTAGTTTATTGAGTTGAAAAATAGGTATCGATGACTCTCGCGCCATCTTTGCTGTAGAAAAATCTCATCAATTGATTGACAATTGCCTGATCAGTTATGTAAAGCTTTTTACAATAACTGTTCATAACTACCAATCACAGATCGTTATAAATAAATTTTTAGAACTGAATGAAAGAGTAAAGTCTAAAGTAGTATTAAAATCAAGTAGGTACCTAATTTAATAATAACACTGTCATTCAATTTGTACATAAATTTGAATAAAGCCGTCAATATTATTAGAACATTTATCATAAACCTTCTAAGTTATAATAATGTATATTCGTTGGTCTCGCTAAAACTAAAAAACGGCTTAATCGATTTTAATAATTTTTGGAGTTCCGTACCTCAAAAAAAAAAACGGAACCTTTAGGACTTGTTGTCCGTCCGTCTGTCAGTCTGTGAAGACCCTTTACCTCAGGAACGCGTGAAGGTATCGAGTTGAAATTTAAACCATATACTCAGTCTTCGGACCCTTGAAGCTGTAAAAATATCAAATTTCTAAGTTAACAAAAAAAAAGATACGGTTGTTTATGTCCCAAAAAACGTATATTTCGACACTCACAAGCGAATCAAAATTCATAGGGTACTTCCCGTTGACCCAGAATCCTGAGATTTGGCATAAAGCAATGTCTTATAGCACAAGTATAGAAATAAATCTAAAAATAGATAATTTTGTAACACACACAAATAATTAATTAATTTAATTTTTTATACAAAAGTAAAAAATTGGATTCGGAAAAATCTTCGAGACACATTCGGCAAAAAACCTATTAAATAGGTAAGTTTGTACGGAACACTCAGTGCACGTCTCGACCGCACTTGCCGAGTTTTTTTTATGTTAGCACTAAATAAGTTGATTTTTTTATGATAACTATCAGGGACTTAATGAAAAAAAAAATAGGAAAAACAGTAGCAATTTTTTAAATTGGTTGAAAAGTGGAAGTTATTTTGCGGGGTAAAGCCACGGTTGGTAGCAAGCTAGTACACAATTAATTATATTAGGTAAACATCTTGAAATATAGCAAAGAAATTAAGAAATTCCTGTTCATCGCTTTCGATTGAAAGTTTTTCCAAAAGGCTCTTGGCATTGCCACCTTGTGTGGCAATACAGGCTCCTGGCAGAGGTAAAAACCAGCTGTGGGACGCGAGGTAACAACTAGGCGTTTGGATAGATCTTTAATTAATACTACTTGATTTATTTGTAAGTTGATATTAGAAAAAAAAAAATCACCAACGGATATATTTTTGCTTATTTTATTATTATTTAAAGTAAACTGTTTTTAAAGATACAGGATTAATAATAATTGATAAATAGTATGGTGGATAGTTGTCTTATGTAATACTTATATTATAATAGCCACTCCCATTTTTGAAGTTTTATCACTAACGCTACTTATAGACTAATCTTTTTGCAAAATAAATACTTTTACTTTACCAATTACCAGTATTATACCTAAACCGATCGTTTCAAACAACATATACACGCATATTAAAGGATGCCTAATGCGTGAAAACCAATTACCTAGCTGCAGCGGAAAGCTCAAAAAAAGTTAAAAAAAACAATTGGCCTTGTGATGTGATGGTAATTCGAATATCCTTTTCTTTTTCAATTTTAAATTCTCATTTGTTTTTGCTTTTCCAGGTTTTTGCTCTTTAACCAAAGGTCGCGACGCTTAGACTCGTATACTTTCTTGCTTGAACAGCGAGCGAGCGAACTATATATCTGTGTCACTCACTCATACTTTGTGAACGGTCATTACAATAATAGATAGAATTTTGTGAATTAAGTGTTATACTTATAATATAGAATTAACATCCAACCACCTATTATACCACAGAGCTGTTAGTGGAAAAAACGAGTTAGAGCCTATTTTAAACTTACATTAACAATTCAAATATTAAAAATATGGCATTGATTGAGGAATGCTTAATTCTTAAACTGAAAAAGAAGCGGTTATTATCATAAATAACCTTTTCATATAAATAAAAATAAGCTTATATTGTATTTTGTTTTGGTTTATACAATAAAAAGTAAATCTGTATAATGTACCCTGTATGTAATAAGAATGCAACGCATGGAGACGCGTAATGTTGCCATGGAAACGGTACTAGTGCCAAAAATACCAGCACTGCATGAATAAGAGAGGGCTAGCAAAGAGATTTTTTGAGATTATTTTGCTTTTTAGTTTTTTGGGTAATCGATCCTAACTTTTACTTTATGTACATAAATGAACTAAAAAAAAACCTTATATTTATCTGTTCATGATTTTTTTTAAATTTAATTTTTACACTATCGAATGAATACCACTTCTTACGGTGGACGAGAGTTCTATCTCATTAGGTACTCGTTAGGTGACTTGCTAAGCTTTAGGCGCTATAAAAGACGCCTAGTGTTAACATAAAATATCAATATTTTTCTGTCCTTGAAAAATATTCATATTTGTATGAAAATATAATATGTTGTTTATTAGAATTTATAATTTTCATTGGCATTGTGTTTATATGCGAACTACCGGTTTCGCCCACTTAAAAGTAGGTTTTTCCATACAAACTTTGAACCTCATTTTATCCCATTAGGGGGTGAAATTTAGAAAATTCTTACTTAGTGCTCGCCTACGACATAAAAGGATACCTTGTGCAAAATTTCACGCTTTTAGTCTTAGTAGTTTCGAGCGTGCGTTGATATTACAGTATTTTTTTTTTTGTGTGTGACCTCTCTCAGGTCAACCAAGGAGGTTGTCGGCTGCTCAACCGGACTTGCCTGTGGGGTACGGACCTCGTCTTAGGGCGTCGCTGGGGGGGGGGGGGCAGCAAGGGACGGGCTGGATCGAACAAAGATATTATTA
Organism: Mythimna pallens; assembly: GCA_961205895.1. NCBI lineage: Eukaryota > Metazoa > Arthropoda > Insecta > Lepidoptera > Noctuidae > Mythimna > Mythimna pallens. The sequence continues at coordinate 8,331,165 of OY540824.1, forward strand.
TTATTAACGGGGAATTTTAAAACTACGGCTCGGCGACGCGGGCTCGCTCGAGCAAGGGACGGGGAGGACGTTGACGGGATTGTCCCGGCGGGCCTCGGCGGCGAGGACGGAAGGACGGCGGTCTGTATTGTCTGCGAACTGTACTGGTTTCCTTACGGCTCTCTTGAAGCAGGGTAGTGGGGTCATCGGGGGTGACGAGAGTATGCCTAGGACGGCGAATCTTTGAGATGCGGGAGGGTTCGTATCGGGCTGCCGATACTATAAGGGGGTTGCAGTGTTTCACAGCAGTATCGAAGAAACGCTTGCAAAGGCGTTTCATGAACTGCTGGATGGTAGGGATTTTGAGATCTAAATGTAGATTCTCATTTCGGATTTGATATTACAGTCAGTCAGTTTCTCCTTTTATATATACTCGTAGATTAGAAGGCAGCTTTAAAAATGAGAATCGTGTGTGAAAGAGAGAAACTAATAAGAAAGAAGATGAGAGAAAGGCATTATTCATTATGACGCCTACGATTTTGCCATACACATGTGCCCAACAATTATTAAGTATTAAACGTTGGCAACATTGCATTACTATATTTTCCCTACTCCTAAATCCTACTTTCATATTCAAAATTTCCTGACTCATGTCAAAAAGACATTAAATTTCAATTTAACTTACGGGAATGCGAGAATTCATCATCGTCATCATCATTTCAGCCGAAAAACGCCCACTGTTGGACATAGATGTCCAATGCCTCTCGTATTCATCGGATTCCCACTACCCTCACCAGGTCATCAGTCCGACTTGGGGGAGGCCTTCCAATGCGTAGTTACGCCTGAATAATTGCAGGGTGTTTTATTGTTTTAGTTTGGTTTAAAGATTATGTATATGTACGACATAGCGGTACTGCCAGTTCACGCAACTAAGAAAATGCATACAGTTCTATGCTGTTTCCCTCACTTGACCGCTATCGGTCATGCAGTCAACCATACATTTTATTGGCGTCATGACTTGGCAACTGTGTGTGTTGTGATATCTCATTGAGAAGCTGATTGAATGTAGATTATATTCTTTGAATTTTGTTTTCGCCTAGTGCCATAGTAAAATTTTAAGATACAATCGTGGTGTTTTAAGTTCAACTTCATTAATTTTTTTAATGGTAATTTATTATATTTTTATTATTTATTATTAGTTATAGGCCCATTGTGAGCGACCACTCACAATGGCTCAAAGAAGGCTCAAAGTCACCCAAAGGGCAATGGAAGGGGCTATGCTCGGAGTTTCCTTGCGTGATCGAATCACGTTGCCCCCCGTTCAACCGCCACGGCGAGCAGACGTGTCTTTGTGTGTTCCCGAAATTTTTAATTTTTAAAATAAGTCAAAAGTAAATTTCCGAGCGTAAAACGTATAAATCCACATGGATAATGTGTAAGAAACATTGATATAGTGTAAAGTCAAATCTCTGCGGAAAGATTTAGTGAGTTAAAGGAATTAAATAGTTTAGAGCAAAAGTGTTGTATTGTGCCGAATGACTAGTGACTTGCAAAAGTGAAGGTAGCTGTGACGAGCTCGCTGGTCAAGGTTACGCACTTTAATCACTGACATTAGATGTGTACAAACTGATTACCTATTTCGCCCAAACAGTTGCGAGTGCGTATGGTTAAGTGGTTGAAGCGCCTGCTTCATAACAAGTCTCCATTGACTCAAGTTCGATCCCCGCGCACCATTACAAATTGTTTTTGCTTTTTGGCTATATTTTTGATAGCTTTTTGTCGCTTTTATTTTTATTTTTTGTAACTTTTTGACACTTTTTATCACATTTTTGTGTTGCTGTGAAGTACCTTATCGCGGCAATTGCACCAAGAACTGTTGTGCGCTTACATTCGTAGAACAGATATTTCGGTATATTTGAATTTTGCGAGCTTAACGCAGGATGCCCCGTACGCAACGCTCGCCTCCAACGTATACACCAAGGGTGGTGCCAACCAAGCCCGATTCAGAACACATCAGTGAATCGAGTGATGATAATGTCAACTCTGCGACGCGATCAAATAAGCGTCGGGCGTGCTTCTCTCCGAGTCAGGATTTCAAAAACGAAATTCAGCAGATGCTTAGATCATGGAAGGAGGAACAGCAAACCAACCTTACCAAATTTTGCGATAGCCAAACTTCTTGTCTGAATAAGTTAGTGTCGGAGGTAGCTGAGATTAAACGTCAAAATTTGGAGATTCAGAAGTACAATATAGAATTTGAAAAATCTTTAAATTTCATATGCCAACAATATGAGGATATGAAGAAGCAAATCGAGACGCTGCAAAAGGAAAAACAAACGTACAGAGAAACTGTACAAACCCTGGAATCAAAGATTCTTGATCTACAGCGTCTCTCACGGCCTTCTACCATTGAAATCCGTAATTTACCTGCCAAGGAAAATGAAGCAGCGTCGGACCTCCACACAATTATTACTAAGGTCGGCTCAGCGGTGGACGTCACACTTAACAATACACATTTGCGTGACATATACCGGCTCCCGGGAAAATCTGACACCGTCAGACCAATTGTAGCCGAGTTCTCAAGTGTTACGATTAAAAATGAAGTTCTGGCCGCAGTCCGCAACTACAATCGAAATCACCCAAGCGATGGCCGCCTCAGTACACAAAGTATTGGCCTGACCGGCGATCGTCGGCCGATTTACATATCGGAGCACCTCCCTGCTAGCTCCAAGAGGCTCTTCTTTGCTACTAAGGAGTTTGCAAAGAGCAGGGGTTATGCTTTTTGTTGGACTACAAATGGAAACATATTCCTAAGGAAAATTGCTGGAGCCAAGCAAATACTAATTAAATCGGAGCAAGCCCTACTTGAACTACAGGAAAAAGAAGCTCAATGACTATACTTCTTATGCGTGTACCAATTTCTCTTGTATTATTTAATAATATTGCACTCTTTGATAATTGAAAGCATGTTAACGTCCTCGGTTGTAATATCTCTATCATGTAAAACTATGTTGTATTTTGTCATGTTTATTAATTGTATGCTATGTTTTTGTTTGTGGCCAATGGCTACTACTTTAATGCCTTGTTTTAAATTATTCTATGTTGGATACATCACTACACAATATAAAAGTACTATCCATGATTACCATAATTCACTCATACTGAAGTCACACTCTAATATTCACACAAAAGGAAAGGCTCTAGACATACCTATAACCATCAGACATCACTTGAGACTAGTTTTCGGACGTTGTTTACATTCAATACCACGTTAGATATATTGTCTGACATTGACAACCTGGCTTTGGCGAAGTCATCTACCCTTGACATAGACAGCTGCAATAGCGTCATTGGGAACCATGATCGTTCGCTTAAAATAATACATCAAAATATAAGAAGTATAACACGCAATATCCCAAGCTTTATGACCTTGTTAACCAGATCGCAAACAGAATGGGACATTATAGCCTTAACAGAGTGTTGGCTGCCCTGCACACACTACATTCCAGCACTAGATGGCTATACCCACTTTCAGACAGTGAACAATAAAACCCAAAATGAAGGAGTTGTAGTTTACTACAAGAATACCTCTAATATTTCTATAGCTGAACCTTCTTTATCAGATTGTAATTGCCTGACCATAACAATTGATAAAAACACAGTCGTTTTAGTAATATATCGTCCTTCTGGTTACAAAAATATAAATAATTTCGTTCTATCTCTCGATCTTTACGTAAAAACTTTGTCTAATTTTCCTAATATTATTCTGGTAGGTGATCTTAATGTTGATATCTCTGATAATAGCTCTGACTCAAATAGCCTATGTTACTTGAACCTTCTGGCATCACATGGGATGTTGCCAGCACACACTATTCCGACCCACGGCAAGACATGTCTCGACCATGTCTTTTTAAAAACCCGTCTTCCAGCATTCTGCTACGTTGCCGAGACTTCCATTACAGATCACGAAGCAATTATTCTTATTATGGAATTATCTAAGTCACTAACGGATTCTAACAAAATGATAAAACGCATAAATTTTGATAAAGTTGACGCTGATATCTCAAATATAAACTTTTCTGATGTCTTTTCTGCAACTGACGTTAACGTGGCAGTCTCGGTCTTTACCAGCAAACTAAAGAATATCATTTTAGAAAACACACAAACAATCAAAACAACTAATCGTAAAAGGCTATCCAAACCTTGGATCACTAGAGGATTGTTGAGGTGTATGAGGAATAGAGATAAACTGCACAAAAAGGCCAAAAACGACCCTGACAATCAAGTCCTTACAGAGACGTATAAAAGATATAGAAATTTCTGCAACGCGTTGTTAAAAAAACTAAAAATCAAATACGGAAAAACCGAAATTGAATCCGCAGCTAAACAAAATAACAAAAAGTTATGGAACGCTATTCAAAGTGTTACACGCACTTCTAAACCAAAGAACGAGTCTATGAAACTAATTGATTGCCGAAATCCAGTTTCCTCTACAAACGATATTAACGCATTCTTCGCGAATATTGGAAAGAATCTTGCTGAAAAATGCAATCCCATTGTTGAAAATTACTCTTCTCCTTTCCCTCCTTTGAAATACCATCCGCAATCTTTAGTTCTACTTCCTACTGACCCCACGGAAATTGAAAATCTTATCCTTAACCTAAAAAACGATTGTGCCAGCGGTCGAGATGGCATTTCAACTACTTTCATAAAAAGGTTTAGACAAATTTTAATTCCTCCAATCACGTTCATTTGTAATCTAGCTCTAAGTTCTGGAGAGTTCCCAAACGATTGGAAACTGGCGGAAGTACATCCTATTTATAAGAGTGGTGACGGAGCATGTGTCAATAACTATAGACCAATTTCCATTTTACCAACCTTATCAAAGATTCTTGAACGACTCATGAACAAGCGTTTAGTCAGTTATCTCGAAAAGCACAAGCTCCTCTCTTCCCAGCAATTGTGTTTTCGGTCGGGCCGATCAACCAGCGACGCCATACACCAACTGACAGACTTCGTTTCAAACAACCTCGATAAGAACAACAAGGTTATTGTAATATTTATGGATCTGGCTAAAGCTTTTGACACGGTCTCCGTCCCACTTCTGATAAAAAAGTTGGAAAGACTCGGGGTAAGGGATACTCAGCTTAATCTGTTCTCTGACTATCTGAGAAGCCGGTTTCAGAGAGTCAGGGTGGGAGAGTGGATAAGTGGCGATCTACCCATTAAACACGGCGTTCCTCAAGGAAGTATCCTTGGTCCTACATTATTCCTCACCTATATAAATGACCTTTGCGACCTGATCATGGAGAGTGGCAGAATAGTTACTTTCGCTGATGACACAGCACTCCTTTTCGAAGGAAAGACGTGGGAAGAGGTATATAGCAGAGCGCAGTTGGGTTTTGATCTGGTCCAGAACTGGTTAACATGCAACAAGCTGACTCTTAACGTAGAAAAAACCAAATACATAACTTTCTCTATAAAACCGTCCACTCTTTCCGATCATATCAGCCGTTGCGGCTCGTTGGTCATTAGGGCTCACCTCGCTAGCTGTGCCTCGCACTTTGCCGCATGCTCCTGCCCCACCTTACACGCAACTGACTCGATTAGATACTTAGGTGTCATAATTGACAGCGCGCTCAGTTTTCAACCCCATATCAATCTTTTGGTCTCGAGGACCCGCAAGTTAATTTTTATTTTCCGAAGCCTACGTCAAGTTGCTGACCCAGATATTATTAAGATGGTTTATCTTGCACTGTGTCAGTCGGTGATTACATATTCCGTAACCATCTGGGGTGGTGCAAATAAAACATATATGCTAAGACTCGAGCGTGCGCAGAGGGTAGTTCTGAAAGTTGGTAACTTCTTGCCATTCCTACATCCAACCAAAGACCTCTATGCACTCACTGGTGTCTTGACGGTGCGCCAGCTATATGTTTTGAATGTCACCCTCCGCAAACACTCCCAACTTAATTATAATCCCACAGTTTTTGAAAGCAAGCGACGTAAGTATGCAGTGTGTCCGCCTATAAAAACACACACAAAATTCGCGCGTCATCACTACACGTTTCTGAGCAACTATCTTTATACTAAAATAAACAAGATATTGTCAATATACCACCTTTCCAAACAATCATGTAGAGGCAAAACTATCAAAGTGGCTGCAAAATCTGGACTATGATAGTACCGAACAGCTGTTTTTAGTTTTGTCATAGCCCTAAACCTATTTAACTGTTTAATTATTCACATCAACTACGAGGAATCTGGTAATCAAACGAGTACACCACTACACACCACCACTACACACTAACACGCGCACAAGCGCAACCTACACGCATAAAAACACTTAGCAACTCTTTTATTCTTCCTTCATGTTTTTAATGTAAATCATGTTTCCCATCGATCTGTTGTTGTATATTCTCGTATTTTTTTTTTTTTAGGGTGAGGGCCTGGAGATCCGTAACACAGGGTCTCCCTAGTACGGACTCCAGTCTCTCGCAAAGGAGCTTCTTACTCACTTGTACGAGTATATGTATAATAGATTACTTAGTTAAGGAAACCTTTGTGAAGAGAGAACAATAAAATTTTATTATTATTATTATAATCAGAAATGAAGATATCCGCAGGAGAACCAAGGTTGCCGACATAGCACGAAGAATCGCCAAACTTAAGTGGCAATGGGCAGGGCACATTGCTCGCAGAACGGATGACCGCTGGGGCCGAAAGGTTCTGGAGTGGCGTCCGCGTACCGGAAGACGCAGTGTTGGAAGGCCCCCTACAAGGTGGACCGATGACCTGGTGAAGGTTGCGGGAATCCGATGGATGCGAGACGCACAAGACCGTTCGTAGTGGCGACATTTGGGGGAGGCCTATGTCCAGCAGTGGACGTCTATCGGCTGAAAATGAAGATGATGATGATTAGTTATAGCATTTATGATATATTCAGTTTTATAGAACAATGTTTATTGCCGTAAGATTTGTTACAGAAAGTTTCCCAGGCAAAATAACCGTGTTTCCTCTCTTGTAGAAAATAAGTTCTAAACAGTTTAACTGTTCAACTTTAACCCACGCATATACTAAGAAACTGTTGCAACAACAGCCCAAATAAAAAAATATGAATTCGCAGCTCCACATTCAAAAGCAGACAACGCAAATCGGACGTAGGTCCAGCTCCACCGTTGTCATCGAACTCATTTAACCTCCATATAGTTTCGGCATTCCTAGTACCTAGAGCCAGTTTACTAGTCAAATAGGGTCCAACTCAACCGTTGTCATCGAACTCATTTAACCTCCATATAGTTTCTGCTTTCCTAGTACCTAGAGCCAGTTTACTAGTAAAATAGGGTAATAACAAAGTAACGTGCAGTAGCGACGGACAGCGGCTGTGTACTGACGCTCCATTCGCCACGAAGTAAACAAGGTGTTGTTTATAAACTCCGCATGGTACCTAGCGCACGTGGTCTGTTCCACAATGCGCCTGCGTGAAAATGTAAAGGTTGCTCAAATAAGATGACCGATACTAGGATTCCATATATAAGATAGCCAACTTCGGTGTGTATAACTTTTCTTTGTCACAGTTTTAATTTGTGGCCTATTTATGACCTCAAACCTCAAAAGATATAAAGATGCTTAAAAATTACATCAATACTTCTATGCTTTTGTTGTTGGTCAAATGTTCAGGACGTACCACGTTTATCTGTAATAATTATAAATTACCAATATTTTTAATAAATTTATCGTAAATTTTACCAATATTTTAAAGTTTCTTAATAAAAAATGAAACATAACCACTTAAGGCAGACGAATGCATACGCTTATTTCGACATTATTACTTGCAGCCTCTGTGGCCTAATGGATAAGGCATCGGCCTCCTAAGCCGGGGATTGTGGGTTCGAGTCCCACCAGGGGTAAAAATGTGTTTTTCGTTTTTCTTCCTTTTTACACAACTGCGCGGCAATACAAATTAGGGTTATATTTTTCACATTGTTCTGTGTATGTTTTGTGTGTGATATTTTCTAATCGAAGCATCTGAAAGACTGGATTTTTTCAAATGTAACTAACGAACCCCATGCTATGACAAAGTTTAGTTTTTTTTTTTTTATAAAACCATGATTGTGGCCGTAAAATATCCTTATTGCAGAGAGAGATAAAAACTAAATCGTACCATATTGAATGGCATGTCACTGAATTGGTCTTTCAAAAACAAAAAACAATATTAATTGACATTTCAATAATAACAAATTCTAGATTTTTGATTTTTTTTTAGGAGCTTTGTCACAATATTGACTATGTCGCTCCATCATAGCCAAACATAAAACTTTCTCATGAGGCCTATTGTGAGGGACCACGTTTCAGAGCCATGTCATCACTGGCAACATTGGTCATAACCTTTCGTCTTGAGACACTGTTGTATAATGGAAGAAACAACCGCATAGCTTCCTGAATGCTGCCTAACCGAGTCGGAGTCGTCATCGTCGATTGGCCTCTTTCTCGAAGTAAGATCTACCCAACCGAACATCTTTGTGTTTATGTTCTCCTGGTGTCTAACTCGGTCTAAATAACGATCGGAACCTAGAAACATGACTACAAGAAATGCAGTTTGGCTTATCTGCTATACTGGGATTTTAAAGTTTACGACATTAATCTGTCTGGACGCTATAAAAAAATCTGAACGTCTTACAATATTTTATGAAGAAAAATTACTAATTGATAGTTACAAAAAATTGTTAGTAGGTGAAATAAATATTTAGAAAAAAAATTGGTGTTAGCATTGGTATAATATTTTTCAGTTAAATCTAATATGTCAGGTTGGTCAAGTAGTCTAAAGGCCAGATTTAAGTTCTGGTACTCGATAGAGAGCGAGGGTTCTAATTCCACACATAACACATCGTAGAAATCTTTGCCAACTGCTGTTACTGTTGATTAACTTCAATAACTTAATCAAGGCTTACTTAATCAAGGCTTACCGTATTTTATTGTATTATATCTTAAACTTTTGCCCATTCAGTCTGTAGGGGTTGCTGTTCATTTTTTTATCTATTATTACACCTCTGCGCGTCAATACAATTAGGGTGTAAATGTATCGAGGTTACATTTCATTTGTCATAAACTGCAATTTTTTTTTTTTAATAAAATTTTTATATTACGACGAACGGCGAGTATTCACCCATACGTTGTTGAAACCTCTACGGTCCGAACCAAACGTTTCGCCTCATCGTTTATACTGTGTACATCGAGGGACTGGAACAGCTTGCCTGCTGCGGTCTTTCCGTCCGATTATAATTTAGGTGTCTTCAAGGCTAGAGTGAATAGACTCTTAATAAACTAGTGCGCCCCACATTCAGCGATTGCATCACTACATACCATCAGGCGGGAACGCAGTCAATCACTAGTTTCACACAATTAAAAAAAAAATGGTATGACGCTGAACTGGTCACAGTATGTATACGATATATTTTCTGCGATTAATTTTATAGAAGCCGAGAAACTCGTTAGTACTATAAGGTACTATGCACAGCGTATTGAAACTTTTACTTTCATTATAGTTTCAACGGGATCATTCAACCTCCTGATAGATTCTGCTGTCCTAGTACCAGAGTCACTTTACAGGAAAAATATGGTAGTGACGATCAAACGTGTGCCTGCGTTGGAGAGCAAGAGCGTACTGAGGACACGAAGTAAACAACAATGTGTGGTTTACAAACTCTGCGCATCCACGTGGTAACTTGCGCGCGTTGTCTGTGTTAAAATGGTTTATGGTGCCCTATTTTTAAAAATATGTGTTTTCTAGACGCAACAGTTTAATTAAATGAAATCCAAATGAAAGCTCAGCATAGCAGCGATCACCAGTCACAGTAATAACATTACCTGCGTTGTGAACTCTTTAAATAACTCTTTAAAATAAAATTGTACAATTATTTACTTTAATTACCTACTTAGTTGATCGAAGTGGCTTCGGAGGCTGGATCGAAGATCAGCTTAGCGTGAGTCAACAAAAGATGGTTCTTATCTCCAAAAGAATTTTTTTTTTTACAAATACTATTAGTTTGCAATGCGTTTGAGTATTAGAAAAAAAAAATAATATTCTACAACTTTAACACAACGCCGTCTAGCCCCAAACTAAGCTTTTGATATGAGTACTAGACAACTGATTAACATTCTTATATATTTCTAAATACATACATTATTACAGATAAATTGTTAAATATTTGGGTGTAAACATAGAATGGGCACGCCACAATTATGGCGGTAAGTCCTCTCTTTGAGACGTGGTTGGAAAGACCTCACGGCATCCTCACCTTCCGCATGACGCAGGTTCTCACCGAACACGGTAAGTTCGGGAAGTTCCTGCTTCGAATTCGTGCGGAAGCGACGTCTGGGTGTCGCCACTGTGTGGACCGCCCGGAGGACACGGTGGGGCACACGGTGGAGGTGTGCCCGCGCGCGTCTAGGATATGTCAGCAAATCGTAGGGGCCCAGCAGGGTCGAAGCCTACTGGGGCCATGGGTAGTGTGAAATTGAAACCCGGGGCCCTGGGACGAAGGCAACGAAGGAACAGGAGTGGGTTTTTAGTCAGTAAAAGTCTGACGCTATCTCCCGCTCCGCCCAAGAGCGCGATATGTCATAAGATGATTTTCCAACCCAATAAAAAAAAAAACCCAAACATAGAAAAACAACCGTGCTCATCACACAAACATTTGTCTTGGGTTGCAATCGAACCTACGATCTTGGCATAGCAGTCGGGGCCACTACTAACCAATAGACCCACAGGCCAGTCGAAAATTAGATTTACAAAATAGGTATCACATCAATATTATAAAGGGTAAAATTTTTATGTATATGTATGTTTGATACTCCTTCATGCTCAAACGTTTGCAAGGGTACTTTTAATTTCGAACGGGTAAACTCAATGATAGAAGCTAGTTCGACAATACTTTTATAGCCTATCGGTAACTGGACAAAATGAAATACCAAAAAAGGCAAACCAGTAGAGCGGGATTTGTCATTAGATGATTTTCCCACCTTCCAGTAGTCCAACCGAGTTGTTAAAACTATTTAGACGTCATTACCTGAAACTCATTTCTTATATAATAGATCTTCCCGCTACAGTTTATTTTAACTACCCTAAAAATACTGTAATTTTTCTTGGAAAAACATAATATTCTTTCAGAAAAACTTCAAAGAGTCACTAAACCTACCAACCGCCATCATTTGAGGGTGACCGTTTCTGTTATTCACTAACTTCAGCCAGCGGATTCAGCCCGCGAGTAAGTAGGTTTCTCCATACAAAACTTTGAAGCCCTGGTTTAACCCTTTAGGGGGAGAATTTTGAAAAATCTTTTCTTATTTTTGAAAACATCAGACAAATGTTCTTTTAACTTTGGTTCAAAATTGCAAAGTTCTAGGTCCAAGGGATTAAATAAGGCATTGATAAGTCAATGAGTGAGTCAGGATTTTGCCTTTTAACCAAGTAATAAACAATATTCTATTCAACAAGTTGTTATTTCACATAGCTTACCAGGGTAACATAAGAAAGAAGGTATCAAGAGTAGTGAGGCTAGATTGAAGACAGCTAAAAATGAAATATTTTAGTGAAAGAGAAATAATATTAGGGGTGGGATGGGGCGGAGCCAAGGAAAGGTGAGAAAGAGAAAATTGTATGTAAGTAAGGGATAACACATGTAAAATTAGCAATGTGTGGTTTCAGAATCCTGTGTTTGTGTGTATTCACTTATAAAAATCAGAACCTCTAGGATTGCCCGCTCAATTTCCACTCGCCAAAAACTGTTTTCTGTTATGCTATCCTAGTATATATGCGGTACGAAATAGTTTTGCATACGGGAAAAGAGGAGCCAAGCGTTTAATTATATAATTAAATATTATAATTGTGATACAAATAATATAAGTAAAAAAAAACCGCATGTATATTAAAAAAAAGAAAAACAAGTTAGTCTATAAACAAGGTTTTTCTTTTATGAGCTGTAGAAAATATACTAGCTAACGGCGTTTTCACAAAAATATGACGGGCCATTCACAATCGTATTTATTTATCGATAGTTGAAATATTAAAACTGTTCTATAAAATAGAAGTTACAAATAATGTTAGTAGGTGAAATAAATATTTAGAAAAAATCTGGTTCTGGTAGCATTGGTAAGCGAATACAAACTTATAATATTTTTCAGTTAAACCTAATATGTCAGGTTGGTCAAGCAGTCTAATGGCGAGATTTAATTACTGGTACTCGATAGAGAGCGAGGGTTCTAATTTCACACATAACACTTATTAGAAATCTTAGCCAACTGCTGTTACTGTTGATTAACTTCAATAACCTTATCAAGGCTTACCAGTATTTTATTGTATTATATCTATAAACTAGCTTTTGCCTGTTCAGTCTGTAGGGTTGCAGATATGTTTTTTATCTATTAATACACCTCTACGCGTCAATACAAGGTGTAATTGGATCTATGTCCCATTTCATTTGTCTGATACTACATAAGAAATTTTTTAAATATTTTTTTATATGGTATGAAGCTGAACTGATTACAACGTGATTTTACACGATATGCTTTCTGTGATTAATTTTATACAAGGTGGGAAACGCGACGTACTATAAGGTACTATGTACAGCGTATTAAAACTACTACTTTCGTTATAGTTTCAACGGGATCATTCAACCTCCTGATAGATTCTGCTGTCCTAGTACCAGAGTGACTTTACAGGATAAATATAGTAGTGACGATCAAACGTGTGGCTACGTTGGAGAACAAGAGCGTACTGAGGCTTACTGAGGACACGAAGGAAACAACAATGTGTTGTTTACAAACTCAGCGCGTCTACGTGGTACACAGCGCACGTGGTCTGTGTAAAAATGCGATGCTAGATTATAAGTATCACTGTTTATGGTCCCCTATTTTTAAAATCGTGTGTTTTCTAGACGCAACAGTTTAATAAAATGAAGTCAAAAAGAAAGCTCAGTATAAAATTGTTCAATCGGAGTGGCAGGCGGCCGCCTCCTTCTGCGAAGCAGAAATGCTAGCAAAGGAAGCGGCCGATCGCGTGAGGCAACGGTCCTCACGTCCTAGTCGCCGCCGGGATTTCGATCCCGATTTCCGGCCACCGTAGGCGCAGGCTTGCGGACGGCGAGCAATGGGTGGCTCGCCGTCCGACCGTCCGGTAACTGTCCGAACCGTCGACGGCGCGTATTGTTCCACGCGCGCCTCAGGGTGATGTTAGCAAATCATAGGGGCCCAGCAGGGTCGAAGCCTACTGGGGCCATGGGTAGTGTGAAAACGAAACCCGGGGCCCTGGAATGAAGGCAACAAAGTAACAGGAGTGGGTATTTAATCAGTAAAAGTCTGACACTATCTCCCGCTCCGCCCAAGAGCGGGATTTGTCATTAGATGATTTTCACACCTTAAAAAAAAAGTTGTTGTGTAATTATTTACTTTAATTACTTAGTTGGTCGAAGTGAAATAAGCAGTTTAGCGTGAGTCAACAAAAGACGGGATAAGTAAAAAAACGCATTTATGTTTAAAAAAAGGAAAAACAAGTTAGTCTATATACAAGGTTTTTCTTTTACTCTACTAGCTAACGGCGTTTTTACAAAAATATGACGGGCCATCCACAATCGTATATATTTATCGATAGTTGAAATATTAAAATAGTTCTATAAAATAGAAGTCTCAAAGAGGAATGCTCTAGATGTAGGTATGGATGAAAACATCAAATTAAATGATGTTATTAAGTCTGTGCAAGTGGCATTGCCTCCATAGGGTTGGGAGATATCTACAAAATGTTACTGTTCGTTAATAATCATAAAATATTACCTACAATAAACTTAGCACACAAACTTAACTAACACAGCATCGACCCCAAAGAGTTAGACATGGGTGGAAAACGTTTAGTACCACTCAATTAGCTAAAAGTTTATTTGTAAGTTAATCCTAAGCGAAATAGTATTCAATTTTTTAACAGACTTCAAAAAGGAAGAGCTTCTATGTTCGGCTGAATGTATTTTTATAATTTTTTATGTTAAAAAAAAACATCACAAAAAGATAATTGGAATCACTAACTTCTGTTTTCGGTAAGAACCTGTGCTACGGAAATTAGTATCATCTTCTACACGTGTCGCTTTACCACTCCACATCCATGCCTACGGTGGCTGGAAATCAGGATCACCGTTCCCTCGCGCATGCGGCCGCCTCCTCTACTAGCATTACTGCTTCGCAGAAGGAGGCGACCGCCTGCCACTCCTTCTTGGACCATAGCCTGTACCAAGGCCCGGCTCGAGATTTTGTTGCCACCGATCGCCCCCACGAGGACACGGTGAAGCATACGGTAGAAGAGTGCCCTTCTTGGACAGGCGGTCCACACAATGGTGACCCCCGGGCGTTTCTTCCGCACGAATCTGGTGCAGGAACCTCCTGAACTTACCATGTCCGGTGAGAACCGGCGTCATGCGGAAGGTGAGGATGCCGTGTTGTCTTTCCAGCCACTCCTCAAAGAGAGGACTTATCGCTATAATTATGGCATGCCCAACATTGGGTTGCGACAGCAGTTGTCGCCATTCGACCATGTGATCCCGCCGGAACTCTGTCCGCCATGCTGCGACTTGTCGCGGCAGAAGAATTACGTCCTTGCGTTGCATCTCCACACAAAAATTGTGCATGCGTGCAAGGACTGTTGCCTCCAGAGCCAGAGGTAGGCCAGAAAGGATGTAAACCGTGCGGTGTCCCCGCACTATCTGGATGGCTATGATCCTCTAGCATGCGTTCAGCTTATCCGCCGGCCATGTCGCTGGTTGGTCCATCGCTCTTTATGGAGCAATGGCACCGATAACCCCTGGTTTACTGACACCATTAAATTAATGATGCGTTTGCGGGACAATGCACTAACTGATTACCGAAAAACAAAATCAAATTCAAAACGCGATTACTACAAACAATTAAAAGCCTTAATAGTAAGATCTATGTACAATGAAAGAATGGCATATTACAAGCATAATATAAATAATCAAATTAAGAACCCTAAATTACTATGGCAAAATATAAAATCCACGATATTGACTACAAACCCTAGACAAGACCTTCCGTCGACTTTGCAGATCCTGATTTAATTGATAGCAACTTTTTGACAGTTCCTGGCAAATGTGTCACTGTTGAATTATTATGATGAACACAAACACGGTGAGGCAACATTTTCAATCATTCCGGTGGAGCAGGCTGACATCTCTCGAATCATATCCCACCTTAAGAGTAATGCCGAAGGCTCAGATAACATCACCCTGAACATGATTTTCATGACTTTGCCACACGCATTGAAGGCTATTACAGATATGGTGAACTGCTCAATAGCGACTTCAACTTTCCCCGAAGAATGGAAGATAGCCTCTGTTAGGCCCTTACCCAAAATTCCAAATCCAGTTAATTTTAAAGATTTACGACCTGTTAGCATCTTGCCATGTCTGTCTACGGTGCTGGAGAAGGTCGTCGCCAGCCAATTAACAGATTTTTTGGAACAGAACAACATATTAACAGACTTACAATCAGGCTTCAGAAAGCAGCGAAGTACCGCTACTGCTTTACTGGATGTCACTGATAATGTGTTGTCTGCCCAAGATAAGGGAATGTGTACATGTCTGGTCTTACTTGATTTTTCCCGGGCATTTGACGCAATAAATATACCTTTGTTACTATCGAAGTTGATTTATTATGGTTTCGACCCTGACGCTGTGCAATGGTTCCGTAGCTGTCTCAGTGATAGAAAGCAATATGTAGATTTACGCATGGGGGATGGTACCTATGATACATAGCTACAATATGTGGGTGTTTGAGATTCCTTGGGCACGGTGTCCCGTGCAGCTGCCTCGTTTCCTTATGTCCGTGGCTCGAAGATGCAGACGTGTCATGCGCGACACCGACGTTCACTCGAAGACCTGTGGGAAACGAAGGATGCGTTATGTTGTCTTATTGTGGTATTTAGTTGTTTAGTAAATTGCGTTTGTGGTTACTTACCCCATCTGTCTGGCCCTTGCAACCGGTAGGTAGGCACTTGCGTTCGTTATCTGCCTCGCCATTCATCCTCCTTTTGTTGCAATGAATATTCTTTTTGGAGGCATTATGTACCAGCAACTGCAAAAACAAAAATATACATATTTTAACTTAATTCTAAAATAAATATTCGTACTTACTCCTTGATAGGGATTAGCGACAAAACTAACCTAAACTACTTACCTTTTGCCATTTATATCTATATATATAAAAGGAGAAACTGACTGATTGACATATCAACGCACAGCCAAAACTACTGGGACTAGGAGCGTGAAATTTTGCCCAAGGCTTCCTTTTGTAACGTAGGCGAGCACTAAGAAAGGATTTTCCAAAATTCTTCACGCGGGCGAAGCCGCTGCGCTGACACAAGCTAGATACATTTCACTATTTTAGTTTCACTTTACTGACAACGTTAAACTATTTTATTAAACAAAACAAAAAATATTTTATTAAATATTTTTCGCTGGTTTACTACTCGTCTGCCGCGTCCAGCCGCCAAATGCATAGTAAATGTAACTGGCTGTTTACTGTATTGACAGCGCGGCGGTGGCTAGAGACTGCTTTATTTTGTATACATTAATATATGCATATATATACTTATATATTTATTTATTTCATTTCCATATAAAAAACTGATTTTCATCCGTACCTACACTCTAAGGTTCAGTTGAGAACCAGCGTCAGGCAATTGGAACTATTTGGTGTAGCCGTGAGACATATTGTTGTTGTTAATTTTTATTTCTCCTTACTTTTTTATGTTTAATTTTAGTTTGTTAATCAATTAATTTTTGATTAATGTGTCATGTATCATGGTTTTTAGCAATTAGTGTATCATGGTGTGCCAAATAAACATATTTTCTTTCTTTTCTTTCTTTCATATTTTTTGATACTGGCGCTCCAAAAAAGGCCATGGATCGAACAATACCAGTGTAGAGCCTCCGGCAGGAGGCGTCTAAACACCCTAAGTTTGGCAAGAATCGCTTGAGGGTAGCTCCAGTCCGATCCAGTTTCAGGCACGAACCAGACGTCGGAAGTGCTCCTCGAAATTCCACTGGCTGTCGAGGACGAGTCCCAGGTACTTCATCGTCGACTCGACGCCGATGAGGACTCCTCCTACTGTTATTTGGGAACCCGGTGGTGGCGCGTTCCGAGGGCCGTGAAAGCACTTAGCCTCGAACTTGTGTAGTGCCACCTCGAGGCCCAACTGTCGATTATCTATACTAATATCATATAAAAAAGAAGAGATTTGTATTTTTGTTTGTAATGAAATTCATTTAAAACAAAAATAATAACCTCAAACACTAACAAAACGATTTTAAAACAATTCTTTCACCAGTAGTATGCTACTTTATCACTGAGTGTATTGAGCTATATGTTTTCTAATTTCACACGGTTGAAGCCGCTGGCAGAAGCTAGTCTATATTATATAGAGAAACAGTTTGTTTTGTCGTTTTTGGTTTGTAGTAAGAAAACTCTGAAAGTACTGGTCTGATTGCTAAAATTTTTTCGCCGATAGAAAGTTGCTTTATTCCAGACTGAAGCCGCGAGTAAAAGCTAGTTTGATAGATAATAATCGAGTTTCATGAATGCACCGACCTATATCGAGCTGAGCATTCGTACAGGGTCATAGAAAGTGAAATTACTACTACTACTACACTATGTTGATACCTTCGTGTTCATATTATCCTAGTAACTGTCTTTATAAATAACCATCGGGTGCTATCCTAACTTACCTATGCTTATGTTGGTGTAGCATACGTCACAGCGAATGCACTGTCATCGCTTCTGTCGACCTAGTAGTCAAATGCCTTCGATATTGATTTGGTTTAGGAATATTTACAACACAAGTACTTATAGGTACCTACACATATTTATATGACATGCAAATAAATTAAATAAAAAGAAACGACCAAGTGCCATTTGTCTGGAGCCCTTTCATATTTTTGCTTATCTTATTACGTAATAGTGTTTGAATTCCAATGACACTTAGCGGACTTCAGCTCCAATAAAAAGAAAAAAAATCTAAAAGCACATGTTTAAAACTACCTAAGTTTGATGCAGAAAACAAAATATTCTGACCATGTTTAAAGTGTCTGAAATTTAACGAATGTACTTATAAATGACTACAGATTGTCAGACCGTCACATTGAAGGGCCTTGTAAATAAAAGCTTGTTTGTCACATGCACATGTCGCTTGGTCGAGGATAGTCACACTTCTTCTTTCTTTGATGACTAGATCCAATAGTTTGTGGTTTCAATTTAACAACGCGTTCAGGGCACTATTGCAGCTTCTACGTTGCTGTAGCGCAGCAGCAATGTCTGCTGATGCACAGGCAGATAGCTTCGCAGCTGACTGGCACAAAAAGACCGCATTACTCTTCAGTCGGCTGCCTGGAAGTAGCCGCATTATCTGAGTGCCATAGCTGATAGACACAATTGTCCTCGCATGTGGAAAGTTCAGTGGTCAAAATACCCGCTTACAATTTTTTAATAGATTTAGTGCCTGTGTATGAGATGTATAAATTTCTATTATATGCTTTTTTTTATGTTAGCCTGTTCTGTCCTACTCCTGAGCTAAAACTTTTTTCCAATTTTTGCGGGCCCGCGCTGCCTCTTGTCAGTTCTGGCAAAATCTCTCTAGTTCATCTTGCCATCTCTTTCGTGGTCTGCCGTGACCCCCAGTACTTTTTCAGGGTACCAAATTTGTGCTAGTTATCTATATATATAAAAGGGGAAACTGACTGACTGACATATCAACGCACAGCCGAAACTACTGGGATTAGGAGTGTGAAATTTTGCACAAGGTTTCCTTTTATGACGTTGGCGAGCACTAAGAAAGGATTTTCAAAAAGTCTCTCTCTAAGGGGATGAAGTGGGGGTCCAAAGCTTGTATGGAGAAACCTACAATCACGCAAGCGAAGCCGCGGGCAGAAGCTAGTATGAATATATAAAGACATAATATTTATTAATAAATATCAAAGTAAACTACATATCAGATACTTAAGTGTCCATAAACGTCCGTTTGGCGTAGGGCTTCGAATGGCCGAAGCCATGCCGCTTTTACTGAGACTAGATCTAGGTCTCAATTGCAGACGTCACTTTTACTGGTCAGAATGAATACTTGGGTGCATTTTCTAAGCTTTGACCGGGACATCTCCTTCGGTAGCGGTTGGGACGTGAGGATGACCGTAACAGCCCCCGGGCAGCTCCTTCCCGAAAGGACCAGGTCCAGGTCGACGGCGCCTCCAATAGATGTCAGCTAAATTAAAGGGGCTGATGTCTGCAGCAGGAAAATTAGGAAGAGTGACCGTGCTCCTAGAACTCGAAGGTCAACTGAATGACCGAGATGGATTTTAGTCCATAAAATTCTGATACGCATTCTCGCTCTACCTTAGAGAGGGAGAAGACATTTGATGATATTTATGAACCCTCAAAAAAAAAAAACATCGTGGTGATCTGATTACGTGAAAAAAAACCATCGTCATGATTTGATTACGTGATGACATTTTAGATTTCCTTGTCTAAAATTAATATTTATCTATATTCAGTGCTGCTGCAGCCAATAGCTTCAAGGGCACACCTCCGGCTCCACGCCATAACACAAAACATACACAGAACAATATCATTTGTAATTTGACGTTATGAAAAACATACATCATCATTCATCATCATTTCAGCCGAAAAACGTCCACTGTTGGACATAGGCCTCCCCCAAGTGTCACCAAAATGAACGGTCCTGTGCGTCTCGCATCCATTGGTCTCCCGCAACCGTTACCAAGTCATCGGTCCACCTTGTAGGAGGCCTTCCAACGCTACGTCATGTTCTGGTACGTGGTCGCCATTCCAGAACCTTTCGGCCCCAACGGCCATCCGTTCTGCGAGCAATGTGCCCTGCCCATTGCCACTTTAGTTTGGCGATTTTTCGTGCTATGTCGGAAAAACATACATGATTTAATATGAATTAAATTACTTGCTTCAGCCATCGTCTTTCTACCGTCGGACAACCTGACATACGGCGAGTGTCCATCCTTACGTTGTTAACACCTCTACGGTACGGACGAAGCGTTTCGCTTTGTCGTTTATACCGCGTGCTGCGATGTATGCGGTATAAACGGATTGGAACAATTTGTCGGCAGCGGTCTTGCCATCCGATTATAATTTAGGTGTCTTCAAGGCTAGAGTGAATAGGCTTTTAATAAACTAACATGATTCACCATCAATGACTGCCTCACTGCTTATCATCAGGTGGCATCGCAGTCAAGCACTAGTTTCTATAATTTAAAAAAACATTCCTATTATGTCCACCTTCACTTTTCAGGTGCTGTATCAACTCCATTCAAAGCCTAATTATGAACACGGACACACTTCCCATGCGGGCAGGACTGAGAGAGTCAAGGTCCTAGGCAAGACCCTGATCAAGTTCGTCGAGGTCTTCAGCTTCTCTGATCGGATGGACTACAGGTAACCTAATATCTGTATACTTAAATTTAAATGGAATGGACATCGCAAACGTCACTATTGAGCATGAGTTCTTGGGTTTGATTCCCGTCGAAAGTCGGTCGGACAAAATGTTATTAGGTTTTTCTGTCTGAAATTTTTCTCTCGCTCGAAGTCAGATTTTTGGTCATTTTTTGACAATAAAACTAACTAAAAAGACTTTCTTCTAAATTTTGAAAGAAAATAATGTGATCGAAATGATAGGTCTACTATGTAAGGACAGCTATGGTTTCATCTGACTGGAACACACAAAGACAGTTTATTATATAGACATAGTGAGTGCACACATATGCAGATACGAAATACAGTTCGCGGCTCGTACAATTTCATCGTCAGTCGGCTGTTATATTTTATTTAAACATAATACGAGTTTAGATTTATTACCATAGATTTATGCCATAACTCCATAACCAGGTAGCTCGCCATCCGACCGTCCGGTAGCCGGCCGGACCGAGCTCAAGCCGTCAACGGCGCGTAGTTCCACGCGAGCTTTAAGGATATGTCAGCAACCGTAGAGACCAGCAGGGTTGGAGCCTACTGGGGCCAAGGGTCAGATTCTGAAAGGAAAAATCGGCCCAGGAATGAATGGCAACGAAGGAACAAGAGTGGGTTTTTAGTCAGTAAAAATCTGACACTAATCTCGCGCTCCGCCCAAGAGCGAGGGATGTCATTGGATGAATATCCCACTAAAATAAAAGAAAAAAACGCTCACTAATAACTACCAAAACACACTACGACCCACACTATGATACACATCCAAACAAAACCTGTTTCAAAATGTGAAGGTAGATGTCACCTAGATCGCAAGGTATGTAACGAAGCAGTCCCTCGCTATACGGCGCGCGCCGCCTTTCAACCTCTTGTCAGATTCTGCTATACGAGTACCATCAACTCAATCACGAAGAAAATGATTGATTCGAGAAATCACAAATTCAACTGCAGTTACCTCCTAAAAAAGAAAAAGAAGTTATAAAGAAGTTCTAAGGAGGTTGACCTGATTGAATAGCCATCTAGTTTCGCGATGATAAATTACCAAGGTTTTCAGCAAGTAAATGCATGTGAAGCTTATAAAACTTTCAACAATTTACCAGATGGCGCTATTAAGAAATTCACTAATTCGAAATTCCAAGTAATTGCTCCCACATCAATATAGTCGGGTTTGTTGAAATGAGTTACTGTGACCCTGGATTCCAATAAAAAAAGAACTGAAGGAACACTAGGTTTAAGATAGTAAAATTCTGATACTCGATTTCACTCAGAGCGAGAGAAATTTGAGAAGAGTGAAAGAGAGAAGATTTGATGATTTATAATCTGAAAAAAATAAAATTGTCGTCAAATTTCCACGCAATTTTACGTGATAGCTTTCGTTATTTTTACGGAATTTTATAAACCCTATATACTAAGATCCCACAGCAGTCAGACATAACTTATTTTCACATGGATGAAACCTTAGGTTCTCAGTAGCGTCTCATGTGCTTTGAATATCTGTGTGCTTGTGGAGCTCCTTCTTGGGGTGCCTGAGTAGGCACCAGGTGAGAAAGGGATCTAAAAATAACGAGTTACTTAACTTAATTCTTTATGAGATTTTTTTATAAATGTTTTGTAGAATATTATTTTAAAGTAGTATCATAAGTGTATCAAAGTAGTATCACTTTCCATGGACCAAAACTTCTGTCAGACACTTTAAAGCTCCACAAGAAGTAAATAAACTTTACTTAATTTTACATGTCAGAATTTTAAATATTTTATTATGGTATGGTTTTAAATGTTTATGGACGGAGAGTAATGACTGTCCGATAACCGTCCATTTTAACTTCAGTCTAATGTTTTCATTCGTTCTAATGTTTTCAAGTACTAAAAAAAAGCAATCTAAAGTACGGCGTCGAAAAACTCCTCCACATCGCTGTCGACTGGTAATGTATCCAAAAGACTGGCGGCATTGCCACGCTGAATGGCAATGCTTATCCTTTGTCCGAAGTAAAAGCCAGGATTGCTTTTTTTTAGTACTTTAGGGCTTTTATTTTGTAAGTTAGTTTTAATTACGTTATTATTAGATTTAAATGTATATAATATTATTATGTTTTCAATGTTTCCATTTTAACTTCAGTCTAAATTTTCGTCGATATCTTTTCCCATCGAAACATTTACATGAAAGAGCTTTAGGAAAAGCGGCATCATCATTTATGCTTTTCTGTGAGCAAATGAGACAGATAGTCACAATTAAAGTGAGAAAGTATTCGGATCCACGCGTCGTGACTGTTACAGCAGATTTATGTATCACGGAAAACGTTTCGAGTAAAGAAAAACTTTAACTAGTATTAATCTAAAATTATTTTACATTGTTGGAATTTGCAAGTTTATATAAACGACCTTAATTATCTATTAATTAGGTATTTATTAAGGTGGGTCTACACAAAACGAGCTGGCCTCAAATTCATGTAGTGTGGACCGACTTTAGAGGACTCGAGTACCAGCAACTACACGAATATGTGCTCCGCTCATGCTCCGCGGGCGACTAAAAATAATAAATTTTTAACGTAGTTTAACGAAACGCGTAGGCCCTGGGACGCAGGCAACGAAGGAACAGGAGTAGGTTTTTAGTCAGTAAAAGTCTGACACTATCACCCGCTCCGCCCAAGGGCGGGATTTGTCATTAGATGATTTTCCCACCTAAAAAAAAACGCTACACACTACACTAACGCTAAACGCTACACTAGAACTGGATAGTTCTAGGTTCAAAAACTCGCTCCCGTAAAAAACCTTTTCTACGAGGGCGAGTTAGAGGCTATGTATGAATGAAACAAGTCAGTGTGCGAGCGAGAATCATTAATAAAAACTATAAGTAAAAATAAATTGCCCAAATCCATTCTAATATACGCTTCATTCATCCAGCATGGGGACAAGCCAAGTAGACTTCTAGCCAAGGTAGACCGTATTATAGTCTACCATTAGGTAGGAGACAAACAGATTAGGCGTTGATCGTTGTCTATAGCTGACCGGTCGGAGCTATAGACAGCGAACGTCTGACGACTGATTCGACTGATTTCTGAGAGTATATTTCGATCATGCGCACTGCGAAGCTTCGTAAATGTCACAGTAACATCATTGAATCAGGTTTAGTTGCTATTTATCCAGTTTTTAAGACTCCTAGCTTTATAATACGACGTTATTTTGTAAAGTAACTCATACTATTCAACGAACAGGCTACATAAGTTGTAACACGTTCGTTAACAGAGAGAACACTCTTTTATATCTGCCCACTATCGCCAAAACCGTAATTGATTGGAGAAATACGAAACTCGACATTTCGTTATGTGATTAAAAGCGTTGTGTAACCGCTACTTTGAAACCGAACTATAGAGTGAAATATATTCAACACATATCGGTCCCACTTGAACAGTAGATTTGATTTAATAAGGTAAGCTTGGTTTTTGGAAAAAAAAATCCAGTAATACAGACATATTCTTTGTCGAATTTTTTATTATTTTTTTATTATTAATTGATAGGCTCGCGTTTGACCACTATCTCACCTGATGGTAAGCGATGATGTGGCCGAAGATGGAGCACGCTTGCCTAGAAGTAACGTATTCACTCTTGACTTAAAGACCCCTAGGTTGTAGCTATTAGGGAACACAGACTCCGGCAGGGAATTCCACTCCTTAGCTGTACGCATTATGAATGTGTTCCCAAATGTAAATAATATATTAATGTAGGTATTTATAACGTTTTTTTTTAATTTTATTTTCTTTTTAATTTATAATTCAGATGTATTTTTATTTATTTTTTCTATCAAAATCTTGTTGTACATTGCACCGTTCGGGCTTCTTTATGTCGACACCGCCACCGGCCCACGCTGATCACTAGCACTGAGAGCTCATCGCATAATGCGTTAGCCCGCAGCTTGCTTTGTGCTGAGCGTTCGACCGTTTTGCGCGGAAGTGACGCATACCTTCCCTATCAATTGATAATGTTTGTTAGCTAGTTTTAAGATTGCGTCATTTCGCGCGAATATACAGTTTTTCTTTCTTTCTTTCTTTCAAATGCCCAGTTTGTTTTTTATACCGGGAAATAATCTAATGATTTCTCCCGCTCTAAGGTGGGCGTGTCAGACTTATACTGACTAAAACCATGCCTATATTACTTCAGTTGTCTTGCATTCGTAAACCACAATAATCCCTTTCATACTCTTCCCATGGCTCTAGCAGCTATAGGCATTGCTGGGCCCCTACAGTTTGCTGACATCTCTTTGAGGCGTGTGTGACTTTCAAACACTACGCTCCGTCAACTTATAGGACAAATGGACGGCGAGCTATCTATTGTTCGTCAACCGCAAGGAGACCGTGGCCGGAGATTACTTTGCGATTTCTGACGCCCGGGGCGTCTTTAGTCGCAGCGGCTGGTACGTGACTACGTGAGGATGTACCTTACCTTAATCTTTGTTATTTTACATAATATATTTATCTCAAATCGATTTTTCAGAATACCAAGAAAGTTTTTTGCGATTGTAAACGAAAAAAAAAGCAATTTAGAAATAATGAATACATCACATTTCGTTGGCACTACACACGCTTTGGCACAATACCCACCACTTTTTCAAGAATGGCTTACTATGCAATTTATAAGCACAATGCAAATTATGGATGCTCGCTGTTTATATACTAGTACTATCTAGTATATATCTGACTTGTATTAAAATTTTCATGTATGGTAATTTGCACACTGCAAACAAAATAATGCAAGTGAGTGAGTTGGTTCATCAAGTAAGACAACATCATCAACTCCAAAGTACTTAGATCGTTGCGTAATGTAATGAACAGACAATGATAAAGAAGACAAGTCATTCTTGTCGCATAGCATAAAGAATATTTAGTTATTTATTTAAACTTCATAGACAGTAGTGGTACATATGCGGACTTAATGCAACAAGGCATTCCCTACCTGTCAACCTTAGGTTAAAAAAGACAACACTGTGGTAAGTTTGCACAATAAATAAATAACAGATACTTCAAACAAAAAAAAAAAACATTTATAAAAATAAAATACATAATATATGCTAAAACTAGAATCTGCCATCGGCTTCGCCCGCGTAAAAGTAGGTTTCTCCATACAAACTTTAGAACCCCGTTTTATCCCCTTAGGGGGCGAATTTTGGAAAATCCTCTCTTAGTGCCCACCTACGTCGTGAAAGGAAACATTGTACGAAATTTCACGGTGCTAGGCCCAGTAGTTTCGGCTGTGCGTTGATATGTCAGTCAACCAGTTTCTTCTTTTATATATATAGATTTTAAACTAATAATTATAATGAAAAATATCAAATTCGTTAAGAGATTTTAATAATAATTCCGACGAAGACCAAACTAAAGTTAAGAGGACTTCAAGTAGTATTTCATCGGATTCCCACTACCCTCACCAGGTCATCAGTCCACCTTGGGGGAGACCTTCCAATGCGTAGTCACGCCTGAATAATTGCAGGGTGTTTTATTGTTTTAGTTTGATTTAAAGATTATGTATATGTATGACATAGCGGTACTGCCAGCATTGCTATTCTGAAAAGTTTATTTGCGAAATCACTTCTGAATCCGCAGTGAAATCATGTGAAATTAAAGTTTCGTATTCTTAAATAAAGTGAGTCGATGTAAATCATAACAAGACACAATTCAGCACTGCACTACTACCATAGAGCAATGTCACTTGGGTTCTCGGAACTCTTCTTCTGTTCTCGGAACTCTTCTTCTGTTCTCGGAACACTTGGCCTTGATCTTGACATAAGAATAACGAAACTTGTACAGGCGAGATGAGAAGCGAAGTGAGTGTGACTTTCGAGATGATTTGCGAAATGACTTTCGAAATGATTTACCATTTACAGAATAGCACTGCAGTTCACGCAACTAAGAAAATGCATCCAGTTCTATGCTGTTTCCCTCACTTGACCGCTATCGGTCATGCAGTCAACCATACATTTTATTGGCGTCATGACTTGGCAACTGTGTGTGTTGTGATATCTCATTGAGAAGCTGATTGAATGTAGATTATATTCTTTGAATTTTGTTTTCGCCTAGTGCCATTGTAAAATTTTAAGGTACAATCATGGTAATAAGTTAAACTTCATTGATTTTTTTAAACATAATTTATTATAATCAATAGTTATAGCATTTATAATATATTCAGTTTTATAGAACGATGTTTATTGCCGTAAGATTTGTTACAGAAAGTTTCCCTGGCAATTTCGGCATATTTCCTCTCTTGTAGAAAAAAAAAAACAATAGTCCAAATAAAAAAAATATTAATTCGCAGCTCCACATTCAAATGCAGACATAACGCAAATCGGTCGTAGGTCCAGCTCAACCGTTGTCATCGAACTCATTTAACCTCCTTACCGTTTCTGCTATCCTAGTATCTAGAGCCAGTTTACTAGTAAAATAGGGTAATAACAAAGTAACGTGCAGTAGCGACGGACAGCGACTGCGTACTGACGCTCCATTCGCCACGAAGTAAACAAGGTGTTGTTTATAAACTCCGCATGGTACCTAGCGCACGTGGTCTGTTCCACAATGCGCCTGCGTGATAATGTAAAGGTTGCTCAAATAAGAAGAATGATACTAGGATTCCATATATAAGATAGCCAACTTCAATGTTTATAAATTTTCTTTGTCACAGTTTTAATTTGTGGCCTATTTATGACTTCAAACCTCAAAAGATATAAAGATGCTTAAAAATTACATCAATAATTCTATGCTTTTGTTGTTGGTCAAATGTTCAGGACGTACCACGTTTATCTGTAATAATTATAAATTTCCAATATTTTTAATAAATTTATCGTAAATTTTACCAATATCTTAATTAAAAATGAAACATAACCACTTAAGGCAGACGAATGCATACGCTTATTTCGACATTATTACTTGTAGCCTCTGTGGCATAATGGATAAGGCATCGTCCTCCTAAGCCGGGGATTGTGGGTTCGAGTCCCACTAGTAGCAAAAAATTTTTTTTTCGTTTTTCTTCCCTTTTACACAACTGCGCGGCAATACAAATTAGGGTTATATTTTTCACATTGTTCTGTGTATGTTTTGTATGTGATATTTTCTAATCGAAGCATCTGAAAGACTGGATGGTTTTAAATCTAACTAACGAACCCCATGCTATAACAAAGTTTAGTTTTTTTTTTTATAAAACCATAATTGTGGCCGTAACATATCCTCACTGCAGAGAGAGATAAAAAATAAATCGTACCATATCGTCTAAATCACATAAGCGTACTATATCGTGACATGTCACGACGTGTACATCGAGGGACTGGAACAGCTTGCCTGCTGCGGTCTTTCCGTCCGATTATAATTTAGGTGTCTTCAAGGCTAGAGTGAATAGACTCTTAATAAACTAGAGCGCCTCACATTCAGCGATTGCATCACTAGATACCATCAGGTGGGAACGCAGCCATTCACTAGTTTCTAGCAATTAAAAAAAAATGAATGCTGAACTGGTCACAGTATGTATACGATATATTTTCTGCGATTAATTTTGTAGAAGCCGGAGAACTCGTAGTACAATAAGGTACTATGTACGGCGTATTGAAACTTTTACTTTCATTCTAGTTTCAACGGGATCATTCAACCTACTGAAAGCTTCTGCTGTCCTAGTACCAGAGTGACTTTACAGGAACAATATGGTAGTGACGATCAAACGTGTGCCTGCGTTGGAGAGCAAGAGCGTACTGAGGACACGAAGTAAACAACAATGTGTTGTTTACAAACTCTGCGCGTCCACGTGGTAATAAGTGTCATGGTTTATGGTGCCCTATTTTTAAAACTATGTGTTTTCTAGACGCAACAGTTTAATTAAATGAAGTCCAAAAGAAAGCTCAGCATAGTGGCGATCACCAGTCACAGTAACGACATTACCTGCGTTGTGAACTCTTTAAATAACTCTTTAAAATAAATTGTACAATTATTTACTTTAATTACTTAGTTGATCTACGTATAGACGAGTATTGTGTAATTTACACCACTTTGATATAATTTTAGCTCCAAAATTAAATATATTAAATACGCATTTAGAACTCCAATGCTTTATAGAGTCCTGGTAGTTGTTATAGTATTTTTCTTTTCCATAGTATTTCTCACGCAAGCGCAATACGTGGTGGCATTCCCTCACGCGGATGAAATACCACGTGACGAGTCAAATATTACATGTCGAGGAAAATCTGACTTAGTACTTCTTATTTATCAACGTTGCACTACATTAAGAATTAATCTTATGTCGTAGGTCCTTTCAAAACCTAGTAGTAACTCATAAATAAGACACTCAAACCCTGATCAACTAACTATCACTAGGCCATACACATATTTGTTCCATACGGGAAGCCGAGCAACCGTGCCGTTACTTCTCTGAATTATTAGAAAGATAATTACAATAATATAAAGAAGTGACGGCAGAAGGACAACACACAACTGTTTAAAAGTTAGCTCATTACCTACGTGTGGGTAAAAATTATTTTAATTGATCAGAAGATTTTTATCGAACCGAATGATGTTAATAAATGCAGGAGGGAGTTGTCCTTACTGTAGCAAAACAACAACATTTAATAATTATAATAATTACTGACCTAGTTTTTAAAAATACTTTGCTTTCTTTGTACTAGGTTACCAAAATAAACACGAAAGCTACTGTTAACCTTGTGGCGTATCATGACATCACTAAAATTGATTGGAAAACAATAAGTTCACCCATTTATTCGTATTCATATCGATTAATTTATCATCTCTATATTTAACTGCATAATTCAACTGTACTAGGGCTGTAAATATTGAAGGAGGTTGAACAATTTTGAACGGGAGGCAATATTTAAAAAATACTCTGCGTCATTATGTTCATTCTCTTAAAAACAAAATCCTGATATTGTACTCAAAACGTTAATTGGTTAAACGCTAATGCTGATTACATGATGGTTTGACCGAGAGTAACATTATTCGACCTCATTTCTAAAATTGATTAACATTATTATATTATCAACTTGCATGAAAAAAATGAATCAGGCATGCTAGTACCAGGGTAACAGGTATTACAGCAGCAGCAGGTGTTTTGATTTGTAAAATTGAATGACAATTTCATAAAGTTTTTTCCAACTTTAGCCCTTACTACTAGGTATTAGAATTTATAGTTAATAAACCTGATATAACTACGGTTTTGTATGTGATAACTTATTATGTAGCCTTCGATATTGTAGTGCAACATGCGATTTACTAATGACATTAGGAAATATTCTTGCCTAAATAGTTAAACAGGATTTTTAAGTAGAGTTTTGTTAATTTTAGTTTTCTGCTTCAATTTCAAAGCTTAAGAATGCCTAAAGTACTAACAGAATTAATAAACAAAAATACAAGTCAATGGCTAAGATCCTCAACAATATGGTTATTGAGAAAGATTTGCAACTTTTTAAAGAAATTACGCGTAAGTAAAATGATTTTTTCCACTGGTTTAACTTTCTTTTATCATTATAATAATAGCTTTTTCTATTAGAGGAATAATGCCTTTGAAACATACCATTTAAAATTAGAATTTAAAAAGTTTTCTAGCACGTAAGGAACGCGCACTTAAGGAAGAGTGAACGCTCTGGTTAGCCAACACCGAACTATAAACATTCTTTTAAAAATAAATTTTATCAGATATTAATTTTTAAACCTGCCTATTTTCAAGCATCATTTACCTCGCAAAAAAAAACTTTAGCCAGAAAAAATAGTGAGTGTATACCGAGAGTTACATTTTGTGATATTGCTAAATTCCCATAAATAAATATTCATCCTCATCTTATCAAAAAATACTACTAGTAGTCGAGGGAAGTTGTGCCAAAAATAAACTAGATCTTCTTCTAATTACGTAATTTTTGGCTTATTTATAAGCCCAAAACTTACCTAATGAACCTAAGTAACCAAGTAAAAAATTACCTAAGTAACCAAGTTTATAAACGTAAAAAAGTCGATCAAAAGTTTCCCTGTCAGCTTTTTTTTTTCGGTGGGGTTATCAGCTTAAGACATTGCCCGCTCTGGGTGGAGTGGGAGATAGTGTCAGACTTTTACTGACTAAAAACCCACTCCTGTTCCTTCGTTTCCTTTCGTACCAGGGCCGAGTCTTCTTTTCAGAATCAGACCCTTGGCCCCAGTAGGCTTCGACCCTGATGGGCTCCTACAGTTGCTGACATCCCCTAGAGGCGTGCGTGAAACAGTACGCGCCGTCGACGACTTGGGCTCGGTCTGGACGGTTACCTGACGGTACGGTCGGACGGCGAACCACCCATTGCTCACCGTCCACAAGCCCACGCCTACGGTGGCTGGAAATCAGGATCTGAATCCCGGCGGTGGTTGGGGCGTGAGGACCGTTGCCTCACGCGATCGACCGCCTCCTTTGCTAGCATTACTGCTCCTCAGAAGGAGGCGACCGCCTGCCAGTAGATAATAGTTATCCAATATAATTACTGATAATATGTTGAGAGTTGCTACGAGCGCGTAGCCACCGTAGCAATGCTACGCCGTTGCCGCTAGTAGTGTTTATATTTTTTAATTATTTCTTAACGAAAGAATATAATTTAGTAGCTTTTGTCAGCGGCTTTGCTCGCGTGACATTGTGCTACTCCATACAAACTTTGGTTCCCCGCTTCATCCCTCTAGGGGGTGACTTAACCCAAGAACCAATAAAACACTTCGACTTTTGGTTTCACTTTTTTTTTCTCTTGGGAAATCATCACAGAACTTCTCCCGCTCTGAGTGGAGCGAGAGGAACTGCTTGTCAGACTTTTACTATTGAAATCCTACCCGTGTTTCTTCGAAGGCCACGACGCCTTTTTACCAAATTCCCAACTGCAGTGACATAGGACTTACTCATCGATATACATGTATTACGCACTAGATTACGCGTGCCGTACATTCACTTCACTTGACTCAGCTGAACTGCAGTCAGCACACCTGACATGTGCAACTATCATGTTCATACAGAGTGGGAGCGGCGCTTATTAACTTCGAATCAAAGTAAACCTGGAAATAAATAATAATTCTGTAGAACTATGTCAAATTAATGGTTGTCCAAGTGATTTAATAGTTTCTAATATCGTAACAATATGACATGTCACTACACTCTGTAGAACGAAACGCGTAAGTGCCATGAAATTCATGGCGCTTAAGACGTTTTGGTCGTGAAAAAATATTCTCCATAAGCTATCAAGCGCCGTATGTTTTAATAGTTTTGTTAGACGTCATAACGCCAATACAATGCAATGCAATCCAATGCGCTGCAGCGAACTTTTGATTTATCTTTTCACTATTTTCACTAATAGTTTTCATAAACATGCTTGTCTATCGCTAGAATATAAGTCGATTCGGCAATTTCGTAATAGCGCCATCTATTAGTTTATCTATTAGTCTAATAGTTCAAAATTTAAAGAGCTTGACAAGCATTTACTAGCTAATAATATTGTTAATTTGTCATTGTGAAGCTAGATGGCTATTCAATCAGATCAACCTCCTGCGAACTTCTTTATTCCTGGTTAAATGCAGTTAAATTTGCGATTTCTCCAACATTTTCAACATTTTCATCCAAAATTTTCTTCGTGTTTGGGTTTGTTGGACTGGTATAGCAGAATCTAACAAGAGGTTGTACGGCGGCGCACGCGTGACATCTATCTTTACGTTTTGAAATCAGGTTTTGTTTGGATGTGTGTCATAGTGTGGGTCGTAGTGTGTGTTGGTAGTTTACGAGTGAGCGTAAAAAGTGGGATGGGTAGTTCGTCTTGACGAACGATGTAGTACTATGAGTGAAATATAAACTTAGGGGTAGGTTCAGATATTATGCTCTCGCTGATTATAAAAGGCGCCAACATAACGGACAGCCCTGGCCAATGAGCACCGCATTTGGGTTTTCACTGGCCAATCAATTTGACTCTTCAATTGACAGCCAACGCGAGGTGGTGTAATAGTTAGTGGAGTACCAGGGAAGACATGAAAATGAAAAGCCCTGAAAAGGATATGATCAATTATGAGTTGGTCTCACTATCGCGCAGGCTATTTGCATAAGTCAGACAAAGATAGTATGACTGTTACAGACGGCATGTAATTGATTGCTCTCTGCCAACATCCGTCCGCCATATTTTATATATATTCAAAATATTTTGTTTTTATAGGCCTACATGAGCGCGTATAAAATGTTTGTAACTGAACCAGAACTATGATATTAAAGCCACACCTCTCTTTGGTTACTAGAGTAGTAATAACAATCGCAGAGGCTTGATCTCATAATTGCAAAATCTTTCATATTCTTGTATGAGTGTTCTTGAAACATGAAAAAGAAAGAAAAGAAAAATAAATTATTTGGTACAGCACAAGGCAGAGACACAATATAGGGTAAACACGAAAAAAATAAAAAATGTTTTGTTTTCGCCTAGTGCCATTGTATAATTTTAAGATACAATCATGGTGTTAAGTTCAACTTTATTGATTTTTTTTAATATAATTTATTATAATCATTAGTTATAGCATTTATAATAGATTCAGTTTTATAGAACGATGTTTATTGCCGTAAGATTTGTTACATAAAGTTTCCCTGGCAATATCAGCGTATTTCCTCTCTTGTAGAAAATAAGTTCTAACCAGTTTAACTGTTCAACTTTGACCCACGCTTATACTTAGAAACTGTTGCAAAACAATAGCCCGAATAAAAAAAATATGTATTCGCAGCTCCACATTCAAACGCAGACATAACGCTAATCGGTCGTAGGTACAGCTGAACCGTTGTCATTGAACTCATTTAACCTTCTTACAGTTTCTGCTATCCTAGTACCTAGAGCCAGTTTACTAGTAAAATAGGGTAATAACAAAGTAACGTGCAGTAGCGACGGACAACGACTGCGTACTGACGCTCCATTCGCCACGAAGTAAACAAGGTGTTGTTTATAAACTCCGCATGGTACCTAGCGCACGTGGTCTGTTCCACAATGCGCCTGCGTGAAAATGTAAAGGTTGCTAAATTGAGATGAGCGATAAAAAAACCACATGTACGCGTATATTAAAAAAAGGATTAAACAAGTTAGTCTATAAACAAGGTTTTTCTTTTATGAGCTAAAGAAAATATATTAACTAATGGCGTTTTTACAAATATATGACGGGCCATTCACAATCGTATTTATATATCGATAGTTAAAATATTAAAACAGTTCTATAAAATAGAAGTTGCAAATAATGTTAGTAGGTGAAATAAATATTTAGAAAAAAAATCTGGTGTTAGCATTGGTATAATATTTTTCAGTTAAATCTAATATGTCAGGTTGGTCGAGTACTCTAATGGCCAGATTTAAGTTCTGGTACTCGATAGAGAGCGAGGTTTCTAATTCCACACATAATGCAATTGACATCATAGCCAACTGCTGTTACTGTTGATAAACTTCAATAACCTTATCAAGGCTTACCAGTATTTTATTGTATTATATCTATATTTCTATAAACTAGCTTTTGCCCGTTCAGTTTGTAGGGATTGCAGACCATTGTTTTATCTGTTATTAGACCTTTAGGCGTCAATACAAGGTATAATTGGATCGAGGTTCCATTTCATTTGTCTCATACTGCATAAGATTTTTTAAAATATTTTTATAAAGGGTATGAAGCTGAACTGATCACAACATGCTTCTACACGATATACTTTCTGCGACTAATTTTATAGAAGCCGGGAAGCTAGACGAATAAGGTACTATGTACAGCATATTAAAACTTCTACTTTCATTGTAGTTTCAACGGGATCATTCAACCTCCTGATAGATTCTGCTTTCCTAGTACCAGAGTGACTTTACACGATAAATATAGTCGTGACGATCAAACGTGTGGCTGCGTTGGAGAGCAAGAGCGTACTGAGGACACGAAGTAAACAACAATGTGTTGTTTACAAACTCTGCGCGTCCACGTGGTACCCTGCGCGCGTGGTCTGTGTAAAAATGCGATGTTAGGTAATAAATGTCAAGGTTTATGGTGCCCTAACCTATTCCGCCTAAATCGTGTGTTTTCTAGACGAAACAGTTTAATTAAATGAAGTCAAAAAGAAAGCTCAGCATAGTAGCGATCACCAGTCACAGTAACAGCAGTACCTGCGTTGAGGACTCTAAACAAATATTGTGAAATTATTTACTTTAATTACTTAGTTGGTCGAAGTGGATTAAGCAGCTTAACGTGAGTCAACAAAAGATGGGATTAGTATAAAAAACGCATGTATATTTAAAAAAGGAAAAACAAGTTAGTCTATATAGGTATACAAGGTTTTTCTTTTTTCATAAAAGAAAAGCTGTAGAAAATGTACTAGCTAACGGCGTTTTTATAAAAATATGACGGGCTATCCACAATCGTTTTTATTTATCGATAGCTGAAATATTAAAGCAGTTCTATAAAATAGAAGTCTCAAAGAGGAATGCTCTAGATGTATGGATGAAAACCTCGAATTAAAGATGTTATTAAGTCTGGGCAAGTGGCAAGGGCCGTGAAAGCACTTAGCCTCGGACTTGTGTAGTGCCACCTCGAGGCCCAACTGTCGATTATCTGTACTAATATCATATGAAAAAGAAAAGATTAGTATTTTCGTTTGTAATGAAATTTATAACAAACAAAAGTAATAATCTCAAACACTAACGAAACGATTTTAAAACAATTTTGTCACCAGTAGAATACTACTTTGTCACTGAGTGTCACGAGCTATATGTTTTCTAATTTCACACGGGTGAAGCCGCTGGAAGAAGCTAGTCTATACTAATATTATAAAGAGAAACAGTTCGCTTTTTTGTTTTTAGTTTGTAGTAAGAAAACTCTGAAAGTACTGGTCCGATTGCTAAAATGTTTTCGCCGATAGAAAGTTGCTTTATTCCAGACTGAAGCCGTGGGCAAAAACTAGTTTGATAATAATCTATTTTGATGAATGCACCTATATCGAGCTGAGCATTCATACAGGGTGTTGACGACCACAGCGCCATCTATGCACCGCACACAAACATCTACGTGACGGCGCGATGACATCAGCAGCACGGGAAGCGGGGACAAAAAGACGCGGTAAAAACCACCGCGCGCGATCCGAATCCTCACTTTTTTCTGATTTTGTGACACGGCGACGAACTATATCAGTAATTATAATACATAAAGTACAGAACCAGCCTTGGGTCTTATTTCTACTCCATCGACGACGACTTGATAAAGTAAAGCCCCAACATAAATTGGTCCTTCGAGCCGAACGTTTTATCTGGAGCAGCGCGCCTTCTGGAGCAACGGTCAGGTCAATCCATCCATTTTTCCTCCCAAGTCCTGTGTTCAGTTTGTGCTAATATCGTTCTTTTCGCAAAATTCCAGTTTTTATCCACGGTGCAAACTTGTGCGTCTACCTGCATCAAACACGGGTACCTGCACACGCCTGGTTAACTGTAAGTACTTGACTCTTTTCTCTCGCAAGCCACCACTATGTCTCACAACAAGAGACATTCAGTAGTGGAAATAGAAAGTTGTGAAGATATTATTCGTGATTTAGTTAAAAAAAGAGGCATCGTTAAACGAAAATTGACTTTGTTCTCTAAATATGCTCAGTCATTAGATGCTTCGAAAATAACGGACACTCAGAAAGCGGAATTAGAAGAGCGTTATCATTCCTTTAAATCATTAATCGAACAATTTTCTAGCATACAAGATGATCTAGATTCTTATGTGTCAGATAGTGCCCTAGACGGGGAACTACTAGAGAGAGAAACGTTTCAGAATCAGTTTTATGCTATTGTGGGCAAGGCTAAATGTATTTTAAAAGACAATTTCACTCAAAATTCCGAAGGTCAAAGTCGAACTCCAAACTATTTAAAATTACCCACCATTTCTTTACCGAAGTTCGACGGTTCATATGACCAGTGGCTCGAATTTCGTGATACTTACTTGTCAATGATACACAATAGTGACATTCTCGATAATGTTCAGAAGTTCCACTACTTACGTTCGATTCTTACAGACGATGCATTACAGGTTGTTAAGGCACTGGAGTTCTCTTCCGACAATTATTTAGTTGCTTGGAGTCTTTTAGAGAATAGATATAATAATGATAATTTGCTAGTCAGTAATCACGTCAAAGCTTTGTTCTATGCGCAAGCTATGAATAAAGAATCAACTACTCAAATTCGTAGCCTAATAGACACAGTTTTAAGAAATCTTCGAGCTTTAAAAACGTTAGGAGAACCTACAGATTCGTGGGATACCTTAATTATACATATAATAACTTCTAAATTAGATTCTACGACCGATCGCGAGTGGGAAAGCCACAAAAGTACCCTCCCGAAAGTAGGAAAAGTGAAACTGTCTCAATTAATGCAATTCCTCGCGAATCGTGCTGACTTTTTAGAATCTATTCAACCTCAAAGCAAACAATCATCAGAAACACACACAAAGAGACAGTCGGCCACAAAATCACACATTCATGTTATAACACGCAAAGATAACAATCACAAAAAAACATCTAATTCACCCCGTTACAAATGCACACAGTGCGGTTCCAACCACCCAGTTTACTCCTGTGAAGATTTCCTTAATTTAACTCTTAAGGATAAAATAAAGTTAGTTGAGGAAAAAAGGTTATGTCGTAATTGTTTACGATCTGATCACGCAGTGACCGAGTGTTGGTACGGACCGTGCAGGCATTGTAACAGAAAACACAACACTTTGATACACATAGATGCTGTTGACACTCGCACATCATCAGCTATTGCTCAAATCACGCAAATAGTGGCACGGTCTGAACCAAGTGATGCGAGTGAGTCACACACACAGATGCCGCTTACAACTTCTAACAAATCTCACACAATTTACAAGGACGATAACAATATTAACGCGCATTATTTTCTAAATCCAGTATTATTATCGACCGCATTAGTGGAAATAGCGGACAAACAAAATAAATATCACACAGTGCGAGCTCTCCTCGATAACGGGAGCCAACATTGCTTCATATCTGAACCACTTTGTAAAAAACTAAACCTTCCATTGATACAGTCCACTGTTCAAGTTATAGGGGTAGGTAACACTATCTCTCAATCCACGCAATCATGTCACATTCAGTTACGATCTAAAACGAACACATATAATACACACTTTAACTGTCTAGTTTTATCTCGTATAACTGCACAACTACCCTCACTAGGAAATAATTACAATATACAAATACCAGAGAATGTTCAACTTGCTGACCCTGAATTCTATCTGTCTAACGAAATACATTTACTGTTAGGTGCAGATAGGTTCTGGGATCTTCTTAGTGATGGTTTGATTCGATTGCCGAATGGTCCATATCTACAAAACACACAACTTGGCTGGATCATATCGGGAACCGTTTATAAAATGGTTTCACGCGATAACATAACACATTGTAACTTTACACAAACATTAAATGCAGACTTAAAACGGTTTTGGGAACTGGAAGAAATACCGTCCGCACAAAACGCCTTTACTAAGGATGAAAGTGCATGTGAAAATTTATTCATAGACACGACCTTACGCGACGATAAGGGCCGTTTTTCTGTGCGCATTCCGCTCCGTGAATCAGCCGATACCTTACATGACACATTTTCTATGGCAAAAAACAGGTTTCTTGCACTCGAACGCAAACTAATTAGGAGCGCGCCTACCTATAGACAAATGTATAAAGATTTTATGAATGAGTATTTAGGTCTCGGACACATGAGTCGCATAACTGAATATAATTCCCCGTGCTATTTTCTTCCACATCATGGAGTCTATAGGGAACACAGTTCCACAACAAAACTTAGAGTGGTCTTCGACGCAAGTGCAAAATCCACTTCGGGCAAATCATTAAACGACATACAACACATCGGGCCTACGTTACAAAATGATTTGTTTTCAATCTTGCTCCGTTTTAGACAATTTAAATATGTTGCATGCGCAGACGTTGAAAAAATGTATAGACAAATATTCGTTCAACCTGATCAAAGAAATCTGCAACTAATACTTTGGAGGGAAGATCCATGTGAGCCGCTCGGTGTGTTCCAACTTAATACCGTCACTTACGGGACGGCGTCCGCACCGTACCTTAGTATTAGATGTTTGAAACAACTCGCGTTAGAATGTAAGGATGACATCATCGCACAGGTAATTAATGACGACTTCTACGTTGATGATTTAATAACGGGACATCAGGATCAACAAAGATTATTAGAAATATGCAAAGAGGTTTCTGCTGTATTAGAATCAGGTTGTTTTTCCCTTAGAAAGTGGGTATTTAACTCGTCATTTCCACAAACCGAGTCGCTGTCTACCTCTAAGGAACTCACACTAGGTGAAAACTGTCATACCAAAACACTAGGTATGGGATGGGTTTATTCATCTGATGAATTATATTTTAGTACTAAATGTGATCATGACTCCAGTCACACTACTAAACGCAATATTCTCTCAGTTATTGCACAGATTTACGATCCGTTAGGTTTGCTCACACCAACGATTATTATAGCAAAAATCATATTGCAAAGGTTGTGGCTAAGTAAAACAGGGTGGGATGACATAGTTCCAAAAACATTACTGTTAGATTGGCAAAAATTTATTAGTAAACTAGCAAATTTAGGAAACATACGCATTCCACGTTATGTTATTGGAGAACAAACCGAAGTAATTGAATTACATATATTTTGTGACGCTTCGCAGGACGCTTACGGCGCCTGCGCATATGTACGTAGCTATACAGATGCACATGCACAGCTGATATCGGTCAAATTGTTGTGTGCGAAGAGTAAGGTCGCACCCGTCAAACCGGTTAGCGTGCCGCGTTTAGAACTATGCGGCGCGGTAGTAGCTGCGAAGTTATTTACAAAAATCACTGACTCATTAAGATTAACGTTCAATAACGTATATTTTTGGTCAGATTCAACAATAGTCTTAGGTTGGCTCAAGATGTCGCCTAACTTATTAAAAACATTTGTGCAGAACCGCGTTGCACAAATTAATGAACTCACAGGTGACATGCCTTGGCTCCACGTACCCGGCAAACAAAATCCAGCCGATTTGTTATCGCGCGGCGTACATCTGGATTCACTTGAAACATGTGATTTGTGGTGGCGCGGTCCGCCATTTTTACGCGTTCCTAACACACAATGGGAACATGACATTTCTTGTAATGTTAATCACGATGAATTACCTGAATTAAAATCAATTAAAACTTTGTTGCTGACTCAAGTGAATTCAAGTTGTATTCTATTCGATAAGTTTTCATGTTTTAGTCGTTTGCGACGTGTAGTGGCGTACATTATGCGTTTTGTAAATAACTGCCGCACTAAACTAGAATCACAACGTCTTACGGGTTCCCTATCGATGGAAGAAATTAATATTTCTGTTCGAATTTTAACTCGAATTGCACAACAACAATCTTTCTTAGACGTTTATACTACGTTAAAAGATAATCGTCAAGTGAAAAGTCCACGTAGTATTTCTAGTTTAAACGTATTCCTCGATGAACACGACTTAATTAGAGTAGGTGGCAGATTATCTTATTCAGATTCGTTCTCTTATGATAAAAAACATCCTTTGTTGTTGTGCGGTAAACACAAGTTAACTCGATTAATATTTGAGCATCAGCACAAAGCATTGTTACACGCAGGGGCTCAGTTATTACTGGCCACAATTAGAGATTCTTGGTGGCCTACTAGAGGGCGTAACTTGGCTAAGCAAGTGGTGCACACCTGTATGAAATGCAAGCGTATGCGAGCGAAACCACTGAACATACAAATGGGTAACCTACCTACTGAGCGATTGGAGCCAGGGTATCCATTTATACGTTGCGGCGTGGACTACGCGGGGCCATTATTCATGTTGAACCGCGAAGGTAGGGGGGCCAAATTAACGAAATGTTACATTTGTCTTTTCGTATGCTTCACTACGCGTGCAATACATTTAGAGTTGGTCACAAGTCTTACTACTAAAGCGTACTTGCTGGCGCTGAAGCGTTTCATCTCTCGACGTGGTAAACCAATACAGATTTATTCTGACAATGGCACGACCTTTGTAGGAGCTTTAAAGGAATTTTCAATTTTTTTAGATACTTCACAATCCGATATAATAGATTTCACAACTGAAAATTCTATAGAATTCACATTTATCCCACCGTACTCGCCACATTTTGGTGGTTTGTGGGAGGCGGGGGTCAAGTCCTGCAAGTTTCATTTATGTCGCATTGTAGGCAATGCACATTTTACTTACGAGGAGCTTAGTACGATCTTGGCACAAATTGAAGCCGTCCTCAATTCCCGACCTATGTACCCAATGTCCACAGATCCGAATGACCTGCTTCCTTTATGTCCTGCCCACTTCTTGATTGGCCGACCGCTCACCGCACCAGCCAGCCGGGATGTCACCGCAACTGCTACACAGCGCCTACCGCGGTACGATCGCGTGGAACAAATGAGGCAAAACTTCTGGCATCGCTGGTCCACCGAGTACATATCGGAACTCCAAAAGAGAACAAAGTGGCAACTCAACCAGGACACTCTCACTCCTGGCACCCTAGTCTTAATCAAAGATGACAACTTACCGCCACTCAAGTGGCACCTCGGACGAGTGCTGCAGACATTCGCCGGCAAGGATGGCATCTCACGCGTGGCCACCATCAAAACAGCAACGGGTGTTATTCGGCGATCATATCCGAAAATTTGCCCGCTTCTGCATCCGGATGATGACCAAACTAGCAGCGGGTCAATTTCATTGGAACCTAATACTTCCAAGGCCGGGAATATGTTGACGACCACAGCGCCATCTATGCACCGCACACAAACATCTACGTGACGGCGCGATGACATCAGCAGCACGGGAAGCGGGGACAAAAAGACGCGGTAAAAACCACCGCGCGCGATCCGAATCCTCACTTTTTTCTGATTTTGTGACACGGCGACGAACTATATCAGTAATTATAATACATAAAGTACAGAACCAGCCTTGGGTCTTATTTCTACTCCATCGACGACGACTTGATAAAGTAAAGCCCCAACACAGGGTCATAGAACATTAGACAGATTTGTATTATAAGAACAGTGAAATTAAAGAAAATATCCCAAGGGAACAAAATTATTCCTGGGATAAAAAAAATGTTCTGTTTTCCAAGACATTGTCTACGCGTGCACCAATTTTTACCCGAACCCGTTCAACCATCAAGACCTGAAGATGTACCAGATAGACAAAGTTTCAGATTTATTATTTAGCATGGATTTAGATTTCCTTGTCTTCGCCGGCATGGGGAATGCGCTACGATACAGCGCTGTGCTACGGCGTAGCAACCGCTATCTACAGCATTTATTTCAGCGGTGTAGCAGTTGCTACACCGCTGAAATAATTTGATTAGCTTATCTTTCTCGGCTCTAACGAGCCTCTTGTCATACGAGGTTGTAATGCACGCTACACGAGGCGGTACACCGCCACTATAGTAGCTTATATGATAAAATATAGTCCTGTCAATGATGGCGAAGTCGATCCATCTTGTAATACGACACGTCTGGTTCCACAGGGTTTATTTCAGAGCAAATTACTTATATACTCAATCTTGTAGCCAGAATAGATATCCTGGCTACAAGATTGAATATACATAAGAACTATTAGTTAACTAGGTGAAAACAACCAGGAATAATATGCCAGGTTGTATTCCAAAAGGTTTTTTTTTAATGTGGGAAATGATATGATGATTTCTCCCGCTCTAGGGAAGCGAGAGGGCGTTTCAGACTTTTCTAACTAAGATCACACCTAAGTTCCTTCTTTGTCTTTGCATTCCCTTGCTGCCCTGCTGGAGCCCTACGGTATTGCTGATATCTCTTTGAGGTGCGCGTAGAACACTAGGTGCCGTTGACAACGAAGGAACAGGAGTGGGCTTTTAGTCAGTAAAAGTCTGACACTATCTCCGCCCCGCCCAAGATCGGGGGATGTCTGTCATAAGATGATTTTCCCACCGAAAAAAAAAGTCCACCATACCCCGGAGTTTCACCCTGGAGTTGCATCTCCATAGCGATTCGTGCACTAGGCTAAAACGGTATGATTATAGGCGTAACTCACATATATATTGTATTTCTATTATAATTACTGATTATTTTTTGTCTTTTTTTATTCATTTAAACATTGATGGTGAGGTGCACTAGTTTATTAAGAGCCTATTCGCTCTAGCCTTGAAGACACCTAAATTATACTTGGACGGAAAGACCGCAACGGGCAAATTGTTCCAGTCCTTTGATGTACGCGGTATAAACGACGAAGCGAAACGCTTAGTCCGGACCGTTGAAGTTTCAACAACGTAAGGGTGAATACTCGCCGTACGTCGGGTTGTCCAATGGTAGAAAGGAGATGGCGGAATCAGGTCAAGCAATTCCCGCGATTTAATGCGATTATAATACATGTTGCGATTGGCTACGAGCGTGTACCCACCGTAGCAATGTGCTACGCCGCCGCCGTAGAGGCTAATAGCATTCATACTTATCGATCTTTCTTGTCGGAAAAATGTATTGTAATTTAGTGTCAGTGGTAAGTAAATTAAAATGTTGAAATATTCTCAACTTAATGCTGCTGTTTCATTTTTCAAAAACACCTCAAAGAGATGTCAGGAACCGTAGGGGCCCAGCAGTGTCGAAGCCTACTGGGGCCAAGGGTCTGATTCTGAACGGAAGACTCGGCCCTTGTATGAAAGGCAGTGAAAGAACAGCAATGGGTTTTTATGCAGTAAAAATCTGATACTATCTTTCGCTCCGCCCAAGAGCGGTGGATGTCATTGGATGATTTTCCCACCAACAAACAAATATAGGAGTAGGTAATTCCTAGTGTACCAACGTTCCACCGTAGGCGCAGGCTTGCGGACAGCGAGCAATGGGTGGCTCGCCGTCCGACCGTCCGGTAACCGTCCGGACCGAGCCCAAGTCGTCGACGGCGCGTCTTGTTCCACGCGCGCCTCAGGGTGATGTCAGCAAATCGTAGGGGTCCAGCAGGGTCGAAGCCTACTGGGGCCATGGGTAGTGTGAAAACGAAACCCGGGGTCCTGGGACGAAGGCAACGAAGGAACTGGAGTGGGTTTTTAGTCAGTAAAAGTCTGACACTATCTCACGCTTCGCCCAAGAGCGGGATTTGTCATTAGATAATTTGATTTTCCCACCACCAAAAAAAATAGTGTACCAACGTTTTTTTTTTTTTTTAAAGCCTTTTGGCTACTATTACTACTTCTTCCCCGGGCTCTGTCTTCAGCTTAGGGAAGGTGTCTTTGGATTTTTAAATATTACAAGCAATAA
Source organism: Mythimna pallens (assembly GCA_961205895.1). NCBI lineage: Eukaryota > Metazoa > Arthropoda > Insecta > Lepidoptera > Noctuidae > Mythimna > Mythimna pallens. The sequence goes on from OY540824.1 coordinate 8,374,993, forward strand.
GTTTGTCGTCGCTTATATGGGACATAAACATAACCAATAAAATCTGTGTGTTACGATACACCTCTGTGTAACTGAATATGTTTTTTGTCTTTCAATAGTTAAGTTCAGAATTACGGTAAGAGGGAATGTGTATCTTCAACGAACACTATTCTAAACCATTCAGTGTTTAATTACGCCCAACTTTTATGTTATCTCAACCAACAGATCAGTCAAGTCTATTAAGATATTTGGAAACGACATCACAAACAGCCCCTGAAATGCACCAATTCAGTGTTTCTTCATGAAAACATTACAAATATAGCCATCAAGGAATGATGTTGCAATAAATTGTCAACAGAAATCAGTTAAATATTTCATTCCGAATTTATTTTGTATTTATTTTGCGCATATATCTGTCAAAAATTCTTAGAAATCGGCAAAAAGCACACATACTTCATTTTATCTTGTGAGACACCGATTGAGTCCGTGCATTGAAAAATCAATACGCTAAAATATGGATTCGATTAACAACTTTATTATCATGAATACAAAGGTGAGTACAGAATAGCACTCGAGTGGTTGTTTGATTTTTAAGCTACCGGAGAGGCTTGATTTAAGCTCCTTTATTTTATGGACTGCTAGTATCTTGCATCGTTTTCGATTTGGCTTTACTGGTTGGCGCAAGCGTATTGAGGAGAAAACCACGTGTGTGAACACCATGTGGAAATGAAGTTTATTTATTACGACGTGCTACACAATCTACCGCACTTATATCTTAGAATGAATAGAGAAGACGGGTTTGAATATACATAATAAATATATTAATAATTTATAGGGCTTTTGAATTGAATATACCAAAAATACATTTTTTTTTGAAAACCGCAACTAAAATGACTGACAACAAATATTGATATGAGGACGAATAGCGCGATGGGAACATCTATCTCTTTTCTACTTGCGTAACCTAATGGTAATGACATCACATTTTAGTTTGTGTGTTTTTTTTTTTGTTTCTTAGTTTCCCCTTCTACCAGATTGAAGAGGTTTCTAATTTATTTTATTTCTAAATGTGGTTTTGGATAAAGTTACTTTTTTATACAAATAATTAAAAACAAAATGTCAAGTAGGTACTCAAATAAGCTACTGAGCAGTATCGACTGTTTTAAGGCTAGCTAGGGAAGGTATAATGTTTTTAATCCTTCAATTTTATTCTCAGTTTAAGTTTATAGCTTACAAACCATTTATGAATGTTTTCAGTTATCTGCGCATCTTGAAGCCTGGATGAACCGCAGTCGGTGTCCCGATGATCACCTTGTATCTGGAATCTTCGTCACAGTTTATATAAGAATTAGGTAATTATTATTTTTTACTGAACTTTTTATTTCCTCAGCCATTATTTTCCCACTGCTGGGCAGGAACCTCCCTTGCTGAGTTACAGCTCCATCTCTTTTTCTCGCTCGCATGACTGACATTTTAACACGTCATAATATGAATAGTAATAATATTACTATTATATACCATTTTTTATATATTTAAATGTTTTTTTTTTCTTTTAAGAAATATTTAAAATAGTAATATTATTTGTATATATAGAAAATAAATGACATAATAATAATAAACCCCCAGGGCAGTTTTGTGGCGAACTGTTGAGCGTTAGCGACCCCACGGACCCGATCTCCTGGGAGAATACTTGTTCTTCATCTCCGACTTGCCTTTATTGGCCGGCCGTAGTGAACACTGACGAGGAACAGAGCTCCCACCTCTTTCTTGCCTTTATTGGCTGGCTTGAGTGGAGATTCGCAAGAGCAAACGTGTTCGGGAGAAGGATGTATAATCCAGTAAGGTGCTGGTAAGGATCTTGACCGTACTTCCGGGATTGTCCTGATAGACGTGGTATACCTCTCCACTTCTCAAGCACCTCAGGATATGTTGCCCTCTTGTTGCTATGTCACTTTGTGCTGGTGACCGTTTTTGGGGGCGCATTTATTGAGTGTGCAAGTCACCTCCTGCCTTTTTATCGATGGAAATTAATAACATTGTTCAGGCAGGGGCCATAGTCGTAACATAGTTCCTGGTAACCAGTCCACTTAAGACTCCAAAAACCATGGCCTTATATCTTAGTTTTCCATATGCCACAAATAGTCACAATAGTTTTCCACCAGCCGGGGGTTGTCCTTGGATGCACTAGCAAAGTGCGTACAGGGATAATCACCGGTTCGTACCACTTTCCATTTAAAGCATCTGAAAGGGCCTCTGCGAGTTGGTTTCGGCTCCTCGTACGCCTTTCAAAGGTCCAGGACCTCAGGGTCCTGAGATAAATAAATAATAATAAATAATTTTATTCCTCATCACAAATTCAATGAGTAAAAATATTTAATTCATTAAACACCCAGCGAACGCCGGCGTTCGTTCTATGGATATTGTATAACTATTAGTGGTTTGTACTGGATACCGTCATCCAGAGGTCCGCTCTCGGCCCCTTGAGGACGGTATCTGCCGGATGAACGTAGACGAGCAATAAGAAGAGGTTTTTGAAAATTCATCCTTTAAGGGGATGAAAAGGGGGAATTTCGTTTGTATGCAATATTTCGTTCCGTGTACTAATATGCCCGAAACTTAACAAAAATAGTAAACCACGAATATAAATAAGGTTGTCATTAGTGTTCCGTACCTCAAAAGGAAAAAACCGGAACCCTTATCGGATTATTTTGTTGTCCGTCCGTCTGATTGTCTATCTGTCAAAACCCTTTATCTCGGGAACGTGTAGTAGGTATCCAGTTGAAATTAAAACCTCATACTCAGGTCTTTGGTCCCTTAAAGCTGTGAAAAAACATCAAATGTGTGAATTAACGACAAAAAAGAGAATGTGAAAAATCTTCATAACTCAATCCGTTTTCATAGGTAACTTTGTACGGAACCCCCAGTGCGCGAGTTCGACTCGCACTTGCCCAGTTTTTTAGCCTTTCGGAGGTTTAGATCAAACTTTTTTAACTGACTTCAAATAGTTTAGTATGGTCACCGATTTCTCGGTCAATTGTGGACCGATTTTAATTTTTTCTTTTTTATTGGAATGTTATGCTTTCAAGTTGGTCCCATAGAAATATTGTTATGATCTGATCGTGAACTTCGAAGATATGGAACAGAACTCCTCATAGGATTACAGCAGAACTGTCGTAACAAGTAAAATTGCTTTATTTATACGTGTAGTCGATGACTGACTGGAAATAATAGGGGGAATATATCGAACTGATCTGATGATGAAGCCTGAAGTTAGGCACCGGAACTCTAATTAATTAATTTAATCTAACCGTGTTTGGTATTATTAGAATTGTCATGAGATGCACTCTGGCTATAAGGTATTTAATTATGGCTGAGGGTTACTTTTTATACCATAACAAAAAAGTGTAAAATAAAAAACTTTTTACAAAAAAAAACATACAACCGACTTCTATGTAAAAAAAACACTGAAAAGTACAAAATAACTTTAATTTCGGAAGTCAGCGTTAAATAACGAAGAGACAAAACTAATATAAAAACACTGAATTCCAAAATAAAACTTATTTTGTACTTTTCAGTTTTTTTTTTACATAGAAGTCGGTTGTATTTTTTTTTTGTAAAAAGTTGTTTATATCGTATGGGTTCCTAGTAATAGTTTGAAACTATAAGTTCGCCAACTGCCCCAACCGCCACCGGGGTTCCAATCCCGATTTCCGGCCACCGTAGGCGCGGACTTGCGGACGGCGAGTAATGGGTGGCACGCCGTCCGACTGTTTGGTAACTGTCCGGACCAAGCCCGATTCGTCGACGGCACGTACTGTTCCACGCGCGCCTCAGGAAGATGTTGGCAAATCGTAGGGGCCCAGTAGGGTTGAAGCTTACTGGGGCCACGGGTAGTGTGAAAGCGAAACCCGGGGCCCTTGGATGAAGGCAAAGAAGAAACAGGTGTGGGTCTTTATTCAGTAAAAGTCTAACACTATCTCTCGCTCCAAGGCCGGGATTTGTTATTAGACTATTTTCCCACCTAAAAAAAAAACTTGCCCAGATTTTTAGTTTTTCGAAGTTTTCGATCAAACTTCTTATATCATATGGGCTCCTAGTAATAGTTTGAAACTATAAATATAAGTTCGTATTTTCACGCAAGCGCATTGCTGATCTGCCCACGTTGATGCCAATACCTATATTATTCATTATTTCAGCCAGTTTCGATTTAATGTACCTAACGGCAGGTCGCCTGTTTTGTTATAACCAGATATAAAAAGAGAAATTAACTAATTGACATATCTAGTAGTAGTTATTGTTTTTATATAATTAGGTAATTAAGCCAATCTTTTTAGAAATTAGTACTACTAAGTATTCTTAAGTTTTTTTTATGTTTTTCTTTGTAAAAGTACTTAAATTCATTATTATTTTTTATGATTAAATTATTATTATTATTATTTATTTAATTATTATTATTCTATTTATTTATTTTTTATCCATATCGTTTACATTTTTAAATATTTCTTTAAAAAACATATTAAAAAAAAGCATTTAAAAATTATTATTATTATTATTAATTTAATTATTATTTATTATTAAATTATTATTATTATTTATTATTAAATTATTATTATTATTATTTATTAAATTATTATTATTATTTATTATTGAATTATTATTATTATTTATTAATAAATTTATTATTATTATATCAACATGCAGCCGAAACTACTGGGACTAGGAGCGTGAAATTTTGCACAAGGTTTCTTTTAACGACGTAGACGTACACTAAGAGAGGATTTTCCAAAATTCCCATTTTATAATGTAGGGGTATTCATTGACAAAGTGAATAGGCTATTAATAAACTAGTGCGATGCATCATCAAAGATTACATCACTGCTTACCATCAGGTGGGATCGTAATTAAGCACTGATTTATATCATATTTAAAAAAAATACTCAATTGACGAGGATGAAACAAGGGGTCCAAAGTTTGTATGTAAAAACATGCCTTCACGCGGCAAACCCACTGGCAGAAGCTAGTTACCAATTATAATAGTATTTTTCACGTATTTATGTTGGATTATTACCTTCCTATTCTTTTAACAACTAGTTATTCTGCATGGTCAAAATTTGATTCAAACAATACATACAATATAGTTATGTAGCTCGATCAAATAAAAAGATAATGTTGAAAAAAAAAATTTTATAAAAATCGAAATATAAATGAAATATAAATCCTTTCTCATTATAATATTAGTATTGACAAACAAAACTATAAAATCTCGAAATACAAGTTTTCTTTTTTTTTAATTTACATAAACTAGTGCCTGACTGCAAAACCACCTGATGGTAAGTGGGTAGTAATGGTAGTATCTTCTATACGATATTATAATAAATATATTTCACTAGCTGATCATCTACGTCAGACTTGTAAAATAGCACAATGCTGTTTAGACACAATTTGAAGATTTTTTTTGTTTCCTCATTCCCTCTTGAATCATAACTGAATGTTGATAAAAATGGGTTTAATTTGAAAGCATGTTATCCTTAGAAGAATTTTGCAAAATGGTTCACTAATAATAAATTTCGGAGAAAAAAAAAACATAAAACAGTTCTACCAAAAAGAGTTTTTTTTTCTTTTTTTTTAAGTCGTTTACTCCCTCGTAAACTTGTTTATGATTTCACTCTAATGAACGTTTTCACAAAGTTGTTACGGGCGCAGACTCCAACTGCACTCAACCTATCTCCCTAGTTTTTATTGACTACCTGTATTATGTTTTTTACTCGGTTAGGTTTATTACCCGTCGTCCGATCGGGACGGGTTATAAACCGAACCTGCCGGACGCGATGCATCGTCGTCGCTGCGTCATATGTAGAACCGGCGCGCGCAGCATCCTCCTCTTCAGCACCCCTGTACTACTTAATATCTAAGCACTAGCGATCTGATCCGGCTTCGCCCGTTGCAGTTCTATATTTGACAAATAAAAAAAAAATACACACCTCTTTCTGATACTTCCAAACACAAAAAATAGCCAAATCGGTAAAGCAGTTATGAAACGTTTTTCATCTATCTTTATTCTTTTTACACTAATGGGTCGGGGTCGTTGTGTGACTGACACGAAAATATATGTTGTAAACTTGTGATATATTGATAGAATCGTAGACAAGTTTCTTTGTATTTACTTTACGGTCTCCTGACGATAGACTCACAAATCACACGTCTTAATAAGAACCCTTTGTTTAGTCGGGCGTTGGAAAAATATAAACATAACTATGCGTTTTGTTTGTCTCGAGATTCGGCGTCCTTTTCTGTTGAACGGAGTAAGTAAAGTTTACGTTCCTCGCCTATATTTCTTTCTACCTTTGAGCTTTCTTGAGCTCCTAGCAATGTTTTGGCTCTTACGGTCCGTCCGGTCGACAGTATAGTAGGTACCAAATTTTTTTTTAATTTTTAGGTATACATCGAAACTCATAGGTACTGCTTGCGGCATACCTTTGCACGATTTCCAAAACTAAATATTGGCCTATACTCCATTTGTTTAGTCAGTTAACAAAACGTTAACAGTCTTTATGATCATCATCATCATTTCAGCCGAAAACCGTCCACTGCTGGACATAGGCCTCCCCCAAGCGTCGCCAAAATAACCGATCCTGTGCATCTCGCATCCACCGCACTCCCGCGAGTCTCACCTTTATATTTTAAAAAATCTTATAAAAGACATACAAAGAATATTTAAATTTAGTTAATTACCAAACATCGGTACATGTAAATAACAAATTGTAAACATTTTCAACTGACTTCAAAAAGGTTATATGTTCGGTTGAATGTATGTTTTTTTTATGTATGTTCACCGATTTCTCGGTCAATTGAGGACCAATTTAATTTATTTTTTTTGATTGAAAGGTTTTGCTTCCAAGTTGGTCCCATAAAAATATTGTTATGATCTGATCATGAACTTCGAAGATATGGAAGAGAACTCCTCATAGGATCACAGTAGAACCGTGGTAACAAGTAAAATTGCTTTGTTTATACGTGTAGTCGATGACTGACTGAAAGTAGAGGGGTAATATATCGAACTCTGATGATGAAGCCTGAAGTTAGGCATCGGAACTCTGTAATAAATTAATGTAATCTCACCGTGTTTGGGATTATTAGAATTGTCATGAGATGCACTCTAGTTATGAGTTATTTAAGTTTGGCTGAGGGGTAATTTTTAGTTGTGGTACCATAACTAAAAGTGCAAAATAAAAAACTTTTTACAAAAAAAAATGCAACCGACTTCAAAGTAAAAAAACACACTGAAAAGTGCAAAATAACTTTAATTTCGGAAGTCTAATTTTGGAGTGTGTCTATAATAGTCATCAGTAAATCACTGACTTCCAAAATTAAAGTTATTTTGATCCCTTTAGTGTTTTTTGTAAGTCAGCTATTTTTTATTTTTTAAAAAATATATTATGTTGCATTGCCTCTTCGTCAAACATTGCGTTGGATTGCGTTAGATAAAGCAATAAGCTTTTAAACTATGCTTGATGTTGCCGATAGGCGAGTGGAAAAGAACCAGACACAGTCTCAACGCGTCAACCGGATCAATATCATTGAATTCTAATACCAGAGCAGCAGGAATGCTGCAGGGTGTATTTTCTTGTGACGTAGGTGTGTTCATAAGTACGGTGTAATGGATACTATTCATACTTAGTAGGGAGCATGGAGCTTTTCATATAAATAAAAATAAGCTTTTTAACACACTTGCTCAGAAAGTGACTCTTATTGCACTACACTTAGGTATATAATGGCACACGTTACCAAATTGTGACATATTGATAACTATTACGCACTTGTGCTATAATGTAGTTAAAACCTTTTTGTTCAACCTCTATGTTCGCAAAACAAATTTTGAATTCGAATAAAATTCCCACAATAAGTATTATATAAATTAGTGTCTTACTTACTTATTTCATCCAATTTACAAGTTAAAATTGACAAATTTAACTTGTACAAACGATTTAATTAATAAAAATAATTTAGTAAATAAATCGTACATTCAAATAAACTTTATTTGTTTTTTGTGGTCTATGGCCGCCATTCTAGAGATATAGATTTTTTATATTCTAGTGAAGTTCAGTGGCTGCATTAATTAAATAAAATTAAATACTACAAAATCATTAGAAAATGTTACATCCGTATTCTATGGTCACTACGAAAGATATTATCGTAAAAACTTTTCACACAAGAAAACATAAATGTAAGACTAGGCAGTATGATCAAAGTACCTTAGCCTTCCTCTAGGGGTAAATAAAAAAAAAATACGCGCGCTTGAAAACAGATTTTTACCGCCATGACACAGGAAATTTGACTAGTTTTACTGTTGTTTTCTTCACAAATGTATTGAAAAACGTCGTATGACACACGTGAGTAATTAATGATTACCGTTTTTGGCTCTCTTAAGACCCTCGCCACGGCTCGGGTTTAAATACCGCCTCGACGGTAATCACTAACATTACGCACTTTCATAATGTACTATTATTGTTTTTTGTTTTGATTGAAACATTAAAAAGTAAATCTATATAATGTACCCTGTATGTAATAAGACTGCTACGCATGGAGACGCGTAATGTTGCCATGGAAACGGTTTCAGTGCCAAAAATACCGGCACTGCATGAATAAGAGAGGGCTAGCAAAGAGATTTTTTGAGATTATTTTGCTTTTTAGTTTTTCGGATAATCTTAATGAATAGCTGTTGGTAAGCACGGAGCGCGCTATGTAGCTGCTTACGGTGGACGAAAGTTCTATCTCGATATTCGTTAGGTTAGGTCAGCTTCAGGCGCTTTAAAAGAGGCCTAGTGTTAACATAAAATATCAATATATTTTCTGTCTTTGAAAATTTGTATGAAAATATAATATTTCGTTTATTAAAATTTATGATTTTCATTCGCATTATGTTTTTATGTGAACTAACGGTTTCGCCCACTTGAAAGTAGGTTTCCTCATTTTATCCCCTTAGGGGGAATTTAGAAAATTCTTACTTAGTGCTCGCCTACAAAATCCAGGTCATCAGTCTACCTTGGGGGAGGCCTTCCAATGAGTAGTTACGCCTGAATAATTGCAGGGTGTTTTATTGTTTTAGTTTAATTTAAACATTATGTATATGTACGACATAGCGGTACAGCCAGTTCACTCAGCTAAGAAAATGCATCCAGTTCTATGCTGTTTCCCTCACTTGACCGCTATCGGTCATGCAGTCAACCATACATTTTGTTGGCGTCATGACTTGGCTACTGTGTGTGTTGTGATATCTCATTGAGAAGCTGATTGAATGTAGATTATATTCTTTGAATTTTGTTTTCGCCTAGTGCCATTGTAAAATTTTAAGGTACAATCATGGTAATACGTTCAACTTCATTGATTTTTTTAAAGATAATTTATTATAATCAATATTTATAGCATTTATAATATATTCAGTTTTATAGAACGATGTTTATTGCCGTAAGATTTGTTACAGAAAGTTTCCCTGGCAATATCGGCGTATTTCCTCTCTTGTAGAAAAAAAAAACAATAGTCCAAATAAAAAAAAATATGAATTCGCAGCGCCACATTCAAACGCAGACATAACGCAAATCGGTCGTTGGTCCAGCTCAACCGTTGTCATCGAACTCATTTAACCTCCTTACAGTTTCTGATATCCTAGTATCTAGAGCCAGTTTACTAGTAAAATATGGTAATAACAAAGTAACGTGCAGTAGCGACGGACAGCATCTGCGTACTGAAGCTCCATTCGCCACGAAGTAAACAAGGTGATGTTTATAAACTCCGCATGGTACCTAGCGCACGTGGTCTGTTCCACAATGCGCCTGCGTGATAATGTAAAGGTTGCTCAAATAAGATGAGCGATACTAGGATTCCATAAATAAGATAGCCAACTTCGGTGTTTATAACTTTTCTTTGTCACAGTTTTAATTTGTGGCCTATTTATGACCAAAATGACATCAACAATTCTATGCTTTTGTTGTTGGTCAAATGTTCAGGACGTACCACGTTTATCTGTAATAATTAGAAACAACCAATATTTATTTTAAAGTTTCTTAATTAAAACTGAAAAATAACCGCTTAAGGCAGACGAATGCATACGCTTATTTCGACATTATTACTTGTAGCCTCTGTGGATAAGGCATCGGCCTCCTAAGCCGGGGATTGTGGGTTCGAGTCCTACCAGGGGTAAAAATGTTTTTTTTTTCGTTTTTCTTCCCTTTTACACAACTGCGCGGCAATACAAATTAGGGTTATATTTTTCACATTGTTCTGTGTATGTTTTGTATGTGATATTTTCTAATCGAAGCATCTGAAAGACTGGATGGTTTTAAATCTAACTAACGAACCCCCTGCTATGACAAAGTTTAGTTTCCTTTTATAAAACCATGATTGTGGCCGTAATAATATATCCTCACTGCAGAGAGAGATAAAAAATAAATCGTACCATATTGTCGTATCATATCGTAACATGATCACATAATCGTACTCTATCGTGACATGTCACTGAATTGGTCTTTCAAAATTAAAAAAAATAATTAAAAAAAAAATATAACTTTATAAAATAACTTTTGCAACAACAAGAATCGTGACATTGAGCAACATGAGACGTAACCAAATATGTAAACTTCTTTACAAATGTTTTCTTTTAAGATAAAGGAATGAGCGGCTACATAATAGAAGATAAAATATTCAATAATGTACGTATGGTACTAAGTAAATTCTCAATAAATAATATTCATAAACAGCTAAGTTATTAGCGTTTGTTTATATCCCAAAATGTCTCTCAATTTAAGTAAATATTGTACAGGTATTGTAAGGATATTATATTTATTTATTATTATATTGTAAGGATTATGAATGAAAGACAATGGAAAAATACTGCGCGTAGTATTTTCTAGTAGCAATTGTTATGAATAATTGATTCAATTATGAATTTACCAACTATGACCAATTTTCGTAGACAATTTTGGGATTTTTCCTGCTTTTTCCCTTTGAGTGACTCTAAACTTTTCCATGAGGCCTATTGTGAGGGACCACGTTTCAGAGACATGTCATCACTGGCAACATTGGTCATAACCTTTCGTCTTGTAACACTGTTGTATAATGGAAGAAAAAACCGCATATTTTCCTGAATGCTGCCTAACCGAGTCGGAGTCATCATCGTCGATTGACCTCTTTCTCGAAGTAACTGAACATCTTGTGTTTATGTTCCCCTGGTGTCTAACTCTGTCTAAATAACGATCGGAAACTAGAAACATGACTACAACGAATGCAGTTTGGCTTCTCTGCTATACTGGTATTTAAAGCTTACGACATTGATCTGCCTGGACGCTATAAAAAAAAATCTGAACGTCTTTCAATATTTTATGAAGAAAAAATACTAATGTATAGTTACAAATAATGCTAGTAGGTGAACTAAATATTTATAAAAAAATCTGGTGTTAGCATCGCTATAATATTTTTCAGTTGAATCTAATATGTCAAGTTGGTCAAGAAGTCTAATGGCCAGATTTAAGTTCTAGTACTCGATAGAGAGCGAGGGTTCTAATTCCACACATAACACATAGTAGAAATCTTAGCCAACTGCTGTTACTGTTGATTAACTTTAATAACTTAATCATTGCTTGCCAGAATTTTATTGTATTATATCTTAAACTTTTGCCCATTCAGTCGGTAGGGGTTGCAGATTCTTTTTTTATCTATTATTACACCTCTGCGCGTCAATACAATTAGGGTCTAAATGTATCGAGGTTACATTTCATTTGTCTTATACTGCTATTTTTTTTTTAAATGATTATTTTTTGTTACGACGAACAGCGAGTATTCACCCATACGTTGTTGAAACCTCTACGGTCCGAACCAAACGTTTTGCCTCATCGTTTGTACCGTGTACATCGAGGGACTGGAACAGCTTTCCTGCTGCCGTCTTTCCGTCCGATTATAATTCAGGTGTCTTCAAGGCAAGAGTGAATAGACTCTTAATAAACTAGAACGCCTCACATTCAGCGATTGCATCACTAGATAGCATCAGGTGGGAACGCAGCCATTCACTAGTTTCTAACAATTAAAAAAAAATTAATGCTGAACTGGTCACAGTATGTATACGATATATTTTCTGCAATTAATTTTGTAGAAGCCGCGAAACTCGTAGTACAATAAGGTACTATGTACGGCGTATTGAAACTTTTACTTTCATTCTAGTTTCAACGGCATCATTCAACCTCCTGAAAGCTTCTGCTGTCCTAGTACCAGAGTGACTTTACAGGAAAAATATGGTAGTGACGATCAAACGTGTGCCTGCGTTGGAGAGCAAGAGCGTACTGAGGACACGAAGTAAACAACAATGTGTTGTTTACAAACTCTGCGCATCCACGTGGTAACCTGCGCGCGCATTGTTGTTGCATTGTGTAAAAATGCGATATTTATATAAATATGCGATAATTAGTGGCATGGTTTATGGTGCCCTATTTCAAAAAATATGTGTTTTCTAGACGCAACAGTTTAATTAAATTAAGTCCAAAAGAAAGCTCAGCATAGCAGCGATCACCAGTCACAGTAACAACATTACCTGCGTTGTGAACTCTTTAAATAACTCTTTAAAATAAAATTACAATATTATTTACTTTAATTACTTAGTTGGTCAAAGTGGATTAAGCAGCTTAGCGTGAGTCAACAAAAGATGGTTCTTATCTCTAAAAGTAATATTTTTTTTTTTACAAATACTATGTGTTTGACATGCGTTTGAGTATTAAAAATAATAATAATAATATTCTACAACTTTTACACAACGCCGTCTAGTCCCAAACCAAGCTCTTGATATGAGTACTAGAGAACTGATAAACATTCTTATATACCTATTACTAAATACATACATATTACAGATAAATTACACCCGCGTGGCCGCATGGCCGCGTCCTCTACTAGCATTACTGCTTCGCAGAATGAGGCGACCGCCTGCCACTCCTTCTCGCTCCGGATCATAATCTGTACCAAGGCCCGGCGCGAGAGATCGTTGCCACCGATCGCCTCCACGAGGATATGGTGAAGCATAAGGTAGAAGTGTGCCCCTCTTGGACAGCCGGTCCACACAATGGAGACACCCGGGCGTTTCTTCCGCACGAATCCGGTGCAGGTCCCTCTCGAACTTACCATGTCCGGTGAGAACCGGCGTCATACGGAAGGTGAGGACGCCGTCTTTCCAGCCACTGCTCAAAGAGGTATTAAAATCTCTTGTGTTTCCTCTGTCATCACTTAACAAGACTAATCATTACGGGTGCATGTTTATAGAAATTGCGGTTAGGACTAAGCGATTCGCTTCGTCGTTTAAGCCGCGTACACATCGAGGGACTGGAACAATTTGCCTGCTGCGGTCTTCCCGTCCAACTATAATTTAGGTGCCTTCAAGGCTAGAGTGAATAGGCTCTTAATAAACTAGTGCGCCTCTCCATCAATGATTGCATCACTGCTTACCATCAGGTCGGATCGCAGTCAAGCACTGGTTTATATCAAATAAAAAATAAAAAAAAATTGCAGGGTAATTACTTACAAACTGAACCTTACAATAATACTAAAACTTTAAATAGTTTTTCTGTGTATGTGTAGTTGAGTTTAAATAGATACACTGATATCATTGTACAGAATTTAATATTATTTATATTTTATATATCTAATAATTGTTTGTTCAAAAAAATAGCCCAAAATACATAAGATAATAAGGTCTGTATAATCTATGACTCCAATATTTACTAAATATCAAATGCTTGCCAAAAGTAAGCAATTCAGAAAAATGAAATAATAAATCATATTCGTTCATTGTCTCGCAAAATCCTCTTTTCATTTATACTAATCTCTAATATCTGTTTTGTACATACAAGATGTTTCATTAAGTGCTTTTATCTTTAAGTTGAAATAAATCTAAAAGTGTGTGAGATATCATCGAAATTTTCTTTTTGTTTGAAAGGCCTACATTGTGTGTGTCATTACTAGTTTTTCAAAGTTATCCTCAAAATACTGCTTATGGGGTGTTAAAAAATTTACGATAACATTCTCGTGGACGAAGTCGCTGACAAAACTAAAACTTCGCAGTTTCAAGGACAATAGAATTGCAATGTCAAATCAAATCAATATCTTTGTACTCAGTGTTTAAGGCGCGAATATTTCGACATTTCAAAACCGAATTTCCTAAAGCCTCTTAGTGTTACATGAATGCCTAGTATTTCAAATATTGTGCGGTCGGGAGGAATCAATACCGTTCCCCAAGCACATGGCTCGCGGCACGCCTCAGCGGTTTCCAAGGCAAAGTTACAATTAGCGTGAAATTTGCTGTATTCCACTTGGGGTTGATTTTTCAATAGTCAAATAACTTTATCTAAATTATACCTAGTATAAAACAAAGTCGCGTCCCGCTGTCTGTTCCTATATAAGCGTAGATCTTTAAAACTACGTAACGGATTTTTAAGCGTTTTATTTTTTTTAATAAATAGAGCTATTCAAGAGAAAGGTTTATAGTATACCTAATACATTTATAATGTATTAGGTATACTACTATGTAATGGATTGTATTATCTTGGAAATAAATTATTATTATTATATTCTTTATTCATTCATTATACATATTAATTAAATTTTTAAATATTACTTTTTTAACAAAATCATATAGAAAAAAAAAAAAACATTTAAAAATATAAAAAATAGTAGTCCGCCGGTATCGAGACAGGGTCCAAGCTACCGGTGGTTAGGGCTCCAGAGACAGGAACCTCCTCACGATGCGAGCCGTATCGAGGAGTACTGCCTTCTGTATCAGGCCCTTGATCCAACCGTGCAATGACCGAGGCGAGGAGGAGTGGCAGGCGGTTGCCTCCTTCTGCGAAGTAGTAATGCTTGCAAAGGAGGCGGCCGATCGCGTGAGGCAGCGGTCCTCACGCCCCAACCGCCGCCGGGATTCCGATCCCGATTTCCGGCCACCGTAGGCGCGGGCTTGCGGACGGCGAGCAATGGGTGGCTTGCCGTCCGACCGTCCGGTAACCGTCCGGACCAAGCCCAAGTCGTCAACGGCGCGTGCTGTTCCACGCGGCCCAGCAGGGTCGAAGCCTACTGGGGCCAAGGGTCTGATTCTGAAAGGAAGACTCGGCCCTCGTACGAAAGGCAACGAAGGAACAGGAGTGGGTTTTTAGTCAGTAAAAGTCTGACACTAACCGCCCAAGAGCGGGGGATGTCATAAGATGATTTTCTGACCGAAAAAAAAAAAAAAAAAAAAAACCGTGCAATGACAGCTTCGACAGATGGTCGTCGAAGCTTTTGGCTATAAGGCCGTTGGCGGTCACGACAATCGGCACAATGACAGCCGAGTCTACATTCCACATGTCAACAACCTCGTGTGCTAAGTCGAGGTATTTAATTTGTTTCTCTTTCTCAGCTTTCACGAGATTCTCGTCATGTGGGATGGTGATATCGACTATCATTACGCGGCGCGCTAATCGGTCTATCACTACTATATCCGGCTTATTGGCTACAATAGTCCGGTTAGTAATGATAGACCGATCCCAGTACAACGTGACATGGTCATTTTCGAGAACTGGGTCTGGCACATACCTGTAATACGGCACCTCTGAATACACTAGGTTGTATTTCAAAGCAAGTTTCTGGTGAATAATCCTGGCTACTTGATTATTATTATTATTATTATAATAAAGTAGAGAAATTTTTGTTAACTTTTGACGGTTTCTAATGTGATGTCGTAAATAAACACATTTTTTGCAATAACGTCGCGAACGCTAGCTGAACCCTACGAGATAGATCAAAAGAACGTTGGTCCTTTTTTTTAAAGTGCAATATCATCCAATAACTTCTCGCGCTCTTCGTGTCAGACTTTTACTGACTAAAACCACACCTATGTCCTTCAATTACCCTTTGCGTTCTAAGACTACGGGTTTCCTTTTCAGGAATTCCCTGCCGTCCTAGCTAGCAGGCATTGGCTCTGCTGGGGCCGCGCTGTTGTCGTTGTTGGTCATAGTTGTCATTCGCAGATCTTTGACAGTCGTTACAGGTAGTCAGACGCCAGAAAGTCTGACCATCAGTCTATCCAAGAGGTATTGCGTTGCCCAGTAAATGGGTTGTGGAAGATTCATAGGCAGTCGCTCCATGTAAAATACAATAAGTAATTCAGCCGCATCTGGCTAGACTGGAAGCCGAGAAGCTAGTTGGGAAAAAGGCTAGGTAGATGATGACCTCCGTAAGAGTAATACTAGTAGTACCTATTCAATAACGCTATTTATCAATCATAATTACAACCGTTCGCTTCTACTCTAACTGATAAAAGTTTTTCTAACTTTCCTTCTCAAGTCGGATTTTGACTCCTTATTCAGTACTATATGGACGCGTTATTAATTGTTTACCCAAAAATTCTATAAATATCTCCATAATAATTGATCTAAAGCTCATTTTTATTTGCACGTATTGTAATGGGCTACTACAAAACCCTACACTGGGCGTGGCCCGACATGCACTAGCTGGTTATATTCTTTCTATTAATAAGTGTGCTACGAGACCGTCGTCGTAGCAGTAGTGATAAGTGCTACGCTGTAGCGGCTCATGGGAGTTATATGAAGTGCAAAGTACTGAGTATTTTTTACGAGCACCAGAACAAAAATTACCAGAGTTAGTAATAACCTGTTGTGATTATTTTCAATAAAGGCGTAGTATACTTATATTAAAAAAAGGAGCTCATACTTTGATATAGATAACCCAAGAACAATGGTTTAATAGGATTAAATAGTGAGATAAAAAACACAAAATCGCAAAAAGAAAGAAAAAAATATAGCACATGAGGGAATCGAACCCCCGACCCTCGCGTTATTAGCACGATGCTCTAACCACTAAGCTAATGTGCTTGTGTTTTACATGACGAAAATACCGGTTATATTTCATCAACGCTGCCTCCCTCTGTTCAGGCACCCTTTGGAGGAGGGTGATAGATAGATTACATTTTATCTAAGAATGAGTGTAATCAATCTATGTTTGTGAACTTGTTGCGAACCATTACGTCATATTCACAACAATATTCGACAGGTGAGAGGCCAAGAAGGATAAAATATAATATTCTACCGAAGTCTTTGGAAATGTTGCGAGTAAAAAGCTAAGTAGCGCGAACTATCTTTGTTTTAGAAAGTGTGAGACTTTCAATAACAGTAAAAGACAATACTTTCACCGTTTAGATTGCTTTGACAACAAAATCTTATCGTACGACCCATTTCCTTTACTTCATCTTATTCTCAACTTACACTAGTTGCATATTTACTGTTCTTTATTACATAATCATAAATTCTATTTCGTTTTTACTTTCTCGTTATCCAGTTTGTCGACCGATTTAAAGGAATTAATGTTCAAGAAGAATATCTGAGGGCAACTGTTTTGAATTCTGTTCTGTTCTGATTGTTATTAAAATTAACTAATAAAGGTAATAAAAACTTTATTAAACTTTTTTTTGCCTTGGAAAACGCTGAGGCGGGCCGCAAGCCATGTGCTTGAGGAACAGTATAATCCTTTCAGACCGCAAAATGTTTAAAGTACTAGGAATTCAAGTAACATTAAGAGGCTCAAAGAAATGTAGTTTTAAGCATTCGTGACATTAACACTGAGTACGAGGATATTGAATATTCTTATTGCAACTCTAAGGCATTAATGTAACACTGAGAGGCTTTAAGAAATTTGGTTTTGAAACTTCCGAGCATTCGCGCCATAAACATCGAGTACTAGGATATTGAAGATTCTTATTACGATTCTATCGCCCGCGCGACTGCAAAGATTTTATTTAAGGTACTAGGCATTCATGTAACACTAAGAGGCTTTAAGAAATGTGGTTTTGAAACTTCCAAATATTCGCGCCATAAACACCGAGTACTAGTCTATTGAAGATTCTTATTACAATCTATCGTCAGTGCAACTGAGAAAATTTGAAGTACCAGGCATTTATGTAACACTAAGAGGCTTGTATTCGCGCCATAAACACCGAGAACTAGTCTATTGAAAATTCTTATTACAATTCTATCGTCAGTGCAACTGAGAAGATTTGAAGTACCAAGCATTCATGTAACACTAAGAGGCTTTATAGAATGTGGTTTTGAAACTACCAAATATTTGCGCCAGAAACACCGAGTACTAGGATATTGAAGATTCTTATTGCAATTCTATCGTCCTTTTTATTGAAGTTTTTTATTTTGTCCTTCGTCCACGAGAATATTATCATAAAAACTTTAACACTCCTTACGCTGTATTTTGAGGATAGTTTTGAAACTTTAATAATGACACATATAGTATATTAGTACCTATTAAAAGGCCTTTCAAAGAAATAGAAAATTTCGATGATATCTCACATAATTTAAAACTTTAGGTGTGTTAAAAAAAAAATATAGTAAAAACACATACACACACACTCACACACACACACCTTCACACACGCTTACACACACTACACTACTCAACAAATTTTCGTTTTATTTTATTTCCTTTTTAAATAGTTTATTTGTCCGTTTACCTATTATATAATGAACCAGTCGTATAAATACAAAATAGCATCTCATGTATGTACTTACCTAAATGCAAATAGAAACATCCATTAAAGGGTTGGGCCCAGCATCTTTAACACAAGTTGTCTTGGCAACTTAGTAAGGGTGCTGATGTCACCACATCATTGTATATTACTTTAAGCTGTATGTATTAAATGTATTTAATGTAAAATGTAAAACTTGATGCAAATAAACTATTATTATTATTAATATTATTATTATTAATTCCACAATACAACAACCTACTAGTTGTAAGAAGTAATTTGCTTGATTCACCGTCGTATAAAAGCATTGACTACTTTTTTGCTTTTATGGTTTGGACAAAAAAAAACATAGGTACCTACTATTCCCGAGAAATCTACATTAAAGCGAGCACGACCGCGAGCAAAAACCAGAAAAAAAACAGTATTTACAGAATAGAATAGAAAAACTAAAACATCCAAAAACGAACGAGTATTCTATAAATAAGTAATACATATAGGTGCAACACACTTAAATATTGGACTCCTGAATTATTGAAATTCTGATTAGAATCTAGTCCACGTTGACCACAAAGCGGTCAACATTTAAGCTGTTTTTTTAACTTTATCCATGGAATAGTAATCAATCCTATTAGTTTGACCATACCTAAACTGACAAATTTTCTTCTATGAATAAAATATAACTGACTCAGGACAACCAGCCTATCATAGCAATAACCAACCCGGTTAATCTCACAGCATTAAAAGTCCGTTTTTACGGGACTGTCAAAAATTATTTAATACTAAACTCTTTTTCATAGAGATATTAGACTGAAGTCGACGTTCAGGACGCGAGAGTATATATCTAACTCGGCGTAACGAAACCATAGCGCGCTTTTAAATCGATGCGGGCCATCTGTCGAGGATAACATAATAATAATATAATATATTCACATAACTGTCACAAAACGCCGTTTAGTCCCAAGCTAAGCAGAGCTTGTGTTATGATGGTACTATTTTCTTGCGCTGACTGAATTCAGGTGTATAAAACAACGAAAAGAAAATTAGGTAGACAAATTTTACTCGTAATTGAGAAACAATAAAATCAGTACCTAAATAACATTATTTTGTTTCTGAAAATATAGTTAGTAAATCATGCAAAACAATTTGCTCAACAAATAAAAGCTGCCAAAATAAACAATCCCATCCAATCCCCTGCGTAATGCGCCGGCGTGAAGTGCAACATAAAGTTAGTAATTCTGTCCTGTCACCCGTCATGTTATCACTAATGCTTTTTCTTTTGAAAATGATGACACAGGGCGTAAATTGAGAAACCATTTGCTAAAATATCGTGTTTACTGAAACGTTGAAGAAGTTCGAATCCTACATGTGCCAAAACCAATTTTGATATTTTAATTTTATTTAAATCGGAGCCGGTGACTTTTGTACTAATAGTCTGCGAGAGAATTGATTCATCCATAATTTATTAAAGTTGTCAAAAAATAAACCCGTTTTGACATCTGTCAAAATGAATACCCAAAAATAATACTCGCAATATTTTCCATCATATTATTTGACGTGCAAAAAAGTATGTATTTTTTTAAAACACTGAAATTAATTATTGTTTTATTGTTTCTTTCAATTTCGTTCCAAGTCACATTCTGGGGTATTTTTGAAATGTCAAAACAGGCCTTTTTTTTAACGAGTTAAATAATAAAATTTGGAGCTACTGTGCCTGGAAACTAGCAATCGTTGATTTTAAAGCTTTGTGGAGTTGTTGATTTTATTTGACGAACAATATTACACTTTTCTTCGCATCATGAGAGAAGTGATGGAAGTGCGTTTTACACTATTCCATACATTTTTTAATTTCTGTTCATAAAATCTTTACTAAAATAAGAGGTATTTATTTAAGAGCAATACCTTATTTAAAAAAAATATCCAAATCAGTTCAGTCATTCCCAAGTTTTGTGCTTAGACAAATAATATAGAAGATATCGTTGATGGGCAGAAGATAGAAAGGGAATCTGAATCCCTGCTAAATTATAAATCCGAATTTTTTTCTGTCTGTTACATCTTCAGGTCTTGATGGTTGAAAGGGTTCGGGTAAAAATTGGTGCACGCGTAGACAATGTCTTGGAAAACAGAAGATTTTTTTTTATCCCAGGAATAATTTTGTTCCCTTCGAATATTTTTTTTTTTTTAATTTCATTCGTGTGACAGCTGATAAGCTTTGGCTCCACCGTAAAGAAAACCCAGTTTCTAAGTGTTAAACTGTGGACCAACCAAAAAGCCAGGTTAACTCCCAGCTTCACACTACCGCAAACTGCATAGAACCGGTATTTATAGGTACATGACGTCTGCAAGTGGGACAGTGATGAAACATAGGATTTTATCTTCGTTTAACATCCGGACATTCACTGAAATCTATGTTAGCCTGGTTTATTGGTTTGCCAGATATAACAGTAATAGATGGCATCGAAAACATAAGTTATAATATCATAAAGTAGGTGCCCAAATTAGAACCAGTCCTTCAGCCTTTTGCCCTTTGGGTTTTAGGATTACGAGTTTCCTTTGAATGCAGCAACTGAAGGAATACAGGCGGGTTGTAAAGAGTAAAAGTCTGACACTCGTTCTTGGTTCCCCAAGAGCAGGAGGTGTTAAATAATAATTGTCCACAAAAAAGTGCTTTGACGCAATAACTTCTCCTACAAAGACCTTCTTATACCAAAGTTTTCTACTGAGCGTTTTCAGTAGTGAATTGCGCCCGATTTTGACAAATACCTTGCTAAGATCAGTATTAATTTCAGTATCACAAATGTTACTTGTCAAATAGGTAGATTTAAACTTAATCAGTAAAATTAGAATACTTTGAAAACCATACATTCAACCATATATATTGTGTTTCGGAAATAATGCGTTTATTTTTTGAAAACCAAGAGTTTCTATTACTAGGTAATCCTACTAATTGACTGTTGCAGTCAATGTTCCGTATTTGTTGTGCCATGTTTAATTAATACAATTAAATTGGTTTCTACGCTACTGGATTGAACTTGTCCACAATAAGGTATTTTTTTTAAATTTATTACCAGTACATAGTACAGTTATTAACGAATAAGACATGACCCAATTGACATGAAATGACATAAAATATTTATTATAAATCAACTCTAGTGAATTATGGACCCCTAGTACCGAATGTAGTATTTTTCCTTGCGTAGTATTTTCTCAGAAAACGTTACACAATTGTAAGAAAACGCCGTGTTTGACCCAGTTGTATTTTTGACACTGATAATTTTGACACATCGAAAACAAACTAAGCGCCTCAGAAAACGCGTAGAACTTTAGATTTTAAACTTATCTGCGTAAAGACGAGTATTGTGTAATTTACACCACTTTGATATAATTTTAGCTCCAAAATTAAATATATTAAATACGCATTTAGAACTCCAATGCTTTATAGAGTCCTGGTAGTTGTTATAGTATTTTTCTTTTTCATAGTATTTCTCACGCAAGCGCAATACGTGGTGGCATTCCCTTACGTGGATGGGATACCACGTGGCGAGTAATACATGGCGAGGAAAATCTGACTTAGTACTTCTTATTTATTATTTTTGCATGAACAAGTTTGATTACTTACGTTCTTGGATAAATTTCCTATAAATTGAACGCATTATATTTTATATTCTCTACCCTCAATTTTTTTTTTTCGTTTTTATTTGTAAAAAGTCATATTGCCGCCACCATTTTGTTTATGGCGCCCCTGCAGTTTGACAGTTCTTGTTCGTGAAAAGGATTTGTAGCGGGAAGACTTCAGTGAGTCAACTATAAGGATCACTTCAACGCGTGTCCCTCTGCTATAGCAGAGGGCATAGTGGCGAAGTAAGAGCGGGCTCAGTGGGCACTCACCCTGCCACCGGGCAGGCATAAAACATGAAAAATACTGAGAGCGCTATCTCTCTGGCTAGGACCTCTCTCCAGGAGGTGGTGGACCCAATCCGCAGGGGCTCACCAAACTTCGGGCCGACAATGCTCGGCTACGAAAGGTCTCGGTCCAGCAAAAGTTGACAAAGGGTGACTCTTGCGGACAGGTAGGGGGACGCGAGCAGGGGTAAGGGCCAAGTCAGCCCAAGCCTCAGCCCGAGCAGGAGAATCAGCTGCTGGTGCTGGTACGGCAGGAGCTGACTCCCTTCCGGCAACAGCAGCAGCAACAGCAACAGCAGATCCAGCAAAGGATGCAGCAGCAGCTCTTCGTGCTGGAGGTAATCGTGCTGCGTCCTCCGCTGGCGGCCTCTGGTCAGAGAAAAGCGGCGTTTTATGCTGCCGCCGCGGCCACGGCGGGCCCGTCGTCGGGACAAACCAGATTATTTTCCAACCTAAAAAAAAGAAACTTGCCCAGATTTTCAGTTTTTCGAAGTTTTAGTTCAAACTTCTTCTATCATAATGGGCTCCTAGTAATAGTTTGAAACTATAAATATAAGTTCGTATTTTCACGCAAGCGCATTGCTGATCTGCCCACGTGGATGCTAATACCTATATTATTTATCATTTCAGCTAGTCTCGATTTGATGTACCTTGCGGCAGGTCGCCTGTTCTGTTATAACCAAATGTAAAAGGAGAAATTAACTAATTGACATGTCTAGTAGTAGTTATTGTTTTTATATAATTAGGTAATTAAGCCAATCTTTTTAGAAATTAGTACTACTAAGTATTCTTAAGTTTGTTTTATGTAATTTTTTTGTAAAAGTACCTAAATAAATTATTATTATTATTTATTGTTAAATTATTATTATTATATCAACACGCGGCCGAAACTACTGGGACTAGGAGCGTGAAATTTTGCACATGGTTTCTTTTAATGACGTGGACGAGCACTAAGAGAGGATTATTCGAAATTCCTGCAGCGAACTTCCCATTTTATGATTTAGGTATATTCATGGACAAAGTGAATAGGCTCTTAATAAACTAGTGCGATGCACTAACAACGATTGCATCACTGTTTACCATCAGGTGGGATCACAATTAAGAACTGATTTATATAGTTTAAAAAAAAACTCAATTGACGAAGACGAAACAAGTGGTCCAAAATTTGTATGTAAAAACATGCCTTCACGTGGCCAAGCCACTGGCAGAAACTAATAACCAGATTAATATTAGCAAACAAAACTACAAAATCTCGAAATTCCTATTGTTCTTTTTTTTTAAATTTACATATATTTGCTTGACTGCAAACCCACTTGATGGTAAGTAGTAATGGTAGTATCTTCCATACGTTATTATAATAATTATATTGCACTAGCTGATATCTTACGTCAGACTTGTAAAACAACACAATGCTGTTTTGCCTCTATTTGAAGAATTTTTCTTTGTTTCCTCATTCCCTCTTGAATCTTAACTGAATGTTAATAAAAATGGGATTAATTTGAAAGCATGTTATCCTTTAAAGTGACAAAAGAACTTTGCAAAATGGTTTATTAATGATTATGTATCTTCTGCATGTGAGTTTATACCTTTGCAAACGCACCCTCTATACAGTAGTAGGTAATTCCTAGTGTCCCAACGTTTTTGATTTGAAAAGCGTTTTGGCTACTATTACTGCTTCTTCCCCGGGCTGGGTTTCCAGCTTAGGGAAAGTATCAATGGATTTTTAAATATTGCTAACAATAATTTTGTCATCGCTTATATGGGACTTAATCATAACCAATAAAATCTGTGTGAAAAGATACACCTCTGTATAACTGAATATATTTTATTGTCTTTCAATGGTTAAGTTCAGAATTACGGTAAGAGGGAATGTGTTTCTTCAACGAACACTATTCTAAACCATTCAGTGTTTAATAACGCCCAACTTTTATGTTATCTCAAACAACAAATCAGTCAAGTTTATTAAGAAATTTGGAAACGACATCACAAATAGCCCCTAAAATGCGCCATTTCAGAGTGTTTCTAGCTGAAAACATTACAAAAATAGCCATAACGGAATGATGTTTCAATAAACTGTCAACATTAATCGGTTAAATATTTCATACCGAATTTAATTCGTATTTATTTTGCGCGTATTTCTGACAAAATTTCTAAGAAATCGGTGAAAAAGCACACATACTTCATTTTATCCTGAGAGACACCGATTGAGACTGCACATTGAAAAATCAATAAGCTAAAATATGGATTCGATTTACTACTTTATTGTTATGAAAACAGAGGCGAGTACAGTATAACACTCGAGTGGTTGTTTTGGCTTTTAAGACCTGATTTAGCCTCCTTTATTTTATGGAGACCTAGTATCTTGCATCGTATTTGATTTGACTTTACTGGTTGACGCAAGCGCATTGAGTAGAAAACCACGTGTAGAAGTAAACACCATGTGGAAATGAAGTTTATTTATTACGAAGTGCTTGACGATCTACCAAACTTTATTTTAGAATAAATAGATAAGACGGATGAGTTTGAATGTATATTTTATTATAATAATTTAAAGAACTTTTGAACTGGATAAAAAATTAGTTTTAAAGTAAAATGAATTTAAATAAAATGTAGTGGTAATAAAATGTGGTGGTACCGCCCTTAAAGCAAAACGTTGGAAGTTTCGTAATAGTGGGATTTAAAAAAAAAATACAGTCCTTAGCTAAAAATTCTTTGTAAAAGCGTGTCATTTTGCAAATTAAATAAACCACTCCGACATTCATGAAGTCTTCATATTATATCCGTCAGTTACTCTGTCTGTGGACTCCTGACAGCGAACATGCGCAGTAATAATCTTTATAAAAGGTTGATGGGTTATTGACTGACAATGGCCTTGGCCTCAATTGTTTAACACGAGATTAGGGAGCATACAGCGCGCATTAAGGTCCACCTGCACTTATTTGAGATAATAATAATAATAATAATAATATAATATTCACACAACTGTCACACAAGGCTAATATTGCTCGATTTGCGAAATAATATTTTATAAAACGATTTATATATAAAAGGTAAGTGAGATGTAATTCATGTCTGCACCGTATGTTTTATTAAAATATTTGGTCAAAGCAAACTTACCAATGGAACCACTTTAACCGAACCTTAAAAGGCATTAATCAGCACTTTTCAAGGTTGATACCAGGAGTAACCAGTGTTTCACGCGCTTTTCAAAAGCTGATGTTAGCAAACCGTAGGGGCCCAGCAGGACCGATACTTGCTGGGGTTGCGAGTATTTTCTGAAAAGGAAACACATGGTCTTAGAACGCAATGGGCACACTTTTGGTTTTAGTCAATAAAAACCTGTCACGCCCTCCTACTCCGCCTAGAGTAGTAAAAGTCATTAGATGACTTCCCACCTTAAAAAAATAAAATTAAACCAGACTAGACTAAACCGACTGTCGTGAAAGTTCCCTCACCCGTCCTTAAGAATGTTGAGCTCGTCTGAGCATGCTGTTGCTAAGCGTTTAAATTGAAAGGCCGGCTTACTGACTCCGATATCAATAATGGGCCAACGCTCTTTAATACATTTTGACAGCTGTTATATTGCAGTTTAAAAATGCAAAATATATTAAGTTTATTTAATTTGGTATTTTTCCTTATTTATTTTGGCACAATATTTTATACTAAACAATGAATTAAAATGAAAAACAAAAAAATAAATTCTTTTTTCTGAAAATCACAACTAAAATGATTGACAACAAATATTAATATGAGGAAGATAAGAGCGCGATGGGAAAATGTTTGGTTTTGGAAAATTCTTTCTTAATGTAAATTTGGATAATGTTACTTTTTGATACAAATAAATAAAAACAAAATGTCAAGTACTAAATTGAGCTACTGAGCAGTATCGACTGTTTTAAGGCTAGCTATTGAAGCTATGATGTTTTTATTTCTTCACAACTTCTTTCTCAGTTCAAGTTTATACGCTTACAAACCATTTATGAATGTTTTCAGTTATCTGCTCATCTTGAAGGCCTGATGAACCCCAGTCGGTGTCCCGATGATCACCTTGTATCTGGAATCTTCATCTCAGCCTATATAAAACATAGGTAATAATTACTTTTTACTCAGTTTTTTATTTCCTTAGCTAGTGTTCCACTGCTGGGCTGAGACCTCCCCTTGCAGAGTTACATAGCGTGTATAGCTCCATCTTTTTTTCTCGCTAGCACGACTGACATGTTAACACGTCATGGTGAGGCTCTCATAATAACAATATGTTACTAAAACACTATCGACTAAATATTTGCATGCCATCACTAAATGGCGGAATGTGTCTTTGCACTTAGTCTCCTTTATTTAACATCTTTTGTACCTACCACATTTTACCCAAATAAATGATAATATTATTATTATATTATGAATAGCTTAGCCATCGACTTTTGAGCCTTTTACTGCAAGTGAAAATCACCACCTACCTCTTTTATCGACGTATTTTAAAATCATTGTTCAGGCCACCTTAAATTTATTTAGTCCTGGTAGCAGAATGTAATTGTAATAATATGAATAGCTTACCGCTCGGTTTCGGGGGCCCATTTACAATTCCTGCCTCTTTTTTATTGACGTATTTTAATATTATCAGCGCACTTTAGCCTCTCATTATTGTAACTCAATGTTTTTATTTTAAACATCCTGTAATTATTTTACTTGCGTAGCTTAGCGCTTACTAGTCGTCCGTTTGTGCATCATTTTATAAAAAGCGTTAAGGGGGTCCTCTGCGAGTTGGCTTCGGCCATTTTTACGACTTCCGAGAGTCCGGGACCCTAGAGTTGCGAGAAATCCGAAAAATGCAAGACTAGCTTTAATAATACCTTTTTCTGCTTCTTTAATGGATTGTTATTATTTTCAGTGCCTATATATTTTTTTTTTATTCATTCCATTTTAGAACGTATCGGCAATTGTTAGGGAAAGTTTCATCGACTAGGCGACCAGTCAGCGCCAAGGTCGCTGAAACTCTGGCTCCATTCACAGTGTTCGCTCTCAATTAGTCAAATGCGGGGACAAAGCCGGCAGGGGTCGAAAGGGGTCAAAATTCTTACATAATATAAATACAGTGTTTTTTTTGAAAATTGGTTTTTTACTTTTCACTACGTCATCTAGTTCCAAACTAAGCAGAGCTGTGCTATGAGTTCTAGATAACTGATAAACGCACCTATTTCTAAATACGTACGTAGGACACTCAGAAAGTTTTCACTTTTTCGACAAACTAAAAAACTAACCGCTATGGATAAAATATTTTTGATAAATCTTTTCAAAGAACTCTCCACCTACCTCTACACAAAGTTTCATGCGTCTGACCAAATTTTCGGAACATTTTTACAGTCCGCCGCAGACACCTCATCCATGGCCTTCTCGAAC
Source organism: Mythimna pallens (assembly GCA_961205895.1). Lineage (NCBI taxonomy): Eukaryota > Metazoa > Arthropoda > Insecta > Lepidoptera > Noctuidae > Mythimna > Mythimna pallens. The sequence continues at coordinate 8,402,822 of OY540824.1, forward strand.
GCTGCTAGCGCATCTTCCGGCGATAAAAACTGTATCCCTTTCAGCAGATTTTTATTTTAGGGAATAAAAAGATGTCACACGGTGACAGATCAGGACTTCACGGAGGGTGCGTTGGTTCGTTTTGAAACAGACAAATTGTCGACTGACGCTTTGTTTCTGTATCGTATTGATAAATCCAGAATTCATCCCCTGTCACAATGTCGTAAACGCGCTGAGACGAGCCTGCTTCAAATTTTTCAATCATATCACGGCACCACTCCACACTGGCCTGCTTCTGACCTTCGGCGAGGCTGTGCGGCACCCAGCGGTAAACTATCTTTCTTACGTGAAGGTGCTCGTGTAGAATCTTGTGAACACTTCCCGAACTAATCTGCAGTGTATGCTGAATCTCTTCGTATGTAATACGCCTGTTTTCTTGAATTATTTTTTTTTACTGCCAGCACACTTTCGTCCGTGACAGCTTTCGTAGGACGACCACTCCTTTTTTCATCCCTCAAAGTAAGGAGACTGCGCTTGAACTCACTATACCAGCGGTAGATGGTTGTTTTTGAATATCCTTCATCCATAAAAAAATAATTTTAAGTGGATCAAATCAAATGACTCATCAGGTTTTAGCCCACATTCAAAATCGTAGAAAATCATCGCACGAAAATGTTCTCGACGCAAATCCATTTTTAAATGAAAAACAAATTATTTGATTTGGCTCTCGAAAAAATGTGGAAGGAAATTCAAAATTCGAACAATGGTATTTTTACTTTTAAATGACTAAAGTTACAAGACAAACTAGACCAACAGGCCATTAGTTAGTAAAGCAACAATTAGAAGATTTGCAAGAGATTTGGAGGAGGGATCGGTTGAGGTTACTTCTATTTAAAAAAAAAAACATATTTTGTCGGTGTTATATTTGATATAAACTGCTTTTTCCAACAGTACTTACATTGTTCTTAAAACATAATCTCAATGTTACTGTCACGATAAATTGAAGTGTTCAATCAAAAGCTATGGTGTGAACTATTTTCTTTATCTTTTGTTTTTAATTCATAGAGGACACTTATTTCTTTTACGATATCTCACTTAATTTCTAGAGTGAGGTAATATTTAAAAATTACGCTTCGTCATAACGTTAATTCACCTAAAAACACGGTGGTGATATTGTAACCAAAAAGGTTAAACGCTAATGCCGACTACATGACGATTTTGATGACAAACGATGATTTGACCAAAAAAAACAGATTCGACCTCATTTCTAAAATTCATAAATATATATTTTTAAATGACATGAAAAAAAAAATGAATCAGCATGTCAGTACCAGGGTAACAGGTATTACAGTAGGTGCTTTAATATGTAAAAATGAATAAACACTTCCGTAAGTGTTTTTCGAATTTAGCCTTTAATACTAGGTTATAGAATTTATAGTTAAAAAGTCTTACTTAACACGGTTTTGTATGTGATAACTTAATATGTAGCCTTCAATATTGTAGGTCTAGAAATAGTTCATTTTCGTACAAGTGCAGAAAGATTGTCATTGCGAACGAGGCGGAATTCTGCAGTGACAAATTTGCACGTGTGTCAAACGATGTTTTTTAACACACTTACGAAGTAATACTTTCTCTGAAAATTACAACGGATTTTTTTTCATTTTGCAATGAAGAAAATTTTCCAAAGTTTTGATTTAGATGGCAGCAGGCTATCGCGATAATTTTTTACCTTAATCAAAATATCTGGCGGCGGTGGCGTACCATCTACAAAATTCTCTTCAAATCTTAAATTCAACATTTTTTTCACTATTAACACAAATAAAAAAATTATATTTAATAGACTTTTTTCCCGCGCTTTACCTTTGCAGGTTGAAGGAGGAGCGATACAATTGCTTCTACAAATTGTTATACATCCTATTTAATATTAAAAATAGAAATTCAAATATTTTTGAATTTTGAACACCGATAATTGTTAATTTGTATTATCAAATTAATATGTAATAAGTCTTATTTATTTATGATATTTTGTTCATAAATACATTTTAAATTTTCATTGAATATTAAAACCTTAAAAATCTGACCTCTTTGCTTAAAAAAAAAATCACCACCATTTGTAATCATAATTTTTGTTGGAATATTACTAATTGTTATACAACTAAGTATTTTATCATTTTCATTTTGCCCATTATTTTGACGATAAAAAATAAAATCGAAATAATATAGAAAGTAGCTCGTTAAATAAACAGCTGGTTGTTAACCAGGAGACATTATTGCGTGTTATTGAATATCAATTTACATTACGAACTAGGACAGAAGACCTACCACGAGCTCTTAACGCAATCCATTTTACGTCCTAAACTGAATTGTTCAAAGAATGGAGCTATAAAGGGTGCATAGCTCCATCTCTCTTTCACACTCGCATGACTGATATTTTAACACGTGGGGCCCCAGGTCTCGTCGCAGTCAGATTTTCAGCTTGTTAATGTTATATCAATCTCTTCATGTGTCATGATCTCCTAATGCTATGTGCCGTCTTTGTCTGACCTGCTTTTGTACACGCAAGCGCATTGAAGAGTTGTCTATGAGGTCCAAGTGGCAATGTTATTGTTTTTATAACGAAAGAAAGGAATCATCTATATAATTATGTAAAAGGAGAAACTGACTGACTGACATATCAACGCACAGACGAAACTATTAAAAGTAGGAGCGTGAAATTTTGCGCAAAGTTCCCTTTCATGACCACCGATGAGACGAGCAGAATTTTCCGAAATTCATCCTCTAAGGGAATGAAACGGGAGTCCTTAATTTGTATGGAGAAACCTGATTTCACTCGGGAAAAGCCGCTGGCAGAAGCTAGTTCAATTATATAAAGTAAATAATGAACTGAACTTCCGAAACCTGCATTAATTTTCACTCTAATCATGATGACTCATATTTCTTCTAGATCAGGTATAAGCATATAACCTCATATACAGAAGTCGATGGCGAATAAAAATATAGCAACTAAGCCAACCAAGGTATATTTTACGTACTGTGTACCCAGTTTTTTGATAAATGTTTTATTTATCAGATGTTAGTTCACTTTTTTGTAACCAAAAACCTTAGCATTTTATTTAATTCCTATGAAACTGGTCTGAGAAGGGAACTTAGAATAGGCCCTACATACTCGTATAATTTGTATATTTGACTCACTATAAAAACTCGAATTCTAACTATAACTTTAAAAAAAAACAAGTTACAAAGGAAAAAACAGTACATTTTGGTAGAATCACTTTGTTGTCCATCTGTTTGTCTGTCAAGACCCTTCGCTGTCGGTCGCTGATGACCTAGTAAACGTCAAAAAAATCATTTAACGTTCATTACTTATTATTCCTTTATCAATTTTAACAGTCGTCCTAAACTGAAACGGTAAATAAGTCACTATCATTAAATAATTATGGGTATCTGTATCTTCTGCGTATAAATTTACATGTTTGCAGACGCACCCGCTATAGAGGAGTAGGTAATTCCTAGTGTCCCAACGTTTTTTTTAAAGCCTTTTGGCTACCGTTACTGCTTCTCCCCCGGGCTCGGTCTCCAGCTTAGGGAACGTGTCAATGGATTTTTAAATATGGCTTGCAATAAGTTTGTCGTCGCTTATATGGGACATAAACATAACCAATAAAATCTGTGTGTGTGAATATGTTTTTTGTCTATCAATGGTTAAGTTCAGAATTACGGTAAGAGGGAATGTGTGTCTTCAACGAACACTATCCTAAACTATTCAGTGTTTAATAACGCCCAACTTTTATGTTATCTCAAACAACAAATCAGTCAAGTTTATTAAGAAATTTGGAAACGACATCACCATCACCATCACATTTCTGTTTGAGTGTAATTTTTTTTCACCAGATTGGAATAGTTTCTAATTTACTTTATTTTAAAAGGATTTGGAAAATTCTCTCTGTGATTTTGAACAATTATATTTTGATACAAATAATTAGAAACAAAATGCCAAGTACTCAATTGAGCTACTAAACAGTATCGACTGTTTTAAGGCTAGCCAGTGAAAATATTATGTTTTTAATTCTTCACAATTTAATTCTCAATTTAAGTTCATAGCTTACAAACTGTATGTATGTTTTCAGTTATCTGCGCATCTTGAAGCCCTGATGAACCGCAGTGGGTGTCCCGATGACCAACTTGTATCTGGAATCTACGTCACAGTTTATGCAAGACGTAGGTAATAATTATTTTTTACTACTACTAACTTTTTGTTTGCTTAGCCATTATTGTCCCACAGCTGGGCAGAGACCTCCCCTTGCTGAGTTATATAGCGTGTATTGTTCTATCATTTTTTCTCGTTCGCACGACTGACATTTTAACACGTCATAAAAAGAATAGTAATAGTAATATTACTATTACATACCATTTTTTTTTTTTAAGAAATTTTATATAATGTAATTATTATTTGTATAAATAGAAAATAAATGACATAATAATAAATAAATTTATTTCTCATCACAAATGCAGTATGGTGAACTAAAATGCGTTATAGTTTATTTTATAAATTTTGGCTGAAGACTAAAAACCTGAGCTGAGAGAGCTGGAGTCTGAACTAGGTTCAAGACCTGTATGAATAATATAGAGAATACCTGTTATGGGTCACCAGGGCCCCCAAGACTTACTGGTATGCAAATTAGATTATTATTATTATATATCATGGTAAGTCCCCTGGGCCTCGGCTTCTTTCCTTGTATGAAATCGGTATAAGTACTTAAATAACTCTACCTAATTCCAACCTATGCTGTTTATACAACCATGTAAAGCGCATAATATTGAGTTTCAAGTGTTACTTCCAAACGTGGCGTTATTCATATGTTTGAACGGAGCAGCTGCCCATGCTTTACAATACATTGCAAATAGTAATTTAGTAAATTAATCTATACCTATAAATAAAAGGAAAAACTGATTGGTTGACTTATCAAAGCACAGCTGAAACTACTGAGACTGGGAGCGTAACATTTTGCACAAGGTTTCCTTTTATGTAGCAGGCGAGCACTAAGGAGAGGTTATTGAAAATTTATCCTTTAAAGGGATGAACAGGGGGAGTTTCGTTTGTATGCAATATTTCGTTCCGTGTACTAATATGCCCGAAACTTAACAAAAATAGTAATCTACGAAAATAAATAAGGTTGTCATTTTTAGTGTTCCGTACCTCAACAGTAAAAAAACGGAAAAAAATTAAATTGGAGCCGATGACTTTTGTACTAATAAATAATTTATTCAAGCATAATTTCTTAATGTTATCAAAAAATAAAATGCCCGTTTTGACATCCATCAAAACGAATACTTAAACACGCAAAAAGAATACACGCAATATATTCCATCACATTATTTAACGCGCCAAAAATGAATATATTTGTTTTAAAACACGTTATGTAATTAATTATTATTTTATGGTTTCTTTCAGTTTTGTTCCAAGTTAAATTCTAAGGTATTTCTTAAATGTCAATATGGGACTCTTATTTTTTAACGAGTTTAATATAATAATTTGGAGCTACTGTGCCTGGAATTTTGTTATCGATGATGTCAAAGCTTTGTGAAGTTGTTGATTTTATTTGACGAACAATGTTACTCTTTTCATCGCATCATGAGAGAAGTGGTGGAAGTGTGTTTTACAGTATTTTGTGCATTTTCTTGTAATTTTCTGTTTATTAAAACTTAAGGTTTATTGAAGATAAATACTGTACCGTCCATTCAATCATTCTCAAGTTTTGTGCTAAGACAAATAATATAGAAGATACTGTTGATTGGCAGTAGATAAAAAGGGAATCTGAATCCCTGCTAAATTATAAATCTGAATCTGTTACATCTTCAGGTCTTGATGGTTGAACGGGTTCGGGTAAAAATCGGTGCACGCGTAGACAATGTCTTGGAAAACAGAACATATTTTTTTTATCCCAGGAATAATTTTGTTCCCTTGGGATATTTTTTAAAATTTCACTCGGGTGACAGATAAGCAAGCAGGTTACAAGCTTTTGCTCCACTCTAAAGCAAACCCAGTTTATAAGTGTGAATCTGGGGACCAACCAAAAAGCCAGGTTGGCTCCCAGCTTCACACTGCCGCAAACTGCATAGAACCGGTATTTATAGTTACAGGACGTCTGCAAGTGGGACAGTGATAAAACATATGATTTTATCTTCGTTTATCATCCGAATATGCTCTGAAATCTATGTTAGCCTGGTTCATTGGTTTGCCGGATATATTAATATATATAGATTTTATCTTTCGTGAAAATCCAGCAAATACCTAATAGTACATTTTACGTCTACAATGACTACTGAAACTATCAAATAGCTGAAGAAGGCATCGAGGGTTACTTAGAGTTGGAAAAAATGAGAAAAGTGAAGCAAAATACGTACGAGTAATGTAACATTACACCTCCACCTGTGTTATTGTTGAAATAACGAAAGAAAGGAATCATCTACATATAAATGTGTATAATAAAAAAAAGCACTGAAAAGTGCAAAATAACTTTAATTTCGGAAGTCGGTGTTTCTATAATAGTTTTGTCTCTTCGTTATTTAACATTGACTTCCGAAATTAAAGTTATTTTGCACTTTTCAGTGCATTTTTTTGCTTCGAATTCGGTTGTATTTTTATTTGTAAAAAGTTTTTTATTTTATACTTCTTAGTTATGGTACCACCACTAAAAAGTACCCCTCAGGCAAACTTAAATACCTTATAGCCAGAGTGCATCTCATGACAATTCTAATAATCCCAAACACGGATAAATTACATTAATTTATTACAGAGTTCCGGTGCCTAACTTTAGGTTTCATCATCAGATCAGTTCGATATATTCTTCTTTCAGTCAATCATCGACTAGGTACTTATATATATAAACAAGCATTTTTACAAGCATTTTAGTATACACATAATTATGATGTATAGATATACACATATACACCAATATGATAGAAATATAGGTTGCAAAAGATCCCTTACTGGACATTTTGTCCAGTTTACAACTAAATATCATACTTATCGATATGTTAAATTTATCTTATCAAGTGATAAATTAAATATTTTTATAACCAAGAAATAAACAATATTCTATTCTATTCAACATTTTTTTATTTCACATAGCTTACCAAGGTAACAGATGGAGGAAGGTATCAAGAGTAGTGAGGCTATTTAAGTTAGCAAAAAATTAAATATTTTAGTGAAAGGCAATTAATATTAGGGGTGGGATGGGGCGGAGCCAAGGAAAGGAGAGAAAGAGAAAGTTGTATGTAGTATGTTGTATGTAAGTAAGGGATAACACTTGTAAAATTAGCAATGTTAGGTTTCAGGATCCTGTATTTGTGTGTATTCACTTATACAAATCAGAACCTATCTACATTGGGATTGCCCGCTCAATTTCCACTCGCCAAAAACTGTTTACAGTTATGCTATCCTAGTATTCATGTGGTACGAAATAGTTTTGCATACGGGAAAAAGAGAGCCAAGCATTATAATTTAATATAAATAATAAAATATTATTATTCTGAAACAAATAATGTAAGTAAAAAAAACCGCACGTATATCAAAAAACAGGAAAAACAAGTTAGTATAAATAGTTATACAAGGTTTCTCTTTTATGAGCTGTAGAAAATGACTAGCTAACGGCGTTTTTACAAAAATTATTCATCTTTCATTCATCGGTTCATCAACAATCTTATTTATTTATCGATAGTTGAAATATCAAAACAGTTCTATAAAATAAAAGTTACAAATAATGTTAGTAGGTGAAATAAATATTTAGAAAAAAATCATCCTGTGTTAGCATTGTTAAGCGAATACAAACTTATAATATTTTCAGATATTGCCAGATTTAAGTTCTGGTACTCGACAGAGTAGTCTGTAGTAGTTGCAGATCATTTTTTTATCTATTATTATACCTCTACGCGTCAACACAAGGTTAATAGGATCATGGTCTCATACTGCATAATTTTTTTAATATATTTTTTTATATTGTATGCAGCTGAACTAATCACAACATGCTTTTACACGATATATATTGTGCGATTAATTTTATAGAAGCCGGGAAACTCGACATACTATAAGGCACTATTTACAGCATATTATAACTTCTACTTTCAATATAGTTTCAGCGGGATCATTCAACCTCCTGAAAGATTCTGCTGTCCTAGTACCAAAGTGACTTTACAGGAAAAATATGGTAGTCACGATCAAACGTGTGCCTGCGTTGGAGAGCAAGAGCGTACTGAGGACACGATGTAAACAACAATGTGTTGTTTATAAACTCTGTTCGTCCACGTGGTACCCTGCGCGCGTGGTCTGTGTAAAAATGCGATGCGATAATAAGTGTCATGTTACGGTGTTATGGTGCCCTATTTTTAAAACCGTGTGTTTTCTAGACGCAACAGTTTAATTAAATGAAGTCAAAAAGAAAGCTCAGCATAGCAGCGATCACCAGTCACAAAAGATGGTTCTTACCACCAAAAGTAATATTTTTTTTAAAAATACTATGTATTTGAGATGCGTTTCAATAAAATTTATAACAAACTAAAATAATAACCTCAAACACTAACGAAACGATTTTAAAACAATTCTTTCACCAGTAGAATTTACTGCTGCTTTATCACTGAGTGTCATGAACTATATGTTTTCTAATTTCACACGGGGAAGCCGTTGGCAGAAGCTAGTTTATACCTACTTAATATTATAAAGGGAAACAGTTCGCTTTTTTGGTTTGTAGTAAGTAAACACAGAAAATAGTGGTCCTATTGCTAAAAATTTTTCGCCGATAGAAAGTTGCTTTATTCTTGACTGAAGCCGCGGGCAAAAGCTAGTTTGAAAATAATCGAGTTTCATGTTTCATTTGCACTGACCTATCGAGCGGAGCATTCGTCATAGAAAGTAAAATTACTACTACTACTACACTATGATGATACCTTCGTGTTCATATTATCCTAGTAACTATCTTTATAAGTAACCATCGGGTGCTATTCTAACTTACCTATGCATAAGTTGGTGTAGCATACGTCACAGCGAATGGACTGTCATCGCTTCTGTTGACCTAGTAGTCAAATACCTTCGATATTGATCTGGTTTAGGAACATTAACAACACAAGTACCTAAAGGTACACATGTATGACATGCAAATAACTTAGATTGAATATAAAGAAAGGAACAAGTGTAATTTCCATATTTTTTCTTATCTTACTACGTTTTTCACTACACACACATTTTCAGTCACACTTCTTATCTCCTGTAGGCTCTAATACTCTGTTGTCTGATTGTTTTAATATATCGTATACGAGCATGACTACATGACTGGATTCAATGGTCTGTGGATCCAATTTAACATCGCGTTCAGGGCGCCATTGCAGCTTCCACAATTTTGTAGCGCATCAGCGACGTCTGCAGATGCACAGGCAAATAGCTTCGCAGCTGTGTGGCACAAAAAGACCGCATTACTCTTCAGACGGCTGCCTGGAAGTCGCCGCATTATCTTGAGGGCCATAGCTGATAGACACAATTGTCCTCTCATGTGGAAAGTTCAGTGGTCAAAATCCCTGCTTGCAATTTTTTAATAGATTTAACGGCACTTTTTTCGGGCTCACGCTTCCTCTTGTCAATTCTGGCAAAATCTCTCTGGTTCGTCTCACCATCTCCTTCGTGGTCTGCCGTGACCCCCAGTACTTTTTCAGGGTATCAAATTTGTGCTAGTTATCTATATATATAAAAGGGGAAACTGACTAACAGAATCGCGGGCAGAAGCTAGTATGAATATTTAAGACATAATATTTATTAATTAATATCATAGTAAACTACATATCAGATACTTAGGTGTCCATAAACGTCTGTTTGGCGTAGGGCTTCGAATGGCCAAAGCCATGCCGCTTTTACTGAGACTAGATCTGGGTCTCAATGGCAGACGTCACTTTTACTGGTCAGAATGAATACTTGGGTGCATTTTCTAAGCTTTGACCGGGACATCTCCTCCGGTATTGGTTGGGACGTGAGGATGACCGTAACAGCCCCCGTGTAGCTCCTTCCCGAAAGGACCAGGTCCAGGTCGACGGCGCCTCCAATAGATGTCAGCTAAATTAAAAGGTAGTAGGGCTGATGTCTGCAGCAGGAAAATTAGGAAGAGTGACCGTGCTCCTAGAACTCGAAGGTCAACTGAATGACCGAGATGGATTTTAGTCCATAAAATTCTGATACGCATTCTCGCTCTACCTTAGGGTGGGAGAAGACATTTGATGATATTTATGAACCCTCAAAAAATAAAAACATCGTGGTGATCTGATTACGTGAAAAAAAAAGACATCGTGGTAATCTGATTACGTGATCACATTTTAGATTACCTTGTCTAAAATAAATATTTATCTATATTCAATGCTGCTGCAGCCAATAGCTTCAAGGGCACACCTGCGGCTCCACGCCATAACACAAAACATACACAGAACAATATGATTTGTAATTTGACGTTATGAAAAACATACATCATCATCTATCATCATTTCAGCCGAAAAACGTCCACTGCTGGACATAGGCCTTCCCCAAGTGTCACCAAAATGAACGGTCCTGTGCGTCTCGCATACATTGGACTCCCGCTACCGTTACCAAGTCATCGGTCCACCTTGTAGGAGGCCTTCCAACGCTACGTCTTCCGGTACGTGGTCGCCATTCCAGAACCTTTCGGCCCCAACGGCCATCCGTTCTGCGAGCAATGTGCCCTGCCCATTGCCACTTTAGCTTGGCGATTTTTCGTGCTATGTCGGAAAAACATACATGATTTAATATGAATTAAATTACTTGCTTCCGCCATCGTCTTTCTACCGTCGGACAACCTGACATACGGCGAGTGTCCATCCTTACGTTGTTAACACCTCTACGATCCGGACGAAGCGTTTCGCTTTGTCGTTTATACCGCGTGCTGCGATGTATGCGGTATAAACGGATTGGAACAATTTGTCGGCAGCGGTCTTGTCATCCGATTATAATTTAGGTGTCTTCAAGGCTAGAGTGAATAGGCTTTTAATAAACTAATATGATTCACCATCAATGACTGCCTCACTGCTTATCATCAGGTGGCATCGCAGTCAAGCACTAGTTTCTATAATTTAAAAAAACATTCCTATTATATCCAACTTCACTTTTCAGGTGCTGTATCAACTCCATTCTAAGGCTAATTATGAGCACGGACACACTTCCCATGCAGGCAGGACGGAGAGAGTCAAGGTCCCAGGCAAGACCCTGATCAAGTTCATCGAGGTCTTCAGCTTCTCTGATCGGATGGACTACAGGTAACCTAATATTTGTATACTTAAATTTAAATGGAATGGACATCGCAAACGTCACTATTGAGCATGAGTTCTTGGGTTTGATTCCCGTCGAAAGTCGGTCGGACAAAATGTTATTAGGTTTTTCTGTCAGAAATTTTTCTCTCGCTCGAAGTCAGATTTTTGGTCATTTTTTGACAATAAAACTAACCTGACCAAGAGACTTTATTCTAAATTTGGAAAGAAAAGAATGTGATCGAAATGATAGCTCTACTATGTAAGGACAGCTATGGTTTCATCTGACTGGAACACACAAAGACAGTTTATTATATAGACATAGTGAGTGCACACATATGCAGATACGAAATACAGTTCGCGGCTCGTACAATTTCATCGTCAGTCGGCTGTTATATTTTATTTAAACATAATACGAGTTTAGATTTATTACCATAGATTTATGCCATAACTCCATAACCAGGTAGTTCGCCATCCGACCGTCCGGTAGCCGGCCGGACCGAGCTCAAGCCGTCAACGGCGCGTGGTTCCACGCGAGCTTTAAGGATATGTCAGCAACCGTAGAGGCCCAGCAGGGTTGGAGCCTACTGGGGCCAAGGGTCAGATTCTGAAAGGAAAACTCGGCCCTGGAATGAATGGCAACGAAGGAACAAGAGTGGGTTTTTAGTCAGTAAAAATCTGACACTAATCTCGCGCTCCGCCCAAGAGCGGGGGATGTCATTGGATGAATATCCCACTAAAATAAAAGAAAAAAACGCTCACTAATAACTACCAAAACACACTACGACCCACACTATGATACACATCCAAACAAAACCTGTTTTCAAAATGTGAAGGTAGATGTCACCTAGATCGCAAGGTATGTAACGAAGCAGTCCCTCGCTATACGGCGCGCGCCGCCGTTCAACCTCTTGTCAGATTCTGCTATACGAGTACCATCAACTCAATCACGAAGAAAATGTTGATTCGAGAAATCACAAATTCAACTGCAGTTACCTCCTAAAAAAGAAAAAGAAGTTATAAAGAAGTTCTAAGGAGGTTGACCTGATTGAATAGCCATCTAGTTTCGCGATGATAAATTACCAAGGTTTTCAGCAAGTGCAATGCATGTGAAGCTTATAAAACTTTCAACAATTTACAAGATGGCGCTATTAAGAAATTAACTAATGCGAAATTCCAAGTAATTGCTCCCACATCAATATAGTCGGGATTGTTGAAATGAATTACTGTGACCCTGGATTCCAATAAAAAAAGAACTGAAGAAACACTAAGTTTAAGATAGTAAAATTCTGATACTCGATTTCACTCAGAGCGAGAGAAATTTGAGAAGAATGAAAGAGAGAAGATTTGATGATTTATAATCTGAAAAAAATAAAATTGTCGTCAAATTTCCACGCAATTTTACGTGATAGCTTTCGTTATTTTTACGGAATTTTATAAACCCTATATACTAAGATCCCACAGCTGTCAGACATAACTTATTTTCACATGGATGAAACCTTAGGTTCTCAGTAGCGTCTCATGTGCTTTGAATATCTGTGTGGAGCTCCTCCTTGGGGTGCCTGAGTAGGCACCAGGTGAGAAAGGGTTCTAAAAATAACGAGTTACTTAACTTAATTCTATATGGGAATTTTTTATAAATGTTTTGTAGAATATTATTTTAAAGTAGTATCATAAGTGTATCAAAGTAGTATCACTTTCCATGGACCAAAACTTCTGTCAGACGCTTTAAAGCTCCACAAGAAGTAAATAAACTTTACTTAATTTTACATGTCAGAATTTTAAATATGTTATTATGGTATGATTTTAAATATGTTTATGGACGGAGAGTAATGACTGTCCGGTAACCGGCCATTTTAACTTCAGTCTAATGCTATCGCGAATAGAGTATGGGTACTATTTATTATGTTACTATCGCAAATAAAGTACCTTTAGGTAGGTACTATTATTATGTTTCTATCGCGAATAGAGTCTAGGTACTATTATTATGTTACTACCTGCTGCCAGCGGATTTGTCCACGTTAAATTATTTTTTTTTTTCCCGGGATGAAAAGTCCTATCCTATGCGCTATTATTATATTTCACTTTATCTATAGGCCCTAATTTACCAAATTATTATTCTTATACCGTCTGTTTTATCACATATTATATTATATAGTATTATATTATATATATACATACTTTAGCGGATCTCAAATTCATACTGTAAAAAAACCTATCACGCATTTCAAAGAAACAAGACATGATTTTGAATGAACGGAAACGAAAGATCATTCAAGTTTGTAAAGTATTCAAGCCACGATGTCTTGTGTGAGCTACAATTTGTTTCATTTTCACATAAGACAGTTTAAGGTCCGGTACGGATTTTACTGACCCCTGTGCGTTTTCCCCGCGTGTTCCAATTATCAGTAGCTGCCCCTACTACTATATACTAATTTTATTCACGTGGAGCGTGCGTATTTTAAAAGACGTACAAAGGAATGATTTTTTGCAATGCACATTATTAAACAGCGAAGCAGAGGAATGATTCAACGTCACATTTTAGATTATTTAGTGTTTTACATTACATTACCTTTGTTACTTTCCACCGTAGGCGCGGGCTTGCAGACGGCGAACAATGGGTAGTTCACCGTCCGACCGTCCGGTAACCGCCCGGAACGAGCCCAAGTCGTCGATGGCGCGTATTGTTCCACGCCCGCCTCAGGGAGATGTCAGCAAATCGTAGGGGCTCAGCAGGGTCGAAGCCTACTGGTGCCACGGGTAGTGTGAAAGCGAAACCCGGGGCCCTAGGACGAAGGACGCAAAGAACAAGGAGAAAAAGAGAAAAACAGGAGTGGGTTTTTAGTCAGTAAAATTTTGACACTATCACGCGCTCCGGCCAAGAGCGCGATTTGTCATTAGATGATTTTCCCACCTTAAAAAAAACCGACTGATCTTTCGATAACATTGTCAAAACAAAACCATTATATTTTCCTTGTCTCTTTTTATTTCGGTGAGTGGTCGAACCCGGGAGACCGATCGAAACATGAGTACTTACCTGCTTTTAAACATCATACTTACAATTTCAACGATTTAAAGACATTGAAGTAAAAACAAAAACTAACCGATTACATTTATCTATGTTTGATCGCCATACTAACATGCGCCAGTGACTGAAAAGTTGAAAGGGAATCGTTTGTCTTGGTATGGCCATGAGAAGAGGAAGTATGGAATGCATGTTACTAAAAGAGTTATGAGTTTACATGTAGATGGATGGAGAGGGAGAGGGAAGCCAAAGAAGAGATGGATGGATTGTGTGAGAAGTGATATGAAAGAAAAAACTTTTTACAAAAAAAGATAACCGATTCCTTTAAAACAAAAAAACACTAAAAGGATCAAAATAACTTTAAATTCGGAAGTCGGTGTTTCTCGGTATTGTTTGTTTCTTATTTAACATCGACTTTCGAAATTATAGTTATTTTGATCATTTTAGTGTTATTTTTAGTGAAGCCGGTTATTTGTTTTTTACAAAAAAACTAATAATTTCAGTTTCTAATTTGATGTAAAAATAAATAAACACATTTTTTTGCGTTTACGTTACAAGCGCTGGCTGAACCGTACGAGATAGATCAAAATAATGTACTACAGTATTGTACAACTTAAAAAGGTCTACAAAAATGTTCGCGATGGTATTTGGGATATGGGATAATTCCTACAACAACCATTTTTTATCCTTTTTACGAGATTAATATCTTATTTACGAAGCGTTTCTAAGCAATACAGCATTAATCCTTATCCAATTAAGCACCTTAAATACTTTGTGCATTTAGTAAAGCTGTGAACGTTGTATATAAAGACATTCTGTAATATATTTGGTATTACCATTGAACCCGTGCGAAGTCGGGGTGGGTTGATAGTACATAATAAATTATAACTCATCATAGTTTTCCAGGCACCAATGCTTTTTATACAAGGCGGTGGGATTAGGAGACCAAGCGTTTCACTGTCCTCCACGCGTCTCACACGATAAGAAATCAACATAATATCTGTTCAAATTTGAAAATTTACAAGATTTATGAAGCATGTAATAAAACGTAAAATATATGAATCGATTATATCGAAACGAAAATTAACTATACGTATTTTTTGTATAAATACCTTTTGCCATTATTACAATAACGACCAAACAAAAGAATACTGTATAATTATAGTAACTTCTTCCAGGTATTCAAGGAACCCCAAGGACAAACCTGTATAGGAAGCCAAAACACCACAAATTTAAAAAATAGGATAAACAATAACTTCTTCACCTTTTCACATCTAGTAAACGACAAAAAGCAGACATTATGTCTCATCTCTTCGCTTAACTACTGTTCTAACAGAGGGTGGTTAGGAGCGCGTCTGTCGCGGGTGGTTTCACTGCCCCCCGCGCCTCAGAACGCGCTTTCCCCGCAAACATACGTCTTTTATTAGTAAAATATGAGGTTTATTTGTAAAAAATTGCTGTTCTTTCTGGGGCCATCACTTATGTAGTAAAATCCATCAAAACCTAACAAAATTTACATCCATACAATCAAAGTAAGGTTCAGTTGAAAACCAGCCTCTGGTAATTACCTGACGCAGGTTGCTACATAGTTACCTGGCATTATGCTGAACTGGACCTACTGGAATTTTAAGTTTCTATTTACTTGTAGAAACAAGATATTATGTGTGTTTACGTGCTAAAAAAATGTGTTATTTTTTTTTAATAACATTGTCAATTTTTGATTCGAGTACATGAATGATAAATATTCTTTTTAAATATAACTGTAGCGAAAGATACTGCGACCATAACATTCTTTTAAGACAAGAAGAACGCACATGTCTGGACATTTCTGGGTCCGTCACATTGTTAGCATGATAGTAACAGTGTCCGTTTCCGAGTCCAATATTTCAATGATAAATTAGTTTTTAAATATAACTGTAGCGAAAGATACTAAGACCATAACATTTTTATGTCAAGCAATAGGTAGAGAATTACAATGCGTTCCAAATAAGAATAAGATCGATTGTCATGTTGTGACGTCACGCCATACTGTCAAATCGCAAGAAATTGGGCAAATTGAAGAACTCGGAGATGAGCAAAATTTAAGAACTGGATTCTGATTAAACTTTTTTCGCTTACAGTTCGTAAAAAATTACATTTTAAAATTTCTTCTTTTGCTCACCCTATTAATTCTTCGATTTGACTTTATAACGTGACGTCACAATATGGCAATCGATCATCTATTCTTATTTGGAACGCCTTGTACTAATACTTGATGTGGGTGGGTGGGATATTGATCGCGACTAGTTTCACTGCCCCCCGCACTTCAGCTCGCGCTTACCCCGCAAAGCGTGCAAATTGTAAATATAACATAATTATGTATCTTTTATCACTAAAAAAACCTATTAGTTGTCATTGCAATTAAATAAATAACATTAGTTTTTTATTACAAAGTAATTCAAAAGTCTCTAAAGTGGCAGTGGGCAGGGGACATTGCTCGTAGAACGGATGGTCGATAGGGCCGAAAGGTTCTGGAGTGGCGACCGCGCACCGGAAAACACAGCGTTGGAAGACATCCCACAAGGGAAACCGAAGACCTGGTAAGAATCGCAGGAATGCCGTGGATGCGAGACGCACAGGATCGGTCGTTGTGGCGACGCTTGGGGGAGGCCTATGTCCAACAGTGAAAATGTGTGTGAAATGATGATGAAGCTTTTCCAGACAGGAATCAACCAAAAGTCATCCTTTAATAGTTTTGCTTAATGATGTTGCAATATTCTTGAACACAAATCGGTGTAAGATTTTAAAGAAAGAAATTGATGAAGGTTGATGAAAAATGAGATATGGTCCAAAACGATAAACCAAGGCATTACATACAAAATCGAAATAGGATCTTTGTACAAAAAAAGCACTTGAACAAAAGATAAAGTCTGACACTTTCTTTCGCTCCGCCCAAGAGCGGGGGATGTCATAAGATGATTTTCCCACCGAAAAAACTCCAAAGCTACTAGATGGCAGTTTGCAGCACCAGTCCATATGTGACTGCAGTCTGCAGTACTCTACACACACGAAGTTTAAATGAATGAACCCGATAGTCGTTACGGGGGCGAGAAAGTATTCGAATCCACGTATCGTGGCTTTTGTTTTCTGAGTCTAGTAAAATAATAACTTATTATATAATTATACTTGGTTTTTAAATCAAAATACATAGACCTATAGATATAGAATATAATTTATAATCATCCATCTAAATATATTATTATAAATCTCTATTTCCCAACTGGGAGGCTGGACCAATTTTGCTAATTCTTTTTTTGTTGTGTTTGTTATTAAAAAAATACAAAAAAAACTACGACTATTTAACCTTTTGAGCGTTTGTCAGTTCGCGCGTTGGACAGTTCATTGCTAAGGCAAGACAATGTCTGTCGGGTCAGCTAATACAACATTATTATTTTATTTACAAAAAAGATTTATGTCAGAACAAAAAACAATAATAATATCTGTTTTTTTTACATTTTCATTTTCATTAAAACGTTTTCATAAAACAGATGACAAAAGCAGTATGATGCCCTTGAAGCGTGAAAAAGACAGATAGTCGATGTTTGAGCGAGAGAGTATTCGGATCCGAGCGTCGGTAGTGATTCTAGTAAAAGAATAACTAAATTGGTAATATTATTATGTTTTCTTAACATATAAAATTTTATTGAAACAAAGAACACAGTTTACAACTATTTATATAATAAATTAATAATAATTTGGTCACATTTCGTAATTTTTTAATGTTGATTATGTGTGTCTCTTTTGCCATTCTTATTATTTAATATTTTTCATGAAAAAAAAACAAGGAAAAAACCCTCTAAGTGCGGATGAGACTGATAGTTACGCTGGAGCAAAAAAACATTTGTATCCGTGCGTGTTTACTTTTCGAATAAAATAGGAAAACTTTACTTCCGCACGGACACGGTCGCTTTTGTCATATGATATTAGTAAAAGAAATCTTATATGAAATTGAAATTTTATTAGAACAAAAATTATATACAACAATAAAATTGTGCTTACGAACAAGACTTGGGTTGAAACTTTAAAAAGATAAATTTATTCATCGATATCTTTTCCCATCGAAACATTTACATGGAAGAGCTTTAGAAAACGCGGCATCATCATATGCTTTTCTGTGACCATATGAGACAGATAGTCACAATTAAAGCGAGAAAGTATTCGGATCCACGCGTCGTGACTGTTACAGCAGATTTATGTATCACGGAAAACGTTTCGAGTAAAGAAAAACTTTAACTAGTATTAATCTAAAATTATTTTACATTGTTGGAATTTGCAAGTTTATAAAAACAACCTTAATTATTTATTAATTAGGTATTTATTAAGGTGGGTCTACACAAAACGAGCTGAGCTCAAATTCATGTAGTGTGGACCGACTTTAGAGGAGTCGAGTACCAGCGATACTACACGAATTTGTGCTCCGCACATGCTCCGCGGGCGACTAAAAGTAATAACTTTTTAACGTAGTGTAACGAAACGCTTAGGCCCTGGGACGCAGGCAACGAAGAAACAGGAGTGTGTTTTTAGTCAGTAAAAGTCTGACACTTTCACCCGCTCCGCCCAAGGGCGGGATTTGTCATTATTTTCGCACCTAAAAAAAAACGCTTCACACTACATTAACGCTAAACGCTACACTAGAACTGGATAGTTCTAGTTTCTAAAACTCGCTCCCGTAAAAAACCCTTTCTACGAGGGCGAGTTAGAGGCTATGAATGAATGAAACAAGTCAGTGTGCGAGCGAGAAAGCATTCGGATCTACGCGTTTCGAATGTTTTTCAAATATGTGAATAAATTCTTCAGCTGTATAATGTAATCATAACAAAAATAGTATTTATTCATTTTACAGTCATGTGACTTATAAAATAATTCTACCATTGGAATTGGATACACATGTTCTGTTTCTCACGTCTTCTTTTTTTCCTGGAAGAACATTAAGTTTACCATCTTATTTCAGCAGTCTATTTGGGTCCCTCCTTGTAAAATAGCGATACTCAGTTCCATCCGTTCAGACTTAAAGCCGACTCATCATGGTCGAAAAGGCATGGCAGGTTGAAATATACTTATGATATATGCCTTTTTAAAATGTATGCTGTATGATGAAAAAATCTTATCACTTAACACACAAGGAATACGGAATGAGATAGGGATAAAATGCTAGGGATAATTCGTGCTTCGTTTGCACTGTAAACCAGTGAGACAATCCTCAGTGTTCAGTTCAAAAATGATTTGCGCGGTAATTAATTAGAGTTCAATCATGATTACCTTTTAATAGCCTACCTATTAATAGAACCACAAAATTTGCTGATTTTGTGATACCGCCATCTGTTGCTGAAACGCTTAACCTTCCTTTATCACACACTGAGGCTCTACCACAAGCTCAAAACGTGATCCATTTTAAGAAAATTGTTTACTGAGAAAATATAGCTGCGCATTACTCTATTGCAAATCATGTTATGGTAAAATGACTGGACCTAACTTCGGTTTATTTTCGTAAATATTTTTGGTATTTACGCGTTAATTAATTAGAATTCAACAATTATTATAAATAGTTCTAGAACATTTGCTGATTTTGTGATAACGCCATCTGTTGCTGAAAAACTTAACCTTCCTGTCTTTTCTGAGGCTCTACCACGAGCTTAGAACGTGATATTTTTTTTGACCTAAACCGAACTGTTAAAGGGATGGAGCTATATAGGGTGTATAGCTCCATCACTCTTTTCCGCTCGTACGACTAACATTTTAACATTATCATGGTAAGGCTCCTGGCCACCTACCGAGCGTTAGTTGAATTAATATAAATTTTGACAAATTTAATTCGCGTGCTTGCTATTCAAAGCCAAATGGCGTCACCGAGGCATAGAATGACAGTTTTTTTTAAGACATTTTGTTCTGATAGCCGCTCTATTGTATCTCTTTCTCTATCTTCAGGATTCATCGATCGTGCTTTTAGTATATATTTTTTATTTTGCTAAAGGTCAGTAGTCAGTTTCAAGAACTCTCTTCTATACAATTCTTGTGCTACCGATGAGGACTTTTAATTGGCCTTCCATCGCTTTTGTTATTCCTATCATAATAGTTAGCACGCAAACTGAGCCTAGCTAGAAATAAAATAAAAGTGAAATTCCCTGTTAGAGTTTCTGTTTCTTGATAGCTACAACTTAAAGGTATTTAAGTCAAGACTGAATACGTTACTTGTAGGCTAGAGAGCTCCATCGTGGACAACATCATCGCTAACCGTCGGTGACGGATTAACCATTAATCAAATTAAGCAATTGCTAGGATATCACGTCTGGGGGGGGCACCAGAAGAAGCACAAAAAAAATTAATTCTTAGGGCATCACGCCTCACTCTCACGTCACCAAAAACCACACCAAAAAACAGTTTCTAGAACTAATTTGAAAATTCGCGCGTTTTAAGTGGACATAGAGCCCGCTTGTGCATTCAGCAATTTAAATTCACCGGAATTGCGATCAGCCAATTACGAACCACCCCTACCCAGCACCCCCCCCCCCCCCACCTGGCGCCCCGCAAATCTGTGTCAATCAAATGTTTTGTTTTTTGAGTAATTGTGCCGGCTGGCTTCTATGCATACGTAATAATAGGGGTTAAAGTATGAAATTGCCGTTTTATTGTAATAGAAAGAAAGAAAAAGAGTTTATTTACGACACACATGGCATATAACTTAAAAACATTCGAGTATCGACTATCAGTTGTTTTTTATTCAGCTTAGACAAGAAAGATGGATACTTCGAAAATTCGAGTGATTTTTGAATACGAGTTCCAACGCGGAACTGACGCGGCAGAAACAGCTCGCAATATCAATGTTGCGTTTGGAGAGAGGACTGCTAATAAACGCACTGTGCGATATTGGTTTAAACGTTTTCTTGATGGAAAAAAAGGAAGACAGCCCACACAGGTGGAAGCCGATCCGAGCCAAACTACCCAGGAATTAGCGGCATGGTTTAAAGTTACCTTACCAACAATAAAAAAATATGAAAAATGGGTGCCTCGGATTTGACTGATCTGCAGAAAGAAACGCGTGTTGAAACTTGTGTTGCCTTGTTGAATCGATACAGAAATGAAGGAATATTGGATCGAATTGTGACATGTGATGAAAAGTGGATTCTTTACGATAACCGTAAGCGAAAAATGCAATGGCTGACCCCAGGTCAAACGTCGCAACAGTGTTTTAAAGCAAAGCTTACCAAGAAAAAGGTAGTGGTAACTGTTTGGTGGTCTCAGCATGGTGTTATTCACTATAGCTTTCTCCGATCTGGTCAAGCAATAACGGCATATGTCTACTGTTGGGCACGCCACAATTATGGCGGTAAGTCCCCTCTTTGAGGCGTGGTTGGAAAGACCTCACGGCGTCCTCACCTACCGTATGACGCAGGCTCTCACCGAACACGGTAAGTTCGGGAAGTTCCTGCACCGGATTCGTGCGGAAGCGACGCCCGGGTGTCGCCACTGTGTGGACCGCCCGGAGGACACGGTGGAGCATACGGTGGAGGTGTGCCCCGCTTGGGCAGAGCAACGCCGTGTCCTCGTGGGGGCGATCGGCGGCAACGATCACTCGCGTCGGGCCTTGGTACAGGCCATGGTCCGTAGCGAGGAGGAGTGGCAGGCGGTCGCTTCCTTCTGCGAAGCAGTAATGCTAGCAAAGGAGGCGGCCGATCGCGTGAGGCAACGCTCCTCACGCCCAAGTCGCCGCCGGGATTCCGATCCCGATTTCCGGCCACCGTAGGCGCGGGCTTGCGGACGGCGAGCAATGGGTAGCCCGCCGTCCGACCGTCCGGTAACCATCCGGACCGAGTCTAAGTCGTCGACGGCGCGTATTGTTCCACGCGCGCCTCAGGGAGATGTCAGCAAATCGTAGGGGCCCAGCAGGGTCGAAGCCTACTGGGGCTATGGGTAGTGTGAAAGCGAAACCCGGGGTCTTGGGACGAAGGCAACGAAGGAACAGGAGTGGGTTTTTAGTCAGTAAAAGTCTGACACTATCTCCCGCCCCGCCCAAGGGCGGGGGATGTCATAAGATGATTTTCCCACCGAAAAAAAAAAAAAAAAAATATGTACCGAACTCCGAACAATGAAAGAAAAACTAGCATTATTGCTCCATGATAACGCGAGACCTCATACAGCACGAGAAACCGTTTTAACTCTACAGGAACTGCAATTAGAAACCATTCGTCATCCTCCGTATTCGCCAGACCTTGCTCCAACCGACTACCATTTTTTTCGTGATATGGACAATTTTCTACTTGATAAAGAGTTTTCTTCTCAGGAAGCAGTACAAAATGCTTTGACACAGTTTGTCGAATATAGATCAACAGAGTTCTATTGCAATGGCATAAATGACTTTCCTATTAGATGGCAGCAATGTATAGATATTAATGGTAATTATTATGATTAAATAAATATGTTAAATGAAAAAAAAAACGAATTTCAATTTTTTAGTACAAATTGGCAATTTCATAATTTAACCCCTAATAAATAAATTATTCTTTGGTTTTTATTGTTGTCGCACCTACTCTACTTCTAAGGTACGTTACATCTCATCACCTTATTTTACTAAAAACTAATGTTTTTCGGCGGTAAAGGTTTAAAGACCGATTCTAGTTGACATACGCCCACAGGTTTAGATTGCTTAGGGCATCAAGTAGTCTTACTATTATTATTAAAAAAAAAAATATTATAAATATTATTTTTTTAAAAATGCCCAAATCCATTCTAATATACGCTTCATTCATCCAGCATGGGGACAAGCCAAGTAGACGCCTAGCCAAGGTAGACCGTATTATAGTCTACCATTAGGTAGGAGACAAACAGATTAGGCGTTGATCGTTGTCTATAGCTGACCGGTCGGAGCTATAGACAGCGAACGTCTGACGACTGATTCGACTGATTTCTGAGAGTACATTTCGATCATGCGCACTGCGACGCTTCGTAAATGTCACAGTAACATCATTGAATCAGGTTTAGTTGCTATTTATCCAGTTTTTAAGACTCCTAGCTTTATAATACGACGTTATTTTGTAAAGTAACTCATATTATTCAACGAACAGGCTACATTTTTTGTAACACGTTCGTTAACAGAGGGAACACTCTTTTATATCTGCCCACTATCGCCAAAACCGTAATTGATTGGAGAAATACGAAAGTCGACATTTCGTCATGTGATTAAAAGCGTTGTGTAACCGCTACTTTGAAACCGAACTATAGAGTGAAATATATTCAACACATATCGGTCCCACTTGAACAGTAGTTTTGATTTAATTAGGTAAGCTTGGTTTTTGGAAAAAAAAAAACCAGTAATACAGACATATTCTTTGTCGATATAATTCAAATGTATATAATATATTAATGTAGGTATTTATAACGTTTTTTTTTTTAAATTTAATTTTATTTTATTTTCCTTTTAATTTATAATTCATATGTATTTTTATTTCTTTTTTCTATCAAAATCTTGTTGTACACTGCACCGTTCGGGCGTCTTTATGTCGACACCGCCACCGGCCCACGCTGATCACTAGCACTGAGAGCTCATCGCATAATGCGAGAGGCCGCAGCTTGCTTTATGCTGAGCGTTCGACCGTTTTGCGCGGAAGTGACGCATACCTTCCCTATCAATTGATAATGTTTGTTAGCTAGTTTTAAGATTGCGTCATTTCGCGCGAATAAACAGTTTTTCAGTTTGTTTTTATAGTGGTAATTAATCTAATATTTCTCCCGCTCTAAGGCGGGCGTATCAAACTTATACTGACTAAAACCATGCCTATATTCCTTCACTTGTCTTGCTTCGAAAACCACGATAATCCCTTTCATACTCTTCCCATGGCTCCAGAAAACATAATAATATCACCAATTTAGTTATTCTTTTACTAGAATCGCTACCGACGCTCGGATCCGAATACTTTCTTGCTCAAACATCGACTATTTGTCTTTTTCACGCTTCAAGGGCATCATACTGCTTTTTTCGTCTGTTTTATGAAAACGTTTTAATAAAAATTAAAATATAAAAAAAACAGATATTATTATTGTTTTTTGTTCTGACATAAATCTTTTTTGTAAATAAAATAATAATGTTACATTAGCTGACCCGACAGACATTGTCTTGCCTTAGCAATGAACTGTCCAACGCGCGAACTGGCAAACGCTCAAAAGGTTAAAAAGTCAAAGTTTTTTGTATTTTTTAATAACAAACACAACAAAAAAAAGAATTAGCAAAATTGGTCCAGCCATTCATGCGTGATGACGTGACCAATGGAAATAGAGATTTATATATTTAGATGGATGTTTGTAAATTATATTCTATATCTATAGTATATGTATTTTGATTAAAAAACCAAGTATAATTATGTAGTAAGTTATTATTTTACTAGACTCAGAAAACAAAAGCCAGCGACGCGTAGATTCGAATACTTAATTGTAATTAATGTATTAATGTAATTTTATAAATGTATGAGTGAGTTTTATACACATATATAATTTTATAATTTGAAACAAACGTAACTAAATACTTTTAAACACCGTGTTACTACATGTGGTCAGTGGCCTGGGGGTTCGATTCTAACCGGGGACGCGGACGGCGAGCCACTCTGTGCTGTGCTGGTAACCGTCCAAACCGGGCCCAAATCGTCGACGGCGCATACGCGCCACGCGTGCCTCAAGGAGATGTCAGCAACCGTAGGGGCCCAGCAGGGTCGAAGCCTACTGGGGCCGTGGAAAAATGGCAAAGAAGGAACAGGAGTGGGTTTTTGGCAGTAAAAGTCTAACACTATCTCCCGCCCCGTCCAAGAGCGGGGTATGACTTTAGATGATTTCCTACCCGAAAAAAAAATCCCTTTAGGGAGCAAGGCAAGCATTAAGAGAGAATTTTAGAAAATCCTTTCTTAATATTTGCTTACATCATAAAAGGATTCTTTGTGCACAATTATACGCTCCTAGTCTCAAGAGTTTTGGCTGTGCGTTGATATGTCAGTCAGTTTCTCCATTTATATAGATTTTTTTCTAAAAAGGGGGTCATTATCATCTCCTCCTCCCCCTTGTGTCGTACTCCTCGATACTGAGGTTCGTGACCCCTGCTTCATCACTTTCAATCGTAAGATGTTCTTCCATCTGTTTGTGTCTCTGACGGTGTGAAGGGAATTGTATACCATCATCATCTAAGTGTATAAAAATAGTCTACGACCCGATATTGAGTTTCAAGTGTTACTTCCAAACGTGGCGTTATCCATATGTTTGAACGGAGCAGCTGCCCATGCTTTACAATACATTGCAAATAGTAATTTAGTAAATTAATCTGCACCTATAAATAAAAGGAGAAACTGATTGGTTGACTTATCAACGCACAGCGGAAACTACTGAGACTGCGAACGTAACATTTTGCACAAGGTTTTCTTTTATGGCGTAGACGAGCAATAAGAAGAGATTTTTGAAAATTCATCCTGTAAGGGGATGAAAAGGGGGAATTTCGTTTGTACGCAATATTTCGTTCCGTGTACTAACATGCCCGAAACTTAAAAAAATTGTAAACCACGAAAATAAATAAGGTTGTCATTTTTAGTGTTCCGTACCTCAAAAGGAAAAAACCGGAACCCTTATCGGATTATTTTGTTGTACGTCCGTCTAATTGTCTATCTGTCAAAACCCTTTATCTCGGGAACGTGTGGAGGTCCAGATGAAATTAAAATCTCATACTCAGGTCTCTGGTCCCTTAAAGCTGTGAAAAAACATCAAATTTGTGAATTAACGACAAAAAAGAGAATGTGAAAAATCTTCATAACTCAATTCGTTTTCATAGGTAACTTTGTACGGAACCCCCAGTGCGCGAGTTCGACTCGCACTTGCCCAGTTTTTTAGCCTTTTGGAGTTTTAGATCAAACTTTTCTGTAACTGACTTCAAATAGGAGGAGGTTCTATGTTCAGCTGAATTTTTTATTTTTTATGTATGGTCACCGAATTCTCGGTCAATTGTGGACCGATTTTTTTTTATTTATTGGAATATGCTTTTAAGTTGGTCCCATAGAAATATTGTTATGATCTGATCGTGAACTTCGAAGATATGGAACAGAACTCCTCATAGGATTACAGCAGAACTGTCGTAACAAGTAAAATTTCTTTATTTATACGTGAAGTCGATGACTGACTGAAATAATAGGGGGAATATATCGAACTGATCTGATGATGAAGCCTGAAGTTAGGCACCGGAACTCTAATTAATTAATTTAATCTAACCGTGTTTGGTATTATTAGAATTGTCATGAGATGCACTCTGGCTATAAGGTACTTAATTATGGCTGAGGGTTATTTTTTATACCATAACTAAAAAGTGTAAAACAAAAAATTTTTTACAAAAAAAAAAAATACAACCGACTTCAATGCAAAAAAAAACACTGAAAAGTACAAAATAACTTTAATTTCGGAAGTCGGCGTTAAATAACGAAGAGACAAAACTAATATAGAAACACTGACATCCGAAATAAAACTTATTTTGTACTTTTCAGTTTTTTTTTTACATAGAAGTCGGTTGTATTTTTTTTTTGTAAAAAGTTATTTATATCGTATGGGTTCCTAGTAATAGTTTGTCGTCGATGGCGCGTACTCTTCCACGCGCGCCTCAGGAAGATGTCAGCAAATCATAGGGGCCCAGCAGGATCGAAGCCTACTGCGAAAAAAAAGCGAAACCTGGGGCCCTGAGATGTAGGCAAAGAAGAAACAGGTGTGGGTTTTTATTCAGTAAAAGTCTAACACTATCTCTCGCTCCAAGGCCGGGATTTGTTATTAGACTATTTTCCCACCTAAAAAAAAGCTTGACCAGATTTTTAGTTTTTCGAAGTTTTCGATCAAACTTCTTATATCATATGGGCTCCTAGTAATAGTTTGAAACTATAAATATAAGTTCGTATTTTCACGCAAGCGCATTACTGATCTGCCCACGTGGTTGCCAATACCTATATTATTCATCATTTCAGCCAGTCTCGATTTAATGTACCTTGCGGCATGTCGCCTGTTTTGTTATAACCAGATATAAAAAGAGAATTTTAATATTTATTTATTTATTTACTTCGTCTTACATCTATCTTTACAGGTTTTTTTTTTTTCCCCAATGCGATAAATGCGCTTATCCTAACTTATTACTACTAGCACCTATAACTAATTATAAACAATGCATTCCTTGTGAATTCACCCAGAGTACAACAAAATAAGTCCGTCTCATTAGCTATCAGGTTGAGCGTGTGAAGTGCGCGCGTAAGCGGCGCCTCCCTTAAAAGGTTTGTCCGGCCGCGCGGCTCAACCAGCAGGCGCGGTCGCCGTCGTCGCCACACGTACTTGTCGGGAACACACAGGCTCAGCTGTCCTAAAACGATTGGATTGTGCATCTTTTCTCTCAAAATTTTAAATATATATGATGTAAGTGCTAGATCCCTCCTAACCCTTAATTCGTTGTATCCTACCATACCCAAGATAAATAGAGTAGGATACATCAACGGATACATTGGGTAAACACCGTAATATCGCATATATAAATATCTAATAAATTTATTTTGTACCTTCTCCAGCATGAGA
Organism: Mythimna pallens; assembly: GCA_961205895.1. NCBI lineage: Eukaryota > Metazoa > Arthropoda > Insecta > Lepidoptera > Noctuidae > Mythimna > Mythimna pallens. Next base: position 8,430,723 of record OY540824.1, read on the forward strand.
CTATATTTAGCTTCATGCGGAGACCAGATGACTGCGTTACACTCTAGTTGGCTCCTAACCAGTGCGTTATATAATGCTATAATAGCTTTCAGATTCGTGAACCCTCGGACTGTACGAAGCATGAAACCCAGGTTCCTGATGGCTCTTTTGCAGCACCTTGTGACGTGATCACGAAAAGTCAAGCTAGTGTTAAAACTTACACCCAAGTCCTTGATTTCCGCGACTCGTACCATAGGCAAACCGTCATTATGGTAGCTGCATAAGGTGATGATGTAAGACGAAGTAAATAAAAAAATAAATAAATAAAAAATAAAATATTTATTATTAAGTTACTATTATTATTTATTATTAAATTATTATTATTATTTATTATTATTAAAATATTATTATTTATTAATATTAAATTATTATAAATTATTATTATTAAATTATTATTATTTGTTATTATTAAATTATTATTATTATATCAACATGCAGCCGAAACTACTGGGACTAGGAGCGTGAAATTTTGCACAAGGTTTCTTTTAACGACGTAGACGAGCACTAAGAGAGGAATTTCCAAAATTCCTGCAGCGAACTTCCCATTTTATAATTTAGGTGTATTCATTGACAAAGTGATTAGGCTATTAATAAACTAGTGCGATGCACGATCAAAGATTGCATCACTGCTTACCATCGGGTGGGATCGTAATTAAGCACTGATTTATATCATATTTAAAAAAAAAACTCAATTGACGAGGATGAAACAAGGGGTCCAAAGATTGTATGTAAAAACATGCCTTCACGCGGCAAACCCACTGGCACAAGCTAGTTACCAATTATAATAGTATTTTTTACGTATTTATGTTGGATTATTACTTTCCTATTCTTTTAACAACTAGTTATTCTGCATGGTTAAAATTTGATTCAAACAATACATACAATATAGTTACGTAGCTCGATCAAATAAAAAGATAACGTTGAAAAAAAATATATATATATATAAAAATCGAAATATAAATGAAATATAAATCCTTCCTCATTATAATATTAGTATTGACAAACAAAACTACAAAATCTCGAAATACAAGTTTTCTTTTTTTTAATTTACGTAAACTAGTGCTTGACTGCAAAATCACCTGATCGTAAGTGGGTAGTAATGGTAGTATCTTCTATACGATATTATAATAAATATATTGCACTAGCTAATCATCTACGTCAGACTTGTAAAACAGCACAATGCTGTTTAGACACAATTTGAAGTTTTTGTTTTGTTTCCTCATTCCCTCTTGAATCTTAACTGAATGTTGATAAAAATGGGATTAATTTGAAAGCATCCTTAGAAGAATTTTGCAAAATGGTTCTACTAATAATAAATTTTGGAGAAAAAAAAAACATAAAAAAGTTCTACCAAAAAGAGAAAATTTTGCTTTTTTTAAGTCGTTTACTCCCTCGTAAACTTGTTTATGATATCACTCTAATGAACGTTTTCACAAAGTTGTTACGGGCGCAGACTCCAACTGCACTCAACCTATCTCCCTAGTTTTTATTGACTACCTATATTATGTTTTTTACTCGGTTAGGTTTATTACCCGTCGTCCGATCGGGACGGGTTATAAACCTAACCTGCCGGACGCGATGCATCGTCGTCGCTGCGTCATATGTAGAACCGGCGCGCGCAGCGTCCTCCTCTTCAGCACCCCTGTACTACTTAATATCTAAGCACTAGCGATCTGATCCGGCTTCGCCCGTTGTAGTTCTATTTTTGACAAATAAAAATAAAAAATACACACCTCTTTCTGATACTTCCAAACACAAAAAATAGCCAAATCGGTAAAGCAGTTATGAAACGATTTTCATCTTTATTCTTTTTACACTAATGGGAGGGGTCGTTGTGTGACTGACGCGAAAATATATCGATGGCCCCACCGAATAAACGTGCAAGAGTTCTTACACGATTTAATTTTTTTTCATTTTTCGTTTCTTTTGCCTATCCTGCATCTACTTATTTTTTTATGAATTTTAGATCCAAAACAAAGCCTATTATAATAGTGTTTTTTTTTTATTCTAGGGAAATAATTTATTCAAAAATTATAAGAATAATAGTTTATGCTTTCCTTACATGTTTTTTGAGTCGTCTAGTACACAAGAATAAACATATTAAAACCTACAGGCGTTTCAGAACATTTGTGATTGGTTTCGACTTTGGGTAATGTCGTCTTACACGTTTATTCCTGTAGAAATGTATGCAAATTGTATTATTAATATTTTATTCCACGAAATTGAAAATTTAATATAAATGGATTATTAAAACTAAAGTATTGCATTGTCTCATATTATAATATTTTTTTTATAACAATTTGTATTAAAGATTCCAACATTAATATTCTTTGCATATTAGTTTAAGTTTATTTCTAGTAACGGTAAATAAACAAATGTTTACGCGATAAATTCTATTGCAATCGTACGTAACATTAGAAACGGGTACGCGGGTTTTTTTTTTCGGGTGGGAAAATCATCTATTGACGATGATTAAGAGAAGAGCGGGGGATCTCTTAGACGGAGCGCGAAATAGTGCCAGACTTTCACTGACTGAAAACCCACTCCTGTTCCTTCTTTGCCATTTTTCCAGGGCCCTAGGTATCTCTTTCGCATCACCCATGGCCCCAGTAGGCTTCTTCTCTGCTGGGCCCCTACGGTCGCTGACATCTCTTTGAGGGACGCGTGGAACATTACGCGCCGTCGACGATTTGGGTTACCGGACCATTGGACGGCGAGCTACCCAATGCTTGTCGTACGCAAGTCCACGCCTGCGGTGGCCGGAAATCGAGATTAGGATTCCCGCGGCTGGGGCGCGAGGGCCATTGCTTCGCGCGTGCACCTGCGGCCTCCTCCTTTGCTTCGCGCGTGCACCTGCGGCCTCCTCCTTTGCTAGCATTATTGCTTCGCAGAAGGAGGCGACCGCCTGCCACTCTTCCTCGCTGCGGACCATGACCTGTACCAAGGCCCAGCGCAAGAGATCACTGCCGCCGATCTCCTCCACGAGGACAAGGCGGTGCTCTGCCCAGCCGGGGCACACCTCTACCGTATGCTCCACCATGTCCTCCGGGCGGTCCATACAATGGTGACACCCGGGCGTTTCTTCTGCACGAATCCGGTGCAGGAACCTCCCGAATCCGGTGTAGGAACCTCCCGAATCCGGTGCAGGAACCTCCCGAACTTACCATGTCCGGTGAGGACCTGCGTCATGCGGAAGGTGAGGACGCCGTGAGGTCTTTCCAGCCACGCCTCAAAGCCACGCCGCCATGCCGCGACTTGGCGTGTCAGCGGAGTTTCGCCCCGGCGTTACATCTCCACGCGCAGATCGTGCATGCGTGCAAGGACTGTTGCCACCAAATCCCACGGGGCCAGCAAGGAAGCTCGCCGCTTCGCGGGAAACCGTGCAGTATCCCCGCACCATCCGGATGGTCATGATCCTCTGGCTTGCGTTCATCTTGGCTACCGGTCGCTTTCGTAGCGACGGCGCCCATACCAGCGCTCCATAAACCGAACGATTCCTGCATAGAGCCTCCGGCAGGAGTCGTTTGGACCTGCGGTTTTGTTACTTCTCGTAGTTAACGGTGCGTGCGTGGAACACTACGCACCGTTAACTACTTGGGCTCGGTCCGGATGGTTACGGCGAGCTACACATTGCTCGCCGTTCGCATGCCCTCGCCCATGGTGGCTGGAAATCAGGGTCGGAATCTCGGCGCCTGATCTAAGGGCCAAACAATCGCACATGCGGCTACCTTCTTCGCTAGCATTACTGCTTCGCAGAAGGAGGCGTCCGCCTGCGGTCGGGAGCGAGGAGAAATATCTTCTACTCCAGACCATGGCCTATACCAGTGCCCGGTGTCAGGTCGTTGCCGAAGATCACACCCACGAGGACACGGTGGTGCTCTTTCCCAGCGGGGCACACCTCTACCGTATGCTTAACCGCGGCCTCCGGGCGGTCCACACAATGGTGACAAACGGGCCTTTCTTCCGCACGGATCCGGTGCACGAACCTTACCATGTACGGTGAGGACCTGCGTCATGGGGAAGTCTTCGCCGTAGTAGATACGGTATGATGATCAGTTTGCTACACCTTATTATAAGAATACATTATAGGAATTCGATTGTTTAATTTATTTCAGAAAGTTTGACATGTCAGTCACGAAGTTCCTTTCCTATTGATGCTATATTAGAGTTTAAAAGAGTCAACTCAGATTGCGTAGAGGGAAGCCATAGAAATGCAGGTTGTCTGTGGTTATTTATCCAGCTCACGTTGAATTATAAATTAAAAATATATTTTTAATTCCTAATTCAATAGAGAAGGGCCTATAAGAAAGTGACTCTATGGTTGCTGCTATCGGGCGTTCAAAGAAAAGTCATACTATATAGACTCTCGATCGAATGTATTAGATACTTGATAGAGAATGCTAAAGTTACTGGGCACAAGTACCAAGTAAAACAAATGACACAAAATGATTTTATGGATTTTAAAGAGTTAGTAAAGGGGAAGAATTGGTTAAACGACACAAACGACGATAAAATTTACTGGAGCAAAATAAAAGTAGTAAACTTCTCTCATGATCATCCTAATACAATGTACAGCAGGTATAGTTTGGAAGATGAATTACGAGAGATGCAAATCATGATAAGGACTAACTCAAGCGGCGTGGAGGACCTACAGAAGATGCTGAAAGCTTAAAACTAGCGTACACTGTAATGTTACCTAAACCACTTCCGTTATTTAAGGATTTGATAAGTCTTTGTGATTCAGGAGCAATATCAAACCATTATCAAAGCTTGTATATAAATCTACTGCCATTGAATAACTCCATTGTGGTCTCCAATGACAGTGAAGAGGAGGACTAGTTTTTTTTCTAATATTGCAATTTGTATTTTTTTTAATCAAGAAAACTAGTATTTTGTGTTCGCGTGCATAAATACATGATTATATCTTTTGTTATTCATTAAAATATCAGTATTTTATTTCATCTTTTTATAAAATTATTTTTAATATTATACAAACATTATGCAAAAAAATATGCAAATACAATTATTATTATTATTTATTATTATTAATCTTATTAACACTAATATAAATGCTTACGATCTTTCCAATCATATAATAGCAGAACAATGTACTATAAAAAAGCGTGTAAATAGTTATAGCTGGGTCCAAAAACAAACTTGATTTACGGAGAATAATAGTGTAACCTTACAGTGCGTTTTATTCGTTGTGTTTTATTACACGAATAAACGTGTAATAATTATTACTGAGACCTAGTCATGCGAATTTCACAAGAGTAAAAATATTAAATAGTTTTCATGAATGTCTTAAAACTTGTTGAAGTTTTTAAAGAAGTATATATAAAATTCTATAGTTTATTTTTTTTATCTTTAATTTGATTATGCATTATGTCTACCTATTTACAATGACATGAGCGTTATTGAAGTTTAAACGTTTTTATTTTTTGCTGAAAAGTTGTCACTTTTCCCTTACACGTTTATTCGGTGGGGCCATCGATGTGTTGTAAACTTGTAATATATTGATAGAATCGTAGACAAGTTTCTTTGTATTTACTTTACGGTCTCCTGGCTATAGACTCACAAATCACACGTCTTAATAAGAACCCTTTGTTTAGTCGGGCGTTGGAAAAATATGAACATAACTATGCGTTTTGTTTATCTCGAGATTCGGCGTCCTTTTCTATTGAACGGAGTAAGTAAAGTTTACGTTCCTCGCCTATATTTCTTTCTACCTTTAAGCTTTCTTGAGCTCCTAGGAATTTTTTGGCTCTTACGGTCCGTCCGGTCGAAAGTATAGTAGGTACCAAATTTTTTTAATTTTTTTGGTATACATCGGTACTGCTTGCGACATACCTTTGCACGATTTCCAAAACTAAATATTGGCCTATACTCCATTTGTTTAGTCAGTTAACAAAACGTTAACAGTCTTTATCATCATCATCATCATCATTTCAGCCGAAACCCGTCCACTGCTGGACATAGGCCTCCCCCAAGCGTCGCCAAAATAACCGATCCTGTGCATCTCGCATCCACCGCACTCCCGCGAGTCTCACCTTTTCATTTTAAAAAATCTTATAAAAGACATACAAAGAATATTTAAATTTAGTTAATTACCAAACGTCGGTACATGTAAATAACAAATTGTAAACATTTTCAACCGACTTCAAAAGGGAGCAGGTTATATGTTCTTTTGAATGTATGTTTTTTTTTATGTATGTTCAACGATTTCTCGGTCAATTGAGGACCGATTTAAAAAAAATATATTTTTGATTGAAAGGTTTTGCTTCCGAGTTGGTCCCATAAAAATATTGTTATGATCTGATCATGAACTTCGAAGATATGGAACAGAACTCCTCATAGTATCACAGTAGAACCGTCGTAACAAGTAAAATTGCTTTGTTTATACGTGTAGTCGATGACTGACTGAAAGTAGAGGGGGAATATATCGAACTCATCTGATGATGAAGCCTGAAGTTAGGCATCGGAACTCTGTAATAAATTAATGGAATCTCACCGTGTTTGGGATTATTAGAATTGTCATGAGATGCACTCTGGTTATGAGTTATTTAAGTTTGGCTGAGGGGTACTTTTTAGTGGTGGTAGCATAACTAAAAGTGGAAAATAAAAAACTTTTTACAAAAAAATATACAACCGACTTCAAAGTAGAAAAACACGCTGAAAAGTGCAAAATAACTTTAATTTCGGAAGTCGGTGTGTCTATAATAGTTTTGTCTCTTCGAAGTCGGTTGTATTTTTTTTTATGTAAAATTTTTTTTATTTGATAAAATTTTAAGACAACTTTTAGATAAATCACTGACTTCCAAAATTAAAGTTATTTTGATCCCTTTAGTGTTTTTTTTTTTTAAGTAAAGTCGGTTATTTATTATTTTTTTAAAGTTATATGTTGCATTGCTTCTTCATCAAACATTGCGTTGGATTGCGTTAGATAAAGCAATAAGCTTTTAAACTATGCTTGATGTTGCCGATAGGCGAGTGGAAAAGAACCAGACACAGTCTCAATTCTAATACCAGAGCAGCAGGAATGCTGCAGGGTGCATTTTCTTGTGACGTAGGTGTGTTCATAAGTACGGTGTAATGGATACTATTCATACTTAGTAGGGAGCATGGAGCTTTTCATATAAATAAAAATAAGCTTTTTCAACACACTTGCTCAGAAAGTGACTCTTATTGCACTGCACTTAGGTATATAATGACACTCGTTACCAAACTGTGACATTTTGATTACCATTACGCACTAGTACTATAATGTAGTTAAAACCTTTTTGTTCCACCTCTTTGTTTGCAAAACAAATTTTGAATTCGAATAAAATTCCGTTCAATAGTATTTAAATTAATGTCTTACTTACTTATTTCATCCAATTTACAAGTTAAAATGGACAAATTTAACTTTTAATTAAATTAATAAAAAACATTTACTAAATAAATTGTACATTCAATTTCTTTTTTGCGGTCTATGGCCGTCATTTTAAGATGCGCGCGGTTTTTGGCGTGGTTTTTTTATTCCAGTAAAGTTTTGGTGGCTGTATTAATTAAATACTACAAAATCATTAGAAAATGTTCCATCCGTATTCTATTGTCACTACGAAAGACATTATCGTAAAAACTTTTCACGCAAGAAAACATAAACGTAAGACTAGGCAGTATGATCAAAATACCTTAGCCTTCCTCTAGGGATAAACAAAAAAAAATGATACGCGTGGTTACGAAAACAGATTTTTACCGCCACGCGCCATGTCACAGAAAATTTTATTAGTTTTACTGTTGTTTTCTTCACAAGAGTTATCGAAAAACGTCGTATGACACACGTGAGTAATTAATGATTACCGTTCTTGGCTCTCTTAAGACCCTCGCCACGGCTCGGGTCTAAATACCGCCTCGACGGTAATCACTAACATTACACACTTATATCATAATGTACTATTATTGTATTTTTTTTGGTTGAAACATTAAAAAGTAAATCTACATAATGTACCCTGTATGTAATAAGACAGCTACGCATGGAGACGCGTAATGTTGCCATGGAAACGGTTTCACTGCCAAAAATACCAGCACTACATGAATAAGAGAGGACTAGCAAAGAGATTTTTTGAGATTATTTTGCTTTTTAGTTTTTCGGATAATCGATCCTAAATTACTAATTTATGTACATAAACGAACTAAAAAAAGCCTTATTTTTATTTGATCATGATTTTTGGTTGTAAATTCAATTATTTACACTATCTTAATGAATAGCTGTTGGTAAGCACGGAGCGCGCTATGTAGCTGCTTACGGTGGAGGAAAGTTCTATCTCATTATTCGTTAGGTTAGGTCAGCTTTAGGCGCTTTAAAAGAGGCATAGTGTTAACATAAAATATCACTATATTTTCTGTCTTTGAAAAATATTCATATTTGTATGAAAATATAATATGTTGTTTATAAGAATTTATGATTTTCATTGGCATTATGTTTATATGTGAACTACCGGTTTCGCCCACTTGAAAGTAGGTTTTTCCATACAATTTTCAACCTCATTTTATCCCCTTAGGGGGTGAAATTTAGAAAATTCTTACTTAGAGCTCGCCTACGACATAAAATGATACCTTGTGCAAAATTTCACGCTCTTAGTCTTAGTAGTTTCGAGTGTGCGTTGATATTACAGTTAGTCAGTTTCTCTTTATATATATATAGATTGGAAGGCAGCTTTAAGAATGAGAAACGTGTGTGAAAAAGAGAAACTAATAAGAAAGAAGATGAGAGAAAGGCATTATTCATTACGAGACGCCTACGATTTTGCCATACACATGTGCCCAAAAATTATTAAGTATTATACGTTGGTAACATTGCATGACTATGCTTTCCCTACTCCTAAATTCTACATTCATATTAGAAATTTCCTGACCCAAGTCAAACAGACATTCAATTTCAATTCAACATACGGGAATGCGGGAGTTCATCATCATCATCATCATTTCATCTGAAAAACGTCCACTTTTGGACATATGCCTCCCCCAAGTGTCACTATAACGACCGGTCCTGTGCGTCTTGCATCCATCGGGTCTCGTATTCATCGGATTCCCACTACCCTCACCAGGTCATCAGTCCACCTTGGGGGAGGCCTTCCAATGAGTAGTTACGCCTGAATAATTGCAGGGTGTTTTATTGTTTTAGTTTAATTTAAAGATTATGTCTATGTATGACATAGCGGTACTGCTAGTTCACGCAGCTAAGAAAATGCATCCAGTTCTATGCCGTTTCCCTCACCTGACCGCTATCGGTCATGCAGTCAACCATACATTTTATTGGTGTCATGACTTGGCTACTGTGTATGTTGTGATGTCTCATTGAGAAGCTGATTGAATGTAGATTATATTCTTTGAATTTTGTTTTCGCCTAGTGCCATAGTAAAATTTTAAGATACAATCATTGTGTTGAGTTCAACTTCATAGATTTTTTTAAAGATAATTTAAATCATTAGTAATAGCATTTATAATATATTCAGTTTTATAGAACGATGTTTATTGCCGTAAAATTTGTTACAGAAAGTTTTTCTGGCAATATCAGCGTATTGCCTCTCTTGTAGAAAATAAGTTCTAACCAGTTTAACTGTTCAACTTTAACCCACGCATATACTTAGAAACTGTTGCAAAACAATAGTCCAAATAAAAAAAATATGAATTCGCAGCTCCACATTCAAACGCAGACATAACGCAAATCGGTCGTTGGTCCAGCTCAACCGTTGTCATCGAACTCATTTAACCTCCTTACAGTTTCTGATATCCTAGTATCTAGAGCCAGTTTACTAGTAAAATAGGGTAATAACAAAGTAACGTGCAGTAGCGACGGACAGCGACTGCGTACTGACGCTCCATTCGCCACGAAGTAAACAAGGTGTTGTTTGTAAACTCCGCATGGTACCTAGCGCACGTGGTCTGTTCCATAATGCGCCTGCGTGATAATGTAAAGGTTGCTCAAATAAGAAGAACGATACTAGGATTCCATATATAAGATAGCCAACTTCGGTGTTTATAACTTTTCTCTGTCACAGTTTTAATTTGTGGCCTATTTATGACCTCAAACCTCAATAGATATAAAGATGCTTAAAAATGACATCAACAATTCTATGCTTTTGTTGTTGGTCAAATGTTCAGGACGTACCACGTTTATCTGTAATAATTATAAATTACCAATATTTTAAATTTCTTAATTAAAAATGAAACATAACCACTTAAGGCAGACGAATGCATACGCTTATTTCGACATTATTACTTGCAGCCTCTGTGGCCTAATGGATAAGGCATCGGCCTCCTAAGCCGGGGATTGTGGGTTCGAGTCCCACCAGGGGTAAAAATGTTTTTTTCGTTTTTCTTCCCTTTTACACAACTCCGCGGCAATACAAATTAAGGTTATATTTTTCACATTGTTCTGTGTATGTTTTATATGTGATATATTCTAATCGAAGCATCTGAAAGACTGGATGGTTTTAAATCTAACTAACAAACCCCATGCTATGACAAAGTTTAGTTTTTTTTTATAAAACCATAATTGTGGCCGTAATATATCCTCACTGCAGAGAGAGATAAAAAATAAATCGTACCATATCGTCGTATCATATCGTGATATGATCACATAATCGTACTATATCGTGACATGTCCCTGAATTGGTCTTTCAAAAACAAAAAAAAAAATATTAATTGAAATTTGAATAATAAATTCTATATTTTTTAAAAGTTTGCTTTAAGGAGCTTTGTCACAATATTGACTATGTCGCTCCATCATAGCCAAATTTCGAATTTTAAGTTATTTTAAATGATTGTAATATATTTTAAATAGAACTCATGCCTCTTCTGACGTAGGCTTAGCTAAGACACTGTTGGAAATACCGATTTCAAACATATTTAGAGAAGAAGCGTTCGCCCTGCTCATACATTACCAGAATATGATGTACGTCTTCGAAAAACCCGCATTTTTGCAGTTAGGTGAAGACGTGATATTATTTCTTCTTGTTCCTGCCCATATCCCATATTACTCGGGGTTGGCGCAACACGTTTTTTTTCTAAAAGAAGATGTTAAATTTATTTAAAAAAAAAAAAAATATTATATAGAAAATTTGACACAAGGTTTTATATTATTTATAAGTCTTCTTCAGCTCTGTCGTTCCAGCACTGCCGAACATTAATACCACATGCGACACATCATCCCATGTTCTCTTTTGCAACATCCAGAATCGTGACATTGAGCACCATGAGACGTAACCAAATTTGTAAACTTCTTTACAAATGTTTTCTTTAAAAAGTAAAGGAATGAGCGGCTACATAATAGAAGATAAAATATTCAATAATGTACGTATGGTACAAAGTAAAGTCTCAATAAATAATATTCATAAACAGCTAAGTTATTAGCGTTTGTTTATATCCCAAAATATCTCCCAAGATATGGAAATATTGTACGGACTATTGATTATGAATGAAAGACAACGGAAAAATACTGCGCGTAGTAGTATTTTTAGTAGCAATTGTTATGAATAACTGATTCAATTATGAATTTACCAATTATGACCAATTTTCGTAGACAATTTTGGGATTTTTCCTGCTTTTTTCCTTTTAAGTTGCCAACCATTTATTTAATTTTTGAAATCTGTAATGTGAATATATTTTTTTACAAGCTTCTGCCAGCGGTTTCGTCTACGTACATTCACGTACGCAAAGTCGAAGTCGCAGCCAGATAAAATGTTGCTGAGTGACTTTTAACTTTCCCATGAGGCCTATTGTGAGGGACCACGTTTCAGAGCCATGTCATCACTGGCAACATTGGTCATAACCTTTCGTCTTGAGACACTTGTATATTGGATGAGAAGATACCACGCAGCTTCCCAAACGCTGCCCAGCCGAGTCGGATTCGACGGTTGACCTCTTTATCGATATTAGATCTATTTACTAAATAGAAATACTCTCTTGTGGAATCGGAAGTGCCGTACTATCTGCCTAACCGAGTCGGAGTCGTCATCGTCGATTGACCTCTTTCTCGAAGTAAGATCTACCCAACTGAACATTTTGTATTTATGTTCTCCTGGTGTCTAACTCTGTCTAAATAACGATCGGAACCTAGAAACATGACTACAACGAATGCAGTTTGGCTTTTCCGCTATACTGGTATTTAAAGCTAACGACATTGATCTGCCTTGACGCTATAAAAAAAATCTGAACGTCTTTCAATATTTTATGAAGAAAAAATACTAATTGATAGTTACAAAAAATGCTAGTAGGTGATCTAAATATTTAGAAAAAAATCTGGTGTTTAGCATCATTATAATATTTTTCAGTTGAATCTAATATGTCAAGTTGGTCAAGAAGTCTAATGGCCAGATTTAAGTTCTGGTACTCGATAGAGAGAGAGGGTTCTAATTCCACACATAACACATCGTAGAAATCTTAGCCAACTGCTGTTACTGTTGATTAACTTCAATAACTTAATCAAGGCTTACCAGTATTTTATTGTATTATATCTTAAACTTTGCCCATTCAGTCTGTAGGGGTTGCAGATTCTTTTTTTATCTATTATTACACCTCTGCGCGTCAATACAATTAGGGTGTAAATGTATCGAGGTTACATTTCATTTGTCTTATGCTGCTATTTTTTTTAAATAATTGTTTTATATTACGACGAACAGCAAGTATTCATCCATACGTTGTTGAAACCTCTACGGTCCGAACCAAACGTTTCGCCTCATCGTTTATACCGTGTACATCGAGGGACTGGAACAGCTTGCCTGCTGCGGTCTTTCCGTCCGATTATAATTTAGGTTTCTTCAAGGCTAGAGTGAATAGACTCTTAATAAACTAGTGCGCCCCACATTCAGCGATTGCATCACTACATAGCATCAGGTGGGAACGCAGCCATTCACTAGTTTCTAACAATTAAAATAAAAATGGTATGACGCTGAACTGGTCACAGTATGTATACGATATATTTTCTGCGATTAATTTTATAGAAGCCGGGAAACTCGTAGTACACTAAGGTACTATGTACGGCGTATTGAAACTTTTACTTTCATTCTAGTTTCAAGGGGATCATTCAACCTCCTGAAAGCTTCTGCTGTCCTAGTACCAGAGTGACTTTACAGGAAAAATATGGTAGTGACGATCAAACGTGTGCCTGCGTTGGAGAGCAAGAGCGTACTGAGGACACGAAGTAAACAACAAGGTGATGTTTACAAACTCTGCGCGTCCACGTGGTAACCTGCGCGCGCATTGTTGTTGCATTGTGTAAAAATGCGATGCTAGATAATTAGTGTCATGGTTTATGGTGCCCTATTTTTAAAAATATGTGTTTTCTAGACGCAACAGTTTAATTAAATGATGTCCAAAAGAAAGTTCAGCATAGTAGCGATCACCGGACACAGTAACAACATTACCTGCGTTGTGAACTCTTTAAATAACTCTTTAAAATAAAATTGCAATATTATTTACTTTAATTACTTAGTTGGTCGAAGTGGATTAAGCAGCTTAGCGTGAGTCAACAAAAGATGGTTCTTATGAGGCGACCGCCTGCCACTCCTTCTTGCCCCGGATCATAACCTGTACCAAGTCCCGGCGCGAGAGATCGTTGCCACCGATCGCCCCCACGAGGATATGGTGGAGTATAAGGTAGAAGTGTGCCCCTCTTGGACAGCCGGTCCACACAATGGAGACACCCGGGCGTTTCTTCCGCACGAATCCGGTGCAGGTCCCTCTCGAACTTACCATGTCCGGTGAGAACCGGCGTTATACGGAAGGTGAGGACGCCGTGTTGTCTTTCCAGCCACTCCTCAAAGAGGTATTAAAATCTCTTGTGTTTCCTCTGTCATCACTTAACAAGATTAACCATTACGGGTGCATGTTTATAGAAATTGCGGTCCGGACTAAGCGATTCGCTTCGTGGTTTATGCCGCGTACATCGAGGGACTGGAACAATTTGCCTGCTGCGGTCTTCCCGTCCCACTATAATTTAGGTGCCTTCAAGGCTAGAGTGAAGCTCTTAATAAACTAGTGCGCCTTACCATCAATGATTGCATCACTGCTTACCATCAGGTGGGATTGCAGTCAAGCACTGGTTTATATCAAATAAAAATAAAAATAAATTGCAGGGTAATAACTTACAAAACCTTACAATAATACTAAAACTTCAAACAGTTTCTCTGTGTGTGTGTAGTTGAGTTTCAATAGATACACTGATATCATTGTACAGAATTTAATATTATTTATATTTTATATATCGAATAATTGTTTGTTCAAAAAAAGCCCAAAATACATAAGATAATTTATTTATTTATTTATTTATTTATTAAATACACTATCTTTACAGGCTGAACCTAATTCAATAATGGTTACCACATAAAAAATAAAAAAATTATTAAAAAAGTACTACTCTTAGCCTAACTCTTAAAAATCTAAAACACTACTAACTTCTATTACAATTTAGACTACTAACTATAAAAAAAAAAAAAACTTAACGTAACCTATATGTAAATAGAATATAAAATCAGACTTAACTAATATTTAAATAAAACTAACAAAATTTAATAAAACTCTTGCGATTTCACTCTCATGGCTCGAAAATAAGGTCTGTATAATCTATGACTCCAATATTTACTAAATATCAAATGCTTGCCAAAAGTAAGCAATTCAGAAAAATGAAATATTAAATCATATTCGTTCATTGTCCCGCAAAATCCTCCTTTCCTTTATACTAATCTCTAATATCTGTTTTGTACATACAAGATCTTTCATTAAGTGCTTTTATCTTTAAGTTTAAATAAATCTAAATCACGAGATGCAAAAAGTTTAACTCTCGTGTTACACACATAATTTTTCACTTCAGCAGCGAGAACACATATTACTTGGGAAATAAAATAATTAACAGTAATAGAATTAATAATGATTTCAATTAAAATAAATACTATCTCTGTCGCTAGTTTTGTTCATATTTTACAATTATTTTAACATTCTTAATCTTATTTGCCACTATTTTATTTCCGCTGTTTTTTAAAGCACGTTCTAAAACAGTCGATGTTGAAACTAGAAATAATTATTTAAAGGTTAAAAGCCATTTTTATCTGCTGCTATAAGTACTCAGGTACTCTTATTTTTGTTCAAATACAACAATAAATTTAAAATTCAATAATTTATTTATAAAAAGAAAACAATTTTATATTTTACATATATTTTCTATTTATTACGCATTTCCGAACGTGTTTTTCTTTGTGGTGGAATTTCAAAATCGGAATGAACTTCGAAATGGCATGTTTCTCACTCGCTTTTTTATAAGGGCGAGAAAGAGACAGAGTGCAGTGCAGTTCGAATGTTTCGAATTGTATGGCTAAAAAAATATATTTTAAAGTTACTAAATCGAGTTTTGCTCACTGTTTTCAAGCAGCAAAACCTACTTGTTTGAGCAGCTGTGGTGAAAAAAATTTTACGATAACATTCTCGTGGACGAAGTCGCTGGCAAAACTAAAACTTCGCAGTTTCAAGGACAATAGAATTGCAATGAATCTTCAATATCTTTGTACTCAGTGGTTATAGCGCGAATACTTGGTAGTTTCAAAACCATATTTCTTAAAGCCTCTTAGTGTTTCATGCATGCCTAGTACTTCAAATATTGTGCGGTCGGGAGGAATCAATATTGTTCCCCAAGCACATGGCTCGTGGCGCGCCTCAGCGGTTTCCAAGGCAAAGTTACAATTAGCGTGAAATTTGCTGTATTCCACTTAGTGTTGATTTTTCAATAGTCAAATAACTTTTTCTGAATTTCATTACTCATACCTAGTATAAAACAAAGTCGCTTCCCGCTGTCTGTCCCTATATTAGCGTAGATCTTTAAAACTACGTAACGGATTTATAAGCGTTTTTTTTTTAAATAAATAGAGTGATTCAAGAGAAAGGTTTATAGTATACGTAATACATGTATAATATAGTAGAGAAACATTGTTAATTTTTGATGGTTTCTAATGTGATGTCGTAAATAAACACATTTTTTGCGATTACGTCGCAAACGCTAGCTGAACCCTACGAGATAGATCAAAAAAATATACTACAGTATTGTACACTTTAAAAAAGTCTACATAAAAGTCCGTTAAGGTATATGTCTATCTCTTCGGGATAACCCGCAATAACCATTTTTTATCCTTTACTTTTTACGTAAAATAATGGCTTTTTTACGAAGCGATTTTAACCAATACAGCATTAATCTTTATCCAATTAAATATCTTAAACCATTGTGCATAAAGATCAATATGGTCCTTTACAGCACACAATTTAAATGAATATTTTTGCAGATATTACAGATTTAAAATGCAGGGACATAGGTGTCAGCATTACACCCGTGCGTATCCGGGGCGGGTCGCTAGTATAGTTATAACCTAGGGATCTTTAAGTCAAGAGTGAATAGGTTATTTATAAGCAAGCGTGCTCCATCGTCGGCCACATCATCGCTTACCATCAGGTGCGATAGATGTCAAACGCGAGCTCTATCAATAATAATAAAAATATATGTAAAGTAGTTTAAATTAAACAAAAAAAAACATTGCACAATACTTGGAGGTTTTAATGAAAGCTACTTACGTATCGTGACGTTGTTCCTTATTTGTTTAAAGTGCAATATCATCCAATAACTTCTCGCGCTCCTCGTGTCAGACTTTTACTGACTAAAACCACACCTATGTCCTTCAATTACCCTATGCGTTCTAAGACTACGGGTTTCCTTTTCAGGAATTCCCTGCCGTCCTAGCTAGCAGGCATTGGCTCTGCTGGGGCCGCGCTGTTGGCGTTGTTGGTCCTAGTTGTCATTCGCAGATCTTTGACAGTCGTTACAGGTAGTCAGACGCCAGAAAGTCTGACCATCAGTCTATCCAAGAGGTATTGCGTTGCCCAGTAACGGGGTTGTGGAGGTTTCATAGGCAGTCACTCCATGTAAAATACAATAAATAATTCAGCCGCATCTGGCTAGGCTGGAAGCCGAGAAGCTAGTTGGGAAAAAGGCTAGGTAGATGTTGACCTCCGTAAGAGTAATACTAGTAGTACCTATTCAATAACGCTATTTATCAATCATAATTACAACCGTTCGCTTCTACTCTAACAGATAATAGTTTTTCTGACTTTCCTTCTCAAGTCGGATTTGGACTCCTTATTCAGTACTATATGGACGCGTTATTAATTGTTTACCCAAAAATTCAATAAATATGTCCATAATAATTGATCTAAAGCTCACTTTTAATTGCACGTATTGTAATGGGCTACTACAAAACCCTACACTGGGCGTGGCCCGACATGCACTAGCTGGTTATATTCTTTCTATTGATAAGTGTGCTACGAGACCGTCGTCGTAGCAGTAGTGATAAGTGCTACGCTGTAGCGGCTCATGGGAGTTATATGAAGTGCAACGTTCGTATTTTTTACGAGCACCAGAACAAAAAATACCAGAGTTGGTAATAACCTGTTGTGATTATTTTCAATAAAGGCGTAATAGACTTATATTAAAAACAGAAGCTCATACTTTGATATAGATAACCCAAGAACAATGGTTTAATGGGATTAAATAGTGAGATAAAAAACACAAAATCGCAAAAAGAATGAAAAAAATATAGCACATGAGGGAATCGAACCCCCGACCCTCGCGTTATTAGCACGATGCTCTAACCACTTAGCTAATGTGCTTGTGTTTTACATGACGAAAATACCGGTTATATTTCATCAATGCTGCCTCCCTCTGTTCAGGCACCCTTTGGAGGAGGGTGATAGATAGATTACATTTTATCTAAGAGTGAGTGTAATCAATCTATGTTTGTGAACTTGCTGCGAACCATTACGTCATATTCACAACAATATTCGACAGGTGAGAGGCCAAGAAGGATAAATATAATATTCTACCGAATTCTTTGGAAATGTTGCGAGTAAAAAGCTAAGTAGCGCGAACTATCTTTGTTTTAGAAAGTGTGAGACTTTCAATAACAGTAAAAGACAATACTTTCACCGTTTAGATTGCTTTGACCACAAAATCTTATCGTACGACCCATTTCCTTTACTTCATCTTATTCTCAACTTACGCAAGTTGCACATTTACTGTTCTTTATTGCATAATCATAAATTCCATTTCTTCTTTTACTTTTTCGTTATCCAGTTGGTCGACCGATTTAAAGGAATTAATGTTCAAGAAGAATATCTGAGGGCAACTGTTTAAAATTCTGTTCTGTTCTGATTGTTATTAAAATTAACTAATAAAGGTAATAAAAACTTTAATAAACTTTTTTTTGCCTTGGAAAACGCTGAGGCGGGCCGTGTGCCATGTGCTTGAGGAACAGTATGATCCTTTCAGACCACAAAATGTTTAAAGTACTAGGCATTCAAGTAACAGCAAGAGGCTCAAAGAAATGTAGTTTTAAGCATTCGTGCCATAAACACTGAGTACGAGGATATTGTCTACTCTTATTGCAATTCTATCGTCCGTGCGACTGCGAAGATTTTATTTAAAGTACTAGGCATTCATGTAACACTAAGAGGCTTTAAGAAATGTGGTTTTGAAACTTCCAAATATTCGCGCCATAAACACCGAGTACTAAGTCTGTTGAAGATTCTTATTACGATATCGTCAGTGCAACTGAGAAGATTTGAAGTACCAGGCATTCATGTAACACTAAGAGGCTTTAAGAAATGTGGTTTTGAAACTTCCAAGTATTCGCGCCATAAACACCGAGTACTAGTCTATTGAAAATTCTTATTACAATTCTATCGTCAGTGCAACTGAGAAGATTTGAAGTACCAGGCATTCATGTAACACTAAGAGGCTTTAAGGAATGTGGTTTTGAAACTTCCAAATATTCGCGCCAGAAACACCGAGTACTAGGATATTGAAGATTCTTATTGCAATTCTATCGTCCTTTTTATTGAAGTTTTTATTTTGTCAGAGTTCTTCGTCCAAGAGAATATTATTATAAAAACTGTAACACTCCTTAAACTGTATTTTGAGGATGGTTTTGAAACTCTAATAATGACACATTCAATATATTAGTATTAAAAAACCTTTCAAACAAATAGAAAAATTTCGATGATATCTCATATTTAAAACTTTAGGTGTGTTCAATTCCACAATACAACAACCCACTAGTTGTAAGAAGTAATTTGCTGGATTCGACGTCGTATGAAAGCATTGACTACTTTTTCGCTTTTATGCTTTGGACAAAAAAAACACACCTACTATTCCCGAAAAATCTACATTAAAGCGAGCACGACCGCGAGCAAAAACCAGAAAAAAAAAACAGTATTTACAAAATAGAATAGAAAAACTAAAACATCCAAAAACGAACGAGTATTCTATAAATAAGTAATACATATAGGTGCAACACACTTAAATATTGGACTCCTGAATTATTGAAATTCTGATTAGAATCTAGTCCACGTTGACCACAAAGCGGTCAACATTTAAGCTGTTTTTTTAACTTTGTCCATGGGATAGGAATCAATCCTATAAGTTTGACCATACCTAAACTGACAAATATCCTTCTATGAATAAAATATAACTGACTTAGGACAACCAGCCTATCATAGCAATAACTAACCAGGTTAATCTCACAACATTGCATATAAGTCCGTTTTTACGGGACTGTCAAAAATTATTTATAACTAAACTCTTTTTCAGAGAGTTATTAGACTGACATCGACTTTCAGGACGCGAGAGGATATATCTAACTCGGCGTGATGAAACCATAGCGTGCTTTTAAATCGATGCGGGCCATCTGTCGAGGATAACATAATAATAATATAATATATTCACATAACTATTACAAAACGCCGTTTAGTCCCAAGCTAAGCAGAGCTTGTGTTATGATGGTACTATTTTCTTGCGCTGACTGAATTCAGTTGTATAAAACAACGAAAACAAAATTAGGTGGACAAATTTTACACGTAATTGAGAAACATTAAAATCAGTACCTAAATAATATTATTTTATTTCTGAAAATATAGTTAGTAAATCATGCAAAAGAATTTGCTCAAAAAATAACAGCTGCCAAAATAAACAATCCTACGTGGATCACTGCGTAATGCGCCAGCGTGAAGTGCAACATAAATTTAGTCATTCTGTCCTGTCACCCGTCATGTTATCACTAACGCTTTTTTTTTAAATGATGACACAGGGCGTAAATAGGGAAACCATTTGCTAAAATATCGTGTTTGCTGAAATGTTAAAGAAGTTCGAGTCCTACATGTGCCAAAACCGATTTTGATATTTCAATTTTATTTAAATCGGAGCCGGTGACTTTTCTACTAATACATAGTCTGCGAGTCTGCTGATTCATCCATAATTTATTAAAGTTGTCAAAAAATAAAAGTCCCGTTTTGCCATCTGTCAAAACGAATACCCAAAAAGAATACTCGCAATATTTTCCATCATATTATTTAACGTGCAAAAAAGTATGTTTTTTTTTTAAACACTGAAATTAATTATTGTTTCTTTCAATTTCGTTCCAAGTCACATTGTAGGGTATTTTTCAAATGTCAAAACAGGCCTTTTATTTGTTAACGAGTTTAATAATAAAATTTAGAGCTACTGTGCCTGGAAACCAGCTATCGTTGATTTCAAAGCTTTGTGGAGTTGTTGATTTTATTTGACGAACAATATTACTCTTTTCTTCGCATCATGAGAGAAGTGGTGGAAGTGCGTTTTACACTATTCCATACATTTTTTAATTTCTGTTCATAAAATCTTTACTAAAATAAGAGGTATTTATTTAAGAGCAATACCTTATTTAAAAAAAATAAAATATCCAAATCAGTTCAGTCATTCTCAAGTTTTGTGCTTAGACAAATAATATAGAAGATATCGTTGATAGGCAGAAGATAGAAAGGGAATCTAAATCCCTGCTAAACTATAAATCCGAAACTTTTTCTGTCTGTTACATCTTCAGGCCTTGATGGTTGAAAGGGTTCGGGTAAAAATTGGTGCACGCGTAGACAATGTCTTGGAAAACAGAACATATTTTTTTTATCCCAGGAATAATGTTGTTCCCTTCGGATATTTTTTTTTAATTTCGTTCGGGTGACAGCTGATAAGCTTTGGCTCCACCGTAAAGAAAACCCAGTTTCTAAGTGTAAAACTGTGGACCAACCAAAAAGCCAGCAGTTGGCTCCCAGCTTCATACTGCAAAATGCATAGAACTGGTATTGATAGGTACAGGACGTCTGCAAGTGGGACAGTGATGAAACATATGATTTTATCTTCGTTTAACACCGGATGTTAAATTAAACATATGATTTTATCTTCGTTTAACATCCGGACATTTACTGAAATCTATGTTAGCCTGGTTTATTGGTTTGCCAGATATAACAATATATATAGATTTCATAATTCGCGAAAATCCAGCAAATGCCTAATAGTACTTTTTACACCTACAATGACTACTGAAACTATCAAATAGCTGAAAAAGAGGCATCGAGGCTTACTTAGAGTAGGAAAAAATGTGTGCGAAGCAAAATATTTTCTATAAAGGTTGGAGAAGTCAAGAAAAGGTAGTTATAGAGACTGAGCACCATTAAGAAATAAGTCCCTCTAATTTACTGTGACCAGAAAAAAAAACCCAGCGAGCGGTCTCTACGGCGACGCTAAATGTACATTTGAAATGAAACAAATGTAGTTTATGATACTGTCAAATAAAGAAGGTTATTAAAACATGAGTGATTTTATAAACTGAGCCGCAGAAATCTATATTAGTATCACACGAATGTTTTTATAACTAACTAGCTTTTGCCCGCGGCTTCGCTCCCGTCAACTGAATACTCTAGCCTACTCTACCCTACTCTATTCGATTTTTTCTCGCCGTAAAAACCATCCTTAAACTTCAACGAACATTTAAAAAAAAGAATTGGCCAAATTGGTCCAGGCGTTGTTGAGTTGGCGCTTACCAACACATTTTGCGATTCATTTTTATATTATAGATTATGTACAGCTCATACACTACTTAACCTAATGGCATCGAAAACATAAGTTATAATATCATAAAGTTGGTGCCCAAATTAGAACTAGTCCTTCAGCCTTTTGCCCTTTGCGTTTTAGGATTACGAGTTGCCTTTGAATGCAGCAACTGAAGGAATACAGGCGGGTTGTAAAGAGTAAAAGTCTGACACTCGTTCTTGGTTCCCCTAGAGCGGGAGGAGTCAATTAATAATTTTCCACAAAAAGGGTCTTTGATGTTTGTTTGACGTGATGTTTTATACCAACGTTTTTTACTAAGCTTTTTCAGTAGTGAATTGCGCCCGATTTTGACAAATACCTTGCTAAGATCAGTATTAATTTTAGTATCACTAATGTTACTTGTCAAATAGGTAGATTTAAACTTTAGTAAATTAGAATACTTTGAAAACCATACATTCAACCATATATTGAGTTTCGGAAATGATGCGTTTATTTCATGAAAACCAAGAGTTTCTATTGTCATCATGTTTAATTATTATATACAATTAAATTGGTTTCCACGCTATTGGATTGAACTTGTCCAGTATAAGGTATTTTTTAAATTTATTACCAGCACAGAGTACAGTTATTAACGAATAAGACATGACCCAATTGACATGAAATGGTCTAAAATATTTATTATAAATCAACTCTAGTGAATTATGGACCCCTAGTACCGAATGTAGTATTTTTCCTTGCGTAGTATTTTCTCAGAAAACGTTACACAATTGTAAGAAAACGCCGTGTTTGACCCAGTTTTATTTTTTACACTGATAATTTTGACACATCGAAAACAAACTAAGCGCCTCGGAAAACGCGTAGATTTTTCGATTTTGAACTTATCTACGTAAAGACGAGTATTGTGTAATTTACACCACTTTGATATAAATTTAGCTCCAAAAATGCTTTATAGAGTCCTGGTAGTTGTTATAGTATTTTTCTTTATCATAGTATTTCTCACGCAAGCGCAATACGTGGTGGCATTCCCTCACGTGGATGGAATACCTCGTGGCGAGTCAAATAATACATGGCGAGGAAAATCTGACTTAGTACTTCTTATTTATTAACGTTGCACTACATTATGTCGTAGGTCCTTTCAAAACCTTGTAAACTCATAAACAAGACACTCAAACCCTGATCAACTAACTATCACTAGGCCATACATTAATTTGTTCCATACGGGAAGCTGAGCAACCGTGCCGTTACTTCTCTGAATTATTAGAAAGATAATTACAATAATACGAGTATAAAGAAGTGACGGCAGAAGGACTGAACAACTGTTTAGAAGTTGGCTCATTACCTACATGAGAATGTGTGGGTAAAAGTTATTTTAATTGGTCAAAAGATTCTCATTGAACAGAATGATGTTAATAAATGCAGGAGGGAGTTGGGCTTACTGTAGCAAAACAACAACATTTAATAATTATAATAATTATTTAGTTTTTAAAAATGCTTTGCTTTCTTTGTACTAGGATACCAAAATAAGCACGAAAGCTACTATTAACCTTGTGGCGTATCATGACATCACTAAATTGATTGGAAAACAATAAAGTAATAATAATAATAATCTTTATTTGTTTAAAAATAAGTAAGTTCAGCTATTTATTCGTATTCATATCGTTTAATTTATCATCTCTATATTAGCTGCATAATTCAACTGTACTAGGGCCGTAAATATTGAAAGAGGTTGAACAATATTGAACGGGAGGTAATATTTTAAGAATACTCTGCGTCATTATGTTCATTCTCCTAAAAACAAAATCCTGATATTGTACACAAAATGTTAATAGGTTAAACGCTAATGCTGATTACATGATGGTTTGACCGAAAGTAACATTATTCGACCTCATTTCTAAAATTGATTAATATAATTATACTATCAACTTGCATGAAAAAAATAAATCAGGCATGCTAGTAACAGGCTAACAGGTATTACAGCAGGTGTTTTGATTTGTAAAATTGAATAACTATTTCATTAAGTTTTTTTCCAATTTAGCCCTTACTACTAGGTAATAGAATTTATAGTTAATAAACCTGACATAACCACGGTTTTGTATGTGATAACTTATTATGTAGTCTTCAATATTGTAGTGCAACATGTGATTTACTAATAACATTAGGAAATATTCTTGTCTAAATAGTTAAACAGGATTTTTCTGCTTCAATTTCAAAGCTTGAGAACGCCTAAAGTACTAACAGTATTTATAAACAAAAAATAAAAGTCAATGACTACGATCCTTAAAAAAATAGTTATTGAAAAAGATTTGCAACTTTTTAAAGAAATTACGCGTAAGTACGAGTAAAATGTTTTTTTCCACTGATTTAACTTTCTTTTATCACTATAATAATAGCTTTTTTTATTAGAGAAACATTTCCTTTGAAACATACCATTTAAAATTCGAATTAAAAAAGTTTTCTAGCACGTGCATAAGGAAGAGTGAACGCTCTGGTTAGCCAACACCGAACGGGGTGCTACGACAGAAAACCTCCACGAGTGCCCGCGGGCTGTAGTTCCCTTGCGGATACGTCCGAGGTGAAGGCCAGTCTGCGGGCCGTTGCACCCTGGGAGGCGGCTTATGACTCCCCTTGGGTACTTCGGCCTAAGGGGTCTCGATGTCCACCTGCGAATATTCTGTCCGAAGGAACGCTTCAACGCGTGTCCCTGTGCTATAGCAGAGGGCACAGTGGCGAAGTAAGAGCGGGCTCAGTGGGCACTCACCCTGCTACCGGGCAGGCAGGAGGAAAACTTGCTCCTCCTTCTGCCACCATTAGACTCGTAGCCCCAGAGATTGTCCAAGGTCATGTTTCTGACTTTTGATGGGGGTCGAGGGTCTTGGCTTAACCGCCCGGGCCGCGAGGAAGACAACCCCTATAAAAAATTACCCCAAACCTCCAAGCGGCGGCGCACCGTGTGTGAGGTTGTTAGCTTGACTAATGGGTAGTTTACTTAGTCTCTAGTGCGAACCATAGTACTTGAGCCAATAAAATATGAAAAATACTGGTGAGAACAATAATGAACTAAAAATTTTTTTCAAACCCAATTGAGAGTGATGCGCGGTCGGAGTCCGACGCGGCATCCGGAAGGAGCTCGGAGGGCTCGGAGGTAGAGGAGGTGGTAGGTGACTCAGGTGGGGACTTATGCCCCTACCTGAAGCGCTCCAAATTCGGGGGACGGATCGTCCTCCGATGCAGAGATGGGCTCGGCTCAAAAAATCCCCACCAATGGGCAGGGTGCGGGTCGGGCGCGAGGCAAGGGGAGAGGGCTCACCGCTCAAGAGTCCGCTCAGCGAGCTGATAGGCTCGCCGCAGAGGGGCATCACCCTGGAGCGGCCAGGGCTGGGATGGACCTCTCGGGGCCGTCCGGCAGGTGAGCCAGACACCGCCATCGACGAGGCACTCGACAGGCTTGAGTTGGTCCTGGCATCCGCTTTGAATGGCGTGGCCAAAAAAAGGGAGAGGTCTTCCAAGGGGAGCGCTATCTCCCAGGCCAGGACCTCTCTCCAGGAGGTGGTGGACCCAATCCGCAGGGAGCTCACCAAACTTCGGGCCGACAATGCTCGGCTACGAAAGGTCTCGGTCCAGCAAGAGTTGACAAAGGGTGACTCTTGCGGACAGGCAGGGAGACGCAAGCAGGGGCAATGGCCAAGTCAGCCCAAGCCTCAGCCCGAGCAGGAGAACCAGTTGCTGGTGCTAGTACGGTAGGAGCTGGCTCCCTTCCGGCAACAGCAGCAGCAACAGCAGGAGCAGTTCCAGCAAAGGATGCAGCAGCAGCTCTTCGTGCTGGAGGGCATCGTGCTGCGTCCTCCGCTTGCAGCCTCTGGCCAGAGAAAAGTGGCATCTTATGCTGCCGCTGCGGCCACGGCGGGCCCATTGGGACAAACCAGACGCGGCGCCGTGGTGTCGGAGCCTGCGAGGCCGGCCAAGCAGCAGCGGCAGCAGAAGGGCAGGACGGCGCTAATACTAAACTATTTGACTAATAAATTACCACTTATTCTAATCCGAGGAGCTGAAAGGTTATAGGTAATAAAAAGGGCTATACTCGGGAGTTTGTTTGCATAGTCGAATTAGGAATGAAGATGTCCGCAAGAGAACAAAAATTGCTGACATAGCCCGACGAATCGCCCAACTAAGGGCAGTAGCAAGGGCATATTGCTCGCAGAACAGACAGTTGATGGGGCTGAAAGGTTCTGGAGTGGAGACCACGTACCGAAAAGGGTTGGGCACGCCTTAATTATGGCGATAAGTCCCCTCCAGGAGTGGCTGGAAAGACCTCACGGCGTCCTTACTTACCGCATGACGCAGGTCCTCACCGGACATGGTAAGTTTGGGAAGTTCCTGTACCGGATCCGTGCAGAAGAGACGCCCGGGTGCCACCATTGTGTGGACCGCCCGGAGGACACGGTGGAGCACACGGTAGAGGTGTGCCCCGCTTGGGCAGAGCACCGTCGTGTCCTCGTGAGGGCGATCGGCGGCAGCGATCTCTCGCGCCGGGCCTTGGTACAGGCCATGGTCCGGAGCGAGGAGGAGTGGCAGGCGGTCGCCTCCTTCTGCGAAGCAGTAATGCTAGCAAAGGAGGCGGCCGATCGCGTGAGGCAACGGCAACGGTCCTTACGCCCCAACCGCCGCCGGGATTCCGATCCCGATTTCCGGCCACCGTAGGCGCGGGCTTGCGGACGGCGAGCAATGGGTGGCTCGCCGTCCGATCGTCCGGTAACCGTCCGGACCGAGCCCAAGTCGTCGACGGCGCGTAGTGTTCCACGCGCGCCTCAAGGAGATGTCAGCAACCGTAGGGGCCCAACAGGGTCGAAGCCTACTGGGGCCATGGGTGATGCGAAAGAGATCCCCGGGGCCCTGGAAAACAAATGGCAAAGAAGGAACAGGAGTGGGTTTTTAGTCAGTAAAAGTCTGACACTATCTCCCGCTCCGCCCAAGAGCGGGGGATGTCATGAGATGATTGTCCCACCCGAAAAAAAAAAAAAAAAAAAAACGTACCGAAAAGGGCAGCGTTTGCAGGCCTCCCACAATGTGGACCGAGAACCTGGTCTAAAATATAAAACAAAATCAACGTTCATCATTAAATTTTTTTCTTACTTTGTTTTCTTGAATTATCATTTCATTTTCGATGAATGTTAGACGCGTCCTCTTATAAGAATTAAAAACAAAACATAAAGAAAATAAGTTCCACGTTAGTTATTGATTGAACACTTCAAAACTTCGCCATTGGTAGTGTGAAAGAGAAACCCGGGGCCCTGGGACTTTAGTCAGTGAAAGTCTGACACTATCTTTCGCACCGCCCATGAGCGGGATTTGACATTAGATGATTTTCCCAATTAAAAAAAAACCGGTCATTATGGCGAAGCTTAAGAGTACCTGTGATCAGCACGCCTTATGGCTGAATTCGTGATAATGATCGAAACCTAATTTCATTAGGAGACCACCACGTAGGTAAGCACCAACTGACTAAATTCTCTGGATTGATACTTGAGTCTCGTTAATACTAGGGACACAGGACGTAACAAAGCTGGAAACTTCGTTTTGTTTTCAAGCTATAACGTTAAGGACAGCACCATTTGGCGAAGAGTATAGAGTCAAAATTGCAATAGAAACTTGGATCCAAACTGCAACAGAAGTCTGTCAAGGCCCCCATACAGTGAATTTGCAGAAGTAACAAAAATTGTGATTTTGTATAATTTTTAAACAACAATAAAAGTTAATGAACAGTTTTATACTGTAGATCGAATTACTTAATGATTGCTATAACATTGCCTACTTCGTGTAGTATCGGGAGTTTTTTTTTCACGAAATTCCAAGTTGTTAATAATGTTAAATACAATGATTGCAACGTCATCTAGTCCCAAACTAAGCAGATCTGTGCTATGAGTACTAGACAACTGATAAACATACCTATTTCGAAATACATACATAAGTAGATAAATTACACATAGACACAGAATAAATCGTGCTCACGATATACACATTTGTTAGAAGACTTGCAGGAGACTTGGAGGGATCGGTTGTGGTTATTTCTGTTTTAAATATTTTTTTTTATCATATTTTGTCGGTTTTCTGTTATATTTGAAACAAAGTTCTTTTTTCAACAAGACATTGCTCTTAAAACATATTGTCAATGTTACTGTTAATATGAACTTTGAAGTGTTCCATCAAAAACTATCGTGTGAATTATTTCCTTTATTTTTCGTTTTTAATTCTTTTAAGAGTTTTATTTCATACACGATATCTTACTTAATTTCTAGAGTAAGGCAATATTTTAAGAATACTCTTCGTCATAATGTTTATTCTCCTAAAAACAAATTCGTGATATTATCCTCAAAACGTTAATAGGTTAAACGCTAATGCTGATTACATGATGATTTTACCGAAATTACATTCGATCTCATTTCTAAAATTGATAAATATATTTTTTTTAATTACATAAAAAATGAATCGGCAAGCCAGTACCAGGGTAGCAGGTATTACAGAAGGTATTTTGATTTGTAAAATTGAATAAACACTTCAGTAAGTTTTTTTCCAAATTAGCCCATACTACTAGGTGACAGAATTTATAGTTAATAAACCTTACATAAGCTACGTAGCTTTCAATATTGTTGTTCTAGAAAAATATATTAAGGGATAGGCTGCATCGTTAAGAAAATAGAATATAAGACAATTTCACCACTATTTCTAATTATATAAGCTTTTCCTCAAAAGTATATTAATCATTCAGAAATTGATAGGAAAAATGGACTAATTTGGTCGATGATCCTTTACAAATTATGCCTATTTACATTATATACAACGTTAGTAAAATCTGTCTAAATGAAAGAAATATATGTAGGGAGTAAGGAAAAAAACCTAAACAAATTTCTAAAATAACTAGCCAGAAACAATAGTGCGTGTGAACCGAAAATTATATTTTGTGATATTGCTATATTCCCATAATATTCATGCTCATATTATAAAAAAATCGTCATAGTAAACCAAAAAATAAACTAGATCTTCTTCTAATTACGTAAGTTTGGGCTTATAAACATGAAAAAGTCGATCAAAATTGTTTCCTTGTCGGCTAAGTTTTTTCCAATCCATAAAGGGTGTTTTTCGAAAAGATCTTAGTAAACAGCTTCTACGAGTAATAAGAGGAAACAGCCCGTGCATACTAACCGTGTATACTAATTGATTGATTAATTTTTTCATTCAGTACTTTTTCAAGGTATTTTTATACGAGTATATTTGTAGCAGGTAAGTTACCATGAATCTAAACCATCCAAACCGAAATACACATTCACGTGCCTAAGTATCTCACGGCTTCCTTACCTACCGCATGACGCAGGTCCTCACCGGACATGGTAAGTTTGGGAAGTTCCTGCACCGGATTTGTGCAGAAGAGACGCCCGGGTGCCACCATTGTGTGGACCGCCCGGAGGACACGGTGGAGCACACTGCAGAGGTGTGCCCCGCTTGGGCAGAGCAACGCTGTGTCCTCGTAGGGGCGATCGGCGGCAGCGATCTCTCGCGTCGTGCCTTGATACAGGCCATGGTCCGGAGCGAGGAGGAGTGGCAGGTGGTCGCTTCCTTCTGCGAAGCAGTAATGCTAGCAAAGAAGGCGGCCGATCGCGTGAGGTAACGGTCCTCACGTCCCAACCGCCGCCGTCACGTCCCTTGCGCATGACGCAGGTTCTCACCGAACACGGTAATTCGGTGAGAACCTGCGTCATGCGGAAGGTGAGGACGCCGTGAGGTCTATCCAACCACGCCTCAAAGAGGGGAGTTACCGCCTTAATTGTGGTTTGCTCATTACAAATTGTGTAACGCTTTCTTAGAAAATAATACGCAAGGAAAAATACTACATTCAGTACTAGGGGTAATTAATTTACTAGAGTAGATTTACTATAAATGTTCAATGCCATTTCATGTCAATTGGGTCATGCCTTATTCGTTAATAACAGTAGTTGTAAATGTTGTAATAAATTTAAAAACAACTGACAGCGTAAAAAATAACTTTAAATAAAAACTGAAAAGAAAAAAAACAAGTTCAATTCAGTAGCGTAGAAACCAATTTAATTGCATAAATTTATACGCATACAATAAAAAAAAAAAAAAATTCTAATACGGGAACATTGTCCGCATCAGTCGGGACCCATAATAAATGAAATGATTTTAGTCTGGATTACCTAAACCAAAAATTTTTATCACAGAAACTCTTCGTTTTCATAAAAAAGCATCATTTCCTGAATACAATAATTTTATATGATTAACATTAGTCATTACAACCCACCTGTATTCCTTCAGTTGTTGCGTTCCAAGGCTGTTGTAACCCTTTCGAGCAATCCTGCAGCCCTGGCTCTGGAATACGACTCGCCGTCGACTCTGGCCCGGTCCTTGTAAGATGGTGAGCTAGTCAAAGTTGATCCTAACCATAGCAGACTCGTAAACATTACGCAAGACACGTCCCAAATAACGGAGACTGGTCCCTGTTTTCTGCAAAGGAATCTGTCAGTTAGTCTCAGTCAGGACTTCTGAGTTAACGAAGCAAAAAGATACGGCAGTTTATGTCGCAAAAACGCGTATTTCGACACTCTCAAGGAAATAAATATTCATGGAGTACTTACCTTTGACGTAGAATCCTGAAATTTGGCATGAAGCAAGGTCTCATAGCACAAGTAGGATAAGAAAAAATCTGAAAACTGTAAATTTGTAGTTAAGTCACAAAAAAAAAAACTTTTTTGCGAATCTGAAAAATCTTCGTAACCTCAATTCGGGAATTGAACTGTTTTTATAGGTAAGTTTGTACGGAACCCTTGGTGCGCGAGTTCAACTCGCACTTGCCCGGAGATTTAATCTTTCGAAGTTTTAGATCAAATTTCTTATATATTATGGGCTCCTAGTAATAGTTTGAAACTATAACTATAATTTCGTTTTTTCACGCACGCGCATTGCTGACCTTTCCACGTGGATGCTTGCCTTATACCTATATTATTCTATTCATCATTTCAGCCAGTCTCGATTTAGTACATTGTGGCAGGTCGTCTGTTTTGTTATAACCAGATATATAAAAAGATGACTGACTGACATATCAACACGCAGCCAATACTACTGGGACTAAGAGCACAAGGTTTCCTTTAATGACGTAGACAAGCACTAACAGAGGATTTTCCATAATTTCGTCTGATTATAATTTAAGTGTATTCATAGATAAAGTGTTATAGGCTATTTATAAACTAGTGTGATTCACCATCAACGATCGCATCATTGCTTACTATCAGGTTGGTACGCAAACAAGCACTGGATTATATCATTTAAAAAAAAAACACCCTCTACGAGGGCAAAGCTTGTATGGAAAAACATGCGTCACGCGGACAAAGCCACTGGCACAAGCTACTAGCCACAAAAAAATCAAATTATAAAATGAAATATAAATCTTTTCTCATTATAATATTAGTATTGACAAACAAAACTACAAAACTTGAAATACAAGTCTTTCTTTTGTTTTTAAATATATATAAACTATTGTTTGACTGTGAACCTACCTGATAGTAAGTAGTAATGCAGCATAATATCCTTTCAAGTGAAAGATGAATTTTGAAAAATGGTTCATTAATGATGAATTTCGGAGATAAGAATCATAAAAAAGTAGAGAAACTTTTCCTTTTTGAAGTCGTTGAAAAGTAGCAACGACTGCCTCGTAAATTTGTTTACAATTTAACTAGAAACGTTTTCACAAAGTTGCTACAAGCGCAGACGCGAACTGCACTTACCCTCTCTTCCTAGTTTTTATTGATTACATATATTATGTTTTTAGTTGGTTAGGTTTATTTCCCGTCGTCCTATCGGGACGGGTGATAAACCTAACCTGCCGGACGCGATGCATCGTCGTCGCTGCGTAATATGTAGAACCGGCGCGCGCAGCATCCTCCTCTTCAGTATCCCTGCACTACTAACCTTTCGCGCGCAGGGTATTATTATTACGTGATTGCGTGTTTTTACGTAAAATCATCAAAAATTGTAATAAAAAAAAAACTTTTTCTGGATTCTTCTAGGAAAAACAAAGATATAGAAATCAAAATTTTCGGCCAAATGAATTTCGTACAAACGTGTACAAAACGACAATCAAGCGTTTTTCAAAGTTTTCAAGTTTTACAGACGTATGTACACTCGGCGCTCCACTAGTGATCTGTTCCGGCTTCGCCCCGTGCACTTTCATTTTCTGCGGATTAAAAACCTTGTTCTGGTACATATAAACACAAAAATACCCAAATCGTTCGAGCAATTTTGGGAGCAAGTATAAAAGTCCACCACTTTGGCTGGAGGCTGCGGTGGTTAGCATTAAAACCCCTTTCTTATATGATCTATGATTAAAACCATCTGCGACAATTAGCTCGCGTGGGACCGCCCAAACCCCGCAGCGCTGGAGCCGTGACAGAAACGATGCTTGCTGTATGTTGCATACCTGCTGCATGTTGCATGCCTGCTTCTATGCTGCATGCCTGCTTCCATGCTGCATGCCTGCTTCATGTTACATGCCTGCTTGCATACTGCATACTTTTATTTCGACTAAGTGTAACATCGGTGAAAAGATTTTCGACCAAATGAAACGTCGGAGTAACGAAAACAATCGAATTGATAATAGGTCAACTGGTATAGTGACAGACGTGACTTCGATGAAATAAAAAAAAAAAACGAAATGCTAATACTTAAGTTTTAGACTGTTAAGTTTTAGGTGAAACAAAATTCGGTCAAATATTTTTCGATCTTATGATAGGTAACCGACCGGTCGTTATGGCGACGCTTAGGGGTGCCTGTATCCAGCACGTCTTTTGGCTGAATTCATGATAATGATCGAAACCTGATT
Organism: Mythimna pallens; assembly: GCA_961205895.1. Lineage (NCBI taxonomy): Eukaryota > Metazoa > Arthropoda > Insecta > Lepidoptera > Noctuidae > Mythimna > Mythimna pallens. The sequence continues at coordinate 8,463,584 of OY540824.1, forward strand.
TCATTAGGAAACCACCACGTAGACAAGCATGAATTGACTAAATTCTTTGGATCGATACTTTAAATTCTTTGGATCGATACTTAATTCTCGTAAATACTAGGGACACAGGACGTAATAAATCTGGAAACTTCGTTTTGTTTTCAAGCTATAGCTTTATGGGACTGCGCCTTTTGGCGAAGAGTTAAAAGTCACAATACCTTTTTACAAAAAAATAATAACCGACTTCACTAAAAAACACTGAAAGGATCAAAATACCTTTCGGAAGTCGGTGTTAAATAAGAAACAAACAATACCGCGAAACACAGACTTCCGAAATTAAAGTTATTTGGATCCTTTTAGTGTTTTATTTAGTGAAGTCGGTTATTTTTTTTTACGTTATATGTTTCTTTGCCTCTTCATCAAACATTGCGTTGGATTGTGTTAGATGAAGCAACAAGATTTCAAACTATGCTTGATGTTGCTGATAAGCGAGTGGAAAAGAACCAGACACAGTCTCAACGTGTCAACCGGATCAATAACATTGAATTCTAATACCAGAGCAGCAGGAATGCAGCAGGGTGCATTTTCTTGTGACGTAGGTGTGTTCATAAGTACGGTGTAATGCATACTATTCATACTTAGTAGGGAGCGTGGCGACCAGATTGCTATTAATAGAATCGGTTACCAGGTCAGCATATTATACTGATGCGTTATAGCGACTGCAGTAGCTTTCACTATCGATAAAAATAGGATACCTAATTTTTCTCTAAGCCTTTATGACATGTCAAATAAATGATGTTAATTTTTTCAAACAACACTTTTAATTGTCATATTTTTCTTTAATTTATACTAGATGAGGAGTAGAAGAGAATGATTAATATTATACTATTGCCATAAACTGAAAAACTCGATTTAGTAAAAGACAATTTTCTTTTAGTAGACCGAGTTTGTTGTACCTAGTTGTATTTTTAGCTAAACTAAAACTAAAAACAAAACCTAGAACAGAAACAAACTAGACCGTCAAAATATTTAGACAAATAAGAGATGATTTTAACAGCGTGTGATTGCATGCGAATGTTCTTTAAAGTACGGGAGTTGGCCCTCAGGTAATAAACCTAAAGAATTGTATCAACACAGTAAACAAAAACTTGCTTGCTTAGATCGTCAACTATTTCAACCACGAAGTAATCAATCATCCACGTGGTACGCACGTGGACTCGTGAACAACGCGTTTTACTAGGAGTCCATGAAACGAGACGGGTTTATAGCTCGGCCCGCGGCTCGGCTTACACAAGTATCTCTTGACTTTATACGAAACTTTACTCTCTATCATTAGTCATAAATACTATTGCCTGCATTAGATTAGAACTTTGAATATTGTTTAAGTATTATTCAGGGACAGTTTTAGTCAGATGCCGTGTGAAAAGCATCTTTTGTAATTATTTAATGTATTATGAATTAAAAATCATGACAATATTTAAGGAAACGGTAACCAATCTATTACTTAATACATATATACCAAAGTTATGTCAGAAATCTCAATTATTATGCTAGTATTTTGAGTTTTATGACAGATTGACACAATAACACATAACAACGTGGACTCGTCAACAACGCGTCTGCGTGACATAAGGTGCCTCGAACAAGATACGAGTACGTTGTACTAGGAGTCCATGGAACGAGACGGGTTTGTAACTCTGCCACAATTTAAACCATACATAATGCAGTACCCAAGACCGGTCTACAGTGGGCACCACTGGCAGCTTCAATGTGGCTGTTGGCTTACATCAAGGGTCGGCTCTCAGCCCATACCTCTTCCTAATGATAATGGACGCTCTAACGTCGAACATTCAGGAAGAGGCTCCCTGGTGTATGCTGTTTGCCGATGACATTGTGTTGGTTGCCGAGAGTGGCCTAGAGGTCCAGAACAGATTGGAGGTGTGGTGGCACAGACTGGAGAGTGTTGGCCTGAAATTGAGTAGAACCAAAACAGAATACTTGTTCTGCGATTTCGGCGGTCTCTCCAATCCAGTGCCTTTAGCTCTCGCTGGAACGCCCATACCGATCTGCTCCGACTTTCGGTACCTCGGGTCACTCGTTCAAGGGGATGGTGAGGTAGACCGGGACGTAACACATCGGATCAACGCAGGATGGATAAAATGGCGACAGGTCACGGGAACCACTTGTGACCCACGGATGCCCCTCAAGTTGAAGGGTAAAATCTACAAGTCCGTAATAAGACCTGTCATACTGTGTGGATCAGAATGTTGGGCTGTGAAAAAGACGGATGAAAAAAGATTGCACGTAGCGGAGATGAGAATGTTAAGATGGATGTGTGGTGTGACGAGAATGGATAAAGTGAGAAATGAGTATATTAGGGGAAGTTTGAAAGTGGCACCAGTGACTGAAAAATTGAAAGGGAATCGTTTGTCTTGGTATGGTCATGTGAAGAGGAGGGATGAAACGCATGTTACTAAAAGAGTTATGAGTTTACATGTGGATGGATGGAGAGGGAGAGGGAGACCAAAGAAAAGATGGATGGATTGTGTGAAGAGTGATATGAAAGAAAAGGAAGTTAGTGATAGCATGACGAATGACTGGGCAAAATGGAAGAAAAAAACATGTTGCGCCGACCCCAAATAACACGGGACAAGGGCAGGAAGATGATGATGATGACTCAAGTCTGCGGACCCTTGAAGCTGTAAAAAATAAAACTTCTAAGTTAACAAAAAAAAAGATACGGTCGTTTATGTCCCAAAAAACGTATATTTCGACACTCGCAAGCGAATCAAAATTGATAGAGTACTTCCCGTTAACCCTGAATCCTGAGATTTGGCATAAAGCAATGTTTTATAGCACAAGTATAGAAATAAATCTAAAAATAGTTAATTTTGTAACACACACAAATAATTAAATCATTTTATTTTTTATACAAAAAAACCAAAATTGGATTCGGAAAAATCTTCGAGACCCATTCGGGAAAAACCTATTAAATAGGTAAGTTTGTACGGAACACTCAGTGCACGAGTCCGACTCGCACTTGCCGAGTTTTTTTCATGTTAGCACTAATAAGTTGTTTTTTTTTATGATAACTATTAGGGACTTATTGAAAAAATAATAGGAAAAACAGAAGCAATTTTTTAAATTGGTTGAAAAGAGGAAGTTATTTTGCGGGGGTGGAGCCACGGTTGGTAGCAAGCTATTAATTATATTAGGTAAACATCTTGAAATATAGCGTTAAGAAATTCCTGTTCAGCGCTTTCGATTGAAAGTTTTTCCAAAAGTCTCTTGGCATTGCCACCTTGTGTGGCAATACAGGCTCCTGGCAGAGGTAAAAACCAGCTGTGGCACGCGAGGTGACAACTAGGCGTTTGGATAAATCTTTAATTAATACCACTTGATTTATTTGTAATTTGATATTAGAAAAAAAATCACCAACGGATATATTTTTGCTAATTTTATTATTATTTAAAGTAAACTGTTTTACAGATACAGGATTAATAATAATTGATAAATAGTATGGTGGATAGTTGTCTTATTTAATACTTATATTATAATAGCCACTCCTATTTTTGAAGTTTTATCACTAACGCTACTTATAGACTAATCTTTCTGCAAAATAAATACTTTTACTTTACCAATTACCAGTATTATACCTATACCGATCGTTTCAAACAACATATACACGCATATTAAAGGATGCCTAATGCGTGAAAACCAATTACCTAGTTGTAGCGGAAAGCTCAAAAAAAAAGGTTATAAAAAAAATTGGCCTTGTGATGTGGTGGTAATTCGAATATCCTTTTCTTTTTCAATTTTAAATTCTCAGTTTTTTTTTACGTTTCCAGGTTATTGCTATTTAACCAAAGGTTGTGACGCTTGGACTCGTATACTTTCTTGCTTGAACAGCGAGCGAACTATATATCTGTATCACTCACTCATACTTTGTGAACGATTTACGTTACAATAATAAATTGAATAATTGAATGAATTAAGTATAACAATGTAGAATTCACTTCTAACCACCTAGAGCTGTTTGGGGAAGAAACGAGTTAGAGCCTATTTTAAACTTACATTAACAATTCAAATATTAAAAATATGCTATTATTGAGGAATGCTTAATTCTTAATCTGAAAAAGACGCGGTTATTATCATAAATAACCTTTTCATATTAAATAAAAATAAGCTTTTATTGTATTTTGTTTTTGTTTATACAATAAAAAGTAAATCTACATAATGTACCCTGTATGTAATAAGACTGCAACGCATGGAGACGCGTAATGTTGCCATGGAAACGGTACCGGTGCCAAAAATACCAGCACTGCATAAATAAGAGAGGGCTAGCAAAGAGACTTTCGATCGAATCGATCCTAAATTACTACTTTATGTACATAAACGAACTAAAAAAAAAACCTTATATTTATCTGTTCATGATTTTTTTCTTTTAAATTTAATTATTTACACTATCTGAATGAATAGCTGTAGGTAAGCACGAAGCGCGCTATGTGGCTGCTTACGTTGGACGATAGTTCTATCTCATTAGGTACTCGTTAGGTGACTTGCTAAGCTTTAGGCGTTATAAAAAACGCCTAGTATTAACATAAAATATCAATATATTTTCTGTCTTTGAAAAATATTCATATTTGTATGAAAATATAATATGTTGTTTATTAGAATTTAAGTATAATTTTCATTGGCATTATGTTTATATGTGAACTACCGGTTTCGCCCACTTGAAGGTAGGTTTTTCCATACAAACTTTGAACCTCATTTTATTCCCTTAGGGGGTAAATTTTGAAAATTCTTACTTAGTGCTCGCCTACGACATAAAAGGATACCTTGTGCAAAATTTCACGCTCTTAGTCTTAGTAGTTTCGAGTGTGCGTTGATATTACAGTCAGTCAGTTTCTCCTTTTATATATACTCGTAGTTTAGAAGGCAGCTTTAAGAATGAGAACCGTGTGTGAAAGAGAGAAACTAATAAGAAAGAAGATGAGAGAAAGGCATTATTCATTTTGACGCCTACGATTTTGTCATACACATGTGCCCAAAAATTATTAAGTATTAAACGTTGGCAACATTGCATGACTATATTTTCCCTACTCCTAAATCCTACATTCATATTCGAAATTTCCTGACTCATGTTAAACAGACATTTAATTTCAATTCAACTTACGGGAATGCGAGAATTCATCATCGTCATCATCATTTCAGCCAAAAAACGCCCACTGTTGGACATAGATGTCCTATGCGTCTCGTATTCATCGGATTCCCACTACCCTCACCAGGTCATCAGTCCACCTTGGGGGAGGCCTTCCAATGAGTAGTTACGCCTGAATAATTGCAGGGTGTTTTATTGTTTTGGTTTGATTTAAAGATTATGTATATGTATGACATAGCGGTACTGCCAGTTCACGCAGCTAAGAAAATGCATCCAGTTCTATGCTGTTTCCCTCACCTGACCGCTATCGGTCATGCAGTCAACCATACATTTTATTGGCGTCATGACTTGGCTACTGTGTGTGTTGTTATATCTCATTGAGAAGCTGATTGAATGTAGATTATATTCTTTGAATTTTGTTTTCGCCTATTGCCATAGTAAAATTTTAAGATACAATCATGGTGTTAAGTTTAACTTCATTGATTGTTTTAAAGATAATTTATTATAATCATTAATTATAGGCCCCTTGTGAGCGACCACTCACAATGGGCCTCATCAGAAGGCTCAAAGTCACCCAAAGGGCAATGGAAAGGGCTATGCTTGGAGTTTCCTTAGTGATCAAATAAGAAATGAAGATATCCGCAGGAGAACCAAGGTTGCCGACATATCACGAAGAATCGCCAAACTTAAGTGGCAATGGGCAGGGCACATTGCTCGCAGAACGGATGGCCGCTGGGGCCGAAAGGTTCTGGGATGGCGTCCGTGTACCGGAAGACGCAGTGTTGGAAGGCCCCCTACAAGGTGGCCTGATGACCTGGTGAAGGTTGCGGAAATCCAATGGATGCGAGACGCACAAGACTGTTCGTTGTGGCGACATTTGGGGGAGGCCTGTGTCCAGCAGTGGACGTCTATCGGCTGAAAATGATGATGATGATGATTAGTTATAGCATTTATAATATATTCAGTTTTATAGAACAATGTTTATTGCCGTAAGATTTGTTACAAAAAGTTTCCCTGGCAATATCAGCGTATTTCCTCTCTTGTAGAAAATAAGTTTTAAACAGTTTAACTGTTCAACTTTAACCCACGCATATACTTAGAAACTGTTACAAAACAATAGTCCAAATAAAAAAATATAATTTCACAGCTCCACATTCAAACGCAGACATAACGCAAATCGGTCGTAGGTCCAGCTCAACCGTTGTCATCGAACTCATTTAACCTCCTTACAGCTTCTGCTATCCTAGTACCTAGAGCCAGTTTACTAGAAAAATAGGGTAATAACAAAGTAACGTGTTGTAGCGACGGACAGCGACTGCGTACTGACGCTCCATTCGCCACGAAGTAAACAAAGTAAACAAGGTGTTGTTTATAAACTCCGCATGGTACCTAGCGCACGTGGTCTGTTCCACAATGCGCCTGCGTGATAATGTAAAGGTTGCTCAAATAAGATGTGCGATACTAGGATTCCATATATAAGGTAGCCAACTTCGGTGTTTATAACTTTTCTTTGTCACAGTTTTAATTTGTGGCCTATTTATGAAACCTCAAAAGATATAAAGTTGCTTAAAAATTACATCAACAATTCTATGCTTTTGTTGTTGATCAAAAATTGAGGACGTACCACGTTTATCTGTAATAATTATTAATTACCAATATTTTTAATAAATTTATCGTACATTTTACCAATATCTTAATTAAAAATGAAACATAAGCACTTAAGGCAGACGAGTGCATACGCTTATTTCGACATTGTTACTTGAAGCCTCTGTGGCCTAATGGATAAGGCATCGGCCTCCTAAGCCGGGGATTGTGGGTTCGAGTCCCACCAGGGGTAAAAATGTTTTTTTTCGTTTTTCTTCCTTTTTACATAACTGCGCGGCAATACAAATTAGGGTTATATTTTTCACATTGTTCTGTGTATGTTTTGTATGTGATATTTTCTAATCGAAGCATCTGAAAGACTGGACGGTTTTAAATAAAGAACCCCATGCTATGACAAAGTTTAGTTTTTTTTTTATAAAACCATAATTGTGGCCGTAATATATCCTCACTGCAGAGAGAGATAAAAAATAAATCGTACCATATTGAATGACATGTCACTGAATTGGTCTTTCAAAAACAATTCAAACATATTTAGAGAAGAAGCGTTCGCCCTGCTCATACAACACCAGAATATTATGTACGTCCTCGAATAATCCGCATTTTTGCAATTAGGTGAAGACGTGATATAATTTCTTCTTGTTGCTGCCCTTATCCCATATTACTTGGGGTTGCGCAACATGTTTTTTTTTTAAAGATGATGTGATATTTATAAAAAAATAAATTCTAAATTATTATATAAAAAGTTTGACACAAGTTTTATATTATTTATAAGTCTTCTTCAGCTCTGTCGTTCCAGCAATGCCGAACATTAATACCACATGCGACACATCATCCCATGTTGTCTTTTGCAACATCCAGAATCGTGACATTGAGCACCATGAGACGTAACCAAATATGTAAACTTCTTTACAAATGTTTTCTTTAAAAAGTAAAGGAATGAGCGGCTACATAATAGAAGATAAAATATTCAATAATGTACGTATGGTACTAAGTAAAGTCTCAATAAATAATATTCATAAACACTTAAGTTATTAGCGTTTTTTTATATCCCAAAATATCTCTCAAGATATGGAAATATTATACGGACTATTGATTATGAATGAAAGACAATGGAAAAATACTGCGCGTAGTAGGATTTTGTAATAGCAATTGTTATGAATAATTGATTTAATTATGAATTTACCAAATATGGCCAATTTTCGTGGACCATTTAGGGATTTTCCTGATTTACCCTTTGAGTGACTTTAAGCTTTCTCATGAGGCCTATTGTGAGGGATCACGTTTCAGAGCCATGTCATCCCTGGCAACACGCATTGGTCATAGCCTTTCCTCTTGAGACACTGTTGTATAATGGAAGAAAAAAAAACCGCGTAGCTTCCTGAATGCTGCCTAACCGAGTCGGAGTCGTCATCGTCGATTGACCTCTTTCTCGAAGTAAGAACTATCCAACTGAATATCTTTGTGTTTATGTTCTCCTGGTCTCTTACTCTGTCTAAATAACGATCGGAACCTAGAAATGTAACTACAACGAATGCACTTTGTATTTAAAGCTGACGGACGAAATTGATCTGCCTGGACGTTATAATAAAAAACTGAACGTCTTTCAATATTTTTTCAAATGTTAGTAGGTGAAATAAATATTTAGATAAAAATCTGGTGTTAGCATTCATATAATATTTTTCAGTTTAATCTAATATCTCAGGCTGGGCAATTAGTCTAATGGCCAGATTTAAGTTCTGGTACTCGATAGAGAGCGAGGGTTCTAATTCCACACATAACACATAATATGAATCTTTGCCAACCGCTGTTACTGTTAATTAACTTCAATAACCTAATCAAGGCTTACTAGTTTTTTATTGTATTATATTTTAAACTTTTGCCCGTTCAGTCTGTAGTGGTTGCAGATTATTTTTTTATCTAATAATACACCTCTACGCGTCAATACAATTAGGGTGTAAATGTATCGAGGTTACCTTTAATTTGTCTTATACTGCAATTTTTTTTTATAGTTTTATATATTACGACGAACGGCGAGTATTCACCCATACGTTTTTGAACCTCTACGGTCCGAACCAAACGTTTCGCCTCATCGTTTACACCGCGTACATCGACGGACTGGAACAGCTTGCCTGCTGCTGTCTTTCCGTCCGATTATAATTTAGGTGTCTTCAAGGCTAGAGTGAATAGACTCTTAATAAACTAGTGCCCCTCACATTCAGCGATTGCATTACTTATGTAGCAATGCAATCCAGACTATCAGGTGAGAACGCAGTCAATCACTAGTTTCTAACAATTAAAAAAGAAAATGGTATGACGCTGATATTTTCAGCGATTCATTTTATAGAAGCCGGGAAACTCGTAATACTTTATGGTACTATGTACAGCGTATTGAAACTTTTACGTTCATTATAGTTTCAACGGGATCATTCAACCTCCTGAAAGCTTCTGATGTCTTAGTACTAGAGTGACTTTACAGGAAAAATATTGTAATGACGATCAGACGTGTGCCTGCGTTGGATAGCAAGAGCATACTGAGGACACGAAGTAAACAAATGTGTGTTGTTTACAAATTCTGCGCATCCACGTTAATAAGTTTCACGGTTTATGGTGCCGTATTTTTAAAACCCTGTGTTTTCTAGACGCAACAGTTTAATTAAATGAAGTCAAAAAGAAAGCTCAACATAAAATTGTACAATTATTTACTTTAATTACTTAGTTCGTCGAAGCAGCTTAGCCTGTATCAACAAAAGATGGTTCTTATCTGCAAAAGTAATATTTATTTTTTTACAAATACTGTGTTGAAATGCGTTTGAGTACTAGAAAAAAAAAAATCTACAACTTTCACACAACGCCGTCTAGTTTTAAACTAAGATTTTGGTATGAGTACTAGACAACTGATAAACATTCTTATATATTTCTAAATACACAGAAATATATTACAGATAAATTACACCCAAACATAGAAAAACAATCGTGCTCATCACTCAAACATTTGTGTTGGGTGGCAATCGAACCCACGATCTCGTCATAGCAGTCGGGGCCACTACTTACTACTAGACCCATAGGCCAGTCGAAAATTAGATTTGCAAAATAGGTATCACATCAATATTATAAAGGGTAACATTTTTATGTATATGTATTGATACTCCTTCATGCTCAAACGTTAGCAAGGGTTCTTTTGCATCAAATTTAACATACGAAAAGGGCCATAACCTGGAATAGTACATTTCGCGGGGGTAAACTCACTGACAGAAGCTAGTTCGATAATATTTTTATGGCCTATGGGTGACTGGAGAAAATGAAATACCAAAAAAGGCAAACCAGCAGTCCAACCGAGTTATTAAAACTATTGAGACGTCATTACCTGAAACTCGTTTCTTATATAATTTATCTTGCCGCAACAGTTTATTTTAACTACCCTAAAAAATCATTTCTGAAAGAATATTATATTCTTGGAAAAATATAATATTCTTTCATAAAAACTTCAAAGAGCCACTAAACCTACCAACCACCATCATTTGAGGGTGACCGTTTCTGTTATTTACTAACTTCAGCCAGCGGATGCAGCACGCGAGTAAGTAGGTTTCTCCATACAAAACTTCTACAAAAATTCTCCCCCTAAAGGGTTAAACCTTTAGGGGGAGAATTTTGAAAAAGCTTTCATTTTCAAAAAGTTTGTCGGGGCTTCAAAGTTTTGTATGGAGAAACCTACTTACTCGCGGGCTGCATCCGCTGGCAGTTAGTAAATAACAGAAACGGGAGAATTTTGAAAAAGCTTTTCTTATTTTTGAAAACATCACACAAATGTTCTTTTTACTTTTGTGCAAAATTGCAAAGTTCTAGGTCCAAGAGATTAAATAAGGCATTGATAAGTCAATGAGCGAGTCAGGATTTTGCCTTTTATTCTCGTATATACAGATTTAGATAGGTTTGTGCCGAGTTTCAAGTTCTTAACCGTAGAAATAGGATACTTCTATATAATATTTACACTCCTTAAATTGCTTATGGCACATTTAGTACATTGCTCGCAGAACCGATGGTCAAAATGAATATGTAAATAAAAAGGGGAGAGTAAAGCCGCTCCACAAGTGATCGACCCTCCCCAGAGAGCGTAGGCTGTGATCCATAGAGTCACACTAAAATAATCAGTTAAAGAAGGTCTTTGACTTTTACAAACCTTATTTTTGCATTGTATACACCAAGAATGAGGTATACAAATATGATATATATATATATATATAATATACATATATATACCAATGTGATAGAAATAGGTTGCAAAAGATCCCCTACTGGACTATGCGTTTACAACTTAATATCATAATTATCACTACGTTAAATTTATCTCATCAAGTGGTAAGTTAAATATTTTTAACCAAGTAACAAACAATAATCTATTTTATTCAACAAGTTGTTATTTCACATAGCTTACCAGGGTAACAGAAGGAAGAAGGTATCAAGAGGCTAGATTGAAGATAGCTAAAAATGAAATATTTTATGAAAGGGAAATAATATTAGGGGTGGGATGGGGCGGAGCCAAGGAAAGGTGAGAAAGAGAAAGTTGTATGTAAGTAAGGGATAACACATGTAAAATTAGCAATGTGTGGTTTCAGAATCCTGTGTTTGTGTGTATTCACTTATACAAATCAGAACCTCTACTTTGGGAATGCCCGCTCAATTTCCACTCGCCAAAAACTGTTTTCTGTTATGCTATCCTAGTATATATGCGGTACGAAATAGTTTTGCATACGGGAAAAGAAGAGCCAAGCGATTATATAATAAAATATTATGATTGTGATACAAATAATATAAGTAAAAAAATCCGCATGTATATTAAAAAAAAGTTAAAACAAGTTAGTCTATAAACAAGGTTTTTCTTTTATGAGCTGTAGAAAATATAGTAGCTAACGGCGTTTTTACAAAAATATGACTGGCCATTCACAATCGTATTTATTTAGCGATAGTTGAAATATTAAAACTGTTCTATAAAATAGAAGTTACAAATAATGTTAATAGGTGAAATAAATATTTATAAAAAATTTGCTTTTAGCATTGGTAAGCGAATACAAACTTATATTTTTCAGTTAAATCTAATATGTCAGGTTGGTCAAGCAGTCTAATGGCGAGATATAATTTCTGGTATTCGATAGAGAGCGAGGGTTTTAATTTCACACATAACACTTATTAGAAATCTTAGCCAACTGCTGTTACTGTTGATTAACTTCAATAACCTTATCAAGGCTTACCAGTATTTTATTGTATTATATCTATATATCTATAAACTAGCTTTTGCCCGTTCAGTCTGTAGGGGTTGCAGATATTTTTTTATCTATTATTACACCTCTACGCGTCAATCAAGGTGTAATTGGATCTAGGTCCCATTTCATTTGTCTGATACTACAAAAGAAATTTTTAAATTATTTTTTTATATGGTATGAAGCTGAACAGATTACAACGTGCTTTTACACGATATACTTTCTGTGATTAATTTTATAGAAGCTGGGAAACTCGACGTACTATAAGGTACTATGTACAGCGTATTAAAACTACTACTTTCGTTATAGTTTCAACGGGATCATTCAACCTCCTGATAGATTCTGCTGCCCTAGTACCAGAGTGAATTTTCAGGATAAATATGGTAGTGACGATCAAACGTGTGGCTGCGTTGGAGAACAAGAGCGTACTGAGGCTTACTGAGGATACGAAGTAAACATCAATTTGTTGTTTACAAACTCAGCGCGTCCACGTGGTACATAGCGCACGTGGTCTGTGTAAAAATGTGATGCTAGCTATTAAGTGTCACGGTTTATGGTCCCTTATTTTTAAAATTGTGTGTTTTCTAGACGCAACAGTTTAATGAAATGAAGTCAAAAGAAAGCTCAACATAGCAGCGATCACCAGTCACAGTAACAGCAGTACCAGCGTTTAGAACTCTTTAAACAAAAATTATGCAATTATTTACATTAATTACTTAGTTGGTCGAAGTGATAAAAAAAGACACGATAAGTAAAAAACGTATTTATATTTAAAAAAAGGAAAAACAAGTTAGTCTATATAGTATACAAGGTTTTTCTTTTACTCTACTAGCTAAAGGCGTTTTTTCAAAAATATGACGGGCCATCCACAATCGTATTTATATAAAGAGTTAGACATGGGTGGAAAACGTTTAGTACCCCTCAATTAGTTAATAGTTTTTTTGTAAGTTCATCCTAAGCGAAATAGTATTAAATTTTTTAACAGACTTCAAAAAGGAGGAGCTTCTATGTTCGGCTGAATGTATTTTTATAATTTTTTATGTTAAAAAAAACATTACAATAAGATAATTGGAATCACTAACTTCTGTTTTCGGTAAAAACCTGTGCTACGGAAATTAGTATCATCTTCTACACGTGTCGCCTTACCACTCCACATCCATGCCAACGGTGGCTGGAAATCAGGATCGGGATCCCGGCGGCTGAGGCGTGAGGGCCATTCCTCCGCGCATGCGGCCGCCTCCTGCCACTCTTTCTTGGACCATAGCCTATACCAAGGCCCGGCGCGAGATTTCGTTGCCACCGATTGCCCCCATGAGGACGCGGTGAAGCATACGGTAGAAGAGTGCCCCTCTTGGACTGGCGGTCCACACAATGGTGACACCCGGGCGTTTCTTCCGCACGAATCTGGTGCAGGAACCTCCTGAACTTACCATGTCCGGTGAGAAACAGCGTCATGCGGAAGGTGAGGATACCGTGTTGTCTTTCCAGCCACTCCTCAAAGAGGGGCCTTATCGCTATAATTATGGCATGCCCAACACTGGGTTGCGACAGTAGTTGTCGCCATTCGACCATGTGATCCCGCCGGAACTCTGTTACGTCCTGGCGTTGCATCTCTATACACAAATTGTGCATGCGTGCAAGGACTGTTGGCTCCAGAGCCAGAGGTAGGCCAGAAAGGAGGTAAACCGTGCGGTGTCCCCGCACTATCCGGATGGCTATGACCCTCTGGCATGCGTTCAGCTTGGCCGCCGGCCATGTCGCTGGTTGGTCCATGGCTCTTTATGGAGCAATGGCATCGATAACCCCTGGTTACCGTGGTGTCAGTAAACCAGGGGTGTAACCACCCCTGGTTTACTGACACCATTAAATTAATGATGCGTTTGCGGGACAATGCACTAACAGATTACCGAAAAACAAAATCAAATTCAAAACGCGAATACTACAAACAATTAAAAGCCTTAATAGTAAGATCTATGTACAATGAAAGAATGGCATATTACAAGCATAATATAAATTATCAAATTAATTTTAATTGACTGCAAACCCTAGACAAGACCTTCCGTCTCACTTTGCAGATCCTGATTTAATTGATAGCAACTTTTTGACAGTTCCTGGTAGCTGGTAGCTCCGTGGCAAATGTGTCACTGTTGAATTATTATGATGAACACAAACACGGTGAGGCAACATTTTCAATCATTCCGGTGGAGCAGGCTGACTCTCGAATCATATTCAACCTTAAGAGTAAAGCCGAAGGCTCAGATAACATCACCCTGAACATGATTTTCATGACTTTGCCACACGCATTGAAGGCTATTACAGATATGGTGAACTGCTCAATAGCGACTTCAACTTTCCCCGAAGAATGGAAGATAGCCTCTGTTAGGCCCTTACCTAAAATTCCAAATCCAGTCCAGACATGGATGTCACTGATAATGTGTTGTCTGCCCAAGATAAGGGAATGTGTACATGTCTGGTCTTACTTGATTTTTCCCGGGCATTCGACGCAATAAATATACCTTTGTTACTATCGAAGTTGATTTATTATGGTTTCGACCCTGACGCTGTGCAATGGTTCCGTAGCTGTCTCAGTGATAGAAAGCAATATGTAGATTTACGCATGGGGGATGGTACCTATGATATATAGCTACAATATGTGGGTGTTTGAGATTCCTTGGGCACGGTGTCCCGTGCAGCTGCCTCGTTTCCTTATGTCCGTGGCTCGAAGATGCAGACGTGTCATGCGCGACACCGACGTTGACTTGAAGACCTGTGGGAAACGAAGGATGCGTTATGTTGTCTTATTGTGGTATTTAGTTGTTTAGTAAATTGCGTTTGTGGTTACTTACCCCATCTGTCTGGCCCTTGCATCCGGTAGGTAGGTACTTGCGTTCGTTATCTGCCTCGCCATTCATCTTCCTTTTATTGCAATGAATATTCTTTTTGAAGGCATTATGTACCAGCAACTGCAAAAACAAAAACATACATATTTTAACTTAATTGTAAAATAAATATTCGTACTTGCTCCTTGATAGGGATAAGCGACACTTACCTTTTGCCATTTATATCTATATATATAAAAGGAGAAACTGACTGACTGACATATCAACGCACAGCCAAAACTACTGGGACTAGGAGCGTGAAATTTTGCCCAAGGCTTCCTTTTGTAACGTAGGCGAGCACTAAGAAAGGATTTTCCAAAATTCTTCACGCGGGCGAAGCCGCTGCGCTGACACAAGCTAGATATATTTCACTATTTTAGTTTCACTTTACTGACAACGTTAAACTACACATCATAATATGATCGAGAATGTATATATATATATACATTCTCGATCATATATATATATATATATTTCCAAATACCCGAAGTCAATGACTTTTTGTTAATAAAATATTTTTCGCTGGTTTACTACTCGTCTGCCGCGTCCAGCCGCCAAATGCATAGTAAATGTAACTGGCTGTTTACTGTATTGACAGCGCGGCGGTGGCTAGAGACTGCTTTATTTTATAATTAGACCTACTAAAAGTTTAATTGAAGTTGGCGATACGTATTCTTATTACATACCTACACATCAACACTAAACATCTATTTATGATTTAACATTTTGTGTACATTTATATATGCATATATATTATACTTATATATTTACTGATTTTTATCCGTACCTACACTCTAAGGTTCAGTTGAGAACCAGCGTCAGGCAATTGGAACTATTTGGTGTAGCCGTGAGACATATTGTTATTGTTAATTTTTATTTCTTTTTACTTTTTTATGTTTAATTTTAGTTTGTTAATCAATTAATTTTTGATTAATGTGTCATGTATCATGGTGTGCCAAATAAACATATTTTCTTTCTTTTCTGTCTTTAATATTTTTCGATACTGGCGCTCCAAAAAAGGCTATGGATCGAACAATACCAGTGTAGAGCCTCCGGCAGGAGGCTTCTAAACACCCTAAGTTTGGCAAGAACCGCTTGAGGGTAGCTTCAGTCCGATCCAGTTTCAGGCAGGAACCAGACGTCGGAAGTGCTCCTCGAAATTCCACTGGCTGTCAAGGACGAGTCCCAGGTATTTCATCGTCGACTCGACGCCGACGTGGACTCGTCCTACAGTTATTTGGGAACCCGGTGGTGGCGCGTTCTGAGGGCCGTGAAAGCACTTAGCCTCGTACTTGTGTAGCGCCACCTCGAGGCCCAACTGTCGATTATCTATACTAATATCATATAAAAAAGAAAAGATTTGTATTTTTGTTTGTAATGAAAATCATTACAAACAAAAATAATAATCTCAAACACTAACGAAACGATTTTAAAACACTTCTTTTACCAGTAGAATGCTACTTTATCACTGAGTGTCATGAGCTATATGTTTTCTTATTTCACACGGGTGAAGCCGCTGGCAGCAGCTAGTCTATATTATATAGAGAAACAGTTTGCTTTTTCGTTTTTGGTTTGTAGTAAGAAAACTCTGAAAGTACTGGTCTGATTGGTAAAATTTTTTTACCGATGGAAAGTGGCTTTATTCCAGACTGAAGCCGCGGGCAAAAGCTAGTTTGATAATAATCGAGTTTCATGAATGCACCGACCTATATCGAGCTGAGCATTCCTACAGGGTCATAGAAAGTGAAATTACTACTACTACTACTCTATGATGATACCTTCGTGTTCATATTATCCTAGTAACTGTCTTTATAAATAACCATCGGGTGCTATCCTAACTTACCTATGCATATGTTGGTGTAGCATACGTCACAGCGAATGCACTATTATCGCTTCTGTCGACCTAGTAGTCAAATGCCTTCAATATTGATCTGGTTTAGGAACATTAACAACACAAGTACCTGTAGGTACCTACACATATTTATATGACATGCAAATAACTTAAATTGAATAAAAAGAAACGACCAAGTGCCATTTGTCTGGAGCCCTTTCATAGTTTTGCTTATCTTATTACGTAATAGTGTTTGAGTTCCAATGACACTTAGCGGACTTCAGCTCCAATAAAAAGAAAAAAAATCTAAAAGCACATGTTTTACACTACTTAAATTTGTTGCAGAAAACAAATTCTGACCATGTTTAAAGTGTCCGAAATTCCGAGTATCCACCCTTACGTTGTACGTTTCTACGTTTCGCCTCGTCGTTTATACCGCGTACCTCGATGTATGCTGTATAAACGGATTAGAACAATTTGTCTGCAACGGTCTTGCCATCCGATTATAATTAAGGTGTCTTCAAGGCTAGAGTGAATAGGCTCTTAATAAACTAATATGATTCACCATCAATGACTCCCTTACTGCTTACCATCAGGTGGCATCGCAGTCAAGCACTAGTTTCTATAATTTAAAAAACATTCCTATTATGTCCACCTTCACTTTTCAGGTGCTGTATCAACTCCATTCAAAGGCTAATTATGAGCATGGACACACTTCCCATGTGGGCCAGACGGAGAGAGTCAAGGTCTTAGGCAAGACCCTGATCAAGTTCGTTGAGGTCTTCAGCTTCTCTGATCGGATGGACTACAGGTAACCTAATATTTGTTTACTTAAGATTAAATGGAATGATAGTTGCAAGCGTCACTATTGGGCATGAGTTCTTGGGTTTGATTCCCGTCGAAAGTCGCTCGAACAAAATGTTGTTGGGTTTTTCTGTCTGAGATTTTTCTCCCTGCTCGAAGTCAGATTTTTGGTCATTTTTTGACAATAAAACTAACCTGACCAGAAGACTTCATTCTAAATTTGTAAAAAAGAATGTGATCGAAATGATAGCTCTACTATGGAAGGACAGCTATGGTTTCATCTGACTGGAACACACAAAGACAGTTTATTAAATAGAAATAGGGAGTGCACACATAAGCAGATACGAAATACAGTTCGCGGCTCGTACAATTTCTCGTCAGTCGGCTGATAGCCGGCGCTCAGACCAGAGCGCATGCTATCAGCCGATCGATAAAGAACATAAATATACTATGTAGGTATGTAAGAACAGAATAGTATAAAAGTAAATTAAATAGAGAAACTTTACAAAGGTGATGGTAATGATATCTAATAATGAAAACAGGGATAAATAACAAACTGCTATGCAGTTTGGCAGAAGTATTATGAATTGTCAAATTGTCTAAAATACAAATAAAGCACTTATTATTATTAAAAAAAAAAACTGTTATATTTTATTTAAACATAATACGAGTTTAGATTTATTACCATAGATTTATGCCATAACTCTATGACCAGGTAGTTCGCCGTCCGACCGTCCGGTAGCCGTCCGGACCGAGCTCAAGTCATCGACGGCGCGTAGTTCCACGCGAGCTTCAAGGATATGTCAGTAACCGTAGGAGCCCAGCAGGGTCGAAGCCTACTCAGGCCAAGAGTCTGATTCTGAAAGGAGGACTCGGTCTTGGTATGAAAGGCAACTAAGGAACAAGAGTGGGTTTTTAGACAGTAAAAGTCTGACAAAATGACATCACTCACTCTTGGGCAGAGCGGGGGATGTGCACGTAGAACACTAGGTGCCGTTGACGAGTCAGGCTCGGTCTGGACGGTTACCGGAAGGCCGGACGCAGAGCCCTGCGCAAGAGTGTACGTCATCTCTGCCAATCGCCCCCACGAGGACAAGGTGAAATCCAACCGGGTAGGGCACACCTCCATCTTATGCTCCATTGTGTCGTTGCAACAAACGGGCGTTTCTTCTGCGTGAATCCGATGCAGAAACCTCCCAAATTTACCATGTCTGGTGAGGACCTGCTGAAGGTAAGGATGCCGCGATGCCTCTTCAGCCACTTCTCAAAGATGCTGGGTTGCGACGGTTACTGTCGCCATAACACCATGAGATTCCGCTGGAACTCAGCCCATCATGCCGCGGAATTTCACCCTGGAGTTGCATCTCCATACGATTCGTGTACTAGGCTAAAACGATATGATTATAGGCTTAACTCACATAAATATTGTATTTCTATTAGAATTACTGATTACATGTTGCGATTGGCTACGAGCGTATATCCACCGTAGCAATGTGCTACGCCGTAGAGGCTAATAGCGTTCATACTTTTTCGATCTTACTTGTCCGAAAAAATTATTGTAATTTAGTATCAGTGGTAAGTTAATTAAAATGTTGAAATATTTTCAACTTAACGCTGCATATTTATTTTTCAAAAACACTGTCGTATGATTAAAATCTTGTTAATTTGTTTCCTTTGTATAAAATCAAGATTCTGCTATAATTATACTAGGCAAACATGCTGTTGGTAGAGGGTGAATACCGTAAATGTAATTATTCATCTTCCATTCACACTACTACATTGTTCGTTACAACGAACTTATCATCCCATTTTTTACGCTCGTTAATAAACTACCAACCCACAGTCCAAACCCCACTATGATACACATCCAAACAAAACCTGTTTGAAAATCCAAAAAAAACGAGATGGTACCGCCGATCAACCTCCTCTCGGATTCTGCTACACCAGTACCAAGAACCAGCACGTAGTAGTATCCGATGTTCCACAAGGGCGGCCCTAGTACTGATCCCTTAAGAAATGTTGAAAAGTTAGAAATCGTAAATTCAACTACAGGTACCAAGAGTAAAGAAGTTCTCAGAAGGTCATTAAATTCCCGCCTTTTATTCGCAAGGCAGAGTTCAAACGCTCATCGTTATAATTGAACTCAGCCTTAAATCATTCCACTCACACTTTCACATCTTTCGTAACGACGAACTTCCCGTCCCACTTTTATGTTCACATTTACCCACTTTATACAATAATGATTGTTTTTTAGACTTACACTTTCATTTCCAGACTCTTCTGTTTATCTTAATCGTTCCCTCACTCTTACGAATACCTACAGCGTGTGAACAAGTGTGAAAATAATAATATAATAAAAAAAAGATTAAGTACTGTAGGCTTGAAATTTATTAAAGAAGTGAGCGAGAGTTTTACGCTATCTCTTCGAATAGGGTAAGCATCAATGGTATTCCGCTACAGAGAAATAGTTCTAAAGTACGCCAGGAAATGCCAACGCATTCATTGGCAAATTGCAAAAATAATATAATATTATTCTGAAATTAATTTCTTGAGACCCGTTCAATGTAAAATTATGCCTTAGCTTTGTGTTATTTCGCTTATCTTTTTTTAATGTTTTACTAGATATTTTTAAAAGGCATAATAAATGTATTTGAAGTCTGAATACGCTGTTTTGGAGTACTTTTTGGTACTCCAAAATAGCGTTTTAAGACTCCAAATACGTAAGTGAAAACAGTGCAAATATAGCCGTAATAAAGTGGTGTACCAATAATTTTTTTATTGAAATGGGTTTAGTGATTCATAACACATGTTTTCTATGCGAGATTTCGTACATTTCTGTCATAATACGTAAGAAATTAACTAAAACGTCGCAAACTTGATTTTCCCGTCGGTAACTGTAATGGATACTGCACGTTGAAATAATCAGCTAAAATATGGATCCGATTTTCAACCTTAAGTCAACATGTCTAGTGTCGAGTTAGGTAATAAGCTACAGCGGTAGTTGTTACGTTTGGACTGCTGAAAGTTCACGATTCAAGCTCGTGCTGTTTATGGGTTCCTAGTATCACGCATCGTATTCGAGTTTACTATATTGAACATCGCTTATTTCACGCAAGCGCATTGAACGCAAAACCACGTGGAGACGTGCGTGGTAGGTGCGCTGTAAAAATGAAGTTTATTTTTTGTTAAGTACTTATATTCAGTCAGACTAGTGCTCTCCAAATATACAAAAGTTCTTAAACAAAGTTTTTATATGGTTTAACAAAATAGAATCATTGTTATTAAGTGGTTAAAAACTAACTACACTACGAATCACAATAGAATTTTATTATTTTAGATGTTTGTTACAAAAACTCCACTTAAATCAAAATCAAAGTTTGCGATGTTTAAACAACGCAAAATGTGTACAGTGCAGTGTTCCGTCCTGTTATAATAAAATATATAAATTTTTATTTTCTTTTATTTTAGTGTTTTATTTTTACATTGAAGTCGATTGTGCTTATTTATTTTATAAAAAAGTACTTCATTTTACTTTTATATTTTATTATACATATAGACTTTTACAAAAAAAAATGTAATAAAATTATAATATTGAACGGATAACAAGCATTTTATAGAACACCAACGTTTAATATCGGCTATGGCCTTGACCTCTTGACGGGAATATAAGTCAGTGTGTCACGTGTTAGCTTGCTCAATAGTCATGTAGTCCTGGTAGATATCTGTCTGTATCTCTATCGGGAATGCCTTCCATTGCACTTGACATGCGCAGTACTTAGTGACTGCTGGACTCCAGGGTCATTGGCTGACTTTGAACTTTGAACCCCCGTTTTAAAACCTTAGGGGAGAATTTTGAAAAAATAATTCTTATCTTTGTAAACATAATAAAATACAGCAGGTATTCAGTTGAATAAGTATAGTACACTTACTCAATACTTCAACTTACATGCTGAAAAAAGCAATTAACTAAAACGTCGCAAACATTCCAGAAGAAACTTTGCAATATGTTGGACGGCGGGAAAGTTGAATAACTGGGTCGGCAAAATTGTACATTTTCGTAACCTAGCCCTGTTACGTGTCATCTCCTCTTAATCACTTAAATATGATAAGGGTTGGATGTGACGATTCCAAACATGATTTAGCGTCACGTAAACCGTGTCTTGACAAATTTTTATTGTTTTACGACTGTCGTGCTAGCCGTTCCTATCATAAAAATCTATTGAAGTCTTACAACAACACCTCCTTAAAGATAAATATATAAACCACAACACTTAAAACTATACGATTTTCTATCGTCACGATAAAATGGGAAAGTGGCCTTACTCACTAAAGTGGGGAGTATAAATAGAGACTAATTTTAACTTCGTTCAAAATCCTTGATATACTTTCGTCAAAAGTGTTTGTAAATTTATATTTATCTATCGTAGGTATAATTATATCTACTTCTTTTAATAAGAAATAATACAAAAAAAAAATAGGTTTCCTAATTAAAAACTAATACAAACATGGAAGAGAGACTGATGCATACGCTTAATTTGATTACATCAATCGTAGCCCCTGTGGCCTAATGGATAAGGCATCGGCCTCCTCGGGGATTGTGGGTTCGAGTCCCACCAGGGGTATAAAAGGTTTTTCATTTTTTTTACCTTTTTTATGTGGCTGGATAAATTTTAATCCATGATGTGTGCTTCGGCTGATGAGGGGATGAATTAATAATCACACTAATTTAGTCAACATTTTCTTTTTATTTCAAATCGATGAAAATAAAATAAATTTGGGAGGATGAGGTGAAATAAATATTCTGACCTTATTGAGAGTTATTTCAAAATCAAGATAATCTTGATTTATCATAATGTTTTTAATCTAGACTGTTGAAAGGTTTCTTGTCGAGTTTCATTGACTCGATGTATGTTTGGTACTGGGAGGAGTCGCAGTGATTAGAAATAGAAAGCTTGTCCAAAAAAGAAAATAATAACATTATGCTCTATTTAGAAAATTACACAACTCTAAAGCTGGCTCCTTGTTCATATTATTTATTTATATAGGTTTTCTTCATTGCACACCAAGATTACAAATTTACAAAAGGAAACAATAGAATAAAAAACACACATTTGGCGGCCTTTTCACACTAGGCGATTTCTTCGAGGCAACCAGGAATCGACAGAGATTGCCTGGACACAAAATGGGGTTACACTTGGTGCAAATATAAAAATAAACAGAAATTTGATAGGTAAATAGATACCCATAAACATACATACAAAATATATATAGGCAAAAAAATAAGTAATTTATATGTGTGTGATGTTTGTGTGTGTTTGAGATATATGTACCTATGTGTATTATCATCATCAATTCAGCCGATAGTCGCCCGACAACTAGCGGTCCTGTATGTCTCGCATCCATCATATTTCCGCGTCCCATATTGGGTCATTGTTCGTCGGTTATTGATGTAAAAAAAAGAAAAAAAAAACAACAGTTTTACGCAGACGGAGTAGAGTATAGAAGAATTTTTTACGATTCATATCATGATGAATTTTTGGCCACCTGAAAATTTGGCAACGGCTTTCCGCGTGATGTCAGAAATTTTACTTCTTTATATTAGCTGGTCTCTTAGTAGTTTGTGAGTTTTTACCTTTCATGATTTCAGCCCTCAAAATACTCTTATGTAATTCTGGTCTCCTGGTAATCTGTAGGTATAACCGGTTATGACGCTAGCCCTCAAAATACTTCTACGTGATTCTGGATTCCTGGTAATTTGGGGGCGTTACCGGTTATGACACCAGCCCCAAAAATACTTCTACGTAACTCTGGGTTCCTGGTACTTTGTGATCATTTACCGTTCATAATATTAGCCCCAAAAATACTTATAAGTGATTCTGGTCCCCTGGTAGTGCGAACTACGAAACGCGTGATTATTATTGCGTGTTTATTATTGTTGATAGGCTCGCGCTTGACCATTATCTCACCTGATTTTAACCTATTCACTCTTGATTTAATCCCCATGTTATAGCTATCAGCATTTTTTTCTTTGCACGTGAACCTTCTACAAATTATTAGAAAAACAAGAAACATTTAAACGGTAAAGTTGTGATCAAATTACAACGTGACTGAATGAAACTAGGAATTTATTTTATTTATAATGATTTCAATGTAGTCGTATGGATTAATTCATTAAAAACCCCCAAGCGAACGTCGGCGTTCGCTCGCCTATTGTCTTTCTATTGTGTCTCTAATTACAGTACTCAAAAGGATTGGCTTAAAATGGCTAATCCTTAGGTTCTTTTTAATTTTAAACTGTATATAATCGTTATTCTAACATATTTAGTGGAAAAAATTAATAAATTACTTTTAAAATTTAAAATGTCATCGGAATTGATTAAAATAATAATCTTTTTAATCGAAGACTTTTTAATTAATCAATGTCATACCATTATATAATTATTATGTATAAAATTTGAGAGAGACCTTTATGGGAATGTGTGAGACAGTACGTAACATAATTCTCATTAGTCATGTAGTCCTGGTGAACAACAGTCTATATGCTTCTTTGGCGGTTATGTACCATTGAACGTGACATGCGTAGTATGTTGTGACTGCTGGTCACGATTTATTGCCTAACCTTGACCTCTAACTGTAGCTTGTCCGATATATAATCGACATGAGGTTAGGTCGCGCTTAAGCAAGTCACTAAACGGACTAGGCTATTTTAGTTTTCATTGCTTCGCCGTTTTGACGCTTATAGTCGAGGGTAACCAGAGTAGAGTGATAAGGAACAGTGAAGAAACTCTCGCGACTACAATAGAAAAAGGCGGGTCCTCCGACCACACGGGTGTTGTGTTTTTGTTTTTGTTGTAGTTGTTCCAATTACGCAGAAAATTTTGATTGCGCGATGTAGTATTTATGTGACGTTTTTTGTAGTTGGTGGTAAGTTATCAGACCACAATCGAAACAATATTCTGCGTTTCATAACACACATCTTTGACCTGACTCAAAATACTACCCTATTTAAACGAGACTGGGATGGATATGTCTGCCTCAAACCGATCAAGCCGTGTGGGCCCGCAATGTCTTACAATCACAAGCCGTATGTTGTTGCATAGATGGACAGTACATACTAACAACTATAAACACAGATCAACTTTCGGCCCTCTATCAAAACAATTATTTTCTATCACGCTGAAATGTACTTAAGCAAAAGTCCATCTGCACTTAAAAGGTCTTTGGATGGCGGATGATTCTTTTCCGCCTTTTTTGAACTTAAACAATAGAACTTTAGACTGTGATCAAAAAAATATTAACCCTATTACTAGGGTTAATATTTTTTTATAACATATGGTTAATATAACAAGTATTCACTACATAAAACATTGTAAAATACCATCTATGTAGAACGCTAAACTGGTCACAATTTCACTACAAAGGATTTAACGAAGACAACGGCGCCTACTCGAATTGCATCCACCCAAGATGGGTGGATGCAATTCGAGTATGCGCCGTTACTCTACTATTTATTGATTATGTTGCCGTTATTCTACTATTTATTGATTGTGTTTTTGGCCGGTTAGGTTTATTGCCCGTCGTCCGATCGGGACGGGTGATAAACCTAACCTGACGGACGCAACGCACCGTTGTCACTGCGATGTGTGGCGAAGCGGCGCGCGCAGCAAGCTCTCCCTTTTGGCTTCCCCTTGCTTGTATTATGTATTAACAAGCGCTTTGCCTTGGCTTTGTACGGGTGCAATTTAAATACCGGTGAATTTTTCATCATCACCATCATTCTAGCCAAAAGACGTCCAACTGTTGGACATATGCCTCCCCCAAGTAATGCCACAATAAACGGTCTTGTGCGTCTCGCATCCATCGGATTCCCGATATTTTAAAGTAAAAAAATTGGGTGATTTTTTTTTTTAATGATATAAACCAGTACTTGTCTACAGTCTCACCCCATCAGGTGCAAGCAGTGATGCAATCGATGATTGTGAACCGCACTAGTTTATTAAGAGCCTATTCTCTTTAACCTTGAAGCTACTTAAATTATAATCGGACCAGAAGATTGCTGCAGGCAAATTGTTCTATTTCATTTTAAAGGGACGGACCTTTGGTGTAATTATTGTTAATCTTATGTGGCGATAGTGCCATTTTATCCATTAATAGACTTCACTGACGTAGAGTCTCTTTAATCAGTATCTAATTAGAGACTTTAAAATTACAATTAAACACTAATACTATTTTGAAACGAAAGAATATGGTCAAATATAAATAGGACGGCTGTCAGACCAATATAAGCAACTAGATTTACATAATGAATGAATATGAAATACTAATTAGATAGGATTATGAAAATTTACTAACTTTGATCCCCATTGTCCTAAAAAATCGGTCAAGCCTTTTTGAGTTGATGCTCTGTCTTATTTTCCTCTTCCAATCGACTCGTGCTAAGTGATTGGGTTTGAAATAACTAGCACCGAAAAAGGCCTGTTGTGTCGTTGTTGTGAAGTAAAAATTATATTATAACGACTTTCAATAAATTAATTTTAGTACCCAACACTACGAAGAGAAAAGAAGTTTTATGTTTATCTCAATCTGATTTCAGAATGACGAGCATTTTTTCTGATCTAATAATCAGAACTAAAATGTGTAAAATAACATAGTCCATTAGTCCTATTACTATAAACTATACGTCATAGTAATTGATTTCAAAGCTATTACGTAATAGGACTAAGAAAGAATATGGAATAGGGTTCGAGACTAATGACGCTTTGTCGGTTTTTTTTTAGTCTACAGAATTTCGATGTGGTACATATTATAACTGTGTTGTCAATACTTCGGAACCAGATCAATGTCAAAGGCATTGAGTACCAGGTCGACAGAGGCGATGACATCGCATTCACTTATCTATTAAAGTGACGTATCTATTAAAGTAGCCATTAGGTATGGTAGACTAGCTTCCGATAGCTATTGATAGAGACAGTTACTAGGACAATATGAACACGAAGATACCACCATAGTGTTCACTTTGCACTCACGATGCATTCATCACACTGTAATATTGGCGGCCAATCCGAGATTCATTTCCATACAGCTACTCTTACGGGATTATGACATTACACAGCAATATGTTTTTCTAGATATTTTGAAAACTTTATTTTATATATTAATAAATATCTTGTGAATATTATCTAGGTTTTACTACTTTTTATCTTGGTTTTACACAAAACTTGAACCCAAGTTTTGTGTAAACTTTGACCCTTCATAATGTACATAGATTATATATATATATATATATATATCTGTAGAAACCTTGCATATATAGCATTGTTAAACATCCAATTACTTCTCTTGCCCTTCGGTGGAGCGCGAGGGCTCAACCATGTTGACTGGTTGTCTCTGACAACCATGCTCATGTTAATGATAGACGGATTGGGAAGGGCCCTCATAAGGATTTGCTACTTTTATTAAAAGACACTAACTCCTGTAACAGAGTTTTGAGGTTTTCGCGATTTTGATATGGATGTTATTTTTAGGTACATTATTTCAAAGAGCTATTTCAATATTTGCAATGATTAATAAATACGATTGTGTATGTATGATAGATACTTTTGTGAGCAGGCCCTTTTCTAATAATTTTTTTATAGTTCATGAACGTAATAGTTTATAGCTACGATTTACTCATTTGTTTTTTTTTTTTAATATAGGTAAATGTATTTTATTTCCTAAATTTTATATATTACATATTTCATAAAGTCAGAATTTTATTTACATTTTAAATGCCAGTAATTTAAACGTAAGTACCTGTTTTTACCGTATCCGCAACTAGCCCGTTCCGCATAGATACTAGGACAGCATATCTGAAAACAGTTTATCGCTCACTTATCAAGAATTTTTAAATTAGGTTAGGTTGATGATAATAATAATGTTGATTGCGCCAGTTTCTTACTGCTCAAAATCTCTTTTATTCATAAACTTTAAGTAAAAAGAAGCCCAATTCAAACTTCTGGTGAAATATTAAATCTAAAGTTTAAGACACTTTTTTGTGAATTTCGTACCCATTGCTGTTTCGAAACGATGCATGTGCCATTTGAAATGTCATAATAAAAATCTAATTTTATTGTAGTGTACCAATAGTCAGATATGTGCAGGAAAATAATAAAATTATTGCTCATTTTAATAGGACGTCATCTATTTATGCAGATAATGCATATTCATTCCATAGACCTAACTTATATTTTTGCCGTTAATAAACAAAAACTCGAAATTATGTGTCAGTGGCGAACGTTCTTTACTAAATTTTGTCTAAGATAGAGTAAAAGTAGGTTAAGATTTAGAACAAATGATATGCGCTCTTAATCTTAAGCATCCGTATAATCCTAAATCCGCACAACACTGAATCCGCATGTGTACTAGGACGTCATTAAACACGAAGAGGCTTGTTTCTTTCGCGCAACTACTACAACTGTTTTTATGTGTGTGTAAAAGTACAAGGCTGACATTATATCTCTTTTACTTACATTCAACTTTCTCTTTCATACCATTTCAGGCTCCACCCCAAGCCCCACCCCTGATATTATTTCCCTTTCATTTATTATTTTCCTTTTCACCTAACTTCAATGCCTGGCCTTCAAAGTCTTCATTCGTCTATTACCTTGTAGGGCTGGATATTAAGTTTGAACCTTACAATTATTTCAAATTATGTTATATTCTGTTCAGAAGTTAAGGAAAAATTATTACCTTTCTGAAAATTTTCGATATAGTATGTGAAAGGTTTTAATCGTTAGAATAAACCTTTGGATATGTAAATAAAACTATTATAAATACTATAATTTTCAATTGAACTATAAGCAAAAATATTGGACGTGTTTTTTTTTGCTCCACACAAGCGGGGCACTCTTTCACTCTATGCTCTACCGTGTCCTCCGAGAGACAACTAAATGGTGAAACCCCATTTCTTCAAACTGAATCCGAAATTGGAACCTTTTTTGGGGAGCCTTACCGCCGCGATTGTGGCGGGCCCATTTCGTAGCATTGATACGGTGTAGTTTTGCTGCGGGTGAGGATACTACGCCTACTAACTACGCTTCAACAAAGTCACACTATGATACAAAAACAAATATCAAAGAAAAATGGGCGGTGAGGTTAGGAGGGTAAAAAATAGCTTATGACCTACTTTCAGACCTACAGAATATACACAAAAATTTCATAATAATCGGTCTAGCAATTTCGGGGAAATTCGGTACAAACACTGTGACAAGTGATTTTTACAGATTAGATATCTGTTCCAACAGTATACGTTGGGACAAGTACTTATCTAATACATAAAAATTCTAAAGAGATTTGAATAGGTCATTATTTAAACAAGCGACTCTACAATAAAACATCAAACAAACATTACTTTCTTCAGTTGGGTAAAGATACTGAATATGGTACCAATAAGAACTCGTGAACTGTTTTCTGAAAAACTATTCCACATCGCTGTCGACTGGTAACGGCATTGCCACGCTGTATATTAATGCTCATCCTCTGACCAAGGTAAAAAGCCAACCCTTGGGTCACTCGAAGTGCCAATAAAGCGTTAAGAAAGATTTTTATATAATATGTAATTTGTGAGCACTCGATATTATAATGGTTTCAAGGAGGAGTTTCTACGTAATGAAGTTGAATGGCACGAAACAAGATAAATGAAACCGTAAAATCAATATTGAACATAACATAACGTGTATTTCGACATCAAAACCATCGGCACATTGGCTCAGTGGTCAGAGCGCTTCGCCTGGTACATACGAGGAGTACCGGGCAGAGAGGTCATTGGTTCGAATCCTTCATGTGTCGCGATCTTTTTGATCTCATCTTTAAGTGTTTTGTACATAACAAGATTTCATTTTGAAGTTTCATAAAGTTTTTCCAATTATTTCTCAGCTGAACAAAATTGGTTAGACGTCAAAAACACATCAATATAAGCTCTGAAAATGCAACCTTAAGTATGAGATTATACGCCGATTTTTTTCTATCATTATGACCATTTAACATTATACACCTAACTAAAAGGTAGAATAATATATTTCAGATAGTCTACATAAACTAATTTCATTACAATTTAATCTTAGCTGAAGGATTTCGTCCTTTTAAATTACTGACATCTAGTGGTTCTTGCTTCATTCAGTATGAAAATGTGAGAGCCTTTTGGGATATTTTGTGCTCACCATAAACTCATCAACCAGCGGAAAATTCCAAGAGATGTCTCTTGGGATAGTTTGTAATGGGAAATAAATCTTTTCCTCCAAATTAATTTACAATCACTCATATATGGCTCAAAAAAAATTTAAAAAAATAGTTTTTTTAAGTCTGAAATTGTCGTTTCATAATGAAAAGTATATAAAAACATTTTTTTTGTATGATAAAATATATTTGTTTATTTAAAGTTCTTACCCTCGTTTTCTACACATTTCTGGTATCTAAATAGAAGATCATTTAAACTTTTGCGATTGAATTTTGGTGATCTAGACTTTATAGGGTGAAGGTATTTTTAATTGTTTCCTGACACGCTTATTTTTCTGCAAAACTTTGTACAATTCGCGGAAAAATTGGTAGTCGATTGAAGCGAAGTTATTAGCAAAGAAGGATGGTTACAGCTTTGAGCTTAAAGTCGGTCATTGTTCTTGTTAAAACATGTTCACTATACAAATATTTGCCTCCATAACTACTTTTAGTAATGTTTCAGCAATGCATTTTTGTATTTTTTTTTATTTTTTATTTATGCATTTCTCTTTGTCACCCCACTCCAAACTTTGTCACAAAAATATTTAGCACTGATTGGCGCGAAAATAAGTTTTTTTTTCATTTTCATTATTGCGGATGAAAATGAAAACATATTCTGACATGGTCTTTGTCGTCATAGGCCATGAAACTCGCCAAAGAAAACGGAATGTTGGCGAAAAAGACAAATACATTATTGTAATATTTCGTTTGCTTTCCTACCAATTTTGATATTGTTTTCACAATTTGTATTCTATTGTAGTATATTTATTAATAAACTGGTTAGTTAATAAATATTTTTTTCATGCATTTTCCGTACACAGCAGCCGCTGCTACTAGCAATTACTACGCTGTGCTACCGACCAAATATACACAAAAAATTCATAAAAACCGGTCAGACCTACCAAATGTACACTAAAATTACATGAAAATCGGTCTACACGTTTCGCAGCAGTTTGATAAAAAACACGTGACACGTGATTTTTATATATTAGATATCTGTCTCAACAATATAATATGTACGTTGGGACAGGTATCTAATAATAGGTCCTTACCTATGAAATTGCCGTTTATTAAGACGAGTTGCTTTGAAGTGTATCTTTAACTTAGAATTATTAATTCAAATAAACTTTATATTAAACGTACGTTATTCTTTTTTCGAAATTAGATATTTATTGTTTTTTTTTGTGTTTTGTATTTTCTGTAATATGTCATTCAACTTCATTAAGTTAAATGGCACGAAGCAAGATGAATGAAACCGTAAAATCGATATTGAATTTAACAGAACGCGTATTTCGACATCAAAACCATCGGCACATTGGCTCAGTGGCCAGAGCGCTTCGCCTAGTATAGCAAAGGAATACTGGGCAAAGAGGTCGTTGGTTCGAATCTATCATGTGTCGCGATCTTTTTGATCTCATCTATAAGTGTTTTGTACATAACAAGATTTCATTTTGAAGTTTCATAAAGTTTTTCCAATTATTTCTCAGCTGAACAAAATTGGTTAGACGTCAAAAACACATCAATATAAGCTCTGAAAATGCAACCTTAAGTATGAGATTATACGCCGATTTTTTTCTATCATTATGACCATTTAACATTATACACCTATCTACAAGGTAGAATAATATATTTCAGATAGTCTACATAAACTAATTTCATTACAATTTAATCTTAGCTGAAGGATATCGTCCTTTTAAATTACTGACATCTAGTGGTTCTTGCTTCATTCAGTATGAAAATGTGAGAGCCTTTTGGGATATTTTCCGCTGTTTGATGAGCTCACCATGAACTCATCAACCAGCGGACAATTCCAAGAGATGTCTCTTGGGATAGTTTGTAATGGGAAATAAACCTTTTCCTCCAAATTAATTTTATTTCATTGCATTCTTTAAACAATATTTTGAAGTACATTATGCGCAATTCTAATCTAGGATTTGAACACTTTTTCTTCGCAGCTAGTGTGACTTTTGCTTCCTCTATCGTTTTTAGTATGTTTTAAAACGAAACAGTGGCGTTACGGATTGGTGTCACTTTGTTCTATGACTTATTGGTGATTTGGAGATGTAATTAACAATCACCCATAAATGGCTAGAAAAACATTAAAAGATTAGTTTTTTACACTATAATGCCTTTCAGTGACAAATCTGATATATTTTAATAATTAGGGATCAAAGTATGAAATTGCCGTTTCGTAATAAAATCACATTTTTTTTGTACGATAAAAAATATTTATTTGTTCTAAGTGTTTCTCTTCGTTTTCTACACATTTCTGATATCTAATTGGAAGATTATTTAAACCTTTGTGATAGAACTCTGGGGACCTGGACACCACTTTTTTTATGGTGTGAAATCATCAAATGACATCTCCTGTCCTTTCGTGTCAGACTTTACTGACTAAAACCCACTCCCGTTCCATCTTTGCCCTCGTTCCAAGGCTCCAGGGTTCTCTTTCGTATCACCCATGGCCGCAGTAGGCTTCGACCCTGCTTGGCCCCTACTGTTGCTGACATCTCCTTGAGGCGCGCATGGAATACTACGCGCCTGGACTCTACTAACTGGGAGAAAGCATTTTTTTTAAGTTTGCCAGGGCGTTTTTTCCCCCACATAATATTGTACAAATCACGGAAGAAATGGTAGTCGATTGGGGTAAATTCTCGAAAGTAAGAAGGACAATTAATAGTTTAGAGAGCTTTGAGCATGAACTCGATAAAATTGCTTGTTAAAACACTGCTCAGTAGTAAAAAATCTCGTCAGTAAATAAAAATATTTTCATTTTAAAATTATCTGTTAAAAATGACTAGCGCACCTCTTATAATTCTGCAAGTACTAAGACATCTTTTAAAATAAGCCACATGGCTCTAGTTACTATATTCTTTTCCCAAAATAAAATCTTCATCTTTTCGGACAAGATTTCTTCAAATTCTTTCCTTCACAGCTTTATTTGCCGCTATCATACGAATACTACGTGATAAGCCAAATATTTTTCAGTCACAAAAAGAGGAGGTATTTTCGTACCTATCAATAGCCCGGTAGACAAACATTTGACTCATACTAATAGGATGGAGAGTTTAAAAAAAAAGTTGGATTTAACTCCATACCTACCTACTTTGTGCACTGCTATCACAGTAATTCGGTTATCTTTGTCACCCCCCTCCATTTTAATATCACAAAAATATTCAATACCAAATTACGGCAGGCGCTGCTACTAGCGGTTGCTACGCCGTAGCACCGCGCTACGGCGTAGCGCATTTGTCAAGTCACAATTTTGGTCGATATTGAGTAAAATATACAGAAATGTAGATCTCAATCTCTACATTTCAAATATATACTTAACTCAATATCGACCAAAATTGCGACTTCCTGTAATTATCATAAGCGCAGCAGAATAATACACCACAAATTTTAATTAGTACAAATTCTTAAAGGGCTTATTAGAAAAGGTCTTGTTATTATTTAAGTAAAGTCTCAATAAATAATATTTATAAATAGCAAAGTTATGAGCGTTTGTTTATATCCCAAAATGTCACTCTATTTATGGAATATTAATGGAATATTGATTATGAACGAATATATGACGATCAAAATGAAAAAATACTGCCCGTAGTATTTTCTAGTAGCAATTATTATGAATGATTGATTCAGTTATGAATTTACCAATTATAACAAATTTTAGATTTTTGTATACCAGGGCCATAGTAACGTGGAACAAATACTTGGCATTTCGAATTAGTTAATTTCGTAATAGCGCCATCTAGTAAATTGTTGAAAATTTAATGAGCTTGACGCTTGTCCATGCTTGCAGCATGTACACGCTTACGTACATGCTGAAAACATTAGTAATTTATCATTGCGAAGCTAGATGGCTATTTAATCAAATCAACCTCCTGAGAACTTCTTTATTCCTGGTACCAGCAGTTAAATTTGCCATTTCTCGAATCAACATTTTCTTCGTGTTTAATTTGGTGATACTGGTGTAGCAGAACCTGACAGGAGGTTGATCGGCGGTACATTTACGTACTGATAACAGGTTTTGCTTGGGAATATGTCAGAGTGTGTGTTGGTAGTTTATAAGTGAGCGTAAAAATGGGATGGGAAGTTTGTCGTTACGAACGTTGAAGCAGTGTGAGTGGAAGACAAATTTAAGGGTGAGTTCAATTATAACGCTCATGCTTGTGTATAAAAGGCGCCAAAGTATCGGACAGTACTGGCCAATGAACACTGCTATCCGTATTTGATTAACCAATCAGTTTGATTCTTCAATTGACAGCGAAGATGAGGTGGTGTAATAGTTAGCTGAGTACTAGGGTAGACATGAAAATGAAAGGTCCTGAAGCGTCATGATCAATTATGTGTTGGTTTCACTATCACGCAAATTATTAACATAAGTCAGACAAAGATGGTATGACTGTAACAGATAGAATATCTAATAAAGCTATATAAATCTACAACCCGCTATATGTGTAGGTATTCGGAAGAGGACATCCTCACGCCTCAGCCGCCGCAACAGGAGATACGGGACGTCGAAAGTTGTACGGCGATCCCCGGCCACCGTAGCCGCGGGCTTACGGACGACGAGCAAATAGATAGTTCACCGTTCGGTCGTCTGGTAACTGTCCATAACGAGCCCGAGTCGCCGACGGCGCGTATTTTTCATACGCGCCTCAAAGATATATCAGCAAAACCGTAGGGGCCAATCAAGCCCGATGCCCATTAGGGCCACGGGGGCTTTTTAAAAAGAAAACCAGCTGGTGTGGTTTTAGTCAGGAAAACCTAACATGGCCTTCTCACTCCACCATAGGGTAGAAGAAATCATTGGATGATTACCCATTTAAAAAAAAAAGTATTCTTTATTATTCAGCTGCAATTTTGAACAAAATTATTATGACATGGAACTGATCCGATGATGGAACCGGGAGGTGGCTATATAGGAACTCGGTAGATAAAAAACACAACCCCATCGAGTTCGGGCTCGTATGACTCGTCTTGACGAGTACTTTGGTGCTAGTTGGTAACAGGGGTCTGATGATGGAGCTGGAAGAAGGCCTCGGTAATAAACGCACTAAGATAACCCTATCGTGTGTGAACTTTTTGGAGTGGTCTTGATGAGTATTAAATAAAGTAAAGTAAAAATAAAAGTTGTTCTGCTTCCGTCAGTTTCGTTATAGCATGTCAGTTATGTCTGCATTTTTTGCTATAGTTTTCACACTTAAGTAAAATGAAGTTGACTGTACCTGTTGTTTCATAATAGGGGTGGAACTTTAGCTGGTCCCGCCCAGTGAAATTGGTGTCTGGAGTACTAGGACATTAAAAATGTACAAGAGTACAGTAATTATTTACAAACTTACGTGTGCGTGTGGCGAAATAATGAACTAACTTGAAACATACTGAATTTGACATAATTCCTCAACAAGCAGCGCTACTATGTACATGCAAAAAAGTTTGTCGTCCAAAGTTTTTGGAGGTGTGGCTAAGTATTTCGAAGTTTTTGCCGGTGTGACTTTGTATTTTGACTGCTGGGATGGACTCGGTTCGTTCGGCAGAACTAGGACCTCATAAGTGTTAGAGGCTTTCTAATAGTTAGCTCATAGTAAAAGTAAAGTTAACGACATCAAGGCCTCATTTCATATCCTTAACATCTGCCTTAGCTGAGACCTCAGACATATTCTCAGATAAGCCACAACTTTAACACTTTAGAATCAAACCATTAATTTCATTTAGTCAAACATGTATTCGTCCGTGTTCTGGCACATCAAACTTAGAGTACCAACTATTATACACTAAGGGTAATATTGTCTGCTGCTAAGGACACTATAAAGTCTATTTCCTTTCTTAGATAAATCTTTAATAACGTATTGGTCAATATCATTTTTTTTTTCTTTCATGGGGACTGTTTGAAATGTTAGAATAAAATACCTGTCCATATAATAGGACTCAGTGAGACAAAATTGAAATCTTGTGTCAAACACACACTATACAAGTAAACATATTATAAGCTAGAGAATTGCATTGAAGATGAAAATGTTTGGCCTAATGCTGGCTCAGCTCTACTACTATAGTAATTGATAACTTGACTTGTTTGACATAAATGAGTGTTGGTTTGAGAGTGGTTCTGATATACACATCACTCTCGCGAACGGATGCCATTTTTTTTATATTTTTTTTTTTAGAAATATGTAACCGAGATTTTTTTCATGATTTATAAGAGTATTCATGAATATTTTTGCACCTGTTTCACTATGGAGATCTACGCTTTGGAATGTGCAATCAGCATCATATTGCTGACTGATTTATTGGCAATTCATAAGTTACAGGCACTTTCACCCTGATTCATCTATGTATACGTGTATAAAAGGAGAACTTGACTGACTGACAACGACCAGCTGAAACTACTGAGCGTAAGAAAATGAAATTCTATACAAAGCTTCCATTTATGGCGCACACTTAGAAATGGGGAATAGGTTTTTGAAAATGTTACCCTGAAGGAGGTGAGAAGGGGAAAATCGTTTGTATGCAAAATTTTATTCCTTGGACCACTAATAATAATTAATAGACTCAATAATTTTAAAAAGTAATTTTATAGACTAAATTGTTACAGCGATGTCATCACTGCTAAATTTTGTGAGTCGTAAGATGTAAATTTAGATTCTTCAGGAGACGTCTGTCTACTGCAAAATGCTACTGCCTGCACTAAAAGGCAACTCTTTGTTTAGTTTCTCGATAACCGACTTCCTAACTTCGGAACCTAAGTTTTTATAGAGTATTTTTTAAGACCTTATTTTGACAAATTTACTGTAGCCCCACCCCTGATATTATTTCCCTTTCATTTATTATTTTCCTTTTCACCTAACTTCAATGCCTGGCCTTCAAAGTCTTCATTCGTCTATTACCTTGTAGGGCTGGATATTAAGTTTGAACCTTACAATTATTTTAAATTATGTTATATTCTGTTCAGAAGTTAAGGAAAAATTATTACCTTTCTGAAAATTTTCGATATAGTATGTGAAAGGTTTTAATCGTCAGAATAAACCTTTGGATATGTAAATAAAAATATTATAAATACTATAATTTTCAATTGAACTATAAGCAAAAATATTGGACGTGTTTTTTTTGTTCCACCCAAGCGGGGCACTCTTTCACTCTATGCTCTACCGTGTCCTCCGAGAGACAACTAAATGGTGAAACCCCATTTCTTCAAACTGAATCCAAATTTGGAACCTTTTTTGGGGAGCCTTACCGCCGCGATTGTGGCGGGCCCATGTCGTAGCATTGATACGGTGTAGTTTTGCTGCGGGTGAGGATACTACGCCTACTAACTACGTTTCAACAAAGTCACACTATAACACAAAAACAAATATCAAAGAAAAATGGGCGGTGAGGTTAGGAGGGTAAAAAATAGCTTATGACCTACTTTCAGACCTACAGAATATACACAAAAATTTCATAATAATCGGTCTAGCAATTTCGGGGAAATTCCGTACAAACACTGTGACAAGTGATTTTTACAGATTAGATATCTATTCCAACAATATACCTTGGGACAAGTACTTATCTAATACATAAAAAATCTAAAGAGATTTGAATAGGTCATTATTTAAACAAGCGACTCTACAATAAAACATCAAACAAACATTACTTTCTTCAGTTGGGTAAAGACACTGAATATGGTACCAATAAGAACTCGTGAACTGTTTTCTGAAAAACTATTCCACATCGCTGTCGACTGGTAACGGCATTGCCACGCTGTATATTAATGCTCATCCTCTGACCAAGGTAAAAAGCCAACCCTTGGGTCACTCGAAGTGCCAATAAGGCGTTAAGAAAGATTTTTATATAATATGTAATTTGTGAGCACTCGTTATTATAATGGTTTCAAGGAGGAGTTTCTACGTAATGAAGTTGAATGGCACGAAACAAGATGAATGAAACCGTAAAATCGATATTGAACATAACAGAACGCGTATTTCGACATCAAAACCATCGGCACATTGGCTCAGTGGTCAGAGCGCTTCGCCTGGTACATACGAGGAGTACCGGGCAGAGAGGTCGTTGGTTCGAATCCTTCATGTGTCGCGATCTTTTTGATCTCATCTATAAGTGTTTTGTACATAACAAGATTTCATTTTGAAGTTTCATAAAGTTTTTCCAATTATTTCTCAGCTGAACAAAATTGGTTAGACGTCAAAAACACATCAATATAAGCACTGAAAATGCAACCTTAAGTAAGAGATTATACGCTAATTTTTTTCTATCATTATGACCATTTAACATTATACACCTAACTAAAAGGTAGAATAATATATGTCAGATAGTCTACATAAACTAATTTCATTACAATTTAATATTAGCTGAAGGATATCGTCCTTTTAAGTTACTGACATCTAGTGGTTCTTGCTTCATTCAGTATGAAAATTTGAGAGCCTTTTGGGATATTTTGTGCTCACCATAAACTCATCAACCAGCGGAAAATTCCAAGAGATGTCTCTTGGGATAGCTTGTAATGGGAAATAAACCTTTTCCTCCAAATTAATTTACAATCACTCATAAATCGCTCAAAAAGAATTTAAAAAAATAGTTTTTTTAAGTCTGAAATTGTCGTTTCGTAATGAAAAGTATATAAAAACATTTTTTTTTGTACGATAAAATATATTTGTTTATTAAAAGTTCTTACTCTCGTTTTCAACACATTTCTGGTATCTAAATAGAAGATCATTTAAACTTTTGCGATAGAATTTTGGTGATCTAGACTTTATAGGGTGAAGGTATCTTTAATTGTTTCCTCACACGCTTATTTTTCTGCAAAACTTTGTACAATTCGCGGAAAAATTGGTAGTCGATTGAAGCGAAGTTATTAGCAAAGAAGGATGGTTTACAGCTTTGAGCTTAAAGTCGGTCATTGTTCTTGTTAAAACATGTTCACTATACAAATATTTGCCTCCATAACTACTTTTAGTAATGTTTCAGCAATGCATTTTTGTATATTTTTATTTTTTATTTATGCATTTCTCTTTGTCACCCCACTCCAAACTTTGTCACAAAAATATTTAGCACTGATTGGCGCGAAAATAAGTTTATTTTTTCATTTTCATCATTACGGATGAAAATGAAAACATATTCTGACATGGTCTTTGTCGTCATAGGCCATGAAACTCGCCAAAGAAAACGGAATGTTGGCGAAAAAGACAAATACATTATTGTAATATTTCGTTTGCTTTCCTACCAATTTTGATATTGTTTTCACAATTTGTATTCTATTTTAGTATATTTATTAATAAACTGGTTAGTTAATAAATATTTTTTTCATGCATTTTCCGTACACAGCAGCCGCTGCTACTAGCAATTACTACGCTGTGCTACCGACCAAATATACACAAAAAATTCATAAAAACCGATCAGACCTACCAAATGTACACTAAAATTACATGAAAATCGGTCTACACGTTTCGTAGCAGTTTGATAAAAAACACGTGACACGTGATTTTTATATATTAGATATCTGTCTCAACAA
Source organism: Mythimna pallens (assembly GCA_961205895.1). NCBI lineage: Eukaryota > Metazoa > Arthropoda > Insecta > Lepidoptera > Noctuidae > Mythimna > Mythimna pallens. The sequence goes on from OY540824.1 coordinate 8,502,855, forward strand.
TATAATATGTACGTTGGGACAGGTATCTAATAATAGGTCTTCACCTATGAAATTGCCGTTTATTAAGACGAGTTGCTTTGAAGTGTATCTTTAACCTAGAATTATAAATTCAAATAAACTTTATATTAAACGTACGTTATTCTTTTTTCGAAGTTAGATATTTATTGTTTTTTTTTTTTTGTGTTTTGCATTTTCTGTAATATGTCATTCAACTTCATTAAGTTAAATGGCACGAAGCAAGATGAATGAAACCGTAAAATCGATATTGAATTTAACAGAACGCGTATTTCGACATCAAAACCATCGGCACATTGGCTCAGTGGCCAGAGCGCTTCGCCTAGTATAGCAAAGGAATACTGGGCAAAGAGGTCGTTGGTTCGAATCCTTCATGTGTCGCGATCTTTTTGATCTTATCTATAAGTGTTTTGAACATAACAAGATTTCATTTTGAAGTTTCATAAAGTTTTTCTAATTATTTCTCAGCTGAACAAAATTGGTTAGACGTCAAAAACACATCAATATAAGCTCTGCAAATGCAACCTTAAGTAAGAGATTATACGCCGATTTTTTTCTATAATCATGACCATTTAACATTATACACTTAACTAAAAGGTAGAATAATATATTTCAGATAGTCTACATAAACTAATTTCATTACAATTTAATCTTAGCTGACGGATATCGTCCTTTTAAATTACTGACATCTAGTGGTTCTTGCTTCATTCAGTATGAAAATGTGAGAGCCTTTTGGGATATTTTCCGCTGTTTGATGAGCTCACCATGAACTCATCAACCAGCGGACAATCCCAAGAGATGTCTCTTGGGATAGTTTGTAATGGGAAATAAACCTTTTCCTCCAAATTAATTTTATTTCATTGCAAAACAATATTTTGAAGTACATTATGCGCAATTCTAATCTAGGATTTGAAAACTTTTTCTAGCTAGCGTGAGTTTTGCTTCCTCTATCGTTTTTAGTATGTTTTAAAACGAAACAGTGGCGTTTGGTATCTAAATAGAAGATCATTTAAACTTTTGCGATTGAATTTTGGTGATCTAGACTTTATATGGTGAAGGTATCTTTAATTGTTTCCTCACACGCTTATTTTTCTGGAAAACTTTGTACAATTCGCGGAAAAATTGGTAGTCGATTGAAGCGAAGTTATTAGCAAAGAAGGATGTTTTACAGCTTTGAGCTTAAAGTCAGTCATTGTTCTTGTTAAAACATGTTCACTATACAAATATTTGCCTCCATAACTACTTTTAGTAATGTTTCAGCAATGCATTTTTGTATATTTTTTATTTTTTATTTATGCATTTCTCTTTGTCACCCCACTCCAAACTTTGTCACAAAAATATTTAGCACTGATTGGCGTGAAAATAAGTTTTTTTTTTCATTTTCATCATTACGGATGAAAATGAAAACATATTCTGACATGGTCTTTGTCGTCATAGGCCATGAAACTCGCCAAAGAAAACGGAATGTTGGCGAAAAAGACAAATACATTATTGTAATATTTCGTTTGCTTTCCTACCAATTTTGATATTGTTTTCACAATTTGTATTCTATTGTAGTATATTTATTAATAAACTGGTTAGTTAATAAATATTTTTTCATGCATTTTCCGTACACAGCAGCCGCTGCTACTAGCAATTACTACGCTGTGCTACCGACCAAATATACACAAAAAATTCATAAAAACCGGTCAGACCTACCAAATGTACACTAAAATTACATGAAAATCGGTCTACACGTTTCGCAGCAGTTTGATAAAAAACACGTGACACGTGATTTTTATATATTAGATATCTGTCTCAACAATATAATATGTACGTTGGGACAGGTATCTAATAATAGGTCTTCACCTATGAAATTGCCGTTTATTAAGAAGAGTTGCTTTGAAGTGTATCTTTAACTTAGAATTAAAAATTCAAATAAACTTTATATTAAACGTACGTTATTCTTTTTTCGAAATTAGATATTTATTGTTTTTTTTTTGTGTTTTGCATTTTCTGTAATATGTCATTCAACTTCATTAAGTTAAATGGCACGAAGCAAGATGAATGAAACCGTAAAATCGATATTGAATTTAACAGAACGCGTATTTCGACATCAAAACCATCGGCACATTGGCTCAGTGGCCAGAGCGCTTCGTCTAGTATAGCAAAGGAATACTGGGCAAAGAGGTCGTTGGTTCGAATCCTTCATGTGTCGCGATCTTTTTGATCTTATCTATAAGTGTTTTGAACATAACAAGATTTCATTTTGAAGTTTCATAAAGTTTTTCCAATTATTTCTCAGCTGAACAAAATTGGTTAGACGTCAAAAACACATCAATATAAGCTCTGCAAATGCAACCTTAAGTAAGAGATTATACGCCGATTTTTTTCTATAATCATGACCATTTAACATTATACACTTAACTAAAAGGTAGAATAATATATTTCAGATAGTCTACATAAACTAATTTCATTACAATTTAATCTTAGCTGAAGGATATCGTCCTTTTAAATTACTGACATCTAGTGGTTCTTGCTTCATTCAGTATGAAAATGTGAGAGCCTTTTGGGATATTTTGTGCTCACCATAAACTCATCAACCAGCGGAAAATTCCAAGAGATGTCTCTTGGGATAGTTTGTAATGGGAAATAAACCTTTTCCTCCAAATTAATTTACAATCACTCATTAATCGCTCAAAAAGAATTTAAAAAAATAGTTTTTTTAAGTCTGAAATTGTCGTTTCGTAATGAAAAGTATATAAAAACATTTTTTTTTTTGTACGATAAAATATATTTGTTTATTCAAAGTTCTTACCCTCGTTTTCTACACATTTCTGGTATCTAAATAGAAAATCATTTAAACTTTTGCGATAGAATTTTGGTGATCTAGACTTTATAGGGTGAAGGTATCTTTAATTGTTTCCTCACACGCTTATTTTTCTGCAAAACTTTGTACTATTCGCGGAAAAATTGGTAGTCGATTGAAGCGAAGTTATTAGCAAAGAAGGATGGTTTACAGCTTTGAGCTTAAAGTCGGTCATTGTTTTTGCTAAAACATGTTCACTATACAAATATTTGCCTCCGTTACTACTTTTAGTAATGTTTCAGCAATGCATTTTTGTATTTTTTTTATTTTTTATTTATGCATTTCTCTTTGTCACCCCACTCCAAACTTTGTCACAAAAATATTTAGCACTGATTGGCGCGAAAATAAGTTTATTTTTTCATTTTCATCATTACGGATGAAAATGAAAACATATTCTGACATGGTCTTTGTCGTCATAGGCCATGAAACTCGCCAAAGAAAACGGAATGTTGGCGAAAAAGACAAATACATTATTGTAATATTTCGTTTGCTTTCCTACCAATTTTGATATTGTTTTCACAATTTGTATCCTATTTTATTATATTTATTAATAAACTGGGTAGTTAATAAATATTTTTTTCATGCATTTTCCGTACACAGCAGCCGCTGCTACTAGCAATTACTACGCTGTGCTACCGACCAAATATACACAAAAAATTCATAAAAACCGGTCAGACCTACCAAATGTACACTAAAATTACATGAAAATCGGTCTACACGTTTCGTAGCAGTTTGATAAAAAACACGTGATACGTGATTTTTATATATTAGATATCTGTCTCAACAATATAATAAGTACGTTGGGACAGGTATCTAATAATAGGTCTTCACCTATGAAATTGCCGTTTATTAAGAAGAGTTGCTTTGAAGTGTATCTTTAACTTAGAATTAAAAATTCAAATAAACTTTATATTAAACGTACGTTATTCTTTTTTCGAAATTAGATATTTATTGTTTTTTTTTTTGTGTTTTGCATTTTCTGTAATATGTCATTCAACTTCATTAAGTTAAATGGCACGAAGCAAGATGAATGAAACCGTAAAATCGATATTGAATTTAACAGAACGCGTATTTCGACATCAAAACCATCGGCACATTGGCTCAGTGGCCAGAGCGCTTCGCCTAGTATAGCAAAGGAATACTGGGCAAAGAGGTCGTTGGTTCGAATCCTTCATGTGTCGCGATCTTTTTGATCTTATCTATAAGTGTTTTGAACATAACAAGATTTCATTTTGAAGTTTCATAAAGTTTTTCCAATTATTTCTCAGCTGAACAAAATTGGTTAGACGTCAAAAACACATCAATATAAGCTCTGCAAATGCAACCTTAAGTAAGAGATTATACGCCGATTTTTTTCTATAATCATGACCATTTAACATTATACACTTAACTAAAAGGTAGAATAATATATTTCAGATAGTCTACATAAACTAATTTCATTACAATTTAATCTTAGCTGAAGGATATCGTCCTTTTAAATTACTGACATCTAGTGGTTCTTGCTTCATTCAGTATGAAAATGTGAGAGCCTTTTGGGATATTTTGTGCTCACCATAAACTCATCAACCAGCGGAAAATTCCAAGAGATGTCTCTTGGGATAGTTTGTAATGGGAAATAAACCTTTTCCTCCAAATTAATTTACAATCACTCATTAATCGCTCAAAAAGAATTTAAAAAAATAGTTTTTTTAAGTCTGAAATTGTCGTTTCGTAATGAAAAGTATATAAAAACATTTTTTTTTTGTACGATAAAATATATTTGTTTATTCAAAGTTCTTACCCTCGTTTTCTACACATTTCTGGTATCTAAATAGAAAATCATTTAAACTTTTGCGATAGAATTTTGGTGATCTAGACTTTATAGGGTGAAGGTATCTTTAATTGTTTCCTCACACGCTTATTTTTCTGCAAAACTTTGTACTATTCGCGGAAAAATTGGTAGTCGATTGAAGCGAAGTTATTAGCAAAGAAGGATGGTTTACAGCTTTGAGCTTAAAGTCGGTCATTGTTTTTGCTAAAACATGTTCACTATACAAATATTTGCCTCCGTAACTACTTTTAGTAATGTTTCAGCAATGCATTTTTGTATTTTTTTTATTTTTTATTTATGCATTTCTCTTTGTCACCCCACTCCAAACTTTGTCACAAAAATATTTAGCACTGATTGGCGCGAAAATAAGTTTATTTTTTCATTTTCATCATTACGGATGAAAATGAAAACATATTCTGACATGGTCTTTGTCGTCATAGGCCATGAAACTCGCCAAAGAAAACGGAATGTTGGCGAAAAAGACAAATACATTATTGTAATATTTCGTTTGCTTTCCTACCAATTTTGATATTGTTTTCACAATTTGTATCCTATTTTATTATATTTATTAATAAACTGGGTAGTTAATAAATATTTTTTTCATGCATTTTCCGTACACAGCAGCCGCTGCTACTAGCAATTACTACGCTGTGCTACCGACCAAATATACACAAAAAATTCATAAAAACCGGTCAGACCTACCAAATGTACACTAAAATTACATGAAAATCGGTCTACACGTTTCGTAGCAGTTTGATAAAAAACACGTGATACGTGATTTTTATATATTAGATATCTGTCTCAACAATATAATAAGTACGTTGGGACAGGTATCTAATAATAGGTCTTCACCTATGAAATTGCCGTTTATTAAGAAGAGTTGCTTTGAAGTGTATCTTTAACTTAGAATTAAAAATTCAAATAAACTTTATATTAAACGTACGTTATTCTTTTTTCGAAATTAGATATTTATTGTTTTTTTTTTTGTGTTTTGCATTTTCTGTAATATGTCATTCAACTTCATTAAGTTAAATGGCACGAAGCAAGATGAATGAAACCGTAAAATCGATATTGAATTTAACAGAACGCGTATTTCGACATCAAAACCATCGGCACATTGGCTCAGTGGCCAGAGCGCTTCGCCTAGTATAGCAAAGGAATACTGGGCAAAGAGGTCGTTGGTTCGAATCCTTCATGTGTCGCGATCTTTTTGATCTTATCTATAAGTGTTTTGAACATAACAAGATTTCATTTTGAAGTTTCATAAAGTTTTTCCAATTATTTCTCAGCTGAACAAAATTGGTTAGACGTCAAAAACACATCAATATAAGCTCTGCAAATGCAACCTTAAGTAAGAGATTATACGCCGATTTTTTTCTATAATCATGACCATTTAACATTATACACTTAACTAAAAGGTAGAATAATATATTTCAGATAGTCTACATAAACTAATTTCATTACAATTTAATCTTAGCTGAAGGATATCGTCCTTTTAAATTACTGACATCTAGTGGTTCTTGCTTCATTCAGTATGAAAATGTGAGAGCCTTTTGGGATATTTTGTGCTCACCATAAACTCATCAACCAGCGGAAAATTCCAAGAGATGTCTCTTGGGATAGTTTGTAATGGGAAATAAACCTTTTCCTCCAAATTAATTTACAATCACTCATTAATCGCTCAAAAAGAATTTAAAAAAATAGTTTTTTTAAGTCTGAAATTGTCGTTTCGTAATGAAAAGTATATAAAAACATTTTTTTTTTGTACGATAAAATATATTTGTTTATTCAAAGTTCTTACCCTCGTTTTCTACACATTTCTGGTATCTAAATAGAAAATCATTTAAACTTTTGCGATAGAATTTTGGTGATCTAGACTTTATAGGGTGAAGGTATCTTTAATTGTTTCCTCACACGCTTATTTTTCTGCAAAACTTTGTACTATTCGCGGAAAAATTGGTAGTCGATTGAAGCGAAGTTATTAGCAAAGAAGGATGGTTTACAGCTTTGAGCTTAAAGTCGGTCATTGTTTTTGCTAAAACATGTTCACTATACAAATATTTGCCTCCGTAACTACTTTTAGTAATGTTTCAGCAATGCATTTTTGTATTTTTTTTATTTTTTATTTATGCATTTCTCTTTGTCACCCCACTCCAAACTTTGTCACAAAAATATTTAGCACTGATTGGCGCGAAAATAAGTTTATTTTTTCATTTTCATCATTACGGATGAAAATGAAAACATATTCTGACATGGTCTTTGTCGTCATAGGCCATGAAACTCGCCAAAGAAAACGGAATGTTGGCGAAAAAGACAAATACATTATTGTAATATTTCGTTTGCTTTCCTACCAATTTTGATATTGTTTTCACAATTTGTATCCTATTTTATTATATTTATTAATAAACTGGGTAGTTAATAAATATTTTTTTCATGCATTTTCCGTACACACAAAAAATTCATAAAAACCGGTCAGACCTACCAAATGTACACTAAAATTACATGAAAATCGGTCTACACGTTTCGTAGCAGTTTGATAAAAAACACGTGATATGTGATTTTTATATATTAGATATCTGTCTCAACAATATAATAAGTACGTTGGGACAGGTATCTAATAATAGGTCTTCACCTATGAAATTGCCGTTTATTAAGACGAGTTGCTTTGAAGTGTATCTTTAACTTAGAATTATAAATTCAAATAAACTTTATATTAAACGTACGTTATTCTTTTTTCAAAATTAGATATTTATTGTTTTTTTTTTTTTTTGTGTTTTGCATTTTCTGTAATATGTCATTCAACTTCATTAAGTTAAATGGCACGAAGCAAGATGAATGAAACCGTAAAATCGATATTGAATTTAACAGAACGCGTATTTTGACATCAAAACTATCGGCACATTGGCTCAGTGGCCAGAGCGCTTCGCCTAGTATAGCAAAGGAATACTGGGCAAAGAGGTCGTTGGTTCGAATCCTTCATGTGTCGCGATCTTTTTGATCTTATCTATAAGTGTTTTGAACATAACAAGATTTCATTTTGAAGTTTCATAAAGTTTTTCTAATTATTTCTCAGCTGAACAAAATTGGTTAGACGTCAAAAACACATCAATATAAGCTCTGCAAATGCAACCTTAAGTAAGAGATTATACGCCAATTTTTTTTCTATAATCATGACCATTTAACATTATACACTTAACTAAAAGGTAGAATAATATATTTTAGATAGTCTACATAAACTAATTTCATTACAATTTAATATTAGCTGAAGGATATCGTCCTTTTAAATTACTGACATCTAGTGGTTCTTGCTTCATTCAGTATGAAATGTGAGAGCCTTTTGGGATATTTTGTGCTCACCATAAACTCATCAACCAGCGGAAAATTCCAAGAGATGTCTCTTGGGATAGTTTGTAATGGGAAATAAACCTTTTCCTCCAAATTAATTTACAATCACTCATAAATCGCTCAAAAAGAATTTAAAAAAATAGTTTTTTTAAGTCTGAAATTGTCGTTTCGTAATGAAAAGTATATAAAAACATTTTTTTTTGTACGATAAAATATATTTGTTTATTCAAAGTTCTTACCCTCGTTTTCTACACATTTCTGGTATCTAAATAGAAGATCATTTAAACTTTTGCGATAGAATTTTGGTGATCTAGACTTTATAGGGTGAAGGTATCTTTAATTGTTTCCTCACACGCTTATTTTTCTGCAAAACTTTGTACTATTCGCGGAAAAATTGGTAGTCGATTGAAGCGAAGTTATTAGCAAAGAAGGATGGTTTACAGCTTTGAGCTTAAAGTCGGTCATTGTTCTTGTTAAAACATGTTCACTATACAAATATTTGCCTCCATAACTACTTTTAGTAATGTTTCAGCAATGCATTTTTGTATTTTTTTTTTTATTTTTTATTTATGCATTTCTCTTTGTCGCCCCACTCCAAACTTTGTCACAAAAATATTTAGCACTGATTGGCGCGAAAATAAGTTTTTTGTTTTCATTTTCATCATTACGGATGAAAATGAAAACATATTCTGACATGGTCTTTGTCGTCATAGGCCATGAAACTCGCCAAAGAAAACGGAATGTTGGCGAAAAAGACAAATACATTATTGTAATATTTCGTGTGCTTTCCTACCAATTTTGATATTGTTTTCACAATTTGTATTCTATTTTAGTATATTTATTAATAAACTGGTTAGTTAATAAATATTTTTTTCATGCATTTTCCGTACACAGCAGCCGCTGCTACTAGCAATTACTACGCTGTGCTACCGACCAAATATACACAAAAAATTCATAAAAACCGGTCAGACCTACCAAATGTACACTAAAATTACATGAAAATCGGTCTACACGTTTCGTAGCAGTTTGATAAAAAAACACGTGATACGTGATTTTTATATATTAGATATCTGTCTCAACAATATAATATGTACGTTGGGACAGGTATCTAATAATAGGTCTTCACCTATGAAATTGCCGTTTATTAAGACGAGTTGCTTTGAAGTGTATCTTTAACTTAGAATTATAAATTCAAATAAACTTTATATTAAACGTACGTTATTCTTTTTTCAAAATTAGATATTTATTGTTTTTTTTTTTTGTGTTTTGCATTTTCTGTAATATGTCATTCAACTTCATTAAGTTAAATGGCACGAAGCAAGATGAATGAAACCGTAAAATCGATATTGAATTTAACAGAACGCGTATTTCGACATCAAAACCATCGGCACATTGGCTCAGTGGCCAGAGCGCTTCGCCTAGTATAGCAAAGGAATACTGGGCAAAGAGGTCGTTGGTTCGAATCCTTCATGTGTCGCGATCTTTTTGATCTTATCTATAAGTGTTTTGAACATAACAAGATTTCATTTTGAAGTTTCATAAAGTTTTTCTAATTATTTCTCAGCTGAACAAAATTGGTTAGACGTCAAAAACACATCAATATAAGCTCTGCAAATGCAACCTTAAGTAAGAGATTATACGCCGATTTTTTTCTATAATCATGACCATTTAACATTATACACTTAACTAAAAGGTAGAATAATATATTTCAGATAGTCTACATAAACTAATTTCATTACAATTTAATCTTAGCTGACGGATATCGTCCTTTTAAATTACTGACATCTAGTGGTTCTTGCTTCATTCAGTATGAAAATGTGAGAGCCTTTTGGGATATTTTCCGCTGTTTGATGAGCTCACCATGAACTCATCAACCAGCGGACAATCCCAAGAGATGTCTCTTGGGATAGTTTGTAATGGGAAATAAACCTTTTCCTCCAAATTAATTTTATTTCATTGCAAAACAATATTTTGAAGTACATTATGCGCAATTCTAATCTAGGATTTGAAAACTTTTTCTAGCTAGCGTGAGTTTTGCTTCCTCTATCGTTTTTAGTATGTTTTAAAACGAAACAGTGGCGTTTGGTATCTAAATAGAAGATCATTTAAACTTTTGCGATTGAATTTTGGTGATCTAGACTTTATATGGTGAAGGTATCTTTAATTGTTTCCTCACACGCTTATTTTTCTGGAAAACTTTGTACAATTCGCGGAAAAATTGGTAGTCGATTGAAGCGAAGTTATTAGCAAAGAAGGATGTTTTACAGCTTTGAGCTTAAAGTCAGTCATTGTTCTTGTTAAAACATGTTCACTATACAAATATTTGCCTCCATAACTACTTTTAGTAATGTTTCAGCAATGCATTTTTGTATATTTTTTATTTTTTATTTATGCATTTCTCTTTGTCACCCCACTCCAAACTTTGTCACAAAAATATTTAGCACTGATTGGCGTGAAAATAAGTTTTTTTTTTCATTTTCATCATTACGGATGAAAATGAAAACATATTCTGACATGGTCTTTGTCGTCATAGGCCATGAAACTCGCCAAAGAAAACGGAATGTTGGCGAAAAAGACAAATACATTATTGTAATATTTCGTTTGCTTTCCTACCAATTTTGATATTGTTTTCACAATTTGTATTCTATTGTAGTATATTTATTAATAAACTGGTTAGTTAATAAATATTTTTTCATGCATTTTCCGTACACAGCAGCCGCTGCTACTAGCAATTACTACGCTGTGCTACCGACCAAATATACACAAAAAATTCATAAAAACCGGTCAGACCTACCAAATGTACACTAAAATTACATGAAAATCGGTCTACACGTTTCGCAGCAGTTTGATAAAAAACACGTGACACGTGATTTTTATATATTAGATATCTGTCTCAACAATATAATATGTACGTTGGGACAGGTATCTAATAATAGGTCTTCACCTATGAAATTGCCGTTTATTAAGAAGAGTTGCTTTGAAGTGTATCTTTAACTTAGAATTAAAAATTCAAATAAACTTTATATTAAACGTACGTTATTCTTTTTTCGAAATTAGATATTTATTGTTTTTTTTTTTGTGTTTTGCATTTTCTGTAATATGTCATTCAACTTCATTAAGTTAAATGGCACGAAGCAAGATGAATGAAACCGTAAAATCGATATTGAATTTAACAGAACGCGTATTTCGACATCAAAACCATCGGCACATTGGCTCAGTGGCCAGAGCGCTTCGTCTAGTATAGCAAAGGAATACTGGGCAAAGAGGTCGTTGGTTCGAATCCTTCATGTGTCGCGATCTTTTTGATCTTATCTATAAGTGTTTTGAACATAACAAGATTTCATTTTGAAGTTTCATAAAGTTTTTCCAATTATTTCTCAGCTGAACAAAATTGGTTAGACGTCAAAAACACATCAATATAAGCTCTGCAAATGCAACCTTAAGTAAGAGATTATACGCCGATTTTTTTCTATAATCATGACCATTTAACATTATACACTTAACTAAAAGGTAGAATAATATATTTCAGATAGTCTACATAAACTAATTTCATTACAATTTAATCTTAGCTGAAGGATATCGTCCTTTTAAATTACTGACATCTAGTGGTTCTTGCTTCATTCAGTATGAAAATGTGAGAGCCTTTTGGGATATTTTGTGCTCACCATAAACTCATCAACCAGCGGAAAATTCCAAGAGATGTCTCTTGGGATAGTTTGTAATGGGAAATAAACCTTTTCCTCCAAATTAATTTACAATCACTCATTAATCGCTCAAAAAGAATTTAAAAAAATAGTTTTTTTAAGTCTGAAATTGTCGTTTCGTAATGAAAAGTATATAAAAACATTTTTTTTTTTGTACGATAAAATATATTTGTTTATTCAAAGTTCTTACCCTCGTTTTCTACACATTTCTGGTATCTAAATAGAAAATCATTTAAACTTTTGCGATAGAATTTTGGTGATCTAGACTTTATAGGGTGAAGGTATCTTTAATTGTTTCCTCACACGCTTATTTTTCTGCAAAACTTTGTACTATTCGCGGAAAAATTGGTAGTCGATTGAAGCGAAGTTATTAGCAAAGAAGGATGGTTTACAGCTTTGAGCTTAAAGTCGGTCATTGTTTTTGCTAAAACATGTTCACTATACAAATATTTGCCTCCGTTACTACTTTTAGTAATGTTTCAGCAATGCATTTTTGTATTTTTTTTATTTTTTATTTATGCATTTCTCTTTGTCACCCCACTCCAAACTTTGTCACAAAAATATTTAGCACTGATTGGCGCGAAAATAAGTTTATTTTTTCATTTTCATCATTACGGATGAAAATGAAAACATATTCTGACATGGTCTTTGTCGTCATAGGCCATGAAACTCGCCAAAGAAAACGGAATGTTGGCGAAAAAGACAAATACATTATTGTAATATTTCGTTTGCTTTCCTACCAATTTTGATATTGTTTTCACAATTTGTATCCTATTTTATTATATTTATTAATAAACTGGGTAGTTAATAAATATTTTTTTCATGCATTTTCCGTACACAGCAGCCGCTGCTACTAGCAATTACTACGCTGTGCTACCGACCAAATATACACAAAAAATTCATAAAAACCGGTCAGACCTACCAAATGTACACTAAAATTACATGAAAATCGGTCTACACGTTTCGTAGCAGTTTGATAAAAAACACGTGATACGTGATTTTTATATATTAGATATCTGTCTCAACAATATAATAAGTACGTTGGGACAGGTATCTAATAATAGGTCTTCACCTATGAAATTGCCGTTTATTAAGAAGAGTTGCTTTGAAGTGTATCTTTAACTTAGAATTAAAAATTCAAATAAACTTTATATTAAACGTACGTTATTCTTTTTTCGAAATTAGATATTTATTGTTTTTTTTTTTGTGTTTTGCATTTTCTGTAATATGTCATTCAACTTCATTAAGTTAAATGGCACGAAGCAAGATGAATGAAACCGTAAAATCGATATTGAATTTAACAGAACGCGTATTTCGACATCAAAACCATCGGCACATTGGCTCAGTGGCCAGAGCGCTTCGCCTAGTATAGCAAAGGAATACTGGGCAAAGAGGTCGTTGGTTCGAATCCTTCATGTGTCGCGATCTTTTTGATCTTATCTATAAGTGTTTTGAACATAACAAGATTTCATTTTGAAGTTTCATAAAGTTTTTCCAATTATTTCTCAGCTGAACAAAATTGGTTAGACGTCAAAAACACATCAATATAAGCTCTGCAAATGCAACCTTAAGTAAGAGATTATACGCCGATTTTTTTCTATAATCATGACCATTTAACATTATACACTTAACTAAAAGGTAGAATAATATATTTCAGATAGTCTACATAAACTAATTTCATTACAATTTAATCTTAGCTGAAGGATATCGTCCTTTTAAATTACTGACATCTAGTGGTTCTTGCTTCATTCAGTATGAAAATGTGAGAGCCTTTTGGGATATTTTGTGCTCACCATAAACTCATCAACCAGCGGAAAATTCCAAGAGATGTCTCTTGGGATAGTTTGTAATGGGAAATAAACCTTTTCCTCCAAATTAATTTACAATCACTCATTAATCGCTCAAAAAGAATTTAAAAAAATAGTTTTTTTAAGTCTGAAATTGTCGTTTCGTAATGAAAAGTATATAAAAACATTTTTTTTTTGTACGATAAAATATATTTGTTTATTCAAAGTTCTTACCCTCGTTTTCTACACATTTCTGGTATCTAAATAGAAAATCATTTAAACTTTTGCGATAGAATTTTGGTGATCTAGACTTTATAGGGTGAAGGTATCTTTAATTGTTTCCTCACACGCTTATTTTTCTGCAAAACTTTGTACTATTCGCGGAAAAATTGGTAGTCGATTGAAGCGAAGTTATTAGCAAAGAAGGATGGTTTACAGCTTTGAGCTTAAAGTCGGTCATTGTTTTTGCTAAAACATGTTCACTATACAAATATTTGCCTCCGTAACTACTTTTAGTAATGTTTCAGCAATGCATTTTTGTATTTTTTTTATTTTTTATTTATGCATTTCTCTTTGTCACCCCACTCCAAACTTTGTCACAAAAATATTTAGCACTGATTGGCGCGAAAATAAGTTTATTTTTTCATTTTCATCATTACGGATGAAAATGAAAACATATTCTGACATGGTCTTTGTCGTCATAGGCCATGAAACTCGCCAAAGAAAACGGAATGTTGGCGAAAAAGACAAATACATTATTGTAATATTTCGTTTGCTTTCCTACCAATTTTGATATTGTTTTCACAATTTGTATCCTATTTTATTATATTTATTAATAAACTGGGTAGTTAATAAATATTTTTTTCATGCATTTTCCGTACACACAAAAAATTCATAAAAACCGGTCAGACCTACCAAATGTACACTAAAATTACATGAAAATCGGTCTACACGTTTCGTAGCAGTTTGATAAAAAACACGTGATATGTGATTTTTATATATTAGATATCTGTCTCAACAATATAATAAGTACGTTGGGACAGGTATCTAATAATAGGTCTTCACCTATGAAATTGCCGTTTATTAAGACGAGTTGCTTTGAAGTGTATCTTTAACTTAGAATTATAAATTCAAATAAACTTTATATTAAACGTACGTTATTCTTTTTTCAAAATTAGATATTTATTGTTTTTTTTTTTTTTTGTGTTTTGCATTTTCTGTAATATGTCATTCAACTTCATTAAGTTAAATGGCACGAAGCAAGATGAATGAAACCGTAAAATCGATATTGAATTTAACAGAACGCGTATTTTGACATCAAAACTATCGGCACATTGGCTCAGTGGCCAGAGCGCTTCGCCTAGTATAGCAAAGGAATACTGGGCAAAGAGGTCGTTGGTTCGAATCCTTCATGTGTCGCGATCTTTTTGATCTTATCTATAAGTGTTTTGAACATAACAAGATTTCATTTTGAAGTTTCATAAAGTTTTTCTAATTATTTCTCAGCTGAACAAAATTGGTTAGACGTCAAAAACACATCAATATAAGCTCTGCAAATGCAACCTTAAGTAAGAGATTATACGCCAATTTTTTTTCTATAATCATGACCATTTAACATTATACACTTAACTAAAAGGTAGAATAATATATTTTAGATAGTCTACATAAACTAATTTCATTACAATTTAATATTAGCTGAAGGATATCGTCCTTTTAAATTACTGACATCTAGTGGTTCTTGCTTCATTCAGTATGAAATGTGAGAGCCTTTTGGGATATTTTGTGCTCACCATAAACTCATCAACCAGCGGAAAATTCCAAGAGATGTCTCTTGGGATAGTTTGTAATGGGAAATAAACCTTTTCCTCCAAATTAATTTACAATCACTCATAAATCGCTCAAAAAGAATTTAAAAAAATAGTTTTTTTAAGTCTGAAATTGTCGTTTCGTAATGAAAAGTATATAAAAACATTTTTTTTTGTACGATAAAATATATTTGTTTATTCAAAGTTCTTACCCTCGTTTTCTACACATTTCTGGTATCTAAATAGAAGATCATTTAAACTTTTGCGATAGAATTTTGGTGATCTAGACTTTATAGGGTGAAGGTATCTTTAATTGTTTCCTCACACGCTTATTTTTCTGCAAAACTTTGTACTATTCGCGGAAAAATTGGTAGTCGATTGAAGCGAAGTTATTAGCAAAGAAGGATGGTTTACAGCTTTGAGCTTAAAGTCGGTCATTGTTCTTGTTAAAACATGTTCACTATACAAATATTTGCCTCCATAACTACTTTTAGTAATGTTTCAGCAATGCATTTTTGTATTTTTTTTTTTATTTTTTATTTATGCATTTCTCTTTGTCGCCCCACTCCAAACTTTGTCACAAAAATATTTAGCACTGATTGGCGCGAAAATAAGTTTTTTGTTTTCATTTTCATCATTACGGATGAAAATGAAAACATATTCTGACATGGTCTTTGTCGTCATAGGCCATGAAACTCGCCAAAGAAAACGGAATGTTGGCGAAAAAGACAAATACATTATTGTAATATTTCGTGTGCTTTCCTACCAATTTTGATATTGTTTTCACAATTTGTATTCTATTTTAGTATATTTATTAATAAACTGGTTAGTTAATAAATATTTTTTTCATGCATTTTCCGTACACAGCAGCCGCTGCTACTAGCAATTACTACGCTGTGCTACCGACCAAATATACACAAAAAATTCATAAAAACCGGTCAGACCTACCAAATGTACACTAAAATTACATGAAAATCGGTCTACACGTTTCGTAGCAGTTTGATAAAAAAACACGTGATACGTGATTTTTATATATTAGATATCTGTCTCAACAATATAATAAGTACGTTGGGACAGGTATCTAATAATAGGTCTTCACCTATGAAATTGCCGTTTATTAAGACGAGTTGCTTTGAAGTGTATCTTTAACTTAGAATTATAAATTCAAATAAACTTTATATTAAACGCACGTTATTCTTTTTTCAAAATTAGATATTTATTGTTTTTTTTTTTTGTGTTTTGCATTTTCTGTAATATGTCATTCAACTTCATTAAGTTAAATGGCACGAAGCAAGATGAATGAAACCGTAAAATCGATATTGAATTTAACAGAACGCGTATTTTGACATCAAAACTATCGGCACATTGGCTCAGTGGCCAGAGCGCTTCGCCTAGTATAGCAAAGGAATACTGGGCAAAGAGGTCGTTGGTTCGAATCCTTCATGTGTCGCGATCTTTTTGATCTTATCTATAAGTGTTTTGAACATAACAAGATTTCATTTTGAAGTTTCATAAAGTTTTTCTAATTATTTCTCAGCTGAACAAAATTGGTTAGACGTCAAAAACACATCAATATAAGCTCTGCAAATGCAACCTTAAGTAAGAGATTATACGCCAATTTTTTTTCTATAATCATGACCATTTAACATTATACACTTAACTAAAAGGTAGAATAATATATTTTAGATAGTCTACATAAACTAATTTCATTACAATTTAATATTAGCTGAAGGATATCGTCCTTTTAAATTACTGACATCTAGTGGTTCTTGCTTCATTCAGTATGAAAATGTGAGAGCCTTTTGGGATATTTTGTGCTCACCATAAACTCATCAACCAGCGGAAAATTCCAAGAGATGTCTCTTGGGATAGTTTGTAATGGGAAATAAACCTTTTCCTCCAAATTAATTTACAATCACTCATAAATCGCTCAAAAAGAATTTAAAAAAATAGTTTTTTTAAGTCTGAAATTGTCGTTTCGTAATGAAAAGTATATAAAAACATTTTTTTTTGCACGATAAAATATATTTGTTTATTCAAAGTTCTTATCCTCGTTTTCTACACATTTCTGGTATCTAAATAGAAGATCATTTAAACTTTTGCGATAGAATTTTGGTGATCTAGACTTTATAGGGTGAAGGTATCTTTAATTGTTTCCTCACACGCTTATTTTTCTGCAAAACTTTGTACAATTCGCGGAAAAATTGGTAGTCGATTGAAGCGAAGTTATTAGCAAAGAAGGATGGTTTACAGCTTTGAGCTTAAAGTCGGTCATTGTTCTTGTTAAAACATGTTCACTATACAAATATTTGCCTCCATAACTACTTTTAGTAATGTTTCAGCAATGCATTTTTGTATTTTTTTTATTTTTTATTTATGCATTTCTCTTTGTCACCCCACTCCAAACTTTGTCACAAAAATATTTAGCACTGATTGGCGCGAAAATAAGTTTTTTTTTTCATTTTCATCATTACGGATGAAAATGAAAACATATTCTGACATGGTCTTTGTCGTCATAGGCCATGAAACTCGCCAAAGAAAACGGAATGTTGGCGAAAAAGACAAATACATTATTGTAATATTTCGTTTGCTTTCCTACCAATTTTGATATTGTTTTCACAATTTGTATCCTATTTTAGTATATTTATTAATAAACTGGGTAGTTAATAAATATTTTTTTCATGCATTTTCCGTACACAGCAGCTGCTGCTACTAGCAATTACTACGCTGTGCTACCGACCAAATATACACAAAAAATTCATAAAAACCGGTCAGACCTACCAAATGTACACTAAAATTACATGAAAATCGGTCTACACGTTTCGTAGCAGTTTGATAAAAAACACGTGATACGTGATTTTTATATATTAGATATCTGTCTCAACAATATAATAAGTACGTTGGGACAGGTATCTAATAATAGGTCTTCACCTATGAAATTGCCGTTTATTAAGACGAGTTGCTTTGAAGTGTATCTTTAACTTAGAATTATAAATTCAAATAAACTTTATATTAAACGTACGTTATTCTTTTTTCGAAATTAGATATTTATTGTTTTTTTTTTTTTTGTGTTTTGCATTTTCTGTAATATGTCATTCAATTTCATTAAGTTAAATGGCACGAAGCAAGATGAATGAAACCGTAAAATCGATATTGAATTTAACAGAACGCGTATTTCGACATCAAAACTATCGGCACATTGGCTCAGTGGCCAGAGCGCTTCGCCTAGTATAGCAAAGGAATACTGGGCAAAGAGGTCGTTGGTTCGAATCCTTCATGTGTCGCGATCTTTTTGATCTCATCTATAAGTGTTTTGTACATAACAAGATTTCATTTTGAAGTTTCATAAAGTTTTTCCAATTATTTCTCAGCTGAACAAAATTGGTTAGACGTCAAAAACACATCAATATAAGCTCTGAAAATGCAACCTTAAGTATGAGATTATACGCCGATTTTTTTCTATCATTATGACCATTTAACATTATACACCTATCTAAAAGTGTTCTTGCTTCATTCAGTATGAAAATGTGAGAGCCTTTTGGGATATTTTGTGCTCACCTTAAACTCATCAACCAGCCGAAAATTCCAAGAGATTTCTCTTGGGATAGTTTTTAATGGGAAATAAACCTTTTCCTCCAAATCAATTTTATTTCATTGCAAAACAATATTTTGAAGTACATTATGCGCAATTCTAATCTAGGATTTGAAAACTTTTTCTTCGCAGCTAGTGTGACTTTTGCTTCCTCTATCGTTTTTAGTATGTTTTAAAACGAAACAGTTGCGTTACGGATTGGTATCACTTTGTTCTATGACTTATTGGTTATTTGAAGATGTAATTAACAATCACCCATAAATGGCTAGAAAAACATTAAAAGATTAGTTTTTTACACTATAATGCCTTTCAGTGACAAATCTGATATATTTTAATAGTTAGGGATAAAAGTATGAAATTGCCGTTTCGTAATAAAATCACATTTTTTTTTGTACGATAAAAAATATTTATTTGTTCTAAGTGTTTCTCTTCGTTTTCTACACATTTCTGATATCTAATTGGAAGATTATTTAAACCTTTGCGGTGTGAAATCATCAAATGACATCTCCTGTCCTTTCGTGTCAGACTTTTACTGACTAAAACCCACTCCCGTTCCTTCTTTGCCCACGTTCCAAGGCTCCAGGGTTCTCTTTCGCATCACCCATGGCCGCAGTAGGCTTCGACCCTGCTTGGCCCCTACTGTTGCTGACATCTGCTTGAGGCGCGCATGGAATACTACGCGCTTGGACTCCACTAACTGGGAGAAAGCATTTTTTTTAAGTTTGCCAGGGCGTTTTTTCCCCCACATAATATTGTACAAATCACGGAAGAAATGGTAGTCGATTGGGGTGAATTCTCGAAAGTAAGAAGGATAATGAATAGTTTAGAGAGCTTTGAGCATGTACTCGATAAAATTGCTTGTTAAAACACTGCTCAGTAGTAAAAAATCTCGTCAGTAAATAAAAATATTTTCATTTTTAAATTATCGGTTAAAAATGACCAGCGCATCTCTTATAATTCTGCAAGTACTAACACATCTTTTAAAATAAGCCACATGGCTCTAGGTGCTATATTCATTTCCCAAAATAAAATCTTCATCTTTTCGGACAAGATTTCTTCAAATTCTTTCCTTCACAGCTTTATTTGCCGCTATCATACGAATACTACGTGATAAGCCAAATCTTTTTCAGTCACAAAAAGAGGAGGTATTTTCGTACCTATCAATAGCCCGGTAGACAAACATTTGACTCATGCTAATAGGATGGAGAGTTTTAAAAAAAAGTTGGATTTAACTCCATACCTACCTACTTTGTGCACTGCTATCACAGTAATTCGGTTATCTTTGTCACCCCCCTCCATTTTAATATCACAAAAATATTCAACACCAAATTACGGCAGGCGCTGCTACTAGCGGTTGCTACGCCGTAGCACCGCGCTACGGCGTAGCGCATTTGTCAAGTCACAATTTTGGTCGATATTGAGTAAAATATACAGAAATGTAGATCTCAATCTCTACATTTCAAATATATACTTAACTCAATATTGACCAAAATTGCGACTTGCTGTAATTATCATAAGCGCGGCAGAATAATACACCACAAATTTTAATTAGTACAAATTCTTAAAGGTCTTATTAGAAAAGGTCTTGTTATTATTTAAGTAAAGTCTCAATAAATAATATTCATAAATAGCAAAGTTATGAGCGTTTGTTTATATCCCAAAATGTCACTCAATTTATGGAATATTCATGGAATATTGATTATGAACGAATATATGACGATCAAAATGAAAAAATACTGCCCGTAGTATTTTCTAGTAGCAATTATTATGAATGATTGATTCAGTTATGATTTTACCAATTATAACAAATTTTAGATTTTTGTATACCAGGGCCATAGTAACATGGAACAAATACTTGGCATTTCGAATTAGTTAATTTCGTAATAGCGCCATCTTGTAAATTGTTGAAAATTTAATGAGCTTGACGCTTGTCCGTGCTTGCAGCATGTACACGCTTACGTACATGCTGAAAACATTGGTAATTTATCATTGCGAAGCTAGATGGCTATTTAATCAAATCAACCTCCTGAGAACTTCTTTATTCCTGGTACCAGCAGTTAAATTTGCCATTTCTCGAATCAACATTTTCTTCGTGTTTAATTTGGTGGTACTGGTGTAGCAGAACCTGACAGCAGGTTGATCGGCGGTACATTTACGTACTGATAACAGGTTTTGCTTAGGAATATGTCAGAGTGTGTGTTGGTAGTTTATAAGTGAGCGTAAAAATGGGATGGGATGTTTGTCGTTACGAACGTTGAAGCAGTGTGAGTGGAAGACAAATTTAAGGGTGAGTTCAATTATAACGCTCATGCTTGTGTATAAAAGGCGCCAAAGTATCGGACAGTACTGGCCAATGAACACTGCTATCCGTATTTGATTAACCAATCAGTTTGATTCTTCAATTGACAGCGAAGATGAGGTGGTGTAATAGTTAGCTGAGTACTAGGGAAGACATGAAAATGAAAGGTCCTGAAGCGTCATGATCAATTATGTGTTGGTTTCACTATCACGCAAATTATTAACATAAGTCAGACAAGGATGGTATGACTGTAACAGATAGAATATCTAATAAAGCTATATAAATCTACAACCCGCCATATGTGTAGGTATTCGGAAGAGGACATCCTCACGCCTCAGCCGCCGCAACAGGAGATACGGGACGAGAGTTGTACGGCGATCCCCGGCCACCGTAGCCGCGGGCTTACGGACGACGAGCAAATAGATAGTTCGCCGTTCGGTCGTCTGGTAATTGTCCATAACGAGCCCGAGTCGCCGACGGCGCGTAGTTTTCATACGCGCCTCAAAGATATATCAGCAAAACCGTAGGGGCCAATCAAGCCCGATGCCCATTAGGGCCACGGGGGCTTTTTAAAAAGAAAACCAGCTGGTGTGGTTTTAGTCAGGAAAACCTAACATGGCCTTCTCACTCCACCTTAGGGTAGAAGAAATCATTGGATGATTACCCATTTCAAAAAAAAGTATTCTTTATTATTCAGCTGCAATTTTGAACAAAATTATTATGACATGGAACTGATCCGATGATGGAACCGGGAGGTGGCTAAATAGGAACTCGGTAGATAAACGACACAACCCCATCGAGTTCGGGCTCGTATGACTCGTCTTGACGAGTACTTTGGTGCTAGTTGGTAACAGGGGTCTGATGATGGAGCTGGAAGAAGGCCTCGGTAATAAACGCAATAAGATAACCCTATCGTGTGTGAACTTTTTGGAATGGTCTTGATGAGTATTAAATAAAGTAAAGTAAAAATAAAAGTTGTTCTGCTTCCGTCAGTTTCGTTATAGCATGTCAGTTATGTCTGCATTTTTTGCGATAGTTTTCACACTTAAGTAAAATGAAGTTGACTGTACCTGTTGTTTCATAATAGGGGTGGAACTTTAGCTGGTCCCGCCCAGTGAAATTGGTGTCTGGAGTACTAGGACGTTAAAAATATACAAGAGTACAGTAATTATTTACAAACTTACGTGTGCGTGTGGCGAAATAATGAACTAACCTGAAACATACTGAATTTGACATCATTCCTCAACAAGCAGCGCTACTATGTACATGCAAAAAAGTTTGTCGTCCAAAGTTTTTGGAGGTGTGGCTAAGTATTTCGAAGTTTTTGCCGGTGTGACTTTGTATTTTGACTGGTGGGATGGACTCGGTTCGTTCGGCAGAACTAGGACCTCATAAGTGTTAGGCTTTCTGGTAGTTAGCTCATAGTAAAAGTAAAGTTAACTTAACGACATCAAGGCCTCATTTCATATCCTTAACATCTGCCTTAGCTGAGACCTCAGACATATTCTCAGATAAGCCACAACTTTAACACTTTAGAATCAAACCATTAATTTCATTTAGTCAAACATGTATTCGTCCGTGTTCTGGCACGTCAAACTTAGAGTACCAACTATTATACACTATCTAAGGGTAATATTGTCTGCTGCTAAGACACTATAAAGTCTATTTCCTTTCTTAGATAAATCTTTAATAACGTATCGTTCGATATCATTTTTTTTTTCTTTCATGGGGACTGTTTGAAATGTTAGAATAAAATACCTGTCCATATGATAGGACTCAGTGAGACAAAATTGAAATCTTGTGTCAAACACACACTATACAAGTAAACATATTATAAGCTAGAGAATTGCATTGAAGATGAAAATGCTTGGCCTAATGCTGGCTCAGCTCTACTACTATAGTAATTGATAACTTGACTTGTTTGACATAAATGAGTGTTGGTTTGAGAGTGGTTCTGATATACACATCACTCTCGCGAACGGATGCCATTTTTTTTTATTTTTTTTAGAAATATGTAACCGAGATTTTTTTCATGATTTATAAGAGTATTCATGGATATTTTTGCACCTGTTTCACTATGGAGATCTACGCTTTGGAATGTGCAATCAGCATCATTTTGCTGACTGATTTATTGGCAATTCTTAAGTTACAGGCACTTTCACCCTGATTCATCTATGTATACGTGTATAAAAGGAGAACTTGACTGACTGACAACGACCAGCTGAAACTACTGATCGTAAGAAAATGAAATTCTATACAAAGCTTCCATTTATGGCGCACACTTAGAAATGGGGAATAGGTTTTTGAAAATTTTACTCTGAAGGAGGTGAGAAGGGGAAAATCGTTTGTATGCAAAATTTTATTCCTTGGATCACTAATAATAATTGATAGACTCAATCATTTAAAAAAGTAATTTTATACACTAAATTGTTACAGCGATGTCATTACTGCTAAATTTTGTGAGTCGTAAGATGTAAATTTAGATTCTTCAGGAGACGTCTGTCTACTGCAAAATGCTACTGCCTGCACTAAAAGGCAACTCTTTGTTTAGTTTCTCGATAACCGACTTGCTAACTTCGGAACCTAAGTTTTTATAGAGTTTTTTTAAGACCTTATTTTGACAAATTTACCGTAGGTAATACCAGAGTATTTCATAAGTAGAATAAAATATGATTTATTTGATGCAGGCAATACAATAGGCAACAACAATAAAACAAAAAGAAAGTATAAAGTTACAATACAGTTGCGCCAGTAACCTTTTGTCTCCTATAATATCCTGGTAGTACGATAAAACGCTAATTAGTTAAAATACATTTACCTTGTTGCATAAGTACTTATATACACTCTTTTATTAGAAAATGAGGAAAATCGTGTTCTTAAATTAATTGTAATTTACCTTTTAGGTTTTTATTTATGCTGCTCAGCTATCAGAACTTCTTGATGTACGTACGGTTGTCAGAAAGCTGCGCAGCTAGAAGACGAGTCGGATATGGAAGACTTTTAAGTTTATTGCTTACCATCAGGTGGGATCGCAGTCAAGCACTAGTTCATATCAGTTTAAAAAAAAAAGTTGTAAGACTAACTTTAGGAATATGTAATCACGTACGTATGAAGTGTTTATCAATAGGGTAAATACAGGGGTGAATTTCTATTCACCCCTGTATTTACCCTACAAACATTTTATAAGGGTTTCCACTTTTGTACCAAATTATTGGTTTCTAAGATATTATAAAAAAATTACAGAAGTTAAACGCTGGAAACAATATTTAAATAACCAAAAACGCCATTCAATAATCTGTTTCTATTTACCCCTGTATTTCCAATCACCGCGTTTATGACTAAAAATAATCAAAGTTTTAAAAACGATGAGCCAATGTCTGTGAAAAAATCATCACAGCTCGATTGACATGCGACAAATAAGTCCACTCCAGTGCTATTTAAAATGGGCAACCTTTCAAGTCAGGTCAAGGATCTTGTTTTAAAGAGCAGTAGGTATAAAGTACCGTAATATCCGTTCATTTAATAAAACCTACAAAAATAAAGAACTCATCATCGTCATTATTTCAGTTGAAAGACGTCCACTTTTAAACATCGGTCTCATCTAAGTGTCGCTACAATAAAACCTGTGCGTCTCGCATCCATCGGATTCCTGCGACAAAAGAAAGACCTAATACCACAGTTCTCCGTAAGATTAGAACACTTACAACAATCAGACAACGAACATCGCGTAGTTGCTCACGAAACGCAACATTGGCCTTATCGGATAATTCTTTCTTTCCTACGAAGGCGGAATTTAAACATCAGCGCAGCTTTCGTTCAACAATATTTTATATAGCTGTGATTTTTTTGATGTAATGGATTAGGATCTGTCACAGGATTACAAATTCTATATCCTATTTTACCTACTCGCGACTATTTACCCTGTTCTTCATCCATGTACATTGATAGCCCTCGACTATAAGTGTCAGCGCAGGGAAATAATGAGATTTGATGAAAAACATGACTTGTGTCCGCCATCATCTTTCTACCATCGGACAACCCGACATATGGCGAGTCGGACTAAGCGTTTTTCCTCGTCGTTTTTATTGAGTACATCGAAGGACTGGAACTATTTGCCTGCAGCGGTCTTCCCGTGCGATTATAATTTAAATGTCTTCTATGGTGAGTTTACCTGGGACAGACGGTCCAGTTGGGAAGGTCTAACTTCGAGAAAGAGATCAATCGTCGAATCCGACTCGGCTGGGCAGCGTTTGGGAGGCTGCGCGGTGTCTTCTCGTCCAATATACCACAGTGTCTCAAGACGAAAGTCTATGACCAGTGCGTGTTGCCAGTGATGACATATGGCTCCGAAACGTGGTCGCTTACAATGGGCCTCATCAGAAGACTTAAAGTCACCCAAAGGGCAATGGAAAGGGCTATGCTGGGAGTTTCCTTGCGTGATCGAATCAGGAATGAGGATATCCGCAGGAGAACCAAGGTTACCGTCATAGCACGAAGAATCGCCAAACTAAAGTAGCAATGGGCAGGGCATATTGCTCGCAGAACAGATGGCCGTTGGGGCCGAAAGGTTCTGGAATGGCGTCCACGTACCGGAAGACGTAGCGTTGGAAGGCCTCCTACAAGGTGGACCGATGACTTAGTAACGGTTGCGGAAGTCCGATGGATGCGAGACGCACAGGACCGTTCATTGTGGCGACACTTGGAGGAGGCCTATGTCCAGCAGTGGACGTCTTTCGGCTGAAATGATGATGATGGTGAATAGGCTCTTAATAAACTAGTGCGATTCACTACCTTCTATTGCATCTCTGCTTACCATCAGGTGGGATCGCAATCAACCGCTAGGTTATATCATTAAAAAAAAAATATCCTACTCAGTTATTAATTTGTAGTAGCGTGACGTAACCGCGTGTCGACTACCGGGTAAAGCAAAGTTAGAGGTCAAGGTCGTTATCGGGCAATAACCCGTGACCTCAAAAATCAGTACATACTGCGCATGTCACTTGCAATAGAAGGCAACCCCGAAAGAGACGCAGACAGGTATCTACTAGGACTACATGATTTATGAGAAAATCAACAAATCTCGAATCACTGACACGTATTCTTGTGCAGAGGTCAGGGCCGCAGTCGATATTAGGTAACAATTGAACTTTGGTGTTATATAGAATTCTTATAATCCATTCAATATTTTTTTAGTACAGTTAGTAATCTAACATTTTGACGACATGGTCATTTGGATTTTAATTCGGTTGAGCAATTGGCTATTGCGCTCTCGTACGGAATAGAATACAAACCGATTCTTCTGAAGTGCTCATGTAGGCCTATGTGAAATAAAAATCTTTTTACTTTGACTTTGACTTTGGAAAAAATATTTGTATGACCCACAGATAGTTTTTTTTAGGTGGGAATTCATCCAATGACTTTTCCTGCTCTTGGGTGGACGGGAATGTCACACGACCAAAATAATACTTTCACTGACTAAAACCCACTCCTATGTTCCTTAGTTGCGTTCCAGGGCCCTGGGGTTCTCTTTCACACATCCTATGGCCCCAGTAGGGTTCGACCCTGCTGGGCCTAATGGTTTTGCTGACATCTCCTTGAGGCGTGCGTGGAACACTACGCGCCATCGAAGACTCAGGCTCGGTTCGGATGGTTACCAGACGGCCCAACGGCGAATTACATTACTCGCCGCAAGCCCACGCCTACGGTTCCTTGAAATCGGGGTTGCAATCCCGATGGTGGGGGTGTGAGGGCCTTTCCCTAACAGTACTGCTTCACAGAAAGTGACGACCGCTTACCATCCCTCCTCGTTCCGGACCATAACCTTTACCCAGGGTCCGGCGCGAGAAGTCATTGCTACCGATCACCCCCACGAGGACATGGCGGTGCCCTGCCTAAGCGGAGCACACCTCTACCGTATGCTACACCGTTTCATCCGGGCGATGCACACAATAGTGACACGAATCCGGTCAGGAACCTCCCGAACTTATCATGTCCAGTGAGGAGCTGCTTCATGCGGAAGGTGAGGACGCTATGATGTCTATCCAGTCATTCTTCAAAGAGGGAACTTACCACGTGGCGTGCCCGGCACGGTCTCGCAACATTGCCTGGAATACATCGAAAGTTACTAGGGGAGCATAAGTACTCAGGAAATCGAATTTAAAATTGAAAAAAGAGACATCTATGTATCGCGTAGAAATAATATATATGAACTTATGAAGCTATGGTTATGAACGATGGATGTATTTTTCTGTGACGTCCGTGACGTGGCCATCTCGGTAACGTAGATGGCAGTAAATCTATAACTTTGAGTAAAATCACTATTTACTGCTAGTAAATAGATGGAATTAATCTTTGTTTTTTGTAAGTAATGTGAAAAAAAAAACCCTTTTACAAAAAAAAAACTGACTTTACTAAAAAACACTAAAACGACCAAAATAACTTTACCTTCGGAAATCGGTGTTTCTCGATACTGTTTCTTTCTTATTTAACACCTACTTCTGAAACTAAAGTTATTTTGAGCCTTTTAGTGAAGTTGTTTATATTTTTTTGTAAAAAGTTTTTTTTTCACACTTTTTATTTGCGATTACTTATCACCAGAGTACCTATTTCTTATGAGGATTCGAATTAGTACCTTATAGCCAAAGTGCATCTCATGACAATTCTAATAAGCATCAGTTCACTTCGATGATACCATTTTCAACATACTCATACATAATTATACAGAACCATTTATTTATTTGTATTGTCATAGTCGCTTAATTATCTTCTTTGTGATATCTATGTGAGTATGAAGTTCTGTTGCTGGTCTTCTTCATCAGTTCCATTTTATCAAATGTTACTTTTTTACTGTAATTACCAAATACCAAAATTACCATATGATTGCCCATAATATTTGAAAGGTTCCCTCAATTCCTCATGGATCCCATCATCAAAACTGGATTCTGAAAAAATAAGACCAATCGGAAAGCATATCAATTAAGAGGAAAAAAAAAAATTGCAAATCGATCCATAAATGACGGAGTACTGAGGTAACCATATAAAAAAAAAATGTACAACCGAATTGAGAACCTCCTTTTTTTGAAGTCGGTTAAAAAGCAAAGCGAACACCTGACTGAACGTAAGTTATAAATAAACATCATAGCCACGCCGCCGTCGTGGGCCGCTCCACGTGGTTTTTCACTCAAAGCGCTTGCGTCAAAGAAGAGTCCTGCAAGGCCAGCTCGAATACGATGCAATATACTAGGAGCCCATAAACATGACGAGCTTGAAATTGAAACTTTTGGCCGTCCAATCGTAACAACTACTTACGTAGTGTAATGGGCTACCTTATAATATGACAGAAGTGGGTAAGCCAAATAACACAAAAATCCCGATTGTAAAAAAGACCAAAAAGTTCGAAACAATTGACTTTAAGCAGTCTGATGCAGTTGGTAAAATTAATTTTAGTTCATTCTTAGATTTAATGGCATCTGCCACTATATCAAACTGCTTTAGATGAAAGCGCTACGGTGGTCTGCGAAATTTTGCAGGTCTGAGTGAAGTCTGCGTCTCCCTCAATTCTGTAGCGCGTCCCCAATGTTTTTTGAGACTTGCACTGACAGTTTTAAAGCTGTGCTTTGAAAGATTGGCCTCACTGCTGAACAGAATCAGTGGCAGCCCCAAAAGCATTCTATGTGTTGTGGCCGAAAGGCAAGATAGCCCGCTTGTAAGAGCACTTGTGGCACGTACATTATCGCGATTTATAATTAAGTACTAACATAGGATAAGAATATTATGTCTTTATTTATCTTTACACATTTATATCATTTACATCGTTAAATATTTATAAAAAAAAATATAACAATAATAGTACATTATGATACAAGCGTGTAATGTTAGTGATTACCGTCGAGGCGGTATTTAGACCCGAGCCTTGGCGAGAGTCTTAAGAGAGCCAAGAACGGTAATCATTAATTATTCACGTGTATCATACTTTTTAATACTACGTTTTTCAAAACACTTGTGAAGAAAATAATAGTAAAACTAGTATTTTTTTTTGTAATATGGCGGTAAAAATCTGTTTTAAAGTATTTTGACCATATTGGCTAATCTTACGTTCATGTTTTCTTGCGTGATCAGTTTTTACCATAATGTTTTTCGTAGTGACAATAGAAAACGGGTATAACATTTTATAATAATTTTGTAGTATTTAATTTAATTAATACAGCCACTGAATTTCTCTCAAAAAAGTCATGCCAAAAACTCATAATTAGTAATTGTAGACATGTTTTACAAATTAATAATTAACTATTGTATTTTGTTTTTGTAATATGGCGGCAAAAAAAATGTTCTGTTTTCTTATGCGCGCGCATTCATAATGGCGACCATTTACTAGTTACTCTAACCAGAGTGTTTAAAAATAAGGATGAGGTTGCGTAAATAAAAAATACAAATAAAAATTATTGGAATCAATTATTTATTTATTAAACATGTAAAAGTTAAAATAGTTTATTTAAACACAACATAAAATAAGCAAGACACTCATTTTTACTATTGAACGCAATACTTAATGTGATTTTTTTTTTCAAAATAAAATTTGTTTTGAGAACGGAGGCTTGACTTAAAGGTCCAAGTGACCAGGTCATCATAATCCAAAAAAAATGGCACAAGAGGTTTAACTAAACGGTTTTAACTACATTATCACACTAGTGCATAATGGTAATCAGAAAGTCACAGATTGGTTACGAGCGTCATTATATATCTAAGTTTAGTGCAATTATAGTCACTTTCTGAGCAACTGTGTCGAAAAAACTATTTAAGGTAAAGACTACCAACCTGCATACTTTTCGACAGTCCACCATCACCCTCGAAACACTTCCAACACACCAACCAGTTCTGCCGGCTGGGTGACGACGAGTCGTTGACGGTAGAGGTGGTCCTGCTACCCGCTTGGCTATCATCTGGCGAAAGAATCATAATTTAGCTAAATCTGAAGTCTGTGGTTAGTAAATACGGGTATTAATCTCCTATTTCTGTACTACTTTTAAATGACATACAGAACGACGCAACGTACTATAAGTACGTTTACAAACATATAAATACAAGATCCGGATTTATTTGTATGGTCTACAGACACACATGTCTGTACAATACAAATAAATAATAGGCCCTTTGATATTGGCGGGTTACTTTGCATAGTGATATTTTCGGATTGACTTGAAATAAAAAGTAAAAAAAAAACTTTACAATAAAAACACGTTTATTGTTTTTTCGAAATCAGTTATTTAATGATTTCTTTGCGTTTTTATTTTCTGTTATATTGCAGTTTTTATAACCATGAAACCTAATAAAAAAGTGGATTTGTATTATGGGAGTTCTAATGTGAAAACCATGCATTTCAACAGGCAAGCAATATGAATGACCTAATAACCCATGACTTTCTTCTAATAAACAAATTCTGTTATCGTTTTAATAACTTTCGTTTTGGAAATTTAGTCCCGTTATTGCCTAGAGAATAAAAGTTATTTGTAAGGTAAACATTCCCAACTGAATGAAATTGAAACTAAACTAAACATTCGATCCATAGGCATTTGAACTCATGACATGAAGCGCAACAATCGCTTATCCACTGTGCCAGTCATACAGTTTGTATTAAGCTGAGAAATTATAAAACATTCTTTCAATCAGCACATTCATAAAACAAAGTTCTATAATTGCCTGTCTAAATACTTATTTAGGGTATTCCAAAACTGTCAACACGTTTACCGTGCGGCAGTTTTACAAAAAATATGGTGAGTATTCTCACCCACACTTGATGTTGTGATGGTTTCAGAAAAATTCGTTCTGAATATCAATAAGCGTCTGTAACGAAACCATAGCGCGATCTAATTCGATCCCAACACCATCTAGGGAACACAGCGACAACTCGAGTCTGTCTCGCTTATGACTGTTTTTTGTTTCTTTGACACTCAATAACAAGAAAAAAATACCTTTTTATTGTTTTAAAAGAGCAAAATGAGCCAACAAAATTGCGCTTAATTTTTTAAAATTTTAAACAAAAATTTCCTTTTACATACTAGTCTAGACATAGAGTAAAAGTTCATTTTTTATTTTTTAAACGAATTGAATTTAAATGACTGATTTCGAAATGAGATTGTGACTTGAGTTTGAACATTTTGTAAGTACAAGAAAGGCCTTTTTACCTCCTGCTTATGCTTTAGTGTTTTGAGAGTCTGACACTAAACACCAGATGCCGCTGCTGAGGTAAACAAGTCCACGTGGAACGCTTAGTAATGCGCCGGCGTGAAGTACAACATGAACAGAGTTATGAAAAAAAACATATTTTTGGTTCAATACCAGGATACCATAACGCTTTAGAGCATTAAGAAAGATTGTTTTTAATAGCAGTAAGAGAACAACTTTTGCTTCATTAGCTGCACCGATTGGAGTAGTTTTATTGACCTGTTTTTTGATGATATTTTAAGCATGATCTTCCAGCAAATTTCATTTGTGCTGTGTTTACTTGTTTTCTTAAAGTGACATATTTTGACACAAACGTAGTTGGTAATCTAAAAATACAGACCACGGAACAGACATCATTATCAATATACTTAATTATGTAAAAGGAGATACTGACTGACTGACATATCAACGCACAACCGAAACTACTGGAACTCTATATAATTTAGGTATTTTATAAAATACCTAAGCAATGAATAGAATACCTGGGGCGTCCTGGCAATGTATGAAATATTATCATTATTATTGTACATTAAATACTTTACCTAGGTAATGTATACAATTCCTGGGGATTGTATAGAGTAGGAACTCTACATTGTCGGTGGACCAACAGGTGCTGGTCCACCGGCAATATGTAAAATATAGATTTTGGTTTATATTTATTAATGTTATCCGACCTACTTACAATGGTGGGCAAATGAAAAATGTTCTCTTAATTAAAATCTATGTGTGTAAAAGAGACGTAATCAGGGAAGGAATTGATGTAATTTTAGGGTACCCTGATACGGAAAGGTTAGGTTAGAGTTTTTTTTTTAATAACCACCCGGACAAGAAATAGGACATGTGTATACATAATAATTAACAAATAACAAAAACATATTAATTAAAAAATTCTTCTGGCTATAAAGCCAGAAGTGCGAAGAACATCGGGTGCTGTTCCCCAGTGACTAAAAATGAGGCACCTTAACAGGTCATTTCGGGTCCCGACTTTTTGCTTGGTGTTGTGGCAGTGTACATTGAAAGTTAAAGCTCTGTCCAATGTAACGCCGAGGTATTTAGGGGTCTTGCAATGTTTGACGTT
This sequence comes from Mythimna pallens, assembly GCA_961205895.1. Taxonomy (NCBI): domain Eukaryota; kingdom Metazoa; phylum Arthropoda; class Insecta; order Lepidoptera; family Noctuidae; genus Mythimna; species Mythimna pallens. Next base: position 8,535,359 of record OY540824.1, read on the forward strand.
AGTTCCTGGCCATGAAATATTAAGTTTCCTGTGTGAAGATCTATTACGTAGATGGAAAGCGCAAGATTGGGTTTTAAATGGGTTTCAACGAAGAACGTTACCATCGTAGCAACTTCCAAGAGATTTGAAAGTAGTTGTTAAGGCATTTTCAACCTCCGAGAAATGAGTAGATTGAGCCGCGAAAGCTAAGTCTACCGCGTATTAAAAACGTTTAGTGTACTCCGTAACTAGCTGGTCGTTTGTGTAGATGTTTTGAAGTGCATTTTAAGCAGTACTATTTAAGAATATAATTAACTTGCGGTTCCGACAGACTTGTCCTGACCGTAATGTGGCTTTTTGCCAGATAAAAACAATAGAACTCGATTGCATCGCCATCTACCTAGTTCTATTATATTTTCTAACCAACCAGAGACCCATTCAAATATACACACAAAATTTCACGTAAATCGGTTAAACCGTTTAGGAGAAATTAGGTGACAAACACACGTACAGAACAATTATGTACAAAAATTGGTAGGTTTCCTGTTAAAAGTTCGTACAAGTATACCGCCCAACTTGTTTTAACTTATTTCCCAATAATTCTGCTATTAATAAATGTTTCATATTATTATCGCTTTATTATCCTACCAGGACAGCATATGTTCAGGAAGCCAGTTTATAAATGTAGTAGAAAGTTAAATAGGGCAAGAAACATATCGCTATCCTTGTTTAAGAAGTTTCATCGGTTGTTTGAACATAGGAAGTCTGATCACGATGGATGCGATGAACAAACTTTGTTCGGCCAGATACAATGGTTTTATAGGAGTAAAAGTTGTAAAAGCATACAATAAATAATGACATCAATCATTATCATCTATCTTTTCCTTGGTTTCCTTCTCCATCTATCTACATTATACTCAAAACTCTTTTGGTAACAAATGTTTCATCCCTCCTCTTCACATAAGCACGCCATGATTGACAAATGATTCCATTCAACTTTTCTGTCAATGATGGCACTTGCAAACTTCCTCTTATATAAGTACTAATTTTTTAATTAATCCATTTTCTTCACACCACATATCCATCTCAGCTTTTGCGTCTTTTTACAAGTAAAATTTATTAACGTCCCATATTTCCAATAACATGTCATAAAATTTTAAGTTTCAAAAGTTAGCTCTTACAATTTCTGATACCCGGGTAAAGGGGGTCTTGCTAGCTTACCAGAACCCAACGGCGGACGGTTCAACCTCGCTGGACCACAATCGTCGTTTTTGAACCAGATTATCTGTTGGTTCGATGTGCTCTGGGCGGAGTTTTATAGTAACATCTGTCAAAAATACGCTTGTCGCACTCTATTAGGTACTATCTTTGTCTAGATTAACCCCAGTCAAATAAATTTCACGTATACACTATATGTTTGTTGGTTTGCTCCTTTACCCCATTTCAGAAAGTGGAGCTTCCGTTGCCATAGATACGTAAAACCTGTACCTTTTGAGGACCAAACAAACTGAAATATTATGCAACGTTTTATTGATTTCCTTTTAAATTGGATCTTAATATTTGTAATAAATAATTATATTATTATAATAATTGTAATCAGAAAATAAATTCTATACTTGCTTTGTTATACAAAAATACCTTATATTTAAAATAAACTATAATTATATTCAAAATTGGACAAACTTATGGAAGTAAAAACATGACATCTCGTTTAACAAGGTTCAGTACGAATTGTCAAAACATGAATAGCAGGATCGCATAAACGCTAGAAAATATGTTACAAAAACACCTCTACATAGAAACGCAAAGGTCATGTCGTGTTTTTTGTATGAATTACTCTGGCAATCATGTTGTTGTAGTGTAAAGGAGGGAAAGTCTTATAATCTATTTTGAAAGTGTTTTGAAATGTCTCGCGAAAATGTTACCAAAATATTTGTAAAAAAAAAAAAACAATTAAGACACTTGATTTTTTTTTACAAATATTTTGGTAACATATAAACGTATATGTAGCGCTTAATTTTACAAAGTGCATAAAAAGTACTAAGATTTCGACATATTTATAACTAACATAATAATGTCCCTTAAAATATAAAAAAGAACAGTTACAAAACTCATTGCGGGTTAAACTTGCCTGTGTATGTTAGCTGTCCTATTTTTAATTAATTCTTGTTTACAATATATATTAATTATTCTGTTATATTTTGTAGTTTTAACTAATATCTTTGAAATTTAACAGTTTTTTAATTCCATCCCATAAATGGTTAAATGGGCGGGGCGAACCAATTGGACACCATCGAGTACTAGCATGTCATAAATGAATAGGAGAACGTTTTAATATTAAATGATAGCAAGCGTTTGTATTTCTGTTGCAGTTCGCACTATTTGCATTCGTGTCAGTACAGGGATGCCAACAATGCTAAGTGGTGTTTTAATTATGTAAAAAGAAAGCAATGGATAATGCGTATGTACTTTAAAAAATATGAAGTACAGTATATCTGTTGAAGGAGCTTGTGATTCAGTTTTTACAGCCGTTGAGCAGGTCTAAGATAAGGCAATGCTTGTCTGACCTCAGGGTAGTTCAAAGAGGAAAGTAATCAAATTTGGAATACCATTTTATTTTCGTGATATAATGACATAAAAGTTTTATAAATGAAATCATTTATTTGTAATTACAATCTGCCATACGTTTGCGCTTAATTTAGTAACAGTCTGGTTATAAGTTTATTAATTTAAAGCATTTTTTTTATCGATAACTAAATCAACAAAAAAGGATCTAATTATGAATAGGAATACTGATAATCTATACATAGAAATTTTGGTCAAATCCAAAAAAAATAATTTATTACTTGGAAAACTCAAAACTCTAGGTATCAAACTCTGCATCAACGCAATTAGCATGTACCGAAAACCCACACATAAGAAAACTGATCTATGTTTCTTTTCGGGCATCCTAAAAACTATGTCAAAAACTTTTCTGACAGAGAAAATCTACCTTCTCTCACCGTGGGCATACTTACCGGTCGCTCAACAGCCAAGTTAAAACCAGTACGCGAGTATTATACTTTAAAGATACCCTATAAATAGTGCACAGATAAAGTTAAAATTTTAAATTGAAACCATTATTTATTAAAGTTGTTTGAATTTATCTCGGAAAAGAAATGTTGTGCACACCTGCTTCTACAATCCTCTTTTGTCTAATGCTATCGTGAATGGAATATAGATCACAGCGAGAAAATCTAATAAACTTATTGTACTTAATAAATTACAGTCCGTTTCGTTATAGCGTATCAGTTATGTCAGCAGTTTTTGCTACAGTTTTCACACTTTAGTATGTAGTTTCACAAATATGTTTGTCTCATTCAAGCTGAAGGTACTGTACCGTCGTTTCAAAATTGGGGCGGAACCTTGGTCGGTCCCGCCCAGTGAAATTGGTGTCTGGAGTACTAGGACATTATAAATGTACAAGAGTACAGTGATTATCGACAAACTTACAAGTGCGGTGGCAAAATAATGAACTAGCCTGAAACATACTGAATTTGACATCTTTCCTCAACAAGCAGCGCTACCATGTACATGCAAAAAAGTTTGTAGACTTAGTATTTTAACTGGTGGGATGGATTCGGATCGTTTGTCAGTACTAGGACCTCATAAGTATGAGGGGCTTTCTGGTAAATATTTCATAGTAAACGTAGGTGTCAATGAGTAAATTCGATCAGTTATGTCAGCAGTTTTTGCTACAGTTTTCACACTTCAGTATGTAGTTTCACAAATTTGTTTGTCTCATTCAAGCTGAAGGTACTGTACCATCATTTCAAAATTGGGGCGGAACCTTGGTCGGTCCCGCCCAGTGAAATTGGTGTCTGGAGTACTAGGACATTATAAATGTACAAGAGTAGAGTGATTATCGACAAACTTACAAGTGCGGTGGCAAAATAATGAACTAGCCTGAAACATACTGAATTTGAAAAATTTCCTCAACAAGCAGCGCTACCATGTACATGCAAAAAAGTTTGTCGGCTTAGTATTTTAACTGGTGGGATGGACTCGGTTCATTCAGCAGTACTAGGACCTCATAAGTGTGAGGGGCTTCTTAGCCTCTCACCTGTCGAATATTGTTGTGAGTATGACGTATTGGTTCGCACCAAGTTCACAAACATATATTGATTCCGCTCACTCTTAGATAAAATGTAATCTATCTATCACCCTCCTCCAAAAGATGCCTGAACAACATTGATGAAATATAACCGGTATTTTCGTCATATTAAGAACAAGCACATTAGCTTAGCGGTTAGAGCATCGTGCTAATAACGCGAGGGTCGGGGGTTCGAATCCCTCATGTGCTAATTTTTTTTATCCTTTTTGCAATTTTGTTTTTACATTTCACTATTTAATTCTATAAAACCATTGTTCTTGGGTTATCTATAACAAATAATGTGCTAATACCTTTTTTATGTATTTACCGCCTTTATTTAAAATAATCACAACACGTTATTAACAACTCTGGTGCTTTATGTTTTGGTGTATATACTCAGAATTAAACTTACTTACTAAAGTACTTTGCATTTCATATTTTATGTGAGCTGCTACGGCGTAGCAATGAGTGCTACGCCGTAGTACCACTACTCCTACGACGACGGTCTCGTAGCACATTCATTGAAAGAAAGAATTAAACCAGCTATCGCGTGTCGGGTCACGCGTGGTATAGGGTTTCGCAGTAGCCTATAACCTACAACATGCGGACTTAAAAGTGAGCTTAATATCAATTACTATCCCCACAGCCTTTTCTCATTCTTAACTTACACAAGTTGCTTGTTTCTGGTTCTTTATATACAGAATATGATAAAGAGAAAAGATTTGTATTTTTGGATTTTTGTTTATCAAATTTATTCTTATATTAAAATGAATATCTGTTCGTTAGTCTCGAGTTTTACTAGAGAACGGCTGGATCGACTTAGCTAATTTTGATAATATATTCGTGATAGTTCAGAGAAGGTTTAATCGGTGAGAAAATATAGAATAAAATCACGAAAAAAATATCCGTATGCTACGCTGTCTGTAATTAAAATGTAATTTTAAAATGAATTATGCTGGTAATGACAGTAGATGACATTATCCTTCAATAGTTTAACTAAAAGGTGTCAACATTTTTTGAAAATCAGCGCTGTGGCTGTGTTCAGTACATGAACCCCAGCATTTTGATGAGCACTGGCCGTTTATCGTGGATGTATGGATATATGTGGATTATATGTTTATTTTTTAAAGTTTTGTGCCATGTTTGTCGTAAATAAACTGTTTTTCTTTCTTTCTTTTATTGACTACTAGCTTTTGCCCGCGGCTTCGCTCCCGTCAACTGACTACTCTACCCTACTCTACCCTACTCTACCCTACTCTACCCTACTCTACCCTACTCTACCCTACTCTACCCTACTCTATCCTACTCTACCCTACTCTACCCTACTCTACCCTACTCTACCCTACTCTACCCTACTCTACCCTACTCTACCCTACTCTACCCTACTCTACCCTACTCTACCCTACTCTACCCTACTCTACCCTACTCTACCCTACTCTACCCTACTCTACCCTACTCTACCCTACTCTACCCTGAGTTATAAACAGTGTAACTAACACGACTTTCTTTTATATATATATAGATTAGGCGGTAAGAAATACGTCGGTTCAGCTAGTAACGAATAAAGTCAAGAACTACTGAACTAATTTTCAAAATTATTTCACCAGTCGAAAGCTACTTTATCAAGTGACATAGGTTGTTCTTTTCTTATTTCACGTGGGGTACGCCAATGTTAGAAGCAAACCACAATTATAAATTAAATATATTTTTTTACTTCTTCGCTATCCAGTGTTTGAGATAATCATACCAGGGCGACAATTTTGAGCCCACTTTGTTTTTGCTTATTTATTTTTATATTAAGATAAAGCAATAAAAATTTTTCGTTGGTTCACCTTACTTTGACACATTTTTTAAATCTAACATAGTACTAGTTGGCTAAAATATCTTAGGATTTTTCTCTAAACCAACTAACAATATAATTAACGTGGAATAAATTAGTTAATAGTTCCTCTAGTACACGTTATTCGCCTATGCAAAGAGAGAAGTGCTGGGTATTATGTATTTTCTCATGCATTTGTACAATCATTACCAAGAATATTTCATTATAAAATTTAATTTTCAAAGTGGCACATGTTGGACTTGATCCTTTATTTTTGAGGTATGCATTTTTCATGTATTTGTGCATTAAGGACGAAGGAAAAAGAGTTTAAAAAAAATTGATCCAAAAATGGACACATGCAGGACTCGAACCTACGACCTTCGCGATTCAGTCGCGACGCTCTATTCCATCCAACTGAGCTAATGTGTCACTACAAGTAATTTCCAAATTCGCGTTCTGTATCAATTTCGTGCGACATAGCGACAACAGCGCCCAACGCCTTTCAGCTGCAGGTGCGGCCAGACATGGAACTACTACCGTACGCATAAACAACCCAATCCCTTTCGAAGGTCAGGGACACGTCATTCAAATCATGATAGATAGATGGCCTTGATTTCAGCAAAAAATTCTTTAATATAAACCTGACTTATTCAAAGTAATAATAATAATATTTTTTACACAATATTGTTACATGTAATAAGTCACAAGTAAATAATCTTAAACAAATAATTATGCTAGTGCTCAACGAATAACTATGTGTATAACTAATTTATCAATATTCAAAGACTTAGGGAAAATTGACTTTAAACCTAGAATTAGTTATTTATAATTAGCGACTTGCCTGAGGTTTATAAAACTTGTGTTTCCTCTGTCATCACTTAACAAGACTAATAATTACGGGTGCACGTTTATAGAAATTGCAGGGTAATAACTTACAAACTGAACCTTACAATAATACAAAAATTTCAAATAGTTTCTCTGTGTATGTGTAGTTGAGTTTCAATAGATACTCCAATATCATCTAATAATTGTTTGTTCAAATAAAGCCCAAAATACTTAAGATAATAAGGTCTGTATAATTTATGACTCCAATATTTACTAAATATCAAATGCTTGCCAAAAGTAAGCAATTCAGAAAAATGAAATAATAAATCATATTCGTTCATTGTCCCGCAAAATCCTCTTTTCATTTATACTTATTTCTAATATCTGTTTTGTACATACAAGTGCTTTTTTTAAGTGCTTTTATCTTTAAGTTTAAATAAATCAAAGTGTGTGAGATATCATCGAAATTTTCTTTTTGTTTGAAAGGCCTATATTGTGTGTGTCATTGCTAGTTTTTAAAATTATCCTCAAAATACTACATAAGGGGTGTTTAAAATTTTATGATAACATTCTCGTGGACGAAGTCGCTGACAAAACTAAAACTTCGTTTCAAGGACAATAGAATTGCAATGAATCTTCAATATCTTTGTACTCAGTGCTTATGGCGCGAATACTAGGAAGTTTCAAAACCATATTTCTAAAAGCCTCTTAGTGTTTCATGAATGCCTAGTACTTCAAATATTGTGCGGTTGGGAGGAATCAATACTGTTCCCCAAACACTCGCGGCACGTCTCAGCGGTTTCCAAGGCAAAGTTACAATTAGCGTGAAATTTGCTGTATTTCACTTGGGGTTGATTTTTCAATAGTCAAATAACTTTTTCTGAATTTCAATACACCTACCTAGTATAAAACAAAGTCGCTTCCCGCTGTCTGACCCTATGTATGCGTAGATCTTTATATTTTAACAAATGCACAACATGGTTTCCGACGTGGGCGGAGCACGGCGACGGCCTTAGCACAGTTCGCGGACTACGTCAATGATTGTTTGGACCAGCGGAAGCAGGTGGTGGTGGTCTACATTGATTTCAAAAAAGCGTTTGATACTCTGGAGCACCACCAGCTGCTTCAAGCTATGGAAGAGTGTGGGGTCGTGGGACCACTTAACAGTTGGTTCCGTGCCTACCTCGCAGATAGGACACTACGAACGGTCATTGACGGCGTCGTCGGGGAGTCTAAGCGCGTCACGTGTGGTGTGCCGACCGAATCCGTGTTCGGCCCCGTCGGATACATCATGCATGTCAATAGCATGTGCAATGTCGTTCATAAGTGTCAAATGTATATATATGCTGACGATACTTGTCTAGTTTATGCTGACAAAGATTTAAATTTAATTGAAAGCGCTATCCAGGAGGATTTAACTAATATTATCAAATGGGCTCATGACAATGGCATCATAATTAATATAAACAAAACCAAATGTATGCATATTCGATCGCCTTACAGTAAAAAAACCGAACGTCCGCCGCGCATAGTGGGGCATAGCTATAAATGTCTGCACAGTGACGGATTGACGATGTGTGAGTGTGCCAATATTGAGGTGGTGGAGGAATACAGGTACCTGGATTTAGTCATAGATAACAGCTTCTCATGGAAAACACACATTATACAATTGTGTGACAAACTCAGGTATGTGCTTGTGAAGTTCCACCACCTTAGTTTTGTGCTAGATAGGGCAACATTGTATATGATTTATTATGCGCTGGTGGACTCACTGCTGTCTTACGGGCTGGCGTGCTATGGTAATACGTTTAAGACATACTTAGATAAAATAAAAAAATTACAAATTAGATTCATGAAACTATTAGTAGATAAAAATACAAAAAAACGTTGTAAAATTAGTGAGTACGAAAATTTATTTTTGGAATGTAAAATACTGCCGGCTCATGAGAGGGTGGCATTAGCTTTAGAACAGTATAATAGTGATATATATATATAAAATATTATTGTACGTACGAGATCTCAGAGGACAAATAATATGAAAAGGTTTGTTGTACCCAATTGTAATAACTATTATGGTCGAAGATGTAGAAAGTTTTTAGTTCCAACCATTTTTAATAGCCTTCCAGTCGATATAAACAGCTGTATTACAAAAGCGTCTTATAAAAATAAAATACATAAGTACCTCTTCAAAGAATTTTGTCAAACCCTCAATGCTGAGGATATTTAGAAAGTGTTTTGTGTTTACCATGAATGTGTATGTTTGTGCTAGACAAAAGAAGTTATATCTGCCAACAAACTGCTTTTCAGTTTGGCAGAGGTAATATTTGCAGTGTTAAATATGTATTTCTGAGAATAAACTATTTTAATTTTTTTTTTAAAGCGTTTTTTTAAATACATATAGTGATTCAAGAGAAAGGTTTATAGTATACCTAATACATGTATAATATAGTAGAGAAACATTGTTAATTTTTGACGGTTTCTAATGTGATGTAATAAACACATTTTTTGCGATTATGTCGCAAACGCTAGCTGAATAGGGTTCAGCTAGCGTTTGCGACATAGATCAAAAGAATATACTACAGTATTGTACACTTTAAAAAAGTCTACATAAAAGTCCGATATGGTATATCTCTATCTCTTCGGGATAACCCACAATAACCATTTTTTATCCTTTACTTTTTACAAATAATAATGGCTTTTTTACGAAGCGATTTTAACCAATACAGCATTAATCCTTATCCAATTAAATATCTTAAACCATTGAGCATAAAGCTCAATATGGCCCTTTACAGCACATAATTTAAATGAATATTTTTACAGATTTTACAGATTTAAAATGCAGGGACATAGGTGTCAGCATTGCACCCGTGCGTATCCGGGGCGGGTCGCTAGTATAGTTATAACCTAGGGATCTTTAATTTAAGAGTGAATAGGTTATTTATAAGCAAGCGTGCTCCATCGTCGGCCACATCATCGCTTACCATCAGGTGAGATAGATGTCAAACGCGAGCTCTATCAATAATAATAAAAAAGTAGTATAGTAAATTAAACAAAAAAAAAACATTGCACAATACTTGGAGGTTTTAATAAAAGCTACTTACGTATCGTGATGACCGAGTTGTTTAGGCATCCACCTCTCATGCTTGTGGCTGCGAGTTCGAAATAGGACAAGTATCAATGTAAATTTTTCAATTCATATGTGTCTACTTCAACATTACTGACACCCGTGCCTTAGAAAGCATATAGAGACGTTGGTCCTTTTTTATTAAAGTGCAATATCATCCAATGATTTCTCGCGCTCTTCGTGTCAGACTTTTACTGACTAAAACCACACCTAGGTCCTTCAATTACCCTTTGCGTTCTAGGACTACGGGTTTTCTTTTCAGGAATTCCCCGCGGTCCTAGCTAACAGGCATCGGCTCTGCTGGGGCCCTATGCGCTGTTGGCGTTGTTGGTCCTAGTTGTCGTTCGCAGATCTTTGACATTCGTTACAGGTAGTCAGACGCCAGAAAGTCTGACCATCAGTCTATCCAAGAGGTATTGCGTTGCCCAGTAACTGGGTTGTGGAGGTTTCATAGGCAGTTGCTCCATGTAAAATACAATAAATAATTCAGCCGCATCTGGCTAGACTGGAAGCCGAGAAGCTAGTTGGGAAAAAGGCTAGGTAGATGTTGACCTCCGTAAGAGTAATACTAGTAGTACCTATTCAGTATCGCTATTTATCGAATCATAATTACAACCGTTCACTTCTACTCTAACAGATAATAGTTTTACTAACTTTCCTTGTCAAGTCGGATTTTAACTCCTTATTCAGTACTATATGGACGCGTTATTAATTGTTTACCCAATAATTCAATAAATATCTCCATAATAATTGATCTAAAGCTCACTTTTAATTGCACGTGTTGTAATGGGCTACTACAAAACCCTACACTGGGCGTGGCCCGACATGCACTAGCTGGTTATATTCTTTCTATTGATAAGTGTGCTACGAGACCGTCGTCGTAGCAGTAGTGATAAGTGCTACGCTGTAGCGGCTCATGGGAGTTATATGAAGTGCAACGTTCGTATTTTTTACAAGCACCAGAACAAAAAATACCAGAGTTGGTAATAACCTGTTGTGATTATTTTCAATAAAGGCGTAATAGACTTATATTAAAAATAAGCTCATACTTTGATATAGATAACCTAAGAAGAATGGTTTTAGTAGGATTAAATAGTGAGATAAAAACACAAAATCGCAAAAAGAATGAAAAAAATATAGCACATGAGGGAATCGAACCCCCGACCCTCGCGTTATTAGCACGATGCTCTAACCACTAAACTAATGTGCTTGTGTTTTACATGACGAAAATACCGGTTATATTTCATCAATGCTGCCTCCCTCTGTTCAGGCACCCTTTGGAGGAGGGTGATAGATAGATTACATTTTATCTAAGAGTGAGTGTAATCTACCTATGTTTGTGAACTTGCTGCGAACCATTACGTCATATTCACAACAATATTCGACAGGTGTGAGGCCAAGAAGGATAAAATATAATATTCTAACGAATTCTTTAGAAATGTTGCGAGTAAAAAGCTAAGTAGCACGAACTAACTTTGTTTTAGAAAGTGTGAGACTTTCAATAACAGTAAAAGACAATACTTTCACCGTTTAGATTGCTTTGACAACAAAATCTTATCGTACGACCCATTTCCTTTACTTCATCTTATTCTCAACTTACACTAGTTGCATATTTACTGTTCTTTATTACATAATCATAAATTCCATTTCTTTTTTTACTTTTTCGTTATCCCGTTCATCGACCGATTTAAAGGAATTAATGTTTATGAAGAATATCTGAGGGCAACTGTTTTGAATTCTGTTCTGTTCTGATTGTTATTAAAATAAACTAATAAAGGTAATAAAAACTGTTTTTTTTTGCCTCAAAAAACGCTGAGGCGGGCCGCGAGCCATGTGCTTGAGGAACAGTATGATCCTTTCAGACCGCAAAATGTTTAAAGTATTAGGCATTCAAGTAACATTTAAGAGGCTCAAAGAAATGTAGTTTTAAGTATTCGTGCCATAAACACTGAGTACGAGGATATTGATTATTCTTATTGCAATTCTAAGGCATTAATGTAACACGAGGCTAAAGCCTCGTGTTACATTAAAGAAATTTGGTTTTAAATCTTCCAAGTATTCGCGCCATAAACACCGAGTACTAGGATAATGAAGATTCTTATTACAATTCTATCGTCCGTGCGACTGCGAAGATTTTATTTAAAGTACTAGGCATTCATGTAACACTAAGAGGCTTTAAGAAATGTAGTTTTGAAACATCCAAGTATTCGCGCCATAAACACCGAGTACTAGGATATTGAAGATTCTTATTACAATTCTATCGTCCGTGCGACTGCGAAGATTTTATTTAAAGTACTAGGCATTCATGTAACACTAAGAGGCTTTAAGAAATGTGGTTTTGAAACTTCTAAGTATTCGCACCATAAACACCGAGTAGTCTATTGAAGATTCTTATTACAATTCTATCGTCAGTGCAACTTAGAAGATTTGAAGTACCAGGCATTCATATAACACTAAGAGGCTTTAAAGAAATGTGGTTTTGAAACATCCAAATATTCGCGCCATAAACACCGAGTAGTCTATTGAAGATTCTTATTACAATTCTATCGTCAGTGCAACTGAGAAGATTTGAAGTACCAGGCATTCATGTAACACTAAGAGGCTTCAAATAAATGTGGCTTTGAAACCTCCAAATATTCGCGCCAGAAACACCGAGTACTAGGATATTGAAGATTCTTATTGCAATTCTATCGTCCTTTTTATTGAAGTTTTTATTTTGTCAGAGTTCTTCGTCTACGAGAATATTATCATAAAAACTTTAACATTCCTTAAACTGTATTTTGAGGATGGTTTTGAAACTCTAATAATGACACATACAATATATAAGTATTAAAATGCCTTTCAAACAAATAGAAAATTTCGATGATATCTCAAATATTTAAAACTTTAGGTGTGTTCAATTCCACAATACAACAACCTACTAGTTGTAAGAAGTAATTTGCTGGATTCCACGTCGTATTAAAGCATTGACTACTTTTTCGCTTTTATGCTTTGGATAAAAAAAACATGCCTACTATTCCCGAGAAATCTGCATTAAAGCGAGCACGACCGCGAGCAAAAACTGGTTGGTAATAAAAATTGAATAACAGAAAAAACAGTAGTTACAGCATAGAAAACAAAAACTAAAACATCCTGAAACGAACAAGTATTCATAATATAAAAAAGGCAACAGTTTAAAACGACGCGTCCTACGTTAATTAGTTTCAATAAGTGAGGTAAACAGAAGCGTAAACATCTCCAAGTAGAACGTTGTGTAATGCTCCGCTATTTTTTTAGATAGCTATTATTGTTTTAAGGCTCGCAGTTAACGATTATCTCACCTGAAGGAAAGCGATGACGATGACCGAAGATGAAACATATTTGCCTAGAAGTAAATTAACTTAGATTGAAATGAATGGTTATAGTTTGTCTTGTTTTCGTATCATTCAAATTAAAAATAAATATGTAAAGAAGTGTCTATAATCAATAATTCGCAGACATGTGGCATCCAACCCACACTGAGCCTGCGTGGTGGATTATGGTCCATTCCCGTTGATATTGTGTCATGTTTTGATCCTCTCTGTTCTTACAAAGAAGATCAAAACATTGTGCCAATAGTTTATGGATAAATTGAAAGTCTGACAAAATTTTGGCTTGATGAAGTTGCTACGATGTGTATGATATCATCACTACTACACAGCCGTAGGACTCAATACTTGCAACTGAATTTAATATTTAAAAAAACTCCACTTTAATATGATTAATTCTTTCTTTTCTTAAGTGGTAATGAAACGATATTAATCCAATTAAGATAGTTTTTTATATAAAATAAGCATATTTAGCCTTTTAATATACCACTAATGGTTCTCAGGCATCCTCACTAGGAGAAGGAATGGACGGTAATCCACCACGCAGGGCCAGTCCAAATCATATTAAATTAGCATATATAATATAATATATTAATTGATGGTAATGGAAAAATGGATGGACGGTAATAAACGAGATGAGAGTAATTTTATTCTCATAACATCCCGAACATCAATATATCAGGCAGATATTAACTAGGTCACATACTAAGTAGTCTAGTGGTGTGTAGTGTAAAGAAAGCTACTACCATACCTGTCCCCCCTACAGATGAATTCATGTAGCTCAGGGATGGAGAACCCTAGGGAAGCTTGCAAAGTTACATAATTATTTATGTGCAGATCTGCAGTGTATTAGTTACTTCAATTTTAAATCTATTTGTCATCAATAATGTTTTTATTGATAAATAAGTCGGTTCGAGTAATTCGTAAAAACTTCCTATAAAACAAAATATTTTTGCTTTCTCTAAATCTGAACGCAGATTTTCATCTTTTTTATGTTTGTCATTCCTGATGTAACCAGTCTATAAAAGCAGGTATCCTATGCAATAACGGCAGAGCTTGGTTTGGGACCAACCTGACACATCCAATGGTTGGTCCCCCCACTTGCTTTATTTAACACAATATTTGTTATATATAAACAATGGGTAACAAAATATTTGTTATATATAATGTACAGTATTTTCCACTTGATCTAAAGTTTTACTGACGTTGAATATTTTTTCATGTATTAAAATTGTCCCAAAGGAAAAGTAAATGTCCCGGCTGTATCATCAGAACATGACCTAACTTTATTGACTTTATACCCGTATGATTACGTTTATTCATCAAAAACGATTAAAAAATGATAAACCAGCTTTACGAAGATATTGTCATTTTATAATCTTGCACAAATCAATCTTGCAAAAAGAGTGGCAGCACATGAGGGATTTGAACCCCCGACCTTCGCGTCTCGACCACGGACGTGTCGCTCTATCCCGACCTGAGCTAATGTGCCAGGTACTCGTAAAGGTTAAATACGTGTTCCGTATCGCCTATCTTAGCCACTCTTTGTCACCTTTATATAACTTATATGGGACTGCAGAAGAAATCGGAAGTAACCTAAGATTGCTAAATATTTGATATTAATATTGCTATTTCAAAATATTTTTCTGGGTAACTTAAGAATGAAAGATTTTTTATTCATCATGAATTATTTAGGAGATCAATCTTTAAAAAACGATAAGAAAGCTAAATTTACATTAAATATAACAACTCTTTGATAAATGAATTTTCGTTTTGCATTCTTTGAATAGTACAGATTTTTCAGGAAGTCCCATGACATCCAAAATAATATCAATTAAGTACTAGGATAACAGTATGTAAGAGAAATTCTTTTTGATACATTAAGATTTGGAAACGCTCCATCTAGATAAGCAAAGGATTGGGAGTATCATTTTATCCCAAATTTCCCAAACACCCAGCACTTTACGACAAGCTTTGTAAAGATGGCGCCATTAACAAGCCAAGGATGATAATACTGAATAATTAAATAAAAGATGAATTCTATTCTAGATACTATTCTAAACTGAAAAAATACTCAAACTTAATTGCTGTGTATTTTATTTTTCATTAAAAAATTCTCAAATGTTCAAAAATTCGCAAAACTATTATGACACATGAAGGATTCGAACCAACGACCTCTCTGCCCGGTACTCCTCGTATGTACCAGGCGAAGCGCTCTGACCACTGAGCCAATGTGCCGATGGTTTTGATGTCGAAATACGCGTTCTGTTATGTTCAATATCGATTAGGATTGAATGAAACAACACGCTTTGCATTTAGATTCCAAACTACGATGGCGCCATAGTCGTCGTTGATTAAAATATTGTAGGGACTGAATCAATGTATGAATAAGAAAATTATAATGTTTGATATCTTTATATATATGAATATAGGTCTGTACATATTGGTAGGAGCTTTCTTAATATGATACGTCAAAAAAGGTCCTACCAATATGTAAATATGTATATTATTCGATGTTTCATTCTAGTAAATATTAGTCGTTTTATTATTACAAATGGTATCGATAAATTAAGAAAGTATAAAATATGAACCGTACAATATAAAACAACCTATAAATTAAAATTTTCGATATTTTACAAATTGCACTAGTTATTAGAACAAAAATAAACCACTTAAATAATATACAAGTACTAAATTCTACCAGCGGTTTCGTCCATTTGAAAGTCGCGTTTTTCCATACAAACTTTGGCCCCCGTTACATCCCCTTAGGGGGTTAATTTTGGAAAATCCTCTGTTAGTGCTCACATACATCATAAAAGTAAATTTTGTGTAAACTTTCATGTTTTTAGACCCAGTGGCTGTGCGTTGATATGGCAGTCAGTCAGTTTCTCCTTTTGTATGAAGATAGATTGAACAGTCATATCTGCTCAACTATTTCCCAAAATCAATTAAACATTGGGGTCGGCTTCCAATTTTATTATGGTTAGGTGAATACTAATATTTCACATGGAGTGACTAGACAGTCTCAGTCGGCAAGACTAGTGTCACGTCAGTTTTGTTTGTAGTTTTTTTCAGGAGCGTGCCTCACTGGGACACCATGGCAATGCAAAGGCTTTGCAATTATTTTACCCCGTTCATATTTCAATTTACAGTTTTTGTTATTAATTATTAAAAAAAATCTTAGATACAAAATTAAATTGCTATGACGTTAGTTGATTACGCTCTCACTCATGTTTCATTCATAGACATAAGAATAAATGAGTTGAATTTTTTTGTTAGAAACTAGTTTTAACCATTATGTTTAATGTTAGACAGTACAGCCCGTATTGTATAAAAAATAAACATACTGATTCCGTTAAATTTTTTGGAGGCGCATTTGAATTTTAGCTTAGTGTGGAAGGAAAATAAAAAGAGAGAAAAACTTAAACATAGAGTTGAAGCAAAAAGTTTACAGCTCATGCGGGACTCGAACCCGTGACTTTCTCGCTCATTACCTTGCTAGGCGAGGCACTCTATCAACTGAGCTAATGTGCTGGTACTGTGAAGGTCGAAACACTCGATCACTTGATTTCAATATCGATTTTCGACTTCATTCATTTTAATACGTATCATTCGACTTCATTACGTGGGAACTTTTTTCTTTAATGCAGACAGAGTCTCGACCACGGACGTGTCGCTCTATCTCGACCTTAGCTAATGTGCCAGGTACTCGTAAAGGTTAAATACGTGTTCCATATCGCCTATCTTAGCTAAATATTTGATATTAATATTGCTATTTCAAAATATTTTTCTGGGTAACTTAAGAATGAAAGATTTTTTATTCATCATGAATTATTTAGGAGATCAATCTTTAAAAAACGATAAGAAAGCTAAATTTACATTAAATATAACAACTCTTTGATGAATGAATTTTCGTATTGCATTCTTTGAATAGTACTGATTTTTCAGGAAGTCCCATGACATCCAAAATAATATCAATTAAGTACTAGGATAACAGTATGTAATAGAAATTCTTTTTGATAGATTAAGATTAGGAAACGCTCCATCTAGTTATGCAAAGGATTGGGAGTATCATTTCATCCCAAATTTCCCAAACACCCAGCACTTTACGACAAGCTTTGTAAAGATGGCGCCATTAACAAGCCAAGGATGATAATACTGAATAATTAAATGAAAGATGAATTCTATTCTAGATACTATTCTAAACTGAAAAAATACTCAAACTTCATTGCTGTGTTTTTTATTTTTCATTAAAAAATTCTCAAATGTCTTCCCGCTCAGGGTGGAGCGATATGGAGAGCGTGAATATAATAAGATTAAATCCATTATAGTATTATTCTAAGTACATATAACCCTACATTCATTTTTTATCCAAAAATAATACTTAATTATTGTTGAATCAAGTATTATTTTTTAACAAAAAAGTATTTTAAAAATAGCTGAAGTTGATTCGGTAGCCCATTCTGAACACACTACTTTCAGGGTCTGCGTTTATTATATTACATGTTCTATAAAAGTACATTTTATGCAGATATTCAAATAAATAATTTGATAACGAAAAATATTGATTAATACCTTGCAATTCGTTTTCGAAAAAACTATGCAGTGAATAGCCCTTTCATTACAATATCAAACCATCGATTTTATTATATGACTGACCAGGAATATTGTTTTAAGAATTATTTTAAAATGCTCTATCTTTCACCTCTTTCTCAGAATATCTACACGTTTAATTCCGAGGGTTGTTACTCCAACCAGACCCTAGCTATGTCCTGAATTAGCTCTCTCTGAGTCATGCTGTGCTAGTACTTCTGGCACGCGTATCGTTTCCATGGCAACAAAAGGGAGACGCGTCTGCATCCAATGCTGATTACACTTTTTCTGCTATATAGTCGTATGTGTGTATTGTTCCTAGAAATCGAAATAGTAGTATTAGGGGTAAAATTATAAAATTGCCGTTTTTTAAATTGGGTTGCTTTGAAGTGTTATCTTTGGATTGACTTGGAATTTCAAGTTTAAATAAACTTTATAATAAGGTATTATTCTTTTTTCAAAATTAGGTTTTGAATTAGTTTTGTTCAAAACTTTATCTTTTGAACAAAACTGCATTTGAATTGATATTTTTTTGTCGACTGACCAATTTTTGTTAAACACAGATTGAATTAAAAGTTTAGGAATCTTCAAAATTAAATTTTATTGTATAAAATTTACTAGTAGATGTGATCAAAACTATTGTGACACATGAAGGATTCGAACCGTATTGTCTTGTTATAAGTTTCTTTCAGTCATAAATCTCCATAATTTGTTGAAAGATTTCAAAGAATTACGTCGTTGCCTTGCGCTTAACGTTGACATGAATTTACTTGTCATTGTACATGCTTTGTTCTTCATTTAGCCGCAACTATAGGTACACCCAAAATTCAATCAAGGTCATAAGGCGCTGTTGTCGTAGAATGCACTAGAGGAAGAAAACAGAATGTGAATTTGGAAGCAATTTATACCAGGCGCATAGTTGGATATTTAGAGCACCAACATATGAGGAGGAGTGGCAGGCGGTCGCCTCCTTCTGCGAAGCAGTAATGCTAGCAAAGGAGGCGGCCGATCGCGTAAGGCAACGGTCCTCACGCCCTAACCGCCGCCGGGATTCTGATCCCGATTTCCGGCCACCGTAGGCGTGGGCTTGCGGACGGTGAGCAATGGGTAGTTCGCCGTCCGACCGTCCGGTAACCATCCGGACCGAGCCCAAGTCGTCGACGGCGCGTACTGTTTTACGCGCCTCAAGGAGATATCAGCAACTGTAGGGGCCCATCAGGGTCGAAACCTACTGGGGCCAAGGGTCTGATTCTGAAAGGAAGACTCGGCCTTGGTACGAAAGGCAACGAAGGAACAGGAGTGGGTTTTTAGTCAGTAAAAGTCTGACACTATCTCCCGCTCCGCCCAGAGCGGGGGATGTCATAAGATGATTTTCCCACCGAAAAAAAAAAAAAAAATTTAAATCTCATGTGTAGGTCGCGTATGTGCCGAAAACCCTTTTTAACTGGCTTCATTTATTAATTATAAAGTTTTGTGGTTGTACTAAGATGTAAGTTCACAAATAATAATTTTCTTGTGAATCTATATATCGACAAGAATAGGATTTCACAAAAATACAGATTATCTGGTGCATTTCATAGTGCAGACAGTAAATCAAAAGCAAGAGTTCAATTGGTAGTCGATTATTACTTTCAACAAATTGAATTTTGGATACATCCTCTTATTTAGAATTCTTTACCTTTTTCAAATCTGCTTTTTGTGGGCAAAAAGCAAACGATGTGAATGACCGCGCGACTTACGGTTTCAACAACTATTGTTTTTGAGGTATACATTTTTCATGTATTTGTGCTATAAGGCACAAAGGAAAAGCGTTTAAAAAAAATTGATCCAAAAATGGACACATGCAGGACTCGAACCTACGACCTTCGCGATTCAGTCGCGACGCTCTATTCCATCCAACTGAGCTAATGTGTCGCTACAAGTAATTTCCAAATTCGCGTTCTGTATCAACGTCGTTAGTGCAAATTGAGTGCATTCAGCGACAACAGCGCCCAACGCCCTAGAGCTGCAGCTCCGGCCAGACATGGAACTATTAACATACGCATAAACCCTTTTGAAGGTCCCTGTCCTACATGATAAATAACGTGTCCCTATACGTCTTTTAACTCATGTAGGACAGATGGCATTGATTTTAGTCAAAGTTTTGCATGTATTTTCACTTTTTTATATCTTAACTTTTACAGAAAAATGTTTTTACTACTAAGGATTGTTAAGTTTTCTTGTGTGTCTGTTTGTTTGTCCGTCTTTCACGGCAAAACAGAGCGACGAATCGACGTGATTTTTCAAGTGGAGATAGTTGAAGGAATGGGAATTGACAAAGGCTACTTTTTGTCTCTTTCTAACCCGCCACTCTCCTAAAATAGAGGTGGAAGTTTACAATGGAGCATTCCGCAATTTTCGAGCGAAGCCGCGGGCAGAAGCTAGTTATACATAAAAAAGGCACTAGGACTGACTGATATATCAATTCACAGCCGAAAATACTGGGACTAGAAGCAGGAAATTTTAAACAAAGTTTCCTTTTATAATGTTGGCGAGCAGTAAGAGAGGATTTTCGCAAAATCTACCCCTAAGGGAAAAAACGTAAGATGATTTTCCCAAGGGAAAAAACGTGGTTGTTTAAAGTTTGTATAAAGAAACCTACTTTCGAGTGAGTGAAGCCGCTGGCAAAAGCTAGTTTTACATAAATTTACAAATTCAAACTTCCATCTCTTTTCAATTCTTCTTCAATAGTAAGTTGTCATCTCAATAGTCACTATATGAATTCGATTCAATCAGAACTAGAAGTACACATTTTCTTTATTCCTGCGTAACACATAGCCCACTACAACCGGTTCCCACCCATTTTACATCTTATATTTAATTTATTTACGGGATAGGATGAAAGTTTTCAGAAATCCTTCCTTAGTCTTTACCTTCGTTGTGTTAAATACTTTGTGTAAAAATGTTTGCCTTTGAGTTGCATGTCAGTCAATTAAGAAATTTTATTTTTCTATAATCACCAAGATTCAGTCTAAAAAGAAGATAGTTTCACGTTTCAACTAGCGTGTGCTGTAAATATACGAGTATTTCACTCTGATTTTTCAATAGTCTGATAACTTCGTCTGAATAATAAGTAAAGTAGTTTTCTGCTTTTTTAACCGACTTCAAAAAGGAGGAGGTTCTATGTTTGGCTGAATGTGTCAATTGTGGACCGATTTTGAAAAATTTTTTGTTTGATAGGCTTCCGAGTTGATCCCATAGAAATATTGTTATAATCTTATCATGAACTTCAAAGATAATCTAACCGTGTTTGGGATTATTAGAATTGTCATAAAATACACTCTGGCTATAAGGTATTTAGATTTGACTAAGGGGTACTTTTAAGTTGTGATACCATAACTAAAAAATGTAAAATAAAAAACTTTTTACAAAAAAAAAACAACTGACTTCAACGTAAAAAATTACTTTAATTTCAGAAATCGTTGTTAAATAATGAAGAGACAAAACTATTATAGAAACACCGACTTCCGAAATTAAAGTTATTTTGCACTTTCAATGTGTTTTTTACATTAAAGTCTGTTGTACATTTTTTTTTTTTTTGTAAAAAGTTTTTATAAAGAAAATGTATCAAACAGAATAACACTTGAGAGCGAAAAAATTGCACATCATGATTCTGTTTGCTAAAACAGTTTTTGTCATGAATATGAATAGACCTTGTCTCACGGTCTCGCAACATTGCCTGTAGTTCATCGAAAGTTACTAGGAGAGTATAAGTATTCAGGAAATCGAATTTAAAATTGAGAAATGAGACATCTATGTATCGCATAGAAATACTAAATATGAACTTATGAAGCTCGTTGGTTATGAACGATGTATGTAATTTTCAGTAATGTCCGTGATGTGGCCATCTCGGTAACGTAGATGGCCATTATCTATAACTTTATATTAGCAAATTCTAAGCTTACATTGTTCGTAGTAAATAGATGGAATTTTATTAATCTTTGTTTTTTGTAAGTACTCTAAACCAAAGGGATTTCAAATTACCGAGGTTTTTATCACTTTTAAGGCTATGCATTTTCTTAACAAGTTTTCCAAGTAGCTTGGTTTAAAATGACGTTATCTCATTTACCAACAGTGTTTGAAAAGTTAAAAGGAAATCGTTTTGTCTTGGAATGGTCTGCGAAGCAGTAATGTTAGCGAAGGAGGAGGCTGCACGCGTGAGGGAACGAAGGTCCTCACGCCCTAGCCGACGTAATTCCGACCCCGACTACCAGCCACGGTAGACTCGGGCTTGCGGACGTCGAGCACTGGGTAGCTCGCCGCCCGGCTGTTCGGTAATTAACCGTACGGAGCCCAGTCGTTAACAGCGCGTAGTGATCCTCGCGCTCCTCAAAGAGATGTCAGCAAACCGTAGGGGCCCAGTGGGGCCGATGCCCGCTAGCTAGGACCGCGGAGAATTTCTGAAAGGGCAACCCGTAGTCCTAGTACGCAAAGGGTAATTGAAGGATACAGGTGTGGTTTTAGTCAGTAAAAGTCTGACACGCCCTCGCGCTCCACCCAGAGCGCGAGAAGTCTTGTGGATGATTTCCCACCTTAAAAAAAAAACACTGACTCTAAAGTAACAATACTCTGGAATAACACATTGGGTGCCTAACAGAGTGTTGTTGTTAATATTTTATCAATATTTATTAGGTACAGAAGATGCAACATTTAATTATTTTTTTAGGCCTTTTGTTGGTCTGCCTTCTGTAGAATCAATTTGCCTTTGGTAGAATCACTAGGCGACTTTTGATATTGAGTCTAGTGACTTGGAACTTTTGAAGTTTATTTATTTATTTTATTTTTGGAATAAAATAAATAATAAAACAACACAATCAAATCAACACACACACAATTAAATCTGTGATCAAAAGGATTTGTGCTCAGCGCCACCTAGTTTCCGCTAGTAATTTAAATTCGAAACATCCTTCCTATTTTTTACAACCAATTAGATATATGATTAAAAGAATCTGTACTCAGCTTTCTAAGTCTCAGGGCTTTGAAGAGTCTGTGATTAAGTCAGTTAAGACTTTTGTTTCAAAACAGCTTCAAAATTGGGTTAATGTACTTATTCGTAGATAGATTTTTAGTCAGTAACACCCCATAAGTGAAAAAAAAGAAAAAATAAAAAAAAGTCTCTGTCCAGGTATTATATTCTAAATAATTACCAAGAGTTTATAGTGGACTACGTCCTCTAGAGGTCCGCCCTCGGCCCCTAGAGGACGAAGTCTGCCGGATGAACTCGCGATAAATTAAGTAGTGGAGCAGAGAGATTTCACGCATGCGCCTCTCGTCGCGTACACTCAGTGTTGCAGCTGCTGGCAGATTCAATTTACCCAGAGTCACCAATTACCTTGGTGACAGAACCCTAAAAAAAACGAATACCATATTAAGTATCTATTGAACAGTCTCGCAGTAAACATATGGATTGAAACAAAAATTGATTTAGAAGTAAATTAAAAATATATTATTTAGAAATGTTACTCACGACCCCACAATCAAACCATTGCAACGTTTTTGAGGTTCTTGGTTTATAATTTGCCAAGTGATTCTACCAAAGGCAGATCTAACAAAAGGCCTAAAAAAAAAATTAAATGTTGCATCATCTGTACCAAATAAATATTGATAAATTATTAACAACAACACACTGGTAGGTACTTAATGTGTTATTCCAGAGTATTATTACTAATATAAACTTTTAAGCGTGTACGAAAATAAAACATTGTTCATGAATTTTTGTTTCGCAGAAAGACAGAAGACCTCCTGTGCAATAGACTTTTTTTTTTCATTACTCATACTCGGAAAGTAGGTCTGAAACTACCTTAGGAGCGGGTTGAAAGTATTACTTTTCATCCCTAGGGAGAATCGCTTTCACCTTATTAAAAAAAAACTAGTTCTATTTTCACATTTCTATTGAACCATGTCCCTATTTTCTACACAGCCAAAAGCAAAATAACATAAAGATAAGTATTAACTAAAAAAAAATTAAATGATTTTATTATAATTTTCTTTCACATATTTCTTCGAAAATAACATTCATTTAAGAAAAATATTTACCAAATTTTCAATGATGAAAAAGATAAGTAATGGCTGAATAACCGGCCGGCCATAGGAAAATAAATCAGAATAAGTAAGCGGCAAAGCGGCGATCCGATCTTCATTTGTTTTTTCGAGATGTAGAGTTTTGTTTATGTACTTTACTAAATCTCTGTTAGAGGAGATAAGTTCATCAGATTCAGATATGGATTTAACGCCTGATTCATAAGAGCTACATCAAAAAAAGATACCTAAAATAATACGACGACTTAGGTTTTTATTTTTACTTTCCTTGTTTTCGCAATGAAAAGGACATTATTTACCTTTATGCGTGCATACTGACCGGGACTTGAGGTCGTGATTAGCGTAGTGCGAAACATGGAGTTTGTAAATATCTTAAGTCAAATTAATTATTACGATAAAATAGAGAACTATGATGCTATTTTACGCTTTTGTGATATTGTTTTTCAAATATATATTTAGGTATGGTATGCCTCAAATCCTTTTGAATTGCCAAATGAAAATTTCAAATGATGATACCGATTTGTTCGAGATTCAGTGTTTTTACATATTAGTCATCAATAAGTCCCATTAGTGAAATACAATAATTAAGAGCTATTTGAAGACACACCATCGGTATTCTTATTTTCCTTATATTTTTATAGTTTCTAAAAATATATTGTTTTAGGTATTTAGTCTATATATTATTTAGGTAATGAATCTTACAACATAACAGTAACCTAGTGTGACGAATTTTGTATTAAACTTCGGTCAATATGACGTAATCGTTCACGTAAGCAGAGCTTGAGTATAGCGCATTGAGGAGCTGATCTTGGTAACTGAGATTCTGCACTCATGTGTTTATTAATTAGCAATGATCTTGAGCTTCTGACATCGTATAATCGGGGATCAAATGATATCGCAATTGAGGACGGATTGGAGCACCGTTTATTAATACGGGCCAAGAGATCAATCATGGCAAAACTCGCCATTTTTAGGGACATTCTCTAAATTGGCAACTTCGCGTATGACGCGCGATTTGTGGCGCATGCGCTAAAGATCACAGCTCATGTCAAAAAACTAAGCTCAAAGTACAAAAACCGTTTCACCTTCGGTTCGGGATGATCATAGGTAGGTAATAATGTTCTTACATTTTAGGATCCTTTAAAGGGAAGTTCATTCATTCAACACGATATTATCACCATGACCATGAAAAAGAAAAACTCTCCACTAATGATAATAATAAACGTTTATTTAATCTAGGGTCCAATTTGTTAGTAGTATAATAACTTATAACTAGCGTTAGTACTCCCGGCCTGATGCATGAATCGATACCTGGTACTCATGTGAGCATAAATACATTGATTTCTGTAGAGACATTCCAATCAACTGGCTATCGTATTTAAAACAGTGTTGCGACTAACCCGTTGTCTGCTCAGCATTGACGTACGCGTCAATGCTGAGCTCGCATGCGGAGAGTAGCGTAGAAGCAGTCGATACGCGCCTCCGCGAACTAATGCGTCCATTACACGGTCATGCAGGCGTCAATCAATTCCATCAATCATGAATGATGAGTGAATGACGGAATTTTATTGCTATTATTTTTTCGTCATGCAAACGTCATTTATCGCATTAGACGGTAGGTTTTTCGTCAATCAAAAAATTGACTGTGGCAAAACTGACAGCAAAATCGATCGTGTAATGCACGCCATAATACGTGACGCTTTACACACACACACACACACACACTACTTATAGTGCGCAGCACAGTAGCAACAGCAATGCAACAGCAGTGTGCTGCAGTGCGTGTTTTACAGTGGTGGGGCAGCAGCATCATCGCTCTAAGCGCATTATTGTATTGTACAGTGCAATATGTTACGCTTTTTGTGTATAGATAGCCCAGTCTAATCACACGCTATAGCATAGCGTGCACCCAAGGAACGGCCAAGGCTTTTGGAGTCTTAAGTGGACAGTCAACCTGGAAGTATGTTAAAACTATGGCCCCTGCCTGAACAATGCAACAAAACCCATCTATAAAAGGCAGGGAGTGACTTGCATACTCAATAAATGGGCCCCCAAAAACGGTGGCTAGCACGGAGTGACGTAGCAACAAGAGGGCAACATATCGTAAGGTGCTTGAGGAGTGGAGAGGTATACCACGGCTATCAGGACAATCCCGGAAGTACGGTCAAGATCCCTACCAGCACCTTACTGGATCCATCCATCCTTCTACCGAGCACGTTTGCTCTTGCGAATCACCACTCAAGCCAGCCAATAAAGCAAGAGAGAGGTGGGAGCTCTGTTCCTCGTAAATGTTCACTACGGCCAGCCAATGAAGGCAAACCGGAGATGAAGAGAACAAAAATTCTCCCGAGAGATCGGGTACGTGGGGTCGCTAATGCCTAACAGTTTGCCACAAAACTGCCCTGCGGATTGTATGTCTCTTAGTCTGGTCTCTCATCCTAGGCATGTTGCGGCAAAGCAAACCTTATCGACACAGACCTAGAGCCCTAGAGTCAGACCTGGAGCGCGAAGCTCCACCACAACGTCAACGGATGGAGTTATTATTATTGTAGGTTTTGATGATAGTTTTTAGGCGTCACATTGATTTTGTCATGATGTACCAATGTGTAGATAAACGGAATAGAGGCAAAGCTTCCTAAGAACGTGAATATTGTTACCTATTTTGATAGGATTGTCACAATAAGTGAAAACAAATTAAATAAAACATTTGTTAAACAGTTTTATTATTCAGTATGATATTTTACAAATTACTTACTCTAGTCAATTTATTTTTATAATTTTTGTTTTTTATTAATTTATTCTTTTATTAATGTGGTAAATTCTGAATCTAACATAAAGTTTTTTCAAGAGATCTAATGGAAAACACTCACGCGGCATAATTATCAAATTTACAATCTTTAATACTTTTAAGTTTTTCGTTGCCAACATTGACAAAATTTATTTCAAGATCGAAATATTCGAAACTTGCTCGAGCAATTCAGCAAATGCGATAAAATTATCAGTAGGTAGAATAAACTAGTCCATCCAGTCCAGTTCATCAAAAAAACCATCAATGATTGCATCACTGCTTACCATCAGGTGGGATCGCAGTCAAGCACTAGTTTATATCAAATAAAAAAAAAAACAATTGTACATCACTATCATTAAAATCATTGTAATGGCTGAATAAAGAATCTTTGCCCATATTTATACGTTGTTCTGAAGATCTCATAACGTACAGTTGTTTATTTTTAGTATGATATATTTTAACTTTTTCTAGTATTGTTTATACACACATTACAATAAACCACCATTATTGATAATAAAATACCACGTTTTTACACCAAACAAACATATTAACTTTATATATTAATAAACGGTGCTCAACTCCGTCCTCAAGTGCGATATCATTTGATCCCCGATCATACGATGTCAGAAGCTCAAGACCATTACTAATTAATAAACACCGAGTGCAGAATCTCAGTTACCAACATCAGCTCCTTAATGCGCTGTACTCAAGCTCTGCTTAAGTAATCGATTACATCATATTGACCGCAGTTTAAAACTAAATTCGTCACATTAGGTTACTGTTATGTCGTAAGATTAAATACCTAAATAATATATACTCTAAATACCTAAAACAACATATTTTAAGAAACTACAAAAAATATAAGGAAAATGAAAATACCGATGGTGGGTCTTCAAATAGCTCTTACTTATTGTATTTCACTAATGGGACTTATTGATGACTAATATGTAAAAACACTGAATCTCGAACAAATCCGTATTTTTATTTGAAATTTTCATTTGGCAATTCAAAAGGATTTGAGGCATACCATATATAAATATATATTTAAAAACAATATCACAAAAGCGTAAAATAGCATCATAGTTCTCTATTTTATCGTAATAATTAATTTGACTTAAAATATTTACAAACTCCATGTTACGCACTACGCTAATCACGACCTCAAGTCCCGGTCGGACTGCACTCATGATCTGGCATCTCAAGTACACAGATTGTTGTAAACTTAAGTATTGAGTTTCATCGTTTCGGTCAGGATCTCAAGCTTGGTATCAAGTACGAGATCTTTGGCTTAGGAACGTTTATTAATACGGGCCAGCGACAAACTATTTTAGTAACAAAAATGATTTAGCGATTTATGTAACGACTTGAATACAAATCAAAACTGTTTTAGATAAGGGATGAGTTACATATCGACTTTAGAAAAGTTATTAAACCTAAATTTTTCATAATACAGTATATAGCAGGTAGGTCACAACGATAAAAGTTGGTTTTATTAGCTATTACTTGAGAGCTCCAACATGTGAGAATAGTACATTGTTACCCTATGTGTGAAAGTAACTTTATTTAATCCCGAGAAGGAGTTTGGCGTTCATGCGTAGCGAGGTCGCCAATAGGTCGAGGGGGAGGTAAATAATGTCCGTTTCATTGCGAAAACAAGGAAAGTAAAAATAAAAACCTAAGTCTAAAAAAACAGTAGTTACACCATAGAAAAGTAAAAATAAAACATCCAAAAACGAACTAGTATTCGTAATATAAAAAAAATATATACATATAGGTGCAACAGACTTAAATATTGAACTCCTGAATTATTGAAACTCTGATTAGAATACAGTCCACGTTGCCAACAAAGCGGTCAACATTAAAGCTGTTTTTTAACTTTATCCATGGAATAGTAGTCAATCCTAGGATAACAGTATGTGATAGAAATTCTTTTTGATACATTAAGATTTGGAAACGCTCCATCTAGATAAGCAAAGGATTGGGAGTATTATTTCATCCCAAATTTCCCAAACACCCACCAGTTTACGACAAGCTTTGTAAAGGTGGCGCCATTAGCAAACCAAGGATGATAACACTGAATAATTAAATGAAAGATGAATTCTATTCTAGATACTATTCTAAACTGAAAAAATACTCAAACTTCATTGCTGTGTTTTTTATTTTTCATTAAAAAATTCTCACATGTTCAAAAATTCGCAAAACTATTATGACACATGAAGGATTCGAACCAACGACCTCCCTGCCCGGTACTCCTCGTATGTACCAGGCGAAGCGCTCTGACCACTGAGCCAATGTGCCGATGGTTTTGATGTCGAAATACGCGTTCTGTTATGTTCAATATCGATTAGGATTAAATGAAACAACACGCTTTGCATTTAGATTCCAAACTACGATGGCGCGATAGTCGTCGTTGATTAAAATATTGTAGGGACTAAATCAATGTATGAATAAAAAATTATAATGTTTGATATCTTTATATATATGAATATAGGTCTGTACATATTGGTAGGAGCTGTTTTAATATGATACGTCAAAAAAGGTCCTACCAATATGTAAATATGTTTATTATTCGATGTTTCATTCTAGTAAATATTAATTTTAGTCGTTTTATTATTACAAATGGTATCGATAAATTAAGAAAGTATAAAATATGAACCGTACAATATAAAACAACCTATAAATTAAAATTTTCGATATTTTACAAATTGCACTAGTTATTAGAACAAAAATAAACCACTTAAATAATATACAAGTACTAGATTCTACCAGCGGTTTCGTCCATTTGAAAGTCGCGTTTTTCCATACAAACTTTGGCCCCCGTTACATCCCCTTAGGGGGTTAATTTTGGAAAATCCTCTGTTAGTGCTCACATACATCATAAAAGTAAATTTTGTGCAAACTTTCATGTTTTTAGACCCAGTGGCTGTGCGTTGATATGGCAGTCAGTCAGTTTCTCCTTTTGTATGAAGATAGATTGAACAGTCATATCTGCTCAACTATTTCCCAAAATCAATTAAACATTGGGGTCGGCTTCCAATTTTATTATGGTTAGGTGAATACTAATATTTCACATGGAGTGACTAGACAGTCTCAGTCGGCAAGACTAGTGTCACGTCAGTTTTGTTTGTAGTTTTTTTCAGGAGCGTGCCTCACTGGGACACCATGGCAATGCAAAGGCTTTGCAATTATTTTACCCCCTTCATATTTCAATTTACAGTTTTTGTTATTTATTATTAAAAAAAATCTTAGATACAAAATTAAATTGCTATGACGTTAGTTCATTACGCTCTCACTCATGTTTCATTCATAGACATAAGAATAAATGAGTTGAATTTTTTTGTTAGAAACTAGTTTTAATCATTATGTTTAATGTTAGACAGTACAGCCCGTATTGTATAAAAAATAAACATACTGATTCCGTTAAATTTTTTGGAGGCGCATTTGAATTTTAGCTTAGTGTGGGAGGAAAATAAAAAGAGAGAAAAACTTAAACATAGAGTTGAAGCAAAAAGTTTACAGCTCATGCGGGACTCGAACCCGTGACTTTCTCGCTCATTACCTTGCTAGGCGAGGCACTCTATCAACTGAGCTAATGTGCTGGTACTGTGAAGGTCGAAACACTCGATCACTTGATTTCAATATCGATTTTCGACTTCATTCATTTTAATACGTATCATTCGACTTCATTACGTGGGAACTTTTTTCTTTAATGCAGACAGAGTCTCGACCACGGACGTGTCGCTCTATCTCGACCTTAGCTAATGTGCCAGGTACTCGTAAAGGTTAAATACGTGTTCCATATCGCCTATCTTAGCTAAATATTTGATATTAATATTGCTATTTCAAAATATTTTTCTGGGTAACTTAAGAATGAAAGATTTTTTATTCATCATGAATTATTTAGGAGATTAATCTTTAAAAAACGATAAGAAAGCTAAATTTACATTAAATATAACAACTCTTTGATGAATGAATTTTCGTATTGCATTCTTTGAATAGTACTGATTTTTCAGGAAGTCCCATGACATCCAAAATAATATCAATTAAGTACTAGGATAACAGTATGTAATAGA
This sequence comes from Mythimna pallens, assembly GCA_961205895.1. Classification (NCBI taxonomy): domain Eukaryota; kingdom Metazoa; phylum Arthropoda; class Insecta; order Lepidoptera; family Noctuidae; genus Mythimna; species Mythimna pallens. The sequence continues at coordinate 8,566,117 of OY540824.1, forward strand.
AATTCTTTTTGATAGATTAAGATTAGGAAACGCTCCATCTAGTTATGCAAAGGATTGGGAGTATCATTTCATCCCAAATTTCCCAAACACCCAGCACTTTACGACAAGCTTTGTAAAGATGGCGCCATTAACAAGCCAAGGATGATAATACTGAATAATTAAATGAAAGATGAATTCTATTCTAGATACTATTCTAAACTGAAAAAATACTCAAACTTCATTGCTGTGTTTTTTATTTTTCATTAAAAAATTCTCAAATGTCTTCCCGCTCAGGGTGGAGCGATATGGAGAGCGTGAATATAATAAGATTAAATCCATTATAGTATTATTCTAAGTACATATAACCCTACATTCATTTTTTATCCAAAAATAATACTTAATTATTGTTGAATCAAGTATTATTTTTTAACAAAAAAGTATTTTAAAAATAGCTGAAGTTGATTCGGTAGCCCATTCTGAACACACTACTTTCAGGGTCTGCGTTTATTATATTACATGTTCTATAAAAGTACATTTTATGCAGATATTCAAATAAATAATTTGATAACGAAAAATATTGATTAATACCTTGCAATTCGTTTTCGAAAAAACTATGCAGTGAATAGCCCTTTCATTACAATATCAAACCATCGATTTTATTATATGACTGACCAGGAATATTGTTTTAAGAATTATTTTAAAATGCTCTATCTTTCACCTCTTTCTCAGAATATCTACACGTTTAATTCCGAGGGTTGTTACTCCAACCAGACCCTAGCTATGTCCTGAATTAGCTCTCTCTGAGTCATGCTGTGCTAGTACTTCTGGCACGCGTATCGTTTCCATGGCAACAAAAGGGAGACGCGTCTGCATCCAATGCTGATTACACTTTTTCTGCTATATACTCGTATGTGTGTATTGTTCCTAGAAATCGAAATAGTAGTATTAGGGGTAAAATTATGAAATTGCCGTTTTTTAAATTGGGTTGCTTTGAAGTGTTATCTTTGGATTGACTTGGAATTTTAAGTTTAAATAAACTTTATAATAAGGTATTATTCTTTTTTCGAAATTAGGTTTTGAATTAGTTTTGTTCAAAACTTTATCTTTTGAACAAAACTGCATTTGAATTGATATTTTTTTGTCGACTGACCAATTTTTGTTAAACACAGATTGAATTAAAAGTTTAGGAATCTTCAAAATTAAATTTTATTGTATAAAATTTACTAGTAGATGTGATCAAAACTATTGTGACACATGAAGGATTCGAACCGTATTGTCTTGTTATAAGTTTCTTTCAGTCATAAATCTCCATAATTTGTTGAAAGATTTCAAAGAATTACGTCGTTGCCTTGCGCTTAACGTTGACATGAATTTACTTGTCATTGTACATGCTTTGTTCTTCATTTAGCCGCAACTATAGGTACACCCAAAATTCATTCAAGGTCATAAGGCGCTGTTGTCGTAGAATGCACTAGAGGAAGAAAACAGAATGTGAATTTGGAAGCAATTTATACCAGGCGCATAGTTGGATATTTAGAGCACCAACATATGAGGAGGAGTGGCAGGCGGTCGCCTCCTTCTGCGAAGCAGTAATGCTAGCAAAGGAGGCGGCCGATGGCGTAAGGCAACGGTCCTCACGCCCCAACCGCCGCCGGGATTCTGATCCCGATTTCCGGCCACCGTAGGCGTGGGCTTGCGGACGGTGAGCAATGGGTAGTTTGCCGTCCGACCGTCCGGTAACCATCCGGACCGAGCCCAAGTCGTCGACGGCGCGTACTGTTTCACGCGCGCCTCAAGGAGATATCAGCAACTGTAGGGGCCCATCAGGGTCGAAACCTACTGGGGCCAAGGGTCTGATTCTGAAAGGAAGACTCGGCCTTGGTACGAAAGGCAACGAAGGATCAGGAGTGGGTTTTTAGTCAGTAAAAGTCTGACACTATCTCCCGCTCCGCCCAGAGCGGGGGATGTCATAAGATGATTTTCCCACCGAAAAAAAAAAAAAAATTAAATCTCATGTGTAGGTCGCGTATGTGCCGAAAACCCTTTTTAACTGACTTCATTTATTAATTATAAAGTTTTGTGGTTGTACTAAGATGTAAGTTCACAAATAATAATTTTCTTGTGAATCTATATATCGACGAGAATAGGATTTCACAAAAATACAGATTATCTGGTGCATTTCATAGTGCAGACAGTAAATCAAAAGCAAGAGTTCAATTGGTAGTCGATTATTACTTTCAACAAATTGAATTTTGGATACATCCTCTTATTTAGAATTCTTTACCTTTTTCAAATCTGCTTTTTGTGGGCAAAAAGCAAACGATGTGAATGACCGCGCGACTTACGGTTTCAACAACTATTGTTTTTGAGGTATACATTTTTCATGTATTTGTGCTATAAGGCACAAAGGAAAAGCGTTTAAAAAAAATTGATCCAAAAATGGACACATGCAGGACTCGAACCTACGACCTTCGCGATTCAGTCGCGACGCTCTATTCCATCCAACTGAGCTAATGTGTCGCTACAAGTAATTTCCAAATTCGCGTTCTGTATCAATGTCGTCAGTGCAAATTGAGTGCATTCAGCGACAACAGCGCCCAACGCCCTAGAGCTGCAGCTCCGGCCAGACATGGAACTACTAACATATGCATAAACCCTTTTGAAGGTCCCTGTCCTACATGATAAATAACGTGTCCCTATACGTCTTTTAACTCATGTAGGACAGATGGCATTGATTTTAGTCAAAGTTTTGCATGTATTTTCACTTTTTTATATCTTAACTTTTACAGAAAAATGTTTTTACTACTAAGGATTGTTAAGTTTTCTTGTGTGTCTGTTTGTTTGTCCGTCTTTCACGGCAAAACAGAGCGACAAATCGACGTGATTTTTCAAGTGGAGATAGTTGAAGGAATGGGAATTGACATAGGCTACTTTTGTCTCTTTCTAACCCGCCACTCTCCTAAAATAGAGGTGGAAGTTTACAATGGAGCATTCCGCAATTTTCGAGCGAAGCCGCGGGCAAAAGCTAGTTATACATAAAAAAGGCACTAGGACTGACTGATATATCAATTCACAGCCGAAAATACTGGGACTAGAAGCAGGAAATTTTAAACAAAGTTTCCTTTTATAATGTTGGCGAGCAGTAAGAGAGGATTTTCGCAAAATCTACCCCTAAGGGAAAAAACGTAAGATGATTTTCCCAAGGGAAAAACGTGGTTGTTTAAAGTTTGTATAAAGAAACCTACTTTCGAGTGAGTGAAGCCGCTGGCAAAAGCTAGTTTTACATAAATTTACAAATTCAAACTTCCATCTCTTTTCAATTTTTCTTCAATAGTAAGTTGTCATCTCAATAGTCACTATATGAATTCGATTCAATCAGAACTAGAAGTACACATTTTCTTTATTTCTGCGTAACACATAGCCCACTACAACCGGTTCCCACCCATTTTACATCTTATATTTAATTTATTTACGGGATAGGATGAAAGTTTTCAGAAATCCTTCCTTAGTCTTTACCTTCGTTGTGTTAAATACTTTGTGTAAAAATGTTTGCCTTTGAGTTGCATGTCAGTCAATTAAGAAATTTTATTTTTCTATAATCACCAAGATTCAGTCTAAAAAGAAGATAGTTTCACGTTTCAACTAGCGTGTGCTGTAAATATACGAGTATTTCACTCTGATTTTTCAATAGTCTGATAACTTCGTCTGAATAATAAGTAAAGTAGTTTTCTGCTTTATTAACCGACTTCAAAAAGGAGGAGGTTCTATGTTTGGCTGAATGTGTCAATTATGGACCGATTTTGAAAAATTTTTGTTTGTAAGGCTTCCGAGTTGATCCCATAGAAATATATTAATCTTATCATGAACTTCAAAGATAATCTAACCGTGTTTGGGATTATTAGAATTGTCATAAAATACACTCTGGCTATAAGGTATTTAGATTTGACTAAGGGGTACTTTTTAGTTGTGATACCATAACTAAAAAAGGTAAAATAAAAAACTTTTTACAAAAAAAAATACAACTGACTTCAATGTAAAAAATTACTTCAATTTCAGAAGTCGGTGTTAAATTATGAAGAGACAAAACTATTATAGAAACACCGACTTCCGAAATTAAAGTTATTTTGCACTTTCAATCTTTTTTTTTACATTGAAGTCGGTTGTATTTTTTTTTTGTAAAAAGTTTTTAAAAAAAATGTATCAAACAGAATAACACTTGAGAGCGAAAAAATTGCACATCATGATTCTGTTTGCTTAAACAGTTTTTGTCATGAATATGAATAGACCTTGAAATAAATGTATACACTAATTGAAGGACTAATTCATAACTTTTCTAATGATATCATAACTTTTATAATACAGTGTAAAAAATACCCTTGAAAGGTTTTAGAGCACAAAATCCAACATATGGGTAAAGTCATCAAATTTCACTAAAGAAAGAATGAGAGTCAAACTTAAAATTCTTGGTCATAAAGTGTATTCCCCGTCCCTTAGACTTAAATAACAGCTGTTAATCCCGTAATAAATTAAAATTTTAAATACCCGCAAAGGCATATCCTTAATGAATTATTAGCCATGAGATTGGTTGGTTGTTGTACCATTTTAATTTTAATTTCACCACCCAACCATTCTACGTCAAAAAGTGGGTTAGATCGTATCCACCCCCTGTATACCCCGCTGCGTATAGAAAAATATCGAACTCTTAAACTGCCATAAAGTCCAGGTACGAAATCTAAAATATCGATTCATACACGGTCTCGCAACATTGCCTGGAGTTCATCGAAAGTTACTAAGAGAGCATAAGTAGTCAGGAAATCGAATTTAAAATTGAGAAATGAGACATCTATGTATCACATAGAAATAGTAAATATGAACTTACGAAGCTCGTTGGTTATGAACGATGTATGTAATTTTCAGTGACGTCCGTGATGTGGCCATCTCGGTAACGTAAATGGCGATTATCTATAACTTTTACTCGTAGTAAAAATCTACGCTCAAATTGCTCCTAGTAAATAGATGGAATTAATCTTTATTTTTTAGGACTCTGAATAAAAGGGATTTCAAATAATCGAGGTTTTTATCACTTACAACTTGGGGACAAAAGAAAATGTTAAATCATCTAATGACTTTTCCCACTTTAGGGCGGAGCGAGGGAGCGAGTCAGACGTTAACTAACTAAAACAACTTCTATGTTCCTTCAAATGCTCTTCGCGCTCTAGGGCCACGGGTTATCTTTTCCGAAGTACTCCCATGGCCCTAGAAGGCATTGGCATTGTTGGGCCTCGACGTTTTTACTGATATTGTTTTGAGGCGCGCGTGTAATACTACGCGCCGTCGACGACCAAATGGCCGGATAGCTAGCTACCCATTGGGCTGCAGCTATTAAGTGGGGCATAACATAAAATACAGATGTGATTATGACGCAACTTATGTAACATAAACTAAAGACGGTAGCTTACTCGATTATTGCCACAGTTTGTTATACAAAGTGATGTAGCTACAGTCATCGAAAGTTTATCGCACACATACAAAATATAATGTGATTGTAGGCGAAAGCACCCTCTTATACCACCCATGCATCTTACATCAAAGAGTCGTTTAGATCATAATTATTTACCCTCTGTATACCCTAATGCGTAATGAAATATATCGTCCTCCTAAATAGTCCTGGTACGAAAACTCAAATATCCATTCATAAACGGTCTCGCAACGTTGCCAGGAATCATTCAAAGGTTCATTCAGTTGGTTCATTGAAAGTTACTAGGAGAGCAAAACTACTCAGGAGAATTTAAAATTGAGAAATGAGACATCTATATATCGCGTAGAAAAAGTACTTAAGAACTTATGAAGCCCGTCGATGGATGTAGTTTCATATGACGCCCATGATTTGGATATCTCGCTATCACAGATGGCGGTAAATCTACAACTTTTAGCAAAATCAAAGCTCACATTACAGCGCTTTGTGTAATAGATGGCATTATTGTTTGTTTTTTGTGTAAGTACCTAGGTACTCTGAATGACAGGGACTTCAAATAACCGAGGCTTTTTATTACATAAAGATGCCATACAATTTTTGTACTTAGTTTTACAAATAGCCAGGTTTAAAATATTTCATCTACCATCAGTGTTTGAAAAGTTAAAAGGGAATCGTTTGTCTTGGTATGGTCATGTGAAGAAGAGGGCTACTGATGTTAATAAAATGGTTATGAGTTTATCTCCATATCTCCCTTGTTTTTATAAAATTAGTAGCTTCCAGCGGCTTTACGTGCGTGAAAGAAAAAAATTATTAACAGACTCCTGAGATAGACGGTATCCTCTGTCATGTTTCAGGATTTCAACTGAATTTAAAGTGCCCATAAAATACCTTAAACTTCATCCCAATGCAGTTATAGAGAGTTCGTCCTGTGTGTCATCATTTGTGGCGTTCTGCCATTGACAATCAACGGTTTAAAATCATCATTCGAGACACGGTGAAGTAGGATTTTGAATTTTAGAGTGTGTAAGTTTTATCACTTACTCATTGATTTACTGATTTGATTGATGCTAGCAAAGGAGGCGGCCGATCGCGTGAGGCAACGGCAACGGTCCTCACGCCCCAACCGCTGCCGGGATTCCGATCCCGATTTCCGGCCACCGTAGGCGTGGGCTTGCGGACGGCGGGCAATGGGTGGCCCGCCGTCCGACCGTCGACCGGCACGCGATCGGCCGCCTCCTTTGCTAGCAGTACTGCTTCGCAGAAGGAGGCGACCGCCTGCCACTCCTCCTCACTCCGGACCATGGCCTGTACCAATGCCCGGCGCGAGAGATCACTGCCGCCGATCGCCCCCACGAGGACACGGCGTTGCTCTGCCCAAGCTGGGCACACCTCAACCGTATGCTCCACCGTGTCCTCCGGGCGTTCCACACAGTGGGACACCCGGGGGTGTCTTCCGCACGAATTCGGTGCAGGAACCTCCCGAACTTACCATGTCCGGTGAGGACCTGCGTCATGCGGTAGGTAAGGACGCCATGTGGTCTTTCCAGCCATTCCTCACAGAGGGGACTTACCGCCATAATTGTGGCGTGCCCAGAACTGGGTTGCGACAGTCGCTGTCGCCATTCCACAATGATATCGCCGGACGCCGGAGTTCTTCCCGCCATGCCGCAACTTGGCGCGGCAGCGGAGTTTCGCCCCGGCGTTACATCTCCACGCGCAGATCGTGCATGCGTGCAAGGACTGTTGCCTCCAGATACCATGGTGGCTGGCCAGCAAGGAGCCTCGCCGCTTCGCGGGAATCCGTGCGATATCCCCGCACCATTCGGATGGCCATGACCCTCTGGCATGCGTTCAGCTTGGCCGCCGGTCGTTTTCGCAGCGACGGCGCCCGTACCGGCGCCCCATAAAGGGCCATGGACCTAACGATTCCTGCGTAGAGCCTCCGGCAGGAAGCGTCTGGACCCCGTAGGTTAGGCAGAAGCCGCTTAAGGGCAGCCCCAGCAGTTGCAGACGGTAGAATTGCAGTATGAATCTTCAATGTCCTTTGTACTCAGTGTTTACGGCGCGAATACTTGGACGTTTCAAAACCATATTTCTTAAAGTCTCTTAGAGAACATGAATGCCTAGTACTTCGTATAATTTTTGTTTTATGAATCTTCACTATCCTAGTACTCAATGTTTATGACGCGAATACTTGGACGTTTCAAATCCACATTTCTTAAAGCCTCTTAGAGAACATAAATGCCTAGTACTTCAAATAAAAACTTCGCAGTTAAAGGGCGATAATAATCTTCAATATCCTAGTACTCAGAGTTTATGGCGCGAATACTTGGACGTTTTAAAACCACATTTCTTAAAGCTTGTTAGTGTTATATGAATGCCTAGTACTTCAAATACAAACTTCGTAGTAAGGATGATAGAATTAGAATATGCTCTAATTAACTAGTGCGCCTCACCATTAACGATTGCATTACTGCTTACCATCAAGTGGGATCGCAGTCAAGCACTAGTTTCTATCAAATTTAAAAAAAAAGATTCTTCAGTATGCTAGTACTCAGTGTTTATGACAAAAATACTAGGACCTTAAAACTACATTCTTTAGAACCTCTTAGTGTTACTTGAATGCCTAGTACTTCAAATGTTTTGCAGTCTGAAGGGATCAATACTGTTCCTCAAGCACATGGCCCGCGGCACGCCTCAGCGGTTTCCAAGGCAACGTTACAACTAGCGCGAAATTTGCTATTTTTCGCTAAGAGCGGATCTTTCAAAACTAAAATAACTTAATCAGAAAGAAGTATAGCAGTTTCACCTCTTTTTTTTATAGAAAATGTGCAAATCAGAAAAATATATATTTTCGTTTAAAAAGGTATGAGAAATATGTCCAACCTGATTAAAATCTGCCTTAATAACCCCAAACTTTAGCTTCCTTCGCTGTAGCCACATTTATTGTGCGTACAGCTAAGGAGTAGAAAGGGAATTCTACTCCGGATTCTGACCCCCGGAAAGACCCCTAGATTGTAGCTATCAGGAAACATCCTGATAGCTACAATCTAGGGGTCTTTCAAGTCAAGAGTGAACAGATTACTTCTAGGCAAGCGTGCTTTATCGCCGGCCACATCATCACTTAGGTGAGATAATGGTTAAACTGGAGTCTATCCTCAATAAAAAAACTTATAAATGAAGCATTTTACAAAATATGGCATTCAATTAGCCTATGACCATCCAATCTCTGCATAAAAATACAGGAACAACCGTCTTCTGCAAGATGACGTCCTCTTTTTCGGTTTGTACTAGTCAAGGCTGAGTAGCAAGATGTCCTATGTGTGTGGCTAGGTTCGGGCCTCAGTCGAAGAAACTGCTATCAATGTCTTCACTCACAATTAAATCTACGTCTACAATTCTCCTTTACAACTAGGATCTTGAAAACTAACTTTAAGAGAGTTTTTTTTTCAGTCGCCTATCGTCAACATCGAGCATGGTTTAAAAGCTTGTTACTTCATCTAACGCAATCCAACGCGATGTTTGACGAAAAGCCTAAAAACGCTTGAAAACTTGGTTAGCATTCGGCAATTCCGTGATTTATTCGAATATTTTACAAAACTTGTTTTAGGAAATACGTGTTTTTTAAAACCCTTATAGTTTTTGAAAATAATTGTCATTATTCAAAATCTTAATTAAATTTGCAAGGCTTCTCACATTTTTGACTTTTTAAATTTTTGAGTAAATTATGAAGTGTCGAAGTTCATGCAAAAAAAAATACATTCAGCCGAACATAGAACCTCCTCCTTTTTGAAGTCGGTTAAATAGCAGATTTTCGGAGGTCTTTACTGGATTCGTTTTACATAAATTTATAAATTGATTTCCATAGAAGCCTAGATAATATCCACAAGATAGTGAGTTTAGAAATTTTGAATCTAATAAAAAATATGTAATCGCATAAGAGCGGTTGAATGAAAAACAGAACCCTACTAGTTGTAAGAAGTAATTTGCTGAATTCCACGTCGCTGTTTTTTAACTTTATCCATGGAATAGTAGTCAATCCTATAAGTTTGACTATACCTAAACTGACAAATTTTCTTCTATGAATAAAATATAACTGACTTAGGATAACCAGCCTATCATAGCAATAACCAACCAGGTTAATCTAACAATATTATAAGTCCGTTTTTACGGGACTGTCAAAAATTAGTTAAAACTAAACTCTTTTTCATAGAGTTATTAGACTGACATCGACGTTCAGGACACGAGAGGATATATTCAACTCGGCGTAACGAAACCATAGCGCACTTTTAAATCGATGAGGCCATCTATTGAGGACGATGGTACCATTTTCTTGCGCTGGCTGAATTCAAGTGTATAAAACAACGAATTAGGTAGACAAACTTTACTCGTAATTAAGAAACTTTAAAATCAGTACCTAAATAATATAATTTTGTTTCTGAAAATATAGTAAATCATGCGAAACAATTTGCTCAACAAATAACAGCTGCCAAAATAAACAATCCCACGTGGAATACTTCGTAATGCGCCGGCGTGAAGTACGACATGAAGTTAGTTGTGAAAGCTAACTATAGTTTCGGATACACTAGGACAACATGAACCATTACAGTATAGAGAAAGATTTTTACTAATACCAATAACAGTACAAGTATTGCTACAACTGTGAACGAGAGTTAGCTGTACATGAATAGCTTTAAGGTCCACATTGACTTGCCCTTTAATTGTATTATAAGCATTATCTTTTCATTCAATAGTTTCAATACGTGAGGTAAACAGAAGCGTAAACATTTCCACGTGGAACGTTTTGTAATGTGCCGGCGCGAAGTTTGAATTGAAGTTAGTCATAAACAAAAACCAAGTAGCAGCTTGTTTTCGTAACTAGGAGATTATGAAAAGTTAAAGCAAAAAACTAAATAATACTTGATTATTAATGTTAACTCAAGTGTTATTTTTTAAACGAAAAAAAAATATTTTAATAAAAATAGCTGAAATTTATTCGGTAGCCTATTCTGAACATACTATTTTCGATCTGCGTTTATTATATTACATGTTATATACTAGTTCATTTTGTTAAAATTATGATAAATACCTTGCAATACGTTCTCGGAAAAGCTATTCAGTGAAGTAGTCTTTTCATTACAATATCTAACCATCGATTTTATTATATGAATGATCACGAATATTGTTTTAAGAATTATTTTAAAATGCTCTATCCTCCGCATGTTTCACATCTTTAGACAAGTGTTTTTCCGAGGAACTAGACCCTGGCTATGTCCTGAATAAGCTCTCTCTGAGTCATGCTATGCTGGTAGTTCTGGCAGGCGTATCGTTTCCATGGCAACAAAAGGGAGACGCGTCTGTATCGAATGCTGTTTACACTTTTCTGCAATAAACTTGTATGTGTGCACTGTTCCTAGAAATCGAAATAGTAGTATTAGGCGTAAAAGTATAAAATTGACAATCAGTTTTGTTTTGTGAAGTAAAAGAGCGAAATCTTACGAGTGTACTTCTATTTAATGAGTAGTTCTATTGATCGGTGATCTCACGATACTTCAAAGCCTAGATAGTACAATCATTGCTTCCATGTAGACAAAGATCCCGGAGCTGTCTGACATAACTTATTTTCACATGAATGAAACCTTAGGTTCTCAGTAGCGTCTCATTTGCTTTGAATATCTGTGTGCTTGTGGAGATCTTCCTTGTAGCCCCTGGGCAGCTACCAGGTGAGAAAGGAAACTAAAAAATGAGAGTAACTTAACTTAATTTTTTATGGCTGATTTTTATAGATGTTTTGCATAATATTATTCTAAAGTATTATCATAAGTTTCAGTCACTTTACATTGACCAAAACCTCTGTCCGACACTTTAGTTTATATTAGCATATAAAAAAATCCCATTAAAATTTGATGCAGACGACTTGCAGTGCTCCGGTTTAAAGGTTAATGCAGAATGGTCTGCTTGTCGCAGTGTATTATATATGACGCAGTATATATAATATTACGAAGGTATTCTACGATGTTGAAGCTTTATTTGAAACCGGTTTTTTCGAAGGACTGAAAATCATAAAACCTACATGTGATCAAAAGAAAATAAGTGTGACCTGTCTAAAATGTGTCTGAGTATTGTCACCTTTCCCCTGTAACGATTATAATTAAGGTGTCTTCAAGGCAAGAGTGAAGGCTCTTAATAAACTAGTGCGATTCATCATCAACGATTGTATTACTGCTTACCTGGCGGAAGTGGGATCGCTGCTAAGCACTGGTTTATATAGAATATGAAAGGGGGAAAGATACAGCTTTTGAACGACTTTTGGAACGATTTTGGCCATCGCCTCACGTCAAAGTAAGTTAGCTTAAAGTGTCAATTCAAATGTTGAAATATAAAAAAAATCAGAAAGAATTATCTTTAAGTTTATTAGCGTCATAAATCTCCATAATTTATTTAAACATTTTAGAGAATTACGTTGTCGCCATGCTTTAGCATTGAGATGTTTTTACTTGTCATTGTACGTGCTTTGTTCTTCGTTTAACCGCAGTTTTACACCCAAAATTTTTAAAGTCATAGGACGCTGTTGTCGCAGAATGCACTTGAGGAAGAAAACAGAATGTGAATCTGGAATCAATTTGTACCAGGCACATAGTTGGATATTTAGAGCACCATTATATCTCATACTGGGGTCGCGGTTTTAAGTCACGTATGTGCCGAAAACCCTTCTTAATTAAATATGTTTTTTTGTGATTGAACAACATTTTCACAAAAATACAGCTTAGGCGGTGCATTTCATAACATCACTTTGTAGTGCAGACAGTAAATGACAGCTAATTCAATTGGTGGTCGATTATTACTTTCAACAAATTGAATTTTGGATACCAACTCTTAGTTAATTCTTTTTACCTTTTTCAAATCTGGTATTGTGTGTAAAAAAAAAAAAAAATGTGAATGGCCGCGCGACTTACGGTTTCAACAGCCATTGTTTTTGAGGTATGAATTTTTCACGTATTTGTGCTATAAGGACGAAGGGAACTTGTGTTAAAAAAAAAACAATAATGGACACATGTAGACTCGAACCTACGAAAGGTAAAAAAGGCACTAGGACTGACTGATATATCAACGCACAGTTGAAACTTCTAAGACTATAAGTGTGAAATTTTACGCAAGGTTTCCTTTGATGATGTAGTCGAGCAGTAAGAGAGGATTTTCCGAAACCCCCTAAGGGGAAAGACGCGCTGGTGTTCAAAGTTTGTATGTAGAAACCTACTTTCACGCGAGTGGAGCCACTGGCAAACATCCACCCCTTTTCAATTCTTCTTTAACAGTTGTCATCTCAATAGTCACTATATGAATTCGATTCAATCAGAACTAGAAGTACACATTTTCTTTATTCCTGCGTAACACATAGCCCACTACATCCGGTTTCCACCCATTTTCCATCTTCTATTTAATTTGTTTACGGGATAGGATGAAAGTTTTCAGAAATCCTTCCTTAGTCCTTACCTTCGTTGTGTTAAATACTTTGTGTAAAAATGTTTTGCCTTTGAGTTGTATGTCAGTGAATTAAAAAGATTGTTACTAAGCAAATATATTGTCCAAGGGTAAGATATTTTATTTTTAAATAATCACCAAAATCCAGCTTAAAAAAGAGAATATTACTTTAAGAGTGTAAAACAATATTCTGAAAAAAAATCTATAAAATTAATTAATCCCTTCCCCAAAACATCATTATCTTAAATTTGAAAGGACGATAAAAAAAATCCTTTGCTGTATTCGTTGGCGCGAATACTAAGACTAATAAAACTACTTTCCTTTGAGCCTCTTAGTATTGTATGAATGCCTAGTACTTCAAATATTGTGCGGTCGGTAGGACCAACACTGTTCCCCGAGTACATGGCCCCGCGGCATGCGTCTGTGGTTTCCAAGACAACGTTCGAAAATCGAAACGTTAAAAATTCGAGGGTGGTGCGATAAGTAGCCTCATCGCCCGATAAGACCACTATCGCAAAAAAAATTACTATCGTGTTCTTGTTGAGAGCTAGTCACCAAATTTCAGCCGAATCGGACTTGTAGTTTTTTTACCGTGTCTGGTAACGGTCGTGTCGACTAATTTTAGAAAAATGGAAGAGAGCAGTACTGGTCGGTTATTTGAATCTTGTTTTTGGATGAGAAATCGCGTAGCGAAAACAAAGAGCACCATTCATCAAAAACATCGTAACCTACGTAAAATGAGGTAGTAGGACAAAGTCCCTCTTTCACCACCCAAACATCCCTTATCAAACAGTGAGTTAGATCGTATCCACCCTCTGTATAACCTGCTGCTTATAGAAAAATATCGACCTCCTCAACTGCTATATAGTCCTGGTATGAAAACTAAAATATCGATTCATATACAGTCTCGCAACATTGCCTGGAATTCGTCGAAAGTTACTGGGAGAGTATAAGTACTCAATAAACCGAATTTAAAATTGAGAAATGAGACATCTATGTATCGCATAGAAATTGTACTTAAGAACTTATGAAGCTCGTTAGTTATGAACGATGGATGTAGTTTCCTGTGACGCCCATGATTTGGCTAACTCGCTATCACAGATGGCGGTAAATCTACAACTTTTAGTAAAATTAAAGCTCACATTACGGCGCTTTGTGTAATAGATGGCATTATTGTTTGTTTTTTTTGTAAGTACCTAGGTACTCTGAATGACAGGGACTTCAAATAACCGAGGCTTTTTATTACATAAAGATGCCATACAATTTTTGTACTTAGTTTTACAAATAGCCAGGTTTAAAATATCTCATTTACAAACAGTGTTTGAAAAGTTAAAAGGGAATCGTTTGTCTTGGTATGGTCATGTGAAGAAGAAGGCTACTGATGTTAATAAAATGGTTATGAGTTTATCTCCATATCTCCCTTGTTTTTATAAAATTAGTAGCTTCCAGCGGATTTGCGTGCGTGAAAGAAAAAAATTATTAACAGACTCCTGAGATAGACTGTATCCTCTGTCATGTTTCAGGATTTCAACTGAATTTAAAGTGCCCATAAAATACCTTAAACTTCATCCCAATGCAGTTATAGAGAGTTCATCCTGGTGTGGTATTTGTGGCGTTCTGCCATTGACGATCAACGGTTTAAAATTATCAGTCGAGACACGGCGAAGTAGGATTTTGAATTTTAGAGTGTATAAGTTTTATCACTTACTCATTGATTTACAATGTCCTGGCTGATAGTATTTTCCAAGCCAGTGTAATGAGCAGCAATCCACGTGGACCGAATACTACGGGGTAAGATTACGTATTGACGAACAAATAGAAGGTGTATACACCATAGAGTTGCATTATATTGACTGTACGAAGTGGCTGCACTGCCTTGGCGTCCCAGTGAGGCATGGGTTTTACACACATGTTTTACACACCTTTTTTTTGAGACTAGCTGCTGCCAGCGGCTTTGCCTGCGTGATAGTAGAAAATTATCCCAAGGGAACATACTCCCGGGATAAAAGGAAAGTAACAAACATCCATACATACAAAGTTTCGCGTTTGTAATATTATAAGGATTTCCAGTGACCGCTTTGCAATTATTTTACCCGCATCATATTTAGACTCACAGAACTTTTGATTTCCAGTTTCTGTTATCTTTAACGATGAAAATTTTCTTAGATAGGTACACATTTAAATTGCTATGACGTCAGTTGGTTACGCTCTCACTCATGATTTGACCTTAGACATAAGAATATATAGGTTGAAGTTTTTATTGGAAACTGGTTTTAATTTAGGGCTGTATTGTCTAAAAATAAAGATACTGATTTTGTTAATTTTTTTTAAGGCACAGTTGAATTTTAACTTGTGGGAATAAAATAACCGAAAAAAGCTTATAGAAAAAACTTTAACATAGAGTTAAATCAAAAAGTATCCAGCACATGCGGGACTCGAACTCGCGACTTCCTCGCCCGTTACCTTGTAGGCGAGGCACTCTATCCACTGAGCTAATGCGCTGCTACAGTGAAGGTCGAAACACTCGATCTCTTGATATCAATATTGATTTTACGTCCTTCGTTACCTTCATTTATTTCATTTGACTTTATTACGTGGGAACCTTTTTCTTTTATGCAGAATCGTCTGCTTGTCGCGGTGTATTATGAATTATAATACACTGGTCAGTAGGTAGTCTACGGTGCTGAAGTCTTATCGGAATCCGGTTTTTTCGAGAAGCTGAAAATCATAAAACCCACGTGTGGTCGAAGAGAATAAGTGTGATTTGTCTAAAATCTTTAGCAGAGCATTGCCGCCCTTCTTAAGAACTACAGTATCATGACGCCATTGTGATGATTGTAGTTAAGGTGTCTTCAAGGCAAGAGTGAATAGGCTCTTAATAAACTAGTGCGATTCATCATCAGCGATTGCATCACTGCTTACCATCAGGTGTGATCGCTGTCAAGCACTGGATAATAAAGAATATGATTGGGTAAAAGATACAGCTTTTGAAGGACTTTTGGAACGATTTCAGCCATCGCCTCGCGTCAAAATAAGTTAGCTTAAAGTGTTAATTCAAATGTTGAAATATAAAGAAAATCAGAAAGTATTGTCTTAAAGTTAATTTTAGTCATAAATCTCCACAATTTAATGAAAAATTTTAGAGAATTACGTTGTCGCCTTGCACTTAACATTGACATGTTTTTACTTGTCATTGTACATGCTTTGTTCTTCGTTTAGCCGCAGCTTTACACCCAAAATTGCATTAAAAGTCGTAGGGCGCTGTTGTCGCTGAATGCATTAATGGAAGAAAACAGAATGCTAATTTGGAAGCAATTTATACCAGGCACATAGTTGAATATTTAAAGCATTATATCTCATACGGAAGCCGCGGTTTTAAGTCGTGTATCAAAGTCAAAAGCATATATTTCAAAAAGACCATTTGCAGGAACTTTTGAATAGTCCAATGTAGGTCAGTTCAAAAAAAAAGTGAAGCTCGTTTGCACGTTCCAAAGCGTAGATCTCTATGCAGAAGAACGTGCAAGAAACTCCATAGACACGCTTTTAAATTATATTGTGAGTTACATATAATCTTGGTTACATATTTCTTGTTGCTTCTATTATGTGAGCACAATGTAGATACATAATAAAAAATAAAACTAATTAAAAGGTAGAAATTGAATTAAGCCATTGGCAGCTAAGAGATGACCAGTCTCAACTGACAGCACCCGTTCACGAGCTTGACGCATATGTGCCAAACAACATTCTTTATAAATTATAAAATCTATGTGATTACACTAAGATATAAATTCGCAATTAATAATTTTCTTGTCGATTTATTTAAAGAGAATAATATTATCAAAAAAATAAAAGCTTAGCGGATACATTTCATAACAAAGTGCAGACAGTAAATGACAGATAGTTCAGTTGGTGGTCGTTTTTACTTTCATAAAAAATACATTCAGCCGAACATAGAACTTCCTCCTTTTTGAAGTCGGTTAAAAATAGAATTTTGGATACCAACTCTTAGTTAAAATTCTTTTTTTTTTGAAATCTCCTTTTTGTGGGAAAAAAGTAAAAGATATGAATGGCCGCGCGACTTACGGTTTCAACAACCATTGTTTTTGAGGTATGAATTTTTCATATATTTGTGCAATAAGGAAGAAGGGAACTTGTGTTAAAAAGTAAGATCCAAAAATGGACACATGCAGGACTTGACCCTACGACCTTCACGATTCAGTCGCGACGCCCTATTCTACCCATCTGAGCTAATGTGTCGCTACAAGTAATTTCCAAATTCACGTTCTGTATCAATGTCGTCAGTGCAAATTGAGTGCATTCAGCGACAACAGCGCCCAACGCCTTTCAGCTGCAGCTGCGGCCAGACACGGAATTACTAACGTACGCATAAACCCTTTTGAATGTCCCTGTCCTACATGATAAATAACGTGTCCCTACACGTCATTTATCATGTAGGACAGATGGCATTGATTTTAGCCAAATTTGGTTTATAACTAGTTTAACTTTTACAGAAAAATGTTTTTCTTCTAAGGATTGTTAAGTTTCCTTCATGTCTGCTATACTTATTTAACCTATATATAAAAAAGGCACTAGGACTGACTGATATATCACCGCACAGCTGAAACTACTGGGACTAGAAGCGTGAAATTTTGCGCAAGGTTTCCTTTTATGATGTAAATTTTCGGAAATCTACCGTCTAAGGGAAAAAACGCGGGTGTGTAAAGTTTTTATGAAGAAACCTACTTTCGAGTGAGTGAAGCCGCTGGTAAAAGCTAGTTTTACATAAGTTTACAAATTAAAAATTCCATCTCTTTTCAAATCTTCTTACATTTGGGGTGGCCTATGTCCAGCAGTAGACGTCTATCGGTTGAAAATGATGATGATGATAAAAGTTTTCAGAAATCCTTCCATAGGGCCGAGTCACACCGGAATGGCAGTGGCCGACAGCGAGCACTTTTAGCAAGAAATAATTTTAAACTTTATCTACATACTTAAAAGACCAGTATCGCTTGAAAAGCTTGAAAAGGTCGCGAGATCACCCGCGGTTATGTAAGCGGCCGTGTGCCGCGCGTGTCTTGCCGGTAGTTCTAGCCTAGCCAGCCGCTGCCAGCCGTTGTACTTCCGGTGTAACTCGGCCCTTAGTTTTTACCTTCGTTGTGTTAAATACTGTATTTCAGTGAATTAGCAAGATTGTTACTAAGCTTAAATTTTTTTATTTTTCTTTAATCACCAAGATGCAGTCTAAAAAAATAGGGGATAAATTATACTCTAAGAGAGGAAAACAATTCTCTGAAAACAGTCTAAAAAAATTATTAAGCCCTTCCCAAAACATCATCATCTTAAATTTGAAAGGACGAAAAATTTAAGATAGGAATCTTTGATGTTGCTGTATTCAGTGGCGCGAATACTACGACCTATAAAACTAAGAGCCTCTTAGTGTTACATGAATGCCTAGTACTTCAAATATTGTGCGGTCGGGAGGGATCAATACTGTTCCCCAAGCACATGGCCCGCAGCACGCTATCCAAGGCAACGTTGCAACTAGCGTGAAGTTTTCTGTAAAGATGCGAGTATTTCACTTAGGGCTGATTTTTCAATAATCCGATAACTTTGCCTGAATAATTATATTATATATATATATATACAGAAATATTTTTTCTTTTATTATAAAGGTATAGTTAAAATCTAACGGTATAACTCCAGATTTAAAAATCACATTCACAATCAAAGTCACATTTTTGACCTCCTTTTACTGTTCCTTGACCCCCCGTTACTGTTCTTCCAGTTACCTCCTGTTACTCGCTGTGGGTGAACATATAAACCTGTTATTCATGATTCATATAATGATCATATTTAGATATATTCCAGAGTTACTTGTACTTTATACATGTAGTTTTAGATCTATTCAAAGTCAAAATAATACATATCTCTCTATATCTAATATATAATCTAATATATATAGATTAGATTAGATTATAGATTATTAGATGATTAGATTATATAATATATAATCTATAATCAAATACTTTTTCAAAATATGTCTTTGTAAAAAGATATTTCACATTTTTAGGCCCATTTTTGTAAATAGAAAATTAGGTTTGTATAAACTAAATTATTATAGCTGTAAAAAGATTATTGTGCAATACTTACTCAGCATCTCGTACGAAGAGACAGAAGATCTCCTTTTAGTTTGTAAATAAAACATGCATTGCTTTTAGTTAATTAAATGTAGGTTATTTAATATAGTGAATTTTAATGATTGTTAATTTATTATTTCTTAGATTCTTAGTACTTTTTAGCCTGACACACAGGTCCAACCTAGTTCAGGCAAAAATGCATTGTATGCGTTATAATTGTTTTTATGTATCTTAATATAAATGTGCAACTTTTATTAAATAAACGATATTCTATTCCATTCTATTCTATTCTAAAATAAGTCAAAAATCATTGAAATTATAAGCACAGCTAGAGTGTCATCTATAAGGCAAGGAAAATTTAAATCATCCTTCTATCTTAGATCAGGAGGCATGGCAGTGCCTCCATAAAGTCGAACTGAAGCTATTCTTGACATTTCCAACCCCCTGTAACTTCGTTGAGGGTAAACCTACATTTTCAGTGATTAACAGGATATAAAAGTCGTGTCCCGAGGTCAAGTCCAGTTACATTAATAATACATTATAAGTTAACTTTAAATATCACTCGACATGTTTTGAGATTTAAAACAAACAAAAGCGCCTTTCAGTAACAGTAGCGTCAAACGCCATTCGGATGCAGCTGTGGTCAGACACGGAATTCTTAACGCACGCATAAACAACTCAATCCCTTTCGAAGGTCAGGGACACGTCATTCAAATCATGTAAAACACGATTTGAACGACGTGTCCCTGACCTTGTGGAACTTATTTACATAACAATAATCGTTGTTTAATCTTTTTTAAATAATATTGTTACATGTAATAGCTACAAGTAAATAATCTTACCGGATCGGTCGTTGTGGCGACAATCAGTATTAAAAGACTTAGAGAAAATTTAACTTTAAACCAAGAATTATGTACAATTAGTGATCGGAAAATACGCTAATTATATATAATTCTCTACATTTTCTCATGTATTTGTACAAAAAGTAAAGTCAATATTTCTTTAAATAATATTTATCCCAAAAAATGGGCACATGCAGGACTCGAACCCACGACCTTCGCGTTACAAACACGACGCTCTATTCCATCCAACTGAGCTAATGTGCCACTGCAAGTGGTTTCCAAATTCGCGTTCAGTATCGTCCCCGTACTTGCGATTTGAGAGCATTCAGAAACAATAGCGCCCAACGCCCTTCGGCAGCAGCTGCGGCCAGACATGGAACTACTAACGCACGCATAAACAACCCAATCCCTTTCGAAGGTCAGGGACACGTCATTCAAATCATGATAGATAGATGGCCTTGATTTCAGTAAAAACTTATTAAATATAAACCTGACTTATTCAACAAAATAATAATATAAAATAATAGTAATCTCTTTACACAATATTGTTACAAGTAAATAATTCAATTTATCAATCATAATTACAACCGTTCGCTTCTACTCTAACTGATAATAGTTTTTCTGACTTTCCTTCTCAAGTCGGATTTTGACTCCTTATTCAGTACTATATGGACGCGTTATTAACTGTTTACCCAAAATTCAATTAATATATTTATAGCAATTGATCTTAAGCTCACTTTTAAGTCCAGAGATGTCAGCAAACCGTAGGAGCCCAGCAGGGTCGAAACCTACTGGGGCCAAGAGTCTGAATCTGAAAGGAAGACTCGGCCCTGTTACGAAAGGCAAAGAAGGAACAGGAGTGGGTTTTTAGTCAGTAAAAGTCTGACACTATCTCGCGCTCCGCCCAAGAGCGAGGGATGTCATTGGATAATTTTCCCACCGAAAAAAAAGCCGTTCTCTTCTACTCAACAGACAATAATTTTTCTAATTTTCCTTCTCAAGTCCCATTTTGACTCCTTATTCAAACCTTGTACAAAAAAGTACAACCGAGTGCAATGTAAAAAAAAAAACATTGAAAAAGTACAAATATACACAAACTTACAAATAACTATAATTTCTTAAGTCAGTTTTTCTATAATAAGTCATTGACTACACGTATAAACAAAGCCATTTTCCTTGTTACGGCAAATCTGCTATGATCCTATGAGGAATTCTTCTCAAACTAAACGGGCTGTCTCTCTTTACCTTTTACAGCATCCAGAGACAGTAGCGCCAGACGACCTTCGGGTGCAGCTGCAGCCAGATACGGACCTACTAACGCACGCATATTCAACCCAATCCCTTTCGAAGGTCAGGGACACGACATTCAAATCATGATAGATAGATGGCCTTGATTTTAGCAAAAACTTATTTAATATAAACTTGATTAATTAAAAAAAAAAAAAAAAATTTACACTGTATTGTTACATGTAATAGCCACAAGTAAATAATCTTAAACGAATTATTATGCTTGTGCTCAACGAATAACTATGTGTATAACTAATTTATCAATATTTAAAGACTTAAGCGACTTGCCCGAGGTTTTAAAAAACCTGTTTCCTCTTTCATCACTTAACAAGACTAATCGTTATGAGTGATGTTTAATTTAGAAATTGCAGGAATTTACAAACTGAACCTTAAGTTTTTGTACAAAAAAGATAATAAATAATATTACATAATATAAAAATAATAATAAATAATATTATATTATATAATAATAGATATAATACATATAATAATAAGGTTTGTATTATTTATAACTCCAATATTTACTTAATATCAAATGCTTGCCAAAACAAGCATTATAGAAAATGAAATATTAAATCATATTCGTCCATTGTCCCGCTGGAGAGCAAAGCTCTCTTTTTATTTATACTTACTAATATCTGTTTTGTATATACAGAATCTTTCATTAAGTACTCTTCGTGGACGAAATCGCTAAGAAAACAAAAACTTCGCATTTGCAAAGACGATAGAATTGCAATATGAATTTTTAATGTCCTTTGTACTCAGTGTTTACGGCGCGAATACTTGGACGTTTCAAAACCATTTTTCTTAAAGTCTCTTAGATAACATGAATGCCTAGTACTTCGTATAATTTTTGTTTTATGAATCTTCACTATCCTAGTACTCAATGTTTATGGCGCGAATACTTGGACGTTTCAAATCCACATTTCTTAAAAGATCTTAGAGAACATAAATGCCTAGTACTTCAAATAAAAACTTCGAAGTTGAAGGGCGATAGAATTGCAATAAGAATCTTCAATATCCTAGTACTCAGTGTTTATGGCGCGAATACTGGATTGGATGGATGTTTTAAAACCACATTTCTTAAAGCTTGTTAGTGTTATATGAATGCCTAGTACTTCAAATACAAACTTCGCAGTTGCAAGGTTGATAGAATTGCAATATGCTGTAATAAACTAGTACGCCTCACCATCAACGATTGCATTACCGCTTACCATCAAGTGGGATCGCAGTCGAGCACTAGTTTGTTTAAAATTAAAAAAAAAGATTTTTCAATATCCTAGTGTAGGTACTCAGAGTTTATGACAAAAATAGTAGGACCTTAAAAACTACATTCTTTAGAGGCTCTTAGTGTTACTTGAATGCCTAGTACTTCAAATGTTTTGCGGTCTGAAGGGATCAATACTGTTCCTGAAGCACATGGCCCACGGCACGCCTCAGCGGTTTCCAAAGCAACGTTGCAACTAGCGTGAAATGTACTGTGTTTCGCTAAGAGAAGTTATTACTAAAATAACGTAATCTGAATACAAGTAATATAGCCGTTTCATCTCTTTTTATAGAAAATGTGCAAAACAGAAATATATATTATTTTCGTTTAAAAAAAGTTATTGTAATTAGTTACAATAACTCAAATGGCCATACGCACCAAAAAGTGAATCTATAAGTGCCCAATCTCCTTTGCATCTAATGAAAAATGTGTAATCGTGTAAGAACGGTTGTATGAAAAACAGTGAAAATGTATGTCGAGTTGCATCCCCTTAAGTGAATCATGAGGTGTCCAATTCCACAATACAACCACCTACTAGTTGTAAGAAGTAATTTGTTGGATTTCACGTTAACTTACGTACGTAAAAATAGACATTACTTTTATAAAAGTAATGTCTATTTTTTTTGTATAGAAAGAACGTACCTACTATTCCCGAGAAATTTACATTAAAGCGAGCACAACCGCGAGCAAAAACTAGTTGGGAATAAAATGTAATAACAGAAAAAAAACAGTAGTTACAGCATAGAAAAGAAAAACTAAAACATCAAAAAACGAACAAGTTTTCATTATATAAAAAAAAATACATATAGGTGCAACACACTTAAATATTGAACTCCTGAATTATTGAAATTCTGATTAGAATCTAGTCCACGTTGACAACAAAGCGGTCAACATTTAAGCTGTTTTTTTAACTTTATCCATGGAATAGGAATCAATCCTATAAGTTTGACCATACCTAAATTGACAATTTTTCTTCTATGAATAAAATATAACTG
Source organism: Mythimna pallens (assembly GCA_961205895.1). Classification (NCBI taxonomy): domain Eukaryota; kingdom Metazoa; phylum Arthropoda; class Insecta; order Lepidoptera; family Noctuidae; genus Mythimna; species Mythimna pallens. The sequence continues at coordinate 8,589,582 of OY540824.1, forward strand.
ACTTAGGAAAACCAGCCTATCATAGCAATAACCAACCAGGTTAATCTAACAACATTATAAGTCCGTTTTTACGGGACTGTCAAAAATTATTTAAAACTAAACTCTTTTTTGTAGTTTTTAGACTGACACGGACGTTCAGGACGCGAGAGTATATATACAAAAGCGCGCTATGGTTTCGTTGCGCCGAGTTAAATCGATGAGGGCCATCTATCGAGGATGATGGTACTATTTTCTTGCGCTGGTTAAATTCAAGGGTATAAAACAACGAATAGAAAATTCGGTAGACAAATTTTACTCGTAATTTAGAAACTTTAAAATTAGTACATTGTAATGTATTTGGGTATGAAATGTGTGTGTGTTACTAGAGGGTTGATGATGTACCGATAACTAAATGGGTAATTCGGGCGCCAGGTACATCCTCAATAAAAACAAAACTCGGATTCCACTACAATTCGGAGAGAATTAGGCTTTTAATCTTCTGGCGGGAGGCCATATGAGGAAAATAAAAGATTAAAAATATAAGTCAAGCTTTAGTCTTTAATTTATCCGGCCCGCAGTTCATGACCAGGCATAAATACCCATGAGATACTTAATAAAAGACATTGTTTAGAATATTAGAAATAAATAGTATTGTTGCATCTTTGAAGTTAAGTTTATGGAAAGAATAAATTAAACCTAATCCAGGCGGGGCAGTGCAGACCAGTCCAAAGGGACTCCAATCTCGAGGAAAAGGAAAGTAAAAATAAAAAAATAAAAAAGAAACGCCAGGCGGCTGAAACAAGCGATTGAAATCATTAGATTCATGACTTTTTTGAGTTTCAAACGCGAGGTCACGTAGTATTTTTTAGAGAAAACTCACCGTTTTTTTCTTGTAGGCAATATGTTGAGTGCGCCTCAAAACATCAAAACAATTATGTGGGCGAAAAATCACTTCAACTGTAAAAGAACAATGAGATATAAGATGCGGGAACGAAAACCCACATGCGTTGTCACGCATCATGTAGAAATCGAAAAATGAATTCTTACCGGAAAATATGTAGCAATCCTATTGGAAAATAGAGGATGGACTCCTTCCGTTCCTTTTAGGCCATTATAGGGCACAAATTAGCGGCTATGGGAGCCGATTAAAAAAATAATTTGGCAGAAACAAAAATTAGCTCCTCGCTAATACATCGTCGGGTCAGAAAGTGCCAAATACAAATCTGACAGCTCACTTTTAAAAAAGATTTCCTTACTTGGCTACACGACCTTTTAGGAACGCCTTCAAATTATCGGTTCGGAAATCGCCTAAAAGCGAACCACGTGGCGAGACGATTTCGACTCGTTACAACATGTAATATAATTTTGTTTCTGAAAATATAGTAAATCATGCAAAACAATTTGCTCAACAAATAACAGCTGCCAAAATAAACAACCCCACGTGAAATACTTCGTACTGCGCCGGCGTGAAGTACAACATGAAGTTACGAAAAGGTAACTATAGTTTCGGATACATTAGGAGAACATAAACCATTACAGCAAAGAGAAAGATTTTTACTAATACCAATAACAGTACAAGTATTGCTACAACTGTGAACGAGACTTAGCTGTATATGAATAGCTTTAAGGTCCACATTGACTTACTCTTTAATTGTAATATAAGCATTATCTTTTCACTCACTAGTTTCAATACGTGAGGTAAACAGAAGCGTAAACATCTCCACGTGGAACGTTTTGTAATGCACCGGCGCGAAGTTTGAATTAAAGTTTGTCATAAACAAAAACCAAGTAGTAGCTTGGTTTCGTAACTAGCAGATTATAAAAAGTTAAAGCAAATATTTTTTAAATAGCTATAATTGTTTTATATAAAGGCTCGCAGTTAGAGATTATTTCACCTGAAGGAAAGCGTTGATGGTAACCGACGACAAAACCGATGGTAAAACACACTTGCCTGGAAGTAACTTAGATTGAAATGGATGGTTAAAGTTAGTATTTTCGTATAATTAAAATTAAATTAAATGTACTTTATTTTGTTACCTTCATATAACTTATATCGAACTGCAGAAGGAATCGGAAATAACCTAAGTATGTATTAATATTGTTATTTCAAAATATTTTTATGGGTAACTTAATAATAAAAGATTTTTTATTTATCATGAATTATTTCGGAGATCTAACTTTAGAAAACGACCAAGAAAGTTAAATTTACATTAAATACATTAACTCTTTGATCTCTTTGATAAATGAATTTTCGTATTGCATTCTTTGAATAGTACTGATTTTTCAGGAAGTCCCATGAAAGTCAAAATAATATCAATAGTACTAGGATAACAGAATCTAATAGAAATTCTTTTCAATACATTAACTTTTAGATAAGACAAGGATTGGGAGTATTATTTCAACCCGAATTTCCCAAACTCCCTGCACTTTACGAATTTATTTCGTAAAGTGTATTACTTTCATAATAATAATAATATAGTAACAATAAGTGTGATAAAACTGAATAATTAAATGAAAGATGACGTCTATTCTAGATAGGTACTATTCTAAACTGAAAAAATACTCAAATGTCTCTTTCCACTCTGGGTGGAGCGCGAGGGAGAGCGTGACAATAATAAGATATTAAGAGTATTTTTTTTTGAAGTACATAGACCCCTACTTAGGAAAATTCTTTTTTTACATATTTTCTTTTTTTTTATCCAAAAATAATACTTGATTATTATTGTTGAATCAATGTTTTTGAACGAAAAAATGTGTTAATAAAAATAGCTGAAGTTGATTCGGTAGCCGATTCTGAACTTTCAGGGTCTGGGTTTATTATATTACATGTTGTATACTAGAACATTTTGTTAAAATAATGATAAATACCTTGTAATGCGTTCTCGGAATAGCTATTCAGTGAAGTATTTTTCATTAAAATATCAAACCATCGATTTTATTATATGAATGATCACGAATATTGTTTTAAGAATTATTTTAAAATGCTATAGACAAGTGTTTTTCCGAGGGTTATTACTCCAACCAGACCCTTGCTATGTCCGAAATAAGCTCTCTCTGAGTCATGCTGTGCTAGTACTTCTGGCACGCGTATCGTATCCATGGCAACAAAAGGGAGACGCGTCTCTATCCAATGTATTTATTTGCATGCATTTTTACTTAACATTGTACATTTTTTGATCTTCGTTTAGCAATAGCTTTATTCCCAAAATTTCAATAAAAGTCATAGGGCGCTGTTGTCGCAGAATGCACTTGAAGAAGAAAACAGAATGTGAATCTGGAATCAATTTGTACCAGGCACATAGTTGGATATTTAGAGCACCATTATATCTCATAATGAGGTCGCGGTTTTAAGTCACGTATGTGCCGAAAACCCTTCTTTAGTAAATATTTTTTTTGTGATTGCACTAAGACAAAAATAAAATAAAAAAATATAATCCTGTGAAGAGAACAAGACTTTCACAAAAATACAGCTTAGTCGGTGCATTTCATAACATCACTTCATAGTGCAGAAGTTAATGACAGCTAGTTTAATTGCTGGTCGATTATTACTTACAACAAATCGAATTTCGGATACCAACTCTCAGTTAAAATTCTTTACCTTTTCAAATCTGGTTTTTGTGGGCAAAAAGAAAAAGATGTGAATGGCCGCGCGACTTACGGTTTCAACAACTTTATTTTTAAGGTATGAATTTTTCATTTATTTGTGCTATAAGGACGACAAGTTCCCTTCGTCCTTATAGCACAAATACAAGGAATAATTAAAACAAAAAAAAACAAAAATGGACACATGCAGGACTCGAACCTACGACATTCGCGATTCAGTCGCGACGCTCTATTCTACGCAGCTGAGCTAATGTGTCACAACAAGTAATTTCCAAATTCGCGTTCTGTATGAATTTCGTTAGTGCAAATTGAGTGCATTCACCGACAACAGCGCCCAAAGCCTTTCAGATGCAGCTGCGGTCAGACACGGAACTACTAACGTACGTATAAACCCTTTTGGAGGTCCCTGTCCTACATGATATATAACGCACCCCTACACGCAGCCCGTAGGACACGGTGGAGCACACGGTAGAGGTGTGCCCCGCCTGGGCAGAGCACCGCCGTATCCTCATGGGGGCGATCGGTGGCAGCGATCTCTCGCGCCGGGCCTTAGTACAGGCCATGGTCCGTAGCGAAGAGGAGTGGCAGGTGGTCGCCTCCTTTTGCGAAGTAGTAATGCTATCAAAAGAGGAGGCCGCACGTGCATGCGCGAAGCTATGGCCCTTGAACCCCAGCTGCCGGAATCCCAATCCCGATTTCCGGCCACCGACGGCGCGGGCTTGCGGACGGCGAACGATGGGTAGCTCGCCGTCCGATCGTCCGGTAACCATCCGAACCGAGCCCAAGTCAACGATGGCGCGTAGTGTTCAAAGCCTACTGGGGCCATAATGGCAAAGATTCCTTCTTTGCCATTTTTCCAGGGCCTTAAGAGTAGGTTTTTAGTCAGTAAAAGTCTGACACTATCTCCCTCTCCGCCCAAGAGCGGGGGATGTCACTAGATTCTGACGTTTCATAAGTGCCCATGTAGGCCTATGTGAAATAAAAACTTTTGACTTTGACTTTGAGATGATTTTCCTATCCGAAAAAAAAACATTTTCCATCTTCCAACTAATTTATTCATGGGACAGGATGATTTTTTTTCAGAAATCTTTCCTTTATCCTACACCTTAAGTAAACCTTCCTTGTGTAAAATACTCTCGGTAAAAATGTTTTGCTTCTGAGTTATACATATATCAGTTAATTAATAAGGTTGTAAGATATTTTATGTTTCTATAATCACCAAGACGTAGTCTAAAGAGAAAAAATGTCTTAAAAAAGTAATTAAGCCCTTCCCCAAAACATTATCATCTTAAATTTGAAAGGACGATAAAATTCAGATAGTAATCTTCAGTGTTTCTGCATTCAGTAGCGGGAATACTACGACCTATAAAACTACATTCTTTAGAGCCTCTTAGTGTTACATGAATGCCTAGTACTCAAATATTGTGCGGTCGGGAGGGATCAATACTGTTCCCCAAGCACATGGCCCGCGGTACGCGTCATTGGTTTCTAAGGCAACGTTGTAACTAGCATGTGCTGTAAGTTGCGAGTATTTCACTAATTTTTAATTATTTATTTTTTTCAATTCACCGATAACTTTACAGGCTGAATAATAAGTATAGCGGTTTCTCTGCTTTTTATAAAAAAAAAATTCAAACAGAAATATATTTTCTTTCCTTTACAAAGAGATAATTAACAAATAACTTTATAACCCCAGCTTTAAAAACCTGCTGCCGCGCCAAGTCGCGGCATGGCGGAAAGACTTCCGGCGGGACCTCATGGTGATTCCACCATCGCTGTGTGCGTCGCCGAACGGCGACAGCGACTGTTGCAACCCAGTGCTGGGCACGCCATAATTATGTTGATAAGTCCCCTCTTTGAGGAGTGGCTGGAAAGACCTCACGGCGTCCTTACCTACCGCATGACGCAGGTCCTCACCGGACATGGTAAGTTCGGGAGATTCCTGCACCGGATTCGTGTAGAAGAGACGCCCGGGTGCCACCATTGTGTGGACCGCCCGGAGGACACGGTGAAGCACACGGTAGAGGTGTGCCCCGCTTGGGCAGAGCACCGCCGTGTCCTCGTGGGGGCGATCGGCGGCAGCGATCTCTCGCGCTTTGCCTTGATACAGGCCATGGTCCGGAACGAGGAGGAGTGGCAGGCGGTTGCTTCCTTCTGCGAAGCAGTAATGATATCAAAGGAGGCGGCCGCTCGCGTGAGGCAACGGTCCTCACGCCCCAACCGCCGCCGGAATTCCGATCCCGATTTCCGGCCACCGTAGGCGCGTGCTTGCGGACGGCGAGCAACGGGTGGCTCGCTGTCCGATCGTCCGGTAACCGTCCGGACCGAGCCCAATTCGTCGACGGCGCATAGTGTTCCACGCGCGCCTCAAGGAGATGTCAACAACCGTAGGGGCCCAACAGGGTCAAAGCCTACTGAGGCCATGGGTGAAGCGAAAGAGATCCCCGGGGCCCTGGAAAAAAAATTGGCAAAGAAGGAACAGAAGTGGATTTTTAGTCAGTAAAAGTCTGACACTATCTCGCGCTGTGCGCAAAAACGGAGGATGTCATGAGACGATTTTCCCACCCGAAAAAAAAAGCTTTAAAAATCTTTACTTTAGATTTTTAAAGCTTTTTTTTTGCTTTTTGACCTCCTGTTACTTTGCTGTGACATATTTAGATATATTCGAGAATTACTTGCATTTTATACATGTAGTTTTAGATCTATTCAGAGTCAAAATCAGTCAAAAATCCTAGATCTTATCACTCACTCACTGGTCATTAAAACTAGAGACACAAGCTTGAAATTTTGAGCACAACTAATGTTTCGCCTATAAAGCAAGGAAAATTTAAATCATCTTCTATCTCAGACCTGGAGGCATGGCAGTGCCTCTACAAAGTCGAATTAAAAGACGCAGCTGAGCCCTCCTGTTTTCGGAGCCATTCTGGATATTTGCAACCCCCTGTAACTTTGTTGAGGGTAAACCTAAAAGCCTATTTAGAAAATACTACCGTCGTGTCCCTAAGCCAAGTGGGTGGTTTATTAAGTGAATTTATCAATAAACTAATGCTTCATCATCAACAATAGGATCACTGCCTACCGCTACAGTTAAGCACTATTTTAAATATTATTAAAAAAAAACACAAATCCACACAATTTGTTAAACTTATATGTAGATTCTGTATCATTCAGTATTGAGGTTCGGGGTTAAAAATTAAATAAATAAAATTTGTTTACTACCTAACTTATGCCCTAATTCATTTAAAAAATGATAAATATAAAGAAAACGAGGTGTTATTTTTGATATATATAGTGAGTAAACACGAAAAAAGGAGGGGATGAGAAATTAAAATATTGACCAAACCTTTCTCTATTGCGTTAGGAAATATTATGAGCAGTATATCAACTGCAGTGCTACGTCGTAGCAAACAATCTCCGTTACGAGAGCTACGGTGGTCGTAGCCACATTAGCAAATGTTTGGAGTTTCTTAAACCGTCAATATAACTATTTAGCATATGTAAGGCTTAGTAGATTGATCTTAACCAAATCTGGATCACCAATATTAGCCTCTTCGCACGCTTTTCCGAATTTGCACCAGCCCATAATTATGTGTACATGATTGGAACCGCGCTTTGTGTAACATTAGGAGCTATCCCTGTATAAAGTACCACAGAGCCTTTGCAAAAACGCCGAGGTTCTTAGCAACTAATTTGGCTTTGTACATCAAAACACTATAAAAAACTTAAAAAACAAAATCATTATGTAAAAATCACCAGTAGATATAATAATAATAATATAATATGATGATGATATGATGCTGAAATATGTGTTGAATTCAATATCGATAAACTGAAAGTACGCGCATTCACCAGTAACCACATCTCGTGTTAAACAATTGAGGCCAAGGCCATTGTCAGTCAAAATTTCACAAAACACGTGTATTTTGTTAAATGGCCGACCTGCATAGCAATGACATTCCTAGAATGGCATAATTTTATTGTATTTTAGTTTTATGTTTCATTTTATGTTGAATAAAAAACTTATTCATAATATAAATATTTAAAAAAATATGCAAAAACTTTCAAAAGTAAATATCTACTGACAAATAATGATCAAAAGTTTATAGCACATGAAGGATTCGAACCAACGACCTCTTCGTCTCGTACACTACCTTTCTGTATACCAGACGAAGCGCTCTGACCACTGAGCCAATGTGCCGATAATTTTGATGTCGAAATACGCCTTCTGTTGAATCCAGTATCGATTGAATGAAACTGCACAAGTTCACCAGTACCATCCCAAAACAATGATGCGATTTTGCGACAGACGAAATTAGTTGAATGTATTTTGTCACCTGCATAATATTTACGTGAATGTTTTGTTGACTTTGTTTACTATATACTTATTAAAACTAGTTTTCGCATTTACTTTTTTATGTTCAAATACCTAATGCAAGTTTATTGCTTTAATGTACGAAGTAAGATTTTTAGATACGCATTGAAACAGGTTTTTTTTCGGTGGAAAAATCATCCAATGACGTCCCACGCTCTTGGGCGGAGCGAGAAATAGTTTCAGACTTTTACTGACTAAAAACCCACTCCTGTTACTTCATTGTCTTTGCTCCGGGTTTCACTTTCGCACTACCCGTGGACGCATTAAAACAGCTATGATTTTGGTTAACCAAACTTCACTTACGGTTCAATCTTTATACAACATTCGTTTGAGAATTTCAAAATTGAGAAATGAGACATCTATGTATCGCATAGAAATAGTATATATGAATTTATGAAGCTCGTTGGTTATGAACGATGGATGTAGTTTCCTGTGACGCCTATGATGTGGCTATCTCGCTATCACAGATGGCGGTAAATCTATAACTTTTAGCAAAATCAACGCTCACATTGCAGCTCCTTGTAAGTACTCTGAATAAACGGAATATCAAAATTTTGTTACCTAGCTAATTTTACAAATAGCCAGGGTAGCCACGTTTAAAATATTTCATTTACAAGCAGTGTTTGAAAACTTAAAAGACAATCGTTTGTCTAAGTAAGGCCATGTGAAGAAGAGGGATGAAAAGCATGTTACTTAAAGAGTTATGAGTACATTATGTAAGAATAATAGAGTGAAAAAACGAATAGATTGTGTGAGAAGTAATGTGAAAGACGAAAACAAGGTTGAAGACTACATTGAAGACGCGCTTGTTTGACAATGACCACTTCTGCACATGTGGCTTTCCTGTCACTTCATTAACTGCATTATCGTATAGTCGGGGTCCCGGCGTCTGGGGCGAAAGGATACCATTTCATTATTCTCTGTTCCTACCTATACTTCTTTTTCTTTTCAGACCAATAATAAAAGCACACTGCACAATGACTTAATTGTGTTGAGTCCAGTAAATGGTCATGCTAAGTATGAACCATGTGCTGCCCAGTGTACTTATTACAAAAGTCATATAACAAAACGCCATCTGTCCCATACGATTTGAATGCGACTGTAACCTTGAAAAAGGTTCCATTGATATCAGGATGTCTGCGTCACTAGTTCCGCGTCTGTCCGCAGCTGCACCTGCTTTCGATAAAGGGCGTAGGGCGCTGTAGTCGCACAATGCAGTACAAGGACGAAACAGGACAAAAATTTGGATGCAATCAGTACCTGGCACATTAGCTTAGCTGGATAGTTCAGAGCATTCGCGTACGGGGTTGAAACGCGAAGGTCGTGGGTTCGAGTCCCACATGTGCCGCCACCCTTTTTGCGTTATTTTTTCTATTATTTCGATAACTTCCGGGCCGACAATGTCACATACACTTCACTAAATAGTATAAAACTAGGTCGCTTCCCGCTGTCTGTTCTTATGTATGCTTAGATCTTTAAAACTACGCAACGGCTTTTGTTGTGGTTTATTTTATTGTAAATTTCATATCCTTTAATTCATATCCTGAGCTCGAGTATTTGCACAGTTCCTTGACGAGGAAAAATCAATAAACTCTTTAGGAAACGGCTCCGGATAAACCGTTATTCGTCTCAACATCTATCAAAATCATTCTGGTTTTATTTCAATATTTGAAGGTAAGTGGGTTACTTGACCCTTAACTGTTACAAATGTAAAGTAGGTTTTCAACACTCGTTGTCCTGTTTTTGATGCAAAACCCCTTTGTGTTTCCTCAATTCGTGAATAAATAGGTGACTGCATCGCGCCAAAATAAAAGTATTACATATGCAAGGGATGAATACAAATTTCATTCAAAGGTCATTCATCCAGTTTCTCTCATAACGTATTATTTAGCAACTAGCAAACCCATTTTCTAAGTAAATGAAGCGATTTTCATGAAACTTGGTATGCACATGCAAGACATATCTCCATCTAAAAAGTTAGTTACGAAAAGAAGAATGGCCAATTGGGACTAGGAAAAAAAGTGTTGTTATCGAAATAAGACGCCATAAAAATATATATTATCAATTTGATTCTTATATCCAAGAATCACCAGTTTATTTTTAAAAGTAGGAAGAATTTTTTTTTTTTTTTAATAAATTGTTTTCGCTTATTAGAACGTTTGATAATATCTTATTTAATGAACGCCTTCGTAATGTTTACGTTTTTAGAGAGGTCCATACTTTTTCTAAAGTCGATAAGACTTTTTCTAATTTTGAAATCGAAATTAAATCCAAGGTTATGTCAACTGTTTATACTTTTGTTATTTATTTAATCTAAGATAAGCCAGTAACAGAATTTGTAGTTTATTAAAGATTTTTATTATTATTTAATTGATTTATGAATTAAATATTTTACCTCATAAATTCGAAATGGCAATCGATCGAATATGAAACCCTAGGCTTGGATACTAATTCTTTTGAGCCAAGTCTTCGTATGAATAATTAATTCAAATATGGATGTAGGTACACATTCTGAGGAATAAATTTTTGAATAAATAAAATAGCTTTCGACAAATAACTTTCGAGTGAAATTCAGTGACTTCCCCTTTCAGCAAATGGACAGAACCCTAATTTACACTAATAGTAAAGAAGTAAAGTTTTAGTTGTTTGTTTTTTTTTTTTGTTTATAGGAGGTAATCTCTGAAAGTACTGGTCCGATTGCTAAATTTTTTTCATTGATAGAAAGCTGCTTTATTTCTGATTGACATTGGCTATATTTTACGTACGGGTGAAGCCACAGGCAAAAGCTAGTCTTCAATAAAATTTCATAGACTGTTTGTTTATTTTCTCCTTTCATTTTTCCAGAAATGAGAGCACAGGATGAACCAGTTCCTGAGGGCTTCGCGCTGCACTGATGGTAAACCGGTGCTCTACGAGCTGGAGGAGTATAAAATTGGCCACATCAGCAGAGTCGTGGTGGGCATCTTACTGGATCGGGGTCGGTTGGTGTTCGACTGCACCGACAATATCGCTACCGGCGTCACCAACTACCACATCTGTGACCAAAAGCTAGGGTCCAACAGGCCCTGTCAATCTTTAAGTCAAGAGTGAATAGGTTCTAGGCAAGCGCGTTCCATCGTCGACCACATAGTCGCTTTCCATCAGGTAAGGTAGTGGTCAACCGCAAACCTATCAACAATAATAAAAATCAATGTCAACGAATTCAATAAAAAGAAAAAAAAAATCTAGAAGCTCTTGGTGATAAGTTTAATTTACAAATTCAACTTTAAATTCAAATGTTAGGGTAACTTATATATGTTTTCTAATGATAAGGGACGGTATCTGGATCGTACGAGTAATTGACGGTAAAGTTGATAACAGTTGGTCTTCATAATGCTGAATAATTTATACCTCGATGCCAATCTTAAATATTTGTAAAATAAAAAAAATCTGTGATTTGGTGTAATTGTTTTTATTGAGTATTCATTAGATAAAGATTACGTTACTACATGACCCAGCGCTATTGCCACAGGTTAGTGTACCGATATTTATAAAACTATTTAGTTTGAAAAAAAAAATTTTGGATTTTAGCATTATTATAAGAGGAATGTTTGTTTGTAGGAGGTAATCTCTAAAAGTTGTGATCCGATTGCTTAATTTTTTTCACTGTTAGAAAGCTGCTTTATTTACGTGGCCTAAGCCGGGGCAGTAAATATTTTTCCAGAAATAAGCGCACAGCCATTTTTCCAGAAATAAGCGCACAGGATGAACCAGTTCCTGAGGGCTTCGTGCTGCTGAAACCAACCACTGATGGTAAACCGGCGCTCTACGAGCTGGAGGATATTTTATATACGCGGACACAAAATTTCGTAAAATAATGTTAAATATATTTTATTCCTTCTGTCGTTTACGGTATATTTTGCTAATTTGTCCATGTTATCAACTCCCAACTCCATTTTTGATTTTATTATAATATAATTTAATTTCTGGCTAAATAGTTTCCATAAAACTTTCCATAACTGGTAACATGTGCATAGATGACAACACTAATAATAATTCTCTCGACCAAACTTTGGTCACAATGACCAATCTCAATAGTAATCACTATTGCATGCCAGCAACCATATAATTAATAGATTTTTGTTATAGTGTTTAAGTGTGCACACAGGTGCACTCTTTGTTCTTTTGTTCTCATAGCCTAATCGTATGACATTGTAAGTTTCTACTGTACATCGCCTAGAACATCCTCTGTAACGTACAAGTGACGATATACGATAAAGAAGAGTAAGAGAAATTCCTAATAAAAAACCCAATAGCATATTTTACCCGACCCGGCAATCGAACCTAGGACTCCCACGCTCAACAACCGCGCTTGCAACCGTAAGATAAAGTGTATTACTACACTAAAGACGTTAGAAAAATAAATCGCCCGGTGCTCGTGTCCTTTATGCCACACTTTATAGTCTTGATGGCATGTATAGTAAAGCAACGCCCCACAATATTCATATAGCTGCTCGTCAACTGTAAAAAAATCAAATGGCTTATATTTTTCAGACAGGTTTGTAATAAATATACCTCAAGTCTCTCAAATAGCGGCTGCAGCACTAACATAATAGAAATCAATGCAAATAATTAGCAATAGCTGAACCTGATTGTTACAAGACGTATAAAATATATGAAGCTACCAGGGTAGAAGTTTTTGTGGTCACTCACATAAGGGTTAAAAAACGACAAACAGGCTATGAAAACAGTGTCTTAGATTAAAATAGTGTTAAATCTGAGCAAAAGTCGCTTATTGCCAGTATGTCAAAGGAGATTGGGCAAGTTACTATGACACTTGGTTGCGCAACTTTTGACACAGTATAGTAGTGAAAATTAGACACAAAAGGGGTCGTGTCATGCTTTAAAACAGGGATAAATTCAAAATGATATATTATGGGGTTTTTGAAAACAAATATAAGTTGATTATTGAGGTTATGTTACATTTAAAACAATTCATTTTGAAACCTTGCCTCTAGGCCATGGGATCAGTTGCGTCTCTGATTTGGCGGCTAGGCAGTGGGTGTGCTAATAAAAGAGAACAATAACCCAGCGCGACATATTGTTTTAAGTCTGCTAGATCAAATCACCATGGACGTAAAAACGTTTTAACAATTCACTTCACAGCGATACACAAAAAGAGTCAAATCGCTCTATGTGCGAACGTGGAAGAATCCTAAAACTCAACACGACACGAATTTATATTTGTTAGCGAGAGAAGCTAAAAACAATATTCTCGGCTTGCCGGCAGTTAACACGGTAACCGATATTTTGTTTGACATTTCATCGAATAGTCTTGTGACACATCAATAGACTACGGCGTTATAACGTTACGTTATAAATTGCTTTCTAACGAAATAAATTTTAACATAATTAAAGAAAAATCATAATGACAACTCTCAATATTTTTTAGTTGCGAATGTAGATTGTTTTGTTTACCCACGATTTACGTTAATGTTTAATCGATCGATTATAATTGAGAAAGGAGTCGCTTCACTATAATGGAACAAATGACGTATTTATTGTATTAAATACTAATTAAAATGAAAATAGAAACCCCACAAATGATTTCAATGACTTTAAGTAAAAAATCAATAAAAATAATAGTTATGAATTATAAAATAACTCAAACGTTACGCGTATGGCCATACGCATCAAAAAGTGAATCTATAAGTGCCCAATCACCTTTATTGGATAAGGTCTTCCGCAATATCGTAACTTTTGAAGATTACAATCAGTCACCAGAAGATTTTTTAACATTGTTTTAGACAACATAATTATATTATATAAATGAAAAACAAATGTCAAAAATTACGACAAGCGAAACCGTTCACGAGTTAATTAATTTTGTTTTTAGACACCTATTAATAAGGTATTAACATGATATTATCTTGAGATCTTTTTACTTCAGAAGACAGGCAACTATGTATTTACTACACTAAAGTCCAATTTTCACACACAAGAATTTTCTAATCTTAATGATGTCTGACATCAGACCGCACACAGATTAAATTGAAGCAGCTATAAAATTGTTAAATAATAAAGTAATTAGGCCGTTATCTATTAGCTCACAAGAATCTTTAAAAGAACGTTTAATTAATATTTAAGGTAGTTTAGAGAATAGTCTATATGTCGGGCACGCTTCTTAGTTTAACAATTCGTTTTCGTGTTATAATTTAAAAATGGGTGGAGGCGCGAACAATTATAGTGAAATAAGTCATACAGACGAAATTGAAAAAACTGCAGGCGTCGACTACGATGAGCTACTGTCATCAGCTGGTGAATTTGGTCGCTACCAGATATTCCTGTTCTTGGCAACATTTCCATTCTACGTGTTTGGTGCATTCTCCTACTTCTCACAAGTCTTCATAACGGAAACGTCTCCTAACCATTGGTGTATGATTCCAGAATTGCAGAATTTAACTGTACTAGAAAGAAGGAATCTGGCCATACCCCTCGATTCAGAGTCGTCATTCGGATATTCTCGTTGTCTGCAGTATGAAGCTAACTGGAGTGAAGTGATGTCTACAGGAGTAACTTCAAATAAAACTTGGAACACAGTGCCCTGTCAGCATGGTTGGGAATTTAATAAGACAGAATTTGCATATCCAACAATAGCAAGTGAAATGGGGTGGGTGTGCGAGCAAAGCAGCAACCAAGCAACAGCTCAATCAATATTCTTCGTTGGATCTATCGCAGGAGGTTTAATAGTGGGATGGATAGCTGATCGCTTTGGAAGAATACCAGCCGCTGTGTTCAGCAACGTAATCGGAGCCATCGCGGGCACAGCCACGGTATTTGTCAAAAATTTCACCGAATTCGCCATCTGTCGCTTTTTCATGGGAATGTCATACGACAACTGCATGATGATGACCTACTTACTGTTATTAGAATATGTTGCACCGAAATATAGAACAAAGTTCTCTAATTTATCATTCGCCGCTTTCTTCTGTATGGGAGCAGTTTCGTTACCATGGATTTCGTTGGCTTGCGGACACTGGCAAAAAGTAGCGCTTGCAACAAGTTTGCCTATGTTGTTATCTCTGATAGCACCTTTCATTATACCGGAAAGTCCGAGATGGTTGTTGTCAAAGGGAAGAACCGATGAAACAGTGAATAAAGTTTTAAGTATTGCTCGAGTAAATAAAAAAGTGATTCCACAAAGTTTAATAGATGGATTTAAGTATACTACATTGAACACTAGAAGTGTTCCCGGGAATATGATGGACATGTTAAGAAGGCCGCTACTGCGCAGAGTTTACATATGTATATGTTTAGAATTTTTTATTACCATGCTTATTTTTGACTCACTGGTCAGAACCATTGGACAGTTAAAGTTTGATTTTTACGTGTCGTTCACTATGATATCTTTAACTGAATTTCCTTCACTAGTTATTCTATCTTTCTTGTTAGATTATACAGGAAGAAAACTTATGATGATTACTGTGTTGACCTTGTGTACTATATTTTGTTTGTTAATACCGTTTGTCGGCGGTGGCTTAGCGTCAGTATTATGTGCAGTTGCAGCAAGGTTTACAATGAATATGGCGTGTAATATAGTTATGCAATGGGCGGCAGAAGTGTTGCCAACTCCAATAAGAGGCTCTGGGACGTCAATCGGTCATACTTGTGGAAATATTGGTACTGTAATAGCTCCGTTTGTGGCATATCTTGAGATATATAAGCCTTGGCTACCTATGGTTATTGTTGCTTCTATTGCTGCAGCTGGTGCCTTGATTAGTTTAGGTCTTCCTGAAACAGCACAAAGAGATATTCCCCAAACGTTTGAAGATGCTGAAGAGTTGATCGTGAGTCAAGGCTTCTTTGATCTCCCATGTTCTAAACCAAATGGTGATGAGATTAAACAAGACCAATGTGTTGATAATCTCGAACTAAATTAAATTGTTGTAATTCTCTTCACAAAACTGATGAAAATGATTTCAGTTGGTTAAGACAACACTTCGGTGAGCGTATATAGTATTTGGAATGATACCTTTTGTGATATAATTAGTTATGTGCCTTTAGTATTTAAGCTTAAGTTTCAATGTACTGTATAGCCGAATAGCGAATTGTTTTAATTTATTATTAACTTATCTATAAACTAGCTACTGCCAGCGGGTTTGCCCGCGATAAAGTAAATTTCTCCATACAAATTCCCAACACCCATGTTATCCTTTAAGAGTGGAATTTCGTAAAATCTGTTCTTAGCAGATTTCTACATTCTACAAGGAAAATTTTAAGTTTGTAGTAGTTATAGTTTCTGAGATTTCGTGATGAAAACACAAAAAAAAAACAATAAAAACCTAATTTCGAAAAAAAAGTAACTTACCTTTAATATAAGGTTTATTTGAACTTGTAATTTCAATTTCAAGTCAATCCAAAGATATATACACTTCAAAGCAACCCCTTTTAAAAAACGGCAATTTCACATTAAAAGGCCTATCATTATACAGGATTATCTCTTCCTACCAGGAGTGAAGCCTATATTAAATTTTCTTAAAAACTGGTTATATTGTTTTTATGTAACGGGCAATTGAGTTACTCACCGTTCTCCCCGATTCGGTCCGGTAAGCTGGTATGGCTGCAATAAGATTTCATTTTATTTTTTCCGACAAAATCCAGCTTTCGGGCGGGACATCTGCCGAGACCGCTAATAGTAGATAATTATCACGCCGGGAGTATGTTCCCTAAGAATCATTTTCTAATTACATGCGGGTGAAATCGCTAGTAAGAGCAAGCATGAAGCGTAGAAACCTACGCAAAATATCAATATTATATTAACCTCTCAGGCACCAGTGTACCGAATTCGGTACACCTCCTACCAGCTAACTTAAACCTTATTACGTAAAAATAAGGCTTAAGTTAGCTGATACCGAGGTGTACCGAATTTGGTACACTGGATGTTTTGAAGATTGCTGTTTGAAGTATTGCATGCTAGACTGTTTTATTTTTTGTGGCCATTGGGTTCAATAAAAATAAATAAAAATTGGACAAAACGTGTATAAGGGCTTTAAAGATTGAATGATAATGATAACGTTCTTAGCTAGGGCTTAATATTTGCTATCTTAGGTAGCTAGGTAACCGCAATCTAACCGTAAAATACTTCGTTATGTACATAAATTTATACTTCATCATTAAATCATAAAATATTAGGGTTCCGTACTCAAAGGGTAAAACGGTCTCTCTGTCTTTCTGTCCGTCTCTCACTAGGCTGTATGTCATGAACCGTAATAGTTAGACGGTTAATATTTTTACAGATGATGTATTTCTATAAATATTTAAGGCAAAAAAAGTCATGTTTGCTGTATGGGAGCCTCATACAACAAACGTTTTTTTTTTTCGTTTTTTGCTACGTACGTTACGGAACCCTTCGTGCGCGAGTCCCGACTCGCACATAAGCTGGTTCTTTTAAAATCTCTGCTAAGACTGACTGAAACCAAACTGTAATCATAGAATGCGTTTTTTGTTGTTAGGATATTACGAAATGACTTACTGGTAGAATTTTTGAAAAAAACATGAGTTGTTCGGATAACAGCAGCAACCTAAGGACCTAACAGACCACTACTAAGCTCACAAAACAATTGGTCGACGGGGCCGAAAGGTTCTGGTGGTAGTAATGGCAACCGTGCACTGGAAGACGCAGCATTGGAAGGTGGTCTGATAACCTGGTGAGAGTCGCAGGAATATGGATGCGAAAAGCACAGGACCGTTTATTGTTGTAACACAGGTCAAACAGTGGACTTCTTTTAGCTAAAGTGATGAAGGGCCTGATGACGAAAGTGAGATTTATTTCCTTAAAAATTACGTAAATACATTCAAATCATTCGTGAAAAAAGCGTTTAGCATTCCAATTTTTAGTTCATACAGATATATTTATCTGAATCAACTAAAATTTGGAATGTAGTGCCATACAAAATTTTATTCAGCTCAAAATAACTTCTCCAACGATATAAACACACGTAAGTTTAAAATTAAGAAATTTAATCTGAACTTGCACGTTTTCGCTGCAAGATCCGTCACATAAAAGATAATTTAATTATGACATACATTATAATAATTAAATCATTTTACAACTTACTAATCCCGGAGGTTTATTATTTAACATGTGGTAGTAATTAATAGAAATGTATGGCAGTCGGTGATTTCACACTGTTTTCTCGTATCTTGTTTACTCTGGCGATTAGTTATGTTGTATGTTGTGTTTTATGTGTGACACTGATAGCTCACGCGCAATTTTATTTTTTAATTTCAATGGCGCGTGACTTTACTGTAAGAAAAAAATTGGTATTTTTTTTGCTGTTTACAGAAGGACCTCAAAGAAAAAAACCAAAATATATGCCGTAATTGTTTGTGATTTAGTAAAAAAGTATTTTTTTAATTAAAATAACGTGCTCGTTAAAATCATGTGTTCAAATGGCCACTACGATGTTGTTCAATCAGTTTTACGAGACCTTAGATAAATTCATATTATATCTAAGTGTTGTCAAGAAGTTCCAAATGCCCATACATTTAGTTTTTTTTTAGTGTCGACCTTTACCGTGATATCACGTGGTCAATACCAATCATTCTGAACTTTTGATAAGGGTTATCACTGAGAGAATCATTACTTCTTAAATTCTCTTGTAAGTGAATTTATATAATTCTTAAGGGAATAAATGATATCAAAACTCACAGTTAGGCCCTTCATCATCATAACTTCAGCTTAAGACGTCTACTGTTAGACCTGTGTCACCACAATGAATGGTCCTGTGTTTTTCGCACCCATATTCCCGCGACTCTCACCAGGTAATCAGACCACCTTGTAGGAGGCCTTGCAACGCTGCATCTACCGGTGCGCGGTCACCACTCCAGAACCTTTCGGCCCCGTCGACCAACTGTTCTGTGAGCTTAGTTGTAGTTTGTTAGGCCCTTAGGTTGCTGCTATTATCCGAACCTCTCATGGGTTATTCATTAACTGTTTTTTTTTCAATACTAGTGAATTGTAATGTACTACGAAATGTTTCCATAATGAAGATAATATGTGTTTTATTACATACATTTGTATGATACGATGGGCTACAGGAATGTTCAATAGAGTTACTGTGACCCTGGAAGGTAATGAGTAAATGAAGGAACTCAGGTGGGTTTGAGTCAGCAAAAGTCTGACACATTCTTTCACTCTACTTAAGACCGGAATTTTGTTTTTGATGATGTACGTCAAAAAAATCGTATGATACGAACCTTACCTGCAACTTCTGCAAATTTGTCAGTGACGTAGGTTCTAAAAACAGAAGTACCTGTAGGCCAGGACTCTTTCTTTGTAAATGTATATTTCAAGCAAAGGTGAGTTCTAGCCAGTAAAAATATGGCACGCCCAAGCGCTCCACACTAGAGCGGATGAAGTCATTAGATGATTTCCCAGCTCCGTGAAAATTCGTAATTGCTCCGAGAATTTTTTGTACTCCTTGCATACCATGTAGTGGTCATGGTATGCAAGGAAGTACAAAAAATTCTATCTAACTATAAAATTGCCGTTTTTGAAAACGGGTTGCTTTGAACTGTTATATCTTTGCATTTGCTTGGAATAAGTTCAAATAAACTATATATTAAAGGTACGTTATTTTTTTCCAAAATTAGGTATTTATTGGATTCTTTGTGTTTTGTATTTTCTGTAATACCGCAGTTCTTATAACCATGAAACCTAATAAAAAACGTTTTTTTATTTCAAATTAAGAGATCCAACTTAGAAACTATGCATTTCAAAAGGCAAACAATATCAATTACGTATACCTACGACTTTCTTCTAACAAAAGAACTTTGTGTACTTGGTTTAATAGCTGTCGTTTTGGAAATTTAGTCTTGTTGCTGCACTAAGGAGAAACCTTATTCGTGAGATAAAATTTCCCACGTGAAAGTGTTTGAAACAAAAATAGACATCTCATTAATTAGCATTTTTAAGTCCAAATACATCATCAATATTGCATACCGCTTGAGACACATTGTTTCTTATATTTCATACAAAAATAGTTTCAAGTACTGCGATATTACAGAAAATACTACTAATACAAAACACAAAGAAACCAATAAATTCCTAATTTTGAAAAAAAAATAACGCACCTTTAATGTAAAGTTTATTTGGACTTATAATTCCAAGTCAATCCAAAGATATAACACTTCAAAGCAACCGTGTTAAAGAACGGCACTTTCATAATTTAACCGCTATTATTTATTGTAGGTAAGCAGTTTATGTACGATATGGGTCGATACGCGCCCACACAAACCCTACATCAAACCATTATATGTGACTGACCGACGTCTAACCACTTTATCAGGCTAGGTTAGACCACGACCAGTCACTGCCGTTACCTACACAAGCGACTCCTTATATACACAATCTTCGCTAGTATGTCTACAAGTCAGACAAGGATGAAGAAAACTTTCCTCTCTGTTTATTTATCGATTAATCCCCGAAATATAAGTATGTCAACCAGGTTATTTGTGATACGTAGAGGTACGTAAGTATTATATAATACACACTACACTTGAGAGCAACAAAATCGCACATCACTTGTAATTTGGTTTAATACGGTTTAGATTCGGCGATTCAGTTTCAGATTCGGCGACCAGAACCTGGCCGATGACGCATAGAATTAGATTAGATTAGATTTCATGGTAAAATTAATACGGTCCATGAAAAATCGATTAACAGCTGTTATTAAGCCTAAGGGACAGAATACACTTTAATAAATAACAGGTTCAAGAGTTTTACATATTAATAGGTTAGGAGTTAGTTTACACTGTATTACATATCATTATAAAGGTAAAGAAATAGTTTTTCAATAAGTGTATATATTTATCTATTTAAACTCATGACAAAAACTGCCGAAACTAAAAGAGTCATGATCTGCGGTTTTTTGCTCTCAAGTGTAATACGCAGCTTTCCAGAAATAAGTAATACACAATAACGTACCAATATTCAAGAAAAACGCGTCACTTGTAGGTACTTTCTTCTTTGTGATGGTTGTTAAGGTAATTTTTTTTTTCTTTGATCAGTTTTTATACATTTAATATTGTTATGGTATTAGCCAAAAATAGATCCTGTTAGAAACACCACGCTGCGCTCCAACTCAAATATTTGATGTTGGGGAAATAACAGCCAGGTTGAAGTGGGACTGGGCTGGAAACGACGCACAGATGACTCACGGGCAGTTGGGCAAGGATTTTTCCCTCATTGGACGCCTGAAGGAGGTCGACGACGTAGATTTCGACCGCGGCGACAGTAGTGTAACGATCTTATCATAATTATACACGGGGCAAACTTGGGCAGAGATGGATGTAGCCAAAGAGGTTTAAAAAGACACAGGGGATGCCTCTACCCAGCCATGGAAGACAAAATAGACTAATAAAAATAATAGGTATGATGAAATGGGCGGCAAAATACGTACAATGGTAGATTATGTTTCACCCCGGATAGGTGCACAGAACAGCACGAAGACTAACATACTCCTAGTCTTATTTTCTCACGATAAATTGTATTTACTCTATATATGTTACTCTGTCAGGTATGTATCTATGGGCCAAAACGCCTGATGATGATGGAGCTGGAAAATGGCCATAGAAACTCGATAATAAGCGCAATAACCCTATCGTGTTTGAACTTTTTGGAATGGTCTTGATGAGTATTAATTATTTAGGTACATATTGAGCGATAAAAGCTTCCTATGAAATAATAATTTTCATTGAAAACTTGTTCTGTCATGCATGTTAGCATTTTTTGCTACAGTTTTCACACTTTATAGTTTCACAAATGCTTTTGTCTTATTCAAGCTGAAGCTATGTACTGTCGTTTCAAAATAGGGGTGGAACTTTGGTCGATCTCGTCCAGTGAAGTTGGTGACTGGAGTACTAAGGTATTATAAATGTACAAGAGTACAGTGATTATTTACAAACTTACGTGTACGTGTGGCGAAATAATGAACTAGCCTGAAACATACTGATTTTGACATCTTTCCTCAACAAGCAGCGCTACCATGTACCTGCAAAAAAGTTTGTCGACCGAAGTTTTTGAAGGTGTGGCTTAGTATTTCGAAGTTTTTGAAGGTATACATTTATTTTGTATTTTTACTGGTGGGATGGACTTGGATCGTTTGGCAGTACTAGGACCTCATAAGTGTTAGAGGCTTTCTGGTAGTTATCTCATAGTAAAAATAGATGCGAGACGCACAGGGCCGTTCATTGTGGCGACACTTGAGGGAGGCCTATGTCCAACATTGGACGTTTTTCGGTTGAAATGATGATGATGATAAAAAAGATATCAATGCAATTCAACTCAAATTTTCAACCAATACGTAACCACCTTGATAGCGTTTTGCATGAATGATTTACTACTAAAATAAAAAATTATTTAAAAAAAAAAAACAAAAAATAAACAAAGCCTAGTTTAGATTTCTATTATCGATAAACATTTAATGTACGTAAGGAAGGGTTCATCAGTAAATGAATATGAACGCAAGCTAATCTTTTTTTGTGATATAAACTAGTGCTTTACTGCGTACCCACCTGATAGTAAGCAGTGATGCAATCGTTGATGGTGAAGCGCACTAGTTTATTAGGAGCCTATTCACTCTAGCCTTGAAGACACCTAGTCAAAATGCAGATTGATGCTAGGAAAATCATATACATTATGACGTTGTAATGAAGATGTGATCTCACGCCCTATAGTTCGGAGGTCAATAGAGGTCAGTGCTATTGACCTCCGAGCTATTTGCGGTCGTGAGGTGTTTGCGAAAAACTGAATTTCATGACCCTTTGACCTTTATAACTCTTTTAGCAAGCACGACATCAATGTCGGTTTTTCACATTTTCATTTAAACGCCGTAATAAAGGTGTATATAAAAATTCAGCTCACTAGGAATTTTTCCGCAGATAAAACCTTAAATGACTGGACTATTACGTGTACATCATTGTGAATAATTGGAACATTCAAGTTCTGGTCAATCCAATAGATTTAACGTAGTTTCCAACTTTGCCACGTTTAAATGAACTTATAGCGCACGCGCGTCACGGTTTCGTCCCAAATGGCATTGGAAAGGACACAAAGATTGCTGAGGAGTACTAGGAGAACAATAACGACATGAGATCGAAAATCAAAACTTTTCACAGTGGCACGCTGCTAGCGCGCTTTTAATGCCTTAACTTTTACTGCTTCAACTGCTGAACTTTGTGTTAACAATCGAATAGCAGCCAATTGAAAAAAAAATAATTATAGGAAACTGTTTAGTTTTAGAGAGATAGCAAAATTGTGCTAGTTAGCAAGTTCTAAACCAGAATCATCATCATATAAGTGCTACTTTAAAGCTTGTGTAAGACGGTCATAATAAAGTAATTTAAAAAAACACTGCCAAATGGCAGTGAGAATTTAGTTAGCCCATACAGATTTCCTGGGTTCAAACCCAGCCAGGCGCATTACTTTATGTAATTTATTTCATCACCACTGCTCACAAAACGGTGAAAGAAAACCTCGTGAGGAAACCGGCATGTCCTAGAACCAAAAATTCGAAGACATGTGACATCCACCAACCCGCACTGGCCCGCGTGGTGGATTACGGCCCATTCCCTCTCCTAGAGAGAGGAGGCCTGATTCCCAGCAGTGGGAACATTAAAAGGCTGAATATGTATGTATGTATACAGATTTCCTATGGAGTTAGTTTTAAAGCGGCTATGATCGGGGTAGGTCACTTCCACAGCTGGATGCGCAGTGGACGTCTTGTAGTTGAAATTATAAAATTATGATAATAATTATTATGAGTTATATGTATTTTATAATTACAGATTTCTTTAGAACTTATTTATGCATGTAAATGAAATGCAGTAAAACGGTAAATAGATAGCAAGATAACGAGATATTATGTCATGGTTGCAATTTTACTAATAACAATGAGTGTTATAATTTTATTTAATCAAATATCTTTATGAATGTAGTAGTACCCGTATGAAAATACATGGAAATCAACTGAGTCTTAAATAAATCTGCCTATGGGTTTTTTCAAAAAGGTTACTGAACATAAGTGGGTTTTAGCCAGTAAAAGTCACCCAAGAGCGGGAAAAGTCATTGAAACGTTTCTCAACTAAAAACAAAATATACGTGTACCAAAAGTTTCCCCCGCATCCCCTCGTGCGTTTCTCTGCTGTTATTATCGATTAATAAACTCTGAAGTGACACTAATCTATTCTGGTAAATAGTGTAAGAAAATGGAAAATCAAAAAGGTTTCTGTTTCCGCCCGGGATCGAACCGGGGTCCTTCAGCGTGTTAGGCAGACGTGATAACCACTACACTACGGAAACTACGAGAGTTAGGTTCTAAATTCAGCTTCAGTTTCATGTATACAGACCGAAAGTAGTTATTGCGCATGTCACAAAAGCACATTAAGCTCTTATCACCAATATAAATCAGAGCGTTTGGTTGTACGTAAAACCATTGTTCGGACGTAATTATACGTGAAAACCTATACAACTGCAGATTGGCATTTACTAGAAATGCGTAGCTTGATATGTCACCTTGTAGACATTGTGCCGTATGCACCTTGATTTTGATATTAGAATTAATTTATTATTGCATTTTCAGAGGCATAGCCACATTATAATCTATGACATCGTGTTTGATAATTACCACCAATGATAGCGCATCTTTTGCTAAAAAAATATCAAGGGCCTACAAAAACAGTACTAATAATGATATAAGTCTTAGTTAGCAAATTTAGTCTCAGTCAGCTTTTCTAAATAAGTGTCTGATCAATGTTTAAATCGATATATTTTATATTTCAAATAAATTGAACAATGTGACTGGCTGGAAATGTCTTGTTGCATTAAGTCCTGTGTACTATTTCTGTAGATAAAGCGTAAATAAATCAATCAAATGCTAGGAGCCACTTAATTTTGTAGAAAAAAGTATCAACTTATTTTTTCTGTTCCAAAATTAAATGAAATATTATTATAAAAAAAAAGAATTTTAAAAAAGTAATAACAATAGCACGGCCAACTCGTGAAAGATTCGAACCTCCAACCACCTCATATATGAAGGTATGCTTTATACGGGCGCTCTGACCGCTGAGCTAACAAGTCTTGTGAGAAAATATGCGAAATAAGCTTTCCTATTCGGGAAAAAACAGGACAGTACATTGAAAATTAATATCTGAGATCAGCACTCGTAAGTCTTTATTTCAATGGTAATGGTAATGGGGGTAAGGACATAATATCGTACCGAATCTTGCTGCCTTGTCTATCACAAATAATTGATACTAAATGCTGGTCGCTCGCACCTTCGTATTGAAAGAATTTGTTGCGGAAGTGACATGGATGTATTGATCCCCCTCACACTTTAGCAAAATACAAACTATCTATCTCATTCAAATCCAAAACTGACACATATTATTTTATCGATTCTATCCAAAAGTAAGTCAGTGTGTCAATTATAGCTAAACTTCTCAGTGGTCCTGCAGTCCTGGTAGGTATCTGTCTGTAGTTCTGTAGGGAGATATCCTTCTATCGTGCATGCACAGTAATTACTGGCGCGATCAGGGGTTATTGGTTGTCAATGGCCTTTAACTCAACTGCACTTTCATAGCCGCATGTTTAAGTCCCTGAGAATATGCATTATTTGAGATTCACCAAAAAGAAGGAAAAATTACACCAAATTGTATTTATTTAATGAAGTTGAAAAAAAGAAATGTTTAAAACATTGATTCCTAGGGGTAAAAAGAGATAATCGAACAAAGAATGCAGTTTTGATTTCGATTTGGTAAGTTGCTGAAGGCGGATTATTTTTTTCATTTCACAGATTTCATTACAAATGTAAAAAGAAAGAAGAAAAGTATCATAAATAAGTTAACAGTGCTTCATAAATACAATGAATGAAACTATTTTCTGCAAAAAGGATAGCGATATATATCTAGCCTTATCTTTCAGCTTTAAAACGACATACCTTTTAAACTTATACATTCCTGGTACCATAATAAAACGGTAATAATATGATTGATTGCATTAAAGGATAACTGGCAATTTCAGCGCATTAACTATTAATATCCCACCGCTGGAAATGCTACAATAAGTCGAAGAAAATATCAGGGCCTTGCCATCTGGTCAGCGCTAGGGCCACTGAAACTTTGGTTCCATTTGTATACCGTCTCAGTTTGCTATAATATAATCATCACTTATACAGTACTGTCTTCCACTAAATTTGTGTTTGAATAGTAAAAAAAACCTAAATAACTTGTAGTAATAGTATTGTATAAAAAAATAATGTATTGAGCAGCTCAATTATAGCTTCAAGCTTCCGATACCTTATGGACTCCTAATTTAAGCAGCCTTTGCATTTTTAGACTGGAGCATTTATACTTTTGATACTTATGGGCCCCTAGTACAAATTTCAATCTGTTGCTGACTTCACACTTTTACGCAAGAACATCGTAGTCCGGTCCATTCCATGTGGCGTAGGATAATCACACATAAATCTGTCAGTCATATATCAGCAGCAAAAGGAGATCATACATAATATTATGTACATGTCGAAGTGTAAACAACATTAATAAAAATAAAAATATTCCCCTCGAAACAAAACTACTCCTCAGCTGAACATTAGCATTGCTCATTGTTACCTAAACATTATGTATAATTATTACCTACCTTCGCAATTAGATAATTATAACATTCTTCATACCTAATTCAGGTTTTTAACAAAACAACAATTCGGGTAGTAAACCAAGAGGAAAGTATATATCCCTCTCTTACCTCCAGAGGTCCGGTGCATAAATGGATCTGTACTAGGCAACTTTACGGCAGTGTTTGGCTGGGAGCCAACCTAGCTATTTGGTTGGTCCCCAACAAACACTAATATCTATTTGCTGCAAGGTGGGCGTCTATTGTTGTACCTAGATGGCTATAAATAACTATAACTATTACGGCGAAACCTTTTTAGTAAATTTTCGAGATCTGCGTTAGGCGACAAAAAATGAGACGGTGTACCCTTTATGACGCTTTATCTTCATCAGATGCTTGTACATATAAATTATACCTTTATCGTATCCAAATTCAGCAGCGTTCTACTCTTAAGAGGGTCCTTTTTCACTTGCCTATCGTCAACTTCGAGCATGTTTTAAAAGCTTGTTACTTCATCTAACGCCTGAAAACTCTGTTAGCATTCGGTAATTCCGTGATTTACTCGAATATTTAACTAAACTTGATCCAGGAAATACGTGTTTTTTTATATTGTCGTCATTTATAATCTTGATTAATTTGGCAAAGCTTCTACTGTTATACTTTTTTTAATTTTTGAGTAAATTATGAAGTGTCAAATTTCATGCAAAATAGCAGGTTTTCAGAGGTCTTTAGTGGATTTGTTTTACACAAATTTATAAATTGATTTCAATAGAAGCCTAGATAATATCCACAAGATACTGTGTTTCCAAAATATCTAATGAAAAATGTTTAATAACGTCATAATCGCGTAAGAGTGGTTGTATGTAAAACAGTGAAAATGTATGTCGAATTGCATCCCCTTAACTATTTTATACAAATTTTAAGGCGATGTTTTTTCCATATTTGTGATTTCGCCCGTAAATATTGATTTCCAGTGTGTCATAAGGCCTAGTAGTGGATATATTTTGTGTAAAATGATAATGTTTGTGATGATAGACATCCCAAGAGCCACAAAATAATTGTAGTGTAAATATCAAACCACGAGTACTATTTCCATTAGTTTTAATGAGTGAGTAAAACAGAAGGTGATTTAAAATCAAACAACCTCCACGCGGATAGGTAACTAATGTAATGCGCCGGCGTAAAGAACGAATTGAAGTTAGTCGTAAACAAAAATGAAGGTAACATTCGTGAGGTGAACTAGGAGATTATGAAGCGGTACAGCAGTGTGTGAGCAAAATAGCTATAACGTATTGAATATAGCTCCAGATGTATACAACAGATGCATGCAGGTTTAAAATCATAAAACATTGAATCTATTCAAGAAATCAAAACAAATACAAATTTATTCTAAATAAAATAGATAAGCTAAAAAAAAATCGACGATAATAAAGTCATTTTAGTTTGATTGGAGTAGGTTCTGAGGTTCCATTCAAACCTGCCATATAGTCTAGTGCCTGGTTTTTTTATTGTTGAGAAAATCATCTTATGACAACCCCCGCTGTTGGGCGGAGCGTGAGATAGTGTCAGACTTTTACTGACTAAACACCCACTCCTGTTTCTTTTTTGCCTTTCGTACCAGGGCCAAGTCTTCCTTTCAGAATCAGACCCTTGGCCACAGTAGGCTTCGACCCTGCTGGACCCCTACGGTTTTCTGACATCTCCTTGAGGCGTGCGTGGAGCAGTACGCGCCGACGGTCGGACGGCGAGCTCGAGTAGCTCGCTGAAGTGTTACTTTCGTGCCATCACTAATCCGACCTCGCTGTAGAGAAGAATATATGACGCCGTTAGAAATGACTGTATAGAATTGTGCGTCGTTAAGGGTAAAGTCAGAAGGCTCATCAGCATAATCTGCTTCACGACGTACCTTCTCTGGGTACACATATTCTTGGAGGTTGATTTCAGCCGATAGACGTCCACTGCTGGACATAGGCCCCCAAATGTCGCCACGACGAACCGTCCTGTTTACCCAGTAATATGTGTATATTACTGGGTAAACCGAAAAATAAGTAAATTAGGTTTCTTGACTTGGATCACGAGGTTGTCGGGCTCAGTGATCATTGTACCAATGAATCGTATTAATCAGTAAAAGCGTAATATATATGCAGTATATGAATATATACACGTAATTAGTACAAAATTATAAAACACTCATCACTTGTCAGTCGAATTATTGTGGATTATTTTCTGTTAGTTTTGTCATTGTCCTCCATAGCGTACATTGATTCAAACACTAAAGTATGATATTTATATCAAAAACTGACAAATGCCGCCACTGTTACTACGCCGTAGCATCATGCTACGGCGTAGCGCATAGCTCGTTATCGCTGAGTTTGAAATATAAAAAGTTTTTACAAAAAACAAATATTTTTTTAATATTTCATTTTACACTTTTTAGTTAACGTACCACCACAAAAAAAAAACACATACATTCAGCCGAACATAGAACCTCCTCCTTTTTGAAGTCGGTTTAAAATAATCTCCGCTGTTTTAATTCTTGTCTGACCCCGAGACTACAACGATTTAATAGAGCACCAAAAAACCTTAAAATATGAAATTCATGAATCCCGGTCCGAAATGAGGTATTTTATACACCACTAATTTTTCATTAGTACAAATTCTTAAAGGGCTTATTAGAAAAGGTCTTTTTATTGTAATAGTAAAGTCTCAATAAATAATATTCATAGACATCGAAGTTATGAGCGTTTGTTTAAGTCCTAAAACGTCATTTCCATTTAAGACAATATTTTACAGGTTATGATTATGAATGAATAAATGGCAACTAAAACTGGAAAAAGAACTGTGTGTAGTATTTTCTAGTAGCAGTTGTAATGAATGATTGATTCTATTATGAATATTATGACTAATTGTCATGGATGGTTTTGGGATTTCATTTTTTTTTTACTTTTCTTTGCAAAAATATGACCAGTACTGGGTACGGACAGAGCCCCACTATTTTCTGTACCTATTAAAAAATAGAGGTGAATAAGGGGTTGCTTTAGATTTCCTTAAAATATCTTTTACGTAAATAGATTGATATTAGCGGCTAGAACGATTAACTGTTTTTTTTTTAATGTGAGCATATTGAGGCTGGAAGTTTTTCGCAAATGAGTCCCTAATACATACATTTATCAAAATGATTCCAGCCATTTTGAAGGGTGGCATATTATTTAGTTAGCGTATGACAAAATGCAGAGTAGGTAGGTGTTTGTAGTGTGTTAAGATCTTATCGATTTATTCTTCTTCGACCAACTACCAATAAATATCTATTTAATGCATATAATTATAATAAAAGCTATCACGTAAAAATTCGACGACATTTGCCTTCACATTTTTTTTCTCTTGGGAAATTATCACAGAACTTCTCCTGCTCTGAATGGAACGAGAGGAACTACTGTCGGACTTTTACTATTTAACCAGTGTTCCTTCGAAGCCCACGACGACAGTTTACCAAATTTGCAACTGCAGTGAAATAGGACTTACTTAAATCGCAATAACCTGGCAATTTCGTAGTAAAAAATAGCGCCATCTATTAAATAGTTCACAGTTCAACAAACTAGATGCTTGTCTTGGTAATTTATCATTGCGAAGCTAGATGGCTATTCAGATCAACCTCCTGAGAACTTCTTTATTCCTGGTAGCTGCAGTTGAATTTGAACATTTTCAACCAACATTTCCTTTGTGTTTGGATGCTTGGTACTGGTGTAGCAGAATCCGACAAGAAGTTGATCAGCTGCGCGCGCAGTGCGGCAAAGGTCTGCTTCGTTGAGTTCCTAGCGATATAAGTGACCTCTAGCTTCACGTTTTGAAAACAGAATTTGTTTGGATGTGTATCATAGTGTAGTTCGTAGTGTGTGTTGGTAGTTTATAAGTGAGCGTGAAAAATGGGATGGGAACTCCATCGTTACGACTAACGTAGTAGTGTAAGTGAAATATGAATATAGGGGTGAGTTCGGTTAAAATGCTTTCGCCGATTATAAAAGGCGCGAACGTAGCGGACAGCATTGGCCAATGAGCACTGCTATCGGGTTTTCACTAGCCAATCAGTTTGACTCTTCAATTGACAGCAGAGTTAAGGTGGTGTAATAGTTAGTTGAGTACCAGGAAAGACATGAAAATGATAAGCCCTGAAAAGCGTACGATCAATTATGAGTTGGTTTCACTATCGCACAGGCTATTTGCGTATCTTTATCTGACTTATGTCAGATAAAGATAGTATGACTGTAACATACGGAATATTGTCAATTGCTCTCTGTCAATATAAGTCCACCACATTTCAAATTATTTTGTTTTATATAGGCCTACATGAGCACTTATGAAATGTTTTGAAACTAAACCAGTACCGCAATAACGAAGCCATTTTTCAGTTACCAAAATACATTAAATGCAACATTGTCAACTTTTAAAACGCACATTCTTTAATAAATTATTGAATTCATGTTGCCATACAAAAATAATGCCTCCATCTAGCAGTGGACGTGAATAACATACTGGGACTTATTAAATAATTATAATAAACTATCTTCTGCTTAGCAGCTATGCCCGCGTAAAAGTAGGTTTTCGACATAAACCTTAGACCCTGTTTTATCAACTTAGGGGGTGATTTTGAGAAAATCCTTACTATTTTTATTATCACCTCTGTGCAAAATTTTAGAGTTTTAGGTCCAATTCATTTGTTTATATAACACAGGTGAACTGAGACTTTTTTTATCATACTTTTCTACCGATCTACGAAAAGTTAAATGTGTCAAGCTGAAGTCTTTCGTTACGTTCGTCGTTACGTAATTTGGTAAATAGTCGTCGTGGCCTTCGAAGGAACACGGGTGAGATTTAAATAGTAAAAGTCCGACGGTCAGTTCCTCTCGCTCCATTCAGAGCAGGAGAAGTTCTGTGATAATTTCCTAAGAGAAAAAAAATGTGAAGGCAAATGTAACGAATTTTTACGTGATAGCTTTTATTATAATTATACAATTTAAATAGATATTTATTGGTAGTTGGTCGAAGAAGAATAAATCGATAAGATTTTAATACAATACAAACACCTACCTACTCTGCATTTTGTCATACGCTAACTAAATAATATGCCACCCTTCAAAATGGCTGGAATCATTTTGATAAATGTATGTATTTACGGACTCATTTGCGAAAAACTTCCAGCCTCAATATGCTCACATTAAAAAAAAACAGTTTAAGCGTTCTAGCCGCTAATATCATTTTTTTTACGTAAAAGATATTTTAAGGAAACCTAAAGCAACCCCTTATTCACCTCTATTATAAAAATAGTGCGGCTCTGTCCGTACCCTTTACTGGTCATATTTTTGTAGTGAAAAGTAAAAAAAAAAATGAAATCCCAAAACCATCCATGACAATTTTTCATAATATTCATAATAGAATCAATCATTCATTACAACTGCTACTAGAAAATACTACACACAGTTCTTTTTCCAGTTTTAGTTGCCATTTATTCATTTATAATCATAACCTGTAAAATATTTTCTTAAATGGAAATGACATTTTAGGATTTAAACAAACGCTCATAACTTCGATGTCTATTAATATTATTTATTGAGACTTTACTATTATAATATGAAGACCTTTTCTAATAAGAACGTTAAGAATTTGTACTAATTAAAAATTAGTGGTGTATAAAATACCTCATTTTGGACCGGGATTCTCTCGTCTCGGGGTCAGACAAGAATTAAAACAGCGGAGATTATTTTTAACCGACTTCAAAATGGAGGAGTTTCTATGTTCGGCTGAATGTATGTTTTTTTTTAGTGATGGTACCATAACTGAAAAGTGTAAAAATAAACATTTTTTTTTTTTTTACAAAAAAATATATTTTATTTTGTAACGAGCGGCGTAGATACTACGGCGTAGTAACAGTGGCGGCATTTATGTCAGTTTTCAATATAAATATCATACTTTAGTGTTAAGTGAGTATTTGACTGGCCTGTTGGTCTAGTGGTTAGTGGCCCTGACTGCTATACCGGAGGTCGTGAGTTCGATTCCCACCCAGGACAAATGTTTGTGTGATGAGCACGATCATTTGTTCTGTGTCTGGTTGTAATTTATCTATATTATGTATATATCTAGAAATATATAAGTATGTTTATCAGTTGTCTAGTATTCTTAACACAAGCTCTGCTTAGCTTGAGACAAGACGGCGTTGTGTGATAGTTGTGGAATATATTATAAAAAAAAAAGAAAAAAAAAACTACACAGTCATTTCTAACGGCGTCAATATTCTTCTCTTCAGGGAGGCCACATTAGTGATGGCACGAAATTAGGTACCCTCGCAGTCCAACCAATTATAAATGATATTTATCTTCAGCAAGCTACTGAGCTCACCGTCCGACCGTCTGGTAACCGTCCGGATCAAGCCCAAGTCGTCGACGGCGCGTACTGTTCCACACACGCCTCAAGGAGATGTCAGAAAACCGTAGGGGCACAGCAGGGTCGAAGCCTACTGGGGCCAAAGTTCTGATTCTGAAAGGAAGACTTGGCCCTAGTACGAAAGGCAACGAAGGAAGAGGAGTGGGTTTTTAGTTAGTAAAAGACTGACACTATCTCCCGCTCCGCCCAAGAGCGGGGGATGTCATAAGATGACTTTACTAAAGAAAAAAAAACCAGGCACTAGACTATATGGCAGGTTTGAATGGAACCTCAGAACCTACTCCAATCAAACTAAAATGACTTTATTATCATCGAGTTTGTTTTTTTTAAGCTTAGCTATTTTATTTAACATGTATTTATATTTGTTTTGATTTCTTGATATAGATTCAATGTTTTATAATTTTAAACCTGCATGCACCTCTTGTATACATCTGGAGCTATGTTCATTACGTTATAGCTATTTTGCTCACACCCTGCTGTACCGTTTCATAAACTCCTAGTTTACCTCACGAATGTTACCTTCATTTTTGTTTACGACTAACTTCAATTCGTTCTTTACGCCGGCACATTACATTAGTTACTTATCCATGTGGAGGTTGTTTGATTTTCAATCACCTTCTCTTTTACTCACTCATTAAAAATAATGGTAATAGTACTCGTGTTTTGGTATTTACGCTTCAATTATTTTGTGGCTCTTGGAATATCTATCATCGCAAACATCATCATTTTACCCAAAAAATTTTCACTACTAGGCCTTACGAAACACTGGAAATCAATATTTACGGGTGAAATTACAAATATGGAAAAAACATCGTCTTAAAATTTGTATAAAATAGTTAAGGGGATGCAACTCGACATACATTTTCACTGTTTTACATACAACCACTCTTATTATGACGTTATTAAACATTTTTCATTAGATATTTTGGAAACACAGTATCTTGTGGATATTATCTAGGCTTCTATTGAAATCAATTTATAAATTTATGAAAAACTAATCCAGTAAAGACCTCTGAAAACCTGCTGTTTTGCATGAAATTTGTTGTTGCCAAACAGTTGTTATAATGGGATTAGCTAGAGACGATAGTCGTTGGACGATAAAAAAGCAACTTCATATTATTTTGTGGGTGTATATGAAACATGGCAACGCAGCCTAAAGTAATGGCTATTTTACCATTTTTATTATTTTATCAGCCACTCGAGGGCCGATTGAACATACGTCTGTACAACTTGAATGACCTTGAAATACGCTTAATTGTCGTTTTGTACACACGTTTGTACGATTTTTTTTTGGCCGAAAATTTTGGTCTCTTTATCTTTGTATTTCCTAGAAAAATCCAGAAAAAGATTTGTTTTCTTAATTTTTATTTTTTTAGTGATTTACGTAAAAACGCGCAATTACGTAATAATAATACCCCCGGGCGCCCGAGGGGTTAAACTAAATTACTTTATATGCAATTTTGCCAACTTTTGCAATGCACACTCTTAAAAAATTATTGTATTTTAACTTCACAAAAAATAAAATGCATCTAAGACTTACTAAGAAGGTCCTTTTTACTCGCCTATCGTCAACATCCAGCAAGGTTTCAGTTTTTTACTTCATCTAACGTAATCGCGACAAAAGAAAGATAACACCTGAAAACTCTGTTACCGAATGGTAATTCCGTGATTTGCTCGAATATTTTTCAAAACCCGTTCCAGGAAAAACGTGATTTTTTAAACACTTAAAAGTTAAAAAAAAAAATGTTGTCATTTATAATCTTGATTAAATTTGCAAGGTTTCTATTGTTATAGCTTTATGACTTTTTAAATTTTGAGTAAATTATGAAGTGTCAAAGTTCATGCAAAATAGCAGATTTTCAGATATCTGTACTGGATTAGTTTCACACAAATTTATAAATTGATTTCAATAGAAGCCACAAGATACTGTGTTTACAAAATATCTAATGAAAAATGTGTAACAACGTCATAATCGCATAAGAGCGGTTATATAGAAAACAGTGAAAATGTATGTCGATTTGCATCCCCTTAAATAATAAAAAAATTATAAACATGCTTCTGCTAGTGGCTATGCCAAGTAAAAGTAGATTTTTCTTTACGAACTTTGAATGCCCGTTTTATCCCTTTAGGGTGTAAATTTTGGAAAATCCTTTTTATTATTTGTATATACGTCATTAGAAGCACTTTTGTGCGAAATTTCAGCGCTCTAGGTCGACGAATTTGGGCTGGCCGTTGATGAGTCAAGACAGCCTTTTTTTTATAGATACAGATAATATCTGCTGAAACTGAAAAGAAATAAACCCACGCGGAACACTTTGTAATGCAATGCACCGATATGAAGTGAGTAGTCAGAAATTATTTTACGGAAGGGTGGGCTCATAATCTATCTATATATATAAAAGGGGAAACTGACTGACTGACATATCAACGCACAGCCAAAACTGCTGGGACTAGGAGCGTGAAATTTTGCACAAGGCTTCCTTTTATGATGTAGGCGAGCACTAAGAGAGGATTTTCCAAAATTCACTCCCTAAGGAGATGAAGCGGGGGTCTAAAGTTTGTATGGAGAAACCTATTTTCAAGCGGGCGAAGCCGCTGGCAGAAGCTAGTCCAATATAATTACTGACAATATGTTGTGAGTTGCTACGAGCGCGTAGCCACCGTAACAATGCGCTACACCGTAGCCGCTAGTAGTGTTTATACTTTTTCAATATTCCTTGTCGGAAGAATATAATTTAGTAGCTTTTGTCAGCGGCTTCTCTCGCGTGGATGTGTGCTTCTCCATACAAACTTTGGGTCCCCGTTTCATTCCTCTAGGAAGTGACTTTATTATTCTCCTGGGAAATCATCACAGAACTGCTCCCGCTCTGAAAGGAGCGAGAAGAACTGGCTTTTGGACTTTTACTGTTTAAATCCTACCCGTGTGCTTTCGAAAAGCACAACAAATTTTTACTTAATTCGCAACAGCAGTGACATGGACTTAATCATCGATGTACGCGTATTACGTACTAGATTACGCTTGCCGTACATTCACTTCATTCAACTTAAGTGAACTGCAGTCAGCACACCTGACGTTAATACAATTATGACATTCATGCAGTGTGGGAGCAGCGGTAATTAACTTCGAATCAAAGTAAACCTGGACATAAAAATAATTCTGTAGAACTATGTCAAATTAATGGTTGTCCAAGTGATTTAATAGCTTCTAATATCGTAACAATACAGTAGAAAAGATAATATTTAACCGCCTCCCAATTTTACAATCATAGACTAACACATACAGATGTTCCCTCTTACGAAAACTAGTTGGAGGTTTTTTTTTTGTAGGTGGGAAATCATCTAATGACAAATCTCGCTCTTGGGCGGAGCGAGAGATAGTGTCAGACATTTACTGACTAACCCACTCGTGTTCCCTCGTTGCCTTTAACCCGGGGCCCCGGGCTTCGTTTTCACTCTACCCGTGGCCCCAGTCGGCTTCGACGCTGCTGGGCCCCTACGGTTTCGCTGAAATCTCCTTAAAAACGAAAACGATCGGATGGCGGCCACCCATTGCTCGCCCTCTGCAAGCCCGCGCCTACGGTGGCCGGAAACCGGGATCGGAATCCCGGTGGTGGTTAGGGCGTGAGGGCCGTTGCTTTACGCGATCGGCCGCCAGCTTTGCTAGCATTACTGCTTCGCAGAAGGAGACGACCGCCTGTCACTCCTCCGCACTCCAGACCATGGCCTGTACTAATGCCCGGCGCGAGAGATCACTGCCGCCGATCGCACCCACGAGAACAAAGCGTTGCTCTGCCCAAGCGGGGCACACCTACACCGTGTGCTCCACCATGTCCTCCGGGCGGTCCACACAGCGGTGACACCCGGGTGTGTCTTCCGCACGAATTCGGTGCAGGAACCTCCCGAACTTACCATGTCCGGTGAGGACCTGCGTCATACGGTAGGTAAGGACGCCATGTGGTCTTTCCAGCCACTCCTCAATGAGGGGACTTACTGCCATAATTGTGGCGTGCCCAGCCCTGGGTTGCGACAGTCGCTGCCGCCATTCCACCATGAGATCCCGCCGGAGTTCTTCCCGCCATGCCGCGACTTGGCGCGGCAGCGGAGTTTCGCCCTGGCGTTGCATCTCCACGTGCAGATCGTGCATGCGTGCAAGGACTGTTGCCTCCAGATACCATGGTGGCTGGGCAGCAAGGAGGTTTGCCGCTTTACGGGAAACCGTGCGATATTCCCGCACCATCCGGATGGCCATGACCCTCTGGCATGCGTTCAGCTTGGCCGCCGGTCGCTTTCGCAGCGACGGCGCCCATACCGGTGCCCCATAAAGGGCCACAGACCTAACGATTCATGCGGGCATGCCTCCGGCAGGAGGCGTCTGGACACCCTAGGTTAAGCAGAAGCCGCTTAAGGGCAGCCCCAGTCCGATACAGTTTGGGAGCCAGACGTCGGAAGTGCTCCTCGAAATTCGAAAAAGAGGAGGTGTGCCATGTACTTATTCGTCGACACGACGCCGTTGGAGGTAATAATCTACAACTGGTTTACTGAAATTCATGGCGCTTAAGACGTTTTGTTTGTGAAAAATTATTCTCTATAAACTATCAAGCGCCATATGTTTTAATAGTTTTGTTAGACGTTATAATGCCAATCTAGCGTTGCAGCGAACTTTTGATTTAACTTTTCACTATTTTCACTAATAGTTTTCATGAACATGCTTGTCTATCGCTACAATATAAGTCGATAAACTTAAATAAGTTAAATTGCAATAACCTGGCAATTTCGTAATAGCGCCATCTATTAGTTTATCTATTAGTCTAATAGTCCAAAGCTTAACGAGCTTGACAAGCATTTACTTGCTGAAAATATTGGTAATTTGTCATTGTGAAGCTAGATGGCTAGTCAAACTCGAAGTAAAGTTAATCAGAAATGATTCTACAGAAGGGTGGATTGTGTAAATTAATAACCACTGAACTGGACCCCTTGAATAAATAATCCAGCTATTTTGATTTTTTGAAGCAGAAATAATTATATTTTTAAATGCAAAGCAAAATGAGGAACGTGCAAACTGACATGGAAGGCTGTTTTGTAGAGCAGCTAGCACCTAAAAAGAGTAGATACATACGGTACAATGTTTCCATCTAAACTAAGAATTAGGTGTGCGTCATAGTGTAAAAAAAACCAGACATAAATATATGCCGAAGGCCGCGTCTCCACTTTGTTGTGACAACAGATAATCGTGTAGTTTTAAGTGTCGTGTCTTATATATTAATTGGTGGTGTGCACATATAGGACGAGACGATTAACTGTCGCCTACGAATTTTTTTACGGTGACAACTACAGATTATCATGACAGTGGGAACAGCTAACACGACAGCCGTAAAACGATAAAAAATTGTCAGGATTAAACCGTGACGGTAAATCATGTATTGTTGTTGCGACTATGGTCACGACACACATTTGTTATACTCGGAACAGCTAGAGACGATAGTCATTCGACGATAAATTAACCGCTATGATATAGTGGGAACGTGACCTAAGCAGTAACATTTAGGATAAAATTACTGTTTACTTCATCTGGAGGAGAGCTCCCTCCAGGATGATCAAGAAAGGTCACTTTATTCTTCTTCGACCAAGAGCCGTTAAAACCTGTTCTTTTTGTTCCTTCACATTTCTTTTTCTCTTCGGAAATCATCACAGAACTTCTCCCCCTCTGAATGGAGTGAGAGGAAATGAATGTCGGACTTTTACTATTTAAATCATGCTCGTGTTCCTTCGAAGGCCACGACGACTATTTACTAAATTCGCATTTTGCAGTGACATATGACTTGCTTAACTTGCAATAACCTGGTAATTTTGTAAAAATAAAAAAGCGCCATCTAATAAATGATCCATAGTTTAACAAGCTAGACAATTATTGCCAAGCAAATTGTGCAAGAAAAAAAACGTGCTCAGCAATTAAATCTTGCTGAAAACGTCAGTAATTTATGATTGCGAAGCTAGATGGCTATTTAATCAAATCAACCTCCTGAGAACTTCTTCATTCCTGGTACCAGCAGTTGAATTTGCCATTTCTCGAATCAATATTTTCTTCGTGATTGAGTTGGTGGTACTGGTATAGCAGAATCTGACAGGAGGTTGATCGGCGGTATATTCATGTTTCGATAACACGTTTTGTTAGGATGAATGTCAGAGTATGTGTTGGTAGTTCATAAGTGAGCGTGAAAAATGAGATGGGAACACCATCGTTACGACTAACGTAGTCGTGTGAGTGAAATATGAATATAGGGGTGAGTTTAGTTAAAATGTTCTCGCCGATTATAAAAGGCGCCAACGTAGCGGACAGCACTAGCCAATGAGCACCGCAATCGGGTTTTCACTAGCCAATCAGTTTGACTCTTCAATTTACAGCCAACAAGAGGTGGTGCAATAGTTAGTGGAGTACCAGGGAAGACATGAAAATGAAAAGCCCTGAAAAGGGTATGATCAATTATGAGTTGGTCTCACTATCGCGCAGGCTATTCGCATAAGTCAGACAAAGATAGTATGATTGTTACAGTCATACTATCTTTGTCTGACTTATGCGGAATATTGTCAATTGCTCTCTGTCAAAATCAGTCCGCCAAATTTCAATTTAATTCAAATTATTTTGTTATAAATAGCCCTACATGAGCACTTATGAAATGTTTTGAAACTAAACCAGTACTGCAATAACGAAGCCATTTTATCAGTTATCAAAACACATTAAATACAACTTTGTCAACTTTTAAAACTCTTTAATAAATTTTTGAATTCATGATACCATAAAAAATAAAGGCTCCATCTAGCAGTGGACGTGAATGATTTAATGTAATTTATTAAATAAATATAAAAAAACAAGCTTCTGCTAGCAGCTATGCCCGCGTGATAGTAGGTTTTTTGATACAAACTTTAGACCCCGTTTTATCAACTTTGGGAGTGAAGTTTAGAAAATTCTTTTCAATTGTTTTTTTTATCACTCCTGAGCAAAATTCATTTGTTTATAAAACACAGGTAGTACAGGTGAACAGGGGCTTTTATATCATACTTTTCTACCGATCTACGAAAAGTTAAAAGTGTCAAGCTATACTATTTCGTTACTCTCATTTCTACGAATTTCCTTTAGAG
This sequence comes from Mythimna pallens, assembly GCA_961205895.1. Taxonomy (NCBI): domain Eukaryota; kingdom Metazoa; phylum Arthropoda; class Insecta; order Lepidoptera; family Noctuidae; genus Mythimna; species Mythimna pallens. The sequence continues at coordinate 8,629,760 of OY540824.1, forward strand.
GATTTTCATTTCAACCAGTATAATTAAAGTTATGTCCTTGATTAACTCTCTGCAAGCCATGTTGTGCTGGTTCTTCTGGCACACGTATCGTTTCCATGGCAACAAAAGGAAAAAGCGTTTGCATCCAATGCTGTTTGCGCAGTTTCTGCTCTGTTTATAGTGTGCTTAAGAACTATATTATTCAATTAAAAAAAAACTTAGTAAGTTTAAAAAGTTCTGCGCTTAAGTATTCATGTGTAATTGTATTGAAGGATTTCTTGCCTTCTTTCGATTCTTAGTTTAAATATTATTTATCAGCATTATTATCATCATTTCAGCTGAAAGTCGCCCACTATTGGACATAAACCTCCACCAAGCATCGCCACAACGAACGCTCCAATGCGTCTTGCATCCATCGGATTCCCACGATCCTCACCAGGTCATCGGTCCACCTTGTGGGAGGCCTTCCAACGCTACGTCTTCTGGTACGCGGCCGCCACTCCCGAACCTTTCGGCCCCAACGATCACCTGTTCTATGAGTAATGTGTCTGCCTTATTTTATTTAGGAAATTCAATAATAGTTTACAACAGGATAAATTACCTACGTATGTTTATTTTCAAACCTTATTTGTACGGTATCTTTATTTTTTCAACCTCTAATTTGGCTAGAAATAACTTTCGTTTTCTTGTAGATTAAGTAGTGTTCGTAACAAATAACTGTGTAAAACTAAAGTTCTGTCTAAGTTTGCTGGGCGTGTATTTCAGTATGTGGTCGCGAAACTTTGCACACGTGCGGCTGCAATATTACCAGTTAATGATTGAATTCTATTCATCGGTGACGTCACGATACATCATTGCTTATATAGTTCCATGATTGCTTCCATGTTATATTGTCCTAGTATACTGAAAGTAACTCCTAGCTAACCAGTATTTATTTAATTTTGTAACACTTTACATTATTACGTAGTAAAAATTAGTTTTAAGCGTCTAAACACACAATGCCGAAAAAACGCGACGGAAATTCCACGGCGTATTTTACGATCCGATGTATTCGGCTGATATAACACACAATTAAGAGATGTTTAATTATGTTCTTTTTTTATCGTGCTTATTAGTGATCGTAAGTTTTCTATTACTTTACCTGTTTCTACCCGTGAGAACCTGTAATTGGCTCAATGTCTCTTATACTATTGTTATTCTTTTGTTATAGCTGTTGGTTCTCCTATGACTAAATAAATAAATAAGTGCGGAACTTACGCGGCTGAAATTCAGATGAGTAACTTTGTGTATATCAAGGACTTTCTATACCCTACGGATAAACTGGATGGATCACAAAGCAATATTACAAACTCTAAAGTGTACTTTATCCCCATTGACTTTAAGTTCATACGTTTCATTGACAAGCAAAAGGGGAAAAATGTACAGAGCAAGACAACGACAAAGAGGTGGTGTGTCCCTTTCTTAAGAAAAGAAGAAGAAAGAGAGATAAGAAAAGCTTTTTCAAAATTCTCCCCCCAATGGGTTAAACCGGGGCTTTAAAGTTTTGTATGGAGAAACCTACTCGCGGGCTGAATCCGCTGCCTGAAGTCAGTGAATAACAGAAACAGTCACCCTCAAATGATGGTGGTTGGTAGGTTTAGTGGATCTTTGAAGTTTTTCTGAAAGAATATTATATTTTTCCAAGAAAAATTACAGTAATTTTTAGGGTAGTTAAAATAAACTGTTGCGGGAAGATAGATTATATAAGAAACGAGTTTCAGGTAATGATGTCTCAATAGTTTTAATAACTCGGTTGGACTGCTGGTTTGCTTTTTTTGGTATTTCATTTTCTCCAGTCACCAATAGGCCACAAACATATTATCGAACTAGTTTCTGTCAGTGAGTTTACCCGTGCGAAATGTACTATTCCAGGTTATGGCCTTTCCGTATGTTAAATTTGATGCAAAAGAACCCTTGCAAAAAAAAATTACTTTTGGAGATAAGAACCATCTTTTGTTGACTCACGCTAAGCTGCTTAGTCCAAATAAAATAAATAAATAAATAAATAAATAACCCTAATATTTCATTCCCTTAATAATAATACATTTCAATTTGCAATAAATTATAATTGATTATAGTTGATAATATATGAATTGTATTAATTAATTATTTATTATTTTATTGAAACATGCGCTTGTATTTTTAATTAAATAAAAATGTTACATGTAATTGACTTTGATTATCTGATATATGTATAGCATTCAATTAAAGGGAACCCCTGTGCGGGTAAAGGCCTCCTCCAGAGTAGACCATTTTTCTCTGTCTTGAGCTTCCCTCATTCAGCTCCCACCAGCGACAGCACGGATGTCATCCGCCCAAGTACGAGTAAATAATTGAACAATTTTATTTTAAAAAGTTATTTAAAGAGTTCACAACGCAGGTAATGTTGTTACTGTGACTGGTGATCGCTACTATGCTGAGCTTTCTTTTGGTCTTCATTTAATTAAACTGTTGCGTCTAGAAAACACATAGTTTTAAAAATAGGGCACCATAAACCGTGATACTTATTATCTAGCATCGCATTTTTACACAGACAACGCGCGCTTGGTACCACGTGGATGCGCAGAGTTTGTAAACAAGACATTGTTGTTTACTTCGTGTCCTCAGTACGCTCTTGCTCTCCAACGCAGGCACACGTTTGATCGTAACTACCATATTTTTCCTGTAAAGTCACTCTGGTACTAGGACAGCAGAAGTTTTCAGGAGGTTGAATGATCCCGTTGAAACTATAATGAAAATAAAAGTTTAAATATGCTGTACATAGTACCTTATAGTACTACGAGTATCCCGGCTTCTATAAAATTAATCGCAGAAAATATATCGTATACATACTGTGACCAGTTGAGCGTCATACCATTTTTTTTAATTGTTAGAAACTAGTGACTGACTACGTTCCCACCTGATGGTATGTAGTGATGCAATCGCTGAATGTTAGGCGCACTAGTTTATTAAGAGTCCATTCACTCTAGCCTTGAAGACACCTAAATTATTATCGGACGGAAAGACCGCAGCAGGCAAGCTGCTCCAGTCCCTCGATGTACGCGGTATAAACGATGAGGCGAAACGCTTGGTCCGGACCGTACAGCTTTCAACAACGTATGAGCGGATACTCGCTGTTCGTCGTAATATAAGAAAATTATTAAAAATAAATTTTGCATTATAAGACGAATGAAATGTAACCTCGATATATTTACACCCTAATTGTATTGGCGCCTAGAGGTGTAATAATAGATTAAAAGCTTAACCGCAACCCCTACAGACTGAACGGGCAAAAGTTTAAGATATAATACAATAAAATACTGGTAAGCCTTGATTAGGTTATTGAAGTTAATCAAAAGTAACAGCAGTTAGCTAAGATTTCTATTATGTGTTATATGTGGAACTAGCGTCTGCCCGCGGCGGCGCTCGCGTGAAAGTAGGTTTCTCCATACAAACTTTGGACCCCCATTTCACCCCCTTAGGGGGTGAATTTTGGAAAACCCTCTCTTAGTGCTCGCCTACGTCATAAAAGGAAACCTTGTGCAAAATTTCACGCTCCTAGTTCCAGCAGTTTCGTCTGTGCGTTGATATGTCAGTCAGTCAGTTTCAGTATAGGCTCTAACTCATTTTTTCTACATACAGTTCTGAAGTTAATCCTATATTTTTATAATTCAGAGAATTCTATCTATTATTGAAATAACCACAAAGTATGAGTGAATGACACAAATATAATAGTTCACTCACTCACTGTTCAAGCAAGAAAGTATACGAGTCCGAGCGTCACATCCCTTGGTTAAATAGCAAAAACCTGGAAAAGTAAAAGAAATCTGAGAATTATTGAAAATGGAAAAAAAGGAAGAGAATATAAAAAAAAAATACAACCCAATTGATAACCTCCTCCTTTTTTTTGAAGTCGGTTAAAAATACCGAGAGAAAGTACTGAAAGAAAAAATAAAGTATTAGAGTCGACCTAAACCATTAATTACCATTACCAGGAATCAACAATTTTGGGAATATACAGCATGTGTTTACTCTTATTACCGACTCTTTCAAGTTTATAAGCCCAAAAATGACCTAATTAGAAGAAGATCTAGTTTATTTTTGGCAGCACTCCCCTCGACTACTAGCAGGTTATTTACTATAACGATTTTTTGATAAGATGAGCATGAATATTATGGGAATTTAGCAATATCACAAAATGTAATTCTCGGTTCATACGCACTTTTGTTTCTGGCTAAAGTTATTTTTTGTAAGTTAAATTATGCTTGAAAACAGGTAGATTTATAAGTTAATATCTGACAAAATTGTTTATAAAATGGATGTTTAATAGATCAGTTTTGACGAACCTACAATGAAGCGACGAGACCCCTAACGTAATAATATTAAAGCAAAGAGATGTGTTTAGGGTTTTTCCCTTATTCCCTACACATATTTCGTTCATTTAGACACGGAGGGCACGGCGGAGCACACGGTAGAGCACACGGTGGAGGTGTACCTTAAATACCTATGCTTGGGCAGAGCAACACCGTGTCCTCGTGGGGGCGATCAGGGGCGGCGACTACTCACGCCGGGCATTTTTACAGGCCATGGTCCGGAGCGAGGAGGAGTGGCAGGTGGTCTCGTCCTTCTGAAGCAGTAATGCTAGCAAAGGAGGCGTCCGATCGCGTGAGGCTGATAGTACTAAAAAAAACAATAACCCTTTATTGATTGGAGAAAACTTAGCCGACAGGGAAACATTTTGATCGACTTTTTTAAGTTTATAAACTTGGTTACTTAGGTTAATTACTCCCCTCTTTGAGGCGTGGTTGGAAAGACCTCACGGCGTCCTCACCTTCCGCATGACGCAGGTTCTCACCGAACACGGGAAGTTCGGGAAGTTCCTGCACCGAATTCGTGCGGAAGCGACGCCCGGGTGTCGCCACTGTGTGGACCGCCCGGAGGACACGGTGGAGCACACGGTGGAGGTGTGCCCCGCTTGGGAAGAGCAACGCCGTGTCCTCGTGGGGGCGATCGGCGGCGGCGATCTCTCGCGCCGGGCTTTGGTACAGGCCATGGTCCGGAGCGAGGAGGAGTGGCAGGCGGTCGCCTCCTTCTGCGAAGCAGTGATGCTAGCAAAGGAGGCGGCCGATCGCGTGAGGCAACGGCAACGGTCCTCACGCCCCAACCGCCGCCGGGATTCCGATCCCGATTTCCGGCCACCGTAGGCGTGGGCTTGCGGACGGCGGGCAATGGGTGGCCCGCCGTCCGACCGTCCGGTAACCGTCCGGACCAAGCCCAAGACGTCGACGGCGCGTATTGTTCCACGCGCGCCTCAAGGAGATGTCAGCAATTGTAGGGGCCCAGCAGGGTCGAAGCCTACTGGGGCCATGGGTAGTGTGAAAACGAAACCCGGACCCTGGGACGAAGGCAACGAAGGAACAGGAGTGGGTTTTTAGTCAGTAAAAGTCTGACACTATCTCTCGCTCCGCCCAAGAGCGGGATTTGTCATAAGATGATTTTCCCACCTAAAAAAAAAAAAAAAAAAGCCCTTGTAATTAACCCTTGCCTTGGGTTAGTTTGGCTTATTTATAAGCCCAAAAATTACGTAATTAGTCGGTCTCTGCTCCACTACTTGGTTTATCGCGAGTTCATCCGGTAGATACCGTCTTCAAGCGGCCGAGAGCGGTCCTCTGGAAGACGGTATCCTATACAAGCCACTAATAACACACATACTATCTTGTTTCTACAAGTAAATAGAAACTAACAAACAGCAATTTTATACAAAAAAACCTCATATTTTACTAATAAAAGACGTATGTTTGCGGGGAAAGCGCGTGCTGAGGCGCGGGGGGCAGGGAAACCACCCGCGACAGACGCGCTCCTAACCACCCTCTGTTAGAATAGAAGTTAAGCGAAGAGATGAGACATAATGTCTGTTTTTTGTCGTTTATGCGTAAAGTCGGTCTATGCTCCACTACTTGGTTTATCGCGAGTTTATCCGGCAGATACCGTCCTCAAGGAGCCGAGAGCGGACCTCTGTAGGACGGTATCCAGTACAAACCACTAATAGTTATACAATATCCATAGAGCGAAACGCCGGCGTTCGCTTGGTGTTTAATGAATTAAATATTTTTACTCATTGAATTTGTGATGAGAAATAAATTTATTTATTATTATTTATTTATCTCAGGACCCTGAGGTTCTGGACCTTTGGAAGGCGTACGAGGAGCCGAAACCAACTCGCAGAGGCCCTTTCAGATGCTTTTAATGGAAATTGGTACGGACCGGTGATTATCCCTGTACGCACTTTGCTAGTGCATCCAATGACAACCCCTGGTTGGTGAGAAACTATTGTGACTATTTGTGACATATGGAAAACTAAGATATAAGGCTATGGTTTTTGGAGTCTAAAGTGGACTGGTTACCAGGAACTATGTTACGACTATGGCCCCTGCCTGAACAACGTTATTAATTTCCATGGATAAAAAGGCAGGAGGTGACTTGCACACTCAATAAATGGGCCCCCAAAAACAGTCGCCAGCACGAAGTGACATAGCAACAAGAGGGCAACATATCCTGAGGTGCTTGACAAGTGGAGAGGTATACCACGGTTATCAGGACAATCCCGGAAGTACGGTCAAGATCCCTACCAGCACCTTACTGGATTATACATCCTTCTCCCGAGCACGTTTGCTCTTGCGAATATCCACTCAAGTCAGCCAATAAAGGCTAGAGACAGGTGGGAGCTCTGTTTTTCGTCAGTGTTCACTACGGCCAGCCAATAAAGGCAAGTCGGATATGAAGAACAAGAATTCTCCCGGGAGATCGGGTCCATAGGGTCCCTAATGCCCAATGATTCGCCACAAAACTGCCCTCATAAACCCCCATTTATTATTATTATGTCATTTATTTTCTATATATACAAAAATAATAATTTTTTTTAAATATTTCTTAAAAGAATAATAAAAGACATTTAAAAATTTTAAAAATGGTTTATAATAGTAATATTATTACTATGCATATTATGACGTGTTAAAATGTCAGTCATGCGATCGAGAAAAAAGAGATGGAGCTGTAACTCAGCAAGGGAGGTTTCTGCCCAGCAGTGGGACAATAATGGCTAAGAAAATAAAAAGTTCAGTGAAAAATAATTATTACCTACGTCTTACATAAACTGTGACGAAGATTCCAGATACAAGGTGATCATCGGGACACCGACTGCGGTTCATCAGGGCTTCAAGATGCGCAGATAACTGAAAACATTCATAAATGTTTTGTAAGCTATAAACTTAAACTGAGAATAAAATTGAAGAAATAAAAACATTATACCTCCCCTAGCTAGCCTTAAAACAGTCGATACTGCTCAGTAGCTTATTTGAGTACCTACTTGACATTTTGTTTTTAGTTATTTGTATAAAAAAGTAACTTTATCCAAAACCACATTTAGAAATAAAGTAAATTAGAAACCTCTCCAATCTGGTGGAAGGGGAAACAAAAATAAACACACAATCTGAAATGTGATGTCATTACCATTAGGTTACGCAAGAAGAAAAGAGATAGATGTTCCCATCGCGCTATTCGTCCTCATAAATATTTGTTGTCAGTCATTTTAGTTGCAGTTTTAAAAAAAGAATGTATTTTTGGTATATTCAATTCAAAAGCCCTATAAATTATTAATATATTTATTATGTATATTCAAACCCGTCTTCTCTATTCATTCTAAAATATAAGTGCGGTAGATTGTGTAGCACGTCGTAATAAATAAACTTCATTTCCACATGGTGTTCACACACGTGGTTTTCTCCTCAATACGCTTGCGCCAACCAGTAAAGAAAGGATTTAAGTGCTTCTAATGTTTAGGTTATAAGTATAAGTAGATACTGAAAATATAGTCCATTTTTGAATTTGGTTATCAGCTTTCACTAAATAAATTAGTAATGAGTGAAGGTTTATAACAGTTTTTTTAAGTGTATTTACGCACAGCCAAAACTACTAGGAATAGGATCGTGTAATTTTCTACGATTATAATTTGGGTCTCTTCAAGGCTAGAGTGAATAGGCTCTCAATAAATTAGTGCGCCTCACCATCAAAGATTGCATTACTACTTACCATGAGGTGGGATTGCAGTCAAGCACTGGTTTAAATCAATTAAAAAAAAAAAAAATGCACAAGCCTTCTTTTTATGACGTAGGCGAGCACTAAGTAAGGATTTTTCGAAATTCAGTCCCTAAGGGTATGAAATGGGGGGCTAAAGTTTGTATGGAGAAACCTTTCACGCGGGAGAAGCCGCTGGCAGAAGCTAGTGCCAAATAATTAAATTCTTGTTCTAAAAGAAGTTTAGATTTTTTCTTTGATCTTGGTACGAGTACCTGAAAGTATATTTATGTTTTATTGGAGAGCTTTTTCGAAGTCTTCCAGATATATATATATATTTAATTGATATAAACTAGCGCTTGACTGCGATCCCACCTGACGATGGTGGGGCGCACTAATTTATTGAGAGCCTATTCACTCTAGCCTTGAAGACACCTAAATTATAATCGGACGGGAAAACCTTAGCAGGCAGATTATTGCAGTCCCTCGATGTACGCGGTATAAACGACGAGGCGAAACGCTTGGTTTTAACAACGTAAGGGTGGATACTCGCCGTTCGTTGGCTTGTTCGACGGTAGAAATGAGATGGTGGAATCAAGTCATGCAATTCTTGCGCACACTCTCCAAAATGCATCCTGTACAACACCGAAAGACTGGCCACCCTACGCCTGTGCTCAAGGCTTTGTAGATTGGACTTAACCAGATCTGGATCACCAATTAGCCTCTTTGCACGCCTTTCCACCGAGTCCAAAGCTGCCAGGTGGCATTTTGCAGCACCAGCCCATATGTGGCTGCAGTACTCCACACACGAACGGACCTGTGCTTTGTATAACATTAAAAGCTGTTCTGGTGTGAAGTACCGCCGGACCCTTTGCAAGTACGCCGAGTTTCCTAGCAGCTATCTTAGCTTTGGACTCAATGAACCGCCCAAAGTTAAGGTCTGAGGAAATTTCTCCAAGAGCTGAAGGCGGTCGGCGTACTCCAGGGATACATTCCGAAAAGCAGGAGCCAAGGTGAACACGCTCCTTTTAGCTGTGAACCGACACGCTTGTGTTTTGGCGGCGTTGAATCCCACCAGATTCGCATCACCCCACCTGGAGACTGCCTGAAGTGAGACATATATATACTTACATACATATATAATTGTATATATGTATGAGTGAGTTTTATATACATATTTAATTTTATAATTTGAAACAAATGTAACTAAATACTTTTAAACACCGCGACACCACGTTACTACGTGTGGTCAGTGGCCTTGGGGTTCGATTCACACCGGGGACGCGGACGGCGAGCACAGAGTGGCTCGGTAACCGTCCAGACCGGGCCCAAGTCGTCGATGGCGCATACTATTCCACGCGCGCCTCAAGGAGATGTCAGCAACCGTAGGGGCCCAGCAGAGTCGAAGCCTACTGGGACCAAGGGTGATGCGAAAGAGATCCCCGGGGCCCTGGAAAAAAATGGCAAAGAAAGAACAGGAGTGGGTTTTTAGTCAGTAAAAGTCTGACACTATCTCCCGCCCCGCCCAAGAGCGGGGGATGTCATTAGATTATTTTAACACCCGAAAAAAAACCCGGGACAAATGTTTTTGTGATGAGCATCGTGCTTATCAAGTATTAGCTCTTCAAAATTGTTTCTGTCATATTTTTGAAATAATCCACAAACTGACGAGGTCATGTCCTCTCCATGACCCGATCATTTTAAAAGACAGACTGGCTCTTCAATCTAAAATATAATGAAGCAATGACACTTAACTGACAATATCTATACATACATCGGACATCAAGTAATTGACTCACATAAAAAGTACTATTGAATGCGAATTAAATAAAACAATCAAGCAAATAGTCTGTGAATGTACTTTGACGAATTGCTTTTGTTTATTTCTTGAATGTTCTAAAAGGAGTATTAATTACTGGTACCATTTATCACGTCTTTGGCATTAGGTAAGCTAGCAAATATTCGTTCAAATGTCACCTATCTGAACGTTATTTATTAAAATGGTCTTGTTATATTGTCTGTGTTTGACTGAAGACACTTCGCATGCTTAATCATAAAGAAGCCTAACTGAAACAGAACGTATTTGAATCTTAAAATATATATGTTTCAATTATAAGATTTTTAAATATAAAACCATAAAAATCTGGAATGTGTTTCCCCTTGACTTCAAAAAAGCTGAAAGTAAATTTTCCTTCAAGCGTAAAATTCGGAGCTACTACTTGAAGTACTCTCAACTTTAGTTTGGTCTTCGTCGGAATTATTATTAAGTTCTCTTAACGGTTTGATATTTTTCATAGTATTTAAAAGTTTATAATTTTAGCATATTATATGTATATAAAATACATAATATATGTATTTTATTTTTATAAATGACTTTTTTTTTCTGTTTGAAGTATCTGTTATTTATTTATTGTACAAACCTACCACAGTATTGTCTTTTTTAACCTAAAGGTTGACTGGTAGAGAATGCCTTGTTGCATTAAGTCCGCCTATGTACCACTACTTAAAGCTGCAAGCAAGCAAGCTTAAATAAATAAATAAATATTTTTTATGCTATGCGACAAGTCATTGTCTTCTTTATCATTGTCTGTTCATTACATTACGCAACGATCTAAGTACTTTGGAGTTGATGATGTTGTCTTACTTGATGAACCAACTCACTCGACACTTGCATTATTTTATTTGCAGTGTGCAAATTACCATGCATGAACATTTTAATACAAGTTAGATATATACTAGATAGTACTAGTATATAAACAGCGAACATCCATAATTTGCATTGTGCTTATATTAGGTCTTTACCTATGAAATTGGAGATTTGTATGATAATTTTAAAATATAAAAATTTTGGTAATTTTTTTATTTCAGCTAATCAAAGTACTGGCCCAAATTATCTATACAATTTTGCCATTTTGATGGCAGTTTGTTTATCCCTTTACTGTAGAAGTCTGCCGGACGGGAGGCGATGAAGTCAGCGAAAGCGTTTTGTACTGCATCACGTGTGTTGAATATTTTCCCACTTAAAAAATTGTCTAAATTTTGAAAAAAGTAGAAATCTGTTGGGGCAAGGTCCGGTGAGTACGGTGGGTGACGGAGAGCTTCCAGCTGTAACCAAAATTTCCAGATTTAAAACGATTGAACCAATAATGGACTGTGTTTATGCAAGCAGTGTTATGCCCGTACACGTCGTTAATGTTTCGTGTTATTTGCGCAGCGGTATTTCCACGTAGGAACTCATATTCGAAAATTGTACGAATTTTCAGTTTATCCATAGCGCAATAACTACCACAATGTCACAAAAACAAAAAGCTATCTAAAAAAAAATGACTGAAATTGAAATTAAATTAACACGTCTTTCGAATAAAATTTATTTGAATTTCGAATTGCGCGCCAATCCACAGATAATTAATCCTGAAAATGCTGGTTATAGAATCTCCAATTACATAGGTAAAGACCTATTAAATTGCATAGTAAGCAATTCTTGAAAAAGTGGTGGGTATTGCGCCAAAACGTGTGCGGTGCCAACGAAATTTGATGTATTCATTACTTCTAAATTGTTTTTTTTTTCGTTTACAATCACAGAAAACGGCCACCGTAGGCGTGGAATTGCGGTTGACGAACAATAGATAGCTCGCCGTCCATTTGTCCTATAAGTTGACGGAGTCGTAAGTTGACGGAGTCGTAAATTGACGGAGCGTAGTGTTTGAGCGTCACGCACGCCTCAAAAAGATGTCAGCAAACTGTAGGGCCCAGCAATGCCTATAGCTGCTAGAGCCATGGGAAGAGTATGAAAGGGATTATTGTGGTTTTCGAATGCAAGACAACTGTATATAGGCATGGTTCTAGTCAGTATAAGTCTGACACGCCCACCTTAGAGCGGGAGAAATCATTAGATTATATCCCGCTATAAAAAACAAACTGAGAAGGTATGCGTCACTTCCGCGCAAAACGGTCGAACGCTCAGCACAAAGCAAGCTGCGGCCTCACGCATTATGCGATGAGCTCAGCGCGCTAGTGTTCAGCGTGTGCCGGTGGCGGTGTCGACATATAGACGCCCGAACGGTGCAGTGTACAAAAAGATTTGGATAGAAAAAGGAAATAAAAACACGTATGAATTATAAATTAAAAAGAAAATAAAATAAATTAAATAAAAAAAACGTGATATATACCTAAGTTAATATATTATATACGTTTGAATGATATCGACAAAGAATAGGATTTTTTTTCCAAAAAACAAGCTTACCTAATTAATTCAAATCTACTGTTCAAGTGGGACTGATATGTGTTGAATATATTTCACTCTATAGTCCAGTTTTAAAGTAGCGGTTACACAACGCTTTTAATCACATAACGAAATGTCGAGTTTTGTATTTCTCCAATCAATTACGGTTTTGGCGATACTGGGCAGATATAAAAAAGTATTCCCTCTGTTATCGAATGTGTTACAACATAAGTAGCCTGTTCGTTGAATAGTATGAGTTACTTCAAACAATAACGTCGTATTATAAAGCTAGCATTCTTAAAAACTGGATAAATAGCAACTAAACCTGATTCAATGATGGTACTGTGACATTTACGAAGCGTCGCAGTGCGCATGATCGAAATGTACTCTCAGAAATCAGTCGAATCAGTCGTCAGACGTTCGCTGTCTATAGCTCCGACCGGTCAGCTATAGACAACGATCAACGCCTAATCTCTTTGTCTGCTACCTAATGGTAGACCATAATACGGTCTACTTGGCTTGTCCCCATGCTGGATGAATGAAGCGTATATTAGAATGGATTTGGGCATTTTTTATTTATTTATAATTTTTATTAAAGATTCTCGTTTCACGACCTGACGGTTAGCGATGATGATGTCCACGATGGAGCTCTCTAGCATACAAGTAACGTATTCAGTCTTGACTTAAATACCCCTGAGTTGTAGCTATCAAGAAACAGAAACTCTAACAGGGAATTTCACTTTTATTTTATTTCTAGCTAGGCTCAGTTTGCGTGCTAAGTGTTATAATAGGAATAACAAAAGCGATGGAAGGCCAATTAAAAGTCCTCATCGGTAGCACAAGAATTGTATAGAAGAGAGTTCTTGAAACTGACTACTGACCTTTAGCAAAATAAAAAATATATACTAAAAGCACGTTCGATGAATCCTGAAGATGGAGAAAGAGATACAATAGAGCGGCTATTAGACTACCACTTTAGAGACTTTTGAATTACTTTATAATAAAAAAAAAACTAATGTTATTTATTTAATTGCATTGAAAACTAATAGGCTTTTTATTGATGAAAGACGTATATGTTATATTTACAATTTGCACGCTTTGCGGGGTAAGCGCGAGCTGAAGTGCGGGGGGCAGTGAAACTAGTCGCGATCAACCTCCCACCCACCCATAGCAATTATTAGTAATCCTATACCTATTGCGACATAAAAATGTTATGGTCTTAGTATCTCTCGCTAGTTATATTTTAAAAATAATTTTTCATTTAAATATTGGACTCAGAAATGAACACTGTTCCTATCATACTAATAATGTGATGAACTCAGAAATGTCAAGACCTTTGCGTTCATCTCTGTTTCTTGCTTGTCATGAAAATATGTTATGGTCGTAGTATCTTTCACTACAGTTATATTTAAAAAGTATATTAAAATTAACACTGTTATTAAAATACTAAATACTAATAAAGACGTATGTTTGCGGGGAAAGCGCATGCTGAGACGCGGGGGGCAGTGAAACCGCCCCCGATAGACGCGCTCAAGACATAATGTCTGTACTTTGTCTTTTACTAGATGTGAAAAGGTGAAGAAGTTATTGTTTATCCTATTTTTTAAATTTCTGGTTTTCTGTCTTCCTATACAGGAATGTCCTTGGGGATCTTTGAATACCTGGAAGAAGTTACTTACTATATACAGTGATCTTTTGTTTGGTCGTTGTTGTAATAATAACAAAAGGTATTTTTACAAAAATACGTATCGTGAATTTTCGATATAATCGATTCATATATACGTTTTGTTACATGCTTCATAGATCTTGTAAATTTTCAAAGTTGAATAGATATTAGAGACGCGTGGAGAGCAGTGAAACGCTTGGTCTTCTAACCCCACCGCCTTGTATAAAAATCATTGGTACCTGCAAAACTATGATGAGTTATAATTTATTATGTACTTCGCACGGGTTCAATGGTGATACTAAATATACAACAGAATGTCTTTATCTACAAAGTTCACAGCTTTATTAAATGCACAATGTATTTAAGGAGCTTAATAGGATAAGAATTGATGCTGTATTGCTTAGAATCGTTTCGTAAATAAGCCATTATTCTCTGTTGGACATAGGCCTCCCCCAAGCGTCGCCACAACGACCGATCCTGTGCGTCTCGGATCCACGACATTCCTGCGATTCTTACCAGGTTTTCAGTTCACCTTGTGGGATGCCTTCCAACGCTGTGTTTTCTGGTGCACGGTCGCCACTCTAGAACCTTTCGGCCCTATCGACCATCCGTTCTACGAGCAATGTCCCCTGCCCACTGCCACTTTAGAGACTTTTAAATTACTTTGTAATAAAAAAACTAATGTTATTTATTTAATTGCAATGACAACTAATGCAACCCGTATTGGTGCCTGCAAAACTATGATGAGATATAATTTATTATGTACTATCGACCCACCCCGGCTTCGCACGGGTTCAATGGTAATACTAAATATATTACAGAATGTCTTTATATACAACGTTCACAGCTTTACTAAATGCACGATGTATTTAAGGTGCTTAATTGGATAAGGATTAATGCTGTATTGCTTAGAAACGCTTCGTAAATAAGCTATTATTCTCGTAAAAAGTAAAGGATAAAAAATGGTTGTTGTAGGAATTATCCCTAATCCCAAATACCATTGCGAACATTTTTGTAGACCTTTTTAGGTTGTACAATACTGTAGTACATTATTTTGATCTATCTCGTACGGTTCAGCCAGCGTTTGCAACGTAAACGCAAAAAAATGTGTTTATTTACGACATCACATTAGAAACTGAAATTATCAGTGTTCTTTTGTAGAGAAAAAATAACCGGCGTCACTAAAAAAAAAACACTAAAATTATCAAAGTAACTATAATTTCGGAAGTCGATGTTAAATAAGAAACAAACAATACCGAGAAACACCGACTTCCGAATTTAAAGTTGTTTTTTTTAAAGGAATCAGAAAAAATATAATGGTTTTGTTTCGACAATGTGTGGGAAAATCATCTAATGACAAATCCTGCTCTTGGGCGGAGCGGGTGATAGTGTCAGAATTTTACTGACTAAAAACCCACTCCTGTTGTTTCTCTTTTTCTCCTCGTTCTTTGCGTCCTTCGTCCCAGGGCCCCGGGTTTCGCTTTCACACTACCCGTGGCCCCAGTAGGCTTCGACCCTGCTGAGCCCCTACGATTTGCTGACATCTCCCTGAGGCGCGCGTGGAACAATACGCGCCAATGACGACTTGGGCTCGTTCCGGGCGGTTACCGGACGGTCGGACAGCGAACTACCCATTGTTCGCCGTCTGCGAGCCCGCGCCTACGGTGGAAAGTAACAAAGGTAATGTAATGTAAAACACTAATAATCTAAAATGTGACGTTGAATCATTCCTCAGCTTCACTGTTTAATAATGTGCATTGCAAAAAATCATTCCTTTGTACGTATTTTAAAATACGCACGCTCCACGTGAATAAAATTAGTATATAGTAGTAGGGGCAGCTACTGATAATTGGAACACGCGGGGAAAACGCACAGGGGTCAGTGAAATCCGTCCCGGACCTTAAACTGCCTTATGTGAAAATGAAACGAATTGTAGCTCACACAAGACATCGTGGCTTGAATACTTTACAAACTTGAATGATCTTTCGTTTCCGTTCGTTCAAAATCATGTCTTGTTTCTTTAAAATGCGTGATAGGCTTTTTTACAGTAAGAATTTGAGGTCCGCTAAAGTATATATACTATACCTTATCATGGTTTTATTTGAACTTCAAATGATACTATATAATATAATATGTGTTAAAAGAGACGACATAAGAATAATAGTTTAGTAAATTAGGGCCTATAGATAAAGTGAAATATAATAATAGCGCATAGGATAGGATTTTCATCCCGGGAGTTTTTTTTTTTCAGTTGGGAAAATCATCTAATGACAACCCCGCTCTTGGGCGGAGCGGGAGATAGTGTCAGACATTTACTGATTAAAAACCCACTCCTGTTCCTTCTTTGCCATTTTTCCAGGGCCCCGGTCACTTTCGCATCACACATGGTCCCAGTAGGCCTCGACCCTGCTGGGCCCCTACGGTTGCTGACATCTCCTTGAGGCGCACGTGGAACACTACACGCCGTCGACGACTTGGGCTCGGTAGGGACGGTTACCGGACGATCGGATGGCGAGCCACCCATCGTTCGCCGTCCGCAAGCCCGCGCCTACGGTGGCCGGAAATCGGGATCGGAATCCCGGCGGCGGTTGGGGCGTGAAGACCGTTGCCGTTGCCTCACGCGATTGGCCGCCTCCTTTGCTAGCATTACTGCTTCGCAGAAGGAGGCAACCGCCTGCCATTCCTCCTCGCTCCGGACCATGGCCTGTACCAAGGCCCGGCGCGAGAGATCGCTGCCGCCGATCGCCCCCACGAGCACACGGCGGTGCTCTGCCCAAGCGGGGCACACCTCTACCGTATGCTCCACCGGGTCCTCCGGGCGGTCCACACAATGGTGGCACCTGGTCGTCTCTTCTGCACGGATCCGGTGCAGGAACTTTCCGAACTTACCATGCCCGGTGAGGACCTGCGCCATGCGGTAGGTAAGGACGCCGTGAGGTCTTTCCAGCCACTCCTCAAAGAGGGGACTTATCGCCATAATTAAGGCGTGCCCAGCACTGGGTTGTGACAGTCGCCGTCGCCATTCCACCATGAGATCCCGCTAGAAGTCTTTCCGCCATGCCGCTACTTGGCGCGGCAGCGGAGTGTCGCCCCGGCGTTGCATCTCCATGCGCAGATCATGCATGCGTGCACGGTCTTTTGCCTGCAAATCCCACGGTGGTAGGCCTGCAAGGAGGCTCGCTGCTTCGCGGGAAATCGTGCGGTATCCCCGCACCATCCGGATGGCCATGACCCTCTGGCTTGCGTTCAGCTTGGCCGCCGGTCGCTTTTGAAGCGACGGCGCCCATACCAGCGCCCCATAAAAGGCCATGGACCGCATAGGATAGGACTTTTCATCCCGGGAGTATGTTTCTTCCTTTTTCCTTTCGCTGGCAGCAGGCAGTAACACAATAATAGTACCTAGACTCTATTCGCGATAGAAACATAATAATAGTACCTACCTATAAGCACTTTATTTGCGATGGTAACAAAATAAATAGTACCCATATTCTATTTACGATAGCATTAGACCGAAGTTAAAAAAGGTTATTTTAGGGTACAAAACTTTAAAATTGTTTGAAATAAAGTTATATTTTTTTTTTTTAATAATTCATTTAATTTGCCTATCGAATGGATTATAGGTCCTTATAAAAAACCCAATAGCAAATTTTGCTCTACACATGGATCGAATCCAGGATGTTTAACAGTCACAGTTACACGCACAGCTATAATTTACCTAGCTATA
This sequence comes from Mythimna pallens, assembly GCA_961205895.1. NCBI lineage: Eukaryota > Metazoa > Arthropoda > Insecta > Lepidoptera > Noctuidae > Mythimna > Mythimna pallens. Next base: position 8,647,442 of record OY540824.1, read on the forward strand.
GTTTACCCCCGCAACCGTTACGAAGTCATCGGTCCACCTTGTAGGAGGCCTTCTAACGCTACGTATTCCGATACGTGGTTGCCATTCCAGAACCTGTCGGCCCCAACGACCACCCGTTCTGCGAGCAATGTCCCCTGCCCATTGCCACGTAAGTTTGTCGATTCTTCGTGCTATGTCGGCGACCTTGGTTCCGATGGATGCGAGACGCACAGGACCGTTCATTGTGGCGACACTTGGGGGAGGCCTATGTCCAGCAGTGGACGTCTTTCGGCTGAAATGATGATGATGATAGTTTACCCCAACTTTAATGAGCATAAGGCTTTACTGTTTGTGCAACAGTGGATAACAAAACGATTACTCTGCCTATCTACTATGAAATTAAGTTAATTTATATATAATAATTTTTTCTGACTAGTCCTGCACTTATTAATTAATCATATAAATTCTAATATTATAATGTATCATTTTAATTCTAATTTTTAATTGTTATTTTATAAGTTAACATTTTATTTATCTTTAATTTATTGCCTTTTTATGTTACTCTATTGTTTAATTTAAAATTTTAATTCAAATCGTATTTTGACTCAAATTTTTCATATGTATTTTTTCACCTAGTTATATGTGCATGCTGTGGTCTCCTGTAACTGAAGGAGCACACGCTAAAGGACCCCTCGTATTATTTGTAATTTATAATATGTTACCTGTGTAACCTTTGTTGGAGATCCTAAATAAATAAATAAATAAATAAATTCTGTTCGTATAGGACAGTACCTACAATAATTGAGCTCTAAGCAAACAAAAATACAGCAAAATTAGACCTGTGTTGTTTACATGGTGGCCTTAAAGGATCTGGGAAAGAATGAGCAAATATAAAAGAATTAAATGTTTCATTGCTTAGTAAAGATGTAAAGGAGATAGAAAACCTTTATTTAACTCAGAAAATGTCTTAGGGCGGGTTTCCGAATTGAGTTTTTGAGTTAAAAATGTCTCAAAGACTCAAACCATACTTAAATGTCAAGTTTTGACAGGTTTTCAGTGTGAAGTTGAGTTTGAGTAATACTCAATTTCAAATGCTATAAATCGGAAATCGGGGGTTAGAGTTGAAGTACAATCATAATCATAATCATTTATTTTCACAAACATGAGTACAATACATACATTACAAAGTAAATTGCCAGTATGCAAGAGATGTTTAACACAAAATAAATTGTCATGTTTGCCCTGGACAATGGCATGCAAATATTTCCAAAACAATACAAATAATAAAATGTGCAGTAATGGGACATAGGCGGATTTAATGCAACAATTCTCTACCTACAATGTGTTTGAATGGGGACCCATGGGGACGCCCCTACAAGGTGGTGCGGGACAAACTCCACCCCTGGGCTCCCCCGCTGACGCAGAGTCTCCGGCCACAGCTTGTGGAGGGTGTGGTGAGCACTCTGTTTCCTGAGCGAGGGGAACACTCTCCCCCGCCCATGGCTCCGCCACCAGCGGTGTCCGACGCGGACCACGATGGCGACGACGACGCAATGCTCCAGAGGTGACCGAGGTAGAGATGAGAGTGGCGGTACGAAGGCTGAGTGCTAAAAATACCGCCCCAGGACCCGACGGCTTGCCTGGGAAGGCCTGGGTCCTGGCCATGGAGGCTCTCGGGCCTCGACTAAGAGGGCTCTTCAGCGCATGCATGGAGAGGGGCCAGTTCCCACTTCGCTGGAAGACGGGGAAACTGGTCCTCATCGCGAAGCCGGGGCGCCCTGCGGACTCTCCGTCCGCGTACCGGCCCATTGTGCTGCTCGACGAGGTGGGCAAGCTCTTTGAAAGAGTAATTGCAGACCGCCTCGTCGCGCACCTAACACGGGTGGGGCCGGACCTGGCGGACGGCCAGTTCGGCTTTCGCAGGAGGCGGTCCACGGTGGACGCCATCATGCGCGTGCGAGCTCTCACGACGGGGGATGCAGTGGCCCAGGGCAGGTGTGTCGTGGCGGTGTCTCTGGACATCGCCAACGCCTTCAACTCCCTGCCTTGGAGCAGCATTAGGAGGGCACTCCGGTATCACCGGACGCCCGACTACCTCTGTCGTGTGGTCGAGGCGTACCTGTCAGACAGGTACATTATCTACCCTGGTCACCAGGGAGAGTGGGAACGTCGAGAGATGTCGTGCGGTGTTCCGCAGGGATCGGTACTAGGGCCGCCCTTGTGGAACATCGGATACGACTACGTGCTGCGCGGCGACCTCCCTGACGGGATCAGCGTGGTCTGCTACGCAGATGACACGCTGGTCCTGGCGCGGGGAGAGTCGTACCAGGCGGCGGTCGAACTAGCGACACGCGGGGTTGCGACAGTCGTGGACAGGATCCAGGAGTTGGGACTCGAGGTGGCATTGTACAAGTCCGAGGCCATGTGCTTTCACGGACCTCGGAACGCGCCACCACCGGGTTCCCAACTAACGGTAGGAGGAGTCAACATCGGCGCAGGTCGACGATGAAGTACCTGGGACTCGTTCTCGACAGCCGATGGGATTTCGAGGAGCACTTCCGACGTCTGGCTCCCAAACTAAATCGGACTGGGGCTGCCCTCGGGCGGCTCCTGCCCAACCTGGGGGGTCCAGACGCCTCCTGCCGAAGGCTCTACGCGGGAATCATTCGGTCCATGGCCCTTTATGGCGCACCGGTATGGGCGCCGGCGCTGCGGAAGCAGCCGGCGGCCCGGCTGAACGCATGCCAGAGGGTCATGGCCATACGGATGGTGCGAGGATACCGGACGATTTCCCGCGAAGCGGCGAGCCTCCTTGCCTGCCAGCCACCATGGGATCTGGAAGCAACAGTCCTTGCTCTCATGCACGATCTCCGCATGGAGATGCAATGCCGGGGCGAAACTCCGCTGCCGCGGCAAGTCGCAGCATGGCGGACGGAGTTCCGGCGGGTTCTCATGGAAAAATAGCAACAGCGACTGTCGCGACCCAGTGCTGGGCACGCCACAATTATGGCGATAAGTCCCCTCTTTGAGGCGTGGTTGGAAAGACCTCACGGCGTCCTAACCTTCCGCATGACGCAGGTTCTCACCGAACACGGGAAGTTCGGGAAGTTCCTGCACCGAATTCGTGCGGAAGCGACGCCCGGGTGTCGCCACTGTGTGGACCGCCCGGAGGACACGGTGGAGCACACGGTGGAGGTGTGTCCCGCTTAGGAAGAGCAACGCCGTGTCCTAGTGGGGGCGATCGGTGGCGGTGATCTCTCGCGCCGGGCCTTGGTACAGGCCATGGTCCGGAGCGAGGAGGAGTGGCAGGCGCTCGCCTCCTTCTGCGAAGCAGTAATGCTAGCAAAGGAGGCGGCCGATCGCGTGAGGCAACGGCAACGGTCCTTACGCCCCAACCGCCGCCGGGATTCCGATCCCGATTTCCGGCCACCGTAGGCGCAGGCTTGCGGACGGCGAGCAATGGGTGGCTTGCCGTCCGACCGTTCGGTAACTGTCCGGACCGAGCCCAAGTCGTCGACGGCGCGTATTGTTCCACGCGCGCCTCAGGGTGACGTCAGCAAATCGTAGGGGCCCAGCAGGGTCGAAGCCTACTGGGGCCATAGGTAGTGTGAAAACGAAACCCGGGGCCCTGGGAAGAAGGCAACGAAGGAACAGGAGTGGGTTTTTAGTCAGTAAAAGTCTGACACTATCTCTCGCTCCGCCCAAGAGCGGGATTTGTCATTAGATGATTTTCCCACCTAAAAAAAAAAAAAACCTACAATGTGTTCATATAATAATAATAATAAAATAATAACAATAATTTATTAATAAATAATAATAATAATTTATTTAAGTACTTTTACAAAGAAATACATAAAACAAACTTACGAATACTTAGTAGTACTAATTTCTAAAAAGATTAGCTTAATTACCTAATTATATAAAAACAATAAATACTACTAGATATGTCAATTAGTTAATTTCTCCTATTTCTCTAACAAAACAGGCGACCTGCCGCAAGGTACATCAAATCGAGACTGGCTATAATGATGAATAATATAGGTATTAGCATCCACGTGGGCAGATCAGCAATGCGCTTGCGTGAAAATACGAACTTATATTTATAGTTTCAAACTATTACTGATAGAAGAAGGAGGAGGAGGAGCCCATTATGATAGAAGAAGTTTGATCGAAAACTTCGAAAAACTATGTTTAAATAAACTGTTTTTTTTTAGGTGGGAAAATAATCTAATAACAAATCCCGCCCTTGGAGCGAGAGATAGTGTTAGACATTTACTGAATAAAAATCCACAACTGTTTCTTCTTTGCCTTCATCCCAGGGCCCCGGGTTTCGCTTTCACACTACCCGTGGCCCCAGTAAGCTTCAACCCTGCTGGGCCCTTACGATTTACTAACATCTCCCTGAGGTGCGCGTGGGACAGTACGCGCCGTCGACGACTTGGGCTTGGTCCGGACGGTTACCGGACAGTCGGACGGCGTGCCACCCATTACTCGCCGTCCGCAAGTCCGCGCCTACGGTGGCTGAAAATCGGGATTGGAACCCCGGCGGCGGTTGGGGCAGTTGGCGAACTTATAGTTACAAACCATTACTACGAACCCATACGATAAAAATAACTTTTTACAAAACAAAAATACAACCGACTACAATGTAAAAAAAAACACTACAAAATAAGTTTTATTTCGGAAGTCGGTGTTTCTATATTAGTTTTGTCTCTTCGTTATTTAACTCCAAGTTCCGAAATTAAAGTTATTTTGTACTTTTCAATGTTTTTTTTACATTGAAGTCGGTTGTATTTTTTTTTTTTTGTAAAAAGTTATTTTTTCTCGGGAATAGTAGGTATGTTTTTTTTCTCCAAAGCATAAAACCGAAAAAGTAGTCAATGCTTTCATACGACGTGGAATCCAGCAAATTACTTCTTACAACTAGTAAGTTGTTGTATTGTGGAATTGAACACACCTAAAGTTTTAAATATGTGAGATATCATCGAAATTTTCTATTTGTTTGAAAGGCCTTTTAATACTAATATATTCTATCTGTCATTATTAGAGTTTCAAAACTATCCTCAAAATACAGTTTAATGTTGATGAACTTACGAGTGTTAAATTTTTTATGATAATATTCTCGTGGACGAAGAACTCTGACAAAATAAAAACTTCAATAAAAAGGACGATAGAATTGCAATAAGAATCTTCTATATCCTAGTACTCGGTGTTTCTGGCGCGAATATTTGGAAGTTTCAAAACCACATTTCTTAAAGCCTCTTAGTGTTACATGAATGCCTAGTACTTTAAATAAAATCTTTGCAGTCGCGCGGACGATAGAATTGTAATAAGAATCTTCAATATCCTAGTACTCGGTGTTTATGGCGCGTATACTTGAACGTTTCAAAACCACATTTCTTAAAGCCTCTTAGTGTTACATGAATGCCTAGTACTTTAAATAAAATCTTCGCAATCGCACGGGCGATAGAATTGTAATAAGAATCTTCAATATCCTAGTACTCGGTGTTTATGGCGCGAATACTTGGAAGTTTCAAAACCAAATTTCTTAAAGCCTCTTAGTATTACATGAATGCCTGGTACTTCAAATCTACTCAGTTGCACTGACGATAGAATTGTAATAAGAATCTTCAATAGACTAGTCGGAGACTACTCGGTGTTTAAGGCGCGAATATTTGGAAGTTTCAAAACCACTTTTCTTAGAGCCGAATTATTAAACTCGCCTTTGTATTCATGATAATAAAGTTGTAAATCGAATCCATATTTTAGCGTATTCATTTTTCAATGCGTGGTGTGAGAGACCGATTGAGTAATCGGTGTCTCACAAGATAAAATGAAGTATGTGTGCTTTTTGCCGATTTCTAAGAATTTTTGACAGAATATATCTGTCAAAAATTCTTAGAAATAAATACGAATTAAATTCGTTACGAAATATTTAACCGATTTCTGTTGACAGTTTATTGAAACATCATTCCATTATGGCTATATTTGTAAACGTTTTCATGAAGAAACACTGAAATGGCGCATTTCAGGGGCTGTTTGTGATGTCGTTTCCAAATATCTTAATAGACTTGACTGATCTGTTGGTTGAGATAACATAAAAGTTGGGCGTAATTAAACACTGAATGGTTTAGAATAGTGTTCGTTGAAGATACACATTCCCTCTTACCGTAATTCTGAACTTAACCATTGAAAGACAAAAAATATATTCAGTTATACAGAGGTGTATCGTTACACACAGATTTTATTGGTTATGTTTATGTCCCATATAAGCGACGACAAACTTATTGCTAGTAATATTTAAAAATCCATTGACACCTTCCCTAAGCTGGAGACCAAGCACGGGAAAGAAGTAGTAATAGTAGCCAAAACACTTTAAAAAAAACGTTGGTGCACTAGGAATTATCTACTCCTATATTTGTTTGCTGGTGGAAAAATCATCCAATGCCATCCCCCGCTCTTGGGCGGAGCGAAAGATAGTATCAGATTTTTAGTGCATAAAAAGCCCATTGCTGTTCTTTCGCTGTCTTTCTTACAAGGGCCGAGTCTTCCACACCCTTGGCCCCAGTAGGCTTCGACGCTGCTGGGCCCCCCCATCCTACGGTTGCTGACATCTCCTTGAAGTGTTTTTGAAAACTGAAAATGCAGCGTTAAGTTCAGAATATTTCAAAATTTTAATTAACTTACCACTGATACAAAATTACAATACATTTTTCCGACAAGAAAGATCGAATAAATATAAACGCTATTAGCCTCTACGGCGTAACATATTGCTACGGTGGGTACACGCTCGTAGCCAATCGCAATATGTATTATAATCAGTAAGTTTAATAGAAATACAATATATACCGTACCGTTTTAGCCTAGTGCACGAATCGCTATGGAGATGCAACTCCAGGGTGAAACTTCGCGGTATGCTAGGCTGAGTTCTAGTGGAATGTCATAGTGATATGGCGACAGTAACCGTCGCAACATCTATCAACAATCATCTGAGGCTTTATAAATGCAAGCACCCATTGCATTGAGAGTGCAGAATTGAGAGTTGTCTGGGTGAAGCTAGAGCGCTCATAGAAAAATTTATCTGCATCAAGGAGGGTTCCCCTCCTCCCGTCCCATAGTCACAGGTTCAGGTAAGGTTAATTAAATAATAAGTGCAAAGTAACTTAAATTTCGGAAGTCGGTGTTAAATAACGAAGAGGCCAAACGATTATAGAAACATCGACTTCCGAAATTAAAGTGTTTTTGTTTACTTTGAAGTCGGATATATTTTTTTTTTTGGAAAAGTTTTTTATTTTAAATTTATTACCACTACAGTTATAAACGAATAAGACATGACTCAATTGACATAAAATGGCATAAAATATTTACTACAAATTAACTCTAATGAATTATGGACCCCTAGTACCGAATGTAGTATTTTTCCTTGCGTAGTATTTTCTCAGAAAATGTTACACAATTTGTAAGAAAACGCCGTAAAAAATTTGTTTGACCCAGTTGTATTTTTTACACTGATAATTTTGACACATCGAAAACAAACTAAGCGCCTCGGAAAATGCGTAGAACTTTAGATTTTAAACTAATCTGCGTAAAGACGAGTATTGTGTAATTTACGCCACTTTAATATAAATTTAGCTCCAAAATTATATATATTAGATACGCATTTAGAACTCCAATGCTTTATAGAGTCCTGGTAGTTGTTATAGTATTTTATCTGTTCATAGTATTTCTCACGCAAGCGCAATACGTGGTGGCATTCCCTCACGTGGATGGAATACCACGTGGTGAGTCATGAAAATGATACATGGCGAGGAAAATCTGACTTAGTACTTCTTATTTATTAACATTGCACTACATAAAGAATTAATCTTGTGTCGTAGGTGCTTTCAAAAACTTGTAAACTCGTAGACAAGACACTCAAACCCTGATCAACTAAATATCACTAGGCTATACACATATTTGTTCCATACGGGAAGCCGTTTTCATTGAACAGAATGATGTTAATTGAATTGAATAAATGCAGGAGGGAGTTGTGCTTACTGTAGCAAAATAACAACATTTAATAATTATAATAATTATTGACCTAGTTTTTAAAAATGCTTTGCTTTCTTTGTACTAGGATACCAAAATAAGCACGAAAGCTACTGTTAACCTTGTGGCGTATCGCTAAAATTGATTGGAAAACAATAAGTTCAGCTATTTATTCGTATTCATAAATAACGATTAATTTGTCATCTCTCTATTTAGCTGCATAATTCAACTGTACTAGGGCCGTAAATATTGAAGGAGGTTGAACAATATTGAACGGGAGGAGATATTTTAAGAATACTCTGCGTCATTATGTTCATTCTCCTAAACACAAATTCCTGATATTGTACACACAACTTTAATAGGTTAAACACTAATGCTGATTACATGATGGTTTGACCGAAAGTAACATTATTCGACCTCATTTCTAAAATTCATTAATACAATTATATTATCAACTTGATACGTCTGTGCAAGTGGCATTGCCTCCATGGGGTTGGGAGATAATAATCATAAAAAATTACCTACTATATAAACTTAGCACACAAACTTAACTAATACATAGCATCTCATCCAAAGAGTTATACGGGTGGACAACGTTTAGTACGCCTCAATTAGCTAAAAGTTTATTTGTAAGTTCATCCTAAGCGAAATAGCATTCAATTTTTTAACCGACTTCAAAAAGGAGGAGGTTCTATGTTCGACTGAATGTATTTTTATTATTTTGTATGTTAAAAAGTTTACAAAAAGGTAATTGGAATCACTAATTTCTGTTTTCGGTAAGGACCTGTGCTACGGAAATTAGTATCACCTTCTTCACGTGTCGCTTTACTACTCCACGTCCATGCCTACGGTGGCTGGAAATCGGGATCGGGATCCCGGCGGCTGAGGCGTAAGGGCTCTACTAGCATTTCTGCTTAGCAGAAGGAGGCAAACTCCTGCCACTCCTCCTAGCTCCGGACCATAGCCTGTACTAAGGCCCGGCGCGAGAGTGCGTTGCTACCAATCGCTCCCACGAGGACACCGTGGAACATACGGTGGAAGTGTGCCCCTCTTGGACAGGGAATCCACACAATGGTGACACGAATCCGGTGCAGGAACCTCCCGAACTTACCATGTCCGGTAAGAACCGGCGTCATGCGGAATGTGAGGACGCCGTGTTGCTTTCCAGCTATTTTTCAAAGAAGAGACTTATTGCAAGAATTATGACATGCCCGGCACTAGTTTGCGACAGTAGTTGTCGCCATTCGACCATGTGATTCCGCCGGAAATCTGTCCGCCATGCCGCGACTTGTCGCGGCAGCGAAGTTAAGTCCCGGCGGTGCATCTCTACGCTCAAATTGTGCATGCGTGCAAGGACTGTTGCCTCCAGATCCCGTGGTGGTAGGCCAGAAACCTCTGGCATACGTTCAGCTAGGCCACCGGCCAGGTCGCCAATCGGTCCATGGTTCTTTATGGAGCGATGGCACCGATACTGACGCTCCAAAAAGGGCCATGGACCAAACGATACCTGCGTAGACACCCTAGGTTAGGCAGGAGCCACTTGAGGGCAGCCTCAGTCCGATTCAGTTTCAGGCAGGAACCAAACATCGGAAGTGCTCCTCGAAATTCCACTGCATTTGAGGACGAGTCCCAGGTTTTCATTGACTCCTCCTACTGTTATTTGGGAACCCGGTGGTGGCGAATTCCGAGGGCCGTGAAAGCACTTAGCCTCGTACTTGTGTAGCGCCACCTCGAGGCCCAACTGTCGATTATCTATACTAATGTCATATAAAAAAGAAAAGATTTGTATTTTTGTTTGTAATGAAATTAATTACAAACAAAAGTAATAATCTCAAACACTAACGAAACGATTTTAAAACAATTCTTTCACCAGTAGAATGCTACATTGTCACTGAGTGTCATGAGTTATATGTTTTCTTATTTCACACGGGTGAAGCTATACTAATATTATAAAGAGAAACAGTTCCGAGTTGCTTTATTCCAGACTGAAGCCGCGGGCAAAAACTAGTTTGATAATAATCGATTTTGATGAATGCACCGACCTATATCGAGCTGAGCATTCACACGGAGTCATAGAACATTAGACAGATTTGTATTATAAGAGTAGTGAAATTACATTCGGTACTAGGGGTCCATAATTCATTAGAGTTAATTTATAATAAATATTTTATGCTATTTCATGTCAATTGAGTCTAGCCTCTTCGTTATTTAACACCGACTTCCGAAATTTAAGTTACTTTGAACTTACTAGTGTTTTTTTTTTTAATTTGAAGTCGGTTATATTTTTTTTTTGGAAAGGTTTTTTATTTTAATCAGCCAAATTTAAATACCTTATAGACACAGTGCATCTCATGACAATTCTAATAATCGTATAACAAAGCAATTTTACTTGTTACGACGTTTCTACTGTGATCCTATGAGGAGTTCTGTTCCATATCTTCGAAGTTCATGATCAGATCATAACAATATTTCTAAGGGACCAACTCGGAAACATAAAGTTTGAATCAAAAAAAAAATTTTTTTAATCGGTCCACAATTGACCGAGAAATCGGTGAAAATACATAAAAAAAAACATACATTCAACCGAACGTATAACCTCCTCCTAATTAGTTATAAAAACATTCATGTGATACTAATATAGATTTCGGGATTCTAGGTCAACGGAAACTACCCTACGAATTTTGATTTTCTTGAGATTGTCGAAATATATGTTTTTTGCGACATAAACGACCGTATCTTTTTTTTTAGTTGACTTAGAAGTTTAATCTTTTCACAGCATCAAGGGACCGCTGACTTAGGGACAACTTTAAGGTTTTAATTTTAACTCGATACCTTCACGCGGTCCCGAGATAAATTGTTTTTATAGACAGACAGACACACAGACGTACGGACAACAAAGTGATCCTATAAGGGTTCCCTTTTTCCTTTTGAGGTATGAAACATTAAAAAGCAAAAATCGTACACATACTAATCTATATTTAAAAATAAACTTTGTTTTTTTTTTTATATCAAGCAAATGTCCACCATTGCGCTGCGAACACTCCTAAAATCTGAATCTCAAATTGGTAAAAACTCGTTGGCACATTGCGCGTGTAATAGCGATTATTTCTTCACGGATATTGATCTTCAACTGAACAATCATGTCTTTCACTGGAGCAATACCTATTTGTTACGTTATTGCTATCCTGAAAATGCGTTTTGTATGCTTCAACACATCATGAGCTCCTAGTATTTTACATGTCGTACATTCGTGATTGATCATTGCTAACTTCAGTTCGCAATTCACGCCGGCGCATTATGAAGCTTACCACGTGTATATTTTTTCTATTGGGTTAAACTTTACTCACGAATTGAAAACAATGGTTGTAGATGTTTTTTGGAACGAAGTTCCTTATCGCGCGTTGTGAAAGGGGGTTAGACGGAAAAAATTCTTACGAAAAGTTGTCACGACACTTTCTTACGAAAAGTTGTCACGACACTTTTTGCTATAGTAAGCTATTGTAAGCTGTGCGGCATCGCATGTTTGTCTGTCTGTCTCTCTCTCTCTTATCCTCTGGGCTGTGGCCGCCATTTTTTTCGAGTTGAAGTTTTCGAGGGTGCTTAATCCGACAGTGAGTTCAAAATGTAAATCCAAGATGGCGGCTATGAAAGTTTTTAAATTTTTTGACATGGGTGTCGTTTTCGTGGTTTTCGAGGGTATTAAAGCCGATAATAAGATCAAAATGTAAATACAAGATGGCGGCTATGATGAATGTTTTAAATTTTTTTAACATGGGTGTCGTATTCATGGTTATCGAGGGTGCTAAAGCCGATAATGAGATCAAAATTTAAATCCAAGATGGCGGCTATGAAAGTTTTTAAATTTTTTGACATGGGTGTCGTTTTCGTGGTTTTCGAGGGTGTTAAAGCCGATAATGAGATCAAAATGTAAATCCAAGATGGCGGCTATTTTCAAATTTTTTGACATGGATGCGTTTTCATGGTAGTCGAGGGGGCTCTACTTAATAAAAATAATAATAGTTTCTTTAATACTTATGTCCAATGAAATAAAATTTTATTACAATTCCTTCACTAATCAATCGAAAACAACTTCGTTCCATCCGGGTGTCCCTTGACACCTCTCAAGTTTTTTTTTTTTTTTGTTAGAATGTTACGTATATATTGACAGTTATATAGATTCATGCTTTTCTAGTCTTGTTAATCGAGAGTATCATTTGTGACTAAATTCTCTTCACATTTCACGTGTGTTTAGTAGCTTTTAGATACTGTTTCAGCAAATCTGGTTTATTTACTAACTCAATGAATGAAATTGATGTAGGATGCTTTGCTTAAAATTAACGTCATAATAATTATTTCGTACTTTTTCATCATCATTTCAAACGAAAGACGTCAGAATGGGCGCAGGCTTCCCCAAAGTGTCGCCATAACGAGCGGTCCTGTACGTCTCGTATCCAACCGATACGCGCAACCCTCACCAGATCATCGGTACACCATATGGGAGGCCTTCCAACGCTGCATCTTCCGGTCTGCGATTGCCACTCCAGAATCTTTAGGCCCCATTGGCCATCTGTTCGGCGATTAATGTGCCCTGTCCACTGAAACTTAAGTTTAGCGATTATTCGGGCTATGTTCGGTAATCTTGGTTATCCTGCAGACGTACGCCTTCAATTATTATTAAATTAAAAAAAGATTTCAATATTTTGTTTTCATTTGGTATGAAGATGAATCAGTTTTGCTTTCATCTAGCTTCTGCTACTTATATTGACCTGAATACTAATAAAAAGCAGACGCGACTCGTAGCATCCTATTTAATCCTATACCGTTGGGCACGCCGTTATTATTAGTATTAGTAGGCAGTACGGCAGTAAGTGCCCTCTTTGACGCGTGGCTGGAAAGACCTCACGGCGGCGTCCTCACCTTCCGCATGACGCAGGTCCTCACTGGATATGGTAAGTTTGGAACGTTTCTGCACCGGATTCGTGCGGAAAAAAAGCCCGGGTGTCACCTTTATGTGGACCGCCCGGAGGACACGGTGGATTTGTGCCCCGCCTGGGCAGATCAACGCCGTGTCCTCATGGGGGCGATTGGCGGCGGCGATCTATCGCGCCGGGCCTTGGTACAGGCCATGGTCCGGAGCGAGGAGGAGTGTTAGATGGTCGCCTCCTTCTGTGAAGCAGTAATACAAGCAAGGGATGAGGCTGCATGTGCACGCACAAGGCAATGGCCCTTGCGCCTCAGCCGCCGAGATTCCGATCCCGATTTTCCACAACCGTAGACGCGGGCTTATGAACGGCGAGCACTGGGTTGCTCGCCGTCCGACCGTCCAGACCAAGCCCAGGTCGTCGACGTACGTGCATCTCAAGGAGATGTCAGCAAACCGTAGAGGCCTACGGTCGAAGCATACTGGGTTCAAGGATTTGCTTCTGAAAGGAAGACTCGGCCCTGGTACGAAAGGCAACGAACGAACAGGGTGGGTTTTTAGTCAGTAAAAGTCTGACACTATCTCTCGCTCCGCCCAAGAGAAGGGGATGTCATTAGATGATTTTCCCACCGAATAAAAAAACACCCTACGCGTTATTCCAGTTTATTTTCAAATCTTGCAGTTGGTGATATCTAGGGTTTCAATGCGTCTATTATTATTTTCATCCTTGTCTGACTTACGCTGCTAGCATAAGTAAGAGCGGAAAACGATCGTTGCTATGGTAACGCAACCAGCGTTCATATTACTAGCACGGCAGGAGTAAATGAGAGATTACATTAAGTTTTCACAAAAAAAAAGTAATAAATAAGAACCTTAGACAAGAAATAAATAATGCATGCTTATTTAAACGTTTTACATAAACTCCATTTAGTGTTATATGATATGGAAGAAAAGGGAGTTAGAGATAGCGTGTCCGTCATGCTATCACTTTCTTTCACAGGAAAAAATGGAAGAAAAAAACATGTCAATTCCAAATAACACAGGACAAAGGCAGGAAGATGATTTTGAGGATACAGTAGGTATACGATACAGTAGGTAAGTCTCATGTACCACATACAAGATTTAGTTTTTTTTTTTTTTAATAAGATAGGGAAACAAATTACCGCAACGGCGGTTGGTAGTGAGGAACAGCACAAGTTCGATTCAACCGACTTAGTCAGGGACCAAAACAACAGTAACTTACTACTAGCTGGGTAAGAAGCAAGTTTGTTCCCGATGCAGCTAATGTGGTCGAACCGAGACCTCCACATCATCTTGCAAGACTTAGCTGCTCTTTTGAAGGCTCTTTTTTTCTGACTCACGATATTCGCATTGGGCATGCGAGCATCGGCCCATGTCTGGTATTTTAAGCGCGTTAGCGCGATCAAACAAAGGGCGAGCTTGGCCAGACATTGAATTAGACACTGAATTAGAAATTGGTATGTGTCATGCTGTAGATAGATATAATACAAATTAACATCAAATACAAAATAATAAAGAAATAGGTTAATAAATTAGAACTCAATTAAATTAAATGAAAATGAAATTAAGGTCACAAGTTTTTTTGTTATATAAAATTAAAATCAAATACTCGTGTACTCAACTCAAATTTGGTTTCACGAGTTGTGAGTAGATTTAGTTCAGGATTTTGTTTACCTTATTGTATAGAAAAGTTGCGAGAAATGCCTGTTGTCGCCTAGCGGACGTCGTATGGTAGAGCACAGATGTGCAAACGAAAATAAGAATGATATTTTCCTATGAATATAGTATAGTAGTATAGCTATCTATACTATACTTATAAAGTGATCAATCTTGCATTAAATTAAAACATATATAATTGTAATTTAATATAGAGTGTATATTTTCATAAGTTAGCTTGTTTCTTATAATAATAAAATTCTGATTTTATCGCAACGTTTTCTACAACTGTGTTGATTGCCGGGCCTGCAAAAGCAACGAACTAATAGCCGTCGGGTCATACTGTTTGCTACGTGCGCCACCTTCGTAGCACTCATAACTGTCTGCTACAGTATAAGCGCTACGCGCACATTTTAATGAGCATTTATTTCAACATTTAATTTAACCATAATAAATATGGCATACAGAGCAGCGGTGGTCTAGTCTATGGTAGTGGCCCCGACTTACGAGTTTACAACTCAAACTCAGACAAGCACATTACTTTGTGTGATTTATTTTATCACCATTGCTCTCAAAACGGTGAAAGAGAACATCGTGAGGCAACCGGCATGTTCTAGGACCAAAAATTCGGAGTCCTGTGACATCCACCAATCCGCACAGGGCAGGCAGGCGTGATGGATTACAGCCCATTCCCTCTCCTAGAGGGCCGAGTCACACCAGAATGTCAGCGGCCGGCCGGGTATGGAGCTTGTTTTGAGTTATGCCAGCCTAGTGAAACAAACTCACGTTGTGTTACCATGGTAACGATAGCTTTAAACCGTACGTGGCCTATATTTTTAAATTCAGTTTCATTAACGTTATTAATTTATACTCTTCGTATGTACGTAGGTATAATTATTTATATGAGGTATACATTCAATAATCACATAAAACGAATCATTTTTGCAAAGGTTACCAATTTGGTTCGGAGCCATCTATGCAAAAGCACTGGTGTGAAGTACTATCTATAGTTTCAAACTGTTCCAGCACTTCGAGCGTGTGTAGATACAAACTCAGAAAGAATGTTGTTCATCAAAGGTCCTATACATGGCGTGTATCGGGAAATTTGTACCATACAAATGCCATGGTTGCTACCAGGACTGCATAAAACCTATGTAGTATATCTTTACATTCAGTAGCACCGCTTTCCCTATGATTTTAGACGTTACTATATTATCGTACGTGAACTATATATAGTATAGCATAGCATAGTCGGTCTTATAATATTCCCACTGTTGGAACTCAGGCCTCCTTTCTAGAAAAGTGAATGGGCCGTAATCCGTGCGGGTTGGTGGATGTCACATGTCTTTGAATTTTTGTTTCTAGGACATGCCAGTTTCTTAACGATGTTTTCCTTCACCGTTTTGAGAGCAGTGGTGATGAAATAAATTACACAAAGTATGCGCCTAGCTGGGCTTGAACCCGTGTCCTACAACTCGTAAGTCGGGGCCGTTACCACTCGGCCACCACTGCTAACTTATCTAGAACTCTGTTCTGTGTATTAGATACAATGAAATGTCCATTAAACAAGGTTTATTACTAAAAGTACCATCTGAATAAAAGATTTTGTCGTTTCCAATAATTCAATACCGGTCACCATAATTATATCAACACGGCGTGGCCACAAACAAAATCTTACTTCTGTATATTGAGTGCGTTTACAACTCGCATGTTTAAAAACGCCAAAAACAACATTTTGTGGGCCATGCAAATACGAGTATTTGTTCCATGCAGGAGCCAAACCCGCGATACGCAGTGCAGCAACCGATTGCCCACACCCCCGCCGCACACTAATCGTGCCGTCATGTGTGTAAGTAAAATCATTTACAACTGCCATACTATATGTAAACACTGTCGCTACAGGAACTTTTAAAGGTTACCTTGAGTCTAGAACTTAAATAGCAAATGAAGGAACATTGGTGCGTTTTATTTAATAAAAGTCACTCTCTCACACCACCCTAGAGCCAGAGGGGAGAAGACATATTGATAATGTCCTAACTAATCAAAACTTGCGCGTGGAGATGCAACGCCGGGGTGCACGTGGAGATACAACGCCGGTGCGAAACTCCGCTGCCGCGCCAAGTCACGGCATTGCGGAGTTCCGGCGGGATCTCATGGTGGAATGGCGACGGCAACTGTCGCCTCCCAGTGCTCGGCACGCTACAATTATGGCGGTACTCTTTGAGGAGTGGCTGGAGTGGCAACACGGCATTCTCACCTACTGCATGACGCTGGTCCTCACCGGACATGGCAAGATCGGGAGGTTCCTGCATCGGATTCAGGCGGAAGCAACGCCCGGGTGTCATCATTGCATGGACCACCCAGAGGACACGGTGGAGTATACGTTGGAGGTGTGCCCTGCTTGGACTGAGCACCGCCGTGTCCTCGTAGAGGCAATTGGCGGCAGCGACCTTTCGCGTCGGGCCCTGGTTCAGGCTATGGTCCGGAGCGAGGAGGAATGGCAGGTGCTCGCCTCCTTCTGTGAGGCAGTAATGCTAGCGAAGGAGGAGGCTGCACGCGTGAGGAAACGAAGGTCCTCACGCCCTAGCCGTCGTAATTCCGACCGCAACTACCAGCCACGGTAGACGCGGGCTTGCGGACATCGAGCACTGGGTAGCTCGCCGTCCAGCTGTTCGGTAATTAGCCGAACCGAGCCCAGTCGTCAACAGAGCGTAGTGATCCTCGCGCTCCTCAAAGAGATGTCAGCAAACCGTAGGGGCCCAGCGAGGCCGATGCCCGCTAGCTAGGACCGCGAAGTTTTTCTGAAAGGGAAACCCGTAGTCCTAGTACGCAAAGGGTAATTGAAGGATACAGGTGTGTTTTTAGTCAGTAAAAGTCTGACAGCCCTTCCGCTCCACCCAGGGTGCGAGAAGTAATTTGGATGATTTCCCACCTTAAAAAAAATAAAATAAACAAAACTAAAAATATTCTAAACATTGTGTTTGTAATTGTAATATAAGTGAAACTTGGAATTTTGGTACAGCTTGACAGTCTGTGTCCCAAGATCGATCAATACATTTTAGGATAAAAAGTGTCAATTTACGCTATAGAAAAAAAATATTAATAATAATTATTTGCATAAGTCAAGCTGAAGAGTTACCTTCTTTGCCTCAAGTTACTTCTTACCAAAAAGTGGGACGAACCGGGCAACCAAAATCCTCATCTTTAATTGGTCGGGGGCGAAAACTCAACTGGTGTGATCAATTGTGCCAAAACTCGCCCATTTGTACTAGGAGACGATAAGCGCCTGAGAGGTAAATTGTTGAAGACGGATAAGAGATGGCGCTGCTACTTTGAGTCATACAATAGTACTATATGTATATAGATGTATAATTTATTCTGTTGAATACATGATTCAGCGCGAGTAACGCAAAGGGCAACCGAAGGAAAACGGGTGGGATTTCAGTCAGTCAGAAAAACTTTAGCACTCTTTCTCGCCCCAGTTATAATTATTTGGTGTTTCGAAACCACACGAAAGCAACCAAAAAGGTTTTCCTATAAAAACTTGAATCCATAGTGTGTTCAGTCTTACGTCATACTCCATTCATAAATGTCGTGTTTATCAGTTGTAACAGGAAAATCTTATTATAAACTCAGTCGCTTCCTATCTAGTCATCCAAGTCGGGGTGTCCCAAATCTAGAGCTCGGTTGGCTTGCATCATGCATTCGAAGTTCTCTTTACGTTTATCATCGTAAAGTACTTATCTATATTACCGACTGATACATTTGTATGGGTGCAAAAGCGCGCATATTTTTAGTGTTCCGTACCATAAAAGGAAAAAACGGCTGTTGGACCGTCCGGTAACCGTCCGGACCGAGCCCAAGTTGTCGACGGCGCGTATTGTTCCACGCGCGCCTCAAGGACATGTCAGCAAATCGTAGGGGCCCATCAGGGTCGAAGCCTACTGGGGCCACGGGTAGTGTGAAAGCGAAACCCAGGGCCCCGGGACGAAGGCAAAGAAGGAACAGTAGTGGGTTTTTAGTCAGTAAAAGTCTGACACTATCTTGCGCTCCACTCAAGAGCGAGTGCGAAAATCTTGAAATTTGGCATCGCTTACCATCAGGTGATATAGTGGTCAAACGCGAGCCTATCAATAATTTAAAAAAAAATGAAGCAAGGTGCAAAATGGAAGAAAAAACCATGTCAATTCCAAATAACACAGGATAAAACAAAAACAGGAAGATGATTTTGATGATACAGTAGGTATACGATACAGTAGGTAAGTCTCATGTACCACATACAAGATCTAGTTTTTTTTTTTTAATAAGGTAGGGAATCAAATTTGCTTTCTTCTCAATGGTGAGGGCCAGCGACCCGTCGGGTTTCAGCAATGGCGGTAGGTAGTGAGGGACGGCACAAGTTCGATTCAACCGACTTAGTCAGCGACTAAAACAACTTACTACTAACTACTAACTTGCTTCTTACCCAGCTAGGGTAAGAAGCAAGTTTGTTCCCGATGCAGCTAATGTGGTCGAACCGAGACCTCCACATCATCTTGCAAGACTTAGCTGCTCTGTTGAAGGCTCCTTTCTTAATCAAATCAACCTCCTGAGAACTTCGTTATTACTGGTACCAGCAAGTGAATTTCTCAATCAACAGTTTCTTCGTGTTTGAGTTGGTGGTACTAGTGTAGCAGAATCTGACAAGAGGTTGATCGGCGGTATATTTACATTCTGATAACAGGTTTGGCTTGGTTTTATGTCAGAGTGTGTGTTGGTAGTTTATAAGTGAGCGTAAAAATGGGATGGGAACTCCATCGTGACAACTAACGTAGTCGTGTGAGTGAAATATTAATATAGGGGTGAGTTCCATTATTATACTCTCGCCGAATATAAAAGGCGCCAACGTAGCGGACAACATTGGCCAATGAGCACTGCTATCGGGTTTTCACTAGCCAATCAGTTTGACTCTTCAATTGACAGCCAAGTTAAGGTTGTGTAATAGTTAGTTGAATACTAGGGAACACATGAAAATGAAAAGCCCGGAAGGGTAATGATCAATATGAGTTGGTCTCACTATCACGCAGGTTATTTGCATAAGTCAGACAAAGATAGTATGATTGTAACAGACGGAATATCGTCGATTGAAACTAAAGCTGAAAGGAAATAAACCCACGTGGAATACTTTATAATGCGCAGGCGTAAAGTGTGAAGTGAAGTTAGTCAGAAATGATTAATACGGAAGGGTGGATTAAGTAAATTTATAACCATTGAAATGGACTCCTTCAATAAATACTCCAGTTATGTTGGTTTGTTGAAGCAGAAATAATTGTATTTTTAAATGCAAAGCCGTTCTTTTGCGTACCCTTTGCCAAATGCTCGTGAAACAATTTAATTTAAATTATTTTGTTTTATATAGGCCTATATGGGCACTTATGAAATGTTTTGAAACTAAACTAGTGCCGCAATAATGAAGCCATTTTATCAGTTACCAAAATACATTAATTGCAACTTTGACAACTTTTACAATGTACACTCTTTAATAAATTATTGAATTCATGATGCCATAAAAAAATAAAGCCTCCATCTAGCAGTAGACGTTAATGACATACTCAGACTTATTAAATAATTATAATAAACTAAAAAATAATATAGCTTCTGCTAGCAGCTATGCCCATGTGAAAGCAGGTTTTTTGATATAAACTTTAGACCCCGTTTTATCAACATAAGCAGTGAATTTTAGATAATGCTTTCTAATTGTTTTTTATATCACTCCTGTGCAAAATTTCAGAGTTTTAGGTCCAATTGGACCTAAAACTTTGAAATTTTTTCATTTGTTTATAACACAAGTATTACAAGTGAACAGGGACTTTTTTATCATATTTACCCGATCTACGAAAAGTTAAATGTGTCAAGCTGAACTCTTTCGATACTCTCATTTCTACAAATTTTCTTTAGAGGATTTTCATATCAACCAGTATAATTAAAGTTATGTCCTTGAACTCTCTGCAAGCCATGTTGTGCTGGTACTTCTGGCACATGTATCGTTTCCATGGCAACAAAAGTACGTCTGCATCCAATGCTGTTTGCGCATTTTCTGCTCTTTTCATAGTGCGCTTAAGAACTATATTAGCTTTTAAAAAAAACTTAGTAAATAAAAAAAATCTGCGCTTAATTATTCATGTGAAATTGTATTGAAGGATTTCTTGCCTTCTATCGTTTCTTAGTTTAAATATTATTGATCATCATTATCATCATCATTTTCTTCCACCGCATTCCCACGACCCTCACCAGATTATCGGTCCACCTCGTACAAGGCCTTCCAACGCTGCGTCTTCCAGTGTGCGGTAGCCACTCCAGAACCTTTCGGCCTCCACGACCTGTTTTACGAGCAAGGAGTCTGCCCTATTTTATTTATGAAATTCAATAATAGTTCTAACAGGATAAATTACTTCGTGTTTGACTTCAAACTTTTTTTGTACCTTGTCAACATCTAATTTGGCTGGAACTAACTTTCGTTTTGTCGTAGAATAAGCAGTGTCCGCAACAAATAATCGTGTAAACTTAGAGTTTTATCTATGAATGCTGGGAGTGTTTTCGGTATGTGGTCGTGAAACCTTGCACACGTGCAGCTCCAATATGACCAGTTAATGATTGAATTCTATTGATCGGTGACGTCACGATACGTCATTGGTTCCATGTTTTATATTGTCCTAGTATACTGGAAGTAACTCCTAGCTACCTTAGTGTTTATTTTATTTATGTATCATTTTACATTATCACGTAGTAACAATTTGTTTTAAAGGTCGTCACATCGGAAATCTGCTAATTTGATGTACTGACTTTGTAGTTGTTCATAAAAGTTGAAACGTTTGCATGGAGTATTAGCTTTTGCCCGCAGCCTCGCCCGCGTACAATAAATATAATTATATATAGCCTATGTCACTCAGGAATAAAGCAGATTTCTATCTTTCTAAAAAAATTAGCAATCGGACCAGTACTTTCAGAGATTACCTCGTAAAAGTAAACATTATGTCTTGATTACATTATTTTAGACTTAGATTTTGATGTTTTGTAAATAAGTCATTCATTTTAAATTTATTTATTTAATGGGTCATAGGACAAGGCGGAACACGTTTATTTATTTAATTGTTTTGCTTAAACAAAAAACGGCTATCCGCCAATTATATTAGTTAAAGAAGATACACTTAAATCACACACATATCCAAACGTATTGACATGATCATCTTCCATTCATACGTGAACACATCTCAGTCAGGGTTTTATCCAAAAGATCGGTCAAGACATGGAAAATACGAAGAGCAAAGGACTGGCGTCACAGCGAACAACCTGTCTCCTGAAGCTACTAAATTTAACTTGGGCAAAAAGTTGAGGCACCAATTTAATACCGAATTATATTTATTATAAATAAATATTTTTTCTCATGTGGCCTTCAGACGCATGCACTAGACCATAGAGTCTAGTGCATGACGTACGGACTGGTCGTGTTTGTTTGAAGTAAACTGTTACTTCAAACAAACACGACCAAAAAGGACCCTCGAGCGCCGATTGTACATACGTCTTTACAACTTGAATGACCTTGCGCTAAAAACGCTTAATTGTCGTTTTGTACACACAATTGTACGAACATTTTTTACACGAAAATTTTGGTTTCTATGTCTTTGTTTTTCCTAGAAAAATCCAGAAAAAAATATTGTTTATTTTTTTGGTGATTTGAATCCAGAAAAAGTTTTTTTTTAATTTGTTTGGAAGTAGTAAAAACGTGCAATTTTTTTTTTATTAATGACAGGCTCGCGTTTGACCACCATCTCACCCGATGGCAAATACATCATGAGCGTGGTGAATTATGGCCCATTCCCTCTAATAGAGAGGAGGCCTGAGTCCCAGCAGTTTAACATTAAAAGGCTGATTATGTTATGTTTGTAATACCCCGGGGCGCCCGGAATCTATATCTATCTATATCAGGAATCTATAGCACTTTATAAAATAATACTTGAGGCAACAAGCATATCCTTGAACCAAAACTTGACTGGTAAAAAATACCTGAGGCAATAGTCCACGTCTGTACTTTGGTGTGCATAAAGCATTTAATAAATATATAAATAAAACTTCGAATACATGTTACATCCACCAAATAAACAAAATATGCTACACTGATGCCTACATGATAGGTCACATCTGTTGAGCGGAGCACAATATCAAATACTGTTGGATTTATGATGTAAGTTAAGCAAACACCAGTCTCAATGAAATAAAGTAAGATAAATTAAAGAACTGATAAATAGGTAATAAAAAAATACGTTATTATGACTACACTAAACACTAACCATTATTCAAAATTATGACATACACAAACATCGACATCCATCCTAACCGTCATCAAATACAAGGTGGATTCATTTCAGCTGCTTAAGTTACGCTATGAAAATAGAAAATCGACTTCCTAAGCCGCCATAAAGTCCTGGTACCAAAACTCAGTACCGGAAGCGGGTTTCGACAATGTATGGTCAACCACACGCCAAAGTAGCACTTGCGCGACGAAAATCATCCTTGTGTCAAACACCAAAATCAGACTGTTGCTAATTTTCCAATGCCATATAACCGGTTGACTCTAGCTTGAAACTATACTTTATAGATGCCTCCAATATTACTTAAAGTTTATTGAAAGTTAATGGAAATGCATAAGAACTTAGGAGATTGAATTTCAAAAATGTAGGTAGGAGACTCATCAATATTCCTTTATTGGTTTTTTTTTCTTTGACAAGCTCGCGCTTGACCGCTATCTCACCTGATAGAAAGCCACGATGTGGTCTTGTTTGCATAAAATTAGTACCTACCCTATGAATACAATGGGCTATTCCAACGTGAAAATAGGTTTCTCTATACAAACTATGAGCACCTATTTCATCTCCTTAGGATACAAATTTTTTGAAAAACCTTTCTAATTCTTTATACATATGTACATCAGTAGCACTTTTGTGTAAAATTTCAGCGCTCTATGTCCACGAATGTTGTCTGGCATTTGATGAGTCAGTGAAACAGTCAGGAGTTTGCCTTTTCTATATACATATACAGACAACAGCTGCAGAAACTAAAGCTAATAGAAAATAAACACACGTGGATTACTTTCTAATGCGCCGGCGTAAAGTGTGAAATGAAGTTAGTCAGCAATGATTCTACGGAAGTAAAATTGTAACCATTGAAATGGATTCCTTAAATAAATACTCCAGCTAATTTAGTTTGTTGAAGCAGAAATAATTGTAATTTTAAATACAAAGCTATTCTTTCGCATACCACATGACCGAAACCCTGGAATGAAGGGTTCAATACGAGACAGATACAGAGATATTAATTTACTTGTGCACTAGCTTCTGACGTTTTATAAGTGCCCATGTAGGCCTATGTGAAATAAAAATTTTTGACTTTGACTTTGACTTTGACTTTACTTATGCCACTTTGCTACAATTCTTTTTGTATTAAAGTTATATCTTAATTTCTGATGTGTTATGATTTGCTACGAACTCGTAGCCACCGTAGCAATGCGCTACGCCGTAGCAGCTAGTAATATTTATACTTTTTCGGTATTTCTTGTCGCAAGAATATAATTTACTAAATTTTATCAGCGGCTTCGCTGGGGTGTATGTGCGCATTTCCTTACAATTTTTGGGTCTCCGTTTTGTCCGTCCAGGTGGTGTTTTTTTTTTAAATCCTCTCTTAGTGCCTTGTGGAAAAATTTCACGCTCGTAGGCCCTGCAATTTCGGCTGTTAGTCAGTTTATCTTTTTTATATATAGAGATTGTCTGGAGAGAGCATTTTTTGTTGTCAAACTGTCCATTTTAAATTAAAATAATGCCATCTATCCAGTACATTTTTTTTCCTTGGCCCCAGAGCGCTTACGAGAGTTTTCATAAATGTTAATAAAATGAAATAAGTATGTTTCTTTGGATAAATTGATATGTTTTTAATATTTCATTAAATTAAAACAATATACTGGAAAAATCTGATGTAAATGCTCCTTAATTGCCACATGACATATTCGTTCGGGAATTAAATGAAAACAGCGGTGTTGACCATGAAAATGAGGAATGTGCACACTGATATGGAATGCTGAGCAGCTAGCACCTAAAAAGAGTACACACTGTACAATTATTCCATAAAAAATTAGAATTTGGTATGTGTCATGCTGTAAAAAAAGAAAACCAGATAGAAATATGCCTCAGGCCACGTTCCCAATCTGTCGTAATGAAAGAAAATCGTGTAGTTTTTCGCAGTGTCCTAGCTTATATATTTTAATGGAGGCTTTCACATATAGGACGACACAATTAACTGTCACGTTTTTTTTTGTGATGACTACTACAGAAAGTCATGATAGTGGGAACGGCTAGCACGACAGCCGTAAAACGATAAAAATTTGACAAGACTAAACCGCGACGGTAAATCATGTATTGTTGTTGCGACTATAGGTCATACACGTAGGACAAACAGTTGTTATAATGGGAACAGCTGGAGACGATAGTCGTTCGACGATAAATTGACCGCTATGACATAGTTGGAACGCGGCCCATGCATTTAGGATAAAATTACTGTTTACTTCATCTGGGGGAGGCCTCCCTCCAGGATGATCAAGAAACATCAATTTAATCTTCTTCGACCAAGAGCCGTTAAAATCTGTTGACATTTGCCTTCAAATTTCTTTTTCTCTTGGACAATCATTACAGAGCTTCTCCCGCTCTGAATGGAGTGAGAGGAACTGACTGTCAGACTTTTACTATTTAAATCCTGCTCGTGTTCCTTCGAAGGCCACGATGATTATTTACGAAATTCGCATTCTGCAGTGACATAGGACTTACTTTATTTGCAATAACCTGGCAAAATCGTAAAAAAAATTAAAAAAATAGAGCTACCTATTAAATGGTTAAATATTGTCAATTTCTCTCTGTCAACATCTTACCGCCATATTTAAATTTAATTCTAATTATTTTGTTTTATATATAGGCCCACATGGGCATTTATGAAATGTTTTGAAACTAAACTAGTACCGCAATAATGAAGCCATTTTATCAGTTACCAAAATACATTAAATGCAACTTTGTCAACTTTTACAATTTACACTCTTTAACAAATTATTGAATTCATGATGCCATAAAAAAATAAAGCCTCCATCTAGCAGTGGACGTTAATGACATACTCAGACTTATTAAATAATTATAATAAACTAGCTTCTGCTAGCAGCTATGCCCATGTGAAAGCAGGTTTTTCGACATAAACTTTAGACCCCGTTTTATCAACATAAGCAGTGAATTTTAGATAATGCTTTCTAATTGTCTTTTATATCACTCCTGTGCAAAATTTCAGAGTTTTAGGTCCAATTCATTTGTTTATAAAACACAAGTAGTACAGACGAACAGGGACTTTTTTATCACATTTACCCGATCTACGAAAAGTTAAATGTGTCAAGCTGAACTCTTTCGTTACTCTCATTTCTACGAATTTCCTTTAGAGGATTTTCATATCAACCAGTATAATTAAAGTTATGTCCTTGATTAACTCTCTGCAAGCCATGTTGTGCTGGTACTTCTGGCACACGTATCGTTTCCATGGCAACAAAAGGGAGATACGTCTGCATCCAATGCTGTTTGCGCATTTTCTGCTCTTTTTATAGTGCGCTTAAGATAAATATTAGCTTTTAAAAAAAACTTAGTAAATAAAAAAATCTGCGCTTAATTATTCATGTGAAATTGTATTGAAGGATTTCTTGCCTTCTTTTGTTTCTTAGTTTAAATATTATTGATCATCATTATCATCATCATTTTCTTCCACCGCATTCCCGCGACCCTCGCCAGGTCATCGGTCCACCTTGTGGGTGGCCTTCCAACGATGCGTCTTCCGGTACGCGGTAGCCACTCCCGAACCTTTCGGCCCCAACGATCACCTGTTCTACGAGTAATGTGTCTGCCCTATCTTATTTATGAAATAAAATAATAGTTTAGAACAGGATAAATTACCTACGTATGTTTATTTTCAAACCTTTTTTGTACGGTATCTTTATTTTTTCAAGATCTAATTTGGCTAGAACTAACTTTCGTTTTCTTGTAGATTAAGTAGTGTTCGTAACAAAAAATTTTGTGAACCTAAAACTTTGTCTAAATATGCTGGGAGTATTTTTCGGTATGTGGTCGTGGAACCTTGCATACGTGCAGCTCCAATATTACCTAATTTTAAATTTACCTAACAGGTCAACGTACAGCCGAAACTACTGGCACTAAGAGCGTGAAATTTTGCACAAGGTTTTCTTTTATGACGTAGTCGATTTTAAAGTGAAAATTAAAATTAAAATTTAAAAAAAAACCCTGGTATAAAACCTTTAAAATGAATATATATATCTAAATATTTAATTTTTTAATGTAACATTGTACATTATTACGTAGTAATAATTTGTTCCAAAGGTCACATTGGAAAACTGTCAATTTTATGTACTGACTTTGTAATTGTTCATAAAAGTTGAAACGTTTGTATGAAGTACTAGCTTTTGCCCGCGGCCTCGCCCGCGTACATAAAATATAGCCTAAGTCACTCAGGAATAAAGCAGCTTTCTACCGGTGTAAAAATGTTAGCAATCTGACCAGTACTTTCAGAGATTATCTTGTAAAAACAAACTTTCACTCTTTATTATATTACTTTAGATGTAGATTTTGATTTTTGTTTTGTAAATAATTAATTAATTTTATGTTTATTTATTGGGTTGTAAGACAAGGCGGAACACATTTATTTATTTAATTGTTTTGCTTAAACCAAAAACGGATATCCACCAATTATATTAGAAGATACACAAAAATCACACACTCATATCCAAACGTATTGACATGATCATCTTCCATTCATACGTCAACTCACAGTCAGGGTTGCATCTAATAGATCGGTGAAGACAAGGAAAATACGAAGGGCAAGGGAGTGGGGTCACGTAACGGTGTAACTCGCAAGCACAGTGAACAACCTGTGTCTCCTGATGCAACTATATTTAACTTGGGCAAAAACTTGAGACACCAATTTAATAAAAAGTGTATTTTTTCTCATGTGGACTCCAGACGCATGCACTAGACTCCAGTTTACTTCGAACAAACACGACAAAAAAAGAACCTGGAGCGCCGATTGTACAAACGTCTTTACAACTTAAATGACCTTGAAAAACGCTTAATTGTCGTTTTGTACAAAGTTTGTACGAAATTTTTTTAGTCGCAAATTTTAGTTAAATAAAACAAAAATATGTTTTTTATTTGATTTACGTAAAAAGGCGCAATTACGTAATAATAATACCCCGGGGCGCCCAAAGGTCGGCGCACTTGTATTTCAGAAATCTATAGCATTTCACAAAATAGTACTTGAGGCAACAAGCATATCTTCAAACCAAAACTTGACTAGTAAAAAATGCCTGAGGCAATAAGTTCACGTCTGTACTTTGATGTGCATAAAGTGTTTAATAAACAAAACTTTGAATACATGTAACGTCCACCTAAAAAATATAAAATATGCTACACTGATGCCTACATGATAGGTCACAGCCGTTGGGCAAAGCTCAATATCAAAATAATACTGCTGGGTTTATGATGCAAATTAAGCAAACACCAGTCTTTATGAAATTAAGTAAGATAAATTAAAGAACTGATATGTAGGTAATAAAAAATACGTTATTATGACTACACTAAATAGTAACCATTATTAAAAATTATGACATACACAAACATCGACATCCATCCTAACCGACATCAAATACAAGGTTAATTTTATTTCTGCTCCTTAAGTTACGCTATGAAAATAGAAAATCGACTTCCTAAGCCGCCATAAAGTCCTGGTACAAAAACTCAGTACCGGAAGCGTGTTTCGACAATGTATGGTCAACCACACGCCAAACTTGCACTTACGCCACGAAAATCATCCTTGTGGCAAACACCAAAATCAGATTGTTCCTAATATTCCAATGCCATACAACGGTTGTATGACATTAGCTTAAATTTCTACTATAACGATGCCCGCAATATTACTTAAAGTTCATTAAAAGTTTATAGAAATGCACAAGTACTTAGGAGATTGAATTTCAAAAATGTAGGTAGGAGACATCATCAATATTCCATATTCGTTCTATTTTTACTGGCTCGTGCTTGACCACTATCTCACCTGGTGATTTTATTTGCATAAAAATAGTACATTATGAAGACAACGGGCTACAGTCCGATTCATTATAAAATTGTAGTTTTGTGTGATGAACGTGTTATGGCCATCGAGCATAGATTGTGGCAAATCTACAACTAGTGTATTGTATATTCATTCAAAAAAGAGACATCATTTGCATTGCAAGATAGGTACTACGAATAGATGGCGAAAATTGTTAGATTCTAGCAGGTGACTGAGTAATTGTTTAAAAAATAATGACCTACTAGACATGTTTCAGTCAATCTCGTATATTATGTAGGTACCTAACACGTTATTTTGAGACAAAATCCTAGTTGGCGAGCTATGATTCATCACTTAAACATCGTCTAGCCTTGCAAAAAGACCTTTACTCGGATTTTTACATCTAGGTTCCCAGTTTCCACCTGCATTTATCCAATAAAACTATGACGGAGTGTGTAATTTGGTTTAGAGTTTACACTGTTTTCTCTTATGCGAATAAGTAATTCTACCGGTGACGTGGTTGCTATTGCGGTATTTGGCCTTTAATGAAGAATACAGGGAAGTAAAGTTGAAAATAAAAGTAATTCCTCTCTTAGCATTCAGTCAATTTTATCCAGAAGACAGGAAAATAAAAGTGCCTCCAAGTATGGCCGTCGCTCTCGTATATGTAATTACTCGTAGTTCACGTAACTAGTTCATTTCGCATTTTCACGCATGCGCATTAATGATTAGTCCACGTATATTCCACAATGTTACAATTCAACGCTTCTTAGTCATGAACTCCTAGTAACACCCAGCAGTTTGACACCTACCAGATTGACACTTTTTAGTTCGACACTTGACAGAATGACACTTAGAAGCGTAGGAGTTCGTGGAATTCTTTTATTACGTCATCGTTCATCGTCGTATGTCATAGTGAAAATGAATAATGTGATTTTTTTCTGATGAGACTTGTTTTCTCGCTCAAGGGTAAATTATATTCATTTAGTAAATAGGTTAAAATAACTTTTTATTTTGCCTAATTCCTGACAACAGTTCTAAGACCACTCTTATTTATTTATGACAGGTACTCTCTGCACTTAATGTCGAAACCGACACGTGCAGAGTCATATTAAATCAGAGATGTCACTTATGGCGGGTTTCTGAATTGAGTATTTCGAGTTAAGCACGTCTCAAAACCTACTTAAATGCCAAATTATGATAGGTTTTCAGACTAAAGTAGAGTTAGAGCAATACTTAACTTCAAATGCTTAAATCAGAAATCGAGGGTTAGTCAGTAGCACAGTAATATGATACACCAGGCACTTAAAACGGCAGCGCTATAGATTTAAAACAAAAACGTGTGAGGTTATTTTTTGTTGATGTATGATTTTTTTGAAATGTTTTAAAATTTTATTTGCTAAAGCTTCAATGAAAAAATATATTGTTTTCATTAAAATCAGCAACACATTTCATTTCAAGTTAAAAAGCATCAAATCTCTTGTATATTAAACAAAAACAGCTAATGCAATAATTTTGCTTTTTATAAAATAATGTTCTGGTATTCTTTATATTCCGTATGGTGTTCGGACGTAAAGAATAACACCATCCCATTTCTTCCCGTGGGTGTCGTAAGAGGCAACTAAGGGACATACCAGAGAATGGGCAGCAGCATTCTTTGTGAATTCCAACAACCAAACTGCGATCGCCAACCCGCATGCCAAGCGTGACGATTATGGCAAAATCCCCCCAATGATAAGCACAACCAAAAAATGGCCCCTAGTGCCCGGCAGCCCGTCTACCCTTGACTCCGGTAGCGGTCAAGGTTACGGCGAGGCAAGGGGTGCGAAGAATCTCCGGATGGGATCCGGCTACCCCTTTAGACAACGAAGACTGGACCTGGCAACATATAACAAGCGTACACTCCGGTCCGACGAGAAGATCACCGAACTTGAGGAAGAATTGAGCAGGTTACGATGGAGTATTGTGGGATTATCTGAAGTCCGAAGACAGGGGGAGGACACGATAATTCTCAAATCTGGTAACCTGCTTTATTTCCGGGAGGGTGACCAGCAGTCCCAGGGTGGTGTCGGGTTTATCGTCCACAGGTCCCTTGTGAACAATGTGGTGAGGATCGAGAGTGTGTCGACCAGGGTAGCGTATCTTATACTCAGAATATCATAAAGATATTCGCTGAAGGACATACAGGTTTACGCCCCGACCTCGACACACCCCGACGACGAAGTAGAGTCCATGTATGAGGATATATCCAGAGCCATGCATGATTATAAGACTCACTTCACCGTGGTCATGGGGGACTTTAACGCGAAACTGGGTAAACGAGACGGTGATGAGCTCCGAGTGGGGCAATTTGGATTTGGACATCGGAACCGCCGGGGACACCTATTGGCTAGTTTTATGGAGAAGGAGGGCCTCTATATGATGAACTCCTTCTTCAAAAAACGTGAGCGTAGGAAGTGGACCTGGCAAAGCCCTGATGGTGCGACCAGAAATGAGATTGACTTCATCATGTCGACGAAGAAGCAAATATTAAATGATGTCTCTGTGATGAACGCGGTGAAAACTGGAAGTGATCACCGCATGGTAAGAGGCACATTGAATATCAATATCAAGCTTAAAAGATCTCGACTGATGAAGTCTACGCTCCGTCCAGCACAGATCCAAATTCAAAACTCCAAGAGCTTTCAGCTCGAACTTCACAATCGTTTCGAGTGCCTAGGTGGCTCTGTGGACGAATACAACGATGGATTCGTGGAAACTGTCCATACGGTCGGGTCTAAGTTTTTTAAGACTCGTCGTACAAGGAAGAAAAGGCTCTCTGATCAAACTCGCGAACTCATGAAAGAGAGGCGTAAGATGATTCTGCAGTCTTCAGACGATGCGTGCATCTACCGGCAGCTCAACAGACGGATCTCAAAGTCCTTAAAACGCGATCTCCGCCTCTTTAATACCGAAAGGATTAAAGATACGATTGAGCGGAATAATGGCTCCAAGGTTTTTGCAAGGGATCTGTCTATAGGGCAGAGCCAGCTCACGAAACTAAAGACCGACGATGGCAGAGTCATATCCGCCAAATCGGAGCTTCTGGGAGAGATCGAGGCATTCTATGGACAGCTGTACACATCTATCACAAAACCCACAACGAATCTAGCAAACGACCCAAGAGCTAGATTAACCCGGCACTATACCGAAGATATCCCGGCCGTCAGCCTGTACGAGATTACGGTGGCTCTGAAGCAGCTTAAAAACAACAAGGCCTCGGGTGACGACGGAATTACAGCCGTACTCCTGAAGGCGGGTGGAAAATCGGTCCTAAGGGCCCTTCAGAGGTTCACGATTCCGTCATACTTGAGGGAAAGACGCCACAGGCATGGAGCAGAGGTGTGTTGGTACTTTTCTTTAAGAAGGGCGACAATGCCCAGCTTAAGAATTACAGGCCCATCTCACTTCTGAGCCATGTCTACAAGCTGTTTTCCAGAGTCATCACGAATCGTCTCGCGCGCAGGTTCGACGACTTCCAGCCTCCCGAACAAGCCGGTTTCCGAAAAGGTTTCAGCACCGTAGACCACATACATACGCTTCGGCAGGTTATACAGAAGACAGAGGAGTATAACTTGCCTCTATGCTTAGCGTTTGTGGACTATCGGTACATCGAAGTGCTGAAGTGTTTGTACGAAAATGCCACTATGTCAGTCCGACTTCAGGACCAGACCTCGAAACCTATCCTTCTGCAGCGGGGCGTGAGGCAGGGAGATGTCATCTCTCCGAAACTGTTCACGGCTGCAATGGAGGATGTCTTCAAGGTTCTGGACTGGTGTGGACTAGGCATTAATGTCAATGGCGAGTACATCACTCACCTTTGGTTTGCCGATGATATAGTAGTCATGGCTGAAACTACGGAGGAGCTCAGTACAATGCTCGATGACCTTAGTAGAGCTTCCAAAAGAGTGGGTCTTAAAATGAACATAAATAAAACCAAAGTCATGGTAAATAACCATGTAGCACCCACTCCGATCAAGATCGGAGACTCTGCACTCGAAGTTGTAGACGATTACGTTTACCTGGGACAGACAATCCAGTTGGGTAGGTCTAACTTTGAGAAAGAGGTCAATCGTCGAATCCGACTCGGCTGGGCAGCGTTCGGGAAGCTGCGCGGTATCTTCTCGTCCAACATACCACAGTGTCTCAAGATGAAAGTCTATGACCAATGCGTGTTGCCAGTGATGACATACGGCTCTGAAACATGGTCGCTTACAATGGGCCTCATCAGAAGGCTTACAGTCACCCAAAGAGCAATGGAAAGGGCTATGCTCGGAGTTTCCTTGCGTGATCGCATAAAGAATGAAGATATCCGCAGGAGAACCAAGGTCGCCGACATAACCCGAAGAATCGCCAAACTTAAGTGGCAGTGGGCAGGGCACATTGCTCGTAGAACGGATGGCCGATGGGGCCGAAAGGTTCTAGAGTGGCGACCGCGCACCGGAAGACGCAGCGTTGGAAGGCCTCCCACAAGGTGGACCGACGACCTGGTGAGGGTCGCGGGAGTGCGGTGGATGCGAGAAGCACAGGATCGGTCATTGTGGCGACGCTTGGGGGATGCCTATGTCCAACAGTGGACGTCTTTCGGCTGAAATGATGATGATGATGATGATTATTTATATAAGATTATCATATTCATTCATCATATAATTTCCATCCTGCTTAAGTTAGTTTACTATTTCGACACTTTTATTTCGATCCATGTCGCACTATACATCATGGTTTTATCTTTGGAACAGAGTGAATTTAGCAAGAATACGTTCACTCAAAGTACTAGGAGCCCATAAATATAACGAGATGGAATCGACAACGATTAAAACATCCCAAATCACAAAAGTGCCTCTCAAGCATTATATCCTTTTAGTACCTTTCCATATTGTTTTAAAATTTAAAATTGTAATACTTCATTCTGTAGTACTTTTTTTTTGTGTGCCTAGTTATCCAACGCGGTTTGCCAGTATTAAATATGTTTTATATTTATATGTGCTTATTTTTTTTTCTAAATGGTGACTAAAATTGGTGCTGAAACTTATTTATACGAAATTTGGTCGCAATATACTAAATACGCAAAACCTAAAATTTATTTTGGAAGCCTGGCCTTCAAATTTATAATGTTATTAACAAAGTAACTGCGGCGCTCACGGAAGTTTAAGTAATATCTATTTTCAAGGTCATGAGGGATGTTCAGATAGAAAGTAACATAAAAATATATTTTTTATGGTCTAAATAACCCTATAGTTTTCAACGATTAAGCATTGTTAAGACCAAACGTATTGTCGGCTTCTGAATGTGAGTTTATTGCTTTTCCATATATATTAATTGCTTGTTAACACCCAACCAATCATACCCTATTACGTAGTGCGTTGTCGTTGTCTCTCGGTGGCCGATTTTTGTACTACGCGTGGCAAGTGTACTTACTCTTTTGTTTACACAAGTAACGCATTCTATGTAGTGTCGAAGTGTCGGCTTGGTGAGAACGCATACCGCAGAATTAGTCCACGTTCACACTTAAGCTGACAGAGAGCATACTCACAGTCAGCGGCGGACAATAAATACGTTTGGTATGAACGATGCGTTAAAATCCATAAGTGTGATGTTGTTTTGTATTCATACATTTTTATTTTACGTTTTTTGCATTTTAATCATCTTTCGAGACTAACGGCGGGTTTCTGAGTTGAGTATTTCGAGTTAAATACATCTCAAACCCTACATAAATGTCAAACTATAACAGATTTTCAGGCTAAAGTATAGTTTGAGCAATACTCAACTTCAAATGCCAGAAATCGAGGGTAAAAGCCATAGAATAATATCTTACATTAATAAATTGCTATTGTCTCTTACCAAATCTGAAATATACGAGCACTTATGTCAAACCAATTTAGTTACTTACCCATAAATCATGATTTTCAAGAAGCGTTCAAAAAATGCTTCACGAGATACTCGTAAGTCTTGGAAGTTGAAGTTCGCTGTTTTAACTGCCACTTACCTAAAGACAAAAAAAGATTTTATTTTGAGTTTCACTATAAAAACTTTTAACGCGTAACAATTTGCAAATGCTTGGTTTCGCTTTTTTAACAAACTACAGCAAAATATATCCAATATCATACTTTTCTAGATAATAACAAAATAATGTCACTGCCACTGGCTCTGTCTGTTTTTCCCCTTACTTTTTCTAAACTACGCAACGGACATTGATACTTTTCTAACAATTTTTAATAAAGAGTGATAAAAACTAACGACTTTCAAGTCTCAGAATGAACATCAATGGTTATCTAAGTAACATCGTTATTTGTTACACCTAAATATTATTTCTACTTTATTACTTTTCTGGAGTCCGGAACCACCTGGACAGCTAAACATTTCTTATTTTTATCGTTAAATGTCTCGATCCTATGGTGTTTAAACATTACGTGAATTCTTTAAAATATAATCAAGATTTATGAATATGGAATAGATTTATATTTATACTTCTGGGGTATCACATTATGCTAATCTTTCATTTCAAGCCTTACATACATTTAGGAGACAAAATGTCCCCTAAATGTATCAACAACAAAATGTACCCCAAAAAATTTTGGGGTCAAGTTGCGGAACACTGGGCAACGTTGCAGCTTCACATAAATTGGGCGTTGCGCGTCATGTTGGAGACTTTTTGAACTCTAATGTATCTGAGGTTTAAACGCAAAACAACCATAATTATCAAGGTTATAGAAACAAAACGAAGTTGTACCCATTCAACCAATTCTTACAATCTATACTTATCAAATTCTTTGTCCTGAATGACTGACTGGCGGATCAACGCAAAGCCTATACCACTGATCGTAAAGATCTGAAACTTGGAAGGTATGTTCTCTGTATGACGTAGGCATCCGTTGAGAAATCTACCCTTTAGCGAAATTCTACCCTTAAGCGGGTGAAAAAGTGGGGGTAAAGTTTGTATGACATAACATGATTCCTTATTCCAAAAACAAACACAAACAAAAATAAACAGCAAGGTTAAAAGCGTTTGTTTATATCCCAAAATGTCACTCAATTTATGGAAATATTGGAAATACTGGCTATTGATTATGAATGAATAAATGATGATCAAAATGGAAAAACACTGTTCGTGGTATTTTCTAGTCACGCAATCGTTATGAATGATTGATTCTATTATGAATTTACCAATTATGACGGATTTTCATGGATAATATTGGGATTACGTTTATTTTTTACTATTTACTACAAAAATATAATCAGTACGGATACGGAGCCTCTTTTGTACTAATAAAAAAACTGGGCAAGTGCGAGTCAGACTCGCGCACTGAGGGTTCCGTACCAATTTAATAGGTAAATTGCGGTTTACGATTTATGACGTATTAAAAAATAAACTACTTACTAGATCTCGTTCAAACCAATTTTCGGTGGAAGTTTATAAGATACATCATATATTTTTTTTAGTTTTATCATTCTCTTATTTTAGAAGTTACGGGGGGGGGGCACATTTTACCACTTTGGAAGTGTCTCTTGCGCAAACTATTCAGTATATAAAAAAATGATATTAGAAGACCTATTCATAGATACCCCAAAAGTATGGGATTGAAGGAAAAAAAAATTTTGAGTTTCAGTTCTAAGAATGGGGAACCCCCAAATTTTTTTTGTGAAAATCTTAATGCGGTTCACAGAATACATCTACTTACCATATTTCAACAGTATAGCTCTTATAGTTTCGGAAAAAAGTGGCTGTGACATACGGACGAACAGACAGACACATGACGCATCTATAAGGGTTCCGTTTTTTGACATTTGGCTACGGAACCCTAAAAATAGGTGAAAATGGGTGTTTATATAAAAGGAGTAGCTGACTGACTCACATATCAACGCACAGCCGAAACAACTGGGACTAGAACCATTAAATTTTGCACAAGGTTTCCTTTTATAACGTAGGCGAGCACTAAGAAAGGATTTTTTTTAAATTCACCCCTTATTGGATGAAACGGGAGTTCAAAGTTTGTATGGAGGAACCCACTTTTAAGCGGGCTAGTAGTAATATATATATTCACAAATTCATCAGAGCCATAAAATTACGACTTTTCGTGCTATTTATGATGACATCAGATTCATTGCCAAAACAGTTTGTATAGCTTGTGGCCTTAGAACACAAAGAGCAAATAATGTTACATGTGGATTTTAGTCAGTAAAAGACTGATACGCCCGCCCTTTCGCTTCATCCTAGAAGTAATTAATTTGATGATTTTACACCTCAAAAGAATGGCCACCGCGGAGTCCGCGTCGCTCACAGATATTCCAGTAGGTACTAGGATAGCTAAGCAAGCAGAAAGTGCATTGTTAAAATGCATGCGCATTAATTATGTGCGTAAAATTTCACAAAGTGATAGCGACATCTATACTGCAACATGTTGCACTACGTTATCAGCCAGCTAGTACACGTTGCAAAATTATTACTTTGCTAGCAGTCAACCAGATTTTGGTTATACAATATAGATGGAGCCACTACAGTTTAGCCCGTAAGCGTTATTTTTATGTCTGCTATAATTTAGAAAATTTAAAATGAAATAGAAAATCTGCCGTCACATCGAGTCACGTTAGATTTTCCAAGTAATTCAATGTCATTGGATGTTGTTGCATGTTTCTGTTAAGTGCCTTGCGAAGCATGATGCACGACAATGGCCAGTTCTATTTTTTCTGTCCAGAAGGTACACATCCAGCTTTTCCATTAGCTATGTTCAAATTCTGGAATGTGTTGGTGATTGCGTAAGATGCGCATAATTCTGCAAAGGGACTACATTAGCGCTCTGTTTAGAAAGTATCAATCTGGAAAACCCTAAACCAATTAAGGGCCAAGGCCCTCAATGAGGTGCCTTTTGACTATATTACCAGAAACGGAGATGTGGAATAATTATATTAGAGCAAGGGTTTTCGCGTAGAAAAACACCATCTAGTGTGCTTATAGAAGTCTCACAGCAATTACACGACATGCGACTCATTGCGAGGCCAGTTGGTCATTCTGATGCGTGTGGGCTGAAGATTAAGTTTCTAATATTTTAATAATAATAATAGGTTGTCAACAAATGGCTTAATAGCCATGAACCTGGAACAACACCTTGGAGGTAAGGGGCTTGATCCAGAAAGCGCTACTCATGGACACGGGTCGTATAGTTAGGAGGTTCCTTTATCTGGAGCTCTGACCTCCTGTAGCTCAGACTTTATTCCCGATACTAGAATGCTACTATTTTTTATAATTTTTAATCAATTTTTAAAATTAGTTTAGCATAAAAATAATTAAAAATATATAACGTGTGTAAAGAGAGTGAAACGAAATAATATAATGGTTCAAAACTGGTGTATGTAAAGCGCGAAGTCATGCGCTCAGGTTTATGGAGGTCAGTGACCTTTCAGGGGTCTAATTATAACAACTTTTAGCTTAGACGTCCTTCGTCCACTCACAGTATCGTTTCATTTCGTGACTCACATTTTGAAGATCACAGGTGCCATTAGTTAAGTTTGTAGATTCGGTGATGTAATTTCCGATAAACTATTTCTTATATCTTATATCTATATTGGTCCATGGAGGAACTCGGGCCTCGACTAAGAGGGCTCTTTAGCGCATGTATGGAGAGGGGCCAGTTCCCACTTCGTTGGAAGACCGGGAAACTGGTCCTCATCGCGAAGCCGGGGCGCCCTGCGGACTCACCGTCCGCGTACCGGCCCATCGTGCTGCTCGACGAGGTGGGCAAGCTCTTTGAAAGAGTAATTGCAGACCGCCTCGTCGCGCACCTAACACGGGTGGGGCCGGATCTTTCGGACGGCCAATTTGGCTTTCGCAGGGCGCGCTCTACGGTGGACGCCATCATGCGCGTGCGAGCCCTCACGACGGGGGATGCGGTGTCCCAGGGCAGGTGTGTCTTAGTAGTGTCTTTGGACATCGCCAACGCTTTCAATTCCCTGCCCTGGAGTAGCATTAGGAGGGCACTCCGGTATCATCGGGTGCCTGACTACCTCTGTCATGTTGTCGAGGCCTACCTGTCGGACAGGTACATTATCTACCCTGGTCACCTGGGAGAGTGGAAACGGCGAGAGATGTCGTGCGGTGTTCCGCAGGGATCGGTACTAGGACCACCCTTGTGGAACATCGGGTACGACTACGTGCTGCGCGGCGATCTCCCTGACGGGGTCAGCGTGGTCTGCTACGCAGATGATACGCTGGTCCTGGCGCGGGGAGAGTCATACCAGGCGGCGGTCGAACTAGTGACTCGCGGGGTTGCGACAGTCGTGGAGAGGATCCAAGAGTTGGGACTCGAGGTGGCATTGCACAAGTCCGAAGCCATGTGCTTCCACGGCCCTCGGAACGCGCCACCATCGGGTTCCCAACTAACGGTAGGAGGAGTTCACATCGGCGTCGAGTCGACGATGAAGTACCTTGGACTTGTCCTCGACAGCCGGTGGAACTTCGAGGAGCATTTCCGACGTCTGGCTCCCAAACTGGATCGCACAGGGGCTGCCCTCAAGCGGCTCCTGCCCAACCTAGGGGGTCCAGACGCCTCCTGCCGGAGGCTATATGCAGGAATCGTTCGGTCCATGGCCCTTTACGGGGCACCGGTATGGGCGCCGTCTCTTCGAAAGCGACCGGCAGCCAAGCTGAACGCAAGCCAGAGGGTCATGGCCATCCGGATGGTGCGGGGATACCGCACGATTTCCCGCGAAGCAGCATGCCTCCTCGCTAACCAACCACCGTGGGAATTGCAGGCAAAAGACCTTGCACGCATGCATGATCTGCGCATGGAGATGCAACGCCGGGGCGAAACTCCGCTGCCGCGCCAAGTAGCGGCATGGCGGAAAAACTTCCAGCGGGATCTCATGGTGGAATGGCGACGGCGACTGTCGCAACCCAGTGCTGGGCACGCCTTAATTATGGCGATAAGTCCCCTCTTTGAGGAGTGGCTGGAAAGACCTCACGGCGTCCTTACTTACCGCATGACGCAGGTCCTCACCGGACATGGTAAGTTTGGGAGGTTCCTGTACCGGATCCGTGCAGAAGAGACGCCCGGGTGCCACCATTGTGTGGACCGCCCGGAGGACACGGTGGAGCACACGGTAGAGGTGTGCCCCGCTTGGGCAGAGCACCGTCGTGTCCTCGTGAGGGCGATCGGCGGCAGCGATCTCTCGCGCCGGGCCTTGGTACAGGCCATGGTCCGGAGCGAGGAGGAGTGGCAGGCGGTCGCCTCCTTCTGCGAAGCAGTAATGCTAGCAAAGGAGGCGGCCGATCGCGTGAGGCAACGGCAACGGTCCTTACGCCCCAACCGCCGCCGGGATTCCGATCCCGATTTCCAGCCACCGTAGGCGCGGGCTTGCGGACGGCGAGCAATGGGTGGCTCGCCATCCGATCGTCCGGTAACCGTCCGGACCGAGCCCAAGTCGTCGACGGCGCGTAGTGTTCCACGCGCGCCTCAAGAAGATGTCAGCAACCGTAGGGGCCCAACAGGGTCGAAGCCTACTGGGGCCATGGGTGATGCGAAAGAGATCCCCGGGGCCCTGGAAAACAAATGGCAAAGAAGGAACAGGAGTGGGTTTTTAGTCAGTAAAAGTCTGACACTATCTCGCGCTCCGCCCAAGAGCGGGGGATGTCATGAGATGATTTTACCACCCGAAAAAAAAAAAAAAAATATCTATATTGGTGGTTGATCACCACATCTTCTAAATTCTAAATACAGTGAGCTACTAGATGCACATAATATGTGACGTCAATCAATTTCTATGTTTAGTCTCAGCAGTCACTTTGAAACTGATACTAGCTGCGACGTTTCAAGAGATAAAAGCTAGATGGGCCCTGGGACGAAGGCAAAGAAGGAACAGGAGTGGGTTTTTAGTCAGTAAAAGTCTGACACTATCTCTCGCTCCGCCCAAGAGCGAGATTTGTCATAAGATGATTTACCCACCTAAAAAAAAAAAAGATGGGTACAGATCCTTTGTCAAATACTCGATCCTGAACGAGCGATTTCGCTAGTTCAATGTATGAACTTCATGATCAAGCGCTTGTGATTGGAAATATGGAATAATCAATTAACGCAGAGCAGAGGATTTCCAGGTGATCTTTAATAATACACATTATAATTAATTGCATAAAGTGCTAAGTTACACAAATAACAAAGAAGACATTCAACCACTTTTTTGTTGATCTCGTTCGTTTTTGCGATTAGCAAATTTGCTCTTTATACCACTAAAATAAAGTTCATTGTTGGATGAGCGCGGCTTTAGGAGATAGTATTATTATACACAAATAAGAAAACCATAAGCAATGCATTTTATATATTTATTAGTCAGATATTTATTACAGTAATTAGCAAATGCAATTATAATATCACTTAAATTAAATAGGTAGCAGCTAAAACCCCTTTTCAAAAATACATAAATAGGTACCAATAGTCCGCATATCAGTATTTATAGTAGTAACACTTGTACTTTTTACATGAGACCTTGGGCCTTACCATGACATGTTTGGGCACGCCACAATTATGGCGGTAAGTCCCCTCTTTGAGGAGTGGCTGGAAAGACCTCACGGCGTCCTCACCTTCCGCATGACGCAGGTCCTCACCGGACATAGTAAGTTCGGGAGGTTCCTGCACCGAATTCGTGCGGAAGAAACGCCCGGGTGTCGCCACTGTGGCGACCACCCAGAGGACACGGTGGAGGTGTGCCCTGCTTGGGAAGGCCGTGTCATCGTGGGGGCGATCGGCGGCGGCGATCTCTCGCGCCGGGCCTTGGTTCAGGCCATGGTCCGGAGCGAGGAGAAGTGGCAAGCGGTCGCCTCCTTCTGCGAAGCAGTAATGCTAGCAAAGGAGGCAGCCGATCGCGTAAGGCAATGGTCCTCACACCCCAACCACCACCGGGATTCCGATTCTGTTTTCCAGCTACCATAGGCGCGGGCTTACGGACGGCGAACAATAGGTAGCTTGCCGTCCGACCGTCCGGTAACCGTCTGGAGAGAGCTCAAATCGTCGACGGCGCGTACTGTTCCGTGCGCACCTCAAGGAGATGTCAGCAAACCGTAGGGGCCCGCAGGCGCAGGGTCTAAGCCGGGGCTAAGGGTTTGATTCTGAAAGGAAGACTCGGCGCGGCACAGGAGTGGGCTTTTATTTAGTAAAAGCCTGACACTATCTCGCGCTCTGCCCAAGAGCGGGGGATGTAATAAGAGGATTATCACACCAGAAAAAAAAAACCATGATATGTTAAAATATATGTTATGTTAAGAGTGAGTGATGGAGCTATACACCCTGTATAGCTCCATCCCTTTAACAGTTCAGTTCAGGACGTCAAATGGATCGCTTTAAGAGCTCGTGGTATGGCCTCTTGAGCGGATATACCGTGAAACGATGTTTCATTAGAATATCCGGCTAGCTGATACTTATGAGCAGTGGTGGCCGAGTGGTAACGGCCCCGACTTACGAGTTGTAGGTCGCGGGTTCAAACCCAGCAGGGTGCATTTCTTTGTGTAATTTATTTCATCACCACTGCTCTCAAAACGGTGAAGGAAAACATCATGAAGAAACCGGCATGTCCTGGAACCAAAAAATTCGGAGACATGTGACCTTCACCAATCCGCACTGGGCCCGCGTGGTGGATTACGGCCCATTCCCTCTCCTAGAGAGGAGGCCTGAGTCCCAGCAGTGGGAACATTAAAGGACTGATTAATCTATGCTAACCTAATAATTGTGACTTGTGTACGATACTACTAACATGCGGCCTGTTTACCAAACAATGGTTTTTCTCCGCCAGACTTTGCAGAACAAAGTGCTTCCTATGATGACTTATTTTAACATTAACACAACGTTCAAATTACATCAACAGCGTACTGTAACAAGTTTACAATTGTTAGTTCTTAATAAATCTAGTTTGAGTTTGGAAATTTAAGAAAGCTTTGCTGACAAAAGTAAGTTATAATTACGGCGTCGCAAAATAACAACAACAATATGAGAATGATGGTAATCAGAGCGTCACACCCTATCTAGTGTCACATCCTATTAAGCCCGTCACAGAAAAGCCAATTAACCGTTTATGTGAAATCAAACGAGCGATGTTTATATCGCGCAACATAATTTAAACACACAAAGTTGCGGTTCACGCTAAAACTGGTATACAGTTAAATTTCAAATTTTACGTCAGAACTTAGAGGGTCGTGAACAATAATTTTTTGCATTGATTTTGTAGCTCGCTTCGTGAACGCACCGCGTATTTGCTACATTTGTCTATTTATCGCATTTACATCGATACAATAACGCGAATGTGTTGACACTGCATTACTATAAACACACGACTGCATCGAAATAAACAACCGCGTCAATAGGTGTTCACGGGAAGTCACTACAGCACAGCTATGCAGAGTATGTTTGTATCGATACTACATAGTAACTCTATTAATGCTATATCACGATAGTAGTGAAGCAAAATAGTTATTACGTTTGGAAAATAATGAGACCTATAGCATAGCGACTGAGTATAATGCGACAGTATCGCCATTATATAGCAACTGAATCGCTGCAAAAAGTCGCCATGTATACTTAAGGCAGTGCTTTCTTAACTTTCTTTGTCCACACCAGTATTATCGTGGGCCGCAAGTTTAAAAGAGTTTTGTATAGTAAAAGTACGTGTCGATATCGCTTTCTATAGAAAACCCAAAGCTTTACAATAATTTAAATGTTTGCACCATTCGCTTGAAGCTGATAATAATTTTAGTAATAGTAATAGGATGGATAAATAAAAAAACATATTTGATCTAAATAATTTTTTCAGTTTCAAAGTATTACCAAAAAATTTGACATTTTTATTTCTTCTTTTATCACGTAAAGAAGAAACAACGATGATTAAAAACACTTTTTACATAGGAATCTAATATTTTTTATTCAAATAAATTTGTTCAATATTTCTTGGTAATCTGTCTACTTTTTTAACGCAGCAGCTAACCCTATTGTTAGGTATTAGGCCCCTATTCACATGATCAGGCTGCCCGGTAGCGATAGTATGGGTTACAGAACACTGTGACAACTCGAAAGTAACTATAAGGCAGAGGCGGCAATTACATGTTCAGTGATTTGGTTAAACCGGGTGAATTCAATCAATTTTTAATGTCAAGGTTTTGCATACTT
The DNA here is from genome assembly GCA_961205895.1 of Mythimna pallens. Lineage (NCBI taxonomy): Eukaryota > Metazoa > Arthropoda > Insecta > Lepidoptera > Noctuidae > Mythimna > Mythimna pallens. The sequence continues at coordinate 8,691,395 of OY540824.1, forward strand.
TTAGTTTTAAGATACTGGACCACTTCTTGTATCTTATTTTGTTATTGCAGCAACACTTTCGATTTAGCTCGAACGAAAAAAAAATTATTTGTAAATATATAATTATATTAATGGCCAACAATGACTGATGAAATACTAGCCAAAGATCTTTTTTTTTTTTAACTTTGCCGCACACTAGGAATAACTCCTGTATTGTGGGTGCGTTCACAAACATGTAAACTCACATACAGGTATCGGCACGGATCTTGAGCGCTCGGCGAAAGAGTGGGGATCGCTTTGCGTATGCGTTTTATTTATTTCTTTGAGTGTAAACGCGTACGCAAAGCGATCCCCACTCTTTCGCCGAGCGCTAAAGATACGTGCCGATACCTGTACACTGAAAGTTGCCGCTACACAAAAGAGCCATACTTAAAAATTTATGTCAAGTTATTGCAGCCACTCCACCATGAAAGTGTTGCCCGTTTAGTAACACCTTAAGCCGTACAACACACCACACTGCCTATGAATACCACCTGGCGTCGCTTACCGTGCAGCTTGAGCATGAGACTAAAGATAAAAAATGTTTTGGCAAAGTATTTACTTAAAATTAATGCATTAAAATAAGTGTTATACAAGATTAGTTTATTATGTACGCAATTCGCTTTTTACGCAGTTTTACCTTCACGTCATTTTTGATGAATGAACAAACTGTTTTCCTAATAATTTAAACCGACAATGATTATGCGCCTCGAGAGTAAATTATTTCTCATTCCGACGAATTTTACAAAATATAACATCACTTTTGTACATAACGCAACCTAATTCATATTTTCTTCCACTCCTATTATCACAAATAACTTAATTCCAAGTTAAAAACAATTTTATGAACTTATTTTATACTCTAAATAAAATGACGTGCGAACACTATAGCAACTGTGCCATAACTGAATGCTGCAGAATTTTACGGACCGCTTTGCGACAACCGACGATTCGTGTATGCTCCTTCTCGCTCTCGCACCCTCTAGAACGATCTACTAAATATTGCTTATTCGGTCTTGCATACCAAGGGGCTTGAATCATGGTTGTTTTACTCTGCCTTGTTTATAACAATGCGATGTAAAATCTTTGAGACTTTTACTAAACCGTGTGTGTTACAGTGAAACTGTACGAACTAATATTGATCAGATGACACCGAACCAGATAGAAAAGCTGCGATGAGAAGCTATCTATTATGTAACGAATGGGTGGGGGCATAATGATGTCTGCGGAGCACCCCTGACTCATCCTCGTGAAACAAAATGAGGGTCAAGTTGTTAGCTCGTGCTTACGTTGACAAACTTCAAGTGTGGAATAGGTTCTTAAAAATCTGTAATTCAAGTACAGTAGACGTCGTTTATTGTAGCTACTTATTTTTATTCATTTTTTTTCTCTATGTGTTTTACTCTTACGAGTTTCTGTCATGTATTTACATAGTCAAAGTCAGAGGTCTGGTCAGAATGTCGGCCTGAGTTTGCGAAGAAATTCTTTATTTTGATTTCTAATATTTAGAGTTATTTTACTGTTAATTCACGTTAAATAATCTCCAGGTTTTGATGATCTATTAACAGTTTGCACGTGTTATTGGCAAAATTGCCGTGTCTTTTCCACAAAATGCTACTAATGAAGAGTTGAAAGTTACAGTAGACGTCAAGTACTGGTAGCACTATGACCTTGAACTGGCTCAGTGTCATACGGAGCTTGAATTAAATGTAGCCAGCTATTACATAATATATATTACACCTATTAATATAGATACACAAACTTTATAAAATGACTTTGCAATCCTATAAAAGATATGGATCTTATTTGGCAATCGTAAAGCAAGTTAGATTGAGTTAAGTTTTTTTTTTTCATAAATAAACAAACAATCCACGTGTACTTTTTTATTTTATTTTCGTTTATAAACCGTTGCACCATAATCGCTACTATCTCGATCTGTCATAGTCATACCTCTAAAATAAACACTTTTTTGACATTTAGGTGTCGACATAATTCGATTTACAAGAATAATAATAATAATAATAATTCTTTATTGTTCTTATTGCCTTCTTTCAGGTGGAAATAAGGTACGCGCCTTCAATGGCAGGGTCATGCCGGTCTTAATGTACTCTTTCGGCATACTCAAATGGACTCAGACCGAGCTAGACGCTATAGATAGGCGGGTCCGTACACTGCTGACCGCAAACCGGATGCATCACTCACGGTCGTCGGTGATGAGACTGTACATCCCGCGGAAGTGTGGAAGTCGAGGTTTTTTAAACGCAAAGACCCTGCACAACCGCGAGGTGTGCAGCCTCAGAGAATACTTTCACAAAACCGATGTGGGTATGCAACGCGATGTGGTCGCAGTGGACAAGGGACTCACCCTGTTGTCCATGGCTAAAGAGAACTGGCGCAAACCTGTGGTACTTACAACTGATGACCGTAAGGAAGTATGGAAAAGTAAGGAGCTCCACGAGTCTGATATAGATTTTGCAGCGTCCGTAGCCTGGCTACGTTTCAGCAACCTTTTCGGGGAATCTGAAGGTTTTATCTGTGCAATTATGGACGAAGTCATCTGGACGAATAACTGCCGGAGATATATAATGAAGGACGGAACGGTTGACATGTGTCGGGCATGCCATCGTCCGGGTGAGTCTATCAGACATATTATCTCTGGTTGTTCTCGTCTGGCTAACGGCGAGTACTTGCACAGGTATAACCAAGTAGCCAGGATTATTCACCAGCAACTTGCTTTGAAATACACCGTAGTGTATTCAGAGGTACCGTATTACAGGTATGTGCCCGACCCAGTTCTCGAAAATGACCATGTCACGTTGTACTGGGATCGGTCTATCATTACTGGCCGGACTATTGTAGCCAACAAGCCGGATATAGTAGTGATAGACCGATTAGCGCACCGCGTAATGATAATCGATATCACTATATAATTAAATATCTCGACTTAGCACACGAGGTTGTTGACATGTGGAATGTAGACTCGGCTGTCATTGTGCCGATTGTCGTGACCGCCAACGGCCTTATAGCCAAAAGCTTCGACGACCATCTGTCGAAGCTGTCATTGCACGGTTGGATCAAGGGCCTGATACAGAAGGCAGTACTCCTCGATACGGCTCGCATCGTGAGGAGGTTCCTGTCTCTGGAGCCCTAACCGCCGGTAGCTTGGACCCTGTCTCAATACCGGCAGACTACTATTTTTTATATTTTATAAATGTTTTATTTTTCTATATGATTTTGTTAAAAAAGGAATATTTAAAAATTTAATTAATATGTATATTGAATGAATAAAGTGAATAATAATAATAATAAACTCTTTATTGTTATAAAACATGTACAAATAAGTGAACCCCTGACTCCTGAGCTAGGTTAGATGCCTGTATTTCAGGAGCCAGTGACTCCTTCCATTTTCATTCTACAACATTATTGAATTTAATTACAGACTGAATAATTCTACTTTTTTAAATTACTAATTACAATAGTCATTTAATTAAAATGTAAGCCCTGAAAATAACATAAATATCCTATAATCAAACTATACAATTACGTAATATTAAATAATAATACAACTTAGATATAATACAAATTAAAATCAAATACAAAATAATAAAGAAATAGGTTAATAAATTAGAACTCAATTAAATTAAATGAAAATTAAATTAAGGTCAAAAGTTTTTTTTTTATATAAAATTAAAATTAAATACTCGTGTACTCAACAGTAACACAACAGTCGTGAACATGTGAGTGAATTGTGTGAATGTATGTGGGGAATACCAATATAAAAATTATAATAAAATGTATACTGCAATAAACAATTTGATATCAATAAGTTTTCTGTCTCGTAGTAATCCTGTGTCAGAAGCCAAATCTTAACCTTGAATTTGGTTTCACGAGTTGTGAGTGGATTTATGTTCAGGATTTTGTTTACTTTATTGTATAGAAAAGTTGTGAGAAATGCCTGTTGTCGCCTAGCGAACGTCGTATGGTAGAGCACAGATGTGCAAACGAAAATAAGAATGATATTTTCATAGCTATACTATACTTATAAAGTGATCAATCTTGTATTAAATTAAAACATATATATTTATAATTTAATATAGTGTATATTTTCATAAATTAGCTTGTTTCTTATAATAATAAAATTCTGATTTTATCGCAACGTTTCCTACAACTGTGTTGATTGCCGGGCCTGCAAAAGCGACGAACTAATAGCCGTCGGGTCATACTGTTTGCTACGTGCGCCACCTTCGTAGCACTCATAACTGTCTGCTACGGTATAAGCGCTACGCGCACATTTTAATGAGCATTTATTTCAATATTTAATTTAACCATAATAAGGGCATACAGAGCAGCGGTGGTCTAGTCTGTGGTAATGGCCCTGACTTACGAGTTTACAACTCGCAAGTCAAGGGGTTGCAGGGGTTCGCGGGTTCAAACTCAGCCAAGCACATTACTTTGTGTGATTTATTTTATCACCATTGCTCTCAAAACGGTGAAAGAGAACATCGTGAGGCAACCGGCATGTTCTAGGACCAAAAATTCGGAGTCCTGTGACATCCACCAATCCGCACAGGGCAGGCAGGCATGATGGATTACAGCCCATTCCCTCTCCTAGAGGGCCGAGTCACACCAGAATGGCAGCGGCCGGCCGGGTATGGAACTTGTTTTGAGTTATGCCAGCCTAGTGAAACAAACTCACGTTGTGTTACCATGGTAACGATAGCTTTAAAACGTACGTAGCCTATATTTTTTAAATTTAGCTTCATTAGCGCTATTATTTTATAGTCTATAACGTATGCAAGTAGGTATAATTATTTAGATGAGTTAAACATTCAATAATCACATAAAACGGACCATTTTTGCAGAGGTTACCAACTAAGTACAGAGCCATCTATGCAAAAGCACTGGTGTGAAGTACTTATCTACAGTTTAAAACTGTCCCAACACTTCGAGCGCGTGTAGAAACAAACTCAGAAAGAATGTTGTTCATCAAAGGTCCTAATAGATGGCGTGTATCGGGAAATTTGTACCATACAAATGCCATGGTTGCTACCAGGACTGCATAAAACCTATGTAGCATATCTTTACATTCAGTAGCACCGCTTTCCCTTTGATTTTATACGTTACTATAATATCGTATGTGAACTATATAAAGCATAGCATTCTGTCTTAAAATATTCCCACTGTTGGAACTCAGGTCTCCTTTCTAGAAAAAGAATGGGCCGTAATCCGTGCGGGTTGGTGAATGTCACATGTCTTCGAATTTTTGGTTCTAGGACATGCCGGTTTCTTAACGATGTTTTCCTTCACCGTTTTGAGAGCAGTGGTGATGAAATAAATTACACAAAGTAATGCGCCTAGCTGGGCTTGAACCCGTGTTCTACAACTCGTAAGTCGGGGCCGTTACCACTCGGCCACCACTGCTATCTAAACTAGAACTCTGCTCTGTGAACTAGATACAAATGACACAATGTCCATTAAACAAGGTTTATTAATAAAAGTACCATCTGAATCAAAAATTTTTACTAAAAGTACCATCTGAATCAAAGATTTTGTACTAAAAGTACCATCTGAATAAAAGATTTCGTCGTTTCCAATAATTCAATACCGGTCACCATAATTATATCAACACGGTGTGGCCACAAACAGAAGTCAGACTCCGCGTTGTTTGTCCATAATAAGGTTGGTTCTTACTACTGTATATTGAGTGCGTTTACAACTCGCATGTTTAAAAACGCCAAAAAACACATTTTGTAGGCCATGCAAATACGAGTTTTTGTTCCATGCAGGAACCAAACCCGCGATACGCAGTGCGTCAACCGATTGCCCACACCACCGCCGCACACTAATCGTGCCGTCATGTGTGTAAGTAAAATTATTTACAACTGCCATACTATATGTAAACACTGACGCTACAGGAACTTTTAAGGGTTACCTTGAGTCTAGAACTTAAAAAGCAAATGAAGGAACATTGGTGCATTTGGTACACCCTAAAGCCAGAGGGGAGAAGACATATTGATAATGTCCTAACTAATCAAAACTTGCGCGTGGAGATGCAACGCCGGGGTGCACGTGGAGATGCAACGCCGGGGTGCACGTGGAGATGCAACGCTGGGAGAGAATTTCGAGGAGCACTTCCGATGTTTGGTTCCTGCCTGAAACTGAATCGGACTGAGGCTGCTCTCAAGTGGCTCCTGCCTAACTTACCCTAAGTCAGGTTAGTCTACGCAGGTATCGTTCGGTCCATGGCCCTTTTTGGAGCGTCAGTATCGGTGCCATCGCTCCGTAAAGAACCATGGCCGATTGGCGACTTGGCCGGTGGCCTAGCTGAACGAATGCCAGAGGTTTCTGGCCTACCACCATGGGATAACGAGGGCAAAAGCCCTTACACGCATGCACAATTTGAGCGTAGAGATGCAACGCCGGGACTGAACACCGCTGCCGCGACAAGTCGCGGCATGGCGGACAGAGTTCCGGCGGGATCACATGGTCGAATGGCGACAACTACTGTCGCATACTAGTGCTGGGCATGTCATAATTCTTGCGATAACATTTCACACATTCAGCCGAACATAGTACCTCCTCCTTTTTGAAGTCGATTAAAAAATTGAATGCTATTTCGCTTAGGATGAACTTACAAATAAACTTTTAGCTAATTGAGGCGTACTAAACGTTGTCCACCCATAACTAACTCTTTGGATGTGATGTTATGTATTAGTTAAGTTTGTGTGCTAAGTTTATATAGTAGGTATTTTTTATGATTATTATCTCCCAACCCCATGGAGGCAATGCCACTTGCACAGACGTATCAAGTTGATAATATAATTATATTAATGAATTTTAGAAATGAGCTCGAATAATGTTACTTTCGGTCAAACCATCATGTAATCAGCATTAGTGTTTAACCTATTAACGTTTTGTGTACAATATCAGGATTTTGTTTTTATGAGAACATAATGACGCAGAGTGCTCTTAAAATATTGCCTCCCGTTCAATATTGTTCAACCTCCTTCAATATTTACGGCCCTAGTACAGTTGAATTATGCAGCTAATTATAGAGATGATAAATTAATCGTTATTTATGAATACGAATAAATAGCTGAACTTATTGTTTTCCAATCAATTTTAGTGATGTCATGATACGCCACAAGGTTAACAGTAGCTTTCGTGCTTATTGTGGTATCCTAGTACAAAGAATGTAAAGCATTTTTAAAAACTAGGTTAATAATAATTATAATTATTAAATGTTGTTATTTTGCGACAGTAAGCACAACTCCCTCCTGCATTTATTCAATTCAATTAACATAATTCTGTTCAATAAAAACGGCTCCCGTGTGGAACAAATATGTGTATAGTGATAGTTAGTTGATCAGGGTTTGAGTGTCTTGTCTACGAGTTTACAAGTTTTTGAAAGCACCTACGACACAAGATTAATTCTTAATGTAGTGCAACGTTAATAAAGTACTAAGTCAGATTTTCCTCGCCATGTATCATTTCCATGACTCACCACGTGGTATTCCATCCACGTGAGGGAATGCCACCACGTATTGCGCTTGCGTGAGAAATACTATGAACAGATAAAATACTATAACAACTACCAGGACTCTATAAAGCATTGGAGTTCTAAATGCGTATCTAATATATTTAATTTTGGTGCTAAAATTATATCAAAGTGGCGTAAATTACACAATACTCGTCTTTACGCAGATAAGTTTAAAATCTAACGTTCTACGCATTTTCCGAGGCGCTTAGTTTGTTTTCGATGTGTCAAAATTATCAGTGTAAAAAATACAACTGGGTCAAACAAATTTTTTACGGCGTTTTCTTACAAATTGTGTAACATTTTCTAAGAAAATACTACGCAAGGAAAAATACTATATTCGGTACTAGGGGTCCATTATTCATTAGAGTTGATTTATAATAAATATTGTATGCCATTTCATGTCAATTGGGTCATGTCTTATTCGTTAATAACTGTAGTGGATAAAAAACATTTCCAAAAAAAAAAATATAACCGTGTTTCTATAATAGTTTTACCTCTTCTTTATTTAACACCGACTTCCGAAATTTAAGTTATTTTGCACTTTTCAGTGTTTTTTTTTACTTCGAAGTCGGTTATATTTTTTTTTTTGAAAAGTTTTTCATTTTATACTTTTTAGTTATGGTACCACTACTAAAAAGTACCCCTCAGCCAAATTTAAATACCTTATAGCCACAGTGCATCTCATGACAATTCTAATAATCCCAAACATGGTTAGATTACATTCATTTATTACAGAGTTCCGGTGCCTAACTTCAGGCTTCATCATCAGATCAGTTCGATATATTCCCGCCCTCTTCTTTCAGTCAGTCATCGACTACACGTATAAACAAAGCAATTTTATTTGTTACGACGGTTCTACTGAGATCCTATGAGGAGTTCTGTTCCATATCTTTGAAGTTCATGATCAGATCATAACAATATTTCTATGGGACCAACTCGGAAGCACACCTTTGAATCAAAAAAAATATATTCAAAATCGGTCCACAATTGACCGAGAAATCGGTGAAAATACATTTAAAAAAAAAAACAACCGAACATTTAACCTCCTCCTTTTTGAAGTCGGTTAAAATTAACTAATTGTGCACAAGTTCAACACCAAAAAAGTTCGCACCAGTAGCGTAGAAACCAATTTAATTGTTTAATTAAACATGGAACAACAAATACGGAACATTGACTCCAACAGTCGATTAGTATTCTAATTTTACTGATTAAGTTTAAATCTACCTATTTGACAAGTAACATTTGTGATACTAAAATTAATACTGATCTTAGCAAGGTATTTGTCAAAATCGGGCGCAATTCACTACTGAAAACGCTTAGTAGAAAACTTTGGTATAAGAAGGTCTTTGTAGGAGAAGTTATTGCGTCAAAGACCTTTTTTGTGGAAAATTACTATTTGACTCCTCCCGCTCTAGGGGAACCAAGAACGAGTGTCAGACTTTTTACAACCCGCCTGTATTCCTTCAGTTGCTGCATTCAAAGGACACTCGTAATCCTAAAACGCAAAGGGCAAAAGGCTGAAGGTTCTAATTTGGGCACCAACTTTATGATATTATAACTTATGTTTTCGATGCCATTAGGTTATGTAGTGTATGAGCTGCACATAATTAGTTATAAAAACATTCGTGTGATACTAATATAGATTTCTGCGGCTCAGTTTAAAAACTCACTCATGTTTTAATTACCTTCTTTATTTGACAGTATCATAAACTACATTTGTTTCATTTCAAATGTACATTTAGCGTCGCCGTAGAGACCGATCGCTGGGTTTTTTTTTTTCTGGTCACAGTAAATTAGAGGGACTTATTTCTTAAAGGTGCTCAGTCTCTATTACTACCTTTTCTTGACTTCTCCAACCTTTATAGAAAATATTTTGCTTCGCTTTACACATTCTTTCCAACTCTAAGTAAGCCTCGATGCCTCTTTTTCAGCTATTTGATAGTTTCAGTAGTCATTGTAGGTGTAAAAAGTACCATTAGGCATTTGCTGGATTTTCGCGAAATTTGAAATCTATAATTATATTGTTATATCTGGCAAACCAATAAACCAGGCTAACATAGATTGCAGAGAATGTCTGGATGTTAAACGAAGATAAAATCATATATTATGTTTCATCACTGTCCCACTTGCAGACGTCCTGTACCTATAAATACCAGTTGTATGCAGTTTGCGGCAAGTTTTACTCCGAATCAAAAAAAAAATAATAAAAACAATTCAAAAAAAAAAAAATTGTTTTTTGTGACGTAACAACAAAATTTACTGTTTTCAGATTTATCCCTATATCTGTATTTTACGACCTTCCTTTATGCCGAATTTCGGGATTCTAGGTCAACGGAAACTACCCTACGAATTTTGATTTTCTTGAGATGGTCGAAATATACGTTTTTTGCGACATAAACGACCGTATCTTTTTTTTTGGTTGACTTAGAAGTTTAATCTTTTCACAGCATTAAGGGACCGCTGACTTAACTATATGGTTTTAATTTTAACTCAATACCTCCACGCGGTCCCGTGATAAATTGTTTTTATAGACAGACAGACACACAGACGTACGGACAACAAACTGATCCTATAAGGGTTCCGTTTTTCCTTTTGAGGTATGAAACATTAAAAAGCAAAAATCGTACACATACTAGTCTATATTTAAATTAAAAATAAACTTTGGGTTTTTTTTTATATCAAGCAAATGTGCACCATTGCGCTGCGAACACTCCTAAAATCTGAATCTCAAATTGGTAAAAACTCGTTGGCACATTGCGCGTGTAATAGCGATTATTTCTTCACGGATATTGGTCTTCAACTGAACAATCATGTCTTTCACTGAAGCAACACCTATTTGTTACGTTATTGCTATCCTGAAAATTCTTTTTGTATGCTTCAACACTTCATGAGCTCCTAGTATTTTACATGTCGTACATTCGTGATTGATCATTACTAACTTCAGTTCGCAATTCACGCCGGCGCATTATGAAGCTTACCACGTGTACATTTTTCCTATTAGGTTAAACTTTACTCACGAATTGAAAACAATGGTTGTAGATTTTTCTTTAGTTAGAATGTTACGTATATTTTGACAATTATATAGATTCATGCTTTTCTAGTCTTGTTAATCGAGAGTATCATCTGTGACTAAATCCTCTTCACATTTCACGTGTGTTTAGTAGCTTTTAGATACTGTTTCAGCAAATCTGGTTTATTTATTAACTCAATGAATGAAATTGATGTAGGATGCTTTGCTTAAAATTAACGTCATAATAATTATTTCGTACTTTTTCATCATCATTTCAAACGAAAGACGTCAGAACCTTTGGGCCCCATTGGCCATCTGTTCGGCGAGTAATGTGCCCTGTCCACTAAAACTTAAGTTTAGCTATGTTTGGTAATCATGGTTATCCTGCAGATCCTGTAATTTAATAATAATTGAAGGCGTACTTCAATTATTATTAAATTAAAAAACGATTTCAATATTTAATTTTCATTTGGTATGAAGATGAGTCAGTTTTGCTTTCATCTAGCTTCTGCTACTTATATTGACCTGAATACTAATAAAAAGCAGACGCGACTCATAGCATCCTATTTAATCCTATCCCGTTGGGAATGCCGTTATTATTAGTAGGTAGTACGGCAGTGCCCTCTTTGACGCGTGGCTGGAAAGACCTCACGGCGGCCTCCTCACCTTCCGCATGACGCAGGTCCTCACTGGATATGGTAAGTTTGGAACGTTTCTGCACCGGATTCGTGCGGAAAAAAAGCCCGGGTGTCACCTTTGTGTGGACCGCCCGGAGGACACGGTGGATTTGTGCCCCGCCTGGGCAGATCAACGCCGTGTCCTCGTGGGGGCGATTGGCGGCGGCGATCTATCGCGCTGGGCCTTGGTACAGGCCATGTTCCGGAGCGAGGAGGAGTGTTAGATGGTCGCCTCCTTCTGTGAAGCAGTAATGCAAGCAAGGGATGAGGCTGCATGTGCACGCACAAGGCAATGGCCCTTGCGCCTCAGCCCCCGAGATTCCGATCCCGATTTTTCACAACCGTAGACGCGGGCTTGTGAACGTCAAATAATGGGTTGCTCGACGTCCGACCGTCCGGACCAAGCCCAGGTCGTCGACGTACGTGCGTCTCAAGGAGATGTCAGCAAACCGTAGAGGCCTACGGTCGAAGCTAGCAGGGTCGAAGCCTACTGGGTTCAAGGATTTGCTTCTGAAAGGAAGACTCGGCCCTGGTACGAAAGCCAACGAACGAACAGGGTGGGTTTTTAGTACGTAAAAGTCTTACACTATCTCTCGCTCCGCCCAAGAGAAGGGGATGTCATTGGATGATTTTCCCACCGAATAAAAAAACACCCTACGCGTTATTCCAGTTTATTTTCAAATCTTGCAGTTGGTGATATCTAGGGTTTAATAATGCGTCTATTATTATTTTCATCCTTGTCTGACTTACGCTGCTAGCATATGTGAGAGCAGAAAGCGATCGTTGCTATGGTAACGCAACCAGCGTTCATATTACTAGCACGGCAGGAGTAAATGAGAGATTACATTCAGCTTTCACAAAAAAAAAGTAATAAGTAAGGACCTTAGACAAGAAATAAATAATGCATGCTTATTTAAACGTTTTACATAAATTCCATTTATTATTATGATGATAGGGAAGTAAGTCTCATGTACCACATACAAGATTTAGTTTTTTTTTTTTAATAAGTTAAGGAAACAAATTACCGCCACAAGTTCGATTCAACCGACTTAGTCAGGGACCAAAACAACTTACTACTAGCTGGGTAAGAAGCAAGTTTGTGTCCGATGCAGCTAATGTGGTCGAATCGAGACCTCCACATCATCTTGCAAGACTTAGCTGCTCTGTTGAAGGCTCTTTTCTTCTGACTCACGACATTCGCATTGTGCATGCGAGCATCGGCCCATGTCTAGTATGCCGCGTTTTTAAGCGATATAATAGATATAATACAAATTAAAATCAAATACAAAATAATAAAGAAGGAGGTTAATAAATTAGAACTCAATTAAATTAAATGAAAATGAAATTAAGGTCAAAATTTTTTTTTAATATAAAATTAAAATCAAATACTCGTGTACTCAACAGTAATAAGTCGTGAACATGTGAGTGAATAGTGGGAATGTATGTGGGGAAAACCAATATAATAATTATACTAAAATGTATACTGCATTAATCAGTTTGATATCAATTAGTTTTCTGTCTCGTAGTAATCCTGTGTCAGAAGCCAAATCTTAACCTTGAATTTGGTTTCACGAGTTGTGAGTGGATTTATGTTCAGGATTTTGTTTACCTTATTGTATAGCAAAGTTGCGAGAAATGCCTGTTGTCGCCTAGCGGACGTCGTATGGTAGAGCACAGATGTGCAAACGAAAATAAGAATGATATTTTCATAGCTATACTATACTTATAAAGTGATCAATCTTGCATTAAATTAAAACATATATATTTATAATTTAATATAGTGTATATTTTCATAAGTTAGCTTGTTTCTTATAATAATAAAATTCTGATTTTATCGCAACGTTTCCTACAACTGTGTTGATTGCCGTGCCTGCAAAAGCGACGAACTAATAGCCGACACGTCATACTGTTTGCTACGTGCGCCACCGTCGTAGCACTCATAACTGTCTGCTACGGTATAAGCGCTACGCACACATTTTAATGAGCATTTATTTCAATATTTAATTTAACCATAATAAGGGCATACAGAGCAGCGGTGGTCTAGTCTGTGGTAATGGCCCTGACTTACGAGTTTACAACTCGTAAGTCAAGGGGTTGCAGGGGTTCGCGGGTTCAAACTCAGCCAAGCACATTACTTTGTGTGATTTATTTTATCACCACTGCTCTCAAAACGGTGACTCTTTCACCGTGAGGCAACCGGCATGTTCTAGGACCAAAAATTCGGAGTCCTGTGAAATCCACCAATCCACACAGGGCAGACAGGCATGATGCATTCCCTCTCCTAGAGGGCCGAGTCACACCAGAATGGCAGCGCCCGGCCGGGTATGGAACTTGTTTTGAGTTATGCCAGCCTAGTGAAACAAACTCACGTTGTGTTACCATGGTAACGATAGCTTTAAACCGTACGTGGCCTATATTTTTAAATTCAGTTTCATTAACATTATTAATTTATACTCTTCATAAGTACGTCGGTATAATTATTTATATAAGGGTATACATTCGATAATCACATAAAACGGATCATTTTTGCAAAGGTTACCAATTTGGTTCAGAGCCATCTATGCAAAAGCACTGGTGTGAAGTACTATCTATAGTTTCAAACTGTTCCAGCACTTCGAGCGTGAACTCAGAAAGAATGTTGTTCATCAAAGGTCCTAATAGATGGCGTGTATCGGGAAATTTGTACCATACAAATGCCATGGTTGCTACCAGGACTGTATAAAACCTATGTAGTAGATCTTTACATTCAGTAGCACCGCTTTCCCAATGATTTTAGACGTTACTATATTATCGTACGTGAACTATATATAGCATAGCATAGTCGGTCTTATAATATTCCCACTGTTGGAACTCAGGCCTCCTTTCTAGAAAAGTGAATGGGCCGTAATCCGTGCGGGTTGGTGAATGTCACATGTCTTCGAATTTTTGGTTCTAGGACATGCCGGTTTCTTAATGATGTTTTCCTTCACCGTTTTGAGAGCAGTAGTGATGAAATAAATTATACAAAGTAATGCGCCTAGTTGGGCTTGAACCCGTGTCCTACAACTCGTAAGTCGGAGCCTTACCACTCGGCCACCACTGCTATCTAAACTAGAACTCTGCTCTGTGAACTAGATACAAATGACACAATGTCCATTAAACAAGGTTTATTACTAAAAGTACCATCTGAATAAAAGATTTTGTCGTTTCCAATAATTCAATACCGGTCACCATAATTATATCAACACGGCGTGGCCACAAACAGAAGTCAGGCGCCGCGCTGTTTGTCCATAACAAGGTCGGTTCTTACTTCTGTATATTGAGTGCGGTTACAACTCGCATGTTTAAAAACGCCAAAAACCACATTTTGTGGGCCATGCAAATACGAGTATTTGTTCCATGCAGGAACCAAACCCGCGATACGCAGTGCAGCAACCGATTGCCCACACCACCGCCGCACACTAATCGTGCCGTCATGTGTGTAAGTAAAATCATTTACAACTGCCATACTATATGTAAACTGTCGCCACAGGAACTTTTTATGGTTACCTTGAGTCTAGAACTTAAAAAGCAAATGAAGGAACATTGGTGCATTTTATTCAATAAAAGTCACCCTCTCACACCACCCTAGAGCCAGAGGGGAGAAGACATATTGATAATGTCCTAACTAATCAAAACTTGTGCGTGGAGATGCAACGCCGGGGTGCACGTGGAGATGCAACGCCGGTGCGAAACTCCGCTGCCGCACCAAGTCACGGCATTGCGGAGTTCCGGCGGGATCTCATGGTGGAATGGTGACGGCGACTGTCGCCACCCAGTGCTCGGCACGCTACAATTATGGCGGTACTCTTTGAGGAGTGGCTGGAGTGGCAACACGGCATCCTCACCTACCGCATGACGCTGGTCCTCACCGGACATGGCAAGTTCGTGAGGTTCCTGTATCGGATTCAGGCGGAAGCAACGCCCGGGTGTCATCATTGTATGGACCACCCAGAGGACACGGTGGAGCATACGGTGGAGGTGTGCCCCGCTTGGGCTGAGCACCGCCGTGTCCTCGTGGAGGCAATTGGCGGCAGCGACCTTTCGCGTCGGGCCCTGGTTCAGGCTATGGTCCGGACCGAGGAGGAATGGCAGGTGGTCGCCTCCTTCTGCGAGGCAGTAATGCTAGCGAAGGAGGAGGCTGCACGCGTGAGGGAACGAAGGTCCTCACGCCCTAGCCGTCGTAATTCCGACCGCAACTACCAGCCACGGTAGACGCGGGCTTGCGGACATCGAGTACTGGTTAGCTCGCCGTCCGGCTGTTCGGTAATTAACCGGACCGAGCCCAGTCGTCAACAGTGCGTAGTGATCCTCACGCTCCTCAAAGAGAGGTCAGCAAACCGTATGGGCCCAGCGAGGCCGATGCCCGCTAGCTAGGACCGCGAAGAATTTCTGAAAGGGAAACCCGTAGTCCTAGTACGCAAAGGGTAATTGAAGGATACAGGTGTAGTTTTAGTCAGTAAAAGTCTGACACGCCCTCCCGCTCCACCCAGAGCGCGAGAAGTAATTTGGATTATTTCCCACATAATAAAATAAATAAAAAAAATTAACAAAACTAAAAACATTCTAAACATTGTTTGTAATTAATATAAGTGAAGCTTGGAATTTTGGTAGAGCTTGACAGTCTGTGTCCCAAGATCGATCAATACATTTTAGGATAAAAAGTGTCAATGTACGCTATATAAAAAAAACATTAATAATAATTATTTGCATAAGTCAAGCTGAAGAGTTACCTACTTTGCCTCAAGTTACTTCTTACCAAAAAGTGGGACGAACCGGGCAACCAAAACCCTCATCTTTAATTGGTCGGGGGCGAAAACTCAACTGGTGTGATCAATTGTGCCAAAACTCGCCCCTTTGTACTAGGAGACGATAAGCGCCTGAGAGGTACATTGTTGAAGACGGATAAGAGATGGCGCTGCTACTTTGAGTCATACAATAGTACTATATGTATATAGATGTATAATTTATTCTGTTGAATACATGATTCAGCGCGAGTAACGCAAAGGGCAACCGAAGGAAAACGGGTGGGATTTCAGTCAGTCAGGAAAACTTTAGCACTCTTTCTCGCCCCAGTTATAATTATTTGGTGTTTCGAAACCACACGAAAGCAACCAAAAAGGTTTTCCTAAAAAAACTTGAATCCATAGTGTGTTCAGTCTTACGTCATACTCCATTCAAAAATGTCGTGTTTATCAGTTGTAACAGGAAAATGTTATTATAAACTCAGTCGCTTCCTGTCTAGTCATCCAAGTCGGGCTGTCCCAAATCTAGAGCTCGGTTGGCTTGCATTCGAAGTTCTCTTTACGTTTATCATCGTAAATTACTTATCTATGTTACCGACTGATACGTTTGTATGGGTGCAAAAGCGCGCATATTTTTAGTGTTCCGTACCTTAAAAGGAAAAAACGGCTGTTCGACCGTCCGGTAACCGTCCGGACCGAGCCCAAGTTGTCGACGGCGCGTATTGTTCCACGCGCGCCTCAAGGACATGTCAGCAAATCGTAGGGGCCCATCAGGGTCGAAGCCTACTGGGGCCACGGGTAGTGTGAAAGCGAAACCCAAGGCCCTGGGACGAAGGCAAAGAAGGAACAGGAGTGGGCTTTTAGTCAGTAAAAGTCTGACACTATCTTGCGCCCCACCCAAGAGCGAGTGCGAGAATCTTGAAATTTGGCATCGCTTACCATCCGGTGATATAGTGGTCAAACGCGAGCCTATCAATAATTAAAAGAAAAACAATGAAGCAAGGTCTAATAGCACAAGTAGGAAAAAATCTATAAACTGTAAATTTGTAGTTACGTCACTATTTTTATTTTGCGATTCGGAAAAACCCTTGTAATTCAATTTGAGAATTGAACTGTTTTCATTGTTAAGTTTGTACGGAACCCTCAGTGCGTGAGACCGACTCGCACTTGAAGTTTTTTTTTTATCATCTCTCTAGCCTTTTCCTAACGAAGGTCAAAGCTTGAGGTCAGCTTCCCGTCTAAACAGATATGGCAATAAGCTCATGGTTAACATGGAGCAACTGCCTATCAGATCTCCACAGCCCAGTTACTGAGCAACACGTTACCCCCTGAATAGACTAATGGTCAGACTTTCAAGCTCGCGTCTTTTTACAAATGCGTGCATCACATTGTGGAGATTGATAATGCTATCTCAATGTTTGGATTGATTGAAAATGTAAGCAAACACACAAATGTTCTGCTGTCAAATATCAACAGACACGATCTTTACCGAACTTATTCGACTTCAATTTAAAACCAGTTCAGGTAGACCTTCAATATTTGAGAGACAATAGCGTTCAATAACGTGAACTAAGTGGAGCTAAACTACTAAACAATTAATAATAACAATTCTTTATAATAATGGTATAATTTATGAAGTCTCTGACTTCCGAACTAGGCGGGCCTGTATGTCAGTAGTCAGAGCCCTCCCAAATTTATTGTAAACAATTTTATAAAGGTAATTTGATTTAAAAAGTATTTTAAAGATTAATAATTAAAAATTAAAATAATTAAAATTAACCATTTAAATCAACTAAATCGTGCTGTATGTGCAATTGTGTAGTGTTATGTATGAGTATATGCAATTATTTCTCGTATATCAGGTTTGGATTACGATTAAGTTTGTAATTGGAATCTTTTTGTTTTTTTTTGCAAATTACCCGCTTCGACTTAAATAACAATAGGTATATACATATAATATACTAGTCCAGTCAATCTGGACCAAAAAATTAGAGTGAAGGTATGTACATAAAATCCCAACAAGCTGAAAATCAGTAAAATTGTTCAAAATATAATTATAAATAGTATTTAAAAGTTCCCCATCATTCCCGAGTATGGATTTTTTTTAATAAAGGTTATTTACCTTGGTAATATACCCGAAAAATATGTTGATGAGCAGCAACTGAGGTTGGAGGAAGACAAGCTAATTGAACTTGTTTTTTATTTTTAGTATTTTTACCGAAACATGCATATCGATGCTTATCTAGACAGGTAGTTTTTTAGGAGCTCTGTACATAGAAAGAAGAAAGCTGATGCCGTTGGTGATAACTTCTTGTTGAAAAAACGCGCTAACTACACTACCTCATTGGTGGCGTGGAAACGTTATATCTCAGAAACGGTGGCTCGTAGGAAACAAGTATTGATGCATTTTTTATAGATAATTTTATGATCTACAATTTTTGTCTAAGGTACTTTTATGATAAAACTTACAGTTTTGCTGAAAATTGCGAAAAACTCATTTTTTTTACCTTTGACCTTGAATAAAAAAAATCCATACACGGGAATGATGGAGAACTTTAAAATATTATATATAATTATGTTTTGAACAATTTTACTGATTTTCAGCTTGTTGGGATTTTATGCACCTTCGAATGTCTAAACTGACCGGACTATACCTAAATGATTAGAACAAGTTGGATCCGAATGAAGCATTCGGATTATTTATATTGTCAACTTTTTGTTAAATACTTATAATTTCATTTTAAATTAATGTTGGACCTAGAATTGCACAGGCACAATATTGGCCATAACATGTTTTAAGAAAACTTAAATGATATTAATTTTCACAAAACTGAAAGTTATTGCCGATTTACTGGCAATTTAAATTTAAAAAAATATATATATTATAAAGTTGCGCAAAGGCGTGTTTGACCTACTAGCATAATGGCCCCGAAACCGCAGAGGAACCCTCGAAATGATATCGATTTCTTTAAAAGGTTCAGCTGGGTCTGCCTATTATTTGGAACGTGAGACAAAGATAAAACATTCTGGCTGGCCGTGTAAATTACATTTACTATTTAAAGAAGATACTTTATAAATCAAGACTATCTCGTTTAACGAATAGTAAATATCCGTAAAAATAAATATCCGTAATCCGGAGCGTCCAACCCGACATACATTTTCACTGTTTTGATTAAAACGTTATTACAAATTTTTTTTCTAGATATTTTGAAAAGACAAATATCTTCTGGATGTTATTCAGGCTTCTATTGATCCATTAAAGACATTTGAAAACTTCTATTTTGCGTGAACTTTGAGCCTTCCTAATATACTCATAACTTTTAAAAATAAAAATAATATCTTTAGAAACCTTGCACATTTAATTAAACCGTACCGTACTGGGTTTATGGCTAATTCTTACGTTGTCTCTACCATAAAACTCTGGAATGTGCTTCCCGTTGACATAAAAAAGCCGAAAGTAAATTTTCCTTCAAGCGTAAAATTTTAAACTACTACTCGAAGTTCTCTCAACCTTAGTTCTGTCCTCGTCATAATTGTTATTTTTTAAGTTCTCCTAATTATAATGTATTTATTAGTTTATAATCTATATATATAAAAGGCAAAACTGACTGACTGACTGACTGACATATCAACGCACAGCTGAAACTATTAGGACTTGGAACTTAAAATTTTGCACAAGGCTACCTTTTAAGGTGAGCACTAAGAAGGGAATTTAGGAAATTCAACTTTAAAGGGGGTGACACAGGGGTCCAAAGTTTGTTAGGAGACACCTACATTCACGCGGGCGAAGTCGCTAGCAGAAGCTAGTATTAGTATATATAAGTATTTTATTATTGTAACTTAATTTAATGATACTACATTCTACACAATGGGTGTGCACAATAAATAAATAACAGATATATCAAATACTGTTATTTATTTATCGTGCACACCTACCACAGTGTTGTCTCTTTTAACCCAAAGATTGGCTGGTAGAGAACGCCTTGTTGCATTAAGTCTGCCTATGTACCACTACTGTACATGAATTTTAAATAAATAAATAAATTCTAAATAAAGTTTTTTTTACTAAAACTATTACTGTTTTTTAAAAAACACGTATTTCCTGGAACAAATTTTCAGAAATATTCGAAATTCTGCACATTGCTCGTAGAACAGATGGTTGATGAGTACAAAAGGTTCTAGAATGGCGACCACGAACTAGAAGACACGGCGCTGGAAGGTCTCCCTTAAGGTTAACCGATGATCTGGTTAGGTTCGCGGGATGGATGTGAAACGCTCAGGTCCGGTCGTTATGGGTAGGGGGAGGCCTATATCCAATAGTGGCCGTTTTTCGGCTGAAATGATAATGACAATGATGACTAAGGACTGTTTAATGCTTTTTAGAGACAACATTAACCAAAAATAACCCTTTATGGCAAATCATACAATGTGATCTGTTCGTGGCACTAGTGCATTTTGGCGCCATATCAAAGCATCGAGGTTTTTGTGCTTAACTATTATCATCTAAATGCTGGTTTATTCTAGAGTGCCCTGCGGACTCTTCGTTCGGATACCGACCCATAGTGCTGCTCGATGAGGTGAGCAAACTTTGAAACAGTCATTGCAGACTGCCTCTACGGACCCCTGGGGCGTATTGGGCTAATTTTGGTTCCGCAAGGAACGCTGAAGGTCTCGCGATGGGGATGCTATGCCCCAGGGTGGGTTATTATCCTAACGGTGTCTCTTGACATTGCCGAGGCCTTTTCGAGCCGTATCCTGGAGTTGCATCAGAAGGCACTCCGGTATCACCAGATGTCGACTTAATTCTGTCGCATGGTCGAGGCCTATCTGACGATCAGGGCTATTAACAACCTAGGTCAACATGGAGAGTGGCGAGAGATGTCGTGTGGTGTCCCGCAGCGATTGGGCGCTGATGACGCGCTGGTCCTGATGAAGGTCTTACCAGGCGGTTTCAAATAAGCGACTCGCGAGGTTGCGAAGTCGATAAGAGGACCTCTATACCCTCGTCAGCCCAACCATCATAATTGATGTCTTTGCAGGCAATTTTTTTTAATAAATAGGTTTTCTTTGATATTTCAATTTATCAAAAATCTACCTTGTATAACATTTAACGTGTTACAATGTTTCAGTCAATGATATCATTGTTTTGAATAGAAAGATTGGTGTATATTATAATAGCCTCTTACAGTTAATATTTTTTCTGTTAATTATCTATTATAAATTAATACATTGGGCATAAAACCACATACCTGAGGTTTTAGAGATGAATTTCCTGTGCAGCCATTCCGTAAGAGATTTGAATTTTAAGCTCAGCGTTGTTGACTGGTTTCGGTGCAATGAGGTCAAGCCTTGCTGCCACTGTTATCTGAAAAAAAAAGAATGGCACTGTATCTTATTGTTTTATATAGTGTAGTACACTTACTTTGGGAAGTACCCAAGTAAATTTTCCTTAACACTTCTAAAATCTATCAGCAATTGATAAATAATTTAGAGCACAAAACATTAAACTAACTAAAAGGCGATACTAAAGAGCATCCAACCAAAAATACACATCCACACAACGGCTCTAACGTGATTATGACGTTATTACACCTCTTGCTTTGGATACTTCAAGAATACAAATACCTTGTGGATATTATCTAGGTTTTTATTGACATCCAAACATAAATTTGTGTAAAACTGATCCAGTAAACGCCTCTAAAAATCTGCTATTTTGCGTGAACAAGTAAAGAAAATATATTTATAAAAGCCTTGCACATTTAAACGAGATATTGGTTGACGCTTTTTACAAGAAACTTTTAAGGTTTAAAAAAATAAACACTAGTTTCTGGAACAAGTTTTGTGAAATATTCGAGTGAATGACGAATATACATATTCGAATATTTCGAACGCTCTGTTGGCATCCGCCAATAGAGGGTTGAGGCTTTGTCTCTCCAAATCTTGCGTTGGATTACGTTGGATAAAACAAAAAGCTTTTAAACCATAATCACATTGATGATGATAGATCAGAAAGGGAGACCTCTTAAGTTTCTCCAATATTTATTGATAGCATATAGCATAGCATATTCAGCCTTTTAATGTTCCCACTGCTGGGACTCAGGCCTCCTCTCTAGGAGAGGAAGTAGGCCGTAATCCACCACGCGAGCCCAGTGCAGGTTGGTATTCATACTTATTGATGCCCAGAAAAAAAAATTAAAAGAAACTGAATTTGACATAAAATTAACGGTGTCAATTATAAATACATGCTTACGAGTGGCATATGGAGAAAGATCAAAATAATGGTGAAACGGGAGTGGTTACTTAGGAAACTGGTTTTGTACCACATTACCTAACCAGACATTGCTAGACGTTAGTAAAAATGGGCATTAGTTACTCAATAAAACAGTGCAATGTGCATGAAACTTTACACGTATATATTTGTCGAACTCGAGTTAGGTACAATAGATAGTTTCAGGTAGCGTCGACGACCCTAAATGTGACGTAACCTTGAAGGTCTTAAAATCAACAGACGCTTTTCAAATACGTTATACGTTCCTAGTACAGGCCAGCATAATCTTTTGGAATACTCCGAAATACAAATGGTCAAACGATTATCAGATTCTGTTTCATTATCACAACAGGCATACAGAAACATGGGTTTGGTTGCAGGCAGTTATTTATTAAAATACGTATTTTTATGGGCTATCTTTTTCTTTTTTTTCGTTTTTGTACTGTAGTGCCTACTTGTCCTTATTTTAAAATAATTATTATGTACTATCGAAAGAAAATATGCACGCATCGGACAATGGACTTAAAAGAGAATAATTTATTTTAGATCTGACAGTATACGATCACTACACATTAATTACGATAATTTACGATAGATAATATTTGTTTTTTTTTCACTTTGGTTGTCATCATTCAGTTACATTTTCATGTTTTAAGCGGTTTCAGCTAATTTTCCTACTCTAAACCAATTAAATTTCCTTTTTTTTCTTGAACTTTCCGACCTTGGAACCGCAATGTTTACATCGGCATCAGTACCAGGATGTCATGAATTCAACAGAAGTGGACATTATTCTTGCTGAATTTCAGGGCCTTACAGCGCGTGTTTCACCCTCTATTCTGCGTAAGGTATCGATTTTTACCAACTTAAGGGTGTTTTTAATATAGTGCGGATTTCATCACGCATGCGGGATTGCTCCTCTGCATGCAGAAAATATCATAAGTCAAAAAAAACGCATCCCGCGTGTTTATTCCACGCATTGCAATAAATACTTGTATGAAATGGATATTTGCGGGGGTTACGCGTGTGGAGCAATCCCGCATGATGTTTAGGGATGTTTATATAACAATGTAGATACATTGCGATATAACCCTTTTCCCACCTTTGTAACAGACAAGCGGATCGAATGCTCTATATCGCGTGGCAGGGGGTGCCAATCATTCATAGCTGCTATCCATTCCACATATTTCGGCATCACTCTGGACAGGTCTCTCAACTACAGAAAGAATCAGTATTTGTCTTTGACTTTTGTCTCAGTGTTTGACTTTTGAACTTTGACTTTATGCATCCTTACAGCCAGTTTCTTCATCAAAAGTAACAGCCAAAGTAACGTCATAAAGTAAAAGTAACGGTCAAATTCGTTTCTTCACAATTTTAACTGTTGCTTTAACTGTTACTTTTGCCTTTAACTTTTACTGCTCAATAAGGGGCTGTTAAAGCTAAAGTCACTGTCAAGTTGTAGGTTTCATTGTATTTATTTCTAAAATATTTTAGTACTAAAATGTTATCACGAACTTCGTCCAGTGAAAGTTCAAGTTCATCAGACAATGTACTTATCGTTAGTTATTTAACGCGTAGGCGTAAACAGTTTAATATTCGCAAAGATCATTTTTTATGGAACGACGCTGATTTTCTATTCCGATACAGAATTTCAAAGGAAACAGTTACATACCTCAGCCTATTGTTACAAAATAAACTGACGGCAACCACAGAAAAGTAAGTTTATACAATTATTGCTGGTTTTACGATTTTATGCAACGGGATCAACGCAACAAGTAGTGGGCGATATATCCGGCGTACATAAAAGTACAGTATGTAAATGCGTTTTCAAATTATCTCACGCTATAGCTTCTTTAGCTGGGATGTTTATACAAATGCCAAGATATGAAGAACTTGAAAACATATCTTGTCAATTTTATGAGATAGCCAGATTTCCAAAAGTAATTGGAGCTATTGACTGTACCCATTTAGTAATTACATCACCTGGTAAGTAGTATTTATTGCCAACCTACACTGCCACTACTATCATTTCCTAGGATAAGTACCTATCCTGTTTTAATCGAGGATATGGTCTGTGCCTCTGTATTTCAAAACAAATCCTAACACAATAAAACTAGGTTGGGTTTTGCGGGTTTGCTAATAATAAAGACAGCATATTGGGGGCGTCAAATTCATGTCCAAATATCGCTCATTATCTTCGAAAAGCTCCATATTAATGTACATAATTATGTTATTATTTATCAATTCAATTTCAATAAAAACATTCTTTTTTTTATGGCAATTGACCCGGTTTCGACTATTCTGCCAGTGTCACGTTGGGAATAAAAACATTCGTACGTTTAAAAAAAAATGACATTTGACTTTTGGCACTACTTGACAGTGAATATTGCGATGTTATCATGGGTAAAAAAAGCTCCCCACGTTTTTTTGGGGTAATTATGACGTTTTTGTTGTGGTAACTCAATTGACTTTTAGTTTAACTTTTACTTGGATGAAGAAACACGTTTGCTGTAATATCAGTAATGGTCAAGTAAAAGTTAATACTTTTACTGATAGTTTTAGTTGTTGATGAAGAAACTGGCTGTTAGTGCCATTGTTTAAGGTGTTCATATTTTTATTTGTTCTTCCAGTAAAATACAAATTACTGTCCAAAAGGACCTCGGTCAAATCGAACCTTGGCAACATTTTGATTCACCTTGGAATTCATAATAGCTACTTTGTGCTTTTTGGCTCCTTGGCAAATTTCGATTCACCTTGGAATAATAGCTACTTTGTGCTCTTTGGCACTTTTTACACACACTGTGATACATCAATTAGTAGTTCATATATCGATGGCACTGTAGGTAAGATATATTTATATGTAGTGACTAGGTGACTCGAAGTACTTCGTACCATCTAATAAAGTTGTCAAAAAATTAAAGGCCCGTTTTGACATATATCAAAACGAATTTTTTTTGACTGGCCTGTTGGTCTAGTGGTTAGTGGCCCTGACTGCTATGCCGGAGGTCGTGGGTTCGATTCCCACCCAGGACAAATGTTTGTGTGATGAGCACGACCATTTGTTCTGTGTCTGGGTGTAATTTATCTATAACTAGCTTTTGCCCGCGGCTTCGCTCCCGTCAACTGACTACTCTACTCTACTCTACCCTACTCAACCCTACTCTACCCTACTCTACCCTACTCTACCCTACTCTACCCTACTCTACCCTACTCTACCCTACTCTACCCTACCCTACTCTACCCTACTCTACCCTACTCTACCCTACTCTACCCTACTCTACCCTACTCTACCCTACTCTACCCTACTTTACCCTACTCTATCCTACTCTATCCTACTCTATCCTACTCTACCCTACTCTACCCTACTCTACCCTACTCTACCCTACTCTACCCTACTCTACCCTACTTTACCCTACTCTACCCTACTCTACCCTACTCAACTCTACTATACCCTACTCTACCCTACTCTACCCTACTCTATTCGAATTTTTCTCGCCGTAAAAACCATCCTTGAACTTCAACGAACATTTTAAAAAAAGAATTGACCAAATTGGTCCAGGCGTTGTTGAGTTATGCGCTTACCAACACATTTTGCGATTCATTTTTATATTATAGATGTATGTATTTAGAAATATAAAAGTATGTTTATCAGTTGGCTAGTACCATAACACAAGCTCTGCTTAGCTTGGGACTAGACGGCGTTGTGTGATAGTTGTGGAATATTATTATTATTATTTATTATTATTTTCATAAATATGTAAAAAGAATAGCACAAGCATAAAAGCCTAATCGGCCTTTTAATGTTCCCACTGCTGGGACTCAGGCTTCCTCTCTAGGAGAGGGAATGGGTCGTAATTCATTTATCATTTATCATTTATCATTTATCATTTATCATTTATCATTTATCATTTATCATTTATCATTTATCATTTATCATTTATCATTTATCATTTATCATTTATCATTTATCATTTATCATTTATCATTTATCATTTATCATTTATCATTTATCATTTATCATTTATCATTTATCATTTATCATTTATCATTTATCATTTATCATTTATCATTTATCATTTATCATTTATCATTTATCATTTATCATTTATCATTTATCATTTATCATTTATCATTTATCATTTATCATTTATCATTTATCATTTATCATTTATCATTTATCATTTATCATTTATCATTTATCATTTATCATTTATCATTTATCATTTATCATTTATCATTTATCATTTATCATTTATCATTTATCATTTATCATTTATCATTTATCATTTATCATTTATCATTTATCATTTATCATTTATCATTTATCATTTATCATTTATCATTTATCATTTATCATTTATCATTTATCATTTATCATTTATCATTTATCATTTATCATTTATCATTTATCATTTATCATTTATCCTTTACCATTTATCATTTATACTGCTATTTTGCATGAATTTTGACACTTCATTATTTAAGTAAAAATTTAAAAATTAAAAAAGTATACAAGCCTTGCAAATTTAATCAAGATTATGACGACAATTTATTTTAAAACCTTATATGGGTTTAATAAAACACGTATATCTAAGAGCAACTATTGTAATATATTCGAGTAAATCACGGAATTACTATGCGACTGTGCAGCACTAGGCTCCAAAAGACCAACCATTATCTAGGCCAACCATTTTCAAGACCAGAGGACTATAGGCTCAGCCCCATCAAGGCCATACTGGGACTCATGACGAAGGTGCACGGAGGGATGGGGTTTGAGTAGAAGGGAGGGGGATTAGCACAAAAGATCCCGAAGGGTCGAAGTGCTCTGGTTTAAGGCCAGCCCCACATCAAGATAAGATAAGATAAATCACGCAATTACCAAATGCTAACAGAGTTTTCAGGTGTTATCTCTTTTTTTCCGCCGCCAAGAGTTGAGTATCATTGATTGAGTATCGAGCCATGATCAATTTTTTTGACAAAAGAGGGGGAAGACGTCAGCTAAAATCAAACAACTTTTGTATGCTATATACGGATAATCCTCCCCATCATATTCCACCGTAAAAGAATGTGCGAAACTATTTCGCACATTCTTTTCCCAGAACGTTCGTCTGAGGTCATTACTGATGAAAACATTAAATTTGTCGAAGAGTACTGTCGTACTGAAGGAGATGCGGTTGAAGATAAAAAAAAAATAACAGCTATGACGGGACTTTTGAAAACAATTGTGCTTGAATCCTACATGAGTATTTGAGTATGAATAAGGTCAGTGCAAAATGGCTCCTAAAACTTCTTTCGCTGTTTAGAAGCAAGAACGTGTGAAAAGCTGTGCTCAATTTTTATGTCCTTTGTGAAGGTTGACAGAAAAAAGTTTTGGATTCTATTGTAACAGGAGATGAAACTATGGTTCTTTATCATGATCCAAAATATCATGATCCTTTGTCTAAAAAGGAATCGATGGAGTGGCGTCGTCTCAGCTAACGCGACCTAAAAAAGCCAAGGTGTCTTAGTCACAAAATAAGATCATGGCCACAATATTCTGAAGGAATTTTACTTGCGGATTTTAATGAACAAAACACAACTGTAGCGGGTGAGTTTTGCGCTTTCTTACTTCATCAATTGCGAGATGCTATTAAAGAAAAACATCGAGGGATACTGACGCGAGGAATATTACTGCTTCATGAAAATGCGAAGGTCCGCACATCGGGTGTTTCCTAGGCTGCCATTTAAGAATGCTGTTTTACTGAGCTAAACCAGCCACCCTATAATTTCGACTTAGCCTCAAACGATTATTATTTATTTTCAAAATTGAAATCAGATTTGCAAAAAAAAAAAAATTTACATTGGTAAAAAGGTGAAGTCCACCACGGCTTTGGCACATTTCAGCCACTCATAAAATAACGGATTTGGAACATTTTTAAGATAAAACTTCTAGACAATTTTTTTAAAGGAACTTAAATGTTAATAAAGCGATGCGAAAAGTGTATTGAAATAATGGGGGATTATACTGAAAAATAATAAACAGTTGTTTGAGTTATATCCTTCATTTTATAGTTCAGGCAGGAACCTTTGGACTTTACTACGTATAACATAATAAACGTACATCCTGAAAGTATTATGTCAAAAAATGGTCAAGACAACGCCGTTTGTCCGGTTAGCTAGTAATCAATAATTAAAACATTGTGGAAAGTGCAAAACTCGCAAACTGGCCCGCAACGCCTAATCCCGCATTTGTACTAGGACTGCATATAACTAGGAGGGTACGATGAAATTCCAAGAACTCGCATTTTACTCCTTATGACCAAAAAACCAGGAAATACTGAAAAAAAAAACTGTTTCTAGTTGTGTTAGTTACGTGAGTTTCCATCAAACACAAAGTTTTATGTAAACTTACGTAACGCCGCTTTTTTAGCAAAAAAAAAAGATTATAAGAAAAAATATATTAAACCAGTATTTTTTTTTATTGAAGTGCATCAAAATAATAATTCTTTCCTCTTTATTTTAATATCTTAGTTAGTTGGCATAGACTTAGCACGGAAAAAGTGGAGCTAATACAGAAAATAATATGCAAAATTACAATAGTAATTTACACGTACCCATATTATTATGAATGATCTGCTGCACCAGAAAGGCACTATTGTTTAGTCTAATTAAAACAATAATAAATTAATGCAACTTTTTAACAGACGTATAAGAAATCACTTAAAAAAAAAACACCACTCGTTCACAACTTTTTCTGATACGTTATTGTTCTATCTTATTCAAACAGAAAACACGTGTTGGCACAGCGGTGTCTCTAAATGCTCTGCAGCCTGACACAGCTCTGAACAGACACCTCAGTCCGCAGTAACAAGATACGATTTTCACTGGGTCATGAGTCATAACTTCTCCTTCAACGATAACTGCCGAAAGCATTCGCTTTGGCTGAGCGCGCTTGGTAAAGTGGCTCCCGCTACTCAAAAATTTACAACTTCTTTAAGATCACGACATTAAATCATAAATCTCTGTATAAATTCCTATAGTACTTTAATCCTTAAGTGAGAATACAGTTGGTACTATTCAATAGAATATTTTTGTGAGTAAAGTTGCACCAGATGAGGTCAATGTCCTCTAAATTCATGTCCCTGCTGTAAAAATTGCTCGCAAGTTGCGAGGGAAGCCGTCCCCTAGCTAAGAAACATCTACAAATAGTTAGAGGAACTGCGACCTTACTGCATGATAGTCACCATTCAGAATTAACGCATGATTTTAAAATGTAACAAGCAAAACTGCTTTGTTTATATGTGTAGTCAATGACTGACTGAAAGAAAAGGGGGAATATATCGAACTGATCTGATGATGAAGCCTGGAGTTAGGCACCGGAACTCTGTAATAAATTAATATATTCTAACCGTGTTTGGGATTATAATTACCTAACAATAAATGAGAATCGCGACAGCTTATGAAAAATTGTATTCTGGGTGGAAATCTGGAAAATCTGGCCTTTACTATGTTACTTTATGTCCTAAACCTGTCGGTTGTTTTGGACGCAATGCAGCGATTGAAAAATAATGATGACTATTGCGAGGAAACGATATATCCGCAGGCTGTGTGTGTGTGTGTGTGTAAATAA
Organism: Mythimna pallens; assembly: GCA_961205895.1. NCBI lineage: Eukaryota > Metazoa > Arthropoda > Insecta > Lepidoptera > Noctuidae > Mythimna > Mythimna pallens. Next base: position 8,721,277 of record OY540824.1, read on the forward strand.
ACTACGCGCTGTCATCGCGCAATCAATGGCTTAATGGCATAATAATCCATTTCTTTTTGCTGATTACTCCCTGATTGCTAAGTACAATTTAGGTTTGAAATTTGAAATACGATAAAACGATGTAAACGAATTTACACATTTTTTCTTTTACTTAAAAAAAAAAAAATAATAATAATAATAGTAATAATGTAATTTATATGTATATTCAATAAATAAAGGAAATAATAATATTCCACAACTATCACACAATGCCATCTAGTCCAAACTAAGCAGAGCTTGTACTATGGGTATTAGATAACTGATATATTTCGACACGAGATGATGATTGAGACACTATATTGACATCGTATGTCGTCTTTTCATTAGAACAAGCACTGTGTACCATAAAAAATATAATTCCATAAAGCCATCGCTGATATTGATACGGATTTGGGATTGAAGAGCGATTCTGCACAATATTTGCTCTTACACAATACGTAATCAGAAGCATATTGGCTGAATCACTATCTGAAAACTATAATATTATACGTCTTATAAAAACAGTAGCTTTTTATTATTTTTGTTGGATTAATTTGCTTGTATAAAGATAAATGTCGTTTTCCATTTCAGTGTGACATATTCAAGGACTGCATGACTTCACTGAAAGTGTCTTCAAATACTTGTCGTGATGAGGCTTGTGTGTCTCATTTTAGGTGCTTACCCGGTAGAGCCATTCTTGTCGGAAAGCCTCAAGTGAGAGATCAGATGAAGAGAGACGCAAAGCGCATCAAATAAATAAACTATCCCCAGGAGGGTACCTGCTGCTCCACAGTAGGAGTTTTCCTTACCGAGCACAGCGCGGTCTATCCCGCGTGTGCTGAAGAGGAGAATGGTCATTTAGTATCCATATCGGATTGTTAACCATCTTTCGAGGGCGCATTGGGCCAAAGTGGCTCACTTATCAATGATAAAAAAACACTGGGTGTTATGCCGGAACCTAAGGCACAGAAAGTTCCTAAGGGGAATTAACCCGAGCACCTTTTGTGCCCACCTAACCCAGTTGTTGACGAGATGGCAAGAGACACCAGCAAGTCTTCTATCTCGCAAACACTACATACTTCCGAAGCATTAACGGAATCTCCCCGTGCACGGGCAAGTGTATGCAGAACACGAAAGGAATTAAAGCTACTAAACCACCTTTGGCCAGCCTTCGCAAGCCATTCAAAGGCGAAAAAAGCAGAGACTTCAGGCTAAAAAGTCCACCGGTTAAAAAGACAAAGACTCGAGCATCTTTAGAGCGAGACCTGCCTAAACTAGAGATATTGGTCAAGATGACGCAATCGCAACCAACACCGGAACTAAGTCACTGCATCATGGATAGTCTTATAACCATAGAAGAGGTTGCCAACAAATAGCGCTACCTAAGTGATCTTTGTCCATTGACTCAAGTTACGAGACAGTGACTGTTCACGCTACTGTAGCTGAGTTCGCTACGCTACGCTATTTCTTAGAGTTCTTTCTGCGGTGTTTGAGATACCAGCGCAGGTAAACCCCCTTTGTTGCAAGGGTGAACTTATAGTGTGGGCCCCGCCGTGGCAGCCTATTCAAAGGGATCTATCTAATCAGGCCACTGTGGCGGTCGGAGTCTTTTAGTGTGACGAGTTGGAGACTCAGTTTCGTCGTTCCACAGCTTTGGGGGTAGATGATGGATGCCAAACTTGTTTGTCTGCCACTTGCTGCCGACGCTAGGAAAAAGACTCTTCAATTTTTGTTTATTTTTAGATTTGCACCAATTTCAACCCTATATTATGTAAATTATTATCTTCCTTTAAAAAGCTTTTTCGCTAATGCGAATATGACACTCTGTAGGTATATAAAACCGAATTAAATTAAATAAGTGTTAGGTTAGCAATAAAATTAAAAAAAAAACCGCTAGGTTCTGCGTTAGTTCTTCAGAGCAAAAATTATTATCTTGGTGTACTGTAAAGTATAAATAGACCAATAAATACATATTAGATGCAATAATAAAAATAGTCGTAATACAAACTCATCTGTAAACACGTCTTATCCACTCCGAAAACTGATTTCACGAATAGTTTCTGGCACTTTTGTTGCATTTTCTTTCAATATATTTTCAATTACTAGATCTTTAATATTTTTTTGGCATTTTGTTCAAATCCATTTACTTAAACTGTCAAGAGAAAAGAAAAAGTAGATATTTAAATATGTTTGGTACACACTAAAACACAATATTATAATCAAACACTGAAACACAAACATCAAAACATTTAAAATTTATATTTCCCTGACTAGCACAGATAACAGTATACTAGTCAAAGCCAACCAAGCATATTATTATACTCTTTGGACCAAGCTGCTGTATAGTAAATATAAACTGCCAAAGATATTACCATACTCTTTGCTTACGTCAGTGTCATTTGAAATACCTAAGGATAACGTGCTCACGAAAAATAATTAATTATGCCGGTTTGTGCTGTCAGACTGTGCCCTAATTATGTGGGAAAACAATATAATAACACAAAGATGTCTTTTCATCTGTAAGTTTTGTTATTTAATCACAATTATTATAGAAAACACGATTTATCCATTCGTTTTTTTGTATGTTATTCCGATTAGCCAGTGTTGTCAGTTTATTACTAGTGAGATTTAGCAAAACTATGGGAGGCAAAATACAAATATCAGTACATCATCTTTCGATCAGGAGAACATTATTATTTAAAAAATACATTATTTATTTGATCAGTAAATGATAACTTATCTATACCTACAAAAAAAATGAAAACCATGACTTCATGCACTAAATAGTATTTTTTTCTAATATTTTGGGTTTCAGATTTTTGCTGAATTGGGCCTGTTTGGTGCAGCCGTGAGGCACACATTCTTACTATATCCTTACATCGGACTTTCTACTTTTTATTTGTTTGTTTTATGTAATTACATGTAACTGGAGTATTATATGTCTTTAAGTCTTTAAGTGCTAAATAAATGTATTTTCTTTCTTTCTTTAATCTACAAAATAATTATTTTATTCAACCTTTTTTTTTTTTTTTTAGGTGGGAAAATCATCTTATGACAAATCCCGCTCTTGGGCGGAACGGAAGATAGTGTCAGACTTTTACTGACTAAAATCCCACTCCTGTTCCCTCGTTGCCTTCGTCCCAGGGCCCGGGTTTCGCTTTCACATTACCCATGGCCCCAGTAGGCTTCGACCCTGCTGGGCCCCTACGATTTGCTGACATCTCCCTGAGGTGCGCGTGGAACAAAACGCGCCGTAGACGACTTGGGCTTGGTCCGGACGGTTACCGGACGGTCGGACGGCGGGCCACCCATTGCCCGCAGTCGGCAAGCCCGCGCCTACGGTGGCCGGAAATCGGGATCAGAATCCCGGCGGCGGTTGGGGCGTGAGGACCGTTGCCGTTGCCTCACGCGATCAGCCGCTTCCTTTGCTAGCATTACTGCTTCGCAGAAGGAGGCGACCGCCTGCCACTCCTCCTCACTCCGGATCATGGCCTGTACCAAGGCCCGGCGCGAGAGATCGCCGCCGCCGATCGCCCCCACGAGGACACGGCGTTGCTCTTCCCAAGCGGGGCACACCTCCACCGTGTGCTCCACCGTGCCCTCCGGGCGGTCCACACAGTGGCGACACCCGGGCGTCGCTTCCGCACGAATTCGGTGCAGGAACTTCCCGAACTTCCCGTGTTCGGTGAGAACCTGCGTCATGCGGAAGGTGAGGACGCCGTGAGGTCTTTCCAACCACGCCTCAAAGAGGGGACTCACCGCCATAATTGTGGCGTGCCCAGCACTGAGTCGCGACAGTCGCTGTCGCCATTTCTCCATGAGAACCCGCCGAAACTCCGTCCGCCATGCTGCGACTTGTCTGCGCACCGGCAGCGGAGTTTCGCCCCGGCGTTGCATCTCCATGCGCAGATCGTGCATGAGAGCAAGGCCTGTTGCTTCTAGATCCCATGGAGGCTGGCAGGCAAGGAGGCTCGCCGCTTCGCGGGAAATCGTCCGGTATCCTCGCACCATCCGTATGGCCATGACCCTCTGGCATGCGTTCAGCCGGGCCGCCGGCTGCTTCCGCAGGGCCGGCGCCCATATCGGTGCGCCATAAAGGGCCATGGACCGAACGATTCCCGCGTAGAGCCTTCGGCAGGAGGCATCTGGACCCCCAAGGTTGGGCAGGAGCCGTCCGAGGGCAGCCCCAGTCCGATTTAGTTTGGGAGCCAGACGTCGGAAGTGCTCCTCGAAATCCCATCGGCTGTCGAGAACGAGTCCCAGGTATTTCATCGTTGACCTGACGCCGATGTGGACTCCTCCTACCGTTAGTTGGGAACCCGGTGGTGGCGCGTTCCGAGGGCCGTGAAAGCACATAGCCTCGGACTTGTGCAATGCCACCTCGAGTCCCAAATCCTGGATCCTGCCCACGACTGTCGCAACCCCGTGTGTCGCTAGTTCGACCGCCGCCTGGTACGACTCTACCTGCGCCAGGACCAGCGTGTCGTCTGCGTAGCAGACCACGCTCCTCCGCCAGGGAGGTCGCCGCGCAGCACGTAGTCGTATCCGATGTTCCACAACGACGTCGAGGCAGAGTGGTTCCGGGAGGCCATGTCGCAAATCTGCGACGCGGCAATGCCCCGAGTCCGTCCAGGACGTGCTCAGCGCCAGGTGTACTGGTGGTCGCTGAAGATTGCGGCACTGCGCAACGCGTGCAATGCCGCGCGACGCCGGTATGCCAGATACTGCAGGCGCCGCATCCGTCCACCGGATGCGGAGGCCAGAGAGGCGGAGCTGTACGAGGGATACAGAGTGGCAAAGCGCACCCTCCGAGCGGAGATAAGGCGGGCCAAGCTTGAGGCCCGCAAAGTGTGGCTGGGGGACTCTCAATGGGGACCCATGGGGACGCCCCTACAAGGTAGTACGGGACAAACTTCGCCCCTGGGCTCCCCCGCTGACGCAGTCTCCGGCCCCAGCTTGTGAAGGGTGTGGTGAGCACTCTGTTCCCTGCACGTGGGGAACACTCTCCCCCGCCCATGGCTCCGCCACCAGCGGTTTCCGACGCGGACCACGATGGCGACGACGACGACAACGCTCCAGAGGTGACCGAGGTAGAGATGAGAGTACGCGGCGGTACGAAGGCTGAGTGCCAAAAATACCGCCCCAGGACCCGATGGCTTGCCTGGGAAGGCCTGGGTCCTGGCCATGGAGGCTCTCGGGCCTCGACTAAGAGGGCTCTTCAGCGCATGCATGGAGGGGGGCCAGTTCTCACTTCGCTGGAAGACGGGGAAACTGGTCCTCATCGCAAAGCCAGGGCGCCCTGCGGACTTTCCATCCGCGTACCGGCCCATTGTGCTGCTGGACGAGGTGGGAAAGCTCTTTGAAAGAGTAATTGCAGACCGCCTCGTCGCGCACCTAACACGAGTAGGGCCGGATCTGGCGGAAGGCCAGTTCGGCTTTCGCAGGAGGCGCTCCACGGTGGACGCCATCATGCGCGTGCGAGCTCTCACGACGGGGGATGCGGTGTCCCAGGGCAGGTGTGTCGTGGCGGTGTTTTTGGACATCGCCAACGCCTTCAACTCCCTGCCTTGGAGTAGCATTAGGAGGGCGCTCCGGTATCACCGGACGCCCGACTACCTCTGTCGTGTGGTCGAGGCTTTATTCAACTTTAAACTTTTGTCATAATAAATAATGGAGAAAAGGAAAGTTAATAATTTGGAGCAGGCATCCCTCAAAACGCACACCTTTACAGTTTGACGACAATAAGTACACGTGCGGTACTCACACATGTCACGCAATTGGAGACAGTTTTAGCGCGTCGTATGTTTGCATTGCTCTATCTAGACAAGTATATAATCAAAGCTGCCGAGCCTATATTATAGCCGATTCACAGTGGAAAAGCAGCGTCATGCAGCGACGCGAAAGGGCCGGCGGAGGGGGTTGAGATCGGCCTCTGGCAGCCGCGTATGGTCACTAGACTGCTCACGGTGCGATGGGTGGCCGCGCGCCTTTACGTCGATAATTATGTACCATGTTTTTATTGTAATAAGGTCTCAACAAGGTTCTTGGACTAACTGGAATGATTACGAAAACGTCACGAAGCAATATTATCTCTGTAATGTTATGATAGCTGTATGTATTTCTAATAATAATAAATAAATAAAATTATTCTACAAATTCTAAAGTGTAGATACTTTATTTTGTTATCGACAAGCCAGACAACGAGAAAGTTGGAGTTTGTCCCTTTCTTACCTCTATCAGTAACTAGGGTAACTATAAATTTCAGCAATTTGTTTATTAGTTAAATAATGTCAGTAATTAAGATATTTAATCATGTGAATTATGATGTGGATAGAATAATTATGGTTGTAACTTACCCGAATAAATATACTTTATTTTCCATGTATTCATTATTATTCAAATATAAATTATATTTTCAAATGTTTCAAAAGATAAAAAAAAATATTTAAAAATATAAAAAATAATAATAAGTATTCTACCGGTATCGGGAAGATAGTCCAAGCTACCGGCGGTTAGAGCTCCAGAAAAAGGAACTTCCTAACTATATGAGCCCCGTCTAGAAGGGCCGTTTTCTGTATCAAGCCCTTGATGCAGCCGCCTCACGAGAGCCTCTAAAAATGTTGGTCCAGGCTTGAGGCTATTAAGCCATTGGTTGACACGACTACCGGAACAAAAATCGCTGAGAACACATTCTATCGTGAAAACCTAGCGAGCCAGGTCAAGTTACTTAATTTGCCTTTTTTTCGGATTTTACGAGGTTCTCGTCATACGAGACAGTAATATTAACAATCATTGCACGCCTCTCAATCCGGTCCACTGGTACTATAAAAGGCCTATTAGCTACAATATTCCTGTCAGTGATGATGGAGCGATCCTAGTACACATGACAATTATCGAGAATTGGGTTGGGCACATACTTATAGTACACCGATTTCCTCACAATGTTTTACTTTGCCAGTTTGTGTTCAGCATCAAAATGTTCATATAAAATAATGTTATTCTATTGATTAACCGTCTGAGATGGGTGAATTTTATGACAATATTTATAATTACATGATGTAGTCATTGCAGAATTTTATATAAATTGACACCGCGATATAACACAGTGTATCGGTATTTAAAGAAATCGGTTATAATCTGACCATTACTTGGAAAACTCTCGTTGTTTTCTTTGTTAAGCATATCGGAAACAGTCGATACATGTTAATTTGTTTATGAACTTGCAAGTCTACATAATATACACCACTAGTTTTTAATTATTACAAATACTTAAAGGACTTATTAGAAAAACTCTTAGTATTATTTAAGTAAAGTCTCAATAAATAATATTCATAAACAGCAAAGTTATTATCGTTTGTTTATATCCCAAAATGTCACTCAATTTATGGAAATATGGTACAGGCTATTGCTTATGAATGAAAAACAATGGAAAAACTCTGCTCCTTGTATTTTTTAGTAGCAATTCTTATGAATAATTTATTCAGTTATGAATTTACCTATTATGACAAATTTTCGTGGACAATTTTGGGGTTTCTTTTTTTTTAATTTTGACTACATAGATATGATCAGTAACGGGTACAGATAGAGTTAATTTTTTGTACTAATTACAAAATAGGGGTGTATATCATAACTGTGTATTGTTTGTGTGTTTTAGCTTTAGTTTATATTTGTATGTGTAATAGTTTACAATAAAGTATATTATAAATTCATATGTAAATTGTTAAAATTATTATAAAATCAAACAGAATTTATTATAAACCAAAAACTTTGTTTTTTGTTTTTTCTTTATTTGAAATCTGCATTCTATACATTTTTACTTTTCAGTAAGTACTTACAAAAAACTGCAGAGGTATTAATACGTATCAGAATTAAACCTTCTTTGACATTAATAACATCTTGAACTTTTTTACAACAGAATTGTCCCGTAATACGAAGCTAGTCTGTGGATACCCTAGTAGAAAGAGATAACATCCACCATTGTATAGCATTCTTCGGAATGCTTTTGAGATTGACGTAGGTCAAAGAGATGAGAGAGAAAGAAAAGAGAGAGACACAATAGAGCGGCTGTCAGGAGAAATGTCTTAGAAAAACTGTCATCCTATGCCTCCGTGACGCCATCTAGCTTTGAATAGCAAACACGCGATAGGTGGCCAGGAGCTTTACCATGACAATTATGTTAAAGTTTCAGTCATACGAGCGTAAAAGAGTAATGGAGCTATATACTCTGTATAGCTCCATCCCTTTTGTTCGGTTTAGGTCGTAAAATGGATCACGTTAAGAGTTCGTGGTAGAGCCTCAGTGTGAGCCTACAGAGGGTTAAGCTTTTCAGCAATAGATGGCGTTATCACAAAATCAGCTAATTTTCTAGAAGTATTTATGAAAATTATTGAATTATAAATAATTACTGCGTAAATACCAAGAATATTTACAAAAATAAACCGAAGTTAGGTCCAGTCATTTTACCCTAACAAGATTTGCTATAGCGTAATGCGCAACTAGGCATATTTTCTCAGAAAATGATTTTCTTTTAGTGCATAAAGCGGATACAAATACGACTTGACGTGTAGGGGTGTCATACTAGACTGAGCAACTTATGACTACAAGGTAATAAGTATCGAATTACGATTTTGTTTGCTATGTCCTGTCTGTACCGGGAAAAGATCAATAATACACAAAATGTTTGTTATTCATCCAAATTTATTTTATCACCTTCAAAGTATGCTCTTTCAGAAACAATACACTTACGCCAACGAATAATCCAATCATCAAAACATTTTTTAAATGCTGTTTCCGGAATTGAGTTCAGTTCTCGCCACGAATTCTCCTTTATGTCTTCTATCGATTGAAAACGGGTGCCACGAAGTGGTAATTTGAGTTTAGGAAACAGAAAGAAGTCTAGGTGGTCGAAAGGTGAATATGGTGGTTGGTCGATGGTATTTGTTGAGTTTTTGGTCCAAAAATGAGTTCACAATGATAGCCTTGTGCGAAGGTGCATTATCGTGGTGCAAAATCCAAGAATTTTCTTTCCACAAATCTGGCCTTTTTCGTCGAATTTGCTATCTTAAATGCCGCATAACGCTCAAATAATATTCTATATTTACCGTTTGGCCTTCCGGCAAAAATTCCAAGTGCACAACCACCGCGATAATCAAAGAAAACAGTCAACATGACTTTGACTTTTGATCGACCTTGGCGGTTTTTTCGGTTTCGGTTCAGTTGGAAGGCGCCACTCCAAAGCTTGTTGACTAGTTTGCATGTCAAACTCATAAACCCACGTCTCGTCACCAGTAACAATGTGTTTCATGAATGTTGGATCGGAATTGATTCGTTTTAGCATGTCCTCAGCGACTCTCGCGATTGAGTTTTTGGAGAAAATTCAGGTCTTTTGGTACTAAACGAGCGGTAACATGTTTCATACCCAAATGATTAGTTAAAATGGTACGGATTGACTCGTGAGATACAGAAAGTTCGACGGTTGTCTGTCTCAAAGTTAAATGAGGATTTTTAGTCACCATTTCTGATGTAAACTCTTTGCTACAACTTTATGTTCTATGTTTCTCTATAAGCATTGATTGTCAAATACTTCGTATTACTTACTAAACTGATTTTTTAGCATATTAAAACCTGTTATTCAATTAAAGGTTTTGTCTATTTATTTCAATTTAATATGCTAAATAGATAAATAATATAATAACATAAAATGGAAAAATATCTTCGACCAGAAAAATTGGATGCTGATCCGTCGGACTCTACTGCAACCAAAACTTGGCAGCATTGGCGGAAAACTTTTGAATATTTCTTAGCAGCACAGAAGGTGACCACAACTGCATTAACCAAAAATGAATGGGCTGAAGTAAGCTATCAACTTCTCATAAACCATATTTCCCCGAACGTTTTCACTTATGTCAGCGAAGTCAACCAATATGACGAAGCTATAGATATCTGTCTAGGCTGTATGTGAAGCCGAAAAATATTATATTTGCACGACACATGCTTACTTCAAGAAAGCAACGTCCTGATGAAAGTATAGATACTTATCTAAAAGCTTTAAAACAATTATCTAAAGACTGTGGCTTCACTTCCGTCGACGCTGAAACTTATAAAAACGACTGTATACGTGACGCCTTTATAGCAGGAATCTTATCAAACAAATACAAACAGCGGCTTTTAAAAAACCTGACTCTAACGCTAGATGAAGCTTATAATCAAGCAATTTCCCTAGAAACTGCCGAAGCCAACTCAAGTTGCTTTAATAGTCTACCTGTGAACCTTCTATAGCATAGATTTTAAAGGCCCAGTTCCAACAAATACGCCTAACAGATATATATTAACTATGATTGATGAGTTTTCTCGTTTTCCTTTCGCTTTTCCCTGCTCGGACGTCAGCTCTAAAACAGTGATCAAACATCTGAACAATCTATTTATGATATTCGGCTTCCCGTCTTATATTCATTCGGATCGTGGTACAGCTTTTCTTTCTGCTGACGTGCAAGAATTTCTTCATGAGAGAGGTATCGCTACAAGTCGAACCACGGCCTACAATCCGCAGGGTAATGGACAAGTGGAGAAATTGAATGCCACACTCTGGAAAACGATACTTTTGGCATTAAAAACTCAAAACTTTTCAGTAGAGAACTGGGAGAAAGTTTTACCGCAAGCCCTACATTCAATTCGTTCTCTACTATGTACGACGACAAATTGCACGCCGCATGAGCGAATGTTTAAACATCCACGCAGATCCTCGAATGGAACTTCCATTCCGACTTGGCTCAACAATTCCGGACAAGTATTAATAAAGAAACAGAACAGGAATAACAAATATGAACCTTACGTTGAAGAGGTAGAGTTACTGCACAGTAACCCTGACTACTCCTTCATTAGATATCCCGACGGAAGAGAAACAACAGTTTCTAATCGGCACCTGGCACCTCTGGGGTCTGAGGACATGGTTCCACAGGAAATTGAAAACCAGGATTCTACATTGACTGATTCACCTGCACCTGCAATTTGTACAGAGCCAGAAGAGTCAGTCCCTGGTTACAGTAAAGTGTCGCAAGAACTGCCGCCATCATCGCCGCCAACAGAAACAGTTCGTTGCGCCAAGCACTTAACAGAGAAGTATCGCAAGAACTGCCGCCATCATCACCGCCTACAGAAACAGTTCGTAGATCCTGTCGCGTGCGCCAAACATCAAAATTTTTAGATGAGTATGTTCTTGACTAGTGCGGGAGAATGATGTAAACTCTTTGCTACAACTTTATGTTCTATGTTTCTCTATAAGCATTGATTGTCAAATACTTCGTATTACTTACTAAACTGATTTTTTAGCATATTAAAACCTGTTATTCAATTAAAGGTTTTGTCTATTTATTTCAATTTCCTTCACTTTTGCGATGTTTACTTCAGTTGAAGACATTGATGGCCTACCAGAGCGAAGAAAATCTTCCATCACATCTCGACCGCTTTTGAACGTTTTGTACCACTCATAAGCACGTGTTTTTGATAAAGTCGATTCACCGTAAGCCTTCTATAACATTTTCAGTGACTCCGAACACGAAATTCCATTGGCGATGCAAAATTTAAGACAAACTCTTTGTTCGATATTTTTGTCCATTATGAAATTCGCAATACACACTAGATATGATATAACTAAAAACAGCACTTTATTTAATATAAATAACAAATGCAACTCAAACTCCGCGCTAAAATGGAAAACAGTTGTACCAATCTACCAATAACAAAAAAATAACAAAAATTTGAATTTGCAACCATAAACAAATCATCCATTCCCGATACTTTTCTGTCTGGATGTATATGTTGCAAGCAAAACCCTTAACCAGTCAAAAGTACTATTGACTAGCAAAATCAGTCAAAAGTATTTTTGACTTTGATATTACTCATTATTAGTGGAGAACGACGAGATCCGAATTTGATGGCTGCAAAGAAAAAAATATCCGGCAGGATGAAGTGCCCAACGTAACAATTACATTACGAACAGCTGCAAAGAACGCTGCTATCGGAACAAGAGAAGGTTATACACGATGTATATGTTCTACGGGCTGTAAAAACAATAAATGTTTATGCAAGAAAAAGGATTGCTGTGTAATTCAGGGTGCCATAATAGTTTGTTACATGTATAAATAATTCGTCATTGTAGACTGATAGCCTTGTAAAGTTATAAAAAAAAAACACGTATGTTGCTTACGATGCATAAATAATGTGTAATAATTAAAACATATAATTTACAAGGTTCTCATTATACAATCACGAATTATAATATTTCACGTTTTGATTTATTTAAATTTCAATTGAAGTTAAAAATTATTTAAGAAAAGCGATTAACGTAATACAGGTACTGTATTTTTATAACCTGTGAATTTTCTGATTACCTATTTTAATGACAATTTTTAAGTGTATGCTTTCTTTGTATTGATTGTAATTCCAAAATTTTCGTAATAAACGATTTCAAATATAATAAATATATTTTTATTCACATCTACCGAATTAATAGTGCTATTGACTGATGTTTTATTGCAGTTAAAACTACTTTTGAGGAAGAGCATCAGTCAAAACTACTTTTGACCAACCTGTTCAGTCAAAAGTACTTTTGACTGATTTTGCTAGTCAAAAGTACTTTTGACTGGTTAAGAGTTTTGACTGCAAAATATATATGCAATGTCTTTGGGTCCATCCCTCTAATAGTTCGATTTAGGCAAATACTATGACACCCAAAGAGATTAAAGAGATATAATATATATTTAATTTCTTTGATGACACCCGTACACATCGTATCCGCGCTGAGAAAATAAGCCGAGTTGCGCATTACGCTATTGCAAATCTTGTTGTGGTAATGACTGGACTTAACTTCGGTTTATTTTCTTAAATATTCCTGATATTAACGCTATAATTAATTTATAGAATTCAACAATTTTCATAGTTAGTTCTAGAACATTTGCTGATTGTGTGTTAACGCTATCTATTGCTGAAAAGCTTAACATTACTTATGACACACTGAGGCTCTACCACGAGTTCTTAACGTGATCCATTTTACAACCTAAACCGAACTGTTAGAGGGATGGAGCTATATAGGGTGTATAACTCCATCCCTGTTTTTCGCTCGCATACCTTTCATTTGTACACGTCATGGTACGGCCCCAAGTACAAGATGCAAATCTTAGAAAACAGCAGGTGCCCCATCTGATGGTGGATGGTCACCACTGCATAAGGACTTCTATAATGCCAAGGGCTCAGCCCAGAGTAACACAGTTGCGTTATACCGATCACATGTTGGATTTTATAAATCCTTCTTCAGTTACCATAGTGACTATATGGAATATAGTTATTATATGGAAAGCAGTAAATCGGTTGCGAACACAACTTGGCGGTGCTCCTGTTCAAAATCATGAGCCTCAAGTGCCCATACACCTGCACTTTGGAGGATTTGATGAGTGCTACCGATGCTACTATTAATGTAGCCACAAACAGTTTGACGAGTTTACCATCGAATCGAAAAGAAGAAAAAGAAGTTACCATAGTTTTATGTGAACCTGTTTTTAAACAGTCTACATAAAACAACGGTAACTTTTACGTTATTGGCAGTTAATTGGTTACTAGCTCCCCTTTGAAGTCCTCATGCTGTAACGAGCTGGCGTGACCGGTGGATTTTTTATAAAGTTAAAATATGACAAATACTTTTTTATAGGAACCTTAATCCTAAGACCTCCTTTTTTTTTGATCTGAGCGAATGCCAGCTAAAGCCCTCGTCTTTGGTTCATTCTTACAATTCCAAATTCAAACGAAACTATTACGCTTGTCTTTTGTATCCTTCGAATTGTGATATTTTCTTTCTGCCAAAAGCCAATTCAAAAGTAATGAGATTTATCTTGAATTGACTTGATGTAATATTTTATACATCTTATGAAATTTCCGTCCTTTTCAGCTTTTTTATAACATGGGGCTTTGAAAATGTGATCAAGAGCCATCGTAGAATTTTACTTAAGAATATTTTCGGTGGTGCAAAATTTGTGTTCGTCTGTGGATCTGTCAAAAGGATAGAAAGGAATCTATATTACGGAGTTGAAAGAGTGAGCCACTACTCCGCATAAAGAGGTTAAGATGGGCGAAAAGGGTAAAGGCGAAAAAGGAGGTCCACCAAAAAAAGAAAAGGCAGGAGCAGGATTCGTAAAGGATTTTGTAGCCGGTGGAGTGTCAGCTGCCGTGTCTAAGACTGCAGTCGCTCCCATCGAGCGAGTGAAGATTCTCTTACAGGTGCAAGATGTTAACAAACAAGTAAAAAAGGGCAGGGAATATAAAGGCAAGTGACATAAACGCTATTCTGTAGGTAACTCTATAATGTTTGTTAAGAATAAAAATGACGTTACTATTCTCGAAAGAACTGTTCGCCAGACATTCAGTTAAACATTGGGTTTTCCAAAATTGTTTAAGTATCAACAAATTAGTGTCAAAGTTGCACAGTCAAGGACGTATATATGGAGGGGGGGTTAGGAGGTAACCCTAACCCCCCCATCGAGACCTAGGGTAGGGAGGGCCACCTCAGGTCTCGATGCCTTTCTTACGAAAGAAGCACATGTTTCTATCCAGCGGGGCCCTTCGAGCTAGACCGAAATAGCTTTTCAAGCTTACCAAACTACCCTTACACAATTCATACTAGTTTTTCACAATGAGGGTAACTCGCGAAAAATTTGGCAATAGCGAAGAACTCAAAGATACATTGGTTTGCCGACACGGTGAGCAATGGGGAGCTCGCCGTCCGCAAACTCGCACTTAAGGTAACGTCCGGGGCTGTTTCTAGCGGTGGCCGGAGCGGATGTGAGAATTTTCTCCGCCTCACGCTTTCCACCACCTCCTTCACTCTCATTACTGCTGCGCACAAAGACGTAATGGCTTCCCATTGTCTCGCGTTTTGCACCTGTACCAGGGTAGGACGCGAACGGTTGCCGCCGCTGATTGCCTCTAAGGGGACACGATGGTGATCCGCCCAAGCAGAGAAGACTTCTACCGTATGTTCTACCGTGTCTTTTGGGTGATCTGCACTGTGGTGACCTTTCTTCCCGACCTTTCTTCCCGCCGAATTAGAAACAGGAACGTCCCGAAACAACGGACTGTGTTCGGTGAGGACCTGCATCTGGCGGAAAGTGAGAACACCGCGGCACCTTAGCAATTTCTCAAACAGGAGACTTATACCACCATTGTGGCATTCCCAGCGCTGGGTTGCTACAGTCATGACTGCATCTATACCACCTCCAGATCCTGCTGAAGATCTGAGTGCCGCAGTGGAGTTTCGCTTGCGATTTGCTCTGGGGCTCGTGGCAAGATCTCTCAGGAGTCATGAAGTAGTGACATCGAAGGGTCATAACACAACTGGTTGAAAATACATACGCAGCGAGCGCATTTTTACATTTTTATGCAAGTTTGGAACATTTATTTTAATTCAAGTGCAGAACATTTACGCGCTCGGTACGTTAATGTTTTCATCCAGCTGTGTTTTACCCCCCCCCCCCCCACTTAGTCTTTCTATAGCTACGTGCTTGACCATAATAATGGCTTTTGTGATATTTGTCTACTATATATACGCATGTTCATCAGCAGCAGAATAATAGCTTTACACAACATCTTGACCTGTAAGTTTCAACTTTACCCGAACAGACGATGTTTCTTTACCACCATGATAGCGTAGTGAAATAAAAAATACTGCTTTGCGTACTGCACCGCTTAGTCTCTGTGCTAATGCTATTTATGATTATATTGCTTGCAACGTCATAGTACATTTTAGTAACGTTTGTTGGCCATATTGTCATTTTTATTTAATAGAAATTTAATTTTAATTTTGTATACCTACACAGTGTCATAACGCATGTGTCGGTGGTCGGGTTAGCTGTATTATAAAGATCTAAAAAAAATGTATCATACATGCGTTGTGAGGTTTTCGTAGACATCACCATTTAAATCATTCTCAAGAAACTACTTGATGTAAATCTGCCAAGATCAAAATCATAGTCACATGTGAAACATTTTTGTTTTTTACTTACAGGTATTATTGATGTCCTTCTTCGAGTACCGAAGGAGCAAGGATTCTTCTCATTGTGGCGCGGTAACCTTGCAAACGTCATTCGATACTTCCCAACTCAAGCTCTGAACTTTGCCTTCAAGGATAAATACAAGCAACTTTTCCTTGGTGGCATAAACAAAAATAAAGAGTTTTGGAAATACTTTGCTGGCAATCTGGCGGCAGGAGGAGCCGCGGGTGCAACTTCTATGTGTTTTGTGTACCCTTTAGATTTTGGACGAACCAGGTAAATAAAATAAATTCCACCTATAACTAAAAACTGAAGGCGCTAGGCTTGCGGACGACGAGCAATGGGTAGCTCGCCGCCCGGCAGTCCGGTAACCGACTAGAACGAGCCCTAGTCGTCGACGGCCAGGGTTTCTTTTTCACACTACCCATGGCGCCAGTAGGCTTCGACCCTGCTGGCCCCTTACGATTTGCTGACATCTCCCTGAGGCGCGCGTGGAACAGTACGCGCCGTCGACGACTTGGGCTCGGTCCGGACCGTTACTGGACGGTCGGACGGTGGGCTACACATTGCTCGCCGTCCGTAAGCCCGCGCCTACGGTGGCCGGAAATCGGGATCGGAATCCCGGTGGTGGTTGGGGCGTGAGGACCGTTGCCTCACGTGATCGGCCGCCTCCTTTGCTAGCATTACTGCTTCGCAGAAGAAAGCGACCGCCTGCCACTCCTCCTCGCTCCGGACCATGGCCTGTACCAAAGCCCGGCGCGAGAGATCGCCACCGCGGATCGCCCCTACGAGGACACTGCGTTGCTCTGCCCAAGCCGGGCTCTCTCTCCACCGTGTGCTCCACCGTGTCCTCCGGGTGGCCCACACAGTGACAATACTCTGGCGTCGCTTCCGCACGAATCCGGTGCAGGAACTTCCCGAACTTACCATGTTCGGTGAGAACCTGCGTCATGTGGAAGGTGAGGACGCCGTGAGGTCTTTTCAACCACGCCTCAAAGAGGGAACTTACCGCCATAATTGTGGCGTGCCCAGCACTGGGTCGTGACAGTCGCTGTCGGCATTTCGCCATGAGATCCCGCCGGAGCTCTGTCCGCCATGCTGCGACTTACCGCGTCAGTGGAGTTTGGCCCCAGCGTTGCATCTCCATGCACAGATCGTGCATATTTGCAAGGACTGTTGCCTTCAGATCCCATGTTGGCTGACCAGCAGGGAGGCTCGCCGCTTCGCGGGAAATCGTCCGCTATCCTCGCAGCATCCGTATGGCCATGACCCTCTGGCATGCGTTCAGCCGGGCCGCCGGCTGCTTCCGCAGCCCTGACGCCCACACCGGTGCGCCATAAAGGGCCATGGACCGAACGATTCCTGCGTAAATCCTCAGGCAGGAGGCGTCTGGACCCCCCAGTTTCGGTAGGAGCCGCCCGAGGGCAGCCCCCCAGTCCGATTTAGTTTGGGAGCCGAAAGTGCTCCTTGAAATCCCATCGGCTGTCGAGAACGAATCCCAGGTACTTCATCGTCGACCCGACGCCGATGTGGACTCCTCCTACCCTTAGTTGTAAACCTGGTGGTGGCGCGTTCCGAGGACTTTTGCAATGCCACCTCGAGTCCCAACTCCTGGATCCTGGCAAGACTGTCGCAACCCCGCGTGTCACTAGTTCCACCGCCGCCTGGTACGACTCTCCCTGCGCCAGGGCCAGCGTGTCGTCTGCGTAGCAGACCACGCTGACCCCATCAGGGAGGTCGCCGCGCAGCACGTAGTCGTATCCGATGTTTCACAAGGGCGGCCCTAGTACCGATCCCTACGGAATACCGCACGACATCTCTCGACGTTCCCACTTTCCCTGGTGACCAGGGTAGATGATGTACCTGTCCGACCAAAACACAGAGGTAGTCGGGCGTCCGGTGATACCGGAGAGCCCTCCTAATGCTACTCCAAGGTAGAGAGTTGAAGGCGTTGGTGATGTCCAGAAACACCGCCACGACGCACCTGCTCTGGACCACCGCATCCCCCGTCGTGAGAGCTCGCACGTGCATGATGGCATCCACCGTAGAGTGCCTCCTGCGAAAACCGAACTGGCCGTCCACCAGATCCGGCCCCACCTATGGTATATGCGCGACGAGGTGGTCTGCAATTACTCTTTCAAAGAGCTTGCGCCCCGGCTTAAGCCCCGCGATAAGGACTAGTTTCCCTGTCTTCCAGCGAAGTGGGAACTGGCCCCTCTCCGTATATGCACTGATGAGCCTTCTTAGTCGGCACGAAAGCCATCAAGGAACATAAGAGTGGGTTTTAGTCAGTAATGGTCTGACACGCCTTCCCGCTCCGCCTTAGGGCGAGAGGTATCATCGGGAGATTATCCACCTGAAAAATACCTAAATCTTAAAATGTCTTAGAGGTAGTCAATTTCCTTTGTGACTGACACAAGTTTAGCAATGGGACAAAAACATTAATAGTACAGCAGTATTGGCCGACACTGAACTTACACATCATAGATTATGGCAGACAGTAGTCTTAGGGTAGCCGCACACGTGCCCCACCTAAAACCAATAACTCTACGAGAAGCTAAAAACGGTCACATAGGTAGCTGAAGCACGCGACAACCACTTGTGGTGAGTGACAGCTACTTTTTTTTAACCCATGCGCACAGTATCGTAATGGACTATGGCGAAGAAAGTTAGGGTCTCCGCACACGGACCACATGCGACAGTTACTACGAGAAGCTAGTAGCGGCCACAAAGGAGAATCTGAAGCGCATCACAGCCACTTATGACCAGTGGCTGCTACATTTTTTGACCCATGCACGTAGTATCATAATTGGACTATGTCGAAGAACGTTTAAATGCGCGAATGACGTCCAAGAACCGAGACTAATTGACCGAGAAATCGGTGAACATAAAAATACATTCAGCCGAACATAGAACCTCCTCCTTTTTTAAGTCTGTTAAAACATCTTATTTTACAATTTATGTATATATCATATACAGACGATAATTATATTACTATCATGATCTTCTCATTATTGGTTTTTTAATGAAACTGGAACATATTGGATTCAATGTATATAATTGATATAAGTAAAAAGAATTTGTTTCATTTTTTATTAGGAAGTAACCTGATTAAAATGGTTACATTGCATATTTCTTTTTTATTTTACCTTTACGGTTTGTGGTGGTATTTTTTTTTTTTGCCAAGTAAAATTAAACTTTAAGAGAACGCCGGCAATTTAAACATGTTTAAAAAAGTTAATTTATTTCGACAGATTGGCAGCTGATATTGGCAAAGGCAAAAATAAAGCGTTCAATGGACTGATTGACTGCCTTACCAAAACTTTGAAAACTGACGGACCTTTGGGCTGGTACCGAGGCTTCATAGTGTCTGTGCAAGGAATCATCATCTATCGTGCCACTTACTTCGGGTTCTTCGATACCGCAAAAGGCTTACTCCCTGACCCGCAACATACTCCTATTTTCTTCACTTGGCTCATCGCTCAGGTTATTGAAATTTTACTGTCTAATAATAAATGTATCGTAGAGTAGTAAAACGCACCAGAGTAGCCCACGAAAAATTAAGTTTTCTTATTATTCTGACATTTTTAGCTGAATAAATAAAGAAAACCTTATTTCTGACTCGCGCACAAACAGCAAAATATAAAATAATAAAAAATTAACTACATAATCTTATTTAAAAAAAAAAACAGATTGTGCGAGACGATAAAGGCTCCTATCTCATCATATGCAGCGCTAGGTAGGTTGCTCGTATGTTTAATCCCATAAAATTAGATGTCCAGTTTGAGAACATTTCGAGAAAACCGCGAGAAACTTTTTGTCGCTGTTTTTTGTATAATACTTTATATTTGAAAGGTGGGTTATTTATTGCCACAAGGACTAAAATTATAACAAAAATTCAAAAGAAAAATATTATTTCATTTGTCAAATTCAAAATAAAATGATTTTTAAAAACATGGTAGTAGATACTGCTCGCAAAGTGGTACATAATATGCAGATGAAAGTACGGTAAATACTAATACTTGATAATGCATAAAATATTTATTTATTACGGACTAATTTGCAGCATAAGACTTTCTTTACTGCATTCTAGTTTGCTTTATCATTATTTTAGTCGAAAGACTTCCAGTACCAGACGTAGACTTCCAAGAAGGGTCGCCACAACGACCCTAACATCACGCACATTGTGGGAGGTTTGTCAAAGCTGTGTAATCCGGTACGCGGTTGACATTCCAGAAACTTTCAACCCCATCGACTATCTGTTCTACGAGCAATGTGCTCAGCCCACTGTCACTTAAGTTTGGTGATTCTTTGGGTTATGTCGGTACCCCCCTTTTTTGTCCAGTGTTGTTCTTGATTCGATCTCACAGTCATTGTCCTTTGAGTGACTTTAAGTGACTTTAAGCCTTTTAGTGTCTACTACCAAGTTTAAGAGCCGTCCTTGTGTCGTTCTCTAGATTCTCAGCGGGTATAACAGTCGACATGAACTACTGTTCATAGAATGAATCTATCTCTCCCAGAAGTTCTTATTTCAAGGATATGGCTTTGCCATCATCGGTGTTTGGTTTCGTGAGCTAGCTCTGTCTAATACCTCCGATCTCTTAAACACCTTGAAGCTCTTATTTCGCATGTTAACCCGTTTTTCGATATTAAAGCCTTGGAGATGATTGCATTTCAAGGACTCAAAATTAAATCTGTCTATTAAAAGAAGTCAACTCGAGGTACATTTTCATACAACCGCTTTTAAGTGATTATGATGTTATTACACATCTTTCTCAAGATATTTTGGATACACAGCTGTCTTGTCGATATTATCTAGGCTTCTATATAAATCAAAACATAAATTTGTGTAAAACTAATATAGACTGAAAATCTGCAATTTTACGTGAACTTTGGCCCTCCATAATGTACTCATATATTAAAAATATAAAAAAGTACATCCATAGAAGCCTTGCATATTAATCGAGATTTTGAATAGCAACCAATTTTTCTGAAAGGTTCGAAAATAAACACGTATTTCCTGGAACAAGTTTTGTGAAATATTCGAGCAAATCACGTAATTACCCAATGCCAACACAGTTTTCAGGCATTATATTTCTTTTTTTGTATAGCCTCTTCATCAAACATCGCGTTGGATTGCGTTAGATGAAGCAACAAGCTTATAAACCATGCTCGATGTTAACGACAGGCGAGTGGAAAAGGGCCCTCTTAAGCTACTGAGGGCTTAGCCAAGTTTATAATCTACAATCGTTAATGCTAGTAGAAAACTTCAAATATAATTGGGTATCACATTATCTCAACGTTAGGTCACGTGATCAGAACAAAGGAATCGGCGGCGTTACCGATTGTAGAAAGAGATTCGAAACGAAACTGTCGTAACTTGGCTAGGCCTGCTGGATTTTGCACGCATCGTTTGAAGACTGCAGAGTCATGTCACGCATCTCCTTTATGAGCTCGAGAACAGGATCGGAAGGCCTTTCGTCCACAGGATTTCCTAGGCACTTGAAACTTAAGATCAAAGCTTTTGAAGTTTTGGATCTGGATCAGTGCTGCATGGAGAGCAGACTTTATCACAGCTAGCATAGATTTTCCCAGCTTGATACTGAATGAGCTATTTTCAATGTGTCTCACTTCCAGTTTAAACCGCGTTAATTATTATCATAATTGAAAATGTTTCTGCCAAGATCAGGTGTGCTCACCGCTTTCTGAAGAAGACTTTTATCATGTAGGGTCTCTCCTTCATAAAACGGGCCAGTAGGTGTCCTCGATAGTTTTGACGTTCAAATC
Organism: Mythimna pallens; assembly: GCA_961205895.1. Lineage (NCBI taxonomy): Eukaryota > Metazoa > Arthropoda > Insecta > Lepidoptera > Noctuidae > Mythimna > Mythimna pallens. Next base: position 8,743,119 of record OY540824.1, read on the forward strand.
CAAGTTACCCCCACTCCTAGCTCGTCACCGTCTCGTTTGCCCTGTTTCATGTTGAAGTCCCCCATGACCACGGTGAGGTGAGTTGTGTATCCATACATATTTATATCCTCATACATGGTCTCTACTTCGTCGTCGGAGTGTGTAGAGTTTGGGTCGTATTCCAGTAAGACCTTCCGTGAATAGCGAGAGACAGATCCTGACAAAAACGATTTATTATCATTGTTCAAATTACTGATGCAGTAACAGTGACTCACAATGCCATTTAATTTGCATTTAGTTATTTACCAGTTTTTAGAAAACAATACCGACTATAGTGCAGTAAATAATGAATACTGATATTTAGTTACCTCCTTGAACACTAAATAAAGTACCACATTCCATCAATTTACTAATTTCTAATCAGTAGACCATATTAAATTACTCAGTGACTTGCACATTTGTAATTTTTGGTACAAATCCTACTTAATGTGTCTTAGTTTATATATTATGCCTAAATATTATTTAATGCAAGATGACAGATTTTATGTGTTAAGGGGATGCAACTAACTCTACATAAATATATATACTAACTCTACATACAACCACTCTTACGCGACTATGACGTTTTTACGCATTTTTCATTAGATATTTTGGAAACACAGTATCTTTTGGATTGAAATCTATTTATAAATTTGTGTAAAACTAATCCAGTAAAGACCTCTGAAAATCTGCAATTTTGCATGAACTGACATTTCATAATTTACTCAAAATTAAAAAGTCAAAAAAGTATAACAATAGAAGACTTGCAAATTAAATCAAGATTCTAAATAATGCCAGTTTTTTTTAATACTTGTTAAAGGTTTAAAAAAACACGTATTTCCTGGGACAAGTTTTGTAAAATTTTCGAGTAAATCACGGAATTACCGAATTCTAACAAAGTTTTCAGGCGTTTTCTCTTTTTCGCGTTGCCTTTTCGTCAAACATCGCGTTGGATTTCGTTAGATGAAGTAACAAGCTTTTAAACCTAAATGCATGTTTGATGTTGACGATAGGCGAGTGAAAAAGTCTCTTAATACAGATATTTACTACACTTAACTTGAAATGACGGGTCGGATAGACGTTACTGCTTTGACAAATTTGGTTTTTCTACCGATTAAATCATCGAATCAAAATATTAAACAAATGTGTTCCTTATAGTATGCCCGTTCAAATTTAATATTCAATCAAAAAACTGGTTTTAGGAGGCTTGCATGGCACACTCTAGTGCTAAGCACCTACATAAAATCGCCCATGTTAATTCGTGTCTATCTTATTGTTTAATTTTTCTAAACTGTTCGTTGTGTGAGTTTTCCTTCATCACAAGAATCATAGAAAGTTCTGGAAGCTTTTTATATAGTGAGTGAGTGTTATGTGAGCGTTACGTTTGCTGTGCCAAGTTTATCCAAACTGAAAGAAACTTCGTCAAAAAGATTGTTAAAGGGAATAAATCACTAATTTACCGAAATAAATCGGAACTTAAAACATGTTGGGATGGTTGTGCGAACGTAACGTGGAGGATTGCGTGACCATAGAAATCTCGACAACTAGGTAAAAATTATAAGCTTCAGATTAATATTTTACAAAATATTCACCTTGGAACTTATTGCCGCGCAATCCTCCACTTATTTATTTCTTAAAACTTAAGCTACTGCTGTCAGAACTAAAGAAAGCAATAAATACTACTAAAATGTAGCTAAACAGATGAAAATAGTCCAAAACGTTACGATGATATTTCATGATCTACAATAATTGCTAGGATTCCTATATTTATTTATTAAAACAATGCACTAGTAATAAACACTGTACAAAGGCGGACTTACTATAATAATATTGTTCTTATTAAAAATACGTGATAATTCAATTTTGTTTAAATTTGTTTATTTATTGTTTGATGCAGTCTGTGACTACATTTGCGGGAATTTGCTCATACCCACTGGACACGGTGCGGCGGCGGATGATGATGCAGTCGGGTATACCAGTGGAGCAAAGGCAGTACAAGAGCACAGCAGACTGCTGGGCGAAAATATTAAAACACGAAGGTCTCGGCGCGTTCTTCAAAGGTGCCTTCTCCAACGTGCTAAGAGGTACCGGCGGCGCCTTTGTACTGGTGCTGTACGATGTAGTAAAGCAATTTCTATGAACTCAAGCAAGTGTTTCTAATGGTATCTTCCTAGTTTATTCTAACTTAAGATTCAAGCTCAGAAATTGAGATGAGTTCTACGCATTTATGGGGTGGGTGTGCTTGCTATGAATCGTATTTTTATTTATAAAAGGGGCTTTGTTGCGTTGATTGTTTTATTTAATACAGGTTTATTTTTTCTAACACTGAGTTTTATTTTTTTATTTTATACTCTAGGGCACTTTATAAACCAACAGTGAAAACTGAAACCTGCAAGACTGTCATAAAATAGTTTGTGTAGGCAGGGGGCAGCACATTTAAATACCAAACTTTACATTTTCTAATCTATTGACTCTCTCTATTTACTCGAGATTAAACAGTTATACTAATATACTATAGTCCACAACTTTCACACAACGCAGTCTAATCTCAAACTAAGCAGTCTTCGTGGTATGAGTACTAGACAACTGATAAACATACTTGGATATTTCTAAACACATAATTAAATAAATTACACCAACACTTACTTACCAAATGATCGTGCTCATCACACCATTTGTCCTGGGTAGGATTCGAATCCACGACCTCAGTCTCAGGCCTCTGACCTCTGACCACTAGACCAACAAGCCTGACAGTCTATACTTATTTAATATACTAAGATCCCAGAGCTGTCAGACATAACTTATTTTCCCATGGATGAAAACTTAGGTTCTCAGTAGCGTCTCATGTGTTTTGTATACCTGTGTACTTGTGGGGGCTCCCCCTTAGGGCCTCTGAGCAGGTACCAGGTGAGAAAGGGAAAAATAACGAGTAACTTAATTTTTATGGCTCTGATTTTTATATATGGCGCGGCCACTCGTGTCTTGTCACTGGTCTTACCCGCTGTCCGCATTGAGGCTAAGAACTGACGGAGCAGTTTGTACTCGCGTCCGCCGCGGTGGACGAACAGCTGTTTTATTTCTATACAGACGAGTTTTATGCGATACGGTTGCTATTATCGATTATCGCAAGACTAGCGGTTTTCTATTTATAATTAATTATCAATTGAGCTCCAGGCCACGGACACACACCAAAAACGAGCTGTTGCATCATACTTAACTTCACAGAAGAATTTAAAAAAAGACCTGTAAAGTTCTTAGTACATCCACTGACTGTTGAAATTTTCGTCGGATTTCTAACCTGCGACGACAGATCGCAGAGTGCGCGGGTGCCACCCGCCAAGGCTGCGGGTGACCTCGGCCAGCGCGTTTCTACAAATTGTAGACCCCGCACACTTCGGGCGTATAACGTGTCGTGAACTGTTCTTTAATTATTACATATATATGTAGCTGCATCTTACAGAAGCTGTGGAACAGGTTAGTAAAAACTAAAAATTTCAAACTCATTAATTTAATTTCACTACTACTAATAAAATAACATAGATTCACTTGATATCACACAACAAGGCAACACCTCTAAGGGTCCAATGTCTCGGATTGCTGTCAGTTTCAAAGTCTATAGATCCCACGTACTTAGCATCAGTTCTCTGAGGTTTCCTGTAGATCGGACATTCGTACAACCTGGGATCTTTGCCTGCGGTCGTGTTGATTGCGAAGATGTATATCACAGGCATCTGCTCGTACAGGACTTTAGGCTTTGATTCTATAAGTTTGCCCGTTTTCCTGTCTAAAGAAGCGCCTGAAAATAAAAATATAAAATAACTTTTATATTAAATCTTCGGTGCATGAGATAGATAATCTTGGGCATTTTATGAACACCTGACAGTTATAGGTAATTTTTTATTACTATTTTAAATAATATAAACTAGTGCTTGATTGCTAAACCACCTGATGCTATGCAGTGATGCAATCCTTGATGGCAAATCGCACTAGTTTATTAAAAACCTATTCATTCTAGCTTCACCTAAATTGTAATCGAACGGGAAGAACGATTAATAGGTACCGTGGAGGTGTTATCAACATAAAGGTGGACAATCGCCATACGTCGGGTTGTCCGATGGTAGATAAATGTACCACGATTTGTATAAATCTACATCAATTACAGCAATCCCACCTTCTAAAAATAGTCCGTAAACGTACACCCCCTCCGCAGGACCTTCATGCACATCCTCCCTGTTGAGCTTAGTGATATGATTCTGCAGGACCACTGAATCAAGAGCCCACCCTTTGTGGCTGCGCGTCACCTCCTGTAAGTGATGATGCTGGATTAGTTACGATTAAGGGTCGCCGCATACGGGCCACCGGGCACAAACACAAAACGCCGCCAACGGCATATTTCCTGTAGGTTTCATATATTTTATAGGGATTCACAGCACACGTTTGACGCCGGTGGCCGCCACATGCTGCAAATCACCGCTGGTCGCTTCTTGACCCCCGCACTGGCCACTAAACGCCGATAAAAAAGGCCATCACACGCCACTCGCGCATTTAAACCTTAGTAGTCAGAATCCATTACGATACTGCGCGTATAGGTTAATAAAGTAGCAGTCACCGGCCACAAGTGGCTGTCGTGCGCTTCGGCTTCCTTTGTGGCCGCTCTTAACTTCTCGTGGCGACGTTTGTAGCTGTGGCATGTGGCCCATGTGCGGTGATAATTAGAACTTGGTTTATTACAAAAAAAAATTAATTTGTATGCACAAGATTGGAATAAAGATAAACTGACGGATAACATGATACTTGAATATTATTCAATAAATTAAGTTTTTTTGCGGAGCAGCCGCACAAAAGATAATATTGATTTATTTCAATATTATCTATTATAAAAACTGTGCACTAAAATACTCAGTTATAGCAAAAAAAAAAAAAATTGGTAGATTGGGTTGGGTTGGGTTGGGTAGGGTAGGGTAAGTAGCGTGAGGTAGGTAGGTAGGTAGGGTAGTTAAGGTAGGGTAGGGTAGGTAGTCAGTTAACGGGATATAATTTCACAAAGTTATCGTAAAATCTCCTTTCATTGATAGATAGCTAAAACGATGCAGATGTTAGGAAAAATCAGGCTGTGTCGTCGTGTCCGTTTTAAATTATGTGAGTGACCTGTCTCATGGCTGTGAGGAATCCCTGAGGGTTAAAGAACCCAGTCATCCAAAACGCTGAAGGTCTTCCATTCCGAAGCCAAATTCTGTACTGTTGTTCTCGCTCCAACAACTCTGTGTACCAGAAACCAAGTGTTGCTGACTCCCATGACACCTTCAAAATAAAACATGAAACACATTTTAATCTATATATAAAAACAAGTGCGAGTTGGACTCGCGCACTAAGGGTTCCGTACAAACTTGCCTATGAAAAAAGTTCAATTCCCGAATTGAGTATGTAACGAAGATTTTTCCGAAACCTAAAAATGTTTTTTTTGTGACAGAACTAAAAATTTACTGTTTTCAGATTTATTCCTATACTTGTGTTATGACACCTTGCTTCATGCCACACACACATTTTTTTCACAGCTTCAAGAGCCCACTTGAGTACAGCAGACTTGAATACTTGGTTTTAATTTCAACTCGATACCTCCACGTGTTCCCGAGATAAAGGGTCTTGACAGACAGACAGACGGACGGACAAAATAGTGATCCTCTAAGGGTTCCGTTTATTCCTTTTGAGGTAAATTGAAACTAAAAAAGAAACTGACTGACTGCCGACATATATATCGACGCACGGCCAAAACTACTGGGACTACGATAGGAACATGAAATTTTGCACTGCCTTCCTTTTATCGCGTAGATGAGCATTATGAAGGGGTTTTTGGAAATTCAACCTTTAAGGGGGTGGAAAGGTGGAATATCTTTTGTATGCAAAATCTCATTCAATGTACCAAGTGTGTGAAAGTTAGCACAAAACATAGTTACCAACGTATATAATAAAGGTTGTCATTATTTGTTTTCAAAACCACCCCCAATAGAACTATTTAAGGGGTTTTTAAGATACAATCTCTAAACCCCTGGAGGATTCTTATTCTTGTTGGTAGTTATATTTTCGAGCCGTTTGGGGTTAAAACTCTCGGATCGTGGGGTCCAAGTGCTCACAAATTATTTAAAGAACTTTCAAAACGCCTTGTTGACACTTCGCATGACCCAAGGGCTGGCTTTTACTTCGGACAAAGGATAAGTATTGCCATTCAGCCTGGCAATACAGGGTATGTTCCCAGTCGACAGCGATGTGGAGGAATTTTTCGACGCCGTACTTTAGATTCCTTTTTGAGTACTTTAGGGCTTTTATTTTTATTTTGTAAGTTAGTTTTAATTAGATTTAAGTTTCTGTTAAATAAATATGTTGCATATGTTAAAAAAATAATAATAAAGACGGTCATAATAAATTTTCAAAACTAGTTTGAAAAGTTTCTATGAAAACATTCTCATGAAACTCGGTCGCTGGCAAAGTGTGTTATTTCTTTTTTTCTTTTTTTCCTAATACGAAACCATAAACTTCATTACTTGAAATTTGAATTTACCTTGAGCCACTTTTGCGGTATGCGCGCGTCGTACATGGCATCTAAAGATTCCCTGAGCCCTTGACTCATGACGATGGTGCCGTCTATAGCCAGCTTTAGGTCACACAATGTGGAGCTAACAGTCTGCACTACCGTCTGGATCCTATCAATTTCTTGTCTGAAAAGAAAAACAAACGTCTTGATTATCTGCCAAGCCTTCTTTTTTTTCATTTATTAAACAATAACATTAATACATTCATGCTAACATATTTACATACCAGCTCAAACCATCGCGGGTTTAACAGCGGTATGTCAGAAGCGACAAATTCGGCGCCAACATATTCAATCTCAATCTCAATCTCAAATCTTTATTGCAATCCATAAAGTACATGTCAGGTGATAAATAATAAAAAATAGAAACAATTATGGACCCTGTCGGGCACAGCAACATTCATTATTTCTTTCATTTTTTGAATATTTTATGCGGACAGTAGGTATACATATGTAGTCCTCATTCAAAAGATACTTTCTAGATCATTATAATCTAGAAAGTATCTCTTCAACACTCTTGAACAGTTTTTTTTATATTTGTTGCCTTACTAATTTTGAGTGGTATAAATTGTTCATATAACATCTTCCAATAATATCCGGGTCGACTTGCAGCACGAATACCAAATTTTATGCGGAGTGTCTGCCTATAATAATGACTTCTACAATCTAGTTACTGGATACCATGATACCTCTAAATTAGTCTGGTTGTCCGACTTTTGGGTTTTTACTACCCAACAAAAAAAGCATCAATCGTCTTTTTACCCGACTGCAAGAAGGGTTATGTTTTTCACGCGTATCTTGTTTGTACGTATGTATATGATATTCTTTAGTACCTCATATCTTTCAAAACACTTGACGGATTTATATAATTAAGATATCATCAAATTCTTCTTGACAACCTAACTGTTCTTAGATAGGTAACGTTAAAAAAAAAAACCAACAACAATAAAGTTTTTTTTTTTGGGTCCTGCAATCATCATCATCTTCCTGCCCTTTTCCTGTGTTATTTGGGGTTGGCGCAACATGCTTTTTTCTTCCATTCTGCCCTGTCATTCGTCATGCCATCACTAACTTTCTTTTCTTTCATATCACTCCTCACACAATCCATCCATCTTTTCTTTGGTCTCCTGCTCCCTCTCCATCCTTCCACATGTAAACTCATAACTCTTTTAGTAACATGCGCTTCATCCCTCCTCTTCACATGACCATACCAAGACAAACGATTCCCTTTCCATTTTTCAGTCACTGGCGTCACTTTCAAACTTCCCCTAATATACTCATTTCTTACTTTATCCATTGTCACACCACACATCCATCTTAACATTCTCATCTCCGCTACGTGCAATCTTTTTTCATCCGTCTTTTTCACAGCCCAACATTCTGATCCATACAGTATGACAGGGTACTGCAATATGGATATCAAATTAAAGATAAACGTCATAATGGTGGGACCAACTCTTGTATCCGAATGATTCTACCACGTGTATTTAGTACGTTTTAGTACCATTTTGTACCCTTCCTGAAATTTTTGTACCTCACACGGTGTAAACGGAATTTCACGATATTGTTGGCCCTGCCATTATAACTCGTTATAATGGTGGAACCATGCTTGTACGCCTAAACTATAACAAACTTCTGCATTCTGATAAAACTAGTATTAAGTACGCGATTTAGTACCTCCAAAAATCAACAATATGTGACTAAGATATTATTAGTTTCTTTAACGCCTGAATAATTTGACGACCAAAAATACGTCAGATAAAAAGTTGCAGTTACATTTCATGCAGGCGCTTTATTATTATTTATATATTTTATTTATATTATTACATAACACTATGTTATTAATAAATATTGAGTAGTCCACATAGGAAAATTATTATTATAATACCCACTGAAAACTTAAATAAGTTTTACGGTCGACAGTCATGTAAATCTTGTAACCGGGTGCGTCAGTCGTGCACACGTTAAACATGCAAAAAGCGGTTGATTGTGCAAGTTTGATTTTTTACCTAAATTATATTATAACAAAATCACAAAAAATATAATCAGCTTATTTATTTATAAGATGCTGTCAGTTTCCAATAAGAGGTCGTGCATTGCTCTTCTATAATAACGTCAATACGTTCTGGCCAAGCGCCATATTACATAATAATATTCAAATTAAATTACCGGCAGGTTCATCTAGAGCTACGGATTTGTTCAAAAGAGTTACCGTGGCCCTGGGACGATAAGGGTAACTTAAAAAACACAAGTGGTTTTAGTAAAAATCTGACACTCCCTCTCGCTCAACCCATAAAAAAAATCCGTATTAGAGTTATATAATGATATCCCACAAAATTTGAATCCCGAGCGTTAGCGACAGAATCTAAAAGAGCACGAGGTGAAAATCTTTGCACTCGAGTATTTACACAAGATATTTTTATTTCCGTTTAGGTATTAACTACTACATTATAATAGGTAAGTGTTAGGGAAACAATCTTTAAATTATAACAAATAATACATAAGTATAATTAAGAAAAATTCAAAGTAACGTTGCTACCGTTACAGTTAAGTTGAGTGTAATATTTTTGTTAGGTACTGTAATGTTGGTGTTATTTTTTTATTTATTTGTATATAAACCAATGCTTGACTGCGATCCCACCTGATGGTAAGTGACTTGTGTACTGTTTTTTGGTAAACTATCTGTCATACATAGTTTTACCAATTCAGCGGATTCCCTTGGCGTAAATGTTGGCCATAGAGGGCGATGCTTAGGTGTTTCGGAATGGCTCATTTATGAAGGGCCAATCTAAGAATCTGACTGAGACTCTTTCAGTGTATTGGTTCCTTCGATACCTTTACATATGTTGTACTTATTTTGGATGGAATCCTCTAGGTATCCCTCTACAACCGCATAAAGGCCAGGAGATCAGCTTCTGAATCGGCCAAAAGCGTGGCTGAAGTTCGTCGGATACAATGACCAAGAAAAGTTGCTATTTCTCGTGGGATACTACCAATTTTATTAGCACCCATAGGCTGTTTGACACACTTTCCGTTGCGACATTCTAGAAAATCGATTGATTGGAGTAAGCGGCGGGCGTAAGGCTTGATTTTTTTCAACAATTGTTACGTATTCCTTGTGAATGACGAAGTTGTGGTCTCTTTTTGTTTTGTATTAGGTAAATTAATTAATAGTAAGTCATCTGAATGTATCTCAATGTTTTTGACATTGTGTTAGTTCATTAGTTCGACATGTTCCCTTTGTACCAATAATAAGAACAACCAGTAACGTAAATAGTAGATAAATTAATAAAATTGATATGAATGCATAGGTAATTATGCCTATCAAAATCTACTTACGTATTGTTGATAATATACTTAAGTAGATACCGAATGTGCAACTGAGTACTTTTGCCGAAAAATATACGGAATCTAGGTTCTTCGTTAAGAAACTTTTCAATTTCAGATGCTGTGAAAACATTCGATTTTTTTTGGTTGAAAACCAAATGAGGCTCTTTTTAAAATAGGTACCACTAAAATAGGATACGTGTCGAATTTTTTTTTTCATCTTTTTTGTTGCTTTTAGCATTGAATACGTACTCCGTTGAGTGCATTTTCCGGCCACCGGCGCGTGAGGCAACGGCAACGGTCCTCACGCCCCAACCGCCGCCGGGATTCCGATCCCGATTTCCGGTCACCGTAGGCGCAGGCTTGCGGACGGCGAACGATGGGTGGCTCGCCACCGATCGTCCGGTAACTGTCCGGACCGAGCCCAAGTCGTCGACGGCGTGTAGTGTTCCACGCGCGCCTCAAGGAGAAGTCAGCAACCGTAGGGGCCCAGCAGGGTCGAGGCCTACTGGGGCCATAGGTGATGCGAAAGTGACCCCCGGGGCCCTGGAAAAATGGCAAAGAAGGAACAGGAGTGGGTTTTTAGTCAGTAAAAGTCTGACACTATCTCTCGCTCCGCCCAAGAGCGGGGGTTGTCATTAGATGATTTTCCCACCCGAAAAAAAAAAACTCCGTAGAGTGCATGATTTCTTGGTCTCCGATAATTCAATAAATTATGCCAGCATAACGTTTTCTGAGAAAGTTTTGGCCTTTTTAGCTAGTCGCCACGTGTTAAACATATCGTACTGTTTCAAATACTTCTTGCCTGATTGTTGAGGGAGAAAGCTCATTTGCGCATTATTAACAATTTCAGTCAATTCTAATTGTGTCAAATAAACTTCTTCGTCGTGTTTTCAAGTTTCTTGTTTTCAACCTAAGGTTTTAACAATATGACGAGAAAGGAAATCGCGCGCGAAAAAGAAATTAATTTATTAAACACCAAGCGTTCGCTCTGGATATAGTATAACTCGAATACCGTAATTAGAAACACAATAGAAAGACAAATAGGTACCGTAATTGGAGACGCAACAGAGAGACAATGAGAGAGTGAACGCCGGCGTTCGCTTGGTGTTTAATGAATTAACCTCAGAGGATAAAAATGGCTTTTGCACTCAGATATCGAAGAGCAAAGATACTCTTTCCGAGATGAGTGGATGATAAAGCCATTTATCTACTCCACCAATGTGACAAATATATTTAAAAAAAAATGCCTTTAGAAAATACTTGTTTTTGTTCGCTTATTTTTTTCATATATTAAAACCGGCTTCGTCAAAGGTTCAAAGGGTAGTAAGATGTCATAATTTTATGCATACTTACGATCTTATCAGACGATAAACTAATCTATGTAACTATTACCTCAAGAAAATGTTCATGGGAAGAAAAGCGCCCATCTTTTGAAGTGCTTCTCTAACCTCGAAGCTGACGTATTGTTTCGGTAGCTTCTCTAACATGTCTTCAGCCAGACGGTACACAATGCTCTCTCTGGTCTCTCCGCCCTGGCTACCTCCTTCCTTTGGTTGCACATTCAATATCGTATCCAAAATATCCTTTGCGCTGTTAATTTGATACGTAATGTCTGCATTTCCGTGCAAACCAAATACTTCAGGAGTATCAGTTAGCGGAAGTTGATTAATATAATCCACGTAACCTTGAATATTCCTCGTTGTTGGAACTTTGTACCCTTTATAAAACTCAAAACCGGGTCGCAATAAAACATCACAGAACCACACGTTAGTAAATGTAGTAAGCAGGCGTTTATCAAAGTCATCCGTGACTCGCCCTCCGTACATGACTTCTCCAAGCATATAGCATATTGTTGGCCATGAGATACCCTTCTTAGGATCGATTTCATCTAGATGATTTTGAACAAATTGCACACTAGAAGCGTAGTCAGATTGATTGAACTCATAAGGTATATTCCAACCAAGAGGCCCAAACTTTCGCCTTTCTTGTACAATGGTGTGTAAGAAGGCTACCGCGTAAAGAAGTGGCGGCCACTGAGATAGAGAAGAATAATCCAGAGAATCTTGCGTAATATTTTGATAAGTTCTCTTCATGCTGGCTCTTATACCTTGCGGAGGTTCATTGGTAAACTTAATTGCCATTTGTAGTAAACCGATCGGAAACTCGGTATGTACTTCAGTCGTAAGCCATAGTCTAAATGACTCTTGAATGTGTTCGGTCTCAATGAGAGCATCCATAGCTTCCACACAGAATGGAAGTGATAGATGTATGTTTTGTAGCAGAACCCAACCACCTTCGTTCATTGAATCTGATATCATTTTCCTTGCCACTATTTCCTGCCCTTGGCCCATAGATACAGATTTTATTACTGCAATAAAAAAAATGTTGGTTAACGAACTATCAAGACGAATATTCCACATAGGTTATTATTTTTCTTACCTATTTCTTTAGCTTTTGCAAGCGATGCTATTTGTGCTGAAGGGTCTGAACCAATCGATAAAATACAGACGAGAGGAGTGCGGGGTTCCGATTCTTCCCAGGTCGTTTCTAGGTTCAGAATACACCCTTCACCATATTCAGGACCAAGAGAATCTGAAAGTATTAATTAAAGTTTTGTTATTTGTGACATTAAGTGCTAAGTTTATCTATCTGTAAAGAGAAAAGCATGAAATGATGTCTCACCAACAATGTATTTACTGGCTTGCGACAAAGTTCTATCAGGACTCCAGGATCTAATAAGTAGTAGTTTCCTAAACACATCAAGACTTTCTTGGTAACCGCTTGGAAAACTTTCTTCTTCTGGTTTAGCTTTCTCATACCAAACTCGCCACTCTTTCTCATTGCTTGTTATCTGGAAAAAAGCGATCATCCCCAAATAACCACAGAAGCAATATAGATTGCATGTGGTTGATAAAATGATCCTACATGACATTACTTGAAAGTATTTTTTTTTTTATTCAGCTTAATTTTTTCGGCTCCTGACTTCCCGGCCTGGCAGAAGGAAGTTAGGAAACTTCACTTTGTTCAATAGTAGGATATTTGTAGTTATACGAGTATTATAATTAATAGAATATCTGCCCACTGCCGATGATAAAAAATATGGTTTTTATTAATGTTTTCATGCGTTTTGAGTGAACATTGTGTGAAATATCACACAAAAATTACTAAAAACCGGCCAAGAGCGTGTCGGGCCATGCTCAGTGTAGGGTTCCGTAGTTTCCCGTCCGTCACAATAAGTGTCCCCACTTAAGAGTTAATGAACGACAGATAACGAGCAAGAACAAATACCATCAATGCCAACGAGAGACCAACCGAACAATTCGACAATATACCCATCCCGACCCCATCAACTCAGGAAAAATCTTAACAGAGCGAGGTAGCCCAAAGTGTAGCGCCATCTCTCGGGAAATTGGGTTACAAATTTATACAAACTAGACGGGATATGTATGTTGGGTTTTCGTTGGTAATTTTGGATTGTGAGAACCAATTTTAATAATTCTTTTTTTATTTGAAAGAAGATATGCTCAAGATAATATAATATGTAAGCTTAGTTTAAAAAAATGGCTACAAATTTAGTTAATTTTATAAAGTTCTGCTTTTGAGATTTTTTTCATATATTCTAAACGTATGGTTCAATAGTTAGAGGGTTTTTTTTTCACTTTTTATTTTAACACTTTGTCGACGTGATTATTATACATATTGGTATCAAATTTAAGTTTTCTAGTGCTAACAGTCACTGGAATTATCCGCGGATGGACGGACAGACTGACAGACTTCGCGAAACTATAAGGGTTTCTAGTTGACTACAGAACCCTAAAAACAGGTTGAAAACATTTATTACTTACCCTCGGCAGAACGTCGCTAAAAGTTTGTAATTTACTAATTTCGACAAGATTCAACCAAGTAATATCGAGAATCCATCTGAAGGGTTTGGGAGTGACAGCATTTAAGTCTAACGATGCTCCTCCTTTTATGAACGCCATGAACTCATCGTGTGATATTAGTTCACGTTGGCAATCTATTTTCATCGCTAACATTAAAGTAAACAACGCCTTATGCCTTTCGTACAAGCTTCGTAAGGTAAAAGCCCATACTTCATGCGTCAAGTGCTTGAGTATAATATTTATTCGCTCTTCGGTTACATTGCTTTTGGTAGACTTTATTATTGAGTTATCAAATATGGTTAAAAATTGCTTCAATGAGTTCTGGTACATGAGGTTCACATTGCTCATTTCAACAATCAAAAAGTAAAGTATTGAGCCTCTTGCGGCTACTGCTCTGAATTCTTCCCGAGCTTTTATTATCTTTTTCTCTGTGACTTCTGCTACTTTGAGTTTCTCATTCACTTCTTCAGCAGTTGTCTTTGTTATTTGTAACACATGTATTAGAGCCTCATCATCCACCAGAGAACCTTCAGATGATGTTAAACGGCACAGTAAATTGCTTTCTAACTCTTTCATACTCCTTTGGTTTTTCATAACAGATTCAAATAATGCAACTCTTTCTTCCTCTAAGTCAGATTTTTCCATTAATATTACTCTACCGAGTAGCTGATCCTCTAAACCCCGCATAGTGACAGTAAAGTCAATAATTGATGTTTTCGCACTTATTTCTGGTGAGTAAGCTGGATTTGGGAGTTTAGTTGTAATGTACAACATAAATCCAGGCATTACATCACATTCCTTATCCCCTACAATTACCTTTTCTATAGAACCTGATTTAATGAAGTTCTTTTCAAGAACATTATCTATGACAGGATCTAAGTCCACAGCAACGTCTTCAATTAGCAAAGGTCTACCCAGAGACAGGCTGTCTTCCAAATGCGTTCTGAAATATTTGTGATTTAGTGATGTAATCTGAAGTTCATTTGAACTTTCTTTGTTTTTGATCCAATTCTTCCCTTGACTTTGAGGATCAACTAAAAGTGGATAGGAACTCGACTTAGTCACTATTAGAGCATTTTGTACTGACAATTCATCATTTGGAAGACCTTGCAATGTCCATTCCGAAATGGTTGCATTTTCCACTAACATATTGGTAATATTCAAATCCTGCGTTACAGGTATTTGTTTACTCGTTAATATTCCCATCCAAGTGCTAAGTAAGTTATTTCTGAACTCCTGATTGTAAGGACCGCAATATGATAAAAATCCTGTTGCTAAAACTACATCCCCCACTAGTCTACCAAGTTGTTCTTTAAAATCTTTACTTTGTTGTGTCCATCGTATTTTTTCACCGCCTAAACCATTAATGAGAGCTGTGGCGGCTGTCATTTTCCTCAAGCACACGTTAGCTGCATCAGTTAACTGTTGTTTTTCAGACACCGCTGACTCATATTGTTCCTTAACTTTTCTAAGAGACATTTCTCGCTCTTCTAATTGCCTTTCAGCTGATGACAAGTCATCCATGGCGACCTATAATTAAAACAAACACTTGTTAATGTACTTTTGCATGTCATGAAATAATGTTTTTGTGTTGAAGTGATACAAACCTTCAACCGAGCTTCTTGCAATAGAAGATTAGCTTTTAGTGGCAAAACTTCCTTATTAACGCTATGGAAGAAAGCCATAGCTTTAGTCCAAGATAATAATCCAGCGACATCACCACACACTCTTTTAGCTGTGTCCATATTGTAATCTTCCATTTCAAAATATGGAGTCAGGTGTTCCACCATCTCATTATTAATGATATCTTTCGGATAATTTTGTAGTTGCAGCAAGAATGTAGTACTAGCCATCATCTAAAAAATAAATGTCTAAGATTAATTAGTCATGGTAATAAATTATTATAAAAAATCTTACTATTGCTATGATAAGCGGTCTTTGTTTGTTTATACGAAACCTTTAAACGGAAAATAGAGACTACAGTAATCAGTATACTCTACCTTTAATGATTCCGCCCACGACGGTTTGGGACATGGAGCAGCAGTATCCGCTATAACGGGATGAAGCCTTCTTTGAAAGAGAATTAACACACAGTCCATAATTCTCATAATAAGATGAGGTGGCCTGCCCAACTTTCTAACAGTAGCTATATGAGCCGGCTTAATAGTGTTCAATGCAGCCTCGGCTTCCTCCAGAGCTGGTTTTGCAGCTTCCAATTTGATTTCAGCTTTCTCTTTTTCCTCGGCAATATAAGCAACTAATACCTCTGCTTTTTCTTTTACAATTTGAACTTGGTTTTTGACAATTTCAGCTTGCATTGCCCGGTCAGTTACTTCTGTCAATACACGACCAGCTTTTTCTGAAGCTAAAGCCAAGTCTTGCTCCATAACAGCTAAGTCTTTTTTCAAAACTTCAACAGATATAGACGCTTCTCGTAGTTTCTCTAAACCGGTATCCATTCTTAGAGCACCATCACCCAATTCCTTCTGCTTCATTTGATATATTGTTTTATAACCACCGATAAAATTAAGATATGACTTAGGCGTGACGTGAGATGAACGACGAAACCTTTGATAATACTCTAATGATACTTGGGAGACAACATCCTGTATTGTTCCTAAGACTGTGACTAGCTCTTTTTTAACTTCCTTAGTGCATTCAATTTCAAACTCTGCTAAGAAATGATCAGCCACTGAAACTAAAGCATCTTTAGGCCAGGGTTGGAACCAATCTATAGTACACCCAGATATGAGGGCAGGGAATCGCATTGCACGATATCTAAATGCTTCGCTCACCTGAAAAACATAGGCATCATGAATATCGTGTAACATTTATAAGCACCAAAATTAAAGTTCATAAAACATTCTCACTTACCGGTGAAAAGCACAACACTACATGAAGATTCTGACATGTCCTGTTTAAGAAATATTCCATCACTAACTCATTGGTCAGAGTTCGCTTTTGGTTCTCACGTTTCATGATAGGAGTTAATTCAGAAATTATTTCTTGCTGCTCGTCTTTGGTAAAGAGATTTGATATGACCCCAGAAGAGAGAATATTATTTAAGTATTCCAAGAACCCTTCCTCTTTGATGTCAAGATCTGTGAATATAAAAGTAGTTCCCTTCCCTTGGACACCACAAGATCTATAAAGCAACTTGAGATCTTCAAGAAAGTTGCTGACGTTGTAGGATCTGGTGAGCGCGATTTGAAAGGAGCGGTACCCAGCTATGAATGTAGATAGTTTGGTTAAAGATTGCTTCCCGGAGCCTCCCACACCTACAAGCATGACATTTCCTCTAGGATGTCTTATGACTCGGGAAATTTTGACAAGATGGAGCATAGCGTCGGGGAAAAACACTAGGTCCATGCCTGAACCGCGCACCATTTCATTGAACTGGGCTAGGAACATGTCCAGACGTTCGCGAAGCTCGGAGTAGTCGAAAACTGGCTCGTAAACTTTCGGCAGTTCCATATCTGTATCTTCACCCTCTTCACCGGTTGGTTCTGGAGCGTCCCTGTCATACAATAAAAATACTTGTACATAAAACATAATCACAAAAGAAATTTACCAAAATGAGAAAATTTCACGTCAATTAATTTATAATAATATATATATATTTAATGGTATTTTTAATTGTATATACCTTTTTTTACCGAGAAACATTGCAGTACGGTTTGCAGAAAAGAGAAAACTAAGTACTGGAGTCTGTTGTATATACAAACACAGGAGTGCTTTGTAGTTACCTACTAAGGCTGCGGGAAAGGGAACCTTTGTAACTATGCTATTCACATATTAATCAAACAGTAACTTGCTGTCTCGATTAACCCTAAATCTCCTATGCTCTTTAACCTGCTAATAAGTTGATTGATAGTTTATGGTGTGAATAAAATTTATCAAAGAAGTAACTAAAACCCCACCTATATAATTTTGTTATACTTTGCATTTCAGGATCACGTTAAGTAACTCTTTAAAACGTTCCCGCAGCCCATATTTATAAAACCTGCCATTAGGAGAGCATAGGAGCAAAGGTATCATCGTGTACAACGTGTGTGTAACCTATAAGGTACGCAAGTGCATGAAAGTAGATATAGTTTCGCTTTCTATGAATTACATGTTAAAAAGAGAGCGTTCGTCTCTCCCGGAACAGTCGACACAGAAGTATATTAATAAACCTGATGTCGGACATACCTCATAAAATCTACGAAGACTGGCTCCTTGTCTAGCATCATCTTCTTATATTCGGTTCCAAGGACCTCTTCAGTAATATCATACATAGCTTTGTTGAACCAATCCTTATCCTTATCATGTGTAAACCGATCGGCAAACACTCTGGAGAATTCATGCTTCCACAGTAACATCAGACATTTTTCAGATTCAATCACAGTTGGCAGAGTCCCTACCATTCCTTGCCAGACTCTTGAAAGGTCTCTCAAAGAGAAAACGTAGTGGAATTTTGCTGGTGTAGGTAATAAGTTAGCTCTGGTCCTAGCCCAAAGTTCTCTTGTTAAAGGTATCACCTTCTTAATGAGTTGTCTTACTTCAGAAGCGAAACCTCGTTTTGCGTTATAGTGCCCTTCTCCGATGACTTTGAAAATTTTGTCTATTGAATCGTTGTTAGGTAGTGGACAGTTGAATATAGAAAATTGTCGCTTTAGACGAGCTGGAATGTCATTTCTTCCACCACCTGAAAGAAATAAAATGAATCAAATAAGATATTATCGATAGGTGGCATTAATATCACTATTTTAACTTGTTTACATACCAGGTTGACCCATTGCAGCAAGAAATAGAATATCAATAACAGTAGTAAAGTCACCAGGTTTCTCAAGGCTGTAAAAACCATTCATGCCCATGGTCTGTCTTACTATTTCATTGGTTATCTGATCTCCCCATTCGTTTATCTGTGGTAAGTTAATATCATCTATGAATACTAACATTTTCTTTCCACCGGGAGGCCCAAATGTCATACCACTGCGTTTCTCCACGTAGCTTTCTATAGTTTTTTGAAACTGATATGGGCTTGTGGCTGAAGAAAAATTAAACGAACGTCCAATAAATTGTTCTGGATTACAGTTTTTCATGTAGGCCTTCATCATTACAGTTTTCGCTGAACCTTGCTCGCCTAGCAGCAACACTGCTTTTCCTTGTTTGGCAATACAGTGAATCAAGTAATTAATTCTTACATTATCGACGATCGGAACTAAAATACTTGCATAGTCTGGCGTCGCAGTGTCGGGGTATTGATAGTGCATCATCAAGTCGTCCCAAAGCTCCCACTTTCCCGGATGTTTTACGAAAAAATCGAAAACTATACACGGTTTATTGTTCGGATGTTTCGGGAAGTCTAACATTTCACTGAACTGTTTTCTCAAATACCCATCGAAGCGTTGTCTATCTTCAGTTTCTAATAAAGACCCGAATCCCCAAACAAGACTAAAAACGTATACTTTGTGGAGGTGTTCGGGCGTAAATAGTACGATCTCCTCGCCTTTATCTTTTTCTTCATCCTCTTCATCACCATTGAGAGACTTGTTCCCTGAAGGGTCCTCCAACTCAACTACTTGTGGAGGTACTAACCCTTCTAGAAGGTTCAATATTTGTGCTATAATGTTGCTTTGAAGAACACGCATACTAAAGGTGAGATTTTGTGTGCACCAAGTAAAGATGACTGGAAACGTATCTTCAAAGAGTGGAGTGTAAACTTCATTTTCACGCGGTGAACGAGTTTTCAACCAAGCACGCAGCACTGTAAATGATAAGAAATAAAGTTAATGTGTTAGTCAAAATACCAACGGCGGTATTTCATTATATCGAGCAGAGAGTGCAAAATAATAAACTATGCCTACCTGGATCCCAAGTCAATCCTGACGAGCTCATATACACCATACCATTTCTAGATACAGTAGCTGGCGAAGCATTATCAATATTTTCAGGCTCAAAAATAATTTTTGAAGTAGGAGACATCGTCAGACGATCACCGTTCGCTAAAGTCAAAGTTTTATTATCATCGAGAACGGAATTCAAGTTTTCGATCCATATACTGTCAACTGGACCATCCAGCACCAGCCAAATGTATTCACCAGTCTGTATCTTGAGGGTCTTCCTCCAAAGAGCTGAGAATATCCCATCAGTCCAGTCGTTGGTAGCTACGTCCAAACGTCCGAACATCTGAGCGGCGGTTATGGCTTTCGGATTCATTCGCATTTCTCTGTAAACAAATTAAAAGAACAATATAGTTTTATTGGTTTAAGAACTAGATAATATTGCACTTTTCAAAAATGTTATCCATTACTTGTGTTACATTTCAAATCAAAGATCTACACATCCTCCAAGACGCCAGTCTGAATAGATGACCATAATGATCATCCAATTTGGCTCTTCCCACTGTTTTGAGTTAACCCTTTGGTTCTAAAAAACCAGCACCGTGGCAGTAAAACGCGACCAAGGAATCATGTTGGCATGGCGTGCTGTTCAACCAGTAGTTCTATTGTAGGATAGACCATGTTGCGGTCATAGTGTGACGAAAGAGGCGATATTTTGTTTATCAATGTATTTTAAAAACGAGTTTTTGGAAATTATTCCAATTTAATCAATACAATAAATTTAAAACTGATAACGCTACTTGAAAAGTTAACTTTATAAAACTTTTTCTACATCCAGGCAGTTTTTAATCCACTAACTTAAAATTAATGCATAGAATTATTTCATCCTCTAATCATAAACTAACTAAAAAATCAGGTCTATTTGATAAATCAGATAAAAATGATAGTTATATGTTGGTACTCGAATAATGATGAAAAAAAAAAACATTGCTTAATATGTCTAACAGGATAACATGAACTCAAACAGTATTTACATGAAAACATGTTTTAACTTTGCACCAGCAATCAATCATTGGAATTTCAACCATAAACAAAAGAAATAAAAGTCATGGGACTTAGCCACGGCCTCATGTGATTTGCAATTGAAAAAATTCATATAGAGTACGTTCGGTTTGAAAAAAAAACTGTGTATCAGGAAAACATATAATCTAAGAGATCTTTTATAAACGTTTTGAGTATACGTTTATTTTAAAATGATGTTACGTATAAATTTATTTGAAAAATATGTTAAGCAGGATAATATTTGGTTCGGAATTATTCTAACTCACACTACTATGTCACACTATTATGTCGTTCTTAGATTCATGTGAAGACACAACATAAGAACTCTCCAGAATTAAAGTTTCATCTTTAGCTGTTTGCAGTGCGCCATTTTTTTTTCGGTGCGAAAATCATCCAATGATATCCCCGCTCTTGGGCGGGGCGGGAGATAGTGTCAAACTTTTACTGACCCACTCCTGTTCCTTCGTTGCCTTTCATACCAGAGCCGACTCTTCCTTTCAGAATCAGACCCTTGGCCTCAGTAGGCTTCGACCCTGCTGGGCCCCTACGGTTGCTGACATCTCCTTGAGGCGCGCGTTGAACACTGCGCGCCGTCGACGACTTGGGCTCGGTCCGGACCATTACCGGATGGTCTGTTGGCGAGCTACCCATTGCTCGCCGTCCGCAAGCCCGCGCCTATGGTGACCGCGGAAATCGGGATCGGAATCCCGGCGGCTGGGGCGTGAGGACTATAGCCTCGCGCGTGCACGTGCGGCCTCCTCCTTTGCTAACAGTGTTTGCATGTCCAGGAGCTTTACCATGACGTGTAAAAATGTCAGGTGTGCGAGCGAGCAAGAGGAATGGGGCTACACACTCTTTAAAGCTTCATCTCTTTTTAGCAAACGCGGCGTCCGCATAGATTATAAATAAAATATTGAGAGTTTTATTTACAGGGTAGTTTTCCAAAAACGTAAATAAGAAGTACTTTATAAAGTAGTCTGTGAATATCTAAAATAAGCAAACCTATATATAGGTACCTATCCACGGGGCAAGAGCATCCTACAACATCCGACAACTTATACAAAATATTTAAACAGTCATGTGAGACTGTTGTAAAACTCACTTTAATAACTTCTCTTATCACAGCGAAACGAAACGGTTGTAACTTGGCTAGGGGGCAGTAATGTAATATAGGCGAAAGTTTGTGAATCTGTTTGTATGTTTGTTATTTCTTCACGCTCAAACGGATTTGAATAGGCACACGGGTAGACCGTGTCCTAGAATAGCACATAGGATTCTTTTAATCCCAGGTGTAGCAGTAAAAGTAATAATAATAAAAATATCAAATACTGCAAATAAATTATATCACCCAATAAGTGATGTTGTGTGTCACACACACATATATGTCATTTCATGAGAGAAGCGCGGGTGGGGAGGATGCTGCGCGGGTGGGGAGGATGCTGCGCGCGCCGGGCTTCATCGAGAGGCTACACGGTGACGCCGATGCATTGCGTCCGGCAGGTTAGGTTTATAACCCGTCCCGATCGGACGACGGGAAATAAACCTAACCGAATAAAAACCAATACTGCAGAGCGGGATTCAGTTCGAGTCTGCGCAGTAGAAACAATGTGAAATTGTGAAAGCGTTTTAGTAACATTTTAAATCAATTAATTATTTGCTATTTCTTTATTATTAACTAGCTTCGCCCGTGTGAAAGAAGGTTTCCCCGTTTCATCTCGTTAGGGGGAATATTTTGGAAAATCCTCTCTTAGCGCTGGCTTACCTACGTTATAAAAGGAAACCTTGTGCAAAATATCACGCTCCTAGTCCTACTAGTTTTGGCTGTGCGTTAATATGTCAATCAATCAATTTCTTCTTTTAAATATATAGAAAAAATATAGATATACAGGGTTTGGTGCATCGTGTGCCAAATTGAAATGGTCGACGGGAGGGATCATCTGCTATCCTTTCAGGCCCCTAAAAACTTCTCATGCCCTGTGGATTTTTTTCATTGACTTTTTATTGTTTTATGAAAATAAGACCCAAATTTTTCATTCAAATTCAATTTTTAAAAAATATATAAAGCGTAGACTTTGAAATATAATTTTATTTAGATGTATATTGTATTAGAGTACTTTTAAATTTAAAATTAGTGACATTAGGCTATCTAGTTTTTTTTTAATTTACTTGCAAAGTTTTGGACTTAAATTACCTATTGAGTAGCGTAATTAGAGACACAATAGAAAGACAATGACCGAGCGCACGCCGGCGTTCGCTCGGGGTTTAATGAACTAAAGATGTCCATGTTACAGCTATTTACATGGCTATAAAAAAAACCAAAAGCATACAGATTCTTCCAACTTCCTCAAAAATTCTCTAGTTTATTCTCTTGCTAGTGATGTGTGCCACATGCCATAAAAATCTTTTTATAACTTTGTGAGTTCGTTAGAATTGTGAATCGAGTCACATAAAACTAATATTCAAAATTATGATTTAAAAATTTTTTTTGCTTAAATGGTACCTGAAAAACCTATTAAAAATGTTATCTCACTCTTGTAAGGTAAAATCTGTCTCGTATATCTATTTTCGTGTGTTTTTTCTAGAAATGAAAAAAAGAAATTGCATTTTTAACATTTACTTCATAATTTTTACAAATCCTGCTCAAATTGTTGTTCTCTGTTGTAAATGCAGGCCCAACATCTGTTTCGTATTTTGACAGTTGTTGTACGAAGTCGTATTTCCTCCTTAATTGTATTGAAAGCCGTTTCAATGCGTTGTTTGCAAATTAGTCATATGTGACTCATTCACAATTCTAGCGAATAAGAGTACAATCCATAGGGTACAATAGATATTCTGAACTGTAACCTATTTCGTGTAAGGGTCAAAATACTATATGGAACCATTTAAATCATGAGTACCTACCTACTAGAAATTAAATAAATCGCCAATCATTTTTCTCTTACATAACTTTTTTAAGGTTCCGTACCTCAAAAGGAAAAACCGGAACCCTTATAGGATCACTTTATTGTCCGTCTGTCTGTCTGTCAAGACCCTTTATCTCGGGAACGCGGAGAGGTATCGAGTTAAAATTTAAACCATATACTCAAGTCTGCAGTTTCTAAAAGCTGTGAAAAAATTAAACTTTTATGTCGCAAAAAAAAAACGTTTATTTCGACACTCTCAAGGGAATCAAAATTCACAAGGTACCTCCTGTTGACCTAGAATCCTGGAATTTGGCATGAATCAAGGTCTCATAGCACAAGTATAGGAAAAAATCTGAAAACTGTGAATTTATAGTTACGTCACAAAAAAAAATATTATTTTTTTCGTTACGGAAAAATCTTCGTAACTCAATTCGATTGAACTGTTTTTATAGGTAAGTTTGTACGGAACCCTCAGTGCGCAAAACCGACTCGCACTTGCCCGCATTTTTTATTAATATAAACTAGTGCTTGACTGCGATCCCACCTGATGATAAGCCTGATGGTAAGCAGTGATGCAATCGTTGAGTGTGAAGTGCACTAGTTTATTAAGACCCTATTCATTCTAAAGACATCTAAATTATTATCGGACGGGAAGAATGAATCGTTCCAGTGCTTCGATGTAAGAACTACTCGTATAACAGGAAGGTACATGACCTTACTGACCACTGGTGATATTATATGGGGACCTACATAATTGTAAGCGATAAGTAGGTTTGAAGTTACCCAAAGTGGCCAGGATTATGCTCGCTAGAAATCTGCAGTTTAGGCAACCATTGTTCACAGAACACGTGGACGATGAAAACGAACAGTTCTAAAGTGGCAACAGCTTACCAGAAGACGTAGCTTTGGAAAACGTCCCAGAATGTGAACCAATGACCAGGCGAAGGCAGTGGGAATTCGCTAATGTAAAACAAAGAACCGGCCGATGTGACATCAATTAGGCGAGGCCTATATCCAGCAGGGGACGTCTTTTGGCTGAAATGATAATGGCCAAAGGTCACAAAAATTGTTGTTTGAACGCCTCAATCACCGTTATGATTGCCATCCTTGTAATTTGTTGCAAAATATAAAGGTATCTAACAATTTACCCAAAAACACGTTTAGTTACGAAATGCAATGATGTTAAAAATGTAAAACGACCAAGTTTTGCATTATACCTATAGGTATTTTATTTAAACCCCCCACCCTTATTTCGTAGGACGAAACAGCAATCTGTCGAATTGTTAGTTGGACGATGAACGTCCACGTTGCAGGTAGTGTTGAACGTTAAACGTGTAATGCAACGAAGTCAGCACCCAAGTGCTAGATGTCACTAGGAGCTCATGAAACAACAGTAGATTGAAATAAGCGAAAAGGACAACCTTACACGTGGACTGCTTAGATATGCGCATGCGCGAAACACGAAAACAACAACAGACGCTGTTTTGTATTTGATATGTAAACAATGCCTAAACTGACTTTGCTGGAATAGTATCTACAACAATAACAAATAATATAATAATAACTTCTCTATTATTATATAATAATTGAGAATTAGGGCCCGATCTAGCTAATCGTCATTAATTAGGTACCGCGCATTTATAATAATCCATATTAATATTATAAAATATTGTAAAAGTAACTGTTTTTGTTACGCTTTCACAGGCAAACTATCCTGAACTGAACCGATTTGATGAAATTTGGTACGGAGTAAGGTTTAACTTACTTTTTATATAGTTTTGACTTCGACTTTTCGTTCGCAACAACTGACATTCAGGTGCTTCGTGCTGGCAGAAACTACTAAAATTAAATAACCATGTTTCTCCACATGGCATTGAATGGACGTATTTTTTTTTAAAAGAAATAATTATTTTTTCTAACAGGTTTTTATATAACTAAGGGTAAAATAGGCACGTAGTATTGACAGCTTTGAATCTGAAATAATATTGATAGTTATAATGATGAGACGTTGCACTCATGCATGCAACGTCTCATCATTCACATTATAACCAACAAAAATACTACCTAATACTGAACTAAACCATTACTTGCACTGCAGCCCCCCACCCCCTACCCCTTATGAATCGCGGCCGTTGCCAACAACAACACAACAGCCAGTCAGTTGGACGCTGAACGTCCAAGTTGTAGGTAGCGTCAGACCTTAAACGTAAATTGCAACGAAATCGGCGTACAAGCGTCAGATGTTACTAGGAGCTCATAAAGCATCAGTAGATTGAAAAAGACGAAATGCTATCCGATACACGTGGACTGCTTATCAATGCGCTTGCGTGAAAATGACAGACGACGATTAACATTCAGGGATGTAAATAATACTGACCTTGGGGACTTTTTATCAAATGCAGACGCCTACTAGGGATATTTACAAAAAAAAAACTGTGCTTTTCCTGGAATCAGTCTGTTGAATATAAGAAAGTGGGTGAATGGTGATTGGTGTTTGTGGTCTAGACTCTTTAGTCCGTTTCCAAAGATCTTCCAAAGATCCTTGATAACCGGAAATAAGAAGATTTCTGATTATCAAGGACGTGCCATCTTTTTAACCGTCTTTTTGAGCTGTTCAAATCCTGAGTTAAGTCACGTGGATGGATGTGCGGTCTTTCGCTCCAGGCTCCCTCCCTGACTTTTATTTCCTCATCCACAGTGGGGACCTCTAAGCACTGAAAGATCTCAGTATTTGTAGTATACCTTCTTATTCAAATTCATGCAATGCATCGTGCATTGCATGAATTGAAATAAAAAGATTTTTTTACATAATTTTTAATAGGTAAACACATATTATTAGCAAAAATTACCGTATTTACTTTTAAAATTTCATCCACAGTAACTGTAATCAAAGATGTAAACCCACAGGCTCTTATTTACTTCTGCTAAAAACTATCATGAACGTCTGACACTTTTTAAAAATTGTGAATGACACGTCCCACCATCACTAGCGTCAAATCGAGACTGAAACTAAACTATCAAACTAGGCTAAAAGTAAATAATCACACCACGAGGACAGTTCAAGTTCAATGCGCAGGCGCGAACTGCGAAGTTAGCAACAAAAGTACGATTCCCAATACTAGGAGCCTATAAAGCAGTACAATATTGAGAAAGAGTATTCAAAATAGTTCTAAGGGAGCAAGTACTATTTCAGCTTTAAACTAGACTGAATCTTATTAAAGGTCTATAGTGCCTCTCGTCACATTGATACTTCAGATATGATCACTTGAGTAAAAACAAGGTATTCGCCGATTTTATCAGAGTTTTATAACTTGATCCACGAAATTCTCAGAAATTTGGACTTAAATGCATTGTGACAGTACAAACAAAAATAACGTCATTACTGACCAAATATCAATTATTAATAAAATAAATGAAGGTTTTATTCGTTACATATTTTCAATTTATACAAAGTTTATCGGCAAATTGTTGATCGAAGATCAGCACAACATTACGTTTTGAGGTTACATTTTGCTACTGCAAGTTTTATGGGTGCTATTTAAACATTCTACTTTTTAAAAGCATAAAAATCTACTTTGCCTTCTAAATTACTAAGTCAACATAATTAACGAGCGTCTGAATGATACTATCTAGCCCAATGGTTAACTTTTATGTACCTATAAGCCACTGCTTATAGGCCACTTTCCGAATGGTATTAAAAAAAAATAACCTCGAATGCTAAGGCTGAGCTCCGCTCTTCGGCCTTCCGGCCTTCACTTAGGTATGGGTGGATACGCACGCACAGAAACCCTACAACAAACCGATTTATCTGACCAATCGCTGTCTAACCACTATATCAGGCTAGGTTAGACCACGACCAGTCACTGCCATAACCTTCTTTTTTTTTTTGTGTGTGGCCTCTCAGGTCAACTAGGAGATTGTCGGCTGCTTAACCGGACCCGGACCAACCTTGCGTGTGGCGGCCTCGATTCAAGAATCAAAGCCTCCAGCCAGGGCTTACTTAACTAACTTACAAACTAAGCAACTACACGCTAAGGGCACCCCCTGTGGGGTACGGACCTTGGCTTAGGGCGTCGCTGGGGGGGGGGGGCAGCAAGGGACGGGCTGGATGGAACAAATATTTTATTATTATTTACGGGGAATTTTAAAACTACGGCTCAGCGACGCGGGCTGGCTCGAGCAAGGGACGGGGAGGACGTTGACGGGATTGTCGCGGCGGGCCTCGGCGGCGAGGACGGAAGGACGGCGATCTGTGTTGTCTGCGAACTGTACTGGTTTCCTTACGGCTCTCTTGGAGCAGGGTAGTGGGGTCATCGGGGGTGACGAGAGTATGCCTAGGACGGCGAGTCTTGGAGATGCGGGAGGGTTCGTATCGGGCTGCCGATACTATAAGGGGGTTGCGGTGTTTCACAGCAGTATCAAAGAAACGCTTGCAAAGGCGTTTCATGAACTGCTGGATGGTGGGGATTTTGAGATCTAAATGTAGATTCTCATTTCGGACGTAAAATGAGGCACCGAGAATTTTTCGGAGGGTCCTATTTTGAGTCTGCATCCTATGGAGGAAGCGGGGCTTGGCGTGTGCGAAGATACGTCATGTTCGGGCGGATTACTGTAGTATAGAGGCGCAGCTTTCACTTAAGTGACAGTTTGCTGCGGGCAGTCATGAGATAATGGAGCCTACCTTGAGCGAAAGCGGCTCGCGAGCGAGCCTGCTTTATGTGCTCGGCGAAAGACAAGTGCTGATCGAGGATCACTCCGAGGTACTTGGCTTGCTTCTCCCAGGGGATCAGCTTGCCGTACATGGTGATCGGAGGGGGACTGCCGTAACCTACATGAGCGCCTCCTTTTATACACAATCTTCGCTAGTACGTCTACAAGTCAGACAAGGATGACGCAAACTTTCCTCTCTGTTTATTTCTCGATTATTCCCCGAAATATGAGTATATCGACCTGTTTATTTAGTTGGCCTTGTTAAAAAGACGAATTAGTTCATTAGAAGCTATCTCATTTTCCCGTTGCTAGTTATAAAATGAGAAGTTTGATCAGGTGGCCAATAAAGAAACTTATAGTTTCTCAAGTTTTATTGCTAAATTTAGCTGAAAATAAAGCTCGGGATCTAACAAAACAAGATTAATGCCAGTGTTACGACAATAATTTTGATACTAAATTAATTTATTTTCTATAAGTCTGCGAACGTACAAAACTGTACTTACTACCACAAAACTAGGTTTTTGTTTCCTCAGAAATCTAAGCGTAGATATAATTCTGTTTTTTTTTTAATTACTAATCTTATACAATACTGGCTATTTAGCTTAACTAGGCTTATATCTTGTCGGCTTTTATAAATTAACTAGCAACCTGGCCCAGCTTCACACGGGTGTTAGAAATCTTTGAAATTCTCGGCTTTTCATATTAAACCTCATAACTGTTTATTGGCGAAAACTGCATGAAAATTCAATCAATAATTTTAGACGCGGTGGGAATTTTGTTATATAATATGTAAGGACAAAAAATATACGCAAACTAACTATCGTTAATCCGGCATGACCTTGCCAAGTACCAAGTTACCATAAAACAACAAGCTGAAAACCAGCGCCGTAGACTCATCGCATTTTGCGTGCGGTCACGGCATTATGCAGAGCGTTCGACCGTTTTGCGCGGATGTGGCGCATATTTCTTTCGCATGATATAATTATAATATGTTAGTTCTAAATTTACGCCTCGTTCCGCCAAATAAAATGTTATTCTTTTTTTCTTTTCTCACCTGTGAGGGTTTTCTATTTCCGTGAGGGCACTCATGAGGGTTTGTATGCAAGTTGTCTTGCCGGCGCCCGGTGGTCCAAGCGTCATGATGCCGTGACGGACTCGCTGGGTTTCGTATAACTGAAATTGACATTTATTTTAAGTTATTCTACTGTGTGGTGATTCTTCTGTTTGGGAACTTAAGTGGCAGTGGGCAGGGCACATTGTTCACAGAACAGATATTGGGACCGAAAGGTACCGGAGTGGCGACTGCATACCGCAAGACACAGCGTTAGAAGGCCTCCCAAAAAGTGTACCAATAACCTGGTTAGAGTCGCAGGAATCCGATGGATGCGAGACGCACGGAACCGTTCATTGTGACGACACTTGGAGGCGACAGTAGTCATATTTCGGCTGAAATGATGATGATGATTTTACTGTTCATATTCTTTCTTTCATTTTCTTTCGAAATAAAACAATATATAAGATAAGGTTACTCTAACTTTATTCTGGCAAATAAAATACACTCCAAATCATGGATTATCCGTGTTTCAAATTTCATCCAAATCTGTTTAGCCGATTGAGCGTGAAGGAGTGACAAACATATCGCATATGCACATATAAACTTTTGTCCTTATAATTTGTGTGTGATTTTTTGGATGCTTTTGCTTTTTAGTCGTTCTTAGTAGTCATCCTAGTAGAACACGCTTTCTAGACATATCAACTTTACTGCTACCAGACCATCCAATTAGACTGGCCTGTTGGTCTTGTGGTTAGTGGCCGTGACTGAGCTGGAGGTCGTGCCATGGGTTCGATTCCCACCCAGGACAAATGTTTGTGTGATGAGCACGATCATTTGTTCTGTTTCTGGGTATAATTTATCTGTAATATATGTATGTATTTAGAAATATATAAGTGTGTTTATCAGTTGTCTAGTACTCTTAGTACAAGCTCAGTTTAGAACTAGATGGCGTTGTGTCAAAGTTTTGGAATATTATTATTATTAAATAATATTGTACATTCATACTCAAAACTTTTATCACAGTTTTTCTATCTTCTTCCTTGACCATCATTTATTAATAGTGAACTATCAGCTGTATTCAGGACACCACATAGAGCTAAAGACCTGATGTCACACAAATCATGGCAACAAATTCCTCCACGCATTTTGAACATATACAAATGACAGCGTACGATGTGACGGTAACAATCATTAGCAATTGCCCAGATCAGACACAATATCTGTCTGGTCGATATTTCCTTCCTTTTCAATGGAGAATGCTGGACTTTACATCCTGTTCCGCATACCTATACAGAACCACAACTTTTTTCTTTGTTGATATGTTCGCGCTTGACCACTATTTCACCTGATGAAAACTAAAATATTTACCTGTATAATCTTCAACAGCCACGGCGGATGACTGATGAGGCCAAGTAAATCAACCTGCTTCTTAATGGCCTCTTCTAAATCATTGTAAGTAGTCTTCTCTAGGGCCTGGTTCGGAAACAAATCTGCTACTAACGATATGAAGAGAGGCTCATCTTCATCTATAAGCTTGGACAGGTTCATGTCACGAAGGACTCGCATGACAATTGTACTCTCGTTGTCTTTGCAGTTGACTCGCTTTACTGCACCGAGGGTTCGAAGCACGGAGAGGATGTTACGGAGACCGAAATCGTAGTGGACCTGAAGTGGTGGAAAAAAGACATTACAGAATCTTTAGGAGTCAGTTTAGCCTTTCAGAGCAACTGAAGGATACAGGTTTGATTTTAGTCGGTAAAAGTCTGACACGCAGGAGCGTAAGATGTCATATAATGATTTCCCTTGACCTTTAAAAAAATGCAAAAAGAGGTGTGCTATAAGTTTGACCGCTCTGTGTGTCTGTCTAGTGCACCGTAGCTCTACGGGAGAAACGATGGGTTTGCGATGGTTGTTAAACATGTTTTTATCAAAATAGGTTCAACCTTTTACAACTTATGCAAGAATTAAAGCGGGAGTAAACACCGAATGTTTGCAAACGAGCCCAAGTGGTGTAAAACGGAATAGAAACTGTATGATAAATCGGTTCAATTGCTTAAAAGTTATGAGGGACGAAAGTGCACGATTCCTACTTTACATTAAAAACTTAAAAGTTTGGGATGGAGCTTTTTACATTTTTAATTTAAGTTTTTTAATGAATTACTTTTTACGATCACAATAAAATGACAAACCGGCTTAGCATAGTCAAGGTGAGGCGAGTGTCAAAATCATTGCTGCAGTTACGATTAAATATCTAAGTTGTGTTTCATCGATAGAACACACCCGGTATTTGTAAAAAAAAAAAACAATATATTATCATATTTGATAAATAAAATATTTAAAGTTACAAAGTGGAACTAAGAGTCACCGGAAAACGAACCACAGCCCGAAATAAAGACAATTTAGATGTTGTTTTGAATGACAAAATTGTTCTCGTGAGGGAAGTTAAATTTTTAGGAATCCATATAGACGAACAGCTGAATTGGAAAACTGTATTAAATGCGATAAACGCGTCGATACGTTCGCATGTTACGCGTTAAGAGCTCTAAGAACAGAAATTAGTATTGAACAATAGAAAATGAGAGAATTTAGTTGGTACAATCAAAAACTGGGCAAGTGCGAATCGGACTCGCACACAAAATACAGTTCTATTCCCGAATTGAGTTACGTTGATTTTTCCGAATCGCAAAAACAGTTTTTTTTTTTGTGACGTTTCAGATTTTTTCCTATACTTGAATTATAAGACTTTGCTTCATTTCAAAATTCAAGATTCAAAAGATTCCTTCTCGACAAGTGTTGATGATCTTTGAGGTTAATCCAATATTATATTAATTTTATGTCAAATACAATTTATTTATAATGAATAAATGATTATAACTATGACCTCAAAAGAAAGGACCTTATGTTCATTAATTGTAACGCTTGCAATCATTAGACCAACCAAGTTAGTTCAATTTTCTATAGTCAAATATTTATCTTGAACAGTGCCAATGCCACGCTTCAATATACTAAACAACACAATGTATAAATCATAGATATTCGGTTACTAGGACATCATAAGCACTCCACACGTGTCGCAGTGTGTTCAACTTCGAACATTGTGTTTATTGTGCTGCTTACTTAAATGTGTGTGTAAGTGTGTAACCACTTATTCAATTTTGTCAATACACACTATTACAAAACATTGATCGTAACATTGGCACATACAACTGTCCAGATCTATTTGACGACCTAAATTGAACTGTTAAAGGGATGGAGCTATGTAGAGTGTATTATAGCTCCAATCTTCTTTCTCGCTCGCATGATTATTATTTTAACAGGTCATGGTTAAGCCCCAGGTGAACCTTACTTTATTTTTAAGGATCTGAGGCCCTACGACGAGCTCTTAACGCAATACATTTGACAACCTAAACTGAACTGTTAAAAGGATGGAGGCGGGGCTCTCTTCATAGCTTCATCCCTCTTTCTCGCTCGCATGCCAGACATTTTTACACGTATAGTAACACCCAAGTTAATGAAATGAAAAACTAAAGAACCTGGTATTAACAAACAAGTGTGCTACCCTAATAACTTTAAAATTATTCAGACTGACCTGTTTTGTCAACTGTTCCTCACACAGTTTGTACAGCGTGTAGAACTTCCTGGCCAGGGTTATGTTCTCGAGAAAGCCGCAAGACGCGAGTTTCACCCTGATGATGATCTGTCTGTCGGGCACCATCATAGCTACGGTTCGGAATTGAATCTTCAAGTTCTCGGGTAGTTCTTTTCGGCCGGCATAACCGGGGTTCTATAGGAATAAGAATAAAATATGACTGAGCGCAACAAGCTACTTTAACTTTTTTCTAATATAATAGTAATGTGTTGTGAATAGTAAAACTGTACCATAGTAATAAATATGCCAAATTCAGGACACATTTCAGAGCTGTCACCGTCAGTGAAGATGAAGCTCTTCTTTTTTTCCTTTTTAGCAGCCAGCACCACGGCGACTTGCTGGGCAGCTACCGACAGTACCGGCAGCTCAATGCGGTTGAACTCGTCGAAGCACCCCCACGAACCTGACTGAGCCAACCCCTTGTAAATACGCCCCAGACCTCTGGAATCAGTATTTGTAAAGTTTTTAGGTTTTAGGTTCCTCTAACTCCTTCCTTTGTGGCTAAAGAATAATACCCGCATGGGTAAATTTTCTTGAGTTAGCAAAGGCTGCCGAAGTGAAACCGAGGATGGGTGATCATCATAACGCACTGAGACCCAACTGTCTGTAAAATAGAACCAAATAATTATCGACGACCGAGTTATATAATATCATTCAAGATGCTTCTCGTCCAAGATGATCCGTTCTGGACCAAAACAGACAGGTAAACATTTATCGGCCTCTTGCGATTGATGCTGATGCGATTGCGCGTACCTGTAACACGCAATCGCATTGTGGTGAAGTCCTCGTAGACCAGCCGGTCACAATGATGGAAGCTCTCCTTGGAGATTATTTTGCAACATTAAATTGGAGATTTTATTTTTATAAGCTATAAAAAAATCTGAAAAATTTAACTTTGAAGAATTATTATAATATTAGCGAACTCGACAGACGTTGTCCTGTCCAAAAGCTGGGCTTATGTCAGCAAAAAAAATTGAGAACCAGATTGCAGCGCCACCTACCGGGACCAATTTTATCATCAAATCGTACAGGGACCAACTCAAGTATACACATAAAGTATCATCAAAATCGGACACGCCGTTTAGGAGGACTAAGTGACAAACACACGTACAATAGAATTATACGTTTATACAAAGATAGTCTTTTTGAGTAGAAATGTGACTTTTAATTTTGTAGTCAGATTAAGGTATACACACTATGAATCAAACCTTTCAGCTCTCTAAGAAATCATAAACCGAAAAGTGGTGTAGAATTAGAAGTTCTCATAAAAGATTGTTATTAGTGAGTTTTTTTTATCTGTGCCAAAATAAAATACTTCAGCAAAAGTTCAAACCGGAAAATGATGATTGCATTTTTTTTAATTAACTTATAATATTTTGTATACCGTAATAGTGAAAGTTGTCAGGTGTTTTGCCGATCGGCTGATAGCATGCGCTCCAGTCGGAGCGCCGGCTATCAGCCGACTGACGATGAAATTGTACGAGCCGCGAACTGCAATTCGTATCTACTTATGTGTGCACTCCCTTCGTCTGTATAGTGAATTATTATTGTGTGCTTCAGCCAGATCAAATCATAGTTCTATCTTAGTAAAAAAATAGATTTTAAGTAAAAAGTTTTTACCGTTTTATTATACTATTCAGAAGAGTACTCGTCAAGGGTTTGGTAGTCGTTTATGTCTTCCACATTTTGCCAGTTATATTAATAGGGCACGATTCTATTTACCATCGACCAGACATCGGGCTACTATTAAGAAATTCCAGAAAGAAAACACTGCTTGGCTAGGAGATCGAACCCAGGACTGCTTAGCACTAGTGCTAGCAACCACTAGACCGGCGAGGTACTGAGAAGTTGCTACAGTTTAAAATGAAAAACTCAGGTTACCTGTAATCCATCTGATCGGAGCAGTTGAAGACTACAACGTACTTTGCCAGGGTCTTGCCCATGTCCTTGACAGTCTCCGTCTTCCCGGTTCCGGCGGGGCCGCACGGGGCGCCGCCCATGCTCATAGCTAGCGCCTGAGCGAGGGTGATGTAGCACCTGAAAAGTGAAGTCGGACATAGGTGAAGCATTGGATACTAAGTAATTTAGGCCATATCTTTATATAAATAGTTAGGTTGTTTACCATTAGAATATGGATGTACACATTCTAATATTTTTGTAGTATTCGGCAGCAAATGTATCAAGTTAATCTTCTCGGCAAACTTTGCTGAGGTAATAAACATTATTCAACCAACAACAACAACCAACAACAACATCGTACCAACGTTGTTATTTATTATTTATATATTATATATAGTCTAGTATATAATTTTAATCTAATATTTACTGTATTAATTTGCAATACACCACAGGCTACCCCCTTTTTCTATTTCAAGTTCTTACAGTCCATCCTAAAGTTGTCTGGTAGATATCGCTGTCAGCGATAAGACGGCCTTTGTACCCATAGATTTAAGTTACCTAATGTAAAAGTTTTGTTACTATTTTGGTGTACAATAAACTTTATTCTATTCTATTCTTTTACAAAATAATTCTAAGCTCTATTTTTTTCAATGAGTCCATATTTGCCCAGTTGTGTAAACACTTAAAACAGTCAGTGAACTTAACTCCGTGAAGCATCGTGCTTTCAAACAAAAGCTCACAGATTCAGATTCACCTCTTTATCTAACTTAAAGACAAGATATGTGCCCGATACACTTACTTCGATCATGTGAGTTTCGATAGTCTTTATTTTCGTTATTTTAAAATTAAAAAAACACATATTGATTCACACTACTATCGTCATCTAGTGCAAAATTTCATACTCCTAAACGCGGCGACTTGGGCGTAGCGTTGTTCGTAAGTTTTGTTTTTTTTTTGATTATTTATGAGGTACCTATACACAAGTTTTCTGAATTAATTTTCTAAATTCCAACGACAAATACAACAATAAAAAAATACTTTTGAGAAGTTTACAAGTCAGTAAAAGTATGACACTCCCTCTTCCTCCACCCAGAGCGGAAAGTACTTTTGATGAGTAGCCACCAAAAAATACAAATCAAATTATTTGCTACACTTATTTGCCTTTCAAAACAGGGGCGGGCCTAAGGCCGTCGCGTTGTTTGATTGGTCCCGCCCAGCGAGATTGGTGTCTGGAATACTAGGACGTCAAAAATATACAGGAGCTGTGTGATACCAACTTTTTATAAACTTCGGTGTGGTAAAATATAGAACTAACTTGAAATTCACTAAATATGAATACTTTTCCTCAACAAGCAGCGCCACCATTATAGTCAGAAAAGTTCGTCGACCGCTATTCTTGGAGGTTTAGTATAATTATTATATAAAATTATTTCGAATAATTATTTCGAATACGTACGTGGTCGTCAAACTTATAAAAAAAATGAATGAAATTGATTAAGTCATTCTCAAGTTATGGCGTGACAAGGAAAATAGGAATTCATTTTTATAAATATATATTTTATATTTATTTATTATTTCCAAGATAAAGTATATAACTAAAAAATGGTTGTCAATGTTTTTATAACTCTTCCAAGTCGTTGTATATAAAAAAATGCTCTAGTAACTATGTAAAATAGGTGGGAGTTAACAGTATTAGTAAATCAAGTTAGTTCAAATTATGATGTTTAATTATGACGCTAACATATGTACACTGTTTAAAACTTTAAAGGTATGATACAATAGCTTATGTTATGTGTTTTTTGATGATAGGCTCGCGATTGACCACCTTCTCACCCGATGGCAAGCGATGATGTGGTCGACGATGGAGAACGCTTGCCTAGAAGTAGCCTTTTCACTCTTGACTTAAAGACCCCTAAGTTGCAGCTAACTGGAAACACAGACTCCGGCAAGGAATTCCACTCCTTGGCTGTACGCATAATAAATGTGTTATTAAAACATTTTGTGCGTATGGGTGGGATGTCTACCATGTACCAGTAGCATGTCTTTTTAATCTATCCTCACTGCTGGAAAATATCGAGTTTGTGTTCGAACTACTTTAATTTAGACAGTGACCAATAATTTAAACTTGAATTGATGCATTTACGATATTAATTTCTTTATTTATTGAGAAGGCTAGTAAAATACAAAGTTGGTAGGTACTCTGAAATCGCACGACGAGATCGCAGCAGACCAAGAAAAAGATGGCGGGACAACTTAGATATCTTCCTTAGGAATTGGCAAGAAGTGGCTCAGAGCTGGGAAAAATGGAAGGAATGGAGGGGGCCCTTGCCCAGCAATGGGACAGTATAGGCTAGATATAATAATAATAATAATAATAATAATTGGGAAGGTGCCTCAACAACTTACTACTACTACTTTTTGTTTTTGTCTGTGTATATGCTGCGTGTATTAATTGCAATAAAATATTAATTGCAATTGCAATAAAAATACTATTATTATTATATTATTATTACTAAATAAAACATACACAATCAAAAGACACACATAATTTTGGGCATAGTAAATTCAAGTAAGATAAAAACAACAATAAATTGACATGATAGTGTTTGACATCGACGCACAAACGAATACCACAGATCCAGTACATGATTCTGGACCCCCCAGTGGTGGAATTTTTTGTCGATTATTTACTAATGTAAAAAAAAAATCTTTACGTTTTTTAGTTTAGACTGGGTAAAATCGTTATTCTAACATTTTTAGTGAAAAAAATGAATGAATAACTTTTAAAATTAAAAATATCATTGGGTTTGATTAGAATAACGATATCTACCCGATGACTTTTTAATTAATTATTTTTTATTAAAAATTTGTTTTTTTTTTCTTTTTTTACTTAAAATATCATCGAGGTTCGATTTTACACAATTTAAATTTTAAAAAGTACAGATTAAAAAAAAAATTGGAAAAGTCGACGAAATATTCACTATTTACTGGGAGGGTCCATAATTATGTACTGGATCCGTGTTATTTGTTGGTACGTCGTTGTTAAAGACACCGTGTATACGAGCTGTAGGTCAAGTCGTTTTAATCTATTATAATGTAAAATGCAACGGGAAGAAAAAACTAATTTAACAAAGTGGAAAGAAAAAAAAAACAAAATATCAAAAATATAATGAAATTGAGGTAAATACAATAATTATAATTATATGAATCGCTTGATCCTGAGACTACCATCAACACTGTTATACAGTGTCAGTTCTCCTATAGAGAAATAACGATTCGCGTTGATTTTTTCAGGATAGTTACGGCCATCTTGTTGCCAGTACCCTGTTCATTAAATCCTATATTTTTTGTTATTATAGCACATTGGAGCACTTAGCACTCAAGTAATGCCGGGATAACCCTAGAGACCCTAAATCGACGCAAAATGTCGTAAAAATTACATCTTTCAGAATTAATTTCGAAAGTCGGTGTTAAATAACGAAGAGACAAAACTATTATAGAAACACCGACTTTCGAAATTAGTGTTATTTTACACTTTTCAATGTTTTTTTTTACTTTGAAGTCGGTTGTATTTTTTTTGTTAAAAGTTTTTTATGCTATGACGTGATCAGTATTGCAACCGTGCGAAGCCGGGGCGGGTCGCTAGTAAGTAATAAAAAAATACGTGT
The DNA here is from genome assembly GCA_961205895.1 of Mythimna pallens. Lineage (NCBI taxonomy): Eukaryota > Metazoa > Arthropoda > Insecta > Lepidoptera > Noctuidae > Mythimna > Mythimna pallens. The sequence goes on from OY540824.1 coordinate 8,781,707, forward strand.
TTTCATAATTATGTTGATTAGGAATTTGTCACCTACCAATTCCAGGGAGGTAAAAATTTCTAAAAATTTTATAAATAGTATGTTTGTTACTTGTTGAAACGGCAGATGAATAGACATATACTGGATACGTTCTAGAATAACACATAGGATACTTTAAGTGAGTATGTTCCCTTGATATAATTTTCTATGTTACGTCGAGCGAAGCCGCTGGCAGAGTCTAGTTTCTAATAAATAAGATAAAAGGTGGGGCCATGGGTTCGCTTCTAAAAGGAAAACCAGAGGTCCTGGAACGTAAGGCAAAGAAGGAATATAGGAGTGAGTTTTAGTCAGTAAAAGTTTGACACACCCTCCCGCTCTGTGGGAGAAGTCATTGGATGATTCCACCTAAAAAATAAGCCTTATTGTAACGTACCTGTCAGTCAAAGGTGTAATCACAAGCCTATCGGTGCAGCCCAAGTATTCGTTCTGATAAGTAAATGTGACGTCAGTCACGGAAATCCAGGTCTTATCGGCGTCCTCTTTGAAGTAGAAACGACATTGCTTCAGCCATTCAAAGTCGTTTGCCGAACGAACGTTCAGGCGACACTGAAAATATTTGAAAACTTTACATTTATTTATGTTACCGGTAGATATATTATTTACTTTTAGGTCGTCGGGCTCTTTGGATCGGGACCGCAATCCCAACTTTCATCTATAATTATTTTTTTAGTAGTATTTTGGGACCACAAGGAAAAAAGCATTCAAGTGCAGTTACCAAAAAAACTATGTTTATTTTACTTGTGTGTATCTCAACTGAAAGTTGTCCGACAACGAACGGTCCTGTGCGTCTCGCATCCACCGCATTCCCGCGACTCTCACCAGGTCGTCGGTCCACCTTGTGGAAGGCCTTTCAACGCTGCGTTTTCCGATGCGCGGTCCCCCCTCTAGAACCTTTCGGCCCCATCGCCTGCCCACTGCCACTTTAGTTTGGCGATTTTTCGCTTAAAGTGTAGTACATTTATACACCCCACTTCGAAATCGCACGCATACTTTGCCAATTTTCGTCATGCTCACAAATGAACTTTTGACATAATGGTTGTGTTAGTACTACGAGCTTATAAGTATATCTGTCTTCCAGCATACGAGATGCGCTTGTGGAGAAGTCGTAAATTTACGAGACCCTACTTAGCCCTTTTGTAATTATTTATTTAATCTTCATGCAACATACAGTAAAAAGGCGGACTTAATGCCTTAGGTTTACTTAACTACCAGTCGACCTATAGTAGTGAAGAAACAATATAACAAGAGTAAAAAAGTATACATAGTATAGTTAAAATACAAATACATATATATTAATATAAAGTAAGGATAGAAGATTTTGAGACGATTCTGCTATTGGTGGAGAAAATAAATCCGCAACTTCCGCTTAAATGCTACGCTATGCTATGTTATATGCTGCTTTTATTTCGTAAGTATCATCGTATATTACACACAAAAAACAAGATAATGTACACAAAAGTCTATTAAGTATAGCTAGGGATCGAACTCGCAGTAAAATTCTCCCCCCCCCCCCCATACTAAGTATCGTGATATTTTATAGCCTTAGTGTTGACTAGACCTATAAGAACTATGTCTATAAAATTTGAACAGGATCGGTTAAGTAGTTTTGACACCAACCATAAACATCACTCAAATTTCAAAATCTTTAGGAATAACCAGATTAAGCAATAATAAGTAACATATTTTCATTTGTTATTTCTGTTCTCTTTGAACAAATTAGCAGAGTTCAGATGGCATCACCTTTTCTTTATTTAGTCGATCCCATATAGATAATATTCACGTACTATACGTGTAGTTACGTATTGTATAAGCTCCGAAACCAGATCAATAACAAGGGCTCTAACCACTAGAACTGCAGAGTTGACGACGGTGCATTCGCTGTGACGTATTTCAAACCAACATAAGCATAGGTTAGTAAGAAAGTTTCCGATCGTTATTTATAGAGGCAGTTACTAGGACGATATGAACTCGAAGATATTACCATAGTGCAGTAGTTTCACTTTCTATGACCCCGTGTTCATGAATTATTGACTCAATGCGGTTTGGTTCATTCATCCCACTATACAATAACTTTATAAATATTATTATGATGATGCTAGCCTACCAGCATATCGAAAATATCCCGTTGATGAACATGAATAGTGATAAGTGTCTCGAATTTGATTCTCTCTATCTTCGATAGGTTCCTGGTAGTCTGATCGATGAGCGTGTTCAGTAACTCCAAGAATTTATTGTTCGTTTCCATCATTATCTTCTTGTCCTGGCGAGCTGACATGAGAGCTAGTTCAGCATCCCGTGTCCATATTATTTGTATCCCCAAGAGACCAATCTGAGGGTAACAAAAAAGTATTGAGTCTAAGCATTATTTATAGGTACAAAAGTCAAGGAACAGTTTAAAATAAAAACAACCGTTTAGGTTCCATTTAAAAAAACTACAACGCATCAAATTCATAACCTGTGCAGGCATTTTATCCAAAAACAGCAGCAGATTGAAAGTTGGGTCATTGATCACTGCCACTGCGTTTCTGATTATGGAGTGCAAGCTGCCCTGAGCTGACTGCAACAGCGAAGTGAGCCATGTCTCTACAGAACCCTCGGCTCTCACAGGACGCTCCAGCTTGATCTCTTCGCCTTCCGACGACACTATTGCAATCATCTTGTTGTATTCTGAAATACGAATTTATGTATTGTTAGTCGTGGAAACCCGAAGCCTTGGAACAAAGGCAAATCAGGATTATAAGAGTAGCTTTTAGTCAGTAAAAGTTTGAAACTCCCTTCCACTCTACTCAAGAGCGGGAGGAGTCTCGCTCTTGGAGAGGAGAGAAGGGAGTTTTAGTCTTTGGAAAATTTTTAACCAGAAAAAAGTCGAGGAACTAAAAATTTAAGGATTTATATGTTTATGGCTCCTACAAACCAAAACTCATCAGTTATTGTGAAGATTGATGACTTTTGGTTAGTGCAGACTTAGGCCTACTGCCGACGGATGTGTAGCGTATACACGAAGCGGCAACGCCGGGCCATCGTGTCGTGGCCGCTTCATCTACAGACTTTCATAGTAAACCACACACAGGCGTACACCAAGCGTATAATGGCGCGTAATACGACGCGTATTTGCCATTATCCGCTTGGTGTATGAAGCTACGCGTCTATGAACCTATGTCCGTGGACAGTAGACCTTAGTCTGCACGAACCAAAAGTCATCAATCTTCACAATAATCGATGAGACCTACAATAAGTTTTGTCAATCTTAAAGGTACCAAGTGTTTAAAAACTTACCAATATCATGAAACTTTACGTATCTGATGTTATCAAATATCGACAGCAAATGATTCTGTATGGTATGAGAATCAGACGCCTGCCCCAAGATTTCCAACAAAGCAGGGTCAGATACGAAGAAGAATCGCGGAAACATAGTTCTTTTTCTCTCCAGGTAGCCACTGAGACTCTTCTGGCATAGTTCTAGCTGTTCTTGAAGATGTGGGAGCAACTGTCTGAGCAGATCATCTCCTACACAACAGGATACAACACCAGGTGTTTCATGAGCTCTTTGCATGATTTTCTGCCATGACTTGTCGATTTTGGAGAATCTTTTGGCTTCTTTCGGCAGTTGTTTAGCGATATCACCGCCAACAAATACGGCTTCGAGGTAGACCCACATGTTTTGCACAAGAAGCCATCTCTCAAGGATCTCGTTAGTGCTCTGGAGATCATATAGCCATTGCTGGATTTGTTTCCTGAAAGGGGCGTTGTAGCTGTGGACGTAATAATAGTAATAATTAGAATTAATGCCAAGTCATGTAAAAAATCTAAGAAGTATATTTGACGAAAACCAACAAGTTCATGCTGCTGTTAAAAAAGCAGTTGCAAATAATTTATCCAGTCTGTTTTAAATTTTAAATCATGCTTCAGCTGTTACGAGACATAATACGCGTATATACAGCGTACTGGACTGGAATAATTTGACTGCTGCAGTCTTCGCTTAAAATTATAATTTAGGTGTCTTCAAGGCTAGAGTGAATAATAAACTAGTGCGCCTAACCATCATCGCTTGCACCACTATTTACTAGCAGGTGGGATCGCGGTCAAGCACTATAAGTAGTATATATCAATAAAAAATGACACTAATTACCGGTTAGAAAGCAAAGACCCCAAAATCATGAGACTGTCTTCAAGCTGTCCAATGGTTTCAGCAGTCGTATCACCCCTCAGCAGAAGTTCACCGCGATTGTTAAAGGTTTGGAAAGTGAGCTCGTGCACCGACCACTCGTTTGTTACTCCACGCAATTTGCCTTCTATATCTTTCTCTTTCATCGCTGATATACAAATGTCCTACGGTAAAAAGGTAAAAGTACAGAAATTAAGTTTGTTACACAAGTTATTTTCTTAGGCTAGTTGACATTGCGCGTGACCAAAGGGCTAGCTTTTACCTCAGTCAGAGATTAAGCATTGCCATACAACGTGGCAATGCCGCCAGTCATTTGGGCACACTTCCAGTCGACAGCGATGCGGGGAAATTTTTTGACGCCATATTTTAGGTAGGAGTTATTGTGTATATATTATGTAATTTTAATTAGTTAAGAGTTAATTTCTTGTACCAAAATAAGAAAAAAATGTAAATCATTAGTACTCAACAAGTATTTTTCTTCTCATAAAATATATTTTTATGAATCCTCAAATAATACAGCTAACGCGAGGAGTCATCATACCTTTTAATCTACCTCCCTGTAGTTACTGCTGCCCTAGTAGCGAAGTCGTACAAAAATACCTATTCAACAATATTCCGCTGATCTACCAAATTAGAAGAAAACTTTACAAATACTTCGTTGTTATGAAGCATAATAACCAGGTTAGTGTGTTCCATGTTCGTTGTCAATATTAATAAAATATATTGTATTAAAATTAAATATTTGTGGTTTAAAAGCTTTAATCAAAGCTTCTGACTTGTGATAAGCAGTCAGGGTATCTCTGAACTAAGTTCTAAACAGCTTAACCAATATTTTATATAAATTAAATACAGGACAAATTATTATACCTGCTTCAGCAAGCATAATTATATACCTATAACAAACATAAATATACATATTTAACGCGAACAGTATGGCATGGAAGCTGACATATTTATCAAGCTTACCGTTCAGTATAAATACACGCCAATTGGTTTTTCAGTGGGAAATCAACTAATGACTTCTCTCACTCTTGGTGGAGCCAGTCGGACTTACACTGACTGTAACCTGCTTATGATCCTTTAGATGTATTTTGCGTCCCAGAGCCACGGTAATTCATTCGAAAAATACTTTTATTCTGGCAGGTATCGGTTCCAGAGATAGTTCTTTAAAGCGCGTATGGAACACAACTCGCCGTCGACCCGGGCCTAGTCCATATCTGACGGACTAATATACATTCATCACCCTCCGGTAAGGTGGCTGGCAATCACCCTGTGGCTTTCGAAGCTCGGGGCTTCGCATTATGTCTCGTTCTGAACCATGGCTTGAACCAGGGCTGGATGAAAGAATACACCGGTGCTCCGTCCAAGCAGGTACACCACTGTATGCTGCACCGTATCCTCCAGGCGATACATACAATAATAACACCCATGTGTTTCTTCCCGCCGATTCCAAAACAGGAACCTCCCGAAACAACCGTCCGGTGAGGATATTTACGTCAATTAGCTATAGGCTGGCGTATAGTGTGAGACAAAGTGACTTGATCAGTCCCCGCCTCGTCAGTCAGGACCAGATATTTAAACAAATATGGACGTCGAGCTCAGCAATACTTATCAGAATTGTTATTTTGACGGTATATGCATCAACAATTCAAAGATTCAAAGATTCGTCGATCGCCTCGAGACGGCCATGTCTTCTATTCCTTTGTTCTGACCATGCGACTGACCGTTGAGATGACGTCAGAACAAAAGAATCGGAGGCGTGGCCGACTTCGAAACGAAACAGTTGTAACTTGGCTAGGGCAGAAGTTCATAAATGGAAAAGCTTACATTTATGAACTATATATAACGGGTACGGATACACCCCTATTTTTAATTAGTACCTTAAAAAAAAATAGGGCTCTATCCGTATCCGTTCCTGATCATATTTGTGTAGTCAAAAGTAAAAAAATAAAATTCTAAAATTGGTCACGGAGTTTTTTTATAACTTCATATTTTTTTTTTTTTTATAAATTCATATTAGAATCAACATTCATAACAATTACTACTAGGAAATACTACGCGCAGTGTTTTTTCCATTTTAATCGCCATTTATTCATTCATAAATCAATAGCCTGTACACATTTTCATAAGTTGAGAGACATTTTGGGATCTTGTTCGTTTAATTCACTTACTGTAGGAGACCACAGCCTGTAGGCACAACAACATTTAAACAAACTAATGGACATTGAAACTAATATAATTATATCAGAATCGGATTGACGCATACCTATTATCCCTGCTTGCATGTTACCTAGTTTTCTTTTGTTTTCAGCATGTGTCAAAAAGCAAATTACCCAAGTACTGTCACTTTAAGGGTCACCTGACACTATCAAGGAAATAGTTCTTTTAATGATATCATTAGTTTTTTATATGGTTACACACGTAACAACATTCATTTTGGGCACGCCATAATCATGGTGGTAACTCCCCTCTTTGAGCAGTGGCTGGAGAGACGTCGATCCTCACCGGACGTGATATGTTCGGAAAGGTACCTACACCTGATCAAGGCAGAAGAAACGCCCGGGTGTCACCATCCGGACTAAGCCCAAGTCGGTGACGGCGCGTAGTATTCCATGCATGCCTCAAAGAGCCCAGCAGGGGCGAAGCTTACATAGGCCATGCGTTTACTCCTGAATCAACGTGTGGTTTTAGTCAGTAAAAATCTGGCACGCCCTCCTGCCATCCCTAGAGCGGGAGAAGTCATTGGATGATATCCCACCTTAAAAAAGGAACACATGTTGGTTCTGATCCCTCTCACTCCACCCAGAGTGCGAAAAAATATTTGATAATTTGCCAATTCAAAAAAAAGAGAGCCATACCCTAGTGGCCAGAGTTACCTAATAAGTTCGAGAATAAGCCACTTATTACTGCCTATAAATTAGAAAATAAACAGAGCTGGATGGAAAAAGCTTAAAGTATAAAATGAATCCAGCATAAACCAAAATTATAATGTAATCATAGGAGAAGATAAAATGTTTTTCACTGTTCAAGCCGAGACACGATTAGTTATTTTTCTTACGTATTGACGGCATTGTCACTTATCTATTTAGAATGTTTTGTCAGTATAGTCCAGTCAAGTTAGACCAAAAGATAATCGTTCGACAGGATCGTTCGTTGTGGCGATATTTGGGGGAAGCCTATGTCCAGCAGTGGACGTCTATCGGCTGAAATGATGATGATGAATGATGATGATCTTACGATTTTTAAACAAAAATGTGCATAAAATTAAAGAAAACTACGACTATTTAAACTTTGAGCGTGAGTCTCTAAGAAAGGACAACGTCTTTCAGGTCATCTAGTGTACTAACATAAAATTATAACAACATATTGTCTGTGTACCATGATGACCTTGGTTGTGGTACACCTCAAGTTGACAGTGGTACACAACATTTCTCCAGTTATGTTTTTAATTCCATGTAATATACCAACTATTTAGTAAATAGGTATAACTTAATTTTATTAAAACAATTATGCATAAATTCCATTGCCGTTCAATGCAACGGCACAATCTCTCCAGCAAGCGCAGGGTGCTGAATCCGCTCATCACTGAATCCGTATGTACACTAAGACGTCATAAAACGCTAGGAGGCTCGATTGTATCTGCTACCTTCGATGTAAAAAACTTTATTGATAGTTTCAATTATACACCTAAGGTACCTATAAACTATGTATTTACTACCCTTTGTCTTATTTTGCCATTATTTTAGTTAACAAATACAACTAAGGTGCGTAAAAAATTTGTGCACTAATTAATTACTTAGTGTATATTTTGCATGCCCCTAGGTTGTATTTGGTAACTACACCAAAATTATAGTAGCAAAATATAACTCTCTGACAGCTTTAAGCAATAAAATTTCAGAACTGTAAACCTAATGTATACATTTTCCACTAGTAGTATATGTATAGTAAGTGCAACCACTACAGCAGTTTTTCATGTATACAATGTAAACAGTATGTCGGCATTATGTGTCCCTTACTTACATTCATCTTTCTCTTTCTCACTATTTCAAGCACCGCCCCTTGCCCACCCCTAATATTATTTCCGTTTCACCTTAATATTTCCTTTTCAGCTTACTACAATGCCTGGTTGCATCACCTTTGATATCGTCCGTCTTCTGTCACCCTGGTAGGCTTTGTGCAATAACAACTTGTTGATAGGATGGGGCATGCGTAGTAAGAGTGTTTTTTACGGCACGTTCACGACCTCGCCGTCGTGAGCGGTAGCTAAGCGCAAGGCGACGAGCGGTAAGAACAAAAGTATGAAGCATGCAGAAAATTTCAAAATGCAAAATAAAACGCGTCCCGCGTGTACTTGTAAATGCTTTAATGAAATTGACATTAGCGGGGGTTACGCGTGCGGAGCAATCCCTATTGCGTGAACACACACACGATATTATGTGTTCCGTTTGACGTCCGAAGTCCATTATGAGAGAGTACATCGTCTTTTTCCACGTTTATTCGCTAAATAGTCCTACTTCCGCTACGTAAATCGACCTCAGCGCCACCTGTGGCCGCACCTGGAACTAACTAACAGCGCAGAGCAAGCCACCATTCCTTTATCATTGTTGCGTCGTTTTTCATACCGCGCGCATGTCGCTAGATTTTGAATTTAGAAAACATACAAACCTCCATTTTGTTAAAATGTTTTAACTTTCGAGAATAAAGTAGAAAGTTACCGTTGTTATTTTTCCGTTACGTAAAATTATTTTGTTCGTTTTTAAAATGGACGACCGTTAACAACTTCGTGGGCGTTTGAGTAGTCAGCAATCATTAATTACTACTCGGCTCAGTTATGTAGAAGTGTTAATGTACGCGTGAATGCGTCTATTGAGTCAAGTTCATCAGATTTTAATTCAAGTTCGAATGAAGATGATGAAGCCTCCGTTAAACGGCGCCGGACCCGATCACAAAATAGGTTTGAAGTACAATATCTGGTAAGTCATTTTACTACTTTATTTTGACCGAATGTTCCTTGTTCGAGTATGGCGCCTGCAAATGTTATTGCCGAGCAATTCGTATTTTTCGAGGTTCATATATCATCATCATATAGCCTCGAAAACAGTTGACTCTTTGGGTTAGAATCTTGCCTTTTGGACATATACAATGCAGGAATTGGATGAGGATATTCAATATTTGGACAATTTATTTGAACCAAGTTTTTTCATTTTTTTTTTTCGGAGTACCTGCCAACATTTTTGAAACGACATTTTATTCGATCTTTAAACTTTTAAAATAAAGAAGTTGTAGTACCTCTCGACTACTTATAAACACTCTTCTTTTTGCAATAAAAATAGCCCAGAAAGGATCATCTAATCTCGCAACTTTTGATGATCAAAAGAAAGGGGGGAGCCGAAAATGTACAATTACCAGAAGTAAGCTCAGGGAGCCTTATTCGGGCAAACTAAAATTAATGTCAAATTGATTTCCATGCCTGTGGCCTTATCCACTATCACCACTTTTAATTTTTAACAAAAACCAGTGAAAAAGCTACGCCTCATTTTTACAAACGTGCTGAGAGGTAGAGCTTGATCCTAGCCTATCATGAGATGCGAATTTCACAAAGAGCACTGTCTCTTCTTCGCATAAGTTAAGAAAGTCAACTGCTACAAATTACATGTCTAGAATTTGGTCATGCCATGGCGCTGGAAGAGTTTTCGTCAGTTCCAAACTGGACTGCCGACGTGTAACGTAGTGCTTGAGCTGCGTAACATTAAATACCTCTGTACTTGGGCTAACTGGTCATTGCCTGGTCCTATTTTAAGACGAATAATTTAATTAAATCTCATGTAGTAATCACCATAAACCGGGAACTACATTGGACCGAAGCATACGTGGGCGACGCCTGAGTGGTACGTAGCGTCGCCTCGGCTGGCGTCGCGTGGCACGGGCCTGACGTAGCTCTACAAGTCTGGTTGCCATATATAAGCATCCAAAGTTTTTAAAAATCTTCGTGACTTTCTTAGCAGCGGGCAGATGGATTCTCAAACGGGCGCAAAGCATTAAAGGGTATCTCTACTTTATGACCTTCATCATCCTTTGGGGAAGGTTGCAATGCCGTAGCTCGCAGGAGTTTGCCTCCAAACAAAACTTTGAATTATCTGTATTGACATTTTGACTTTCGTAGCTGACAGTCGGACCCTCAAACAGGCGCAACGCCTCAAAGAGTATATTTACTTTGTGACCTTCATCACCCCCTGGGGAAGGTTGCATTGTCGTAGCTTGCATTTAGTTCCTGGAAATTGACGTTATCCAGCTCCAAGATTTTGCCTCCAGACAAAACTTTATATTATCTGTCAATACCTATTGACTTTCTTAGTAGCTGGCAGTCGGACCCTCAAGCAGGCGTAACGCCTCAAAGGGTATATTTACTTTGTGACCTTCATCACCCCCTGGGGAAGGTTGCATTGTCGTAGCTTCCATTTAGTTCCTGGAAATTGACGTTGTCCAGCTCCAAGAATTTGCCTCCAGACAAAACTTTATATTATCTGTCAACACCTATTGACTTTCTTAGTAGCTGGCAGTCGGACCCTCAAGCAGGCGTAACGCCTCAAAGGGTATATTTACTTTGTGAGCTTCATCACCCCCTGGGGAAGGTTGCATTGTCGTAACTTCCATTTAGTTCCTGGAAATTGACGTTATCCAGCTCCAAGAATTTGCCTCCAGCAATACTTCATATTATCTGTCAACACCTATTGACTTTCTTAGAAGCTGGCAGTCAGACCCTCGAGCAGGCACAACGCCTCTAGGGTAACTTTACTTTGAGACCCTCATCACCCCTTGGGGAAGGTTGCATTGTCATAGCTTGCATTTAGTTTCTGGAAATTGACGTTATTTATCTCCAAGAGTTTGTCTCCAGACTTAGCTTTGCATGATCTGTCAGTGCCAATTCACTTGCTTAGCAGCTGGCAGTTGATCCTTCAAGCAGGCCAAGCCTCTTAAGGTATCTCAACTTTGCGACCTTCATCACCCACCGGGGAAGGTTGCTTGCCGTATCATGCATTAAGCTTCTGGAAATTTCTATAAGACACGTGGTCCATTTCCGAGTGTTGGCTACCAGACTATGGTTTTGCATTATCCTTCATTGCCTATGGACTTGCTCAGCAAACGCCTCTTGGTGTACATCAACTCTGTGACGTTCATCACCGCCTGGGAAAGTTTGCATTATCGAACCTTGTATGTAATTCCTGAAGATTGTGACACTCGAACTAACTGTAAAGGGTTTACCTCATTATCCATCAGAGCCTATTCATTCGCGAAGCAGTTGGGAGTTTTACAAACAGGTGCAACACAACACTTTTTAAGGTACCTATGTCAACTTTGTGACCTTCATCATCCTTCAGGAAAGTTGCTTTGTCATACATGTCTTGTGTAGGTTTTCAAAAAATTTAGAACACGCAATCCAACATCAAGAAGAAGGAAGACCGTGTTTGTACATTCGCTTAGCAGCCGGCAGTTGATCCCTCAAGCAGGCCAAGCCTCTTAGGGTATCTCAACTTGCGACCTTCATCACCCTCCGGGGAAGGTTGCTTGCCGTACGTAGCTACAGCGGTTCGCTTAGCAGCCGGCAGTTGATCCCTCAAGCAGACCTAGCTTCTGAGGGTATCTCAACTTTGCGACCTTCATCACCCTCCGGGGAAGGTTGCTTGCCGTGCGTAGCTACAGTAATCGTCTTGGGAGAGGTTCAAGTCATTCGACATAGTTTGCAGACGAGTTACGCGGACTACTACATTGGCGAGAAAGAAATCTTGAGGACAAAACTGTAAGTAACACCGACGGGCCGTCTGATATCTGTCCCCATGTATTGGGACTATACAGTACAGAACGAGAACTGTTGAGCGACGTGACTACACTGCACTAACTCTTTTGCCACTTGTGTTACGTCACCACCGCGCATCTGGGTGAAGTTCATGGCCTACACCTGGAAACCTGACCAATTTGGTTACGACTCCCTAGCAGGAAACTGGTAAAGTGAGGTTTAAGAAGTTTTGGTTGGTGTAAGAGAAAGTTTCAACACTTATACATCCAAATAAAACTGCAGATGGGGGCTAGGACCACCACCCACTCTGTCTGATATATATATATAGTCCAGTATTTATCAAATGATTATTTTAGCTTAGTGTGCTGTTCTCACTGACAAACAAGCTACAGCATCAGTTTCTGATTAACTCTACAAAAAATTTCTTTGAAAATTTGCAAATCTACGTGCATACGTGCTACGTGGCGTACTGCTACTAATTTATTGCTAGCATTGAGTCAGACTTCATACTTCGAATCTCTTTGATTGTAACTCAAAATTATTTCGTGGACAATTAAGTTCCAACAGCCTTGCATCCGGAATTTGACTTTAAATATTTAATTACACGTTATTATTTTTCCAGACAGATGCTATACTATATTTTTGTAAAGAACATTAATAGATGGTTAACAAAATATCAAGATTCCCTGAAAAAATATTTTTTACCTACAACCGAGTCTCGTCAAACAACTACTACTACTAGTAGATGAAACACTATTTCCGGAATATACACTGTTTCCGGTACTTACCAATGTGGGTCAGCAATTTCATCACGTAACTATTACGTAGCCCGTTAATATATATATTCAAACTAAAGTCTATTTTTTAACTTGTGCAGTAACAAACTTTTACGAAATATCAATGTAGTCTTGTTAAACGCCGATTTCATTAATAGAACGAAATCAGTTTTAATATAGATAACTAAGCAATGCTGATTTCTTTTGTGTCCTATATTCTTTCTTATACAATTATAGGAATATTGTTCACATTGTTGCGTTTTACTAAGCAAGCCACCAGGAGATAACAAACAGATCTCTCATAATGGACTTCGGACGTCAAATAGAACACATAATATAAAAATTTTACCTTAAAATAAAATTTGTATTATGTTTCCTAAGACGTCCGAAGTCCAAATAATTTCTTCCTGGTGTATATCAATTATTATCATTATGAGCCGAACAATGATAAAGGAATGGTGGCTTGCTCTGCGCTGTTAGTTAGTTCCAGGTGCGGCCACAGGTGGCGCTGAGGTCGATTTACGTAGCGGAGGTAGGACTATCTAGCGAATAAACGTGGAAAAAGACGATGTACTCTCTCATAATGGACTTCGGACGTCTTAGGAAACATAATACAAATTTTATTTTAAGGTAAAATTTTTATATTAAAAACACCCTAAGGGAATTTGTTGACTGGCCTGTTGGTCTAGTGGTTAGTGGCCCTGACTGCTATGCTGGAGGTCGTGCGTTCGATTCCCACCCGGGACAAATGTTTGTGTGATGAGCGTGATCATTTGTTCTGTGTCTGGGTGTATTTTGTCTATAATATGTATGTATTTAGAAATATTTAAGTAAGTTTATCAGTTGTCTAGTACTCATAACACAAGCTCTGATTAACTTAGGACTAGACGGCGTTGTGTGATAGTTGTGTGAATATTATATTATATAATAATATTATTATTTAGCAATATTACAGAATATATTTTAGTTTTTGGCTTAAGTATTAATTATATTATTTAAATTTTGAGCTGTATATTGTGTTTCTAATTTAATTAATTATTTCAGTAATTTCTAATTACTCATATAACAACTTCACTCATACTCCCTACTCATATCTGGGCAGTTAATGTATTTTTAAGAATAACTTGATGTATCACTTGTGATGAAACAATATAACCTTAGTAAAATGTTTTTAAATAGTAAAATATTGAAAGCTAAACGGTGAACAATGATGTCACCACATGAAAAACCGTAGTTTTATAGAGTTTGTTTATTTTAGATTCTATTTACCTGGCAGTAAAGACTAAATTGAAAAAAAGTTAAGTTAAACATTTATTCATTTTCATAAATCAAAACACCTACTGAGATACTTGCTGCCCTGGTATCGGCACGACCCATACATATATTCTGTTTTTTTTATTTAGAATAAAATTAATCAATATTCCAAAAAATCACTTTTATATCATTATGGATTCAGCGTTAAAGGTTTTGGGTGCATATCATGATTCTGCGAACTGAGTTGGTAATCATTATCCCATAGTCACTGGCTTTTTTATTACCCGAATTCACATTACGAAACTAGTGTAATGCATGAATTTAATTTCATGAAAATTTTAACAGTGCTTAAGTGTAACTTAACGAATTGATGAGTTGTAAGTCGCAGGTTCATACGCAGCCAGTCGCATTACTTTGTGTAATTAATTTTCATCACCCCTGCTCTCAAAACGGTGAAGGAAGTAACTATAGTTTCATAAAAATAATAGTGTCATGACATCAACACTAACACCCATCGACATCGAAGCTTTATTTGGTAGTTTGCACTACCATGTTGTCATACAGATGTTATTACATAAAATTAAAAAATATTGTCCCGAAAGAAAAGACGTTGGTGGATGAGAGAATGGATAGCAAGAAAACATCTGGGTGGAACTCAAGTAATTTCTGAGAAGAAATTATTCTCTTAGTTTGTATTTTGCCAACTACATCGATACTTTGTGTCTGCATAACTTTCATCATTTATTTGTTGGCTGCTTCTCGAGCATTTCGAATTCTCAATAATTATATTGAGGATACTTCTTATTCCAAAAAACAATCGTTTCGCTGATATTAATTTATAAATTGTATATTTCTTTTGGCTGTCCATATAGGGTATGCCTTTTTTGGCGCGTACCTCAAATAGTGGTTGTCGCCAAACGCCCACTCTGCGCAGGTGCTTTCGCGACTGTAGTTTCGCTTGACGAATATCGTGTGACACGAAATTAAATCAGTGTCGTAAAATTGATGCAAACATTGTAAAACTGCACTACTACTACTGTTTACACGTGAAACTATTGATGAAATTGATGTCGCGACATTATTTCCATGCCACTAATTTCACTGTGTAAATTCGGCTGTAGGCGCCACCTTGACTTAGTCTTGCTTTATGTATTCCCTTTTCCCTTCATGTTCAATTCTACAAATGTTATAAATTTGAATGTGTGTTAATTACTCAATCGCAGAAGATCCGATAGGATTAAATAAGCGCACAAGTACTTTATAAGCTGACTTACAGTGTACATTATGTCCACGTAGACGAAGTCGCAAAAGCGGGTTAGTATATGTATGGATATGGAAAGATAATGATAAAATTGTGTCAGTCTTGAATTATTACTATTTTAGACTAGCCACCTGCCAGCGCCTCGAATGGATGACATTTATTTCCTTTTCTCATTTTTTTTTTTCACAGTACTTTCTCCGGATAATAAAAAACATAACAAAAAAAAATTAGCGATATTGGTCCAGCCATTCACGTCGTGACCAAGGAAATAGGGATTCATTTTATATTAAACAGATTAGTAGTACACCACAATTAAAGATACAATTAATATTTGTTAACTTGTCTAAATGGGTGACGACATCCGCCTAACCTTGTGTCTATATTAAATAAGGATAGCAGTGGACAGGGTCCAATGAAAGCAATTAGAAGAAGACTATACCAAAAGGCACACTGAACTGAGGGACATACTCTAACTAGTACTACAGTAACACAAAGAGAAAATGTATCACCCAAAGTTTGGAAATACTATTAAATTCATTTACTTCAAAATATTATCTATCAATTTCTAACCCATAGTCCCTAAAAAGGAAGTTAGTGATAGTATGACGAGTGACAGGGCAGAATGGAAGAAGAAAACGTGTTGTGCCGACCCCAAATAACACGGGACAAGGGCAGGAAGATGATGAGTCCCTAAGTTTCTAACCCCTAAGTTTTTTGCATTAAATTGATAGCTGCGCCACTTTGAACCTAAGTATATAAGCGTGGGATCTTGAAGGGCAACAAGATTATTGTCTACTTATTATGTTCCGTATTTTGTTAACATTTAAATATAATTATTTACTGCTCTACAAAATCTTTGGATGTGTGGTGTGACGAGAATGGATAAAGTGAGAAATGAGTATATTAGGGGAAGTTTGAAAGTGGCGCCAGTGACTGAAAAATTGAAAGGGAATCGTTTGTCTTGGTATGGTCATGTGAAGAGGAGGGATGAAGCGCATGTTACTAAAAGAGTTATGAGTTTACATGTGGATGGATGGAGAGGGAGACCAAAGAAAAGATGGATGGATCGTGTGAAGAGTGATATGAAAGAAAAGGAAGTTAATGATAGCATGACGAGTGACAGGGCAGAATGGAAGAAAAAAACATATTGCGCCGACCCCAAATAACACGGGACAAGGGCAGGAATATGATGACTGCTCTACAAAATCTTTACCTACCAATTCCAATAATGTTAGGAACCGATGTTCTTTTCAGCGTATATTCATTGACAACCGCATAGTTTGTGTATTAAAATAATTATACGGAGCAATCTTCTATATTTATATTGAACGTGCTAGGCATAATAATTAGGGTAACCTAAACGACAAACATTTTTATATTGATTAGTTAGAAAAAGGTATGGTGACACAGCGACAACAGTTTTTTGGTGCCTATCTTTAAAAACAAAGGTGATGTGCTTGAATGCAACAATTTAGATGAATAAAGCTAATGTCTCATACTATGAAAGCCTGAAAGAAAGTTAATGAAAGCCGGCTGAGAGAAGTGAGTGAAATAAAATTTCACAGAATCGATTAGGATGCAACGGTGCATCGGATACCATTTTCGCTATACGCCAGCTGTGCGAGAAATACAGAGATGCGCATAAATACTTGCATATTATGGTATTCATTGATCTCGAAAAGGCATACGACCGGGTACCTCGTGAGGTTCTGTGGAGGGCTCTTAAGAAGAAAGGTGTGCCTGGGAAGTATGTGCAATTGATCCGAGCGATGTATAGTCGCTGCAGTACCCAAATCCGGTCTTCAGTGGGCAACACTAGCAGGCTTCAATGTGGCTGTCGGCTTATATCAAGGGTCGGCTCTTAGCCCTTACCTCTTCTCGACGCTCTGACATCGGACATCCAGGAAGAGGCGCCCTAGTGTTTGCTGTTTGCCGATGACATTGTGATGGTGGCCAAAAGTAGCCTAGAGGTACATAGCAGATTGGAGGTGTGGTGGCAAAGACTGGGGAGTGTTGGCCTAAAATTTAGTAGAACCAAAACGGAGTACTTGTTCTGCGATTTCGACGGTCTTTCCAGTCTTGTGCCCATAGCTCTCAACGGAACGCCCATACCAATCTGTTCTAACTTTCGGTACCCTGGGTCGTTTATCCAAGGGGATGGTGAGGTAGACCGAGACGTAACACATCAGATCAACTCAGGATGGATGAAGTGGCGACAGGTCACTGAAACAACTTGTGACCCACGGATGCCCCCCAAGTTGAAGGGTAAAATTTACATGTCCGTGACAGACCTGTCATACTGTATGGTTCAGAATATTGGGCTGTGAAAAAGATGGATGAAAAAGATTGCATTTAACGGAGATGAGAATGTGGAGATGGATGTGTGATATGACGAGAATGGATAAAGTGAGAAATGTGTTTATTAGAGAAAGTTTGAAAGTGGAGCCAGCGACTGAAAACTTGAAAGGGAATCGTTTGTCTTGGAATGGCCATGTAAAGGGAGGGATGAAACGTTTGTTACTAAAAGAGTTATGAGTATACATGTGGATGGATGGAGAGGGAGAGAAAGGCCAAACAAAAGATGGATGGATTGTGTGAGAAGTGATATGAAAGAAAAGGGAGTTAGTGATAGCGTGACAGGTGACAGGACAGAATGTAAGAAAAAAACCTGTTGCACCAACCCCAAGTAAAACGGGACAAGGGCAGGAAGATAACGACGTGATATACAACCTTTATTTTAAATAATGCCGTTTTCTCTCAGTTATTTAATTAGAGTAATTTGCTGGGCCTCAATGCTGCTACGCTTATTGACATAGATTAAATCTAGAAAGGGATCCATACTTACAAAAAATTCTTTGTGTGGACCGGAACCCAATTTTAGTCTACACTATCTACACTTATAAAGAGGTAAAGTTTGTTTTTTTGTTTGTAGGAGGCAATATCTGAAAGTACTGGTCCGATTGCAAACATTTTTTCATCGGTAGAAAGCTCCTTTATTCCTAAGTGACATAGGGTATATTTTATGAATGCGAGCAAAGCCGCGGGCAAAAGCTAGTAAATTATAAAACAATCGAGCAGCTATTTTATTAAATAAAACTAAAAAAAAAATCTTTGTAAAATGTAAGCAAATATAGATCTATACTACTGCCACAAGTGACTTCATGCCCATTCACTTGCAGTATGAATGAACGTATGACTGCTATACATTATATGATAAAATATTTATTTTCATCTAGTTCTAACTCTTCAAGCTTTATGAAATCCTGGTCATAACTCATTTTGAAAAAAATGCGTCATTATAAAAACTTATCCAATAAATAAAAAGTATTTATTTTCATCTAGTTCTAACTCTGCAGGCTTTATGAAATCCTGGTCATAACGCATTTTGCAAAAAATACGTCATTATAAAAACTTGATGAATTAAATATTTTGTATGCGCTTTACTGGCTTACATGTTTACATTCATGCAATCCTAGTATTCAATCCCACTAATACGTCAAATGTGGGGTTGGCAATATCCCAAGTCCCCAAAGCAATCGATAGAAAACATTTTGATCGCTAAATAGTGATACGATTTTCATTACGCTGCTTTTGTTTGAAATTACAGTTTGTGATGGTATCACTGTTTTGTTCGCTCCAAGGATACGATGGACAGTTTGAAAAGTTATTAAAAATTTATAAAGCTATTTAAATTCAAATTTTAAATTGTATAGTTTGAAAAAAAAATCTTTCTATATGCTATTATTTTAATGATATAAGGAAATTAAATCAGTCCTAATGATCAATTTATTATTTACCCATAACATAATTTCTTAATAATTTGACGGACGGCGAGCTACCCATTGCTCGCCGTCCGCAAGCCCTCGTCTTAGATGGCCGGAAATCGGGATCGGAATCCCGGCGGCGGTTGGGGCGTGAGGACCGTTGCCTCAGGCGATTGGCCGCCTCCTTTGCTAGCATTACTGCTTCGCAGAAGGAGGCGGCCACCTGCCACCCCTCCTCGCTCCGGACCATGGCTTGTACCAAGGCCCGGCGCGAGAGATCGCGTGACCGATCTGGAAACATATTGTTTTGGGGGGAAAAAAAATCCAAAACGACGACGGAGTTCTGAGTTAACAAACTAAAAAAATAATAATGATGACGATGATAAAAAAAAATATAACCGAATTGAGAACCTCCTCCTTTTTTGAAGTCGGTTGATAAAATGAAACAATTGCTTTATCTCCTATTTTATTTAGTTCTTTTATCATAGTACCAACTCAAGAAAGTTATTAAATATGTCATCGAAAATTGCCGGAAAGACTGGGCTCCAACTATTTATTTACTACTTAGTACTGCATGTCCTATTTCCTGTATCCTGGGTGATATTTTGAACCTAATTATTTTTGGTTTGGTTATTAATTGTCAATGACTAAACGCTCCAAGCACCACACTAAAATTAAACGACTTTAGTCTCCCTGAAGTTTTAAACCTTGGTTTAAGAAATGTTTGGTAGTTTTTTTTAAGTATAATGACAAATTATTTATTACATACACAACATCACGCCTGCATTCTCCAGGGTTACAGGGATTATAGGGTTAGGGAATGGGAATGGGGAAACCGATTCTCATTCCCTCTCGCTCCGGGCCATGATCATGTGTCATGGTGCTCCACCCAAGCGGAGCACAACTCCAACTTATGCTAGGCGGAAGATGAGAACGCCGTGGCGTCTTTCCAGTAACTCCTCAAAAAGAAGACGGCCACGACTGTAACGTGCGCGACCACATAAAATCACCCAATTAACTCGTGCTCATTTTTCATATATGCGGCAGTTTATTTTAATTTACATAATAATTCATTAATTTATTCATATTTTAGTATCGTTGTTATGAATCTAATATTGTATAATCAATGTTGAAGAAAGTAATAGTTTGTTTCACAAGGGCACTAGTACTGAGTAGAGTATGTTTTATCAACGCATCAAATTCAAACTTCTGATACACTGCACTACAATTGGTTTCGTACATCTCTTTGAGATTCATAAAACCCTGATGTCTCCTCTAGTACTGGACTGTCTTTTTGATTATCGAACATGCGCACTTCGCTAGAGGCCACGTGCACTGTTACGTACCTATACAGTATATGTTTTCAATATCTAAAACCACTTGCTTATGCAGTCTGTAGTCCTAGTCTATCGCCTTGTGATGGCGACCCTGTCTAAGGTTATTTATTTATAGGCGACTGTGAGACTGGGTCAAGGCTAAGTTTATTTATTTATTTGTATGTCAGCCTCGGAGTTCAACCGGGAGAGTCAAGGAACTTTGCATTAATGTGTATTTTTACCGAGAAGGATTTGTGTGAATTATGTACATTGCAACTGATTTTTTAACCGACCAAAAATGGTTCTCAAATCGAGTGAATATTTTTTTTTCTTTCTTGTTCAGCGATATCTTCGCCGAATCTTTATCAATTTTGATTATTGTTTCTTAGTTAGAAGAGTTTTGTTGCGACTTAGTTCCATTTAAAGTACGAGATAATCGGATGAAGAATCTTATGGAGACATCTGATCTAATCACAAAAGTTCTGTCTGAATGTCTGCCTGTTTAAAAATGGCAAATTCATAAGTAAAATCATATCTAATAGTTGCGTAAATACGCAAATTTAAGCCAAGTTAAAAACAAAAAAACTGGGTAAGTGCAAGTCGGACACACGCACTGAGGGTTCCGTAAAACTTTCCTATGTATATTTAAATTCCCAAATGGAGACTCGTAAGTTTTTCCAAAAATCACTTTTTTTTTGTGACGTAACAATAAATTTACGGTTTTCAAATTTATTCCTATATCTGTGCTTTAAGACTTTACTCTATGCCAAATTTCAGGATTCTAGGTCAACGGGAAGTACCTACCCTATGAATTTTGATTCCCTTGAGAGTGACGAAATATACGTTTTTGCTACATATCTTTTTTTTTCGTTAACCTATAAGTTTGATTTTTTCACAGCTATAAGGGACCACAGATCTGAGTATATGGTTTTAATTTTAACTCGATACCTCCACGCGTTCTTAAGATAGAGGGGCAGTTTGTTTTTTGACAGACAGACTGGCAGGGAACCCTAAAAAAACAGCAAAATAACTAATTCGTTTTGTTATTATTATTGTCGTCGTGATTTTTTTTTTTTTAGTAGTCGTGAAAAAAGGTTTTTTATTTAACAAATCACGCGCAATATATTATAATTAAGAATACATCTAATTTCCACGACTTCGCTTTTACTTTATTCACTGACTTCAAAAAGGCGAAGGTTCTATGTTCGGCTGAATGTATGAATGTTTTTCAGTGTTTTTTTTTACATTGAAGTCGGTTGTATTTTTTTTTTGTATTTTTTTTATGGAGAATGAAGTTGGCTGTAAGCACCAAATGTTCTGGAGGCAACAGTCCTTGATGAATAAACAATTTGCGCAAGGAGATGCAACGCCGGGACAAAACTCCACAGGCGCGCAAGTCGTGGCCACAAAACATAGCAGACAGTTCCGGCAGGATCTCATGGTAACATGGCAACAGGAACTATCGTAACCTAGCGATAGGCGCTCCATAACCATGGCGGCAAGTCCCTTCTGAGGAGTGACTGAAGAGGCCTCAGACGCAGGCCTCACCAGACATGGTGACCTGTGGAAGTTCCTGCACCGAATTCAGGTGGAAGAAACGCCCGGGAGTCACTGCCCGGAGGATATGGTAGAGGTATACCCCAATATCCTCGTGAAGGCGATCAAGTACGGCACGCCGGTCCCTGGTTCGGGCCATGGTCTGGAGCAAGAGGGAATGGCAGGTGGTCGCCTTCTTCTGCAAAACAGTAATACTAGCGAAGGAGTCGGCCGGACGCGTGAGGGAACGTACATTTTCACGCTCCAGCCACCGCGACACCGACTGTATATGGGTAGCTTGCCGTCCGGCCGTACAATAACCGTCCGAAACGAGCTGAAGTCGTCGAAAGCGTGTATGTAGTGTTACACGCGCTCCTCAAAGACATGTCAGCAAACTGTAGGGACCCAACAGGGCCAATGCCAACTAGGGCCGCAGGGTTTTTCTAAAACGAAAACTCATATGGTTCAAGATCGCAAAGGGCAATTGAAGGACACAGGTAGGGTTTAGGTACAGGATTGTTCGAAAGAGCTATCATGGCCCTGGGACGCAAAGGAAACAGGTGGAATTTTAGTCAGTAAAATTTTGGCACGCCCTCTTGCTTCACCCTAGAGCGGGACAAGTCATTGGATTTGAAATGAATGTAAAAAAGCATCGTACTTTAAATTATCATTTCATTACTTTCAATGACTACTAGTAAGTCGCAAGTATACGAAAGAATACAAATTCGAATAGTGAAAAAAAGTCTTGGGACACGTTCAGTGTTAAATTACGCCACAACTTTGTGTTATCAGGTTCAACATTTCTGTCATATTTTGCTGGGTATTTGCAAAAGAAATTAATAAATGCTTCTGAGTGCGCCATTTTGAAGTGCCGCTGCATGAAAACAATTCACATATAGCCATAATAACGTGGTGAACCAACCGATTTATTTACTGGAATAGGTTTAATACTTCGTACAGCAGGTTTTTCATGTGACAATTCGTAAATTTCAGTCATAATTTGTAAGAAATTTGCTAAAAATGTCACAATGTTTATTTCATCGCGAGTAACTGTGATTGAGACTGCGCGTTGAAAAATCAATATGATAAAACTAGGATCAGATTTTCAACCTTAAGTCAGTGTATCTAGAGACGGGTTAGGCGTCACGCTACAGCAGTAGTTGTTACGATTGGTCTGCTGAAAGTTCCCGATTCATGCTCCTTATGTTTATGGACTCTTAGTATCTAGAATCGTATTCGAGCTGACTTCGTTGGACTGTTCGACGCATGCGCTTTGAGTGAAAAACCACGTGGAGCCACGCATGGCGGGCCGCGGCGGCAATGTGGAAATGAACTCTTGTATTGCTAATGTAGACAAGTTTTTGAACAGAATGTTTATATTGTTTAACAAAACATAAAATAATTGTAGTTATGAGTGGTTAAAAACAAACTGCAGCACTGAAGGCAACCGATTTTTATTTGAGTTAAAATTGGTTGTCTGCCTATCAAAATCAATGGTTGCAACATCGACTTCCGAAAGTATACTTTTATTATGACTAGTTTAAAAAAAAATGTTTTTATTTTTAGTTTAAATATAACAACAATTTTGTTTCTAGTGTTTATTAAATCTTTTTTTACACGGAAAAAAATAAATTAATTTAAATTGTAAATAATGTTGTACTATAAAATGCCGAATAGAGAGTGTAAATTACAGATAAAACGCATTGCAGATAAGTTGCGTATAGACGATATCGCCTTCTCCGTGATGGCAATTTCAGCAAACCCAGTAAACTCGATGCCCGCTAGGGCCACGGGGGAATATCTGGAAAAGAAACCCGTAGTCTGGTTCTCTTTTAGTTGTTGCAGCACATATTTATCATCTAATGATTTGTATAATTTGCACATTAAATACGGCAAAATTATTTCATATGCTGACGACACAGCCTTAATTTTTTCCGCTAAAACCAGCAATGAATTATACGAATACGCTCAATTAGGTTTAAACAATGTGACTAAAGGCTTCAAAGCAATTTACTAACATTAATACTGACAAGACTAAATATATTCACTTCTCCATGCGCGTCCTTCAATCTAACACTACTAATTCTCATCTTTATGCCCACAAATGTGGAGTCCGCTCAGTCAGTACATTTAATTGTTCTTTAATCCTTAAAACATGCGACATTAAATATGTCGGGGTTATAATTGACAAAACACTTTCCTTTAGACCTCATATCGTCGCCCTCCCCGCTAACCGTCGTATCTCACAAACTGACGTATCTGCACTGACATTACCTACGTGTTCATAACGTTGTTTCGAATAAGTTCTCTCTAATCGTCGTATCGATGCCGTTTACCGTTTAGGAGATAATCACATATTTTGTTTTGCGTAAGTGCAAAAGGAGGGTAAAAATATTCTCTCTACTTGTCGTATGAACATACTACAGTTAGAAAGATTTCTTTTTTTTCGTCACGATTACAAATGACTGAAGTATGTACATATGGCACTTAGTTAGAATTTTTTCTACGATGTTTATACATTTTATTTTAAATTTACGTCGTATAGTTCAAAGCTTTTTTTACAAATATGAAGCTTATTTCCATAGCATTAAGTAAAGTCACACTGCGATACGCACGGGGTGTACGGGTGGGTGTATAGCGACTGACCCCAAACTATTCAGTCGAAATATTCTTTGTAGAGTGACACTGAAGCATCAACAAGAGAAGACTTTGTTTAGATCAGAAAGAAATAAATGTAAAATAGCATCACAGCAGAACCCAACCACAATACAATGTGCTGCATTTGACCTCCAACAAGTCATAAGCTTGCCTATTAGCAATGAAAATGCTGTTTTTTATAAACGTCGTCTTTCAACCTACAATTTCACAATTTATGATATGTATTCTGGAGCCTGTTCGTGTTGTACATGGCATGAAGGAGCAAGCAAAAAAGGGTCGTCAGAAATTTCGACTTCTTTGTATGACTTTCTCAAGAAGAGTGACGCAAAAGGCATCAATATTGTTTACCTGTTTGCTGATGGATTCAGTGGGCAGAACAAAAATTCCATCGTGGCATCGACCTTACTGTATTAGCCTCTTCGCACGCCTTTCCACTGAGTCCTAAGCTGCTAGATGGCATTTTGCAGCACCAGCCCGTATGTGACTGCAGTACTCCACACACGATCGTACCTGTGCTTTGTATAATCATTAGAAGCTGTTCCGGTGTGAAGTAACGTCGGACCTTTGCAAGAACGCCTAGTTTTCTAGCAGTTACCTTGGCTTTAGACTCAATGTACCGCTCAAAATTGAGGTCTAAAGAGATTTCGACTCCCAAGAGCTGAAGGCGGTCGGTGCACTCCAGGGATACATTCCGAAAAACAGGAGCCATGGTGAACGGGCTCCTTTTGGCGGTGAACAGACACGCTTGTGTTTTGGCGGCGTTGAATTCTACCAGATTGGTTTGTCCCCACTTGGAGACTGCCTGAATAGAGACATTCGTACGCTCTACCATAGCCTCTCGTTCGGGCCGGATTAGTTACTTACTAGCCCGAGCACCTGGAAGGTATCTCTCTACAACTGTGCTATCATCTGCATACCCATAGATACTGGGTATCAGCAGATCGTTAATATGAAGCAGGAAAAGAGTTGCAGAGAGAACTGACCCCTGAGGAACTCCAGCATTAGTGGTCATGGGCTCTGATGAGCATCCATCGACTACAACTCGGAGATACCGTTCACTCAGGAAGTCTTTTACGCAGTTAATCAGAGCAGGGGAAAAGCCGTACGCTGGAAGCTTACTCAAAAGGCTGGCGTGCCATACCCTGTCGAAGGCCTTCGAGACGTCTAAGGAGACAGCAATTGCTTCTCTATTCTTTTCGAGGGCCTCGCCCCACATGTGAGTAGTATACACTAGTAGGTCCCCAGTAGACCGATTGTGGCGAAACCCGTACTGTAGGTCACTAAGGAGATTGTTAACTTCCAGGTATGCCTTGAGGCGCCAGTTCAATACACGCTACATAATCTTGCAGAGTATGGAGTCTATTGAAATCGGCCTATAGTTGGCAGGATCGGCACGACTGCCCTTTTTGGGCACGGGTTGCACGTTGGCAAACTTTCAGGACTTGGGCACTATACTAGTCCTAAATGAGAGGCTATATAAGCGTATGGAGAGGCAACAGGTGACAACTCAGGTGCACATGCCTTGAGAACTATTGCTGCTATACCATCTGGTCCACTCGCTTT
Source organism: Mythimna pallens (assembly GCA_961205895.1). Classification (NCBI taxonomy): domain Eukaryota; kingdom Metazoa; phylum Arthropoda; class Insecta; order Lepidoptera; family Noctuidae; genus Mythimna; species Mythimna pallens. The sequence continues at coordinate 8,807,834 of OY540824.1, forward strand.
ATTCACGTCTAGACGACACAGTGCTCTCAAAACTTCTCTGTTCCTTATGCGAACCTCGGGCATCAAAGTGTTGCAGTGAGGTAGAGTCGGTGGAGTAACACTGCTAGTATCAAGACGAGAATTATGGGCGAAGAGAGATGCAAAGAGTATGTCATAAACAATGCCACAAATATTCAAGAAATCACTTTACGTTGCTCCGTGCCATGTCATGGACAAAGCGAAGGACCATCGGCCGTCTCTCTCCGTACACAGCACCATCGGCCACTGAAAACAAGTGGGGACATTTTTGTACCTAGCCAATTACCTCCAATTTTTAGATTGGCACATAAACCGTACGTAGTGAATGTTCTCACATACACTGATTTCCTCGACTTCAAAAAATTTTCACCCGACCTATGCATGCTTTCTATCCGTAAACACGATGAGGGCCGCTACTTGAACTAGACAGAAATGATGGAATTTTCTGTCAAGAAAACTGAACCACAAACGATTTTTTAAGAATAGCCACGGTGAAGAGATTTCACGTTCTCTTTCTCTTAGGAGAGAGGTCTCTGTGTTCTTAAGAGAGATTATAGGACTTCTTAATCCGACACCGCCCAAAATTTCGATGGACTGATAAAATGACGCTGTCACTAACAACAGGAGACACCCCAGTCATTACGTTGCCGGAGCCAGTGGCATTTTATTCATCACTTTCTCACTAATTACTCATGTCATGATAATTTTTTACTATTTTTCAATTTACTAGCTGGTTGTGGATTTTAAAATTTACCTCTTACGTTAATATTAAGAGGTTGTTTACCTATAACATAAATATTAACCTGATTTCTAGTTCCTATGTTCAGTAAATAAGAATGTTAACTGACGCTTTAATCCTAGGTAAAGCAAGTCCAATTAAAGATTAATATTTTTGCAAAGAGTGATTGTGATATTAAATTACTTAACTACATATTATAAGACCATTTGTTCTTAGAATAAGCATGATAAGATACACAAGTAGGTATAGACTTAAAATATTAAATAAATACACTTTATTTGAAATAAGGTAATAGTAATAGGTACTAGTTTAAACATAGAGTACACAGCTAAATTGCCAAAAATGTAATAAAAGAATATTTTTAAAGTCCTTAAAAGTAACTTGTAACTTTTTAAGCTTACGAAAGAACTTTACTATTGCTTTTAATAAATTTATATGATATTAATAAACTTTTATTTATATTTTATACCAAATATCCACGTCATAACAGACACAAGTTATGAAACAAAGTTCTTACAGAGAGACGTATCTGCTTCAAATTAATATAAATAAATAAATAGATACCTTAGGGCTTTAGGGCTACTACTAGCTTAAAGAATAAGCCAAGAGCAATATAAAAAACTTATTAATTCATTGATAAAGCCACAACTAACGCAACTACAGGAACATGATTGTAACGCCCGACCGAAAAACGGTTGCCCTGGAAAATTATCAATTTGCTAGTTAGGACAGTTAGCCGGGAGGGTGACGATATTGAAAGTTTAGTTAAAAGAGTGCGAAAATTAATCTATATTTTTTTTAAATTGCGATCACTTGCAGACTCAAACTTGATCACCCAAGTTTATCTGGCACTCGGACAATCTATAATTCAATACTGTAATACCTCGTGGGGTGGAGCACCAAAAACTTATTTGTTAACTCTTGAAAGAGCTCAGAGAGCCATTTTAAAAGTAGCTAATTGCCATCCATTCCTCTATCCCACAGATTTGCTATACAAGTCCTGCAACGTACTGACTGTTCGCCAGCTTTTTAACATGCTTCTGGTATTAAAACACCACACGATGCTTCTCTTCTACTCTGAAATTACTAATTAGAGACGGAATGATAGGTATTGTAAGCAATTCCAACACTTTTTCAAAATATCATCATCATCTTCCTGCCCTTGTCCCATGTTATTTGGGGTCGGCGCAACATGTTTTTTTCTTCCATTCTGCCCTGTCACTTTTTCAAAATATGTCTTTGTAAAAAGGTATTTCACATTTTTAGGCCCATTTTTGTACAACCCCCCGTCTGTGGCGCGGCGCCGCTGCGGCTCCCTACAAAAATGGCTGTCTGTGAGAGGACCGCTGCGGTCCCCTAAATCTGTCATTCATTTTTTGACTTAATAAGCTTATTGAACCTGTGTTGATCCCGCTCAAACTTGCACAGAGTAAACTAGACAGATATATTTACTCTATTCTGTTTTTCAATGAATAAATGAGCTAAGCGAACAGAAAATATCACGTCATAAACCAGTCGCTAAAACGCACGCGCGCGGGACGGTCAACAAACCGTTGCTGTCGATTGAAAAATGGTTTAAAAATGATAAATAGTGATTGTGTCAGTGAACTGAGTGATGTCGACAATTCCTGGGTAAGTATTAAACCTTTTTTAGTATTCATACAGTGTAGTTAATTAACATTTCGGTTAGAAATGGTCATTTCAACAAACATGAAAAACCGTTAGTACCGCTGACTTAACATTTTGCAATATTTTGGCGATAACTATTGATAAAAATGTAAACTATGGCTATTACATATGTTTTTATGTATCTTACTAAAGATATTAGGCGTTTAATTTGAATATTATCGTATTTTTATTGTGTACATTTTGAAATTCGAATTACGTAAAACTAACAAAAGCGAAAGAAATAGCTGTGATTGGCCGACCAATCACAGAGCCACATTTTGAGTTCAAGGACACATCAAAGCCGAGGTCCTTGTACAATTTACTGGACGATGAATTAGTTGGACACGGAAACGTTGTTTATTGTGGCGACGCTTGGGGAGGCCTATTTCCAACAGTGGACGTCTTTCGGTTGAAATGATGATGATGATGACGATAATGAAATCCGTTATTTCAATTTTTTTTGTAGACTTTTTTTTATTTGTTAATTTAACCGACTTCAAAAATAGGAGGTTATCAATTAAGTACGTTTAAATGTTGAACGTATTGGAAATGAAAATTTAGTAGGTTTACGCGCGTGTGTGTGCACATGTAAAGGTTCATAAGTTTGTTTGTCTGTCTGTCTGTTGCATCTTTTTCCGAAAAGCATACAGGCATGTTTTTAATTTTTCCTCTTACTCGAAGATGATGACGTGGACGCCTTTGTGGTGTTCATTGTGGCGACACTTGGGGGAGGCCTATTTCCAACAGTAGACGTCTTTCGGCTGAAATGATGATGATGATGACGATAATGAAATCCGTTATTTAAATTTTTTTGTTGATTGGTTTTTATTTGTTATTTTAACCGATTTCAAAAATAGGAAGTTATCAATTAAGTACGTTTGAATGTTGAACGTATTGGAAATGAAAACTTAGTAGGTTTACGTGCGTCTGTGTGTGCACATGTACTGTGTTAAGTGTTGATTTAGTGAATAATTAGAATATAGTTTATGTGTGTGAAACAGGATTTTAACCTGGGTAAGTTTAAAATAAGTATATTTCTATTTCTGTGTGGTTATGACGGCACTCGTATCAGTGCTAGATACGAGTGCCGTCATAATGCTAATTTTGTCAGAATGCTTTCGCAATTTATTATATTTTGAGACCAGTTCTGTGTAAAAAGAATTTACTAACGTGTTGAATGTTTATTCGACAATAGTTTTCAGCCAAAAAATATACAAACGGTAATATATTTAAGATCAGATTCGATTATTCGTTTCAAGTGGAGTCGAAAAAATAAATCTCATTGAACCCATTATGGCTGCCAACATAATTTAGAGATAGTAATAAATATTAATATTAATATACTGTAATATTGAATAACAAGTGTGATACGTCATTGGAAAGGGTATTTATTGTAGATAATAGTTACATTTTTTATTCATCTTCCTATAATAAAATTTCACTGAACAAAAAATAACCAGAAATGTTAAGAGTATTTTCACGTAAGTGGGAATGCCTTCAATCAACAGTCAATGTTTACAGCTCTATAAACAAAAATTGAAACCAAAAAATAATAAACACTTAAGACGACTTGAAAGAGTCATTCATAAGCTTTAAACAAATACATTACTTGAGGTGGCTCTTGTTACGAACGATTTGCCGAAATCGCGCGGCGGGGCGCCGGTGTTATCAGATGACGTAGCGCTTGCATGACGCAAACAAAAAATTGGCGCGAACGTTCGACCCGTTCGAGCAGATAAGTTTGTCTGTTTGTTAGTTTGTCTGTCTGTCGCAAGTTTTTCCGAAAATCATACAGGCATGTTTTTAATTTTTCCTCTTACTCGAAGATGATGACGTGGACGCCTTTGTGGTGTTCATTGTTGCGACATTTGGGGGAGGCCTATGTCCAATAGTGGACGTCTTTTGGCTGAAATGATGATGATGATGACTTCCTTAATTTCAATAAGATCACGACGTGGACGCAGACATTTTTTTTCATTTTTTTTTTACATAATAAATACGCTAACAGACTGGAATAATAATATTATGTACGTAAAATGTTTTTGATTTAAATTTATTTTTTTCTTGTTTACATGTGGCCATATTTAACCATATTTTGTATAATCCTGGACCAAGTACTTAAGTTTTGCCCGTGTTTTTTAGTAAAATTGTTCGTTTTGATTGATGATTTGTGTAATGTTTTTGTTAGGCAGCGTGCCTTTTTTATGTGATTAACGTTTTGTAGATATCTTCAAAATGTAGAATATTAAATTAGATTTCAAATTTAGTCAACAGATTTTAAACAGTGATCCAAAGTTCGAGTAAGTAGGTGTTTTTTGCGCCCCTTTATAAGTGGCTCGTTTGGTTATCCGATACTAATAAACTAAACACTTCTAACAGCTGAGACTTCGTCTGTGTTATGAATGTGTTCCAATCATTATTATTAAAATGTAACTCAAGCCACTAGACGCTTATCGTTCTCAGAATAGAACCGTTTGTTTACGCGTTCATTTGTTTGAAACCCGCCGCTCGTAACTTACGTCATATTTTTGTTAAGCTTGTGATATGAAAAAAATGTATGGCGAGGTCTGTTCTTTTGTTTTTTATATGTTAACTAAAGTGTATTTATGAAAATAAAACAGTAACTTTATGAATTAGTGGTCTATTTTTTTAATTAAAATTACTTTAACACAAGAAACTGGTAAAAATTCCCTCACACTGAACATACATGACAATTACTAATACATTACAAGGCAAAATTATACTAAACCATATATATCCTGTTAGGTAATTTAATAAAGATTCTAATGATATAGCTCGTAGCCAGCTAACTAACGGAGTTTCAAAGATATCATCGTTTTAATCAGACGCGCCAATTGCAGCGGAATTTGCGCGCAAAAAATTCGCGAACCGTAACAAAGGTTGCACATGCACAATTACGCCGCTACAGACAAGGGGACAATAGAATAAAAAGAAAATTAGGTTTGTATTTAAATTATTACAGCTTTAAAAAGATTATAGTGCATGCCAAGTTTTTACGATAAATGTCTTTCGTAGTGACAATAGAATGCGGATGTAACATTTTCTAATGATTTTGTAGTATTTAATTTTATTTTATTAATACAGCCACTGAACTTCACACGAATAAACAAAATCAGACCAAAAACCGCGCGCATCTTAAAATGACCTCAAAAAAAAAACAAATTTTATTTAATAATAATAATAATAATCATTTTATTTTCAGACATAGTCCATACATACATTACTCACAAAATTAAATTAAAATCAAATGAAACATTAAAATAATCAAATCAAATACACATACACATACATGAGATGTCATTATACACATAAAATTAGATTCGAATCAAAATAAAATTAAAATACAAATAAAATAGTTACAATAAATTTCACACACACAATGTCACAAAGTCAAATTATACGAGAGGAGCCGCTAACATGAAGCTGCATCCACCTCTGTATCAGGGACAGGTCCCACCGCTCGGACAACACCCTCAGGAGACTGTTCGAGCTGCTTCGTAGGCGACTTAATAGTGAAGCGCTCCGCTTCCTTATGATTGCGAAAAAATCATCCGTCCGCGCCTCTGCAAACATTGTCGAAGCACTACAAAACCGCGGAAGCCCTAACAGTATCCTGAAAGCATTGTTGTACTGCACACGCAGTGCGCTGTACGCCCGCTGCGTAAAGTTGGTCCACAGGCTGCACGTGTAAAACGACTGGCAATATGCCTTAAATAGAGTCACCTTCACAGGTCTAGTACATCGTGCAAACCTGCGAGCCAACATATTACACCGGACAGACAGCGCCCTGCGCTCTCGCTCAATGTCCAGATTGTCACATAAGTCGTCAGAGACCCAATGGCCCAAGTATTTAAATTGCGACACCCTTTTTAAAGGAATGCCGCAAAGAGTGATAGGAGGTACAGAAGAGTAACATTTGGTACCGGCTTTGAAGATGATGAATTCACTCTTTTTAGCATTATACTGAGTCCATGGGCCTCCGCATACGACTCACAAATGCGCAAAAGTTTACGTAAGCCACTGACCGATGGACTCAGCAACACCATATCATCTGCGTAACTTATATTGTTCATACAAACTCCATCTATGGAACAACCAACATTAGTGCTGCTGAGTTCACCGATCAGCTGGTTCATATACAGGTTGAAAAGGCGAGGCGAGGTTAAACCCCCTTGCCTCACTCCGCAATCCAACCTGTACACGTCCGACCGCGCACCCATCCATCTCACGGTATTCTGCTGCTTACTGTACCAGTACCGGAGCAAGGATACTATCTCATGCGGCACATCTGTTTCACATTGTAGCTTTTGCCATAGCTTGTCATAACACACCAGATCAAAAGCTTTTGAAAGATCTAAGAAGCATGCATATACTGGTGTGTTTCTATCCGTGTAGTACTGCACAGTCTGCTTGAGACAGAGGATAGCACTCTCAGTCGACAACCCGGGTCTGAATCCAAACTGAGCGTCATGCAAATGGAGGTGCCTTCCCAACTGTTGGTTAAGTAAACTGTCCAGCACCTTAGCTATGACAGTCGCAAGCGAGATCGGTCTGTAATTAGACAGATCCGATGAGTCACCCGTCTTATTTTTGATAATCGGCACTACGACTGTGTGCATTAAATCATCGGGTAAATACCCATGACTAACACACAAGTTAAATAATAGTGCAAGGACTCTTGGCAGATGCACGCCCGCGTACTTCAAATGCTCGATGCTAAGGCTATCGTGACCTGGGGACTTGCCTCTCACCATCTTCCTTATGATTTGGGCCACATCCTTGGCAGAGAATCTGACGTTAACATGATCAGACCGGTCCTCGGCAGCGAGCACCTGCGACGCGGACCCGAGCGGTGGTGACACCACACTAAAATGCCGTTGAAAGGCACAGGCTATGTCCCGTGGTTCAGTCGCACCACCGACAGCCGCCGGAGAGCCCGGCCTTGGATTAAGTTTGTGAGTATTTTTCCAAAAATCACCAAAGTTCTTACTTGAGTGATGTTCTGCCATGATGTCCATCTTTATCTGATATTCATTATTTTGGCAGTATTTTAATTTTTCTTTAAATAATTTTCTAGACTGACACATATTATTATAGTGATACCCTGATCTAGGACGCCCATAAGATACCCACATCCGAAAACAAAGCCTGGCCCTCCGGTGAGCGTCACTAACGTGCCTATTCCACCCAGTCACATATTTAAAATTGCTGCACTTAGGCACAACACAGCTCCTCTCAGCGGCTTCAGTCAAAATATTTACAATGTCATTATACATCTTATTTATCGTCAATTTATGGTTCTGGTCACTACACATTCCATCAGCACAATTACCAAACTCAGATGGGAAGTTAAGCTGTTTTAGTTTTAAATTACAGTAACTAGTATAATCTTGGATCTGATTACTGTCCCTAAGTCCCCACTTGATACAATTGAAAATATTTGAACTAGTTGTAACTTTAGGTTTTACAATATTTACATCACACTCAATTAGTAGCGGATAGTGATCAGACCAATATGTGTCATACAGTACGCACATATCCACAACTGCGCGCCGCGCCGCACCCGTCACTACGCAGTGATCGAGCCATCGCTGACACCCGTGCGCGTCGCTCACAAATGTATAAGTATCGCGGGGCAACCACTCAATGTCTAGACACGACCACGATTGTTCCGTACAAAAAGTTAATAACTCATTAGAGAACAACTCACCTGGGTGCGCGTTAAAGTCTCCCAGAATGAACACAGATTCCACATCACAACTTTCAATAATGGCGTTCAATTCACTCAGGCACTCTGTAAATTCAGTCAAATAGTCGACTGAGTCAGTGGGCATGTACACAGATATCACTAGCATAGACCGGTCATGAAGGGCCACCTTTATCGCAGCGAGACGCACACTAGAACACGCGACTACAGATACCGTTGGAAACATCGTCTTCCTCCACAGCAAAGCGACGCCACCATACGGCCTTCCTCTAAGTACTCCAGCGGTTGTATCAACAGCAGACTTCCCAGTAAAGGAAAACGCGTCATCAATGCTGGCCAGGAACTGTACGTCGTGAGGCAAAAGCCAGGTCTCCTGTAGTGCCACAATGTCCGCCGTTTGACAGAGTCGCTTCACACAACTCACCGACCTAGTGACACTCTTGCAGTTGAATGTAACAAGCTTAATTGTACTATCCATTAACTGCCGATAATACTCCATTTATCTCCCGGTAGGTAGGTCTGTCCGCGTTACGATTGTAATCAATAAAGCGGCGGTATAATACCCCGTCGGGCCAAAAATCATCTGTCATAAACATTTCGAGCTTGTGTTTAGGCACAAAAACAATGAAACCATTATAATTCCTATTCGATTTCATATTAATTTTTTCTAATTTTATTTCTAAATTCGTTATCTTGAGTAAATAGGATTTTATATCATTCTCAGAAGTCTCTTTAGATACATTGTAAACATAGATCGGAACTTGAGTACTCGCAGCCTTGAAATTATTATCCGCCTCAACAATAGCCTTTCCCGTATTTCCCACTAAGCGGTTTCTTAATCTATGTCTCTTTTTCTGTACTAACTTCCATTCCTCACTAGACATTGGCTTTTTGGACTGTGTTTTAGACACTCCATCCTGGACAATAACAGAAAAAGTCTTTTTATTTTCGACGTATAATTGTTGACCGGTTTGCTGGTAAGGACTTTGCGTACAGATTACCGCAGAGGTCGGCAACGTTGTGTGACTCATCATCGCACTAGACAGTGCGCGATCAGCTGATAACTTCCCACACTCAGGCGACGTTCCGTTCACTCTTACGCACAGTGCTTTTTCCGCGCTACCCACATCTGACGAATTGTTAAATAGTTTTTTCAAGGGCCTTGTCGTATGCAGTTTTTCTGTCGATTTATCCACGCCACATAAGGGTGACAAACCCATTGGCCCACTTTCGTGCTCAAAGCTCGACAATGCACAAGCACCCCGTTTCATGTTAATGTTTCGAGAAACATTGTTAACAATAGACGCATTCTTAAGGGCTTCCAATTCTACTGCTAGGTCCTTAACTTGGGTCACTGTAGCGTACTCTTCAGAGATACAATCCATCTCGCTTCGCAACTGCAACAGATCTTTGAGAAGTCTTGTCACATCGACATGGTCAAACAAAACGGGGGGTAGTTTCTGTAAATCCCTTGCGACAAAAATAGGGATTTCTTCGGGATCTGTTTCCTTTAAAAGGCAGACAATATCGTCTATGTCACGCAACGTTTTCCCCTGCCTTTTTCTTATCTTCTTGCGCTTTGTTGTTGGAATTGATTCATACAGCAAGTTTTTAGCGTTCAAAATTTCACTTTCCGAAAATGCACTGACACAAATGCGGGCAATACTTTGCTCGTCCATCACGTCCAGTTTATTGCAGATAAATGCCAATGTCTCATTTATGACGACATTGCAACTAGCACATTTTTGAATATTAGTAGCCATTGTTTACAAAACGACTTCTAAAACCCGAGCAGACGAGCAACGCACAGCGCGACCAATCGACGGCGCGTGCGACGCAAGACTGATTATTTGAATGTTTTATATTATAATTTACTAAATGTTTTTTTATTAAATAAATCGTTTGTACAAGTGAAAGTTGACCATTTTAACTTGTAAATTGGATGAAATAAGTAAGATACCAATTTGTATACTATTGAACGCAATAACTTAATGGGAATTTTATTCGAATTCAAAATTTCTTTTGCGAACAAAGAGGTTGAACAAAAAGGTTTTAACTACATTATAGCAGTAGTGCGTAATGGTAATCAAAATGTCAGTTTGGTAACGAGTGTAATTATATACCTAAGTGCAGTGCAATAAGAGTCACTTTCTGAGCAAGTGTGTTGAAATAGTTATTTGTGCAACACACACTTTGCTCTCTAAAGTTGTTTTTTGCTGCAGTTCTAATTTTGAGTCCCGAGCAAGTGAAGGATTCTTTGATTGAATCACGAGCGTTAGCGAGTGATTCTAAAGTAGAATCCTGAACGAGATGCAAAAAATTTTGCTGTCGTGTTACACACATAATTTTTCACTTCAGCAGCGAGAACACATATTACTTGGGAAATAAACTAATTAACAGTAATAGATTTAATAATGATTTCAATTAAAATAAATACTATCTCTGTCGCTAGTTTTGCTCGTATTTTACAATTATTTTATCATTCCTAGTCTTAGTTGCCACTATTTTATTTCCGTTGTATTTTTAAAGCACGTTCTAAAACAGTCAAAGTTGAAACTAAAAATAATTATTTAAAGGTTAAATGCCAGTTTTATCTACTACTATAAGTACTTAGGTACTCTTATTTTTGTTTAAATACAATAATAAATTTAAAATTCAATAATTTATTTATAAAAAAAAAAACAATTTTATATTTTACAAATATTTGCTATATTTCCGCATTTCCGAACGTGTTTTTCTTTGTGGTGGAATTTCAAAATCGGAATGAACTTCGAAATGGCATGTTTTTCATTCGCTTTTTTATAAGGGCGAGAAAGAGACAGAGTGCTCTGCAGTTCGAATATTTCGAATTGTACGGCAAAAAAATAATAATTAAAAAGTTACTTTATCTCACGCAGTGAGCAAAATCGAGTTTTGCTCACTGTTTTCAAGCAGCAAAATCTACTTGTTTGAGCTGCTGTGGTGAAAAATATCATTTATTACACATTAGGGTGTATGAAAGAGCGTGCAATCCTCAAACGAGGTCATTAAAACAATACATTCACTTACAAATTACCAACATTACACATAAATAAAATCGCCATACATCATGATAGAATGAAACGTAATGAGACGTAGGCTCTGTGTTAAAGAGAGAGAAAATGTGATATCATGGATTAATTAATTTCAACTTCAGTAAATTCATGCATTCCTAGTGGCTCATTAAATTTTTCATCGGCGTTTGAGTTATATTTAATTGGAGATATTTGAGTTGATATATTTTTTTTAAATAAGTCTAAACGTTTTGGAAATAATACTTAGGGCATACTGAAAGTTTCTGGATTCTGTTAAACAAGGCTAGATAGATATATATGATTTGCGATACATTTACTATTTTCAAAGTATAAAGAATGCAATTAATGCATTTTTGCATTAGCTGAAACTAGTGTTAAAAGCATAATTTGGACCAGTATTCTTTAGGGACCTTTGCAATGGCTTTATAGACCGCATGGAACGCGGAAAGATCCACTCTGCCGACTGGCTCTTTCTTTCGGTTTCAAAGCTGTACACCCAGGTTTCATCACCTGCCACAAAATTATAGACAGCCAATGACTGACCTCCGTTTACCTTTTTTATCATTTTACGATACCACTGGACACGTAGTCTTTTCCGGTCCTCCGTTAAGTCATGAAGTATCCATCGAGTGCAAAGCTTCCGAACCTTCAGATGCACATAATACAAAATGTTTTGCACTTGACTCATTCCAATGCCTAACCTAACAAAGCACGAATTTGCTGGCAAGTAATTTTTCTGTCAGTTTCAATAAGTTGTCGTACAGTGTCAATATTTGAGTCTGTAACCATAGTCGCTGGTCGACCTTCACGTATCTCGTCATAGAAATGATCACGTCCACGTCTAAATTCTTCAAACCACGAATACACAGAGCTGCGATATGGTGCTTCATCACCAAATGCCGATGGAAATCACTGGCAAGTCACTTGTTGACTTAAGCCACAACGAAAGTCATAAAAAATCATTGAATGAAAATGTTCACGAGTTACATTAATTTTGATAGCGACACACAATCTTCATTATATTCCATAAATAACTAGCAATTCATCATGATATAACCGCGTAGGTTACGTTCCCCTGGAACAATTTATAATATTGACCCAGTAATTTCAGAGCCTGACTACGCCACCAAGTTGAAGAATAAAATTAAAACATAGGTTGGATTTAAATTTCATTCTTTACGAGAAATATTATGACATTTTATAAAATCAATAAGAAATATATTTTTATCCGTTTGCCTCAAAAAAGGAGAGTAATGTTCATAAACTCCACGCGAACGAAGTAGCAGGTAACAGCTAGTTATACTATTATGAGAGTTTTGTATTATTATTTTAAGAAAGTAACTGTTATAAAGACTGATTCGGAAATAAAAACATAATTTTAAATATTTTATTATTGTCGTAGTTGAACTTGTACGATTCGGTCATATTAATTTGAGCTCTTCAAAACTTTTGCAGTCCTAGTATCCGATTAACATCCGCACGGGCGTTGGGAGGGCTCTCAACGCCTTGAACCAGGGTTGCTTTAAATTGGGCGTAGTCAAACATGTGATTGGTTAAGGAGGTCGGCGGGCGTTTTCTATCTACGTTATTTTAGAAAATTTGTTAAGTCTTATAAATAAAATACCTGCCTTTTTATAAGTAGATGGAGACTCCTTTATCTTAAAAAAATTGTTCTCTAAAATGAATAATAAACTCCATTTTGTATTAAAAAAAAGTTTTACCTCAATATCCTCCTTGTTAGGCAGCAGTGGCGCCTCCAGAATGTTTTTCAAGCAAAAGTCTTCGTTGTCCAACTCGAAGTTGTATTTGGTGACTTCCATTATTCGCTGCCAATGGCGCGGCTTCATCGCCTTGTTGGCCATCAGCTCCAAGAGTGGGCACATATCATTGAAGTCGTCTATAGTTTTCTTTAGCGCGAAGAATGCAGGCCATTCTTTGAGCCTACAAAACAAGATTGAAATTTTAGTTGTCGTGATTTTTTAACAGATGTACTCGTACATAAATTAAGCTGCCATTTAAAGAGAAAATAATCACAGAATCTTTTGGAGTAGACACGTATATTTAAAACTACTACAGTACAATGAAAACCTATCATTTTCATCATAAATTAACTTAATTCGTATTTCTATTTACCCCTTAGGCAGTTTCCTGCATCTGTTCTGGAACTCCATGAGCTCATTGTTAATCTCTTCAATGTTCACCTCTCCCCAAGGTATGTCATAATAACTGCTGACCCTGTCTATGACGTCATTGTATAGTTTATACAGCTTCTGTAGAAGGTTCAGTTCTTTTCTTATCTGGGCTAGTTCCGGATACTCAGTGTGGGGTAAGCCGAAAAGTTCTTCACCGTTCTGGTACGTTTGAAGCTTTCTCCACATACCATCGAATCGGTTCTACGGATATAAAATTATATTTTACGACTTCGTTATAACATCACGTCTGTTTTCTATTCTATTTAGGATAGATGGGTCTGATGATGGAAAGGAATTGGAGGAATTAAGTTTTGCCATTCCGACGCATACTTCTCGATATACAAGCGATAGAAAACCGACAGGCAAGCAACTTGAACGTCGATGCTCAAGACTTTGGAGCTTTGACTCGACGAGTGTATTGCCAATAGTCAGCCTGTTTATCTCCTGGGCCTCAAGTCTGCTATTATAATACTTAGTGTCAGAATGGTCTATCGTTGATTTCATATTTGTTGATTTTGACAAGTTTGGTAATCTACCAATAAATATAATGGCGTCATTATGACTTTCCAATGGTCAACCACTGACACTCCATTGAAAGAAGCGGTAATCTCGTACATACTGACAAATGAATATCTGACGTATAAGGTAATCTGTTAAAATTTTGTCAGTTCCTGAGGCTTTAATTGAATCGGTATAATTTTCCGTGTTGCATTGATATTAAGGATAGAAGGATTGCAGATTTATTTTGACTCAACTAAGTAAAAATTTGAGGTTTTGGAAACATTCAGTGTCCCACCATTACAACGCCATTGTACAGTCATTGCTTTTAATAAGCTCAATATTGTTATTCTACCACAACTCTATTACGAGACCATTGACCGATCAATGATCGATCATTATGAATTAGCAGATTACGAACTTTTAGCAAAATGACAATGGAATCGTGTTGTAATGATGGATTTATAAAAACAGCAGACTTGGACCCCAGGTCACTGCTGTGCAATCGGTAGATAGAAGCGTAGATAATTTTATCCAGGCCTGTATCCATTAGAATCCAGTGCGGTAGCCAAGCTAGGCGTCTCAATAGTGATGAATGTAGCATGACGACACCAGATCTTAGGTGCACGTGCACATAACTGCGCGTCGTTTAAACGTCGTTGTGTTCATGGGAAAACCTTACCCTGGGTTTGCCCAATGGGTTGTCACAAGCCATCTCTCGAAACCTAACACTAGTGTGTCACTTGCACAACCCGAGAACCACGAAAAATAAAAAAACCTATGGACGTGGGTGACTCGGTCCCTGATTGAATAGTATCAAAATAGAACAGTAAGAACTATTTACTTGGAATAATATCAGCTTATCAGAGGCCTCTCTAGGACTAAGACCAGGCTGCATGGGGCCCGCATATCGATACTCATGGACATACTCCGAATTATCTTCTCTAAACCTGTCCAGGTTACTGTTGAGGTCAGCTTCCAGCTGCGGCTGCATCTTTAGTAATGTAAAATGAGAAGCCAAGGCCCTGGCTTGCAGCTGCTGCCAAGTATAGCGCAGATTGTCCACTTGTTCTATATCTTCTTTACTCACTGGTAACTCGTAGCGTGTTATGATGTTAAACGCTTCCTGTAATTTGGATGTATGAGAAATTACATGTTACGAAATTTTGTTGTTTTTATAATAATGATGTAAGAAAAATATTAGATTAGTTGAGAAATAAACATAGTGTATATTTTGGAAACTAAAAACAAGCTTTTTTTATCTCACTCACAATAGTTCTATAGTTCTTGGGATGTTTAGCAGATTTGCAAAAGAAAAGAAAAGAAAAAAGTTTATTTGGCACATAGACACACAATAAATAAACTTGACTGAAGAATTTGGTTGAAACTTAAAACACGGGTGGATTTTTTATTCCAGTAGTGAGCTGTTGTGTAATAATTTCAACATTGACGCTTGTGTATGTGCTAGCAATGACTAGTTTTACCTTAATGTCAACTCAATGGTGGTACTTTGTAGATTTTTTTTTGCGAATTTACCTCAACGGGGTCGATTCTAAGTTCCATGTCGACCTCTTGCTCTCTGATTTTCTTGAGAGTCTCCATGACAGTCCTGACGTCATCCAGGTCTCTGATGGGCCTCTCCAATTTACGCTCCAGATCATTCATGATGGCATAAACGTAATCCATCTCACGTTTGTACTTCTTGCGCATGGCCTGGCTTATTCTGTGCGTACCATCTGAAGAGAAAATTCAAATAAAAAATTAAACTGCATAAAATAATGTATTTTATTTTTCTTTGTGCCCTTTTTATCTAATAAATAACAGGGTAATGCGACCGCATCAATAATAAAAAAGGTTATTGTAACTAGAATAACACGGAAAGGGTTTAACCTTTTGATATATTTTATCATTAGCACAGCAACCCCACGAAAGCGTTGGCGAATCCGTATCATAACATTTCGAACATACAACTCAGCAACCCGTTCAGATAAATTTGACGATGTATAGGATCCAAACCGCACACTATAAAAAGCCACTGGGACGAAATGAATCGCGCGTCAAAAGTGCAAGTCGGTGTTTCTATAATAGTTTTTTCACTTCGCTATTTTTACCGACTTCCGAAATTAAAGTTATTTTGTACTTTTTTAGTGTTTTTTTACATTGAAGTTGGTTGTAGGTATATTTTAATAAAAGTTTTTTTCTTACATTTTATAGTAGTGAGAGTTCCGGTGCGATGAATCAGAACGTACTTTCTGCATCATCATCAGATCGTTGAACATATATATTTTACAAGCGTGTAAAAAATAAATCAAATTGAAACTTTGAGAGACACGAAAATGTTACAGGCTTGTAAAAATATATTAAATTGAAACTTTGAGAGCTTCTTTTGAAAAGTTGTCAATTTGCACAATTGGCGCTTATACATAGGACTGATTGATATAAAGGTACCTATTATGCGGCGTGCGCACTTTTTCCCACTTCTTGTAGACCTTATTTTCGATATTTACACAGACTACTTGAAGAAGTTTGATTTTTTACGTTCTTGGATAAATTTCCTACAAATCGAACGCGGAATATTATATAATCTAAGCGAACGCTTGGTGTTTAACAGAATGGCGCGAAATCACGCGCACACGCGTTCGCTTGGGTACTTTACAGGGAAGTGGAATTGTAGATTACGTATTTTGAAACCGATCGACCAATAATCTGTCATGATTTCAGACTAAATTACAGTTTGACAAATACTCGGCTTGAAAATAATCTTTTTCTCACTTTTAAGTTCCGTAGTCAATCCAAGCTTCAATTTCTCAGTAGAAACAGCGAGACAGTTGCCAATGATCAGTACATCTGGTTCGAGCTCAAGCTTAGCTTCGAGTTCGCTGTGTCTCTTCAGAGACAGTTCAAAGTCATTCAGGTTCCAGGCAAGCAACTGTCGCAGAGTCTTCTCGCATTTCCACAAGTAATGGTAAGGTCGCCAGCGTTTTACTAAGGTGTTCACTTCCTAGAAAATATATTTTTGACTTTACTGTTAAGGTAAAATAAAACTTCTCTGCTTGATTAAATGTTCAAGACCTAACCGCAAAATAATTATGTAAGCGGTAATTGATCTTAATAACCCTTTAGAACAAGAAAGTAAATAAACTTACGGTTTTAACATTTGCCGAACACATTGCTAGTAATGTCAAAGTCTTCACAATCTCCTTATTCTCCATAATAGAAGGATAAAAATTCTTCTGTTGAAAAGGAAATTGCGGCT
The DNA here is from genome assembly GCA_961205895.1 of Mythimna pallens. Taxonomy (NCBI): domain Eukaryota; kingdom Metazoa; phylum Arthropoda; class Insecta; order Lepidoptera; family Noctuidae; genus Mythimna; species Mythimna pallens. The sequence goes on from OY540824.1 coordinate 8,824,986, forward strand.
TCTCCTCCGACTCCAGTCTGTAATGTTTCTTCCTCTTCATCTTGGCCATGTCAACCATCTTTGAAGACTTCTGGTTTTGGTTCGGGGGGCCCGTGACTGATTGGACCTGTTCGTCAAGCTTGGTAACAACGTCTAACAACGGGTTCGACGGAGGACGAGCGATTTTCTTCCAGCTTACCTATACACATCGAAGCCAGGACGCGAAGCATATTCACAGCATGAAATAAACAATAAAGCGACATCGAGTGCCAGCAAATCAATATATAACGCAGAAGCACATATTTTGCAGACAAAAACACAGTCAAATCCACATTGTGCACAGTGAGACGAACAACACAAGACAATGAACATCACAAGAAGGAAGAGAGAAAGAAATCTCATTAGTTTATGATTTTATACCTTCAAATAGAAATAAATTAATTTTCTCAACTTTATGGACATTACACAAAAGACACCTACATAATATCATACAACTTTTAAAATGATTTTAAATGAGAATGATTTAATATTGCTTTTATATAACATTTATGTACAGCTTGCTATAATTTCAAATTGAATACGTTTAAGAAAAATTTAAAAACTATGATCCAACATTGTAGGCATACCAAGTTATACGCATTAAAGATTCTTAGTTCATACCCTCGATGTTTTTCCTCCAGTCCACTGAGCAACGCCCTTCGACAGTCCGGATATTTGTTTCCCTGCTAGCAATAAAACCTCTTGGATGTCGTCAAGAGTAGGAGTCACTGACACGTTAGGTATCATAAGTGACGCATGAAGAAGGAAGATTGGTTTCTTTTGCGTGTCTGAAATATAGTAGGTAGTCTTAACACGAGTGGTGATAATGTTTGTACATAGCATTTCTGGTTGTAACTTGGCTGATAAATGATATTTCTTTCATGTTTTGAGCTGTTCCTTATTGGTATTTTCAGTTTTTTTTTATAAACAAATTCTCTTATAAACAAAATATAGTTTTTGCTAACGGCATAACCCCCGTGTAACTTATACTACTACCCGATATAACCTGCATAATTATTATCCTGATATAGATCTAGTAGTTATTTCATAACATCTGTCTTTCAGCTAGCAGTTAAACTTTTAACTATGATCTGAAGAGCTCTAGCCCTGCGTAAACATTTTTTACCAAATATGTCGACTTTACACGAAAAAAATATTTTACAAAAAGATTCGAGGAATGGTAAAGGTTGATTTTAAGGGGATTGTGAAAATAAAGTCGTTAAGCAGTTTCACAATTGTTTTTATTTTAATTTTAACACTCTCAGCGCCATGTATATTATTATATAAACATTTTCTAGAGAAGCAGACCATGTGGGCGGCGCACGGCTGTTCACATATATTTTTATGCAGCTTGCATAAAAATATATGTGAACACTCTACAATTATTGTAGCAAGCCATGTGGGCGGCCAGCGGACCATTTAGCGCTGAGAGTGTTAAACATTGGTACATAGGTATCATTGATTTCATACAATGTTATCTATTAGATACCAACATGTCCCCAAGCTTTTAATTTCATAGGTATCGTTTCCAAGGATATGGCAGGCATCCATTTCACTCTGGGGAACGCCCCAAATGAGCGAATTACTCTCCGAAATACTAGGGCTGCATGAAAGTTAACGAGTCAATGGGGTTGAAAAGCGTCTACTTGTCATGCCATGAACAAGTAAAATACGCTCAGAATTACTAAGAGCTAGACCTATACGGAGGTCGGAAGGTAAAATTTTAGCCGCACTTTAGCTCTATAAATACATAAATATGTAGTTTAGAAGGCACTGGCCACTTGTAATTATTTTGAAAACTTTGGTTATTTAAAAGTAAAAATACCATTGTGCGAATTTTGAATTTCCCTCCACATTTTTCGAGAGCCAAATCAAATTATCTTGACTCGTTTAAAATGGATCTGTATCGAATACATTTTCGTGCGAAGATTTTCTATGATTTGGCCTAAAACTTGATGAGTCATTTGGTCGACTTCAAATTGCTTTTATGGATGAAGGTTCTTCAAAAGCAAGCACCTACCGCTGATATAGCGAATTCAAGCACGGTTGCCTTACTTTGGGGATGAACAAAGAAGTGGTTGTCCTACGATGGCTGTCACGGAAGAAAGTGTGCTGGCAGTAAAAAAATTAAATTAAGAAAACAGGCAAATTACATACGAAGAGATTCAACATACACTGCAGATTCGGAAAGCGTTCACAAGATTCTACGTGAGCACCTTCGCGTAAGGAGGATAGTTTGCCGCTGGGTGAAGCTCAGAAGCAGGCCCGTGTGGAGTGGTGCCGAGATATGAATAAAAAAATTGAAGAAATTCTATTACGAAACCAAAGCAGCATCAACACCGAACGGTATACCACAAAGTGTCTGCAATGAGCAACAAACGATCGAACATCGGGCTCCGCGGGGTACTGCTTCACCTTGACAACGCGCTCACGCACTCAGAGCTCGAAAACAAGGGGCTTATTGGATACCACACCGGTCAGAGTCTGGGGGCACCTTCCTTACAATCCTGATCTGGCACCGTGTGACTTCTTTTTATTCCCTAAAATAAAAAATCAGCTGAAAGGGATACAGTTTTTATCGCCGGAAGACGCGCTAGCAGCGTTCGAAAAGTCCGTAGAAGAGGTGTCTGCGGCCGACTGAAAAATTTTTTTCGAAAATAAGTTCAAGTGCATGAAACTTTGTATAGAGGCTGTTGGAGATTTCTTTAAAAAGATTTAATAAAAATATGTTATCCATAGAAGTTAGTTTTTTAGTTTCTCAAAACTTTCTGAGTGTCCCGCGTATATCATGTGAATTGTTATTGCAAGCTGTGATGTTCCCCTACGAACGAGCTTGTATCAAATCTCAATCTTGAGCGTGAAAGATCCCTTAAAATCGGTTGCTAACCCACCGTACCCATTGTTCTAGCGCCCTCACTCTCTACTTGTTATTTATTATGTAAACTCGTCTAGTGGTGTTCGGTACACGCGGAGTACTACTTATTGCGCTTGCTTAAAAATATTATACTATGGGTCAGGATAGATAAAAAAATACATATGTTATTCTAATTTATAGGCTCCTAGTACACATCGTATTTGTCATGTCCTAGCTGATAAGTAGCATCCGTTGATCGTCATTGGCAGGACCTTTGTACTTGCTTCGTGGGCAGAACACATAAGCACTACACCGGAATGACACGACTTCCATCCTAATCACAATAGATTTTAAAGCCTACTTATATATTTTTATTGGTGCTTTGATTTCAATCGTTGAGTTAAAATGACAATCTGGAAAAAACGTAAAATATTTGATGTTCCCCTGGTCATAAAGGACAGTTTTTTTCGACCACTTATAATTAAATCAGGTTATATCATTGTACTCGTAGACTAGACTTGTTTGTTTTCGCGTCCAAAATGCAACCTTAGTTCTGCAGCTCAAATGCTCGAGTGTTATTTTCGTGAAGATGACTATTTACTATACGACAGTATAGAAATGAGAATTTCAAAATGAGAATTTTGAAAACCTTTGTCTTCCTAATCATTTGTATTTTATTTATCATAAACTTATATTTATCTAAACCAAAGTTAAAAATGTAATATTTGTTTGTAGAGGGTCATCATCTTCCTGCCCTTGTCCCGTGTTATTTGGGGTCGGCGCAACATGTTTTTTTCTTCCATTCTGCCCTGTCATTCGTCATGCTATCACTAACTTCCTTTTCTTTCATATCACTCTTCACACAATCCATCCATCTTTTCTTTGGTCTTCCTCTCCCTCTCCATCCATCCACATGTAAACTCATAACTCTTTTAGTAACATGCGTTTCATCCCTCCTCTTCACATGACCATACCAATGGTAATGTTTGTAAATACTGCTCCGATTACTTAATTATTGCAGTGCGGATACCTATCAGCACTGCACCTAGTTAGATGGGGATGGATGGGTTATTTTTATTCCAAAATAATGGATGGATCCTGTGGGATTTTTCAGCCTACCCTTAAATTTCACGGATATTTATTTCCCAGATAAAATCTTACTTTATTAAACTAAAATATATAAACAGTTTCAGTTCAACTATTTCCTCTCATTGTGGAAGAACCTGTAAGAACTACACTGTCGGTTACTGCTCCGTGTTGAAGTCAAAGCCATTGTCAGCCAACAACCCATGACCCCACTAGCCAATTCTGCGCATGTGCAATGTTAGGATTCCCCCACTGAGCTACAGACAGATAGCTACCAGGGCTTCATGCCCATAAAGGAAATCTATTTAACTGACATGCTGACCTGCATTCATGGAGGTTAGGGAAAAGTGGTTTATATGTTTTCACTTTCATTTCGGTAAATAAACAACGATTGAAAATCGTTGTTTATTTACCTATTTAAATGATCGTTTTTATTTTGCAAAAATAGCAAGCAAAACAATTTAAATGGTCATGTATTTGAATCATTGATCATCTTTTTTATATATTTAGAACTACGCAAAAAATATTTGAGATGTATAATTCTTTTTGAGCCTCAAAACTAAAAATTACAAAAAGTAATTTACTAAAATTTCTGACTAAACCGGTTTCCTTCAGTTGTCCTTTGCGTTCCAAGATCACGGATTTCCTTTTCAGAAAATCCCCGTGGCCCTACCGGGCATCAGCCTAACTGCGCCCCTACATTTTACAATGATAAGTCTTAATATTGAAATAGACAAAATGTAATTTGTATGTATGTTCGCCCGTTTTTGCTCGCTCTCTGTAGCCCCCATTATCCTTTTCTGACCTAAACTATCCATGACGGCATGCGTTTCAATATCGAATTCGTTTAAAAAAACATTTTCACGCTAAGCGGTATTATTTGTTTTTGTGTTTCCCGTTTTGCTGTGATAGCAATACTCTCCATTCACTTGGTTATTAGTCGAATATTTGTGTACCCGTGCCTTTGATAGGTATAATGAATTCTCTTCTGTTTGTGATAAAAAAAAAACTGTCTATCAACGAAGTATTCGTACAGAAAAAGGCGATCAAAGCGGTGAAGGGAACAATTCGAAGAAATACTGTCCGAAAACAAAAAAAAAATATCGTATTTTAGCTTTTATGAGACGTACTGGTCATAATTTAAGCAATAATTTTAAAATGTATATTTTGGTAAACAAATTCTTAAGCTGCAGGTACGCAAAGGGAGTTACCAAAAAACATTATCCGCCTTCAGTGACGGTTTAGTGAGGTGTTAGATATCAAGGAGTGAATGAGCCCTATTTTTGTAAAAACAGTGTCAAAACATCGGCACAAGAGTATCAAAATATAATTTTTGAGAAGATTTACCATCTTCTCCTCACTCTCTCATAACCAGGGTTTTTTTCTATAATAATTATGCAAACGTGCATTACGTAAATTTGTGTACAAATAATGAGTCTGACTGAACGTTAGTAGATAAACTTCATTTCCACGGTGTGTCCGCCATCACACCACGTGGTTTGACGCTCAAAGCGCTTGCGCCAAGCAAGTGAAGTCCTGCGAAATCAGCTCAAATACGATGCAAGATACTAGGAGCCCATAAAAGTTACGGGCTTGAATCTGGAACTTTTAGCAGTCCAATCGTAACAACTACTACTGTAGCGTGATGCCTAACTCGCCGCTATGTTGATAGGCTTAAGGTGGATAATCGAATCCATGTTGTGACATATTGATTTATTCAACGCGCAGTCTCAATCACAGTTACTCGCAATGAAATAAGTTAGCGACATTTTTAGCAAATTTCTTTCAAATCATGACTGAAATTTACGAAATGTTACATGAAAAACCTGTGTTATGAAATACTGAACCCATTTCAGTAGATAAATGTGTGGGAAATCATTTTATAAAGGATATATTTGGAATATTTTCAGCAAGCAGTAGTCCAAAATGGCGGTTTTCTGGGGCATTTTGTCGTGTTTTTTACAAATATCTAGTAAAATATGACAGAAGTCGGATGCAAGATGACATAAAGCTTAGGCGTAATTGAACACAGGATATGTTCCAAAAGTTTTCTTTTTAAATACGTCTTTCCTTGTTTTGTAATTTATCATTGAAAACGGTGGAAAATAAACGTAGTTCATACTTACTCAGCCGAGTTAAAAGCAGACTGGATACACTCGTATGAAGATAACAGGCCACTCAGAAAGATTTGCGAAAAAAGTTATTATGTATAAGGCACTGGCCACTTGTAATTATTTTAAAAACTTTGGTTATTCAGAAGTAAAAATACCATTATTCGAATTTTGAATTTCCTTACACATTTTTTCGAGTGCCAAATCAAATTATTGTGTCTCATTTAAAAATGTACCTGTATTGAGAACATTTTCGTGCGATAATTTTTTTCTACGATTTTAAATGTGGCCTAAAACCTGATGAGTCATTTGATCGACTTCAAATTGCTTTTATGGATGAAGGATCTTCAAAAACAACCGCTGGTAAGCGAGTTCAAGCGCGGTCGCCTTACTTTGGGGGATGAACAAATGAAGTGGTCGTCCTACGACGGCTGTCACGGAAGAAAGTGTGCTGGCAGTAAAAAAAATAATTCAAGAAAACATACGAAGTAAATCAGCATAAATTGCAGATTGGTTCGGGAAGTGTTCATAAGATTCTACTTAAGCACCTTCGCGTGAGGAGGATAGTTTGCCGCTGGGTGCACAACCTCACCGAAGGTGCAGCATGCCCGTGTGGAGTGTGCCGTGATATAATTCAAAAATTTGAAACAGGTTCATCTCGGCGCATTTACGACACTGAGACAGGTCTAATCCTGGATTTATCAATACGATCCAGAAACAAAGCGTTAGTTGACAGTTTGAATGTTTCAAAACGTACCAACGCCTACGAAAGTGAAGCGATCGAGAAGCGCAGGGAAAATTTTGATCGCTAGTTTCTAGCGATCAAAATTTGCTAGTTAAATTAATTTAATCTAACCGTGTTTGGGATTATTAGAATTGCCATGAGATGCCCTCTGGCTATAAGGTATTTCAGTTTGGCTGAGGGGTACTTTTTAGTGGTGGTATCATAACTAAAAAGCGTAAATTAAAAAACTTTTTACAAAAAAAAAAAATACAACCGACTACTAAGTAAAAAATAACAAAGACAAAAAACTATTATAGAAACACCGACTTCCGAAATTAAAGTTATTTTGCACTTTTCAGTGTTTTTTTTACTTTGAAGTCGGTTGTATTTTTTTTCAAGTTTTTTAGTTTCTCAAAACCTTCTGAGTGTCCGACGTATAGATAAAACTTTCTTGGTATCAAAGCAGAATTAGTTTGTTACTTCTGGAAAATACATACCATTAAACCATTAAACCTGCACATTAGATGAGCTAATGAAAAACCGGTTTAACCAAGAAATTCTTGCTCCCAAATAAATACGATTAATGATTACAACTAATGGCCAGCCCCAGCTTCACACATGTTTTTTTTTTCGGCTTTTTTCTACTATACTAAACGTGTAAATTCAAACCTTTCTCTGCATAAAAATCCGTTCTGTAGTTTTTGAATTCATCGTGTTCATACCGACAGACGGATTGTAAACTGCATTAAATAAAATAAAATTATATTTTGATTTATTTAAGTACCTTCAGCATTATTCTCGGAAGTAAACTGTTTGATAATTAAATCGAGAGTCCTTCTGGTAACCTTGATAAGTACATCCACTACTTTCCTGCTATAGTACCGTCGCATCTCACTCACTGCATTTTTCACCATTTCCTTAAAAGTGGAAAATTTTGTTAGTAAGCGAATCATCACAGGCAGTTTTATGACAACCACTGCTGAGTATTGGCATGCCTTCATCCTTATGTAATAAATGAGTACCTAAGCTATAGACTAACTATAGACGTCGGGTGTTGGGGTTTTTTACCCGTTTTTTTTAGGGTTTCGTACCTCAAAGGGAAAAAATAGAACTCTTATAGGATCACCTTGTTGTGCGTCCGTCTGTTGTCAAGATCCTTTATTTTGGGAAGGCGAGGAGGTATCGAATTGAAATTAAAACCATATACTCAGGTCTGTGGTCCCTTGAAGCTGTGAAAAAATCAAATTCTGAGTTAGCGGGAAAAAAAAGATACGGCTGTTTTAGTCGCAAATAACGTGTATTTCGACATTCTCAAGGAAATCCAAAATTCATAGGGTATTTCCCGTTGACCTAGAATCCTGAAATTTGGCACGAAGCAAGGTCTCATAACACAAGTATACGTCACATAAAACAAACTTTTTAGCGATTCGGAAAAATCTTCGTAACTCAATTCGGGAATTTGAACTATTTTCATAGGTAAGTTTGTACGGAACCCTCAGTGCGCGAGTCCGACACAAGCTCAGTTTTTTTTACGTTTAAAACCATCAAATGACTCACTCCACCCAGAGCGAGAGGAAATGTTAACTTTTATTGACTAAAACCTACCTATGATCCTATAGGAGTCTTTTGCTGTTCAGGTCTACGGTAACTCTTTCGTATAATCCTGCAACCGTAGTAAGCTTAACCGATCTTGCTGACATCTATTTGAGACGTGCGTGGAACGTAACGCGCCGCCTATCCTTTCCTTATCGGACAGCGGAATACCAATTGCTCGCCGTCCGCGAGCCCAAACTAGGACCTGTCGTGGCAGGGATTCACCCCGCGTATTCTCACATCCGAGCCGTCTCCAGCGGGGGTTGTATGAAACATCTAACAAACAAGTTTATTGACGATCCACCAGCCGGAATCTGAACATGAATGAGACTCATTACCATATCCAGATTTGTAATTGTGTTACATTTACAGGCACTATTAAAAGAAACTGAAGATTGGATATTTTCCTTCACCTGTTGCCTTATCGTCAGCTGACTTACGAACTTCACACTGGTTCATCATGCCACGTGCTTGGGAGACAGTATTGATCCAGACAAACCATAAAATATTTTTGCACTAGGCTCTCATAACAAAACGGAAAGTTTTCAGGAACATTCGTCTAAGGTCGTAACCGCGAACGTGCCATAAACATAGTTTGAACATAAATTAAACACTACTTTTATGAAATTAAACGTCTCAGTGTGTGTGTTTGAGAGTCGTTTTATGTTTGAGTAAGATAAGGTTATAATTAGGCATCTTCTACTAAATAATAAATTTATGTAAAAAAAAAACTGGGCAAGTGCGAGTCGATAATTAGTGCAACTCCCGAATGGAGTCTCGAAGATTTTTCCAAATCGCATTTTTTTTTGTAATAATATTACTGTTTTCAGATTTATTTCTATACCTGTACTATAAGACCTTGCTTTAAGCAAATTTTAAGAATTCTGGGTCAACGGGAAGTACCCTGAATTTTGATTACCTTGAGAGTGTCGAAATACACTTTTCTCACGTTAATCTATTTTTTCGTTTTAAACTTAGAAGTATGATTTTTTCACCAATTCAAGGGACCACAGACTTCAGTACAAGGTTTTAATTTCAAATCGATACCTCCAAACATTTTTGAGATAAAGGGTCTTGACAGACAGACAGACGGACAACTAAATGATAGGTATATAACTTACTGGAATTTAGCTGCATCTAAAGACACAAAAAGCCAGTTATTTTAACATTACTTGACTATAATAAAGAATTATTATAGAGCTTAAAAAAGGAGTAGGTAGGCACTGTAGTTACACTGTAGGTACTCGGTATTCAATGATTGCTACTTACGTGTATATGAAAAGCACGACATATTAAATTATTAATGGATAGACTACCAACCTGCATGCTTTTCGACAATCCACCAGCGGGCATGGACAGCAGCCGATGAGGACTCTCAAAGCATTCCCATACTGCAGACCAGTCCTGCTGGCCACTCGACGAAGAGTCGTTGACAGTCGAAGTGGCACCGCTGCCCGCTTGGCTGTCATCTAAAAAAAAATACACAGAATTCAGCTCAAACATCCACGGTTAAATGTAGTCAAGTTAAAAGTCAAAAGCTCAAAAACCTAGTAGATCTCAAATTACTATTAACGTCTTGAAATAATTTGCTCAGCCCGTAAAGACACGAACAAGAACTTTTTGAGAAATAAAACCATTAAAGGAAGAACTAACTGTAGCGGCGATTCCTAGTAATTTGATGGCAAGCTTGAAAATTATGAATTGCTAACCAAATAAAAAAGGTTTGATAGGAAGAAAGTAACAGGAGACGAACCAATCATTATTATTTTTAATTTGTATGAAACAAACTATTAACTAGCTAAAAAATATTGCTTGACCTCCTAACTGTATGCAATCTTATACAAAGCAGGGGCCTTGTATTATTGGTCAACCCTAAAATTTATGCTCAGTCGACTGTGTTCGACTATGCAATCATGACAGCGGTCAGTTAAAAACAATTTTAAATAATTACTTAGTAAATGTAATAGTTTATACCAACAGGATCGCATAAAATCTAGGATGTATTGCCTACAGGTTACAACTACACAGAAGCGATTGGGGGCGTGTCCTCATGTTTGCACTACTACTACTACACTAGCAATGTGCAAACCAAATGCTGCACTCTGGACGTAGCGTCCTGTCTGAACGGTCTAGACACGGGGCTGAAATTGTAGTCTCCAAGTTTAAATTGTAGTCTTTGAATAAAGAGTACGTACCAGGAGATCATAGCTACCGGAATGTATTCTCACACTAACATCATTTGGCGGAAAAACTTTGAAAATGCATTCCGAGACTGATTAAAAAATTATGCATGTTGCAAGTTAGGTATTTGGGGGCAATTTTTGAAAAGGTATTGAAAACGTATTCACTATGATTATATGAAATGAATGTGAAAAAATCAATCGTAAAGTCAAGATTCTTCCCGCTATGCATTCGCACCGCTTTTCAATGCATTTCATGCCCGAACAAATTCCTCTACCTCAAGCGTTGGGAGTTTTGCCAATGACAATCCTCTATACTTAAGTGGATGGTGACAACCACGATACTTGTTACTTTATTATTTTTTCCAAATGCCTTAATCTATCTAAAAATTTTCTACTGCCACACAGCGAAAACCTCTTAGGGCTTATCCGTGTGATGGCGAGCCGCTTGCTTATTTTAGGCGTTAGCATTACGGACTAGGCAAAACAGTGGTAAGCTTATTAAAATCTTATCTGAATGATAGACAGCAACTAATTTAGATAAACGGTATCAACTCATCGGGATTAAATGTGAAAATGTGAGTATCCCAAGGTTAAATTTTAGGTCTTTTTTATTTTTAGTTTATATAAATGATTTACCCCATTTATTGCAAAACCTTTGCCGACGACACTTCTTTGATTTTTAAGATAAATTGATTGTTAAGACAAATGGAAGGATTTATAACCTCGACGACGAAAATAACTCTAAACTGCAGGTCCGAAACTGGATGACTGCTAATAATCTAGATCTAAATGGAAAAAAAAACTAAATGCATAAGATTTTCCTTACCGATTGTCAAAATTAGTGATTGTGACATAGTATTAAACAATGAGAATCTAGAATTTGTCGATAAAACGGTTTTCCTGGGGATTGCGCTTGACTTGACTACAATGAGATCCTCATTTCAAAATCAAAGTCAAAAGTTTTTATTTCACATAGGCCTACATGAGCACTTATAAAACGTCAGAAGCTAGTGCACGGTTCCAAATTGGTCGTTTCCTATGGAGAACAACCGGCAAGAAACTCCATAAAATCCATTAAACATCTCTTGCAGTACGGCTTAGCTCAGCTGCATATACTGTTTGAAAAATCCACCAATTTACGGACGTTGATACCGCTAGACTAGACTATTTTTTTTTTCATAGTATCATGTCACGGTACCTTATTATGGGGTTGGACTGCAGACATTGACTCAAATTGTATACTACAGAAAAGAGCCATCACAGCCATTTACAATCTTCACCGGTGCAATTCTCTAAAGGAAATGTTTAAAGCTATTAACATCATGACGGTGCCTTGTCAATAAATCTATGAAAACATCATGTACGTTAGAAAAATTCTTCATCTTTTTAGTAAAAGAGCCGATAGACATAATTATGTTACACGAAATAGGAACCAATTAGTCCAATCAGGTTTCAGACTGGCTAAAGTGGCCTCTTCTTTCATGGGGTACTGTTTGAAATGTTATAATTAGATAAATATTAGAACTCAATGAATTATAAAATTTATTATTATATTAGATAAATTTTAAAATTATTAGAAAAATATTATTAGATAAATTTTATTTAAATTTCGAAGATTATATTCAAGACTAGCTTTTGCCCGCGACTTCGTCCGCGTGAAAGTAGGTTTCTTCATACAAACTTTCGAACCCCGTTTTATCCCCTTAGAGGGTGAATTTAGTAAAACTCCTCCCTTAGTGCTCGCCTATGTAATAAAAGGAGGCCATGGGTAAAATTTCATGTTCCTAGTCCCTGTAGTTTCGGCTCTGCGTTGATATGTCAGTCAGTCAGTTTCTTCTTTTATATACTCGTTTAAAGATAAAAATACTGTGAGTACCATGGAGCTCTTTATGTTTTTTAGGTTACTATTGGACTTGTTTGCCATAAATGAGCATGGCAGTTGAGAGTTTATCATGGTCACTCAAATGTCTCACTGCTGGTGGCGCGTGTGTTGGATCATTTGGTTCAATTCAAAATGGTTGAGCTGAGTGGTGTTAATATTCGCGTCATGACCGTGAACTGGGTGCTGTCAGTTGAGACTGGTCATCTATTTAGTTTTTATTATTACTTTATTTACATTATTCTCACATAATAGTAGCGACAAGAAACATGTAACAGAGATATTTACAATACATAACATGATTGAAAAGAGTGGCCATGGAGTTTCCTGCACATTCTTCTCCGTAGAGATCTACGCTTTGGAATGTGCAATTAGCATCATTTTTCTGACTGACTTTTTGACATTTCTTCGTAAACTCTATGAGTATCTTGTTCTGAGAGGAAGGCCTTGACGCTGGCCTTCCTTTTGGAACAAGATACTCATAGCGTTTACGAAGCTACAAGAAGGAGTTAGGATTATGAAGAATAGAAAAGAGAAAAGAATGAATGTGGCAATCCTGACGCTGCCGAATAAGCAACCACTTCAATTGCCTTCGAAATTCCGACAAATGGTCGTAGTTTTGATGGCCAAAAATGAAGCGGATACACAGATTCTGCAGACGCTCTAGCTTGTCAAAAAGTTCCTTACTCAACAAGGAAGCAGATATCAGCGTAGACTAGAATAGGTTAAAGAAAAGACTGAGCAAGGGTAACTTTAGTTAAGAAAGGCAGGAACTTCTGGAGACGTTTTAGTGACTGAAACGAGAGAAATACCCTCCTGCTTACTTCCGCAATGTGGACATTCTAGGACAGGTTACAGTTTAAGGAGACGCCTTAGTTTTTAACTTTTTTAGATTATTCTATAGCGACGTCATCGTACAAAACTGGAGGGAGAGACTGGTTACTCAATAAATTTACAAAATATCTGCCATCAATAATGAGAGCTTGTGACTTTATTGGATTTACTAAAAGTCCAAAACTTTTAGTCCATTGACAGATATTTTTAAGATCATTATTGATGGCATCAATACCGTCCGAAAGCTTTTCAGGTTTAAAGAGGTGATAAAGCTGCAAGTCCACTACATAGAGATGGTAGTGTGAAGAAAAGACCTTTGTGATAGCATTAATAAAATAGAAAAAAGAAGGAGAGAAAGGAGGCGACACTGAGGAACACCCACAGACAGGTCGCACCAATCAGATGAGGCCTCTTATGAGCGAACAGACTGCGAGCTACCACGAAGATAAGAATTGAACCAAGCAATTATTGGAGGAGATATAGTAAGAGAGGATAGGATTCCGAGGAATGTCAAAATCAACTGAATTAAAAGGGCTGTTAAAGTCCAATAAAATCAATACTGTAAGAAGTCTGATTTCCATGGCCAGTCGGATCTTCTTCTTCTTTTCGTGTCGATGTACTCTAACAAAATTTTATGTGACCAGTATTTGGCAACCAGTACGGCTCTGTTATTGGCTTCATATAGAACCTGAAAACTGCAGGTGGTAGTGCAGGATCGACAGCATAGCAAATGACGCATGTCCTGTGCAGGGGCTCCACACTAGAACTGTGTTAGAGATGGTTCGAGGAAGTCCCATTTGGCCAAATTGTTTTGCCCAGTCGGATGTCATCAGTTATCTTAACTAGTGCCGATACAGTGCTGTGACCAGGATGGAAACCAGATTGGTAAGGACTCAGCAGGCCATTAGAGGATAGGAAATGAAACAATTGATTACCAACACTTGCAAGGACTTTAGATAGGATAGACAAAATAAAAAATAATCGAGTGTAACTGTCAAGTATATACACGATCATTTCAAAAACACTTAACTAATTTAAACTATATATTCATTATAGGCTTATACCTAACTTAAATATGACGTCATATATATTTCCTTAATAAATTGAAAATTAAACCAAAAAAAAAACTGTCAAGTTGCCATTTCTTTCAGTTGACAAGTCGTAGTCACCATTAATGAAGAGTTGAAGTTGAAATCGTAGTTGCCCTTGGGAGTAATAATTAAGCTATTAGCAAAAATGTGAAGTTGAATGATTTGAAGTTAATTATGCTACTTTTATTAGGAACGCGAGCGTTTGTATGTATGGATTTTTGTATGTTTGTTACTCTTTCACGCAAAAACTACTGAAAGCTAGAGTCTTTGGCCACCAAAACACCACTATTTAACATGGCAATATGGCATTACTACCAGATAGTTAGCTACGAATTTAGAAATGACAAAAATGAGCCTTGTAAACATTTTTATTTATTTATTTATGTACACACAAATACTTAAAATCGAAAAGATCAAATACAGATAAAAGAGTACAAAGGTCCTGCTTATTTCTAACGAAATTTCTTCCAGCAGACCTGCGACAGGAGAGTTGGATGAGAGATGTAGACGCAGTGTGTTAAATAATATAGAGAATAATTAAATAAACTAAAATTATTATCTAAAATAAATCATATAATTCATACATACATATCAATAACAGTAAATAAATATACACATATTTTTATTTGGTTAGTAGAATGAATTCGACCAGACCAAGTAGATGATATCATATGTGCAGAGATTGCTGATGATGATGGTTCGGTTTCGAGATCAGGATCTCGAAACCGAACCAGACCTACATGATGTTGTAATCTTCTTTTTCTTAAATATAAAAATCAATTGCTGTTTGTTAGTCTCGCTAAAACTTGCACTTATTCGAAACCCCGCTCTTATTCCACCGCTTATATGCACGTAATTAACTGTTTTTCGCGCTAGTGCGAAAAAGTGCGCGTGCTCGCTCCCAACGCAATTTTATTACATTAATAGTTTTAGGCTAGGCGCGCGTCGACCCCACAAGTAAAGCGTCATTCCCCGTTTATTTATATCTCCGTAAGTGTATTGAAAAACGCCATTTTATACACGTGGAAATTTGTTACTGCAGCCCTTGGCTCCATAACACCCTCGCCAAGACTCGGGTGATAGACGCCACAGACGCAATGACAAACTTTCTCCACTTGTATCAAAATTTCAATACGCATACTCGAAAACCCGATCTTATCTCATCGTTTTTAGGCATGCAATTTACTAATTTTTGAGCTTGACCTTTTATATATTTATATTATATTTGAAGGAAAACAGGTAGGTTTAAAACAGTAAATGTCTGACACTCTCGCACCAGCCAGAGCGCGAAAAGTTATTTGATTAATTCCCAACCCAAAAAAACATACCAAAAGTACAGTCTACGTAGTATGCCTACCTGTAACTGCTAAGCTATAATAGCTACGCTGTATACCCGAAAAAACAATTTACCACTCTCTGTATATATCTGTACTGTAAGTTTCCATAAACTGCATTAAACTATAAATGAAAAGCAGTCTTAATAACTCCACAATAGAGCAGAATTTGATGTTAGGCAAACAGCTGTCGCTGGTGCATTGGGTTGTTTCTATTAATTTTACAATAGGTGCACGGATAAGAATGGCATAAAAAAGTGAGGATTGGCACAAGAAAAAACAAACCTATTTACCCTACAGTAGGCAAATTCGGACTGTGTATGATGATGTAATACTTAATACACATATACATATTTAGTATTGTATATAAAATATATAAAATGGAGAAATATATTTAAAAAGTGGAATCAACCTCTTTCAAATATAAAACATTAAATTTCAATTTGCTAAAATGCATTAATTTTTCTCGGTATAGAAACATGTGGTCAATTACGTTAAAGTTATTTATTTATTATTTAATTCAATAATAAATAAATCGTCCAATACAGCAAACACAAAAACTTACAATCTACCATAATTAAGACTAATTCTAACAATAGTTTAGCTTTGTCGGGCATTGGAGAAGCGAGAATTGAATTGCAAATGCTAGTATCATAGGTTTCAAAGCCACATTAAAGTTAAAAATACACATACAACAGAAGAGAGACTTTGTGTAGCTCTCAGTATTTCACCGACGTCACAGACGTTCATTGCAGTAAGTCCGAGTCGGCCCACCATGTGAAGCTGCAGCGTGGCTGAGGTGCAATAAGCGCATAAGACGTACTTGGAAGCCCACCACGTGAAGCTGCAGCGTAGCTGAGGTGCAATAAACGCATAAGACATACTAGGAAATAATAAGCACTAGGTAGTCTGGCTAACAACCACAAACACTCTCCCAGTATGCTTACACGACACACACATTCGTAGAAAAAACTTGGCGGTATGAAACTTCAGTGCATTGTGGGAGGGAGACGGCCTTTATTGCATGAAACTTCATGGAATGAGGTTAGGAGAGAACGCATTCCGACCGGTTGCTGATGAAACTTAAGATCCACTCTACGGATGATTGTGTACATCGCTGCGATGCAAATGTGAATTATAATCTAAAAGTAGGTGCTGCATGTGCTAAAAAGTTCAATTCCCGAATGGAATATCAAAGATTTTTCCGAATCACAAACGAATATTTTTTATTTGTGACGTAACAACAAATTTACTGTTGTCAGATTTATTCCTGTATCAGTGCTGTATGACCTTGCTTTATGCTAATATTCAAGATTTGGAATCAACGGGAAGTACCCAATGAATAAATCTAAAAAATAAATAATTGGATTGAACTAAATTTTGATTCCCTTGAGAGTGTCGAAATATACGTTTTTTGCGACATAATTTATTTCATTTACTTAGAAGTATGATTTTTTCACAGCACAGCTTCAAGGGACCGCAGATTTGAATATAAGGTTTTAATTGCAGCTTGGAAACGCATGAAGGTATGCACGCGTTTCTCTCTCTCTCTCTCTTTTGAAGCCGGTTTTAAACTGTCTGATGCATTGTTGTATGTCATCGCTTGGTAATGTATTCCTTATAGATCCATTGCCGTTGCAAGCTGCGTTTGCAACATTGTACGTGCACAAAATGCATCAGAAGATGACGTTCTACTAGGAAACTATAAAATCTGAGTACCTATGTTTCAGATCTAGACATATGTAGGTATCGAAGAAAACGTGCACACATTCGTATAATAACGTGCTGTTTTCCATAAGCACACATACAATGATGAATACATTAAAATGAATTAGGAACGTATAAAGCAATAGACGGTAGCTATTGTGAAAAAATGAATAAATGTAGAACCACACTGCGCACACGTTTGCGCGTCGGTCTCCAAATATTTTATATGGAGACTAGCTTGTAGAGCTACACTTGATCCACGCCACGCGATGCCACGCAACATCGTTAAGGTATGCACGCGTTTCTCTCTCTCTCTCTCTTTTGAAGCCGGTTTTAAACTGTCTGATGCACTGTTGTATGTCATCGCTTGGTATAGATCCATTGCCGTTTCTCCGTCGTTGCAAGCTGCGTTTGCAACATTGTACGTGCACAAAATGCATCAGAAGATGACGTTCTACTAAGAAACTATAAAATCTGAGTACCTATGTTTCAGATCTAGACATATGTAGGTATCGAAGAAAACGTGCACACATTCGTATAATAACGTGCTGTTTTCCATAAGCACGCATACAATGATGAATACATTAAAATGAATTAGGAACGTAAAAGCAATAGACGATAGATATTGTGAAAAAATAAATAAATGTAGAACCACACTGCGCACATGTTTGTGCGTCGTTCTCCAAACATTTTATATGGAGACTAGACTTGTAGAGCTACACTTGATCCACGCCACGCGATGCCACGCAACATCGTTACGGTATGCACGCCTTTCTCTCTCTCTCTCTCTTTTGAAGCCGGTTTTAAACTGTCTGATGCACTGTTGTATGTCATCGCTTGGTAATGTATTCCTTATAGATCCATTGCCGTTTCTCCGTCGTTGCAAGCTGCGTTTGCAACATCGTACGTGCACAAAATGCATCAGAAGATGACGTTCTACTAGGAAACTATAAAATCTGTGTACGTATGTTTCAGATCTAGACATATGTAGGTATCGAAGGAAACGTGCACACATTCGTATAATAACGTGCTGTTTTCCATAAGCACACATACAATGATGAATACATTAAAATGAATTAGGAACGTAAAAGCAATAGACGACAGATATTGTGAAAAAAGAAATAAATGTACAACAAAATTGCGCACATGTTTGCGCGTCGTTCTCCAAACATTTTATATGGAGACCAGACTTGTAGAGCTACACTTGATCCACGCCACGCGATGCCACGCAACATCGTTCTACGTAAAAATCTAGTTCTAGCTTAAAGGAATTGCAAGCAAGTAATAGTTAAGCAGTATGTTTATGTAATATGCACTTGGGATTACTTCTCACGGTACTTTATACGATCTGGTATGTCCCTATTCATGAAAATTAAAGAACCGATTACAATGATACTTTTTGAAAATTAGTTTTGAGAGAATATTCACAAAACCAAATAGTACAGTTCAGTGGTAACAGTATTAGTAGAAAATTTAACAAGTTGCCGGTAAACTTGTTTTCCTTCCTATTGTTATAGGTATCATAAAGATAATTTTAGGCTATCATTTTTTGTCTTATGGACATTGATGAACCCGTTTTACCTTTTTTCAATAATAGGTATCCGTAGCTTACAATCAAAGACCATTGCCGTTGAATAAACGGGAATATGCTGGAATTGGTACGAAACTATTTTAATGAAAGTGGCATAAAACTCTCTTTAATGAATTACTTAACCATACTGCAGGCTACTTATATGATAGCAATTCATAAAGCGACTGATTAGTATACGTCCAAATAATAAACACGTTAGTCACATCTAATGAATCGTCAAGACGAATGAAACGTAACTGACTGGATGATAGCGGAAGAACTACACGATACATTGTATTCTATAATCCATTGACACATAACTCGACACTTATGGCACCAGGATACAATGAATTCTAAGATGTGGATCATTGAGTTATCTCGCTCATACATTATGCCTACACTATATTTAACACATACGCATTTGACTCTCCCAAACGCATGTGTGAGTGCAGTGCTAGAACACTGAACCACAGAATACTAATGATTCGACTCCACGAGAGCCGACCAATGACCGCCTATCACTCTGACTCGAGATGTGAAAAACATTGCTTTTCTTGCATAATGTTTCTCAATGAGTTGATTTCATTTTCTCGTGTAAATCATGAGCCGCAAAATTCACAAATCTTCGTGTTGCAATCTTTCAGGAGGTCTAATCTGAAATCATGAATCGACAAAATGTATGTATACGCTTTATCTTGCCCTGCCCGTGCTAAACTATACGACTATCAAAACAGTTCCGTCACCGACCAACATCATCATTATGCTATACACGAAGCGTCAACGATTACGATATAATTTTGCCAATCTCGATACGGCCTTTTTTTAGGTGGGGCGTGAGTTAGTGTCAGACTTTTACAGACTAAAAACTCACTCCTGTTCCTTACTTGCCTTCATCCCGGGGCCCCGGGCTTCGCTTTCACACTACCTGTGGTGTGGCCCCAGTAGGCTTTGACCCTGCTGGTCCCCTACGATTTGCTGACATATCCCTGAGGCGCACACGGAACAGTAAGCGACGTCTAAGACTTGGGCTCGATCCGGACGGTTGCCGGACGGTCGGACGGCGAGCCGCCGGACCTACGGTCGGCGCACCTACGGTGGCCGGAAATCGGGATCGGAATCCCGGCTAACGCGATCGGCCGCCTCCTTTGCTAGCATTACTGCTTCGCAGAAGGAGGCGACCGCCTGCCACTCCTCCTCACTCTGGACCATGGCCTGTACCAAAGCCGAGAGAGAAAGCGCGAGAGATCACTGCCGCCGATCGCCCCCACGAGGAAACGGCGGTACTCTGCCCAGGCGGGGCACACCTCCACCGTATGCTGCACCATGTCCTCAGGACGGTCCACACAATGGCGGCACCCAGGCGTTTCTACCCCACGAATTCGGTGCTGGAACCTCGTGAACTTACCATGTCCGGTGAGGACCTGCGTCATGCGGAAGGTAAGGACGCCATGTGGTCTTTTCAGCCACTCCTCAAAGAGAGGACTTACCGCCATAATTGTGGCGTGCCCAGCACTGGGTTGCGACAGTCGCTGTCACCATTCCACCAAGAGATCCCGCCGGAGCTCTTCCCGCCATGCTGCGACTTGGCGCGGTAGCGGAGTTTCGCCCCGGCGTTGCATCTCCACGCGCAGATCGTGCATGCGTGCAAGGACTGTTGTCTCCAGATTCCATGGTGGCTAGCCACCAAGGAGGCTCGCCGCTTCAGTGCGATATCCCCGCACCATTCGAATGGCCATGACCCTCTGGCATGCGTTCGGATTGGCCGCCAGTCGCTTTCGCAGTGACGGCGCCCATACCGGCGCCCCATAAACGCTAACGACTCCTGCGTAGAGCTTCCGGCAGGAGGCGTCTGGACCCCCTAGGTTGAGCAGAAGCTGCTTGAGGGCAGCCCCAGTTCCATCCAGTTTGGGAGCCCGACGTCGGAATTCTCCTCCATCGGCTGTCGAGGACGCGTTCAAGGTACTTCATCATCGACCCGACGCCGATGTGATCAGTTAACGCCATGCCTACAGTTATTTGAATCTCGATACGGCCTGTGCTTGGCACGCAACTTTGCCAAACTGTTGCTATTTTATTTTACTATTTTATCCGTTCAATCCATTCTATCATTTCAAATAGCCTTCCATTTGGTCTAAAAAAAAATAAAAATCTAAAAATATTCACTGAAAGAAAATATTCATTTTAATATGGCTGCAGTCACTAAAACTGTTATGATATACTGTCGATATTATTTAGTGGGTCCTTCACACTTTTATGAGCATGTCATAATTTTAGCCGTAAGGCGCTGCTGGACAGGGAGCTTGCTGGACATAGGCAGCTTACTTCCAGAGAGAACTCAACACACTTGGGTCAACACACCTATTCGTCATCATCATCATCAATTCAGCAGAAAGTCGTCCACTGTTGGACATAGGCCTCCCCCAAGTGCCGCCACAACGACTGGTCCTATGCGTTTCGTATCCATCGGGCCACCTTACGGGAGACCTACCAACATTGCGTCTTCCAGTGGTTGACACTCCTCTGCCACTTCATTTTGGTGATTTTTCGGGCTATGTTGGTAATCTAGGTTCTCCTGCGGATATCTTCATTCCTAATTCGATCACCCAAGTAAATTTCGAGCATAGCTCTTTCCATTGCCTTTGGCCCTTTTAAGCCCAGCTAGGCGGCTAGCTTAGTCACCGATGTGTGTCTGTATTGTGTCTTTTTAGCTGACTTAAAAAAAAGGAGAAGGTTCTCAATTAGGTTGTATTTTTATTTTTTTTGTTTGTTACCTCAGAACTCCGTCGTTTATGGACTGATTTGCAATTTTTTTGTCGTTTATGGACTGATTTGCAATTTTTTTCTTCCCCTAAAAGGATATGTTTCTAGATTAGTCCTATTTTTTTCGAAATCTAGTTCGGATTATGAAAACTCCTAAAATGTTATAGTCAACCATATGGTAATTTTGGTATTTTTATTGAGAACTCAAGCCTTTACAGTCAAAAAGTAATGTTTGATGAAGTAGAACTGGTAAAGAAGACCAGAAATGGCCAACGGTACTTCACACTCACATAGATATCTATGTGACTTGAATACTTAGTAGAACTTTCCTAAACCGACCGTTTCCTTTTAGATAGGATGAATGCGGGGACTGCACGGCACGCGATTCTTATATTGTGCACTAGAACCAGGCCTTTAAGTGTTTGTACGAAAAGCCGCTAAACCGGTCCAATTAGGTCCGACTAGATATCGGACCCTATCCTTCTGCAGCGGAGTGTGAGCCAGGGAGACGTGATCTCTCCGAAAGTATTCACAGCTACATTGGAAAATTATCGGTCCTCGAGTAGAGGGAGCTAAGCATTAACATCAACAGGTGTATATATACTCCTTTCCAACCTTCTCTTTACTTAGTACCTCAGTACAATGTTTGTAGACCTCGGTAGAACTTCCGAGAAAATATGTACAAAACAAAGGCTATGTTACAATACCCACTCCCGTCAAGATCGGAGATCTACATCTACATTTGAAGTGGTGGACGAATTCCTCTACCTAGGGTAAATGGTCCAGTTAAATAGTTCTAACTTTGACCCTAGGGTGTCCCCCTGAGCTGCTATTTGCAGCCGCGATTCTCACTCAAGCGCGGAGACAAAGCCGTCCTGCCACAGTTCAAAGTCTGACACTTGAAATGGTAGACGATTTCCTCTACCTAGAGTAAATGTTCCAGTTAAATAGGTCTAACTTTGACCTTGGGGTTTCTCCCCGCGCAACTATTAGCAGCAGCGATTCTCACTCAAGCGCGTTGACAAAGCCGTTCTGCCACTGTTTGGATTATACTGATTAAACATAACTCGAAATGATGTTGGGCAGAGCTGTGATTAACCTAACTTAATACACCTAAATTTACTTAAATAAATAATTAGCTACTACTCATATTATGGTTATTTATGAGCAATTCTTCTTCATCTCGTGTCGATCTGACTCAAATTTTGTCTAACCAGTATTTAGCCACCTGGACAGCTCTAACGTTGGTCTCACCTAAGTCGTGGAAGTTGCAGGTAGTTGTGCACGTTGGGCAGGAAAGGATGGACGCATATCGTGTGAAGGAGCTCTATACTAACACTGTATTTGCGATGGGTCAAGGATACCTCATTTGGCCAGATTATCTCTGCAGCGGCCAACCTGAGCCTGCAGTCGGTTCTGAAATTTCCAGATTGGAAGTTCTGCCGGAAAGATTCTTCTTTTCTTTTTCGTTGAGGAGGTCATAAATCCCAAAAAACTTTTCCGACTCTTTAAGCGCGCAAGTGAGAGATGGTGCCCATATAGAGGGTGACGACTACGTTGTTCTGGTTTTGCCTTTCCAATCCATTGGCGGTTTCACGACGAACTTCCGGTGGAGCTTTACCCACCAGTAGATACAGCATCGCAAGTAGGGTTGGTTTTCAGCTTCCGGTTACGATGCGTAATAATATTTCATGTTATTTCATTATTTTAGTTAAAAAAAGCATACACAGATGCGCTAATAATTCGCCGCGAATAAAATTTGCAAGACTGCGGCCTTAAGCATCTCGATACCGATAGTCAATCTGGCAATGATTGAGAATAGGCTCAGAGAACCTCTTGTATAAACAAATATAAATATGCACGAGTTCTAAAGATCTTAGACTCGGACCCAGACCTAGAGTTGCGTTCGTTCACGAAGCTCCCTAGGAAGTCGAACCAATTGTGGGTGAACTGTAAGCCCTCAGAGCTTCAGATCTGGATCTGCAACCCATCCACCACCAGCGGTGACCCGCATGGTGGATGAAGTTTACGTCTTCGTCCGTCACTTCTAGCTCTCACCCCGTTGATCACAGAAACATTATTGAATACTAGCTTCTGCCCACGGCTTCGCTCGCGTGAATGTAGGTTTCTCCATACAAACTTTGGACCCCCACTTCATCCCCTTAGGCAGAGAATTTTGGAAAATCCTTTCATAGTGCTCGCCTACGTCATAAAAGAAATCTTGTGCAAAATTTCACGCTCCTAATCCCAATAGTTTCGGCTGTGCGTTGATATGTCAGTTTCCCCTTTTATTTATGTAGATTTACTAGTGCCTCATAAAAAAACCTACGCAGTATTTCTAAATATCCTATATATATATAACACGGAATTACCCTTCAACCAGAATAAACTTTCATATCATCAATTTTTTTTTGGAGTTTCCAGAATTTAACTCCGCGTTTAGTATACAGGGGATAAATACTTTGATTAAGTGAAGTAGAACTTTTTTATTTATGGCCTGTTGAGGTTTTTTAAAATCAAAAATACTAACTTTTATTTCTCCCCAAAAATCATTCCCGAGTTCTACATTAAAAAATCTGTTGTACGTAATTTCATGCCTTTTAAATTTTAAATACCCAACGTTTTGTCTATACGCTGTCGATCAGTGTGGTAATTCAACTTCGTTACTGTTTATTTACAGGTAGTTTAATTTCATTATAAAGTTTCAAAAATAAACTATTTTTTTCTCAAACCCGTATGGATCATTGTAGAGCGTATTTGGAGTGGGGGCCGAAACGCGGCGTTATTTAATACCAAATACCGCCGTGAACTTGTTGCAACAAAGTTCGGTATTTTGCCTTGAATATACTAGGAACACAGAATTAAACAAGAGACCACCCAATTCTTCCTGACACATTCCATAAACAATCGATTGAAGCAAAGAATAAGTGTCAAAGTCGAGAGTAGTCCAACTAACAAACTGCAATTCACTTGCATGATATCACAGAATAAATGTTTTTATAAACTTGTAAAACTTTGTCTCCCAGCAAATTATAGCAGATCAGACAGTTACCTACAAATTTTCTAATTGGCAACGATTTTTATAATCTGCCATGATTAACACAATCACAGATTGTGATAAAAATCGTTTTTGCAGCCATTCCCAAAACGAAATGGAAGAATATAAAATTTAACAAATAGGAAAATATATTGACAACGTTCAAAAGTGGTGATGTGTGTTTGCAGTAGTACCGTCGAAAGGAGTGAATAGAAACAAAACTCTGATTATGATTTTCTTTTAGATACATTTATATTATTGGTTTCTGTAAAATTTTCAGTTTTAATAACAATTAATGATTAAAAAAGTAATAAATTTGTGTTTCTATTTATCCTTGCGTTCCTATTCTCCCCGTTTGTAGTATTTGTCATAGTTATTTACATTATGTTGTTTGATATAAAATTCGGCAAACCGCTTGATGATAAACTCCATAGGGTCAACACAAATGAAAATCTACAATATAGGCTTTTTGAATGTTGACACACTGGGATAACAGAACTAGCTTAGACATCTATGAACACAACAAAACGGTGGCTAAAGTGTTATTTTATACATGGGTATCGATTAGCCTTGCCTGAGTATTCTCCTCTTTTGATCAACAGAATTCATAGTCTAAAAGTCAAATTAATTTAAGTAAAATTTATACACATAAATAAAACTATTTTAACAGTATTATTTTTTTTTTGAATTTTTATTTAATTAGTAGGCACTAGCATTCTTATAATTAATTGATTAATTGATACCCTTAGACCTTCAGATATTCTTCAAAGTGAAATTGAATAAGTTTAGAATGGTCTTGTAGTGTGTATTTGACGAAATCAAATCTCTCTTACATACTTTATAAATTAACCTTAACTTGGCCAAAATGTATGTCACTGCATTACTTTAACAAATGGTATTATTTCCTTAGTCATAGTGCCACAACAGTGCCACGCCAATACAAAATGCGGCGAAATGGCACCATGCATGCTACAATGTAACACTATCCCACCAGGTTTTCATGAAAACTAAGAGGTCAATTGTTTACGTCTGAAGATAGCTCCCGTATTATTTTCACGGATGTGGAGGCGGGGGAAGTATACGTATCTCTTTCACTCTTGTTAGCGCACGGTTCAGCTAGAGAAGAGCGGTAGTAGGGACTACTGTAGCCGGGAAATCCGGACCACGTGGCAAGTAACTACTCGCATTAGTATGAAAGGCTCCTCTCTGTCACTGAGCAAAACTGACAAGGAAGGAAGGTATTCAACGTCTTCAACAAGAAACAGAACTTCGAATTAAGACTGGTTTTGTATTGGGGTAATCAGGAACGCTTAAACCAAATATCTTTAGCTATATATTAGTTATAAACTCATGGCATAACAAAAGGCGGCAGGTAGTGTTTTACTATTTAGTACTAATATTTAGATCATTGTGGACATTGATATTTTTAAGGTTAGTAAAAGGCAACATTCGCTGATATATTTATTTAATTTTCAATATTTTATGTACATTTTTAATTACATTAATTATATCAATCGCAAACGCTTTATAAATACAAAGTTAGATTATAGTACTTAGCATTATTCATCAGTATAAATCGCTTGTGCATAAGTAAGTTGCAGTGGCCACCATTATTGAATAATTTACCTTGATGTCAGAAGAATGGACAAGCATACACTCTAAATATGGTGGACAAATAAATCCCAATGCCCTATTGGGATTTATTTGTTATTTGTATAAAAGAAACGGTTAATTAGTCTATACCATGAATTTAATTTCTATAAGAACTCCTTACAGGATACCACAAATAATTTTATACTAAAATAGTAATATTTATACAAATTTTAAACCACATATACGTGCTCTTTCTATAACAACTGTGCTATTACTAAAGTGAACAAACTGCTCATGCTGGTGACTTGTGGATGCTTTATCTTGTTTTCTCTTTAGGTTGTTATATATTGCTTATTCGGTCGACATGTACTAGGGGTTATCGTGTCTGAGATGGGAACACTTGGCTGACAATTTCTCTAATTCAAAGTAATATTTTGCCGCCGCAAATAACCATCAGAAGCCGGTTATATTTTCTCTTATTTTAGCTACTTATATAAATGTTTCATCTATCTTTGTCTAATTGTGTGTGCCACGGTTACCACAAGATATTTTAACTCACCCTCAGCGATAAGGAACTCGAAGTCCGGATTGATTTCAGTTGGCTTGATTTGCTGTGCCGCTTTTTTCACGAGGTCCAAAACTTCTTCTACTGCCTCCTCCACCATGAGACTCTTACGGTTCAGCTCTACGCACGCGTTGCTGAAAATAATATGGTATGATAAGTTTAAAATCATATAATGACTATACTGTTTTTTTTATAATTTTGGATTTTTCTTTTAATTCTTTGTTTGCTGTCTTATATCATACATATTACGAAATGCACAAATAGAATTACTTTTAGAGAAATATCAGCTCAGAAAATATTTAAATTAACTACTATATTCCAAATTTAAAGCAAATATATTGATGATTCATATTCCGTATCCAAGGGGCAGCAAGTTTGTTCAATAATTCTCAAACCAAAGTACTAGCACAGCAGAAAGTGGCAGAAAGTGTACCCAACGAATAAATGTTTCTTATTCAAAAAAGTAAAGCGTAATCAAATCATAAATAGTAAGAACCGAGAAGAGTTGAATTCCGTTACGTAATAGGTCAGTATTTTGATATATCCATAATCAACTTTTTTGTATGCATAAAAAGTGTACAAATAATATGGTCCAATTAAATGTACTGCGATCATAAATCTGCTTGCTAAGAGTGCTGATGAGAAAAATATTTTTCAACATAATTACTCGAAATCCCGCTCCTATCCTTATCGCCTTTAGGCACGTAATTAACTGTTTTCCACACTAGTGGGGAAAAATGCGCGAGCTCGCCCCCCGCCATCAAGTAATAGTATAATATTTTATGTCCTTCTCCAAGGTCCATATCTATCTTTACACTAAATATCATTCCACCCTTTGTACAAATTTAGTTAGAACTGAGTTTAGAAGTTTTCCCTATAAAATCGCTAATAAAGTGAAAATGTTTTCAGTTAGTGAGGATTTTTGTCACCAAGAGACTTGCGCTATCTCAAATCTGAATCATGTTTGGATTTTTGATCGGATGACACCCTAGTTATTTTAACTTAAACCTACTCATTAAAAACAAAAAGCTTGGAACACTCTACAGCAAACATACTGATTGGGCCTCATTCAGAGAGCAATATGAGATGGGCATTGACCTAAAAATAAAACTTAAGACATCAGACATGTGACTTCCACCAACCCGCACTGGGCCCGCGTGGTGGATTACGGCCCTTTCCCTCTCCTAGAGAGGAGGGCTGAGTCCCAACAGTGGGAACATTATAAGGCCGACTATGCTATGCTATGCTACATCAGAAAATATTGAAAACCGATATTTTTACAAGTATTTCCTAATTCAATAACTACCTAGTACTATTTTATTTTGTCATCTTTTTTTTTTTTTAACTTCTTATATTGACTACCGTTAAGTGCTGTGCACGCCTATAAGTGACGAATTCACCGCACAATACAAGATTGTCATAACATCTATTGTAAACAATTAGTGAATAAGTCGTTGGTGTGTCAATAAATAAATAAATAAATAAATAAATAAAAATACACCAAATATAAAACCGACATAAATATCAACCAACGAATTTTCATCCATGAGATATTAAAGCATAATTGCGCGATATAGCCAAATCACGGAATAAGCAAAATTGGAAAACCTTGTCTGCTACTTCTTATGAAAATTCATGAAAACGCATGGCAGGGCATAGATTGTAATACTTTTCTTTACGGGTAAACGAAAAGTGATAATGCTGTGACTTGAACTGCTAAGGATAAGGCCGATGCAATTACAGAACAATTATCGAGTGGAACCGTCCTGAATAAGACCGACGATGGTGGGTTAAGCTTGCCTGTGTACATCACTTGTCCTATTTTTTTATTAACTACAAAAGTTGTGTACAATTAATTATTCTATATATATATATATATATATATATATATATAAAAGGAGAAACTGTCTGACTGACATATCAACGCAAAACCGAAACTACTGGCACTAGGAGCGTGAAATGGGTTCCTTTTATGTAGTAGCGAGCACTAAGAAAGGATTTTTCAAAATTCAGCCCCTAAGGGGATGAAACGGGTGTCTAAACTTTGTATGGAGAAACTTATTGTCACGCTGGGGAAACCGCTGGCAGAAGCTAGTATCAGAATATATAAGACGACTAGCTTCTGCCCGCGGCTTCGCTCGCGTGAATGTAGGTTTCTCCATACAAACTTTGTACCCCCGTCTGATCCCCTTAGGGGGTGAATTTTAGAAAATCCTTTCTTACTGCTCGCTTACATCATAAAAAAAAACCTAGTGCAAAATTTCACGCTCCTAGACCAAGTAGTTTTGGCTGTGCGTTGATATGTCACTCAGTCAATTTCTTTTGTATATATATATTTCTTTTTTTTTAGGTGGAACAATCATCTAATGACAAATCCCGCTCTTGGGTGGAACGCGAGATAGTGTCAGACTTTTACTGACTAAAACCCACTCCTGTTCCTTCTTTGCCTTCATCCCGGGGCCCCGGGCTTCGCTTTCACACTACCCGTGGCCCCAGTAGGCTTCGACCCTGCTGGGCCCCTACGATCCTTTTATATATTATTATATAGATTCTGAGTTTAATTTGACTGTGAATACAGCTTTAATCGCTATCAAACGTCAAAGTTATCAAAACTGCCCGGGAGCTTAAGCACAAATTACTTCGACTTAATAGCCAAGAAATTCGAAAAGCTAAGGCTTTACTATTAGGTAATCATTCTGATCAGCGCAATCTTCAGAGTACAAAATTTTCCAAGCTAGTAAATTCTTGCAAATGGGCAAACCGGAGAGCGGAGTATTGTTACGCAGCACCATCTACAGTAAACCAGATTTAGGTCTCACTTAAAGAAAAATATTGCGAACTCTTTATTATGTATTCATTCATCATCATCATCATCATCATTTCAGCCGAAAGACGTCCACTGTTGGATATAGACCTCCCCCAAATGTCACCATAATGACTGGTCCTCTGCGTCTCGCATATTTTTTCATATCAAAACCAAGAATCTGCGCATTTTGTTCATTTAGCTAATTCATTTAGAAAACAAAGATATAAAATAAATAAAATTAAATAATTGAGCACCTTAAAAACATATAAATATTATAAAAGGTTTCAAAAAAAAATTTTATTGGCGGGGGCACTACCGTGCCTGCCCGATCGTAGTCTGTAGAACACACCCGACGTTCGATCCCGACGCTGGCCATAAAGCTACTAGCGAATGCTTCACACTCAAATTTTTCAATGCGTGTCGACACGTACGGTTAGGGCCTAAAAGTGCACTTCCACTCAGCCAATGCTAAATAAAGTATTTAAAATTTATTTGTAGAATAGGGTCAATGATTTATGACTGATGTAACTTGTAGCAAAGAACCTATAGTAGTTTAGTGTGTTAAAAATCTACTTTTGACCCCTAACTGTACATGTGTGCATTGCATTTTACCTCTGCTTTATTTTTTCGAATGGCAACTACATTTTCTACGACATCTAGTGCACGATTACATAGTATTAAAAGCTTTTCTCTTAAAATATTGTTTAGATACGACATTAAAGACTATCGTAATAAACTATTGCATTATTGTGCAATATCATTCATTTATCATAGAAAAAAAACCACTAAACTAAAATGAATATTATATGCATAAAAAAAAAATTGTGGAGGATTGTTAACCTATATTAAATAGATTTAAGAAAACATAGTACCAGGATATATGGTTATGGTAGGTTTATGCATCTTTGAAATTTCTCACGGTACCAAGGACACATAAATTACATGTAGTTATTCGATTCAACTGAAATCATATATGCAAATATGTAGTTTACAACTATAGGTAGGCGCACACTTTAAACATTGTCAAATATATTATTTTCAGATTACAAATGAGAGTTCCAAAATTCACCCAAAAAATCTGATTTAATCTCTATTCTAATGCTATATATATACTCGTAATATACTATAATATGTGCAATCTAAAGCTTTTATTATGGTTTGTTTAAAAAAAAAAACGATTAATTACCGACATCCTGTTTCGACGTTTTCAATAAATTCTTCTACTGACCACGGCGTATCTTCTAGAAAGTAGCAAAAAAATAAAGCTCATCACATGAATATCAAGAACACAAGAGAACTATTTCATTTTAAATACTTGAAAATGCAGCTGAAATACCAGCTTTTATTTTGGATACACAAACATAACAACTACTACAGACAATTGCAAATTGGCTTCTAATTCAGGTAAGTAATTCAGAATTGGACATTATTTCTTCGATTTTTGTATTCTGTGATTAAATTATTATATTAAACTCTCTAACCTAACCTAACTTACTTAACTTACCTGGTAAAGTTATAAGAGTAACGTCTTGCATTCCACTTAGCATATATATTATACGATTAGTATATATATCATGGACCCTAGTGACTAGGACATCAAAGCTCTTGATAGCTGCGTTGGCGCGATCTATGAATTCTCGCCAGTCGTCGCTGGTCCAACCCACAAACCGGAGGCCAGGGAGCAAGAGAGACGACAGTCGAACAACTTGTGGGAGAAAAAGCGGGCGAACCTCGAGTTTCACACGCCGTACTGTGCGAAGGTAGTCCTCCAATAGAAACTGAAAATATTAAGGTCTTCTGTACACATACACAACATGACATCCATTCATAAATATATCAGAAGAAAATAGACTAAAGTTTTGTTTGTTAAAGTTTTACTTAAACATTGACCGTCTAATTACAAAAAATGCTATATTACTGCAGTACTAAAGCATTTTTTTATTTGTATTTATTGTTTTTTTTTGAGTAAAGGGTCTAGGCTTGTTACAGTAAAGGCTCCTTTAGACAGATTTTTAAATAATAATTTATTCATTACTCTTATTACTGCGACTGTCAAATGTTACATGTTGGTTTGTTTATACATAAGTCGTGTCTGTTGTGTTGTTGTTGTGTACGTAATTGTGAGCTACAGTAAAAAGTGGAACAACAAATGAAAAATGTTATTGGCTACAATAGTGATAGTGATGAAATTATATAAAGAGAGCATAAAACATTGAATTAAAATTGACTTATTAAAAGTACTTTATAAAAAAACCACTGTTTTTTTTTTTTCAAAACGTTTCTTGAACCTATACTTATATGCAAAATCTTCGTTACTCAATTCAAACGAATTTCCATGGTAACAATGTCTGTAAGATCACCGAACCGTTTCCAAATTCCGTTTCTTTTCTAGCGATTTTTATATAAAACTAGCTTCTGCCAGCGGCTTCGCCCGCGTCAAAGTAGGTTTCACCATACAAACTTTGGACCCCCGTTTCATCACCTTAGCGGGTGAAGTTTGCAAAATCCTCTCTTAGTGCTCGCTTACGTCATAAAAGGAAACATGATGCAAAATTTCACGCTCCTAGTCCCAGTAGTTTTAGCTGTGCGTTGATATGTCAGTCAGTCAATCAGTTTCTCCTTTTATATATATATAGATAACACACAATAATAATCAAAGCTAACCTTAAATATACATATTAGTATCGAAGTTGGTACCATAGTTAAATAAGGGGTTTCGGCGATCTAACTTTATTACCACAGATAGTTCAGAAACTAATGATAAACTTCATTTTAATAACGTTTTGTTTAGTAATGGTCTTGAACCTAGTAATAATCCCGGAACTACACTACACTTAGATCGCTTTTTGGAATAAGGCGGTTAAAGTGAAAAAAAAAATTTAACTCACTTGTAAAGAATCATTGACGAGTGTAAAGTAATTTTTCTTCGCATACAGAGAGTAGCAAACTATAGGCAAGTCGACGCCCATCTTGACGAGACAGTCGGATTCTCTAATGAGGAGTCGTACAGTGTGGTCGAGGTTCACCACGACGCAGCCACTATCATCTATCCTCAAGAGCGTGTTGTTCAAACTGTCGTCAACATCCCACAACTGTAATGAATAATATTGAAATTATTAGTTCATCTATTTATCTTTATATCCGTAATTCTTCTGAATGTGTGTCTGTCACCTAACTCCTCCTAAACGGCTTGACTGATTTCGATGAAATTTTGTGTGTACATTTGAATGGGTGGGTACCTGAGCGGTTTGAAAATACGTACGAGTAAGTGGCGCTGAAATAGAATACTCAATTTTTTGGCCTTTTAAACCATTTTCTTTGCGAAATATTGATAGATTTACATATGCCATGTACATTCTGAAGAACAATTAACCACATTTTTTTTTTGTGTAAACGTATTTCAAAAGGACAAAGCCAAAGGTTGACTGGAACTACCAGTCAACCTTTGGCTTTGTCCTGTTGGGATTGGTAAATGCCTTAAGGCATTAAGTCCGCCTCTGTACTTTTGTGTGCATAAAAAATAAATAAATAAAAGGACACTTTTGAAACGAGTAGAGAAAACCAGCGAAAAAATATCATGTTGTTAAAATGTTATTTTTTGGCAAAAGTTTTATTCATACGAAAGAATCATTATGTTGATAATGTTGTACGTGAGAATCTATAATATACATATAATATACATAATATATTAGGCGGAGTAGGCTTCAGAAAGTCACTGTTTTATAAAACTTGCTAAAGCTCCGTAGTACTACGCCTCTACGCAGCTACGACGTAGCATTGTCAAGGCTACGCTTACTACGAACTCGTAGCTAATTACACCGACGCTACTGAGTAGTATTTTAATGCGCAACAAACGGAAAACAATTTTATTTACTATAGACACATATAACATTGAATAATGAACATTATTTACATTGTGTGTAATATGAATAAATAACGGAACGGGTAAATAAAATAATAGTGATGATGTTTCTTGGTCAAAATGAATATTCTGTGGATTTATGATAAAAAATAGGGATCTTAATTTGAAATTGTTGTTTTAACCTATTTGAATTTAAGCTACATTTCAAACTGAAACTTATTTCAGGCGAAAACTATAACATTCTATTTTTTTTTTATAGTGAAGTGATACAGCAAATATCAGAGTAATTTTTGAATAGCATTTCCGATATGGCACTAACGCAGCAGAAACTGCTTGTAATGACATTGCTGCATTAGGAGAGGATACGGATAACGAACGCACCGTGCGTTTTCGGTTTAACCGCATTCGGGGTAGAGACTTCGATTTGAAGAATGAACCATGACGAAGACCAGCAAATAAGGTAAATAATTATTAAATTTTACTTTGATTTTTTATAAGAAATATATAAAAATGTATTTAATAAGTTTTAAGAACAAATAAAGAGTATAATAATAATAACAATCCTTTTTTTTACGTCAGCAAAAAAACCTTTCTATTTTGCAATTCTTAAACATTCACTTATATAAAAAAACTTAAATATTAACTAAACTCATCATCATCATCTTCCTGCCCTTGTCCCGTGTTATGTGGGGTCGGCGCAACACGTTTAACGTTCGTTCGTTCGTTTCGTTTTCGTTTATATTAACTTAACTATTTATACTAAAACCTAACTATGCATATAAATATAATACAAAAACACAAAGTACACTCAGACATTGAAATACTCCTCCACAATAATCTTTATTGATATCAATAAAATTATACAAGCATTTTTAAGAAATCCCTAGTTCTTGCGCTAGTGTAAACAGTACATGGACTAAGTGTCTTCCCCTTATAACTAGAATATAATTATGTTATTTATTGCATGGTACAATGGAACATGGTACCTAACTGACGATATCCCAGTACGCGCTATGCTAGTGCATCCAAGGACAACCCCCGGTTGGTAAGAAACTAATGCGATATAGGATAACTAAGATATGGTTTTTTAAGTCTAAAGTGGACTGGTTACCAGGAACTATGTTAAAAATATGGCCCCTGCCTGAACAATGTTATTATTATTCTGTTTCAATTTAATCAAGATTCTTAGATTGTAGTTGTGTTGCTGTTTCTCAAAATAGTACGATATCAGCATATCTGAGATTGTTGAGATATTTTCCGTTTATAAGAACTTCCCTTCTTGTCTATTTTATGGCGTTTATAGAATACAAATCGAATCAAAGAAATGGAAACAATAAAATTAAAAATAAATACTAAAGTAAAACTAAAATTAAAACCAAACTTATAGTCAAAATAATAAATAAAATCAAAATTATGTATAATCAAAAAGTAATTATAATTACTGTTTAATTGTATTAGTAAAATATTTTTTTTTTTAATTAGTTTATTTTCTACATGTTTTGCGGATGGACAGTATGTGCTCACGGTGATGGCGGAAGCCGATACGTACCAAACTAACAATGAATTAGCGGCATGGACTGGCGTTATCATACCCACTTTATGGGTCAATAAAGTGGGTATAATTGCAGCAAATCGGTAAAATTAAATAAAAAACTTGGGTGTATGAATACAGTACGCGTTGAGACTTGCATTTTCTTGTTACGCCGCTGTAGAGAAGATGGGATTTTGTATAGGATTGTTGTGTGCCACGAAAAGTGGATTTTGTCGACTATCATAAGCGCAAAACGTGAGGGACCCTTTGTTGATGCGGCATTTTGGGCGACGGTGGGTTGTATGTGTGTTGAAGGTTTGGAGATTCTTGATTTTTATGCGTATGTTGGTCGTTGTTACTTGGGTATCGCTTCGGGCTGGTGGCCTCTTAACCCTAAAATTCTGACGGGATTTATTGTCATCGCTGAAAGGTGCTCTGGAGCGCACTCCAGAGCACCAGTGCCCAGGAGCAAATCTATAATATAAAAATGAATCGCAAAATGTGTTGGTAAGCGCATAACTCAACAACGCCTGGACCAATTTGGCCAATTCTTTTTTTAAAATGTTCGTTGAAGTTCAAGGATGGTTTTTACGGCGAGAAAAATTCGAATAGAGTAGGGTAAAGTAGGGTAGAGTAGAGTAGAGTAGGCAGTTGACGGGAGCGAAGCCGCGGGCAAAAGCTAGTAATGTATAAATCAAACAATGTCCGTGGTTTAAATGTAAGACAGGAGTGTGGTTTTAGTCAGTAGGAGTCTGACACTGCCCAGACTGGCTCATCTGTGAGGCACCCTGAGCATCCATGAGGATTTCCCAATAATGCCGAAAAATTAAAAAAATGCGCAAAACGTTTTCAAAAGAGTAACCTGAGGTCTTGGATCGCAAAGCAAAGGTGGGATAATTTCCCACCTAAAAGAAAAGATCAAACGCCATAACAATGCCCTAAAACGAACCTTACCCATAGAAATCTGACGGTAACTTCAGCTTCCTCAGATCTGGTCAAGCAATAACAGCAGATGTTTACAATGCAGAAATCTGAATAATGATAGTGTAATTCGCAGCAAAACGGCCCTGACTCATCTATGGATCTTCACCATTATTGCTCCATGATAACGCAAGACCTCACATTGCTCGAGAAACATATTTAACACTACAAGACTTGTAGTTAGAAGCTATCTGCCGTCCTCCTTCCTCGCCTGACCTTGCGCCAACCTACTACCATTTTATCCGCGACTGGACATTTTTTTACATAGAAAAATATATTCCCTGGTAGCAGTAAAAAATGCCTTTACTTAATTGGTAGAATTCAGGTCCTCAGAGTTCTATCGCAAAGTTTTCTTTTTTTTTCCTTTATTATTAAGAACAAATTTCTTAATAATTGATTACAACCTAGCCTAAAAGACTAATAAGTAATTAAATTCTGACATAATATTATACATTATAGGTTTTGTTAATAGCGTCCTTTAGCACTATTATAATAGTCCATAGCACTTTCTTAGAGTCTAATATTGATAAAAACACTTTGTTCATGTGTTATATGCATAGCACAGCATTGATCACTTTATACACTAACTTTAAACACTACACGAACTCAAAAGGTTTATATGTAAAGTTTTATATGATCTTCTAATTAGATGGCGGAGAGACGTATGGACGAGGAGGGTAAATAGTTTGAATAAATAAATAAATTTTATTCTACAAAAATAGTCGTTTTTTTTTGTAGGTATGAAACGGTAATTTCATACTTTTAACCCTAATACTTATTTCCTACTAATAAAGGCTGTCTCTCAGTAATCTCCATCGATATTTCATTGAGTTAGACAATAAAATTGATTTATATAAAATAATCCAATTCTTTTCCGATGTAATTCATTCTAAAGTTCCCTGGAATTAAAAAGTTCGTTGCGGGTTTCGAAATATATTTCAATCTTGTCAACGAACAAGGTTGTAATATTAATTCAGTCATTTTTTTAAATGAACCTTAAAGTGATAATGATGTTTGAATTTTGTTTGGACTGTAATTCAAGATACTGCCTTGGTTGATGCGGGTGTCGATTTGTCAAACCAGTACGAAAGTCAATAAAAGCTGAGATCTCCTTCAATCTCATAATATTATCATGAGTAAGTCTCTTTTTAGGCGCAATTAAATAAAAGGATATGTTGGCCAAATATGCAGCCAAACACGGAAAACAAACCAATATTACTCTTGACTATTCCGAAATATTACCAAAATTTAAAAATGTTTGTTATGATCTGTGGAAGGAATACTTTGACAGAACTTCATTAGAAAAAGGAATTTGGTATAAAACCATACAGTGTCAGCCTGCTCGTATACCTTGGTTTGTAAATATTAATCTAAGTAGAAAACTAGTGGTTACAGCTCACAGACTCAGATCGGGACATTTTCCATGTAACAAATTCGCTTTCTTGATGAAAAAGGTAACCTCTCCCAACTGTGAGGTGTGTGGAGTTTTAGAAGATATGCATCACTTGTTAATGGAATGTGTTCAGTATGAGGCTGATAGAAGTGAGTTGCTCAGGGTTTTGAAGTTGAACAAGAACAATATAGGTACGTTCCATCCAACATTAAGTAAACCGACTTCCGATGATGCAAGAAAGTTGTTCGAATTCATGGCCCTGATCCATTGATCTCGTTTGTTAGGTGATAATTGTCTTAGGGTACGATGGGACTGACATACGCTGTGCGTTATAAAAGTCCCTAAACATTTAAAGAAAAAAATAAAAAAAATAAAAGGATAATGGCTACTATACATAAATAGAAAATGAAAAAATACACTAAGCTATTTTTTAAAAGAAATGTAAAATTATTAAAAAATTACAAACATTGGATAGTCTTTATATATTTGCACGCACCATTATCTTCCTATTAGTTTTTTAAACATCCCTTCTTTTTGATGCTACCCCTGCCCCGGTACGGATATAAATAGTGCGGATCCACTACAATTGATATAATTTTGCGTCCGCAATGCTCCTGAACATTTATGACGACCTAATACTTCGGGACGACTTCGTATAATTTGTACCGACGATCATTCCCGATTTTCGTCCACACTCAGATGGACTTTCGCCCCTTTTACGAACAACACTTCTAATAAAAAAATAAAATTAGTCCTAGACAAGAAGTCTAAACATAAGAAAATATGTCTATAACTATTTTAAAATAATTGACACTTGGCCTTGACCCTCATAGGTACACTTATCAGGCGAAAGCCTTTCGAGTACGGTACTTAGTTCGTTTTAATGACATCATTATTTGAAACTGCATATCGTGTTTCTGTCATAATGATCGGTTCGAAAAGGCAGAAGGCATGCTTGTTGCTAGGTATCCTAAAGACATTTAGGATATAGAAAA
This sequence comes from Mythimna pallens, assembly GCA_961205895.1. Lineage (NCBI taxonomy): Eukaryota > Metazoa > Arthropoda > Insecta > Lepidoptera > Noctuidae > Mythimna > Mythimna pallens. The sequence continues at coordinate 8,863,493 of OY540824.1, forward strand.
TACAATTGTTAGGACAAATGTAAACCTAATAATGCTTACTCGTTCAGAGTTATGTTTTCCTAGTTTGTCGCCTCGTAGTGGTCAACCTGTTGGATTCTGCGTTTCATTGAAGTAAGTAACCTCTGTGACAGGATTTCATTGAAGTAGTTAGTTCAATGAGATCCTGTCACAGTGGTTAGTTGTTAACAACAAAGTAATCAAACTATGTATTTCAATATTTTTGTTAGTTTCAATAATATACAGTAATGTAATAAATACTGTTCCGAAATCAGTTCTAATTTTTCAAATTGTTTATTTTATCTCTTGAGACTAAAATTTTATTTTTCGTTGTAAAACATTTATGTAATGGCCATACTACGGCGTAATAAACGGAAGAGCTAAACTCAAACTTTGTTTCGTGTTTTTCAGATAACAGAACTCTTGCATATAATCGACTAAAGTCTATTTTTTAATCCCAGTTATTTATTTGACAAGTTCAAATGTCAAACTCCAGAAATATGTTGCCAGCTTGTTGATAAAAGTGATGTCTCCAAATTCTATTTTTTATAACGGTTCTTTTAATAATTATATTTAAGGAAAGTAGGACCTAGATACGATAGTCTTTGTTTATAGTAGTAGAGTCTAATATGAATTGAAAATTAAAATAATTAAAAATATCACCATATTTTTTTACACTCGGCCTTTTACTTAGGCTAAGAACTCACGAAGAAAGCACGTTTCAAGACGCGTTTTACGGCCGCAGTGTGCGCGGTTGTTTGCGGCTCCCGCTGCAGCCTTGGCGGGTACCGCCCGCACGGTCTGCGGTCGGTTAGCGCCCGCATTGCTCGACGTCCGCAAGCCCGCGTCTAACGTAACTGGTAGTCTTGGGGTCTCGGCGGCTGAGGCGTAAGAATGTTCGTTCCCTCGTGCGTATGGCCTCTTCTTGCGCTAGCATTACTTGACTCCTTGCTCCGGACCATAGCCTGAACCAGGGCCCAGCGCGAGAGGTCGCTGCCGCCGATTGCCTCAACGAGGACACGGTGGTGCTCCACCCAAGCGGGGCACACCTCCAACGTATGCTCCACCGTTTCCTCAGGGCGGTCTACACAGTGATGACACCCGGGCGTTTCTTCCACCTGAAGCCAATACAGGAACCTCCCGAACTTACCATGTCCGGTGAGTACCTGTGTCATGCGTAAGGTGAGGACGCCGTGACGCCTCTCCAGCCACTCCTCAAAGAGGGTACTTACCGCCATGATTATGGCATGCCCATTGGTTGTCAAGCTGTGAATTCAAATGTCTGCATTGCAAGAAACTGGCACTCTATTCGTTTTTATCACTACAATTTGAAAATAGTACAAGGTAAGGAAGAGGAAAAACATATTTTATAATTATCTATTATAAGTTTTCAAACCGAAGTCATTATTAATAGTACTTATTAAAGTTTTATCTCTCTATATTTTCGAGACAAAGTACTTTTCAACAACCAATCTCGCTCTTGGGCGTAGCGGGAGATAGTGTCAGACTTTTTATGACTAAAAACCCACCCCTGTTCCTTCTTTGCCTTCATCCCGGGGCCCCGGGTTTCGCTTTCACACTACCCGTGGCCCCAGTTGTTTCAGCTTCGACCCTTTGGGCCCCTACGATTTGCTGACATCTCCCAGAGGCGCGCATGGAACAGTACGCGCCGTCAACGACTTGGGCTCGGTCCGGACGGTTACTGGACGGTTGGACGGCGAGCCACCCATTACTCGCCGTCTGTAAGCCCGCGCCTACGGTGGCCGGAAATCGGGATCGGAATCCCGGCGGCGGTTGGGGTGTGAGGACCGTTGCCTCACGCGATCGGCCGCCTCCTTTGCTAGCATTACTGCTTCGCAGAAGGAGGCGACCGCCTGCCACTCCTCCTCGCGCCGGACCTTGGTACAGGCCATGATTCGGAGCGAGGAGGAGTGGCAGGCAGTCGCCCCTACGAGGACACGGCGTTGCTCTGCTCAGGCGGGGCAGACCTCTACCGTATGCTCCACCGTGTCCTCCGGGCGGTCCACTCAATGTTGGCACTCAGGCGTTTCTTCTGCACGAATCCGGTGCAGAAACCTCCCGAACTTACCATGTCCGGTGAGGACCTGCGTTATGCGGAAGGACGGAACGCCATGTTGTCTTTCCAGCCTCTCCTCAAAGAGGGGACGTACCGCCATAATTGTGGCGGTCCCAGAGACAAAGTACTTGTACTTTGTTTGAAACTCTTTTTTTCTCTAATTTAATAGCCTTTTTTTTCGACAAATATTATCTATTGTATCGTTTTCTGTTGTGTCCTTATGCACTTTGGAAATGAAAAGTGGTACCTGCCTGTCTGCGGCCCTAAAATTACAATCCACATCTTTGATATTCCCATTTTATCCAGATAACGATAGTTCACTTTAGGCTTTCGACGTTGCACCGTTTTCCACTCACTATCGACACTACCTCTTACCGCCTCCACTAAAGATTTATTTACAATTTGGTTATTGTTTATTACGTTGTTATTAATCACGGGCGTAACATTCGTAGTATAAGTGAACAACTTATCGGCAGACGCTATACTCTTTGAGGTGTTATCTCGAGTCGCGGGCCCAGGATGTGTCACCGCTGCTCGCTGCGACGCCGCTTTGCTCTCACCGGACAAAATATGTTCCTTAGCTTGTGGATAATTTTGTGACGAGTGCGCGAAGGTGTCCTTCGGTGAGGACTACATGGAAACAATATGCGAATGTGTAAGTCCCATAGGTCCAATGTGACAAGCACCTCGTTTCGTGTTTATCCTCATCTCACGATACCGACCCGGAGTTTATCGATTCGAAGTCGCAATCACCGTTTCTATTGTCAATTTAACTTCATCCAGCTGATCCGTTGACACATATTTGGCTTTTATTTCCTTCTAATCTACTTGTAGGATGACTATGCCCTTCAACAGTTTCGTAACATCCAGATGGTCAAAGGTCACAGGCGGAACCCAATATCGTTTCTGAATTCGTTCACTTGAATATGGATATAATATTCTGAAAGTCCCCATTTTGTTTTCCTTGCCGTTTAGTTATTAATTTTTTATAAATTAAATTTTACATTTACCATTTGTCAGCGATTCGAAAAGTGACGATTTAGAAAGTTTCATTTCCTCGCTTTCGAACGACGACACACATATTCGGGTCAAACTGTCTTCATCCGTAATGGATATCTTGTTTTGCATATATGCTAATAGCTCGTCTATTACAATATTGCACAAAAAGCACTTCACAATTGAAGTCATTTTTACGACAGCAAATCTTTGATTACGCGCCCGTTACATTAAACACGCACACCTTTCGCCGCTAGATGCGCGCGCGCGACTGTTAAATAGATGGGTTCAATAAAGGTATAATAATAAAGACAGAAGATGTGACGGTCGTCGCCTACCGCAACTAACCTCTAGCGTCTGTTGACGACCGTAGTGACCCTACCCCTAAAATTACCATGCATAAATCGACATTATGTTGTACCAATAAACACATTACGTTGTAACTAAAATACAATATTTTTAATTACCTATTAATTTATTTTCATTAATTGAAAATATTGTATTTTAGTTAAATTATATTATTTTTATCTATTTAGTTATAACTAACTGACTCAATAGACGTTGTCCTGTATTAGATACGAACTGTCACATGCGTAATTATTGTCTTAGTTTTCTGAAATTTTCAAATTTTCTGTGTATATACAACTTGCAATATAAAAAACAGCGCTTGAATCACACGAATTAGTCACAGTTATAATTTTTTGTCGGAAGAAAGAAAATTCGTTTATTGGAAAAATCTTAAAAAATATTCATAGTAAAATTATAAAGCTACTCAGCTATCAGTTTCCGTAATAGCATAATGTACACAAATCTATTCAAGAGATGGGTTACCTCTTACAACACACACACTTTAAAATTGTACAACGTATGATGAAATAGAACACATCTCCTTTGCATCTATGTCATCCTAGTACAAACGGCTGGGGAGAAAAACTGCCCGGGCCGAACCAAGTAAAACTTGGCCCAAGCGGCTAGTGCCAGCCAAAATAATGGATAAAAATCTGTTTAGAAAATTAAGATTTAAGACATTGGAACATATTATTGACTAAGGGGTTAAAGTATGGAATTCCCGTTTTATTGTACTTCGAATTGACATAGAACCTTCATGGTTTGAGATTTTTGAGTAAAACTATTTTCACATAGTACATTAGAGAAGTTCTTCTTTTAAAAAATGTGCAACATTCGATTATCGACTTTCAGTTGTTTTTTTTATTCAGCTTAGACATGAAAGATGAATACTTCGAAAATTCGAGTGATTTTTGAATACGAGTTCCGACGCGGAACTAACGTGGCAGAAACAGCTCGCAATATCAATGTTGCGATAGGAGAGGGGACTGCTAATGAACGCACCGTGCGATTTTGGTTTAAACGCTTTCGTGATGTAAACTTTGATTTGAAGAACGAACCACGTGGAAGACCGCCAACACAGGTGGATAACAATGAATTAAAAGAAATGTTGGAATCTGATCCGAGCCAAACTAACCAGGAATTAGCGGCATGGTTAAAGATTACCTTACCAACAATATTGACTCATTTGACTCATTTGAGTCAAATCAATAAAAAAAAAAAAAATGAAATATAGGTATCTCATGATTTGACTGATCTGCAGAAAGAAACGCGTGTTGAAACTTGTGTTGCCGTGTTGAATCGATACAGAAATGAAAGAATATTGGATTGAATTGTGACATGTGATGAAAAGTGGATTATTTACGGTAACCGTAAGCGATAAATGCAATGGCTGACCCCAGGTCAAACGCCGCAACAGTGTCCTAAAGCAAAGCTTACCAATAAAAAGTTAATGGTAACTGTTTGGTTCAGCATGGTGTTATTCACTATCTAATAGCTTTCTCCAATCTGGCCAAGCAAGAACGGCAGACGTCTAATGTGCCGAACTCCGAACAATGTCAGAAAAACTAGCAGTGAAACAGCCCCGACTCATGAATCGATCTTCACCATTATTGCTCCATGATAACGCGAGACCTTATACAGCACGAGAAACCGTTTTAACTCTACAGGAACTGCAATTAGAAACCATTAGTCACCCTCCGTATTCGCTAGACCTTGCTCGAACGGACTATCATTTTCTACGTGATAAAAAGTTTTCTTCTCAGGAGGCAGTACAAAATGCTTTCCCACAGTTTGTCAAATCTAGATTACCAGAGTTCTATCGCAAAAGTATAAATGATCTTCCTATTAGATGCCAGCAATGTATAGATAATAATGGTAATTATTTTGATTAAATAAATGTGTTAAGTTAAACAAAAAAACGAATTTTAATTTTTCAGTAATAATCGGCAATTTAATACTGTAACCCCTAATGTCATAGTTAAAATTATAAAGACTTTTTATTGATTGATAATGTCAGAATGTGTGTTACCTACAAAATTTGCTTAAATGCTGCCACAAAATGTGAAAAACTATTTCTGATATGCAAAGCTAATTAATTTATCGAAGAATATAATATATTATTCAAATGCAGATCGCATTCCGCTGCTTTGTTAAATGATCACAATATTAATTGATTTCAATCGTTAGTCAGTGAAAGAACTGTGAAGCCGATACATGGGTAATGTTAGTCTACTTTCAAAAGACCTCGCTGTACTAGCATATTAGAAACCAAAGGAAGTGTAAAAATGTACTTTGTCTACACAACGCAGAACAGAGAGGTGGAAAAACAACCCTTATTTTGACATTCAAAAACGAATCAATAAACTGTGTTTGTCTCTCACTAACTATAACCGACCATTCATACAAGTGAGCAGGACAAAATCTACCCCAGAGCATCCCCAGAGTCAGTAGATGAAACATCACACATGAATGTTGCTAGTGTGCGTGTCTCTCGTAATACTCTCAGTTTCAAGGAAAGATTTAAACAAGCAACATCTAGATAACTACATTTTGTTTTTAGGGTTCCGTACCTCAAAAGCTAAAAATGAAACCCTTATAGGATCACTTTGTTGTCCGTTTGTCGGTCTGTCTATCTGTATGTCTGTCTGTCAAAAGAGATAAACGGTTATCTCAATAAAGTGTGAAGGTATTGAGTTGAAATTAAAACCATATACTCAAGTCTGCGGTCTCTTGAAGCTGTGAAAAAATCAAAATTCTAAGTTTGCGAAAAAAAAGATAGTAAATTTGATGCTATGTCACAAAAAATTTTTTTTTTCTTGCGATTATTAAAAACGAGACTCCATTCGGGAATTAAAGTATTAACATGGGTAAGTTTGTACGAAACCCGTAGTGCGGGAGTCCGACTCGCACTTGCCTAATATTTTAAACTATTCAGAATTTTTAACGCAAGTTAAAACACACGTTTATAAAGTAAAAAAAACAGTCTTCTGTTGAAGCAAATTGAAATAATAAAATCAAAATTACGACGATTCGATAAGAAGATAAGACAAGAATTGCCAAGTATTGGTTTCGTTTTAATAAATGGAGGTCTCACAGTTTTTTTTTTTAAGCTTCGATTCATTCTACAACACCCAAAAGGTTTTTTTCATACAGTTTTAACCAATTACAGATAGAGTGATTTATTTATTTATTAAAACTTTATGCACGAGTACAAAACACTGTACAAAGACGGACTTAATGCCTTAGACATTTTCTACCAGTCCTTAGTGTAGTGCAGAAACATGGTAGGTGCAACTTAATGGTAAACAAAAAGAAAAGAAACATAATATTCTTAGAATCATACATACAAATCAACAATGTTATTATGAGAAACGAAACCAACAAATCAACGCGGTGATGACACTTGCTCGTTGCAGTCGAAAACAAATTTCTAGGTTTTTTTTTTAAATAATGATAAACACAGAATTTAAGTTTCATTATCAACACGTGGTTTAGCGCACACTCAGTTCACTTTCTGCTTTTTTTAATGGCCGCATATCTACCTGTCTTAGTTTCTTAAATACCTAATACTTACACATGCCAAAAGGCTTGTCTTTTTATAAGAATTAATATTGTTTCTCAATAACACTGACTACTTAGCGTTATCAGCACTTACGTGTGGTACTAACACTTTTATGTACGTAACAATGAAGCTAAACTTTTGGTCAAGTTATGCCAAACTTAAAACCTGAAAATATTATTATTATAAACAGTCAATAGTGTAAAACCATGTACACTCAGCTGCAGCTTGATAGAAAATAAATCATCACAACTTGACTTCGTTTATGGCTAGATGGATGATGTTTTTGACCTTATTAAGGGCTAGATAATGATTTAGACCTAAATAAGATAGTAAGAATATTTGGTAAATACAATCACCTGAGAGGCAGACACGCTCAAATAACAACGTTGTCGACACAGAGAAATTGTGTGCAACATACCTACATAATGCATCTGTGTCTGCATATGACTCTCATACATCCTGACGTGTATGAATCCCTGGTGCATTTGGTTATTTATAGACTATCGACTATAGAATGTATTAATATTATCTAATTATAGATAGGTAGTGTGATTAGTTTGCAAGCGATCACTTATCGTCGTTCAATTATATACGTCGTGAAGGTAAGTTATAGACAATTTATTAAGAATGGAATAAAATTATAATTTTCCTGCGAAAAAGTATTGTTTATAAATGGCAATTTTATTTTCGATGCACGTTTTTCTATTCAGACCAGTTTTTGGAAAATAATGCGACCGCGCATTAACATTAGACACTGTTACCACAAAACACATAGGTACAGAAGTCAGTCTACATACCACGTGTATTTATATCAATATGGACCAACAAAAAGAACCTTATTCTAATAGTTCAGTGGACGTTTGTTTAAATTCAACATTAAACAATGAATTGACGTTTTTTTTAGGCTACCAGTTGTTTCAGAGAGGTAAGTAGATATTTGCTTGTATTTGAATGGTTTGTTTTAACGTAACACAAAACAGGCCCCGCGCCGAGAAAGACAAGATGATTTTGTAGCCATGTAATATTTTTACAATTCAGATTAGGTAGGCATTTATCACCACAATCGGACATATATCGGCGCCACGCGCTGACCCTAGCGCGATCGCAGAGCGTAGGTATGAAAAGTGAAGTACATACGTAAGATTGACTTCTGTACCTATTTGTTTTGTGCTTTTACACTTACTTGTAAAACAACGATTGCTTAAGTACCTACCTAGCTCGTTGCTATCACTTTATTCTTCATCCCTCTTTATAATAATGATATAGATAATCAGGTAAGTACCTACTGATCTCACAGCGACAATTTATTCGCAGATAGAAAGTTTAAAGTATTGCTGAGCATCATCACTGGACCGGAAAAGTTCATGGTTCCTATGACACGGGGCACGAGGCGGAACAAAGTGGCAAAGCTTGTACCTAATATAACATCACACCTATAAACCTTTTCCGGAGTGAGGAGGAGTGGCAGGCGGTCGCCTCCTTCTGCGAAGCAGTAATGCTAGCAAAGGAGGCGGCCGATCGCGTGAGGCAACAGCAACGGTCCTCACGCCCCAACCGCCGCCGGGATTCCGATCCCGATTTCCGGCCACCGTAGGCGCAGGCTTGCGGACGGCGAGCAATGGGTGGCTCGCCGTCCGACCGTCCGGTGACTGTCCGGACCGAGCCCAAGTCGTCGACGGCGCGTATTGTTCCACGCGCGCCTCAGGGTGATGTCAGCAAATCGTAGGGGCCCAGCAGGGTTGAAGCCTACTGGGGCCACGGGTAGTGTGAAAGCGAAGCCCGGAGCCCCCGGATGAAGGCAAAGAGGGAACAGGGGTGGGTTTTTAGTCAGTAAAAGTCTGACACTATCTCTCGCTCCACCCAAGAGCGGGATTTGTCATTGGATGATTTTCCCATATTAAAAAAAAAAAAAAAACCTATAAACCTTTCGAAGTTAAAGTTCCTTTAGAGACACAATAGAAAGACAATGAGAGAGCGAATGCGGTTCGCTTCGGGTTTAATGAATTAAATTAATTCCTAAACATGCCCTGTATTCTAATCTCCTCGCTAAGCAGTTAAATAAATGTCAATTTCAATGATCGTATTAGAAATCCTTTAAATGAATTGTCTTCTGCCAAAATTTATAGTATCGTGTACGATATGCAATTATGTACTTGAAATACTTATGCGACTCAGATATGAACAAAGTAGAAGAGTTATGTAATAAAATCATGAAGGACTCACATTCTGGTTCATCCACACAGCTTTCATGGTCTCCTCGTAGTTGTGAATGAGCGAGCGGGTGTTGGAGTACTTCCTCATCATGTCGGCTGATGCAGGCAAGGCCCGCAGCACCGGGTGGGCGCACACACTCTCCACCGTCTCCGTCATGTTGTGCATCAGGCAACGGGACCATTTTATACGACCTGTAAAACGTAAAAATCAAAAGTTTTTCATCTAGCTTAAAGATGTTTATTACCAGGAAATCATCGTCCTCATTTATGTAGGACTACTTCTAGTCCAACCGAATCAGTACAGCGAAATTCCACACTGTTTAATTATAAGCGATTGCCGATCTAAGCTTCAAAACTCCATAACTTGATAACACGATACTCATATGTAAGACATACTAGATTCCATGCTTTGGCTAATAAAGCTTTACGAAAGGTTTCCCTATGTTTTACTATTTTTAGGGTTCCGTACCTCAAAAAGAAAGAATGTAACCCTTATAGTCACTTTGTTGTCCGTCCGTCTGTCTGTCAAAACCCTTTATCTCGAGAACGCGTGGATGTATCGAGTTGAAATTAAAACCAAAGGTCCCTTGAAGCTGTGAAACAATCAAATTTCTAAGTTAATTAATAAAAAAGAGACGGTCATTTATGTCGCAAACAACGTATATTTCGTTAATCTCCAAGGAATCAAATTTCAGGTCAACGTGCAACCCTACTTCCCGTTGCACGTTGACCTGAAATTTGGCATAAAGCAAGGTCTTATAGCACAGGTATAGGAATAAATCTGAAAACAGTAAATTTGTGGTTGCCTACGTCACAAAAAATGACTGTTTTGCAATTCGGAAAAATCTTCGAGACTCCATTTGGAAATTGTAGTTTGTACGGAATCCTCAGTGCACGAGCCCGACTTGAAGTGCAAGTTTTTTGTTTTATAATAATAAAATTATAATAATCTACAACTTTTACACAACGCCATCTAGTCCCAAAATAAGCAGAGCTATGAGCACTAGGCAATATATATAAAAATACTTCTAACATATTTCTAAATACATACATCATACATATTACAGATAAATTACTAATTCATCATACTTATAAGATAATACATATTGTATTATCTTATTTTGTTATGATCAGTTTTCTGAATTTCCTCCCAATATGGAAACTAAAGATGTATTTACGTCAAAAGAAAAACTCGTACAAGACTTCGTAAATTACGAAACCTCTTTAAATATCATACTATTTATGTTTGTTCCTCGAACTACTAGTTATAGCTCAAGTTCAATGCTAATAGTTCAACAGCCTATTGATTTTCCGATCAATGTCTGCACCTACGATGGACACTACCGCCCTGGTACCTACTACGAAAATCGTGACGTCAGACAAACTCAACTCACCCCCAGTATTCGAATGACGTCACCAGCTACGATAATTATCAAACGAGAGTGGACGGAACTTATTACAACATGCCATCTCTTTCTATACTGGGTAAACTTTTCACTGAGGAAAGTACCCTACAGCCTGCAGTATGCTGAATACAAAAAATGAACAGATAATCGTCATGTTGACAAATCTAGTTCATGAATAAACTTGAAAAAAAAAATACGCATTGAAATATATATTTTTCATGAGCGATTATAGTAATAATGTAAATACTTTAAACTTCATGTATGTTTAAAATGTTTACATTATTACATAATAGCTCATGAAAAATATATATTTCAATACATATTTCATGCTTACACAATAGGTAATAAGAAATTTGAACAAAATATGTCTATGTTCCCACACACCGACACCGATATTCTGATGTTTTGGGGAACAAGAAGAATAAGACTACTCTCCTTTTCTTTGATGATTGACGTGTAATGACACCATTTATACTGAACTTAGGAGTCTTTATTTCCTGATAGCTACAACTAAGAAGTCTTCTAGTCAAGAGTGAATAGGTTACTTCTGGGCAAGCATGGTCCATCAAAGACTACATCACCGCTTAACACCAGGCGAGATGTAGTGAAACGCTAGCTACATAATAATAATAAAAAAACTCTCTTAAACCACTAAGATTTTAGTTTTGTTCTTCTATTAATAATTCTTTTTTTCCGTTTTTTCCTTTTGAGGTACGGAACCCTTATAGGATCACTTTGTTGTCCATCCGTCAGTCTGTCTGTCAAGACCCTTTATCTCGGGAACGCGTGGAGGTATCGAGTTAAAATTAAAACCATATACTCAAATCAGCGGATTCTTGAAGCAGTATAAAAAACAAACTTGTAAGTTGACGAAAAAAAAAGAAACTTCGGTTTATGTGGCAAAAAACGTACATTTCGAAATCAAAATTCATAGAGTATTTCCCGTTGACCCAGAATCCTGAAATTTGGCATAAAGCAAAGTTATATAGCACAAGTATATGAATAAACCTGAAAACTGTAAATTTGTTGTTACGTCACGATATATATTTTTTTCAATTCGGAAAAACCTTCGGAGACTCCATTCCGGAATTGAACTATTTACATAGGTAACTTTGTACGGAACCCTCAGGGCGCGAGTCCGACTCGCACTTGGCCAGTTTTTTCTGAATAATATTAATAGTGTTTCACTACCGCATTAAACTCTTCGTTCTATTTATCATGGCACTTAATTCCAATACACCCGTAAAATCTGCGTTCCTGATACATAAAAATGAATTAGTAAAAAAAAAAAATTATACTTCATTATTTATTTTTATTTTTGCGATGTTTTTTATATGTTCTAAACCACAGTTACCTTAATTTCATTAGTAATTTATCATTGTACACATCAATCATTTATTGATCTGAATCTGAATGTGAGAACACTGTAGATTTCGGGGATTCATAGACCACTATTTTTATGGTGCTTTTGGGTACAAAGATGACCGGTCTGCATTACCCTCTCCTAACTATTAATGTTGTAATCTGGAAATGTTGTAGAAACATTTTTTTTAAAGAGTAAACATGGAGTTTCTTGTCGGTTCGTCTCCATAGGAAACGACCTATTGGAACCGTGCGCTGGCTTCTGACGTTTTATAAGTGCCCATTTATGTGAAATAAAATAATTTTGATTGTAAACCTGCAACTGGGGAGTAGTTGCGGGGCAGCGGTGGATCTTCTCGTTGCCTCTTGAACATTTTGGTTATTTTGTCCACCTCCTTCTCGCAGTATCTTAGGACTCTGTCGTATTTCTCACTCAGTTTCGTTATCATTATCTTTTGGCTGACCTGAAAATATAAAATGTGGAGAACCTCAAGTGACGTAAATATAAAAACTTTGTTGACAGACGAAAATACCTGTATAAAGACTTTCGAGCACAATTATATAAAGACTGAGTGCTGCGAATTGTTTTTAACCGACTTCAAAAAAAAAGAGGAGGATATCAATTCGGTTGTATTATTTTTTGGCTTAATTTGTTTTAATGTTTGTTACCTCAGAACACAATCTTTTTTGTGATTCAAAGGTTGTCTTTAACCATGGATAGAAGATAAGCGATGCCATAAAGCGTGGCAATGCCTCTATCATCCTTAGATCACATTATTGGTCGACAGCGATGCATATATGTTCTTCAACACCATTTTTTAGATTGTTTTAGCTAGTTTAATAAGTTAAACAATTTTTAATGAATATATATAGAATCCCAAGTCAATACTTTCAATTAATGAAACGCCATCGTACGGAGACCACTCTTGTTGCAGCACCATATCTTAACTAGAAACTGTGTTGTACTACTAGAACTGGCCAAGTTTCAAGTCTCTGGTAAACTCTTTCACTAGCGACCTGCCCCACTAGCCAAGTTACGATCGTTTCGTTTGCATCGAACGCCTTGAGTAGGCCACGCCTCCGAATCCTTTGGTCAGAACAATCTTTTGGTCACGTGACTGAGCGTTGAGATGACGTCAGAACAAAGGAATCGGAGGCGTGGCCTATTCGAGGCGTTCGACGCAAACGAAACGATCATAACTTGGCTAGGTGGGCTGATCGTTTATGTGAATGATCGATAAAATTAAAGAATTAAATAGAAACTCACCTTTTCAAATCTAGTCAAGAACTTTATCCCTTGAGGTGTCTCCCACACTGTAGAAAAATTCTCCTCTATAGTGTTTCCTATTGACTCTCTCAGAGCATTCGTCTTATCTTCGAAAATGTTGTAGTCCTTATCAAACTCATTATTTCTGTAATCCAAGTAGTCATATTGACATGTCGTCACCGCTTTCTTAGCTTCTTCAAACGTATGCATAGCTTCCTCGAGATCTTAAATAAATCATAGAAATTTATTAGCTTTTTTTTATTCAGAATATAATTATATTCAGTTTTAAATAAACCTTACGTGTTTGTTTATTTAAACTTAATTTAATGTACAGTTAAGTAGTGGATCATAGACGGACTTTAATATAACAAAGCATTTTCTACCGATCAAATTTTGGTTTAAAAAATACTACACTGATCTCAGTGTTCTCTTTTTCTAGCTGTTCACAATATAATTAATCATTTAAAAAATCTTAAAACTATTTTAAGACGAATATTTATATATCTGGCCTAATAAAAACATACAGCCTTATTCATAATAATATAAGTCTCAACTAAATTAAATTCACGAATCAAAAAATTCTCTTTAGAAAATTTTACTATAGAATCTTGAATAAGACCCAATATTACGTCTAATTAAATCTTATAATTGTTTTTTTTTTTAATTATTACGTTATTTAATTAATTTTTAATTTTAAGTGTCATAGTTTGTCCACGAAGCCACTCATTATGTTGAAACACCGGACAATACCGGACGTAAACAAGCAGGATTCAGTTCACTCAAGTCTGTTCAGAACCCTTATTTTCTCGGAATAAGGTTTAATACAGTAGTTCAACAACCCTCTTTAAGCTTTGGTTCCCTAGTATAGGTGCCGATGGTGACCGATGCGGATGTTCGTTTCGTCCGGTTTTGTACAAGATAATTTTGTATTGTGGACGTTTTTATTATGAAATTTTCAATTGAAGTAATGTTATTTTCTACTAAAATAGGATTTTTCGTACTAGAATAAGATTTATTTAGTCTGCCCGTATGAAAAGTGTTTTATTATCCCGAGGGAACCCACAACCGGTTATCCTATGTCACGCACGGTTTATCAGTGTGAAAAGTTTAGCCATTGAGGTATGATTGATGGACGATCTTACTAACATCCTGACGTCAAACGTCGTCACAAAAGATATTATAACAGGATTTGTTAATTAATTTACCTAGTTATTTAATTTAGTACCTCGTAAAAATGGCCAAAATGGAGTACTGTAAGGTTTATTACATCTCGGAAACCCGAGTCCACTAAACCATTTTGAATTCTGTTTTCAATTGTAAGAAGTAAAATGTGTGTGTTCCACTTAATTTTACTTTTTTTTCTGTCATTTCAGTATTTTACTAAAATTATATTTATTTTCTCGGCACCATTTATTTGACGACTTTAACAGTTTAATAAATAAAGTCCTAAAACAAGAAAAATAAAAACATAAACTATATTATATACAATAAAAACAATAACCCGGGTCACGCGAAGTGTCAACTAAACGTTTGGATAATTTTTTAAAAATCGTATGAGCATTGAGTGCTCATACCATGGCCACCCATGGCCCAAGAGTTTCAACCCCAAACGGCTCAAAAATATAACTGCCGACGAGGTTGTTATATTTTCTCAGCAGCCGCAGCGGCAGCTCCGGTACAACAACGGTACTTCATTACTTTTACAATTTTAAAGTTATCTCCCATCGACATTGTTAATGACGAATTTTATTTAAACCATTTAAAAAAATCTATAATCATTCATTCATTTACAATTACCCAACTAAGAAAATAATAAAAACTCACTTCACTTTCTCCAATATAAAAAATCCTACAAAAGTTCCGCTTTAGGAGTACCAAACAGGCATTTTCCAGCCCCGTTGTTCGAGGCCGGTGACAGTTGGGGTGGGACGGATGTGTGAGTGAATAACGATAGGTTTAGAGCTTCCATATAAATTATGTGTAGGCCTTATTGCTGTGTTCATAAGGTTTATAATCGTGGTTAGATGCTAACAAGCATTTTTTATTTCATGTGGCTATATCTTTATAGGTTATGTTTTCCTAGTACCGTTGGGGTTTATTTGAAACTATTTGGTGGACTGTCAGCCCCAACTGTAGAACTGTGACAGCCTGTCAATTTTCAAAATAGACTTTAGGTGCAATGATGTGGCACGCATAGAACCTGTCAATAAAAATAGTACATTTCGATAAAAGTAGAGAAAGTTTGTCATTGCTAGTGGCGGATTTACCAGCAGGCTGAGTAGGCTTGAGCCTAGGGCGGAAGATTTTTGGGGCGGCAAATTTGGGGGCAGAATTTTTTTTTTTTTTTGCTCCCTCATAGAAATGAAAAAGATTTTTGCATGACGGTTTTTTAATGTCTCACAGTTAGAAGTCTGCAACAAATTTTGCTGATGACTTTCCTCTCTCACTTGTCATTGCACATTCCGAGAGTAGAAAAATTCAATTGTAATTCTAAAAAAACTTAAAAATCCTTGAACAGTGTGATAGCTCAAAAATATACCCAAAAAATATTTTACGTGTAATTTCAACGAAATTTTTGGATTGTGAAAATAATGCAGGAGATGACAATTGTAGAGGCAAGGGCGGCAAAAACTGTATAGGCTATGCCTTGAAAATTTGTAAATCCACTGGTCATTACGACTGAGGAAGGGTTCACCCGAACCTTAGGCGAGACATTTCCACGTGCATCGAACGACTTATTTCAAAACACTTACGGAGAAATAAATACACTTACGGAGAAATAAATAAACCCGCGACTCGTGCGGGTCACTTAGCGCCCAGCTTGATACGATAAACGTAATTACGGGGGCGAGCTCGTAGACTTTTCCGCACTAGTGCAAAAAACAGTAAATTGCGTGCCTAAAAGCAGTAGGGATAAGAGCGGGTTTTAAAGTAAGAGAAGAATACTTTCCGTGCACCCGCTGCATGGAAATAAAGAATTGCCTCTAAAAGATACTTTATTTTTTTGGATAATGTTTTCCGTGTGTGTGTGTGAGTATCAAAATAATTCTTCCAAAAAGGTTTATTTCTTTTAACACACCGACTTACATATTTTCTGATAAATTCCCTAATATTAAATATAATTATTTTATATTTTTCAGATACAATGTAAATAATACTTATGAATGTTGGCCGGAAATTCTGTTAAAGGTTTATAAATATTAAACTGAGGTTACGTTTACGTGGCGGTTATGGTCTGACTTAAAAATATTTTAAACGTTCCTGAAACTATAAATCAACCATATAAACAACAAGAATAATTATGAAGATTTTTTTTTATGTTTTATGGGTTCAGCTGATGTTTTAGGGGTTCAGCTGATGTAATACATATGGTTATTGTTATGGTTTGCCAGCAGTCAAAATAGCAAATAATGCCTATGTTACTCAGTGATAAAGTAGCACTCTATTGGTGAAAGGATTTTTGAAATCGGTTCAGGCGTTTTGGAGTTTATTAATTACAAACAAAAATATAAATATTTCCTATTTTTGATATTAGTAGTAAAAATTATATGTTGCAACCTACCTTCCCCCAACAAGAGCCCCTCCATCCTCTTCCCAAACAAATTGTTGTAGTCATCCATCAAATCAAACATAGCTATGATCTTATTCAGCCTTTTACAAAACGTGTCAAATTTCCCAAAGACGTAGTTCTCTGAGAAACTGAACTGCTCCGTATTAGGAAGAAATGGCTGGTTTTTCACAAATAAATAAGTCTCCCTGTACGTTTTGTTCAAGTTGATGCAATGGATCAACTTGTCCCGTACGAGGGCCCGCTCCTGTGACCATATTGTCTCCTTGAAGCGACACGTTATGTACTGCTTGCAGGTTTCTATCATTTGATTAGTTATCTGTAACATAAGATTGAAACATGGTTACTGTATGACTGAACAGGCACAAAAACCTCACACTGTTCACATCTAATCATAACCTTTAAGATCTTAATTGCAGCAAGAAGAACCCACCTTCACCATCAACGAAGATATCCTCTCGGAGGTATTGTAAAACTGAGACACGCTGTGTATCAGCCTGACCGTCTGCAGCAAACTCAAAATGGAGTCCTTGATCTTCACAGGATCGTCGAGGTACAGGGAATGACAGCACTTCTCCATCGCCTGTATGAACTTGGCATTGTCTTTAGCTTCATTGTAACAGAAGGTGATCTTGTGGTCAGTGTCCCGCCAGAGTTTTATCACTTTGGAGTTTGCGATTTGAAGACAGTTTAATGTCAGTTGGACTTCGTTGTCCTGTGGAAGCAGAATTTGACTGGTGAAGATTTTCCTTATTTCGATAAGCAGAGTAGCTCTTCCTTAAAGCCATAATTCTTGAAACAATGAGCAGTCCACCAAGCCATCAAGCTGATTGTTAAACTGTTTATAAAAGCAGCAACTGCAACCGTTTATGTTTTGTTTTTCTATTTTAGGTGTGTAGGGCAGTATACGTGCAACCTGAGCTAACAACGAAAATCTATATAATAAAAAGCAAGAAGAAACTGACTGACATATCAATGCACAGCCAAAATACTGGGTTTAGAAACGTGAAATTTTGCACAAAGCTTCTTTTCATGATATAGGTGAGTAAGAAGGGATTTTTGTAAATTCTCCTCCAACAGGGATAAAGGGGGTCCAAAGTTTATATGGAGAAACATACGATCACGCGGGGGAAGCCGCTGGCAAAAGCTAGTAGGCGGTAAACTGAAAACGGGTGGTGAACCTGCCCAAACTGAACCACGCCACGACATCAACTTCAAGTCAACACCTTCTAAAGACTTTCTCGAGGGAAGACTTTTGGCCGAAAGGTGTCGCAGGTATATCGACGTTTCTAAGAACGGTTACACACCAAGAAGCGATACACGACGCCAAGAACGTTACGTGTATAATTACAGTTTTATAAGGTTGTTGATATGTATTCATTTTTTATTTATTAAGGTTATACTAAGTATTTTGTCTATGGGTCTCCGTTGCCTTATAATAGTATGTAGATCATCAGCCTTATGAGTATTGCACCCACTTATTATGTCTGTCTGAGGTCGTAATTGTTTACCTACCTGTAAATAGGACACCAGCTGCGAGAACTGAGCGCCTCTCTTCTTCCAGTATTCCAGTTCATCTTGAGGACCGCTGGAGTCCACCTCTCGTCTTAATTGTTCACTTTCACTGAGTATCTGAAAATATTATGGTAATTCACACGTTAGGCTCATTAGGCACTCTAATGAGCGTAACGTCATTTCTGTCAGACAACGTCCATTCCTGGCCTTCCTCAATCACCAAGTCTTACAACCCTATGTGCCCAAGTACTTGACTGAACCATTTCTTTTGTTTACGATTTTTCACGCATTTATTTCGGCGCTTCCTGAATGGCTTAATAACAGATTTCTTACAAAACAACGTGAGTTTTATGAATCTTAAGCACGAAACGCACGCGATTTTTTTGTTATGTGTTCTTTTGCACTACTGTGCGCACCACCCCAAACTTTGTTCTTTATGACTAAATGAAAAAACGGAACCCATATAGGATCACTTTGTTGTTTGTCCATCTGTCTGTCTGTCTGTCAAGACCCTTTATCTCGGGAAAGCGTGGAGGTATTGAGTTGAAATTAAAACTCAAGTCTGCGGTTGAAGCTATGAAAAAATCAAACTTAACAAAAAAAAAAATACAGCCGTTTATGTCGCAAAAAACGTGTATTTGGACACTCTCAAGGGAATCAAAATTCAAAGGGTACTTCGCGTTGACCTAGAATCCTGAAATTTTGTATAGGAAAAAATAAAAAAAATGTAAATTTGTATTTACGTTCCAAAAAAAAACGATTTTGCGCTTCGGAAAAATTTTCGTAACTCAATTCGGGAATTGAATTATTTTCATAGGTTAGCTTGTACGGAATCCTCAGTGCGCGAGTCCGACTCGCACTTGCCCAGTTTTTTCTGAATAATATTAATAGTTTTTCACTACGGCATTAAACTCTTCGTTCTATTTATCACTTCGTTGTTCGTCCGTCTGTCTGTCTGTCTGTCTGTCTGTCAAGACCCTTTATCTCGCGAACGCGTAGAAGTATCGAGTTGAAATTAAATCCCTATATTCAGGTTAGCGGTCCCTTGAAGCTATGAAAAAAACAAACTTGTAAGTTAACGAAAAAGATACGGACGTTTATGTTGCAAAAAACGTATATTTCGACACTCTCAAAAGAATTAAAATTCATAGGGTACTTCTCGTTGTCCTAGAATCTTGAAATTTGGCATGAAGCAAGGTATCATAGCATAAGTATGGAAAAACATCTGAAAACTGTAAATTTGAAGTTACGTTACAAAAAAACTTTTTTGCGATTTGTACAAATCTTTGAGACTGGATTCGGAAATTGAACTGTTTTCATAGGTAAGCTTGTACGGAACTCTCAGTGAGCGGTCCGACTCGCACTTGCCCGGTTTTTTATTAATGCGAAAGCAACTCTATCTGTTTGTTCGATCGCCCTCACGAGAACACGACGGTGAGCTCCTTTATCTCTTAACAGCTAGACGAATTGGATGATATTTGACCAAGGGAGACTATTTTCGGGAGTTTCCTCCTTTAGGTGGAGCTGCTGATCTTTCTACCTTTATACCATGTTACTTAGCGATGGCGAAATCCAATTCTTTCGTATTACTCCTCACACAATCCATCCATCTTTTCTTTGGTCTCCTTCTTCCTTGCCATCAATCCACATTAATTTTATTTTTTTCTTTCTCTCTTTCAACCTTTTTGTCATCAGCGCGGTGGTGCCACTTTTCAACCTTCTCTAACGTTCTCACTTTACGCGTTTTCATCAACCCATATTCACATCACCGCATAATTTTTTTTTGGTCATCTTTTTCACAGCTAATCATTCTGATTATCAATACATCAGGCATTATCAAAGACTTGTAGATTTTCTCTTTTTACTTGAAGGGCATTCGAGGATGATTAGTAGTTCCAGTTGCTTGTCGCCATTTTATCCATCCTTAGTTTTGAGAGACCAAGTAACCGCTTCTGGAATTGCTCAATTTCAGGTCCACCACCCTCCAGTCTTTGCCATCAAACCGCCAATCTGCTCTAGACTTCTAGGCCACTATCGGTAACCAACGGAATACACTGAGGAGTGCCTCTTTCTGGATGTCCGACGTTAGAGCATCCATTCTCATTTTTTAGGTTAAGGCTGAGAGCTGATGCTTGATGCAAACCAACAGCCACATTTACGCTGCCAGTAGTGCCCATTTTAGACCGTAAATTGCTCAGATCAATTGCACATACTTCCCAGCAGAGTTTTCTTCACAAGGGCTCATCAAACAACTTCATGTCGCACCTGCCTCTCAGAAGTCAATAAATAACATGTGCAAGTTTTTATGCGCACCTCTGTATTCTTTACACAGCTAACGGATGAAGAATAAAATTTTTTTTTAACCTGGATTTTGTTCCGTTTTCGACTTTTTCCATTGCAAAATCATTTACAAAATAGTAGCTAGTCCTAGATAAGACTATTTCATAACTTACTTTTCTGCGACACTATCGGCGTGCATATTGAAATTGATCCTACCTACAATATTTCAATACAGTTTTTAGAAATCAAACTATTGCGATGCCTTATTCTATCAAAATTAGTTTAGTCGTGAAAACACTTAGACACACACAGGAATAAAAGTCCGTGATCATTTCTTAGAAACTACAGATTGCTTAAAACTTACTGAAACAAAACAATCACTTAACCACCGACCTCCATAACTTTCTTGATCCACTCGTTGACGCGATCCTCGAGCATAGTGATGGTGGTGGGGTTTTTGGCCATGTCCTTCAGCTGGTTACCATCCTGAAGCTCCGTCATGTGCGTCTGGCCGTCGTCGAACAGATTCACTTGATTGCACACGTCTTCACAGACTGAGGAAGAAAAATACATAATCAAACTCAAGGTTTTGCTCTAAGGAGCTATTTCTACATTTTTTGTGTCTGCATTTTAGGTTCATGCTGTGTAAAGATTTTTTTAATAATATCGGAAGTGTCAAAAGCCAATGCAAATTTTTGTCATGATTTACTTTTCGCCAGAAATGAAAATATGAGAATTCAATATCAAAAAGAACCAGGTCTTTAAACCGTAACCGAACGAAGATACCTATGGAAACATTGCTATAATATTTTTGTCAGGCGTTACCTATTTTCTTTATATTATAATGAAATGGAAATATAATACGTAATATGTTGAGTTTTCTATTTATAAAATAGATTAAGTTGGTTATTACTGTTGTATTTTTTCACACTCGCAGTTTTTCATCACTAAAACTAGGAAAAAAAAAGTGATAAACGAATCAAAAAGATACGCGTAGATAGATATAATATAGATAAATATTTAATGCGTACCTGAAACCAAAACTATATTTAACAATGAGAAACTTACTTAAAATATCAGACATAGAGTATTTTGATTTAAGAAAACTAACGCCTAATAAAAAACCACATCAATCTACTAAATAGTCTCTTATTTCGTTTGGTTATGGTTGATAGACATAATTCTTTTTTGCTATTGATTTCACAAGGTTTCACTTTTGGCGAAAAGAAAAAATAAATATATGCCAGCAATGTATGCCAAAAGTTTCATTCCCCTTTTCCGCCTATTGGAAATCAATATGGAAGCATAAATAGCAAATTATTAGCACTTTTATAGGATCAATACAAAATTCGCCGTAAACTACCTTTTAAAGCACTGCAAAATGACCTCAACCCGGGCAGAAGCTGATTCTTCACGATGGGGAACCTCGTTTCATCTTCCTCGCCGTCACTGCTGGGATGAGCCAGGGCGTTCATGTACACATGCTCCATCACTCGTTCTATTGCCGTCACCAGCCCTACTTGCTGAGCGTTTAGAATACCACAGAATCTGTACAAATAAAGTTGAAAGTATTTATACTATTGTATAATTGTTATTGATTACCTACACATAAGTATTATCGCTTTCAATGCTTTCAATTTCTTTTTTTAGCCATTTTCAATTTTGATCTGCAGCGCTATCACCAACTATGTAGGGTGTAGGGCTCCATTCCTCTTTTTCGCTCGCACGACTGATATTTTAACACCTCATGTTAAATCCGCAGTAGAATAATAAACCGTCAAAGTTATGCACCAAGAGAAACAAATAAAACTCACAGATCTTTATGAAAGCCTTCCTCAGGTAGTTGCTTGCTGACATTTATTCTGAACATGTAAATACAGACGCCTGTAAATCTAACATCCCAGCCATCAGATAAGAAGAGCTTCTTCTTCAGCGTTATTATAGGAGGTGGCGGTTTCCCCTGGCCCTTTTTCGTGCCTTCGGGCAGTGGACGATGCTCGATCTCTTCGACATCCTGGTAGTACCAAAGGAGCTTGTTCCTCATGTGTGGTAGGAACAGCTGATTGATGTCATCCAGCTGCAGGAAAATGCTTTTTTAGGGAATAATCTAAAACAAGCGCTCTAAAATTTGCAAGTTTTTTTTTAGTTTTGAATTGCGTTAATTATTTTAAGCGTTATTTACTTTACAAGAAGAATTCTGATCAAGATTTTTGATTGATCGGAAAAACCTGTTCTTCTTATAATTCAGTTAAAACATGTCTTGGCATTTTATATACATCACTACACCAGGCTCATTACAATAATTGTAAATAATAAAACACTTCAATATTGCTTTTGTTTTTACCATATTTCCTTCGAATACGTGATCCATGATAGCGTGCCGTGGGAGGCCCGTCCCATCTATCAGGAGCTGGAAGGTGAACTCCAGCCGGGGGTCCATCTCCCCCCGCCTCGCCTTGCGCTCGCATTCTTCTCTTCTTTTCTGTAAAATTACAACATCATCAGCTCCTTGCACTTTCATGGCGCTCTAATACTTTTGATAAAGACCAATGGCTCGTTTTAACAGACCATGAGAATATCCATAACATCTTCTTCTTCTTCTTCCTCACTAGATCCTGGCTTAATACCGTGGACAAACATTTTTACGAAGTAAGCGAACCAAGAGTGGAAAATACAACAGATTGTTTAGAATCCCTCAAAATATTTCCAGTAAGGTCTGAATTTTCTTATGACCCAAACTGGAAACTTTTCATTCGCGTGCTCTATTCGTCTTATTTCTAGGTGTCTTTTTTTAGTTTGATTATTTTGTTACGGCCATGTCGGTGTCTGGTTGCGGTCTGTATCAAACTAGCCTAGGGCACTAACAGTCAAATTGTAACATGCAAATTAATGTACAGATAGATGGGATTCATTAAGGCAGGGGGTCGTGAAGGGGGCTGGCACGGCGCCGCACTTTCCCATAATGCTGTTCAAGACACGCAAATAACTTGTGATTGTTTCATAGACAACAGTCATTAACGAAAAGCGGTTATTAGAAATACATTTTCATAATTTACAGTTTTGACAGTTTTATAATAGTTTTTTTTTACAGTTTCTAACAGTTCTGATCGCATGATAATAATAATGGTTACCTATTAGGGTGGCACTAAAAATAATAAATATTAATCCAACTACTAATTGCCATCAAAGTTTCGTTTCGTTTCATCTTTGTGGAACAAATTCTAGTTTTTTTTTTTTTAATCAATTCAAATTTTGAGTCGTGAATTTATTATTTATAATAAATCTGACACTTCTTATGACGTTTGAAAATCTACACAAGAAAAGTCATTGTAAAGATTAAGTAAAAAACGTTGTAACGTTGAATTACGCTACTCAATAGGTTAAACAATAAACTGGTCAATGTTTGTTGGTTACGTGTACCTACCTTCCAAAGAAGCACTGTGATAGGTCCAAGTGATTGCATTATGCACTAGTTTCTTCACTCCACACCATCCAAGTAGGAAATCATTTGTTCTAGTCAAAGTCTCAAACAGGTCACTATGCTAGTTTATTTTAAGTACTTACAAAGTTGCTTATAACTTTCCCAAGCACTGTCATGTCCATTTTGCTAGTTTTCTTATTATATCCGTGGCACAAATTATTCTAAGCAATTGTTTACAACGTTTTATTACATAGAATGTAAATGAAGGGGTAGGTCGGCGCTAGGATACCATAAAATATAACATTACCATGTTTGCACAACGGAAGATCCGTTGTGAAAACATAGTGATGTAATATCCTACCTATATTGATGCCCAACTAGATTAGAAAAAAGCCGTTGAATGCGTACGGATGAAACTAGAAGACTAAGCACAAACCTACACGATTATGTACCACATAATATGTCTATATGTTCGTATTTTATGTTCTTATGTCGACCGATAAAACCCGTCGTGTTACTAGACATAGTGTATGGGACACGAAAGCCGTAACTCAGAAAGTTTGATGTCTGCTTGTACTTTGAAGACGATGGCGACACGAGAGGCCGTATTTCTTACATATGTGTTATCTGCATGTGAATGTTTTGTTACGAAACTGTTTCAGTCTGATCTGATAAAAATCTAAGAAATAAATAAATTATAAGTATCTTTGTGTTGAGCGGACGTCATAGCAGCTAGCAACGCGGCTCAAATAAAACTGTTTCTTTGTATTTTCTGTGGCTTAAACTATGTAGGTTAAATCTGATTGTACGTTATTAATTGCTTGCCATTTTTTTTGCTTTTGCCAAGGTATCGTAGCAGGTAGCAATATCAAAGAATGGAAACTGATATTGATGGTTAAATAGCTAGTTTGTTTCAATAAATACAAAATAAATAAACGGTATTAAATCGCAATGCAGTAGAAGAAATCACTTTATAAATATTGTGAGATAAGTGTAAGTATATAAGAATAGTGGTAGACCAGTAGTTACGGCCCCGACTAAGTTGTAGGTCGTGGGTTCAATCCCAGCCAGGCGCATTACTTTGTGTAATTTAATTCATCACCGCTGCTCTAAAAATAGTGAAGGATAACATCGCGAGGAAACCGACATGTCCTAGAACCAAAAATTCGAAGACATATGACCTCCACCAATTCGCACTGTGCTTGCGCAGTCCCAGCAGTGGGAACATTAAAAGTTTGATTATGCTATATTATAAGTACGTAAAAAAAAAAACAAATTGCATAGTTTTGGCCTATAACTTTCTTACTGCTAAGGCTGTAAAGACATTGCATGTATAAGAATTACAACTCTCTCCATTTAAGCGTACGACTTAAAAGTATCGTTGCTTCAATCCATGCGCGAGATAGCATCACTTTTGTCGTGCTATGACACATTTGTGGCGGGAAAACGTTTCGACGTGTTTTCCATCGCACTCTCGTTCGCTAACGTTTCTCAGATCTCTTGCTACTTATTCTACCCTAGTACAAAAGCGTTATCGTTTCGATACTCGCACGTGTCGTTATCCTGCACGTGTTTTAACTGACATGGGTATCGTAAACTGGTATAAGCCGATGGATGGTAACATACGACCACCGTGCGCCAAGAAAATGCTCTTCTGAAACCTCTCACGGACATAATATTATATCACAGTGAAAACTGTTACGAGGTCAAAAGCGATTTTACCAGCGAGAATTAGTCAGAAGTAAACCACTTTAAAATTACTAACATTTACTGAAAAACGTGTCAGATTCGTAGGTTTTACTTTTGTGACCATTTTAAAAACATTTTTGTAGTGACTTTAAGTAGGTAGTTATAGATAACAAAAACGCTTAATTTTTTTTAATATAATAATTCATTTGCGTGCGTTTTACTTAATAAGACTGTTGACTTTAAAAATTTGTTTTTGTCTGATTAATTGTAACATAATTATAAATTGTGCATACAGCTTACGCGTTTGGAAATAATGTGTGTGTAAATCTACACACACATCGAAGACCAACCCGCCAAAGTGAGATAGTGTCTTTCGGTGTTTTACAGGATGCATTTTGGAGAATGTGCGCAGGAATTGCATGACTTGATTCCACCATCTTATTTCTACCATCGGACAAGCCGACGAACGGCGAGTACCTTTACGTTGTTGAAACCTCTACGGTCCGGACCAAGCGTTTCACCTCGTCGTTTATACCGCGTACATCGAGGGAGTAGAATAATTTGCCTGCTGCGGTTTTCCCGTCCGATTATAATTTGGGTCTCTTCAAGGCTAGAGTGAATAGGCTCTCAATAAATTAGTGCGCCTCACCATCTACGATTGCATTACTACTTACCATCAGGTGGGATCGCAGTCAAGCACTTAAAAGTTTATATCAATTAAAAAAGAAAAAAAGTACAACTTTACTCATATACCTAACCTAAAAATATTCGTTCGTAAGAAATTTTCCAAAGAGTAAAGAATCATTCCATTACACCACTCCATAACCGTACTAGAAGATTATCAAGCAAAAACATATTCTTTGTGTTGAAAGTATGAGATTATGCCCACTAGACCGTTCCGTCACCGCTCACCACCGTCGCGTATCATGCATGGTAACGTTAACAATTGTCCTCGAGAATCTTATACCGGTGTTGATACGCTCCGAAGCATACGATTATCTACACTAATATTAGGTCTATATAGGCCTTATTTTATAAGTCAGGAACTCTTAATATGAAAAATAGTTTTTTTTTTTTATTAGTTTTCATGGTTGTAAGTACTGCGATATTACAGAAATTACAAAACAGTAAGAAACCAATAAATATAAGCATAGTTTTAAGTTTTACTACACCTTCATAGGGAATTATGTTCCGATTTAAAATATTAAATTAAAATGAGTCGTATAACGGGGTTTGAATCTAGGCAAGTGCTTTACTTAATACTTTCACGACATTTAATTTAGTGACATGTTTATTTTTATTCCACGACATTATTATTATTATTATTCCATGACATTCTAAATTTTTGTGTTTATACTATTTCAGACATTTTAATTTTTAATCAAGTACATATTAATTAGTGACATTTTTAAATATTTAATCTCTGCCATTTAATTTAGCCATTGTAATTTGAATCTATACCTAGTAATAATTATGAAATTTGTTTTATGGGAAGAATACCAGATATTGTAGATTACTTTTTTAAATTTTATTTATTTTTGTGTAATTTGAGTTTTATAGCTACTAACATAGTTTTAGGTAAATATTGTTACTAACTCATATATGAGTGCAAACTTGAATTAAATGGTATTTCTATCCTAATTTAGAAAAAGAACCCTTAATATAAAGTAAAAAAGGACCTTTAATATATAGTTTATTTGAAAGTCAATCCCAAGATATAATACTTCAAAGCCACTCGTTTAAGAAACTGATGTTTTTTACATCAGTTTCTTATGTAAAAACCTATTATTATAAAGAGGTAAAGTTTGTTTTTATTTTTTTTTGTTTGTTGGAGGTAATCTCTGAAAGTACTGGTCCGATTGCAAAAAATTTTTCACTGATAGAAAGCTGCTTTATTCTTGAATGACATAGGATATACGTTAAATATGCGAGCGAAGCCGCGGGCAAAAACTAGTATAACATAATGCTATAACTATTTCTAATTTGATTTGCTCAAGTAAAGTTTTCTAATATAAAATCGCCTTGGACGCGTCAGCAAGGGTGTTATAAAACAATTTTGGATGTCCACGCGCGGATCAAAGCAATATCAGCTTAACCGTAAGGGCCCAACAGAGCCGATGCCCGTTTTAGCCACAGGGAATTTCTAAAAGGGAAACCGTGGTCCTAGAACGCAAAGGGTAAATGAAGGACACAGATGGATTTTATTCAGGAAAAGTCTGATACAAGGGGTATAAGAATTTTTCACTCCTCCTTCTTTATTCTCACTCCACCCGAGAGCAGCAGAAGTCAATGGATGATTTTCCACCTCAAAAAAAGCCATTAGATACGGACAATAGAAACATATTGTTTCGACTGTCAAGTAAAACATTCAGTGGTATTTTTTTTCTTATTAATATTGTTGCCCTTGACCACTATCACACCTGATGGAAAGCGACGTTGTGGTGTGCTTTGCTAACCTAACCTTTTCACTTTTGACTTAAAGACCCCCAGGTCTCTCGGACTCCTTAACTAATACCTCCTTGACTTTGCAGTCAAGCACTGGTTTATATCAAATAAAAAATAATAATAATAATATTCCACAACTATCACACAACGCCGTCTAGTTCCAAGCTAAGCAGAGCTTGTGTTATGAGTACTAGACAACAGATATATTTCTAAATACAAACATATTACAGTTAAAGTTAAACTGCATGCACAATGAAAGTGTACTCAAAACGTTTTGTGCGTATGCATGGTGTGTCCACCGAGTAGTGGTAGCGCATCGCGGTACATCTGATGGTCCATCATGGACCATCAGATGTACCGATGGAATGGGCTCGGTGGAGGTTAATTATGCAATTGCGACGCTCACTCCCCGAAATCTAACCGATAGAAAACAGATAGGATATCAACTCGGCGATGATGCTCAAAACTTTGCAGCTTTGGCTCGATGAATGCAAAACTACAAGTGATACACTCTGCTCGCTTCTCAATTGACTCAAGTACATCAAGCTGGTGGTATCTGGCTGATCCATCCAAAAGATGAGATCAGTATTTCGTATATGATCGATAAAGTTTCAGTAGCTGTTTCGGCGTGAAGTATTATCTCACCTTTGCAGTCAGCTGGGCTTTTGCCTCGATTTATAGCCCAAATTTGAGAAAAAGTGGATGTTAAAGTAACACCAAGAAGATCATGCTCAGTTATTGGCATAATTACACCGTAAAAAATTGCACCAGAACAGATCTGGCTCCTCTTAGCTATAAAAAGACATGCCTGTATTTGCAGTATACAACCTCACCAAATTAGCATCGCCACATTCGGAGACCGCCTGCAAGAATAAGTTTAACCGCTCAACGACAGCCTCTCGGAGAGACTAGATCTATGACCCACTAGCTCCTTCGATAGACACGTAACTCTTAGCAATAGTACTGTCACCTACATACCCAAAGACAGGTACTGGGCTAGAATGACTATAAAAGTCTTATCCCTTCCTAGCCAAGGTCATCATGCCGTAACAAAACACTTCATTTTAATCTCAAAAATTTTTTAGGTGAATTAAACTCAATTTTAATTTTAAAACCATAACTGTAGCAATCTCCTTGGTATTGGGAATGAAATTCCGATTGCATAAATATTAAAAGGCCATGTTTTTGTATCTTAATGCTGATAGATATAAAGCTTATAGTTGTTTGTTGTATCTTATGTCTCGAAGAGGTCAACCGCCTGCTAATTTTGTGATTCTAGTATCGCTTACGTATTGATGAGAATTCTGACGATGATACGCAGTTTCTGTTTAGATATACAATATCGCGTAATTTGAAAACTTTTTAGTTTGTCACAAGTTTAATTCTGGTTTAATACAAGCTGTATTTACTCTTAAAGTGAACTAATTCTTCTTATTAAGGAAAAAAATCAAAAATTATTCATATATAATCTCCAATGATGCTTATCTGAGGATTTAAATATAATATAATTAAACCATTTATTTAAGAAAAAACTACTCAGATAAAGAGAAAAGAGAAAATACATTAAATAAAATTTAATTGCCACATTTATGACGGAGCGTTATTTGAGAATGGCCTAACATATTTTGAATAGAAGAATATAATAGAATAGAAATACTTTTATTCAGGACAGACACAGCACAACAAAGAACAAAAGTACAAAGTGCGCCGAGCGTGCCCGCACCGAAAGGGTGACCACCTCAGCATTTGCTGGGCGTTAGACACCCAGGGCTGGTTTATTTGGCTGATGGATTTTTTATGTGTTTGTAATCATCATGACAAAGTTTAAAATTACTCTGGTCACCGGTGTGTAGGTGAACAGGTCGCTAGTTTTAGATTAATTTCACTGTATTTGAACAAAGTCTAAAATGAAAGGTTATATATATATTTTTTTCAATTAGTTGTCTAGGCCTTCAATTGTTTCTGCTTGGCTGTTTTCAGTAAACAGAATATCGAAAATAGGTTTCTCAACTTCATGTTATCGTTATTTTAGTATTAGAAATGAGGATGAGACCATAATTACATTATTTAATATTTTTAATTAAAAAACTAACTTTAAATTTTAAATTAATTCTATTAAATTACCAACCCGCATTGGGCGCGCGTGGTGGATTATTTTCCCTCTCCAAGAGAGGAGGCCTGAGTCCCAGCAGAGGGAACATTAAAAGGCTGATTATGCTTATGCTTATATATTTTAAATTAAATATCTAAGGATGAAATAAATTTGAGGTAGGTAGGAAAAACTTACAATCCAATGATCATTATTATTCAGTAATTTTGTATTAAACACACAAACATAAGTCTTCAATCGTGGAAGTCGTTAACTAATTTACTCAAGGTCGTGTTATTTATAGGCACGCTTTTTATAATTTCAGTAAATATTGTTTTTTTCCACACCCTAATGGAATACTAATTCATAATTAATTCAAGAGGAGAGTCCTTGAAAAAACACCTCTTACAGTTTTCATTCACAAAAAAAAAAAAAATTTTTAAATTCCCTCGACGTTATAATTTAAAAAAAGCAAAAAATAAGTTAATAAATCACGCTTTCAGCCGTTTTAACTTCATTAAAAGAACCTTTAAATATTTAAAAAATGAGCGTCGCTAAGTTGGGCGACCGCAATGATAAGAAGTTTATTTAGCTTTAATTTTTATGAACAATTTTATTTTTCTCGAAATTAAGGATAGCTTAGCAAATATCTCGCGGTGAAACTGTTGGCACTTCTATTTAGGTTCTTCGTTATTATTATTTTTTGTGTAATTCGTTGCGGCGTTTTTTTTGAAATTTTGAAAACTGTAAGTGCCTTTTTAGGTGTTTCTATCTCCTCTTAACAAAACGGTTATGTAGGGATCGTTGCACAGAGAAACCCGAGGTCCTAGAACGCAAAGGGCAACTGAAAGAACTGAAGTGTAGTCTTAGTCAGTAAAAATCTGACACGCCCTCACGGTTCGCCCTAGATCGGGAGAAGTTAGATGATTTACCACCTTAAAAAAAGTGACGTTCTATGTGTTTGTATATCCCTATGGAAAAAAGTCGTGAGTCTATACATAATATATATACCTACTTACTACATCATAATGAAACATATAAAAGATCACTGTACATCACCTGTACGGCATCTTCATCCATGTCCAGAACACTTCACTAAAGTTTTTGTACAACAATACCAACAGTACTTGTCGATTTCCGCGTTCATCCGACACTTGTACAGAAAACTTTTTTGACTGAATTGTATGTTCAATATGTTCATGTCACATATCGGTCGCATTCCTCATATAAATGTGGGTGATTTGCATCGTAAGGCCGCTCGCGTGGTCGTAATCAAAGTTTTTTATTGGTTCGATGTCAGTCGTTACTCTAGTCGATTCTTGTACATACATGCTAGGTCAGCGAGATAATTTTGTTGGTTGGATTGAACAAATCTATTCGTTTATTGCTTTTGTTAATCGACTTTTTATCTATACATATAAATATTTACCTATTTCGTAAATATTTTTACTTCGGCTACATCAGCCATAAGTGCTCCAGTCGCTAACTTGCCTCACTTGAAAAATTAAGACACGCATTTATTTGTCGACACCTTACTCAGAACTTGCTCATAGCTTAATTAAATTTGTGATTTACGTTTTACTATAAGGTAAGATATTTGCTGTATAAGGTCCAATAGAACTGGCATGTACATTCGTATAAAAGTCCCTAATAAAAAATAAGGAAAAAAAAAATTAATTATACAACGCTTATTAAACTGGTATTGTATAGTTTACATTGCCATCATACTTAATAAATATAAACACAAAATAATATATATACATAAATAAATACAATTACAAATATAAAATTTTAAATGCGTGTCTTAGTTTTGCAAGGGGCCGTTACCGACTGGGGCATGTATGCCTAGTTTACCATATATCAAATTATTCTTTTATATTCTATGAGCTAAATGATGTAAGAGAGAGCTAATAAACCATTAAAAACTCTTGAAAGCTCTTTTAGAAACCGTTCTCACTAGTGCTTGAGTTTCACAGTACTTTTTCCAATATACCCAAGCTAATAACGCAAAATACAAGTATGGTTCTCGTACTGTCTAAGTGAACTGAGCATTTCGCTTTACAAAATACATTTTTTCAAACCAAATTGATACTATAATATAATTTTATACTTAATAGTCTGCTGTCATAATAATTCCTTTCTTATGATCGCATTTCTATTGAAAAAGCAGTAAATTCCATTTAATATTTAACCGATAGAAAAGTAAATCGATTGCTGCGAAATAAATATAGGTCCCATCTGTACCTGTATCTATAAGTGAAAACTTGTTTTCATAGAGATACATATAGTTTAATCTTAATGTGTTTTTTGATAGCTACAACCTAGGGGTCTTAAGTCAAAAGTGCATAGTTACTTCTAGACAAGCGTGCTCTATCGTCGTCCACATCATCGCTTACTATCAGGTGAGATCGTGGTCAAACGCGAGCCTATCAATAATATAATAAAAAATAAATAAAATCCTTTAAATAAATTTTACTATCATAGTACTAAGTCAGAAACGTAAAATCTCATCTACAGCTACAAGCTATGTACAATTGTAGACCACTCTGCCTTGCAGCTATGAGGACCATTTTCGTAGCAGCCTACGAAGATTTGCGTAGCACTTTCCTAAGCTGAATTGAGTTTAATCTTGTTTTTTTTTTCTTTAATATAACGATATATTAATGATCTTCCCTATCTGCAAAAAAACTACCATAAATGGTGGTGGTAATTATTTCACCACCACAGCTCTCAAAAGGGTGAAGGAAAACTTCGTGAGGAAACCGGCATATCCTAGACCAAAAATTAAAAAAAAACATGTGACATCCACCAATCAGCACTTGGCCCGCGTGATGGATTACAGCTCGTTCCCTCTTCTAGAGAGGAGGTTTGAGACCCAGCAGTGGAAACACTATAAGGGTGATTATGTTCTAATGCTATTATACGGTCCTCAATTTAACTCCAATCATCAGCAGTTGTGCGACCAAACGAGTATATTATTAGCTCCATATCAACTCGATCATGTTGAGACCCACCCAGTCTCAGTACTTCATGGCCGTATTATTTCAAAAGTTCGTCAGTTACCAGGAGCTTGGGTTTATGTTTTTTAACCAATCATAGCAATTCCAGTTTTGTTCGGCAGTCTTTTGTTCTGTATTTAAGCTTTTCATGTTTGTGTTAAAAGCTGCTTTTAATCATCAGTGCTCCCAGAATTCTTTACTCCTGCATCTTCGTACCTACAGTAGCATTACCAGAAGTTGACGATGACTGAAGACTCACGATCAAGGACGTGAGCACTCTGCCGTGTCTCCGCGTAAAATTACGTATGCCATATGTTGGCCTCTGATTTGCTTGATTTTCGATCAAAGACCAACTATTGCTTATGCAATATACGAATTCAATCAGTCAGTTAGTCTTCCGAATCCGTAATCACGCACAAGATCGGAGATAGTGCGAAAAGTAATTTCTAGATGCGTATTTTGACGGGTTCGAATCGGATTCGAATAGGATGTAGTGCAAAACCGCTCTTATTTATCACAATGACATTAGGCTCATTCTTTGATAACATTTTTTCTTTTAAACATTTAACAAAGCTTTCGGCATTCATGTCATCGCGATAGTCCGCCAACCTTGATTCTGTACTAAAACTAAAAGTTATATTGGTGTCAACCCTGTTTCAGAGCATGGTTGTACTTATGATACTGTGCGTATGGGTTAAAAAAGTAACAACCACACAAGCGGCTGTCGCGCGCTGATCGTGACGGCGTTTGTGGCTGTTGCGTGTGGTCCGTGTGCGGCGACCCTAAATGCTTAGATATGATTTTGATTGAACTGTCAGACAACACTCAATAATGAATCTTGATTCCAATAGATAAAAACCTATTTCTGAATTGAGAATTAAGACGTGTCAAACTTTACTTTGATGGTAAAATTTGACAGATTTACAAGCTAGAGTTTTGCAATACTTTACTTCAAATACTTAGGTAATTCAGAAACCGGGTGCATTTGATAATTACATATATTTCTGTGCTTGGTTTAGAACCGTGATTCACGAGATTGCCGTGTGATATGCTCCTTGCTTCCTTCCTTATAGATATAAAATAAGTACCCGATCGCATCTATTTAAATCGTAAAAAACTATTGAACTGATTTCACCAACAGACTTCTGTCTGTCGTCTGCCTATCTGCTTGAAAATCGCTAATTCATGAGGAGGGTTTAGCTGTTACAAAATACATACAGATTTTATAGTGAAGAAAAGCCGCGAATTTCAAAGATTCCTAACACCTTGGTTAAGATGGAGCGGGTCGCTACTTTATAATAAAAACCTTCAAATTGTAGTTTTGCTAGAGTAGAAGTTCCTATTTATCGAACTAAACTTGGTGCTTGGTATTAGTAATTATACACACTCTTAAGCCTCATGACCTCACGCCCCAGCCGCCGAGATTCTGACCCCGACTACCAACCACGGTAGACGCGGGCTTGCGGACGTCGAGCAATGGGTAGCTCGTCATCCGGCCGTCCGGTAATTGACCGAACCGAGCCCAGTCGCGCTCATCAAAGAGATGCCAGCAAACCGTAGGGGTCCACCAGGGCCGATGCCCGCTTGCTAAGACTGCGGGCAATTTCTGTAAGGGAAACCTGTAGTCCTAGAACGCAAAGGGCAACTGAAGAACACAGGTGTGGTTTTAGTCAGTAAAAGTCTGTCACGCCCTCTCGCTTCGTCCACAGCGGGATAAGTCATTGGATGATTTCCACCCTTTGAATTAAAGTCGTAAAATGAAAACAGAGTTCTATTAGGTTTGCACTTTTTTTTTTTTTTTAAGGTGGGAAATCATCCAAATGACTTCTTCTTTTCTTCTTCTTGGTTTGCACTTAAAGTATGTACCAATGCCGTAATGTCCGCTTCTAAAATGCAAAGCATTTTTACACCTTTCTTGAGTTACAGTATATTTAATATCAATTCAAGCCATATAATGATAGCGACAAGAAACATGTAACAGAGATATTTGTAATTACAAAACATAATTGAAAAGACTCTTGCACATTCTTCTCCATAGAGATCTACGCTTTGGAATGTGCAATTAGCATCATTTTTTCTGACTGACTGACTTCTTGACATTCGTGCCTGTAAATGGTTTATTAGAAATAAAATACTTTGAATCTTGAATCTATATCTTCAGTCATAATCTATTTTTTATGGTTAGCTTAACATACAAACGTAGTTAAATACCTCGGAATGATCTTCATCGTCGTCAAAATGGTCATACTTCACGAAGGCATACCGCAGTTGGTTCTCAAAGTGCTCTCTGGCTTCAGCTTTTTCTAAAGCACTCACTGCTGCTTGAATCTTCTTCATATCTACTAGGCACGCTTTAATAACTGCACTTGAATTCTAGCGTCTATTATGAAGCTTTTTAATAATTTTAAGCTTGTTAATCAGTTTCTCTACAAAATTAAGCACCGAAAGTACGTATATACGATTTCTACTGTCCGTATGAGAGATACCACACCGGCAAAGGTGTAAAACTATCGACAAAACATTCCTTCGAGGTGTTTATGGGGGTGGAGCGGTAGGTAATTACTTTCCATCAAATGTGGATTGGGTATAGACATGCATGCATAGATTTGTTGTTATGTTTTTTGGCCTTGTTGTGTAGATTGGCGGTTTCTATTCGGTCGAATTGTCATGTGTATGTGTTTATTGTACTGGGAGAATGATAAAAATGTTCTATCATAATCGGGTGAGAAATAGTTCTTGAATAAAGTGTTTTAAAAACCAGCAAATGAGTTGTTCTTCTAACGACTATCGTTCACTACAAAAATCTGTGACGGAAGCGTATTTAGTCCACTCTGAAACGCAAATAAAAAAAAACTAAATTACTATTACCTAATTTAAAGCCTTTGAATATAAATTAGTATGTATGTATTTTACTTAGAAATTTAAAATAAATAATAATTGCTAAACTTATAAATTTCAAGCGTATACTTGCATTATTATTATATTAATATGTATAATGCTAGTTTTGTCTCACCAATGAGAGCCCCATTTCTTATCCAGGCAATTATTGTCCATTCCAGGTTGCCTGGAAGTTTTTTGCCAGGTTGCATGCCCCATTGTATGTACGTTTGTGTTTTAGTTTTGTTTTCCTTTTATATTTGTAATGGTGTACAATAAAGGATATAATAAATAAATTATAATATATAAATAAAAATATTATTTTCAAAAGAAATACTTTCCAAACACGATAAAGTGAAGTAAAGGGCAAAGAAGCTGTAATTGTATAGTCGTTTTGATAAAAACAAAGACATTGAAATATTTTAATTAGTTTTCTTCTAAGGCCTAAAGTATTGTGAGTATCATGTTAGCTTTACTATGTAATTAGTCCCTGTGAATTGCAAAACAAACACTTACATGCAAAAAAGGAAGAAAGAGTAGGAATACTCTACTTGCAACTTGTGCACATTGTGTCTTTTGATCAAGGGTTCAGAGAAAACTCCAGGCACTTGGACCTTTCCAATTACATAATAGGTTTCTTAAAACAATATAATGTTTACCTGCTAGTAACATTGTAGTTTTAGAAACAAAACGTGTCGATTTTTTAAGTGTTGTATGAACTCACGTAGATTTTGCTTCTGCTTTTGAACCACTACCGCTTTTCAGATATCACAAGTTATGATCCACGCATACTAAAGTATACGTTTAACAAGTAATCATTTAAACTGTAGGAACTTACATAGTCCAAAACCAACACCTCGCGATTATAGGGGTATTATAATAATAACGCAAAATAATATATGCGTAATTGCGCATTTTTACGTAAATACACCAAAAAAAGGCTTTTTCTTGATTTTTCTAGGAAAACGGACCAAAATACCAGAGACCAAAATTTTCGGCCGAATAAATTTCTTGCACCGGTGTGTTCAAAACGACAAATAAGCGTTTTTCAAGGTCATTCAAGATATACAGACGTATGTACAGTCGGTGCTTGAGGGGTTTGGTAAACAATATTTGTACGCCCAGTAAGGCAGCAAGGTAGTGGCATAGTGAATCGATATTTTATAATTAACACCATAAACCATAACATTATATGAGTAGCAATCAATTTGACTTAAACACTCCTATGTTCCCTACAGCACGTATGAACCAGAAACATAATCTATAAGATCACTAGGTAAGTCGGAATAGTCTTCACAGTGTAACAGTTAGTCACATATGAACATAGGCAGCTTAGGGATTCGTGCCTAAGAGACTATTCATAGCAGTTTATTCCTTGTCGGCGATAACATAGCCAAGAAACTATTATTTGTCTAGAAGTCGTACATTTTATTATACTGTTATATGATCTGAGATTATTGGATAAGTTGTCGCATATATTTGTGAAAGACTCACTCGTGGAACCAAATCCAGGGCAGGGATAAATTCGCATACGCGTAAGCCAGCAATGTCAATTTGCATATTGGTACTGTTCTTTGTTTTTGTTAAAAACCAAGTCCTTATCAATCTGCCTGTCTTAATGGAAATCAATACCAGTATATTGTCACATGTCTACCAAAGTGACCCCCAGGCAAGCTTGGTATAAGATTTTCTAGCTTTAACGTTTCTTAATTTTATTATCCGTAACGACTTGGTCCCTGTTCACTGGTCTATAAAAGAATAACTTCGTTCTCACTTTGATATCTCTTGTAAGTTCACATCTAATGCTTCCCTAGATAATATAATAATATAATATAATAATATTCCACAACTATCACACAACGCCGTCTAGTCCCAAGCTAAGCAGAGCTTGTGTTAGGTGTGTTGGTACTAGACAACTGATAAACATACTTATATATTTCTAAATACATACATATATAGATAAACTACACCCAGACACAGAACAAATGATTGTGCTCATCACACAAACATTTGTCCTGGGTGGGAATTGAACCCATGACCTCTGGCATAGCAGTCAGGGCCACTAACTACTAGACCAACAGGCCAGTCTGGTCAGTCAGATGAACAAACCAAACACAAATGAACCATATGCACTTTGTCTTAGACATCGACGCACAAAACGTGGACCTTGAATTCAGTACCGATATGATTCTGAACCATAGTGGTTGAATTCCTGGTCACTGTTTTGTTAATTTAAAAAAATATATTTACTTTTTTTCTTTTAAAGTTTATAAAATTGATATTCTAATCATATTATTACTTTAAAAGTAATTATTAATTTGCTTTTTTCACCTGATCATGTGATCTCAGCTGAGATAGCTGCCTACTTCTAGTTTTATTTACATTGTATTATATAATGAAAAAAGGGAGTTTTTAATTTAAAAAATTCATTAGGGTTTATTAGGATAACTTAACTAACTAAACATATAATATAACTTATCTTCATTAACTTTACTAGTTTTGTCATCGTTACGCTAAGAAGAAGATTAGGACAACGATTTTATACAGTTTTAAATAAAAGTAAAGAAATTATTTTTAATTATATAAACGTCGACGATAACTTCCTCCACTTTGGGGTCCAGAATCATATCCTGGATCCGTGCTACACTTTTTTGCGTCGATGTTTGAAACACGGTGTATAGTAACTAGTTTAAGGACACAGAAATCTGTCATTCTTCAGGTACAATGATTCAGCTGTTTTAGAGATAAAACTCCTGGATGCCATGTCAAGCCAGGCCGGGTTAGAATCTTTGGTAAAGGCCTGATGAATTTTTGTCTGATCTTTACGTTTATAAAACAAACCGCGTCCCCCACCGCGTCTATCTGTCTGTAAGAACACGGAACTTTCAAAAACTACTTAAAGGGTTTTAAGGCTGCGTTTCCACCCGAGATGTGCGATGGAAATGTGTCGTACGAGAATGTCTAGCTGTGCTGTGAAAATGTGTGGGCGTTTCCACCAAAGCTGTGCGATGAAAATGTGCCTACGAGGATGTGTAGCGGAGCTGTGAAAATTCGCAATAATGTGTTTTGCGACGATGCGTTGCGAAGCTGTGAAATGTGTCGACGGGGGTGCGGTGTAGTGGGAGCGGAGTAACGGAGTAATTTGGTTACGCATCCAAAACCTGTGTGTTCTTCTATTGCTCAAAATTATAGAACTAATAAACTCCGTATCTTCTGCTTCCATTTCTTCATCGCAAATTGTTAAATATAGAAGTATCTTCTTTTTTCATTTATCCATATCTATTTTGCGCACTTCTACTTCCAACACACTCCGTCTATGGACTGGCTGGTACAATATGCGCAAATCTCGCCACACATCCATCTCAACACATCCCTCGCACACATCCCTTGTACACATCCCTCGTACACATTCCTCGCATGTTTTGTATGCGCAAAAATAGCTCCGCTGAGCCGTTTCCACCAGAGCTGTGCTGACCGAGGCGAGGTAAATGAAGCGATTCTATTGGTTTCTTACAAACACATCCCTCGCTACGCATCCTCGCACATCTCTGGTGGAAACGCAGCCTTGTACAGTTTTCACCAACAGAGGATTGAAGAAGATTTAAGTGTATAATCATATAAGAAAAAACTGACTGACTGACATATCAACGCACAACCGAAACTACTGAGTCTAGAAACGTAGGTAGGGAGGGGGGGGGGGGGTAGGGGTTGGTAGTTGAATTTCGTTTATTTATAAACAAAAAATAACCTTAGAACTGTGTGTTTTAAAATATATTTCTTTTGTTTTATTATTATGGATAGGCTCGCGTTTGACCACTATCTCACCTGATGGTAAGCGATGATGTGACCGACGATATGATGATGATGTTGTCATCTGTCAATTGGTCAACTGTCAGTGTCGATATTATTGCTCGTTTCAAACAGCGCTTTCAATCGAGTTTTTTAATAAGGCTTATTATGGTTCCATGACATCATAGCAGACTGTTTGTAACTAAAAATCATTATCGTATATCAAGTGTTGAGAATACTGACGCTTGTCTGTGTCAAACTCTTATTAAGAGTATTGTTACAAAGACTTGGCTGTATGAGCTATAATACCTTTGCCTGTTAAAAACCTCAAATTGTACCAAAAAATAATAGAACTATCACCGAGGATTATGACGGAAGCTAAGGACGAAAGTGAATACTTTTTAAAATGTTTTCGAAATTAAAAAGTGTCCGTTCTATTAAAATATAAGTAATGTATATTATTAAAAGAATTAGTCATTATAGTAAATATTTCATGCGTGTTGGTTCATAGGCCATTTTTTACCATGTCTTTTCTGTCTCCCTCAATGCACAAGCTATTATTTTACTTGCTCTATTAGTTACTTTGTATGTAAGACTCATTTTGTTGAAGTCTCTTAAAATAGTGTCATTAATCAATCATTTCATCCAGATATAATAATATGGACCTTTAAAAAACACCAAAATCAGAGCTGTGCGACATGTGTAAAACATTCTTTTTTACTGTATCTGATAGCATGGAGGATCAAGGGAATCCAACGGATGCGAGTCGGGACAAGTCATTGCGGTGACACTTGGGGGAGGCCTGTCTCTAACAGTGGAAGTCATTTGGCTGAAATGATGATGAAATACTATATATATCACATGCCCATACAAAAAAAATGGTTTCCTTAGGACGCTTTTAAGTTCAGCGCAACACATCAACATTACGCGTACGCATACAGCACGCACACTTAGAATCCATTGTATTATTTTTTTTCTAGTATTTATTGAGTGAGTTTGTGTTTTTGTTATCAATGATTACTGATTACATTGCAACATGTTGGTATCTATACACTTACCCAATTTCGAACGCTGGCCGTAAGCGATTAATAAGTAGGTACTATATCGTTACCGAGAAATATCGACCAGATTTCTTCGTACACCTACGATTATTTCCAAAGCGTTATTTAGTGATTTGAAAATTGTATTAATCTTATGTTTGTTTATTTTGTAGAGGATATTATAAAATCAAATAGGTAGGTTTAATTAATCCAACAACACAACCCTCTTTGATATAAATAGTTGTCAAACTCAATAAATATGTATGATGTATGAAGAGAGTAGGTAAAATTAAATTAAATACTCAAACTATTCGTTAAAAATACCTTTAAAAATATATATCTATATATATAAAAGAAAGTCGTGTTAGTTACACTGTTTATAACTCAAGAACGGCTGAACCGATTTGGCTGAAAATTGGTGGGGAGGTAGCTTAGAACCAGGAGACGGACATAGGGTACTTTTTATCGAGTAGGGTAAAGTGGGGTAGAGTAGGGTAGAGTAGGGTAGAGTAGGGTAGAGTAGGGTAGAGTAGGGTAGAGTAGGGTAGAGTAGGGTAGAGTAGTCAGTTGACGGGAGCGAAGCCGCGGGCAAAAGCTAGTGGGTATATAAACTATGATTTCTTATTATTTTAAAGTAAAATATACAATGCATTTAACTGTAATGTTTACCTATTCAGGCTTTTTAAAGTGGGTAATGAGCCACTGTGTTCGACCATTTCCGGTATCCACACGTACAGTGTGAATTTTTTTTCTAGATAATTCCATAGTGTGGGATGTCGTTAGATAGTTCTTTCAAAAATATTGTGGGTGTGTGAAAACCATTTATCAATTTAGAGAATCGATTGTGAATTATAAACATAGTTTTTGTAGGTTTTTACCTCATTGAGAGTACAGATGAAAATTATTTATTTATTCCTACACTGATACGATAAAGTAAAAGCAGATACGATAAAGTAACACTTATAAGTATTTTACTAAGAAATACCTATTAAGCTTCAGTACATTGTCTATTACTGTCTTTGTCTTGGACAGCTTGATTTTCTCACTTCACTCAGATTTCTACGTTAATTCATAGCGCTCGTTTAATTATATAAATCCCTCGCTACGTACGCTATATTTTACTTTATCAACCTTCCTTATCCTTATTATATATAATATTAGCATAATTATATATATATATGTCGTGGCAAGCCTTTAAATTCATCACTTCATGATGTGGCCAACTAAAACTGGCCAGATTGATTTAGGATTTCTATGATACTTAATAAAAGGTCTAAAGAAAGTAGGCCAAACGAGGATTGACATTCATCAAACTTTAACGTTTAAAACGATCTGGCCAGAGCGGCGCCGCGCCACAGACCACAATATACCAGACATTTAAAAAACAAAACAATGTCATATGCACTTTTATGTTCCTTCTCAAATGTTATAAAATAGCGACATGGATAGAATAACGGAATTAAGAGTAAATATTAGGGATTAAAGTATGAAATTGCCGATTTGTACTGAAAAAATTTTTTTTTTTTTTTTTTTTTTAATTTAAAATGTTTAATCAATATAATTACCATTATTATCTATACATTGCTGCCAACTAATAGGAACGTCATTTATTCCTTTGCGATAGAACTCTGGTGATCTAGATTCGACAAACTGAGAAGAAAACTTTTACTACGTAGAAAATTGTCCAAATCACAAAAAAAAATGGTAGTCCGTTCGAGCAAGGTCCGGCGAATACGGAGGGTGACGAATAGTTTCTAATTACAGTTCCTGTAGAGTGAAAACGGTTTCTCGTGCTGTATTAAAAGGTCTCGCGTTATCATGGAGCAATAAAGGTGAAGATCGATTCATGATTCGGGGCTGTTTCACTGTTAGTTTTGCTATCATTGTTCGGAGTTCGGCACAGTAAACATCTGTCGTTATCGCTTGACCAGATCGAAGAAAGCTATAGTGAATAATACCATGCTGAGATTACAAAACAGTTACCATTAGCTGAAGCTTTGTTTTAGGACAGTGTTGCGGCGTTTGATCTGAGGTCATTCATTGCATTTTTCGCTTACGGTTATCGTAAAGAATCTACTTTTCATGACATGTCACAATTCAATCCAATATTCCTCCATTTCTGAACTGTTTCGTTACAACAAGGCAACACAGGTTTCAACACGCGTTTCTTTCTGCAAATCAGTCGAATCATGAATCATTTCAAAGAGACGGAGATCTGTTGAATTCGCGCTAGTGAACTCCTGATGAAAAATCAAGATGAGCAGGACGCTTCAGCCAATTGATCCAGACGCCCACCACGTGAATACAAGATGGACGACCTTGCTTTTGTTATTAAGTACTCGCAATCATCGTGTACAATCGCAACAGGTGCATCCCAAGAAGATCAAACCGAGGACTTGGTATCAGGAGAGGTCGTGTTAGGATAGAAGGAAGAAATGACAGCGAAAGAGTCTATGAAAGCGGTACGCGCACCGCTTTCCCTCGAATTTTTGATTTTTTTCACATTTTTGACAGATGTCATTTAGACATCCGTCAAAAATGCATTCCCGTGGCGGGAATATCGTTCAAGGGCCGTAGGACTTATACTTATTTGTGCTTAATTAGATAAATGATTAGAATTATTGTTATTTTGTTGTCTTTTGTAAAAATAAATAATTGTTTATTTTGTTATGTGACACGTAGTTTTTTTTAAATATCTGCACTTTCGATTCCTAAAAATAATACCAAATAGTTATTTTGTAAATCGGCGAAATATTTTCCGTTATAATAATACCTATGATACATGATACTTTGATGATCTAAAAATATGTCAAATAATGCATATAATTATCAAAAAAGCCGTCGGTCAATAGTTTTCGGTAAAATGAAATTCGGACCAAAAAAATTTCGGAAAAATAATAGTTTCCCAAAAAAAAACACTGGGTTTCGGGTAGCCTACTAAAAATATACAAGACGTTGTCGTCACATAAGAACTAATCCTGCACCGCGCAATCAAAGTTCTGCGCGCGATTAGTACATATAGAACAGCTCGAATTCATCTATCGGGCAGCTGCCCACCAGACATAACACCCATCTGGCCGGAGGATCCTCCCTTTTGAACGGAGGTTTGCGGGACTTTACTCTCTGTTCCGCCGACCTCCAAACTGGTGACCACGATGTGACCACCCTCAGCCTTATCAGCGACCTTGGCGAAGCACTCTGCACCTTCGGCCAGTCACATGAAGTGCTACGAAGAACTTCTACTGGTCGACGCCAGCAGTCAAGCCACTACGTTGCACAGCACCGCTCCGACTCACTGGAGCCAGCAGCACTACTCCGACTCACTGGAGCCTGCAGCATCATCCCGACTCACTGGGACATCATCACCCCGACTCACTGGGGCATCATCCCGACTCACTGGGACATCATCACCCCGACTCACTGGGGCATCATCCCGATCCACTGGGATAGCATCACCCCGACTCACTGGGCCATCACCGCAGACAGTTCCGACTCATCGAG
Organism: Mythimna pallens; assembly: GCA_961205895.1. NCBI lineage: Eukaryota > Metazoa > Arthropoda > Insecta > Lepidoptera > Noctuidae > Mythimna > Mythimna pallens. The sequence goes on from OY540824.1 coordinate 8,907,934, forward strand.
AACTATGCGGCATTCGGTTCCGACCCACTGGAATCAACCTACCACTGGCCTGGCACGCATCAAGAAGCATCAAGAAACCATCGATCTCCGATCTCCAGTGATGTAGCGACATCTATGGCGTCACATAAGAACTAATCCTGCATCGCGCAATCAAAGTTCTCCGCACGATTAGAACATATAGAACAGCTCGATATCATCTATCGGTACGTAGTACATATATATCGATGTCTATCGGGCAGTAGTAGCCCACCAGAAATAACACCTGTCTGGCCGGAGGATCCTCCCTTTTCAACAGAGGTATGTGGGACTTTACTCTCTGTTCCGCATACCTCCAAAACGTTATGTATTCCAAACGTTGTTCTACGAGACAAAAATGAATAAAAAATGAATCGTTAGTCAAATGACACGTTAATAAACAAAAGTTTATTTGGTGATTTGTTTGTAAACTATTTTTAAAACTTGTTGTTGTATAATGATGAATTAATAGCGAACCATGTTTTTGACAATCGTTGGTTGTCAAATGAAAATTTGTAAATCAATTTTTGGTGAACTGACAGGACACCATATTATGTATGTATTATACATATTTATAAACCTTCCTCTTGAATCATTCTATCTATTAAAAAAAACGCATCCGTTGAAAATACGTTGCGCAGTTTGAAGTTCTAAGCATACACAGGGACAGGCAGCAGGAAGCGACTTTGTTTTATAATATGTAGTGATTATACAGGCAGGATTTATGTATGGATGAATGGCGATCAGAACATAAAAACACTGCGTAGTATTTTTTTGTAGCAATTGTTATGAATGTTTGATTCAATTACGAATTTACCAATTATGACAAATTTTCGTGGACAATTATGGGAATCCGTTTTTTTTTTACTTTTGACTACACAAATATAATCAGTAACGGGTACGGATAGAGCCCCATTTTTTTTTAGTAATCAAAAAATAGTTGTGTAGGTACCTATACATAGAGGTTGTAACGGAGTAGTTTTTGTGCACCGCTTTCACATTTAGGCATGCGTAACTTCAACATGAATAATGATTATATAACAATATTAATTTGTGGAGTTCTCTGGCTTGTTCTTCGCAGTAGGACTCATCTGCACTATGGAATGAACTTATAGTTTAATTTTTCTTTATAGGCACTTTTGAATTGGCAAGGAGTCCCCTGACAATTCAATAGTGCAGTGAAAGCTTTTGAGTTTGTTTCTCGTAACTCACTTTTTTTTAGGTGGGAAATCATATAATGACGTCTCCCGCCCTTGGGTGGGGCGGGAGGGCGACGACTCCTATTCCTTCTTTGCCTTCATTCCTGGGCCCCGAGGTTCTCTTTCGCATTACCCATGGCCCCAGTAGGCTTGACATAACTCACTTGAGGTAGTTATTTGATCATTAGATACTCATAACATATATATTGTACCAATAATTAAGTGTCACTTATAACTGAGATTAAAAAGCTTATAGTGATAGAGCCCACATTCTTCAATTAGTCAGGCCAACAGGTGAACCTGTCCGTTATGACAAATTTACAAAATTTTCACTGTTAGTATCGAAACTGTGAAATGCCTAACAATACAGAAGTATGTGTATTCTGACACTATCTGCTATATACAGAGCTAGCTTTGAATTCAACACCTTTAATATTTCCTATTTTCACAGAATTCTATTATAGTAAAAATTTATTCAGTCATCCTTAAATGTGTATTCGAAGATATCTTCAAACTACCTTAAAATTATGTTTGAGACAGGCAAATTGAAATTCTTAGTTAATCATTAATTATTACGTTAATTAGCATCCATCATAGTAGGATTTCATCCATGATAGTAGCTTTCGAACACAGAGACGTTATTTTCGAAAATTTAAATTATTTAAGTAGGTACCTTAAATTATGGAATCTTTCTGAAATTAAATAAAAACCAGTCTAAGATACTGGATTATTATATTCTTTATTTTGAATAACTCCAAAACTTCTCTTTTTATTAGAAAACGACAATATAACTGCTTGAGTTACGTCAAATATGGATGAGGTTTCGACACGGTTCCACCGATTCTGTGCGAATATGAGAGCGAAATAAATTAAAATCTTTATGGCTGCCCTCAAAAGTTGCCAACTTTCTAAAGTATGTGTGGAAACGACGATCATAAGTCATAAATATCGGCTCGAACGCAGCACGAACCGTAGCGTGCGTTCCACATACAACGCGTAGATACGTACCCTGGCGATCTCCTCCTCAGCCAGTAGCATGGCCTGTGCTCTTTCCTTATCATCCATCGTGTCCATTGTGTCAATATTGCTCCCACAAAACAATTAGATACACAAAAAATCGCAACAGAAAAAAACCACCCGACGTCAGGGCGACGTAAAAAACAACTGGTACACATTACCCGGGAGTTTTTCCAAGGGCTTATTAAAAGAAGGAGAAAGTAAAGTAAATTAGAGTAATATGGTTTATTAATGTTAAAAGTAATTTAGTTCGGATGCGGGGAGTAGCGGCCGTAGCGTGCGGTCACGCGCGCCCGGGACATCGCCGCCAAGCACCACCCGACCGAGTTTGTTTTAAAATCCATATTATATGGCGAACCTGCGACAAATCATTCCAATGCGATACTATACAAACATACTACACAGCCGAAATATTTTGGTATTGACTCGAACCGTAATAGATCTGAACAGTCGTACCCACTTGGAAGGTCACGAACAGTTTCGTGTGGTTTGATTAATCGACATGACGTGTGTATGAGAAACAATTTGGAAATGCACTTACCAACTTTGACTGATCACATTAAATATTGTCTTCTATCATTCTAAAATTATTATCGCTTTACCCTTATCGGTATCTTAATCAGTACCTAGGTGGTATGAGGAAGAACACTCTTCTCTTCACTTTTGAGGTGTCCACATCTCGCTATCTCTTTTGTGCTCACCTAACCTAATGGCGATGACGTCGCATTTCAGTATCTGCATCCCTTTCTGTTACTTGTCAATTCTCCTTCCATCAGATTTGTAAGGGAACTTACCTATCATTGAACGAATTTGAAAAATTCTTTCTCTTTAAGACTTTCTTTTCCCAAATATTGTAAATCTTAGCTAAGGTGAGACGTTACTTCACGCCGGAACAGCTGCTCAACCTTTATCAAGCGCAAGTTCGATCGTGTGTTGAGTACTGCTCTCATCTTTGGGACGGCTCTGCCAAATGCCAGCTTGAAGGGGTCGTTTGAGAAACGAGCTAAGATCGTCGGTAATAATGCACTTGTCGAGCCAACACTCCAAAGTCTTAAACATCGACGCCGAGTTGCTGGCCTGTCGATTTTCTATGGTTTACATTTTTATTTATTTTTATTCATTACATAAAACACTTCGGGAAGTAGGTATGCGTAGGAATTGCACAATTTAATTCCACCAAGTAGTGTTCTCCCTCATAGGTGCAATTTTGATGCTATTTTCAGAAAAAGATTTCTTTTAGTACCTATTATTATCATTTCTACTTTGCCAAGCGATTTTTCGCCTAAAGCTGGATATAAAGCCAGTCACAAGAGAGCGCATGATACAGCAGTAAACCTTAGCTCTCATGTTCCATTAGAAGTTAGGCAATGAACTTGTCGCTGTGTCTGCAATCGTCCAGATGCCAAAAAAAAAAAAAAAAAATTAGTAGATACCATCCTCAAAGTTCTGAGTTATGCACTTCCGAGCCCGGAAGTAACCACGAGCGCCTAAATATAGATGTTCCGTAAAAATAAGAGTCTGGGCGGCTTGAGCAACCTAAGAATGTACTTGCCTTATTTATAAAACTCGCTAACCATATGCTTAATTCATTTAAATAATGATTAATGTATTTTGAAGTACTCGTAGGTACCTGGTAATCAGCGTTTACTAATCACACGGTTATTTTTTAGTTAGATTACTACTAATTGTACACCATTAATGGATTTTTAACAATTATTAAGGGATCGCATAGGTTAGTTTAGAAGGGGATGGCGAGTTCTAGTGAGCGAGCGAAGCTCTCGAATACAGACCGCACCATCAGTGCATGTAATTTTGGCGATCCTAATAATAATAAATAAATATCATATACTTATCGTCACCCTTTCTCTACGTTGACGTCGTGGTGGGGCTTGCGCGCTCTAATAAACCCTAGGTCTGTATCGGTAGCGTTTGCCTTGCTGTAACATGCCTAGGGTGAGGGGCCAGACTAAGAGAGATACAATCCGCAGGGCAGTTTTGTAGCGAACTGTTGGGCATTAGCGACCCCACGGGCCCGATCTCCCGGCAGAATTCTTGTTCTTTACCTCCGGCTGGCCTTTATTGGCCGGCCGTAGTGAACAATGACGAGGAACAGATCTCCCACCTCTCTCTTGGCTTTATTGGCTGGCTTGAGTAATCATTCAAGAGCAAACGTGCTCGGGAGAAGGATGTATAATCCAGTAAGGTGCTGGTAGAGATCTTGACCGTACTTTCGAGATTGTCCTAATAGCCGTGGTAGGTATACCTCTCCACTCCTCAAGCATCTCAGGTTATGGTTAAGGGGGCAACCCCTTATTGCTACCTCACTTCATGCAAGCGACCGTGTTAATGGGGGCCCATTTTATTGAGTTTGCAAGTCACCCCCTGCCTTTTATCGATAGATATTAATAACATATTATTATATGGGCAGGGCACATTGCTTGCAGAACGGATGGCCGTTGGGGTCGAAAGGTTCTGGAATGGCGACCACGTACCGGAAGACGTAGAGTTGGTAGGCCTTCTACAAGGTGGACCGATGACATGGTAATGGTTGCGGGAATCCGGTGGATGCGAGACGCACAGGACCGTTCATTGTGGTGACACTTGGGGCAGGCCTATGTCCAAAAGTTGACGTTTTTTGGCTGAAATGATGATGATAATGATGATTATATTGTTGACATATTGTTAATAAAAATATTCAACAATTCTTTCGGAACTCTGCACGTTGAATCCGAGGCTCGCCTGCAAAGAAGAATCTCCGAAAGCAAAGGAATATGGATGGTTTTATTCACCAGTTTTTCCTAATAAGCGTAGCAGCATAATTATTTGTTTGATCAGGCACGAATGGTATATTTATATGTTAAACCTGGACAAATATATATACGGGCCGGTGGTGTGTGATGTAGGTATCAAAGCGGGTACGTTCCCAATTCAAAAAAAGGTATCAGTGTCACCCTAAGTGTCACCAAAACGCCGAAAAAGGTACTCAGATAATTATTACTTACTTGTTTTTATATAGGTGACTGAAGTCGCGATCACGAGACTGTTTGCTTTACTGTCTTCGTCGCTAATCTTGCCCTGGATCCTGCACTGCAAGGCTATGGCCGCGGCATAATTATAGCTCCTTGAAGGGATTGAGCGTCTATTGATGAACCTGGAGAACTCATCTGCAAACTATCTGCATCGGAGGTTAAGGCCGAACGCTGCGTTACGCGGGCGCCCGCGCGGTCCTATACAAACGTGTGCGCCGTCCGGGTGCCCGAGCGGGCACGCATCTCGGGCGGCCGCGTCCCGCGCCCGTTTTTCTACGTAATAACACATAAAAGTTCACCATCGACACGACTACATGCACACCGTTTAAGTTGAACTAGCGACACTGCGCAGGTAATAATCCGATTCCCGCTTCGGGGACCGCCGCACACGATACACGCACTTCACGCGACGGGTGCACGCGCGGGAAAAAGATTCAAAAAGCATTTATTTCAAATAAACCATTTACAGGCACTTTTGAAATGTCAAGAAGTCAGTCAGTCAGAAAAAATTATGCTAATTGCACATTCCAAAGCATAGATGTCTATGGAGAAGAATGTGCAAGAAACTCCATGGATACTCTTTTCACTCTTTGCAATTACAAATATCTCTGTTACATGTTTCTTGTCGCTATCATGTGAGAACAATGTCAATAAAGTAAAAATAAAAACTAAATATAGTTATTAAAATAGCAACTGGCAGCTAAGAGATGACCAGTCTCAACTGACAGCGCCCGTTCACGGACCTGACGCGAATATTAGCACCAGTCAGCTCAACCATTTTGAAGGGAACCGAATGATCTAACACACACGCCACCATCAGTGAAATATTTGAGTGAGCATGACTCTCAACTGCCATACTTATTTATGTCAAACAATCCTCCCGCTTAACGTAGCGTTGGCCCTTAGACTTGACCAAAAATTATATACACCTTATTCTCTACGACATAATTATGTATACGTATATCGGTGGTATGATAAAGTGGATGGACTACTATCTACATATAAAAATAACCTGAGATAAATTTTGTTTTACAGTCTATGGAGCATTTTGTAATGCGGCACTAAGGAGCTCTTCATGGATAATCCAATAAACCAACAGGTTCACTGTTCGAGTTATCACTACGTGACGCGACGCCACTCAAGATACGAAACGACTGTGAACACCTTCAAATGTCGTTGACATGCCATGGAAGATGGAAGACGACTTCGCTATCGGAGAATGTCGACATTTTAATTTCTACTGAATAAAATGAAACAGAAACTTTATTCAATTGCATTTATTTGAGCACATTATCATACAATAGACATACATACAAAATGTTGATTACTATACCTAATTAATCTACGTTACTATTACTAATACAATATATAGCTATATCTTCTGATAAATTGATTACTAAAACTCTGGAAAGCATACATTATGAAACCAATACATTTAAATCTTATATTCCATTTACTATTTGGCTGTTAACCTCGAGCATTGAGTGATTTTTAGGGTTCCGTACCTCAAAAGGAAAAAAAACGGAACCCTTACTGGATCACTTTGTTGTCAGTCTGTCTGTCAAGAGCCTTTATCTCGGAAATGCGTGAAGGTATAGTGTTGAAATTAACACCATATAGGTACTCAGGTCTGTGGTCCCTTAAAGGTGTGAAAAAATAAAACTTCTAAGTATACGACAAAAAAGATTCAGCTGATTATGTCGCAAATACGTATATTTCGACACTCTCAAGGGAATTAAAATTCATAGGGTACTTCTAGTTGACCCAGAATCCTGAAATTTGGCATTAAACTAGGTCGTGTGGCACAGACATAGGAATAAATCTGAAAACATTTGTTGTTACGTCACAAAAAAAATCTTTTGCAATTCGGAAAATCTTTCGAGACTCCATTCGAGTATTAAACTATTTACATAGATAAGTTTGTACAGAACCCTCAGTGCGCGAGTTCGACTTGCACTTGCCCAGTTTTCGAAAGAGTTAGAGCGTAGCGCTGCGCCCTTAGACAGATAAGTGTTACCGACAAACGCGTTTGTTGTTCCGTTTCTTACTAGTCGGGAACACTAAAACAAACCTATGCAAGCCGGAACGGCATGGCAAAGGATTTAAAATTTTTCCAATGGACATTGAAATATATGGAAATAGAAATACGATAAATTCCTATGCTTGAGCCCGTAGCATTTAAAGATATATCATCGCTCGGCATTGAAAATTGCTTTATGTGCCCCGCGGCGGGATACCGTGACGCGCTGCATCTTCGAGCACTATACAAATACAAAATCAAAAACATTTCTTAAATACGCAGGAAAAGTAAGCAGTTCAGTATTTGAGGTAATTGTTTTAGTAAATGCCTGAACATTTTGTTTCGCTTGTCGATTGATTCTGTCCCTATTGATGACTGAAACCGTCTAGCCGTACTTTTTTAAACGTTCAGCATCTACCTCAGTCGCCCTGTAATAAGGCGTCGGTGGTAGCTTACATTAAAAAAAGTATTGCTTATCGATTTGATAATAATCCTTACTTCCAGGGCGTACATATACCAGTGTAGTAACACGTCTAATTCTTAATATTTTGCAGTCAAAATAAACGAAAAGTCATTAACATACTGAGTGCCAGTTACGAATTATCTCGTGGATGGTTTCTTCTTTGATGCCACATACGAGTTAGATCGTAGGAACTCTATTGCCGAGGATAACCTCTAATAAAAGTATTAACATTCCTGGTGCCTAAGGACGAGATATCTCGTTGTTAGCACTGTTAGTTAACTTAACTCACATAGACGTCAGTTACGAGATTTCGCGTCTAAGTTGCTAAATAGTGGAAAAAGAATTTGACTTCTTGAAATTCTTGATATTCAATATGTTTAAAACATGCAATTATACTAATAGCAATAAACGCACGAAAGTCTCTTCACTCACTTCAGTTTCGAAATCACGAAATAGTGCTGTCATAATACAGGGTGACTGGTAATTAGTGTACGATACTTAAACACGTGATTGTGCTCATGATAACCAACAACTTTAGTAAGTATCGTACACTAATTGCCTGTCACCCTATATATAATTATATAGACAACCTTTAATATGTCAAATCTCAACAAAATTTATAATATTCTAATTTAATATTAGCTAGACAATGGATACACAGTGTAGTTCTAACTTAACTTCATTTTTTGTATACAGTTTTAAGAATATAAAGCAAATATTGTTTATTTTATTACAAAGACCACGTCATATTTACATACAATTAAAGTTAGTAGTAAGTGTAAATAATGGCAATAAGACCGTTAGGTAACAATATTTTCAGCTATTTGGCAAGTATATGGTATTTATTAATATCTGACACGGGAATTAAGTGTGCGTGAAGAGATACAAGCACAAAACTATTGTACATATTCGAATATTATTGTAGTTTCTTATTCACTACAAATAGTTCAAACAATAAAGAATTTTACAATAATTTCAAATTTATTCCTAATGAATAACTGATCTGCAATAACTCTTAAAAAACATAACAACATAAATTCTTGATTTGTTAAAATATAAGCAGAGATTCAAAGGTTAACATAAAATATAAACACAATGCTGTCTAAAATTGTACTATTTTATGGTTAACGTTTTCAACTAATATTTATTTAAATCATTTATATACTTATACATAATGTATATACACTACTTAGTCATATGTCTTTGTCGAGTTTGATTACAATATATTACAAGATACTAAAAATCTTTAGAAACAATATTATAATTATGTATTTTGTAATTTTTTTATAATGTTCATCTTGATAGCAACATTTATTTTCATTTCATAATACAAAGTTGATTTTAGAGAGTATAATCTTGAAATCCATACTTTAATAATTTGAAAGCCTCGAATTACCTAAAGTACCAAGACAAAAAAGTTGAATGGGTCTCATTAACGTGGATTCAATTCAATTTATACCTTTTTAGTATTAGTTTAAGGCAAGTTTTAAAATAACTACATTATTTGTTACTTTTGTAAGGAACATCATAGTGATTGCATCGTATTCAATGAGAACTTTGTTACTTCTGAGTAGTAAATTAAAGTTTTGCAAGGCTATAAAAATAGATCTGACTTTGAGCTGCTTTTTTCTGTATCACGTCGTTGAAATCAGGTTCAGTTTGTGGTTCGTTTGTGCATCTTCACCCTGTGCCAGTGCTGTAACAATACAAGATAATCGTAAATCTCATGTCATCAAAAAACTGCTTATTTTGGCAAAACACGGCCAAAGGCCAATAACATTACTTTTCACATATAATATGAACAAAATAACAATGAAATAATGATGAATGATTCAATGATAGATGCGAGACGCACAGGACCGGTCATTATGGCGACATTGGGGGGAGGCGTATGTCCAACAGTGGACGTCTTTGGGCTGAAATGATGATGATGAACAATGAAATATAACTGTATTTCCACTACCGAATAAAGAGAGCCTTTTGGAGCAACATCACGACGATCTGGTGCCGTACTATGACATATCAATACCTTGATGATTCGGCAGTAAAAAGAGGAGTGCTATTATTAGTCTTGTACCCACACAATGGTACCAAAATATACTCTGCGCATATCGCGCGTGCACCGCGATCGTGAGCGTGTATATTTTTCCGTATATCATAGACGCGCACAGTGAACCAAAATAAATGAATACTCACATAAAAGTTTATAAGAGTAGTATATTCACTCAAAATAATTATGGTTCATGGAGCGCTTGTATCCGAATAATCTATATATATAAAAAGAGAAACTGACTGACTGACATATCAACGCACAGCCGAAACTACTGGGACTAGGAGCGTGAAATTTTGCACAAAGTTTCCTTTTATGGCGTAGGCGAGCACTAAGAAAGGATTTTTCAAAATTCACTCCCTAAGGGGATGAAGCGGGGGTCCAAATTTTGTATGGAGAAACTTACGTTTACGCTAGCGAAGCCGCGGGCAGAAGCTAGTAACTTATATATTGAAACACGGCAAAAATGTACACAAAAAATTGCGAAACATAACACTCTTGCTTTGACTTACTATATTATTTACCAAGCAAATGTCACTGAATAAGTAATAATTACTATATAACTTTAACTATCCAAGTGCATTTAAAAATAGTCTGAAACAGAAACATTTTTATTTTTTTTAAGTTTGTGATGGGCGAGAAATGCTTGTTATCAAATCAACCCTCCTCCTTTAATCGAAATGGTCACAGATTTACTTTCACATTTATCAACGTTTAGATCGTCGTATAATTATACGACGATATAAAAGCGGAAGCGGGGCCAATGTGGAGGAGGAAAACCCATGATCGGAAACTGTGGAAGAATATGGGGGAGGCCTATGCTAAAGCAAAACAATCTACTTAAACCGATGTCGGAAAATATTTTTTACATTAAACGGTGTATTAGAATGTTAATAAATATTATATAATAACATTATATTAGTATGGATTCGCATGAAAATCTTACCATACTCTCACGGCTACGTGATGACAAGTCTGGGCGTAGGCAGTATAGTGGAGTGCTCCGCGAACATGAGCGCGGTCATCCACTTGAGCTGGTCTTCGGTCACCGCGCCCGCTATCGTGCAGCCGAACCAAGGCTTGTCTCTACTCCTGAAAACGTAACATAGTAACTTCAGAATAACAAATTGTGGTAACTTTTATATGAAGGCTTCTAATAGCATTTTATATAACATTGATTAGCTCAATGCAGTATCATTGGTGGCAGTGGCAGCGTGTTACTCTGCGCTGCAGGGTTTGATGCGCTGGGAACTAAAAAATATGTGGGTTGCGTCGAAATATCTCCATTTCATTAGATTTGCGCTATATCTACGTCCTTACGGCACAGGTTATCTGTTCGTTTTCTCCGGCCAAACAAATAATAATCTAGACTAGAAATAAAATTAAAATCTTGCTATTTGTATTTATACTTCATAGTTTCAAAATTCTAACATCCGTAAATAATATTATCCGAAACAAGCGGATAATCTATATCCATCTCCTTATTCAGATCCAAAATTTAATATCCCTGAGGCCCTACCATGAGCCCGAACCATTTGACGACCTGAACTGAACTCTTAAAGGGATAGAGCTTTATACGGTGTATAACTCATCCGTCTGTCTCGCTCGTACGCTTGACATTTTAACACTTTCTGATACAAATAACTCATGGCAAGATTGTAGTTTTTGGGCTTCTCATCATCATCATTTCAGCCGAAAGACGTCTGCTGTTGGACATAGGCCTCCCCCAAGCGTCGCCACAATGACCGATCCTGTGCGTCTCTCATCCATCGGACTCCCGCAACCGTTACCAAGTCATCTGTCTACCTTGTAGGAGGCCTTCCAACGCTACGTCTTCCGGTACGTGCTCGCCATTCGAGAACCTTTTGACCCCAACGTTTTGTGTGTTTTCTTTATACAAACATCTAATCCCTTTAAGGGTGAATTTTGAAAAATCTTTTCTAAGTGCTTGCCTACGTTATAAAGGAAACCTTGTGCAAAATTTCACGCTCCTAGTCAGGTCTCCAGGTCCGACGAAAAGCCTGAGGTGGAAAGCCTTCCAACGCTGCGTTTTCCGATGCATGGTCGCCACTTTAGAACCTTTCAGCCTCATCGACCATCCGTTATACGAGCAAAGTACCCTGCCACTTTCGAGCTTCTCACTGCCTATGACTCTGATGTTGTAATCCAGTACCTTTTTTGTTTGTTCCTGGGTATAAAGGTGATCGCCCACCGCGACTGAGGGTTCCTTTTCGGCTCGTGTCCCACGTACCACAAGATGTCTTTTATCTTCCACTCTTCGATCTTGTGGGAACCCTGGAAAATACAATTTAGTAATTACTTACTGAAATACAAACATTGAATAATTTAATTTAAATTCTGAATAGTATGCAAATTATTTTTCTCTGTAGCTTTCACGCTAAACGCTAAGTAAAAAAATTATGCCAATGAATAACCTGTGGAGAAGTCATGGGATAACTGATGTGATAACTAATGTCATTCAGGTCGTTCAATTATTATTATTATTTTTGCAAATATTACCCTCGTCAGCAAAAAGCTCTCACCCCCCCCCCCCCCCCCATAACCCCAACCCTGTAATTTTACGTAAAAATTGCTCCAAGCATTTTTTAATGTGTTCTGGTTTCGTTATTAATTTTTGAGGAAGTCGTTATAAGGCTTGAAATAGATGCAGAAAACAAACTTCAATTAAAATTTTGGTATATCAATTCAAATTAACAGTCCTCAGTCCATAACACACGAATCCATGACTCTATGACGTTACATGTTTGCTGCTCACTGATGTGTGTCTGCTCACTTTCATGTGATTTTGGATAATCTACATTGTTCTCTTAAAAGACTAAATATATACAGCTGATAAAATCACCATCCAGACACCCCATCACTCATGTCAACAAAAATAAGTAAAGCAAAGACCCAACGCCCCTGTAGAGCTTACGTAACACTTGAATGGCCCCATTGCTATACATTTTGTACTTAGCGTTTGGAGGGAACAACTACCTTTAGGCCATACAAATATTCGTTGCGTACGAGAATCTAAGCCACCACAGACGGCACAGCAGCCAATCGCTGAGTCAAGGGCCTATTACACTACTCGATATTCAGACAGTCTTAGTCGATGTAGTGTAATAAGGGTTAGACCGGTCTTACTCGGAACAAAAAATAAGACGTGTGCTGAATATCGCATAGTGTAATAGGCCCTTCAATGCACGATATTTTCATTGGTCAAAAATGAGTTCCTTAACCTCTAAGGCCCCAGTGTATGTACCGAAAAAGGTACACCTCGGTACCAGCTAACTTAAGCCTTATTACGTAAAAATAAGGTTCGGTAAACTGGGGCCTGAGAGGATCGCCTTCCAAATGTTGTTGCTATTACAAAAATACAAAAGATGACACTGAACTAACCTGTTTATCTTTAAAGTAGCAAAGCCTCGAGTTCTGGACCTCGAACATGTGCAACTTGAAAGACTTCATGGCTTCAGTGGCAAGTCTGAGCTCGCCACACACCGTCGCAGTTTGCCTGAGAGCCTCCATATCATGCAGGATCTTATTCTGCTTTACCAGCAAGTAGTTGTGTTTCCTGTCGTCTTCGTCCCAGTAACTCCATCGCAGCACCACGTCCAACACGACCTCGTCATTGTGAACAATACGACGCATGGAGTCGTTACAGATCACTTCTTCTAACATTAGGAGATGGGACTCAGATTTCGCCTTATCGCAAAGCTCTATGCATACATCGGAGCAAGTTTTATTTGGCGTTAGCTGTGGAGAGAAGATAATTTATAAGACACAAGCTTTTGCCAGCAAAGTAGTTTTCTTTATCATCATCATCATCATCACCATTTCAGCCGAAATACGTCCACTGCTGGACATAGGCCTCCCCCAAGTGTCGCCACAATGAACGGTCCTGTGAGTCTCGCATCCATCGGACTCCCGCAACCGTTACCAAGTCATCGGTCCACCTTGTAGGAGGCCTTCCAACGCTACGTCTTCCGATACGTGCTCGCCATTCCAGAACCTTTTGACCCCAAAGTTTTGTGTGTTTTCTTTATACAAACATCTAATCCCTTTAAAAATTTGAAAAATCTTCTCTAAGTGATCCTACGTCATAAAGGAAACCTTGTGCAAAATTTCACGCTCCTAGTCCCAGTATCTTCGACTGTGCGTCAGTCAGTTTTTTCTTTTATAAACGAGTATATAGTTAGACATCATACGATGCTAATGCCTGTTCTGATTAGCAGTATGTAGCACCTATATTAATGATTAAATATTTACTATGGATGTAGTACAGTACTGAATTTCCAATAATGTTTTAATTTAGGTGACAGGTTTAGTAAAAACAAAGGTAAGTTAGTGTTCTGAACATTCATTTCTATTCTAAGAAAAACTGTACTGTCTCAAGAAATTTAAATACATACACTTGACAAACCCCTCACTAACCTGCCTGTAGCTGTCCGTCCAGTCGTTTTGAAGTATGGTAGCAAATAAATGACAAATAAATTTATTGAAGATGATGTTTGGCATAATATACAGTTTTTACTAAGAATTTATTTTTACAACACGATTGAGATCAGATATCTGATTGATGAGGATCTCTTCCTTACATATTATACAACAAAATTCCCCACCGCGCCTCTCTGTCTATCTGTTAGCGTTAAAGTCAAAAACCACTGAATAAATTTATTACTATAATATGGTTTACACCAATAAACAGACACATTCACGTTCACGTTCATGACAAAAACTTCGGTGCATACATGCATGTAATAATAGAGAATAAAGACGGAGTTATTTCTGACACTCATGCGAAGCTAGGGCTGGTCGCGTAGTTTGTTCCTAAAATCCACATTCAACCAGCGTGGTAGTCAATACTGACGCTTTATTTTTATGGCGCTCTCACCCTTTATGTCAGTTAATTAAATACCTCTGTATTTACTGACTTTAGGGTTTTAATTAGGCTGAATATTATCTATATATTTTCTTGTTAATTTGTCTTATCTTTCGCATTAAACATATTAAAAGTGAAATTTTTAGATTATTTGAAAAGGATGTTTTGACTTGTAGTACGCTTTATAAGTAGGATTATTTGCTTCTGAATACGATAGATTGGGTTTTAGATATGGAGATTTTAATCTAATCTCTTAAACCCGTTACTGAATTCTCGTATGATGTTGCTTAGTGAATAAGCTGTGTAATATTTATTACTTTTGGTCGCACAAAATCGCACTTTATCGAAAATGGATTTAAATTTCTTGATTGTAATGCGATCTAGAAAGTATCTTAACTGGCCTGTAGGTCTAGTGGTTAGTGGCCTTGGCTACTATGCTGGAGGTCGTGAGTTTGATTCCCACCCATGTCAAAGATTTGTGTGATGAGCACGATCATTTGTTCTGTGTCTGGGTGTAATTTATCTATAATATGTCTGTATTTAGAAACATATAAGTATGTTTATTAGTTATCTAGTACTCATAGTACAAGCTCTGCTTAGTTTGGGACTAGATGGCGTTGTGTGAAAGTTGTGGAACGCCGGATGTCAAGTACCTAGCGCAGTAAAATACAGTTATAACTTACAGTAATCTGATAGCAGGTGGACTTATCATGCACATAGACCCAAGCCCTGAGGTCACCAGCTGCCTTAGGTGCGGTAGGCGACGAGTTGCTCAGCACACGCATGATGATGCGTCTCACAGCCGCCTCGCGACGCTTCTCAGCCTCCGTTGTCTCCCAGATTTTTTCAAAGTTGGCTATCAGGTCTCGAACTACGAACACTTCTTTTGTTGACCACGCTGTTTGGAGTGTGTTGCTGGTCTGTTAACGTGAGATTGATTTTGATGAAAGAAAAAAAAACCATGATTGGTTTTAGAACTTAACGAACGTACGTTTGCATTTCGAATGCGCAATTATTTTAAAAATTTATAACAACAAACGCTACGTCATACTAGACAAATTGAACTTCCATTGTATCCCATACTTTTTTAAGAATTTCAACACAAATAGTCCCCCCCCCCTCCTAAACAACTCGATGTTGAATTCGTTATATAGTCAAAAATAACCACATTATTTCATTATCAGAAGACAAAGTTACAAATGCAGTTACTTTCGAACAATATGAACAGACTCATAATAAAAATATTCGTAACAATGTAGTTATTTTGGAATATTGCCTCTCTTAATAACCAATAATGTGTTTGTATACTTAAATGATATGATATCGGTGTCAATTAGATCTCATTTGTTTTATAAAGAAGGTAGAATTTGGGGTTTCTGCATTCTACATTCGCAACTCTACACACGCTAGACTCACGCACTGAATAGATAGCGCAAGTTTACTATTCGGAGCGATGTTACACAGCACAATGCCGCTCACACAGATACGTAATCGTCCCTGCGGCCTGAACCGTAACCGGCTCGCTCTGGAAGCGGGTTAGACGGGGGATACATTTCCTACTGTAGGTCCGTAACAAGCCGGCACACTCGTCGCTGGTCGTCCCCCGCCGGGCTTCCTACTTACCTGGCGGAGACTGACCGCCGGTGTGTCGTGAAGAGTCGGCGCTATGGGAAATAGCGCCGTGACGTGCCTACAGTATACTCATACATACAAAAACAAATGGGTGCTTCAACGCCCAAAAAGGCCATACCAATAGTGGCTACACAATGACGGGTCCATATTTATGGGCCATGGTAGGACCCCGTGCGCCCAGAGGCCAGAAAGCGAAGCCCTGAAGCCACCTGCCGCGACCCCTGTCGGGGACATAGCGACAGCCACGAGTCATACAAGTGGATACTATTGCACATAGGCTTACATAGGCATTTATAAAACGTCAGAAGCTCCGTTCCAATTGGCCATTTTCTTTGGATTATTTTTGGATTAATTTACGATATTAATAAATATGTGAGGGCAGTATACCAGTCAATATTGTTCCCAAAATCATGATAAAAATTTGGTCAAAATAGAAAGTAACTATGAATCCACGCAGTCTACAGTGTTCTCATATTCACAATATTAAAAAAAGAAGCTACATAAAAAGCTTTAGCTTACCATAGCAGCCGGCATGATGGTAGGCGCCCACACGGAGGCAAGATTCTCGGCGCCCATCTTGTTAGTGTGTGCCATCGTGTGTAAGAAGTGCAGATGTGCGAACAGTTTGCGAGCAGTATTCCTCGCGACCAGCGGCAAAGACGACATGATGCGGTGGTACTCATGGTGACGGGCTGCCTCTTCTTTCAATTCTGGAATTGTAATATTGTGAAAGTTATTATTGGGAACATAAAATATTTGTAGCTCAACATTTATGGGGCCATATAGGAAGTATAAAAAATTCTTAATTCTGCATCGCGCCATTTGAGTTTCTCTTGCAATTTGACTATATAACAGCCCGAAATCAATTGAACTGAAACATGGAAGCAAGCATTAATTTGCACACATCCATGACAATTGTCTGGCCGGTTGGTCTAGTGGTTAGTGGCCCTGACTGCTATGCCGAAGGTCGTGGGTTCGATTCCCACCCAGGATAAATGTATATGTGATGATCACGATCATTTGTTCTGTGTCTGGGTTTAATTTATCTATAATATATGTATTTAAAAATATTTAAGTAGGTTTATCAGTTGTCTAGTACTCTTTCCTTTTTTTCCTTTGTGGTCTGGTTTCCGCACTTAGTCCTTATCGGACCATTGTGCGTGGGCCATGGCGGCCTTTACTCCAACCAGCCCACCTCATTCCAGAAACAGATGAGTCTAGAGTTTGCTAGGTACGAAATCCTAAAAATTATCCCAATTGGCCCCAATTCTACCTATCAAGGTGGAACTAACGCCATCTGGGGTTGCTTAATACTTTTACATTAAAAAGCTCGCCAAATGCATTGTGTCTACAGTCGGTCAAAAATGTGGCACCGTAGTCTGCCTAGATGGCGTTGTTTTATCCAGAGCAGCAATTGGCAAGCTAAAACTTTCGTGATAACTGCGCCAGACGGCGCTAGAGGTTTCGTGGTGCGAGAAAAGTTACAAAACATCTATTAAACGAACACATACAAGCGGTGTGTTGCTTAGAATCTTCAAAGAGCAACCCCATTCAATCCATTCGTCCGAATGAGTTCAAATAGTTGAACTAACTTTTCCGGAATGTTGAAATTAGTTTAAAATCTGCTAAAATATAGGTCTGTGTAGATGACGCGAATAAAACAAAGTCGTTCTGTTTTCTATTGACATAAACACTTGAAACAACGGCTGACAACAAAGTCGAAATTACTAAATATTAGTGTAGTGTAATGTAGTATGGTATAGTATAGTATAGTATAGTATAGTATAGCATAGTATAGTATAGTATAGTATAGTATAGCATAGTATAGTATAGTATAGTATAGTATAGTATAGTATAGCATAGTATAGTATAGTATAGTATAGCATAGTATAGTATAGTATAGCATAGTATAGTATATTATAGTATAGTATAGTATAGTATAGCATAGTATAGCATAGTATAGCATAGCATAGCATAGCATAGTATAGTATAGTATAGTATAGTATAGCATAGCATAGTATAGTATAGTATATTATTAGTATAGTAATTTAGGTGTCGTTAAGGCTAGAGTGAATAGGCTCTTAATAAACTATTGTGCTTCATCATCAACGATTGCAAGACTGCTTACCATCAGGTGGGATCGCAGTCAATCGCTACTTTATATTAATTAAAAAATATATATAGTAATACATGAATTATTTTCCCATACCCAACGCTGTAATCAGGTCTTTATGTTTCTCCTGTGGCACCAGAGGCTCTGGAAGGTCGCGGAAGAACCTGAAACATATTTACAATAGATTGGTTAGTTGAAGTTGTTAAATAAATCATACTTCAGAAGAGATGTTATGGATAACAAGTTTCGGATCTTTATTCGGATATAGGAATAATATTATACCGGTTTCGGGTTCGATTGCGCGTATGAAATTATCCAGATACGGATTATCCGCTAATTATGGTAATGGATATTAAACTTATAATACTAAAATACAAATAGCAAGATATTTTATCCCTAGTCTAGATTTATCAATTGATTGGCAGGCCAAAACAAACAAAATTTGTAGTAATCTGTAAGGAAACACAGACTCCAGCAGAGAATTGCACTTCTAAGCAAAAATTATGGGTATCGGCGTCCTACATTAATAACTCATTGGTAGAGATATTTTAGACTCAAACTTTACCCGAAACTATGCGAACTTTTTATACCGGTTACAGTTACGGATATTTTTTTATTTTGGATGTCTAATAACGTCGGTTACAGTTACGGAGCTCCATAACATCCTTGTTTCAGAATGAATGTAAAAAGTTTCGTATTATTTGTATGCTAGCGTTTTCTTTTTTGTTCGGTGGGAAAATCATCTTATGACATCTCGCGCTCTTGGGCGGAGCGAGAGATAGTGTCAGACTTTTACTGACTAAAAACCCACTCTAGTTCCTTCGTTGCCTTTCGTACCAGGGCCGAGTCTTCCTTACAGAATCAAACCCTTGGCCCCAGTAGGCTTCGACCCTACAGTTGCTGACATTTTAAGGCGCGCGTGAAACAGTACGCGCCTACGACGACTTGGGCTCGGTCCGGACGTTTACCGGACGGTCGGACGGCTAGCTACCCATTGCTACCGTCCGCAAGCCCGCGTCTAATTTGTTTGTTAGCGTGAAGTTGTTATAGAGAGATATTTTATTTGAAAATAAATAAATAATAAATATTAATTAAATAATATATTTATTTATTTATTTTTAAGAAAGCTTACAGACTATTAAATATATTTTTTTACATTTTCGTAGAAAATCGCTAATGACAAGCTTGCACATATATACATTTACATACATTTTGCGTTTACTACTATAGTATATAAAATAAGATTAAAAATTAACAACTCTAGAAAATTATATTTTGCTGAAATTAGGCCATGACCTCTCTCCACTCATTCTCTCCTAACGCATAAAGCTTTCGAACTGGTAACTAAAGTTACCCGTACCTAGTTTCAAGTAAGTATATTTATACAGGTACTTGCCTGACGTCAAATGTTGTAAAAAAGACTGTTCTAATAACCCACTTATTTTTCTTTTCAAATTAATCCAATAACAAAGAATGACGTACACAAGTAGGCTCCAGACTGCTCTACATACCTTTATGTATACCTACCTAGTTGTTACCCTTTATATCAGATCATTATCCTTATCGATATCTCTTTGTTTTCTACAAAGAGGCTGAACATAAGTAGGTATATGTATCATACTGATTACGTCGAAATCAACAAAAGGCTTTCAGAAAACCAACAACCAAATCACCCACGCAACTCAATTCTTCTACCGTAAAAAGTTGTGAGATCCATGTAATACGAAGTCGGTTAATTTATCTAGTCCGTACTTAAGGGACCTCGATGACCTAGATAAATTTGGCAATCGCATGAAAACAAAATGTTTATCACAAATAATACGTATTATATTAAACTAGCTTCTGCCAGCGGCTTTGCCCGCGTGAAAGTAGGTTTCTCCATATAAACTTTGGACCCCCGTTTTATCCCCTTAGGGGGTGAATTTTGAAAAATCCTCTCTTAGTGCTCACCTTCATCATAAGTGGAAACCTTATGCAAAAAGTCAGTCAGTTTCTCCTTTTATATATATAGATTGTTTAGTCCGATTGCCAAGTCAATATAGGATATCGAGGTCCCTTAAGTACGGAATGAATAAACTAATTACAGAAAACCGAAATAGCCGTATGTCCAAGTACTCGCATCACACAAAACGAAGCTAAGTAGGAACACGTGTATAGCTTGGCCCTGGGCTACTATTATGAGGCGTTTCTACACGAGCGATGAACACCCAATTATTTATTAGTATCTATTAAACCGTACTGCCGCGACTCTTGGAACGGTGGTGGCTCAGTAGTAACGATCCCGACTTAAGAGTTGTAGGTCGCAAGTTCAAACCTACTTAGGCACTTTACTTTGTGTAATTTATTTCATTACCACTGCTCTCAAAACGATGAAGGAAGACATGTGACATCCACTAATCCGCACTGGGCCCGCGCCTAGAGAGGAGGCCTGAGTCCCAGCAGTGGGAACATTGTAAGGCAGCGACCTTTTCGAGCCAGCCCGCACCGTTGGGCCTAGTTTTAAATTCGTTTCTAAGTAATCAAATCGAACCCGTCTCTTCCTCTCCCACAGCGGATGCTCTTAGCGTGTAGTCGCTTCGTTTTTATCGTAGTCCTGGTTAGAGGCTTTTATTAACTTAAAGGCCGCCCCTGGACTGGCATAGACATGGCTGCCGCATGCCGATCGAGTTATGGGCCCGTAAAATAAATTATAACGTAAATATATTTATGGAGAGGGAAGCCAAAGAAAAGATGGATGGATTGTGTAAGAAGCGATATGAAAGAAAAGGCAGTTAGTGATAGTGTGACGGGTGACAGGAACCCGAGTAATATGGGACAAGGACAGGAAGATGATAAACAAAACAAGGCCGCTAGAAGCAAACCCTGTTGAGGAGACGACAATTTTATAACTATGTAGGTAGACTTGCGAGTATGCAATAAAAATTAAAAATACATATGTACGTAAGGATTGTGGGACCGTACAAAGGAAACAGGATTTAGCAAGTTTAACAAAAAATGTAAAATGCTTACCGTTTCAGTACGCCTGTAACATCGTGCTCGGAGTGTTGCGTGGAGCTGAGCTGAACCGACCATGCGTCGCGTCGGAAACGCGCGAGTAGTTCCGATAGCACCGAACTACTGCCCGCGCGACGGTATATACCTTCTGAAAGGCTGCCTGAAATATACAGGTAAACAAACAATCTACTTTATTATTCCTCATTAGTACGCTGTTGACCTCGATATCGCCTGATGGTAAACACTGATTTTTATTATCATCTTTTTTCATTGATGCACTGGAGTCAATTGAAAAGCGAGCCAGGAAGATCATCGGTAATGATGCACTTCTCGAGTCAAAACTCCAAAGTCTTGAGCATCGATGCCGAGTTGTTAATCGGTTTTCTATCGTTTACATTTCGGTAAGTGTGCATTGGAATTGCACAATTTAATTCCGCCAAGTCGGTTCCATTATAAGACCACTAGACGTATGGCGTTGCCCCACCATTACATTGTGGACATCCCACTCATACGTACAAAGCGTTTTGGGAATACATTCATTGCGCGTACAGCTAAGGAGTGGAATTCCCTGCTGGAGTTTGAGCTACAACCTAGGGGTATTAAGTCAAGAGTGAATAAGTTGCTTCTAAGCAAATGTGTTCCATCGTCGGCCACATTATCGTTTACCATCAGGTGAGATTGTGGTCAAAAGCGAGCCTATCAATAATAATAAAAAAAAACTGAGAAGTTCATTTGTGTTTTTTTTTTGCAGCTAAATTACCACTGCTTAGCTACCGACGACGTCAGAACCGAGGTTATCCAAAAAAACTTATTACAAAGGCTTTTAATTAAATAAAAACATTCTGAAATAAAAAAACTTTTAGAAATGCTTCTTGGACAACAATGTGATATTATAAGGTTCGCCTTTAATCCACGACGCAAAAAGTGCGGTGTTATAAGTTTGAGTGTCGGTCTGTGGCGCCTTATAAAAAGTACATTACAAATCTGCAGGTCGTGGTTTATTAATTTTAAAATTTAAGTTATATCAATCTCAATATACATTTTTAAAACAAGAGTAAGTGCTCAGCGAAAAGAGTATTCAAGAGTTTCCTCAAGCCGATACATTTATAAATTAAATGAACGTAAGTAGTTTCGACTTGAAACCTAAAGGGTATTTTTTTATTAATCCTTGTTTAATAAAGAAGATTATATATGCAAAGTACCTACATTCAAAAGTACCTAATTAATATTCCACCATCTCTATAAAGGTAAGAAAATCTTTGTTTTTTATCCTCATCGGATCAAAAACGACCCGCCGGCGATGGCCGGTCGGTAACCTGATATTTACACTTACGAATATCTGCGATCTTTCGGTATCAAATCTCACCCTATATGTTATACCTACATCTTTCGGCTGAAATGATTATGATGAAATGTTTACATACCGTGAGCGTAAATAAAACTAAGGCATTTGTCCACGATGGCCGGTACATCTTCCTTGGTGAGCTGCTGGTGATGGATGTGCGCGCCGTTGTTGTGTGCCGCCAACTTCACCATATAGCGCCAGCCCTAGATACATACGGTTCAGTTATGAAGACTTAATCTACTCATAATATAAAATGAGAAACTGACTGATATATCAACGCGCAGCTGAAACTACTGAGACTAGGACAATTGGAAAATTTTTCAGGGGTTTCCTTTTGAAAAATTTTCACGGGTTTCCTTTTATGACAGAGGCGAACAAAGAGAGGATTTTTAAAGATTCACCCTTTTTTTTACGTGGTAAATAATCCATTGATTTATCTCGCTCTAGGGCGCAAACTCACTCCTATGTTCCTTCTTTGCCTTACTTTCAGGGGATGAGATATATATGGAGAAACCTACTTTCAAGCGGGTGAGGCCGCTGGCAGAAGCTAGTCTATATATTCGTATAATATATAAAAGGAGAAACAGTATGTGTGTATAGTATCTAATACTAGCCACCTGCCCCAGCTTCGCACGGGTGTTAAAAACTTTGAAACTCTCGACTTTTCTCTACTAGAGGAAAGTAACCAAAAATGGAATAGTATCCCAATATGGAATACCGCCATTTCTCGTAAATTGATATTTCTAGCCGCACAAAACAGTGCTCTTTTATACCGACTTCAAAAAGAAGGTTTTACGTGCAGCTGAATGTTTTTTTTTTTATGTATGTTCACCGATTTCTTGTTCAATTGTGGACCGATTTTGAAAATTATTGTTTCAAAGGTTATGCTTCCAAGTTGGTCCTATAGAAATATTGTTGTAATCTGATGATGAATTAAACACGAAACACGAAACTCCTCATAAGATCACAGTAGAACGGTCGTAACAAGCAAAATTGCATTGTTCATATACGTGTAGTGGATGACTGACTGAAAGAAGAGAGGGGGGGGGATATATCGAACTGATCTGATGATGAAGCCGGAAGTTAGACCTAGACTTGGCTTATTGGAATTATTATGCAATTTTTTAATGATTAAATTTTATAGGTACCTTACTAAAGAACTTGCATACTACATACTATTTAAGTTTGGCTGAGGGGTTTTTAGTTGTGGTACCACAATCAAAAACTGTAAAATAAAATAAAAAATTACAATACAACCGACTTCAATGTAAAAAACAAAAACTAAAAAGTGTAAAATAACTTTATTTTCGGAAGTCGGTGTTACAGAAGAGACAACTATTACAGAAACGTTAACGATTATAGATTGTCAACTTGGTTAAGCCCTCTGAAGTTGTTATTTTTGCAAATAGATTAAAATAACTTTTTAGATTTTACGTAATTTATTTATAGAATTGCAGTATTAGTCATCAGTAGTATTAATTAGATCCCTTTTATTGACTTCGTTTTTGTAAAAAAAAATGCTTTAAATCAGTAAAAAAAAAACAGACTAAATTAAGCGCTAATGTATGGTAGATTGTTATTACAAATAAATGATTTAATTTAGAAAACATTTACGTTATTAAATCACGAAAATAAAATGGGAAGGATTCCATATCTGGTTACTTTCCTCTATAATACGCTTATGTTATACATTTTATCATTCCTCATGAATCACTTTGTCTATTTGTGAACTGCATGAAAATCCGTTTGAGTTGTGTTTGGTGTTTGAGTTTCTCGTGTTCATACAGACTGACTGACGTAGTTTGAACTTTGTTTTATAATATGGAAGGGAGGGAAGGATACTACAATTTTATCCCAAAAAATAGTTAGTTGTTGAAGAGGCCATGTAAAAAAAATACTGGGCAAGTGCGAGTCGGACTCGCGCACTAATGGTTCCGTACAAACTTGAAAGGTAAATTGCGGTTTATGATTTATGACGTATTAAAAAAAACTAAGTACTAGATCTCGTTCAAACCAATTTTCGGTGGAAGTTTGCATGGTAATGTACATAACATATATTTTTTTAGTTTACCATTCTCTTATTTTAGAAGATATAGGGGGGGGGGGACACATTTTACCACTTTGGAAGTGTCCATCGCGCTTACTATTCAGTTTAGAAAAAAATTACATCAGAAACCTCATTATCATATCATTTTTTAAGACCTATCCATAGGGGTATCTATCAACAACAACACGTATGGGTTTGACGAAAACAAATTTATGAATGTTTCAGTTCTAAATATGTGGAACCCCCAATTTTTTTTTTTTTCTATTTTTGTGTGAAAATCGTAATTCGGTCACGTTGGAGGTTCACAATAATTGATTTCGGACTCTCGCATTCGAAACTATTGTTCGAAGCCAGTTTGAAGTTGCAGTATGTATCGTTGCCATATCCAATGTTCTCTCCTTTTCATCCAAACTCGCTGCAGATAGATAGATAGATATACCTACTCTTTATTGTACACCTATAATAACAATAGGAACTTAAAATTAATAGGGTGTCACAAGGGGCGGTCTTATCGCTAAAAGCGATTTTTTACAGACAACCTTTGGATGGATTTGACAGAAAAGAAGAAAAAGATACGCTGGTAGTTCGTGGTGTACTATTTACATATATACAATACATTAGTAATAAAATACAAACAATATATATTATTATATATAAAAGCAGAGAAATAATGAACTTAATGATGTTTAAGAGGAAA
Organism: Mythimna pallens; assembly: GCA_961205895.1. Taxonomy (NCBI): domain Eukaryota; kingdom Metazoa; phylum Arthropoda; class Insecta; order Lepidoptera; family Noctuidae; genus Mythimna; species Mythimna pallens. The sequence goes on from OY540824.1 coordinate 8,933,440, forward strand.
GGTAGTAATTCTTAACCATATTTTTAAAATTTGTAAGTGTTGAGCTTGCATTCCACCGCCGCACTGCTTGAACTGCAAACGACTTGACATATAAATTGGAGTTTTGGAGTGGAGAATTGGAGTGGCTTGGCATCTCTAGCCTCAAGTTTTCCGATGACCTAAAATATCTATACCCTATTCAGGGAGCCATGATACAAAAGGTAAACAAACCATATATAATACTACTAAATTATAGACCACAGATACTGCTATAATTTTACATTAAAATGTGACATTTGTCATCGGGCGAGTTATAATCCGCCATCTTTTTCACTATCGATCTACTTGTTGATACGAGAGTGCCGCTTTCAAATATTTTCGTTAAATTCTTGTTATTCGCCTGTTATTAATGTATTCAAACACGTCGATGAAATTTGGCCGAAGGCACCTAGATGGTTTTCTTCGTTTACATATTGTGTCAAGCCCAGGTGAATAGATAATATTATGTATGTGTGTCATGTAAGAATTTGAAACGTTCTTTAAGATAAGCGGGGGTTTTAGGATTGTACAGAACACTATAAAGCAGATACAAGATGTGTACGTTCCGGCGAAGACGTATTGAAAGCCACTTGAGTTTGGTACGAAAATCAGATTTGTGATCTTGATACTTGCGCAAGCCAAAAATATAAATCGTATGCAATATGCAAACATTTTGAAATCGCAGTTGTGGGCTTAAGTTACGCCCATACTTTGGTCATATGACAATAATACCAGCTTAATTATGTAACACACGCGCATAGGGGCCATTAAACCAAAAAAAAAAAAACGAAACGCACACCCTCCGTAATATCTGCAAAAAAATCTTGGTACTTCGAAAGGTCATTACGAGCTCCGCGATCCATTTAACGATCTAAATTGAACTTTTAAAGGGGTACACAGGATTGTATAGCTCCACCCCTCAATTTCACTCACACGCCTAACATTTTAACATGTCATGGTAAGGAACCTGTTCCCGTAACAACTCATTCATACATACTGTGTAACAAAATGGCTTTTTAGAGGATCCTCATTTTTTTCGCAGAAAGGTATCTTTTACTTGAACCCGAATCATAATCTTGCTTTTACTCGTGCATGCCAATATTTGAATAATATCTCAGTAAAGGACCTTGTATTATGCGATATACAATGACTTAAAATACTCTGAATAAAATCAAAATACTTACATACTCATACATGGATGATTGATAATAATTATACAGACATCATTGTTGAAAGATAAGTTAATCGGAAACGAGAATAATATCCTTTCATACACAATGGAGGCCCTCCGACACGAAACGATACAATGAAAACCTATATGTTTAACCTCAATGCCTATCTGAAAACATTTTGAATAAAAAAGATGCAAGGTGTATTTACGAGACCAGGGTAACTCCATTTGTATTTGGAATTTTGGAATGAAAATTGATAATGAACTAGATGTAATTACGTGATGGTTTTTTATCGTAACTTTATTAGTTTTGTTACCCCAATCATACTATAGATACTCATACCAACTTAATATTACACGTAGCCTATTACATGTAAAATCAAATCTATGATAGACCACATAACATCTTTTTTATTGGCGTAATCAAAAATGTAACTCAACCAAGGTTCAGTTAAAAACCAACGTTAGATGACTACTGGTTGTCAGTCATTTTGCTGACCTACTTGGCACTGCATGAGGCTCACAACAGTATTGTTTTAAGAGGGTCTACCTTTTATAGCACAACTTTTTATGTCATAATATTATTTTGCATAACAACCGATAGTATAAACATCATTTCGCAGAAAAAAAAACGTTTCGTATACACTCATTTGTCATACATTCAAAACTTATAATTTTGTTAGTAAGAATCATCTTTAGGCATAAATTTTATATTCATAATAATTAAAAAGCAGAACCATCACATCGCAGAAAATTCAGTCAGAATTGTCTTTTGGGATATATTTTATAATTATAGATAGTCGGTAGTTGTGGTGGAAGTAATATCAAAACGGTAACCTAAAGTTAATTACAAAACACTGTTGGTTTACATAGGGTCGACGGAGGCCCCCTGCGGGACCTCCTATTTCTGAGTGGTTATTAAAAAAAATAACCACGAAATAACTTCTAACCTAACCTGTCCGTGTCGGGGTGCCCTAAAATTCCGCAATACATTTTTCCTTATATATGTACCAGTGTGTGGCAAATAAACATCTAATTTTTCATCGCTGACTTACATGTGAACATTAATGATATTATCATTGAGCAGATCACTCATTACAACATAAGGTCACGATATTCAGGAAAATAAGGAGGACTAAAGTTTTAAACTGTGAATTTAATAGTAGTAAAGATTTTTTCACTATTTAGGTATCCACATATCTTCAAATTAGTGAGTTAACCGCATATGTCATTATGGCCGGGGATAAAACTCGACTTACATTTTCACTGTTTTTCATACAACTGCTCTTACCCGATTATGACGTTATTGTGTTTCACAAAATATTTTGGAAACACAGTATCTAATGCATTTTACTTAGGCTTCTATTGAAATCAATTTATAAATTTGTGTAAACCTAATCCAGTAAAGGCCTCCGAAAATCTTCTATTTTGCATGAACTTTGACACTTCATAATTTACTCAAAATATTAAAAAGTCAAAAAGTATAACTATAGAAGGCTTGCAAATTTAATCAGGATACTATACGACGTCAAACTTTTTCAAAAACATTTAGTTGTTTAAAAAAACACGTATTTATGAAACAAGTTTTGTAAAATATTCGCTATTTAATAATTTTTTGCTAACAGAGTTTTCAGGATTTATCTCTCTTTTATCACGTTGCCTTTTCGTCAAACATCGCGTTGGATTGCGTTAGATGAAGTAACAAGCTTTTAAACCATGCTCAATGTTGACGATAGGTGAGTGAAAAAGGACCCTCTTAAAACCCACTAACTGGTAACTAAGGTTGCCGACATAACCCGAAGAATTGTCAAACTTAAATAGTTCAAATAGTTGGCAGGGCAGAACAGCTGGTCGATGGGGCCAAAAGATTCTGGAGTGGCGACCGTACACCGGAAAACGCAGCGTTGAAAGGCCCCCCACAAGGTGAAGCAATGACTTGGTGAGAGTCGCGGGAATCCGATAGATGCGAGACGTCGTATTCGTTGTGGCGACTCTTGGGGAGGCCTATGTGCAACAGTGGACATCTTTCGGCTGTAATGATGAATGAATACACGAAAACAACAACTCGCAGCCAGATTTCGTTCTTGGGAAGATGACATCGAGCCACAAAAAAAAACTCATGGTTGTATTTCTTCAGATCAAAGACAAAACGCTTATTTAACCTATGTTGACATAAAAAATTAAATTTGTTTTAACATTTTTATTTATCATTAATTTCAAAAATAAAGTCGAAGACAGTTTTATATTCGTAGGTTGTTTATGTAAATATTACTGGGATATCGAAGGAAATCGCATGAGGAAAGTGCCTTGTTACCATACGGGGTTGATTAAGCAAATATAATTTAAAAAAGAAGTGCTTTTAAATTTAAATTTGATAGAAAAGAATTGTTTTTAAACAATTGAATAGAAGTATCGAAAATACAAGGTCTTCTAATCTTGTGCCCAGCGTTTATCGTCAGCAGTACCACATCTCGAGAGCCGTGCGTTTATCTCCATCCACATCCAAATCCCGATCCCGCCCCAAAACTCATTTAGGCGCTTCACAGTACCTAAACCCATCATTAGATCACCGAATTGTAAATATACTTACTATGATTGTATCTTGGATCTCGTATCAATGCAACTTAGGAAAAGAGTGTTTACTTGGCACAATATTTCTGACGGAAAATTAGAAGTCCAAAATCGGTATCTGTGAATATTTTTTTTTGTGTGTGTGTGTGTGTCTGTGAATTTGTAGTTTTGGTTTACAATAAAGAATCTATCTATCTATCTATCTTGTAAATTAATGAAACCATTTTAATGAAACTTCATACACATACGCAAAATATCTAAGTCTGAAACGTTTATTGAACACGAACAATTTAAAAAAAAGTTTAAGTAAATGAGAAATTTAACGCGGTATCAAGTTTTCTAATAAAGCTTTGAATCCTCGTTTCTCTAAACTATTTGACAAAAACACATTTAATTTATTTCCAAGATTTTGGAATTAAAGATTGTGTAAAATATCGCAACGCCCTTTCTAATCGTGCTTCTAATTTAACAGTAGAAAAATAATTAACTCGCTTGTAGCAGTTATAGCAAATATTTAGCTAATACTTTCGCTACATATTCGTTCGCGTTGGCAATATTATAATACAAATATATATGATAGTGCATTTGAAAGTCTCTGGGATCCCGTAGACTGTGGGGCGCCCGGACTGCAGTTTGCCGACGGCGCGCGGCAGCCGACGGGAAAATTATTTATGCCTATATGTTATGTTTGATTGAAGTTGAGATAACAATTTCGCGTCTAACTTCGATGTTTAAATACGTCTGAAAAACAAGTTTAATTGGTAACAATGTAACAATGCAATGAAAAAACATAAAAAAGTTGTGAATAAGTTTTAATCGTAAATTTTCAAAAAACTTTTATCCATCAAGTATAAGGTATACGTATAATCTACTAGAATTGTAAAAGATCGCTAAATCTTATTAAGTACAATACATTTTGTAAAATACAGTCCTTTTTGTATGTCAGCATTTTGTGATAGATGTTATGGACAATACTTAGTTCTTGTGACTCATAAATTCGTAATTGTGACAAATTCGTATTTCACGTAATGCTGCCTATACAAGAGAAAATAACTTCAAGCGGATAGAATATGCCCAGAAAATATCATGAAATATAAATTTTACCCTGAACATTACGAAGGTTCCTCTCCTTTTTGCACAATTGGTTTTAGAAAACCTTTATCCCAAGAATCAGAACATTAACACAATTTGAAATGTTTATGTAGGTAATAAATTTTACTATTATTAATTATGTATTTATGAAGAACAGTTACTAAACGGTTATAGATATTATTGAAAAATTGTAGCTACAGACAGGTTGATTGTATGTTTGTGCATGTAGGTAATGTTTTGCAGCACCACTGTTTACTTGGTAAGTTGGCACTTATCCCCAAGACTCATCGCTGCTGATGATCGCAAAAGATAATTACTTCTTGTTCATCGTTGCGAAGTAGAAAACAGCATGTGAGCCTCCAGCCTCCGGTTCTTCATCGCTGTCGTCATGATTTACATTGATAGGAATTTCGAATTCCTCCTCTTCTTCGTCATTAATATCCATAACGTCTAGAAGCCGTCGAAGATCATCTAATAAAATCGAACGCCCACCTTGGCGCCTCAGTAGCTCAATTAGCTCGTCAATGTTTAGTCGGTCATCCACGCCGACGAGTTGTATCCGGCTTGACCCGACGCGGTGTCCTCGGCCATTCATCTGGGGTAGAACCAGCCCGTTAACAGGAGTCAAATGCGCCACCGGCACTCCTAGCATTTCTGGTACCACTTGCAGTTCTTCTTCTGGCTCGATAGCTGGTAGTGGTTGTAGTAGTTGATTCTCTACATCTGCCACCTGTTCAGGCTGCTCCAGGTGCCCCACCTGTTCCGGCCGCTCCAAGCCCCTCACCTGTTCGGATTGCACCACGTCCCCCACCCGTTCAGGGTGCTCCACGTCCCCCACCTGTTCAGGCTGCTCCACGTGCGTCACCGGTTGCAGCGGCTCCATATCCCCCACCTGTTCAGGCTGTACCACGTCGTCGCCCACCTGTTCAGGCTGTACCACGTCGTCGCCCACCTGTTCAGGCTGCTCCAAGTGCGCTACTGGTTCTGGCGGCTCAACGTCCCCCACCTGTTCAGGTCGCTCCACGTCCCCCATCTGTTCAGGCTGCTCCACGTGTGCCACCAATTCCAGCGGCTCCACAGCCCCCACCTGTTCAGGCCGCTCCACGTCGCCCACCTGTTCAGGCTGCTCCAAGTGCGCTACTGGTTCCGGCGGCTCAACGTCCCCCACCTGTTCAGGCTGTACCAAGTCCCCAACCTGTTCAGGTCGCTCCACGTCCCCCACATGTTCAGGCCGTTCCACATCCCCCACCTGTTCAGGCAGTTCTACGTGCCTCACCTGTTCAGGCTGCTCCACGTTCGCCGGCCGTTGCTCATTTAAATTTTCCATTTTAATTTTTATTAATCCTCAACTTTAACTAACTTGCCGAATTTACTTCACTTTATTCGATTTTTCAAACTTATGAAATGAGTTGACGTCTCGATCACAAACGTCCCGGTCGCTACGTCCCGAACACAACGTGCGAGAGCTCGTGATAGATTCCGGAGCAGGTATGACGCAGAAATTTAAGGGAGCCAGTGTTTTATACAAACATAACTTAGTACGGTACATAAATGACGGACGTCTGAATCTATAAACTTAAACCATCGTTTCTCTCTTGCTGATATATGGGCAAAACGGTGGCAACGAAAGGGACAGATCACAACGTAATGTTGACACAACAAAATTGAAAATTCCCTTTCAGTTTTTGGCGTCTATAGAGCTTAAACTAAGAAGATTTTAATCTACATTTTGAAGGCTCGTGAAACGTAATTAATGATACTTATTCGACATTTAATTCGTGTATGTTTCACAAGAAAATGTTGCCCAAACATTGTGATCTTGCGATGCCATCTATGCGAGGGATGTGAGAGGTTTATTCCCGCCCCTAGCGCGCGGCGTACAAACGGCGTAAGTACCTGCAATTTTCCGGTGAAGTTTCTGCCCCAAGATGGCGCTGTCACAGGTACTAGTTAATATACTAGCACGGAAAATTTAAAAATAAGTAAACAACTATATTCTCGTAGAATAATTAAGCAATAAGTTAAGTGATTAATACATATTCACATTTATCTTTATTATAATGAATGAACAATAAATAATTATGGTGCGTACGATGTTTCTTATGAAAATCACCATGAGATGCCAGACGTAACTAATCGGCCGTGCTATTTTTAAATACTTGGCTCTTATTTCGAGGAAAGAGGGACAAAGTGGTCAATTAGATTTATGGAAATTGCAGAGTTTTATAACTTATTTCGCCCATTTTAACCAACTTTTACTTTTACCGCGCCATGAGATATTCTTAACCAGCGACCCGCCCTAACTTCGCACGGATGCACTATTCTCCGTCATCTTATATCAGCCATGTTTACAAAGTATTTACGACTAGCTTCTGCCACCGGTCTCGCCCGCTTGAAAGTGGGTTTCTCAATACAAACTTTGGACTCCCGTTTCCCGAATTTTGAAAAATGTGCTCGCCTATGTCGTAAAAGGAACCTTTATGCAAAATTTTATGCTCCTAGTTTCGACTTTACGTTGACATGACGTCATCATCATTATCATCATCATTTCAGCCGAAAGACGTCCACTGTTGGACATAGGCCAGTCAAAGGACAATCGAAATCGGATTCCCGCAACCCAAGACAGGAAGGCCGTTGGGGGTCGAAAGGTTCTGAAATGGCGACCACGTACCGGAAGACGTAGCATTGATATGTCAGTTTCTCTTTTTATACAATATAGATTAATTTGTTTGATTAGTGTATCTAACAAAATCCTTCCTAGTTGATCACTCTATACGTTGGTGAAAATATTCAAATCGCATGCTTCAGAAGAAGTAAGCGAAAAACAGAGAGACGTAAATAAGAATGGGAAGTGAACTTACTTTGAGTTCTCTCTCGTGCGGGAAGCGTAAGTATAGTGTAGCGTGAGGGCAATCCAGGAGGAGGTTGTCACTGCCGTCAGTCGGACACAAGGATTTGGTCTCCTCATCGGCTTCTTGGGTCACTGAGGATAAAGAAGAACAGTCAAATATTACTCTTAAATCAAAATGGAGAGTGAATAGGATACCTACTTCTAGGCAAGCGTCCTCCATCGTTGACCACATCCTCCCTTACCATCGGGTGAGATAGTTATCAAGTTACAAAAAAAAAAACAATCTTTTGATTAGTCAAAAGCCGCGTGAATGTAGTGTAACAACTAGGAATCCAATCCCGCAAATACGGGATCCCGCACGTCTATGGGTTTTTTTTTTTATTCAGACGACGCGCTGTTCTGACTATGTATTTATTAGACTGCTGGGTCTATTAATAATAAGTTATGTACCTAATACTTTTACACGGAACTCATAGCTTTTCTATAGAATTTGTATCGAAAATATTTATTTTTAAATTGTTATGTTACGTTAGTCCTGTATCGTACGTTGAACGGTTTAGGTGGGCACTTTATGACTTTGTTTTAAAGTGTGAAATCATCCAATGACTTCTCCCGCTCTAGGGTTTAGCGGGAGAACGTGGCAGACTTTTACTGACTAAAAGCACACCAGTTCCTTCAACTGCCCTCACACTCTATGACCGAAAGTTTCTTTTACAGGAATTCTTCGCGGCCCCGCTGCTGGCCCTTACGGTTTTTCTAACATCTTTTTGAGGCGCGCATGGAACACTGCGCTGCCGTCGACGACTCGGGCTCGGTCCGGACAGCTACCGGACGGCGGTCGGTAAGCTACCCATTGCCTGGCACATTTGACTGGCCTGTTGGTCTAGTGGTTAGTGGCCCTGACTGCTATACCGCAGGTCGTGGGTTCGATTCCCAACCAGGACAAATGTTTGTGTGATAAGCATGATCATTTGTTCTGTGTCTGGGTGTGATTTATCTATAAAACTATATATGTATGTATTCAGAAATATTTATGTATGTTTATCAGTTGTCTAGCACTCATAACACAAGCTCTGCTTAGCTTGGGACTAGACAATGTTGTGTGATAGTTGTGGAATATTATTATTATTATTGTGAAATATTATTATTGCTCGTCATATGCAAGCCCGCGCTTCCCGTGGCCGGTAGATGAGGGTCACGGTGGCTGGTAAGGATGTTCGTTCCCTCACGCGTGCGATCGTCTCTTTCGCTAACATTAGTGCTTCGCAGAAGGAGGCGGCCACCTCCCATTCCCTCTCGCTCTGGACCATGGCCTGAACCAGGGCCCGGATCGGTGTTTTGTATATTACTACTTAAATCAAACAAATATTTAAAAATCCTTAAATCCCGCGGGCTTGCGGGATCGCAATTTTGATGCGGGATTGGATTCTCTAGTAACAAAACGAGAATCGATAAGAAGATAAGTGTATGTGTATGTATATATCTAAATTGTTATGTTTCTAAATATTTATCAGCAGTATCTTTATATATACTAATTATAATTTATCTATACGTGTATTTCACACCTAAATCCTCTTAAACGGCAGTCAAGCCGTTTAAGAGGATTTTGAATTTTTTGAATTTTGAATGAAATTCTGTGTATATATTTGAGTGGGGTCTCTAGATGGTTTGAAAATACAATTGGACCCGCTAAGACGTTCTTAAATTGATTTTTTTTCTCAGACTAAAAGCCAATTTTCAGACAGAACATCTATCGGGTATATAAACCGATAGTACTATAAATCACCGCGTCACCCGCACGCTTTTGGTTTCGTTAAAAACTCCCTAAATTTTGATGATGGCTAACTGGCCCACAGCAAATACTTAGAACCTCTCAACGGTGGTGGTGGTAAAGATGATCAATATAGTAATTCACAACGAATTATATTTAGTGATCACCACAATTTTTATATTCATACGGTCATCAAAATTCAATGTATGTTTTGAATCGTGATGGTTTTTAAAGAGCGCGTGAAGCTTGATTTTAACAATATGACTATTACTTAAGTAATATATTTATATAAAAACATTTCAATCTTAAGAGCGGCCAACGCGAGATACATTTTCATACAAACGCTCTTACGTGATTATTGTATTTATTTATTTTATTGTGATCGGAAAACAAACAGTATTAACAACAAATTGTGCAACTATAAACCAATGACATGTTTTCGCATTTAAATCGCTAAGAAGAGTGCTTGAAAGGGAGAAAAAAAAGTTAAATTACAACGATGGTATATGCACTTTAACAATACGACACAATCATAATATAACGTGTTACAGTGCTAAATAAAACAGTTATCGAACCAATGTTTGGTAAGAATTCGATTGAATACACGCGGCTTAATAGTGAATAATTCAGAAAAGTCAATCAAATTATTATTGTAGGACTTTGCGCATCTTATAAAGAACGAATTCCGTCTGAACTTTGTGTAGCAGCGAGGAACTTTAATAAGAAGAAAGGGTATTCTAGCGATCTAGTGGGGGCGCGTAAATTAATCTTGGAGAGAAATTGTGGGGCGTCGATGTAAGATTGTGCTAACTTAACGAGGAAAGAGATATCTGATATATTTCTTCTCTCACTAAGTGGTATGGCGTTATTACACATCTTTCTTTAGATATTTTGGAAACACCGATATCAAGTAGATATTACCTGGGTTTCTATTGAAATCAAAACATAACCTCTGAAAATCTGCCATTTTGCGTGAACTTTGGCCCTTCTTTATCTTCCTTTCGTGTCGATGTTCTCAAACTTGATTTTTTCTGACCAATATTTGGCAAAATGCAGATGGTTATGTGGGATGGGCAGCATAGCAAGTGAAGCATGTCCTGTGCATTGGGTCCACACTGGCACTGTGGTAGAGTTGGGCCTTTCATAGCGTGCTCATAAATTAAAAATATAAAAAATATACCTCTAAAGAAACCTTGCAAATTTAATTAAAATTTTATCCAAAAGCTTTTAAGGTGTTTTAAATAACTTGTATACCCTGGAACAAGTTTTGTGAAATATTCGAGTAAATGAGAGTTTGAGTTTTCAGACGTTTTCTTTTTTTCCCGATGTGTCTTCACCAAAAATTGCGTAGGATTACGTTGGTTGAAGCAACCAGTTTATAAACCATGTTTACGTTGACGATAGACGATTGGGGAATAGCCTTCTTAAGCCCATCACCTAAAGAACATTATATGCTAATTAGCATAGGATTTATTTATAGGAAATAATAATATAATAATAATTTTACAATATATAAAATGTCAAATGTCATTAAATAACCCGCCTCTGATCGTTCCCGGTGCAAAAGTGCCCATAATACTGGCCGCATTACCTCGCTGAATAGCGATGACCATCCTTTGCACCAAGAACGACCCGGACCGGAGTCACCCGTTGCCTCCCCGAGTCTACGGCCCAAATCCCCCACACTATGCTAATTAAACAAAAAAAAAATGAAAACAACAAAGTCTTTTAATATATCTAATAATATTAAGTTTTTTTAATATTAATTTTATCTAATAATATTAAGTTAGGCTAAACAAAATTACATATTTATTGAAGTTTTTTCTACAAGTAGAGAAGTCTTAAGTACTTCACTGGGAATAACATTCCACAATATTTGGTTGTGGGTTTTATAAGATTTCCTTTGCAGGAAGCTTTGGATCCAAGCACTGAGCATACGTCTAGGATGAAAATAAATAATTCTCAGACACGGTATTAGACAAATTATACGCTTCAAGTGATCTTCGCGCGGGGAAGCTTGTTAACTTGTTAACGCTACTTAAGGATGGGCATAAGAGCATAATTTTCTCGAGACAACTAATGAACAGACGAAACAGTTATCTACAAATATTTACCGTATTTTTTTTATTATATGATTAATTCCCGAGTAGCACTTACGTCGCTAAAAGACTAAAGGCAAAATATCGGTTACTAAATTGAGTATTTGAAGTAAGAATGCGTTAAATCCGTGATGCCAACTTTCTGAATTCACATTTTGGTGGTTTTGATTTATTTTGTGATTATGATTTGATATTGATTTGGTTCAATAGTTTGGTTAAATGACTTTAACAAAACTAATCAAATTATCTTTTAAATTAAATTAATTTCACCTTCTTGACTTATGAATACATATCGTTGTATAAGGGATTGAACAACTATATAAGTCAAAAAGGTGAAATTGAATTTATCTAAAAGATGATATGATTAGTTTTGGTCTGGTTTGAGATACGCGTTTTATAATTATCCCACTGCTGGGACTCAGGTCAGTCTCTAAAAAAGAGAAGGGCCGTAATCCACCATGTGGTCCTAGTGCGGATTGGTGGATGTCACAAGTTTTCGAATTTCTGGTTCTAGGATATGCAGGTTTTCTCACGATGTTTTCTTTCACAGTTTTGAAAGCAGTGTAAAGTAATGCGCCTGGCTGGGTTTAAACGGCGATCTACAACTCGTAAGTCGATTGTATTGCTCCGAACATAATCCAGAGTACAAAATTTCAGGCTAATGTAGAAATCAACAAATATTCAACAACATATTTGTTATAGTGGGTTTTAGGAAAAGTGCCATCCTATCAGTGACAACTATTACCTAAAAGTCTTACTTAGAATGTCACAATGTCAAAAACCCGAGCAGAGCAAGGGCTTTTTTTTATTATTATTGATATGCTCGCGTTTGACCATTATCTCACCTGATGGTAAGCGATGATGTGGCTGACGATGGAGCACGCTTGCCTAGAAGTAACCTATTCACTCTTGACTTATAAGCAACACCAGCTTTTTGGCTTCTTTCGTTTTTGCAAATACCGTTCATTGAAAAATGGAATTGTTTTCAACTACAGCTTAGTTGTGACTTATGACGTCGTTGCAAATTGAAGTATAAACACACGAGAATGGGGATCGTGGCTTAGAGGCACAACTAGGGTTGCCAATCATACTTTAAAATAACGTATCTTTGGTACATATACTTTATACTTTTGTATAAAAGACGTGGAAATACTCTATTTCCCATCTTCAACGTGATGGGCAAAATAAAAAATAAATATAAGCGACACTGTTAATTATTGCTATTTACTGCTAAAGAGTTTTTGTAAATTTGAAAAAACAAATGATTTCAATGTAAATTAGCTATACCTATGAATTCCAATGTTGGTGGCTTACATTACTTATATTAGTTCTTTAACTATGAAATTGCCGTTTCCTAAAACGGGTTGCTTTGAAGTGTTATATCTTTGGATTGTCTTGGAATTATAAGTTCATATAAACTTTATATTAAAGAACGTTATTCTTTTTTCAAAATTAGTTATTTATTGATTTCTTTGTGATTTGTATTTTATGTAATATCGAAGTACGTAACTATTTTCTCCTCAGTGCGGCTACTAGACAAAAAAATCCAAAACGAAAGCTATTAAACCAAGAGCACAAATTTCTTCTGTTAGATATAATGAAGTGATAAATTTCTAAGATCTGGCCACGACATACATATTATAATTCTTCTGTACGTGTGTTTGTCACTTAAACCCTGACCGATTTGTATTAAATTAGGTGTGTATATTTGAATGGGTCTGTGGATGGTTTGAAAATACAATTGAACCCGTTGGGTGGCGCTGCCTCTATTTTTTTTTCTAACTACAAGTCATCTTTGGACAGGATAGGAGAGAGAGGGAGGTCTTTGCAGACCGCTACTTTATTTTAAATGACTTAATCAGTTGTTTTCACAACGCCAGTCAAAGAGGTTGTCTTTTAGATCTCGGCGATGTTAATTCGAATTTGTTCTTTACGTAAAAAAACAAGTTTTCAATGAAAATATTCTTTTTTCTGGGTTATCTGACTTTCTATGGCCACTTCTGGTTCCATCATCAGATCAGCATTTACACAAGCATGCAAAATTTCAGCTCAATCGGTAACCGGGAAGTGCATCAAATTTAATTTGCAAGATTTGATTATATACATATAAACATCGGTACAGATGAAACTAAGCTTTTAAAAAAAGACGAAACGATATTGTCATGAATTTGTACTGCGATAAACTGTTATAAATTGTTTCACTAAACCCTCAATTACAAAAGGGGACTCAACGTCCCCCACCTTGACGCGCCACGCTCAATTTACGTGACACTGAAAGTTGCCCATTTTCCCGAAACTTGCCTCCCTATATTTTCCGGTGCATTCTCGTGACGCGGGACGTGTTGGACAATTTAACAGTGTTGCGCGTCAGGGCGGGGGGATTTTATACCCTAGTGTATCGGAGGCTTTAATGATGGTTTTCTTCACTCGCTGGTGTATGCTTATATAGTATGGTTGTAATTAAACTTGTACTCTGATACACACACATACACGCGCACCCAAACACTTACATTTACAGTTAATCACACATTAACTAAGCATTCACACTTACATCCTGGAATTAATATAAAATATAAATTGTCTTTTTTTATGTATTATTTAAGACAGTTTTAGTTTTTAAATTATGTATTTTTTTTTTTAACTTAGCTTTCACTTTTGTTCGCTGCGGGAGGGTCCTGCTGATCTGTAATGGTTGTTGTACATACCTACATCGGGACCAGTCCCTCACTAAGTTAGCTCTAAATTGTAAGCATTCTTAAAAGTTAGCTTAAGAAAACTTTGTGAAGGGAAAATAAATAAATTAAAAATATCGCACACTTGCTGAGCGATTGGCTGATCCGCAGCGTGTCGCGGTTTCGATTTCATAGCAGCCTTAAAATGTTCCCACTGCTGGGACTCAGGCCTCCTCTCTAGGAGAGAGAAGTTTCGATTCTCGCTCGGAACAAATATTTGTATGGCATATATCCGTAGATAGTTATACGGGGTCTGGGTTTTTTTTGTATACGAGTTTTCACGTTGATGGTGATGCATAAATAATTCCTAGCAACTCTTTTAAAAAAATGTTTTAGTTTTAATTACTCATTATTAGGTTCACATTTCGTCAGATTGGCAGATCATAGTGTTACATAGGACTGACCTTCAACGTCTGTTAAATAACTTTTATCTCACGGAAGCACACGAACAAAACTGTATTTGTGTGTTAGCGGTAATAAAACGTAATTATGGGACATCCGGGACGTCGCCACAATGTACATATTTATTGACGATTAACTTCGTTACATAAATTGTGACGCCTACATACCAATCATTGTTGTGCACAATTTTGAACGGATCTTTGAATTAAGATTGTTGGTGGTTTAGTGAAAAACTATAATAGACTGGCACACTTTCTGTCTTATTACAAAAATATGCTTTAAGCTAGAACTACACTGCGCACACGTGTGCCACCTACGCCGATCTGGGTGCGTCGGTCTCCATATATTTTATATGGAAACTAGACTTGTAGAGCTACACTTGATCCACGTCACGCGACTTCGTACTACGCTACGTACAAATCAGGCGAGTTAGACGTGTACGTCGGCCAAATGTAGTTCTAGCTTTAGTACTGTAACTGCAATACTAAAGCATTTTTTGTTTTTTTTGAGTAAAGGGCTAGGCTTGTCACAGTAAAGGCTCATTCAGACAGATTTTTAATTAATAATTTACTCATTACTCTTATTACTACAACTGTTAAATGTTACATGTTGGTTTGTTTATACATAAGTCGTGTCTGTTGTGTTGTTGTTGTGTACGTGATTGTGAGCTACAGTAAAAAGTGGAACAACAAATGAAAAATGTTATTGACTACGATAGTGAGTGATGAAATTTCTTATAAAAAGCATAAAACAATTAAAATTGATTGATTAGAAGTGTTTTGTAAAAGAACTACTGTTTTTTCTTCAAAACGTTTCTTGAACCTATGCTTATATGCGTTATCTTCGTTACTCAATTCAAACGATTTCCCATGATAACAATGTCTGTAAGAACACCGAGACGTTTCCAAAATATTAAAATCTTTCAGGTCGATCAAGTCAATCATATCAAAATCCATTTTTAACGATTTTTATATGGAATAACACACAATAATAATCAAAGCTAACCTTAAATTACATATTAGTACCTATCGAAGTTGCTACCATAGTCAAACTAGGGTTTTTGGCGGTCTAACTTTAAAAACTACTTTTTACTTTTTTTATAGATAGTTCAAAAACTAATAATAAACTTAATTTTTTAATAACGTTTTATTTAGTCGTGGTCTTAAACCTAGTAATAATCGCGAAACTACACTACATTTAGATCGCATTTTGGAATAAGGCGGTTGGTGTTCGTAAGACAGATTCTAGGTGAAATCTAATTGCTAAGCCAACCTTCCGAAATCCAACTTCTGAGGCCAATCTCGACGGAAATTAGCCACTCTCTGTGCTTTCTCAAGTAAATTACACTTTGCCCGGCCCAGAAATTCGAACTCAGAATCTCACACTCAGCAGGCACGCTGTGCAACCACTAGCCCAACGATGAATAATTATCATCTTCATCCTCCTGCTTTAACCGCAATTGTATTTGAATCCGTCGTTTTCTACTATACACCATTACAAATGTCAACAGTCACCTCTTTTAAGCCATATCATTTTTCACACAAATAATCGATTGTTTTTTGTTGGCCTTCCTTTTGAATATTTATATGGATTTGTATAATGGTACAAATCCATATTCACACTCAAAACGTTCCTGACAACATGTTCCTAATTCCTTAAATATACGATTCATCAAAACCTCTGAACTAAATGACAATCTACAAATTGGTAACATAAAGGTGGAAGTAGAACGCAGAGCAAAGTCATACAAAGACCAACTAATGAGACATAGTCACACCTTAGCCACATCTTTTATTGAACCAGCAAAAATGATAAATATAAATCCGTTAGCATAATTTTTCATTTGATTTAAGGGGACACCACTTTTCACTGTTTCTCATACAACCACTTTTACGCGATTATGGCAACAGTATCTTTTGGATATTATCTAGGCTTCTATTAAAATCAATTTATAAATTTGTGTAAAACTATTCCAGTAAAGACCTCCGAAAATCTGCTATTTTGCATGAAATGAAGTAAATTATGGAGTGTTCACTCCATACACTACTCAAAAATTAAAAAAATAGAAGTCTTGCAAATTAAATCAAGATTTTGAATGACGACAATTTTTTTTTTTACTTTTTAGGGTATAAAAAATACACGTATTTCCTAGAAGTCTTGAAAAATATTCGAGACGGCATTAGAAGAAATAGAAGAAAGAAAACCATGTTATTCTGCCTGAATAGACGCACAATTTGTTACAAAAATACAAAAACCAAGTTCCCAGACAGGCCATGCGTGTATCGGGCATAACTGTGTTGCACCATAATAATATGACCATAGACAACACAGTTGTCTAGGTTATCTGTTGCATTTTGACGCCGGCCGCGCGGCCTCACCAGAGACAAACATAAACCAAAATATAAAAGAAAAAAACATAATTTTAACAAAAAAAACTAAGAATCAAAGTTGTGCGTCGCATCTTAGCAAGAATAGGCCGTTGCTCAGCATATACCGTGACGCTAGGCAAATCCGAATTACTGCAAAAATTACCGAATGCTAACAGAGTTTTCAGGCGTTCTCTCTTTTTTCGCGTTGCCTTCTCATTAAACATCACGTTCGATTGCGTTAGATGAAGTAACAAGCTTTTAAATCATGCTCAATGTTGACGCCATGGAATTAAAATCTATTCAGTCCAGGCTTTCTTTGCAATTTTGTTGCAACATTGTAGTACCTAAATACTTCTATTACGACGCCGTTACTTCGTGTGCAATAGTTATGATTTGTTATAGTTTTTATTATATGTATATTTAGTTTATTATTTTATAACATTACTTGTGTATTTTGTCTAAGGGCCTTAGTTGCCTGATAATAAAGGATTATTATTATTTTCGAAACTGTTCTTTTTCTCAGCTCTTTACTGGCATCAACTACATTTACGTGCCAAACAAAACCAAGTAAATGCAGCGGTTATAATGTTTGCATAATGGGGGGTGTAGTTTCGTCCTCCAACTGCATGAATTATTTCACTATTCCGCATGTTTCCCACCCGACAAAAAAATGTGTTCAATATGGCAGCTTTCTGTAGGTTTATATAATCGGATAAGCGCAAGTCATATTTATATTATGTTTGTGTTTGAAGAGATAAAACATTCAGAAAGTGTGTTGATAATATGTCTGATAAAGAAAAAACGCTATTGTTTTGTAAGCCGGAAGCAAGAGAATGCGTAGGTACCTGTACAACAAAGGATATTCATTCTTTGTTTACAAGTGGGGCGTCACCCGGTGGGAGGAGCCAGCGGGTTTAACCAATTCGGCCCCTCCTTGTAGGATCCTGCTGAAAAAAACCTCCTTGTCTACTACATCCAAATTCAACTTGCGAACCCTCATACTATTCACCCCAACACCCCTTAGGCACGGTCCCCGTCCGGACTATAAATCTTAAGTGTTCTCAGTCCGGGGCTGGATCTTTGTGTAACAAGAGAAATACGAAAATAAACTTTGTGAGGGGCGTGAAATGGCGACGCGACAATATACCAAAGAAGCTACGTGACAATGCGACTTACCCACACAAAAACTATCCTGTACATTTTTTTTTCGTCACGTCTGAATCATATTGAAGAATCAATGAGACCAGAGGCCCTACCACGAAGTTCTTAACGCGATCCATTTGACGACTTAAACTGAACTGTTAAAGGGATGGAGTATATAGGGTGGTATAGCTCCATCCTTCTTTCTCACTCGCACGACTGACATTTTAAAACCGTGAATGTGTTCCATACATAATTAAGTAAATACCAATTTCCAAAGCTTCAAAGTAAAGCACATACTCTAGGATTGCGTTACAGTCGATTTATTTAATTCTACTAAAACGATTAACATATACAAAGAAATCTAAACTTAGAAGAATGCCCGTCAAACTAAAATATTTAGCTGGGCCTTCGCATATGCATTTTACTTTGATCCAGTTCTTACCTACAAATATTTTCAAAATTATTGCAACGCAATTTCACCATTCACAAATGGTACTGTTGAGACCCTGCCTTCAACATCGCGCCGCTCTATCGACCGGCAGTCAGCTGTCACAAGCCTAGACGAAAATCCAAGCTCGCGCTTCCTAAATTATTTACCTGTCTGTTCCGTAGACACGATTTTCCTATTGTATCAACCTAGTACTTCGTACAATACATGTTATCAATTTAAATAGTACACTGAGTTTTACTACCCTACTTCGTCAAATCAGCCACTGCACGCCCCAACAGTACCTATCTATACCTAACTGCTATATACGATGCATAATAACTACCAACCCCAACAACAATATTAAGTTTCGTTAATCAAAAAACCCCTGATATAAAATTTCGTTCATCAAAAAACAAATATTCTGGCTTTTAATTAAATCTGGCTCTAGTGAATAGGAAACATGATGAAGCGGAAAAACAGCAAAAAATAATTACACTCATCATTCACATGTTACTGCACAAATCGAACTAAACGACAGAGCTGTCTAGCTCCATGCAGCGCCATATTGGTCGGAAAAAAGAAAAAGGTCTACCTACCTCATCATGTATCAACATACTATGACTAGTATTAAGCCGGGTAGATACGAACTGCTGTAAAGCGACATGAAAGGATAATTTCATAAATGTGGACGCAGCGCGCACACGAACCGAGCATGTGACTCACATAGTTAAATAAAATGCTCTATTCGCGCGTGTAGTATGCACGGTTCGCGCGCGCAAAGCGTTCACAATATAGGAATTCTGTTACATTGCATGATAAACTGCGACAATATGGACGGCCAATTCCTTCATTGCATTTTACGTTACAGCAGTCTGTATCCGGCTTTAGGACTAACTTCTGGTAAAAAGAAAATTGAATAATCAAATAAACCGTGAGCTGACGACATAATAAAGATTGTAGGAAAACACTGGATGAGTAAAAGCAAAAATAAAGAACGACAGACAGCTAAAGGGAGCCTTTATTCAAAGGGAGATTCACACCTGTGAATATATATAACTAGCTATACTAATAACAACTTTGCAATACAATGCTTGCGGCATGTTTGGCTCATCGGTTGAGCGATTGACTGCTGCGCTGCGTGTCCTGGGTTCGATTCCTGCATGGAACAAATATTTGTATTGTCTACAGATTGGTGTTCCGGGTCTGTGGTTGTGTATGTGAGTTTACATGTTTGTGAATGCACCTACGATATAGGAGTCCTAGTATGAGGCACGTTTAATAAAAACAAAACCTATTTTAAGTGACCTTACTAATACTACTAACAACATTTGAAGTTAATAATAAGGAAAGGCACGAAAATAGAAAGGCTTTATTGTAATAATACTTGAATAAATATAAATTTTATCATATTCTATGACAAATATTTTTTTGATCTTATCTATTAATTATCATCTCATTATTCACCCCTTTTCAAGACATATTAGCTTTGACACGAGGACAGTCCATCCATCATTTTCTAACATCTAAAAATTCAGCACTCATACTTAAGACTTTTCTTACGACATGGTCCTAATTTTTCCGCATTAAATGCCCATTCCATGACAGCCAATTCTACTCACAGGCTTCCTTTTATTACCTTATTATGTCGCCCATCAATCTAACTAAGAGGTCAAATACACGAGCGGCATGTTAGCAACGTCAAAAATAACTACAGCCGTCGACACGGGTCGAGGGCAGCTGTCGACACGTTGACGCTCGACAGCGACCGTCGACATTCCAACAAATGAAGATCAGGGGCAGTCGTCGTGAGTGTCAAATGTCACTATAGGTCGACGGCTGCCGCCGCCCCCTTGTCGACGGCTGCACTTACCTCTGCTGTAGGCAACATGCTGCTCGTGCGTATGAGCTCTAATCCATACAAGGCAGCGGGTCTAATCATCCATACTTCCACATTTATATAATATGAAAGTAACTCTGTATGTCTGTTACGTTTTCACGGTTAAACTACTGTACCCACGGATATCTATGACTGTACTAAATATGACGAAATTTGGCACGGATGAAACTTGAACTCCAAGGATGGATGTTTTATCCGTCTTCGCGTCCACAATAACCAACATTCACGCGGATCAATCGCTGGCAGAAGCTAATAATTTTATAAATCTTCCCATTGTCTACATATTAGGACGAAAAAAGTATGCGTGCAGATGAGTCACTTACCAACGCATCTCGTCTTCCTGAGGTCCACCGTACACACGTTACGTTCCTTGGTGGTGTAATAGACCATTACTCGCCGAATCAGCATCACCCAGGCGCCTCGCCACTCCCCTGTCACACCCTCCTGGGACACAGATTGAAGATATACGTCAATACAATGGGACCTAGTAATATTAATAGAATAGATAATTTTATTGTACACCAAAATAGTAACAAGTTTACAGAAACAAATCTATTGGTACAATGGCGGTCTTATCGCTGACATCGATATCCAGACAACCTTAGAATGGAATATAAGAACTTAAACTAAAAAAGGGGTGTCTGTGGTGTACTGCTAGCAAATATTAATGAAACAAAAATTGATATCATAAAAGAACGGGAATTACATTATTCATAGTTTTTAATAGACATATAAAACAAATTAGATTTTCATTGCATAGCTATTTATTTACCAAGCTAATATAATGCGTGCTATTTACATAGTTTTCTATCTATCGCTTTGCGGCCTTGCCATGCGCACAGCTAATGAGTGTCTCAAGATGAGTCCGTGAGTACTAATCTAGCACCAATTAAACCTAATATTCTCGAGTAATTATTAATTATGTAGCTGCCCTTCAATCCAGAAAGATACTGGAATAATTCTTTTCTTTAAAAATTATAATTACACATCGCAAAATTTAAAAAAAAAAATGAACCAAGCAAAAAGTTACAAGCCTCGCCTAATTCTAAGAACACGGCAAAGCACAAAAACAATATCGCTCTCAAAAAAAAAAATAGTCGCTTCACGTTCATTAATATTATATTTAAATAAACACAGTCAAGAAAAAGAATGGGGAGAGAGATTTTTTAAGTCTTCATAAAAAGTAGATATCGTAACAACTTCCCAGACACAAAGAAGAGTTTTCGATTTCTTAGGAAATTTTTCAGCCAATATTTTGCAAAGAGCGAAAGTGAAAGAAATCGTAGAAAAATCACGTTTTTATTAAAAGCACCATTCAAAGGCAAAACGATTTCGCAATCGTCTGCAAAAGCTTTACCGCAATCACATTTATTTAACAGCAATAAATTAATATTAGCATTACCAAAAGAAAAATAAAATCTGTTTGTAAAATATGAGAACTCATAATAATTGCCTGATACCTTAGCTAGGAAGTATAAAGTAGGTAGGTACAACAAAGTCTAGATTTCCTATAGAAAGTTAAAGGTATAAACCGATAGAAACCAAATAAACATCGGTTCCCCAAGTGCACTTACATTCGTTCACAAATTCCTGTTGTTTTGTAGTGTTATTAAATTATTACTCAAGACATTCATTAGGTACCACTAACTATTACCTACCGTAGCAAGCATAATTTCAGAAACTGCAAGAAGGAACAATTGTTTGTCTATTTAAAAACAATGAGTTTGCAATACACAAATAATGCACTTACAATTGCTGGGTATTAGCGAAAATGACAGCTGCAAATTGTTATAAATATTTAATAGAAATTGATTTTCTTCGTGGACTTCTGTTTGTGTTACGGTAGGTAAGTAAACGGAGATATAGTTGCAATTACGTGACGGCTTAATACACCATTTATCGGATCGATAACCACTACTTTATGGACAGTGTTGTTGGGGCTTGTCACAAAATAATGGTGTACTTATCACTTTTTCAGCATGTATTAAGTAGTTTGCGGTTGTAGTTGTTGACTTCGAGAAGTCGTAACACTATTGCAAAAAGTACCCTAAGAGCCAACCTAAGATACATTTCTTTCTAACCAAAACATGTTTATGAAATCGGTGGAAAGTTATGAAATAATTCTCCAAACCGGAACCATTTAAGCAAGCAGCAAGCAAGTCTAATTTAGCATAGCTTGGCAATGCATAATTAGCCCAAAATTTTCCCGCATGTGATACAAGCGTCTTTCCTGGGAGAAGGAGTAGGCCAGTAATCAACCATGTAAATTATTTCACCACCTCTGCTCTCAAAATGTAGAATGAAAACATGGTGAGAAAATTGGCTTGCCCTGAACTAAAAAATTTAAGACCTGCTCCATCCAAAAAGAAAATATTTTTATTTAGCTAATATTATAGGGTGTATATTCACAGTTCATTGTTACCGTAGTAAAGTCGGTTGTCGGTTATCTATCGATTACATTTCGGGGAGTGTGCGTTCGAATTGCACAATTTAATTCCACCAAGTCCGTTCCATCATCAAACTACTAGGCGTACGGCTCTGCGCCATCGGTACATGGTGGACATCCCACCCATACGCCCCACCACCCACTAATACGTACAAAGCGTTTTGGGAACAGATTCATAATGCGTACAGATAAGGAGTGGAATTCTCTGCCGGAGTCTGTGTTTTCTGATAGCTACAACCTAGGGGTCTTTAAGTCAAGAGTGAATAGGTTATTTCTAGACAAGCGTGCTCCATCGCCGGCCACATCATCGCTTACCATCAGCTGAGATAGTGGGGCTATCAATAATAATAAAAAAAAGTACTACGGAAATACCTTTTAGTACCCATACAAGAATGCGAGGGGAAAATATTGAAACGGAAGCGTATAATGGTATTAACATAACACGTGCAAATTCGTACGTAATTCCCCGTGCGAGGGATAGAGAAGCACTAATTAATAGGTACGCGGGGGCCATTGGAGGGTTTAATATAAAGCAAACCTCTACAATGCAAAACTTAACAAATCGATACATATCAGTGGGAAATGAAAAACAATAGAATCATGGAGGAACAACCCCACTGCACGATCTGTGTACGAAGCTGGTACTCGACTCGTTAAGGTGCCTTTTGAATGCACCAAAAATTGTTATATGATGAATTATATTCAACCGCAATTTAGTAGTCAGAAGCCACAAAATCTGACAGCAGCCTTGTCAAGCAATACTATATTAACCAGTTGTGGAGGTCAGATTGGCATGTAAAAATTATTAGAAGCTGACCTCAATTTAGTTGAGAAAAGACTTGGCTAGATTGAATGATTCATCCGCAATTTTTTCGTTCAGTTGCCGAATGTTACGAAGGCAAAGTAAGTCATTAAAGTTGGTAAATTTATCAATACTTTACACACGTACATCGCGAATCATGTCCCCAGGGCTGCGGATTGCTCGAAGGAGTTACAGCAGCTCTCGCAACTTACGGCAATTGAAGGGACACTTCGTTTTTGTCAAAATAAGTCTGAAGCTCCTTCCCGCAACAATCAGAGCGGGAGAAGTAATTTGAAGATTTACCACGTAAAAAAAGAACTAAAAGAAATATCTAAAATTTCAAAACCCTACCGTTGTTTCAATCAATCCAATCACTGGTTGCCCTACCTACATGAATCCTTGAATACAATAATATTATTGATTTAAATATTCAGAGATAGTGACTTAATAAACGCATGGAGACCAATTTGTTAAAATGTGGCGAGTGTGTTTAACAGCTCGACCACGTCACCCGCTGACTGGCTAACAATTAGGTATACACCGTTGCAAGAGGTAACAAAACACAAAAAAGACATAATCAGTATGCACCTTTAGGTCTTCAAAACGTCCCCTCAGGCTATCAAAATTATGATGGGGTAAGAGCTGGTAAGAGTGTGCGTAAACCAACAAAGCACCGTCCGGGCCAGACGCATTGTGATGGACTTACCACACACACGGACACATCAATTTCAAAATGCTTAATCCTCACCTGTACACTCACAGTCCTGCAATGACTGAAAGCTTTTGTGGGAACTGTATTCAAATTATTTTGCGACTATCTCCACAGTAGCAAAATAATTTAATAATAATGGTTTACAGTTCTCACAAAAGCTTTCAAACATTACTGGACTGTGACTGGTGAGGTTTAAGCATTTTGAAAGTGGTGTGTCCGTGAGTTACTTACACACGGACACGGAGTTAGAGTATCTCGATACTCTCATGCGGAAAGCATTTAGGTACAATGACTCAAAGATTCAAAGCATTTTGTTTCGAATAAACCATTTTATTTATTTGATATAAACTAGTGCTTGACTGCGATCCCACCAGTGATGCAATCGTTGATGGTGAGGCGCACTAGTTTATTAAGAGCTTATTCGCTCTACCCTTGATGACACCCAAATTATAATCGGCACTATTATAATTTACAGACACTTTTGAAACGTCAAGGAGTCAGTCGGAAAAGTGATGCTCATTACATATTCTATAGCGTAAATCTCTACGGAGAAGAATGTGCAAGAAACTCCATGGACACCACTTTCAATCATCTTGTGTATTACAAACATCTCGGTTACATATGTCTTGTCGCTTCTATAAAGTATGTGAGAACAAAGTAAATAAAGTAAAAAAAAATATCTAAATATATATATTAAAATAAGCCACAGGCAACTAAGAAATGACCAGTCTCAACTGACAGCGCCCCAATCTTTTTCAAACCCTCACGTCAATGCTTTACATTGGGAAAACGAGCTGCACTTCAAGAAGTCACCACATCTGACCTGTACTATAGATTCAAATCTCAGTTTAGCTCGCATATTCTTAGATACTGCTATTTGCATGCGTCAAAACATGTAAAGTATGTAGGTATGTTTAAGTATTGGCATTTTGGCACGTACAGTGTGTTACAGGTATCTGTTGCTGAGACGCGTACGAAGCTGACGTCATCACGACAGAAATTCCATAAACATAATAAAAAGTAAACGTTGTGCACCTTATATAACATTCTAATTAAGTCACGATACAAATCTATACTGCCTTTTATAAATAATAACATGACGTTAACTTTTCACACAAACACATATTATAATTTGCAGATAATTGATGAATGAGACAACCAAACAGAGCAATAATAGAGCGAGAGAGCCTTTCAATATCGGATATGTCATTACATTTTGATTCATTTAAACCCTCATTTTGTAATTTATTTGTAGAACTGTTCAATGTTCAACAGTGATTCTATTTAATCACTGTTATCCTTACATAACATGGAGACCCCCTTTTGAACTGCGTCCAAATTTGTATTTTATAACAATATTGATACACTCGAAACCCTCGGATCCGCGACCCCTCAATCGAACCCCTCGTTTCTATATTTAAATCAATGGAGACGTTGCCCTTGACCATGACTGTGGTACTATTACTCGACTAATGTTAGGGATTATTGAATATATGAATCAGGAATTTCCCCATTTTCTTCCTGCTTGCTTTTGATAGACAAATGTGGGTAATCCATACTTACATACTTAATATTATAAATGTGAAAGTAACTCTGTAAAGTCTGTCTGTTTGTTACGCTTTCTTTTTGATGAACGAAGCTTGAACTCTAAGGATGGACATAGGCTACTTATTATCCGTCTTCGAATTCGCGTCCGCAATAACCAACATTCATGCGGACGAAGCTGCTGGCAGAAGGTAGTGAATTATAAACTCGGAACCTTCTCGATAATCGAAATGATAAAACGGTGCAATATTCATGTTTGTGTACGATATAAAACCTACAGTCCTATTTATCTTTCTATCGGCTGTCTGGTATTGTTTTTGTATCAAAAAATATTCAAACGTTTGTGAAAAACGATACTCTGACGATAGTACTACTATTCCTTTGTTCTGCAATTAACTTCCCGAAAAGCTGCTTGAGTGAAATACAGGAATCTAAGACACGTCTGTTGCACATCATTAAGAGATAGCGCACACGAGTAACTGTAGACTCCGCAATTTGAATTCTAATTTGTTTCAGACATTAAATTACGGAATTGTATGAAAGTACGATAGAGTCAAAAACAAGTTATTTAGTTAGTATATTTGGTTCCGTCCCGTAAAGTAACAATTATAGTTCGCATATCACAGTACCAAGTATTCGACAAAAGGCGACTTTTTGAATTTAGTATTTTAAACCTTACGGTCAGGATGTTTTAAAGTTTGAGAAATACTCTACTTCAAATTCTCAATTTGGACTCCGGCAGTTAAATATGAGTAAAAAAAAAGTCTAAAGCAAACTTTTAATTGTTGTTTCAAGCTCAAAATAGAAATAACCATAACAATGTTTAGTTTTAAGCAAATAATAATGTACAACATTAACAAATTGTCATTTGTTTGAAACTAAATTTTTTTAAATTAAATAATAATAACCTATATAATAAAAATAAGTCGGGTTTTCCTTCCTGACGCTATAACTCCATAACGCACGAACCGATTTCCACGGTTTTGCATTCGTTGGAAAGGTCTCGGGCTCCGTGTGGTTTATAGCAAAGAAAAGAGTAGGGTAGAGTAGGGTAGAGTAGGGTAGAGTAGGGTAGAGTAGGGTAGAGTAGGGTAGAGTAGGGTAGAGTAGGGTAGAGTAGGGTAGAGTAGGGTAGAGTAGGGTAGAGTAGGGTAGAGTAGGGTATTTTTTTTTTTTTACTAAATCCCGCTTTTGGGCAGAACAACGTCTGCCGGGACCGCTAGTAACCTATATAATTTATTCTAGGTACAGTATTTAACTTAGTTTTTATGGTGTTTTGGCTGCAGTTTCTCAGAAGATTGTTACGAAAACGAGTATCCTACAGAAATTAGGGTGAAGATTCACCCCTAAATAAATGTGAAGGTTAGTAGGGTAGTCTCATCCGACTTCCCTTTGGCAATCCCTCATCAGTCGATGTTTATATGAAGGTCAAGGTTGAAAACACGAGGGTAGCAGTTTGTAAGGAGAGATAAGACACCTGAGAGTAGTAGTAAGGCTTCCGAACCGCAGTGTCTTCAATAAGTTCAAAGCCTGTCTTCCGTCTCGCAAATACCGATATGTGTGAGACTGAAAATTTGTAATCCCGCAAGATACCGGTATTTGCGGAATATTTAAAACAACGTCATAATCAACAAGACCTATGAAGTTGCCGTTTATAAAATTCACTTTAAACTGTGATAACTTCTGTTTGGCTTGAAATTATAAGTTCAAATAAACTTTATATTAAAAGCATGATACTCCTTTTCCGAAATTAGTTTATCATTTGTATCTTTGGATTTTATATTTTCTATACTTACTAGGTATATCACTGTATTTATAAATATAACAAATTTATAACGTACGGTTTCGTTGAAATTACAAAAACCAAGAACATGTTCAACAGATTGTTGACGAATAAGCGGGACTTGAAATGCCGGGATTGGAAATCCTACCTAAGAGTGCTGCAGAGAATGACCAAACTACAAGTTAGTATCGGTCCTTGATCTCGATCTCGATCAAGAACCGATACTAACTTGTAGTATTACAACTATATAGTCGATTATAACAAACCTAAAAACTTCAGAAAATACAATTAAATCTCGACTGACACTTGCACAGACGCAAAGTAATGTTGCCACTTTTTCGATTGGCCTGTTACACTAGTGGTTAGAGGCCCTGACTGCTATGCCGGAGGTGGTGGGTTCGATTCCCACCCAGGACAAATATTTGTGTGATGAGCACGATCATTTGTTCTGTGTCTGGGTGTAATTTATCTATATATGTATGTATTTAGAAATATATAAGTATGTTTATCAGTTGTCTAGTACTCATAACACAAGCTCTGCTTAGCTTGGGACTAGACGGCGTTGTGTGATAGTTATGGAATATTGTGGAATATATATGATATCGTTTTTTCCTTTATTTATTTATTCTTTTTCTCTTTCCCTAAAATTTATTTTTATTTATCTATCTTATACAAATCTATTAGCCTGCCCCCTGTCGGCTCTCGTAGGCGTTGGGCGCTTCTGTTTCGGTGGTTCTGGGATAAACCTGATGAACTCCTGTACTGCATCTATCTGTCTGATATGACGGGGCCTGGCACCAAATAAGACGTGTTTGTAAAATATAATAGGTTTACAAACACGTATTATTTCAAAACAATTGAAAAATCTTAAACCAAGTAAAATGGATGGTTAAATACTTTTCCACATTTGAATAAAGTTTGCGACAAAGGTGTGGTTAAGCGTGGACATAAAATTACATTTAAATATTTCAATGGGGAATTTTCCCTTTGGCGATTCACTCTACCATGATTTATGGACTTGTATGGAAAGCTGTAATCCCCCATGCCCAAATGTATTCATTAACAATATTAACGAACGTGGGACCTTTGTTGATCTAAAGGCGTCGTTATAACTGGTACAAGTAATTATGTTACTACCGCTTCGGAAAAATAACACTGTTACTATATAAATCAGGGATGGCGAACCCTTAAATGAGAACGTGCCACTAAAACTATTAAAAAGAATGTCTTTGAAAAGAATCTTGGCTTAGTGATTTAATGAAAAAAATATTAAACTAAATGCTACGAGTATTAACTTTTAGATAGCAGGCCAAAGTTTGTTTATTCAATTATATTTATAAAAGCGAAAATTGGTGTGATTACTAACGAAATTTCAAACAATCAAACTTCTAAGTTAACAAAAAAAAAAGATATAGCCGTTTATGTCGCAAAAACGTATTTTTCAACACTCAAGGAAATCTAAATTCATAGGGTTCCCGTTGACCTTGAGTCCTGAAATTTAGCATGAAGCAAAGTCTCATTTAGCTCACTCGAGAGCAGTGGTGGCCGAGAAGCAACGGCACTGAATTACGAGTCGCGTGTCGGGTTGCGGGTCGCGGGTTCTAACTCAGCCAGGCGCATTTAAGTCAGTAAAAGTCTGACCAAGAGCGGGAGTAGTTATTGGATGATTTCTCACCATAAAAAAACGTATATGTGTGTATGTGTATGTGTCTATTTATAGGGAAAGTATGAAAGGGGTACTCGTGGCAAAAAGAACGCAAAAGGCAACCGAAGGAACATAGGTGTGGTTTTAGTCAGTTAAAGTCTAACACGCTCTCTCGCCCCACCCAGAGAGAGGGAAGTCATTCGATGATTGCCCCCACCTTAAAAAAAGGATGTGACGGTGAAAGTGATATAATTGTCATTTCATTTTGTAACGTGAGTAAAATTTCATTAACTTACTGTATTATCAGTTATCACATAAGAGTTAAGACCACACAACCATACCAAAGATAATAAAAATTGGCGAGACTCACATACACAAATGAACGTGTGAGTAATAAATATGATTAAAACGCTAGATGCATTAAGGCGTGCCGTCTCATATTTTTCTCCTAATCTCTGAACACTATCGGCACATGAGATATGGGTATCATATTCCAGAGATAAAACACGTTACAATGATAGTGCATACCCTTTCATAATTAAATGTATTATATGTAAGTAAATTAATGAAATACTAATTCCACACATAAACTCACGCCTTTTTCTGCTGCTTCGCGCCTTCTAAAGCTGGGGTGTACACTAGAGGAGCCGAGCACGAGCTGAGCACAAGCCGATCTACTCGTGGTGTTAAGAGTAGACGTACGTACGTACTCCAACGATAAACACTTTGTGTTCGTCAAAAAACCGACAATAGGCGGAGTACAGTCGAGCACTAAACGCCCGAAATGCGCTCGTTCGAGGCTTATAAGAGCACGAGCCATCCACAAATTCGTTCGTGCTCAGGTCCTATTGACTCGCGAGTATTTTCCCAACAGCAAAACTTCCCCTTCGCTCGTGTTTTTATAAATAAAAATAGACCTGAGAGACTATTAATTCCCATCAGTTTTCCCCAAACCTTTTAAAAATTCACAACGTGCCTTCATTGTCTAATTAAGGGGTTTAAAAATAAACCTTTCTAAGTAGGAGCTTAGGGAGGTTTATTTTTACACGCCCGACGAAACTAAACAAGGAAAACTTTTTCAATAGCAACGACGAACGATTTGCCATAAATATTATTTTACCTACCGCAAGACTTTAATTCCCACAATGAAATAAAATTTCACTGAACAGACATTACTGTTACGAACTATCAAGTCACCATCATATTATCATTATAACCATCATCATATCAGCCGAAGGACGTCCATTGTTGGCCACGGGCCTCCCCCGAGTGTCCCCGGTCCTGTGCGTCTCACCAGGTCTTCGGTTCGCCTTGTGGGAGACCTTCCAACGCTGCGTCTTCCGGTACGCAGTCGCCAGTCTAGAACCTTTCGGCCCCAACGACCATCCGTTCTACGAGCGATGTGCTCTGCCCCCTGCAATTAACTTTGGCGATTACTCGGGCTACGTCGGCGACCTTGGCTCTCCTGCGGATGTCTTCATTCCTGATGCGATCACACAAGGACACTCCGAGCATAGCCTTTTGGGTGACTTGAAAGCCTTCTGATGAGGCCTATTCCACCACCACGACCACGTTTCAATGCCATATGTAGTCACTGGCAACACGCACTGTCAGACTTTCGTCTTGAGACACTGTGGTATGTTGGACAGGAAGATACCGAGCACCTACATCTTGTACATTGATATTTATTATCTGCTACAAGTATGCCAAGTCGAAAATCTTTCATGTGATATAGGCTACATGTTTTATACAGTTGAACTAACACAATCATTTATAATACTGCGACCGGATTATTGAAAGATTAAACACAATGTAGCTCTCATAATAGTCTTATCTAAGGTTTTACAACTACTTGTATTCATTAAGTAGGTCTGGGAACGTCAAAAATGGTACCAATCAGCTACAAGAAAAACCATAAATAGATACTTGGTTTTCAAGTTTATAAGAGCACTGAAGGAAAATTAGACAATTTTAATTCGTTTTTATAAACACAAGAAAAATGTAGTTTATAATTATTTATCAAGACGATGTTGTCGACGTCGAAAGCCTTTGTAGAGAAAATCCTTTTCGTCTTAATTATAATAAGTTTTGCGTAGCGTGAATTTAATATTTCGTCGAAATCCAAGGTAAAGTCGAGATTTTTCGCTAGGTAGGTAATTCCTTATACTTACATTTTATACTTTCGGATTTGACTTTAGGATTTGGGGAAAATGATAAAGAACTGGAAATTACAGCCCATACACATGAGAGCCGTCTGAAAACATTAAGCATATGCATTTAAGCGGAAGTTGCGGCTTCATTTTCTACGCAAATAGTGGAGTAGTCTCAAAAATCCTTTCATTTTTCCTTATATAAATAATATATATATATGTAGGTTTATATTATATTAAATATGTATGTATGTTTATTTTATGTATATATACATTTGATCCCTTGTTTTCTCATTATTCTTTCCTTTTTTTTATGCACCTGCCATGTTTTTCTCTTCACTACCCTTGGTTGACTGGTAGAGAATGCCTAAGGCATTAAGTCCGCCTTTGTACCTTTATGTTGCATGAAGTTTTAATAAATAAATAAACATTACTAGGCACTGGCTAAGAGTTCATTATTTAATGTTAGACCATCAAATTCTTTTGCCATAAAAAATTAAGCTAACTAACTAGTCATCTCTTCACTAAATTGATAATCCTATAATTGAATCAAAGTACCTATTTTAAAAAGCAGACAAGGGTAATATTTATGAACTGGCCGCAACATGCATTTTCAGTTACGACTTCATCTAGGTCAGCGCCACATTAGGTTATACTCACTTGTTTGTTACAGTATTCAGATCTAAGTGGAAGGACCTGCCTGATAATTAGCTAAAATAAACTTATAAGTGGATCAGGTCAGTTTTGCTTCCATCTTGTCCTCAATCAATGAACTGATACATTACAACATTACCTACTTGTTAGAAGTTAATGTTAATAGTTTACATCATGTGAATCTTATATTCATTTTCTTAAAAACATTTTAAGGTTAATCCTAAGCATATACACCACTAATTTTTAATTAGCACAAATATTTAAAGGATTTATTAGAAAAGGTCTTGTTATTATTCAAGTAGAGTTTTAATAAATAATATTCATAAACAGCAAAGTTATGACAGTTTGTTTATATCCCAAAATGTCACTCAGTTTATGGAAATATTGCACAGGTTATATGAAAATATTGTATAGGTTATTGATTATGAATGAAAAACAATGGAAAAACATTGCGCGTAGTATTTTCTAGTAGCAATAAATGCCAAACCATGTTATGAATAATTGATTCAATTATGAATTTACCAATTATGTCAATTTTGGGATTTCGTTTTACTTTTGACCACACAAATATGATCAGTAACGTTTATGGATACAGCCACATTTTTTGTACTAATTAAAAAATATTGGTGTTTAAATAAGGACTTATAAACTATAATTGTTACTCAAGTTTACATTAATCTTTTTTTTTATTTTTTATTAATTGTTTCTTACTTGACTACTCTCTGACCTGATAGTAAACGATGATTTGGTTGACGATGGAACACGATTGTTTAGAAGTAACCTATTTACCTTTGATTTAGACACCCCCAGGTTGAATAGATATCAGGAAACACATGACTACGGCAAATATTCTTTAGGCTTTAACAATATGCAATAACATGTGCGTGTGAACTGAGGGAACACACCGTTATTTCAAAAAAAAAAATTGGATTTAGTAGTACACTTAAAACAATTGTAGAACAAATCTAGGAATTTGTAAGCCAATATAATAAAAACTACAGCCCTTAAAGTGCGGTCCCTCAGTTCTCACAGACTATCAGCCAGATCTCGAAGATTATCAGAGAAATTGAAGTATTGTGCCTACAGACATTTAGTAGAGAGTTCGTCATTGAGAACAAGGCATTCAGAATCATTCAGAACCAAGCATTTTATAAGTATAGATTACAGCGCACGTCCCAAAACTTGTATTTAGTAGTTATCAGCACGGAAATATTTAGAAATATAGTTACACCGAATCGTTTGCAAAACAATTAAGAACATACAGTTGGTGTTTTCATTCTTGCTGTCGGAATCCGTATTCCCAAATTCTGTCGGATTCCGTATTCTGTAAGTCTGTCGGATCCAGATATCCGTATGCCGTTTTATTTTAAGCCAAACCTATTTGTGTAGGACGTCGCGGTTGAACATGGCAGCCTTTGTCAATTAGTGCAGAATGGCCCTCGACAGACTACAAAGAACGTTATTATTGTTTGCTTCATTTTTGGGCTAAAAATAATTAATTTCCGATACATAACTTAATTTATAGCCTTACCACAATATTTTTGGTTGGTCAACACAGATCGTCTACTTTAGTTTACAGTTATACCTTCAGCAAACACACTATGTGCAGACAAATCAGGTCAATCCCCAACTGAAATACCTAGAGGTAACTCAAATGCCGTGTCAGTATCGAGCGTAATGAATGGCGAACGAGAGAAGACCAATTTCAAAGCTAATACCATGTAAACAACACGACAAGTGACCCAACACGACAAGTGTAATTAGTTTGTAATTAAAAAGGATTAATAGGTGCCATGCACGGGCTCATGGACCACCATTTAGGTTAGTTAATCAGGAAAATTTTCAGCTAAGAGCTTAAATGATTAAATAAGTTAAGCTGCTTTAAAAACCATTTACGTCTTTATAGAGCTAAAAAATCTTCAGGAGAAAATCTCTACAAAACAAGATGATCTCATCTCTTTCTCTGTTTGTAACAGAAAGCTTTCAGTTAAATAAAGCATTGTGTACTCGGCAGAACCAATATGAATATCAAATTAAACCTGCGCAAAGAGCATCCAGTAATTGAGAGTAATTGATAAAGCGAACAGAATTGATTGATATTGCAACTGCATTCATCTCTCTCCCATCCCGCAGGCATCGTAAAACGTACGTTTACTCTTTTTTTTTAGGTTTACATGATACAACACAGCATTTTTTTAGTTTGTTGTTGTTGTTTTTAGGTTGCCTTAACAAATAGTGACATAAAGTAAAATAATGAATTAACTTGTAAATTCATCTCAGTCAATAAAATCTATTAACTGAGATTATGATTTTCAGAGAAAATTTGTGTTTTTATGTTTTTAACCTATATTATAAAGATTTTTTTGTGAGTTTGTATGTATGATATAAGTAATCTCTGAAACTACTGAACCGATTCTGAAAACTCTTTTATGTAGCAGTACTATCCTAGAGTACTATAGGCTACAATTTGTTCCCTTGAGATAGTTAATCCACTTTCAAATGAACAAAGCCGCTAACAGGAGCTAGTAATTGTTAAATTAAAAAAAAAAAAATTTAAAGGAATGTCGATATGTCAAATATCTAGTATTTAATATATTTTAATGATATCTATAGTGTCAAATATGAACTAAACTACAAAATTCTGATCAAGCAATTAGAGTCCTACGTGCGATTTGAACCCATACTAAAGAGCCAGGTAGTTGCTCAAACCAGACATAATACCCGTCTGGTCGGAGCAACCTCCCTTTCCAATGGAGGTATCTTTAAAATATCTTACTATTAATGCAATAAAATGATTTGAAGGACATTATTAAAGTTCAAGAAAAAGATTAAGAAAAAATAATTATTCACAAGAGTGTTGTTCATCAAATATCAAATCCCTGGGTATTTGATTGACTAGCAAAGCCGTACTTAGTTCAACATGACAAAAGAATAATAATATAATAATAATAAACTTTATTTCCAAAAAAAAATTGCAATTTACATAGAAACGTTTTCATTAATTACATATCAGATTATGACAGAAAGGTTTTTAAATTGCATAAATCTCTGATTGTACCACTGACACCCAAGCTAAGATTAAACTTGTGTTATGGGTGCCAGGGCTCTCTCTCTATTAATCTATTTTCACCTTACACAAACCAGTGCGGAGTTACGTTTGGAAAGTATCCATTGTTGAGCATTATCAAAACAAAGTTAATCGAAAAAAGAAAAACAAAACAGTTATAATAAACTTAAAG
Source organism: Mythimna pallens (assembly GCA_961205895.1). Classification (NCBI taxonomy): domain Eukaryota; kingdom Metazoa; phylum Arthropoda; class Insecta; order Lepidoptera; family Noctuidae; genus Mythimna; species Mythimna pallens. Next base: position 8,968,962 of record OY540824.1, read on the forward strand.
ATATAGAATAGCCGTAGGTAGAGAAAATTAATCGTGTTTGAATTTAATATTTCCTCTAGTTATGAATTTCATTAAAAGCCAGCGCTTCTCAGAAGGTAAAACTATAAAATGAAGAAAAGCTTTTCCACCGGTATAGGGCTTCTTACCGACTCAAGGACTACGTTGAATGCTCTCTAATTAAGATAGAACAGACAAACGCCAGGCGGGCTGTGAGTACGGTGACCGCGTGAGTCTATTCAGATCTACCGGGAACCCTGCTAACGGGAACGTCTTGACATGAATTAAGTCAATAATTGCGTTCGTGCCCAATTTATTTATTGACTTAGTTCTCGGTTCATATCGATAATGAGGTTCGAGTAGCAGATATTTGTGTAGACATGTGTAAGTAATGCGAGTGATGCATCACACGTAATATTACCCGACCGCGTACTGTACCATAACATATTAGACTAAATTAGACCGAAGCCCACGTGGGCCACACTTGATTTGTACGTAGATTCACGTGGCGTGGCGTGGATCTAATGTAGCTCTACAAGTCTGGTTGCCATATTAAATGTATGGAGACCGACGCACCCAGATCGGAGTACGCGGCACACGTGTGCGCAGTGCAGGTACTTCTTACCTTTACATTAAAAAAAAAAAAGATTGATCCCGCCCGTAGTGTATGAAATAAAATGTACTGACAGCTTACAAGTACGTAAGAAGGAGGAAAACACATGACAAAAAAATCCAGTATTACAATCAGATTTGTTTTTCGAACATGTTTACAACTATCGACGCAAGAGTGGTGTTATGACTGACCGCTACATGTGTATGTCTGTCTGTCTATAGCACCGTAGCTCTTAAACGGATGAGCCGATTTGGATGTCTAATGGCATCCCCCGCTCTTAAGCGGAGCGTAAGATAGTGTCAGACTTGTACCTTTTACTTTTTTTAAACCCACTCCTGTTCCTTCGTTGACTTTCGTACCAGGGCCAAGTCTTCCTTTCAGAAGCAGACTCTTGACCCCAATAGGCTTTGACGCGCCGTCGACGACTTGAGCTTAGTCCAGACGGTTACCGGACGGTCGGATGGCAAGCTACCCATTGATCGCCGTCCGCAGGCCCGCGCCTACGGTGGTCAAAAATCGGGATCGGAATCAATCCCAGCGGCGGTCAGGGCATGAGTACCGTTGCCACACGCGTGCGGCCTCCTCCTTTGCTAAGTCCATAAGCGAGTCAGGACTTTGCCTTTTGACAGAGACCGTCCCGTGACGTGTAAAAATGTCAGTCGTGCGAGCAAGAAAAAGAGATGGAGCTATACACCCTAAATAGCTCCATTCCTGAAACAGTTCAGTTTGGATCTGGAGGAAATGGATCGCGTTAATAGCTCGTGGTAGGATTACAGATGTATGTTTTGTTACTCTCAATACCTAGTATTTTAAGGGTTTTTTTTGGCAGCAATGGAAAATCCTCATGGTTACCCAAACTGCAGTCTGGGTAGTGCCGGACTCTTACCGGGTAAAACCACCCTCCTTCCTTTGCCATTGTCTTCTGACATTATCGGAGCCCTTCGTATGTTCCGATGTTATTTGGAGGACTATTTTGTTGGTACTCTACTCTGCAAAGTGAGAAGTTGTTGAATGCAACGGAATTATGTATATAACGCTTGTATGTTTCAAGCTCTTGTTTTATATCCTATATTATTTGCTTTAAATTTTTGTATTGTCTTTTGTTATTAGTAGTAAGGGATAATTAACGTGTACCAAATGTTTGGGTCTTTTCTGCAAATCGTATTATGTGATAAATGATATTTATTTTGTAAATAGGTTTAAAAAACACTTTAACCCGTCAATTTTTTTTTCGTCATTTTTAAGATGAGGCCGGTGTTTCCTAGCTGACTACCCTGAGAAGAAACACCGAAACAAACTCAGGGGTCAAAGTCTCTTTTAAAGTCCATACAGTAAATATGTAATGGTCAAATCATATGAGGACCATGCAGATTTGTTTGAAATGGTCTTTTGAAGAAAGAACCATACAAATTTGAGTGGACCTGTCCAGTTAGTGCAAGCATTTGTCAGTATTCGTAAAGCTCAACTCAGGACTACTAAGGAGCTCAACGACTTGACGAACAATACCAAAGAAAGGACATTTGGGTAGGCCGCAGAAAATACTCAAATTGCCAGACATACGTTAAAATTACTGAAAAGAAAAAAAGCAATCAACATAGTCCTCACGTTCACAAAAATTGTCAAAAATTAATAGAGCAAAAAAAAAAGTCAAATATTGACCTTAAGATAAACCTTGTTTATGAAGAATTTTCCTTAAGTCATTCGGTCGATGAGAGTTCGAGGTCAATGTCAATGTTCACTTTATTCTTTCGCTGTATGAAATCAGTATAAGTATAACTCTACCTAATTCCGACCTCTGCTCATAACAGAGCGTCATACGGTGGGGAGCTCGCTCTTTGTATTGCTCGTCAATGGCTTCCAGCTGGTCTTGTGATAGGTGATATGCTTGACAATATTTTTGTACCTATAGCAGTATTCGCTTTTCGTTTACGTGTTTTATTGAAGACTAGTACTTAGCTAGCGACTTCGTTCGCGAGCATGTTTTCGTTAAAACTGTAAGACTTCTTAAGCCGTATTTTTTGAAAAACTAATAGTGTAAAGACTCTCTTTATCATTTGGATTCAAATTTGTGCCAAGTTTCAAGTTTAGTCACCCAAGGAATAAGATTTTCCTATACAACCTTTAACACCCTCTAATTCGTTTTATAGGTGTAGTTTTGAAATACCAGTAATGAAAAACCTTTTTATTTACTTTAGGTTTATATTTATGCTTAGTTTCAAGTATTAGTCCAAGGTCCAATGGTCCAAACAAACCAATTTCCCCCTTTTCACTTCCTTAAAAGTTGAATTTTCAAAAACACCTTATTGCTCAACTACATCATAAAAGGAAGCCTTGGGCAGAATTTCACGTTTCTAGACACAGTAGTTGCGGCTGTGCATTGATATGGCAGTCAGTCAGTTTCTCCTTTTATATTTATGTAGGTTGCAGTTACCATTATTTTTTTAATTATTTGAACCCTGAACTTGAAAGGAATACGGTATCAATCAACCAGTGGAATCTTGAAACGACGAAAACATTGACAGTAAAATTGCCTAAATAAAGTGTCAAGTACTATCGAAGGTATAGGTAGGTGCATGCACAACAAATCCCTCTAATTGATATAATAAGGCAATCCTATACTACAGTATACATATGAGCCTCACATTTGGTTTCATTTCAGTTCCCCTGATGGCTTTGGGCGCCCAATTAGCGCATATGCTTTAGTAATGGGATAATGGCCTCTGTTTTGTGTATTCTACAAATGTCAGATTCTGTAAACGCCAGATTCTTATAATGCCAGATTCTATTAATGTCAGTTTTTTTTTTACAAGTCCAATATAATAATTTATGGAAATTTAAAGTGCGTGTTTAAAAATTTCGCTAATTTAAAAACTTATAGTGTTTAATTTCAAAAGTAATATAAAATCTGGCATTTTAAACTCGTCTGACACATAGAATCTGACATTTGTCGACTAAACCAATCTAATTGGTATAGTAGCGCACAGGGTGACTGTGGTGATAATATTATTATGTATGTTGCGATGTAATTAGAGTTACGTAATTGGTAGGTTAGCACTTTCAGTGTGTTTAATATTGTGTATGTACAATTTACCTCCAGCGGTCTTCCCGTCCGATTAAATTTAGGTGTCTTCAAGGCAAGAGTGATTAAGCTCTTAATAAACTAGTGCGATTCACCATTAACGATTGCAACACTGCTTACCATCAGGTGGAATCGCACTCAAACAATAATTTATATAATTTAAAAATATATTTATTTATTTAAACTTCATGTACAGTAGTGGTACTTAGGCGGAAATAATGCAACAAGGCATTCTTTACCAGTCAACCTTTGGGTTAAAAGAGACAACACTGGGGTAGGTGTGCACAATAAATAAATAACAGATAAATATCAAGTGGAATGTGTGTGTGTATATATTTAATATGTACGTATACTTATATCGCACGTACACAGAGTCGATTATGTAGATGATTTAGATGTTTTTAAAAGAGATTATTTTTACTATTATAAACTGAATGAAAGTTATCGTAATTTTTACGACGCCAGAACGATACATTACTACGTGAAGGTAGGGTCAGGTAGCTTCCTAATTGCTACAAATAATATTTCCAATTTGTTAATTTACCATTACCAGTAGACCAACTTAGCATATTCTAAGCACATTCTTTGATCTGTTGTGCAATGACCAACAAAATGCGGCAACATGAATTTAATAAACTCATAACATTCCGGAGATACACGGCCGGGGGTGGGGTGGGGTGGAATACGTTGGCGTGGAACGGTGTGGGCTCGCAGTTCATGGGAGGAATTAACTCGCCCCACAGCGCGCAGCGTCCGCTGCACTTTATTAAAGCTCACGTCCCGAGTGATCGGCAAACAAAGATTTAGTTATGGGGACGAACATACCAGTCCTTTGAACGATTTTAACAAAACCCTTTTCCAAAACAAATTAAATAGTTCCCTGGGTGGTATTAATATAACAGGTCGGACAAAGTATTGCCGTCGTTATTAAAAAGGGCACTACTAACATTTTTTTCCGATATTTTTTTAAATACGTAGTTGGAATCGGAATTCATTCTGATTCCTAATATGTATTAATTCAAATTCGAAAAAACATGTTAGTTGTGCTTTTTTTAATAACAACGGAAGAATAGTAGAAAGAATGTCATTAAATAATATTTACTTCTACGTAATTAAAAAGTGGGTGCTGGGATGTAATGTAAACTGCAATGGCATAATAAAGTTCTATATTAGAATTCTACATAATAAGGATACCACAAATAGGACTTTATTATAAACAGACCGAGATAACTGACCTGAGAGCTTTTAACAACCAAAAAAAACAACTCCACTACAAAAAATACTAACAAACAAAAATTTATATTTAAAACCATATAATTTTCTATAAGAGGTTCCTTTTTCACTCGCCTATCGGCAACATCGAGCATCGTTTAAAAGCTTGTTATTTCATTTAACGCAATCCAACGCGATGTTTGGCGAAAAGGCAACGCGAAAAAGAGAAATAACTCCTGAAAACTCTGTTAGCATTCGGTAACTCCGTGTCTTAATCGGATATTTTACAAAACTTGTTCCAGGAAATAGGTGTTTTTTTTTTAACTTTAAAAAGATTTTAAAAATATGACGTCTTTAGAATCTTGATTAATTTGCAAGGCTTCTATTGTTATACTTTTTTGATTTAATAATTTTTAAGTAAATTATAAAGTGTCAAAGTTTAAGCAAAATAGCAGATTTTCAGAGGCCTTTTACTGGATTAGTTTTACACAAATTTATTAATTGATTTCAATAGAAGCCTAAATAATATCCACAAGATACTGAGTTTCCATCTAATGAAAAATGTGTAATAACGTCATAATCGCGTAAGAGCGAAACAACATGATGTTTTTTCGTATTTTTTTCCCTACTCCTTTTAAACGGCTTCGATCTGTAGAAAATATGTATGTTTAACAAAAAAAATAGCCGGTTAAGTGTTCTTCAGATCATAGCATCTATATGTAATTAGCGGGGCTCTATGCGGGCGCAGACGGCAGTACGAATATGTGTGCACTTAACTCCGGCCAGATGGTAAAGGGACTATACGACTTAGCATGATAGCGATAACAGAATTGATATCACTATTACAATTAAATCGGTAAAAACAATTATAAGATGCGAACCAGTAATACATAGTTCAATTAGTTGACAATTAAGTACGTCGAATTAATATTTGGCAATCCTATCTGGCGAGGGTCGCGGGAATCCGGTGGATGCGAGACGCACAGGACCGGTCGTTACGGCGACACTTGGGGGACGCCTATCTCCAACAGTAGACGTCCTTCGGCTAAAATTATGATGATGAAGAATTTGTGACATTGACATTCTTAGATGACACGACATTAGAGATACTGAGACGGTGAATCTCACGGTGTACAATATTAATCACCGTGCAATAGGTCAGTATCACTTAAATTTACGGTTTTGCAAAAATAAATAATAGCTGTTATAAATAACTAGTTTCTGTTTCAGTTTTTTTTTTATTATTAATTATAGGCTCGCATTTGACCACCATCTCACCTGTTGGTAAGCGATGATGTGGTGGACCCTGTAAAAATAGGGGGTCTTTACAAAATTTGGACCCCCTCATCCTATTAGGGAGTGAATAAAAGGAAACCTTTTGCAAAATTTCACACTCCTAGTCCCAGTTGTTTCGGCTGTGCGTTGATATGTCAGTCAGTCAGCTTCTTTTACATATATATATATAGAAAACCAACAAATCAATATCAAGTATAAACATTACTACAAAAAAAAACAATACAATATGTTGGAATTCAAACCCCATGTGTGGACGCATCAATGCAAGCAAATGCCGGGCGTCTTTTTATTTATTGTGACGTCTAAACTCAACATGTGCTTTCAAAAGCTCCATTTATGAAAAGTTAATATTATTTTGAAAAGTAGTAAAAAGTAATTAAGGATGGCTTGCAATAGGCAGGATTATTAAAGGAAGACCAAGAAATTCTTCACAAAATACATTTAATATTATATTAGAATACGCTCCTTTGATGCACATTTTCTTTATCTTACATTTTAACATCATTCAAAATTAATTACTGCTAGAATTTCTTGGAACAGCACCTAAGGGAAAACTGTTCACGGTTTCTTTAAATTAAGTTAAGGCAGAATGTAGACATGCTTTTTAGTAAATACATTAGCATATAAGTAAGGTTTAAGTTATTTTTGCTTTTGATACAACACGTTATTCGGTGGACTGCAATGTCCAGGTTTCTCATTGTTCTTCCCGGAAGGAAAATTCTCAGCAACTCTTCTGTTTGAGTGCATTACAAATACAGATAATATTATGGTGATTGTAATTACTATTTTACTAATAATTACACATGATTTCTACTCTTCTTTTTATCGAATCTATTAATGGGGGAAGATTGAACTACAGGGTGGCGCAAAAGTAATGTCATAACCTAAATTGGCTTCCATTTAGACAGAAATAAAAAAAAAGGATTTTGTTTACTAGAAAGTGTGAAATTGATGACATTAATTGGAAAAAATTATAACGCGTAAATGGCTACCTCCCGAGTTGATGTACAATGCTCGTTTTACGGCAGTTCAAAATGTTGGTCGCAAAACATCTGCCTGCAAATTGGCCATTTCATCTTCAATGTTAATTTTCTTTTTTTTCGTCCGTGTGGTGTTCGGACGTTCGTATGGTGTTCGGACGTAAACAATGGCACCATCCCATCTCTTCCCGTGGGTGTCGTAAGAGGCGACTGAAGGACATACCAAAGAATAGGCAGCAGCATTATTTGTGCATTATAACAACCACACTGCGATCGCCAACCCGCCTGCCAAGCGTAGCGATTACGGCAAACCCTCCCCCCCCCCCCAAAAGATAAGCAAAATAAAGAAATGACCCCTTCAGCCCGGCAGCCCGTCTCCCCTTGACTCCGATAGCGGTCAAGGCCACGGCGAGGCAAGGGGTGCTAAGAATCATCGGATGGGATCCGGCTACCCTTTTAAAAAACAACGACTGGACCTAGCAACATATAACACGCGTACAATGAGGACCGACGAGAAGATAACCGAACTTGAGGAGGAATTGAGCAGGTTGCGATGGAGTTTATTGGATTAAGTATCTGAAGTCCGAAGACAGGGGGAGGACACGATTAATTCTCAAATCCTGCTCTATTTCCGAGAGGGTGACCAGCAGTCCCAGGGTGGGGTCGGGTTTTTTGTCCACAAGTCCCTTGTGAACAATGTGGTGAAGATAAAAATTTCTCAAATTAGCAATAACAATAACTCCACGTTTTTGAGGTGTGTATCGTTCTGTGGCTGTGGACAACTAATTCTCTATAATTCTACAATATAAATTTTAAAGCACAATGAAATTTGGCGCCAACTGCAAAAATTAAGGCACATTCACATTGTGACATTACTTTTGCGCCACCCGTTATATTGGTTCCCTTATAGGCTCTGAAACCGCACGACGGGGTCGCGGCAAATCAAGAAAAAGATGGCGGGACGACTTAGATGTCTTCCTTCGGAATTGGCAAGAAGTGGTTCAGAGCCGGGAACAATGGAAGGAAAGGAGGGGCGCCTTTGCACAGCAGTGGGACAGACAAACAATGAATGAATGAAAGTGTGGAGGAATTTTAACGTGAAAGCACGTGAACACATTCGCAGGAAGTTGGTGTCATCATCACAACGTTGATTTGTTGGATTCGTTTTTCATAATTACATTGTTAATTTGTATGTATGTATCTAAGTATATATTTGTTATTGTATTTCTTTACCATTTAGCTGCACCTACCATGTTTTGTTTCTGCACCGCCCTAAGGTCGACTGGTAGAAAATGCCTAAGGCATTAAGTCCACCTTTGTACAGTGTTTATTACTAGTCCATAAAGTTTTAATAAATAAATAAATTCATCGACGATCTCATCTACAGGTGTAAGCACACACCATCTCCTCATACTTAGTTATTTTTTTCCTATCGATTACTGTCCCACAGCTAGACAAAGAACTTCCCAAGTCCTTCCAGACATTCTTCTCCCGCACCGTCTCGAGCCAGTACTCGGGGTACGCGTCTAGATCATCTCGCAAATTTTTCGGCCGGCCACGACGGCGCAGCGGCGCTTCCTCTCCTTTACAGTTAGTAACCATTCAGTTAGATTTGAATAAATTATATTTCAAATTGTTTTCCCATAGCTTTATAAAACTGTTGGACAATTTTTGGTAAAGTAAGATGAGCAACCATTCAGTTACATATGCAGTATAGTTAAAAATAGTTCGACAACCTCTTTTACCAAAATAAGCATTGGTAAAGCCATACACTTATATTGACGTGTATGCATTCGATATGATGTGCACTAGTGTAGGTTCTAAATCTAAAAAAGTAGCAACGGAAGGAAAAAGTTATGTTTGTTAGGTAGAAAAACATGCTAAAAATAAGCAATCAAAATAAATAAACGTATCCGTTGGCAACTCAGTGTACAACATGAAGTGCCCACTTGTAGTCGAACAGTAATGTTTATATTCACTGAATTCGTTTCCTTGCACGGACATTAACATACACGACGATCATGAATCAATTATAGAATCAACACGCCTCTTTGTGTTAAGATTAAACCGGTCTTACATTCCGCGACAAGAATTTTATCGGAACATTCTTCAATAAATATAATTTGCCAAGCAGACGGAAGTGAGACTGCTAAATCTCAGACTTAAACTTAACTTGGGTTCAAAGGACCAATTAAGGCTGACGCGTGTATTGTCTTCAAGGAAATTGTCAGAACTAAATTTAGGAAGTTCTTGTTTGTATAAACACTTGGATATAGGGTTGAACTTTTTCATCGTACAATTTGTAAACAGGTGGGTTATTTGGCGCTTAACATATATAATTAAGTAGACACAAGTAAAATTCAAACTTTTTTGAGTAGTATTTTGTGACCACAAATAAGATAAATGCAGTTTTTTTTTTTTTTTATAACTACTTTAATGTATTTTTCCTTGTGATCCCAAAAAATCTATCGACTAAAAAAAAGTTTTTTTTATAAGTCGAAATTGGAACCGCGGTCCCGATTGAAAAAGCCCCCACGACCCATTGCTGCATAAACAATTTTGATGCGGTTTTAAGAAGAAAAAAAACAGGTTTATTATTTTAATTATTATTTGTTGTTTAGTACATAACATTGTACAAAAATAAACTAAAGCAAGGACCTAATTATAGTACCTTGTAAATATGAATTTACAGAATACCTAGAAACTTGTTGCGTAACTTTTCTCTCCAGCTTGAAACACAGGGAAGCTATAAAACCGACAAGCAAGTTTTCTTTTCAAAAAGCCAGTGCCCACAAACTGTTCATTAGCTTCGAACCCAGTTTCAATAAATTATATATTAAATCGATTCTCCCATAGATTTAAAAACCTGTTGGGAATTTTTGTTAAAGCAAGATGAGGGAGCCATCATTTTATTATAAAACTGTTGTACCGAATTCGATTTTAAAGGGTCAACCAGACGGTTGCAAACTAGCGTTCCAACCAAGGTCACGTTGGTTTATCTGTTTGGTTTGTGTTGCGGTTACATGGATGTAAACCACGCGCCACCACGTTCGATGGTTGGGAAACGCGCCCCCCAACCAAGGGCGTTGAAGGTCATGGATTACCTACTAAACTGCTGTCTACACGGATTGAAACTAGCAAGGTCACCTTGGTTGGGACGTTGCTTTGCAACCGTTTAGTCACCCCTTTAAACAAGCTCAAATTCGTGTATTGACGCTCGTGCTCGGCTCTTCTGAGTTGGTCCACACTACACGAATTTGAACTCGACTTAAGCTCCGCTCGTGCTCCTCTAACGTAGACTCTTGTTAAGAAAACAGTAGTCTGATAAGCAATTAAAGAATATTTTTAGTCATAAAGATAGGAACCGCAAACATCGTGAGATAATGATGGTAGCAAAAACATCAGCTGCGGAATTCCTGATGCGTCCACTATCTAAGTGTCGAGTAGTATTTAATGTCTATCCACGACAATCATTGAAGTTGAAACTTGCACAATGTGAAACAAATTAGGCCCAAGGCGCTCAGCACTGACTCGCATTTGTTCGGCGGCTTGCCAATGGTTGTGATTAATTAAAGCTAATGCTTATTACAGTCGATTAAACGAACTCAATCAAACTTTAAGCTGAAGGAGTAAATTCAAAAAGCAAACATTTTTAATCATATTTTCGTACATCAGAGATCCTACCTAAATCTCTTAATGCAATCCATTTGACGACCTAAATTGAACTGTTAAAGGGATGGAGCTATATAGGGGGTATAGCTCCATCCCTCTTTCTCGTTCGCACGCCTGACATTTTAACACATGGTAACACCCTAAAGGTATACATGCTGGGGTATACCTGACAGGTTTGTCTGTGCAATTATACCCGTCAGGTAAGCTTGTGTGGAAACCTGCACAGTTGTGCAACATGCACGCTCCTAAAACTCAGGCAAACCTGTCACGTATCCTAGCGTGTATGGCTACCTTAAGGTGCGTTGTGACGATGTACATAAGTTGAATGACACCGGATTCTGGGTGCTGACACTCCTCCCCACCCCCTCTACAATATAAAATTGATAAATTACTTCAGGATATGGATCATAATTCGAAAATTGCTTTGAGTGACATGTTTTGTCACCGACACCCCAGCTAATAGACGTTCGGTTTGCCTGATATAGGAACAGATAACAAGCATGAATTTATTTAGGTCAATTTATTCACCGTACTGATAACGTTCAAAAAGACTTTTGTTTGAAACATTGGAACCATATTATTAAGGCGTGCTACATAATATACTTACACGATGTAGTTACATGATCATTCAATTAGGTATCGCTAGCATTTTAACCAGTTCCAAAATTTCTTTATTAAATTTTTGTAACCAATGAAGTTTCTCACAATTGATGTCAAGATTTTTACAAGAAACGATAAGAGAAACGATGATAAAAATCGATTAGATGACGATAAGTATTGAGTAAACGATATTACACGACTGACCAAGATAAAACACGAAAAACAAACGCGACTGCAATTAACAGATAATAATCCATTACACGAGGAAGGATGTTGAATCTAAAGGATCCTTGAGATCCAACATCCTGCCTCGTGTAATAGAATATTAACGAAATAAACCATTTCTAGTCTAAATATAGCACAGGTTCTTATTAATTGATTGACCCTGGCCTGTTTTTTCCTGTACTGGGAGGAAAAGATACCAATCGATCGCTTGTTATTTTCCACAGAAATATAATATCTTTTCTTGTTATTTTCCATAGATAAATAAGTACATGTATGTGGAACGGAGAAAAATGCCTCCCTTTTTCTGACTCCTTAACGTTCGAGAATAAATGTCATAAAACTGTTAAACTAAAGTAAATAATTTGAGTTTGCAGACAAAATGCTGTTCAGAATAAGCCTGATTCTAGTTTAACTACTAATTGAAAGTTACTAGATGAAAGTTTACGCTTTCGTATAATAACATTTACCAGCGGTAATGTGGTTATGCCATCGAATTCAATTAAGGCGGCTCATGCAGCCTTTATGCAGCACATACCTACGCTCTCATAATACCCTTGTATCACAAAATTGAAAAGGGATCATTTTACTTTAACAACCTTTCGGTAACGGAATTCCAATTTTCAAATTTAATTAAATTATCGTATCACCGAAATGGCCGATGCAAACAGTTATTATAATGTTAATAAATATTCCGCGACATTTTGAATAACTCTCGTCTCGTTTTTAAGCGTCTGTTTTATTATTTATTATAATTGAGTTCCTGCGTTCGAATATTCCTACAAAGCACCAGTACCTACTCGAAATTAAAGAGTTGATTGACGTTTCGACGAATACGAAACCAGCCTCTGTAAACTAGGAATATCAGATAATACAAAAATTTTATTGATACTCCTTAGAGCGAGACGACACGAGAGGCAGTACTAAAATAAAATTGTATGAAGAGTAACTTAAAGGCCTAGACGTTACGTACGGAAAGTGTCATCAACTACTCCCTTTTATAAGGTACCTAATTGATGCAGCTCACTGTACATATAATTATGAAAGTTTATCTCACATAAAGCCGGACGTAATTCGCAATATTACTAATAAAATTGGTATAGTGTTGGCTTAGTGATAACGGCCCCGACTTACGAGTTGTTGTAGGTCGTGAGTTAAAATCTTCACAGGCACTTTACTTCGTGTATTTTCACGAAGCTATTGTAATACTTCGTGTATTGCCACCACTGCTCTCAAAACGCTGAAGGAAAAGATCGTGAGGAAACTGGCGTATCCTAGAATATAAAAATCAACAACATGCAACATCTATCAACCCGCGCTAAGCCCGCGTGGTGAATTAAAACCGATTCCTTTTCCTAGAGATGAGGCCCGAGTCCCAAATCACAGCAGTGGGAACATTATAAGGTTAATTATGTAATATAGGTACATGAAATGTTCTAGTTTTAAAAGCTATGCAGTCGATCTGATCCAAGACTTTGAGAACATCTTATCGATGAGCGTTCGAATGGTGATATAAAGATATTAGGTCGTCGATTATAAAGTCTTAGCCAGCGTCGAATGTGTCCTAGATACACTAGCTTCGGTCCGACACTAATAATTTAGTGATAAAGCCGCATCATGTTGCAAGTCGGTCATTCATATCGATCGATAGGGCTCAACTAACACTTCGTAATGAGAATATAATAGTAGCCAGTTGCATTTACAATTTAATGACGTTGCCGACGGCCGCCGGTAACTGAACATTAGTCAGTTTTAATTGATAGGGTAGAATTTGTACAGTGAATGCAACAAAACTGCGTGAACAGAAAAAGGAAATAGGTAAAGTATTAAATCTGCTTATTCGGAAGAAAATATGTCTTGACACCTTCTTGCCGAGGTCATAAGTGTAGGAACGGAACGAATCGAGCAGCCTAAATAATAAAACCGACAAGCAACAGATGACAGGCGAAAATGAGCACCGAATGACTTAAACAGACTTATACAATGACTTTCACGCTTTCGATATAATTTTTAGGGCCTTTCTTAACTAATATAATATTAGTACTGTTATAGAATATCCTAGGCTACTTTTTATAGAGATAGAGATCACGCAAATGGAACCGCAGGTTTTCAATGCGATCAATCAATGTTTGTTTATGTTAACATTGGTTTGCAACTGAGACAACCCGGCGTACGGTGTATATCCACGCTTACGTTATTGGCACCTGTACAGTACAGACTAAGCGTTTCGCCTCGTCGTTATATACCGCGTACGTACATTGAAGGATTGGAACAATTTGCCTGCAGCGGTCTTCCCGTCCGATTATAATTTAGGTACGAGTATATTCACGGCTAGAGTACATTCGCTTTTAATAAACTAGTGCGATTTACCATCATCGATTGCATCACTATTTAACATTAGGTGGGCTCGCAGTCAAACACTAGTTTATTACGTTTAAAAAATAAAATAACTTTTTAAGAAGTCGTTGAAGTCGGTTGTATCTTTTTTTCGAAAAAGTTTTTTATTTTACAGCCAAACTTAAATAGTGTGTAAGTTCTATGGTATGGTACCTATAAAATTATATTAATAATCATTAAAACATTGCATAACAATTCCAACAAGCTAAGCCTACCTTCCGGCTTCATCATCAGATCAGTTCGATTTATCCCCCCTCTTCTTTCAGTCAGTCATCGACTACACGTATAAACAAAGCAATTTTACTTGTTACATCAGTTCTGCTGTGATCCTATGAGGAGTTTCGTTCCATATCTTTGAAGTTCATCATCAGATCCTAATAATATTTCTATGGGACCAACTCGGAAGCGTAACCTTTCAAGCAAAAAAATAATTTTCAAAATCGGTCCCAATTGACCAAGAAATATTAAAAAAAAATACATTTAGCCGAACATAGAACCTCCTTCTTTTTGAAGTCGGTTAAAAAGAGACACACTGAAACTGACTTCTAACAATATCACACAAATTTTATAAAGCTAAAATTTTGTGTTTTTGTTACTGCTACCGTTAGAATGGCTGAACGAATTTCGATGAAACATTGTACACGGAATAGACCATGTCCTGGAACAGCAATTTTTATACCGGGAGTATGTTCTATTGGGATAATGTTCTATTATCATCACAAGGGCGAAGCTCAAGGCAGCACCTAGTTAGGTACTTATAAATCTTTTAGCATCTAAAGCACTTAGAAGGTTGCATTTAAATGCTAGAATTTTCATGAAGTTAGTTTCTTTTCTGACCAAAGTAACAGCGTATGTACAAAAAACCCAACTTGATAACTTGGAGGATATCCAAATCCCGAATAATATTGCACTTCGGTAATGTCAACCCGCTAAAGTAGAAAACTGATCGTATTCCAGTGTTGATGGAGTTTGTACCAGTACACTGTACCTGAGTACATACTCAGATTGACTCATATCGACTAAAGATGAATGGTTTATTACGTACGACGATTTAGGGGGGATAGGGCGCCGACCTTATTTTTTCTTACAAGGGTGTGGAAGAGATTCCACGCCCTTGTTGTAAGAAAAAATTAAAACATCGTCGATCGTTCTTACGTAAGATCACAAAAATAAACTAAATTACGATTAGAAAAAGCGCGGGCAACAGCGCGAGTGCCGATGTGTGCTCGGATGCTTAAAGGTAAACTATTTCCATGGCAACGTAATCGCGCCTCCCCGCTTGTCAACTGGACGTTACCTGCTTGTGTAAACAACACACTTGTAAACGTTGCTAAAAATTGCTACCTACTTTTAAAAATAAACATTAAAAAAAAAACAACCAAACGTATATTAACTTTTTCCTTAAGATTCTTACATAATAAATATTAAACAGGTCGGCCTATTTTTATGTTTTCTCATTTAGGGGAGGGAAGGGGTCAAAACTAGTAAAAATTGTCTTATGTAATAAATGAATGGCCCCAAATGATAGAATACTGTCATAGATTGCCATCGACAAAGCAAAGGTAAATAAATAGCTGGGATGATTACAAGCTCACTTGGAATTCATTTACATCAACCAAAAGTTCAGCGGAGTGCCACTGAGCATGCGTGTAATTAGATTGTTACCTACTAACCTAAACGTGAGCGAATAGGACCTTTTCTTTTACCCCTACTTAAATTTGTACTGTTGACACCCCCTCACCAACACCCCTGTTGCGTAAAGTGAGTGCGGGGTCTAGGGAGCTACAAAATCCAGTCCGCCAGCCGCCCGCCAGCCGCTCGCTGCCTAGGCTACAACCAGTCTCGTCCCTGTACGCCATCGATAACAGCCGCGCGTCCGCGTTTACCTAGATTTGTTCTACAACCGACGGTTTTAAAAGTTATTGCCAACCGACTTATCATCATGTCAAACGAACAACCTCTGATCTCGCTTCAACATAACGACTTATCATCGCGACCGTCTAACAAGTATAATATAGTGTTACCAGAAACAAAGCTGCCAGTTATTCCTGTTTCGAAGATGATCTTTAAGCGGAAACTTGCCGCAGTACGTGCGAAATGCGAGGGCAAGGAATCAAACCCAAATAACGTTCGAAAGTCTGGCTTGAAGACAGTGAATGAACGAGACACTCAAGATTCTTTTCAGGGATCCGAACCCGAGTCTCCCCTGTCGCAGTAACGCTAATAGATCGCTGGCGACCACCGAACCATCGATGCAAACATGGCCGCAGTCTCCGTCGATGGAACAACGCTTACTGACAGGTGCAAAGATACCATTATACACGTAAAATATGGGACTGTCGTAGTGTGATAGTGCTAATAACTGTGAATTTGGATATTTTATATTTTTACGTCATTTTATTCCGATATTTTAATAGTTATTCAGCTATTCGGATTGAAGACAAATCCAACAAAGTAAAGATAATTAAAATCAATCCAGCCTTTTTTGAGTTATAAATAGGATATCTAATACGACTTTGTTTTATGTACATAGAAGATTTAGTCTATAATGCTTTGATTTATTTCAAGAAATTAAGAGAGCTTACAAATTTGCTCAACACTGCCTGTTGTTAAATTTTAATATAATTGATAACCATAGGTTTATTTTTTTTAAATAAGTTAATATTATTTTATAATTAATATTAAAATAATTTTCCTAAGTTTTTTAAGTAGTAAAAGTAAACCATGTAAAATGTTTCGTTTGATCTCACTGTTAACCAAAGGATAAGTCAGTATTAAGTAGATAAAAAAATTGTATGTCTGTAATACTTTGATTGAATATAATAAAAGAAGTAGTGAATAACGAGCATTTTCTTTTATTCAAATTTGATACCGAAATACACACAATATTGACATTAAAAGTTAAGATAATAATGGTCTGAACGATCATGTCAGATCAATTTTTTTATACGTGTCAGCTCTCAGATCATTCTATTAGGCTGTCGTATGTTTAAACGGACTTGTCTGTGGTGGCCCTAATCTATACTAATATTATAAATATGGAGGTATCTCTGATAGTTTGTCTGTTACGCTATCACGGTTAAACTACTGAACCGATTTTGATGGCAGCCTGAACTTCAAGGATAGATATAGTTAACTTTTTATCAGTCTTCGACTTCCACTTGGCGTCCGCAATTATCAACATTCACGCGGACGAAGCCACCGGTAGAAGGTAGCAAAAAATAAAGCCGACCACGGGTCAATCTAACCTAAGTTGATACTTAGATTTTTAAAGATATAAAAAAAATATAATTGTTAATAAGTGATGTAAAACCATACAATGTGTCAATATTGAATCGCAGTAAACAAAGAAAGAAGAAAAACAAAACAACAAATTACTCAGTCTTAAAATTGTAAGCATCGGAACACAATGAAATGCAATAACATGCCTCATTAAGAAATATGGGTCAGTCGCAGCAATGTACGAGTATCATAACCACATCATTTATATCATTACTCTTCTAGTGTATTTTATATATATTTAAACTAGTGGTCCCGGCAGACGTAGTTCTTCCCGAAAACTGGCCAAAAACTCGATCGCAGCGCCACCTACCGGGTTCAATTGTATTTTCAAACCATTCAGGGACCCACTCAAATATACACACAGCATTTCATCTCAATAGGTCAAGCCGTTTAGGATGACAAACAAAAGTACAGAAGAAAACATATATTTCAATGGATATATAATTATATATCCACGTGAAAGAGGTTTAGCTTATTGCCATCAACCGAGCGCAAATCCACTTCCGAGCTATTAATGAAAACTTATAACAGAAAAAAACCCTTTGCCTAACCCGGGAATCGAACAAAGGACGTCACGCTCGGCAGCATCCCATGCGATCACTAAAGCAACAAGGCTGTATCGGAATAGAACAAATTAGCTCCAACAAACATCTGTTCCCTGCATCAATTAGGTAGGTACCAATGCTCTGTAACAAGCTCTACGTACTCGAAAATGCATAAAAGATTGTAATAATCGCATCAGAAATACACAAAAGAGGTCAGCAGTCCAAGCTCTGAATTTTTTAATCATTACCCACAGCTAACAGCTAAGGCTGATGACTGAAAAATTCAACTCTAGCAATTCAGGTCAACACGATGTAGCCTATGGGCTAATAATAAAATGGAATATCGACCCAATGCATTTAATCGATAGATAGTTAAACTACGGTGAACATACCAAGGGCCTTACAATGACAGCGAGAAAGACGGATGGAGCTATAGACCCTATATAGCTCCGTCCCTTTAACAGTTCAGTTTAGGTCATCAAAAGGATCGCGTTAAGAGCTCGTGGTAGGGCCTGTGGTGTTCCGTTTATGAAAAGGTACCTGCCCAAAAGCTGCATTTAGGTCAGAATAAAAATTTGAGAACCCGATTGCAGCGCCAACTACCGGGTCCAATTCTATTTTCAAACTATCCAAGGACTCGATTAAATATACACATACCAAATCAGTCAAGCCGTTTAGGAGGAGTTACGTGTCTGTCTGTCTGTCTGTCTATCAAGACCCTTTATCTCGGGAACGCGTGGACGTATTGAGTTGAGATTATAATCAATTTTTCACAGCTTCAAGAGACCGCAGACTTAAGTATGGTCTGCGGTCTCTTGAAGCTATGAAAAATTCAAACTTCTAAGTTAACGGAAAAAAAAAGATATGGCCGTTTCTGCCGCAAAAAAAACGTATATTTCGACAATCAAGAGAACCAAAATTCTTAAGAACTTCCCGTTGACCCAGAATCCTGAAATTTTGCATAGGTCAAGGTCTTATATTACAAGTAGGTATAGTAATAAATCTGAAAACCGACAATTTGTTATTAATCACAAAAAAAAAAAAATGCTATTACGAAAAAACTGTTTGTTTTTTATGCTATTAGAAAAAAAACTGTTTGTACGGCACACTCAGGCCGCGAGTCCGACTCGCTATGCCCAATTTTTTTATTTTGACGTACGGAACCTTAAAGATGGAGTCAACTGCCCAATAGGATTTAATGCTACTACATATAAACAAATCCTATAAAATACCTTAGGATGACTTCGGACCTAATTCGTGATCCGTGACCCAATCAATTAACCAATCAAACTCAGTATCGGCGTGTTCTACTGGACTTTGCCAATATTCAGACCCAACTCTTACCTATGCAAAAAGAAACTGACTCTCATATACTAATCTCTATAAACACAAATCTACTTTTCATGAGCAATCTTCGTGAAATGTGGCATACATAAGCTGACCATACGTCTCGTTTTGACCCGTGCCGTTCTTTTTCACGGAAACCTGTCCCGTTGATTTCAAACAGAGCTCCGGGATGGAAAATACCGCACGAGATAGTCTTTTCTCTAATAAATAAATTGGGGACGTCTAAAAATAAACACAAAGAAAATAAATACAAAGAAAATAAATACAAAGAAAATTAACACAAAGAAAATAAACACCTTCAGATTTCAGAATCTATAGGTGTTTATTTTTTGTGTTTTTCTTCAGTACTGGTACTGAAGACGATGTTGATAAATATAAAAAGCGTGCCTAAAATTGTATTCTTATTTAAAATCAACACCAACTTGATTAAAGCAAATTTATTTCTCTGACAAATATAAATATAACTAAAAAAATATATGTTGCATATAATTTAATCATTACTGTCAGAGGAACTTTAGTGATTGGTTTTTATTTTTAACATTTTTTTTTATAAAAAGAAAATTCTAATCGATATGGATATAATTACAACGAACAGTAATTTATTTATTTATTAATTCTTTATGCACACAAAAGTACAAGTATTCTGTTGTATTTAGTATTCTAAATGAAGAACATTAAAAAGTTGTGTTTTATCTTTGTTAACCTGATAACTGACGTATACAAACATACATATATCATGTTTTGAGTTAAAAGATAAATAGTCAGTTCAACCATACATGATATATGTACCCGTACGTTATGTATGTACGTACGTTATATTATATATATCTTAAATAATAATAATAATTTTTTATTTCATTAAATAGGAACTCATTGCACTGTATACATAGTAGAGTATTATTGTTAACATTATCTCACTATTAGCACAATATTATTGGCTCTATTCCTTAAACTAGGTCTAGCCTGTATCTTAAGAGATAGGGTTCAACCATATGGGTACAATATTTATATATAGCATTCTGTAACAAGTAAAACAGTGTCGGTGTGGAAGAAGTGTAGTTAGTGTGTTGAGTGTATAAGAGTTTATGTGTGTGTGTGTGTGTGTGTGTGCGTGTGTGTAAGGGTGGGAGCAAGAGTGTATATGTGTATGTGTATGGGTTTAGGAATTGTTTTAACGAGATGAATGTTAGGAAATTTTCCGTTGTAAGATAATCCTGTTGTAGTAGCCATTGGGTGATTACTCAGCGTGTGTCTGTTTACATCAAGAATGTTTAGTATTTTGTGTAGTTTCTTGTATATTCATTAAACCCCAAGCGTACGCTCGTTCAATGTCTTTCTATTGTGTCTTTAATTACGGTACTCAAAAGGTTAATAAGTACATATGACGTAATATTGGCGTTTGGCAAATGTATTTTTATGAGTTACACCTGATGGGACATTTGTGCGTTTTTCTGGGTTGGATCTAGGCATGCCTCTATGAGTTCTGAGGACAGATGAAGAGCTGTCTACCAACTCTATGATAAATTTAAGGTTCTGACAGAACCTTAAATTTATCATAGAGTTGTTTGGTTGGATACAAGTACGGTTTCTTGGTCATAACTTTAAGAACAGCTCAAATGTTTTAGATCCCGCGTTTACACAAAATGAAACATCATAAACTATCTTTCATCTGTATATTTAAATATTCATAAACTAACGCACGTACAGTGCGTCGAACAATGAATCATTCAGTGGAATAAGATTCCGTATACACTTTATCCTTGAATAACCGGAACAAGCTATAAAACCACTGGTTCCGAGAGCTTGTTGGTATAAGCACTTTGATATTAGTTAATCCACTCGGCAGCAAATATATCTTGAGATCTAATAAGTCCACAGGTTTACTCCGTGTTGGAAAATGAAATTCCCGCGGTGTGATGTGCAAGAATCTGGTCTAGACAACTGATTAGTGACAGTATGATTTCGGTACTCCCATAATGCTCAAAAACCTTTGTAATCACTCACCCTCTGAGTGATTACAATACCGGTTGAAATGGTGACGCTTGATAAAAGTCTATATACATAAGTAAACGTTATCTTCATCATCATCAGCTTTCATATAGAGTCAGTAAACATCGTTTGATAGAAAAAAAACCGATACACAAGAGTTCCGTAGCCAAAAACAGCAAAAAAATCACGTTTATTGTATGGGAGCCCCACATAAGTATTTATTTTATGCAGTTTTTAGTATTTGTTGTTATAGCGGCAATAGACATACGTCATCTGTGAAAATGTCCAGTATTCACGGTTCATGAGATACTTCCTGGTGACAGACCGACAGACAGAGAGAAAGACAGACAAACTGACAGACAGCTGAGTCTAATAGGGTCCCGTTTTACCCTTTGGGTACGGAACCCTAAAAAAGAATGATGATCATCAGCATTTTAGGTTCTGCAAAAATCGGCTACCACTGCCTGGCGCATAAAACGATATAAAAAAATTCATTCGATAGACTCTTGATCCAGCTACTCTTAGACAATGTCTTCGAATTAGAGACAGTAAGTGTCTCAGTATACAGGTCTCCAATGATAACTACATACTGGTAAACTAAGTTTACAGAGTCTTGGCAATAAAAAGTTTTAAACACAAATCTAATCGGCCTCTGTTTGTAAACACGGCAAAGTTAAACTTGGGCGGGATGGCGGCGCGTAGTGTTCCACGCGCGCCGAATTTGAAGGACTTTCTCCTACGGATAGTTGATTTTACAAGGAGTTACTTGCGGGGTTACCATGACGTTCAAAGTAAGATTGTTTCATTCTTATTTCAGTGTGGGTAAGAGACAGAGCTATACAGGTTGTCTAGCGCCATCTCTTACACACACTGGAAATAAGAATGAAACAATCTTACTTCAAACGTCATGGCACAGGTCTTGGGCTTCTTTTTGACGGGACTCATTTGGATATAGCTAATATTATAATGATTACCTTAAGCTATTTTTATATACTGGTTAAAGATATTTTATTGCTTAAAAATAAATATTTCAATGAGAACAAAATTTAAAACTAATTCTCACAGGAACGGGACTTGATTCCGGTGGTGGGCGGAACATCCTGATTTTCCCGTGGGAGAGGAAATCTTCGGAACGGCGGAACCGATTTTGATGGGACTTTCACTGATGGAAAGCTATTTTTATGTGGGTTATTATCTTCTACCGCTCTAGGGCGGAGAGGGAGAGCGTCTCAGACTTTTACCGAGTATTGTAATACCACACCTAGGTTCTTTCAGTTGCCCTTTGCGTTCCAGGACCACCGGTTACCTTTTCAGAAGTCCTCCCATGGCCTTAGTAGGCATTGGCCCTACGGTTTTGCTGTCATCTCTTTGAGGAACGCGTATTACACAACGCGCTGTCGTCCGAAATTCGTCGTTGATGTTACAAGGAGTAACTTGTGCAACTTTTTCACTTCCCCTCGATAACGGCACTTAATTCCCACGGGGGGATATAAAAACGGGAGTAACGAAGTCGCGAGTAACAGTTTTTTTTTCCACACTATAACACAACGCCGCCTTGCCCCAAGCTAAGTAGAGCTTGTATTATGTGTACTAGACAACTGATAAACATACCTATATATTTTTAAATACATACATATTACACCCAGACACAGAACAAATGATCGTGTTCATCACACAAACATTATTTTGTTCTGGGTGGGAATCGAACCCACGACCTTCGGCACAGTAGTCAGGGGCCACTAAACACTAGACCTACAGGCCAGTCAAATAACAGGGTCAAATAATAGATAATAAATAACATATTTCCTATAATATTTTTTTTTATATAGTCGTGATATACCATTAAATTATTGCGTCTTACAGTCATTATGTTGACTTTTTTTAACGTCACCTATCTAAGAATACTTGGGTTATCAAGACGAATCTAACGGTATTTTAATTATATAAATCCGTTCAGCGGTAAAAAGGTTGAAAAACATCTAAAAACATCACACAAAAAATCGACTAAAAATATAACCGCAGACTAGTGCTGCACTGCACTGAATCAAGTATATTGTGTCAATATCACAACAGTATTCATTTCCTTTTAGAAATCGAGAATAAAATGAAACCATTCACGATTGAATTGAAGTTCATTGGAGCGCGCGTTGTAAGAGATGAATTTTGGACTCACTCGTGATTAACTGTCCCTCGTTCATTAGCCGTCCTCTTGTGCATGAGCGTCATGCGGGTGCCTACTTAATAATATTTGACGGTTAAATAAGACTCTTTAGCACCTAAGAGCTACTCCGAACCCTTATTTCGGCAATATTGTAATACTAGCCGGCTTCTTCAGTGTAAAATTCAAAAAATATCCCAAGGGAATATACTCCAGGAATAGAAACTATCTTATAAGCTATTCCAGGACGTGGTTTACCCGTGTACCAAATTTCATCGAAATCCGTTCAGCCGTTTTAGCGAGAAGTAACAAATATACATCCACACATTCACAAACTTCATAATATTAGTGTAACTAACCGGTTTTTAGGCTTCCGTACCTCAAAAGGAAAAACCGGAACCCATATAGGATCACTTGATTGTCTGCCTGTCCGTTTGTCTGTCTGTCTGTCTGTCTGTCAAGACTGGTCAAGACCCTTTATCTCGAAAACGCGTGGAGGTATCGAGTTGAAATCAAAACCATATTCTCAGGTCTGCCAGATCTGTAGGCTATTCCAAGATATGGTTATCCATTAAAGAGTAAAGGAGTAAAAAACATCGCATATGCACATTCTATTGCCTTCATAAAATTGGTGTGATTAACACTTAGTAGTTAGCAAGCATTGTTTGTTATAATGTTCACGTACAATAAAACCACATTGAGTTCACCGGTTCAAACATGCACTAAGTACTTATACAAGATGTGCAAAATAACTTTAGTTTCAGAAATCGGTGTTTCTGGTTTTGTAAAAAGTTTTTTACATAATATTTTACACTGTTGAGCTGTGGCAGCTAAACCTAAAAAATGTGCCAGATCTATTAAAGTACTTTTAGAATAGAACCATTACAAGTGTGCCTATAAAGTTTC
This sequence comes from Mythimna pallens, assembly GCA_961205895.1. NCBI lineage: Eukaryota > Metazoa > Arthropoda > Insecta > Lepidoptera > Noctuidae > Mythimna > Mythimna pallens. Next base: position 8,993,257 of record OY540824.1, read on the forward strand.
AAGTTTCCCTCGGTTTCTCCAAGATCCACCTGAGAAGTACCTATACTCTTGAAAAAAACGGTCGGTCCAACTCCCTCCCTGTAATTGGGAAACATACATAAAAAGATTCCGACGAATTTTCAACTTTCTCCTTTTTTGAAATCGGTTAATAGATTATTAAATTAAGCAAGTTAGTAAAACCTATTACCTACTATAAAAAGATATAATAAAATTCTGAAATCTATATATATAAAAGGGGAAACTGACTGACTGACATATCAACGCACAGCCGAAACTACTGGGATTAGGAGCGTGAAATTTTGCACAAAGTTTCCTTTTATGACGTAGGCGAGCACTAAGAAAGGATTTTCCAAAATTCTCTCCCTAAGGGGATGAAGTGAGGGTCGAAAGTTTGTATGGAGAAACCTACGTTTACGCGAGCGAAGCCGCGGGCAGAAGCTAGTCTTTTCATAAAACTCAAAACAAAGGAGTGACTTTGGCGCGTCCTTTAGTTGACGGTTGTCAATTAATGTCATCTATTCAATGATATTATTAGAAAAAGAAGCATCTATTTAAACATGAGTTCTTTGATCTCAATGTGAACAATGCTGACTACCACGAGTGTATTTTCAGTTATCTATAATATAATGTGGCATTGTACTGGCTCCATTATTGTAAGTTTTTGCATAAAGTAAAATTTAGTATTTACTAGAAGCATATAAAGTACCTACCTATTGTCAAAGTAGAACTGAAAAAATCTTAAAGGCAAATGACTTCGTTCAGTGTTAGAAATATTTCGAGGTACCTCGTTCAAATACCTATTGTTATGTATGTTCTAAGTGTCTATTTACTATATTCTTCGGTGAACAAAGATTTAGATAAGTGTGAGACCGTGTCGATGACTTTGAACATGGTGTTACTGACTGATTGTATCTCCCTTCCCTCTCTACTTTTATTCTAAAGATAACTTTACTATAAATCAACTGTCAGCTCACCAGGGCTGCGGAAGGCAACTGAAGGAACACTGGTGCGTTTTAGTCAGTAAAAGTCTGACAGTTCCACTCAGAGCAGGAGGGGAGGATAACAGTACGAATCAACGGAATTTCTAAGACCCATTTAGAGCTGTGTTCGTCTAGAGTGTTCCAAAATTATCGCAAGATTTGAATTAAATAGAAAACACACTTATTAGTCATCAGATTGTGATTTTATTATTAAATCATAAACTAAAATGGTGCCCCAAAATTAACGCAAGATTTGCATTTGCCTCCATTTGTGCAGTAAAGTGTTGGCAACCCCAAAATTCATACAAGTATTTACTGTAAAGCTTGGAATACGCACGCGGGTCGCGTTTTTTGCATTTCGAAATTTTGTGCACGCGGAGCAAACAGAACAATTTTGTTACTAATTTTAGACTTTTACGAAATACAAAAATTATTTTCATCCAAAGTCGCAAACAAAAATAAAGCAATCACAATTTTATTAAGATGAAAAGAATGTTACGATGCTATAAAATGACTCAAGGCTAACTTCACATCACATTAATTGCAGCGAACACGTTAAATGTTTGTAGAAGGCAAGTAAAATGACTATGAATCTAGCAGAACGCTGGCTAGGAATCCAAATAGTACTAGATATGAAGACGATCAAATTAAAAACTTAGCGTTTTATGCAATAGCACAGCATAATCAACCTTATAATGGTCCCCACTCCTGGGACTCGGATCTCCTCTCCAAGAGAAGTAATGGTCCGTAATCCACCATGCAAGCTCAGAGCGAGTTGGTGGACGTCACATGTCTTCGAATATTTGGTTCTAAGACACATCGGTTTCCTCACGATGTTTTCCTTCACCGTTTTGAGAGCAGTAGTGATGAAATAAATTACACAAAGTAATGCGCCTGGTTGGGTTTGAACCAGCAACCTACAACTTGTAACTCAGCACCATCACTACATAAGCAATGCAAAATAATTATTTCATATAAATTCGCACAAAGCAGTGACAGTGATTATTCATTAAACGTGACACCTGCGACAGCGGTATTCGCGTCACTAGTTCTTGTTAGCCCCTCCAGCAGAGCCTGTCGCGCCTCTACTAGGAGTGGGCTCAGTACAATGGTCCAACTAGGTCATTACACATACCGTTGTTGGCCTATTGTCGCATATTTGTGCTGCGTATTTGTGTAGAACGCACTTAAGACGTTATTTATCGAAGCAACTATATTAATCCTCTCGAAATATTCAATGACCAAAGACTGGTTTTTAGCCATAAGTGTGTGGTTTGATTAATTTATTGAATAAAGTGATCAAGAATAATCACTACTTAAAATGTTGCATAAATAAGCTATTTATGAGCGGGTTGTAGTAAGAGTTGTTTTTACGTTAAGTTTACCGCGTTTGGCTCTTTGGTTGGTTAAGGGGATGCAACTCGACATGCATTTTCACTGTTTTTAACCGACTTCAAAGAGGAGGTTCTATGTTCGGTTGAATGTAATTTTTTTTTTTGTATGTTCACCGATTTCTCGGTCAATTGTGGACCGATTTTGAAATATTTTTTTTTATTGAAAGGTTATGCTTCCGAGTTGGTTCCATAGAAATATTGTTATGATCTGATCATGAACTTCGAAGGGACAAAACTATTATAGAAACACCGACTTCCGAAATTAAAGTTATTTTGCACTTTTCAGTGTTTTTTTTTTCTTTGAAGTCGGTTGTATTTTTTTTGGAAAAGTTTTTTTTTTATACAAACCCTCTTACGCGAATATGACTTCATTACAAATCGCGTTGGATTGCGTTAGATGAAGTAACAAGCTTTTAGACCATGCTCGATGTTGACGATAGGCGAGTGGAAAAGGAGCCTCTTAAAAGCTTAAATTGGGCCAATCGGAGCACCGAACGTCATAAACGTGTGGATTGCGTTAACGTATTAGGCACCCTGATTAGCCTAGAAAAACCGTTAAATCACGTCTGGCAAAGTACTTTTATAATGCGTTCCAAATAAGAATAGGATCGATTGCCATGTTGTGAAGTCACGTCATACTGTCAAATCGCAAGAAATTGGGCAAAATTGAAGAACTCAAGAGATGAGCAAAAAATTTAAGAACTGGATTCTGATTAAATTATTTTCGTTCACAGATCGTAAATAAATTAAATTTAAAAAAAAATCTTGTTTTGCTTACCATAATAATTATTCAATTTAACAGTATGACGTGACGTCACGTCACAGCATGGAAATCGATCCTATTCGTATTTGGAACACATTGTACTATTTAACTAGGTACGTAAGAGGAAAAAAAACGAACGACAGTATTATACCTAAGTAACTAATTATTTTTAGGTTGTTGTTCACACACACACACATCGATAATTAATTGGATATACTCAAGTTACTTATCAAAAGCTTCTGTGCGTCATGATAAAGCGTAGGTAGATGTTTTGTTATTAGTCCCTCCTTGACTACAGCTATCTTACGTAGGTATCTCGGAGCATGTCTCGTCGCCTGCATGACACATGACCAAATTTTTTTTTCTTCTTTTGATATGACTGCATGCGTTCGGTAAGTTTTAAAATATTAAAAGAAAAAAACTGTAATTCTTTTTTAGATAACGTAGTAGTAATTATTCCAGTATTGTTTTTTTTTTCGGTGGGAAAATCATCTTATGACATCTCCCGCTCTTGGCCGGACGGGAGATAGTGTCAGACTTTAGCATAGCATAGTCGGCCTTATAATGTTCCTACTGTTGGGACTCAGGCCTCCTCTCTGGGAGAGGATATGGGCTATAATCCACCACGCGGGCCCAGTGGTGGATGTCACATGTCTTCGAATTTTTGGTTCTAGAACATGCCGCTTTCCTCACGATGTTTTCTTTCACTGTTTTGAGAGCAGTTGTGATGAAATAAATTACACAAAGTAATGCGCCTGACTGGGTTTGAACCTGCGACCTACAACTCGTAAGTCGGTGCCGTTACCGCCTTGCTTTATGCTTAATTTCAGGACTCAAGGTCAACGGGAAGTACCCTATGAATTTTCATCTCCTAGCGGGAGATAGTGTCAGACTTTTACTGACTAAAAACCCACTCCTGTTCCTTCGTTGCCTTTCGTAACAGGGCTGCAGGGCCAAGTCTTCCTTTCAGAATCAGACCCTTGGCCCCAGTAGGCTTCGACCCTGATGGGCCCCTACAGTTGCTGACATCTCCTTGAGGCGCGCATGAAACAGTACGCGCCGTCGACGTCTTGGGCTCGGTCCGGACGGTTACCGGACGGTCGGATGGCGAGCTACCCATTGCTCATTGTCCGCAAGCCCGCGCCTACTGTGGCTTGTATCGTGGGTGTGTTCACAAACATGTAAGCTCACATATACAGACCACCAGAACCGGAACAAATACCTATCTGTAGGTCATACGAATATTTGTTCCGTGCGGTCAATCCGCGACAGTAAAGCTAGAACTACACTGCGCACACGTGTGCCACACACGCCGATCTGGTCGCGTCGGTCTCCATACATTTTAAATAGAAACTAGACTTGTATAGCTACACTTGATCCACGCCGCGCGACGTCGTTCTACGTACAAATCAGGCGTATTACACGTGTGCGTCAGTCTAATGTAGTTCTAGCTTTAATAGCTCAATCACTGCACCAACCGTATCAGACAAAAAAAATAACCATCCTCATATCAATTAGAAGTTCCTTTAATTAATCAGATGATGGTTTTAAAAAACGGCGTCATCAATGACGCCTTTTTAAAGGGCTCTTGATACAAGCAATGCGTCTAAAATCTAACCGGGAAAATAGTACATGTAATCAGTACAATGAGTGACGTACATAACATTCATACAACATAAATTATGGTTTCGGTATAGAGTATGCCTTATTCTGACAAAATACATGTTTCGCATAGTCATACCATTTAAATTACATGAAAACGAGTCATAATGGAATGAAGAGTTCACTGTTTAGACTTTGCTTTATAAGGAAGATGACTGGGTACTTAGTGTGTAACTTTATATGTACTAGTAGTGACATCATAATGGTTCTATAAATGTGTGCCCTGAGTCAACCGCTTCTTGGACCTTGACACACAGATTAGTAATTACTGTCTACAGTACAGTCAACTTTGAAAAATGCATATTATGCAATACATACTTAGAAACACTTGTGCTAATTGTTGACGCTTTTATAGGTTAAAATGAGGCACTCGCGCAGCTTTACACAACATAATATAAAAACACTTTGTAAAAATTTAAAAGAAAAGCCGACTGCTGTAACGTAACCTTCAAGGCAACATGAAAGATGCATTCATAAGTGCGAACGCAGCGCGCGCACGAACCGAACATGTACCTACTCACATAGTTAACATGCTCTGCCCCCCTAGCCAAGTTACGATCGTTTCGTTTACGTCGAACGCCTCGATTTCTTTGTTCTGACGTCATATCAACCCTCAATGACGTGGTCAGAACAAAGGAATCGGAGGCGTGGCCTACTCGAGGCGTTCGACGCAAACAAAACGATCGTAACTTGCCTAGGGTGAAAGAAAGAAAGAAAGAAGAAATGGCTGTTCGCGCGCGCAGTGTGCACGGTTCGCGCGCGCAAGACGTCTACACTATGGGAATTCTGTTACTTTACAGCAGTCTGTACCCGGCTAAAGACACACAAAATCAAAAAAGTCAACCACTTCAAAAGCAGCGATTGATTTATCTACCTAACCATGCTATCATGACTGTCGACGGTTCTAAATCAGACAGTTCTAAATCAGCCTCACATAAAACGCGGTGTAACAAACAGAGCTTACCTTCAGATAGCACCATCCGCATCGAGTGAACTCCGAGGTGTACTTTGTCGCAAAGCCACAAGTCAGATGTTCAGCAATCTTCTGCGCCCAGTTCCGTCGCTCAGACGCGCTGGCACAGCTGAACAAGATCTTGCGCGGAGAGGTCCTCATGCCCCCAGAGGACACCAGCACTTCGAAGCAATATGAGTTGCTTGTTGTGCTACAACCAAATGAAAGTAGAAAAATAAGACTAATATTTTTTTAAAGAAATTTGCATGCAATATTCTTGATTGAAGGTTACAATAACGGCAAAAGTAAAAGAATTAGGTAAGTAAAAAAAATTGTATTATCTATCCAAATAATTATGGTTTCATATTATAAAACAAAGACACCCCCACTGTGTCTGTCTGTTTATCTATTCACTAGCTTCTGCCAGCAGCTTCGTCCACATGAAATTATAAAATAAATAGCCTATGTTATTCAGTAAAGATGTAGCTTTCTAATGGTGAAAGATTTTTTATGATAAATGATATTTATTTTGCAAATAGGTTTAAAAAAAAATCACTTTTACACGTCAACTTTTTTTCGTAATTTTATACTAGATGCGGCTTGTGTTTCCTAGCTAACTACCCTGAGAAGAAACACCAAAACAAACTCAGGGTCAGTCTCTTTTAAAGTCCATACAGTAAATATGTAATGGTCAAATCACATGAGAGCCATGCAGATTTGTCTGAGATGGTCTTTTGAAGAAAAAACCATTCAGATTTGAGTGGACCTGTCCAGTCAGTGCGGAGTCACTGTGGAGCTCAACGAACATAAAAACAAACAAATAATCAAATCTTTTGCTCCGTACCATGGCTTCAAAATCAGGGCCGAACGCTCGGGTCACCACAGTCAATGACCCAAGTAAAAACAACATAACTGAATTTTATGCGGTTTTCACCAATAGATAGAGGTAGGTTGTTTTTAATAACGTGTGGATTTCATCACGCATGCGGGATTGCCCCGCATGCAGAAAATTTCAAAATGCAAAAAAACGCGTCCCGCGTGAGTACCTATTCCATGCGTTACAATACATGCATACAATATAATACATAATAATATACAATACATACATGCGTGATGAAATCCGCACGATATTAAAAACACCCTAATCAATGAAGAAAGTGCAGACCATGTATATTACATGCGTATTATCTATACATATATAATGCTTTGTCCTGAATGACTGACGGAACAACGCACAGCTTAACCGCTGATCGTAAAGACCTGAAACTTGAAGGGTTTATTCTTTGTATGACGTAGGCATCCGATAAGAAAGGATTTTTCGAAATTCTACCCCTAAAGGGGTGAAACAGGGGAGCAAAGTTTGTATGGGACAGTATGATTCCTTGGTCCAATCTACTTCAAATTTTGCATAAACATTCTTTAACAGAATTAATGGCAGACGAGTTACGTATTTCATTGAAATTCATTCTCTAACGGGTTAAAAAGGGATAGGAAATTTTTTGGTGGTGATTTGCTTCGTAGTTGATATCAATACTCCTTAGTACTTTTGATGTTTTATTTAAATTACATTTTATTTCGACACATGTTTGAAAACTCAATCTAATTTTATTCAAAAAAGGTTGAAGTCACACAAAAGCTTGGTGCAATGAAAATACTCTTAAAAAAGTAGAATTTCTCGAAAGTTTGAATTTTGAAATGGTAAGGACTAATAATTTGGTTGTAAAATAAACAAATCATGTAAAATATGAACTTAGAATATTATTTATATCTTTAAATATAAAAATGAACCCCTATTTCTCCTGGTCATGTTATGACTTAAGAACAGCTGAACCAATTTTAATAATCCGTTTTTGTTTAGTTCACCAGCATTTATGGAAGGTTGCAGGGTAGATAACTAGGTAATAATAATAATATTGGTATCACATTCCATTTAAATTGTCTAAAGGGCCGCTGCGAGTTGGCTTACGCCCCTCATACACCTTCCCAAAAGTCCAGGACCTCAGGGTCCTGATATATATAAATGCATTAAAAAAATATTCCACAACTATCACACAACACACAACAGAGTAGAATGGGTAGAGTAGGATAGAGTGGGGTAGAGTAGGGTAGAATAAGGTAGAGTAGGGAGAGTTGGGTACAGTAGAATGGAGTAGTCAGTTGAAGGGAGCGAAGCAGCGGGCAAAAGCTACAGTAGATAAAAGCTGAGAATTTTAAGGATTTGTAACACCCAAAGTTGGGGCAGGTCACTAGTAGTATACTTATGAGAATAAAACTATAATAATTGATTTTAAACAAATTACTTATACATTCAAAAAGTTATTATTATTACATTCATTATTATTTATTCTTGTTATGTGCCCAACTAAACTAAATGTATACAACTTACTGATAATATCTAAGATAACATTGATACATTGATAATATGAATGCTGCAATACAGAATACTGTACATTCATTATAATAGTAATGAAATAAATAACAAACAAGGGGCATTAAAAATTATTTTGCATAAAAACTACAAGTTAGGTATATTATATGTATATTACCACTCTATATTATAAAGAGTGTGTGAAGTAACTGTTGAGCGTGTGTGTCCCTACCGCCTGAGATACAGGTTACCACCTAGTTCAGGGGATAGGGTCAAAACTGTTTGACACGTACCACAGCCACCACATTATATACTGCAGTACAATATAAAATAATGCTTTATATTGAGTACTTCTAGTGGTGAGAAATAAATTATTATTATTAATATTTGGTTTATCATTATGTATATTTATCATGCAAAAAAGTAACTTTTATAACATTTAATACCTTACAAAAAACAATAATAAAAAAAAAACAAAAAAAAAATTTTGATTCTTACCTAGATGATAGAGGCAGTACAATTTGTACTGAGTAAATATTATCCAACGTATAAGCTTCCTTCAGTACTGAGTTTGTAGGGTCTGAATAACACATCAACTTTTGATCCGAAAGCACACAATACCGGGTCTGTGAGTTCTTAAACAAGTCCTCAACTACTCCTGATACAATCCTTGTCAGCGTACCACTGAAGTATGGCACTGGTAATGAGTTAACCGGAGGACGCTCCACACAATCTACTTTCTGCGTCACAATCTTGGATGTTCTATTTCCTAGTTTCTCAAATTTAAGCATATGTGAGAACTTGTGCATCATTGAACTTGTTGATTTATTGTCATCTTCAGCAACTGTAATATCCGATTTTGTCTCAGCATCCGTTGTCACAAACCAGTTAGAATTCCTATCTTTTTCTACTAAATTTGTTTTTGTTGTTGGTTTAGGTTCATTAAATAGACTGTCTGACCGTTCTGGTGGGGTTGGGGGATTAAAATATTCACTTTCATAAAACTCAAAGCTGTCATCTGTATTATCTGAAGCTATTATGGTGCCATAAGTATCACCAATTAGGAAGGATTCTAGTAATAACAATTCATTACTAACTCCATCATACTTCTTTGGTGATGTGCTTGATTGCAATGGGTCAAACTCATATATTGTACTTTTACTAGCTCTTGGGATATCCACATGAATTGGCACTGCTTCTTTAGCAGGAGTTGACCTTCCTGTGTTATTGCTTGATGACTGAAATGGTAGTGTCCAGTTCTCATACATGGAATTTTGCCTCATAACCTCCATGGATGCTATACTCTCTCTCTTCTTTCTTCTCTCAGGGACGTCAGGACTCGATCCAACAGATGTGGAACTCATGGAACTAACTATGCTGTTGGTCCTCGATGGTTTTGGTATGTCATATGTCATCTGCTGCTCATTTTCTAAAGTTAAACTAGAAGCATTTTGTTCTAATTCCCTACTCATGTCATAGGAAAAACTGCTAACAGAATCAGTATTGTCAGAGTTACTGGAAAACAGTGACAAATCATCAAAATTGGATGTATTCAGTTGCAAATTGGGATGATCTTGATTGCCATGAACACCATCTACATCATTATGAAACCGCTTTTGTTCCAAAAGTGGTGAATTGAATTGTATATTGTCAAACAAACCTACATCAACAGCTGGCATCGAAACACATCTTTGTGGGTCAGTATCATCAAGACTATCCGGCTTTTTTGTCCTTCTTAGCCTTAGGCCAGCTGTCCTAGTTCCTTCTATCACTGACTTAGTCACTGAGTTTCTCACGGCTCGAGATGTTGTCAGAGTTTTCTCTAATGTATCTTTAGCAAATTTTGAACTGTCTTGGATTGACCTTTCTAACTTCTCATTGGCTGTTTTAGCAGAATTACTCACTTTCAAGGCTACATCCTCAGATAGCTGCTTTGAAACTGTACTTATTGACTTGAATATGTCGGCGGCCGAGACTCGGTCAGCCGGCTGAGGCAACTTGGTGCGCGGCACGGGCACTGGTCGTGCTACTGGCTCGCAAGGAGGCAAGAAAGCACTCCTGGGTTTCGGCACCGGCGGCGGATCCATCACTTTGAATGCACACGAGGCCACTATCACTAAATAACTATTTAAAAGCAAGAGATAACATTGTTATAGTACTTTATATGCAACACAAACAAAAACCACAATGACTCACTGAGAAATGAATTACAAACATCACTGTGACCCAAATAAACGATTTGAGTGGCCAATACGCTTAGAACATCCACAAACACACTTAGAAAACCAGTCAGGAACTATTTTAATCTAAGTTCAACGAATAAATACATAAATATAACACTATGAAATTGTTTTGAAAATCATCTGCGCTCACACACACAGCGCGACCGATTCCGATTATGAGTTAGAGTTGCCAGCAGTAAAATGTTATCTCCCTGTGCTGCGGTATTGCATGCTTGTCTTTCAGCCAAATCTGTTGATTTATCGGAGATCACGTACAATGTGAGATGGTGTAATTAATTACATAACTTTTCTCTTCCCTTTTATCATTAATTTAAATTTAAAACAGTTTTCATTTTTAACAAGGTTTGTGTCACTAATTAGCTTGAGTGATCTAGGTATTTATTTTTCTAATCAGAAGACTGATTCGTTTCGTCAAATTGATTGTAAACGCGCATCCTTAATTAAGTACCTTTTATTACCATTTTTATTACAATTAATAATTTTATAGGTAATGTGCTTGCTTAAATTACCTAATAAATTAGCGTATTTTTTAAGGCTTTCAATAAAATTAATGTAATCCATTGAACCAACTCTGTATCAAACTGCAGTGCCAATGAATATAAAAATATTATTTCTGCGCGCCTTTCTCGATATTTTATTTATATATAAAACGTATAAAAACTTATTTTTTTTTGTAATACTTTACATAATTAATCTCATGTGCTTAACTACTTGTTTTATTATAATTCTAATCGAGATGATAATCAAGTTTGTTATTTGTAGGTACTATATGTGTTCTTTTAATAATGACAGTCACTGGTGCCAAAACAAAACGCAAATAAGTGAATCTTGAGATAGGGTGATTGCTCTGGTTAACTGTCCAGTTCCACTATTCGTTCGTTTGACTAAGCTGCTACAAACACATGCGTAAAATTTGAATACTAACCTACTTTCCCGCGCAAGTTTGGTCTTTTTGCGATCCGTAATGTCTTTTTTTAAGGCTTTCAATAAAATTAATGTAATCCATTGAACCAACTCTGTATCAAATTGCAGTGCCAATGAATATAAAAATATTATTTCTGCGCGCCTTTCTCGATATTTTATTTATATATAAAACGTATAAAAACTTTTTTTTTTTTTTTGTAATACTTTACTTAATTAATCTCATGTGCTTAACTACTTGTTTTATTATAATTCTAATCGAGATGATAATCAAGTTTGTTATTTGTAGGTACTATATGTGTTCTTTTAATAATGACAGTCACTGGTGCCAAAACAAAACGCAAATAAGTAAATCTTGAGATAGGGTGATTGCTCTGGTTAACCGTCCAGTTCCACTATTCGTTCGTTTGACTAAGCTGCTACAAACACATGCGTAAAATTTGAATACTAACCTACTTTCCCGCGCAAGTTTGGTCTTTTTGCGATCCGTAATGTCTAAACAACAGGTCTACTAAGATAAAAATGTAATTAGACAATTAGCAAATTTTTAAAAATTAACGTCAGCAGCTACTTCGCTTCCGTGTCTTAAAGAAGCCATCGAGCTAGAAAAATAAAATGCCGACGAGAAATGTTCATGGCAAGTTTAATTACTGATAAAGCTAGTTTACGAAATATTTTTGGCACGTATGTCTACTTATAAGCTTAATAAATACAATTTAAACTGTTTCTTATAGTTTTTTTAGACATCTTAGATACATATAGTGGACTAATACTAGCATACGAAGTTTGTAAACTATTTGGTTTTCGTCCACATGGACGGAAACACAATTAGCTAGGTGATTCGTAATGGTCATTTTACTTCAACAGACATATAAATATCTGATTGTTTTCTCTCAAATATGATCTTTATTGCTATTAGATTATATGTTTTAGTTTTCGTCCACTCCTTTCTTAGTGTTGCGCAAATAAAACAATATTTAAAGGACGTGTACGAAAACTAAAAGTAGCTTAAAAAGTCATTTTAGTTTTCGTCCATAAACAAATACTGGGGTGGATGAAAGTTAAGAAATAGTTATTCTTTTGTAATCTTAAAGGAAATAATTAAAGATAACAGCACAGTGTCATTGTGACACATATTTCTGACAGAAAAAGTTTTTTTTTGTGTTTATTTTAAACCGTAATATAATAAAGCGAGAGTCTTTTGTTTATATAAACGTGCTAATCTCTGGAACTACAACCCGAATTGGAAAAATCTCTCTGTATGCAACAGCCAGGTTCATGACGAATACTATCTATAAGCTAAATAACATCATGCTACGGCTCACGGAAGCGGGGTAGTAACCAAAGACGTAGGTGAAACTGCGGAGAACAGTTAGTTAAGCTAATAAAAAATAATACCTAAAAGATAGAGAGAAAATATACAGAAGCTACTATTAAATAGTAAATATGTTGCTGATTAAGTAAAAGTATATATATATATATATATTTAAATTAATAATTAGCCTACACTCCTTTTACCACAAAAACCAATTTTTTTTGGACGAAAACTAGCGAAATCCCTACATAAAAAAAATAAAAATAAAAAAAAGCCCTGAAAGTAATATATTGTCATGTGATGTTAACCTAAAGAAGACTGTATAAGCAATAGAAACAAATACGATACATTTATCTAAAGCTACTTCAAGATATTTATTTCACAACACAAAGCTGGCAACTCTGATAATTGGACGAAATCAGCGCAATCACCCTAGCTTGAATAAAAGACAATGTGAACAATTTAATAATTATATCAATAACGTACGCACTAATAATTTCGTGTGCTCACAAAAAAAAAAAGCCCTTAAATCTAAACTATGAAAGAAACTATCCGCATAACTTTAAAAACTTTCTTACGATGCATTGATCCAATCCACCATGCACGTTAAATTGCTATAAGAACTTTGTCAGGCTTTGCTTATACTCGCATTCATTTATTACAGGCAGTGTCGAGTTATCAAGTGTTTCTATAATAGTTTTGTCTCTTCGTTATTTAACACCGACTTCCGAAATTAGTTATTTTGCACTTTTCAGTGTTTATTTTACTTTGAAGTCGGTTGTTTTTTTTTGTAAAAAGGTTTTTTATTTTACACTTTTTAGTCAGGGTACCACCACTAAAAAGTACCCCTCAGGCAAACTTAAATACCTAGTAGCCAGAGTGCATCTCATGACAATTCTAATTATCTCAAATACGATTAGATTACATTAATTTATTACAGAGTTCCGGTGCTTAACTTCAGCCTTCATCATCAGTTCAGTTCGATATATCCCCCCTCTTCTTTCAGTCAGTCATCGACTACGGTTGTGCTGGCGTGGACGGGCGTGAGCGCAATCCTGGGGTCTGGGGAGCTAAGAATCTCCGGGCGAGATCGGCTAACCGTCAAACAACCTCGGCAAATTACGTTAAGGATTCCGATACACTAAATATTCTCACCTACAATGTTAGGACTCTAATGAAAGACGAACGACTAATTGAGCTAGAGAATGCACTAAAGGATATCAGTTGGGATATTTTAGGCCTTTCCGAAGTCAGGAGAGAGGGCGAACATACAGAAGAAAGAGACAATGCGGTGTTTTTTCACTTCGGTGAAACCAGTGGACAACACGGAGTGGGGTTCATGGTGGCAAAGAAGTGGAAGAGAAGAGATGATGACTACGCGTATATACAAAGCAATTTTACTTGTTACGATAGTTCTGCTGTGATTCTGTGAGGAATTCTGTTCCATATCTTCGAAGTTCATGATCAGATCATAACAATATTTCTATAAGACCAACTTGGATGCATGACCTTTCAGTCAAAAAAAAATATTTTCAAAATCGGTCCACAATTGACCGAGAAATCGGTGAACATACATTAAAAAAAAATACATTCAGCAGAACATAGAACCTCCTTCTTTTTGAAGTCGGTTAAAAATAATTTATTTTTCCCTTTCCCTACATCAATAAAAACTTTTCTCTTTTCTATTAACTCCTCCATGTATAGCGTTCTTTCTGATTACATTTATGATAACAATTTCCGTCTGTAAACATATGTATAAATATTTATTAGAATCTCAACAAGCTTCTTTCCTTTTTAAATATATAATATGTAATATTTTTTTTAATCCTGTATCCATGTTGTTCCAAGTTCCTTTACCTTTTCTTTTCGCGTTGAATGTTTCCCTACCTTTTTCTTTAAACCTCGCCCGAATTAAACTATATCTTTAAACTTGACGCTGGCGGATGCACAAGAGTGCTTAGCCATATTCTCCTGTGAAATGGAACGGGAGAAAAAAAATAAAACATAAAATAGAAGTTGGCTGCAGAAATTAAATCTAAAATACGAGTATATTTAACCGCCTTTAAAAAAAAGGAGCAGGTTATCAATTCGGTTGTAAGTTTATTGAAGTGAAAACTTCTTTAGCGGCGTTGAGCACTTTTTCTGTAATGGGTATAAAATCTTAAACTCGCGTCAGGACACGTGACCTGATCGAAAAAGCGTAAGACGGAAGATAAACTTTTTAATGTAAAATAATTGTAATAGTTTTAAAGTGTTAAATTTTTAATGTAATATAAATTGTCATGTTTGTGTACGATAGCGCAATAAATGAATATTGTATTCTACCACATAAATGATAGTACTTTTATACTGATAAAGCAATTGGTGCAAAATTATTCCCTAACCATTCCAAAATATCAAACATGCTCAACGTTAATAATCAAGTTTTCACTTCTGCCGGCACTCCCGGAGTGCAACCCGTCTTTTTTTTATGTGTGTTACCTCATAACTTCGTCTTTTATGGACCGATTTACAAATATATTTTTTTCCTCTTAAAGGATATGCTTCCAGATAGGTCGCATTTTTTTCAAAATCCAGGTCTGATGATGGAATCTATGAGGAATCGAGGGAACTTCTCAAATATTATAGGCAACCATGTAGTGATTTTGATATTGTCATCGAGAACTTAAGCAATTACACCGATTTTAATAATTATTTTTTTATCTGAAAGAAGATACGTTCAGGATAATAAAAATTGCTTGCATAAACGGTTAATTTACAAACTTAGTTAGTAAATTATTTTGTACAACTTTTCAAAAACTGTTTAACCCATCTAGTTCAAAATAATTTTCCTAGAGTCTTTATAAAGTTGTACTTTAGAGATTTATTTCATGTTTCCTAAATATATGGCTCAAAAGTTAGAGGGACACACACATTTTTTTTACTTTTGGAGCGTTTATTTCCGAAAATATTAACATAATCAAAAAATGATAAGATATTTGTATCTAAAATAGCCGATCTATCACTTTAGAAGTCAAATCGACAATGTATTAATATACCTACTTACATTTAATATGAATAATTAGTCCAAGCGCGAGCTGTGATTTATAGGGCATCCCGATAAAGACAGGTTAGGCTAGAAGGGAATAACGGTGACTTCGTTCACTCGCCGTTTTATTGCACTTCGTATTGGATTACCTTAAACCCCGCAGACAGAAATAGAAGGCGTCCAAAGGTGCCCTCTATCGACCCTACCCAAGTTACTTTTAGATCGGTTATTCATAATTTAGTCAACTTACACTGACAATTCCTACAGCTAAACGTTGGACACCGTTTCGTAGAACGTGTCGCCACCACAATCCGGCTGAATGTGAGGTAGCCCCATTACATTACGGAGACATTTTTAAAAACGACGCGCCATAATGTAATGGAACGTATTCTATGAACCGGCTTAGACACTTAGACTATTACGGTTGACGTAAATTTATCAGTTCACAAGAAGTTAATTAACTAATTTTTATGTTCTAATAGAACAATTTATTTATATTTCATTTATTTAACTTCATGTACAGTAGTCATTTTCGTCATTTTTTTTTTTTAATTCAGTTACCGACAATTCGCTTTAAATTAGAAAGCGCAACCGAATGTAATGTAGGAAACCTCACACATTCTAATGATTTTCACCTTCGATCAACAATGATCGAAGGTGAAAATCATTATTGTCTGGATGTAATTTATCTATAACTGTCCCGGCAGACGTTGTTCTGCCCAAAAACGGGATTTAGTAAAAAAAAAAAATACCCTACTCTACCCTACTCTACCCTACTCTACCCTACTCTACCCTATTCTACCCTATTCTACCCTACTCTACCCTACTCTACCCTACTCTTTTCTTTGTTATAAACCACACGGAGCCCGAGACCTTTCCAACGAATGCAAAACCGTGGAAATCGGTTCGTGCGTTATGGAGTTATAGCGTCAGGAAGGAAAACCCGACTTATTTTTATATAGTAGAAGATATGTTTGTATTTAGAAATATATTAGTATGTTTATCAGTTGTCTAGTACTTTTAATATAAGCTCTGCTTAACTTGGGACTAGATGGCGTTGTGTGAATATTATTGTAAAAAATAATGTTAATTTTATTTATAATTATTATATTTTCTGCGAACTATAACAATCAACTGAATGACACTTACGACTTCGTCCGCTATTTCATTCCCACTGACTTAGGCTTTCTTTGTCTTGAAAGTTTCCTGTGTATTGCCAACGCAGCCCTTTTCAATGCTTTGTTGATGACCCTTGGTGAGAGTCCTATGAAGGGTTCCGGTCCGTATAAGGGTGTCTCGGATCCTCTTCTTGCCAGAGTGTCGGCTCTTTCGTTGCCTTCTACTCCTGTATGACCTGGCACCCAGATCAATCTGACCTTGTAGCGCCTTCCTATAATTAATTCTTAATTAATTCTTTATTGTACACAAAACATACATAATACACGGTGATACAATACAGTTTATGTACAAAGGCGAGCTTAACTCAACAATGAGTTTTCTTCCAGCAAACCCTATCCTATCTTATAATAATGTATGTATTTAGAAATATTTAAGTATGTTTATCAGTTGTCTAGTACTCATAACACAAGCTCTGCTTAGCTTGGGACTAGAAGGCGTTGTGTGAACATTATTAAGTATATCGAATTAGCCTTCTTGGCGTGCTAAGCTGAGGTGTTCTATACTACGAGTATAATAAAATTATCAGCTCCGTTTCACTAAGATAGCACTTGTTTCAATAACACCAGAATTTTTTCAGTGACTTGAAACTTAAAGCTACATAAATTTTAGTGACTGACTATAAGTTTTAGTACCTAAGTTTCGGAAAAAAAAAAAACAGTTTTGGGCATTAGTTTCGGTTTCAGCAGAAAATTTACAAAACGTTGGGCCGAAGCGCCATAATTCACGATTATCGCGCGTTTTTCGTTTGACTTTGATTGAGTTCGTAATTGTTTTAATTTTGTAATATTTTTTGAAGGAATAGTATACTGTATCGGTAACAATCTATCTAAAAAGATCATATGCCCAATGATTGTATTTTATTAAAACGTACTATCTGTATATATAAGTTTAAAAAAACAACAGTAGGTAAACAACAGTAAAATTTTCACACATCTACAAAAGTGTGGTATGTGCCTTTCTGCGAGAAGCTAGCGAAGAAAATTGATTTCATATATATTGGGTATTTTAATTATTCTTAAATTGATTCTTAGAGCCAGGAGAGGGAATAAGCCTTAATCCACGTCGCGGGTCCAGTGTAGATTGGTGGACCTCACATGTCTTCGAATTTTTGGTTCTAGGACATGTCGGTTTCCTCACGATGTTTTTCTTCACCGTTTTGAGAGCAGTGGTGATGAAATAAATTACTTAAAGTAATACGCCTGACTGGGTTCGAACCCGCGACCTACTCGTAAGTCGGGGCCGTTACAACTGGACCACGTCTACTCACACTGTTCTTGGGTTTAGTTATATATTTACCTGCCACTTTATTAAATTTATTTTGTTTAGAGTAGAATAAATTAATCGAGCAACTCTGGATTCAATAATCTTTTTTTAATCATGCATTGGCTCACGTTTAACCACCATCTCGCCTGATGGTAAGCGATGATGTGGCTGACGATGGAGCACGCTTGCCTAGAAGTAACCATTTTTTTTTGTTTTCGAGGGGAAACCTTCGAAAGGCGGCCAGACTTTGTGGATAAGTCCAGGGAGTGTGGGATTTTTACCCCACTAAAACCACGCCGGTGATCACCATCAGGACATATACATAGACGGGGCGCCGATACCTCTTAAAAGACCATTCCGGAACCCCACTGTGCAACTCCTGTTAGGGCACATACTCACAGTCTCCTCAGACTGTACAACGGTCTCTCCTGAGCCTATTTGTGCACGGCCACCGTTTTCCTTGAAATCACTCGATGGGCGGGCAGAGCCCCCACTCTGCACGCCTAGAAGCCTAGAAATGCCTTGAATGCCCAGAAGTAATCTATTCACTCTTGACGGTTTATCATTCCTAGGGGTCTTTAAGACACCTAAGAATGATAAAAAATTATAAAACTAACATAATCGTTAACACTTGTTACACTAA
Source organism: Mythimna pallens (assembly GCA_961205895.1). Lineage (NCBI taxonomy): Eukaryota > Metazoa > Arthropoda > Insecta > Lepidoptera > Noctuidae > Mythimna > Mythimna pallens. The sequence continues at coordinate 9,011,968 of OY540824.1, forward strand.
CCTGTATTTTTAATTTTAGGTATTACAAATTTCTTTAGTTCTTATTTGCAGATTGGACCTGCATACAAACGTTCGTAGTCAACATCTATAGGGTAAGCTGTACCGAAATAAAAGCTCTACATGATCGCTACGAAAATGCTACAAAAGTGCTACGCACTGCTACGCGCTACGAGCTGGATACATATCCAAAAAGGTGCATACACAATCAAACATATCCAATCTCATATTTCCTAACTACAGCTACATAGTTGTAGGTAGGAAATAAGAGAATTTCTAAGAGTTCAACCACCTGGAGATATAAATAAACTACGTCTTAGTATGCGATGCATATGTCGAGGACAGATCTTAGAATTGATCACTTCATGATATGGCCAACTAAAACTGGCCAGATAGTTTTGAACGTTAACGTTTGATGATATGTCAATCCTAATTTGGCCATATATACAACTACTCAGCTCAACTACTTAGCTCAGCTCTGCTTAGTTTTCCATTTTCATCAGAACCATTCAGAATCATTTATGTATTTGTATCGCCATAGTTATCTTTATTGAGATATCCATCTGTCGTTTTCTTCATCCAATCCACTTCATCGAGTGATTGTTTCTAAATGTAGACGCTTGAGTTCCCAATGAAAATACCAAAATGACTATAATATGTATGCCTAAAATACTTGAGGAGTTTCCTTAGTTCTTCGTGGATCATGAGAACTGGCTTTGAGAGAAGTGGAACCAATCTGGAAGTATTTCCTTTTAATCGCAAAAATAAATGACGGAGTTCGGAGTTAAAAAAAAACACAAAAAAAATACGACCGAATTGAGAACCCCCAAATTTTTTTGAAGGCGATTAAAAAAGGAGACGAATATACTGCTTCCTCAGTTAGATGTTAAACCAAATAATACCATCACATATTTCCTTCCTTTATAACGTCGGCGTCGCTCAATTAATAGTACGAATGATCAAAAATACCTGCAGCCTTCTCAAAGCAGCAACCAACATTTTATAAACCCACACATTCGCAAACACCTGTGGGGTGGCTGTAGATTTCCTGTTGGGGTGGTTTGACCCCAAAGCACGTCAGACAAACATCACCCCCATCCCTCACGTGAGTGGGTTTTGTCAGTCTAATACCTTTCAATTATTATACGCTCGAATATTAAATTACAAGGGTATTGATAGTGATTATTATGACCCGCAGGGCTGTCATGAAAATCATTTCTTTTTATGACAAAGTATTTTGGTCAAGATTTCAACATCATTTCTTAGTATTAATACCTTTTTTTTAAAAAACAATTTGAGCAATATCTGCGAACCAATGCTTTCAAATAACTTTTATGTCTTCGACAATCGCTTTTTAAGGTTTTCGTCGGGAAACTTTCTTAACTGTGGTTACGTCTGTGACAGATATAAATATCTGTAAAAAGTAACTGTAGACAGAAAACCTATAAAAGCGTAAAGTATTGAAATGTTACTGAAATAATATATTATTTTCCGAAGTGAACAAATAGAAAATCGGCAGCGAAGTACACCGGACAATTCATTCATTTGTTTATAACTAGCTGAACCAGCAAACGTTGTTTTGCCATATAAATTATTAGCTTTTTACCGCAGCTTCGCCCGCGTAGGTACATAAAATATAGCCTATGTCACTCAGGACTAAAGCAGCTTCCTATCAGTGACCAGTACTTTCAGAGATTACCTACTCCTACAAACAATAAAACAAACTTTACCTCTTTATAATATTAGTGTAGATCAGTCTACTAAACTGATATAGTTTCAGCTTGGGCAGGTACATTGTAAAAGAGTTCTGCATATGCTAGGTACCTAAACTGTCTCGGTAGATACTTAATCAAGTACTTAAATACTCACTTATTTCCACGTACCTATCGTCGTGTTGGTTATTTAGTATTTTTTTATCCCTCTTGCTCCGGACCTTGGTCTGAACCAGAGCTACTGCCATTGCTCGCCTCCACGAAGACGCTTCAAACTTCCAATATAAGCTCCACTATGTCCTCCAGGCGATCCGTATAATGATGACACCCAGGCGTTTGTTCGGCCACCATCCGAAACAGGGACCTCTCGAACTAGCCATGTCCGGTGAGGACCTGCGTCTAGCAAAATGTGAGGCCACTCCTTAAAGATGGGACTTACCGCCGCGATTCTGGTGTGCCCAGGGTATATAGTATTTACATCGCTGTCAACGGGTATCATTATATTGAAACACTAGCTTTTATGTCGCTAAACACTAGCTTCTGCCAATGGCGTCACCCGTGCGAAAATAGCTAATAATATAATATTCATATTATAATATTTATAATTATCCAAGAGGTACTCCCGAGATAAAAAGTGTGTTATTCTAGAACTTGGTTTACCCATGTGCCTTTCATATAAATGGGTTCAGCCGTTTGAGAATGAAGGAATAAGAAACATAGTACACACATAGCAACGTACCTTGTTATTGTCCCCTGTTTTTGGGGTCAGCGCAACAAGTTTTTTTCTTCCATTCTTCCCTGTCACTCGTCAAGCTACCACTAACTTCCCTTTCTTTCATATCAGTCGTCACACAATCCATCCATCTTTTCTTTGGTCTCCCTCTCCCTCTTCATCCATCCACATGTAAAGTCATAACTCTTTTTGTAACATGCGTTTCATCCCTCCTGTTCACATGACCATACCAAGACAAACGATTTCCTTTCAACTTTTCAGTCACTAGCGCCACTTTCAAACTTTCCCTAATATACTAATTTCTCACTTTATTCATTCTAAAGTGTATCTAAACACTAATTCTATCACAACTCAACATTGAATTCTTAGACAGGTCAGATTTACTAGGTACTGAGGCCCTATCACGAATTCTTAATGCGATCCAATTGACGTCCTAAACTGATTTTAAAGAGATGGAGCTGTATAGGGTGTATAGCTCCATCCTTTTTTCTCGCACACACGCCTGACATTTTAACACGTCATGGTAAAGCCGGAGCCGGAGACCCACTCAAATATCAAAAGTTTCATCCAAATCAGTCTAGCCATTTAGAAGGAGGCAGGTGACAGACACACGTACAGAAAAAAAAAATTTAAAGATGTAGTGGGCTTATTGAAAGAAAGAAAGAAAAGTAACATTGTGTGTCTCATGGTTATATTATACAATGGACAGCTATATTTGACAGTCGGTAGAGTGTGTGTTAATATTGCTCCATGTTTTTTTTTATTATTGATGGGCTCGCGTTTGACCTCTATCTCACCTTATGGTAAATGATGATTTGGCCGACAATGGAGCACTTCCTTCCTTAAATACTACTCAATAATACTCTTAAAATAGGCGTGGGAAAAGTGTGTCATCTTTGTGATTGGAACTGGGTTGTTTCGGAACATTTGGAACATCAGCTCAAAAGATTCAAACGGAACATTTGGAACAACGGCTCAAAAAAACAAACGGATCATTTGAAACATCGGCACACATTAAGATACAAAAGGAACATTTGTAACAACGGCTCAAAATATACAAACGGAACATTTGAAACATCGACTCACAAGATACAAACGGAACATTTGGAACAACGGCTCAAAAGATACATACAGACACTGACTGTTATGAATCGTGATCTGTTACGTTGGGTAATAAACACTAAAAGTTTTATTTAATTGAATTTTGATTTGAGAATAATTTAAAACAGATGTTTTTAGTTCAGATCATTAATTATATTTACACTATTTACGTTATAATTTAAATTTAAAAAAAACTACTGGTCACTAAAAGTAAAGAGTGTTTCAGTGTTCCAATTGTTCCAAATGATGCATTTAAAACATTACTGATGTTCCAATCTTTGGTAACACTAAAATGTTTCGGAATAGTGAGTCGGTTCAGTAAAGAGTCACACACGCCTATCTTGAAATACTCTTGACATAAAGACCCCTCGGTTGTATGATTTCCAAAAGCGTTTAAAATGAAATTGAAATAATCTCGAAGAGCCGGAGGGGCGTCAGAATCCAACGTCACGGTAGCGGTATCACTGGCATTCCTAATTGACGCACTGGCCGTGAAGGGGAGCAACACCGGCAACCCTAGACATTCCAATTATTTGCACTTGTTCATTATAACTTCAAATGCAATGATGAGCTGAGGGTAGCTTAGCCCTCTTCAGCCACGTGCCTTATTTTTGTTTGAAAATCGTAATGTAACCCTAACCACTGTATGCTAACTTTACAGACTTTATTGAGTGAAAATCCGTAATCAACCATCAACAAATCAAATCATTTGTAAAGTGAAAACTTTGCCAAAAGGCTTTTTACACGGTAAAGGACTATCTTGACGACGAAAAGGCTTACTATTGACCAGCTCCAGTACGCACCACAATTGTTATCATTTTTCTTTTGTTATTTTCAATTGTGTTTTTTATTTTTTTTCCATTTCAACATTGATGTTTATTTTTTACAAGTTGACGTTGTTGATTAATTTTATTTTACATTGTGAAATTAAAAAAAAAATGCCATAAATATTGACTTTAAGTATTTATTAAATTTTTGCAAACTTTCGTTTTATATATATTTCCTTTTATTCTTGTGAGAACTTTGTGCATTGTTTTTTTTTAGTAATTTTAGCCTATGTCGTGGAATTTCAGTATTTTCTGCGGCCTACCCAATCAAATCTTTGTCCTTTATGTCCTTTTCTTGTTAGATATTGTTCGTCAAGTCGTTGAACTCCTTAGTAGTCCTGAGTTGAGCTATACGAATACTGACAAAAGCTTGCACTACTATATCATTTATCATCAGGCAGAGTTTAACAAATAAATAGGCAGGTACGTGTGTACAAAACTTGAAGAACTAGTTCGGTAATATCATTTTGATAACAGCTTTAGGTTGCTACTTCATCATGATCATCATCTCCACTACTGGACATAGGCCTCCTCCAAATGTCGCCTTAACGACAGGTCCTGTGTGTGCGGTTGACACTTAGATATATTTTTTTTTTTTTTTTTTCGGTTGGGAAAATCATCTAATGACAACCCCCGCTCTTGGGCGGAGCGGGAGATAGTGTCAGACTTTTACTGATTAAAAACCCACTCCGGGGGTCACTTTCGCATCACCCATGGCCCCAGTAGGCTTCGACCCTGTTGGGCCCCTACGGTTGCTGACATCTCCTTGAGGCGCGCGTGGAACACTACGCGCCGTCGACGACTTGGGCTCGGTCCGGATGGTTACCGGACGACCGGACGGCGAGCCACCCATTGCTCGCCGTCCGCAAGCCCGCGCCTACGGTGGCCGGAAATCGGGATCGGAATCCCGGCGGCGGTTGGGGCGTGAGGACCGTTGCCGTTGCCTCACGCGATCGGCCGCCTCCTTTGCTAGCATTACTGCTTCGCAGAAGGAGGCGATATACCAAAAGTTTATTTGAGAAGTTATCCCGCTCTGAGTTGGGACATGAGGGTGTGAGAGTTGCTTTTACTGACTAAAACCCACAGTGTTTTTATCTAGTTATTGCGGAAACTCTTTCGAACAATCCTGAAGAGTACGTACCCTTTCTTAAAGATGAGAAATTATTTAATGACTTCTTCTGCCCTAGGGCGGAGAGGGATGTTAGGCTTTTACTGATTAAAACCACACCTATGTTCCTTCAGTTGCCTTTGCATTCTAGTACTATGGGTAACCTTTTCAGATGTCGAATCATGTCCCTATGGTTTCGCTGACATCTCTTTGAGGCGCGCGTGGAACACTACGCGTCGACGACGAAAGAGCACGTATCCTAAGCTCAGTTTTTTTATATCGATGAAATCTGACAAGACTTATAAATCTCAAAAGAATGGAGGTTGTTCCTGGAGAGTTGTAGTGTAAACATGCGCAAACCTGGTTACTTAGGCATGCTGCCTAAGCTCTACATAGCATTATTATTTGCTTTTATGTAGACCATCCTGAACAGAAAAGGGAGCCTGGCCTTCCTCGGTAAACCTGGTGACGCACCAGGCTGGCAGAAGCGACGATCATCGACGAGCATCGGATTCATCAGACCCATCGCGATGGGTGCCTACTGTGGACACCCTCTGCCCCAGCTAGGGGATGTAAGTCAAGTCATATTTTAAAAATCAAAGAGCGTGTTTTGCACCCTCGCAAATCAAGGCTGACTTTCAATTTTAGGGTTCCGTTAGGTCCGTCTGTCTGTCTGTCAAGACCCTTTATCTCGGGAATGGGTGGAGGTATAGAGTTGAAATTAAAACCATCTTCTCTCATCTTAAAGCTGTGAAAAAATCAAACTATAAATATATAATATTATATAATACTTCCCGTTGACTCAGAATCCTGAAAGCATAAAGCAAAGTCTTATACTACAGTTATAGGAATAATCTGAAAACACTAAATTTGTTGTTACGTCACAATTTTTTTTTTGCGATTCGTAAACATCTTCGAGACTCCTTTCGGGAATTGAACTTTTTACATAGGTAAGTTTGTAGGGAACCCTCAGTGCGTCCGACTCGCACATGTCCAGTTTTTTTTATTGACACAGTCCTTTTTCAATCAGAAGCGCAAATCGTTGATAAATTAAATAATATATTCTTAAGTTGAATCTTCCTGTGATACCATTTGATAGAGCGACCCCTCGTCCTGCGGCATTCACACTCGCTATAGCTCGCGGTATTTAGCAGTACATCAAAGTAAATGAAACAATTATTACCCGACCTAGGCATAAAGCGAATACCAAATAAAGTTATGTCCAAAAATTAATGTAAACAGAAGTTTTAATATGGACTTGAATATACATTCGGGTACCAGTGTTATAGACATACATGTCATGTAAGAGTTAGGAAGATGTGCAATATTATATTTATTTCGACTGGCCTGTTGGTCTAGTGGTTAGTGGCCCTGACTGCTATGCCGGAGGTCGTGGGTTCAAATCCCACCCAGGACAAATGTTTGTTTGATGAGCAACAATTATTTGTTTTGTGTCTGGGTGTAATTTATCTGTAATAGGTATGTATGTATTTTGAAATATTTAAGTACAAGAAATTTCCGGGCCCTGGTTCAGGCCGTGGTCTGGAGCAAGGGGGAATAGCAGGTGGTCGCCTACTTCTGCAAAGCAGTAATAATAGCGAAGGAGGTGACCACACGCGTGAGCAAATGGACGTCAGTCGTCAGGACGTCATTCCTTTGTTCTGACCACGTGACTGAGCGTTGAGATGACATCAGAACAAAGGAATCGGAGGTGTGGCCTACTCGAGGCGTTCGGCGCGAACGATACCATTGTAACTTGGCTAGGGGGACAGGACTGCGATACAGCCACCGTAGGCGTGGGATTGCGGATGACAACCAATGGGTAGCTCGCCGTCCGGTAACGTAGTAGTAGCAGGGCCGAAGCCTATTTGGGCCATGGGTTGACTTCCGAAAGAGAAATCCGTGGTTCTGGAACGCAGGAACCCGTGGTTCAATAAAAGTCTGACACGCCCTCTTACTCAGCCCTAGAGTGGAAGAAGTCTTTGAATGATTTCCCATCAAAAAAAAAATACAAGAAATATAATTTTAACGGTGTTTTAAAAAGTACATAGTGATAAAACTTGTACAATGGTACTGAACCCGCGAGTCAGACTCGTACTTGGCCAGCATTTTAACTTTTCATCGGCTTGATCAACGCAAGGGCACTTGTGTAACTGTTTGGTTTCAATAGAAAGTTCCAACCAATTTTTCCCAAGTCGTACCTACGTAAATCATGAGAAATGCAGTAAGAACCTTTACAACTTTACATAAAGGTTTTTGTAGAGCTCCTGGAGTTGGTCAGAGATGTACTATGCAGCTATGCTAAGTGGATGTGAAAGCTAAACTTCGAAACTACCGTTGTACTAGGGAGTGAGCAAGATGAGATAGAAAGATGCGACGCGCCATAAGGTAGCTGTGCGACGAAGATGCGCAGCTCGAGGTATGCGATGTGTGTATCGATAGTATGAAAGGCACGGGGAGCTACGGTGACCATTCATATTACGCCTCGATATAAAAAATATAGCTTAGTTGAACCCGTTTCCACTATTGCTAAGCTATATGGACCAACTAGTATCGGCCGGAGGCATCACCCGCGTTATAGTAGGTATCTCCATACAAACTTTGGACCCCGTTGGATCCCTTTAGAATGTGAATTTTGGAAAATCCTGTCATATTGCTCGTCTACATCACAAAAGCAAGCCTTGTGCAAAATTTCATGTAGCTAATCCCAATAATTTCGGCTGGGCGTTAATATGTCAGTCAATCAGTTTCTACTCTTGTGATGAAATATGAATGATGGATATCAAACACTTCCATAGCAACGCACAACTCTGGTAGAAAATCACCCTAATTGCTGAAATTGAAATCTTACAAGTAAAGGTATTGGGACCGACTTATGTATTACACAAAAAATGAAAATATTTTTGTCCTTTTGATCCAGAGTTTCTCAATAGATTGTTGAGGGACTATTCACGTTACTTTCTGCCAACAACAAATTTGTGTCTATTTCTATTTATGTCAATATTGCCGTAACTGCCTATTCATACGAATATTTATGAGTAATAACTCTGTTTTGTTAATGTAACTGTAAAATAACTGGCTCGAGAGTCGTGTGGCCGCAAACGCTTCAGCTGAGCGTCTAGGGTTCTTTACAAGTCTTATTAGGTTTTTCAGTAAAGAATCTTTTAGTAGCTTCATACCAATTTATTCTCTATATAACAGACAAAATGTGCAAACTAATGGCACATCTCTTTTTTACGTAGGTAATCATCAAATGGCTTCTCCTTCAGTGAGCGGGTGTTTTTTTTTATTTGGGAAAATCGTCTAATTACAAATCCCGCTCTTTGGCGGGCGGGAGATAGTGTCAGATCTTTACTGACTAAAAACCCACTCCTGTTCCTTCTTTGCCTTTCGTACCAGATCCGAATCTTCCTTTCAGAATCAGAACCTTGGCCCCAGTAGGCTTCGACCCTGCTGGGCTCCTACGGTTTGCTGACATCTCCTTGAGGCGCACGTGGAACAGTACGCGTCGTCGATGATTTGGGCTCGGTCCGGACAGTTACCGGACGGTCGGACGGCAAGCTACCCATTGTTCGCCGTCCGCAAGCCCGCGCCTACGGTACCCGGAAATCGGGATCGGGCGCCTACTTTGCTAGCATTACTACTTCGCAGAAAGAGGGAAGACCGCCTGCCACTCCTCAGTGAGTGGGTGTCAGACTTTTATGAGCTGGTTGCAGTCACAGAGTGTATTGCCCGGCCCCGTAACAGCGATTTTAGCCAGCCTTTTTAAAAACATGCTTTATTACTCGTATTTTATATCCCTTTCAAATATTTCCGTGACGTAATTTCGTAGATATACGTTTGAAATAGTAAGTTAGGGTTTGATTCGTGATTTTTTTTTATCGAATCAACTAATTTATATCATGTTTTGATTTTTACAAAGCGGTTGGTCATATGGTCAAATTTAATAAAATAATTATTGATGGTGATTTCTTTTATGTTTGTAGATTTCCAGAGGTTCAGAAAAGTACAAAATTAGTAGAACCTGGTCTTAATGACTAAAACCAACGCGTGTTCCTTCAGGAAGGCCACGGCCATTTTCCCGAACAATGCCGAAGCAGAAAAGTTTACCTACCTATATTCTAGAGCTTTCTACCCATACAGACGCAATGTTAGGTGTATTAATACTTAATATCAACATAGTTATTTTAGAGGCATACGGAATAGGGTGTAAAGTCCCACAAACCTCCGTTGAAAAGGGAGGATCCTTCGATCAAACGGGTGTTTGATCTAGCCATCGTCCGATAGTTGATTTCAGGCTGTTGTATAATGTTCTAGCCGTCCTGAAAACTGTAATACTGCGCTATAAGATTTCGAATTTTAGTTCTTATGTGGTGGATGTCGCCACAATCTACATTATAAAGAGGTAAAATCTCTGAAAGTACTGGTCCGATTGCCAAAAATTTTTCACCGATAGAATGCTGCTTTATTCTTGAGTAAGATAGGCTATATTTTATTTTAAAAAACAATAGGGTTCTTTGCTAAAACTGCAATAAGGTAACTCAAGGTGTAAATCGATTACCTATAAATTTCCTTGCATCTCGTGCGCTGTAAAAACTATTGATAATAAAACAAGATGCTTTGCTACAACTTTGTAGAGCACATTATTATCTACAAAAAAGGTCGAGACACCATCTTTCTAACTTTTATAGTTCTGTCACAATATGTACTTTTTACAATTTAAAAACTAAAATTCGCCGCTTCTAGAAAAGGAACTTTATTGGGACCTTGGTATTAATCTTTATCAAAATAAATTACTTTGTAATTAATTCTAGTTCAGTGCCTGTAGGTATATAATTTTTTGAATAATTAAATTTGGACATTCCATTCGAGAGATATCATGATTTGAGAAATGCAATATAAAAACACTAGCGACCCGCCCTGGCTTCGCACGGGTGCAATGCTGATCAACTTATAGTATAAAACAAAGTCGCTTCCCGTTGTCTCTCCCTATGTACGCTTAGATCTTTAAAACTACGCAACGGATTTTGATGCGGTTTTGTCCAGCATTGCACCAGGGCGGGTCGCTACTAGCAAATATATTACATAATGTCTTTAGACACAACTCAGTTCACAGATTTTTGTCATTAGACAATACAAACATGTTTTCTTTTGAAGTTACTCTTGAAAGAGCGACATATAATTGGCCATGTGAAAAACATTAAACGCTCAAATCTAAGCCTGCAACGTTGAAAGTTTGACCCTGCGATTTATTGATGATCATTGCAAAAGATATCTTTTGCGGAAATTGTAGGCGTTTATATTGGAACGGTAAAATCGAAAGTATTAGAATTCAATTTCAATTAATCCAAACACTGCTAGGTTACATTGTTTTATTATGAAGTTCCTGCGTCTACGTTCCGCCTTCCTCCATCATCAGGTCAGTTCCATAGTACCTAATAGCCAAAGTGCATCTCATGACAATTCTAATAAGCACAAACGCGGCTAGGATGCATTGATTGATTACAGAGTTTCGGTGCCTATCTTCCGGCTCCATCATCATCATCAGATCACTTCGATGATACCATTTTCAACATAACTATTTAGATCCATTTATTTATTTGTATTTTCATATTCACTTAACTGTCTTCATTGTGATATCTATGTGAATATAAAGTTCCGTTGGACATTCTTGGTCTTCTTCATCAGTTCCACTTCATCAAATGTTTACTTTTTGACTGTAAATGCTTATGTTCTCGATGAAAATACTAAAATCACTATATGGTTACCTCTAATATATGGTTGCCTCTAATATTTGAGGAGTTCCCTCGATTCCTCATGGATTCCATTATCAGAACTGGATTTGAGAAAATGGGACAAATCTGCCAACCGAGTAGTATATTTGCGTCGGCGCATCAATCTTTGAAAGAATCAATTTATTTACCGCAACCGCTATGTCCCTGCATTTTAAATCTGTAATATCTTCGAAAATATTCACTTAAATTTCACGCTGTAAAGGGCCATATGATCTATATTAAATGCACAATATATCTAGGGTACTTAATTGAATAAAGATCAATGCTGTATTGCTTAAAATAGTTTCGCAAATAAGCCATTATTTCTCGTAAAAAGTAAAGAATTAAAATTGGTTATTGTGGGTTATACCTAAAAGATAGACATACCATCGTGGACTTTTTTGTAGAACTTTATAAGGTATACAATACTGTAGTACATTATTTTGATCTATCTCTTAGGGTTCAGCCAGCGTTTGCAATGTAAGCGCAAAAAAATGTGTTTATTTACGATATCACATTAGAAACCTCCAAAATCATCAGTGTTCCTCTACTATAATGCGCGTGTATTATACTTATAAACCTACCTTTTGAATCACTCTATCTAATAAAAAAACTGCATCAAAATCCGTTGCGTACTTTTAAAGATCTAAGCATACATAGAGACAGACAGACACGAAAAGCGACTTTGTTTTATACTATGTAGTGATGTTTATCAGTTGTCTAGTACTCATATTACACATATATTATACAAATTATACATATATTATACAATTATACATAACATTTTTATTTTAATATAATTAATGATATAAATTGTATTAGTTAAGCTAGAAAATATCGTGTCAGAAAGCGGCGCTGGGCCGAACGTGTTATAAGACGAATATTAGACGAAAGCGAGCGTATCCATTTTACAATCATGTCGCTTTTATGCGTAAAACTGCTTAATGAGTTTAAAACAAACACATGATAACCAAAACCAAATCATCATCACCATCATTTATTTATTTAATACTTCATGCACATAAAGGTACAGAGGAGGACTTAATGCCTTAGGCATCATCATTTCAGCCGAAAGACGTCCACTGTTGGACATAGGCCTCCCCCAAGCGACAATAACGACCGATCATGTGCGTCTCGCATCCACCGCATTCCCGCGACAAAACCAAATATTTTAAATTAAACATGTAATCAGAATGCTACCGAAATATTTGTCAAAGGAATTTGAGAATGATTTGCTTTGTCAGTATCACTGCATAGTCTGTGGTTCACACTTTTACGTCAAAATCAAACAGAGTTGTCGTAGAGCCACGCTCTCATACGTAAATCAAACAGAGTTGCCGTAGAGCCACGCTCTCATACGTAAATCAAACAGAGTTGACGTAGAGCCACGCTCTCATACGTAAATCAAACAGAGTTGCCGTAGAGCCACGCTCTCATACGTAAATCAAATAGAGTTGCCGTAGAGCCACGCTCTCATACGTAAATCAAACAGAGTTGCCGTAGAGCCACGCTCTCATACGTAAATCAAACAGAGTTGCCGTAGAGCCACGCTCTCATACGTAAATCAAACAGAGTTGCCGTAGAGCCACGCTCTCATACGTAAATCAACATCAATGCATTAAACTTGCAAATACCTATTTGCTGATAGGATGATGCAGCCGTGGCAAAATTAATAAAACTCTGTTGGAATTTATTTTAAATGAACCATATAGCTGGTTTTACAGGCGTGTCACACAGTTTTAAGGTATCGAGTTTAAACTAAAACCACAAACTCAGGTTTACGGTCCCTTGAAGCTGTGAAAATATCAAACTTCTAACATAACGAAAAAAAAGATACGGCCGTTTATGTCGCAAAAACGTGTATTACGAATACACTCTCAAGGTAACCAAATTTCATAGGGTACTTCCCGTTGACCCAGAATCCTGAAATTTTGCATAAAGCATGGTCTTATAGAACATTTATAGGATTAATTCTGTAAACGGTAAATTTGTTGTCACGACACAACAAAAAAAAAATCGTTTCAAAAAAATCTTCGAGACTCCATTCGGGAATTGAACTGTTTACATATGTAATTTGGTACGAAACCCTCAGGGCGCGAGTCCGACTCGCACTTGCCCAGATTTTTTTTAAATATTGCCCTACGCTAGGAATGACTTCTGTATCGTGGTGCGTTCACAAACACGTATATAAACTCGCATACACAAGACATCCAGACTAGAAACATCTTCTATCTGTAGGCCATACAAATAACTATTTGTACCATGCGGGACTCGAACCTGCGACACGCAGCGTAGCAGGCAATCACTCAACCACTGCGTCAACCGTGCCTTCACTATAAATAAACACTATACATATTATTTACTTAGCACAATAACCAGATGTGTTGCGTTGCTGTTCTTGTCTAACACTTTAAATACTATATCTCTGTATCTCGCTTACACATAAATAGTGTGGAGTTGGCTAGCATAATCCACAGATAGCTATTCTCTAGTTATTACACAATGGAAAAAGTCAGACAATAACATTGGATAGATAGCTATTCGACGGCTTAATTGAGGATTGAAAAATCGGCCCTTTGAGTAAAAATGCAATGACAATGGGATTATTGTCATTGGTCGGACGGCCCGGTTCTAAAAGCAAATAATAAATAAAAATACAGATATGAATAAAAATAAGTTGAAAAAACTCCATGCATGTCCTTTTAATTCTTATTTGCAACGTAAAAAAAAGTCTGTCTGTACAAAGACAGAAAAATAAAAAAGTACAATAGGGGAAATATGGTTGGAACAAAGGATGCGCTTCAACGTTCTATGACTTTTAGTCTGCTTTCTGATTTTTAATTAAGCTAGTCTCGAAAAGGGGGGAGAGGTTAGGTAAATATCACGAAATACCACAAGGGGAAGAACAGGGTTGTATTGAGATATCAGGTGTGTTATGTTTTTTTATTATTATTTATAGTTAGGCTCGCGTTTGACGCTTATCTCACCTGATGGTAGGCGATGATGTGGCCGACGATGGAGCACCCTTGCCTAGACGTAACCTATTCACTTTTGACTTAAAGACTCCTAGGTTATAGCTATCAGGAAACACAGACTCCGGCAGAGAACTCCACTCCTTAGCTGTATGCATACTATGCTAGCAACCCGGCGTCGATACTCAAGTTTTCGTTCTGCGCGAATTGTAAACTAAAAAATAGTAGGGATGTAGATATGACGAGTCTAGATGCCAGGCAACGATTTCTCCGCTAAAGATGTAATAATAACCATTCTGATTTGATAAAGATTGGGTAGTCTATAGCCTCATCACGTGTGAGGTCACACGTGGTGGCGGGGCGGGGTTAAAAAGTTTCTAAAAAAACTTCACATAGGTACTTGTATTGTAGATCCTTTTAGAAAATACAGATTAACTAGAAAAATACAACCGACTTCCATATAAAATCATTAAAGTAGGTACTAACTTAGTGTTTTTTAAGTTGGTTGAATTTTTTGTTGTGGTTGTGTTTCCGAGATAATATTCTGTTTACAAAAGTAGAAACTAACTGACTGATATATATATCAACGCACAGCAAAAACTACTGGGACTAGGAACATACAATTTTGCACAACGTTTCCTTTTAAGACGTAGGCGAGCACTAAGAGAGGATTTTTCAAAATTCATCACCTTAGGGGGTGAAATTGGGGTAAATGGGCAAAGCCGCTCGCTGGTAGTAGCTAGTACTATGTATGTCTCGACGTAAACAATACACCAAAAATATTTTTAAATTCGTTTTTAAAGTAATACTATGGCATTTTCCAAGATACAATCTAACTCTTTATCAAATTTTTTTCAGCAATTTGAACAGGAATGAAGATATCCGTAGGAGAAACATGTTTACCGATATAAGTCCGAAGAATCGCCATACTTAATTGGTAGTGGGTAAGGCACATTGGTCGCAGAACAGATGGCCGTTGGGACCGAAAGGTGTGAAGTGGCGACCACATACCGGAAGTTGCTGTGTATGTCTCGACGTAAACAATACACCAAAAATATTTTTAAATTCGTTTTTAAAGTAATACTATGGCGTTTTCCAAGATACAATCTCTTTATCTAAATTGTTTCAGCAATTTGAACAGGAATGAAGATATCCGTAGGAGAACCATGGTTACCGATATAAGTCCGAAGAATCGCCATACTTAATTGGTAGTGGGTAGGGCACATTGGTCGCAGAACAGATGGCCGTTGGGACCGAAAGGTGTGAAGTGGCGACCGCATACCGGAAGTTGCAGCGTTAGAATGCCTCCTACAAGCTGGACCTAGTAAGGGTTGCAGGAAATCGATAGGTACGAGACGCACAGGAAATGCCTATGTCCAACAGTGGATGTCTTTCGGCTGAATGATGATGAATTTAAATAGATACCGAGTTACTTCCGCATTTTTTATGAATTTAGAGTTTATACGAGACGTCTCAAGGGAGAGTTAAGAATTCCAACAGTAATAAAAGAAAATACATAGGTACATAAGTATTAGAAAAACTTTTTTTTTAATTTCAGCAATATAATGCGGATTTTATTTTTTAAATAATACGTCTTCCAGGTGTCTTTTATTTCGTAAAGGTGCCATTCGGACCTCGGCTGCAGGCTGCGGATGCAGGCAGCACATGTGGCGGCTGCATGAAGCCGGCTGCAGCTGCACGACTGGTTTTCTATATAGTAGTATGGATTTTTGTGAAAACCATTCCGAACGCGGCTGGGACCGCACGTGCTGCCGAGCTTCGGCTGCGAGTACTGCCGCGACCTGCAGCCGCAGACCAGTAGTGCTGCGGCCGTAAGTCGATGCGCGCGTGGTTACGTCACTCCAACCTGTTTAGACAAGTCCCGCAATAATCGCTACTCGGAGCCGATAGCGCTCAATCGTAGATTAGCGACTGCCAGCAAGTGCAGGCGGCAGCCAGCCTCGGAATCACTCCCTGCTGCGGATGCAGGCAACGGCTTTGTGTCATGCGTGTGCTACTTGCATTCGCAGCCTACATTCGCAGCCTGCATTCGCAGCCTGCATCCGCAGCCTGCAGCCGAGATTCGAATGGCACCTTAACATGCACACATGGAATCTGTTCATTGCATTCTGCACAACACGCCTAAGTATAGTGGGCTGTCACGCCTCTATCGTAGACTTTATTCTTAAGATACTCCCATAAGAAAAAGTCCATGGGGTCAAATCAGGTGACCGGGGCGGCCATGCGATATCACCAAAGCGCAATATCAACTTCTGAGGAAAAAACTCACGAAGTTGTTCCATAGTAGCTTTAACAGTGTGGCAAGTGGCTCCATCCTGCTGAAAACATGTCCATGGACTATTAGGCCTAACAGTCATCGTTGCACCTCTCGAATTTTCAAAAAACTTCTGCCTGTATATTCCGTTCATCGATCTTTCCGTTCATGTGGTTCTGTTCGGGCCCGAACCTGAACGTAGTGGCTGTAGTTTGGAACTTCTGTACCTATTTACGTATCAAGTAAGCATTTGGTCCATCTCGTTTAACGCCGCGCAAATCAAACCGCTCCCGAGCCGCAACGTACGAATCCTTCCTTTAAGATCGCTTCGATTGCGTACGCACGGTGCGCGCCCAACCACTGCTACATAGCGACAGATGAATCCACACGAACAACAAATCTACCGCGCCCCTCCCCCCGTGGTTAATGTTAACGGTTTTAAAAATATCCTAATTTAAAATCCTAACTCTGCCGCGAGACAACCTGTATACAACATGAAACATAATAAACGCACATCCTAAAGTTAAGTATCTTCAGAATCGTGTACTGAAGTGATTTCAGTTATTTTTAAAATAGTTAGTTTTATTTCCTAAAATTAATCAAGGTCTTTGGATAAAATTTTTTTTTTTTTTTTTGATAAATTCTTAAAATTGATAAAAGGTCCGTCACTAGCGTACCATTTTCATTAGAACTATTTGTTTCGTGGTCGATGTTCAGAGAGGACAACCATTACAAAAAAAAAAACAGCCGAATTGACAACCTTCTCTCTTTTTTGAAGCCGGTTAAAAAAAGGCGTAATGGTTTAATGAAACTAAGTAGTACCTAATTTGGGTAGCATTATTTTTAACAGAGTATTCACGTAAGTCTTAGAAAGGAAATAAATAGGCTTTCTTTAAGGTGGTGGAGATATTACACCAAGTCTTAATTCCTTGATACAATGTCAACACCTCTACCGTGACTTTTTAGGGTTCCGTACCTCAAAAGGAGAAAACGGAACCCTTATAGGATCACTCTGTTGTCCGTCTGTCTGTCTGTCTGTCTGTCAAGACCCTTTATCTCAGGATCGCGTGGAGGTATCGAGTTGAAATTAAAATCAAATACTCAAATCTGCGGTCCTTTGAAGCTAACGAGATAACGAAAAAAAAAGTTACGGCAGTTTATGTCGCAAAAAACGTGTATTTCAACACTCTCAAGGGAATTAAAATTCATAGGGTACTTTCCGTTGACTTGACCTAGATTCCTGAAATTTGGTATGAAGCAAGGTCTCATAGCACAACTATAGAAAAAAAAACTGAAAACTGTAAATTTGTAGTTACGTCACAAAAAGAAACTATTTTTGTGATTCGGAAAAATCTTCGTAACTCAATTCGGGAATTTCATAGGTAAGTTTATACGGAACTCTCAGTGCACGAGTCCGACTCGCACTTGCCCGGTTTTTTTTCAGTTGCTTTAGGGCGGAGCGAGAGGGCGTGTCAGACTTTTACTGACAAAAACCCATTCCTAAAGTACGATTGCGATTCTATGCGATTGGCACATTTGCATCTGAATCACTGAAATGTTCCGGAATACTGAATGATTCCAAATTCCAAATGATACATATCATTTGGAATTTGGAACAACAGCTCAAAAGGTACAAACAAAGACACTGACTGATATGAATTGTGATCTGTTACATCGCGTCATATACACTAACAGCTTTGTATCATTGAATTTTGATTTAAGAATAATTTTAAGTAGATATTTTTAGTTCAGATCATTAATTATATTAACACTATATACATTTTTTTATTTGAATTTTAACACGACTGCTGGTCACTTAAAGTAAAAAGTGTTCCAGTGTTCCAATTGTTTCAAATGATGCATTTAAAACATTACTGATGTTCCAATCTTTCGGAACACTAAAATTTTTCGGAACAGTGAGTCTGTTCAGTAGAGTTACACGTGCGTAGTTTGAAGGAACGAACATTCACAATAGCTCAAACAACCCTGCAACGAATGCAAATGAATATACTATTTATAGCTTTTCGGCAGGTATTATTGACTTTCAAGGTCCTATGTAAATCCATATTATAAAGGGATGTTTGTCACTCTACCACAAAAATTTACCCAACACAAAAAGAAGTGAAGTGTTTTAGTTAGGCAAAATCTTGTGTCGATGATTATGATGCAGGGTAAAACTCTAATGAGTTTATGATTTGCATCATCTGTATTGTACCTATTACTAGTATAAATTTTGAAACAAATAAATGAAAACAAAAAAAAAACATCAAGATCATTACATAAGCAAAAAAAGTTATGCACGTTGAACCCCTTTACGCTATAACATGGAATTATAACTTAATGGGTGAAATAAGGGTATACCAGTGTAAACTTTACATTACACATCTGTTGACGTCTTCAGAGCTTACCAGCGTGATGCTATGTTATGAAATAGTGTTAAAAATAAACAGACAGACGATTGCACATATCTTGAAAGATGATCTGTGGCCTAACTCCGTAGTTCTCCATTAGATTTTAACCAAAAAATTAGACCTGGAAATATTCTTCTAAACAATAAAGAATTAACAAAAAGCATTTGGCTGAAAATATCGCTCAACAAGATACAAAAATTTCATTAATAAATAAATAAGTACTTTCAAACTTCATGCATCATTAAAAATAATAATATGGATCACATAAGTCACAAAATAATGTTGTTTTTCTGGAATAAGTATAACAACATAATATGTAGGTATACAAATAACTAAAACATTTATAAACTGTTTACATTGTACTAAATCCATACCTACATAACACAATAAAAAACTTTTCAAAAAAAAAATATAGCCGACTTCAAAGTAAAAAAAAAACACTGAAAAGTGCAAAATAACTTTAATTTCGGAAGTCGTGATTAAATAACGAAGAGACAAAACTATTATAGAAACACCGACTTCCGAAATTAAAGTTATTTTGCACTTTTCAGTGTTTTTTTTTTACTTTGAAGTTGGTTATATTTTTTTTTGAAAAGTTTTGTACACTTTTTAGTTATGGTACCACCACTAAAAAGTACCCCTCAGCCAAATTTAAATACCTTATAGCCAGAGTGCATCTCATGACAATTCTAATAATCCCAAACACGGATAGATTACATTAATTACAGAGTTCCGGTGCCTAACTTCAGGCTTCATCATCAGATCAGTTCGATATATTCCCCCTTTACTTTCAGTCAGTCATCGACTACACGTATAAACAAAGCAATTTTACTTGTTACGACGGTTCTGCTGTGATCCTATGAGGAGTTCTGTTCCATATCTTCTAAGTTCATGATCAGATCATAACAATATTTCTATGGGACCAACTCGGAAGCATAACCTTTCAATCGAAATTTTTTTTACAAAATCGGTCCACAATTGACCGAGAAATCGGTGAACATACATAAAAAAAAAAACAACATACATTCAACCGAACATATAACCTCCTCCTTTTTCAAGTCGGTTAAAAATAAAATACTTACACTTACATCGCTGTCATTTGGAAACGACGGATAGAATTGCCCCGAGGAACGGCAACGCCAATTCTTTGGGCAAAGAACGAGCCCTCAGGTCCAGCAGTGAGCATACTATTATTTTCCCGTTTTATACTCCCATTAGATAACGTTATGAATAGTAAAGTTAGTGTGAAAAATGATACGAACAGTTAAATTAAACTTTATTACAGATGGATTAAATTCTTGTCAACATTATTGCTGTCGTTGAGATTTTTTTCTTTATTATATTTTTATTGTATCTAGCCTACACTGTCCCACTGCTGGACAAAGATCTCCCTCCATTCCTTCCATTGTTCCCCGCTTTCAGCCAATTTTTGCCAAATTCCTAAAGAAGACATCTATACTCCATCGGTTTAGGTAATTAACTAAACGTAAACAATCTTAATATGTCTCTTTATTAAAAAATAAATCGTATAAAAGATATACAAAGATTATTTAAATTTAGTTAATTACCAAACATCGGTATAGGTAAATAACAAATTGTAAACATTTTTAGATAAAAATTATATACAACTTTTAGATAAAAGACATGTCAAGATCGTTTACCTTTAGTAATTTACCTAAACAGATGGAGTATAAGTCGTCCCGCCATCTTCTTGGTCTGCACCAACTTTATGTTTTACTGGCCCACCACTCGATTGGCATGTGGCAGACTTGTCCAGTCCAGTCCCACTTAAGCTGGGCAACATTTTTTTCTTTGTTGGCCTTATTTTTTTTAGAGTCCCTATATTTTAGCTAGCTTAAGCTGACGGTACATGCACACTTACTTATGATCATATAGGTATGTGTAATGCATTTAAATAAAAATTTATAGGTACCAATTTATAAATATGTGAACCGGAAACCCTCGAGAACATTGCCGTTTTACTTGAAACTCGAACTGTGTATGTACTCGTACTTAACTCATAGGTGCATGTTTAAAAGTTTGCTTTGTAACTTCAGAAATAGAGTAAGTAATTATATAATAGAGGTGCAGTGACGCTGACAGTTGCAGAGTGGGTGGTGATCCGCCCCTCGCAAGTCAGTTCACGCATGCGCCAGTATTTTGCCCGGGCTTTGAGCCTCCCGCCAAATTCTCAATATCTTTCAACCCTCCATACTGAACGGTTCTTTCCTAACAGTCGTGCAGGACTCAACCGCTAACTACCTTAACGCGCGCGTCAGAATCCAAACTTTCGAACTTAAACTCAGTGGTTTAGAAATCTCGAAAAAACTAAGATGGAGAACCAGAAAATTGAGGAAGAACAAAGTAAGTAGATTTATATTAATAGAAGGGAAAATTAAGTTTGAATTTTCAGTGACAATTACATTTTATTAAACTTAACAAATACTTTTTTTTTCTCCAACACTTATAATTAGAAAAATTAAATGGGGAATTGTGTGAAATTTCGCTTGTTTTACTTAATACTTTGTCGAGATTCAAACTTAATTTCCTGGTGGGTCATTCAGGAGTCTAAGGTTACTGTGGCACTGCGAGAGTTTGCTGATGGGGTGTACAGAGGTAAGTATCTGCAACAGCGAGTTTTTAACGATTTTTATTAAAATCAACTGCAGCCCGAATTGAGAAACCTTCTTTAAGTTCCAGTTGCTTCGCAAGATTTTTCTTTTGCTTCAGATATGTTAGTTTGACTTAAAAATATATCTTTAAGTGGTCTCTATCAAAAGCGGTAGGTGCTATAATTCGGGTTACGTTATAAAAGTTATTATAGATAAACATTGATAGTGAACGGGACTGGAACATTGTTATTTAATAAGTTTCTACAAGTATCTTAGTTACCAATGATGATTAACACTTCAGTTTTTGAATAATTACTTAAACAAATTAAAGCTTATTATTTGATTTTTAATCGTTGCTCCACTCTAAAAATTAGGTAGGTACTTCTATTTCGTGGGTACATTCACAAAACATGTAAAGTCACATACACAAGACACCTAAGTTCGGAACAAGTATCTATAGGTCATACAAATTAACGACAAACTCGTCATTCCTATAATTTTCTAAATAAAATGTTAATAAACATTCTTAATAAACTTTCTGGAGGAAATGGCGGCATATCACAAGAATCTGCGACCACCGCATTCCGCTATAGCGTCAGGGGATTTTCTATCTATCTATCTATCTATTTTAGGTTTCTGCACTTAGTCCTATGTGGACCATTGTACTTGGGCCGTAGCGGCCATAGTCAGGGGATTTTTATACAACAATTGTTAGCCACAAAAGGGATGAATGAAAGACAATTGCATGATGCTAAGCTGGTTTAAGACCGATGCACTAAGATGGGCTGTGCTAAGACGGATGTGAGGTGTTAAAGATTCACTTTTCAATCATGATAGGTATTACAATATTGAATAGAAAAAATAAGAATTATGGATATAAGAGGAAAAGTAAAAATAGCAACGGTGACGTAGGGTAGCGTGGGTAATTGACGCGCTATAGGCTATCGAAGGATAAGGAAAATTTGGAGGAATATTTCACCAAAATTTGTAAAGAAGATAATATTTTTTGGCAAATTTATAGTGTAGGTGTGAATGGCTATAAGGGGATGGATTGTGTGGGGGATGATATTTTAAGAAAGGTTACTATTGAGATGACGAGTAATACCGAAGTGGAAGGAAAATATAAATCATCCCAAGGTGGACCGATGACTTGGTAACGGTTGCAGTAGTCCGATGGTCGCGAGACGCACAGGACCGTTAATTGTGGCGACACTTGGGGGAGGCCTATGTCCAGCAGTGGAATTCTTTCGGCTGAAATGATGATGATGATGATAATGATGAATTATAAAGTTTTCGGTCTACTTGTTATTTTTCTTGGATCTGTGCAATGTATACATATAAGCGGATCTAATAAGTGGTTATGATGGTAATATGGTAAGAACCTTTTTCTATTCGTAAGAATAAAAACCATGTAGGCTGATAACTATGAATCATACGTGTTTCAGCGAAAACACTCAAATAAAATTAACTCGGTTATATTTTTGAGCCGTTTGGGGTTGAGACTATTGGGCCGTGGGGTCATAGTGCTCATGCACTTTTTAAAAAATTATCCAAACGGCTAGTTGACACTTTGCTTGACCAAAGGGCTGGCTTTTACCTCGGTCAGAGATTAAGCATTGCCATACAACGTGGCAATGCCGCCAGTCTTTTGAGAACACTTCCAGTCGACAGCGATGCGGAGGAATTTTTTGACGCCATGTTTTAGGTAGGAGTTATTGTGTATGTATGTACCTAATTTTAATAAGTTAAATGTTTTCATTTTTCTTGTTATATCGTATGTTCTAAATAAAACTCGGTTTAATGAAGAAATTCATAATTAATTTATTAATAACTATAATAGAACAAATTAATTAACAAAAATAATAACACCACTTATCTGTACCACCACCATTCGTACCTACTTATTATTTACATACCATTATAAATTTATTATTATTTAAGTGACAAAAGGACCTAGACATAGTTACATTCTATGAGAAGAAAGAAAATAATATCATGCTGGGAAGTCTAAAAACATCGACTTATATTCGTCTAAAAATACCAAGGCTGCGGATTAAAAAATCGTAATTGTTTTGATAATTGGGGTTTATTTTTTTTTATAATATTTTATACTAAACAACAATACTCGAAAGATATTTTTTAGGGTTCCGTACCTCAAAAGTAAAAAACGGAACCCTTAGAGGATCACTTTTTGTCCGTCTATCTGTCTGTCTGTCAAGACCCTTTATCTTCGAAACGCGTGGAGGGATCGACTTGAAATTAAAACCATGTACTCAAGTCTGCGGTCCCTTGAAGCAGTGAAAAAATCAAACTTCTAAGTTAACAAATTTAAAAAGATACGGCCGTTTATGTCACAAAAAACGTATGTATTGTTATACATACGTTTTTTCGAATCAGAATCTTGAAATTTGGCATAAAGAAAGGTCTTTCAGCACAGGTATATGAATAAATCTGAAAACAGTGAGTTAGTTGTTGCGCCACAAAAAAGTTTTTTTTTGCGATTCGGAAAAATTTCGTAACTCAGATCGATAACTGAACTTTTATTGGTAAGTTTGTACGGAACCTTCAGTGCGCGAGTCCGGTTGGAACTTTTTTTCCTAAAAATAGCATCAAATTTGTCTGTAAAGCCGCTTTGCCGATTTAATTTTTTTTTTTTTATTACTTCTTTTAATTGTCTGTCTTTGGTACGTAGTGATGCAATCGTTCGAATCGATGGTGAGGCGCACTAGTTTATTATTATTAAATATTGGTATTGTGAAAGAATTAGAAATTGGCGAGAACATCTATCTTTTTTGTACACACGTACCCTAGTACACGTAGCAGTGACGTCATATTTAAGTGTGTGCATCCTTATTTTGTAACTTGACAGTTATCAGAATCAGATTTGAAATTTTCTAACTTACGAGAACTTGCACTTCTGAAATGAGTCAAAGTCAAAGTGAAAGTAGAAAATATAGGCCTATCACTGAAAGATTATTAAGCTATCTACTATTTTATTCTACTAGTGTAAGTATTTTTTAAATCGCTCCAGAAGTTTTAGAGTTTATTCATTACAAACAAAAATACAAATATTTTCCTTTTTCTAATAGATTGAAAAAATATTACTAACCGCGATTTTGGATAAATTTATTTTTATGAAACAAATAAAAGAAGAATTGAATCAACTATCCAATTGGTATTGACGATAGAATATAGGTACAGCTATCACTTTGTTTAAAGCTCACAACATGGGTTATGGGCACGTAATGTATCTTCCACAACCATCGATATATATGTACTACGCCCTAGATTACGCGTGCCGAACACTCACTTCAATCGACTCAGGTGTAGTGTAATCATACACCTTCAACATTACACTATGTTGAACGAAACGCGTAAGTGCCACGAAATTCATGGCGCTTAAGACATTTTAGTCGCGAAAAAAGTATCCTCTAAAAGCTATCTCAGCGCTGCGCTGTATGTTTTAATAGTTCTATTAAACGGCGTAATGCCAATGTAGCGCCGCGCCGCAGCGAACTTTTGTTTTAACTTTTGCTTTACTATCTCTAGAATATAAGTTGATTTCCACAACATAAACGGAGTTAAAAACAAAAGGGACCTATATAGTATACGGATTCTCAAGTATTTCCAGAAAGAATGGGTTCTATTGAAGCGGGTCTTAGGAATTTAACTTGTTGCTTCGTGACTGTGTGAGTACGGCGCGCGGCGGCAGTCCTTTGCCAGCTGACGTTTTCATCGTTTTCGTTCGTTATTTTCCGTAAGGGTGATTTTAATATCGTGCGGTTTTCATCACGCATGCGGGATTTCCCCGCACGCAAAAGCCCCACAAATGTCCATTTCATTTTATTGTAATGCGTGGAATACACACGCGGGACGCGTTTTTTTGTATGTGGGATAAAATGCGCACGATATTAAAAACTACCTTAATTCTCGGTTTAGGAAGCTTCAAATGCTATTAGTAAGTAATGTTGAGATTCCGACTTTTAATAAATACCTAGAAAGTGTAGAAAAAAATATCCTAGCTAGTTTATGCAGATTCGATAGTACCTAGATATATAAAATAAAATAATTTCAATAAATCAAAAACCTGATTACACAAAACGAAACCTTAAAACTAAGAAACAAGATTACGTTGAAATTATAATTAACTTTATTTAAATTGAGAAAACACAAAAATGTTTCTACGATATGGCCGTCATAGACTTTGAAAACATTCAACCGATGTGCCTCAAACCGGATTTATTAGAAAAAAAAAATGTAAAGATGGTTACAGACCATTAAAAAAAATGTAAATTTGTCTTTCTTTGTTTTTGTCCAACAAATAAACAAAATGTTTTATTTTTTTGTAAAGTTTATTTGAACTTATACTTCCAAATCAATCCAAAGATCCATACACTTCAAAGCAACCCGTTTTAAAAACGGCAATTTCATAGGTAAAGACCTTTTTTTTTAAATTGATATAAACCAGTGTACACCGTACTAAAATACAGTAGGAGCTTATAATTAATAGGGTGTCACAATGGGCGGTCTTCTCACTAAAAGCGATTTTTTACAGACAACCATTGGACGGATATAACAGAAAAGGAGAAAAGATACGCAGGTAATTCGTGGTGTACTATTTACATTTATACAATTAACAAACTCTCAAACCCCAGTTTCATCCACTTTTAAAGGGTGAATTTTAGTAATCCTCACTAATTGTTCGCCTACGTCATAAAAGGAAACCTTGTGCAAACACGATGTTAGTCCCAGTAGTTTCGGATGTGCGTTGATATGTCAGTCAGTCAGTTTCTCCAGATAAATAACTAATAAAATACATTCAATAAATAAAAATATAGGTATATACAGCAGAGAAATATACCGTACAATATGTCGTTCAAATGGAGAGGTCGATCCTTGACGACGGTAAAGATATTTAAGACGGTAAAGTGCAGATATATTTTTAGAGGAGACTTGTTGAATTGATTTATTGCAATGTACGAGTATTTTAATTTCACTGAGTAGGTTTCACTGTGAACTCATTTTTTTTTTAATTGATATAAACCAGTGCTTGACTGCGATCCCACCTGATGGTAAGCAGTGATGCAATCATTGATGGTGAGGCGCACTAGTTCATTAAGAGCCATTCACTCTAGCCTTGAAGGCATCTCATTAATGCATACCAACTTATAAGCTGAGCTAATGCGATACTCGAAATATGTGTTTTATTTGCGACCTGCCTGTGCTAATGAGCTTGCGAAAAAAATATCAGGGGCCACGAGCTCTTAACGCGATCCATTTGACGACCTAAACTGAACTGTTAAAGGGCTGGAGCTATATAGGGTGTATAGCTCCATCCATCTCATCTTTCTTGCTTACACGCCTGACATTTTGACATATCATGATGAAGCCCCTGGTCACAAAACCAAGCTAGTGTTATAGTTGGATCAATTTGACTATTTTACTTTATGTTACGAAATATTTATCAAAATCAGTTAAAATTAATATCATTGGTAAAGATATATTGAATAAAAACTAGGCAAGTGCGAGTCGGACACGCACATTGAAGGTTCCGTATAAACTAAATCATATAAATAGTTCAATTTCCGAATCGAGTCTAGAAGATTTTTCCGAAAAAAAAAAACGTAAGTATTTTTTTTTTTGGTGACGCAACTACAAATTTTCAGTTTTCAGATTTATACCTATACTTGTGCTATAAGACCTTGCTTCATGCCAAATTTCAAGGTTCTAGGTCAATAGAAATTTACGATTTTTGCGACATATTCGGTCGTAGGTATCTTTGTTTTTTCGTTAACTTAGAAGTTTAATTTTTTCACAGCTTCAAGGGACCGTAGACCTAATTATATAGTTTTAATTTCAACTCGATAACTAAACGCGTTCTCGAGATAAATGGTCTTGACAGACAGACAGACAGACGGACGGACAACAAACTGATCCTATAAGGGTTTCGTTTTTTCTTTTTGAGATACGGAACCCTGAAAACAGTGGTATTGGCAATCTACTATTTTCTGAAGATTATTAAAATTACCTCATGACCACCACCACAAGGATTAACTTGAAAAAATTTTGTAATGCCGGTTTATAATAATAATTCATACTCTCATAGACTTTCATGGATTTAATTTACGAGTAGTTCATTTTCACAGTTGTTTTTAAATTATTTAACTTAAATCGTGTACATTAT
This sequence comes from Mythimna pallens, assembly GCA_961205895.1. Lineage (NCBI taxonomy): Eukaryota > Metazoa > Arthropoda > Insecta > Lepidoptera > Noctuidae > Mythimna > Mythimna pallens. The sequence goes on from OY540824.1 coordinate 9,039,674, forward strand.
AATTTTTAATTCACTGTTACCTATACATCCCTATTTTTTAAAGAGTACAAAAAATGGGGTTTTATGCGTACCCGTTAAACTGATCATATTTGTGTAGTCAAAAGTAAAAAAAAAACGAAACCCCAAAATTGATCACGACAATTTGTCATGATTTGTAAATTCATAATTGAGTCAATCATTCGGCAAAAAATTACGTTTGTTTTATGGGATCTCCACTTAAATATTTATTTTAATTCTGTTTTGATTGATCGATAAAGCGGCAACAGAAATACATAATCTGTGAAAATTTCAACTGTCTTGCATTCAATTTCGGTTCATGAGATACCGCCTGGTGACAGACGGACAGACAGACAGCGGAGTCTTAGTAATAGGGGCCAGAACGGGTAAAAAGGTTCCCGTTTCTTTTGTGTAGGAATCCCAAAAAAGGAGCTTTATATTTAAACGTATTTTAGTTGCTATATTACACACCTCGTTACCTGTGTCCTGCTACTATTACTGAAACTCCATAGTATGGCATCGTTCTTACCTGTGTAGGGGACATGCACTGACAAACTCTCCGTTTTTATAAAATAATGAAGGTCTGGTGGCCACGGACTCCGGAATCCATGAGACTAATTAAAAAGAGATTCAGTTTTGTATTTTTAGTTGGTTTTATGCAATCGATATTTTTGGAACATTCTCCTTGAGTCTTCATAAATATAAAAGAAGAAACTGACTGACTGACATATCCATGCATAGCCGAAATTACAAGGACTAGAAGCGTGAAATTGTGCACAAAATTTCATTTTATGACGTAGGCGAGCACTGAGAGAGGCTTTACCAAAATTCACCCCATAAAGGGATGAAACAGAGGTCCAAAGTTTGTATGGAGAAACTTACTTTTGGGCGAGCGAAGACGCTGGCAGAATCTAGTATTCTATATAATATACTCTATAATATGATCAAAATACGAAAAAATGTCGAATGGCTTGCCACGTTAAGATTGGAAGAGGCCAGACGGGACGGCCATAATACCTTGGAAAATGGGTCCCACCCATGCACCATCCCATCTTCTGAGCACGGAGGGCTGTACTGGCTGTGTGTGGCGGCTGCTGCAGGTGTAGAAAACCTCAAGTGGCGCAAATATACGACGCGGGCGATTTTTTTGGTGCCCTGTAAATACTTTTAATACGTATTACCTATATAGGTACACGTACTATTCTTTTCAGTTGTTGTATACATCTATTGAGTTTTTTATTAGTTTAGTTGATTGTAAGTACTGTATTTGTAAATGTAAATACACATGGCTAGTTTAATCAATAAAAAATAAACACAAAATACAATTTCAAAGAATATTGTGAAAAAATATATTGTGTCAGAAGAATCAAGTATCGAATGGGAATAGGGTATCGAGACGAATCTAATATTATGTCACCAATATAAATCAATCAAGCCGATTAATTCATTTAACCCCAAGCGAACGCCCCGTCGTTCGCTCTCTCATTGTCTTTCTATTGTGTCTCTGATTATGATATTCGAAAGGTTAAGGGTTTGCCAAAGAAACAGACAATTATGTAATGTGCTCTCGAAAACATAACCCTCCTTCGGGAGTAGTTGGGTAAAAAGTGTGTACTTCGCGTCGACGAATCGCAAACGGTCAGTGGGCGGGCCTTTCGTCCCACGCACCCCCCACCCACATCGTTCGACGCAGGCTTGCGTGTGCGCATAACGCTTGTGTTGGATGTTGAATAACTATCAGCTACAAGTTATTACTATAAAATAAATGATTTATCAAAGTAACAGTCTATTCAAATGAAATTTTCTATATCTTAAATATCTACAATAAATGCGATATTGAGTTTTAACGGCCTAAGTGTATAAAAGTGGATAATATAATTCTTTGATCTCCCTTATGATCTATAAGATACTTACTAGTAGCCAAAATCACAATTTCTAATGTAATATCTATACTTATACCTGTAAAATGTGAAAAATGTAGATGTGTGAATATATTGTTCGGTGAGGGATTTAAATCAAGATATTTGTCAGTCAATTTAGGGAGGATGGAAAGAAAAGTAGAAAACAGACGCAATAAATTATATAGAATCTACATATATTCGTAATGTACCCGGTTCTGATGGAATTCGTCCATTCCTTCTTAAACTTGTTAAATCTTCTATATTGGAGCCCATAGTATAGCATAGCATAGCATAGTCGGCCTTATAATGTTCCCACTGTTGGGACTGAAGCCTCCTCTCTCTAGGAGAGGGAATGGGCTGTAATCCACCACGTGGGCTCAGTGCGGGTTGGTTGGTGCGGGGTAGAGCCCATAGCATATATCTCTAACCTGAGCATGTCAGCGTGTTGTTTTTCTGCTTCCTGGAAAATAGCTGCTGTCGCTCCGATCCACAAGAGAGGTGCCAAAGCCTGTCTGCACAACTACAGGCTAATTTTTTTATATGTGTCACGTCTAAAATATTGGAGGAACTGGTGAATAATCGCCTCGTCAGCTATCTAGAGTTCACAACCTACTGTCTGAGCGCCAGTATGGTTTCAGACAAGGTAGGTCCGCAGAGCAAACTGTGGGGCTTCTTGCTGACACTGTCTCTTCTTGGATTGATGGGGGACAATGATCGATTGGTGTCTTCTTTGACCTGGCCAAAACATTCGACACAGTTTCTACTGCAATGCTACTTAAAAAGTTGAATGTTTTGGCATAAGGGGCGTTATTCGGGACTGGTTTTGTTCTTACCTATCTAATAGACAGTAGTATGTTGTGATTGGAGATACTGTCAGCGAAGAGCTTCCAATCACTTTTGGGGTACCGCAAGGCAGCGTACTGGGGCCGACATTATCACAATGTACATAGATGACATACTTAGACTTAACATCCCACAATCAGATATGATCTGTTATGCAGACGATACTGCTATTGTTTTCCGCAGTGACATATGGCGGGGTGCCGTGGACGCTGCGGAGGGTGGCATGCGCACTATTTCCAACTGGTTTGACAAAAATCTTCTAACACTGAATGTCCAAAAAACCAGTTTCCTCACTTTTCATATCAGCCATTCTCACTGTCCAGACATAGAAAAAATAACAGTACACAGCATTCACTGTCAAACTACTTTCTGTAATTGTAGTGTCATATATAGAGTTAGGACAACCAAGTACTTGGGCATTACCGTTGACCAGAATCTGACCTTTAGAGAGCATATCTCTATGCTTTCCAAAAGAATCCGCAAATTCATCTACATCATGAAATATCTTCGCGGTAGTGCCTCAAAAGACTTATGTAGAAAAAATAAAAATTATACCTTGCTCTGTGTCAATCGTTGTTACAGTATTGTAAAGGCGTCTAGGGTAGCGCGGCCAAGTCGTCTTTGCTTGAACTTGAACGCGCTCAGAGGACAGTGCTAAAAGTCTTCCTGGGGAAACCGCGGCGGTTTCCAACGGATGAACTATACAAAGAAACAAACGTCCTACGCGTCCGTTGGTTATGCTTAAGGCTCTCCTTCAACTAGTTGCGGTGTAAGGGGGTCAATTCACATTTTTTTTTTATTGATATAAACCAGAGCTTGACTGCGATCCCACCTGATGGTAAGCAGTGATGCAATCATTGATGGTGAGGCGCACTAGTTTATTAAATCCCTATTCACTCTAGCCTTGAAGACACCTAAATTATACTTGGACGGGAAAACCGCAGCGGGCAAATTGTTCCATCCTTCGATGTACGCGGTATAAACGACGAAGCGAAACGCTTAGTCCGGACCGTTGAAGTTTCAACAACGTAAGGGTGGATACTCGCCGTACGTCGGGTTGTCCGATGGTAGAAAGGAGATAGCGGAATCAGGTCATGCAATTCCCACGCACACTCTCCAAAATGCATCCTGTAAAATACCGATAGGCTGGCTACCCTACGCCTGTGCTCGAGGCTTTGTAAATTGGACTTGACCAAATCTAGATCCCCAATTAGCCTTTCCTTTTCCTTTTTTACATACACGCAAAGAGGAAGGTTGGGAGCTGACAGTCTACCTATTCCAAGAGTCAGAACAAAATATGCCACCCGTTTCTCGCTCTTTCTTCCGATTCGGGTCTTCAATGCTGTAAACAAATCCACGTTGCGGGTCACTCGAAATATAGGTGAAGCAAAAAATGTATTAAAGAAATGGTTGCAAGACCTGACGTATGATGAAACAGAAAATATAATTTGCCCACTGAGATGACAAGCACCAAAACATAAACACCTTCACCTAGACAACACTAGACCCATCGCTCACACACACCACTCATGACATTAAATTTTTTTTTTTTTTTATATTCTTTATTTTTAAATTTAAAATTGTATGTTAATTATATTGCATTGATTATATCCAGTTATTATTATTAATATTAGTTTTTTAGATTGATTTTAATTAATTGTGATTTAGTTTTATTTTGTTTTAATTGTATTTATGCCAATGTATTTTTTTTTCTTTTTCATTTTTTTTTAAAATTTTTATTTATAATTGAAGTTTTGTTTATTAATTCTAATTTAATTTCTTTCAGTTTTTTTTTCTTTCTTCTTGCAATTGTTATTTTGGTTATATTTGTAGTTTTTTTTTTAAATTATTTATTTATTATTATTATTATTTCTGTATATTTTTGAATTCCTTCCTGCAGCTTCTCTGTATATTGTACTGTATCACACGAAACTTTTAATCAGTCTTTACCTACTGCTCATTAGTTTTGGGCCACCAAGATACAGGCCGTGCCTAGTTTGGGGCCCACAGCCACCTCTGTTGTGTTTTCTATTTATTTTCTTCATATTTGTATACTTTCTTTTCAAACTTGTGTTTGTGCTAATAAAATTATTATTCTTTATTTATTTTTATACACATATCATTTACATTTTTAAATATTTCTTTAAAGAACAAGTAATAAAAAAAAACATTTAAAAATATAAAAAATAGTTATCCGCCGGTGTCGGGAACAGGGTCCAAGCTACCGGTGGTTAGGGCTCCAGAGACAGAAACCTCCTCACAATGCGAGCCGTGTCGAGGAGTACTGCCTTCTGTATCAGGCCCTTGATCCAACCGCGCAACGATAGCTTCGACAGATGGTCGTCGAAACTTTTGGCTATAAGACCATTGGCGGTCACGACACGAAATTATTATTATTATTATTAATTATGTAGATATAAAATTATTCGTACTTGTATGAAATTATTTACTAGGATATTTTTACAAAAAATACCCAAGAAATAATTCATTAGGTATTTATTGGGTAGACAAGCAACTGTTATACCGCGACATTAAAAAAAAATAGGCCTTAACATAATGATCATTATAAGTCTAATCACAATACACCAAGACTCTTGGTGCAAGAGTATTAAAACACACTAACACCTACCTGTTTTTTCTTTTTTTATAAAAGCAGAAATTATATATGGCGTATTTACATTATTAATATATATATACATCTTAATTAATAAATATTATAACTTAATAGGTATTTAAACAAACTGAAAATAATAATATAAACGGGTAGAAAAAGAACTTATAGGGCATCAAAAAATTCATCGACATCTATGTCAATGGGAAACGTGCCCAGAACGCTGGCAGCATTGCCACGCTGGATGGCAATGCAGATTCGTTGACCGAAGAAAAGCTCAGCCATCAGGTCACGCGAAGAGCCGACCAGCTGTTTGCTGATATCCCAAACAACTCGATGGGCGCTCGGACTCCATAGCCCTAATGTTTCAACCCCAAACAGCTCATACATCCTATAACCTTCGATGTGGTTATTATATTTACGCCGTTTGAGGTTTTTTGCACCTGCAGCAGCCGCCCCAGCACAGCCCGCCGTACTCAGAATATGGGACGGCGCAAGGGTGTCGAGTTGTCGACACATGTTGCATCCCACACCAAAAGCCTACCCAATTTCCAAGGCATAATGCCTTGCTTGTCATCCCGTTTGGCTGCGTCACCTGATAAGCCATTGGGTTCTAAAACAGTTGGCATAAAATTGGTGACAAGAATTTTTGCCAAATCTTAGAAATTGATCACTTCATGATATGGCCAAGTACAACTGGCCAGATCGTTTTAAACGTTAAAGTTTGATGATATTTTTATTTTGGTTTGGACTACTTTCTTTAGACTATTGAAATTCTACATCAATGATATAGCCAAACGAAGATTGACATATCAAATGTTAACGTTTAAACGATCTGGCCAGTTTTAGTTTGCCATTCTAGGATCTGACATTCACCAATTGGCACTGGGCCCGCGTGGTGGATTACGGCCCATTCGCTCTCTTAGAGACGAGGCCTGAGTCCCAGCAGTGGGAATATTATAAGGCTGATAATAAAATTACATAAATATTAAATTATCTATATGCGAGCTATATGCCGTGGCGAGCTGTGTTACGCTGTAGGTTTGAAGTGCTACGTTAGCGAAATATTTAACCTTTTTTATCTCTCTGGGTCGAGCGAGAGGGAGTGTCGGACTTTTACTGACTATGAATAATCCTTTTCTTTTTCCCTTTGCGTTCCAGGGCCAAGGTAACTCTTTCGAAAAATCTAGCAACCTCGGCAAACATCTGTCATTGAAATATTACACATGCGCATTAATTGTGTAATTTTTAGACATCCAAAGATTATAGTACAGCCCCTGTAGCCAAGTTACAACCGTTTCGATTCTCCTTTCGTCGATCGCCTCGAGTCGGCCATGCCTCCGATTCCTCTGTTCTAACGTCATCTCAACGTTCAGTCACATGGTCCGAACGAAGGAATAGGAGGCGTGGCCGACTCGATGCGATCAACGAAAAGAGAATCGAAACGAAACGGTTTTAACTTGGCTAGGAGGCAGAGTGACGCAAAATAATCTGATAATTTGAATTGGCTTCCATTTAGCTAGAAATTAAAAAAAAAAAAAAAATTTTCATGAAAAATTTACTTGAAAGTGTGTAATTGGAAAAAAAATATAGCGCGCAAATGGCCACCTCCCGAGTTGAAGCACAATGCTCGCTTTACGGCAGTTTTTAAAATTGTTGATCGATATTAACTTTCAAGACTTACAAGGTTCGTGGTTTGTTGTGGTAAACGGGAGGTTCTCAAAACCCCAAAGGAAGAAATGTAACGCCGATAAACCCACGGGTAGTGTGAAAGTGAAACCTGGGGCCCTGGGACGAAGAAAAGAAAGAACAGGAGTGGATTTTTAATCAGTAAAAGTCTGACACTATCTCGCGCTCCACCCAAGAGCGGGATTTGTCATTAGATGATTTTCCCACCTAAAAACAACGCCGATAGATCTGGCGATCTGGACGGCCAATTCAAATCTTAAAACAACAGATTGAAATTTTTAATTAATTCCGCGTTTTTGAGGTGTGTATCGCTCTGTGGCTTGTGGACAATAATTCTCTATATTTCTACAATTTAAATGTTAAAGCACAGTGAAATTTGGCGCCATCTGCAAAAATTAAGGCACTTTCACATTATGTTGTTACTTTTGCGTCACCCTTTATATCATTTTCAGAAAGTGTAGGAAAATAAATAAAATTTAAGTTAATACACATAAAACATTTATAAGATATATTAATCAACTCATCCGAAGCTATTGCGAAAATATAATATTTCTCAATGAACTGAACCTATATGTTTTTTTTTAAGCTTCACTCGCGTGAAAGTAGGTTTATCCATACAAACTGTACCTCCATATCATAAAGATGGTGGTGAATTTTGGAAAATCCTCTCTTAGTGCTCACCTATATCATAAAAGTGTGAAATTTTGCACAAGGTTATTGTGCAAAATTTCACACTTTTAGCATCAGTAGTTTCGGCTGTACGTTGATATGTCAGTCAGTCAGTCAAAGAAAAATCCTGACTTGAACCGGAGAGAAAAAATAATACAGTAAAACGTTTTTCATAAATCTTCTGCCATACTGCAGTACAGATAAACAAATCGTCCCGAGGACAAAAGGTACGTACCTACATCACAGCTATGAATATAATTATAAGATCACGGGCACTCACCCAATATACGAGTAGGTAGGTACATTATCCGCTTTTGCTTTCTGATCTGCCCCCCAAGCCAAGTTACGACCGTCGAAACGAAACGGTCGTAACTTGGCTAGGGGGCAGATATCTACTAGACTATATTATTCATTCCAATGAGATAAACAATAAGACAGTTAATTTTCACAGAATACCTACGTGTAAATGGCCAAAAAGAAAGTTCAAACTCAAGAGGTTCGTCAATTTTCCATACGTAGGTAATTTAAAAAGGCATAATGCCATGTTATTTTGCCTCTGTTCTACTGGATGTCTAAGAAAATCTAACTTTTGTAAATGCATAAACATTATCGAATACATAATATGTCATGTATAGTATAGACGCGTTCAATTCCATAATCAAAAACTGAAAACATGGAAAAAGTTTTTTTTTTAATAACATTATTGTATAATTTAGTATTTAATGAGCAGTGGTGGCCGAGTGGTAACGGCCCCGACTTACAAGTTGTAGGTCGCGGGTTCAAACCCAGCCAGGCGCATTACTTTGTGTAATTTATTTCATCACCACTGCTCTCAAAACGGTGAAGGAAAACATCGTGAGGAAACCGGCATGTCCTAGAACCAAAAATTCGAAGACATGTGACATCCACCAACCCGCAATGGGCCCGCGTGGTGGATTACGGCCCATTCCCTCTCCTAGAGAGGAGGCCTGAGTCCCAACAGTGGGAACATTATAGGGCCGACTATGCTATGCTATGCTATGCTTAGTATTTAACATTTAAGAAATCGCACCTCAGAAGTTGAGTAGTAATGTTGTTGATTTCTTGTGTAATGCTTCCTCTAAACAGAATAAAATAAATATTTAAGAGGGCTCCCATACACCTAACGTGACTTTTTTGCCGTGCTTTGCTACGGACGGTCGAGTCCGACTCGCACTTGGCCGGTTTTTTTTTTATTTCCACTAGATATTGCATAGGTACCTGAAAAATAATTATCTAGGTATGAAAAGACAGTAGCATATCCTACCCGGAGAACTAGATAGGTAGGTACTCGTGGAAACTTATTTTATCTAGTTACTTCATATTAATACTGATGAAATACGCAAATTAAACGAACGAACCATCAAGTCCGGGAAACTACGGTTAGGATAATAATTTTATGTTTTTTTCTTTTTAAAGTGTGTTTTTTCTGATGAATCCAGTGTCAATGGATGTAGTCGAGGAGGCGGAGGAGGAACAGACATTACCGACGATAGAGACCATCTTTGAGGAGCCACCTAAACCTGAGCCATGGCTCGAAATGGCATCATCGCAAGAGAGGCTATCGTTTGATGAATACCTCGCGCGCCCTGGTCCCTCTTGGGCCGACCTGAGCGACCTAGACTACATGAACTGGAATCGCTCACATTACGGTTAGTAAAACAAATTGTACACTAGCTTCTGCATGATTTTACTACTCCCCATTATAAGCCGATAACTATTGCCGAGCAAGCAATATTTTATTTGTACGGTTGCACAACGTATGTCGCCTATTCCGCGATTGTTAATCGCACTCAACGCTCTCCTTGAATCCAGTCCTAGACTAGATGTATTCGCTGATGAATGGAACAAGATACTAACTGTTGTCTGGTGATTTGCGAGAAGACTGAGTGAGTGGTTGATTTTCTTTAATGTGTTTTATATAACTTGTACCTCATGTAATAAATAAGTTACATGCAATAATACCTTATTGTGATTCACAAGTTATATCTGTTACATTAAAGTTCAAATCCATTCCGCCGTTTTAGCGTAAAGGTGAAAGCGTAAACATAAACGCACTACTGAATACAAACTTTCGCCTTTTTGTTATAAAGTGTGATGATGTAAATCGGACTGCTTTTTAAATTAACTTTTACTCATTATTAATTGATCCACATTATTATAATTTCTTACGAAATGAATTTTGATTTGTGGCTTTGGGACCTTTCATTTATTACGTAAGACAATTTAGGAGGGTAAGGCGGTCGACCATGTCTCATATTTTCTTACATGGGGGTGGAGGGAGGCTTGGTAGCTTACGTAAGATCACAAAAATACGTGAAGTTAAGATTTGAAAAAAGCGCGTAAAAAGGTGAGCGCATACTTATCCGACCCGAACGCGTCAAACGAATCGAAAGAAAAGAATTTTAGAATTCTTTATAGAATTTATATTAAATTCCGCACACCTAACCGCGGCGAATCGTCCGAATCTGGAAGGACTCTAGAATAAAAAAATCTTAAATACTTTTCTTTTGATTCGTTCGATGCGTTCTGCTCAGATAATTGTGCGTTCACCTTAAGTAACCTATGTCCATGGCAACGTCCGCTTGCGAACTAAACGTTACTTTAGTCTAGTGTGTCATTTACGTAAACAAGCGTAAATGACACACTTGTAAACGTTCCTTAAAATGATTACTTTTATTTATTAAAGTATTCACCAAAAATAGAAAAGACAGTAATTAATAGACTATAGTACAAAGGTACTATTTATTTCCAAAGAAATTTCTTCCAGCAGGCCTTCGAAAGTTTCCTGTTTTAAAAACAAACATTAAAATCAACCGACTAGATTATTACATGAGTATCAAACAGGGGGTCGGCCGATTCTTATTTTTTTGTCGGTCAATTTTTAGGGGTCCCCACCCCTAAAAATTGACCGAAATACTAGTAAAAATCGTCTTACGTAATAAATGAATGTGCCCTTTTCTAGTGAATAGACGGGGCTAGATAGGGCCAATGCCTGCCAGGGCTGCAGATTATTTAAAGGAGTTACCGTAGCCCTCCGAAAAAGGGCAATACTCCCTCCACATTGCTGACTTCCAGAAATGTGCATTTAAGACTAATGGCAATGTTAACCTATAAGCAAAAAATGTGCCAGGTTACAATGTACCTACAGTACTGCACAGTCTAACTAAACGTTTTAAGTAACCAAACAGAAATTGTTTATAAAATTTAACGTCGACCTTTCTAGCGTGGACGGAACGATGTCACACTGGATATGCATATGTATATGTGTGATTCTGTGTGATTTCTAGTCTAGTTTTGTATCCGCCGTCAGTCCTAGAAACTTAGTAGTAGCAACATTCTCAATAGTTTTGCCGTTATATGTCAATTCAATATTATTTTCCACCGAAGTTGAGCGTTGTCTGAAATGCATAATCTAAATTAATCTTTAAATTGTTCATGCTTAGCCATTGTGTTATTAATTTTAATGAGTTATTAATGTCAAATTTGTATTGAGAGACGTCATTATTCTTACAAGAAATAGTCACTGTACTGTCATCTGCGAAAAGTGTCATAGGATGTCGTATAGCCCTTGGCAGATCGTTTATATATAGGTACTGTAAAGAAAGGGGCTCCTAATACACTTCCTTGAGGAACTCCGTATAACACAATACGTTCCTTAGATAGGTAGATTTCTTCCCGTTTCGTGTTAGTATTTACTCTAGTTATCTCCGTCATTTGTTTTCTGTTACTCAAATATGATTTTATAAAATTTTGTATATTGCCCGTAATACAATACGCGTCAAGTTTTCTTATTAAGATATCGTGTCTAACATAGTCAAATGCCTGCGTTATGTCACAGAAAATATATATATTGTATCTATATTGTTCATAACAATATGCAAAAAGTCATAAATTGCCATGTTTGTAGATTTATTTGGGGGGAATCCTTTTTGCTCGCTACACAATATATTATTTCTCTCGAAAAACTTGTACATTTCAGAATGAATGAATTTCTCAAATACCTTAGATATCATAGGGATAAGCGAAATAGGTATAGTTTTCCATACATTCTCTGTCGGCTTTTTTGAACATCGGCTTTACTACAGACAATTTTAGTGTATTAGGATATACACCTTCGGCAATGCACAGATCTATAATAAAACTCAAGTGACTGCAAATTTCGAGAGCTACAGCTTTTAGTACCTTGTGGATATACCGTCATATTCAAGACTGTTCGTATTCTTTAGAGTGAGAATGATTTTATGAATGTCTTGAGATATGCAAGGAGCCATAAACATTGAGTCATTTTTATTCGGAAAAGGCAGTTTAATGTTATTGTCAAAATTACCTATCGGTTGTATTTTGTCGATAAAATAATTATTGAACTCGTTAGCTATCTGCTTAGGATTCAAGGTACTAGAATTATTTGTTTTTATTTTCTTGATAGAGTTTTAGGAATGTTAAATTTTGCTTGATTTATGATTTTATTAACTGGACATTGAAATAATTGGCTGTATGATCAGAGAGCACTAATTCCAATATTTCTGTCATGCAATGTTTGTTAAAATTATCAATGCATGTCTGGCTCACAATTCTAGGAAGTAACTTAGACGCCTGAGTGTATTTTGTTTATATATACATGTACATAGTTTTTTTTTCGGTGGGAAAACATCTTATGACAACCCCGCTCTTGGGCGGAGCGGGAGATAGTGGCAGACTTTTACTGACTAAAAACCCACTCCTGTTCCTTCGTTGTATTTCGTACCAAGGCCGAGTCTTCCTTTCAGAATCAGACCCTTGGCCCCAGTAGGCTTCGACCCTGCTGGGCCCCTACAATTGCTGGCATCTCCTTTTGGCGCGCGTGGAACAATACGCGCCGTCGATGACTTGGGCTCGGTCCGGACGGTTAACAGACGGTCGGACGGCGAGCTACCCATTGCTCGCCGTCCGCAAGCCCGCGCCTACGGTGGCCGGAAATTGGGATCGGAATCCCGGCGGCGGTTGAGGCGTGAGGACAGTTGCCTCACGCGATCGGCCGCCTCCTTTGCTAGCATTACTGCTTCGCAGAAGGAGGCGACCGCCTGCCACTCCAAACATGTACATAGTTTGGATTAGTAATACTTAATTTATATATATTTAAGTTTCTTAAATGCATATTGTTATATTCTTTATTGTACATAAAATAACAAATTATTGAAAAATTGGACAGCTGATGTACAAAGGCGAGCTTAACCCACAATTGGGATACATATTATTGTTAATCAATTTTAATAAAAATACCAAGTGGACTGTATATTTAAATAAATCGTGGTACCCATTTGTTCAGCGATCCCCGGTCGACACAACCTCGGCGGAGAAGTGTCCATTGCCAGCGAGCTAGCAACACGCCACCGCTCTTATTTTGCAAGCAGTAAGTACCTATTACCTTCTAGTGATCAAGTGTTAACAGTTGCCCGATGCGCGGGTTCAGTATACGTTACTTTTTGGGCGGCCTATATTTATATGTAACAAATTACATCAATTACAGAAGTTCTGATCTCGGTTTTCTTGGCCGGCATCGATTGATGTTCTCTTAAAGCAGAGTTCTGTTGGTTTTACCAGCATCATAAATAAACACAGAGCACCTGCCTGGTTCAAAATGTACAACAAAAATGTACTTTTGGCACGTTTGACAGGTGTCCAACGTACCGAGAAAACAGCGCCGCGGACGTCTGTTATCACTAGACCCTTAGAAAGTTTCAAAATGGCGTCGTTTGTGTTTTTTTAAAATTCAAATTAAGATTCATTACTTTTTAGTCGTGTACCAACAGACGTTAATTTGGAAGCGATACGGTAATCACACAAATAAACAATATGAGTTTCAATTTTCAAAGACTTGCCAGAACCTTATACGGCTTTTATTATGCACTTGCTATGGTATCTCTTCACCACCCTTGATTGACTAGTCGAGAATGGTGTTAACACCTTGTAAGACATATGTGTTTTGTTTCGCTTTGGTGACAATACTGTTTTTACTCGCAAATTGATTCCTACTTAGTGAATATTGTGATGTAAAATGTGTGTAGTTTTGTATCTTAAATGTCTGCGCCTGTCTCGCCTCCATTTTACCGAGATCGCGATTGTTTCAATGAGGAATCTTGCAGAAATAGGTATACTTAGTTTATTTTATAGAAATTAGCATGTAATCCAAATAAATTACGAGTCAAAAGCGTAAAATAAATACTTACTCCGCTGATGTATTTATCTTTTATACGTGTAACTGTATTTTTATGGATGTAACGTCAAGAATCTGAAAAATAGTACGTGATACGGACTTTGTAAATCCGGAATCATATTTGGCATGCATAATATAAATATAAAAATTACAAAGGCCACTCTGTTGCGTTTTGGCGGTAGTGTTACCTTCAAAATCATGTATATTTTTTTTTGCTATACGGTTTTAATAGTTGGTCCAACAAAAAGGAACGTAACGTCTAGGCATTTTTTTTTAATAGGTACTTAATCAGTAATGTCACACAAGCTTGACGTTATACCTAAGCTATAATAGATGGCGTGCGTGTAAAAATGAAGGCATGACGATGTGGCATTTGCATATACCTGTATGCACCCCCTCGTGCATATACATACATGCTGATGCCATATCGTCACTAAATATCATTATAAAATCTGCTCATTGAATACCCAACCAGATTTTATCTTAATTGAAAATGTTCTAAAGTGAGTTCTCCAGGCGAGAGTTTAAATTCTGCAGTCTTCAGAAAATATCTAAGTTATCTGACTGAAAAATAACTTTGTCGATTTATATTTGAAGTGCGAGCGAAGCGTGCTCAAAAATTTTAGCGCCCCGCAACGAATAAGGCACCATTTTTTTTTTTCTTGCTGTCAATTTACCGGGCAAGTCATAGTTATAGTCATTTATTCATTAACAATAAATTGCATCTGAAATTACAAATACGTTAAATATTACAACAATACAAAAACATAAAATTAATATAACATTATATTATATTGTAGATAGAAGCTAGAAGAGCCGGGATGGTTTTTTGTCCCGGGCCTTAGCCCTCTTGGCCTAAGTATTAATTCCAATCGGCAGTTTGGACACTCCTTTTTTTACAAGCTACCCCCGGTTAAAACATTTGAAGAATTTGATTTTTTTTTTCTGCATTTGAAGTTGAGCATTTTCCAAACTCTACATTAGCCTAAAAACCTGTAAAATTTGGCATTTAACTACGATTTGAGATGTATTTAACCCAAAATATTCAATTCAGGGTACCTTTAGTATTTACATATCTATTTTTTACCACAGGGCACGAGTATCAACGGTCATATCGACAGACTCCATATGACATAGTAAGTAAAAAAAAAATTTACAAAAATAAAAAAATAGAACCGACTTTAAAGAAAAAAAAAATCTGAAAAGTGAAAACAAAATAACTTTAATTTCAGAAGTCGGTGTTTCTACTTTCTATAATAGTTTTGTCTCTTCGTTATTTAACACCGACTTTCAAAATTTAAGTTATTTTGCACTTTTCGGTGTTTTTTACATTGAAGAGGGTTGTATTTATTTGTACGCTTTTTTAAATTTATTACAGATTTCCGGTACCTACTTCAGGCTTCACCATCAGATCAGTTCGATATATTCCCCCTATTCTTTCAGTCAGTAATCTACTACACGTGTATATAAAGCAATTTTACTTGTTACGACAGTTCTGCTGAGGAGTTCTGTTCCATGTCTTCGAAGTTCATGCTCAAATCATAACAATATTTCTATGGGACCAACTTGGAAGCATAAGATTTCAATCACAAAAAAAAAATTCAAAATAGATCCTCAATTGACCGAGAAATCGGTGAACATACATAAAAAAATCGGTTAAAAATAGAAAATTATATTATTGTGACTAATTAGATTAGCTGTTGTTATCTAAATTAAGACTTCTGAAAGTAAAGATGAAGTGTAAAACACAAAACTATGAATCGATTTCGAAGATTTTTGTAGATTTTCATGGCAGCCGTCGTGTATCAGGGTTTATAGATCCTTGAGTTTTAAGAAACTCAAGGGCCTATAAACCCTAGAAAAACCCTGGAAAGCCAAGGGCATTCTTATCTAAACAGAGTGATATTCTATCAACAATAATTATCGCCAAAGTCCAAGATGTTCGGGTTGACCGCGCGTCACTTTGGTAGCGCTCGGCAATACATACATTTAAAAATATATACATTTTGGACTTTTTGACAATTGTTGTGATATTATATAGGGAGGTACCTCAATCGTTGTAGAAATAAAAACCGGCCAAGAGCGTGTCGGGCCACGCTCAGTGTAGGGTTTCAAAAACTGACTTCAAAAAAAGGAGGTATTCGGTTGTATTTTTATTTTGTATTTTTTTTTTCTGTGTTTTACCTCAGAACTCTAGTTTATGGACCGATTATAAAAAAAAATCTCTTATAGGATATGCTTTTTTTCTCCTCTTATAGTATATGCTTCCCGATTAGTCCTATCTATCCATGAGGAAACGAGGGAACTCTTCAAATATTGTAGGCTACCATATAGTAATTTTGGTATTTTCATCGAGAACTTAAGAATTTACGGTCAAAAAGTAACATGTGATGAAGTCGAACTGATGAAGAAGACCAGAAATGGCCAACGGAACTTCATACTCACATAGATATGATAGATATCACAATGAAGATAGTTAAGCGACTATGACAATACAAATAAATTAATGGTTCTGAATAGTTATGTTGAAAATGGTATCATCGAAGTGACCCTATGATGATGATGGAGCCGGAAGGTAGGCACCGGAACTCTGTAATTAATCAATGTATCCTAGCCGTGTTTGGGCTAATTAGTATTGCCATAAGATGCACTTTGGCTATAAAGTACTTACTATCAAACTGACCTGATGACGGAGCGGAAAGGTGGAAGGTAGACACAGGAACTTCATAATAAAACAAAGTGACCTAGCAGTATAATTGGGAAATAGGCACTCTGGTTATAAGTGTATCGCAAATAAAAAGTGTGAAATAAAAAACTTTACAAAAAAAAAATAACCGATTTCACTTCCGAAATTAAAGTTATTTTGATCCTTTTAGTGTTTTTTTTAGTGAAGTCGGTTATTTTCTTTTTTGTAAAAAGTGTTTTATTATTAATATGAAACATGAACTCATCAGACAAAACGCGAGCACACCAGAGGGACAACGCTGCGCACGAGCCGGTTGCTTCGCTACCAGGCACGAGGCAACGACTACCAGCCCCAGTTCTCTTTCCTGGCCAACCCTGCTCTTTACCCCACCCAACAATACCCTGCACCAGAAACAAGTCAATCCACCTCCCAAAGCCCACCTATGATGCAGTTTCCCAGCAGAAGCCCCAGCTCGATATCTTCAGATTTATTTGACATACCAGACATCAGTCCTGAACCGACGCCGCAGCCACTGGACCTTTCGATGCTTACAAGGCAGCTTCCTATATTAATGCCTATGTCTCAGACGATGAGTACTCTCCCGGCAGAGGTTCATTCGACTGTCCGCTCCACACCACGCACTAACACCGTCACCTCAACCGTACACTTCTCCTCCACGCTTTTTTCAAATTTCACATCTGTGGAAGCACAGCAGTCAAACTTACTAAACAGGCCAACGAGTCGCCGGGCACGGACCCCTACGGACCAATTGCCTGAACACCTACAGTTTCAAATGTGGCCCGTAGATTATTTGGAATATACGGACCACATGGAGGAATTGGACACGTCTGATTGTGACGACTGGCTGGAATCAATTAAATGTGATAGTATAATATCAGCTGAGGCCGCGCCCCAGCCCTCCGTCCCGCCCACCAATCCACCACCTGTCATTATCGAGCATGTGTCCTCGACCTCACCTGCGACAATAGCATCTCCTCCACGATCCACATCGTCCTAGGTAAGAAGTAACCATATTTTTTTAAACTCTTTGCTGCCTTTGATTTATACGTTATAATAATAATGATTTGATCTGTAGTATATATTTGTTTATCCAGCGGCATTTGCTGCCGGTAATCTTGTAATCTTGTCCAGTAAATCTTGGTAGAATGAGTGATGAACACGGTGAGCGATTTCACCAAGATTTAAAGTCATTAGAAAAAAAATATTAAGTTCTTTGGGACCAAAATATGCTAGGTGGCTAATTGTTGGTCTGTTGTGAGAGATACAGATGAAAATATTTATGAAAAAAGCAAAAATTACCCATATTTAACTGTCTGTTGTTTATTTAGATGTAGTTTTTTATAAAAATCTTCTTAATCAATATTTCAAAAAACCAACGTGCTGGATTTTTTAACAAAATTTTTTCCGTGATGCAGATACCCAAAGTAACGTAACCGTATACTGTATTCCATTTCATGAACAAAATTCATGAAAACTAGTGAAATAAACACCATTACCAAGAGGTATCGTGTTAATCAGTTACCGGGTTGTGGAGTTTAGCAGTCACTTCATGTTAAATACGGTATCCAACCGCATCCGGTTTGACTGAATGTCGACCGAATGATTTCATTTAAACTAATAAGTTATTTGACTGCTTACAATTTTCAGTCTTCTTATTACATGTTTAAAACGAGCTGACCCGGCAAACTTTGTTCAGCCATATCAAAGAATAAAATAGCCTGCGACCTATTCGCTGAATTGCAAAATATATCGGTCGAGCCGTTTCAGAGGATTTCGATAATAATATAAACACTGTGACACGAGATTTTTATTTATTAGACGACGATTTTTTTCCTAGTACTTATATTTTAAGTTTGCCCTCAAAATCAACCTTCAAAACATTTAATTACAATATTAGTGTCTTTTAAAGCTATATTTTATGTTCATTAGCTATGAAAAAAGCATCTAAGATGGTTCGCACGAGACGATAAACTGTATTGAGACTAACTTATACTCCATTCACGATAGTATTAGACAAAAGAGGTTCATAGAAGCAGGTGTGCACAACATTTATTTTTCGAGATAAATTCAAACAATTTTAATAATTTCCATGGAAGATGGGTAGGCCTTTAGGGACGCTACCTTTGTCGACACTCTTGCGCCATCCCATCTTCCTAGCTCGTCACGCTGTGCTGGTGCTGCCGCTGCGGCTGCGGAGTACCTCAAGCGGCGAAAATATAACAACCTCGTCGGTAGTTATATTTTTGAGCCGTTTGGAGTTGAGACTCTTGGGCCGTGGGGTCCGAGTGCTCATGCACTTTTTAAAGAATTATCCAAAGGCTAGTTGACATTGCGTGACCAAAGGGCTGGCTTTTACCTCGATCAGAGATTAAGCATTGCCATACAACGTGGCAATGCCGCCAGTCTTTTGGGCACACTTCCAGTCAACAGCGACGCAAAGGAATTTTTTGACGCCTTATTTTAGGTAGGAGTTATTGTGTATTATGTCATTTTAATTAGTTAAGTGTTTTTATTTTTCTTGTTATATCGTATGGTCAAAATAAAAACCAAAAATAAATAAATATATATTTTTTTTAATAAATAATGATTTCAATATAAAATTTTATCATTACCTACTTAAATACATTTCATTATTGTAAGGTTAGTAGGTAGTAAACACTTAGATAGGTAAATGAAATGGTTTTTTTTTAAATTTTAAAGTGGTGTATCAACAAGTTTCCTCTTTAGAAGACATGAATTTTAACTACTCAATACAAGGCCACAAGATAATTATTACAAATAGAAATGACATACTCGTTTAAATATTTTTTTTTTAGGTGGTAAAATCATCTAATGACAAATCCCGCTCTTGGATGGAGCGAGAGATAGTGTCAGACTTTTACTGACTAAAAACCCACTCCTGTTCCCTCTTTGCCTTCATCTCGTATATTAATAGTATATTGAAAAACGTTCCAGGTAGCGAAAATCCCTGTTTCGTTTAAGTTTTTAACATGGACCCTAGTACTATATGTAAGAACTAAATAATTTAAATTCAGAAGATGGATAGTTCAAATGAATGAATTTACTTAAGTATAACAGTTGGTATATAATATAAGTTGATTATTATAAATCTGCATCAATCTTAACTGTAATAAAGCACACACATATACATACATATAATGTAGTGTTGCAACAGAATTCTGCTTCCGCCTCCGCTTCTGCAGAAGTTCCGCAAGCTTTTTCACTTTCGATTCCATTTCTGGTCCTGCAAACTTTATTACAGAACTCTTAAAAGAAGAATACAATGAGGAGCACGGGGGTGGGGGGGCCGTAGACGACTGGACACGACAGAATAGGCGTAAGGGGGGGGCGGCGGTACACAAACGTGAGGCGGCGACTTACTTTGTTTATAATAATATATAATTATTTTTTGGTTCATTCTGCGCACAGAGCACATTTTTACATAGGATTCTGAGCACCACCGCGCCTCGTGACGTATAGCGTAAGGGTGTAAATCTTCTCTTGCATTTTTCTTTTGTTTTGTACTTCTGTTTCGAATAGTTCGCCAGTATTTATTAGCTCCTTCCAGAAGTGTAGCCAGTGAACAATTATTTAGCGGAGCTGGTTTCGTATATGAAGAAAACCAAAACAGACTCAAAGGTTAAAGCTGCCAAATTACTAAAATGGCGTTTTTTCTTCATATATTAACACTTACGCTTCCGGTTCCTCTTCCACTAAGATTTACTTTTGACATCTGTTTCCGTTTCTGCTTCCATTAAGACACTTCACTGGCATCACTAGTACTACTAGTTAAAAAAGGTTGTTTTAGGGTACACTTTGTAATTAAAGTACAATATATTACTTTAATTACAAAGTGAACCTTAAAACAACCATTTTTAACTTCTGTCTAATGCTATCGTGAATGGAGTATAGAGAACTTGGTCATTAGTAAACTGCTGTCCCCATATATCGATGTAGGTCATGTGTGATCATGACCTGACTTTGAAACTGACGCTTACCAACTGCCAATTAGACTATTAATAAATTTAGACTGGCCTGTTGGTCTAGTGGTTAGTGGCCCTGACTGCTATACCGGAGGTCGTGGGTTCGATTCCCACTCAGGACAAATGTTTGTGTGATGAGCATAATCATTTGTTCTGTGTCTGGGTGTAATTTATCTATATATGTATGTATTTAGAAATATATAAGTATGTTAATCAGTTGTTTAGTACCCATAACACAAGCTCTGCTTAGCTTGGGACTAGGCAGCATTGTGTGATAGTTGTGGAATATTATTATTATTATTCCTTTTATTACATTTATATACATATTGATTACATTTTTAAATATTTCAAAAAAAAAAAAAAACATTTAAAAATATAAAAAATAGTAGCCCACCGGCATCGGAAACAGGGTCCATGCTACCGGTGGTCAGGGCTCCTGAGAGAGGAATCTCCTAACAATGCGCGCCGTGTCCAGGAGAACTGCTTTCTGAATCAGGCCCTTGATCCAGCTGCCTAACGAGAGCCTCCTCAGATGTTGTTCGAGGCTCTTAGCTATTAAGCCATTGGCCGTTACGACTATCGGCACAATGATTGCTCTATCCACTTCCCTTCCACTTATTATTATTATTATTATTATTAATAATAATGGCTAAAAAGGTGATTGTCGCTGCTAACTGCCTTAATTATCCAACAGATACCCGCCCTCCATTTTTAATTTTTCAAATACCTATAACCCAGCTGGTTGTAAAAATCTCACATTATGTCAGGCTCTCTTTTTATAATAGTAGTTTAAAATATATTTATATTATAAAGTAGCATACTGCAATGTTATGTACGTGGGCGAAACTGCGGGCAAAAGCTAGTATAAAATATATTTTAATATATTAGATAAATAATATTTATGTAGTTTTAGATTTTACACTGGATCCTACAGTCGAAAGTGATCTCTTTCTGTCATTCAAAGGTTTAATTGCTGGGAGAGAACTCATTATTGAGCTCGACTTCGTACTTGAAAAGTTAAGAATTAATGTAAGTAGTTAAGGCTAAACAAATATAAAATTCTGATTTCGTCGAGTATGTTTTAATTTTAACTCATCGAGAATTTACTTTTAGATTTTGCTATTTGATAAATTGCATAAACTACCTAATGTAATAATATTAATATTTGTAAACTATCGCGGTATTGTAATTATAAATGGTGTAGAACTTTAACAATTCATTTAGCTTTTAAAAATATATATTATATTAGAGTCTTCCAGCAGTTTCACCCGCGCAGTTTCGGCTGTGCGTTGATATGGCAGTCAATCAGTTTCCCCTTTTATATACATTAAATTGACGAAAAAATAGTAAACTGTATTATATTTGACAAGGAACATACTTGCAGATGGTTTGATTGAAGGCTGCAGCTTTAACTTCAACTCTATTATTTTGTTCCTAGGTCTCACTGTTTCAAAGACGAGGCGCTTGGTGACGGCTGCCTGGAGAGGTTCAGGCAGTTTTACTGTTCTGCTGGACGGACTTCCGAAAACTACCCAGTTTACCCCGCAATCAGAAGTGTACTTCTCCAAGGCTGATAACTGCAATACCACGTCACTGCCGCGCTCCAAAGCTATTAACGACGGACACGCGTCTCTGCCCCTGTTCATCTCACCCATTCTTCATTTCAGATTTGTGTTACGTCGGCCTCTTTACCTACCTATCCACGTCTCCACGCTTTTCAATCAACCAATGTGAGTACACAATAAGGTGCCAGTTACTTATGGTTCATTCACTTATTACGTAAGACGATTTTTACTAGTTTTTGACCCCCTCTCCCCGTTAAATAAGAAAAAATAAAAATAGGTCGACCCCTCCTCCCCTGTTTAATATTTATTACGTAAGAATGTAAAGGAAAAAAATAATTATATAAGTATGTTTGGTTGGTTTTGATGTTTATTTTTAAAATTAACAATTTTTAGAAACATTTACAAGTTTGTCGTTTACGCAAACAAGTAGTAGTTCAAAAGCCCCGAGGCGCAGTGTGAAGTTGCCATGGAAACAGTTTATGTACTATCCGAGCGCACATCGGCCCTCGCGCGGTTTCCCGCGCATTTTCAATCACTCCATCTCACCCCCATGTAAGAAAAAATAAGACATGGTTGAGCGCCCCCCCCCCCCCCCCCCTAAATCGTCTTACGCAATAGATTGATTGCCCCCTACCCTTGAAATATAAAAACTACTTAATAAATTATCTTGTTCTTAGATGTCACATTTTCAATACCTGATGAAGTGCCACGACGTAGTGGGTCATAATCACCCAAGTTTGTTTGCTCTGCAAGTGAAAAGGACCTGACATCGATTTCAAACAACGCCTACATCTTATAATGTAATTATTTGCTTTTTGAATTGATCATTTATCATTTTAACTAACTTTGGTTTATTTGATCTCATTTCGAATCTCTCGTACCAGAACACCTCCTGTGACAGCTTTGGCTGGCATATGACAGCAACGGATCACACTGGTGGACTGCAAACTTCGGTTGAAACCCTCCCAAGAAGATACAGTAACAGTAGCCCTCCGTGCCTCCTACTCACTCACGTCACTTCATCACTTGTCGCTTCATAGCCCCAGGTAAGAATAAATTCGTCGTATTCAGGAACGAGTTAGCAAGTCATGTTTACTACTTATGAAAAATATAAAAGTTCCAATTTATTATCCGATAAGGGTAGTTTTTCGAAATTTGATTCTTTGACTGACCCATACGGCCAAAAAAAAACACATGTTTATATAAAAATAGGTATAACAAATAACATATATTTGAATAAGGCACTCGTTTTTATTAAGTAGTTTTTAAGATATTGACGTTCGAATATTTTGTGCCTATATGCATCATAATTTGTTACAGATGAATCAGAAACAGAAATGAAAACAACTTTGAGAAGATGGACTCTATAACAACAATAATGTGTTTTAGTGAAAAAAAATATCAGTGATCGTATCATGGAAAAAGACTGGTGCGTTCAACAATAATACTTCTAAAATTATGAACTATTAAACTAATAAATATTTTTAAAATTCTAATATATAATTGTATATATAGAAAAGCAACGCAAGAATATTGTCATATAACAGAAATTTTAACTATTCCTAATACTTGTAATACAATAAAGTCTGATAGGTACTAAAAAGTTGTTATAATACTACATTATATCATTTTCTGTGTATTTTTTGTCGTGTTCAACTTAGACCATACTTGTTTGGATCTTTTTTTATGTTTTCCATCTTTCTACGTTCTGCGGGTCTATTTTTCTCCTTCTTTTGATCTTTATTATGTGGTATTACTGTTAACTGCAATATCAAAATAACAGTAATTAGATGGAGACTTTGATTTATGAACAAATAGGTTTCTATGATTGTTAATATAGAATATTAAAGTCAGAAGTGCCATTTAAATAATACAAGTTTCAATTTTATTACTTTATTGTTAGTAATTCTAAATAATAATTATAAATTGTTAACTAAAACTAAGACAAATCAAAAACGTCACATTTAGAACAAGTTTATACTCCTGTGATTTTATAATTATTCAAAAGGTTACAGCTAATTCAACTACTAGAACTACTGAGTTGTACACAGTCCTAAATTAGAGATAGAGAATTACGAAAAAATAGCGCTCCTTTCGTGCTGGAGAAGAAAAATCTAATTTATTTAATGATCCTCATGGGGATTTGATCATATGGGTCTGGCACAGATGAATCGGGATTTTGCCTAAAATCATGCATAACTCTACATATATACAGACTTCATTATTGCTATATTTCTACACGAATCTGTTACCCAAAAGCATCATACGAAACGCAGATTGATGTTTTACGAAACAACTGGAAACTGGAAAACTGGAAGCACAGATATAGGTCTATAGAGGGATCACTCTTACTACCTGATTTGAAAATTGGTACTACTTTACTATGTTTCATTAAATCAGGGAACATTCCGCTGTCTAAGCATTGATTAAATATGCCTGTTAGGACAGGGGCAATAGTATCAATAATATCTCCAAGAACCTTAACGGATATACCAAATATGTCTTCAGTGTTTTTTATATTAAGACTTTTGTATGTTTTTATAATTGTATCAACAGAGATACGCTTAAATTCAAAGGTTGGTATATCCTTAGTGAAATGTTCTTTTCAAAAAGATTCAGCTAACAAAGACGAAGAAGAGAGAGATTTCGTAACTTCTATTGGGATGTTGGTAAAAAAGTTTTCTAACGTCTCAGCCACTTTTGACCTAAGTATCTGAGATGATTTTATTATCAATTTTTAGCGACAATTCATTCCGATCTCGTTGGTTTGTCTTTCCAGTTTCCCTGTTTATCATCTTCCAGACAGCTTTTATTTTATTATTAGAATTTTAAATTAACTTACTTATTTTATAACGTTTTTATTTTTACTTTATTGACATTGTTCTCACATGATAGCGACAAGAAACATGTAACAGAGATATTTGTAATTGCAAAACATGATTGAAAAGAGTGTCCATGGAGTTTCTTGCACATTCTTCTCCATAGAGATCTACGCTTTGGAATGTGCAATTAGCATCATTTTTTCTGACTGACTGACTTCTTGACATTTCAAAAGTGCCTGTAAATGGTTTATTTGAAATAAATGCTTTGAATATGAATTTGAATTTATTGATTTAGATTTAGCTTGGGCGCAGACTCTTTTGAATATCCTTGAATACATTTTAACGTGGTTATGCAAGTTAAGATCAGATGACAAGGATTTTTCATGATATAGCTGATATAAAGTATCTCTGCTTTTTCTTATTCCAGCAGTAGCCCATTCATTAAATTTGGATTTATTATTGATTTTACCTTTTTTAACTGGACACGCCTTATTAAATTCTTGGCATACTGTAGAGAATAATGTATCATAGTTTACATTGGGGTCTTGCGAATCAAAATTGAGAGACTACTAAGAACATTATTATTAAAATAATTTAATTTATTTTTAGTAAGCGGTCTAAACTCTGCAGGTGAATCTAATTGTAATGTTTTGACTAACTCGAAAGATACGAGTTGACCAATGTTGTCAGACCTCGCGCCACTAATTATGGATGAGTTTTTTATAATACAATTAGTAAATATATTATCTCCTCGAATGCTTTCGCTATATCGAAATATGACGTTTAAAGTAAGATTGTTTCATTCTTATTTATAGTGTGAGTAAGAGATGGCGCTAGACAACCTGTATAGCTCTGTCTCTAACCCACACTGAAATAAGAATGAAACAATCTTACTTTGAACGTCATATTTCGATATAGCGAAAGCATTCGACAAGGTCTGGCACAATGGCTTATTATATAAGCTATATCAACTCGGTGTGCCAGATCGTCTCGTGCTCATCATGCGAGACTTTCTGTCGAATCGCACCTTCCGCTATCGAATCAAGGGAGCCCTCTCCTCCCCCCACCCCATTCGAGCTGGAGTCCCTCAAGGCTCCGTAGTATCCCCCTTAGCTTTCACGCTGTTCACCAGCGACATTCCCAAAAGTAAAAAGGCCCAGTTGGCTCTATTCGCCGACGACACGGCAATTTACTACACCGGTCGTGACCCCAGAGTTATCGCTCGCAATCTCCAAACCTCCGCAAACATTTTGGGCAAATGGTTCCGGAAATGGAGGATCGAGGTTAACCCTGATAAGAGTCAAGCTGTTCTCTACTTGAGACAGCGGAAGCCCGTGCCCCCTCCCCCTCCGATTACCATGTACGGCAAGCCGATCTCCTGGGAGAAGCAAGCCAAGTACCTCGGAGTGATCCTCGATCAGCACTTGTCCTTCGCCGAGCATACAAAGCAGGCTCGCTCGCGAGCCGCTTTCCCTCAAGGTAGGCTCTATTATCTCATGACTGCCCGCAGCAAACTGTCACTTAAGTGCAAGCTATACTGCAGTAATCCGCCTGATCATGACGTATGCCTGTGCCATCTTCGCACACGCCAAGCCCCGCTTCCTCCATAGGATGCCGACCCTCCAAGATAGGACCCTCCGAAAAATTCTCGGTGCCCCATATTACGTCCGAAATGAGAATCTACATTTAGATCTCAAAATCCCCACCATCCAGCAGTTCATGAAACGCCTTTGCAAGCGTTTCTTCGATACTGCTGTGAAACACCGCAACCCCCTTATATCGGCAGCCCGATACGAACCCTCCCGCATCTCCAAGATTCGCCGTCCTAGGCATACTCTCGTCACCCCCGATGACCCCACTACCCAGCTTCAAGAGAGCCGTAAGGAAACCAGTACAGTTCGCAGACAATACAGACTGCCGTCCTTCCGTCCTCGCCGCCGAGGTCCACCGACAATCCCGTCACCGTCCTCCCCGTCCCTTGTTCGAGCCAGCCCGCATCGCTGAGCCGTAGTTTTAAAATTCCCCGTTAATAATAATAATATTTTTGTTCGATCCAGCCCGTCCCTTGCTGCCCCCCCCCCCCCCCCCCAGCGACGCCCTAAGTCCGAGGTCCGTACCCCACAGGGGGTGCCCTTAGCGCGTAGTCGCTTAGTTTTTAAGTTTAGTTAAGTAAGCCCTAGCCGGAGGCTTTGATTCTTGAATCGAGGCCGCCACAGGCAAGTCCGGTTAAGCAGCCGACAACCTCCTAGGTTGACCTGCGAGAGGCCACACACAAAAAAAAAACTTTGGACACTCAGAAAGTTTTGAGAAACTAAAAAACTAACTTCTATGGATAAAATATTATCATTAAATCTTTTCCAAGAAGTCTCCACCAGCCTCTGTATCACCTTTGTATCATCACCATTTTTTCTTGTCTCTTAGTTTTATGTGTGTACATATATAGTTAAATAAATAAATAGATAAGTTTTAGTACATTATTTTTGTACGCCGACTGTGAACATTTCACAGTCAATGGCATATAGGACATAACACTAAGCTTGAGTATCTAGAGAACTAAGTACGAAATCTACAAAATAAAAGATCAGCTACTATTGGTTATATTACCACTGCCTGCTGTACTGTACTTTCACAAATATATTGTAAATAAAAAAAATTATGTACAATAGAGTATTTTATTTCTTAACACCCCTAAAACCTGAACATAATATTACTCACCCGAAGCTTCGGCGGCACTAGCCCGAAGAATCGCCAAACTAAAGTGGCAGTAGGCAGGGCATTGCTCGTAGAACGGATGGTCCATGGGGCCGAAAGGTTCTAGAGTGGTGACCGCGCACCGGAAAACGCAGCGTTGGAAGGCCTCCCACATGGTGGACCGACGACCTGGTGAGAGTCGCGGGAATGCGTTGTATGCGAGACGCACAGGATCGGTCGTTGTGGCGACGCATGGTGAGAGTGTAGAAGTGAGCTTGTAAACAAGCTAAATATAGCTTTAGTTACTGGGTAACGCGATACCCACATGGACCCAGTCCCAGTAACTGGGTTACAGGGATATAAAATACTGTTATTTATCTGGATCCGGTTAGAAGTCGACCCCAACATAGTTGGCAAAAAGCTAGGTAGACTTGTGTGAACTGTATAACCTCCATACCCCCGAACTCCAACTTCCATGAAATGAAACAATCCTCAGTATTAAAAGCGAACGACTGAATCAGTTAAAACATTCCGCAGCAATATTGCACAGTCAAAACTTTTCCGTCTGTTTTATAGTAAGGAATGATTTTAAACACTTTATCTCTTTTGATTCGTAGGTTAGGTACAGCGAGATTTATCGTGCCACTATTAGGAGTAGTGAATTGAATATCATCATCATCATCATCCAGCCCTTATTGAAATCTATATGGCGCAACATCTTTCAAGCCAGAACTTTTACACAATCCATAAAGCAGTGGATGATGCAGTTTAACACTAAAAGCGCGGGCGTCCCAAATTTGACAGATTCCTATGTTCTTCCTGCTCTAGTTTAATTATGCGTAGAATCGCAAAGTACACCAAAATATATATTAGTAACCAGTTTCATTTCTATCAGTTACCAGTTTTATTTTTATACCATCATTCGCGGGTTCAAACCCGGACAGGCGCATTACTTTGTGTAATTTATTTCATCACATCGTGAGGAAACCGGCCTGTCCTAATCCAAAAAATTCGAAGACATTTGTGACATTCACCAACCCGCACTGGGCCCGCGTGGTGGATTATTCCCTCTCTTAGAGAGGAGGCCTGAGTCCTAGCAGTGGGAATATTAAAAGGCTGATTATGCTACCATGTCCCCATATTACTGTAGCAAAAAAAAAAAATTAAATAATAAAAAGACCCGACTGCAGTCGGGTAACAAATAATAAATTCTAATACGGAACATATTGATTGCAACCCATTGGATGGGATGATGTTAGTCTGGATTATTTTAATGGGTCCCGACTGTTGCAGTCAATATGTTCCGTATTAGAATGTATTGTTTGTTTTATTTAAATTAGTTTTTACGCTATTGGACTGAACTTGCTTTTTCTTTTTAATTTTTGTCTAAAGTTATTTTTTACGCAGTCGGGTCTTTTTATTTTTTAAATTTATTTTTTTATTTTACACTTTTTAGTTATGATAATCTAATAACACTATTTATTCACTCTATTTTAGGCGTACATTTATCACTTTGAGGTTTGAGATTCTTTATCACTTTAAAGTTCACAAACCTATCGAGTCATCCGACTCGCTTATTTTGTATCTTAAATAAAATTTAAGTGTCTGTTC
Organism: Mythimna pallens; assembly: GCA_961205895.1. Classification (NCBI taxonomy): domain Eukaryota; kingdom Metazoa; phylum Arthropoda; class Insecta; order Lepidoptera; family Noctuidae; genus Mythimna; species Mythimna pallens. The sequence continues at coordinate 9,068,977 of OY540824.1, forward strand.
GTCAAAAAAACATTGGTTTACCAAATGTATATCAAAGTGTATTCGAAACTTATGACAAAAATGTGAATTTTAAAATTTTTGGTTATCTGTCGGTTTGTTCCAGCTAATATCTGTAATTATCTCGCGGGAATGGGATTTCAAATACTGGATAAATCTGCGAAAAGGTTAAACAAAATTTGACAGGACTTTCATTGGGATATAATATTAGCTATATTATGATACCTACCTTATGCTACTTTTTATATTCTCGCGGAAACGGGACTTAATTCCGGCGGTTTGGTCCCCCCACCCCACCCACATCACCACATCCTGATTCCCGGAAGAGAACATCATCTAAAGGGCTGAACCGATTTTGACGGGACTTTCACTTACGGAAAGCTTTTTTTATATAAGGGTAATCATCTAATGACTTTTTCCGCTCTAGGGCGAAAAGGGCGACCGTGTCAGACTTTTACTTAGTAAAACCACACGTAGGTTCCTTCAGTTACTCTTTGCGTTCTAGGACCATGGGTTAACTTTTCAGAAGTCCTCCCAAGGCCCTAATAGTAAGCATCGGCCCTGCTGGGCCACTACGGTTTTGTTGACTCTCTTTAAGAAACACGTAGTACAAGACGCGTTCGATCAAGAGGCGCCACGGCGTTAGCGGCGGCGTCATGGCGCCATTACTCAAAGAGGGGACTTTCCGCCATGAATATGGAGTGCTCAACTGATCGATAGTTGATGTTACAAGGAGTAACTTAGTTTAACCACCTCAACATGATAGATAGAATACCAAGAAAAGCTGCCCACAAACCATCCAAAAGCACTTATTCTGGATAAAATATTGCTATAACTTTTTAATTTATAGAAAACACATTTAGACAGCCAAGTTCTCGTAAATAAGTACGATGGTTCGAATCTATCAAAGGGACAACCACCTCTCTGATCAAGACCCAGTGGCCGACAGTCGCGGGCCGGGATCATAATATTGCCCTCGTAAACTCGTGAAAGAATTCCACTTCCATCAACAACCCCTTCCTATTCGCTATTTCTTTATAGGTAAAGGAAGAAAACAGAGTTTAACATTAAAATCACAGCGTGTTCATTTTAAATAAGTACAATTACCGTTGTATCTAAATAATATCCATGTTTTCTCATAGAGTTATGCAGAATGCGTTGCGACAATACCTTTCTGAATGACGCCTAAGCGCAAACTGACGCGTTCAAAGCCAAGTTTTGTCTCTTTCCTCAGACCCCACCAAAAGTAAGGGGTGTGAGTATTAAGGGTGGCTAGACGGAGTGAGTTTCATTCATTATTTTCAATGAATGAAAATGTCGGCAATGGTTTGGAGGAAGTATCTATATGTATAGCTACCTACTACGAATGTGAATGGCTCCAAAGAGGATCAATGATTGGTTTGTGCATACGATGGTGCCAATTTTACCTAAAAAGGGAGCCGGGTTTGAGGCTTCAGGTACTCACGTCATTCACCATCTAATAGTGACTATGATTCATCGATTCGGGTCGCGAACTGTCTATGTGACCCAAAGCGGGCTTTTAGCAATTAGGTACAATATTGAGCCGCTTAGAGTCGAAACGCTTGAATGTGCCGCGCCGTCCGTCTCTCTTTTCACAAAAATATTTTGTTTATTATGTACTTAGATATATTAAGTATAAAATAATTAGTTAGGTATGTAGGTTTTTATGATACTTACCCAGTTATTTATATTAAACTCAGTGCCGGTTTAAGCTAAAGCAAGGACTGTAGCAAAATCTACGAAAGGGCCAACTAAATATTTGTAAAATAAAAACGAATTTAAACTCTTTCAAATTATTTTTCTCACATGTTGCAGGGCTCCGATGTAGCGGTAGGTAGTCTTTATGAATAATACGGAATCGATTCGTTTTCATAATTATAGTTTATGTAGAGGTACCCTAACTTATTTTTGCAAGTGCAAGCGGGGCACCCAGGGCCCCGATGTGTGGGGCCCGTAGCATTTGCTGCTCTTGCTACGGGGTATAATCCGGCACTGATTAAACTAATCAATAAATACCAGAGTATGTACACTGATATGCTTACATACAGTTAAGCTAATAAAAACGATATTTTCAGGGAAAGGCGGCCTGTGTCACAGCATTGGATAAGTTGAAGGCTATATTTTTTATCGGTGGGAACGTTTTTCTGACTTATTTGACGTACTGTGTTCTTTCAGCTGCCCTTTGCATTCCAGGGCCGCGATACCTAACTCTTTCGAACAATCACACAGTTCAAAAGTCGTAGGCTGGCAAAATTAATATAAATGTATCGAAGATACGATGGAATAACGTTTGAACAGAAGATACCTAGGTAGTTTATCTAATAATTTGAGTGTTAGTTCTACGAGATATGTGGTATAATGTCATATTTCGTAGAACTTTCTTATTATTTCTAGTTGAGATCTCGGCCAAACAAAATTTTTAGATAACCTCGTTCGTTCAACGGTGAAATTAGGTAAAATTCACTCCTCCTCGGACAAATTCACAGCTTATTTCTGAGGTTTTAGCCGAGTTTCGGCCTAAACATTTGACCAAGTTAGATTGTTATTTCTTAGACTACTAAGAAATATACCCAAAATATTGCACGATGGGGTTCATAGGCTTTATTTAGCGCATAGTTTATTGTAATTTCAACACATGGGTGTAATTGAATGTTCATAACAATATAAATAAAAGAACAATATGATTCTGGACACAGGGTGATAATAATCAACCAAGTATAACTTTGCAATTACAATTTCCATGATGTCTTTTATATACTCTACGATGTCTACAATGAATTTTGCTTATATTTATGTTCTTATAAACGTCATGTACGAGTACCTACCGGTGTATCACTGAATAGTTTGACTAACTTAGATAATGTTTTGCAATCGCAGCCACAGAACCCTTCACTCCCGTCACAGGCTTAGTCGACGGAGCGCCTTGTATCGCACATCTGCATCGAAATACTCCAAGGTGCACAAGCTCCCATTATATCCCATTTCTAAACCTTTAATACTTTTTGTCACGGAGCGCAGTTTCGAAAACGTTGAAATTTCTCGAGCGAAATTTGTGCATCGTTTGGTCCAGTTCAGGTATTAAACGCCTTACTCTGAGTCTCATAGAGGATGAAATAGTTATTGTTAATCAATATTGCGACCTTCCGGCTTCGGTATTCAACTTTATCACATCTGCAGGAGACATTCAATGCAAACGCCACGTCTTTGGTGGAGTCCACCGCCAGCAAAGGGAACACCAGCCTCTCAGCGTGATGCTCCGGCAAGCTGAACTCTCATTGGCGTACTATATCCGTCCACATACGTACACAGGACATCACTCGTATGCAGAATAAAATGTGCGTGGTCACTGGATGGAACGCGACCGGATTGGCACCCAGCTACCATATAATTCTTTTACATTCTCACCGTCCACAACGATCAAAATCAACAACACAAATAATTTCCACATACTTATTTAAAGACATCAGACGAATGCCTTTAATCAATAAATTCTTACTGATTCATCCCTGCAAATCGCTAGTTTTTTTACTATCATATTATGTGGCTAACTTTTGGCTTTACATAGATAAGTAATTTTTTGCATTAATATTAATGTTAATTCCTTACAGCACCTAATCTATAAATTATTATAGGCGTGTGTAACTCTTTACTGAACCGACTCACTGTTTCGAAACATTTTAGTGTTCCGAAAAATTGAAACATCAGTGTAGGTAATGTAGGTATCTGTATAATTATTTCTTTGTGTCAGTCGAGCCGGTAACTAAGTTTAATAGTACCGTGAATACGTTGTTTCTTTATCCCGACTAACTAACAGTCCTGTGGCGACGAGGACTAAAATATATATTCAACGTGCGATGATTTATCATAGATTATACATTTATTTAGTGAGATAGATACGCCACTCTATGATTCGAAAATTGAATTTTTGCCCCCGGTCGCCAGGTAGCGTAACAGTAGATTCATACCGAAAAAATCCGATAGGTGACGTCTACCTGACATCTTGATATATTTTCTAATTATTATTTTAAAGATTATAGAAGTACTAGATTGATTGAAATAAATATTCTAAAATAAAAACTTTAATATTTTTGTTGATTAGAATATTTATTTCAATCAATTTAGTACTTCTATAATCTAAAAATTAGATTTTAGAGGGTGGCTAAAATTAAAACACGGTGAAGATGATTTAATTTTGTTTATATGTGATTTTTTTTTACAATATTCGTACGCCTGCCGTTTTATATGCTCATTCTTATCGAATCGGGATATCTTTCCATTTAAAATTCGATTTATCCCTGTACACCAACTATGTATAATTAGCTTGATTGATAGATTATTAATACATTCATACAATTTCTCCTTATGTTGAACACAAGTAGTTATATTATAATCGCAAGCACAATTAAGCAAATATTTGATTTTTTTATTTAATAAAATTGATTCTGGACAAACACGTAAACATGTAATGATTATGTGATAAACATCATTCATTAAATAATTACAATTTTCATTAGGGTGGAATAATATTTTTTTCGTATAATCAACTTCATAATTAAAAGATTGCAAATCAGCTTCAGGTCTACATAAATCACGTGCACAAGTATCACAATTTTTGAATATCTTCGATTTCATTTTTTTAATTACATACCCACTTACATATTTTTTTGATTCATTATAAATCAACGAATCACTAATTTTATAATTGTTCATCGTCGTTAATAAAGCATCAATATCACATGCAAAATCATTATTCTCTGAATCATTTGATTTGTTAACAAGCAGATTTACACAGCAGTTTGTAGCAGTTAGAACAGCAGTTTTGAAAAAGTGTTTTACCATTCACAAACAAGCGAGATGTGCGTGTGTAGGGTCTATGGTCTATGATGCACTAAAATTGTAATGTCGTACAATTAAGTGAATTAGGTGCCTAAATATTAAATAATGTTTTACAATTTTTAGATAAAATAATATATTTTTATTACTTTTGATTATACTATTATGTATAAATATATCTTAGCTGCTGCCATCTATTGGCATAATAAATGCATTACTTCCAAAAGTAAGTTGACTCTAGGCGTAAGATGACGCTGGTTTCTTAGCAAATTTTGTGTCTGAAGTTTCTTCGGGAGTTTCACCCCCCTGATGATTTATAATAAGTACAGCAATGACGATCGGCAAAATAACAGAATTCGATGTGCATAAAGACGATTGGCGGTTATACATCGAACGGTTGGAACAGTATTTCGTAGTGAACGAGGTGAAAAGTGAGCTGTTTGTACCGACGCTAATTATGCTTTCGGGTGCGGAAAGTTATGAACTAAGTATTAGTGAGTTTGTGCACACCAGATAAACCAAAGTCAAAGTCGTTTACACAAATAGTGGATATCATGGAAAACATCTACAACCCAAGCCGAGTGAGCTGGCTGAGAGGTACAAGTTTAGGAAGAGGAGTCAACAAAGTGGCGAATCTATAGCCGACATCGCTGTTCTCAAGAGAATGACCAAGACATGCGAGTTTAGGTCGTGGCTGGAAGAGAGTTTACGAGATCAGTTGGTATGTGGTATCAACTGTGAGACGATTCGCCAACGGTTATTCGCTGAACCTAAGCTATATTTTTCAAGAGCCTATATCTTAGCGGTTAGTTTGGAGTCAGCGTAAAAAGATGCGGCGATTGTAGTTCAAGGACAGAAAAGGGCAAACGGGGAGACGACAGCGGCCGATTGTCTGGCAATAGAAGGCACAAGATGGCAAAGGAGAGATACCGCGAGTGGGGCAGGTGAGAAGACAGCCACGTGGTACGCAAGAGGTACGACCCGGGAGGCGGGGCTGCGCGGCCAGGAAGGGGCGCGCGCCGAGCACGGGGCGCGCGGCGAGAACAGGGAGCGCGGGCGCCGCCGCCGTCATGGCAGTGGGACGAATGTGGAGCGCCAACAGCATTGTCAAGCTTATGGCGGGACACATGAAACGTCCACTTGTCGTTTCGGCCGTTACGTATGCCGTGTGTGTAACAAGTCAGGTCATATTCGACGTGTGTGTCCGAATATAATATCGAACCAACATTACATGGAATCAAAATCAACAAACAACAGTGGAGAATGTGAAAGTGATCATAATGAAGAGGTAATTGACATTAATTTAATTCTGTCAGTGCAAACCATTTAAGATGTCATTGAAGGTACATACCTACTCGTAATATACTTTTAAATATGGAATGGGGTAAACTTTCCTTTATGGACCGTCGATTTAAGGGTCTAGGGCTACCCCCCTGTACCATTCCCAACCCGCGCAAACCCAAGGTTACGAAGATATTCATGTTTAAAGTTTGAGGTTAGGTTAGGTTAAAACAATAATTTCCATCGATTTAAGGGTCGGGGAGTGGTGGGGAGGGAGGCTGGGAGAGAGGGCTACATCCCTGTACCATCCCCAACCCAGCAAAACCCCATGGTTATGGAGATATCCATGTTTAAAGTTTGAGGATAGGTTAAGTTAGAACACTAATTTCCATCGATTTATGGGGCGGTTTGGACCTAAATCATAATGAATTTTAACATTAGAAGGGGATTTGGGCGTTGATGGTTACAGTTCTAACCTAACCTAACCCAAATAATTCACTAACATTAGATGGGGATCTGGCGCTCGGCGGCCGCTGCCTAAACTTCCAAATCGACGGTCCATAAAGGAAAGTTTAGCCAACAAATGTAACATTGTCTTGAGATATTATACGGGTGAGTTAGTATATCCTGTGGGGATAATACTACCGTCAGTTATGTATAATGATAAAGTTAATGAGCTCGATTTATACATCATAAAAAGGGTCAAATGGCCTTACTCGGTAGGCAATGGATATTAGAATTAGGTATTCAGCTACCTACTGTCAAATTAACGACAGTAAATAAATTATCGGAAGAGGAGTATAATCTAGAGGAATTCAGTTCCAGATATTGTAATGTGTTCGCGGATGGGCTGGGCGGCTTCACCGGCCCGCCGGTGAACATTCACTTGCGGGAGCGAGCGCGGCCAGTGTTCATGCGCGCGCGGCCGCACGCATATGCGCTGCGGGAGCCGGTGGAGCGAGCTCTGCAGCAGCACGTGCGGGACGGCAACCTCACACCTATCGAGCGTTCCGACTGGGCAACGCCGATCGTACCAGTAGTGAAGAAGGACGGTAACATAAGAATTTGCGCAGACTATAAATTAACGTGAAATAAAGTTTTAGAGGTTGACCGTTATCCACTACCACGGGTAGAAGACTTACTGGTTCGCTTACACAGTGGCCAAAGATTCAGTAAAATTGACCTGTCCCAGGCTTATGCACACTTTTTCTTGGATGAGTCTAAGAAGTATACTGTTATAAATACCCACAAGGGCTTATTTATGTACAATGTCTCGTGTATGGTCTGTCATCTAGTCCCGGTATTTTTCAGCGACGCCTTGAGGAATTATTTGCAGATTTACCGCGAGTGGGGGTATTTTTAGATATCGTTATAATTACAGGGTTATCGACTAGTGAACATTTAGAAAACTTACACATGGTTTTCCAACGCTTGGAAAAGTATAGTTTAAGAGCATTACTCCAAAGCGGCGCGCTTCGATTTTAGGTAAATTTACTCACACTGCTTTACAGTTAGCGTGCACACAGCTGTCTGTATTGGAGTGCATTATAACCGCGTGTCGTACACCGCATTGTTAATTTTGATACTTTGCCAACGTCGGCCGGCACTGGAGCGCAGACGCAATTTGCGTCTATTATATAGTACTACTAAGCGTTCAGCCCACGCGTCTATCGATTTACGAACTGTACCTTTGGAAAGTTGCCCACCGCTGATCGTATATAATTTTTTAAGGATTCTTATTTATTGTGACGTTTGGAGCTGCCAATGTCCTCTAATACATACCACAATTTGTAGTCCAGGGGTTGAGGTCTGGGCTAGCCGAGGGTCAATCATCAGCCTTAATGAAATCCGAAACATTCGCTGCAAAGCAAGCCTGGGTAGTCCGTGCCTTGTGACCGGGTGCAGTCTTGCTGAAAAGACCCTAATATGTTATCAAAAAGAGGGAGGCTTTAAGAGGCTTCGCTATGCCGTCTAGGATAATATCTTGATACACATTCGCTGAAGTTTTCACCCATTTTCACGAAATATAACCTTGGTCACTCCGTGATAGAATACCCTTACCAAACCATTACTGAGACCGCATGGTGACCATATGACCAAGAATATCCAAGAGTTTTCTATCAGTGTAATGTACAAGCAAAGATTTTGATCTTTTCACTTTTTTCTATTTAAGCGACTCGTTTAAGTTGATGATGTTATGATGAGTTCTCACAACACACGGACTGGATTATTTATGATTGTGAACAGAAGAAGTGTACAGTTGGCGTAGCTATCTATGGTACAATAAACAAACCTACGACTGATACTACGCCTCAGCAGCGTTTTAAAACAATGTTTGCTAAAAAAATTAGTGTCATTTAAAAGTAATAAAAATACTCGAAAAAACCGATACTTGAAAATAAAACCCGGGTTTTTTAACCATTAAAATATGCCAAAAAACCGGTTTTGCGGTTTTCGGGTTAACCGGTTTGCATACCCTAGTACTGACTTCTGTATCAGCAGCTCCGAAAAAAAAACCAGGCACATGGGTAAACCATATCCTGGAATAGGTTAAGACATGTCGCGATACCTAGAGTATATTCCGGTACACCCCCTATGGGAAAAAGTATAAAAATGAGTGCAGCTTACTTAAAATGGACCCATTTTAAGTAAGCTGCACACATTTTCCGTATTTGACTACCTAACGCGTTTTACCCCAAGCGAACGCCGGCGTTCGCGCGTGAATTTGATTGTATTTTCACCGAAAACTTGGTCGTTTACAAGCTCACATAATATTATATTTCATTACACTTTTAACGACATCTGTGTAAGGGTTTTGTTAATGTTAATTAGTTTGAGCTGCATCGAACGCCATCTGTGAACAGTCTGTCTTATGAACGTTCTCAACTCTACTGATGACATTGGCTGTCTACTCGTATTGCCAGTGTGAATAAATCCAACATTGAGATTTTATTGAAAATTTATTTCTTCTGAGAGATGAATGAGTAAACACATTTTTCTTCAATCTCGTTTGATGTTTTTTTTTTCTGAAAAGTGTACTATATTAAGTACAATTTTAACCATATAAACTCGTAATAATAATATTCTCCTCAACGTTCACACAACGCCATCTAGTCCAAAACTAAGCAAGCTTATGGTATGAGTACTAAAGAACTGATATAAATCATAATACGTATCGCTCACCTAGCAATATATTGGCACATCTTCATTTTTCATACTTTACAGATACAAGAGCCAAAGATTGTACAAATACTTAAAACAAAGTTTTGAGTTCCTCTTACATTTCCTACCTTACCTAAAGACCATAATAGATATTCAAGGATATAAATTATCCACTTTTAAAAACTTTGGCCGATAAAATTCAATTTCGCATTTATTGTAGTTGTTCCAATATTTTACTAGGCAAGCGATATGTATCATAGACAAAATTACTCACAGACACAGAACAAATGATCATGCTCATCACACAAACATTTAATTTTGTCCTTGGCCGAAATCGAACCCACGACCTCTAGCAACGAAGGAAGGAAGGAAGGAACAGTAGTGGGTTTTTAGTCAGTAAAAGTCTTACACGACCAATCCGGCCAAGAGTGAGGGATGGCATTGGATAATTTTCTTACCTAAAAAAAATCTTGTACCTATACCCTGTAAACAAGCTGAAGATAGCGACCCCTATTTTATTTCGAAATTATAATGCGGTAATTTAGTTTCTACGGTACGAGATAGGTAACGCTCTTCATATCAAGATCTCTTTCCTGTTACCCATCATGACATTTCGTAAGGGTTTAAGGGGTTACAAAATCTTAACAGGCCTTGTGCCACCAGACTCTGCGACCTTATCGTAGCTTAGATCTTGTATCTGACAGTGCCAGCAGCTCTGATCACCAGCTGGAGACTAAACTCAATTGTTCTATTAGAGGTAATAAAAATTATGTGCCCCATGATGGCCGACTGTAACGCCATGCCATGAATCCAGCCCAAGCCAAGCGAAGCCAATGCCCACAGAGTACTTTTATAAGTAGTGCCATGCCAAGCCAACGCCATCTTACGACAATTTGGATTCAAAGTTAAAAGCAAATTGTCAGCCAAGCCAGTGAATCTGTTGAAGAAGTCACATCTAAAAACCGAAGAGTGGCCGTCGTGACTAGATCTTAAAATTGTTAATTTTATGATTTGGCCAACTAAAACTGGCCGGATCGTTTAAACGTTAACATTTGATGATATGTCAATCCTCGTTTTGCACTAACCTCTACTGTTTATCATATGATAAGGTCAGTGTTGTTTGGCCATATCATTGATGTAGGATTTCAATGACAAAAACGGTCTAAAGAAAGTAGACCAAACGAAGAGAAGAGGTGACATACATTCGCTGTCTCAATTATAGAGGTAACTATGACGATAAAAGAGAAAGAACGAATCCTAGATATAGAGGTTTGCTTTGTCTCACTAACAGAGGTGAAAGTATCAGGACCTCAGCATGAGTTTCAGCTATGGTGGTTTCTCACTTACCACTATATCATAAAATTTAGAACGTTTAGAACAATCTTCCTGAAGCAGGACTAACACGAAATTCGATAGTTCAGAGTACTGTACACTTTTATGCAACTTTTTGCATTATACGTCAAAATTAGTTCTCTAACCGCTCGAGAGTGGCGCTTCAGGCACAAAAAATTAACTGTCAAACATATGGAACAGCCTGTCTGTCCAGTGGTAAATAGTAGATGTCAGTGAACAAGGGGGTGTCTTCAATAAGCATATCCAACCAGAATGTACGTTTATTTATTCATTTCCAGAAAAAAAAAAAACAATCAGAAATTGTAAAAGCTGTTACAAAGTTCCAAATAATGTCTTTGGCGACTGTGGTACAAAAATTCGATGGGATAGTAGAAAACAACGGGTTATAAAAGTTCCCAAAAATTTGTTTCGAATTTTTGTGCGCAATTAAATTTTTACAAAAATGGTAAGTATACAATGGGGAACAATTCAAGTGCGGTTACTGGGTATGGCGGCGAGCGCGGCGAGACGTACAGCCCGAGTACACTCGCGCGCCAGGCATGCTTATACAATCAAGGGTTACAAATAACAAACGTTTGTTCATAAAACTGAGTTTAATCTACTTGTATACTTATTTATTTAATGACTACATTTCTTTAAATTGTAAAATTATACCTTCATTAATGTAACTAAAGGAATATTCTGAACTATTTTCTATACGTACATGAAATCATTGATCGAAACAATTTTTGATTCCTAATCAATTAATTATGATTGAAAACATCCACATTTCATAAAACAACATTTATAAGCTAAATAAGGAAATCATTTAACGTAAAATTAAATAACAAAATATATGTACAATTTAGCAATAAATAATTACAAAATAATAATAGTAAATAATGGAATCTAATAAAGACAAACATATTTTTTTATAATTATTATGTAATAATCGTTCTGAACGTATACTGGAATGGAACATAATAGACAATAGTAGATATTTCAATGAAATCTGTTGAAGGTCTGATAATAACACGTAATTGAGAATTACACATACAATGTTTTATAATTTTATTACTATTTCTTATTCATTGAGATCTAACATTGAAAAGACACAAAACAGATGTGTTGAGTAAGCATTATATTTGCTTCACACTGCGAATATACGAAGAATGAACAACGAAATGATTGTCCTATGTGACAAGCTTGCTAGACATCCATATTGATTGAAACTTCAGAAAAATACCAATAGACAACAAGATCTTAAAAACGTCCGTACCGCTCCGACAGCGGTAAGACGATCTCTGACCCTAGCAAAAAACACGGCTATTACTATGATTATTCGTATAATTGAATACAGGAAACTATTACGAACAACTCAAATGCCATAATCTTCTAGGAGCTCGTTAAACAAAATATAGGAGATGACATTTTTTTTTTTACGTTTTAGATAAAGTAAATAAACCACTTCAACAGATCAAAATCGTCAGCGAGAACATTTAGCGCCAAAAATAGTCAACGATCAAATGAACTGAAAAACTAACTTTTAACACTTTAAATGCAATACATTTTACTTGCAATAATCGCTAATACTAAGTATATTATCGTAATACATAATTTAACATACACACTAGCATTAGAAATCATTTGATTCACAATAATCACAACAATATAATTGTGTTACAGAAAAATTACGAACGTATCGCCTGTCCTACAATAATTTCTACTAACAAGTCTACATTCCAACTATTCGGACTGGCGCCGTGTTTTGATTCTACACGACTTCATCTCTACCGTCTTCATTACAATAACTACGCATTATTGCAGCTTCCTCGTTACATTACTTGTTGTAGTAATAAGCACAACCCAATCCTCTCACAATGGCAAATAACGGTGAATTTAAAAGCGTTTAAATTCTCTTCATTAAGTCTGCTATTAACCATCGACGTATACTTACTGCTACATTATTTAATCTGTGATGCTCAGAAAATCTTTTAGATTTCTTACCAAATATGGCAAATCAGAATACTATACAATACCCCTTTCCTTTCTCTAAGGCCTGGTGCAACACAAGAATTATGACCACTTGTAGACCATTTAAATATAGTTCAATTTTTTACAGAATGCATAAAAAATAAGTCAATTTACAAGAGTTCAATATTAACTAATTATAATAAACTATTAAATGATATATTCATACCATTATCAAATAATTTTCGTCAAGAGTCATCACGCGGTGATCGCGGTAAGTTCGATGTTAGCACTACGTATTGCAGTCTATGTCGGTCATGTGGGTGGCGCTATTGTGCAACGTTGTCGTTCAGACTAGTAACGCCCGGCATCACCGCTAGATTGTGCAACGAGTACGTCACGAACTAAATAAAAGTTTCTAACTTTCGCGGAATCGTATTTTGTCCAATATTTAGTGTCAACTTAAAAAATAATACGCCAGGCCTTACCGGTGAAAATTTCTCTACATACTTTATATGTAAGTATTACAGAATCAAAACACTTGCACTTGCCTGCGACCAACGATGTCTTGGTCGGCCTTACAGTCTCCAGGACCGTGGCAGCAATCATGGTATCATGTCAAATTAGAGTCAGTTACGTGTGAAGATAGGGACAAAGGTAAAACAATCTAAGTTCAGACTTACATCAGTCTAGTTGCGACTTTAGATCGTCATATCAAGTCGCAACAACTTACAAATAATTCGCGTTTGCAGTCTTTAGAAGTTTAGATCTTCCGTTCCGTTATTACATAAACACGAAGGGAGATAAACGAAAAGTCGAATTTGGGTTCACTGACTCAATCGTGTCGGTTTAGCGATATGAGCGGGAGGGGGCCGCGGGGACTTTGGGCCGCGCTCCGGTGGGCTTGCGGCACGAGGAGGCGGGCACGCGCGACGGCGGCCGCCTGGGTCGCGCGGCCTACATGTTGTACGCTATGTAAATGGCGTCGATCTGGTCGGATAGGAAGCCGTCGCGCAGGTGCATGCGCTGCTTCTCACCGCGCGAGTTGATGGGCACCACGCCGGGGTCCACGACTACCACCACGCCCACGATGAGGTGGTGCTCCTCCAGCACGGTGTTGGTCACCAGCGGCACCAGGTTGAGGGCCTCGCTGTCGTTGCCGTCCAGTTCAACCACCACCACCAGCAGGTTGGTCCACGTGAACACGGCGCTGGAAATTATATAAAACAATATCTTACTACTGGGAAAAAATCTAAAATAAATGAAATAAGAACTAGAGTTAACTGATACCAGTCTCGTTGTGTTAGCATTATAGTAAATATGATTTTTATTACCATTCAGCGATCTTCTTGTGGCACCTCATGACGGAGTTCTCTATGTCGATGGGATGGTAGCGCATGCCGCGCAGCATGATGGTCTCATCGAGTGCGCCCACCACGAACACGGCGTCGTGCGTGTCGTGCGTATCGGCGCTGAGGTTGAGGCTGCCGCAAGCCGATGCCAGCGATTCTGTATCGCTGTCACGCGTGATCATTGATGTGTCGTCCGACACGTGGCTTGTTGTACTGATCTCCGTTCGCCGCAAGAAACCTAAGTATCCAGTGCGAGCGTACACTTCCCCTGTATTACCAGTCACCAGCTGAGCGCTAAAGTGGTCAGCGTAATCGCTCTCATCACCATATATGGTGAAGTATCCGCTTGCATTGTGAGGTGACTGCACCCATATCTCGCCCAAATGGGAGTCACCGCATTGTCCTTTAGTCTCGGGATTAGCCGTTATTACTTTCACTCCGGGCAGCAATTTGCCGGACTCCATTAGGCACAGCGAGTGAGGACTGCCTCGTTCCACTAGTGAGACGCGGTCGTTCCTGAGTGCGCGTAGGTCTACGTACACAGTGGAAGGCTCAGGGCTGGACGCGCCCTGCAGGCAGATGGCGATGTTTACGCGGCAGCCAAAAGAAGTGGATACGGCACGCGGACTGAGCCCGAGCGCAGAGAATAGTTTCGAAAACGAGTTGGTCAAATTGATACGCGGTCGCTCTTCAGCGACGACTACGCACGTCCTCACGCATGCCAGGCTAATGCCTTTAGCTTTTAGCTGATTGACCGAGCTGCCCAATCCTTTGGTGCATAACTCCATGACTCCGTATGAGCAGAATGTATCTCGTACTTTGTACTGTGAGACGGCACTAAGCCACAGGCCTGGGTTGATCTCGACCTCTGACGGCGGGATGAGGATGGAGTGATGGCCCGAGTAGATGCTGCTGAGGCACCAGAGCGCGAAGCCAAGGCCGCAGTAGGGGTCGAGGCAGAGCGCGATGTGGCGCGAGGGGTACAGCTCGCAAGCGATCTTCATGGAGCGGCACAGCGACGTGACGGCTGCGTGCGACATCTTGATGCCGGCCAGCATACCCGTGGTGGACACACTGAAGTCTAGGTAGGCGAGCATCTCGGCGGTGGGCGCGCGGTACAGGATGGGGAGTTTCTTCTTGGGCATGTCATCGGTGTCAAGCGTCAGCGGCCAGGCTTTGCTATCGAGCACGTTGCTGGCTTCCTTGGAGCGCAGCAGTTTTATCACAGATTGGTTGGAGAGGACCAGCGTGGCCTTACTGACGTCAACGATCATGCGCACCGTGGGCAGCGTGGTATGCAGGTTCTGCGGGTGCGGCGGGCGGATGGTGACGGGAACCGCGCCCACATATAGACAGCCATAGAATGCGCAAATGAGATCAAGTCCAGGCGGGAAGATGAGCGCGACGTGGTCGCCGGTGTTTACGCGACCCTTCTCCAGCAGCAAGTTGCCGATCCTCTCGGCCTTTTTGTGCAGTTCGGCACAAGTTAGGATCTTGGACACAGCGCCCTTCGAGTTGAGCAGAGTGAATATCACATGATCCGAGGTACTCATTGCACGCCAACGTAATATTTGAGATATGAACTGGTACTGGAAGAAAGGAGAAAGGACGATTTAGCAATCAATGTTTATAACAAATATTAATATGTAATTATAAAATCAAAGCAAAAAGTGCAATATGTACCTTCCTGGCAGCATCCGAATCGTCAGTGTATCCCATGTCGCGTCCCTGAGCGGACGCCAGTCGGTTGCCCTGCACTAAGTTGCCCACTATCACAGAAGCAGGGCCCACATCTAAACATATCACAACAATGAATTAGTAAAATGTCAGTTCAAACTTGAATTGTTGGAACTCGCATAAATAATCGCTGGTAAACCAAAAGTGCTTATCAGAATAGTAAAAGACATTTAGAGCAAATCAAATAACACAACAGTTTGCTAAAGCAACAAAACTCAGGCTAAAAATATTTGTGTTTTACAATTCACAAAACCAATAGCTTGCGGCAGCCATCTCTTCGTAAACGACACACAGTAAACATTTTACTTCGCTTATGATTTAGACTATATTTTCTATTCTAGGAAATACCTCAGCGAGAACTATATTTAAACATAAAACTGTACTACGGAAAGATTAAACACATAATTAAATAATATTTTAATTATTTTGAAGACACCATTCCTCGACCACGAGCAGTTGATAACCAGTAAATGTATACAGCATAGCATAATTCGCCACTGCAAATTCGTATAGTGACTTGGAGACTACACAAGAGTTAAACCAACGCACTGCAACATTACAAATACCACATTAGCAATGCATCATTATTGAAGCCCTTGTGTAAAACTACCGGCACACTACTGTGTTGTGTCGATCGTGATGGGAGTAAGACTAATCAATTGATTAATTCAGGACTTTTTTGTTTTATCAAAATGTATTGTAATTCCAAGCGCTGCGTCATATAGCAACACAACGCAATAATTTAAATCCGGTATAAACCGTTCGCATAAGTGTTTCTTAAAGTTCGCAAAATGCTATAAACAGACAAAACAAAATCGCAAATGCACAAAACAATAGGACGCGAGTCTCAAAATGTAGACTTACCAGAATGTATTTCCCTTGGCTTGGGCAAGTTGGTGACGCAGGTATGTGGGCACATCAGCACGTTGGCTGGGTGCAGCGTGCCTTCCAGGAAGCGACGCTTGCACTCGCTCAGGTGTATGCCACCCAGCGGAGTCTTGGGGAGATAGTTCGGTTGGACAAGAGCCAGGCAGTAGATGCCAACCTGATGGATTGAGTCCACCGCTTGAAGCACGCGAGACATCCATTGGAAAGACTGGAAGCAGTTAAGATTGAGGTCACATTTACGTAAAGAGCTAAAGTGAAAATGATAAGATGTTAGAGACAGAATTTTATGATCGGTATGAAAAAGCGAAAACAATACTAAAGAAGCATCGACTTATCATGTCTAAGTTTTCTATTGGCATTTATTTATTTTGTAGGTTTTCTGTATCTAAATTTCAAAATCAACTTATTACATTCTTTAATATTAGTTTGGCACTATATCTCTAAGACTATTTTTACTAACGACTATATTGTGTTGAACTAAATAACTTATAACATTTCGGTAGTAAGTCGAACAAAACTTATTTATAGCGCAATTTAGTCATTGCTCGTGTCAAAACGCTTAACAGCAGTATTCGTTCGTATTCGGAATCGGAAGTTATTATTGCCATCTCTATCCACCATGCTATGAAAAACGAGACGACTGTTCAGCGGGTTCACTGTATGGCAGTAGCGATCTAGACTTCAGGCAGACTGCACGCTTCCCTCCTTCAAAGTTTATGGAATCGTTACAATTACGTCTCTGACATCGTAATATTGCAAAATCAATTATTATTGCACTGTTAATTTTTAAATATAAATTAGACTAAGTAAGCTACGATTTGTTTTTAGGTTAAAAATGATTAAATACTCTCGTTTCAGCTAGTTTCACGAGATTAGCAAGGAGACATTTTGGTAGAGTAAATCGAGAAAAATAAGTCTTATTGGTCTTTACTGCTGGCGACCTGGCGAGAATATACGAATGTACTCTGTTTTGTGTACATCTTAAGAGTCTAATAATATTGTTTATAAAATACGCATCTGAATAAATCCGGAAAGGTATGATTACACTGTTAGGTTCCAAAATATTGGGTTTAGTCAAAAGGATTTCGGATGTGTCAACACTTTGGTTAGCGATTGTGACAGCGTCGCTCATAGCTTTTAGAGGACTACGCAGTCATCCAGCAAGGGACGTTATCTCTAAGTGCGATGTTACAAAAATACATACAGCTGATACTGAACAGAATACTTATCGCCACCACTCATAATTTATGAACAATCCGATAGTGCTCGCAGTAGTAATATTGCTTTAGCCTTATTTCTATGATGGATCAGCAGTCGATATCGACAGCTTGTTGCGAATATCATTTGACTACGTGATTGAAAAGAATATGTTTGAGTGGTGCCTATTTGCATTCCCACTGCTAGTTCAAATCAAACTCTGTCACTTCGTAAAACCAGGTTATCTTAAAAATCTTGAATTTCTTACCTATACTCCATCTGTTGAAGTTAATAACTAAATTTAAACAATCTTGATATTTCTAGATTTTTTTAAAATAAAAAGACATATCAAGATTGCTTACGTTTAGTTAACTACCTAAACAAATGGAGTATAAGTACTGCTGCGATTAATATTGCAAGTTATCCGTTTGAATCGAAATTGCGGGATGATGAAAATGCAAATTAATTTTCACAAAGGACGCCGCGGTAATTTATACAATGTATTAAACCTTTTCCGTTTAATTTTTGACGCTCATTTTTCGATGAGTGTGAAAATATGCATGAACAATTTTAAAAGAGAACAAAGATATTAAAAAAGCGGTATATTCATCTTTTATGACAGGGATTTATTATATGTCATGCAGTCTTGCTTTGAGGAAGGAATGTGAACATAAAGGGTGAAATGTTTGTGTATGTACGATTTAGTAGTGCAGTTGATATTTACCTTCAGCAAATATTAGGCGTCAAGAGTCAAACATCACCTTGTACTAGTACTCGGATTTGGTATTGAGGTTGTGGTATTAAATACAGATGCAAACACAGCTTGTTCCATTAAAATTTGTATGTTCTTGATATTCGAAGGTAGTATATTATAACACGAATATACTGTTATTACCCATTTATGTTTTTTATTATTAATGCAGAAAGGATACAAGATATTGTCCATTGATCTTAAGTAACAAATGTTCAAAAATTAAAACACCATGATACCAGTTACTTAAAAGCAGTAATTTCGTATGTTTGCACACGAATATAGACCTTATTAAGTAAAAGCATAGAAAAAAATCTATTAAAAATTGGACATACACGTACCTCCTCTTCGCCACAGTCGGGTCGCTGCTCGGCCACGATGCAGATCCTCTCGTCGCGCAGTACCCTCACGGAGAACACAGCGATACGGCCTCGGTAGATGAACTTCATCGGCTCCACGGCGAGAACAGTGGCTATGATGTCATCCATGTTGTGTTTGCGCCCGGTCACCGTCATCAGACCGTCACGGGAACCGCATACGAACACCAGACCTGACAGGAGACCGGAGATTAGAATTCGTGCTAGACTCCGTCATCATGACCTTGTGAAACTCTATGTTGTAGGGTTCGAATTATTATTATTACATCTAGCATATACTGTCTCACTGCGGCTTAGATGTCTTCCTTAGGAATTGGGGAATTGGCAAGAAGTGGCTCAGAGTCGGGAACAATAGAGGGAGGCCTTTTGCCCAGAAATTGTGTTCAAATCTCGCAGAAAAAAAATACTGTGATACTCGTTGCCTTCAACGCTCGACAGTGACTACGCTTGCCATCTATTTATAATTTATTACAGAATAACATGTACAAACAACAAGGAACAAGTTGTATTCGTCTAACAATTGGCTCCCAACATCACCTAATGATCAGTTGGCTTGTCGAACAATCAAAAGTTAATTAGAAGTAAAAGTTACGGAGGTAATTAGCAATTAAGAACTCGCTTTTGGTATAATCAGACGCAGATTCTGTCTTGATGGCCTGTAAGGCCAAGCCAGATGAATAGGTACTAGGATTTCGTATCTCACAATTGAGAAGCGAAGGTAAGTAATGTATGCAAAAGCTGTTATTAGTATTACTTGAAATAATAATTCGAGATAATCTCAATCCATTACGTATTGACTATAAGCGTTGTATAATTAAGTTTAATATTGAAGTGATAATTTAGTCCTAATAAAAAAGTAGGTATGTGAAACTATTTGTGTGGAAAGTGAACCGTAATAAGATTTGAGGGTGCAGCTGTGTATAAATAACGTTTCTGTTATGTTGAGAACACTGTTGCGTCATTACCATAGTGCGACTGAAAAATCTTGATATTTTGAAACTATGATAGACTAGCTTTTTCCAGCGTCTTCGCGGTTAATAAAAAGTAACCTACATGTTATTGTTACTAGTGACATGATAGTTTCATTTTACGCCACTTTATCTCGAATTTAATATTTAAAATATTTTTGAAATTACTTATTTTCGTGTTTGGTGGTTATCTACGTGGGTGAGAATTTAAGGATCGGCTTTGCTGAGATACGCAAATAAATCTCAAAGCGTCAATTAAGTCAGTTAACCAAAACTTACGTCAAGTAAATTAAACAACTCACTTTGTTCGGTACACACAGGCTTATGAATTAAGCATGACAGAGATTACAAAGCTGCGATTTTATAAAATAAATCATACACAACCAATTTAATTTGTATTATTATTACATGCAGTAGTACAACAAAATAATATGAAACTGTATTTCCCTTCAAATAAAAGTTACTTATTTGATGTTGACGCGCTGTTTCAAAGTTGCATTCGTGTAATTATTGTCTTGTTGCTCCCAAATGCAATTTTACGCGTCCCATAATACAGACTGTGAACGTAATATTACGACACAGTGCGTCTAAACTAGAAATTAGGTTTGTAACTTATTTTAAATCTGGTGACTGTAGATATGTTTACAAAACACCACGCTGCTGAAGAAACACTAAACTTATAACAAATAACCGGCCAAGTGCGAGTCGAACTCGCACACAAAGAGTTCCGTACCATCCGTAGCAAAAAATAAAACACGTTTGTTGAATGGGAGCCACACTTAAATACACCACAAAATTTTAATTAGTACAAACACTTAGAAGGCTTATTAGAAAAGGTCTTGTTATTATTTAAGTAAACTCGCAATAAATAATATTCATAAACAGCAAAGTTATTAGCGTTTGTTTAGGTATATATGGTTTGCTACCGTACGTCTTTTGCTGATTGATACTGATTGATAGGGATGCTGAATGATATAAGTAAAACTATGTAATTCACTTGACCCGTGGATTGAGTCCACGACCTTAACTAATGATAAATGAGGTGTTGCTATGACGCGGTCCGAATATGAACTGAACTTGAAGTAAAATGTGTGTTTATATATATTAAAAAAATATATGATGAGAGAGCATTTAGGCAATGTGCGGTTGCACCGTACAGTTTATATCCCAAACCTCACTCAATTTATGGAAATATTGTACAGGCTATTGATTATGAATGAATAAATACGATCAAAATGGAAAAACTCTGCGCGTAGTATTTTCTAGTAGCAATTGTTATGAATGATTCATTCTATTATAAATTTACCAATTGTAAAAAATTTTCGTGGTCAATTTTGGGATTTCGCTTTATTTATTTTTTACTACAAAAATATGACTATTAACGGGCACGGATAGATAGAGTCCCATTTTCTTTTGTACTAATTAAAACATAGGAGTGTATTTATTTTATTCAGTTTTTCGTATTTGTTGCTAGAACGAAAACAGAAATACATCATCTGTGAAAATTTCAACTGGTGACAAACACACGTACAGCGAAGTCATAGCAATAGGGTCCTGTTTTTAACCTTTTGGGTTCGAAACCCTAAAAAACGAGGAGTCTCAGGTCAAAAATTAAATACGTATGATGAACAAACAACAGCTCAATCCTAGAACCTTTTAAATAAGTAAACTTACCGCCAGGTCCCAAGAACCCAAGTAGTCCGCTTCTCACATAGTGTTCTTCTCCTATGGGTTCGCCGTCAGCATCGAGAGGTCGGACACGGAACACGGTGTTGGTGAGACCGGGCAGGCCCCAGTATCCGGACCCGGTGGCACCGGACAGCACGCAAATCTCGCCCACTTCATCAGTTTTGCAGAGGTACGCGGGACCTTCCATTTTTACGACTACTATCACACCTGTATGAAAAAAAAAATGAGAATCGTATCTAGCGCCTATCAACTGTTCTCAAACGCAAAAAAAACCGGTCAAGTGCGAGTGGGACTCGCGCACTAAGGGTTACGTCCTTGTAAAGATCAAAAACGTTTGAAAGGAGTAGGGAAAACAAGTGAAAAAATATCATGTCGTTAAATTTTTTATTTTAACAAAGTATTAGTCACACGAAAAAATTACATGTTGTTAATGTTGTGCATGAATCGATAACAAACATATATTTTTTCAAACCTATTGATCTAGCCGTTACCGAGAAGGCTTCAGAAATTCACTGTTTTATGGCACTGCAAGGGCCTTAAGAGCTTATTCACTCTAGCGTTGAAGACACCTACATTATAATCGGACGGGAAGAACAAATTGTTCCAGTCTTTCGATCTACGTAATATAAACGACGGAGCGAAACGCTAAGTAACCTAAGCGGTATTATGCCACATTAACAGGTTAATTCGATTTTAACTACAAATGTAAATCTCGTGATTATATACAATTAAACTAGCTTCTGCACAATTGGGTTTTTCCATTCAAAGTTTGGACCCGCATTTCAACTCCTTAGGGAGTGAATTTTAGAAAATCCTCTCTTAGTGCTCGCCTACGTCGTACTTGTAGTTTCGTCTGTGCGTTGATATGTAAGTCAGTTAGTTTATCCTTTTATATATTTAAATATATAATATTAAAATAATCGCAACTGATAACGAGAACCACAACAACACAATACTGCGGTTTTACTGTTCAAATACTCTGTAACTAATATACTGCGTTTACACAATGAAATTAACCGCACCGTTAAATTAAATTATTGGAAACTAATTGACTCAAGCGAGCAATCCTGAGTGATGAATGGATGCTGTGATGTTATAGATAGCCCTACAGCTAAAATTAAATTTATTTTTCTATGTGTATGCATATAATTATGACAGTATTTCAATTACATGGAGCTATAAGAAATTTTTGTGATTTAAACACGGGTCTGCATGGTTCAGTCCAGTCCATGTAAAAGATAGCGCGAATACATTTTTTTTTGTGCTACCAGTTAGTCATCTCAAAGGAATTTCCCCAAACAATAATTTAACAGGGCCCTTCACCACTCGTCTATCGTAAACGCGAGCATGGTTTAGAAACTTGTTGTTACAACCAATGCAATGTTTGATAAACAGGCAACGCGAAAAACGAGAGTTAACGCCTGAAAACTCTGTTAGCATTCGGTAATTCCATCATTTACTAGAATATTTTACAGAACATGTTGAAGGAAAAGTGTTTTTTTTTTAAAAAAAAACCTTAAATGTTTCTAGGAAAAAAATTGTCGTCATTAAGAATCTCGATTAAATGTGCAAGGTTTTTGCAGATATATTTTTTACATTTTTAATTTATGAGTATGTTATGAAAGGCCAAAGTTCACGCAAAATAGCAGATTCTCAGAGGTCTTTACTGGATATTTTTTTCACAAATTCATGATTTGATTTCAATAGAAATTTGTGCGAAAAATGTGTTTCCAAATTATCTAGAAAATAATCTGGCTCTTGTGATACAGGATATCCTAGTAAAAGAGCCAGGGCGACACTGATGTTTGTATTTTTAAGGGATTTTAATAGAATACTATTATTAGTAATGTGTTATATATAACGTCATAATCACATATGAGCGGTGGTATGGAAATGTATCTCGCGTTGGACGCTCTTAATTACACGTTATCTTATTTCATTGATAACTATTTTGTGTGTACTTTCCTATTACTCTTACATCTCTATTTTGAATAGAAAGCTGAAAGAGGTTTCTGTAGAAATAAGCATCACCTTTCTACCTATTTTATTCTTCTAATCTTTTATTTTATGTGTAGGTACATGAATAGTTAAATAAATAAATAATAAATAAAAACGAGATAAAATCTGAGAAGGTGCTAAAAGAAGCTTCTCTCGCGGAGGGAATGAGACGATACAACAAAAGCTCAGCCATTTTTTCATAACTACGAGTATCTCACGTCCCGCAGTACCTGTTGCTTGAAAGTTACCCTGACCCTGGAACGCAAAGGGCAACTGAAGGAACACATGTGGATTTATCCCGTAAAAGGCTGACACTCTACCTCGCTCCAAGCAGAAAGGAAGGAATTAATTGATGATTTCCCAGCTCAAACATAGCTTTTCAGTTTCAGCGAAAAGCCTTTAATTTTTTAGTCGTAAAATGCAGGTATGCATTGTTTTATTTGGACAATTTAGAAGCCGCGTTCCTAAAAATGGTTTTTTGATTCTGCTGAAATATTTTTGATAACATTTGGTTTGTTATTCATCTCTGCATGTTTGT
Source organism: Mythimna pallens (assembly GCA_961205895.1). NCBI lineage: Eukaryota > Metazoa > Arthropoda > Insecta > Lepidoptera > Noctuidae > Mythimna > Mythimna pallens. The sequence goes on from OY540824.1 coordinate 9,093,069, forward strand.
TTTGTGTTGCATGTTTGCGTTGTATGTGTGTATAACTTACATGAGGGCATGACTTGTCCGCAGTCCTGCAACGTGAGCGAGGTGAGCGAGTTCTCGGCGTCCACGCGCACCACGCCGTACGACAGGCCTGACATGGACAGCACGCCACGGCCGGCTGAAGCACCACCACGACCCGCGCGCCGCACGCACACCGTCAATGACTCACTACTGCACGCGCACGGACAGATCGCGTCCCCACGAACGCCTAGCAAGAAAAAGACAGGTTGAAATTAAAAAAGTACTGTTATTTTTTCTTAAAAATAATTTTCTTTTAAGGCGTAAGAGCAAAAAATTAGGCCTACTGTCCACGGACGCGTAGCTTCATAGGCGCGTATTCGTCATTATACGATTGGTGTACTTGCGTATAATGACGAATACGCGTCTATGAAGCTACGCGTCCGTGAACAGAACGTCTTACAGAGTTAGGAGCGTATTAAAATCTATGATAAACTGAAACAGCACTATTGTGTGTGATGTCACTCGCAAGTCACGCCATTGTTAATATGCATCTTTTAATACAAACCATGTTTTACGTTAGAAGGATATAAGACTAACTTCAAAAGCGTGTAGGTAACTATTTTTCCACCGATCGTCTTTCTATATGCAAGAACTGTTGAAACAGACTATCTATTTAAGTATAGTGTCCGCACTTAGTCCTATATGGACCATTGTACGTGTGATGTTGAAACAGTTTCATCGGACGTCATGTGACAAACAGTTCTACGCTGGATCCGATTTGGATCCGAGAAATGTCGATTCTAATTATATAGTACTACTTGCAAGAGGATCAGAACTACGTCCGTATTTAGAACATTTCCAGTTCAGATAGAAATCGGAAGTCCAATTCGGGTTCCGATCGGATATAGTTCAGCACCGCACTTTAACAGTTTCTTCGAATGTCATGTGACAGACAGCCGAAATTGCTTTGCTCGACAAGGTCCAAAATATAGTCATGTGTTTTTGCAATAAAGACTTCAATTGAAAGCCCGAAACAAGAAAAAAAATCGCTGAAATAAAAAAGTACAACAGACATTAAAATGAAAATAATCAACGCAACTTTCACGCGTACTTATACTCAACAAAACTAATCCGTACCTTTGCTCTGGAACACCGACAAGAACTGGTCGCAAGAAGACAGCGACCAGGGGTTGGCACCGTCTGCGACCAGCAGCATACGCAACGAGCTGAGCGAGATCTCCTTGTGGTCGCGAGTGGCCAGCAAGCCCCAGTGCAAGTCGCGGGACTTCACTATGGCGACCGATGCCCTGTGTGCCAAGCGATTATTAAGAAAAAAGTTGAAGGTATTTTGACGTACGATATGAGAAGCTTCCACAAAGAAAAAGACTGAATTGTAGGTTTTGAGTCCTAGGACTCAAAACCTACAATTCAGGACCATGCACTAAATCTTAATATTTGCTTTGCTTCTCTTTCAAGCACAGATTTTTTAAAGTAAAGCAACGTAAACTAAATCTAATGTTTCTATGAAAGATCATCCATTAGCCGGTCTCCAGACTTCACTATAGCCAGTGGCGCTGTACGCATTTATAATTGATTCAATGAAAGTTCGTTAGGGGGTTTCTCATAGCGCAAAGGATCCTCCAATGCTTGTAATTATGTTATACGTTAGTGGTTGCATGGATACGACGTATGCCTAATGAATTTATCCCTTAATGGTATATATATTCACCCACAACAGTCACGTCACCGTCGTCGATCAGTCACGTAAAAAAATACTGTTTTGTAGAAGTTTTAGGTAGCCGGCCCTACATGTCAGTCACGTTACGACCGGCACGTCTCAGTTATTCACTTCATCAGTGTTTAATCGGCAACGAGACTGATGTGTGTATTATTAAACAAAATTGAAAAGTTGTTTTATTCTGAAAACTGTCAAAGAACTGACCTGTACTTGGTGATCATATGCATCCAGCTTGCGGGGCTGACCTTCATGAGCGCGTACGGTATGAAGATGACATGCATCCCGTTGAGCACGCTCGCCAGCACGGCGTGCCACAATCCGGTCTCGCGCTTGAAGTCCAGCACGCACACCATGTGCTCGCCCTCCGTGTAGTTACAGGCCACGGACAGCATGCGGCTGTGGGCCAGCATCGAAGCCCTGGTGGAGAGAAGGAGACACCACTTTTGTAGCCATGATCACGCTTGCTATATTATATAAAAGTAGAAGCTGATTGATTGAAATATCCACGCACAGCCGAAACTACAGGGACTAGGAATATAAAATTTTTCACAAGGATTTCTTTTATTACGTAAGCGAGCACTAAGATTTTCCAAAATTCACCCTTAATGGGATCAGGGTCTTAAGCACTAACCGACGTATCAGCTCAAATGATCAAAGCCAGCTTAAAATCGTAAAACTAATATCAAAGGACCTCAGGATGCGTTTGCATAAGACGATAAGAAGTACCTATTCGAAGAAATTATAATAGTAATCATAGTGGACGGTTTACCATCACAAAACTTTGATGAAACAAGAAAGATGTTTCATGAAGATATTTAAGTTGTGTTGGCTTAATTTGAAAGCGTAGTTTCTACAAAGTAGTTCATTCATCTTCAATTTAAGAGAAATCCCTACGTAATTAAATTGAAAAGCTAGCAAAATATGAACATCTTATTTCTTTGCGAGAAAATTATTACAAAGTTGATTAAAAGTGCTTTGATGCAACGATAAGTCTCCATTATTCTCACTTAAGCACTTCTAACTAAATAACAACCGATAAGCTGTGGCTTGTGGCCTCGGGTTTCTTTTTATCGAAGAACTTGACTGTATCAACTTTATTCAGTAAATGGCTTTGTAATAATCATTTTAAATGGAATGGTTTTATGCATGGAAATGCATGGCTGCCTACGCTTATTAAATAATTTGCTCAGCAACTTTTGGATTTTGGTAATCGGCCTAGGTTTCACAATGGTTGTTTTGGCAGTCTTTGTCAATTCCCGGTTCCAGTTGCATACAAGAGACCGCGGACAGCGATAAGTAGCTGATAGTTGTTTTTTGTTATAAGGTTAAGGTTTTTGTTCCTAATAAACAATTATTGTTACTATTATCTTTATTTCTCCTTAAAAGTTATTAAATACGTTTTTAAATATTTCTTACAAAAATAGTTGTGTCCAGGAGTACCGCTTTCTGAATCAAGCCCTATCATTATTATTATTTTAGTACGTATAAAACAAAGTGTATTCATATAAATAAATGAAGTAAGTAAAATTATTTTAGAAATTATATGATAATGTGGGATTTTTAAGCTACGTTTGGTGAGTGAGTTAACAAATACATTTGAAGGATTTAAATCTTGTAAGTTACATAGAAACAATACAGATGTTGAACAAACAATAACTTAAACCGTCCAAACTAGTAAACGACATCTACGGCTTTTCCTCCTAAAACCATACAAAATGAATTAAATCTCACGCTGTTGTCACCTACTGCACTACACACAACTACTTTGCAATTTTAAGCTAACAAATTTCTGGAGTAATTTTTAAAACTATTTTTTAGGAATTTAAACAGAAACACTATGGTTTGTTTGCATCAATTTGTTTGTGGTTAAATCGTCTATTTGCGTGATAACTGGTTTTACGCGTGATACACCATCGATTGTTTTTGTTGTTATGATGTGAACATTTTTGACGAGCCGGACAAAGGGGTGTCGGCCGCACTTGTTCCATTATAAAAGGCTTTGATTGAAAACCATAAAAGGGACGATAAACAAAAAATTTAATTCGCGTTTGTGTTGTTGAATGTTCGTGATAGTAAAATTTGTTTCGTTTGAACTGTTACACACTAAATTCATAGATAAAGATTAAATGTATTCTAATAATTCATTTAATTTTTTATTTTAATATAATTAATTTGTTTATTTTTGTAGATTTACAATTTAAATAATTTAGTACTCTGTGTAACGCATAATTCACTTAATCTACATACGTACAGTACAGGTTGGACGTATCTCTGATTAATCCATTCATGAATGGATATCGTTCGGTTGTCAATATTTATAGCACCGCGTATTTGCAGGACGTGAGTCGTACGAGCATAAAAATGAAGATAGGAAGAGCACGAGTGCGACAAAACGTTTCACCAATAAACATAAGTGACACTAAACGAAGATTCCACTGCACTTAAGTGCAGGAGCTACGCGACAAAGCATCGCACCGCCTTTTCTCTTCAACTCTGTGATATTATTTTATTTAAGCCGCTTATGGTGTGTCAAAAGAAGATAGGCGTTTTGCCTTTCCTTAGCATACAATTTAACACTCTTCTTCTTGCGTCTCAAGCTAAAAGTTTCAGTATTTCGCTTACATTGGGCGACATTTTTATGTCCATTTCTAAAAGGTTAATTAATACTCTTGGGGTGAATGGTGAAAAAGTATTTACAAACTGTTGGATATTTTAGTGCGACTACATTATACTCAGAGCTGCAGTGCAGTGTTACCACTGCACCGCCTGACATTTCGATGGCTGCAGCCGAGCACACGACTCCGGTATGTCGTGTTGCTATTCGCAGTTCCTATTGGCACTGCAGTGCGGTGAAGTTGATTTGTTCAATATCCTGAATAAAATTACATTTCCCGAGCTTCCACACAAGTGTTATTCAATAAACATTGTTCTGCCAGACATACTTTATAACGTACCACACAATAGAAGCAGCGCAACGTTATTGGATCTTGGATCAACTATTTGAAGTGGCTTTAAAGCGTTCCAGTACGCATCGTTCTCCTATTATTGTGCATTCCATATTTATTTCAAATAACTTTAACAAAGATTCAAGTTAGAGAATGATTCCACTCTACATTTTCCTCAACATTCTTATCACTAAGTAATACGTAGGGAAATGTTTTTCAACTTCCTGCTTCCTTTGACAGTATTACACGTTCGAAGAAACAAATATTTTTCTGTTGAACTACAAATATAATCTAATCTACTCATTTGTAGTAATAATATCTGTACTATGCTTCGTTTGAATTTGTGTAACTTTACTAGGAATATTAAACTACATTTATGCAAAACGATTTACTACGAGAGGTTTCAATGTAAACATAGGTTTTAGTCTATAATTTTGAAGGAGAAACTAACTGACTGACATCAACGGACAGCCGAAAATATTGGAACTGGGAGCGTGAAATTTTGCTCAAGGTTCCTTTTATGATGTAGGCGAGCACTAAGAGAGAATTTTCCAAAATTCACCCCGTCAAGGGATGAAAGTTTATGTGAAGAATATTACGCGGTCCAAGCCGCTGAAAAAGTAAGTTTTTTTTTTTCAAATATTTATTATGATAGTAAACGATGATGTTGCCGACGATGGAGCACGCTTGCCTAGAAGTAACCTATTCACTCTTGACTTAAAGACCCCTAGGTTGTAGCTCAACCAAAAACACAGACTCTGGCAGCTCTGTAATGTTAGTCTATAAAGTTGCTGATTGTTGATTTAGATTTTTTTTTCTTTTCTTATATATTACAATACAATATCGTATCGACAACGTATCTTATAATGGTTACTATACACAGTACCATTCTAATATTGTAATTCAGCCAACTCAAGACTAACGAGAGTAACAATACATCTTGCGTCTGATCTCAAGAGTATATTACGTATGCAAGACAATGACTGTGATGACTAATACGCACTTTCGCAAATAAGCTATTCGTCAGCCAAGAACTTATTCAAATGTTATGCAAATTGAGGACCTTTGAAGAAAAGTGAAGACTAACGTAACAGGCTATGCTTAAAACTGGACTGAAGTTAATGAGTTACATTATTCAGTGTAATTTTTAACGATGGTGTCCCAGATTTTCGGCACCGACAGCGTCAATCCAATAACAGGTTGGTGTTAATAGTAGAGAACCGCATCGGCGCTTTTCCGCTTATGGAATTTTCAATTATATTAATTTTCTGTACACCGGTGTTCGATGTATGACAATATTTCGGATACAATGTATTTGTTTTGTTTTTCATTGTGTTTGTCGCTCGTCGATATTAATTTCAGGGCGGATTATGTACCCTTTCAATGGATTTTACAATATAACGGTAATCGGCTCAGTCATTTATCGGTTTCGATTATTGTGGCAGTCCATTCCCGGATGGCTAAAAGAGATAGCGCGCGAAGAAAATGCGGTAAGTAGAGGTCTTACTGCATTTTATGTTTTTTTTAAGGTTCCCATATGTGTTTTGTTAGTATATGAAAATGTACCATTTTTAACGTCTACGTTTGGTAAACTAACTAAAAAAAATATAATCTTGCATGTAATTGTATACTTATTAACGCTTACCTGGACATCATGGTAGCTATAAAAACTCCGAATCCTGAACTTAACGAGCTACAATTGGCCCGCATTTTTGTATACCTTACCTAGGTATACACAACGATGCTACTTATCCTTATAAAAAGGTACTTAGCCCCTGTATCACATAGGTTAAACGCATGTGTATTGTTCCAATGGCGCGGTTAAGGCGTGCTCTTCTTTAATAACGGCGTTCAGCGTCCAGCTGAGTTAATGGAGCTCACGTTATCTAGCCGCCATCGATCGCCCATGACGACTAAATGGCACAGCGGGAGCTACGTATCTCCGCCGGAATGCCCGAGCTCACTTCTACATTCCTGCTCTGCCGCAATTCCATGAAATTTTAATGTTTACGCGATTATCCACTTTTCAATTTGCGGACATTATGGTGTGATATTTTCCAATCTACAATTTTATTTGAATAAAATAATAAACGAGATTATAATTATAGCGTGAAAAACAAGTTTGAGGTAAATTGGAGCAGAATACCGAATTCCTAAAGCCTAAGTGACGCGTTGGATTAAGTTAAGTGGTAGATAATCTTTCTTATTTACGTGTCGACTGACTAATACTCGAATTTTGATTGGCTATTATATGGGTAACAGGGCCTTACCATGACCTGTTAAAATGTCAGCCGTGCGAGCGAGAAAGGGATATAGAGTTATATACTCTATATAGCTCCATCCCTGTAACAGTTCAGTTTAAGTCGTCAAATGGATCGCGTTAATAGCTCGTGGAAGGCCTCTGGACAGCTCTGACCATCGTTTCTTCAAGTTATGGTAGGATCGATCCATCATCATCATTTTATCCATCGGATTCCTGCTACCCTCACCAAGTCAACGGTCCACCTTATCGATTGAAGAAAGATGCCTCAAGTTTAACTGAAAATGATTCAACATCATGCCAAATGACCTGTGAAATCTTATTGTAACCTCACCTGGTGACTATGACACCCATAGCGGAGCCGTCTGCGGCCGAGGTGTGCTCAATGTGAGCGGGGCTGTCCTCCGCGGGGCGGGGAGGAGGGATCCAGTCGCGCGGGGGACGCGGGAGCTTCTCAGTCGACACCCATTGCAGGGATGGCCAGCCGCGGAACGATACTACGTCCCCTGAAGATGTCTTCGGCAGTCCTGGTCAAAACGAGTCATGTTTACTTAAGTAGGGTCAAACAACAGATTAGTGCTTTTGTTTACAATTTATTCCTATTAAAATATATTTATATATGTATATATAATTCTTCTGTACGTGTTTTTGTCACCTAATTCCTTTTAAACGGCTTGACCGATTTGGATAAAATTTTGTGTGTATATTTGAGTGGTCTCCTGGATGGTTTAAAAATACAATTGGACCCGGTAGGTAGCGCTACAATCGGGTGCTCAATTTTTTTTCATTCCACATATAGATAAAACCCAGATTTCGTGCAGGGTAACATCTGTCAGGTCTGCTAGTATATTATATATTTCTTTATTTCAAATCTTCTACATATTTCGCGTACCATTCACTTCACAACTTCATAAAGTAGGTACTCAATAAATTACAAGATTTATTTCGTTTCACCTCAAACTACAATTAGTAAAACATTCTGCAGTTACAAAGCCAGATTGTAATATTCGTCGATAACAGAACTCCAATCAAAAGTTATTGGAACTGGCTCATCACTGGCACACACATAATACTGAAATATAGTACTGAATTTCATATCGTAATTACTGAGCGGGAAATTCATCTCAAGAGTTTACAGGAAGAGATTTTTGTTAATATATTTACGTCGATTCATGACAAGGGAGATTTATTTTCAGACTGCATTTTCAATCCATTCCGTTTTATATTGGTTCACAGAACTGTATCGCTGTTGGGAAACGTAATATTCCAAATATTCATTGAGGTATTAAGATTTAGCTAGTGAAGCCTTCATTATTACTACGTATAACATTCCGTGGTTGAGATATCTAGGACCCCGTCACTCCATAGGTATTTTGCTTATTGGATTTCAGACGATGCCCAAACGTGTAAAATTACGTCACTCAACCCATAGCTTCACGGAGATGGCCACCCCAATATTCATGCTAGACAGAATATGGGGAGAACCATGCATAGGATCGGGTTTATAGATGACGACCTTTCTATTCGGTTTAGATGGCTGATTCAGTGTACGCAGAATAAAGCGAGATTCTAGAAACATCTTAGTAGGAACAAATGTTATTTTCCTGTAATGTAATTGATGTTAATTGACTTTTAATACAAAATAATAATAAAAAAACAATATATTGCAACATAATTCATACCGGTGCGTTGGTTCGATTTATTCCGTTAAAATACCAAAAAGTAATACCTTGTATATATACTTGAATTTTTAGGGTTCCGTACCTCAAAAGGAAAAAACGGAACCCTTATAGGATCACTTTGTTGTCCGTCTGTCTGTCTGTCTGTCAAGACCTTTTATCTCAGGAACGCGTGGAGGTATCGAGTTGAAATTAAAACTATAATAATATACTCAAGTATGCGGTGGTCCCTTGAAGCTGTAAAAATCAAACTTCTAAGTTAACGAAAAATAAAGATACGGCTGTTTATGTCGCAAAAACGTATATTTTGAAACTCAAAGAAATCAAAATTCATAAGGTAGGTACTCCCCGTTGACCCTGAATCCTGAAATATAGCATAAAGGTCAAGGTCTAGCACAGATATAAGAATAAATCTGAAAATAGTAAAGTTGTTACATCACAAAAAAAATACTTTTAGCGTTTCGGAAAAATCTTCGAGACTCCATTCAGGTGTTGAACTATTTACATACGTTTGTACGGAACCCTCAGTCAACACTGAGGTTAGGGCCAGTTTTTTTTAAATCATATTTATTTTCCATTCCGAACGAATACCAACAACTTGAATTTGTTACAGTCAGCTCGATCAAACCTAATAAAAATAAAGTGGTTTCCTTATATTTTTACGTAAATATTTTTTTCAGATTTAACTTTTTTTTTTCAATAAAAGGTGTTATGGTTACACGCAAAACATTTTTATTGACTGTACCATCTTTTATATCTTTGGACGTTTTTAAATATGTGTCCAAACGGTTAGTGGTATTAAAATGGAATAAATCGGTGGTTCTGGTATTGTTCCTCCATATTTTTACAATAAAAATTTTTGTTAATAATTATATATATTCCATCACTATCTAGTCCCAAAGTAAGCAGAACTTGTGTTATGAGTACTAGCCAACTGATAACTTACTTGACTTATATATTTCTAAATACATACATATTATAGGAACAACTATAACAACTAGCAATATTTTTTTTTTAAGTGGTTGTTTTTTATTTCCAATAAAAGCTTTGTTATATTTCGCGTTTTAGTTGTGGTTTGTAACTATATAAACAATATACTAATTCTATCGTAGGTAAAGATACTATAACAAAAACAAAAGAGCTGTTTGTCAAAAAAAAGTGTTGTTTTATGCCTAGGTAGTTCCATTCCTGGGCACGCCACAATCGATGCCCTTTTTGAGGAGTGGCTAAAGAAGCACCACGGCTTTCTCACTTGCCGCCTGACGTAGGTCCTTACTGGACACGGTTGATTCGAGAGGTTCCTGTGTCGGATACAGTGAGAAGACACGCCCGGGTATCACCATTGTGCGGATGGTTCGAAGGACACTGCGGAGCATACGGCCATACGGAGCAGCCCTTGTTCAGGCTATGGTACGGAAAAGAAGAAGTGATATCCCAATAACATGGAAATTTAATATAATTTGTGAAACTAGGATGTACTAGGGTGAACATATTCTCTGCGTACACGCTCAGAGCATTCCAGTATGATGTTATGACATGGTGTAGACTATGGAGAATAAGACATGCGATTTGCTGCAATCCCGGAAGATTTGCTAGAACAAGTGTCTCGAAAGCTTTTATTTAATCTCCGTGACAGATTCCTCGGTACACGGATTACCTCTGTACGATCGCTTTATGAATAGTGCAGCAGCGCAGCGCCGCAGCATTGCGAAGTACGATTTAAACGATTCCTTATTTATACAAGCGACGGCGTCTAGCGAGTGAGGCGGCCCGCCAGCGCCTTCACCGCTACAATTTATACGAAAGCGTTAAATCGACTGCTAATGGTGGTGATACTTTGTCAACACAGTATTTTTTATATTAGTCTGAACTTTGAGACTTCATAATTTACTGAAAAATTAAAAAATCAAAAAGATTCTGAATGACGAAAATTTATTTAAAAAACTTTTAAGGTTTAAGTGAAACAGGTATTTCCTGGAAGAAGTTTTGTGAAATATTCTAGTAAAACACGGATTTATCGAATGCCAACAGAGTTTTCAGTCGTTATTTCTCTTTTTTGCATTGCCTCTTCATCAAACATCGCTTTGGATTGCGCTAGATGCAGCAACAAGCTTTTGAACCATGCCCGATGTTGACGATAGGCGAGTGGAAAAGGAGCCTCTTAAGCTCTGCGTTTGTGAAATGAATCATGCTCTCTTTGTGTTTTTATGGAAAATTTATAATCATTGAACCGTGAAGCAGCATCAACTGAGATTCGATTTAATATTCAGTCTTTATTCTCTGACGTATATTTGAAAATAGTGGTTCTATAGGTAGCTAAATCTACAACAGCAAGACTGAAGTTTATGAGTTTGGCAAATCTAAAAACATTGTTAATTAATTGGTGGTAAAGACATCAAGATAGCGTATTTACAAACTCTGAAATACAAAGGATTATACAAAAACATACAACAAAAAATTGATTTTATTAAAACACTCTGTACCTACCTAACAGAAAATTTTCTTGCAAGATTTCAATAAGGAAAATGTACGTTTGAACTTTGAACAACTTAACTAATGTATTTAGATGCATTGACGAATGTGTTGTCCAACACCCGACTGAAAAAATGGAGCTTGTAGTACCTGTTTGGAAATTCAATTTATGTTTTGGCTAAAGCGCTTTGCCATGTTGAAAAATATTGAGTTAATTTTCGAAAACTTAAAATTAATCGTACTACAGTTATTTTATTAATCCACAAATTTTTCGCCGAATTAACTGTTACTATTAAATATTTACTGGATTGTCTGGTTCAGATAAATATTAATCCCCGAAATATATAAATAAAGCACATTAAAATATTGCGAACCTTTAATCATACTGAATTTATCACCGATTGAAAAATATTTTACTGCTATTAATGTGAGCCTACAATCTTCTTAAATAAATTGTACTCGTATTAAAAGTAATACAGTTGAACGAACCTCGTTCAATTTAATCATGTTGGGGAAAACATTTAAATACAAAATAAAAAATTCTGAAAATAAAAATATAAGAGGTAGTAAAGGTTGAGGTACCTAATGTAGGTATATACGTGCGAATTTTTACCTTAAAAAGAGGAATGTGCGAATTCTTACCTTTTAAGCAATTATCAGAAGTGAGTGCATACTGAATGCCACAAGAGCCGAGCAGGAAGCCAACTTGCTGCAAGCCTGCATCACGGCGAGTGAGCGGCACCTCGATGGGGACCGGCACTATTCCCGCCTGAAGGCACCCGTAGAAGGCGCACATGAAGTTGATGGGATCGTTGTTTGGGTACACCAGAGCTACGCGGTCTCCAGGCTTGATGGAGTTGTCCCCGGTCAGAGGTCCACCACTGCTAGTCTTTGAAGTAAACGTCTTGTTCAGCAGAGCATGAGCGATTTTGAGCGACCGACTGAGTAGTTTACCTGTGAGGCAAAATTCCAGATTAAAATTATCGTAGAGCTAAAAGCAATTAATTACAACAGCAAAAAAAATGATAACGACAATATGACAGTGAATCGACTTGGCATTGTATGCATATCTACCATAAAATACATAATAATACTTGCCATAATTAAGCGAGTTGCTGAGTTTTCCGTTCGGGTCTAGGACCGTGGCCACGTTGGCTTTGAAGGAGGCAGTTCCATAGCGCTGAAGAGCTGCTTCAAGGTTGCGTGGCAGTCCTGCTGGGACTACCAGCTGCTCGCCCACAGCAGGTGTCATGGTGCCGCCCTCTGGCTTCGGGGCATTCGGATCCTTCGGATTGGCCGCCAGCTCGAGTTCTATGTCGTCGTCCTCGTAAAATTCCGGCAGAGGCCGACGTTTTGGACGCTTCAGCGTATTAAGCAGTTGCTGTATCTTTGCTGAGACCTATTTGGAATAATACATATGATTAGAGCGATAAATTTAAACATATTTTGTTTACCACAAAATTACTTTAAATTTTGAAATTCCAATAAATGATTTATGGCTTTTAAAATTGATTTTACTTTGCTAGAAAATAACCGAATTGGCTCTTAAAACATATTATCCTCATTCTACTTAGTGTCTTTCTAAGTCTAGACAGATAGAAAACAATACTACGTTCTACTTGAACTTGAGAACCGTACGATACGATACCATATTTACAAACAATTGTTTAAAAATGCACGACAGTGTACGTACGAACTAATCAAACAATACGAATAGTTACAATATGTGTTGAGTTTTCTGCATTGTTTTACATGTAGCCTGTTAAGAACTTGTGAGAGGTTTTGAGCCAAGCCGTAAACTTGTAGTCCGGCAAAGAGGGCAGTTACCGCAAACGTGCTAGGTCCGAACCGAGGCCGTTGGTGCTCGACTGTTCACAAAGACGCTATCGATAAGGAAATTGCTTGTCAAACACACGAACAAGCTTTGATGTCTATAAAGACCGGTGTTTTGTTGACACGGTCGGTGATGTTAGGTAGATTGCATTCTGCACGTGTACAGATACCTATGTTTTCGAGATATGTATGGTATTTGTCCGATGATACAAAGTTGGGTTTCTATTTTGGATGTAACTGCGCTCAGTTACGATGTGTCACTAAGTCAGCTCAGGAAACTCTCTACGGACTAATAAAGATTAGGTAATTGATGCTCTTAACGACCTACTATTTATCGGTGGTGATTTTTAAGCCGTAAAGCCTACTAACGTTTGACACCCAAAGACCTATATTCTATAAGCCAATTTAGACTACTTAGGGCCGAAACTGCGTTAAACGGACGCCAGCGACGGGCAGCCGTCGCGTGACAAAGCGCGTGTGTCGTGTGCTCGTCGCGGAAACAGGATTATTACCTGCGCAGTGTAGCTAGTTCAACTTTAACGGTGTGCATGTATTCGTGTCGATTGAGAACTTTTTAATCTTATGTAGTAAAATGTGCGCGGTGGTCGGTTCCTCGCGACGGTCGCCCGCGCGGGGGGCCCGCGCGAGCAACGGAACTCTTTTGTATGGGACCGCGCGAGCGTCCGCTTAACGCAGTTTCGGCCCTTAGATTGTATTATTCAGTAAATAATGCCTTATCACTCGACTGAACTATGTTGTGTTTAATATGATGTGTGCATTAAAATAGTTATATTTCATAAAAGTTGAAACATTTTTTTTACCCGACTACCAAACCTAAATACTGCCCGGGGTGCGGGATTGTTCGAAACATTTACCGCAAACCTGAAACGCAAATGGCAACAGAAGACCACAAAACATATAACTTACTACTTAGTCAGTAAAAAACTGACACTCCCTCGCGCCCCACTCAAAGTGGGAAAAATTAATTTGATGGTTTCCTACCTAAAGAAACCTATCGACTGATCGTAATTACGTTTCAATTGAACTCTATTTGATATATTTGATACAGTCGGTTTCAAATCGACTGCTGAGATTGTTTTATACTATTGTTTTGTTGTAACTTACAGTAAGGCACAACGTTGATCTGACAAATCGTCTTTAAAAAAATAAGATAATAGAATAAATATCAACAATTACGAACAGAAAAATAACTGTTTGATAAATGCAACTAAAGACTTGTGTTAAGAATAATATCTTATCGTGGCTTCTAATCATTGTGTCGTGCATGGCCCTCAAGGAGAACTTTACATGATGTTACAACCGAAAGACTAAACAAACGACAAAAGTAAATAATAAAATGAAAATAAAAAACTTGTTGTGTTACTTACGCTTACCTTCCATCGGCCGGTGCCGGTGCCGGTGTCCTCGGGCTGCGCGTAGCACTGCACTCGATCCGCCACCAGTGCACCTCCGCGACGGGCGCCTGATGAAGCATGAGTCACATCAGGCTGGATGTCTGATAACAAATTTCGAGTTACTAAAGCTCACCTATTAGCTGAGCCAGGAACAGATTTCACCACGACTCAGCGGACTTCTCATTTCCGCTTTAAAATTTTGTAGCAAATGTTCCAATTTGGGTGGCTTGTGTGTTCCTGGCTTAAGAGCCCGTACAGACAGAAATCAATCGCGCGATCGAGCGTTTTGTGAGAGAGTAGTAAGCAATAATATATTTTTAGCTTCGTGCAGACTGTCTGCTGTCTGCATCATTACCGGACCCTTATCCTATCCAGCCTAGGCAAAAGCTTTCACCCCTGGCTTCATGAATGGCTACGAGACATCGCAAGCATATTTTGTTTAAAAAACACTAAAGATTTAGTCGCTAGAGGCCCGGATTAGAGAAACAGGACTTACTAATAGAAATAGCTTAGTATTAAAAGCTTAAAAATTAAATTATTTTTTTTAGTTCTAGGTTAAGATCTTGCGACTGTTCGGAAAGTCTAGAAACGAATAACGCAACTAACGTAGTTTACTGGACTATTGATTAATGGGTGTGTGTAGTTTTTTCATCAAATAGATAGCTTCCTTCGTTTACACAGATACCTTTTCGTAAATGATGATACCTACGCTATTAGAGCCAAAATGTTAAGATAATTTCCGACTTTTCGCTCGGGCTTAAGTTCGCTATGAACTACCAGGACCATATCAGTTACTTTTTCTGCCCATATTTTCTGATTTTAGTTGACAGTCCATTAAACAAGATGGATCGCACTAAGGTCGATGAAAATTGTAAATAGTCGATAAATATTAACTTTTTGAAGTGGAGTTAATATTAAGTTAGCATGAATAATCTATCAAGTCCACAGCAGTGTCGAGCTACACAGATCACCGTATGTTTTACGCAGATTTCATTAGTTTCAAATCAGTTCACGCATGAATATTTTTATGATAATTTTATCAAACCGATATTACACCCGTATTAATATCAGTTAGGAACTAATTGTATTTATCACTCGTGTAGCGGATGAGCTCATCGATCTGACGTTGGAAGCTGTATTGATTGAACGCGTTGATGTGTGCTCTAATCGATGGCGTTAATCGAATATAGACCGCAGCCGCCCTGAGCCGTCCTGACTATCATAGAATATAAAAGTTGTATTAAAACTCAGCTGGTGCAGGTGGAAAATGGGAGTTTAGCCCTTAAATCCATTATTTAAATGGGATGGTGATGAGCTTTCGTATTCAGACATAGAATGAAAATCGTAAACTTCGTATGGTTAGTTTTTTCTTGCACTGTTCTCGATTCTTTATCCGACTACGAAAATCCATCATAATGATTTGAAATTAGAAAAAGAAATGAAAAAAAAAAACTTTCAAATCACAAAGGCTAAATAAAAATTGATAAATAATTATATCACACACTTTATTTGTGATCTAATCGATGTTTGATACCTAAGACATGTAACTATTGCTGCTGGACAAAAAATATCGTACACAGAACTCATTCTGTAAACCAGTGATTAACTAAAATCAAGTTCCAACGGCTTCTCTGCACTTGTCTAGCATCCTAGTACTTGATTTGCAATCACATAATCACGAAGAAACTGGCCCACTCAATCTGAGTGCCTAGTGCGAGTTTGTCGCACGCGATGGACACGTTTATGACGTTCGGCGCTCCTATTGGTCTGTTCCAAGCTCTTAACCAATCAGTGAGCCAAACGCGGTAAACGTTTCGATTGCATTAACGTAAAAAAACAAATGAAACTTAGCGCACTAAACACTTTTATAGAATCTTTTGAGATGGACTGTTCTGGTTTACATCCAGTATTAGTGTCATTATTAACAATACACATTTGTATTGACAGTATGTATTATTCACTTGAATCCAGATGATTAATAATTCCGTGAAATGGTTTAGTGGTAGGGAATACAAACTGAGCCATTTGCTTGCATGTGACATTCGAAACTAAATAAGTACCTACCTATACTCCATTCGCAATAAGACTACACATTTAAACCAACCTTTTTTTACTGTCCATTCAACAGATATTGACATTTATTCCGAAGACATAAGGATGACATTCAAAGCAAAAAAAAGTGGTTATAAAACGGTTTTTTGCTTTGAATGCCATTCCATCCATCCATCGTATTATTGGATTGGATATTCAATGAGGTGCGAACTGCGAAGCATAGAGCAATTTTATCAGAGCAAAAAGAGGAGATTATGCATGTAGTGGCAGGGGGGCCGACTCCGTGGGTGCTCGGTGGCTCGAGCACCCTTGAGAAACCAGACATAAAGAAATAGATCAGTAGTTACGTATATTTCTTGAAAAAACTAGTTTAATTTTTATATAATGGTTTCATTTTATATTTTTATCAAACATAATTAGTAATTAAGTACGCAGTATGTAAGTAGGACAGGACATTTATTTATTTGTCGGTCGATCAGTTTGCATTTCTCTTCGCCACCTTTTCGAGTCCATCAAATGAGCATGAGCACCCATTAGGTTTTCTAAAAGTCAGCGCCCCCTGTATAATAGTATACATCGCAATGGAAACGCTTGTAATCGAATGATTAAGGCAACATTAGACACCCTAATTTAACAGATTCGATTAGATATATGACTACTTAATCTAATTCAGAGGCAAAGCAGGTTAATAAGTTATAATTATTAGTTTTACTTAACATTTTAGAATCAAAGCTGTTTATATGAAGCTTTACCTACTATTATTATTACTAGCGACCCGCCCCAGCTTCACATGGGTGTTAGAAATCTTTGAAATTCTCGATTTATACACCTAACCTTCCTTATGAATTACTGTTCGAGCCTGCGTATTGATGACAACCGCATGAAAATCCGTTCAGTAGTTTTGGAAGTCCTTGCGAGCAGGCAGACAGGTCTTATGGCCCATTCCCTCTCATAGAGAGGAGGCCTGAGTCCCAACAGTGGGAACATTATAAGGCTGATTATGCTTTGCTTATGTCAAGCAGACAGACGCGGTGGGAGAATTGGTTTGATAATATGTAAGAATTTAATTAAACACCTAGCTTATAAAATTATTTGTAGTGAAGTAAGCGCGCAGTTAATGTACCTAAGGACGTTTTTAATACCAAATTCGGATGCGTGATGAAATCCGCACGATATTTATTAAAAACACCCTTATAGCGAAAATTGGGAAGTTAGCTAATTACAAAATAATAATGTAAATACAAGATTTCATGACAAGCCATTTCAACGATGTATATTACATTTAACAACATTATCCTTAATCTTTTATTGTAGGTAAAGTATATTTAGTTAAGTACTCACATATATTGGTAAATAGACGTTTTTAATTAAACTTTCCGTAGATATTTCAGGACACATTCAGGTATACTTTGGTGTATTCTACACTCGCAACACTTGTTTTTTATTTATTCCGCAATCCTATTCTCAATGCACAGCCAGTCACTTTTAAAAATAAAACTATTACTATAATAGGAAGGGAATGAACAATGGACGTTAACCGACCACCTCTTTTCCTGCACTGACAGTTTATAATTTATTTAACACTAATAAAACTAAGTGACGTAAGCTGCCTTCCGTGCGCGGTATTCGTTGAAAAATATTCAATCGTCCCTATTCACTCCATGAGTTTAATAAAATGTGATTCATAACATAACTAAACAAACAACTCAAAAGAAGGCTTAGTCACTGATGTCACTCATAGTTATTTTTTAGAAATTTAAATAACATATTGAAATAAAATAAACAAGGTGTCTTCTGCCTTATTAGTTTATTTAACGATTTATAAGTAACTAGCGGCCCGTCCAGGCTTCACACGGGTGCACTTAGGGCACTTTTTTACACCTTGGGTTACACTTATAAGGATCCCTAATATTTTCTAACAATATATAAAGCCTATGTTACTCAGAGTGAATGTAGTTTTTGAGTTTATTCATTACAAACATACACACACACAGAAAATACAAATTTATATTAAGTAATAAATTATAACATTAGTGTAGACTAGCGACCCGCCCCAGCTTTGCATGGGTGTTAAGTCTTTACGTTTCACTGAAAAATAATGCTAAAGCTGGTAATTTATTGAAAACACGATCGAAGTATAATAAGGCTGTTAAATTTAACACTTAACCAAATAAAGAGAAGTCCAGCCTTTTATTTACCAACAGACAAGTTACCCATCGCATCTTTTGCAAGACGGGCATGCATCACGTGATTTTGTTAAGTTAAAAGGTTTACTCCCAAACAAAATTAAGGCACAAGCAGTAATTAGCACGAATCTAGAAATTAGAACAAACATTGATACAATGTAGGAAGTCACGCGACCTACTTTTACAACGTAATCTGAAGGGCTCATAATAATCAGATAACTTCTGATTGGCGGATGGTGAACTAAAACACAAAAGCGATACGGCTGCTAGCTTAATTAATGTTAATTTGATACACTCTAGTAAAATTAACTCAGACAAAACAAATTAGGTCTTTTTTTTCGGTTGGGAAAATCATCTAATGACATCCTGCGGTCTTGGGCGGAGCGGGAGATTGTGTCAGACTTTTACTGACTAAAAACCCACTCCTGTACCCCTTATTTGCCATTGTTCCAGGGCCCCGGGGATCTCTTTCACATCACCCATGGCCCCAGTAGGCTTCGACCCTGCTGGGCTACAGTCTACGGTCGCCTTGAGGCGCGCTTGGAACCTTACGCGCCGTCGACGACTTAGGCTCGGTCCGGACGGTTACCGGACGATCGGCCAGCGAGCTATCCATTGCACGTCGTCCGCAAGCCCGCGCCTTCTGTGGTCGGAAATCGGGATCGGAATCCCGGCGGCTGGGGCGCGAGGTTCATTGCCTCGCACGTGCATGTGCGGCCTCCTCCTTTGCTAGCATTACTGCTTCGCAGAAGGAGACAACCGCCTGCCACCTCGCTCCGGACCAAGGCCCGGTGCGAGACATAAACAAATTAGGTCTGATAACATTAGCAAATCACATAAAGTTCAGCTGAAACAGTCGAATTGCCTCGTGTTTTATATTAAATGAACAGGTAAATCAAAGTCTTTTTAGACAAACAATCAATGGTGGGAAGTCCTATTGAAGAAACTTTAGCTAAATTAGTTTCCACATGAAACTGTCTGCCTAATTGCTAAAGCTCGTAACAAAGAGGTACCTTAAATAGATTAATTTAGACGCAAATGCTGAAGACAATAAATTTGGTCTTCTAATATAGATTATATGGTATGTCATGGTCCAAAATCGGTTTCATTTGTTTGGCAAGTGAAACTCGGGAATATACAAACAAATGTGCCAAGTTTTTTTTGTGACGAATATATTTGTTTTATTTGTTAAACAAGTTTGTAGCGAGAAAAGCTTTTTTTAAGCTTGGCCCTTTTGCCATCTAAACCGATTCATGAAATTGGTTCATAAAACTGTTACTTGTAAGGTTTTATTTCTAATTGAACAGACGGACGAAATGTTTTTGAGTTCAATTTTCTTCGCAATTTCCCGATGTTTCTTGAAAATGTAATTCGAGTGACTTATCGCCAATAATGATTGACCTTTTTATGATGTTTCTTTGGAAACATTTTTCATTTCGAATTTAAGGCCACACTTATGTCTCCCAACTTTATATTGTAAATGTTACTATCATCTAAATATTATTTTAATGTGAATCAAGAACGTTCGCAAAGCCTCACTATTATCACGATACGAAAGCGATATATTTATTAAATTATTTAACAAACCCAATTATGAAACCAGATTAGCTATTACATGATTTGCACTCTGCAGCCTGGAATTATTGATAACATCATTGCAATTGGTTATTATCCTGCAGTTGAAGCACAACTATTGCAAGGTCTCCAATATTAAATAATTTATAAGATATTATACTGGATGTAAACTAAAAAACAATTTGCCATTAAATTTCAGTTTACCACATACCAGTATACAACAGTAATAATTCTTAGTTCACGTAGGGACCTAATGATAGCATCAGTAAACAGCATTGGCGTGGCCAAATACTGGGCCAGGCAAGGAATTTAACTAACTTTGCCATAGACACGCTAAGAAAAAGAAGAATTTGCCATTTCGAGTCCTTCATCCCTAATTCCGACTAATATCTATTTTCTAAGTTTAAGTTAGCACCTAAACAAACGGAAACGCACCAATTATTATTGATGTAGGTATTAATAAAGCCACCAGGGGTTAAAACATTGCTAGATTCCTCCAAAAGCTTCTTAGTAGTATTTCAAAATTGTACTTACAAGCAGGTAAATGTGTAAGCTCGGACAAATCAATCTCAGTGCGTTCACGTAATTCAGTGCAGTCACGTAACTCAGTGCGCTCGCGCATCTCAGTCCTTTCCCTGGGCACGTGCTTTTTCTCCCGTAGATGATAGGGTTGTGGCAGAGGGTGAGGGTGTGCGCGGGGGTGGGGGGCGGCGGGGCGGCGCGCTGGTGGCGACCCCAGCTCTGGTGGTGGAGGAAGCTCGGTGTCGCCGGCGCATGAATCTTCGTCAGATGATGAGGCTATGACAGGAAAAACATACACTGTAGTGAGTTTAGTTTTAAAAGCTCTTTGGAAACGTTTCAACGTGAATATTCAAAAGAATATCAATATATTTTATTTAACCACTAATGTGCTTATAATTACGATCAGAATTTTCACAGTTAATTGAGCAGGCAGTTGATTGCAATATCCTGGGATTAAATATATTTTCAAAGATCGAAAAGAGAGTTTCTTTTTGCCACAGGGTTTAACTCAAAAAGAATAGCTGCGCTTCGTAGCCAAAAGAGCTTCGTTAGCGGCAAATGCGTCAATGTAACATACTCGAATCGTCAGATTTCATTAACGAACCCTGCTGAGTTCCTTCCTCTTCAAACCATGGCGGGCAGGAACAGAATACTTCAAAAAAATGTCGTGTTTAAAGATATTTATTCTTTTAGAATACCACAGCCACTTTCATAAGAAACATGGTGTACAACAGTACTTATTAACCGGATTTTCTTCGCTTTTTTTTTGTTTAAGTATATGCATAATGCTTTCAATAGTAGTTGGCTGCTAGTATCATTAATATTTTTCGGCTACTTGCTAAGAGTAAGTGCCTATGGTAAAACAGAATAACACAAGGACATACACACAAAAGATTTTAAGTAACGTTTTCAGCGTATTCGCAATATATTTTCGAAGTGATTGATTAGAAATGCTCATTAATTGTTTTCAATTATCATCCATCACACGTACAAACTCACACATCTCACGCGATCTTGATTCGACTATTTATAGTCTCTCTATATCATTATTATTAATGTTCATCTACTAAACTGATTACTCGGCGGATCAGAGCTTAGAATCCAATGTTTTGTTATCAATATTCTACTAATCTCCTAACAGCATACACCTGGGAACTAGTGAGATGCTGGCTACATTGGAAACCGATATGTCTAGGTAGTCTCTACAATAGATGTTCTGAGAATCTATCTAGGACAAGATTGTTTACCGGGATTGCCTTGCGGTTCAATTACAGGGAAATATTTAAAGACGTTTGTAACGTTACAAAGGGTTACAATTAGATCGCGCTTTGTGTGTTTCAGTACCTAGAATTCTTCTAAAGTCTGTTGCCAAGTGGTCTAGCCTATTTACTATCGTATAAAATAGACCATAGTTTTGCAATTTGGCTTTTTTGATTGAAAACATTTCCTTTCCTAGAGCATGTTTTAAGAATTGGCCGAAAAATACTTTTTAACTACTATCTGCTGTCAACCGCTTCAACCATGTGATAGTACACTTATCACCCAGGAGTATAAAAAATAGCCTACTTCCTATTCTGACCTACCAAATACACATATAATAATTATTAAAAATTAAATCAAACAATGCCGTTACGGAGAAATCCGATAGCAAACACTGACACGAGATTTTTTGTATATTAAATGTTACATTTTTAGGGTTCCGTACCACAAAAGAAAAAAAACGGAACCCTTATAGTTAGTAGTAGTACTTTGTTGACTATCCGTCTTTCTGTCTGTCTGTCTATCTGCCTGTCTGTCAAGACCCTTTATCTCGGGAACGCGTGGAGGTATCGAGTTGAAATTAAAACCATATACTCAGGTATGCGGACACTAAAAGCTGTAAAAAAATGAAACTTGTAAGTTAACCAGAAAAAGAGATACTTCGGTTTATGTGGCAAAAAAACGTACATTTCGACACTCTAGAAGAAAGTCAAAATTCATAGGGTACTTCCCGTTGACCCAGAATCCTGAAATTTGGCATATAGCGAGGTCTTATAGCACAAGTATAGAAATAAATCTGAAAACTGTAAATTAGTTGTTATGTCACAATTTTTTTTTGCGATTTCGACAAATCTTCCGAGACTCCATCTTGCCAATAATAATATCCATATTCTACTCCGCCAACGGGATGTAGGTGTTTGGGTACTAGCCGTAGGCGGTGTAGCACTTCCACGGATTAATTCATTACGTAGGTTTTATGTAATAAAACATTTGCATTTCAAAACATTTTCCCATTTCACGAAGCATATTTCATTTTCTTTCTGATCCTTTAATGGCCTTTGATCTACGGTATTTCGTATTTACCAGTAACGAAAAACCCTCGTCGACTAATGGAAACCTGTAACATTTTGTTTAATACTTAGCTCGGCACGTAGATCTTGTCTAAAATTATTGTGACAAATGCCAAATTACTTGGGCTGCGAACCAAAAATATCTCGCAAAAATGATAATGACTGGCCGAGAACTTGACAAACAAATGACACTGAACAATGCGGAGTGAACTAATACAACAGAGGCTCAAAGATAAAGAGAGAACGAATCCGTTCTGAGTTTATAATATAAACGCTTTATGACGTGGGGCCCGTTAGTGCACACAAAATATAAACTGGAAACAGGAGTTTAAAAGGACGTGAAATGTAATTACGATGCGGATCAAAAGGCAGAGCAGCGCTGCCTGTTAAATCACCTTCGGTTATCAATTGGATCTTGTTTTTGCAATCACGGCACCGATCTTCTTCATTCAGCCGTTTTTATGAGTAATTGTTTGGTTCCGCTGCGCTCTGTGCGTGGCCTAATGAGCGTAATATGGGTTTATGGTTTTTTAGTAGTTAATTGATTATATTAGAAAAAAATAAGAGTTAGAAAAGCGATTTCCATCTTATAACAAAAAGATATATAAAATAAAGATTTCGTTTGCTTCGAAGCAACATCGTAATGTGCACAGTTCAGTCCCGGAGCTAATCTCAAAATATAGGGCGTTTATTTCTGTTTGACACCACTCGTAATTATAAATAACATTTCATTAAAACTAGCTGCAGTTGAAATAACAAATAAATTAATGTGTACTTATTTCGCGACCATATAAATAATATAAGTGTCAAAACTTTATTAATGATATTTGCTGCGGTCGACTGTGTGGGCTCGGAAAGTAACACGATTTTTAACTCTGAAAAACAGATTTATTAATTTCAGCAATAATGTCTTGAGAAGAACCGAGTGGCATGTACATAATTTAAATGGACAAAGCAAGATAATCGAAAGTTAGAGATAATCCCAGTAAACATACTTAATCACGGTTTAGTTACCATTTGAGTTTACAATGGTCCCAGTCTATAAACACTAGAAGAGCGGGCGTCTCAAATTTGACCCATTCCTGTGTTCTTCCTGCTCTAATTTTATTATGCGTAGAATTGCAAAGTACAACAAAATATGTGTAATACATAATAAAAACATTGTGTTTGTATACCATCATCATCATCATCATCATCATCATCATCATTTCAGCCGAAAGACGTCCACTGCTGGACATAGGCCTCCCCCAAGTGTCGCCACAATGAACGGTCCTGTGCATCTCGCATCCATCGGACTCCCGCAACCGTTACCAAGTCATCGGTATACCATCAGTAAAATTAAAATGACCAAAATTGACATTGATAGTCCGCGCTTCCATAGGAAAAAAAAGTACACGCTATGCAAGAATAAAAAATTCACACTCTCATTTTCTAAAATTGAAAATAATCCTGAAAGAAACCGTGTGAATGTGCCTCGCATGAGAGGCTAAGCCGTTTAGCTCCGGTGACCGCGTTGGATTTTTCCTGGTAAATCGAAAAGCTGCGGTCTAAAGCTCTGCCCTGGTGAACTTTAGCGGTGTACTAATACAAGCATAAGCATATATGTGCTTCGCTCGCTAGCAGTCAACAGAATAACAGATATGCTTGGTGCATTGTGTAGTAAGAGAGTTCTCGAGTACGTTCTAAATGAAGCGGGAGAGTTCAACCTTCCTTTGGTTCCTTTCCGTAGCAGACGGACCGTTCGAGGCATGATAATTCTTAGAGGAATTTATTGGGTAGAATCATTATGTAACTTTTAGCGCCGATTGTTTCTATGTTTTCATATTAAGAAGTATTTTTTTCTAATAAAAATAAGTTTGAAAAATTTGAATTTTCAAAAATTACCAACACATTCCTCAACACATTCCTGACTCGGTAAAAAGACAGAGAGAGGTGAAAAATTCCATTAAGTTATAAAGGTATTGCAAACAAAGATTAGTTATAGAATGGATATGTTGTATTATGCACACTTAGTTCGCAATGAACGTTTTGCCTTTCGACTTTTGTTAATAGGAGATAAGAGTCAAGAGAGAATAAAAAAAGAGGACTACCTACATTCGAAGATTTTAAGCGCAGCAAACACTTTAGAAAACCAACTCGAGTAAACGGTATGGCTCCTAAAAATACTCACAACTCCAATCGAATCTTAGGGTTGTATACCAGGGCACTATTGCTCACTATCTAGGACATATACAGATTTAAACATTTACGATAGACTAATAGCGAGTTGTCCGGAAGCTATTGATAAGTAAATCGCTTATTTAATTTTAGTTTCTTGCAGTTTAGGTTTGATTTTGTTTTGGTTATATAATAGTTATGTTATACAAGACTGCAAAGTTGCTTTTTAACCGCGTGCTCAATTTTGATGACCGAGCAAGCGAAGGATTCAAACATTAGAATCCTGAGCGTTAGCGAGAGAATCAAAAGAGAACGAGGTGAAATATCTTTGCACTCGAGTGCAACATGTAGCTTTTCATCCCACCTCAGCGAGGAAATGACTAAATGCAAAAAAAAAACCCTTTACGATCACAAGATACTTTTGTTTCAGTTTAGGTAATTACTACTACATTATGATAGGTAAGTATTACAGAATAATCTTTAAATTATACCTAATAATACTTAGGTATAATTAAGAAAAATTTAAAGTAACGTTGCTACAGTTACTTAGGTTGAGTATAATATTTTTGTTAGGTACTGTAATGTTGGTGTTAGTGACTTGTGTACTGTTTTTTTGGTTAACTTATCTGTCTTAATTGTTGTACCGATTCAGTGGATTCCCTTGGCGTAAAGTTGGTGAGATAGGGCGATAGTTAGGTGTTTTGTAACGGCTCATTTTTGATGTAGAAGGGCCAGGATCAAGGATCTGACTGAGGCCCTTTCAGTGTAATGGCTCCTACAATGCCTTTACAAGTTTTAGACTTTTTTTTTCGGTGGGAAACTCATCTTATGACATCACCCGCCCTCGGGCGGGGCGGGAGATAGTGTCAGACTTTTACTGACTAAAAACCCACTCCTGTTCCTTCGTTGCCTTTCGTACCAGGGCCGAGTCTTCCTTTCAGAATCAGACCCTTGGCCCCAGTAGGCTTCGACCCTGCTAGGCCCCTACAGTTGCTGACATCTCCTTGAGGCGCGCGTGGAACAGCACACGCCGTTGACTACTTGGGCTCGGTCCGGACAGTTACCGGACGGTCGGACGGCGAGCCACCCATTACTCGCAGTCCGCAAGCCTGCGCCTACGATGGCCGGAAATCGAGATCGGAATCCCGGCGGTGATTGGGGCGTGAAAACCGTTGCCTCACGCGATCGGCCGCCTCCTTTGCTAGCATAACTGCTTCGCAGAAGGAGGCGACCGCCTGCCACTCCTCCTCGCTCCAGACCATGGCCTGTACCAAGGCCCGGCGCGAGAGATCGCCGCCGCCGATCGCCCCTACGAGGACACGGCGTTGCTCTGCCCAAGCGGGGCCCCCCTACTCCGTTTGCTCCACCTTGTCCTCCGGGCGGTCCACACAATGGTGACACCCGAGCGTTTCTTCCGCACGAATCTGGTGCAGGAACCTCCTGAACTTACCATGTCCGGTGAGGACGTGCGTCATGCGGAAGGTAAGGACGCCGTGTTGCCTTTCCAGCCACTCCTCAAAGAGGGAACTTACCGCCATAATTATGGCGTGCCCAGCACTGGTTTGCGAGAGTCGCTGTCGCCATTCCGCCATGAGACCCCGCCGGAGCTCTGTCCGCCGCGACAAGTCGCGGCAGCAGATTTTCGCCCCGAAGTTGCATCTCCACGCGCAGATCGTGAGACTTATTTTGGATGGAATCCTCTATGTGTGTGGCTGAAGTTCGTCGGAAACAATGACCCGTGTACAACGGAGCTTCTGAAAGTTCCAGAAAAGTTGCTATTTCTCGTGGGATACTGCCAATTTTATTAGCACCCATAGGCTGTTTGACACACTTTCCGTCGCGATATTGTAGAAAAAATCGATTGATTAGAGTGTTTACGCCCACCTAACACTCCAATCAATCGATTTTTTCTACAACATTGCTTGATATTTCTCAACAATTGTTACGTATTCTTTGCGAATGATGAAGTTGTGGTCTCTTTTTGTCATTGTATTAGGTAAATTAATTAATAGTAAATCTTCTGAATGTTTCTCAATGTTTTTGACATTAAGTTGTGTTAGTTCATTAGTTCGACATGTTCCGTTTATTCCAATAATAAGAACAAGGTTGTTCTGAAGAAGAAAGAACAACAACCTGTAACGTAAAGAGTAGATAAATTGATATGCATGCATAATTATACCTATCAACATCTACTAAGTACGTATTAGATTCTAAGTAGTTGATTAATATACTTAAGTAGATACTGAATGTGCAACTGACTCTTTTGCTTCCGAATATACGGAATCAGGTGCTTTAATAAACTTTTCAATTTCAGATGCTGTGAAAACCTTCGATTTTTTAGGTTGATGGCCAGATGAGGGTCTTTTTAAAAATGCTACTAATTTTTATTGTTGTTTTTGCATTGAATACGTACTCCATAGAGTGCTTGATTTCTTGGTCTCAGATAATTCAATAAAATATGCCAGTAAAAGGTTTTTTGGGAAAGTTTTGACTCCTTTAGCTAGTCGCCACGTGTTAAATATATACTACTGTTTCAAATATTTTTCGCGTGATTGTAGAGGGAGAAAGCTCATTTGCGCATTATTAACAATTTCAGTCAATTCTGGTGGCTTCAAATAAACTCCTTCGTCGCTAGAATCACTTATTTTAGGTGTTTGACTTGTTTTCAAGTTTCTTGTTTTCAACCTAAGGTTTTAACAATATAAAGTAAAAGAAATGGCGCGGGAAATAAAAAATGTACACCAAGGAGGTTCCGAGTCTGGAGTTTTTTAGAAACTAGTGCGCCTCACCATCAACGATTGCATCACTGCTCACTATCAGGTGGAATCGCAGTCAAGCACTAGTTTATATCAAACTAGCTGACCCGGCGAACTTCGTACCGCCTTAGCGTAGCAATGATGCACTACTTTATTTTGGAACAAATGATGCTCGAATTTAATTAAGTAACCACGTTTCCGAACAAACAATGCTCTTTCAATATAATCTATGGCTGTGAATGACATTGACATTCGTTACGCGCGTTTTTTTTAAATATGCAAAATTAAATGTATATTTTTCAATATTTCTGAGAGATTTTCTTAATATTTTTTTTCCGTAAGAACCTTCTCCTAATAATAACAAATACAACAAAAAAAGAATTAGTGAAATCGGTCCAGCCATTCACGCGTGATGCCGTGACCAAGGAAAACGGGTTTCATTTTTATATAAATAGATAAAAAACAAAAGTTGTATGTAGAAGTAAGTAAATAGGTTTAATGATGTTTTGAATTCATAAACTTAGTGCACACGATGTTCTAAATTCAATTTACTTTAGCTTCTAGCGGATAAAATCGGATTTGCACTCAGATATCGAAGAGCAAAGATACTCTTTCCGAGATGGGGGGATGAAATAGTACATTTTGATACAAGTGCAAAAAGTTTGTCATTGTGACCGAGGCGGAATTCGCACGAACCGCGAGTGTGTTATGGAGCCGAGGGCTAAAGTGACAAATTTGCACGTGTGTCAAACGACGTTTTTCAATACACTTACGAAGAAAAAGAAATACTTTCTCTGAAAATTACAACGGATTTTAGTTCATTTTGCAATGAAGAAAATTTTCTAAAATTGCCATACATTTTAGTTTTGATTTAGATGTGCAGCGGGCTATCACGAGTATTTTTTAGCGAGACGATTGACAAGAGAAAATGAAAGAAGTAAATAGTGTTGCTAGGATCACAAGTATAAGCACAGGAAGATTGTGATTATTAGTTTAAGATTCTGCACTTTGTAGGATTTGATTAGTGCTACCGATGCTGCTACGAGTATTAATGTAGCCACCTATTGGGCCCAAAAAGTTTGACGAGTTTACCATCGAATCGAAAAGAAGAAGAAGTTTAAGATTAAAGGTTCAATACTTACAGAGGTCATGTCTCTCTCTGTCAGGACTCTTCGCCATCATGGAGGTCCTCTTCGAGGGCATCGGCAGCGAGGGCTTGGGTCTGTTCTGCATCTCTGCCAGCGCTTGTTGCACCGCCTCCTGTCTTACTTCTGCAAAACAAATCAATGTTAGAAGACTCTTTCCGGTGTTTTGGGAATGAAGATTACGCATGCAGTCTAGGTTACACATTGCAAAAATTTTGCTTATACCGCAGTTATTTTTTTTTTTAAAATAAAGTACTTACAACCATCAAATTTACCAGCAAACTTTACATAAATTTGCAACGAATTATTAACATAGGCTTTTTAATTAATGTGTACTTCAGGTGTCTAAACTGTGGTGATTTATGTGGAAAATCCAATTACGATTTCCAATACCCAGTTTCGTACATGAATACTGACAAAAGGTTTGACTGATCTCAATTATAACCGCAATGGAAACTAGAATAACACTTTTCTCAATTAATTGTAAAATAATTATATTTTAGTTCAGTAAAATCTATACATATAATAAATCTGTAGAAATTATTAATTGTGCGCGCATCTCTTAAAATGTACGAAATCGATGTAGATAATTTATTTTAAAATTGTGTGTAACTTGATATCTTATTTAGGCTTTATTTTATCGCAGCCAGTTGACTATATCGAAACTTAAGCGGTACGAAGTACGCCGGAACAGCTAGTTTGAATATAAATTGCAATCAATCCATGTAATATAGGAATTTAACAATGCTCTACAACAGCATGGGTATTCCATGTATTTTCTCAGTAATTATTTCAATTTAAATAAATAACTGCGGTATAAACATCGGTTGAAGAACAATCAAAGTCGAAATACACAGAATTCAATTTCAGATACAACTGATTAATTATAATTATTGTTTAAGGAAAACTCGTGCTCAGACTGTGGTTTATGTACAAACTGTAGTTTCATTTACTGGAAGTATCACTTTAAACAAGGGAAGCGAGGACGTTCAAACCAGAGAGCTTTTAATCAACCAATAGTGTTCCTGATTTTAGTAACGAGTGCAACGATTCTATTGGTCGATTAAATTCTTACTCCGCCTCCAATTTCATGCAAATAACGCCTGCGATTTATCTTACCTACAAATGTCATAAACAAAAACAAAGCACAAACATGAATAAAGCGTCTGGAGTATGTTTATTAGGCAAGGTTACGCGTCAAAAATTTAGAGTAGTAACAATCCAATCAAATTTTTCTGGACACGAACTTGATTTCAAATATTTGTACAGGAACTTCGAAAAGTAAACTTAATAATAAACAGACTCTCATGTAACGAATGATTAAATTTCATGCAAATGAAGGATTAGTGCAACGTGTTAGACCACGGATGGATGCGACGACAACCGTGATAACATTACACTGACGCTAATTAAGGCGGGCTGACAATGGTGACGAATTAGAAGGGATTGATCGCAACCCTTCTGCAAATATCCTCCGACTATGTCAGACTAGCAGACATGACAATTGATTCGATGCCCATTTATCGTAGTGTAATGTGATCTTGTCAGATTTGTACCCAAGTCCATAGTTTACATATAAAGTCATCCAAGAAGTAATTAATCTTAAACACAGTACAAGAAGAGAAATAAGATATAAGTATAAATAGCTATTTAAACAAATTTACAACATATACATACAATTAGCATATATTATACAATTTTTATAAATATATCCTTATATCGACAGCCGCAAATACAGATTGATGAAAGTAACATTGACCAATAATTGACCTCTGAATAATGTAGTGAATATGGGACGAGTTTAGATCAAGTGCATCGAATCTGGTTCTAGAATTTAACAATGCTCTACAACTGCATGGATACAGTTGATGGACCATATGTAGAAGGTTATTAGACTTTGTAGATGTAACAGGTTCACGACCTAATCAAAAGCGCTAGATTGGTTTACAGATTGGTCAATTTAGGTGTTATTTTAGAAGATACTGTCCGGAATTTCGGTATCAGCAAGCAATTTGAACTTGTTGACACTAAAAAAGCTATATTTTTTTTTAATTATCTATACCTACTTTCCTACTGCTGGGTAAATGGCTTAACCCGAATTCTCCCAAGTATTCTTTCTTCTCTAGCTTCCTCGAATAAATATAATTTAAACTCTAACCTTTTGTTTTATAATCTGAGTTTAAAAAATGAAAATGTAAGAAGCTCTATTTTATCTAAAAGCACAACTACAAAAACACATCTACACACTTACAGAAGAGATCACTGGTTATGAAGACAGTACGGTATGCAAGCGCGGGTACTCGCGTAATTTCTCGTAATTTGCGTAACCTCGATGTGCATAGAAACAGTGTGAAATTAATAACACGCGTTCGCGTTCACAAGCCGTGCCAACAACATCGGCCGCTTTAAGTTAGAAACGACAGCGATCTACTAGCCATGAATTACGTTCTAACCCACGGACGAATGACGCAGAACTGAGAAAATAAGTCCCATACACGGACGACTAGATACACTAAAATCCACTAGATGTTCTACGCAGTATTTTCTAAGTTCCGAGATAAATACATGAAATGGCAAAATTCCAGGTAAACCTGACAATTTCCTTTTAAGTTCAATATTATAAGAGTTATTCACGTAGTAAACGTGTACAAATAAACCTGAAGTAGAATCGACATCGCCAAGCTCGCTCGTGTGTCCTCAATGAGGATTGACACGTCTGAGGAGTTGGCGCTTTTATTGTGTCTTGTAGTCAATTTATGTATCAACCACACCGAAGCAGTACTTAACTATTGCATTAGGGAGTGAAAGCAAGGTAAAAAGTGCTGAGATAATACATCACTTAGACCTGCGTGCACGACAGTTCGCTAAATACAATTAGCGCCAAACATAACTAAAACGTAATTGAATTTCTGTCAATCGTCTGAAGTTGACGGAGCGTTTTATCTGCAGTGCTAATTGTTTTTGCTAGCAGCTTAAATGTAGAGTGGATGCTGAAGAATGCACTCTCCTAGCGAATTAATATTTCGCTCGCATAATTTAGTTTAGAACAAATTTTCAATTGTATCAAGATCGATTATGTGAATGGGGAAGGTTTTCATTTTTTTAATGAATTTGTTATGATAATTTTGTTAAATATGACAAAAATATGAAAGAATCATTAACATATCTCTACAAATTTAAAAGTTATGGAACTTTGAAGTTGCGCTTGCTAGAATAATTTCGTTTTACACGGGCGGCGCTCTTTTGTGACGTCACATGACCCTTTACCATTGTGGTGTATAAAAAAACACTATCAACCAATCAAAAACAAACAGTTGTTCCTAATAACTAGACTACGCGAGAGTTTACGTGTGACTTTGAAACTTGTGCATTTGAGTGATTTGTGGTAGGTACGATGATCTTATTTAGGTCAAACGTCGATTTGACAGATATAAACCATGATTCATTCGTTTTGATCTATATTTTATTTCCACTTTGTTGATATTAACAAAATCACGAAACTTCTCTATTTCTACTAATGAAACATTTTGAACGAAAATGGAGGCTATTAGAAACCGGATGAAACTTGCAGTGTAGCGTGAATAAGCAACATTGCTACGTTTGGTTCAAGTGGCGCTTCGTTTACAAGGACTAGTGAGAACTCGTGTAACAGCCGCGATCGCTTGCTAACTTGAGACAGTTATTAACAACACCCAAGGTCGCCCGCAACTCCAACATGCCAATTTTTGTTTAATGCACATCCTCTCTATTATTTGCTTTTAGATAACAATGAGATATAATAATGAATATTCATGTATTCAGGTAGGTATAGTGGTTTTACGCTTGACATGTCGTTACGTCACTTTGAAGGTTTTAGTACGTTAATGTGTGTTATAAAGGTTTATTTTGTGAGAGCAGTAAGCCGAGTTGATAATACAAAATTCGACCAAATTTCAGGAATTATTAACGCGCCATAACACCACCTGCATGTAATTGTTTTGATGGCGTTTATTAATATTAATTACCGGAATTTGTGCTTATTAACAGCGAAACGGCTAATTTTATAGCTGAAGGTATTTATAGCACATGCTAAAAATATGCAAAGAATTTTCTTTGTACAGTAGATATAGTTTTATATAAGGCAATAAACCATTCAGTTATTTTGTATTGCTTCCATGCTAAAGATATTTCTTTCTTAATTTGATTCATGTCTCTTGCAAAACAAAGAAATTCTGAGATTGTGTACAAAACAAGGGCGTTTTGTTTTGGAATTTCTAATAAAGCTTTTCAGTGTACGGTGTTTTTATTCTAAAACTATATGACAAAAGCGTCACAACGTAATAATTCATGTATTTACATTGTTTTGGATGTAGATGAGATGTCGCTAAGCGTACTAAAGTGCAAATTCATCTGTGTTTACGAACATCAAAACTGTAAACATATCATACTCATCTGTTTATCTATATTTCTAATTTAAAGGTCAAACACACACGACGTTTATGGTTAATTTATGATTGTTATGAGTTGGCTATTCATGTGTTGGCAGGCTGGTAGGAGGTGGGTTGTATTCATCGTCGCGGTCGGCGAGTTCAAGTATCGCGTGTGACGAGATGGCAGTGACGTCAGAAGAGTCGCCCACCGTGCCCGTATTGTTGGAGGTAGGCTATGCGGTAGATGTGCCCTTATTGCGTGCATGTCGCAGGCACTTGCAACTAACGTGTACATTTTTAAAACGTTTCTCTTTTTTTTAGGTGGCAAATCATTCAATAACTTCTCTCGATCTAGGGCGGAGCGAAAGGCGTGTCAGATGCTTAATGACTAAAACCTACTTCCTTTCTTCATTTTGCCTTGCATCGACCCCAGGTTTCCCTTTCGGAAGCAAACCCCTGGCTCCAGTAGGCTTCGGGCCTGCTGGGTCCCTACAGTTTTGCTGACACTCTTAGAGGCGGGCGTGAAAGAGCGACAATTTTTTGTGTTAACACGTTTTTCGAAGTGTTTTCATTGTTACTAGGAAGGCCGGTACTGTTGTACTTAAAAAGACTGAATGAAATCTATAATCTCTGTAATTGTTTACGTAATAGTAGCCTTGACGAAGCTAAAATGAGTAAATTATGATCATTACAGTTTATTATCGGTTAGGAAATGTATTTATGCTAATGAGCCTATTTCCGCAGAATGGACACTTAAAAAAACTATGAAAGGAAGCATAAAAACTAGTTCAAATATAATTTTATCAATAGGACGTAAGTTATTTGCTGTACCTATTGAAATCTATACTAATACATATTATAAAGAGAAAAGTTTTGTAATTTTGTATAAAAATAAATAAACTCGTAAATTACTGGACTGATTTAAAAAAAATCTTTTACCAGTACAATGCTATAAACTTCATCAAATAACGACATAGATAATATTCTCTACTTTCACGAGAACGAAGCCGCAGGCAGAAGCTGGTTTATTTACAAACTAGCTTTTGCACGCAACTTCGCCCGCGTACATAAAATATAGCCTATATAACTCAGGAATAAAGCAGCTTTCTATTGGTGAAAAAATTTTAGCAATCGCACCAGTACCTACTTCCAGAGAAACTTTACCTCTTTATAATATTAGTTTAGACGAAAAAACAAGTTGATTGATAAAAAATTGAAGTACCTACTTATGGTATTCTTCGGGTTAAGTCCCATTTCTTTGCTTAAGGTAATCATTTTTTTTTTTAACTTCAAAATTATATCAAACTTCCAAATTTACTGTCACAAGACTGCTTCGACTACACTTCGCAAAATGATACTGCGCGAATAGTTATCATGATGATGGTTGAAGACGATAACGACTCAACACTATCTAGGAATGCATTGTTCCACTTGAAGTACCACTAGCAGGCTGCCTTTTTAAGAACAATAATTTATTAGAAAGTCTTAACATGACGTTTTATTGATTAAAACCGATTTAAATAATATGTAGCGTTTCTGACAATTTTTTTTAAAAAAAGTTTTTTATTTCACATAGGCCTTATAACGTCAGAAGCTTGTACACTCTAGTGTTAAAGTCTGATATTCGAAGTAGGAAAATAAGAAGACACAAAAGAAATCTAGAAGTTTCTCAAACAGTCCTAAATGCACCATTTGCGTGTGTCATTCGCTCATTGTTGTAACAGACGGCACGTGCGCCGTGGCGGCAGCACGTTGATCACTTACCACAGTGTACACCTGCCCTTCGCTTGGCAACCAACCTCACTGTGGTCAACTCACCGTTGTTTATCACTACTTCAATTTTAATTCTGCACATTTTTTCTATGTCTCCCGCAAAGCCCTTTTGAGAATAAATGTTAGTATAATGGTGGTGAATTAAAAAGCAGTCGTTTAAACTTCCCTTTTTTGCACTGTGTACTGCGATTTTGGACCATCTGTTTCCGTGTATTGTAAATAAGAAGTATTTAGACAATTCTGTTAAACTGTCTTTGTAATATTACTTGCACAAAGTTACATCGGCTTTAATTTTCATTCGAAACACAAAGTTAAATGACTTCTCATAACAAGTAACGTTTTTTAGCGTTCTGTAGCCAAATAGCAAAAACCCCTTATGGATTCGTCATGTCTGTCTGTCTGTCCGTTCGTATGTCACAGCCACTTTTTCCCGTAACTATTAGAACTATACTGTTGAAACTTGGTGAGTAGATGTATTCTGTGAAATGTTGGGGGTTCCCCATATTTAGAACTGAAACTCGAAGTTTTTTTTTATCATATCCATTCGTGTGGGATATCTATGGATAAGTATTCAAAAATGATAGAGGTTTTTAATATTATATTTTTTAAACTGAATAGTTTGCGCGAGAGACACTTCGAAAGTGGTACAATGTGTCACCCCCCTCCCCCCCCCCCCTGTAACTTCTAAAATAAGAGAATGGTGAAACTAAAAAATATATGATGTACATTAACCATGCAAACTTCTACCGAAAATTGGTTTGAACAAGATCTAGTAAGTAGTTTTTTTTATTACGTCATAAATCGTTAACCGCAATTTACCTTTCAATTGTGTACGGAACCCTCAGTGTGCAAGTCCGACTCGCTCTTGCCCAGTTTTTTACCTAGTATTTTCAACGTCAATGCAAGTGCAAGTAAGAATAGATGCAGTCGTAAAAACATGTCTTCATACACTTGCCCGTCTGCCTATTGTTTGTCTACGTTGCATCTAAACATCACTATAAAACGTAGGAATAATATTTATTGTTTGATGCTCATTCATTCGTTGACGTTACTTTCATTTGTCTGCAGATAATCGCACCTATCCGCTAAATTCGCACATGTGTAGAACATTTGTTCGTTGAAAGTTGTATCGTTGTAAATTCTACTTAATTGAGACGTTTTAAAATCGTTTATTCAGGGTGAAGTTTTCGGAAGGATGTGGCTGGCATGTTACTTTATTCCACCGTTTGCTCCAGATGTTACAGTCGTTGGTCGTGTAAGAGGTCACCAAAGGCAGACGACTGACATGAAGATAGTGGGGAAGGACAAAGGGTCACTACGAGTTGACTAAAAACCTTTAGAAGCGGTCACGCTTCTTACTAAAATAAGGTTGCTATGAAATTATTCTTCTGTGGTGCTACACAAATAAAGCTACATGCTACACTAAAAAAGTTAAAAGCTTTTAGGCATTAATTGAGTCTTGTTGCTCGAAATAAAGAATATTATTATTATTAATATAACACAATCGAAAAAATAAATCACAAAAATAATATAGCACAATCGGAGGATATATTTGGCCAAACACTGCCGAAATTTTTGGAAGCAGCTCAAATAATTATTGAGAAATGTCTGGACATTACATCCTAATTAATAGAATATCTTAACCATGTACATATATTAAGTGTTAGTTATAACATCGCCTTGGACTTATCTGTAAAGGTGTTATAATTAAATAATTAAATAAAAAAAAAAAAAAAAATTATGGTTTTTTAGGCAATTTTTCTCAGGCTGGTTATTATTATTATTATTAATTTTTAGTTATTTGATCAATCATCTCGTGTAAGGTATGTACACATGTCCTTAAAAGTAACATTTCGTTCTTAAGGTAGCATTCGGTTTTTAGCGATCACGACCTGCTGCTTAGTATGGATTTGAATGGAGTACTAAACAAACCAGGCGACCGCGTCACGCGACCGGTGGGCGTGCCTAGAGAGCGACGCGGACGTGGCGACCGGGACACCCGGTCGCATCGGAGGTAGGCCGTCGCGCGACCGACGCAATGTAAGCTGGATTTTGAGTTTCATAGAACTTCGTTTAATTATTTTGAAAGTTTTCAGCGCTTGTAAGAAGAAATAAAAAATATAAAAACTTGAGAGGTGTCAAGGGACACCCGGATGGAACGAAGTTCCTCTGATTCGATTACTGAAACTAATTTCTCAACCATTTCATTAAAATCTTTGGAATCTTTGAATCAATCAATCGATCAATCTTTCATTCAATCTTTGAATAAATCAATCTATCCATCAACTTATCAATCTATCGACTTATCCATCTACCTATCAATCTATCATCAACCCATCAATCAATATATCATTCAATCAATCCATCAACATATCTATCAATCTATAAATCTATAAATCTATCAATCTATCAATCTATCAATCTATCAATCTTTTAATCCATCAATCAATAAAACAATCTTTCAATCCATCCATCAATCAATCAATCTTTGACTCAATCTTTGAATCAATTGATATAAATATTTAGTAAACAAAAAAAAGTGTCGTGACAACTTTTCGTAAGAAAGTGTCGTGACAACTTTTCGTAAGAAAGTGTCGTGACAACTTTTAGTAAGATTTTTTTCCGTTTTGCCCCTTTCACAACGCGCGATAAGGAACTTCGTTCCAAAAATATTTATTTTGGAACAAAAAACAGTTGACAATAATGATATGGATAACGATGACAGCTGCAAAAGTTATAAACTGTGTCGCAACTATCAACGCCCATCTTAATGTTAAGATGTCCCAGACAACAATAAGTGTGTTGTATGTAGTGTGTAATATGTAGTGTGTGTATAGGTATGTGTTGTGTGTGTGTATGTATTAATGCCTGCTAAAGTTCCACAATTTTCTCAGTATCACTTTACGAAAGTGTTTTTAACCAATCAGTCAATTCTTTTTAAGGTCATTTCATTTTAGGTGATAAATATTAACGACTTTGTTTATTTTGTTGTAAATCTTGGAGCTGGTGAATATGAAATGTCTTTTCGCTACTGGTACGCTACAGAGTACTATTTTGCAGACTCTGTACTATAATTTGGATCATAACGTTCAAGGTTATGTTTCCTCGGCACAGTCTGCATAATGAATATTTGCCTAACCGTAGGCACGTTACAATGTACGCGTATAGGCTTCCTACAGAAAACCTTTAGTAAGTACAGCCTTCTGTGCCCTTTCTAATCCGAGCATAGCAGTTTTGTGAGCTCCTCCCCACGAGATCACGCATTATCTTAAAACTGATTGAGCAAGGTAAACTGTCATGAGGCATTTGAAGTCAGCGACCGCCCTAAGCTTTTTAAAGATGTACATTAATCTACGAACGCGAATCACTAAGGAGTTGATCTGCTTTTTCCATTTTAGGTGGTTACCAATGATTACTCCGAGATATTTAATATTGTCAGTCCGATCAATGGTTATACAGTTGCAGTTGTCGGAGTCGGACGGGGTGCAGATATGTGCTCTGATTTCATGGGAGTTTGGGTCTAGAGGTTTATGTTTAGCCAATTCATGACCACGCTTAGAACGTGCTCGGCTTCACTGAACGTGTCAGACCAGCTATTTCCGTGAATGATAACAGCTGTATCATCAGTGTAAGCTATTATTTTAGAGTTAGGCAGGGATAGTTGACACAGTTCATTCACATAAATAAGGAAGAGGGTTGGCCCAAGTACACTGCCCAAATATTACCTTCTTTTTTATACTAAAGTAATTTTGAAATTTTAACCACCGGCTCACAATTTTCTAGGTAGCTGCGGAAGATATCGTGAGCAACACTAAATGACACTGATGTGCCATTTTCTTCTTGGTTTGATGTCTTGATTTATTAAACTGAGTACAGAATCAAATTGTTTATGATTTAACCTACAATATTTTCAGAATTATTCTTCTTTATAATTTAAATGTCGTTTTATGAGTATTTGAAAGCAACCCTCTTCTTCTCGTGATGTGAAAATTGAGTCAATCTTCATCCTTTTTTCCTGAGTCATAGATAATAACATAAAAATAATATCATCATCTTCTTCATCCTTCAATAGCTGCTGGATAACCTTTTTCCTAGCTGCGGGTAAATTGTCCGACATATTGTACTGTAATAGTACACAACCGACACCCATAAAGAACTGCAGGAAGAGTGGCAAGGTCGCCGTCGCGCGTCGCTGACATCGGAAAGCTATGGGTCACCTCACGACAGGCGATCATGGTCGCGTAGTCGAATGGTCGCGGTCGTTAACAACCAAATGCTACCTTAATTGATTCAACATGTAGTCGCAACGTGACATTAGACAAACCTCCCCACGATATTATAGTTTCCACGTAACTCATTCCTCTACATGTAAAGAAACTGGCGAGACTCATCAAAGTTCACCTTTGAAATATAACTGAACTGAGGACAGAACCGTAAACTTTATCACAAGCATAGCGCATTAAATGAATGAATACGTTACTCTTGGGACACTATAAAGTACTCGTACAATACCAAAAGGAGCTTCAACAACGTAGCAGACCATGGCTATATGCAACCTACGGTTTATTCCATACAGATAACATGTTAAAGTTGCCTGTTCAGAGAAACTATAGCATTAATGTGTGTGCACCTGCGAAATTTTGTACATAACACACATCACAGTGCACATATGGTAGCTACGAGCACATATTGCTTTTTCATCTCAAAACTAAGTACAAAATCTAGTCTGTAGTTAGTTCGTGGACTCGTAGGTGCTTAGAATATGTACGAATGATGCAACCAATACCTACATTTTAGATACATACACGATTGAACAAAATTGTTAGCCGCGTCTAGACAGAAGCGATCTCCAATCCATTATTTCGAGTTACAGTTTGAATTTGTGAACTGTGTTTTTTATCAGAAAAAAACTTATGGTATCATACTACCATTAATAATAATAATATTCACACAACTATCACAGACGCCGTCAAGTCTCAAGCTAAGCAGAGCTTGTGTTATGAGTACTAGACAACTGATAAACATACTTAAATATTTCTAAATACATACATATTATAGATAAATTACACCCAGACACAGAACAAAAGATTGTGCTCAACACACCAAACATTTGTCCTGGGTGGGAATCGAACCCACGACCTCCGGCATAGCAGTCAGGGCTACTAACCACTAGACCAACAGGCCATTAGTGTAGTGTCAGTGGTTATATACTACCACTGTATGTATGTATGTATACAACCACTTAAGTATTCATGTTTCTATAATTCCCAGTAAATAAATGATTGGTTGACTATCGAAAATGCTAGGTAAAACAGACGTTTTTTTTTTTTGTGGAAAGTTTCTCAGTTAAATTAACTTACCTCTCGGTAGTCACCAGAAAAAGCCGTGTTGTGTTTGTCCTACGTGAAACTCACAGACTGTAAAGTTCGCCGCTGTATGTAATAGGTACTAATTGATCAATGGGGCAATTTTGTGTATTTCATTACAAAGTGGTGTTCTAGTTAATTGCAGCATTTATGTACTTATGTACACGTAGGTGGTAACTAGACGCGGTTAATTGCGAGCTATTCATTGCCGTAAATAATAATTATATGACATTTGTTTCAGACAAAAGTCCATAATATTGTTAGTAACACAAGAAACCTTTTAGACTATTTTAAAAATACATACAAAGACAATCACAAAGCGGCACCGCACAGTAGTACACACACACCAGTTTATGTTAGGCCCTGGACGCGACCACCCTCAGTGTGTAGTCGTATCCAGTACCTCCACATCGGCGAGTCCCAGCGACCCACGAACACGCTCAGAAGGCTGTTCGAGCTGGCCCGCATGCGCTTTATCGCAGATGCACAACGCTTCCGCATGATGGCGTGTAAAACATCCAAGCTTTATTTTTTGTATCAGTAAATATAGACCGTCACTATACCTAATTGGTCTCTATCAATCAACTATTTCGGTGACGGTGATCTATAGATTGGTAGTTGGACAGAATTAAGGCGCAGCCGAAACTTTTTCTAGGTACACGCAAGGTTATTCGATTCTTGTGCCTAATTACCGTAAGTGAAACTATTGAACCACACTAATTAACAAGATAACTGGAACAAATAACAAAGCTGCAGTTAGATACTAGTCACTCATCAGTCAGCTTTGTGGAAATGCCGTAAGCACTAATAAAAAAGCACCTTTTCTAAAATTATGGACATTGGACCTATCTTTCGTGTAATACAGTGCAATCTTCTTCTAGAACACAAAATAAATTATTACGTTGATTTCTGCGTCCTTTATTTATAGGCCATTAAAATTAAGACACATTAATCAAATAGAAGATGATTAAGGAACCACAAATACTGGGACCCATCTAACAGGTGGCGGAACCGTGAAGTTTTACTCTACTACCAAGTCCAGATTAAATATGGAATAATAGAATTGCAACAGGACGCAGTTATATTCAAAGGGAACTAGACGAAAGGACCACAAATGGTACCTTTCTATTCGCGTGATGACGCGCAATTCGAACAAGTTTTGTCACAAAAGGATATGTATGATGATACTGACCAAGCTCCACATTATCTTCCTAGCGTTTTCCCAACTAGATTGAGTTCAGCTTTCAGTCTAACCGGATGCGGTTTAATACCCGTGTTTTACATGGTGTGACTGCCTATCAGACCTCCACAACCCAGTTACTGGGCAACACGATACTCTTTGGATAGACTGACTGTGACGGTCACATTTTTGGCGGCTGACAACCAGTATGTCGACGACTGTCAAAGATCTACGAATGAAAACCGGGACCTACGGCTTTACGGGCTTTCCGAGGCACGGGATGTCAATTATGTCTTAGATATACTTAGAAAAGTACATATGAATTGGAAAATTCACATTGGTAGGTACTTGTCCGGATTAGAACCCGCAAACGCATGAACGAGAGGCGGGTGCTTTAACTACTGAGCCATCACACACTGACCAAGCTCTACGATCTTTTTAAATTTATACAACCCTTTAATGATCGAACGAGAATGTAAATTAGTAAGTTGGCTGTCCGTGACCTGGTTTTGAGATATTTTTATTTATTGAAATAAGCTCGTGTAAGCATCTGGGGCATACAGGGGAGAAAAGAACGTCTTCTTTGTCGGGTATAAAAAGCTTTCGACCCTCGCTTTATAAAATGTTATTTAAAACTTGACTTTAGTGTTTGGACAGGTTGGTGTTTACTATTTCTGTTTTATTCTAAAGACTAACTGACCCGGCGAAATCCGTAAGGATAACGACATCTAACAGCATAATTCATTTTATAATGACATTTTATTTAGAGATGGCGTTGTAGTCGGATTTTATTTTTCGTGATTTTTTGTCCATTTTTTCTCACCTTTTAAACCATCCCTGGACTTTAAAAGATTATTTCAAAACCAAAATTAGCCAAATCGGTCCAACCGTTCTCGAGTTTTAGCGAAACTAACGAACAGCTATTTATTTTTATATATCTATATATATAAAAGAAAGTCGTGTTAGTTACACTGTTTATAACTCAAGAACGGCTGAACCGATTTGGCTGAAAATTGGTGGGGAGGTAGCTTAGAACCAGGAGACGGACATAGGGTACTTTTTAACGAGTAGGGTAGAGTAGGGTAGAGTAGGGTAGAGTAGGGTAGAGTA
Source organism: Mythimna pallens (assembly GCA_961205895.1). Classification (NCBI taxonomy): domain Eukaryota; kingdom Metazoa; phylum Arthropoda; class Insecta; order Lepidoptera; family Noctuidae; genus Mythimna; species Mythimna pallens. The sequence continues at coordinate 9,135,969 of OY540824.1, forward strand.
GGGTAGAGTAGGATAGAGTAGGGTAGAGTAGGGTAGAGTAGGGTAGAGTAGGGTATTTTTTTTTTTTAACTAAATCCCGCTTTTGGGCAGAACAACGTCTGCCGGGACCGCTAGTATAGATATATATTAAGAAGGTAGCTACCTAATATCTCGTCGATTTATTAAAACAACTTACTAATAAATATACTTTACTAACAGCTGCCAGCGGCTTCGCCCGCGTTATAGCAGAAAATTATCCCAAGGTAACATACTCCCGGGATAAAGTATTCTATATGCTATTCTACGACATGGTCTACCCGTGTACCAAGTTTCATCGAAATCCATTCAGTAGTTTGTGCGTACATATTTTTTTTGCGTTTATAATAGAAAGATTTTGTTCAGTCAATATAATTATTTGTTTAACAAACCAAACACAAATACATGGACAGATTGATTCCATGAAACGATATTGCATGTTCCACCAAAGCAATGAAAAGAAAAAACTACTCCAACACTGTTGATATTTGTGAAATATTGTGGGGCCTACTCCAAATATCACATAGATTTGAGTAAATAAATATTTACCTACTGTTACCAAACAATTTCACTGGGCTCTGTGAGTATCGAACCACCGAAAACATTTTTAGCACTCAATCAAATCAATCAAATGAAACAACCGAGTGCCATATTTCGAAATTAAACGTTTTGCAGTCGAATGAAAACAGAACATGATTTAAAGGGCTTTGACTTCGACGTAAAATTTTATTTGTTGTGGATTTTTGTTTAAGTAATATCTCATCATATTCAAATGTCAAGTAATCAAACCAAGGTTACCGACGTACCTAACCCGAAGAATCACTAAACTAAGTGGCAACGGGCAGGGCACATTGCTCGCAGAACAGATGGTCGATGGGTTCGAAAGGCTCTGGAAAGGCGACCGCGAAAACGCAGCGAAAGACGCAGCGTTGAAAGGCCACCCACAAAAGATTTGCGCATAATTGAACTTAAGTTACTAAACTTCTCATCTCACGATGTCAGAGACGCAAACCGAAAGAAAAAAAAAGTTTACAGCTGACTCTTGCCAACAAGCTGGCTTGCCAACAACACACAAAACCTAAACTAAAATATATTAAAATTTTAAGAAGCTAACTTAATATTAACACATTGTGCACACATATATTGACCTCATTGACACCATTTATCGAAGTAGTTCTGCAAACACCAAGTTACACGTTTCTGGTCCAAATTTAAAAGTTTCAGCTCACCCAAGCCGTTCACAAGCACACTGCAGGAAGTTTTTAAGAATTTGCCTGATTGACCTGATTCGTGGCAGTCTAGTAGCCGAATAGTGTTGCCAGGTCCGATTGGATAAAAATCGAGACAAATGGTTAAACCAATCGGGATTTAGGGTTTTTGATCAGGACAAAATATTATTTTTTGGCATCGGCTATTTTTAACAACATTCCTAATTCTACAAAAACGGAATCAGCAATAATTGTCCAAAAGAAACTAACTGCACTTCTATTAAACAAATGTTATTCCGGTCCGTTTCGGATTTTCTAGATAAATTTTAATTGTGTATCAATGTTAAAACGTTTGCTGATGAACTTGCATCAATGTTTGCATGTCAAAATGGTAGAATGTGCATGGATACTTTAATATTATTTTATCACCATATTGTAAATGTCAGCATTTTGAGCAAATAAATCAATATTCTACTCTATTCTATTCAACATTCACAAGAGATTGCCAGTTTAATACAGTCTGTTGGTTTCTCTGAAGTGATATCTTGCTACGAATCAATCGAGCGAAGTACCTTGCGTTATTGCTTGAAGTAACAGGAATGGCAAACAGCACTTTCAACAGACAATTTAATCTAGGATTCCTGTATTGTACATGTTATAGAATAAAGATATACCTATGTATACATATATTGAACTACAAATTGACTTGCGGTGGACAGACTATTCAATTCTGAGTTACGATTCGTCAATTACTTGCTGGTATTTGCGTAATCTAATATAGGACTGGTTCAAAATTGTTCAAAACAGATGAAGCTAAGTTTTGGTCAGCCAACGAGTACAATGTACAAATAACTAAGATATTGTTCAATTGCGTATTTTACCAAACGCGATTTTAGCTTATTAAATATTTTAGACGAATGTTAAATACTAGATGTAACCCTTTAAAACGAAACAATGAAATGTTGAATACGAAATAAAATGGTGATGTTTTGAAAAATCGCAAAACGATTCCATCGAGCCTAATTAATAAACGTTTTGAAAGACTAAAAGTGCAACAAATTGGATTACCTAAACCTATTCGAATGCAAATAAATGAACCTTTTCAACAATTGATATATCGCGCTCTATAGACGTTACTTCGAGCCATTGTAGTGAATCGATAAGTGAGAACTAGAAGAGTTTGGACTAAATAGAGTAAAAAGCGCGAAAAGCTCCATCATTGGACTAACGGTTTTAAACCCATTATAGACTTAGCGCACGGTTTTGCTTGCACAAATGATCTCTCTATTTCATGAATAATTTGTCGCGAACGTAGAGAACAACGCTTCGGGACACCGGCATCGTAACTAGATATCGGCTGACCTCACCCAACGTCAATTTTGTACATTATTGAATTGTTGCACCAGATCCTGCGTAAAGGTAATTACGGGGACGCGTTATGACACGTAACAGGCAGAGCGGTCGCTTCATTAGGACGGCAAATTGATTTGTAACCTGGCTTATGCAAGTATTTGAACAGGATATAATAATAATTTGTTTTAGCCATGGCTTTTAATTATTTTCAATTCTTAAAGTGGTGACGTTGATATCTATTTAAATACGAGTAACAATGTGTTCTTTAACTAGGGACACGATGTCCTAATCGGAGACATTTTAGATTACTAGGTATATGCAATTCAAAGGACTATCCCCCTAATTTCTTAAATAAGAATTTGAATATTTAATTTTATCTTTGGTTTAGTGGGTGTTTCCTAACTCTAAATACTCAAATCAGAAAGCGGTCCATAGTAAGCTTCCGTTTTATTACTTGTGTAAGTACAAGATAACTTTATACAAGTGAGGTATGCAATTAGGTAGTAGAAAGATTGAAGTCTAACCATGTGGTTTCTATTCTTCCTTTGATTTGTACTAAACCTACATAATAAGTACTAGAGACAAATAGTACAGTCCACTCAGACAACGAATTAGGTAACTGAGCTTCCTAAATTAACAAGTTCTCTATGTGCGGGAACAGTTAAAACTCTCAAAGGACTGCAAGAAAGGCTTACGAATGAACAGTAGAATGAATAATACACACACGAATGGTTGCAGACTGCTAGGTATTCCTTTGTAGGGGACGTTCTACATGTCCAAACCTCAGGTCAGAAATAAATGGACATTTATTAAGGTCTCCTTATTTTTCTTTTGGCTGGCTTATATCAGTCGTTTTGCTGTTTACTGCCTGCCAACCACCTTTACTTTTTACGATTTACCTTTATCAGAAAAGTAAAATATTTTATCTTTGCAAAAACACCAACAAAGAACAAAAACAATATTGATTATTTACAGGGAAACACTGCCGTGAAAACCCCGCGAACATAAATTGTATTCACGAAACCCTTGCCCTGCTTCTGACACGTGTTCAAGGCAGTTCGATTTACAGTAAATTGCAAAGTGCCACTGCAAAACTAATTGCAGCAGTAATTCGCGCAGTTGCAACCACAAAATAATATTCCTGTCTATCTCGAAATTAATGCGTGTGATATCAAAGTGGCATAATCGTATGACGTATTAGGCACACTTACGTACATAACTGTCATGTCAATCAGTGTTAGGATTAGTAACCAGTTAAATAATATAATCTGAATTAGCACGCACTTTATCTGATGCTGTTATGATACTGCGTCTTAAGAGGGCATGTGTCCATATTTAGAAAAGAAAAGAGACATTCGCAAGAATTGTATTAAAGTGAGAATATATCAATGGTACACTGTTTTCAAGAAATGCAGTACAAGCAAGTAAAACGAAACTTATTACATAATAACCATAAGCTTCCCAACATGAAATGCGCGAACGTACAACTTCCCCGTCTTCCCTAAAGCAGAACAAATGAGAAAGCTGAACAACAACAGCATGAATGCAGGGGTACCAATTATCTGGTAGGCACGTAAAAATACAGCGAAGCAGTGCATGTGTTCTGCAACTGCATTTCGTTAGCGGAGTGTTGCGGACTCCTGAATAATGGATGCAAGTTATGAGCGGGCCACAATGGAGAAAGATATCAACTACGGGTTTACCGCATTGAACTGTTCTCCGACTCAGTTTTCAAATAAAACTATCGTCGCTAAAACTTGTTGATGACTGTTACCTATAGCTCTATGAATTTATTCAGTATTGTAAAATTAAAATTCCTGCTTCATTTTTTACAGCGAACTGGTAGGTAAACTAGTGAGATAGTTTGTAATGAAACAGGGAGTGACTTTTAAACGTTGTCAGCTCTATAGTGCCTAACAACAAAAAAATTTGATTAGTCATCACTCTTCTTTGGCGCGTTCATCACTACCATAGGATTCGATTATGCATTAATAAATTCGATTGTGAAACTAAATTATGCGAACGGTGGTCGTTTGCTGCTTCAGTTGTAGTGTTAGTTTTGGAAACTAAATTTACGAGATTTACAAATAGTTGAATAGAACGTTAAAATGTAAGTAGCATATTAGATACTAATTTTCTAACAAGCTGCAAGTTTTGACGCATGTTTGTTCGTCATAGCTTGTAAATGAAGGATGCTACAAGAGATACTGACTTCAAAACCCCAGTTTCGTACAACTTTGTAAACTTATTCCTTTGACGAATTATCAGATCTAAATTTTGACATGAATATTAATTTGGACTGTAATTTATTGTGACTTTTCTTTTGGTTTTATTATTTTTATGTCTGGTGATATTCCCCCATTCCAGGTGCATCCGAGTTTCTCGATTTGTCTTTTCCCAAAATATTTTTTGTATACGAGCATAAATATTTTCCGCACCACCCCCACTAAAATAGAAACTTTTTCGTTTCAGAACTTAATCATCACAAAACAATAGGTCCCCATGCCGCTTTTAGTAACTGCAAATTTAGCATCCGCGCCTCTCCTACTATTAGCAGTCAATTACCAAATGAACGCCGTCAAACGAACGTCAGTATTAATGTTAGTAATTCGGTAAACACCTAATTTTAACATGCATTCAATTATCACTTGCCACTGATTAGTTGGTTTGAACTATTTATTGAATTTATTGAATGCCGATAATTTTGGACATTACAATGCGTCGACATTGCGCCTTGTTGTGACGTCATAGCTGTCAAATCGAATCAGTTTGGTAGGGTGAGTAAAAAAGAGAAGTTATTTTATAATTAAAATTTATTTAAGAATCATGAAAGAAAATAGTGTGATTAGAATTTAGTTCTTCAATGCCGGTCATCACTAAATCACTGTGTGCAGTGTCTGAGCAGTGACCGAATGCAAGAAGGCAAAATGTTGCCAACAATGAAAGTAAAAATTAAACAGTTTTTTTATACAAATTATGCCTTAAATCGTATATTTAGCTAATTTAGACCGAGCAACAATATTTTATCTTTATTTACATTTTATTAAAAGAGACACGGTTAAACCAAGTAAAAATTATTATTTTAAAATTACAATTATTTTTTTGCAAACCGTAACTTTCAAGTGAAATTTGGATAGAAACAGGTCATTGACGTTCCTACTATTATTTGAATCGGATCGTACATGGATCCTGCGATGTTGGAACATGGATATAGGAACGGCCGGAAATTATTTCGGATTATCCGTTAGTTTGGGTTTGGGTTGTTAATTACGGATATTACTTTTTAAAATTAAATACAATATAGCAAGATTTAACTTTTATTATTCTAGATTGTTATTTCTTTGGCCGGGCAAAACAAATAATGACTTTTCGTATCCTGTCTGAAAGTTTTATATCGATTTCGGTTACTGTTACGGATATCCGATAGTTTCAATTCCTACTGTTATGAAACTCTATAACATCTCTGCATGAATCCTAAAACACACGAATTTAAATGATCGGTTTAGGGAAAGTTTCGAAATGTAGTCATGAGCTGTCCAAATAACTGTCAAAGCTGATATCTACGTGAAAGACGGTAGTTACATTATTATTTCGTTTATTAATTAATATTTACCTATAAATTATATTTTAAAATATTTCAATGGAAATTTAAAAAAATATTTTATTATTAAAGAGTATAAATCGCTTTACGCGTCTGTCTATTTTGTCCGCAAACTCCTCCTAAACCACACAACAGATTTAGGTGATTTTACTATATCATTATATTATAGAAAAGGCAATGAACGAAGAAGGTTTACACATACTATTTGAACCTTTGCGAAGCCGGGGCGGGTCACTAGAATATAAACAGGTATTTGTGATTTTAATAAGTCTTGGCATATATTTAAAGGACATGATATGGTGAAGAGAAATTAGGAAAATTTCGTGAAAAACTTAGAATGTGGATAAAAGTACCAGTACCAGTTTTGACTGGCCTGTTGGTCTAGTGGTTAGTGGCCCTGACTGCTATGCCGGAGGTCGTGGGTTCGATTCCAACCCAGGACAAATGTTTGTGTGATAAGCATCGTGCTCATTTGTTCTGTGTCTGGGTGTAATTTATCTATTTATATATGTATTTAGAAATATGTAAGTAGGTTTACCAGTTGTCTAGTATCCATAACACAAGCTCTGCTTAGCTTGGGACTAGACGGCGTTGTGTGATAGTTGTGGAATATTATATTATATTATACCACGGGGAAGACCAGAGAAGTGGTGTTATGAAATGTACGAAAGATAAATTAGTAAGGTAGTTAATGAAATTACGATGGAGCATGGAAGAAGACATATTGCGCAGAGCTCGAATAAATTGGGACATGGCATAGAGCATAGCAAACCACCCTAATATACCCACTGCTGGGACTCAGGCCACCTCTTTATCAGAGGGAACGGGTCGTAATCTACTACTCGAGCCCAGTGCGGATTGGTGGTTCTAGCTCTAGGATGTTCTTCGAGTAGCAGTGAAGATTAAATAAATTACACAAAGTAAAGCACCTGCCTGGGTTTGAACCCATGACTCATAACTCGTAGGTCGAGGCCGTTACCATTAAGCAAGCACTACTCACTGCTGGGACAAGAGCAAGGAAACGATGGTATAGAAAATAAGAACAAGATTTCATTAATGGACGAAACCGCAAAACATCAGTCCAAAAACATTGTTCAAATATCATGACTGAAATTAGAGCATGATAAATATCTTGTGGCCTTCTACAAACTAGGGCATCAAACATAGTAATTAGGTCTGCGCATACAAAATTGGAGCATATTATACCTATGCCTGTATCCTATACTATATGGTGCAAAAATAAATTATGAAAGTACTGATTTTTCAGGAACTTTGTTAACTCTGAAATAGTTCGGAAAGTTTACTTTGAGTGACAGAGTAAAATAATAAAAGGTGAGATGTGGCACCGCGATCTTTTATTAAAATTTAAAAGGTTTCTCACGTTAACGCTAACTTTTCTTTCCTCAAGTAAAGTTTATTTTAAAATACGACTTTTGCAAGCGCAGGCACTAGGGATTCAGATATTAAGCGAAAGCTTTCTTGTTCCTTAACGAAGCCGGTGAATGAATCATGGTAGGCGTGGTGGTTACGTCAATACCGTTCCACCTACGGACGTACGGAGGTGCAACATATTTCAATGTTAGCATTGTGACTAGAAATGGAACTTGTAGCGTGTCTATTTTTACGCTAACCCGCCAGACTTCAAGACTGACTTAAAAATATATGCCGTCAGTATGAATGGGCTTATTCTGCACTGATTTTAGCCCATAATTTCGGTTGATTTCGATCGGGCATGTCCGGAAATTTCCGGTCATAATCGGATTTCAAGCGGTGCCACACACCTACCATTCGACGTCATGGTAATTGCAATTTCATTTAATTATTGACAAGGCTTACAGAGCATGTGAAATTAAAATCTATTTTGGTATCACTCATGACCAGTAATTGACTAACTTAACAGTAGTAGTAATACTAGTTGATCCATTTCCATTTCGCAGGGCGTCAAAAACTATCGGCCTGAAAAAACATGTTATTAATTACCAGAAGTCGGAATTAGGTAGAGTTATTCATGTAGTTGCATCGAAATGTTGATATTAAATTAATATGCGTCTTCCCGGCATTTCTAATGAAAAATCCCGTGTGGCCAACAACATTACAAATGAAACCAAGATAATTAACATACAATTTTTATTAGTATTTTTCATTGAAAAAGATCTCTCTACGTCAACTGAGGTAAGGTTAACAAATTTATTTACTTCCTCCTCCTCATCATAAATGTAGGAACACCTTTTTAGAATAGAATAGACTAAAATAAAACTTTATTGCACACCAAAATAGTAACAAAAACTTCTTCTATTTCTTTTAACTTAACGTTATTCTGCTATACTGATAGTGTCATAAAAAAAATCTGCTTTTTAAAATTAATCTCGGAATTTGAGGCCCATCCACTTTATTCTAACCTAACCTAATTCTGACCTCTGTTAATTACAGAATCAAATGTATGCTTATGTTAGTGATAAAATAATTTTTATAATCGGTTCACTAGTTTCAGAGATTATTTCCTAAAACAAAATTCATAAACGTTACTTCTTTTTAATAATAGTGAAGTGTTATGATTTCTAATCGTAAATAGTTTTTTTAGTCTTATTGAGTTTCGTGAGTTCGATACCCGAACGGAAAAAATAGTTGCATGGCCTATAGATAGGTGTTCAGAGTCTGGGTATCTTGTATTGGAGAATTTACATGTTTGTCACGCACCCATGATACAAGGAGTTATTTCTAGTATGGGGCAAAGATAAAAAAAAATACAAATATGTAATAATAATAATATCATTCGGGCAGATAGTTGAATGGCGCCTATTACACTACTCGATATTCAGACAGTCATGTAGCGTCACACAAGAAAAAGAGCAACTTACGCCAATGTCGTGTAAAGGAATGAAACAGAGCGATGAGATAAATAGATATACAAAGACTAACACTGAATATCGAGTGGTGAAAAAGGCGCTCTAATAAAAAGGCTAGGCTGCTAACTAAATAGCGCTAAAAGAATACAATCAATACAATATGGTGCCGCGTCTAGAAGCTATCTTACGACACGCTTCATTACGTGTTTTTTTATGAGAATAGCTAGCCGATAGAGGCAAGTAGAAATGACTAATGATCCTCCACGTTTATAAGAAAATATATGCCTCTTAATCAGTGACTTCAAAAGCACTGTTTTATCGCGGTTATTTCCATTATTGAGGTTTTGAATCTATTTAAAAGTGTTTGTTTATATCGAATTAAGTCAGAAATAAACAATAGAGCGACTCACAACATTATGAGGTACTTATATTTTTACATTCAAGTATAGTAGATATAGGAGGCCATTAAAGTGTAAAATGGAGTACTCAATCAATCCTACGAATTTAAATGCAACGTAGTTGTTTCTTTTGCCCATAGATATAAATATGTAAGTGGAAGGACGATGCAAGAATGCATAATAACTACAAGTTACAGAATAAGAAGTAAGTCCTGGTTTGGGTAAGCAAGCACGGAATGGCGTAATGAATCATCAAAATCTTACGCATGTATATTTCAAGTTATCTAAAGAACAATGGTGCATTAAATTTTATTAAGGACGATCTTTTTTTCTATTAATACTATGCATGGTAGAAATTTGTACTGGGTCGATGCTAAAAAACTTAATCTTGTCGCTTAAAAGTTGTCTTCCGTATTTTTGCATCCAAATCAATATACGTATGTAAATAGAAAGCCAGTCAGTGGACCAGTCGCACCGGTTATGAGACCACGTATTTGCAACACGATTTTATTAGCCGGTGCCAATTCCGGTACTTGAGCCCGTAAAGTAGGCACTTAATAACTATTTATGCATTTATTACATAAAACATAGTCGAAGTAATAACACCAGAGGTGTAGTTCTACAGTGTCACCCTCGAAAATGGCGTCTTTTTTAATTTTTAAAATAAACAAATAAATTAAAAATAAAGAACTTAAAAATAATATAGGTACTTACTTAATAAAAAAAAAAATACATAAATGAAGAAAGAAATTATTATTAAAGAAACACACTATGAGAATCTATCCAAACCAATAAAATTACTATTTCTAACAAGACAAGTTTGAATGCAGTTGTTGATTGAACCCTAAACCAACCCAATTAAAAAAATATACATCAAGTATGACATCACACCGATAGGGTTGCCAACAGTGATTTAAAATGTGCCTCATTGGTTTAAAATCGAGAATATTCTCCCCCATGCATGATCAATTAAAAATAAATGAAATTTAAACCAGCCAGTTATTTTTTTATTTTTTTGAAAGATAATGTAAAAGAAATTCTGTGAAAACATTTATATTAAATATCATTTGTAAATAATATATTATTATATTACATACATCATTATTTTATTCAACCGGCCCCAACTTATATATGTATATAAAAAAAAAACAATATAAATAAATAAGAATCAAACGTGGTCCAATGCACAAATGCAGTCTAAGTTTTGTTCCAAAGTTCCAAGCAATTTTTTCCTCCACGTGAGTCATTTTAAAACCAAAAAAGGTTGGCAGCCCTAAACAACACCAATGACCGACGCGTCTACGAACAGAGCATTAGGTTCTTTATAATGTAGTGACTCACCCGAATGGTAGCGGCTCTCGTTCCGCGTTAGCCGCCTGTTGGTCCGTCCAGGCGGCGAACGGAGCGCCGCGGCAGATCTCACTGCGACCCGATAAAGAACCACACGTACACGTGACAACACACACAAACGCGCCACACGCTTACTTACACAGACGCCACAGATAATACCTTTTATTTTGACTTCGGAATCGAAAGCGCGCCAATTTTTGACACCTCAACCTCAAACTGTTGTTGTTGAAAACAGATACTCAACGCGAAACGTTGTCGATTCCGAAATCATAATAAACAAGTTTAATCACCATCTTAATTTGTTTTAACTATAATTTCAACCATTAGTAAATCGTCTAAACACTTTAATGGTGTTTTAAGTTGGTATTATACCAACCAGGTTAATGTCTCGGTATTATTTTCCCGGTAAAGTCCACATTCAGAAAATATATTCTTAATATTACGTAGTAATTACAATTCTTGGATACATTCGTTTAATATACAGTACAAATATCACGCATCAACAACCACATTTTAGTTTTTGGTACTATTAAACGTTTTTAGGCCTTCCTAACACAAACCCCATGTTGATATTAGTTCTGTAGGTATGCCATTAAAATTATTGTAAAATGAGTCGTCTGCATTAGTAGTCTCTATTTCAGAGACAGCTGTGACAGACCATTAGACTATTTTCGTAAGGAACCCCATTTAAAAAAAATATTATTTAGAAAAGTTAGTTGTTATTGTATATAGGGAAATCATTGTGATTGTTAAAGGATTAAGAAACAAAATCATCAGGACTGTTTAATTGTCGATCACATGAAATAATGATAAAAAATGATGGTTTTGCGGTAAGACGTGCCTAGCATATTATTACATAAATAAGGAGTTCTTCGACTTCGCTTTTATAGTATTCGCTTCTCTTATGTCAACTTCTCGCGGAAAGGAAAATAAAAAATGCTTTTAAATTATTCTCATTCATGTTTAGAATGATCTAATAAATAACAATAAAATTAATTGTTCGTTCATATACGAGTATAAAACTACAAAAAGAAACTGAAAAGTTGATGAATAAATGTCACCCAAAGAGAAAACTCTACAAAGGTCGCAGTTCGAATAAAGATTTTCATGCCGTCAACAAAAAAAAAACTTTTTTTTAAATCGTTCTCTTTTTTTTTAGCATTAGCTGTCATTTCAGAAAAATTCAATGTCAAATAAATAAGCGTGTTTATTTTAATTGAAATAATGAGCAAATATTTCCAAAATCCAGAAATCGACGTAAATATAGAACGTTTGGATTCAGATATCATTGACGAACACCTCCGTAATTCCACTGCCGTGTTACAAGATATCTTGAAAGACAAGGAAGAATCCAACAACTGCGACGCCGACTGCGAAGCGCCCTCTGACGGTGAGGACGACGGCAACGGCGACGGCGACGGTCATACATGCCAACTCTGTGGGAAGATCTACAAAACAGCTAGTACGTTACACGCTCACTACTTGCTCATGCACCCTGAGAACGAGGTAGAGGGGCAATGTGTGGAGTGCGATAAGAAGTATCCATCAATCCTGAGCTTGCAAAAGCATATGCGATACATGCACCGATATGGTCATCGCTGTAAAGCTTGTTATAGAACGTTTGCAACACCAGAACTGTTAGTGTTACACGGTGAAACTTGTAGCAAGACTGAGACACCTTGTTCCCAGTGTAGTAAGGTATTCGATTCCCGCCTCGCTTTACGAAACCACATAAAATATAAACATCCGGAGAGGAGAAATCATTGGTGCGAGCTGTGTCGTCGTACATTCATAACTCATCGTGGCTTGATGAACCACAACGCAACAATACACCCCCCGGGATCTACTAACTGCAACTGGTGCGAGAAAACCTTCAAATCGGTGACAGCACTTCAAAGTCACATACTTTATAAGCACACAGAAGATGGATCGAAATGTGCTCAGTGCCACAAGGTGTTCGCAAAGAAGATTTGTTTACAGAAACATTTAGAAAAGAATCATCATTATTATATAGCGACTTGTGTTACTATAAACGATTCTGAATCTGGGACTTCTACTGAGTCAAATGTTACTAAGTAGATTTGTTATTAAAATAGTTACCGCTTCATCTACATATTAACAACGTTTTGTTTTAATTCCAATACACTATTTATTTAAATAATTGGCAGTTTGCATTATTATTCTATGCCGAAAATCAATGCAAAATTATATGAATAATTTAAACAGGAATAAGTAATATAAAGTACATATCATCAAACGTCCATTCTAGAGTAAGATCACAGAGCGATCTGACATAACTTATTTTCAGATGGATGAAACCTTAGGTTTACCAAGTAGCGTCTAATGTGCTTTAAATATCTGTGTGCTTATGGAGCTCTCCTTGTGATCCCTGGGCAGATTACCAGGGGAAAAAGGTAACTAAAAATAAGAGTTACTTGTATGGCCTGATTTTTATGTGTTTTGCTGAATATTATTCTATAGTAGTATCATTAGTGTATAGCGTCTGACAAAAGTTTTTATCCATGGAAAGTGTCTGCACTTTCCATGGATAAAAACCTTTGTCAGACGCTATTAATCTCCACAAAAAAAAAATGAACTTTACTTATTTTTATATTATTAAGGTTAGAGGATTACAAAGTTATATTTAATGAAATTGATTGACTGAAACATTGTGAGTTAAAGTGAGAGGAAACGAGTTACTATGAACGTCTCACTCGCTCTGAAGCGCATGCGTAGTGCTCTCGCGTTCACACTTTCGGCTAAATAATTTTTGTGTTTAGTCACTACCATTTGTCTGACATAACAGTGTAATAGTTACCTTATTACAATATTAAAAAACCAGACAAAAAATAAATGAACTTTATTTTTAACGTATCTTTAAAGCGTTTGACAAAAGTTTTGGTCCATGGAAAGTGTCTGACACTTATGATGCTTCTAACAATATTCTACAAAACATATATAAAAAGCAGCCATAGATCGACAGTTCCTAAATACTGTTACAAGATCCCAATCTTGTAACAGTAACAGTATTTAGGAACTGTCTGTAGCTATATCATTGCCAGTACGCACACACAGCCGTAAAGTGCAGGACACGTTCAACCCAACCATGACTCGTTAAAGGTCGCCTTAATAAAATATTAATATCTGCTACATTATACCCGCCTTTTATAAATACTCCATGACATCACACCATGACACCGTCTCAGACTTTCATAATTTTGTTTTTTAAAAGGGCCCTTCCTCACCCGCCTATCGTCAACGACGGCAATTTCATTTTTTAACCAATATTATGGCAAAGTTCACGTAAAATAACAGATTTTCAGAAGTTATTACTAGATTAGTTTTACACAAATTAATATTTTGATTTCTATAGAAGTCTAGATAATATCCACAAGATATCTGTGTATCCAAAATAACTAGAGAAAGATGTGCAATAACATCATAATCCTGTATGAGCGGTTGTATGAAAATGTACCTCGGGTTGGTCGCTCTTTACGAGTCTACACAGAATATTACAGGGACAGACGGAAAATATATTTCGAAATAGCAAATGAACGTCTACCGTCTGGTCAAAAACGAAAAACTCTCGAATCGGATTGTCCCAGACCCGGTAAACAAAAACGTGTTTTGATTTTTCAGATCGCTGGTTTTGCTGTTTCCAAAAGGAACGTTTCATTCAAAACATGTTTTAGATTTAAAGGAAATGAAATAGCAGTGGATGCTCAGGCAAGCTTTATACAGGAGCATTGAATGACGTATGAAGTGTTAAAAATAAATTTTGTCAAATTGACAGTCTGAGAACCTAGTACCATGCTATACGAATTGTAATATCGATAATGACTGCAAAACTGAATTTCTATACGCTTGGGTCATGGGGTCCGAGTGCGCGTCTCCTTTTTAAGGAAATTTCACGCCGTCTGATCGACACTTTGCGTGACCAGAGGGCTCGCTCGTTCTTCGCCCAAAGAATTAACATTGCCATTCAACGTGGCAATGTTGAAATACTGCCAGCCTTCTGGGCACATTTCCGAATGACAGTTATGTGGAGGAGTACTTAGACGCCTGAGTGTAATAGGTGTTTTTGTATTATATGTACATAGTTAGGTTTAGTATAAATAGTTTAGTTAATATTTAAGTTTTATGTAAGAGAACTTCTATACCAATTAATTTGGTAAGAAGCTGGTGAGTGATTAGAATGATGTGTTTTACATAAATTAATTAAAAAAAAAAAAACTCACAATATATTTGCACTATAGCAGCCCTGCGTTGCAGGACTCTTTTTCCTGTGTATGAACTGAATTAATTTTTGAGTAAAATCGTGTCTTATTAAAAGCATATTGGATAAACATGTATTGAATAGATAAGTTAAGATCTGAGTGAAGCAAGACATCTGGAATAATCGAATATCGAAAAAAGTTCTAAGATATCACATGTTTATAAAACTGGCCTAGTGTGAGTCGGACTCACATACAAAGGGTTCTATACTACAATATTAAAATCGAGCAATAAAAAAATATAAACTTCGACAAAATAACGTTTCTTGTATGAGAACCCACTTTAATTTCTAACTTTATTTTAATTTTATAATTTGTTGTTGTAGTGGCACTAGAAATACACATTCTGTGAAAATTTTAATTCTCTACCTCTAAGGGTAATGAGATACAGCCTGCTGACAGACGGACGGACAGCAAGACTTAGTAATTGGGCCCCATTGATGTAGAACCCCTGAAAAGACTCGGATAAAAATATTAGGAGTTAATTATAATATTAGAGTTAAACCTTCAGGAATTGACTGGAAAGGCGCCTATGCAGTATTGTCTTAAAACAGAATCACGGATTTCAGTTTTTGGGTCAAATATGTGAAGAACAAATTATATGGTTATTAAACACTGCAGTTTGAATATATAAAAGTTTTGTTAAGGAAATAAGCGGTCCGCTTCGACGTTTATACAGTGTACATAGATCGAAGGACTGGAACAATACCCGTCCAACTATAATTTAGGTGTCTTCAAGGCTAGAGTGAATAGGCTCTTAATAAACTAGAGCGTCTCACCATCAATGATTGCATCACTGCTTATCATCAAGTGGGATCGCAGTTAAGCACTGGTTCCTTCATATGAATTAAAAAAAAAAATATTATATGTCATGCATCAAACATAACAGTAACACGTCTATCATAATATGTATTCCGCTGCAGCCGTTAAAAACACATGCATTAACACATGTCAATGGTTGGGGACGATGACTGATGCACCGTGCATGCGACTATCTATCTGCCTATTACATCTGTCGCTGTCCAAACAATGCGCTTGTTGGAAATACAAAATTTTGTATTGTAAGGATGCATCAAATATAGGTTTATTTTTTGGCTTTATAGGTGTTGTGATGTCCCAGTGGTTAAGGCACCCATGCATGAGGTTGCAGGTTCGAAACGAGGCTACTTGCCTGGTTTTTAAAGTGAATTTATCAATTCATATGTACCTTTCGAAGTTTATGTTTATATGTATGCTTTTCTAAGTAACGAAAGCACGTAAACTCATTGATCCCGGTTGTCATTCATAGATCTTTGATAGTTGTCACGGGTAGTCAGACATCAGAAAGTCTGCCCATCAGCCTATCCGGTCATTGAAGTCTCCATGTAAAAATACAGGCAAGCTGCATCCCGTTTGACTGGAAGCCAAACCAAGGTATTTTGGAAAAGTCTAGAGAGACGATGATGAGATGTGTGGTCACCATAATGATTAATCATTACTTAACATTCAGCTACATTTATTTGTACAAAGAGGTTAAAGTATAATTTAAATGAAACTCAAAACACATTTAAAATTTCACGTTAGTAAATACAAAAACCTGAATATTTCTAAGAAAATGCAAGTTTTGTATAATACACAGAACTTGTTGTAGAACTATTCTGGAGAAACTACTAAACACACAATTCGTGTTTGTCAGCGTAATGTGTATTTAATACATAGTTAAGTTGTGTGTTTAAGCCAGCCTGATATTTGACTAAATGTAGAATTTGAGAAACAAAGATGTCGAATTAATTATTAGAAAACTAGTTTTTGCCAGCGGCTTTGCTCGTGTAAGAGAACGTTTCTCAATACAACCTTTGGACTTTCGCTTCATATTAGGGGGTCAATTTTGGAAAATCCTATCTTAGAGCTCGTCTACGTCATAAACTGAAATCTTGTGTAACATTTCACACTCTTAATCCCAGTAGTTTTAGCTGTGCGTTGATATGTCAGTCAGTAAGTTTCTCTTTTTATATATATATAAACTAACTCCTGCCAGCGTGAAAATAGGTTTTAGGTATACGAACTTTGGACCCCCGTTTTATCCTTTGAGGGGGTGAATTTTGGAATATCTTCTCTTAGTGCTCGCCTAAATCATAAAAGGAAACCTTATGCAAAATTTCACGCTCATAGTCCCAGCAGTTTCGGCTGTGCGTTGATATGTCAGTCAGTCAATTTCTTCTTTTATATTATATATAGATGGATGAATACAATGGCATGTGAAAATAAAGGCGAACCATGGAAACACAAAAAGTAAGGGCTGTTTTTAGAAAAGCACTTCAATTAGATTGGGACAACGCTTGAAAAGAATTTCTACGAGGTGTTGAAAATGGAGTTCCCAAAAAGGTGGGTTAATAATTTTGCTACAGAATTTATATTCTAAAAGTGATAAATAATTCCGAAAATGTTAAATTGAATAATAAAAATTATAGTGGGACGACTTTTGAACCTTATTGAATTAAGTTATTCAAAAAGGCCCTACATGGACACATTATGAACTACACAGGTATTTTGGAATTAGTTGCTAGTTTTTTTTTATGAACCTTGTCCTACACTAGAAATCACTAGTTTGAGATACCCATATACGAAACAATTATCTGTAGTCCATAGAAATATTTGTTCCTTGCGAGAATTTAATCCGCGACACGCAGCGCAGTAGCCAGTTGCTGAAACACTGCGCCAACCGTGCCATAAAATTAGCTGCAACTGACCTTACAACCTATATAAGCAATTATTAAAGATAGAAAGAAATAAAAAACGCAAAGTAAGATAAGAATATTACTAATTCATTGATAAGCCGATTATATCAGAGCAATAAATCGTTACGACCAATAAATATAGACGACTTTCTATACTTACAAGAAGAAGACTATAAAGTTCGCAGTTTTCTTTTAGTTAGTGGTTCGTTTAGTTAGTGTTCGATCCAGGCAATCCTTTGCTGTCGGAATCAACGGTCTGTCCCGCTTGGGCGGAGCCGATGCTCCAATCCGGTTCTTGTGGAGACGACCAGCGACTTCTCGCGTCCGGCCCTGGTTCAGGCCATGGTATGAAATGTGATGGAATGAAAGGCGGCCACCTTCTCCTGCGAAGCAGTAATGAAGTTAAGGAGGGCTGCCGTAGACGCCACGGGCGTCGGAAATCACAGGACGATTTCCGCCACCGTAGACGCGGGCTTGCGGATAGTGGAACACGGGTAGGTCACCGTCCGATCATCCATTAAGGATCAAATCCGGGTCGACGGCATGTTGTGGTTCAAAAAGATCTCGGCAAAATTTTGACGAAGCCATTTAGGGCCGACGCCTGCCAGGAGTGCGGATTGTTCAAAAGAGCTACTAGCTCGCCGTCCGACCGTCCGGACCGAGCTCAAGTTGTCGACGGCGCGTACTATTCCACGCGCGCCTCAAGGAGATATCAGCAAACCGTAGAGGCTCAGCAGGGTCGAAGCCCACTGGGGCCAAGGGTCTGCTTCTGAAAGGAAGACTCGACTCTAGTACGAAAGGCTACGAAGGAACAGGAGTGGGTTTTTAGTCAGTAAGAATCTGACACTATCTCTTGCTCCGCCCAAGAGCGGGTGTCATAGGATGATTTTCCCTATTCCCAACGGAAAAAAAAACACTCCTTCCCGTTAACTTAGAGCGAGACAAGTTATTTGATGATTTCCCACGTAATCCGAATCCCAAGCTATAATCTCCCCTGCGTAATCCTAAGCCAATGTCCGTTCCTAACAGCCAATCCCTAGCTGTCCTCTCCCCAGCGACGTCCTAAGCCGAAGTCCGTACCTAACAGGTGGTGCCATTAGCAACATGTTATTTTACAAGTCTTGGCTGAAAGCTTTCATTTTATTGAGATCGCTGCAGACAAAGGAGACGGCAACACCACAGCCTCCCCGTCAATTACACAATCTAGTTATAGATAGTGGTAACTTTAAAAATGTATATTACTTACGTTTCCTGCTATCGTGGACTGTAGCCAACGACTATGTACATCGAGTGGTTCTATCACGCGAAAGAGTAATTGTTATAACCGCACTTAATCCTTTAACGGCACGACATTTCAACGCTACAAAGGGACATTTTTCTCTCCTTCAGCGTGTAATAAAGTTTTGTTCATTATTTTTTTATGCAGACACAATGTTCAGCACTTAGTTAATGAACGGAATAATGTTGTTTCAGTTAATTCAGTTTATTCTATACTTTGTTACTATACGGAGTATATAGTAGTAAGTTTCGTTAGAAGTACTTAATGATATTTTCAATGACATAATAGTTTGGTAAGATCACAGATATGTTAGTTATTTTACTTCATCTCACATATTCATGGTTATTGTCAATCGTATTTTGGATGGATGTCTCGGAGAATGTCTTTATCTATCTTCACTTCGATCGTGTTATAATGTTTTCCATTTCCAATAATGTTTTTGACTAGATTTTTATGCGACATAACATAGATCAAGTGTTTTCCAATACTTGATTCAATAAATGCTTGTTTTCTTATTTTGTTATTGGCATTGCTTTCTGTTTACCTAATATTTCTCAAGTGTTTTCTCGAAATGTGAACGGAACTCCGATCGATAAGACGTGGCAACTAATTGGTGTCGTCTGAATAAGCTAAATTGACAAATGGAAATTGGACACAAACACGGATTGTTAGCTAGCGTTTAGTTCGGCACCTTTTCCAAGAGTCGGATTAGTTCCAGCGTACGCCTTGCACGTTTTATTTATCAATTCTACTGGCTGCAATAACATGCCAGCGAAAATGTCTATTGGTTGTTTGAGAAAATTAATTGTCACCGATAGAAGTTTGCCACACAATAACGTTGTTACGACACGGTACTGGCAGTAATTTGGTTAGTGCCAGCCAACCACGTTTCGAAATAGTATTACGTTGTACAAATATCTGTTGTTTGATTTATGTCGAGGCTTCCTTAGTAGGTACTGATAATGCATTTTGTTAACGTAATATGACGCATGAGAGATATTTTCAGTAGAGGTGCGGAAACGCTGTAATTTCAACTATGTTAAGAATATGTAATGTGAACGGAAAAGCCAATGCAAAATACTGGCATGATCTACTTTTTCTTTTCAGAAATGAAACCTATTATAGGTAAGGTAGAGGACAATACGAGGAATCAATAGCAAAAAGAACCAGGTCCTTAAACCGTAACCGAACGAAGATACCTATATAAGCATTGCTAGTAGCTTTTTGTTAGGCGTTACCTATTTTTCTTATATTAGAATTAGAACGACTTGAGGAATCGAGTTTTTTGCAACACTAGACGCCCCCCTACCACACAAAGCGATATATGCGGAAGCGAAGTATGCAGAATAACTCATTAGAGAAACCGTGTAGTATATTTAACAATGGGAAACTTAAAATATCAGACACGGAGTATTTTTATTTAAGAAAAGTAATGGGTGATAAAAAAAAAACAATAGCGATCTACTAAATAGTCCCTAACTTAGTTTGGTTTCGGTTGGTGGACATAATTCTTTTTGTATTGATTTCTCATACAGTCCTTTAAGATATGGCTAGGCCATCCTAGGCCATCACTGTTAGCCAACAGAAAAAAAATATGCCAGCTATATACTGCAATAGTTTAATTCCCCTTTAAATCTATTCAAACTTTTACCCAATTTATTACAAGCTTCCCCGGTTCGAGCTCAACTATTTATGAATGCACTTATGAGTGAAAAATAGCTACGTACAGACTAAATCACACGAGTGGTAAAAATGGGTTACAAACATAGCGGATGAGTTAATAGCCTGCCTATTAATACAGTAACCACCGGTAACTATACTTAACCATTTACGCACTGCTGCAATTGAATCCTATACGCAAATGCTATGATACGTGACAAACGCTGTGTCACCGCGCAGACTTTTTAACTAGCTTTTTCTTGTTCTCCCAATGTCTTAGAGTGACAGTACTTTGAACTTTGAAAAAAGTCCAATTGAAGATGCGTACCTAGTTCACGAGTGTAGTAGTCTGCCGGCCGGTGTCGTTACCCCGAAAGGTTCATGAATTAATTATATTCAGGATAGTAGGAACGTGTATAGTTAAAGAGAGTGGATTTCTTGGGAACGGACATATTTAATGTATCGGCACTGTCACTTACATGTGTAACACGCACGGAAACTCCTGTAGTACCATTGCCGTTGACATTTCGGTATTTAAATAAGTAATGCCTCAGCAATGAAATCCAGTTTAACACGAGTCAATACAGACGTTGTTATCACGAGACAGTGGATGTTCAGGCACATTTCAATACTTCGCCAGTTTTCAGAGGAATACTGAGCAGAATCAGCAGTTATTACAAGACATTTATGAACACAAGAAATTGTAAAGTAAATGTTTTCTGTTTATGATCCCCGAGTATACCGGTCAACCAAAATGGGTTTTTTTTCGTGAATTCAGTTTAAAGTCAATGTTTGATAGCTTATAAATACAAGTAATACACTGGACACAGCTTGTTTTATAAAACAAAATCGCCGATAGGTACGTGTCGATTTCAGTTGACTCATTACAGTATTCCTTGACCGAGTTTTTGTAAGAGCGAGAATGCAGCAGAGGTTAAGGCCTAGTGTGATTCTGAATGATTCTGCATAACTAGGTACAATAGATTTTGCATACTTAACTCTTTAATTGAAGCATCGCGTGCTGGAGCCTTACTAAGGCTGTTTGAAGAGGATTAGATTGTAACTAGAATGTAATTTAAATTGTAATGCAACATATTTCGTCATTACTTATGATACGGTGAATAAACTTAACTGTTTAGTCGGCTAGTTTTTTTGATTTTATAATGTTGCTTAATTCAGTAGTTTCCATATACAAAACAGTAAAAAAAAAACTACACCAATAATTTAGTTTTGATAGTGAAAAATATATAAAGCCGTCAGTTATCTATCCATCGTGCTGTCAGGAATATTAAACTGAAAACGTGTGAGCAGCGAGAGTGGCGAGTGGCGTCATCTCCGTCAGCTGGACAGCTGTCATAACGCGGATTTCACACCAATTAGTAATGCTACGTGTCTATGAAAATCGCCATCAAAGTGGCGAAAAGTAAAGATAGTGTATGCGGCATTGTTGACAAATATAGTTGGGAAGCGTTTTAGTCACAATGGTATTTTGCTTGAGAACGACCTTAAGTAAAATAACCATGAAGGTCATGCTTATTTTTTATTCTAATGTTCAATGATTTAAAAAATCGGTACTTCAGGTTTACCTCCAATAAGAACATCAGTAAACCAAACAAATTTTGTCAGGAAACTGTGATCTTAACTCTTTTGATTTTACATATTGCGCACGCTGCATTATAGGTACCAAAATTTTGACAAAGGAAATACTTAACCCAACTTGCACTATTCGCTATGTGCGAAGTACATGGTGGGGGTATAGAGAAGCGATCGCAGCGCTTATCGTGGCAGAAATACGCAACAATCCGGGAAAGTAAAGTCAATTTGCACGGAGTTCGTAATAAATAAAAAAAATTTAAAATGCCTAATAATAGATGTTGTTGTGTTGTGAAGTGCAAAAATAACGGCACAAATAGTCGGTGTAAATTCTATATATTTCCTACATTGGACTGGAAATTAAATCAAAGAAATAAATGGATAGATTCCATAAAAAGAAATAAGTAAGCGAAAAAACCTTAAATTATGATCAATTTTATTTGCGCTATATTTTATGTGATATTAATTATTGTCTTCATTATTTTAGTGTTGATGGGTCGCCATGGTATAGTTGCTGCTATAATATGTTAATATAACATATTATAGCAGCAACATGTTTGCACTTGCCGCTCTGGTTATAAACACAACTGTATTTTACTCCAGTGACAACACGAGAATCATTGATATCTGTAATAAATAAATTATAATTGTTAATTAAAGTAGGTACGTTACCTACCATAAAATATTAGAGTCTGTGCGGAAAGAGAACCGTCGTTTCATTACGTTTAAGGTTATGAGAGTACTTACGTTTAAACTTGTTACATAGGGCGTTAATGTCACCGATGTTTGACGAATTATGTGGGCTCGTATTAAATAACTATTGCCATTCTTTCGTAGCTCTTCAACATTTCTTACATGTTGTGCTAAAACTAATTTTTCTCCTTTCAACACGGTTTGAGGCTGGAAACGAATATTGTGTTTTACACTTTCGAAACCAGTTTTTATAATAATATCCATTATTTTATGCACTGTTTTAACAAATTCCTTTACAAATACCACTTGTCGTCTTTTTATTTATCTTTAATTTACTATATTTACTAGAAAACAATAAAATACTGATATGTCATTATTTGGCATAATCCCGGAAAGTTGCGCATTGTAGGTGGCGCTACTGTCGTGCACATAGCGAATAAACGTGACACTCGGAATTTATAAAGTCTGTGTAATCTTCAAAGTCGAGTAAAGAAGTTTGCGATAAGCACGCGACAAATAAATTATAAATAACTCGTATTGTGATGATACTGCAAAAAGGAGAAAAACAATGCATACAAATGATAAAATTACCAGCGTTATGTATGTATGAGCGTCGCATTGTCATTGAAAAATGCAACTATCAGTTACAATTCAACGCATTGTATACTACTTTATAAGTAGCACCATTGAATTATAAATAGAATGCGTATACAAATATCTGAGGAGTATAATCACAGAGTGAATCAGCCTTAGGTACACGTAGGAACAAGCTAATTGTGCTCGAATAAGGCTTGTCAACTCGTTTTTAAATTAACTATTAAATTCCCAGAAAATGGCATCTTCATGCGTTTCAGAGTTATAAAATGAGTTCAGAAAACTCGCGGCACATTATCTCGTCGACACTAAATAATAATTTTAATCCCGTACAAAATAATGTTTTAAAGTTGTGGTTACGAAAGAGCACCGTTTAGTTCACACCAACTATAAACTAAACGGTGTAGTGCGAGTAATATGAGCATTCAGGTGACGAGGAAGTTTTACGTCATATAGAGAGAAAAGGATTACAGTATAGAGCCAGATTCAGTGACTGGCTTTAATTTAAAAGCGTTCTGACTTTACCGTCATACTGGCTATTATTTACAGTTTTTCCGGTGAGTCGTACTGTTAAACGTGACCATCATACCATTTACGTTGTTTGAAGAGTTATATCAAAATTTTTCTATGACAAAACATTGAGTAATTTAATTACAGAAATTAACTATTACAATGGCTGCTTTAAACTTAACCTTTAGAGGAAAGCTTGTAAAAATCGGAATTAGGCTATAACGTACCTAAGGATCAGTGAGGCTACTAAAGTACTAAAATGACACACTGAAAAAACTAAAGAAGTTATTCATTACCAATTGAAGCATTGCTATGATTCATGGACTGTATAATACTGTAGCATAATATTTTGCCGTCTACAGAGAAGAAACTACGACACAGAGCTTTGATAAAATGATACTGAAGATTTATACCACACATAATATTATAAAGAGGAAAGATTTCTTTGTATGTTATGATTTAACTTAAAAACTACTAGACCGGTTTTCAAAATTCTTTCGCCAGTAGAAAGCTACTATATCACCGAGTAACATAGGCCTATATTTTCTGTTCTCACGTGGGCGAAGCCGCTGCAAAAGCTAGTGCCACATATAAATAGTTATTGGGACAATCCTTACTCGTTTTAAATGCTTTGCGCAGCATTATAATATGTGACAACAAAACTAATGGAATAGTATTTATTCGACGCAGTCAATACAAAATAATAAAAAAGATAGTACTAATCAGATAGAAATAATAAATAGAAAGACACTACAAAAATTCTAAAAGCTAATGGAACAGTTTGTATTGGCCATTTTCAGTACATTTTATAGCTACTGTCATTAGGCGCAGCCATTTGTGCGAAGAGAGACGGACAACAAGATAGCCCGTCGATACGGATCCAACTACCCATGCTTACCGATGAACTAGTCGGGAAATAATGGCTCAGCCGGTATAAACTAGTGCTGGACTGCGATCTCACCTCATAGCATAGAAGCGTACTAGTTTACAAAGCTTGGGGAAACAAGCTCACTTTCAAAACAGTGCTCTTCTAGCACTGTTTTGAGACGCTTGAAGTACATTTGGAGTGAGTAGAGTCTTTTGTTTGAGATGGAATCTTCAAATGACATCTCACGCTTCAGGGTGGAGCAAGAGCGCGGGCGAAAAAAATAAAAAAAGAGATTATGAGAAAATAAGAAAATCAAATAGCTTTCTATCTGTTTCATATTAATGAAGAATTCTCTTATTGCATCAAAACCTGTTTAATGATAATAATTTAAATAAATATCAATACTCCAAGAACGTTGTGGAATTAAAAAAACCTTTCGTAGAAAGATGCTAAGAAAAGTTGTGTGACCCCAGTGGCCATACTCAATTTGAATGTGACAGAAAGACTGGATGCAGACCGATATATATCGACAACGACATAGCTGTAGCTTTAATATGTTTGTTTACTGTAGATATGCCGTTGGTCCCGGCTGTCATAATAATACGAATTGCGAATATTGCGAATCTTAGAAGCGCGAAAATCTGAAAAAAGACTTGCCTAGGGGTACGTATCGCGTTACCCAGTTACAGGGAGCCGACCCAACATAGTTGAGAAAGGCTAAGTACATCGGCTATCGAATTACCTTAAAGTCCCATGATGTTTCAGGATCAATCCGAGTAATTTTAGAGAAGTGTGACACTTACCTTCTCTAGGTTGACAAGAGCACTTGCTGCTAAGCATCTGGCATGTCACTTTCATAGCGCGGTCAGCGTAGCAGCTGATATATTCAAAAGCAGACATCGCACAGCTGATCTTACACGTTTTATAACTAAAGAACCATCCATAAAAAAATAAAAATAACTATAGCCTAGATTTATAAATCAGTGAAGTCTAAATGTAAAACACAGGCACCTCCACTAAGGTTATCAAAAAACCGCAAGGTCGAACCCCGCGTTGTTCTAAAAGTGTGCGAATCAAACTGGCGATTTATTAGGAAGCATCGACCCGCTCGCCGCTGACCAGATGGTCAACAAAACACACGCGTCGTCTCCGTCTGTACAAAGAGCTCTAATCCTGTATACAAACTGTTTATTAACATGCTTACAATGAAGAGGTGACAACAGGTACTCGGAATTCTCATACAGTCAATACAACATTAGATTGACAAGCGAATCTATCCGTTTATGCATTCATGATTGGTACACGGTCGGGTACACTCATATCTAAGAGTGGAAAAAAAATCCAACGCTATTATTTAAAAACTCTATCAAAAACTTTCCCAAAGCTGTAAAATATTCCAACCACTGTGGCACTGTTAATTGTTAAGCTGGTCCGATTTCCCGCATTGTAATATGTGGGAAAACTACAAATTCCGACTCAAACATATTAAAATATGAATCTCAAAACTTTTTTAATTTAAAAGCAAATAACAAATAACCAGTTTGCATGAATAAATTCGAGTGGTAGTTTGTTTTTCATAGTTTAACACGAAAATTTCGCGAAAAGGGAAAACTGAATGTGGACAGAGTGAGTGCATGAGCAGCAAAAATCTATTTACAGTGAAGAGCAAACTGAAAATGGTGAATCATCGCCGGTCAACGGTTCTACAAGAAAAGAGCATTTAAACTGCTATATTTGAGATAGATTAGCTCTCATACAGAAGAAGTGAGAATACATACGTAAAAAAAACCGGCTTAGTGCAAGTCGGATTTGCGCACGAAGGATTCCGTACCGTCTAGGTCTGCAGCAAAAAACGGCAATAAAATCACGTTTCTTGTATAGGAGTCATACTTAAATATTTAATACTGTTTTTAGTATTTGTTGTTATAACGGCAACATAAATACGAGTACATCATCTATGAAAACAACTGTCTAGCTATCACGGTTCATGAGATACGACGTGGTGTCAGACAGACAGTGGAGTCTTAGTAATAGGGTCCCCTTTTTACCCTTCGAATACGGAACACTGGAAAAAGATTTTAGAAGATTTTCATCTACTGAATTTGCGACAAATAATTAACAGTAGACCAAGATCCCAGAGCTGTCTGACATAACTTATTTCCACATGGATGAAACCTTAGGTTCTTAGTAGCGTCTCATGTGTTTTGAATACCTGTGCTTGTAGAGCTCCTCCTTGAAGCCCCCGGGCAGGCAGGTACCAGGTGAGAAAGGTAACTAATAATAATTGTAACTTAAATGTTTATGGCTGATTTTTAAAGATGTTTTGTAGAATATTATTCTAAATTAGTAATCATGAGTGTCAGACAATTTCCATGGACCAAAACTTCTGTCAGACACTTTAAAGATTTAAAAAAAAAAAGATCTTTATTTATTTTTACATGTCTGATTTTTAAATATGTTATTACGGTAAGACGCTACTGAGAACCTAAGGTTTCATCCATGTGATAAGTTATGTCAGACAGCTCTGGGATCTTAGTATACAGTAGAATTATGTGGAAAAAAGATTGCCTGAAAACTAGTAGACAGGAAAATAGCACTCGAGAATGCATATTTAACAAGATTAAACGATCAAAGTCAGTATGACGTCTCCATACAACTAACGTTACGCTTCTAATTAATCTGCACTTAATTGGGTTCTACGATAAAAATCTCTATTTTTTAATTACTGTAAATCTCGCTCGTTAATCATTTCCTTAAATATAGTAAATGAAGCACACATCATTTGATTTTACTTAAAATAATGTTGGTAGTCACGTCAGTATACCCCAATACTTTATTTTTTCGAGGGGTAAAGAGTATTTCTTCGTTTGATTCAAAACATTTACCTTCAACTTACTAGATTAAATTAAAAAAAAAAAAAAACTATGATCCATGATACGACTTTTAACAAAATTTCTCGGAACATGTCTAATAAATACTCGCATAGGTTAAATGCAGTCTAACCTGCACGGTCTTAAAGAAATAAACAAGTTATGGGATGGCTTCCGTCGTCTACCTGCCAGTGTTATCACATTACCTCCACCCTCGGGACCCGAGCAAACTGTATACAAACGGATGAATTCAACTCAAATAAAGCAAAAACCTGTTAATTAATACTTGGTCCTTCGAATGATAGACCTATGCTTATAGTCTCTATACAGTTAAGCAATACAAATATTTAATTTTTAAATAATGAACGTATTTATTGTAACTGTATTGAACGTTCTCTTCAGTAAATTTATTCTTTGTTTGATAAAAGGTCCTCTCTTTTATAAAACAGAGAACAGGTTTTGAACGTATAAAATGTTAAAAGTGCCAGGAGCGAAGCAAAAAGTTGTCCGTTTGAAAGCTCCATCCGATTACTAATGAACGGTTTTAACTTAATGAGATCTGAACTTAAACAGTACCGTTGTCCTGAATATTTGATGTATCGGCGTTCTGTACAATAAAAGAGATATTCAATAAAATAACTTTATTTATGATTCAAAAGCGACTTTTGAATTCACATTGTCGGTGATTCCATTAGATTGGTTTATGTCCTATTCGTTACCAAACTGAAGCGTAAACTATTCATTAAATTATTTGGACGTTTAAAGGCTTTTGTGCCCAACACAGAACAGGTCAATGGTCGACAATCAACGAGTGAACAGAGCCAAAAGAAACAAAAAAACCTTTTCCGATGCCACCATTTTATCCGGCCGACGCATTTTGTTGTTCTTTTATTCATAAAGCGAAGCGTGAATAAACGAGAAGGGAGAAGTATCGAGTCCTTTGACTACAGGTGTATCTAAACAAACATAGTTGCAGAATACGAATACAATACGAAAAGGATAGTCTGTCGCAACTTGTAACTAATCACTGGTTCTCAAAACACGCTGCTAGTTAGGTTTTCATTAATGTTTTTTTTTTTTTCATTAAACTGCGATTTAACCTATTGCTGCAAATACATGAGAGGTGAAAGAAAACATCGTAAGAAAACCGGCATATCCTAAAACCAAAAAATCGAAGACATGTGACATTCACCAACTCGCACTGGGCCCGCGTGGTAAATTATGGCCCATTCCCTCTCCTAGAGAAGACGCCTGAGTTCCAGTAGTGGGAACATTAAAAAAGGCTAATTATGTTATGTTATGTATGAGAGCTAAATGCTCGGTTCAAATTCAAGTTGATCGTGATAAAGTTACTATTGTTTATTGGAAAAGGATAATCTAGTATGAGGTATTAGACTATCCTCTTCCCTAGAACAATGCGCTATTAAACCGTTACTAATTTATGATTGGCAACCGGCATCGGCATTGGCCATAAGCGTGGAGGCATAGTTGCTCATCTCAGTTCAATAGAGCTTTAATGTACTACCACATTAAAGCTATGTTCCACCAAGGAAAAAAAAAAAAAATCATGACACTTTTTGTTAACTTTATTAATCAGCTAGCTTCTGCCAGCGGCTTGGCCCGCATATAGGTAGAAAATATAAGCATGCTTGTGTCAAACAGTGATAAATTAGCATTTTACTGGTGAAAGAGTTTTTAAAATCGGTCCAGTTGTTTTTGAGTTTATTCATTACTACCAAAAACACAAATATTTCCTCTTTATGATAGAAGTATATCATAAAGAGGAAATATTTATTTTAGACTATGAAGAACAAAACACATTTCTAAATAGTAAAAGTTTGCAAATTATTTAAATATCTTCTATGAGGATCACAACCCGGATTAAAAAGCAGACTCGATCAGATACACAAATCACTAACGAGACTACACCGAGATAAACAACACGAGTTAAGCGCCTATTACACTACTCGATATTCAGACAGTCATGTAGCGTCACACAAGAAAAAGAGCAACTTACGCCAATGTCGTGAAAAGGAATGAAACAGAACGATGAGATAAATAGATAAACATAGACTAACACTGAATATCGAGTGGTGTAATAGGCGCTTTAGTTTCTTATTAGGTACCTTAGAAACTTACAAGTCAATGCATGTTTGATAAATCTGCTTAGATTAGGGCTATTTTTGAGACTGAAAACTTTCTATACTTTTTCTTGATGCGCGATTAGTGCGTTCGGCGTTGATTAAAGTTTTGACTTTTGTTGGACTTTTAACTATTAGTTGGACTAAATAAATATTAGAAAGAATATGGTACGAATAAGCTGTGTGTAGTCGGCAGAAATGCTATATTAATATTCGCAAGTCTTTCTAACGAATTTTGGCCCTGTGACTACATTCTTTTCAGTTAACGAGTCTCTATTTCAAAGCCATGGCCGTTACAACTGGCTACGGGACCTTTAATAAGCACCTCTCTGTCATAGGAGTTACAGACAACCCAATTAGACAGCAGCTCGTCTGCTTCTAAGCTGGGGTCGCTGAATACAGGGTACTTCGAGAATCAAGGTCACGTCCACGAAATGGTCAGTAACACAAAGACCCTGCTGGCTTTCCCTGAGGAGCTGGGTTGGATCAAATGACAAATTTGTCCCATCCGCACCCAAAATACGCGCTTTACACGTGGAGTTGCGGGCACCAGCCTGAAATACAAATACGAGATTCTATTTTTAAAATAAATTTCGATGTTGTACTTACAAAGCCATTAATGGCTATATTTCATGTCCCTAACCTTCTTATTCCGGCAGTGATTAAGTCTTTAAGATAAAAATATCCTTAACGACTACCTGTATTACTGATAGCATCGAAACCAGGCTTCTATGAATAACATTAAAACTTGTTTCGTAGATCAGCATCTAGTCAAAACAAACGGACCGCGTCACTAATCAATATTTATTTAACTTAACTTTTAGCCTAAATCTGTTCTAATCTATCTCCTGTAAGATAGTTAAGAAAAAAAAATGTTTTTTAAACCTAATTACTGTTAAGTAATTAGGTACGATTAGTGCTATAATACCTACATGCAATCTAAAAGGTCGTAGGAGATAAGAGAATTTCTGGTCCTTTTGTTTGACTTAATCTGAACAGAGGGACCACAAATGTTCAAAACGTAATGAAATAGTGATGATGCCATCCTTGGAATCGGATAACGAGAGCTTTGAAAGCCGCCGCCGGGCAAAGATAGAAAATGCCTATAAGCAAAAGTTTCGATTTGAATACTTCAACTAGAATCAAGTTGGGAATATGGTCAACTAGACGGGAATCTTTTATACATATAATAAAAATAAAATTAAAGTTTCTGCTTGTAATATCAAAATATTTTTTTTACTAAATACACATACTTAAGATATTTGATAAATATAAAAAAAAACACGTTTTAATTTTTTGTCTTCTCTGGCTAATCTCCGAAGCAGTTGGACCGATTGTGACGAAACTTTCACTGATATATTTCAAATTACGAAAAACGTATTCGAAATAATAATAAAGGTACCATTTATTCATAACAAAGGCACCTTTTATTTATAACGCGGGAATGGGACTTCATTTTCTAGAAAAACGAGGGACATCTGCGAAATAGATAAAAAATGTTTCCCTATTGTCACGAAAAAAAGAGAGTAATGGTTTTAAACCCCACGCGGACCAACAAAAGCTAGTAGAAAACATTACAGTACTGAATGGAAAGAGGATTATCAACATTGTCAATGAAACTGGTTAGTTCCTAGTATAGAATTGGGATTTGTTCTTTCACCCGTTGCGATCTGCATATACATCTTTCAAATTCTGTAAGTAGTTATAAGTCTGTACTTGGAAAGTTTAATCAAATAATCAAATAAAGAATTTGTATATGAAAACTGTAAAATTACCAGCAGCACCTCTGAGATAAGCGGATTATCTTCTAACCGTTAATGCTACATATTACCGCGTTGGTAATTATGATGTTGCTGGTGTATTCACCACAAGGAGGAAGCCCATTCACCCTACCGACGTATACTACGTACTACAAGCACGCCCGATGCACTTACGATTAATAACCTGCCCGCCACTGTTATTGACTTCCAGCCGCAAATTTATACCTACGAAATTCATATCCGGCTCGAAAAACTCTAAGTTGTAATCTCTGTATAATAGGAATTTTCGGATAGTAATTAACTTAAATCTAGTAGTTATTATCTTATGATATACATAATCAATTTCTCCCTTAGGAATTGGCAAGAAGTGGCTCAGAGCCAGGAATAATGAAAGGAATGGAGGACGGCCTTTGTCCAGCAGTGGGACAGTACCGGCTAGATATAATAATAATTTATATTCATAATCAATCGGGTAATATATGTATTTAAAGTGTTAAAACTTACAAGCTTACCATTCATACTGTACAATTTTCTTTATCCATGAATAGTTCATTTAAATAAACTTATTATTATTATTCAATCACTTCATCTTTGTTATTAAAGAACCATTAATTTGAATAAATATGAAGTTTTTAAATGTCACATTAAACTTACGCTCCGATATTCTAATTATTATCGCTGAACTACCAAACTGTTTTTACCAAAGGCATCTGAAAATTATCGGCAGGCATTTAAATGCTTCAATAAGTACTGCGACTTTTATGACCAACTTATTAGATTTAACGTTGCCCATTTCTTTTTTATCGTTGTGTTTTTGTTTTATTTGGGACGTTTGAACTCAAAGGACAGACAAACAAAGGTGAAATTGAGTAAAGGTCCTCTAAAGGAGTAGAGGTTGACCTTAACCTTTGTGACGCCTGATAAATTACATGATGCTTTATTCTGACAAGCATCTCAAACGCCTATTGTTATTTTAATAAAACACGTGCCACTATGCAAATCATATTGTTCGTATGTATAGGGTAAATTAAATTGTACCAGCATGTCAAGTAACTTTAATATTAGAGAGCTGTCTCTTTTCTCATTGATTGAACAATGTCTAAGATTGCATAAGAGCTGATAAACTATCTTTCGGAATACAGAAGACAACACAATGCGGATAAGATTGCAAAGTACTGCGGATCCTGACAACAAACGGATTAACAACAAAGGGTTGGAAGAGATTAGAGAACAAGACAATAAAAGAAACCTTAAAACTGTACGGTATTAAGAACTAAGAACTTACCTATACCTTCTATATTCAGACAAAGTCTACCAATCGTATAAAAATGTAATCCATAGCACCAAAGTCGCCTCAATAAATTCCAGATTTTACGTGATAAACTAAATATTTGTCGCTTGACTAAGCCGAAAGTACAGCAACATTATGAACCGTGGTCAGCTTACTGGCTTGTCGCTGGTCATATTATACTTATAGCCAAAATGGTAATATCACTCAAATATTTCACACAACAATTGTATTGATATTCCCAGTTTCCTTTTGGCTGGGATGACAGCAAAAGAATTCGGAAAATAGTTGTTCTAAAGCACTTTATTAGAAAAACATTGTGTGATAAAAAAAAAACTACGTTTTCTTACTTACCATTCTTCAAAGCCTAGACATACCTCATAGAGGGATTTCATGAATATTTGTTAAAAATTAATAAAAATCAGGCCGAGACAAGGATATAAAATCATTACGCAAGTTCATTCCTTTGTAATTCTTGCTCCAAAACAGCCAAAATTGCATTTTCTTTCTTCATTCTCAAATTACCATAAAGACAAAAGCATGCTCGAAAAAACAATGCTGTTCAAGTAAAGAAAAAACAATTAAAGGTTCGAGTGGGCTCAACGCAGATAGAAAGGCGTCCCGGTCACCCGGCTGTATAATAAGGCCCTCCAAGACCAAGAGACAGACGAACGTCGTTGACATTCGCACGAAGTGCAATTCTAGCGGGGACGAGATGAGCTGATTTGACAGATATCGGAGAGCAATTGCTTCCAATAAATTCGCAAAACCTTTTCAGTATTCTATTTTCTGCAAGACGTGTCGAAACGAATCGTAACAAGATTAAAGATGAAGAGATTATGCATGTTTGCGAGAAATAACAGATGTTCTGTTATTTCGCTTCAATTAGAAAGATGAACCTTATTCGCTTCAGACTGCTTGTTTTAGGTTTAATCAAACTAGACATAGACTAACATTAAAATTCCGCCGATTCTGTGTGTTGACAATATTTGAGATTGAACTAAGAAAGCTTTTGAGCAGATCGGCTACAGTTTATATGCACTGCCAGCTTCACTTTGATAGTTGAGTCGTCGTTACCGCTCCCAATATTCACAAGACATGTTCCACTAACAGTAAACCACACATCAATTAAAACTTCTTCAAAGTAAGTGGCACTAATTAGTAGGTTTGTCGCGTAAGGTCTCTCACGTGCAGACCCATTATATCATAATAAACATTGTTACAAGGCGGCGGATGTGGGTTTCCGTAGTGTAGTACTTACATGGCTACCTAAATACCTGTACGTAATTAGGTCCGACACCGCACGCCCGATGGAATGGAAAGCATGGTTTCACTCACTAACTGAAACTATGCTGACCGGCCAGCGGTTAACACCTCTGTTAATAATAATAACTATTGTATTTAACGTGTTTATACACTATTGGCTGTGCGGTCCACCAACTAATCAACCACTAATGATATAAACTGATTGAACTTTCAATAATTCCTGAAACTTATAAAGCAGTTTTTGTTATCGCGGTTTTCATCTCTATCAAGTTTTTTTTTTTTTTTTTTTTTTTAGGTGGGAAAATCATCTTATGACAAATCTCGCTCTTGGGCGGAGCGAGAGATAGTGTCAGACTTTTACTGACTAAAAACCCACTCCTGTTCCTTCTTTGCCTTCGTCCCAGGGCCCCGGGTTTCGCTTTCACACTACCCATGGCCCCAGTAGGCTTCGACCCTGCTGGGCCCCTACGATTTGCTGACATCTCCCTGAGGCGCGCGTGGAACAATACGCGCCGTCGACGACTTAGGCTCGGTCCGGATGGTTACCGGACGATCGGACGGCGAGCCACCCATTGCTCGCCGTCCGCAAGCCCGCGCCTACGGTGGCCGGAAATCGGGATCGGAATCCCGGCGGCGGTTGAGGCGTGAGGACCCTTGCCTCACGCGATCGGCCGCCTCCTTTGCTAGCATTACTGCTTCGCAGAAGGAGGCGACCGCCTGCCACTCCTCCTCGCTCCGAACCATGGCCTGTACCAAGGCCCGGCGCGAGAGATCGCCGCCACCGATCGCCCCCACGAGGACACGGCGTTGCTCTGCCCAAGCGGGGCACACCTCCACCGTGTGCTCCACCGTGTCCTCCGGGCGTTCCACACAGTGGCGACACCCGGGCGTGTCTTCCGCACGAATCCGGTGCAGGAACTTTCCGAACTTGCCATGTTCGGTGAGAACCTGCGTCATGCGGAAGGTGAGGACGCCGTGAGGTCTTTCCAACCACGCCTCAAAGAGGGGACTTACCGCCATAATTGTGGCGTGCCCAGCACTGGGTCGCGACAGCCGTTGTCGCCATTTCTCCATGAGAACCCGCCGGAACTCCGTCCGCCATGCTGCGACTTGTCGCGGCAGCGGAGTTTCGCCCCGGCGTTGCATCTCAATGCGCAGATCGTGCATGAGAGCAAGGACTGTTGCTTCCAGATCCCATGGTGGCTGGCAGGCAAGGAGGCTCGCCGCTTCGCGGGATATCGTCCGGTATCCTCGCACCATCCGTATGGCCATGACCCTCTGGCACGCGTTCAGCCGGGCCGCCGGTTGCTTCCGCAACGCCGGCGCCCACACCGGTGCGCCATAAAGGGCCATGGACCGTACGATTCCCGCGTAGAGCCTTCGGCAGGAGGCGTCTGGTCCCCCTAGGTTGGGCAGGAGCCGCCCGAGGGCAGCCCCAGTCCGATTATCTCTATCAAGTTGCGAAATACCTCATGTTTGAAAAGTTTCATCCAGCTGTTGACAACGATTAGGTTTTTACAATTCTGTGTTTTAGGCAATAGTGGGTTTACCAGTAACATGAATCAATAGCGACACAAATCAAATATCCACCCCTCTAATGACCGGCAACGAACAAAACCAGTTTATTAAATGTTCTATCGTGTCCGAACCAATTGAACTTCCTCAAAGCAAAGCTATTTTTAATTTCGTTCATATTTTATTAGAAGGGTCATGGAGTTAAACCAGCGTTGGAAATGACTAATTAAAGAGGTACTATATTATTATGCCGTTTCGTATTTTTGAGAGAGTGGTGTTGAGTGGTGAGAGCAGTGGTGGCCGAGTGGTAACGGCCCCGACTTAAGAGTTGTAGGTCGTGGGTTCAAACCCAGCCAGGCGCATTACTTTGTGTAATTATTTCATCACCACTGCTCTCAAAATGGTGAAGGAAAACATTGTTAAGAAACCGGCATGTCCTAGAACCAAAAACTCGAACACATGACATTCACCGACCCGCACCGGGCCCGCGTGGTGGATTATGGTCCATTCCCTCTCCGAGAGAGGAGGCCTGAGTCCCAACAGTGGGAACATTATAAGACCGACTATTCTATGCTATGCTCTGTATGTTTCTTGACACATGTGTCAAAGTTCCCACGGACCAGCAATACAAGTACAACGAAGTACATTAACTTAACAGATGAAACTCACAAATAAAATGTCTAACTTTTTCTAAAAACAAAACTATTTAGTAAGAAAATAATGAACTGTCAGACCTGTTTGCAGGCCATCGTTATACACTTAGAAACACAAAGCTAAATAGGATCAAAAGTTTGATGGCTTTGGTGTTGGTAGACAGACACAATCAGACATAATCTTTGATGTAAGTACCTACACTGTTTCATCAATAGTTTGGTAAAAACAGTTGCTACACCAAAAACCAGTTTACTCGAGAACGTTCAAGTAGAGCCTCATTAATGCTCGATATCTTGTAATTGGTCATATTAAACTTTAACCTGATGAATTATTGTATTATTAGTGCAGAGTTTTAGTAAACAGGTTTGTTAATTAAACATAGTTCATAAATAGGCATTCTTGAAAGAAAACAGTTAGTTCTTAGATGTTTAAAAAGCTCTCCTTTGAGGGCAACTACAAATGCCATTGTATTATAAGGAAAACTACTCACTTCTAAAAGCAAGCGTTAAAAAGCTTCGGAGACCTGACTATGAATTGGTTCTGCGAAAGAAAAAAGGGTGCTTAAAATGTCGCCAAGAAAAGTTAGCACGTTTTTAATATCTTTAGATTTATTGTAGTCGTCCTGCTTGACAAAATGAGAACTAGAGGAACAAATGCTTGACCTAAATGTGAAGTGAGAAATAAAATACTGAATATTTTGAAATTATAGACAGCTCCATCTTTTACGACGAAATAAATAAACGACGTAACCTGACTTAATTATTGTAGCACAAAACAATATCAAATTTATTTATTTGTACTTATGTGCATAAAGTTATAGACGCATCGGATACATACTCAATGTTGGTGCCCCTGTTCAAAACATGAGTCATACGTTAGAGTTCCCCGAGTGCCCATACACCTGCACTTTGGAGGATTTAATGAGCGCCATCGACGCTGCAGTTAACGTAGCCACCTATTGGGCCCAAACCGTATAACGAGTTTACCATGGATTTGAAAAGAAGATGTTTAAATCATAAAATGGAAATGTATCTGGCTTTCGTCTATGAAAAATTAGATTTGACGGAAAATACAACAAAATTTCCTTTGATTTCAATATTTTGCCTCTGTAACCTGTACATGAACAGCATTTCCTGCAATATCCGGTCGTTTAAGGCTGGAGGAAAAATACAGCGTATCAACCTTTTCATGCCATGGAAAATCCAGCTCAGTTGAATTGAATCGAATAAAACAGTTAAGGTTCCGTTTTCAAAATGAACAGTTTCAATTTTTATTTCTAAAAACTAAAACTGGAACTAAACTCGTCAGTGTTCGCAATAGATCAAACTATACGAACAAGAGTTCGCACAACAATTTAAAATTGAGATCCCTAAAAAAGGATGATCATAACTATGGTATTTCTGTTGGTGTACAAAGAAATATTTTAGTACATGCCACACGGTACACAAGAATGTGCAACACGAAACAAACCAGCATATTAACTGTTTGGCTAGTTGTTATACAAGTTTTCAATCAAGGCCGCGCCATTGTTCTTAGTTTAACCAGCTGGTCGTTAACAAGTTATGTTTAGCGATATATGTTAATCGAAAACTAAGTTTGATAATTTGGTTAAAAAGTAATCGTTGACGATGAATAGAAAGTGTAGGTACATGGTATTTCGTACTCAATATAACTTTTTGAATATACTCGTACCTAGTAAAAGTGAAGTGAATGCGGCATGAAATTCGTCACAGTATTTTTACGGTACTCACCATATACGAACTGACATCAAGCTTCAGTCTTTTTAAGTTAACACTGTTCTCGGCAATAAAACCGTAGCTTTGCAAAGCTTCTTCAAACTGTCACATAAACAAAACAAATAGCTATTTAACTTACATAACATTGCCTACTGACCTGAGTTATACAAGATTCTTGCGAAATCACTATACATTTTACTTACGGGGTAAAACACGAGTACAGAAATTAGATTGATTAAGGCATCGTAAGGGAAACGATAACTAGTAGTAGCGATAAATAGTGTTGTGTGAGTTGGTGTACCACTTTTGCTATGAACAAAAATATACTAGCTTTCGTGGACCTGCTACACATGGTCAAGATAGCGGTTTATTAAGATCAGGTAGTATGGACGGAGGCGTGTCGTAGACGGCGTAATACTGCACCGCTCCGAGCGGATGCTGTGGTCCGAGATGGAGCGGATAAGTTGTACACGTACGTGGCATACGTACGTTGCAGGATTACAATAAGTCTATTGAAGGTTGAAAGACTAGCAAGAACAGAAAAGCTTGGAATTATCTCAAGGTTTGGCTGCGACGACGCTGAAAGTGTTACTCTTGTATCTTCACTTTAGCTTTTTATGTTGAGCTGCACGATTACTGACGAATGCCTGCGCAGACTGGACAGTTCCACTTAAATCTACGGGTCTCTCCCCAAAGAACAGACGGTGTTCTGAGGAAAGAGCAGACACTAATTTGCATGGTCTACATTTCGCTCAACACAAGCTACAGGCTTTTAAGATTTGTAAATAAAGATTTTTTTTTTCTACTTTTCTGCAATTACCTACGTCATTGTTGTATTGGATGAGCGATATGCTCCAACCAGGAATAAGGTTAAAACTTAAAAAAAGGAAGGCTTGCCCTCTAAGTTCATCATCATCATTTCAGCCGAAAGACGTCCTCTGTTGGACATAGGCCTCCCCAAGTGTCGCCACAATGAACGGTTCTTTGCGTCTTGCCTCCATCGGATTCCCGCAACCTTTACCAGGTCATTGGTCTACCTTGTAGGAGGCCTTCCAACGCTGCGTCTTCCTTCTACGAGGTCGCCACTCCTGAACATTTTGGCCCCCTCTAAGTTAGTTCCGGTGTTTCTTCTCAGAGACTCGGATATGAAACAACTGACCAACTCTTGTTCTAAATTAAACCAATTTACAGAAATAAATATCATAGACAAACACAGCAGCCTAGTTACTACTAACTTATTTTTCCTAAGTAGACTTCGGTAATTTAACATTCTTCTACCATTGTAATTCTCTCTTACCAGCACCGTAAGTGCAATAGAGTCAATATCTGTTGAACTTTATAAGTAATCCTAGGAAATCCGTCAAAAGCTCTCAAAGGGAAGCAATATCACTTTATAAGCATACTTCTACGGCGTAACCTACGTTGACTCGCCGCTCAGCGGATCTTTGATCCTATTGAGACTAGCTTTGAGAGAAAACCAATAAATTTAGGAAATATCATAAACTGCTTATAAACATTTTCGCGTCAGATACACAATATGCATCAGTTTGCGTTACATTTGAAAGTCGTCTTTATGGTAGGTATTTTTTTTTAATTTGATTAAAGGGCTTTGTCGTTTAGCGATCTGATCGCCCAAAGGTAGTATTAAGTAAATAAATTACCAGAAATGAGGATATCCGCAGGGGAACCAAGGTCACTGACATAGCACGAAGAATCGCCAAACTTAAGTGGCAATGGGCAGGGCACATTGCTCGCAGAACGGATGGCTGTGGGGGCCGAAAGGTTCTGGAATGGCGACCACGTACCGGAAGACGTAGCGTTGGAAGGCCTCCTACAAGGTGGACCGATGACTTGGTAACGGTTGCAGGAGTCCGATGGATGCGAGACGCACAATACCGTTCATTGTGGCGACACTTGGGGAGGCCTATGTCCAGCAGCGTCTTTCGGCTGAAATTATGATGATGAAATAAATTACAGGTATAAAAATCAATACTTGAATCTATAGTATAATGTTAATATTCCTGAAATAAAGTTGTACATACGACTAACAAGGTACCTACTATGATCAAATTATCAGAAGTCACTTCATCAGTACGTCTCCTAGATGATGCCATCTTGCATACTTACCGTGTAACGAAAAAATAAGTCTTAACAACTAGCGAAAAATCTTTTTAAATAAAGATTTAAAAAAATAAAAACGATATCTACTGAACAACAACACCAAAGTGATAAGTGCGTAAGTGGTAAGTGCAGTAAATGCTAATTATGTGCATCTCTAACTACTTTACGAAGCTTTACTCTCTACCCCATTACCACACCACGAACAAATTACAATGCCTATCCATAAAACGGGAACATCGTCTGTCAAAACAAATGAAAAAAAAAGGAAAACTACCAGCACATCAATGCATTCGACAGTCATGCCACAGTGACTAAGTGTAACAAGAATAAATAAATAAAAACCATTGCCTAACTAAAAAAGAAACGAAAAAGAAGCTGAAAAAAATATCGGGCCCAGTAATACGTGACTCAATCATACAAGGTTAAAAAGGGACCCGTATTGGTAACTGCCAAGTGTGTGTTGTTTGTTAGTGTATGGAAATTATTATAAAATGCCATTAGATTTTTTTTTGTAACCAAGGTGTGGCAACTGCCTTGTGTTAAATATAAACGTATCGAAGTAAAAAACATAATCGATATTTTAAGAATAACACTTAAGCTAGAACTACATTAGACCGACGCACACGTGTATCACGCCTGATTTGTACGTAGAACGACGTCGCGTCGTGTAGTGTAGTGTGGATCAAGTGTAGCTCTATAAAGCTAGAACTACACTGCGCACACGTGTGCCACACACATATAGAGCTACAATTGATGCACGCCCCGCGTTGAGGCGTGTTAAACAACGTCGGTCTTATGTAGTTCTAGCTTCAGTCTAGTTTCCATATAAAATGTATGGAAACCGACGCGCCCAGATCGGTGTGTGTGGCACACGTGTGAGCAGTGTAGTTCTACCTCTAACTACATTGTAACATTTTATAATAACAATATTATGTTGTTATGTTAGCTTGCCGTATGGGTTTCACTGAAGTCTCCGATTGAATCGGTTTATATAAGGGATGCCTAGGGAAGCACTCCAGGTATGATACTGATAGAAATATTGAATTTTGTTCTCGGAAAACCTCTTCAGATACAATTTGTTGGTCGCTGTATTCCGCAAACCCGTCGTGTCACTTGTCATTTTCTATTTCCATCGTGTCTTTGCGTTGGTGGTTGTGAAAGTTGAATCGTATCGTAATTGTGCACATTTGGTACTTTATTGCTGGGAAAGGTCAATGTAAAAAACGTTAGGATTAATTCATTAGGTATGTAATCAATTGCAAGTAATTCTTTGAATGCGTAGAGAGTGCTGAGACCGAACTCTCCACAATTTTGGCATTCAATTCAAATTTTGAACCTTTTTCATTTGGTGTAAGTATAACCAAAATAATTATTATGCTGCTTTTGATTCGAACTTATATAGAAATCGTTGGTACATCACAGTTACAGGTCGCAGTCTTTCACCTGTACGTATTTACTTGACTATTTACCTCAATCGACTGTCATGAATTTTTTTTTAGGTTGGAAGTCATCTAATGACAGCTGATCCTCTCCCTCGCTCTGGACCATGGTCTGTACCAAAGACCGGTGCAAGAGATTGTTGCCGCCACGAGGACACGCGGTTCTCTGCCTAAGTGGGACACACCTCTACTGTATAATCCACCGTGTCCTCCAGGCGGACTGTTATGCATGCCTACTTAAAGCACATAATATAGCTATGATATTCCTTTGTTTATCTCAGGCCCCTGAGGTCCTGGACCTTTGGAAGGCGTACGAGGGGCCAAAACCAACTCGCAGAGGCCCTTTAGATAATTTTAATGGAACGTGATACCAACCGACAATTATCCTTGTACGCGCTATGCTAGGGCACCCAAGGACAAACCCCGGTAGGTGAAAAAATTTTGCGACAAATGGAAAACAAAGACAATAGGGCTAAGGTTTTTGGAGTCCTAAGTGGACTGGTAACTTGGAACTATGTTAAAACTATAGCCCCTGCCTGAATAATGTTATTAATATCCATCTATAAAAAGGCAGGGGGTGACTTGCACACTCAACAAATGGGCCCCCAGAAATGGTCGCTAGCACGAAGTGACATAGCATCAAGAGGGCAACATATCCTGATGTGCTTAAGGAGTGGAGAGGTATACCAGCACAATCCCGGAAGTACGGTCAAGATCCCTACCAGCACCTTACTGGATTATACATCCTTCTCCCGAGCACGTTTGCTCTTGCGAATCTCCACTCAAGCCAGCCAAGGCAAGAGAGAGGTGGGAGCTCTGTTCCTCGCCAATAAAGGCAAGCCGCAGATGAGAAACACGATTTCTCCCGGCAGATAGGGTCCGTGGGGTCGCTAATTCCCATCAGTTCGCCACAAAACTGCCCTGCAGATTGTATCCCTCCTCCTCACCCTAGGCATGTTACGGCAAAGCAAATTCTACCGGGGTACAAACCTAGGTTTTATAGGAACGCGCAAGCCCCACCACGACGTCAACGTAGAGATACGGCGATGAGACCTATGATATTATCATTAATGTTGTTGTTTCGTATTTATGAAGTAGGTATCGAAGCACAAGATACTTTCTACAATTATTGTATTTTAACTAAAACACCACGTGGAAACGCATACTTTTTAATCATAAAGGATGTAGGTAAGTAGCATAATAATAATAGCGTAATCAGCCTTTTAATTTTCCCACTGCTGGTACTCAGGCCTCCTCTCTAGAAGAGGAAACGGGCCGTAATCCACCACGCGGGCCCA
This sequence comes from Mythimna pallens, assembly GCA_961205895.1. Taxonomy (NCBI): domain Eukaryota; kingdom Metazoa; phylum Arthropoda; class Insecta; order Lepidoptera; family Noctuidae; genus Mythimna; species Mythimna pallens. The sequence goes on from OY540824.1 coordinate 9,179,015, forward strand.
TTGCGGGTCGGTGAGTGTCACATGTCTTCGAATTTTTTGGTTCTAGGACATGCCGGTTTCCTCACGATATTTTCCTTCACAGTTTTGAGAGCAGTGGTGCTGAAATAAACTACACATAGCAATGCGCCTGGTTGGGTTTGAACCTACATTGCCTCGCGCGTGCGGTCGCCTCCTTTGCTAGCATTACTGCTTCGCAGAAGGAGGTGACCGCCTGCCACTCCTAAATATAAATGGTCTGAGGCCTTAACAAGATCTCTTAACGCGACCGATTTGACGACTTAAACTGAACTGTTAAAGGGATGGAGCTATATAGTGTATAACTCAATCCCTGTTTGTCGCTCGGACGCCTGACAATTTACCACGTCATGGTAAGACCCCATCTGTACGAGTATAGATTGCATCTTAAAAATATAACCTGATAAGGTAAAGGTAAAAATAGTACTTCATTTTTCCTAAGAAGAGGTAGACGTAGGATTTAATTACTTGGCTCACAAGTCTGCTTGAAACCAAGTACATCTTGGCTTTCGAATATCCAGGTTACGCAAGAGTAATTAGAAAATTTTTGTACAATAAACGTAAATAAGGTGGCCACATCGTAAAATAATTAATAAATGGTTATTGAATAACCGCCAATTTCTCTCAACAGGTGTTTCAATAATATTTCCAATGAACAAATATGTCAATGGTGTTATTTTATATCGTCATTCATAGAGGAACGATAAACTCTATTATTTTAAGTCTATAGTAGATGCGTTTCAATAATGAACAACAAAAACTAAAAAACTATTTTTGCAATAATCTATTGTATGTCAGTGTGTTGCATGAGCATAGCAGAAGTTCAAACTTTCGAACAATGTACGGCTTTGTGAATATATCGACTTTGATAGCACAAGTTTGTCCATGTGAACATTCCGCTAGCTGTGTAGTTGGCAACTTGTATTTAGCGAACTAACAAGAGTTACCGACTGCACGTAGTGTGTAAACACTTTAACTAATGTTTGCTAAGTTCTGTGGCGGTGCTCTTGTTCTGAATAGTTATTAAATACGAGTACATGTCAACAGTCAAAACTAATACGGCGAATATTATCCACGTGATTTAATTAATGCATCTTCTATCGTCTAGCAGTTTTCTAAACAATTACACGAAAAATTAAGCGCTGAAACTGCGTACACACTGCCAACATGCGAGTATGCATTATAAGTAGTGAGAAGTTTCCGTAAAATCATGTCGCCATCAATCTACCTATCAACACAACACAATATTTTTCCCGTAGAATAAAATTGAATATAATTCATTATTCGTGACTGCCAAATGAACTTTTTCATACAAAGATGATGTTACCTTACGTAGGAAACAGGGCAAGCAGTGAACTATGAAACGAATTGCCAACACATTCAATTAAAAGGAAGGCTAGATTAGCAATAAAAAAACTGAGCATCATTTACACTGCCAGTTACTGTGAACTGTGGCAATTAACTTTTTTTCTAATAAAACCCTTTTAGTTATTGTATCATTCATTATAAACGAGGGGAAGTCGGATTAATTAAAAACTTGATAGAACTCTCACCTGGTAGGTGGTTTGTCAAGCACAGATAGCAAGGCAGCGGCTTCTATTTAGTGCCAGTGTTTTCAGATTTAGAATCCAATCGAATATAAGTTATTTTAGATTGAGATGAGTTGGAATCGTGCGGAATAAAAGGCAACGGATGATAGATAATTTAAAAATGGTGTCTTTTGAACATAAAATTATCAGTGAAATAAATACAAAGTGTGCGCCTCACAATGAAAACTGTAAGAGGAAAACTTAAAGACTCTCCTCATTAACTACAGTAACGTCAAAATTTATTGGCCACACTGAAGTTGGCGCTCAGAACTATTGCGCATACTCGAAAAAATTCGCATTCGCCATATGATTCTTATAAAGAATTACTGCGCAGTCAAATATTCGAGGTCTGGAGCGGTTAAAATATTTCGGCTGTCCTTTACATACAAGTTGAAAATATCCATAATCATATCAGCAAGCGTGCAGCGGCAGATTGCTCTGTTATGCTACTTAAATTGTAAACTCCGAAAGCCTTACTTGCCATTTTTATATGCCAGCTGACATCAATGACAATTTTATTTAACTCTTCAATTTGAATGAAAATGTGGGAGAAATATTATTACCTTTTGCTCTTTGAAATGGTTGGGTAAAGGTAGGGCGGGATCGAGCGAAACTTTATTTGAAATCGCTCTCTGTATGTTAAAAGATGTATATATACCTGACTATTGCTATTCATTTACGCTTTGGTGGATGCAAATTATGACTAGACATAGGCATTTATTAATAACGGCAATTATAATGTCTATCGATTGCATATGCAGATAGTTTGTTTCTATAATAAACGGGTTTTCTTATAGGAAGGTTTTCATATCGTAATTGCTTACTAACTTTTAAGTGTTTTAACTTTCAGTGCGCCACAAAATTTATCAAAAATTAAGGAGTCTTACCACTACACCGTACCATACCCTGTTGTGAAATATTCTTTGTATTGAAAAAACATGACATATGTTTTATTGGGTTAGAACAGAGTTCGTTAACTTGTATTCGCTGGGTTCACAAAAGACAATGTTTCATGAAACAGCAAACCGATGTCACCCGCATTTTCTAAGCGAATGTTAAAGTTTCCGTTTCGTTCCGCTAAGCAATTTTAAATACAATATTCAACTCAAATGCAGTTCTCGTACGACCTGCATATTGTTAAAATACTTAAAAAGCTCTCTCTCTTCCATAAAATTATATTCAAATATATCGTAGAACGTTTTTTGCAAAAAACGTTCAACGATAAGTAAAAAACGGCAAAGAAAATTTATTTTCTGTATAAAATACATTTTACGAAAACATATTTAACAGATACGTTATTCACAACCGTTCTCTTCGTTGCAATAAAACATGTTAAAGCAAGCAACGAAGACGCAATAAACTTGTACACTGTTTTATAAACACCCTTTGATATTTACAAAATAAAAAGTATGTAGTCGACGACTGGAATGGGAAACTTACTAGAAAACCATGACTGCATTTTCTGAACAAAATTAGTTTTGATTCGGAAACAATCTCAATGAAGAAGGAAGTGCTGTGGTTCGACTTGTGCGCACTTAATAACAACCATTCAGTTTTATACCTTTCAACTTGTTATTTTATTGTCATTTTCTTTAAGCCGTCGTCGAGATGTCGCCTATTGTCGTCTTTTAATAAATTTTATGGAAGGCCTCAAGAGAATTGGAGAAATATAATACCTTTTATTTGAAGACGTCTTATTGGTCCTGAATTGTTGGAAAAGTAGGTCTTATAATCTTCTTAGCGCTCTTTGGCTTGGCTTGGCTTGGCTTTTATAAAAAGTTCTTGCCTTTTTATAGCCGTTCTATTTTAATACAATATGATTGTGTGCATTGTTGTCGTATGTATTTAAAAACGCTTTTGTGGGTAGGTAAAAGATTTATTAAATTTGTTACGGCATTTATTTCTGTTTACTTTGTCATTTAAAGCTAAAACTGGGTGAATGAACTAACTATAATTATATTTGTATTTGGCTCTTAACGGAAATACAAAACGCAAATAAAAAAAACACTTAAAATACAGGTATATCATTTTTCCTGAAAATATATAATTCTGTAATGAAAAAGTTCATTGACTTGTAAAATTTTGGTGCTTCGCGATGTGACGTCACAACCGGCAGGTGCGCTCCACTGACACACTAAACACCACAAAACGAAAACGGACCGACATGAGAATAGAAGCCGCGTCACTTTTATTTGTCTTACCCGATCCATTAGTCACGATCAATTAACCATTTGTACGGATACAGTTCATATTCTTTATTTTGAGTGTGGGTTTACCAATCGTGCCGATTTTATGCACTATAATAGCTCTGGCAGTTTACCAAAAATTCTGAAAGTATGTGTGCCGGCATTATTCGTTTTAGGGTTCTAATAAAACGTCAGAGTTACTATATACTGGCGTTCTGATCCGTGTGAGTTTATGTTCTATACGGTGCCAACCTAGATATGAATAGTTTTGCAAACTATAAACTATATTGTAGTTTTCCCGGTGTGCTATCGGGAAACCCGATCGTTTGTAACAAAGCACGCGGACACTTCCTGTATCCGCGATGTGTATCTTTTATTTTCTCGCGGGAGTTGCTCTTCAGTTCCTCACCATTAAAAGTTCCTTAATTATAAAATATTTATCGTTATAGGATGATCTTTTTAGTGCTATAACTGTGATAAAATTTCATTGATATTAAACCATGAAGGTTCTGGAATAAAGGTTCTGGAATGGCGACCACGTACCGGAAGACGTAGCGTTGGAAGGCCTCCTACAAGGTGGACCGATGACTTGGTAACGGTTGCGGGAGTGCGATGGATGCGAGACGCACAGGACCGTTCATTGTGGCAACACTTGGGGGAGGCCTATGCACAGCAGTGGACGTCTTTCGGCTGAAATTATGATAATGAAACCATGAAGAAAGGCTTCGCCCACATGATAGAAGAAAATTATCCCTAGTGAACATACTCCCAGGATAAAAATTATCTCCTATGTTCTATTCCAGGACATAGTCTTCCCTTTGTATGTAAATCGTACATCGAAATCCATTCAATAGTTTTTGAGTGAAAGATTACATACAAATTTTCGCGTTTATAATATTAGTAGGCTTCTATCTACCCGAAAAATTTCGTCGTGCAGTGAACGTTATCAAAGCGACCTTGACAAAGTTTATGTTGTTTTTTTGGGTCAACTAGTCGTCTTTCTTGAATGATCATGCTTGTACAATTAGGGGGCGGTATTGTGGAGAGTTTTTCTCTTGATTAAGATTTTCATACTTAGTGCATGTTCGGCGGCGATCTCTTGCGACGGGCCTTGGTACAGGCCACGATCCGGAGCGAAGAGGAGCAAGCGATCGCCTCTTTATGCGAAGCAGTAATGCTAGCAAAGGAGGAGGCCGCACGATCACGCGCGAGGCAATGATCCTCGCGCCCCAGCCGCCGGGATTCCGATCCCGATTTCAGGCCACCGTCGGCGCGGGCTTGCGGACGGCGAGCAATGGGTAGCTCGCTTGCCGACCGTCCGGTAACCGTCCGGACCGAGCCCAAGTCGTCGACGGCGCATAGTGTACCACGCGCGCCTCAAGGAGATGTCAGCAACCAGGGGCTAAAGGTCTGATTCTGAAAGGAAGACTGGGCCCGGGTACGAAAGGCAAGGAAGGAACAGGGGTGGGTTTTAGTCTCTCGCTCCGCCCAAGGGCGGGGGATGTCATTGGATGATTTTCCCATCGAAAAAAAAAACCTAGTGCATGTTTTTTGTAGCCGAAATATCGCTGATTTATTATTTACCAAGAAAAAAGCTGGTAAACCTTGCTGATGCAATACGCGTGGGGTTGGTACGATTGCGTTTCAACTGGTCATCCAGTTTTTTTAAGGCATGTTAATGTGAGAGGGGTACCCATTTGATGCAGCTGTCTGTACAAGGAGAGATAACCCTATGGCTAGTAGTGAGCTAAGTTGAGCTATGTATGATGATGAAGTGAAATATAATTTTTCGAAAGGTGTAACTTAAGTAGCGAAAGGGCAAAGAATGAACCCCACATGTTGTTTTTTAGTGGAGCGAGGGGGCGTGTCAAACTTTTACAGACTAAAATCCACAAGTGTCATTCAGCTTCCCTTTAAGCTCTAGGGCTACGGAAAAGCTTACTTAAATTTTCCTGATGAACTATCATAGGGAGCGGTTTTAAGAACAATCATGTGAAAAAGTATAACATTTCAAACGTGAAATAGTAAAGACACGCTTCAAAAACACGTAATATACCAAAGTGTAATCGAAATCCTGAAATAAAGCTATGGCCAATAATCTGGAGACGGAGTAAATCGAGCAGTACTAATCAACAGATAATCGCTTAATCAACTACTACAGGTTAATAATCCTATTAGCAGCAAACGCGGAGGTAAATACAAATCGCAGTCGGCACACTGAACCGCTCGAGGAAATAACACTGTAACTTCATCTCCGCTTCAGCACAAAACTAATTCTAGTGCTTGTACCTTCCAATAAATAACTTTTATGAGCCGGTTGCAGTCTCAGAGTATTTTGTAGGTCTATGTCGACTTCGCGGCCCCGTAAAAGCGATTTTATTTTTATAAAAAAAAAGACAGTAGTTATTATATTAGATTTTTGTTTTTGCCAGACCCTTTTAAAAAACAAGCTTTATTATTTTATGTAATTTTCAAATATTTCACGTTTGAAATCGTAAATTAGGGTCAGACTCGTGTTTTTTTTTTTTGAGTCAACAATCTTTATCTTTTCTTCCATTCTGATTTTTTTTTTATTGTGGATAGATATTAAAACATACCCTTATGGTTCGTTCACTGTCTCTTAAGATACAGGTATACCCTAGTTTACCCGAGTTTTAGAGTCAGGGAAACGTAATTTGTAAACAGATCATAACAGATGTACTATGTAATAGTGTAATTTATTTATAACATGTATGTTTTTAGAAATATATAAGTATATTTATCAGTTGTCTAGTACCCATAACACAAGCTATACTTAGCTTGGGACTAGACAGCGTTGTGTGATAGTTGTGGAATATTATATATATTATTATTATATATTATAAATACTTATATATATATATATATATATAAGTATTTATACAAATATAATGTGGTTAGCTTGTTAGTAGTTTAAGTTTTGTTTTTTTCTTATCATCTGTACCATCTTGATCAGTAAACAATTATTATTATTATTATTGATTTATACCTAGTTTTGATTTTTACCCAGTAGTTGATCATATATGGTCAATTTTAATAAAATAATTTTTCATGGTGTTCTCTTCTATATTTGAGAATTTCCATCGAAAAAGTTCAAAATAAGTGCAACCGCGCCTTAAGGGTAAGCGAGACTTGTTCAATGTCTCGCAGAAATATTAATAAACTATGGATTTTGATGAATATGGCAATGGCAGGAAGATGATGATGATGTATTTTGATCTCTGAATGAACAATTTTTCATGTGTCTTATTGCCTGCATCCGGAATTGTTCGAAAGAATTTCCGCGGCCCTGGAACGCTAAGGGTAAATGAAGGAACACGGTGAGTGATTGTTAGTGAGTAGTCTGTCGAAAATCTGGCTCTCTCTCGCTTCACCTTGAGCGGAAGAAGCCATTTGACGATTTTCCACTCGAATAAAGAAATATTTTTCTTATTTATTTCTCCTAAAGTATGTCCTAAAAAGTTAGATTTATCTACACATAATAAAATATTATACTTAGAGGTAAAGTTTGTTTTTTTGTTTGTAGAAAGTAATCTATGAAAATGCTGGTCTGATTGCTAAAATTGTTTCACCAATATTTCTATTGGCTGCTTTATTCTTGAGTGACATAGGCTATATTTTATGTACGCGGGCGAAGCCGCGGGCAAAAACTAGTATGAGCTGCCAAACTAGTATGTCAGCGCAATGATGGCAGACGTAAAGTATGCTCTGAAGTGAGTAACTATAACAAGTATTTATTGAGATTTTTGGTGTTAGTTTAGAAGCTGAATGTATTTACTTAAGCATTGAGGTAATGTCCACCAGGGATTTCACGTTTCCTGCATGGAAATGTGAATGTTTAGAAATATCGGAATTGGAAAAGAATATGCCTAGTGGTAAATTTTTTGTTTGGCCTAAAATATATTTTAGTGTTTCGTGGTGCAGGTTAGAGAATCAAATCTACTTGTGCTAGCGGAACTATAAGAATCAATTTTTTTTTTTCTAAAACATTCCTCTCTTCTGAAAAGTCTACCAGAGGCTCTACCACGAGCTCTTAATGCGATCCATTTGAAGACCTAAACTGAACTTATTTTTGTTTTTTCCCTTCACAAAGTTTTCTTTCTTATATTAGCTTACAATTTTGTGCTAACTTTGTGAGGGACTGGTGCCTGATATAGGTACAATGCGTTCCAAATAAGAATAGGATCGATTGCCATGTTGTGACGTCACGTCATACTGTCAAATTGCAAGAAATTGGGCAAAATTTAAGAACTCAGAGAGCAAACTGGAAAAAATGGATTCTGATTAAACTATTTTCGTTCACAGTTTGTAAATAAATCAAATTTTAAAAGTTTCCTGTTTTGCTTACCATAATAATTATTCGATTTGACAATATGACGTGACGTCACAACATGAAAATCGATACTATTCTTATTTGGAACGCATTGTATGTACAACAACCTGTATTACAGGTCACCTATGCTAGAAAGAGTAGTACCTATGCATTTTACAGCGAACAAAACTGGAAGCTAAGTTAAAAAAAAGCGACAAAAGACTAAACTGATAAAGGGATGGAACTATATAGGAGGCTCCATCCCTCTTTCTGGCCCGCATGCTTGACCTTTTAACACGTCATTGTAAGGGCCCTGTTATCGCATTTGAACGTCAAAACAGAAACAATTTTATTAAATACTAGCTTTTGCCCGCGGCTTCGCTCCCGTCAACTGTCTACTCTACCCAGCTCTACCCTGCCCTACCGCACTCTACCCTATTGTTTCCTACTCTACCCTATTGAATTAATTTGTTACAAAAAAGGGGATAAATGAAAAACCGCCCGACCGATTTTGTGCATACTTCACATAAACCATCTACTAAATAGTCCGAACAAAACCTAAACATTTAGTTTGGATAAGTGAGCCCGTTATTGAGTTATAAAATTATAACGAAAAGTAGCATTGATTTTTATATATACTTTCTATAACCGATTTTAAAATAATCAAACAATTACACTTTCGTTTGAGAGCAACCCATAGGCAGATAATGCAAAAATAAACCGCGTATCGACAGCAAAATAGAGATTCCTGCAGTTACGTTCATTCGGAGTCGAGTAGAACAAAAAAGAGAGACAATGGCGCACTGTTGTGGTTCTTTGGCGAGTGCTATCTATCGTATTGTGGGTCCGGACCGCTAAACTGTATAAAGTTTCAATGAACAACACATTTCACTTATAAAGATCCAGATGCGTTTTAACTTTTAAAATAGTTTTGGATCTCATTTAAAGTTTTCCTATTAAATAGACAGGATTGTTAGAATATGCTTCATGCTTGACTCAAGTGCCATATTATGAATTTTGTTTCATATGCTCATCATCAATATTCAACCCCAAACGGTAGTTTAATACTAAACTAGTCTGCACTGCCTAGGAAGTCCAATTGCGCCAGTTTTCCCTTGACAATTTATATGTGCCGCTCTCTATTCAGAACGAGATAAGCAGCTTACAGTAGAGCTTTCGTCTCGGGAAACTCGGTCTCGAAAATTTCAAATCTCGACGATTTTTTGATATTTTCGAAACAAATTGTTTCGGTTCCGGAATCACGGATAGTTTCGAGACCATTATCAAAAGTAGTCCAGAAATATTCATTTCATTTTTGTAATGAGCTTGTATGAAAACAAAGGGGTTTAATGTAGTTCCAGAAAGAAAACTTTAATGGTAAAGTTCTTTCTGCAGCTACTATTAGGTAGAAACGGGGTACATATTAACTAAATGCAGCAAATGTTTACTACGTGATCCACCTTGTCGTAATGGCAGGCAAAAAAACTAATGTAAATTTTTAAAAAAAAAACAATTAAGATATTCTCCTCAGTTTTCCCAACTTATATGTCAAATTATTCACTTAAACCAACTAAAGAAAGCACTTCGCACAAGTTCTCATTAAAAATGCACAGGCGTTTAGAGTTTGGGCCAGACTTATTGCCTCTTCTGTCTGTACTTGCGGGATAATTTTCTTTCTAACCTACTTTTCAAATAGTCTCTAAAGTCTCCTTGTTCTCGGGATTTTTGAGATCACATAGGTATATTTATAGTCTATATTTTTTGTCCGGTGTTTAGAAATGAAGCGAGACTGAAAGCCCTAGCTTACACGTGCTGTTTTATTTCTATCCCACGTAAATTGTGACTGTAAACTTTGAGTCAAGTTCTCAGCATAGAAAATGCTTGATGTAAATAAAATTCACTACAATCTTTCAAACATACACTCTGAGTGGCCAAAAGTGTATGGTTTTATCGTTTTCTTACTATATTGTATCTCAAAAGAGTCTCACAGAAGTTTTTCAGTAAAGAATAAAAACGCTCTACAATAAAAGTTTTTATTTAGTTTATAACATGTGAAGTTTTTCTAAGGAATAGAGCCTGGCTTTGTGAGCCAATCTAGGTTTTTTCTTCGATTTTCTTGAGTCCGAAGTCGATTGAGGGAACTTAGTTGGTCTTGCGGTAAACTAAGTACATCAGCGTTAGGCAATTATCTTGGAAAACCAGTTCTTTAAGGAATAATTGAAGAACTCGTTTTACTTTAACCTTTTACGTTGGATACAAAAGGGTCGGGTCGCACATCCACTACCAAATACTTCATCTCGTCAGCTGTTCTGTCACCTTTGGGGATTGAAGAGCTAAACAAGATGGAGTACCTACGTAGTCGCAAACACATGACCCTGGCGAATATGAGTAATAGGAAACGAAAACACTCGTCGCCCCAATCCGACGCAAGCGGTCAATTAATGATTGCATAAAAGAATCCAACATGTGCACAGTTACGCTTCCACAACAGAAGAAAATGTGAAAAATTTAAAACTTAACATAATCACATACTATATTCATAAATCATTCATCGGTATTTTCTTAGATCCCAAAACTGCTCAGCCTCGTTCAAAGAGCGCGAAGATAAGCTAGCGTCCTCATTACCCCGATCGCGACATCAGAGATGCAACAATTTCATCAGTACTGCTCTCCTGTTACGAAACAAACTACACGAGTACCGTAATACTTTTTTTAAACCATTGGCCTATATTTGACGAATGCGTAACGTATCGTTTGCTTCCCGTTATTTGTTGTTCTCGGTTTCGTGAGATAACTTGCTGTAATTAAAAACACTTGTGAAGATTTAGTGTGTTTGTGAACAGCGAACCGATCAATTACCAGTGTTGTTTATTAAGAAAACTGAGCGTGAAAACTAATTTTCTGTATCGTTTAACGGTTCGTAATATTTGTAACCCTTTTCCTACAACTAGTTGTTACTCGTGCATAGTTTGAGTTATTCCAATTTATGAGCTTCGCTTTTGGAATGTGGCTGTATTTTATTTTGTTTCAAAAATTTGGTGTTGATCCTTCAGACCGCAAACAAAGTTTTGATGAATTTATTTTAAATTTGCTCAAACTCTCGTTTTCACAGCATGTTTACGTATCCACTCAAAATGTTGTAAAGTTAATAGAATTATTTTTAATAAACTCTCAAGCAACCATAGATTAACCGAATAGTGCAAACGAGCTCCCGAGGCGTTTTGTGTGTACAGTAATCTCATGTTTCTTTTTAAACCGGAATAAATCCTAGATGAAACCCCGCACGGAACTCTCGTCTCTATAACAATGAGCTAATAGTCTATTATTACTTATATCCTGTTGTATATTACAAGTCGTACGTTCGTGCAGTTACCACGCAATTAAACTTTTTGAACGCTACTGAAATTTACTGCACAATTAGTGTACGTAATGAGTGAATGTTCGCAATGTATTATTGATAATCAAATGTCGTCTATGTTCAAGAAAATTGTTGTTAGATATATGTTTGTGTGTAACGCAAGTTAAATTGCTCAAATCGAGGAGGTAATTTCATCCTATCTTACATGTTGACATGAAGATTTTATGACATTACCGTGGGCAATTATCATAATGTTATCCTCGCACGAATCGTTGACTTCACGTAATCTGTTGTCGGTTATAAAAACTAATGTAAAAAATACAAGGTAAGTTTATCTGTATGTATTGATGTCTAACTCATTATTTAGACAGGGGCGCGAGAACCCTTCTAGAGAATTTTTGTACTCGAGAGTATCATTAAAATGTATCCTGTCTACATCCTGTTAGTGTTGGGTGCGTGTGTATGTGCGTGTGGCAGCTACCAATCGGAGGGCTCCGTTTAAGATACCTGAATGGTATCTCTTCTCATTGTGCGTGACGCGACGATGTGTGCGTCGGTTCCTCGTGTGCTGTCGGCTGCTGCCGCCGTCGCCTCGCGGGCCCCGAGGCGGCTGAATACCAACTGCGTCCAGACAAGACATGGCCAATATTGGCAACCAATTTTTATATATCATCGCCTAGACGCTAAATAAATATTCGTCGGTTTGGTGATATATAGAACAACAAGATTTATGAAACTTGCTCATGATTTACCAGAGGAATCAAAATACCAGTTTTTTTTAAAATATAATTTTCATGCTAATGTAAAATTTGAAAATAGATTGCCATAACAGACCTTTGACGAATATTTATTTAACAACAAACATGTACATATCACAAAAAATATCTATTGCTGACGACGATGAGCAACACAACATCGCTTTGATAACAAAAAGCCTTATTCAGCACACCTTCAGCTCACAATAAGATCATAAGGAAAATACTTTCTTGACGAAATCGGGTCAAATGTCACTTCAAAGGCATTTTAAAATAATATTTTTATGGGTGGCATTGTTATATAGTACCCGTTGTTGTTCGTTCCATAATTTATACAGAATATGCTGAAACATATATATAACGTTTGATATTACATTCCGAGCACAGGAACACTGGTCACAGCAATAACAAAATAAATTTCAATACAGAAACATTTATTTAAAAAATGCCTTTGAAAACAATTCAAACTGAAATAAAAGAAAAATAAAGTAAAAAGGATCGGTAACAATGGGGAAAAATTGTAATGACAACGATGGATGTAGTGTGTCAGTCGGAATTCTGGAATATTTCACACTCAAAATTCAACATATTGCATGAAACGTTTAGTTTAAAACAGCTAACAATAACACAAAAAAATAGAAAAAAAAAATACAAGTGTGCAGCGATAGTTTGTAAAAACTGAACTATCTAACACGAATAAAAAAAATATATATTTTACAATTCGACGTCTTGTTTATTGAGTGTATCACACCATTTTATAAAAAACGTATGTACACGAGTATATGTTTTTAATTTTTAACCAGAATGTAAATGAAAACCAGAATAGGTTAGTCTGTTTTTATTTTGTAGGTGGGACAATCATCCAATGACATCCCCCGCTCTTGGGTGAGCGGGAGATAGTGTCAGTATTTTACTGACTAAAAACCCACTCCTGTTCCTTCGTTGTCTTTCGTATCAGGGCCGAGCCTTCTTTTCAGAATCAGACCCTTGGCCCCAGTAGGCTTCGAACCTGTTGGGCCCCTACGGATTGCTGACATCTCCTTGAGGCGCGTGTGGAACAGTACGCGCCGTCGACGCCTTGGGCTCTGTCCGGACGGTTACCGGACGGTGGGACGGCGAGCTACCCATTGCTCGCTGTCTGCTCGCCCTGAGACGAAGGCAAAGAAGGAACAGGGGTGGGTTTTTAGTCAGTAAAAGTTTGACACTATTTCTCGCTCCGCCCAAGAGCGGGATTTGTCATAACATGATTTTCCCACCTAAAAAAAATAAAAAAACCGCGTGTCACTAATTCGACCGCCGCCTTGTACGATTTTCCCTACGCCAGGACCAGCGTGTTGTCTGCGTAACAGACCACGCTGACCCCGTCAGGGAGGTCGCCGTGCAGCACGTAGTCGTACCCAATGTTCCACAAGGGTGGTCCTAGTGGCGACCCCTGCGGAACACCGCACGACATTTCTGGAGAGTGGAACTCCAGGACAGGGAATCAAAGGCGGTGGCGATGTCCAAAGACACCACCACGACATACCTGCCCTGAGACACGCACCTATTCTGGTTGGCTCCGAATTTTGAAGATTGGAGCTTCAAAGTTATAGCTCAGAATTAACCTAGACCAAATAAATCCATCCTATATTAGCACATACACTTTATCAAATCCTTTTTGTATTAACAAATAGGCGAAATAATTAATGATATCAGGATATTTACCCTGCCAGCGGGAAGTTAACCGGTTCATTGGGTTCTTGATTGAATCTATTTCGCCTTATTATTAACCTGATCATTATATTATATGAAGATATTTATTTATATTACCTGTATTCAAAAAATCTATACTAATATTATAAAGAGGAATGATTTGATTTTTTGTTTGTTCGTATGTACGATATAACTCACAAAACTACATGACATAATTAAAAAAAAAACCACCATTAGAAAGCTACATCTTCACTAACTTAAGCTATTTATTATTTACTTTCATGCGGGCGAAGCCGCTGTCAGAAGCTAGTTTTCAATGCGTCTGTTTTCTCGTTTCAGTTTCGTCGTATTTCGAACCTAGGTGCTGCCACTATTGAGTTAACTCAATACACGACTGATTACAGCAGGATACGGAATGTTTAATTAATTAAAATTTAATTACGTTAACTTTTTATCAATTTATACGATTAAAATATTTTCCTCGTTCGATTGAACTAACGTAGAATCACAAAAAGGCCTATTCGAGCTCGGTCACAATGGTCGTGAGTAACCACAGTTAGCGGGTGTGGTGTTGGTGTTACAAGGTTTTAACGTGCGTTCGGCGCGGGTTATCACGCGGGGTCAACGACCTGGCCGGTTTGATAAGCGCCGTTTACGTTATCAGGTACCGCAATGCAGGCCCAAAAACTATGCCTAAGGTAAGACAATCGATACTTTACTACCGTTTCGTAAAACGTAGTGCTGTTAGCTATTGTTCGTGATTTACCAAAATAATTAAATGAGGGCGCGTCCAACATAATAGCGGAAGACGAGACTAGCACGACTAACGTATAAAGATAATTTGGGAATATTATCACATGTGATTTTGTTGGTTACTGTCAGTCTAACACACTCTAAAGTGTTAAGTGGAAATGCAAAGTAACTTTTTGTTTTTGATATAATTGAGAACAAGACGTGTCGCCGGAATATGAATGGTTAAAACACGAAACGATTCGAAGATATTTTTAAGGTTTGTCGGAAAACAACCGTTATAGCAGTGCTCACTCTCAGGATCTAAAAATATCTAGGATCGGAGATCTGCGTACAGAAAGACAAAAATGTGAATAGAAAGAGGAGGATATATTTATACGTAAGTATGAAGGGGTTAGTGCAATGCAACGCACTTAATCAACGTTCTTTGATGCCAGTGCGTCAAGTGTTGTGAAATACAAACAGTAGGCAGTGCAGTGACGTTGTCCTATGAATTGGAATCTGTGGATTATTACGCAGAAGTAACCATGTGGACAATGGGCACGCTACACGATATTGGTAAACGTTTCTGGGATGAATTGGCATACCTACATGAGAAATACGACTGAAAAGACGAGACTGTGGCAGATTGGTTTCATCAGATGCGTCCGCAAACACAAAACATATAATCGTCGGATTACACGATTAGCTTCAGTGACCGGTAGGTCTTGAGGATATATCAGAAACACACACAGTACGAATTTTAATACGATCAGCGATTTGCTGATACAATTGACCATTTATGGTAGCCTTGATAATGTCAGATATTGAAACGGATCGGACAAACTATGCTTAGCTATAACTAGGCTTGAAAAAAGATCAGAAAGTTTATTGAGCATGAACAGCCAATTAAATCATTGCAACTATAGCACCTGCAGTATTTACTACCGTGTTCGCTATATCTGGGCATCAGAAATGATCCGTTATTAGCTTAGCCTAATTTACGATCAATATACCTCCTCTGTTGTTTGGAATCGGTCATTTTTATCGGTTAAACTCTACAAGCAATACTGACTGTATACTGTGTAGTAATTGTTGTTTGGGCTTTTCGTGGCACCTATCGTGGATGTACTCATTTATTTTTTTCTGTTTATATAATGCATCACGAACTGTAGAGTGTTAGACATCTCGTACAATAGAAATAATATCTATTAAATCTCGACTCTTCGGCCGCTATAATTTGCTCGTAAAAAAAAATAGAATGAATTAACACGCAACAAGCTATGTAGGCACATAATAGTTGTAATAAAGTATGTATGTACCTATCTGTCTAATGTGTTTTTTTTATGTGAACAAAATAATGCGTACCGTTTTGAAATTCTTTTGTGATTACAGAGATACATCAGTGTAGCGGAACGCTTCCGAGGTGTTTCAATTAATTAAAATTATATTGTTTGGGGATATCTTTATCGCTTTGATACAGTAATGCAGTTGTAGTCATAAATGTTATTACAACGTTATTTTATATCTATAATCATTATTTTAACTTTTGTGAAAATAATAAACAATAGGTGTTAAGACTATCAAAACGACAAAAGGACTTACTTTAGTGAAGAAGGTGGCAAATGATACTCAACGGCCGTCTTCATTTGAAGATAAATTTGTTTGTTTATCGATAGTGTTTGTTCTGGACCCGTTTCGCTTATCACAACTGTCAGCAGAGTAGTACAAAATGACCGTCGCATTTGACTCGCCACGTTTACCCGTCGCGGGGTCTGCTTTAAACGATTTCACCTCTTATTAATAGCTAATTTATGTACATTCCAACACTACGCCAATTAGGTACTACATCCATTAGGAACCTGATAGGGAAAGGTTTGTCATTACGTCACGCGCACACAGCAGACAAACGACGCCTACACTCACTTATATGGCTTTTAATATATTCAGTGCATTAACCATTTATTGTTCTACAGCAATATGTAGCGATGCGACAGTTTGAACACAATGAAACAACAGTACGCATCCAACGAATCGTACTGCAATTACATTACTGGATTGATGTAAACTCAACATGTGATGTATGCTCAACAAATTCCGACGAATATTATGAGTAATTACAAATATAACTGCGTTTTCAATTACCTACTCGACTAGATGTGAAGACAGTCTGTAAACTCGTATGGACGAGGTCTAATCTTGTTTGTTACAGCACGCTAAAAGGGACGCGGCACGTAGAAATCAATAGAGAAGTCTCAGTTATGTTGCTGCAAAGCAAACTCGAAGTTTACCCACTGGTTAATTACCCCAAGTTTCGAATCGTTTAGTTAGTTTTAAATAATATACCCCTCACGCTTCACCTCGGGCCAAGGTTTAGTGAGCGTTTTGTAGGCGAAACTGCACCGCAAGCGATTAAAGCTGGTACATTTCGACAGTGTTATAATAAAGTGCCATTTACGAAATAGTACCGTGGTGATAAAGTGTGGTTGTGTGCGTGTGGATTACCGACTAACTAAACCATAACAACTAAAAAGGGAAAAAAGGAAAAAAAACATATATTTGAAAAAAAAAAATCGTTATCGATGGCAGTTGGACAATGCTCGTTGGTGTTTAGTTTCTTTTTTGTGTCAGCATTGAATGAAGGTCGACCTCATTATTTTAATAATTTCGACCGCTGAACCGATGCAAAATTATCTGATGACGGCTTTAAAATACACTGTCTGGCTAAAAGTAATTTAACCTTGACAACAAGTGTTTTCATTAATGTGTTTTGCAATTAAGCTAGAAAGTTGTCATTATAGATTGTTTGTGGGAAAATGATTAACTTATTTATGTTTAGTTTCTATTAGGAAGTGCAAGTACACGTTTTACTGCTTACTTATGTTTGTACACAAATACAGCTGCTATCAGTATCGTGAAAGTCGTTCAAGTGTAAGTAATATTTTAAAGCCGGCAAGTGTATCAGCGGTTCATCGTACTCTCGTTCTAAATACGTGTAGTCGGGGGTCCAGATTCAAGATGGCCTCACCGTTTGACCCTCGTTGCGGAATCGGGACGGGCCGTCTCGATAATTTCGCGATTGTCCAACATCCATCGACGGCGATCAATTGACACTTGACCCCGGCGACGCTTCTGTCGCGGCCTTGGACACCACAGTACTGTAATTATGGAACACGTGACGTCACTGACTAAAAACGTGCCAGTACTGATGGGCCTGGTAAAGTACCTTATTAGTTCAGGCATCGGTGTTAGCAGCGATATTGTGTTTTATTATTAAAGTATTAAAGTTGAACTTACCTTGCGGCTGCTGTTGTGGAATGTACGGTGTGAGGAGACGCGTTCGCTTCTTCTCATAGCCCTTTTGTGTGATGTCACCTGGAACAAAATAACACAAAATTGGTAAATATAACAGATATATTAATAACATTGAGCTCTGTGTATGCTCGGTCAACAAATTGATCTGAACATGTTTGAGATACTTCTGACAACAGACAGTATTCGTTCTCTATTCTGCCTTATTTGCAATAATAACGAATACCTGTGTATTTTCGCAAATAAAACAATTTTGAATAAAGAAATTGTTGATTAAATTGTTCATTCAAGCCTAAGTACCTTCCCCACCATAAAACATACCACAACATTTAAGTAAATTAATTAACCCTGTCTAAGTTCATTCACACGAATTTCCCTCTACACTATTAGAACGAGCATAGAATGTACAGTAAACCTTAATTCCTAGTAAAGCGAGCTTTATGGATATTGTATTTGTGCAGACCCGTGAAGGTTCATGAAACCTGACCCGCAGTTCACTGTACTATACGGAGTCAGAACAAAGTGCTCGTATAAAAACTACCAGGTCCGCATAAGGTATAAAATGTTCGACGCATAATTCGGAAAACGTTCTATGTGCAAATAACTGCATGCGGTCGTAACAGTCGAGAGGGAAATGGTTACCGTTGTACTAGGAGATAAGCGATGGCTAGGATGTCACAGACCGGTTTTTTCGTTGTTTAGAATATTGGAGTAGGACCTGCGCGCAAGCCGCCTTTTCTACGATTGTAGACGAACGCTCGTTAAGCTTGAGTGAGAAATGCGAAGCAGTTACACCTGTAACTTTGCTTTGTAGACTTTTTTTAAGTGGACGGCGCTGACCCTCTTTCGCTAAACTGTTGTCCCTTTGTGCGTTGAAATGGCATGACACTACATCTTACGTCACCAAATTAAATATTAACTAGACGTTTCTCTCCTAAGTACCGACTTTAATTTTAAATCGAAAATTAAAAAACATACCTTCATACATAAGACACTTCCAAAAAAACTTATCAGATTCATTGTTTAACTTTATAAAGAGAAATTCAACTTCGATTAGGAATACGTAGAATTTTATTCAATCCAAAAATACATTACCAGGCTTTCAAATAACATCGCATTTCGAAGAAATTCTTAAAGTGGAAGTGTGAATTTAGCTAATTATACAATGGGCAAACAAAGATAAGACAAGGCAAATAATAATTATTATTAATTTAATAATAAAATCACAGGAATTTGGTTGTCACGGTGTCAAATATGTTTATTGTCAATCTGAAAACAATGTCGATTGGATTCAGTATAATATTTATTTAATATGAAACTCATTCAGCATTATTTAATTCGTTCTGGACTGTATTAAATAAATCAATCTTTTTAAATTGAAAGTGGTGATCGTTTTTGTATTCATTTACTGGAATTGATCATATGACTGATACAACGTGATTACTGGCGGAGTTCTAGGAAATATTAAACAAGTAATTTTAATGTTTGTGTGAAAAAAAGAAATTCGTTTATATACTTATGGAAGTTACGTGGTATTCACTGCACAGTTGATAAAAGCTCTTTGAATTGTAAGGGTACATAATAAATAAAAGAAGGATTATTTATTTATTTAATCAGAAGGACAAAATGCAAAGAACATTAAAGAAAATATAATACAGATAATATGACTATATCTCAGTCTTGTCTGGTGACATACATTCAGTCAGTATCTCCTTCCACTCAACAGCGTTGATGGACGAAGGATGGACCAAGCTTAATTAATAGCTAAAATAGTAAAAACTACGAAACCGAATGATTCAATACCAAACCCGTTCGAAACAACCTAAGTTTTGTTACCTCCCGTGTGTCCCGAGGTACCGAAAGTCGGAGCAGATCGGTATGGGCGTTCCAGCGAGAGCTAAAGGCACTGGATTGGATTGACCGCCGGAATCGCAGAACAAGTATTCCGTTTTGATTCGACTCAATTTCAGGCCAACACTCTCCAGTGTGTTTCACCACACCTCCAATCTGTTCTGGACCTCTAGGCCACTCTCGGCAACCAACACAATGTCATCGGCAAACAGCATACACCAGGGAGCCTCTTCCTGAATGTCCTGCATTACCTTGATGATGATGATGATGATGATGCAGTTATCATAATGCCAGTAGATAGCGTTATCCTTAATCGGTACGAAGTTCGCCGGGAAAGCTAGTATATAATATGCAACTGATTCTAACTATACTATACTAATACTATCTATTGTTTCCAAAACCAAATTAACACAAAGCTGTGCTCGTTCTGATTATTTAATACATAATTCAGCAACCTGCTTCGGGATATGTAAATAAAATTAGCCTACTAATGTTCACTGACAGGAAAGTACGTTCAAATAAATACTTTTATTCATGGTATAATTTGATTATTATAAACTTAACTGAGTTTAATCAAAAGAAGCAAGAAAAGTGTTTTAAATCGAAATCTAATTTGAAAAGATGTCTGCAGACGTCTGCTGAAAGGATCGTTTTTTATTATGACGATAAAAATCAAATCAACTTATTAAGGTTTCCCGTGCTATTGAAATTTTATTAGTTCGTAGCTTGAAAGTGATTCTTGGAAAGCTGGCTCCTGTGACAAACTGCCTTATTTGAAAGGAAACATATTAAAGCGAAACGTGAGGACGAGATTGAATTCTACTTGCATACCTATTACCTCTCGCGAGTTCGCGACTGATTGCTCCCGGAGCTGTAGATTTAATTATTGGCGATGGCGACCAAGCAGCAATAATTTGGGGCGAAGTTGCATAGGTATTAAAATTAATTAAAGTTATTATTTCAATTTACTTTTTTTAGTAAGTTGACAAGTATGTTGATGTGAGCCAGTGCATTTTGAAGTCTAATTAATTATATGAATAAAAGGTTCTCATAAAAATAATTTTCGCTAATCGTTATCGCTGGTAGCTTATTTCATATGCTCTAGTAGGGCCTTACCATGATTTGTTAATGTGCCATGTGTGCGAGCGACAAATAGGGATGGACTTACACTTCCTATCTAGCTCCATCTCTTTAACAATTCAGTTTAGGTCGTCAAATGGATCGTCTTAAGAGCTCGTTGTAGAACTCGGAGAAATGAATTTCCTTTAGCATTGTTACGAACGGTAAATTTAAAGTTTACATGGTGACAAAAATTGCTACCACTAGTAGTACTATAGTAACCAGACAATAAAAGATACAGAGCTCTATGCATATTAAAGTCATAAGGAAACAAGTAGCTATATCTATATATATAAAAGGAGAAACTGACTGACTGATATATCAACGCACAGCCAAAACTTTTGGTTTTGGTGATCAAATCATTCGCCCCGCGAAGCGCGGACGAGTCAAGTGTTCACAACTTTTTATTTTATTAACTAGCTTCTGCCAGCGGCTTCGCCCGCTTAAAAGTTTCGCCCGTTTCATCCCCTTAGGGGGTCAATCTTGAGAAAATCCTCTCTTATTGCTTGCCTACATCATAAAATGAAATCTTGTGCAAAATTGCACGCTCCTAGTCCCAGTAGTTTCGGCTGTGCGTTCCCTGTAGAGTGCAACTCAGGACGCCGCAATTGTTTCCATCATCAATTTGTTGACGATTTTTGTAGCGCCACATGGGTCACTTAGTTATAGCAGCAAATACGAAAAATATTTAATGATTTTATTTTTTATTCGTTTTTATTTTTTATTATTTTTTAATTACTTACTCGTTCTCGGTTAGGCACTCCTAACACAATTAATTAACAAAAACGTCAAACAAAAAACTAGGAAGCACGACCTTGATGAAAAACATACTTCTTTGTATTTAATTCTTCATAAAAACCACAATACTCTGCGTATTACAAATTGTGAACTAAAATAGAGTAGGTGTGTACTATTTGTCGGTTGGATGAGTAAGGGCATCCCGACTGAATTAGTAGCTCTTGGATACCTTCATCAAGGATATTATTGCATCGTATTATCATCTACTGATCTCCGACATTTTAGGATGGATATAGATCGAAGTGTATTTGTTGTAATTGACATATAAATAGTTTTGAATAAATCAGACAATCAAATACACGGACATAATAATAATAATATATATATAATTGATTTAAATGAATATATAATAATAATAATATCACACTACGCCGTCTAGTCTCAAGCTAAGCAGAGCTTGTGTTATGAGTACTAAACAACTGGTAAACATACTTATATATTTCTAAATACATACATATATAGATAAATTACACCCAGACACAGAACAAATGATCGTGCTCATCACACAAACATTTGTCCTGGGTGGGAATCGAACCTACGACCTCCGGCATAGCAGTCAGGGCCACTAACCACTAGACCAACAGGCCAGTCTAAAAATATGATTTAATAATCATGACAATAAAAATACCTGACAACATTTACCTAACCTACTTATACAAAACATAATAATAATATACACACATAAATTAATTTCAATAATAACAATTTAATAATAATGATGACAAAAATAAATAAAATATTTGACATAATTTACAATTACATAAACAATAGGCATAATAATATGCATACACAATCTAATTTAAATATACACATACATAATTAAATAATAAAGATGACAAAAAATAAACACAATCTACCAATACTTATACACATATATAATAATATAAATCTATTAGATCTACCTACAATAATTATTTCCATGAATTGTTACTTTACCGCCATCCTCTCTCCTAACTTTGCTGTGCCCGACAGGGTCCATATTGATCTCGACTATATTTTATACCACCTATGTACATAATATGGAATGCAATAAAGTACTTACTGAGTATTATTTTAAAAACTACGCAGAGGAGTTTTAAAATCTTAATAAATAAAACGCAATAATTGTATCCACCTTCCACTTATGTACATTGTAGACTGGAAATATCCAACGGAGCTTTTCGATTGAATATGTCAACCGAAAAGCGGAACACCGAACCTTATCGATCGGTTTGCCTTTTTTTGTTTATATTTGGTAAGTCTGAGAATAGATCGTAGTATAGTAGGCTATTTTTTATCTTCATACGCTCCCCCTTCAGTTTTTTTCTTTAATACTTCGTATAGCAGAACAAGGTTTGCCGAGTTAGCTAGTTTATTAGCTTTGTTTCTTTTACACGGACGATCTCTTCAGAGTCTGTGTGTAGATCCCGTTTAATTAAAGTTCAGTGAAAGTAAAAATTTATAGTCTAGTACAAAGCCTCTGCTCTGTACTAGACTACATTGTTCAGGACAAAGCAAATATTTTGTGATTATTCTGTCCTAAGAAAAGTCTTGAATGGTGAAACCATACACGAATTTATAATTTAGTAAAAGGTTTTCTCGTAATTAAGTATTTGAATTTTTTATAATACTGAAAGCTGCTGGGTACTATTTTTTAACCGACTTCAAAAGAAGAAGGTTCTATGTTCGGCTGAATGTATTTTTTTTTTAATGTATGTTAACCGATTTCTCGGTCAATTGTGGACCGATTATAAAAATAATTTTTGTTATTGAAAGGTTATACTTCCAAGTTGGTCCCAGAGAAATACTGTTATAATCTGATGATGAACTTCGAAGATATAGAACGGACCCTCATAGCAGAATTGATGTAACAAGTAAAATTGTTTTGTTTATACGTGTAGTCGATGACTGATTGAAAGAAGAGAGGGGGGGTTAGGTACACCATGACTAAAAAGTGTAAAATAAAAAACATTAAAAAAAAACCGACTTCAATGTATTTTTACAGTCAATGTCAAAAAAGGAACACTAAAAAGTGAATTGTATCGGTTGTATTTTTTTTGCAAAAAGTTACTTATTAATTAAATAAAGTGCAATCAATAGCTGTTCACCCAATTTTGCGGTGTGTAAGCAAGGAGCAAGGAATAATACTCATAAATATGAATTGCATAATATTTTGAAATTAATACGTGCTGTTCTAACCATTTACAAGAAAAAGATCTTAGAAAGTACGACTCTTAGTATTATAGTGATAATTATTTTATCAAAACAGTCATTTTCAAAAACCAGTAGATCTCTAATTCATGGTTTGTAGCAACAGCCTTTACCGTTCGATCTCAAACTAAGTTTTATCGATCTAATTGAAAACCAGTGCAGTTAAATGGCAGGCGATGAATTTAACGTAGCGTGGTGACGGAGGCCGTCACACCTTGAGTGAGGCCGGTAGCCTGCCCCAGCGAACGGTTCAGTTTAACCACCTATTAAACGATTGACACGATGAGCCATGATTGACAACTTAAAGGACGAGCGACGGTTACGACGGAGGTTGGTATACATTGTGGCATTCTGACCGATTGGTTAACATCTTGATAGTGTATTGACTTTTCATCTGTATGCTGCCTCTGCCTGAGCTCCACTGATCTTCCGAGACTTGTGGCAAAATATTACAATGACTGTATGCTCACAATATTTTTGGGTACCTACCAGAAAGAAGCTGTACTTAATAAGTATATTCTTTGGCATTTTTCGATGAAAAGATATTCCTGGGAAGGGTACCGGTACACATGCAAAATTATACTAAAAAATCAATGAACCCTTAATACAAGTTATTTTATAACTTAGCAAGGGTGCTAATTGCATCACCAAACTTTTTTGTTAATCAAAATGTAACCTACAACTGATTTTGCCACATTTTTTTGAACGAATAAATTAAATATTTCTCTCTCCAATAACACCATAGTTCCAATAAAAAGTTATGAAATACCAAAAAACCAATTCGGTAAAAAAACATATCAGCACGGAATAAAATTCATCTCACATTCCATTGTACGTAAACACGTGGAAACTTTTGTTCGGCTTTGTTTTTAACTGTCGTTTTCAATTAAATGACGAAAAAGTAACATGAAATTCAACTGTATGGAAATGGGCCAAAGTGACAACAACACATTACCCCTGAAAGGAATGCCTTGCATTAAAAGTCAAACCTGTACATTTTTAAACTCCCTGTCCCCCGCGGTTTTACCCGCGTCTTTGGTTATACTGTTTCAATGCTGTTGATCGTAGCGTAATGTTGTATAGCCTATACATATGTATATAACCTTCCTGGATAACTAGGCCATCCAACACGTTTTTTTTTTATTCGAACCAGTTAGTTCCTGAAATTAACGCGTTCAAACAAAAAAATTCTTCAGATTTACAATACATAATATTAGTATAGATTATTGTGTCTTGTTCATCCACGAAGAAGATGGAGGGGCGACTCGTAAGTGTTATTAAAAAAAAGAAGCAAAACTGAGGAAAATAGATGGAAGGAATAAAGGACAAGGACCACAATAAAGATATTGAATTGAATTGACAGTACAGGCTAGCAATAGTAATAATATTGTAGTTACCCCTAACGTAACCTATTCGATATTCCTCAACAATATATTAGATTTCAAATAGACTGGCGAACATAATCGTGTAAACGTATTATTGTACGTCGTCGACTGAGCGAACAATCTTCGCATAAGCAGGGTAATATGAACGGATCTGTGACCGCACACCACCTAACGTTATTAGCACCAGGTGACGCCATTAAGTAGCAGTTAACTAATTGGTAAGATCACACGATACACAAAAGTTATTAGAAGATCGATAAAAGTAGCTCCTTAATACTAGATATTGCATATTCCATAACTGTGATACTATTAATGCGGAAGTTTTTGTTTGTTTGTTGCATAGTTGTTTGTAGGAGAATATTTTCTAAGCTTGTAACACTGTAAATGAAGCAAAGCGCATTTCGTTATTACTTCGAAAAATACATTTGAAACCGTAGTAGGTCGCTGAATTCGCTGATACTGTATGTTGTAAGCACAAAACGTGGTTACGGCATTTTAAGCCCTCTCTCATTTAAACTTCGTTATGGTAAACGCGGTTGAAATCGGTTTGACGTGAATCCAGATCAACACCGATCTATAAAATAGATAACGTTGAGCTCAGTTTAGTTGACCTAAGTTTTTATAGTGACTGATGAAATCGACCCTAATAAATCTCTGAAGAAATCTTTTAGAAATTTATAAACTCTGGGCGGATCGATGAGGGTCAGAATTTTACTGTCTAAAACCCACCTGTAAAGGAAACCCCGGGGTCCTGGAACGCAAGACAAAGAAGGAACATAGGAGTGTGTTTTAGTTTTAGCGGGAGAAGTCATAGGATGATTTCCCAGATAAAAAAAGACCTATGTTCCTTCAGTTTCCTTTGCTTCCCAGGATTGCGGTAATTCTTTCAAACAATCCTGTTGATTGAACCGATGCTAATCTTCGGAAAAGATTTGCTTTGAAACCTAAACAAGGATATAGGCTACTTTCACCCTGAATATTCCTCAAATCATACGCCTTTGTATATTTTGCTCAAAACTCTATAGTTAGATTTGAGCTTGTATTTTCGCCTTCGGACCAATTCCGAATGCAATATAATCGTAATAAACCTGTCAAGGCAATAGGCTGCACATTTCTGTGGCTAAAATTAGGTTATTTCGATAGTCGCTTATCAACTTGTGATTTATTTTATTTACGATCGATCTATTTTATCTTGATAACAGTCTACTACACTATAACTGCATAACATACATTGTTTCTACTATCTATGGGCTTATGTATTTTGAAAATCAATTGTTACAGATGAAAATAAATATGTCAAAGGTTTTTTTTTAGGTCGGGAATCATCTTATGACTTCTTCTGCTCTAGGTTGGAGCGCAAAAAGTGTCAGGACAGAAACCCAGGCTAAAGAATTGTGCTCATATAACACAGGCAAATATTGATAAATAGTAGTCTTGTCCAAACGATGCATTACAAAATAAATGTAACAATGTGGTAATTAATAAACATAACTTTTCTTACTCTGTAAAATGATTTCAGCGCAAAAGCGACGCGTGCGCAGCCGTCCACGGTTAATATTATTATTTCTCATCCCAACACGCGACAACATAATGAAGATAAAAGTCGCCTAAGATGCTATTAATATACGAGCAATCAATTTGCTTTGTAAGTAAACAATTATATTTCTAATTAATGCTAGTGATTTATTATTATATTTACTTAGTTACGGACACTTAAATCTTCATAACAGAAGATTTTTTGAACTGGAAGTACTATATTTGTTATTTTTATAATTAAAAATATGTTAATCAATTAACGCTTCCCACAGAACTCTAGTTCTACTCACAATACAAAATGATGTTATTATACTTACCTACTAGATCGCGTTAACGTTAACGTTCACTAGTATCAATTTGAATACAAAAAGGGGTTTTCCATTATTGTCCCCAGACGGCGGCAGCGGCGTATGTTCAGTTTTAATTTTAATATAGTTTACTTAGGCACCAAACCCGCGTGGTGTATTACGGCGCATTCCATCTCATAAAGAGGCCTGAATATCCAGCAGTGGAAACATTATGAGGCTGATTATCCTACAAATTTTTGGTTAGTTTAGTGCGATTGATTATTATGTTTAAAAATTCATTGGGTCCTCTAGTTATCTATTGTATTCGAACAATGGTTTTTAAGGCCCGGTCTATTTACGTAGGAGGTTGCATACCACGCTATCAAACTGCAGATTACAAGGTGAATGCCGAAATGCAGAACTAATAGCGAATATAGTTGTCAGATTAGTACGTGAGATCTTAATGTGCCGTCATTGACCATTTTCATGACACTGAGCCCTATCCATATTTGAAAACAAAGTATCCCACCGCATGTTTCTGACTGTCTGTTCGCGTTATACTAAAAAAACTACTGAACAGATTTGAGCTTGTGCTTTTTACCAATAGACATGATTTTATCGAGCCGACGGGGAGCTCTCGCCTGGATGCAAGTTGCTATGGCCAACCTGTGCCCTGGCAATCTTGCATCACATGCTCTGTTACCTGTTCACGTAAGGACCTAATGACAGCATCAGCGGGCGGCATTGCTGTGGCCGAATATTAGGCCAGGCAAGGAAATTTATTTGACAAAAAAAAAACTAGTTTTGCCATCGGCACACAAAGAAGTGATTCACGAGGAAGGTTTAGATGTTTAATACTGGCATATTATAGTAGAGGAAAGTCGAGAATTTCAAAGATGTGTAACACCCGTGTGAGGCTGGGGTAGGTCGCTAGTTTATCTAATGTAAACATAAACCAGCTACAAATGTTATGCATGCGGTTATCAAGTGTCTGTCTTCTTTTCAATGACAACGCATGATACACAGGAGGAGACTTCCTGGTACTATTTTTACATACCTACATTAAAATGTTACATTATTATTCAAAACAGATCTTATCAGTAACGAAAACGACGCTGAGCAAATTAGAATGTCTTATTCACAAACACAATGAGTAAAGTCTATTATTGGTCCTTGAGTGAAAAACGAATGCGAGTGTTGGATTTTTCCCTATGCTGCCAGTCTGTAGCGAAGCATTAGTTTGTGATCATCACAAAAGTAAACACAGTAGTTCCCGATCGAAGTTTTATTTTCGGCCTAGTTTCGGCTGCCATCCAGCCGACACTACGGCCGCAACCAAAGCTGAATTCGAGAGGTTTCGTGACTTGATCCGACCTGTTCGATGTATCTGAGTTGCGAACGACGAAGCGAAAAATAGCTGCGTCCACGCTCGTTTTGTTGATTTCAGTTTGTGTTTGCGCTGCAAACTTTGTGTTGGCGCCGCGGCTCGTCAATGTGTCGCTGTCAATGTCATCGACATCAAGTGTCAGCTAACTGTAAAAACTCGCGCGCACCGGCCAGCTTTATTTCACTAAAGAAAAAACTACATTTACTGATTAGACCCCATTACCGTGCTTAAATATGTTTCATTGTAAAAACGTTTATTAAATTGATAAATCTTCATATCACATCGGAGTAAGTTATTTATCTCCCAAACACTTTTGAGTTTATTATTTCGAAACAATTAACAACATGTGATATAAAAATAAAGAGACACTGATTGATTAAGATTAACTATTTCTTTCCTCCATGAAACCATGACCTTATTATATATGAAGTTTCGGTTTGGGTTCGTTTTCGGCTAAAACTGATACCGAAGCCGAAATTCAGTTTCGGGCGTAAAAACTAGCTGAGGTCGGACGCTACTGCACAATTAAGTATTCATTCAGCGTTGTGTCATCGGTCTATCTGTGAGTCAAAAGTTATAATAGGTATTACTATACGTACTTAGTATTTTTACAAGTTGTTGACCAACAGCGGGTATTGTCCTTTCCTATTGACATTTTGAGGTGCAAATACAAATGTGAATAAGTAAATAAAATATCAATGTATTAGTCTCTCCCTACATATACGTTCTTAAATACCTATGTAAGAAACATGATATCATCACTATAAAAATTACGATTACGTCATCACATTTACGTACAAACTCATTACAAAACGCATGTACAAAGGTTAAGTTAAGATGAACACCTTAGAAGGTGTGTGAAGACTATTTCTATTGTATATAATTTATTTAAGAGTACTCATACATCAGGTCTTGTAGAACTGAGCATTAAGTTTTGAATATAAAATTGGAAATGGGCCTTTCATGTCAATTCACACAGCAGATATTGCTCCGCTCTCGATATTTCGATAAGCTATCTTGCTCGGATATAATTTTGTTTTCGGGACCGAATGATATTGGTATCGGCATGATATCGACAGCATTTTTTTTTTGTTTGAAAATATTTGGCCCGCACTAGGAACTAGGTATCGTGAGTGCGTTCACCAGCACCAGCATGTAATGCACAAGACACCCATCCCCTGAAAAACCTATCTGTAAGCTATAATCTATATTATTTTAAAATGACATGATAGCCTCGCTAAAACTCAAAAACGGCTGTTTCCATTTGGTTTATTTTGGTCTTGAAATATTTTAGATAATCCAGTGAAGGTTTAAACTGTGAGAAAAAATGGAAAAAAAATCGAATACAATGCCGTCTCTAATTAAAATGTCATTTTAAAATGAATTATACTGTTATGGTAATGCCAGTAGATGGCGTTATCCTTACTATTAGGCGGTACGAAGTTCGGCCGGGTCAGTTAGATAAAAATATTTGTTTCGTGTGGGTACCGAACCCGTCATATGAGGCCCAGTAATTTAATCAATCACTCAACTCTTTGTTTCACATAACTTTACGCCTAATGCAAGCCAAAAGGTCCAAAAGGTTTAGGCTGAGCCTCTGCGTAAACCTACTGGTAAAGGCTGGAATGCTACAGGTGCGTACTCCATTGCCACAGAGGTCCACCTGTAATACACTCATTTTCTCCAGTTGTTTCCATTCGATAGGAGGCTACTTTATTGTCGATGAATAGAATAAACAAGAGAGTGTTGTCCTTTAGGAATCCATATTTGGGATCATGAAAATAAAAGTATTCTTGTATTTCACGTAACGAGGATTTTCGCTATCGACACACAAAAAAAGGCTGAAACATTAGTATCAGCATGAATACCAATTTTTTTTTACCACTGAGACACAACTGAACGGAATCTAAAATACAAAGATAATGCTGGTTCCAAGAACAGAACGTGACGACGTACACTCATACAACATTTTTCCACATTCATTGCAGCATTTAACAATGCCCAAAACAAACATGACGTCATGGATACATTTCACTCTATCTATTTTGGGTACAGATAAAGAGATTAGCGACAGTATCCCCGGCCGGAAAGGGGAACGTTTCAACGCTCAAAAAGTAAAATTATTGTCACTATCAACGCATCGGGTGAAGATAGTGACTGTCCGTCACTCAGATAAGATTGGGCCGTATCTCTCTATTATTCACGGTTTTTGTGAAAACATGTTATGCATTATTCAATCAAGATATTTGTGTTAATACATCATGATATATACATATTCGAATGTATTATGGATTAGCACGGTATAAAACGGAATAAATTTGCAAAAGTCTTCTATTTGTTTCATAATTGAACTTGCACCCTCTGGTTACTTTTGATGAAAAAGATCAGCCAATGCTAATTAATTATTATAATAAAACTTGCTCTAGCAAACGACAAACAGCCAGTACGTGGGACACGCAAAAGAGGTTTATGATTTGCTTTTGTCAATGGTAAAAATTTTTGGCAAACCGTATACTTCCTATTTGCTATCTGTGTGTCCAGGTTCTACATTGAGAATTAATTAGGTAATGAAGATAACTACACAATTTCGAGAAAGTCAGAGACGAGCAAGTATCGACATGCAGAAACTACCGAAAACATCACATTTCTACTCGTATAGAGCGTTTGTTATGTTAACGTACGGACATCCGTTTTTAAAAAGAGCCGGTCAATGACCGACGACAGCCACTTGTTGCATTGGTGTACTAATCGCTATTATAGTATCCATTTGACGGTGAAACGACATCAATGTGTCATTGTTTTTATTTTAAGAATCTTAAACCTATTTGTATTTCAGCATGAATAGTTCTGAGAATAATCGCTTTCAAAAGCCTTATTATGACCTCAGAAAAATCAGAACACTCAACAAAAAGAACACCTAATCAAGACAAATGGTCTTTTCATATAAGACTCGGGAAAGTAGAAACAGGGTGGATCATCTAATTACCGTCGCAAGTTGATGGGTTCTAATGGCCCTCAGACAAACTACTTGTCACTATGAATGCGCTTTGCAATCTGTGCACACAATGGCTGGTACATGTCGCGTTACCCGGTAACTAATAGAATACGGCGCAAGCCTATTAGGGTTCCACACCCAAGGGTAAAACGGATTACTAGACTCCTCTGTCCGTCCGCCTGTCTATAACCATTGTTTGGCAGAATGTTTACGTGT
Organism: Mythimna pallens; assembly: GCA_961205895.1. Lineage (NCBI taxonomy): Eukaryota > Metazoa > Arthropoda > Insecta > Lepidoptera > Noctuidae > Mythimna > Mythimna pallens. The sequence goes on from OY540824.1 coordinate 9,210,745, forward strand.
ACGAATTTACGATAGCATACTTTTAACATGGCAGTTTTTTTTTTATTTAATTATTTTTACCTTAGTTTATATTACGCATAATTTCGCTTAGCAAAACGCATATTTGAGCATAAAATTAAAATATCTTCTTTTATAATGTCATTGTTCAAAACATCAAAAACTTATACATCGAATGACAATCACACTGAAAATTAAAATAACGGAAAAGGGAATGGAACTTTTCCCATACATTCATTGCTGGCATGTAATTTTTTTTTCTTTTCGTCAAAAGCGAAACTTGATTCATCTTACAATCCTTTAAGATATGAATCTTAAAGGACTGTAAGATAAATCAATATCAAAAAGAACTATGTCTAACAACCGTAATCAAACGAAGTCAAAGACTATTTAGTATATTGCTATAGTTTGTTATGAGGCGTTATTTTTCTTAAATAAAAATGCTGAATGTCTGACATTTTAAGTTTCCCATTGTTAAATATAATAGGGGTTAAAGTATGAAATTTCCGTTTTCTAAAACGGGTTGCTTTGAAGTCTTATATCTTTGAATTGACTTGGAATTATAAGTTTAAATAAACTTTATATTAAAGGTATGTTATTCTTATTCCGAAATTAGTTATTTATTTGTTTTTTTGTTATTTGTATTTTCTGTAATATCGCAGACTGACTGTTAATTTTTCTGTGATATGATGGATCTACGTTTAATTATTATGGATATGAAATTTATTCCTAAAGATGTTTCTGACTAACAAAATTATTAGTTTTGAATGTATGAGAAATGAGTGTATGCGAAAAGATTTTTTGTTTTGGGAAATGGAGTTTATGCTATACGTTGTTAATATAATGTTATGACCTACAAAGTTTTACTATAAAAGGGCGACCCCTCCCATACAACAAACCAGTGCGCCTTGCCATCAACGATTGCATCACTGCTTGCCATCAGGTGGGATCGCAGTCGAGCACTAGCTTTTATCAAATAAAAAATAAGTGATTTTTTACCGTTTTTTGCTATGGACGGTACGAAACCCTTCGTGCGAGAGTCCGACTGGCACTTGGCCGGTTTTTTATTGTATGAAAGCCTGCAATCTGTTAATTAAGTAGTATTACTTTTTCAACCGTAGTGATAATTCCGGACATTGCCACAGTAGAATTCGTATCCTGATATGCTTAATAGATAATTAGTACTTTTCGTACAATTCTTGCGATATGAAGGCATTAAGGTTGGACTGAGTTTAAGCAAGAATATCATTTAGACTTTAAACTCTATTCTCGATAGCATTAGACAAAAGAGGTTCATAGAAGCAGGTGTGCACAACATATAGACGAATAAAGTACAGACAACGAAAAGAAGAAAGTACACGTGGGGCATCCTGAAAGTCTCTGGATTTGGCTACTTACAATAAATTAATGTAAAAACAATTATAGAATTCGAAAATGGGGGAACACCCAAATACTCCGAAATATTTTATTCCGAATTTCGATGTTCCGATTTTTAAAAGTCCGAATTTCATAATACCTAAGAAATATAATATCTATTATTAAAAATCACGAAATTTATTTTACCGAAAGTCGTAAATGCGATTTCTTAGTTTTCCGATTTTCATACGTTCGAAGAATCAATTGCTCGAAGGGTTCTCGGTCTGAAAAACGATATTCCGATTTTCAATACATCGAATAAACTAAAAGTCAACATGTTGTGCTACAAAATTTAGTGATAGAAAGGAATCGCTGCAAAACCGACTTCACGCAGTCTTGTCTGCCCTACCCCTAGAGTGTAATTTAAACCCGCGTAGGCGCGGAGGGGTGGGGCGGCCCGCGAGCTGAGGAGCAGGTGGTTTGAAGGCCCGCCGCAGCTTCGGCTTGCTGGCCGGCGCGGTGAGCGTTAAAACCATCTGCGACGACAAGCTCGCGTAGGGGCCGCCCAAACCTCACAGCGCCAGAGCCGTGACAGAAACAATGCTTGCTGCTTGTTGCACGCTTGCTTGCGTGTTGCATGCCTGCTTGCATGTTGCATGCTTGCTTGTATGCTGCATGTCTGCTTGCACGCTGCAAATCCCCTGTTTTATAAATATTACCGAATATTAGCGAGTTAAATTTAGGTTAGGTTAGAACTGTGACTAATAAATGGCGAAGGCGAGCAAGCTGAGCAAGCGTGCCGCGGCAGTGACGGCCGAGTCGGTATTTTAATAATCGGAATTTGTATTTTTGATGTTTCGAATTATCATTAAGTCGGACTTTTTGTTATTCGATCTATTGTAACTCGGTATTTTGAGAATAGTGATTATAAACGTTAGGAATATTGAAATTTGGGAATTATAAAAATTGGATTAATGATAAGTCGGAGCTGTTATATTCGGAATTTTGAACCATTCGGAATTATGAAATTCGTATTTGTGACTGTCGGAATAAAGTTTTTCGTATTTATATAGTGTACCCCGAAAATGGAACTCTGCGAGCATGTTAGTTTGTTTTTAATTTGCGAGACCGTCATTTTTTTTTTTTCATTGTGGCGTCCTTTCGAAGATTATGGAAATTACTTAACTATAAAAATTAATTTAATCGTGAACAGTTTTCGCTCAATGACTTTTTATGATTTTCGTTATGGGTTAAGTCAACAAGAGAGTTGTCAGAGACTTCATTTGGCAATTGGTGATGAAGCACCATGTAGCAGCCCTGTGTATACGTGGTTTGGAGAATTTAGACGTGGACTTGATCATCTCTATGACGAGGTACGTGAAGGTCGGCCGGCAAGTTACAGACTCGAATTACAAAAAAATTACTTGCCAGCAAATTCGTGCTGCTTTGTTAAGCATGAGTGAAGTAAAAACCAATTTTGGGTGCATCTGAAAGTTCGGAAGCTTTGCACTCTATGGGATACCACATGACTTAACGGAGGACCACAAGCGACTCCGTGTCCAGTGGTGCCGTAAAATGATAAAAAGTTTAATGGAGGACAGCCATTGGCTGTCTATAATATCGTAACTGGTTACGAAACTTGAGGGTACTGCTTTGAACCCGAATGAAAAAGCCAGTCGGCAGAGCGGGTCTTTCCTTTTGAAGATTTGCCAACGAAAGTTATGAAAAGTAGAAGTGCTGGTAAAAAAAAATGGTTGCTTGTTTTTTCGGAAAATCAGGACATTACACTACAGTATCGCTTGAAGATCGAAAGACAGTGACTGCAGATTGGCACATCAACACTTGCTTGCTCAATTTTAAAAAAAGTTTGCGAAAAGCGTCCTCGAAGCACTGTACCACCACGAGAACGCCCTCACATTCCGCTAAGGTAATAGAAGCCTATTTGAAGGCTTCAAATGTGGAACTGATGACGCATCCGCCTTACAGCCGAGACCTCGCACCTTGCACCTTCTATTGTTTCCAAAAATTAAAGACAAACTTAGTGGCACACGTTTAACGAGCCCAGAATCGGCGGTGAATGCGTTCCATAAAACCATTGAATAGGTCCCTAAAGAAGGCTGGTTTAACTACTTTGTACAGTGGTCTCAGCGAATGGAAAATGTAGTAATTGCGAGGGAATATACTTTGAAAAACCATAAATGTATCTTAAGTCTTATAATCTAGTCTTATTTACCAAAACCCAAAAAAATTAGTATGCTATAAGTATGGACGATGAAACTTTCATTGTTTCAGAAGAGAAAAATATAACTTTCAAAACGCGCCTCTCAGTCAATGATAAATCCAGAATATAGTGTCATGGAATCGTAAAATTTCGACGCGCTACCGCTGTACGAAAAAGCTAACCCGACGATAGCCAGATGACGAGCGTACAAGTGACCTCATATTGATAAGCAGCAAAAAACCGATACCGATTATCTTATTCGATTCGATTGAATTTGTAATCTATATGGTAAACGTTTGCATTCGAAACGTTATAATTATCCTATTATGGCCGCTACAAACGCAACAGTTTTATATGTATGGAGTGCAGATGCGATGGGTGCGGGCAGATGATATAGGTACTCTTAGGACTGATGCTGGACGCAGATGTAAGGTGAATTGCTTTTAATAATGATATTCTGTATCTTTTTTATTGTTAGCTGTAAGCCATATAAACAATAAAATAAAATAAAAACTGTAAAATTGTATCTAATGTCAGTGTTAAAAGGCGAACCAGTACCTATTTTAGTTTTAGGGTTAAACTTGTAGTAAATGCGCTAGTATAAAAATAGGTAATGAAATTCCAACAAAGAAGTTAATTATAATCTTGATCACATTAGGAAATTAATTTAAGAACAAACCAATCTAATCTGCGGGAAAATACTAGGATAAAAGCAACTCTAACATTATCCTAACCATTTCATAACATTATTAACAAAACCTAATCGTAAGTAAATATTCAAAAATATGTTATTACTACGTTTCGAAAAACATCCTATTTTGTATAAGCAAAATAAACTGTAGAAATACGAAGACATACTTGCAAGTAAAAGTCGATAAGCTAAAAGGAAACACGAACAAGAACATTCTAAAGAAACACGAAATCCAACATCAAGGAAAGTCGAGGATATTTTAATGATCCATCCTTAAATATTCCGCAAATGGACCGCATAGAATTTATATTTAATGTAAACGAGATCTAATGATAAGGTAATGTTTTTTTGTAAAAGAAAATCCATTTTAGATCACATTTAATCAGAGATGGTTTTGCAATATTAAACACAACTGAAGTTTTGTTTTAAAAGGGCCCCTTTTCCACTCGCCTATCGTCAACGTCGAGCATAAGCTTGTTGCTTCATCTAACGCAATCCAACGCAATGTTTGATGAAGAGGCAATGCAAAAAAAGAGAGATAACGCCTGAAAACTCTGTTGGCATTCGATAATTCCGTAATTTACTCGAATATTTCACAAAACTTGTTCCAGGAATTTTTTTTTTAAACCCTTTTAATAGGTTTTTCAGAAAAATTGCCGTCATTCAGAATCTCGATTAAATGTGCTTTTAAAAGGCTTCAATTGATGTACTTTTTCATATATTTAATATACGAGTACGGAGGGTTAAATTTCACATAAAATAGCAGATTTTCAGAAGTCTTTAGAGATTAGATTAATTCTACACAAATTTAAGTTTTATTTCTATAGAAGCCTAGAAGCTGCGTATCCAAAATATCTAGAAAAAGATGTGTAATAACATCATAATCGCGTAAGAGCGGTTGTATGAAAAACAGTGAAAATGTATGTCGAGTTGCATCCCCTTAAGGTCTTCGTATAGATTTACGCAAGCGCTATGTTTAAACACAAAATAAGTGTATTTTTCAACCTATGTACCTACATACAAAACAAATACAAATTATAGACCTAGTAGTGAACTACCTAGTTCACCTTACACCATGTTTTTTTGTTGTTGTTGATAGGCTCGCGCTTGACCACTATCTCACCTGATGGAAAGCGACGATGCGGTTGACGATGGAGCGCGCTTACCTAGAAGTAACCTAACTCTTGACTTAAAGGCCCCTAGGTTGTAGCTGTCAGGAAACACGAGTCCGGCAGGAAATTTTATTTTAACAAAATAAGTTTTGGTTTAGCATAGATTCTAAAAAAAACAATATGCCTGATAATAATAATTCCAAAACAATATGCCTAAATTTCATTTTCCACATTTTGAAATAACTGCTGGCGTTGCAGTTAATTTTGTAAAATATTTGCAACCAATAATGCCAATGATGGACACCGAATTGCCTTTTTTATTCATTTTGCAATAAAATTGGTAAATGAACGTGGGCTGTCGGTAAAACTGACGCATTTCACACAATTTATTGAGTAAAACTTGTTACGATGCGAACCTTTCGACCGCTATTTTTTTTTCCAAGGTTTAAAAAAGAATTGAAAATACATTGATTCACACAAGTCGTTTTCCAATTAGAATCGAAAGGCAGATATCGAAAAAGAACGGTCATCGATCGACGATAACAAGAAGCGCAAGCCTACACTTTAGCTCGAGGGTGCTCTTGTGGAACCAAGGTTTGCATGCAAAGTTTACAACTCGAAAAGCGGTGGAAAGGGGTGTGCATCTTGTTACTAAGCATCAAAGAGATCCAACTTAACGTTAAGTAAACCAAAAACTTATACTGTTAGTTGAATCAATAAAATTTAGGGTATCGTTGGATCTGTATGTGTACTGACAATCTTCAACTAAGTTTAAAGGAGACTGCTTCTGTATATTTCGGCAGCTAGTTTCACAGATAGAGCGTCCGATGCGGTACAATGCCGTTCAATGCCGCCTCTACACCTCTATTGTCTGGGCAGACTGAAGCAGATTAATTTCGATTAAATGTGCAACCTAGCGCCATGAACAGTCCACATTGATAGTATCAATTAACTTGTCACAGAGTGGCTGGTTGTCTTGAATTTGGCTTATTACTCTATCTAGATAGCATTCAACAAATTTCCAGTTTTGTGATGTACTTATCGAAGTATATCTATCTATCTGCAATGCAAAACTGAATGGGTATCGACCCATTCACTAGAATTGCTTCTAAATTGACACAGGCATTCCATGATCTGAAACGGGATAAGAAAAAGCTATTTCGTTTTTAAGAGCAAGCCAGCGTTGCTTCCGATCGAAGAAACGGCTAATTTAACAAGAGGGATTTGATGAGACAGAAGCTGAATGTTCATTACTGTTTCAACTGCACAAGATACTAAAAGTAAGTATACATAATTATGTCAAATTAATGAAGCAAAGTTCATCCAATCAATTGTTTTGCTAATTCAAATTCACGAACTACCAGATTTTGATATAACATTAAAAGATTCACGCGGAATGAAATTATTTAAAATAAAAAGTGTGTAACATTATGCTACTACATAAACCTTTACAAAGCTTAAGTTGACACGAGAGATGCGAATAACCTGAAGAACACAGTTCATAGAAACAACCTTGCCATCTGAGGATGGCAAGCTGAGGATGGAACACGCCGGTTATCACAGAGTTAACTAACGCTCTGTAGAAAATAAACGCGACACTAACACGACAGCTAAGAGACAGCTTGAATACATGATGAGGATAAAATAAAACTTAAAATAATGTAGCAGTCGAAGGAAATCTTGAAGAACAATTACAGCACATATACTATAAGGCGTTAACTCTACATCGAGGTTTAGAATGACGGTTAGTCTAGAAAAACGTTTTTTTTTTAACTTGGTTACATTTGCATACAGGTAAAGGGACCTTTCATCAGCCATGCGTAACCCCAATGAATAGTTTGCGACAAAATAAACTTGTTTTGACTTTCAAACAAGAGTGAATGAAGTATTACACACAGTTTTAGTTTGAACCGAATCAAACTAAAACTGTGTGTGCAAACAACCATTTATTTCCATGCAGTTTACGTAGTGGCGTATTTACATTCTGTACATGGCCAGAACGCAAGGGAATCGCGTATAGATTGGAAATAACTTTTTTAACAGACTTCAAAAAAGGAGGAGGTTATCAATTCGGTTTTTTTTTATATATTTTTTTTATGTTTGTACCTCAAAACTCCGTCGTTTATGGACTGATTTGCAGGATTAGGTCAGGTTAGAATAGAGACCATTAGAATTAGAACACGATGGCGAGTGAACGAAGCGATGATGTGGGTTAGGTTAGAACAGTGACCATTAAAGCCAGATCGAATTCTAATCTTTGTGAATCATTTGGGTTAGGTTAAGTTAAAAGTCATTATTATTTGTCTAATTCTACATTAATAATATTTAAACATCATTCCATTAAATGAATAAATGATTTTATATATCTCAGATTTTGTCAGACGTAAGTGATGTTAACCATAGTATAGTTAGGAACCAGGACGCGCGAACACGTTACAAACTATACAAGACCAGTACGCATAATTCGTATATACATTGTAATTGCAGATTTAAAAATAGCAATACAAAGTATACGCGAGCATTTTCCTATGGCTGCGTTCAGGCCATGTATAAATTGTAAAAACGCTACGTTGTCTGCCCTTCAGAAAGATACTTTGAAAGAGAACTTAATTTAAGTTGAAAAAGTCGCGTACCTAGAATTTTTATTTCGCGTTTTACGAGTATGTCTAACGCTGTAAAAGGTTTTTAGCTTTGAGATTAAGAAATCATCGGCGGTGTTAACTGATCCATAGTATTAATCATTAGGTGCTAGATAAGTGTAGAATCAGGTAGAATAGACATTATTTGTATATGCTTCAATTAAGGTAGCAAAGTTTTAGATCAGATTCAAGGGCAGAATTAATGTAATTTAGCCTTATCTTAGATTAGACATCATCAGCTTATCACACTCTGGGTGGAGCGAGTGTTACAATTTTAATGATTAAAATCCACGTGTCATCCCGCCGTTCCGCATAATTGTGACAACCGGGGTTTCTTCCCGCCTGATCCGAAACAGGTTCATGTCCGATGAGGACCTGCGTTAAGCGGAAAGTGCTGAATGCCGTGGCGTCTCTCTAGCCACTCCTCAAAGAGAGCACTTACCGCCGCGATTGTGCCGTGCCCAATGTAATTGAGCCCTACCAATGAAAGCTTCCAAGATTTCTGCATATACCTACGTACGATTACAAATGTAAAGAACTTTCAAGCTTGTTCTCTGGCAGTAACTAGTGTCTATCTAGTCAGCCAACTAACAAGTTTCGAGTATCGGAATTAAACTCGACTTAATTAACTTATCGATCAGACGTAGACTAGTAACAGGAAGTACACGAGACGCGATACGCCCTTATTAAACTATTAAGTGTAATGTAGGATGTCTACAGCTCACAAGGAAGTCCGACGACGCTGAGAAATAATTAACACTAGTCTCAATTGTTAGCATCACGTCCTTTCTAATTAACTCTTCTAGAGGAAATATAATACAAGCCATGTTGTTGTTTAGCTATCGCGAAGGGCATTGAAAGCATGATTTTGCGAATATGCTCCGCTGAACGGAAATTGTTTAATATTCCTAAGTTTCTTTCTGTTATTGTTATTTTAATTACTTAATCCGCACGTCGTAAACGGAAATGACAACAATATTTATGTACAAAGTTCAGGTTGCACGTAGCAAACAATTCGATTCGAATCTCCAACTTGAACTGCACCTGATCCCCGCAATCCACGTTGCATTCTAATCTGAAATATAAGGTTTGAATGACGATCCAAGCTACACAAATATTCGGCTTTTACAGATAACCGACGCAAAGCCGACGGCTGTGAATTGTGTCGGCAATAAATAGACAGGAGACAGATTAACTGGCAGAGGCTAAATACTAAAGCAACAGCAGTGAAACGCTGAGTGCAGTAAAGGGGCCAAAATACGGGTTAGCGAGATACTCGCAACAAAATTGTCATCAATTCAGTGTGGACCTATGAACGTTAAATAGGTGCCACTCGACAATATTGATGCTTGTCGCTCGTTGCAAAAGCAAAGCCGAGCACAACACTATCAGCGTTCACGTCTGTTTAACCTGTTTACACTCGTAAATACACAGAGTAGTGTTCTCGTTGGAGTTGGACAAACGAACCAACGATGCGAATGATTGGTTGTATTAAAAGCTTAAACAGCTTTTAGGCCTGCGGAACACATCCGGATCTCGCGACAATTTTGCGTTATCAAAAAGTCAGATGCAAGAAATCACTGCTAATGCTTTTAATATTCTTCAAAGTAAACAGATAATACACCGTTATCTATCTAAACTTTCGACTTTATATTCCGTCAACATCAAAATGCAAATTAGTTCTAAATGACCGGATACTTATGTAGGGCACTAGATACTTAGTACACGAGTAGGGAGGGTGACTGCTATCGTTCAATCTGGATGAAAACGATGCGGAATGGCTGCGCTTAACACCAATATATCCAGCGACAAATAAATTGATTTATTACTGGATGAATCAGCTTCAAGACTTGTACTTAGTTAAAGACAATCAGCTGTCTAGGGGTATTAGGAAAATGTAGTAAATTGTTGAGAGCATGCAGAGGCGGCCGGGCGGGCAGACGCTCGGGAGTACCTAAATAGACAACAAAACTTTGATAAGTCGTGTTTCATGTTTTCATTGTTCTTTATTCATATTTGAAGACATTAAGTTACTTCTGGTTCTTAAGAAACAACAAAATGAACTGTGTTTAGTACTCAACATTACAAAAACTGGGCAAGTGCGAGTCGGACTCGCGCACTTAGGGTTCCGTACAAACTTAAAAGGTAAATTGCGGTTTACGATTTATGACGTATTAAAAAAAAAAAACTACTTACTAGATCTCGTTCAAACCAATTTTCGGTGGAAGTTTATAAGGTAATGTACATCATATATTTTTTTTAGTTTTATCATTCTTAATTCGGTTCACAGAATACATCTACTTACCAAGTTTCAACAGTATAGCTCTTATAGTTTCCGAAAAAAGTGGCTGTGACATATGGACAGACAGCCAGACACATGACGAATCTATAAGGGTTCCGTTATTTGCCATTCGGTTACGGAACCCTAAAAAAGAGCAGTCAGGATTACTACTAAAGCCTTTAAATGGACGGCTACTATACGGTTTTTTATATCAGATGCGATCCGTTTTTTCGAACAACGCTTTCAACGTGTCAATCCTAGGCATAAAAGCCGTTAGTGGCTATTGGGCTGCCTTTTAAAGTTCCGCCGGATATTCTGTTATTTTGTTATTCCTCAATAAATTTCATATCCATGTGTAGGTCGTGTATCCGCAATGGAGTATAGTGGCAGGGAATTTACTCGTATTTAAAAAATAATAATAATATTCCACAACTATCACACAACGTCGTCTAGTCCCAAGCTAAGCAGAGCATGTGTTATGAGTACTAGACAACTGATAAACATACTTATATATTTCTAAATACATACATATTATAGATAAATTACACATAGACACAGAACAAATGATAATGCTAATCACATAATCATTTGTCCTGGGTGGAAATCGAACCCACGACCTCCGGAACAGCAGTCAGGGCAACTAACTACTAGACCAACAGGCTAGTCAAAGTTAAATGGTTTAAACTTTTCTTAAAAATATCCCAAGTGATTGCTTGACCAAACGTAAGCCTTTAATTTTCTTCTGCTGACTTCAATTTAGTGCAATAATGAAATTCTCAAATAGTCCTTATTCAAGGTTTCATTGCTTAGGACCGTGAGAACGCCGACACAGGTCCTTTATTTCTATTATTCTCGCCTGTGAAACATTTCATTTTTTATAATTGTAGCCTTCGGACGGTCGGCTCGAGATAATAAGCCAATAGCAAGCCGTCTGCTCTGAATCACGACTCTCATTGAATTACTGTTTCGAACGACTACGACGCTGTTGAGAGCAATAATCGTTTGTTTCATTCTATGTTACCATCTTTTTAGAGTTCCGTACCACAAAAGAAAAAATAAAACGGACTCTTATAGAATCACTTTGTTGTCCGTCTGTTATGTCTGTTTGTCAAGACCCTTTATCTCGGAAATGCGTTGATGAATCAAGTTGAAATTAAAACCATATACTCAGGTTTGCGGTCCCTTGATGCTGTGAATAAATTCTAACTTCTAAGTTAACGATTAAAAAAGACACGGCCGTTTATGCCACAAAAAACGTGTAGTTCGACACTCTCAAGGGAATCAAAATTCATTGGGTACTTCCCGTTGATCCAGATTCCTAAAATTTAGGTTTATCCTAAATTTTAGGAATCTGGCAAGGTCTACAGATATAGGAATAAATCTGTAAAAAGTAAATTTGTTGTTACGTCACAAAAACAAACTTTTTTGTGCTTCGGAATAATCTTCGAGACTCCATTCGGGAATTAAACTATTTACATAGGTAAGTTTGTACGGAACCCTCAGTGCGCGAGTCCGACTTGCACTTACCCAATTTTTTTCAATAATAACAGTTTCTTATTTGAAGCTAGGTTTATTCCATTTGGATTTTTTCAGTAAGAGCCTAGAGTCTTTTCTTACCAACGGGGTCTAAATTCAGAGAATATTGACAAAAGGCTCGCCCTATTTTCCATGGAACTTTAAAATGACTGGTGAAAAATTGGAATAGGGTTTTTCGCGGTGTTGTTACTATAATACCTACATATGACAATACCTGAGATTACACTTACAATACTCACAATAGGGTATTACACTCATTTTTGAAAAGTGTCTCAATTGGTTTCTAAAGTGCTAATAAACCACAAAAAAATACACAAAATTTTTATTCAGTCGCTAAGTACCCCAAATTTGCATTTAAAATTTACATTTTCAAATTTCGCGCGTTTTTGACGAAAATGTAGAAAGCAGTGAACGCCATATTTACTCTGGTCGTGACGTCAGTTGGCTGTGTAAACAAATGCGCTCAGTATGGCCGATCAGTTGACAGTTAACATCTGTCACTTTAGTTTACACAAAGGAATGACGAAATAACATGTTGGCTAGTATTTCAAGGCGATAAAGAACAGATTATATAGCATAGCATAGCATAGTCGGCCTTATAATGTTCCCACTGTTGGGACTCAGGCCTCCTCTCTGGGAGAGGGAATGGGCCATAATCCACCATGCGGGCCCAGTGCGGGTTGGTGGATGTCACATGTCTTCCGAATTTTTGGTTCTAGGACATGTCGGTTTCCTCACGATGTTTTCCTTCACCGTTTTGAGAGCAGTGGTGGTGAAATAAATTACACAAAGTAATGCGCCTGGCTGGGTTTGAACCCGCGACCTACAACTCGTAAGTCGGGGCTGTTACCACTCGAACACTAAAACTTGCCGAATGCATTTTACCTAAGCTATCTTAATAACATATTTTTAGATTTTTTCTTATATAGAGTAAAATACCCTATAGGATATTTGCCTGTGTTTTTTTTATAATATTATATACTAACTTTTGCCCGTGGCTTCGCCTGCATACAGAGTGGGTACCTGGTGAGAACGTCTCCTTATCCCTTTTATACACTAGTACCTTATGGCCGTGACGTCACTTTTCAGAATTAGCATCCTTGTCCTGCTACTCGACCGATTCTTCTTGTACCAGATTTAAAAAGTTCTAATTTACTTAATATTGGTCGGAATCGAAAAACTTCTTTCTTTTTCCGATTTTAGATAAAGTTGCAATTTGACACAAATATTTTTTTTAAATAAGCCAAATACTTCTCTTGTCTAGTATTCGCGTACAAGGTAAGTTACCCACTGTTGGTCCAGCAACTGGAGGGATTACATTTGAATTCAACAGTAGGTAGATACATACGTAAACACACTCGTGATTTCCCTGAGGCGAATTCTACAACACGACCGGGAAAGCAATCAGCAGAACACCTAACATATATATTTAATTAGTTCGGCACATTGTCTTTTACTGCAAAATCGACAGTACTTACGGATTTTTTTACAAAAAGCTTAGGAAAAAAAATAATACCTACATAAGCTACTTGCCTAGTACACTCTAAAGTGGATAGGATCCAAATGAACTAAAATAGTAAGTAACGAATATAGAAAGGACAGTCGGTCCATTTTCATAAAAATGCAATAAAACACAGCTAATACATTAGGGCCGTGTCTGTTCTTTAATATAGTCGAGCAAAAATACTAAACGTCCAGCATAGAAAAAAAATTCTATTCAGTCAAAATTGCACTTTCTGCTATTACAAATAAAGATCAATTTCAATGACACGAAAAAACATTTATGAAATTTCCGTTTGAAATGGTGCACAATTTGCGTATGAAAACTGTCGCCTAATTAACAAATGACATTGCATATGAATAGCATGACTGTTATAAAAGCCTGTTGCACTTAATTCACTTAATGGATAGAAACAGGTATTAAAATTTAATAGACGTATAATTTCCCGTTCCTATTCATATCTATTAATTAAAATTGAAAATTGAAATAGTGTGAATACAGAAAATTACATGTTCAATCGTCGAATAATTGCTGGATTGCGTCGATGTGTACAAATGAAAATATTCACGTTGAATTCGTGTTAGAATAAATAACTCATAAATAATTCGGAATACATATAGAACGATCATGCATCATGCATGTGTTGAATAATTTTTTTTTTTTAGTAGGTAGAAATGGCAAGTATTTTGGCACTTTTTGTGCTTATAAATATTGTTCTTTTTGTGATTTATTGTAAAGAAATCACAGAAAAAAAAAACAGTTCGGGGATAAAAACATCCATCACAAAAGTTTCTGTATAAAATAATACGTCCATTTTAACTTATTCAATTGAAAAGAAAAACCTGTATCTTTTCAGCATACTTAGACGTGAAGTTCATTCAAGTATCCATTATTAACTGCTCATACAAAGCCAAACTCACAATGCAAACAATCCTGTGTATTCAAACAGAACCAGTTGTTCTGCTATACTTATAAAATCTTGAAATATACTGGTTTTTAATATTCATTGTTCGATTCAGTGTTGTATTTAAAATCTTCGCACCATGGAGCAACCGACAACTGCGTTGATAGTATAGTCTGTAGCCTGTCGGTCGTCACCCATCCTAATTGAGCATTAACCCATTGACATCAAAACTGTGCAGGGGACCGAATGATAGGCAAAAAACTGGTCTGGCTGCTGAGGGACGCAATGTTATGTCATGTATATTATCTAAATAATATTACGCTCTGAACTGGTCGAGTCAGTTTCTTACAATGGTAGAAGTTTTTTGAAGTCGAAGGGAGGGAGCCAATTATCGTATAATTCTAAGCGAAAATCTGTGTCCACGTGTATATAGCTAATGCCACTTTGTTAATATAGTCTTAGTAATTTCTAAAGATTGACTTATAAACATGAACATTGTTAGGTTTCAATAAAAGCCTAGTACACCCCGAAAAACTAAAATAATTTGAGTTAAATTGATTTGAGTGCTAGACTGGAAGTCGTTTAAATAAAATGTTTTAAAATATGAAAGAGGGGAGGCAATAAGCCCTATATTGGGGAATAGTCAGTCTGACCAGAGCACTGGTAGCGTTCGGACATAAATTCTAGTGGCAACTTACCTACTTAGCAGTCTACATTTTGTACTAATCATTATTATGTTATCAATTTTGTCTCTACTTTTATGGTCATCGTGAACCAATTTTTCAAAACTAGTAGAAGCAGCAAGAATCCGAGAATAAACTACATTTTAAAATTATAATTTCTTGCCTTCTTACACTACTATCACGAAAGGAATGTATCTTCTTGTAAAAACTTCTTAAATGCCCAATTCTATGGATTCTAAGACGAACAGTCAAATAGATTTTCACAAGTTTACGCAACGCAATTGACACGAACGTGCGAAATGGTTGTGAAACGGAACGTGCCCAAATAACAACTATTTATTGGTGAGAGTGTACGTCTACTGTAGGAAGGCTCGTCTAAATCTAAGGGAAAACATTTTCACTGTGAACATATTTCAACAATGAGTATATTCGTTGTAGTTGTCACTTTTGCTTTGTACTTTACATACTGGATGATGAAACTAAATAGGCTTAGTTCAAATTATACTTTTGAAAAGTTTAGTCGGACATCGAATGCAGTATTTCGTATGAATAAAAATAAATAGCTTATTGCGACAAAGCAGAGTTCCTTTGGAAGTAATGTTCTACCAGTAAATTAGTACCTTTATGTATATGGATTTTGCGGTACCGTCCCCGTGCGACGCGAAAACACACCGCATTGTTATGCCCGGTTCAAATGTGTCTGGTTTTAACTAAAATTATCTTCTTACTTTTCAAAATAGTAATTAGCCAAAACGTGTTTCTATTCACGATTACCTAGTTGCACGATGATATTTTGATTAGTAAAAGTATATTTCATTGATTAATGACCAATTTTAGTATTAAGAAATAGCTCCACTGGTCTAAATAGAATACATAATTTCTATATCAATACCCATATTTTATGGTCAGTAGGTTTTTCTATACACTACAAATTTTTAATTAGTACAAATACTTAAAGGGCTTATTAGAAAAGGTCTTGTTATTATTTAAGCAAATTCTCAATAAATAATATTCATAAACAGTAAAGTTAATAGAGTTTGTTTCTATCCCAAAATGTCACTCAATTTATGGAAATATTGCACAGGGTATTTGATTATGAATGAATAAATGACGATCAAAATGGAAAAACACTGCGCGTAGTCTACTATATAAAAAAATAAGTCGGGTTTTCCTTCCTGACGCTATAACTCCATAACGCACGAACCGATTTCCACGGTTTTGCATTCGTTGGAAAGGTCTCGGGCTCCGTGTGGTTTATAGCAAAGAAAAGAGTAGGGTAGAGTAGGGTAGAGTAATTTTTTTTTTTACTAAATCCCTCTTTTGGGCAGAACAACGTCTGCCGGGACCGCTAGTATTTTATAAAAGCAATTGTTATGAATGATTCTATTATGAATTTACCATATTTTTATGTAAAATTTTCAAGGAAAATTTTGGGATTTAGTTTTTTTACTTTTGACTACAAAAATATGATTAGTAAATGGTACGGATAGAGCTCCATTTTTCTTTGTACTAATTAAACAATAGGTGTATACACTTCATTACCTAGCGCATTTCCAAAGTATTTCTAGGAAACGCTGGTTGTTACCGTCTAAAAACTATTAAATTTCTGCCTGAGAATTTTTGATGTCAGATTTTTTGAAACGCCTTCTAGGTTGTCAATACCAGGTAAGATCAGGTTTGTGCATTTATAACCAGTGTCAAGTTTAGAAAGTACATATTTAATTTTTGATACACTTATTTTGTTTTATATTCTAATGCTTTATTAGCATTATTTGGCAGCAAATGTATCGAGGCCGAAACCGTGTGGGACAGCTAGTTAATAATAAATGTAATAATCCTCCCGTCAAACTCCGATCAGTACACAAGTGTTTGCGCAAACACAAGCACACTATCTGTTCCTTTACTCTCATAGTCCGATGTGACGGCAATCAGCACGGCCAGAGAGAATTCAGGCACAGGACCGATGGCTTCACGTGTTTTCCGAGGCACGGGGTTACCACATTACCGTTCCCACATCCAAACTCCGGGCTGCTACTGAGGTATTAATGGAATAATCCTATAAAACTTATCTCGACCCCGCAAGCGAAACCAGAATCTCACGCTTATCAGTCGCACTTTGCGACCACTAGACCAGCGTGGCAGCCATAAGGGTTATCATTATTTCTCTTTACCCAAATATGTTGGGATCAGCTTCCAATTTAACTGGATGTAGCTGAATGCTAGTATTTTACATGCGAGTGACTGTCTACCTGATCTCCATTACCCAGTAAACCGGGTTTTCTGGCTTCTGACTATCCCTAACGGCTGTCAAAGATATATAGACGATAGCCGGCACCAACCGCATAACATGCTTTCCGAGGCAAGGAGGAATCTCGGTACATATAGATGGTCACCAATCCAGGGGCCAACCTCGATAACCAAACTTAAGCTATTCCTATATGAATGTAAGGCGTTAATTAACGCCGTCGGTCACAATTACTAAGGCAAAGAGGGACCCGTTTAATTAACCGAACCCGACGGCTGCACAAATAATAGCGATTCACACTTTAGCATGATTCACAGATCTGTCTGATATATCTTTCATTTATGACAGCTCCCATTTGTATGTAATGGTGCTACCCGAGACGTGTGGAGTAGTTGGCTGATTCAGTATTCAGGGTAGGGTGTGTATAGTTGTTGTTATGAGTTGGTGACCTGTTGATTTCCATATTTTTTGGTAGTCAATCAATGTTTTGATGAAATTCTCAATATTCACAACATTTTAATCCGGTCAATTTAGATATCCGAGGGTACAATAATTCGCACCCAGCTAAAAATTGGTAGGATTGTTCAAAACACCATCATAAATGAAATCTAAAAAGTCCTCATCGATCCAACACCTGGAAAAAAAATACTCGGGGCCAAAGGTCACAAAAACGAGATTTTCGATTTATCTTTTTTTTCGTTAACATATAAGTTTAATTTTTTCACAGCTTCAAGGGACCGCAGACTTTGATATCTATATAGGGATTTAATTACAACTCGATACCTTCATGCGTTCCCTAGATAAAGGGTCTTGACAGACAGACAGACTTATAGGATCACTTTGTTGTCCGTTTTTTTCCTTTTGAGGTACGGCACCCTAAAATCTAAGTACACTACCTTAAAGGTAGCTTTTATAATGACGATTACCTCCTTCAATTTTTTGAATCATTATATCTAAAAAATGGTGGCTCTTTGGAAGTATTCAATTTTTGCAGATAATTATCTTATCTACAATTTTAGTCTGAGCTAATTTTATGCTATAACTTACAGTTTTGCTGAAAAACGCGAAAAATTCGTTTTTGTGACCTTTGACCTCCAGTATTTTTTTCCAGGTGTCGACCTTAAGGACTTGTTGAAATCTTGTGTCTTTCTGTACAGAATTGAGAACATTTTCAATGAATGCCTAAAATCACTATCCTTATTACAGATACAGATCACAAAAAGTCGTCCTTACATTCACAACGCTTTCCAAAGAATTCTTCGTCTCTTTATGTAGTGAAGTAAACAGCTGAATTGCAAATCAAATACAAAACTCGCGCACATAGCTGCCGCACCTCTAACGAATATTGCATAAATATTTTAAAAGGTTATTGAATTTCTTGTGGCTTATTGTCGCCTTGTAGTACGAGTGCCACTACAAAACACATTTTCACATCAAATTCTCAGAAATATTTATCACAACTTCAGATTTAACTTTATAAACATTTATGCGTGTAATCCATTCAACTTTTATCTCATCGATTACATTTGTTTATAAACTCACTACACATTTTGTAATACGAAACTACTGTTCGCTCAACGGTCATAAAATTCACGTCTCGCAACTCCGCTTGCGCTAGCGCATGAGCCGCGAACTATTTTTATGGCTATCTTGCTATGTGGTATGGTATGTTTGTTTGTATGCGTAATCATATTGAATGTTAAGTGTTTGCTTAGACTGTTATGATATATGTACGTATATTGTGTCGGATTCCAGCGCACGCCCCGACTTTCTGTCCGTTGATTGAGACACTTAACGCGACAATAGCCTATGTACTATAAGAAGATAGCCCAGATATATTAAAGAGCAGTTACATTAGTCATAATACGGAATATATTGTTATATTGATGGATTATCGTTATAGTTTTTATATTTTTTGAGACGAGTTCCAGAAAACTTGTCGAATTCATTCACTAGTAAGCAAATAAAAAAAAATACGTCAAAGCAGGCTGCAATCTGCCTCTACAGATTCAATCAAACCATGAGATTTCAATCAGTTACCTGTGAATCGAAAATGCCTGTCAGAGGATGGGAACTTTTTGATAAAACAAAACTCCTTGAGTGTGGGGCTTTCATCCCGGGAGTCTCGGTTTTGAAAATATCGATAGTCTCGACGACTTTACCCATTTTAGAGACTCGAGTCTGATAACGCCAGTCTCGGGAATAACGAAACTTTCAAGGCTTCCGTAGAAACCAGATACTGCACAGTACGACGCAACACTTAATATTAGATTACCAGAAAAACTCTTTAACCGTATTAAAAAAATAGGCTTACTAAGGCAAGTATTTTGCTATATTTGCACAATACTAATTAATATTAGTTGAGTTGAAGTTGGGTCCTTTCTAACTCTCGATAAAGAAATTACACTATCTTTCAAAAGTATTATACGAATGATAAAAAACTCACTGACTGAAAAGTCATCTGATGTCTGCCCAGAAAATACAAGTACTCCAAAACATAATGAGACAATATAGTAGCTCACTGGTTTTGATTTTTATAATTGGTAGGCTCGCGTTTGTCCACTATCTCACATAATGGTAATCGATAATGAACATTGATACTTCATAATTTACTCAAAAATTAAAGAAGTCAAAAGGCCTTGCAAATTTAATCAAGATTCTGAATGACGAAAATTTTTACGTATTACGAAAACACGTATTTCCTGGAACAAGTTTTGTAAAATATTCGAGTAAATCACGGAATAACCGAATGCTAACAGAGCAGGCGTCATCTCTCTTTTTTCACGTTGCCTTTTCGCCAAACATCGCGTTGGATTGGGTTAGATGAAGTTACGATCCTACAAAAATACTTCTCAGAAGTTCCGATGACAATTCAAATAGCAATAAACTTTTTTGCCACTATTTAATGATCACCTAACTCCTAAATAATTTGACCGATCTTGATGAAATTGTTGTGTGGATATTCGGGTGTATCCCTGAATAGTTTGAAAATATAATTAAGTATAATAAATAATAGCAAAAATATAAATAATAGTTAGGTGGCGTTGCAAATTGGGTTCTCATTTTTTTTCTGAAGTCTTCTCTTCGGACAGGACAACGTCAGTCGGGATCGCTAGTTTTATATTATAAATTCCATGGTTGTAGTATGTTTATTCCGTGTATCAAATATCGGTGCATTTATAATCGTATTGCATTTGTCCGTAATTAGGGTTGGGTTCAGTATCTCAGTGTACTGAAGCTAAACGGTTTGTTATGGCGGCAACAGGCGTGTTGAACAGAAAATTAGATAATTTATCTAAACCGATCGGTTTACATTATTTTATTTATGAGAAAAAAGAAATAGTGACACTTTGCAGAAAAAAAAGTACAAAAGAATATGATTAATTGTCTATCCAACAACTCTCTCTGCTGCTTTTATGTTCGAAGAGCGTGAATTAGCAAACTGAAAAATACCGATCAATATTTGCAACACATGGTTCAGCGCCCACACATTGCATTTAAGCGATAAAATTGTTATTCATGGTTCGTACATCGAACCGTCCTAAGTACTCCAGAGAGTAAACGGGATAGAAAAATTAACAATTTAGTTGATATTGTGTAGCCATAAGTTCGCGAGCACCGGACTGTTTAGCTTTCGTCGGTAGCGATATCGTACGTGTTTACCATATGAGTAAGTGCAGTCCGGCCATTTTAATATGCTGCCGTGTTCCGAAAACGTGTGCTAGAGTGACCGCATGTCGTGTCTTGTCATTGTCATCGAGCGACAGGTCGCCGAGCGGTGCCCGCTGCTGACCTGATAATTGCATTTCAACCGTATTTCGGTTTCAATTTAAAGTGCTGAATATTTAATGTTTTGTCTGCTAAAAATAGAAACGTATTGTTACAGCTGTTACATTGTGGGAATTCTGGACCGTTTTTGCCAGCTAGTTTTCCAGATAGAAATGTATGCTCGAATCTCGTCCGTCACAGGACGTCATGGGGCCACTCGCATATCACATATTTATGTAGATTCACACAATTCCTCCAGTTCAACAGTGCGGAATGTTCTAGCTACCGTTCCTTTTTATTTGCTTTTAAATTGTAGGATTTGCAAAGGTCCATAATATTTTGTTGAAAACCCGTTTTTATTGCATAGTATCGGCCTTGCTTGTGATCTGTAATATAACTGTTTAAGGCGGTTTTTTTTTCATCATCATTATCATTATTTCAGCCGAAAGACGTCCACTGCTGGACATAGGCCTCCCCCAAGCGTCGCCACAATGAACGGTCCTGTGCGTCTCGCATCCATCGGACGCCCGCAACCGTTACCAAGTCATCGGTCTACCTTGTGCCTTCCAACGCTACGTCTTCCGGTACGTGGTCGCCATTCCAGAACCTTTCGGCCCCAACTGCCATCCGTTCTGCGAGCAATGTGCCCTGCCCATTGCCACTTAAGTTTGGCGATTCTTCGTGCTATGTCGGTAACCTTGGTTTTCCTGCAGATATCCTCATTCCTGATTCGATCACGCAAGGAAACTCCGAGCATAGGCCTTTCCATTGTATTTTTTTTTTATATATATATAACGAAAACTTTCTATAAGTAATGAAAACACATCGTGCGTATTTTTTCCGCTAATAGGAGCTAATGTCCGGGTCCAACTTTCCGTGGTGTTACCGTGTTAGTGAGCAATCCTGTTGATTATTCGTGTTTTGTTACCAGCCATTTAGCATTTTTAACCGTACACCGGAGCAAAGGTTCAGCTGGCTGCCAAAATGTTGGGAATCATAGCAAAGGTGAGACGAGAGAAATGTTGGAATAGCTCATGTACGAGTACAGCTTTGGAGTACAGATCTCCCGGATACCAGACTGATGCGCTAGAATCAATGGAAAAACGAACCAAAAAGATCATCGGTAATGATGCAATCGAGTCAAAGCTCGTAAGTCTTAAGCATCGATTCCGATATGCTGGACCGGATTTCTATCGATTGCATTTCGGAGAGTATATACGTCAGAATTGCACAGCATAACTCCGCCAAGCTTGTTCCAGCTTCGGACCACTAGCCATATGGCAATGCGCCACCGTTGCATGGTGGTCAATTCCGAACATCCCACCCATACACACAAAACGTTTGTTCCCAAACACATTCATTGTGCGTACCGCTAAGGAGTGAAATTGCCTGCCGGTGTCTGTGTTTCCTGATAATACAACTTCAACTTCATCGTGGACGACATCATCGCTTACCATCAGGTGATATAGTGGTCAACCGAGAAATCAATATAAAAAAGACTGGTTTAACCTCATTCTTTGTCACAATTGAAAAAGTATCAAGAAAGACTTTTGCCAAATAACACATTTTATCACAGATAATTTGTGTTAGGATAGAATTATGTTGTTAAAATTCTAGACTACCTAACAACAACAACATATTTTTATTAGAGAGGCGTAATAGTGACCACAGCTCAGCTTAGTCAGAGCGAGTCATGACGACAAAACGGGTTAGGTGATGCGTCATGACAGCGAATAGAAAGAGGTCGTATGCGCCAGCGCACGAGTCGACTTAGCTTGTGGAACAATAGCCCAGAATAATAAGGATAAAATACTTGCTGAAAGGTATGAAGAATATATTGAGTACATAGTTTCAATTCCGCGCGTTTTTATAGTCTTACCATCAGTGATGGAGCTATACACCCTATATAGCTCCATCCTTTTAACAGTTCAGTTTTGGTCGTCAAAAGGATCGCGTAAAGAACTCGTGGTTGGGTCTCTGCACAACAACTAGTATGTCATCCAGAGGCAAAAAGATTTCCTAAGGATTTCTTTAAACCACTCTCCCCCAAATTGTGAATGCCCAAGAATCCATATAACAAAGTTAGCTCTAGAGGCAGCAGCTTACCTGATCGCAACAGATTCAAGGGATGTTAGCTACTTTTTAAGTGGAGAATAAAGTTCCTCGGAATTAGGGAATCTGTTCCGTTCCACTTCTGAACAAAAAATAGAAATTCATAATTATTTAGCTGTAGGTAAAATAGAAATTGAAAACAAAATTATTTTTCATAGGTATAATTCTACAGAAAAGTCGCTAGTTCCTTGGAAAGTTGTTATGGCCCTAGCGCGCCCCAGCAATGCCATTAAACAGTGACTTTCTGAAGCCTACGCCTCGGTAACGGCTAAGTCAAATAGGTTTGAAAAACATACATGTTTATTATAGACTCATGTACAAAATTATCAACAAATGATTTTTCGTACGATTAATACTTTACAGAGACCTTTTTTTTCGCTTTTTTCCGTACACCTTTTAAAAGGCTGAGGTCTTTAGAAATATGTTTATACAAAAAATTGCTGCTTAAATGATCTTTAGAATGTACATAGCATTATGTAAATCAATCAATATTTCGCAAAGAAAATTATTTTAAAGCTCTACGCGTGCGCAGGCACCAGTACGAATATGTGCGCATTTAACTCCAGCCAGATGCTCAAGGGACTTTACGTCTTAGATCACTTGTAAATAAGGCTGTGCGAGGTCTAATAGAATTAGACAGGTAGCGCGTTATCTAAACCCAATTTTGTTATAAAGAAAATTCAATCCCGCACGTATGCGGGATTGAATTTCTGACCCCGCAAAAAGGTGCAGGATCCCCGCATTTGCGGGATCCCGCACTTGCGGAATTGGATTTGCAGTAATGTAAAAAAATTGCGATCAGAAATATGATAGACATTTTTACATGATTTCCTTCCCCTTGATTCATAGGTAATATTTATTCCCGTGTAGGGAAGGTATTCATTCCCTAAGTATCGTTATGAAACGCGAAATTTTATACGTAGTTATGGAATTCAAACATAAAATGTATTGTATTTACCCAAAGATCAGCGAATAAAAAGACGGTTAATTTGCCAAAGGGGCAAATTACGTACACAGGTCAGGAAATATCAAGTATTTTATATAACCTAGGGTAGTAAAATTAAGCAATCAATTGTTCAAATTCTTGAGATGACAATTTGTTTTAAATTGTTTTAGTCAACGAAAAATAAAATCTTCCTCCCTTTACGATATTAAAACGCTCTGGCAATGGAATCGACTGCTGACTTTGATCTGCAAGTTTAAACTTTGAAACTGATTTGTTTGTTGAAAGAAATTTCATAAAATATTCACAAAAAAATAAACTAGCAAAGGCAAATTATTCTGTCGTTAAACAAAGCATTTTTAAAATATTGGTAAATTATCCGCAAATCTGGATAATATTTCCAAATTTGGATAATGTCTGCAAATTTGGATAATATCTCCAAATTTGTATAATATCTGCAAAACTGGATAATATCAGCAATAACGATCTGAAGTTTATGGGAATTCAGCTGTTGCATGCATTGATTTTATAAGTAGTGGGTACAGAGTTTACAGAGGTTGACTTCGAAACCACATCGAAAAGAAAAAGCTTACACGTATCATATTACAAGATTTAGAATACTTAGTGGAGTAATTGTTGCGTATTACACGCTCACGCTCGCGAGTGGTCTCAATTGAATTATTGAACGTGTCGCACTAACCACACCTGTCGCCGTATAATGTTACCATTTATCGCTTAATAATACTTTAGGTAAGACTTTGTGAAGCAACTCAATGCAATCCCATGCGATGTGGTTGTGCCTGGGTTGTACATGCATGGTTGTCACACATCGCAGTCGGTTGGAATACTTTCCTTTTGCATTAAGTCAGACGTACAAGAATTTTATTATTTGATACTATGTGCTATTTATTTATTACTAGCTGACCCGGCGAACTATGTTCCGCCTAATAGTCAATGAATGCTGTGTTAGCTAAACTGACAAAAGATAACGCCATCTGCTGGTATTACCAGCATAATTTAATTTAAAATGACATTTTAATTAGAGATGGCGTTGTATTAGGTTTTTTTTTTTGTGAGTTTTTTTTTCATATTTCTGACCGTTTAAACCTTCCCTGGACTATCACAAATACTTCAAGATCAAAATTTGTCAAATCGGTCTAGCCATTCTCGAGTTTTAGCGAGACTAACGAACAGCTATTAATTTTTATATATATAGATAGTAGGTAAACTAAAGAATCAAGAATATTCTTATGAGAAATCAGTAATTTTCACATACATGTAGTTTTTTATTTTATTTGAGAAGTCATCTAATGACAAATCCCGCTATTGGGCGAAGCGAGAAATAGTGTCAGACTTTTACTGACTAAAAACCTACTCCTGTTCCTTCTTTGCCTTCGTCCCAGGGCCCCGAGTTTCACATTCATACTACCCGTGGCCCCAGTAGGCTTCGACCCTGCTGGGCCCCTACAATTTGCTGATATCTCTCTGAGACGCGCGTGGAACAATACGCGCCGTCGACGACTTGGGCAGTGAGCTACCCATTGCTCGCTGTCTGCAAGCCTGCGCCTAGCGTACATGTAGATACGAGTATATTACTAACAAACAAATCCCTGTAGTAAATATGCACGGCAGCATTTATAAAAAATGATGAAAATCCGTAAGCTTAAAATGTATTTTCCATTAGCGTTGTGGGATCAGAATTCTGTTAAATTCTACAACATAATTTGATGAAGGGATTTATAGCAGACCAAGCTATATCAAAATATATTTTTGAAAAACTAATCCATTATCTGTCAATTCTACCGAATCTGAAGATTAAACGATTGAAAACAGACATAAAAGTTCAAATTGAGTGATAAAATCTTTATCCTTATAATATATTATGAAACCAAGTCTCTTACCACGTCTATCTATTAGGTACGTTCTCGAGAAACTCAAAAACTTAAATATGGTTCTTTAAACGGTTTTCACCAATAGTTAGACTGATACGTGCGGAAGGTTTAGGTGTATAATACATGCATATTAAAGTACAGAAGTCGAGAATTTCACTCGGGTCAGTGAAGTATAGATTGTCTTATTATCTTTGTAAATAGCGACACTGTCAATAATTAAACCACCATTCCAAAGAAACATAATCCTTTGTTAAATTTGTTGTATTAGGGAAAAAATTAAAATAAATCGAGCGCATTCAATAATATGAATTAAAACAATAAAGTCAGTCGTGTGGCTAAAGAATTCGCAGCTGCATTCTTGAATAACGCTTTCCAAACACAAATATTTTTAGTCATAATTATAACGCAATAAAAATAAATAAACAAACATAATGTGTAACATTCGCATCGCGCCGCTATGCTTGCACGTCAAATTATCATTTATTATATAATTATTGTTTTATGTTTTGATTGATTAAAAAGAATAAAACTGTAATAAATGATAAGTGATGGGTAAAGAACCCACACAGGCAGAAAGCGTTCATGAGTTCCGCGTTCTACGTTCATGTAGGTACCTATTTTAAACAGGGTCGGACGTAGCGTTTGAGTCCTTTACTTTTTTTTTTTACATCAAAAAGAACGCTGACCTCAGATAGCTGTTTGCATGCACGTGCCAAAAAAAAAATACAAAATTAAAAAATAAATAAAAAGTGTTTACTTAATAACATTCGACTTTCATCAAATAAAATGCTCATAAAGGTTTTTTCTTAAAGCTAGGGAAAGAGCCTTGTACTTGATAATCAAGGAGTTAGTAAGTTGAAGAAATGTACCAACGAGATTTACCATTTACCATTGGTGTTCGTCGAACTATGCGCTGTGCAAACGCGACGTCAGTTTCGATCGATCAACCATTGTATCGATTAGCGAATACTACGTCAACCTACGCCAGATAAAGGAATTTTCATCGGCATCAACTATTTTAATAATGCCAAAATACCGATGTTCATTTCAGAGAAGTACCAAACAACCAATAAAGTGGGCCTTATATCCTATGAATAATGAAGCACAAACCGGATTCCGACTACTTGAAATATTATTTACATAATTAAGCTAATTATAAATTAATATACCGCAAATGAGCTGTCCATCGGATTTGGTGCAAATTTCTACCGGAATTATTTACGACGAATCCCGGATTGAATACATTAATAACATTATATATCCCTATTTTATGCCAAATACTGAATAATAACATTTTAACTAAACATTATGATAGGGATTACAATAACTCTACATGAGAAACAATACCTGTATCAATATACCTAAATTAATTATGGTAATTTAATGTAAATACCTACAAGTTAATTATAAAATTAGTACAAATATAAATGCATTCATATTACTAAATCATCCTGAATATTATTTAAATACCTAAACCTACATTTTGCAATACCTAATTACCTGTTAACTACTGTAGGTCAAAATCATATAATCGTAATTTTCAAAACCCTTTATTTAGTTAGTTATAAACCGTTTATGAATAACAAAATATAAAACACAAAGACGTCAGTATGGCGCCATTCTAAAACACTTAGTCAAATGGAGAGCATTTTATTTATTACATAGATATTTTTATTTTTTAGCTATTATTTCTTTGAGTCCAATTTTATTTAGTGACAATATTGGTCTCTTTGTTTTGTTTGTGAATACTTTTACCTTAAATAGTGAACCTTTATTCACATCAATAGTAATTTCGTCTTTTCTAAATACAAAATTATTTTCTTCTAAGATTCAAACTAATATTAACAATTTTTTAGATATTATTTCTTTGAGTCTAATTTTATTTAGTGGCAATATTTGTCTCTGTGTGTATTGTTTGTGAATACTTTGCCTTAAATAGTAAACTTTTATTCAAATCAATAGTACTTTCGTCTTTTCTAAATACAAGTTTATTTTCTTGTAAGATTCAAACTAATATTAACAATTTTTATGATGAGATTGTGTACTTTTACTTTTTTATAGTTTTGGTGTGTGCTTTTATTTAATAAACATAATATAGAAATTATTTCAATATTTAAGTAAGATTGCCATTCCAGCGATGAATGTTAAAAGATTAGAATATTTTGGTTGGGGTCAAACCTGAATTTTGGTAGCGATGTAGTACTCTTCATTGTTATTTAAATTTAAGGCCCCAAAATACCTGTTCTTAAATATGCTTTATCTTAATTCTTGACAATCAAGAGATGGTGAGTATAGTAAATATTTTAAGAAACTTTATGAAAGAATTAGATAAGTACTAATTTAATAGTCAAGTTCCAATACATTTTCTTTTAAGATATTTTTAAATTATTATTTAACCTGTACTTTCCTAATGTCAGGCAAAGAGCTCCCCCAACTTCTAATAAGATTAAAAGTTAATTAATTTTTTGCAGTTTGTTTCTATTTATACCCTGCTTGGTTTATAGGAATAAAAACCTATAAAGCTGCTTTTACTATAAATTTAATATCAGTTCAAGGAAGATACAATGAAGCCTAAATCCAGTACAATCTTGATGCCCTCTCACTTCCTGCAGTTCTACAGGATAACACTAAATTGATAGTATAAACCTGCAAAGGATATGAGTAATTTATTCTTACCAACTTGACCACAGTTGGGATGATTTGTTCACAAAGGATCCGACAATGAGTAGGCCGTCGTATTGGACCGTAAGTAAGTACGTATTCTCATAAGCAGCGAGAAAAGACGCACGATCTTCATAATACGACATCAAGCACTACTGTTTTGATCTGCTTCAAAAGTTGAAAAAGATACTTTTAAACAAGTTTAAAGTGTAGTTAAGCAGCAGAAACCACTTTTCTGAAGGGATTAAAAGAACGGCGACTGGCCGACAGACTTGTTCTCAGCCTAACAAAAGTAAGAACGATACAAAGTTGCGAGTAAGTAAAGCGTATTCTAAGAAGCGTCGTCGTCCCGTGCAGTGTGTTGCATTCCTTAGTACGCCATGTGTGACAACGAAACTATTCGAGCGTGAACATCTAACACACATAACTTTATCACAACATATCAAAATCAACCACTGTAAACTCATACCCATACTTTATTTACCGAAGACATCAGCTGGTGAATTCCGTCAAAAAAACTTATTTTTAACACGAAACTAACAATAAAAATATTAAAATAAAATTCAGTAACAACCAATAAATAAATAAATAAAAGCTAATTTACTAAAAAAAATAATCTAAATTAACAAATTATCGATCTACGAGTAACGCAGACTTACTGCATTCTTACCTTCGGATAACTCCAAGTCTAATTCGGCTAATTTGTCTCGTATGTCCTCCGGCAACTTTAATATATCAACACTTAAGTCAGCCATCATGGCAAAGCACTTTTTTCACACAAAACAAATAAAGTTAACTATTACAATTCAAGAAACCATCGTGACACATGGCCATCTTGAATTTTGAATAATTTCTGACTCCGACTCGCCAACTACTGATACTGATTGTGAACACCAGAGACCGCTAGCGAAGAGCCAGCTGGCTTGTTCTCATTTACAATAAACTTGATGGCGAATTTTATCAGGAAGTGTTAAATAAACACAAATTAATTGATTAATTTGAATTATTCATTGTAATTTACTTCAACAAGATTCCAATGACTTAAAATTGATCAATAGTGAAATAGATTTTTTGAATTTTTGAATTTTTAAGGGTTGCAATTTTTACCACAGAATATATATGCCAGAACGGCGACACTTAAATTCACAGAATCTTTACAGATGGATAATAGTGCATTATGATATATGTGTAATCATTAATTACTCACGTGTGTCATACGACGTTTTTCAATAAATTTGTGAAGAAAATAACAGTAAAACTAGTAAAATTTTCTGTGACATGGCGGTAAAATTTTTTTTTCATAAACCGCGTACCTTTTTTTTTATTTACCACTGGAGGAAGGCTAAGGTATTTTAATCATACTGCCTAGTTTTACGTTTATGTTTTCTTGCGAGAAAAGTTTTTACGATCATGTCTTTCGTAGTGACAATAGAATACGAATGTAACATTTTCTAATGATTTTGTAGTAGGTATTTAATTTAATTTAATTAATACAGCCACTGAACCTCACTAGAATAAAAAAAAATCACGCCAAAAACTGCGCACATCTTAAAATGGGGCCATAGACCACAAAAAAAAACCAATTTTATTTGAATGTACGATTTATTTACTAAATGTTTTTTTATTAAATAAATCGTTTGTACAAGTGTCCATTTTAACTTGTAAATTAGATGAAATAAGTAAGTAAGATCTAATTTATATACTTATATAGTTATTGCGTTCAACGTAATAATTTAATGGGAGTTTTATTCTAATTCAAAATTTGTTTTGTCAACAAAGAGGTTACAAAGAGTTTTTAACTACATTATAGCACTAGTGCGTAATGGTAATCAAAATGTCACAGTTTGGTAACGAGTGTCATTATATACCAAAGTGCAGTGCAATAAGAGTCACTTTCTGAGCAAGCGAGTTGAAAAATATTTTTTTCTTACAACTTCACCGTTTTAAAGAGAAGTTGAATTAGATATTTTATTGAGAAATAAATTATTCTGAAAATGAAAATATTTTACACTATCAACATTTTATACAAAGGATTAATAAAGTAATATTTAGACAGAAAGGAGCGCATTAGACTGCAATGAAGTAGTTTCAATAATTGAATTGCCTGGAATAATTTCCAGGCAAATTAATAGATATCAATCGTTAATATTTTTGTAGTGAATAAATATAGGGTAGGTATCCATAGTCGAAACAAAAAAAAACTGGTCTTGATGAATGTTGAAAGGCATTATAGAAATATGCTTGCGATATGTGCAATAATAATGACGAGAATTAAAACACTTGTTACTAAAAGTTGTATTTGAAACTCGAATTGCATGACACAAGGCAGAGACAATGTTACAGATGATAGTAGAAGTCAAATATTTAAAGCATTTAATTTCAAATAATCTGTTTACTTTTGAAATATCAAGAAGTCAGTCAGTCATAAAAATCATGCTAATTTCACATTCCAAAGCGTAGATCTCTATTGAGAAGAATTTACAAGAAATCTATGGACACTCTTTTCAATTATGTTATGTATTACAAATATCTCTGTTACAAGTTTCTGGTCGCTACAATTATGTGAGAACAATATAAATAAAGTAAAAATAAAAAGTAAATATAGATACCCACCATATAATAGCCACTGGCAGCTAAGAGATGACCAGTCTGAACTGACAGCACCCGTTCACGGACATGACGTGAATATTAGTACCACTCAGCTCAACCATTTTGAAGTGAACCGAATGATCCAACATACGCGCCACCATCACATTTGAGTCACCATGACAAACTCAACTGCTATGCTTATTTATGTCAAACAAGTCCATTAGTATCTAAACTAAAAACCATAAATAGCTCCATGATACTCACATTTACAAACAAAACAATTTTAAAAAATGCTTTAACATTATTCAATACTAGAGTAGTGCACCCTAGTGATAGTGGAGGTGGACCAGCATTGAACCAAGTATTTTTATCTTGAATATAATCCTCCAACATAAATGCCATATTGCCTGCATAATGTGCATTTAATAGAATATTTAAATTTCGTTTCATTGAGTTGTAATATTTGGGGAGGAATTTTATTTTAACATTTCAAACAATACCCCATGAAACAAGAAGCAATTGTGGCCAGTCTGAAATCTGATTGAATTAATAGGTCCTATTTCTTGTAACGTAATTATGTATATCGCCTCTTTTGCTAAAAAGATGAGGATTTTTTATAACGTGCATGATGTTTTCTTAAATATGTATACAAGGCACCGTCATGATGTTATTATCCTTAAACAATTCCCTTAGAGAATCACACCGGCGGAGATTTTAAATAGCTCTGATGTCTATTTTCTGAAATATAAACCGTAAATTGGGTCAATGTCTGCAGCCCGTCCTCACAGTAAGAAACCGTATGACATGATACTATAAAAAAAAAAAACTAAAATAAACTAGTCTGGCGGTATCAACATCCGTAAATTGGCGGATTTTTCCAACAGCATATACAGCTGAGCTGAGCCATCCTGCAAGAGATTTTAAATGAGGACACCATTGTAGCCTTGAGTCAAGAGTAAACCTCAGGCTGTTTTATCGACAATTTCTAGTTTCTCATTGTTCAATACTAACACACACACACACACACACAAACACGCACACACACACACACACACACTACTTTATGTCGCAATCACTACTTTTGATTTAAGGTAAGGAGAATATAATGCATTTATTTTTTTTCATATTTAGAACTAGATTATTAGCAGTGAACCAGTTTTGGACTTACAGTAGGGCTTTAGTTTTGTCGTCAAGAATATTAGACCTTCTATTTATCTTAAAAATCAAAGAAGTGCGTCGGCAAATAACCCCATATTTATTTAGTCTTACTCAATAGTTGGTTGATTGATTGAATTAATGATTGCGACTCCAGTTTTACAACTTTACTCATGTGATTGATAATGTGGTTAACACTAGTAAATACGCGACATTGACTGTCTGAATATCGAGTAGTGTAAAAAAACTACCAGATCCAATTCGACAAGTAAAGCGAGAATTTAATCCAAGTACGTTTTCAATTACGGTTTTGACGTTAAAATACACCTAAAATTTTTGTGTTATGGCAACTCCATTTCATTGTTGTGCTAGGTGGCGCTAGGCGTTTTCTTCTTCCGTCATTCTCATTCGCTGCCTAGTTTTTCTTTTTGCATTCGGTATGTAGGTACATTGGTAGGCTGTTTAAATTTATTCTCGTAATGGCTGCCACGCTAAATGTCTAGCTTATTGGTTATGTCATGTACATAGTATTGTAGTCCGGATGTGAAATTCAAATAATTCAACAAGTGTGTGGAACAATGGTCGCGTGAATGCTTCTTAGTATCAATCTCCCTGGAACGTTTCCTCTTTCATGTTTCCTTTTTTGGCAATTAAGTTATGGACTCGGCGTTTGTGTACTGTATGCAGTAAAAACACAATCTATGCCCCGTGAAAAGTGTTCGCATGGACCATATTGAGTGCAAAGTGTTATGTCCAGAGTTAAAATGACGGATAATAGGTCTTCGTCAGCGTTGTTCAAGAGAGCGGAGCAGTTGAAGAGATGGGAGGAATCGGACACGAACAAGCAGTCCCCGATGCCGCGTCGGGCTACAAGGATTCAGTTTTCTTCTGGGATAGTGTTTTTGGCGGCATGCACGGCTGGGGATAAAGATGAGGTGCAGAGACTGTTGAAGAGAGGCGCCGATATTAACACCGCCAATGTCGACGGCCTCACTGCTCTGCATCAGGTAAGAAAGCTTTCCTACAATACCAATCCATCCATGTAAAGTTACTCCTTTTCACTGTCATATTCTACACAACTCTCATCCTTATTGTCCATAAATTGCTATGGTTTGACATCAAACTGTTAACTTGCAAGCTGGGTCCATTATTTCACAATAAACGACTAATTTCGAGTTTTAACCTTCATTCTGTTTGATCATTTATAGGTAATAATAAAAAAAAAATTGGTGCATGTAAAACTTAGAACATAGAGGCCTCTAAATTTTGTATTTGTTATTATATTGAGCCGTAACTACTGAATTTAAACTCATCTATAACATCATTGTTTAACTTCTCTCAACAACAGCTGTTTCTATGAAAATCCTGTGTTTTTTTTTCACAATAAATCTTATTTAACAATAAAATCCTTAGGTAGACTAAAGAACATCATCATGGGCCTTTAAAAACTAAAAACTATGAAATTAAGATTTAATCCATTAGACCCCAAGCGAACGCAGGCGTTCACTCGCTCATTGTCTTTCTATTGTCTTAAATTACAGTACTCAAAAGGTTAAATGTAGCTAAACAAGAAAACATAACTTTGCTGTAACATTTGAATGTGATAGTTGACAATTATTATTATTTAAAAAAATTGGGTGGATCCAATGTAATTAATGTAATAATTTATTAATTCTTCTCTGATAGTTTTAAATCACTGCACCATGCTGCTTTGTAGTCACCTCATACTTGCCTGTCATCAAACACTGCTTTTTATTTTATCTATTGAGTATGTTTCTGTATAAATCAATAGGTATACAGAGAACAGGTAAATAGTCTCAATGGATTTTTTTATTAAATTGATATTAAACTTGTGCTTGACTGTAATCTCATCTGATGGTAAGCAGTGATGCAACTGTTGATGGTGAGCTGAAATCCTGGGTTTGTTTAATAAACCATATACTTAAGTATAACAACAATTAACCTTTTGAATACCGTAATTAGAGACACAATAGAAAGACAATGAGCAAGCGAACATGAGTTTAATGAATTAAACAGGTAGAGAGTTGGTACCCTTTGCGGAATGGTCAGTAACACCAACTGTTTACCTTTTTTGAGGACCTGGGGTGGATCAAATAACACCATTTTTCCAATGCATATGCTAAAAAATATGCACTTTAGATGTGGAATTGCAGACACCAGCCCAAAACACACATACAACAACAATTAAATAAATAATTAAGGCCATCATATTATTATCTCTATATTAACATTACACAGAACAAATTAATTACAAGTTTATGATTCAGCCAACGGGATTAGTAGTTCTAGTTAATTCCTTTTGAAAAATGAACAATATTTGTGAATGTCTGCATTATTATCAATGGTTTGGAAAGTTTTAGTTTAAGTACGTACATATTATCTATGATATTTTTGTATCTATTCAAAAAATTTCATAGACTAGATTTGGTCAATCTTTTAACATGGTTTCACCTATTCATGCTTGGTAACAGGATCTCTGTAGTATTAGTTGTTATGTAGTTATTAAGAATCAAAAGGCGTAAACTCACTTTATAAACTAGATTTTAGAGGGCTATTTGAGGATAAAGGTTCCATCCTTGAATATATTTTATGGGTATAGGTGTTTGGCATTATTTATCAACAGTTATATAAAAATCTCACGAGTCTTGATCAAGGGCAAGTGATTATTGTTCTATGATTGAATTCTGTGCCATTGAAACTTGGTGCAAGACTTTTCGCATGGTTCCATTCAAAAGTGCCCACATGGGTCCCCGGAATGGAGTACTTGTATGAACCGCGTGCACCCACTTTACGCAGTTTAGTTTTTCCTAACATTAAGTTTTTTTTTCGTGTTTCATTTAAGGTAGCTAAATGCCAAATGGTATCTATTAAATAAAAATATTAGATTAATTAATTCACTGACATACATTGACATACTGCATAACAGGTTTAGAAGTAAATTTTGCACAGAAAGACTTTATTCATGGTGGTTCTTAGGTGGGATAAAAGTTCCTGGTAAGGTTTGACTGCTGTGCAAAGTCCAGTAGTGTGTTAGCCTAGTCTAAATAAAAACAGGGGTCACCTAGAATTTTTCCAATACCATTGGTCACATTTCTGATTTTCATAAGTTACCCATCTTCATGTTTCATAAGGAGAAAGATGGCTTAACGTTTGCTGGTAACATAATATCGGGAAGACTAATCAGGTTGCATTTAAAATTATAAAATATATTTAGTATACAAGAATTTAGGACTCAAGCAACTTTACCATCAGGTGGGTTCGTAGTCAAGCACTAGTTTATAATATTAAATAAAAATTCTGATAGATTTACAATTTTTATTATTTCACATAGGCCTGCAAAATGTAAGAAAATGATACGAATTGGATATACTTAACTAAGTAATGGATTATTTTTTAAATATTGTCAAATTGGTCCAAGTGTTCTCAAGTGATGTGCTTACTATCAAAAAGCATTTTATATTAATTTAAATAGTTTCTATATGGCAGTTTAATGAGTAATCATTGTCATTCACTGTTATTGTAATGAGATTTCCCCATTGAGTTGGCAAAGTAGTATAATAATGTGAATCTACATAAAGCTAAATCAACCTATGAATGGCAATTTTTCTGTGTTATGTTCTTGTACTATGCTATTATTAGGCTGTAAAATTAAATGGCTTCAAATGGTAGATAGAACTCTGACATGGCTTATGTATTTGGGAATTTACCTTTATAAATAGTCAAGACTTGCAAAGCGAATTAATAATTTCCATATGCTGGTTATGTTTTCATACAATCATGTAAGACCATGGTTTGTTTTGTTATTATCACTACCTATGGTACTATTGAGAATTGAGGGTTATACAACAGCTTTATCGGTTAATTTAAAAAAAAAATGCATAAATATTTCAAAAATAATCAATCACAAATATTATTAATTTTAATCATTTTTATCAATGTAATAGTGTTTAGAAACTGAATTAAAAAACAAAAAAAATCTTTAAAGTGTTTCTGTATTTGATGATCACCACATCAGTTTTAAGTTTTTTCTATCAATTACACTTCGGGGAGTGTGCGTTGGAATTGCACAATTTAATTCCACCAAGTCCGTTCCATTATCGGACCACTAGACGTACGGCGTTGCGCCATCGGTACATGGTGGACATCCCACCCATACGTACAAAGCGTTTTGGAAACACATTCATAATGCGTACAGCTAAGGAGTGGAATTCCCTGCCGGAGTCTGTGTTCCCTGATAGCTACAACCTAGGGGTCTTTAAGTCAAGAGTAAATAGGTTACTTCTAGGCAAGCGTGCTCCATCTTCGGCCACATCATCGCTTACCATCAGGTGAGATAGTGGTCAAACGCAAGCCTATCAATAATAATAAAATAAAAAAAAAGGTTCTGTACCCAAAGGGTAACGAACACAACCCCAAGTAAACCTCTACTGTCAGTATGTGCATTGATCTGTCAGTAAGCTGTATATAATATGAACCATAGCGGATAGATTTGTAATTTAAATTTACAGTGTGTATTTCTATTGTCACTATGACAACAATACTAAACTGAGGGCTTCATATAAGAAACTTTTTATTTTCAGTTTATGAAACAGAACTTATTGTGTACAATTAGTTTATTTTACGGAACCCTTCTTGTGTGAGTCCGATTCGCACCTAATAACCCCCACTTTTTATAAACACTTTAAGCAAAATATGGCCCATAATATCATAATACCCTAGGTTAAATACAATTTTTTTCTAAGTATAACTTAATAGGTACCTAATTATTAGCGAAATGAAGCGATAGTACAATGCGATTCAAATAAGAATAGGAATGTCAATGATCCCTATCTGTCAAAAGTTACGTCAAAAGTATGGTTTGCAAAGAAAACAAAGACACGGTCATACAAAGCAAAAAAAACCGTTATTGATACGTAATTTTTTTGCTTTGTATGACCGTGTCTTAGTTACTTAAATTTAAGTGTAGTAAAACGTTATTGTTAGGTCTAAATAAGCTTAATAATATTTGAGTTATATTTATTTTAAAATTAAACTGCTTTCATTCTGTTCATTGTTGGCAACAATTCGCCTACTTCTTCCATTCGCTACTAAAACACATCACACAGTGAACTAAATTCTGATTAAACTTTTTCGTTCATGAGTCGTAAATAAATTTAATCTAAAAAATGTCTTGTTTTTCTCACCCTACCCGAATGATTCGATTTGACAGCTGTGACGTCACAACATGGCGCTAAGTCGATCCTATTTTTATTTGAGTCGCATAGTATACTCGATATGTTTAAGTCCTTTTCAATGTTTCGAGCGAGAATTTTAACGTCGACTATAAAGTGGATGGCAGAAAAAGCGAAGTGCTTGAAAATCATGCAATGCACAAATTCTGCCACTTATATTCTCCTTTGTCGAGGGAATCCGATGGATGCGAGACGCATAGGACCGGTCGTCATCGCGACACTTGGAGGAGGCCCAACAGTGGACGTTTTTCGGCTGAACTTATGATGATATTCTCCATCCACTTCTAGGTGTTGTGAAACATAAATTTCCTTAAGATTTTAGTTTGATTTCTTTGTTAATTGTGATTTAATATGAACGGTTCTTGCCGTCATGTGGTCATGGAAACCGCAATAAGAGTGGTTACTATGCTTCAAGAGGGAGATGGAGACTCAGAGATCTGTTGCGATATGTCTCGTGTGTTGCGTCGAGCTATCCGAAACGGGATCGCTACCAGGAAACAGAAAGTGTGGCAAGGAGACTTAGATTAGGGGCCTTGAAATTACGTGTTTTACATGTTAGGCGTGCGAGCGAGGGAGGTTGAGTTGTCAAATGGATCGCTTTTAGAGCTTATGGTAGCCCGGCCTCAGGAAAGCCTAGAAGGCACCCAGGAAGGCATATATATATATCAGGTTAACTGAATGTCGGAACGTCGGTTAGCCCAATCCTTACAAAAAAAATATGTCCTGGTACTCTACGAAAATGGTCGAGGTTCTCGAGAGCATACTGTTTAAATCCAGTAGTTTCAGCTGTGCGTTGATATTTCAGTCAGTCGGTTAATATTTTCTATCGAAATTTAAAACGAAAAAATTCGACGTTAAATCGATTCTAGTGTCAATCTGAATACCAACCCTTTTTTAATCGAAATGGTCCAAAATTTGTGGATTCACCCAAAGTCAAAACCCTATATTTTAACGTTCTTAGGGTGAGCATAAGCACATGGATGATTATTAAGAATATAAATTAAAATTTCATAAAAGTTAATCATGATTGTTATAGCTCTTACTAAAGTTTAATCGATATAGTTTTAATCGACTTCCGCAAATCGTTGTTTCGAATAGAACGCGGCATACCGAGTCACGTGTGTCGGTTTAGCACTCGGAATAACTTTCGATTGTTTCGACCGAATGTAACGTCACCGGTACAGAATTAGATTCTGACTGTCTACAGCACTATCTCATACGTCACCGAGTACATTGCTGGCTTAAATCGAAGCGACACGTCCGCTGACATTTACCATAGCGACGTTGTACCCGAACCCAGTTGAGATTTCCAATGTCGCGATGGATTTAGTTTGATGAATTTAGGAAGACTGCTCATGTAATTAAAAGTCGCAGACTTATTATATTCTTATTAAAATGTATTTAATTTATTTTATGAGCATGAATTGAGTGCGCAAGACGTTCCATGAATAAGTAGTGAGTCTTAATGTACCTATGGCCCTTTGACCGGGATTAAAAGCGCCATTAAAATAATCTAAGGTCGTAGGGTAGACGCGCCCACTCACAAGATTTGTCTAATAACCCAGTCAGTGACCGCAGGAAGGTATTAACAAGTTTTAATAGAGACAATTAATGCTCTCCCATACGAGTCTTGGAGGGACTTACTATTCAATGTGATATTGTTATTTACATTTATAACCTTTCCTTTAATAAACGGAGAGGTTCTCAATTCGGTTGTATTTTTTTGTTAAACGTTTGTTACCTCAAAACCATTTATGAGCCGATTAGGGAAATTATTCTTTTATTCAATATCTAGTTCTTATGATGAGATCCGTAAGTAAATGAAGGAACTCTTATAATGGCCTTATATGCCCATTTATAGCAATTTTGCATTCAGAAAGTACTTAAGTAAAGTGGTACTGATAAAGAAGACCATAGATGACCAATGGAACTTCACGAACACACATAATCTCGATTACAATAGTTACCTAAGCGACTATGACGAAACCGATTTAAATAAATTGTGCTGATTATATCAGTGTATGATCTGGTGATGAAGATTAAAGGGGGCTTGACTTTAGTTTAGTGTAGCAGGAGTTTGGGACTAAAAAGGGTCAAAGCTGGTAGGGCTTGGGTCCCCGATTATAACGCTACCACTCTTATTACAAGATAATGCATATTATTCGAGAAATTTACAAAATAAGTTTCTAACCTGAAATCCGATAAAAAGGAAAACGGAACGTTGAAACGGGTGATTGACAACCAAAGCTTTCACAATATATTGCCAGTGGCGGAATGTAAAAAAAAAGACGCCATTTGTGTCTGTCATCCCGCGTAAAGCGGCTCCGTCGACTACGCCTTTTAAGCAAATTTTGAGTGTTTTGAAGTTAGGTTATAAAATATCGTTTTTTCGGAAAGAGTTTAAGTTTAAGTTTAAAAGACCTTTTCATGGGAGTGGTGCCAGAGGGGAGGGGTCAACACCCCCTCCCCCCTCAACTACCAAACCACCTCTCCTGCGACACCATTCTAAAGTTATACCGCAAAAGTGAAAAATAAAAAATAAGTACAAAAGAAATTATGCAATTTAGAGACTTTTTTTTTGAGACGAGGTAAGACTACAATTTCGAATTTAAGTACCATCCATTTCGGAAACTGGTGTTAAATAACTAAGAAACAAAACCAGAAACTACGACTACAAAATTGTTTAAATTTTATGTTGAAGCCGGTTGCATTTTTTAATAAAAAGTCTTGACTATACATCCATCTCAATTGAATACTAAAAACATAACGGTCCGGTGATTCAGATCGAAAAAATCCTTGGAACTATCGATATTTCTTAGAATGACATACATGACTAAAAAGCCCTAGGAAACGTTGAGTAACATTGATTCCGTACATGCAGTTGAATTTCTAAATATCTACCGACATGAAAGTCAACTGAAAGCTGCAACAATCAATTAGTTGGAACAGGAAACATTGATTTGAAAGACGTTATTACTTTGTATTTTTAGCAGAATACTGGGGAGCCACGAGGTAACTCTACTTAGTATGTGCTTACGTAATTTTCCAACTTTAACTAGGTACTTAAACCTCGTACCACAGTATAGTTATTAATTTAACAGTATTTTCCTTTATAAGCCAACCACTCGTATGAGCTGACCTCCGCGTCTTTGGTTACTGCTCTGCTTTCTGACCGTTATTGGGCCGTTGGTTTATACCTTCCTCGATAAATGGGCAATCGAACACTAAAAGTTTTTTTCGATTCTGACCAGAAGTTCCTGAGATTAACACGTTCAACCAAACAAAGAATGTCTTCAGCTTCATAACATTATAAGTATCTAATAGATTACTAGAAGACCTGGTGGTGAGTGCAACGAACATCTGTAAAAAAACTTTAAAGAGTGATATAATATGTCTTAAATTACGGCTTCGACATAATAATATAATCCGCAGCCTGCATATTTGGGAACATTTATGCACCGCAATTAAGCAGTCGAAAATTGAGTCCGCTTCTATACATTTGTGTGCGTGAAGTGTCATCAAATAAATAAAAATGTTGATACGGGCGACTGAAATGCATCAACCATTGGCTGACACTTTGGCGTCAATTGTTTAAGTGCTTTGGTTCTGAAAAGATTCAACCCACAGATCAGTTTTGCGTTACTGCCTGCAGTGAATCGAAGTGTCACTCTCAGCGGTATAGACGTGAGGTGTCGATTGCTACGCCACAGACACCTCATTTGTCGATAGAGCTCCAACATAGACGCAATCTGGCAACATTCCGTACATTCTACAGATTCCTTACGTAAATAGACTATTGAGATCATAACCCTACTGTTGGGTGTAACTGTGGGCATAGTTCGTTGTAGGTATTCTTGAAATGCAGCGACGCGTGGTCTCTGCTGCGAATAGACAACGCATTACCTCTAATGTTATATTGCGTTCAAGTATCCGAGTTTGAATCTAATGTTCATTTTTATCTCATCATCTTCTAAGTTTACAGAGGCTTTAGTAAAAGTTCATTTACTATAACCTTACATACAAACATCACCAACATCGATCGACCTGCTAACGACCGCTAGCAAATCGCAAGCGTCTTATTGTGAATGCGCAGTAATCTCAGCCAGTGGATGGCCTGCGACAACCTACTTGCGGCACGATATGAATGTCGCACGCAGATTTATGTTTCCTCATATTTACCGTTGGGATCTAGATTGAAATATTTTGATACTTCATAGTTTAGTAAGATGGCATTAATTTCATTAAAAATTAAACGAGATTGACTCGCGATAACGCTATCGTAGAAAATAATTAAATTTTCAGGACGAATTTTATGTAAAAGCAAGCTAGAGAGCAAGTCATCTTATACGGTGAAGTTGTAAGAAAAAAACATTTGCAATCTAATTATGACAGCTTTTTTTTAAATTTCGTTTGGTTTTCCGTATTTTAATGACGCAGAGCTTAAATTCCAGTGAATGTTTTTAAAACTGATTGTGGTATTCCAAAATTTGTATATCTTAAATGTTATAACTTTTATTCACGTAAAACGTTTATCTATGACAAAAATAAATAAGGATAAATCAACGATATTTATTTAAGCCTTTATTGCTTTCGATAAAGTCATTTAATTGCTTTTTTATCTTATCTGCAGTAAAAGCTAGCCGGCTAGGCTCAGGCTGCGAACTTTTAATAACTTTACCATTGTTACTCATCCATTATTACGAGCATTGTTGTCTACTGCAACTTTGTAACGAGGAACAAGCTTATCGATTTAAAGTTTCCAACATTTCCTTTTGCGCATACATAGTAGAAAATCGTTTTCATTTAAGGGACACGTGCACAACTCATGCGCTGGCACCCGCTGCAGAT
The DNA here is from genome assembly GCA_961205895.1 of Mythimna pallens. Lineage (NCBI taxonomy): Eukaryota > Metazoa > Arthropoda > Insecta > Lepidoptera > Noctuidae > Mythimna > Mythimna pallens. Next base: position 9,253,131 of record OY540824.1, read on the forward strand.
ACATAGGCATTTACGATTACATATTGCAATAGTCTACGACTGGGTTTTAGTCTGCCATTCAGTTGAACTGGGATTGTCATATATGAAATTATACGTATGTCTATCTGACAGCAGAAGAAACAACTGCACGCGGATTGCATTTAGCTAAGTATAGACTGGCCATAAAATTGCAAAATACAATTTCTTTATGTTCTAATGTCAACTAAATTAAAATTGCCTAGAATGACATGACCGTGACAAAATGTCACATTGTAACGACAGAATAATGCGAGGAAGCTATCAATCATAATTTTTGCACTATTATTATGATCCTATGCATTAATTAGGTATCCAATTTGTTTATAATGTGGTATTGTACGTTATATCAAGAGGATGTGGCCGAAATTATTCGTATCCTGAAAAATAAACCACATGAGAACATTTTTCTGCCCTTTGAAAAGAGGTTTGATTTGTCGAATGATAATTATTGTAATCTAATTCGTTGTATTCTTGGAGAAACAGCATAGCAATAAAAAAAAAAAATCAAAAAAAAAAAATTTACAACCTATTCCAAGGAAGTTCCGAGTAATAGTTTGCAAAAATACGGCTTCCAAAGAAAATATTGACAGTGAATGTTGGATGTATCCGTAAACACAACTGTTCTTTGGCCGAATCAATAACACACATTGTTGTGTTAAAGTTTCTGCGGCTGGTAGGAACACGTTAAGTTTTATGGGTCACAAATACATTTCTAGAATGATATATAAAATAGTAGCGAGTCGCCCCAGCTCAGCAAAGGTGTTCAAAATCTTTGAAAATCTTGGTTTTTCTCTAGTATAATATAAATGTAAATACAACTAAACCTTCCTAATTATTTACTATGTCTATTGGTGCCTTTTTTTAGTTTTTGAGTTTATCGTGAACCAACAGACAGACAGACACGCGGTGGGGACTTTGTTTTTTTTATAATATGTAAGGATAAGAGACCCTGCTAGCTGCAGATTTTCGATCGGCCGATATTTTTGCTTTTCTTGCTTAATCAATATGAAGCTGTATGGAAGTGCGCACATCACAACGATTCAATATCGGCCGGCAAAAAAGTTTGATAGGGCTACAAGATTGCCTTCAAACAAGCTTCAAGCTAAACCGTCGGCCAACTATTGGCCGACTGCTAATCAGTACGTCGCTCTTACCACGCCTGCACACTACCGACTGTTTAGTCGGTTAGACTCGGCCGATATTTTTGTTTGTTTCGAACTTTGGCAACGAACGGTCATGTTGTGATGGAGCTGTCCAGTTCTATTCCCTGGCTACTTGTTGATAAGTTGATCGTAAATTTGATAGAAGAAGAAGAAAAAAGGTTCTGCTCGCGGGGGAGCAAATCGTCGTGAGAGGTGTCGGCCGATACTTAAATCTAGTATGCGTACTTACCACAAACCGACTGCAGCCAAATTAGACTAAACTGTCGGTCGACCGAAAGTATGTAGTTTGCGGGGTCTCCTCTTCCTGCCATTACCCATATTACTTTTTTTCTTCCATTCGGTCCTGTCACCTTTCACACTATCACTATCTTCCTTTTTTTTTTCTTTGGCCTAACTCCATCCATCTACAATGAAAATTTATAACAATATACACACCATGTCAAACGAATACCATGGATCCAGTACATGATTCTGGACAAAAAATTCCACCATTGGTGGGTCCAGAATCATGTACTAGATCCATGATATTCGTATGACACGATGTGTGTATTGTTATAATTTTTTTCTTTATTCGTTATATTATAATATTTTTGGTATTCGTTTATGCGCCGATGTCAGTGACGTTTACATGGAAATGAACCTAACTACCATACTAATTATTCAAGATAGAATGGAATCCAGAAAGCAGCAACACACCAAAAGCAAACTGTTTCACCCAGAAGCCATCCCGATATTCACAAACAACGAATTTAGGTTGATGATGGCATCAAAATGAGATAAAGCAATAAAAAAGTATCATTAGTGTTTAAAACAAGTCGTAAAACCAGCCAAAATGTTACTAAAACTTTAACGGCAGTTTAAAAACTTTCATCATGTATCCGCGTGTACTATTAAGAATACAGCCATTGTTCCATTTCAAGAAGGAAATGCTTTGATACTTTCAGTAACATCATGTTTGCTTGGCAACGAAAATATTATGTTACTGAGTTATTATTTCACCACGTCAGGCAAATCAGCACATGGACGGTAAAGTGCCAAATTCCCAATACCTTCTGTTATTTTTCGACAAAATTGCTTTTTACTTATAATTTAAATGTGTATTTCCGCATGTTTTAGTGTAATTTCCGAAACGGATATTTAGTTGCAACTGCATCAAGTTAAATTGTGGAAACACCTCCTAACTAAACCAACGTGTCAATTTATAGTATTACGTCCAAACGTTTAGGAAATTTTTGATTTCAACAGTTAGGGAGTTATTGGCACTTCGCCGTCGACATATAATTATGCTTTATAATTTCCAAATGAGTAGGTAAAGATAAAGAACAAAGGTTGTATTTATTTTTTTCAAAAATATGAATTTAATGCCAAAGATAAATGATTCTCTCTATTTTCCAGAAAGTTCTCGCTGTCGAGAAAAAGCCAGTCTTCATATTTTTTTTACTATATTCCTTCTTACGTGTTTCTATTTTCAACGACAGTATTTTAGATCAAACCACGTCATTTAACTATGTGTTTCTATAACATTTAGCATAAACATTTATAATATATAGACTTTGATTCCGTTCGACATTTCCCCAAAAACTCCTACGCATTTTTATATTGTTACATTGAAATATTAGAGATTACCACTATCAGATTTTGACTAGAAAATATAACGTGTTCTGTTTACTTCTTTCTGATTCGTTGGAAGCAAAACAACTACTTAAATCGCGATTAATTGATGATATTAGAAGATGGAGGCGCTCTTTTTATGCAGCTGTTTTCAGTACGATCCAATCCAATTTTGAAGTTGACAGATTCATTTAAAAGAACATGTCATGCTTCAGCAAATAAACGATTACTTCCTTGTCCCATTGTACCTCTGCTGTTTAGTAGGTCTCAATTGCTCATTGACTGCCAGCTACGAGCCAACTCATTTTCGCTTTGTGAGTGACTGTGAGACTGTTGTTTGGAGCCGTCTGTACCTACGTCTACTTTAAGCGTTATCCTCAGAAACATCAGTTGTGAGAAATGTATATGATACGAACAGATTCCATGATTGATTTTGTATCCGCGACTTACGAATCCGACCTATAATATACGGTGTTCTGTTCTCTTGTCTGACAAACCGTAATGATAATACCCGAAGCCGCTTGGAAGTTACGTTACGTATGTACATCAGCGGAACATGGAAACGGTCTGCATATACTATTCTTAACCCGATTTTCTGGTACATGTGTTGCATCAGAGCTTGCTGTTGACGCATGGGAATACGATACTAACTGAACACGGTGCCGTATGCGTGTATAAAAACATACATAGTTAAGTGTATGGTATAAAGGTCGCTGTAAACGTGTACAAGGAGACTTCACAGACTATAAAGTCACGCTCATATTCCCCGAAGGGTTACGCCGCGGTAAACCACTGACATCTTTACGCGATTAATGTAGTAAATAGTTTACTTGTTTCACTTTTCAGTTCGGTACGGTCTAAGGATCGAAAGGTCTCGTGATTTTTACCCGCAATACGCGACGGTGGCCGGAATTCTACGCCTATCAAAATATCACGATAGAAGTTGAATTGTGGCCAAAGTGGACCATTGTGTGCAGAAGCCATTCATTGTAGATAAATAATGACATATCTTGCACTTCGCCATAAGTACTACGATAAAACATTTCCCTGTTACAAGTTGCAGAGACGCAGGTGAAATATTGTTTGTTTATTATAATTCTAACAGTATCACGCGGAATTGATTTAGCGATCAATTTGTGTTTGGCTAGATAAGGTCGAGCGCCAAGACTAAGGAACACTTACCTATAACCGTCTCACAATTATAGCCATGCATTTGAATTCCCTGTAGCGTGGGTGATGCACAAAGCCTATTAAATGTACCGTGACTTATCCAGATCCTGGAATAAAATGTTGGCTTGAGTCGATCGTGTGATGGTATTAAAACAGAACTGGCAACAGCACTGTGTAGTAATTGTGGTGGCAAGAGTACGTCGGTCCGACGTAGGAGTTATAGAAAAGCAATAATGGCTTATCTACACGCGTGAGCCGGTAAATCCGCTGCAGAGAAGAGAGAACTATATTAATGTACTGTGCAGGAGCACAGATACTTTGTTTTATCAACTTTTAACTCGAGTTTCTACCCCATTGTTTCATATACTCGTGGTTAGTTCTCTTGCATAGTAACAGTATATCTGTTGTAAGGATAAACATTTTCAATGTTCTAAATCTTTCAGTATTTTAACGTTTGGTTTATTTTTTATGATGTTACATTGTATATTAAGTTCTTCTGGCATGTGTTTATCACGTATTTTTCGCGCTTCAATAACTGGGTCGACAGCGCTACTTCCATCTGCGACATCTTGGCACTTGATGGTTGACTGAGTAAATATGCCAGGCTTTTCAGCCTATCAGTTAGGTTCGATATACATCTATCTAAAGTGGATATTGTCCCTTTCAAACACTGAGCCTTTATTTCACAAATTGCATTAAAAAACCAGTTATAACTGTTTTTTTAATTCCAGGTTATGCACAAATAAGGAATCGGTTCTGGATTGAATATTGTTAAAAAAGCTGTTGTTTTTTGATAATGTAGGCTTTTAAATAGGAGGGTGAAACACAGTCTAATGCAAATTGCGCGCGTAACGTGAGAAATATTGTCACTTATATGTATATAAGACTTTGTTTCATCTACATATTTGAAACTAAGAAAACTACTAATGTATCTATTGGCTCTTTCATATCCAACTACTCCAAGGCCGTTTTTATTTTGAGATCACTGAAACCCGTAATATTTTTACTGTTTACTTCAAAAAAATATTACGAACGTTTTCCTTCGTATCTCAAAATTACAGTAATTAGGTCATGAATAGACAGTTTGTTATTTGAATCTATTTTCCTCGTTTCTGTCATGTCATCGTGTAGCGCTGCGGCTGATGTTGACTGGGTTATCAAGCAACCGGGCTAGTAAATTCGTCTTATCCGGATTGGAGTGCTCTTTAACAATTGTTGGCACACTTTCTTTATGCAGCGGACAGTACCACCAATATGTAAATTCAGCGGTCCTCTGATTCTATTGCTATTGTTCTAGTACTCTATCTAGACAACCAGACAAATGTTTGTATCTGACAGTTGTCTCAAACGGTCATCAGGAAAACCGTTACCAGGTGCGTTACCATACTTATCTTATGGTCTAGTAATCGGGCAAAGTCGGACCCTAATTGAGGATCATAATTGTACGAGATGTTTCTGCTATCTATTTTTAGTGCTGCTGCTAATATTTTGAACGGCTTCAACGCCTTCGGTACATTGTATGCGTAGCGCATGTGTTAATGGATGCTTCCGTTTTTTGTTACTCCATATTCTTCATGAACAAAATGTACATGTCTACGAACATCCCGAATGTTACTACACAATGATCATGATTTCTGAATCCGTAGTCAACATTTGATGAAGATTAGAATTAGAAAAGTTTACGTTCTTATCTGCATAATTCATCTTTATCTTTGTAAAGAAATTAGATAATACTTGATGTAATAAAGTGTTTGGCAGCTGTGACTGAGTTCAGTTTCTGTATTATTTTGTTATATTTTTAGTTCTGTTTGAACGTATGCTTCACGTATAGACATTGTTTACGCCATGACAGTTTTGTTCTTATGTTGTTACCGCTTGATGCATGGTATTTTTAAAATGATAAACATTGATTAGAAATTTACAATGGGCGGTAGATAAGGTTAAAGTTTTTAAATGACTAAAGCATTAGGTACCGAAAACCACTTCTAAGCTACATTTATTTCCTTACACTTTTTAATCAACTTCAAAAAAAGGTAAGTCAATATCAATTCGGTTGTATTTTTACCTTGGAACTCCGTCGTTTATAGACCGATTTGCATTTTTTTTTCTCTTAAAGGATATGTTTCCAGATTGGTCCCATTTTTTCAAAATCCATTTCTGATGATCAAATAACTTAAATTACGGGAGCGTAATTAAGTTAAGTAATTGGTGAAGTCGGTATTTTTTTTTGTGTGAATTTTTTTTTGCCATTAAAAAAGGTGTTCAAGTAAGTAAACCTAATCCTGCTTAGGGTAGGCACGTTGAAAGGAATGGTGGAATAAGCCTGAATTCAGTTGCCTATTGAAAAAGTTGTGAGCCCTCATGAATAGGGCGTATTGTGCGTGTTACGGTCTAGTTTCCAATGTTATACAGAATGCCTTTGTAATATAGTGGGGATAACTCCAGAGCATTCTGCTTTAATGAACTGAACTATTGCATGAAAGTTAGATGAGAGGTACGAGCTGTACATCGGTCGCAGATTCAAACTCAGCCAGGCGTATTACTTTTTGTAATATATTTCATCACCACTTCTCTATAACGTGAGGAACCGGCATGTCCTAGACCTAGAAATTCGAACACATGTGACATTCACTACTCCGCATAGGGTCCGCGAGGTGCATTTTGTCGTAATTTCTCTCCTGGTGAAGAGGTCTGAGTCCCAGGAGTGGGAAAATATTATAAGGTTAATTATGCTATACCAGCACTAGCACACGACTTTAACACCCTTAAGGGGTGTATCATATTTTGAGGGTAGTGTTGAAAAACGAATAATCACAGTCTTTATCATCATCATCATCATCATCATTTTGATTACAGTTTGTACCAAGTTTCAAGTTCATTAACCCGAAGAATAAAATTCTCCCATACAGCCCCTAAGTAAATCGTTTTATAAGGGCAGTTTTGAAAACCGAATAATAAAAACCATTTTTATTTACTTGGGTTACTATTTCATGCTAAGCTTATTATTTCTTGGGTCCATGCACTTACACGGACCAAAGAAATAAAATTTTGCATACGAACCAATTTCCTCTTTTCCCCCCCATTAAACTTGAATATTCTAAAACTCCTTCTCAGTGCTCACCTACATCACAAAAAGAGGCTTTGTGTAGATTATGCTAGATATAATATTGGTTCCAATAAATGTTATGCTTGTACCTACCGCGTATCAGCTAGGAAACAGGTAATAGCTCTAACGGGGTATGAGCAACGTACAAATAAGGTACTGACTGCCCTGATTTAAAAAATCGAACGGACTCCCGAATCTTGCAGTGACGAGATTTCAGTCTCAAAATGAGGTTACTATACGTGGAGCATAATTCGCAACTGTGTTATGTGACAGTCTTGATTTATTATTTAGTATCGGTTGCCGGGTTGGCAGTCGTCTCGCACGTCAGCCGTGCGGGCTATCTGCGCACCGGTGGCTAAATATGACGGCTCAACTATTGTGAAGCTACACACGCACGCAGCTATGCACGAGTTCAAAATAAAAAGTTCAAATTTTTCGATTAAACTACGCTATAGTTTTACACGAATGCCCAAAAATAGGATGGTTTCAGGGTATGAAACTCAAATACATACAATACACACATGAGTAGGTATGTATGTGTATGTATGTATGTGAGATTCTTTATTCAACTACTAGCTTCTGCCAGTGACTTTGTCCGCGTGGAACTAGGTTTCTCCATACGAACTTTGGACCCCCGTTTCATCCCTTTAGGGGTTGAGTTTTAGAAAATCCTTTGTATAAAAGTACTAGCTTATGCCAGCGGCTTCAACTGCGTGAAAGTAGATTTCTCCATTGAAACCCCATTTAAACCCATTGAAGATGATTTTTGGAGAATCCTCTCTTAATGCTTGCCTAAGTCATAAAAGGAAACCTTGTACAAAATTTCACGCTCCAAGTCCCAATAGTTTCGGCTGTGCGTTGATATGTCAGTCAGTCAGTTTCTCTTTTTATATTATATAGATAACTTCTAAAGGCTTGATCTGATTTCTATGTATGAGTTATCAATTATATAAAAAAAAAATGAAAATGCAATGTGGTTGGTATGATAAATAAATGTTTTTTTTTTTTATCTTTTAATGCATGTGATTATCGTATAGAATTTTATGCATAGATTCCAAAAAAATATGTGACACTGTTAATCGAAACATAGGTTTTTCTACCAGTCTACCGTGGTGTCTGTCTGGTGGTGGTGCATAAACGGAACATGGCAGGTGCAACTTAATGATAAAAAACTACTTAATCTAAGTAAATTTTCGTCACAGTCGGGAAAATTCTTATTACAGTTTCATTTGATATGAATGAGTTTCAGATAACAATGATGTAGTCATTGGCGATACTGACACGTACATACGACCCAAGTAGTAAAATTTGCAAACTAAAGCTCAAATGAATGTCAAATAACGCATTAGACAGCCATTACAATGCTGTGACCTGCAACAGTTTTATAGGTTACGTGAACACTGTTTGTCAGCCAATGTTTGGATAGCTAAAGTGTTCGCATATTGAACCTTGACTAAATGACAACCTAGTCTGTAAGCTTGGCCTACTACACTTCTAGACATCGGCATTATGGCAATATGGCATAAAAAACACGTGCTGTTTTAGCTATTGAGAATGTATAATGTAAAGGGGTACGTGCGACTTTTGACCTTTCACAATACAGATTGGTTTTACTGTTTTAGAAATTTTTTCTTTTCAAAAGTACCAAGCACGTAACAAAAGGCACATTTTACATTTCAATATTTTTGCGTAGTTGATAAACCTCTTTCGCAATTTAATTTGGCAATGTTTGTGTTTCAGAAAATTGTACACAATAAAAGTAATAAAGCGCGAAGGGAAACATTTTAAATGTGAAAATACCATAAAAGCGGGTACCAAACACGTAACGAAGGGAAAAATTAAAATTTCGAGAAACGAGGGTAGTTGCTGAAGTTTTTATAGGTCTTCGGTGAAATGAACAAGAAAAGTTTTCTTATTTCGACACTGGTTTACTGAAAGTTCATGTAACAGTTGAAAATTTGGCCTACAGTTTGAATAAGAAGCCTTTCTTATTGTTTTCTTTTCAGAATTTCTAAAGAATGAAAACATTTAAAAACAATATTTCGTAAGGAATGAAGGGTTAAACGCTTGTTGTTCTGTTTTTATGATGCTTTGTTTAAAGTCCACAGTTACGTTTTGTATAAAAGTACTACCTACTGCCAGCGGCTTACACTGCGTCATTTCTTTACACCCCGTTTAAAATGATGATAAATGATTTTTGGGAAAACCTCTCTTTGAGGTCGCCTATATCACAAAAGGAAACTGCAAAATTTCACGCTCCTACTTCCAGTACTTTCGGCTGTGCGTTGATATGTCAGTCAGTCAGATTCTCTTTGCTTTTTTAGATATGCAGTAGTTGTATTTCATGGATCAAATATTTACCAAAAACTATGGGGTTGTTTGTGGTTGGGTTCTGAAACTAAAGCTCTACTTGAAAACTGAAGCTCTATTATGACTATGGATATTATTAAGTTTTGGTAAATAAACTGATAACATAGGTTATGTCGTCAGTTATGGAGGGCGGGGACGGGGCCCATACAAAATCAGGTATCCTCCTTTCAGTTCCTCTTCAAATCAGATCTTCAGAGAGTCTTGATAAATTCGCTGAGCATGAAACCTAATGTCCTAATCTTAAATTCTGTACACTAGTATTTCATACGTAAAATAAAAGGAATAATGATAATTTTTTGGCAACCGAACATACCAAAGTTGTCCTTTTAAATATGTATTGCTGCCAACGACCAATGTAGAGCGCCAAGCATCACAATATTAAATGGATTACATCTTCACTATACCATAAGGAATGTAATGACGACGACGTCATCACCTCACAGTTTGATGACTTATTTCAGAAACTATGTCAACTTTATTTTTAGCCGAGTGAAAAATTCGACTCGTTTGAGTATTATTTATAGCTATTGTAAGATAATTTTGACTTTGTCAGTTACTAAATTTAATTGCCCATCTTTCTTTGAATTAAAATATCTAACCATCAGATATGCGATATTATGTTGCTGATGAAAGATTCCATCCTGTATATTTAATGAAGGAATTTACTTCTTACCTGCTGTTGGTTCTGCTTTTATGAAACTAGCTTTTGCTCGCGGCTTTGTCTGGGTGAATATCGGTTATTGTAGACCCGAAGTCGGAACCAGATGAAAAGTAACCTATGTTTTTTTTAAATGGGATTTAGTTTACTCCATTCCAAATTTCATTTAAAATCGGTTCGGTAATTTAAGCGTGAAAGCGTAACAGACAGACTAGAGATACTTTATAATATACGGATAAATTGTTATGGACACGTTCTATACAAAAGGGTCATAGCAATCTATAATAAGTCTATACTACGTAGTTTTTTCATTGAATGGTAGGTAAGTATATGTATAGAATAAATGATCTAGTAGTTCACATAAATAGAACTTAAAAATCCAACTCAATGGTTCCTGAACTATTACAACACCCACCAGAACTAATGCGATGGTCTATTCGGAGACGGTTCCGTCGCCTCATGATGCTAACTCGAGCCAACATCAATCTCTTTAAAATTTCAATTCTAACAGCTCTAGTTTATTTCAACGCTAACATCGTAGTTTATATTTAGCTCAAGAAATATATTCACAACTAACAAATTGACAGGTTACTGTGCACAGTTTTGCCTGTGTCAAGATCAAACGATTCGGATATATGCAACCTTGTTATAAAAATAAGAGTCACGCAAAACGTTTTCGGGGGACAACTGAAACCGTCGTGGAAATTGTAACACATTTTTTTTGTTAATATTTTTGGCTTGGATACTAAGTCCTTTAAGTCATGTCTTTGTAGATAATAATAGTTAATTTGTTTACCATTACAAGATGGATGTGTACACATTCTAATGTTTTTGTAGTATTTAGCAGCATATGTATCAAGTCAACCTTCTCGACAAACTTTGTTGAAGTAGTCAACACTACAATAAAATTCTAAGCTCCATTTTACCGAGATTGCGCTTGTTTGATTGTGATGATTCTCATGATTTCTCATATTTTCCAATTGCGCAGACACTTAGATACAAAACTACACCAATTTGACATCAAATGTCCAAAGAGAATCAATTTGCAAAAAATTAAAGCAGCCACTGAACTTAACTCGAAAAAATCCCGCCAAAAAAAATGTTACACATTATATTGTGTCGTACCATAGAGTAAGCGGAAATGGCAATATTAGCTACGGCTTCGATGACCCTTGGAGTAGATGTGTCATTGAGTGGCAATAGCGGGTCATCAAAAGTAAGCGCGAAGAAGAAATAGGAACCCCTCAGGGCTGTTAGATCAGTGGTTCTCAAACTTTTTTTGACCTGGGAGTCTGGGACCACTTTAGTTTCTTTCACAAATACGGGTTTAATGACTTGTCGTTACATGTATTCCGACGCCAGAAAATCTGACCATCAGTCTATCCAAGGAGTATTGTTCTTAGCAGGAATCAAAAACCAAAATGAAACTTTCTTTAATCTTCTTAGATTAACAAAGTTTTCATTTCGTATATAATATATATTGTACCTGTTCTCTGAAGTAAAAATATATAAAAAATATTGTCATAGAACTCATAACTTTTGTTAGAAACTTAAGTCGGTTCGCATCAATACAACTTTTTGTCTCCACCCTAACATTGTTAACACCTCTACAGTCTCAAAGGACTGGAACAATTTGCCTGCTGCGATCTTCTTGTTCGATTATAATTAAGGTTAATGCAAGTTTAAAGTTAATAGGCTCTTAATAAACTAGTGCGCTTCACCATCAACGATTGCATCACTGTTTACCATCAGGTAGGATAGCAGTCAAGCACTAGTTAACATTATTTAAAAAAAAAAACTCTTCTGTTAAATAGTTTGAGACTCAGTCGACCGTATTTTAGTTCTTGCGGAGCACAATTTGGGAACCACTGTTAGGGCAACGGTCTTCGTGACGTGGATACTATAGTAGCGCCTGCTACAGTAGCCAGAGTAGCTGCAGATGTAGTTAGAGATACTTATGTTCAGCAACAGACTTCCTAAAGCCGACGATGAGGCTAAAAAAAAACAAAAGAAAAAAACTAATACCCAGTTCAATTAGACTGCTAAAATGGCCTAGGTCGAGACGAGGAAGGTCACCGATGGAAATGCGGTCTACCCAGATTAGATGGCATGACAATTGGCTATATATTGGCCATTTTGTAAAGGTCTCTATATCTAACTAGAGCAAATGTCTTTTTTATTTGACTTGAGCGTTTTATATACTTAGTACTGAGGTTAGTAGTCAATCTATTGAAGTAACTTTGAAACATTTGATTGTATCTGTTACCAGTAGTCTCTGATTAAGTAGATTTATGTAGTGCGTTCTTTTAGCTCTTATTATATATATTATTAAACATAAGCATATTCGGCCTTGTGATGTTCCCACTGCTGGGACTTGGGCGTTCTCTCTAGGAGAGAGAATGGGCCGTAATCCATCACGGGGGCCAGTGGACAGTGTGAATTGGTGTATGTCACATGTCCTCGATTTAGCTCTATTGGTTTAGGATTTAGGATTCATTTAGCAAGAAAAGTTGTCCGATATCACAACATTCAAAGATTGAATCGAAAATAAATCTTTTTTCATGTTTTTAAAAATGTGTCTACGAACTTGGCATGCGTATTTTATTTAGATGTGATTTCTACATACGTCACAAACATAATTATATTTGGTACAGATACACGTTATGTTAGAGCCGCGTCCGAAACGCGAACGCTTGTCTAGTTTTAAAACCTAATCGCAGACTGAATTTATTCTTCTTCTCCTTTTCGTATCGATGGTAAACTCTTTAAACGGTTTGAGCCCAGCAGGTGGCTACTTTAACTGATGCATCGGTGGATATTCTTTAACATGGTGATCTCATATCTCTTGAAGACTTCTTTGTGACCTCTGCGTAGTCCGTAACTCTGACAGAAACCTTTCAAAGTTCTTTAAAAATAATTGCAAATAAATATTTATGCAAAAAAAAAAAAAAACGAACGTGTGCTAGCAAATGTTTAATGTCAGTTTTGTAATGGCTTGTCTGATTGTCACGCAAAGTTAAAAGTAAAAGAGAAACTGAGCAATATTGTCGTACTGTAGTACATCATGTAACGTACATTTTATTAAACAAATGAAAATACTGTCCTACTTCATGTACTAATTGTCTTGAGGAAATTATTGTTTAATATACCGAAATAAGTAAAAACTTTCTCCAGAATGACGATTTATGGTAATATTTATTAGCCACGCAAGTCTGGTGTCTTGCGTGCCTGTCTTCTAGTCAGGAGTAGAGTTTCCAAGTCTAATCGGATTAAAATCGGGGCAGATGGCAAAACAAATCGGGATTTCGGGTTTTAAATTGGGAGGCTTTTTTGAGATGGGAAATCATCCAATGACTGCTTTCGCTCTAGGATGGAACGAGAGGGCGTGTTAGAATTTACTGACTAACCCAGTCTTCAGGTACCCTTTGCATTTCAGGCCCACGGTCAGTCTTTCAAACGTTCCCGCAGCCCTAGCAGACATTAGCCCTACTAGGCCCCTTCAGTTTTGCAGGTATCTTTTTGACGTGCGTGTGCAACACGACGCACCATCGATTTGGGCCTGGTCCTTACTGGACGGGTGAACGACGACCTACGCATTGCTAGTCGTCCACGCCTGGCTGGAAATCGCTCTGCGACTTCCGACTCCCGGAACATCTCCGTTCCTTCACAGTGGTGGTTAACTCCTTCACGCACATTACTGTTTTGCAGAAGGAGGAGGCGACTGTATACCATTCCCTCTCTGTCCGGACCATGGCCTGAACCAGGGCCCTGCGCGATAGGTCGCCGCTCCATCGTGTTATGACACAAAACATAGAAAAAGAACTAAAAAAAATATGCTGGAATAATTTCCGCTGTTTTAAAGTTTTAATAAGAAAAAAAAGCGACTGATGTAATGCAGGTTAATTTATAGTAATAATAGATTTTAATAATAGGTATGGCTTTTAATAAATTGTTTTGATTTATCGGGACATTTAGCGTCCCGATCAGGCGCGAATCGGTACGCGTCCCCAGACCTCTGAAAATCAGGACGTCCCGCGCAAATCGGGACGCCTGGTAACACTAGTCAGGAGCCTTACCATGGCGTTTTGAAATGTCAAGCGTGCGAGCGAAAAAGAGAGATGGAGCTAACACCATATAGCTTCATCCTTTTAACAGTTCAGTTTAGGTCGTCAAATGGACCGCTTTAAGAGCTCGTGGTGGGCCTCTGGTCAGATGTCCTTGAAAAGAAGTGATAAGACTTGTGTGTCTGAAAGATCATATTTTTGCACTTATCCTAATTTGTTTGGCGGCAGCGGGGCATATTTATCCATCCTATTTCTAAACTTAGCGGTTCACAAAATCAATCCATTGTTTCTTTAGTCTTCTCCCATTGTTTTAGCTTGTTCACACTCAAAACGGTTCTCATAACACGTTGCTCTTAGTTCTGCATCAAATATTGATTCGGTTTCAACTGTCAACTGGGTAACGTATAGGATAGTTTATATGTGTGAATTCGTTATAAATTTCTATGTTATTGTAGGTTTAATAACTGACCCGGCAAACGTCATTCTGCCATATAAATTAATTATTATCAAAGAAAATTTGGGGTGGGGGTAGGAGGGTAAAAATAGCCTACCACTTTTTCTCTAGGTCTGAGAATCCAAATATACACTACAGTACACAAAAAAATTCATGAAAATCGGTCTAGCCGTTTCGGAAGACTTCGATAACAAACATTATGACGCAAGATTTTTATATACATATTAGATAATCGAGCAGGTTTTAGATACGTTTATCTTTAACTCTCATGACTTATCACGTATGGGTTCTGCTTCTCCCTCATCGTTTTGCCACCTTTAAAAAATGGATCGTCTACAGATAGAAAGATTATCGAAACAATAGAAAATAATCAAGATTGATAACGGCACAATCTGCAGTTTTTATCGATTTTATAGCGGTTGGAATCGGTTGCTATCCGTTCATAGCCCTACACGCATTCATCTCTGTTTACATCATCGGTCCGAGCCGCACTGATCATTTTATCGATTGCTATATATTTTTATATTTATGTTCCGTGTGCGTACCGCATCTGGACGGGCGTGTGTGCCTGCCCTATTTATAAAGTGCGGTTAGTTACCTCAGAGCAGATATAAACTACAGACGTGCCAATGACGAAAAATATGACTATGCGAAGTATCGATACCTGCTGAGGTTCGAGCGATTACGTGTGTGCCAATGATCTTGGTATCGTCGATCTGTGACCAAGTGTTATGAATGAACTTCCTCTGTAATTTCCACTTATCTTTTTACACTATCATCTGTAGACTAGGAACAGCTTCGCAGATAATTTAGGATGTTGTAATGTTGAATATATGAGTTTTTATGACCTCTCTTTGGCACGGTGCTCTAGTTTGAAAAGACCACTCGCAAAGACCATCGCTAGGTTCTATTTAATAGCCTATCTGTTGTATTAATATTCATCAATCTCTCACACCGTACGTATGGAGTAGCCAGTGCAGTGTAGTGTGTCGATTACCTATTGCGTCACTTTTATAATTATTGTCTGCGATGCCGTTTGCTGTTCACACAGCTTTAATATGATTTTATCAAGGTGGAAATGGGCGAGTCTGCCACCAGTCTACGTCCACAGATTTGGCACGTTTACTTGCCTCGCCGATTTTTTCATTCACTTAAAACATTTAACATTCGTCCGACGAAATTTCGCTAATCGATCACATGCCGACATTAAATTAACTATTTGAGCTTTAAAATAAATTAATGCGGACTCTTCCTACGTCACTAGGTATTTGATTGCGAGATCGACCCATTTCACATAACAATAACATCCTTACCTATTTAAAGTCAGTAGATCGCGTTCCACAGATCTAAAACAAATCCGATCTTGTAGATCATTTCAAATTACAATCGAAAAGCATTATGTCGGCGACTACTTTATTTATTATAATTGTAAACACTCTGATATCTGTTATTGCCATCAGGACCAATGAGTTATTATTTTGGCAGCGTCTGATCGCGGATGCGTTTTGTCTTCTCTATACGTCTAACATAACACTCGGTATTTATAGTGTGCGATAGTCATCTCGTTAGATAGTCCAGGAAATTGGGTCGATGACTCGTTGCCACCGATTCTGCATGCACCATCTAGTGCTGTTGTTTATCAATTATGTTACTTCATTAGTAAGCTTTTTGTTGATATACCGGTGTTAGCATTTTGTGAAATCGTAAACGCTCCGTCTGATTAAAACGCCGCCGCACCAATTATTGTCCTAGTTTCTAGATATAGGTATGGTAACAACAGTCTAGATACGATGTTTTGCGCTGTCATTGACCGACCCAAATTTTCAGGGGGTATGACGTTCGTAACTGAATGACATAGCGCCGCGTTATTTTAGAATTGGGCGAGAAAATTTGATTTCGAGGTCGCGTCAGAGACTGATTCGTTGATATTGGAGTTATATTACGTCATAGGTTGCGCACGCGACGTATTTTTTTTTCGTTATCTTTGCCAGTGTTGGAATTCGAGTTTTTGGCAAAGTTTTAGTCTCCTGACTGTAATTGAAGCCGGTACCGCCTGTGTACTGTCATCCATCCGATACCTAATGATGTTGGTTTATTACTCTTATCTTGAAAGAGGAATTTAATCTTGACTGTATTTTTTACGTAAAATCGAAACTATGGTCTATTACAATTAGGTGACTGTCGAATTTTTTTTACGACATTAATTAATTATTTTAATTCATGTTTAATGGGTCCTGTCATGTGATGAAACACTATTATGTGTATACAGATAGACAGACGACTGAAGACAGGGACATATTGTGATGATGTCAGCCATATTAAATAGGAGATATCATTAATTTATCTTAGATAAATCTATTGATTTATGTAGCGAATGTGATTTAATATGCCTAATAAAATATTCAGAGAAATAAAATGACAACAAACTATTACTTATCATAATTACTTTGCATATTTATGCAGCTAAATATGCGAAGCTTTTGCCTCATAAAAAATATAATCATTAGAATACGAACTTTTACCTTTCCTTATAACATTCAAAAGTTCTGATTAAGAACTTTGTAGTGGATATGGCACTTACAGCAATTTCCCAAAACTCCGTCAGTTTGAACTAAGCTACCAACAACATTGTCCTAAATTGGTGGTAATAAGCGCATAATTGGCTTATAAGAAATATTTTTACGGCATTTTGCCTTTTAGGTCTCTGTTAAATGCACACGAAGACTTTATCTTTATGATATTCAATATAATTAATTGTAGTATTTCTGGTTTTAGATTTAAAGAACAAAATTAGCATTTTAATCATGTACCGTTTGATGGAGATCCGTTTAAAAAAAAACTACATTTTATTTTAACAAATAATGTTGTGTTAGAGTTTGTAGCAAAATAACCAATAGGAAACCTGCTTTCTCGTGATAGAAGTCTATGACCTCAAATAGCTATCAGTGGTTTTTTTATACTATGGAGTAACACCTGTAGCTTACACAATGATAAATTATATTACACCCACTTGATACAATATGTTATTTTTTTATATATTACTAATGCTTTGTTTATTGTCCCTTGCATATTGTAACTAAGACTACAAACTTGTAAAGGTGGTCTATTAATAAAATGTGGCCCAAGCATCTAGCAATCGTTGACGCGGCGAAGACGCTGCGCATGTATCGCGTTTGCACAGCGTTTACGTTCGACGTATACCTCATCTACGTTAGTTCGAAAAATCTGTGATTGTGTCATAATGAAATCTCGTGATACTTTGTTTAATGTTCTATTTATAAACATGGATATGGTCTATCTATAAACTGATGGTCTGAGGGCGATATTGTCAAGTTAAATACATCTTTGTTACAGCTCCCAGCCTAGCACTGAAATAAATTTATTCTGTTGTTGGTATTCATACCTCTTTATAGTATTTCCATTTCAAAGCCTAGTGTCCTACATAAATATTTCCTTATTATTCATATCATGTCAGTCTTTCCATTGTAGGGCCAATACAAAAGTGCTCATTAAAACAATTACATAATGAAAAGCTAATTGCACTGTACGGTATGCGTCCACAACTCGAATATCGGTCACATCCGGAGTGCTCACATAATGATATACCCACATCGATATCCATTATCAATTGTGGCTCACCACTGTACCGCGAAAGCACTTACATCCTTATATCAACTTTATCAATGTTTACTTTAAAATCCAACACCTCGCCTCACACCTCTGAAAGCTTCTGTGTTGCATTTGAGCTTAATGTCAATTATTTTTATGCCCATGTTATTCTGCACAGCTAATGTTTAAGAACAACGTTTTAACCTTTGCTACAGCGAAAGTGATCTTTGATAATATAGAAAATATTCTTGTTTTTATTTTACAAATTAACAAATGGCTACATCAATATTAAGCCCAGTACTATTTGCTACGCGAACTACTTTTTTTTATCAGATCAGTATTGGTCGTCCAGAGAAGAAAGACGTGGTTTGTTTCCGCTGCTTGTTATCAACTTTAATTGTAAGGGTCAATTGGTGGAAATTGCTTGTTGTCCTCCTCATTGGTGGTCAAGTAACATTATTTATTCACAATAAAAAATTTATTGCCAATATTGTAGTAGGAAGGTATACTTCTTTGCCATTCAGATCGCGACATAGTGGAGCCGGTCATTTCAAGTCGACAAAATCGGGAACAGGGGTTTTATATTATCGACTGTGCTATTGTTTGCGTAATTTCCGATGTATAAATTGGACTTATTTTTTTTTATTACACAGAAATAAAATGCTTGCTATCTGGGTATCTGGCTGTAATTATGCCAGGCTCCATTATGCTAATAACTTCCAATGGCTTGCCAAGAGCCGTCATGTTTTATGAGGTATAAATGTCAAAAAGTAAACGATTGTTCTGTGTATAAAGAATTTTCGGGCTGTGCGAGATAGAATTATCACTGTCCTACATATCAAAATTATTTTTGATAAGTTCTCTTGTTTAATAGGGTCTGTATTGCTAAATTAACAAATTGCAAAATATGTGACTAATATAGCAGCTAGCGACATTTCATCAATACCTTCACAAGTAGATAACCTTTGTATTTTTTATAGCTTACCTCAATGCTATAATATCTTTACAAAAGCCAGTCCATCGTCGCTAGCAATGAGCTCGTCGGTCCGGCACTGCATGCGCCAGTAACCGCGGCACTGACCCTGCACTGGTTCCGAACTGATGCACAGACAGCTTCACTTACTGCTAACATAACGTGTTATTGTCCGGAGTCATGCTATTAACTTCCACGCAGTTGTAGGCAAAGAAAAACATAACTTATTTCAGCTTGATACTGTAGTCGTTCCGCTTGTGAAAGCTGTAAGGAAATTGTTAGCGTAAACATTAGAGAGACAAGACATTGATCAATTTAAGAAATAAACTATCAGCACGGGCGTGGCTTTGAGCCCTAGGCTCCCACTTTCAAAATGATGTAGACATAAAATGGTGCTGGTCTATGACACTCAGATTTGTATGCAAATGCAGTTCGGCGAATTCTGCGACTATTTTTACGATGCTCACTGGCGGAAAAATTACTTATTCCATGTTATGCTTTGATGCGAATTTCCATCTATATACATAAGTGAAATGGTTTCAGGCGTTACTAATAGACTTTCTACAATAATTATTTATACTGCCTATAAACTAACTTTAAGGACTGAATTATTGAAATGTAAACTATTGATTTGCAAGGGAAAGACCAGGACGGAAATACATTGGTACTGGAATCGTACATTGACATACGGCCTGTCATTAAAAGACATTGTAATTTTACTAGGTTAAATTGGGTTCACCATAGAAGCACCCTAATGCCTCTATTAGTTTATCACTCTTTATACGAAAAGTGGCCGCATCGTGATTTTATTTATACGCATGTGTTTGGTGAATTCTCTTGACTTATTATGATCAAAAACAGGACCACACAGGGTGGTCAATACATAATAAATCTTACTCTAAGTAGTTAATTCAGTATTCGTGAAATCTATGAACTCGTTCTATATTGGATATGATTTCAATTACCACAAATGTATGCATTCATGCAACTGTTACCTGTTTAAAATTCATGCAAATGCATTGAAATGGCTCCAACTGTATTATGCTCTGCGTATCATTGTTTATTCATTAAGTAAATGACTTTCCACCCAATAATAGTGATTTTAGTTAAACTGTACGACCTGCAAGGCAGGTTTCTTTTTCAATTTTAAATTTTGTCATGTCTGTGCGTTTTTCAAATATATTATTCTAAATTTTGCTTTGCATTGTACATAATTGAATATGATTTACTATATTTGTGCTCTCCTTGATAAATGTATTTAAATAAAAATATAAAGGGTGCTTACTGTCCCATAAAAGTAGTAAAAAGCGACTAGACGAAACAAGTCCTGGAGCTAGACGACGCGATGGCCTTGAATTAAGAACTGTGCAGCCATCTTTGAACTACCTCTGACACGACATACAGAACATACACAGTTTGAACCTTTTGTGTGAAATACTCATTATATTATGAGAGTCAATAAGTCATCTAGACGAGCTTTAGCTTTCATTTACATCAGTCTCTTGCTGTGCGATACCTGATCTCTTTGGTTTTAGTTTAATTTTTAGCGTTTGGTAAAATATATATTCCTTATAACCAATATTCCTAACGTATTTTGATTTGACACAAATTTTTTAAAAAGTCACAATGTCAATAAATGCTATTTCAGTCACATATATCTTGTACTTCTACATCTTTATTTAAGTATGAAAATAGGAAAGATTTTTTTACGATAATTTGACTTATTTTGAACTTGTTTTTTCTCGCGGCTTTGGTCGCAAGAATATCAGTTATAGCGGACACAAAGTCGAAGCCAGATAAAAAGTAACCTTGCAGTTTAACGCTTACTCCGTACCAAATTTTATCAAAGTCTGTTCAGTACATTATCCGTTAAAGCGTAACAGACTGACAGAGAGTTACTTTCACATAATATTAGTATGGATAGATTCCTCATAGTAATAATAACGTTGATTCATAAAACCTAAACTATTAACACAAATCCCCAACGTGTTTTTTTCAGGCATGCATAGACGACAACTTGGACATGGTGGAGTTCCTCGTGACGCATGGCGCTGACGTCAACCGCGGAGACAACGAGGGGTGGACTCCGCTGCACGCCACTGCTTCGTGTGGTTTTCTTAGCATAGCAAGGTAACTATAAGATCATTTTTAAATGAGACGGGATCTTCTTCTTTTTGTATCGAGGCGGTGCATTTTCATACTTATATTGCATTCGTTTTCGTTCGGCATTGGTGGCTTTTTTCAGAATATTGTGGGTGCAGGTGGAAAAACATTTGGGACACTTAAGATAGGGTATAGTTTGATCAGAGGCACCGCACTCGCTGTGTGTAGGGTGGATCGATAATTTTCCAATCCGAGTTACGTTGGGAGTCGATTTAGACTTTTCCTTATAGGCCATTGCAGTTCAAGATCGAACGGTTCTCTGGGCTTCATGTATATACATATCGTGATATTACACGAAATATTCGGGACAAGCTGGACTTCTCCTGACTTATCTAGCAGAAAACAAAATTGAGTAGATTAGATTAAATAAGCTTTTATTTTTTTAGTCAACCCGTGTAAGTAAGTAAGCCTTTATTGGTCTGGGTGGACGCGTAAAGAGAACGTCCGTTCCGGTACTCTCCCGAATCATTTTCCTAACCGATTAATAATTACTTATTTGTACCGTAATAATAATATGATGAATAACCCAACATTGACGCAGCGTGCGACACACGATAGGCGACTGTAAACAAACGTTGAGTCACACTGACCCAATAGGTGCCGGGTTTTCTGTGAACGGAGCTGCATTGTGTTTAGCTAAGAATGATAACATTTAAAAGTTTATTGTTTTGTAGTTTTATTACCTATTATGGGTTATATGTTCCTTATTAGGTATTCAAATTGTTAAGCTGTCATGGGGTCAAAATGAGGAAGTGTCCTGCTAGTGTTGGTAGAACCGTTGACGTTCTAAAAATTACGACAGACTTCCAGGTGGTCGACTAACCACCAGAAAAATGAAACTAATGTGTCATAAGATCGCCCATATGTAGAACTGATATAGGATAGACGTATCTGGTGGGTTTTGAAGCAAATGTAGGAGCGCCGATCATTGCGGGGAGGCTAAGTACCAGCTGAATGAGAACGACTGAGAACCGAGTTGACTCCACCGAGTTAGTTGAGTTATTAAGACCGAAGTTGGAAATGGAATTTCGCTCGCGTGTTCACATATAGCAGTGATGGTCCGGAATATTTAAATTAATAAAATGCGCATCTATTGTCAATTAACCCTTGCAAATTGTGATCAATTGGGAGAATCGATCGGTGATATATAACGTGCATTAAGATACATAAGTGCAATAAAGAATCATCACTACTTCCAATATTCTGCACGTAGAAGAACGTGCAGCATATTAAAAGTAATGATGATGAGGTAAGTGTATATTATTTTAAACAATCTTCTGCCAGCGGCTTCGCCCACGTGAAAGAAGTGTCATAAAAGGAAGCTTTGTGCAAAATTTCACGCTCCTAGTCTTAGTAGTTTAGGCTGTGCGTTGATATGTTAGTCAGTCAGTTTCTCCTTTTATATATATATGTATGTATAGATTACTATCTACTTCTACTCGAAAGAGCTTAATACCTACTAAAAAAAAATGAGTATAAATTTTAATTTATTATGCACTACCTATTTATTGCACTCAGTAAATAGCTGCTATTTCCTACCATTATTGATCACTGTATCAGGCTGGTCCAAGATTTTAATATGAACTAATAAATTACGCACATTTCAGCCTTAAGTAAGAATATTCTCGATCGTAAGGGACACCGACCAAACTTCTGAACGTCATTTTGAGAATATTCCACCATCTTCCAAGAAATTGATTAGGTTTTCCTGTTAGTGTTCCTAATAAGCTATCCTTTGTTATTGTGTTTATATTGACAAACAACAATTGCGATTTCACTGAGATTCTCGTGTATGGTTCGTATTTCAAAGAGTTAGCTAAAACCGTGAAATTTCTATGATTTTAGTTTAATAAATAGCGTCGCTTCCGATTCAATAAAGCACTTTCTTTGTCCTTTGGCGCATTATCGACCGCTAAGGCTTGTGCTCTATTTTCCATCCGCTACCGAATCATCATCAGTGTCAGTGTGTGTGTGTGTGTGTGTGTGTGTGTGTGTGTGTGTGTGTGTGTGTGTGTGTGTGTGTGTGTGTGTGTGTGTGTGTGTGTGAGTGTGTGTGTGTGTGTGAGTGAGTGAGTGAGTGAGTGAGTGAGTGAGTGATCAGTGCTTGTTGTCAGTGATGACATATGGCTCCGAAACGTAGTCGCTTACAATGGGCCTCATAAGAAGTCTTAAACTCACCCAAAGGGCAATGGAAAGGCTATGCTCGGAGTTTCCTTGCGTGATCACATCAGAAATAAAGATATCCGCAAGGTTACCGACATAGCTAGCAATTGGTAGTGCACATTGCACGCAGAACAGATGGTCGATGAGGACATAAGGTTCTGGAGTGACGACCACGTAGCGGACGATGCAGCGTCATCGCGGGATTCCGATGGATGTGAGACGCACAGGACCGGTCGTTGTGGCGACGCTTTGGGGAGGCCTATGTCCAACAGTGGATGTCTTTCGGCTGAAATGATGATGAATGATGATGATGACCGAATCATTATTATACATTTTATTTTAAACAGGAAAAACGTGGTTGATTGACGTCAATTTGACATGCGTAACGGGAAAACTCAAAGTATCGTAAATTATTATATAATTTAATTTATAACCATAATATGTAAAACTAGCTTCTGCCAGCGGTTTCGCCTGCGTAAAAATAGTTTTTCTATACAAATTTTGGACCCCTGTTTCATACCCTTTTTTAAAGGGCGGAGCGGGGGGGCGTGTCATACTTTTACTGACTAAAACCCACTCCTATGTTCTTTCGTTGCTTTGCGCTCCAGGACCCACCCTGGGTTTTCCTTTCAGAAGCTTCATCCCCTTAGGGGGTGAATTTTGAAACTACTGGGACTAGGACCGTGAAATTTTGTACAAGGTTTCCTTTTATGACGTAGGTGAAGAACTAAGAAAAGATTTTCCAAAATTCAAAATTCACCCCTTAAGGTGATGAAACGGGGTTCCAAAGTTGGAATGGCCTTGTGCAAAATTCACGCGGGCGAAGCCGCTTACAGAAGCTAGTATATAGATATAATTACTATGAACTGGTTTTAGGTGGTTATTCTGGTAATTTTAGGTCCTCAAAATCTGAAGCTGAATAAAATAAGTTGGTGTTACTTCAAATAAATGCATAAAAGAATTTGACGAGAAAAAATAATACTACAACTACACTTAAATATAGTGCTACCTACGACTTTATCTGCGTAGTATTTATTTATGTACCTGTAGGCCACTGACGACGTCTTGAATAAGTTTTCATAATGTGTTTGAATGATAGATTCTTGGCTCTTAATACTGGGTTTATTACTGTATTAGTTATACTGGCTTGGGCAGGCATTACCAGATTTTATTTTAGAGGCATTAAATGTCAGATTCTGCTGGATATGTATGTTAAGCGCACAACATCTGGTTCCCGCCTTTATCCTTTCCTTATCTAGTTTATCTATAGCAACTTTTTTAAGGTTTGGTAATCTTGCTTTAAGGTAGACTTCGCCAATCGTCTTGACTCAAGGACTTATCTGCTTCAACGGCTATCGATGCTCCCACGAATATAGATTTATTATTATTATTATAGCCAGCACGTATTGTATCACTGCTAGGCAAAGGCCTCCCTCCATTCTTTCCAACGATCAGGGTTCTCCGCTTTCTTTTTCCAATTCTTAAGGAAGATATCCAGGTAGTCCCGCCATCTCCTTCGTGATCTGCCGCATTCCCGGGTCACTGTATCCGGGCACCAATCCTGTGTTACGGGCCCAAAGCTCGTTAGACATGCGGCAGACATGTCCTGTCCAATCCCATTTAAGTTGGTTAGCTTTTTGAGCCACATCAACAATTAGCGATTTGGAGCACAGTTTAATGTTTCGAACGTGGTCTGTTTATTTAACACATAGTATGCTACGCTCCATAGCCCACTGGCTAACCTTGAGTTTGGACTTTTGGATGTTAGCCAAAGACCAAGTCCGTGCACCATAGGTGAGAATGGGGAGAATACACTTGTCCATCAGCTTACGCTTCAGTGACATGGGCAAATGGCCCTTAAATATTTCCTTCATGTACCAGTAGTCGTAGAATACATGGTCTCAGTACAAAATAATTCTGCAAAATACGTCAGCAATTGCAGTTTCTTGTACAAAAAAAAAATTTGATTGTGAAGGAGGACTTCAAAGAAACTTCTAGCATATGTCACTCTTAAGGTTTTATAATTACAACGTGTATATTTCTGCTTCAGATACCTCTTAGAGAATGGCGCAGACGTTGCCGCCGTCAACTATGATGGGGAACTGCCCGTGGACATAGCCGAAAGCGATGCTATGGCTGACATGCTGCAGAAGATCATTGATGAGAAAGGTTAGTAGTGTCTTTAATTTACCTTTAACAGTACTCCAAACATCAACGCACCAGCAAACTTATTGCAATAAAAATGTCACCGGGTTATTGAAAAAAACGTAAGTTTTAAATAAATAGTGTGAGTTTTAAACTTTTTCTTCTCGATAAGATACAGCCTCATACAATGAATTTGGATTTCAAACCCATTTTTTTTTGTATTTAAAACGATTTGTTTGCAAACACCTTAAAAGTAAAGCTAGAACTACATTAGACCGACGCAGACGTGTAATACGCCTGATTTGGATCAAGTGTAGCTCTACAAGTTTAGTTTCTATATAAAATGTATGGAGACCGACGTGCCCAGATCGGCGTGTTTGGCACTCGTGTGCGCAGTGTAGTTCTAGCTTTAAGGTTTGCGAAACGTTGACAGCAATATGGGTTTCTCTGATTTGAGTTATCAAAAATATTTGTGACCTGACTGAAAGAAATAAGTCCGTTTCGGTCATCCTATCTCAGCTTCGAGATAGAAATTGGTAGAAAATTTCTAATCGGTTAAAATGAAGGTTGTATTGCCTGATAAACAAAACAAACTATGTGGTTACTGGCCAAGTAAACTTATGATTTTTTTTACTCGAATAGATCTGGCTGCTACATTTTCTGAACATGGTGAAATATAAAAAGGAGTACCTACTATTAGCAACTTTTATTAACAATGTTTTTTTTATTTCCTAGGTGTGGACTGCGAGAAGTATCGCAACGCTGAAGTGGACGCTTTACTGAGTGCCTGCCGCAAATGGGTAGCAAACGGCTATGAAGAAGTCAGAGACGCCAATGGAGGTACTCCTCTCCACGTCGCGGCAGCTAAAGGATACGTCGATGTTAGTATCAACTATTGACTGCCATCATACGTCTTAATTTAGCCAGTTACTTGTTCTTGGCAGAGCAGTGTTGGCCGAGTGGTAAGGGCCCCGACTTACGAGTTGTACACCACTGCTCTCAAAATGGTGAAGGAAAACATTGTGAGGAAACCGGCATGTCACCAACCCGGACTGGGCCCGCGTGGTGGATTACGGCTCATTCCCTCTCCTAGACAGGAGGCCTGAGTCCCAGCAGTGGGAACATTAAAAGGCTGATAATGGCCTATGCTATTATATTTGTTCTTGAAAACGAAATCCGATTATGTATAGCAATGCAGAGTAAAAATAACTCCGCAGAATCGCAGTCCATCTAAGCAATAAAAATAGGTGTAAAAGTTACAAGTCCACTTACTGAGAGTAGCGGGGCAAACTTTAAGCTATCTTCTTATGAGTTCTGGCATACTACACACCTGCCCTGCTAAATTGTTCATAGCGCCCAACGTTTGTCTGCTGGATCACAGGCATCCTCTATGTGAGAACCAGTGGGTCAGTGTGTCATCGATTTTTTTGGTGCATGGACTTGACTTGCTTCTTAACTATGTTTAAACAACATTGATCTGAGAGCTTCTGAGAGCTAAGTGATGAAATAACTCAAGCTGTAAGTTAAGTGTTAACCGCCGTAGCCAGTCTACAAGAGGTGGCCAGACGAACTAGACGAATGCCGCTATGGCTGCTTTCCTAGAAGTGGGACAGAACTTGATAAAACAAAAATAATGCCAGTACCGTAGGGTCATCAGCGCTGCGACGTTACTGCTTGCTATTATGTTATGCTTTGTTTAAATCTAGCCTGTATTATGTGTCCAGGTGGCTAAAATCCTGCTCGAGGAGTGTGGTGTAGACCCCGATTGCTTGGACTACGACGGCTGGACCCCACTGCATGCAGCCGCGCTCTGGGGACAAAAAGAAGCCACCGCCTTGCTGCTTAAATACGGAGCCGACCCACTCCTCAAGAATTATTCAGTAAGTACTGGTATAATGGTTCTTTTAAGGGCCTGTGCGCACCAAGTTTTTTAAACGCGCCGTTGACGCGCCTTTTAGAAACTTGCGTCGACGGCGTGCTTGTATCCTATCAAAGGTCTACAAGCTACGTCTGACTTGCGTGCGTATCGCGTCTGTATCGCTACAAACACGGATCAATGGTGCGTTTAAAAAACGTGGTATGCACAGGCCCTAATAACTAAGCGCGGCAATCGCAGTCATCAAAGCTTGGGTTACACGGAGTGAATATCTACAGACTCTGTTGCGTTTAGGCGATTTGTTACAGCGAGTTTCAATGAGATTGACCCTAAAAAATGTGCCTTTAACGCAAAGCGCGCAAAGCACGGTAAATATAGATCATGTGACTCGCTTTATCGTTTTATAACTGCATCTACCGCAAACGTTAGTCTGCAGAAACTAAAAAAAGACTTTTCTTCGTGTCGTTAGCATAACAATATTCAGATTTTCGCATCCCGGTTCCCAATCAATTAAACATTTCGCAAATCTTAGACACCTAGTACTCTTTAAAGCTAGCCTTGGTGATCAATCTTTTCACCAAGATGTTTTCTCTAAGAGTTTTATACCAACCATCCAATGTATATAAAATTCAAGGGATGCAAAAAAAATTACCTCCATCAGATGATAGTTGTAATCATTTACAAAACATATAAAAATATGGCTATCGATGTAAATAGCTAAAACACACATCAGTATTACCCGAAGGTTGAATTTTGTACCTTCTCGACGACAGTAGTCGGCAAACGGCATGACAGCGCTGATGTCTCCACTACACCACCGCTCTCGACTTTCTTGTATGTGCGCGCGCGTGTACTACGGCAATAGTGGACTACACGAGACTTAAACAGACCTGCCGTAATTTGGACGTTCTACAGGTTCACCTCAGCCTATTTGTCTAATAAATTATACTCACTAACAGAATTCTATTCCAGGGACAAACCTGCCTAGAGCTTGTCGACCCAGGCATGCTGTCGTTCCTCCACGATGCCATGAAGGCGGCACGTCGTAAGGCGAACAACAACAATGTCATACGCAAACGCAGCCCACCGCAGCACGAAACCAAGCGAGTCGACATCGAGATCACTCCGCAGCCGGAGAAAGTCGTCAACGGTAAGACTGAAGGTGCCTTTCATTTGTTATTATACTGGCATGATGGCTTTTGCTAGCTTTTTGTCCGAATCCATGCTTGAGCAATGTGCATCATTCAACGTAAGTACTTGCAGTTAATCCGAATATAGAAGTGGATTGTAAGAAATCCCTGGTGGTAGATTAGAAAGTCACAGTCATGGAACAAATTTAACAATAAAAATTATCCAAAACTGGGCTTACCTTCACATTCTGAAGAGACTGACTTTCCACTTATTCTTGAAGTACTTCTAGAGAAACAGTGCTGGTGGAGCCAGGCCCTAGTGACACAACACGGTTATACACAATCTGTCCTAGATTTATCGATTTTGACGGCGATCAAAATTGATTATTTTTGAGTCAACTAATGGCGACAAACTGTCTTTCCTTGAGCGCGCTCGTTGAGTTAACTCGTAGGTATGCATCATATTTCAGCCAATCGCACCGCGATTAGGTGGTCATGCACTGCTATATCCAATGATGCATTTGATATAGAATACAAAACTATCCAAGACTAACTTTTTCCTTAATTGTATCCTTTTCTGCCGCCGAAAAATATAAATTATATTATTATATTATTATTATAAATTAGTAGGTTGAGAAAGAAACAAAGCTACGGAATCGTTCCACCGATACCGAAGGACGCAACTTTTAGGATTTAATCTAGCTGGTCTGGCTCAGACCTCATGATGAATTGAATGTATCATACATCTTATTAATATAGTCATCATGCCAAACATTTAGTCAGATGCAGACTCTGCCTGCTAGCTCCGCTGACTTAATTTTTTTGTTTACTACAAAATTAAGTTTGTTATATGCAATTAATTAGTCGTCTACATAGATGATATCCTACTAAAACTAAATAATTATTTCCCTGCACATGTATGACTGTTGGCCAGTGGCGGATAAAGCCAGTGCAAGGACTGTATCAAATTTGTCCAAGGGGGCCCTTATTATTCTCATTCTCAATCACCAAAAACCCCGTGGATTTAAGATTGAATAAGGTATCTGGAAAGTACGGTAATGAGGGAAATCTAAGATATTGACTATCATATTCAATGAAATAATGAGCTGTATTTGGATTAATATACATATATACTTTGACTAGATTTTTTTGTTTGGGTTTACTCTCAGGTTCCCCGAACGTTACTCTTGCTACATGGCTAATTCGCCACGGGTTGGTATCGTACGATAAAATGAATCTATTACATGTATATAAATGACCATTAAATGACATATCAGAACTTTATACAGCTCTGGGCAAGGAGTCCATACAAATCTGCTTATTCTCTTTTGTATATCAGTCATCACTGTTTGTAAATGTCCGGCTTGTTTGTAGCTTTTTGGCTCTTATGTTAAGTGTAGTTTAGTTTTAAGTGTCAATAGTGGCTTTAATTTGCCATCGGCGATCCAGTTGTCGCTTGTAAAGGTATTAGTACGAACCCCACTGAAATCAATGTGCTATGAACCCGTTTCACTGGGGTAAAGGATTTAACGGTAGAGTGGTGGCATATTTAGTGCCTGTATAACATATTTTGAAACAAGTTCAAGCCAGTTCTCAAAGTGGCTGCAGTTAATAATGTGAATGGTAAGCTTGCACGTATTCCTGGTTGCTCACAATATGCAGCAGGTTCATTTCGCTGATAATTTTGAATCAAATTGGTCAATAAGGAAATTGGAAATAAGTGATATTTTGCGAGAAAGGTTTTTGAGGATCCTAATAAGTTTAAGAATTTTAGTTGATTTCATTAAACATGTTGAATAAGTCTAAAACACTGATAAACCAACTATCCGCCTATGTACCACTACTGTACATGAAGTTTAAATAAATAAATAATAAACCAAAACATCCAAACTGAAATGATTCTGCTACATAAGTAAATCATAAATTATTTGTAATGGCTACGATTGTTTGTTGTGCTAATTGCCACTCGCCCGATGAGCTGGCCGAGGTCGCATTTAACTTCATATAGGTTTGGACAACATCAAACAAGAAAACAATTGAAAAACCTTTGTAAACATTCAAATAAACCAAGCGTTTTTTTTTTAAATACTAAACATCATTAAAGTATTCGACGTTTAAATCTATCAATGAATGTTGTTCAAACCATTCACTCATTCATTCATTACCACGACAGACAAGCCGCCTGCGCCGGAGATTTTAAAGACGGAGCCGAAGCCCCCGCGTGGCCGCCCGCCGTCGCCCGAGACCACCGAGACAGAATCTTCGCCAGAAGATGCACCTTCGTGGCGCCGATCTGCCTCATTCCGTAACAGGCACTCAGACCCGCCTAGTAAGTTTTATTAACTATAGGGAATATCTAATGGTGGGCTAATTACTTTCTATATACTAAGCGTTACGCCTCGTTGTTTATACCGCGTACAACGAAAGACTAGAACGATTGGCCTTCTGCGGTCTTCGCGTCCGATTATAATTTAAGTGTCTTCAAGGCTAGAGTGAATAGGCTCTTAATAAACTAGTGCGCTTCACCATCAACGATTGCATCACTGGAAACCATCAGGTGGGATTGCAGTTGCACTAGTTTATATAATTTGAAAATATTAGATCATGTGACTAGGGGATAAAGCAGTGTCCTAAAGTCGCGAGCGGCATGTTAAATTCCGAACGAAACGAAAGTTGCTAAGTGTTAATCCCGAACGTTAGTGAGGGATTTATGTAATTAACTCCCGAGCATTGTGAGGGAGTTAATATAGAAACATGAGTGAAGTGAGAAATTCAAGCCGCCCAAGATAACGACAGCTTTATCCCCGTGTTGGATACTCTACTTTTTACACCATCTGTGAGATAATAAAAAGACAATTTACTTAAACAAATTATATATTGACATATAAATATAAGGACAGAATAACTTGCTTGAAGTGATGGTTGTATGACATAAAAGGGCATTATCGAGGTGGTGTTAATATATATATATTATATGTATATCTTCGTTGAAGTGTCAACTAGATAGCGGTTTATGAGAGTCAATCATCATCATTTTCCTGCCTTTATCCCGTTTTATTTGGTGTCGGCGCAACATGTTTTTGGTTTCCATTCTGTCCTGTCACTCGTCACGCTGTCACTAACTCCTTTTTCTTTCATATCAATACTCGCAGAATCCATCCATCTTTTCTTTGGTCTCTCTCTCCCTCTCCATCCTTCCACGTGAGTACTCACAACTCTTTTAGTAACATACGTTTCGTCCCTGCTCTTTACATGGCCATACCAAGACAAACGTTTCCCTTCAAACTTTTCAGTCACTGATACCACTTTCAGACTTCCTCTAATATACTCATTTCTCACTTCATCCAATCTGTATAATATGCCAGTCGATTTTGATCGTAAAAAAACTTAAACAATCGCGCATATCACACCAGTCAGCTCTATCAACATCGATTTACCACAATGGATCTATCTGAATGGTCGATACCATACAATTTTGAATCTTTCAACTGTTTGCAAGTTGCTTTCTCTGGAATACGATAAAAAGGTCATCAAACTCTTGCGATGTCCGTATACTAAAAGAATGTAGGACGTACATAAGTAGGTGTAAATGCTAGTAACACTCGTATGGGTCTTACAGATAATAAAATGAGGTTAGGTTAGATTAAGTATGACATTGTAGGTAGGTGTGAATATTAATTAAACTCGTATAGGTGTAAATAATTGTATTGTATTTCGGGCTGGTATTCGCAACTCCACATCTAAAGGGCTTATTTTGCTTACGGTTGGGACATTGTCATTCGATCTACCCCAGATCCTCCAGTAAGGCCAGGAGCGCCCTGACGTCACTGTCCATTTCGGAAAGGGTACATGGGTTCCTTTGCCTTGTAACCAGTGATCACTGGGCAGCTTAGAAGCAGATGAGCTGCTTTCTCGTCCTCATCCATCTAGACTCTGCATAGTCGACTGTCTGTAGCTTCTATAACAGAAAAGTGTTCATTAAAGGTCCCATAGCCAGTTGTAATGGAAGTGAGTTTGCGCAACTCAGGTTTTAGTCGTAGGGCCTGTTTCGTAACGCGGCCATCAATAGAGAGAATTACCTCTTTGGCATGCCTGGACTTGCTATGGTGTAGATCTCTGTTGAGTTTCCTTACGTCTAAATGATACAGGCGAATAGGTAACTATCTGTCCAAAGATAGCTACCACATTGTACACCGTATTCTCTTCAAAGTCTACCGAGTTTCGTATGTTAAAACCATTTTTTTTTAAAATTTAACTCTTACACTTGTTACGTTTCCAGGGGACAACAACAAGCCTGCTAACAACGCAGTCAGTGACACCGACACAATCCTGAGGAGGACACACAGCTTTGAAAACGATAAGAGGTACCGATTCAATGGGATTATCCCCATACCCTCCCTGCTTAAACAGTGCACATGGTTTTAAGAAAGCATTCTGTTAAAAATAAGGACGTTCAGTATAAAAATAAACAGTAGTAGTAGAAAAAGAGCTTAAAGAGTTCCGTGTTCTTCCAGAAAAGCACTACATGGCATGAGACTTTTGAGCCTCATCTCAGCTTATGAGGTATTCCAGCTTTGAGTTTGCAATGCATCTGCAATACTTCTGATAATACCTTCATCAAGAATCACGATATCCTAAAAAAAATTTAGGATGTAACTTGTTATGCTTATATAAAATATATAAAACTGTTGTGTGACAGTTTTGTCATCCCTATAGACTACCAAACACATTTTAATCTATTCAAATCCAAAATAAAGATCAATCTATTTCATTAAAAACCAACATTTCACTAGTAAAGAAAGACTTATCTATCAAATTAATTATATTTTTAATTTTTTTAACTGTAACTATAAATATATGTAGGATGCCGCAAATGGCAGACAGCCAGGTTTTATTTTTATTGAACGTCTACAAAAACTGAACGGTTGTGCAATGTTCAAGTATCACTGTATATACAAAATTGATTGTATGTCGTTAAACATTTGGCATGACAACTAAAATATCGATTAAAATATAACTATTCTTAGAGAATTGTGAGCCCAGAGTACTTCTTTATGTATCTTTATGTTTGAACGATTTTTACTAGATGGGCAGACGACCTGGTGAAGGTCGCGGGTTGCCGTTGGAAGGAAGCGGCTCAAAACAGTTTATTATGGAAAGTTCTGAGAGGGGTCTATGTCCCATACTGGACGTCTTACAGCTGATGTCATTAAAATATTAGTTAGCATCTTATTTAATTGAAAACTTGTCGCCCATTCACACAGTTTATAAATAATAAGTCAATGAACACTAAGGATATCACTGTAACTTAAACTTCACATGTTAATGGATATCTGTTTGCAATGTCGTTTTAAATGTTAGATTAGTTCTGCCCTTTAATTTTTTGTTGCTACACATAATTTTGCTATTATTTTGCTCACAATTCTTTAGAAATTTTAAAAGCTTTTAAAAAGTCATGTGCCAGGGTTTTATGATTAGTGCTGGCATACAAATTGGCGAGTGTTGATGTTATGTGATGTTCTGGGCTACTTCGACAAAGATTTGTGACATCGTGAGTGGTAAAGCCAGGCCTGTAATATATTGCAGGTAGTTTAAGTAGGTATTTTGGCGATAACACGAATATTAGTCGAGTCTTAATAACTGTAGCCCTGGGCTTAAAATTACAAATTGGAAAGGTACTACGGGATGGATATTCTGGCTTTTTGCGGTACGCTGCCTAATGACGTAACAGCTTCTGTGATGTCCAAAGAAAATGTTGATCATATAATTTTTTTATGCAGAGGTCGTCTCTTTGTTCTGCTAGCACTAACCAAAACTATAAAAAAACGGATAAAAAAAAATAACGTTTAACAATGTGCTAACGTCTGAAAACGGCTGAAAACAATTTAATAATCATTTTAAAAAGAGAAAAATGTTTTTCTTGTATATTTCAGAACTTCAAACAAAAGTGTATGTTGAAGTGATGACATTTCGAATGCAACATCAATAGACTGTATTTCATAAAAGGATAGATCTTGACAATAAGATAATTTTATAGTTTAGCATTAAACAATATCCAGCTAGTTGACTATCGATACAGCACGTTGGAACATCTTTGTAACGTGCTGTGTTATATCTCGATTAATCAAGAAGCGTGATCAAGATACCATACTTAATCTAAAACTTCACCATACACTTTTGTGAAAACATTCAAAACTGCTACCAATGATCGTTTCTACTATTCAAATCTTCAACTCTATATAACATTTAACATCGCATTCGCTACGTACATGTTGCATGCTTGTGTGCATTGTAGCTTCTACCAACGGTACCGAGACGTGACCGCACGTATTAAGGCGTCCTCGTGTCCTTCGATACCGCCAGCGCAGCCAACAGCGGAGAGGAAAAAAACTCAAGAGCACACTAACAATGCGACAGAGAGTACTAACGACGATGTACAAACAAGGTGCTCGTTAAATCTAAGATGGCGATCGATGCGGTTCGTTTTGAACTTTTTGTAAGAAAGAAAATGTTTGAAAGGTCACAAAAACAACTCGAGCACTAAGAGTTCCTTACTGTCCGTTGCAAAAAACGGCGAAAAATAATCACGTTTGTTTTCTATCTATGATCAACTGTCTAGCTATCATGTATCGATTCATGAGATACTGCGTGGTGACAGATTGACGCACAGTGGAGTGATAACAACGGTGTCCGGTTTTTACTTTTTGGGTATAGAACCCTAAAAACGGAAACTGGTCCTTATATGTATATTATAAAACAAAGTCTTCCATCACGTCCATATGTCTGTCTGTCCGCGATAAACTCAAACTTCTGCACGGATTTTCATGCGGTATACACTAATAGACAGAGTGAATCCTATGTGCTAATAAGTCTGCAATTGTAATAAATTCATCAAACTTTTATGTAGTTTTTTTGAGTTGAATTTGGGCTAGAACATTCTCATATCTTGGCGTTATTGAAAAAAAGATTTAGTACTTTTATAAAATTACAATTACCTACTATTATTGTGCCTCAAAACAGTGTCAGATGTAATTATAGGCACATAAGCCATTTCTGGATTGACTTTGAAATGGTAATGCCTTTTTTAAATTATACTTATTAAAATTAAATAATATAAATATATAGTACAAAAAATGTTGTTTTAAAGTATCTTACAGAAACGAACCGCAATGATCGTAACGATTCATGGAAACATGAATATTTAATATTCATCAAAATAACTGTTATTTATGTTTCGCTATGTACGCTTATTACTGTTGTTCTATATGTTTATTCGTTTATATGTTGCTACTTATATTGTATATATATTATGTTTATTTTATACACATACTACACTCACAATTCTAGTTAACTATAAACTTCATAATACATTAGTTTCGAAAAATATCATGAAAAGCAATGAACTGTTACTCGTTTGGTTCCTGGAATACAAAAAAACAATACAAGTTAATAATAAATGCATGTGAGATAAAAAGAATTTTACTGTTAGCTTCACAACGACACAAACAAAAATATTCAGGGTGGATTTTTCAAGTGGGCCTGGCCCTGGATGGCCAAACTTCAAACTCGGAATAGCGAAATTTGTCCCAAAGTAGTCCACACTCATTTGAAAAATTCGTCCTGTATAGTTACATACTATAAAGTAGTCGCTGTATGTTTTCGATATCATAGTCAATGTACACGTTCTCGTGCTTAGAATAAACCCCACGGAGAGACGAGAGAGGGAGGTGAACACCTGGAGTGGCCCCACAACCACCACGCCGAACGCCAGCCCCACTAATACCACGACAACCACGACAGTCAGAAGGTATGGTAGACTTTCATGTGCTTTGATATTCAATTGTGGCTGGAAAATGTTTGTTAGAGCATCTAATCTTATGCGGCCAACTGTCAAACATGTTGATCTGTACTATAGTTTTACGGTAAAACCATTACCTCTCCCTTTGAGGCAGTCGGATAAAACTTCGGAATTACACTTTTTTACTCTTCATACAGTAAAAACGAATGCAGTATGAAACTGCCATATAATACAAAAATTCTAATGGTAAATATCGTACTGAACAAAGCTGTGTAAACACTAAGGCCTTCTGTCTACTGACGCGAATCTTCATAGAGGCGTATTCGTCATTGTTACGCGTTCGTGGACTGTGAGCCTAAGGTACGCAGAGTAGATTTTCTATTGGCTTACTTGATTACCAGTCTCATATTCTGAATTTGGTTAGATATCGACACAGACACTTGTCTGCGCAAGAGCATTTAAGCTTGCGCAGGTTATTTTGGTCAAGTAGTTGAACGTAAGTGTTTGGTCCTGTGCTTTCCTGTTTCGACCCACACTTATATTATCTTCTGCCTGCGACGTCAACTGCGTGAACTTCAAAATTAAATCGAAAGGAAATTTAAGAAAGTGTAATCCTACTGGTGTTATAAATGGGAATAAATTGTATGTTGTAATAGTTGGTTATAAGCCTCGGTTACTTCTCATGACTACCAATTTGGCACCCAATTCGTCCACGCCGACCAAATTGTCGCCCGGGAACATGTTCGAGAACTTTTTCAAGTAAACGTGATGTTATGTACAATACTTGGACAAGGGAAGACCTTATTGCTGTATTGTTCTGGTCTCCTGGTAGTTTGCAAGTCCAATCATGATTTATAAAATCAGTAGGACTATTTTGTCAGCGGCTTAATCCGAAATTACCTCTCCACGATTCTGGCATTCTGGTAGTTTGTGAGTCTCTACCGCTCATGATTCTAGACCCCGAAATAATAGGGGTTAAAGTGTGACTTTGCCGTGTTTTTAAAACGGGTTGCTTTGAAGCAACCAGCGGGGGAGGGGGGGTTTTTGCGGGTGTTTTTATAACCATGAAAGCTAATAAAATATAGTTTTTTTTTTCATTTTAAGAGTTCCTACGTAGAAACTATGCATTTCAAAGGGCAAGCGATATAAATTACTTATACCTACGACTTTCTTCTAACAAAAGAACTTTGTGCTCTTGGTTTAATAGCTTTTATTTTGGAAATTTTGTCATGTTGCCGCACTGAGGAGAAAAGTTATTCGTGAGATAAAATTTCACACGTAAAAATTATTAAAACAAAAATATACCTCCCATTCATTAGCAGTTTTAAGTCCATAAACATCATCAATATTGCATACCACTTGAGGCACATTTTTTCCATGGTAGAACTCATATTACAAAATAATACGAGTTTTCTTATATTTCATACAAAAATAGTTACAAGTACTGCTATATTACAGAAAATAAAAAACATAAAGAATCCAACCTAATTTTGAAGAAAGATTAACGTACCTTTAATATAAAGTTTATTTGAATTTATAATTCCAGATCAATCCAAAGATATAACACTTCAAAGCAACCCGTTTTAAAAAACGGCAATTTCATACTTTAACCCCTAATACTTCTTCATGACTTTGATTATTATTTCATAAGTACATATTTACAAACAAAAAAAAGAATCCAATTTTTGTTGTAGTATACATATGAGTATGTATTTATTTCAAGTATATAATTACTTGAAATAAATACATAAAATACGAAAGTATTTTGTAAGTAGATAGCTGTGTGACTGTGTTAGATAATTCATGTTTGTCCTAGAAGCAACTTTAGAAAACCTAAGAACGTCTAGATATAATATGAAGTACACAATTGTATTTAAAATGGCTTCATGTATCGTCTGTTTAGCACCGAAAGGACGATTTTGTAAGGGAAATAAATGCTGATAAAAATAAGGTGTTAAACTTCTATAATTTTACTAAAACAAAATACACAAGTATGGTATTGTATTGTATTATAACAGTTCCCCGGAGAGCGTAGAGTCGAACAGTACCAATTCGACACCCAGCTCGACCACGCCAACCAAATTGTCGCCCGGGAACATATTCAAGAACTTTTTCAAGTAACCGTGTTGCTATGTACAATGCTTGGACACGGGATGACCTTATTGCTGTACATTAAAGTAGATTTTTTTGTGCACGTTATTTCTGAAAGGATAACTTTTCTTTGCTTAAAGTTAACTGTCAGTAGCAACGTAACTCTGTATCGAGCTAATGCATTTACAAATTAATCTATTACATAGACGATACAAGTGACTTGCCACATTAATTATGTTTATTTGAGAATAAAAATTAACATTTGGTATTATGCCCTTAGACAGCCCTCGTGTTCAAGCAAACTCGGTTTTATTTGTGTGTTAGTTATAATTTGCGCTTCGTCTGTTTTGTGCTCGGACGATTTTATTTGCGTTTTATTCGTATTATGATTTTATTAATATCAAGCATGTCAAGTTTGATATTTATTTGGTTTTAGACGTGTTGCATGTCTGTTTTTGAATAGAGAATCTGCAATAATTTGTTATTTTTCGCTTTGTTTTCGTGATAAATCTAGGATATAAGGAACGAAAAATAATTGAGTTATTCTAACAGGTCGTTTGTACCTCCTGTTCGGGATGAGGAGAGTGAAACTCAAAGGAAAGCTCACGCGAAGCGCGTGCGCGAGACGCGACGCTCTACTCAAGGTGTCACCCTGGACGAGATCAAGTCTGCCGAACAACTCGTCAAGAAGAAAGCTGGTAATGGCACCACTGAAAGTCCCTCCCCCGGCAGCCTGAAGAAGGACGAACCCACGCCTGATGCCGCCGCAGCACCCACACCAGATAACAGCTCGGTAAGCACACCGCATATTAGAACTAACCCAGTAGTTACACAGACCCGCTAGTAGAGGGTTAAAAGGAGGGATAGGAAACTAATTATTTTTCAAAAATTTTGCTTACCACAGTGACTAATCGGTAAAAGGGAAGGCTATTAACTACTGAAAAAAAGTTTAACACGAAATTATGTTTCGATCTCAATGTTGATTTGACGAAAATTTCAGAACTAAATGTAGACTAGTGTAATTTGAATTGGATGATTTGAGGATTAGTATGCAATATGTATTGGATGTGAAGACTATGTTAGACACAGTTTTTGCTTAGGCATAAGAAGACAGACAAAATCTAAAACTGTTTGTTAGATAATGCACATAAAATTACACTGGTCTTGCAATACTTGTACATACGTTGAGTTTGTATTTTGTTAAGTGTTCTTTTTATAGTTTTCCAACAACACTCATTGGTCCAATGTTTGCTTTATTATTATTTTCATTTCGTCTCGTGTTAATTCGACCATACGATACCTTTGTTCTAATGATCGTGTTTATATACCATAAATCATTATGATCAAATTAAACGAAATATTAAATGAGAGAAAGGCAATATAAATTAAGATACTAAATTTTATATTTAGTTACAAAAATAAGCACTGACCACTGATGATGAAAAATATGATTTCTAATTCAATGTCTTTAAAGAATCGAAATGTAATTTATCGAAAAAAGTGGGCTGTTGAACTGAAACAAAACAAAAGGAAAAACAACCCGATTCTCTTTTGATTTTCTTAAATGGAAATTCCATTTTGTCCTAGCTAACTTTACCTCGGACAATTTATTAGTCTGTTATTGGCATAGATTTAAATAGTAAAGATAGGGCCGTCCGAAAGATTGCTAATACGCGTCCACCATTCAAGGCATTTTCAGTGGTTCTCGACGACTGCTATTGATGATTGCCAACCGTTTCGGGGCGGACAGTGTCATGGCAAATGTGTGTCGTCCGAAAAACCCGCGTTCTGCCCCGTCTTTACTATGTCAATAGTTATTGTATACTCCCTCGTGTCTGACTGACGTGTGGGATGTGAATAGGCGCGTGCGTCAGCTCCGGGTGGCGACGTAGCTGTGTCGCTAGCGCTGGCGTGCGCGTCCGCGACGGCGACGGCGACCATCGCCGCCAACAGCGAGCGCCGGCCCTCGTGGCGGCTGAGGCTCGACCCCACTAACAAGGTGGCTATAGCACCGCGATGACCGAATCAGATTGTCGATAGTCTAATTTTAGCCCCCTATTTATACGATTTTTTAACAGTTTATTTTGCTTATACCTCACTAGGACACCAGAGGCGGCGCAACCATTCGCATCACCAGCAAAATGTTTCTATGGGGAGTCTCCTCACGTTATGTCCGCTTGGTTGCGCAAAACTGTATAAAAAATTTGTCGGCAGCGCGACTGGCCACGCCACAACCGGCGTCCTGGTGAGGTGTAGGACTTAGGATATATTCAATTCGTAGTTGTATTCAAACAGCTTGTTTTTTTATTGCACAATAGCAAATATGTTTTAGGCTATTTATGTGATCTTGATTAAATTGCATCTTAATAAAAACAAATTTTTCGGCAACCAATCACTATCTTTATTAAAAACAAGAAGTATATGCGCATACGCATAGTTTTATATTGTTGACATTTTAGACGATTGTTATGAAAGCATTTATCATCTGTCGACAACCTTGTTCGAGTCAGTCGCTGGACGGGACGCGCATGGTGTGAAATAAATTCTTTTTCGCAAATCGGTGTTAAAATTCTGATTTTGGGACTTTAGTCAGTATGAGTAGATATAAATGATCTGCTGTGTATGGCTTTTTGCGGTAAACTAAAAGTTTTACCGGATTGGTAAAGCTTGTAGTTCCGTTCATTAAGAGGGTATAAGCCAAATATAAATGCAACAGTATTCAAAAATATAATTATATTTTTAACCCTCTGACCGCCACGCTCGTACCACAAATTGCCACCTTACATCAATCTAAATATGCTTAAACTGTGATTAGCTCTGTTCAAATTTTCATAACTATACGGTTGTAAGTATATTTTCTTGCCGTTAGACTTGGAAGTCCCTTATAGTTTTAGGTGCCTATTCAATTTAAAGAAAGCATTACATGATTGTTGATAATTTTTTTGTTCCACAACACAAAATATATTTCAAATCGCGCCCAAACGTCCGTGGCGGTAAAAAGGGTGTAAAACAAGGAAGCGCACCTCATCGTTGTTGTCATCGCGTTTTTAGTGTCATTCTCTCCCAACATCAGAATTCGCGTATTCTTAGCATTTCTGTCAGTTGTAACGTGCACCATATTCTTCGCGTGCTGTGTGTGAGTCTTTCTGCACAAATTACTTCCTACACAGACACTCGACTTACTTTCTGGCGTCCTGGTATTTTAGACGAAATTTTACGATGAGATAAATCATTTAGTCGACGGCTACTTAAAACATGCTTCTCTTGTGCGTTATGCGCTACAAGTAAGCGCACGGTGACTAATACTATCAAAGGAAGTCTAGTATCTGTGAATCATGCCTTTAGTTCCTGTCCCTTGCCACAAGATGTCTCCACACATTTCTTCTGTCTGTTTGCATGTATGTTCCACTGCACTGGTATGGAAATACTTAGAACCTTTTTTGGCTTAACCTGAAAGTAAGACTATTTTTTTTGGTACTGGTACGTTAATAGTTAAATATAATCCGTACAATATTTTTCGCCCACTAATGGATTTTTTGTAACTTTAGGTTAGATTATCGAGTTAGATGGTATATGTAATATAATCGTTACAAAGTAAACTCAGTTGTATTGTAATATTCTCGTAGTTTATTAGTTTTGCATGCTTTATTAATATCACTAAATAAATGTAATATGCTTGTAGAAACACATATTAACAGATTTTACTAACAAGATGTACAATATTTTTGTTGTAGATAGAAATAACTGTATACTTTAATGGGCTTAACCATAGTACAACACACAAACCATTTATTATTAATATTAACCCATTCTTAAAGTTACAAAATAGTTTTAAAATTTTTGTTAAAGAAAATGCTAAGCAAAATGTTTGGAAGACTCAGCCGGTAAATAATTATAATAGATCTAAAAATAATAATAGATCTTAGCAGGTACACCATTTTGGGGAGTAGTATGATAAGTAAAAAGCTGTTTGTATGTTTGCTTTTAGCACGGTGTTCTTATATTGGTACGAGATGCACGCATGTGTGGGTTCCCTACAAGGTGCATTATTGAAAAAAACTACATTACAATACTTCAAGTATTTTGACTCGATACTGATCGATTGTATTTATGCTGGGCGAAACCAATGTCTCGGGGATAAAGTTGAGAAGAGCAATTTACAGTCTTTTGTAGCTCTATGTTCTCTGAATAATCAGAATCACTTACAAATTAATATTAAAAAAAAAAACAGAAATCAAAGTAAATCATCAAAATTTCTTTGCCTCCTTTGTAAACAATTCATCATTTTCATGTGCTAATTCGTTGTAATGTCGCAACAGTTTGAGCTAGAGGACGCTGGGCGCTCTTCGCCGCGACCGACCACGACGGCTGCCGAGGCGACAGTGACGCTCCCCTTCCGTCGCCCTCCCACCGGCTCCAACGCCAACACCACCGGCTCATCACTTAAAGATGATAATCGGACAGGTAAAGTATATTCTAATCCTAATTTACAATAGGGTAGATTTCTTTTCTTTTTATAATGTTTTTGGTTTGGATACTAAATCCTTTAAGACATGTCTTCGTATTAATTGTTTATTTATTTACCATTAGAATATAGTCTTGATAGTGACAGGCTAGCTAATAAATAGCTTGCTAGTAATTAATATTGGATACGTATCACTTATACGTAAAAAAACTAACCAACTATTTACTTCAGCCGCCATTTGTCATGCCACCAAAGTAATAAAAGTCAAAATCGGTTGAACAGACAGTAAAAAAAGGTTTGTTTAAATGTCTTATCTTAACGCGAATGGTGTTCAGTTCGATCTGAAGGGTCAATGTCATTGCTCGACCACAATACCTCTGAAACAATCACAGTTTTAAGATAAGCCGATTTACTAAGACTTCTTTGTTCCTCTACCCCAGAACCCACTACCGAGGAAGAGAAAGAACGCGAGAGTAGTACAGAGAGCAAGTCATCAAGCAACGCGTCCCCGGCGAGCACGCAGGCCGCTCTCAATGTGATTCAGCGCAGGCGCAGGCCCAAGCGACGCTCCACCGGCGTAGGACACGTCGATATGGACGTACGCAATCTCATTCCTACACCGTTATAACTAATATTTATACAGGGTCACTTTGAATTAGCTAACAAAAAGAAAAAGTGATGGGCATCGAAATTAAATCACTTTTTTTTTTTCTGATTTGCCTACCTTAACCCACTGCTGGGCAAAGGCTTCCCCCAAATTATTCTTTAACATATTAAAATAGAAAAGAATTTGGATTTTCTAAACTAATATTTCAAGTAAACGCACTATACACTAGACCCCATAGATAATTGCAATAAATATGAGTTTAGTAAATCAGTTTCTTTTTTGGGTTTATACATTTATCGATACCCTTCACTGTAAAGTTTATTAAGCTAATTTAACTGGATCCTGTAGGCCTAACGCTGACCGTACATGCACAGTTTACTCATTCGAACATAACGCAGAACTTAATTTCAATTATTTAGATTTTTACCGCCAGTACGAACAGAAATCAAATCAGACAAGTATTATTTTAGAATTGAAGACAAGAACGCATGCGCCATGTAGAATATTTTGTATGAAATGCGAGTAATCGGGTAAATAAGTAAAACTACGGATTAATTGCTTAAAAAAAAATTATGCATGTGCGTCCAGCCTAAATACTAACTAAAGTAGAACACACCCCACTCTCTGCCAGTCGACTATATTTTTCTCTGATACCGGTAAAACGAAAATAGATGATGATGGGAAAA
Source organism: Mythimna pallens (assembly GCA_961205895.1). Lineage (NCBI taxonomy): Eukaryota > Metazoa > Arthropoda > Insecta > Lepidoptera > Noctuidae > Mythimna > Mythimna pallens. Next base: position 9,297,451 of record OY540824.1, read on the forward strand.
TAGATGTTGGTTTCGAGTACTGACGACGCAGGGTCCACAAGCCACCAATTTTTGTGTAATATTTATTGTGTCATTTGTAAGATAATAATAAATGGTAAGTCTACATAAAGTCCGTCATATCAAAAAAGTACCGTTTGAAAGTTGTGACAGATTGCAGAAAAGGGATGGGGTCAAAGAAATCGATTACTATAATTTCCGAATCTTAAGAGATATTGATTTAATTTCTTTGTATTTACTAAACGATTACAGTAAAAGACCGTTCTTGGTTTATCTTAGATTTTACTAGTATATCTTAGGATATAGTAACGTGTGTAGGTAAATAAGAGAATTTAAAAAAAGAAACATCTTTTTCGAGTTTTTCAGTAGTTCCATCCTAACCTAACCTATATTCTAAATTATCGATCTTGAGTTCCGTAATTTAAACAGAAGTGACACACGAGCGAATTTATTTAAAATTACAAAAACTGTATTTAAAATAACAATAAAATACATAATTATGTTTAATTTTAATTATGCGTTTTCGTTGACAGTTGGTTGTCAGCTGAAAATTAAGTGATATTAAATACTAAAAGACACTTGGAATTAAAACGGTTCGTTCTAACTAAGTTCTGTTATTCAGACATTTTTATCGATTATTCCTATACAAGTGAATTGAGTCGCAACACGTAAAGAAGTTTACTACGTGACTTTGAAACGAGGTTTAGAATAAAACCTATCTATTGTATATATCGATTATTTTGCTTTGTTTAAGAGATTTAAATTTGTTGATTTAAAATTGTATATCTTGTGATAAAATAAAAATAGCTTCATAATTCCATGGTTTTACGGAAAAGGTAATTGAAATTTTGGGAGTTACGCCTATACAAGGTTATTTAGGCTTGAAAAGTGTGAAACGTCAAACGGTACTTCTTAGATTTGATGGTCTTTAAAAACACATACATATTATTATAATATATTATAATAACACATAACTTACATAATAATAGGGCTCGTAGTCGAGTTCCTGTACATCAGCTTGCTTGTGTAGTTGAAAGAAAACCCGGTCGTTAAAAAAAAAAATCGTAACATAAATGCGGCCGCCTTAATTAATAGTTTAGAGGTTGTAAAGTACACTAATGCCTTGTCAATAATAAGTAAATATTATAATTTTGGCACTAACGCATTTCGTTCCCTCCCTTTACTAACTGATCCCCCCCCCCCCCCCTCTGACCCTTTAACACGCGCACTTCTGCTTACTGTTTGTTTATTTATCGTTGAATAATAACTTTTACTATGTCTTGTATATTCTAGTCGTTAGATTCCTCTGTAATCATTTAAGCATCGCTTTAATTGCAGCTAACAAAAGTCAATGCTTCCTGACTTCCTTATTAAGTTCTACTTAGATAGTAGCTTTCCAGTATTTTTTTTCCATTTAATTAATTCATATTTGATTTTTTTGCTGAGTATCTTTGCCCTTGGCAGGCTGGCTTTTGATTTTACTTCTTACTCGGGTTAAACAAGGACATTTATTTATTAACACTTACTAATTAGACTTAATTAGTAAGCGTCGATAACCTGTCGTTGTGTACCTAAACAGCCCTAGCTCCTTGCGCCTTCGCTCGTCTCGCACTTTACTAAGCGCTCCGGAGCGCAAAGACGCGATTATTTTATTTAAATTTTTAAAAACAAAATTTGTAATAAGACGAAGTTTTCTTTGAAAAATGTGTACAGGTAATATGTTCGAAATTGTAACATAGACATTTTATCTATGACTCCGTGCTCAAAATGTTTACATAATTAAATTGTTAAGTTTAAATTACACATCACAGTTGTAACCCTGTTCGTATTAAAAACAAATAATTTATCACAAAAATTATAAACCCCTAGACTATAAATGTTATTATTTCTATAGAATTAAGCGCCATTGTTATGTGTTTTCATTATGGAACCCTTTGGTGTCTTAAGCATATTTTTAATAGCAGAATACATAATTGTTTATGTATTTTTTGGTTCATTATGTGTTCTGTAAACATCTAAAGCGCCAATCGAATGCCGCGGAATGTTCGGGCATGGGTCTGGATCCGTCCGCATCCGACCGGCTGCCGAGGGGTGCGCGCGCGTTCCGACACCGTCGGCATCCGGTCGGGGACAAGCGGCACCCTACGTTACTGCCCGAGCTCGTAGCTGCGGCGCGGATGCAACGCGCTCTCGCCACGTCCAGGCGCTATGCGACAGACGCGCAACGCTTCGCGCGCCACCACCGACCGCTACTACATACGTCTCCGCTGCGTCGCCGTCCCGACGCAGCGCGTCAGGTGTGACTCCGACATTTTTATATTTGACCCAGTCTGCCAAGTGCTTCGGTATTTGTAAGTGGTTAGCGAAAACTTTTGTGATATTGTCCGGGGCAATGACAGGTGCAATATCTATTCGAACCTTCTTCACGATATAGTTCGCCAAAGTTACAATGTATCCTGTATGAATCTATGATTAACTTTTTAATTGCCATTTAACAATCTTACACTAATTTAAAAACAACAAAAAAACAAAACTATGTTATTAGTTTAAACACTGATTGGCAGGTTCTTCATGCTGGTTTTTTCAAAAAGAGATCAAAAACTATTTTTATTTTTTGTAGTGTGGCACTAGTCCTAACTTTGTGCTGATTTCGGGTAATAAAAGTAAATCTTCGTAAACTTTCTCATTATTCAAAATTTTCAACAGAAAGTTTTAATTTAGAATCGGCTAATCAGGATTTAGTCTAAGCATGATAATTATATAAAATAATGGTAAAAGAGTTTTATAAATAAGGTTGGGTAATAAACGTTTCAATATTAGCTGCCAGGTCTAAGTTCTGCATTGACTATCAAGTATTTTGTAGATAATAATTTGCACATCTGCCAGTGGTCTGGACTTTACAAGCATGTTATGATTTCATTGTAGATATAGAAACCACCTCATCTTAGATAATGTAATGACGTTCATTGATTACTACTGTAAAGCATGTGATGTTAGACTTAAGTTCAGGCTACTACACGATGTTTTTCTTTGATTTAAGTATGCTTTCACGTGGAAAGCTGATGGTGCTGGTTTTCCGGCTCATACAAGCGCCGACATGCCTGGCTCTGATTCGTTTGGCATCTGTTCATGCTGGAAAACTGGCGTCTGCAAGCGGCTTTCTTCATGAATGCACTTTAAGGGCGCTTGTACACGCTTAGTTTCACCGTGTCTGCGGCAGACTAGACCAATTCATTATGTATACGACTAGAATTTAGTCAGGTCTAGCCACGAAAATTTGTCGTGTCTGCTCAAGCTGCTGACAAGATAAATAGATACATGTAAATGAAGAGATTGTTTTCGACCAGTCGTGCGTAGCGTATGGTGCACTAGTCAATTTTTTTTTTTTGTAATGACTTGCATCATGTTAACTTAGAAGCAAAAAAAAACATTGCGTGAAATTCCTAGTATAATTTTAAAACACTATGTTAGTAGCTAACAGCGACTTGAAGCACCTCACCTAGGTACTCCGCCCCTCCCTTCACCGCAACAACACAGAGTTCGTCGTGTCAAGCGCAATCAATTTTTTTCTTCGTTAGCGCCTTAGCATTGTACTCAGTTCGTGTGTAGAAACGACACGAATGCTTGCATATACCCGGCAACTTTTCTTAACGTGTACTAGCGCCCTAAGTTCTGAAATACGTTAAAAGAAAGCGAATACTAGTGGATGTCCTAGACCATTATCTTGAAAGAGAACATAAACCTATTAGCAAATTCATTCACACATCCACATTTCGCGTCGAATTTGTGCTGTATTGTCAGTACGAAACCGAATGATTACAATAAAAATTAATAAAAAGACAACATCGATCAGATTATACCACTTAAGTTCAAATACGAAGCAGCGACTCCAAACTTAAATCAGTCTAGTATTTGAATAATGACAAAACGTAGTACCTACTTTATCTTAATAAATATTTAAATTGAATCCCGAAGTCGGACAATAATAATAATAATGTTAAATATCTGTTACAACTGCCGCAGTACGTATTTACGATCCATGGGTTTGTAAAAGGTCACGCGCACGCTGCGGCCTATTTGTTGGGATGAGTCACAGGATTAACTATTGTTTGTGTGAGTTTATTGGTAGTTTATGTTGCCGACAAACATTAGCTCCACTGTGCACGAACGCGTAGCTTCATAGACGCTTCAAAATACGCCTGGCAACTTGAGCAGCAAAGCGTACTGAACCACGAGCCGTATTATACGCGTACGTTTTGAATCATTTGTGACAATGCCGTCGGACGACTAAGACGTTCCCGTCATTAAAAAAATTTAAAAAGGTGTCATACGCCCCGACATATGACATGAGGTAGGTACGGCAGACGTCTTGAAGCCTGCATGCAGCGACGTGAGCGCTACGCTGCCGCTTCGTCGACGGAGTTTCATAATATGTAAGCTGTGAGTAGGCGTACGCCAAGCATATAATGACGAATACGCGTGTATGAAGCCACGCGTCTCACAACTCTACATCGCGCATTGTCACAACTCTACATCTTCTTCTTCAAGCACTTAACTGTTTCGTGTTCGACAGCACGTACCATCGACAGTATCACGGCATGTCGACAGTTTGTTTATGTCTGCTTTCCGTGTTACAAATGATAGCACCATTTAATGTTACGTGTTGTGTCGTCCAACTAGTTCATAAGTCAATTAACATTGTAACACATTTTATTCAGGCCCCGGATTGAGGTAACAATTTTATTATATGTATTTGTAAATGATGTTGGTAATGATGTGTGTACGAAAAGTGTAATCAAAATTCATGCTCAGATACGCTTCTGCCGCAGATGGTAACCCGGCCGAGTTACTTGCATGTTTTGTCAAATACAAGGCCCTGACATTAAAACAATTGGTATTACATTCAAAACAATCGTTTAAGAGCTCAATCTGAGCTTGTTACTAGAACTGTCTGTACTGTCTGTATTTTAAAATATTTATCATTACATAATCTGTTCTCAGGACATTGTGAATGATCGCGGCGGAGGCGGCGAGGGCTGCGACGCGGACAACGAGGCCCCAGCGGTAAGTTACATTTAATTAATAAACTACCTTTAGTGGATTCGCTCTGAATTCTATCCTAGGAAAAAGTTGAATGGAGTAATTAGGTTGTTCAAATAGAAACTGTTCTACTAGACATGGTATATTTGTGTATTTACCTAATTCTATTCAAATTCGAACGGCAATTTGTGTGATTGACATATAAACGAATTCCCTCTCATAATTTTACCATATTAGAAGTAGGTTTGTTACGGAACTTCGCCTCCGCTTCCGTTACTTCGGAAGTTCCGCATGAAATCGTATCTTCGCTTCCGCCTCCGTAAATTTTTAGCAATTTATAACGCTCGCACGCGCATGGCATGGATGGCGAGCGTTATAGCGTGGGTTTTTAGTCAGTAAAAGTCTGATATTATCTCCTGCTCCGCCCAAGAGCGCAATTGGTCGTTAGATGATTTTATCACCTAAAAAAGCGGAGTTATAACGGAGTTTTATTTACGTTATAATCATAGAACAATACCGCGTGAGCAGCGATGCTCGACGACGACTTAGCCATCCGGCCGCGTGTTGTGTTTAAAATGGTCAAGAAGCAGCAATATGTGCGGTGGGGACGTGGTTGAGGTGGGGCCGGGCGTATGTCAATTCGACATGACAGGAATCAACCTGATGAATTCCTTCAATTTGTAGGTTAGGCATAGTACTTTTTATTAAATTTAAAATTAAAATATTTTTTTTAGTTATTAAAATATTCATTAACATTTATGATGAACATTTTATTTAATCCTAAAAAATACCGAACTTAGACAACATATAACTCATAAACTAGATGTGATACGAAAATTCTAAGAAAAAAGTTTCATATTTAGAAACTCCTAAATTCGTAAAAAAATATATTTTTGTTTGAGGGTATATAAAAATTAGTTTGTTATGTATACTATAAAATGCACGTATTTAAAATAAGGGTTTTGACTACAAAAACCATAAATTACTATTTTTCCACATCCAATTTCACCTCCGCCTCCGTTAACCTCCGCACCCGTGGAGGCGATGCTGGTCGCCTCCGCATCCGCCTTCGCCTCCGCTTCCGCTAAGATGGCCTCCGTTACAACCCTAATTAGAAGTAACGGTACTGGTTTACGTTTTACTAAGCTTTGATTACATTTGAACTTTTTAGTTTGCTTCAAACCGTTACTTATCGAGTAGTTTGTAAGCTTTTGAATGAGGAAAGGGGATCGCTCATAATCTTATATTCATCATCATCATCATTTCAGCCGAAAGACGTCCACTGTTGGACAGAGCCTCCTCCAAATGTCGCCATAATGATCGGTCGTGTCCGTCTTTTCTTATATTATTAATTGTGAAATGATGATAACGCCATAGTAGGTATCTATGGGTTTGCTGAATTAAGACTTGTATCGTAACTTCGATGACAATTGAAAGCAAATAATTATAAAGTTAGTATAATATTCAACGTCGGTAACCGCCCAACCCAAATCTACGTAATGTATCATGCCTTGAGAGAATTATTCGTATCTTCATCAAAGTAAAGATACGTAATCTGAAATCAAAACAGATGGACATTCGCCATTCATTAAGCCCACGTCAGGAACTAAAATAGTCATATAGATTTGAACACGCTCGTCATTATGCGTCACGAGAAATTTCAAAATAGCTTCGTTTGGACACGTACGGCAATTTAATTTTATGAATCCTGTTAGTCACCAGTTATTAATTTTATTATCCTTGGACTAAACTCGGCTTGTTTTAATATTATACATAATGTTCACTGAGGTGTGGAGGAACGGTTCCATATTATTTATGGAAGCCATTTAAAAGGATTATGCTGCATATTCTCGGGCCATGAGTAAGGGCATCTTTGTGACTGAAGCGTCTGAAGGTCTGTAAGGTCTGTCTGAAGGTGTGAAAGTATGATAATTACACGAATACCCCGGATTTGACTTGCTTTCCGGTTAAGAAACGTGGCCACATCATAATTCTTGAATGGGTTCACAGTCGCTAACGAGTATTCCAAAAGTTCTTTAAACTGAGCCTAATAGTTTAGTAGAATATATATTACAAAAATATTTATGTTTTGTTCGTCGGTCGATGACCGCTGTCAACCTGTCAACGTGAATAACGTAGACACATTTAACTTTTTAGCACTTTGCCACTTCCAAACAATGTTTGTATTATTCATGTCGGCTATTTATCCATCAATCGTGAAGCTGCATTCATCAGAACCATCTTTGTAAGTCGTGGGCAAATCAAGGCCAACGGATGATATCCATTGCCGTCTTTACTCACTAATTGAATAAATCTTAAATGTGTGAGACGAGCAATGAACGTGTATCTTTACAATGGCCTGAGTTTGCTGCCAGAGTCTAAAGGGGGCGTATGAAATTATGACTTTGTTGTTTGCCATATTTCATACAGTCAGACTATCCTAAGCTTCTTTTTGTCATATTGATATAAGAATTTTAATAATATTAAATGTCTTGGGAGAGATTTATTATTTCAGAGTGAATTTGTAAAATTGAGTAGTTTAGAAAAACAAAGTAATTCTTAATGTTTCAAGATAATATTAGAAGGTACATAACGTGCCAAGGTTCAAATGCAGTTATAGGTCATATTAGTTTATCTTTACAATCAATCTAACATCAAAATGTCAAAACAATTTTCTGTCGACTGGATCTTGGCGCGAAACGGTTTGTTTCATAATCTACTAATCCTTACTAATTAAGATTGAGTACACGATTGTCTAATATCTTGTATTGTTGTCTATTGGGTCATTAGACCGCGTGACTGCTGAGACACCTGTTGATGACAGCAGAGGAGGGCTAAAATAACGCTGTTTTTGAAATATGACATTAGAGAAATGAGGGATTAAAATTAAAGCTGTAGAGGATCTTTCAATTTAAGCGCTGAGAAAAGCTATAGCTTTTGTGATAAACTACAAACACAACATCATCAACATTGGTCATGGTTTGAAATACTTATCGCTTTACTGTGAGTATCCTTCGGTAACTGAAAACCACCAACTCAAACTTGATAGTCCAGACCGTCCACCCACCTGACCTGACCTGACTTGTGTCAACCTGGGGCCTTACCATGACGTGTTATGAGGTCAGGCGTGCGAGCGAGAAATATGGGATAGAGCTATACACCCTTTATAGCTCCATCCCTTTAACAGTTCAGTTCAGTTCGTCGAATGATCGCGTTAAGAGTTCAAGGTCTATCTCAAGGATCTGATCAAGTAAAAGACGGCGGAACTTACACAGCGCATCTAAGCATCAGACTCTCGCATGTAGACCAAGTAGACGATGGCTTTGAAACTTCTTCTTCTTTTCGTGTCGATATACTCAAACTATTTTTTTCTGACTTGTATTTGGCAACCACTACGGCTCTGTTATTGGCCTCGTATAGATCCTGAAAATTGCAAGTGTGTGTGCAGGATGGACACTCCTGTGCAGCGGCTCTACACTGGCACTGTGTTAGAGATGGGTCGAGGGAGCCCCATTTGGCCAAATTGTTTTTACAGCGACCAACCGGGGTCCGCAATCGGTTAAGAGATTTCCAGATTGACCACTGCAATTCGCGTCCAGGGGGGGCGATGTTCCGATGGGGTGATGAAATGTGTAGGAGTTAGGTGCTTCTGCTTCCACAGCGCGCATCTCTCGTCCTCTGTACTGTTTTTTGAAGAAGTTATGAATCAATTACAGCGAACAATTAAAATATTATTGTGCTATTAAAACATGACAGTAATAATGTCATAGTCACACCTATGCGATAGGTATTTAGGTCGTGATTAAAATGACACGACAACTAATGATCTGCTATTCGAAGTAATACATTGTTTTGTTACTCTTCTTTTGAAGTATCTATTAACTCGGTCTAAAATAAAATTAAGTGATAAATATTTTTTTCATTTGCGACCCTTTTGGATTCTTTTAAGGGTGCTCTCTCAACTTTGCGTTCCTCGTACATTCGAAGTTCGAGCGGACGATGCATTGAAAATGTATATTTTTTGCAGACTATAAAGAAGAATTATAGTTAAATTTCCTAAAAAGGAAAACGTTTTACTTTCCTATGAACTTACGTTTATGTTGATATAAATTTTACGTTATGATATTATAGCAGTAAAGAAAAATTATTCTTATAAACAGATTAAAAATCAAAAAGCGATATAAGTATAATATGAGTACTTGAGTAGATACTATTATTAGTATCTACTCATATTATATTGCGTTTCCGAAGTTGAAATTTCAATTTTTTCAAGAGTTTTCATTGCCTTTACCGTTCTGGTAATTTGATGTTTCATCTGCTCACTGTCGATATCTCCTAAAAAGTATAATACACAGTGAGTAATAATGCAATTTGTTATAAATAATCGCAAAAGTATCAAGTTGTTTTACTAGATATTCGAAACACTAATCTATAAATTGACTTATTGTATCCAGCCGTCGCATTTTCTCTGAAAATTTTGGATTAATCTCACTTTTTTGGTCTTTAAATTTATCAATCATCTTGAAGAGAAACCTCCTCGTGGAACTATTTATTGTTTTCCGAATTATTATAACAAAATAAACGAAAATAAGATTCACGTAAACACATGATGAATAAAGTATGAAACGTCAGTGACACAATTTTGACAGTCCTGAAACGCTGCCATATATGAATTTTAATAAATAATTCGTTGCCATCTTTCGCTGGCCAGTCTATTTTCATGCTTGCAATTATCACATCATTGTGTCATTAGGCCACGACACTGCCACTCATTATAGTTTACTGACACCTGTTACTTTTGAATTTAGCAGAACGAGTCTTAAAATGCTGCGTTGAGTGAAAAGTTGTTGAGACCGCTATACATAGAACAGTCAATCTTTCAATGGGACGTACAATTTCGTAGCGGTTGTGTTCTTTGCGACGGAACATATTTACTGAAATAATTCATGACTCAATAGTTAACTTCTGACTAATAGATTCACTCGGGAAAACTGTATCCTGCATTTAGTTTAACATTTAGAACAACGAAACAGAGTAAGCTTTATTAATTTACGCTGAATAATGCGGTAGTACAGATTTGCTCAGGGGTCATTCATTTATTACGTAAGACGATTTTTACTAGTTTTTGACCCAAAATATTAATTATTTAAATAAGAAAAAATATAAATAGATCGACCCCTCCCCGCTATTGAATATTTATTACGTAAGAATCTAAAGGTAATTAATACGTTCGGTTGGTTTAGATGTTTATTTTTAAAAGTAACAATTTTAGGAACGTTTACAAATGTGTCGTTTACGCAAACAAGTAAAGTCTAGTTCACAAGCAGCCCCCCTAGCCAAGTTATAACTATTTCGTTTATATTCTCTTTTCTTCGATTGCTTCGAGTCGGCCACGCCTCCGATTCCTTTGTTATGACGTTATCTCGACGCTCAGTCACGTTGTACGACTATCTGGACTATCTACTACTCCCTTGTAAGAAACAACAAGATATGGTCGACCCCGCTCCCCCCTAAATCGTATTACGTAATAAATTAATGGGTTCACCTTCACGAGTTTAATATAAAAATAAGAGATTATGCTGTGTAATTTAAATAACAGACATGAAACATGAAAGTCATTTTTAGGCAATAAATTGTTTTTGTGATTCTTGAAAATTGCACAAAACATTTATCCCTCATATTTATTTAAAAATATACTTTTGGGATTTGAACAATAAACATACATACAGCGTCATTTTAGCGGCGTTCACCTCGCTGCTTGACGTCACCGAACAATAGGTACGGGATATTTCTGGATGTTATATCGTAACTCGTATTCGTCAAATGCTATGAACTCAGCTGGTCCATATGATTTATATCGATCGTTTAAATTCGTGCAAAACTATATTTAGGAACTTTTATTTCTTGCAAGCTATTGTATATGTTTGAAATTACGATTTTCGTCATTTTACCGAAACGAATATTCATTGCATTAAAACGGTGTTCTTTACAAATATTTCGTTGTTTATTTATCGTTGCTATGTGCAGCCTAATGTTGTTATAATAATATCATCAATAAGAGCAAGCTTTCGGCCCCATCGACTGTTCTGCGATCAATGTGCCTTGTCCATTACCATAAGTTTGGCGATTCTTCGGCAGGGCAGGTTTTGTCTAGTGTTAATTTCGGTAGTTTTGTTTGATCCACAGCAGATAGACCGCGTGAAATATAAAAATAAATAATTATCTTTCAAGAAGCACAAACTTCTCAAGTTTAAAAGCTTTTTTCTTTACCAGTTCTTTGATGTGGGAATTATTTGAGATAGAGCGCCTCATAAATTACCACTGACTATTTACTCAGATTACATAAAGTAAGTTCTTATGCAATACACTCGGCGAATCTACTAGTTTAGACAATCCGCTTTATCCCAATACGTACCTAGCTTTGAATATTAGTGGTATTATAATTGTCAGGAGACAACGCATTGTTCATACACCTTAGCTTATCTCCTACGAAAACGAGCCCTTTTCATTTTTAACCGACTTCAAAAAGAAAGAGATGTTCGGCTGAATGTATTTTTTTTAATGTATGTTCACCGATTTCTCGGACAATTGTAGACCGATTTTGTTTTTTTTTTTTTTTAATTTAAAAGTTAAGCTTCCAAATTGGTCCCATATAAATATTGTTTTGATCTGATTATGAACTTCGAAGATACGGAACGGAACTCCTCATAGGATCACGGCAGAACTGTCGTAACAAGTAAAATTGCTTTGTTTATATGTGTAGTCCATGACTGATTGAAAGAAGAGGGGGCTACGGGTATATTGAACTGATCTGATGATAAAGCCGGAAGGTGCCTTGGCTTATTGGAATTGTTATGCAATGTTTTAATTATTAAATTTTTACTATAGAACTTATTAAAGTTTGGCTGAGGGGCACTTTTTAGTTATGGTACCACTATTAAAAAATTTAAAAAAAGACTACAATAAAATTACAACCGACTTCAATGTAAAAAAAAAATACTAAAAAGTGCAAAATAACTTATTTCGGAAGTCTATGTTAAATAACGAAGAGACATAACTATTATAGTAACACCGACTTCCAATAATAAAGTTATTTCGCACTTTTTAGTGTTTTTGTTTTACATTGAAGTCTGTTGTATTTTCTTTTTGTAAAAAGTTTTTTAATCACGATAATGAACAGTTCTCGTACCTTCTGTGGATAAAACCAATTATTAAAATCAATGACTATTTGTAACAAGGTAATATGGATTTAATTCCAATTCTGTGGTTTCCGATCGTCAATCCTCTGGTTATGTGCCAATGTTGCTAATAAATAGCATCATGTGTCTCCCGATTTCCGTGTTTTGACATTACAACGAAATAATTAAGAACGTAATTTCACTTTTGACACGTCGATATCTTTCGTAGAATTTCTTGAGAAAATATCTCATGTAAAAGTCACTGCAACTGCTAATAATTTTTCAGCGAATTTTATTTTGATGTTTCAATTTCCGTGCGACGATCTTGACGTATCACTGTTCGGCTCTTTTTATACTCAGAAGAAATTAAAAATGGTTTTAGAAATAAAATAATTGTTACATAACAACAGATTTAATAAAATATTTTTTTTTTTTAATTTGTAAAAATAAAATTAAGAAGCAAATTATAATGTTTTCAGATTACTACTTTAAACCAAGAGTAGAACATTTTGTTTGCAACTCTTTATTTCATTAGAAGTGCTCATTTTATCATTCAATAACCCCGTTTCAGCATCGTAATGCACATACCGTTGCATAAAACCTGATGGTGTTCCTTTATGTTTTGGCACGATGGTAAGAATTCCACTTCTATTGACTGATTACCACTCTATCTTGATTTGCTTTTCAAATGAGAAGTATTTGATAACTCAATCGAGATGTTCCATTATACAGCAGATTGTATCGTGGGTGGCGGAGAAAATTTATAGTCATCGCAAATGCAGATACAACGTTTGATTTACATGTTGGTACCTATGTCTGTTGTTTTAGAGACATGATTCTTAAGTTAAGTGGCTGTTAGTACGACGTAGTTACATGATATCTGAGTAGACCCGTCTCGTGAAAATCTATTGTTGCATAAGGTACACGTGAACTTTGATTTGAGCAATTTAGTTCCAAGTGTAAAAGATTTTCATGCCTATAAAATGGAAATTAACGGTGATTTATGGCTGAAAATACATAACTGATGCGATTCCAAGGTATTTTTACGGGAAATGAAGGCGTTGGCAGAATATAAATACACAAATTCAACGCAGATCTAAATATTCAGTTGTAAACAAAGTTTTCCACACTGATCTCAATTCTTTTTCATCATTCTCGATACCCAGTTGTTCCTTTTGTAAGAACTGAAATTCCCACAGATTTTTTTATCCCTACATTTTAATCCTAATAAGATATAGTAGGTACCTAATGATTTTAGTCAGATCAATTTTTTTTGTCAAGTTTTGGTTCTTATTCGAACCAGTATAACTGGCTAGAGAGCATATATCTTACCGATGCGTGTTATGCTTTAAACAATACTGAATATAGTTTCGTAACATTTTTGTATGTCATATCTACTAATTTGTGGTATTAGTAAAGTTTAATTTTAGCAGCAGCAGAAAGCGAGCCAGATTTAGGTAGCACCGCTTCCTAAAGCTTGGTAGTAGGAACAGCGGACAGCGACACGGCAAAAGTCTTAGAAAGACAACTTTATAACATAATAAAAAAATAATACGGGAATAACCTCGTCTTGTAATCGAATTACGGGATCGTAGACAGAATAAAAAAATAATACGGGAATAACCTCGTCTTGTAATCGAATTACGGGATCGTAGACAGTTTTCTTGTGTCAAAGGGAAGTGAAATCGTGTCGATGTTTAACATAACATTGACACGATTTCGAGTGTCGTATTGATATTTCCTGCAATTTTTCTTTTCTGTTCTCGAAAAAATATTGGATGTTAACACGCATTTGAAATATTGTAAGGTCTACTGTTTTACTTAGCTACTTATTCTTCTTTTTGATTCGATAGTAAACTCGTCAAACTGTTTGGGCCCAATAGGTGGCTACATTAATAGCAGCATCGGTAGCACTCATCATATCCTCCAGAGTGCAGGTGTATGGGCACTTGGGGCATTCTAATGTGTGGCTCATGTTTTGAGCAGGAGCACCGCACTCACATTGAGTATCCGACGGGTCTATAAAACCCCATTTTGCCAAGTTTTGTTTGCAGCGGCCTACCTGGGTTCGCTGCTTAGCTCCTAAAAGTTTATTATTAAACCTCTATAATTGAGTATTTTACTTAAATTAATCTAAACCTTCATCGTTATTTGGGAATTCGGTGAGTTTCTGTTGGATAAAAAGCTTTTGTATAGACAGAGGACTTAACTTGATGTGTTAAAATGTCAGTCTTTCGAGCGAGAAAGAAAGATGGAGCTTTACACTCTACACAGCTCCATCCCTTTAACAGTTCAGTTTAGGTAGTAAAATGGATCGCGTTAAGTGGTACAGTACAGTGCTACTGCAGGGCCTTCTATGATAAAGAACTTCTTAGAAATGTCAGTTCGTGCTACTTTGCGCTTACCCGCAATGATTCACATGCTAATGTTATGAGTGGCACTGCGTTATTAACGAGCTCATGTGCAAGGTCGGTGAAATACGACCATTTTAAAAGGAACTCAATTTTGGCAACTCATGTGCATCTCCCACTCTCAACATGTGTTTTCTGCAAATTAATTTGCTCCGGTGAAAGCTTTGTGCGTCAAGGGATGTTAATGGTTTGTTTCCTCTTGAAGAAAATTGCTTGGGGATTTTCCATGTTAGTAGACCAAATAGTTTCATATAGGATTAGCTGTCATTAAGCCTTTTTCCTGGTCCGTCTTCCAATGTAGCACACACAAGGTGCTAATTTTCCTTTTAACGTCTACTTTGAAAACTATTTGCGTATGAGTGGGTTTTACCAGCGTCGCAATGTTGCTCAGTGGTTAAGGCCTGTCATGCATGATGTTGCGGGCTCGAAACCGGGCAAGTAGGTATCCTTTTGATTTTTTAAATTCACATGTGTTTTTCTAAGTTTGTCTAGACCATTACTGACAACCCGTCCCGGTTGTCTATCGGTGATTTTTGACAGTCGTTACAGGTAGTCAGGCGCCAGAAAGTCTGACTATCAGTTTATCCAAGAAGTATCGTGTTGCCGGGTAGTGGAGGTCTGATAGGCAGCCGCTCCATGTAAAACACGGGTATTCAGCCGCATCCGGATAGACTGGAAGCCGACCTCAAACTTGTTGGGAAAAGATTAGGAAGATGATGGGTTTTACTAGGGCTAAACGAAATCATAAAAAAAAAATGATTTTCATATAAAGTACGTCATTTTTTCACAAATTCATTGAACACATCCAAATAACGTAGGTATTCACCGAAAATCAACAACATTCAGAATTGGAGATATGATGACGTAGTAATGATATCAATAGTCTTAGGCTGCCATCAGACGGACTGCATCGCAGCAACCGCGCTCAGTCGATATATTCAACTGCATGAAGTTGTACACTTTGACTTCGTTCAGTCGTGACTTCAACTTCACGCGGTCGGCTACAGTCGTGTAGTGTACACACACTGTCCATCGCTAACCGCAAGGTACAGTTAGTCAAGGAGCATAACGCGCGTCGTTAGCATCGAACGCACATTGACATTATGCGATCAATTTCATCTTTATTTTGAGGCGCTTAAAGATCAAATCTTTTACTGAGCTCTTGGGCTAGGTGAGTGGCGTCTACTGCGCCAAAGTTAGATCCGACTGCAGATAACTGCATACAGTTGAATAAATCAATTGCGCGCGGTTGCTAATATGCAGCCCGTCAGATAGCAACCTTACATCTCCGTTCTAATTTCAGAATTCGCGATAAAAAATACTTCTTGTTAAAGATAACTCGACAGATTGTCACCACATCATAATCACACAGTCTCCAAATGATAGATTGCGATGCCGATTTCTTAAAAACTAGATCTTTCTTATTGATATCTTCAAGTAATCTACGATAACTGTGCTTGCTTTGGCGTCATTCCACCTTTTTAGTTCAGCGTTAACGGAGACATGGCTCTGTATATCTAGTTAGTAGAGAAAGTGATTAGAGTGTACATGTTTATGTTATAAAGTTTCGTTTTTATAGCAAAAAACCGACGCGTATGTGCGGTCCAAGTGTCAAATAAAAAGCGTAGTGTGGTTTATAGTTTTATAAGTAGGAATTATTCGATGGGACCCGCGAAAGATGTCTATTTTTCAAATCGTCGTATTCGGAAGTAGTTGACTTTCTTTACTTTCGGATTGTAATTCGTTTGTTAAGTTCCAGTTCGCGTGCGAGTTTCGTGCAGCTGTCATAAGTCCACATCAAATACGACAGTAACGCTGCAATGTTGTACATTCGACTTCGTTCAGTCGTGACTTCAATTTTACGCGGTCGGCTACATTCGGGTAGTGTCGACGCACGCTGTCCATCGCTATTCGACAGTAACGTTGAAACTGCACTTACAGTAGATAGTTTGTGCAGCTTTCAGCTAAATCCACTTCTTAGCTTGAATTTAACATTCCAAATCTACTTTTATTGAATTTTTAATCATAGTAGTAATATTATAAACCTAAAGTTGGTGTGTTTGTTACTTCTTCACGCTTGAACGGCTGAACGGATTTTGATTAAACTTAGTACACGGATAGGTCATGTCCTGGAATATCACGTAAGATATTTTTAAGTATCCTTTGGGATAATTCTCTACTGTCACACAGATGATGCCGGCAAATCAAACTTTGAGTCGTAATGTTTGTTTGTATTTCAGTGCCAAATGTGTCAATCAATGAGTAAAGTCTCAAGTCAACCGTAGTATCATTCGTGATATCTACCAGTTAGGTAGACATAACCATTTTCAAAGTTATGTCTATTAGCCAAGTTACCCTTGACCATAATTCGTAGTTGCCAAACTAATCTATCACCGAATGGGCACTGAGAATCAGCAATACAAGAATTATTACAGACACTTTTGACCTAATTCAAGAGTCATTGTGTACAATCGCGTCCATTAACATTTTCGACATTCAGGAAGTTAATTTCAAGTACAAACAAGTAATATGTCATTGTATGTCTCGTGCTCACAATATATATCCAGGTTTTTTGTGGTCAACGTGGCAAGAACTGGCATGATTCCAGCATCGCTATGAACGACACATAAATTGCGTTTGAGTGGTCACTACTCAACCACGTTTACTGATTTTGTAAACATTGTTTATTTATCTACCTTTGACTTTTGTTTTTATGTGTTTTTTTTTTATTAGTTAAGGTTTAGGAACAAGATAATTTTAGTTTGTATAGAACGTAAATAACTTTGTAAATGTTTTGATATAATCAGTCTTATAATGTTCCCACTGCTGGGACTCAGGCCTTCTCTCTAGGTGAGGGAATGGGCCTTAATCCACCTCGCGGGCCCAGTGCGCGTTGGTGGATGTCACATGTCATCGAATTTTTGGTTGTAGGACATGCCAGTTTCCTCATTTTTCTCTCGCTTCTTTCATGCTCGTTTTCCTTCACCGTTTTGAGAGCAGTGTTGATGATATAAATGACACAGAGGAATGGACCTGCCTGGGTTCTTAACCCGTTACCACTAGGCCAACACTGCTCAAATGTTTTGATATATTATGAGTATCTGTATATACATATGAAAGGCGAAGTTCTGACTCACTGACTGACTCACTTACTAACTCATCTACACCCAATCCAATCCCATGGAGCTAGGCTGTAAAGCTGAAATTTTGCAGAGGTACCTTATATGAATTATACAAAAAATAATAAATGATTTTGCAAAATTTACCTCATATGGGTATAAAACGAGGGTCCAAAGTTTGTATGGGGACAACTACTTATATGCGTGTGAAGCGCTGCCAGAAGCTAGTCTCCAATAGAAGTATACCTACAGCGAAATTGAAAGCTGTCAGAATAAAGCGAATAATATAGTTAAGGGTTGAGTAACCTCAGCCTAACCATTTTCTTAACTTCTAGAGTGTGAACATAATACCTATCAGTAAACTTGAAACAATTTGCATTTCCTGCAATTATGGCTACTATTCAGCATTAAGGAAGTAAACAATAAACAAAATTGAATTCCTTGAAACACTTGAAAGTTATGAATAAACGTGTTGAAAGCATTTAATGTAGGTTAAAATTCATACCGTAATTAATGGTGGAACTTGACATGCAACATATGTCAATAATGCCGTATCAATGACCATATAATTTACTTGCGAAATGTTAACGATGACTTTAAACAAGGATAATAGAAGAATGCAGAAAGAGTACACTGCTTACCGTTTTAGACATATCAGCTGAAGTGATTGCTATGTTCCTCAAACTCGAAATAAATTACCTATCTGCATAAAGGGCTTCTGTCTAGATGAATTCAGCGAGTTTAGAGACACAAGATTTTAATTTATGTGTGATTGCGAAGACAGCAACAACATGTTTCGTGGGGGTTTTGATCAAGGAAATTCAGTACAAGTAATCAATATTTTCGAAGCTATGAGTCTGGCATTTATCATCGTGGCTACTATTAAACGCTGATCTGGAGGTTTATTATTTTTAGCGTATCCGTCCGTGACGCCGGCTCTCCAGCACACATGGCCGATGACGTCGATGACCCGTCCACAATGTAACCGCCTCTAACATTATTACGATATGTAACTCCAAGAGCTTTTGGTGGGTGGCCCAAAGTACCACAGCACAGCAATGCGCCGCTATATTTTATCATGTTAATTCACGGGAAATATTAATCATTACAGCAGATCATAGAGAAAATTTTCCTGATTGTAGTTTCACCGAAAAATAATTTTCATTTTTGATGACATAAAACAGGAAGTGAGCCAAAACAGACTGTCGTAAATTCAAAAAATAAAAAACTGGAGACTGGAACTTACCCTTGACCCGCTACTTTGCATCGGGAAATCCAAGAATTAGGTACGCCGTGATTCCTATAACGTTTCATTAGCCAAGTGCTAAAGTGCTAATTTTATGGTTCACGAACAATTTATAACTACTTTGTCAATGTCCATAATGTAGGACAGACATCGTGTCGTATGCGTAGCGTCTATCGCCCACGTGGGACGCGGAGTTAACGGCCGAGTTTCCCGAGACAATTTCGAAATAAATTTGTAGTAAATGACGAAATTTTGAAAAACGATTTGGCCCCGTCGACTTGACTTTACTGTGGAAAATAGAATTAGGTCACCAAATCTATGAAGTCACCACATAATTGCAGGCTTTCTAAGAATATGTTTTCCTTGTAATCTTGAGGGTATATGACCGGTCAGTGATTAAAACTATACAAGATTTGGAACGCGTTGCGGTTTGTTCGAGATTATATTCCCGAAGGCAAGTGGTTAAAATTTTCAGTCAAATTTTTAGATAGTTCCCAACAAGATAGTATTTGGGTCATCGCTTTCGGAATCCGAGCCGCGTAAACTTGAAATAGAATTTAAATATAGCATATTATAAGAAGACAAGAAACTGATGCGAGTTTCATAAATTTGCACTTCGATGGCACGATGCGTAGCTTTCAGAAGCGTCCGAGTGTACAGTTTACGATGCACTCGTTTCTATACATCTGCCGGGCTTATTTGTGTTTGGTGTAACATACAATGTTTATAGGAGGTACGGGCTTATTTTTAGCACGTACGTTGTGTACCTGTACGATCAGGGTGGAGGCGCGGGTCGGCCGCGGGTGGCCTTCGATCAGCGCACTAATTATGAAGTAAACCGTCGACTGATTGATGAGGCGTCGCCGATAATAATAGAGGGCTGTAATCTCTATTTGCGTTGCGACGTCCTTGCGCTGCGGCGGGAGCGGAGTACGCGCACCGGCCGGCGGACGGCGTTCCCTGTGCTACGCCGTTATATTTACAGGTGATGGTCTGCGTCAGTCTCACGTGGCCCGTGGATATCGCCCTCTCCTATGAACATGTCAGTGCGTCACCAGCGTCTCTGTCGCGCGATCCTGCCGCTCCGTGCCCGCGACGTGGGCGCACGTAATATTTTCACATCGCGTAGAATAAAACTCGGGAAACGGTCAGTGTGTTTACGAAGCGCGCGGCGTTCGCCCGCCGACTGTTTGACTATTCGCTCCCAGTGAAATGTGCAAAAATGAGTCGTAAACAAGATAGGTACACTTCCAGACCGCGAAGCATTACTTCGCATTACAGCTCATCTCCCAGCATGCTGGGAACGATGCTCAGTAGTCAATATAGTCCTTACTCTAACAATTATTCCAACTACAGTTCTAGCGCGTATAGGAACTACAATCCTTACAGTGCGGGTCTAGGACGGCCGTCGTCTAATCTCGGTATATACGGCGGTACGAGTTCAGGGTATGGGGGCGTGTACTTAAGTGGTTCTACTTTAGGATCGTTAAATTTGATGACACCAGTGTTGAAAAAGTTGGACAAAAGGTTGTTGGCGAGTAAAAAAGACTTTAAACCGAAGCCCGTGCCGCTGGCGAAGGTTCAGGAGCCGACGGAGGCGGTGGTGGAGGCGCCGGCGGTGCTGGCGGCGCCTGAGCTGTTGGACGTACCGCCTGTGCGGCCAGAGCGTAAGGCCCGCGCCAACAAGGCCGGCAACTTGGACAAGGAGCGCTCCCGCTCACTCAGCTCCTTAGAGACATTGGGCGCACTAGGCTCCCGCTCCCTCAGCTTAAATTCTCTCGCTTCAGACGGATACTGTGTACGTACTACGTTGCTCATCATAAAGTTTTGTAACTTCTTCCTTAGAGCAGTCCCCAAAACATTCGGAGTTGCTCCGTTTGTTTATTTACTGATTTGTTGTCGTGTCGCAAATTTTTTTTAATTGAAATTTTTGCGACTTTGAAGCCCTGTATTTATTATTTAAATGCGACTTAATTTATGGATGGATAACCTTATTCTTCTCTGAGTTTCTCATATACAAAGTGTATGTTTGTCCTTGGAGTGGTGACGTACAAACAACCTGTTTTGTGTTAGTGTATTGTTGTTTTAAAGTCCATAAAACTAAATTTAACAGTGCATAAATATTTAAACTTTATGGAAAACAAATATTATGGTATACGTCTAATATCATGTAATAAATCGCTTTATTAAGGGATGGCCGGTAACAACAAATGTAAATTCCTTCATCTTTTCTTTTATTATAATATTTGTGTAAATGAATTGTTAATCAAAAAAATAAATAAAGTAAATCAAATAAATTTAAATTTAAAAAAATAATATTTTGTTAACGTTCTTTAGATTAAAAAAATGTGAAAGTGCACACATAAGTGTCTATATGATTATACAAACAATATAATAGAAAATAAACTATTTTTTTTAGAAGCTATGCCTTACGTACGTGATTGTATTGTTTACCTGCTCAAAGCGTGTTGTGAAAGTAAACAATATTTATGGGAACGATATCATTAACAATCGTGATGTTTTTATCGCTTTGTTGCTAGTTCATCATTGCTATTTATAAATGTTTTATTTTTAGTAACCATATAAACTGCGCTGCGATTAGTTTTAGATATCGAATTTATTCTGTTTGATGTTTCCTCTCTTATTGCCAAGCAAATATAGCCATAATTAATTTTAATCCTTATTGGACTTTTTGATTTATAGTCAAACTTTATAAGGTTGTTTACCATATTTTATTATAGTTTTGTTTTTTAATACAATTTTAGAATGTATCAACAACTGGCTCATTACCATCTAATAAAAGCCCACAGACAATCTAAATACAGTAGCAATGAGGTTCATTACTCCATTCTTCTTCTCCTTCGTGTTGTTGGCACGACAGTTTTTTTTTTGTGTCCCAAAACACATTGCAGATTTAAGGTCACTTTAACTGCATTTTTTTGTAGTACAGTTGACTGAATACGAGGAGGAGCATTAATAGTTTAGAACTCTGCTGTTGTTTAGCCAGGATTGTTCCAGTTTACGAGGTTGGAGTTACTTCTTCCTGCTTGGGTTCTAAAGTGGTTCATGAAAGTTGACTAATGCAGTTTAAAGAAATATATAATCTAAAACTGACTAACACATTACTCTGTATCGTTCCAGTCTGGCAGTGAACGTACAGAGGAGGCCGAGGAGAAGGACTACAAAGCACTGTACGAGGCGTCGCAGAACGAAGTGAAGCGCCTGCGCGAGCTGCTCACCACCTCTGAGCAACAGCTGCGCGAAGCCCGCGCCACCATCACCAGGCTCACTCAAGTGGTACGAAATTCACTGACTATGTGTGGTAGCACCGTCGACTGCTCAGCCTCTAAGTTGGCGATAGATATCAGTTAAAACACACTTTACACATAATGACAAGAAGTTGCATCTTAGTTTCTCTCTTCGACTCGCACAAGACAAAATTATCTAGGGGATAAAACAAAGGTTCAAAGCTTGTATAAAGAAACCTACTTTCACGCGAGCGAAGCTGCTGGCAGATGCTAGTCATCAAATAACTTATCCCACATTGAACGTGACTAATAGCCACATGTGTTGCTTCAGTTGTCATTTGCGTTTCAGGGCTACGATGACTTTCTAAGATTCCCACATCCCTGATTGAATGGCGCCTAGGGTTTTTTTTTTTAAATATCGTTCTGTTTTGTTGCGTAATTCCCGCAAATGTCCTTTTCGTACAAGTATTTATTGTAATGCGTGGAATACGCACGCGGAACGCGTTTTTTTGAAATATTCTGCATGCGAACCAAACCCGCATGCGTGATGAAATCCGCACGATATTGAAAAAACACCCTTACACAGGTGATTTTGTTCATTCTTTTTTATATGCAGTATTTAAAATGATAATCTTGACCAGTCGACTATAAAGACAATAGGACAGGCAAATTCATAATGCATATTATGCCTGTCCTTTTATAATGAGCAGAATAGTTAAATTATAAACTTTTGTATGACATCAGATGCTTAACGTATGCAACTGCTGGTAGGTATTGTCCTCCAGTGTTTATTGTGCAGGTCTGAAGTGTTTAATAAAAAAAAAAAACTAGTGTACGTTCGTCTGGCTCGTTGTTTCTCTAAGGCTTCATCAATAGCACTGGTTTCCTTCAGTATAATTTTGTATCCTACACAAACTTTTGCTTTCATGCGTGGTTTTGTGTGTCTATGTGTGGGTGTGTATGTCCCATAAACAGCATAGTATATTTTTCTATCTTATGAGTATTCTCTTTGAATGTATAACATTATATTAAAGTCGTATGTTAATTACACAAGATTATACAATAACTAGTATCAACTCATATTAGTCATACTATAATCTCAATTGTGCAATTCAAATTTTAAAACTACACATGTTATGTGCTTACAACTGCAATGTTTAAAATGTAGCGAACACCATCTATTTGTATTTCTATGCCTTTGCAAACGTTCAACAGGTTTGTTTTGTATGTGCAATTTGTTGATAAAGGAATTATTTTTAGCACTTACCGAAACACTTGCCTCGCATATCTTTTTGTTTGACTTATCATGGAAATAATCCCGACAAAATTTTGAAGATTATTTTTTATTCTTGCTTCGCGTATTTACTATATTTTAAAGCATATTATTTTAATATAGTCTTATCAATTTTAGTCTTATGAGTTTACATGTGGATGGATGGAGAGGGAGAGGGAGACCAAAGAAAAGATGGATGGATTGTGTGAAGAGTGATATGAAAGAAAAGGAAGTTAGTGATAGCATGACGAATGACAGGGCAGAATGGAAGAAAAAAACATGTTGCGCCGACCCCAAATAACACGGGACAAGGGCAGGAAGATGATGATAGTCTTATCAATTTTATTTAAATTTAGACTTGTCTTCCGTCTGCTAGTATTTTTTTATTTTACTTTGTAATTTTTTGTGACAAAGGTTTTCATCAAATGTATTATTATAATATTCTTTTCTGTACGTGAAATATTAAGAAAATGACGTGTTGCATTAAAAAAAAAAAATATATATATATTTTGTGTTACTGTTTTTAACGGTGGGAGCTGCGATACTTCCAAATATATAAATGAATGATAAGTACATCCGCGTCCAATTTGAGATTTCATAGTTAACATTATAACTAGCTATTTATCCCATTCTTAAAACATTGCTAACCCAGAAATTGACACATTGATCTATTAATATTTCAAACGTGAGTTTCACCTTCGCCGTGACTGCGTGTTTTTCTAACGTAATTAGCACGACTATTTTCGATAGTTTGACTAATTCCCGCCTACGGCACAACACTAATTATTTGCATAGACAGTTGACAGATTGGCGCGAGTTCCCAACCTTACCATTAATATTGATGGGCGCGTATGCTGTTTTGCTATATTTGCTAAGCGAAAATTAGTATTGCGTTTTATTACTGGTGTTGCGTTGCTCGCGATTTATGATTTGTTTATCGTCGATTAATTGTACTTTATTTATTTTGTGTTACGTATCTGTGTACTATCTTAAGTAGGTGTTTGAAGTTTATTTCTCATTAATTACAGAACCAAAATTCGTCGTCGGAGACGGAGAAACGAGAAAAACGGGCTATGGAGAGAAAACTATCAGAAATGGAGGAAGAATTAAAGGTAACTTTCGAATCATTCTTAAACATATTCGTGGCGGTCACATACACAACACATTATATATATATATCTGCAAACATTACTTGATTTGAAAAATATTGCATAACCGTTAGCTTGTTAAGTTTGAATCTAAACCGAAACGGCGGACGTCAAGATAGCTGCTGCCGCCAGAAAAGAAGAGATAATAATAAAATTGACATGTTGGTGTTCGTTTTATAGCAATTGCAAAAACTAAAAGCCGAGAACGAAAGGCTGAGGGCTGAGAATCGTGCCCTTACGCGGGTCGTGAGCAAATTGACCAACTCTGCCGCCAAATAGGTAAATGTGTATATTAATTGAGCGATCCAGCTCAGTGGCGACACCGTGCGGCTTGCGCCGGAACTAAACCGATCGTCGCTCTCGCTTACACGTTGATATTCACATTTCTCACACACAAACACTGTTGATATTTTCGCTAGGCAATCTCACACGTCCTCCTTTTACCATATTAAATGAACTTAAAGTAGCATCGCATGAACTCTACAATTTCAGCGAAATAAGCGATTTATTTAAATCTATACGCTTTGGCACGCTTTCTAACTTTGATGAAGTGGTAAAATGAGAATGTGTATGACCTAACTTGCATATGAGTGATATTTTCTATTTACTCACTTTTTAAAAGTTTTTTTTTTAAGTTTTCACTTTGTTTGGCTTAATAACTAAACTGATGCATACTGACTGCAGTATGCTAGAATGATTAAAAATCGTATTTTGTATAAAGGTTTTGACTACAATTTTTGTAACTAAAACTACAATTACCGTTTGTCGTAAAATTATTGATGATGTGGAACGTCGAGCCAATTTTGATTATTTGTTTTTTGATTTGAAAATATGATAGGAAATATACTTTTGCCTCATGTGTAATAAACAATTTCAACCTAACCACCAAGAGGTTAACAAATAAAATAAAAATTCTTTCCCCTTGCCTAAGAAATTTCATGCGTGAATAGATACAGCTAGCGGCTGACGATGTAACAGCAGCATTAATAGCTGATCTGAAGTAGCAGGGCCACTTAAAAGAGGTCTTCATCGACACACTATCTATCCCACTCATGACACAGGCGTGTGAGCGAGACGACACGATAGCCAGAGCACAGTCGCGCAGCGTCGCGGTATTTGTCGAGCCCCCGCCCCACTATGATTAACTGTGTGTTATGGCGAGCATGCTTTGGTACATGTCTAACTTGCGTGCAGAAATTGTGGCGCGTGTATCGCGTTCATGTTACGCACCCATAGCGTAATCGCAAATGTGCATCTAAACTGCTGTCAATTAATATTGATCAAACAGGGACGATTCAGTCAATGACACCGTTTTTTGTCGGTGACCAATTTATGACCAAGTTGTTTTATGTGACCGATTTATAACTGAAGGTTTCTATGCAATTTGTGAGTTTTATTAGTTTACCGACTTTTGCTGTCCGTACGATATAAGAGCTCGCTGACTGTGATAAACGCACCTATATTGTTTATTAAAGTAATAAAACCATAACTAAGGATGTAAAAGTAAATATACTAGTATTTTATAATATATTTTATCAAGTTAATAAAATGTATAGGTAACTAATGACCACGGCCATAGCGTGATGTTAACGTTTTTGCTCGTGATCGTCCAAAATAAATTGTTTACGCTATTATAAACTTAGTTGCATACAGCAAAGCAGGCTAAGCCGACTAAATTGATTTGACCATTTCGTGTCTTCGATTGACTGCAGTTTAGATCTACTTTTACATAAACATAATTGACCGACGGTGATTTCCGTCACCTGTCGGTGTCGTCTACGTTCGTAACGTGTCGTATGCGTGTCGTGAGCGCCGCGTGTGCGTATGTAGTACATACATACATGCACTTTCATTCATTGTGTTTTATCAGAACTTCTATATCGTAACAATACTGTGACACATCATTTTATAAAATTCAAACATTTATTGTTACTGTTAATAAACGAATCGTCGACGGCATAACGATCAACAGCACGACTCAAACATTATATAATAATAAAAATATATTTTCGATGAAAAAGTTTCATCCTTATAGCAGCGGAACAATTATGTAACGGAACTAAGAAAATGAATAAAACTGGATCACTCAATTTATTATTGGGCATTGAATTTGAGAACCTGTCAAAGTATACTTTAGCTAAACAAAGTAGAGTTGGACGAGTTCTTAATTTTAAATTATTCATACAGAAACTCAGTGTTATTTTTTTCTGAATTAAATTTTATTTAATGGGTGTCGTTCATGTATTACGTAAGCAGATTGTTTGCAAATATTAACACTCCTTATCCCTCGTCAGCAAAAGTGAGCAAAGCTCTCTCTCTCTCCCCCCCATGCCTTAGGTAAACATTGGTACATGCATTTTTCAATGTGTTCTGGTTTCGTTATGTTGTGGTTTGAAATAGAGAAATAAAACAAACTTCATTAAAAAATTTGGTATATTAATTTAGATTCACAGTCCTCAGTTCAAGACACACGAGAATTCATGACTCTAAAGTTTTCAATGATATTATATGTTTGCTGCTCTGTGACATGTGTCTACTCACTTTCGTGTGATTTGGACATCGACATCGTTCTCTTTAAAAAAAGGTATATACTGCAGGCTGACGTAATCACCATCCAGACCCCCCATCCCCCTTGTCCTCCAAATTACGTAATACTTTAATGGCCATGGCGATAGATGTCAACCTTTTTGAAAGTCTGAATAAAACACAATGCTCAATGCTGTTGGCTAGCGTGTGTTGCATGACCTGTGATGCAAGGAGTAATTACATGTACTGTGTTCATAGACAAGCATAAATGAAACATTTGCAGTAATCCTCATTGTCATGCAAGAATCTACCACCAACCTTCTAGTCTTCGAATTATAAAACTTAGTTTTAGTGCTGAATTTAGGGTGGAACGTTTGGCTCGCATAATCGCTTTTAGGCGCTGTCACTAGTGTCATTTGTAAAAATACAACAAAAGAAAAATACAGACAAGTGACACTAGTGACAGCGGCTAAACGCGATTATGCGAGCCAAACGTTAAAACGCGATTAGTTTTATTGGTGAATTCCGCCCTTAATAATCGATTCACTATGACTTCAAATAAGCAAGTAATTTTAGACACTGGGGTCTTGAGTCTTC
Organism: Mythimna pallens; assembly: GCA_961205895.1. Taxonomy (NCBI): domain Eukaryota; kingdom Metazoa; phylum Arthropoda; class Insecta; order Lepidoptera; family Noctuidae; genus Mythimna; species Mythimna pallens. Next base: position 9,325,234 of record OY540824.1, read on the forward strand.
ATACGCTTTCAGAGAATCCAAATTATACTAGGCTATCATGAATAGGTGCAGCTTATGACAAAAGGCTATATAACAATCAAGTTTGAACGACCCTAACATCCACAGTTGCGCACTTGTAAATATGTGATATTGCTTTTAGTATTATTGATATGGGCTTACTGTTTGCTTGAAGCCCTATACTCGTGACGTGTATGATGTGTGTAGTAATGACAAGTGAAGACAACTACAGTAAAGTGAGGTTACTTTGGCATTGGAGTACAGCTTTGGCTCGAGTTTAATATCTAACTAGCTGATACCCGTGACTTAGTGCGCGTGAATTTTAGAAACATTACTCTCATCTTCTTTTTTTTGGGATTAATTATTAGTTCTTATAATATAACACAAAACTAAGCTATTTGTTAAAGTCCTGTCTAAATCTGTTTATCCATTTCGGAGATGTGGGAGGTACATCCCATATTACTAACCCGATAATTAAGTCCTATTCCTGCGGGAAATTAAAAAGTAGCTGAAGTTACTCATTATAATCAAAGTTATATCACAGTGAAAGTCCCGCCAAATTTTGTTCAACCGTTTCGAAAACGTATTCCGTAGACTCAAAATCTCACGCCCGTAGGAAAATGAAAAGCTTAAGTTACTCTTTGTAACATCAAATTTATGTCAGCGAAAGTTCCGTCAAAATCGGTCCAGCCGTTTGAGATATAAACCGGAACAAGCAGACAGACAAGAATTGTATAAATTGCATTTTATTTATATGTAGGTATGGAATCCAATATAATTTACTTAAAAGTGCTATTTTGATATTACGAACAGACACTTAAATTTTATTTATATGTAAGTACTAGCTGACCCGGCGAACTTCGTACCGCCTTAGCGTAGCAATGATGCACTACTTTATTTTGGAACAAATGATGCTCGAATTTAATTAAGTAACCACGTTTCCGAACAAACAATGCTCTTTCAATATAGTCTATGGCTGTGAATGACATTGACATTCGTTACGCGCGTTTTTTTAAATATGCTAAATTAAATGTATATATTTTTCAATATTTCTGAGAGATTTTCTTAATATTTTTTCCCTTAAGAACCTTCTCCTAATAATAACAAATACAACAAAAAAAGAATTAGTGAAATCGGTCCAGCCATTCACGCGTGATGCCGTGACCAAGGAAAACGGGTTTCATTTTTATATATATAGATAAATAGGATCACGGGACACTGTTTACAGTGTTTCTATAGTATAATGAGCTTAAGCCAAAGTTATATTTCAGGGTTTTAAGTAACCTGACTTTACGATATCACTTAATCCAAATGTTACAGGTAAATTTAATAGTTTTTACACTTTTTACCCGTAGGTAGAGGAAGTAGATTTTTAACGTATTACAGTGATCTTTTTTAATCAAGGGTCAACGAGAAGTTTCATAACCACATTGGTGATTTATATAAATTATGTATTGAATTCTGGGTGCTATTTTATATTAGTCATGTGTATAGGACTTGATGCGAATTTTGGATATATTTGAACTATAAAATATTGAACTATTTTCGTATACGCGATGCGTAACATACTTTTGTTCTTACCAAAAATATTGGAATATACAATTAATTGACTTCAGGCATTATTGTTAGAGGTATCAGGGGCCTCACCATGCCGTGTTAAAATGTCAAGCGATCGAGCATGAGAGAAGGATGGAGTTATATACCTTATATAGCTCCACCTTTTTAACAGTTCAGATCGTTAAATGAATCGCGTTCAGAGTTCATGGTGTAGAGCCTCAGGTATCAGAACTGTTTCATTTCACATACGCATCGTGTGTACTCCATCACATAAACGTTTAATTAGTCATTTGTCCCCCTTCCTGAAATAAATTTTCGTTTGTTTTTTATATACCGAAATTGTGACTAAGCAAATGTACAGCTCCAATTACAGCTGTGACGCTCCCATTGGTTTGGTCCGTTTATGTCATTGTATCATAGGATTTGTTGTGAAACTCCCATGTTGTACCCCCCGTTGTACCTTGTTCGTTATGTTTGTCAAACTTATCTGCGTATTCATTCTATTAAGGTATATGGGACAGAATAAGTTATCTTATTTGAATACCTTAATGAGAAAAAATAAATCAAATTTACCTAAATATGAATGAAAACGCAGTCTTCTAACATGTAATAACAACACGAGTATTTATCACACATCACATTGACAACTTTTCTATGATATCTACAGTATCAACAAACGCTCCAAGCTGAAAACCAGCGGCTGAAGGACGAGAACGGGGCCCTCATCCGGGTGATCAGCAAACTGTCCAAGTGAACGACGCCGCCTCGCGCCACGCGTCTAGCGTCTCCTACGATCATATAGTAACATATTCTAGTATAGCTCGCCAACTATTCATCGGCAACACGTCCTTTGACGACGTGCTCTTTAGTCTGTTATTTCAAAGGTATATCCATAAATATTTCGTGTTATTTATTCAATGTTGATAGGCACTTGAGCTAATCGAAAAATGTTAAGTAATCATTTTAGTTGGCGAATGTTTTATCGCCCAAATTGTTCTGAAACAAATGTGTATAGACGAACCGCCAAACTTTGTTGCTGCTATCTAAAATGATAATTATGAATTTAAGTTATTTTAAAGTGTCATAATTTATTTACAAAAGTCTTACAGCCAATAGAAATTATTAATGAATTTTCGCCATGTTTTAACACTTTTTATATTTAGTCAAAGTAAATTATAGGTCACCCTCAACTTTTCTGTAATCACGGATTTATGTCCCAACTATATTGGGGCCGGCTCACAGTCTAACGAGGTGCAGCTGAATAACACTATAATAATGGCTTATCCAGCAATATATTTGCAATTAGACAAAAATGACTGCGGTACAAAATCTGTATATTATGCTTCCATGTTTTATAGCAGTCCTTTATTTTTATTTTTTCCGTCAGTTTGTAGACTATGAATTTTTTTTTTTTGTAAATTTCTATTATTTCCTGACATAACCTTTGTATATGTTTTTGATTTTAATGAGGTTCCAGAAAAAGGCTTTTATTAATCGTCATGGCTACATTTCGATGCTATAAATAAACTAGTAAGAGAAATCATAAACATTTACAGAGATCTGCGTGTTCCTAGTATATCAATATTACAACATTATTATTTAATGTTTATACGACTGTTTTATCTTTCAACAACTGATAAATAAAGCTTATTGACAAGAAATTGGTTAATACATTGAAAATATTTGCCAGTTGAGTGACCAGTTTTGCTAAACCTGAGAACCTCTACTATTATTATTATTGTTTTACACTCCTTTAATATTACGATTTGTTATCGAAAGTGAGTGCATATTCTTGTAAAACTGAAAAATATTAGAGAAATTGAAACATCTGAAACAGCAAGAGATAAATAAAAAATCTTTCATACATGTATGTAATAAAATAAGCGTTAATTTATTGAAAGGCATGATTTTAATTGTAATAGTTATACTTGGTGTTCCAAAAGTCTTACTGAATTTGGTTTATCACAAGCCGCAGGAGAGGGGCGGTGAGTTACACTGATCCCTAGCCGCGTCTTTGGGAATTCAGTGATTTCATAAAATCTATCACAAGATGGAGTGCTAATGCGTAAAGAATTGCTAAGAGTGCTGATGCGCAGTCTTCACCCCTACTAAATGGTTTGTTAACGACTCGTTGCAGGATGTAGATCTTATAGATTGGCTTGCGCCCATTATCTCAATAAGTTTTATAAACCCGGCCCTCGCCAAATATACTCGAACATCTCTGGTCCTGAAATTTGATGAAGTCCAAAAATTTTATTGGCATTTAATTTTTTAAGTGCTGCAAAATTTTAGTAACAAATTTTCGTCATATGAACTGAGATATGTACCTATGGCTACTTTCTTTCTTGCTTTGACGACTTTGTGTCTTTCTTTTGATATTTAACTTATAGCACCACGTAGGAGTTACGACACCGTAACTGGCTGGATAACTATAGTGTTTTTGCTATTCAAACTCTGTACTCTTTCTTCTGTTAAAATTCTTGACTTGATACAACTTCAACAAAAACCACAATTGGTTTTCCTTTCAAATATTTATGATAATTTTCTACGATCACCTGCTATCTGTAGCAACCACAAATCGGTGACCCCGACGTGATTCCAAAGCCAATGGGTGTGGTCCTGAGACCCTGCGTGTCGGAGTCCGCGCACACCCTTTATGGCCCGAAGAACCGGGATTGTGGTTTGCGCAGGTGGAAGGTCAGTTCTCGCTCGCCAGTATAACCGCCGACGCAACAACTTTTGGGATAACATGTATTACTGAAAACACTTTTGCAAGTTATTGGTTAATTTTAGCTTAACCTTTTGAGTACCGTAATGAGAGACACAATAGAAAGACAATGAGCGAGCGAACGCGTTCGCTTGGGGTTTAATGAATTAATTGGCTTTTATTATAAAATCATAATAATATGTCCAAAAACAGTACAATGATTTGACTTCCTGAATTATATTTATGAGTATCATAAGTTTGTTCTTATGGTACAACTTATGAGCGTTGTGATTTCGGAAAGGTTAGTATCAACATTATAGTTGTGAACATTTGACTTGCAGACTTTACACAAAGCCGTATCACTCACTTTTTGTAATAAATAAATCCTATAGTAATTGATTTACACGTTATACAACATCCAATTTATTCCGATAATTTTATTATTTATTTTCGTGTAAGTCTCTTTTTGTGTCGACACCTCTATGCGAAAAAGGTTAATTTTGTAAACAAAATTAGATAGCTTTGACAGTGCCGCCAAAAGTGTACATGCAGGCAACCAGCATGAAGATGGATAATAATAACCTTTTTGTTGGACTTAATCTTCCAAGAACGCATTATTCAATGCATTTAAAAAGCTGACGAGACGTCAAGACAGATGAAACATACAATTACCTTGTGCCTCTGACACAGAGCGTTAATGACCATCATCACAATATATAATTAAATATACATATATCTATCCTATGAACTGGAAATCTGCCTATACTAAGTCTTCAACTATGAATTCCCCCACTTTCAGATTGCTTTAGTTAAATTGATTTGAGAACTATGTTGTATTGAAAGTGTGTTTTTGTTTAAATAAGAACCTATACATTTTTATTTTTTGAGAAAGTATTATGTACTTATTGAACGTCATTCGTACTTAGTGACGTCGCGGAGTATCAACTCGGACGCATGGGCTGCGTGCCTGAGCGTGTAATGTTTCATTTTAATAGTTCTATTTGTTTCCTGATTATTTACATGGCCAACCGTTGACGACGTTGAGACGAGCTGCAAAATTATGTTGAACAGACACCCATAAACAATGGTTTATGTACAAATCTGTGGGATAGTACAGATAATAATCATGTCTTAAACTTCCAAATGAGATTGTTAACTGTAAATGTGTTAACTTCATAGTTGCTATTAAGATGGGACGTTACATTAAAGTACGCTATTTCTCGAGGTGTATTTCTTGTCGATAACTTTTGACATACCTATTCCTAAATAAGTGTAAAGTAGATTAGTATTACTGTTTTTTTTTTTGTAGAGGGCTTGATTCACCCGACATAAATGTTATATATAGCTATGTATGTCGCATAGATATTGTGTTGATGAACATCTTCTCATTGACCTATATACCTCAAAATTAATATTAAAAAAAAAACAATATCCTCGCGACATACGTATCTCGAATTACTAATATATTAATGTATAGTTTTTTTTCTAGGCAATAGAATATAGCCGATTGGATTGATTTGTGATATATCGGTTTTGTACGACAATCATAGAAACTTTTTTGTATTAGCGAAATAGACTGTTGATTACCTTTAATATGAATTTATCGGGGCCATAAAGTGAATGTTTATATGTTCTGCCTGTACTGAATAAGGCCTAAGGCCTCTACGGACCAAGACTATATACGTACGTTGTATGACGACTATGTACGACGTACGTTGTAATGACTAGCGAACACCTCGTCATTGATGAGACTTTCTCAAATACCTAGGTCTGATGATATAACTCATGACTCAGGCCAGGGACTAACACTTCAGCAACGTGACTCGGCCTATGAAATGTTTGTAATACAACTGTTTAACATATTAAGTCACTGGTGATGCCTACATTATACTGTCGAGTTCATTATCCACAGTAGGGCACTTAAATGCTAGTCTAAATTAGCGGCGAATATTTTCCGCGTTAGATGCGGTCCAAACTGCCTCGTACGTACGAATCAAACACGTTTGTCTGCATTCAATCTTTGCCATGTTCCCAGCAGTTGTTTGTAATTATGTAGTACTGTTAACAGTTATTGATAATATTATTTGAGGCTTTCATATCTATCCAGTCAAAGATTGTGGTCGACGTGCCGTTTCTGGCCTACATAAACCGGCCTCGCCACTCATTTGTTTGACAATAAATACGTAACTAGGTTTGAAAGACCTCGTATGTTTATGTAGCTGTTTATTATCTCAGTTTTTATTTTTTGTCGAGCTGTAAAATAAAATTAACGTTAATTATTATTAAAAAGAACGTTTATGTAAGCTTGTTAAAAGTAATGACGTGAATATTGATAAAGATTAAAAGGGACTTTATAAGTTTGTTAAAGTGGTAAAATGATGTTCGTATAAACTATAATCTGTATAAAATTTGTAAACCTACATTTTCTTTTTCTTAGTAATCCTGACTATTTTTGGTCATTTAAGTTTTTATTTATTTGAAAAGAAAGTTAAAATAAACAGTTCTTCATTATATTTTTCTATTGTTTTGTTTTTTTCTCATTTTATAGATAGTGCCCTTGTTGACGCTGTGTTTCTTGTTCTTTTTGCATCTCTGTCAGACTGCTTATCAGTACGATTAAATGAAATCTTCAGCATGTAACGGGAAAGGGTCCCAAAATTATTAAATATTCGTACAAATTTATAATAATAAGCTGATCCTGATCAAAATTACTATGCGAAGTATTTTTTATTTGAAATCTAGAAAAAAGTTGTTACGCAAAAGCAGTTCCAAAAAGTATGACCAGTGACCAGCCATTTCCGATACATTCTGTGGATGTAGTTGTAGTTCTAAACTGTTCCCCCGTTTTGAACCTTCATTCCTCGTGAGTTCCGTGATAAAATGTAAGCACATTTTCTCATATTTGTCTTCATTATTGAGGCTACTTTTTCTTGATTAATTTTATTTGTAATTCTTCTTAGCCTTACTCCATCTAACATAACTCAATCACCGATTAATGGCTTTAACATTCTCGTGTCACCTATTTACAATTTCTTTATATTGATCGCTTTTGTAAACCGAATTGTATTTATTTATTTAATCGCAGGAGAACTAACAGCCATATCAAATAAATAACAATAGTATATGAGACATTGAGCCAATTAGAGTATTAGAAAACTTAGGATCGTAGCGTTCTCTATACATACAAGGTATGTGCTTACCATGTAATCTTGCTTGGGCGTCTATTTGGCCATAGCATCGTACGAGTAGCCGAAACATCGAAAATCAAAGCCGATCGTATGCTGATGGTCAAAAGGATGTAAATACCCGCGGAGCTCGGAGATACCTTGGCAGAGCAGCTATTGACGCATTCCACATTTACCTGACAAATCAAGTGCGTCAGTAAGTATGCGCTCACATCTGAAACTGCCACTTAAAACTAGTGCTGAGCTCAATTTTCCTTATCCAATATTATCAGTCTCAACTCGCTGTCGGCACGGCAGTTCTATGCTCTTTTGATTTTAAATACTTGTAGTTTGTCGTGTCGTGTTGATAAAATCGTGTCCGGGCACAGGTGCCGTGTGCACTAGTGTGCACCCTGTCCTAAGAGTTTGCATTTGAAATTCAAAATTTGACTGCCTTTATAATGACTGACGCGTGCCTTTGGGACACTGAGTTCGTTTAATTAGATTCAATATTAATATCCCAATCTTTAAGGTTAAGAAAGTGCTTATTGTCATGCGATTGAGGGTTGAAGGGTCTCCAAAATGAGATCATTAATTATTCTTGATTAAATCTAGAGTAGGTCTATCTATGCGAGACTGAGACCCCAGTTTTTGTAACTATTGGCTAAATAGATGAAAGAGAGTGAGCCACTTTTAGAAAATTGAACGAAAGGTGTTCATTGTACTTATATTTTCTGTGTTCATTATTTTGCTAAAATAAATCTACATAATATTTTCTGTCTCTAAATAAGCTAATCGGAATTATGCTAATAATATCAAACTGGATAATATAATGGTGTCTACAACTTTGGAGAGCTGTCATCGGTAGGTAGGTAATTTCTTATTTGTTTTACTTTTTTTGCTATTATTATTTTTGCTATAGCATTACTGGTCTTAAATTAGGTTAATTTATATTATACAATGCTCATTATAAATGGGGGACAAGACTGCCTTATTCGACTGGTGGCTTGTGCATGCGCATATAATTATATTTTCTGTAGGCGCTTTTGTAAGGTAACTACCTAGTTGATTAATGTTAAGGTCTGACAAAATGACAATACTCGAGAATGCCGTCCTAACGGTTAGATATTGGGATTGTTGTCAGAAAAATGAAAAACTTCGCCAAGCATCTGTTTTTTCGCTACTAAGTTTTTAGAAATGAGATTGAAAGTAGGCTTTACGTATTTATCGTATAGCCTACTTTCTTTGACAGTAGGTAGGTACCATTATGTAAGTAGTAGTAAGGGCTACTGTCGAAGCGCAAGTGTTACGACTAGGCATGTGTCTCATGATTAAGGCCGTTGTTATAGGTATCTACCTACTTATTTTTGTAGTTGAAACTTGGCATTGTTGTCAATACCGCCTACCAGTTAACATGTTAGGCCCATTTTATCGACTGTTTACTGTGCCATATCTTTTTTAGTTAGCTGTGGTAGGTAACTGTTTTTTGCCAAGCCTACAATCTCTATCGTGTCAACGTGACACTTCCCACAGTCCCCGTAAGAGGGCGTGGCAATTAATATGAAAATCAATAATATGGAAGAAGAGATGAAAATTTGACCTCTCAGGCCCAGTGTACTGAAAACGGTACACCTCGTACCAGCTAACTTAAACCTTATTACGTAAAAATAAAGTTATTTTTTAAGATACAAAAATGAACTTATAACACAAGACTAAAATCAAAGTTGGTGGTGGCGTTGGATTAAATTATCTCGAAGTCTTATTTTTTTGCGTTAAGTAGGTATCTTTTTTGTGCATCAATTGTTACATACTAAATATTCAGGTAAAACAAACCGACGTACCCGGTCAATAAGCAGGTAATCGCAAAAAATTGTTTTTGCGAGTTTTTCCCGGAAAACACAGATAGGTACACCATAGCATGTGCAATGAAATGTTGTAAGTACCTACCTACCTAATTTGAAAAGCAATCAGTCAAACAGTCAACCAAGTACCCAAATAATTATGAGCATATCACAATTCGATGGTGATTTTTGCATTAAATGGCCAATTACTTTGGCGTTCCTATTCAGAGAAAATAAAAGACTTGACAACTTTGACGTATTGAATGGTGAATAACAGTTTAGCTCATAGTGGCCTCTCCTTTTGAATTTTTTTCTTATTTACTTATAAAAAAACAAAATTCCAAAGCAAGTGTAAATTAATTCGTGACGGCATTTTTCCAATATCGTGCGTTGAACTACTTAGTTTAGTACTTAGGTACCTACCTAATGCAAAAGAAATGAAATATACATAATAATATTTCGTCCTTTAGATCTTAACGGCCTTAGATTTTTTACCTATATGCCTATACGTGGAATAACTAGAGAAAAAAGCATTCAAAATCATAAAATTGCTAAAACGCTCAGAATTAGATAACTGTAAATTTCTCTTTCCTACTTTAATATTGAGCACACGTGGGCCACTTAGGCTGTTCTGGGCAGGTCGGTCTCCATACATTTTATGTGGTAATTAGACTTGTAGAGCTACATTAGATCCACGCCACGCGACGCGACTCTGCGTACAATGTAAATCACGGTGGCCCACGAGTGCGTCGGTCTAATGCAGTTCTCACTAAAATCTTTTTTTAGATATAATTACTTAGTTAATTATTATAAATCCTTAAATAAATGTTATATTATGCGATACATCGACTAGCAGCTTTTCGAATTCGAATGTAAGAAAGAACGTAATTTTGTGATAGCTCACTGTTTTTGCACCTCGTGACAGAATTTCTCCATCGCAGACCGGGGCCTCAAGTCTGCTATTACAATAGTGTCAGAATGGTCTATCGTTGATTTCATAATTGTTGATTTTGACAAGTTTGGTAATCTAGTAATATAATAACGTCATTATGATTTTCCAATGGCATAGATTGGTAATCTCGTACCTACATATTGACAAATGACTGTCTGACGTATGCGGTAATGCTAAAATTTTGACAGTTCCTTTGATCAGTGACCTACCAGAACGTCATTGTGCAGTCATTGCTTTTTATAAGCTCGATATTGTCATTCTGCCACAACTCTATTACGAGACCATTGACCGACCAATGATCGATCATTATGAATTAGCAGATTTCGAACTTTTAGCAAAATGAAAATGGGATCGTGTTGGGATGACGAATTTATATAAATAGCAGACTTGGGCCCCTGGCGCCTTACCATGACGGTCAGTCATGTGAGCCAATAAGAGGGATGGAGGTACACACCCTATACAGCTCCATACCTTAAACAATTCAATTTAGGTCGTAAAATGGATCGCAGATAGCTCCTGGTAGGGTGTGTCCTGTTTGCAAAAGCTTCTGTAGCAAAAAATCCCCCACCCAAGAAATGATTAAACGGATTATTAGAAGAAAATTCGGGTGATATAATGTACGTTAATCTTAGTGTAATATTTATATTTAGATAAAATATTTTAAATGGATTAGATTTTATGCATATCATTAAATTGAATTGTCCTGATCCCTATGTCAGCTGAAATCTTTGATTATTTTTTATGGTAAATCTAAAACAAAACTTAGTGTAAAAATCACTTTTGTCGATAAAGTTGCCAAAGGATCGTCATTTGCAATTTTTTAACTAATTATTTTGTAACAATGTCCAGTATTTTAGTAAACATAGCTATATTATTAACCCTTGCAGTCGGGTAAAAAGGTTCATCTGTTTGTAGTGGGCCCCCATTTTAAGTGATTAGCGAGACTTCACATGAAGTTAGTAACATATATAAGTTAACAGAAACATATATTTTGGTAAAGGAGTAGAGGTTCACGCGCGCCTCAAGATGTCAGCAAAATCGTAGCGAAGCCTACTGGGGCCATGGGTTCGCTTATGAAAGGAAAACCCGGGGCCCTGGAATGCAAGGCAACGAAGGAACATAGGAGTGGATTTTAGTCAGTAAAAGTCTGACGCTCTCGCTCCGTCCAAGGGCGGGAGAAGTCATTGGATGATTACCCACCTAAAAAAAAGCAGATCACTGGTCCATTGGCTATTTTCATCGTCAACTTTCTTTTAACGTATCAATATTTACACACACATTATGAATTCAGGAATATAATATTTTTATTTTTATAATTAGGTTAGGTACCTATGTATAAAGTACTGAAGTTTCGCCGTTTCGTGATTGAAAATGGTTTTGAATAAAATTTTGCATGCCCACGGGCTATCATTTTGAATGTAAAAAAATAATCCTGTCCTGAACTTACTTGTAACTAGATTATAATTATATTTCTTTCTGATATTTTTACATACCATTTAACAGTGTTCGAAAAGTGTATGCAATTTGTGAATATACCTATTGTCTTGAATTTATTGTCCATATAAAAAGTTATACCATGTTAACTAAAGATACATAGAATTCTTTAAATAAACTATTGAATAAATGATTATACATGTAATTTAACAATAAACTATCTTCCCTAGTCTCTACATACCTACTGATTGTTCAAAAATGTACGTAGGTATTGTAAATGTTACCAATAAATAAACAATATACATAATTAACCTTTTTTTATTTTCGGTTTCTTTAAAAAAAAACCTAACGTTTATAAACAAGAATTTGAGAATGTACCTATGTCACGAAAGTCGTCACATCAGTGTTTCCTATGTTTTCTTCGACAATACCTATTTCATGGGGCCATAATAACATGAGATGCCAATTTTGATGAACATGAATCACATCCATTTAATATTATTTTCAACACATTTGCTCAGAAAGTGACTCTTAATGACACTAGTTATCAAACTGTGAGATTTTGATTACACAAGTGCTATAATGTAGTTAAAACCTTTTTGTTCAACCTCTTTGTTCGCAAAACAATTTTTTTTTGAATTCGAACAAAATTCCCAATAAGTTTTTGCGTTCAATAGTATGTAAATTAGTATCTTACTTACTTATTTCATCCAATTTATAAGTTAAAATGGACAAATTTAACTTATACAAACGATTTATTTAATAAAAAAAAAAAGACGGGTTGCACTCCGGGAGTGCCGGCAGAAGTGAAAACTTGATTATTAACGTTGAGCATGTTTGATATTTTGGAATGGTTAGGGAATAATTTTGCACCAATTGCTTTATCAGTATAAAAGTACTATCATTTATGTGGTAGAATACAATATTCATTTATTGCGCTATCGTACACAAACATGACAATTTATATTACATTAAAAATTTAACACTTTAAAACTATTACAATTATTTTACATTAAAAAGTTTATCTCCCGTCTTACGCTTTTTCGATCAGGTCACGTGTCCTGACGCGAGTTTAAGATTTTATACCCATTACAGAAAAAGTGCTCAACGCCGCTAAAGAAGTTTTCACTTCAAAAACAATTAGTAAATAAATCATACATTCAAATTTTTTTTTTTGTGGTCTATGGCTGCCATTTTAAGATGCGCGCAGTTTTTGGCGTGATTTTTTTTTATTCTAGTGAAATTCAGTGGCTGTATTAATTAAATAAAATTAAATACTATAAAATCATTAGAGAATGTTACATCCGTATTCTATTGTCACTACGAAAGACATTATCGTAAAAACTTTTCATGCAAGAAAACATAAACGTAAAATTAGGCAGTATGATCAAAATACCTTAGCCTTCCTCTAGGGTTAAATAAAAAAAAATGATGCGCGAGCTTATGAAAACAGATTTTTACCGCCATGTCACAGAAAATTACTAGTTTTACTGTTATTTTCTTCACAAGTGTATTGAAAAACGTCGTATGACACACGTGAGTAATTAATGATTATCGTTCTTGGCTCTCTAAATACCGGCGGGACGGTAATCACTAACATTACACACTTATATCATAATGTACCTACAATTAATACCTATTTCCAAGATCACAATTTCGATTACCTACATATACAATGTAACAACGCAAGTTACTGGGGAAAAATCGAGGACAGTTTTTTTTGTAGGTTTGAAAATCATCCAATGACAACCCCTGCTCTTGGGCGCAACGTGAGGGCGTGTCAGCCTTTTACTGACTAAAAACCCACTCCTGTCCCTTCTTTGCCTTTCGTACCAGGTCCGAGTCTTCCTTTCATAAGCAGACCCTTGGCCATAGTAGGCTTCGACCCTGCTGGGCCTCTACGGTTTGCTGACATCTCCTTGAGGCGTGCGTGGAACAGTACGCGCCGTCGACGACTTGGGCTCGGTCCGGACGGTTACTGGACGGTCAGACCCATTGGTCGCCGTCCGCAAGCCCGCGCCTACGGTGGCCGGAAATCGGGATCGGGATCCCGGCGGCTGGAGCGTGAGGGCCGTACCGTCGCGCGTGCACGTGCATTTGCCTCCTTTGCTAGCATTACTGCTTCGCAGAAGGAGCCTCCTGTCATTCCTCTTCGCTTCGGACCCTGGCCTGTAGCAAGGCCCGGCGCCAGAGATCGTTGCCACCGATCTCCCCCACGAGGACACGGCGGTGCTCTGCCCAAGCGGCGCACACCTCTACCTTGTGCTCCACCGTGTCCTCCGGGCGATCCACTCAGTCATTAAGGCGTACTGAGGACACAGTTAATACCTACATGGAAACCCCATTGCAAAAAAGTGATTTATTTTTTCAGGAAACCAGCAATAAGATTACGGTGTGTGGAACCTCATATTAAAAAAAGAAAAAAAAACAAATTATAACTAGGACAAACCAAACTAGGACATTATGGCACTAGCTAACATTTTACTTAAATATCTTTCGGGTTCTCACTGAGAGTTGACGTCTCATATGCTGAAATAATTTAGACTGAAAAAGATGATGTAAGTTTTTAGTACATGTGTTTTGGTGTTGTTAGCACTGCTGGTCGGGTTTGCGCATTCTTTCTTTGTGGGGTGATTCGAGTATCTCTACTACTACCTATTATTTGTTTATAAATTTATTCAGTACTTTTGTTCGTAGCAAATGCTAGGTTCAAATAAATGAATACACAATTCCACATTTAGAACATTTATTTAACGAATCCTTCTAAATTAAAAAAAATATATATTGTACATATAAAATATAACAAAAAATATTACTGTATAAATGATGAACACTTAATATTTAATCACAATATTATTAGTTTTATATATCGCTTGTGTGTCATTTCTTAAAAATACATTGTTTATAAGCCCATGGCGTTGGCAGTGGCAGGCCTGAATGATTCCAGTGAGTGATGTATTGTACCGAGATCAATTAGTATTAACTATCAAGAAATTATTTCAGTAGTTAGGCTTTGTACAGGTTTTTAATGAATTATTATACCTATATGCAGCTGGAGCTATTGAGCGTTTCTATAATTAAAATTAGTTTTCGACTTTGTATTATTTTTTGTGAACAGTTAAAAAAATAACATAAATGAAAATAATCCTATCTAATTGTTCTTTTTTTTAAATATAATATAAAAAAAAATAACTACTCCAAAAATTAGATCGTGCAGTTCACACAGCTCATTTTATTTCCAGTAGGTAAGTTAAAGTCAAATAATTTACAGTTCGTGGCAAATAACCTTGATTTATACAGGGATTGGGTAGGTATCTACGTATTATTTAATAATAAGTCTAACTTAAATAATATTTACAAAACAATGAAAACGTAAAGCAATAGGGAATAGGCATGTATTATGTTAGTACTCCACCATAAGACACCACGGTTATCACTAAATAATTCTGAATTTTTTAAACTAGGTACTTATATAAATATCCCGATTAAGAAACTAAATACATAATTCAAAAGGAACAATAAGAACATAAACTAAGTAATATTTTTTAATTTAACGCGTTTACAAAAGCATATTAGCAGAATTATTTTGGCATCAAATTCTAATCATTCGAAATACAACAATAAATACATTTAATTTCTAAATACATAAAGTATTCGTAATACTCTTTGTTCGTATTGTAGCGTTTTTGTGTAAATAATCATGAACAAAAAGTACACACGATTTAAGACTGCAATTCTATGTGCTTGGCTAAAGATTCAGTCAAACTGCGTTCAGGAAACCGTTCGGACGATAGACTAGACTTTTTCTGGATATTTCGTCTGTACGAAATTTGTATGATGACTGTCATGGTAAGCTAGCCTTAGCCGTTACGTAGTCTCAATGTCGAGTAGTAATAAGTCTTAGAGTACCTTTAGGGGGAAATAAGAATTGCAGTCTTGAATATTCCACACGAATCCAACACATTTACATCTTTGGTACAATACCTAGTAAGGGTTGGTGATCAACTAGCAAATGGGATTAATAACTAACCCTAAAACTATCGTATCGTTTGAACACTCGAGTCAATGGTAACCACTTGAAAGGGAAAATTTACAGGTAACATTTACACTGAGGAACACCAATTTATCGTCGGATTTGGTTACCTAAAAAGTTTTTCGAGGCACTATATGTTGGCGGTCGTCGGTCAGCGCACGGCGACTCCGTTGATGGTGACGACGGCGCTGGGCCCCGTGGGCTCGGGCTCGTACGCGTCGGAGTCGCTGCGCCTGCCGTACGCCACATTATCGGTAATCCTCTCGCTGTAGGGCGAGTCGTACACGTTGTCCGACACGTGGTCGTAGATATGTCGCCCGTTCGAGTCGTGTAGCGTCGCGTAGCTCATGACTGCTGCGTTTTGGTCTTCCTTGCGCTCGGCTCCTTCAATGTTCTCCGTGTTCTTTACTGGCGTGGCTTTTCGGCTATCGAATGAGAATAATATGTAAATAAGAAATCTGGGAAATTACTGCTCACTAAACGATGAAAAGTAAATTTTCAAAATTACTTACAGTCTTAAATAAATAACTCCAAGTAGCATCAGCAGGAATAGAACAACGCCGCATCCGACGCCGACGCTGAGCGGCAGCGTGCCATTTTCAGCAGCCTCGTTGGTGATGATCTCACAGCTGGGCTCTTCCCCGGACCACTTGCCGTCATCCAAGCACTTGCGGAGGAATGGCCCAACACGCTGGAACTGTGGCAAGCAGTGGTACTCGATGGAGCTGCCGAACAGTGTGGAGCTGTTCGAGATGATGATGCGACCATTCTCGATCGTGCCCGGAGACTTGCAGTCGATTGCTGTGTAAAAGGAAGATATGTACTTATTATACACGCCTAGTTTTTAATAAGTAAGTAAAAATAAAAATGGGGCTCTATCCGTACCTGTTACTGATCATATTTTTGTAATCAGAAGTAAAAAAAAAACGAAATCCCAAAATTGTCCCCGAAAATTTGTCATAACTGGTAAATTCATAATAAAGTCAATCATCCATAACAATTGCTACTAGAAAATACTACGCGCAGTGTTTTTCCATTTTGATCGTCATTTATTCATTCATAATCAATAGTCTGTACAATATTTCCATAAATTTAGTGATATTTTGGGATATAAACAAACGCTTATATTATCGTTTAGCTGTTTATGAATATTATTTATTGAGACTTTTCTTAAATAATAACAAGACCTTTTCTAATAATCCCTTTAAGTAAGTATTTATACTAATTAAAAACTAGTGGTGTAGTAATTGGTCAATAAAAGTACCAGAATTCAGGACCTTTTTGTTCTCAGAACTTCTTCAAAATTATTTATATTAAATAACTTACGTATACAGACAGGTGGTGCCCCACTCCACACTCCCTTCGGTTTGCAGGTCCTGGTCTGGTTTCCTTGCAGCCCGTACCCTCGCTCGCAGCGGTAGTGAGCTTCTCCTCCGATACTTAGCGTCGAAGTGGCTACTAAGAGACCTACACTGCCCTTGATTTGGATCGAAGGGTCTGTGCACGTTATTTCTGTAGAAAGGTAACAAAAATCAAAATTTGTTTAAATATAACTCTGGAATGCCTAGGTCCAAGGATTAGGAACTGTAGGAAGTAGCATTATAACTTTAGGTATATTAAAAATATGGCTGATAACATGACTGCTGCTGCTGCTGCAATCTTTGTTTAGATTAAACCAACTATTGTTTTCAACCAACTCCTTAGAAAATCAAACTCAGTGTAGCGACATCTATAGCGTCACATAGAAACTAAACTACGAAATTCTACGTCACGAAACTAGATTTTTCCGTGCGTTTAGAACATAATTATACAAAAACCCCAAATCATCTATCGGGCAGTTGCCCAGATCATACAAAATACCCGTCGGAGGATTCTCCCTTTTCATTAGAGGTTTGCGGGACTTTGGTCCCTGTTCCATATATTCCTACTTATAGGAGCTATAATACAATAAGCGGCGAAATAGGTCCGGTAACATAGTCATGATAATTTTAAGGGATACTGTTAACAACTTTCTTAACTACTTCCTAAATTATTTGAACTTAGAAGCTTACCTTTGCACACTGGCGCTTCGGAGCTCCACGTGCCGTTATCCTGGCACAGTCTTCTGGAGACGCCATCAAGCTGCCAGTGCTCATGGCACTCATATAGGACAGCCGCGCCGTAGTATGTCGCATTTGTCGCTAGCGTCACTACGCCGTTCTGAATCGGACCTGGGTTACCGCAGTCCACGTCTGGGGAGAAAGATAGAAAGAAGGTTAGTGGGCCCATTCGGTAGGTACGTTACATGTTGATTTTAAGGTTCTGTAGCCAAAGAGTGCCATCGGGAACCAAGATTATAAAGGCTTTGTCTCTTCTCTCTTTTTAGTAGTTGTAGACACCTACCTGAAACTTTCGTGGTTAAGATACCCATTTGTGAATACGTTCCCAAATGGGTATCTCTGTTCTCAGCCTCTGTTACGATAAAATAATATAGTGAATCTAATGGTTTTTGTACTTGTTTGGTTCTTTCTTCTCTTTCCTACCATAAAATGGACGACTACTTACATTGGCACCTTGGTGTGACTCCGCTCCACTGGCCATTATCTTCGCAGGTCGAGATGCTTTCGCCTACAACCTTGTATCCTCGTTCGCAGCGGTACTTCACTAAGGCCCCGATGCGGTAGCTGTTCCCGACGCTAGTGGTGACGGCCGTCCTGATGAGCGTGCGGCCGTGGTTGCGGTCATTGCCAGTCACCGATACTATACTGTTCTCCGGTACTATCGGGTCGGTGCAGCGGATTTCTGAAAACAAACACTGGTGTCAATTTTTGCGTAGAAGTCATAGTTGAATGGGAAGGCTAAACTGGTGTAGTTTTTGTCTGTAGATATCTATGAATTTTAACATAAGAAGTGTATAAATGAGAAAGTGAATCTCTCTCTCTCTCTTTTATCTATTTCGATATAATTTTTTATCGTAGGATAACCAACAGCTATAACAAATGAATAACAATTGTATAAGAGATAGAAAAGAATAAAACAGAATAAACTTTATTGTACACCAAAATAGTAACAAAATCTTTTACACTAGGTAACTTAAATTTATGGGTACAAAGGAGTCTTATCGCTGACAGCGATATCTACCAGACAACCTTAGGATGGACAGTAAGAAATTGAAATCGAAAAAGGATATATATGGAGATATTGAGATAATTACAGGTTTTTATGGGTAAAAACAGAAAAGTAGTAGAAAACTTAGGATCATTAACTGGCACTATAAAAAAAAATTAAAATAATATCACTTGAGTACAATTAGCACTATGCTCTTTTGAAAAAGTAAGTGTGCATTCAGCCTAGTGGATGCAGCATTGGTTTTAGTGGTAAATGAAAACTCTTTACAGTTCGGTCGTTTCGGGTCACAGTACCTACAGACAGTAATTTAACAAATATGTCCGATGAGCCTAACCCTCGAGTAGACGTTAATCGTTACTTACTCGTAGCTTTAATTGGAGTTAGTTAACCAACCCCACTGTATCTAAGTTTAGTGAACCGTTTAAAGTTATGTTTCATTTACAACTGCACCAAAATCTTGAACTAATCATTAAAAGCTGAAGTTTTTCTATCCAAGTCATGCCAGACGATGCGATCGAATTTTTTTTTATTAAATCAGGGGTCTCCAAACTATGAAGTCTTAGGACCATAATGATTTTTTCAGTATGTTCTAAGGGCCAAAACAGTTTTAATTTTAGACTTACATTATTTATAGTTTTTCTTACATCTTACATTATTATTTACATAATTTTTTTTTACAATAAAAGTTTTTGAAGTGAAAACTTCTTTAGCGGCGTTGAGCACTTTTTCTGTAATGGGTATAAAATCTTAAACTCGCGTCAGGACACGTGACCTGATCGAAAAAGCGTAAGACGGATGGAGAGTAGACAGCTATCCCCTCTCTACGGCGCGGCGAAAATGTATGCCTGGGCCTACTGTTTCGTTTAGGCAGCGCAGGGCGCTTGCGTAAACGAAACAAATGGTTGCTGTAATAGTTTTAAAGTGTTAAATTTTTAATGTAATATAAATTGTCATGTTTGTGTACGATAGCGCAATAAATGAATATTGTATTCTACCACATAAATGATAGTACTTTTATACTGATAAAGCAATTGGTGCAAAATTATTCCCTAACCATTCCAAAATATCAAACATGCTCAACGTTAATAATCAAGTTTTCACTTCTGCCGGCACTCCCGGAGTGCAATTTTTTATTTCATTTTGATTAAGATTAACAGATAAAAAAACACTTAACTAATTACTTACATAATTGGTACCAACAAGTAAAATTGATCCACAACTACAAACTATTGTTGGCGGAAAATCACAATTAATTATTATTTGTAGTTATTAATATGCTGAGAAAACTCTGTTGCTAATTTTTATGGCCATTGTTAGTTTTATTTTCTATCAAACTGATGCAATAATTTGTAAAAATGTTATCTGTAGTTTTCTATTAGATATCTATTGCCCGCTAGTTCTATCCTAAGTAGTTAAAGAATCCTTTACCTTCACATCTGGGTGAAGAATCGCTCCATTGGTATTCTTCAGTGCAGACCCTCCTGACTGGGCCGACGAGCCTGAAGTTCGTGGTGCAAGAGTACTGAATGACGCTACCCAGGTGAGTGGTTCCATTTAGTAGCTCAGATGAACCGTACGTCAAAGATGGCAGCTTGCCACAGTCAACATCTGGAAGAGTTGAAATATTTTTAATTAAGCACCTACATTAGGGTTGTATATTTTTTATCGAGTTTTGCGCTAGCTCCTTGTGAGATTTTTGAAGTTTTATTTTGGTTATAGGTATGCTTCCAAAACTAGTTGAGAAATCAAGACATATGTCTTACTTAATCATGTTTGGAGGTATACAAAACTGAGTGTGAAGTCCCACAGGTACATCCGTTGAAAGGGAAGGATTCTATCGACGAAGCGGCAACGACACAACAGCATCAACACGACGTTATCGCTTGTGTGGACGTGGACATTAGGCCTGAATCATTTGTTTATTTATTATATATTTTATTGTAGGTACTTTTATTTGAGAGGAGTGGAGATAAATTACCCGTAAATGACACAAAATAACTCGTAACTCGAGATTGCAGCCACTGGGCTACCACTGGTTTACTATGTTCCATAATAATGCGTAGGTTTTCTAAAACTTTCGAGGCTGAAAATACTCACATTCACATTTCGGTGACTCTCCAGACCACTCTCCGTCAGGCTGGCACATGAGGCTGGACTCTCCGATCAGCTTGTGTCCCTTCTCACAATGGAAGTCAATGGTGGAGTGGACGTTGTAGTCGTAGGCTTCCATGTAGCCGCCAGCAGGTACCTCGGGGTCGGCGCACGATATCACTGTAAGTAAGGTAAAAAAAAAACATGATTGAAAGAAAGAAAAAGATTTTGTTTGGCGGAAAAGACGTCGTAGGACCAACCTTTTAATTACATATTCTATATAAAAAATTAATATTCTATATAAAAAATTAATATTCTATATAAAAAATTAATATTCTATATAAAAAATTAATATTCTATATAAAATAATTATATATTCTATATAAAAAATATGCGCCACGTCCACGCAAAACGGCCGAAAGCTCGGCATAATGCCGTGACCACACACATAATGCAACGAGTCCACTGCGCTGGTTCTCAGCGTGACCCGGTGACGGTGTCGACATAAAGACGTCGGCACAGTATTGTGTGCGAGATTTGAGTAAAATAAATAAAAATAAATTTTAGGACTAAGTCATAAATAAAAAAAAAAAACTGGGCAAGTGCGAGTCGGACTCACACTGACCAGTCACTACTGAGGGTCAGTGTGTGAGTCCGACTCGTACTTACAAACTAACTTATGTAAATAGTTCAATTCCAGAATCGGCATATTTACACGATAATACGGTTAATGAGCCCTTTCTGCACCCGGTGCCAGTTTCGGTAACTATGCTGCAAAATACAGTACGAGCTGGGTAAGTATAATTCGCTTTCGCAGGTCCTCACCGGAAATGAAGTATCTATTTCGGATCAGGTGGGAAGAAACGCTCGGGTGTCACCATTGTGCGGATCGCTCGGAGCACATGGTGAAGCATATGGCCGTGTCCTCATGGGACAATCGACGGTGGCGACCCAAACGTCCGATCCTGTTTCAGGCCAGGTACGAAGCGAGAGGGAATGAGTAGTATTAATTAACGTTTTGATGAAATTGATGATAAAAACTAGGGCCTAGTTTGATCATGTCTGCTACCCATCAGGGTTAATGCCCCATGCCAAGGCTTCGCCGGCATCGCTCTAGTTACAGCACTGGCCGAACCTATCGATTTGTCTGTTCTTCAAAGCCTTACCTACACCGAAATAGAGACCGGGATATTCATGTTGTTTAAAATTAAGTATTGCCTGAATATAGTCGAATCTGGGTGATGGTCTAGGATTGGCAGAAAACGTTTCCAAATTTATCTAGGTAGAAGCTCACTAGGAAGAATACTATGTTGCCATTGTATTGTTTCCGTTAAAATTAGTGGCTTGGTAACAGACCGTAACTGAAATTATCGGATATTCGAAAA
The DNA here is from genome assembly GCA_961205895.1 of Mythimna pallens. Classification (NCBI taxonomy): domain Eukaryota; kingdom Metazoa; phylum Arthropoda; class Insecta; order Lepidoptera; family Noctuidae; genus Mythimna; species Mythimna pallens. The sequence goes on from OY540824.1 coordinate 9,347,503, forward strand.
AAAGATCGTAACAGGGACCGAAATCGATATAAAGTTTCGGACCGTTTTGTATAAAGGCGGAGTCTAAATAACAGGTTACGACTGTTTTTACGAGTATTTGATTTGCCAAGCCAAACAAAATAATGATAATCTAGACTACAAATAAAAGTCATATCTTGCTATTTGTATTTCATTTTTATAATTCCAATATCTGTAATTGAAAGTATGCAAAACAAGCAGATAATCCGAAATAATTTAATAGAGAGAGAACCTGTGATTTATTCACATAGTGAGGGCTCAAGGAATGTGGATAAAGTGCACGGAAGAGAGAGTTAACTCACTCTCTCACTCGCACCAACGGATGAGATTGTTAGAACCATCAAAACCTTCAGTAGCTCTACTGGGGAAACATTATCTTACAATTACAAACGAAACATAAAAAAATCAGCTTTTTAAGTATAACGTAAGTACAATTACATTTTATTGAGCTTGAAATTTGTCTGGCGAAGGGTTGTCTGGCAATGAATTACTATGATTACTAATACCATTCAGAAGTACATAATTATAAAAAAATGTGCTTTATAATAAAACGAATTTAGTTTGCTATAATACAAACATTTTTTACACGTTACCTGCCAAAGCCCCAATGACTGAAACTTCATAGTATCTGGGGACATGCACTGACTAACTATCAGCTTTAATAAAATGAAGAAAGTATCCGAAACCGATATAATATTATTTCTATATCCATATCAGTATCCAGATAGAAATTTCATATCAACAACATCCCTTTTACAGACTGAAACCAGTCAGGTGGAATAAAAAGTCGTCAATAATAAGTTGTTTCCAAATTGTTTCGTTAGTACCTACCGGACGTGATCACTATTTATTTGATTAAATATATTATCTTCTCAAATATTGAATGACAGGAAATCCTGTCAATGTTTACTGGTGTACAAAAATGTTTATTAATAAATAAAATAAATTAATAAGAGACAAGGGAATCGTTCCAAAAGTTTTGTAACTCATAACAATATTAAAATGAATGTCCATGGAGTTTCTAGCACGTTCTTCTCCTGTGGCCGTAGTAACCCAGGTTCGAATCCTGGTCACGGCAGTGTCATACACTGTTATGGCGGAGCTTTACTTTTGTTTAATTAGTGTTGATTCATTTAATTGATTATAAAATATATATATATTGATATTTATTGATTTTTTTGTTTAGATCTACGCTCTAGAATGTACAATTTAGCTTCAGCATTTTGACAATTCAAGTGCCTGTAAATGGTTTATTTGAAATAAACGTTATTGATTTGCTTTGTTAATATCTTTACTTCATATACCAGCGCTAGGTTAGGTTTTTTTTATATCACAGCATATGTTGAGATAGGAGCCTTTTTTAACCTCGCACAGGTTTTTTTTATCTTGTTAATTATTATCTATCTATATATATAAAAGGAGAAACTGACTGACTGACATATCAACGCACAGCCGAAACTACTGGGGCTAGAAGCGTAAAATCTTTCACAAGGTTTCCTTTTATGACGTAAGCGAGCACTAAGAGAGGATTTTCCAAAATGTACCCTGTAAGGGGATGAAACGGGGATCCAAAGTTTGTATGCAGAAACCTAATTTTGCGCGGGCGAAGCCGCTGGCAGAAGCTAGTAAAGTTAGTAATTTGGTTACTTAATCATTTTACTTTGGTCCTGTGTTTAAGCTTATAAGTGTAATAAGCCTCTGACCTCTCTATGAGAGGCAAAGGGCCGTAATCCACCACGCGGGCCCGGTGCGGGTTGGTAGATGTCAAATGTTTTCGAATTTTTGGTTCTAGGACATGTCAGTATCTCACTATTGTTTTCCTTCACAGTTATGAGAGCAGAGTGGTGATAAAATTAGTTACACAAAGACCTGTTTGGATTTAAAGTTTTAAACCCGCGACATACAACTCGCAAGTCAGAGCAGTTATCACTGGAGTAATATTGCTTATGTAATTTGTTGAGTTTAACAGAGTGTGAGGCAAACAATTTTTTTTTTTCTGACTTTCTTTCTTCGAACAATACAAAATGTTATAGTTTTAAGATGTTTGTTACAAACTCGATAGGGTATTTTTAACCAGGTGCTATGGAAACTACGAGCTAGGTAGGTATTTACAGATATCCCAAGAAATACACGCTTAGAGAATCAATGTTTATCTTCTGAAATACGGAGATTTAGTATGTGATTTAGTTAGAGCTAGAATCTAGTTATGGAAGGACTTATTGTATCAGTTTCGTTACAAAATTGTAACGTAAAAAGTGTATTGAACTCCAAAAATCGTTTTTAAACCCTCGAGCGTCTAGTTGGCTAGTTGCCTTGTCTAGTTCGCTTCTAGCTTTTGGTTGACTGATCTCAACTATCTCTAACGCTCTCTCTCTTTTCGGTTACTTTCGGAAGTAACCGAAAAGAGGGAGAGCGGTTGAGGCCGTACTACAAAACTAAAAAATATTCTCTCCCACACACACAGCTTTGTTTCGGTGCCAGGTTACCCTTGGGTACGACGTTCGTGCTAATTTATCGCAATTCACAGTTTTGATTGATTTATTTTTATTTATAAATGGTTGCCCAACATTAGGAATTACACCAGTATAGTGGGTGCGTTCTTGAACTTGTTAAGCTCACATGCACAACACCTAGATCTGGAACCACTATTTTTTCCGTGTAGGCCATACAAATTCCTGCTTACCATCAGGTGGGATCGCAGTTAAGCACTAGTTTATGAGAAATATGGGAATCGAACTCTCAACACGCAGCACAGTCAACAATCTACCGTGGTTGTGCAAATAAATCCATAAATATGATCAATACGAATAAATAATAATATTCCACAACTATCACCATAGATATATCAACGCCGCGCGCCGTCTAGTCTCAAGCTAAGCAGAGCTTGTGTTATGATTACTAGACAACTGATATACAGGTACTTATAATTTCTAAATACATAAATATTTTTGAAAAATTAATAATATGAATATTTTTGGTAACTTACATTCACAAGATGGTATGTCATGGGACCACTTCCCGTCTCGGTTGCAAGTGAGGGTCTCAGCTCCAGCCAGCCAGTAGTCAGCCTCGCAGTTGAACCGTGCGATAGAGCCGAAGGTCGTGGTGCCGTTCAGCAAGATAAAGGAACCTTTGTGGACCTGGGCAGGGGTGCCGCAGTCTACGTATTTGCAAGACGGTGGGATACCAGACCATGACCCCCCGAGGGTACAGGTTACGCTCTGAAAATAATTAAATTGAGATTGACAATAATCCTTATTTATCCTGTTTAGATTAGTGGGTTTAAAAACATTTAACCTAAATCTTATGCTTTGTAGGAATTGAACCCCCAAACAGTTACTCGAACAACTTAGCCAATAGTCACAGTCGTGATAATATCATCAGCTGAATTCGATTTTTAGTACCAATAATAATTGATATATCAATATGAGACTAATTGATCGACATATATAAATATAGAGAAATATTGTATGCATAATAGGTGGACATGTGGCAGTAAAACCATAAATATTGGCATCCCTTTGTTCAAATAATAACTGATTGAATCGACAGCTTGCTGTCGTGTTTTGTCGACAGGAAACGTTATTACTATAAATGCTTGTCAATTATTTCTCAAATAGCGTGCCCTAATTAATTAATACCTGCTACGGATGCTAGTGACTTCTATCTAGGTCGTCTTTTGAGGAGCCTCCGCCAGGTTCCCGGGGTCTGGGACAGCTTAAATCGATTAAATTTGTTACCTAAATTATTGCAACAGTAAATTAAGCTCGTTTGATGTTTGTAGGTCGCCAGAATTACAAGGAAATACACGTAATAAATAGAATTAATTTAATTCATAGTAGTATTTTGATTATTCTACGATATTTTGTTTTACCGTCCTATTTTTCTGTGGGCAGAAAAATAACTTATGGAAGAAGAGATTCCTGAGTTTAGCTAGCTATATTTTTTTGTATTCTTAAAAATTGTGGCTATCGTACTCCGAGCCGGGATCCGCCGGGATGCTGATCCCGATTTTCGGCCACCGTAGGCGCGGGCTTGCGGACGGTCAGCAATGGGTAGCTCGCCGTCCGACCGTCCGGTAACCGTCCGGACCGAGTCCAAGTCGTCGATGGCGCGTACTATTTCACGCGCGCCTCAAGGAGAAGTCAGTCACTGTAGGGGCACATCAGGGTCAAAGCCTACTGGGGCCAAGGGTCTGATTCTGAAAGGAAGACTCGGCCCTGGTACGAAAGGCAAAAAAAGAACAGGAGTGGGTTTTTAGTCAGTAAAAGTCTGACACTATCTCGCGCTCCGCCCAAGAGCGGGGGATGTCATAAGATGATTTTACCGCAGAAAAAAAAAAACTCCGAGCTGGGATCGATCTTAGATATACTACGGAAAGACACTCGCCGCAGCATCACATCACCGCGCGCCTTCGAACTAAAAAGTCGATGAATAAACGCATCCCTACTGTCGTCGCGCATTATCGCCCCGCACTAGCGTCTTTGACAGCCGAACGGAGAATTACGAGCTCTTTTCAGTTTTGAAGTTTTATGTGTTAAAACTGCCTTTATGTCTAATAGAACAAAGAGGTTCCAATTGATAAATTTTTACTTACCGGTGACCCGAAAAGTATGAATCCATTCTGGCAGGTGTAAGTAGCCAAAGACCCAGCTTTGTGACCATCAACAGTAACAATAGCTCCGCTAACTGGAGGTGGTTCTGGACACCAATCAAACAAACATTTAGGAGCCTCTCCGCTCCAGATGCCCTCATCAGCACACATTCTTTCTGGTTCTCCAACAAGGGTATAATTCTCTCGGCAGGAGTATACTGCTTTCGCTCCGTGGGTTGTCCTGCCATCGACTAGTGATACTTCTCCGTCCTGGATTGGTGTAAGTCCTCCACAGTTGACATCTGTAAGATTATTTCGACTTCAAAATAGAGATTTAAGAAGATAGACAAATCAATACCATATAGTTTTAATAATAGGAGATGATAGCTTTCACGTAGGATACAAATAGGATAGTCTTATGTTTTCAATTAATCTCAGCCAGTCAATAATAATCGGCAAACTGAGAGGTGGCTTGATGTTGCATCGACCGTTGATCTAATGCATCTCGGGTCGCAAGTTGATCGAATAACGGTGAGCCCCGATTACTATTAAATAAAAACAAGGCAATCTCGCTGAACCTAATACTGTGATATGCCGAGAAAGATAACGATCGATGTCATGTGTCACGTTTAAATCGGTCAGCGTATTGGTTATGTGTATGATTTTAATCACGTTGCCGAGGATGGTCGTTCCAAAACTTTGGGAACTAACCCCTACGCTTTATAAGCCGTTTCTCCCACTAGACACAGCCTCCCTCAATTAATCTTTCAAACACTGTAATTAGAAACACAATAAAAGACAATGAGAGAGCGAACGGTAGCGCCCGCTTGGGGTTATGAACTAAACTGATAGTTGGTTTTATATTGTCATATTTTTAATTAAAATTACGAGACAGACGGGGCCATGCGTTGTGGCAACACATAGGGCGACCTATGTCCAACATTTTTTCAGTTGAAATGAACTTTTGACATCGTCATGGTGACTGGGTCGACTGGAGTCTCCCGACGTTTCCATCAAAAGGACTTAGTATAAGGTGTGGAATGGTTTGTCATAACCGCCCATCTCTCTTTGACAATCTAAAGAAATTTAACTCTGCATAGACAAAATCCAACTTACATTTACAACTTGGAGCAGAGCCAGACCAGAAACCATCCTTCTTGCACTCTCTGCTCTTGTCTCCCAGAAGCATGTGACCTTCTGGGCAGTGGTACCCGATGGAGGCTCCGACCTGGTAGTTATTCCCTTCGATCGTAGTGTTCAGGAGCTTGTCTGGACTTCCACAAGAAGGAGGCACTGGAGAAGATAGATTTAGGTATAATGGTCTGTATGATGAAGTACATAAAGTTTAGAGTTTGGTTAGGTTTTACACAGTTGCTTAAAATGCTTAATTCATGTCTATATTGGTATTATATAGGTATCTACCTAAGTACAGTTAACAAAGGAGATAAGTAACCATATTTCATAACCATCCATGAAAATTTCAACTACAACTGACTACCCTGGTTACTTGTCTCTTATGTTGACTGTACGTACATAATAAATAGGTCTAAAAATCTAAAAATATTAATGAATCTTAACAAATTGCAGGGGCCTTACCACAAGCGTTTAACGCGATCCATTTGACGACCTAAACTGTACTGTTATAGGGATGGAGATATATAAGGTGTATAACTCCAACCCTCTTTCTCGCTCACACGCTTGACATTTTAACACGTCACATCATGTTAAGGCCCTAGGTTTAGGGTATTAGTTCAAATTTGTAGTAATGAAGCAAATAAATTGATTATATTAATAACCGCACTTTGATCAGGTCGCATTGCAATTCAAAGTTATTGTTCCACAACCGCACACAGCGCTCCATAGCGGCAATAAGACGAACCGAGCTTGTTTGATCCGAAGCGGGATTCCAAAAATCGATTTATTTTCTCTTCAAACCATATCAAAGGTTTTTGGTAAGAGTACAATGATCCGGGGTTGTTCTTGCAGATGCAGCCCTGTTATTACAGAGATAGATCTAGATACCTACTACTATGTTTATAATAGATTAGGGCTGTCTAACTTCCCTTGTAGTCTTCAAGAACGGCCATACTAATAATATAAAAACAAAGGTTTGCATGTGTGTGCGTGTAAGTTTGTCACGCCGTCACACAGAAACGACTGAATGGATTTGGATATTTAGAACACGGGTAGATTATGTCCTGGAACAGCACAGATGATGGTAAAAGCTAATATTACATAATCCCAAAAACATTAAAGCTAGGAAACTATTTTTATGTCTGTGTACTCAATGTGGAAATTAAGACATAATTTCTACTATTTAACAGAGAAAACTAAATAACTGTGCACACGAGCGTGAATAAAACTACGTAGCAACTAAAATTACTAAAAGGGTTTATCCTTCTGTGTGTGCAAACTTTACAGCTCGTGCATATATTAATGAATGTGTTTCTACTGCAGTCCTTCAATTTTTTTAACTCTTATATTGGCATTGGACACAAAGTTTGTCTCTGCAAAAAGTCATAACGTGTCGACGCAATCAAATTTATTTTTCCTCCATGATGAGTTTTTCATGGCGAAGGTCACACGAGCTCTTTCCGCTCGTGTGCTGGGACTGCATTCGAAATTGGGTAAACATGAATTTAAATTTCTACGAGTGGTGTAAAGCTATCTTTTTCACTTGAATTTACAAACGAAGAGCGTTTATTAGAGAAGCCATAAGTGCGCATTTTGCTTAACAAACAAGTGTGATTTAGCCTTTACGGAAATAATGGGTTTTGTAGACATCTCGTAGTGGTTTGACTAGGAGATATGTCTAGGATTGAGACAAATAACGTTTTGGCGCCCACGCGAATTAGAAGACTAATGCATGGCGCTTATTGGTCAGTATATCACCGTAACATAGAATGTGTGCTACAACTAATTAAAAAACAAAAGGACACTAGCGTCCGTGTTACATGTATGCACAGGATGAGAAGGCAATTTGAATTAGTATTGCAATAGGTAACACATTGTGTATGCAAATTACAACTAATAACAGCTTGCAGCAAGAACATTTAAGAGGCGTTCGCTTATGAATATCAATTGTTAGAGGTTCCAACAGTAATTACTTCACTTCCTCTTTGTTGTGGTGGTCTGAGGCTCGACTGTCAAGCGTGGGGCTGGGTCCGGCAAACGAGTTCTCAAAAAAACATAATTTTTATTTTTGAATTCGCAAAGGCAGCTCTACGTTAAGATTTGTAACTATATACTGGTATTAATTTCTGTCCCCATTACAGGGTTAGAACTAGTAAAAAGAATGTGGCCAGGGTTTTGGGAAATGCGAGACAAAGCTTTAATTCCAGCAGTCTATTCACGATCGACATTGTATTTATTTCTTTAATATTTAATAGATTAGATCTATATATATATATATATATATATATATTAAATTATGTTTTTACTATAATTAATGTCTGTGCAGATAAAGTGTTATGATCATTTATGCATTGAAACGATTCTGTGCTTTATTTGAATCTCTAAAGCCAACATGCTAGCCAATAAAAACCAAGTTAATAAAATTACCAATTCAAAATTGCGAAGTTAAAAGACGGGCCAATTTCAGGGCCATCTTTGGCCGCTGTCACGGTCAAAGGGCAGGTCAAACAGATTCAAATATCACGTGGAAACTTCACGCTTTATACAACAATGTGACACGTTGTTTACGCGGCACGCGCCGGTTCAATGGTGTCGGAAATACATCCACGGGCTTAGCAAACTTTAAAGAAATAAAATTAATTTCCAAATTCCTTATTTTACAAGCTGATTATATCGCTTTATGTGTATGTTTACAGGATCAAGGAAAAGTAAGTCAAATAATTGACCTTCACGTTATAAGCATCCGGACCCATTTCGAGCAGCAAAGATAGTATTTTACAAAGGGTTGAATTAAAATAGCGTTCAATCGATGATAATACTAAAATCCGTAATGTTTCCCGAATCAGTCCTAATACCACCAGTCTTATATTATAAACCGAATTAAAAAAGGTGGAGGTTCTATGTTACTGATTTTTTTTTGTTTTTGTGTTCTTTGATTTCTCGTTTAATTGTGGACCAATTTTGGAATTTTTTATTTACTTATTTGTTATGCTTCCGAGTTAGTTCCATAGAAATATTATTATGATCTGATCATGAACTTCAAAGATATGGAACAGAACTCCACATAGGATCACAGCAGAACCGTCGGAAAAACTTTAATTTCGGAAGTCGGTGTTAAATAACGAAGAGACAAAACTACATATTACAGAAACACCGATTTCCGAAATTAAAGTTATTTTGCACTTTTCAGTGTTCTTTTTACATTGAAGTCGGTTGTATTTTTTTGTAAAAAATTTTTTTTTACTATAGCATGACCTATATAGTGATTTTCTCGTTTGACCAGTGGTATCTGAGAAAGTCCTGGGATCGATTCTAGAGTCGGGAAAAGTGTTATTAAATTTTTCCTTGGCTTGTCCCCGTTGATCTGGAGTTATATTATGATCGAAGTATTTTATCATTACTTTAACACTAGAAGCGCGGGCGTCCCTAATATGACCCATTCCCAAGTTCTTCCTTCTCTAGTTTTATTAGCGTAGGATCGCAAAGCACACCAAAATATATGTAATATCTACACTTTGACATAAAATGTAGTACATAAAAATATTGTTTTACCAGTTACCAGTTTCTCCATATTACTGTAGCAAAAATAAAATGACCAAAATTGACGTTGATATTCCGCACTTCTAGAGTTAAAGAAAAATAAATAACATTCGCAACGTACCTTCGCACCGCACAGTCGCTTGCAATCATTAGAAAGGGATATGTACCTATGTATGACACTCACGGTACTGGCAGATCCAGTGGAGGTAGTCGAGGTTGCAGCCGACGTCATTCCAAAGCCAGGCTCGGCCACCGTCGAGGACTACGCAGTTCTGTTCACCGTTGTAGTTGTTGGGCTGGTCCTTGCCCCATGTCGGCTTTTGAACTTGCTCGCCTGTAAGGTTTTGGAGATTAATTTTTGGAACATTTGTAGACGGGAAACTTTTAAGGTCTCCACACACGGACCACACACGACAGCCACCAACGCCGCCACGAGAAGCTAGAAGCGGCCACGAAGGAAGGCTGCTAATCAACTCATACGCGCAGTATCATAATGGACTCTGAGGAAGGTTTAAATGCGCGGGTGGCGTGTGACGGCGCGGCATTTTGTATCGGAGTTTAGTGGCCAGTGCGGTCCACAAGAAGCCAGCAACGGCGATTTGTAGCGTGTGGCGTCTACCGGCGTCAACCATGTGCGGCGGGTCCATATTAAATGTATGAAAACTACAGGAAATATGCCATCCATATGTCTCCAGTTTGCGCACTCTGAGAAATTGTCATAAAATGGTGGTGACAAATTTTCAAATATTCTTCAGCTGCTGTGATTGTTATAATTTAATGAGTACTCAACAATCAAACGCATGACTTAAGTTTAGCTCATAGTTTTATTTTTCTTTTCAGAAACCGGGGGATGCATTTACTTTTAAGATATTGTAGAATGTTTACTTCAATAAAGAAAAGTAGCTTTGATGGGTTTATTTGTAAAGCTGTAGTAATTTTTTTTATAATTGCTAAACTTTTTGTAAATGACAAAAATTTTTTTTTGAAAGCTTATTTTGCTCCACTCCTAGGCCCCTCCCTCCCCACTCCTTCCACTTTTCACGGGCCTGCGCTTTCTCCTTCAAAAAATTTATACTTAAATTCCAAAGTCAGATCTCTAAGCCTAAAAACTTCAAATTCTATATCAAACACTCCAATTTCTTACCATCAACCCATTTCCAGGTTCTAGAAGTAAGTCCCGGTTCCTTCTGGGCACCGATCCAGACCAATTGTGTCTTCAGCTGAGGCTTCCTGCGCTCCAACTCTTGAATCAAGAAACTCAATGTTGCTCCCTGATAAAAAGAGAAAAATATTAGATACTAGCTGTCCCCCGCGGTTTCACCCGCGTCATTGGTTACTGCTCCACTGTCATGGGTTGTAGCGTAACGTTATATAGAATATAGCCTTTCTCGAGAAATAGCCTATCCAACACTAAAATATTTTTTTAATTCGAACCAGCAATTCCTGGGATTTATTTTACTTATTTAGAGCGCGTTCAAACAAACAAATAGACTCTTGAGCTTCCTAATATAACCACCATCTTCAGTGAACATCCGCGTGTCGGTCAATGTGACCGTAAGTGGTCCTAACCAGTGAAAAGCATTTTATTTTAGCCATGAAGAGGAAGCTTTAATTTTAGCAGTAACATTACTTCATGGAGTATTAAAGTTTACTTCAGATTAAAGATAAAAAACTTTGTTGAAATCGGTTGATTGTCGTTCGTAAAGCTGCGATAATCTCGCATTTAATTCTGCTCGAGTGCTAGACGAAATGAGTGTTCGGCGAAAAATTCCCGTGCATGCACTTGCGAGTTTTGTATAATCTTTTTAACCATTTAGCCAATTAGTATGCAGTAAAAAAGGAAAAAACAGATATATTTAGTAATTCTGCCGACAAACCTGTTTATTTTGATAAGGATTAATAAATTGTTGATAATATGACAGTTGAACATCATCTGACGATTTTAATGTTTTTATATTGCATTTCTCAAATCATGATATCTCTCGAATGGAAGGTCCAAATTGAATTATTCAAAAAATTATATAACTACAGGCACTGAACTAGAATTAATTTCAAAGTAAGTTATTTTGATAAAGATTAATACCAAGATACCAATAAAGTTCCTTTTCTAGAAGCGGCGAATTTTAGTTTTTAAATTGAGCAGGGTCGAATCCTACTGGGGCCAAGGTTCTGATTCTGGAAGGAAGATTCGGACCTGGGACGAAAGGCAACGAAGGAACAGGAGTGGGTTTTTAGTCAGTAAAAGTCTGACACTATCTCGCGCTCCACCAAAGAGCGGGATTTGTAATTAGATGACTTTCCCAAATAAAAAAAAAACACCCGCTCACTGAAGGAGAAGCCATTTGATGATTACCTACGTAAAAAAGAGATGTGCCATTAGTTTGCACATTTTGTCTGTTATATAGAGAATAAATTGGTATGAAGCTACTAAAAGATTCTTTACTGAAAAACCTAATAAGACTTGTGAAGAACCCTAGACGCTCAGCTGAAGCGTTTGCGGCCACACGACTCTCGAGCCAGTTATTTTACAGTTACATTAACGAAACAGAGTTATTACTCATAAATATTCGTATGAATAGGCAGTTACGGCAATATTGACATAAATAGAAATAGACACAAATTTGTTGTTGGCAGAAAGTAACGTGAATAGTCCCTCAACAATCTATTGAGAAACTCTGGATCAAAAGGGTAATTACGGAATAAAAAAACTATTTTCATTTTTTGTGTAATACATAAGTCGGTCCCAATACCTTTACTTGTAAGATTTCAATTTCAGCAATTAGGGTGATTTTCTACCAGAGTTGTGCGTTGCTATGGATGTGTTTGATATCCATCATTCATATTTCATCACAAGAGTAGAAACTGACTGACTGACATATCAACGCACAGCCGACATTATTGGGATTAGCTACGTGAAATTTTGCACAAGGCTTGCTATTGTGAAATAGACGAGCAATATGACAGGATTTTCCAAAATTCACCCCCTAAAGGGATCCAACGGGGTCCAAAGTTTGTATGGAGATACCTACTATAACGCGGGTGATGCCTCTGGAATCGGGTTCAACTAAGCTATATTTTTTATATTGAGGCGTAATATGAATGGTCACCGTAGCTCCCCGTGCCTTTCATACTATCGATACACACATCGCATACCTCGAGCTGCGCATCTTCGTCGCACAGCTACCTTATGGCGCGACGCATCTTTCTATCTCATCTTGCTCACTCCCAAGTACAACGGTAGTTTCGAAGCTTAGCTTTCACATCCACTTAGCATAGCTGCATAGTACATCTCTGACCAACTCCAGGAGCTCTACAAAAACCTTTATATAAAGTTGTAAAGGTTCTTACTGCATTTCTCATGATTTACGTAGGTACGACTTGGGAACAATTGGTTGGAACTTTCTATTGAAACAAACAGTTACACAAGTGCCCTTGCGTTGATCAAGCCAATGAAAAGTTAAAATGCTGGCCAAGTACGAGTCTGACTCGCGGGTTCAGTACCATTGTACAAGTTTTATCACTATGTACTTTTTAAAACACCGTTAAAATTATATTTCTTGTATTTTTTTTGTGGTGGGAAATCATTCAATGACTTCTTCCACTCTAGGGCTGAGTGAGAGGGCGTGTCAGACTTTGATTGAACCACGGGTTCCTGCGTTCCAGAACCACGGATTTCTCTTTCGGAAGTCAACCCATGGCCCAAATAGGCTTCGGCCCTGCTACTATTACGGTTTTGCTGACATCTCTTTGAGGCGCAAGTGGAACACTACGAGCCGTCGACGACTCAGGCTCGACGTCCTGACGGTTACCGGACGGCGAGCTACCCATTGCTTGTCATCCGCAAGCCCACGCCTACGGTGGCTGTATGCCGGGGTCGCGGTCCTGCCCCCCTAGCCAAGTTACAATCGTATCGTTCGCGTCGAACGCCTCGAGTAGGCCAAGCCTCCGATTTCTTTGTTCTGATGTCATCTCAACGCTCAGTCACGTGGTCAGAACAAAGGAATGACTTCCTGACAACTGACGTCCATTCGCTCACGCGTGCGGTCACCTCCTTCGCTATTATTACTGCTTTGCTTACTCTTTTATGAGATTATGCTATTTCATTCTTGCTTCGTAACGTGTGGGCCAGCACCGACAGCATTTCGACTGGTGTAGCGGAGCAGGCTAAACCACGCGTTCGTGAATTTCTACTACTGCAAGGTTTCGGCTGAGCCTGTGACCTTGCAATAGCCGTGTCAATGTTTTTGTATTGTTTTGTTCTTGTATTGGTTTACTAACATAGTTTTTAAATAAATTGTTACTAACATTATGAGATTATTAAAGTTGTTATAGTGGCAATAGAAATTACTCTCTTTATCACAATGTGAAAATTATATTTATAAGTAAAATTATTGTTACTAACAAATCTTGCCTTGCTTATGGACTGTTTGTTTGAAATAAATGTTTTTATTTTTTTATTACACTTCGGAGGTACAGTCCACTGCCATACAGACCAACAGTGGAGGTTTTTTTAATAAAGTTCCGTTGGTGACCTCCAGGATACGGAACCCTAAAAATGGTTTATATTTTGAAATAACTGTGAATAACGACTTATGAGACACGCATCTACTAATATGGCATTCGTGATGAATCTGATGCGCGTTGGAGAATTATATTACCGTTGTACTCTTCCTTTTGTCATGGTAGGTACTGGCGTGAACTGGCCCTTTGAAAGCCAACCATAGTGTACTTTCTTTTCTCTAATATAGCTTATATATATAGCTTTTATTAGAGTTCCGTACCGTACACAAAACGGAACCCTTATAGGATCACTTTTTTGTCCGTCTGTCTGTTTGTCTGTCAAAACCCTTTATCTCTAGAATGCGTGGAGGTATCGAGTTGAAATTAAAACCATATACTTAGATCTGCAGTCCCTTGAAGCTGTGAAGAAATCAAACTTCTGAGTTAACGAAAAAAAAAACATACGGCCGTATATGTCGCAATAAACGTATATTTCTATACTCTCGAGGAAATCAAAATTCATAGGATACTTCCCGTTTATGCAGAATACTGAAACGTGTTAGACTTTTACTGCCTAAAACCACACCTACATTCCTTCTTTGCTTTGCCATCTAGGACCTGGTGTTTCCCTTCCGAAAGTCAACCTGAAGCCCCAGTAGGCTTTTGCACTGCTGAGCCCCACAGTTTCGCTGACATTTCTTTGAGGTAGGCTTGGAAGACAACGATCGGCTACTCGGGCTCGGTCCAGGCTGCCGGACAGCAAGCTACCCATTGCTCGTCGTTCGCAAGCCCTAGCCTAGCCTATATATAAATAATAGGCATGGGTGAACTTTAATTTGACTCTCTTCCTTATCTTTCTTTGCATAATTTCTTTACTGGTTACCTTTGACATTTTGGAGCAATTGCTTATGCTCCAAAAGGTCCATTAAATAAATTTCAATTCGAATAAGTCTACAACCTCCCACCGGTTCAAAGGTTTATTTTTATTTTTAGATATTTCGCTATATTTAACAGCTGTGGGAAAATATTGCTTTTAGTTACCACGCAAAGTCCTTGCCAAGTTACACGTCTTCAATTTGCTACATATCTAGTCATTCTGTTCTGATTATTGTAATGGTCTGTATTCATAGAAGCAATCAATGATAGCTGCATTGACTGGCTGTTCACTGTTCTGGAACAATGATTAATTAATTGTTTACGTATCAAAGGGAATCTGCTCTTTGACTGTCTACATCATCTACACGAGCGTCCAGTGACACTTCATTACCTACCAATAGGACAATCGCGTCTCAACTACCATAAAAATAAAATAAAATAAAATAAAATAAAATAGCCTTTTATTTCTACTACCACATCTAACAATGTATAAACACATTTTAAATTAATTAATTATTCATCATATATATTAATTATTACATCATATATAATTCCTACATAATTATAATCTACAATAATAATAATTCATAATAATAATCGACAATAACAATCCATAATAATAATCCATAATAATCATAACATTAAATTAAATAATAAAACTTTTAGGTAGTAGTCGCCTCTTTGGCGTAGGCCTCCCCCAGCGTTTTCCACAGTTCCCTATCTCTAGCTTTTCTCATCCAATCCGGTCCAACTTTTTGTGTAAATATGTCTCTCCATCTAATTCTTTGTCGCCCTTTATTTCTTGTTTCCTCTCTTGGTAGCCATTCTGTTACTTTTTTTGTCCATCTATCGTTTTCCATTCTGCATACATGACCAGCCCACTTCCATTTCAGCAACCGAATCCTCTCTCTTATGTCTTGAATTTTCGTTATAGCTCTAATTTTTTTATTACTTATTTTATCCACCAGTTTGACACCTAACATGCTTCTTTCCATTTTTCTCTGGCAGACTGCTAGCTTTTCTTCCTCTTTCTTTTTTAGAGACCAAGTTTGACATCCATAGGTTATACTTGGAAGAATCACTACTTCATAAATCTTTTTCTTGGTTTTAATGTTTACATTCTTGTTCTTCATAATTTCTTTTAAACTCCAATACTTTTTCCATGCTGTTGCGATCCTTCTATTTACTTCATTTTCAGTGCAGTTATTGAACGAAATCGAATGCCCCAAATAAACATAATCGTTGACGTACTCAATCTTGTACCCATCCACGACAATATCTATGGTTTCGCCATTTGTTAGGATGTTGGTTTTCGAGGCGTTCAAGGATAACCCTACTTTTCTGCTCTCCGCTGATAAGCAATTAATCATGTATCCTAGATCGGCTGCATTGTCTGCGAAAAGCACTATATCGTCCGCAAATCTTAAGTGGTTTAAGAACTCTCCCCCTACCTTAAGACCAATATTTTCCCAATGCAGCTTTCGGAATATCGACTCTAGTACAGCGGAGAACATTTTTGGGGATAAAGGGTCTCCTTGCCTGACTCCTTTCCTAATGCGAAATTCTGGCCCTTCTTTTTCCAATCTCACCTTTGCCCAGCACTTTGAGTATATGTTATTTAGTAGCTCTACATATTTTTTATTTATGCCCTGCTCCAGTAGCGATTCCCAAATAGCATTATGAAATAGAGAGTCAAAAGCTTTCGTAAAATCTATGAAGCACATATATACACGCTGATTATATTCGGTAGCTTTCTCTATTATTTGCGTTACTACTTGGATATGGTCTATGGTGGAATAGTTTTTCCGAAAACCAGCTTGTTCAGGGGGTTGTTGCTCATCTAAGCGTTTTGATATTCGATTCAGTAATACCTTTGCGAAGACTTTGTAAATATTTGAAGTCAGACTTATAGGCCGATAGTTTCCAAGGTTAGTTCTGTCTCCTTTTTTGTGTATTAATATTATTGTGGATTTTGACCATTGTTCAGGTGTAGTTTCCTTTCCTATTACATTATCAAATAGCATCTGTAGAGGTCTTACTAGAGAAGGAGATAGGGCTTTAAGTAACTCGTTTGAAACGTTATCTTGTCCTGGCGTCTTATCATTTTTTTGAGTAGATATTGCATATTCTATTTCGGATTGTAATATATTTGGTGTTGTCGACAAGTCCGCTACATGTTCTGTATTCTCTAGAGGCATACTATTTTGGATTTCCTCATGCGCGTAGAGATCCCTGTAAAAGATAGTGGCTTCTTTTATTATATCTGGCCGTTTTGACAGCATGTTTCCGGTCTTATCTATTAAGTTTGCAGTCCATTCCGATTTGTTTCTCAGCTCTTTGAATGCTTTTTTTATGGCACCGCTCTTCTCTACATACTTTTCTATTTTCTCTTGTCTAAATAATTTCTTACTTTTTGATATCTGCCGGTTTATTTTTTTACTTACTTCCGTGATTCTATTTTTAATCTCCTTGGTTCTCTTTTGTTGATAAAGTTGCTTTCTTAGATCCAGCAATGTAATCGTTTCAATGTCTAACTCATAGCCTTTTTTCTTTTCATCTTTAGGTAATTGCATTTGTAGTGACCTTATTACTTCTTCAAAATTATTGTACTGCGCTTGAATTTCTAAGGTTTCATTAAGAGACATTAGAAACTTGCTTTCCCACTGTGATGCACTATCTCCGGATATTATTGGTAAATTCCTTCTATAGTTCTTTCTTATGTTTTCTATAAAATGTCTTCTATTTGTTCCTTGTACTTTTAGTTTGCATCTTATCATACGGTGATCGGTATTAAAGTTAAATTTTTTGATAACATTGAACTCTTCTATTTTGATTGATTTATTTGCAAATATATAATCGATTTCGTTTAAATCTTTACCACTTGGGGATCTCCAAGTCCATTTTTTGTGACATTTTTGCTTGAACAAACTATTCGAACATTTTAGATTGTTTTCCAATGCGAACTCGATCAATTTTTGTCCATGTGGGCTACGCTTTCCGTACGAATACTTGCCCAGAACCAGATCTTCACCTTTTAGAGCCTTTCCTATTTGAGCATTGAAATCTCCCATCAAAATTGTATACTTGGAATCTACCGTGCTCAGAGCTTTTTCAACTATATCATAGAATAGAGTCATATCCTCTTCTTTGTATTTTTCGGTGGGTGCGTATACCTGAATTATTGACCATATGATGCTATGTGATGTTTGTACCTCTAATATGGCAACTCTATCAGAGAATGCTCTAAAGCTAATGATTTTGTTTCTGTGTATTTTTTTTATTATAAAACCCACACCATTTTTCCCTTTTTGGGCCGAAGTATGGCATAGTATAAATTCGGGATACTCCTCTATGCATTCATTTTCTCTCCTTGTTTCGCACAGTCCTATAATATCCCATTTCAAATCTTTAATCGCATACTGTAGTTCTGTTAATCTACTGTCATGCTTTAGGGTTCTCACATTCAGGGTACAAACATAGAGGCTCGATTCGCTAGTAACTTTAGTAGGGGGGTGGCGGTCGTACTCCCCCACGGGGACCAGCCGGCTTGGGAGAGGTTGAGAGGCGCTACTTAGTCGTTTTTTGGTTCGTCATTCTTTTCACATACTTTTGTGTTGTTTGGTACATTACGAAAGAAGGAAGTAATATTACCTGTTTTGTTTCTCTTAAGACAATGTTTCCCATTTTTGCCTATTCCTTTGTCTGAGCTAGTGTTCTCCATTGATTCGGGGGATTGTGATAGGTTCCTCTTCTGCGAGCGTGCATTATTATTTTCCTTACGCTCTAGATAGACTATTTTGTCATATTTTAGAACAACCTTTTTTCCTGATTCTCGTTCTTTTATTAATTCATCTTGGAGTGCTCTGCGTTTTTGCAACACGTGAAAGGGATAATCTTGCTTAATGTACACAGGGGAGTTTACGAGTGCATTTTTATTTTTCAATATTTCAATTTTTCTTCCCATGTTACTTAGAACTACAACAACTGGTCTGATTTTGTCGCTTTTCAGGCCAATTCTCCTGACTTCCTCTATTTCTTCTTTGAAGCAAGCAATTCCCATGTTTTCTGTAATAATACTAAACATCATGTTATGTAAATCATAATAATTCTTTTCACACTCTTCTACTCCAAAAAACACCAAGTTCTTCTTTCTTAATTGTTTTTCAAGTTGATTGATTTTTTCCTGCTGGTTTTCAATTTTATCTTCTAATTCTTTTGTTTTCAGTTCTATTTGTCCAAATTTTTCATTTATATTAGTATTAATTGATTGTTTTATATTTGCCTCCATGTTCTTAATTTCTTGTTTTTGGCAAGCCATGTCGTGTTGAATGGTTTTTAAAATTCTCATTATCTCTTCCATACTAACAACAAAAGTACTTCCCTCTTGCGTCTGGTAGTGGTACTACTATGCTGATCGATTTTGTACTTAGTTCAGCTACTCCTTGATAGATGGCGCCACCGACCGTTATGGGTATGAGTTGCAGTTTGTTGTCAGCAATTTGGAGGTTATGTTTTCAAATTCATTTATCAGTATTCAAACTTCAAAACCATTCACTACTTCGTACAAAAGCACTGCACTGACCTTTTTCAAAACCTTTCTCCTGGCGTTGCTCACTCACTTTGGTCCTCTGTAATAGATTCCAATACCAATGACATTTACCGGCTTCTCGCTTTTTTCTTTGCTATACGTGTTCTTCTCTCTTTGCCTACAATTTTGGTGGTATTTTGATAGACAATGCACGTTATTATAGTGTTTTTTTAACAGTATTTGCACTTCTAATATTTTAGATTCATAGAATAATACGGAGCAGATGTAAACACGAGGACACTAGCGACCTCTCCCTTAAGAAGTCTCAACTCAACTACCATAAAGGCGGATGCAAATCCTGAACCCGCCTTCCTATAGCTATGAGTGTTACATCGTTGGATAGGTATTTTTAAGCTGCATAAAAGTTATTATGGAGCCAAGTTTCAAATCTTAGTTCCCTTCAAAGTTATTCTTTGTTCAACATGTTAGTTTTGCCAATAACCAAGTAATGATATTTATATGTAATATACTACATTTCTGTGAATGTTAAGATGGATGTGTGGTGTGACGAGAATGGATAAAGTGAGAAATGAGTATCTTAGGGAAAGTTTGAAAGTGGCGTCAGTGACTGAAATGTTGAAAGGGAATCGTTTGTCTTGGTATGGTCATGTGAAGAGGAGGGATGAAACGCATGTTACTAAAAGAGTTATGAGTTTACATGTGGATGGATGGAGAGGGAGAGGGAGACCAAAGAAAAGATGGATGGATTGTGTGAAAAGTGATATGAAAGAAAAGGAAGTTAGTGATAGTATGACGAGTGACAGGGCAGAATGGAAGAAAAAAACGCGTTGCCCAAATAACACGGGACAAGGGCAGGAAGATGATGAGATGATGATGATAGTGCATTTCTGTATTTTGTACACGTAGTGTTTAGATACTATCCTACAGTTATAAATTTTGTCGTTGCTTAGGTTTTACTGCGTAGAAACAGTGAGCAAAATTGCATTTTTATTTTCACCGGCCCACGCGGTTTCCTCTTGTTCACTCTGTGCAGGTGATACGTATGCGTGGTAGAGGTGACATATTATGTGAGAAAAAGTTACTTTTTTTGTCCTGGGTTAACTATATATTATTAAACCATATATTGTTAAAACATTCGAACTGCACTGCACTCTGTCTCTTTGTTTATTTATTTTTAATAATGCTTTTTCCTGCCCATATAAAAAAGCGAGTGAATAAACAAGACGAACGGACTAAGATTTGGAACTTGGTGCCATAGTAACGTTTATAGCTATTGGAATGTGGGCCCAGATTTCATAGAAACTCATCATCCTTTACGGGCCTGAAGCCAGACCTTGCACGCCACTCAGCCATTTAAGTTCAAATCACTTCCCGATTAGAGATTTACAATGACGGCAAACGCAACAATATTGATGACAGTTGAATATACTTTGTATAGGTACTTGTTTTCTTCGATATATGTTACTGATTTCCTTTGGGACATTGGAGTGCAGTATTGGTACATTATGCGGTAATGTCGCCTATTGAGTACAAAGTCGGCTGTATCGGGTATACGTGTAGAAAGTGCATTTGATGAGGCCATGTGTAAGCCATATACGTAACTTTAAGTAGTCGTCATGTTTAAGGTACCCGCGGGTATTGAGGCCTGTCGGTTATCAAGGCCTAAATGACAAAAATCGTACGAAATATAGTAGTTGACGATCAAGGTTACACTCACAAATGCATAGTGCGTATACAAGTCACTGCGAAGCGGCGGACGCGCTCTGTCACTGCCCCCCGCGCCAGTTTCGCCGATAAGATTGTAAAGAGCGGTCACGCTGCACGAATTATTAAAATTGGCTCCAGTAAAACGTAAGTAATTTTTGAAATATCATACTTACATACCGGTATTGGCTGTGTTTTTATTAATTAGTGTATGCTTGCCCTACCTTACCATATTAAGTGATGTGTCGTGAACGAAATTTTATTTATTTTGTTTTCTGTGCGCTCGTGGTCGGTGGATATTAAGGCCTATAAAATTTTGCTATAGGCCTTATTATACTCCTATTTTTTAAACTGCTTAATATGTAAACTGCTTAATATGTATGTATATTCTAAAAATAAATCCTTCAATTTTAACACAGATTCCAATACCCGACATGACTCGAGGAAATATTACCCTTGTTGATTGTGGTCAACCGACGACTCCAGAAGAAGCTAGGCAATCACCAGCAATAGCGTCAACACCAACAGGGCAAACCTCAAGAGATCCAATCGTGCACCGTAACTTTTACCACACAGTTTATGGAACAAGCTCTAGTTCAGAGGAATCTGATGATTTGCCACTCATTCCATCAAAAAGAAATGAATTTTATGATCTCCTGCCTACGCCTGTTAAAGTTCAAACGAAAACACCGACTATCAGGCGTAAAGCCATTATTTATCTAGGTACCTCAGTCACAAAAGATCTGTTTGATAAATATAATGAAGAGAAAAGAAAGACAAGTAACAAAAGGAAGAAAAATAGACAAGAGGAGAATTTCAATGAAGGGAAAAAAGATAGAACAGAAAAGAAGAAATCTAAAAAGACTTCAAATCCAAAGAAAGATAAAATCGTATCTGCAAAAAAGTCAACCGTCATGAAAGCCACACAAAACCAAGTGAGTTGGTACTGTCCTGCCTACGAAGAAGACAGAATGGATGATGCAATGAGGCAATTCTCACGATGCTCGAAATGGTATCATGAAGAGTGTGTCGGGCTGTCGGCAGAAGATACTGATGACTTTCAGTGTCCTGATGGTTGCTAAAAGTGGCAATTTATTTAATTTTCTAAGATAATTATATTCCTATTGCCTTAATTATATGATTATTGATCTCAAAAATACCAATTTATAGAGTTTAAGTGCTTTTTTATATAGTTTAAAGTATAGGCCTCTTTACCATACCCTAGTATAATAAGGCCTACAGATTGAGTTTATAAAAAAGTTTATTATTGTTTAAGTTTTAAGCAGGAGATGCTAATTTATGTTAAAATTCACTGGTAATTTAAGTACATGACTGATTAATAATAAAACTAGTTGATTATATTGGATATTTTTCATTTTATCACAAAATTCCCTTAGCTAGGCCTTAATACCTTCAGGTACCTTATTTTACAATCATGTTTTCTACTGTTACTTTGTCTTTCGATGTTTTGATTCCTTCCGTGGTGGGTACATTTTTGTAGGGATTTTCTGACCAATATATACTTTGCTAGTACTTCAGCGACTTTTTTTTTAGGTGGGTTAATCATCTAATGACAAATAGTGTCAGAATTTTACTGACTAAAAACCCACTCCTGTTCCTTCGTTGCCTTTCGAACCAGGGCCGAGTCTTCCTTTCAGAATTAGTAGGCTTCGACTCTGCTGGGCCTCTACGGTTTGCTGAAATTTCCTTAGTCACGCATGGAACAGTACGTGCCGTCAGCGACTTAGGCTTGGTCCGGACTGTTACCGGATGGTCGGACGGTGAGCTACCCATTGTTCGCCGTCCGCAAGCCCTACGGTGGCCAGAAATCGGGATCGGAATCCCGGCGGCGGTTGGGGCGTGAAGACCGTTGCGTTACGTGATCGGCCGCCGATTACTGCTTCGCAGAAGGAGGCGACCGCCTGCTACTCCTCCTTGCTATGGACCATGGCCTGTACCAAGGACCGGCGCGAAAGATCGCCACCGCCGATTGCCCCCACGAGGACACGGCGTTGCTCTGCCCGTACCAAGAACCGGCGCGAAAGATCGCCGCCGCCAATCGTCCCCACGAGGACACGGCGTTGCTCTGCCCAAGCGGGGCACACCTCCACCTTGTGCTCCACCGTGTCCTCCGGGCGGTCCACACAGTGGCGACACCCGGGCGTTTCTTCCACAGGAATCCGGTGCAGGAACCTCCTAAACTTACCATGTTCGGTGAGGACCTTGTACTTTGATGGCTCGAATTTTTTATCTTACTTTATAAATGTGAGCGACCGTATGTTTGCATGTTTAAATGTTAACAAATCTAACCTCATTAGCTGAACATCAGGTGAAAGGGGAATGCAACTTTTACCATACATTGCTGACATGTAATTTTTTTACTTTTCGCCAAAAGTGAAACTTAGGTCATATCTTAAAGGACTGTTTGACAAATCAATAGTAAAAAGAATTATGTCTACCAACCGTAACTAAACGAAGTTAGAGACTATTTAGCATATTATAGTTTGTTATCAGGCGTTATTTTTCTTAAATAAAAATACTGTGGGTATGTCTGATATTTTAAGTTTCCCATTGTTAAATATAGTATTAGTTTCGTTTTTAGGGTTCGCACCTCAAAAGGAAAAACGGAACCCTTATAGGATCATTTTGTTGCTCTCGAGGAAATTCATAGGGTACTTCCCGTTGACCCAGAATCCTTGAATTTTGCATAAAGCAAGGTCTTATAGCACAGGTATAACTGTAAATTTTTTGTACGTCACATCAAAAAAAAAAATTGCGATTCTGAAAAATCTTCGAGACACCATTCGGGAATTGAACTGTTTACATAGGTAAGTTTGTACGGAACCCTCAGTGCGCGAGTCCGACTAACACTCACTTTCAATCACTATCGCAACACTAACGCGTGTCTTTTCGATTCGTTTAACACATATTTTTTTTACTAGTTTTAGTGAAAACTGCAAGTGTTAAAAATCAAAATATTACGTATTATGTTTCCGTTTCATTATAATATTATACGAAAATAGGTAACGGCTGACAAAAATATACTAGCAATTATTCTACATGTATCTTCGTTCAGTTACGGTTTAAAGACCTAGTTCTTTTTGCTATTGATTCCTCATATTGGCCTCTAACATAAATATACCTAGGTTTCATTTCTAGCGAAAAGATTAAAAGTAAATCATGCCAATAGTTTGCATTGGCATCAGGCACACAGGCACACTATGACCTCAATAACCACATGTCTTAACATATGTCATGTCTTATCTTGTTAGTGTCTCATGATACTAGTATCATATATTCACCATATAGCATTATTAGGATAACTAGTTTTCCCGATAAAAATAATGCTCTCTCCTTATTATTTCTATGAGTTTTCTTAATTGGCGAAAGATATGTACATAAATATACACTTCAGCCGGGTGTGTAGGTTATCATCATCATAATTTCAGCCAAAGGACGTTTACTGCTAGACATAGGCTTCCCCCAAGCGTCGCATTAACGAACGGTCCTGTGCGTCTTGCATTCGTCCGTTTTGTCCTTTGGGTGACTTTAAGCGTCATATCATCTTTAATATCAGAATATCTTACCTGAAATCCATGTATGAGATCTCCTCCATGCGACTGACATTGCTTTCTAGCGTCATCGAAAGACATCCCCTTGGCTACATTGAATTCGTAGCAGTTTCTGGAGAAGGCAGCCAGTTCGATCTCAGCTGGGGCGCCGGCTGGGGCACAGCGGTCGTTAGAGAATTCTGTCAAGAACAAGAAAGATATTGAGAAGTAATTTAAAAAAAACAAGAAAGATGTCAAGACGTGATTTTAACAGAACAATAAAGATGTTAAGAAGTGATTTTAAAAGAACAAGAAAGATGTTAAGAAGTGATTTTAAAAGAACAAGAAAGATGTTATGAAGCGATTTTAAAAGAACAAGAAAGATATTGTTAAGACGTGATTTTAACAGAACAAGAAAGATGTTAAGAAGTGATTTTAACAGAACAAGAAAGATGTTAAGAAGTGATTTTAAAAGAACAAGAAAGATGTTGTTAAGACGTGATTTTAACAGAACAAGAAAGATGTTAAGAAGTGATCTTAACAGAACAAGAAAGATGTTAAGAAGTGATTTTAAAAGAACAAGAAAGATGTTAAGACGTGATTTTAACAGAACAAGAAAGATGTTAAGAAGTGATTTTAAAAGAACAAGAAAGATGTTAAGACGTGATTTTAACAGAACAAGAAAGATGTTAAGAAGTGATTTTAAAAGAACAAGAAAGATGTTAAGAAGTGATTTTAAACGGCTACAATTATTTCATAGACGACTAGTTTCTGCAAGCGGCTTTATCTGTATGATAGTAGCTTAGGTTTCTTAATACAAACTTTTAACTTTCATTTCATCCACTTCTTTTTAAGGTGGGTAATCATCCAATTACTTCTTCCGGTCTGGGTGGAGCGGGAGAGCGGGTCATACTTTTATTGATTAAAACCACACCTATGTCCTTCAGTTGCCCATTGCGTTTTAGGACTACGGGTTTCCGCGGTTCTAGCGGGCATCGGCCCTGCTGGGCCACTACGGTTTGCTGAAATCTCTTTGAGGAGTGCGTGGATCACTATGCGCTGTCGACGACTGGGGCTCGGTCCGGTTCAGGTTTATCCCCTTATTTTGGAAAATCCTCTCTTAGTGCTCGCCTACGTCATAAAAGGAAACCTTGTGTAAAACGCGCTCCTGGTCCCAGTAGTTTCGGCTATGCGTTAATATATATGTCAGTTTGTCACTTTCTCCTGTTATATACATAGATTTTGTTTGTGGATTCTAATCAACCTTTGGTTTATATGACAAAGTAATATGTGCCCAGTACGCCACGGTCGCGACTACATGGCAAACTTAAACGCTAAAAATCTTAACTAATTCTAATTAATTTAATAAATCTTAATACAGAGTTTGTAAGGATCCCTTCACTTTTTTATTGATATAGACAAGCATGAGTTTGTGTTTGACTTCTATCTTCTTCCGCAGTTTACTTCTTGGGACCCACGAGGATTTTAAGTTATAACAAAAAGACTCACGTTTAGTAGAGGCAACCATGAGGTTTTTTGTAAAACCTCATGAGGCGTTTTCCAAGGGTTAACCCTCACGTTTACATACCTTCTGTAGTGAAAACTTCGACCTCACAGAGAGACAAGGAACCCTCGACTCCAACCAGTTGCAAGAAAACGTGCTGACCGACCAGCGGTCTCGCGCACGTGAAAGTCTTCGTTATGCCCTCGTCTGAAACAAAACAGCTCATGTTTAAGGCTTCTCTCATTCTAGGAAAAAATATAGGTAACACTAACAATCACCAAGTTGCTGCTATGTTCTTAGGTCAAACAAATAAGTAGGTCCGCTAGGGGGAATTTGTTAAACAATATAACAAAAAGTTCAGGTTAAATGGGCTACGTAATTTAAGGTTTCATGAAAATTACAAAGAGTACAAGTTTCTAGTTGGAAATGGAATCTAGGTTACGATGGTATGAACGTGAACTATTAAGCGACGTCCCGATTTTGAAGTATAATAATTATAATGAAACGTTGTTTGCAAAAGTTTTCATATTTTGTTAGTAACTAACAATTTAAACTTAGAATTAGTGGTAGTAACATAGAGCCAATAGGTGTTTAAGTCTAAGCTGGGTGAGGCACACCGAATCTGGGGAATGTCTATTTGACTGCGTGAAGTCAGTGACGGATTTAGCCAGTGCGGGGTCTGTAGCGACTCGATCAAGGGGCCCCATGCGTGGACCTTAACTTTACTAGGATAGATTAAATAAAATATTTTGTGCGTAATCAGCAGGGATCGGAATTAGGTAGAGTTATTCATTTAATTAAACAGAACGGCCGAAGCCAATTACACCATTTAAACACTTACAGAAAAAATATAAAACAATAGTTAAAAATTAAAAACAGACAAGTCAGAAGTCACGCAGGACTTTTAAGGGGACCTATTTAATAAATATTACACACAGTCATACATTCATCTCACAAAATTTCATACATTCTGACAGTATCATCTTCCATTCTTCACCAAACATATCAAAATCGGTGTTTTTGTCTAGGAGAGTATTAAGCGCAGAGAGTGTCCGCGGTATGGGTGATTTGGAGTGAGCAACTGTACCACACGTCGTACTTGCATCGAAATGTTGATATTAATATGGATCTTCCCGGGATTTATAATGAAAAATCCCGTGTGGCCAACAACATTACAAATAAATAATTATAAAAACCTCTGAGATAGATGAGACAAATAAAACAACTTTTGTTAGTATTTATCATTGAAAAAGATCTCTCTATGTTAACTGAGGTGAAGTTAGCAAATTTATTTTTTCGACGTCATATTTATCATGTTACTTTAATGAATTTTTATTGAATATTGATAATAATTATGATATTTATTGAAGATTGATTACAATGATTGATTATTGACTATTATTTATTGATTATTTGTTAGTAAATATTTGCTCTTGATTTACTTAGTGTTAATTTACTGTTTGAAATTTACTATGTATTATTTTTGGATGTTATAAATTAATTAATGTACGACTCAAACACAATGCAAATTGTTATATGAATAATTATTTAAAATAATACACTTCCACCTCCTCGTCATTAATGCAGGAAGAATTTTTTCTGCTATATTTTTGATAGTGACATAAGAAAACATTCTACTCTTTAAAATTAATCTCGGGATTTGAGGCATATCCACTTTATTCTTTCGCTGTATGAAATGGGTGTAAGTATATGTTTAACTCTACCTAATTCCGACCTCTGGTAATCAGCTGTATTAAGATTTCATGCAGTAAAAATACTTTGACTAATTTTGGTTACGGTTACGAGGCCCCCGAATGTGCGGGACCTGTAGCATTTGCTTTCTTTTGCTACATGGCTAATCCGCCACTGCGTGCAGTCGTATTCATCGCCCCGAGATCGGAGAGTCGGTGTTGGAGCTGTCGCATACTCGGCATAGCAAAGAGGCACACCTATTGTACATAATACACGAAAAACTGTCGACGTTTGCGTCGGTAAACATAATAACGATGCACTACTTTCAGTGGCTATAAAATAGACTAGAAGAGGTAGTCTACAAATTTTCTGAATCACAATTCTCCGGAAAAACTTAAAAATGCTGATGACGACGCTTATCTGGGGAATGAATGACGTCAAAAGGCGAAGACAAAGAAAAAGCTATTCCGATGATATCAGTTGAATAAATCAGACAAGTAAACACCACGATCTATAAACACTTCCTTGGTACAGCTGCCAATTGTTTCAAAGCATTGCCCCGCAACTTCAATTGACAGAATTGGACTTTCAACAACCTCAGAAAGAAATTAATTTAAACAGCCTGTTTATGTAACTTATTTATAGAAGCATGTCTTCCTGCTAGACAATTGTCAGTGATTACTGCGTACGCGCCGGTCGCATGTTGGCGCGCGCTGTTATCGCGCGAGAGGAGAAATGCACGCTATGGGTGTCTGTCACACAGTTTTGTAACTGCTGGAAATATGCAGATGAATGTAACAGTAAAGATATTTTAGGAGGATGTATACACTACTATTTATTAATTAGTAGAAAAAATAATGGGACTCTATCCGTACCCGTTATTGAGCAAATTTGTGTAGTCAAAAGTAAAAAAAAACAAAATCCCAAAATTGTCCACGAAAATTAGTCATAATTAGTAAATTCATAATTGAATTAATCATTGATAACAATTGCTACTAGAAAATACTACGCGCAGTTGTTTTTCCATTTTGATCGCCATTTATTCATTAATAAATATTTCCATAAATTAAATGACATTTTGGAATATAAACAAACGTTAAAAACTTTGCTGTCTATAAATATTGTTTATTAAGACTTTACTTAAATAATAAAAAGACTTTTTCTAATAAGCCATTTAAGTATTTGTACTAAATAAAAATTAGTGGTGTATATCTGTGGTAGTTTTAGGGTAACAGCGATTCAAGATTCGTAGGTCACGACATTCTAAAGAAAATGGATGACAATTTGGATATTGCTAAAAAAAAGTCGATAGGGACATCCTTATCGACTTATATTTTGTATTAAGTCATTCTGTGACTTAAAGTCGAAAAGTTTAAGGTTTTGGATCAGGGGCCTTTTTACCATATTGTGTCAAAAAAGTCAGGCGTTCGAGCGAGAAAGAGGGTTGGAGGTATATACCTTATATAGGTTGACTGGTAATTAGTGACCGATACTTAAACACGTCATTGTACTCATGATTACAAACAACTTTCCCAAAGAAACTTTTTTTTATATACTCACTAGTTTGTAGGTACATTCACTGATTAGGTACGTACACCTATCATATGGGTTTACAAGTTGCGCGTGTGTTCTATCACTATTGT
Source organism: Mythimna pallens (assembly GCA_961205895.1). Taxonomy (NCBI): domain Eukaryota; kingdom Metazoa; phylum Arthropoda; class Insecta; order Lepidoptera; family Noctuidae; genus Mythimna; species Mythimna pallens. The sequence continues at coordinate 9,376,808 of OY540824.1, forward strand.
AGGTACGATGTCATGCGGCTAACAGCTGAGCGGTCGTGGCAGCAGGCGCGCGCGCGCATTCAAACAGCTGTTTTAATATTGTGATAAAACTATTAAGAATATGAAAAAAGTTTCTTTGGGAAAGGTGTTTGTAATCATGAGTACAATCATGTGTCTAAGTATCGGTCACTAATTACCAGTCACCCTATATAGCTCCATCCTTTTAACAGTTCAGTTTAAGTATAATAACTTTCTTTTGATAAAATAAAATAGTGCTTTACTGCAATCCCACCTGATGGTAAGCAGTGATGCAATAGTTGATGGTGCACTAGTTTATTAGGAGCCTTCTCACTCTAGCCTTGAAATCACCTAAATTATAATCGGCGGGGACCGCAGCAGGCAAGTTATCTGCTCGCCCCTCTTTTAAACCGTTCATACAAATTCTACTCTTTGACACAAAGAAAATGTTTTTAAATCTCAATTACTTACACAATGTTATTAAGAAACCTTTCATCTGTAGTTCGCAAGCTCGAGAAAGAAAACAATAAAAAAATAGTAGAATAAACCCTCATATTTATTGATTTCCAATTTGGCTCGGGGCAAAATTAACTTTGGAGGCAAGCTGGCTCGTTCTTTGCCAATTTTACCTGTGATAATGTTTGTAGGGGCCCAGCAGGGTCGAAGCCTAATGGGGCCAAGGGTCTGATTCTGAAAGGAAGACTCGGCCCTGGTAGGAAAGGCAACGAAGGAATAGGAGTGGGCTTTTAGTCAGTAAAAGTCTGACATTATCTCTCGCCCCGCCCAAGAGCGCGGGATGTCATAAGATGATTTTCCCACCGGAAAAAAATCCTGTGATAATGTTACACTAGTCTTCTGCGCACGACTCTCAACTAGTACAATAGGTACTGGACTTTGGAATCAGCTTTCCATTTGTATCAAAACAAGTATAAAAATGCATTACTGCAAAACTGTTATTGTCAAATGTATTTTTAGTAACGCAACTTACTTAGACTTGTTTAGCAAAGACAACAGAATTTAAAAGAATTGATATTTCAATAACAGAACAGATGGTCGATGGGGACGAAAGGTTCTGGAATGGCGACGACGTACCGGAAGGCCTCCCACAAGGTGGACTGATAACCTGGAGAGGGTCGCGGGAATCCGATGGATACGAGATGCTCAGGACCGGTAATTGTGGCGACATTTGGGCGAGTCCTATGTCAAACAGTGGACATCTTTCGGCTGAAATGATGATGATGATATTTAAATAACGGTATTTAAATATCATCATCATCATTTACACGGGTTTACATAGGTACGGACCCAACGGGTGAAAACGGGAGCCTATTACTGTGACTCCACAATCCGTCTGTCTGTCACCAGGAATTATCTCATGAACTGTGATAGCTAGGCAGTTGAAATTTTCACACACGATTTATTTCTGTTGCGGCTGCAATAACAAATACTAAAAACTGGGCAAGTGCGAGTCGGACTCGCGCACTGAGGGTTCCGTACAAACTTGAAAGGTAAATTGTGGTTTACGATTTATGACGTATTCAAAAAAAACTACTTACCAAATTTCAGAGAGGTCTATCCTCGTTCAAACCAATTTTCGAAATAACCGAAAATTGGTTTGAACGAGGTAATTTACACGGCTTTTGAAACACACAATACAAAACTTGAATTGGGTTAATATAACTGTCATGATATCTGTTAGCACTCCGGGAGGCACGTGTATCGTAACGTAAATTGAATAAAATGATTGAGCAGTCTCATTAATAAGCCTATTTTCATCTGTCTGCAAAACCAGACGATAATAGTTGGTAATAATTGGCGAGACGTAATTTCGTTTCGTACATACGCAGGGCCTACCACGAGCTCTTAACTCGATCCATTTTACGACCTAAACTGAATTGTTAAAGAGTTGGAGTTATATAGCTCCATAACTCTTTCTAGCTCGTACACAGGGGCGCCGGCTTTTAGAAAACCTAATGGGTGCTCATGCTCATTTGATAACTTGAAAAAGTGGCGAAGTGTGAGAAGAGAAATGCACACTGATCGACTGACAAATAAATAAATGTCCTACTTACGAATTGCGTACTTAATTACTAATTATGATTGATAAAAATATAAAATGAAACCATGATATAAAAATGAAACTAATGTATATATTCTTGATAATAAAAAATATAATACTTTATACGTTTCTTGATGTCTATTCTCAGGGGTGCTTGGCACCCACTGTTTATTTCTCATGGGTGCTCGAGCACCCGAGCACCCACGGAGTCGGCGCCCCTGCTCGTACACCTGACCTTGTTACACGTCATGGTGAGATTATGGTGGTCGGTTGGCGTGTTATGTCCATCATTTATTTATTTATTAAATCTTCATGTAACTGAAGGTGTAAAACTGGACTTACTGCCTTAGGCATTTTCTACCAGTCAACCTCGTTGATGACTTTAAAATAGTGGTTTTCTTAACACGGCACAGAATTAAATTAAACTAAACCTGCGTTCGAAACACTACACTGTGCTCCAAAACGAAAATCGATAATGTAGTTCAGAAGACTATCCAACTTAAATGGAACTGGGCAGGATATGTCAGCTGCATGCCTGACGAGGTGTGGGTCAATAAAGTACAGGATTGGTACTTCACGAAGGAGAGACCACGGCAGGAATCTACGGGACTTGGATGTAAGAAGCGAAAAATCTTGACCGTTGGAAGGAATGGTGAGATATCTTTACCCAACTGTGGGACAATAAGGTTCAATAATTATAAATTTTGAAACGAAGAAAATGGGCTTACAAAACTTGGTCTAGGTACTCGTATATTAAATTAATATCCCCGTGACAACCAGCGGTCGACCTGTTTGTGGTTGGTAATAAGAACCATTTTGTCTGACAGCAAGCGTTTCGTATTTGAAAGTAATATATAATATATATTATCTATATATATAAAAGAAGAAACTGACCGACTTACATATCAACGCTCAGCCAAAACTACTGGGACTAAGAGCGTAAAATTTTGCACAAGGCTTTCTTTTATGACGTACGCGAGCACTAAGAAAGGATTTTTTGAAATTCAGCCCCTAAGGGTCTAAAGTTTGTATGAAGAAACCTTTCACGCGGGCGAAGCCACTGACAGAAGCTAGTTTTATAATAAATAGTTCTGGCTACTCCGAGAGGGACAGCCCTCTGAATATTGTAATAGTATAATAAAGAAGATTACCAAAATCTATTCATTTTGGTTAAAACAACCCGTGCTTCGCTGCAGTTACAATGAAGGGACTATTTAGAAGTTATAGTCAACAAACGAGTAAGCGCAACTTTAAGGATTTACATAACGAATATCCCCAAGACATGTCAACATCAGCCATACAGGAAAAAGAAAACTCTGATTAATGACTTCATTAACACCGTTGCTTCTTTAGCTAACAATGATCGCAATAAAAACAATTTGCATGTGTTTCTGACGCGTTTTTAATTACCCAACATCTGCTACGGTGTGACAGGCAGCCATAGCTAACTCTTTAGAAACACTTATTGGCTGTGGGAATCTTCATTGTTGTTAATAGAAACCGTACTACGATTTAGAAAGCGTAAGTTATCGGAATTTTTACATTGCTTCTCTGTTAGGGCTCTGTGACTCAATCGTTAGAAGCTATGAAGTATTGGATTGGGTGTTAAGCGAATGATCGTGTGCTAGAGATTTTAAATCTGGTAATTTTAAATGGTGGTTGTGTGAGCCATTCGTGTTGACACTGCCGCATTTTCTATAAAATTACTATTGGACCTCTCTTTACTTTCGCTCATGTTACTTTACACTTTTCTGTGTGTGCGTTAAATATGGAAGAACGGATTAAGCGGATTGTAAATGGAGGCTCCAATCACTATCTACTGTTAGAAAATATTTGGTTCTGAAAAACAAATATTTTGTATTTGTATTGTATAGTTTTGTGTGAATAATATTTACTTATCGAGTGGTTCGTACAAGGTCAATCGCTGTGTATCCAGAATAAATAAATTCCATGTATTCCATCCTGACGAGCTACAGTTGCATTACTTTCTGGTAAAAATTGTTTCCGCTTATTTTTGAACGCGATATTTCTCATGTTTCTGAGATTCATTTCATGATAATTTTCATGATCTTTTGAAAAAAAATCAAATAAGATTTTAGTTGTAATTTGACTAGGGTTTATGCCGTTTCTATTTTATCGACCTCATCATTTGTTCTAATTACAAGCACACATAAAACAATAGAACGATGAAAGTTTCATGGCAATCAGTTGAGTAGTTCTAACAAATAAACACACAAACTTTCCTTAGGTTATGCAACTTTTACTCGCGTCTTGTGGCATTTACAGTACATTAAGAATACTACACTGGGCCGCAAAAATTACGGGTCGTTAGTAAAAAGTCTGATAGTTTCTTAAATACATAAGATGAGTTCATAAAACTATTACATATTTAGATGACTGATTAATGTAGAAAAAAATACATAACAGTTTCGTACACTATTTTGTTTTAATTAAATACAAAAAAATATATACTTCGACAGCTCAGTTTGTAACAAAAACGTTCTTTTCTTAATTTAGAATCTTGTTGTTATTCAAAATTCAGAAAATATAAACCTGTATTAAAATTTATAAAACGCATTACTAATCTGTTTACAAGGTATTATGTATTTATTAATATCATACGAGCAATCTACGTACCCAACTTTGGGAGATATGACAGTTTTTCTATTTGACCTGTTAGTTTTGGGGCCCAGTTTAGTTTTTAATAACAATAGCGCTATGGCTCACAAACTTTTTTTTCATTATACAATAGGTACCTAAGGTATATGTACATTAAATAAATTCGTGTGTTCCTCCCAGCCGATGTTAAAACAATAGGCAGTGAAGTGAAAATATAGATTATGTAACAGTAAACAATCTTGTTAAATTTACATAATTATTTTAATGTGTGAGGAAGTTATGCACAGATAGCGGGCGCGAGTGCTGACGCGATTCGCTACGTGTTAAAGAAAGAAAGAAAATGAATTTATTTGGTGCAACACAAGGACCACAAACAATAGGTAAACATAAAACAAAAATAAATATATAATTGTGACCCGGTCAGTACAAGGAAAATAAATAAAAAAAAGAAGTAAGTAAGAAAAAAAGATAATTAGTCTTGTGTACGAAAATAATGTCTTGGTAACTTTCCTAAATTGCTTATAATTTCATTCATTCCCAGTCGCCCCCGCGGGGATTGCCACCGGAGGCAAATGGAAATAAAAATTCCCAGTCGCCACCGGCGGTGACTGGGAAGGCATTTTCCCCACTTCGGTTTCGCTGCACATTACTTTCTTCATCGTGGAGAACAAAAGGATGAGGCAACTTATCCTAAACCTGCCTCTAATCTCTAAAAAAAGTGATCTAATCTTTTATTTTGATCTCGATATGAAGTGGGGGCAATGACTCTCCAGTCACAGCCGGTGGCGATTTGGAATTTTTATTCCCATTTGCCTCCGGTGGCAATCCCTGCGGGGGCGACTGGGAATGAATGTATTATTTGATGAGTATTTAAATTATGCAGAAATATAGAAACACTGTGATATCTCCCAAAGTTGGGTACGTAGATTGTACGTATAATATATATATTTAAACTTTAATTGACATAAACCAGTGCTTGACTGTGATCCCACCTGATGGTAAGCAGTGATGCAATCATTGATGGTGAGCATTAGTTTATTAAGAGCCTTGAAGACACCTAAATTATAATTGGACGGGAAGACCGCAGCAGGTACATTGTTCCAGTTCTTCGATGTACGCGGTATAAACGACGAAGCGAAACCAATATACTTGAAAGTTAGCATAAATAAATCAATAGCTCGAAATCAATCATTTTTTCATCTGCACGTTGCTACGCCCCGCTCTTGTCCACAATAGAACCACTACCTGGCGTCACACACGCTGGCTAATTAGTCCAAGAACTATTGCGAACGGTTGTTATTATCGCTCAACAAATCAACTGTCCATTCAAGAATGTAGCCACGAGAATGTTATGAAACAAAACGAACCTTTGATTTCCGAAAAACATAAAATTAATTATTATTGTTGACCTTCAATTTTATTACACAGCGAATACCACAATGAATACCACGGTTAATATGAACATACGTAGTTATTTTTCGACCGCATTTTTCAACATGAACTTTAAGTTATGAGGATGGAAAATTTTGTTTGAACATTAACATAGTATTAGTTCCTTCCTACTGCCCTTGCATTATTGTGAATGTTCCAAGTTTTTTTTGTTTGTAAGTTCACGCTTGCCTAGAAGTAACATATTCACTCATGACAAAGCTTTCAGGAAACAGACTCAGACGGCAGGGAATTCTACTCCTTAGCTGTACGTACAATAAATGTTCCCAAAACGTTTTGTATGTCCATACATAATTCGATGTCCAACATAACAAAACCCACCCATGTGGGTTGTCCAGTAAATACGCGTGGCGCAACGTCGTACGTCTAACGTCTAGTACACCGATAATGGAACGGGCTCTGTGGAATTCTTATATTTCAGATTTGCTTTGCGGTTGGTTGTTATGGAGAAACAATGCTATGTCTTTGTTGGATAGACCGAGACAGTTTTTAATTGAGGTTCCCACCTCCGCTCTGGGTGGAATGAGGGGGAGTGTAATACTTTTACTAAATAAAACCCTTCTTTGTTCGGCAGACCGAGAAAACATTTTTTTTTTTTAATTTATTTGGGAAATCATCATGTTACTCCTCCTGCACTGGGTAGAGCGAGAGGGAGTGTACTTTTACGGCCTGTTCATGACTTCGGTCTTAGCGACGAGCGATGCGGCGGGCGCGCATCGCTATTAGCGGCGTCTCGTGACGTGCTTCAAACATTTTCATACTTTTGTTCTTACCGCTTGTCGCCCCGCGCTTAGCTACCGCTCACAGCGGCAAGGTCGTGAACGGCCCGTTACTTACTGTTACCCTTTATATCCCCAAGGGTCACGGATACTCTTTTGAATTATGCCATCTGCAAGACCGAGATACCCTTAGTTCCTTTATTAAAAGTTAAATCTTTACAGATGCAATTTATTTATCTTTTACTAACGCTTGCTTTCCAGGAAAAATGAACGTGGTTTCTGAAAAGGACTAGTTCAACCAAAGTTGCAGCAACATTTTATAAAAATTAATTTCAAAATGCATTTGCTGCGAACAGTGTAAAGTGCCGTAGTAGGTACGGATATAGGACGTTACAAAAAAGACTTAAAACCTGCTATGTAGGATGAAAATAAAGATGACTGTAGAAGGACTGTGTGGATTGTTTTTTTTTTTTCAGTAATTTTGACATGTCTGGCAATTTGAGTATTTTCTGCGGCCTACCCAAATGTACTTTCCTTTGTATTTTTCGTCAAGTCGTAGAGCTCCTTAGTAATCCTGAGTTGAGCTATACGAATACTGACAAATGCTTGCACTGACTGGACAGGTCCACTCAAATCTGTGTGGTTCTTTCCTTAAAAGTCCATCTCAGACACTAATCTACATGGTTTTCATATGATTTGAAGATTACATGTTTGCAGAATGGTCTTTAAAATAGACTTGGACCCCTAGGTTTGTTTCAGTGTTTCTTCTCAGAGTAGTCAGCTAGAAAAGACCGGCCTTTTCGTGTGTGTTTTTTAAAACCTATATGCAAAATAAATATCATTAATCAAAGAATACCTCACAATACTACCATTTACCTTTTAATTTCAAGTCAATAAAAATAAATCAACTTCAACAACATTTTAAATGTTTTGTCTGCCATTATATTAAAGCATAACTATTTTGCTTGAAGACCTATTGTCAATATCAACGATTACGTCATTCCCTAACAAAATTAATTCGCATACTAAATAGACACCTTCCTCGTGACCTAATAGAGCGCATATAATATGATGGCTTCCCAAATAACACCGTAAATTTAGGTGGATATATTGAAGTTTGTAGATATATTAACTTTTGAAGATAACCTTGACCTTCTCCCATTATGGGTAGAGTGAGAGGAAGTGTCAGACTGTAACTGGCTAAAATCCATCTGTGTTCCTTCAGTTGCCCTTCACGTAACCGAACCGCGTTAGCTATTTAAAAATCCTCCTTAGAAGGAGGTGTTTTTAAAACAGGAGTGGGTTTTTAGTCAGTAAAAGTCTGACACTATCTCGCGCTCCCCCCAAGAGCGATCTTCGACTCGAGGTTTGAGTTCCGGACTCGAAGGTCATTCTTCGCAATCCTGAGTTTGCTAATTGATTAGATTAATTAACTGCGTGTAGCTGCAAGCTACGAATGATATGATCATTCGTAACCTGCAGCTACTCGCAGTTACTCGTTGTTCCTAGGCCACGTTACAAATTGATTCCAAAAACCCGAGGCATCGTTCAGCGTAAATATAATTTGGTACAGGTACTACAGTTTTTTTTCAAAAGCTTTCATTCGTAAAGAAAAAAATTACTTTATATCTGTTTGCCCCAATTAATGTTAAAATGTTATTAAAATTAGATAATTTTTCGAAATTTATTCACACAAATTCTGAAATTCATTTCTTCAAAAAACAAACGCACGCTTAATCATAAAGATGACTGTAAAGTACTTGTGGAATTAAGAATAAAAACTACTGTTTTAAAGTACTACCTAAATCAGCACTATTAATGTATTCAAATGTATGCCATTCTATAGGCGCCACAGTAACAAGTCAATTTTCAATTTGACATATTAAACAAGAACTGGTAAGATAGTGGTTAAACGCGAGCCTATCAATAATAAAAAAAGAACTATTCCAAACAATTATCTTTCTAAATTCAAATTTCCATAAATTTCCACCAAAACATGAACTTTTGAATCAAAAAATGAACACGCCCATAAGAATTAAAAATAAAAAATCCAAACGAAATCTGAAAAGAACCTAACAAAAAAAAGAACTATTTCAAAATTGAATCATAAGTCATATAATATTGAAACCCGGGGCCCTGGGGCGAAGGCAAAGAAGGAACAGGAGTGGGGTTTTTGTCCGTAAAAGTCTGACACTATCTCGTTCCGCCCAAGAGCGCGATTTGTCATTAGATTTTCCCACCTAAAAAAAACAGTCATATAATATACCTATTTCATTATATAATTAATTACATCACTTATTGATTAAGCGTGTCAATAATATTTAGTCAAGTTGTAGGGCATCCTGATTTTCAGGGGCCTCATGACGTAATAATACACCAGCAATTAATTCGAACATAAAATTTGTGGAAATATTGATCTAACATAACGGTGTTTCGTTGGTAATTATTAAATATAGTAAAATCACTGACATATACTCTAGCGAGTACACATATATCGATGAGAAAAACCTTTTACAATTTTATTTACTTTTCCTCAAAGCATATTGCATACTGCATAGGTTAAAGGTCAGTTGGTCTTTGGTATCCAGGTTTTTAAATTAATATTGATTCAGTACAACTCCCCCACTGACCCTCACCACCACCCCACCTCCACGCCATCCCCCTCCTCTCTCCTCGCTTTTCACTGTATATTTTACTGTTTTTTCAGTCAGTTACTAGCGAGTTGCTAGGTCGAATTTAATTGATTAACCTGTTTGTCAGTATTCTAAAGAATAGGCCTTGAATCAGCACAGTTCCATTAAAAAAATTGAATCCAGTGTAGCCTCAAGGAGATGTCAGCAAATCGTAGGGGCCCAGCAGGGTCGAAGCCTACACGCTGCGGCCATGGGTTCGCATCTGAAAGGAAGACCCGGCGTCATGGAACGCAAGGCAAAGAAGGAACATAGGAGTGGGCTTTAGTCAGTAAAAGTCTGACACGTCATTGGATGATTTCCAACCTAAAAAAAGTATTGTGTATTCTAAGTTGATTTTAAGTGACTAAAAAAACGTTTAAGTTCTAATCCAAATTGAACTTTGTTTTGTATGAAGTAAGTTTGTTGTTCCACACATCATTCAATTTGGTCTTATAAATCATTTTGAAAGTCACAGCAAACAAACAAAAAATATGTAACCATAGAATATGTTTTTCTCTTGATTCGCTCTGTCATAGTTACGATATGTTTGAGAAAATTGTCTTGAATATGTTTTGATGTTTTGGCTAAAAGACTTATAATAGTCTAATTATAGAATAGCTTCATCGTTAGGAAAGTCCTCACCAAGCAAGCAAAAATATGTAATAATAGAATATGTCTTTTTCTTGATTGGCTCTGTTATATGATATGTTTGAAAAGCTATCTTCAATATATTTTGATGTTTTGGATAAAAGATTAATAATAGTCTAATTATAGTATATCTAGACTATTAATATTCCTTTGACGTCAGTAAAGGTTACATGTATCGTGTTTTTTCATTACTAAGTCTATTTTTTTTTAATAACATTTGGTTATTGATTACTGATTTCAATTGGTAACTGATTCGTAGACTGAGCGTAATTTAACTATTAGTTAATTCTCTATTTTCAACAATTTGTTTAGATAATTAAGGATTAAAATACAATGCTTTGTAATACTTTTAAGTTAGTATAAATAATATTTTAATACTTTTTTTTACGCAAATAAGGAAGAGAGTTTATCTGACGAACTTGGGAAAAGGAGCGAATACGTGCCCATACTATATTAATAAGTATCAATTAGCATAGTCGGCCTTATAATGTTCCCACTGTTGGGACTCAGGCCTCCTCTCTAGGAAAGGGAATGGGCCGTAATCCACCACGCGTGCCCGTGCGGGTTGGTGGATGTCACATGTCTTCGAATTTTTGGTTCTAGGACATGCCGGTTTCCTCACGATGTTTTCCTTCACCGTTTTGAGAGCAGTGGTGATGGAATAAATTATACAAAGTAATTCGCCTTTCTGGGTTTGAACCCGCGACCTACATCTGATGTGTACCTAACATGATTGTAATTGCAGTGGCCATCTTCAGCTACTTCGCGGAGCGATAAGAAATAAGTAGATACTTAAGAAATAAGTACTTACTCAAAACGGTGAAGAAAAACATCGTGAGAAAACCGGCATGTCCTAGAACCAAAAATTCGAAGACATGTGACATTCACTAACCCGCTCTGGGCCCGCGTGGTGGATTACGGCCCATTCCCTCTCCTAGAGAAGAGGCCTGAGTCCCAACAGTGGGAACCATTAAAGGGCTGATACACATCAATATTTATTTCAATTACATACGAGTATTATATATATATGTTAACCCGAGTCCGTGCGACACTGCGGGGTGCCAACTGAAAGCCAGCGCTGGGTGTCTATGTCTGTCTGGGTGCACTTTGTACTTTTGTTATTTTTACTTTGTGTTTATAACCGTTGTTTTGTGTCTGTCCCGAACAAAAGTATTTTTATTCTATTCTATTCTCCGTTGTTTGACACGGTAGAAAATCGATACGGCTTTTACACACTTTTCCCAGACAATGAGTATTATCGAGAATTTTCAGAAACAATTGACAGCAGCTTTTCTTTTCTTAGGTCTCTGATCAGCTGATCCCCATCAGCAATAAAGCGCTTAAACACAATGACATCATTCCTCTGACCCGCTTCTACAGCGCCACACCGGTTCCCAACGCCGCGTAGAGAGCATGAGAACCGACTGACACGATTTCAACTTTCTTATGATTGATGCCTCACTTAGCTTGCATTTAGCTGATTTAGTCATTGGTTTGCTTTTATTTCTACTTATTGGTTTTGCTCATTATTTCAGTGTTGGTGTTAGTAAGACTAAGAATAATGTATTATAATAAAAAAAAAAAAATCAGGTACATAAACCATATAATTTTTTTTTTTTGTATTTTTTTACTCTAAATGAATAAAAAAAACCGGGCAAGTGCAAGTCGGACTCGCGCACTGAGGGTTCCGTACAAATTTACCTATGAAAACCGTTCAATTCCCGAATTTAGTTACGAAGATATTTCCGAATGGCAAAAAAAAAATATTCCTCATGCCAAATTTCAGGATTCTAGGTCAACGGGAATTTTGATTCCCTTGAGAGTGTCGAAACACACATTTTTTGCGACTTAAACGGCCGTATCTTTTTTTTTTTGTTAACCTAGAAGTTTGATTTTTTCACAGCTTCAGGGGACTGCCAACCTGCTAAGTTCTGCAAACTACATACTAATATGGTTTTAATTACAACTCGATACCTCCACGCATTCTTGAGAGCAAGGGTCTTGACAGACAGACAGACTGGCAGACGGACGGCCAACAAAGTGATCCTATAATGTACGGGCGGGCCAACCTACCGGAGAGAATGCTGGTGTATCCCGACGAGGCTGCGGGCGACCGCGGCCCGCGTGGTTCTACTAGACGCAAGCAACCGCGCACACCGCGGCCGTATAACCGCGTCGTGAAATATGGCTTAATTTTTACATATATATCTGCATTCTACAGAAGCTGCGGGCCTGCAACTGTGGCTCGTTATATCTATGGTAAAGGTAAATCCAGCTAAACTCTCTCTATTAAGCCTCAGATATATTAGGTAACACATTGTTCCCCAATATGATGTACAACGCGTAATGTATGTTCCCAGTGTCCCAAAACTTGTCCCCCAACATTTATGTTCCCATTGTCCACAACTTGTCCCCCAACATTTATGTTCCCAGTGTCTCCAAAATCCCTCCAAAATTTTACATATTACGTGACGTTAGACATGTTGTTGAAAATACAGCGTTGTGCGTCATATCAATGTGTCTCAGGCTTTTACACCTACGCTAAAGGTCATACATGTAGTTGTTTGTTGAATACTCGTGTTACATGAATTTTCTCAAATTGCAAGTGTCACAAAACCACATTTTGTAATTACATAGTTCGCTGTAAATTTTATACGAAGAGTATGAAATGCTTTTTAGCAGTTGGTGTTACACGTGCCAGGATTGTATTATATTAAATTTTGAGAACTAGAACTATTTTAAAAGCTCGGGCGAAAATCTAACCACTCATAGTTACACATTTTAATCAAAAGTCCTTACATACTTAAGAATCTATATGTAAGTGCTTATTTGAACAGAAAGTTATATTGGGTGATTCCTGGCCACCGCAGGCACGTGCTTGCGGACTTTGAGCAATAGGTAAATCGCCGTCCGGTGAGGAACAAGTTCGGGTCGACGGCGCGTGGTGTTGCACGAGTCTCAATTCTTGCTAAAGCTGCGGGATTTTTCGAAAGAGTTACGGTGGCCCTCGAAAAGAAAAACCGAAAGATCACTGTGGGTTTTAGTCAGTACCTACAAAATAAAAAAATGTGAGACTACCTGTTGACCTATTGCTGAACAATAAGCACATCCGACAATAAGCATATACGAGAAGATGTTGATGTGAGGAGTTGATAATGTGTCGATTAAAATGGCCCAATCTCCATGAACACTTTATAAATCTCTCACATCATAAACATTTCACCATGACCGACTTGCGTGAACACCACTATAAATGAACTATGGATCTTGTAAACACTGAATTGCATACTCTATTTTTATTGAAATAAGGGCGATGGGGCAAGATCGTGGACCCCTTTACTAACCTCGTTTGTTTTTATATTTAGTTTCAATTTTGTAATGGTGCAGTAGATAAATAAATGTTCAGTTTGTAAAGTGGGATACGTTTATTGTTTGAGACTAACTGAGTTAGCCAACGTGTATTGAGTAATTGGATATGTAGGAATATTTTATTATACACCCTATATTTTTATTAGTACAAAAAATGGGGCTCTATGCGTACCCGTTACTCATCCGACGACATCCCAAAATTGTCCACGAAAATTGGTCTTTATTGGTAATATCATAATAGAATCAATAATTCATAACAATTGAAAATACTAGGCGCAGTGTTTTTCCATTTTGATCGTCATTTATTCATTCATAATCAATAGCCTGTACAATATTTCCTTAAACTGTGTGACATTTTGGGATATAAACAAACGCTCATACCTTATCTGTTTATGAATATTATTTATTGAGACTTTACTTAAACAATAACGAGACTTTTTCTAATAAGCCCTTTAATTATTTGTACTAATTAAAAATTAGTGGTGTATAGACCAGTTACTATCTATTACTAGCAAGATTATTAGCAGAGTATAGTCGGCTTTATAATGTTCCTACAGCTGGGAATCAGGCCCTTTCTCTAGGAGACGGAATGAGTCGTAATCCGCCAAGCGTGCCCAGTGCGGATTCGTGGATTTCACATGTGTTCGAATTTTTGGTGCTAGTACATACCGGTTTCCTTACGATGTTTTCCCCGGTGAATTTTGAGAATAGTGGCGATTAAATAAAATAAACAAATTAAAGCGCCTGCCTGGGTTTGAAACTTGGACGACTTCATAAATCGGGGTCGTTACCACTGGGCTGCAAGACAAGAGAGTAACGTCATAGAAATCTGACCCAGTTTCCTCTCCTTTACTAGCTTCATTATACGTGCAAATATTAATAAACTAAACAACATCTACCATTCGAAATTTTATCGTATTGTTGTTTTTCTTTTTATATGTATTTGCGCCAAGTTTTATTTTCCTATACTTACGATCTTTTGTTCCTTGCGTTAATTAGTCGAGATCATTAATCAATACAAACGGAACTGGAAAAAAAATACTTTCCGTGATGTTCAAATTTCAAAACACAATTTCTTTTTAAAAACATCTATTCAATTTAAAACCTACTGCATTGATCATAATAACCAAAACTTTAAATACTACGGACCGGGATTGACGTGGTATTCATAGTATTTCAAACGTCTAGGATGTGTTTAATATCGTGCGGTTTTGATCACGATGCGGGATTGCTCCGCACGTCGCACGCGTAACCCCCGCAAGTATCCATTCCATACAAGTATTTATATATTAAAATTTTCTCCATGCGGGACAAACCCGCATACGTGATGAAATCCGCCGATATTAAAAACACCCTTAAACGCAGCATGTACGATTATGAGAAGAAAACATATTTTAACTGAAAGGTTCATCATTCAATATATATATATATCTATAAGTACATATACAAGTAAATACATAGACGAGGTCTGAAATGGTAACGAGCGTGGCAACCAAGAAACAAGAAATAAAAGCAAAAGCATAATTGTATTTTTTCTTTTAAATCGCAAATACATAGTAAGATGCATTGAGTTTCTGGCGGAAGTTTATCGAGTGAAGTTTAGTGGCTGTTTGGCCACGCTGGCTGGTACATATGAAGGTATAGCTTAAAGGGTCAGGCTAAAAATATTAATAAAAAAACAGGATACTATAATTATCGAAAGCATCAACAGAAAATCGAAGAACGTATGCTGCAATGCGCTTGAATACACCACCACTGAAAAATATACTTATTTAATCTTTATTTTTGGTTTTCCATATACATTGACTATACGGAATACTCACTAACAAGTAAAAATTATAATATTTGACATTTTTATTACGGAGACCGTGACTTTTGGTAGCTTCTCTACAGATAACAAAAATTAAAGAAACCGGAGGTGAATGGTCAATGCGAACTAGTTTTAAATGTCATTCAAGATTTTAAAATTCACAGAGAGTTCAAAAAAGGAAAAATGTCTTTGGCGGGATTTTTTCGAGCTTAGTTCAGTCGCTGTTTTAATTATTCACCAATTTATCCCTTGTGGATATTGTGATGAAAAATCAGTGTACTTTTGTATCTCAAGTGTCAACACTAATTCTACAGATCATCCAGATGGGTGACCATTTCGTCACCGATTGATGATGTAGAATTATGTTATTGTCATTTTATGTCCAGACAATCTCTTTCCATACCAGGTTGTCTGGAAGAGATCGCGGAATGCGATAAGGCCGCCAATTGTATGTTTTCTTGATATCAGGCTCATATGTATCATTTATTATCTTGTAGTACAATAAAGTACCTATATAAATAAATTATTGAAACAGACGTGATCTCGGAATAATGGAGCTGAGAATTTTGTTGTAGCATTGACTACCTCAGCGGTGCTTGACAAGAAGGCTGACTCAATACATCTACTGCCAAATGCTGTAAAAACATTAGAATGTGTTACATCCGCATTCTAATGGAACTCAGAGAAACTCAAAGTGACTGTAAAAACTAAATAATTTCCAAATTTGACACTAGCTAAGTGCATAAACTGTAAGAAACCAAAACAAAAAAGGATTAAGTAGAAACTAAAGAGGTATTACTTACCGATGGTACCAGGAAACCAGGCGCATAGAGGGTTCCTTTGTAAGTCGGTGCTACTGTTGCCTACTCTGATTTCTAGATCCTGAAGAGGCTGATGACCTGGTAAATAAAAATAATAATTGATTATAAATCTTGATATAATAAGATATAAAGTGTGTTCCTACCTACGTAGTAATAATGCACCTGTAATGATAGTTGTAAGGGAGAAAATAAACAAATAAATCTCAGTTTTGTGGTCTGTATTGCTTAGGAAGATAGAAGCCGTGAGGTGTGTAGGAAAAACGAAGACGTAGAGCATGTGTTGGTGGAATGTGTACGATACAAAAACAAGAGAAACATTCTTTTAAAATCGTTCAAGTTGTCCGCAATGGATGTAGGAGTTTTCAATGGTATAAAACTAATGGTATAAACTAATTGTGGTGCAGCAAAAGTTTTATATTCTTTTATAGATTTAAGAAAGTTTTTTTTTGTGTTGGTAGTGTAATAGTAGGGACGATGGGACTCACATCGTTGCATTAGACCCGGCTCCCATTATCCGCATCGGTTAGGAAACATACCACATACATGCATACCAAGGTATAGTTGCTGACAGTGTGCGCTTGCATGTAAGGATGCTGAAGGATCCTTTCAGGGAAGCCGAAGGATCTTTTTCCTTGCCAATGCTGATAACGGGCGCCGTGCCTTACTGTACGAAATCCCTTAATTAAATAAGATTTAAAAAAAGAGTGGAGCCCAAACAACGCTTAGTTAAACCGTGACGAAAAATTCAAACAACATGTTTCTTTTACGCTGATTTCCTCGGTATTATTTGTGTGTCATAACGGCAACTTTCACGCAAATTATCTATTTAATTACCAATAACTGCAACGTTGGGTAAGTTTTACAAAACATTCGGCTCGGCTACTTGTACCAGAAGGGGCAATGACCGTTACCAATTTGTAAAATGTCATTACTTTTCTAATGCTCAATAGACATCTCATTTGTATAGGTACGTAATTAATTTGAGATTGTTAGAGCTAGAACTGACCCGTACATTTTTAAAGGTCTATCAAGAGAAAATATTCTTCGTTCTTTTCGAGACACTCATCAAATCAGCTCGAGAAGATAAGGATTGTGATCTTCAAAATCACAATCCTTAGTCTAGTTAGATTTTATAATTTCAACCTTTATTTAGACTCAAATATAACCAGTTTTAACATTTCATTCATTATTCTCTTTGAGGAACGCCTAGTACACGACGCGCTGTCTACGATTTGGGCTCGGTCCAGACTATAACCGGACGGCCGGACTGCGAGCTACATCTTGCACGCCCTTTAATTTGATACCTTTATTGCAGTAACAAAAAAATAAAAATAAATTTGCTCTATATTATGGCATCTCATAGTCATTATGTTGTTTTTTTTTTAACGTAACTTATCTAATAACACTTGGGTTATCAAGACGAATCTAACGATATCTTAATTATGTAAATCCATTCAATGGTTTGTAAGATATGAGGTAATAAAAAATTATATTCATACATTACATACGTTCATATAAGATGCGCGCGAAAAAAAAACATAACACTTCTTGCAGTCGGGGAAAAATCACAAAGTTATAAGTTTGTTATGTTACTTGTGAACAACACACAAATACATGGTCACTAGGCCATCCGGGCGACTGAGGGGTAGTGTTGCTCTCGCACCCAGTGGGTCGCTGGCGCCTAATACACGCTATGTTGCCTGTACTTTGTAATTTGTACCTGTGTTGTACCTACTTAGTGTTGGGCACGCCACAATTATGGCGGTAAGTCCCCTCTTTGAGGCGTGTTTGGAAAGACCTAACGGCGTCCTCACCTTCCGCATGACGCAGGTTCTCACCGAACATGGTAAGTTCGGAAAGTTCCTGCACCGAATTTGTGCGGAAGACACGCCCGGGTGTCGCCACTGTGTGGAACACCCGGAGGACACAGTGGAGCACACGGTGGAGGTGTGCCCTGCTTGGGCAGAGCAACGCCGTGTCCTCTTGGGGGCGATCGGCGGCGGCGATCTCTCGCACCGGGTCTTGGTACAGGCCATGGTTCGGAGCAAGGAGGAGTGACAGGCGGTCGCCTCCTTCTGCGAAGCAGTAATGCTAGCAAAGGAGGCGGCCGATCGCGTGAAGCAATGGTCCTCACGCCTCAACCACCGCCGGGATTCCGATCCCGATTTCCGGCCATCGTAGGCGCGGGCTTGCGGACGGCGAGCAATGGGTGGCTCGCCGTCCGATCGTCCGGTAACCATCCGGACCGAGCCAAAGTCGTCGATGCCGCGTACTGTTCCACGCGCACCTCAGGGAGATGTCAGCAAATTGTAAGGGCCCAGCAGGGTCGAAGCCTACTGGGGCCATGGGTAGTGTGAAAACGAAACCCGGGGCCCTGGGACGAAGGCAAAGAGGCCACAGGAGTGGGTTTTTAGTCAGTAAAAGTCTGACACTATCTCTCGCTCCGCCCAAGAGCGAGATTTGTCATAAGATGATTTTCCCACCTAAAAAAAAAACTACTTAGTGTCGTGTCCAACTTGTGAACTTTCTTGGTGTAACATGGTGTAAAAACTTATTGGAATCGATTCAGTTACTAATTCTGAACGAACTATATTCAGGATTCGCATACACTAAAAATAATATTCTATATACGAGTACCTATATGTTTAGTGTTCTTTTTTTCTTAAATTTTACTACACATTTCTTATTTAGGTTAATAGGTTAAATCTTATTTTAGAACTTCAAGCTAAACTAAGGGGCCAGTGAATTCGGTGAGCTGAATTAACGTACGTATTTTGATATTTGCGGAGCTTTAATGAACTTAAAATTAAATGTATGCTGTTTGCAGAATTTAATTTATTTCGTTCATTATTCTAGCTGTATGGTGAATGTTCACCATTCACCTAGAGTAATGAACGAAAGAATAGCTTACCTGAATAACAATGGTTATTCAGGTAAGCTGTACTTTATTGCGAGTATTGCCAACAACTGCGCTGGATCACACTACTGGGTCCTGGGGTTAGTGATTGCAATCCGGCGTCATTTTCAGTCCGGCCGGTTCCAACCAGATTCCCATCGATCTGGCCGGATTCGGTCGGATCCGGCCGGATTGATAAAATCAGGATGACTTTCGCTTTTCGGTTCAAAATGAACTGTTAGTAAGTTAATCAAGTGTACGGTACTTAATAATAAGAGGTCCGTTTTTTCCTTTCGAGGTATGGAACTCTAAAAACTATCTAAAGATTGAATAGGCTCTTAACAAACTAGTGCACCTCACCATCAACGATTGCGTCACTAGCTACTGGTGGGATTACAATCAAGCACTAGTTTATATCAATTAAAAAGTGTAGATACAAAAAAAAATGCAAACGACATCCCATTGGTGTCTCCTCTAGTGATATCGTTGACATTACACACTTTATTGGGCAGGAGATTAACACGTTTACTGAGTCAAAGCTTAAATACTCATAATTCTATGTATTTAAAAAATAATCTACGCATTTTCTCTATTAGATTATCGACTCGTTAATTTTCCTGTTTGTTGCCGTCGTCTACCGAGTTTCTGTAGTGATTAGCAAGTGCTACACCACTTTTGAAAAGATTTTGATTTAGGAAGCTTTATTCAAATCTAGCCATTAGCAATACAAGTGTGATGATATTTGTACGGACAGCGTTATCAACTGGTCACCCTTTTTTGTAAGGTAATTATTTTAATATAAGAGATAACCCTCTATAATTGATGCAGCTGTTTGTGCCTAGCGCCCTGGGTTCTCCTCATTACCAACTTGTTGAGCGATAGTATCAAGTAAAGTCAGTAAAATTGATTGTTTACCACTCTTTAAAATAATTCACAGTAAACTGAGACGTCATTAATGCTGAAACTATCGATAACTGTCACATGGACTTATCGGCGGTGAAGTGCCATTACATTCTAACAGACGTTTTTGGAGAAAATTACTTTTTACCGATTATAATTTAAATGTGTGACATGATTTATTGAAATCTCCGCAGCCGATATTTATTTGCAACTATTCGAAATTATATTGTGGAAACACTTAACTAAACCAACGTGTAAATAATACCTTTTAATTTTTTTGGGAAACTACTACACACACTATCAAAACATATATTAATGGTGCATAATAATTTAAAACAGAAGTTATTATTATTCTCAATAAATTAATTAATTACATTTTTTTACTTCTTATGAAATTAAAAGATTGTTTCAGTTTCTGGATTTTTTTCATTTCAACAGTTAGGAGTTATTGGCATTGACCGTTGTTATGGTTTTTATGAGGAATAAAGCAATTAATCTCTTTTGCCTGTACTTACCTAGTCCAAGCGTACAAGAAAAAAGAAGTTTGAACTTACCGCAGCATCCTCGAGTGGTGACCCTGACGACTTTGACAGCGTAATGCCTGAGCAGGTCAACTTGCCACCAGGGCGACGCCTCCCTCTGCGTCTCTGTGCACCGCTTGCCGTCGTGTTCCGTGGTCTTCTCGCCGTCGTTACCGTTGGCGGCGGCACCGCCACGGACTGTCGTCGACTGGTTAGCTGGCTTCCTGAATGCCACGTTAGTGCCTAAAATTTGAGATAGGTAAAACTTCAATTTATCAGATTTATTTAGAAAATTGCATTATGACATTATATAACAATCCTCCCAACTGAATTTCGGTCTCAATGTCAACGAAGATTAGGAAGGGAGATACGCATACAGGTAGCATAGTGCTCAAACGTGTAAGCAAACACAAGTAGGGCGCGTTAGCGACTGGGGCACGCATGGCTGGTTTACCCTACCTTCGCTAACGTACCGCTACCGTTCCCAGAAAGCTAGAATGTGATAGGGGGTTAACGTAAAGGACCAAAGCAAATAACAATGGCAAAAATTATAAAAAAAATATATATAAAAATTACATTAGCGCCTTAAAAGGTTCAAAAAAACTTAATCACTACCCAAACCTCCTGGCTAGGGAGCTGATGAGCATAGAACCAAACTAGTCAGGGTTTGGTCGTCAAGCTGAAAAGACGAACTCCTAAAGATCTGATTGCATGATGAGCTAGTACCTATTTGGTCATTATTTAAAAGGTTTAAAATACAGCTCAATGTCGAAGAGGCAGGACAAAAGACAACAAAAAAAAAATAATTGTGCCTTACCACAGAAAGGAGCGTCAGCAGTCCAATCCCCTCTTAGTGTGCATTCCCTCTGGTGGGCTCCGAACAGCTCATACCCTTCGTCGCACTCATATTTGGCAGTCGTGCCTGGTACTATATCTGCCGCAGAGAGAGATACCCTGGCGTTTGGAGGCACGGCAGGATGCCCACAGCGCCGGTCACCTGGAAAGAACAGAGGTTACAGTTTAGTTAACTAATACTTAACTCTTGACACGTCGATAACAGTTCTTACAATAGTGAGTGAATGAATTATTTAGATTAAATATACTTAAAGTGTCGCCTTGAGCAAATAAACTTCAGATATAAAGAGACCAATGGCGGCCGATCGATTTCGTACACCCGTACTAACGACGTTTGGGGCGTTTTCCAAGTGGTACACCCATGTGTAGGTACAAAGGTGTAGCACTACAAAGCTGGTCAAGTGCGAGTGGGACTCGCGCATGAAGGATTCCGTACCGAGCAAAAATATCACGTTTGTAGCATGGGAGCCTTAAATATTTATTTTATTCTGTTTTTTAGTTTTTGTAGTTATAGCGGCAATAGAAATACATCATCTGTGAAAATTTCAACTATCATGGTTCATGAGACACAGTATGGTGATAGACGGACCGACAGCACAGTCTTAGTAATAGGGTTCCGTTTTATTCTTTGGGTACGGAACCCTAGAAAACTAACATACAGTTAAAAAGATGGCTTAGTGGTGAGTATAGAGCTTTTGTGCAACGGGCTGCGGGTCGATAGCCGGGCCTTAGTCAGTTTAGAAGAAAAAACCGAATGAGCATAACTTTCTCAGAACTTGAAAAAGAGACTCAAAACAGTTTATTGTCTATTAACGACAGAGTTGCGATAGCTACAGATAAAAATATATAAAAACGAATACTATCGAAATGTTATTTCATCAATCGAGGTCACCAATTTAGAGGTATGCAGAACAAAGAGTAAAGTACCACATACTTCAATTGGAAAGGGAGAATCCTCCGACTAGACGGTCGTTGTGTCTAGTCCGGGGCAACTGCCCAGTATTTAATTTCAAAAACTGTAGTTTTACGATGAAGGAATTTGTAATTTAGTTCCTATGTGACGAGATAGATGTCGCCACAAATCTATTACATTTTGGTATTTCAACTATCGTTAACAATGACAGTATTAGACATGGTATAGAGGCAATATACAAGTATACCACTAAACTACATCAGATCATCATTTATTACCAGAGGGCGGAATTAGGTAGGGTTATTTAAGTACTTATACTGATTTTATAAAGAGCAGATTTTTTTATGACACTATTAGAAATATAGGAGAAAAGAAAGTGTATAAAGTTGTTAACCTCATCTCAGTTGACGTATAGAGATCTTTTCAATAAAAAATACTAATAAAAATTGTATGTTAATTATGTTTGTTTTATTTGTCTTATCTATCTCTGAGGTTTTTATTATTATTTATTTTTAATATTGTTCATTATAAATTCCGGGAAGATCCATCCACGCGAGTACATGAATAACTCTACCTAATTCCGACCTCTGATTATTACGTACAACTAATGAATATAATAAACTCATAATAAAAAAAAAAAAAAAAAACTAATGAATATAATAATCTCATAATAGTATTAAAAAACCTGATATAAGAAGTAACATATTCATTATGTATTCGTAAAGCGAAACGAAATGAAAAGACAAAAACAAAAGAACAAAATAAACGAGCTATTTTTTAAATGTCTGCATTTGATTTGATTGAAACACCTCTACAGTCGGACTAAACGTTCCGCCTCGTCGTTTCTACCGCGTACATCGAAGGATTGGAATTATTTGCCTGCCCCCCTATCCAAGTTACGATCGTTTCGTTTGCGTCGAACGCCTCGAGTAGACCACGCCTCCGATTCCTTTGTTCTGACCACGTGACTAAGCGTCGAGATGACGTCAGAACAAAGGAATCGGATGCGTGGCCTACTCGAGGCGCTCGATGCAATCGAAACGATCGTAACTTGGTTAGCGGGGCTGCAGCGGTCTTCCCGTATGATTATAATTTAGGTGTCTTCAAGGCTAGAGTGAATAGACTTTTAATAAACTAAAGCGATTCACCATCAACGATTGCATCACTGCTTACCATTAGGGGGGATCGCAGCCGAGCCTAGTGCCATTTCGTTTACAACATATAAAAAAAAAGTTTATTACATCGGATATTATTTTAATTAAAATACTCGTAGAAAGCTTTTATGCTTACTCGTAGAAATATAATACCACGTATATTAAAAAAACCGATTGGTATTTTTAGGATTCCAAACCTCAAAAGGAAAAAACGGTACCCTTGTAGGATCACTTTCTTGTCAAAATTCATAGGGTACCTACTTCCCGTTGACCTAGATTCCTGAAATTGGGCATGAAGTAAGGTCTTATAGCACAAGTATACGAAAAAATCCAAAAACTGTAAATTTGTAGTTACGTTACAAAAACATTTTTTTTGCGATTCGGAAAAATCTTATCTCAATTCGTGAATTGAACTGTTTTCATTGGTAAATTAGTACGGAACCCCGTTTTATTAGTACTTCCCCGGTTTTTTAATTTAATTACTACATTGATCATCCCACTTAAATACTGATCAAATAAGTGGACCGTCACTTTGCACGGCTGAGCGACCTAAGCATTCAAGTGTCTGAAAAACAAGATGGCAGACAGGTGAAGCAGCAATCACAACAATCATCCGTGCGTCATAAAAGTGTCAAATAAAATAGTAACATAATAATTAAAATCCTCATTTCATTCATTGTAACAGAATAAAAGAATAATCCATTAATTTGAGACTTCTCTAAGGTCGAAAACCATACAACGGTCATAAAACGACCTATAGGAAGGCCTTACTACCGCTGTTCCGTTACCGACACGAGGCCAGACCAATTTAATAGGCATTACATATAAAAATATTTTTTATTAAAACAATAACACATTCAATTTTAAATCTTATGTCATCAGTTTTAGAGTCTAGATTTAAAGAAGTCAGAATTACGGAACTGCAGAAAAATCTTACAGAACACTCGTTTATGCACTAATGCCATGCAAAAAGAAACGCGGAAGCCACAATCACGTACTCCATAGATTATTACAATTCAGACTAGTTAAATGATATCGTAACATGCGTGATACATTGCTGGTAATGTTCCAGGTAATTGAAAAGGATGGCTCACTAGTGGTGCAATGTAACGCGATCTTCTCGTAACGTCTCCGCTGATGCGATTGTTAGGTAATAAGTGAACTGAATGCAATACTGATACGGGAACTTGAGAAAAACTGAGAGCGATGTAATAAATTAATCCGCTATGGATGTTGAGAGAGCTAATTGACAGGGGTGTTTTATAGTGGATTATACGAGGGTTTCATGGGGAAAGCTTGAAGTTATTGAAGTAAAGTAAAAACATGTTGTCACACTTGTGGTGACGTGATAACAATACTTATGGGTAGTTTATTTTTTTAAGTGGGAAATCATCCACTTCCTATCCGACTTTTCTCGCTCTTAGGCGGAGCGTGAGGGACTGTCAGACTTCTACTAACTAAATCCCACTCCGGTTCCTTCTTTACCTTCATTCCCCGGGGTTTTCTTTCGCTCAACAGGTGGTCGCTTCCTTCTACGAAGTAGTAGAGCTAGCAAAGGAGGAGGCCGCATGTCCACGCGCTAGGGAGCGGTGTTCACGCCCCAGCCGCCGGAATCCCGATCCCGATTTCTGGCCGCGGGCATGCGGACGGCGAGCAATGGGTAGCTCGCCGTTCGACTGTCCGGTACCCGTCCGGACCGAGCCCAAGTCGTCGACGTACTGTTCCATGCGCACCTCAAGGAGATGTCAGCAAGCCGTAAGGGCCCAGCAGGGCCGAAGCCTACTGGTGCCAAGAGTCTGCTTCTAAAAAGGAAGACTCGGCCTTGGTATGAAAGGCAACGACGATAGGAGTGGGTTTTCAATCAGTAAAATTCTGACACAACCCCACGCTCCGCCGAAGGGCGAGGGATGTCATTGGATGATTTACCCAGCGAAAAAAAAATGGCACTAGTAGGCGTCGACCCTGATGAGCCCCTACGATTTGCTGACATCTCTTTGAGGTACCTATAGGTAGTAGCTGATAAAATTTTCATAGCGCAGTAATTTCATAGTGCCAGCAATGAATGAACTCTCTCAAGTGTAAAGAAATTGGAAACTCGTTAATATTTATGCAGTTTAAAATCGCCCACACACGTTTGATTTAATTATTTTTCAATAAAATAAATGAACTTCAGTACAAGGAGATTTATTGAATTAATTTATTCGATCATTATGATAAAGTTTATGAGAGAGGCTGTAGATTGCACGTGTATCTAATTATTTTTTCATTCCAAAATAACTTTCATAAATGTATCATTTCGTTAATGTGTTTTAAGTGTTTTTGTTTTGTCTAAAATTAATAACTGTGTGCCTTTAATTTGTATGTGTGGTGTAAGTTAGCAATAAATGTAAGTATACCTCCAATTTGTTAGAAGTGGAGTAGTATTTCTCAAATTGTACTTTAGCCTGAAAACCTGGCAAAAAGAAGAAGAAGAAGACAGATAGTTATTTCTAATTATGTGGTAGGTACATTGAGATTTTATCTACATTAAATATTAAAATAAATTCAAATAATTATACTACCATTGCTGGCGCAGAAACCTTTAAAAAACAAAAGTACATGCAAACCATTGATTTTAATTTATAATAAATAAATTAATGTCTTTAGTTCATGCATTTATAATATTAATTTACATTATATATTATTTGTAATGTCAGTATATGTATTACAATGTCAAAATATGGTATGATGAAAAAATTCATTAACTAAATAAAAGCTGACGTTTAAGAGCCAAGCCAACATTTTTTACTTAAATTTTGTCAATTGATTTACATTCTGAATGCCACCTGTATTTTTTTTTTTTTTATCATCATATGACTGACATTTCTACTATAGAGATGCAATCTTAACAGTTTTCCGCTATTTTTTATTCAATTTTTCCAAAGTATGTTTGAGTCGCAGAAATCCGTCCAAATATTTGTTTCGTTTTCTAGCGCTGTGTGTCAGTGCATAAAATTCTGTCACAACAAAAAACAAAATGGCTGTCCTAGAGAGAGGTAAAGCACACGCTTTTATTACAGTACTTCGGAAAAGTTTTCTCCATAAATAACTTTTAAATACAGTTTCCTTCAAAGAGACAACCTACACTCATGTGTAGTTTGTCTCTTTGACTAATATATAGATTTTCAGGAAAGTTTTTTAAAAGGACTCGAGATAATAAAAATGGTCCGAAGCTAAATTAAATTTCTCTTTTTGTTGCATGCACACTGGCAAAAAATAATAATATTTATTGGTAATGGCAATAACAAAGAACCTTTGACTTACTAATAAAGTAGAAGGTTCTATAAAGTTACTGTTTTAAAAATAGGTAATATGGAACTTGCATGAAAAAGTATTTGTTTTCTAGTCACTTTATCAATTGCGGAAGAAACGCCTGGGTATTACCATTGTGTGGACCGCCCGGAGGACATGGTGGAGCATATGGTAGAGGTGTTTTTTTTTTAGTGGGAAAATCATCTAAAGACAAATCCCGCTCTTCGGCGGAGCGGCAGATAGTGTCAGATTTTTACTGACTAAAAACACACTCCTGTTCCTTCTTTGCCTTCGTCCCAGGGCAACGGGTTTCACTTTCACACTACCCGTGGCACCAGTAGGCTTCGACCCTGCTGGGCCCCTACGATTTGCTTATATCTCCCTGAGGCGCGCGTGTAACAGTTCGCGCCGTCGACGACTTGGACTCTGTTCGGACGGTTACCGGTTGGTCGGACGGCGAGCCACCCATTGCTCGCCGTCCGCAAGCCCGCGCCTACGGTGGCCGGAAATCGGGATCGGAATCTCGGCGGCGGTTGGGGCGTGAGGACCGTTGCCTCGCAATCGACCGCTTGCTTTATTAGCATTACGCGTGTTACCGTCTCCTTTGCTATCATTACTGTTTCGCAGAAGGAGACGACCGCCTGCCACTCTTCCTCGCTTCGGACCATGGCCTGTACCAAGGCCCGGCGCGAGAGATCGGTGCCGCCGATCGCCCCTACGAAGACACGGCGTTGCTCTGCCCAAGCGGTGTACACCTCCACCGTGTGCTCCATCATGTCCTCCGGGTGGTCCACACCCACCACGGAGTGAGTGGTGCACTCGCGCCGCGTCCTGGAGGCCATGATGGGTATGGTACATGGAGCGAAGAGGAATGGCAGGCGGTCGCCTCCTTCTGCGAAACAGTAATGATAGCAAAGGAGGCGGTAACACGCGCGTGGGCACGGCCTTCACGCCCCAGCCGCCGGGGTCCCAATCCCAATTTCCGGCCACAGTAGACGTAGCCTTGCGGACGGCGAGCAATAGGTAGCACGCCGTCCGGCCGTCCGGTAAACTCAAAATATATTATTAATTTGTTTTTATAGGTTTTATATTTTCTTTAATATCGCTAAATACAAAAACTAAAAGTACACAAGAAACACAAACGAGGAGTGTAACCTTTAAAGCAGGATAAATGAATTCGACATGCGAGTACGTCTCACACGCCTAGCTCGTCATCATGGGGGTCATTTGAATTAATATTGTGTTACTAATACCTATTACATTATCTATATTATTCATTTATTTCAAGAAACAAGACTCATGTTAAGGTACTTGCATCTTAAACATACAAATTAATAAAAAAAAAATAATTGATATAAACTATTGCTTGATTGCGATCCCACCTGATAGAAAGCAGAGATGCAGTAGTTGATGGTGAGGCGCACTAGTTTATTAAGAGCTTGTTCACTCTAGCCTTGAAGACACCTAAATTATAATCGGAAGACCGCAGCAGTCAAGTTGTCACCGTAGAAGTTTCAACAACGTAAGGATATTCGCCGTACGAAGGGTTGTCCGATTGTTAGAAAGGAGATGGTGGAATCAAGTCATGCAATTCCCGCGCACACTCTCCAAAATGCATCCTATAAAAACCGAAAGGCTGGCTACCCTACGCCTGTGCTCAAAACTTTCAATCACAAAATAAAATGAACATAAAAAAAAAATTGCATAAGATTATAATTATTATAATATTAGTCAGTCAGATATTAAAACATACTTGTATAAAAATAAAATTCAACTGAATTGCATTATTAAATTTAAATAAATTACATTTAAATTAGTCCGAACGATTGGACTTTACAACTAACAATTACAATTTCTTAACAGGAATTGGAAAAGTACCATGCTATTGCAGTTACCTGCAGAAATATTCGGTTAACATGCAGTATCAATTCAGAGAAGACCATTTCGACACCCGCAAAGAACAAGGTTGTAACATTAATTCAGTCATTTATAAAATGAACCAAAAAGTGGTAGTGCTAAGTTTGAATTTTGTTTGGACTGTTATCTGTGATACTGTCTTGTTCGATGAGGGTGTCGATTTGTCCGAAGCCATCATCTCCCTAGTACTTTCCCAACTAGCCTGGGTTCAGCTTCCAGTTTAATCAGATGCGCCTAAATGCCTGTGTTTTACATGGAGCGACAGCCTGTCAGACCTCGAATATTCCTTGGATAGGGAGATATTCAGACTTTCTTGAGTCTGACCACCTGTAACAACTGTTAAAGATCTACGTATTACAACCGGGACCGACGGCTTCACGTGCTTTCCGAAGCACGGAGTGTCAGTAATGTCCTAGACAAACTTGGAAAGTATCGACATATGAATTGAAAAATTCACATTGGTACTTGGTCCGGTTTCGAATCCGTAACCTCATGCATGAGAGGTGGGTGCCTTAACTACTGGGCCATCACGACACTATTATTATTTAAAATTCGGACGGAGTATCGATTAAAAAGAGTTATATTAGTACAGCAATCGATACTTTTGTATTCAAGTAGCTTTGTCCGGCCATCTGGTTAGGACCAAGGCGAGTGGGCGACGCTTTGTTCCACGCGCGCTTCAAAGAGATGTTAGCAAAACTGAAGGCGCCCATTAGGGCTCGATGCTTGCTCGGGTTTCACGCGCGTCTCAAAGAGTTGTTAGCAAAACTGAAGGCGCCCTGTAGGGCCCGATGCTTGCTCGGGTATCACGCGCGCTTCAAAGAGATGTTAGCAAAACTAAAGGCGCCCATTAGGACCCGATGCTTGCTCGGGTTTCACGCGCGTCTCAAAGAGTTGTTAGCAAAACTGAAGGCGCCCTGTAGGGCCCGATGCTTGCTCGGGTTTCACGCGCGTCTCAAAGAGTTGTTAGCAAAACTGAAGGCGCCCTGTAGGGCCCGATGCTTGCTCGGGTATCACGCGCGTCTCAAAGAGATGTTAGCAAAACTGAAGGCGCCCATTAGGGCCCGATGCTTGCTCAGGTATCACGCGCGTCTCAAAGAGATGTTAGCAAAACTGAAGGTGCCCATTAGGGCCCGATGCTTGCTCGGGTTTCACGCGCGCCTCAAAGAGATGTTAGCAAAACTGAAGGCGCCCATTAGGGCCCGATGCTTGCTCGGGTTTCACGCGCGCCTCAAAGAGATGTTAGCAAAACTGAAGGCGCCTATTAGGTCCCGATGGCCCATGGTAAATTTCAACTGAAGGAACATTGCTGGGTTTTAGTCTGTAAAAGTCTGACGAAACCGCTCCAACACGAACGACAAAAGTAAGTTATTTAATAATTTCATACCTAAATAAAAGCGTGTACTTGAAAGTCCTTGTATACACGATACTTTCGTAACTAAGAAACAGTTTACTCAAGTATCTTCCGACAACCTTTGCAATTTGTAGCAACGAACAAATGAATGCAAGATCAAGTTCAGCTTTCTAATTAGGAGTACTGGGAATTCTTGAGCTTGAACTTGAAATATTTTCTTACCGTTTTCCAATTATCGGTCTAGCTTCTTGTGCATCCGTTTGTTAGTGATACAGACTACCGTCATTGTATTATTTAAAACTTTGCCTTAATTGGTAATATAATCTGATAGTACTGCGTTACTATTTAATTTCGTCAAACCCTTCCATCATCGGACCACTCGACGCATAGCGTTACGCCATCGGCACATGGTGGAAATTGCACCCACATGTACAAATCGCCTCCTTCTGTGACGCAGTAATGCTAGCAAAGGAGGCGGCCGTAAGCATGAGGCAATGGCTTTCGTGCCCCAGCCGCCGGGATTCCGATCCCGATTTCCTGCTACCATAGGCGCAGGCTTGCGGACGGCGAGCAATGGGTAGCTCGTCGTCCGACCGTCCGTTAACCGTCCAGACCGAGCCCAAGCCGTCGACGGCGCGTAGTGTTCCACGCTCGTCTCAAGGAGATGTCAGCAACCGTAGATGCCCAGCAGGATTGAAGCCTACTGGGGCCAAGGGTCATAGGAAAGAGATCCCCGGACCCTGGAAAAATGGCAAAGAAGGAACAGGAGTGGGTTTTTAGTCAGTAAAAGTCTGACACGCCTTCCTGTTCCACCCAAGAGCGAGATTCGAGAGTCATTCGATGATTTTCCCACCTAAAAAAAAATCCCATCGTTTTGAGGACACATTTACTGTGCATCGGTTAAAAGGGCAGTAAAAAACGTTTTTTCAAATTTCTTATCTTAGTGCGAATGGAGCATAGATGGATGTATAATTTTAGTCAAGGAACCATATAACATAACTAAAACCACCTGTTACAACTGCTAAAAAATCAGTATTCTAGAAACGAAAAATAATATTGTATATTGCAACGGCAAATATGAAGTGCGTTTACCGTTGAAGCGTAGTTCTACCAACTACTGGATAAATCCTAGCCACGCGCTGTAGCATTAATTTAGTTACCCACAGGAGATGAGAATGTTAAGATGGATGTGTGATGGATAAAGTGAGAAATGAGTATATTGAAAGGGAATCGTTTGTCTTGGTATGGTCATGTGAAGAGGAGGGATGAAGCGCATGTTACTAAAAGAGTTATGAGTTTTCATGTGGATGGATGGAGAGGGAGAGGGAGACCAAAGAAAAGATGGATGGATTGTATGAAGAGTGATATGAAAGAAAAGGAAGTTAGTGATAGCATGACCAGTGACAGGGTAGAATGTCGAAAATCGAACCACCTTTAATATAGGCCGTGTGTCCGCTGTAAACGATCAACAGTAAAGGGTTAGGTACTAGTACACGCGCGAGGTTAATTACTCAGCTTTAGTCCTTACATTTATAGGTCACCCGTGTCCGCTTACACCCTGGTGCACAGGACTAATTTGATCAACAATAATTGCATTTGCACCACTTACGATCCCTATTACTTGTAGGTTCCACTAATCACAAGCACACGTGTTAGGGAGTTTACTCCATCGGACTTGAGACACTTTGTTACGTGTTTTGCTGGTTTTGGTGCCACCAGGACTATGTCCAGCCGGGTGCATCTTTGGTGCTCTGAAGATGCACCTCGAATAGGACGGGATTTTTTTTTTAAGTCATTCAAAAATAAATCTTAGAGATATGCAATAAGAACTTGGGAATTAAACAATAATTATGAAACGCGAGCGAAATATAATCTAACGAATTCAAGGCAAGGTGCTAAAATTTCGATTCGCTCGCTATTTAAAAAAAAACAAACCAATCCACCTCCAATAGATCGCAGAAACATTTAGATAAAAATAATCTTATTTACAGCGACTTCTCACTCTGGTTCTTGCCATTATCCGGAGCGAGGGGGAATGGCAGGCGGTGGCCCCTTCTACAAAGCAGTAGTGTTAGCAAAGGAGACGGCCGCACGAGCTAGACAACGGATTTTCATCCTCACGCCCCAGCCACTGTGACCTCGACTAGCAACCACGGCAGGTGCGGGCTTGCGGACGAAGAGCAATGTAGATCGCCGCCAGGCCGTCTGGTATCGGGATCTGGTAACGATTCGAACCGAGCCAAGTCGTTGACAGCTCCTTAAAGAGATGTCAGCAAACCATAGAGGCCCAGCAACCAGTGTTCCCTTAATTCCTCATAAATTCCACTATCAGAACTGGATTTCGAAAAAAAATTGACTAATATGGAAGTATATCTTTTTTTTTTAATGCATTTCGGTTCATAAATGACGGAGTTCTGAGGTAATAAACATTAAAACCGAATTGAGAACCTTTTCCTTTTTTTTTGAAGTCGTTTAATAAACACATCCATTTATAACCGCGGGCCCAGTGCCAGTGCAGCATGGGCCGAATGAGTATGCTAATTATGCTAATAAACACAGACAAGTACTCATTTCGTGTATTGCTCTCTCGACTCCTCTGGTTCTACTGATTGTTATGTAACGAAGGCAGCCCCTTACGTTCATGCGATGACACGTTCCACACACTTGCTTATTCTGCTGTGGCTACATCATCACGCGAATATTCGTGTCGCCTTGTCGTCATCGTATTCGGGTATACGCGGTGTTGTTTGTCATTAGCGGGCCATCGCATAGATATGCGGCTGCGTAAATGTCTACAAGCATTCGCCCGAATACTTCGCGATTCGACGAACAACTGGGCCGCATTT
This sequence comes from Mythimna pallens, assembly GCA_961205895.1. Lineage (NCBI taxonomy): Eukaryota > Metazoa > Arthropoda > Insecta > Lepidoptera > Noctuidae > Mythimna > Mythimna pallens. The sequence continues at coordinate 9,409,618 of OY540824.1, forward strand.
GTCGCGATAACGCGAATATTCGTTGATTCCCGATAATGTAGCCACTAGCAGCATTAAACACGGCGAAAATTATTCAGTTTATTTTATGTTCTATGAATAATGGATAGGTAGCTATATTATGTAACCTATGTTGTCGTGATACTCTTTATAGTGATGTCACCGCTCCGCGCTCCAACAAAATTGTATTGTCTTGTATGGCTAGACATGAAAAACGACTACAAAATAATGTGACATGAAAGGTGGGAGTTAAAAGACACGTGAAAGCATGACACAATGGCAAATTGTATTGTTTAAGATTATTTTAGTATAGGTGTAAAATGAGCCTGCGTAATATTTACTTAGCTAAGCTTTAACAGGTTTGGCATGGTGCTATTTTTAATTTTACTAATTGTAGTGTCTTTATTAAATGATGTTTAACAACTCTAAGGAATCAAGTAGAAGAAATTTAATGACTCCTAGGAGCAAAAAATATAGGTCTGTATCATTATTATTATAAGCTCGACAAATTAATAGGTTAATCAATTTAATGATGATTAGTTGATTACGATTGGCTTATGAATTTTTTCCTAACACCTCAATGCACTTAGATGATTGATGGCCACAATTACACAATTATCACTTCACAATTGTTGGATAAAACTGAAGATTTACCCAAGATGGCGGCTCTTGCGTGCACGCAGCGGCAATCATTTAGAAACTCTGGTAACAGCGGCATAAGAGCTCATACACACAAGTGGCATGTTGCCAACGGCAAAGGTAACTGCAGCCGACGATACGGGGCGGAGGTAGCCCTCAACATTCCAATTTTGAAGATCAGCGGCAGCCGTCGTGTGTGTCAACTATAACCAGGGGCGCCGACTCCGTGGGTGCTCGGGGGCCGAGCACCCCTGAGAATACACATTTTTTTTATTTGTTATAAACTAGTGCTTGACTGCGATCCCACCTGATGGCAAGCAGTGATGCAATCGTTGATGGTGAGGCGCACTAGTTTATTAAGAGCCTATTCACTCTAGCCTTGAAGGCACCTAAATTATAGTTGGACGGGAAGGTCGCAGCAGGCAAATTGTTCCAGTCCTTCGATGTACGCGGTATAAACGACGAAGCGAAACGCTTAGTCCGGACCGTTTAAGTTTCAACAACGTAAGGGTGGATACTCGCCGTACGTCGGGTTGTCCGATGGTGGAAAGGAGATGGCGGAATCAAGTCATGCAATTCCCGCGCACACTCTCCAAAATGCAACCTGTAAAATACCGATAGGCTGGCTACCCTGCGCCTGTGCTCGAGGCTTTGTAGATTGGACTTAACTAAATATGATAACTGTAATCTGATAACACATCAAGAAACAGATCAGTTATCGCCTTTTAGATTACGTATAAATTATAATATTTCTTGATACTAAAAACTAATTTCATTTAATAAAATGGTTTCATTTTATATTTTTATCAAACGTAATTAGTAATTAAGCAGTATGTAAATAGGACATTTATTTATTTGTCGGTCGATCAGTGTGCATTTCTCTTCTCACACTCCGCCACTTTTTTGAGTCCATCAAAGACCTTGAGCACCCATGAGGTTTTCTAAAAGCCGGCGCCCCTGACTGTAACTATAAGTCGACGGCTGCAGTTACGTCTACCGTCGGCATCATGCCGCTCGTGTGTATAGACTCTTACACGACCGTTCTAGGAAACATACTTAAATTTGTTCTAACGGCCATCAGGCAATTTAAATCGTAAATTATAATGGGCTTTATGTAATTGTAAAAGCAGTTTTAACTAAATTGGATGGATAGGAAGAGTAGACGTCGTGCGAAATTAGTACGCAAGTACCTACGTTCCATTGTGAAAGTCTGTGTGCTGTTTTGTCTGAACAACGATTTCATTACTTATATTAAGGACTGACAGCTGGACTCGCGCAGACAACTGGCTGATTAAAGATGCAAATAATTAGTCACAAAATATTATAATTTTGTCGCATGCCACACCAACTCTAATAATTTTTGCACAAACCATTTGACACTGACTGCGAAGCAATTATCATTGAAATTGTCGAACATCGTCACATTGAGCACACGTTTAATTTTAGAGGCTCAAGCTGAAGCTTACGAACGACTTAGTTCAGATGACGATGAGAGTCTGATCACATTTGGAGCATCATTTATTTTAATTTGTGACATTGCTGCTATTTTTTTTTTTTTTCGGTTGGGAAAATCATCTCATGACATCCCCCGCTCTTGGGCGGAGCGCGAGATAGTGTCAGACTTTTACTGACTAAAAACCCACTCCTGTTCCTTCTTTGCCATTTGTTTTCCAGGGCCCCGGGGATCTCTTTCGCATCACCCATGGCCCCAGTAGGGCCCCTACGGTTGCTGACATCTCCTTGATTGAGGCGCGCGTGGAACACTACGCGCCGTCGACGACTTGGGCTCGGTCCGGACGGTTACCGGACGATCCGGTTACCGCGGGCTTGCGGACGGCGAGCAATGGGTGGCTCGCCGTCCGCAAGCCCACGCCTACGGTGGCCGGAAATCGGGATCGGAATCCCGGCGGCGGTTGGGGCGTAAGGACCATTGCCGTTGCCTCACGCGATCGGCCGCCTCCTTTGCTAGCATTACTGCTTCGCAGAAGGAGGCGACCGCCTGCCGTGTGCTCCACCGTGTCCTCCGGGCGGTCCACACAATGGTGGCACCCGGGCGTCTCTTCTGCACGGATCCGGTACAGGAACCTCCCAAACTTACCATGTCCGGTGAGGACCTGCGTCATGCGGTAAGTAAGGACGCCGTGAGGTCTTTCCAGCCACTCCTCAAAGAGGGGACTTATCGCCATAATTAAGGCGTGCATTGCTGTTATTGACATTGTTATTTTTTTATTTTGACATTGAATGGAAATTCATTGAATTTTAATATAATCTATATAATTACGTATGTATGTGTGTATTTGTGTGAATTGTAATTGATTGTGGTGTTTTAATATCGGAATAATTTCCTGACAAATAAATGATTATATTAGTAATGTAAACTGACCAGAAAAGTTGTACCTACTATAAATATGCCTACTATTACTAAATGCTTTCAGAAAAATAACATGCCAGTAGAATTATCTTTTAAGAATTGAAACGTCAATGTTATAAAATTACTCGATGGTCTACATTTCACTATATGTAACAGTTACTGTGAAATTGATTACTACAGTTAAAACGCGCTTTATAATGACCGAAAGTTTTTAACTGTTACTGCTTTAGTTAAAAAATAAACTACAACCGAGCCTCGGGTCAGTTGAGGTAATAGATTCAATTGCTTGCATGAGATGAGTTTAGACCTCTCACTTATTAGGCAATTTTAAGATCTGAGTTTCGTAAAAGAATTAGATAGGTACCTAATGTATGTACTATTTACGCAATGTTGCATCTTTAGAATCAATAAAGTACCGGCTAAAGAGCGACACAAAGTAACTATTTCATAAGATATTTTTAATACAAGTATTATTGGTTATAATTACGAGTATTTCTGAGCTCTCTCGAATATGAGTTAAGAAATACAAATGCGCTACAGAACTGTCACGTAGTCAATCCCTAATATTTTACAATAGCTTTGACAGTAGTTATCTAGTACAAAATGTAATAATAATAATAATTTTATATTTTTAAATGTTTTTTTATTTATTTTTTATTGAAATATTTAAAAATATAATTTATATGTTAAGATAATGAATAAACGAAATAATAATTTGTTTATTTGTACATTAACATTTTAAATAATTTAGTACTCAGTTACAAACAAATTTTGTGCATTGAGACAGAGAAAACACGAACTGCTGCCTCCTAAACTAGGCCAAGAGCCTTTGTTTTAGGAGCCAATGTTCCTCCGCAGATAGTTAAACTAAGAACAAACAACATTGCAAGTAGTATAGCATAAAACACAGTATAATACATTATTTTAAAGAGCATATAAAATCATGAAAATTATATTTAAATTAAATGTTACTTTATTAGGCCCTTTTGAAATGTAAGAAAAGTGGAATTGCGTCTAGCATGAGACGCTTTTCATCGGAAGAAAACTCTCAAGTTGAATGTCACACGTTATCAAAAGGAACCAATTTCATTCACTGGACACGACCACACAATAAAATATTTTCTATAAGTAATTCTTTGAATGTGAGTTTGTATGTCATGCTTTCATGTTTTAAGGCCATAACAGCTGAATGAATTTGGATGAAACTCGTCACACGGGTCGACTATGCCCAAGAAAAGATCACAGAATTCTTTTATCCCGGAAGAAAGTTGGCTTGGATTAATTCTCTAGTTAAGGCGAAGTCACCAGCAGAAGCTAGTGTTAAATAAGTTTTCTAGGGACTAGACAGCTGCTCATGTCGTTGGGGGCTATTACAGAAATATCTTGAAGCCGTACTCGTGTAAATATTCTTTTGTCCGAGCTCTCGATTCCTCGAACCCAGAAAATCGACACGGGATAAATTGACATCGATAAAAGTGCTGCTCCGGCTATGCTGGCGGAAGATGGTACTCACCTATCGACAAATAGATATTTAATAAATAACCAATGACATGTTATACTGAAGATGTTAGAATATAAGTGATACAGCAAACCGTCTCAAGTACCTATACGGAACTTTTCATTCACTGAAATGAGGTTGATTAAAATCTATCAAAAATGTGAAAATTTGCACCAGCCCCCCTAGCCAAGTTACAATCGTATCGTTCGCGCCGAACGTCTCGAGTAGGCTACACCTCCGATCCTTTGTTCTGACGTCATCTCAACGCTCAGTCACGTGGTCAAAACAAAGGAATCGGAGGCGTGGCCTACCCGAGGCTTTCGGCGCGAATGAAACGATTGCAACTTGGCTAGGGGGGCAGGTCAGGTAAATATTTGTTTCGTTCTGGTTTCGTTGTCGACTTCACCGACAAAAGAGTTGAGATCTAAATGGGTGTCAAGTCCTGTAGAAAATCCTGTTTTTTTTATAAAGATAAGGTTCTGTCTTAGCTTGAACTTGGCTTGACACGCTGCTGGCGCGTCTAGATAAATACCTCAATCAAAAAATCCAAAGCTAATTTTATTTGTTTTGCCGTAATATATGATTATTCCAAAATGCATCTATTAATCAAACTAAAATGTATCGTTTTGACGTACTATATTATTATTATGGCCAATTAACTCAGCAATTAATATTTAAAGTACGACCGGATCCGTACTTTGCGTCCTCGGTACGAAGGCCTATATATCGTAGGTATGTAGGTCGTTTTTCTTTTTAATGTACAAAGCTGTACGCTGATCAACTTAGCAGCCTTGATGATGACGCCACAGGGATCATCATCAAGATCATCATGGTCGAGGCGGGGCACCGCTAAACGAGAGCAGGTTGTGTTGCGGCTTGTACTGTTACTTATTTTGTGGTTGCTGTGAGCTGCAAACAAAGGGTCCCATCGAAGTCGCGTATTGCACACGAAGGTCAAAAAGCGGTACCTCGATCAAAGTGATTTTCGAGAAAACAAGGAATTTGTAGAAAAAAACTAGGTCAAGCACGAATCAGAGTCACGCACGTAGGGTTCCGTACTGGCCGTAGCAAAAAACGACAAATAATCACGTTTGTTGTATGGGAGCCACCTCAAATATTTATTTTATTCTATTTTTTGTCTTTTTTGTTATAGTAGCAAAAGAAATACATAATCTGTAAAAAATTCCACTGTCTATCACGGTCCATGAGATATAGCCTGGTGAAAGACGAACAGACAGACTGACGGACTGACAGACCGACAGACGGACGGACGACAGCAGGTGTCTTAGTAATAGGGTCCCGTTTTACCCTATGGATAAAGAACCCTAAAAAGATTTCCGATTTTTTAATGACATATTTAATTAAAAATAAATTCTGCCGGCTGTTTAAAACACTTGTATGAAATGTTGATAGGAAGTAAATATCTCTATACTATAGAAGTCTTTTTCCAGGTCCAAGGCATATATTATGTTAAATATTGTTTAGGTCGATTTAGTAGCTAAGGCGTATTTTGGAAATTTTCGCGTGAGAACAAGACTTCCTGATGTGGAAAATTTCAAGCTTTTCCGGAGCCAAATAAAACAGCATTTGTTGACAATTTTGAGATACCGTGTTTTGGCTTAAGCGATCAGCATACCACATTTATTTATTTATTTGCACAAGCATCCAACGATGCCTCTTTCGCGTTGGACACTTGTTTCGGCAGGCCTAGTGTTAGATAACTGAGCCTTAATACAGAATTGTGTAATGCAACGTGAGGAAAATATGAATAGCGACCAAATTTGGATGCGCATGCAAACGTGCGTTATATAAGCACTGTTAAGCCTGGTGCAGACGTTACATCAGTAACGTAACATGCAAGGTAACGAAAGGAGCGTTCCATAAGTGTGGACGCAGCGCGCCGCGCGGGATCCGAGCATGTAACTCACAAATATGAAATGCCCTGCCCCCCCCCCTAGCCAAGTTACGATCGTTTCGTTTGCGTCGAACGGCTCGAGTACGCCACGCCTCCAATTCCTTTGTTCTGACGTCATCTCAACTCTCAGTCACGTGGTCAGAACAAAGGAATAGGAGGCGTGGCATACTCGAGGCGTAAGACGCAAACGAAACGATCGTAACTTGGCTAGGGGGGTTGTTTGCGCGCACAAGACTTATATATAAATTGCGCAAATGTGGAAGGCAAATTCAAAATGTTACATTACAGCAGTCTGTACCTGGCTTTACATATAGATACTGTTTCCTTAATTTTATGAATCGCCGACACTCGTTGCGGTACGGCAGGTTCCGATCGTCCAGTGATAAATTGTTTTATGGTTTCAACATTAGGGCGTTTCAATATTCCATGCGGTCTCAAATGGTGTTTGTATAAATTATTTGTCCTCGGTTTCGGGTACCAGAAAATATGCATCGGTACATTGTCAATATATACAGTCGGGGGAGGTCAAAAGTGTTGTTCCACCAATGCTAAAAGTCTATAATTTCTTTGTAAAAGAGGGTCAATGGTTCATGACTGATTTAATTTGTAGCATAGGATCTAAAGCATTGAATAAACTAGTTGTGGACTATTGAATTTCTACAAAGAAATTTTAGACACTTTAGCATTTTTAGAGTGAAAGCACTTTTGATCCCGGTTTGATCCCGGCACGGTATGAATGCGAATCAAAACCATTTTTATGAAAACAGAATTTAATGAAATATTTTTAACACGTTATTTATCTTAGAACACCGTTAAAACTAATTATTTCTTTTTTATAGCATAAGCATAATCAGCCTTAAAATGTTCCCACTGCTGGGACTCAGGCCTCCTGTCTAGGAGAGGGAATGGGACGTAATCCATCACGCGGGCCCAGTGCGGGTTGGTGGATGTCACATGTCTTTGAATTTTTTGGTTCTAGGACATGCCGGTTACCTCACGATGTTTTCCTTGCACCTTGCACGAGCAGTGGTTATGAAATAAAATATGGAATTGAACCCGCGACTTACAGTAAGTCACGCCGCTACCACTCTGCTCTATAAAAAAATCTATAATTTTATTTAAATGGGTATTCGTGGAGTCTCTTGCCGGTTATCTGTATAGGAAACATCAAACTGTAATAATACATCGAGGGGCTGGAACAATTTGCCTGCTGCGGTCTTCCCGTCCATCTATAATTTAGGTGTCTTCAAGGCTAGAGTAAATAGGCTCTTAATAAACTAGCATGCCTCACCATCAGTGATTGCATCACTGCTTACTATCAGGTGGGATTGCAGTCAAGCACTGGTTTATTAAAAAAAAAACGCCCTAGTGTCTGACGTTGTTTAAGTCCCCATGTAGGCTAATGTATGCCAAGAAATGTTTCAAACTAAAAAATAAAAACTTTTTCGTTTCGCGACGTGCACTCAATGACACAAAAATCTTAGCCCAACAGTTTGGGACTACCGATGACATTCATAACTTGTATCCAATTTTCAAGCGTAGTATAATGCAGTAAAAACTATTGAGTGGTCCAAGTGACCAAAGGCTAGCGGAAAATGGAAAACTTAGTGACATTATTATGACTAATCTTCTGTCCCAGCTTTTCGCCTAGCTTTGAAGTCATGATTTCACCATCTGAGATGCAATGGAATATTAGCAATCCAATCTCAGGCTTAATCCATTCATCATCCATCTCAGGCTTAGCTCATTCATTATTATCACCATTTCAGCCGAAAGACCTTCCCTGTTGGACATTGGCCTCCCTCAAGTGTCATGGTGCCATAACGACTGGTCATGTGCGTCTCGCATCCATCGGATTCCCGCGACCCTCACCAGGTCATCGGTCCACCTTGTGGGAGGCCTCCCAACGCTGTCTCCCGGTACGTAGTTGCCACACTATAACCTTTTGTCCCTATCGACTATGAATTTCACGAGTATCCTGGTAATCAGTCCAGTTCACATTAGGGTACTTACGGCATTCGCTTTTCTTGTACAGCAGTGCTATTCTTTAAGAAAACAGCCTTGAGCGCAGCGCTGTCCGCAGCAACGAAGTCCAAATACTTACATAGGATTAACATTTCAATGAACCTATGCATTGGATTGTTAATCCAATGTACTTATTTGGATTTCGTCGCTGCTGACAGCGCTTATCCCACAGCACCGCTTGTCCTAACCGCTGCTATCTCATAAGTTGCAACCTCGGTAACCGTGTTGCCTCAGTCACGTACTTGCCATGACGGACTGGACGGCTCAAAAGGGGGTCGCAACGAGTCGAGAGTATCATTTTGCTTGCGTATTGTTTGATGGTCGATCATTACTAAACTTTGTAATTTCTTTGTATTTAATGGTTACTGTTCAATGTGTATTAGCGGTTTGTTGGCGGTCTAATTCGGGGATTGGCGGTCAAGGTATGATTGAGTTTACTCCAGTCCAGTGTCTTATTAACGAACCGTACGCAATTTCCTATATTGAATGCTATTCAACAGGGGCTTTATCATGACATGTTAAAATGCGAGACAGACACCCTATATAGCTCCATTCCTTTCAACAGCTCAGTTTAGGTCGTAAAATGGATCGCGTTAAGAGCTCGTGGTAGAGCCTCAGGTGTTTCTCTGACTTACCGAAGTGATAATAACAGAATGTTATCACGATCTGTAAATTGTTGGATGACGTCACTATTTGTACTGTAAGAAATGATGGGATCCGAGTTTCGGGATGGTTCCAAAGAATTACCATAACCCTGGAACGCAAAGGGCAACTGAATGTGTGTTCAGTAAAAGTTTGTAACTCCGTCTTGTTCTACTCTGAGCGGGAGAAGTTATTTGATTAGTTTCTACCTCAAAAAAAGTGGATAGGGTCGAAGAATATAAATAGCATTAATATTTGCCCGGATTCAGGCTTATTTCTCGGGCTTGCGGACGGCGAGCAATGGGTAGCTCACCGTCCGAACGTCCGGACCGGTCGAAGTCGTCGACGGCGCGTACTGTTCCACGCGCACTTTAAGGAGATGTCTGCAACCGAAAGGGGCCCAGCAGGGTCGAAGCCTACTGGGGCCATGGGTGATGCGAAAGAGAACCTCGAGGCCCTGGAACGAAGGCAAAGAAGGTACAGGAGTGAGTTTTGGTAAGTAAAAGTCGACACGCCTTCCCACCCTGCCCAAGGGCGGGAGATGTTATTACATGATTTCCCAACTAAAAAAAAAGCCTATCTCTAGGAGAGAAAACGGGCCGTAATCCACCACACGGGCCAAGTGCGGATTGGTGGATGTCACATGTCTTTAAATTTTAGGTTCTAGGACATGCTGTATCACACTTGCTGGTACTTAATTATTTCTTTGCTTGATCCTGGCAGTTTTCAGCGTAATATTATGCCGATGGGCGAATATTACGTTCACGGTTTATCGGAAAATTAGGTCTGATTTATGTAATGAGATCTTGAACTGGCGATCGAATTCGAATTCGAAGTCGAATTTTAAGCAGAATTTCCCGATCCTAGAATTTCTATGTCAACTTAACATTTTTCGACCTATTTCTAGGATTAAGTACTTTTAAAGTAATCTTCGTCCTTTGTCTTTTTATTAAGTTGCGCCTCCCATTTTATGTCTCTGCACTACCCTAAGGCCGCGTTCTCACTATGTCGTAGCGGTTAATTTATAGTCAAAAGACTATCGTCTCTAGCTGTTCCCATTATAACAACTGTTTATCGTGGCCACGACAGATAGAAGCAACGACGAAACGTGACACCGCACCGTCGCGATTTAGTCTTGACATTTTTTTATCGTTTTCCGAGTCTCGTGCTAGCCGTACCCACCATCGAGACAATCTGTTGTCACCATAAAAATAAGTCGTAGACGACAGTTAATCGTGTCGTCCTATATGTCAACACCTCCATTTAAATATATATAATAAGCCACGAAACTTAAAACTACACGATTATCTGTATTCATGAAAAAGTGGGAACGCGGCTTTAGGTCGACCGGTAAAACTGTCTAAGGCATATCTTCCATTGAACGGTAGTGCATAAAGTTTTAATACATAAATAAACTCTTTTAATTAAGAGCTTCATTTACAAAGCGCAGGCCGTGTGCTAAGTGGTCCAGCTTCCAAGTGTGTTTCGATGAAGACGAATACTCATTTTCCTGTAATTAACATTCAGATAAGTGGACAGGAAATCTATGCCTCCTTTTAATTTAATGGTCAAGTCAATTGAACATGGGCGATTGGGCACACTTCATAGTTGACATTTAAACATTTAATGTCAAAGTATTCCAGTTTCACAACGAAACAACTATCGGATGAGTTCATGAATAAATATATAATACAAACCCTATAACAACTTAATTAATAGCGTTAATTTTAATTGGTTTTCAAGTGTTGTAATGAAGCTGTCACAGCGTAATTGCAGAATCTTTTAATGAGGGTTTTCTAAAATAACATATTAATGAAAATTTATTTACAAAAGTAAACTATTACATTAGGGTACGATTGGCGAGGTACAAGATACATGATCAATGGCCCAAGTGCTAGGTAAACCTGTATTACAGCGGTCATCCCTTCTGTAATGTTAAGACTTAGCTACGTAATGTGCCCTCATATAAAAAAAAAAACAAACTACAGGGAATTGGGAAAGGAAAAAATAAAAATGAAACTAAAATGACGTTCAGGTGGCAACAGTGAGTCGTCAGGTCCAGGCACCTGTCAAAACCCTTATATTAATAACATTAGTTAAATTGACGTCAACATCATGTATACGTTTTAAGTGGCGCCAACTGGTACTGTAAATTTTCCTGTAAACCCTCATAACATCTCGTAAAATAAAAAAGAAAAAAATCTCGAATATCAAATATCTACTTATTGTAAGTTCTACCTTAAATTCGTTAGTAATTTATTTTGTTAACATCTAATTTATTGATGGTTGTAATTATTCATATTTTTCTTGCTTTTTTTTTATATAGCATCTTTTTATAATGTGAATGTGAGAACACTGTAGTCTCCACGAATTCTTAGATTACTTCCTATTTTTTTTTTTATGGTGGGAAACTCAAAAAAACCCACTCCTGTTCCCTCTTTGCCTTCATCCCGGGGCCCCGGGCTTCGCTTTCACACTACCCGTGGCCCCAGTAGGCTTCGACCCTGCTGGGCCCCTACGATTTGCTGACATCACCCTGAGGCCCGCGTGGAAGATTACTTCATATTACGACTCACTTTTTTTAATATGATTATTTTTATTGTATTTTTGGATACAATATTGACTGGTCCACACTGTTCTTACATAATATCTATTAATACTGTATTATGAAAATATTGTAAACATCCATCCAGCACTAGCTTTTTTGGACGTGGACGTTGTATAAGTGTCCATGTAGGCCTATGTGAAATAAAAATACTTTGGACTTTGATTATTGGCTTATTGTAAGATTTTTTACAATCTGCAAACATAACTTCAGTAACTTAATAGAAGCAATTTGTGCTCTGGAATATTATATCGAACAAATATTTAGGGTTTAGATTTTAAGTTCCAATGTGATAATAGTTTAATTTGTGCTAATGTTAGTAACTGGGATATTTTTACGAGGCCGTTTATTATATAGACTGGCCTGCTGGTCTAGTGGTTAGTGACCCTGACTGCTATGCCGGAGGACGTGGGTTCGATTCCCACCCAGGACAAATGTTTGTGTGATGAGGACGATCGTTTGTTCTGTGTCTGGATGTTTTTTATCTATAATATGTATGTATTTAGAAATATATAAGTATGTTTATCAGTTGTCTAGTACCCATAACACAAGCTCTGCTTAGCTTGGGATTAGCAGCGTTGTGTGATAGTTGTGGAATATTATTATATTATTATTATTAGCTAACATGCTTGCGTGAAAAACGCGTACAAAGAATCAAATATATCCTGTATTTTTATCCATGAGTGCGTTTTTTTTGGGTGGAAAGATCATCTAATTACATTCCCCGGTCTTGGGCGGAACGTGTCAGACTTTTACTGACTAAAAACCCACTCCTGTTTCTTCTTTGCCATTTTTCCAGGGCCCCGGGGATCTCTTTCGCATCATCTATGGCCTCAGTAGGCTTCGACCCTGCTGGGTCCCTACCGTCCCGTCGACCGTTACCGGACGATCTGACGGCAAGCCACCCATTGCTCGCCGTCCGCAATCCCGCGTCTATGGTGATCCATAAGTGCGTTGTGAATGTGATTCATATACACATTATTTGGAGGACTATTCAATAAGCTTATTTATTTCTGCGAAGTATTATAATTCCAAGAAAAAGCATTTTATTATAAAGTTCGCTCGACCAATTCTTCGCCTTTTCAACATTCAGCCAGTAATTGATGACGTAATAATATGACCTGCAATGAATGCATATACCGTCACTTAGCTTTATTTGGAACTATATCGGGTAGCTGCTTACATCGGAATTAGAATCACGAATATTGGTGCAGATTGCGACAACAGTAGCGATGGCCGATTCCGAGATGTTTTAACAATTGAAAGAATCGGAGTCGACCATCGACTCGGCGTTCTACAAAATAATCGAGTTATTTTTCGATTGTTTCGAGTCAACAGAATCGACCGCTAGTTTTCGATTGTTCTAATCAGTTACTCTCGCTCATCGAGTCTCGCTCGGTCACCGGTCATTCGATTGCATGCATCGAGCCGAGGTGAGTGTTAGTCAGTGCGCTATAATAGACCGAGTTAGACTCGAGTCAAAGTCGAGACAATCGAAAACCATCGAGATGTTCGAACAATCGAAAAAAACCTCTCGGAATCGCGTATCGCTAGACAGCAGTACCTACACACGACACGGATGCCGACACGAAGGAGCGACGAAGCGAGAGATTATCATCGGTACTTCGGCAACAGCATGCCTCAGTGGGTTGTTACGACAAGACATGCGTTTGTAACGTGAGAACTTGAATTTTAGAACTACATTTTTCCAAAGATCTTTGACAGACTTAAACTCAAGCTCAAAATTATTTATTTCATAAAACGTCAAAAGCTAGCGCACGGTTCCAAATGGTTATTTCGTATGGAGAAAAAACGGCAAGAAACTCTATGGTTATTCTTTTAAAAAAATGGTGGTTGATACTACAAGAATATTACAACAGATATGAGAGGACAATGTATACTGGTCAACTTTGTACTCAAAACGCACAATAACTTCACAATCCGAATCCACGGAGTTTACAGTGTACTCACATTCACATTATAAAAAGAGGCTATACAAAAATAAAATATATCTGTCAATAAATGAGATGTATACAATAATAAATTATTAATGAAGTTAAGGTAGTTGTGGTTCAAATAAAATAAAATAAAAAAAAACATTGCAAAAACAATGTCACACAATACGAGTAGAGGAAAAACAGTGTTTATATAAATAATAATGAAATTAAAACAATGATGGAGCAGTAAACAGTCGTTACAGGTACAGATGCCAGAAAGTCTGACCGTCAGTATATCCAAGGAGTATTGTGATGCCCAGTAACTGTTGTGGAGGTCTGGTCACGGATCCGGTTAGTCTGGAAGTCGACCCTAAGCTAGTTGGGGAAATGCTAATTTTTATTTTATTTTATTGTGAAACAATAAACAGCTACAATATACATATAGAAAAAAAAAACAATACAAACTAGTTTACAATATTGCAGCCCACTGCATTATCCACATATTGACGCATAAGATTGCCGGCAGTAAATGCCGCTGAGTAAAAAAAGGCTCTAGCCTTTTTTATTCAGAGAGATGATGATATTTCCGAAGATGTGGAGACGCAGATTGCCGTATTTTACTTGAACCCCACATAATGAGGACCAACTCATTTTGCGCCTATAGTTTCTTCATTACAATTATGATTAATTCGACCATGGAAATAATCAACGGTATCAAAAACATTAATATTGCAACCGCAGATCCAATACATTAAAAATGAATAAATACTCAACATACCATTAAAAACTTTAATTAATAACGTGGGGCATACTGAAAGTCCCTGGATCTGGCCATTTACAATAAAATAATGAAAAAACAATTATAGAATTCGAAAATGGAACTCATTCTCACATGTTACTTTTATAATTTTGCGAGACTGTCATTTGTTGTTTTCATTGTGCTTTCCTTTCGAAGATTGTGTGTCGCTATCAAAATGAATTTAACTCGTAAACATTTTCGTTAAATATTTATCAACATATATCCATTTTATATGAGAAAATATTGTTATAATGTACCTCACGAGAGCGGCGGCGGACGGCGTGGCCAAACGTGTTAATGATTTTCCGCCATAACAAAAAATCCCATGTCCGAATCTGAAGCAGTCAATACAGACAAGCTCATACTTAAACGGTCAATTTTAATTCACGGAGCGGCGCAAGGGCCACGACCGACATACCGGATAACGGTGTGATTGTTCTAGCCGCAAATACCTATATGTGGAGACGTGTGTGCCCTACTTTACAGTGTGGTGCAACTCTAAAGTGATAGCGGATTTTTTACTATGAAAAAAAAGTGAGCATAATGTTGTGCAATATTTTGTCGAAGAAGTTCGCAGATAAGTAATAACATCTGCTCGAGGTCGACTTTCTAGGATCAGGCTTAAAAAAAATCCGTCGATGGATGAACTGCCATTACATTTTTTTAAATAAAAAAACATTGCCCCACAGTAGGAATTACTCCCTTTTTCGTGGGTGCGCACACAAACATGAAAACTTACATACACATGACTCCCAGACTTGAAATACTTATCTGTAGGCCATACAAATATAATTTAATGTTCAGCATGTATGTATGTGTAACCGCTTAACCACTATGACAACCGTGCTGTCAATACTAAGACCCCCGTACTTTGGAAAGTGCGTTAAGAAGAGATAAAATGTGCTATTTTAATAAAAAAATACGTTTTACTTTTTCTCTAAGTATTTTAGTTATCATTTTGGGTCATAGGGCTCTTTGGACCGGGACCGCGGTCCCAATTTCCACCCCTAATTTTTTTTTTTAGTAGTATTATATTTTGTGACCATAAATAAAATAAATGCAGTTTTTTTTGGCAACTGTTCTTTAATAACTTGTTCCTTGTGGTTCCAAAATACTAGTCAAAAAGAATTTATTTTTATAGGTGGAAGTCGGGAACGTGGTCCCGGTCCAAAGATCCCCACTTCTTATTATGCGATACTAAGCTGCAAATTGGAAAAAGCTTTCAAAATTTTTTATTTCGCGGTTTATTCTGAAGCATTCAACTTGGTAGAGTCTTGTGATGAAGTAATTCTACGATCGGCACATTAAAGTGAAGCTATCTCTCATTAGCTTTTCAAATCTTTGAACGTGTGGATTTCTCTGATTTACTATTGTAAGTAAACATTTTCACTTTGGCACTGACTGATGACAGATTGGCAGCTGGTGCTTTAATCAAATGGTGAAGCATTTACTTTCAAGTGTAGTAATGCCAGAGGAAAGGAAATTGTACAAAATCAGATAAAAAAATACGCATCGTCCACACCTGGGGGGTTACAGGGGTTACTTTATTCCTATTCTATTGTGGGTAAGAGATGGCGCTACCCAACCCGTATAGCTCTGTCTTTTACCCACACAGAAATAAGAATGAAACAATCTTACTTTAAATATCTTGGTACAGGGGCAGGTCGTGAAATTGCCCACGCGTTGCACTGCGTCCGGTTTAATAATATAATAATAATTTTAGTATCTGTCAAATAAATTAAATCCATGTCATATAAATTTATAAATATCAAAAAAAAAATTAAACTAAATCACTGTAATTATAAAAGAAAAAATATTATTACTATCGTAGCGTAATCAAAAATTTAATTTTTTATCACAGTTTATTAGTAATGTCTGCGTGTCTCTTTGAAGTACCTACTAGTTCATGCTAACAAATAAACACTCAACTGAAAGACATTATCTCTTTACGGCTTATGCTGAGAGATTAGCGATTTTGCGTGGATGGTTTTCTTTCTTTCTTTCCTTAATATTTCTAAGGAATAATCTATCAATAACGCAATCTTATTTTTTAGCTCGCGTACTTCTCTTACTTGGACCACCAACTGTCAAAGTATGTGTGTGCTGTAGTAGCTAAACCGCGCGAGCGCAGGCTGGGCCAGTAAGCCACGCACAGCGCACTACACTCGTATACCTATTAGTGTCACACCGTACGACGTCCAGGAACTCATGAGTTCTGGGAAACTGACCCACTAGCCCAGCAATTCGCGACAGTAATGAAATCACCATTGCGTCGCTAACAGTTTCCGGATTTAATACGATAAAGGACACCGGACGTATTGTATAGGGAAGTGGCCGATAAATCATAAAATAATCTTGTCATTTTTTAGAACACAACATTATTTATTTATGAAAGTTAGTTACTCATTGTCACTCACAGAAGTTATAAATTGTTGCATAAAAAAAAATTAATAATATCACTTACCTATTTGAAATATTTTATCTTCTTGACGTTTGCAACCTAATTAGTTGGAGACGCAGATATCCTAAATTAAGACAAGTAGTCAATCTTTCAGGCGACTCAATGTCGTTGAAAACTGCTATTGATACGCATATGACATGACTGGCAGATTATCGAGCTGTCGGCACTGGCCACTTAAGCGCCTAATAATCCGTAAACAACCTGCCATTGTGTTTATTAATTAGAGAAATAATTGAGAAGCACCTAATATTAAGCATTGAAACTTTTGAGACAAATAAAGGTGGCGCAGTTGCTTGTAGCTAGGCCTAAAATGCCCATCATCCTTTGTCCTAAAAGTGTAATCGACTGAAATAGAAATAAGAACTAGATATATTAATGCTGTTAAAGTTTTCTTAATAGGTAGGTAGAAATAAATATCATATTCCTGTACATAGTAAATATGTATCTACTCGGTAGCAAATTCTACAGATTGTGACACTAAAGTCGGCAGGTAGGTCAACGACCTATTTATATGTAGTTTACTAGGTGACGTCTTGAGTTGAATCTTAATCAGCTGATGTCATGTAGTTGGTCATCTAACAGAAAGCATATTTATATTGAGAGTCTTTGGTAGTTCTTACTATTTTGTCTAGGTAGGTAGGTACAGACTGCTTCATCATATAGTTACCCCTCTCACATTCACTTCTTACTCAATTATAAATTTAATACTATATAAAATATATGTAATTATGTATTATTTGCTAATGGTATTGTTTCTAAAAGTATTGTGTGTAATAGGTATTTGTAAAAAGGGAGGCACTCAATTTTATTTTAGTAATATTCATACTATTATTCATAGATCGGGTAATAATACAATTATTTTTTGTTTCATTTGCAGCGTGAACAAAACACTGTCACACTTTTTGTACTGATCGAAAACCAGGAATTTCCCTGATTTGACACTATGTTCGAAATTCTAAAACTAGATAATTAAAACTATATATACACTAAAAGCAAAAACTACTAGCTAAAATATGGCATCATAAAACTCCTCCGCATCGCTGTTGACTGGAAGTGTGCCCAAAAGGCTGGCAGCATTGCCACGTTGTATGGCAATGCTTAATCTCTGACTGAGGTAAAAGCCAGCCCTTGGGTCACGCGAAGTGTTTACTGAGCGTTTGGATAATTCATTGAAAAGTTTATGAACACTCGGACCCCACGGCCCAAGAGTTTCGACACCAAACGGCTCAAAAATATAACTGCCGACGAGGTTGTTATATTTCCGCCGCTTGAGGTTCTCCGCAGCTGCAGTGGCAGCACCAGCACAGCACGAAGAGCTAGGAAGATGGGATGGCGCAAGAGTGTCGACACTAGATTATTAAAAAACCTAAACATAATTTACTTGTCAAAGAAAAGAGCGGCCACGATAGTACCCAAGTACCTATTTTTTTTGTAATCCTAGATGCAAATCGTGTAGCAAAAATAATGTCCAATAACGTGTACAGAGAGCTAACAAACATGTTACCTTAGACCACTAAAATATGTAAATAGGTCAGTACAAGACAAAGAAAATGTGTATGAAATCTATTTCTGACTCCAATAGGTGAACTGTTTCCACGAATTGTCTAACTGTACTACAAGTTTAGTTGCAGTTTCAAACTACACGTATTACGAGATTACTAAGATTTCAACCAAATACAAAAAAAAAGAAAACAAAAAATCTATAACAACAAAAAAAAACAAAATACTGAAAAATAAAAATAAAACAACAAAAAATTCAGAAAAGAAAATATGTGTGTGTGTGTGTGTGTGTAAAATTATAACAATATCGACACTGCAAAGTAATTTTAATTAAATTCGAAAATTTAATTCTTTCTGCATTAAAGCTAAGTCTCGATACTAGCGTCAACGCCGACAGATAGCGCAGTGCTGTGTGCCCTGAATTAAGAAACCAGGCTTTAAAAAACTATCACTTGTTTGAAACTTGTTTAATATGGTGAATTTAAACAATGCGATTAGTATTAAGTATAGTTGAATCAGTTTGTTATGACTTCGCTTATATTGACCAACCTTATAAAGTAATTACTAAGCGAAGTTTGGTTTTCATATACAATTCTTTAAACAAAGTCGGATATAATGACTTCGATTATAGTGAAATGTCGCTTATTATGACCCATTTTTAGTAAATTATGTCCGGTTAAAGTGAACGACATGATTTCTAACACCTTCAGCAGTGTTCGGAAGAGTAAAGTGACATCCGACGACGCGCGTGCATGGCTTGTTTTTATTTTGAGTCTCAGATGGTAATTCCTAGTTAAAGGTCACGCTTACTGGTTTCTACATGTGTATAACGTACTTATTACGTCCAATTTTTATTTAATATGCTATGTTCCTCTCTAATAAAATAAATACATACTAACAAAACCAAGGGATTGTTTATCTTCTACAAAATGCTTTGTATGACATCCGCTTAGTATGACATGTTTGTCATTTCATTTCGATGTCATTATAAACGGATTTCACTGTATATTGCTTCACTAAGATACAGTTTTGGTGATGTATTCTGATTCTTTATGGTACACGAAAGTAAAAATACAATACAAATAAAAATACAGGTAAGCTTGTTATTCATAATGTAGGTACCTAGGAATACATAACAGTGGACGTCTTTCGGCCGAAATGATCATGATGATGACAAAATGTATGGCAATGACATTACTTGCGGAGAAGTCACGTGAAAACTGGCTTAACACGCTACAAAAGTCAGTTGTCAAAATTGACTGTTAATTTACCACAAAGTTTGCTGCGCTTCATAATACGTTGGCAAACGTTGAATTTTGTTTATCGTAAGTTAGTCCAAGACCAAGTCTATGCACCAAAAGCCCTTATAAAAATATACAGTTAAATTTTTGCGGAAACAGTTAGTTACATCTATTTGCTGCAGATTTGTATGTACATTTCAGACAGTCGAAACCATTGTTCAAAAAATTTAATTATTTCAAATTAGCATCATTTAACACATCAAAGATTTTTGAACCCTCTCTTGAGTTAAATATCTACGTATTATGTACTGAGATGACACGCATATTCTTCGTGAATCATTGGCAGGTCGAGCACCTTTTAGCAACAGTTACAATTAACAATGGTATAATGGGACTATCTAATTAACTTGCAAAATATCCCACCTTCGCATTTTGAGCAAAAACTTATGGTATTGAAGAATGTTTGCATGTCATCTTCTTGTTCACACCTCCTCACCTTTATGTGGCTGGTAACGGTGTTAGCTATCAATCGAGATAGTTACAGTGATGTCTTTTATTTATAATAGAAATGAATACTAATTCAGGTACTCAATTTTTTCATTTCTAAATAAATATCTAACCACTGGGTCTAGAAGCTTGAAGTATTGCACAACAGTGCAATATAATATTTTAATAATAATCTTAACGAATGAGAAGATATCATAGTGTACAAGCGTGTGCGCAAAACATATTGCATGGTGCATTCTCTGTTTCTTTATTTTATAGTCAGACTCGGTCGAGAAGAGTTCAGGCGCAGGACCAACAGCCTTACGTGGTTTCCGAGTTACGGGGGTATCACACCACCGACTTCCAATCTTCGGATTACAGGTTACAGAGTATTTAATTTCTAGTGAAAAACCTAATTGCACTTTTTTCCCGAATTGTCCGTCGACCACTACCCCCCTAGCCAAGTTACGACCGTTTCGTATCGATTGTCTTGTGTCGAACGCCTCGAGTAGGCCACGCCTCCGATTCCTTTGTTCTGGCGTCATCTCAACGCTCAGTCACGTGGCCTACTCGAGGCGTTCGACGCAAAAGAGGCGTAACCAAAAGGTCGTAACTTGGCTAGAGGGGCTGGACTCTACGCAGGCAGTCATTAGTACAAGAGTTCAATAAAGGCACACATAATGGAGTATTAAAAGTTTCCATTATGTTCTCATAATAGGGTGAGATAGATTTGTTACCAGATACAATCAGTAAAAAAACCAACAGGCTAGCAATTTGGCGTCAATGTTCAAGACGAAGCTTTGATTCGACGAGTGCATCAACATGATTACCTACTAAGATCCTCTTGGATCGTTTCTTAAAGCTAAGAGCTGTTAATAAATATTTAGTGGTCTTATGGTCTAGTGGTTAGTGGCCCTGACTGCTATGCCGGAGGTCGTGGGTTCGATTCTCACCCAAAACAAATGTTTGTGTGATAAGCATGATATTTTTTTCTGTGTCTGGGTGTAATTTATCTATAATATGTACCTATGTATTTAGAAACATAATGTATGTTTATCAGTGTTTTCTAGTACACATAGCACAAGCTCTGCTTAGTAGATTTTGAAACAAACCTATTCATGAAAGTCTATTGTCAAAAAGGTGGGAAGCGCGCATGCGCTGTAAGATTACATGAGCTTACACGAGAATAATGCTAGGGACTCTACTGCTGCTTGTAGTGAAAGTGGGAGGATTACAAGGACACTTCGCAGTATAAGCAACCAATAGGTATTGGTTTTAAAATTAATGAAAAATAGGCTTTTCATTAATTTTAATGCCGAACAGTGGTGGCCGAGTAGAGCAGTGGTGGCCGAGTAGAGCAGTGGTGGCCGATTAAAGCATTGGTGGCCGAGTGGTAACGGCCCCAACTTACGAGTTGTAGGTCTCGGGTTCAAACCCAAGCAGGCGCATTACTTTGTGTAATTTATTTCGTCACCACTGCTCTCAAAACGGTGAAGGAAAACATCGTGAGGAAACCGGCATGTCCTAGAATCAAAAATTTGAAGACAATCGAAGACTCATAGAGAGAGGGGGCCTGAGTCCCAGCAGCGGAACATTAAAATGCTGATTATGCTTGTGCTTAGGTTTTTTACATAACCCTGGACAAGTGAATGCTTTAAAAAAAAAAAATCGTCACCCCCAACTATAAATTACGCCTGTATCCTGGGTGTGCTCATAAACATGTAAACTCACATACATGACACCCTGATCTGGAACACCATACAAATATTGTGCAGAGCACCGCTGTGTCCTCGTGGGGAAGGGATCGGCGGCAAGGATTGCGTACGGAGAGCAATGAGTAGCTCGCCGTCCAACCGTCCGGTAACCGTCCGAACCGAGCCCAAGTCGTTGACGGCGCGTACTGTTCCAAGCGCGACTTAAAAAGTTGCCAGCAAATCGTAGGGGCCCAGCAGGGTCTAAGCCTACTGGGGCCAAGGGTTTGCTTCTGAAAGGAAGACTCGGCTGGTATGAAAGGCAACGAAGGAACAGGATTGGGTTGTTAGTCAGTAAAAGTTTGACACACCCTACCGCTCCGCCCAAGAGCGGAGGGATTTTACCACCGAAAAAAAGGCCATGAGAAGAGGTTTCGTACAAGGTAATATATATCGCAACTTCTAATGAATACATGTACATGTGATTAAGTTAATTAATACGCTTTTAGTGAAGTCAAGGATATACTCAAGATGGTGGCCCATTGTTAAGTTTTTCTCACAACATAATTATTATGTTGTTTACAGGATATCGTAATATTTATTTTTTTCTCGCTTAGTGAAATATAATCACCATTTACACTTATATATTGTTAGTTAAATGGTGGTAAATAGTTTCTTTCTTTGTCTGTTAGCCTTCGAGTTGTCGAAATGATATGATTAATTTATACATTATTTTTGTTAAAATATATAATTACTATCTTTGCTTATTTTTATCAGGAGCAAATCTTTACGCCTCATAAATAACGTTGAGCTCAGTACAATGTTTGGCATTTAAATATAATGATAATTAAAAATAGACGTCTAACGAATTTAACTCAGAATTAAAATTGATAACCTTTAATAATGAATAAAAATAAAAATTTAGAGTACTTACGGTTTTTTTTTAAGGTGGAAAATCATCCTATGACTTCTTCCGCTTTAGGGCAGGCGAGAAGGTGGGACTAAAAATTCACTCCTGTTCCTTCTTTGCCTTCATCCTAGGGTCCCGGGTTTCACTTTCACACTACCCGTGACCCCAGTAGGCTTCGGCCCTGCTGGGCCCCTACGATTTGCTGACATCTCCTTGAGGCGCGCGTGGGACAGTACGAGCCGTCGACGACTTGGGCTCGGTACGGACGTTTACCGGACGGTCGGAGGGCGAGCCACTTATTGCTCGCCGTCAGTTAGTTATAGAATACAAATATAAGTCGCAACTTCGCTGAGCTAGTAAACCCTACAAATAATTTTCAGCTCTAATTTAAGGAGATCGCGCCTGTTTTAATTATTCCACATATTGCCCAGTTGTGCAGAAACTTAAGATACAAAACTACACCACTTTTACATCACAATATCCACTAAGATTTTTATGCGAATAATTAAAACAGCCTCTGAACTTCCCTCGAAAATATCCCTCCAAGAACTCCGATTTGAACCCTTGACACGATTGCAACTGTGAGGCCAAATGAAGTAACCAGACAGATAAGTAAATACTTACTAATTATCCTGTGTTACTTATACATAATTGACCTTATGTCACAAAATATTGTAGAAGAATATTGACTGGCCTGCTGGTCTAGTGGTTAGTGACCCTGACTGCTATGCCGGAGGTCGTGGAATCGATTCCCACCCAGGACAAATGTTTGTGTGATGAGCACGATCATTTGTTCTGTGTCTGGGTGTAATTTATCTATAATATGTATGTATTTAGAAATATATAAGTATGTTTATCAGTTGTCTAGTACCCATAATACAAGCTCTGCTTAGCTTGGGACTAGACGGCGTTGTGTGATAGTTGTGGAATATTATTATTATTATTATATAGTACTGATAAATGCAGGACATAAAATTTTCAATCTATTTTCGTTGGTACACCCAATACTGAGTATATTAGACCTCCTTCGTGGCATGCCTCCCTGGTAGGTGCAATGTTTAATTACATCTTACAAGGAGACTTAGCTATAAAATTCTAAATACACTATTAGAACATGTGAGTTTTATAGATTTAGCTCTCAAGACTTGAAGTACTTTTCGTTAAATTTCTAACACACATAAAATTGTACGTATTTCTTGCGAACATGGTAACCTCAATAAACAGACAAAACCAATCACCACTTTACGTTTCTCTGAAGAAATCACATCTGGGTTAAAGCAGCAACGAAAACAAAAGTGGACATGTCTAGCTTGTTTAAAATCATGTTCGGGTTGTAAACAAGTGTCTTCGAGGAGTTTCTTATCTCCTCCTCCGATAGAAAAATGTAACAAACTGCGCTGAAGAAAAAGCAGTTTTTGTATTTTTTTTTTACTTGAAATCCTTTAAATTTTTTAGAGTATGGGGGAAGCTTTTTTGGAGGTTTATAACATAGAAGTGGTTACTATTTTTTCGAACTGTGCTCAACTTGTTGATTCATCTTACCGAATTGTCAAAATAAAACTAATAATATTTTCAAGAAAATATTACGTATTTGCCAACGATTTGCATCCCTTAATGACATTTCTAGTTTCTCTACTCTTTAAAAAAAAAAAAATCGAAAACTAGGTAAGGGCCCTCGTCCACGGCGACTTTTTGTAGCGATGCTGTCGCGCGTTTCGTAAGCGTGCGACAGAATCACTACTTACTCGCGTTAGCGTTAATGTTAACATCGCATTTGCAAGCGCTATAGAAAAGATGCCAACGCCCCACTAACTCACTACAGCATCACGACAGTATCGATGCGAACGCGCGATAGCATCGCTACAAAAAGTCGCCGTGGACGAGGGCCCTTATACTCTTGTGTCGTGGGTGCATTAACAAAAATGTAAAGTCACATATAGAAGATACCCCACTTATTCCATTACAATGTGAAAAGAAAATTTCGAACATAACTGACGATTTCTGGTCATTGTTTCGTTTTAAAACAATGCAGGTATTGTTGAGATTTTGGTCATTGGTCATAAATTAATCCGTCAATAGTGCTCCATTTTAAACTAAAGCAACATAATTTGTCTTCGACACGAATGACGTCACCATAGGCAGTTTACAAAACACCATTTCCCGACTCCTGCGCAAGTAGGGTTACCATACCATAGGAGAGATATTCTTAAGCACGTTTTTTTTTAAATTGATTACTTCATAGGCAAAGAAATAATATATTAAAATATAATATAATATTCCACAACTATCACACAACGCCGTCTAGTCCTAAGCTAAGCAGAGCTTGTATTATGGGTACTAGGCAACTGATAAACATACTTAAATATTTCTAAACACATACATATTATAGATAAATTACACCCAGACACAGAACAAATGATTGTGCTCATCACAGAAACATTTGTCCTGGGTGGGAATCGAAACCAACGACCTCCGGCATAGCTGTCAGGACCACTAACGACTAAACTAACAGGCAATTCAAATCATCTTCCCTCTTTATAAGATCGCTACAGATTTCTATCAAAGCATCGATTTATATTACAATTAACAAATAAATAGAAGTAATTAATTCAGCGAAAACTGATTAAATAACGGGAAATTCTCTTCAAATTTTTGTTCCCATGCACCTCTGCGTTCCTGTTTATCCCGTTTGACTGTATCATTTTTTCTATTCCAGTTCATGGTCTATCCGTCTACCAAGTTTCATCGAAATCCGTTGAGCCGTTGGAGCGTGAAAATGTAACAGACATTAAAATATATACCTACCTACACGCTCGGGCTTGCAGACGGCGAGCAATGGTTGGCTCGCCGTCCGTCCGTCCGGTAACCGTCCGGAGTAAGCCCAAGTCGTCGACGGCGCGTACTGCTCCACGCGCGCCTCAGGGAAGTGTCAGCAAATCATAGGGGCCCTAGCAGGGTCGAAACCTACTGGGGCCACGGGTAGTGTGAAAGTGAAACCTTGGGCCCTGGGACCCTTCGTCCCTAAAAGAAGGAACAGGAGTGGGTTTTTAGTCAGTAAAAGTCTGACACTATCTCGCGCTCCGCCCAAGATCGGGATTTGGCAGAAGATGATTTTACCGGACCGTTGCCTCACGCGATCGGTAGCAAAGGAGGCGGCCGATCGCGTGAGGCAACGGTCTAAATACATACATATTTAAATAAATTACACCCAGATACAGAACAAATGATCGTGCTAATCACACAAACATTTGTCCTGGGTGGGAATCGAAGCCACTACCTCCGGCATAGCAGTCACGGTCACTAACCACTAGACCAACAGGCCAGTCAAATAATATACTAACCGTCTAACTTATATACACTAAATCTATTTCTTATTTGGTTATATGAATATGAGTTTGTACATTTCTCCTAAAGAGCATAAATGAACCAGCGTTTCAACATGATACTCGTAACAATGATTTTGGGCGAAAACTTTCAACCAATTTTTAATTTAATACAAACTTACCACGATTCATAAAATGCTCGGAACATAAACATGTGTGTTTTTATAACCATTAGTTTAAAATGGTTTGAGGATCATTTAAATATTGCGAACAACCATGTATTACATTTCCAGGGAAAGCAATTAATATTTATTTGTGGGATTTTGTTGAACAGAGTGTAATTTGATTATGGCTCTTTTAAAATGAACTTGAAATGGCCGAATTAGTGAATTTAATGAATTGAGTGAATCGATTAATAAGTTCAGTATCGACTTCATGTCCTAATTATAGCCAGACTAGTTTAAAAATGTCAAAGAAAGATAATCGTATAAATAAATAAATAAATTTATTTCACAAAAAAAAAACAGCATTTACATCATATAACTATGAACACATAGGCTTAATACCAGGTTACAAATATATACGTACTCTTACTCCTAAACTAGGTGTGGGGCTCTAACTTAGGAGACAGTGATTCTCTGTGTTTTTTTTTTTAGGTGGGAAAATCATCTTATAACAAATCCCGCTCTTGGGCAGAGCGAGAGATAGTGTCAGACTTTTACTGACAAAAAACCCACTCCTGTTCCTTCGTTGCCTTCGTCCCAGGGTCCGGGTTTCGTTTTCACACTAACCATGGCCCCAGTAGGCTTCAACCCTGCTGGGCCCCTACAATTGCTAACATCTCCCTGAGGCGCGCGTGGAACAATACGCGCCGTCGACGACTTGGGCTTGGTCCGGACAGTTACCGGACGGTCGGACGGCGGGCCACCCATTGCCCACCGTCCGCAAGCCCACGCCGGAACTTCCCGAACTTCCCATGTTCGGTGAGAACCTGCGTCATGCGGAAGGTAAGGACGCCGTGAGGTCTTTCCAACCACGCCTCAAAGAGGGGACTCACAGTCATAATTGTGGCGTGCCCAAAGCAAGTGGTGGTTAAGAATAGAGAAACTAATTTACATAAGAAACAAATATAAGAAAACAAAACTATATGGTGAGTGTGTAAGTGTAGAGTGTGTGATGAGAGATAAGTATGACGAGATAATACGTAGAGGTCTAACGAAGGCATAATAATAAAGTCTAGGATATTGAAATTTCTGATACTGCCGCAGATCGTCAATAGACTTTTTCGAGTAATTGAATTTCTTAGACATGCTTTTATTACGGCCGATAATAAAGTACGGCAATTGTTCGTTCATACGTAAATCAATGTTTACGAAACTTTATGAGCAGGTAAAAGAAAACATGAACCTTGTGGTGAATTGTAAATAAATATATCTAAATATACAGACGGAGGGAAAAATGGTAGTGATGCCTACAGGCCGGATATGAGAGAGAAGAAAAATATTGCGGTATGATTGTTATTTTGATTGAAAACAAATTTCTGATGCAGTTTTTAAAGGTTACAGTTCATGTTGTTTAATATCGGTTTCATAGGTAGATCGTATCATGATGGATGGAGAGGGAGAGGGAGACCAAAGAAAAGATAGATGGATTGTGTGAAGAGTGATATGAATGAAAAGGAAGTTAGTGATAGCATGACGAGTGACAGGGCAGAATGGAAGAAAAAAACATGTTGCGCCGACCCCAAATAACACGGGACAAGGGCAGGAAGATGATGACGTGTATCGCATCATATGAAGACCAATTAAGTATACCTCGTGTATATGTACTCGTAGAATATTTATGCAGTACTAGTTACCCGTCGCAGGTCGCACGAGCGAAAAGGTTATATCTGTATACCTAAAAGGTAAAGTACTGACTTACTGATTAACTCAAGGGTTTGGGATAAGCACTGATGAAACTTCAGCATTCTAGGTCCAAACCAG
The DNA here is from genome assembly GCA_961205895.1 of Mythimna pallens. Lineage (NCBI taxonomy): Eukaryota > Metazoa > Arthropoda > Insecta > Lepidoptera > Noctuidae > Mythimna > Mythimna pallens. The sequence goes on from OY540824.1 coordinate 9,437,643, forward strand.
GTACACTAAAATTTAGCTCAAAGATTTTAATTTTATGATGTACGAGTATACAAATATTCTATTATTCTATCCTTGAGTGACAAAGGATATAAATTTTCTACTTTTAAACGGTCGAAGTCGCCAGCCGGTACTAGCCATGCTACGCTACGTTGCTATGGATACGTTTCATATCCACCAATCATATTCATTGGTGCACATAGCTTAGCACTGGTGGAAACGGATTCAATAGAAAAAAGAAAGAAGAAAGATATGTTTTTTATATGTAAGGATGCCTGCTATACCTACTGCTATGGATGCGTGCTATGGATGGTCGCGAGTGGTGTAGTTAATTAGCTATGTGCCGCTTCCCTACTATAGATACATTGCTTAGTTCGAGCTGCGCATCTTCCTCGAGCAGATAATTTGCGGCGGCGCATCTTCATAGCACATCTTATTCGCACCGCTACATAGCTTAGTATCAGTGGAAACGGACATATAGTTTCACAGCATAGCTATATCATCCTTGCAGCATAGCTGCATAGCACAGCTCTGGTAAAAAAGCAGCCTTACGCTTAGTTGCAGGCTACTATTACCTACTAATATCTTATAGGTACTTCCTATGTACATTATGAAGTGAAGATGGCCCCTGATTATTTCTGAGAGATATATGAGAACGACCTTAGACTAATGATAAATGACTGATGCTTTGAATGTCTTTGATGCATGGGAAAATGTTATCAGTTTATGTATAGTGTGCATGCCCGTAAATGTGAAAGTCGAGTATCAGCGATAATTTTGAAACAAGGCACATCAATGTTTTACTAATCCATCGTATATAAGGTTGTGGGTAGACGATGAGCAATTGGTAGCTCGCCGTCCAGCCGTCCGGTAACCGTCCGGACCGAGCCCAAGTCGTCGACTGCGCATAGTGTTCCACGCGCGTCTCAAAGATATCAGCATAACCATAGAGTCGACTTCTGAAAGGGTTACTTGTGGTCCTGAGACGCAAAGGGCAACTGAAGGAACATAGGTGTGGTTTTAGTCAGTAAAGGTTTGACACTCCCTCCCGCGTCGCCCTAGTGCGGGAGAAGTCATTAGATGATAACCCAACTTTAAATAAATCGTGTAAAAGGTTCAGGTTAGTATATTTCAATTTTTATTAATGTATTTACACTACTTAATATTTTGATTATCATAGAATTCTTCCATACTGACTCATTTTCGTTCCCTCGTATGAAACTCGCCGCTTATCCTATTCGTTCACAGATGGCGTTAGCAGTCCTAAAGCAGTTGTAAAAGTTTTCGAACAGTGAAGTTTGCTCACTCTTGATATTGTTACGAATTTCAGTTTCTGTTTCGTGATATTATAAATGATGTTTGCTATGAAATTTTTGTTAATAACAATTGATAACTTACTGTAAAATGGCGGATACCCGGCGAGTGCTAATACGAAATACATTATGTTATTTGGCAGTGGGTAGATAATATGGTCGATGTGGACGAAAGGTTCTGGAGTGGCGACCACGTACCGGAAGACGCAGTGGTGGTAGGCCTCCCACAAGGTGGACCGATGACCTGGTGAGGATCGCGGGAATCTGATGGATGCGAGACGCACAGGACCGATCATTATGACGACATTTGGGGGAGGCCTATTGCCAACTATGGACGTCTTTCGGCTGAAATGATGATTATGATATTTTCTGGAAAAAAAGGAACTTTCATATTTTTTATACATTGTTTCTAAAACCAAGTTTTTTTTTAGGTGAGAAAATCATCTTATGACAAATCCCGCTCTTGGGCGAAGCGCGAGTTACTGTAAGACTTTTACTGACAAAAACTCACTCCTGTTTTTTTTTTGTCTTCGGCCTAGGGCCCTTTTCGCATTATTTTCTTACAAATGAAACCGGTTTGAGACATTGGTTGGATGTTTCAAAATCGATAGCAGTCATATGGGTAGAAACTTTTTTGTATTTTTAAATTCTCAATATAGAAGTCGGCTCAATACTTATTAACTTTAATTTAAAACCAAATTCTCAATTTAGAAGCCGGCTCAATACTTATTAACTTTAATTTAAAACCAATTTCTCAATTTAGAAGCCGGCTTATAACTTAAAATTTTTGATGGCACTGTTGGCGCATTGGTTGAGCGATTGGCTGGTGCGCTTCAGGTCGCGGATTCGATGCCCGCACGGAACAAAAATTGGTATGGCCTACAGATAGGAGTTCCAGTTCTTTCTTGTTTACGTGAGTTTACATCTTAGTGAGCGCACCCACGATAAAAGGGTAATTCTTAGTGTGAGAATACGATTAAAAAAAAAGTTGTTATTTATGAATACAAAATAATAAGTATTCATAATTAGTCGTCATAAAGTACTTAACAAAACGCCAAAGTTAAAAAAAAAATAAGTTAAAAAAAATAGAAATAATAAGATGAAAAATATTCCAAGACAGTCCGAGATAACAACAAAAGCATGCGGCCCATAACTATGCTCAAGCGCACGTTGCCTGTTCACCAGATGTCGTCAAAGATGTCTTGCCGACTGATTTACAGCCTCTCGGGTCGCGGGCTCAGGTTTTTGTACCCATCGCCTGTGGGCTCACGACCAAATTGACCCTCACTGAACAAATACTGGGTTTGTGTGGCCCATTTTATTTTAGTGATGAGTGAGTTGTCTTGATCATGATTCATTTAGTCAGCTGTGGTTTAGCTTCGTTTTTATATATAAACGTCCATCGTATAAACAGTACTTAACTTGGCTCCCAGGTTAAGGAACACTTGCTGAGGTCGGTCTGTAGATGAGTGATCATCCACGTAAAGCTTTTGGTTCCGGCTGTCATTTGTAGATACACAATTATAATTATATAATCTAGCTCCAAACTAAGCAGAGCTTGTGGAATAAGTACTAGACAGCTGATAAATGTACTTATATATCGACATTTGAAAGACGCTTTTTCCAATATTTAGTAATAAACATACAAACAAAACAAAAAACAAACAATTTTTCTCCGTCGTTTGAGTCAGGGTTAATTTTTTTTGAAAAAATGTCGCTTCGATCAATTAGCCTTTCAACCGTCGATATGTATTTCTAAATACATACATATAAAAAACACCCAGACACAGAACACATGATCGAGCTCATCACAAAAACTACAGGGTTATTACTTTTGCGAAAAATATACATTTGTGAAAAATCTAAATTACTGGGTTACCAAGGCCAGATAAGCGTATATATTTCAATCCATTCATTCAAGATAAAGCAGGTCAAAATAAATAAAAAGCCTCATACAATTTTAATTTTATATTGTAATACAAAAAATGCAACATGGGTGCAAATTAACATAAAATAAGGGACCATGTTGTCAAGAAAATGTAATATTTAAGACTTTTCATGAAATTTGTTTATTTTAAAAATATCGTTCTAATTATCGTCTTAAATTTTCCTTTCGTAGAAATCTTCTACAAAGTACTAGTTTTGAAATTGAAAGATGAATAAAATCGATCAAAACGTTCTCAATTATGGCTTGGTCACCAAAGGGAAATAGGGATTATTTTTATATTATTTCATAATACATTAAATCTCGTGCAACAGGTTTGCTATCGAACTCCTCCAATTTATTTGGTAAGCTTTTTTTAGGTAGGATATCATCCAATGATTTCTCCCGCTTTAGGACAGAGCAGCTCGAAGGCATGTTCTAAAACCAAAAATTCGAAGACATGTGAAATTCACCAACCCGCACTGGGCCCGCGTGGTGGATTATGGCCTATTCTCTCTCCTATAGAGGAGGCCTGAGTCCCAACAGTGGGAACATTATAAGGCCGACTACGCTATGCTATGCTAGGTACCGGGCGTGTCAGATTAATCTCATTACAATACCGATTTTCACAACACGCGTCTGTGCACAGTAGATAGTTATGGCGAACTAGACTGGTGTAATGTAAATGTCTCAACCAATTACGATCTAACATGTCTAAGAACCATCGCTAGCATCTTTGGGATATGGCACCACAGACAGATACACAGATAGATGGACACACAAACCTATCGGGAAAACCACCCATCTTTTTGCGTTGTAAGTTAAAAAGGCGGTCGTATGTTCACATCACGCCGGTTCGCGGGAGCCTTTACAGCATGACAACATTTAATTGATCTATCCAAGAACCTAATTATGATTATAATACATTTTAACAAGTCACAATACAATTTAAACCCTAATTGGTAAAATCGTGCAAACAATGCAAGTCATCAAGACCAAATGTCTTGATAACTTGCATCGTTTGCGTTCGCGTTTCGCGTTGTATTTTTCGCCGTACTAAAAAGTTGTTTCTGATGTAATTATTATGTTATTGGCATATGTTATCGACCCTTTTAGGAAGGACATCGTAAACTCCTTAATTAAGTTAATTTGCAAATGATCATTTGTATTAAAGAAGTCTTACAAAAAATCATGTAATGACATCCCCGCTCATGGGCGGAACGCGAGATAGTGTCAGACTTTTACTGACTAAAAATCCACTCCTGTTCCTTCCTTGCATTCGTCCCAAGCCCAAAAAAAAATAGTTGAAGTTGAGTACCTATTCCTCTAACTGTACTATAACCTGAAAATCTGTCAAAAGACGGAATAGAGTTGTTTTGAGAGGTTCTCAACTCAGAATACTCAGTACAGAAATTTGGTAACGATGGAGCGACAGTCAATATTGTGACAAAGCTCCTTAATAAAGATTAAGAAAAACCCACCCAATAGATTATTATTGTAGTTTGACATTATTATCTCGAATTCATATTTTAAACTAGCTTCTGCCCGCGATTTCGCTCGCGTTAATGTATTTTTCTCCATACAAACTTTGGACCCCCGCTTCATCCCCCTAGGGAGTGAATTTTGGATAATCCTATCTCAGTGTTTGCCTACGTCATAAAAGAAATCCTTGTGCAAAACTTCACGGTCTCGGCTGTGTGTTGATATGTCAATCTGTCAGTTTTCCCTTTTATATATATATATATATAAAGTAATCTGAATTAAAAAAGAAACGGAAATCAGTACAAAAGTGAAGTATATGAACTTCTCTAATTATAAACGAAGCTTGCATTGTGCATTGCAAGATATAAAACAAATGAAAATGCCCGTTCAGTTAGTTAGTTTTTTAGAAAAAAAGTGCATATTAATATCAATGCTTTATAAAATATTCTGTTAGAATACGTAGATAATACATTAATAACAGGGGTGTCACTTCTCGCTTAGATACTATTTCTTGTACAAATTGGTATTTGAAACATTTTATGCCTTTTTATGTGACACATTCTCTGGGAAAAAGATAAATTGATAACACCCCTCGTCTGCCTTGACATAAAATGGCTGTTTGATTGTAAAGTAGAAGAATCACACAAATATTAAGACGTCATTTGCATATGGCAAATGAGTAGACCAAGTCCTGGAAACTATTACAGGACTTGGTCTATTCATATGTGTGTATTTTGACTACAATGGGATACTTTCAATCTCTTGAGTAAGTGGGGCGAAAGCGGGCTGCAGTTAAGCTAGAACTACACTGCGCACACGTGTGCCACACACACCGATATGGGCGCGTCGGTCTCCGTACATTTTATATGGAAACTAGACTTGTAGAGCTACACTTGATCCACGCCACGCGACGCCACGCGACGTCGTTCTACAAATCAGGCGTGTTACACGTGTGCGTCAATCTAATGTAGTTTTAGCTAATATACTAATATTGTAAAGGTAAAAGTTTGTGTGTATATGTTTGTTACTCCTTCACGCTCGAACGGCTGAACGGATTTGGATGAAATTTGGCACACAAGTAGACCATGTTCTGTAATACCTCAATGGATACTTTTTTTAATCCTGGGAGTTCTAATTTTACGTTTACGAAACCGCGGGGAATAGCTAGTAATTTATATTAAACAGATATATTTTTCTTTCACATACTGTTGCAGGTGAAATTGTTCAAATCATATAAAACGGGTGTTTTTTGTTTTGTTAAACATGCAGAACTTTGAATATTTCTCTTTACGTGCATTTTAAAATAAGTTATGAACTTTGGAAATGTTTTGCACTGCAAGAAATATTTGTTTTATGACAACATAGATGTTTGTTTGTAGGTTTTAATTTGAATTTAAAACTAGTACCGACAAATTTCCCGGACGATGGCGAAGGAGTCTTTACTTATTTTGTGACGGAGGTAAGAAAGTGGTCAATTAGGAGTTTAATAGATATATTTAGGTACTTAGGTAGGTACATAATGAAGATACACAGGAAATGTGGAAATCATCTAATGACTTCTCGCGCTCTGGGCGGAGCGAGAGGGCGTGTCAGACTTTTACTGACTAAATTCACACTTGTGTCCTTCAGATACCAGGTACTTTTGTACAAATGTTGATTATTGGTTTTATACGAATGGTTATGAAGTATTTCGGATCGCTTGCAAATAATAAAATAAAATACATTGTTAATTAAAAACTTTAACAGACAGAAACAGTTCAGTTTTCAGAAATCCCTTTTAAATCAACTTCGCAATTTGAAAGAAACCGGCCTTGGGGTTATTATTTTCCCAAAAATACGCGTTACCCAACTCGACAGCTGTTTACAATTGTTAGTACAAAGCTTTATTGCTTATTTGTAACGTAGATTGAGTCGACCGGTGTCGAAATAGATTTTCGACAGACTGAAACATAATAGCCGTGTCTTACGGACAATGGTGGTATGCGATTTGTAATGAATGTTAAAGAGAGATAGTACATATGGGTATGTAGATATTTTGACTAAATTATGCCCAGAGCACGTATTTAGTGCATAGCTGTAACAAGGTTTAGTTTTGGTGTAACAAGTGTCAACGTAATAACGATGTAACAATCATTCAAATGATTGAATTAAAATTGTTTGAGGCCATGATTTTTGTGGCAGTTGACAAAGCTATCATAGAAATAGAACAACTAGAGTTTCTTATTTATTTCATACTAGCTGTTTCCAGCGGCTTCGTCTGTGTGATAGTAGACAATTATACCAAGGGGATATACTCCTGAGATAAAAACAGGAACAATTTAAGCTAAAATTAAAGTTTTTAATTAGGATTTTCATTTTCTTCTGCCAGTGGCTTTATCCGTGATAAAGTAACATTCTATTGGTGCAAGAATTTTTAAAATTGGTCCTGAATAGTTTTTGAGTTTTTTTCATTACAATAAAATTACAAATATACAGATAATAATAATAATAATATTCACACAACTATCACAGAACGCTGTCTAGTCCCAAGCTAAGCATAGCTTGTGTTATGAGTACTAGATAACTGATAAACATACTTAAATATTTCTAAACACATACATATTATAGATAAATTACACCCAGATACAGAACAAATTATTGTGCTCATCACAGAAACATTTGTCCTGGGTGGGAATCGAAACCGTCGTTGGTTTTGATTCCCATAGCAGTCAGGACCACTAACCACTAAACTAACAGGCCAGTCAAATCAAATCTTCCCTCTTTATAAGATCGCTATAGATTTCTATCAAATCATCGATTTATATTACAATTAACAAATAAATAGAAGTAATTAATTTAGCGAAAACTGGTTAAATAACGGGAAATTCTCTTCAAATTTTTGTTCCAATGCACCTTTGCGTTGCTATTTATCCCGTTTGATTGTATCATTTTTTCTATTCCAGTTCATGGTCTATCCGTTTACCAAGTTTCGTCGAAATCCGTTGAGCCGTTGGAGCGTGAAAATGTAACAGACATTAAAATATATACCTACCTACACGCTCGGGCTTGCAGAAGGCGAGCAATGGTTGGCTCGCCGTCCGTCCGTCCGGTAACCGTCCGGAGTAAGCCCAAGTCGTCGACGGCGCGTACTGTTCCACGCGCGCCTCAGGGAAGTGTCAGCAAATCATAGGGGCCCTAGCAGGGTCGAAACCTACTGGGGCCAAGGGTAGTGTGAAAGTGAAACCTTGGGCCCTAGGACCCTTCGTCCCTAAAAGAAGCAACAGGAGTGGGTTTTTAGTCAGTAAAACTCTGACACTATCTCCCGCTCCGCCCAAGAGTGGGATTTGTCATCAAGATGATTAACCACCCAGTAAAAAAAAACCTACCTACCCGCTCACAAACTTTCGCCTTTTATACCTAATATCAGTGTGAAGTGTGACTAGCAACACTGCTTGGCTTCGCATAAATAAAAATTATATTATATACGCAAATCTTCCTTGTAAATCTTCCTGCGTTCGCTTTTTCTATTATGTAATGAAAACCGTTACAAATTGCTTGGTTAATGTGATAAACACAAAAAAGAAAGACGCAAATATAATGATTTTGTAAACAAGAAAGTCGATACGTCTCCTTTTTAAGGAAATTTCACGCCGACTGATCGACACTTTGCGTGACCAGAGGGCTGGCTCGTTCTTTGCCCAAAGAATTAGCATTGCCATTCAACGTGGCAATGCTGCCAGTCTTCTGGGCACTCAGTATTTCGACGCCTGAGTGTATTTTGTGTTTTTGTATTATATTTATGTACATAGTTAGGTTTTAGTATAGTTTAGTTAATATTTATGTATTTTATGTAAGAGAGTCGATACTAATATATCTTAATCCTGTTAACATCAGGTATTTGCGATAATATGTTTATACAAATAAAGGTCAACTGTAAACATTATGTATTGACATGAAGGCAACTTGATATCTTTGTCAGCAGGGCCAGATCTAGGAGGGGCGAGCCTTTGCCCAGGCCGTTAAAAATAAGGGGCGGTTTTGGGGGCGGTCGTAGAAAAGCTATAGATATATGTATATAAAGAAAATTCATAAGTCTTAAGTAGGTACTATTTACTCAATTTTTTGAGCTTACTTTTACACGATGTCGTCTATATGACAAAGACAGCCATTTCGACTATTTCTTTTCAATAACGTCATTTACCCCATCATAATGGGCGGCCAATGTTGTTTGCACGGAGCGGCTAAATAACTAAATCAGGCCCTGTTTGTCAGACAAGGTAATTTTTACGTGGGTTGGTCGACCAAGGAGATAAAGTCAAATGAAGGTCCTTTATTCAGGTCCAGGACCTTTATTAATAAAGGTCACTAATCATATCAAGCACGAGTTTTTGTTCACAGTTGTCGCTTCAGTTTCTTATTATGATATACGATTTTTACGGCGGTATTTCTTTCTGGCGGGTACTCCAGTCCTTGATGTTATGTGAAATTGTGGGCATATGGACGATGAGCAATGGTTAGCTCGCCGTCCGGTCGTCCGAACCGAGTCCCAGTCGTTGACGGCCCGAAGTGTTCCACGCGCGTCTCAAAGAGATGTCAGAAAAAAAGGCCCAGCAGGATCGAAGTCAAGGGTTGACTTCTGGAAGGGAATCCCGTGGTCCTGGAACGCGCTTTAAGTCAGCAAAAGTCTTATATGCCCTCGCGCTCCGCCCTAGTGCGAGAGAAGTCTCTCTAAGTAACCAATTTTCGGTGGAAGTTTGCAAGGTAAATGTGTATCATATATTTTTTTAGTTTTATCATTCTCTTATTTAAGAAGTTACAGGGGGGGGGGGGGAGGTGGGACACACGTTTTACCACTTTGAAAGTGTCTCTCGCGCAAACTATACACTTTCGAAAAAATGATAATTTTAACAGTATAGTTCTTATAGTTTCGAAAAAAAATGGCTGTGACATACGGACGGACAGACAGACCGACATGACGAATCCATAAGGGTTCCGTTTTTTGCCATTTGACAACGGAACCCTAAATACCACGCATTTCTAGTGATTAACCTGAGAAGAAATGGTCATCGATTCGTTTATATAATTGTATCAGAAAGGCATGACAGTTGGCTTGAAAACAAACATCGATTAGGAGCTTAAAACAATGATGGCGTAAGCATCATAAAGCTTGCGGGACTGTTCGAAAGAATCACCGCAGCCCCGGAACGCAAAGGGGAACGCTACTGAAGGAGCACGGGTGGGTTGGTGGTTAGTCAATAAAAGTCTGACACTCCCCCTCGCTCCACCCAAAACTAGAGGAGTTATTTAGTTCCTTCAGTCTCCTCGGCAACTATTTCGAATGATATTCATCACAGATTATTTATGGCCAGATGCAATCCATTTAGCCATAAATCACTGCTCACACACACATCTGGTCACCTAAAAATGGCATAATTTTAAATGTATTAGACATTTATTCAAACTGTAGTTAATTACTTTGACGTGCGCAGTTATAAAGTCTTTCTCCGTGTTTCTCCGTGAGCTTGTGTTCTGAGTACTAGACAACTGATAAACGTACTTATATATTTCTAAATACATACATATTATAGACAAATTACACCCAGACACAGAACTAATGATCGTGCTCATCACACAAACAATTGTCCTGGATGGGAATCGAACCCACGACCTCCGGCATAGCAGTCAGGGCCACTAACCACTAGACCAACAGGCCAGTCCTTTTTAGTTTATATATAATAACATAGCAATAGTTTATATATAATAATGGAGCATATTTGTAACGCTTTTCCCAGTGAAATCCAGTATCAAGACATTTAATCATAATATTAGATACAGATTACGTTGGTTTCAGTGACTTATGTACAACCAATATCCCCCGCAAAAATAAAATTGAATTGAAATTGGAACGGATTCGGATTTCGCAAAATCAGCCTAGTACCATCGTATAATAGCACCTTTACAAAACCTGTATTGCTGTTTACTAAACGCTAGGGTTTAAGAAGTACTTAGCCAATTGAACCGTAAAGTTTTGTTAGCAATACCAACCAAGTGTGGACGCCCTAAAGCGATAATCCACTGTAATTACTGAATCCACAGCAGCGTGTCAAATTCTTTGTAAACCAATAAATAATAAGAGCCAACGCTGCTTTAAGCGGGCGCCCGCGCGGGCACCCGTCTCGTGACGTCGCGCGTGTGTCGTCTGCGGCGGTCCCGTGTCCCGAGCAGTGTCGTGTCAATAGATAACTTTAATGTATTATTATGTAGCAAAAAGGGCGCGGGGCGCGGCTGCCTGCGACATGCGCTCGCGTTGCGAGCGGCGACGGAGCACTTTTGTACGGGACCGAGCGGGCGCCCGCTTAACGCAGCGTCGACCCTAAGGCCTACTGTCCACGGAGCTTCATACACGCGTATTCGTCATTATACGCTTGGTGTACGTCTGTTAGCAGCTTACACATAAAACTATGAAACTCTTTTAACAAAGCGACTGCGTCATGCCGTCGGCGTATGTAGGCCTAAGTCAAAGTATCTGATAAAAGTGCATCATTAACCAACATCAAATAATACCATTTAATACATACATATTTTTTTTACTTACTGTTGTAAAAAGGATCTAGGGATGCAACAGTGGTGCCCGCGACAACATAAAAGAAAGAAAGGGAGAAAACGTCGTAGATGGGAGGACGATGTTACAAGATTAGCAGGCATCACATGTAGTAGATAAGCACAGAACCGCGTTTTATGGCAAACGCTAGGGGACGCCTATGCTGGAAAGCAAGACAATATTCACGAACCGGTGTCAAATAGTAAAAAGTAACGAAATAAATGCTGAAATAAATTGTATTAAATCAAAGATTCCAATCAATGATAAATTCTTCCATATCACCGCGCAGATTCGATACAAAAACAATAAAAAGTGAGTGGTTTTGTTCGAAACGGTGCACTGCGATTGCTCAAGTTCCTCTCAACTTAAGATACTTTCATAAAGTTAAAAATAAGACCAAGGTTAATTAGCTCAATACGAAAACTTTGAGGCCTGCTAGTTCAGTGTTGAATCATGCGCGAGCATTATGCAAAACATTAAAAAAAATCTTGACTGATAATGCATGTAAAATGACAATTTAATATGTCAAATAAATGTTTATATTTTCGGATTCAGGGTTTCTCTATAAGAAAGATGTGTAAACGGCTTGTAATGTATGTGTTCCCGGCAATCGGTATATTCCGGTAATGTATAGAATACTTAAAAAATAAATATAAAGTTAATGTATGAATATTGTGTATTTTATACTTTGCCTAGATATTCTATACAATACCGATTGCACAGCTGGTAATGTGTGTAAAAAATAAGAGAACGAAAGGAGGTGACGTAAGTTTAGTGCACCCCGACACGGACAGGTTAGGTTAGAAATTACTTTAAAACCGACAAACAGAAATAGGAGCTGAGTTATTGTAAGAAAATTACATTACAAGAGCAAGAGAGAGAGTCAGACTTTGACTGGCTAAAACCTAATTCCATTTTTTCAGGTTCTTAGTATTCTAGGGCCACGATATCTCTTTCGATCAATGCCGCAGCCCTCGCATGTATCGTTCCTGGCGGGCCCACAGATTTGAACCATGGAACTGTTCAACCACGAGTACATATAGACATATCATCAAATGTTAATGTTTAAACGATCTGGCCTGGTTTTTTTTTTTAATATTCCACTACTATCACACAACGCCGTCTAGTCCCAAGCTAAGCAGAGCTTGTGTTATGGGTCTAGACAACTGATAAACATACTTATATATTACTAAATACATACATATATAAATAAATTACACCCAGACACAGAACAAATGATCGTGCTCATCACACAAACATTTGTCCTGGGTGGGAGTCGAACCCACGACCTCCGGCATATCAGTCAGGGTCACAAACCACTAGACCAAAGGCCAGTCAAAAGTTGGCCATTTCATGAATTGATCAATTCTAAGTTCTGGCCACGACATATACTCGTGCATAAGTCCTATGAAGGTCGTTACGCTTACGAATACAATAGTTCTTATTTCTTCCACGTGTAGAATATTACAAAACCCACTACATGAACTTGAAACGAAACGCCACCAAGCTTTCCTTGAATAATTTTCTTAGTGAAAATTTGAAATAATTAGTTCCAAGAAGCACTGCACTAAGGAGCTTAACATCAAACATGTTACTTTACTGATACTAGATACTTTTGTATGGATACATATATACATTTTCTTTGCACGTTCTCCGTGTTTGTTATTGTTACTAGGAACGTGCAAAGAAAAATGTATTCAGCTTTTAGGACGAATTCGAGCATAAGCCGATGGTATTGTAACTATAATTGCTACCCACATCTGCACCCACCCCTATGAAATTGGTATGTGATTCTTATACAAAATTAATAATTTTAAATTGCTCAATTACATTTTTTTTCCATACTTTTTTTTCTTCAAAGTAGAGCTTTGCAGAGCAGTGGTGGCCGAGTGGTAACGGCCCCGACTTACGAGCTATGGTCGCGGGTTTGAACAATTTATTTCATAACCACTGCTCTCAAAATGGTGAAGGAAAACATCGTAAGGATACCAGCATGTCCTAGAACCAAAAATGCGAAGGCATGTGACATTCGCCAACCCGCACTGGGCCCGCGTCGTGGATTATGGTCCATTCCCTCTCCTGGAGAGGAGGCCTGAGTCTCAGCAGTGGGAACGTTAAAGAGGCTGATAATGCTAAAAAAACCTTTTTTTTCTTAAACCACCCCCGTTTGCGAACAAAAAAATAATTCTAATTGCTTGCATAATTTCAATCGAAAGATGTCTACTGATGAACATAAGCTTCTGTGATAAGCCTCCCCCAAGTGTCGCCACAAAGATCGGTCAGGTGTGTCTTGCATACATCGGATTTTCACGACCCTTACCAGGTCATCGGTCCACCTTGTGGGGGGCCTACCAACGTTGCGTCTTCTAGTACGGGGTTATGGTAAGTCTGCACGGTTTGAATTTTAGTGAGAACAGCAAATGATTTCTAAATAATCATATAGATAGACACATAATTCAAGATAATATAATATGTATAGAAGATGAACTGAAGACTACTGAATCATTATTATCAATTAAGTTTTCTGTAGAATAGTATTTTTTTTTGGTGGAAAATCCATTGATTTCTCTCGCTATTGGGTGGAGCGCGAGGGCGTGTCAGACTTTTACTGACTAATACCCACTCCTGTTCCTTCTTTACCTTCATTCCAGGGTCCAGGTATTCTCTTTCGCACAACTCGGCATGAGTTCCAGTAGGCTTCGACCCTTTTGGGCCCTTACGGTTTGCTGACATCTATTTCAGGCGCGCGTAGAACACTACTCACCATCGATTAGCTCAGTCCGGACGGCGAGCTACCCATTGCTCGTCGTTCGCAAGTCCACGCCTACGGTCTATAGAATAGTTAAGGTTGCATTTACGCTGAAAATTTTAAATGACTCAAAATGGGCCGACCTTGTGTTCTGTGTATCGATTCAATACAAACTGTATCGCTTTTACCAATACATATTTTTAATGAATATTTTCATAATCGCATGTCAAAGCGAATATTTGTTTTGTTAATGAATGGACAAAATCTCTCACGTAATTAGTAAAGCATCATGCGTGGATACTACCTACGTTTTCACACAATTTGACGGGTAAATACGTAGCATTCACGCTGTCCTTTGAAATGTATTTGCGATGCATCCAATGCCAATTACTTTAATTTTTTTTTTCAGTCGTTATACTCTTGCCAGAGTGGTCGTGGTCATCACTGTTAATCACGATGAGTGATCATCCTGATGATACGGCGCCATTCGTCGCAGACTGCAGCTTTCCGGGTACATTCGTAAACCGAGCACTTAGTTGCTGCCTTGATCTACCCTCAACTTTGCTCTGCACTACGAGACGCGTTATAGAGTCGTTACCACGACGAGATACATGGCCGAAGAAGGTCAAAATGCTCCACTGCACTGTAGATGATAGGCGCTGTCTGATACCGAGTTCGTTTAATATGGAATGATTTGTACGAACCTCTGTCCAAGATATTTCCTGCATCCGTCTCCAGCACCACATCGCCAACGCGTCACTTTCTTCGTATCGGTTTCACGAAGAGTCCAAGTAAAAATGGGGAATATAAAACAATGAACGAACCTGGTTCTCGTGGTCTTGGTAATGTTCCTATTACCCCAGATCTTTTTCATTTTCAGACCTAGTGATCGCCAATCAATCATATATAGAATCACACTAACATTATAAAGGCGAAGCGAAGGGGGATTATTGGACGTTTTTTTTTTTTTAAATATCCTGTCTTTAGGCTGACCGATACAATCTGTAATAGCAGTAACTATTGCCTCTACCTGCTGTGTTTGCGTCGGCACTGAATATCTTTGGAACCATTGTTTCTTTGGTGGCCATATGTCAAGATGAGTCGTCACAAAAAACGAATTCGTCATGACTAAACGCACATGTCATGCTTATCTGGTAAGTAAACATCTGCATATTAGATGCGCGTGATCTTCGGAGAAAGAGATAAAAACAATTTTTTTGGTGACAGTTCTTGAGTTTCGTGGAATGGTATTGTTACAATGCGGTCCAAATAAGAATAGGATCGATTGCCATGTTATGACGTCACGTCATACTGTCAGATCACAAGAAATTGGGCAAAATTGAAGAACTCCGAGATGAGCAAAATTGAAAAACTGGATTCTGATTAAACAATTTTCGTCCACAGTTCATATAAATCAAATTTTAAAAATTTCATGTTTTGCTTACTATAATAAGTCTTCGATTTGACAGTAAAACGTGACGTCACAACATGGAAATCGATCCTATTCTTATTTGGAACGCATTGTGCTTCATATTGTAGGATTGCAAACAATCGACTAATCAGTTTGGACCAATTATTACATAATAACATTATTACTTTCCTATACACTATCACGATTTCATGGAAACAAACAATTTTTTGCTCAACTGAATATCTTTAGGTTTCCTATAGAAATATAGAAAACAAAGCAGAGATTTCATAAGGAATCAGGCTTTGAGAACATTGAACTGAATAATAGAAATTTACTTTGATTTTCTTCTATTCTTTTCCTTACTTTATTTTATTTTATTCTTGTTGGTATTTTTTTTTTTAAGTTTTATATCATGTAGTGAACAAAAAGTCTTGTGATTTCAAGAACTGACAGCGGTTTCAACCGTGTAAAAGTAAATTTCTTCATACAAACTTTGGTCCCCCGTTTCAACCCTTTAGGGGGTGAATTTTGGAAAATCCTCTCTTATTGCTCGTTTACGTAATAAAAGAAAATCTTATGCCAAATATCACGCTCCTAGTCCCAGTAATTTTTGCTGTGCGTTAATATAATATAATAATAATAGTTTCTCCTTTTATATAAGTATATAGGGTGACTGGCAATTAGTGTACGATACTTAAACACGTGATTGTGCTCATGATAACAAACAATTTTTATTATGGGAGCAAAGCCGAACTCGCGAAAAAAATACCAGCTGTTCAGTACTAGTATTAGGCAAACATAAATGAACTGAACAGCTGATTTTTTTTTCGCGATATCAGGTTTGTTCCCATAGTAAAAGTTGTTGGTTGTCATGAGCACAATCACGTGTTTAAGTATCGTACATTAATTACCAGTCACCCTATATAGAATATAGATAAATCTTGTTAAGCAGATTGAAATGATTTAAGTTCAGTTTATCTCCGTTTATACAATATTCATTAACTAGAAAATCGGAAAATAAAAATTTAATTAATAATACGATATGCATTCAGTACGATGGTCGCAGCTTTAAGACCGTTCACTACACACCAAATAAAATCCTGTCTAAATAATTATACAAGAATATTTTCTAAGGTTGTTAGTACATAAATCACATTTTTTTACAATAACTCATTAAATTAAGTAGTAAAAAAGAAAAAAGAAAAGTAATTTTGAAAAAAGAGTAACGTACCTTTAATATAAAGTTTACTTGAACTTATAATTGCAAGTCAATCCAAAGATAAGCATTGCCATACAGCGTGGCAATGCCGCCAGTCTTTTGGGCACATTACCAGTCGACAGCGATGTGGACGAGTTATTTGACGCCATATTTTAGTTTTTATTAGTGTAAGGTTTTTATTATTATTTATTTTATTTTATTGTAATCATAGTTAATATATTTTTTTTTTAAATGTAAATAAAAATTAACCCCCCAAAAAAAAGTTTGAATTTTTTTTATGATGTAACATTTCAAAGCAACCCGTTTTAAAAAACGGGAATTTCACAGGTTATACCTAACTAGCTTCTGCCAGCGGCTTCGCCCGCTTGAAAGTAGGTTTTTCTATTCAAACTTTGGACCCCCGTTTCATCCCTTTAGGAGGTTAATTTTAGAAAATCGTGCTCGCCTACGTCATAAAAGGAAACGTTGTGCAAAATTTCACTCTCCTAGTCACAGTAGTTTCGGCTGTGCGTTGATATGTCAGTCAGTCAGTTTATCCTTTTACATATATAGATATACAGAAAATGTAGGAAACTACCCAGCGCGCAGGTCGCACTCCGGCTCTGCATTCTATGCTCTATTACTCTTGCATTATCTCCTTTTTTCTCTCAATTCAACATAGTATCTCTAAATAAAATGAAAGCCGAAATTTTGGGCGGACAGCTAAGATTTTTGAACTCGCTTCACTCTGTCTTTGCATCTTGATCTGAAGTACTTTCCGCACAGGTTATTAAATAGCTCAGTTTCTGTATGAATTGTCAAAAGAAAATCTAGCCAAAGTAAAAAAAATGCATGCAATAAAATGCTCTGTCTTTTATTTAAATAGTTTTTCCATTTCTCATCTATTTTCTGAAATTCCTACTTACAATATTGTAAAAAAGATCTGCAGCCCGTACCCTCGCAACAGTGGCAGCTCACTGCAATCTGATGTATTTAAGAGGGTTATTGTTGAATTATTGCTGTCTCTGAGAAAAGGCATCGTGGCATTTGATTGTAGTCTTAAGTTTTGTACCTATTTAAGTTTATCCGAAACTCGTGTAGCCGTACAACGTACGTTTCTATTTGCATTACATAATTACAAATCCCTATAATATTTGGCACTTTGGTTTGAAAAAAAAAAAACTGGCGGTCCCAATAGACGTCCTGTCCGAAAGTAGGCTTTTCGGCAGAATAAAATTGAGAACCCAATTAAAAACCCTACCGGGTTCAATTGTATTTTCAAACTATTTATGAACCTATCTAAATATATCATCAAAACTTCACTCAAATTGGGCAAACCGTTTAGGAGGATTTAGGTGGACAAACACTCGTACGGAAAAAATATATTTATGTATATCAACATAAATATATATATATATATATATATTTATGTATATCAACATAAATATATACATATTTATGTCGATACATATCGTGCCCATGTACAGTAATTTGTTCGAAAAATGGGTTTTCTCCACCATAATCAACTGTATTAATGCTGAAATATAGAAATCAAAATCAAACTATGAGTTTAACTTCAGTCTTTAATTTTTCGGCCCACAGTTTATGACCAGGTTCAGAAACTAAGGAGATATTTAATGTGATAATGTTTAAATTGATATTGTTTAAAGTATTAGATATTGTTGCATCTTTGATGTTAAGTAAAAAATAATTAACAAGTTAAAGGAACATTCCGACGAGCAGACTTTCCCTCATGGAGACTTTATGTATCATACCAGCCAAATTTAATGAAAATTTACAGACTAATATACCGGAGCTGCTGGAATATAACCCTATATTATGAAACCAGGTTTTAACGTGATTAGAGGTTAATTTATCACGTGCTGGTCATTATCGGCTGACACTTACGAACTACCTATGTTGTCAATAACTATTCTTCAAGCGTTTTACTCACACATAATATAAAAGGGATGAACTTGAAAACGTGGAGATTAAAAAAAATTGAATAGGGTTAGTTTGTGCCAAAGATTTGTGAGCCAGTGAAAAATTGTGGTAGATGTAAAGCATTAAACATTAACACATTTTATTTTACACAATTTTATACCTATAAATTATAATTTATGGAGATAGATAATGATTGTTGTGAGAGATAAAGTCGGATTGGGTCCGGCTAAAAGAGGCACTTATTGAAAGTGGAGAGATAAGCTGGATGCTGGATAATTAACGGTGGGT
Source organism: Mythimna pallens (assembly GCA_961205895.1). Classification (NCBI taxonomy): domain Eukaryota; kingdom Metazoa; phylum Arthropoda; class Insecta; order Lepidoptera; family Noctuidae; genus Mythimna; species Mythimna pallens. The sequence continues at coordinate 9,456,529 of OY540824.1, forward strand.
CGGGTCGGTAGCGTTGGAGGGACAGACGATTGTGGAAAAGGAGGAGGGAGAGCTTCGCAGTAGGACATAATATGCTAACTAATATGAACTAATATTATAAAGAGGTTTGTAATTTTTTTTGTAGGAAGATCTCTGGAACTACTGAACCGAGTTTGAAAAACATTTCAACAGTATCAAGCTACGTTATCCCTGAGTGATACAGGCTATGTGTCATTATAATTAATCATATTTTTTGCCCACAAAAAATATTTCACGCCAGCGAAGCGGGCACGTGCACGGGTCACCTAGTATATTAATAACAGTGTGCTAGAAACCTAATAATTTAATTTCTAAATGAAGTCCTTTTCAAAAAGAAAAAATTAAAATCAAATCTGGGTAAGCAACCATCTTGCGAAACATTGTGCAGGTACTCTTCTTCCTAGTGTATTTTCTTCCTTATCTTTGAGGTTGAATTATTCAGTTATATGTTTTGAGTACCACCTACAGGATCCACGATTTATTTATATGCTCCTTTAATAGACTGGATTTTCAGTGAAAAGTCAAGGATTTTCGCGAGTCGAGTGCAACGCACTCATCTACCTACGTTTATTAGTTCCTCATGCCTCCGTCACAGTATAGATATGGAACAGTACGGAAACTACCTACAAATGTTCGAAACGGCTCACTCACACAAACATACGCATCGACGAGACTCCTAAGCGTTTTTCGCGGTCCTGTCAGTAGCGAATGCCACTTAGGAGTCTCGTCGATGCATATGTTTGTGTGAATAAGCCGTTTCGAACATTTATAGGTAGTTTCCGTACTGTTTCATATATCTATACTGTGCCTCCGTGGGCAGATAAAATGTGGGCGTTCGTCTCATTAGCAAAAATAAATGCATTTTAAAATGTAGTTCTGAAATGTTTTCCAATTCCATTAATTGGCGATATTGCGAATTAAAACGTACGGAATATTGGAAATATTTTTCTGGTATTTCATAATTCATTTAAAATTTTTGAAGAAGATTCGGGTAATTTTATACACGTGGAACCGTAATTGACGCGGGTTTCAAGGGCAAGGGCAAATAAAAGCCTGTAAAAATGAAACTGAGAGATGATTTCATGCAAAACCCATTTACAACGTGTAACACAAAACTTGACAATCTATAAAAAGATTTTGATGGGAACTGGGGGCTTGGTAATCTCGGTGACAATCAACTTCTTGGGACTTTGATCAACTGCTCCTGTATAGGCAACGATGGCTTTATTATTTACCTGAAACAATAAAATAAACAAATTAGAAAAAAAAAATACGTTCTAAACAATGTATATGCAGCATTTTAGAGCAGCTCTGTGGTATGTGCGTAGGCACACTAATACATGTTCATTGAAGTACCGTAGAGATTGTATGCGACTTATGTTATGATATAATAATTTTAGCTTTAATATCCGGTTTTACTCAGGTACTGATATACCTAAATCATCATCTTCCTGCCCTTGTCCCATTTTATTTGGGGTCGGCGCAACACGCTTTCTTCTTCCATTCTGATACCTATACCTACTATTTTAAGGAAAATCCTATCAATGAACTTATGGGCCTATTACACTACTCGATATTCAGACAGTCTTAGTCGATGTCGCGTAGTATAATAAGGGTTAGACCAGTCTTACTCGGAACATAAAATAAGAATAAGAGTCTGAATATCGTGTGCTGAATATCGCTTAGTGTAAAACATGATGCGTATATCAGGACCACTCAGCTGAACCATTAAACATGTACTCTAAAACTGTAGAAGATTAAAAAAAAATCATAATCGCCGTTGATAGAAAGAATACTGGTGGCTTTGGCCCTTTACCAATGGTTTGAATTGGTTTCTGCTATGTTGTTAGTTTTCAAACTGTACTACGGTCCTAAGCTGGATTTTAGAATGTATTAAATCAGTGATATCTATCATTTGCGTTGACATATACTGTACATATGTATCGATGGTCACTTGCGACACAGACGTGATGCTATGACATCGCTTCAAATTCTCAAAATACTGAGATTATTTTTCCATAAAAAAAGGGATTTTAGAGACATTTTTCCGTCCGTTTTCCATCAGATGAATGGGTGCTGCAGCAGATCGTGTGTTAGCAACAATATCCACCACAGCAGTACACAAGCTAAGCACGTTATTTATCACGCGTGTCAATTACAACAATTCTTTTCTGGCCTTGGAAGTCTGCGATTAACAAGGACCGGCTTCCGTCTGACGCATTCCTAGAATACTGAGATGTTAGATAATACGACTTCTTGCTTCTGTTGTATTGTTATTTTGTTGCGGAGGCACTAATAGCCAGGTTATATAATCATCACGGAGGTGGGTACGGGTAAGGGTGTACTGAGACGGGTGGAGTGAAGTATCATGGTGGGTTTTTGTCAGTAAGACACTTGCTCTTGCTCCACCCATACCGGGAGGAGTAAGTTAATGATCTAAAAGAGCAACAAGACAAGCACAAGAGTGATGGTCTTTCAGTAATGACGGTTATCAAAAGATCCTAAATTAATGATTGAATTGAAGTAATGAGCTCTAAGATCTTTTCAGAGGTTTTTTTTAGGTGGGAACATCATCTAATGACAAATCCCGCTTTTGGCGCGGGCTCGGTCCGGGCGGTTACTGGACGGTCGGACGGCGAGCTACCCATTGCTCGCAAGCCCGCGCCTACGGTGGCCGGTAATCTGGAACGGAATCCCTGCGGCGGATGGGGCTTGAGGACCGTTGCCTTACGCGATCGGCCGCCTAATTTGCTAGGATTACTGCTTCGCAGAAGTAGGCGGCCGCCTGCCACACCTACTCGCTCCGGAAAATGGCCTGTACAAAAGTCCGCCGCGATCTTTTCAGAGGTAAAAAGTGAAAGTTTTCTGGAAAAAAACTGGGTTATAATACATTGCATCGTCGACGACAGAGGTCGGTGCTACTATGGTTAAAAAGAATGGCAAACATTGGCAGTTTTATATGTAAGCTAATCATTGCATAAACCAATAATTATCTGGTACAAATATCACCAATATGGAGAGAGAGAAAATTGAACTAACTGAAGTGCCAAACAACATTCTCCAACATTTAATATATTGGATGAAATGCAACGCACTCCGATTAAGCGATCAAACAATGGCTCACCGCACACGTTTATCCGACTTGCGAAGTAATAGTAATCAGAATGCGTAGTAGCGCGAACATTCAAGCTTGCATGGTAACTGCCAATATAAACTCGAAATACACATTTTAGTACGCTTTCAGAATTAGGTCAAAGCCTTGGCCTCTGGCACACGAAATGAAGACACGGTTGGCGCAATAGCTAAAATATTGACTGCAGCGCTGCACGTCGCGGGTTTGATTTCCGCAAGCATTAAATATAGGTATTGCCATGTTGTATTGCCTACAGAAAGTTCAGAGTCTGGCTGTTTGTATATATTAGTTATATATGTTTGTAAACATGTCCAAAATCCTAGTGTGGGACAAATTTGTTTTAATAAAAAAAGAAGCAACTTTTTTTAAGCTTACGGTTGAATATTATTAATGTAACTAAACTGGTAACTGTACGCGATCACAATATCATCCAATATGTTCTAGAGCTGACTACACTACTACTACACACTATTGTTATAAATGTTTATTTATGTTAAAATATTGACTGATTTTAGCTTTATTTAAGCCAACTTAAGCGACCAGTGACAGCGGTTAGGGTGAATCGTTAACCATCGCTTAAATCGGACATTTCAGAAAATTGGAAGCATAAAGTATAAAGATAAGGTAACTTTCAGGTTCACGAACCGAACTCTAATAATGCTAAATAATAATCGCATGTTCCCGGTTCGTAATCCTCCATGCGGGCCTTGTGCAAGTTGATGGATGTCACTTGTCCTCGAATTTTAGCTTTTAGGACGTGCCGGTTTTCTCACGTTTCCCTTCACCGTTTTCAGAGCAGTGTTGATGAAATATAAGCATAATCAGCCTTTCAAAGTTCCCACTGCTGGGACTCAGGTAGCCTCTTTAGTAGAGGGAATGGGCCGTAATCTACCACGCGGGCCCAGTGCGGGTTGGTGAACGACACATTTTTCGAATTTTTGGTTCTAGGACATGTCGGTTTCCTGACGATGTTTTCCTTCACCGTTTTGAGAGCAGTGGTGATGAAATAAATTACACAAAGTAATGTGCCTGGCTGGGTTTGAACTCGCGACCTACAACTCGTAAGTCGGGGCCGTTACCACTCGGCCATCACTGTTCTTTACGCTTTATATTCTGATCTAATTTATTATTATATTGGAAATTTGTGACTTTGATCTATGTTGACAGCTTTGGGAAGCCTAAATTCCACAAGTTCTAAAACTAAGTTAGTATTTGTGATGTCACCATACATTAATAGACTCGACCAGTATCCTAGATTGTCTATGATAATGTCGTATGCCATTGTGCCAGTCACGGCTAACCGCCTCGCTGATACAACACGTTTTCGCAATGTTTTTTTTTATGTTTATACCGCCTTACGCAGTTCATATCTCTTTAAACATTAATTACCTAAGAGGAACCATTTTAATTAATTAGTAGTAATTAACAGAGCCGCCTTGCTTGCTTTAGACTCTCGAAGTCCTATTTGCCCGTTGGGTTCACCCGCTCAGTTGCCTGCCTTTGAAAAGCGTTCCTATTTACGGAGCATTTCGTTCCGGGATTCCGTAGTACGACAAGTACCTAGTATTACGCAAAGAGTAATATTCTTTCTCGATAGTAGTTTCATAGTTTGTTGTGGATGGGACGAGGAAGTTTGTTGCTGTGTGATTGTTTCTTGAATATTCCTGAACTATTTATCGTGCTAAAATTGGCTTGCGGGATGTGTAGGTATGTTTGAAAGAGTCACTACGGTTCTGGAACGCAAAAAGCCGAATCTTTCACCCAAATTCCTTCAGTCTGAATTCAGATTGGTTTTGGTCAGTAGAAATCTGACACTCACTTTCATTTCACCCAGATTGGAAGTTATTATGTTGATTTCCCAGTCCATAAAATAGTAGCGTTCGATGCTGGATTACAAAATATTAAGTACACATAGCTAAGCAGTGGTATTCCTTGCTGGAATCTGTGTTTCCTGATTGCTACAACCCGGGAATCTATAAGTCACGAGTGATTGGGTTGGTTTTAGGTAAGCGCGCTCTATCGTCGACCGCATCGTCGCTTTTCATCAGGTGAGATAGCGGTCAAGCGCGAACCTATCAAGAATAAAAAAAAATTGTATGATAATATGGCAGTGTTATTAATTATTATGACGTTAAGAAATCTAGTTTGGTAAAACACTTCTAATTCTATAAGAAGGTTAATGTTTGAACTATTTTATAATAACTAGTTGACACGTTACTTTCTTAATATTTGGATATTAGACTTATTTTTTTATTTTATTTTTTCTGTTTGAAGTATCTGTTATTTATTTATTGTGCAAACCTACCACAGTATTGTCTTTTTAACCTAAAGGTTGACTGGTAGAGAATGCCTTGTTGCATTAAGTGTGCCTATGTACCACTACTGTACATGAAGTTTAAATAAATAAATAAATAATATGCCCCAACCAGTTGGTCCGGCAAACGACAAAAGGACGTTGCAAAAAAAATCTCTGCAAATAACAATTAGTTCATCAAACAGACCCGAATGTAGGTCTAAGTTGACATCGTGAGTCAAGCGGTCAAGCCATCATGCAGTACCATAAAAATAATGGTTGTGCCAACAAAAGTTTAATTGTGACAATTGGCTGGAACTTTACTTCTAATTCGAGGTACTTAGACCTCCGCCGACTTAGCATGAGAATATAGGAATGAGGTCGCTAATCCTGTATGGTACAAGTTATGAAAAGTAACCGGTTTGGTGAAAAATAATGTGAAGTTATTATTTCTATTGGACCTTCAGAAGACATCAGAAATGAAGATATCCGCAGGAGAACCAAGGTTACCGACTCAGCTCGAAGAATCGCTATACTTAAGTGGCAATGGGCAGGGCACATTGCACGCAGAACAGATGGTCGATGGGGACGAAAGGTTCTGGAGTGGCGACCACGTGCTGGAAGACGCAGCGTTGGAAGGCTTCCCATAAGGTAGACCAATGACCTGTTGAGGGTCACGGGAATCCGATGGATGCGAGACGCACAGGACCGAACGTTCAGCGAAGCAGGTCGTGAAGGCTCGAGAAAGAGGTCAATCTTCAAATCCGACTCAGTTGGGTAGCACATTCCTCCGAAACGTGGTCATATGCTATGGGCCTTAGCAACAAATTGTTGAAATACCAATTCATGGATGATGAAAAATTTTAAGGTTTAGGTGCATTTATTTATTTGCAATTGGAAACAGTACAGCACTTTGTCGGCAAAAAACTCGACCGCGTCACAAATAGCTTTCGCAAAACGACAAAATTTTTCATTATGTAGTTGGAGCGTTTAATATGAAATACGTTTGCACTAAGGCTCTTAAGAAATAGATTGCATTTAAACTGCATGCTAGTTGCAAAATTGAAGTTTTGGACGCAGTATAATATGTGCAGTTAGGTACCCTAAGTGCGTTCACACTACTCACCAATTCCACGAGTGCACAGTTATCTTGCAGTTAGACAAAAACAGTCGGTCTGTTTAGAGCCTAATATGTATAAATATTCAGATGTGGTTAAACCAGAAACTTGTTGTCATACACTCGTCTTGTGGGTAACGGCATTATTATTTGGTTTTCAACAGCAATCGACACCATTATTACCGGTTTTTATTTATTCATTCAAAATCTCTTGCGAAATTATCAACTATTCTTCCATGGCTTAAGTCGTACAACAAAATTGTTCTCAACAGTATAACCGAAATAACTTTACCAATGCGACTTGCGAAAATATAGGAGTTCAAAGACCAGTTGATTGCTATCTGCGAAATTAATCAGCATAGTCTGTTAGGCTATGGTACATGCGTTACTTCCATTATTGAGTCATGGTGTGGGATCACAGTTAAAACTCCTTTGTTTTCAGTTTGAGAAAAAAAGGTATTAGCACTGCATACCAAACACAATGGGCCTTGTCCTTTATAAAAGATAAAATACAGGAAAGATGATCCAACCAGGAACATGAAGCACCGTAATAAAGGAAAGATTTAATAAAATCTAAAGAAAGATGCAATAAGAAGAGAAAGTACAAGCCACCGAGCATCATCTTGAGACAAAGCCTTAGGCTGTTTAAAACAGTATATCGCGAGGTTGATAAAATCGATAATCTAATCGATCCCGATGACATTTGTAATTTTAAAAGTAATTCATACATTTTTCATTATTTCATTTTACAAAAAATGTTAGTAAATTCCACCACTCAATGGACCGAGATCTATGGTATTCGTTTGTGCGTTGATGTCAAAGATACGTTGTATAATTACTGTTACTACCTATTACTTACATCCAGAGACTGGTCCTAATAATAATAATAATAATAAAATCTGTGGCTCGGCTGTCAACCAAGTGACAAGCAAAAATTTTCCCTGCACAATTTTTTTACAACAAATTAATTTAATAAATCCCAAACCACCTTAAAATCATGACAATAAAAAGAAATAACAAATATAAGAGAAGAACAAAAATGACAATAATAGAAACTATGGAAAATTGAAGCTGAAAAGTGAAAAGACAGCAAAAATGTTGACCAGAGCCGCAGCTCGCCGTGCACGCCTACCACCTCCGGCCTCGTCGCTCAGCTCCGCCTCGCCGCCGCCGGAATCCAGCCCCACCGTGAGTGCTGTGACACCGGCCGTGGCAGTTGCGTCGAGCTCCAGCGACGAGTACTTTTCTCCGCCCACGTCACCACCACCTGCGCGTCGACGGAGAGGACGCCGGCCGCCGAGTGGCTTAGGACCTCGAGGCCCACCGGCCTCTGATAGGGTCCCAGCTCCCGGCGGAAGTGTGCAGCGCATGCGATGGACGCAATCCATCAATGAGAACGTCATGCGCGCATACTATGGGGCTACAGAGGGAGGAAACAACCTGACCGCGTACCGTGTTCGGATGCTCTCTTTGTTTCAGGTGCTTGAGCCAGCCGTCAACGTTTCGGCCCAACGACTGTCGGATCAGGTGCGGGTTATCCAGCGTAATCATATGTTGGACGATACTGTACTTGATCGCCTCCGAACGGAAATGAGTAACCATGCCATTGCTCCTTCGTCGCAGTCCAGTGCGTCGCGTGTGGTACCAGTCATGGTACCACAGACTGCGGGACCACCGTCCTACCATCTTTCCGGGCATGCTGACGAAGAGATTACTGACATGGTTACACATGTAAGTACCCAGTGCAACAATGAATTGAGGAGTGCTTTGGAGTGTGCTATTCGGGAGTATCGCAACATGCCACTCGAACTTAGGCCGCGCTTACCTCGTTTGCCCATGCATAACAAGAATAAGGCGCTGGTGGCTGCTCTGGATTTGCAGTTGTCAAACTATTTTGACGACTGCGAAGATCTCACTGATACACACTCGATAATGTACTGCGCAGCTGTTGCGGCATGTCGTGTAGCTCACGTCAAGTTTCCAAACTGTGACGTAGCTACACGACCGAAACCAACCGTGCCGGCTTGGCAGTGCAGAATCGAGCGTCGTATTGGTGGGGCCAGAGCACTCATCGGCAAACTAATCTGCTTCAGGGAGGGCAACACTCGCCCAAGAGTGATGCGCTTTGTGAGACGGGCGTTTTCAGGGACTGATATCAGCCCCCGAGACTATATGTCCCGTGTCACAGAGCGCATCGACTTCCTGAAGCAGAAGATGTATGCATGGGCAAACCGCATCCGTAGGTATAAGCGGCGGGTGGAGCGATACACCCAGAATCGCACATTCCGGAGTAATGAAAGGTGGGTTTATAGGTCTTGGGAGAGACCGGACCAAGGTGTGACTGATGCGCGCCTCCCGGATGATGACGCCATGAGTTCATTCTGGCGCAGCATCTGGTCGGTGCCTGTCAATCACACCGAGGGTGACTGGACTCGAGAGGTCGAGCGTGCGTGCGATCCTATACCACAAATGGGGGCAATTGACATCAGCCCCCAAGATGTAGCTCGTGCAGTCCGTCCGTTGCCAAACTGGAAATCTCCAGGGCCGGATGGACTGCACAATTTCTGGATTAAGTGGTTTACAAGATCGCACGCTCGCTTGGCATATCAGTTCCAGTCTGCCTTAGTGTCCGGGTCGCTACCGGAATTCCTAACAACAGGAATAACCCACCTGCTCCATAAGTCAGGTAGTACTGCGGAGCCTAAAAATTATAGACCGATCACGTGTTTGCCGACGGTCTATAAAGTTCTTACATCCATACTGCGAAGCAAAATTAATAGTCATATTGACAAAAATTTTATCATGTCACCTTCTCAGAATGGATGTAGGAACGGGTCCCGCGGTACTAAGGAGCTGCTCCTCATTGATATGACCATTAGCCAACAGGTTCGACGTTCCCGAAAGGATCTGTCGACATGTTGGATAGATTATAAGAAGGCCTATGACTCTGTTCCTCATACATGGCTCATGAGGGTGCTAGAATTGTATAAAATTGATACAACACTACGCACCTTCCTGATGTCGTGTATGAGACAATGGAGGACGGTCCTTCGCTATCCAGGATGTCGACATATCCAGAGGAATAACGAACCTGTAAGGATCGAGCGAGGTATATTCCAGGGTGATAGTTTGAGTCCACTTTGGTTTTGCCTAGCCTTGAATCCTCTCAGCACACTGCTGGAGAATTCAGGTCTAGGCTATCGGTTGAAGAGAGGTGGTCAGGTAATATCTCACCTACTTTACATGGATGACCTGAAACTTTTTGCCCCCAACAATCTGCAACTGATGGAGCTACTGAAGGTAACCGAAACCTTCAGTAGTGCCATCAGGATGGAGTTTGGTGTGGACAAATGTGCGGTCATGCATGTAAAACGAGGGGAGGTTGTGGAATCTGTGGGAACTCAACTCACGGATTCCATAAACCTGAGATCCCTCTCTCCAACCGAAACCTATAAGTATTTGGGTATGTCGGAAGCTCTAGGCATCAATATCACTGACATGAAGCAATCGTTGAGGGAACGTTTCTTTGGTCGCCTGAAGAAGGTATTCAATAGCCTTCTTTCAGGCGGAAACAAGGTGCGTGCCTTCAACGGTTGGGTCATGCCGGTATTGATGTACTCTTTTGGCGTACTCAAATGGACTCAAACGGAACTTGACGCCCTGGATAGGAGGGTCCGCACACTGCTGACTGCATATCGAATGCATCACCCACGATCGTCGGTGATGAGACTGTATATCCCGCGGAAGTGTGGAGGTCGAGGTTTTTTAAATGCTAAGACCCTACACAACCGCGAGGTATGCAGTCTCAGGGAATATTTCCTAGCTGCCGACGTGGGTATGCATCGAGATGTAGTGTCAGTGGACAAAGGACTCACCCCGCTCTCAATGGCTAACGAGAACTGGCGCAAACCGGTAGTGCTTGACACTAACGACCGCAGGGAAGTATGGCAGAGCAAGGAACTCCACGGACGCTTTTTCCGGGCCCTTCATGGGCCCGATGTAGACCAATTGGCGTCCGTAGCCTGGCTGCGTTTCGGTGACCTCTTCGGGGAAACCGAAGGTTTTGTCTGTGCAATTATGGACGAAGTTATCATGACGAATAACTACCGGAGATTTATTGTGAAGGACGGCACGGTTGACATCTGTCGGGCATGTCACCGTCCGGGAGAATCAATTCGTCACATTATCTCTGGTTGTTCTCGTCTAGCTAACGGAGAGTATTTGCATAGACACAACCTTGTAGCCAGGATTATCCATCAGCAACTTGCTTTGAAATACTCTCTTGTGGAATCAGAAGTGCCGTACTACAGGTATGAGCCCGACCCAGTTCTTGATAATGGTCATATCACTTTGTACTGGGATCGGTCCATCATCACTGACAGGACTATTGTAGCCAATAAGCCTGATATAGTGGTGGTGGACCGAAGCGAGAGGCGTGCAATGATTGTTGACATATCCGTTCCGCATGACGAGAACCTCGTGAAAGCCGAGAAAGATAAACAAATCAAGTATATTGACTTGGCTCGCGAGGTTGTCGACATGTGGGATGTGGACTCGGCGATCATTGTACCGATAGTCGTGTCAGCCAATGGCTTAATAGCCAAGAGCCTCGACCAACACCTTAGGAGGCTCGCGTTAGGCGGCTGGATCAAGGGCTTGATTCAGAAAGTGGTACTCCTGGACACGGCTCGTATTGTTAGGAGGTTCCTTTCTCTGGAGCCCTGACCGCCGGTAGCTTGGACCCTGTTCCCGATACCGGTGGGACACTATTTTTTATATTTTTAAATGTTTTTTTTATTTTTTATTGAAATATTTAAAAATATAATTTATATGTACATATACAAATGAATAAACGAAATAATAATAATAATATCCCACCACTATCACACAACGCCGTCCAGTCCCAAGCTAAGCAGAGCTTGTGTTATGGGTACTAGACAACTGATAGACGCACTTATATATTTCTAAATACATACATATTATAGATAAATTACACCCAGACACAGAACAAATGATCTTGCTTATCAAACTTTGTCCACACACAAATATTTGTCCTGAGTGGGACTCGAACCCGCGACCTTCAGCATAGCAGTCAGGGCCACTAACCACTAGACCATCAGGCCTGGTACTATGATTTTAAACTGATTATTGTTTACATTAGCAAAAACATTAGTTAAAAGAAACAAAAACATCAGTTAAAAGTGTTTCGCAAATTAATTATATTATTAACGATGACATAAACGGCTCTCCTGATTAAATGCCTTTTATGCCTTAAGACCTTATGCATAGGAGGTAACGATACAATTTACACTATAACATCTGTATTCCGTGAAAGATTAGCTAAATTTTCAGTTTATGCGATTTTTTTCAAACAAGTTTAAAAACCTCTCTACAAACTAGCCACTCTATTCTCCTTCCACCTCTCTGTGTCTGGAGTTACCAAAGACCAATTTTTTTAAAGGACTGCTCATTCCGTCATTTCTATAATACAGGTTTGCACAACCTCATTCTTAACTACTAAACCTATTATTAACCAAAGAAAAAGATAATACTCGTGTAAGGTCTAATATTTAATTTAAATAGTAGTGCAGCACGTAACAACACGTAAAGGTCTCTTCAAACGTCCATTTTGGATTAACTACCACGAGTGATAGACATAAACGAATGGGACGATGCATTTTAAAGTATCTAAACAGCCCTTGTCTTGATTTCACAAGTGATGTTTAAAAATTTAAATAGGTTACATGGAAAAAGGCTTGTTCTACTTTCGAATTTAGAACATGCATTTAAAAGTAATTAGTTAAATTATTCAAGTCCGAGGCGTTTCCAATTAACGGTAGGAGGAGTTCACATCGGCGTCGGGTCGACGATACCTAGGACTCGTCCTCGACAGCCGGTGGAATTTGGAAGAGCACTTCCGACATCTGGCTCCCAAACTGGATCAGACTGGGACTGCCCTAAAGCGGCTCCTGCCCAACCTAGGGGGACCAGACGCTTCCTGCCGGAGGTTCTACGCAGGCGTCTTTCGATCCATGAAACTTTATGGAGCGCCGGTGTGGGCGCCATTGCTGCGAAAGCGAATAGCGGCCCAGCTGAACGCAAGCCAGAGGGTCATGGCCATACGGATGGTGCTGCCACCATGGGATCTGGAGTCAACAATTCTTGCACGCACGATTTGCGCATGGAGATGCAATGCCGGGGCGAAACTCCGCTGCCGTGACAAGTCGCGGCATGGCGGACAGAGTTCCGGCGGGATCTCATGGAGAAATGGCGACAGCGTCTGCCACAACCCAATGCTGGGTACGCCATAATTACGGCGGTAAGTCCACTCTTTGAGGAGTGACTGGAAAGACCTCACGGCGTCCTCACCTTCCACTTGACGCAGGTTCTCACCGAGCATGGTCAGTTCGGAAAGTTCCTGCACCGGATTCGTGCGGAAGTAACGCCCGGGTGTCACCACTGTGTGGACCGCCCGGAGAACACAGTGGAGCATGCGGTAGAGGTGTGCTCCGCTTGGGCAAAGTAGCGCCGTGTCCTTGTGGGGGCGATCGGCGGCAGCGAACTCTCGCGCCGGGCATTGGTACACAGGTCATGGTCCGAAGCAAGGAGGAGTGACAGGCGGCCGCCTCCTTATGCGAAGCAGTAAAGCTAGCAAAAGAGGAGGCAGCACGAGCGCACGCGCGTGGGACCGGCCCTCAAGCCCCAGCCGCCGAGGTCCCAATCCCGATTTCCGGCCACCATTGGCTCGGGTTTGCGGACGGCGAGCAATGGGTAACTCGGGTCGAAGCCTACTGGGGTCACAGGTAATGTGAATATCTGAAAGTGAAACCCGGGGGCCTGGAACGAAGGCAAAGAAAGACCAGGAGTAGATTTTTTGCCAGTAAAAGTCTGACACCCTCCTGCTCCGCCCAAGAGGTGGAAAAGTTATAAGAGGATTTCCCAGTAAGGTAAGAAGTAATTTTTTTTTTCCAATTTGTGTCAAAGATCAGCGACTTACAACAACGGGCAATTATATTTCGCTAAATGGTTAATATTATTGCTAGCTATTCTACTTTTCGGCATGATAACATGTGTCTGTATTAATTAATGAAGTATTTATAATAAAAAATATGATTAATTTGAACCCGGGCCCTCAGCTTTGACCATTGCCACAATTATGAATGTCGTAACAAAGCCAGTAGCACCACTGATTACAGCCGCTGTTCTACACTAGTACCAATATCTTGTTAATATATTTAACCTTGACTATTCTCCCACGGCCTAACACTGTTGAATGGACATTCAGTTCTGACGGCAGTTAACTAAAAACAGAAGGACTTTTAGCACTCACTTCAAAATTATTGAGGTACATAAATATTTTAAGGTCGAAAAAATGTAGGCGAGCCGAACTTTCACCAATTTGTCTAGACTTTTCGCAATTGTTTTATGGTTCCAGTGTAACTCGATGCAGCTGTACTTTGCATGGTGCAATTATCTGACTGGCCTGTTGCTCTAATAGTTAGTGGCCCTGACTGCTATGCCGGAGGGCGTGGGTTTGATTTCCACCCAGGACAAATGTTTGTGTGATGAGCACAATCATTTGTTCTGTGTCTGGGTGTAATTTATCTATAATATGTATGTATTTAGAAATATATAAGTATGTTTATCAGTTGTCTAGTACTCATAACACAAGCTCTGCTTAGCTTGGGACTAAACGGCGTTGTGTGATAGTTGTGAAATATTTTTATTATTATATAATCCTGTGCGTTATCGGTCTACCTTAGGTAAGGAGGGGTTGCCACTCCAGAACCTTGTCGGCCCTGCCGAACATCTGTTTTGCGAGCAATGTATACCCACTGTCACTTAAGTTAAGCGTGTAACCAAGGTAGCTGCTAGAAAACTCGGCGTTCTTGCAAAGGTCAGGCGGTACTTCACAGTTACATGAACTCGTAGCTAGTTCAAAAGATAGACCGTAGACCTGAAGCTCTATAAATAGGTCATTAAACTTCGACTTCTATATTCCTCCCGTTTCAACCTCTACAGTACGTAAGTCTCTACAGCACTACGCTCAAGCTTTCACAAATCGTCGATGTTAGTATCTCCTGGCTACGGTTTCAAAACAAACTCAATTATTTATAGTTCTAAACTTAACTCCAGATACTTTGTTATTATCTAGGTTTATATTTGATGAATAGAAATGCTACTATATATATATATACTACTTTTCGATTACGTAATTCATGCCATCGGTATGGTACTAAAACTTTTGTAGAGATGTTGCATTTTCCATCGACAGGATCAGATCCTCCTAACTGAACTGCGCAATAGGCTGTAATCCTCACAATACGATTCAGATTATAAGAGATTAAACTGCAACGCGAAGTTCCTGAAGAACTCGAGTTCTATTGAGTGCTGAAGTACTTTAGAATCTTTACTTCCTTGAAATCTGATCATTCAGAAACGGATATTTAAGTTTCTTTAATCTTTGTGAATCAAAGTAGTTTTTTTTTTTAAATTGAAAAAAATTATGTCTGATAATATCTTATACAAAGCACATAATGTACTTGTAATCGAACTAGTTGTTAGTGACTACGTTTTCGATATTGATCTATTGGCATTGGATTTTTTTTTGCCTTCTTGTTTTCTTTTAATGTAAAAATAGCATGAGAATCATGGTACCCATGACACAAGTTAAATCTTTCCTTGGGTACCAGATTCATTACAAATACTTACTTGTTACCCAAATTGTTTTTTTTTCTTTACTTTATTCATGATAGGTTCGCGCTTGGCTACTATCTCACCTGATGGAAAGCGACGATGCGGTCGACGATGGAGCGCGCTTACCTAGAAGTAACCTATTTACTTTTCACTTAAAGATTTTCGAATTCTTGTTCTTATTTTTGCTTGTTGTATTATTTTTCGTGGAGCTTAAGAACATTACACTCCTTGTTTGGGGTAATTAACGTGTAAAAAATGTCATCCATTTTGGAGACATCGCCCTTCCGGGAACTAAAGGGTCTCAAAAAGTAGCCTTAGTTACTCCTTATAATATCAGCTGTTTGCCAATGTAAGTCCCGTCAAAATTCGCCCATCCATTTCGGAGATTATCCATAACAAACAAACAGACGGACAGACATAAATAAAAAAAACAATTATGTTATAGGTATCGAATATACTTTGATATACATTTAATAAATAAATGTTATTTTGATGTTTCAAAAAGACGCTTTAATTTTCAACCAACTCCAAAAAAATAAGAATGTTCTCAATTTGGTTGTATGTTTTTTTTTATCCTCGAACTCCGAAGGAGTTTTATGAATCAATTTGCTTCGAATTCTTTTTTCCCTTTAAGTGTATGCTTGAAGATTGGTCCCACTTTTTTCAAAATCCAGTTCTGTTAAATAATAAACAAACCTTAACAGAAACACCGACTTCCGAAATGAAAGTTAATTTGATCATTTTAACGTTTTTTGTAGTGAAGTCGGTTAGTTTTTTGTAACAAGTTTTTTTTATAATAATATATAAAATAATATTTACACAACTATCGGCTAGACGGCGTTGTGTACGCCGTCTAGTCCCAAGCTAAGCAGAGCTTGTGTTATGAGTACTAGACAACTGATAAACATACTTAAATATATTCTAAATACATACAGATATTTTATAAATAAACTAGCTTCTGCCAGCGGCTTCGCCCGCGTCAAAATAGGTTTCTCCATACAAACTTTGGATTATCATCAATTCCATCCCTTTAGAGGGCGAATTTTGGAAAATCCTCTCTTAATGCTCGCTTACGTTATAAAAGGAAACTTTGTGCAAAATTTCACGTTCCTAGTCCCGGTAGTTTTGGTTGTGCGTTGATATGTCAGTCAGTCAGTTTCTCCTTTTATATATATAGAAGAGTAAACGCAGACACAGAACAAATGATTTTGCTCAACATACAAACATTTATCCTGGGTGGGAATCGAACCCACGAACTCCGGCATAGCAGTCAGGGCCTTTAACCACATAGACCAACAAGTCAGTCGAATTATTATTTAGGTAAATGCTGTGGGTATATGTGTAGATGACTCCATCTATAGCAATAATGCGTGGTACTTTATCTGTCCAACAGCGACAAGCGCCCGTTTTCCAGGCCTCTTGACGATGCCTAGTGCGTAACACTTGCCAACTCGGCCTTGTTTTGAACTCGAGACAAACAACCGTATTAAAAATACTCATGGTTCAACATAACACCGTCGCCTACCCAACTTGACAGAACAATATTTATAACTATCATTTTCAAGTTCAAGTTGAACTTATTATTGCCAATTGAATTCAAACCTTATTCCTTTGTCATAAGAATGATGAATTCATGATCTTTAACGCCGGAATTTTCGTGTTGGCGGCAGATGCGTTTTGTATAATTAATCTTATAATTGTTATGCTGTTAAGAAAAACATGTGTTTGTTAGAGATACGTCCGGGTCCGTAAAATGTGGAACGGAGATTAAGGCGTGTAGTTCCTTGAACATCTGGGTGAAGTTATTGCACACAAACTAGTACTACCGCCTGCGCCCGCAATGAGCCCCGCTGACCTTTAAAACCATTTTCTTTGCGAAATATTGATTGATTTACATATGTTATGTACATTCTGAAGAACACTCATAACCAGCAATTTTTTGTGTAAAAATATTTCTAAAGATCAAAGCCGTTTGACAGGAGTGGGGAAAATAAGCGAAAAAACATCACGTTGTTAAATTTTACATTTTTTTTTTCAAATCTATTAATCCACCCGTTACTGAGTAGTAGACAGAAAGTCACTATAATATGGCACTAAATGGGAGCAGAGGCCTTAAGAAGGAATGGCCTGGTCACAGTTTTTTCTATGGTTCGTTTTTCGTTGCGCCGCTTTGTGTTCCGTGTTGCCTAGAGTAGTTGAATTTCTGTGAATTGTAATAACAACGGAGTACTGAGCCCTATTCAGTACTGATAGAAAAGCATAGAAATAATTACGGACTGTAAAAAGCTGGGATCAGAAGTTTGACGGAAACAGAACGACGCGGAACGTAATTAATTTCGATTTCGATAGACAGCGCCTGTTCTAGGGGCTTTATTATGACGTATTAAAATGTCAATAGTGCGAGTGAGAAAGGGGGATGGATTTGATATCTACACCCTATGTATTAGTGATGTAGCGGAAGTGTTTTATCGGAAGCGGAAACGGAAACAGATGGCAAAAGTAAATCTGCGAATGCAGAAGCGAAAACGGAAGCGGAAGCAGAAGTGTTAATACTATGAATAAAAAGTACAATTTTATTTTTTAAAAACAACAGAATGTTTACGTCGAAATCACGTTACAAGGCGCGGTGATGGGCAGAATGAACCAAAAAAAATATAATAATAAAGAAACTCGTTGCCACACGTTTGTGTAACGCCCCCGCCCCCCCCCCCCCCCGCATATGTCCAGTCGTCCACGTGCCCCCCACCTCCACGCTCCTCGCTGTATTCTTCCGTTTAAAGTTCTGTTATAAATTTTCCAGAAGCAGAAGCGGAAACGGAAGTGAAAAGCTTGCGGAACTTCTGCAGAGGCGGAAGTGGAAGTAGAGTTCTGTTGCAACACTACTATATAATTATATGTCATTACTTTAAAAGTTCAGTTTAGATCTTCAATATGGAACGCGCGTGGTAGGGCTACTGGCGACTTTTGAAAGGCGATGGATTCCTATGGTCTTTAGATGGTAACAGCGAGAATTCTGACGCAACTATTTTTAATATAATTACCCTCTAGTTATTTTCCGTGTTTAAAATGGAATCGGAGCGGATTAAATTAAAGTCGTAGCACTATTAGTACATTTATAATAACCTGTTCTGTTCATTAAAAATAGGAAACAAGTTTTATATTTTGCTGGAACGTGGTTTGAAATTGGTCATCCAATCACATTTTTTTTTATGTGTGTATTGTAACATTTGAAAAAAAGACTTTGAAGTAAAAAGTAACGTAACGTAAGTAACTTCTTACTAAACACGTCTTTAAAGTATATCCACCAACTAAAGCTTCCACAGGCGTGGACAGAACAATGGGCCTACTAGGGCCATGGGTTGTGCTAAAGAGAACCCCGGGGTTCTAGAACGAAGGCAAATAAGAGACATAGGAGTGGGTTTTAGTCTGTAAAAGTCTGACACACCCTCTCACCCCACCCTAGAGCGAGACAAGTCATTGGATGATTTCCCACCAAAAAAAAAAACAAGTAAAAGCTTAAAGTTAGCCATAATTATTTGAACTATTTTCGAAATAACGCACGTTGGTCGTGAACTCGTGACAAGCAGCTATTAGAGTTGCGCCCGCGCCGATCTACGAGTACCTTTCGCAAGGCGACTGCGATGTCGCAATCACTGCAAACTTAATAAAATTAATCGCACTTTTTGTCGCACTTTTTACGTTAAGTGAAACTAATGTAAATGTTAAGGTTGCCGTTCGTTAGAAACTGGTTCTTTAGCTTTTAAGGAACCTGTCTGACTGTTTTGGCGTTAATTTTAAATCTTGTTTATAGTAAGTTTTTTATTTTCCCTTTTGAATGTAAAGAAAAAAAACCGGCCATGTGTAAGTCGGACTCACGCATGAAAGGTTTCGTGTCATTAGAAAATATATTTAACTATTATTAATGTCGAATAAAAAATGGCACACGGCTATACGTTTTAGGTAGTCTAATAGCCTAGGACCTACCTAACCTCCTGCCCTCCTCCTGGGACCCTGGGACTCCTGGGACCTGCCTAGGTAATCTATAGAATACCGGATTATACAGATTGCTGATAACACACACACACACATATATATATATTATGTTTTTATTTTTCTTGTTTGTAGCATTTGCAAAATAAGTATCATTTAGATTTACTCAAGTTCTCTTATTTCGGAGACTGCATTTGAATGTATTTCCCAATATATTTTTCGATATAATCGAATATTTTATCATCTTTTTTCAAGTTCAAGAAATAATCTTGGTGTTACTAGCTAAGACCTACAGAAAGTTCGCATTTATATCTACGAAACGAATACAGACCTTAAGGTCCGAACCACCGAACCGAACACCGAACCGAACTGTAAGAAAACTTGTATTATTAATTAGGGTTGAATAACAGCAGAAAACTTCACGACTTTGAAAGTTCACTGAAATAGTAAATCAGGGTGTTATTTTAATAATAAAAATTAAATTAAAATTCATTTACATAATTTGGAAACCAGTCCATTTAATTTTAAAATATAATATTAAATAAACAATAAAAATTAGGTATGTGCATTTCAAAAAAAAAAAAAAACAAATTACAATTATGTCATTATTAAAAACAATAAATTACAATTAGTCAATAACAATAAAATAAAATAAACATACTTACATGTTTTATCTTAGCCTAAATTTGGGTTTAGATCCGGAGTGCTCTACGTGCAGCCTGGCTTCAAATGCAATAAGGGTGTATTTTGAAATAGAAACTTATTGCTTCAGTCACCTACTTAGATCGACAAAACTTTGTCATTTAAATACTTTAAAAATCCGGGCAAGTGCGAGTCGCACTCGCGCACTGTAGGTTTCGTACAAATTTACCTATGAAAACAGTTCAATTCCCGAATTGAGTTATGAAGATTTTTTCGAATCGAAAAAAATTTTGTTGTGACGTAAGTAACTACAAATTTACAGTGTTCAGATTTTTTCCTATATTTGCTGTAAGACCTTGCTTCATGCCAAATTTTAGGATTCTGAGTCCCTATGAATTTTGATTTCCTCGAGAATGTCGAAATGTACGTTTTTTTCCACTAAATGGCGGTATCTTTTGTGTTTTCGCAGATTTGAGTATATGATTTTAATTTCAACTCGATACCTCCACGCGTTCTCGAGATAAAGGGTCTTGACAGACAGACAGACAGACGAACAGAAAAGTGATCCTATAAGGGTTCCGTTTTTTCCATTTGAGGTACGGGACCCTAAAAATATTAAAGAATACAACACGGCTGTTTAGCGGTGTAAAATAAATATATTACATCAAAAATTACTTTTTTTTAGGTTCAGTACCCTAAAAAGCACATCAAAAGTCAAAAACTTTAAAACTTTTATTGGTGTTCATAAAAAGATACAAAAACCTGACTAATTCGCATCAGGCAACTGTAATTGATGCTACATAGCGGTTCATTCTCAATATTAACACCTGTCGAATGGAAAAAAATGTGATTAAAAAACGTTCTACGAAATTGTTACGGCGGCCTCGGAGTGCAATTGAGGTTACCATTGTAACCGATAGTTTTAGAACACAGGTTGACCGGAGCGAGTAATTGAAGACAGTTTTGGTAGCAGTGTGTTGAGCGCGGGTTATCGATCGAAACGTTTTCCGAGTTTTTTTGCCGCGTCTGATACCGCTGCCGCTACCGTGGCTGTTGGGGTCAGAATCTCGGCGGCTGGGGCGTGAAGACATTCGTTTCCTCACACGTGCGGCCTCTTTCTTCGCTAGCTAAGGAGGCCTCCGCCTGCCATTCCTCCTCGCTTCGGACCACAGCCCGAACCAGAGCCGGACGCGAGTGGTCGCTGCCGCCAATTGCCTCCACGAGGACACGACGGTGCTCCGCCCAAGCAGGGCACACCTCCACCGTATGAAAGTTTTCCTAGTTTGGCTCTCTAATTGGCTAAGAGGATACAACTCGACTTGTATCACTCATCACAGTGATATTCAATGCGATATTTTTGATTCTACACGGAAAATGATTTTAGGGTCACATAAAATGCTTTTTACTTGAAATGTGGTGCATTTATAAGTCTTGTATTCAGTAACGGACTTGAGACTGCTAGTGAATATAATTTTAATGACAGGTTTAACTTATTACTAGGAACTTTAGTAGTCATGAAAGAAAGAAAAAAGAAAATGTATTACAGACATCGTTTATAGATTGCATAAAAGAAAACTATGTTTAAAATTTCACGCTCCTAGGCTCTGTAGTTTCGGCTGTGCGTTAATATGTCAGTCAGTTTCTCATTTTATGTATATATATATATATATATATATATAAACCTCTCCCAAACATCACTTGAGTCGATCGTAAATCGAACTAAACTAGAAGCTTAACCATCTTGGTCACCGTGTGCGAAAGTTCTCGACGATTAGGCTCTCTCTAAAAGCGGTTACTAACAAAATAATCGCATGTTCTAAGATCTCGTTCATTTCGCAAGTGGGCGCAGGCCTTTGCCCTATAACGATTTGTTTAGTAACGGACCTTTAACTATGAACAATGGACAACCAACTGCTCTTTATATGGGCCTTAAAACCTTGGACGATATGTTTTAATATTGAGCAGTATTCAAATCATTTTTGTGTAGGCGATTAGCGGACTTACCGATGGAGGCAAAGTAACTATGTTTGTTGGCAAGTCTGACAGGTTAATGTAACGTCAGGCGCATACAATAGGTACAACATGGGCGCGTGTACCGTATACTTACCGAACAGATGTACCAACAGATGCATGCATTCAGTGTAGACACAGAAGAAAGAAGGGGAAAAGTCTTCATTAACGTATACTCAAGCCTTTTAGTTTAGAAATTACATGTGTTTCTATAAATTTAGAAGACTTTTCAGTATCAAAACTACGTATAAATAATACCAAATCATACAGCTTTAAAGCTGACCGAATAATAATACCAAGCACATCTTGTATATTTTCCAGAATGTATGATTTTCATTAATATTTCACTCATATCGTACATGAACATCGCACAGTTGGTTTCCCTTTTAAGTTCGTACTTCTACGTACGAGTGAATAGATGGATCCATTCACTCGATATAATTGGTCCTAGATTCATACTTCACGAAGAAACGGGCATTGGAGCTTGCGCTTCGTGGTATTAAACAACGTACCTTTATCAATTACACGCAATATAGCATTTTTTAGTAGTAGAATCTATACCTACTCTCTACTTAGTTTGCATTCAACTGTTTGAGCACGTCAAGTGTACACCTGTTCGCGTTAAATGATAAAACTCTGATAAATTCTCATAAAGTAATATTCTTTCTATTACATTACACTACGCGATAATCACGATCCCTTATCCCTATGTCCTTAGAAGAACACGTGATTGAGTTTAGTTTCGAAAAAAAAAATATGACGTGCAAAAGAAACTTAAATATTATAATAACTAACGATTTATACTAAACCTTATTATGATTGTATATACAAAAACAAAATAGACTCAGGCGTCGAAATCTCCTTTACATCGCGGTCATCCAGAAATGTACCCAAACTGACAGCTTAGGTACATTGAATGGCCATAAAAATTCTTTGGGTAAACAACGAGCCAGCCCCAAATAGTCGTTAATTAGGCCAAGATTTTAAACAAAATCTACATGCCGTTT
The DNA here is from genome assembly GCA_961205895.1 of Mythimna pallens. Lineage (NCBI taxonomy): Eukaryota > Metazoa > Arthropoda > Insecta > Lepidoptera > Noctuidae > Mythimna > Mythimna pallens. The sequence goes on from OY540824.1 coordinate 9,479,436, forward strand.
AGTTTTTCTAATCACAAACACATTTTAGAGTAAACAAAATAATTTATCAAGGTAATAAAGTTATAATAACTCGAGCTCTGATTCGAGTAAGGGTCACAGCGGTGTCCGCTACAGACTCGACAAAGCAGTTGACCTCGCCGCGCGGTCGCAACTCGTTGTCATATCAAATATCTATAAATATCATTATGTTGCTTTGGTACTTAAGGTAATGAAACTTCTGATTGAAATATATTTAAATAAAAGGAGAAACTGACTCGGACTAGGAGCGTGAAATTATACACAAAACTTCCTTTTATGACGTAGTTGAGAACTAAAAAAAAGTTATGGAGTTTTAGTTTTCGCAAAATTGAGCATGAAACTCCTTGCAGTGTTTTTCGCTGTTCCTCATAGTTTAGAATTTGGTCATCCCCCGACTACTTGAAACGTCCTGTTTAGTGGAACTAGGAACTGAGGATAGATAAGTCTTCTTGAGGTTAACATAAACTGAACACACGTAGGTAAGGGATCTTTTCACTGGTCCAGTGTAAACACAAAATTAATTGTACATTAACCGATACACTATTTTGTGTTTACACAGTTATGCAATGCGTACAAAAGCATTCCCTAAACGCAGTGTTTGAGTCTCTAGTAGCTCAATTTATAAAATTGAATGCAGTGTGGTTTCCAACCGGTCCGGTATCATGACGTCAGCGTGTGGGCCGAAATCAGACAGCGTGTTCCAACAATGACACAGTGTCGATCTGTCATTTAAATTTTCTGTCAGCAACCGGCACTGTGTTAATTGGAATAGTGACTCTATCATTGAAGTGGCAGTATAGTATTAATATTGATTGTATTTCGCCTATTATGGTTGATCAGTTTCTGTCGAAAGGAGTGTTTTACAGTAAAAACGTTGGTTCTGTAAGTGGGACATGTTTGAGAGTTTTTAGACATGTCCGTGAGATCCGGAATATGGCGTGGGTTTGTCATTGTTCATATTTTGAAACTTGTTGTTAATGTGTTCCCCTCGAGCGCCGATTGTCATACGTCTGTAAAACTTGAATGACCTTGAAAAACGCTTAATTGTCGTACTGTACACACGGATGTACGGAATTTATTCTGCCGAAAATTTTGGTCTCTATATTACAGTTTTTCCTAGAAAAATCCAGAAAAAGTTTTTTGTTTTAACTTTTTTTTGGTGATTTTACTAAAAAAAAAACGCTCAATTACGTAATAATAATACCGCTATATGCGCGAGGGGTTTAAGACAACGTGTGTAACGGTGGCTTCTGTTAAGTTTTAGGAAACAGTTAACATTTTCTGTTTCTTACTACCATAAGTTGAGTTCATGAATGATTGTTGATAGTTATTGCAAGCGTAATAAACTTTGGATAAGTATAAACTTTGAATATTACTACAATTTGCTACTTTTTTCGGTGAGAAAATCACCCAATGATATCCCCCGCTCATGGGTGAAGCGAAAGGGTGTGTCAGACATTTACTGATTAAAAACCCACTCCTATTCCTTCGTTGCCTTTCACACCAGGGCCGAGTCTTCCTTTCAGAAGCAGACCCTTGGCCCCAGTAGTCTTCGACCATGCTGGGTCTCTACGGTTTGCTTACATCTTCCTAAAGAGCGCGCGACTTAGGCTCGGTCCGGATGGTTACCAAACGATTGGACAGCGTGCTACCCATTGCTCGCCGTCCGCAAGCTTGTGCCTACGGTGGCCGGAAATCGGGATTGGGGTCCCGGCAGCTGAAGTATGAACCGCACGTGCACCGCTCCCTCGCGCGTGCACGTGCGGCCTCTTCCTTTGCTAACATTTACACAACAATACTGCTTCGCAGAAGGAGGCGACCGCCTGCCACTCCTACTTGCTTCGGGCCATAGCCTGTACCAAGGCACGGTCGTTGCCACCGATCTCCCCCACGAAGACACGGCGGTACTCTGCCCAAGCGGGGCACGTATTACTGGATGACCTAGGCCTATCATCACTTTTGTAGTTTTAAAATTTTTATAAAGTGTGTTTGAGTCGGTACATATCCTCTGATAGAGGATAGATTGATTGAGAGTAGATACTTGGTAAGAAAAACATCAAATACAATAAAAAATTTCAAGTAAAAAACAATAAAAAAAATTTTTTGCTATTACGATAAAATAATAATCTCATATTAAAAGTATAAATTGTTTTTATTGGCTTCATCTTACTGAAAGACCAACTTCTTAACAATTCAAAAGTGCCTATAAATTATTTATTTAATTGAAATAAGAAAAAAAATCTTTGAGTATTTTAACGAAATTTTGCAATCCAATCGGGGTGGCGAAATATTCTATCGAGATGGCGAATTCTCGAAAGCACATATATGTCAGAAAACAATGACTTTAATGAAACTCTCGAAATAAATGAGAAGATTAAAAATCGTAGGTGTTCTTCTGATATATTCGCAAGGTTGCTGCCGGCCAGTCGAAATGTCAGATTTCCGCTTTGCATATATCTCTGTTAAGGCTTCCGCGGTTTTGTAGTGCTTCGACGATGTTTGCTGAGGCGCGGACGGATGATTTTTTCGCAATCATAAGGAAGCGGAGCACTTCACAACTTCGCTTCACTTCACGTCGCCTACGAAGCTCGAACAGTATCCTGAGGGTATTGTCCGAGCGGTGGGACCTGATACAGAGGCGGATGCAGCTTCATGTTAGCGGCTCTCCACGTATAATTTTACTTTGTGACATTGTGTGTGTGAAAATTATTGCAAATTTTGTGATTTATGACATTATGTGTTATTTTATTTGTATTTGTATTTTAATTTAATTTAATTTTTATTTGAATTTCATTTTACTTGATTTGGTTTATTTCAATGTTTTATTTGATTTTAATATTGAAATAAATGAATAATATACGCAAATTCTAGCAACTTTTTTGTTGATAGACTCGCGTTTGACCAATTTCTCACCTGATGGTAAGCAATGATAAGGTCGACGATAGAGCACGCTTACCTAGAAGTAACCTATTCACTCTTAACTTAAAGACCCAGGTTTTAGCTATCAAAAATGAAAACACCTAGGTACTCCAGCAGGAAATTGCACTCTTTACCATTATGTATGATAAAAGCTATTGCAAAAAGAAATAGAAGATGCTAGTTATATGCATATGATATGACTGACCTTTTACTGGCCTAGAGGTTAGGTTTAGAGGTTAGTGGCCCTGACTGCTAAGCCGAAGGTCGTGGGTTCGATTCCCACCCAGGATAAATGTTTGTGTGATGAGCACAATCATTTGTTCTGTGTCTGGGTGTAATTTATCTATAGTATGTATGTATTTAGAAAAATTTAATTATGTTTAACAGTTGTCTAGTACTCATAACACAAGCTCTGCTTAGCTTAGCTTGGGACTTAATTATTATATAGTGTAACCGAAAGTCCCCTTGTATCGTAGTTAGTAAAGTAATTTTACAGATGGAATACACAAAACTCAGTGAGCTAATAAAAAATAGCACAAAACATGCTCAGAAAGAAAAAGAGTGAAATTACGACTTCGTAGAAACCTATCACAAAATTCTCAGTGTAACTGAAAATTCTGTACAAGTTCGATAGGAGCGCCCTTGACCTTTGCAGGTGGAATACATTCAATTCACTGAACTGTTAAGAGGATATTGGAAAGACCAACAAAACCTCAACGTCAAGGCTAATGTAATGCATCGAGTTCCGGAGTTGTTGGGAGTAAATCTTGTAAGTTCTAGGAAAGTTCTTGAACTTGAACACGCTGCATTTGGTTCGAAGGATATGTAAGAGGATTAAGGGGGAAATTCGCCGCTGCAACTTTTTCTTATTCCTCTCCTAGAGAGTAGGCTTGCATCCCAGCAGTGGGAACATTATAAGGCTGATTATGCTTATGAAATGCTAATTTTTTCTTGAAAAAAAAAATACTTTCAACCGAACATAGAACCTCCTTCTTTTTGAAGTCGGTTAAAAAGAAGCTACAATCGCCAAGTGTGTTTAAGTTTACGCTTCTGAGGTGCTATATTGAAAAAAATTCTGAGTGACAATTATTTAAATCAGCATAAAAACAGCAAATTTCTACGGTATTTTAGGGTCGGTATCGCAGTGAAAGTTTTTCATAATTCGTAATCAAGACAACTTTTTTTTTACTGTTATATTTGTATACCAACAGAGAAACATATTCACTCTTTAAATAAAGATTAAATATATATATATCACCCTATCCATTAAATACATTGCAATTTTTGGTAGGCTCATAATAAGCTGTAAACAAGTATCATATATGGCGTATTACAATAAAAAAAACAATATTATGGAATTCTTTCTTAATTTCTAATTTTTTATTCTTGACATAATAGGAGTTTACAATAAGAAGTCACCCCGATTGCACCCAAGTTCATTCGTAACCCACTCCAATTCGTTTCAAAAAGTAATTCGCAAAAATACTCAACCCTTTTTCCTAGTTTCGCCTTGCCCGCTTCGAAAAGGCGGGTAGCGTGTAACAGTGACATTTGAAAAATTTTAACTCCTTTGGGATCCTTTGTCCATCGATGAACAAAGTCCTGAACAAATGAGTGACAATGGGAATGTACTGATACGCGAAGCCAAAAATCAAAGGATGGCAACAATACAAAAAGAAAAAAAAACATAAAGCTCTCGGCTAATTGCTTCACAGAGGAGGTATGCAATCCTTTGACTACGAACTAATCAATGACGAACGAAACATGGCTGACCAATACACGGTCGATATTCCTGTACACGAGTACAAACAATGAAGGACAGTATGTAAGAAAAGTGTAACGCGTCATATGACCGTGAACGCATTCAAACGCTGAACCGGACAAAATTCCTGCAAACAAAATTACGCCGGGCATGTAACATTGGCAATGGAAAATGGGCTTTTCATCTATGCGAGCTTTTCGTAGCGAACTTTGACAGCTTCATTAGCTTTGGTTTTGTGAATTGCACAACTCTGCGGGGAATACTAATATACAGTTAGTGCACCGGAATATAGAACTGTGTTTTTGAATTTAAGTTTGTAAATAGAAGTTGCAGTAGATCCTCATACATGTAGGTACGTGAGGTACATGAATAGGGTGACCAAATCTAGTGTCCATTTATTGTCACAATTTTGATTTGAGGCCAATTTTTGAAGTTGTTTGATATCACTCTTAAAGTTAGAGTTGCATTTTTGTTTTGGATAGTTTTTAATACCAAAATTACTATATTAACTTAAGTATTTTTGTTATGAAGTTCTATACTAATTTTAAAACAACCTATTAATACGATTTGACCGATCCTGAATTTTTCGGTGAATTTATTTAAAGGGACGTGTCGAGCTCATTCCTAAAGCTCATTCACTAAGAGCAGAATATTTATTACTTTAAACTTTATAAATATTTCAACTGAAAGACATCCACTGATGAACATAAGCCTAACCCAAATTTCGCCACAACGGCCGATCCTGTGCGTCTCGCATTCATCGGGTTCCTGCGACCCTCATCGGGTCATCGGCAACATGAGCAATGTGCACAGCTCACTGCCACTTAAGTTTGGCGATTATTCGGGCTATGTAACCTCCTTCGGATATATTTTCATTCCTTGTGCGATCACCTTAGAAAATTCCTGGCAGTAGCAGTCTTATCGATTGCCGTTTGGGTTACTTTAAGCCTTCTGATGAGGTCCGTTGTGAGCTACAACTTTTCATAGCCATATGTCATCATTAGCAACACTCACGTTACTTTGATATACCTAGTAAAATATGCAAGAATTGGATGAGAAACTCGACAAAAGGTAACGCCATTTTAGGTAGTAAAAGGAAAAAGATTTAGTTGACTTTGGCATCCATTCAAAATTGTAAAACTTGACTTTAATGTCGGTATGAAATCTGGTTGACTTGATTTTGTTAGATAAAATAATTCTATATTTGTATTGTATACACCCAAGTTCCTGTCGAGTGTCCTGTACCTATTATATTAGTAAAGACTACCTGTTTCATAAATTAGGTGTGATGACCGGTTAATGAACCCTTGCGCAGTCAAAACGTGTACACTTTTTCCTTTCAACATTTCTGTTTTGGACTAAAATGCATTCAAGAATGAAGTAATTTCAATTGTATGACAACAGATTGCCAAGTCAATACTGCAATATTAATTGGTTATAATAAATGCTCATTCGGTTAGAAGTGAAATACTAACATTAGTATGTACTATTACCACAGGCTCTTCTTAGTTTGGGACTAAATGGCGTTGTGTGAAAGATGTGGAATATTATTATTATTAGTTATTGAGGTCTACTTAATAATTAGGTTTAGGTTAGCAAATGCTTTATACCATACCATCTGCCGTTTACGACTCCGATTCCGTAAATTAATTAAGTAGTCTTCATCTTTTAGTATGACGAAACTTCCGTCAGCCGAGCGAAAAAATAAATTCAAAATCGGTCCACGATTGAACGATAAATCAGTGAACATATATTAAAAAAAAACACATTCAGCCGAATATAGAACCTCCTCTTTTTTGAAGTCGGTTAAAAACCAATTACCAGTCGATTCTGCCGAAATGACCATAATTGACATGTTCATAATTTTTAGTACAACTGGATTACGGACTTTTCACCCATGTCCGGGTTTTTCTAACTAGTTCTGAACTCAAAAGGAGCCCTAATAAACGCATCACGCAATCATCTATTCTATTGTAAAACATTGCTCATAGCATCGGGACCCAATTTCGCGTGTCATAAACTGATAGAGTGGTTCTAATCTGTAAGTTGGTTAGAACCGGTAGCCGGCAACATTATGTAGGTGTACCGGCTGTAAAGTCGGAACTTTCTCTCACTCAGCTGATTGGAGGCCGTAAGATGTTAGAGGTTAAACAAATATCGACCTTAAACTTGTTGAAATATTGTTTAAAATAAGTGAACATCGATTAGCCCGAGTGGACAGAGGTGGCGCTGAGACGAAAGCGGTAGAGTTTGTGGAAATCTGGTACTTGGCAGACTGGACTGTACATCTTTTTTTACTGAATTAGGTAGGTAGGGGATGTCTTGGCCCTTATGCTCACTACTTCACACTTTCTCCTCAGACAAAGTCTCACATAGCTCCGAAATATTGTTATAAGATATTATGATGCAAAACTAGGTCACTTACGCTGAATATATTTTGTCGAAAAAGCTATCTCTTCGTAAATAAATCTATAAATCCCTAGATCACGCCATAACTTTAAAACGGCTTTACAAAATCAATTTACAAAATTTATAATTTTTTTTTTTTTTTTTTTAATAAAACGGAAAGAAAAATTTAAAAAAAAAAGTAAAATGTAATTAAATAATTAGTAAATTATTATTATTACTATTTTTTTTAAAGTCTGAATGTCTCGTCACCACACTAGGTTGACTGGTAGAGAATTCCTAAGGCATTAAGTCCGCCTTAATACTTTGTGTTGCGTGAAGACTAAATAAATAATAATAATGATGCCTGCCTGCACGTGTTTGAGAGTTCGATAAAACAGGGCAATCTCTGTAGGGTCAGCTAATATTTTTATAAATTACGAGACACTATTTCTTAGCCCGACTGGGCTAAGAAATAGTGTGTGAATGTGGGAATCGGGAGCGCCGGCTTTTAGAAAACCTTCATGGGTGGCTCATGCTCATTTGACGGACTCGAAAAAGTGGCGAAGTGTGAGAAAGGTAGTGCACACTGATTGACCGACAAATAAATAAATGTCCTAATTACATACTACGTACTTAATTACTAATTGTGTTTGATAAAAATATAAAATGAAAACATTATATAAAAATGACACTAGTTTTTATTGTCAAGAAATATAATAATTTATACGTAACCTAAAAGGCGATTACTGAACTGTTTCCTGATGTCTATTTTCAGGGGTGCTCGGCACCCACTGTTTATTTCTCAGGGTGCTCGAGCCCCCGAGCACCCACGCAGTCGGCGCCCCTGATTCGGATCATAAATTAAGTCCGTACACGTGTAGATCCACCGCCACCATTAGGAGATATACTACATGTGTACACATTACAAACTATTACCTGCAACAGAATACAAACTTACATACAAATAAGCTATTGTGCAGAAGCTTAAACCCACATAACATAAAATCATTACAGTACGTGCACTAAATATCGTCTCACATTTACGTACCTAATAACATCGCTCGTTCCGATTATTGCAAGAGTGTGGAACTGATGTATACCGCATTATGCTAATTCTTAATTGTTTGGCTTACAAAACTTTTACTAGGTACCTACCTAGTAAAAGTTTTTGTGTTTAATTTTTTTTTATGTACATAATTTAATGTACTTTTTTTTGTTAATTTATGTGCTCAGTTTTGTGTTTGTAATTTTATTGTGCTTTTGTGTAGATACTATCTATCTGTTAATTTTCTGTGTTGCATCAAATAAATGTTTTATCTATATATCTATCTACGCGTATTTCAATGAAGCTGAATCAGATGCAGTCAAAGGAGACATAGGTATGCTGGGTAGACTTTACCTAGATATTGACGGAGTAAGGAAGATTTTATTCCGTAAAGATGAACACAATCAGCACATATAAGGGTCGTGGGGCTCTTTGGACCTGGACCGCGTTCCCAATTTTCACCTATAATATTTTTTGGAACCACAAATAAAATAAATATAGGTTTTTTGGTAACTGTACTTTAATACCTTTTTCCTTGTAGTCCCAAAATACTACAAAAAAAAAATATAGTTGGGACCACGGTCCCGGTCAAAAAAGTCCCAAGACCCATAGGTTTATTCCAGAAATCCCCACCGACAAATCCCCACCAGTGGGGTTTGTTGCTTATATTTCCAATAATCCCCACTTGGGTGATGCTGTTTAATTCGTTGGGACAGTATATCGATTTCTTTGAATTTATTTCTGACGGACTCGTGAGGACCCATTTTATAAATAGCCCGGATTTTAGAAAATTGAGTCTACATCAGCTGCAGATCCCCACAGTATAATGCCATAAGACATAATACTGTGGAAATAAGCATAGTAAACTAACCTAGCTGTGGCTACATCTGTCAATTGCCATGACCATGCCAGACCATGTCTAAGAAATGGTCATAGTCACATACCACTTAGGATGCCTACTTTATATTCCGGGAGATATTCCCTTGTTATAATTTCCTACTAACACACGGGCGAAGGCCAGAGACTTCATCCACTAGTTGCTGCAGGATTAATTGTTATGATTGCATGCTTATTGAATGAATTATATATCATATTATTGTTTGTTTATTGAATAAATAAATATTTTATTAGTAAATGAAAAATATTTAAGTGCTTTATTTATTCCACGGTTCTCGGACGTATGAATATTTACTATTGAATGCATAATATATGACATCAAGAGGTCATCCTTTTAAGATTTTCTGATGTCATCGTGTCATCATCTATATTGACCTTTTTTCTTCATTTATATTATCACCTATCTGTCAGCTAAGCTAAACACTATTGTGTTAAGAGTGAATTAATCAAAATATTACTCGCCATTTTATGCCTTAATTGCGTTGACAAAAACCTCAAGATTTTGGACGCAGCTTCAAATTATACCAACTGTTAACCTATGGACATCTCATGAGTATAACACGTACCTACAGGGTTACTTTTCCGTAGGGGCCCAGCAGAGCCGATGCCCGTTAGGGTCATGGGGAATTTTTGAAAACTAAACCTGTGGTCCTCGAAAGCAAAGGACAACTGAAGAATACAGGTGTGGGTTTAGTCAGTAAAAGTCTGACACACCCTTTTTCACCACCCTGAGCGAGAGAAATCATTGGATGAGTTACCAACCGACAATTATCCTGGTATGGGCTATTATCATAGCCACCCAAGGACAACCCCTAGTTGGTGGGAAAGTATAATAAATTGAATGTTACTGGTAACTAACTATTAAAATAAAACTAACTACAATAAATAAAATATATTTTATAATGAAATTCTAATAAAGTTATATAAAAGTAATATACAAAAACTATTGTATTGGTAGTCGTACTCGTAACATTACTAAATATTATTTCTTAGTACATTTTATTGACATTTGAAGTGATTGTAATCGACGAATTCGATAATAATTACATCATGAAACTTGTAATAAATTGAACTGTTGAAATCGGGCAAGTGTATTGAAAGAGATCGGCGTGAAAGAGATCAATCACGAGTTCATTGCGTATTTTAAATTAAAACTGTACCTACTAATGTTGTAGAGATAACATTTTTAAGTTTCTATGTGGGGTAATTTCTGAACCAACCGAAACGATTCTTTTTTTTTTCGTTGGGAACATCATCGAATGACATCCCTCGCTCTTGGTCGAGAGATAGTGTCAGACTTTTACTGACTAAAAACCCACTCCTGTTCCTTCGTATCCTTTCATACCAGGGCCGAGTCTTCCTTTCAGAATCATCATTTACGGTGCTCTGCCCAAGCGGTCCACACAATGGCGTCACCCGGGCGTTTCTTCCGCACGAATCCGGTGCAGGAACCTTCCGAACTTACCAGTTCCGGTTAGAACCTGCGTTATGCGGAAGGTGAGGACGCCGTGTTGTCTTTCCAGGCACTCCTCAAAGAGCGAACTTACCCCCATAATTTTGGCGTGCCCAGATTGTTCAGAGTCTGTGTCTTGTGTATATAAATTTACATGTTTGTGAATGCACCTACGATAGGAGTATTTCCTAGTTTATGGCAATGTTTATTAAAAAAAAAAAACAGTAAATCATAATAATGATAATGATAATAATTTATTCAACATTTTCAGTTTGTTATATTTCTCTTAATCTAAAATTTTTTCACATACAATTGATAGCAAACTTCTTAAGAGATAACGTACTAGTATGAACTGTGACACAGTCGACCTACCTTTGTGGCTAAAATGAGTCATGTGACTCGAATAATAATAATTACTAGGCTACTAAGTTAGGATAAATTCAATAATAATAATAAAGTATGGAAGAAAGAAAAGCCGTTCTTACACAATAATTGCGCGGGCGCCAGCTACTATAATCCCCGAGCCCGATTTCTATTAAATAGGCCTCAGGAACAAAGTCGCGAAGCTAGTACATGTCAAACAATTTCGCTTACCCCTTTCACAGTTCACTTGCATTTCTGAATGTGTCACTGCTACTTGACCTCCGGTCAAATAAATGGCTAGAGAAAGCCGGTCAAAACAGCTTCGTATAATTTACATATAAAAATACCGTAAATATTGCAATAGCGTTCGCGTTGAAGGTCGAACTGTTCGTGAGGTTTAGCGTTTGTCGGCGAGATTAAAGTTTGGATGGTTGAAATAAAAATGGAATAAAAAGTACGATTATTATTTTTGTAATATCTATTCTGCAATAATTGATCGTGATGGTTAAGGCTTTGCGGGTTCGAAACCGGCAAGTACCAAAGTAAATTTTTCAATTCCTATGTATTTTTCTAACTTTATTTAGGATATTACTGACACCCCTTGCCTCGGAAAGTACATGATCCCGGTTGTCACTCACAGAGCTTTGACAGTCGTTACAGGTAGTCAGACGCTATACAGCCCAAGGAGTATAGTGTTGCCTATTTACTGGGTTTTGAAGGTCTGATGGGCAGAAGCTCCATGTAAAATCCACTATAAATTCAGCCGCATCCGGTTAGACTAGAAGCCGACTCCATAGAGCGTCTCGTAGTTTAGGGCAAAGTTCAGGGCACCAAGCCACGTAGTAGATCACTAGTGAGATGGACAGACCAGATCAAGGCCGCAACTAAGTGCTCGGTTTGCGAATGTACCCGGATAGCTGCAGTCCGCGATGAATGGCGCCGTATTACCAGGATGATCACTCATCGTGACGACATCACGACTACTCTGGCAAGAGTGTACCGACTGAGCAGAAGAAGAGAAGGAAGACACTACGCCCAATATTTGCAAACGGCTTTAAAGAAATTTTGTGTATATATTCAATAGGTATGAGAATAAGACGTATGCTATTTTTTACACTCCTACTCTCCCCGATTTTTTATTAGGTTGCCGGCTTAGCTAGCAATATATAGTAGAACAAAATATCTAAGTTTTTTAATATTTTAATATCTTTTCATTTTCGTCTTTTCTCTTAGTTCTCGGTAATCTAAAGTTCTCGCTAAATAGTTACTTGTAAATAGAGCTAAACAAGTACGGGGAAGTGGCTTCACTAGCTGTATTTTGCAGTTAAAGTTCCACGCTGACATCTAGATTCGAGGGATTTCTACTTATAAACTGGAAGTCTATCAGCCTCAATGGCAGCTGTTCTGAGAGTCAGTGAAGTATAATAATGGTTTTAATGAGTATACTTGTGAAAATACATTTTTTATTGAACTGCAAATTGCAAAAAATGTGTGAACATTTGAATTTCGCAGGTTTCCCTAAAGTATTTACCTTAAGGCGTATAGTCCCTTGAACATCTGGCCGGAGTTATTTAACTCCGAGTATGTACCTACATAGTACAGCGTGCATAATTATGTACACTGTACATACTCGTTCTGCCGATCAAAAGCCGTTTGAAAGTAGTAGGGAAAACGACCGAAAAATTATCATGTTAATTTTTTTTTTTTGCAAATGTATTAGTTATACAAAAAAATCAAAAGTTGATAATGTCTAAATCTACATGAATTTACCTATAGTAGAAATATATTTTTTTCGGACCTATTGACGTAGCCGTTACCGAGGTAGAGGAGTAAGCTTCAAATAGTCACTGTTTTATGGCACTGATCGGGGAGGAGAGTCCTTGAAACACCTAAAAAGGCACTTACAGTTTTCAAAATTTCTATAAATACACCGCACTGATTTACACAAAAGAATTATTGAACTGTTACTTGTTGTTGTTTTTACTTATTTTTTATTTTATTTGTTCTGTTTGAAATATCTGTTATTTATTTATTGTGCAAACCTACCACATTATTTTCTTTTTAGCCCAAAGGTTGACTGGTAGAGAATGCCTTGTTGCATTAAGTCCGCCTATGTACCACTACTGTACATGAAGTTTAAATAAATAAATAAACAGTTTTTGAGAGATATGAACATTTTTTTCTCGTAATTAGGGATAGGCGCACATCTATTTAGGTTCTTCATAATTATTTTGTGTAATTCAGTGCGGTGATTTTTTGAAATTTTGAAAACTCTAAGAAGTGTTTCTTAAGGACACTCCCCTTAAGCTCAAGCTCTTAAGTTCTAAGTAAAATACCAGTAAACAGCTTCATCTGTTTAGACTAGAAACCAATCACTTTCAACCTACACTAACATCCATGATTTAACTCCTTAATGTCTCAATAATCACGAACATGTAGATCAAAGTCACGCACGTCATCAATGAGATGAGCTCTCCGTTCAATAAGGAACAGGTGTAGGTATTATAAGTCTTGTATTATATCGAGTATACAACTGTCAATATGCCAGTTCTAGGATACTAACATTAATTACTAACACAAATGGCCTTAATGCAATACGCTAGCCGCGGGGCAATGTGTGTTATGACTTGTATATCATGCCTTAGGGCGGATTTGTATGAAAGAAATCAAAGACACTAAAGGGCCTAATACACTACGCGATATTATAGAGATATCTTATTTATAGACAGATATCTTATTTTTTGTTCCGAGTAAGACAGGTCTAACCCATAATACACTACGCGGCATCGACTAAGACTTTTTATTTATATCTATATTTTTTTTATATATTACACAACTATCACACAACGCCGTCTTGTCTCAAGCTAAGCAGAGCTTGTGTTATGAGTACTAGACAACTGATAAACATACTTATATATTTCTAAATACATACATACTCGTATTATAGATAAATTACACCCAGACACAGAACAAATGATCGTGATTATCACACAAACATTTGTCCTGGATGGTAATCGAACCCACGACTTCCGGCATAGCAGTCAGGACCACTAACCACTAGAACAACAGGCCAGTCGAATTGTGACGCTCCTGTCTACGAAAGTCCTAAAATATACTTGTTCCGCACAAGTGTCGTAACTATCCTTCTATACGCCCGGTGCGAGCTTCTATACTGCGTCCCTACAAAAAGTACAATACATAAAAGGTCTAGATATAAAAAAATAAAAATTTGCGCCCCTCCAGGAACTGCATCCTGTGTTTGGGCACCGCTGGCACTACCCTAATTACGGCACTGTCCCGCACTAATTGCTAGGACCAGGTTACACGATGCGATCGATACTGTTCGTGCTACAATAGTAAACTTGACATTCAATTGTAGTTCTTTGTTGAGTTGTTTTTAAAACAGTGATCATAATTTTATTATTTAAAGCTTTTCCAAACGTCTCTCACTTTATGTAAGCACTTAGAAAAAGTCTAGATTTTTCTCTGCGCAGTTTTTGTTCTGTTTGTGAACACTATTCAAGAGGGGAATTAAAATGGTGCTTCGAAGAAAATATTCTTTTAATGAAAGAGAAGAAAATTATGAACGATTTTATCACTGTCTTATTGTAGATCAAGAGACTGCTGAGTGTTTTGTGCTGCTGCACTACATATTTAAGTTCTTTTATAAATCTGATAAGAGTAAACTATTCATAGATTTACTTATAACCATAAACCCACGCAGAATGTTTACAGGAAGCAATCATAACAAGGTTTTTAGGGTTCCGTACCTCAAAAGGAAAAAACGGAACCCTTATAAAATCACTTTTTTGTCCGTTCGTCTGTCTGTCTGTCTTTCAAGACCCTATATCTCGGGAATGCGTAAAGGTATCGAGTTGAAATTAAAACCAAATTTCTCAAGTCTGCGGTCCCTTGAAGCTGTGAAAACTTCAAACTTCTGAGTTTACAAAAAAAACTTATACTGTTGTTTATGTTGCAAAAAACGTGTATTTCGACACTTTTAAGGGAATCAAAAATCATAGGGTACTTCCCATTAGCCTAGGATCCTGAAATTTGGCACGAAGCAAGGTCTTATAGCACAAGTACAGAAAAAAAATCTGAAAACTGTAAATTTCTAGTAAAATCACAAAAAAAAAAACTTTTTTGCGATTCAAAAAAATCTTCGAAACTCGTTTCGGGAATTGAGCTGTTTTCATAAGTAAGTTGTTGTATAGTTTGTAGGTTGCGAGTCCGACTCGCACTTGCCCGGTCCCGGTCCTACAAACTATTTTTCGGTTTTTTTATTATTGCGACCCTGTTCGCCCTTAACCACTTCCTCACCGAGCACACCAGCCTAGAAGTAACGCGTCCACATTTGACTTTAAGAGCTACAGGTTGTAGTTATCAGGAAACACAGACTCCGGCACGATATTCCACACTTTGGCTGTACGTACAATGGACTATTTTCCCAATATCTTTTGTGAGTAGGTTTTCAACCACGTTCCGGTGGCGCATCTGGTGGTTTGATGATTGTACGGGCATGGTGGAATTAAATTATTCAATTCTCAGGTACACTCCCCGAAATGCAATCGGTAAAACGAAAATATCTATATCTTCGTTTTACCAATTTAAAATTTTCGGCCTAATAAACGGCATTGAGTAACAGAGTGTGAAAAAGATTTCATAGGAATAAATTGTTCTATTACAAAACAGTTCTACAATTGTCATGCTTGTCTGTAAAAACCATTAAGGCTCTAGGCTTACAGAAGAAGTTTGGTTTTATCAAACAATCGCATTTAACTTAAGCTGTACCAAAACCCCCACATACCAGTTCCTTTCAAAGCGGAAGGAAAAAGCAAAGAAACAATCCTACGATCACGATTCAATAATCACGTGTGTTCCTGGTCTAAACGAGTCTTTAGATCGAAAGCTCAAGTTATTCGGTCAGATCGGTCACGAGTGTGCACCGTGATTTTGTCCTGGCCCTAAGACCGGTATACCGCGCTATATCGCTCAACGAACGCGCCAGTATGCGCGAACACGTACATAAACACACAATGTAAATATGTACACACACATAGCCGCTGAGGATAAGTGAAAGCAATCTGAGTATCTGAGTCGCACGCGATTCCAAGCAGTCGATAGAACTTTTTGTTCAACTATTGTGTTTAGTACGAAAACGAAATCAACTAGATTATGTATTGTTGTTTTTACTTTTATTAGAACGTGGCCTATTCGATTTCAAAACATAAATCTTATTTTCCTTCTTTATGTCTAGAGTAAACTATGGAATTTTCCATTAGTAAGTTTTTCGAAGTACCTACCAGGTTGTCATAATTTAAAAGGAATGGACGAGAGCTTCGCAGCGAGCTGGAGGTAAGTTCATCATGGCGTCTGTCTGCATGTACAGGACAATGTATCCATTAGTCGCATTAAATGCGAAAACAATGTTATTCTTCAAAAAGATCGTATTATCAGAGCACAACTCTATCGGTCTATAACTATTTTTTGTAAGTATCGCAAAGTAAACTGCAATGTAATTTTGCCTTTTTCTATCATATTGTGGTGTTGCTAGCGTAATGCCATGTTTTTTTGTAAGTAATCAGAATATTTTTTTTTTTGCTTTATGTAAAATCGGATCAAAACAAAGAAGATATAGATAAGTATATAGGTGCTGACTTTGGCATATACTGAAGTAAGGCTACCTACGTTGACTATCAATGCATGAATAAGTCATGTCGAATGATCATGAACCTTGATAAAATCCATCAAATCAAGATTTAAGGTTCCCACCTTAAATCTTGATTTCCCAACCATCGAATGACTTCACGGGCTTGTCAGACTTTTACCGGCTAAAATCACATCTATGATTCTTCTTCGCCCTTTCCGGTCCAGGACCAAGGGTTTCCCTTTTAGAACGACCGCTGGATATCAAAATTTTACATGAAGTGATAACAACCACTAGCTAACTAACCCTCCTCTACATTCCATCGGGAATTTAAAACAAAAATCCTGTGGTCCTAGAACGCAAAGAAACAAAAGGTTTATTACCTTTTAGACAGAAAAGTCTCACATGCCCTCTCGCTCCACCCTTGTGCGGGAGAAGTCATTGGATGATTTCCGACCCCAAAAAAATATTCACAATCCAGCAATGAGGTGGTAACTCAATTCAGAGTAAGCCTGGTGTCAGATTCCCTAACTTCTGACTAAACGGAGTCGTTGTTTCCTGATAGCTATAACCTAGGGGTCTTTAAGTCAAGAGTGAATACGATACTTCTAGGCAAGCGTGCTCCATCGTCAGCCACATCATTACCTACCATCAGGTGAGATAGTGATCAAACGCGAGCAGCAATTTTTTTTTGAAATTTTCTTACATCATAAAAAAACGACTGTCAAAGTTCTGCAAATGACAGCCAGGACCAATAGCTTAACATGCTTTTCGAGACACAGAGAATTCGATGGTCACATTGGTCACCCATCCACAAACCGACCTCGATAACTGTAGCTTAACCTTAAATATCTACTCGAACAACTGTTAACTTAGCCACGAGCTCCTCTACACTATAGAATAATGGCTTAATATTTATTCTAAGCCACGATCAACAAGGTTGTTCAAGAGTAAAAGTGACTAACAGTGACCGGTTGCTATTGAAAAACTCACGAGTACAGTTGTAACCCATTTTTATGTTTACCTTTATAATTTAAGATGTGTTTAAGAGGTAGCTACTTAGTGTGTGCGCTGGCGCACATTCCGTGACTTGACATCTATTTAAATGGCCTCAGAGAGTGACAAACGTTCGTTAATGTTCGACCTTAATTATTTGCAGTATGTATATTAACTTTTAGCATTTAGTTTGCGTAATCAGCCTTTTAATGTTCCCACTGCTGGGACTCAGACCTCTTCACCAGGAGAGGGGACATGCCGTAATCCACCTCGCGGGCCCAGTGCGGGTTGGTGAATTTCACGTCTACGAATTTTTTGTTCTAGGACAGGCCGGTTTCCTCAAGATGTTTCCCTTCACCATAAATAAATTACACAAAATAATGCGCCTTGCTGGATGTGAACCCGTGATCTACGACTCGTAAGTCGGGGCCATGGAGGCTCGTAATTAGCTATTTAATAATGTTACAATGTTTATACCATTTTTTCTTCTATTTGTCTGTAAGCCTTCTTTAAAAAAAAAAAAAAAATGATCACTCGGCCACCACTGCTCTGTTCTATTTAGTTTGGAAACTTGCAAAATATCTTTAGGTAGGTATATATCACACTTTATGAAAGCCAAAAACGTAATGCAGAATAATAAACAAAGAAATAAGTCCTTACCATAACGTGTTAAAATAACAAGCATGCAAGCAAGACAGAGGGATGGAGGTATACACTTTATACTGCTCCATCCCTTTAACAGTTCAGTTGAGGTCGTCAAATGAATCGCGTTATGACGTCGTGATCGGGCTCTGAAGTAATTTGAAATTCTTTTCAATCAAAAACTTATATTACAAAAAAAAAAAATACAACCGACTTCAATGTAAAAAAAAAAACTGAATTTTCAATGTAAAAAACAAAAATACTGAGTTGTATTTTCTTTTTGTAAAAAGTTTTTTATTTTACGCTTTTTAGTTATGGTACCACTACTAAAAGGTACTCCTCAGCCATACTTAAATACCTTATAGCCAGAGTGCATCTCATGACAATTCTAATAATACCAAACACGGTTAGATTAAATAAATTTATTACAGATTTCCGGTGCCTAACTTCAGGCTTCATCATCAGATCAGTTCGATATATTCCCCCTCTTCTTTCAGTCAGTCATCGACTACACGTATAAATAAAGCAATTTTACTTGTTACGACAGTTCTGCAGTGATCCTATGATGAGTTCTGTTCCATATCTTCGAAGTTCATGATCATATCATAACAATATTTCTATGGGACCAACTTGGAAGCATAACCGTATCAAAATCGGTCTACAATTAACCGAGAAAACGGTGAACATACATAAAAAATAAATAAACATACCTTCACCCGAACATAGAACCTCCTCCTTTTTGAAGTCGGTTAAAAAATAGTTGCTAATACTCGAATAATAATCAAAAATAGAAATAACTAGATTTTCAATAACTCTCCCTGTTTTAAATGCACGTTTTCTAAATTCAAGAAATCTAAGATTGCTCATGTATACAGGAAACCGAGAGAAAACTATACCACAGGAAGTTATTACTCGAACTAAAGTAAAACATGTTGTCTGATGTCGAAGCTTCTTATCTAGGTTGCTTGTAAATTTATAAATACTGTGAAGGAGTTCAATATTAGCTTAGCTGGTACGAGTACAAGATATGACTGAAGAGAATACACGAAGTATTTCTAACTCTTTCTTCTCAAGAATAGATTTGTCTTCAACTTACTGGTTTCGTCAAGTCGTTGCCCGGTCACATCTTCAGATACGAACTATTGTTTCCTAGAGCTAACTTTAACCGTAGACTAAGAAATATGTGTAGACAAAAACGCGTTAAACTGTTTTTTTAAGCAATCACTTTACCATTACCACTTAAAGTTAGAATTTCATGCAATTATGAGCTTTATTATTAAGGGAGGTAGTAAGAGTTTTGGCAAAGTTTTGAATGAAATTTAAACTTTAATTTAAAGTACAAAAATCTTGATTAACTTGTTAGCGACGCCGCCGAACCAACTTACTAATGGTTTACTGGCTCTTAGTCTAAGAATAATAATCCCGGACATATTAACACATTAAAGGTCGTACATTAATTTGAAAACTGGTTGGAAAAGAAACCCTACTAGTTCTGTAAATAATAATAACAGTTTTATAATCGTTTGATTTTCATTATAAGTGTATTCTACCCATCTTGGTCTATGGTACACAAACTTGGTCTTTGGCTACCATCTAGAAGTCCAAACTCAAGGTTTCATTTCGTGCTATGGAGCGCAGTAATTTTAGTTGAACTTTGAGAGCTAGATGAGACTGACTGGTACTTACTAATACTAATAGCGTTAGCCCCGCTCAAAGCTGTGAGAGCACCTACTGCCAGCTCTAGCTGACCCACATAAAGTTAAGGCACGAAAAGTTAAACTACTCATATTATTGTGACACTTTTTACTTTCCTACTCAAGACAATATTGATAAAACTTCTTGCAGGAAATGTTCAAGTTAAATCAATGTTTTTTAGAAAAGTTTTAGACCACATGGAATAGACCTCAATTACAAATTAGGTTAAAATCGTAATTTAAAGACTGAAATTTCACTTGAATGCACTTAGGTAGTTTTTTTTTAAGAAATTAGTTATCCTAATTAATTATCAACACCATTTCAGTTGATAGACGTCCACTGTTGGACATAAACCTCCACAAGTCTCGCATCCGGGCCCTCACCAGGTCATCGGTCTTAGATTTATGTAACTCATAATATGATTCAAAAGAGTGTCTATGGAGCTTTTTTGCACGTTCTTCTCTATAGAGGTCTACGCTTTGGAGCGTGCCTTCCCTTTTTTTTTGACCGACCGACTTTTTACAAATCAAAAGTGCCTGTAATTGGTCTATTTTAAATAAATGTTTCTGATTTCTGATCTCTGTAGGCAAATAATAAGGTTTCCTCTACGCGCTACTATATATGGTATCATATAAGTGACTCAATCAAGAATTATCATGAATTTCTCAAAATAGGTAATAAATTGTTTAGCCTAAAATAATTCTCGATTGTTTAAAAAAAAAACATCTTAAATCGATTCAGTAGCTGATTCTGAATATAGGTACCTACTAATTTCAATATTTTCGTTTATCATGTTTCATGTTGTTTAACTATAAAATTAAAAACATGATTGTATAAAACTTTAAAATAATTATTATAATTGTTTATTTGCGTACGTAATATTAATCTGAAAAAGAAATATTTCTGTCACTAATGGAATTTTATACGATTAGTGCCGTCAATAACAATAAACACGGATATAATATATGTAGGTATGTGCGGATCATGTGGAGTAGGTCACAGAAACAGATCCGCGAGAAATCTATTCAAGAATAAAGGAAATTTATCTAAGATCTCATTATCATTATTTTAATCTTGCCTTTTTTATTATTTTCTGCGGCCTACTCAAATGTTCGTCAAGTCGTTGAGTTCTGTCTCTAAACTCAGTTGAATACTGCCAAAAACTTGCACTGACAAGACAGGTCCATTCATATCTGTCTGGTTCTTTTCTCAAACGACCATCTCAGACACTAATCTGCATGGTTCTCATATGATTTGACCATTACATATTTGCTGTATGGACTTTAAAAGTGACTTTGACCCCTGAGTCTGTTATGTATTTCTTCTCAGGGAAAACACCCACCTCATCTAGTTTAAACTGACGATATAAAAGACGTGTAAAAGTATATTTTTTAAACCTATTTTCAAAAGAAATATTATTTATCATTTACCTATCTTCTTAGCCACACACGTCACAAACATGACACTGACATGTTTTCCATAGTACCTACTTACCAAGACACCTTAGAAGATAATGAGGTTCTTAAAGTACCGAACCTAGCTCTAACTTGACTTCTAATTTCCTGCTCTTTATTCCACGGTTGATAGTCATCCTTTGCAAACCTATAACACAATGTAGCAGTTACACTGATGGACAATAAGAACCTTCATATTTATGTTTTAAGACGTTGCATTCCCCTTCACAACGTCAAGTTGAACAATTCAACAAATCTGTTCAAAATACGACTAATATATAAATTAAAATGATTAAATATAATATTAATTATTATTACAATAATCTAATTTATAATTTGTATTTATTATTATATTATTTATTAGTCGTTTTTTTTTCTAATTTATATTAATTAATATTTGATTAACTAACAATACCCGCACCTCAAACGTAAGATTTTGAAAATTGTGTCGCGGTTTAATTTCCTGCCTGCACGTCTCCTTCTTTTCGTGCCGATGTATATTATATCCATCGACTTATATTCTAGCACATATAATATATCGATGATGTACTCCATCTATTTTTTTTTTAGTATTTGGCAACCTGTACTATTGGTGCTATTGGTCTCATATAAATTTTAAAAAGTGCAGGATGGTGTATCATATGCAATGGCTCTACACTGGCACTGTGTTTGAGATGGGTCGAGGAAGCCCCATTTGGCCACATTTTTTTTTTTTACAGCGAGTTACCAGATTCTGCTTATACTATTTCAAGTGAAGAGCACAACGTGGAACAAAAGCGACAATATAAATATTCAACATATTTTTAATATAAACCTTGTGATGTACTAGGGGTTCATAATACGCTAGGGCTATATTATACAGCTATAGTACTTTCTCAGTTTATGTTAGAAACACCTTTTTTGGAGGTGTTAATCATCAGAGTAATTTAGGTGTGAAATTGTCGACTCGCATTGAGCCAGAGCGCTGATTAAGGCGTATAGTCTCTTAAGCACCTGACCGGAATTAAAATCCCACCTGGGTGGCGGTACGAATATATGTGCATTTAATTCCCGCTAGCTGCGCCCGGATAGAGCTCTGCTGAACTTTAAAAAATATTTCTAACTAGTAAAGCTACGCTTAGCACTCGGCCACAGATCAGACCTCGTCGACCTACACGTGTATTCTGTTAAAAGCTGGATCGTACCTTCAACAAAAATGGAATCAAGCCTTTGTGACGGTGGAGTGCACTATGCAGGATAATCAAACAAAAAGTGCTGTTTGATGGATTATGATTGATCTGTGTACGCTTTTTGTGCATTGGCGTCAGCGTGCTTACACGTGTCATTTATTTGAGATTCACGTCAATATGACAAGGTTTCTCTTGGCACAATATTGAGTCTCTTAAAAATTAACAAAGTTTTTATTTAATGCTAAAACTATTTATTATTCCACATTGTAAAAGATTGGAAGAATCGTCAAACTAAAGTAGCAGTGGGCAGGGCAGATTGCTCGCAAAACAAATGTTCAATGGGGCCGAAAGGTTCTGAAGTGGCGACGACGTACCGGAAGGGGCAGCTTTGGAAGGCCTCCCACATGGTGGAACGATGACATGGGTCGCAGGAATCCAATGGATGCAAAACGCACACGACCGGTCGTTACGGCGACATTTGGAAAAGGCCTATGTCCGACAGACGTCTTTCTGGTGAAATGAAGATGATGTTTGTAAGAGACTAGTGTCTGAAGTATTCTATTGAAAAAAAAAACCGTTTTACAGTTTATCAAATATTCCACAACTATCACACAACGCTGTCTAGTCCCACGCTAAGCAGAGCTTGTGTTATGGGTACTAGACAACTGATAAACATACTTATATATTTCTAAACACATACATATTATAGATACCCAGACACAGAACAAATGATCATGCTCATCACACAAACATTTGTCCTGGTTGGAATCGAACCCACGACCTCCGGCATAGCAGTCAGGGCCACTTACCACTAGACCAACAGGCCAGTCATATCAGTGTGGATATATCAGTGTGGAACTACCTCTTTTTTTAGGTGATAAATCATCTAATGACATCTCCCGCCCTTGGGCGGGGCGGGAGGGCGTGTCAGACTTTTACTGACTAAAACCCACTCCTGTTCCTTGCCTTTGTTCATGGATCTACCTGTCGTTACAACAATATCTTTGATAGTCTATTTATAGAACCTCAAAGAGACCATTGCAGTATTATCGTATCACATATGGGTCTGCGTTTGTGTGCAGTATGTCATATGAGAATACTGGTCACTTTGAGGTTCTATATATAACATACCAACGATATTGTTGTAACAAGGGAAGCAAGTGAACGGTTATTGATATATGAGATCGTTGACGAACACGTTTGATGCAATTTCCTAGCATGTATTGAAAGCGTAGGCTCTCATAGCTAAAGAATAGCCTTTAAAATCATGCTATATTTACATATAATTAAATGGCTGCATTTTAGGTGTTTGACAATATCATCATCATTCAGCTGATAGACGTCCACTGCTGGACATGGCCCTCCCCAAATGTCGCCACAATAAACGGTCCTGTGCGTTTCGCATTCATCGGATTCCTGAAAACCTTCACCAGGTCATCGGTCCACCTTGTAGGGGACCTACCAAAACTGCGTCTTCCGGTACGTGGTCGCCACTCCAGAACCTTTCGGCCCCAACGGCCATCAGTTCTGCGAGCAATGTGCCCTGCCCACTGCCACTTAAGTTTGGCGATTCTTTGGCCTATGTCGGCAACCTTGGTTCTCCTGTGGATATCCATCAGGTGGGATCGCAATCAAGCAATGGTTTATACCAATTAAAAAAAAAAAAACTTCATTTCTGCTTCGATCACTCAAGGAAACTCCGAGCATAGCCCTTTCCATTGCCCTTTGGGTGCCCGCGTGACAGTAGAAAATTATCTTACATACTTCCGGGATAAAGGGAACCTATGTGCTATTTTAGGATATGGTCTGCCTGTGTGCCAAATTTTATCAATATCTGTTCAGCCGTTAGAGCGTGGTGAAGTAACAAACATATACACACATACTCACAAATTTTTGCCTATAGAATGTAAGCGATTATAATCGCTAGTAGAAACGATTTTACTACGCGTGAAATCAAAGTTTCCAGTTTTTTGAAAAATGTCCGATATCTATGGCATCGGATATAGTCGATCATCAACGGATATAGTCGGTAATCGGCGGATCCAATCGGATACGATACATTTAACATTTTTGGAAATGTCAAGACCGACCGAATTTTGGATATCTACTATATAAAAATAAGTCGGGTTTTCCTTCCTGACGCTATAACTCCATAACGCACGAACCAATTTCCACGGTTTTGCATTCGTTGGAAAGGTCTCGGGCTCCGTGTGGTTTATAGCAAATAAAAGAGTAGCGTAGAGTAGGGTAGAGTAGGGTAGAGTAGGGTAGAGTAGGGTAGAGTAGGGTAGAGTAGGGTAGAGTAGGGTAGAGTAGGGTAGAGTAGGGTAGAGTAGGGTAGAGTAGGGTAGAGTAGGGTAATTTTTTTTTTACTAAATCCCGCTTTTGGGCAGAACAACGTCTGCCGGGACCGCTAGTTTTATATATTTATAGCGTTGTGCCCTTTTCACTTCAGACCTGAAGGCCAATTCTAGTCGAAAAAAATCTTTGAAAATATCGCAATACCATTTCATTTAGACGGATTGTTACTGCGATGGGAATGCGACAGTTTCTTAAAAACTACGGGACATTCTGTGTAGTCTTATTCTGGTAAAAAATCTCATCGTTCACCGTCATTTCAACTATCGTAATGCATGACAACTCAAACTAGGTCATGAGATTTTTTTTAAAGAGGCACATTTGCCTAGATCGCAAAGGGCTACTGAAGGGCAGGTGGTATTTATTCAGTAAAAGTCTGAAACGCCCTATCGCGGGAGAATAGGTAATTGGATGATTACCCATCTTAAAAAATCTCACTTTTCAGGATGTAATTTATTATGTTTTAATTTAGCAGGACTAATTATTCTGTAAATAATTTCAAGCATTGTCTTGTCACGGAACACTGTTGATTAGCAGTATAAATTGTATGGTTTTGAGCGCGCCATAATTATGGCGCTAAATCCCCTCTTTGAGAAGAGTCTGGAAAGACCTTGCGGCTATACCCACGGGTATCTACCCGCTATTTTATGTGCATATATAATGTATACTTGTTGCAGCCGCTTAAAGTTCTTCTTCGTTTTCATTCAAGAAAGCATCATGCTTATTAAAACTCTATAACGCTGTAGTTTTAACTAGTCAAGTCATTAAAGCCACTGAAGTCTTGAATATGAGGAGAAAATGTTAAGTACCTAAGAATTTGTTACACAAAAATAAAAATTAGGCGAATGATTGCGTAAACAGCTATTTTTTATTACCTAAAACCTAATAAAACTACGTAATATTTTATTTTTTGCTGGTTCTGGACTTAACAAGAATCACTGAGATTTCATTCACATAAAAACACACTGTCGCTTTTTTCGAGAAAGTAATCGTTGTTCAAAATGAAAAATGCTCTATATCCCTACGACCGTTCGCTCCGACTGTCGGGAGCACACTGACCCTTTTACCCCTGGCTATCCCAGACTCGGGGGACGAAACGCGTCGCGACACTGACGGGTAGTTATGAAAATGTAAACAGCGAGTCGTCGGGGCATTGTGAACCCGTGAACCATATATATGACACTTTGGCGCGCTGCCAATTTCGTACTTCATTCACTAGTATTCATTGCACGGTAAGAGTAACCTTGACAGTATTTTTGCTATCGCTGTAAGGGCGATTTTCATAATGAATGAGGGGCGGATACACCATAACAGCTATGGTGGGAATGCCGATATCTCTAATTGAGGCAAAATGCCAATATTAATTGATTTAATAATAACAATTATATTTTTTTTACATAGGTAATGAAAACTGCTAATGACAAGCTTCCAAATATATGTATATGTAGGTATATATCTAGTCTGGATCCGTTTCCCCCATAACTGGCCGTTGACTGGCCTGTTGGTCTAGTGGTTAGTTGCCCTGACTGCTATGCCGGAGGTCGTGGGTTCAAATGACAAATGTTTGTGTGATAAGCACAATCATTTGTTCTGTATGTGGGTGTAATTTTATTTATAGTATGTATGTATTTAGAAATATTTAAGTATGTTTATCAGTTGTTTAGTACTCATAACACAAGCTCTGCTTAGCTTATTGCCTAGAGTTGTGTGAATATTCTATTATATTAACTTCTTGTTTGTAAATACAGATTCGTTGCTATGCAAAGCGCGATGCAAAAATATTCTCTTGCTCTTGACCTTTGATATTAAGCTTTTATAGATAAGATGAAACAGTAACTTTTATATCGACGGTGAAGTGCCAATACCTTCTAACTAACAAAGTTACTTTTTAGCACTTTTAATTCAAATGTGTGTTTCCGCATGTTTTTGTGAAATCTCTGAAGCAAATATTTAGTTGCAACTGCACCAAATTAAATTGTGGAAACACTTTCTAACTAAACCAACATCTCAATTTTTAGTATTACCTCCTAACGTTTTTAAGACAAACAATTTTTGACTTCGACAGTTAGGCGTTCATGTCATTTCGCCGTCGATGTATTAAAAATAGAATCACTTTTGTCCGAAGTGCGTAAAAGTTTTTGAGCTTTAGTTTCGAGACTATAAATCTAAGTCATAAAAGAAACTAGTTATGATTGAATGATTTAAAAATATCTTAGACATTTATTCAAGATCCTTTTGCATTCTAGATTCTCATTTATTTAAAACTGTTCTGCATAAGTCTATATATGCTTAAAAAATCGGTGGACAAAGAATGCCCACTTGGACTAACACTGGTCAACGTTTTTTACTCGGGTGTCATATATTTTGTGTGCTCTTTTTCTGAGGAGTGCATTGTATCGATCGTGAATGAATCAGGGATCCCGAATCACATTTGACCTAGTTTCGGATGGCCGTGACCACAGATTTGTGCAGGCTTGATCCTAACTTCTAGTGAACTGTATGTGACTTTCACTGCATATTCTTTTATATTTAGAGCGAACTACGCAGTACACGGGTATTGCATTGATTCTAGGTATAAGACGTAAACTAATCTTAGTTAGGAACTTGCTACGGCAAATAGTCTACTGTAAACTTGACGGATTTATGGATCGATGAATCGTGGATATAATGTTAATTCCACGAAAATTCACTGCAGTGACAACAGACACAATTATTTGTTATTTTATTTAGATTAAGTTCGTGAGCATCTTTTGTCACTGAAGAAAATGATTTCCAATACCTAAAGAATTTTAAAAAATGAACACGTAAATTAGACAGCATATCTTGAGCTTTACGCTCACAAAAAAATATATATATATATAGATACGATAGTATTTTGTAATTCATAGTTAGCAACTGTGACTCAAAAGCACTAATTATAACTTATTATTATTTATTTTATTTATTTATTTAATTTTCACATTTTATATTATCAACAAATATTTAAAAAATATTCTTTAATTCTTTATTGTTACACTAAAACAACTTATAAAATAAGTAGATAACAACGTTCATGTACATAGGCAAGCTTAACTCAAAGTTGAGTTTTCTTCCAGCAAACCATTCAGTGATAGAGAGAGATTACAATAGAGGGTAGAGTGTACAAATTATTGTGTTAAAGAGGTTATTAACAGCCTCAACGAATAACACTTAATAATTTTCCAGCCAGTAACATATTGTAAAACCAGTATAATGCACTTTATTATTATTATTAATTGCTTATACAACAACATACTCAGCAAATAGCTCACCAGTAGTGAGTTTCTGTAGTAATCTTGATATGAATTGATATTTTTATTAAATACTGTCTTCAACCTTTACTGGATATATGCTCGTTGTAGTACAGATGTATTAAGCTTTATGCAGTTGTCCTATGGGTAACCAATACTTACTTGCCCCATTTTTTCTGATAGGTCTAATACTGAAACGAGTTTTGATGCAGTATTCGGGAGTTAGGTAGTCCTCTAATGAACCTATCATGTCGATAAAGAGGCTGGGGTTTAAGTATGATGGGCTATTTCGTTTTGATGTTTGCTGTTAAATTGCGAGAAATATTATTATTAGATCAGAAACCCACGTGTAAATGACATGTGTAAAATTTATAACTGCTTTATTATATTAACTTAGTACTTAAATTGGCAACCTCGTTCGCAAAACAACTGGAATACACGTCACCTACCGGCCTTGAGCGCTCAAGCATAAATTAAGTTGGGAAAGGGGATTTCGAGGACAACAGGTGGTCAACATACATCGAACGAACGTGTGGACTGTGTCAGTGAACCAATAAGTAGCCTACACAAGTAGGTTTAGGTAAAAGCTTATAATATATAGTTTTAGAACATCAAATGAGTAAAAAAAAAATTAAAAACAGAATGTTTTATCAAAAAATATAGAGACCACGATAAGTAATTTGAAAGAAGAGAAGAAGTCCGAAAACACTACAAAAATAAAATATTTGTATAGGTGGAAGTTAGGAACGCGGTCCCGGTCCAAGGAGCCCCACCGACCCTAAAAGGAGCTAAGTTGAACTAGTCATTTGCCAATCATTTGAAAATGGAAAAAAACCTAATTTATAAAAGTAAAATCTAGAACACCACCAAAACTAGATAAAAACGAATATCGAGACACTAAAGTTAATGGCTTAAAACAGTTAACATTTTATAGCGAATTTGCCGTTAGAGATGACAAGTTTTATTTGAGAGCCAAAATTCGATTTAAATTAAGCTGTAGAACTGACTCAACGACCACTCTTTGCAACTATCGATGTCCTGAATAGTCCTATAGATGCCCATGCCACGAGCTTTAAACGAAATCCATTTTACGACCTAAACTCAACTGTTAAAGGGATATAGCTTTAAACCCGTATAGGGTGTATAGCTCCATACCTCTGTCTTGCTGGTAAGAGCCCAGTCCCCTTAGCCAAGTTACAACCGTTTCGTTTCGCTTCTCTCTTCGTCGATCGCCTCGAGTAGGCCACGTCTCCGATTCCTTTATTCTGACGTCATCTCAACGCTCAGTCACGTGGTCAGAACAAAGGAAAAGGAGGCGTGGCCGACTCGTGGCGATCGACGAAAAGATAATAGAAACGAAATGGTTGTAACTTGGCTAGGGGGGCAGAGCAGAAACAGTAGCATGTCAGATAAAAGAAAACGCTACAAATTCTCTAATAGTTTCGAATCACATTTATTGTGATTCGAAACTATTAGAGAGAGTTGCTAGCATGGGATCAAAAACCATTACCATTTGAAATCAGTTCCACAATCAAAGTTTTTGTACTGTATCAGCATGACAGACTCGTGAGACAGTTTTTTTTTTCTCAATTCGAGGACAACTGACACAATTTACGACATTACTTGAAAAATAATATTATCAGCTGACCCGACAGATGTTGTACGGACTTATATAAGGTACCTATGGACTATAAAACGCGCAAACTGACAAAAGCACGAATATTCAACAGTAATCGTAGTTTTCTCAAATTTTCTAATTTCTTAATTTTATTCCTTTCCTAGCTAACCCGGTGAACTTCGTACCGCCTAACAGTCAATGAATGTAGTATATATTTCGATATAGTCAACCGATTGCGATGAAACAAAGTAATTAATATATCAAGTTACACACAATTTTAACGTATAAAAGTTATCTACATTGGTTTTGTACATTTTACGTGATGCGCGCACTACTAAAAACTTCTACAAATTTATTTTCAAAAATGAGGTTAGAGTTAACTTTGATGACGTCATCAGGGTAGATACTAGAGTATCTACGCTCGCATTTTTAAACGCGAACGTAGAATTCAACTATCATAGTTAAGCAAGTGTCATTTATGGCCGCTTCTACCAACCTACCCTGCTCGGAGTTAGAGTTAACTCTAGGGTAGCTACTCGAGTTATAAAAGAACGACCCTGGGTTGCAACTCGAAGTATTTTTCAGCGGTTGGAGTAACGTATTGTTATACTCTTTTGACTTTTTAAATTTTTGAGTCAAAGTTTATGCAAAATAGCGGATTTTCAAAGACTTTACTGGATTAGTTTTACACAAATTTATAAATTAATTCCAATTGAAGCCTAGATAATATCTACAAGATACTGTGTTTCCAAAATATCTAATGAAAAATGTGTAATAACGCCATAATCGCGTAAGAGTGGTTGTATGAAAAACAGAAAAAAAATTATATCGAGTTGGGTGCCCTTAAGACTGTAAAAACACTCATATTGGATTGGATAATAAATACAATAGGAAATCCTCGAACATAATTAAATGCTAGCGAATGAGTGACTGTCATATAAAAATAAAAAGTAAAAGCAGATATTTATGGCGCAGAAAAACCCGCACTATGCAAAACCACCGACAAGACACGGTTGACGGAGTCTTAGTTCGAGTCTTAATTCGCGACATAATTATCATAATAGCGTGGACAATGGCAGAAGCGGCTAATTACTTATATCTATAGAGTTTACGTCATTCAGTTTCGAAATCACACCTTCATTGTGGGTAAAACTATATGTAATTGTTAATTGTTACCCTTTTTATGAGATTTTTTTATTAAACTTAATTGTGTTATGTAAAGCTATGCTTTGTTCTTTTTTAAACTTTCCTACTGCGGTCTGGCTATTGCAGGAAGTCACGTGAATGTCACTTCGTTCCAATGTGAAATCTTGCCTTATTTTAAATCCCGACTTGTACTTTCTTGAGGAATTTTTTTTTTTCATCAAACTCGAAAGTGAAATTTTCCTTTAAGAAAATAAAAAGGTCGAACATGAAATTCTTAATTAAGTATTACGACTATGAACACAACTTGCGTTTATACGGACAAAAATTTACGAAGTACAAATGTGAAAACAAATAATACATATAAGTAAAACTTTAAATATGCATATATAAACTTGATATATAAACATATTATAAGGTTTTCGCGCATGCGCCGCATAAATATGTTTTGAACAGACTGAGTCATAAGTTGACGAAATACCTATCTGACCAGCGAGCAAGCTCCTACAAGGATATAAGCAGCTATATCGAAATATCTCGTTATATAGTTATCTTAAATCAAAGGCTGCAACATAGAACCGCGCAGTTTTTTCTCAGTTTCACAAAGTTCTCTATTACATATCATAGCAATATTAATGGAGGCTAAATCTATCTAATATCAGTATCTCACCACCACCGCGGTTTTTCGCTTTAATAAAGGAACGGATTGTGCATTGTTCAACTCACCTTGGGCTAGAGCCGGCGAAAGAGCGCTCCAAATAATGAGACAAAAACACAGAAACATTTTGCAATCGTCTTTTGGATTGACGAGCATCACTTGTTCATGACGTCACACACACATGCACAGATGAAATTTCCAATATTTTAAATTCAAATGTTGGCGCGAAAGTTTGGCACTTGGTTCGCGACGTTTCGTACGACGCGGGGTACACGGCACACTCGAGTATTCGCGGCGGACTGAGTCGGTGCCTGCGCAGCCGTCTGCCCCCACCACGAGACGCCTTTCACCGTTACAATTCGTAACTCGAAAGACTACGTTGAGCAAGGCTATATGACGATTGACATTCAACAAAAACGGCCCATTTGCTACACGGAAATAGAGTGTTTACTTCTAGTGTAACAGCTCCGTATATGGGCCGCTTGTTAAATCCTAATACGGCCTTCTATCAAGAGATTAATCGCTATTGTTGATGAAAACAGGCGCACCGAGATCTGCACAAATCGCTCTCTCTCTGCCTAGAGCAACCAACTTAGAGTTTTCTTCTAAAATTTTCAATTATAGTTCATTTTTTTTTTTATTACTTAAAATTTAAAACTTAACCCACCCTCAAGAATTTTCTCGTAATTATAGGTCTGTTTGCTAGCACCGACCCTAGCTGTCTAAATTATTACATCGTGTGCCTGTGTCTGTAACCTACCAAGTGCTAAGGGGTGGGGAACATGTGCCTGACTCGTCATGTAACTTGAAACGTTGGTTCCAAACCTTTTAGCTTTGAACACTGCTTATTTTTTTATTATAAGTAGTTGTTCTTGAATGGCAACTGTACATAATTACTAATGCACCAGGAGATAAAAAAACGCAACTCATTAGAAAAAAAAAATTACAAAAAAAAAAATAACTGACTTTACTTAAAAAAAACACTAAAATGATCAAAATAAAATTAATTTTAGAAGTCTTGTTACTTATTTAACACCGACTTCCGAAATTAAAATTATTTTGATCCTTTTAGTGATTTTTTTAGTGAAGTCGGTTATTTTTTTTTTGTAAAAAGTTTTTTTATCACACTTTTTAGTTGCGATACACTTATAACCAGAGGGCCTATTTCTCATGACAATTCAAATTAACCCAAACACTTCTAGGTTACATTGTAGTATTATGAAGTTCCCGTATCTACCTTCCACCTTCCAGCTTCATCATCAGATCAATTCGATAGTACCTTATAGCTAAAGTGTATTTTATGACAATTCTAATAAGCCCAAACACGGCTAGGTTACACTGATTAATTACGGAGTTCCAGTGCTTACCTTCCGGCTCCATCATCATCATCAGTTCACTTCAATGATACCATTTTCAACATAACTATTCAGAACCATTTATTTATTTGTATTGTCATAGTCGCATACCTGTTTTCACTGTGATATCTATGTGAGTATGACGTTCCGTTGGCCATTTCTGGTCTTCTTGATCAGTTCCACTTCATCATTTGTTACTTTCTGACTGTAATTGCTGAAGTTCTCGATGAAAATACCAAAATCACCATATGATTGCCTATAATATTTGAGGAGTTCCCTCGATTCCTCATGGACCCTATCATCAGAACTGGATTCTGAAAAAAATGGTACTCAGGTCTCCTGTCTAGGAGAGAGAATGGGCCGTAATCCACCACGCGGGCTCAGTGCGGATTCGTGAATGTCACGTAGTCGGCCTTATAATGTTCCCACTGTTGGGACTCAGGCCTCCTCTCTGGGAGAGGGGATGGGCCGTAATCCACCACGCGGGCCCAGTGCGGGTTGGTAGATGCCACATGTCTTCGAATTTTTGGTTCTAGGACATGTCGGTTTCCTCACGATGTTTTCCTTCACCGTTTTGAGAGCAGTGGTGATGAAATAAATTACACAAAGTAATGCACCTGACTGGGTTTGAACCCGCGACCTACAACTCGTAAGTCGGGGCTGTTACCACTCGGCCACCACTGCTCTCACAATGAATGTCACATAAATATCTTTAAATTTGGTTTCTAGGATATACCAGTTTCCTGAAACTGTTTACCATCACCGTTTTGAGAGCAGTGGTGATGAAATAAAAAATACAAAGTAATGTGCTTGGTTGGGTTTTAAACGACCTACAATTCGTAAGTCGGGGCCGTTACCACTAGGCCACCACACCGCAGTGCTAGCCTAGTGTGAGCACACTAGACCCAGTAAGCAGTGGGCTCACATTCATACAAGTACATAAATATAATGTTTGTATTCCTCGACGGTAGGTATCTACGTTGAGATTGTTGAACTATTGGCAGATAGGGATACTCGCGTGGACACTATCAACTCCTACAAGACGTTTACATTAGGGACGTAACGTAAGTTGTTATATCAAAAGTCAAAAGTCAAAAAAATTTTATTTCACATAGGCCTACATGGGCACTTATAAAACGTCAGAAGCTAGTGCACGGTTCCAAATTGGTCGTTTCCTATGGATAAGAACCGGCAAGAAACTCCATAACGGAACCGAATTCAGACTGAAAGTATTTCTGAGATATGACACTGCCATCGTCGCTCTTCAGTTTCGTGAGCTGGCTCTTCCCTATAGACAAATCTCTTGCAAAAACCTTGGAGCCCTTATTTCGCTCGATCGCGTCCTTATTCCATTCGGTGTAAAAGAGGCGGAGATCGCGTTTTAAGCACTTTGAAATCCGCCTATTGAGCTGTCGGTAGATGCATACGTAACAGTTCAGTTACGTATGGATATGGATAATGGACCACGTTAAGAGAATGTGGAAGGGCCTCTGATGTGTGTCTCGCACCCAGCTTATACTCACGGCCTTCGTCAGCTAAAGGTTAATTTAGTCTTAACCTACCTTACAACTATCCACGCCACCCTAACCAACTACTACATCCCCCAATCCGAAAAACTTTTTCGGGGTCTAACTCCCCAACCACATGACTTTGTAAGCTTTTAGATAAGTGTGATGAAAGTAAAGATATTTCCTGCACATACACAGAAGTTGAAGGGTAAAATCTACAAATCCGTGATAAGGCCTGTCATACTGTACGGATCAGAATGTTGGGCTGTGAAAAAGACGGATGAAGAAAGATTGCACGTAGCGGTGATGAGAATGTTAAGATGGATATGTGGTGTGACAAGAATGGCTAAAGTGAGAATTGGGTATATTAGGGGAAGTTTGAAAGTGGCACCAGTGACTGAAAAGTTGAAAGGGAATTGTTTATCTTGGTATGGTCATGTGAAGAGGAGGGATGAAGCGCATGTTGCTAAAAGAGTTATGAATTTACATGTGGATGGATGGAGAGGGAGGCCAAAGAAAAGATGGATGGATTGTGTGAGAAGTGATATGAAAGAAAAGGGAGTTAGTGATAGCGTGACGAGTGACAGGACAGAATGGAAGAAAAAAACGTTGTGCCGACCCCAAATAAAACGGGACAAGAGAAGGAAGATGATGATGATTTATTCAAAGATTCAAGCACAAAGTCCTCCTAAAATAAGTAACCACTACATTTGTAATTACGTAACTCTAGACAGTTAGTTTTATTAAATCTGCACTTTAATTCATAACTGTATTTTTTTTTTAATTTTAGAGGCCAGTAAGTAAATAAATAAAATTATTGATTAATTGATGTATACTTTGGTCTCAACGCTTATTTATTTTACAGAGGAACCGATTGTGTGTCTGTTGGCTATTATATACTTACTCTATTTATGTATATTATACTTACGCTCTTTACTTCGTCAGACAGCGTCAACTATTATATAGATATTATAGCATCTCGTTGAGGCTGTAAGATGCATACGTATATCTTCTTGCACCTTCGTTCAGCGGCTTTTGACTGCAGTTTGTGTATATGTACAATTTGTATAATTCAGGTATTCTACCAAATTCCTTGGCAATCTATAGAATACATGGGGTGTCCAGGCAATGTATGAAATATCATATTATAGTCCTTACCTAGGTAATGTATAAAAATCTAGGTTTTGTATAGAGTACCTGCTGGTCCACCGGCAATGTGTAAAATAAATTGATTTTAGTCTATATTTGTCAAGGTTAAACTGCCTATAAAATGGCCCGTCATTTTAGAGATAGGTCGAATAAATGAAATATGTTATGTAACTTAAAATCAATGTGAAACACGAGACCAGAGAATGAATTGACTTTATTTGACGACACGGATAGTTTAGGTTAGAAGGCTAAGGTTGGAGTGGAGTGAAGCGGAGATCCCGCCTTAGCCTTCTTGATTATTCTTTTATAGCCACCCGGAAATAGGAGCTTTATGCAAGGCTTTATGTAACATAATGTTATTTGTTTACAAGTACTCAGGTGTTATTTTTGTTTGCGGAGTTTACAGTAAGGCTTCTATTATCGGGTGGTTATAAAAAAAAGAACCTGTCTGTATCGGGGTGACCTAAAATTATTTCATCTCATTTAGTATAAATAAATTATTTTTAAAACAGTTGAGCTTTTCACTGCGTGACACGTAGGTTTTATGAAGAAGAAATAAAAAACAATATTTTACATTGAAATGTTAAAATTTATTAATTTTTAAAATAGATAGAGATTGTTGATTGATACATATTTTAAATGTCGATAACTACTGGTATTACAATTGATATTTACTTAAGAAATGCGTTTGTTCATTTAATGAATTTAAACATGCAGATAAATTGAAATATTTACTAATATCAAAATACAATTTTTGTTTGTTTGTTATAAGTAATAGGCTACTAGCAATGGGGACCTTATCCGCATACTAATACTAGTAGCCCTTTAACCCCTCCAAATAGTTCAGAGTGGGTTCACGTCAATAGTGCAACTGGTGGGAATTGACTTCAACCGATGGGCTATTGCCGCTTAAATCCTAAACTAACCTAATAGCAATGATTAAAAGTTTATCTTATATCTAACATTCATCAAAAAATATCATATCTAATACAAGTAGTGTAACTTTCGTACGATTTATTTTACATTAGTAGCGTCAAAATCAGTACAATTGTATCACTATTCGTAACATTTCTGTTGATACGCAGTATGATATATGATTTATATGGCACAGAAAAAAATATGATAGACAGTAGTAAAGAAACAAGATATGTTATACAGAATTCAAAAGAAAATGAAATGGCCATATTTGCTTTAAGTCCTGCAATTTTGACAGAATTTATGTAATATAATTGTGAGAAGTGAAAGTGCGAAAATTGTAGATATAGTCGTAGCTATATCAAAGTTTATATAAATTACAATAATTTAATTATTTTTGTTTTTAAGACATAAATTTCTTTGTAAAACTAAAAAATACCTGATACAAATCCAACACATATCCCTAGACAATAATCATATTTGGAGGTTTCAAACAAGTAACAGAGAAAATTTCTTATAAAAAGACAAGAACACTTACGACGTATATAATACAAGACTTTGAAATCCACCTATTGAGCTGCCGGTAGATGCATACGTAACAGTTCAGTTACATATGGATATGGATAATGGACCACGTTAAGAGAATGTGGAAGGGCCTCTGATGTGTGTCTCGCACCCAGCTTATACTCACGGCCTTCGTCAGCTAAAGGTTAATTTAGTCTTAACCTACCTTACAACTATCCACGCCACCCTAACCAACTACTACATCCCCCAATCCGAAAAACTTTTTCGGGGTCCAACTCCCCAACCACATGACTTTATAAGCTTTTAGATAAGTGTGATGAAAGTAAAGATATTTACTGCACATACACAGAAGTTGAAGGGTAAAATCTACAAATCCGTGATAAGGCCTGTCATACTGTACGGATCAGAATGTTGGGCTGTGAAAACGACGGATGAAGAAAGATTGCACGTAGCGGTGATGAGAATGTTAAGATTGATATGTGGTGTGACAGGAATGGCTAAAGTGAGAATTGGGTATATTAGGGGAAGTTTGAAAGTGGCACCAGTGACTGAAAAGTTGAAAGGGAATTGTTTATCTTGGTATGGTCATGTGAAGAGGAGGGATGAAGCGCATGTTGCTAAAAGAGTTATGAATTTACATGTGGATGGATGGAGAGGGAGGCCAAAGAAAAGATGGATGGATTGTGTGAGAAGTGATATGAAAGAAAAGGGAGTTAGTGATAGCGTGACGAGTGACAGGACAGAATGGAAGAAAAAAACGTTGTGCCGACACCAAATAAAACGGGACAAGAGAAGGAAGATGATGATGATTTATTCAAAGATTCAAGCACAAAGTCCTCCTAAAATAAGTAACCACTACATTTGTAATTACGTAACTCTAGACAGTAAGTTTTATTAAATTTGCACTTTAATTCATAACTGTATTTTTTTTTAATTTTAGAGGCCAGTAAGTAAATAAATAAAATTATTGATTAATTGATGTATACTTTGGTCTCAACGCTTATTTATTTTACAGAGGAACCGATTGTGTGTCTGTTGGCTATATTATATACTTACTCTATTTATGTATATTATACTTACGCTCTTTATTTCGTCAGACAGCGTCAACTATTATATAGATATTATAGTATCTCGTTGAGGCTGTAAGATGTATACGTATATCTCCTTGCACCTTCGTTCAGCGGCTTTTGACTGCAGTTTGTGTATATGTACAATTTGTATAATTCAGGTATTCTACCAAATTCCTTGGCAATCTATAGAATACATGGGGTGTCCAGGCAATGTATGAAATATCATATTATAGTCCTTACCTAGGTAATGTATAAAATTCCTAGGTTTTGTAAAGAGTACCTGCTGGTCCACCGGCAATGTGTAAAATAAATTGATTTTAGTCTATATTTGTCAAAGTTAAACTGCCTATAAAATGGCCCGTCATTTTAGAGATAGGTCGAATAAATGAAATATGTTATGTAACTTAAAATCAATGTGAAACACGAGACCAGAGAATGAATTGACTTTATTTGACGACACGGATAGTTTAGGTTAGAAGGCTAAGGTTGGAGTGGAGTGGAGCGGAGATCCCACCTTAGCCTTCTTGGTTATTCTTTTATAGCCACCCGGAAATAGGAGCTTTATGCAAGGCTTTATGTAACATAATGTTATTTGTTTACAAGTACTCAGGTGTTATTTTTGTTTGCGGAGTTTACAGTAAGGCTTCTATTATCGGGTGGTTATAAAAAAAAGAACCTGTCTGTATCGGGGTGACCTAAAATTATTTCATCTCATTTAGTATAAATAAATTATTTTTAAAACAGTTGAGCTTTTCACTGCGTGACACGTAGGTTTTATGAAGAAGAAATAAAAAACAATATTTTACATTGAAATGTTAAAATTTATTAATTTTTAAAATAGATAGAGATTGTTGATTGATACATATTTTAAATGTCGATAACTACTGGTATTACAATTGATATTTACTTAAGAAATGCGTTTGTTCATTTAATGAATTTAAACATGCAGATAAATTGAAATATTTACTAATATCAAAATACAATTTTTGTTTGTTTGTTATAAGTAATAGGCTACTAGCAATGGGGACCTTATCCGCATACTAATACTAGTAGCCCTTTAACCCCTCCAAATAGTTCAGAGTGGGTTCACGTCAATAGTGCAACTGGTGGGAATTGACTTCAACCGATGGGCTATTGCCGCTTAAATCCTAAACTAACCTAATAGCAATGATTAAAAGTTTATCTTATATCTAACATTCATCAAAAAATATCATATCTAATACAAGTAGTGTAACTTTCGTACGATTTATTTTACATTAGTAGCGTCAAAATCAGTACAATTGTATCACTATTCGTAACATTTCTGTTGATACGCAGTATGATATATGATTTATATGGCACAGAAAAAAATATGATAGACAGTAGTAAAGAAACAAGATATGTTATACAGAATTCAAAAGAAAATGAAATGGCCATATTTGCTTTAAGTCCTGCAATTTTGACAGAATTTATGTAATATAATTGTGAGAAGTGAAAGTGCGAAAATTGTAGATAT
Source organism: Mythimna pallens (assembly GCA_961205895.1). Classification (NCBI taxonomy): domain Eukaryota; kingdom Metazoa; phylum Arthropoda; class Insecta; order Lepidoptera; family Noctuidae; genus Mythimna; species Mythimna pallens. The sequence continues at coordinate 9,518,947 of OY540824.1, forward strand.
AGTCGTAGCTATATCAAAGTTTATATAAATTACAATAATTTAATTATTTTTGTTTTTAAGACATAAATTTCTTTGTAAAACTAAAAAATACCTGATACAAATCCAACACATATCCCTAGACAATAATCATATTTGGAGGTTTCAAACAAGTAACAGAGAAAATTTCTTATAAAAAGACAAGAACACTTACGACGTATATAATACAAGACTTTGAAATCCACCTATTGAGCTGCCGGTAGATGCATACGTAACAGTTCAGTTACATATGGATATGGATAATGGACCACGTTAAGAGAATGTGGAAGGGCCTCTGATGTGTGTCTCGCACCCAGCTTATACTCACGGCCTTCGTCAGCTAAAGGTTAATTTAGTCTTAACCTACCTTACAACTATCCACGCCACCCTAACCAACTACTACATCCCCCAATCCGAAAAACTTTTTCGGGGTCCAACTCCCCAACCACATGACTTTATAAGCTTTTAGATAAGTGTGATGAAAGTAAAGATATTTACTGCACATACACAGAAGTTGAAGGGTAAAATCTACAAATCCGTGATAAGGCCTGTCATACTGTACGGATCAGAATGTTGGGCTGTGAAAACGACGGATGAAGAAAGATTGCACGTAGCGGTGATGAGAATGTTAAGATTGATATGTGGTGTGACAGGAATGGCTAAAGTGAGAATTGGGTATATTAGGGGAAGTTTGAAAGTGGCACCAGTGACTGAAAAGTTGAAAGGGAATTGTTTATCTTGGTATGGTCATGTGAAGAGGAGGGATGAAGCGCATGTTGCTAAAAGAGTTATGAATTTACATGTGGATGGATGGAGAGGGAGGCCAAAGAAAAGATGGATGGATTGTGTGAGAAGTGATATGAAAGAAAAGGGAGTTAGTGATAGCGTGACGAGTGACAGGACAGAATGGAAGAAAAAAACGTTGTGCCGACACCAAATAAAACGGGACAAGAGAAGGAAGATGATGATGATTTATTCAAAGATTCAAGCACAAAGTCCTCCTAAAATAAGTAACCACTACATTTGTAATTACGTAACTCTAGACAGTAAGTTTTATTAAATTTGCACTTTAATTCATAACTGTATTTTTTTTTAATTTTAGAGGCCAGTAAGTAAATAAATAAAATTATTGATTAATTGATGTATACTTTGGTCTCAACGCTTATTTATTTTACAGAGGAACCGATTGTGTGTCTGTTGGCTATATTATATACTTACTCTATTTATGTATATTATACTTACGCTCTTTATTTCGTCAGACAGCGTCAACTATTATATAGATATTATAGTATCTCGTTGAGGCTGTAAGATGTATACGTATATCTCCTTGCACCTTCGTTCAGCGGCTTTTGACTGCAGTTTGTGTATATGTACAATTTGTATAATTCAGGTATTCTACCAAATTCCTTGGCAATCTATAGAATACATGGGGTGTCCAGGCAATGTATGAAATATCATATTATAGTCCTTACCTAGGTAATGTATAAAATTCCTAGGTTTTGTAAAGAGTACCTGCTGGTCCACCGGCAATGTGTAAAATAAATTGATTTTAGTCTATATTTGTCAAAGTTAAACTGCCTATAAAATGGCCCGTCATTTTAGAGATAGGTCGAATAAATGAAATATGTTATGTAACTTAAAATCAATGTGAAACACGAGACCAGAGAATGAATTGACTTTATTTGACGACACGGATAGTTTAGGTTAGAAGGCTAAGGTTGGAGTGGAGTGGAGCGGAGATCCCACCTTAGCCTTCTTGGTTATTCTTTTATAGCCACCCGGAAATAGGAGCTTTATGCAAGGCTTTATGTAACATAATGTTATTTGTTTACAAGTACTCAGGTGTTATTTTTGTTTGCGGAGTTTACAGTAAGGCTTCTATTATCGGGTGGTTATAAAAAAAAGAACCTGTCTGTATCGGGGTGACCTAAAATTATTTCATCTCATTTAGTATAAATAAATTATTTTTAAAACAGTTGAGTTTTTCACTGCGTGACACGTAGGTTTTATGAAGAAGAAATAAAAAACAATATTTTACATTGAAATGTTAAAATTTATTAATTTTTAAAATAGATAGAGATTGTTGATTGATACATATTTGAAATGTCGATAACTACTGGAATTACAATTGATATTTACTTAAGAAATGCGTTTGTTCATTTAATGAATTTAAACATGCAGATAAATTGAAATATTTACTAATATCAAAATACAGTTTTTTTTGTTTCTTATAAGTAGGCTACTAGCAATGGGGACCTTATCCGCATACTAATACTAATAGCCCTTTAACCCCTCCAAATAGTTCAGAGTGGGTTCACGTCAATAGTGCAACGGGTGGGAATTGACTTCAACCGATGGGCTATTGCCGCTTAAATCCTAAACTAACCTAATAGCAATGATTAAAAGTTTATCTTATATCTAACATTCATCAAAAAATATCTTATCTAATACAAGTAGTGTAACTTTCGTACGATTTATTTTACATTAGTAGCGTCAAAATCAGTACAATTGTATCACTATTCGTAACATTTCTGTTGATACGCAGTATGATATATGATTTATATGGCACAGAAAAAAATATGATAGACAGTAGTAAAGAAACAAGATATGTTATACAGAATTCAAAAGAAAATGAAATGGCCATTTTTGCTTTAAGTCCTGCAATTTTGACAGAATTTATGTAATATAATTGTGAGAAGTGAAAGTGCGAAAATTGTAGATATAGTCGTAGCTATATCAAAGTTTATATAAATTACAATAATTTAATTACTTTTGTCTTTAAGACATAAATTTCTTTGTAAAACTAAAAAATACCTGATACAAATCCAACACATATCCCTAGACAATAATCATATTTGGAGGTTTCAAACAAGTAACAGAGAAAATTTCTTATAAAAAGACAAGAACACTATTTATTTGTGCTCCCATTGGGTTTAAGAAAAAGCCTTCTTTTAGAAAACTGGTCTCGAAATAGATATGTGTAACAATATGTCATCAAAAAGGATTGTGACTTGTTATATTGTTTGAAACCAACAATTACAGAAGAAGGCAGTCTTAACACTCATATCTCCTCAGTCTGTGCACACTGTCTGGACAAATTAAACCACATCGTTCAATAACATATTAATGTTGAAAAATACACTTACGGATATCACGTGTAAAAAACATCATGAGGAAGGGTCTTAAACCATACGGAGCGGAATTGCACTGCAGCGAAGAGGCACAGTAAGAGTATGGCCTACAGAGTTGGTAAGAATGGTGTACAGTGTCGTTCAGAATAGTCTGGCCGTAACACTATTAGAACAATGGGTGCAATTGGCCGGCCAATGGAAACAGCTGGTCACAACTACCTACTTTTGACTTTAAATGCCAATACATTTTTAATAAGCCACGTTTTTTACCTAGTAAGCTTTAGTTTAAATCTTCAGGATCAGTACAAATTAGATATGGGATTAGTAAAGTTTAGGTTTTTTTATTACTTCATTATTTTTTAACAAAATTAATTTTTAATTGGTGTTGAAATTTTTTTTTAATTTACATTTGGTTTTTAAATAATTTTGTCAAGTTTAATATTACAAAACAGTCTTCATTTTAAATTCGAAAGTGTTAAAAGTCTAACAAACAAAGTTTGTAAATAGATAAGAAAATAATATTTTACGGAGACTGGCTTCTCGTTTTTTATATAATTATATGTGTCGATATAAGAACCAGAAGTTGACCTGTCTCCGTGGCTATGTAATATTAATTAATGCGTTCTCGTATACAAAATAACTCCTGTAATCTCCAATAGTACACATTTTACAATATTGTTCAAAATGTAGGCTAAGGACGGAAACTACAGTAAGAAAGTGTTTAAGGATTTAAGGAAAGTGGTTGGAAAATGAAATAGTATGGATACTGCACTATTCAATTGAAAATGTGACGAGGAAGAACAACAAATCCAATCTCAACTACCTATATATTAAATCTCGTAACTAGTCTAGGAAACATCCCGTGGGATCATATATATGTGGCCAATGTACTCACATATAGAGATCTATATGAACCGGATAACTCTGTGTTTTTCTTTCCGATGACAAATAAGAAAAATATAAAAGATAAAGTTATAAAAAATATAAAATTCAGTATTAAAATAACTATAGAAAATTAACTAAAAACTTTCGACTGTAAAAATGTTTTATCTTTACAGGTATATCAAAATTTCAAAGATCTATATAGCAAGCTAGTCACCAACGTATTCAGATTCAGATTCCATTTATTTGCTCAAAGATGAGTGTACATACAATTATTATATTAAACAATGCATGCAAGGTGTTACAATTAATGGAGTTGTGCTAACATATTTACCATATTGTCATGGTGTGCAAATATTAATAATGTGTTTAGGATTTAAAAAAATAATTAAACATGAGATTTAGAAAATAAGTTAAACGTTAAACATTAAATTACACAAAAATAAAATTAAATATATATAATGTCAGTGTTGGTAGAAGAGTATATTTATTAATACGTACGCCCGAATCCAATCCACGCGAGTGGGTAGTATATTCTGTCAGGCATATTAGGGTAGAGATTGACGACAGTAAGGTATGGCATCCAAGCTCCGAGATACAAGACGTATGCAATAAGGTTTAACCTGATCATATTAGCAAGGTCGCCGGGTCAGTCATGTATAAGACGGTAAGGGGCCGGGTACCTATTCTCCCGCTGAACTTTATTGTAGCAAGAAATCAGTGCCGTCAATGTTATAATGGAGCAAGTGCCTTGGACTATAATAGAGGTCGCCTGTCGGAAAAGAATGACATCGTAGTAGCGGCGCTCACAGTAGTCATAGCCTGAATGCCAGTAGGTTCCCACGATAGCCAATGAATTTAAATAGATAGCTTTTAGAAAACAAAAAAAAAATCTTAATCCTTTCCTTTTTGTAATGTAAATATTACCACGGCCTAAGCAGTATTGTCATTGAGCTTTAACTGCTTAAGAAATTCTAATATTTGCTTTTTCTTTTCGTCGGCTAATTCTTTTTTTAATTTTTGCGAATTTTCCGATTCATCTGACAACTTCTCCACCCTTTATTACAATTCTTTGATAAGAGTGGTTTTTGCCATTTGTCGATACCATATGAGATTTAGAGCTTAGGCTCAGGGAAAGTTCATAACTCTAAAGTCTCGCGTGTGGAAGACGAGGCGCGCTGAGGGTTGTTAGGGTTCACCGCTTGCTGCATAATATGTGTACGGACTTCAGGGGCCTGGGTGGGATCATAATTTTAAATAGCATGCCTTGAACGAGGTGGAAAGAAATCATACAAACTAGTTTTGCAACAGCATAAAAAAAAAACGAATAAATCTTTCCGAAAAGTTTACCCAAACATGCATATAGCAATCTAGTCACCAACGTACGCCCGACTCCTATCCACGCGAATGGGTAGTATATTCTGTCAGGCATAGTAGGGTAGAGATTGACGACAATAAGCTATGCCATCCAAGCTCCGAGATACAAGACGTATGCAATAAGGTTTAACCTGATCATATTAGCAAGGTCGCCGGGTTGGTCATGTATAAGACGGTAAAGGGCCGGGTACCTATTCTTCCGCTGAATTTTTGTTTTTTCTTTTCTTCGGCTAATCCTTTTTTTAATTTTTGCGAATTTTCCGATTCATCTGATGACTTCTCCATCCTTTATTACAATTCTTTGATAAGAGTTGTTTTTGCCATTTGTCGATACCATATGAGATTTAGAGCTTAGGCTCAGGGAAAATTCATAACTCTAAAGTCTCGCGTGTGGAAGACGAGGCGCGCTGAGGGGTGTTAGCCTTCACCGCTTGCTGCATAATATGTGTACGAACTTCAGGGGCCCGGGTGGGATCATAATTTTGCTTAGCACGCCTTGAACGAAGTGGAAAAATATCATACAAACTAGTTTTGCAATAGCAGTAAAAAAAAATTAGAATAAATCTTTCCGAAAAGTTCACCCAAAGATACAAATAGCAAGCTAGTCACCAATGTACGCCCGAGTCCTATCCACGCTAATGGGTAGTATATTCTGTCAGGCATATTAGGGTAGAGATTGACGACAATAAGGTATGGCATCCAAGCTCCGAAATACAAGACGTATGCAATAAGGTTTAACCTGATCATATTAGCAAGGTCGCCGGGTCGGTCATGTATAAGACGGTAAGGGGCCGGGGCCTATTCTCCCGCTGAACTTTATTATAGCAAGAAATCAGTGCCGTCAATGTTATAATGGAGCAAGTGCCGTGGACTATAATAGAGGTCCCCTGTCGGAAAAGAATGACACCATAGTAGCGGCGCTCACAGTAGTCATAGCCTAAATGCCAGTCGGTTCCAAAGATAGCCAATGAATTTTAATAGATAGCTTTTAGAAAACAAAAAAAAAAATCTTAATCCTTTCCTTTTTGTAATGTAAATATTAACGCGGCCTAAGCAGTATTGTCATTGAGCTTTAACTGCTTAAGAAATTCTAATTTTTGTTTTTTCTTTTCTTCGGCTAATTCTTTTTTAAATTTTTGCGAATTTTCCGGTTCATCTGACGACTTCTCCATCCTTTATCACAATTCTTTGATAAGAGTGGTTTTTGCCATTTGTCGATACCATATGGGATTTGGACCTTAGGCTCAGGGAAAGTTCATAACTCTAAAGTCACGCGTATGGAAGACGAGGCGCGCTGAGGGTTGTTAGGGTTCACCGCTTGCTGCATAATATGTGTACGGACTTCAGGGGCCTGGGTGGGATCATAATTTTAAATAGCATGCCTTGAACGAGGTGGAAAGAAATCATACAAACTAGTTTTGCAACAGCATAAAAAAAAAATCGAATAAATCTTTCCGAAAAGTTTACCCATAGATCCATATAGGAAGCTAGGCACCAACGTACGCCCGAATCCTATCCACGCGAATGGCTAGTATATTCTGTCAGGCATATTAGGGTAGAGATTGACGACAATAAGGTATGGCATCCAAGCTCCGAGATACAAGACGTATGCAATAAGGTTTAACCTGATCATATTAGCAAGGTCGCCGGGTCGGTCATGTACAAGACGGTAAGAGGCCGGGTACCTATTCTCCCGCTGAAATTTATTATAGCAAGAAATCAGTGCCGTCAATGTTATAATGGAGCAAGTGCCGTAGACTATAATAGAGGTCCCCTGTCGGAAAAGAATGACACCATAGTAGCGGCGCTCACAGTAGTCATAGCCTAAATGCCAGTCGGTTCCAAAGATAGCCAATGAATTTTAATAGATAGCTTTTAGAAAACAAAAAAAAATCTTAATCCTTTCCTTTTTGTAATGTAAATATTAACGCGGCCTAAGCAGTATTGTCATTGAGCTTTAACTGCTTAAGAAATTCTAATTTTTGTGTTTTTTTTTTCTTCGGCTAATTTTTTTTTAAATTTTCGCGAATTTTCCGGTTCGTCTGACGACTTCTCCACCCTTTATTACAATTCTTTGATAAGAGTGGTTTTTGCCATTTGTCGATACCATATGAGATTTGGAGCTTAGGCTCAGGGAAAGTTCATTAATCTAAAGTCGCGCGTGTGGAAGACGAGGCGCGCTGAGGGGTGTTAGGGTCCACAGCTTGCGACATAATATGTGTACGGACTTCAGGGGCCCGGGTGGGCTCATAATTTTGCATAGCACGCCTTGAACGAGATGGAAAGAAATCATACAAACTAGTTTTGCAACAACAGTAAAAAAAAAATCGGATAAATCTTTCCGAAAAGTTTACCCAAAGATACAAATAGCAAGCTCGTCACCAATGTACGCCCGACTCCTATTCACGCAAATGGGTAGTATATTCTGTCAGGCATATTAGGGTAGAGATTTACGACAATAAGGTATGGCATCCAAGCTCCGAGATACAAGACGTATGCAATAAGGTTTAACCTGATCATATTAGCAAGGTCACCGGGTTGGTCATTTATAAGACGGTAAAGGGCCGGGTACCTATTCTCCCGCTGAACTTTATTTAGCAAGAAATCAGTGCCGTCAATGTTATAATGGAGCAAGTGCCGTGGACTATAATAGAGGTCGGAAAAGAATGACACCGTAGTAGCGACGCTCACAGTAGTCATAGCCTAAATGCCAGTAGGTTCCAAAGACAGCCAATGAATTTTAATAGATGGCTTTTAGAAAACAAAATAAAATCTTATTCCTTTCCTTTTTGTAAAGTAAATATTAACACGGCCAAAAAAGTATTGTCATTGAGCTTTAACTGCTTAAGAAGTTCTATTTTTTGTGTTTTCTATTCTTCGGCTAATTCTTTTTTAAGTTTTCGCGAATTTTCCGGTTCATCTGACGACTTCTCCACCCTTTATTACAATTTTTTGATAAGACTGGTTTTTGCCATTTGTCGATACCATATGAGATTTGGAGCTTAGGCTCAGGGAAAGTTCATAAATCTAAAGTCTCGCGTGTGGAAGACGAGGCGCGTTGAGGGGTGTTAGGGTTCACCGCTTGCTGCATAATATGTGTACGGACTTCAGGGGCCCGGGTGGGATCATAAATTTGCATAGCACGCCTTCAACGAGGTGGAAAGAAATCATACAAACTAGTTTTGCAGCAGCATAAAAAAAATATTCGAATAAATCTTTCCGAAAAGTTTACCCAAAGATCCATATAGCAATCTAGTCACCAACGTACGCCCGACTCCTATCCACGCGAATGGGTAGTATATTCTGTCAGGCATATTAGGGTAGAGATTGACGACAATAAGGTATGGCATCCAAGCTCCGAGATACAAGACGTATGCAATAAGGTTTAACCTGATCATAATAGTAAGGTCGCCGGGTTGGTCATGTATAAGACTGTAAGGGGCCGGGTACGTATTCTCCAGCTGAACTTAATTATAGCAAGAAATCAGAGCCGTCAATGTTATAATGTAGCAAGTGTCGTGAACTATAATAGAGGTCTCCTGTCGGTAAAAAATGACACCATAGTAGCGGCGCTCACAGTAGTCATAGCCTAAATGCCAGGAGGTTCCAAAGACAGCCAATAAATTTTAATAGATAGCTTTTAGAAAACAAAAAAAAAACTTATTCCTTTCCTTTTTGTAAAGTAAATATTAACACGGCTTAAGCAGTATGGTCATTGAGCTTTAACTGCTTAAGAAGTTCTAATTTTTGTGTTTTCTTTTCTTCGGCTAATTCTTTTTTAAATTTTTGCGAATTTTCCGGTTCATCTGACGACTTCTCCACCCTTTATTACAAGTCTTTGATAAGAGTGGTTTTTGCCATTTGTCGATACCATATGAGATTTGGAGTTTAGGCTCAAGGAAAGTTCATAAATCTAAAGTCTCGCGTGTGGAAGATGAGGCGCGCTGAGGGGTGTTAGGGTTCACCGCTTGCTGCATAATATGTGTACGGACTTCAGGGGCCCGGGTGGGCTCATAATTTTGCATAGCACGCCTTGAACGAGGTGGAAAGTAATCATACAAACTAGTTTTGCAACAGCAGTAAAAAAAAAATCGGATAAATCTTTCTGAAAAGTTTACCCAAAGATACAAATAGCAAGCTAGTCACCAATGTACGCTCGACTCCTATCCACGCAAATGGGTAGTATATTCTGTCAGGCATATTAGGGTAGAGATTGACGACAATAAGGTATGGCATCCAAGCTCAGATATACAAGACGTATGCAATAAGGTTTAACCTGATCATATTAGCAAGGTCGCCGGGTCGGTCATGTATAAGACGGTAAGGAGCCGGGGCCTATTCTCCCGCTGAACTTTATTATAGCAAGAAATCAGTGCCGTCAATGTTATAATGGAGCAAGTGCCGTAGACTATAATAGAGGTCCCCTGTCGGAAAAGAATGACACCATAGTAGCGGCGCTCACAGTAGTCATAGCCTAAATGCCAGTCGGTTCCAAAGATAGCCAATGAATTTTAATAGATAGCTTTTAGAAAACAAAAAAAAATCTTAATCCTTTCCTTTTTGTAATGTAAATATTAACGCGGCCTAAGCAGTATTGTCATTGAGCTTTAACTGCTTAAGAAATTCTAATTTTTGTGTTTTTTTTTTCATCGGCAATTTTTTTTTTAAATTTTCGCGAATTTTCCGGTTCGTCTGACGACTTCTCCACCCTTTATTACAATTCTTTGATAAGAGTGGTTTTTGCCATTTGTCGATACCATATGAGATTTGGAGCTTAGGCTCAGGGAAAGTTCATAAATCTAAAGTCTCGCGTGTGGAAGACGAGGCGCGCTGAGGGGTGTTAGGGTTCACTGCTTGCTGCATAATATGTGTACGGACTTCAGGGACCCGGGTGGGATCATAAATTTGCATAGCACGCCTTCAACGAGGTGGAAATAAATCATACAAACTAGTTTTGCAGCAGCATAAAAAAAAGTATTCGAATAAATCTTTTCGAAAAGTTTACCCAAAGATCCATATAGCAATCTAGTCACCAATGTACGCCCGACTCCTATTCACGCAAATGGGTAGTATATTCTGTCAGGCATATTAGGGTAGAGATTTACGACAATAAGGTATGGCATCCAAGCTCCGAGATACAAGACGTATGCAATAAGGTTTAACCTGATCATATTAGCAAGGTCGCCGGGTTGGTCATTTATAAGACGGTAAAGGGCTGGGTACCTATTCTCCCGCTGAAATTAATTATAGCAAGAAATCAGTGCCGTCAATGTTATAATGGAGCAAGTGCCGTAGACTATAATAGAGGTCCCCTGTCGGAAAAGAATGACACCATAGTAGCGGCGCTCACAGTAGTCATAGCCTAAATGCCAGTAGGTTCCAAATACAGCCAATGAATTTTAATAGATGGCTTTTAGAAAACAAAATAAAATCTTATTCCTTTCCTTTTTGTAAAGTAAATATTAACACGGCCAAAAAAGTATTGTCATTGAGCTTTAACTGCTTAAGAAGTTCTAATTTTTGTGTTTTCTTTTCTTCGGCTAATTCTTTTTTAAATTTTTGCGAATTTTCCGGTTCATCTGACGACTTCTCCACCCTTTATTACAATTCTTTGATAAGAGTGGTTTTTGCCATTTGTCGATACCATATGAGATTTGGAGCTTAGGCTCAGGAAAAGTTCATAAATCTAAAGTCTCGCGTGTGGAAGACGAGGCGCGCTGAGGGGTGTTAGGGTTCACCGCTTGCTGCATAATATGTGTACGGACTTCAGGGGCCCGGGTGGGATCATAAATTTGCATAGCACGCCTTCAACGAGGTGGAAATAAATCATACAAACTAGTTTTGCAGCAGCATAAAAAAAAAATTCGAATAAATCTTTCCGAAAAGTTTACCCAAAGATACTAATAGCAAGCTAGTCACCAACGTACACCCGACTCCTATCCACGTTAATGGGTAGTATATTCTGTCAGGCATATTAGGGTAGAGATTGACGACAGTAAGGTATGACATCCAAGCTCCGAGATACAAGACGTATGCAATAAGGTTTAACCTGATCATATTAGTAAGGTCGCCGGGTTGGTCATGTATAAGACTGTAAGGGGCCGGGTACGTATTCTCCAGCTGAACTTTATTATAGCAAGAAATCAGAGCCTTCAATGTTATAATGGAGCAAGTGTCGTGAACTATAATAGAGGTCCCCTGTCGGTAAAGAATGACACCATAGTAGCGGCGCTCACAGTAGTCATAGCCTAAATGCCAGTAGGTTCCAAAGACAGCCAATGAATTTTAATAGATGGCTTTTAGAAAACAAAATAAAATCTTATTCCTTTCCTTTTTGCAAAGTAAATATTAACATGGCCAAAGAAGTATTTTCATTGAGTTTTAACTGCTTAAGAAGTTCTAATTTTTGTGTTTTTTATTCTTTGGCTAATTCTTTTTTAAGTTTTTGCGAATTTTCCGGTTCATCTGACGACTTCTCCACCCTTTATTACAATTCTTTGATAAGAGTGGTTTTTGCCATTTGTCGATACCATATGAGATTTGGAGCTTAGGCTCAGGGAAAGTTCATAAATGTAAAGTCTCGCGTGTGAAAGACGAGGCGCGCTGAGGGGTGTAAGGGTTCACCGCTTGCTGCATAATATGTGTACGGACTTCAGGGGCCCGGGTGGGATCATAATTTTGCATAGCACGCCTTGAACGAGGTGGAAAGAACTCATACAAACTAGTTTTGCAACAGCAGTAAAAAAAAAAATGATAAATCTTTCCGAAAAGTTTACCCAAAGATACAAATAGCAATCTAGTCACCAACGTACGCCCGACTCCTATCCACGCGAATGGGTAGTATATTCTGTCAGGCATATTAGGGTAGAGATTGACGACAATAAGGTATTGCAACAAGCTCAGATATACAAGACGTATGCAATAAGGTTTAACCTGATCATACTAGCAAGGTCACCGGGTTGGTCATGTATAAGACGGTATGGGGCCGGGTACCTCTTCTCCCGCTGAACTTTATTATAGCAAGAAATCAGTGCCGTCAATGTTATAATGGAACAAGTGCCGTGGACTATAATAGAGGTCCCCTGTCGGAAAAGAATGACACCGTTGTAGCGGCGCTCACAGTAGTCATAGCCTAAATGCCAGTAGGTTCCAAAGATAGCCAATGAATTTTAATAGATGGCTTTTAAAAAACAAAATAAAATCTTATTCTTTTCCTTTTTGTAAAGTAAATATTAACACGGCCTCAGCAGTATTGTCATTGAGCTTTAACTGCTTAAGAAATTCTAATTTTTGTTTTTTCTTTTCTTCGGCTAATTCTTTTTTAATTTTTTGCGAATTTTCCGGTTCATCTGACGACTTCTCCACCCTTTATTACAAGTCTTTGATAAGAGTGGTTTTTGCCATTTGTCGATACCATATGAGATTTGGAGCTTAGGCTCAGGGAAAGTTCATAAATCTAAAGTCTCGCGTGTGGAAGACGAGGCGCGCTGAGGGGTGTTAGGGTTCACTGCTTGCTGCATAATATGTGTACGGACTTCAGGGGCCCGGGTGGGATCATAAATTTGCATAGCACGCCTTCAACGAGGTGGAAAGAAATCATACAAACTAGTTTTGCAGCAGCATAAAAAAAAGTATTCGAATAAAGCTTTCCGAAAAGTTTACCCAAAGATCCATATAGCAATCTAGTCACCAATGTACGCCCGACTCCTATTCACGCAAATGGGGAGTATATTCTGTCAGGCATATTAGGGTAGAGATTTACGACAATAAGGTATGGCATCCAAGCTCCGAGATACAAGACGTATGCAATAAGGTTTAACCTGATCATATTAGCAAGGTCGCCGGGTTGGTCATTTATAAGACGGTAAAGGGCTGGGTACCTATTCTCCCGCTGAACTTTATTTAGCAAGAAATCAGTGCCGTCAATGTTATAATGGAGCAAGTGCCGTGGACTATAATAGAGGTCGGAAAAGAATGACACCGTAGTAGCGACGCTCACAGTAGTCATAGCCTAAATGCCAGTAGGTTCCAAAGTTAGCCAATGAATTTTAATAGATGGCTTTTAGAAAACAAAATAAAATCTTATTCCTTTCCTTTTTGCAAAGTAAATATTAACATGGCCAAAGAAGTATTTTCATTGAGTTTTAACTGCTTAAGAAGTTCTAATTTTTGTTTTTTCTTTTCTTCGGCTAATTCTTTTTTTTTAATTTTTGCGAATTTTCCGGTTCATCTGACGACTTCTCTATTCTTTATTACAATTTTTTGATAAGATAGATTTTTGCCATTTGTCGATACCATATGGGATTTGGAGCTTAGGCTCAAGGAAAGTTCATAAATCTAAAGTCTCGCGTGTGGAAGACGAGGCGCGCTGAGGGGTGTTAGGGTTCACCGCTTGCTGCATAATATGTGTACGGACTTCAGGGGCCCGGATGGGCTCATAATTTTGCATAGCACGCCTTGAATGAGGTGGAATGAAATGATACAAACTAGTTTTGCAGCGGCATAAAAAAAATATTCGAATAAATCTGTCCGAAAGTTTACCCGAAGATCCATATAGCAAGCTAGTCACCAACATCGGCCCGACTCCTATCCACGCGAATGGGTAGTATATTCTGTCAGGCATATTAGGGTAGAGATTGACGACAATAAGTTATGGCATCCAAGCTCCGAGATACAAGACGTATGCAATAAGGTTTAACCTGATCATATTAGCAAGGTCGCCGGGTTGGTCATGTATAAGACGGTAAGGGGCCGGGTACCTATTCTTCCGCTGAACTTTATTATAGCAAGAAATCAGTGCCGTGAATGTAATAATGGAGCAAGTGCCGTGGACTATAATAGAGGTCCCCTGTCGGTAAAGAATGACACCATAGTAGCGGTGCTCACAGTAGTCATAGCCTAAATGCCAGTAGGTTCCAAAGACAGCCAATGAATTTTAATAGATAGCTTTTAGAAAACAAAAAGAAATCTTATTCCTTTCCTTTTTGTAAAGTAAATATTAACACGGCTTAAGCAGTATGGTCATTGAGCTTTAACTGCTTAAGAAGTTCTAATTTTTGTGTTTTCTTTTCTTCGGCTAATTCTTTTTTAAATTTTTGCGAATTTTCCGGTTCATCTGACGACTTCTCCACCCTTTATTACAAGTCTTTGATAAGAGTGGTTTTTGCCATTTGTCGATACCATATGAGATTTGGAGCTTAGGCTCAGGGAAAGTTCATAAATCTAAAGTCTCGCGTGTGGAAGACGAGGCGCGCTGAGGGGTGTTAGGGTTCACAGCTTGCTGCATAATATGTGTACGGACTTCAGGGGCCCGGGTGGGATCATAAATTTGCATAGCACGCCTTCAACGAGGTGGAAAGAAATCATACAAACTAGTTTTGCAGCAGCATAAAAAAAATATTCGAATAAATCTTTCCGAAAAGTTTACCCAAAGATCCATATAGCAAGCTAGTCACCAACATCGGCGCGACTCCTATCCACGCGAATGGGTAGTATATTCTGTCAGGCATATTAGGGTAGAGATTGACGACAATAAGTTATGGCATCCAAGCTCCGAGATACAAGACGTATGCAATAAGGTTTAACCTGATCATATTAGCAAGGTCGCCGGGTTGGTCATGTATAAGACGGTAAGGGGCCGGGTACCTATTCTTCCGCTGAACTTTATTATAGCAAGAAATCAGTGCCGTGAATGTAATAATGGAGCAAGTGCCGTGGACTATAATAGCGGTCCCCTGTCGGTAAAGAATGACACCATAGTAGCGGCGCTCACAGTAGTCATAGCCTAAATGCCAGTAGGTTCCAAAGACAGCCAATGAATTTTAATAGATAGCTTTTAGAAAACAAAAAAAATCTTATTCCTTTCCTTTTTGTAAAGTAAATATTAACACGGTCAAAGAAGTATTGTCATTGAGCTTTAACTGCTTAAGAAGTTCTTATTTTTGTGTTTTCTTTTCTTTGGCTAATTCTTTTTTAAATTTTTGCGAATTTTCCGGTTCATCTGACGACTTCTCCACCCTTTATTACAATTCTTTGATAAGAGTGGTTTTTGCCATTTGTCGATACCATATGAAATTTGGAGCTTAGGCTCAGGGAAAGTTCATAAATCTAAAGTCTCGCGTGTGGAAGACGAGGCGCGCTGAGGGGTGTTAGGGTTCACCGCTTGCTGCATAATATGTGTACGGACTTCAGGGGCCCGGGTGGGATCATAATTTTGCTAAGCACGCCTTTAAAGAGGTGGAAAGAAATCATACAAACTAGTTTTGCAGCAGCATAAAAAAAAATATTCGAATAAATCTTTCCGAAAAGTTTACCCAAAGATCCATATAGCAATCTAGTCACCAACGTACGCCCGACTCCTATCCACGCGAATGGGTAGTATATTCTGTCAGGCATATTAGGGTAGAGATTGACGACAATAAGGTATGGCATCCAAGCTCCGAGATACAAGACGTATGCAATAAGGTTTAACCTGATCATATTAGCAAGGTCGCCGGGTTGGTCATGTATAAGACGGTAAGGGGCCGGGTACCTATTCTCCCGCTGAACTTTATTATAGCAAGAAATCAGTGCCGTGAATGTAATAATGGAGCAAGTGCCGTGGACTATAATAGAGGTCCCCTGTCGGTAAAGAATGACACCATAGTAGCGGCGCTCACAGTAGTCATAGCCTAAATGCCAGTAGGTTCCAAAGACAGCCAATGAATTTTAATAGATAGCTTTTAGAAAACAAAAAAAAATCTTATTCCTTTCCTTTTTGTAAAGTAAATATTAACACGGCCAAAGAAGTATTGTCATTGAGCTTTAACTGCTTAAGGAGTTCTAATTTTTGTGTTTTCTTTTCTTCGGCTAATTCTTTTTTAAATTTTTGCGAATTTTCCGGTTCATCTGACGACTTCTCCACCCTTTATTACAATTCTTTGATAAGAGTGGTTTTTGCCATTTGTCGATACCATATGAGATTTGGAGCTTAGGCTCAGGAAAAGTTCATAAATCTAAAGTCTCGCGTGTGGAAGACGAGGCGCGCTGAGGGGTGTTAGGGTTCACCGCTTGCTGCATAATATGTGTACGGACTTCAGGGCCCGGGTAAGATCATAAATTTGCATAGCACGCCTTCAACGAGGTGGAAATAAATCATACAATCTAGTTTTGCAGCAGCATAAAAAAAAATATTCGAATAAATCTTTCCGAAAAGTTTACCCAAAGATACTAATGGCAAGCTAGTCACCAACGTACACCCGACTCCTATCCACGCGAATGGGTAGTATATTCTGTCAGGCATATTAGGGTAGAGATTGACGACAGTAAGGTATGGCATCCAAGCTCCGAGATACAAGACGTATGCAATAAGGTTTAACCTGATCATATTAGTAAGGTCGCCGGGTTGGTCATGTATAAGACTGTAAGGGGCCGGGTACGTATTCTCCAGCTGAACTTTATTATAGCAAGAAATCAGAGCCGTCAATGTTATAATGTAGCAAGTGTCGTGAACTTTAATAGAGGTCCCCTGTCGGTAAAGAATGACACCATAGTAGCGGCGCTCACAATAGTCATAGCCTAAATGCCAGTAGGTTTCAAAGACAGCCAATGAATTTTAATAGATAGCTTTTAGAAAACAAAAAAAATGTTATTCCTTTCCTTTTTGTAAAGTAAATATTAACACGGTCAAAGAAGTATTGTCATTGAGCTTTAACTGCTTAAGAAGTTCTTATTTTTGTGTTTTCTTTTCTTTGGCTAATTCTTTTTTAAATTTTTGCGAATTTTCCGGTTCATCTGACGACTTCTCCACCCTTCATTACAATTCTTTGATAAGAGTGGTTTTTGCCATTTGTCGATACCATATGAAATTTGGAGCTTAGGCTCAGGGAAAGTTCATAAATCTAAAGTCTCGCGTGTGGAAGACGAGGCGCGCTGAGGGGTGTTAGGGTTCACCGCTTGCTGCATAATATGTGTACGGACTTCAGGGGCCCGGGTGGGATCATAATTTTGCTAAGCACGCCTTTAAAGAGGTGGAAAGAAATCATACAAACTAGTTTTGCAGCAGCATAAAAAAAAATATTCGAATAAATCTTTCCGAAAAGTTTACCCAAAGATCCATATAGCAATCTAGTCACCAACGTACGCCCGACTCCTATCCACGCGAATGGGTAGTATATTCTGTCAGGCATATTAGGGTAGAGATTGACGACAATAAGGTATGGCATCCAAGCTCCGAGATACAAGACGTATGCAATAAGGTTTAACCTGATCATATTAGCAAGGTCGCCGGGTTGGTCATGTATAAGACGGTAAGGGGCCGGGTACCTATTCTCCCGCTGAACTTTATTATAGCAAGAAATCAGTGCCGTGAATGTAATAATGGAGCAAGTGCCGTGGACTATAATAGAGGTCCCCTGTCGGTAAAGAATGACACCATAGTAGCGGCGCTCACAGTAGTCATAGCCTAAATGCCAGTAGGTTCCAAAGACAGCCAATGAATTTTAATAGATAGCTTTTAGAAAACAAAAAAAAATCTTATTCCTTTCCTTTTTGTAAAGTAAATATTAACACGGCCAAAGAAGTATTGTCATTGAGCTTTAACTGCTTAAGGAGTTCTAATTTTTGTGTTTTCTTTTCTTCGGCTAATTCTTTTTTAAATTTTTGCGAATTTTCCGGTTCATCTGACGACTTCTCCACCCTTTATTACAATTCTTTGATAAGAGTGGTTTTTGCCATTTGTCGATACCATATGAGATTTGGAGCTTAGGCTCAGGAAAAGTTCATAAATCTAAAGTCTCGCGTGTGGAAGACGAGGCGCGCTGAGGGGTGTTAGGGTTCACCGCTTGCTGCATAATATGTGTACGGACTTCAGGGCCCGGGTAAGATCATAAATTTGCATAGCACGCCTTCAACGAGGTGGAAATAAATCATACAATCTAGTTTTGCAGCAGCATAAAAAAAAATATTCGAATAAATCTTTCCGAAAAGTTTACCCAAAGATACTAATGGCAAGCTAGTCACCAACGTACACCCGACTCCTATCCACGCGAATGGGTAGTATATTCTGTCAGGCATATTAGGGTAGAGATTGACGACAGTAAGGTATGGCATCCAAGCTCCGAGATACAAGACGTATGCAATAAGGTTTAACCTGATCATATTAGTAAGGTCGCCGGGTTGGTCATGTATAAGACTGTAAGGGGCCGGGTACGTATTCTCCAGCTGAACTTTATTATAGCAAGAAATCAGAGCCGTCAATGTTATAATGTAGCAAGTGTCGTGAACTTTAATAGAGGTCCCCTGTCGGTAAAGAATGACACCATAGTAGCGGCGCTCACAATAGTCATAGCCTAAATGCCAGTAGGTTTCAAAGACAGCCAATGAATTTTAATAGATAGCTTTTAGAAAACAAAAAAAATGTTATTCCTTTCCTTTTTGTAAAGTAAATATTAACACGGTCAAAGAAGTATTGTCATTGAGCTTTAACTGCTTAAGAAGTTCTTATTTTTGTGTTTTCTTTTCTTTGGCTAATTCTTTTTTAAATTTTTGCGAATTTTCCGGTTCATCTGACGACTTCTCCACCCTTCATTACAATTCTTTGATAAGAGTGGTTTTTGCCATTTGTCGATACCATATGAAATTTGGAGCTTAGGCTCAGGGAAAGTTCATAAATCTAAAGTCTCGCGTGTGGAAGACGAGGCGCGCTGAGGGGTGTTAGGGTTCACCGCTTGCTGCATAATATGTGTACGGACTTCAGGGGCCCGGGTGGGATCATAATTTTGCTAAGCACGCCTTTAAAGAGGTGGAAAGAAATCATACAAACTAGTTTTGCAGCAGCATAAAAAAAAATATTCGAATAAATCTTTCCGAAAAGTTTACCCAAAGATCCATATAGCAATCTAGTCACCAACGTACGCCCGACTCCTATCCACGCGAATGGGTAGTATATTCTGTCAGGCATATTAGGGTAGAGATTGACGACAATAAGGTATGGCATCCAAGCTCCGAGATACAAGACGTATGCAATAAGGTTTAACCTGATCATATTAGCAAGGTCGCCGGGTTGGTCATGTATAAGACGGTAAGGGGCCGGGTACCTATTCTCCAGCTGAACTTTATTATAGCAAGAAATCAGAGTCGTCAATGTTATAATGGAGCAAGTGTCGTGAACTATAATAGAGGTCCCCTGTCGGTAAAGAATGACACCATAGTAGCGGCGCTCACAGTAGTCATAGCCTAAATGCCAGTAGGTTCCAAAGACAGCCAATGAATTTTAATAGATGGCTTTTAGAAAACAAAATAAAATCTTATTCCTTTCCTTTTTGCGAAGTAAATATTAACATGGCCAAAGAAGTATTTTCATTGAGCTTTAACTGCTTAAGGAGTTCTAATTTTTGTGTTTTCTTTTCTTTGGCTAATTCTTTTTTAAATTTTTGCGAATTTTCCGGTTCATCTGACGACTTCTCCACCCTTTATTACAATTCTTTGATAAGAGTGGTTTTTGCCATTTGTCGATACCATATGAAATTTGGAGCTTAGGCTCAGGGAAAGTTCATAAATCTAAAGTCTCGCGTGTGGAAGACGAGGCGCGCTGAGGGGTGTTAGGGTTCACCGCTTGCTGCATAATATGTGTACGGACTTCAGGGGCCCGGGTGGGATCATAATTTTGCTAAGCACGCCTTTAAAGAGGTGGAAAGAAATCATACAAACTAGTTTTGCAGCAGCATAAAAAAAAATATTCGAATAAATCTTTCCGAAAAGTTTACCCAAAGATCCATATAGCAATCTAGTCACCAACGTACGCCCGACTCCTATCCACGCGAATGGGTAGTATATTCTGTCAGGCATATTAGGGTAGAGATTGACGACAATAAGGTATGGCATCCAAGCTCCGAGATACAAGACGTATGCAATAAGGTTTAACCTGATCATATTAGCAAGGTCGCCGGGTTGGTCATGTATAAGACGGTAAGGGGCCGGGTACCTATTCTCCCGCTGAACTTTATTATAGCAAGAAATCAGTGCCGTGAATGTAATAATGGAGCAAGTGCCGTGGACTATAATAGAGGTCCCCTGTCGGTAAAGAATGACACCATAGTAGCGGCGCTCACAGTAGTCATAGCCTAAATGCCAGTAGGTTCCAAAGACAGCCAATGAATTTTAATAGATAGCTTTTAGAAAACAAAAAAAAATCTTATTCCTTTCCTTTTTGTAAAGTAAATATTAACACGGCCAAAGAAGTATTGTCATTGAGCTTTAACTGCTTAAGGAGTTCTAATTTTTGTGTTTTCTTTTCTTCGGCTAATTCTTTTTTAAATTTTTGCGAATTTTCCGGTTCATCTGACGACTTCTCCACCCTTTATTACAATTCTTTGATAAGAGTGGTTTTTGCCATTTGTCGATACCATATGAGATTTGGAGCTTAGGCTCAGGAAAAGTTCATAAATCTAAAGTCTCGCGTGTGGAAGACGAGGCGCGCTGAGGGGTGTTAGGGTTCACCGCTTGCTGCATAATATGTGTACGGACTTCAGGGCCCGGGTAAGATCATAAATTTGCATAGCACGCCTTCAACGAGGTGGAAATAAATCATACAATCTAGTTTTGCAGCAGCATAAAAAAAAATATTCGAATAAATCTTTCCGAAAAGTTTACCCAAAGATACTAATGGCAAGCTAGTCACCAACGTACACCCGACTCCTATCCACGCGAATGGGTAGTATATTCTGTCAGGCATATTAGGGTAGAGATTGACGACAGTAAGGTATGGCATCCAAGCTCCGAGATACAAGACGTATGCAATAAGGTTTAACCTGATCATATTAGTAAGGTCGCCGGGTTGGTCATGTATAAGACTGTAAGGGGCCGGGTACGTATTCTCCAGCTGAACTTTATTATAGCAAGAAATCAGAGCCGTCAATGTTATAATGTAGCAAGTGTCGTGAACTTTAATAGAGGTCCCCTGTCGGTAAAGAATGACACCATAGTAGCGGCGCTCACAATAGTCATAGCCTAAATGCCAGTAGGTTTCAAAGACAGCCAATGAATTTTAATAGATAGCTTTTAGAAAACAAAAAAAATGTTATTCCTTTCCTTTTTGTAAAGTAAATATTAACACGGTCAAAGAAGTATTGTCATTGAGCTTTAACTGCTTAAGAAGTTCTTATTTTTGTGTTTTCTTTTCTTTGGCTAATTCTTTTTTAAATTTTTGCGAATTTTCCGGTTCATCTGACGACTTCTCCACCCTTCATTACAATTCTTTGATAAGAGTGGTTTTTGCCATTTGTCGATACCATATGAAATTTGGAGCTTAGGCTCAGGGAAAGTTCATAAATCTAAAGTCTCGCGTGTGGAAGACGAGGCGCGCTGAGGGGTGTTAGGGTTCACCGCTTGCTGCATAATATGTGTACGGACTTCAGGGGCCCGGGTGGGATCATAATTTTGCTAAGCACGCCTTTAAAGAGGTGGAAAGAAATCATACAAACTAGTTTTGCAGCAGCATAAAAAAAAATATTCGAATAAATCTTTCCGAAAAGTTTACCCAAAGATCCATATAGCAATCTAGTCACCAACGTACGCCCGACTCCTATCCACGCGAATGGGTAGTATATTCTGTCAGGCATATTAGGGTAGAGATTGACGACAATAAGGTATGGCATCCAAGCTCCGAGATACAAGACGTATGCAATAAGGTTTAACCTGATCATATTAGCAAGGTCGCCGGGTTGGTCATGTATAAGACGGTAAGGGGCCGGGTACCTATTCTCCAGCTGAACTTTATTATAGCAAGAAATCAGAGTCGTCAATGTTATAATGGAGCAAGTGTCGTGAACTATAATAGAGGTCCCCTGTCGGTAAAGAATGACACCATAGTAGCGGCGCTCACAGTAGTCATAGCCTAAATGCCAGTAGGTTCCAAAGACAGCCAATGAATTTTAATAGATGGCTTTTAGAAAACAAAATAAAATCTTATTCCTTTCCTTTTTGCGAAGTAAATATTAACATGGCCAAAGAAGTATTTTCATTGAGTTTTAACTGCTTAAGAAGTTCTAATTTTTGTGTTTTTTATTCTTTGGCTAATTCTTTTTTAAGTTTTTGCGAATTTTCCGGTTCATCTGACGACTTCTCCACCCTTTATTACAATTCTTTGATAAGAGTGGTTTTTGCCATTTGTCGATACCATATGAGATTTGGAGCTTAGGCTCAGGGAAAGTTCATAAATCTAAAGTCTCGCGTGTGGATGACGAGGCGCGCTGAGGGGTGTTAGGGTTCACCGCTTGCTGCATAATATGTGTACGGACTTTAGGGGCCCGGGTGGGATCATAATTTTGCTAAGCACGCCTTGAACGAGGTGGAAAGAAATCATACAAACTAGTTTTGCAACAGCAGTAAAAAAAAAATCGGATAAATCTTTCCGAAAAGCTTACCCAAAGATACAAATAGCAAGCTAGTCACCAATGTACGCCCGACTCCTATCCACGCGAATGGGTAGTATATTCTGTCAGGCATATTAGGGTAGAGATTGACGACAATAAGGTATGGCATCCAAGCTCCGAGATACAAGACGTATGCAATAAGGTTTAACCTGATCATATTAGCAAGGTCGCCGGGTTGGTCATGTATAAGACGGTAAGGGGCCGGGTACCTATTCTCCAGCTGAACTTTATTATAGCAAGAAATCAGAGTCGTCAATGTTATAATGGAGCAAGTGTCGTGAACTATAATAGAGGTCCCCTGTCGGTAAAGAATGACACCATAGTAGCGGCGCTCACAGTAGTCATAGCCTAAATGCCAGTAGGTTCCAAAGACAGCCAATGAATTTTATTAGATGGCTTTTAGAAAACAAAAAAAAAATCTTATTCCTTTCCTTTTTGTAAAGTAAATATTAACACGGCTTAAGCAGTATGGTCATTGAGCTTTAACTACTTAAGGAGTTCTAATTTTTGTGTTTTTTATTCTTCGGTTAATTCTTTTTTAAGTTTTCGCGAATTTTCCGGTTAATCTGACGACTTCTCCACCCTTTGTTACAATTCTTTGATAATAGTGGTTTTTGCCATTTGTCGATACCATATGAGATTTGGAGCTTAGGCTCAGGGAAAGTTCATAAATGTAAAGTCTCGCGTGTGGAAGACGAGGCGCGCTGAGGGGTGTTAGGGTTCACCGCTTGCTGCATAATATGTGTACGGACTTCAGGGGCCCGGGTGGGATCATAATTTTGCTAAGAACGCTTTGAACGAGGTGGAAAGAAATCATACAAACTAGTTTTGCAACAGGAGTAAAAAAAAAATCGGATAAATCTTTCCGAAAAGTTTACCCAAAGATCCATATAGCAATCTAGTCACCAACGTACGCCCGACTCCTATCCACGCGAATGGGTAGTATATTCTGTCAGGCATATTAGGGTAGAGATTGACGACAATAAGGTATGGCATCCAAGCTCCGAGATACAAGACGTATGCAATAAGGTTTAACCTGATCATATTAGCAAGATCGCCGGGTTGGTCATGTATAAGACGATAAAGGGCCGGGTATATATTCTCCCGCTGAACTTTATTATAGCAAGAAATCAGTGCCGTCAATGTTATAATGGAGCAAGTGCCGTGGACTATAATAGAGGTCCCCTGTCGGTAAAGAATGACACCATAGTAGCGGCGCTCACAGTAGTCATAGCCTAAATGCCAGTAGGTTCCAAAGACAGCCAATGAATTTTAATAGATAGCTTTTAGAAAACAAAAAAAATCTTATTCCTTTCCTTTTTGTAAAGTAAATATTAACACGGCCAAAGAAGTATTGTCATTGAGCTTTAACTGCTTAAGAAGTTCTAATTTTTGTGTTTTCTTTTCTTCGGCTAATTCTTTTTTAAATTTTTGCGAATTTTCCGGTTCATCTGACGACTTCTCCACCCTTTATTACAATTCTTTGATAAGAGTGGTTTTTGCCATTTGTCGATACCATATGAGATTTGGAGCTTAGGCTCAGGGAAAGTTCATAAATCTAAAGTCTCGCGTGTGGAAGACGAGGCGCGCTGAGGGGTGTTAGGGTTCACCGCTTGCTGCATAATATGTGTACGGACTTTAGGGGCCCGGGTGGGATCATAATTTTGCTAAGCACGCCTTGAACGAGGTGGAAAGAAATCATACAAACTAGTTTTGCAACAGCAGTAAAAAAAAAATCGGATAAATCTTTCCGAAAAGCTTACCCAAAGATACAAATAGCAAGCTAGTCACCAATGTACGCCCGACTCCTATCCACGCGAATGGGTAGTATATTCTGTCAGGCATATTAGGGTAGAGATTGACGACAATAAGGTATGGCATCCAAGCTCCGAGATACAAGACGTATGCAATAAGGTTTAACCTGATCATATTAGCAAGGTCGCCGGGTTGGTCATGTATAAGACGGTAAGGGGCCGGGTACCTATTCTCCAGCTGAACTTTATTATAGCAAGAAATCAGAGTCGTCAATGTTATAATGGAGCAAGTGTCGTGAACTATAATAGAGGTCCCCTGTCGGTAAAGAATGACACCATAGTAGCGGCGCTCACAGTAGTCATAGCCTAAATGCCAGTAGGTTCCAAAGACAGCCAATGAATTTTATTAGATGACTTTTAGAAAACAAAAAAAAAATCTTATTCCTTTCCTTTTTGTAAAGTAAATATTAACACGGCTTAAGCAGTATGGTCATTGAGCTTTAACTACTTAAGGAGTTCTAATTTTTGTGTTTTTTATTCTTCGGCTAATTCTTTTTTAAGTTTTCGCGAATTTTCCGGTTAATCTGACGACTTCTCCACCCTTTGTTACAATTCTTTGATAATAGTGGTTTTTGCCATTTGTCGATACCATATGAGATTTGGAGCTTAGGCTCAGGGAAAGTTCATAAATGTAAAGTCTCGCGTGTGGAAGACGAGGCGCGCTGAGGGGTGTTAGGGTTCACCGCTTGCTGCATAATATGTGTACGGACTTCAGGGGCCCGGGTGGGATCATAATTTTGCTAAGAACGCCTTGAACGAGGTGGAAAGAAATCATACAAACTAGTTTTGCAACAGGAGTAAAAAAAAAATCGGATAAATCTTTCCGAAAAGTTTACCCAAAGATCCATATAGCAATCTAGTCACCAACGTACGCCCGACTCCTATCCACGCGAATGGGTAGTATATTCTGTCAGGCATATTAGGGTAGAGATTGACGACAATAAGGTATGGCATCCAAGCTCCGAGATACAAGACGTATGCAATAAGGTTTAACCTGATCATATTAGCAAGATCGCCGGGTTGGTCATGTATAAGACGATAAAGGGCCGGGTATATATTCTCCCGCTGAACTTTATTATAGCAAGAAATCAGTGCCGTCAATGTTATAATGGAGCAAGTGCCGTGGACTATAATAGAGGTCCCCTGTCGGTAAAGAATGACACCATAGTAGCGGCGCTCACAGTAGTCATAGCCTAAATGCCAGTAGGTTCCAAAGACAGCCAATGAATTTTAATAGATAGCTTTTAGAAAACAAAAAAAATCTTATTCCTTTCCTTTTTGTAAAGTAAATATTAACACGGCCAAAGAAGTATTGTCATTGAGCTTTAACTGCTTAAGAAGTTCTAATTTTTGTGTTTTCTTTTCTTCGGCTAATTCTTTTTTAAATTTTTGCGAATTTTCCGGTTCATCTGACGACTTCTCCACCCTTTATTACAATTCTTTGATAAGAGTGGTTTTTGCCATTTGTCGATACCATATGAGATTTGGAGCTTAGGCTCAGGAAAAGTTCATAAATCTAAAGTCTCGCGTGTGGAAGACGAGGCGCGCTGAGGGGTGTTAGGGTTCACCGCTTGCTGCATAATATGTGTACGGACTTCAGGGGCCCAGGTGGGATCATAAATTTGCATAGCACGCCTTCAACGAGGTGGAAATAAATCATACAAACTAGTTTTGCAGCAGCATAAAAAAAAAAAATCGAATAAATCTTTCCGAAAAGTTTACCCAAAGATACTAATAGCAAGCTAGTCACCAACGTACACCCGACTCCTATCCACGCGAATGGGTAGTATATTCTGTCAGGCATATTAGGGTAGAGATTGACGACAGTAAGGTATGGCATCCAAGCTCCGAGATACAAGACGTATGCAATAAGGTTTAACCTGATCATATTAGCAAGGTCGCCGGGTTGGTCATGTATAAGACGGTAAGGGGCCGGGTACCTATTCTCCCGCTGAACTTTATTATAGCAAGAAATCAGTGCCGTGAATGTAATAATGGAGCAAGTGCCGTGGACTATAATAGAGGTCCCCTGTCGGTAAAGAATGACACCATAGTAGCGGCGCTCACAGTAGTCATAGCCTAAATGCCAGTAGGTTCCAAAGACAGCCAATGAATTTTAATAGATAGCTTTTAGAAAACAAAAAAAATCTTATTCCTTTCCTTTTTGTAAAGTAAATATTAACACGGCCAAAGAAGTATTGTCATTGAGCTTTAACTGCTTAAGAAGTTCTAATTTTTGTGTTTTCTTTTCTTCGGCTAATTCTTTTTTAAATTTTTGCGAATTTTCCGGTTCATCTGACGACTTCTCCACCCTTTATTACAATTCTTTGATAAGAGTGGTTTTTGCCATTTGTCGATACCATATGAGATTTGGAGCTTAGGCTCAGGGAAAGTTCATAAATGTAAAGTCTCGCGTGTGGAAGACGAGGCGCGCTGAGGGGTGTTAGGGTTCACCGCTTGCTGCATAATATGTGTACGGACTTCAGGGGCCCGGGTGGGATCATAATTTTGCTAAGAACGCCTTGAACGAGGTGGAAAGAAATCATACAAACTAGTTTTGCAACAGGAGTAAAAAAAAAATCGGATAAATCTTTCCGAAAAGTTTACCCAAAGATCCATATAGCAATCTAGTCACCAACGTACGCCCGACTCCTATCCACGCGAATGGGTAGTATATTCTGTCAGGCATATTAGGGTAGAGATTGACGACAATAAGGTATGGCATCCAAGCTCCGAGATACAAGACGTATGCAATAAGGTTTAACCTGATCATATTAGCAAGATCGCCGGGTTGGTCATGTATAAGACGATAAAGGGCCGGGTATATATTCTCCCGCTGAACTTTATTATAGCAAGAAATCAGTGCCGTCAATGTTATAATGGAGCAAGTGCCGTGGACTATAATAGAGGTCCCCTGTCGGTAAAGAATGACACCATAGTAGCGGCGCTCACAGTAGTCATAGCCT
Organism: Mythimna pallens; assembly: GCA_961205895.1. Taxonomy (NCBI): domain Eukaryota; kingdom Metazoa; phylum Arthropoda; class Insecta; order Lepidoptera; family Noctuidae; genus Mythimna; species Mythimna pallens. The sequence continues at coordinate 9,546,543 of OY540824.1, forward strand.
AAATGCCAGTAGGTTCCAAAGACAGCCAATGAATTTTAATAGATAGCTTTTAGAAAACAAAAAAAATCTTATTCCTTTCCTTTTTGTAAAGTAAATATTAACACGGCCAAAGAAGTATTGTCATTGAGCTTTAACTGCTTAAGAAGTTCTAATTTTTGTGTTTTCTTTTCTTCGGCTAATTCTTTTTTAAATTTTTGCGAATTTTCCGGTTCATCTGACGACTTCTCCACCCTTTATTACAATTCTTTGATAAGAGTGGTTTTTGCCATTTGTCGATACCATATGAGATTTGGAGCTTAGGCTCAGGAAAAGTTCATAAATCTAAAGTCTCGCGTGTGGAAGACGAGGCGCGCTGAGGGGTGTTAGGGTTCACCGCTTGCTGCATAATATGTGTACGGGCTTCAGGGGCCCGGGTGGGATCATAAATTTGCATAGCACGCCTTCAACGAGGTGGAAATAAATCATACAAACTAGTTTTGCAGCAGCATAAAAAAAAAAAATCGAATAAATCTTTCCGAAAAGTTTACCCAAAGATACTAATAGCAAGCTAGTCACCAACGTACACCCGACTCCTATCCACGCGAATGGGTAGTATATTCTGTCAGGCATATTAGGGTAGAGATTGACGACAGTAAGGTATGGCATCCAAGCTCCGAGATACAAGACGTATGCAATAAGGTTTAACCTGATCATATTAGTAAGGTCGCCGGGTTGGTCATGTATAAGACTGTAAGGGGCCGGGTACGTATTCTCCAGCTGAACTTTATTATAGCAAGAAATCAGAGACTTCAATGTTATAATGGAGCAAGTGTCGTGAACTATAATAGAGGTCCCCTGTCGGTAAAGAATGACACCATAGTAGCGGCGCTCACAGTAGTCATAGCCTAAATGCCAGTAGGTTCAAAAGACAGCCAATGAATTTTAATAGATAGCTTTTAGAAAACAAAAAAAAATCTTATTCCTTTCCTTTTTGCAAAGTAAATATTAACATGGCCAAAGAAGTATTTTCATTGAGTTTTAACTGCTTAAGAAGTTCTAATTTTTGTGTTTTTTATTCTTTGGCTAATTCTTTTTTAAGTTTTTGCGAATTTTCCGGTTCATCTGACGACTTCTCCACCCTTTATTACAATTCTTTGATAAGAGTGGTTTTTGCCATTTGTCGATACCATATGAGATTTGGAGCTTAGGCTCAGGGAAAGTTCATAAATCTAAAGTCTCGCGTGTGGAAGACGAGGCGCGCTGAGGGGTGTTAGGGTTCACCGCTTGCTGCATAATATGTGTACGGACTTTAGGGGCCCGGGTGGGATCATTATTTTGCTAAGCACGCCTTGAACGAGGTGGAAAGAAATCATAAAAACTAGTTTTGCAACAGCAGTAAAAAAAAAATCGGATAAATCTTTCCGAAAAGCTTACCCAAAGATACAAATAGCAAGCTAGTCACCAATGTACGCCCGACTCCTATCCACGCGAATGGGTAGTATATTCTGTCAGGCATATTAGGGTAGAGATTGACGACAATAAGGTATGGCATCCAAGCTCCGAGATACAAGACGTATGCAATAAGGTTTAACCTGATCATATTAGCAAGGTCGCCGGGTTGGTCATGTATAAGACGGTAAGGGGCCGGGTACCTATTCTCCAGCTGAACTTTATTATAGCAAGAAATCAGAGTCGTCAATGTTATAATGGAGCAAGTGTCGTGAACTATAATAGAGGTCCCCTGTCGGTAAAGAATGACACCATAGTAGCGGCGCTCACAGTAGTCATAGCCTAAATGCCAGTAGGTTCCAAAGACAGCCAATAAATTTTATTAGATGGCTTTTAGAAAACAAAAAAAAAATCTTATTCCTTTCTTTTTTGTAAAGTAAATATTAACACGGCTTAAGCAGTATGGTCATTGAGCTTTAACTACTTAAGGAGTTCTAATTTTTGTGTTTTTTATTCTTCGGCTAATTCTTTTTTAAGTTTTCGCGAATTTTCCGGTTAATCTGACGACTTCTCCACCCTTTGTTACAATTCTTTGATAATAGTGGTTTTTGCCATTTGTCGATACCATATGAGATTTGGAGCTTAGGCTCAGGGAAAGTTCATAAATGTAAAGTCTCGCGTGTGGAAGACGAGGCGCGCTGAGGGGTGTTAGGGTTCACCGCTTGCTGCATAATATGTGTACGGACTTCAGGGGCCCGGGTGGGATCATAATTTTGCTAAGAACGCCTTGAACGAGGTGGAAAGAAATCATACAAACTAGTTTTGCAACAGGAGTAAAAAAAAAATCGGATAAATCTTTCCGAAAAGTTTACCCAAAGATCCATATAGCAATCTAGTCACCAACGTACGCCCGACTCCTATCCACGCGAATGGGTAGTATATTCTGTCAGGCATATTAGGGTAGAGATTGACGACAATAAGGTATGGCATCCAAGCTCCGAGATACAAGACGTATGCAATAAGGTTTAACCTGATCATATTAGCAAGATCGCCGGGTTGGTCATGTATAAGACGATAAAGGGCCGGGTATATATTCTCCCGCTGAACTTTATTATAGCAAGAAATCAGTGCCGTCAATGTTATAATGGAGCAAGTGCCGTGGACTATAATAGAGGTCCCCTGTCGGTAAAGAATGACACCATAGTAGCGGCGCTCACAGTAGTCATAGCCTAAATGCCAGTAGGTTCCAAAGACAGCCAATGAATTTTAATAGATAGCTTTTAGAAAACAAAAAAAATCTTATTCCTTTCCTTTTTGTAAAGTAAATATTAACACGGCCAAAGAAGTATTGTCATTGAGCTTTAACTGCTTAAGAAGTTCTAATTTTTGTGTTTTCTTTTCTTCGGCTAATTCTTTTTTAAATTTTTGCGAATTTTCCGGTTCATCTGACGACTTCTCCACCCTTTATTACAATTCTTTGATAAGAGTGGTTTTTGCCATTTGTCGATACCATATAAGATTTGTAGCTTAGGCTCAGGGAAAGTTCATAAATGTAAAGTCTCGCGTGTGGAAGACGAGGCGCGCTGAGGGGTGTTAGGGTTCACCGCTTGCTGCATAATATGTGTACGGACTTCAGGGGCCCGGGTGGGATCATAATTTTGCTAAGAACGCCTTGAACGAGGTGGAAAGAAATCATACAAACTAGTTTTGCAACAGGAGTAAAAAAATATCGGATAAATCTTTCCGAAAAGTTTACCCAAAGATCCATATAGCAATCTAGTCACCAACGTACGCCCGACTCCTATCCACGCGAATAGGTAGTATATTCTGTCAGGCATATTAGGGTAGAGATTGACGACAATAAGGTATGGCATCCAAGCTCCGAGATACAAGACGTATGCAATAAGGTTTAACCTGATCATATTAGCAAGATCGCCGGGTTGGTCATGTATAAGACGATAAAGGGCCGGGTATATATTCTCCCGCTGAACTTTATTATAGCAAGAAATCAGTGCCGTCAATGTTATAATGGAGCAAGTGCCGTGGACTATAATAGAGGTCCCCTGTCGGTAAAGAATGACACCATAGTAGCGGCGCTCACAGTAGTCATAGCCTAAATGCCAGTAGGTTCCAAAGACAGCCAATGAATTTTAATAGATAGCTTTTAGAAAACAAAAAAAATCTTATTCCTTTCCTTTTTGTAAAGTAAATATTAACACGGCCAAAGAAGTATTGTCATTGAGCTTTAACTGCTTAAGAAGTTCTAATTTTTGTGTTTTCTTTTCTTCGGCTAATTCTTTTTTAAATTTTTGCGAATTTTCCGGTTCATCTGACGACTTCTCCACCCTTTATTACAATTCTTTGATAAGAGTGGTTTTTGCCATTTGTCGATACCATATGAGATTTGGAGCTTAGGCTCAGGGAAAGTTCATAAATCTAAAGTCTCGCGTGTGGAAGACGAGGCGCGCTGAGGGGTGTTAGGGTTCACCGCTTGCTGCATAATATGTGTACGGACTTTAGGGGCCCGGGTGGGATCATAATTTTGCTAAGCACGCCTTGAACGAGGTGGAAAGAAATCATACAAACTAGTTTTGCAACAGCAGTAAAAAAAAAATCGGATAAATCTTTCCGAAAAGCTTACCCAAAGATACAAATAGCAAGCTAGTCACCAATGTACGCCCGACTCCTATCCACGCGAATGGGTAGTATATTCTGTCAGGCATATTAGGGTAGAGATTGACGACAATAAGGTATGGCATCCAAGCTCCGAGATACAAGACGTATGCAATAAGGTTTAACCTGATCATATTAGCAAGGTCGCCGGGTTGGTCATGTATAAGACGGTAAGGGGCCGGGTACCTATTCTCCAGCTGAACTTTATTATAGCAAGAAATCAGAGTCGTCAATGTTATAATGGAGCAAGTGTCGTGAACTATAATAGAGGTCCCCTGTCGGTAAAGAATGACACCATAGTAGCGGCGCTCACAGTAGTCATAGCCTAAATGCCAGTAGGTTCCAAAGACAGCCAATGAATTTTATTAGATGGCTTTTAGAAAACAAAAAAAAAATCTTATTCCTTTCCTTTTTGTAAAGTAAATATTAACACGGCTTAAGCAGTATGGTCATTGAGCTTTAACTACTTAAGGAGTTCTAATTTTTGTGTTTTTTATTCTTCGGCTAATTCTTTTTTAAGTTTTCGCGAATTTTCCGGTTAATCTGACGACTTCTCCACCCTTTGTTACAATTCTTTGATAATAGTGGTTTTTGCCATTTGTCGATACCATATGAGATTTGGAGCTTAGGCTCAGGGAAAGTTCATAAATGTAAAGTCTCGCGTGTGGAAGACGAGGCGCGCTGAGGGGTGTTAGGGTTCACCGCTTGCTGCATAATATGTGTACGGACTTCAGGGGCCCGGGTGGGATCATAATTTTGCTAAGAACGCCTTGAACGAGGTGGAAAGAAATCATACAAACTAGTTTTGCAACAGGAGTAAAAAAAAAATCGGATAAATCTTTCCGAAAAGTTTACCCAAAGATCCATATAGCAATCTAGTCACCAACGTACGCCCGACTCCTATCCACGCGAATGGGTAGTATATTCTGTCAGGCATATTAGGGTAGAGATTGACGACAATAAGGTATGGCATCCAAGCTCCGAGATACAAGACGTATGCAATAAGGTTTAACCTGATCATATTAGCAAGATCGCCGGGTTGGTCATGTATAAGACGATAAAGGGCCGGGTATATATTCTCCCGCTGAACTTTATTATAGCAAGAAATCAGTGCCGTCAATGTTATAATGGAGCAAGTGCCGTGGACTATAATAGAGGTCCCCTGTCGGTAAAGAATGACACCATAGTAGCGGCGCTCACAGTAGTCATAGCCTAAATGCCAGTAGGTTCCAAAGACAGCCAATGAATTTTAATAGATAGCTTTTAGAAAACAAAAAAAAATCTTATTCCTTTCCTTTTTGTAAAGTAAATATTAACACGGCCAAAGAAGTATTGTCATTGAGCTTTAACTGCTTAAGAAGTTCTAATTTTTGTGTTTTCTTTTCTTCGGCTAATTCTTTTTTAAATTTTTGCGAATTTTCCGGTTCATCTGACGACTTCTCCACCCTTTATTACAATTCTTTGATAAGAGTGGTTTTTGCCATTTGTCGATACCATATAAGATTTGTAGCTTAGGCTCAGGGAAAGTTCATAAATGTAAAGTCTCGCGTGTGGAAGACGAGGCGCGCTGAGGGGTGTTAGGGTTCACCGCTTGCTGCATAATATGTGTACGGACTTCAGGGGCCCGGGTGGGATCATAATTTTGCTAAGAACGCCTTGAACGAGGTGGAAAGAAATCATACAAACTAGTTTTGCAACAGGAGTAAAAAAATATCGGATAAATCTTTCCGAAAAGTTTACCCAAAGATCCATATAGCAATCTAGTCACCAACGTACGCCCGACTCCTATCCACGCGAATAGGTAGTATATTCTGTCAGGCATATTAGGGTAGAGATTGACGACAATAAGGTATGGCATCCAAGCTCCGAGATACAAGACGTATGCAATAAGGTTTAACCTGATCATATTAGCAAGATCGCCGGGTTGGTCATGTATAAGACGATAAAGGGCCGGGTATATATTCTCCCGCTGAACTTTATTATAGCAAGAAATCAGTGCCGTCAATGTTATAATGGAGCAAGTGCCGTGGACTATAATAGAGGTCCCCTGTCGGTAAAGAATGACACCATAGTAGCGGCGCTCACAGTAGTCATAGCCTAAATGCCAGTAGGTTCCAAAGACAGCCAATGAATTTTAATAGATAGCTTTTAGAAAACAAAAAAAATCTTATTCCTTTCCTTTTTGTAAAGTAAATATTAACACGGCCAAAGAAGTATTGTCATTGAGCTTTAACTGCTTAAGAAGTTCTAATTTTTGTGTTTTCTTTTCTTCGGCTAATTCTTTTTTAAATTTTTGCGAATTTTCCGGTTCATCTGACGACTTCTCCACCCTTTATTACAATTCTTTGATAAGAGTGGTTTTTGCCATTTGTCGATACCATATGAGATTTGGAGCTTAGGCTCAGGGAAAGTTCATAAATCTAAAGTCTCGCGTGTGGAAGACGAGGCGCGCTGAGGGGTGTTAGGGTTCACCGCTTGCTGCATAATATGTGTACGGACTTTAGGGGCCCGGGTGGGATCATAATTTTGCTAAGCACGCCTTGAACGAGGTGGAAAGAAATCATACAAACTAGTTTTGCAACAGCAGTAAAAAAAAAATCGGATAAATCTTTCCGAAAAGCTTACCCAAAGATACAAATAGCAAGCTAGTCACCAATGTACGCCCGACTCCTATCCACGCGAATGGGTAGTATATTCTGTCAGGCATATTAGGGTAGAGATTGACGACAATAAGGTATGGCATCCAAGCTCCGAGATACAAGACGTATGCAATAAGGTTTAACCTGATCATATTAGCAAGGTCGCCGGGTTGGTCATGTATAAGACGGTAAGGGGCCGGGTACCTATTCTCCAGCTGAACTTTATTATAGCAAGAAATCAGAGTCGTCAATGTTATAATGGAGCAAGTGTCGTGAACTATAATAGAGGTCCCCTGTCGGTAAAGAATGACACCATAGTAGCGGCGCTCACAGTAGTCATAGCCTAAATGCCAGTAGGTTCCAAAGACAGCCAATGAATTTTAATAGATAGCTTTTAGAAAACAAAAAAAATCTTATTCCTTTCCTTTTTGTAAAGTAAATATTAACACGGCCAAAGAAATATTGTCATTGAGCTTTAACTGCTTAAGAAGTTCTAATTTTTGTGTTTTCTTTTCTTCGGCTAATTCTTTTTTAAATTTTTGCGAATTTTCCGGTTCATCTGACGACTTCTCCACCCTTTGTTACAATTCTTTGATAAGAGTGGTTTTTGCCATTTGTCGATACCATATGAGATTTGGAGCTTAGGCTCAGGGAAAGTTCATAAATGTAAAGTCTCGCGTGTGGAAGACGAGGCGCGCTGAGGGGTGTTAGGGTTCACCGCTTGCTGCATAATATGTGTACGGACTTCAGGGGCCCGGGTGGGATCATAATTTTGCTAAGAACGCCTTGAACGAGGTGGAAAGAAATCATACAAACTAGTTTTGCAACAGGAGTAAAAAAAAAATCGGATAAATCTTTCCGAAAAGTTTACCCAAAGATCCATATAGCAATCTAGTCACCAACGTACGCCCGACTCCTATCCACGCGAATGGGTAGTATATTCTGTCAGGCATATTAGGGTAGAGATTGACGACAATAAGGTATGGCATCCAAGCTCCGAGATACAAGACGTATGCAATAAGGTTTAACCTGATCATATTAGCAAGATCGCCGGGTTGGTCATGTATAAGACGATAAAGGGCCGGGTATATATTCTCCCGCTGAACTTTATTATAGCAAGAAATCAGTGCCGTCAATGTTATAATGGAGCAAGTGCCGTGGACTATAATAGAGGTCCCCTGTCGGTAAAGAATGACACCATAGTAGCGGCGCTCACAGTAGTCATAGCCTAAATGCCAGTAGGTTCCAAAGACAGCCAATGAATTTTAATAGATAGCTTTTAGAAAACAAAAAAAATCTTATTCCTTTCCTTTTTGTAAAGTAAATATTAACACGGCCAAAGAAATATTGTCATTGAGCTTTAACTGCTTAAGAAGTTCTAATTTTTGTGTTTTCTTTTCTTCGGCTAATTCTTTTTTAAATTTTTGCGAATTTTCCGGTTCATCTGACGACTTCTCCACCCTTTATTACAATTCTTTGATAAGAGTGGTTTTTGCCATTTGTCGATACCATATGAGATTTGGAGCTTAGGCTCAGGAAAAGTTCATAAATCTAAAGTCTCGCGTGTGGAAGACGAGGCGCGCTGAGGGGTGTTAGGGTTCACCGCTTGCTGCATAATATGTGTACGGACTTCAGGGGCCCGGGTGGGATCATAAATTTGCATAGCACGCCTTCAACGAGGTGGAAATAAATCATACAAACTAGTTTTGCAGCAGCATAAAAAAAAAATCGAATAAATCTTTCCGAAAAGTTTACCCAAAGATACTAATAGCAAGCTAGTCACCAACGTACACCCGACTCCTATCCACGCGAATGGGTAGTATATTCTGTCAGGCATATTAGGGTAGAGATTGACGACAGTAAGGTATGGCATCCAAGCTCCGAGATACAAGACGTATGCAATAAGGTTTAACCTGATCATATTAGTAAGGTCGCCGGGTTGGTCATGTATAAGACTGTAAGGGGCCGGGTACGTATTCTCCAGCTGAACTTTATTATAGCAAGAAATCAGAGCCTTCAATGTTATAATGGAGCAAGTGTCGTGAACTATAATAGAGGTCCCCTGTCGGTAAAGAATGACACCATAGTAGCGGCGCTCACAGTAGTCATAGCCTAAATGCCAGTAGGTTCCAAAGACAGCCAATGAATTTTAATAGATAGCTTTTAGAAAACAAAAAAAAATCTTATTCCTTTCCTTTTTGTAAAGTAAATATTAACACGGCCAAAGAAGTATTGTCATTGAGCTTTAACTGCTTAAGAAGTTCTAATTTTTGTGTTTTCTTTTCTTCGGCTAATTCTTTTTTAAATTTTTGCGAATTTTCCGGTTCATCTGACGACTTCTCCACCCTTTATTACAATTCTTTGATAAGAGTGGTTTTTGCCATTTGTCGATACCATATGAGATTTGGAGCTTAGGCTCAGGAAAAGTTCATAAATCTAAAGTCTCGCGTGTGGAAGACGAGGCGCGCTGAGGGGTGTTAGGGTTCACCGCTTGCTGCATAATATGTGTACGGACTTCAGGGGCCCGGGTGGGATCATAAATTTGCATAGCACGCCTTCAACGAGGTGGAAATAAATCATACAAACTAGTTTTGCAGCAGCATAAAAAAAGAAATTCGAATAAATCTTTCCGAAAAGTTTACCCAAAGATACTAATAGCAAGCTAGTCACCAACGTACACCCGACTCCTATCCACGCGAATGGGTAGTATATTCTGTCAGGCATATTAGGGTAGAGATTGACGACAGTAAGGTATGGCATCCAAGCTCCGAGATACAAGACGTATGCAATAAGGTTTAACCTGATCATATTAGTAAGGTCGCCGGGTTGGTCATGTATAAGACTGTAAGGGGCCGGGTACGTATTCTCCAGCTGAACTTTATTATAGCAAGAAATCAGAGCCTTCAATGTTATAATGGAGCAAGTGTCGTGAACTATAATAGAGGTCCCCTGTCGGTAAAGAATGACACCATAGTAGCGGCGCTCACAGTAGTCATAGCCTAAATGCCAGTAGGTTCCAAAGACAGCCAATGAATTTTAATAGATAGCTTTTAGAAAACAAAAAAAAATCTTATTCCTTTCCTTTTTGTAAAGTAAATATTAACACGGTCAAAGAAGTATTGTCATTGAGCTTTAACTGCTTAAAAAGTTCTAATTTTTGTGTTTTCTTTTCTTCGGCTAATTCTTTTTTAAATTTTTGCGAATTTTCCGGTTCATCTGACGACTTCTCCACCCTTTATTACAATTCTTTGATAAAAGTGGTTTTTGCCATTTGTCGATACCATATGAGATTTGGAGCTTAGGCTCAGGAAAAGTTCATAAATCTAAAGTCTCGCGTGTGGAAGACGAGGCGCGCTGAGGGGTGTTAGGGTTCACCGCTTGCTGCATAATATGTGTACGGACTTCAGGGGCCCGGGGGGGATCATAATTTTGCTAAGCACGCCTTTAACGAGGTGGAAAGAACTCATACAAACTAGTTTTGCAGCAGCATAAAAAAATATATTCGAATAAATCTTTCCGAAAAGTTTACCCAAAGATCCATATAGCAATCTAGTCACCAACGTACGCCCGACTCCTATCCACGTGAATGGGTAGTATATTCTGTCAGGCATATTAGGGTAGAGATTGACGACAATAAGGTATGGCATCCAAGCTCCGAGATACAAGACGTATGCAATAAGGTTTAACCTGATCATATTAGCAAGATCGCCGGGTTGGTCATGTATAAGACGATAAAGGGCCGGGTATATATTCTCCCGCTGAACTTTATTATAGCAAGAAATCAGTGCCGTCAATGTTATAATGGAGCAAGTGCCGTGGACTATAATAGAGGTCCCCTGTCGGTAAAGAATGACACCATAGTAGCGGCGCTCACAGTAGTCATAGCCTAAATGCCAGTAGGTTCCAAAGACAGCCAATGAATTTTAATAGATAGCTTTTAGAAAACAAAAAAAATCTTATTCCTTTCCTTTTTGTAAAGTAAATATTAACACGGCCAAAGAAATATTGTCATTGAGCTTTAACTGCTTAAGAAGTTCTAATTTTTGTGTTTTCTTTTCTTCGGCTAATTCTTTTTTAAATTTTTGCGAATTTTCCGGTTCATCTGACGACTTCTCCACCCTTTATTACAATTCTTTGATAAGAGTGGTTTTTGCCATTTGTCGATACCATATGAGATTTGGAGCTTAGGCTCAGGAAAAGTTCATAAATCTAAAGTCTCGCGTGTGGAAGACGAGGCGCGCTGAGGGGTGTTAGGGTTCACCGCTTGCTGCATAATATGTGTACGGACTTCAGGGGCCCGGGTGGGATCATAAATTTGCATAGCACGCCTTCAACGAGGTGGAAATAAATCATACAAACTAGTTTTGCAGCAGCATAAAAAAAAAAATCGAATAAATCTTTCCGAAAAGTTTACCCAAAGATACTAATAGCAAGCTAGTCACCAACGTACACCCGACTCCTATCCACGCGAATGGGTAGTATATTCTGTCAGGCATATTAGGGTAGAGATTGACGACAGTAAGGTATGGCATCCAAGCTCCGAGATACAAGACGTATGCAATAAGGTTTAACCTGATCATATTAGTAAGGTCGCCGGGTTGGTCATGTATAAGACTGTAAGGGGCCGGGTACGTATTCTCCAGCTGAACTTTATTATAGCAAGAAATCAGAGCCTTCAATGTTATAATGGAGCAAGTGTCGTGAACTATAATAGAGGTCCCCTGTCGGTAAAGAATGACACCATAGTAGCGGCGCTCACAGTAGTCATAGCCTAAATGCCAGTAGGTTCCAAAGACAGCCAATGAATTTTAATAGATAGCTTTTAGAAAACAAAAAAAAATCTTATTCCTTTCCTTTTTGTAAAGTAAATATTAACACGGCCAAAGAAGTATTGTCATTGAGCTTTAACTGCTTAAGAAGTTCTAATTTTTGTGTTTTCTTTTCTTCGGCTAAGTCTTTTTTAAATTTTTGCGAATTTTCCGGTTCATCTGACGACTTCTCCACCCTTTATTACAATTCTTTGATAAGAGTGGTTTTTGCCATTTGTCGATACCATATGAGATTTGGAGCTTAGGCTCAGGAAAAGTTCATAAATCTAAAGTCTCGCGTGTGGAAGACGAGGCGCGCTGAGGGGTGTTAGGGTTCACCGCTTGCTGCATAATATGTGTACGGACTTCAGGGGCCCGGGTGGGATCATAAATTTGCATAGCACGCCTTCAACGAGGTGGAAATAAATCATACAAACTAGTTTTGCAGCAGCATAAAAAAAGAAATTCGAATAAATCTTTCCGAAAAGTTTACCCAAAGATACTAATAGCAAGCTAGTCACCAACGTACACCCGACTCCTATCCACGCGAATGGGTAGTATATTCTGTCAGGCATATTAGGGTAGAGATTGACGACAGTAAGGTATGGCATCCAAGCTCCGAGATACAAGACGTATGCAATAAGGTTTAACCTGATCATATTAGTAAGGTCGCCGGGTTGGTCATGTATAAGACTGTAAGGGGCCGGGTACGTATTCTCCAGCTGAACTTTATTATAGCAAGAAATCAGAGCCTTCAATGTTATAATGGAGCAAGTGTCGTGAACTATAATAGAGGTCCCCTGTCGGTAAAGAATGACACCATAGTAGCGGCGCTCACAGTAGTCATAGCCTAAATGCCAGTAGGTTCCAAAGACAGCCAATGAATTTTAATAGATAGCTTTTAGAAAACAAAAAAAAATCTTATTCCTTTCCTTTTTGTAAAGTAAATATTAACACGGTCAAAGAAGTATTGTCATTGAGCTTTAACTGCTTAAAAAGTTCTAATTTTTGTGTTTTCTTTTCTTCGGCTAATTCTTTTTTAAATTTTTGCGAATTTTCCGGTTCATCTGACGACTTCTCCACCCTTTATTACAATTCTTTGATAAAAGTGGTTTTTGCCATTTGTCGATACCATATGAGATTTGGAGCTTAGGCTCAGGAAAAGTTCATAAATCTAAAGTCTCGCGTGTGGAAGACGAGGCGCGCTGAGGGGTGTTAGGGTTCACCGCTTGCTGCATAATATGTGTACGGACTTCAGGGGCCCGGGGGGGATCATAATTTTGCTAAGCACGCCTTTAACGAGGTGGAAAGAACTCATACAAACTAGTTTTGCAGCAGCATAAAAAAATATATTCGAATAAATCTTTCCGAAAAGTTTACCCAAAGATCCATATAGCAATCTAGTCACCAACGTACGCCCGACTCCTATCCACGTGAATGGGTAGTATATTCTGTCAGGCATATTAGGGTAGAGATTGACGACAATAAGGTATGGCATCCAAGCTCCGAGATACAAGACGTATGCAATAAGGTTTAACCTGATCATATTAGCAAGGTCGCCGGGTTGGTCATGTATAAGACGGTAAGGGGCCGGGTACCTATTCTCCAGCTGAACTTTATTATAGCAAGAAATCAGAGTCGTCAATGTTATAATGGAGCAAGTGTCATGAACTATAATAGAGATCCCCTGTCGGTAAAGAATGACACCATAGTAGCGGCGCTCACAGTAGTCATAGCCTAAATGCCAGTAGGTTCCAAAGACAGTCAATAAATTTTAATAGATAGCTTTTAGAAAACAAAAAAAAATCTTATTCCTTTCGTTTTTGTAAAGTAAATATTAACACGGCTTAAGCAGTATGGTCATTGAGCTTTAACTACTTAAGGAGTTCTAATTTTTGTGTTTTTTATTCTTCGGCTAATTCTTTTATAAGTTTTCGCGAATTTTCCGGTTCATCTGACGACTTCTCCACCCTTTATTACAATTCTTTGATAAGAGTGGTTTTTGCCATTTGTCGATACCATATGAGATTTGGAGCTTAGGCTCAGGGAAAGTTCATAAGTCTAAAGTCTCGCGTGTGGAAGACGAGGCGCGCTGAGAGGTGTTAGGGTTCACCGCTTGCTGCATAATATGTGTACGGACTTCAGGGGCCCGGGTGGGATCATAATTTTGCTAAGCACGCCTTGAGCAAGGTGGAAAGAAATCATACAAACTAGTTTTACAGCAGCAGTAAAAAACAATATTCGAATAAATCTTTTCGAAAAGTTTATCCAAAGATACTAATAGCAAGCTAGTCACGAACGTACGCCCGACTCCTATCCTCGCGAATGGGTAGTATATTCTGTCAGGCATATTAGGGTAGAGATTGACGACATTAAGATATGGCATAAAGAAGACTTTTGAGAAGAAAACTAAAAGTATCTGCCCTAAGTTTAGATTTAGTGACTGGGCAACTAAAGGAATCAGAATAAGTAGGGAAAGACTTTTTGAGCTGTATGGCCTTAATGTATGGTCTATTATTAACACTGAAACTTTTAATAAGTATGTTGCTACATATTCAAAAATGTTTAAAAACACTTGTAAATCAGCTTAGGCCTTGTACTAGCAATAAAGTTAAATCAGCAGATAATGAAATAAAAACGGTTTGGAAAATTATAAATAATGAAACCAACAGGAACAAAATACATAATAATGATTACACTTTGGAGACACATCATGGTCTTATTAGCGATAACAAACTAGTTGCAGAAGAATTTGTAAATTTCTTTGCTAGTATACCAATTAAAACCACTGAAGCCCTAAATTCGTCACCATCGCATGCTTTTGGTTTATTACAGGCAAACGTTGCAGCCTGTTCGACTGAATTTACAGTAATAAAAGCGTTTAAACAAATCAAGGTTAAATTGACAGAAGGTTTGTGGGGTATGTCTATCAAAGTTTGTACCTCAATTATTGAGACTATAGCGCCGTACTTAGCCTTAATATTAAATTTTTGTATAGATCAAGGAGTCTTTCCTGATCTAATGAAATATAGTAAAGTGATACCACTTTGTAAATCCGGGGACAGTAAAAACACTAATAATTATAGGCCGGTGTCCGTGTTCCCAGTTTTTAGCAAGATATTTGAAAAGGTGATGTTAAATCAAGTGCTTAATCATTTTAACACAAATAACATCCTACACGATAAACAGTATGGTTTCACCAAAGGACGTTGTACAACTGACGCTGGTGTCTCCTTACTAAAACACATTTTTAATGCGTGGGAAGAGGCACAGGATGCTATAGGCATCTTCTGTGACCTGTCTAAGGCGCTTGATTGCGTGGTTCATGAAACATTACTCTTGAAATTTGAGCATTACGGACTAGGCAAAACAGCTTTAAGCTTATTCAAATCTTATTTGATTGACAGACAGCAACAAGTTCAAATAAACGGTGTCAATTCGTCGAGATTAAATGTGAAAATGAGGTACCCTCATCACCCCCAAGGTTCAATTTTAGGTCCTTTTTTATTTTTAGTTTATATTAATGATTTACCCTATTTGTTGGAAAATAAACTTAATATGGTGTTGTTTGCTGACGACACTTCTTTGATTTTTAAGATAAATAGAAGGACTAATAATCTTGACGACGAAAATTACGCCCTACTGCAGGTCCAAAACTGGTTCACTGCTAATAATCTAGTTTTAAACGGGAAAGAAACTAAATGCATAAGATTTTCCTTACCGAATGTCAAAAGTAGTGATTGTGACGTAGTATTAAACGATGAAAAGCTAGAATTTGTCGATAAAACGGTTTTCCTGGGGATTACGCTTGACTCAAGGCTACAATGGGGTCCTCATTTAACATCTCTTGCAGGACGGCTTAGCTCAGCTGCATATGCTGTTAGAAAAATCCGCCAATTTGCGGATGTTGATACCGCTAGATTAGTCTATTTTGGTTATTTTTATAGTATTATGTCATACGGTATCTTACTATGGGGACGGGCTGCAGACATTGACTCAATTTTTATACTACAGAAAAGAGCTATCAGAGCTATTTACAATCTTCGCCGGTGCGATTCTCTAAGGGAACTGTTTAAGGATATTAACATCATGACGGTGCCTTGTCAATATATTTATGAAAACATCATGTACGTTAGAAAAAATCTTCATCTTTTTAGCAAAAGAGGCGATAGACATAATTATGTTACAAGAAATAGGGACCAATTAGTTCAACCAGGTTTTAGACTGGCTAAAGTGGCCTCTTCTTTCATGGGGTACTGTTTGAAATGTTATAACAAATATTAGAACTCAATGAAACGAAATTTAAATCTTGTATTAAACGCACACTATGCAGGCAAGCATATTATAAGTTGGAAGATTATATTCAAGATAAAAATGCTTGGCTCAATGCTGGTCCAGCTCCTCTACCACTGAGGTATACAAATTGATTAGTTTGGAAATTATTATTATTATTTTTTAATGCTTTTTTTTGGGAATTGTAAAATATTATAAGTATTGTATAATGTAGAAGCATTTATTTTCAAAGTTTGTAAATGTGAGTACCATGGAGCTATTTTATGGTTTTTTATGTTACTATTGGACTTGTTTGACATAAATGAGCACGGCAGTTGAGAGTTTGTCATGCTCACTTAAATGTCTCACTGATGGTGGCGCATGTGTTGGATCATTCGGTTCCCTTCAAAATGGTTGAGCTGAGTGGTGCTAATATTAGCGTCATGTTGAGACTGTTCATCTCTTAGCTGCCAGTTGCTATTTTAATATTTATTTTTTATTTTTACTGTATTTACATTGTTCTCACATGATAACGACAAGAAACATGTAACAGAGATATTTGTAATTACAAAACATGATTGAAAAGAGTGTCCATGGAGTTTCTTGCACATTCTTCTCCATAGAGATCTACGCTTTGGAATGTGCAATTAGCATCATTTTTTTTTTCCGACTAACTGACTTCTTGACATTTCATAAATGCCTGTAAATGGTTTATTTAAAATAAATGCTTTTGAATCTTTTTTGAATCTTTTGGCATCCAAGCTCTGAGATACAAGACGTATGCAATAAGGTTTAACCTGATCATATTAGCAAGGTCGCCGGGTTGGTCATGTACAAGACGGTAAGGGGCCGGGTACCTATTCTCCCGCTGAACTTTATTATAGCAAGAAATCATTGCCGTCAATGTTATAATGGAGCAAGTGCCGTGGACTATAATAGAAGTCCCGGTCTGAAAAGAATAACACTGTAGTAGCGGCAATCACAGTAGTCATTGTCTAAATGACAGTAGGTTCCAAAGACAGCCAATGAATTTTAATAGATGGCTTTTAGAAAACAAAAAAAAATCTTATTCCTTTCCTTTTTGTATAGTAAATATTAGCACGGCCTAAGCAGTATTGTCATTGAGCTTTAACTGCTTAAGAAATTCTAATTTTAGTTTTTTTTTTCTTCGGCTAATTCTTTTTTTTAATTTTTGCGAATTTTCCGGTTCATCTGACGACTTCTCCATCCTTTATTACAATTCTTGGATAAGAGTGGTTTTTGCCATTTGTCGATACCATATGAGATTTGGAGCTTAGGCTCAAGGAAAGTTCATAAATCTAAAGTCTCGCGTGTGGAAGACGAGGCGCGCTGAGGGGTGTTAGGGTTCACCGCTTGCTGCATAATATGTGTACGGACTTCAGGGGCCCGGGTGGTATCATAATTTTGCATTGCACGCCTTGAACGAGTTGGAAAGAACTAGTTTTGCAGCAGCAGTAAAAAAAAAAATATTCGCATAAATCTTTCCGAAAAGTTTACCTAAAGATTCATATTGTAAGCTAGTCACCAACGTACGCCCGACTCCTATCCACGCGAATGAGTAGTATATTCTGTCAGGAATATTAGGGTAGAGATTAGATAGAACCCCTAGGAAAACCGTATTCTCGACGAATTCGAGTTTCTCCTTGTTCAATACTATATCGGAGTCTATACTTTTAACATTCGGTAACGCAAATCTTATGCACTAAGTTTTTTTTTTCATTTAATACCAAATTAACAGTAAACCAGTTATGGACTTGCTGTAAAGCATTGTTTACGTCATCAAGATTTGTGGAATGTCTATTGATCTTAAAAATTAACGACGTATCGTCAGCAAACAATACAATATGCGGTTGTTTTTTTGATAGATGCGGTACATCATTTATATATACTAAGAAGAAGAAAGGACCTAATATGGAGCCTTGTGGTACACCCATTTTGACTTTCAAACCTGGAGAATTGACAATCTGAACTTGCTGTTGCCTGTCAATTAAATAAG
Organism: Mythimna pallens; assembly: GCA_961205895.1. Lineage (NCBI taxonomy): Eukaryota > Metazoa > Arthropoda > Insecta > Lepidoptera > Noctuidae > Mythimna > Mythimna pallens. The sequence continues at coordinate 9,564,380 of OY540824.1, forward strand.
ATTTCACCAAGCTGAGTGCAAGTTTACCTAGTCCATAATGTTCTACCTTTAAAAGCAAGGTTTGGTGATTAACACAATCAAAAGCCTTTGAAAGGCCACAAAAATTTCCTATCGCATCTTGGGCTTCTTCCCAGGCTGCAAATATATGTGCAATAAAGTGACTATGGATTTATGGATATGAGATTTGGAGCCTAATTAGGCTTTCATAACTCTGAAGTCTCGTATGTGGAAGACAAGGCGCGCTGAGGGGTGTTAGGGTTCATCGCTTGCTGCATAATATGTGTACGGACTTCAGGGGCCCGGGCGGGATCATAATTAGGCATAGCACGCCTTGAACGAGGTGGAAATAAATCATATAAACTAGTTTTGCAGCAGCAGTAAAAAAATATATTCGAATAAACCTTTCCGAAAAGTTTACCCAAAGATCCATAAAGTAAGCTAGTCACCAACGTACGCCCGACTCCTATCCACGCGAATGGGTAGTATATTCTGTCAGGCATATTAGGGTAGAAATTGACGACAATAAGGTATGGCGTCCAAGCTCCGAGATACAAAACGTATGCAATAAGGTTTAACCTGATCATATTAGCAAGGTCGCCGGGTTGGTCATGTATAAAACGGTAAGGTTCCGGGTACCTATATTCCTGCTGAATTTTATTATAGCATGAAATCAGTGCCGTCAATGTTATTATGGCGCAAGTGCCGTGGACTAGAATAGAGGTACCCTGTCGGAAAAGAATAAAACCGTAGTAGCGGCGCTCACAATAGTCATAGTCAAAATGCCAGTAGGTTCCAAAGACTGCCAACATAATTGATAACGGAAACACCATAAAAGAACTAAAAGCTATGGCGGCTTTCTTACTCCGGTCTTCTACTGTAGTAAGGTAGTAGACTCGAAAATAATTTTCACCAGCCACCATCTGTGAACAAAATCAGGCATACAGAAACAAGTAACACCCCACACCAATCCAACGCTAATGAAAGTTCTAATATAAACATAAAGAGTTTGTGAGACGTATAAATAGTAAAGGTTTTTGATTATTCGCGAACAATGATCGATCCATCCCGTCCCTCAATATTCTTAACAATTCCCTCCCGCCCAAAAACCCGCCGCGCTTAGGTTAGTTTTGTCTGCCACTCACAAATACAAAAACCATGGTTCGCAAAAGAAGAAAACATTTTAAAATTCTAATAAACATCTCTTATACTGCCTGGATTTAGGCAATGCCATTTATACTGATTTAATATATTGTTATTTCTCATTAATTGGCACAGGTATCGTGTGATCATCGATGATAGTCTTAAGTAAAATATTTATTAAGAATATGAACTTTAACATCTTGAAAATAGGGATTAAAATCCAATACAAGCTCATAAGTAAGTGGAATGTTTTCAAAAAAATATAAAGTTCGCTATTGTATTGCAGATAGTAAAAAAATTAGCCATGCACTTAAGAATTAGGCAATTGATAGAAACGGCAAAACAGCCCCCCTAGCCAAGTTACAATCGTATCGTTCGCGCCGAACGCCTCGAGCAGGCCACGCCTCCGATTCCTTTGTTCTGACCTCATCTTATAGCTCAGTCATGTGGTCAGAACAAAGGAATCGGAGGCGTGGGCTACTCGAAGCGTTCAGCGCGAACGAAACGATTGTAATTTTGCTATGGGGGCATTACTTTACTTCACATTTTGTATCGATAAGTTAGAAGTGCTAACCGCATTGCACACAACATATCACACAGTTTATATATAAACAAATACTAAATCTTCTTAAGGTTACAGTTATTCTTAGCTGTTATGACTGATTTATATTTGCAATAGTTTAGTAAAAAGCCTAGATCAGGTAACAAATGTGTCCAAACAACAGTCAAATATCATTAGTTTTTTACTGTTATTTGTCACGTAAAGGCAATTTAACTATTGTAAATGTATATCAACCTTATAGAATCTGGAATAAAGACAATATTAGGTTACTTACTGCGAATAACATCGAGTAGCTATATGTTGAAACAGCAGTCAGGGTTTGCAAAAACTGGCATACCGGGTAAATGTCCCAGACACCAGATAGCAGTACGACGGCAGCAATTGGTATTACTCCCGACGTAATAAACATATCGGCCAAACCAAGACAACATTGGTACACGTTTTCTGATTGACAAATAATAATTATGACAATACAGAAAATCTAGACAATATAAAACTTAAATCTTAAGCACAGCAAAACATTGGCCGAAAAGTATAGGGTGAAAATTCCACAGGCGTACTATCCACGGACGCGTAGCTTCATAGACGCGTTTTCGTCACTATTCATTTTTGTATTTAGACTTCACGCAGGCGTATACTAAGTGTATAGTGACGAAAAAATAACGACATGACAACAAGACGTTGCCGTTTCTTTAATAGAGTTTCAAAGTTTTGTATTAAAGCTTCACGCAGGCGTAAACCAAGGGTACGCTAATGACGAATACGCATGTATGAAGCTACGCGTCCGTAGACATTAGGCCTTAGGTTTTGTTTTCTATGCAAATTATGACTCGCAATATCAAGTTGCCTCTTTAGTAATTTTAAAAGCATTACGAGTAGTCAGTACAGTTGACGGCAAGAAGCCAACTGGGTGGAGACCTATAGGTTGGTTAGTTCAAATCAGATCAGTGTTAATTTATTAGTATTCAACGATATTCGAAATTGATCTAACCGCAAGCTGTGCATGTTGCTAATAGTAAGACTAGGAACATCATCAAAGAGAACGCATTTAGGAAACGATGCAATGAAGACGCGTTTCTTGAGTAGCCTACATGACTGACAAAGAGGAATGGACTAAGCACTAAAGTCATAAAATTGACTGCAAACTACAAATAAAAGTAATTATATCAAATAAATCATTAACAGGCACTTTTAAACTGTCAAGTTAGGTCAGTCACAAAAAAGATGAAGCTTTTCACACGTTCGAAACCGTAGACATATACACAGTGGCTAAACTATATTGTTTTATGAACATTGTAAATGTGTATTTTTCTGAAATAAACTATTACTATTATTACTAATTATCTATGAAATTGCCATTTTTTAAAATGTGTTGCTCTGAAGTGTTATATCTTTAGATTGGTTTAGAATTATAAGTCCAAATGCTCTCTTATTAAAGGTACGTTATTCGAAATTAGATATTTATTGATTTCTTTGCGTTTTGTATTTTTGTAAGACCTATTATTTTGACTATATTAACTTGACAGCCGAATTCGGCCACATTTCCTCTGTGTAGATGATTTACGCTTATACAACATTGTTTTCAGTATATGTGAAACCTGAATTAGATTTATTTTGAACGAGTAACTGAATCGATTCCAATAACTTTTAAAACATGTTATATTTTTTCTCAAAAATATTTAAAAAGGTCACAAGGTGGACACTAATGACACCATGTACTACACAGGTCACGGCAGATCATAGCAAGCATTAGCTGCCAGCACACAGCTAGGTGCGAGAACAAAACAACCCCTCAGTCACGCGGATTCCCCGGTGACCATGAATTTGTGCGGATCACCAGGTAACATAAGAAGCTTATAAATTTGTTATTTTTCATGATACAGTTATGAAATTTTGTGCATAGATTCTTTACATAAAATTTCGGGTTACGCATATACGAATACTAATGTTGTGTTATAAAAATTAAGATGAAATAAATCGAGTCGAGTCAGAGATTTTTTTTTCTGATGATGTTCCATAGTCTGCATATCTTGGAAAAATTGGAAAGTAATTTCTGTACAAAATAAGCTTGCCATATATAAAGTCCGCAAGCGAAACGCTAATTGGAGCAATAATTAGTGGCACACAATTCGCAAGCGGTTATAGCAATTTCTCAGAAACTTACCGATGCGGTAAAGTTCCCTATCTATAAAGAAACTTGTAACGAAGTAACCGTTCATTGTCGCGCCGAAGAAGGCTGCGCAAACCATAATAACCAGTCGACCCAGGGTCGACCACTCCTTGCCAAGGATGATAGGAGAGTAAGGATGTGTTCCATTGATCACTTCCATGATTACTGTACCTGTGAAAGAAAATACTTGGTTACAAAAAATCTAATTTGTATTTTTTGGATTGCTTTGATGATTTATATTAAATTGGTTTTGAAACGAATGGATAGATTGTGTGAAAAGTGATACATGTATATATATATGAAGTATGACGGGTACCAGTTAGAATGGAAGAAAACAATGTGTTGTGCCAGCGATGATGATGATGATGATAAAACGAAAATTAGGTATATTGAATAAAATAATTCAACTGATTAATTAAAATCAAGTCTTTTTTTATTACCTAGATTATTATTTGTGTTTTATTCGTTTGTGTTTATGTATATATGTAACCGGAAGTCTGTGTAATTCAGGCATTCTATACAATATCTAGGTAATAAAAAATATAGAATACCTAGGGCTTCCAGGCTATGTATGAAATATTATGAATATTAGTGTCCATTACATACTTTACCTTGGTAATGTATACAATTCCTAGGGACTGTGTAGAATACCTTCTGGTCCACCGGCAATGTGCATAATAAATAGATTTTGGTCTATATTTAACAATGCTAACCGACCTACGACCTACCTATAAAATGACGATGAATGAATGAATGACGAATGATAATAACACTAACGTGAAATTAAAAATCTTTTTGCTGTACGTTACATATTGTATTGTTTTTCCAGTATTCAGTTCCTATTTCTGTCTTTTCTATTTCCGGGTGGTTACAAAAAAAAATAACCACTAACCTAACCTTAAGTACCTGTTTATGTCAGGGCACCCTGAGAGTGCCTTAAAATTACATATGTCAATTCCTTCCCTGCTCTCCTTTTTTACTCGAGGTATTTTATTGTATAGAATACCCATGTAAAGTATAAAATAAATAATATTTCATACATTATCTATACGTTTTAGGTATTCTATACATCACCTAGATATTGTATAGAATACCGAATTATAAAGATTGCCGGTAACATACATAAACGAACCCTAGTTTTTATTCCAATGAAAAATATAAACCAAATATTTCGGTTCTGAATTATTGATAAACTAGTAAAATCCGTTTTTATAAATCTTGTATTTCTGAGTATCTAGTGCAAGTTTGTTTTACGTTAACACGATTGACACGTTTAATTATGACATTCAGCACTCTGACTGGCTCGCTCCAAGCTTTTAACCAATCAGAGAGCCAATCGCGGTTAACGTTTCGGTCGCGTGTAAAAGTAACTCAATTCAATTCAATTCAATTCAATATCTTTATTGTGGAGCATCGGTTTGTACATAATACAGGTCTTAAATAATTAAATAGATCAGCTACGTCCCGCCCTTAGGGCATACAATAGTTAAATAGGTACATTATTTTTAACAATTATTAATATTTGGCATAAAAATAAAAAGATAAAGCCAAACGAAACGAATTAAGGTAGGTATACATCAGTAGGCTGAACACATGACTGAGGGGGGCGATATTGGAGCAGTGATTTGTCCAATAAGAAATCTTTTATAGAGTAGTAGCACTTGTCTACTAACAGATCATGGAGACTCTTTTTAAATTTTTTCATTTCCGTAATTATTCTGATAGGCCCAGGAATATTATTAAAGATGCGTGTAGCCATACAAAAGATACTTTCATGCATAAGATGATTCTTACTACTCGTAATCAGCACACTGATTTTACTCATTTTAATGTGAACTTGGTATACATCAGAATAACATCGACAGCAAGCAAAGATCCCCGTTTACAATATATCATAATATCCTACTTAGATCAGCTACTGAATCAAATTACGTAAGTCCAATGAAATAAGACTGATGGCAAAACGTCTTCATTTTGTACTAAAATCTCTCGTACATTGGTTTGTTCCTGTTAAAGAGTTCAACGCGTGTGAACGTGCAAACGTTTCATGAAGAATTTTACTTATAAAATTTTTCAATACACTTATTCGAAAACCCGCTTCTATCCATACCGCTTTTAGGTACGCAATTTACAGTTTTCCGCACTAGTGTGGAAATGGGCACGAGTTCACCTTCTCCACAATTCGTTGTATTTATCGTGTCGGGCTGGGTGCCGCGCTGCCCTCTACTAGTCGCTGGTCAGCCCCCATTTATTTACTTCAATTATATTGAAAAACGTTGATTGATACACATGAAAAATTTTACTTTTAAGATTAAGCCGTTTAGGAGGAGTAAGTGACAAACAAACGTACTGAAGAATTATTTATGTAAAGAAAATTGTCGCCGCTAATCAAAAGAATGTGATTTTCTCTTGCTGTCTAAATTGTAATTCCTATTCATATTGATAAGATTTGCCAACGTTTAATAAGATCTTATCTTCAGTTCAATTATATAAATTTCATTAATATAATAATAATAATTCTTTATTTTCAGACAACTAAGGCCCATATATAGAATACATAGAATAATCTTAAAAATAATAAACAAATACATTATAAAGGAGGATGTCCAAGACGTTGTACAGTACAGTAACTTACAAACGGTAAACAAGGGTAACATTATAATAACACAATACTAATCTATTTTTTTAACTATGCCACACGAAGTAACGATAACGACGTTGTGTTTCGCTGCGAGGTCAATATCCTTCCACGAAATTGTCGATACACGACACCCTTCGGCCAAAACTCTCCTTTGAGAAAGGTCTCCAAGTGATAAGTCGGCACCCGCATCACAAACGATTTAAAATTAGTGCAGTTTGTTTCTCTCCACCTTTGTGAAACCATCCGCATCGCACGAGCCCTTAACTGGACTACGTTGTTTCAAGCCCGCATCGTTTTTTTTTAGTTTATATTCCAATATCTGAATGTATATTTCAGCAAACCAGAATTCGCACTAACAGTAATTGCTTATGACGCAATGATTTTCTAACTTCCCGAGCTGTGTGATCCAGAACCACATACAAACCGTCTTCGAGGATAGATTATCGCTGTTGCTTGATCTAAACGCTCTATCATTTTTTATAAACGATATAAACTAGTGCTTGACGGTGATCGCACCGATAAGCAGTGACGCTATCGATGATAGTGAATTGCACTAGTTTATTAAGAGCCTATTCACCTTGCCTAAACTTGAAGATACCGTCATCTAGTCCCAAACTAAGCAGAGCTAAACATATTTATAAATTTCTAAATACATACATATTATAAATAAATTACACCCAGACACAGAACAAATGATCGTACTCATCACAAAAACATTTATCCTGGGTGGGAATCGAAACCATGACCTCCGACGTAGCAGGGCCACTGACCACTAGACCAACAGGCCTGTCAGTTTGTTAAGTTGTTCCAGTCCTTCGATGTACGCGGTATAAACGACGATCGATCCAACTTCGCTGTACCTAAACAGCATCAAAATCTTTTCAGAAAACAGCTTTAAAATATCAGTGTGATATAATAATCCCCTATCTTGCTATAAACCGGAGTGTACATAGTGAGCTTTAATAACAGATTTTCTTTCATGTAACTCTAATATTGAAACACACTGTGTATCTTCATTGTGCGTTCCTTATTGAATAGGATCCAATAAGGAACTAGGACGCCCGGGATGCCCTAGATACAGCTCGAGGCTCGCCCTGCGTTGCATTCAGGTTCCGGGTAAACGTAATTCCGGTCTACCAACAAAGATGCATTTCAACGATGTCCAGAGGATTAAAAGCAGGTGATCGTGGGTATAATTTGAATGAAAATTTACGTTTATGGTTCACGGAATAAATGTCTTGTTATTTTATTTATTACTCGCTGACCTAGCGAACTTCGTACCGCCTAATAGTAAAGATAACGCCATCTACTGGCATTACCAGAACAGCATATTTCATTTTAATACATTAAACCCGTTTGCTCTCTCATTGTGACGTGTCTCATTAAAATGACATTTTAATTAGAGATGGCGTTGTATTCGGATTGTTTTTTTTTTCCGTGATTTTTTTCTTTTTCTCTCACCGTTTAAAGCTTCCCTGGATTACGACTGACGAAAATTTCAAAGCCAAATTGATCCAGCCGTTCTCGAGTTTTAGCGAGACTAACGAACAGCTATTCATTTTTATATATATGTAATATAAGATGGAAAACAAAAAAGACTTTACATTTTATAGAAAGAAAAAAGAACTACAATTATGATTAAATGTGTATATCCTATTTTATGCACTCCGTGGAAAATGTCGTTGGTTACACACGACATATTCCACGGAGTGTATAAAATAGGGTTTATTGCAAAACATGCGAGTTCAGTTCAAATAAAAAAAATACATTATTCTATATCTAATGAAACTGGTTTGAGGCACATTCGTTAGATGATTTCAAAGTCTGTAACGGACACAAGTGGACATAGCTTTTATGTTTAATGTAACCTAGATGAAGTTATAGCTAAAAGCATACAGTATGCTATACAAAGGTAGATGAACTTTGGCCTATCGACTGTGAATTGGCAAACGGTCCTATCTCAATTTTTTTAATTTCACTTTTTAATATCGACTTCATTCAATTTATACTAACTTCAACTTCTTTTGTTGTTTTTTGTTCGATCTCGTTTTCGTTCAAATCTTTATCCAATATACCGGTTGCTATATCATTGACGCATACAAGTCTTTTCTTCATCCTTTAAAGTTGTTAAAATTGAGATAGTACCCTTTGCCAGTTCACAGTCGCTATATTTTTATCAAATGACCCATAAAGTTAACTATAGTTAATGTTGTAATAAAATATGTTTTATATAGGTGCGTCCTACGCTAGAGTGATGTTCTTTTGTTTCATGTAAATAATTAAACGTAAAGGCGGGTACAGACTGTTGTAACGTAACATTGCCGCAATGTAACAGAATTGTCATAGTGTGGACGCCTCTATACTAATATTATAAAGAGTTTGTATAGTTGATTCCGCTAAGTAAACACTAGTTTGAATTAAAAAAATATTTTGGTACTGGATAGCCTATATGTCGAGGGAGGCTATACAGGCCATTTAACATCACGCTACAACCCACGGGACAGAGCCAGTTTCTTTCCTGCATCTTCTCTGTATTTTTTTTAATATTTCACAACTATCGCACAACGCCGTCTAGTCCCAAGCTAAGCAGAGCTTGTGTTATGGGTACTAGACAACTGATAAACATACATATTTCTAAATACATACATATATAGATAAATTACACCCAGACACAGAACAAATGATCGTGCTCATCACACAAACATTTGTCCTGGGTGGGAATCGAACCCACGACCTCCGGCATAGCAGCCAGGCCATACACAAACAGGCCAGTCAAAATATTGTACTGTATCACACGGAATTTTTAATCAGTCTATACCTACTGTTAATTAATCCTGGGCCACCAAGATACAGGATGTGCCTATTTTTGGGCCCACGGTCACCTTTAATATGTTTTCTATTTATTTTCTTCATATTTGTATATTTCTTAGTTTCCTTTCAAACTTGTGTGAGTGTCAATAAATTAATAATTAAATATTATTTAAAATTATTACACACAAAGCTGCGCGTCTCGTGGAAGATGGTTCGCTTAAAAAGCTAGCACCCAATGAAATTGTCAGCAACAGATTTTTCTTCGTCAAATACTTACATTCAAATAAGTCTACATTAAATAGTTATTTTCAAAAGACTACCTTAATTTTTAACATGCGCAAGCGCACATCTCATTTTTGTCAAAATACCTACAAAAATTAAAATTACGAGATTTATTATAAAATTGATTTCACGTTTGCATTTGTCAAAAACGACGATATTAATTTTTTAAAAGCATAAGTTTTCATTTTTACTATTAAAACTTATCAAAAAAAAAACGTTAAATATTAAAAGCCAGACGAAACCGAACATAAGACTACCCCAATCTGTCCTTGAGCGTAAGAAACCAACCTGTTGAATTCAATGTTTTTAGACCCCGCGCTCCATCTGTAGGAATTTTGTAGAACAACAAACAACGTGAAACTCATTCATAACTACATCGCTCGCAGTTCGAAACGTGATACCGCACTAAATGTAAATTATATCGTACGAACCCTACATGCAGCATTAAATATAGGTTAAATGTCATATACAACCCCGCCCAGTTACGTTCGTCTAGCAAAACAATATAAACTCCGCTGTTGAAATGCCGTATGTACGCTGCCATTGATAAAATACTTTCATGAATGAAAATTTGTAACAGCGCCATGCGGCAGTTTCCGGAACTAAGCAGGTCAATGACTTTAGACTTTCATTTCCTTGCCCATTGACGGCGGGAATCTTCCATTTTGTGTATATATTTTCCTGTTTTGAGATTGCGGGTGGATTAAAAACTGTTTTAACATTTTTTTTTTACTGAAACCGACTTTTCCATAGCTAAGGGATGGTAGATAGATGGCGCAGAAATGTTACATCTATATATATTTTCAATAATAATAATAAAGTTATCAATACAGAAGATAGGTCTAACTAACTCAGTAATTCATGAACGCCCGATCATACCCTTTTTTAAGGTGGGTAATCATCTAATGACCTTTGTCGCCTTAGGGCGGAGTGGGAGGGCGTGTCAGACTTTTACTGACTAAAACCACACTTATGTTCCTTCAGTTGTCCTTTGCGGTGGGATATCATCAATTAGCTCCTCCCTTCTAGGTGGAGCGAAAGAGAATGTCAGACTTTTACTGACTAAAACCAGAGCCGCGGTAATTTTTCGGGTAATATATTTTGTGACTGACTTTCAGGGATCGTGTTGAGTTCATTTCTTATTTAGTCAGATAACATACCTCACAGTCAGGTGTCAAAGCTTTCAGGTAATAATATGATGACCTAAATAGCGTTCCAATTAGCTTTTATCAAAGTACTCTTTAGTAAACGATACTACAAGAGGAGTTAATTAACTGCATTTCTTGTTTGTACGAACATATTTTTTGCTCACTTTAATTAACCTATATACCAACTTGAAACTGCTTGGGAATAAATACAAATATTTTATGATGTGGTTTCTCTAAAAAATTTAAATAAACTGCTCGTTATATTCTGTCTAAGAGTCGCACTGGAAATTAATCATTTAACTTACTTTTCACGCATATTGGTAGATTTATTTACGCTGATGTTTACCCAAGAAAAAGTATCTGTTTGCCCAGGATTCTGTACCTAATATTTTAAATTGTATTATACTATGCGTTCCAAGTTAGAATATAAAAGCCAATAACCTCGATCTGTCAAATTTTGATTGAAAAGTAGATACAGTTTGCAAAGAAAACTTATTTGCGTATTAATAACGGTTTTGTTTTTGCTTTTTATTACTAAATCTTTGTTAATTCTAGTTGAAAGTTAAAACCTTATTGTTTAATCTAAATTAGCTAAATATAATTCTGATTAAACTTTTTTCGTTCACGATTCGTAAATTTATAAATTAAATTTTTAAAATTTCTTGTTTTCCTCTCCCCCCACCCAATTTCTTCGATTTAATAGTATGACGTGAGTACTTGACGTCACAACATAGCAATCGATCCTATTCTCATTTGGAACGCATTGTAACATTCATGATTTTCAGTCCTCTGACTTTTGAAGAATAAAATAATTCTGTGTAATCAGTGTATAAAACAATTCGTAGCTAGTTTATTCAGTAGAATAACATGCCGAATGTGTGATCATAATCTTTATACATAAAACAAAGTAGTGTTAGTTACACCATGTATAACTTAAGATCTGCTAGACTAATTTTAATGATCTTTGCTTTATACTATTAGATACAACATCGGAAAAAACTAACTTAAAAAACAGAAAGATATCCAAATACATAGAAAAATTACTGCTGTCTCAATTATTCGGTCAGTAAGTTAAGCTAAAAGGTAATTATTACATTCATTGACTGTTTGTTGTAGGAGGTACGAAGTTCGTGGAGTCAGCCGGTATTGCATAAACGAAATCAATGTTTTGCCAACGAAAATTAATAATAAAGATATTGTATATTGTTTTTTTTAGAATCTAGATTTTATCGAGCTATTAACACACTGTGTGATCTATTTTTTCTACATCTTTGCGTGTAAAATTTGACAAAGTTATTAAAACATACAGTGATACCAATAAAATGGGTACTCCAGACGTTTTGTGTATACTAACGCCATCTAGTAGATGGAGCTGGTAACGTCATGTAACAGAACGTACACGAAAAGCAGGAAGTAGACTTCAGTGTGATACGATTTGATACACAATTCCCAAATGGTATTTGGGAATTGTGTATCAATTATTGTGAATCCTGATAATTTAATTATAAATCTACATTATATATTGGCTGGTTAGTAAGTAAACTAGTTAGTAATTATGAAGTTTTTTGATGTTATTCCTCTTTGAAAGGGAGGCAAAGGGTTAACGAAACAAGAAGATTTTCTCTCACGCTGGAGGATGGCGTTATTACAAAATGTGGATTATTTGATTTAAATGAGTTAATAATTTCATTTCATGAAATTAGACTTAATCTACCAAATGTTTTTTTTATTGTCATTTAATATTGTCTTTTTTTTAGTAATATGTGTCAAGTGGCTCTGTGTCCCATCAAATATTTTGCGAAAATGAGATGGTTTACGATTTGGCTTCCACTTACTTGTACCGTACAATCGCCCCCTTTCCGACCTAATGGTCTAAGATATGAAAAACAGCACAAAGGCTGCTATGAGAAGCTGTGGACAAAAAAACAAGAATAAAAAAATAAAAAACCTACTTTGAAATTAATCCCCGAAAAAAAGTGGTACCTATTGAAACGCGGAGTAAATCGACACCTCAAAAGCAACAGAAAACTTTAAAAAATTCAAATGAGTTTTAAAAAACGTGAATAACTACTACGATATAGTCGCACACTAGTCACGAGTGACCAGGCGAAATTAACGCGTTCACCGAAGAAAAAGTACTGCACACAAGATTTATTAACTGTTCTATTGTAATTCGTATAAGGTTGTTATTCCTTTGTTTTTTTCCTGACAATGCGGTATTTATGTTTGTTCCCCATTTATTGTCCAGTTTTATGGGAGTTTGACGTTAGTTAGTACGGCCAGATGGAAGGCGTTTGTCGGGAACTATTGGCCCAAATAACAGTGTAAATAAATTTCAGCGTAATTAAGTTTGTGATGAAGATAATTAATTACGCCTTTGATATGATGAAGGTGACAATAAAACTGAACGGTTGCAATGTTTTAAATTCTATTTCGAAATGTGTGAAATCTATACTTCTTTAATTATCCTATTATTTATCTACAGTAATATTATAAAGAGGTAGACTTTGTAATTTTGCTTATAGGCAGTAATCCCTGGAAATATTGAACCGATTTTGAAATTCTTTCCCTAGTATCAAGCATTCGATATAGGCTATATTTGATTGTAATTAGTAATATTTTATTATCCCAAAAATATTTCTGAAGCTGCCGAAGTCGATCTGGGAAGAGGTGGCCAAATGACCTAAACGCCTACCGCAACGACCCGGTCCGAGGTGGCCCAAAGAAAATAATATCTGGAAGCAATTGGGGGAGGCCCCTGCCCAGCAGTGGGAAAGTATAGGCTAAATAAAAAATATGGACTTGGAACGCAAAGGCAAAGAAGGAACATAGGTGTCGTTTTAGTCAGTAAAAGACCGACACACGCTTGCGCTCCACCCTGGAACGGGAGAACTATAAAGTTTGAATGTTTTTCTTCACCTTCTATGAATTTTGGCGGATATTTGGAGTTCAATTACTCATGCAAAATTCAATTATATTGTATTGATTTTTTGCAGTTGGCAAGCTTATGTGATCGAAATCGATGATTGGTTTGTGTGGCAGTTGTGAGTTGATCATGCTTACTCAAATGCCATACTGTTAGTGTCGCACACGGATATCGAGTCCCATGTGTCAATTGATCTTTCATTTCCCTTCAAAATGGGTGAAGTTGGGGGTGCTGATACATGCGTCATGTTCGTGAACGGGTGCTGTCAGTTAAGATTGGTCGTCTCTTATTTAAATCTTTATATTTGAAGTGTTTTTTTATTTATTTACTTAGTTACATTGTTCTTACATACTAAAAGAGATTATTGGAACAAATAATTTGACTTAAAAGAGTTTGACGTTTCTCTCGCGTTCTTTTTCATGGAGATATTTATATAAATAATCGCTTTAGAATATTCTATTAGCTTCATCTTTGTGGCTGAACAGCTTCTTGACAATACAAAAGCGCCTGTAATGTATCCCTGTCACTATCTGTAGTGCTTATTTATTTGAAATAAATAATATTATAAAGAGGTAAAGATTGTTTTTTTGTTTGTAGGAGGTAACCTCTGAAAGTACTGATCCAATTGAAAATTTTTTTCGCTGATAGAAAGCTGCTTTATTCCTGAATAACATAGGCTAAATTTTATATGCGCGGGCGAAACCACGGGCAAAAGCTAGTTTGAAATAAATGAAGTTTTAGATTGAGTTATAAATATCTTGTCTACATTTTCGAATGCATTTTAGTTCTTTCATTTGGCGCAGGGTTTGACACCCTGCACGAATTTATAAAGGAAATCGAATTTTGTACTGGACAGCGCATATTTTAGACTTCATTCATTTTAGCTCACTGTTTCCGCAATATGTTCGGGAGTTTGAAATGTTAAAAGGAATCTCAAGCGATGTCAGTTGTGGAGCATTCAATGAAATTAGGACTGAAACACAGGTATCTACTGCAGGGCAGTAGAGGTCCCAATACCGTCACTAGAGCAGCCCCTACATATTGTCAGGTTGACAGTTCTTGTATTAGATATCTATCCGTTTGGCCTATATAAGATAGATTGAGTTGCATGAACTAACTTAAACCAGTGAGAGAGTTAACAGTGGCCAGTGCTTTGATAGCTGTTCTCTCTGGCTAAGCAAACAATGGGTTGCAATTTGGCAATTGTTACAATGAAGTCACTAATAACGATACCGATGATGATAAATCAAAAATAAAGAGAACTAGCTTCTACCACCAGCTTACCCTGCATGACTGTAGAAAATAAATAACCTGTGTTACTCGGTAAAGATGTAGCTTTACAATGGGGAAAGAATTTTTGAAATCGGTCAAGAAGTTTTTGAGTTAAATCGTCGTGTTTCTATGTTAACAAATAATCAAACAAAAAATCAAATCATTCCTCTTTATAATATTAGTATAGATAAAATTTGCACAAGTTGTGTGTGTTGTGCGTTCAACCATTTTTGAGATACTTAGGGTAGTGCACAACTCTCGATGCTCAGCTAAACATACCTACCTACTGTAATACAAAGTCAACCGTAACTCTCAGTGAATGATACCTTTATTTTTGCATTTCTTGTCTATTTTAACTGAATAAGGATGTCTTTTAAGTCTTGGTACTGAAATGTCTCTGCAACAGGTGCGGTCTGTCTGTTCTGCGTTTAATTCTTCTGTAGAACAAACTGTATTTTTTTTAATTTCATATGAAAGCTATCGAGGTAGACCTAGAAAGAGGTGACGGGAAGCGGCGCTTGAGAAGAAAGTCTGGAAGGAATTGGGGGAAGCCTTTGCCCAGCAGTGGGACAGTAAGTGTTTTTTTTTCCAAACACTTCCATCATACTATCCTATAGATCCTTTTTTAAAACACGAGCGTGCAAGTTTACTATGTTTTATAAAATCAATTATTAAAAACCTAACTGCTTTTTTCCTAAAAACTTTCATCATAACATCCAATAGATCTTTTTTTTAAAACACAAGCGTGCAAGACCGCTATGTTTTATAAAATCAATTATTGAAAACCTAAGTGTTTTTTCCTAAAAAAAACTTTCATCATAACATCCTAGAGCCTTTTTTAAAACACAAGCGTGCCAGTCCACTATGTTTTATAAAATCAATGATTGAAAACCTAAGTGTTTTTTCCTAAAAAAAACTTTCATCATAACATCCAATAGAGCCTTTTTTAAAACACAAGCGTGCCAGTCCGCTATGTTTTATAAAATCAATGATTGAAAACCTAAGTGCTTTTTCCAAAATAAACTTTTATCATAACATCCAATAGATCCTTTTTTTTAAAAACAAGCGTGCAGGTCCACTATGTTTTATAAAATCAATGATTGAAAACCTAAGTGCTTTTTCCTAAAAATAACTTTCATCATAACATCCAATAGAGCCTTTTTTAAAACACAAGCGTGCAAGTCCACTATGTTTTATAAAATCAATTATTGAAAACCTAAGTGCTTTTTCCTAAAAAAACTTTCATCATAACATCCAGTAGATCCTTCTTTTTTAAAACAAGCGTGCAGGTCCACTATGTTTTATAAAATCAATGATTGAAAACCTAAGTGTTTTTGTCCCAAATACTTTCATCATACAATCCTATAGATCCTTTTTAAAAACACGAGCGTGCAAGTCCACTATGTTTTATAAAATCAATTATTGAAAACCTAAGTGTTTTTTCCCAAATACTTCCATCATACTATCCTATAGATCCTTTTTTTAAAAACAAGCGTGCAAGTCCACTATGTTTTATAAAATCAATGATTGAAAACCTAAGTGTTTTTTCCCAAATACTTTCATCATACTATCCTATAGATCCTTTTTAAAAACACGAGCGTGCAAGTCCACTATGTTTTATAAAATCAATTATTGAAAACCTAAGTGTTTTTTCCCAAATACTTCCATCATACTATCCTATAGATCCTTTTTTTAAAAACAAGCGTGCAGGTCCACTATGTTTTATAAAATCAATGATTGAAAACCTAAGTGTTTTTGTCCCAAATACTTCCATCATACAATCATATAGATCTTTTTTAAAAACACGAGCGTGCAAGTTCACTATGTTTTATAAAATCAATGATTGAAAACCTAAGTGTTTTTTCCTAAAAAAAACTTTCATCATAACATCCAATAGAGCCTTTTTTAAAACACAAGCGTGCCAGTCCGCTATGTTTTATAAAATCAATGATTGAAAACCTAAGTGCTTTTTCCAAAATAAACTTTTATCATAACATCCAATAGATCCTTTTTTTTAAAAACAAGCGTGCCGGTCCACTATGTTTTATAAAATCAATGATTGAAAACCTAAGTGCTTTTTCCTAAAAATAACTTTCATCATAACATCCAATAGAGCCTTTTTTAAAACACAAGCGTGCAAGTCCACTATGTTTTATAAAATCAATTACTGAAAACCTAAGTGCTTTTTCCTAAAAAAACTTTCATCATAACATCCAGTAGATCCTTCTTTTTTAAAACAAGCGTGCAGGTCCACTATGTTTTATAAAATCAATGATTGAAAACCTAAGTGTTTTTGTCCCAAATACTTTCATCATACAATCCTATAGATCCTTTTTAAAAACACGAGCGTGCAAGTCCACTATGTTTTATAAAATCAATTATGGAAAACCTAAGTGTTTTTTCCCAAATACTTCCATCATACTATCCTATAGATCGTTTTTTTAAAAACAAGCGTGCAAGTCCACTATGTTTTATAAAATCAATGATTGAAAACCTAAGTGTTTTTTCCCAAATACTTTCATCATACTATCCTATAGATCTTTTTTAAAAACACGAGCGTGCAAGTCCACTATGTTTCATAAAATCAATTATTGAAAACCTAAGTGTTTTTTCCCAAATACTTCCATCATACTATCCTATAGATCCTTTTTTTAAAAACAAGCGTGCAGGTCCACTATGTTTTATAAAATCAATGATTGAAAACCTAAGTGTTTTTGTCCCAAATACTTCCATCATACAATCATATAGATCTTTTTTAAAAAGACGAGCGTGCAACTTCACTATGTTTTATTAAATCAATTATTGAAAACCTAAGTGTTTTTTCCCAAATACTTCCATCATACTATCCTATAGATCCTTTTTTTAAAAACAAGCGTGCAGGTCCACTATATTTTATAAAATCAATTATTGAAAACCTAAGTGTTTTTTCCCAAATACTTCCATCATACTATCTTATAGATCCTTTTTTTAAAAACAAGCGTGCAGGTCCACTATGTTTTATAAAATCAATGATTGAAAATCTAAGTGTTTTTGTCCCAAATACTTCCATCATACAATCATATAGATCTTTTTTAAAAACACGAGCGTGCAAGTCTACTATGTTTTATTAAATCAATGATTGAAAACCTAAGTGTTTTTTCCCAAATACTTCAATCATACTATCCTATAGATCCTTTTTTTAAAAACAAGCGTGCAGGTCCACTATGTTTTATAAAATCAATTATTGAAAACCTAAGTGTTTTTTCCCAAATACTTCCATCATACTATCTTATAGATCCTTTTTTTAAAAACAAGCGTGCAGGTCCACTATGTTTTATAAAATCAATGATTGAAAATCTAAGTGTTTTTGTCCCAAATACTTCCATCATACAATCATATAGATCTTTTTTAAAAACACGAGCGTGCAAGTCCACTATGTTTTATTAAATCAATGATTGAACACCTAAGTGTTTTTTCCCAAATACTTCCATCATACTATCCTATAGATCCATTTTTTAAAAACAAGCGTGCAGGTCCACTATATTTTTTAAAATCAATTATTGAAAACCTGTGTTTTTTTCCCAAATACTTCCATCATACTATCCTATAGATCCTTTTTAAAAACACGAGCGTGCAAGTCCACTATGTTTTATAAAATCAATGATTGAAAACCTAAGTGTTTTTTCCCAAATACTTCCATCATACTATCCTATAGATCCTTTTTTTATAAACAAGTTTGCAGGTCCACTATGTTTGATAAAATCAATTATTGAAAACCTAAGTGTTTTTTCCCAAATACTTCCATCATACTATCCTATAGATCCTTTTATAAAACAAGCGTGCAAGTCCACTATGTTTTATAAAATCAATTATTGAAAACCTATGTGTTTTTTCCCAAATACTTCCATCATACTATCCTATAGATCCTTTTTTTAAAAACAAGCGTGCAGGTCCACTATATTTTATAAAATCAATTATTGAAAACCTGTGTTTTTTCCCAAATACTTCCATCATACTATCTTATAGATCCTTTTTTTAAAAACAAGCGTGCAGGTCCACTATGTTTTATAAAATCAATTATTGAAAATCTAAGTATTTTTGTCCCAAATACTTCCATCATACAATCATATAGATCTTTTTTAAAAACACGAGCGTGCAAGTCTACTATGTTTTATTAAATCAATGATTGAAAACCTGTTTTTTTTCCCAAATACTTCTATCATACTATCCTATAGATCCTTTTTTTAAAAACAAGCGTGCAGGTCCACTATGTTTTATAAAATCAATTATTGAAAACCTAAGTGTTTTTTCCCAAATACTTCCATCATACTATCTTATAGATCCTTTTTTTAAAAACAAGCGTGCAGGTCCACTATGTTTTATAAAATCAATGATTGAAAATCTAAGTGTTTTTGTCCCAAATACTTCCATCATACAATCATATAGATCTTTTTTAAAAACACGAGCGTGCAAGTCCACTATGTTTTATTAAATCAATGATTGAACACCTAAGTGTTTTTTCCCAAATACTTCCATCATACTATCCTATAGATCCTTTTTTTAAAAACAAGCGTGCAAGTCCACTATATTTTTTAAAATCAATGATTGAAAACCTAAGTGTTTTTTTCCCAAATACTTCCATCATACTATCCTATAGATCCTTTTTAAAAACACGAGCGTGCAAGTCCACTATGTTTTATAAAATCAATGATTGAAAACCTAAGTGTTTTTCCCAAATACTTCCATCATACTATCCTATAGATCCTTTTTTTATAAACAAGTTTGCAGGTCCACTATGTTTTATAAAATCAATTATTGAAAACCTAAGTGTTTTTTCCCAAATACTTCCATCATACTATCCTATAGATCCTTTTATAAAACAAGCGTGCAAGTCCACTATGTTTTATAAAATCAATTATTGAAAAACTAAGTGTTTTTTCCTAACTAAAAAAACTTCCATCATAACATCCAATAGATCCTTTTTTTAAAAACAAGCGTGCAAGTCCACTATGTTTTATAAAATCAATTATTGAAAACCTAAGTGTTTTTTCCTAACTAAAAAAACTTCCATCATAACATCCAATAGATCCTTTTTTTAAAACAAGCGTGCAAGTCCACTATGTTTTATAAAATCAATTATTGAAAACCTAACTGCTTTTTCCAAAAAAAACTTTCATCATAACATCCAATTGATCCTTTTTTTTTAAAACAAGCGTGCAAATCCACTATCTTTTATAAAATCAATGATTGAAAACCTAAGTGTTTTTTCACAAATACTTCCACTATACTATCCTATAGATCCTTTTGTATAACACAAACGTGGTAGTAGCTTATTCATTTTGCCCGATACCACTACCTTCAGCCTACCTCTTTTTATATGTCAGCATTATGCTTACGTTGTTATAAAAATCAATCACGGTAAAATCATTATATCATGAGCGACGGTAATTCACGATTGTTTAAAAAAATGTTTTCCGGTACCAACACTAGTGACTACATCAACTGGTACAGCAGAGGTAGTGTGCCGTTGATGTAAAATCAGTCTAAATAGTTTCAATCTAACGCTGTAACGGTTAATTTATCGTCGGACGACTATCGTCTCTAGATCTTCCCTTTATAACAACTCCTTGTCGTGGCCACGACATTATGTGTCGTCACGACAAAGTGGGAACGCGGCCTCAGCCTGGCTCCTAAGTTGACTTTTGCATACCCCTTTTAGGAAATGCAAGCGCAACAACTATTTTGAAAGATGTAACCCTCAAAATTTTTCATCAAGTCAAAACCTAGTCAGTAACTTTTAGGCAAGGGGGCTTCACTGTCGACCACATCATCGCTTACGGTCAGGTGAAATTGTGATCAAGCACGATTCCATCAGTAATAAAAAAAAGAAGGCGAAGGTCGCCCGAAGGAACAAATAACCCACTATAATTTTTAAAGGTCAAAGATGATTTACCAAAAATATTAAAAAATAACGGCTACGAATATCATGTATCATGACTGAGCGTTCGGCCGTTTTGCGCGGATGTGACGCATATCTTCCCTATCAATTGATTATGTTTGTTAGCTAGTTTTAAGGTTGCGTCATTTCGCGTGAATAAACTGTTTTTCTTTCTTTCTTTTTTTCATGTAGTAAGTTTTGAATAATTTGTAAACTTATTCTCTAATTGCATTGGAAACAATAAAGCAACTAAGGAGCTTTGACGGGAAGCCATCGGCATCAGATTTTCCTTGAGTTCTACTCTCAAAGAAATCTGTAATCGTTCTGAGTGTAAAAACCGGGCAAGTGCGAGGTTCCGTGCAAACTTACCTATGAAAACTGTTCAATTGCCGAATTGAGTTACGAAGATTTTTCCGAATCACAAAAAAGTTTTTTTTTTGTGACGTAACTACAAATATACAGTTTTCATAATTTTTCCTATACGTGTAAAGACCTTGCTTCAAGTCAAATTTCAGAATTCTAGGTCAACGGGAAGTACCCTATGAATTTTGATTCCCTTGAGGGTATTGAAACAGCTACACGTTTTTTTCGACATCTTATTTTTTAGTTAACGAACAAGTTTGTTTTTTTTTTCATAGCTTTAGGGGACCGAATGGTTTTAATTTCAACTCGATACCTCCACGCGTTACCGAGATAAAGGGTCTTGACAGACAGATAGACAGAAGGACAACAAAGTGATCCTATAAGGTTCCGTTTCTCCTTTTGAGGAACGGAACCCTAAAAATACCAAAAGTTAAATCAACTATCATATGCTCCGGGATTGTTCGAAAGAGTTACCGTGGGCAACTGAAAAATGCAGGTGAATTTTAACCGGTAATAGTCTGACACTCCCGCTCCCGCTCTGTCTGAACCGGGAGGGTTACTTTATTACATCCCGACTATACAAACAGCTTTGGAGTTTTGGAGCAGTGGTGGCCGAGTGGTAACGGCTCCAAATTACGAACGTAGGTCGCGGGTTCAAACCCTGCCGTGCGCATTACTTTGTGTAATTTATTTCCTCTTCTAGGGAGGAGGCCTGAGTCCCAGCAGTGGGAACATTGCTGTCCAAGACAAAGAAGCTCAAAGAGCAGTGAAGTACCTACAAAGCCGCGTACTACAATTTCGGGTTGGGGGTCTGATTCCCAAGAAGTAGTCAGGCCAAAAGAGAGGATGAAGTCTGAATACATAATAGCGCATTATGACTGCAATTTTGATGAACACGATCATTTGTTCTGAGACCGGGTGTATTTAGAAATATATAAGTATGTTTATCAGTTCGCTAGTACTCATAGCACCAGCTCTGCTTTGTTTGGGACTAGATAGCGCTGTGTGAAAATTGTGGAATGTTTTTATTATTTTTCTGTTACGTATAATAGTCTGATATTTTTTGATTAAGTACTTGCTAATGTACCTTTAGAACAAAGGAAAGAACTATACTCCATTTGTTTAGGTGGTTAACTAAACGGATAAACCATCTTGGTACGTCTTTTTATTTTAAAAAAATCGTATAAAAGACGTACAAAGATTATTTAAATTTAGTTGGTTACCAAACATCGATATAGGTAAATAACAAATTGAGAAAGTTTTTTGATAAAATTTTTAGACAACTTTTAGATAAAAGATATGTCAAGATTGTTTGCATTTAGTTAATTAACTAACCAGAAAATACATAAGTGCGCTGAAACGCGTTACAGCGCACTCGTATTAAAAGTTTGCGAAAAAATTATAGCAAGCTTTTCAGGGTTTTTGAGATCGATTTTTGCGGTACTTAGAGCTTTATTTGTGAATACTCTTTCAATGAATATCTTTTGATATATTTGACTGACCTGTTGGCCTAGTGGTTCGTTGCCGTGACTGCTATACTGGAGTTCGTGGGTTCGATTCCTACCAAGGACAAATGTTTATGTGATGAGCACAATCATTTGTTCTGTGTCTGGCTGTAATTTATCTATAATTATGTATGTATTTAGAAATTTTTAAGTATGTTTGTCAGTAATCTAGTACTCATAACACGAGCTCTGCTTAGCTTGGGACTAGACGGCGTTTTGTGAATATTATATTATATATGATATTAATTAGGTACCTTTTAAAGGTCAAATAAACCTGTACTTAAGTTTTCTTAGAATTGCAGTTTAACTTTGAAATTTTTTTTTTCACTAGTAACGTAATTTTTTGGTAACTCTGAATAAATTCGAATTAACGTAGATAATTTATTTCATCAACACTGCTCTCAAGACAGTGAAGGAAAACATCGTTAAGAAAAAAAAAAAATGTCCAAGAACCAAGAATTCGAAGACAAGTGACATCCACCAACCCGTGTTGGATTACTGCCCATTCCCTCTCCTAGAGAGGAGGCCTGAGTCCCAGTAGTGGGAACATAATAAGGCAGATTATTTTTATTTTACTATAGCCCAAAATAGTTATGGGAGCAAATAAATGTCATTTTTATTTTATTTTAAGCCCAAAACAGTTATGGAAACAAAGAAATGTATTTTTTTTTATTTAAAGTTCAAAACAGTTATGGGAAAAAAGAAATGTCATTTTTATTTTATCTATAGCCCAAAACAATTATGAGGGCAAAGAAATGTCATTTTTATTTTATTTAAAGTCCAAGAGTTATGGAAAAAAAATGACAGTTTTATTTTATTTAAAGCCCAAAACAATTATGGGAAAAAAGAAATATCATTTTTATTTTATCTATAGCCCAAAACAATTATAAGGGCAAAGAAATGTAATTTTTATTTTATTTAAAGCCCAAAAGAGTTATGGGAAAAAAGAAACATCAATTTTATTTTATTTAAAGATCAAACGAGTTATGGGAGAAAAAATATTATTTTTATTTTATCTATAGCAAAAACAATTATGGGAACAAAGTAATTACATTTTTATACGAAGAAGTAACCAATTATTACGCTTTCTAGGTCGACTTGCGGATAAGAATTTGGGCGCGTTTTTTAAAACAGTTTGAAACTATTGCGGAACTTTTAGTTTCAAAGAGTGGAAAAAGTCGGCAAGAGGTTTTTTTGTGTTTAAATGGAATTACGCATTTTTACTGCGTTTACATCTTAATTTTAAGTAAAATATTACTCTAGGGCTTGTTAATTATGAATAAATTTAGGCAAAGGCCTATTTTTTTTCTTTCGATTTTATATAAAACGCCAGTTAATGATTTTTCGTGTCGTGTTAAAGTTTTTGAGATGACGAATTTTCAAATGTATTCGATATCTGCGATGCAAAGGCATTGCAAGATATTTACGTAAAATTCCGTAAACAATTTTAAAAGTAAATGCAAAGGCACTGCAAGGTATTTACGTAAAATTCCGTAAACAATTTTAAAACTAAATGTAAAGTCTGCATCCGCCTCCATTAAAATCTAGATAGGGTGCGCGAGAAAATAAAGCTCAAAAAACATACTAAATCATTCCGCTAGTCCATGGTCTTCCATCGACTTAATTGTTGAAGACTCGTAGAATCTATTTTAATATGATAAAGAATACATATCATTGAAGATAAAAAAGATGCCTGGATACGAAGACGTCGGCAGCTAGCTTAAACAAGCGCTAAGAAAACACTACTAAAAAAGAACAAATAAGGCATTACGTACCTGATTCAGCACATAAATATCTCCAGTACTCTCCGAGACCTCGTACGCAAATCATTAATAAAAAAAAAACAAACAAAGTAGCTCAGTTTACTCACGTGAAAGCACAGCAACTTGTTGGTTATACGACGAGCGAAGGAAAACTCGTAACTAAGTTCGGTAAAAGAAAACTTTGATAAACTTTGAAAGTCACACTTTAAATACTGCCGAATAAAATTGCAGCTTCAAAATTTACTTGAAAATTAATAATGAATTAAGTTCAAAAGGAATTCACTGAGAAAATTGGAAAAATTACTTTATTTCAGCAAAGGCAGAAGTGCGGAGTTAGTTCGCAATGAACTAGTAGCTCTTGCCACCGTTGCGAAAAAAGTGGACGTTCAGGGGAAATGCATCGGCTTTTATTGGCAGGTGAGGTGGTGAAGTTGGTGCGGGGAGGAAGCTGCGTCGTAGGGTAGTTCCATCCCTCTGCGCAGGTTTCAGAACGAACTTCGTTCAAACAATGGCGACAGAAAGACGGCTGACGACAAATGAGACGGACATAAAACAGACAGTTAATATGACGAAATCTTTTGTCAAGTATGATAGCAGTAAGACGGGTATACCTTCACGTGATTTAATTAATTTTTTAAGTTTTGGACGGGAACGAAGTTACCAAGGAGTCAGAATTAGGAAGAGGTGTTAATACAACGATCGTATTTCGCGGGTTTAGTACTAGAAGTAAACATCAAAGTTCACATCCTTCTGGTTGCACTAAACTCACAATCGTAATAGGTTTAATGCCCGTAATTCTCAAGGGTTTGGCAGAGTTGTAGGTATCTTTGATAAACTCATGTTGAATTATTTCCAATACAAATGCGTTTTTCCGATACAACACAGAGGTTACAAAGAGGCTACTATTATATGTTGTTCAGTTATAATCACTTAAAGCTTCAATCAGTGCTTCAATCATGCTTTCTCGAGTAAATTACAGTTGTAAGCAGATATAAAGCTCAGATTTTGACTTACGACAAATACATGCGACTCTCGTCAGTATAGAAAGCGTATAACACCACCAATAAAATTAATATTATACAGATTATAATATGTGATCCTTGCTGGCCGATCAACGTCTCACCGTCGACAATGGCTGGTGCTGAAAATCAGCGTTGAGGCTCTGTCTTACACGAGCCCCGGCGCTTGTTGAGCGCTGGCCGTTTTTGCGCGGATGCGACGCATATCCTACCACATATATTGTATGTCGTTGTTATTTTTTTATTTTATTATGCGCCATGTTTAACCTGAATAAACTCTTTTTCTTTCTTGTTTTTTATTCTTTCTATATTTAAATGAGGCTCCAACAAACGTGATATTTCAACAAACAAATACCGGGAAAGCTGAAACTAAAAAAAAAAGGTTATAGGGATGTTTTTAATATCGTACGGATTTTATCACGCATGCAGGTTTACTCCGCAAACAGAAAATTTCAAAATGCAAAAAAAACGCGTCCCGCTTGCGTATTCCACACGTTACAATAAATACTTGCTACTACTAATAACGCGAAGGGGAACTGAAGGAACACATGTGGGTTTTATTCAGTTAAAGTCTGACACTCGCTCTTGTTATTATTATTATAGCTTTACTGAGAAGTAGGTACAGCAATACTGAGATGTAGGTACGTAGCAGTGGGTGATTCCCAACTGAAATTGATATGCAGATACATTATTTATGTATGTTTTTTTTTTATATGCTAGGTTGTCTGCCACCTGTTGATTGAGCGATGGACCCGTAAAAGACAGACCACGATGATGGCGCGATGATTAAGATGTCTGGCTTTATGCTTAGAGCCCCTTGAACATTCCCTTATTTTTTTATGTTTAATTTTAGTTTGTTAATCAATTATAACAAATAATTGATTAACAAACTAAAATTAAACATTTACATTTACATACAAATTAATCAATTATTTGTTGATTAATGTATCATGGTGCGCCAAATAAACATATTTTCTTTCTTTAACATCTGGTCGGAATTAAATGTACACATAATCGTACTGCCGCCTATGCAGTAGTAAAAGTATCCGTGCATTTAATTCCGGCCAGCTGGGCCCGGATAGAACTCCGCTGATCTTTCAATTTTTTTTTTCCGTCTAGTAGCTGGTTCTGCAGCGTCTGTCGGAACCGCTAGTATATTTGTAATTATATATTTATGTTTTATTATTATTTAATGTCAACTGACTCGAACACCCTCGCGGGGGAGTGGCTGGAAAAGGTTACGCCCAGCCGTGGGACAGAAAAAGTTTCAAATAATATTATTGGTATGGTTCCGATTTAATTAATAAACGATGTTGATAATTACCAGTTCGACATCCCATCAAACTGAACCGTTCAGTTTTAATGAAACTTCATAATGTACGCTCACATGCGTTGTTACGGGCCGGGATCGCCTCGCTTAGTAATTGTAGGCATGCGGTTCGCGGTCGACTCTCTGTCTTTTCGTTTACGGCTTGTTCACATTTGGTATGGGTGATTAATGCGCTTACTAGGATTATAAGCACTGATCTTCCACACAAAAATGTGTATAATGGTGTGTGTGTGTGTGTGTGTGTGCTGTTTTATATGTTATAGAAGTCAGTCAAAAGCCCTTTTTCGTGCATTTTCGTCCATTAGATCAACAATATAGGGTACAGTGATATTCAAATAATAATATAATATTCCACAACTATCACACAATGCCGTCTAGTCCCAAGCTAAGCAGAGCTTGTGTAATGGGTACTAGACAACTGATAAACATACTTATATATTTCTAAATACATACATATATAGATAAATGTCAATAACGATATGAAAAAGTCTGAAAATTGTATGGGATTAACTACTTGATAATAAGGTTACGCACATCAATCTCATAGCATAATCAGTAGGGAGTTTCATGTTTTTAAAAGTTGCGGTTTTTTTTTGTCTTTCTTTTGATCACTTTCTCACCTGATGGTAAGCGATGATGTGGCCTTTGCACGAATTCTTGTTACTACTCATGCACAGTGTTCTAATACCAAAAATAATAATAAATGTATTTACAGAAAGGCAGGTACATTTTATCCATCCTAATCTAAATACAATGTATTAAACAAATTATGTTTCCTTTCAAAAGATAGAGTAACCGACGATGTCTGTGCTAGTATTAACTGTGTAACAGACATCGGCGCCTTCCTCCTACAGTTTTTAGTATTAGTACAGTATTATTATAAATAAATAAAAAATATATTTTGATACAATTTCATTTTGAGAGATGGCCCGAATATAGAATATGTTTAATAATTAAAATTAAAAAATTGATTGAATTGAATTGATTGATAATAATAGATATATGAATTAAGTACATGGATTATAAAATTTACATAATTGAATATTTCATTTTAATAAAGTTAAGTAACATAATTTAATTTAACATAATTTGATCGTTGATAATAAAAAAATAGAGCAAAAAAATTTGTTAAAGCAAGCATGGAAATACGTGTAATAATGAGTATGTGATATGTTTGCACTTAACAGAGCCCGGCGAACGATGCTTGCAACTGCAACTTGACGCGTATCGCGGAATATAGCTATCTCTGTTTGACAAAAACAAGTGCGCGACTGACGCAGTTGTTAGTAAAACTAGGTACTTATATGTTCATTATTTGCTTTATTTTTGCCGAATACTTTGGGGAATCGTTAGTGAATGTATGGTGTACATTACCGTGCCGATAGGTATCTCAACATGGTAGGATAACTAGCACACACTAACAAATCAGAAAATGTAATGGAGCCGAGTGCTTTTTTGGGGTCTATTACACGGTCATGCAAGCGTCAATCAAAACCATTGCCAGAACCAGACGCTTGTAATACCGTGTACTGGACGCCTAAGTGGGAAATCAGTCAAAGACTTCTCCCGCTCTTGGGCGTAGCGGGGTGGGCGTGTCAGACTTTTACTGACAAGAAAACACACTCCTGTTCCTTTTTTGCCTTCGATCCAGGGCCAATAAGGTTTTGCAGATATCTCCTCAAGGCGCACGTGGAACACTACGAGACCTCGACAACTCGAGCTCGATATGGACGGTTACCGGACGGCCGGACGGAAAGCTACCCATTGCTCGCCGTCCGCACACATTTGCTGATCGGAGAAAACTAATATGCAAATAAAAATATCAAATTGTTTTCCTTTAATTGCCCTTAGCGTTCCATAGCCGCGGTAAGTTTTTTCAAACTATCCCGCAGCTGCAGCTGATCCAATCCTGAGCAGATATGCACACCTTAATTATCTGCTTCTTCCTAAACGTGTTTGCCGTGCACATGCTCATTTGATAAACTCGAAAAAGTGGCGAAATGTGAGAAGAGAAATGCGATAAATAAATAAATGTTCTATTTACATACTGCGTACTTAATTAATAATTATGTTTGATGAAAATATAAAATGAAACCATTATTATAAAAATGAAACTAATTTTTAGTATCAAGAAATATTATAATTTATACGTAACCTAAAAGGCGATTACTGATCTGCTTCTTGATGTCTATTCCCAGGGATGCTCGGCATCCACTGTTTATTTCTCATGGGTGCTCGAGCACCCGAGCACCCACGGGGTCGACGCCCCTGGGTGGGTGTTATTAGGTTGATATGATACGATATAGTTATTATTTTATTTTTACTTACAAGCTTTTACTTGGTTTCAACTGTCCCGATGTTTGTTTGTCTGTAATCAAATCTTACAAATTAAATTTGATCCACTTCCCGGTTACCGATTTAGCTGAAATTGGGAATCATAAATCAGAAAACTATTTCCAATTAGATACTGAAATTTTGACTAATTTGAAATACTTAGTGTGTTACTTGAGCATTAACACTTCCACGGTCGTTTATACCGTGTACCTACATCGAAGGACTGGAACAATTTGCCTGCTGCGGTCTTCCCTTTCAATTACAATTTAGGTGTTTTCAAGGCTGGAGTGAATAGGCTCTTAAAATCATAGATATCCGTGATTAAAAATACATTCTCATTTGGATCGATTTCCTGAAAATCTTGGAAATTATAGTGTATTGCGCGTAATGGTAGAAAGTTACCAGGCGGGACGTACATATTATGAGGGCTAGCTTTGGCTAGAATGTATGTCGATATCTATACAGGCACAACATTATATAAAATTCTATAAAAAAACACAACCACAGTAACTATTTCACATAAAGTACGAAAAAATTCATGTTTTTGTAATAGAGCTGCTAGAAAGAAACCAGTAGTATTTTCGTAATCAAAAACAAGTAAAAATATTGTGGAAAATTTAACAGTGTTGACCAGTGATATTAGTGAAATTACCTAATAAAAAATCTTTTAAAACTGTTCCGTAGGTCATATTATGAAAAGAAATAGCTCATTGTAGGTACGTATCTACCTAAGGTTGAGAATAGTACATTTTTGTACAAGTGCAGAAAGTTTGTCAATGCAACCGAGGCGGAATTCACACGAGCCGTAGGCGAGTGTGTTATGGAGCCGAGTGACAAATTTGCACGGTTCTCAAACGACTTTTTTCAATACACTTACGAAGAAATTAATAAACGGGGGTTGACCAACGACTTGCGGGGGTCGACGCGCGCCCAGTCTGATACGATAAATGTAATAACATTGTGGTGGGGGAGAGCACGCGACATTTCTGCACTAGTGCGGAAAGCAGTCTATTGCGTGCCTAAAAGCGGTGGGATAAGAGCGGGTTTTCGAGTAAGTGTATTGAAAATGGTTTTAAAGTTACTTAATCTGTTTGAAAACTTACCACGAGTAGATCTCTAAAACTACAGAAAATAGTTCTATACCTAGGTACCTACTTATTTATAGATATCTAAAAGGAATTTAACCCAACAAAATCTTATTTGTGTTAGTCCTTGTCATATCGAATGGGTTATCACATGATTTATTTAAAGAATTACTGCGTTCACGTGCTAAAATCGTGTAGTATTAAAAAAAAATCAAGCAACAGTATAGAAAATTATATCGACACATTCAACTGTACCAAGTATACGTGTATACGTGTCGTGTCGTGTGTGTGTGTAATTTTATGTAACATTCTATAAATGACTTGTAAGAATCCCTTACCAATAAATTACTATGACTACTATGACTATGAATATGACCAATAGCGCCATCTATTGACAGTCGACAACATAGTGTTTCTAATGTAGTAGTTTCTAATGTTATTTCTTCTTGATTCTGAAATAATTTATAAACTTGCTAGGAAAGTAATCAAAGGGCCATCTGGACTATACAGGATGGAATAAATCTGGGATCAGGAATCAGGGAACTCCCTTCCAGGGAATATAGATTTATCCCTAATTCATTCTTCGTTTAAAATAAGCTATTTTAAAGATTTCATATAGCTATCTGAAAACTTTGAAGTCACCCGTCGCCTCCTACTGCGATGCAGTAATGTTAGCGACGGAGATGGCCATACAAGTGAAAGAACGGACATCTTCACGCCCCAGCCGCCGCGACACTTACCCCGTCTACCAACCCCGTAAACATGGGCTTGCGGACGTCGAGCAATGGGTAGCTAGCCGTCCGGCCGTCAGGTAATCATACGGATCGAGCCCGAGTCGTCGACGGCGTAATAATGTTCCACGCGCACCTCAAAGAGAGGTCAGCAAAATCGTAGGGGCCTAGCAGAGCCGATGTCTCATAGGGCTATGGGTCCACTTCTGAAAGGGTTACCCGTGGTCCTGGAACTCAAAGGGCAACTGAAAGAACATAGGTGAGGTTTTAGTCAGTAAAGTTACTTAAGCGGGAGAAGTCATAAGAATAATTCTCACCTTAAGGCCTTAGCGCCCGAGTAGTGCCATAAAACAATGACTTTCTGAAGACTACTCCTCGGTGACGGCTTGATTAAGGCTCCGTGCACAAAATCAACACATTTTGAACTTTTTTGATCATGGTTTGTGAGAAAAGCAAGAAGAATTTAAACCTTCTTTTATTAGATTATGAAAGTCAAGTTCTTATTCTCTTAGTTGGCTTGATTACTTTTTTAAAATAATGTGTGTATTAATAGCAATTACCCATATTCAAAACCCTTTTCGCGCAAAAGTAACGAGCGAGTGACGTTTGGCTACGTTTTACACCAAACTACAACTGATTTATAACATTAAAAAAAATATCAGTAATATCATTATATGGTCTACTGGCAGATGGGTTGAAAACATTATTGACTTTACAGAAAATATAGCAGAAAAAAAATGTTGAAGAAACACAATTCTTGGAAAACATCTGGACAAATAAGTATTTTTTTCTATACCTTAGCAACACATTTAAGAAAATTTAAAAATTGCACAATAATCTTAAGAAATCCCTTTAAGAGAATCTAAAATTTATTTTATAAATAAACAATATCTTCATTTCGTAAATTACAAGCAAATTGAACTATATTATCGACCGCGCAAACTCGATCGCGTCAGTAACGACCGGGCTCTCCCAGCGTGAGCACACGTTACTTTGCTTCGCAGCTGCTCGCGAATATAACATGAAAATATTCCCAAGATTGCACGCCGACCACCACTTTTTGATCCATTAAGTATTATAGTTTATTTTAAGTACTTTTTTTGTTTATGAAAATTGTTAAAATTTCTTTCGACTTCAATATTAATTAGAGGTAACGGGTGTATGTTTGTTTGTAAAGGTTATCTGCGGAATTACTTTACTACTACCCAAATACAAAAATTATTTCACTAATGAAATCTACAATGTTTAATGGCAGCTATATTATCATCCAGTGTTATACACTATGTACAGGATGTTGATATTTCTTATGATTACTTAAGGTCTAAATTCAAGGTCTAGTTTTCGAAATCATTTTTTTTGTAGATAATGGGTCGAAAGAAAGAGACGCATTATCAATTATCATTATCAATGCGTCACTAAAAGAAAAAGGAAACGACATGTAGGCCTTTTTTTTTATTGGATGGGAAAATCATCCTATGACAAATCCCGCTCTTGGGCGGAGCGAGAGATAGTGTCAGACTTTTACTGACTAAAAACCCACTCCTGTTCCTTCTTTGCCTTCGTCCCAGGGCCTCGGGTTTCACTTTCACACTACCCGTGGCCCCCGTAGGCTTCGACCCTGCTGGGCCGCTACGATGTGTTGACATCTCCCTGAGGTGCGCGTGGAACAGTATGCGCCGTCAACGACTTGGCCTCGGTCCGGACGGTTACCGGACGGTCAGACGGTGAGCCACCCATTGCTCGCCGTCCGCAAGCCCGCGCCTACGGTGGCCGGAAATCGGAGGACCGTTGCCTCATGCGATCGGCCGCCTCCTTTGCTAGCATTACTGCTTCACAGAAGGAGGTGACTGCCTGTCACTCCACCTTGCTCCGGAGTATGGCCTGTACCAAAGCCCGGCGCGAGAGATCGCCGCCACCGATCGCCCCCACGGGGACACGGCGTTGCTTTGCCCAAGCGGGGCACACCTTCACTGTGTGCTCCACCGTGTCCTCCGGGCGGTCCACACAGTGGCGACACCAGGGCATCGCTTCCGCACGAATCCGGTGCAGGAACTTTCCGAACTTAGCGTATTCGGTGAGAAAAACGACATGTGGGGCTGATACGAGCGGGACAAATGTTGCTATTTTTTAGTAAATTGATAATGAAAATTTTGAAATGACTATGAATACTACAGATGTTGACAACATGTGTGAACTTGATCTAAACATGGTAATTATAACCTTTGTGTTACGCACAGGGTGTAAATTAATATCAAACCTACTTTTAGAAATTCATAACTTTTTTAGTTCTACATGGTAGTCAGCTGATTGCGACTGTTTATATAGGAAGTTTAAAGTAAAAATATTTACCAGTTTTTCAATGATAAAAATAAAGGCTAAATAGCCGGCCAGAAACAGAAAAAAAAATTGGCGTGAAAGCGGCAATCGGCTCTGTATTTATTTTTTCGAGTTGTAGAGTTCTGTTGAATCTCTGCTATATGAGATTTGTATTAACACGATAAGTTCATCAGAATCAGATATGGATTTAACGCCTGATTCTTAAGAGAAGAGGCTAAAGCAGTAGTGGAAAACCTTTTACCGCCTAAATCAAAAGAAATATATCTAAAGTCATAAGACAAATTTTGAGGACGACTCAGATTTTTATTTTTAATTTATTTATATTCGTAATGAAAAGCATAGTGTTTTACAACGGGTTAAAGATCTCTTCGAACTATTGGCGTCCAAGCGTATTTTCGGGACTAAATAAGTTGATCTCACCCCTTGGGTAACAATGTATTATATGATTTATAGTGACATTGCACTATTAAAATATTTGCTAGTTATAATATAATTTTTGATAAAACAGACACAAAGATGACGATTTGTGTTTCAGAAAAGGGTTATTTAATTTATTTAATAACCAACTTTTGCCTGCGGCTTCGTTAATTTCGATTTCCATTAAGATTTGAAAGACACGTGGCAGTATCTAGGGATCATAAGTACGTTATTGTTATTTTCCTCGGGACAGTACTTTTCTTTGGGAGGAAAGTTACCCTGTAACCGTTTTTGTTCACCAGACAACTTATAATATGTATAATTTCAGGATAATCAGTTCATTGATTTAGGCGTGAAAAGCTAACAAACAAAAATAAACTTATTTTCGCATTTATAAATACTACTCTCAAGATTCTATAATTAAAACTATAGAATCTTGAGAGTAGTTAATTTTATTTGTTTCAAATCTTAAAACTTGTCGAGTAATAGTTAAGATTAACTTGTAAATAATATTTATATATCTTTAATATATATTTTGTTTAAGTAATTTGTCTCTTAATTATCTAACAGATAACTAAGAAACTGGCTAAGTGTGAGTCGGACTCGTGCCCTGAGGGTTCCGTACAAATTACAATTCCCGAACGGAGTCTCGAAGATTCTTCCGAATTGCAAAAATGTATTTTTTTAGTTATAAGGTGTTCGGTGGAAACACCGAACAGTGACGTTAGGTAACAACAAATTTATAGTTTTCAGATTTATTCCTATACCTGTGCTATGAGACCTTGCTTTATGTCAAATTTCAAGATTCAGGGTCAACGGGAAGTACTTTGTGAATTTTAATTACTTTGGGAGTATCAAAATTTACGTTTTTTTTTGCGACATAAACGCCCGTTTCTGTTTTATTCGTTACCCTAGAAGTTTGATTTTTTCACAACTTGGACTGCAGACTTAAGTATATTGTTTAATTTCAACTCGATACCTCCACGTATTCTCGAGATAAACAGTCTTGACAGACAGACAGACGGACGAACCACAAAGTGATCCTATGAGGGTTTCGTTTTTTCCTTTTGAGGTCCGGAACCCTAAAAAGAAGAGTATCCAACACGGATAAAGCTGTTTGTCTTGGGCACCTTGAATCCCTTACTTCACTCAGGTTTCTATATGAACTCCTTAGCAATGTTCGGGAGTTAATTATATAAATCCCTGACGATCGGTATTATAACTTCGTTTCGTTCGGAATTCAACATGCCACCCGCGATTTAAAGACACTGCACGCCATATAATCTACTATTACATATTTTTGACGTATCGAAAGTGTTTTTTTTTACAACCATTTATATAAATAAATATAATTTTATCATCTGTTTTGGATTTATCGTTCTGTTAAATGTCTAAATTTGTCAACATCCATCTAACACAAAATTAAATAATTTTGGTGTACAGTGTGATAAATATAAAGACACACGTCTCAGACGTATATTTACAAACCTTACTTAATATAAAATTTTGTAATTTAGAATAATATCTTCTAAAGGATCAGAATTGTTTAAGCGGTAACGAAGCTCGATTTTTACGCGTGTGTGCGTGTAGTTGTATGAATGATGCACACAAACAACGAATTATCGTTCTGTTAAATGTCTAAATTTGTCAACATCCATTTAACACAAAATTAAATAATTTTGGTGTACAGTGTGATAAATATAAAGACACACGTCTCAGACGTTTATTTACAAACCTTACTTAATATAAAATTTTGTAATTTAGAATAATATCTTCTAAAGGATCAAAATTGTTTAAGCGGTCACGAAGCTCGATTTTTACGCGTGTATGCGTGTAGTTGTATGAATGATGCACACAAACAACGAATTTGCCTAAACTCTAGCGAGTGAATTTTATGCACGGGCTCTTAATAGGTTTGAAAAAACTATATGTTTATTACGTATAGATTCATGTACAAAATTATCAACATATAATGATTTTTTCGTGCGATTAATACCTATCTACTTTTGTCTAAAACAAATATTTAACGACATGATATTTTTACGCTTGTTTTCCCTACTCCTATCATACGGCTTTGATCTTTAGAAATATGTTTAGTGCACGAAAACTTTCCGGTTAAATGTTCTTCAGAATGTAGGTACATCGCATAATAAATTAATCAATATTTCGCAAATAAAAAGGATTTAAAAGCTCTTCCTCCTCCTCGTACTATCCGGGCGCAGCTGGCCGTAATTTATGTGCATTTTGCAACTTCGGCCAGATGTTCAAGGGACTATACGCCTTAAAAAAAGGCTGGTAAAGTTATTACTTACTATCTCTCAAAGGGTTGGTCTTGCAAAGCAGTTCAGAAGGTAAGTATCTACCTACCCAAATAATAACCGTGTAAAACCAAATAAAGTTTTATTTAAGTAATTCTTTAATGAATTTATGTTGGTAAGTATGTGGTAGGTAGATACTAAGAAAACTAGAACATGATTTAAGTATTCACAAGTAAGAATGTAAGGTCCAAAACTAAGTCAGAACTACAGAATGTGAATTTTGAATAACTAGCGACATCTAGTTTATTTTTGTGTAAACCAAATGACATTTAATTTTTTTAGGTTGCCAACCAAATAAAACATAATCCAAAACGGTATTATTCATTTCAAATCATAAAGTGTCATTGTAGTAATGTAAAAAAGAATACTTTATAATTATTCATGCTTGTCTTATCTTTGTAATTACTAATTCATGCTGTTAAAATAGTTTCTAATCACTCAAATTTTTATTGCGAGTTCATTAATTATAATAAATATTGTAAGTATGTTGTAAATCAAACTCCGTATTAACTAATAAATAATTCAAACTACTTACAAAATTCGTTACACTTCCACTTGCTTTTGTTTACTTCTGTGCTCAATTTGATATGAATTGTTTTATTTTTGAACGTTAAATAATCGATAACATTTATAATCTACCCTCACTTTTTATTCGTAATTTGCAATACGTGAACATTTTTGAACACCTGCATTTAGATGAAACAATTGTGTTTTACTATTATTTTGTCTCAGTCTATTACATACTAAGAATAAATTTTGAATTACTGACAAAATAATAATATTCTATTCTATATTATTATTGAGCTAGCTTATTTAAAAAAAATAGTTTTCTATACTGTAGTTAAATTAATGTTTTAACCATCATCGCTTACTATCAGGTGAGATAGTGGTCAAACGCTAACATATCATTAATAAAAAACAATCCCGGCTAATTATCAAAAAAAAGGAATCAATTTTTTTTTGTTAAAATTCATTGGCCGTCTGGACAATACATTTTAGTAGGGAGGTAGGTACATAAAGCTGGTAACATTAAACATATAAGTCAACACCGTCAACACGACGTTAAAAAAATGAAGTTAGGTGATTTAGATTAAATTAAAATTCGATTTATTTCTGTTTTTGCCGAATTATAAATTACAATGTCATCAAAAATAGTTCATAATACCGCTGAGTACGTTCAGGGGCAGTCCTTGCACAGTTTTGACTTGTAAACGTGTACATTATTATTCTTTCGTCGGTAAGTAATGTGGACAAAATTATAAAAACGATTTGACCTTGGCATTAGATCAATTGTAAAACAGCGGTTGATTTGATTGAGTACCGGTAGAACACCTTTGGCAACAGTAGTTGCCTACATCTAGTATCAAATGGCATGTTCCCGTTCAGTATTGTAACCTGAGTGTTGACACCAAAATTTTATTATTCATGATAGTGCCGGACGCGAGTGATAACGGCCCGTATTTAAATATTTTTGTATTATTCCGCTTCCAACGAGCCGCATAGTATATATTTTTTAATTGTGTTTACATTGTAGTAGATCAGGTTCGTTACTTTGCTTTAAAACAAAAAAAAAGCATTTAAATAGTGTAGCATTGCATATGGATAGATTTATTTATTTATTAATGGTTCAACTGTGTATTAATTTGTTTAAGATTTTCTTACATAAAGTGAGACTATTACACTTATTAAACCAATTTTTTTGTTTTGGCATTGTAAATCAATTCTTCAACTATTGTCACTTACTACAAAACAGCTGTTTAAATTGATATTGTAAGTAGGTACCATTCATAATTGATTTAGGGACTACAATCTGTTGTTATTGTGCAAGAAAGTACATAATTTCACTGTGATTTATTTCTTTTCAAATTGAGAATTGGATCAAAACATTTGGTTCTATAATAATCTTAATAGGCACTAGCTTTTCCCTGTGTTTATGTTCCCATGGCTCATACTGCAAAGACTGTATTTCTGTTTTTGACAAAAATTAGCACAATGAGTATTGTGCTAATTTTTTTAACCTTTTGAATACTTACTGTAATTAGAGACAAGTCAAAAAAGTCATAAGTATTTTATTTCACATAGGCCTACATGGGCACTTATAGAATGTCAGAAGTTAGTAGATACAATAGAATGACATTGGAGTTTAATGAATTTATGTGTAGCTTTCTATTTGTGAAAGAATTTTCATAATCTAATCAGCACAACCAAAGATATCCTGTACAAACTTTTTTTTTGCTAGCGTGTGTCACTTCTGGGCCTTTACTGAGCTCCCTCCATAACTAAACCTGATTTTGAAAACCTAAATAATTAAATTTATTTGCAGATAGCACAGAACAATACTCATTCAGAATGGACGGAGTCATATCAAAAAATTTTGCAAACATACTCAGCACGCTGACCATACTGTCATGCCTGTTCCTAAAAGTACCACAGATAATCTACATTCGAGAAAAACAATCTGCAGAAGGAATCTTTATTCAAGCAATGCTAATGGAAGTTTTCGGGTAAGTGTTATTAACCCTTTTTGCACTACACCTCTATCGTCGACTAAGCTTTTCACCTCATCATTTATACCGCATACATCAAAGGATTGGAACAATTTACCTGCAGCGGTCTTCCCGTCCAATTGTAATTTAGGTGTCTTCAAGGCTGGAGTGAATAGGCTCTTAGCAGACTAGTGAGATTCACTATAAAGTGTTGCATCACTGTTTACCAACAGGTGGGATCGCAGTCAAGCACTAGTTTATATCAATGAAAAAAAAAGGTTTTTGCCTTATTATGACTAGAGTTTGTCTGAACAGCAAGGTGTGAACAACACTGATCGAAGGTTTCTAATGGATGCAAGATGCACAGGGCTGTTTGTTGTAGCCACACTTGGGGGAAGCCTTTGTTCAACAGTGGACGTCTTGTGGCTGAAATGATGAAGATGATGGCATAGTACCATACTGCCATTTTTATTTGGTCCATCTTTCATGTAGAAACATGCTTGCTTAACACAAAATCAACATATAAATCGGAACATATAACCTAACAATACTCTTCTTTTGAGGCAGGAGTAATCTTAATTGATTACTGATTTCAGCACTATCTCTAAAAGATAATGAAATATCTCCGTATGTGTAGATAGACTCGCTACTGTAAAGTTTAATCACAGTTTAGCTTGCTTATCAGATCATTAGACTGAACTACGATGTGGGTAGACGTCGCAGCCAACTGGCTTAATTCGCCATTGGGTTAACAACTGGCTTGATTCGCCATTGGCCTTTTTACTAAACAGCGCCATTCGACTAGCTTCCGAAATTATATACAGCCATTCAATCAAACGGCTACACAATGGAGGTCTCTTTAAAACCCGAAAACCCTGAGGACAGAACTAGGAGCTAGGTGCTTCCAATTCTAGTTAAGAGTATACGGCGGAAGTGTACCCCGTTTCGGTAGAGCACCGTCGTCTACTCGTGGGTACGATCGGCGGCAACAACCTCTCGCGCTGGGCCCGGGTACAGGCCCGCGGGCCCAGTGCGGGTTGGTGGATGTCACATGTCTTTTAAGGAGATGATGGGTGCTTCGTTTGCTTGCTGTGCTTGCTCAATCTAGCCGCCGTTATCACCTTAGAATCCAAATTCTTCATGTCGAGGTGCCCGAAGTTTTTTTATCGTCTCACGGTCACCTAACTTTATAAATGGATAAAGTGAGAAATGAGTATATTAGGGGAAGTTTGAAAGTGGCGCCAGTGACTGAAAACTTGAAAGGGAATCGTTTGTCTTGATATGGTCATGTGAAGAGGAGGGATGAAACGCATGTTACTAAAAGAGTTATGAGTTTACATGAGGATGGATGGAGAGGGAGAGGGAGACCAAAGAAAAGATGGATGGATTGTCTGAAGAGTGATATGAAAGAAAAGGAAGTTAGTAATAGCATGACGAGTGACAGGGCAGAATAGAAGGAAAAAACGTGTTGCGCCGACCCCAAATAACACGGGACAAGGGCAGGAAGATGATGATGGTCACCCTATTTTATGAATGCCAACCATTTCAATAAATGGATGGCTAGAGTTAATCACGAGTGGAGCACGAGCCGTGCTCAAATTCGTGTAGTTTCGCTCGTACTCGGCTCCTCTAGATTCGGTTCACACTACATGAATTTGAGATAGGATCGTGCCCCGTTAACACCCACCTTTAGACGCATTGGCTAAATATTATACAGGCCGCTAGTTGAACGGTGTCGTTTAGTTATAAATCTAGGCTGCTAACTGAATCGCGAATAAAGCTATTTGGCTGCGTCATTTAAACTAGATTACGTACATCAGACATTCTTTAGATAGCATGTGATGTTTAAACTATTTCACAAATAATAGTCACTAAGCACACACACTGTATGCGTGACACACAACATAAATACATGACTTTATATACTGATTACTTATGCTTAGATTTGCTTTATATGACATATTTACGCTTCTGTAAAACGTGTTTAATGGACAATTTTGAAGTATGTATATAAAAATATATAAACATGATTGACCTACATTTATAAACAAGTTTTAAAAGCATTGCTTAATTAAAATGTTCAATTGTTATTTAACTTTTTATTTAAGTAGGTGTATTTTGCTCGCAGTACTATGGTCTATAGGGACAAAAAGTTCTGAAGTGGTGTCGCATTATTGGAAGTCGTCTTGCTAGGTTGGCCGATGACCGGTACCGATGATGAAGGTCGCCGGAATCCATGGGATGTGAGAAGTGCAGTAGTAGTTAATCCAGTAGACGTATTTTGGCTGAAATGATGATAACTATTATGGGAAATTGATTACTGATATAACTTTCTAAAAGTCTGTTTTGTTGCCCGAGCCGCAGGCGAGGGTGTTATGAGCGTTATTATGTATGGAGCCGTGTGCTGCAGTGACAAATGTCCACGTATATCAAGCGGCGTTTTTAAATACAACCCGCTGACTAGTAAGTAGGTCCAGTCTGATACGATAAATACAATAAATTGTGGTAGGGGTGAGCTCGCGCAGTTTTACGCACTAATGCGGAAAACAGTAAATTGCTTGGCCAATTACAACCCTTGCTGTCAATGTATTAGAAGTCTTTTGTCCTGCAGTTAGCAAGTTATATATATAATATAACTAGCTTCTGCCAGCGGCTTCGCTCTCGTATAAGTAGGTTTCTCCATATAAACTTCCAACCCCCGTTTTACTCCCTTACACTTCACGTTTTATCCTTCACGTCCCAACCGCCGCCGGGATTCCGATCCTAGTTTCCGGCCACCGTAAACGCGGGCTTGCGGACGGCGAGCGATGGGTGGCTCGCCGTCCGACCGTCCGGTAACAATCCGGACCGAGCCTAAGTCGTCGACAGCGCGTACTGTTCCACGCGCGCCTCAAGAAGATTTCAGCAACTGAAGGGGCCCAGCAGGGGCGAAACCTACTGGGGCCAAAGGTCTGATTCTGAAAGGAAGACTCGGCCGTCGTACGAAAGGCAATGAAGGAACAGGAGTGGGTTTTTAGTCAGTAAAAGTCTGACACTATCTCCCGCCCCGCCCAAGAGCGGGGGATGTCACAAGATGATTTTTCCACCGAAAAAAAAAAACAGCCTATAAGGAACCGACCTGCAAAATTTTAAGTTTGTAGGTGTTATAGTTTCTGAGATTTCATGGTATTTCGCTTTTATATATCGACGGTTGAAAGACTGATCTAAGATCTAAGCGACATTTAAAAAAAAAAAAATTTAACCTGACTCAATCGACGGAGAAAAATTGGCTGATTCCGAATATGTATATAACTCAATATTAGAAAAAAATGTCGTTTAGATCAGTCTTTCAACCGTCGATATGTAAGTATATAGATATTCTACAATTATCACACAACGCCGTGTAGTATGTTAAGCAGAGCTTGTGTTATTACTACTAGATAACCGATGAACATACTTATATATTTCTAAATACATACATATTATAGCTGACCTGGTGAACTTTGTACCGCCTAACAGTCATTGCGTGTGGTGTGATATTTTACTTCTATATCTCTCGGTATATTCAACCGATTTCGATGAAACAAAGTCTAAGTAACATATCAAGTTACACACAATTTTGGTGTATAAATGTTATCTTTATCAATTTCGTACATTTAACGTGATGCGCGCACAACTAAGACTTTTCTAACAGATTATATGTATGGATAAATTACACCCAGACACAGAACAAATGATCGTGCTCATCACACAAACATTTGTCCTGCATGGGAATCGAACCCACGACCTCCGGCATAGCAGTCAAGGCCAGTAACCACTAGACCAACCAGCCAGTCAAAGTTATAACCCAATATTAATATGTAGCAGAGATGTTAAGGAGGTCCGTGCCTGTCACTTAAGCTATCGGATATTAGAAATAAGTAAGCGTTAATGAAACCTATATAACAGTTTCGGATAATAAACGCAAAGTCAAAGCTAAATAATAAGTAGCTTATGTTGACCTTGGGGATCAAGCTTGCTTCACACCAAATTTCATCAAAATCTGTTCGGTAGTTTATCACACACATTTATAACATTAGATTTGACATTCGATTGTGCACGGGATCTTACGCTCAAATATGTTTTCTTTATAACTTAAAGGTTTGCTCGCCTTTGTACGTGAACTGTCAAATTACCGTGTAGCATAGATGGCCTTATAATGTTCCCACTGTTGGGACTCAGGCCTCCTCTTTAGGAGAGGGAATGGGCCGTATTGGCCACATGTCTTCGAATTTTTGGTTCTAGGACATGTCGGTTTCCTCACGATGTTTTCCTTTACCGTTTTGAGAGCAATGGTGATGTAATAAATTACACAAAGTAATGCATGGCTGGGTTTGAACCCGCGACCTACTTACTCGTAAGTCGGTGGCGTTACCACTCAGCCACCACTGCTACACTATTACTACTACTACTACTAATTACCGTGTAATTTGTTATATTATTGTGTACTAGCTTCTGCCCGCGGCTTCACTCGCGTGAATGTAGGTTTCTCCATTGTATGGAGTTGTATCCCCTTAGGGAGTGAATTTTGGAAAATCCTTTCTTAGTGCTCACCTACGTCATATAAGGAAACCTTGTGCAAAATTTCACGCTCATAATCCCAGTAGTTTCAGCTGTGTGTTGATATGTCAGTTTCCCCTTTTATATATATAGATAATAAAGATTTAACGAAGTTTTTTTTCTTTGCAGGTTTTCAATAATGACACTATACAATTACACGAACAGCTACAGCATCATGACGTATCTGGAGTATCCAATAATATTGCTGCAAGTCTACGTAATGTTTTACTATGTCTTGAAGTATAAAAAGTTGTTGGCTTGTTCGATGGTGCCTATAATTACTATATTATACACATGTACGGCGATCGGATTCATGGTGGGCGCTATACCGAAGACCATACTTTCGTACTTGGTGGTGAGTAGATTTTGTGAAATATATTTTAAGGGTGTTTTTAATATCGTGCGGATTTCATCACGCATGCGGGATTGCTCCGCACGCGTAGCCCCTGCAAATGTTCTTTTGATGCAAGTAATTATTGTAATGCGGGGAATACGCAAGCGGGATGCGGGGCGTGATATCGGGCAGCGGCCCCGCATGGAGCAATTCCGCATGCGTGATGAAATCCGCACGTTATTAAAAACAGCGTAAGGTTGGATGAATGACACGAAAGGAAAATGAGTCGTGATAGTTTTTAGGGGAGCATGGGAACTTAGATATAATCCATGACCTTATTAGATGATGATACTTAAAAATCAGGTGCGGTAAACCGATTTCGCTGATTTTTGATTATTCAACATTATCCGGTTGGCGTAGTGGTTGAGTTTTTCGAAAAATCCGCAGCCCTGGCAGACGTCGGTCCTAACTGGCCCCATCAATTTTGCTGATATCCATAGAAATATAAAAAACATGACATCTGTTTGGGCCGCGCGTGGAACAAAGCGCGCCGTCGACCTGACGTTTGGTCCTTACCGGACAGCCGGACGCCCGTCATTAGGAGACGTTGCCTCTTGCGAGTTTTTTTTAAGATTCTAAGCCAACGGCGAGTGTTCAATAGGTTTTACGACTATCGTAACATTTGGTAATGCGGACCTGTCGTACGCGAGTCCGACGAACGATGTTGGTTATATGGAACAATCAAAAGTATCAAGACTACATCAACCAGTTTCAGATTAGTACACATTTTTGAATCGTTCATTTTAATGGCAAACAATGCCACTAAAACTCACGTATAATTTACTATCAGATGGCAATCGGATACACGGCACTGATTCGTCCGTTCTCCATTGTTACACGAGGCAAATTATTCAAGCTGACGTGTACCTATTGGAAGCACGCAGATTCACCAGGACGCATGCAACCAGATCGTGGCCTATCGGCAACATCCATCGTGTCATGTTGTGAGTCGTATGATACATGAGGCAACATGCATTTTACTGCTGTCTGCAGAGTAGCTCGTCGTTAAAATGAGCTCCGATCGATCAACCAGACTTAGAAACATGCGTTGACTTTCAAACTCGTAACTTCCTTTCCATAGTAGGGTAATAATAAGAGCAAAATGGATCGATATTGAACGCTGATAAAAGTTAGTCTTTAGGTGGGTGACCATACGTTATTAAGGACATGTCATGAGTAGTACCGAAAAATAAGCACCAAAACAAAAGTACCGATACTTCAATGTACTTTTCTTGGGTTCTTATGCACACTCAATCACTGTACTGTTAATGTTAAGTACTGTACTGTC
Source organism: Mythimna pallens (assembly GCA_961205895.1). Taxonomy (NCBI): domain Eukaryota; kingdom Metazoa; phylum Arthropoda; class Insecta; order Lepidoptera; family Noctuidae; genus Mythimna; species Mythimna pallens. The sequence goes on from OY540824.1 coordinate 9,609,197, forward strand.
AATTTGATACCCTAATACGGTATGAAATTGAAAGTATCGATACTACAAAAGGTATATCGAGTACTTGTCTTAGGACCTTGTGCGCACAGAACTACTACTACAGGGGCACAGTGTCAAAATGAAAATATTGATACGGTACTCAGAAGTAATTTCCAAAATAAACTATCGTATCTACCTACCTACTTGTAAAGTGTCGATGCTTCAAAGTAAGTATGTATCGAGTACTTTTTTAGGTCGTTATGTGCACATAACTACATGTCATGACGTTAATATCAGTTAGTGACGTCAGTTTAGCTTTAGTAAAACAAAAAATTTAAATTTTATATACCTGACTAACAGGCGACTCAGAAAGTTTTGGCAAAAATGTATTTATGTATAACGCACTGGCCACTTGTAATTATTTCGAAAACTTTGGTTATTTAAAAGTAAAAATACCATTGTTCGAATTTTTTGAGAGCCAAATCAAATTGCTCTCAAAACGGTGAAGGAAAAAACCAAAAATTTGAAGACGCGAACTTCGCCGGGCTGCGCGGGTTATTTCTTCACCATGACAACGCACCCGCGCACTCAGCGCCAGCGCTCAAAACGAGAGACTTCCTGGAAACCACACCGGTCAGAGTCTTGGGGCATCCTCCTTACAGTCCTGGTCTGGCACCGTGTGACTTCTTTTTATTCTCTAAAATAAATGAAAGGAATACAGTTTTCATCGCCGGAAGACGCGCTAATAGCGTTCGAGAAGGCCGTGGAAGTGGTCTGCGGTGGACTGGATTTTTTTTTTTCGAAAATTGATTCAGACTCATGTAACTTTGTATAGAGGCTGGTGGAGAGTTCGAAAAGATTTAATACAAATATTTTTTCCATAGAAATTAGTTTTTTAGTTTCTCAAAACTATTTGAGTGTCCTACGTAATTCCTAATAGTTCTAAGATTTATTCGATTCTATAGGTACTAGTCAAAAAGTACTATAGTGTCGAATAAAAGTATAGGTATCAAAAGAAAAAGTAGGTACTCGATACCACAAAGTATCTAAGTATACTTTTTACGTGTTCCTATACGTTAGGTATTATTGAGACTCGGAAAGGGCAACAGACACATCACAACAGCCATAAATTCAATAATTTTAAGTGATAATGGAGAAAGCATAGCTAGGGTAACGCGAAATTCAAATTTTCTTAAGTTTTTTTGCATTTAGGAAGTCAGTGCCAAATTGTACGTACGTTTCCAAATATGTTGTCAATTTATTTGTGAAAATATTATAGTAAGTATATTTTAGACAACATAGGTCAATCATTTTCAACAAAATACGTCACAAAAACAATTCACGTATAATTTAAGGATGTTCGCTGAACATTTAAAATTAATTTAAAGATTAGGTATTGTTTTCACCCAAGTAATTAACTTAGTCTAGACTGCACTAAGTAATTGTTTTTATTAGCATAAGAATCAGAGATGTGTGTCACCGTTAGTAAAAAAATGCGTTCATTTTGCGTCACCGAAAGGTGAATCTTAGCTCCGGTCATGCCATGCACACAGAACTAACAAATTTGCTGTTTCAATAACATTTTTTTTTTCAATTTTCAATTTATTTATTCATGAACAATTCATATTGTGTCTGAAATTACATTAATAAAATAAAATAAATTTTAATGTCATTACAATCACTACTTACATTATTACTACTTACTCTAACATTACACAGTCTCACAAATATTAAATATCATGAATTACTCTAAATTGTCGATATGTCATCGTCTACCGAATAAACACATTTCTCCAAAAATAAAGCTTTGAGCTTTGATTTAAACGAGCTCGTGTAAATTATATTCTTTGGCAAACTGTTAAAAACAGACGAATTCGTTAGTTCGTCTGTTATGAAGAAATTTGTTAGTTCTGTGTCAAGTGGAGTCAATTCTATAGTGCGACTTGGAGGAGTGGGTCCTAAGTTTCTTCTTTGCCTTGTGTTGTACGACAGAGACGTTAAGGACGTTTGATTCCGATTCCGTAAGTTTGGAATTTTCAATTGATTTTGCACCTTCAATTTCGGTTCCAATAAATAGGAACGGAACGTTTTTTTTTAAATAGTGATAAAAATAAAACCTACCAGCTTAACAGGTATTTGAGTGAATGGTATTAATTTTGAAGTAGTTTTGGCTGATCAAATGAACTGACAAATTGTTACAGTTTAAAGGGTTTTGATCAATTAACAAATTTTGTCGGTGACATAGTCTATCTTAATCTAAACCTAAACATACGATAATAATCCAAAGAGAGATGAACAACATGTTATTGCGTCCTCCTTCATTCATGTCATTTAACATTAGTCACATGAACGAATACGAGTATGTACCTACCTGAAACGACAGCCTTGTGAAGAAAACAAAATTTGTAATTACATTATCTACCAGGATTTCAGAAACTAAAATCAGTTATCATCTTTTTGTCCCTTGTTACTAGGGGTCGGTGCAACACGTTCTTTTTTCTTCCTTTCTGTCCTGTCACCCGTCATGCTATCACTAACTTGCTTTTCTTTCATATCACTCTTCGTATAATCCATCCATCATTTCTTTGCCTCCATCCATCTAAATATACTCATAACTGTTTTTTTTTAGTAACATGTGTTTCGTCCTTTCTCTTTACATGACCATACCAATACAAATGATTGCCCTTCAACTTTTCAGTTATCGGCGCTAATTTCAATATGGTCATTTCTCACTTTATCTATTCTCGTCTCACCACACATCCATGTTAACATTCTCATCTTCGCTACATGCAATCTTTTTTCATCCGTCTTTTTCACAGCCCATGATTCTGATCTATGCAGTATGACAGGTTTTATCACGGACTTGTAGATTTTACCCTTCAACTTGAGGGGTATCCGTGGGTCACAAGTTGATCTAGTGGCCAGTCACCTTTTGCCTGTCGCTAGACGCCATTTCATGGAACTAATATCAGTATGAACTAAAATTTTCCAGAGTCTAAGAATTTCATTAAGGGTAAAATGGATGTGAAATCAACACAGCGACTTAGGAATTTCCAATCACATCAATTCGTTTAGTATGCAAATTTTAGCTCCAACATTATGCTTACATGTATAGATAGTTCTTATGTGTATTGTATATTTATCATGGAATACATAATATGTTTTGATCAAGTGCGTCGCGTTTTACAAACATTTTGAAATTATTATGAGACAACCAACTTTTGTCAACAGTTTCGCCCGCTTGAAAATAGATAATTATCCTAAGGGTTTGTGTACTCTTACAGTAGGTACGCTTTTGCGGACGACGAGCAGTGGGTAGCTCGCCGTCCGGCCGTCAGGTACTAGTACGGATCGAACCCAAGTAGAGATGGGCAAATTTCATGAATTTTACAAGCATTGAAATTGTTAGAAAAATAAATATCCTTATTTTAATTAAAACTCACGATGTGCGATTTACGTTCAGCTAATAATCTATTTTAAGGTCAAATATGTAATTAATTTACTAAACCAATGAATTGTCTACTCGTTTTGGTCTTAGTCCAAATAGTCTAGCATTCTTTTCTACCATTCGAAATAATAAATTAGCTAGGTACATGTATACGATATTGGGAAGTAGCCATATTATTAATTTTCTTTGAGTGTTCGTGACATTTATAAATTACTATACTCTGTTCACTTCTGCCTTAGACAAAAGAGGTTCATAGAAGCAGGTGTGCACAACATTTATTTTTCGAGATAAATACAATACAATTTTAATAAATAGAAATACAATACAATTTCTAGGTTGACTGGTAGAGAATGCCTAAGGCATTAAGTCCGCCTTTGTACTTTTGTGTTGCATGAAGTTTTAATAAATAAATAAATAATGGTATTTAATATAAAAAAATATTATTGTAAGGTAAGTAAACACTTAGATAGATAAAAGTTTTTTTTTTTTTTAAATAAACAACTTTATTTTATATTTTATTTTATCAAAATGTTTCTTCGAGAGCAGTGGTGGCCGAGTGGTAACGGCCCCGACTTACGAGTTATAGGTCGCGGGTTCAAACCCAGCCAGGCGCATTGCTTTGTGTTATTTATTTCATCACTGCTGCTCTTAAAACGGCGAAGGAAAACATCGTGAGGAAACCGGCATGTCCTAGAACCAAAATTCGAAGACATGTGACATCCACCAACCCGCACTGGGCCCGCGTGGTAGATTACGGCCCATTCCCTCTCCTAGAGAGAAGGCCTGAGTCCCAACAGTGGGAATTTTATAAGGCCGACTATACTATAGATAGATGTATAGATTGTATGATTCTTTATGATATTATTTTACATCGTTCACTCGTGTAGTCCCATAGATATAATGGAGGATAAGCTTGAATAGACTTACTTGATTTCACTAACGTGAAGTGACTTCAGAATTGAGTATAATGCTGTTTAACATATTTCTGAAAATTAGCATTTTATTTAATATGCAAATTTTCAGAAATACTAATATTTATTAGTATGAGGAAAAGTGGGGGCGTGGTGGGAATGCTCTCTTTTGTATGCACGTAACTAATGATGGTGACGTCACATTTCAGTGTGTGCATTATTAATTTGTTGATCGCTCACTGCGATTCCGATGCTCCTGACCAGACCATGTATCTCAACTGCCAGTCAGTGTCAGTCCTAAATATTCGTTCATCTGCACCATGACGCCTGAAGGAGGCAATGATTCCAGCTACTTCGGGCTAAGCCTGTAGGTAGTTCTGTAGATAACCCGTGTACCACACCAAATATTAACTCATGGATGAATTCGCCAAACATCCACGTGGACTTACATTATAATAGTGTTATTTTTAACCCTCAATTTACAAATTGATTACCCGAGGGCGTATTGAGAGTGACCGGTAATTTGGACATGGCGAGAATTCCATTAAAATAAATTTATTCAGGATTTCTGCATGTTATCAACTTGTACGTGTTCGGTATTTTCCGATGCAATCAGTTTTCTGGAAATTGTTCAACTAGTTGTTTCTTTAGTCCACCACACGGGTATTTTTCTGAGGGTTGAGAAAACATCAAAACTTCTACCGCTCTGCGTGGATCGAGAGTTAGTATCTGATTTTTATTAACTCAAACTAACCTGTGTTTCTTGGGTAGCTCGCCGTCCGGTGACCATCCGGACCGAGCTCGATTCGTCGACGGAGCTTAGTGTTAAGTGTTCCACACGCGCCTCAAATAGATGTCAGAAAAACCATAGGGGTCCAGCATGGTCGAAGCCTACTGTGGCCAAGGGTCTGCTTCTGAAAGGAAGACTCGGCCCTGGTACGAAAGGCAACGAAGGAACAGGAGTGGGTTTTCAGTTAGTAAAAGTCTGTCACGTCTTCCCGTTCCGCCCAAGAACGGGAGATGTCATGGGACGATTTTCCCATCGAAAAAAAAAGTTAACTGATGTCATAAATAATCTGTCATTCGGATTTTTATCCATCCATAGGCTAATTGAAACTATTGGTACATTATCATGAGCACTTTATCACTTAAGAAATCACTAATATTTATTTCTTATCACTAGAAAGGAATAAAGCCCTCCTTGTAAATCATCCAATGACAACCGCCGCTGGGTTGTCATTGGATGATTTTCCACCTTCATAAAATACCATGTTCTTTCAGTAGACCTTAAAACGTCACATACCGTAAAAAGAAAGTGTCCTGTCCGGTAAGCTTACGTTCAATCATTCGTGATGAACAACAAGATTGGTAGCCCATTATGTTGTGGTTGACCAGGCAGTTAGGTGAGCTCACTGAGTTAGCTTTGTCAGTTATTCTATGTGCTTACGAGTACTGTACTTTTCTAACTCTTCTAACTTTCTTTGTAACTTGTGCCGGTCCTCCGAGGCGTTGCTTGAGACTGACCATCGATTATGAATTTACGAGTATGTTGCCTGCATTAAAAGGTACATATGTGATCAGTTTGTTACGACTACATACTTTACTTGTTAAAACAATTATATGTGATAATAAAATAAATAACAACTTTATCAAAAATTTTTGAACTGTAAACCGAAACTGAATTTCATCTTTGCCTATACATATTTTGTTCCGAATCATTTCATAGCTAGAGTTACCATCTTTAAAATTAGGAAACCTGGACAAGAAGTGTGAAAACCCCGGATTTTGAGGCTTGAGAGATCCTGGCATAGGTATCATCACTTGTTTTTTTTTTTTCAACTTTTTTATTTTATATAAACTAGTTCTTGGCTGCGATCCCACCTGATGGTAAACAGTGATGCAATCGTTGATTGAAGAGCCACTCTAGCCTAGCCTTGAAGACGTCTAAATTATAATTTAAACTTATTCAGTGTAATAAAAATAGAGTTTGGTTGATCGCTAAATTTTATCCTCGGATTAGAAATAAGACACCATCCGGACGCTTCACGCCTTTAAAAGGACAAATTCGAGGAGACCCGCACCCCTAAGTATAGTTCACCGGAACAAACCCCGAACACAACAAGATGAATTTACAAAAGAAAATAAACTATCTTTCAATTGAGACAACCAATTTGAAATCGCGTGGCAACACTCAATATAAAGTAGGTGTCCACTCCGATTACATATTATTACTTAGGTATACATTGAATGCGGCGATAGTTGCACCCAATTGAAAGTTCGAGTGTTCGAATCAATGTTTCGATTACAATATGCTAACGAGTGGTCAATTAGGTGCACTTGCCTACTGGAATTGGATACTTTACATTAAAATTTTGAAGAGTTGACTGTGTCTAATATATGAGTACAAAGACATTTGATCCCATTATTGACCCTGTAGATTGATGCCATTGAAATTACACATGACAGTTTTGTTGTTTGAGCCTGGATCTACTATAGGTACAACTGTACTGTCTGTACTGCAGGCCTAGCCAAGCTACGACCGTTTCGTTTCTCTTTCGTCGATCGCCTCGAGTTGGCCACGCTTTCTATTGCTTTTTTCTGACCACGTGACGGAGCGTTGAGATGACGTCGTCGTTGGATGGTGAATTTTTTTATTGAAATTTTGACATTGATGTTCATGAGTCAATCAATATGTTTAAAAGTTTACCATTTCATTACCATTCCTTAGCCTAATTTTTTTTTTTCATAGAAATAGTAGTTGCCAACGTTAAAGTTGTTACCAAAAGTACCATGTCTGCGTTCGAAATCATTTTCATATACCTAAACCAACACGACTCCAACCCCGTTCAGCAACAACTGTAGCGTGTACGAATGACGCACCTTCAATCGAAGCTTCATTCGCCCGTCATTTGAAATTATCATTCACGTAAACATTGTCAATCGCAATTTACCGTTTCGGGGAACCTTAAAGCTAGAACCAAATTAGACCGACGCACACATGTAACACGCCTGATTTATACGTAGAACGACGTCGCATGGCGTGGATCAAGTGTAACTCTACAAGTCTAGTTACCATATAAAATGTATCAAGACCGATGCACCCAGATCGGCGTGTGTGGCACACGTGTGCGCCACACGTGTGCGCAGTGTAGTTCTGACTTAACAGTTCCTGAATGAAACTCCCAGGTACTCACAAAAATGAAAGCTCAATTATCATTAAATCTGAGTCGGACTTGTTAGCAATGTGCCGTGCTCTAAATCGGCGACATCCTTAGGGAATTATATTCGCAAACCCGTAGCCATTACTTACGTGCTGATAGTATCGTCCTGCAATTTGTCACTCGTCACCCGATTGCTGTTGCCTCTGTAATCTTTCCTTTCGTTGGAACTTCATGCAAATGAAAATATTAACAGTTAAATTAAGTGTACACTTTCAACCACTACAACAGTAGGTATTTATGAGATAGCTTAAATAATAGGTACTGAAATGTTTATTATAGCATTCGAAATTTCTCTCTGAAATTTGTACTTACTCGTATGAGCAAAATCTCTATACATATTGCATCGCTCAAGTGCGCGCAACATAGCTAGGCTTCGTCTATCGGTGTGAGCTGATACTTAGAAGACAAAACAGATATTATTGAAATAAAATACAACTTTACCTGCTTCATACTGGTATTATAAGACTGAGTACAATGGAAGCAGGACCAACGCAGTTATGAAATTACCTTTAAAACTAACATAGTATTAATTCAACGATTCCAGCCCCTCTGCACTCCACTCAGCGGCTTCGCAAAAGTCACCTACATTTACGGGATCGTGAGCGAAGAGAATGCTGACGCAATATCGCTGACTACGTGGGTCATTTCCGTGGCTACAAACTTAGGTAAGATTTTTTTGCTTCTAAAGCTAACAAAGCAGTAATTGAAGTGCGATTGGGCTGGCCACATCTGTGTCATGTCGTTGGAGCAATCCTATCCCTCAGTGAATTCTTTAGGCCAGGAAACGCGACACTGTAGGGTTAAAAAAAATTTCGGTATGTGCTGGACTCCTTAAATGATTGGCCCGCGATCGCAATAGACCGGGAGAATTGGAAGTACGGTAAATATAGCTTCCACCGCTACGCAACGCGTTCGCGACATCCACGTGGCTCAAGCACATTTACTGTAAAATAAATAGGATGGTTCACTGACCTAGCCATTTCCCATCTTTAAAAAAACTTAAATATATCCTACCGCGTTACATTTGGGTCTAAAATTAATATGCACAATTAAAGATAGATAAATGAGTAGTCCTCTAATAAAAAAATCTTCATTATGTTTAAAAACAGCTGAATTTGAATGTTTTGTCACAAGGCGTTGCGCTGCGTCATATTTTACTATCATGTTTCGTAGAGTTAATATCATATCTGCTTCTTTCAATCCATCTTTTTCACAATCCTACATTCTGATACGGACTTGGAGTGTTGTATTGTGACTTTCCTCTATAGCTTTAGAGGCATCCGTGATTCGCAAATTGTTTCATTTTATCAGTCCTGGGTTGATCCGGTTTTGTTTATTCATTTAAATATTATTACCATTTCAGCTCGCATATTCACCATCTACGTGGATTCTGGGGACAAGAAGCTGATGCTTAACTTCTTGATATCGACGATCCTGAGTTCTGCGGTGCTAGGTACAGCTCTGTACTACAAGAAGATTTGTCGTCCAAGCTGCACTGGACCGAGACGTGGACGCAAGTCTTGCGTCCACAGACATAGCCATTCCGATTAGATTCACTTATTTATTGTTGTTAGAAGTATAATAAATGTATGCATAATGTTGTTGAAGTTCTAAAAATATGTTGAGGATCAACCCGAAGTGGTAGTAGTCTTGCTTGCTTGTAAAAGTTGTACGATACTTTTTCCCGCTTGCAGTAATTTAAGCTTATCAAGGTTTAGCGACAAAAACTAAGAACTGCGATAAAAAAAAATTGCTAAGCAGCACATAATTTTGCAATAAAAAAAAACAATGAATAAGAAGCAAGGTTCACGAGAATGAAGTATTTTTCCCAATGCAATTTAATGGGAGAAAACTGAAGTCTCGTAAACACGCAATAGGTACTCCGTTAAATGCAAGTGAAATATCAAATTGCGAACCCAGCAGTTGTGTAGACTATTTATTTCCACTTGTTGACTACTGGACCTTATTTCTATGAAAGAAACGTTATCCTTTTAAACAAAATAGTCACTCTTAGTTCTTACTTAAGTTATTTTTTACTTTATAGTAACTTATTCAATCCTCGTTAATCCTACTTTTTTTTAAATATAATTTATTAAAAAAGGCCTCGGTTTGTATATGTGCTTCTCAGCAATATTATTGATAAATTCGCAATGTGTCAGTAATCGCCTAGTCAAAAGTAAGGCAGCTTGATACAATTTAAAACGAAATAGTTAAATGGGAAATGTACAAAGTAGCGTTCTTAGGTAACTACGAATGAACGTAATCATAACATTGTAATTTGATAGTAAAAAATAGATTATAATACAAAAAAACTAATGCCATATTATAAATTATTTGTGAATTATTCCTTCCGTTTGGACGTAGTAAATATCGCTGAAAATATTGTGTTTGAATATTATTAATGTCTATAGACTTGTAGTTTATTAAGAAATTATTATGTAAATGATGATATTTTTGTAACACAGTAGACGTGAAGCAGATGTCTAAAGACGAAAAACTGCATTTTAATATCCGATAAATTGTACGCTAACTTACGTGGTAACGCATTTTTATTACGCGAAATTGGATAGTTTAAAATCGCTAGTAGACGAAGCAAGCATATCGCACTTTGACTCATGCTTATATGTATTGCTAGTAGGTGCACATAATCGCGGAACCAACTTGCCTAAACTGCAGAAATATGTATATTAAAAATGATATTTCAAACGATTGGTCGTGGGTATTTCACTGATAATACGTACAACATTTTATAGTACTGTAACAATTGAATATTAGATTGAATTTTTAGATAGTTAACTTGCTTATGTCTGTAGGTTATGCTACAACATACGTATAATTTTCAGACTCGCATCACTATTTATATAAAAGAATGTAGACAAAGCACAGACGTAGATAGGAAATAAAAGTCTCTCTGTACAATGCCCAAAAGGCCCTTGGCCGGAACTGTGCCGTAAGAAAAATGAAAAAGACGTACGTCATAACTGTGAACAAGTTAAAGTTGAATGTTATAAAAGAATTGATCATGTTTGAATATCTGTTTCCTGTTTGAAGTTTTTAGAAATGGCCTTTATGGCTAAGAACATACGACGCGGTTTTCACCCGCGCCCACCAAGCTGGAGGAGCTGTTCTATTTCTTAATTTACTAGACCGGAGTTTTGTGCGGATACGCAGCCGTCGCGGTTGCGATTATTACCCGCAAATATGGCGGGCGATTATCGCAAGACGCGCGGTTAATTATCAGTTGAGCTCCAGATCGCTTTGGATACACACCAGAAACGAGTTGTTGCGTTATACTTATTTCACAGGAGCATTAAAAAAAAGTTATAAAAAGTTCTGGGTGCTTCCACTGATTGAGGATAGAGATCGGTACCCCCCGCCGGCTAAAGTGGCCGCAAACCGATCGCAGAAAGTGCAGGCGCAACCCGCCGAGGCTGCGGGTGACTGCAGCTCGCGCAATTCTACTAGTTGCTCGTAGGTGTAGCGGGAGCCGCAAATATGCACACCATGGGCGTAAAACGCGTCGTGAAATGTACTTTAAATTTTTTAATTATATATCTGGATTCTCCATAAGCTGCAAGCACGCAACCTCGCCGAAGGCGGGTGAACACCGTTTCGTGAGTTCTTATAGCTTTAATAAATCCTGAGAGTGTAGATTACATACATTTTGTTATGATGAATCGATGCACCTGTAATGCAAAATAATAAAAGAATTGATACAAATGTTAACCCATCGCACAATATACTGTATATTGCGAGCATGTATCCCATGTACATTTAGTTTTAAATTATCTAGAATCTTTTTACCTCTTATGAAAAATATATTATTATGAAATATTTTGTAGATAAATTATTGATTTTTATTAATGTTTGTATCAAATTATTATAATAATGTTTGTTATATGTGGCTATTTATTTTAGTAGAATTGTTTTAGTGTATATCTAGTTATGAATTTATTCACTGGTTATTTAGAAAGCAAGGCGCAAGTAATGCGAGCTAACACCCCAACTGCTGCTTTAGTTAGACTAGAATGCGTTGGAGGATATATAAAATACAGATTGCAATTATATTGGGTCTAGTCTTGCCAAACCAGTGTATAATGTATTCCTAAAATACTATCATAATATATTCCTGAAATATTTGATATTAAAATTAATATCGTACCTATTAGTATTAGGTTACAAAACTAGTATTCTTATGTCTATGAGCACTATAAAATCTATCTTTATTCTAGTCACTGATGCAATTAGGTTTGAAGAAAAAATTTACAAATTATGAATAAACAAATAAAAACAATATTGTAATTTAAATCTTGATAGATTTTATGTGGTATTCTTTGTACCATTTTGGATATTATGTTATTTATTCAAAATATGATTGAGTCATTAAATTAAATATTGTGGTGAAAAGGAAATATCTGTATTTTGTTTAACAATAAATTATGTTTTAAATTATTTGCTTTTATGCTGGTTAGATACTTGGCTACTATTGGCCTCGATTTTGTACTGTCTTTGTAGTCGAGCGCACTTCGCAGGCCCTTAGAAAATGTCTTCGTTTTTATATGTCAGTTTTCTTATAACATTTAGTTTTTGCTACTGATTCAAGACATAATATAAACTACTAGCTTTTACCAGCGATTTTGTCTGCGTGAAAGTACGTTTCTCCGTACAAAGTAAACCCCAGTTTCATCCCGTTGGGGGTGAATTTTGTAAAATCAGTTGCCCTTTGCGCTCTTCAAGCTGAGAGTGGTAGAAAATTTATACATATCAGTCATCTACTGAAATTTATTTGATCAAAATTAATGATAATGATTTTAAAGCCTGTCATTGTTGTGCAATATTTTTCATTAATTTAGCATTAAAAGACAAACCTTTATCTCTAATTTTAATTATCTTTTCCATTTTTCGTGCAATCTTATTTTTATTTATTTTGGTGATCATATATTATATCAAATTATATTTTTATATTACAGAAACCTTATGTAACATAATTTTGAAACAAAATGTTTTTTTTTAAGTCTTTGGTGCCATTTATATTTATATGTTAAAAAAAAAACAAGTTTTATCATGTATGTGCCCAGTGCCAAATAATGGTCCTAGCCTATTTAATTTGATTTATGTAATTGAAGATGTCACTGATCTTATTTAAAATAAAATAAATGATATAGAACAACACATTTTCCATTTCATTTTTAGGTTTATAACATTTTTCAGTTTGATTTTATATCATATAGTAGATGATTTGTACAGTGGTTCTAACTTACCAAGTCTTAAGGTAGGTCTAGGCTAGCGTGGGGCACGAGCCGAGCTCAAATTCGTGTAGTGTAGACCAACCCTAGAGGAGCCGAGAACGATCGACACTACACGAATTTGAGCTCGCCTCATGCTCAGCTCCTATGTGGTAATAAGGTTCACGTACAGTTTTCACCAACCCGCACTGGGCCCGTGTGATGGATTATGGCCTATCCCCTCTTCTGGAGAGGAGGCCCGATTACCAGCAGTGGTAACATTAAAAGGCTGATTATGCTATGTTATGCTACAGTTTTTTCTGCTTGAATAAACTGCCGCCCCGTTCGCCGCTAAAACCGAAGTCGTGAATAGGCCTTATGTGCTCGGTGTCGTACCGAATAGCTTATGATGCAAGCGCCAAGATAATCTGCGAAATTCTAATTTTCTTAAGTTTTTGGGATTTTGCATGTCAGTGTCAGGTTCTACGTTAAAAATATGATTTGCGACCGTAACACTATTATATACGGAATGAGAATCAGTAATGATTTTGTATGCAGATTTACAGCTACATAAAAAAACAGTAAATACTGTGAAGAAATTGTTTAAATCGGACCAAAAATGACGAAGATACAGCACTTATTAGTTCCAGAATCGCGCCCGAGAATGTAGCAACTCGCTGTGATGTCATCTATCATGATCAGTCTCCACCGGCGAATGAATACGATCAAGCCATTCGTCGCATGGATCGCCCGCCTCCCGGCGCGCGTCATACTGGGCATATATAAGGCGTATATTCGCCCAGTGTTGATGTACGCCGCTTCAGCTTGGTTCGCTCTCACTAGGTCCGTTGTCACGGGCTCCGCTTGGACTCCGCGGCCAGAGGGCGAAGCTCTGAAACCGCTTGTCACGCCCTCTGACGAGGTCGTAGCGAACGAAGGCCACGTTGTCGCACAAATCATGACAAATGACGTCATCAGTCCAGCGAGAGCGCGAATTTCTAAGTAGCAGTTCAGAAAAACTAATAAATTCTCCATTTCTTGACGCATTTTTATAATTTAAAAAATTAATAACTCACCCTACTGAATATTTTTTCTCGAAATTATCAATCAACAGGGTTAGACGAACTGACTGAGAGGTTGTATCGATGATTTTAATAACTATAAAGCCGAGTATTCATTAGGCAACATTTGCTAATAAAGGCGGGTATTCATTAGGCAACATTTGTTAATAAACAGTTTGATGTTTCACAATGTTTCATCATCTCTGGAAACAGTTTATAAACAAAGGTGATGAAACACTGTTTAATAAACATGTTGCTGTGTTCCCCACTTCGAATGGAGAACAAGACGAAACATTTAGTAGGTAAACATGGCAGTAGTGTGGTCCAACAACCAGGTTTCGATGCTCAAAGAGCCTTTATCAACAGCATCATATACTTTGGGATTCTTCAAATTATGATTATAACGATAAATTTATTTAAAAAATTATGCTTGGGCTGATATTGCTGCAGGATTGAATATGTCATGTGTGTGTGTGTGTAACTTTTATTTAAGAGATAGTTTCGAATCCACTACCGGATCGTCTTTTTTTTTCTAGTAGCACTCATGAATTACTAGCTTCTGCCAGTGGCTTCGCCCGCGTGAAAATAGGTTTCTCTATACAAACTTTGGACCCCCGTTTCATCCCCTTAGGATGTGAATTTAGGAAAATCCTCACTCTCACTCACCTGGTATCCGTTTGGTTGCGTCAACAATTTGGTGGCGCGACCAGCTCGAACGGCCGCCAGTGATGCCCCACCAAAAAGTATGTTAGAGCTATATTATGTGGCTATAATATAGCCCTTAAGTTCCATTTTGATACTATCTCAGTGTGTTGTAGCGACTCTGGTGTCTATACGGTGTCTAGTTTGGTAGCTTACAGACACCATGGCGGCGCAACTGGTCATCGCGCCGCCATGGTGTCCCGGTGAAACATAGCCCTAAGGCAAAACGTAAAAAAATTACCTAATTTAGCTCCAGCCCGCGCGTGGACCAGTCGCGTGACGTCGCGCAAGTATCGTGTGCGGTGGAAACCGGATTATTACCTGCGCAGTGTAGCTAGTTCAACTTTAACGGGGTGCATGTAGTCGCGTCGATGGAGAACTTTAATGTGTTATTACGTAGCAAAACGCGGGGCGCGGCTGCCCGCGACGAGTGCACGCGTATCGCAGCGGTCTGCCTTAAAACCCTTGGATAATAGTAGGTATGTATTTTACTAAAATCCTTGAAAGAAAAACGAGAAAAAAAATGCCAATAAATTAAATATGGCATATATTTACTGTTGAAAAAAAACATTAAAATAAAACCTAATAAGGTAACACAGAATAAGTACTTAATAGTACAAGCTGATAGATAAGTAGTTAATAAGGATGGGGCCCTGCCGCCCTGGTATTTTGCGAAGCTAATTTCACTTTTAGTTCAATTATGTATAATAAACAGGTACTTAAAATACTCTTTATTAATCCTTTGGGCGATATTGAATTGCAGACTAAACATAAGGTGAAAAAATAAATAAATATAGACAAAAATAAGATGCAACTTAACATAATTAAAATAACTGTCACAATTTATCCTACCCTACTTTTTTTTGAGGGAATCATCCAATGACTTCTC
This sequence comes from Mythimna pallens, assembly GCA_961205895.1. Taxonomy (NCBI): domain Eukaryota; kingdom Metazoa; phylum Arthropoda; class Insecta; order Lepidoptera; family Noctuidae; genus Mythimna; species Mythimna pallens. The sequence continues at coordinate 9,624,633 of OY540824.1, forward strand.
TCGCTGTAGGGTGGATCAGGAGAGCGTATCGGACTTACTGACCTCACCTGAGTTCGCTCCCTTAACAAACAACTTTTGGTACGGCCGTTACTTGTGCTATTAATTCTTTAAAAACACTCCTTTTTGAAGCAGTCGTGTAAAAATAGACACGATTATGAGTCCTCTGGCTTCAGTTGTTGGAACTTATGCAGAATCTTTTGGGCGGGAGTTAGCGATATGAAAGATGAAGACTTTATAGTCATTAGACTATCCCGAGTCTTTTTAAGAGACTCGGTGCTACGAGCTGATATCTTTTTAGAAACAATACTGTCTTTGGAGCTGCTGCGTTTGGACATTAGTAACCGCGAACAAAGTACTCTGGGTGACACCAGGTCGAAAGATGACGATGACGTACATTTCCCTTTCGGTGACGATCCCGTTCCATGGCAAGGAGAACTAACGTAACAAGGCTCCATTCTGTACACGTCATGAGAAGGCTCAACAGTAAAACTTCTGGCTTCAGGCAATGCTGGCAATCCTTCAGGTTCACTCGGCGTGTTCTCACTTTGTTCCGGTTGCAAACTTTCTTGCATCAGTCCTTGTGGCTCCTGAGCGGCGAAATTTGACCGACTTGCTAACAGCCTACCTCTTTTTCTTGCACGAGCCTTAGCTAGTTTGGCAGCGCTCTTTGAACCAAACAAGTTCATGTTTTGATCGATATAGCTGCAAACCGCTTCAGCTTCTTCCTTGGGAGACAAATGTGCATCTCTAAAGAAGCCATAACCGTTGCGAAAGTCATGAAAACATTCGATGGCAAGCCAGGCTAGAGTGCTTAATACAAGAACTAAAGTTGTCACAACAGCAATGGCAGTGGTCATGTCAGGACCAGTCAGTTTATATTGAATCTTGCCAACAACACCATAAGTTACAATATTTCGGGTGTGCCTATTGCTATGTGCACGACATGTATAGAATCCTCTCAAATCTTGGTCGGCTGATGCTACAAGCCTAAGGACGCGGCCGTCGTCGATCGATCTCACCGGTTTGTCCCTTAGCGTAGCGGTAACAGCAGTATCTAAGAAAAACCAGCTAGCGTCATGTGGAGATCTAGCCGTCCTTGCATGAAGGCATGTTAAGTTTAGTCGGTTAGATTTACCCCAAGCAGTTTCATGGTAAGACCCAGATACACTTGCAGCCCTTGAAGATATCTGAACTTTGTCTTCCTTGTATCTTTCTCTACAGTATTCATGTAAATCCAAAAGTACTCCATTCTGTCTAATGGATGCTATTACTCCAGAGAAGGCAGCAAATTCCTCGCTAACATGTTTCTTTATGTTATTAGGTACGCCTCCAATATAGAACTCATCAGAGCACAGTACGATTTTCGTTGGTTTACCGACGACAATATTGCTAGATAATTTTGTCTGTTTCACAGGAACCTGTGTAGTTGTTAAAGACTTAGTCGGACATTGCGTACAGACCTTATTCGACACGTTGGTTGATTGTAGGGCTCTATACAAAAAGCGTCTTTTTCTAGTCGCTTCTTCGTCGAAAAGTACATGCAAACGTTCTCCAGCATTGATAGACGCTTCAATCGCAGTTGTGTCCTGTTTTTTTGTAAGAGTCACGTCAAGCCACTGATCGGGCGAACAATCTGTTGTACTGCTGCTCTCTGAGCGGAACTCTTCGAGAGCTAACTTCATCTTCAATCTCCTGTTTTGCATATAAACGTGTAACCAATTGGTCTTAGTCTCATTTGTTAGAAATAGGATAGTTCCCGATTCCCCTTTGGTTTTCAAAGTAAATTCCAATTGCCAACTTTGTTGGTCCTGAAAGCAAGGTAAACGTAAGTACTGATCGTTATCAATACGCAGGTATGCTTCTTCCGTGCCTGCTTTTTCATATTCAATGTTTGAGGCAGCCGTCGGATGGAACTCAGCCTTTCTCGATCTTAGATTCCGGTTTATAACCATATTCAAAGGAATGAAATTTAAAATTAATTCCTGAATTTGCCCCTGATACTTTTCACCGACATAAATTTTCAATTTATCATCAGGTAAATCTGGATCACATTGCCATACAACTTTTAGAGGTGTGACGGCGTCGTCTAATCTTAAAAAAGCCGCTTCACCTGTAACAGTGAGGAGTACGGAGTGCCAAGCAGCTGGGTCTACCTCCACATGTGAACAGGATCTGGGTAGACAACATGACCGACTAGAGCCACACGCGTCCAGGCAAACATGCCATTTCTGTAGGCTAAGACGAACGAACGAATTTTGTCCGGCTTCTCTACGGATCAGCGTCCCATGAGGCGACAAAGGCATGAACCTTATGTAAAAATGATATAGCGATGCACGTTTATTTTCGAAGTTGTAATGCAGAGATGAATCACCATGGAAAATCGCAACCACATGAGAAAGCGTTTCACAAGGATACAAATGGCAAGTTCCGACTTCAATTCTTTGGCCAACACAAGGTATGCCATTTCCTTGAGGCTGTGGTCTGGTGCAAGTCCTTGTTCTAGACCGCCGCCCGGCTCCACAAGTTTGCGAGCATGGCCCCCAGCTACCCCATCCCGTCCAATCACCGTCTAATGAACATTGATTGTTTTGACAAATCTCTAATTGATCGTGTTGGCCTTGACAATGTGTTCCCCATGTTACGGAAGTGGGTGGTGTATAAGTTTCGTGACATACTCGTTTTCGACGTCTGACTCCGGTTCCACATTTCTCTGAGCACTGAGACCATGAGCTCCACTCACCCCAAGTGCCTCTAGAATCTTTACCAGTACTAGCGCATTGTTCACCTATGCAAATTTCAGCTACAAGAGGAGAACCGTCGCAAAACAGGCGCGCGTCAGAAGGTGCAGGCGTGTCACATCGTCGTAGTCTCCATCTCAGGCCTCGTCCACACCGAGCGCCACAAGATGACCAAGCACCCCACGCCCCCCACTCGCCGGCTACAGGACAACCCAGATTCCGCTTGACACACTGTAAAGAATTCCACAGTGATTCAGAATTAAGTTGCCATGTGTTGTCGAATGCTAAAGCGGCCTCTATTGCTTCAAAAGGACATTCCATTTGCAGACAGCGTTCCATTAGAGCAGGGACAGCTTCTAGTTGATGTAGGGCATCCGTTCTAGCGGAGTCCCCTTTGACAAGTTTGCGGAAATCTGTGGCAGTACAGTTTGTGAGATAGCAGACGTCTGTTTGTTCGTCAGAGCCAGTACAAGGTGCTCCATCTTGTGAGGGTGGTGGATTTGTGCATTCCCTTGTCCTGTGACGGTGGCCTAGTTCGTCGCAAGCACCTTGACAAGAAGACCATGGGTACCAGGGAGACCACCCTCCATCTATAGGGCACTCAGGGTCAGTGATGGTACCTAGCTCACATTCAAGACGCCAGACAGCTTGTTGCCGTTTGCTGTAAGGTTTCTTTGTTTGGATCATTAGTAGGCACACCACCCATACAGTTAAATACTTATGTATGTTAATAGGCATTTTAGAGGTAGAAATCTGCGACGTAACTTGCAGGATAATTATTTATGCATTGACATATTATGACAAACCATGTCATTTTATAAATAAAAATTTCGCTGTGTTTAAGAAAGGAGGCAGCATAGCAGGAAATTAAATAAATAAATAACAATAAAATAGCATCACAAGTGTTTATTAAAATATTTCTATAAAATTCACAACATCTATAGGTAGGTATACTCGCAATAGCTTGCTCAGTGATTGTTATAAAATCGCAAGGGCTGTATAATGTACAATTTAATAATGATAAAATCGCTGCTTTGAACTTATGCCTATACCTATGATATTTTATAATGCTAGAATTTGGCGACAAACTGACTTCCGATCAGACTTTCAATTAAAGTGCCGTTTCAAAACTTTTGTGGCGATTTATAATCTCCCATTGTGACGGTTTGGTACATGTGAAAAGCATAAGTTTTGAAGACTACCAAGGGCCGTATTAGAACGTGTTATAGCCACCACCAACAAGAGAGAGATACTATACAGAACGAACAGTACTGTCCCTTTTTCGCAATGGAATAATGATGACAGTAACTTTCGTTTGGCACTTGGAAGCCACTGTGGAAACTGACTTTCGCGTGTCATTACTATTAGGCTATTTCTTATAGTTATTCGTGCCATCGCGTAATGGTTAAGCTTTAGCTAAATTTACTTATGATATCCTGAAATCATGGCTACTTCCTTTGCACCTAAAGCGAGGGACCATCGCAAGATACACTACAAAAAAAAGCTTTAACGCGACAAATTTTTATCGAATTTTATTCCAATATACTTTGGATACTAAATATTTTACACAAAACCCCATTAATTTGACAAACAATAATAAAACTATATAGAGTGGAGTTAACTATGATGAAATCATTTCTTATCTTCATTTGACAACACAAAATACACTTAAAATTAAATAAACTTTGTTAAGAGGGCCCTTCCTAACCCGTCTATCATTATGACACCTGAGCATGGTTTAAAAGGTTCATCCAACGCAATCGAACGCTATATCGAAAAAGGAAAGATAACACCTGAAGGCTCTGTTGGCATTCGGTACGTGTTTTTTTTTTTAAAGTAAGGTTTAAAACCTGTTTCGGTATTATCAAAATAATGAAATTAAAAAAAAAACAACATTCATAATTTTGATTAAATGTACAAGTTTTTTATAGTTATATTTTCTTTTCCTTTTTTATTTATAATAGCAGAATTTCAGTCTTTACTGAATTAGTCTTACACAAAATGATTTAATTTCAATAGAGACCTAGATGATATCCACAAGATATCTGTGTTACCAAAATATCTAGGAATAGATGTGTAATAATGTCATAATCACGTACCTTGTTATATAAAATATACCTCGGGAAGGACCTTCTTAAGCTTGTAACAGAAATAAAATAACATAATATTATCCAAAATAATCAATATTTCAAAATTGTCCTGATTGTAAATCTGGTAGAAACAGACATGAAATTATTTATGTTCAAGGTGTTCATTTTTATAGACTTAAAATAATACTGTTAGTGCAAAAACATCAAATTATAAACTTACATAAAAATAATTAACAATAATGTACTGTGTACTTTTAGGAACTAAGTTGCTAATACATTAAAATAACATTTTATATGTTTGAGTTTCAAACTCTTCGTTTTAATAAAAATTACTATGAGAATTAGAATAAATTTACTATGAGTGGTACACTAGGTGCGTTCACTCAGTTCAAGGCTTGCTTTCCACAGCTATGCGAGGAAGCAGGAAACGAAAAAATCTTTTAACGCTTCATTTTCAAAATAGAAATAAATTGTCCAATTATTTCGTTAATAAATTAATAAAAAAAATAATATTAATTATTCACTCAATCCGTTTTTATAGCATACTGCTTAACACAACTTTTGTGGTAAGAAAGCCTTAAAATAACGTGTTCGTTTACCTTTCGACCACTACGTCGAAAAAGCAAAATCTGACCGTGGCGTGTCGGACACATTTTTCTTCTTCATGTATACACGGTGTGTCTGATATGTACTTTTTTAAATTAAACCGTATAAAATCGTTATTCTAACCATCCCAGGGCCGATATTATTAGTAAAAAAAAATACAGTTTAATTTAAAAAACGTAAAGATTTAAATATTAGGAAAATGCCGACAAAAATTCCACCACGTGGGGGTCCAAAATCATGTATTGGATCCATGGTATTCGTTTGTACATCGATGTCTGACACACCCTGTATTTGACTGTAGCGGTTAAAAGGCTAAAAAAAACTAATGTTTGTGCATAATTAATAATAAGGGTCAGTTCACACCAGACACAACGCGACACTACGCGAAGTAGTAAATAATGTTAATATATATTGAGTCACTACTCAAAATATAATGCTGCGAGGGATCTCGATCTGAAATGTGTATCGTTTCGTGTAGTAAATAGTTATATTTTGAGTCGCTCTTAACGCAGCGTCACGTCTCGGTGTGTACTGACTCTAAGTCACATCACGGCGATAAGGAAGCAAGATCTTACACTATTAAGATCACATTTATAATTTCGCAAGTAATCAATATTTCCAATTCTCTTCTCATGTGAAAACCACGTCTTACACTCACATAAAAAGATAGGGAATTCTAAATAAATGCTACAATGACAATGTATAAAACTAGTAACAGATTCTTATACATGTATAGGCACCATTGTTGGTTAGCAGAGGAAGTCACTCTTTACTCTTAGACAAAAGGTTTCTGAAATTATTCATAAACAGTAAATTGATTATTAATCCAACATAAATTGTACGCCAGCTGTTTTGGACGTAGGAAATAATTTCCTTATCAAGTTAGTAATGCCACGTTGTTAACGCAGAAATTAAAACGCTCTAGATAAATTTGCTTACAAGCTTCAAGGCCGATTTTTGCTAAACATTTACATATATTGAATAAATTAATTGAATGGAAAATGCACTATTATTTGACTACCATTTACATGTACACAAACGGAAACTTGTTCTAAAGATATTAGAATAATAAACAATTTACGAAAAGTTATTAAAATCGATGGAAAAATGGAAAGTTACTAAAAAAATGGAAGCGACATTACATTACTGAACAGAACACTGCGAATTTACTGGTATTGGTACCTTCTGGAGTCAAAAGACAGCAATGCTGTCTCAGCAATGAGTTTGACAAACAATTTCATGACATTTTGTGATCTTTTAAAAAATTATTTTAACTTTACTCAATGTTTTGTTAGATTTCATAACAAAAAAACATTACTATTGTATGAAAATAACCATTTATATAAAGAAAGAACAGTCAAGAAGGAAATACATAGTACATAGAAATTAAAAAATTAATATAAAAGGCATTTGCTAATAGAACAAATATTTGGTGAATGTACATATACAATCAGGTTCATAACCAATAAATCGTCAAGAGTTATTGCTTACTATAATTATTGCAACATTTTTAGCGCCTCTAGTTGTAAATCACTCATATCACAATATATTTGCAATATAATGAAATAGGTATATTAATTTAGACACGCACTGTACACCTGTACAGTGTACAGAATAAATAATTTATGCCATGATAGTAAATATATCGGAAGAGAAAAAGAAACCTGTTTGAATACATTTTGATTAGGGCAGTATTCTTTTATTTTACTAATTGAGTTCTTTAAAATGTTTTATTTTTCTACCACCTTATTTAAGAACTCGCTTACTACATGCTTAGTTTAAATACTGATTAGCGGATTCGAAATTTAAACTCCCCATAAAAAAAAAACTACATTGGTTTTTTTTTGGCGGGATTTTTTTGAGTGAAGTTCTATGGCAGTTTTAATTGTTTGAAATTTGATTCCTAAAGGCTATTGTGATGTAAAATTGGTGTAGTTTCGTATCGCAATTTTCTACACAACTGGAATTGTATTGACTACCTCAGCGAAGCTTGATGAGAAGACTGATTAGATACATTTGAATAGGTTACACCCACATTCAAATGGAACTAACTCAAACTGACTCTAAAATTTTTTTAAATTTGACTTAGGCTAAATGCGCAAATTGTGCCAAGACAAAAAAAAAGGAGTTATTAAGAACCTCCCAATCAGTGTTTAAAGTAATGACATTGTTACTTTTTTTTTATAAATAAGGCCCCAATTGTTAAACGTAAATGTGATCATGTAAAAACAAGTTTGGGTGGTATCTAACACTTTAAAAGGTGTCAAGAACATACAATGTCTGTGTGTCCACAAACTGCTTCTCAATTCACATATACAATGAACTATGTTCATGCCCAATATCTGACTAGCGAGTCCAAATCTAACTATGTATTATTATCTAATATATCAAAACCCAGTTCTGTGGATGGTTGTAAGCTAAGAATATTGGAGTGTGTAATAATAGAGAGTAAGAATTTTTATCCACATGTTCGGATATTTTTAGCCATTTTTTGAGCCACTTCTTCATTTCTTGGTTTGTTAGGTGGCTGCCGTTTAGGCCTCTTATAAGGCATGCGTTTCTTAATGTGTCCATGGCGAGTTCTTCTACTCCACCTTCCCTGATAATGGCCTTGTCCATCTCCCATAGTAAGAATGCTCGGTACTTTAACTTGTTTCTTCTGAACACTGTTCTTCTTAGGCCATGCATTTTCAAAAGGTGACCCTGGAATTTGTGTTTTTTAAATTAGTAATTTAAGCTATAATATTGGCAAGTAATAATTTTTTGTAGTCAGTTTTTGAAGGTGAAAGTTTGTGACTATATTTGTATGTCTTGGTGTGTTCCAAGACACATCAATATACTCACAAACCCACTCGTGTGGGTAGACCAGGTCCTGGAAAAGCACATGGGATACTTTTTATCCCGGGAGTATTTCCGGCCACCGTAGGCGCGGGCTTGCGGACGGCGAGCAATGGGTAGCCCGCCGTCCGACCGTCCGGTAACTGTCCGGATCGAGCCCAAGTCGTCTACGGCGCGTATTGTTCCACGCGCGCCTCAGAGAAATGTCAGAAAATCGTAGGGGCCCAACAGGGTCGAAGCCTACTGGGGCCATGGGTAGTGTGAAAACGAAACCCGGGGCCCTGGGACGAAGGCAACGAAGGAACAGGAGTGGATTTTTAGTCAGTAAAAGTCTGACACTATCTCCCGCTCAAAAAAAATTGAGAACCCAATTGTACTGCCGCCTAACAGGTCCAATTATATTTTCACTGTCCAGGGACCTATTCAAATATACACAAAAATTTCATACAAATTGGTCAAGTCATTTAGTAGTAGTAGTAGAAGTTATGTGACAAACTCACATACAAAAGAATTATATTAAAGATATACATGTGAAGCAACTTGTACAGGAATAATTAAAAAAATTTGGAGTTCTAACATGAAAAACAGTATGCCAATGCAACAAGATGTGGAAAACCAGTAAGCCCTTTGAACTATTATTTCATTTGAGGTTGTAATTCAATCTACACAGAGAGTAAGGGGCACAATATAACTAGTACAAAATAAAAGTAAGCTAATTGAAAATGAAAATCATTAAGTTGCATTTTTGTAACTTAAATCCCAACAATAACTGCCCAAAATAATTAAATTTCTTTTGTTTTTCTATAAGTAAGAGTGTTTCAATATTTTTTCATTTATCTTTGTTAATAACAATACAAAACAAAAAGATTATACAACAGACATTAAAAAGATGAATAATACTAACCGCATGTGCATAGGTCAAGCTGCTGAGCTGGTAAGGTTCTTTAACAAACAGATCTTTGCATGCTACAATATCTTCTGATCTAGGGTGTACTCCAGACCCCAATAACCCTAAAATTGTTTTCCATTTATCCTTAAGTTCACCATCTGGTATAGAGTCTAGTTTCGCTTGCAGTGCACGGAACACAGGCTTATTATTTCTTAAGCGATCAGTCAAGTCTTGTGTGGAGAATTCTAGTTTTTGCTGAATAGACCAGAAATGGGAACAAAGTAGTGTCCTTGGTCTTAAGAATCTGAAAAACAATTTTTTAAAATTAAAATCGAAGAGTTGCGATTCAAGTCCTGTAATGAATAAGTTGTCTATCTAGGTAAGAAGATTGTAGTACACATTCACACAAAATGAGATAATAAATGATTTTTGATGCTACATGACAAAGGCTAAATGGAATATTACGATCATCTTTGACCTTTCATGTGTGCTTGTAATAATAACTGTTGTATGTACGCATCACCATAATGAAATGCATACTTATATGGGTACTTGGGGTATTTCAGTAGATGTGTAGGTTATATATAAACTTTACTTACGCTAATGGAAAAATGACGTAGTTTCCGAAAGGTATCGCAGACAATATTAGAACTGGGGCTATTCTCCACATGTCTGATGGCATTTTCTGGAACAGTTCAATCTCTTGTCTGGACATTTCACTGAATCCTTTATCACTTTTGACTTTTAATCGTAATGATATATATGTCTTTAGATCCCTTAGAAAATCTTTAATTCCTACACTGAAAACTCTGTACATTTTCACAGCAGTAGGGAATCTGTTTTCCAAAACTTTTGTGTAGTTCTTCACATAGTCTACATATCTCTGTATGACATATGTCCGCATTTTTTCTTTTTCGCTTCTTAGTACTTTTGTGTGTTTCATTCTGTTTATTGTCAGACATCTGCAAGTTTAACATTTATAAAAAAGCATACATTAGGTAATAAATAAATAATATTTTAACTGATAGGGTAATATAATTAGTTTACAAAATAATTTAGTGTTAATCAAAATAAACACTTTAAATAATTGATTTATAAAAAGTTGATAAAACCTTATGAAAGAATGTTACAAGGATAAAAAACGAAATAGATTATGATGTGGTTATAAATATACATTTAGATTAGGTTTTTGTTTACCCTGGGGAAAATCATTCATAGTATCAGTAGATAAACTTGACAAGGAACTAACAAGTCATTAATCATATAGCTTCTGTCATAGAAGAAGAATGTATAACCGAAGCAGAAATATTTAATTATTATCACGACTTATTCATACGGCCTTGCAAAACCAAATACACGCTAATTTCAACGATCTACTAATAGATTCCCTTCTAACACAAGAAAAGTTAAAAATAAAGCAGTTTTGGCTTCAAAGCATGTTGTTTACGACGAATTGCGTATTTAATCAGAAGAAATACTCACTTGTACTTATTTAACTGCTGGTATTTCGTATTTAATATAAAACTGGAACGATTTGTCTGATGTACTAAGTTCGACAAAGCTATCACTCGTTGCAAAGGCATTGCGTGTATTTAAAAAATAATTAAAATCCACACAATTTTCGAAATCTCGTTTTCAAGTCAACTCTATTTTAGAAGTTTCGCGTGACATGACTTTGACATACACTGACGCACAGCGTTTTTTTCGATAACAGTTTCTTTGCGATGTCAAAAATATTGTGTAAGTGAAAGTGTGGTGTGAATAAATAATATTGAAAAAAAATACATCAAAAAAATAAACAGTTGCATTTATTTGTCTTTATTAGTTTTGATTACTAAATAGAAATGGTTTATGCGGGCTATTCAAAAGTTTCATTATAGGACAAAACGAAACGCATAATCAAAGACTAAAGCCTGGTGTACACAATCTTCCAAGTGTCTAGAAAATTAATTACTCGAATTACGTTAACCATAAGCCATTCCATACCTAAGTAGATTAAAGGTTTTTAATAATAACAACAATTATAATTCCGTATTGACACTGCTTTCAGAAAAGAAAACAATGATTCCACATTATTATGGTCCAGTTGTATAGACACTTGAGATACACCAATTTTACAGCACAATATCCGTTTGGAATCAATTTGCGATTAAAACAGCAATTGAACTTCACTAGAAAAATCCCGCCATAAACTATCAAGGGCTACTGAAGAAACACGGATAGGGTAGTAAATTGGCGTATAGGAAAAAAAAAATAGGACTGACTGATAGTTTTACACGTAAACGAGCGATGAAGAAGACGTGTGGGGTCAACCTTCATTGGATCCTATTATATTAATTTTAAAAACCTTTTTTGTAAGTCATTATTTGTCACTTCAAAACTTTTAATTGTGCCTATGTATTAATTTCTTTATTTTTCATACTTTCCTTGCGGAACGTATAATATGAAATACAAACTTATTCTTGCATTCGTAAAAATCAAAATCATAATCGGAACCATTTTTGTGATCTTTAACCGACTTCAAAACAAAAAAGGAGGAGGTTATGAATTCGGTTGAAGGTTTTTCTTATTTTTTATGTTTGTTACCTCAGAAGTCCTTCGTTTATTTACTGATTTTCAATTATTTTTTTCTCATAAAGGAGATTGGTCCCATCTAATTTAAAATCCAGTTCTGATGATGGGATCCATGAGGAGTCGAGGGAACTCCTTAAATATTACAGGAAATCATATAGTATAGTGATTTTGGTATTTTTATCGAGAACTTAAGCATTTACAGTCAAAGAGTAACATTTGATGAAGTGGAACTGATGAAGAAGACCAGAAATGGTCAACGGAACTTCTTACTCAAATAGATATCACAATGCAGATAGTTAGGCGAAAATGAAAATACAAATAAACAAACGGTTCTGAATAGTGAAAAAGGTATCATCGAAGTGACCTGATAATGATGATGGAGCCGGAAGATAGGCACCGGAACTCTTAAATTAATCAATGTATCCTAGCCGTGTTTGGGCTTATTAGAATTGTCATGAGATGCACTTTGGTTAAAAGGTACTATCGAACTGATGATGATGGAGCCGGAAGGTGGTCTGGAACAGGAACTTTATAATAAAGCAATGTACTCAGTGTTTGGGGTAATTGGAATTGTGATGAGAAATAGGCTACAACTAGGTTATAAGTGTATCGCAACTAAAAAGTGTGAAATAAAAAACTCTTTACAAAAAAAAAACCGACTTTACTAAAAAAACACAAAATGGATCAAAATAACTTTAATTCCGGAAGTCTCTGTTAAATAAGAAACAAACAATACTGAGAAACATCGACTTCCGAAATTAAAGTTATTTTGATGCTTTTAGTGTTTTTTTTTTGTGAAGTCGATTTTTTTGTACCTAGTAATTTTCTATCAAAGAAATCCTACCCTCCGTTAGGTTATTTGAATTATTCTGTTCTTCTACCCACATTTCGAATAAATTGAAACGTCAAACGTTTCAGTGCGGGTTTTACTTTGTATTTAATAATTGTTTGTTTTTCAATATTTTGTTTTAGTGAAAACAGCTGTTATTGTTTATTTATTTCACGATGTCCGAAGAAGATACCGAAAACTATATTACACTCCGAAGCTCGGCCCAAATAATCTGTGAATATCTCAGTAAGTTAATATCAACAATCTAATAGAGATACCTTCAAGCAAGAGATTAAGTAGTTACCTGCTGAAAAATAAAATAAAAAATAATACCAATTTTTATTACAATATTTTTTAATAAAAAATTAAAGCATATTGCTTATTTCTTGTATTCGGCCAGTATTGTAGTGTCCATTATGCGTGCTTTTGAGCATGGCACTCCGCGTCAGGCCTGCATTGAGTTTAAAGGCACCATTCTAATTTTTATTCTAAAAAAATTACAGATTACGCCATAAATGCAGTGTTGTTTGGAAGAGTTTTATTTCCACCAGGGAGTTTTAAAGTTAACATGCAATACGGAATAACTCTTTTTACTTTAGAAGATCCAATTGTCAAGGCTTTTCTAAACCGTCTTCTTACACAAACTGAAGGTAGGTTATATACCTACATTAAGTATATAACAATAAGTACCTATCTTGCAAATGAAATAAACGTTAAAAAATGGTATGGATTCGATTCCCGCACGGTACAAATATTTTTGTGGCCTACAGCTTGTTTCGGGTTTGGTTGATTTGTGTATGTTAATTTGCATGTTCGTGAACGCACCCACGATTCAAAGAAAGAAAGAAAGAAAAAAGTTTATTTGTACCTCACACATACAGTAAAATTAAAAAACATTAAAATACATTGGGATTAAAATAGAGTAAAATTAAGTATTTATAAAAAAAATTCAGGAGTAGTCCTAGTCTGAGGCAACTATTAGCAACTTGCTCAAATACAATCATGTGGAATCAGAAGTACCTGTATCGACAATGGCAATATCACGTTATATAGAAACCGATCTCTTATCACTGACAGGACTATTGTTACCAATAAGTGTGATACCTACAGTGGTGTTAGATCGACTAGAGCGTCGCAGCGTATTTCTATTTTGTACAAGGCCAGAACGCAAGGGTGGAAAACTAATCGTGTATAGATTGGAAATCACTTTTGAAATCAAGGCCTTCCAATCTATACAAGAGTAGTACGCAAAATAATATTCGTGTATACTTTGTAGGACTTAACTACCTAACCTTATTCCGTATAAAACAGTGCCAGTACGAATCTGGACTAATTTTGCGTAGTATCGGAATAATCGTGCCTGGATTAGGTCAGGTTAGAGTAGTGATCATTAGAACACGATAGCGAGCGAACGAAGCGATCATGTGGGTTACGTTAGAACAGAGACCACAAAATCGCGAAGGCGAGCGAGCGAAGCTAGCATGTCGCGATAACTGCCACTGAATGCCAGATCGGTTCTAATGTTAGTTTAACATTTGGGTTAGGTTAAGTCAAAAGCCATTATTATTTATCTAATTCTACATCAATAATGTTTAAACATCATATAAATATATAAATGATCTTATAAAACTACATCTCAGCTTTTTCAGGCGCAAGTGATGTTGACTGTAGTAGATATAGTCTGGAATCAGGACCCGCGCATACACGTTAGAAACTGTACAAGACCAGTAAACAGAATTCGTGTATACCTAAACTGTAATAACAGATTTAAAAATAGCAATACAAAGCATACTTACGCAAGCAGTTTCCTATATCTGCTTTCAGGCCTGTAGGTAGGTATAGAATGGATGTACGCAGCGTCGCACAATGTTTGTTGACATAGCGGTCGTTCAAACAGGACAAAAGGGGAAAATATTTGGTGGAAAAAACCTTATTGCGTTTATGAACTTTAATTAATTAAGCTCCAAGCGAACGCCCACGGTCGCGCGCTCATTGACTTTCTATTGTGTCTCTAATTACGCTACTCAAAAGGAGTATTTGTTCTTGAGAAGTTGAGAAGAGAGGAAGGCAGTGGAAGATACATATGCCCAGCTATGGGACACATAAGTTGAGAAAAACAGACTAACTCAGTTTCTTATACAACTTTCAGAATGGATAGTTCAAAAGAAAGTATTCAAGCTCTCCCTTATCATTCGGAAAGAAGAAAATAATGAAGTTGTGGAATGCTGGGACTTCAACATCCAATATGAAGATGGGGAAGCCTCATTATACAAAATGAAAAATAAAATAATTGGCAGAAAAAACTTAAAAAAAATCCAAGAGGAAATTAGAGAATTTATGGTGCAGATAGATAATATGATGTCTTATTTACCGTTCAAATTTTACCAGTGTTTTTTTAATGTGTTAGTTCATGTCAATAAAGATATTGAGCTTCCAAATAACTGGATAGAAGTAGAAAACGTGAACGTATTGAACCCAAAAACAATACGATATAACAAAACCATCTCTACTAGTCTTCATAAAATGCAAACAAATGTTTTTTGTACATAAGTAGGTACGGTTTAGCTAATTTTAGGATATAGAGCCCAATGGTATTACTTATTTGTATGGTATAATGGTATGGTAATACTAATTATACCTCACTCATCCCCATTTAAATAATTCTCCAAAGCTGGCGCGTAGAATGAAAAAATCATATTTAGGTAGAAGACAAACAAACAAGAAATCTTAGTCCTCTGTCACTCATGGAATTTATTTGAATTTTGAATGTCGTCAACATCGAAATTGGGGCTCAACTCAGTTTCTATACAAAAATTTTAAGCCCTATTATTTTTACTAAGTTATTTAAATCAAGTTTTTGTTTAACACTAAGGGTTGGTGTTTTGATCCGTTATTATTTTAACCGCCAGTAAAAAAAAAATAACTACTTGTTTAAATACGTTAAGTTATCGTTATTTATTTAGGCAATGTCTAAAATTAAGTATTATATATTTTACCAAGGTATTTTATACAACGCCAAATGTTCAGTCAACAATGTACTACCGACAGCCGTAAGCAAGGTGATGACAGAGTCTAGTTGCGCAGATCTGCTGTTTTTGTCTGTCTTTTTAAAGAAGCCTAATATGAAGGGGACGACGGGACCTTTCGAAACTAACCTGTCTGTTTACGGTTGTATAAGGTACCGGATAATTTTATTGTAAATTCCGTAGTAAATCTTAAAATATATCATAGCCATCTCAATATTTTGTAAATAAATCGTTTTGAATACAATTAAACTCGATAAAATGTTTGTTATTGTGATATTAGTGTTTTATCAAAAAAAAAAAAACAGTTCATAAATGACAAGACTTTTTATAAAACTTACGTATATTTTATATATCATTAAAATAGTCGGTAATCATTGCCTAGTAAATTTTTATGTCACCGAATAATTGTAAAATACGTTAGTTTACAAAGAGTCTCGTAATTATTTGAACTTTAATGATGTTTTATACAGTGCCTAGATGAAAGATTAGGCATTTACAATGCCTGCATTATACACTTTGCTAGTGATATTGTAAATATATTTTTAACTATTTTTGACTAAATTACGGATCAAATGCGAGTAACTTGCCCTTAGTTAGGTATTTTGTTTTTTAGCTTTACATTAATTTGTGTATTAAAATAAAAAATATTATTTATTATTGCTTATATAAACTTTAATTAGTTGGTAAAGTAATCTTTACTAAGATGGTTTTTTTTGGTAACCAGGTTGGTAGCTGTGCGGTAAATAACCCTGTATCTTGCAGCAGTTTCTTAGTATATTTAAGTACCTAATATTAACTTAAGAAATTATTTATTCGCATTATTATTTTTATAGCATGGCTATAGTTAGGTACAGCTGATTTTTTTTTGGGTGTTTCAATTCCACTTGACGTTAGTACCTAAACCATTAAAGAATATTTTGCCCAGCTATCTACTTTCATTTCACTCATATACAAGTACCTATGTGTTACCTAAGTTGCCAGTTTGTTATTTAGAGATCTGAGATGTGGGCTCCAATTTTCGATACGTAATTTGATTAACTTTTTCGCTCAAGCCACCGCCAATAATCTAACATAAATATGATTAGCACCAACAACGTCCTAGCTTTGCAGGACTGATATAACTTTTTTAAATTCTATAAGTACTATAAGAGAGCAGCCCACCTAGTCAAGTTACGATCGTTTCGTTTGAGTCGAACGCCTCGAGTAGGCACACTCCAATTCCTTGGGCGGAGCGAGAGAGATAGTGTCAGACTTTTGCTGACTAAAAACCCACTCCTGTTCCTTCTTTGCCTTCGTCCCAGGGCCCCGGGTTTCCCTGAAGGCGACAGGCGAAGGACTAGGAAGGAGTGGGTTTTTAGTCAGTAAAAATCTGACACTATCTCCCGCTCCGCCCAAGAGCGAGATTTGTCATTAGATGACATTCCCACCTAAAAAAAAAAAAAAAAAAATCCTGTAATGCACACACAATTATAGGCAACCACAGCTTATACATAACGGAGCGTACACTCTCGAGCGGCTCTAAATAATTAAGTGAAATATTAAATACACTTTAAAAACGGTGTAACTAGATGATTTCCCAGCTCAAGAAAATGCCCTTTCATTTGATACCCTGTTTGATCATATTTACGAACATCTATCTATTAATTCCTACCTTCACCCCCCCCAGATCTTGGCGAGCTATGTGTAGCTCGCCGTCCGGCCGTCCGGTAACCGTCCGGACCGAGCTCGAGTGATCGACGGTCTGTAGTGTTCCACGCGCGCCTCAAAGAGAACAGTCTACTGGGCCATGGGTTGTGCGAAAGAGAACCCGACGCCCTGGAACGAAGGCAAAGAAGGAACAGAAGTGGGTTTTTGTTATTAAAACTCTGACACGAAAGAACGGGAGAAGTCATTGGATGATTACCCACCTGAAAAAACCTACCCTATCTTATAAAATGGTGATATAACATGCCTAAGGACCATTCCTAGTAAGTTTATTTTAAAAAAAAAGCGGCATCCAAATTTTTTCTCAAGTTTAAGAGCTACGGTACCACAGAGAGACAAACACACACGCTTATCAGGGTTTATTGCGTCGGACGTTAGAAAGGGTAGAAAATTGCAACATTGTATTGATAATAAAAAAAAAAGCTAAGAGGTATCGTATTAAACGCCCAAACCCGTTTAGTGAAAACATACAGCATTTATGATAATACAGCGAAATCTGGATAATATGGTCTTCAAGGGACCTGCAAATTTGTCCCTCTTAAAGAGGCCACTTACCCAGTTTCTCAGATATCCAGGTTTATAAATAAATGGTCTCATTTACAGAGGGTTCCATTAATAGAGGTGAGAATAGAGGTTATTTCAGTTATAGAGGTGGTATTAAATATAATGAGGTATTTATGTAAACATTGTATACGAGTTGTAAACATTGTAGTGTTACCCTGCATGATTTTAAAACTCTTTCGATTTGTCATTTTTTTTTTTTTAAATAAAATTTGGTTTTAGAACATTTTAAAAAAGATTTTTTGTTATTCCAAAGAAAAGGTCGGTTTAGTTTCTCACAAAATTCAAAATTCACGCTTGCTATAGCGCAGAACTCACTATTTTTGGCATCCTTATTCTGCCAATAGAAAAGATAGATGGATTGTGTGAAGAGTGAAACAAGTGATAGCATGACGAGTGACAGGGCAGAATGGAAGAAAAAACGTGTTGCACCGACCCCAAATAACACGGGACAAGGGCCGGAAGATTTTTATTCTGCCAATAGAATTTTTATTTTATTTTCTTTTGTTACCATTGTCTAATTCTAATCTATTGTCTTTTGATAAATTAACTTAAAAATTTAACGTGTAAGTAGTGAAAATTTCATTATACTATCGTGGATTTTTTTGTAGACCTTTTTTAACCTATTGAGTAGCGTAATTAGAGACACAATAGAAAGACAATGACCGAGCGAATGCCGGCGTTCGCTCGGGGTTTAATGAATTAAAGTGTACCATACTATAGTACATTATTTTGATCTATCTCCTAGGGTTCAGCTAGCGTTTGCAATGTAAGCGCAAAAAAGTGTTTATTTACGACATCATATTACAAAACCCGCTACCTTTCTCTACTATATTCTGCATGTATTATACCTAGACATACACCTTCCTCTTGAATCGCTCTATCTATTAAAACAAATAGCAAAATCCATTGCGTAAGTAGTTTTAAAAATCTAAACGTACATAGGGAGAGACAGAAGGGAAGCGACTTTGTTTTATACTATGTAGTGATTTATGATTTCATGATTTTATGATTTCCAAAGAAATCTCTGATAACTGTATCTGAGAAAAATAATAAAAAGTTGGTACGAAACGCATATTACTAAAAATAATAGCTAGTTTATATAATTATGTAACCGAAACTGTAAGGAGGGGCTCCTAGCGCTACAATTGTAAGTAGTTGATCTGCAATAACCAAAAATGTCAAGAGGTTAAACAGTACAAGTCCTGTAATTCATTAAAATATGTTTAGTTCTTGAAAAACATTCTACTTTCTGGTAATACGGGCCTGAGGTAATAATTCAGTTACTGATTTATTAATTAATTTGAATAATTGTGTTGTCTAACAATGAGATCGTTGCGCGGCCGATCAGGGTATCAAATGCCTATGTATTTCCCGGCGCATCCCACGCCGCCAATGCAGACGCGGGCTTATCGCCGACCCGAGCACCCGTTGCGATTTACTGTTTAGTCAACACAGCGGCGCGGACGTGACGTGTTTACCCGTCTGTCGTTAAACTTAACCCCACTTTGCGCGCGCGTTTTAAAATTTGATTTTCACAAGAAAATAGAAAGAACGCGAAGTAATATATATCGTTTATTACTAGCCAAACAGCTCAAGTACAAAACTATTGTGCGCGAATATAGCGCGGATTTATGCAGAGTATCGTATTAGACGTTTTTGGAAATAAAAGCGATTTCAGCCTACCACGTACAACAAATTACCTGTGCAGTTTTACATGTGCGGGTTTATACAGAAGATATTGAGAAAAAAGTATTAGTGGCTCGGCTTGGCATAAGCGAGTTTGTCCGCGGTTTATGTAATATATTGAAACCAGACGCAAGTATGTTTTACGGAAATCTTCAGCCCCAGGCGCAAGGCTCCAATGCTGCCAACCCTGACAATGCTGAGGCTGATGCTCGACGCCAAGAGAACCCTGTAGAGCCACCCGTACCAGAACCACCGGCGATAATGGAATCTCTTTGTCATGACAACGAACCACACTCTAATGGGCATCCTCCAATGCAAGGCATTGATGACGAGCAAGTAAGTGCTCCTCAGCCGGATCTAGGGCTACAAGCTTTGTCAGTAAACCATCCAATACAACTGATGGTCCGAAGTGATCTACAAAACCGGGCTGATGCTCGTGTGTCTTCGCTCAGTGTGGAGGTAGTTGGGCCCAGGGCTGCGCACGTGTATGCTCCGTCTTCAGTAGTGCCAGCAGAGGTATTCCCACCACTTCTAGTACAGGCTGCGGTCCCGGCCCCAGCACCTGTACCAGCTCCTGTTCCAGCCGTAGTACCTACCCCAGCTCCAGCTCCAGTCCCGGTTTCGATTCGGGCCCCAGCCCCGGGTCCGGTCCTAGAACCGCCACCGGCCCCTGCCGTGTCAGCGAGTAACAGCTCGAGCGACGCAGTCGAAGAAGGAGTCAGCAGTTTGAGTAGTGAAAGTTCCACGACGGTGTCGACAGATAGCAGTGATGAAGACAACCTCCCACTTTCTTTTTTCAATCGTAATGCCTTTCCTAGAAATGGAATGACGTTTGGGTTAACGGGAAGACTAGTTCCGGGCCCGAGGCCACCAGCTGCTACATCGTTTCTAGGGCAGCTAGCACATTTGCGGCCAATCCAGATCACGCCGCCGACACGTGCGATACCTCGGGATGATGAATGGTTCACCGACGATGAGTCGTCAGACTCTGGTACTGAGCCTTCTAGCTCAAAACGTCGCCGGCAGATGGATCGTCGTGAGTGAATGTATAATAATAAACAGTAAATGTGTCAGTGGTTGATTAAAGTTGAGTAAGATTGTTATTGAGTAACAAGTACTGGTAGGTACTACTAATTTAATTATATTATATTTATACCTTCACTTAAATTCTTAGAGCTAGTTATAATTTACATGTATGACTTTAAAAGTCTTTTTGGATTTCATCAAAGTAAGTGTTGTACCTGTTTAAATAATAAGTTAGAAAAATCCTATTTATACTATACAATCCTACTTCAAGTTCGTACTTACAATCTCAAAACTGTATAACGATTTAATCGTGCTTCATTATTATTAAATAAATTCTTTATTATGTTTGTTTAAACGACTTCAAACTTTGTACCTACTAGGATAGTACCATTTAAATTAAAATTTACAAATTCAAACGATATTTAAATGTAAATTTTGTAGCTACTTTATTATATTATTTTATATAATTATTTATTGGTAGGACAAACCTGTACTTAAAAAAATGTATAGTTGTGAGGAACTCGATTAAGTTAAGTAGTGAAAACGTGTGTGATGTGAAGTGCTGTGAAATGAACTAATAAAGGGTAGTAATATGAATTGTATTAGTGTAGGATGACTGGTTTAAGGAAAGAACTATTTAGATAATCTGGTATTAAATTTAAGCTATTTTTATTAAAATTCTGAGTGTTAAATGTAAAATTAGAAATTAAAAAAAAAACAACATACAAAAATAAAAACTTACTAAAATACAAAAAAGTTATAATCCAAAACCTAAAAAAAAATATGATTGTAGTTCATAATATTGTAGCGAAAAAATAACTAAAAAGTAGTAGTCCAAAATATTAACCAATATAGAAAAAAAGTAACAATTAGAACTAAGACTTAAGTTTTTCATTAATATACCAAAGTGTAGTAAGAAATTACCTACAAGATATTGGGGCTTCTAGTAGTGCCATTTTTAGAAACATTTATAAATTTTGAAACATGTTCAACTATGTAGTACGGCTCAATTCCTAGAATTGATGAATTATTAAATAAATTTAAGAAAATTGATACAACTGACACATTTTGTACTATTTTATTATTATAAATGTTATGTTCATTGTGAATGTCTGTAATAAATGTTTGTAAATAGTAAAATATTAGTTTTTTACTTAACCTAACTACATCGTACATAACTGCAGCAGGCAAATATCTTCTCAAAGGAAACATCATCATCATATAAGGTCAATCATTTTTCTAAAAATAAGTAGTTAAATATTCTTTCCAAAGCGCGTCAACGAATAATGTTGCTCGCTGTAGAGCTTGTCTCTAATCTTCTTCTGCTGGTGTTGATAACTCACACTTCGTTCATCTTAAAGAACAGTAAAGTAATAATTGCAGAAAATTCGAAATTTAATTTAATCGTTATTTCGTAATCTTCAGTCAAAATGTTATTATATCATTGTTCCATTGGATAGGCGATAAAGCAATTGCAGCGAATTCGAAATTTAAATTTAATCATTATTTAGTAATCTTCAGTCAAAATGTAATTATGTCATAGTTCCATTGGATTGGCGATAAAGTAATTGCAGAGAATTTGAAATTAAATTTAATCGTTATTTAGTAATCTTTAGTCAAAATGTAATTATGTCATTATTCCATTGGATAGGCGATTTAAGCCGACCAGGGGCCTTACCAGGATGTGTCAAAATGTCAAGCGTGCGATCGAGAAACAGGGATGGGGTTATACACCCTACATAGCTCCATCCCTTTAACAGTTCCGTTTAGATCGTCAAATGGATCGCGTTAAGAGCCCTCGGTAGGCCCTCAGCAAGTAGCGACTTGGAAAACTATGGATATTAGAATATTAAGGCTACGCTGTGCCATGTTCTTGTGCTATATTTATCAAAGCTATGCTAGTACTCGTATTTTAAAATCTGTGCCTTAGCGATAATTTTTATGTTATGTTTTTCTATTTCTAAGAACTTTGAGCCTTGCTATTATGTGTGCTTAGCGACTGAAAGACCATAGGTTGAATTGAGTTGTATATTCCTCATTCGTCATTTACAATTTTTATGAGAATATTGTCTAAATAGAATATAAATTCACACAACACAATAAAACTACGTACTTTAAGCTATGTAAAGTTCTTTGCGAATGATATTATATACGATGCAAAATGCGAGTTCAGTACAGTTAGAGACATTGCGAACGCAGATGAATTGACGTCCCAGAAAATATTCACAACCTGAGGAGCGCCTGGCCTAGACCATACACGCGTATACGTCACGCAGTCGTAGACCAAGCTTATAATTACGAATACGCGCCTATCAAGCTTCGCGTCCATAGGCAGTAGGCCTAAGTAATAGCTATACAGGTTAATTCTCAAGTTAGTGTCGTCGTTCCGTGGACGGGTGACCATTCATTTCATACTAAACCCTTAAAATATGTCAAGCCGTTGAATACGGCTGTCATTTGGTTTTAGCCGACTGCGTTAAGAGTAGTCAGAACCTGTGAGGTCAGAACCCAGAAAATTTGACATCAGTCTTGTCGTGTTAGGGAGTTTAGATAGCCGGTAGTCGTGGTATTTGAAATACTGGTATTCAGCTGAAACCGTTTAGACTAGAAGCCGGCATTAACATAACTGAGAAAAGTATAGGTAAACATTTGCCTGCTGCGGTCTTCCCGCCCTATTGTAATTTAGGTATCTTCAAGGCTCGAGTGAATAGGCTCCTAAAAAACTAGTGCATCAATGTAAGCATTGATGCAATCATTGATGGTGATCCCACTTGCCATGGTAAGCCATCAAATGGGATCGCCGGCAAGCACTAGTTTATATTATTTAATAAAAAAAAAATAAGTGATCTATCCCTGGACCATAAGCTGTAAGTCACGGAGGTAGGAGTTATCCAACAACGGTATTATAAAAATGACAATAACCTACACAACTTTTTTAGCTAGAATATTATCCAACGACTTCCTCGCTCTAGCATGGAACGAGAGGCCATGTCAGCGTTTTACTGACTAAACCCACCTATATCCTTTAGTTGCCCTTTGCGTTCTAGGGCCACGGTCACTCTTCCAAACGTTCCTGCAATTATGGCGGTATGTCCCCTCTTTGAGGAGTGGCTGGAAAGGCAACACGGCGTCCTTACCTTCCGCATGACGCAGATTCTCACCGGATATGGTAAGTTCGGGAGGTTCCTGCACCGGATTCGTGCGGCAGAAACGCCTGTGTGTCACCATTCTGTGGACTGGCCAGAGTACACGGTGGAGCATAAGGTAGAGGTGTGCCCCGCCTGGGTAGAGCACCGCCGTGTCCTCGTGGGGGTGATCGGCGGCAGCGATCTCTCGCGTAGGGCCTTGGTACAGGTCATGGTCTGTACCGAGGAGGAGTGGCAGGCGGACACCTCCTTCTGCGAAGCTGTAATGCTAGCAAAGGAGGAAGCCGCACGTTCACGGACGAGGCAATGGCCGATTCCGATCCCGATTTCCGGCCACCGTAGGCGCGGGCTTGTGGACGGCGAGCAATGGGTAGCTCGCCGTCCAACCGTCCGGTAACCGTCCAGACCGAGCTATAGTCGTCGACGGCGCGCAGTGTTCCACGCGCGCCTCAAGGAGATGTCAGCAACCGTAGGGGCCCAGCAGGGTCGAAGCCTACTGGGGCCAAGGGTCTGATTTTGAAAGGAAGACTCGGCCCTGGTAGGAGCAACGAAGGAACAGGAGTGGGTTTAGTCAGTAAAAGTCTGACACTATCTCCCGCTCCGGCGAGCGGGGGTTGTCATTGGATGATTTACCAACCGAAAAATATAGCAGACATCGGCTCTATTGGGCTCCTTCAACTTTGACATCTCTTTGAGGCGCGCGTGGAACACTAAGCGCTGTTGGCTCTGATGGGTGGATGACGAGCCACCTATTGTTCGTTGTCCGCAAACCCACGCCTAAGCCAGCCACCTTTTGAATCTAAGGTGGCTGGAAATCGCCTTCGGCTTCTGACGCTACCGGGCCCGAGTGCAGGCCACGGACTGGAACGAGAGAGAATGGGTGGCGGTCGCCTTCATCTACGAAACAGTAATGCTAGCGAAGGAAACGGCTACCATAGGCGTGCGTTTGCAGATGGCTAGCAATGGGTAGCTCTCTGTCCGGCCATCTTGTAACCGTCTGACCGAGACCGGGTCGTAGACGGCGCGTAGTATTTCTCGCGCATCTCAAAGAAATGTGAACAAAGCCCAGCAGGACCTAAGCCTACTGGTGCGATGAGTCGACTTCAGAAAAGTTTAGTCGTGGTCCTGGGATGTAAAAGACTGAAGGAATATAGGTGTGTTTTTAGTCAGTCAAAGTCTGACACACCCTCACGTTCCAACTAATAGTGGGAGAAGTGTTTCCTGATGGCTACAACCCGGGAGTTTTTAAGTCAAGAGGGAATATAGGTTACTACTAGTTAAGCACGCTCCATCGTCGACTGCATCGTCGCTTTCCATCAGGTGAGATAGCGGTAACAATAAAAAAAAGTAATAAGATGATTTCTAACCTTAAAAAAAGCCTCCCAATGCTTCGGGTGTCTTCATTGGCGGCGGCTGGGTCGAGAGGAGGTCCGTTCTCTCACGGTTGCGAACCTACACCCCTCACTTGTATAACATTATTAGTCAAGCAGTTATGTTTCTAATTCGCTTCACACGCGCGTAAATAGAGAACCGATATTCGCTAGTGATGTTAATCAGTTACCCTAATGGCTTGATTACTAACTGACTTCAAAAAAGGTTGAGGTGGTTTATTTGGTGGGATCTTTTTTATATAATATTCCCCGATTACTCGAAGACGCCTGAACCGGTTAGGTACATAATTTTTTTGTTCAAAATGGTTTTCTAGAGGATCTCAGGGTGGTCAGGTCAGGATTTAATAATAGAACCCTAAAGAAAATGAGATAATCAGCTTTGTACCTGTGTTTGAATTACTTGGTTTTCCTCTACTATAATATGCTACTCTTATATAATATGAATAGTTGTTAATATTCGCTGACAATGTCATTTGTTTTAGAATAAATGTATTTCAATTGCAAGTGTGCCTATAACATTTAAAAAAATCAATAGACAGAAGTCTATTGATTTAACAACTATTGTTAGCATAAAATTACTGTTTTCCGATTTATTCCTATACCAGTGCTATTGGACCTTGGTTTTATGCCAATTTTCAGGATTCTGGGTCAAAAGAAAGTATCTTATAAATTTTGATTCTCTTTTATAGTGTATAAATATAGGTTTTTTATAGGTAAACAGCTGTATCTTGTTTTTTAGTTAACTTAGAAAATTGTTTTTTTTTTTACAGCGTCAAGAGACCGCTGATCTGCGTATATTGTTTTAATTTCAACAAGATACCTCAACGCTTTGCCGAAATAAAGGGTCTTGACAGACAGACAGACAGACTACCAGACGGACGGACAACAACGTGATCATAAGGGTTCCGTTTTTTTCTTTTTAGGGTTCAGTTCAATAACAATGTCAATAGCTTTAACTTCCGGGATTATCTTGGTACACCTCTCTACTCCACAAGCTCCTCAGGATATGTTGACCTCTTTTTGCTACATTACTACGTGCTGGCAACCGTTTTTGGGGGCCCATTTATTGAGTGTGTAAGTTACCCCTGCCTTATCGATGTGTAGTGCCAAAGTCTTAACATAGTTTTTGGTAACCAGTTCACTTAAGCTTCCTGAAACCATACTTTTTCATATGTCGCAATACTTTCCCACCAATCATGGGTTGTTCTTAGGTGGTTGAGTATAACGCGTGTAGGGATAAATTGTCGGTTGATATTACGTTAAATGAAAATTATCTAAGGGGCCTCAGCGAGTTGTTTTTGGACTCTCTTATCTCAGGACTTTTGAAAGGCGTAGAAGGGGACGCCTTTCAAAGGTCCTGAGATGAGAGATACATGTCAACAGAAATAAAAAAAGTGGGCAAGTGCAAATCGGCCTCTCTCACTGACGGTTTCATACAAACTTACCTATGAAAACAGTTCAATTCACGAATTAAGTTACGAAGATTTATCCGAATCGCGAAAAAAGTTTTTTTTTGGTGACGTAACTACAAATTTAGTTTCCTGATTTTTTTTTTGTGCCAAATTTCATGATTCTAGGTCAACGGGAAGTACGCTATGAATTTTGATTTCCTTGAGAGTGTCGAAATATTCGTTTTTTGCAACATAAACGGCCATATCTTTTTTGGTCGTTAACTCAGAAGTTTTTTTTTTACAGCTTCAGGGGATTGCTGTAATAATGAAATAAATCTGTAATTAAAAATTTAACAACGTTCTGATTATAACTAATGATTAGATACTACAATTACATCTAATAATAACTTTACTATGATGTCATAGTAAAGTTATTAAAAATTACTTAGTATTATTTTTAACTTAATTCGTGTTATAACTATCTTATAGTTAAATCTGTGTATGATTAAAAGAAATAAACAAAGCAATTAATAATTAAGACAGAAATTAACGTTAAAATTATTTAGATTTAATTTTCTGTTTAAGTAATGTTGATGTTGACAAAAAAATGCCTTTTTAATACATTTCACCAGAAATTAACTCAATTCAAATTCTTCAAAAAGGCTAACACCTCTTAGAAAAAAAAAACAAAAACGTTTTTCTCTTAAAAGGTTCAAAGTCCCGGGAATTCTCGGGACTTTGATCGTAGTTTGTCTCGTGTCCCGGGACTTTAAAATTGTCGGGAATTTCCAAACCCTTATAAGTACCTATATGATTTTCTATCTATTCATAAACTCCAAGTTTATCTAGGATAAAATTGAACTCCGGCGTCGGAAAGCACGTAAAGCTGTTAGTCCCGCAGTTTATTTCTTTATCTTTGACAGTCGTTACAAGTAGTCAGACGACAAAAAGTCTGGCCATCAGTCTATCCAAGAAGTATCGTGTTGTCCAGTAACTGGATTGTGGAGGTCTGACCGGTAGTTGCTCTATGTAAAACACATATATTCAGCCGCTTCCGGTTAGACTGGCGAAGCTTGGGATTGGCTTCCAGTCAATATATAAGGGAAAATTTTAGGGAAATGGTAAACAGGCTCTTTCAAAGCATTAGGCTCAAGGCTTTCCTGTTGGAGAAAAGTCTCTACTCTGTAGATGATTTGTTAGCTACAAGAGTAAAATTATTGACATTTTTATTGGACCTGTATTTATTTGTTTTGGAAAAAACAGAACCCATATGGGATCACTTTTTTGTCCGTCCGTCGTCTGTTTGTCTGTCAAGATCTATCTCGGGAACGCGTGGAGGTATTGAGTTGAAATTAAAACCATATACTCAGGTCTGCGATCCCTTGAAGTTGTGAAAAAATCAAACTTCTAAGTTTTCAAAAAAACATTTTCGTTGTCACAGAAAACGTTTATTTCGTTCGACACTCAAGAGAATCAAAATTTATAAGATACTTCCCATTGACCTAGAGTCCTGAAATTTGGCATAAAGCATGGTCTCATAGCACAAGTATAGGAAAAAATCTGGAAACTTTAAATTTGTAGTTACGTCACAATAAAAAAAATGCAATTCGGTAAACTCTTCGTAACTCAATTCGGGAAAAAAAAAATACGATCAGCCGAACATAAAACCTCCTTCTTTTTGAAGCCGGTTAATAAGCATTTCTTTAAAACCCTACCACCGCGCTGTCAATATTCTCATTAAAAGGTAAAGTGGGCTTGTAGGTAATTTCACAAAATATTTTGAATGTATCTTGACGTAATCCTATGGTTCATTATATTACAGAGGGCTCGTTATATTCGCACCCTAATTGGTTCTTAACTGCCACGTAATCGCACAGCTCAAAGAATGTAGTATTTTTTGCGTACAAAATAATAAAAAATATAATGGGCATAATAATTTATTAACATAGAAATACGCACTGTGTCAAGACACTTCAGATTTTTTGGCCAGGACTTAATCCGTACTCGAATGTTAATTATAGGTGGGTTTTAAGCAGTGAAAGTCAGACACTTCTTTGCGCTTTGTTCCGCCAAATAAAATGTTTATCTTTCTTTCCTTCGCTCCCCTTAATAAAGACTTAGGCTCGGCCCTTATCGAGTGGCCGGACAGTGAGTTACCTATTGCTCTTCGTCCGCAAGCACGAGCTTACGGTGGCCGGAAATTGCTGTAAGACTACCGACGCCCGGGACAATTTCTATGGTGCCGGCTGAGGTGTACGGATGTCCGATCCCTCACTTTTGGGGCCATCTTCTTTCGCTCGCATTACTGCTTCGCTGAAGTGAGATCACCGCCGCCGAACGCCTCCAAGAGAACACGGCGGTGCTCCGCATAAACTTATTGTATGCTCCACCTTGTCATCCTTGCGATCTGTTAAAAAAAAATTACTCTTGGATATCACTAGCATGATGTCCTAGAGAACTTACCTACCTTTTGTTTTCTGAGTGGAAAACCACCAAGTAACTCCTACTGCTCGGGGTGGGGTGTGAGGAAACGTCAGACTTTTACTGACCAAAACTCACTTTCAGTTGCCCTTTGCGCACCAGGGCTACCTGAAGATTCAAAATAATCACTACTTGTTCGGATTTTTATGATTTACGATTTATAAAGTATCACTTATGCAAGGCCTCAACTGTTTAACTATCAATATTTTAGGAATTACTTAAAAAAATATTCATGATATTTATTACCAAAAAAACATGGCTGATTCTTATAAACATTTCGATACTTATATGACTAGCATAACACTAGAAGGGAGCTTATAAGCCTGAGTACATCGCAGAACTTCAGAAATAAAATAAAAAAGTAGTCTTTTTATTATGTAGGGCTTAAAATAATTAATTTTCCGCAGAATGGAAAACCCTGTTCTGCTTTTATTGATTCTAGAGAAGGCTTTTGTGCAAAAATGAGTAGGTAGCTTTAATTAAATTTTCGTCGTGAAAAAATTCAAGTAGGTCGACGGGGTCGAAAGGTTCTGGCTTCTATGTAATTCAAAAAACTTTTTTTTTTTAAGACTAGTTGACCTTTCATCACCCTCTAAAGACATATCGAGCCTTTTTGAACCGACTTAAAAAAGATGGAGGTTTTATGTTTAGCTGAATATATTTATTTAATGTATGTTCGTCGATATCTCAGTCAATTGTGGACCGATTTTGAAAATTATATTTAGAAAGAAAAAAGAAAGAAAGAAAAACAATCAATTGATTTTTTATTCAATCAATTTAAAAATATAATTTTTTTTTTTTTTAAGTTGTTCGATATTTTTTCAATTTTTTATTGAAAGGTTATGCTTTCAAGTTGGTCCCATAGAAATATTGTTATGATCTGATCGTGAACTTCGAAGATATGGAACAGAACTCCTCATCATTAGAACTGTAGTAACAAGTAAAATTGCTTTCTTTTTACGTGTAGTCGATGACTGCCTGAAAGAAGAGGGGGAGGGTATATAGCGGACTAATCTGATGATGGAGCTGGAAGTTAAGTTCCGGAACTCTGTTATATAATTAATGTAATCTGACTGTGTTTGTGATAATCATAAGAATTGTCATAAGATGCACTCCGGCTATAAGATATTTAAGTTTGGCTGAGGTGTACTTTTTAGTGGTGGTACCAAAACTAAAAAGTGTAAAATACTTTTAATTTCGGAAGTCGGTATTGAAAAAAGAAGAAACAAAAATATTATAAAAACACCGACTTCCGAAAATAAAGTTATTTTGCACTTTTTAATGTTATTTTTTTACATTGGAGTCGGTAGCTTTTTTTTTTGTAAAATGTTTTTTAAGAAGAACATAGTAAGCGACTGTTCGCAATATGAATAACAAGTTTTAATATTTTTATTTTTCCGATTCCTCATGGATCCCATTATCAGAGCTGGATTTTGAAAAAAACTGGGACCAATCTGGAAGCATGTCTTTTAAGGGGGAAAAAAAATTGCATATCGGTCCATACGTGTGACGGAGTTCTGAGGTAACAAACATAAAAAAATACAACCGAATTGAGAAAGTCCTCCTTTTTTTGGAAGTCGGTTAAAGATACAGCGAGTGTAGTTGTAAAATTAAGCGTAATATTCAAAGAATATCTAAAACTGTAAATCTTATCAATGGTGGTAGCGATTTAAGCAAAGTATATTATTATTCGCTACAATAGAAGAAAAAGAACTGGAATTTTATTAATTCTTATGCTGTTTTGTTGTCATAATGGTTGTTAAACTTTTAAGATATTATCACTGTCTGTTGTCTTTTTTTGTATATAACTTCCACAAATTAAGCTGGGACGCCGAAGTCTATCCTCTAGAAGGTGGGCGCTAATGGCTGCGACACATTTTTATTTTAAAATAACGTAGCTGTTAACGAGCACTATAAATTGTAAAAAAATATGTTCCGTTATATACATTTACACTTACATTTTACACTACCATGAACATGTTAATTGAGTGCACGGTTAAACGGTTAATAACGTTTCAAAATGAGACATAGGACGATGGCGATGGGCTCACCCCCATTTACGTATGGATTTCTATACGTTATAAAATAATTATAGATGTTGATTTAAGCTTGCAATGTATAAACACCCAAGCGCTTATGATTGAGGTTGAGGATCCTGTTTGAGTTAAAGGTCGTGACGTTATGATTGTATAGG
This sequence comes from Mythimna pallens, assembly GCA_961205895.1. Taxonomy (NCBI): domain Eukaryota; kingdom Metazoa; phylum Arthropoda; class Insecta; order Lepidoptera; family Noctuidae; genus Mythimna; species Mythimna pallens. The sequence goes on from OY540824.1 coordinate 9,655,806, forward strand.
TATTATGATTTTATTTTACTCACTCATTTCTTTAGGTAGATACATTAATACACTTTTTATAGTTCAAATACAAAAAAGGACTCTGTGTCTTTTGTTAGGGTTCCGTGCCTTAAAAGGAAAAAGCAGAACCCTTATAGGATCAATTTGTTGTCCGTCCGTCTGTCTGTCTGTCTGTCGGTCAAGACCCTTTATCTCGAGAACGCGTGGAGGTATCGAGTTCAAATTAAAACCATATACTCAATTCTGCGGTCTCTTGAAGCAGTGAAAAAATTAAACTGCTAATAAAATACTTTTTTCTATTCGGAAAAATCTTCGAGACTCAATTTGGGAATTGAACTATTTACATAAGTTAGTTTGTACGGAACCCTCAGTGTGCGAGTCCGACTGGCGCTTGCCCAGTTTTTGTATATAATAGTACACCATGAATATGGTGTACTTTATTTCATCAACACTGCTCTCAAAACGGTAAAAGAAAACATCGTGAGGAAACAGGCATGTTCTAGCATCCAAAAACCCGAAAACATGTGACATCCATGAAACCGCAGTGGGTCAGCGTGGTGGATTAGAGAGGGGACTCAGGGACTCTGGGACTTAGGCCTCTTCTCTTAGAGAGGAGGCCTGTGGGCATTGGGAACATTATATGGCTAATAGGATGTCTGAATATAGGATGTCAGCATAAAGCATAATACGAGTATAAAAGGTAAAAGATACACACAGTTTTCGATGATTAATTGAATTTCTATTTCATTCACGATTTGTGTTCTACAAATAAAATGAACGCAGAAAACAACAAAAAGATGATGTTTCAAGGTCGGGGAAGCTGGAAGGGGGTGATTTCGGCCTACAATTATTAAAGATGATGAAGGTATAATTTTGCCAAAGAATAATGCCCATTATTAGTATAATAGAGCTATTCCCCAGTATTTTATTTCCATTTTTAAAATACCTAGATTTACCGTCATCTATATATATAAAAGGAGAAACTGACTGACTGACATATCAATGTACAGCCAAAACTACCGGGACTAGGAGCGTGAAATTTTGCATAAGGTTTCCTTTTATGACGTAGGCAAGCACTAAGAGAGGATTTTCCAAAATTCACACCCTAGGGGGATAAAACGGGGGTCCAAAGTTTGTATAGAGAAATTTATTTTGACGCGGGCGAAGCCGCTGGCAGAAGCTAGTAATAATATATATAAAGCACAGGTTCAATAGTACACTGTGATACAAGTGCAGAAAGTTTGTCACGAGCCATAGGCGAGGAGCCGAGGGCTGCAGTGACAAATTTGCCAATGTATCAAACGACTTTTTTCAATACACTTATGAAATGAATAAACGCGACTCGTGAGGGTCAACGCGCGCCCATCCTGATAAGCTAGATGTAATAAAATTGTGGCGGGGGAGAGCACGCGGTCTTTTCTGCATTAGTGCGGAAAACAGTCCATTGCGGTGGGATAAGAGCGGGTTTTCGAGTAAGTGTATTGAAAAAGTTATTAGACGATATACTTGTTATAATGTTAACTTCCTACGGTTTTTCATACATGTTATAGCATTCAGGCAATTTTACTATTAGTTATTCACTAGGCACTTGCTTTAATTTTTGAGGAAATGCCTTCCCAATCTGATTTGTGAACCCGTTGAGTTGATTGCAATTGATGATAAGAATAAGAGGTAAATATCCAAATCGACGGGTCCTTAGAACAAAACCGTACATGAAAAATTATCGATTTACGGTATGAGGTTTTGAGGTTCTGTAAAAATAATAAAATAGTGTTTGATTGGTTATTTCTGCACTAATTTCTTTTTTGTTGTGTTAGTAATTGACAGAACAAGGTTTGTTTGAAAAAAGGGATTTAAAAAAAAAATTGCTCCCCGCGAAGCCAGGGCAGCTAGAAGTTTTATAAAAGAATTCAATGGTTTTCTTTTTTTTTATTCGAGTGGGAAAATCATCTAATGACATCCCCCGCTCTTGGGAGGAGCGAGACATAGTGTCAGACTTTTATTGATTAAAAACCCACTCCTGTACCTTATTTGCCATTTTTCCAGGGCCCCGAGGATTTCTTTCGCATCACCCATGGCCCCAGTGGGCTTCGACCATGCGGGCCCCCCTTTTTTTTTCGGTGGGAAAATCATGTTATTGCATCCCCCGCTCTTAGGCGGAGCGGGAGATAGTGTCAGCCTTTTACTGACTAAAAACCCACTCCTGTTCCTTCGTTGCCTTTCGTACCAGGGCCGAGTCTTCCTTTCAGAATCAGACCCTTGGCCCCAGTAGGCTTCGACCCAGCTGGGCCCTTTCAGTTGCTGACATCTCCTTGATGTGTGCGTGGAATACTACGCGCCGTTGACGACTTGGGCTCGGTCCGGACGTTTACTGGACGATCGCACGGCGAGCTACTCATTGTTCACCGTCCGCAAGCCCGCGCCTATGGTGGTCGGAAATCGGGTTAGAAATCCCGGTGGCTGGGGCGCGAGGGCCACTCCCTCGCACGTGCACGTGCGGCCTCTTCCTTTGCTAGCATTACTGCTTTGCAGAAGGAAGCGACCGCCTGCCACTCCTCCTCACTCTGGACCATGGCCTGCACCAAGGCCCGGCGCAAGAGATCGCTGCCGCCGATCGCCACAAGAATTTTGTTTGATACAAACGTTAATAGTGGAGAAGTTGTGGCAAAGACCAAGTTAACTAAACATTTTAACGAATTAAAATTAAAACCTTATTTTTTGAAGTGGGTAAATAAAATTATAGTTTACTTACTAGAAGAGTAATTTGAACACCAGTATGTTACCAATTTGGTTAGAAACCAGACTTTTCAGGCACTGTAATAAAACATACAGTAAGAAAGAAAGGGCGAAAAATGTTTATTTGGATCTCATACACACAACTTATATAACAGTATTTAAAACAATAAGTTTCTTAGTATTCTAATACTTGCTTTGAAGTCGGAGTCGGGGACTATTGCTGTCTCTCTCTAATTTTCAGGGACCGTTCGCAGAAATGTATTGTTATACGTATATATTCTTGCTGAAAATACGCATTTTCGGGAAGCTACGAAATAGAGAGGCGTGGCTTTTATGTGATTGGTTGGCACGGTAACCGAGTGGCCTGAAATTACAGGCACTGAAAGTATCTACAGGTGGCTCCGAAGTTTATGGTCTTAGGTAGACGATTTGATAAAAATAAACATATCTACAATAACTGCGAGAATAAAACTTTACAATAAATTATTGCGCAACTAAGTTCTTATATTACGTCAGTTTTCATTTCTACCTTTAAAAAGTGTGCAAAAACAATATGTACATAGACAATAGTATAAATCATTATCCTTAACTAACATGCCTGGAGGACACGGTGGAGCACACGGTAAAGGTGTGCCCCGTTTGGGTAGACCACCGCCGTGTTTTCGTGGGAGCGATCGGCGACCTCTTACACCGGGCCTTGGTACAGGCCATGATCCGGAGCGAGGAGGAGTGCCTAGAGCCACCTTCTGCGAAGCAGTAATGCTAGCAAAGGAGGAGGCCGCACGCGTAAGGTAACGCTCCTCACGCCCCAGCCGCCGCCGGGATTCCGATCTCGATTTTCGGCCACCGTAGGCGCGGGCTTGCGGACGATGAGCAATGAGTAGCTCGCCGTCCGACCGTCCGGTAACCGTCCGGACCGACCCCAAGTCGTCAACGGCGCGTACTGTTCCACGCGCGTCTTAAAGAAAGTCAGCAACCGTAGAGGCCCAGCAGGGTCGAAGCCTCCTGGGGCCAAGGGTCTGATTCTGAAAGGAAGAATCGACCCCGGTACGAAAGGTAACGAAGGAATAGGAGTGGATTTTTAGTCAGTAAAAGTCTGACACTATCTCGCGCTCCGCCCAAAAGCGGGGGATGTCATGATTTTCCCATCGAAAAAAAAAGTTAACTGTCATAAATTATCTGTAATTCGGACTTTTTACATCCATAGGCTAATTGACAGTATTGGTACATTATCATAAGCACTTTATCATTTAGGAAATCTCACTAATATTTATCACTTATCACTTAGGAAAAAATAAAGCCCTCCTTGTAAAAATGGCGAACTGTCACTAACTATGTTCTTTCTGCAAAGGCTTGATATCTTACGACGCAGTTCAATGGCCAGACGTATGTATCCTACAAAATTGAAAGTATTCAAGACTGGCCTGTTGGTCTAGTGGTTAGTGACCCTGACTGCTATGACGGAGGTCGTGGGTTCGATTCCCACCCAGGACTAATGTTTGTGTGATGAGCACGATCATTTGTTTTGTGTCTGGGTGTAATTTATCTAAGATAAGTATGTATTTAGAAAAAATATATAAGTATGTTTATCAGTTGTCTAGTATTCATAACACAAGCTCTGCTTAGCTTGGGACTAGACAACGTTGTGTGATAGTTGTGGAATGTTATTCAAACAGATTCCTTAAATGTCTAAAGTCTGCGGAGCACCCCTTTGTCCTCATGGGGGCGATCGCCGGCGGCTACCTCTGGCACTGGGCCTCGGCCAGTCACAGTCAATATTTTGAATGGCGAAAAACCTACCGTCTAATACGATGATTGACATTTGCATGAAAAAAAAAAAACTAATGGTGATAAATTTCCGTCATTCAAACATCACTCTAGACGGCGTTGTGTGATAGTTGTGGAATATTATTATTATTATTCATGATTGATGGAATTGATTGACGCCTGCATGACCGTGTACTGGACGCCAAAAAATCGTCAGCAAAGCCTCAGGCGTCCATTACACGTTAGGTTTTGCTGTCAGTTTTGCCACAGTCAATGTTTTGATTGACGAAAAACCTACCCTCTGACGCGATGATTGACGTTTGCATGACGAAAACTTAATGCAGATAAAATCCGTCACTCAAACGGCATTCATGCTGAGGTAGTCGCCCTTTCGATGCGGGCACGCTCGGCGCACTTTGTACTTTGGTCTTTTTTACTTTGTGTTTATAAACGTTGTGCTGTGTCTGTCCCGAATAAAAGCATTTCTATTCTATCCATGCCGGTGGCGCCTGCATGACGGCATACTGGACACCTTAGGGGCCCAACAGAGCAGAAGACTACTAGAGCCATAAATCGACATCTGAAAAGGTTACCTGTGGTTCTAGAACGCAAAGGGAAACTGAAGGAACATAGGTGTGGTTTTAGTTAGTAAAAGTCTGACACGCCCTCTCGCTCCGCCCTAGAGCGAAAGAAGAAAAAAGGATCTAAAGTCTGGAAATGTATCATTCAGAATTATATTTGTGAATCAGTATTAATAGTACTTGCAATTATGAAATTACATCGTAATGAATACGAGTACCTATTCGTTTATTCACTTACCTACTTTCTCTACTTTTCTTCTGGTGAAACTACTGAATGGATCTTTATTATATTATTATGGAAACGAAAAAAAAAACAGGTATCTAAATAAACAAGAATTTTAATTTAAATATGAACAGAACAATTCTAAAAACCGGCCAAGTGCGAGGCGGACTCTTATACTTATACCTGTTGCTGTTATTAATATTCGTTGTTAATATATTTATATTTCAACGGTCTAAATATCACAGTTCATGAGATACAGCCAGGTGACAGACTGACCGAGTCCCGTTTTTACCCTTTGAGTACAGAATCCTAAAAACTAGCGATGCTGCATCGATTTTACGCTCGCCAAATCCACCCTTTTATGTACAGAAGGGCAATTCTCATATTTTTTTAAGGAACGTTCACTCTCGCATCTCGGTCGTAAACAGTCCAAACCGCCATTAGCCATACACTTAGACAAGTTTTTTACATTGATTGAACTACGATTGCGAATGTCAACGTTTTTTATTTACGAGAATTGGCCTTCAAATGAAAAACAAAGCAATGAGATTTTTCATCCCTGTTTCATTTAACAGCCGAACGTTTTTAATGTAAAATTCGCTATTTTGATTTTATTCTTATAAAACATAGCCACTAAGACCGTAATGATGAATTGATGTACACCTCATTTATGAAAATTGTTTAAGTAGTTTAACTGTTACGGTAGAACACACGTACCTACATACTCGAACATATATAATATAGCATAATCAGCCTTTTTAATGTTCTCACTGCTGGGACTCAAGGCGCCTCTCTAAGAGAGGGAATGGGCCGTAATCCACCATGCGGGCCCAGTTGGTGTGTTGGTGGATGTCACATGTCTTCGAATTTTTGGTTCTAGGACATGCCAGTTTCCTCATGATGTTTTCTTTTACCGTTTTGAGAGCAGTGGTGATGAAATAAATTACACAAAGTAATGCGCCTGGCTGAGTTTGAACCCGCGACCTACAACTCGTAAGTCGGGGCCGTTACCACCATTGCTCTGACAATACAAAGATAGATTGTTAAAAAATTATAAACCCTTCATGATAGATAGTCGGGTAAATAAAAAATAGAAATGAAGTAGAAACGTCTATGCGAATAGACATGCGAAATAAACGTTCCGTTCCATTGAAAAGTATGAATAGTGGAATTATAGGGGTGGTCATGGGGTGCGTGGGTTGCCAGGGTTACTATCCCGTTGGCTGGCTTCATCGACTCGCTTTAACAGTATTACAGGTACATTAGTTTTATTGTAGCTTCACGGTACTCGAGGGGAGGCAGCAAGGGTGTTTTAAATTGAAAAGGGATTAATAACGTCCAGTACGCATTTTGCAAAACAAAATAAAACCGGCCGTTCGGGCTTGCGCGCAAAGGGCTCCGTACTATTATATCGTACATTTATACAACATCAGACACTTTAAAGGCAAAGAATCACGTTTGTTGTATGAGAGCCCTCCTTAAATATTTATTTTAGTTTCAATTTAATTTTTTATTAAATGATATTTATCATCAGTTTAAACTAGATGAGGCCGGTGTTTCCTAGCTGACTACCTTGAGAAGAAACACCGAAACAAACTCAGGGGTCAAAGTCTCTTTTAACGTCCATACAGCAAACACGTAATGGTGACATCACATGAAAACCATGCATGTCTTTTAGGGAAAGAACCACACACATTTGAGTCAGTGCAAGCATTTGTTAGTATTCGTATAGCTCAACCTTGGACTACTAAGGAACTTAACGATTTGACGAACAATACCAAGGAAAGGACATTCGGGTAGGCCGCAGAAAATACTCAAATTGCCAGACAAACGTCAAAATAACTGAAAAAAGAAACTTTCCACGTAGTCCTGACATTAACAATTACAACAGAAAATATGTAAAATGAAGTGTAGAAAACTGTAATAATTAACAAAGTAAATATTTATGTCAAAAAATGAATTTAAAAAATAAATAAATTCAAATTGTAAAAAGATTCTAATAAAAAGCATAACTGTTGAGATTAGATGAAGATTAACTCGTCGATATCTATAAGTATATATAGGGAATAATGGAAAGGTTGCTTATTTTCGATATTTACAAACTATTTAATGACGAAATTCTTATTTACGTTCTTGGATAAATACCCTAAATAAAACCGCTCAATAATCTAGGCGGACGACGGCGTTTTTAACCGAAATGGCGCGAAATCACGAGCGAACGCCCGCCGGCGTACGCTTGGGGTTTGAGTGGAATTTACTTCAACTACTTACTAGATACTTGAATTAACTAATGTGTTCTATTGCTTGTGTTGGGGTGAAAACTAATTGAAACGACGGTTCACGACAGCAGTTTATTTGTGTCTAGATTATTTTATCTATACATCACGGGCGCAGCCGTGCGTCATATTAATATCGCTGTTTAAGCATTTACATTGTGTCCCTACAGAAGCCCGTTCTTAAAAAAAAAGTACTTACACTGAGTATACACATACGAAATAATGTTACACAATTCAAATTTATAACTTAATTAATGAATCGCAGTTTTTTAACAAAAATCAAAATATCATTATACCTTTACATAATTCTATTTAAAGCTACAGTAAACAATAAAAAATATGACACTGAACTATGTCTACAAGCACTCAACATTCAATCTAAAATGCCAGTTGGCCTAGTGGTTATTGGCCCTGACTGCTATGCCGGAGACGACCTCCGGGTTCGATTCCTACCCAGGACAGATGTTTGTGTGATGAGCACGATCATTTGTTCTGTGTCTGGGTGTAATTTATCTATAGTAATATGTATGTATTTAGAAATAAATAAGTATGTTTATCAGTTGTTTAGTACTGTCGCACTCTCGCGACTTCGGGATCTTGATTGTTCTTTGAAATAAAACTTTTATCTTGATTGACTATTTTTACTGGATTTCATTAATATCACGTCACTTCATAACATTACAACGATCGCGTCCGGACTCCCAAAATTAGACATTATTTTGTTCTATTCAATTTTCAAACCTATTCTAGAACATACAAAATCCTTACAGGTACATTTAACATGCCAGTTCGTTAACTTAAACCCATGCGATCTCTTTCGATACCACACGAGCTACGCTGCTGTACTCATAACACAAGCTCTGCTTAGCTTGAGACTAGACGGCGTTGTGTGATAGTTGTCGAATATTATATTATTATTATTATTATAATCCTAATATGCCTCTGAGTTACGGGGTACAATAGGTGGCTGCACTGTTTGTACCTTTACCACTAGCGGACTCCACCCGACTACGACTGTTTCTTTCTGAAACCAGTCTAGTAACCGTTTTTTACATTGACCTCTGATGAACCGTAGGATCAATATTCCTAAGAAAACAGTACACACAATTACTATAATTTCCAAAGAGCTTTTTGTCCAATCATCTCATTTGGCACCGTTTGTACGATGGCGACATTGATCTGTTGTGGTTTCTTTTGACTGTCGCCCACGATTAATAAATCAGTTACAGAGATATTTGATTATGAATAGCTATTATAATCACGATTGTGTTCACGCAATGAACAAATTACGTTTAGTGTATAAATCAGCTAGTCTATGCTAGTAATTCATTTCATTGGCCTAAAACTAGAATTTCTAAATTGCCAACATGACATTATTTCCTTATTTATTACAAAGTGCTTTAAAATTGTCTATAAGCAAAACCATTTTTAAAGCGTCATTTACATGTTCTGAAAACGTATACCTATTACTTTATATTATTTTTACCTTACGTACCTATTTAAATACATAATCACCATCATTTCAGCCGATAGACGTCCACTGCTGGACATAGGCCTCCCCAAATGTCGCCACAATGAACCTTCCTGTACATCTCGCATCCATCGGATTCCCGCAACCTTCACCAGGTCATCGGTCTACCCTAATGGAGCCTTTCAACACTGTCTTCCAGTACGCGGCCGCCACTCCAGAACCTTTCGGGCCCAATGGCCATCTGTTCTGCGAGCAATGTGCCCTGTCAATTGCGATTTAAGTTTGGCGATTCTTCGTGCTATGTCGGCAACCTTGCCAGTGATGGCATATGGCTCTGAAACGTGGTCGCTCACAATGGGCCTTACCATAAGGCTCAAAGTCACTCAAAGAGCAATAGAAATGGCTATGCTCGGAGTTTCCTTGCGTGATCGAATAAAAAAAAGGGAGGTTTTCAGCTGCTTAACCGGACTTGTCTGTGGCTGCCTTAATTCGAAAATCAAAGCCTCCAGCCAGGGCTTACTTAACTAACTAAACAGAATTGAAGATATCCGCAGGAGAATCTAATTACACATTACATTAATTAATTATTTTCAGTTGGATTCGAACCCATTTACTTGTAACATTATGGTTTTTGCAAACCTTATCGGCTGCCTAACTACTCTACTACTGTGTGTGGTGTAAATGTGAGTTACATGCTTAGTGCTTAGTCTTATCACTAAACCATTTTTAGTAGGCTTAGTCAGAATACAATTTTTTTTTTTTCGGTTTAAGTGGAGAGGTACCGTCATTAACTACGTACACCGGTTTAAACCTATCTATTGAAATTGTCACTTGCTTATCCGCTATTTGTAATAAAAAATATTTTTACTTTTTTTCTAAAACCTGATATGGACCATCGTAGGGAGGTTTTAAGGATCTTTTAACCTCTTCTGACCTGTTTTTTCACAAAAACGTGAGAACACGTCCTTAAAGGCTCGTTCTCGACGGTGCGGCGAGCGAAAAAATCAAAAGTATGAAAATGTTTGAAGCACGCCACGTTGCCCCTCATAGCGAAAAAACGCGCGGTTTTCTCAAAGCGAATCTCTACAGCGGCGAGCGGTGAGGTGAGCGGCGGGAACAAAAGTAGTGTACCAGCGACTAAGTACGACGCCACGAAACAGAGCGGTGCGAACGAGGGTGTAGGAGTGAGTGAGTGGCGAAGCAAAAAACAAAAAAAAAATAGAAATGTTTTAAATATACTTCTATGTGCTGCAGAATATAATCAAAAGTTTTCACACTCATTCTTGTGTACTCATAAAACTTATTGGATAGGTTTAGATAGGAACGAAATTCGCCCTGAAAACACTGATCTTTATTCAGTTCGTGCACTCCTTCTCTCATATTAAGAATATCTTGATTTAAAAATATATTGCTTTATAAACAGAGAAGAGATAATTTTGATAATGCCATTATTTTGAGCACGTTCTGACTACCTAAATACGTCCACCGCAGCCGCCGCCGCTCGGGTTCGTGGCGTGCAATTCGCACCGGTTGCCGCAGCCGCGCCGCTCTCCGCTAAGACCGAAGTCGTGAACAGGCCGTAAATCTGATTGAGAATGAAATCTGAAATCTGAATGCCTAAGGTTTTCAATCGTGTTTCTTATCCTACTAACATATTCGTTTGAATCGCTAATGTTTTGTAATATGGTCTTCGTAAAAGTCACCGGGTAACCGTAATGTTTTTCCAAAGATCAATTTCGCGGCACTAGTGTCGCTCCGCGGTGTCGCACGCAACCCTAACAGAACTGTCTGCAATTCTTCAACCCACGTGCCACTATCTCTTCTGGCCATCAGTGCTGCTTTTAATGCTCGATGATATCTCTCCACAGCAACATTCGATCGCGGGTGATACGCTGTTGTCCTTATTCTATTTATTCCTAAACATTTCATTAATTTATTGAATAGGTTGCTTTCATCTGTCTGCCCTGATCTGTAGTAACCCTTATCGGACCACCGTACCTCGAAATCCAGTCTTCGTACAGCTTTGTAGCTACCATGCTAGCATGAATGTCTCTAATTGGAATAGTTTCTGGCCAGCTTGTTGCCCTATCCACCACTGTAAGACAATACCGATACTCATCCATTGACGTAGGTAATTGTCCCACTAGATCGAAATATGTATGCTCAAATCGACCATTATTTTCTTATTTTCCTAGTCCCGATACAGTATTTCCTAGTATTACGAATTCCAGGATGGCATAAGTGGTGCACCCCCTGAAATGCCCTTTTTCTAAAAGCCACTGGGAGGTATGGCCTTGCAGTTTTAGTAGATACTTTGCATGTCATCTCAACTTTACCGTTGGGTAATATAATTCGCTTAAATTGCATTACTTTGTGTTCTTGCCATAAGAGCGCGGTCAGCTCGTCGTCCGTTCGTTGTTCTAACGTTAATTAATCAAAATCGAGCATTGTCAGACATATATTATGATAGTTTCAACACGAGACAGCGCATCTGCTACAATATTGTCACTCACGCTGATGTGCTGAATATTTGTTGTAAATTCACTGATATACATGAGTGGTCTAACACGTCTAGACGTCTTTTTGTCAATAGGTTCTTCGCGGGAGCATAAACTAACGGTTTGTGGTCCGTATAAATTGTGAAAGATTTGCCTTTCACTATATAACGAAAACGCTCTACCGCCAAATAGATGGCTAACAGCTCTCGGACATACGTTCTATAATTCAGTTGTACATCAGTAAGTTTCCTAGAAAAATAACCTAAGGGGCACCAGTGTGAGTCAACCTTAACTTGAAACACGCCATACGCCAACTTGCAACACGCCACAGTCATTCGACGCGTCTGCCCATATAGCAAGCTCAGTTTTCATTATCGGATACGACAATACAGTGGCGTTTAGAAGGATAATTTTACATTTCGTGAACGCGATATCTGCCGACCAGTTAATGATAGACTTATGTTTTTTTTTTAACGTTAGGTACATACTTATTTAATACAGATTGATATTGCCATGGGCAAGCTGAACCTATAAAAATTATCATGTTCAAGAATCGCCGTAAATGCTCTAACGTTTTGGGTTTTGGGAAATCAATTATTGCCTATACTTTGTCTGGCAATGATTAGATCCCTGACGTTGTGACCTCGTAACCTAAAAATTGTAGATTTTCTTTTCCAAAACTACTTTTCACCATATTGATGTTTATACCGTTTACATTTAAAAGCTCAAATATAGCTTTTAAGTGTAATTTATGAAGCTCAGGCACCTTACTAGCTACGATGACGTCAGCTATATAACAGAAGTAGAAACTAAAGTCTGATTGACCTTCTGAACCTAATTTGCATTGTGCGTCTAAATCTTGCAATACCGAGCTATTCATATACCGCTGAAGTTTGCGCAGCATTCCTTAGGCCAAAAGTCATACGCGGAAACTCGTATAAACCAAAAGGCTTGCTGTTTTCGCTATGTCCTCAGGTGCAACCAAAGTATTGTGATACGCTCTATTTAAGTTTAAAAGCAAGAATATGCACTTATTACTTAAATATACGTAAAATCATTTATTCGCGGGATAGGTTTTTTTTTTTTTTTTTTTTAAGTTGTGAAATCATCCAAATGACTTCTCGCGCTCTGGGTGGAGCGGGAGGGCGTGTCAGATTTTTACTGACTAAAACCACACCTGTATCCTTCAATTACCCTTTGCGTTCTAGGACTACGGGTTTCCCTTTCAGAAATTCTCCGCGGTCCTAGCTAGCGAGCATCGGCCCTGTTGGGCCCCTACGGTTTGCTGACATCTCTTTGAGGAGCGCGAGGATCACTACGCGCTGTCGACGACTGGGCTCGGTCCGGTTAGTTACCGAACAGCCGGACGGCGAGCTACCCAGTGCTCAACGTCCGCAAGCCCGCGTCTACCGTGGCTGGTAGTCGGGGTCGGAATTACGGCGGCTAGGGCGTGAGGACCTTCGTTCCCTCACGCGTGCAGCCTCCTCCTTCGCTAGCATTACTGCTTCGCAGAAGGAGGCGACTGCCTGCCATTCCTCCTCGCTCCGGACCATAGCCTGAACCAGGGCCCGACGCGAAAGGTCGCTGCCACGAATTGCCTCCACGAGGACACGGCGGTGCTCCGCCCAAGCGGGGCACACCTCCACTGTGTGCTCCACCGTGTCCTCTGGGTGGTCCGCACAATGATGACACCCGGGCGTTGCTTCCGCCAGAATCCGATGCAGGAACCTCCCGAACTGGCCATGCCCGGTGAGGACCTGCGTCATGCTGAAGGTGAGGACGCCGTGTTGTCGCTCCAGCCACTCCTCAAAGAGGGTCTTACCGCCTTAATTGTAGCGTACCCAGGGATAGGGTACCTGTCTGGAATTGTCTTGGATGCTTGTGTTGGGGTGAATACTAATTGAAACGACCATTTACGACTGCAGTTTATTTGCTACTGGATTATATTCTCTATGAATCACGGGCGCAGCCGTGCGTCATTATAATATCGCTGCATTTATATTGTGGCCCTGGAACAGAAAAAAAAAACCACTAAAAAAACGTATAAAATATATCTATGTTATTATTATTTTCAAAATGAATGTCAAACTAAATATTCTGTGAATATTTCAAGTATCTATCTGTTGCCCGTGTTACGATGCCAAGATGCTGGCTTAGCACACTTGCAAACATCTACCGGTTGCCAGTGTTATGATGCCAAGATGCTGGCTTAACACACATGCAAACATCTATCTGTTGCCCGAGTTATGATGCCAAGAAGCTGGCTCAGCACACTTGAAAACATCTACCTGCTGCCCGTGTTACGATGCCAAGATGCTGGCTTAGCACACTTGCAAACATCTACCGGTTGTCAGTGTTATGATGCCAAGATGCTGGCTTAACACACATGCAAACATCTACCTGTTGCCCGAGTTATGATGCCAAGAAGCTGGCTCAGCACACTTGAAAACATCTACCTGCTGCCCGTGTTACGATGCTAAGATGCTGGCTCAGCACACTTACAAATATCTACCGGTTGCCAGCGTTACGATGCCAAGATGCTGGCTTAGCACACTTGCAAACATCTACCGGTTGCCAGTGTTATGATGCCAAGATGCTGGCTTAACACACATGCAAACATCTATCTGTTGCCCGAGTTATGATGCCAAGAAGCTGGCTCAGCACACTTGAAAACATCTACCTGCTGCCCGTGTTACGATGCTAAGATGCTGGCTCAGCACACTTACAAATATCTACCGGTTGCCAGCGTTACGATGCCAAGATGCTGGCTTAGCACACTTGCAAACATCTACCGGTTGTCAGTGTTATGATGCCAAGATGCTGGCTTAACACACATGCAAACATCTACCTGTTGCCCGAGTTTTTATGCCAAGAAGCTGGCTCAGCACACTTGAAAACATCTACCTGCTGCCCGTGTTACGATGCTAAGATGCTGGCTCAGCACACTTACAAATATCTACCGGTTGCCAGCGTTACGATGCCAAGATGCTGGCTTAGCACACTTGCAAACATCTACCGGTTGTCAGTGTTATGATGCCAAGATGCTGGCTTAACACACATGCAAACATCTACCTGTTGCCCGAGTTTTTATGCCAAGAAGCTGGCTCAGCACACTGGAAAACATCTACCTGCTGCCCGTGTTACGATGCCAAGATGCTGGCTCAGGACACTTACAAATATCTACCGGTTGCCAGCGTTACGATGCCAAGATGCTGGCTTAGCACACTTGCAAACATCTACCGGTTGTCAGTGTTATGATGCCAAGATGCTGGCTTAACACACATGCAAACATCTACCTGTTGCCCGAGTTTTTATGCCAAGAAGCTGGCTCAGCACACTTGAAAACATCTACCTGCTGCCCGTGTTACGATGCTAAGATGCTGGCTCAGCACACTTACAAATATCTACCGGTTGCCAGCGTTACGATGCCAAGATGCTGGCTTAGCACACTTGCAAACATCTACCGGTTGTCAGTGTTATGATGCCAAGATGCTGGCTTAACACACATGCAAACATCTACCTGTTGCCCGAGTTTTTATGCCAAGAAGCTGGCTCAGCACACTGGAAAACATCTACCTGCTGCCCGTGTTACGATGCTAAGATGCTGGCTCAGCACACTTACAAATATCTACCGGTTGCCAGCGTTACGATGCCAAGATGCTGGTTTAGCACACTTGCTTACAAGCGCGAAGCATCAAGTTCCATAAGTCATGAGTCGGTAACGATGATTACCTAGGATTTGTCCAGCCTAATATCGGTGGAAACAGACACTCGCTCTAATCGCGTATAGTTTTACCTACTTTTATTTTACATTTAATTTTGATAATTTTTGAGAACTTTTGTGGACATTAATTGAATTGTTACATACATATAAACGGACTTTATTCTAAAAGTTTCCAGACACGTCCCACACACTTATAGCTCCCGTATTAATATTGACCAAAAACGATCAAAAATCACGTTTGTTGTATAAGGGAGCTCCACTTTAATATTTTATTATGTTTTTAGTATTTTTTTTATTACAACGGTGACAGAAATACATCATCTGTAAAACTTTCAGATGATGTATTTCTGTCACCGTTAAGAAGTAATAACTTGTTGCTAAGTAATTTCTTGATTAAGTCATTACATTAGAATTTCATCTATATATATATAAAAGGGGAAACTGACTGACTGACATATCAACGCACAGCCGAAACTACTAAGATTAGGAGCGTTAAATTTTGCACAAGGTTTCCTTTTATGACGTAGGCAAGCACTAAGAAAGGATTTTCCAAAATTCGCTCCCTAAGGGGATGAAGCGGGGGTCCAAGGTTTGTATGGAGAAACCTTCATCCACGCGAGTGAAGCCGCGGGCAGAAGCTAGTCTTAATTATAAAATCTCATTCTATAGTTGAGTAACACACGTAACACTCGATGCTAGATAGTTGTTCCTGTGTGGACACTTCGATACTGCGTTTCGTTTCATGAACCAAAAAAAATACAACCAACTTCATCGTAAAAAAAAAACACTAAAAAGCGCAAAATAACTGTAATTTCGGAAGTCGGTGTTAATAACGAAGAGACAAAACTATAACACCGACTTCCGAAATTAAGGTTGTATTTTTTTTTTAGTAAAAAGTTTTTTATTTTCACTTTTTAGTTGTAGTACCACAACTAAAAAGTACCCGTCAGCCAAACTTAAATAGTGTGCAAGTTCTATAGTAAAGTACCTATAGAATTTAATCATTAAACCTGCATGACAATTTTAATAAGCCAAGCCACGGCTAGGATACATTATTTTATTACAGAGTTTTCGTGCCTACCTTTAATCATCAGCCCCCCTAGCCAAGTTACGATCGTTTCGTTTGCGTCGAACGCCTCGAGTAGGCCACGCCTCCGATTCCTTTGTTCTGACCACGTGACTGAACGTTGAGATGACGTCAAAACAAAGGTATCGGAGGCTTGGCTTACTCGAGGCGTTCGACGCAAACGAAACGATCGTAACATGGCTAGGGGGGGCAGATTACCTCAATGTTACCTTATAGCCAGAGTGCATCTCATGAAAATTCTAATCCTAAACACGGTTAGGTTAAATTGATTTATTACAGAGTTTCGGTGCCTATATAGCTTTCGGCTTCATCATCAGAGCAGGTTCAATATATCCTCTCCCCCTCTTCTTTCAGTTAGTCATCGACAAAACGTATAAACAAAGCAGTTTTATTTGTTTCTACAACCTTTAATTCATTAAACCCCAAGCGAAGCGTTTGCTCTCACATTGTCTTTCTATTGTGTCTCTAATAACGGTACACAAAAGGTTAAAAAAAAAAAAAAATTAAAATCGGTCCAAAATTGTGCGAGAAATCGGTGAACATACGTAAAAAAAATACATTCAGCCGAACATAGAACCTCATTCTTTATGAAGTCGGTTAAAAGCAAACGTAATATCTAGATTAATTTTACAAAATCTTGCATGAATATATCTGATATTACTTTATATTGTATATACAATAACAATAGTTGTTTTTGGGCACATTACCAGTCGACAGCGATGTGGAAGAGTTTTTTGACGCCATATTTTAGTTTTAATTAGTTGTAATTAGATTAGGGTTTTTATTATTATTTATTTTATTTTATTGTAATTATAGTTAGTATTCTTAAATGTAAATAAACAACAGTGGATTATCAATATAAATAACAATATCCTAGAAATAATTATTTAAAGGTTATATAACAATAGTAGTTCAAATTGTAAAAAGTACATTATTGCCATTTAATTTTGTCGGTACAAAAGAATGTATGCTTGCAAAAACAAAACGTTTGACGTTATATAACCCTACTGAAAAAAAATCCTTTTAGTCATGGATTATATTATGCCGGAGTCGTGATTTTTTACAACGAATAAACAAAAATTTCTGTCAAAACCGTTTGAAAGAAAGAACAATTAAATTCGCCACAGTTAAGTTTTTCTTTGAATATATTTCCGAAAATTTTAAACAAATGATGTTTTTATGTAAACAGGAAGAAAACGTTCTAAGCAATGTTTCTTAACAACCCTTGCGACAGTTGTACGGATTCTAGTACTGTACAAAGCCATTGTTGTGTGAGAAAAAATGTTTTGTTTGTAATTAATTAAGTCCTTATAAACCACGAAATCAACAACAGACCACCCACGTTGTTATCAACTTCAAAAAGGTCGTTTACTTCCACTGCGATGTTGTGGAACACAAGCTATTATGATATTGGTCATTGTTGAAAGTTGGCTTGTTAAACCAATTTGTAAACATGGAAACTGGCTTTTCCATACTACAATTAACGTTCCACTAAATTTCTTTATTTTATTTGCACCTCTCTGCTTGTTTAATTCTGGGATTTAAAACCGGAGTCAATAAATGTCTGAAATAAATAATGCTTTATTGTTAACAAATTAGCACTTTTTTTTTTTTTAAGGTGGGAAAATCATCTAATGACAAATCTCGGTCTTGGGTGGAGCGAGAGATAGTGTCAGACTTTTACTGACTAAAAACCCACTCCTGTTCCCTCTTTGCCTTCATCCCGGGGCCCCGGGCTTCGCTTTCACACTACCCGTGGCCCCAGTAGGCTTCGACCCTGCTGGGCCCCAACGATTTGCTGACATCACCCTGAGGCGCGCGTGGAACAATACGCGCCGTCGACGGCTTGGGCTCGGTCCGGACAGTTACCAGACGGTCGGACGGCGAGCCACCCATTGCTCGCCGTCCGCAAGCCTGCGCCTATGGTGGCCGGAAATCGGGATCGGAATCCCAGCAGCGGTTGGGGCGTGAGGACCGTTGCTGTTGCCTCACGCGATCGGCCGCCTCCTCTGCTAGCATTACTGCTTCGCAGAAGGAGGCGACCGCCTGCCACTCCTCCTCACTCCGGACCATGGCCTGTACCAAAGCCCGGCGCGAGTGATCACTGCCGCCGATCGCCCCCACGAGGACACGGCGTTGCTCTGCCCAAGCGGGGCACACCTCCACCGTATGCTCCACCGTGTCCTCCGGGCGTTCCACACAGTGGCGACACCCGGGCGTGTCTTCCGCACGAATTCGGTGCAGGAACCTCCCGAACTTACCATGTCCGGTGAGGATCTGCGTCATGCAGTAGGTAAGGACGCCATGTGGTCTTTCCAGCCATTCCTCAAAGAGGGGACTTACCGCCATAATTGTGGCGTGCCCAGCACTGGGTTGCGATAGTCGCTGTCGCCATTCCACCATGATATCCCGCCGGAAACAAATTAGCACTGTGGTTGTGAGGTATTTATTATGCTTTGAGGACCACAGGGCACATAGTATTGCTATAGGAAAAACAAAACCACTGTTGGGACTTAGGCCTCCCCTCTAGGAGAGGAAATGGGCCGTAATCCATGCAGGCGCAGTGCGAGTTATTGAATGTCACATGGTATAGGACATGCCAGTTTCCTCACGATGTTTTCCTTCAATATTTTGAGAGCAGTGGTGATGAAATAAATTACACATAGTAATGTGCCTGGCTGGGTTAGAACCTGCAACCGTAAGTAATGCGTAGTAATGCCGTAAAAAATGTTACTTTGTTATTATTTACCTAGTGCAAGGATATCCACCATCTGCAAGTAACACCCCATCAATTTCATTATTGCATAACCTTATATTAAAACGGGAGTTTCTAAAAATTCGGCAACATGTGAACTGCTAGCCCAACGTATTACTATACCATATATCATCAAATTACGGCCACCAACTACTTGCACATTCAGTGACAAATATCCGTGTTTTTTTTCCAGTACAGCTCTATATGAAGAATACCTCTAGGCTTGGTGAGTTTAATGTAGTTGCTATCGATTTATCCCACAATATTTTTCAGTCCAGTTGCTCTGCCAATGCAACCAAGCTTTTCAAAATCAACTTTTAAATTCCTCAAATTCGCAGGAAGTTTAATGAAATCTGGCATTAGCAATGTTAATGCTTCACTAACTCTTTTCACTATACGAAAAATCGTTTATTGAGAAATATGAATGATATCTCGACATACAATCTTCCAGTGGCAACATAAAGCAATAAGCAAGTGACACAGTGGACTTATATGAAGCCCTCTTTGGTCTCTGATTGTAGATTTTGTAACTCTCGATAAAATCGCATGTACTCTAGGTTCAGCATCTCCTATCTTTATTATCTATATTATCTCCAATAGTAAACCGCTGCAATATTATCCAAAGTTTCTATTTTTATCCAAAATAATCTCAAAGCTTATAATACTTAAGGGCATGCGTACATACATTTTCACGTTTTTCATACAGCCGCTCTTACGCGATTATAACGTTACTACACATTTTTTATTAGATATTTTCAAAACACAGTATCTTGTGGATATTATCTAGACTTCTATTGAAATCAATTTATAAATTTGTGTAAAGCTAATCCAGTAAAGACTTCCGAATATCAGCTATTTTGCATGAACTTTGAAACTTCATAATTTACTCAAAAATTAAAAAAGTTAAAATAGTATAACAATAGAAACCTTGCAAATTTATTCAAGATTTTGAATGAACTTTTAAGGGTGTATAGAAAACACGTATTTCCTAGAACAAGTTTTGTAAAATATTCGAGTAAATCACTGAATTACCGAATGCTAATAGAGTTTTCAGGTGTAATCTCTCTTTTTTCGCGTTGCCTTTTCGTCAAACATAGCGTTGGATTGTGTTAGATGAAGCAACAAACATTTAAACCATGCTCGTTGTTGACGATAGGCGAGTGAAAAAGGAACTCCCCCCCCCCAAGTAAAGGAAATGGTGACTATTATTTGGTTGAGAATTCTAACTTTTGACAGTTCTAACTTCTATCAATTTTTAATTATAGAATACAAACCGTTACATATATAGTTACATTTACTCAAGTAATTACTTTTACTTGTTTATTTAAACGGGTGTAAGTAATAGGATCCCGTTTTTATCCTTTGGGCACGAAACCTTAAATAATATACAACTGTATACCGAGAATCACAAATGCAGAATGTTTTTCTGTTTCTGCAATGTATGAATTTTTTGAAACGAATGTAAATATTAACAGTCAAATATTTGATATTCTGAAAACGTATGTTTCTGTGAATCCTTTTTATGACGGATGGAAATGTTTGGAACAAAGGTAATAAAAACTTTCGAAATATTTTTTATCACCGTTTTGTTTGGCTTACAAGCCAAATAAACTCTAACTGAAAAATAGTCCGTTACATATTGAATTTTTTATTGATTTTGATGGAGGATCTCGCTGACGTTTGAAATTCCACGAGCTTTTAACGCGAACCTTTCGACTGCTAAACTGAACTGTTAAAGGGATGAAGCTATGTAGGGTCTATAGCTCCATCGCTGTTTCTCACTCGAATGCCTGACATTTTACCACGTCATGGAAGGCCTTTGTTCATTATATCAGCGATATGATTGGCATAAGTCCTTAATGTCATATCCGAAAATTCTGTAGACTTTGCGGCCTTAAACACAGGTAAATGCAACTACAAGCATTGTGGAAATCAGGTGAAGCTGCTGGCAGAAGCTAGTAAAGCATTATCAGGATTGACATCTTATGTTATTGACATTTTAATGTTGTGATAATTATTGACATTATCTTGACGTACGCTAAACTGTACCGACCATGCATGTACCTAACATAAATATTTGCACGACTTAAAAGTCGAATGCATTGAAACCATCTGAAATTGTTACCACCAAAATGTACCTGTATTCTAGCAAATAAATGTTTCATTCATTAACCTTAAAAAGTATCATCATGCTGCCAGTTTACAAGTTATTAGAGGCAATAGTAGGTATGCGAAATCTTCTGATATCACAGTATGCAGTATCAAATAGCTTGCCTTACCAATGTTTCTTTGTCAAATAGCACTACCACCAGACATGAAATTATATTAAATTCCCATTGTATGTCATCATGTTCTCAGAAATCTTCAATTCACTAATGAATTTTGCCTTTCTACATATTAATGCTTGAATTCTCTTAAAGAGTCAAAGCATTTCTAGTGAATCCTGTCTGTACCGCGTGCATTGTGAATATCTGGGCTGCCACTGTGATGTCGTCCTGACTTAAGACTGCAAATGGTTCTACCTATTTGCGATCTGTAATGTAATCGGAATGTGTGAATGAAGCTATTATGAGATGTAGATACTAGAAGTGTGTATTCATTTCAAGTATAATTAAAATATAAGTCCGCTAGATATTTTATTGTACACCAAAATAGTAACAAAAATTTTACATTAGGTAACTTAAATCTATGGGTACAAAGGCGGTCTTATCGCTAACAGCGATATCCACCAGACACCAGACAAGCTTAAGGTGGACTGAAAGAACTTGAAATAGAAAAAGGGGGTAGTCTGTAGTGTACTGCAAATTAATAAAGTAAATATTAGATTAAAATTATATACTAGAGTATACATAGAAATAATATAGCTATTATACATATTATATATGTATAACACAATATAATATAAATATTATATATATATAACACACACTCACACATATTATAAGTTACACAATTTCTTACAAAGAAATGGAAAAAAGAAGAGAACAATAAGGTGAGGTTAGTGACGGAAGAACTGAATTTAAATAGAAGCAGGGTAGCAAATTAGAGTGAAAGGAAGTGAGCTTTGACTAGATTTTTGAAAGAAGCTAGTGACTAGGCTTGCCTAATTGGCATTGGCAACGCGTTCCAAAATCGCACCGCTTGGACTGTGAAAGATTTGTCACTAAACTTGGTAGAATGCGAGGGCATTAAAAGTTTCAAATTCTCCACAGAAATGTAATAGCAGGAATAAGACGTTAGCCAGTCAACACATTTTTTTTTAAATGTTGCTCCACATTAGGATTTGCTCTAGTATCGTAGGTGCGTTCACAAACGTGTGAACTCTCATACACAAGACACCCAGATCCGTAACACTTATATCAGTAGGCATCGACTTATATTCTGGCGATAGACAAGCACGTTCATGGAAACTATTTGTCAAAATGCTGAAAAGTTAAAAGAAAAGTTCGCTGCAGCGCTAGATTGGCATTATGTCGTCTAACGAAACTATTAAAACATACAGCGCTTAGATAGCTTTAAGACCATACTTTTTCGCGACAAAAAAATTTCGTGGCACTTACGCGTTTTGTTTATTTATTTATTTATATATACTTTATTGCATACCAAGATTACACATTTAACTGATATTATAATACAAAAAAAAACATACAATTGGCGGCCTTATCGCACTCGGCGATTGTTTGTTCAACATAGTAAAAAAAAAAAGGAATACTACAAGGAATAGCCGACTTCTTTAGAAAACGTTTTTCAGCTTTAGTTTAGTTCATATAAATATCATCAGCTTGGAAGTGTGCAGAGTAGATAAACGAATGTTTTGTAGGAAGCAACGTTTTTTCACTTTTATCTTCTTGAAGAATTTTTATCCATTCTTCCCTTTTCGGCTGACCAGAGTGAACAAACTTAAAATATAATTATAGTGTATGAAGGACGAAATCTCAATAACAGTAATGCAATATCACACATAACACTACAAATTCAACTAAATCTAAGTTATATTTGAATACTAATCTGCACGTAATATATAGGTAGGCACGTAATACCTAAATGCTAACGAATGACAGAATGCTTAACTACAAAACTTACCGATGAAAACGCCAACTCGCGCCCCAACCGCCGCCGGGATTCCGATCCCGATTTCCATCGTAGGCGTGGCTTGCGGACGGCGAGCATTGGGTAGCCCGCCGTCCGACCTTCCAGTAACCGTCCGGGCCGAGCCCAAGTCGTCGACGGCGCGTATTGTTCCACGCGCGCCTCAGGGAGATGTCTGAAATTCGTAGGGTAGCAGGGTCGAAGCCTACTGGGGCCATGGGTAGTGTGAAAACGAAACCCGGGGCCTTGGGACGAAGGCAAAGAAGGAACAGGTGTGGGTTTTTAGTAAAAGTCTGACACTATCTTTCACCCCGCCCAAGAGCGGGATTTGATGACATTAGTGCAGTTTTGACGTTCACGCAGTTTGAGAGCGGCGCTTATAAATAAAAATCATTTTCGTTTGTTTATTTTTAGGAATAATTTGTTTAATGTTTTTTTTCTTTTTTGTATATATAATATCAATGAATTCCGTCAAATTCTGAAACTATGACGACGTGTGTTTTTCGGTACTGTAAAAAATTCAACAAGTAATGTCAGCAAATAATCAGGTATTTTTTTTTCAGGTGGGAAAATCATCAAATGAGCGCGTTTTCTAGTGCGTAGTACACACTTGATTCTGCTCATGATAACAAAAAGTTCAACTTAGTAAAAGTTGTTGATTATCATGAGCACAATCACGTCTTTAAGTATCGTACACTAATTGCTAGTCACCCTATATGTATCGATGTCTGTAGGTCATTATTAATTGCTCAACCACTATGGCAACTGTGGCGTCAAAGATTGGTAGCTGGCCTGACTGCAAAATGTTTTGGATGTATGCATATTTACAGATTGTCATATTAATACATCGTGTTATAGAATAGAATAAAATTTAAATAGAAGCAGGGTAGCAAATTAGAGTGAAAGGAAGTGAGCTTTGACTAGATTTTTGAAAGTGACTAGGCTTGCCTAATTGGAATTGGCAACGCGTTCCAAAATCGCACCGCTCGGACTGTGAAAGATTTGTCACTAAACTTGGTAGAATGCGAGGGCATTAAAAGTTTCAAATTCTCCACAGAAATGTAATAGCAGGAATAAGACGTTAGCCAGTCAACACATTTTTTTTTAAATGTTGCTCCACATTAGGATTTGCTCTAGTATCGTAGGTGCGTTCACAAACATGTGAACTCTCATACACACAACACCCAGATCCGTAACACTTATGTCAGTAGGCATCGACTTATAACTAGCGATAGACAAGCACGTTCATGGAAACTATTTGTCAAAATGCTTAAAAGTTAAAAGAAAAGTTCGCTGCAGCGCTAGATTGGCATTATGTCGTCTAACGAAACTATATTACATACAGCGCTTAGATAGCTTTAAGACCATACTTTTTCGCGACAAAAAAATTTCGTGGCACTTACGCGTTTTGTTCAACATAGTAAAACAAAAAAAAAGGAATACTACAAGGAATAGCCGACTTCTTTAGAAAACGTTTTTCAGCTTTAGTTTAGTTCATATAAATATCATCAGCTTGGAAGTGTGCAGAGTAGATAAACAAATGTTTTGTAGGAAGCAACGTTTTTTCACTTTTATCTTCTTGAAGAATTTTTATCCATTCTTCTCTTTTCGGCTGACCAGAGTGAACAAACTTAAAATATAATTATAGTGTATGAAGGACGAAATCTCAATAACAGTAATGCAATATCACACATAACACTACAAATTCAACTAAATCTAAGTTATATTTGAATACTAATCTGCACGTAATATATAGGTAGGCACGTAATACCTAAATGCTAACGAATGACAGAATGCTTAACTACAAAACTTACCGATGAAAACGCCAACTCGCGCCCCAACCGCCGCCGGGATTCCGATCCCGATTTCCATCGTAGGCGCGGGCTTGCGGACGGCGAGCATTGGGTAGCCCACCGTCCGACCTTCCAGTAACCGTCCGGGCCGAGCCCAAGTCGTCGACGGCGCGTATTGTTCCACGCGCGCCTCAAGAAGATGTCAGCAAATCGTAGGGTAGCAGGGTCGAAGCCTACTGGGGCCATGGGTAGTGTGAAAACGAAACCCGGGGCCTTGGGACGAAGGCAAAGAAGGAACAGGTGTGGGTTTTTAGTAAAAGTCTGACACTATCTTTCACCCCGCCCAAGAGCGGGATTTGATGACATTAGTGCAGTTTTGACGTTCACGCAGTTTGAGAGCGGCGCTTATAAATTCAAATCATTTCCGTTTGTTTATTTTTAGGAATAATTTGTTTAATGTTTTTTTCTTTTTTTGTATAAATAATATCAATGAATTCCGTCAAATTCTGAAACTATGATGACGTGTGTTTTTCGCTACTGTAAAAAATTCAACAAGTAATGTCAGCAAATCATCAGGTATTTTTTTTTCAGGTGGGAAAATCATCAAATGGGCGCGTTTTCTAGTGCGTAGTACATATAGGGTGACTGGTAATTAGTGTACGATACTTAAACACGTGATTCTGCTCATGATAACAAAAAGTTCAACTCAGTAAAAGTTTTTGGTTATCATGAGCACAATCACGTCTTTAAGTATCGTACACTAATTGCCAGTCACCCTATATATATCGATGTCTGTAGGTTATTATTAATTGCTCAATCACTATGGCAACTGTGGCGTCAAAGATTGGTAGCGGGACTGACTGCAAAATGTTTCGGATGTATGCATATTTACAGATTGTCATATTAATACATCGTGTTTCAGACATCATCGCATAAACGTGTACACAGGCCAGCAAAAGTGCTTGGATACCTTAACGCCTATTTTATCTTGCACGTTAAAATTCATGTTTTCTAAAATTAAACTAGATGGCATTGGTTTCTTCACAGCCAAGTGGCGACCAACAAAGACAATCTTACAAAGTATAAGCTTGACATTTAGTTTGACAGAAAATAGACACATGCGTCATCGTTGTCGTCAACAACTGATTGTAGTTTATAATTCCTTCATAAAAATTAGAGTCATAATGACCTAGTGGTTTAACATGTGCAGATAGATGCGTAAATCAGTGAATCGTGAGTTCGAATCTCACGTAGTACTTACACTTTTGTAAGTTATGAATAAAAAACAAAAGAAATCGGTAGGAATATTATATCAAAGGTTAATATATATATTTTATTTTTATAGTTAGTAGTATATATTTTAATAGAGTTTAGTTTTTTTTGGGTTTGTGTATCACTATTTTATTAGGTTCAGCCTGTAAAGATAGTGTGTATATTTAATAATAAATAAATAAATAAATAATATAGTATTCAAGTAGTTAGTTACACAGCAAAATGGAAAAAATGCAGGTAATCAGGCTCATCAAAAAAAAGGCACTATTAAAAAATATATTTATGTTTATTTCTTTCAATTTCTTATTGTCTTTCTATCTTCGGATTGGTTTTTGACCGGGCCTTAAAATTTAACTTACACATTGACAGAATGATAACGAAACAATTCAAAACACTTGGTTTCATCATTAGAAATTGTAAATTATTCAAAAAACCCTCAACTAAAATAATGCTGTTCCAATACCTTGTCAGGAGTGGAGTAGAGTACTGCAGCTCAATATGGAACCCCCATTACGATATTTATAATAAAAATATAGAAAAAATACAAAAGCACTTTCTCTGGCACCTTTCGTATAGCTGCCATTTAGCTAGGAAAATCCCAAGGTACTCGGATCGACTTCAGCATTTTATATTGACTTCCTTCTGCGACAGGCGGCAACTTCTTGACCAAATGTTTTTGTACAAACTAGTTAATGGAGAAGTTGATTGCTCAGAGTTGGTGTCAAAAGTACTAATAGATGTCCCCAAAGAACCCCCGGCCAAGCAAGTACAACCTGTTTCGCTCTCGACAAAGTAAAACTAATCTAGGCAAATACTCGCCTCTGAACATAATAACGACCGATTACAATGTTATTGCTAAAGTCTGCTCTATCGACATTCTGCATGATAAAAAACAAAAGTTCAAGAAATCTATCTTGACTTACCAATCCCAAGCATGTAAATCCATTTGATTTAATTTTAAATTTTTTAATTTTTAACTTTTGATTTAATTTTGATTTAATTTAATTTTGATTCAATTTGATTGTATTCTTGTTTTATAATTTAATTTAATTCAATTAGAAATTCATGTATTTCTATAATGTTAATTCTAATTATTATTACTTTTCTTTTTGACATGGCAATGCTAATCAACTAATTTTATGTGTTTTAAAATCAAATGTTTTGTGTTAATGTTGTGATTGTCTCTAAGTGTTGGAGCACTTGAATATAGTTTTATAATTGATCATGTAATTTCCCAGTGCATGTAATGTTGACGATCCTAATAATAAATAAATAAATAATAAATAAATAAATAAATAATATTTAAATATATAATTACTTATTAAGGCCATAGCTTAAGTATTCGTTTCCAAAATTAGAAAGAGGATTGAAGCTTATGTAACCTTAACAAAAACAAACAAAAGACCTGATAAATGTCAAAAGGATTAAATGTAGGCTTAAAACTATAAAATTGCACAACAACATATCAAATAGTAGGTAACATAAAAAAATAAAGAACTTGAAGTGTTCATAACTTTATTAAGTTGTTTTCAATACGGGTATTAAGTTAAACAAACATAATAAGATCTCCAGTTAAAATAGAGAATAAAGGGGTGACCAGACGGTTGCAAACTAGCGTTCCAACCATGGTGACCTTGGTTTATGTATTCGGTTTGTGTTGCGGCTACATGGATGTAAACCACGCGCCAATACGGTCGCTGGTTAGGAATACGCACCTCCCAACCAAGGGCGTTGAAGGTCATGGATAACAACTGCTATCTACATGGATTGAAACTAGCAAGGTCACCTTGTTTGGGACATTGGTTTGCAACCGTCTGGTCATCCCTTAAGTACTGAGTAAAAATTATTGATTCAGTATTATACTTATTTATTATCTCGACGCCACAAACATAACCGTCCGTGTTCACTGGACTTAAAAGATTTTTGATCAGTAAAGATGACATTACTCCAATCAAAGTTTATGTGATTCATAGCAAACTACAATCTTGCTCTTTTATAGTTTTCCGTAAGCAAGGATTTCAAAGCATGCCTCTGATGATGCAGCTATTCACTAAGTATGAAGAACACGACGGACAGTGTCAACGCCGACAGAAGTCCATATTCTTCGTACTCCCTTAACATGGTTTAACGCTGCAACATGTTTATGAGTTTTAGTCTACCAGGGTTAAACTTTCCTTTAAGGACCGTTGATTTAAGGGTCGGGGTGGGGGGGGGGGGGAGGGAGAGCTTTTAGAATTTATATAACCTAAATGGCGTATTAATTTACAATTTTTATGGAACTTTGGAAAATTATATCTCGTAAACGGTAAGTTTGCGCAACTTAATATTTTGCAAAAAGCTTTCTATTTATGAGTACTATCTACAATAAAAAAATGAACTTCCAAATCGACGGTCCAAAAAGGAAAGTTTAGCCATCAATTAAGCTTAGTCATAACTCTTTAATCTAAGTATTATTTATACCACCTACTAGTTATTATTTATAAATCCATATTGAACCTACCCTCTTAAGTTTCAAAACTAACACATAGATAATCAAATATTTATAAATTGATATTCAATTTTAATACTTTCATCTCTGTAAAAGAAACTAAAATTATTTTAATGTTCGAAGAAACAAAACGAAACTACAAAAATAAACATTAATTAAATATTTGAAGCACAGCGAATCCATCTATCAGGTTTTATGCTAGATGGCGTCATTTCTCGCTGTACACGATTTTATTTCTGTACTATCCAGGCACTTTTGCATGTGACTTTACCTTAAATCCAGTACAAGTGGAATGTTTTTGTCGGCATTTTCCTATAGGGTTCTGTACCTAAGTTGGCAAAAATGGAACTCTTATAGGATCACTTAGTTACTTATCTGTTTGTAAGGTATGTATGTTGATTAAGAAAAATACTTTTTTGCGATTCAGAAAAATCTTCAAGACTCGATTCGGGAATTTAATTATTAGGTAAGTTTGTACAGGTCCCTCAATGCGCGAGTCTGACTCATACTTACCTAGTTTTTTAAGAGTAAATCTGCATACGTTTGTGCGTTGATGTCTGAGACACAGGTTTGGAGATGCGAAAGTTAATAATTGGTTTGCATTCCTTATATCAAGTCAGCTGTATAGGGAGTCAAACAGCTGACTTGATAAGAAGTAGTGACTTTCAAAGGAAATTTCCGCTAGCAGACCAAAGTATAGATAAGTGCCCGGTAAAAGACTGGTTTCCCCCCCGTTGCGTGGAGATCTAAAAATGAGTCTGGAGTATTGAACTCGCGTTAATACTCCCGAGTCGGGAATATTGAACCTCAACCCAAATCTTCAGGATACATAGGTGAAATTAAGTTTATTAATCAGTATTCTGTAAATAAACTGCATTAGGTTGATTAAACAATTACTTTACATCTATTGTTATCCACAAATACAAATCGATCAAGTTTGATCCATGTTGTCAACGCATGGTGGTCATAGATAGTAGAAATGGACATTACATTGAAAGCATTGTTACTTTTGTGTGGTAATATCAATCACTACTAGATTGTCACGTGATCATTAGCGGGCCTGCCGTGTGTGCACGTACACACAGACATCTAGATGATCCTACTTGTAGGAATTGTGCAAAATTAAACCCTTTAGTTTTACAAATGATGATTTTATCACGAAATTAGTGTGACAAATTAGAAATCTACCCAGCACGTGTATTGTGATTTCGTATTTTATTTTAAATTACTTTAATTTTTAGGGTTCCGTACCTCAAAAAGAAAAAACGGAACCCATATAGGATCACTTTGTTGTCCGTCCGTCTGCCTGTCTGTCTGTCTGTCAAGACCTAGAGGATGCGTGGACGTATTGAGTTGAAATTAAAACCATATACTTCAGTCTGTGGTCCCTTGAAGCTGTGAAAAAATCAAACCTCTAAGTTGACGGGAAAAATATGGCCGTTTATGTCGCAAAAAAAAACGTATATTTCGACACTCAAGGATACGAAAATTCTAGAGTGCTTTTCGTTGACCCAGAATCCTGAAATTTTGCATAAAGCAAGGTTACAACACAAATATATAGGAATAAACCTGAAAACAGAAAGTTTGTACGGAACCCTCAGGGCGCGAGTCCGACTCGCACTTGCCCAGTTTTTTTATTTTATCGTTTCCATTTCTTTGGTTTGCTTTGTATTATTTATATTATTATTTGTTTATTTGGTCTACTAACAATTGCTTACACTGACGAATTGTACTCTAGGTTAACAAAAATAATATGTATACTTATAAAACTTTAATCAGCGGAAAAATTACTTTATATGCTATAAATAACATAATTATATTTTAGTAAAAAGGGGATGACACTAGCTTCTGTAATACAATATTAAACTACTGCAGGAGCTAGGCTATAAAATGCATGTATGATTTATGTCACTATAGAGTATTATTATTTACTAGCGGCGACCCACTCCGGCTTCGAACGGGTGCAATGCTGATACCACCGCAACCGCTATGTCCCTGTATTTTAAATCTGTAATATCTTCGAAAATATTCATTAAAATTACATGTTTTAAAAGGCCATATTGATCTATGTTAAATGCCCAATGTATTTATGGTAGGTACTTAATTGGATAAGGATTAATGCTGTATTGCTTAAAATCGCTTCGTAAATAAGCCATTATTTCTCGTAAAAAGTAAAGGATAAAAAATTGTTATGGTGGGTTATCCTTAAGAGATAGATATATAACATAACGGACTTTTTTGTATACCTTTTAAAGGCGTACAATACTGTAGTAAATTATTTTGATTTATCTCGTAGGGTTAAAAAATGTGTTTATTTACAACATCACATTAGAAGTCTTTAAAATTATCAGTGTTTACCTATCTACTATATTATGAATGTCTTATACATATAAACCTTCCTCTTGAAACACTATCTATTAAAAAACCGCATCAAAATCCGTTGCGTAGTTCTAAATATCTAAGCATACAAAGGGACAGACAGCGGGAAGCGACTTTGTTTTATAGTATGTAGTGGTTACATACATGTAGTTATGAAATTGTATATAAATTCTGGTTCCTTCTTGTTTCAACATTAAAGTGCGGTTAAAAATGTTGCTACAACGTTGTTATGTTCCTAAATTGATAAATTTTGTGTAAGGTTTGGTGACCTCCATGTGCAAGACGTAAAAATATCAATTCATTTCAATCAAGCCATTGTGAGAACCGGTCTTAAAATGGCAATGGAATGTTTTATCTATAATTGTGGCGTTTTAAGTTCTAAAAGGAACAGTACTAACTCAGGTGTCCGTTACGTTATTCAGAGAGTCATATGGTCGATTAACAGAAACAGAATTGAAGTTTTCTCATATTTTACACGTCTGACTTTGAGATCAAGGTCATTGAACTTTAGGTCAAGGTCACATTCAGTGTACCCCGATGTTTCCCCACCCTTTTAGTTCCACATCCAATAGGTGGCTCGCCGTCCGACCGTCCGGTAACCGTCCGGACCGAGCCCAAGTCGTTGACGGCGCCTCAGGGAGATATCAGCAAATCGCAGGGGCCCAGCAGGGTCGAAGCTCACTGGGGCCACGGGTAGTATAGAAGTGAAACCTGGGGCCCCGGGATGAAGGCAAAGAAGGAACAGGAGTGGGTTTTTAGTCAATAAAAGTTTGACACTATCTCCCGCCCCACCCAAGAGCGGGATTGGTCATTAGATGATTTTCCCACCTAAAAAAAAAAACAACCCTCCGGATCCCAAAGACAAACATCGATTAATAAATATTCAATGAATCGTTCAGTCGAAGTAGCGTTTGGCAATAAAAGGTTGTTTCGCAATAAATTCTATTCGATTAATCGTTTAGACCGTTAATCGACCATTAACGGAACTTCGGGACTCATCGGTTACTTCGAGAGGTAACTCTCGAAGTGACGTTACGAACCCCTTAGTCAGTATATAGATCTTTCGACGGGTAACCATTTAAATTATAAGTACAAAAATTCTTCTCCGCCTCGGAAAGCATGTCAAGCCATTGTCTCGGCTATCATTTGAAGATCTTTGGTAGTTCTTACAGGTAAAAGCAATGTAGTCTAACTAGTCTACTCTACTGGGTTGTGAAGGTCAGATAGATTGTCATCGTTAGACTGAAAACCGATTCTAACTTAGAAAAAAGGCAAGAAAGAATTGAGTTAAAGAAAAAAAATCTTTAAAAAACCAAATAAATGAAACGTCAACTAAAAAAACAAATATAAATGAAACGTCAGCTACTTCATTAAATTCGGAATCTTTCAGTTTTGGGTTCAGGTGGAAGAAACGCCCGAGTATCACCTCCTTCTGCGAACGAATGGAATGAAGGATCTTCTTTGCTTCGCTTTATCCATCTGGTTGCAACTGTGATGAAGTTAAGTGATTCTATTTCAATTAACTATCGACCGAGGTATCCCATTGGATTGCGTTTAATGTAGCCTAGGCGTTTAATTAGGTGACTAATTTAACCAAATCATATAATTATAATTCGTTTATTTTTCTCACCACAATATAACAGCAATTACAAAACTAAGACAATGACAATAATTGGGTTCATACTGTGAGAGACTGGGGCCTAAAGTAGCTTTTTGGCCTGTATTTCAGGTCACCAGAACTTCTCCTCTTTTAATGGGTGTGATTAAAATATTTCACCTAATCTCTTTTATTAATCTCTAAATACTATACAATCCCAATTCATATACCCATTTTAAACAGTGAATTTTAAAAACTCATCGAATGAGCTTCGACCTTTCAAAATGTGTTCGATATGGGATTTGATACAGGACATCGTTCCTCCAGGATTCCACATGCGTAAGCGAGCGACGTGACACTCCGCCGCGCCGCTCCTTTGATGACTACCATTCCACTGCGCACATGATGTTGGAAAGTAGCAGATTTTGAACTAATTGTGCTCCATTGGTGTAATTGCTGCAAGGCGTTCCGATGTGGGGATAAAAATAAATAAATAAATAAATTAACTACAAGTGGATTCTGTTTTAACAAAAGCGAATATTCAGATTACTTTGTTGGACAATGTGTTGGAAAAATTTCTAGTAGCTGTGCATCGAATAGATATGCTACAAGTATGTAACTGTTTATCAACTTTGGCCCTCGTTGTTCGCCACTACCTGTCCAATCGATAGGATGTGGCCATCGGCTACTATTTATTGTAGTATGATAGCATGGCATAAAAATGGGTTAACGCCATTTTCACAAGGCAATGTAGTTGTGTGAAAATAGACGTGTCTAAAGATCGAACAGAAAATTTAAATTTAACCTCTACGTTCAATGTTCAAGATTTTTTCTCATAAGTAATTTTTAATAATTTAAGTCAAAAGTAATGGACGACCGATCTACAGGTAACCTAATAATAAAACTCCACTTACTTTTCTTAATTTCTAACGTTTGATTTTAATGTAAGTATGTTTCAAAGAATATGGTTAGAAATTAATAATCAATTCTGCCAGACAGTTCCCGCCGGCAGTAATATTAAAACTATGTGGCTAGATACATATATATAGTACTATTTCACGTACTTTTAGCATCTGGTATATACAGGTATATTGGCCGTCGGACCAAGGTAGCAGGCAAGCCTACACTCAAAGAAAATACTAACACTATTTATCTATTTATTCCTGTTAAATAAAACAGCGCCTTCGGTAATGAAGCCGTTTAATGCACTGACTGTAACACGTCTCCCGTGCGACACGCAGGGCGCACATCTATCACTATAACTAACATCCCTCCACCACATATTCTAAACTAAAGCGTTAAACGATCAAAAGAATTTGCGATAATTAGCTCGAGGAATATCCCTTAACCTTAGGACGTGCATCCCATCCTCGTCGCTATTGTTAAATAAAACACGGCCTTCGGTAATCAAGCTGTTTAATGCACTGACTGTAACAATTCTTTACTTATGAAAAAATAAGTAACCTCTGGCGGCCCTGGGATTTTGTAACATTATAACAATAAATCATTATTATTTGTTATTATTTATTATTTATTTATATATATTTTATTGAATACCAAGATTACAAATTTAAAAATGGAAATAATAATACAAAAGAAACATACAATTGGCGGCTTTATCGCACTCGACGATTTCTTTCAGGCAACCCAGAATGGATAGAGATGGTCTGGACACAAAAAGGGGTTGCATTTGGTGCAAATATAAAAGTAAAAAAAAAATGATACTTAATACTAAAATAGATACACATATACATACATACAAAATGTAAATATATGTATAAGCAAAAGAATAAGTGATGGTGGCGGTTTGGTCGATGAGGAGACGCTTGAAGGAGGCCTATGTCTATTGTCCAGCAGTTGACGTATTTCGGCTATCCGGGTGTGCCTATAGAACATAGCAAACTGACCGAAAAAGGGCTGGGATTGTTGGAAATCTATTTAAGGCGACATAATTTTCGGACGAATAAATTTTATCCATTTATAAATATTAATATCGCCTTTTGCCTCATCTTCCTTCACTGCCTACGTAGGAGTTTGATTCTCATCGTTGCACAGGAAAAATAGTTATATTTTGTGTAGAATTTCTTCGGAAAATTCCTAATACCTAATATTATAAACGCGATTGTTTATATGTATCATAAAAATTTATTACACCACAAAAATACATGTTAACAAAATTTGTCTATAAAAGATTTAAATTTACACGTGACAGTTACAAACATTTCTTCTTATTAGGGCGTTATAAGTCATGTAAATGACAATAAAGCACGCAACATGCGCACGAAAAAAGGACAAAAGGACAAGTTAAATCACTAGCTCAAGACGGTCAGTTAATCCTCAGTTTGATCATACGTTAACTTCCAAAGCCTTTGTTACAGTTACAGTCTTTTTTAGGGTTAATCGATTCAAAGAGTAGATCTGTAGGGTTTTATTAATTTGGTCGTATAAAAATGGACCCAAAAAGGGAAAAATATCTATTATATTCTATTCACACAACGCCGTCTAGTCACAAGCTAAGCAGGGCTTGTGTTATGAGTATTAGACAACTGATAAACGTACTTAAATATTTTCAAATACATACATATTATAGACTAGCTTCTGCCAGCGGCTTCGCTCGCGTAAAAGTAGGTTTCTCCATACAAACTTTGAACCCCCGTTTCGTTCCTCTAGAGAGTGAATTTTGGGAAATCCTCTCTTAGTGCTCGCCTAGGTCATAAAAGGAAACATTGTGAAAAATTTCACGCTCCTAGTTCCAGTAGTTTCGGCTGTGCGTTGATATGTCAGTCAGTCAGTTTCTGCTTTTAAATATATAGATATATTACACCCAGACACAGAACAAATGATTGTGCTCATCAAACAAACATTTGTCCTGGGTGGGAACCGAACCCAACAACACTAATCACAAGACC
Organism: Mythimna pallens; assembly: GCA_961205895.1. NCBI lineage: Eukaryota > Metazoa > Arthropoda > Insecta > Lepidoptera > Noctuidae > Mythimna > Mythimna pallens. Next base: position 9,691,451 of record OY540824.1, read on the forward strand.
AACAGGCCAGTCCGATATAGTAATATTTTTATCGTCGTGGGTTCAAGTCAGAGAGGCGCATTACTTTGTGTAATTTATTTCAATACCACTGCTCTCAAAACGGCGAAGAAAAATATTGTGGATAAATGGTCCCATAGAAATATTAACATAATCTGATTATGAACTTCGAAGATATAAAACGGATTTTCTCATAAGATCATGGTACAACTGTCTTAACAAATACAATTGCTTTGTTATTTCACCAGTTTTATATCATAAACAAACTGTTACAACAATAAATAATATTCTGTTTTATTCTTACAAATAAACACCGAACACAATAAGCTTCAAAGAACGAAAAAGTACCTCGAATATAATATTTTGCACGAGTAAAAGCAAGCTACAACAATCTTTTGTGTCGTGTAAAATGGTACATGAATTTATAAAACCTAAGAAAAATCCCTCTGTGTTATCACACGGTGTACATCCGTTCAAGAGAAAACGAAATTTTGTTTGGTACATTTCAAATACTCTGGAACCATACGACAACGTTTGCAAAGTAATCCGTTTGTGTGCAAAGCCCACTGTTGAATAAATCTGTGTGCTAAACGTCCAGTCCACATTTCCGAGAACGTTAGTAAAATGTTTATAGACTTTGAACGCATTATGCATCAAACTTTTTGAAAGCTATTTACATGAGATAATCCTTCTAGTTTCTTGTAATATGTAGAGATATTGACTCTCACCTTTACAAAAATAACTCTTAATAATGTTTTCTGTATTTCATATATCATAAGTCTAGTTTGTCTAGAAAAATCCCTGCCGAAATTTCTGCTGCGGTCTCCTCGTCCGATTATAATTTAGGTGTCTTCAAGGCTCTTAACGAACTAGTGCGCCTCACCATCAATGATTGTCCACCAATGATTGATCACCATCAATGAATTAAATTGGATAATTTAATAATATAGTTTCTGCCTATTTCAGGTATTTAATAAGTATTCCCTTTTTGCCTTTAGAATATAAATTTGATGCACAGAGGCGTAGCGTGGACTAATTTAGATGTGGGCGAAGACGTATCAGCGGGGCCTTCGATAACGAGACAGCTTAGTGACTGTCGCAACCCAATGTTCGACTACATCATCGCTTACCATCAGGTAAAATAGTGGTCAAAAGATAGCTCGAATATAAAAAAAAATCCTCGTTCTTGAAGAGCCCTCGCCTGCGCAAGACCCCTTTGGGTGTGAGCCTGTGAGGTCGTGGACAAGGGCCCACTTCACCGACGCCAAAGAAACTAAGCGTTTAATAATTAAGGACGAGCTATTACAACCAGCAATTACAGCTGTCAGCTGTCGTTTTCCCGTGCAATATGGACGACGACTGCAATGAAAGACATGCACAATCATAGTCTACAATGATAGACTCTTTATAGACTATATTATTACCTGGCCAGCCTAAGACTGAATTACAAGTTGCAGACACGAGGGAACCTTTAATAAATATCCTGACTGTATAAAGTGAACTGTTGTATTTGAATTGTGAATGTTTCTTTCAAATACATTACTACTATTCTTACATAATATCTGTTAATACTGTAATATGGAAATATTGTAACATCAACCACTTTTAAAAAAAAAGTTTCTTGCCGGTTCTTTTCCATAGGAAACGACCAATTTGGAACTGTGCACTAGCTTCTGACGTTTTATAAGTGCCCATGAAGGCCTATGTAAAATAAAATATTATGTTTTTTTTTTTAATTCATCATGACCTCCGGCATAAGGGCCACTAACCACAAAACCAACAGTCCAGTCATATGCTATGTATTTATTTACAGCAAACTTCTGAAATATTAGCAACTTCCACTAGGTTTTATTTATTTATTTAACTATTTATGTACACATATAAAACAACAGACAAGGACAAGAAAACAGAAAAATTGTCACAAAGGCGATATAAGTATCGCCTTTGTGACAATTTTTCTGTTTGCTTATTTCTATAGAAATTTCTTCCAGAAAATCTGATGTCGGACATCGTTTGTAAGAGTAATAGGAAAAAAAAATAACAAAAATTCGTACTTAATAATATTATATAATTATACATACTAATAAACCACTATGATGAAATAGAAAGATAGTGTTCTTTTATTCTACTTTTAAAAACTGCAAGAGTTTGGCGGCTCCTAATGTAAGGCGGCAGTGAGTTCCACAAACGTACTGTGTGTTTCCAAACGAACAGCTCTATAGTATATATTAAAGCCGAAGTAATCCAGAATGTATGCTCTTACGTAAAGAACGTGAATTCAAACCGGTTAGAAACATACTTGGCAATCATTGAACAACAAACGCTTTTAACTTAAAGTGAAAGTTGCACCGTAAGCCGTGCCAACAACTGGCGGATATACAGTGGATGAACAGCAGCGTACGGAAACGTATTGGCAGACTTTGACGTCTTTATTTTGTGCTCTGTGTTACATTCTTGGAAATTTTATTTTATTATTGTGAATGTAGGGACTATGTGGATTACTTCATTTTCTTTAATTTTAACAATGTCTGGCAGTTTTGAGTTCTTTGTGCGGCTTACCCAAATAGCCTTTCTTTGGTATTGTTCGTCTAGTTGTTGAGCTCCTTTGTAGTTTTGAGTTTTGCGACACAAATACTGACCAATGCTTGCACTGACTGGACAGGTCCTACCAAATCTGTGTGGTTCTTTCCTCAAAAGGCCATCCCAAATTCCAACCTGCATGGTCCTCATATGATTTGACCATTACATGTTTACTGACTTTAAAAGAGACTTTGACCCCTCAGTTTGTTTCGGTGTTTCTTCTCAGGGTAGTCAGCTAGGAAACACCGGCCTCATCTAGTTTAAATTGAGCACAAAATTGAAATGTAAAAGGGTTTTTAGAAACCTGTTTGCAAAATAAATATCATTTATCATCTGTGGAGTAAACGGAGAAGAGCATACATCGAAGATTTGGAGCAATTTACCTGCAGCAGTCTTCTCATCAGATTATAAAGGTGTCTTCTAGCCTTGAAGACACCTTTATAATCTGAATAATAGGCTCTTAATAAACTAGTGTTTAACTATTCACCATCAACGATTGCATCACTGCTTACTATCAGGTGGGATCGCGGTTTTACGTTATTAAAAAAAAGTGCAGAATTGGGGTTTTTGGCGGGATTTATAGAGTAAGTTCAGTGGCTGTTTTAATGACTCTCAAATTTATTCCTAGTGGTTATTTTGATGTAAAATTGTTTTAGTTTTATTAGTTTCTCAAGCGTCTAAACAACTGGACGATATGTAGAAACATTGAAACAGGCGCGATTTTAATAAAAATGGAGCTGAAAGTTTTATTTTGGTATTGATTGAACACCCAAGTTTTTTTTTTCGGTGGCAGAATTATCTTATGACATCCCCCGCTCTTGGGCGGGGCGGGAGATACTGTCAGACTTTTACTGACTAAAAACCCACTCCTGTTCCTTTGTTGCCTTTCGTACCAGGGCCGAGTCTTCCTTTCAGAATCAGACCCTTGGCCCCAGTAGGCTTCGACCCTGCTGTTGTACAGTTGCTGACATCTCCTTGAGGCGCGCGTGGAACAGCACACGCCGTCGACGACTTAGGCTCGGTCCGGATAGTAACCAGACGGTCGAATGGCGAGCCACCCATTGCTCGCCGTCCGCAAATCGCGTCTACGGTGGCCGGGAATCAGGATCGGAATCCCGGCGGCGGTTGGGGCGTAAGTACCGTTGCCTCAAGCGATAAAGCGGCCGCCTCCTTTGTTAGCATTACTGTTTCGCAGAAGGAGGCGACCGCCTGCCACTTCTCCTCGCTCCGGACCATGGCCTGTACCAAGGCCCAGCGCGAGAGATCGCCGCCGCCGATCGCCCCCACGAGGACACTGCGTTTCTCTGCCCAAGCGGGGCATTGAATACCCAAGCTAAGTTTACTAAGAAAGTTGATGTATTTGCGGCCAAATACTTCAAAAATATTAAAATGTGTTACATCCGCATTCTTATGGAAAACGAAGTGATTGCTCCATACGGAAACATGGCTTAAAGCTCTTAGTATCCAAGCTAAAACCTATGAATTTATACATAGGAAAAGTGCAGAATAGTGATGATGTTATGTGTAACATCATCACTATTCTGCAGTCAGGCGTATTTTTCGCTAATAATGGAAAAACTAATTTAACCTGTGGTTATAACGCTGAATTGTCATTCAAATTAATTTTCATTATAACTATGTGGTTTTCTGTTTTTGGCAGCTATTAAGGCCTGTCAACAGAAACTTCAAACCGCTTTATATAATGGATTTTAGGTAAATGGAGTCTACTTTTTCCTGCTACGGTCGTTTTTAAAACGGTTGTTTTTTTAGGGTTTTGTACCCAAAAGGTAACACGGGACCCTATTACTAAGACTTCGCTGTCTGTCCGTCTGTTACCAAGCTGTTACTCATGAACCGTGATACTTCTGTTGCCGCTATAACAACAAATATTAAAAAAAAAAACAGAATAAAATAAATATTTAAGCAAGTTCCCACACAACAAAAGTGTTCTTTTTTTTTTGCCGTTTTTTAGATAATGGTACGGAACCTCTCGCATGCGAATCCGACTCGCACTTGGCCGGTTTTTATTTAACTAACTTACTTTGTCCCACTGCTGAACATAGGCCTCCCCCATGTCCTTTCAGCTTTTTTTGTGTCTGGGCTTCTTCAGCAACTTTGAACGAGGCCAGATCGTACCGCCCGCGTTTTTACCTTCCAGAACAACTAGACGTTCTCTTTCGGACGAACGTCTTTCGACTGCCATAATCAGCCTTTTAATGTTTTCCTTCACCGTTTTGAGAGCAGTGGTGATGAAATAATTTACACGAAGTAATGCGCCTGGCTTGGTTTGAGCCCACGAACTACAATTCGAAAACCGGGTCGTTACCTCTCGGCCACCACTGCTCTGTGGCTAACTACTAGACGATGAGAAGAAGAACTTTATAAATCTCATAAGTGATGGAAGAGCTATCGAGTTGGAATATTTGGTCGTAAATATACGACCTGGCGATATGGATACGAAAATAGTTTCGATCGACGGAAGCGATTAATGGTAATTAATTAACTTCGATCAGCATACTATCAACTATTGTTTGAATTTGTTTTACCTAATTCATGTTACGCTCGAACTTTACCTCACTATTCACTGTTTGAGTGGCACTGTACATCTCGCAATAAGTGCTTTCTCATAATAAGTCTATTGTTTGTTGTTGAGGTAAACAAAATTACTTACAAACCAAGCATGGACCGCATGTTAATTATTGTTTTAAAACTCGATCGTTGTTTGTAGCCAAATATCAAGTAAGTTGTAACCGTTAATTATGAATAATTAATAAAGTAAGTAAACTACAAGCAGTGGTAGTACTACAGCAGTTGCCTCGGGCAAGTTTGTCGCCGCTAGCGTCGGCTGCTTTTATGCAACGATGCGTAAGCGTAGCGCATCTCTGGTGCGCAGGGTGTGCGGTAGCCCTAACAGTGTGCTGATGATAATAGCCGACAGGCTCGACTGTCCTTATATAAGGCGCTACAGTGACTTGCATGTTCCCTGCAGTCGTCGTTTACGATTGTAACTGTGTTTGTGAAATAATTAAATATTGTTTTGCTTGTGGGTGTTATTTTCTGTGTTATGTGTAATTATGAGTCTTAGTTACTTGAATAATTAAATGACATGGGTTATTATATCTAAAAACCCTGGGATCCTGGACCTTTGAAACGCGTACTAGGAGTCGAAACTCACTCGCAGAGGCCCCTTTGACGCTTGTAATGGAACGTGGTTATCGACCGGGGATTATCCCTGTGCGCGCTATTCTAGTGCATCTAAGGACAACCTCTGGCTGATGGCAAAAAAATTGCAACATATGGAAAAAAAAAACAATAGAGCTATGGTTTTAGGATTCTTAAATGGACTGGTTACCAGGAACTATATGCCCCTGCCTAAACAATGTTTTTAATTTCTATCGATAAAAAGGAAAGGGGTGACTTGCACACTTAACAAATGGGCCCCCACAAAGTTATTATTGATATTATTATAGTGATAACGGCCGTTGTAGGTTCAAACCGGATAAATAACGCTCTTAGCCTTACTTATTGTTATTTATTTCACCACCACTGATCTCAAAAAGGTGAAGGAAAGCCGTTTCCAGTCGGAGATTAGCCGGAACAAACAGACATACAAAAAATTGTTTTATAGTTTATTGTATCGAATATTATTTAGTAAATAAAAAAAATCATATTCATTTAATAAAAAAATGTTATTTCCATATTACAAATAGATACTTCAGTTATTTTTTTAATCTAATTTTATTTGCGAGGTTTTTTCTATACATAACAGACACTTCAGTTGCAGCATATAGAGTAGCATCTGCCAGCGGCTTCGGACGTGTAAACAAACTCATTTACACACACACAGTCACATTATGGTATGCAAATAAATGCAATGAAAAGTGAAGGTGAAAGTGAAAAGTAGGTTTTTTCATACAATCTTCGAACCCCTGTTTCATTCCTTTAGGAGGTGAATTTCGGAAAATTTTCACGTTCCTAGTCTTAATAGTTTCGGCTGTGCGTTGATATGTCAGGCAGTTAGTTTCTCCTTAGGTATTTAAATAAGATATATAAAGTACACCACATATCTACATATACGTCATATTTGTTGTAAGGTTTCCACTGGTTTCAACTATGTGCATAATGGCTTGAAAAGAAGGCTTGTAATATCCATGCTCTTAGGGATTATATTTCGATGAACTTTACAAAAGGAGTCTGTTAAACGATGCCTCTGTTCAATATCTAAGGCATAGAAGCATTGTTCAACCCATACGTTGGTACGAACAAAGGATATAGTCAAGAGCGTCCTTCTCGAGGTACATTTCACACAACCGCTCTTACGTAATTATGACGTTATGACACATCTTTTTCAAATTAAAAAAATAAATAAAGAAAATACAACTATAGAAAACTTGCATATTTAATAAAGATTCTGAATCATAATATTATTTTTTCAAAGACTTTTAAGTTTAAAAAAAAACACTATTGTTCCTGGAACCAGTTTTCTGAAATATTCGTGTAAATGGCGAAATTACCGAATGTCAACAGAGCTTTTAGGCGTTATTTTTCTTTTCACGCGTTGCCAATTCATCAAACATTGCGGTGGCTGGAACAAAAAGTTTTTAAATGATGCTCTCGTTGACTATGACGAGGGGGAAAGGGCACTCTTAAGTAGGATTATATATGTCATCTCTTTATGGAGATAGCATTATATAGCATAGATACAGTCTGCTGTACACTAACAATTGAGTATTCTATTACAGTGGCTTACGTGACCAACCACACGCGGGTGCGGTGCAACGATGAGCGAAGCGTAGCGGTCGTGATCACTTGGTTTGATATTTTCACGCGAACTCTTGCGGTGCGGTGACGTGTTCTATATTTTATCAGTCGTTAAGTGATATATGTAAATGGAGTACTTCGTAATATACGCCATATAGGAAAACAGTTAAACGATTTATTAGCAAGCTTGACTGTGCTGACATATCGTCGTATCCTACGAATAGGGGTGTAACTGCATAATAGCAACTTTTCAGGAGATCCTTTTTTGTGTTTAATTAAATTAAATATTATCAAATATGTATTAGTGATTTCATATAATGTGTATTGATATCTTAAGATTCAGCTAGGATTATTTTTAATAAATTATCTTTATATTTTAAACGCATTTTGTCCCTCAAATCCTTATTCTCTGTTGTGTTAATCAATTTTCAATATTGGGTAAAAAGAAAAAAACCATAATGGAGATTGTGGCCGTGTTCTATGGAATGGCTATATTGGTCTGTGTCTTTCTTCTATTTTTCAATTTGTTTTTGTCTTTTATTCTTCCGCAGATAAAAGGCATAATGTAACTTATTGCTCAATTCCAGCACTACTTCGCATTATGTAATTAGAATGACTTAATTAAGCACAAACTCGTTGCATAGTCGGCCTTTTAATGTTCCCACTGTTGGGACTCAGGCCTCCTCTCTAGGAGAGGGAGCAAACTCGTTGATGTTATGTTATTTGAACTTATTCAATACTACAATTTAATAAATAGCGTTCCGCCGAATAGTGGCCGAGCGGCGCTAGTACGCTCTCTCCGCGCCCGCGCACCCCCACTACTTGGGAACAAAGAGGGCGCGACGGCGATTGTAGCTTTTTTCTTCGATGAAAACTTAGCGCTTAAAATTGTGGCTTTTTAGAAAACCTAATTATTTAATAACCTGTACCATTTATAATTGTCTTGTTGAACTGCTTATATGTGGTATGATGAGCCGAATTGGATTATGCAATAAAAAAAGAATGCCCCTATGTTCGTTAGGGCACTATTCGTAGGATACGACGGTATTTGACGAGACGGACATGTGGGCGCGATTGCTTTTTATTCAAGTAATAGTGGTGAATGAATAGCTCCATCATGTAGCCACGCGGCGTCATTCCTATGTCCACAAGTACAGCGTGTAGCGTATGGATATTGATGCCGTATAATCGCGATGTCGAAAATATATAATTTATAATACAATCCACCTTTTTATTTGAAGTCCCATAAAGGCCTATTTAGATGTATTTTTTTTTTCGTTTTAATTATTCATACTAAAAATCATAAATATTGATAATGTATATAATATAAATATATATATAAAAAATATATATTTATTTTAGATATTTCTCTAAAATATTTTTTTTCAAATCTAATAACTCAGCCGTTACCGAAGAGTAGGCTTCAGAAAGTCACTGTTTCGTGGCACTAAACGTAGGTGTGCTACACGCCGTAGTATTTTCGTAGCAGTCTCGTAGCAGTCTCGTAGCGACCTTGTAGCAACATCGTAGCACTTGTTCATGTCTTAGTAAGTGCTTTCGACAAATTCAAATAGAACAGCTGAAAACTGCTTAAGCTAGAGTCTACGTTTTGATAATGAGGTTATAATGCACATTACCACTAAAATGAAGTACTAACTGATTTTTTTAAATTTATTTATGTACACTTAGAAATCAAAAGAACAAATACAGATAGAAGAGTACAAAGATGCTGCATATTTCAAATGAAATTTCTTCCAGTCGACCTGCAACAGGAGAGTTGGATGAGAGAGTTGGTTGTCTACATAGACACAGTGTATATAAATAAGTTAGAAAAGTTTAAATATGTAAATTCAATCATATGATACAAACATAATCTATCAATAACAGTTTTTATTATAATATATTAATAAATTATTATAAAAATACATATCTGTAATATATAACTTTACGAGATAGTAGAGAAGTAGTGACTAGCTTTTTAAAGACAGATATATTTTTAGCGTCACGGATCTTAGCTGGAACTTACTTCCAGCTTCTACAGTCATACAGCATGAAAGAGAATTATTTGGAATAAAAATGTATACCTTAATTAATAAAAAGCAAAATTTTTTTAGATACCTATGTTCCTTATAGAATTAGAAATCATCCAATTGAAGAAGCTGTTTTTATTGGCAACAATAGGATGATGGTTTTAGACAATCAAAAAACCGGACAAGTGTAATCTCGGACTCGCGCACCGATAGTTCGAAAATATTTCCGAATCCCAAAAAAAAATGTGGTCCCCAAACTAGGCAGCGCCTGTATCTTGGCGACCGAAGATGCGTCAACTTATATTTTATACAAGCCAAGATATGTTAACTTTAATGCTTATTACAAGATATTTGTAAACAATAATAGTCATAATATTAAAACAAAGACCGGTACTCTGTCTACTGAGATAAACGTAAAAATCTATTCATTAAAAAATCTAAATAATGTGTCATTTTAAATTGTGGTAAGTTAAGGTGTGAATAGTTATGATATTGCAAATACAATTAAATTATTTTTTTATGAGTGACTATTTAAACAGTTAGTCTTTGAATAATGTCACTGTATTTTGTACTAACCATAATTGATTACAACACATTAAGTTATCATGGCGAAATGAACATTCGCAGTTCCCAACGTCAGACTTATTGATCCATACTTAAGAATAGGTCGACCTATGAAATTGCCGTCCTGCCGAACTGGCTATTTCAAATCCATTTTTTTCTATTTTCGCTAAGAATTCTAAATTCAAATTATGTTTTTGTCTCCCCATCTCGGAAAGAGTAATTTTGCTTTTCGATATAAATAGGATAAAGTAGATAGAATTTAGAACATCGTGTGCACTAAGTTCGCGTAAAAATTGAGACTCGAAACCTCCTTGGTGTACTTTTCTTTTTTAATTTCCTTTGCGCGCTCCATTTTCTTTTCACGTCATATTGTTAAAAGCTTAGGTTGAAAACAAGACACTTGTAAACAAGTGAAAAACCATTCTACCGACAAAGAAGTTTACTTGCCGCCAACAGAATTGACTGAAACTGTTAATAATGCACAAATGAGCTTTCTCCCTCAACACTCACGCGGGACGTATTTGAAACTGTACGATACGTTTAACACGTGACGACTAGCTTAAGGAACCAAAACTTTTTCAGAAAACGTTTTCTGGCATATTTTACTGAATTTTGAAATTATCCGAGGCCAAGGCCACGTATTCAATGCTAAAAGCAAAATAAAGATGATAAAGACATACATACCGACACTTTTTTTTTTTTTTTTTTTTTTTTACCGACACTTGTCTTAGATTAGTGGAATTAAAAAAAAGAGCCTCTTCTCACCAAAAAAATCGAAGGTTTCACAGCATCTGAAATTGAAAAGTTTCTTAACTAAGCAACAACTGATTCCGTATATTTGATGGCAAAAGAATTCAGTATCTACCATTAAGTATATTAATCAACTACTTAACATAATCTAATATTTTTAGCATGCGAGCCCAAGTCGTCCACGGCGCGGCCTCAAGGATATGTCAGCAAACCGTAGGGGCCCAGCAGGGTCGAAGCCTACTGGGGCTAAGGGTTTGTTTCTGAAAGGAAAACTCGGCCCTGGGCCGAAGGCAAAGAAGGAACCGGAGCGGGTTTTTAGTCAGTAAAAGTCTGACACTATCTCCCGATCCGCCCAAGAGCAGGGGATGTCATTGGATGATTTTCCCACCTACAAAAAAAAATATCGAGCCTGTCCGAATTTACTTTGGTATTTTTTTTTTAACTTTACCCTACACTTGGAATTATCCCTGTATTGTGAGTGCGGTTACATACATTTAAACTAATGTACAAAAACACCCAGAATCGGAAAAACTTCTGTAGGCCATACAAATATCTGTTCCATGCGGGAATCAAACCTGCGACACGCAGCCCAGCAGCAGAACGCTCGACCAACTCGCCAACTTTTACTACTAACATGCGTTTCAGCCCACTTCCTTTACCAAGACTCCACTTCATACTAAGAACACCCTTTAAATTTTTCCATGACAATGCTCTTTCAATTTTTCAATCACTGCCACCACTTTAAAACTTTCTCTATTAAACTGATAGCTCAGTTTATTTATTCTTGTTTTATTCATAATTCCTAAAGTTGTACATGTATGTGTATCTTGTTGAAAACTGAAAATATAATTATTATAACTTAATAGTACGACAAAGACTTATTCGATTCGTTCCCTGTACACATCAATAACAATTTATCATACTCATAGAGGCATTACATAAATGCAAACCGCAAATTTATTGAAAAGGAATAAATTGCAAATCGAAAAATAAATCCAAATGGGAAATGAAACACATTAATTTATTCACTGCAATTTTTGCAGACAGACCAATACTTGTTTACTAGCATTCAAAATGTTTGGATTTTCAACCAATATCACATTTGTTAATTAAACTTAATTGAAATACTATACAAATACCCTTTGAATGCATCTACCACACACAGGAAATGAATGAGCACCAAACACGGTAGGAATTTATTTATTCAAACAAATGGAAATTTCTGATTGAACTGAATATGCTTTTGAATTCACGGGCTGATTTAAACGAGAAGAGGTTTTCGAACATTAAGAGACAACTAGATATATTTTTTGTTTGCTTGGAGACGTTCCTTTCAACGACGAGTTTAAGGGCGCTTTCAATTTATAATGCGTTTTTTGTCGGCCTGTTACAGTGCCGATGCGGTGCGTTAGTCGTACTGCGTACGGACGATCGTATTTTTCATACAACCGTGCGGTGTACCACGAACGGTCGACAACTGAACGGAAAAGTTACAAGAACCACGTGTTCAATTCGATGTTAAATAGCGCATCTCTAGAAAGAAAGAAAGAAAGAAAAGAAAGAAAAAACGTTTATTCGTCCCTCACACATATAGTAAAATTAAAAAACAGTAAAATACATTGGGATTAAAATAGAGTAAAATTGAGTACTTATACAAAATAAAAATAAATCTCTGGCATACAAACGCACGGCAGTTAGACCCGTTTTCAATTTAGGCGCTTGTTGTCGGACTGCTAACGTACTGCAACCGGCCGGCTGCGGGACGGTAAAAGGGTGGCAGCGATCCGACACGAAACGTCTACATTGAAAGCGCCTAAAGGTATGTTTTAATAAAACCGAGTCGACAGCGTTATGTTCCACAGCGCCTTATAGAGATGACAGCTAAATGGACGGGGCCCACTAAGGCCGATTCCTGCCATGGTTGCGGGAGTGAAATTTAAATATGTAAATTCAATCATATGATACAAACATAATCTATCAATAACAGTTTTTATTATAATATATTAATAAATTATTATAAAAATACATATCTGTAATATATAACTTTACGAGATAGTAGAGAAGTAGTGACTAGCTTTTTAAAGACAGATATATTTTTAGCGTCACGGATCTTAGCTGGAACTTACTTCCAGCTTCTACAGTCATACAGCATGAAAGAGAATTATTTGGAATAAAAATGTATACCTTAATTAATAAAAAGCAAAATTTTTTTAGATACCTATGTCCCTTATAGAATTAGAAATCATCCAATTGAAGAAGCTGTTTGCATTGGCAACAATACGATGATGGTTTTAGACAATTAAAAAACCGGACAAGTGTAATTCGGACTCGCGCACTGATAGTTCGAAAATATTTCCGAATCTCAAAAAAAAATGTGGTCCCCAAACTACGCAGCGCCTGTATCTTGGCGACCGGAGATGCGTCAACTTATATTTTATACAAGCCAATTTATGTTAACTTTAATGCTTATTACAAGATATTTGTAAATAATAATAGTCATAATATTAAAACAAAGACCGGTACTCTGTCTACTGAGATAAACGTAAAAATCTATTCATTAATAAATCTAAATAATGTTTCATTTTAAATTGTGGTAAGTTAAGGTGTGAATAGTTATGATATTGCAAATACAATTAAATATGTTTTTATGAGTGACTATTTAAACAGTTAGTCTTTGAATAATGTCACTGTATTTTGTACTAACCATAATTGATTACAACACATTAAGTTATCATGGCGAAATGAACATTCGCAGTTCCCAACGTCAGACTTATTGATCCATACTTAAGAATAGGTCGACCTATGAAATTGCCTTTCTGCCGAACTAACTATTTCAAATCCTTTTTTTTTCTATTTTCGCTAAGAATTCTAAATTCAAATTATGTTTTTGTCTCCCCGTCTCGGAAAGAGTAGTTTTGCTTTTCGATTTATAGGATAAAGTAGATTGAATTTAGAACATCGTGTGCACTAAGTTCGTGAACTCAAAACATCATTAAACCTATTTATTTTTACCTCCATGGTGCCAAATTTATCATACAACTTTTTGAATTTGTTAAAAACTGAGACTCGAAACCTCCTTGGTGTACTTTTCTTTTTTAATTTCCTTTGCGCGCTCCATTTTCTTTTCACGTCATATTGTTAAAAGCTTAGGTTGAAAACAAGACACTTGTAAACAAGTGAAAAACCATTCTACCGACAAAGAAGTTTACTTGCCGCCAACAAAATTGACTGAAACTGTTAATAATGCACAAATGAGCTTTCTCCCTCAACACTCACGCGGGACGTATTTGAAACTGTACGATACGTTTAACACGTGACGACTAGCTTAAGGAACCAAAACTTTTTCAGAAAACGTTTTCTGGCATATTTTACTGAATTATCCGAGGCCAAGAAATCAAGCACTCTATGGAGTACGTTTTTAATGCTAAAAGCAAAATAAAGATGATAAAGACATACATACCGACACTTGTCTTAGATTAGTGGAATTTAAAAAAAGAGCCTCTTCTCACCAAAAAAATCGAAGGTTTCACAGCATCTGAAATTGAAAAGTTTCTTAACTAAGCAACAACTGATTCCGTATATTTGATGGCAAAAGAATTCAGTATCTACCATTAAGTATATTAATCAACTACTTAACATAATCTAATATTTTTAGCATGCGAGCCCAAGTCGTCCACGGCGCGGCCTCAAGGATATGTCAGCAAACCGTAGGGGCCCAGCAGGGTCGAAGCCTACTGGGGCTAAGGGTTTGTTTCTGAAAGGAAAACTCGGCCCTGGGCCGAAGGCAAAGAAGGAACCGGAGCGGGTTTTTAGTCAGTAAAAGTCTGACACTATCTCCCGATCCGCCCAAGAGCGGGGGATGTCATTGGATGATTTTCCCAACTACAAAAAAAAAATATCGAGCCTGTCCGAAGTTACTTTTCTATTTTTTTTTTTAAACTTTACCCTACACTTGGAATTATTCCTGTATTGTGAGTGCGGTTAAATACATTTAAACTAATGTACAAAAACACCCAGAACCGGGAAAACATCTGTAGGCCATACAAATATCTGTTCCATGCGGGAATAGAACCTGCGACACGCAGCGCAGCAGCAGAACGCTCGACCACTACACCAACTTTTACTACTAACATGCGTTTCATCCCACTTCCTTTACCAAGACTCCACTTCATACTAAGAACACCATTTAAATTTTTCCATGACAATGCTCTTTCAATTTTTCAACCACTGCCACCACTTTAAAACTTTTTATATTAAACTGATAGCTCAGTTTATTTATTCTTGTTTTATTCATAATTCCTAAAGTTGTAAATGTATGTGTATCTTGTTGAAAACTGAAAATATAATTTTTATAATTTAATAGTACGACAAAGACTTATTTGATTCGTTCCCTGTACCCACATCAATAACAATTTATCATACTCATAGAGGCATTACATAAATGCAAACCGCAAATTTATTGAAAAGGAATAAATTGCAAATCGAAAAATAAATCCAAATGGGAAATGAAACACATTAATTTATTCACTGCAATTTTTGCAGACAGACCAATACTTGTTTACTAGCATTCAAAATGTTTGGATTTTCAACCAATATCACATTTGTTAATTAAACTTAATTGAAATACTATACAAATACCCTTTGAATGCATCTACCACACACAGGAAATGAATGAGCACCAAACACGGTAGGAATTTATTTATTCAAACAAATGGAAATTTCTGATTGAAATGAATATGCTTTTGAATTCACGGGCTGATTTAAACGAGAAGAGGTTTTCGAACATTAAGAGACAACTAGATATATTTTTTGTTTGCTTGGAGACGTTCCTTTCAACGACGAGTTTAAGGGCGCTTTCAATTTATAATGCGTTTTTTGTCGGCCTGCTGCAGTGCCGATGCGGTGCGTTAGTCGTACTGCGTACGGACGATCGTATTTTTCATACAACCATGCGGTGTACCACGAACGGTCGACAACTGAACGGAAAAGTTACAAGAACCACGTGTTCAATTCGATGTTGAATAGCGCATCTCTAGAAAGAAAAAAAAAGAAAGAAAGAAAAAACGTTTATTCGTACCTCACACATATAGTAAAATTAAAAAAAAACAGTAGAATACATTGGGATTAAAATAGAGTAAAATTAAGTACTTATAAAAAATAAAAATAAATCTCTGGCATACAAACGCACGGCAGTTAGACCCGTTTTCAATTTAGGCTCTTGTTCTCGGACTGCTAACGTACTGCAACCGGCCGGCTGCGGGACGGTAAAAGTGTGGCAGCGATCCGACACGAAACGTCTACATTGAAAGCGCCTAAAGGTATGTTTTAATAAAACCGAGTCGACAGCGTTATGTTCCACAGCGCCTTATAGAGATGACAGCTAAATGGACGGGGCCCACTAAGGCCGATTCCTGCCATGGTAGCGGGAGTGAAATAGTTACCGTGGCCCTGGAACACAAAGAGCAAATGCAGAGCACAGGTTGGTTGTAGGTAATCAGCAGAAGTCTTTTCCTCTCGCTTGAACTCAGAGTGGGATAAGTTACTTATTTGATTATTTCAAATAGTTTGTACTTTCTGCATTTTTATCTCCACCTAAAAATTAATTATTTCAAACGATAAACTGTTTCCGTGTAAATGAGCCAAAAAAAAATGTTAGTGTATTTTCAATTCGAACCAATTTGTTGTTGAAAATGGAAAATTCCAATAATATGGTTTCCCATTCCTCCGGCATATTGTATCTGTTTGAATGTGGTAACATCAGGATTTATGTTGAATTTCACTCAAAATTCTGATGTATATTTTTAGTATAATTTTATTACAAGACTAGCTTTTGCTCTCGACTTTGTCTGCTAGTACGTTGGTTATTGCAGGACATGAAGTCGAAGCCTTGAAGCTTGCCATTAGGTGGGATCGCAGTCAAGTACATATTACTTAAAAAAAGCCAAATAGTAAGTAGACTATGTCCTTTCTAATACGGAATATATAGACTGCAACAGTCGGGATCCTTATGAGATGGAATGATTGTAGTCTATACTCTATTCGCGACAGCATTAGACACAAGTTGAAAAAGGTGATTTTAGGGTAGACTTTGTAATAAAAGAACAATATACGTATATTTCGATTTATTACAATTAAGATTAATGCTGAATTTATTATAATCAACTTATATACCAACTATTAAAATTTATTCATTTGAACTATCTATCTTCTGAATTTATGAGGCTCTCAGCCATGCTCATGCAATTCCCGAGCATACTCTCCAAAATGCATCCTGTAAAATAGCGAAAGGCTGGCTAGTCCTAAGCGCTCACGCTCCGCAGGAGCAGTAGATGTTCAATCGGGTTTTTCTGAAATATTATACTTTGCTGAGCACCATCATCCCACCGTTTGTGGGATGATAGGTTTCAGGCGGATTAGAATTGGGGCAAGCGAGTCTCTCTCTAGGCATCTATAGCCTTGATGAAGTATGGCACATTGAAATCAATCAGTGTGGGAGATAGCATATTCCTGATTAATTTCTCAGTGCCGTGAACCGAGGATATAGAAGCTGGTATACTGATACTAATAATATTTCGGACACTGAGGCCTCCTATACGGATGGGAAGGGAAGCTTGAGCCCAAGCTCGGTCTTTCATGGCCACGTTTAAAATTGAAGTAAAAGTATGCTGGATAATTTAATAATTAGTTTTTTTTTTAAATGGTGGTTTTTCAATAAATGGGAAGCGCGAAGGAAATATGTCAATTTAGGGTCAAAACAGCAGAAACGAATTAAGGTGCTGGCCGAATGCATGTTAATTTGGAGCAATATTTCCGAAATATCATTAAAATTTTGAATTCGTAACTCAACGAAATTGGGAAAGGAATCCTCGAAAATAGGAGACCCAAGGAGACGAAGAGAAACTTTTTTCAATAATTTTGATTTCTGTGTTAAATTTGGATAGAGTCATTTGTCTGTCAGTACTGTTAGATAAGAATAATAATAAACACTTGATATACATTATTTTGTAATACGAAGTCAGCTTAAATATATTCCTAAGGTAAATCGACAAAGTCCCGAAGATTGCGCAGAAGAAATTTGTTGATATTACACAAAAAAAGTTTCCATTAGTTTTACCAGTATAGTTATAATATAAACTACTTGGATAAACTATTTAAATGAACTATAAAATGTCTTAAATATATATAAAAAAATATTTTCCCGGATATATAGTTAGATTTTATTTGAAAGGGCATTCCTTATACATCAATTGTGTAAACTATAAAATAGCTAATAGAATAGCCTAATTATGCTTAAAAAAATACTGTCCCGGATCTATAGACATTTTAGTTAAAAGTTTATATTTCTTAACGATTCCCAAGAATTAGTAATAGAATGGAAACGTTACATCTTTATTAACAATTTATGAAACCGAATAGGAAAACTACTTTAAACACGCTACCAAGCATTTTAAACGAACTTCTAATCTTAGGCACTGTTTTAATTATTCATCGCTTAAATGGAACGAGTCCGTCCTTGCCGTCTTGGTAATTGGCTTACAAATGAATGTACACTGGGCCACAAAAACTTCAAGTTGCTAATAAAAAAAATAAAAAAAAATATTTCATTCTTTCTTCATTTATTTAAAGACAGTCAACAAAGTATAAAAAGAAAAGCATTCATGGTAAATATTCAGTATTCTTACTTTTTATAGTGTAGTCTTAATTAAATGCTGCCACGGTATGCATTAAACATATGAACTAACGTATCTATTAATATTTTGTAGGACGCTAAGCCAACTAATACAAAATGTTTAAACAACAACTGTTTATTTATGAGTTTTTTTTCCTTTTCACTAACATAAAGTAAGTAAAAAGGACAAAACTTTATTTTCACTCTTGTGATAATGCCATAAGCAAGAGAGACTTAAATTTAAGCAAAGAATACATATCAATATTTATCCCGGGTGAGCTTTAACAATTTTGTGTTTATTGCAGAAAGGGATTTTTCTTTTCCTCATCAAAAAGTATGAAAATATGTTAAGGAGATGCAACTCGACATACATTTTCTTTCATACAACCGCTCTTACGCGTTTATGACGTTATTACACATTTTTCATTAGATATGGAAACACAGTATCTTGTGGATATTATCTAGGCTCCTATTAAAATCAATTTATAAATTTGTGTAAATCCATCTATATATCTATCTAAATACTTCTGAAAATCTGCTATTTTGCATGAACTTTGACACTTCATATAAAAAAGGCAAAAAAAGTATAACAATAGAAGCTTTACAAATTTTATCAAGATTATGAATAAAAAATTCTTTTTTTAACTTTTAAGGGTTTAAAAAAAAATACACGTATTAATTTACACGTAGTAATTACCGAATGCTAAAAGAGTTTTCAGGCGTTATCTCCCTTTTTTCGCGTTGCCTTTTCGTCAAACATCGCGTTTGATTGTCTTATATGAAGTAACAAACTTTTAAATCATGCTCGATGATCATCATCATCATTTCAGCCTAAAGACGTCCACTGTTGGTCATAAACCATGTTCCCTCAAGTGTCACCACAATGAAGGATCTCGCATCCATCGAATTCCGGCAACACTTACCAGATCATCGGTCTTCCCCAGCGGCCATCTGTTCTGTAAGTAATGATGAAAAAGTAAATGGTAATGAAAGATAAATAAAGGGAGAAACTGATCGACTGACATATCAGCACACCGCCAAGTCTCAGTTACGAAGCTTGTCATCAAGTACCTACCTACTGTGAAACGTACTTAGACCAGCGGTCTTGATGCATTTTGTGTCCTTGATCCACACCACTACTGTAAATAGATCAGAGATACACAGATTATTGAGACTATGGGCCACTTGGGCAAATGATGAACCAATGGCGGGCCACCAGAGAAAATTAAAAAATTGAAAATAGTCAAACATTTAATTAAAAATAAATAATACAAGTATATTAATACGAAGCGTGGCACTGAATTGTGCTCACAATCTTTTTTATATTTGGCTTAAAACACGTAAAATTGTTTCCAAACTTTTATTTGAGGCGATTTTGATTTATTGTTTTTTTTTTTTTATTCAACACCGAAAAAGTTTGTTCACATAATTATATATGTAGAACTAAATAAGCTGGTGCATTTCAGCGAATTTGTGCGCAATTCTTTGTACATAGTTTTATCAATGCAGCGGTAAAAGTTCAGCGAGTTCCGAACATTACCGAGTACGCATTATGGACCGCACAGCGAACGCACTTAGTAACGCGCGCGATACAAAATATTATTTGTAAACCTCAGCAATATTAAATGTACGAGGGAATAGTTTTGCTGGCGGGTCACCGGCATATTTCCGGGGGATCGCATGCGGCCTGCAGGTCGCGGCCTGTGCATCTCTGAATGTAATAGATAGTATAACATATTGTTAAGATCATTATGAACCCTGTTGGGCACAGCGAAACTAGGAGAGAGGAAGAGGGCTAAATAGAAATTTACGGAATTTAATATTATTGTAGATCTAACAGATGTGTTTAATTTGGTGTAAAATTGCGTACGTATTATATAAGTATAGGTCAATTATGTCAGATGTTATTATTATTTTTGTCATCATTATTATTAAAATAACTTTTGTCCGCAGCCTCGCCTGCGAAAATATAGCCTATGTCACAGGAATAAAGCAAATATCAGAAAAAAAAAATTAGCAATTGGACCAGTATTTTCAGAGATCCTAAAAACAAAAAAATAAAAAATCTTTACCTCCTTATAATATTAATGTAGATTTTTTATATATTTCTGTAAATTAAATTGTGTATGCATAACATAGACATAAGTCTTTATATAAGTAAACTAGCTGACCCGGCAAACGTTGTTTTGCCATATAAATAATTTGCTTGTCTAAAAAATTAAAAAAAATTTAGGGGTGGACTACCCCTAACATTTAGGGGGATGAAAAATAGATGTTGGCCGATTCTCATAGATACCGGATAAGCACAAAAAATTTCATCAAAATCGGTCAAGCCGTTTCGGAGGAGTATGGCAACGAAAACTGTGACACGAGAATTTTATATATTAGATTATGTCAGGTATTTTTATTTATTTTTATCGAACTTTTTTATTAACCCGTGACCTCGTGACCTTCCACCGCGCCGCTCCTTTGATGACTACCATTCCAGTGCGCTCACGATGTTGGAAAGAAGTAGATTTTGGACTAATTGTGCTCCATTGGTGTAATTGCTGCAAGGCGTTCCGATGTGAGGATAAAAATAAATAAATAACTAATAATAAACAAATGTTTGGAAGCATTATTACCGATCGTATTGCTATTCATGCACAAACATTTTGGAATGCTTCCTCGAATTGGTACTACTAGTTTAGAGCGAGGGGCTCACCCTGTTTTCTCTCTTTGTCAATTACGATTGTGTTCAACAGAAACTGGCTTCACGGTACCTTTGGCGTTAAATTTTTAATTGTTAAAGTACTTAAGAAAAAAATTTAAATTAAGACACACTAACATACAGATAGTTATAGAAGTACTAACACCTAGTTTAAGATTTATTATTTTAAGTTAATTTAGTTTGCAAGTAATATAAGGCTTTTTATTTAATTTTTTATTATATGTATCTATGTTTATAGTTACAAGATAAAGAACTACAATGCTCACACGTGTGCCGCACACGCTGATCTGGACGTGTTGGTCTCCATACATTTTATATTGACACTAGACTTGTTTAGCTACACTTGATTCACGCCACGCGACGTCGTTCTACGTTCAAATTAGTGATGCAACGGAGGTGACATAACGGAAGCGGCAACGGAAACAGATGTCAATAGTAAATCTTTGCGGAAGTGGAAGCGGAAACGCAAGTAGAAGCGGTAGTGTTAAAAACACAACTTTATTTTTTAAAAACAACAATACGTTTATGTCGTAATCACATCTCGAGGCGCGGTGATGCGCAGAATGAACCAAGAAAATATTATAATAAAGAAACTCGTTGCGAAACGTTTGTGTACCACTCCTGCGCCTCTTCCGATGTGTCCAGTCGTCCACGCGCCCCCCTCCCCCGCGTTCCTCGCTGTACTCTTCCGTTTAGAGTTCTGTTATAAATTTTACGGAAACAGAAGAGAAAACGGAAGTGAAAAAGCTTGCGTAACTTCTGCAGAAGCTGAAGCGAAAGCAGAGTTCTGTTGCAACACTAGTACAAATCAGGCGTGTTACACGTATGCGTCGGTCTAATATAGTTCTAGCTTTATTCACATCCACACACATTGGCACAGGCATACATTACAGTCTTATAACTGAGCCAAGATATATCCAAATCCATTTAAGTGGAGTGTAAAACCCAATTTTCACTGATTATCATCATCATCATTTCAGCTGAAAGACATCGACTGTTGGACATAGGCCTCCCCCAAATGTCGCCATAATAACCGGTCCTGTGTATTTTCATTAATAGACTTTCTAAATAATAAAATTAGGATAGTAGGATAACAATTGCGAATACAAGTTTACTGGTTTAAATATTAAAAATATGAAACGTTAATTTAATATAATCTATAAGACATTACTTCGACGGGTAATATTTCACAAAGGAGCTAATAGCATTAACTGTAGTTGCCACTTTGGTTGTCCATAATATTCGTTTGGCCATCGATCAGAACCGTTAGTAGAACAATACTTGCTTATTAGTGCATTAAAACTGCATGAACTTTGAAGCCATTTTGCGGACTTAATTGTTGGGAAGAAACTTGTTCCATTATATATTTCCTTACCTGCGTCATATGAGAAAAGAGAATTTTTAAATAATATGACTTATTTACAAATTGTTCTGTAATAGTTTTATGCAAAAACTAAATTGGTCGGTTAGGTATACGATGAAAAGAGCGATTCTGTGTGATTTTTAGGGTTCCCTACCTAAAGGATAAAAACGGGTCCCTAATACTGAGACTCCACTGTCTGTCTGTCACTGTCACCAGGCTGTATCTCATGAACTGTGACACCTAGATAGTTGAAATTTTCACAAATGATGTATATCTGTTGCCACTATAATAACAACTAAAAACAGAATACAATAAATATTTATGTGGGGCTTCCATAGAACAAACGTGTTTATTTTCGAGGACAAACCCTTTAAGGGAGGCGCCGCTTATGCGCGCACTTCACACGCTCAACCTGATAGCTAATGAGACGGACTTATTTTGTTGTACTTTGGGTGAATTAACAAGGAATGCATTGTTTATAATTAGTTATAGGTGCTAGTAGTAATAAGTTAGGATAAGCGCATTTATCGCATTGGGGAAAAAAAAACCTGTAAAGATAGATGTAAGACGAAGTAAATAAATAAATAAAAAAAATTCTAGCCATTTTTTGGTAAAGACGTCACGGGGTCCCGTGACGTCCGTTTCATGCCCGAGTTCAGACAATGGAACAGAATCCTTTGTGCGCGAGTCCGACTCGTATTTGGCCGGTTTTGTTTTAGAATGAAATCATAAAATAATTATAGTCACTCCGGGTGGGCAAGAGGGACACTCACTGACTAAATAGACACAGTAGGATTTATTATTATTAAAATCCACCTGTATTTCTTTATTTATCTTATACCATTTCAGGATTGCGGTAGCTCTTTTGACCATACCTGCAGCCCTGGTAGGCACCGGCCTTCCAGACAGATAAGGGTACAATTTCACGGTTTTCCTGTGCCAAAAATTAATGTGGAGGCTATGAGTTCAGTACGTCTAGTTGAAATATCAACCAAGTGCGTATGGTACTTGGTACAATGTATAGTAGACCAGTAGTGAAAGGGAGATAGTGAGTTCAGAAGCTTTATCGTCGTTTATCCTCAATGCTGAGGGTCGTGACCTCGACGAATAACCTTCTTGTGGACTATATTTTGCCATGTTGTCCTATCTTCGGCGATGTGAATGGCGTCGCAGACTGTAGTCTCCACTGTAGCACGGATTTGGTCAGACCAACGTATTGGACATCTGCCCCTGGGTCTTTTCCCATCTATTTTTCCTGTCAGCAAATTTTCCAGGTTATCACATCTCTTTCTGGCAATGTGGCCAAAGAAATCAAAGATTCTTATTTGGCATATGGTGGTGAGTCTCATAGGTGGCTTGAGTTCGGCAATTATGGACTCGTAGGTCCAATGCATTCCTAGCATTTTCCTCCAACACCACATCTAAAAAGCGTCAATCCGGCAACGGTAAGCTTTTTAAGGGTTCAGATTTCTGTACCATACAGGAACATGGAGGATATGAGGGTTTATCAAGAGGCTTTATCAGGACGTGTTAAAATATCAGGCGCGCGAGAGAGAAAGAAGAATGGAGCTGTATACCCTATACAGCTTAGCACAGGATTGCGTTAAGAGCTCATGGTAGGGCCTCAGGGGGTTAGAGAAATTACTTTTCTTTTAACATTTCCACTTAACGTTATGTACAAAATGTATGGCAATGACATAATATGTCATGCCATTTGTAACATGACTTCTTTGCAGGTTATATCTTTCATCATCTTCCTGCCCTTGCCCCGTGTTATTTGGGGTCGGCGCATCACGTTTTTTTCTTCTATTCTGCCCTGTCACTCGTCATGCTATCACTAACTTCCTTTTCTTTCATATCAGTCTTCACACAATCCATCCATCTTTTCTTTGGTCTCCCTCTCTCTCGATCCATCCACATGTATGTTCATAACTCTTTTAGTAACATGTGTTCTATCCCTCCTCTTTACATGACCATACAAAGACAAACGATTCCCCTTCAACTTTTTAGTCGCTGGCACCACTTTCAAACTTCCTCTAATATACTCATTTCTCACTTTATCTATTCTCGTCACACCACACATCCATTTCAACATTCTCATCTCCGCTACATGCAATCTTTTTTCATTAGTCTTTTTTACAGCCCAACATTCTGATCCATACAGTATGACAGGTCTTATCACGGATTTGTAGATTTTACCCTTCAACTTGAGGGGCATCCTTGGGTCACAAGTTGTTGGTAATGTCATTGTCATGGATTTTGTACTTAGCTGACAGAGAATCCATTTATCTAAGTTTGTTTATCGTGTAGTTCCTGCGCATTTTCTCCTGTAATCTGTAGGAAGTACATATTAGGGGTCTGTCAATATACTAAGCTGTGTGTTTGAAGCAATAGTTTACCGTGCATATTCATCGTCATCATTTCAGCCGAAAGACGTCCATTGTTGGACATAGGCCTACCCCAAGTGTTGCCACAACGCCCGGTCCTGGGCGCCTCGCTTCCATCAGATTCCCGTGACCCTCTCTAGGTCATCGGTCCACCTTGTGGGAGGCCTTCCAATGCTGTATCTACACGGTTGACATTTACGGTCCATACACACTGTAGCTACCCCTTAATCTTTAAATATATAATTCTTCTCTACAATTGTTTGTCACCTAACTCCTTATCAATCAATCTTAAACTTGACCGATTTCGATGTAATTTTGTGTATATATTTGTGTGGGTCTCTAGATGGTTTGAAAATACAATTAGACTCGGGAGGTTCTTAATCTGGCGAAATGCCAGCTTTTGAGCAAGACAACGACTGCCCAAAAAAAAAAAAAAAATTCAAAAGTTTTAATTTCATATAGGCCTACATGGGCACTTATAAAACGTCAGAAGATAGTGCACGGTTCCAAATTGGTCGTTTCCTATGGAGAAGAACCGGTAAGAAACTCCATGGATACTCTTTGATGGGGTATGGGGTAATCATACGAACTAATTAACAAAAAACATTTTTAATAATTAGACAACAACCATATTATATGTTACCGGAGCGACATGACATAATCGAACCACAGACTAAAAATACATTCATAAAGATGACACTGCTCACGCAGTTCGTAATACCATAAAACTCTTTAAAAAAAATATTGTTACAATATTTCCTTATTACAGTAATAGTAGATATTATGAAAGGATAGTGTTGACCAGTTAATATTGTACCCAAAAGTACAATAAAAATAATCCTAATAAAAAGTAATCTAAGAATTCGCGGAGTCTACAGTGTACTCAAATTCACATTATAAAAACGAGGTTATATAAAAAAAAAGCAAGATATATAAATAATTACAACTATCAATAAATGAGATGTTAACAAAATAAATTACTGACAAATTTATAGTAGTTAGGGTCAAATAATATAAAAAAAATTACAAAAGCAATAAAGCTTTAGAAAAAAAAAGTATATATTACAACAAATGAAAGGAATGTCATTAATATAAACCAGAAAAAGGAAAATACCAAGAATTGAACCCTGAGGCACGCCCATCTTTACTAAAGACCCCATGTCGTCGCCCCATTAATAGTTACTTTAAGATAAATAGGAAAAAACAAGATCAGCAGCTCGTCCACAAATTCCGTAATGATGTAATTTACAGATTAGAGTTTTAGAGTCAACGCAGTCAAATGCTTTTGAGAGGTCACAGAATATGCCGATAGCATCCTGGTTTCAATTACTCTCTGCACTAATAGTTTAAACCAACATCTACAAAGGAGTATTTGTATTTGTGTGTGCTCGCAGTCACGTTCGCCCAACTCAAATTAGTCTAAAAGCGTCTCCAATATTCAGATAGCCTGAGCTTTGACTGACGTACCTTGAACGTAGGATGGATGCTGAACATCCATCCTTTCTATTGCTTTACTACCAGAAATATATACACGTAGGCATGCCGTAGGTTAGAAATTAATAACTTAATAAACTTTTTTATTGAAGTTTTGCCAACCAATAGAGTAAATCAGGCGTACGCGCCCAACAAATAAATCACATTAGATATCCTAGGTTATAATGAGGATCAATCACATAACAGCAAATCCGATTTTTACTAAGTACACCTTATGTGTAATAATTTACAGAGCATTTAATTTTTTAAATTATTAAAATTCGTCGAGAAATGATGGATTTATTAAAGTTTTTTTTTCTGAACGGCTACTTGGAAACGCGCGCTCTGGCTGGACTGTTTACGATGACGTCATCTGTTATGATCCGTGCGACGAACACTCGGCGACGACGTCACAGCGAATCGCTTCATTCGCAGGCGTGTTTCTGGAACTAATACACTAAAAATGCTGTATCTTCATCGTTTTTGGTCCGATTTAAATAATTTCTTCTTGTGTCATCAAAACTGGCGAGGCCTGCTGGGACTGATTTTCGCCAGCATTGTCATATTGTTCGAAAGAATTACCGCGGCCCCAGAACGCTAAAGGCAACTGAGCGAACAGAAGCGCGTTTTGGTCTATAAAATTCTGACAATACCTCTCGCTCCACCCAGGGCGGTAGGAGACATAAAGAAAGAAAAGAAAGAAAATATTTTATTTGGTACACGTACACAGATACACACAATGTAGAAACAGCATGTAAAAACTTAAGATAAAAAAGTAATCATAATATTATTGTGTCTCGCGCCTGCACCATATAGGAAAACATGATTACCGCCGAAAAAAGTACTTATACTATAGTCATTGCAGAAAATATAGTTTTAAGTTCAATCCTAATACTCATAGAATATTTAGTTTGCATCATTATCATCATCAATTCAGCTGAAAGACATCCATTGTTGGACACAGGCCTCCCCCAAGTGTCACTACAATGAACGGCCCTATGCGTCTCGTATCCAACAGATTCCCGCAACCCTCACCAGGTCATTGGTCCACCATGCGTGAGGTCTTCCAAAATTGCGTTTTCCATTACGGCGTGGTTGCCACTCCAGGATCTTTCGGCATCAACGAGTTGATCTGATTTGCGAGCAATATGCGCCCTGACCACTATTATTTTTTTCAGATTGGAAATCATCCAATGACACCCTCTCGCTCCGCGCAAGAGAGGGGTCTCTTGCGCGGAGCGAGAGGGTGTTTCAGACTTTTACTGACTAAAACCCACTCCTGTGTTCCTTTTTTTTGCCACAGTTCCAGGGCTTCAGAGTTCTCTTTCGCACAACCCTGGGCCTAGTGGTCTTCGACCCTGCTGGGCCCCTACAGTTTTGCTAACATCTCCTTGAGGGAACGCATACGCGCATACGCGTCGATAATTCGAGCTTGGTCCAGCCACTTACCGGACGGCCGGACGGCGAGTTACCTATTGCTCGCCGTGCGCAAGCCCATGCCTTCGGTGGCTGGACATCGGCGTCAAAATCTCAGAGGCTGCGTCTGCCATTCCTCCTCACTTCAGAGCATGGTTTATACCAGGGCCCGGCGTGTGAGGTTGTTGCCGCCGATCGCCCCCGCGAGAACATGGCGGTGCTCCACACTAGCTGGGCATACCTCCACCGTATGCTTCACCGTGACTTCCGGGTGGTTCACACAGTGGTGATACCCGGGCGTTTCTTCCGCACGAATAAAGTGCACGAAACTCTTAAACTTATCCTCACCGGACATGAGGAGGAGAACCCCTTCCGCATGACACAGGTCACGGTGTTTTTCCAGCCACTACTCAATATTATTGCGGTAAGTCGGAGGCGACTTACCGCCATAATTATGGCGTGCCCAGTACCCTGCCCACTGCTATTTGAGTTTGGCGATTCTTCGGTCTATGTTGGTAACCTTGGTTCTCCTGTTGATATCTTTATTCGCATTAGAAATAAAGATATCCACAGGAGAACCAAGGCACACAAAAAACTATACTGTTTTAATTTTAATACTGTTACTAAGAGAATAATTAGCTTTTGTTGTACGTTTTCGTCTACACCTGGTAGTAGCGTCACCTTCAAAATCAATATATACTGAGTAAATGGTAGTTCTGATTAGCCCTTTGTATTCGAGCTGTCTGCGATAAGCGTTACATGGTACCGGGCGATGTTCTTGGTCCAGCTTTCAGACGTAACAGAATATTGACTAAATGACATCTACAAGCTCATGTACAAGAATAAACGGGTTCCATAATGACTGTCAGTAGATGTCAAACATTTCGAAGACCTTATTTTCTTTTTTTAAATTAGAGTTTTGAAAAATACCATCTTTAAATATAAAACTTACAAAACTAACTATTTAATCTAAATTTATTCTGATCATACAGCCAAATATAAGACATTTAAGGCTTTTGTTTTTATAATAATATATATTCTGCGATTTTGAACATTAATAAATATATTTAAAAAAACACAGCTCTGATTAAATCATTTACAAAAAGTTTTTCTCTTTTCCAAATTAAATTCTCGACTTCAAAAATGCTTCGATGTGTACAGTTCTTCTTGCTCTATCTTTCTGTCTGATCATATTCTTAAACTAACAAGATCTTTCCTGATTGAAAAAAAATCCCTTATATTTTAACTTCTTCTTTTATTTTGAACATACGATTAAAATTACATAATACGAGTATATACACAATAACTCCTATCTAAAATATGGCGTCAAAAAATTCCTCCGCATCGCTGTCGACTAGAAGTGTACCCAAAAGATTGGCGGCATTGCCACGTTGTATGGCAATACTTAATCTCTGACCGATGTAAAAGCCAGCCCTTTGGTCACGTGAAGTGCCAACTAGCCGTTTGGATAATTCTTTAAAAAAGGCATGAGCGCTCGGACCCCACGGCCCAAGAGTCTCAACCCCAAACAGCTCAAAAATATAACTATCGACGAGGTAAGAAAATCATATAACATATTGTACCCCTCAAGCATCTCCTGTACCATAATAGCAATTTTAATATGTCTCGAAAGAGCACTATAATATCATAATGTTAAGTCAAGTAGATTATTTTCAACATCTGATAACCATTTACAATGTTCTCAAGCAAAATGTTATTACTTTTTAAAATGAAAGGAAAATCATAAAATATGTGTAGGTTATATTTATGCAACGCTCCATAAGAGATAATTTCATTTCTGGGAGCTAGGAATAATATATAAATTAAATCTGACTTTGTGGTAAACTTCTATCTAGAAATGGAGATTTAGTTTATAAGATATTAAAAAAAAAGAAACATTTAAACCCTTTTACAGTATCACTGAAATACGCACACGAACCTTAGGATCCCCGAACTCCCTTATTGATGTCCTAAAAAACCTAAGAGGCCTAATCTGTTTTTGAAGAGAGGTAGGCTGGTTGGAATGAGCCCACCTAAGGTTATGGCCGCCATGGCCCACGTACACTGGACGACATAGGACTAAGTGCGGAAACCATACCCTAAATAGATAGATATGTAGACCCTTTTACAGGCAGCCAACATATTTGTCACAATGTTTTACAGATCATTTAAAAACTCATACTCTGTAGATATTCTATGGTAAAACGACCGTAGCCTTTTGAAGTCATAATTATAATCTCCCTTTAAAGAGCTACATAAAAAAACATATTTTTTTTAGTAACTAAAGTAAATCTCCAAACAATCTTCCCTACAAAAGTTTTAGGAGCATATTTTTTTCGATTGCTAAGTTTTTCTGCTTACCAAAGAGTTAAGGTTTTATCAAGCCTAAATTAACTTCGATTGCGTATACCGTACAGCCGGCAGCAACACGGAGAGGCCGCGAGACGGCCGCGGTCGGCCGCTGGCAGCCGCGCACGCCCGTCTACTCAGGCTCGCGTCGCCGTGGGTGGCTGCTGCGTATTTTTTGTTGATGTCATACTGGTCTTTTAAGGACAAAGACAACAGAAATTCACTTTTAAAGTGCGCACCACTACCGGTCGCTGTCATTTTGGTGTTAATCGAACCTTAAACTAGTTTCTATGTTTCCATTAAAAAGTCGTCTCAGTTGCTTAAAACCACATGTTGAAATTTTGAAAAATCGTTCCAAAATATGATCATGTAAAAAAAGGTTGAACATCTCTGTTGTGTAGATATAAATAGGCAAAGCTTTTTGTTTCATTTTGGGGACATAGAATCAATCATTGAGCAATTAGCTATCATAAACTGATTTATTGAGTATAGTGGACACAGCTAGACTATAACAGTAAAGCTAGGCAATAATCCGAAAAGATTTCACTAGCATCATCGCGAGCACTCCTGGCGCTCCCAATCCCAAACCAGTGCCTGACAATGCAAAGAACAAGGTCAATAATAGTGATGGTTTCGTTATGGTGCAAAGGAGAAAGCGTTGAATGCAAATCAACAAGAATCGCTACGTATTTAGGTATCTATGGGCCAAGACGCCTGAAAATAAATGATTTATTATTATTTTTTATGCATTTATACATCTCAGGATCCTGAGGTCCTGGGCCTTTGGAAGGAGTACGAGGGGCCGAAGCCAACTCGCAGAGGCCCTTTAGATAATTTTAATGGAAAGTGATACCATACCATACCGGGTACGCGCTATGCTAGAGCACCCAATGACAACCCCCAGTTGGTGAAAAACTATTCCGACATAGGCAAACAAAGATAATAGGGCTATGGAATTTGGAGTCTTAAGTGGACTGGTAACCTAATTAATAACCTACTAAGTGTCAAGAGTAAAGTAAAAGTAAAGAAACAGGATGAAAATAAAATAAATTTGCCATATGCCAAAGAAAAATGGAACGAAGTATGTTGAGTATGTTGGGTATAAAAGTGTGATAAACTGGACAACAAAACTTTAAGAGACAAAACAAAATGAATAGACGTGATTAGAAGAATCAGGTTACTAAAATGGAACTGGGCTGGCCTTATCTGCAGATTGGAGAATGGTCGATGGACGAAACAAGTAACGGAGTAGATACCTAGAGAAGAAAGCAGAAGTAGGGATCGACCAAGAAAAAGGTGGGAAGACATTTTTCGGGAGAGAGTTGGACCAAGGTGGATGACTATCCGGGGATCATGGACGGCGTATCAGCTCCCACGATTCCCGGTCCAAGTGTGGGAAGGAACACCGAGGTGGTTTTTAGTCAGTAAGAGTCTGACTGACCCCTTCGCCTGCCCCAGGCGAAGGACATCCATGAGGATTTTCCACCCCGGCAAAAAACAAAAAGGGTTGATGACTATGGCAAGGAACAGGAACCTTTGGAAAGTAATGGGGGAGGCCTACGCCGAAGAGGCGACTACTACTTAGATGAATAATTTAAAAATATATAGCATAATATTATTATAAAATAGGTAACAAGTGTAAAGTGTAGAATTAAGTAACTCAATTAATGTCAGCAGTAGAATAAAGGCTTTTTTATTTATTTTATTTTATAAGTGTCGAGAGTCAGAGTAAGTACCAGTAATTTTTATTTTAACCTTTGAAAAGAATAAAATATCTATATAATTTTTGACCCTCCCTACTCTTAACTTTTTTTAGAACCTACCTATTTGAAGTTACCAAGAACACTGAGTATCTAAAGTTGTTAGTTTATCTGAAGCGAACCACACAAACAAAACAAAAAATACGAATAAATTTTTCAGAATTTCGGAGCCTTATTATGTCAGCGGAAAATGAATAAAAGTCAATCAACTGTTAAAGAATTAAAACAAACTTTTATGAACAAATATAACAGCATTGGCCAATGTAAGTCCAAAAAGCACAAACACTTCTTTTTTTCAAGATGGGAAATCATCGAATGACCGGGCGTGACAGACTTTTACTGACTATAACTACACATAAGTTCCTTCTTTGTCTTGCTTTCCAAGACCCCGGGTTTCTCTTTTGGAAATTGACCCATGGTCTCAGTTAGTAGACTTCAGCCCTCTCTACAGTTTTGATGAGAAGCAGAAACACTATGGTGCTATCTTATTTGGCTGAAGAGTTCCGGTGGCTCCATAGTATCTACCAAATTGTTATTTGTCATTATCACCAAAGTTATAAAAGAATCGTAACTAATTTATAATCTACGACAACACACACCATCAAAGCAAGTTAATAAAGCTTGAAAATTGGTAGTTTTTTTTTTCTTTTTACAATTATTATCGCTCCTAGAATATCACTTCAGTGACCATGACATACATGACACATTATCAACGAAACCAACTAAATCTTGATATTTGGTTGAAGTTCCGTATCATACGACGCCTTGTCATAATATATTATGTCGTATGTAAATAATAATATTTTGATAAATACAATAAATTTTATAAGTATTTTTGGTGAATGTTGGTGTGTCGGTTTATGATAACAATTTGTTCATAGCTTGAAAAATTATTAATGAGTTCTCAGTTTTTGGCAAGTTAGAACCCACGTGAGAATATAAGCTCGAAAAAGATGTTGTCCACACTTCAGCGCAATGAAACTCATATTTATTCCGATTTCATTTGTTTATTTATTAGGTAACCAAAAGCGATTCTGACTTAGCTGGGCTGCGGTCGGGGGAACTGTGCGGTATTTTCTCGTCGCTTCATGACGAAAGTCTATGACAAGTACGTGTTGCCAGTGATGACATGCGTAGGTTTGCCCATCGTAATCCACCACGTTTCAAAGCCTCTCAGAAGTCAGCCAAAGGGCGAACGAAAGGAGTTTCTTTGCGTGATTGCACAATGATTTCAGTTCTGTGTATCATCACTATGACGAGGTACGTGAAGTCGGCCAGCGACTGTGGTTACAGACGCGAATATTGACGCCGTATGCCGAACTTATTGATACTGAGAAAAAAATTACTTGCCAGCAAATCCGTTCTTTGTTACGCATTGGAATGAGCCAATCGCAGAACATTTTACATGTTCATCTGAAGATTTGGAAGCTTTGCTTTCGATGGATACTACATGACTGAATGGACGACCAGAAACGACTGCGTGTCCAGTAGTGCCGCAAAATGATAAAAAGTTTAATTGAGAACAGTTCTTGGCTGTCTGTAATATCGTGACAGGTGACAAAACCTGGGTGTAGTGCTTTGAATCTAAAGAAAAAGCCAGTCGGCAGAGTGGGTCTTTTCTTTTGAAAACTTGCCAAAAAAATTGTTGCTTCTTTTTTCGGCAAATCAGGGCATTATACTACAGTATCGCTTGCAGATTAGAGGACGTTCGCGAAAAGCGTCCTCAAAGCAATATACTCCTCCACCACGATAACGCATTCTCTCATACCACTAAGGTAACAGAAGTCTATTTGAAGGCT
Source organism: Mythimna pallens (assembly GCA_961205895.1). NCBI lineage: Eukaryota > Metazoa > Arthropoda > Insecta > Lepidoptera > Noctuidae > Mythimna > Mythimna pallens. The sequence goes on from OY540824.1 coordinate 9,725,059, forward strand.
TCAAATGCGGAACTGATGACGCATCCGTTTTACAGCACGGACCTCACATCCTGCGACTTCTTTTTGTTTCCAAAAATGAAAGACAAACTTAGAGGCACACGTTTTACGAGCCCTGAATGCGTTCCATAAGGCCATTGAAGAGGTCCATAAAGAAGATTGTTCCAACTGCTTTGCACAATGGTTACGGCAATGCAAAAATGCATTAATTGCGAGGGTGCTATACGTTTATTGTTTTGCAATATGCTTTGTAAAACAATAAATGTATCGTAGTCTTATTTATCAGAATCCAGATAATTTCCGTATACCCTAGGTAATAGGTTTCTCTTTCGAACTGGGCTAATTATATAATATGCGATGCGAACGGACGAATACGAAAAGTTTTAAATAAAAATAAAAAAATTCAAAATCGGTTCATAATTGACTGTGAAATCGGTGAACATACATAAAAAAATACATTCAGCCGAACAGAGAACCTCCTCCTTTTTGAAGTCGGTTAAAAAGTAGTTAATATTATGGAAGATTGATTGCAAGTAATTTGCTTCCGTCTATAATTTTAACAATTATTTGTTTGAAAGTAGGCTTATTGTGGTTGAATATATCTACTTGACAAAGGAGTGGTGGCCGAGTGGTAACGGACCCGACTTACGAGTTGCAGGTCGCGGGTTCAAACCCTGCGAGGCGCATTACTTTGTTTAATTTAGGTATATCTTCACCACTGCTCTCATAACGGTAAATAACATAAACGGTGAAGGAAAACATCGTCAGGAAATGTCCTAGAACCAAAAAAAAAATCGAAGACATGTCATTCACCAACCCTCTACTAGAGAGGAGGCCTAAGTCTCAGCAGTACTCTAGCACTTGAGAGAAATCTGTGTTATAAATTCGAGCATTGCGAGTCGTTAGACAATTTTTGGAAAAATTAGTGGGATTGTTAAAATTACCTTTGAAGAAATCTATAGGGAAACTTCTTTACAATGTATTGAAGGCCCTGCATTTATTATAAGTTTAGTTTATAATTTTTATAATAAATGCAGGACCTTCGGTTCACACGCACACACAGAGCTCTGTGTCATGACACTATAGGTGATAATTATTTCGATACTGCCTACTATGTAGCGTGTTACCACCCCACACAAAGTCACGCAACGAAATGTCATTGTGTATTAGGTGCATCGGATCATCCTTTAATAAATGTCAATTGTAATAAAATTATTGCAAATTATTGTTCTTTGTGAAATCTAATCAAATCAAAAAAGTTTATTTGTTAGAATATATATGTTACAATATAGGTTACAATATAGGTTCCAGCATATCCTGACATACTATGGCGTACAAATGTTTCTATAAAAATAAAGGTTTATATTATAAACCTATTAATTATGAATCAGTGAATGAAATATAATATTATTGTAATAAAGATTGTATTATGCTAATAATAAGTAATTAATATTTATTTATTGAATACTAGCTGGCCCGGCGAACTTCGTACCGCCTAACAGTCAAGGTGTGATATTTTACTTCGTGAACACTCATATATAGACTGGCCTGTTGGTCTAGTGGTTAGTGGCCCTGACTGCTATGCTGGAGGTCGTGGGTTCGATTCCCACCCAGGACAAATGTTTGTGTGATGAGCACGATCATTTTTTCTGTGTCTGGGTGTAATTTATCTATAATATGTATGTTATTAGAAATATATATGTATGTTTATCAGTTGTCTAGTACTCATAACACAAGCTCTGCTTAGCTTGAGACTAGACGGCGTTGTGTGATAGTTGTGGGATATTATATATTATATTATTAATATATATCTTTCTATGTAATCAACCGAATGCGATGAAACAAATCCTAAGGAATAGTTATATCAAGCTACACACAATTTTAATGTATAAAAGTTATCTACATCGATTTCGTACATTTTACGTGAAGCGCGCTCAACTAAAAATTTCTACAAATTTATTGTATACTTACATAGATGTCATAGTTGGATATGGTAGAATAAAGGCTAATTTTATATTATTGTCTTACTAACGACTTATAGCATAATCGGCCCTATAATGTTCCCACTGCCGGGACTCAGGCCTCCACTCTAGGAGAGGGAATGGGCCGTAATCCACCACGCAGACCCAATGCAGGTTGGTGGATGTCCATGTCTTCGAATTTTTGGTTCCAGGACATGCCGGTTTCCTCATGTTTTCCTTCACCGTTATGAGAGCAGTGGTGATGAAATAAATGTCCTGATGGCCTGTATACGGAATAGCAACAGCGGCAGCATTCTAAGCGCAATTGCTGTACGTTTTGACTGTCCCTTTCAAAATTAGTGGGTCAAGTCTTCTACAGATATGGCCAGTCATGGCTAATAAAATGTAATAAATAAAATTTGTATGGGGACGCTGCTCAAGACGAAAGTCTATGAGCAGTGCGTCTTGCCAGTTACATATGGCTGCAAAACGTGGTCGCTTACAATGGGCCTCATCAGAAGGCTTAAAGTCACTTAAAGGGTAATGTCGGAGTTTCTTTGCGTGATCACATCAGAAATAAAGATATCTGCAGCAGAACCAAGTTTACAGACATAGCCCAAAGAATTGCCAAACTTAAGTAGCAGTGGGCAGGGCACATCGCTCGCAGAACAGATGGTCGATGGAGGCGAAAGGTTCTGGAATAGCGACCACGTACTGGAAGACGCAGCGTTGGAAGGCCTCCCACAAGGTGGACCGATGACCTGATGAGGGTCGCGGGAATCGGAGGGATACGAGACGCACAGGACCGGCCGTTATGGTGACACTTGGGGTAGGTCTATGTCCAACAGTGGAAGTCTTTCGGCTGAAATGATAATGATGAATGTGCACGATAAATTATTGCTTCAAACACACCGCTTAGTATATTGGCAGAACCTTACCTGTGTGCTTGCTACAGATTACAGGAGAGAATGTGTAGGAGCTACCCGACGTGCAACTGGTCATTGTGGCGACACTTGGGAAGGACTATATCCAACAGTGGACGTCTTTCAGCTGAAATATTGATGATGATGAAAATTAGTTTGTACTAGGTTAAGATTTCTATGGGTCTATGTCACCCCAAATAAAGTTATTATTATTAGTAATGCGCCTGGTTGGGTTTACAACTCGTAAGTGACGGCAGTTACCACTAGGCTACCAATGCTTCTGTCCCGTTATACTTACTTTCTTCTGTTACGATTTGAAGAACAATATGCCTCCGTGATTCTTTTATGTTATGTATTGTTGAAAGTCCATGGGCAGCGTGAGGCCACCTACTTTGTTGAATTCTTGCTTGGTAGAAAATAAAAGACGAAGTTTATGTACAAATCTGAAGAAGTCTAATTTAAAAATTCAGAGAGTTCTATGTGCTATGAAAGTTGAAGAGATGAATGAGCATGTTTAGGATATTAATCAGCATAGTTCTGATCCTGTTTTTTATTTCTGGTGGGAAAATCATCTTATGACATCCCCCTCTCTTGGGTGGGGCGAAAGATAGTGTTAGACTTTTACTGACTAAAAACCTACTCCTGTTCCTTCTTTGCCATTTTTACAGGGCCCTGCAGATCTCTTCCGCATTACCCATGGCCCCAGTAGGCTTCGACCTTGCTGGACCCCTACGGTTGCTGACATCTCCTTGAGGCGCGCGTGGAACAGTACGCGCCGTCGACGACTTGGGCCTGGTCCGGAGGGTTACCAGATGATCGGACGGCGAGCCACCCATTGCTCGCCGTCTGCGTGCCAGTTCTGATCCTGTTGTAATATAAACCTACCATTGGAGACCACTGGGCAAACTGAGATAGTAAAATGTGTTCTTGTAACTCTTGCGCGCTGATTCGAGTAATATTACTAAGATTTCGTCGATGTTCTAGGTATATGCCTAGTGGCCACTTAATCTTTCTATCGGTAAGAAACCACTCTTGCCCAGCGAGAGATAGTGTCAGACTATTACTGACTAAAAACCCACTTCTGTTCCTTCGAGAGGTGAGAATTCATTTTTATTTTAGATTTATATGGAAATAATCTTTTATTGACGTCTCTCGCTCTAGAGCGGAGCGAGAGGGAGTGTCAGACTTTTAATGACTAAAACCCACATATGTTTCTTCAGTTGCCTTTTTCGTTCTAGGACCACGGGTTTCCTATTCAAGAATTTTCCATTGCCCTAGCGGATATCGGCCCTGCTGGGCTCCTGCGGTTATGCTGACATATCTTTGAGGCGCGTGTAAAACATTACGCGCCGTCGACGACTGGGCTGGGTCCATAACGAACAGCCGGGATGCTCAAGTTTTGTAAGTAAGGGGCATCTGGTCATTTATGTCAGTTAGCATAGTATTTCATATAAAACTTTTGCAGGCACTTTCAAATTGGCAGAAGTCAGTCAGTCAGAAAAATTTAGGTAATTTCACATTCCAAAGCTTAAACTTCCATGGAGAAGAATGTGTAAGAAACAGACCAGTAGGTATATGTGTTTGTGGAGGATTATCAGTTATAGGTGTGTATTGTAATTACATAATAAAAAGCATTTGTGGGCCCATTATAGGTATATTCAGTTGTCTTATTTAGCATCAAATATATTCATCTAAATATATGTAAAATAAAACTTATAGGATTTGTTTTTTTTCTTATTATCTATTTATAATATTACTTTAATACTTTTCTGTAAAAATACATGCTGTTTGAAACAGGTACAAATGACTTAAGGAATGTTTATTCTCGGAACATAATTTCGGAATTCGAAAGGTGTAGATGAGGGACCCTTCTTTGGGGTTAGAAATTATTAAGTAACTTCTCCCACTCTAAGATTTAATTTGAAATGAATTGTTCTCTTTCGAATTGTGTGTTCATTCATTGAGAACCAACTCCAGTCATTGTACACTGTCTTTCACTGCCACTACCTCTTAGATACGCACTGACTAATCCATTTTTAAGCACGGTTAATAACAATACAACTTTTAAAATGCACTAGCATTAACTTTAGCCATATTTAATAAACAATTCACACGTTGTGAATTGTTAATTGTTTTCATGACATAACGGGCTCGGAAATGTACACAAAAGACTATATCGCAATGAGTACCTTTGAACTTAAAGTTACTCATAGCGCGTAATGCAGTGCATTTTAAGCTGTATTGCTATTCGCTAAATAATATTAAGTTAATGATTTTTTGTTGTGCAGCATCCCTAATTCTATCGATACAAAAATACGCACATGTTACGATTTATCAACATGTAATGTGCTTAGTGGGCAATAACACTATTTTTTTTGTATGTTTTTATTCATTTTGTTGTGTTTCTGGTGCTCACTATTTTTACACATTAAAATGCTGTGTCTTCATTCGTAACATGTGTAAAATCAATTTTTCATTCCGCAAACATTTGTATAAAAATATGTATATTCATAACCGAAACATTATTTGAACTCGGAAATATTTATTTTTTTGCTGAGCGAACTGGACCAACAATATTGAATGGCTTTGTTTTTTTTTTTTTTTCTAAAGTGAATAAAGTTCAATCTTTATACTTAGTATGATGTTTTTGTTAAGATGATAATTACCATCTTATTTATTCGTATTTGTGTTTTGCATTTTCTGTAATATAAAAGAAATTTTTAGCGAATCCAAATGATCACACTTCAAAGGAACCGTTTTCTAAAACGGCAACTTGGTATGTAGAACCTAATACAATTCGCTCAGCAAAAATATAACATCAACAAATTATAACGTATGGAAATATTGATGGACAGTTTAAGCGTAGTGCGAGTTTCGTACCTTAACTGTTGCCGATTCATGCAAAATGACCCGATTGTATCGACTTGCTCTCACATGATGGCTAAAAATTGACAGCGGTGCAAAACTCGTACTAGGTACAATATTGTGTTACAAAAATAAATTCAAGGGAGAGACATATAAATTGCAACCAATCCGTTGTTCAAACTGAAATCATCCTCAATTTCGACCCTAATCGATAACGATTTGCCTTCATACCATATTTTTGTTTTGCATTTTGTTTTTTTTTTTGTATTTTTTTTTTTGTTTTTGGATTTTTAATTTTTTTTTTTAAATTTTTGGCTCATTTTTATCTATTTTTGTGTTTTATATATTTTCTTGTCCATCTTTCGCAGGTTGTTCAATTAATTGGTTGCCATAAATATTGTCTGTCCTCAATCTGCGTAAATCTTGTACTCACGTTTACCTCAGTTACCAACTTAGCACCCTTCAAATTCATGTATTCTCACTAGAAGTGCTTAACTACTGCTTACTGCTACGGTAGCTACGTCTAAAGATTTTAAAACTTATCCTAATCGTACATATTTTAAAATTGGAATATAATTCTAGAGCTTATATTTGTAACATGATTATTTTCTAAATGTACTAGATAATACATTAGTAAAATTGGCTACTGTTAATTGTCGTCTATTTCATTGATAATTTATTTTTATTTTGAGTTTATTTTATTTTATTGATTAAAGTTCACGCTTACGTGTTCTAACACTGTACCATTTTTTATAACCCAGTACAGTATATAACTATTGATGCACAGCCATATGATGAGAATCGGTTACCCGATTTAAACAATTTAAATTTAAATATAACTGTATAGAAATTTAGCATTCTATTATGTATCACTTTCTTAATAAATTAAAAACTGTACGGAATTAATATCGCAACAATATTCTTTCGCTGGAGCAATAATAAAGACAAGGTTAAGAGAGTCAGATAATGCTGGGCATAATTGTAAGTACACATTACGACATAAAAGGTATACATATCCAGTATAATCGTACTTTTCTCATCTCAGTTTATACTGATAATGTTTAGCTTCATATATCGTATCGCCTGCTTTTACGTCTCCATTAGACCTTAGCCTATATCATTGTTTATGAAAACAAAAAAAACGTGTCTATTAAAAAATCGCGGTTTGGCTGCATAAAATGAAATAAAAAACGCTGCGTTGGATTTTATGTGTAGTCTATTTGCAAGATTTATTTCGCCAGTAACTGTACTCATTTTTCTAGTTGCGGTCCGAGAACGCATGCTTTATCGATAAAGACTGAACATTTATAGAATTGCAATATAAGTAAGAAAATTATCTAATTAGATGTATGAGGAGACTTTAACCTTTTTACTATAATCTAATATTTTCTACATTCGCTACAGCATATATTATTTAAAAAAAAATCAAATCTTCCTATCTAGTCTAGTAGATTTAACTTTAATCATAATCATCTTATGTTTAATTATTTAACCGCATTTGTGCGATTAAATGCGATTAAATGTGATTAAATGCGATTAAATGCGATTAAATGCGATTAAATGCGATTAAATGCGATTAAATGCGATTAAATGCGGTTAAATGCGGCTAAATGCGGTTAAATGCGGTTAAATGCGATTAAATACGGGCCCGTGATTTTTTCAATTTTAGCTTATTGGCTATGGTGCCATTCTATTCTAGTGTTTTTTTTTTTTTTATCTAAGTAGACCTAAATAAATTGAATTAAATCTAAGTTACGTTAAAATGGATAATGGAATATAATATTATGAGGATAATTGTAATATCCCTTCCTCCTAGTTAAATTGGAATAAATACGATTACATATATGGTTATACAATTTTAAATCTTAATGTAAGGTTTTGTAACATAAATGCAGTTGCCATGGTTAACGGTTATATATTGTGGTTACATGTTATTATTATTATTGGAACCTTCTTTAGCCCGCATGAAGTATGTTATCATGTCTATGGGTAGAGGGAAAACGATTGTTGAATTCTTCTCTGCTGAAATGGTGTTCAGCGTCTGTAAAAATAGGTTAGTGTTAAGAAAGTTTAATGTGTTACTTGATACTTTTTGATTTTAAAATTTAGTTCAAACTTGCTTCTGCCAGCGCTCGTGACAGTATAAAATTGATCTAAGCATCCTATGTTCTATTCCAGAACGCAGTTTATTTGTGTGGCAAACTTGTTTACGGTATAATTAAAAAATTATAATAACGATTCAATTGACATAGTTTATGAATAAAATAGTGATGAAAAACACTAATAAAATTAATACATTTCGAATTTAATACCACAAGCAAATACACAATGAACAATTATGGCCTTACCACGAGCTCTTAACGCGACCCATTTGACGGCCAAAACTGAACTGTTAAAGGGATGGAGTTATAGAACGTATAGTGTTATTTTTATTTTAACACGTCATGGTAAGGCCCCAGTCCAATGTAAGTTTCCAGAAAAGAGCTTGAATCTAAAAAAATAATAATTCAGCCGCATGGGTCGGTTTGTGTATTTTCAAGTGATCATCTCAACATGTCGACATTCCTCCGGACCTTGGAAAGCATGTAAAGCCGTTGGTTCCGGCTGTAATAAGTAGATTTTTGACACACATGTTACTCAATCAATAGATTGTGGAGGTTAGATAGGCAGTCGCTCCATGTAAAATACTGGTATCCAGCTGTATCTGAATGGATTGGCATCCGAAATTGGTTAGACTGGCAGCCGAAACGTGGTTAGACTGGCAGCCGTAATTGGTTAGACTGGCAGCCGAAACGTGGTTAAACTGGCAGCCGAATTTGGTTAGACTGGCAGCCGAAATATGTTTAGACTGTCAGCCGAAATTGGTTAGAATGGCAGCCGAAATATGTTTAGACTGGCAGCCGAAATTGGTTAGGCTGGCAGCCGAAATATGTTTAGACTGGCAGCCGAAATTGGTTAGAATGGCAGCCGAAATATGTTTAGACTGGCAGCCGAAACGTGGTTAGACTGGCAGCCGAAATATGGTTAGGCTGGCAGCCGAAATATGGTTAGACTGGCAGCCGAAATTGGTTAGATTGGCAGCTGAAATATGTTTAGACTGGCAGCCGAAACGTGGTTAGACTGGCAGCCGAAATATGTTTAGACTGGCAGCCGAAATATGTTTAGACTGGCAGACGAAATATGTTTAGACTGGCAGCCGAAACGTGGTTAGACTGGCAGCCGAAATATGTTTAGACTGGCAGCCGAAACGTGGTTAGACTGGCAGCCAAAATATATTTAGACTGGCAGCCGAAATATGTTTAGACTGGCAGCCGAAATATATTTAGACTGGCAGCCGAAACGTGGTTAGACTGGCAGCCGAAATATGGTTGTTTTTTTTTTTTGTATGTGGATAGAGTTTGTCAAAAATCTCATAGGTTACTATGAGATTTTTGACTGAACCTGACTAGCAAAACCTTAATAAAAATTAAAGCCTTTAGACAGGGCTTGCTAAACTAAACTTAAAACTAAGCAACTACAGGCTTAGGTACCCCCTGTGGGGTACAGACCTCGCTTAGAGAGTCACTGAGGGCAGCAGGGGCGGGCTGAATCGAACAAGAAATTATTATTTTGGACTACATGCTCAGTAGTACGGGCTGGCTCGAGTAAAAGACAAAAGACGAGGTGGAGGTAGCCGAAATAAGCTAGGCAAATAGTATAAATACACAGCCAACTGGTGTCTAATGCTGGTTATCAACTAACCCAGAAGACTAGTCTAAGTACAGTAACGAAAAGAACAAAGATTTCCAAATTAATAAAAAAAAACGATCTCTCTCTTTCTTCTTTATGTAAAGCTCAAAGATTCAAAGATTCAAAGATTCAAAAGCATTTATTTCAAATAAACCATTTACAGGCACTTTTGAAATGTCAAGAAGTCAGTTAGTCAGAAAAAAAAAAATGATGCTAATTGCACATTCCAAAGCGTAGATCTCTATGGAGAAGAATGTGCAAGAAACTCCATGGACACTCTTTTCAATCATGTTTTGTAATTACAAATATTACTGTTACATGTTTCTTGTCGTTATCATGTGAGAACAATGTAAATACAGTAAAAATAAAAACTAAATATAGATATTAAAATAGCAACTGGCAGCTAAGAGATGACCAGTCTCAACTGACAGCGCCCGTTCACGGACATGACGCCAATATTAGCACCACTCAGCTCAACCATTTTGAAAGGAACCGAATGATCCAACACATGCGCCACCATCAGTGAGACATTTAAGTGAGCATGACAAACTCTCAACTGCCGTGCTCATTTATGTCAAACAAGTCCAATAGTAACATAAAAAACCATAAAATAGCTCCATGGTACTCACATTTACAAACTTTGAAAATAAATGCTTCTACATTATACAATACTTATAATATTTTACAATTCCCAAAAAAAAAAGCATTAAAAAATAATAATAATAATTTCCAAACTAATCAATTTGTATACCTCGGTGGTAGAAGAGCTGGACCAGCATTGAGCCAAGCATTTTTATCTTGAATATAATCCTCCAACTTATAATATGCTTGCCTGCATAGTGTGCGTTTAATACAAGATTTAAACTTCGTTTCATTGAGTTCTAATATTTGTGGAGGTATTTTATTATAACATTTCAAACAGTACCCCATGAAAGAAGAGGCCACTTTAGCCAGTCTAAAACCTGGTTGGACTAATTGGTCCCTATTTCTTGTAACATAATTATGTCTATCGCCTCTTTTGCTAAAAAGATGAAGATTTTTTCTAACGTACATGATGTTTTCATAAATATATTGACAAGGCACCGTCATGATGTTAATATCCTTAAACAGTTCCCTTAGAGAATCGCACCGGCGAAGATTGTAAATAGCTCTGATAGCTCTTTTCTGTAGTATAAAAATTGAGTCAATGTCTGCAGCCCGTCCCCATAGTAAGATACCGTATGACATGATGCTATGAAAATAACTAAAATAGACTAGTCTAGCGGTATCAACATCCGTAAATTGGCGGATTTTTATTTGAACTTGTTGCTGTCTGTCAATCAAATAAGATTTTAATAAGCTTAAAGCTGTTTTGCCTAGTCCGTAATGCTCAAGTTTCAAGAGTAATGTTTCATGAACCACGCAATCAAACGCCTTAGACAGGTCACAGAAGATGCCTATAGCATCCTGTGCCTCTTCCCACGCATTAAAAATGTGTTTTAGTAAGGAGACACCAGCGTCAGTTGTACAACGTCCTTTGGTGAAACCATACTGTTTATCGTGTAAGATGTTATTTGTGTTAAAATGATTAAGCATTTGATTTAACATCACCTTTTCAAATATCTTGCTAAAAACTGGCAACACGGACACCGGCCTATAATTATTAGTGTCTTTACTGTCCCCGGATTTAAAAAGTGGTATCACTTTACTATATTTCATTAGATCAGGAAAGACTCCTTGATCTATACACAAATTAAATATTAAGGCTAAGTACGGCGCTATAGTCTCAATAATTGAGGTACAAACTTTGATAGACATACCCCACAAATCTTCTGTCAATTTAACTTTGATTTGTTTAAACGCTTTTATTACTGTAAAGGGGTTTATATGCTTAAAGTTAAATTCAGTCGAACAGGCTGCAACGTTTGCCTGTAATAAACCAAAAGCATGCGATGGCGACGAATTTAGGGCTTCAGTGGTTTTAGTTGGTATACTAGCAAAGAAATTTACAAATTCTTCTGCAACTAGTTTGTTATCGCTAATAAGACCATGATGTGTCTCCAAAGTGTAATCATTATTATGTATTTTGTTCCTGTTGGTTTCATTATTTATAATTTTCCAAACCGTTTTTATTTTATTATCTGCTGATTTAACTTTATTGCTAATGTACAAGGCCTTAGCTGCCTTACAAGTGTTTTTAAACATTTTTGAATATGTAGCAACATACTTATTAAAAGTTTCAGTGTTAATAATAGGCTTAAGGCCATACAGCTCAAAAAGTCTTTCCCTACTTATTCTGATTCCTTTAGTTGCCCAGTCACTAAATCTAAACTTAGGGCAGATACTTTTAGTTTTCTTCTCAAAAGTCTTCTTGAACTCAGTTTGAACTATTGAAAAAAAATCGTTATACAAAAAATTACCATTGTTCACTTCAAGATTCCAATCACCTAACTTACTAATTAAAGTGCTGTTAAATTTATTTAGTTTACCAGATGTTATTGGTCTGGACTGAATCTGTACTTGTTGTATCGGTAAGTTGGATTCAAAAGTTACCAATAGGCCGCTATGATCAGAAGGCAGATAATTTTCAATGGCCTTTTCTAAATAGTTGCAGCAACAAAAAACATTATCGATACATTATCGAGCTGTCAATAAGGGAGACGTACCTGAAGGTAGCGTAATTGTAATGCTGCTGGGCTGTCACCGATGACTTCAGATGCCTCTCGAAGTGCACGGGAAGCCTTCTGCTCCCCTTCGGCTGCGATCACTTTGGCACGGGCCTCTCTGGCAGCCTCAGCTTCTGCTGCCATTGCTCTTTGAAGCTGGACCGGCAGACGCACGTCTTTTCTGTTAGGAAATATAAGTTATAGTTTGCCCACGACAGTTAACTTTCTAGAATAATTTGTTCAAATTTTAAAATTCAGTACTATTTTGATTAACGTTGATTCAAATATTAATGTCGGCTTCATTGTAATGTAAATGCGATTTTTCAACTGCCGACGCCACGTCTGTCTGTGGCACCGTAGCTCTTAAAATAGTTAACCGATTTGGATGCGGTTTCATTTGAAAGCAGGTGTTCTACCGATGGTTTTTGGATAAGATTGATTTAAATCAGTTCAGATATTTAAAAAATATGGGGGCGGTGAAAGTGAGAATAAAAATTCGAATGTTTTCAAATATGGCCGAGTCGGGTATCAAATAAAAAGGTATATGATGTACATTACAAAACTTTAGCCCGGGGGATTTTATAATTTTTAATTTAAGTTTAATGCTACTACACGTGTGTTTTGAAATCTAATGTAAACTGAAAACGAAAAGCTATTATCGAAATAAAATTGAATTTCAGAATATTTCCATGAATATTTTTGATAAGAAGCCAAAAGAAATAATATTCAACGGATTATTTTGTAAATCCACTTTTGATTGTTAAGTACGAAACAATAGAAAAATAGAAAATATTAATATGAAGTAAAGAATAAAACAACATCTTAAGAGCTCATTCCCAATTGTCGAGCACCGGGCCCGACAAAGAGTCAGGTAAATAGCAGAATATAGAGAATAGAGCAATAAATATCTTTAACTAGAAAGTCTAAACTCACATCTCAACGCGTTCCACCTTGATTCCCCAAGCTTCGGTGGCTTCATCAAGTGTCAGCTGCATGGTGCCAGAGATGGTATCACGTTCGCTCAAAATCTCATGCAAAGGTCGGGTTCCCATGGTATTACGAAGCGTAGTCTGAGCAAGTAATCTCGTAGAATGGTGAGCGTTTTCAACGTTGGCAATTGAGATGGTTGCGTTGTGGACACGATAGTAAACCACTGCGTCCACTGATACGGTTACGGAATCTTTTGTTAAAACCTGCAAATATTTCTAGGGTAGTGATGTGGGGTTGAATGAGTAAGGACTACTGTACACGGACGCATAGCTTCATAGACGCGTATTCGTCATTATACGCTTAGCGTGAAGGTTACATACAAAACTATGAAACTCTGTCGAAGAAGTGGCAACAGCACTACGGCGATGGTACGACGCTGCCACTGTATGCGTCTATGAAGCTACTCGTCCGTGGATAGTAGGCATAAGTTTTGTTTTGGTTCATCATCATCATCATCATCATCATTTCAACCAAAAGACGGCCACCCCCCCCAAAGCGTCTCCACAACGACCGATCCTGTGCATCTCGTATCCACCGCATTCCCGCGACTCTCACCAGGTCGTCGGTCCGCCTTGTGGGAGGCCTTCCAACGCTGAGTTTTCCGGTGCACTGTCAGCACTCTAGAAACTTTCGGCCCGATCGACCATCCGTTCTCCGAGCAATGTGCCCTGCACACTGCCACTTTAGTTTGTCGATTCTTCGGGCTATGTCGGTGACCTTGGTTCTCCTGCGGTTATCTTCATTCCTTATGTGATCACGCAAGGAAACTCCGAGCACAGCCCTATCCTTTGCCCTTTGGGTGATTGTAAGGCGTTTTGTTTGGAATTAAGAAAAAAAGATGGTCGATAGGGTTCTGGATTGGCGACCACGTACCGGAAGACGCAGCGTTGGAAGGCCTCCCACAAGGTAGACAGGTGATTTGGTGACGGTTGCGGGAATCCCATGGATGCGAGACACAGAATTGATCGTTATGGCGACACTTGGGAGAGGCCTATGTTCAACGATGGACGTGTTTCGGCTGAAATGATGATGATGAAGAAAAATAGACAAAAATATTTTGTAATTTTAATGAAAAACAAATAATTAAAAAAGCAAAAACAAATTATTTATATATAAGTGGAAACTTGTAATTGGCCTTCTTCTGCATATAATGTTTTTGTTTACTGTGTTATATTAAAATTAATAAAGTTAGTTTTCTTAAAATTAAAAAAATAACTAAATAAAAAACTAATGCCAAGTTAGGTTTAAACTGTACCTCTTGCGGTGGGATGTCATATGTACGGGTTCGCAAGTCAACGCGCGCATAGGTGTCAATACATGGCAAAATGAAGAAAATTCCTAAAACAATACAAAAATAGTCACATTTCTGAACTATAGAAGAACGAATTTAATTTTTGAAAGAAGGAAAAATTTGCCTTTGTGAACCTATTTCAGAAGAAGTTCCAAATTCAAAACATTTTTTTAATACATTTACTCGATTACCTGCTCTTTTCCTACCGATTTTAGACACGCAATATATTGTATTCCGCACTAGTGCGGAAAAGTGCGTGAGCTAACACCTGCCACAATTTATTATATTTATCATATCAGTCTGGGCGCTAAGCGACGGTCAACCCCCGTTAATAGATTTCTTCGTAAGTAGGTATATTGAAAAACGTCGTTTGATACAAGTGGTTTGTCACTGCAGCGGCTTTATAACATCTTCACCTTCGTCTCAGGCCAATTTCGCCTCGGTCGCAAAAACAAACTTACTTCACTTTTCTATCAATATTTACTATTTTTCTTCGTTATTCTAATATTAGTAAGTACTTACCCGGTCCCTTGGCACCTCCAGATAACAGCCGGCCCAAACGAAAAATTACAGCCCTTTCATATTCTTGCACTACCTTCAAATAAAAGAAAACAAACCTTTAAACACACTACTAGATAAAATCGTGCTTAATATAAGCAATCGATAATAGTTATTTGTTATACAAGAGTGCAAAGTTGCTTTTTAACCGCGTGCTCAATTTTGATGCCCGAGCCCGAAAGATTCAAAAATTTTTTGTACTCAAAAATCGAAGAGAAAAAATACTCTTTCCGAGATATGATATATATGATGATAATACATTTATAATTTACGCCATACATCTTTTTACGCCAGCTAAGGCCTACTGTTCACGGACGCGTCGCTTCAAAGACGCGTATTCGTTATTCGCTTAGTGTATGCCTGCTCACATCTTACATACAAAAGTATGAAATTCTGTCGACATAGGGGCAAGGACACGATGGCACAACGTTGCCTCTATAATGACGAATACGCGTCTAAAAAGCTATGCGTCCGTGGTCAGTAAGCCTAAAAATGTATAACGTTTGCCGAATTTTAATAGTACTTAAATTAGTCACCAATTCGCTCTACAGCCAATATCTCAACTTGTCAACTTATGTCGATGCCTCGCACAGTCGTATACCACATAATACTTTATAATCCGCTTTTCATTTTCAGCATTAACATTAATCCGTAGGTCTGCAAATTTTCAGCTTTCGTGACATATGAATGACAATAAATTATAATTGAATAAATCCATTATACACATAAGCATAATGAGCTTTTCAATATTCCCACTGCTGGGACTCAGGCTCTCTCTAGGAGAGAGAATAGGCCGTAATTCACCAAGCCGGCCCAGTGCGGGGTTGTGAATTTCGCATGGAACTAAAAGGGTAACTGAGAGAACACAGGCGGTTTTTTAGTCATCTCGCCATCCGACCGTTTGGACCAAGTCGTCGACGGTTCGTAGTGTTCCACGCGCGCCTCAATGAGAGGTCAGCAAAACCGTAGGGGCCCAGTAGAGTCGAAGCCTACTGGAGCCATGGGTTTGCTTTTGGAATGCAAGGCAACGAAGTAACATAGGAATGGGTTTTAGTCAGTAAAAGTCTGATATGCTCTCTCGCTCCACCCAAAGGCGAGAGGTGACACTGAATGATTTCCCACCTAAAAAAAGGTGGGTTTAGTCAATAAAAATATGGCACTCCCTCTCTCTTCTGAAATTCGTATTAAAAGCTGTAAGTGAAATACATATAGTTCGAAGGTTCGAGAGATAAACATTTCAAAAGCAACAAATAACATTTTCTATATCCACAAGAAACTAGAATAGCAAATTTAGTTTCAATTTTGAATAGATTATATATTTCATTTCATTTACTTTGAAAGGAAAATCTGATCTACCTAGTTTGAAAGTCGGTGAATTGGTTTGTTTGATCTGTCTTAGATATTAATAGCGACGATATAATTTCTAAATCGAGAATATCTTAAAAAGTACTCGTATATTGTAAGTATATTTTAATGATTTATGGATTTAGTTCGAAACGAAGAAAAATGAAACATTGAGTTAATGGCCACTGAGTGAATGGTCACTGAGTGAAAACAATGAATAAATAGGCTTTTAATAAACTATTGCGATTCACCAACAACGATTGCATCACTGCTTACTGTACTATCAGGTGGAATCGCAGTCAAGCACTAGTTTATGTCATTAAAAAAAACAATGTTGAATAGAAATCCATTCACAATCTAGGTGCAATCTCATTTTGGTGGCATTCAATGTTCTAAACCTATGCTAATTTCCCTTAGAGATCATTTTGACTAAGATGCCGTAATAAATACGGCCATTTGTCGCATATGGAACAATATTGCATAGGTCGTATTGACTAAAGTAAACTTGTGAAGTGAAAAAAAACTAAATAATTTACTATCTATTGGCGATAGGATATCATCCAACGACTTGTCGCGCTCTACGGAGTGGGAGGGCGTGTCGGACTTGTACTGTCTTGTCTTTGCCTTGCGTTCCTGACCACGGGATTCCCTTTCGAACTACCCATGGATTTGAGTATTAAACTGTGTTTAGATTATTGCCTAAACAAAAACCAGGTGCGATAATGAGTTCTGTTCAATGCCTTTCATAATTAAAAACAACACAACTTGGCAAAATGGAGTATTATAGACCCGTTGGATACTCAATGTGAGTGTGGTGCTCCTGTTCAAAATATGAGCCACACATTAGAATGCCCCAAGTACCCATACAGCTGCACTCTGGAGGATATGATGAGTGTTACCGATTCTGCTATTAATGTAGCCACCTATTGGGCTCAAACAGTTTGACGAGTTTACCGTCGGATCGAAAAGAAGAAGAAGAAGAAAACTAAAAACCACCTAGCGATGAATGAAATGAAATGAATGTGAAAAATGAAAACCAGACGGTTGCAAACTAGCGTTCCAACCAAGGTGACCTTGGTTTATGTGTTTGGTATATATTGCGGCTACATGGATGTAAACCACGCGCCAACACGTTTGATGATTAGGAAAACGCGCCTAAACACCAAGGGCGTTGAAGGTCATGGATTACAACTGCTGTCTACACGGATTGAAACTAGCACCGTCACCTTGGTTGGGACGTTGGTTTGCAAATATCTGGTCACCCCTTTATCCTACTGCAATCAGCTGTAGAAAAAGTTGTTATTCTCATTAAGTCATTACCCGTAGTAGTTTAAACCCTTTCAAACCAATAAGTGGGTTGTTAACTTCAATCAGACCAATGCACCCACCACCCACAAAAGTAAACTAGAGCACAGAATATTTGTACACATAGTGCATATATGAATTGGTAAACAAATCTGTTTATGCACTGATAATATGTTCCGACTAGGCCAGGCTTCTACGTTTTACTCCACTGGGCACATATGGTTTTAAATCACGTAATGGCTCTGGTCGCCTTTGTATTAATAGTGATTTTTTTTTTACACGGATATGCAGTTCTGTAAAGTGTTATCCGTTCATATTTAGTATTTCAAAGGGTTTACCCAATTTGTTGGTCGTGACTGACCATTGATGGATCGGATAACGTACGGAATAAGTGAAAAGTAGAAAATAGTGTTTTTGAATATTCCGTGACATGGAACCATTTTTTATGTGCGTCACTAGTAATTTCTCACACCGTGTCTGTGAAATCGATTGTCTGATGGTTTTCGTTTCCAAAATTACTTTCCCGCTATCTTACCACACAATGTTTGGTAGTAATCTGGGTTTTCACAGTGGAATGCATGGTTAAGTAATATCCAGCCCATTCCAAACTGTGGTTTTAGTCAGTGAAAGTCTGACACGCCCTCAAAAAGTAAATGCACGCTCTCGAAATTAAAGTTATTTTGCACTTTTTAGTGTTTTTTTTTGTAAGAAGTAATTTATAATATATATCTTTCACCGACATATTTACGATTGCTACGATGACCTATTTTTTCTTCAGTTAACTTGAGTATGTAATTTATGTAATTTTTTACTGTTTGTACTTAGTTTATGAAACAAACTGGTGTCTGTGGTACAAGTTTTTCATTACTACTGGTTTATTACCTGTACTAATGAAAAACTTGTACCTCATTCTATTAGACAATATCTCGCCTTAAGCCGATTGCTGGTCTTCAACATAATAATGGGATTTTTTTATCTCCGTGTATTATGTTTAGATGCACGGAGCTCAATATTTTCCTATTATTATGGCGAAGGTCAGCTATCGACTTAGGGCTAGGTATTATGTTTAGATGCACGGAGACCAATGTTTTCCCATTATTATAGTGAAGGTGAGCAATCGACTTAGGGCTAGGTATTATGTTTAGATGCACGGAGATCAATATTTTCCCATTATTATAGTGAAAGTGAGCAATCGACTTGGGGGAAGGTATTATGTTTAGATGTACGGAGACCAATGTTTTCCCATTATTATAGTGAAGGTGAGCAATCGACTTAGGGCGCGGTATTATGTTTAGATGTACGGAGATCAATATTTTCCCATGATTATGGTGAAGGTCAGCAATTGACTTAGGGTGAGGGATTATGTTTAGATGCACGGAGATCAATATTTTCCCATTATTATGGTGAAGGTCAGCAATCGACTTAGGGCGCGGTATTATGTTTAGATGTACGGAGATCAATATTTTCCCATGATTATGGTGAAGGTCAGCAATTGACTTAGGGTGAGGGATTATGTTTAGATGCACGGAGATCAATATTTTCCCATTATTATGGTGAAGGTCAGCAATCGACTTAGAGCGAGGTATTATGTTTATAGATGCAAGGAGATCAATATTTTCCCATTATTATGGCATGTTGTCTATTTGCTTTTCTTCGGATAATCCATCATCGTGCGCAGATTCTGTGATGGATATGTTGCGACAGGGGATGGAGAACTGCATTAAATTCTCCGGCGTAACAATGTCTGGCCAAGCTCGCCCTTGGTTTGGTGCGGAATATGATCACGCTAACGCACTTAAACCCGTGGCATACCAGGCATGGGCCGACGCACAAGGCAAATGACGTGAGCCAGAAGAAGAGAGCCTTCAACAGAGCTGCCAAGTCTTGCAAGAAGGTAATGCTTAGGTCTCGGTTCGACCACATTAGCCGCATCGGGAACAAACTCGTATCATACCCTGCTGGTAATAAGGCGTTTTGTTCCCTGGCTAAGTCAGTTGAATCGAACTTTTGCCGTCCCTCATTACCACCACTGTTGCAACCCAACGGGTCGCTGGCCGATTTACGCGCAATTTAACGAAATGTAAAAAAAAAAAAATAGTTTATGACAAAAAATAATACATTATGAGCGATAATTCCGTCCCGGTTTGAACCGTAGTTTCCCACTTGAATGCTTATTTTTAAATAATAATTCACTGGTTTTGAGATTTTATTCCCGTTTTATTTTAATACTTGTGGGTATAAAGTTGGACTAAAATTACTTTTATTTAAGGGTTGTAGCAACGTTTTATTTCTATAACTAATACAAAAATCACGATTCAGGCGCGTAATTGTTTTTAAAAGTAGATAAAAAATGTGACTTTAAATAAGAGTTATTTAACTAAAAAGAAAAAAATATAAAATAATATTCAAAAATAAAATATAAAAACTATTATTAACAAATAAAACAAAATCGTTTAAAAATAATTAGTTCAGCACAGCATAAATACTTTATATTAAACCCCAAATTATTAAATCGATGTCACCATTGAAATCAGCTGTATTTTCCCACGTGAAAGCCTATGAAACATTGACAGTACTGTAATTAAATAGAACTTCCTTGATATTTTAGGTAACACAAAAATAATTTTCTTACCTTTTATTTAGGTGCACGCACTTGAAGAACAAAGGAAATTGCAGAAGGGAAGGAGGAAAGAGGAAAGAGGAAAAGAACTCCCTATCAGCCTTACCAGGGCTGAACCTGACCCATAACGGGCCAGGCTCAGCCCTGGTAGGGCTCAAAAACTAATTAAAGTGTTTCGAAAAACTTCAGATAAAAAGATACCGCTGTGTGAGAGGAAGCGAAAGTGGGTGTAGAAGTAGAGGTGGATTGAGACCAAGAGGTGAAGGGGTCTCTGAGGGGAATCTGAGGTACGGAGCTAAGTATTGGTTTACGTCTGATCACTAGAACTGGCTGTAAGCAACTGTGCCCAGACTCCGCAGCAAGCAAGCACTATTTCCCAGAATCCCCCCACCCCTCTCGCATGCTCTACTAATTTACACGTCTGCATCTACCAATCAGAAGCTTCGTAGCGAGGTGTGGGCGGTTTTTATTGGCTGGCCTTCGGAGGCTGCGGATTCTATATTTTTTTATAGTTTTCGCAACTTTTATGAAGAAAAATCTCTTGAAAAGGCAATAAGGCCTCAAAATTAAAAACTAAAGCAATCTTACATTATTTAGTAAGTAGTATCGTTGAAAAACAATGTTATTCGTATATTATAGTGTCGTCTCATGAATGTTTGAAAATTCGAAAACTTGTAGATATCGAGTTTAGTGACAATTATTATGATTGATTCTTTGAAAGTTACACATAAATAATTGGTTCATGGTAAATAAATCGCAGCAATACATTAATAATTAAACGATTATCGATCTAGCTTCGGGGCTTTGTCTCAGTGGCCATATTCATATTGGCGTTGGGTTCTATCAACTTGTATGAGAACTAGGACACCTGGTATATGCTACTTAATTATTCATAAAACAATAATATTTAATGGCGGCCAAGGTTCCAGCTCTGTGCTACATTTTCTTCGAAGACACAGCCCGTTTTTGAACGGCTGGTTTTTATTCAGCTTATAAGTTGAAAAAAAAACAAATATTGATAAAATAACACGTGTTTTTTATTTAAGACATACATCTTTCTCTGGATATTTTGGAAACACAGATATTTTGTGGATATTATCTGGGTTTATATAGAAATCAAAACAAATTTATGTAAAACTAATCTAGTAAAGACCTGAAAACCGGCAATTTTACGTGAACTTTGGCCCTCCATAATGCACTCATTTATTAAAAACATAAAAAAGTACATTAATATAAGTCTTGCACATTTAATCGATGTTCTGATTGACGAAATGTAATTTTTCTGATAAACTTTTAAGCGTAGGGAAAGAAACCATTATTTAATGGAACAAGTTTTGTGAAATATTCGAGTAAATCACGGAATTACCGAATGCCAACAGAGTTTTCAGGTAGCAAAACCTGTTGAGGTTTTAAAAAGAAACATGTATTTCCTTGTACAAGTTTTGTAAAATATTCGACTGAGAGACGGAAACACCAACGCCAACAGATCGTTCGTGCGTTATCTTACTTTTTTCATGTTTATTTATTTATTAACACATATAATTGTTAGATAAAAAATATATCCATAGATTTAAGTTAGTGTAAAAGTTTTGTTACTATTTTGGTGTACAAAATAGTAACAAAAGTTAATTCTATTCTATTGTTGTCTCATTATCAAACATTGCGTTGAATGAAACAAAAAGTTTTTAAACCATGTTCACGTTGACGATAGATTGATAGTGAACGGCTTTCTCATGCCTTAAAATGCCTTGATAATTTCTCGTGTCTATAGAATTCGTAGTTTATATTAAAAGTTTTTCCGTCGGTCGATATAAAGAACTTTATTCATATCGCCACCCACTTTCCGCTCAGGTGTACAACAATGCTTCGATAGGAAATATTAGAGTTGCATTGGACATTGTGATACAGATCGGTAATATTGTATAGAAGCTATAATAAAATAGTCACACATGGATAAATATTATATTACGAATACTTTTTTGTTGTTATCTGCTTTTCCTAAACGATTGAAAGTTTTAGACTACATTTTATTTCTTTTTCTTTTTTCTCAAGAATGAAAAATATAAATTCTACGTAAAATAACTATTCACATATTTCTAAAAACTCTACAGACTAGTGTGAGATGTTGGATAATTCAAGAAAATCTTTCAGACACTCGACTTAATATCTGAACTGGGTTACGAGATACGAGACACTTTCAAAGGTTATTGTTTAATCTCCAACTCATATATGTATTTTTTTTTGGTTTATTTATCAATACAAAAACAAATTTTCGGTTAATACTTTTATATTCAAAAATATAAAATATCATTCTAGTACCCGAGCGACCTACTTAAAGAGCGCGCAGCTTAACTTCGGATTGTAGGAAACAAAGTTCGATCCCAGATCGTGAGAAATCAAACCCTCGTTTCCTGTTTTTTAGTTTGTTATCTTATCGTGTGCGTCTAAAGTTCAAATTTGCCTAAACTTTAGGCAAGACAGGAACAAAGGGCAGTCTCTTTTTTCTTAAGGTAAATCTTATGTTGTCTTTTATAAGGTCAATTAAATATTTTACGTGAAATTTAACGCGTAAAAAATACACGTGTTTGCCTGTCTTCCCAAAAGCCAAAATATCGGAAACATTTTTAAAAAGTCGACATAGCAGGTTCGCAACGCGAGCAACATATTACATTTTACGCAAAAATAGAAAAAGCAAAACAAAATAAAACAAATAAAAATAATTAAAACTTACCTTGAAACAAATGAAGAGGGAGAACGGCATAGTCAAACAAACGAGGATCCATGACAGGACCACTAAGATCTTGCCACATATTTTGCTTTCAGAATCAGAATCGTCGTTGACTGAAAACCATAAAAAAAAATTAAAACACTTTTTAAACCTCACATAAACAATCTGCAAAAGATAAATAAAAAATCTAACAAATAGCTGGATTTAAATTGACTGTTGAAAGCTCACTGCTATTTGTAATAGTCGGATATAATTGCTGTCGACTCGACATTTCCATCATTATTTAGAAAAACATTGAGAACACGAAACCCCCATGCGCTGCCGGCAAGCGTCTGATATTTACTGACCCTGCATGCTTACCGATGGCTTATTAAACATTCACGTGGAAACCTAAAGGTGAAAACTACTACAAGTCTTGATAAAAAATATTCTTAAATAAAGTTATTGGAAAATATGATGTACTTACCGGCCTCGGTCACCACCATAGTGGTGGACTCTGAATAGGTCGCCATTTTGAGGAAATACTTTTTTACATGGCGTGTGAATTGAACGGGGGCAACTAAAAGACTGGTGATAAAGGGTACTACAACTCAAAGAAGCCGTGAAGCGGAATAACTACACGGCCTTGTTGCTACTCCTTTTATAAGGCCAAAGGCCCTTCAGTGCACTTGCGCGGGTCTTATGCGATATGTTATGTATAAACATTGAGTTCCTACTCTTGGATTGGTTCACTGAAATGCATTGAAACCTAGAGGTACGGATTTCAGAGTTTCAAGGCTCCTCCCATCTGAAAACTCGAAAGATTACCTTTTTTTTCGCGCCATTAGTGAGTTCAATTTCTTAGTAGGGGACAACTCTTTACGTCTTCTACAACTTCGGTAACTAAATAAACAGTTAGACGAATGTTTCTTCGAATAACTGGTAAATATTTTAACTGAAATATGACGTCTTTGTACAAAGTTCTCAGTTTTCAGTTAAATCATCAATATTTTTATCCGACGGTAAAGAGTAACGATTCTATATTTTTATAAAGAATATTATGACTTGGCAAAGGCTCGATAATGCGCATTCTATTAAGGTAATAACTAATTGATGCATAAATATTATATCATCATTATTTACCATGACTATTCATTATTATGCGATTCGCCATTTAATTGGAAGGAATAAAAACAGAAGATAGTCTTAGTCCAGTCAAATTAGACCAAAAAATAGAATAAAATTGGTAGGATTATTCAAAACACCAACATAAATGAAATTTAAAAAGTCCTCATCGATCCGAGACCTGGCAAAAAAATACTCGAAGTCAGAGACAATACACAAGTACAATACAAGAGTATTTCGCGATTTTCAGCGAAACGGTAAGTTTTGTCATAAAATTAGCTCAGACAAAAATTGTGAACCGATCTCATGCCACGTTTGAGGTAGTGTACGTAGCGCGTTTTTAGGGTTCCGTACCCGGACGGTTAGCGGACGATCGGGCGGTGAGTTACCCATTGCTCGACGTCCGCAGCCCGCGCCTACGGTGGCCGGATATCGGGAACGGAATCCCGGCGGCGGTTGGGCCGGATCATGGCCTGTACCAAGGCGCGAGAACACGGTGCGAAGCGATCGCCTCCACGAGAACACGGTGTTTCAGTAACAGTTGAGAGTTTCATCTACATATGGTGTTGATGTAGTTAGATTTTATTAAGAAACTTCCTTTGATAATAGTATCTATATTATGATATAAGTCTGTGATGTTGGTGATTACTGCTGAGGCGTTATTTAGATACCTAAGTGCAGTGCAATTATCGTCACTTTCTGAGCAAGTAGGTTGAAAAAAAAATGTGATTCTTGGAATTTTATGTACCCTACAGACGATCAAAAACAAAATTAATAAGCAACTTTAACTTGCGCTATTTTTTTGTTGTTTTAAATGTATGAGTATTTTACTCATTGCAGCTGTATCTGGATATTAATAAAGCAAGTTTTGTTTATAAAAAATCTTTTATTAGTAAAAAAAAAATACAAACACATTTTATGAACACAACACTATTAAAATATATTATCATTTAGAGTGAATAGACTCCTCATAAAGTAATGCGCCTCGCCAACGACGATAGCATCAATGCTTACCATCAGGTAGGATCGCAGTCAAGCACTAGGTTATATTATAAAAAAAACAACATTTATTTAGTTTAAACTTATTAGTGGTTCATAACTTTGCTGAAATTAAACAAAGGAAGGAAATTATATTTTAATTTAGGTTCGGCAAAAAAAAGGTTTCGTTTTTCTTATACAATTACTCTTCTATACGCATAGGTAAAGAATATTGAAAAAACAAATTGTTAGTATAATTAAAATGACCTCATACTTAGGAAATTCAAACTATTATTTACTTCAGCAAAATTGTTCATTGCCTTCGAACCCAAACGAACTTATGATTTATAACCCAATTTGTACCAAATCTTTTGGCAGTGAAATTAATTGGTGGACAATTCACATGGCTATTTGTTATCGTAGATAACTGAAGCATTTTCGTTTTCAGTAAAAACTCTGTTGGTTAGCAAAAAATAAATCCTTTTAACTAAATAAGATTGTATTGTTCTATTTTTTATCTTTGGACTGTTTAACAGACTTTGAATTCAGATTCTTCTAAATAAATAAAATATACCGACTGGACTGTATTATTTTGTACTTATTTATACAAAAAATAAATCCTAATTCCGTTTAGTCACGCCATAACTTAAGTATGTCTTTACTGATTTCATTTTTATTTTTTTAAGATTTTTTTTATTTTATAGAAGGTTTTTACGTAAAAAAATTTAAGAACATGGGAAAATGTCAGAAAATTACGACTATCATACAACTAGTCATAGCTAAGACTAAACATTGTTAGCTTCTAGAATATAAATCAAACCGCCGGGAGAAGTCATATTTTTGTTGATTGTTTTTAGTTAGTTTAATTATTTAAGGGTGTTTATTATTTTGTATTTAATTAAGTAATTATTAATGAAATAATAACATTTGTATGTAAAACATCATAATAAAAATAAAATAAAAGTTTGAAAAATCGAATTGAAAATGTCGGGCGTCGTCACCGAGGCAAACCTAAAAAACTGGCCAAGTGCGAGTCGGACTCGCGCACGTTGTGTTCCAAACCGTGCGTAGCAAAAAACGGCAAATAAATTACGTTTATTGTATAGGAGCGCCCTTAACTATATATTTTATTTAGTTTTTTTAGTATTTGTTGTTATAGCGGCAACAGAAATACAACATCTGTGAAAGAAAAAAAAAACGTTAGCGTGAAGACCTGGACTTAATCCTGACAGGTAAGTTGGAGATAATTAAACACCAAAACCTCTGAAAAGTTATAAAAAAAGGCCTAACAGTCAATGAATGTAGTGATTACCTTTTACCTAAACTTATTGACCGAACGATTGAGACCAATGTATTTGACAGTTGCCGTCATTGTTCGAAGTAGTTCGCTATTTTGTTTTTACGTGATTTTTTCCGATATTATAATACTTGTACTTAGGGCACCTTCAAATAAGCCGCAAAGTGCCGTATTGTGGCAGCGCGGCCGCAGCGATGCCGCCGCGTTGCAACCGCTAGGTAGCCGCTTTTAAATTGTTTGCACAAGGATAAACCTGACCTTTACAGAAAAATTAATTTGTTTTTTGAAGACTAGCTCCTGCCAACGGCTTCGTCGTCGTGAATGAAGGTTTATTCATACAAACTTTGGACCTCCGTTTTAGGGGGGTGAATTTTAGAATATTGTCTCTTAGTGCTTGCCTATGTCGTAAAAGGAAACTGTGCAAAATTTTACGCTCCTAGTCGTGTAAGCTATGCGTTGATATGTCAGTTAGTCAGTTTCTCGTTTTATATACATAGATAGATTTCAAATTAGATTCAAATGCAGTAAACAAATGATTGCGAGAGTAATTTCTCTTCGTCTCTCATGGCCCCATTATTAGTCATAGTCATAGTCATAGTAATTTATTGGTAAGGGATTCTTACAAGTCATTTAAAGAATGTTACATAAAATTGGTCAACAAATGATTAGGTACATAACAATTATAATATATTTATATACCTTTTGGCAATGGATGGTCAGCTAGTTTTATTTTATTTGTTTTGTTAAAACTTAACTTACATTAGCTTTGCTCATTAGCTCAATATTATGTATGCGTTGCATTGCTCGATAAGTAACGTAATAACCAATTTTACCTCAAAAATACAAGTTATATGTTGTAAATATTAGTCACGATTGGTCAACAATTAGTCTAATTAATGAAAATAATTGTAATTATTACTTAAACCTTGGTTACTAAATATACCTAACTTAGCAGCTTAAATAATGTTAGGTATATTCCGTGTAAAAACCGGTTTTTATCAGTGCTTTTTAAATAAAAATATTTTAATAAGTTTTAAACTAAATTATTAGTACATGGTTGTTGAATATAGTTGAGACAGAATCCTCGGTTACCTATGTCAACAGGAGCTTCAATGTTGTCTGTATGGAACCATAGACGAAAAGGTTTGACTGTACCTGCGAAATGAATAAAAAAAAACGTATTAGAGATGAGATTAGCAAACTGGCCGGTGAAAAACCTAATATTATATCATTCACTGTTCAAAAATAGAAACAACATAAGTTTTACTTTTTCTCCAGAAATGATAGTTCTATCAAGTTAGAATTTAAAAAGAAAATTTTATTGTAGGATCTTTGGAAATACACTAATATGATCATAACAATATAAACCATGCATTTAGAGATGTGCATAAAAGTTGATGAATGGTTCTTTTTTTTTACTCCCAGCGATGGGATTATCTCAGGCCTCATTTTTAGGAGAGGGAATGGGCAATAAACCACCACAGGAGACCACTGTGGTTTGGTGGATGCCACATATCTTCTAATTTTTAGTTCTAGGACATTTTGTAAACAGTGGTGATGAAATAAATTACAAAAAAATGATTCTCCCGGCTAGATTTGAAACCACGACGTTTGGGGCCCTACCCTTTTGCATATTTAGAAAAAAAAAATCTTTTCGCCAGAAAATTAATTTAGGTATGCATAGATTGCACCAACAACCAGAATATGTTACAAAGAGCCATACAACGACATAACCCTAACTCAGTTCAAAGTTTAGAGTTTAAAACAAAGAGCTTTTACATCTAACGGGTACGGGAACGCTTCCTTTGTATACATTAAACAAAAAGGTAGGAAACCAATGTATACCTCTTATCTAGTACTAAGTAGACACGTGATAGACAATAGATAGTGCAGTCAGCTTTGGAATAGTGCATTTAGGGGGCGGCGGGCAGACTGCTCTGTACTACTTTACTGGCTGGCTTTTATTTCAGGTGAATGTGGTAAATTTTTGCTGGCAAAAGGGTGATAAGTTTTAGAAATTTAAATGTTACTGTTTCAGCCTAGTATTCATAGCCTTTGTTTTCTTAATTCTTAGAAAAGCATTTTTTTAATATGGACGCTCGTGTTTTAACCTCTATCTCACCTGAAAGTAAGCAATAATATGGTCGACGATAGAGCACGCTTGCCTAGAAGTAACCTGTTCACACTTGACATAAAGATCCGTAGGTAATATCTATCAGGAAAAAAAGTCTCCGACATAATATTTCACTCGTTAGCTGTATGTATTACAGTTTATGTATTTTTCCTGATTTTAGGAATTATATAAACAGGTTTAATATAATATAAAAGCACATTTTAGAAAATTGTTAGTTTAATTTTTATATATATTTTTTATACTATAATTTGATACTGGCCTGTCATAAAATTTTATAATAGTTATTTTATTTTTAAATTGGTATTAAACCCTTGAACAGACCCCGAAGACTGGCTGGAAGATATAAAGTGTTATATATGGTTTTAGATTTCGAATAATAATGCCTTATCAAAAAAATCCTGAAAACACTGAAATGTCTGGAACAATCTGGGGAAACGTATTCTATTGCCTGGGTAAATACTACCCTATAATGGATCGTCGGGGTGAAACTCCGCTGCCGCGACAAGTCGCGGCATGGCGGGCAGAGCTCCGGCGGGGTCTCATGTGTCGGAATGGCGACAGCGACTATCGCAACCCAGTGCTGGGCACGCCATAATTATGGCAATAAGTCCCCTCTTTGAGGAGTGGCTGGAAAGGCAACACGGCGTCCTTACCTTCCGCATGACGCAGGTCCTCACCGGACATGGTAAGTTCGGGAGGTTCCTGCACCGGATTCGTGCGGAAGAAACGCCCGGGTGCCACCATTGTGTGGACCGCCCGGAGGACACGGTGGAGCACACGGTGGAGGTGTGCCCCGCTTGGGCAGAGCAATGCCGTGTCCTCGTGGGGGCGATTGGCGGCGGCGATCTCTCGCGCCGGGCCTTGGTACAGGCCATGGTCCGGAGCGAGGAGGAGTGGCAGGCGGTCGCCTCCTTCTGCGAAGCAGTAATGCTGGCAAAGGAGGCGGTCGATCGCGTGACGCAACGGTCCTCACGCCCTAATTGCCGCCGGGATTCCGATCCCGATTTCCGGCCATCGTAGGCGCAGGCTGGCGGATGGCGAGCAATGGGTGGCTCGCCGTCCGACCGTCCAGACCGAGCCCAGATCGTCGACGGCGCGTGCTGTTCCACGCGCGCCTCAAGGAGTTGTCAGCAACTGTAGGGGCCTAGCAGGGTCGAAGCCTACTGGGGCCAAGGGTCTGATTCTGAAAGGAAGACTCGGCCCTGGTACGAAAGGCAACGAAGGAACAGGAGTGGGTTTTTAGTCAGTAAAAGTCTGACACTATCTCCCGCCCCGCCCAAGGGCGGGGGATGTCATAAGATGATTTTCCCACCGAAAAAAAAAAGAAAGCAAAAAAAAAACCCTGTAATGGATAAGTATACACAAAACATAACTATACAAAATTGGGTTTTATCTGTACCTGTTACTGAACATATTTATGTAGTCAAAAGTAAAAAAAAAACGAAGTTCCAGAATTGTCGACGAAAATTGGTCATAATTGGTAAATTCATAATTGAATCAATTACCCATAACAATTGCTACTAGAAAATACTACGCGCAGTGCTTTTCCATTGTTTTTCATTCATAATCAATACAATATTTCCATAAATTGAATGACATTTTGGGATATAAACTAACGCTAATAACTTTTCTGTTTATGAATATTATTTATTAAGACTTTACTTAAATAATAACCAGACATTTTCTAATAACTCCTTTAAGTATTTGTACTAATTAAAAACTAGTGGATACTAGTGGAATGGTGGATAATATTAATTGCACTATGTTTGTTCGAGAACAATACTTATTATTATAAAAAAACTGCACCACCAATTTTTTTTTTTACCGAGTCCACGGGTAGTGTGAAAATGAAACCCTGGGACGAAGGCAAAGAAGGAACAGGAGTGGGATTTTAGTCAGTAAAAGTCTGACACGATCTCCCGCTCCGCCCAAGAGCGCGATTGTCATTAGACGATTTTCCCACCTAAAAATAAACATCTTTTTTTTTTGTTTCTTGAAAAACTTCCAAAGTGATTGAAAACCACCTGTTTACCGATTCGTCAAAATTCAAATAGCTGTCAGTATCACATACGTACGAATACCTTAAATTTACGAATTCTGAATCATATACCTACATTTAAGAATTAACGCTGATAGATTGTTGGCTTTTCACAATCAAAACTTGACTACAGCATCGAAAAATCTATGTGGGTTGCCTATACCCGTGGCCTGTTTAAGGGTTGAAGAAGAAAATACATACCTACTTTTATAACTAGAACTTTTGAACTTTAAATCAAGAGTAAATAAGTTACTTCTAGGCACGCGTATTCTACTGTCAACTACATCGTCGCTGTGCATCATGTGACATAGTGGTCAAGCGTGAACCTATAAATAATAATAAAAAACTAATTTACTTTAAAGCTAGCTTGAAGGATACAATGATTCTAGTACTTGTCTATTGGCTTAGATCAAGCTGTACAATTTCCAAGTAATTTCATTTTCAATGCTATTTTTGGGGTTCCGTACCTCAAAAGGAAAAACGGAACTTTAATAGAATTACTTTGTTGTCCGTCCGTCTGTCTGTCAAGACACTTTAAATCGGGAACGCGTGTAGGTATCGAGTTGCAATTAAAACCATATACTGAGTTCTGCGGTCCCTAAAAGCAAACCTTTGAGTTAACGAAGAAAAAGATACAGCCGTTTATGTCGCAAAATACGTGTATTTCGACACTCTCAAGGAATTCAAAATTCATAGGGTACTTCCCGTTGACCTAGAATCCTGAAATTTGGTATGAAGCAAAGTCTCGAAGCACAAGTATAGTAAAAAATCTGAAAACTTAATTGGTAGTTATTTGACAAAAAATAACTTTTTTGTGATTCGGAATAATCTTCGTAACTCAATTCGAGAATTAAACTTTTCATAGGTAAGTTGGTACGGAAACCTCAGTGCGCGAATCCGACTTGTACTTGCCCGGTTTTCCGCTACAATATTGGAATTTAATATTTCCACTGAAGGATAGAGCTTTCATTCCTTCAAGGCATAGTCTAAAGAAATTAGATTCTTGACTTGAGGATTAGGAAACCCTCAAGAATAATTTTATTGAATAGAATAGAAAATAACTTGCATTAAAAATCCAGAAATACAGAAATTGAAAAGTTAGGCTGCTTTTTCACTATGACAAAAATACATGTAACCACTTTTTTTAGGGTTCCTTACCAATCGAGTAAAAAGGGTCCTTATTACTTAGACTCTCTGGCATAGTGATAGACAGTTGAAATTTTCACAGATGATGTTTTTTTGCTGCCGCTATAACAGTAAATATTACAAAAAAGACTAAAATAAATATTTACGAGGCTCCCTTACAACAATTCTGACTATTTAACCGTTTTTTTTCTTCAACGGACGGTACGGAAGCCTTAGCCGGTTTTTCTTTCTGTTTGTAGTTAAAGCCTCCAGAATTAAGGATTTTTGTTGTATTGTTGTTTTAGAAATATGCCAGCAATTACGTTATTTAGTGGCCTACAGAGACATTATATAATTAATTTCTACTTTTGGGAAAACTCTAGTTATAATATTTCGATGGTAGTTTCGACTACATATCGAACGAGTATTCTGACTGACTGACTTCTTGATATTTCAAAAGTGCCTGTAAATGGTTTATTTGAAATAAATGCTTTGAATTTGAATTTGAAATTTTTGAAATTTGAAATTTGAGGAACACTTATCCCAGTAGAATGAGACAAAATACGTCAAAAAATAAATATGCATTACAAGATTACATAGTATAAATGGTATAGTGTTTCCGTAAGGTGGTCTCTGTCATTGAGCCAATAATCTAGAAGGACAACAGCTATTTACTAGTATGTATTATAAAAATATCTTACTCAACACAGTAGCCGCTTGCATCGAAAGCTCAGCCGAAAAGGTCCCTCCGCAGATCCTGTCCGTACACAGTGCTTGAGCAGGTTGGATTCGTCCAACATTGGCAGCACAAGGCAGCAATAGCCAATCGTTGGCGCAATTGTTGGGTCCAGCTCCTGAGCCAATCATGGCGTTGACTGGACCATTGCTGTTGCCGCTCAAAGTAAAAGCTCGGGAACGGTTGTTGACTGCCAAATAAGAATAACAACTTTGTACCAGATATAATAGAAACTACACAAATTTGCTTATTCACTTCATTAATCACTCATTTTTTTTTTCACATTCATTAATATATACATTTGTACATTTTAATAATAAATGTTCAATAAATGTATCAACGAGTTTAATATAGTACTGTTTAAATTAACTCGTTGGTACTATTATTTATGTATAAAAATATGTCAAAATTTATTTATTTATATTTTATTATAATTTAATACAACTAGCGACATATATGAGATTGAATTAAGTGGCATTAAAATTAAGTACTCAATAATAATAAATTACATATATTTTTTATTTTTAGGGTTCAGTCCCTCAAAACGGAACCCTTATAGGATCATTTTGTTGTACGTCTGTCTGTCTGTCAGTGTGTTTGTCAACACCCTTCATCTCAGGAACGCATGGAGGTATCGAGTTGAAATTAAAACTAAGTATATACTCAAGTCGTCGGTCCCTTGAAGCTGTGAAAAAATCAAACTTCTGAGTTAACGAAAAAAAAGATACGGCCGTTTATGTTGTAAAAAAACGTGTAGTACGACACTCTCAAGGTAATCAAAATTAACAGGATACTTCCCGTTGACCTAGAATCCTGAAATTTGGCATAAAGCGAGGTGTCATAGCCCAAGTATAGCTGTAAATTTGTGGTTACGTAATATTCGGAAAATTCACTCCACGAAGTTTGAGAAGATCGTGGAATATGTACGAGCAATAAGTCAATTTCGTGGAACGATATCGACCTCGCAGCGGAACACAACGCCATCACTTCGTGTGCAACAGTTTATAGTTTAATCATTTGTTGTAGTGTCTTTTATATGTATTAGTTTATTATTTTGTTAGGTTATTTGTGTATTTTATCTATGGGCCTTAGTTAGAGTTATGAGTTTACATGTGGATGGATGGAGAGGGAGAGGGAGACCAAAGAAAAGATGGATGGATTGTGTGAAGAGCGATATGAAAGAAAAGGAAGTTAGTGATAGCATGACGAATGACAGGGCAAAATGTAAGAAAAAAACATGTTGCGCCGACCCCAAATAACACGGGACAAGGGCAGGAAGATCTATGGGCCTTAGTTACCTGATAATAAAAGATTATTATTATTGTTACTCGTCACCCGACCTTCGCCTACGATGGATATGGCTGTAATGGCGATTATTGCCACATAATTCTTTCTTTATCCGCTGATTAAAATCGAGGATTATACACCATGTCTCAGACATAGGACGCACAAACGTGTGCCATAGATCCATTTCATGATTCTGAATAGTGGTGGAATTTATCGCGGTCATTATCTAAATAAAAAAAAAAACTGTATTATTTTTATTTTAAATTATATAAAAACATTATTATAATGAACCCCATTGACATTTATAATTAATAATTCCACCATTAGGGACTTATAATTATGTACTGGGGCCATACAATGACGTGTTAAATTGATGTGGGAGTAGTGGGCTTTGATAATAGACTGCTATATTTGGTCGTGTTTTATTATTGAAGCTGTGACAAGAAGTTACAAGTCATACTTTACCTAATTACCTAATAAAATATTTAGACATTGGCCATAATAGAACTGTGAAATCATAAGTATACAGTGGGTTTCAACCTTTAAAGCCATAAATTGATTGCTGGTAAGATTCCGAGCGAAACTGTTTCAATTTTCTTTTTAACTTCCAATTGGAAAATAAAACTGAGGTAAGATTACACTTTCATCGCAGTATGATTATTACTTTTTGTTGCTGCAATTCAGTTTGTATGTAAACTAAATCCAGATAGCGACTTCGCACTAATAATCAATATTATGATAATTTTATTGTGCTTTTGGGTGCAATATTGACTAGTTTACACTGTTCTTACATAATATCTATTAATATGAAAATATTGTAAACAATCACTTTTTCTAAAAGAGTGACCATGGAGTTTCTGCCGGTTCTTCTCCATAGGAAACGATCAATTTGGAACCGTGCACTAGCTTCTGACGTTTTATAAGTGCCCGTGTAGGCCTATGTGAAATAAAAATTTTTGACTTTGACTAACTTTTGACTGACTTTGCTTGCGTAAAAGTACAAAATTATCCTGAAAAAATATATTCCCGTAAAAGGTATTATTTGTCCTATTTCTAGTCAATCCGTGTGTCTTATTCAAATTTTTTAAGCATTTGAACGGTTTGCGGACGTCGTGCAATCGGTTCGCCGTCCAACCATCCGGTAACTGTTTGGACCGCGCCTTTTTCTACAGCGTATATCAAAGTGATGTCACTAAAACCGTAGGGGCCCATCAGAGCCGAAACTTACTGGGGCCCTGGTGAATTCTAAAAGAATTACTCGTGGTCCTGGGTCGTAAAGGGCAACTCTGACACACGGAGTGAGAGAAGTCATAAGATGATTACCCAGAAAAAAAAAATTGTTACTGTGTAAGTACACACAAACCATTTCATATTATACCACATTAAGTAAATAACATTTATTTGTTCTATGTAGACAACAGATTATTTAATCGGTATCCATTTAGCGTGCGTACGGTCGACTGTATTGATTGATTATATCAGTTCATACTATTGAAGAG
Source organism: Mythimna pallens (assembly GCA_961205895.1). Lineage (NCBI taxonomy): Eukaryota > Metazoa > Arthropoda > Insecta > Lepidoptera > Noctuidae > Mythimna > Mythimna pallens. Next base: position 9,760,213 of record OY540824.1, read on the forward strand.
TGATCAAAACACCTAACGTAAACCGTTTAATGTCGGTCAGCCCTCTTCATTTAAACAACACTTTATTTCATTTAAAGGTACTGAATATTGCCTTAATATGAGTTAGGGAATAATATACAGTTTTAATTTAAGATTTATGCGAATTTATCCTTTTGCTGATTTTCTTTTCTTAAACTTTTTTTCAGCACCCTATTTTCAAAAATTTGTTTTTAAATAAAGAATTCTTTAAGAAAATCTTTTGACCCAGTGGATAGGGCTCACTATGGCCAATGTCTGCCAGGGATGGTTTTATTGAAAGAGTTACTGCGGCCCTAGAAAGCAAGTCTTGTTTTTTTTCTATGTATTGTTTTTTTCGTCACGTAAATGATATATACCTACAGCGTTTTGATTAAGATAAACCGAATGTGTTGGGTGGCACAAAGTTTCTTCATAATTAGGAAAATGTACGTAGATACAGAGCAGCACCTTGAGTGAAGGGGCACACGATGCGTTGCGGCGCCGCATAGCAAAGATTTCACCGTGTCGGCGGGCACACGAGCGGTGCAGCGCCGCAACGTTGTTATGTCGCAGTGGCGAATCAGCAACGTTGAACAGTCTGTTAATAATGCTCCCTTTCATGCGACGTGTAAACAACTGAGCGGTACCGCTCCGACATCGCAACGCATTGATCCCTCCTCGCTTCGTCTCGGCGGTTGGAAGTCTGGTGCGGCGCCGCAGCGCATCGTGCGACAAGCCACAAATATTTCTATCTAAGACAACGCAGCGACACCGCTCCGTCGCTGTACTGCCGCCGCAACGCATCGTGTGCCCCCACGCTGACGCGAGTAAAGATACCTTTGCTTGGCCGAGACATACCGACAGAAAAGGTCATTAGATTTTCATAATTGTGTAACCAATTGAAGAATCAATATCATCATGTTGCAATCTAACTGGATGCGACTGTATACCTTTATTTGACGTAGATACTAAGTCCTTTAAGCCATGTCTTTATATTAATAGTTAATTTGTTTACCTTTAGAATATGGACGTACATATTCTAATGTTTTTGCAGTATTTGACAGCAAATGTATCAAGTCCACCTTCTCGGCAAAATTCACTGAGGTAGTCAACACTATTATAAAATTCACAGCTCCATATTTATATCCAGATTTACCGAGATCGTGCCTATTTCAATGATTTCAGATATTATCTAGCGTAGCGCAGACCCTTGAGATACAAGACTACACCAATTTCACATCACAATATCTACTAAGAATCAATTTGCGAATAAATTTATTTATTTATTTTTATTCCCAACAATATCCTTACAGACTAGTCCAAATCGATATTGAGGTTTCTTATTTCTAACTTACAAACTAGATTCAATAACAAATTTTAAAAAGTGCTATCTTAAATAAAACGACCACTGAACTTCACTCGAAGAAACCCCACAAAACCCTCAACATGGAGCTATAGCTATACTGCCTAGACCTCCACAACCCAGTTACTGAGTATACTCCTTGAATAGACTGATAGATATCACCCTTCATAAGTCTTCGGTAGCGAGTAAAGTGCTTATTCACTTTATCATAGAGTTTTTTTATGTTAGTAAAGGTATCACAAAAAATAAACTGTACTGATAGAATGCTGAGAATAAAATACATGGCGCTTGAGTTATGACATATATAGTATAAATCGGTTATAGGAGAAAAGCTATGAAACAATAATAACAGTCATCATCGTGGCATACAATGTAACTAGCAGAAACGTGCTTACAGTTCAATAAGCATGATTATGAAATATCTCATTGGTCAATAGGTAGGCTTAATATTCTCGATCAGAACCCGCCTCGGACATGTTATAACAGACAAAAGATAGATTAATTTTGTTTGGAATAATAACACTATTATAATAGTTAATGTTATTGTATTGTAAAATACTTTAGTCCTTGAGAATTTGGAAAATCACTGGCTTCAAACTGACACGAGCATTTCTATGTCGATTTATACTCGTACGTATTTATAAATTTATGCGATATGACTGTGAAGTTCTCGAGACTACTAATAGAAGATTATGGAAGTAATTTTGTTGCACCCTCCACTTAAATTGAGATAACGACGTGAGGATGACGAACAGGATTATGTTTTTGTTTTTATATTGCCTTATTTTTAACCGACTTCAAAAAGGAGGAGGTTCTATGTTCAGCTGAACGTATTTCTTTTATGTATGCTCACCGATTTCTCGGTCAATTGTGGACCGATTTTCAAAAGTATAAGTAAGTATGTGCGAAACGCTCAATGCGCGAGTCCGACTCGTAATTGCCCGGTTTTTTTACATTGAAGTCGGTTGTATTTTTTTTGTGTTTTTTTTTTATTATAATGTTAAAATGAGAACACTATAGGCTTCGCAGATTCATAGATTAATTCCTTTTTCGATTCACTCGTTTTATATTATTATTTTAATAAGGCTTTTGGGTACACTGGTCTAAACTGTCCTCTCATACCTGTTAATATTGTAACAAGGAATTATTGTAAAATGAGTTATGGAGTTTCGTCCTAGTTCTTCTCGAGTAAACGTCCAATTAGAATCTTGCGCTATCTTCTAACTTTTTATAAGTCTAGGTGAAATATTTGCTGAAATAATTATATAGAAAAGGAAAAACTGACATATTAACGCACAGCCGAAACTATTGGGACTTGGAGTGTGTAATTTTGCACAAGGTTTCCTTTTATGACGTAGCTGAGTATTAAGAGAGGATTTTGGAAAATTCATCTTTTAAGGGGACGCAACTGGGCTCCAAAGTTTGTATGGGGAGATCTACTTTTACACGGATGAAGCCGCTGGCAAAAGCTAAATGATAAATGAGAGAGAGATATAATCGTTTGTTTCTAAATTCAATTATTGGTTAAGGTAAATTTTGAATGAAATTTAAAATGTGAGTGTCATCATCATCATTTTAGCCGAAGGAGGTCCACTGTGTTGGTCCCCACAACGAACGGTCCTGTGCGTCTCGCATCGTCATCGGTCCACCTTGTGGAAGGCCTTACAACGCTGCGTTTTCCGAAGCGCGGTCGCTAGTCTAAAACCTTTCGTCCCCATTGCCCATCCCTTCCACAAACAATGTACCCTGCCCACTGCCACTTAAGTTTGGCAATTCTTGGGGCTATTTCGACGACCTTGGTTCTCCTGTGTGAATGTTTATCCCGCTTTTTTTAAGGTGGGCCATCAATCAATGACTTTTTGCAAGCCCAGCGGCTGGGGCGTGAGAAAGGACAAGAGTGTCTAAAACCCATCTGTGTAAGAAACACAATCTAAAAATCTGTCACGTCCTATCGTTCCACCCAGAGAGGGAGAAGTGAAAGTAGTAGAGAATCAGAGAAGCCGCGTGGGCATCGTGCCGTAAACCATGGTGTTCGGCAGTGACACAACATTAATAATAATAAGAATAGTACTCCTTTATTATCAGGCAACTAAGGCCCATAGATAAAATACAGAAATAATCTTACAAAACACTAAACTAATACATATGTATAAAAGAAACTATAACAATTACTGAACTATACTATTGCACACGAAGTGACGGCGTCGTGTTCCGCTGCGAGGTCGGTATCCTTCCACGAAATCGTCGATACACGACACCCTTCGGCCAAAACTTTCCTTTGAGGAAGGTCTCCAAATGGTGAGTCGGCACCCGTACCACAAACGACTTGAAATTAGTGTTTTGGCGCGGCTCCGATTGCACTCAAAGTCCAGTTTGTCTTTACGCGTACATACTCCACGATTAAACAACAATATCCATATTAGGCCTTAAGATTTAGGTCATAAGACCTAAATAGTTTTATACTGGTAGTAGGTACGATCCTCGTTTGTTGTGAGCAAAACATGACTATACATAAAATCTATACATAACTTCTCTCTGAACACCTCCACGAGCTTCAGTTTACACAAAGGAAATACAGATGAATAAATACCAAGGATAGTTTTATTAAAAATGTGGCATGTTCGACAATAAATCTATATTTGAATATACACATATATATTAATAAAATGTATGTGTCTGTTTGTAATATCTTAACGAATTATGAAAGTATATTCGTAACTTATATAAAAAAGCGATTTTAAAAATTTTGAACTGCTTTCCTCCTAAACAGGCAGCCGATGATAAAATTTCGGCTAATCTCTGAAACGACTGGAATGATTTTAACTGACAAACGGATACCTTATATTACAAGGAGTAACTTAAGCTACTTTTTAATTCCCACAAAAACGGGATTTCAAAATATGGGACATGTTTTCGAAACGGTTGCACAAAATTTTATGGGACTATCACTGAGATATAGCTAATCGTATAATGAGTAACACTGGCTTATGTTACTCATTCTTATATTTCCGCGGAAGGATACCTCCAAAATGGTTAAAAAAAAATTACACGACTGCCTCAAAACGAAGTGTTCTCAATTTTTACGCAAACGAAGTTGCGGGTAATACTTAGTCATTAAGTCACAAAGTGGAACACGAGGAACCGCCGCAATAATAGGTTATTTTTATATATCGAAAATACTTGTACATTATATTGATAAAGTCCTACTTGGCATATTTTTGTACAGAAGTGTGCGTATACTTATTATAAATACGTGAGAGGCTTCTTAAGAGGGCCCTTCCCGAGTCGTCTATCGTCAACGTGAACGTGGTTTAAAAGCTGGTCATCCAACGCAACCTTTGATAAAGAATCAAGGCGAAAAAGAGAGAGAACGCCGAGAAACAGAGCGTTTTAAACTTGAATATTTCACAATATTTGTTCCAAGAAATACGTGTTTTTTTATAAAACCATTTTTTTTTTAAATCTTCATTTAGAATCTCAATTAAATGTGCCAGGTATTTATTATATTTTCTTTATTTTTGTAATTTATGAGTAAATTGTAAAGGGCTAAATTCACGCAAATTATCAGATTTGCAGAGGTCTTTATTGTATTCGTTTAATATAAAATCATGTTTTGATTTCAATAGAAACCTAGATGATACCGATCTACAGCATAACTGTGTTGCCAAAAAATCTAGACACTGATGTGTAAGAACGTCATAACAACATAAGAGCGTGTTGTATGGAAATGTACTTCGGGTGGGACGCTCTTAAGAATACTTTTTATATTCATCAGCAAATAAAATGAAATGGACACGTGGAGCAACAATAATCTGTTACACGTTTAAAGGCTTAAACTCTTCAGAAAAATATTCGCGAAAAAATTTATTTATTTTAGGGATGTAGGCGGATCGAACTCAATTTATGAAGGTAAAAAACAAAATAATCGGGCCAATTAGGAGTTATTATATTCCAAGGTTTGTTATGATAAATGATTTTCAATTTGCCAATTGGTTATATATGACACTATTACACGTGAAGGTTATCGATTGAGTGATTGACTCATGCTATGCGTATCGCGGGTTCGATTCTTGCAGGAAATTCTTGCCTCCTTTTGCTAAGCCGCGCCTTTTGTAAAACCTACATTATGTAGGTTACTTTCTGAAGAGGATTTTTGAGGAAAGAAAGTATGGTCCTTTCATTTAAGGGGGCCCATACTGGCATATTTGTGTCTTCTTCTTCATTTCGCATTGAGAGTAAACTCGTTAAACTCTTTGGGCTCAGCATCTATGGTAAACTCGATGCATTGGTGTGATATCACGTGTAGCTCATTTTAGAGTTTTAAGGAGCTCAACGATTTAATGAAGAACAGGGATGAATAATAATAGGTTTTTACCTATGAAGTTTCTTTGAAGAGACTAGGAATTATAAATTCAAATAAACTCTATATTAAAGGTACGTTATTCTTTTTTTGAAATTAAGTATTTATTGGTGTCTTTGTTTTCTATTTTCTGAAATATCACTGTATTATTTTGTAATATGAGTTCTACCGTGGATTCAATGTATCTCAAGCAGTATAAATTTGCAAACCGAAAACTATTAAACCAAGAACTTTTTACGTACGTACGTACACGTCACGTATACATCACGTTATTGTTATTGCTTGCTCTTTGAAATGCATTGTTTCTACGTTGGAACTCTTAATATATATAAAAAAAAGTTTTGTTTATTAGCTTTCATAGTTATATGTACTGCGATATTACAGAAAATACAAAACAAAGAATCCAAAAAACACCTAATTTCGAAAAAAGAATAACGTATCTTTAATATAAAATTTATTTGAACTTTCGGCAATTTCATAGGTGAAGACCTATTATAATAAAAGGTCCTAGAGTATGAAATTGCCGTTTTATTGTAAAACGTACTTGAAATCGACACAGAACCTAAAAGGTTAGAAATTTTTGAGTGAAACTTTTTTCACATGGTATGGCTTCTTTAAAAAAAAATTCAACTCGATTATCGACTTTTATTTGATTTTTTATTCAACAAGAGAGATGGATACTTCGAAAATTCCAGTCATTTTTGACCGCCCACACAGGTGAATAACAATGAATTGAAAGAGATGGAGAAAGCTCATCCGAGCCAAACTACCCAGGAATTAGCGGCATGGTTTAACGTTACCTTACCAACAATATTAACTCATTTGCGTCAAATTTATAAATGCCTTGTACCAAATTTTCGAATTCTGGGTCAATGGGAAGTACCCTATGAATTTTGATTCCCTTTTTTTGAGGCCGTAATTATTTTTTTTCGTTAAATTAGAAGTTTGATTTATTCACAGCTTCAAAAAACTACAGAATGGAATATATGGTTAATTTCTACTCGATACCCTAACGCGTTCCTGAGTTAAAGGCTCTTGACAGACCGACAAACAGACGGTCAACAAAGTGATCCTATAAATGTTCTGTATTTCCTTTTGAGGTACAAAACCCTTAAAAGAAAGCAATTGAAAGACAAGTTCTCGATAATTACTTACTGTTATTGAAAAAGACATGCCGAAGCTTTTACCTTGACCTATTTGACCTAAGTGATAAGAAATCAATACGTATACCGTCGATTTTCCTAGTTTGCCAAGATATTTAATGTCCACTTAGAATCATTTAGTAAGACGTGACATTATTGGATTAGTTTTGTGGTATATTTAATTAAATTATATAGCGATTTAATAGTATAGCATATGATTTATTAGACATAAAATAAATATTCGTTTGATGTTTTTTTTTAGGTGTGATAATCATCTATTGACAAATCCCGCTCTTGGGCGGAGCGAGAGATAGTGTCAGACTTTTACTGACTAAAACCCCACTCCTGTTCCTTCGTTGCCTCTCAGGGCCACGGGTTTCGTTTTCACACTACCCATGGCACCAGTAGGCTTCCCCCCTACGATTTGCGGACATCTCCCTTAGGCGCGCCAGGAACAAACAATATGCGCCGTCGACTACTTGAGCTCGGTCCGGATGTTTACCGGACGGCCGGACGGTGGGCTACCCATTGCTCACCGTCGGCAAGCCCGCGCCTACGGTGGCCGGAAATCGGCATCGGAAGCCCGGCGGCGGTTGGGGCGTGAGGACCGTTGCCTCACGCGATCGGCCGCCTCCTTTGCTAGCATTACTGCTTTGCAGAAGGAGGCGACCGCCTGCCACTACTCCTCGCTCCAGACTATGGCTTGTACCAAGGCCCGGCGTGAGAGATCGCCCCCGCTGTTCGCCCCCACGAGGACACGGCGTTGCTCTGCCCAAGCGGGGCACACCACCACCATGCTTCGATTGGTGTTGATTATTTTAAGCGTTTTTGTGTACGCAGAAAAAAATCTCAACGCAAACGAACTTTTTATAATACTAAAATTGCCATAATTTCATGTTGATAGAACGCCACGGTAAGTAAGGGTACTGCAGAAGAAGTTTGTTAAATTAATCTTTCAAATTCCCTATGTATATAGGGACAGAAAGACCGGAAAGCGACTTTATACTATGTAGTGATGATGAAACTTTCAGTAAAACATTATTGGTTGTTTAGTTTCGAATATTGTACAAAAATTACTACATGATAACAATAATAATTTTCATAATCGAATTTGAGTTATAAATTTCTCACCTGTATCTGGGCAAGCGGTGTACTGTATCCCACAGAAATTCCGTTCCATCCTGACACAAATCCCATAATCTTGGTTGCTGAGCTGCAAACCCGAAGCAGGATCATAGTTGAAGGAGCGTAGTTGACCTGATACTCCAGTGTAGTACTGCAGACATCCTTCATCAGCTATGGGATAGAAATACTTTATTATTTATTAAAACCTGGTGAAGGTACAAAAGAAATCCGTTAAAGGTTCAGTTCAAACCGAAACGGGATGCGACGCTGTGCGAAGGGTGACTCAAAAGATAACTTAATTTACTACACGAATACACATACACATTTCAATGAGAGAATTCAGAAAACATTGCATCATGCAGCGCTGTGCCGCGAGGCGTTTCGATCTCAAATATTTGTGTAGTTATATTTTAAGTCGCTCTTCACGCAGCGTCGCATCGTGTCGCGTCTCGGTGTGAAATGACCCAAAGTGGCTAGCCAGTCTGGTCAGTGTGATAATTTTGTAGGGTGAAGCTATTGTTCAGCAGAGGCAACAGACAATATTTTTTACTGTTGGCTATTCTAAAACGAGGTGATTTCGCGCGGATAACTGAAATACAGGCTGTGCCTAACTGTACTGAACGTTACAGATGCTTGATTCATTTGTTAGTCATCTATATATATAAAAGGAGAAACTGAATGACTGACATTTCAACGCATAGCCGACTACTGGAACTAGGAGCGTGAAATCTTGCACAAGGTTTCCTTTTATGACGTAAGCGTGCACTAAGAGAGGATTTTCCAAAATTCACCTCCTAAGGGCATGAAACGGGAGTCCAAAGTTTAAATGGAGAAACCTTCTTTTCTGCGAGCGTAGCCGCTGTCAGAAGCTAGTTATTTAAGCTAGTATATTGCCAAATGGAATGTAATAAAGTACTAAGTTTTTTTGAGAATAAATATTATTACTATTATTATTATTTATAGAGATTCTAATCTGATTTAACACTGTCGAGTAATAGATTATTATTACAACACATTTTTTTTTCAATTCCAATTACTTATTTGGAACTAAGAGTATGTTGACTGGCCTACACTGTCCACTCATACTTATTAATATCGTAATAAGTAATATTATAATAGTATTTTTTTTTATTTGATATATACCTGTGCTTGACTGCGATCCTACCTGATGGCTAGCAGTGATGCAATCATTGATGGTGAGGCCGCACTAGTTTTTACTATTTTGGCCTAGCTCAGGCGCAGTTACTCATTTTTATTCCTGTGCATAAGTATCAGATACGCCACTTAAAATATTTTGTTCGTACAATTTTAAGGAGAAATAAGTAATAGTATTGCATTATAATCATAGGTATTACGAGCTTCTAATAATAATAATAATAATTTCTTTATTTGTATTGAATTCAGGTGTTACAATAATGGTGTTATATCAGATATATGTGTACCCAGTACATTCTGCCGGTTGGCATACAAAAATATAGGTTAACTTACAGACTATAAAAACTAGGTACAGAGTTGAAGGTAAGCAAAATTACAATTCATCATTAATAAAATCGGCAACAGAGTAATAACATTTCTCTGTCCGAAACGACGACAAGAGTTTTTTGAATTTTATTAAGGGCTGATCCTTAATACAATTTGGCAATCTGTTAAATATAATAGGTGCCATACCAATAATGTTTTTTTTAAGTAATGCAGTGTTATAACTACCAGTACATAATAAACCCTGATATTTTGATCTCATAGTAGTAGTTCGCTTCCTCGTATCATTCAATGCTGGAAAAATATGCATGTTAGTTTTAACGAAAATAGCTACTTCGAGAATGTATAAACTAGGAAAAGTTAGTATTTTGTGTTTCTTAAAAAATGGAATGCAACTACCTGTAACCTTGAGATTAAAAATGGATCGTATGCACCGTTTTTGGGCTTTAAATATGGACTCTCTTTTTGAACAATTACCCCAAAATATTACACCAAACCTTAGAACAGAAACCACCAAACCGTGATATGCTACCATTAAAGTATCAATGTTAACTTTCTTGGACAGATTGTAGAGAGCATAAGCAGACGTGCTTAATTTTTTGCAAACTTCTTCAGCCTGTGGTTTCCAGGTTAATTGACCGTCAATCAATATACCCAAGAATTTTGCAACGTTAACACTATCAATATTTTGTCCCTTATAATTAATGCTTAGGTTTAAAGGATTTTTTTTTTTGATAAAAATGCATTATATTTGTTTTATTAAGGTTTATGATAAGATAATTATCGTTTAGCCAGTTTATTATTAATTTTAGAGAATTATTAATTTCATTTTCATAAAGGTCTTTGTTGAGGCAATTAATTAGGACTGTACTGTCATCGGCAAATAACACACAAGGGTACGGGATCTGTCGGGGCAAGTCATTAATATATAGCAAGAATAATAACGGCCCTAGAACGCTGCCCTGTGGAACGCCATATTTAATTTCCCTCGGACCAGACAAATATTTAATCTCACGTATTGATTTGGCGCATAATTTAGAGATTTCAGTATATTGAACACGTCCACTTAAATATAATTTTATTAGACGTAGAGCATTTCCTCGTATACCGTAAGTTTCAAGTTTGCCCAAAAGCTTTTCATGGTCCACATAATCAAAAGCTTTGGTCATATCGGTAAAAATGGCACAAATCGGTATTTTATCTACATTTCCCATTATTTTATTTATTAAATCGTATATGGCCATATTAATATTTTAATTTTTACGAAAACCTTTTTGTTCCTCACATAATATATCATATTTTCACAGAAATGAATAAAATGACTCATAAATTACTTTTACAATGATTTTGGCCTATAGTTAGTCATGTCTTCTTTATTGTTCTTCTTGAGGAGTGGTTTAACTATTGTGGTTTTAAGACTATCGGGGAATGCTCCAGAAAATATGCTTGCATTAATAATGTGGCTTAGAAGGTTAGCTATAGTAGAGCAGACAAATTTTATAACGGTAGTCGAAATACCGTCATATCCATAACTCTTCTTGTTTTTTAGAGATTTAATCACCCTTATAATGTCTTGAGGGACAACAGGGACCATAAAAATAGAGTGAGGGTTATACGTTATTCTTGCAGTATTTTTAGTTGTGTTCAGGGGTGGGTCTGAGATCTGATCAATAAAAAAAATCGTTGAAAGATTGAGCTATTTCATTAGGATTAGTTAATATTAAATCATTTTTTTTTATTTTTGTTATGGGCTCACTTATGGATTTTGTACTATTTATTATTTGCCAGGATGTTTTTGATTTATTTTAGAATTTTTAATTAGAAAGTTGTTTTGTGCTCTCTGGGTCAGTTTGATGATTTTTTTAAATCGTTTAGAGTACTGTTTAAATGTCGTTTTATTTTCACTAGTAGGATTAAATCTTTGTTTCCAGAGTAATTGGCGTTGTTTTTTGCTACAGATTCTGATACCTCTAGACAACCATTTGATTTCTTTTTCAGATCTTAATATTACTGTTTTAAAGGGGAAGCATAGATTATACAGGAGTTGAAATATTTCTAAAAAGTTATCATAGGCTTCATTAGGGTCCTCTGTACTAAATACATCTGTAGAAAATGATAAGTTACGGAGGTGATTAATAAAGATAATTAAATTTTCTTCAGATATGTCTCGTCTTGATGTTTTACACTTTTTAATTTGATGAAACTTACTAACTTTCATAGTAAATATTTGAGCCGTATGGACGGATAATCCGAAGTCTATTACTTCACTTTGGCAGCTTTGTTTTGAATTGTGAGCAAAATTATCTAGACAAGTTTTACTGAGGGGTCTGGTCGGTTTATTTATTTCTAGCTTCATATCAAAGTTCATCAAAAAATATTCAAAATCCATGCTGATTCTGTTCTTTTTAAAAATGTCTATATTAAAATATCCGCACATAATTATTTTTTTGTTTGGTTTTGAAATCTTTTTAAGTTTGATATCTATGGTTTCATAAAATTGGTGTAGATTAGTTATTTTTGGAGGTCTATACACACATAGGATTGTAAGTTTTTGAGAAGGTAATTCGATTGCGCAACATTCAATAATACCAGTTACCGAATGTCTCATAATGTCAGGCAATACTTTATATTCGATGTTTTTTTTAACTAAGATACAGGCTCCACCGCGCTTAATGTTTTGTCTAGCATAACATGCTGCTAACTTATAATTTGGTATATGGAGAAGTTTCTCTTGGCCAGACATTATGAAATGTTCGGTTATACATATAACATCGAGATTAATTTGTTTACTTAACAATTCCTGCACATAAATAGTCAGTAAGTCGGATTTGCTTAGAAGACCGGCAATATTTTGATGCATTATATTTACATGATTAAAGAAAAAAATTGCATCGTTAAGACGTTAAGCTTATTTGGTTGTCAACTATATTATCTTGTTGAGTAAATGAGACATAATCGGCTATAGTTACCGACAGATTATAGAACACATTTTGCATTCCACGATCATTTATTTTCCTACTGTACTTAGAGAACATTGTAAAATCGTAACACAAGTCTAAATTAGAGTCCAACGCCGTTGCATAGTTGAACGTCTGCAAGTCTAAATGAAGTAGATTATTAAAACTTTCAATGCGCCAGTTATACAAAGTTGAGTGGTCGCTTAATTTAAAAGTAGGTACACATATTATAATATTCGTGTGCTGTATTTTCTGCAAATTTTCTCTCATTTTTATAATTATATCCAATTAGTTTTCCGTTTTATGAAAGTCTTTTTCTCCAATTAGAATAATGCAGAAATCATTTATTGTATATTCTATTAATTTCTTCTCCAAGTTAGTGATAAGCTGCACCGTGCCAGAGTCAGGGAAAAGATAATGGCAAATTTTACAGTTTTGAAATGTATTCTCGGCTATAGACAAAATCTTGTTATTTTTATTTGCACTCACGATACATAGTTTGCGTTGAATGTTTTTGTTTGGTTTGATAAATAGTTCGGTTTTTTGGGATTGAAGTGCCTCAGTTTGTCTATTTTGTACAGAGAGCTTTTCCTTGGTTGCTGGTGACTGTGAAGGAATGACAATTTCTGGAGGATTTGTAGGTACATTTGCACATAATTTTGCCAATGTGTTTTTAGCTTTTTTCTTCGGGGTAACGGTTATCTCAGATGTTAATTTACTTGTAACTTGTTTCATTATCTTGTTCTTTGAGTTTAAATTTTGAATTTCTTGTTTTAACTTCATGTTTTCTAATGATAAATTATTAATTTCTTCATGCGCTGCGCTTAGTTGTAAATTAACTTTTGACGTGACAACGTCTTATAAATTGGTTTGCCGGGTGACACTTCAAGAAACTGCGTTACGCTCCGCTCACGTTATGCGCTCACAATGAGAGCGAGTGAGAGGCACGCGTCCCTTCCACTCGGGCATGGTTAGCCCGCCTAAGAGCGAGAGAGACAGAACTATTATTTCATCCTTCTTCCTACTATACGAATGAATATTCACATTAAAATTATTTTACCACTCAAAGTCGTTGTCACGTAAAACTTTCGCCCGTATACCGACTTTACAGGCAACCAATTTTTTTTTTGTAGTTCATTTTTAAGCTGCATGATTTCTTCGTTTTCGTCATCGGATATGTTAGGAGGTAGGCTATTAGATGTGCCATCTAGCGGCGAATTCGCAGAATTATTCAGCGTACTTTCGTATATTGTATCATTTGACAACGATGTGGCGCGATTTCTTATCCGAAATGTGATATTTTCTAAGAATTCCATTTTAGTAACTGATAAACGTCGAAAAATAAATAGAAAAAGAATTCCTCGTTTCGGCTGGATTTGAACTCGGACCTCAAACGTGCACCTCGACTCAAGAGACACCTTTTACCAGTTTAGCCAAACGAACATTAATTTTGATGACGAAAATAGTGTTCTGTCTTTATTTTGATATTTTTGAATTTTGATTTGACCGTTTTTTTTTTTCCCTGTTGCTGTTTTTAGTGATCGCGATTTGAAAAAAGTTTTGTTTTTATTGCTTTTTAACTTAGGACGATCAAAAAGTCACCAGGTTTTAGCACTGTATCTTTTAAACTTCTTATTTATACAATGATTGCTTGTGTTTTAACGAAAGTTTTAGTTTATATACACTATGTTACACTGTTTTATAGTTTCACTTTAAACACTAGTATTCACTGACAGAATTGTTTGCTAACACTGTCACTTATTTATCGTAATACACTGATGTTATTTCCCTACTTATTCGCACTTGAAGAGCATTTAGATAATTAAAAAAAAAAAATAATTACGGAGCCGAAGTTAGCATTGACAACTCTGCCACCAACTTTGCTCATGTAAAAGTAGTAAATTGTCCCAAGGGAACCTATTCCCGGAATAAAAGCTAACCATGGTGCTTTTCCAGGAAATGGCCCACCCATGTACCAACTTCAATTAAATCATACACTTAGAAACTTACGCCATTATAATAATAGGGGTTAAAGTATGAAATTGACGTTTTTTTAAAACGGGTTGCTTTGAAGTGTTATATCTTTGGATTGAATTGGAATTATAAGTTCAAATAAACTTTGTATTAAAGGTACGTTATTCTTTCTTCAAAATTAGGTATTTATTGCTTTCTTTGTGTTTTTATAACCATGCAAGCTAACAAAAAACTTTTTTTTTTCATAGTTAAGCAACCCTTTTTAAAAACGGCAATTGCATAGTTAAAGACCTAATATTAGTGTGATTATTTTATATTCTTACTTCACTTCCTGAAAGTTAAAAGAAATCTTCGTAATCTTTGGGTTCCATACCTCAAAAGAAAACAACGGAACCTTTATAGGATCACTTTGTTGTCCGTCTGTCTGTCTGTCAAGACCCTTTATCTCGGGAATGCGTGGAGGTATCGAGTTCAAATTAAAACCATATACTCAACTCTGCGGTCCCTTGAAGCTGTGAAAAATCAAACTTCTAAGTTAACGAAAAAAATCGATAGGGCTGTTTATGTCGCTAAAAACGTATATTTCAAGGGGATCAAAATTCATAGGGTACATTCCGTAGACATAGAATCCTGAAATTTGGCATTGGCAAGGTCTCATTGCAGAAGTAGGTATAGGAAAAAATCTGGAAACTGTAAATATGTTGTTACGTCACAAAAATATTTCTATTTACGATTCGAAAAAATCTTCGTAACTCAATTCGGGAATTGAGCTGTTTTATAGGTATTTTTGTACGGAACCCACAGTTCGCGAGTCCGACTCGTACTTGCCCAGTTTTATTTTATCTTGTGCCCGCCCGCCTTTCAGTGAGAGCAGTGGTGGCCCAGCGGTAACGATCCCGACTTACAAGTCGTAGGTCGCGAGTTCAAACCCGGTCAGGCACATAATTTTGAAATTTATTTCATCACTACTGCTCTCAAAACGAAAAAATAGAATACATTTTGAGGAAACCAGTATGTCCTTGAACCAATAATTTGAAGACATGTGACATCCACTAATCTAAAATGGTCTCATCAATTAGATTACTGAGTCCCAGCAGTGGAAAAATTCTTTCAGTTAGAGCTCATGTAATAATATCAACAACTTACCAATACATCCACTCCAATTGGTTTGTTACAATCTATTAAATTAGATTCTATCAATCGCTTAAGCTTATTGATATTAATAGGACACCACTCACTATAATAAACGATTGTGTTGTCGAAACCGATCACCACAAACTGAAGATCCCGGTCGATGACTTTTTGCTTTTATGTGTGAAATAATAAAGTTTAAAAATCGTTGACCAAGGCATTGAATGTCGAGATCTGTGACGTCTGCGAGGTAAGTGGTTCTCAAGCTGTAGTTTGCGGACCACTGGTGGTCCGTAAAAGCTTTAATATGATCAGCGAAAGGTTACAAACTAAGTTTTCAACTGTAAAGTAACATTGATTCATTCATTGAGCTCTTACTGTAATTTTTATGGTGTACAAGGTAAAAAAGGTTGGGAATCACGGGTCCAGAAATAATTAATCTATACATTGATGGTATTTGTGTAATGAGGTACCAGGGTGAATTGTCATCTGTAAACCCCTTCAGTGCGTTCTGGCGTGTTATTGTGCTATATGTACACATACATACATAATCTCAGCAATCACGGGAAATTTGTCGATAGTTATTGAATAGTTGCTTTCAACTCTTCATTGCATTCTCTCACGATTGCATCAGTGCTTACCATCAAACCCTAATTTATATAATTGAAAAAAATGTTTCGTTATTTTCTCCGAAGACCTTCATCAAATCCTAAAATGTTATATGTTAATTTATTTCCCGAAAAATGTACATTTAAATAACGAAAAATCCATTCAAATTGAAACAACAGTTTTTTTGAAATCACGAGTTGTACTATATCTATATGCGGGTCGAAAGAATCTGCTTTTTTTCAAACAAATTGGACAAAAGGAGGTTTTAAGAAAAAACTTGCAAAATCTATTAGAAAAAAATAAAAAATTGTTTCTGAATAACATCAACTGCAAATTACAAACTCATATTTAAAGAAACCCTTTTTGAAGTCGAAAATATATAATGAAAGAAAGTACCACCTGTAAACAATCGGGATTATCTTTTGACCTACAAAAGTTTCGAGACCGAGCTAAGTGAAATAGATTAGGTAGAATCCAGATATTATCGGCCAGGAGTTATAATACAAAGTTATCTGGGGTTAGTATCATCTCTGTATATCAAGATAGATGACAGCTGGTATAAAAGGGTAAGTATCTAGTTGAGAAATCGAAGTGTGGAAGTCGTCAGTCTTACTATAAGAAGTCGTCTGTCTCGTGATGAAGACAGTTGAAAGGTATTCGGCTAAAATACTGATGATTTCAAAACTAGGATGGATCCACGGGTAGTGTGAAAGCGAAGCCCGGGGCCCCGGGATGAAGGCAAAGAGGGAACAGGAGTGGGTTTTTAGTCAGTAAAAGTCTGACACTATCTCTCGCTCCACCCAAGAACGAGATTTGTCATTAGATGATTTTCCCACCTTAAAAAAAAAAAAACTAGGATGGATGGATTATCTGAGGATGAATCTTCTTTTCTTCTGTATATATCTCCATATTTAATTGGTACAAAAAAATTGGGCTCTATCTGTACCCATTACTGATCATATTTATGTAGTTAAAAGTAAAAGCCAAATCCCAAAATTGTCCACGAAAACTTATCATAATTGGTAATATCATAATTGAATTAATTATTCATAAGGATTGCTACTAGAAAATACTACGCACAGTGTTTTGTGTGTGTGTTGTGTTCTGTACAATATTTCCATAAATTGAGTAAAATTTTGGGACATAAACAAACGCTAATAACTTTTCTGTTTATGAAGTAAGACTTTCCCTTAATAATAACAATACTTTTTCTAATAAGCCTTTTAAGTATTTGTTCTAATTAAAAACTAGAGGCGTATACTCTTATGAAAGGCAAAGACTTAAATCACTCACTGACTCATCAACGCTCAGCTCAAATTCTTGAATTTAATTTTACAAAGGATTCTTTTAAGATACTCGTATATACGAAGGTTAAGAAAGGATTTTATAAAATTCACCTCGTAAAGTGATGAATCGGGGGTCCAAAGTTTGCATGGAAAAACCTACGTTTGCAAGGTGAAGCGGCTGGCAGAAAATAGTTTAATTACTCGTATAATTACGCATGATTCTCATAGATAAGTAAGTTGCATTTAATTATTTTTTAATTTTGTTACCAAACTATTTATTTAGGTATTTTATAATTTATGTGCACACATATATAGTAGAAGATATTTTATTACTTATAAGCAAAAATAGTAAGGTGGGTAGGTAGGTAGCGGAGATTAGGAAGGTAGAGTAGGTAGGTAGCGTAGGGTAGGTAGGGTAGGGTAAGTAGTCAGGTGACGAGAGCAAAGCTGCGTGTAAAAGCTACTCTAACATAAAACTTAAAATTAATGATATAAAGACATTTAACCTTTATAAATAGAGCTGCAAGGTATCTGGGTTACTTTGACCTTCCAAAGCCTCTCGAACGAAGTCCCACTGGTGACGAACGTCAGCTTCACAGGGTTTGTCATACCGATGCCAGCATCTATATACACTGTTAAAAAAAAAAAAACATTCATTAGTTTGAAACTGCAACTAAAAAAATTTAACGGACATGATAGCTACAATCTGAGGGGTTAAGTCAAGTGTGAATCTAATAGGTTACTTCTAAGCAATCGTGTTCTATGGGGCCATTCAAGAAATACGTAAGCAGTAAGGGGGGGGGGTTGTATTGCTTATTTTTGATAACATGGGGAATTTTTTTTAAGGTGGGAAATCATTTGATGTCTTCTCGTCGCTCTGGGTGAAGCGGGAAGGCGTGTCAGACTTTTACTGAATAAAACTGGTTTCCTTTTCAGAAATCTCCGTGGTCCTAGCTAGAGGGCAGTAGCCCTGCTGACATTTAGACATTTTACATAGACATTTTACATTTTGCTGTCATCTCTTTGAGGAGCGCTTGGATCACTACTCGCTGTGGACGACTGGGCTCGGTCCAGTTAATTACCGAACGGCCGGACGACGGGCTACTCATTGCTCGAAGTCCGCAAGACCGCGTCTCGGGGTTGAAATTACGGTGGCTGGGGCGTGAGGACCTTTGTTCCCTCACGCGTGCAGCATCCTCCTTCGCTAGTATTACTGCTTCGCAGAAGGAGGCAACCGCCTGCCATTCCTTCTCGCTCCGGGCCATAGCCCGATCCAGGTCCCGACGCGAAAGGTCACTGCCGCCGATCGCCTCCACGAGGACACGGCGGTACTCCGCCCAAGTGGGGCACACCTCCACCGTATGCTCCACCTGGTCTTCAGGGCGGTCATCACAATGGTGACACCCGGGCGATTCTTCCGCCTGAATCTAATGCTGCAACCTCCTGAAGTTGCCATGTCCAGTGAGGACCTGCGTCATTCGGAAGGTGAGGACGCCGTGTTGCCGCTCCAGCCACTCCTCAAAGAGGGACGACTTGGGGGATGCGGGGTTTAGATAGTGATTACGTCAGCAGTACATATTTTTCTTAGTTTTTTAAGAGAACGATGTCGATGTTCCAAAATGAAAAGAAAGTTAGCAGACACACATCACTGAGCAGCAAACATCCAATGTCATTGAAGATTTAGAGTCTTGGATTCGTATGTCATGGACCGAGGACTGTCCATTTGAATTAATATGTTAATATTTTAAGTAAAGTACTGCTCATAAATTAATATCGAAACCAACACATTGACAAATGCTTATACCAATGTTTACGTAAGCATGGGCGGGGGGGGGGGGGGGATAAGAGCTTTGCTTAAATTGTTGCCAAGAGGAGGGAGAAGTTAATTTTTACAAAAAAAATGCTTACGTAATACTTGAACGGTGCTACATACAGGTGAGATCGTAGTCTAGTGCGAGCCTATAAATACCTACTAAAAAAATTAATCGTGTACATTGCCAACGTGGCTATATTTTTAATATAATAATTAAGTCGTCTAGGCTTCGAATATCAGAATTTTATTGATCAAAATATTACCAAATATTCTGTTAGATGCATTTCCGATATATTAAAAATTCTGTAAGGTACACTAACGATGAACCTTTAGTGGAGGCAGACTTTAGGTGGTAGTATATTAATTTTATTCATGAAATAAAATCACTATCGCTTTTGTAGCGACTGTAAATTTTCTGGTGAAATTGCAGTGGTAGCAAAACTTATTGTAAGGGAACATACTCCCGGGTTAAAAGTTGTATCAAAAAAACTGGACAAGTGCAGTTTAGGTATATGATCGGAATCCCTTCTAAGCGAGTGACCAATCCGTCTCCACTTACGACGTTTGATCTGGTGGTCGATCGAGCTTTCGTGGCATTTTTCCAACAGCTCTACGTTAAATATGGTCTCGGGCCAGTAAATCCCGAGGATGCGACGCAGACATCGGGTTATGAAAACCTGAATATGGCGTGAGATCTCTTTTGTCATTTTCCACGTTTCGCACCCGTCACGCTATCACTAACTCCTTTTTCTTTCATATCACTTCTCACACAATCCATCCATATTTTATTTGGCCTCCCTCTCCCTCTCCATCCATCCACATGAATACTCATAACTCTTTTAATATAATGTGCTTCATCGTGGTTTCATCCCTCTTTTTTACATGGCCATACCAAGACAAACGATTCCCTTTCAACTTTTCAGTCACTAGCGCCACTTTCAAACTTCCTCTAATATACTCATTTCTCACTTTAATTATAAACAAAAACATTTAGTTATAAACATATTTAAACATACGTACAAACTATTGCCTTTACAATTTGCATCATGAATGTACTAATTTAATTAATTTTAGTAGCACTAAAGTTCTATTGATACTTAGTTTCATATAATTTTAGAATACTCGGAAATGGCATGTAATATGAATACCTTTACTAATATTCTGAAAATCGTTTCAAAGATGAAATTCAAAGGATATTCACATCAATAATAGAATTTCACGTTTGAGTGGAAGTTATAATACAGTGGCAGACATCGTACCTTATTCCTAACAAATCATAAAGCGCATAGTTTTTTGTTCGTTCTTTAGTGCAAGAAATTCACGAGAGCAGAGGCAAAGCTGAAAAGCAAAGTTGGTTGAAAGCAAATATTTTATCAATATGAATCAAGAACTTTCTTCAAGTTCTTGAAGAAAGTTGTAAAGGAACTCCATATGAATGTCATTTTCAGCTTTACACGTTTATTGCATCACCGCACGCACTCCCGTTTGTAACTTCACGAATCCTCATCCAGCTCACGTACCGTAAAGCACAGTATCGACATTGCTAGCAATATTCGTGTCTGCATTAGTCCTTTGATCGATTTATTGCTCAAAGGACTAATTCAGATACTGTCGGACCGTAGTCCGACAGTCTACTGGACATACATACGGCCATTCACTGCAATGCTTGCTCTACATGGATATTGTTGACAATGCAGCCTCTAACATCCCCGTCGTGGTATCTCCATGCTTTGAGTCACGTACTAAAGGATTTCGTATCAATAGAACAGGTAGTTCGATGAAATTGAAGCTTTAGAACATGTGTACGTTACTTTTATTTTGCACAAACATAAAGGCTAAACTGAACACCACGCCACCAGCTTAGAAATAAATGTAAAATAGTTATATACATCAAAGTGTGTACCACGCACAATGGTCCGATAAGGACTAAGTGCGGAAACCAGACCACAAAGATTCAATTAATAAATTAAATATAGTGGACCTCATAATAATGCCAGAATAACTATAGTTCAGCGTGAATGATATCCAACTGGATCTGAGGTTGTGAAATGGTAAACAAAAATACATTTTCTGGTGAGTTCTAATGTGTACTTAAATAAATTAATATAAAGTTTTATTAGCAGATACTATTAAAACTTTATATTAATGAAAAATTAGATTAAATTAGATAGTGCAATGCAAATAGGCTTAAGTTAATGTTTGTATATTTATTTATTTATGTACACACAAACACTTAAAATCGAAATGAACAAATGCAGATAGAAGCATAAATGTGTATATAATGTGTATGCATCGACTTAGTACATATATATCGATCGAAAATAGTCGAACCAAACCAAATGCATTATATAACGGTGCAGAATGTTTATTCTAGCGTTTCCTGTGAACGTGAGTACTAAGAATCAAGGCGTATAGGTTTCTTCTGCTAGTTTTATAAGCAAAAGCTAAATAAGACTACTTTTGATGGCTTGTGTCAGGTAGAAGACTAGTAACTATTTAAACGAACCTCAATAACTAAGTTACGTGTTAGGTGAGTAACTATGTATTGGTTAATACAACAGACTCTATATTTTTGATACCATAAGAGAGCATTAAGGGGGTCCTTCCCTACTCGTGAACATTGCCGTGGTTTAATGGTATCATTCAATGCAATCCAACGCAATCTTTGATAAAGAGACAATATGAAAAAATAAAAACAACGCCAGATCCCTCTGTCCGGTAACTTTATAATTTTTCCGAATATTTCACAATACTTGTTCCAGGAAATAGGTGTTTTTTTTTTAACTTAAAATGGTGGTATGGAAATGTATCTCGAGTTGACCGTTTTTATTTTTAGTTTTCATTTAATTTTATAAGAGATTTTGTGTAGTAGTTTTATTTATTTTTTTAATATGGGAAAATCATCTAACGACAAATCCCGCTCTTGGGTGGAGCAAGAGATAGTGTCAGACTATTACTGACTAAAAACCCACTCCTGTTCCCTCTTTGCCTTCATCCCGGGCCCCCGGGCTTCGCTTTCACACTACCCGTGGCCCCAATAGGCTTCGACCCAGCTGGGCCCCTACGGTTTCGCTGACATCTCCTTGAGGCGCGCGTGGAACACTCGCGCCGTCGACAACTTGAGCTTGGTCCGGACGGTTACCGGACGATCGGACGGCGAGCTACCTATTGCTCGCCGTCCGCAAGCCCGCACCTACGGTGGTCGGAAATCGGGATCGGAATCCCGGCGACGGTGTGTAGTAGTGAAGTGTACTTACTATGGCTGCCTTGGTTGACTCCACAAATGGCTGGTACGGGATTGCCTCCTGACACAATGAACTGATCTTGGTTGCAGACATTGTTCATTTGCTCCGGTCCCGCAATTGAGAAGCGGTTGAAATCCAATCTGATAACAGGCCACGTAATCATTATTTAATGTTTGTTTTATACAATATTAGTAAATATTCTTATACAAATCATTACTTTCACACAATGCCATATATTCCCAAACTAAGCACTCTACGAGTACTAGACAAGTGATAAACTTACTTATATATTTCTGAATACTCCAGCACAACAGTGCCCAACTAGTAAATTATATATTTAGTAATTAAATAAAGTTGAATTTAAACCTGGAATTTCTTTCTTTCTTTCTTCATATTTTATATATAATTAGCGATCTGCCCAACTCGGTTCATTACTTAAGAGGGTCCTGTTTCACTCGCCTATCGTCAACATCGAGCATGGTTTAAAAGCTTGTTTCTTCATCTAACGCAATCCAACGCGATGTTTGACGAAATAGCAACGCGAAAAAAGAGAGATAACGCCTGAAAACTCTGTTAGCATTCGGTAATGATTACTCGAATATTTTACAAAACTTGTTCCAGGATATACGTGTTTATTTTCCCTTAAAAGATTTTGAAAAAAAATTGTCGTCATTCAGAATCTTGATTAAATTTGCAAAGCTTCTATTGTTATAGTTTTTTAATTTTTGAGTAAATTATAAAGTGTCAAATTTCATGCATGCAAAATAGCAGATTTTCAGAGGTATTTACTGAATTAGTTTTACATGAATTTATAAATTGATTTCATTAGAAGCCTAGATAACTTCCACAAGATACTGTGTTTCCAAATATCTAATGAAAAATCTGTAATAACGTCATAATCGTGTAAGAGGGGTTGTATGAAAAACATTGAAAATGTATGTCGAGTTGCATCCCCTTAACAAGACTAATCTCTTTGAGTGTAATTTAAAGTTGTACTTAGATTTTCTCGTATAGCTGTATACCTCATGCGATTGTCCTGCAGTTTAAAACCATTTTAAATACAAAGTTAGGAGTGAAACCGACTGCTCAGGTTGTATTAGACGTGTTAAATAAACAAAACAAAAACAAAACATCAGAAAATATCAAAAATTTAAAGTGATTTAAAAATGATATTCGTAAGGCTTCGTAGTTGCGGTTCAGAACTTTTTTCTTGTGTGGCCCGCACTGGCCACTAAACGCTGATACAAAATGTCAATGTCAATACACCACTCACGCATTTAAACCTTCTTCGTCAGAATCTATTATGATACAGCGCTTATGGGTTAAAAAAAGTAGCAGCCACCGGCCAGAAGTGGCTGTCGCGCGCTTCAGCTTCCTTCTAGCTTCTCGTGGCGGCTTTTATGGCTGTCGCGTGTGGTCAGAGTGCGGTGACCTAATGAAGCGCGAACACACCAGCTCTCCGTAGACGACGTAGCACTGCTACGAAAATTTCGTAGCATATTGCTACGCTGTTATTTTGTAGTGCAACCGTGCGAGAATATAAGTGTTTCTATTTAGTTGGTGTACATAAGTGTACTTTAACAAACGGCGTTAAAATTGTAAATAAACTTGAACCGATCGATTTAAATGTAGAACTTATTTTTTTGTTTCAGAGTGTTGAAATTGTGGTTGAAATATAAGTTATTAAGATCTAGCAGCCCTGGAGTATTTTTAAAATGTTTGAAAAATTTACATTATTGGTCTTTCAAGGTTAAGCATTGCTTGCCGAGGTCAGTCCGTGAAAAGTTAAACATCCATTAGATACCGAGTTCCCTTCATGTCTCGGAAAGCACATTAAGCCGTTGATCTCGGCTGTCATTTTAAGATCTTCGAAAGTTGTTATTGACTGGCAGAAGTCAGTAAATTTGATACCAGTTCTGCCAAGGTGTATGGTGTTATCTAGTTACTGAGTTATAATAATAATATAATATTCCACAACTATCACACAACGTCATTTAGTCCCAAACTAAGCAGAGCTTATGCTATTATTAGTATATAGTTTTAATTTCAACTTGATATCTCCACGCGTTCCTGAGATAAAGAGTCTTGACAGACAGACGGACAACATTCTATAAGGTTTCCTTTTTTCCTTTTGAGGTACGGAACCCTAGAAAGTAGACAAAGTACTTATGGGGCAGGTAAGATTCTTTTGACATTTTTCATTTGAAGTGTTTGCATCTGTGTAACTTATAAAGATTTGATAGTTAGCAACCATTATCACTTTTTTTGTAACATCATGAGGGGTATCGAAATAAGGGATCGAAGAGGCGATTTCAAAAATGTACAAGTATATTCCAAAAATGTAGGTAAACAAAATAAAGTATTAAAAATTAAGAAGGTGCACACAGAATAAATAGAACCTCAAAAGCGATCGCCAGCACAAAGTGACTTAGCAACAAGAGGTCCTATCTTGAGATGCTTTAGGTAGAAAGATATATGGTTATCAGCATAATCTCGGAAGAACGTCGAGATTAGTATTAAAATAAATAATAATAATAATAATATTCCACAACTGTCACACAACGCTGTCTAGTCCCAAGCTAAGCAGAGCTTGTGTTATGGGTACTAGACAACTGATAAACATACTTATATATTTCTAAATACATACATATTATAGATAAATTACACCCAGACACAGAACAAATGATCGTGCTCATCACACAAACATTTGTCCTGGGTGGGAATCGAACCCACGATCTCCGGCATAGCAGTCAGGGTCACTAACCACTAGACCAACAGGCCAGTTATAAAAAAAAACAATTTGTGTTTGTGTAATGAACACGATCATTTGTTCTGTGTCTAGGTGTAATTTATCTATAATATATTTTTGTATGTAGTATACAGCATATATAGCATAGTTGGCCTTATTATTTTCCCACTGTTAGGACTCAGGCCTCCTCTCTAGGAGAGGGAAGTATTATGTATGTGTTTAGAAATATATGTATAAAGTATGTTTATCAGTTGTCTAGTATTCATAACACAAGCTCTGTTTAGCTTAAGACTAGACGGCGTTGTGTGTTAGTCGTGCAATATTATATTGTATTATTATTCTAGGTACGAACCTTTATACGGAATTGTTGTAGATAGTGCTAATCTCTGTTGTGCAGACCTATTTCTTAGTTTATTTTATTTTACTAGGTAAGTCATTTCAAATGTTCTATATTTTGGAATATTTGTATTGCCTAGTTACAAAGACATTAAATATATACTATCTCTTTAAATCTCTTTGCTTGTTTATAAACACTTATGACAGTAACATATTTTCTCTTATATATTTACAAATCCTTTATATTTACGAGCCTTCATCCTATTATTCTAACAGATATCATCCTTAATAAAAAATATTAAACAAATACAAAATTCAATAAATTGTAAAGTAAAAATGCAAAGAATTATTTTCGTTTGTGTATGTGTACTTACTCACCTAATTTGTATGTACCGACTCACCTGATTTGTATGTACGAGTACCATCTCACCTGATTTGGCAGACATCGGGATGTGATTTGAGGACTGTCAGTTCGCAGGAGCCGGTACCATCATACACTGAGGGGTAGCCGGAATTCACGAAATAAGTACCATTCTCCGATGTGGAACTCCCGCAGGACGTCATAACTGAAAATAAGAGCACTCTGAAGTATTCCAAACTAACTGACTACAAGAGGCATTAATTGAGATAAATATATAATATATAAATTCCGCAACTGTCACACAACGCCATCTAGTCCCAAGCTAAGCAGAGCTTGTGTTATGAGTACTAGACAACTGATAAACATACTTACATATTTCTAATAACATACATATTATAGATATACTGCACCGAGACACAGAACAAATGATTGTGCTCATCACATTTTTCCTGGGTGGGAATCGAACCCAATACCTCCGGCATAGCAGTCAGGGCCGCTAACCACTACACCAACATTGAGATAAATAGTAGGTACTATATCATGGCACAAAAAATCCAGAAGGCTCGAAATACTCTGGCTTAGGGCCACCCCCAAAACAAGGTACTATATCAACCATAAATACACTCTCAAATATTCCCACAGATTACTAATACTAAAAGTTACTTTTTATATGTATACTATTGAATTTTAGTTAGAAAAAGTCTGACGCTCCATCTTGCTGAACCCAAAGCGGGAAAAGTTACTTGATATGCCTCTATTCAGCATTGGGGAAAAAAATGAACAGAAAAATTCTATTCAAGAAGGCCAAACCATTTCACAACCGAAAAAGTGTTATGCGTATCACATACAAAATGCTATTTCGCACATGACTGCGGCGCCATTATAATCAAAAAGTTACACGATATAGATGGTTTTATAGCTATACTTATACAAATTTTGTGGGTGGTCGGCTGTAGCGGTTCTGAGAACTGTTGCGCATAATAATAAAATGACTAAAACGTATTAAGTCATTCACCATATTTAATAACACTATTGAAAAAAAAAACTTAAAGTTATTGTACAATAACTTTAAGTTCTTTATAAATTACAATAATATTTTTTTTAAATGATTGTCTAAAATGGTTCCGAAAAAACTTTCATACAATCATATAATTATAATCTTTCATCCGCCTTGAGCATTGGTGGCCCAGCGGCTCCAACTTATTCAATGAGTCGGTCGCGAGTTCAAACCCAGCCAGGCGCATTACTTTTATAAATGATATTTATTTTGCAAATAGGTTTAAAACAACACTTTTACAAGTAATTTTTTTTTTCGTCATTTTAATCTAGATGAGGTTGGAGTTTCCTACCTCACTACCCTGAGAAGAAACACCGAAACAAACTCAGGGGTTAACATGCTCGGTACTCTTTGCACACCTATGGCAAATCATGTAGCCCAATAACTTAAACTAAACGTTTTATAGTGTGATTAAATTTAAATAAAGCGTTTTAGATTAAGCGTTTTTTAGTGTGTTTTAATGTCCATAAAAAGTAAATTTGTAATGGTCAAATCACATGAGAACTAGATTAGTCTAAGATGGTCTTTTGAAGAAAAAAACATACAAATTTGAGTGGACCTGTCCAGTCAGAGCAAGCATTTGTCAGTATTCGCAAAGTTCAACTCAGGACTACAAAGGAGGTCAACTCAAAGGACTCGGCGAACAATACCAAGGAAAGGACCTCATTCAAACGTTAAAATGACTGAAAAGGAAAAAAAAACAATCAACATAGTCCTCACGTTCACAATAATAAAAGGAAATATATAGTTCTCTAAATGTAATACTTAGTAAAGTAAATATTTATGTCAAAAATTAATTGAAAAAAAAAACATGTCAAATTGTAAATTAAAAATAATGTACAATGTCAAAATTATGTGTTATTTATTTTATCACCACTGCTCTCAAAACGGTGAAGGAAAACATTCAGTGGAAACCAGCATGTCCTACAACCAAAAATTCGAAGACTACGACGTGCACTTATTAGGCTGATTATGTTTGTACTTATACTTATTTCAACTGTTTTAAATTCAGTTCAATGTCAAATAAAAATGTAACAGATAGTATATTAGTAGGTATGCATTGTGTTTAACAATAAACATCAATTAACTGTTGAAACTTTTCAAAAGCACTGGAGTCTGAAATTCACAACATTACTAATGCCAGGTAGGGAGGGTGCGTACTGCGCAAGGGCGAGAAGTGGGCTCATTGGTCAGAGAGTTTCATCGTCAGTCAGCTGATAACTTGCGCTGATGCAGTTCAAGCTATCAACTGAACTCAAAAAAATACCTATACAATTAATATTCAAATTGGGAATGACAGTTACTTATTATTTTACTTTATCTATATATTATTTAGTTATGGTGACTTTTTTTAAATTAATGTGCAGTAGTTTAATAATTTAGTGTTATTAGATTTTTTATTTATTTATTCAAGTTACAATAGACTCATTTTTAGATAAACATCACAATTAAATTAAATTATAAAATGTTAAAATTTAATTGCATTTACATCATTTTTATTATATTTCGATTTTTGTTTAATTATCTGATCTAAAAGCTGGTTCAGTATAATTTGAGGAGCCAAAATACAAAGTTTTGCTAAGAATTTTCAATTTTCATTGATTTTCGCAGTTCAATCACTTTTATGTTCACCAAAATAATCACGTTTTTTCAACTAGTGGATTAGGTTAGGGACGTAAAGTGTATGTAAGATGGTGAGGGTGAGTCGCTAATTTATGGAGATTTTTTTATTTATTTAATCATCTTCATCATCTTCCTGCCCTTGTCCCGTGTTATTTGGGGTATTTATTTAATCATCTTATAATAGTAATATTATGTTGTCTTAAATCTAAACAAACAATAATGGGTAAATTAAAAAAAAGTTCAATTAAGTAACAAACTGCGCTTACGACTTGAAGTTTTGGGAATTTTCGAAAAATTAACGTGTATTTAATATTATATAAATTTTATTACAAAAATAATACATTACAAAAATTAGAATATTATTATAGAAAAGCAAAAGAAAATATTAGGGGTTTTTTTTTCGGGTGGGAAAATCATCTAATGACATCCCCAGCTTTTGGGCGCAGCGGGAGATAGTGTCAGACTTTTACTGACTAAAACCCCAATCCTGTTCCTTCTTGTCATTTTTCCAGGGCCCCAGGGATCTCTATAGCATCACCCATGGCCTCAGTAGACTTCGACCATGCTAGGCCCCTACGGTTGCTGATATATTCTTGAGGCGCGCGTGAAACACTACGCGCCGTCGACGACTCGGGCTCAGTCTGGACGGTTACCGGACGGTCGGACGGCGAGCTACCCATTGTTCGCCATCCGCAAGCATTAGGGGTTAGGGTATGAAATTGCCGTTTTTTAAAAAAGGTTTGCTTTGAAGTTTTATATCTTTGGATTGACTTGGAATTATAAGTTCAAATAAACTTTATTGTTCAAACAAAATTAAGTATTTATTAGTTTCTTTGTGTTTTGCATTTTCTGTAATATCGTTCTTTCTTAGTATTTCTGCTAACATTTAGTTGGGTTAAAATTTCCCTTATGTACTGTTGATTTAAGGGTTGGGTAGGGAGAGGGAAGGGGGAAGGGGAGGAGAGGCAGGGCTACCCCCCTGTACCATTCATATCGAGATATCCATTTTTGAAGTTTGAGGTTAGGTTAAGTTAGAACACTAATTTCCATCGATTTATGGGGCGGTTTGGAGCCTAAATCATAATGGCTTTTAACATTAGAAGGGGATCTGACTTTTATGGTCATTGTTCTAATCTAACCGAATCCAAATAATTCACTAACATTAGATGTGGATCTGGCGCTCGGCGGCCGCTTCCGCGGCACGCTCGCTCCGCGCGCTCGCCTTCGCGCTTTAATGATTACTGTTCTAACCTAATCTAACCCAAATAATTCAATAACATTAGAGGGGGATCTGGCGCTTGACAGCCGCTGCCGCGGCACGCTCGCTCGACTCGTTCGCCATCGCGCTTTAATGGTCACTGTTCTAACCTAACCTTAATCAAATGTTTCACTAACACAGTCATACGAACGCAACTTGCAAGGGCAACAAAAACAAACGGACGATGACATGACTGACATGACATCATGACGACCATAAAGCAAAATGGCGTCTCTTCACGTTCCGTTCCGTTCCACATTGTAAACAAATATTCGTTATTTTTTATGTAAAAAGTCAATGTAATTACTTATTACAGCATGGTTTTTGTGCACATTGATTACATACCAAATTTAATATAAAACATTTATGGCTTGAATCAAATTAACTGTAAGAGAATTCTTAAGGAGGCTCTTCAAAGAATGTCCTACGATGATACAGAGAATTTACTGATTGTGCTAAAGTGATTTTTTTGTTTTTATACAATATTTGACCTAGTTTAAGTATCTTGTTAGTTAAAAAACTAGAAGTTAAGATTTGGTAACATTATAAATTAATACTATAAGATAACTTGTCTACTTTACAGATTTTTTACACGTTTGTATTGTACTATAAAATCCTTTTGATTATTTGTTAATTTTAAATTATTTTAGCTCTTTTCGCCTGAAACACAGGATTTCCTAGTTCAGGCACGTAAGACTCAGAATTAAGATTTATATTTAAGACTGTATTACTTTATCCTGTAAAGAATTTTGAATAAATATTATTATTATTATATGTGAAAAAAAAATATATGCTTGACGAAACGTGAAATTTCAACTTTGACGTCTATAAAGACAATTTATCTAACCTAAATGGCGTATTATTTTTCAATTTATATGGGAATTCAAAAAATTATATCTCGTTAACCGTGAGTTTTCGCAACTTGATAATTTGTAAAAAGCTTTCTATTTATAAGTACTATCTAAAATAAAAATAAAAATGAACTTCCAAATCGACGGTGCATAAAGGAAAGTTTAGCCAAAATTAATGTATTATTAAACGCAGTGCAATATCATAGGATTGTAATAATATTAAAAAACTAAACAAAAACACTGCGCTGTGCGATACGCCCCTGCCACGATCAAAAGTACCCACTTTAAGTTTATAAAAAACTCAAATATAAGTAAACAATGTCAATCATTATAACACAATGTTACTAATTGTCATTTCCGGTATCTACTATAATATTGATTTTGCTTACAAATAATATTATTTCCATAGTTTATTGTAATTATGTCTATAGTCACAATTGTATTAATTCGTATAAAACTTGTAGTTCGATGCACGGGCAACACTGAAAATAAATTAATAATATTTTACAGATTTCTTATTGAACTAGTAAGACAAAATAATTTCACAATTACGAAAGGATTTGATGAAAAAAATAATTTCGACCCACCCTGTAGAAAGTGTCTTGAGTTATTTTATTAAAGGACAAACATTAATATTTTGGTAATTGTTTTAATTGGCACAAAATTAATATCGCAATCGAAGTTAATACCGGGTGGTATTAACTTCGATTTTTTTCTGTCTTGTAAATGAGCTTATTGTGTTTATATCTGTATGTTAAGGGCCTATTACACTACTCGATATTCAGACAGTCGATGTCGCGTAGTGTAATAAGGGTTAGACCGGTCTTACTCGGATCAAAAAATAAGATAGTCTGAACATCGTGTGCTGAATATCGCGTAGTGTAATAGGCCCTTTAGTCTGCTATAAAGAGTAAGAATATAGCACGATA
The DNA here is from genome assembly GCA_961205895.1 of Mythimna pallens. Classification (NCBI taxonomy): domain Eukaryota; kingdom Metazoa; phylum Arthropoda; class Insecta; order Lepidoptera; family Noctuidae; genus Mythimna; species Mythimna pallens. The sequence continues at coordinate 9,791,858 of OY540824.1, forward strand.
ACCCCTTTCATGATAAACAAGTGCGAGTCGGACTCGCGCACTGAGGGTTCCGTACAAACTTATCTATGAAAACAGTTCAATTTCCGAATTGAGTTAGGAAGTTTTTTCCGAATTACAAAAAAAAGTTTATTTTTTTGTGATTCAGAAAAATCTTCAAAAAGGAATTAAATTCCCGTTCAGATTTTGTCACATGGTTTCTTAAAGCACAGACATTAATATTTTGGTAATTGTTCTGCTTGGCACAAAATTAACATTATAATCGAAGTTAATACCACCCGTATTAACTTCAATTGTTTCTCGTCTTGTAAATGAACTATTGTGTTTATATCTGTATGTTAGTCTGCAATAAAGAGTAAGAATATAGCACGATAATGTGATGATGTCATGATAAACAAGTGCGACTCGCGCACTGAGGGTTCCGTACAAACTTATCTATGAAAACAGTTCAATTTCCGAATTGAGTTAGGAAGTTTTTTCCGGATCACAAAAAAAGTTTATTTTTTTTTGTGATTCGGAAAAATCTTCAAAAAGGAATTAAATTCCCGTTCAGATTTTGTCACATGGTTTTTTAAAGCACAAACATTAATATTTTGGTAATTGTTCTGCTTGGCACAAAATTAACATTATAATCGAAGTTAATACCACCCGTATTAACTTCAATTGTTTCTCGTCTTGTAAATGAACTATTGTGTTTATATCTGTATGTTAGTCTGCAATAAAGAGTAAGAATATAGCACGATAATGTGATGATGTCATGATAAACAAGTGCGAGTCGCGCTCTGAGGGTTCCGTACAAACTTACCTATGAAAACAGTTCAATTCCCGAATTGAGTTAGGATTATTTTTTCGAATCACAAAAATTTTTTTTTTGGCTTCGTAACTACTAATTTACAGTTTTCAAATTTTTTGATATACTTGTGCTATGGGACCTGGCCATCATGCAAAATTTCAGGATTCTAGGTCAACGGGAAGTACCCTATGAATTTTTATTCCTTTGTGAGTATCGGAATATACGTTTTTGGCGACATAAACGGCCGTTATTTTTTCACAGCTTCAAGGGACGGCAGACCTGAGTATATGGTTTTAAGTTCAACTCGATACCTCCACGCGTTCCCGAGATAAAGGGTCTCGACAGACAGACAGACGGACAACAAGGTGATCCTATAAGGGTTCCGCTTTTTTCCTTTTGAGGAACGGAACCCTAATGTATTAAAGTTATATTACATCAAAAATTACTTATAAATTTAGTCAAAAATCATTGCAAACACATCATAATCAGGTGCTCGAATCGATACGAGTGTACGCAAAAATATAAATAATTAATTATATGTGTCAATTCTTATACAAACTGCTAAGTTTTTTATTTTGACACCGCCTTTTGTTGCAGTTGTTGAGCGATTGGCACTGGACACTGCGAGTCGCGGGTTTGATTCCCGTTTGGAACAAATATTAGTATGGCCTTCAGATTGATGTTCTGGGTCTGGGAGTCTTTTTTACACTTGTACTTGGGTACTTGTATGTGAACGCACCCACGATACAGTAATTTCTAATGCGAGAGGATGATTCATTAACACATTCACAAAAACAAATTCAAGCAGCTCGTTTGTGGAATGCGTTACCCTTAGAAGTGAGGCGTGCTCAAACGCTACCTACGTTTAAAAAAATAGTGATGGGGTATTACCTTTAACTTTGATTTTTTCTTCTTCTGGCTCAATTATATATTTAATATTTATTAGTATATTTTTTTTCCTATATTTTATGTATGTATGTGTTATTCTGTCTTATTAGTATTTTTCTGATGTTGTACACTGACAGCCCTAAATCCATCTCCTCTCTTTCAGTCAATCCAAAGGTTGTCTGTAAGAAATTGCCCTGTGCGATAAGACCGCCCATTGTACACTTATTTTTAATTATGTTTGTCCTAATTTTTGTTTATGTGGTGTACAATAAAGAATATAATAAATATAATAAGTAATAACAAAAAATTGTTGCCCGAACTTTTTACAAAATCTTTCTCGACGTTTTACACCTACATCATTTTAAATATGCGTACATTTACTGACTTTAGCAACGAAGCCACACCTCTTTGTTTCAGTTTATCAAAGGAAACGCCCACTGAAAAAGGCACACCTACTTTGAATGTACTGTTTCAACTGAAGGCTAAGTGCGTAACATTGTGAAATTTAAAATTCGCAGAACAATAACATCTATTATTCATCATTTAGGTACTCATTTATATCTTTTCAAACATTTCGTAACAATTGTTTACACGTGTAACTTATTTTCACGCCTGTATTTCACAAAGGGTAAATAGAAATGTAGAAACCCCTCTGTTTATGTAGAAGCATTACATATTTTTTTACAGTTATATTTTAAATGTCAGTCTTAATTAAATTTATTTATTTACTAGCTTTTGCCCGCAGCTTTACTCGTGTACATAAAATATAGCTTATGTAACCCAGGAATACAGCAACTTTCTATTGGTGAATAAATTTTAGCCATCGGACCAGTACTTTCAGAAATTATTTCCTACAAACAAAAAACAAACTTTACCTTTAATAATATTAGTGTAGATAATAATCACATCTACATAAGAGTCTTTTTTTATTATTGATAGGTTCGCGCTTGAGCGCTATCTCACCTGATGGAAACGACTATGCGGTCGACGATGGAGCGCGCTTACCTAGAACCTATTCACTCTTGAATTAAAGATTCCCGGGTTGTAGCCATTACGAAACACAGATTCTGGCAAGGAATTCCACTCCTTAACTGAACGTACAATGAATGTGTTCCCAAAACGTTTTGTGCGTATAGGTGGGATGTCCACCATGTACCGGTGGTGCATTGCCGTACGCCTGGTGGTCCGATGATGGAACGGGCTAGGCGGAATTAGGTTATGCAATTCCGACGCACACTCCCCGAAATGCAACCGGTAGGAAACCGATAGGCTAGCAACTCGGCGTCGATGCTCAAGAAATATACTTTGAAAAACAATAAATGTATCGTAAGTCTTATATCTAGTCTTATATATCAGAATCCAGAAGCTTTCATTATGATCTAAGTATAATAGATTCATGTATAACATTATCATTAAAATTATGTTTTTTTCGTATGACCTTCGGCAAAAAAAAAATTACGACGTGATATTTTTTCGCTAATTTTCCTTATTCCTTTCAAACGGTTTTGATCTTTAGAAATATGTTTACACAAAAAAAAAATGCTAGTTAAGTGTTCTTCAGAATGTCCATTGCATAAATCAATTAGTATTTCGCAACAAAAATGGTTTTAAAGGTCAGCGGGGCTCTATGTTCTATGCTCTAGGTTCTGCTGTGATCCTATTAGAAGTTCTGTTCCATATCTTGGAATTTCATGATCAGATCATAACAATATTTCTATGAGACCAAGCAGAAACTTCCAATAAATATTATTTTTTCAAAGTCGGTCCACAATTGACCGAGTGAACATAAATCGGTGAACATACATAAAAAAAAATACATTCTGCCGAACATAGAACCTCCTCTTTTTTGAAGTCGGTTAAAAACACAGCATTTTTCACACATGTTCGGTTTGGATGACAATGCATGCTTACGTAATTGACGTTATTCTAAATCCAATATTGCGGACTCCTGAAGATGGTGAACTTGTTACTTTTTAAGCAACCACATGATATGGGTATCAATTAAAAAGATTTGTTAATAAGGATACGATAAAAAACCAGTCAAGTGCGAGTTGACCTCGCACACGAAAGGTTCCGTACCGTCCGAAGCAAAAAAAAAAAATTGGGCAAGTGCGAGTCGGACTTGCGCACTGAGGGTTCCGTACAAACTTGAGATGTAAATTGCGGTTTACGATTTATGAGGTATTAAAAAAACTACTAACTAGATCTCGTTCAAACCAATTTTCGGTGGAAGTTTGTTTGGTAATGTACATCATATATTTTTTTTTAGTTTTATCATTCTCTTGTTTTAGAAGTTACATGGGGGGGGACACATTCCACTTTGAAAGTGTCTCTCGCGCAAACTATTCAGTTTAGAAAAAAAATATATTAGAAACCTCAATATAATTTTTAAAGACCATAGATAACCTACATGTATGGGTTTGATAAAAAAAAAATTGAGTTTCAGTTCTAAGTATGAGGATCCCCAAAATTTATTGCTTTTTTTTCTATTTTTGTATAAAAAAAATATGCGGTTCACAGAATACATATACTTACCAAGTTTCAACAGTATAGTTCTTATAGTTTCGGAAAAAAGTGGCTGTCACAAACGGACGCACAGACAAACAAACATGATGAATCTATAAGGGATCCGTTTTTTCCATTAGGCTACGAAACCCCAAAAATGGAACAAAATATTTGTCGTTTGTTGTTTTTTTGTATTTATTGTTATAGCGGCAACCAAATTACATAATTTGTGAAAATTTCAACTCCTACAAGTAGTTGAAATCATATATAGATATAATTTACTAAACTAAATCTAAATTGATATAATAAATGAGTAAATAGGCCAATAGTTGTCAATAGACCATCTTACACAACAACCATATTCCCACAAGTCAATCATGCCCTCTGATACGTGGTTTCAATATCTCGTTAACGGTATTTCCTGCGCATACAGCGCAGGGATGCTGATAGGAAATTACTCGTACTTAGAGTTGTAATCAAAGGCTCGATTGTGTACCTGCAAATGTATTATCTGGGTATGGAAGGTTAGTTATGTTTCGCTAACTGAAGCGATGGCATACAGACAGAATTGCATGCATCAATTGTTGTGTAACCTCAATTTTTGATGTTGACATTTCACCTGATGAATTTAGTAGCCATATGCTAATCATAACCTATAGTATGACGAGTAACAGGGCAAAATGGAAGAAAAAAACGTGTTGCGCCGACCCCAAATAACACGGGACAAGGGCAGGAAGATGATGATGATGATGATGACACTAATCATAACCTAATCCCGTTGACATCATGTAGTAGTGAAACATTTTAGTATGATTTAGAAGCGTAGGTGTAAAGTTGAAAAATAAATGTTAATCTTGATAAGGTCATGTGAAGAGGCCCGGAGGACACGGTGGAGCACACGGTGGAGGTGTGCCCCGCTTGGGCAGAGCAACGCCGTGTCCTCGTGGGGGCGATCGGCGGCACTGATCTCTCGCGCCGAGCATTGGTACAGGCCATGGTCCGGAGTGAGGAGGAGTGGCAGGCGGTCGCCTCCTTCTGCGAAGCAATAATGCTAGCAAAGGAGGCGGCCGATCGCGTGAGGCAACGGTCCTCACGCCCTAACCGCCGCCGGGATTCCGATCCCGATTTCCGGCCACCGTAAGCGCGTGCTTGCGGACGGCAAGCAATGAGTGGCTTGCCGTCCGATCGTCCGATAACCATCCGGACCGAGCTCAAGTGGTCGACGGCGCGTAGTGTTCCACGCGCGCCTCAAGGAGATGTCAGCAAACCGTAGGGGCCCAGCAGGGTCGAAAGCCTACTGGGGTCACGGGCAGTGTGAAAACGAAGCCCGGGGCCCCGGGATGAAGGCAAAGAAGGAACAGGAGTGGGTTTTTAGTCAGTAAAAGTCTGACACTATCGCTCGCTCTGCCTAAGAGCGAGATTTGTCATTAGATGATTTTCCCACCTAAAAAAAAAGAGGAGGGATGAAACGCATGTTACTAAAAGAGTTATGAGTATACATGTGAATGGATGGAGAGGGAGGCCAAAGAAAAGATGGATGGATTGTGTGAGAAGTGATATTGAAAGAAAAGGGAGTTAGCGATAGCGTGACGGGTGATAGGACAGAATGAAAGAAAAAACCTTGTTGCGCACGGATGCACGGGACAAGAGCAGGAAAATGATGAGATGAGAAGCGTATATTAAAATAGAAACTAATGCTGATGATTAAATACCTTTTTCAGAGGTGCAGATAAATGCAATAAAATAAAATTACAGTTGACAATTTTATCCAGCAATATATACAATCTCGATCTCAAAGAGGCATTGTCCTAATAGTGAAATCATTATAGGCCAATTACAATCATACTTACAAATTCGACGCTGTTGGCAGACTCAACCCGAGTGGTACGTTGGCACTTAGTCATACGTGTACTATTATCTCCATTTGCAAATAAATAATTACATTATTTCATACTTACAAATACAACAGAGTCCAAAGCCGTTGGCGCAGTAGCCGTTGGCAGAACCACCCCGAGCAGTACATTCACGCGCAGTCATGCATGTACCGTTATCACCGGAGGCACCTGCACATCCGCCATTCGGGAATGTCACCACCGTGAACAGGGATAGAACTGTGAATAAAAATAATTATGTATGAAGGTCACTTCCAGGACATGCACAGGACTTTTATAGAATTACTAGTTTTTACCTGCGTGAAAATAGAAAATATAGGCCTTTGTTACTCAGTGATAAAGTAGTTTTCTAGGTACTGGTGAAAGAAGTTTGAAAATCAGTACAGTAGTTTCACAGTTAAATAGTCATATACAAAAAAAATCTTTTCTCTTTATTATATTAGTTTAGATAAAGCCTTTTTAATAAAATTAAAATTTTCAAAACATACTCTATCTATCTCATCATTTCAGCCGAAAAACGTCTGCTGTTGGCTATGCCCAACAGCGGACGCTTCCCCCATATGTAACCACAACGAACGATCCTGTACGTCTCGTATCCATCGGATTCCCAGAACCCCCACCAGGTCAACGGTCTTTATATTAAGATAAATTAGACAACAACTGTACCTTATTGGCCATTACAAATATCACTACAATTCATAGTTAAACAGACAACTGAATCAAAGCTTAGCAGTAACTAATTAGCCAAAAAAATGAGTGCAGATATCCTGAATACTGAGATAACTCGAAGTGTAAATTGATGAACCAGGTATTATTTTAGTTAATACGATATACCAAGCTCCACTTTAAATAATCACTTTAACATGACGCGCACTTTCACAACGAAATGAAATCAGTGATCTGTGATAATTTCCTTTCAAACACGATTACAACTTCTCAGTACGAAGCTTTGCTTCACAAAGTCAACATAGCTGGAACTAGTTATCCAAAACCGTTTAGTGAAATTGAAGTGCAAACTCCATAAAATAGGGGAGATATGCTGCACGCCTTCAGTTTATACCGAAACGTTGTGGGCAGTCTCAATTAATACACTGAGGCCCTACCACGAAGTCTAAGCTCGAACCATTAACGACATGAACTGAACTGTTAAAGGGATGGAGCTATATAGGGTGTAAAGCTCCATCACTCTTTCTCGCTCGCAAGACTGGCATTTAAAAAAATTATGGTAAGGCCTCAGTACTTTGGGTATTGACACTCAAAGCTTGGTCTTAGTGAGCATCAACAGTATTATGTTTTGATAGAAGGTGGAAGGGTAGATGTGTGAGTGAGGGCTTATGCTCAAAAGCGTAGTGACAAAAGAAGTTGGCAAATTAGAACCGCCTTTGACTTCCCTTTTCATAAGTGGCTGTATGGCTTCGGGTATTGTAGGTGGAACATGTACGCCCACAGCTCATTATGAAAGTTTTTTATAAAGCTGTTTTGAGATTTTTGTTGTTGTTGACTGTTTTAATTATTATTTCTGTAAGATGTTTAACTTAATTTAAAACAGTTCTTTATTTAGCACTTGTAAGATTTTCAATTTTGTTTTTTTTTTTCTTTTAGTTCTTTATTTATTATTTTTTCAATATTTGTACGCCGTCACGCCCATATATAATAAAACTAAGACCCTGATGTAAATACCTATGTTTCACAAATAAACATTCTGATTCTGATTTATCCTCGTAATTAATGATTTTATTTAGATTTGCAAATATCTCGAGGTGAAACTGTTGGCGATATGCCATTTAGGTAGTGGCGATTTAGGTTCTTCCTAATTATTATTTTTTTGGAATTTTTAGAAATTTTTAAAGCTGTTCGTTCCTTTTTAGGTTTTTCTTAAGGAATCTCCTCTTAAGCTATAAAGCTTCTACGCTGCTAATAAAAAAGAGAAGTTCAACGTGGTTTTTGACTTCAAAGTTTATCTGGATACGATCGCCATCGAAAACTGCGTTTTGACAAAACAGACAGCTATATTTATTTCAAACTAGCTGACCCAGCGAACTTCGTACTGCCTAATAGTAAGGATAACGCCATCTACTGGCATTATTAGAACAGCATAATTCATTTTATAATGACATTTTATTTAGAGATGGCGTTGTATTCAGTTCTTTTTTTCGTGATGGTTCCATTTTTTCTTACCGTTTAAACCTTCCCTGGACTATCACAAATATTTCAAGAGCAAAATTAGCCGAATTGGTCCTGCCGTTCTCGAATTTTAGCGAGACTAACGAACAGCTATTAATTTATATATATATATAGATTGTTATATTTAGATTGCTTTTCTACAAATTTTTATATTGTTTTCACCGTTAACAATATTCTAGTTTAGTATATTAATTATTGACAATCTGGTTAGAAAACAAAAAAATATTTTTGCCATGCATATTCCCAATTATGACAAATAATACGTCTCGTCCGCGCATAATAGACGAACGCTCAGCATAAAGCCGTACTACACGCCTCGCCGTGTTAAAAGTACCGTGTTACGTGATACTGGCGGAAAATGGACAAAATTAAAGTGGCTTCTGTTCCAGCTGAGCTAAGCACAGGTCACGAGCAAGTTTACGACGCGGTTTGGCGCTGTGGTTGAGCGATTGGCTGTTATTGTGGGTTCGCGGCCACACAGAACATCTATAGGCCTACAAATAGTTATTATTTATTTAATCTTCATGCAAAATAAAGTACAAAAGCGGACTAGCACTGGTTTATATCAATTAAAAATATATATTTATAAGGACAAATTTTTATAGTTGTTGTTGTTGTGTCTAGGAGTACTGTGCATGTGATTTTACGTATTTATGAATGCCTATGAGACAGGAGTAATCCTTAGTGTAGTGTGGAGACATTATTTAAAAAGAAATTTAATATAACCAAACAAATAAAAAAGAGTAGAAGTATTTGGACCTCTCCTTGTAATAATATAGTGACTGCTAATTTATTTGGTCATATTTCAAGGTTTGTTAGTACAAGACAACATACTAGCTGTTCCAGACAACATATCATCGAGGTATGTGAAGTCCAATGATCAGTTTATTTGTCTTCACATAGCATAGCATAATCAGTCTTTTAATGTTCCCACTGCTGGGACTCGGGCCTCCTCTCTAGGAGAGGGAATGGGCCGTAATCCACCACGCGGGCCAAGTTGGTGAATGTCTTCGAAATTTTTGATTCTAGGACATGCCGGTTTTCTCAAGATGTTTTTTTCACCGTTTTGAGAGCAGTGCTGATGAAATAAATTACACAAAGTAATGCGCCTGGCTGGGTTCGAACCCACGACCTACAACTCGTAAGTCGGGGCCGTTACCACTCGGCCACCACTGCTCTCTCTATCTCTGTCTTCACATAACTCGTAAATTTCTCATATTTTACATTTGATGACATAGTAAAAAATAATTGTAACTACTAATTAGCACTTTCAGCTTTAGAAAAGTAGCTGAGTTAAAAGCTACCCTGAATTATGAATATTACTTACATCTACTCTCTTTCGGTCCTGGCGGCCAAAACCGCTGATCCTTCGACACCTCTTTTCCATTATTCCATTTTGAGAACGAAACGCCACGAAACCTCCCATTGGTCCTACCTTCACTAGCTTCACAAACCCCGTACAAAAGCACTATTATCACAAAATTACCTCTCATCTTCACCGTTTTATCACCAACAGAGGTATGGAACGGATATAATACTGCTATTTCTATATATATAATTTTGTAGGAAATAAACAATGGCGAATTTCACCTATTACACAGATGGTGACAATGGGATAGTGATAATTTTCTTTTGGCCAGCAGCATGGAACGCATCACCTTTGTTACATTTAATGATACCAGTTACATAGGTAATCGCTTTGTAATTTCGTTGACTGTACTTAGTTTATTGTGTGGCTAAATGTTAAAGTATTGCTAATATTTGTAATGAGCTGTGATGTGTGGCGGCGAAAGTTTTATGAATGGACATAAATGTTGTAAAAATTTGCGCCTGTACGACCAGTGGTTGAGCGAATAGCTGCTGAACTGCGTGTCGTAGGTTCGATTTTCATATATAACTAACTAGCGACCCGCCCTGGCTTCGCCCGAATGTAATGCTGATACCACCGCAGTCGCTATGTCCCTGCATTTTAAATCTGTAATATCTTCGAAAATATTCATTTAAATTACATGGTGTATAGTGCCATATTGATTTATATTAAATGCCCAATGTATTTAAGGTACTTAATTGGATAAGGATTAATGCTGTATTGCTTAAAATCGTTTCGTAAATAAGCCATTATTTCTCATATAAAGTAAAGGATAAAAATAGTTATTGTGGGTTATCTCTAAGAGATAGACATATACCATCCTGGATTTTTGTAGACCTTTTTAAGGTATACAATACTGTAGTACATTATTTTTATCTATCTCGTAGGACCAGCCAGCGTTTGCAATGAAAACGCAAAAAAATGTGTTTATTTACGACATCACATTAGAAACCTTTAAAATAATCAGTGTTTTTCTAATATATTATGCATGTATTATACATATGAACCTTTCTTTTGAATCATTCTATCTATTAAAAAAAACCGCATCAAAATCCATTACGTATTTTTAAAGGTCTAAGCATTCTTAGGGACAGACAGCTGGAAGCGACTTTGTTTTATACTATTTAATGATTAATTGTGTGGTCTGCACATCGTTGTTTCCGTTCTGGGGGTCTTGTGTGAGTTTACATCCTTGTGGACGTACCCACGATACAGGAGTGATATTCTAATGAGGGGCAAAGATTAAAAAAAAAAAGTGAGCTGTCTTATTTTTTAATTCATTACTTGAGAAATAGGCATACAGGCTCCAAAACAAATGATAAATCAGTTTTTAAATCAGGAAAGATTTTGGATGAAGATTTTCATCACTAACAAAAGAAGTTAATGCATTGCCTTACGTGTAAAATATGACTAACAATAAGTAATCATGTGTTAAGTATCAAACGCGTCATCTCAATATTTCGGCGAGCAATGGGTAGCTCGCCGTCCGATCGTCCGGTAACCACCCAGGTCCAGGACCAAGCCCAAGTCGTCGACGGCGTGTACCGTTCCATGCGTGCCTCAAGGATCTCCTTGAAGCGCGCATGGAATGGTACAGGCCGTCGTCGTCAGCAAACCGTAGGGGCCCAGCAGGGTCGAAGCATACTGGAGCCAAGGGTCTGCTTCTGAAAGGAAGACTCGACCCTGGTACGAAAGGCAACGAAGGAACAAGAGTGCGTTTTTAGTCTGTTAAAGTCTGTCATACCCTTTCGCTCTACCCAAGAGCAGAGGATGTCATTAAATGATATTCCCACCTGAAAAATACAATATTTAAAAAAGCACCATAATTACATAATAATGATTTGGAGGTATGCGGAACAGAGAGTAAAGTCCCGCAAACCTCCTTTGAAAAGGGAGGATCCTCCGACCAGACGGGTGTTATATCTGGTGGGCTACTACTGCCCGATAGATGATTTCGGGCTGTTCTATATGTTCTAAATGCGCGGAGAACTTTGATTGCGCGATGCAGGATTAGTTCTTATGTGACGCCATAGATGTCGCTACAATGATACATTGCTTATTTAACCCGGGGCCCTGGGACGAAGGCAACGAAGGAACGGGAGTGGGTTTTTAGTCAGTAAAAGTCTGACACTATCTCTCGCTCCGCCCAAGAGCGCGATTTGTCATAAGATGATTGTCCCACCTAAAAAAAAAACATTGCTTCTTTCAAAAACATGTATTGAGTTGAAACTGCAAAGTGTATAAATATTAAAATCACCCCTTCTTAATTTGCCAACGTTACGCTTCAAAATACACTGGGAAGCAAAAAATCCGGGTCGCTAGTAAAAAGTGCGATAGTTTCTTAAATCGGTTAGATGAATTAATGAAACTGTAATATGTCGTAGATTACTGATTAATACATAAATTTAAGTACATAACACTTTTTGTTGGTACAATATTTAATTTTTATTGAATATTAAATAAGAACAAATCGCAGTTTATCTAAAAAAAAAATAGCACTGATTCTGTGTCTAGTATCAATTAATTAAGACGATGGGCAAATAATTAATATGACTGGTTTTGTTTGACCATTCTTCCACTCTTTAGTTCGTATAATTAATATAGGTAAAATTTGAAAGTGTGCTCTTATATTTCTCCCAAGTTTGTCCCATGAATGTTAAGGATTTAAGTCTGGGCTGCGAGCTAGCCACTACATGAAGGTATTACTTGAATATGCATATCATAGACCTAAATAATATTAAATAGCCGCGCAGTATAGTGTAACAAAAAATCACATGTATTTACTGAACAAAGGATCAGCAGTCAGAGCACCGTTTTCTAGGGGTTGCGGACGGCGAACAATGGGTAGCTCGCTGTCCGACCGTCCGGTAACCGTCCGGACCGAGCCCAAGTCGTTAAATGGTACCTTTTCTTCAAAACACACTTAATGATACCATTTTTTCTGGTCGTTATACTTTTCAACTTTCATCGTGTGGGAATAAAAGGAATCTGGACTCGTTGATAAAAGTAATCTTGGATTAATCTAACTGTCCATCAGACATGGTTTTGTTGATTAGCGCAACCTTTTCTTTACCTACGCGGTCTTTTTTTAAATTTTGCAATTGTGTCTTTTAGGAACATACCCGATGTTGGATCAAGGCTTCTCGCCAAATTTTTCCTGGGATTAATTCTGAAAGGTCTATCGAAATTCGAATCTGTTGCTGTTTTGGGCACTAGGTATTAGACTTGCTAAAACCTTTGTGAAGCTTAGCACATTTTTTATTCCTATACGTGCACCGCTTTTACGCTCTTTGTTTTTTTTTTTTTTTTTTGTGAGGGAATATGGAATAGTGAATTCAGCCGAAAGACGTCCACCGTTAGACATACAACCTCTCATAAATGTCGCCGTAACGACTGGTCCTGTGCGTTTCGCATCCATCGGATTCCCGTGACCCTTACTATTTCATCGGCCCACCTTGTGGGAGGCCTAGGTGGTCGCCACTCTATAACCTTTCATCCCCATCAACCATCTGTTCTGCGAGCATTGTGTCCTGTTCAGAATCAAATTATATAACCTGTTGAAAATTATGGAACATATTACATAAATAGTGATTTCAAAAACTACTTCATTATCAGTTATATATTTTCTTGGTTGGTCTTTTGATCATTGAAGGGACTAATAAATATGAAACTTGATAACCTTCCGAGTTTGTGCATCGCAGGTTTTAATTAACTTGAGAGCTGTAGAGTTAAAGATACCAGATTTATTAGTTAAGTAAAACATGGGTATAAAATATTTGTATCTGGATTAGATTGAAGTTGCGTCATGAAGAAAGTTTAGTTAATAAACTCAGCGTTTTTTAAATCTTAGCATAAATGATAAATTATATTTATTTCGTAAATAGGTTTAAAAAAACACATGTAAATTTTTTTTCGTCATTTTTATTTAGATGAGGCCGGTGTTTCCTAGCTGAGTATCCTGAGAAGAAACACCGAAACAAACTCAGGGGTCAAAGTCTCTTTTAAAGTCCATACAGTAAATATGTAAGGGTCAAATCACATGAGAACCATGCAGATTTGTCTGAGATGGTATTTTGAAGAAAAAACCATACAGATTTGAGTGGACCTGTCCAGTGCAAGCATTCGTCAGTATTCGTAAAGCTCAACTCAGGACTACTAAGGGGCTCAACGTCTTGACGAACAATACCAAGGAAAGGACATTTGGGTAGGCCGCAGAATATATTCAAATTGCCAGACATACGTTAAAACTACTGAAAAGGAAAAGATAAAGAGTCTTGCGTCGGAAGTCATAGGGCGATTCCTGGCTACCGTAGGCGTGGGTTTGCGGACGATGAGCAATAGGTAGTTCACCGTCCGGCCAAAAGCGCGTGGTATTAAAGGAATTTTTGGGAGGATCTTCGCTAATGTTCGAGAGAGTCACCGTGGCCTTGGAACCCAAAAAGCCACTGAAAGAACACCGGTGGGTTTTAGTCAGTCACCTGTCATTCCGTCTCGCTCCACTCACTCCAGTCATTTGATGTAAAAATTAGTTAGTTTTTGATTCTAGACTATTTCTAATTGTATTTGATTTAAAAAAGAAAAACGCCGCGTGTGTCAGTGTTGTTCAGAAAGCCACAGCAACAGTGCGTAACTCAGTTGTACTCCCATAGGAACAATACGTGAGTTAGTTTTTAAGGTTCCGTACCTCAAAAGGAATAAACGGAACCCTAATATTTAAAGGATCACTTTATTGACCGTCTGTTTGTCTGTATGTCAAGACCCTTTATCTCCAGAACGCATGGAGATAGCGAGTTGAAATTAAAACCTTGTACTTAGATCTGCGGTCCCTTGAAGCTGTGAAAGAATCAAACTTCTAAGTTTACGAAAAGAAAAGATATGACCGTTTATATCACATAAAACGTATATATCGACGCTCTCAAGGAAATCAAGGTTCATAGGGTACTTCCCGTTGGCCCAGAATCCTGAAATTTAGCACAAAGCAAGGTCTTTTAACACAGGTTTAGAAATAAATCTGAAAACTGTTTTGTTGTAACGTCACAAAAAAAATGCGATTAGGAAATCTTCAAGATTTCATTCGTGAAATGAACTATTTACATAGGTAAGTTTGTACGGAACCGTGCGCGAGTCCAACTCGCACTTGCCCAGTTTTTTTCTCAAAACTGAGAAACGTGCTATTAAACAGTTATGTTGCTCTCCTGAGAAGTTCCCGATTTTGATTTACGTAGTATAAGAACAATGATAGCCGGGACCAACAGCTTAACGTGCTTTACGAGGCACGGAGTAATCTCGATATATTAATATGGTCACTAGCCGACCTCAGCCAGCGTTGCTTAACCATAGAGATTGACACGAGCGGCCGTTATTACCTACTTAGTTTTTTCAATTAATAATAATATTTTATTTACTTAAAGACGGCTTATGTCCACATTATTTCTGTATTATTTCAAACATTCAATAATATTTTATTCTTTATTTGGTACCTATTCTTCCCTAAAGTAATTATAAAATATTAGTAAAATTAACCTAGCGATGTTCTGGCCCCTGTCCCAATGTATCATATATATATATATAATTATGTACACCGCCCATTCTATAATTATTTTTAATTATGTTTGTCCTGTATTTTTGTTTGTTTGGTGTACAATAAAGAATATAATATGTAAAAGGAGAAATTGACTGACTGACATATTAACGTACAGTCAAAACTCCTGGGACTAGGAGCGTGAAAGGCACAAGGTTTCCTTTTATGACGTAGGCGAGCACTAAGAGAGGATTCTCCAAAATTCACCCCCTAAGGAAACGGGGCTACAAAGTTCGTATGGACAAACCTACTTTCACGCCAGCGAAGCTGCTGGCAGAAGCTAGTCCAAGTATTTATAAAGAATAAAGCAATGCTGTTGTCATAATAACGTATTAAATCCAACTCATTTTAAATTTTCATAATCAAAGGATAGTAGTTATCTAATTCTACCTTCTCAACCAAAGCCATGAGATAAATATCAACTCCTAAATAATGGCTATGCGAGACATTAGTTGGCAGATCCATTAATGTCCTGGCTCAAAGGCCTACTTGCGGCTACTGGTTAGTATGTCATTGACTTTTAATAGCTTCCCCGCAGTCCAATCCAATATGGCTGTAACACTGAATACTTGCATTTGCCTTGAGAGCAAATCATAAAACAATTTTAAACTTGTATCTACTGTCTTTGAGAGAAATGTCCTTTATAAGATTTGTGTCAGTAGAATATTAACCTTACCTTACCACTCTTTACCAAAAAAGCGTATTACAAGGTTAAAGACTATGTTGAAGATACGCTTGTTTAGCAATGACTACTTCTGCACAGGTTGCTCCCTGATAACTCATTAATATTGTGTCTATTAACTGCTCCATTTTTGATTTTTTTTCTAACACATTGCCTTTGCAATATTTTTTATATTATTTAGACCTCAAAAACCTTAAATTCATTGCTTTTTTTTTGGTTAACATTACATTAATTTATTGGTTGTTTTAATTGCTTTTTCCTTGCTTTTTTATATATAGCCTCTCTTTTGTAATGTAAATGTACTGTAGAATCCGAATTCTTATATTATTTCCTATTACGACTCACTTTTTCATTGTACTATATTGACTGGCCTACATTGTTCTTACATAATATTTATTAATGCTGTATTATGGAAATACTGTAATATCAATCCTTCTTTTTTAAAGATTATCCATGGAGTTTCTTGCCGATTTTTCTCCATAGGAAACGATCAATTGGAACAGTGCACCAGCTTCTGACGTTTTATAAGTGCCCATATAGGCCTATGTGAAATAAAAATACTTTGAATTGTTAAATTGAAAGTTCAAATTGAGTTGATTTCTTGACTTATAAATTTAGTGTTCAATCGTTGATAAGGCAGATGTTGCTAATTACCTGTCGCAAAAGTCACTTGCCCAACAGTCCTATCTAAAAATACAGCCTGTTTTCAATCGTATGTAAACACAATCGACCAGTGCCGTAACTAGCCTTTTATACGCTCAGTGCGAGCTTCTATAACTGCGCACTTAGTAAAAAGTACAATACAAAGCAAAAGGACTAGATATTTTTTTTTGTACCCTTCCAGCGACGCCGGCATCACCCTAATTACGGTAATGCAATCAACTGTTAAATTTTTGTATTGCATAACACGCCAAATGGAATTCGCGAATCGAATATCAACATCTCGAAAAACATTATTCCATCGGTCCATCGATTATCTATTATCTATATTTATCGAAAAATAAACAAAAAATAAAAAAGAACGATATGTATTGGTAAACTTTTAACAATTTAGTAAAAAGTTTTTTAGTGAACAAGGGCCTTACCATGTCGTGGTAAATGTCAGTCGTGTGAGCGAGAAAGAGGGATGGAGCTATAGACTCTATATAATAATAATAATAATAATAATAATAATAATAATAAGCTGGCAACCCACTGACAACAAAAGTCAAATATTTTTCTATCCATTTTAAAAATTTCAATTTTATTACTTTTACCGAAAATCAAGACAAACCAAATATCCAAAACGAAGCAAATATTGTTAATAAACGAAAAAAACCTTCAAAAACACCACATACCACAAGAAATAGAATATTTATAAGAAATAAAATACCACAATACAATATGACATCTGTCAACGACGATGTGACACCATCAAACAATTTATGCAATAGAAGAAAATGGAATGAAATAATGAATTGACGAAAATGTTGACAAGAACAGCTGCCCGACGCGCACGCCATCCACCCCCGGGCTCGCCGCTCAGCTCCGCCTCGCCGCCGCCGGTCCTCGGATCACCAATGTCACCGGCGGCTGCAGTTGCGTCGAGCTCGAGCGACGAGTATTTCTTCCCGCCGACGTCGCCAACACCTGTACGTCGGCCGGGGAAAGGCCGGCCACCGAAGAGCTTAGGACCTAGGGGCCAACCGGCCCCGAGCCGGGTCCCCGCTGCCGGTGGTTGTGTGCAGCGCATGAGATGGACTCAGTCTATGAACGAGAACGTCATGCGCGCATATTACGGGTCTACAGAGGGGGGAACTAACCTCACTGCGTACCGTGTTAGGATGCTGTCTCTTTTTCAGGAACTGGAACCAACCGTCAACGTCACGGCCCAAAGATTATCGGATCAGGTGCGGGTTATCCAACGAAACCACAGATTGGACGATGCCGCACTTGATAGGCTGCGCTCAGAGGTACTGAGCAACCGTATTATCTCGACTACAATACAAACACAGACTGCGGTACCACGAGCTACAGATATAATTCTACCGCAGTCTAGTCATGCTGATGATGAAGCAGATGATAGGGTTGTCACAGTAAGTAGCCAGTGCAACGATCGATTGAGGAGCGCACTGGAGGATGCACTCCGCGAGTACAGATCGACTCCGATCGCTCTTAGACCTCGTCTTCCCCGGTTACCTATGCACAAAAAAAATAGGGCGCTAGTGTGTGCTCTGGACTCGCTGCTTGAGAATGTGTTCGAGAGCAGCGTAAACCTCGCTGATACGCACTCGATCCTCTATTGCGGGGCTATTGCGGCATGTCGTTTAGCCAACGTAAAACTATCAAGTTGTGACGGAGCTACTCGACCAAAGCCTGCCACACCTGCCTGGCAATGTAGGATTGAGAGGCGTATCGATGGGGCCAGAGCGCTCATTGGTAAACTATACTGCTTCAGGGAGGGCAATACACGACCACGTGTGATGCGCTACGTGAGGCGAGCATTTTCGGGGACTGGAATCAGCCCTCGAGAATACTTATCTCGCGTCACAGACGCCAACCGTATTCGACGGTATAAGCGGCGAGTCAACCGGTACTCGCAGAATCGCATGTTCCAGAGCGATGAGAGATGGGTATACAGAGCTTGGGAGCGACCTGAGCAAAATGTGACTGACGTGACCCGCCCAGATGCTGACGCCACGAATACTTTCTGGCGCAATATTTGGTCGGTGCCCGTCTGTCACACTGAGGATGGCTGGATGCGTGAAGTCGAGCGCGTGTGCGAAGCTATACCAGAAATGGAAAAGGTAGACATTAGCCCTATAGATGTAGCCAGAGCAGTCCGTCCGTTACCGAATTGGAAGTCTCCAGGACCGGACGGACTACAAAATTTCTGGCTAAAATGGTATAGCAGCTCACACGCGCTCCTGGCATCTCAATTCCAGTCATCTTTAGAGTCTGGGTCGCTACCTCAGTTTCTAACAACTGGAGTTACCCATCTGCTCCATAAGACAGGTAGTACTGCGGAACCCAAGAATTATAGACCGATAACATGCTTGTCAACGGTCTATAAACTTCTTACGTCCATTCTGAGAACGAAAATTAACAAGCATATTGATACCAACTCAATAATGTCTGCCTCTCAGAATGGATGTAGGAACGGGTCTCGCGGTACTAAGGAGCTACTCCTCATAGACATGACCATAAGCCAACAGGTTCGTCGATCTCGCAAGGATCTGTCGACATGTTGGATAGATTATAAGAAGGCATATGACTCTGTGCCACATACATGGCTCATGAGGGTGTTGGAGTTGTATAAAATAGATGCAACTCGACGCACCTTCCTTGAGTCATGTATGGGGCAATGGAACACTGTTCTTCGCTATCCAGGATGTCGATCGATTCGGAGGGACGATGAGCCTATATGGATTAAACGGGGAATATTTCAGGGCGACAGTCTGAGTCCACTTTGGTTCTGCTTAGCCCTGAATCCTCTAAGCACATTGCTAGAGGAATCAGGCTTGGGCTATCGGTTGAGAAGAGGTGGTCAGGTACTATCTCACCTTCTTTACATGGATGATTTGAAACTCATTGCCCCCAACAAGTTACAACTGATGGAACTACTAAAAGTAACTGAAACTTTTAGTAGTGCCATTAGGATGGAATTTGGTGTGGATAAATGTGCAGTCATGCATGTAAAGCGAGGGGAGATTATGGAATCTGAGGGAATTCAACTTTCGGATTCCATATACCTTAGATCCCTCTCTTCAACCGAAACCTATAAGTATTTGGGTATGTCGGAAGCGTTAGGCATTAACGTTGCTGACATGAAGCAATCGTTGAGGGAGCGCTTCTTTGACCGCCTGAAGAAGGTATTAAACAGCCTTCTGTCAGGTGGAAATAAGGTGCGAGCCTTCAATGGTTGGGTCATGCCGGTCTTAATGTACTCTTTCGGCATACTCAAATGGACTCAGACCGAGCTAGACGCTCTGGATAGGCGGGTCCGTACACTGTTGACCGCAAACCGGATGCATCACCCACGGTCGTCGGTGATGAGACTGTACATCCCGCGGAAGTGTGGAGGTCGAGGTTTTTTAAACGCGAAGACCCTGCACAACCGCGAGGTGTGCAGCCTCAGAGAATATTTTCATAAAACCGATGTGGGTATGCACCGCGATGTGGTTGCAGTGGACAAGGGACTCACCCCGTTATCCATGGCTAAAGAGAACTGGCGCAAACCTGTGGTACTTACAACTGATGATCGCAGGGAAGTTTGGAAAAGTAAGGAGCTCCACGGGCGCTTTTATCGGGCTCTACATGAGTCTGATGTAGATTTTGCAGCGTCCGTGGCCTGGCTACGTTTCAGCAACCTCTTCGGGGAAACTGAAGGTTTTATCTGTGCAATTATGGACGAAGTCATCTTGACGAATAACTACCGGAGATATATAATGAAGGACGGGACGGTTGACGTGTGTCGGGCATGCCATCGTCCGGGTGAGTCTATCAGACATATTATCTCTGGTTGTTCTCGTCTGGCTAACGGAGAGTACTTGCACAGGCATAACCAAGTAGCCAGGATTATCCACCAGCAACTTGCTTTGAAATACAACCTAGTGTATTCAGAGGTACCGTATTACAGCTATGTGCCCGACCCAGTTCTCGAAAATGACCATGTCACGTTGTACTGGGATCGGTCTATCATTACTGACCGGACTATTGTAGCCAATAAGCCGGATATAGTGGTGATAGACCGATTAGCGCGCCGCGCAATGATAGTCGATGTCACCATCCCGCATGATGAGAATCTCGTGAAAGCTGAGAAAGAGAAACAAATCAAATATCTCGACTTAGCACACGAGGTTGTCGACATGTGGAATGTGGACTCGGCAATCATTGTGCCGATTGTTGTTACCGCCAATGGCCTGATGGCCAAAAGTCTAGACGACCACCTGTCGAAACTGACGTTGCGCGGTTGGATCAAGGGCCTGATACAGAAGGCAGTACTCCTCGATACGGCTCGCATTGTGAGGAGGTTCCTGTCTCTGGAGCCCTAACCACCGGTAGCTTGGACCCTGTCCCGACACCGGCGGACTGCTATTTTTTATATTTTTAAATGTTTTTTTTTATATATGTGTTTTGAAAAATATTTAAAAATGTACAAAATATGTATAAAAAATAAATAAAGAAATAATAATAATAATAATAATAATAATAAAAATGTGGCAATACCAACACGTCAAGTGAAAAAAAATCTCTCTCCATTTTCGACAAATATAATTTTTTACAGAGCATTTTTTCAGTCCACTATACCAACCAAGCAATAGCCAAAAGTAAAATAATCCAAGAATAAAATAAACATCATGAAAAAATATATTTTGTATCGTTTGTACCCAAAAAAAACCATAGTACCTAAACGTCAGTGACAACTCCTGTCACAATACTATACGAAACGAAAATGAGAATTTTAATTTAATTTGAGAGATGTTGACGAGAGCCGCAGCTCGAAGAGCACGCCCACCACCTCCGGACTCGTCGCTCAGCTCCGCCTCGCCGCCGCCGGAACCCAGCCCCATCGTGAGTGTTGTGACATCGGCCGCGGCAGTTGCGTCGAGCTCCAGCGACGAGTACTTCTCTCCGCCGACGACTCGACCACCTGCGCGTCGACGGGGAGGACACCGGCCGCCGAGCGGCTTAGGACCTCGAGGCCCACCGGCTTCTGATAGGGTCCCAGCTCCCGGCGGAAGTGTGCAGCGCATGCGATGGACGAGATCTATCAATGAGAACGTCATGCGCTCATACTATGGGGCTACAGAGGGAGGAAACAACCTGACCGCGTACCGTGTTCGGATGCTCTCTTTGTTTCAGGTGCTTGAGCCAGCCGTCAACGTTTCGGCCCAACGACTGTCGGATCAGGTGCGGGTCATCCAGCGTAATCACATGTTGGACGATACTGTACTTGATCGCCTCCAAAAGGAAATGAGTAGCCATGCCATTGCCTCTTCGTCGCAGGCGGTGGTAAATTCACAAGTGCCACCGTCCAACCATCTCCCCAACCACGCTGACGAAGAGATTACTGACATGGTTACAAATGTAAGTACCCAGTGCAACAATGAATTGAGGAGTGCTTTGGAGTGTGCCATTCGGGAGTACCGCAACATGCCGCTCGAACTTAGGCCGCGCTTACCTCGTTTGCCCATGCATAACAAGAATAAGGCGCTGGTGGCTGCTCTGGATTTGCAGTTGTCAAACTATTTTGACGACTGCGAAGATCTCACTGATACACACTCGATAATGTACTGCGCGGCTGTAGCGGCATGTCGTGTAGCTCACGTCAAGTTTCCAAACTGTGACGTAGCTACACGACCGAAACCAGCCGTGCCGGCTTGGCAGTGCAGGATCGAGCGTCGTATTGGTGGGGCCAGAGCACTCATCGGCAAACTAATCTGCTTCAGGGAGGGCAATACTCGCCCAAGAGTGATGCGCTTTGTGCGGCGGGCATTTTCGGGGACTGACATCAGCCCCCGAGACTATATGTCCCGTGTCACAGAGCGCATCGACTTCCTGGAGCAGAAGATATATGCATGGGCAAACCGAATCCGCAGGTATAAGCGGAGGGTGGAGCGGTACACCCAGAATCGCACATTCCGGAGAAATGAAAGGTGGGTTTATAGAGCTTGGGAGCGACCGGACCAAGGTGTGACTGATACGCGCCTGCCGGATGATGACGTCATGAATTCATTTTGGCGCAGCATCTGGTCGGTGCCTGTCAGTCACACCGAGGGTGACTGGACTCGGGAGATCGAGCGTGCGTGCGATCCAATACCACAAATGGGGGCAATTGACATCAGCCCCCAAGATGTAGCTCGTGCAGTCCGTCCGTTGCCAAACTGGAAATCTCCAGGGCCGGATGGGCTGCACAATTTCTGGATTAAGTGGTTTACAAGATCGCACGCTCGCTTGGCATATCAATTTCAGTCTGCCTTAGAATCAGGGTCGCTACCCCAGTTCCTAACAACAGGAATAACCCACCTGCTCCATAAGTCAGGTAGTACTGCGGAGCCCAAAAATTATAGACCGATCACGTGTTTGCCGACGGTCTATAAAGTTCTTACATCCATACTGAGAAGCAAAATTAACAGTCATATTGACAAAAATTTAATCATGTCACCTTCTCAGAATGGATGTAGGAACGGGTCCCGCGGTACTAAGGAGCTGCTCCTCATTGATATGACCATTAGCCAACAGGTTCGACGTTCCCGAAAGGATCTGTCGACATGTTGGATAGATTATAAGAAGGCCTATGACTCTGTTCCTCATACATGGCTCATGAGGGTGCTGGAATTGTATAAAATTGATACAACACTACGCACCTTCCTGGTGTCGTGTATGAGGCAATGGAGTACGGTCCTCCGCTATCCAGGATGTCGACATACCCAGAGGAATAGCGAACCTGTAAGGATCGAGCGAGGTATATTCCAGGGTGATAGTTTAAGTCCACTTTGGTTTTGCCTAGCCTTGAATCCTCTAAGTACACTGCTGGAGAATTCAGGTCTAGGCTATCGGTTGAAGAGAGGTGGTCAGGTAATATCTCACCTACTTTACATGGATGACCTGAAACTTTTTGCCCCCAACAATCTGCAACTGATGGAGCTACTGAAGGTAACTGAAACCTTCAGTAGTGCCATCAGGATGGAGTTTGGTGTGGACAAATGTGCGCTCATGCATGTAAAGCGAGGGGAGGTTGTGGAATCCGTGGGCACTCAACTCACGGATTCCATAAACCTGAGATCCCTCTCTCCAACCGAAACTTATAAGTATTTGGGTATGTCGGAAGCTCTAAGCATCAATATCACTGACATGAAGCAATCGTTGAAGGAGCGTTTCTTTGGACGCCTGAAGAAGGTATTCAATAGCCTTCTTTCAGGCGGAATCAAGCCTTCAACGGTTGGGTCATGCCGGTATTGATGTACTCTTTCGGCGTACTCAAATGGACTCAAACGGAACTTGACGCCCTGGATAGGAGGGTCCGCACACTGCTGACTGCATACCGAATGCATCACCCACGATCGTCGGTGATGAGATTGTATATTCCGCGGAAGTGTGGAGGTCGAGGTTTTTTAAATGCTAAGACCCTACACAACCGCGAGGTATGCAGTCTCAGGGAATATTTCCTAGCTGCCGACGTGGGTATGCATCGAGATGTAGTGGCAGTGGACAAGGGGCTCACCCCGCTCTCCTTGGCTAACGGGAACTGGCGCAAACCGGTAGTGCTTGACACTAACGATCGCAGGGAAGTATGGCAGAGCAAGGAACTTCACGGACGCTTTTTCCGGGCCCTTCACGGGCCCGATGTAGACCAATTGGCGTCCGTAGCCTGGCTGCGTTTCGGTGACCTCTTTGGGGAAACCGAAGGTTTTGTCTGTGCAATTATGGACGAAGTTATCATGACGAATAACTACCGGAGATTTATTGTGAAGGACGGCACGGTTGACATCTGTCGGGCATGTCACCGTCCGGGAGAATCAATCCGTCACATTATCTCTGGTTGTTCTCGTCTAGCTAACGGAGAGTACTTGCATAGACACAACCTTGTAGCCAGGATTATCCATCAGCAACTTGCTCTGAAATACTCTCTTGTGGAATCGGAAGTGCCTTACTATAGGTATGAGCCCGACCCAGTTCTTGATAATGGTCATATCACTTTGTACTGGGATCGGTCCATCATCACTGACAGGACTATTGTAGCCAATAAGCCTGATATAGTGGTGGTGGCCCGAAGCGAGAGGCGTGCAATGATTGTTGACATATCCGTTCCGCATGACGAGAACCTCGTGAAAGCCGAGAAAGATAAACAAATCAAGTATATCGACTTGGCTCGCGAGGTTGTCGACATGTGGGATGTGGACTCAGCGATCATTGTGCCGATAGTCGTGTCGGGCAATGGCTTAATAGCCAAGAGCCTCGACCAACACCTTAGGAGGCTCGCGTTAGGCGGCTGGATCAAGAGCTTGATTCAGAAAGCGGTACTCCTGGACACGGCTAGCATTGTTAGGAGGTTCCTTTCTCTGGAGCCTTGACCGCCGGTAGCTTGGACCCTGTTCCCGATACCGGTGGGGTACTATTTTTTATATTTATAAATGTTTTTTTTTTGTATGATTTAGTTTAAAAAAAATATTTAAAAATGTAATTTATATGTGTTTACAAGGAATAAAGAGAATAATAATAATAATAAGCTGGCA
The DNA here is from genome assembly GCA_961205895.1 of Mythimna pallens. NCBI lineage: Eukaryota > Metazoa > Arthropoda > Insecta > Lepidoptera > Noctuidae > Mythimna > Mythimna pallens. Next base: position 9,816,967 of record OY540824.1, read on the forward strand.
ACACCCAACGTCAACAAGTTCTTTTCTTTCATTGAATTCATTGAATTTCTTTAATCATTAATTCCTGTGCCCATTTCTACATATTTTTTACAGCAATAACTAACAAAAAGTAATACCCAATAAATACTCAACAAAACCAAAGTAAATAAAGGGACAATCATCAAAAAAAGAAGAAAAATATGCATACCTACCAGACAGATGACAGATGTCATCAACATAAATACAACGAAATAATGAAATACACCATGAAAGAAAATTTATGATTATGTTGACCAGATCAGCTACCCGACGCGCACGCCCTTCACCCCTGGGCTCGTCGCTCAGCTCCGCCTCGCCGCCGCCGGACCTCGGATCACCAGTGTCACCGACGGCTGCAGTTGCGTCGAGCTCGAGCGACGAGTATTTCATCCGCCGACGTCGCCAACACCTGTACGTCGGCCGGGGAGAGGCCGGCCACCGAAGAGCTTGGGACCTAGGGGCCAACCGGCCCCGAGCCGGGTCCCCGCTGCCGGTGGTTGTGTGCAGCGCATGAAATGGACTCAGTCCATGAACGAAAATGTCATGCGCGCATATTATGGGTCTACAGAGGGAGGAACTAATCTCACTGCGTACCGTGTTAGGATGCTGTCTCTGTTTCAGGAACTGGAACCAACCGTCAATGTCACGGCCCAACGATTGTCGGATCAGGTGCGGGTTATCCAACGAAATCACAGATTGGACGACGCCGCACTTGATAGGCTGCGCTCAGAGTTACTGAACAACCGTATCATCTCGACTCCATCACAGACACAGACTGATGCACCACAGACTACAGATGCAATCCTGTCGCGGTCCAACCATATTGATGATGAAGCAAATGATAGGGTTGTCACAGTAAGTAGCCAGTGCAACGATCGACTGAGGAGCGCACTGGAGGATGCACTCCGCGAGTTCAGATCGACTCCGATCACTCTTAGACCTCGTCTACCCCGGTTACCTATGCACAAAAAAAATAGGGCGCTAGTGTGTGCTCTGGACTCGCTGCTTGAGAATGTGTTCGAGAGCAGCGTAAACCTCGCTGATACGCACTCGATCCTCTATTGCGGGGCTATTGCGGCATGTCGTTTAGCCAACGTAAAACTTCCAAGTTGTGACGAAGCTACTCGACCAAAGCCTGCCGCACCTGCCTGGCAATGTAGGATTGAGAGGCGTATTGATGGGGCCAGAGCGCTCATTGGTAAACTATACTGCTTCAGGGAGGGCAATACACGACCACGTGTGATGCGCTACGTGAGGCGAGCGTTTTCGGGGACTGGAATCAGCTCTCGAGAATACTTATCTCGTGTCACGGAGCGCATCGACTTCCTGAAGCAGAAAGTTTGTGCATGGGCCAACCGTATTCGACGGTATAAGCGGCGAGTCGAACGGTACTCGCAGAATCGCATGTTCCAGAGCGATGAGAGATGGGTATACAGAGCTTGGGAGCTGGGAACCTGAACAAAATGTGACCGACGTGACCCGCCCAGATGCTGTCGCCACGAATAGTTTCTGGCGCAATATGTGGTCGGTGCCCGTCTGTCACACTGAGGATGGCTGGATGCGTGAAGTCGAGCGCGTGTGTGAAGCTATACCAGAAATGGAAAAAGTAGTCATTAGCCCAATAGATGTGGCCAGAGCAGTCCGTCCGTTACCGAATTGGAAGTCTCCAGGACCGGACGGACTGCAAAATTTCTGGCTAAAATGGTATAGCAGCTCACATGCGCTCCTGGCATCTCAATTCCAGTCATCCTTAGAGTCTGGGTCGCTACCTCAGTTTCTAACAACTGGCGTTATCCATCTGCTCCATAAGACAGGTAGTACTGCGGAACCCAAGAATTATAGACCGATAACGTGCTTATCGACGGTCTATAAACTTCTTACGTCCATTCTGAGAACGAAAATTAACAAGCACATTGATAGCAACTCAATTATGTCTGCCTCTCAGAATGGATGTAAGAACGGGTCTCGCGGTACTAAGGAGCTACTCCTCATAGACATGGCCATAAGCCAACAGGTTCGTCGATCTCGCAAGGATCTATCGACATGTTGGATAGATTATAAGAAGGCCTATGACTCTGTGCCACATACTTGGCTCATGAGGGTGTTGGAGTTGTATAAAATAGATGCAACTCTACGCACCTTCCTTGAGTCATGTATGGGGCAATGGAACACAGTTCTTCGCTATCCAGGATGTCGATCGATTCGGAGGGACGATGAGCCTATATGGATTAAACGGGGAATATTTCAGGGCGACAGTCTGAGTCCTCTTTGGTTCTGCTTAGCCCTGAATCCTCTAAGCACATTGCTGGAGGAATCAGGCTTGGGATATCGGTTGAGAAGAGGTGGTCAGGTTCTATCTCACCTCCTTTACATCAATGATCTGAAACTCATTGCCCCCAACAAGTTACGACTGATGGAACTACTGAAGGTAACTGAAACTTTCAGTAGTGCCATCAGGATGGATTTTGGTGTGGATAAATGTGCAGTCATGCATATAAAGCGAGGGGAGATTATGGAATCTGAGGGGATTCAACTCTCAGATTCCATATACTTTAGATCCCTCTCCTCGACCAAAACCTATAAGTATTTGGGTATGTCGGAAGCGTTAGGCATTAACGTTGCTGACATGAAGCAATCGTTGAAGGAGCGCTTCTTTGGCCGCCTGAAGAAGGTATTAAACAGCCTTCTGTCAGGTGGGAATAAGGTGCGCGCCTTCAATGGTTGGGTCATGCCGGTCTTAATGTACTCTTTCGGCATACTCAAATGGACTCAGACCGAGCTAGACGCTATGGATAGGCGGGTCCGTACACTGCTGACCGCAAACCGGATGCATCACCCACGGTCGTCGGTGATGAGACTGTACATCCCGCGGAAGTGTGGAGGTCGAGGTTTTTTAAATGCGAAGACCCTGCACAACCGCGAGGTGTGCAGCCTCAGAGAATACTTTCACAAAACCGATGTGGATATGCACACAGGGATGTGGTCGCAGTGGACAAAGGACTCACCCCGTTGTCCATGGCTAAAGAGAACTGGCGCAAACCTGTGGTACTTACAACTGATGACCGCAAGGAAGTATGGAAAAGTAAGGAGCTCCACGGGCGCTTTTATCGGGCTCTTCACGAGTCTGATATAGATTTTGCAGCGTCCGTAGCCTGGCTACGTTTCAGCAACCTTTTCGGGGAAACTGAAGGTTTTATCTGTGCAATTATGGACGAAGTCATCTTGACGAATAACTACCGGAGATATATAATGAAGGACGGGACGGTTGACGTGTGTCGGGCATGCCATCGTCCGGGTGAGTCTATCAGACATATTATCTCTGGTTGTTCTCGTCTAGCTAACGGCGAGTACTTGCACAGGCATAACCAAGTAGCCAGGATTATTCACCAGCAACTTGCTTTGAAATACAACCTAGTGTATTCAGAGGTGCCGTATTACAGGTATGTGCCCGACCCAGTTCTCGAAAATGACCATGTCACGTTGTACTGGGATCGGTCTATCATTACTGACCGGACTATTGTAGCCAATAAGCCGGATATAGTAGTGATAGACCGATTAGCGCGCCGCGTAATGATAGTCGATATCACCATCCCACATGACGAGAATCTCGTGAAAGCTGAGAAAGAGAAACAAATTAAATATCTCGACTTAGCACACGAGGTTGTTGACATGTGGAATGTAGACTCGGCTGTCATTGTGCCGATTGTCGTGACCGCCAACGGCCTTATAGCCAAAAGCTTCAACGACCATCTGTCGAAGCTGTCATTGCACGGTTGGATCAAGGGCCTGATACAGAAGGCAGTACTCCTCGATACGGCTCGCATCGTGAGGAGGTTCCTGTCTCTGGGGCCCTAACCACCGGTAACTTGGACCCTGTCTCGATACCGGCGGACTACTATTTTTTATATTTTTAAATGTTTTTTTTTTTTTCTATATGATTTTGTTAAAAAAGGAATATTTAAAAATTTAATTAATATGTATAGTGAATGAATAAAGAAAATGGAATAATAATAATATTCCACAACTATCACACAACGCCGTCTAGTCCCAAGCTAAGCAGAGCTTGTGTTATGGGTACTAAACAACTGATAAACGTACTTATATATTTCTAAATACATACATATATAGATAAATTACACCCAGACACAGAACAAATGATTATGCTCATCACACAAACATTTGTCCTGGGTGGGAATCGAACCCACGACCTCCGGCATAGCAGTCAGGGCCACTAACCACTAGACCAACAGGCCAGTCAAATAGCCCCGTTCCTATCCCTCGAGCACCGATTGTTCATACGTCTTTACAACTTGAATGACCTTGAAATAACCTTAATTGTCGTTTTGTACACACATTTGTACGAAATAATTTAAGTCGGAAATTTTGGTTTCTATATCTTTTTTTTCCTAAATCGAAAAATCCAGAAAAAGTTTTTTTTGTTGTTGTTTATTCACGTAATAACGCGCAATTACGTAAGAATAATTCCCCTGTGGCGCTTGAGGGGATAACAGTTAAGTTAAGCTCGTCTAATGGATCGTGTTAAGAGCCTCTGTTCAACCTACGCCAAACAGCTTATAACTAATCTATCGAAAACAAACAATTAGCGAACGAAAAAAATATTTTTTCATTTTTAGGGTTCCGTACTTCAAAAGAAAAAAATGGAACCCTTATATCACTTTGCCATGGGTAGTGTGAAAACGAAAGCCGGGGCCCTGGGACGAAGGTAGCGAAGGAACAGGAGTGGGTTTTTAGTCAGTAAAAGTCTGACACTATCTCTCGCTCCACCCAAGAGCGAGATTTGTCATATAATGATTTTCCCACCTAAAAAAACCCTTATTTCACTTTGCTGTCCGTCTGTCTGTCTGTCTTTCTGTCAAAACCCTTTATCTCAAGAACGCGTGGAAGTATCAAGTCGAAATTAAAACCATATACTTGAGTCTGCGGTCCCTTGAAGCTGTGAAAAAATCAAACTTCTGAGTTAAAGGCAAAAAAAAAAGATACGCACGTTTACATCGCAAAAAACTTGTATTTCGTCACTCACAGGAATCAAAATTCATAGGGTAGTTTCCGTTGACTTAGAATCCTGAAATTTAGGTTGAAGCAAGGTCTTACAGCACAAGTATAGAAAAAATCTGAAAGCTGTAAATTTGTAGTTACGTCACAAAAAAAAAAACTATTTTTCCTATTCGGAAAAATCTTCGTAACTCAATTCGGGAATTGAACTGTTTTCATAGGTAAGTTTGTACGGAACAATAAATGCGCGAGTCCGACTCGCACTTGCCCGTTTTTTTTAATTTGTTCGAACAACGTAAGTAGTCGTTGAGATTTAAAAAAATACCTTCTTTTTATTAAAAATTAAGTCTCAACGTCATTGAGATAAAAATAAAAATATTGATTCTGTCTCAAAAGTTCGAATGTCGAAGTCTACAAAAGCAGGGAATTAAAAATTTGAAAATACATTTTCATATTCCTCTCAGTCTCTGTGTGCCGAGGTGCGGCTTAATATGTCTAGCGAATATCAAGAAAATGCATTGTTTACTTCGGCTTTAAAGGTTTTAGCATGGTTTAACGTTTTTCAAAATGGAAACTGCAGGCAACTGACTGTTTGCACGAGTTGTTACTCCTGGCTTACTGACTTAGATAATTGCATTGTGAAAATAAGGAAATGTATTTTACTATTTGTATATTTCATTAATGTAAAATTAAAACCTTTTTTAAATAAAATAATAATTTCCGATTTCTTTTTGCTAAGATGAGTGTCTACTTTTAAATTGTATCATCCTAACATGTTATAAAATAAAGTCCCCTACCGCGTCTGTGTATCTGTATGTTCGCAATAAACTCAAAAACTTATGAACAGATTTTCATACGGGTTATTCCAATATTAAGAGAGATTAAAAAGAAAGGTTTAGGTGTATAATATAGGTTGCATAAGAATGAGAATAAATTTATTAAACCAATGTTACAATTAATTTCTTAAACATAGGATTTTTTTTTTAGGTGGGTAAATCATCTTATGGCAAATCCCGCTTTTGGGCGGAGCGAGCGACAGTGTCAGACTTTTACTGACTAAAAACCCACTCCTGTTCCTTCGTTGCCTTCGTCCCAGGGCCCGGGTTTCGTTTTCACACTACCCATGGCAAAGTGATATAAGGGTTCCATTTTTTCCTTTTGAAGTACGGAACCCTAAAAATGAAAAAATATTTTTTTCGTTCGCTAATTGTTTGTTTTCGATAGATTAGTTATAAGCTGTTTGGCGTAGGTTGAACAGAGGCTCTTAACACGATCCGTTAGACGTTTTCACACTACCCATGGCCCCAGTAGGCTTCGACCCTGCTGGGCCCCTACGATTTGCTGACATCTCCCTGAGGCGCGCGTGGAACAAAACGCGCCGTCGACGACTTGGGCTTGGTCCGGACGGTTACCGGACGGTCGGACGGTGGGCCACCCATTGCCCGCAGTCCGCAAGCCCGCGCCTACGGTGGCCGGAAATCGGGATCGGAATCCCGGCGGCGGTTGGGGCGTGAGGACCGTTGCCGTTGCCTCACGCGATCGGCCGCTTCCTTTGCTAGCATTACTGCTTCGCAGAAGGAGGCGACCGCCTGCCACTCCTCCTCGCTCCGGACCATGGCCTGTACCAAGTCCCGGCGCGAGAGATCGCCGCCGCCGATCGCCCCCACGAGGACACGGCGTTGCTCTCAAGCGGGGCACACCTCCACCGTGTGCTCCACCGTGTCCTCCGGGCGGTCCACACAGTGGCGACACCCGGGTAAACATAGGAATAACGTTAATTGCGTAGCGGTATTTTACTAAAATTATTACAATAGTCCCCAAACTAGGCTGTGCTGTATTTTGAGGGACGGAGTTGCGTTAGCATAAAATTAAAATACAAGTTTCGCGGATTATCTTAAAATAAAATAAGAATAAATACAATCTCAGTACAAAGTAGGTTACTGCAGGAGAGAAAAGCCGTGAGTTTAATTGATTTGTAATAACTATGCCAAGCTGGGGTGGGTCGCAATGGACATCATGAAATTGAACATAGAGATTTACAAATCTGTTTTGTGCAACTTTTTGCTAGATGGATGAAAACAGTAAAACAATTAGTTCAATTTATATTGTTAGGTAGGATACGGCAGGGACTATCTGTCCATGGCAAACCTAAATGGCGAAGTTTGTTGAGTTCAGCTTTCCAATTAAGCCTAGCCTGAAAAAGAGACATAACGGTGGCGTTCCTAGTAATAATTTTTAGCTTCTTCTTTCCAATTATTAAAGAAAACGTCCAAGATCAGACGCAATAATTCAGAAAAAAAAAATAAATTAAAATGTTACAGTAATAATATAATAGAATAAATTAAATAATAGGTTTACATGATATCATATTTCGAAGGTAGTGAGTTATCATCATCATCATTTCAGCTGAATAACGTCCAAAGTGTCATCACAACGAACTATCCTGTGTGTCTCGCATCCACCATATATATCTCATACTCTACTTCATCGTCGAGGTTTGTCGAGGTCGGTGCGTAAACCGGTATGACCTTTTCTGGTTAGTCCCTTAGTTGCCTCTTACGACACCTACGGAATCAGATAGAATGGTGTTATTCTTTATGGCCGGACACCATACGGAGCTGGTGAGTAAAAAATAGTATAGTAAGAAAATAAATAGTAAAAATATAAAAATACTAACAAAAGGGCAGTCTAAGAAATTCTTATTGCGTTTACAAGTAATGAACCAGTCCGTAGGCTATACATTGAAAATAAAATATCTAACTAAAAAAACAAATAATCTCTTCTCTTAAAACAAGAATTCTAATACAATATAATATCGAACTGAATTCATAAGCTCTCTACTTCTGTTAGAGTGTGGATATTTACACTCAACAACGTTTACTGAGTCAGCCAGTAAACTTATATTATTACAAAACCATCGATAGATTTTTTATTAGCATTAGAATTAGGTAATATGCAATCAAAATAGCTGTCGGCCGGTGGTGTCGGCCATATTATCTATCTTTTTGCTGTCGATTTTTTTTTTGAACGAAGTTAATTAAAACACACGTAATAAGACCAGACGTACTGAATGGATCAGAATGTTGGGCTGTAAAAAAGATTGCATATAGCGGATATGAGATCATTGAGATGGATGTGTAGTGTGACGAGAATGGATAATGTGAGAAATTAGTATATTAGAGGAAGTTTGAAAAAGTGACTGAAAACTTGAAGTGGTATCGTTTATCTTATATACTCAATACTATATTTCATTCCATATTATGTAGGTACATAGATGGTATAAAATATTTTCAAGATTAATATGGACCCTGTCGGGCACAGCAAAGTTGGTTGGTATGGTTATGGTAAGGGTTATCTTGGTATGGTTATGTGGAGGGATGAAACAAATGTTACTAAAAAAGAATATGAGTATACATGTAATGTAGATGAATGGAGCGGTAGAGGGAAGCCAAAAAAAGAAGGATGGATTGTGTGAGGAATTATATGAAAGAAAGTTTTAGTGTTTGCATGACGGATAGCAGGACGGAATGGAAGAAAAAAAATTATAATATCTTCACATATTTAACCATAGCTGGCTGAGAAACACTTAAATGTTTTAGTTCAAAAAGAGTTTTATTATTTTGCAGGAGTGAGTGAGCTTTCCAAGTTAGTGACCTACATCTTCTAGGGATACGAGTAGTAAGCTGAGATCAAGATCAATTGCAATTTTTTTAAAAGATTAAACGAGAGAACAAGTTTTTTTTTTATAATTGCAAGTCTGGTATTTTGTATTGGGCACGCCATAATTATGGCAGTAAGTCCCATCTTTGAGGAGTGGTTAGACAGACGTCACGGCGTCCTCACCTTCCACTTGAAGCAGGAGCTCATCGGACATGGTAAGTTTGGGAAGTTCCTGCACTGGATTCGTGAGGAAGAAGCGCCCAGGTAATAATAATACCTATTCCACAACTATCACACAACGCCGTCTAGTCCCAAGCTAAGCAGAGCTTGTGTTTTCCTTCTAGTTCCAAGCTAAGTAGAGCTTGGGTACTAGACAACTGATAATCATACTTATATATTTCTAAATACATACATATTATAGATAAATTACTCCCAGACACAGAACAAATGGTCATGCTTATCACACAAACATTTGTTCTGGGTGGGAATCGAACCCAAGACCTCCAGCATAGCAGTCAGGGCCACTAACCACTAGACGAACAGGCCAGTCGAGCCACCATTGTGTTGATCGCCCGGAGGACACGGCGGAGCACACGGTAGAGGTGTGCCCCACTTGGGCAGAGCACCGCCGTGTCCTCGTTGGGGAGATCGGCGGCAACGACCTCTCGCGCCGGGCCCTGGTAACAGGCCATGGTCCAGAGCGAGGAAGAATGGTAGGCGGTCGCCTCCTGCGGAGAAGTAATGCTAGCAAAGGAAGCGGCAACATGCGTAAGGGAACGAACCTCACGCCCCAGCCACCGAGATCCCGATTTTCCACCTAAAAATGTATTAGATTTTACAGGCATTCAAAGATTTTAATACACAAAATTTCATTCAAATCGATCAAGCCATTTGAAAGCAGTTAGGTGAGAATCACACGTATAGAATAATCTATATATGTAAAGATTAAGAAGGCTGTTTTTTATCGATGTTCATTAATTACTTTGTTTTTGGTAACCAGTCAATTTAGGTCTCCAAAAAGTATAGTTTTTTTTTAGATAGGGCTGTTAATAACCCTATATTTATCTTTGTTTCCCATTGATTGCTAGAGTTTACCACCAACGGTTGCTGTCCTCGGGTGCACTTGCGTAGCGCGTACATGGATTATCATAGGTTAGGTTAGATAATCATAGAACCAGAGATCCATGAAAAGTGTATAAGGGGACTTCGCGACTTAGCTTCGACTCCTCGTACGCCTTCCAAAAACTCCAGGGTTTTGAGATAGATATACAAAGAAAAAAAGTCTTCCTGCCCTTATCCCATATTACTCGGGGTCGGCGCAACAGGTTTTTCTTCCATCCGGTCCTGTCACGCGTCAAACTATCACTAACTCCCTTTTCTTCCATATTTTCAAGAAAAAAATAAACTAATATTATTAAATAAACTATGATAATATAATATAAAAAGTTCTAATATTCGCAATACAAAAACTTTCAAAAACATTGGAATTCCTAGACATCAATGTAAAACTGTAAAATTATAAAATCGTGTAAATTGATAACAAGCTATTATTCGATTTGAGATACTACTTCTAAACATATAATAATAATAATCGCTCAATAATAGGTAGCTATCGCATGGCGCCAATTCTAAACGCATTGTTATTTATGTCATAATATTTACATTACGCCATAGAACCAGATTTTCGTGAACGTAATCCGATGTGAATAGAACTGGTGAAATCCGTTGGACGTAAGTTTATATCCACATTTGAACACGATCTAGCAGAACACAGTCTTATTAAACGCGATCTGATACACAAACGGAGAAATCGGCCATTGACGACAGACTTTCCAAATTCGAAAAATCAGTCTTTTGTTACAAGCTGACGAACAAAGAAAATTTTCCTAGCACCGTTTTAGCACAACTTGTACCTGGTTATACCTAATAGGTATTAACCCTACAAATTTTAGAGATTTTTTTTTAAATTAAAGCGAAAACCTAGTTTCATATGAAAATAACTATTACAAACAAAGACATTTCCTAGAAATGTCTGTCATCCATTTTTGAACTGCGCAGCTGCGCGAGGAAATAATCAATACGGAAACTAGGTTTGGAAAACGTTCTTAAGAGACTAGTAGCGCCATCTATTGTAGACTTACATTACTAAACTCGAGTTTTAATTTGAAAAAAAAAACTTTTTGTTAAGAAAATGAAATGGATGGTGAATTGAATGTGTGAAGGGATTGGTAGAATGCCCAACGTGATGATTAACTGAACAATACTGAACATTTGTACTCTGTAGCAAGCTTATAGAGTATTAATGTCAGTATTTTTTTGAGTGGAGGACAGTGGCTGTTTTAATTTATCGTTAATTGAGTCAAAATAGATATTGTAAGGTAATATTATATATTGTCGTAGTTTTTTATGTACAAAACTGGCCAATATGTGAAATCATTGAAACAGGCGCGATCTCGGTAAAATGGAGCTGATTTTATTGCTGTATTAATTGACTACTCCAATAAAGTTAACCGAGAGGACTGACTTGATATTTTTGTAATAATAATACGTTTCCAGTGGTGGATTAGCCATGAGGGTCATGGCCATACGGATGGTGCGAGGATACCGCACGGTTTCCTTGCTGGCCAGCCACCATGGGATCTGGAGGCAACAGGCCTTGCACGCATGCACGATCTGCGCGTGGAGATGCAACGCCAAGGCGAAACTCCGCTGCCGCGACAAGTCGCGGCATGGCGGAAAGAGTTCCGGCGGGATCTCATGGCGGAATGGCGACAGCGACTATCGCAACCCAGTGCTGGGCACGCCATAATTATGGCGATAAGTCCCCTCTTTGAGGAGTGGCTGGAAAGGCAACACGGCGTTCATACCTTCCGCATGACGCAGGTCCTCACCGGACATGGTAAGTTCGGAAGGTTCTTGCACCGGATCCGTGCGGAAGAAACGCCCGGGTGTCACCATTGCGTGGACCGCCCGGAGGACACAGTGGAGCATACGGTGGAGGTGTACCCCGCTTGGGAAGAGCAACGCCGTGTCCTCGTGGGGGCGATCGGTGGAGGTGATCTCTCGCGCCGGGCCTTGGCACAGGCCATGGTCCGGAGCGAGGAGGAGTGGCAGGCGGTCGCCTCCTTCTGCGAAGCAGTAATGCTAGCAAAGGAGGCGGCCGATACCGTGAGGCAACGGTCCTCACGCCCAAACCACCGTCGGGATTCTGATGCCGATTTCCGGCCACCGTAGGCGTGGGCTTGCGGACGGTGAGCAATGGGTAGTTCACCGTCCGACCGTCCGGTATCCGTGCGGACCGAGCCCAAGTCGTCGACGGCGCGTACTGTTCCACGCGCGACTCAAGGAGATGTCAGCAACTGTAGGGGCCCATCAGGGTCGAAGCCTACTGGGGTCAAGGGTCTGATTCTGAAAGGAAGACTTGACCCTGGTACGAAAGGCAACGAAGGAACAGGAGTGGGTTTTTTAAAAGTCTGACACTATCTCCCGCTCCGCCCAGAGCGGGGGATGTCATAAGATGATTTTTCTACCGGAAAAAAAACTGCTGGATTAGCCATATAGCAAGAGTATTAAATGCTACAAGCAATCGGGGCCCCCGCTTATCGAGGATACTACATTTGAACGCAAAAAAAACTAGTTTACTTCGAAATCCGAATATAGCTGATTATTATTTCATTGAATATGATAGTCAAAATCTTAGATTTCCCTTATTACCGTACTTTCCACGTACTTTACCCAATCTTAAAATTGGTGTTTGAGATAGGAATGAGAAGTGTTTAATAGGGGCCCCTTGGTGGAATTAGTTACAGGTCCTGCGCTGGGTTAATCTGCCACTGTATGTTTTATCTGTATTCTGATGGAAAACAAAGTTACGGTATCTTGTATCACTTTCTAATCTTAATACTGGCTAAATGAACTAATCTTACAATGACGAAAGAAATAAGATATAACAAAAAAGGTATTGGAAAAGTAGGTGTGTTAAATCAATTTCAATTCAGATTCCCGTGCTTTTGCATCAAATTTTTCAGTCTAACACAGTTTTATTAAATTTTATTATAGTAATTAAATACATTTTTAAGTTCTTAATAGTTTTGACGGTTCCGTACCTCAAAAGGAAAAACCGGAACCCTTATAGGATCGATTTGTTGTCTGTCTGTCTGTCAAAAACCTTTACCTCAAGAACGCGTGGGGGTATCAAGTTGAAATTAAAACCATATAGGTACCTACTCAGTTCTGCGTTCCCTTGAAGCTGTAAAAATCAAATTTCTTAATTAACAAAAAAAAGATACGGCTGTTTATGTAGCAAAAAACGTATATTTCGACACTTTTAAAAATAATAATTCTTTAGACGTTGGAACTCTTAATATGAAAAAACTATTTTTTTTATTAGCTTTCATGGTTATTAGTACTGCGATATTACACAAAATACAAATATATATTTATATATAATTTATATAATATTTATGATACCTAATTACGAAAAAAGAATAACGTACCCTTAAGTCTGGCCTGTTGGTCTAGTGGTTAGTGGCCCTGACTGCTATGCCGGAGGTCGTGGGTTCGATTCCCACCCACACAAATGTTTGTGTGATGATTTGTTCTGTGTCTGGGTGTAATTTATCTATGTATTTAGAAATATATAAGTATCATTATCAGTTGTCTAGTAACCAAAACACAAGCTCTGCTTAGCTTGGGACTAGACGGCGTTGTGTGATAGTTGTGGAAAAAAAATACCACATATTGTTAGTTTTAAATTGACTGGATTGGATAAATGGAAAATAAACAACAACATATTCTACTCAGAGAAGACTTTATTTTCAAAAAAATAACATCAACTGTGTTGTTACATGATTGAGACTATGGCCTGGATGGCAACGATCTCTTAGTAATCTAAAATATACTGATATTTACTACAAATAACACCAATATTTTTATATACTCTATTTGATTATAAATGCGATGGCATACGACTAAGGATCTTAATAGTCGGGTTATTGAGTGTTCACTGTCGCTTCATGTTTTAGATATTTTTTATGTCCTTTTGGTATGTTCTCGTGTGGTCTTGTGTCTTCAGCGGAGGTGAACAATCAGTGTAATATGTGAAACAAAATTTTAGTGGCCATACTTCTCGATACCCTCGAGGTCAAAGTCTCATTGGACTGGCCTCGTAACTTATCCTACGTGCGTTTACGCGTTCCAAGCTCTTATCAGCAATATCCAAAACATCTAACATGTTTTTAAAACACGTTCGTCCAAAAATACACATCTTTTTTAGGCACTACCAACCTAGTCTCATTTGGGCTTTAATAGTATGTGGAGATTTTGCTTTTAGTAGATTGGGTATAATAATATATCTTAAATTAAAATTAATTGATATTTGTGTTTATATAATATTAGAAAATTAATATAATAGTACATTGAATAAGTTCTTGCAATACAACAATTTGAAATTGCAGAGGCATACACTTTATTTTGAACGTCTTGCGCGAAAATTTATATAAGAATGTCTGCTGTTTTACAATAAGAAAGTAGTTATATAAAACGGTAGTATAAATTAGAAATAATGATAACTAGGATGGTAACACCGCTATCCGTTCTTATAAAAATTACGTACAAACACTACCGATAAATGTATATCAAATTATACATAAATGTTCAGTTTAAAAATTTTCATACAATGTATGGTCGTTAGAAGTCACAAACTTCCCATTTCTTAGCCGAATGTCATATAATATATATAAGAGCTTTGCTCTCAAGTAAAGCTTGGACTTATATATAACGTTTATCTTACTTCAGACCTCTTTATAATTCATTGTGTGCTGGTAGTTAGTGGGTAACAATTAAAAAAAAAATGTTTATAAGTAAATAAATTTCAAGACGACTATATGAAAACCTTGAAAGACCACACGACAGAACGACAGAACTTCATAAAGTCACGAAAGAAAAAAGAAAAGAAGAGAGAAGAGTAGAACCGAGTCAGAAGTTTTCATTTCTGTCGTGTAATCTTAATAATAAAAAATACGCGAGAATAACAGCAACGCATTGACTATATCTTTCTCGCTCCCTTTGTCGACTCGAGCCGTTCTGACCCGAACGAGCGTTACATAGCCGAGCGTGATGGCTTAGTCTCATTGGATACCCACAAAATATAAGATTGTTTAAAAAAAAAAAAATAGGTTTCAATACATATGTAGATATTAATAATTGTTACATGCTCTCTTTTTGAATGACTAATTAATCGTGTAGGTGACCACTCGCAAATTGTAAAGAGGCCTTCAAAGATATTCTTATGTTAGGAGAATCTAATTGCACGTTTATATTAGTTTAAAGTAGGAGCGAAATAAATATAAATTATTTTTAACAAAATTAGAAAACAGCTCATTAATAATGATGATTATTAAATATAAATGCGATATTAATAAATAACTTCTTTAGTATTGAATTATTAATTAAAAAAAAAAATAACATAAGTTTTGTGACTAACTTTGATATTTTGTATAAATTTTATTATTTGGTATAAAAGACTAGATTATAACAAAAAAATAACCTTATTGAAAAAGATTCTTACGAATCGCCTAGTATATAATTATGGCTTAGAACATAATCGGTCAAGCAGTCCTTTTGCACGCATAACATTTAATATCAGAACTTTCCTTTCAGCGTTCAGTAATTTTCGAGAATAAGCCGAAAATACGGGTTATCAAGACTAAAACCCTATAGTATATGAATGAAATTTTATTGAAGAAACACCTATAAATTTCATACAGCTATTTTTTGTTTATATTTCATAATTTTTGAATATATCTATTGGGTAGGTTAAACCCGGATCAGAAAAATTATAGTTAGGTGTACAACTAAGTGATTATAAGATAGTCCTTAATTAACATTTATGATATAATCATGCTCAGTTACATGGAATAGGCTTTGTGCCATATCTTAGACATTAAACCTATCTACACCATCACACCTGGTCCGTTCATAGGTAGGCCGTGAGGAATAAGCGCTAATCGCTCGAAAAGGTCTACACATAACTTAGATGTGGCATAAAATCTTAAATCCTAAACGTCTATGAAATAATGATAATTTACTATTAGAAACTAAATTGTAGACAGTCCTAACGAAACCTTTCATAGTTCAAAGGACTGGAATTCTGATAAAATATTTGAAAGTTCGAATTCTTAATATCTTCTTTTAC
The DNA here is from genome assembly GCA_961205895.1 of Mythimna pallens. Lineage (NCBI taxonomy): Eukaryota > Metazoa > Arthropoda > Insecta > Lepidoptera > Noctuidae > Mythimna > Mythimna pallens. The sequence continues at coordinate 9,832,853 of OY540824.1, forward strand.
TTTGAGAGAAAAAGAGTATAGAATTTTAACAATATTTTATGTGAATAATAAATAACAAATACATATATAACAGGAATGCCTTAATATACTTGAATAAATGCTGTATTTTGAAACAACAATTATAAAAATGGGTGAAACACATGCAATAAATCTCAAAAAGCGAATAAAGAAGAAGTGTGTTATGACAAGAAATCATGATCACAATAACTATAAAATATAATTATTTTATAAACTACTGACATTTATACTTAGAATTAATATTTCAAACTACAACAATAAATTCGAGACGCTAATTCATTTTGATATATAGCTAACGTTAACATGTTAGTTCAAAATAGAATGAATGACAAATTTAATAAAATATTAAAATAAAAACAAAAATATAAAATAGAAATATTTTAAAATTAACCACGGAAATACAAATGCTGTTGAGGGTGAACTTACAAATAAGCAGTTAATTGATATATCAGTGATGGTCTCAGCTTGTCAGGTTGTTCACTATCTTCTTAGCCACCTTTGTTGAATGAGGAGGCAGTTCGCAGCTTCTTACGGATCCTGGGTGAGCTCCAGCGGGGCATCACTCGGGTGTCACCGGGAGAAACACCTTCATCAACATCATCAGCTTCGGTCTTTATTTCCATTTTCTGAAAATTCAAGTATACAGTATTAGAATTAAGTAGTCCAGCAGGCCTAGGCAAGTTATTACCGTTTCGTGTCGAATCTCTTTCTGCAATCGATAAAGCCTCAGCGTAAGTTCTATTTATACCATAAACCTAAAGGATGTGGCGACGAACATTGTAAAAACGATTGCATTTCATACTGTCATTTTGAACGATGTGAACTTGACTACGAATTTTGTTGAGATGATGTCATTCCCATACATTTATATTTCCCATACAACTATCAACTTGGCTAAGCCTGCAGATGAGGAAGTAATGAATATAATGAAGAGAATCAAATATTGATTAACGTTCGAGAAATAAGAGACGAAGATGGAGAATTGCCTAACCAATGTGGCAGTGGCAATTACGACTGTAACAATTTTAAGTATAGTTCGTTTACCCGGTTGGCATGTTTGCGGACGCGGGTGTGGTAGACTTTTATGCGATAATGCGTAAAAAGTCAGCCTCACTTATGCGTCGAATTAGGGACAGTGGTAACAGAATCCGAAAGATGATCGCTGAAAGCCCAGAGTCACCAGTGCGGGATAGGTTTATAAAACTGCATGTTTTATAAACTATTTATGTTTTGTGTGTTATGTTTTGACAATTATTATGATTATTGTGTTTTTGAAATGACTTATTTTAATTTAATTTGATTTGTGACTAATTGACTAATATTTTAATGCAATTGAATATTATACTAACGTAGTTTTAAGTTTCAGTTACTAACATAATATGGACATTGGAATTAGTATGAAATTTTATTTTATTATTTTTTTATTATAAAGTGGGTAAACCCTCCAGAGGGAAAGGTGAAGGTCATGCGAATCAACTGGGTGTAAAAACTCAGAACCCGTCGTTATGCCGATGTGTCTATATTTAGTAGATTTTTTTTTTCTGAATCATCATCTTTATCATCATCATCTAGCCGTTTTTCCAAATCTGTTGGTGCGACTGTGCAAGGTTCTCTTTTCTATTTGCACCTGTCAACGGTCACGCTATAGTTAACTCTGCTTTCTGTCATGTTTACTATCATTCTTCATACAATCCATACCTCTCCATCGCTCACATTTTTATATGTATACAATTATATATTTTTTAATTAATAAAACTTGCACTGAACTGCGATTCCACATGATGGTGAGGCACACTAGTTTTTTTAAGAGCCTATTCACTCTAGCCTTGAAGACACCTAAATTTTAATTTAATAATTACTGTTTTAGCTGCATTCAGTCTTCATCCCTCAATATCGCATACTCATATAAGATAATGGATATTCGGCTGAATGATAATGACAAATGGAGACAATGAAACGTACCTGAACAATGAGGCGTATAAGAGTATGTTGTTGTTCCAAGGTCACTGATATGTCTCGTAGTTTGCGCTTCTGTTTCTCCAGTTCAGCTGTAATGTAATCCTCACTGCTCTCCAGAACCAAGTCGAGGCCGGCTGCAAATGATGTGCCAACAATGGCAAATGCTTTAGGTTTTAAACCATTGGTACCATAAAAATCGCACAGTTGAAACAAAGCGTCATTTACATATATAGATAATTAATATTTGGTTTTTGGTGGATATATTGTATAAAATATCGACTCAGTCGATTCTCAAATAAGAAAACTAAACAGTAGACTTCTCTTTGATACACGGGATCTTAAGTATGCAGAACTGCTCCTCGAGCCAAGTTACAACCGATTTGTTTCGATTCTCTTTTCCGTTGATCGCCTTGAGTCGGCCACGCCTCTTATTCCTTTGTTTTTAACTAAGGGATCGGAGGCGTGGCTTACTCGAGATGATCGACGAAAAGAGAATCGAAACGAAACGATTGTAACTTGGCTAGGGGGCTGGTTAAAAACTATTCTTTTATATTAAAGGAATATTAATCAAGTGGTCAATATAGACACAGATATGCTTCGATAAGATTGCAATTTCGCAAATTTGAAAGATAAAAGTCACACATACAATATGTGAAATTAGAATACACTAAAATATTTTTTAGGTCACATCGCAGAAGTTGAATAAAATAATATGGATTCATTCGCTTTACAATTTGTATATAAATATGAGTAATAATAAATATAATAAGCAAGTACTAATTTGATTTGACTTACTATCGTCAGTGAAGGGGTTGCAGAACCACTTGCGCAGAATCAGGTCTAAGAAACCGAGCTTGCATTTCTTGTTGTTAGGGTATTCAATCAGTTCATCTTTATCTACTTTTTCAAGCAGGATGGCTGGTAGTTTACGTTCAAGCTCAGTGTGAAGTACCACCTGGAAATCACAAATTACATATTTGATGAATCACATGACATACATTTAATATATAGAAAACAGGCAGATCATTTTGATTTCTTGACATTTGATAACCGGGAATATAATATGTAACTATAAGAATTATATGAGCTAATGAAGTTGATATAACAGTATTAAAGCTCCCAACCAACAAATATATTCGGTAGCGTAGCCTGCAAGAAGTTTTCGTTAAAAATAATATATGAAATAAACATTTTACCTGCATAGCCAACCTCTTTAACTGCGCATTCCTCCTTACACTCTCAATATCTCCAACAGCCAAACCGATCAGGAGGTTCATCAACAATATTGGCATCAGTACCATGAATAAACCAAGTATGAAGAACGTGGGCATTGGGAACGGCAACAGTGTATCGGTCTCAGATTTGTAATAGGGCTGCACGTATGTGCCAACGAAGTCCAGTTCTCCAAGCATCATGGCAAATGTCCTCATAAGAGACATCGGTATGCTATTAAAGGATAAGTGGTGTCCCTGGAAAAAGTATATGTGGCGCATTGTAACAAAATTATGTACGGGAGCCTCGCACAGCAAATGTCGCGTTGGCTTGAATTACATTATGATGGTCTTTGGTCGCTCGAGTGAAGGTGAAAGCAAATGTTCCGTGCTATGAGAGCTATTTCGCTTTATGTGTTTTAATTAGTAGTGGGAGTTCAAATCGCATATTGAGAAATGTTAGTTTTTTTTGAAGATTAAGTATTTTCATGACGTCATGAACGCAAGCAGGTAGTATTATAAACCTTTAGAAATGCAAGTTTGTAAAGGCGTGGATGGACAATTCGTACGTAAATGCCCAAACCAAAAACTTTGTGTACCATACCATTACTGACACAAATCACGTACAGAAACATCCAGACTTGGCACAAGTATGTGCTGTACAAACACTGAATCAGTTTGGAAAGTAAAAACCAACAACCCTGTGCACCATGGCGGACCCAATAGCGCTATACTATTCGGGTTCTCAAAAGTGCAAGTTACCACATTGTTATTCACTTACCTGCTTTTAAGTTAGTTTATAGTACTGCGTCACTTACTACCACAATTTTCTACTTTGTATTGTGCGATAGCGTCGGCAGTGGTAACTTTTTTTAAATAATAATATATATCTTACCAACAAACTACAAAAATAGCAATATACATAAATACCGTCTCGTCAGGACCCACTTTAGACAGGAGTATATAGAACGCCATCCCAAATGCGATGATCAGGATTGAAAACACCATCAAAACTTTAATCAGGGTCTGAAGTATTTCGAGGAACATGACGACGTAGATTCCGACTTGGTCGAATCGTTGGAGTAAGAGAAGCAGCTCAAACCATGCCAGAAACACAGTTATTGCAGCGGCCGAGAACTGGAACACGATGTATTATTATAAATTAATATTATTTTAGATTAAAGAAACAAGTAAGCTTTATATTTTTTTAAAGATTTATATTTTTTTAGAGCTAGGTGTTACTCAAGGTTCAATGTCAGGACCTACCTGAATATCATCGAAACATTTAAAGATCGTCGGGAAAACCATCAAAGTCGAGCTGATGTACAGCATCCATGACACCAAGTTTGAAGGATCGACCATGTAATGCCATTTCTGTTGTTTCATATTGTATGCTTCACGAATTAGACATATGCAGTTGTACACCAAAATGGCAACTGTACTTGTATACATGGCGACTTTTGATTCGAAATCTGAAATGTCAATAACATAATTAATTATTAGTTTTTTTTTAACAATTACTAAAATCAAAATTTTTATATTTAAATAATTTTTAACGTACCCGGATTAAATATAATATTTTTCGCACTTTTATTTTCGCGTTCAGCGTTAGGGTCTGATTGGTTACATTTACCAGCTTTTTTCAATGGAGATACAGATTCAGAATTCATCATTAGTAAATATGTGTACACCGTAACGAAGATCAAGAAAATGCAGTAAAAAAGAAGATTGGCCAGGTGAAAGTATTTTCCGTAGCTGTGCCATTTCATCTGCAGATACTTTTGACTCAGTGGGTGAGCTAGGAGTTCGACTCTGCCATGTGCAACCATGGCCTGAAATTATTTAAAACAAATCATTAATTAAAGATTTATTTCGAAACGTTGATATGGTAAAGCTCCGATGATTTTAAAAATTATCAGGTTGTAAAAAATGTCTTGCGGAATTGCAAGAAAATTCCAACACTGGCTACAATTTTGTAAGAACAGTGATATAAAGTCTTGTATAATACAGCTTCTGTGCAAAAGAGGGTGCAGCATATCCCCTGTAATCAGCGAAGCTTTACCAAACATACTCGTAACTACGTCAAGAATCGTGCTAATGTTATTGCGGTGTCTTTTAGATCTATTTACAATAACAAAATAAAAAACTAAGCGAACGTAACACAAAAACCCTCCACCCATACATATAGTGTAGGTTAGTGAAAGCGTCGTGAGTTGCCGTGTTATTTAGAAAATGCCAGGAGTCTATGAGTTTTTCATACGTCACCATTTTATTTAATTTGTAATAATTCAATTCGTTAATCAGCCACTTTTAATAAATTTGGTGACAGAAGTTACATTTTCTATTACTTTTATTTACTAAAAATCATTAGGCTGGCTTTACTAATACTAGTAATCGTAATCGAATGTTTATTATTTTAATTTTTTGTAAAATATTTACATTGGCATTAAAATTACGGCTTAATATTTTAAACTCTTTTGTGTTTTACTCGAAAACCGTAAGCATTGCTAGCAAATTTTAATAGTGTATTGATCTTAGAGCACTGAGACACAAAATCCTGGCACATAAGTGTATAAAAGCTAGGCACCACTCTGCAAAGAGTTTTGACTCACGTTGATAACACACAACGGTTCTGGCCGATACTTGGGGTCACTAAGGGCCAGTCTTAATGCGTCGACTTCAAGCTTGGACCGTTGGTAGAATTTGAAAGAATACTTAATCTGCGATACGGCAAATGAAAGAAAAAAAATATATAAAAATAAAATATATTAGTTAAAACTTACATTTAGAGCGGGTAAAGGTATGTTCTGTGCTCTCGGTACGTTCTCCGATTTCCGACGAACGTTATTGCCATCTTCCAACTTTAGTTGTGGACACAGGGCATCGAAGCTATATTTTATCTAAATAGGTTTTGAAAAGTTTAGATGGTTGAACATGTGAATATAATCCAACGCTATTTAGCAATAGCTTTGGAGATGTTGTTCATTCTTACATCTTGTAATAATTCAATTATTCTATAAACATAATAATAATAATAAAATAATAATAATTATAATATATTTCTATTATTATTATTTGCTTTTTTCAATTATAGAAGCTAAATATCAGTATTTTGTATGAAACGACTGCCTATCTGACCTTCTAGTAAATTAGTACACACTATCTCTTGGTAAGACTGTTGTCAGAATTTAAGTCTATCAAATACTATAAAAGATCTAGAAATGACAGCCAGAACCAACAGCTTAACAGTAGAAGCGCCGGAATATCAATATCAATTTTGGCCATTGTATTTTTGCAGTAATCTCGTGAGATGGTAACTATACAAATGAAACTAGTAACTGATACTACAATATATTTATTATACTGGCATTACACATATTTTCATGTTGTTAGCAATTCTATGCATAATAAAACTAGAGCAGGAAGAATTAGGAATGGTTCTGCACACCCCTGCTTCTAGTGTTAACCTGCTTACTGAGGAACGAAGAAATTTTGATATGTCAATCTAGTCCCCAACCACAGATCAACCTTGGAAAGCGTTGCTTAACCTTCAAGGTTATATATTTTTGTATACATACTAGCACTTTGCCCGCGACTTTGTTGGCGAAAATGTTTTCAACCCGTCTTTTGATGGTAATTTTGAATAACTAATAATGCCTTTCTTTAATTTATTGACACTCATATTTGTGTAATGTTTTAATTTCAAAAGCCTCAGAACTCAGAGTCGTTCTTACAAACTTCAACACATTCTAACTCACCTTATGGCGGTCGTTTTAATAGGCAGATGATTAGTACCTTTTGATTGTGCTAATTTTCCAGCATATTGACCCACAGAATAAGATTTTGCATACAAACGAAATTCCTCTTTTCTACCGCCTTACAGGTGAAATTGCCTAAAATGCCTTAGTGATCGCCTACGTTATAATGATAACTCGTGTGCAAATTCACATTCTTAGAACCAATACTTTCGGCTGTGCGTTGATATAAGTATCAGTCAGTCAGTTCAGTTACTCCCTTTAATATATAAATATTATAAAAAGGTCTTCGGTCCGTTTGGCAATTATAATTTAGCTATGAGCTCAAACCCTCTGACTCTGACGTGACTCTGTTACGTCTACATACATATTTACGTCGTCAAAAATTCCATAACATTTTGTAAATTTCTATAGGTGAAAAAATTTACTAATGCATTTCTTTCATACATTTTTGTGTTTGTAGACATACCAATATCTTTGTAAGTAAACGAAAATAGTGGAACGATAGTTGATACTCAATTTAAGAAGGTGTAATGAAAGCTGTGTATCTTACCAAAGCAGATTGGTACTGGTTGTGGGTGTCACGTACAAATTTTTCTATGTAAAAAGTCGGTTGGCTTTTTAATTAATTAAAAATATACTTAAATAGCACAGTCGGCGTTATGCGCCTGGCTAGGTTTGGAACCCGCGACCTACGGCTCTGTTACCTCATACTACGTCATTAGACGGAGTTCCGAGGTAACAAACATAATAAAGAATACAACCTAATTAAGAACCTTCTCTTTTATAATCTGTTAACTAAAATAGTTTACACACGCATAAATAGGCTGGAGTGTGGCGTGAGGCAAGGTGGCTTGACCTCCCCAGGGCTCTTCAGTCTGTACATCGATCAGCTGGTCGAGGAGCTTGGCAGCACTGCTGTCGGATGCTCGATTGATGGTAAGATTATTAACAGTATCAGTTATGCTGATGACATGGTGCTGCTGAGTCCCTCGATTGATGCACTTAGACGGCTCCTTGGAGTGTGTGAGCGATACGCAACGGCTCATGGACTCCTGTACAATGTCAGGAAGAGTGAGCTCATGGTGTTTCGTGCTGGTTCCAGAAGACCCAAGTCGGTTCCTCCAGTTTACCTATATGGGGTAGCGGGTAAATACCTTGGGCACGTTTTGAATGAGGATCTGAATGATGACGATGATTTGGAGAGAGAGAGAAGAGCGTTGTCGGTCCGATGTAATATGTAGGCCCGCAGGTTTGCTAGGTGTACTAAAGAAGTGAAAATTACACTTTTTAAGGCCTACTGCCAGACTTTTTACACCTGCAGTCTGGGGGTCACGTATACGCAGAGGGCCTACAATGCTCTTCGAGTTCAGTATAATAATGCTTTCCGGGTGTTGTTGGGGCTTCCACGGTTCTGTAGCGCATCAGGCATGTTTGCTGAGGCAGGTACCGATAGTTTTGAGGCTATCATGCGCAAGAGAACGGCGTCCTTGATGCATAGGATACGTGGAGGCTCCAATAGCATCCTGAAGGTAATTGCTGAGAAACCAGACTGTCCTTTCCTGATGTACTGGCCCCACAGGCGTGCCTGCGGGCCTGGTGCTGAGGGAAAATATATGAATTGAGAGGGGATGATATTTAAAAGTCAATTTATTTTGTTTTAATTCATTTTGTTACTAACATAGTTGTATAAGTATTTCTGTTACTAACACATTATGAATTTTCTATATCCGAAATAAAGTATATTATTATTATTATAAATAATACGAGTATGCACGTGAGTCTACACACACATCCACCAATCCGCTTTCAAGATATATAGTAAAATTTCGTGTTAAACGAATATCTTTTAAAGACCGAATAATGTTTAATTTGACTTTCTTTAATTTAGTCTTGAATATTGCGATTTTTTTTACCAATAGGTACCTACAATACCTTTTTTTCTTGGTCTAATCATTTTCCGTTAATTCTGAAAAATTAACTAATTATATTACTGGCCAATATACACCAGTATTTCAAACTTACGTAAAAGCTCTTGGAATCCTTCTTGCAGTTGGCTTTGGTTATGCATTTATCTTGTACAGCTTCGAAGACTCGAGGCATGTACGCTATGAGAGCGAGGGTCACGCAAGGATGGCGGTCAGAACGAAGAGCCATCACCTCCTTAGCCCTGGAACATAGTGATGAAATCGATACGTGAGGAGCTTACTTACACCCTTTTAACAGTTCAGTTTAGGTCGTCAATTGGATCACGTTATGAGCTCGTGGTAGGGCCTCTGTATCACACCGAAAATGTGTCGTCGCTTAAGAGCTATATTTCACCAGGACACCATGGCGGCGCGAACAGTCGCCGCTACCAACAAAATATATACAGCTCTATAGAGAGTTACTCACCTGGTGTCCGGTCGGTGAACTACTCAATTACAGATTTCCCGTAAAATTACTAATCAGGATGACAAGTTCTCTTAGCCATAATATAGATAATAAATATATCTGAAAGTGGTTGAGACTATATTGCCTGCAGTTCACAATAACTTCTGGAGTCCCACCAGGTCGACCGAAGACCTGGTGAAGGTCACGGGAATCCAATGGATGCGAGACTGACAGGACCGGTCATTATGGCGATACTTGAGGGAGGCCTATGTCCAAGAGTGGACGTCTTTCGGCTGAAACGATGATGATAAAACAAAAAGAAAAGGAATACACACCGGAGTTCATGGGTGACCATAGCGAGAGCAGCCTCAGGGAATTTGTAATAAATGGCGTAGTCGATGGCACTCATATCCAGGTTGTTGTAATTGAGACGACATCCCATTGACAGGAGGAGGGCTATAGAGTTGGGCTTGTTTTCCATTGTAGCCAGGTGGAGGGGCGTGTTCTGTAAAGGAAAGCGAAAAAGTAATCAGAATATTTTTATAATAATAACTTAATTGAATCAATTAAAAACCTTATCAACAAAGTTAAGACTTACATACATAGGTACATTAAATTTGAAAGGTATCTTCTAATACTAGGACCCTGCCTCCTAAACTAGGTAAGACCTGTGACATAGGAGTCAGTGTTCTGCAGTTACATCGGATACAGTTCTGGTACGTTTGTTGCAAGTCTAAACGAACAATTCAGACTGCCGAATTATAAATTATATTTAGATTTATAAATTAATTATGTTTGTACTGGCCCGTCGAAGCTGCAAACTTGGTACACACTACTAGTATTTTTTTATTATTATTTGATATAAACCAGTGCTTGACTGCGATCCCACCTGATGGTAAGCAGTGATGCAATCATTGATGGTAAGGCGCACTAGTTAATTAATAGCCTATTCAGTCTAGCCTTGAAGGCACCTAAATTATAGTTGGACGGGAAGACCGCAGCAGGCAAATTGTTCTAGTCCCTCGATGTACGCGGTATAAACGATGAAGCGAATCGCTTAGTCCGGCCGTTGAAGTTTTCACAACGTAAGGGTGGATAATCGCCGTATGTCGGGTTGTCCGATGGTAGAAAGGAGATGGTGGAATCAAGTCATGCAACTCCCGCGCACACTCTCCAAAATGCAACCTGTAAAATACCGATAGGCTGGCTACTCTGCGCTTGTGCTGGAGGCTTTGTAGATTGGACTTAACCAAATTTGGATCCCCAATTAGCCTCTTCGCACGCCATTCCACTGAGTCCAAAGCTGCTAGATGGCATTTTGCAGCACCAGCCCATGTGTGACTGCAGTACTCCACACACAATCGGACCTGTGCTTTGTATAACATTAGAAGCTGCCCCGGTGTGAAGTACCGCTGGACCTTTGCATGAACGCCTAGTTTTCTAGCAGCTACCTTGGCTTTGGACTCAATAAACCGCCTGAAATTGAGGTCTGAAGAAATTTCGACTCCCAAGAGCTGAAGGCGGTCGGTGCACTAAAGGGATACATTCCGAAAAGCAAGAGCCAATATATCGGAACAACATCCAAAATGACATGTATTTCGACACTCTCAAAGGAATTCAAATTCATAGGGTACTTCCCGTTGACCTAGAATCTTGAAATTTGGCTTGAAGCAAGGTCTCATAGCCCAAGTATAGGAAAAAAATCTGTAAACTGTAAATTTGTAGTCAAGTCACAAAAAAATAACGTTTTTTGTGATTCGGAAAAATCTTCGTAACTCAATTCGAGAATTGAACTGTTTTCCTAGGTAAGTTCATAGGGTGTTTCTCTCGGTTTTTTATTTTTTTAAACCCAAACGTTTGAATTATCAAAAATCAGACTCTGTTGGATCTAACGAAGATCGGACTTCTGGGTTAAAACGTAAGTTAAGTTTACCTATATATAAATAAAAAGGGCGTACCCCATCTTTATCACACTGATCCAATAGATGCGAGTGAACAGAATGCAGCAGTTCAATCGTCTGCGTATACCCTGACATGGCAGCAAGGTGCAAAGGGTTGCGTCCATTATGGTCTCTGTGCAGCAATGCCCCTCGGTTCAGAAGGAGATGCACGACCCTTGTGTGACCTTCACGAGATGCGATGTGGAGAGGAGTTAGGCCTTCTCCGTCACTCTCGTTGATGATGAACGTGCCTTTGTCGGAGTCAAGTAGCTGGCAGGCGGTGTGGTAGCGACCATATCTGGAATATAAAAAACATTTATATAAGTTATTATATATCAGTCGTATCACTCTGAAAGTTTAGAGAAACTAAAAAACTAACTTCTATGGATAAAATATTTTTATTGAATCTTTTCAAAGAACTCTCCACCAGCCTCTATACAAAGTTTCATGCGTCTGAACCAAATTATTGAAACATTTTTTCCAGTCCGCCGCAGACACCTCTTCCACGGCCTTCTCGAACGCTGCTAACGCGTCTTCCGGCGATTAAAACTTCAACCCTTTCAGCAGATTTTTTATTTTAAGGAATAAAAAGACGTCACACGGTGCCAGATCAGGACTGTAAAGAGGGTGCCCCATGACCGGTATAAATGTCCAGGAAGTCCCCCGTTTTGAGCGTTAAGTGCATGGGCGCGTTGCCATGGTGAAACAGTACCCCGCGGAGCCCGGTGTTCGTTCGCTTGTTGCTCATTGCAGACAAAACTTCTGGCAGGCATTTTGTGGTATACCATTCGGCGTTGATGCTGTTTTGGTCTCGTAATGAAATCGAAATCAGATACCCCGTCAAATATCATCGTACATCGTTCCGTATGGTGTCCGGACATAAAGAATAACACCATCCCATCTCTTCCCGAGGGTGTCATAAGAGGCGACTAAGGGACATACCAGAGAATGGGCAACAGCATCCTCTGAGCATTACAACAACCCGTCTGCCAAGCGTGGCGATTATGGCAACCCCCCCAAAATGAAAATCAGAACGAAAAAATGGCCCCTAGTGCCCGGCAGCCCGCCTCTACCCTTGACTCCGGTAGCTTTCAAGGCCACGACGAGGCAAGGGGTGCGAAGAATCTCCGGATGGGATCTGGCTACCCATTTATAAAACGACTGGACCTAGCAACTTTTAACACGCGCACACTGAGGATTGACGAGAAGATCACCGAACTTAAGGAGGAAATGAGCAGATTGCGATGGAGTATTGTAGGATTGTCTGAAGTCCAAAGACAGTAGACGATAATTCTCAAATCCAGTAACCTGTTCTATTTTCGGACCTGCAGTCCCAGGGTGGTGTCGGGATCTTCGCCCACAGGTCCCTTGTGACCAATGTCGTGAAAATCGTGAGTGTGTCGACCAGGGTGGCGTACGTTATACTCAGAATATTATCAAGACATTCGCTGAAGGTCATACATATTTTTGCCCGACCTCGACACACCCCGACGACGAAGTAGAGATCATGTATGAGGATGTATCCAGAGCATGCATAATTCTAAGACTCACTTCACCCTGGTCATGGGGGACTTCAACGCGAAACTGGGAAAACGAGACGGTGACGAGCTGCAAATCGGGCAATTTGGATTTGGACATCGGAATCACCGGGGACACCTACTGGCTAGCTTTATGGAGAAGGACTCTATGATGAATTTCTTCTTCAAAAAGCGTGAACATAGAAGGTGAACCTGGCAAAGTCCTGACGGTGCAACTAGCAATGAGATTGACTTCATCCTGTCGATAAAAAAGCAAATATTCAATGATGTCTCTGTGATCAACGCGGTGAAAACTGGTAGTGATCACCACCAATATTAATATTAAACTTGAAAGGTCTCGACTGATAAAGTCTACGCTCTGTCCAGCACAGATCCAGATCCAGAACCCCGAGAGCTTTCAGCTCGAACTCCACAATAGTTTCGAGTGCCTAGGAAGCTCCGTGGACGAATATAACGATGGGATCGTGGAAACTGTCCATACGGTCGGGTCTAATTTTTTCAAGACTCACCGTACAAATAAAAACAAGAGGCTCTCTGATCCGACCCTCGAGCTAATGAAGAAGAGGCGTGAGATGATTTTGCAGTCTTCAGACGATGCGTGCATATACCGGCAGCTCAATAGAAAAATCTCGAAGTCTTAGGATTAAGATGGAAGAAGGAAGATTAAGGATGCGATTGAGCGGAATAAGGGTTCTAAAGTATTTGCACGAGATCTGTCTATTGGGCAAAGCCAGCTCACGAAACTGAAGACCGACGATGGCAGAGTCATATCCGCTAAATCGGAGCTTCTGGGAGAGATCGAGGCTTTTTATGGACAGTTATACACGTCTATGACTACACCCGCTGCAAATCTAGCAAACGACCCAAGAGCTAGATTTATTCGACACTATACATAAGAAATCCCGGACGTCAGCCTGTACGAGATTAGGATGGCTTTAAAGCAGCTGAACAACAACAAGGCGCCGGGTGAGGACGGAATTACGGCCGAACTCCTGAAGGCGGCTGGAAAACCGGTCCTTAAGGCCCTTCAGAAGCTATTTGATTCCGTTATACTCGAAGGAAAAACGCGACAGGCGTGGAGCAGAGGAGTGGTGGTACTCTTCTTTAAGAAGGGTGATAATGCCCTGCTTAAGAATTACAGACCCATCTCGCTTCTGAGCCATGTCTACAAGCTGTTTTCCAGAGTCATCACAAATCGTCTCGCGCGCAGGTTTGATGACTTCCAGCCTCCCGAACACGCCGGATTTCGAAAAGGCTTCAGCACCGTGGACCACATACATACGCTGCGGCAGGTTATACAGAAGATTAAGGAGTATACTCAGCCTCTCTGTTTGGCGTTTGTGGACTACGAGAAAGCCTTTGATTCGATCGAGACTTGGGCTGTACTGCAGTCTCTTCAACGGTGCCAAATTGACTATCGGTACATCGAAGTGCTGAAGTGTTTGTACACAAACGCCACCATGTCAGTCCGACTACAAGACCAGACCTCGAAACCTATCCTTTAGCAGCAGGGCGTGAGGCAGGGAGACGTTATTTCTCCGAAACTGTTCACGGCAGCAATTGAAGATGTCTTCAAGGTTCTGGAATGGAAAGGGCTAGGCATTAATGTCAATGGCGAGTACATCACACACCTTTGGTTTGCCAATGACATAGTAGTCATGGCTAAGACTACGGAGGAGCTCAGTACAATGCTTGGTGACATCAGTAGAGCTTCCGAAAGAGTGGGACTTAAAATGAACATGGACAAAACCAAAGTCATGGTAAACAGCCATGTATCACCCTCTGCTATCAAGATCGGGGACTCTACACTCTAAGTTGTAGACGACTTAAGCTGTAGACTTCTACCTGGGTCCAGTTGAGAACGTCTAACTTCGAGAAAGAGATCAATTGTCGAATCCGACTCGGCTGGGCAGCGTCCGGGAACTGCGCGGTATCTTCTCGTCCAATATACGACAGTGTCTCAAGACAAAAGTCTATGATCAGTGCGTGTTGTCAGTGATGACACATGGCTCCGAAACGTGGTCGCTTACAATGGGCCTCATCAGAAGACTTAAAGTCACCCAAAGGGCAATGGAAAGGGCTATGCTCGGAGTTTCCTTGCGTGATCGAATCAAGAATGAGGATATCCGCAGGAGAACCAAGGTTACCGATTTAGGCAATGGGCAGGGCACATTGCTCGCAAAACGGATGGCTGTTGGGGCCGAAAGGTTCTGGAATGGCGACCACGTACTGATAGACGTAGTGTTGGAAGGCCTCCTACAAGGTGGACCGATGACTTGGTAACGATTGCGGGAGTCCGATGGATACGAAACGCACAGGACCGTTCATTATGGCGACACTTGGGGGAGGCCTATTTCCAGCAGTGGACGTCTTTCGGCTGAAATGATGATGATGAATGATGACCCCGTCAAAGTGAAGAAACCCGTCAAAGAAGATTGGCTTCCAGTCAAACTGGTTTTTGACTGTCAGTAACGACTTTCAACAGTTTAACGTATTTTCCTAAAATATAATATATCTAAAATAAATATAGGGTCGCCCATTTACAAACCGTCTTCAGCAAGCGTTGCTTAACCTTGAGGAATGACTAGTGTGGCTGTTATTTTTGAGTATGGCTGCTCTAGGGTAATATAATAAATAGGTGTGATATTGCTACACGATCTTTTATACACATGGTAATTTCAGCTTACCTAGCAGCAAAGTGCAAAGGACTCTCATTGTTATTGTTCTTCAAGTTGATGCAAGCGCCCAGCCTGATGAGGTTCTGCAGGGATTTGATATGACCCTCCCGACTGGCGTAGTGGAGGGGTGAGCAGCCAGCACTGTCTTTTTCATTCAGAAGCTGCGCGAGGCTCTTGTCACAGCGGTCCTGAAATGACAATTGTTTAAAGTGCTGTCTATTACCATTGAAGTACCTCTCGCTTCACCCTCAAGTGGGAGAAGTTATTGGATGATTTTCTACCTCAAAGAAATGATAGTAAATATTAATGAACGCAAACAATTATACAACCTGTGTTCTTCAGTTGCCTTTTGCGTTTTAGAACCAGGGGTTTTTTTTTTCTTTAGTTTTCGATAATTTTCGTGGCTTTAGGGGGTATCGACTTTGCCCCTCCCCTCCCCCCTATAAAATCCCAAATCTTTACTACAATCTATAAGAATTTTATTTAAGACCAGCTGACCTGGTGAACTTCGTGCCGCCCAATAGTAAGGATAACGCCATCTACAGGCTTTACCAGAACAGCATAATTCATTTTATAATGACATTTTAATAAGAGATGGCGTTGTTTTCGGATATTTTATTTCGTGTTTTTTTTTTAATCTCTTCGTTTAAACCTTCCCTGGACTATCTCGAATTTTTCAAGACCAAAATTAGCCAAATCAGTCCAGCCGTTTTTGAGTTTTAGGGAGACTAACGAACAGCTATTCGTTTTTATATAGGTATATAAGATAGATTTTATACGTGTACCATCATCATTGTATTCTGATAATATGCTTCTTCATGTAACTGCAAATAGTACTCATCATCATAACAACGAACAGTAATTAATACGAACCTTGCATGTTTCTGCGAAATCGTCAAGTCTTCCGCCATTCATGACAACCAGATGGAGAACATTCCTTGAATTGATATCCTTCAACTCGATGTCGGCGCCAAGAAGAATCTGAAATATGATTTGTAATTTTATCATTATTGTAAATGAAGTAAATCTGGTTGAGAGTAGACTAACTAAGCTTTGTGTAAGAGGCGTTGGCTTGTCGGAATCAGCATAGAATAGTATAATTAGTCTTATAATATTCCTACTGTTGGGACTTCGGCCTCTTTTCTAGGAGAGGGAATGGGCCGTAACCCACCACATGTCCCCAGTAGGGGTGGGTGGATGTTGGTGTCTTAAAATTTATGATTCTAGGACATGTCAGCCCCCCGTCATCTCAATGCTCAGTCACGTGGTCAGAACAAAGGAATCGGATGCGTAGGCTACGCATCCGATTCCTTTGTTCTGAGTCTCGAGACGTTCGACACAAGAGAATTGAAACGAAGCGGTCGTAACTTGGCTTACATGAATGATATGGCCAAACGAGGATTGACATATCATCAAATGTTAACATTTAAACGATCTGGCCAATTTTAGTTGGTCATTTCATGAAGTGAGAAGTCAATTCTAAGATCTGGCCACGACATATACATGTCAGTGAAGTCAATAGTAGGGAAGTTACAGAACGAATGAATGAATTAAAGCGGCGCTGACGTCACACCACTATGACAGAATCTGGGTTGATGTCAGCGCGAGCCGTACATATAAAAGTTCCAACGCAGGACGTGGTCCTCTTTTGTCTGTCAGAAACCTAGTCTAGGAACTGTCTCAACTCCATTTTTTTTAGTTGCGATACCAATGAATTTTCTCGCACTATATTTCACCGGGACACCATAGAGGCGCGCCGAAGGCTCTACGCAGGCATCGTCCGGTCCATGGCCCTTTATAGGGCGCCGGTGTGGGCGCCGTCACTGCGAAAACGACCGGCAGCTCAGCTGAACGCGGGCCAGAGGGTCATGGCCATACGGATAGTGCGGGGTTACCGCACGGTTTTCCGCGAAGCGGCGAGTCTCCTTGCTGGCCTGCCACCATGGGATCTGGAGGCAACAGTCCTTGCACCCATGCACGATCTGCGCGTGGAAATACAACGCCAGGGTGAAACTGTGGAGCATACGATAGAGGTGTGCCCCGCCTTGGTAGGGCACTGCCTTGTCCTCGTGGGGGCAATCAGCGGCAGCGATCTCTCGCGCCGGGTCTTGGTACAGGCCATGATCCGGAGCGAGGAGGAGTTGCAGGCGGTCGCCTCCTTCTGCAAGGCAGTAATGCTAGCAAAGGAGGCGGCCGATCGCGTGAGGCAACGGTCCTCACGTCCCAACCGCCGTCGGGATTCCGATCTCGATTTCCCACCACCGTAGGCGCGGGCTTTCGGACGGCAAGCAATGGGTAGCTTACCGTCCGACCGTCCGGTATCCGTCCGGACCGAGCCCAAGTCGTCGATGGCGCGTACTGTTCCACGCGTGCCTCAAGGAGATGTCAGCAACTGTACGAGCCCAGCAGGGTCGAAGCCTACTGGGGCCAAGGGTCTGATTCTGAAAGGAAGATTCGGCCCTGGTACGAAAGGGAATGAAGGAACAGGAGTGGGTTTTTAGTCAGTAAAAGTCTGACACTATCTCCCGCTCTGCCCAATAGCGGGGGATGTCATAAGATGATTTTCTCACCGAAAAAAAAACCATAGAGGCGTGACCATTTACGCCATCATGGTGTCCCGGTGAAATATAGATTTTCATCTTACATACTCTTTGGTAGGGGCGTCGCAACCAAACGGGAACCAGGTAAGTAACTCTCTTCAGAGCTGTATACATTTTGTTGGTAGCGGCGACTGGGCGCGCCGCCATGGTGTCCCTGTGAAATATAGCATTTACTGACTGTCATAAAAACCTACTCCTATGTTCCTTCTTTACTTTGCGTTCCAATACTCTGAGAACCACTTGTTGTGAAGTGAATACCTAAATTCTACATTATTATAATTCAGTTGCTGGAATAGTTTGTTTATGCCCGTTACCCTCTCCTCGCCTGCAAAAAAGGGTCTCTGGAAAGGATTTCCACTCTGATGGGCATCATGAGCCTGATAAATAAATTTCACGCTTTGAATAAACCAAAAGTCTGTTTTGAAAGGTAGGTATTCGTACAGTCAGTATTGTTATCACGACATACGAATTACTTATCTACATGATTTTCATGTTTTTCTTTAAGAGAATTACAACCTTTCAGCATATAATCAGCTTAAAGAAAGGCTTTTTCTGCACTAGGATCTGTGCCCAGTGACCCAACAAGCATTTTGTCACATAAGGCTAAATGCCTGGTAGGTACACAATAAAAGGCTTTGTTGATGCAGCCAATCTTCAAAACAAACTTAATATTTCACGAGCATAATTTTGTTATTATGTTGAACAAATATTTGTTTTAAGCCTCTAATTAAAACTCGACCCACATCATCTTTTACAAAATGGGAAAAGACATTATTGCAATTTATCTTCGCAGATTCAATGTAAACAATGAACTTCTATATTACGTGCCGAACACAACAAACTTATGGCGCTTACAGATAGTATAATATTCCGCAATATCATGTTTTGTGGTGTCTTAAACATACAAAAGATGCACACTTCAGGAACTTAAAGCCCTTAATCCCATTTAGTACTTTAAAATAGTGACTTTCTGAAGCCTACTTCCTCGGTAACGGCTGGGTTAGTAGATTTGAATATATATATATTTATCATAGATTCATATATAACATTATCATCATATAATTTTTTCGTATGACACACCCAAACACAGAAAATTAACAACATGATATTTTTTCGCTTGTTTTTTATGCTTTCAAATGGCTTTGAAAAAATCGTAAATACAGGTTAAATGTTATTCAGAATGTACATAACACATGCAATTCAATTAATATTTCGCAAAGAAAATAGTTTTAAAGGTCAGCGGAGCTCTATGCGGGCGCAGGCGGCAGTACAAATATAAGTGCATTTAAGATGTTCAAGGGACTATACATCTTAATATTTGACAGTTAACAGTTTTATCAACACAGCCTGAATCACACAGTCTAATTTCCCATACTGTACCTACTCCACTAACTATTAATCAAAATGACAGTACCACTTATCATATTAATTAGACATCATTAGTTTGACGTCTCAGCGTTAAAAAAATTGCTCGAATAAGAATTGACGCTGAGCACTGATTCAACTAAAACCGTTGGTTATATAAATGGGCAGTCTGCTGGCGCTTCAATGCTACATACTTGGCGATATATGTCTCGCCTCTGCCACATAAATGATAGTGCCAATTTGTCGTATGTCAGACTACTACATACGACAATTCATCCGATACAAAGTGAACAAGAGTTATGGCAACTGTGTCCCAGCATCGAGACATTTACAAATGTGTCCATATTTTAGTGACTTCCTTCTGTACAAATATTGCGCAAGAGGATTCAATAATTTTCCTATCCAAATTCTTGTACAAAGACTTGAGTTCACCCACTTCATTAGGACTTCTTTGGATATTTTAAGACTAGCTCTTGCATTTTACTAAAATTTGTGTAATTGAAGCTCAAAGAGAACAAATATAGACTAAAGCTGCTCGTATTGGAACTAAGTGAATTTTGTTTACTATTTGTGGGACAAACTGAGAGTGGATTCTGCGTTAGAGATAACGGTCTCTGACAATATCAAAGTCTAAACTTTTGGACCTAAAGGTCATTGAACTGACTATTGGATGTATTACTGTAACTGTTAGGTAAGTTATGAATTGACTATGATCTGCTGAAGTTGTAACAACCTTCATCATTATCATAAATTCAGAGAAATTACGTCCACTGCGGGACACAGACCTTTAAACCGAACCAC
Organism: Mythimna pallens; assembly: GCA_961205895.1. NCBI lineage: Eukaryota > Metazoa > Arthropoda > Insecta > Lepidoptera > Noctuidae > Mythimna > Mythimna pallens. Next base: position 9,853,091 of record OY540824.1, read on the forward strand.
CACACGTGACCACCTTATTTTACTAGGAACACTTACCAAAGTAGTCACCGTTCTCCAACCAGCTCTCGAAGCTGCTAACAGCAACGGCGACCTGCGTTCTTTATCCAGGGGATTGATGTCAGAACCCTCAGATATAAGATAATTTACGATGTCCGGGTGGTCGAACATCGCAGCGCAGTGGACTGGAGTCATCTTCTGAACATCACACGATGTCAGGCAAGCAAGCTTCTCTGTGGGCTGCATCGTGAACATGAGCTTCACGATCTCAAGAGCACCCTGGAAAATATAGAGAAAAACGGTAAAGGAAAAGCCTAAGAAACACTGTACGCTGAAGTTATTGATTAATAAAAGCCACAAGAAAAATGGTGCTCAGTGGAAAAGAAGAACAATGAAGGCTGACCAAAATGAATTGAAATACACGCTTTAGAAGCAAAAATTTTCAAATAATGACCATGAAGTTTAAAGCATAATCAGCTTTATAATGTTCCCACTGCTGAGACTTGAGACTGAAGGAATAATTAAATTCCCTCCGTCCACCACTGCAATCCACCACGTGGGTCCAGTGCGATTTGGTAATATTCCACAACTTTCACACAACGACATCTAGTCCCTAACTAAGCAGAGCTTGTGGTATGAGTACTAGACTACTGATTAACATACTTATATATTTCTAAATACATACATATTGTAGATAAATTACACCCAGACACGGAACAAATGATCGTGCTCATCACAGAAACATTTGTCCTGGGTGGGAATCGAACCTACGACCCTCGGCGTAGCAGTCACGGCCACTGACCACTAGACCAACAGGCCTGTCAAGGCAGCATACGATCCATTACCACTACTCTAATAAAACTAAAAAAAACTTATGGAGAGGGAAAGAGAAGCATATTAATTGAGGACAAACCTGAGCGCAAGCCAGATGGACAGGCGTTGACAAATCATACTGTTGCGTCGATATCTTAGCACCCGACTTCAAACAAAGCTCGACAGCCTTGATATCTCCTCCATGAACAGCCGAGTGCAACGGCACATTACCCTCATTATCATACAAGGATATCATGGAATCCCTCGAACAGCCCTTCGATTCTCCCCATTGGAGAAACACCTCCATTGTTCTTGATGAGGCGTTCTTAGCAGCCTCGTGAATAGGGTAATATCCGTTATTGCAAGCTCTCTTCAGTTCAGCGCCTAAATCTGTGATCTGTGTCGATTTAAACTAGGATTAATATGAAACTGTTTTTGTAATGCTGAAAGATTTAGAAAATTTAGGGTAAAGAAAATTTTAAACTCGATTTGTGGTTCATTTCAAACTGTCTTCACTTTTGTAACAGTTCCTTTCCAGCTCTGGTCAATGGTTTATTTGATTTGATTTGATAATTAACCAATTTTTAACAGACTTCAAAAAGTAAGAGGTTCTATGTTCGGCTGAATGTATATTTTTTAATTTTATTTTTTATGTATGTTCACCGATTTCTCGGTCAATTGTGGACCGAATTTAAATAAATTTTTTTTATTTGAATGATATGCTTTCAAGTTAGTCCCATAGAAATATTGTTATGATCTGATCGTGAACTTCGAAGATATGGAACAGAACTCTTCATAGTATTACAGCAGAACTGTCGTAACAAGTAAAATTGCTTTATTTATGCGTGTAGTCGATGACTGACTGAAATAATAGGGGGAATATATTAAACCGATCTGATGACGAAGCCTGAAGTTAGGCACCTGAACTCTGTAATAAATTAATTTAATCTAACCGTGTTTGGTATTATTAGAATTATCATGAGATGCACTCTGGCTATAAGGTATTTAAGTATAGTTGAGGGGTACTTTTTATACCATAACTAAAAACTGTAAAATAAAAAACTTTTTACAAAAAGAAATACAACCGACTTTAATGTAAGAAAAACACTGAAAAGTACAAAATAACTTTAATTTCCGAAGTCAGTGTTAAATAACGAAGAGACAAAACTGTTATAGAAACACCGACTTCCAAAATAAAAGTTATTTTGTACTTTTCAGTGTTTTTTTTTACATTGAAGTCTTTCTTTTTTATAAAAAGTTTTTTATTAATTAATGTTCTCAACAAAATTTTAGTAGTAGGCAATGTGCACGTTACCAATATTTTGGCGCATATGTCATGATCGTGAATAGCGGCAAAGTGTAGTGCAGTGCGGCCGTGTTCGCCTCCAAGCTCCACGTTGAACTGGTCCTTATATTTTGCGAAGGTTTGGAGTACCGTAACCTGGACACAGGAAATATTTGAGAAACACTTATACATATATTTATGTAGTACAATGTTCTTGTATCGATGACTTAATCAAATCAATTTGTTAATAATATTAGCATAGACCTATCCCACTGCAGGACAAAGCGATTGTCTCATATAAATAAGGCATAAGAATCAGGATTGGAAAGAAAAAATATTATAAACCGTAAACGTAGATTTCTTGACCGATTTTAGTAAAGTCTGCTTCAAGAGTATCTATATATCCTTTCTCCAATTCATTCGCTGATTTGTCGATGCGATATCTGTTTCCCGTTCAATAGAAAACGTATTAATGTTGAAACCAAGGGAATGTTCCGAGATATCTTGTCCAAGAGATAAACCAGCTTTTAATATAAGTATACTTTAGAGGTATTCTTTATAGTACCTTCATAGAAAATGGAAGATCCTCCGACCAGACGGCTATTATGTCTGATCCGGGCAACAGCGCGATAGATGATTTCGGGCTATTTGTTATTTAGCTATTTGTTAAAAAATTCGAAATCCTACATCGCACAATTTGTTGTGCGATGTAGTATTTCTATATTTTTAGTTCTTATGTGGCACCGTATATTATGTCGCTAGAAAACTTACCCTGTTTAATTCAGTAGCGAGATGAAGTGCACCCTGGTTCTTGTCATTCAAAATGCTGGTGTCAACACGACTGAAAAAAAAAGAATCATGACTAAGAAATCTGTAGACAGATATTTATTTTCCTCCGAGAAAGTAGAAGTGGAAAGTCCCTCTGTAATCCTGACGTAAAACATTGAAAAGTCTGTTTGTGTAAGAATACGAAAGAAAAAAATAAAAGAAGAACGAAGAAGTACAAAATTAATAATAATAATATTTTTTTATAAAACATGTCTATTGAAAAATGCAAATGATATGTTCGTAAAGGAAATTAATGGAATAATAATAAAATTATTTACGGACATTAGGTTAGGATTGATATTATACATTTATAAATTAAATGTCCTGGCTCCTGAGCTAGTCAGGTTATGTATTGCAGAATCCAGTGTATACCCCATAACTACACTAATATTACAAGGAGGTAAAGTTCGTTTTTTGTTTGTAGGAGATAATCTCTGAAAGTACCAGGCCGATTGCTAAAATTTTTTCACCGAGAAAGCTGCTTTATTTCTGAGTGACATAGGCTGTTTTTTATGTAGGTACGTGAGCGAAGTGACCAAACATCCCCTAAACACAAAAATTATTCAGCTCAGAGTATGAGCGCGAGAGCACGCATGCGTTTCAGAGCGAGTGAGACGTTTTCATGCACTGACTGGCTGTTTGGTTACTACAACTTGTCTACTAATGAATATTTCATTAGTAGACAAGTTGAAATATAACTTCGTAATAGTTACTTTAATAACATATTTTAAAATTAGACGTGTAGAAATAAGTAAAGTGTATTTTTTGTGAAACTTTAAAGCGTCTGACAGAAATTTTGGTCCATGGAAATTGTCTGACACTACTATTTAAGAATAATATTCTACAAAACATATATAAAAATCAGCCTATATTTAAGTTATGTAACTTTTATTTTTAGTTCCCTTTCTCACCTGGTACCTGCCGAGGGGCCCCAAGGGGGAGCTCCACAAGCACACAGGTATTCAAAGCACATGAGACGCTACTGAGAACCTAAGGTTTCATCCATGTGAAAATTAGTTATGTCACAGCGCTCTAGGATCTTACTCTACTAACAATACGGCGTTAACCCGAGGACCACTTGAAGTTTACTAGTTGACACACGGCATCCAACCGTGGGCCACCTGTCGGCAACGAGTAGACACCGAGCGATGAGGTGGTGCTGTTCGGGTGGCGGTGGGTCTAATGAGCCTTTTTTTAATTTTTTTTCCTGATGTACTCGTAGTATACCTAATTACATTATATATTACATATTGTATCTCGTTGAATCCTATACTCAACCTCCTACACATACACACATTGTCACATCACACACAAGGAGGCTCACCCGCACTTTACAACTATAAATTTTGAATTAAATACTTATGTTCTGTTCTGTCTTGTTTACAATTAAACGTATAACCTACAAGGAAAGAGCGCTACTGTCTGAGATACAGATATTTATTTATCTAGTTCAGACACAGATGTCCACTGTATTGAATTTTATTATTATGCTGTAGGTATCTCAGATACAAGTATTGTGAACATAAGATATTTGTAAAATAAAATATAAAATTTTATATCATTTGTAGAGTACCTACTAGACGGCGTCAGCGCAACTCATGATTTGTCTAGCAGGTTTCGTATAAAAGTCGAGAACAATCCAATTTATGTATATTGATAGTTGTACGCAGGAAAATGTACCCAAAAAAAAGTTGTCTCCACAAACGACGGCAACTTCAATTTACAAGGCTTCATTTTTTAGTTTTGCACAACGTCCAATTTTCCCGGAATAAAATTAACACACACGTGTCGTGTCATTTCCAATTTTATAATACTCTTATGTAAAAGGAATATACTCATAATAGTCCGGGAAAATGTAATAAATCTGATTAACATATTCCGGTTTTTTTTTTAATATTTACTAACCTAACACTCGTAATAATCTAATATTTTTGTTTAAAAAAAATTATATAGTATGTACCAAATATTTGCACGTGACGTGGCAGAATAATCCATAAAAAATATCATATCCATGAAAATCTCATATTCTGACTAAATAAAGTGTTTTGAAAGCAAATTGGTGGAAAACGTGTAATCGGGCGTATATCTGGATATTACTTCTTTTGTTCGTGATACCCATTAAGGGTAAGGACAGAACCAGTGTCCTTTTGTCCGAGATAATTGTGACGATGCCTGAAATACTGAGGATATGAACTGATTGCATATCTGATAAAGGTTTAATAAGGTATTTTTTTAAATCAGAATGATGTGGTATATGACAATAGGGATAATAATAATAATGATATCACGTTCTATTCTGAAAGCCTCAAATGGGCCTCTGCGAGTTGGTTTCGACTCCTCGTACGCCTTCCAAAGGTCCAGGATCCAAGGGTTCTGAGATATAATAACCCATTTATTAGTAGTATTTCATCATCATCATCATGATCATTTCAGCCGAAAGACGTTCACTGCTGGATATAGGCCTCCCCCAAGCGTCGCCACAATGAACGGTCCTGTGCGTCTTGCATCCATCGGACTCCCGCAACCGTTACCAAGTCATCGGTCCACCTTGTAGGAGGCCTTAAAGGGGTAGCCAGATCCCATCCGGAGATTCTTCGCACCCCTTGCCTTTTCATGGCCTTGACCGCTACCGGAGTCAAGGGTAGACGGGCTGCCGGGCACTAGGGCCCATTTTTTCGTTGTGATTTTCATTTGGGGGGGGGGGGGGGGGTGGCCCTAATCGCCACGCTTGGCAGACGGGTTGGCGATCGCAGTTTGGTTTTTGTAATTCTCAGAGGATGTTGCTGCCCATTCTCTGGTATGTCCCTTAGTCTCCTCTTACGACACACTCGGGAAGAGATCCTCGGGTAGAGTAGTATTTAATTTCACATAATTACTTCGTTCAAGTGTCAGAAAATTATGAATATAAGGCTGATTATGCTATATTTAATTGTTTTTATTTTGTTAGCACCTATATAAATAAAACTTTAACATTTGAAATGTGATCTTAGTTTCCCAATGGACAAACGCATTTTTTTTTATACAGATTTTCTAGTAATCAGACAACCTGAGATATTTAACAATCGTTGTCAGTTTAACAAAATAAATCTTCCAAAATAGCTTGATCATTGTTTGGTACACACGGTGACTTTGATAGCGTAGCAGGGCACACTAACATGATAAATGTGTGCGTAAACGCTAGCGCGTGAAACACAACAGGTATTATTGTTGTGTGATACAAAGTAACTCGTTTCTACACTCACACTCTTGAAAAAAAAAATAGTAGCCGTCTAAGTTACACGACTATGAAAATACAGCAAAAATTGGCTACTGTTATTAATGGCGCTGTGGCGCAATGCGTATGATACTTAACTGACGAGTAAGAGGTCCCAAGTTCGATTCCAATTATCTGTTATTTTCTTTTTGTTTTACTCATGTTTTTTTTGAATAGTAATGTTATGGTTATTCTCGTAATAATTAAAATATTCGAAATATATTTTTGTAATTTTATACATATAAACTATGTATATTTACGAAATTAATTAACGAAATTTTTGTATATAACTTGTAATATAAATAATTTTATAATATATATATATATATCATTTACGTAATATAACAATACGTTATTATTAATAGTTGACAATCCTTTCATTGTCAACTTTTTTTTTTATTTTCGCAAACATTCACTTATGAAATTGTTATAGTTATTTAAATTAGCATCAAACACTTACACTTAATCTTTGGAAAGTAATTTTGATGATATGGGTAGGTAATCAGCAATAATGTTCACAATAATCATGTAGCTGTGGGTATCAATACAAACAGAAGTAAAACCGAGCGTGCCATCCCACAATAATTCACCTATTCAAATAATATGTCTCCAGCTCAACTCGCAAACAAAATAAAACTCGTTTACTACTCGATATACACACACACATATTTGTATATGTGTTTGCTACGAATTAGATAAAAAAATTCGCTTCGTTCATTAGATGGAAAATTAGCACTGATTATCAAGTGCTTGCTTGCCGTTAAAGGTGTATCGAGTTCGATCCTAGCCATTGACAAAACATTATTTTCTATTTTATTGTAGTATAATGATAACGAAGTTTATTAAAGCTAAAACTTAGAATATTTGCTTTAAAAACTAAGTGTATGAATATTATCATCTACCCACTTTATTAGTTATTTACTAAGAAATGAGTCGGATAATAAGTTAACCTGGCATAACGCTTTTGCCTATCACGATCGTGTGTTCTACAACTTACTCCGAGACAAAAAATAATTAATCGTTGTGGAAAGTGATACTTTTTACAAGTAATAATTAACATGTCACATTTGTCTACACTTTTGAGGGCTGAGATAGTAGTATTATATAAACAAAATGTATCCATAAGTGAAATTTCGAGGAGACTAATGCTACCGGTAAGTAACAAATCCAAACTTAACATAATGCGAAATAATTTAACATTGTTGATATTTGTTAGGTTTTAACGTAATTTTGTGATTGTTTACAGAGGAAAACTGTGCAGTTTTGGGTGCATAGATATACAGCTGAAGGGACAATCGATGCCAAACGTCCGGGTCCAAAAGCAATTGCATATACGGATGCCAACCCACTGCATCGAAATATTGTTGCTACGTATAGCGCTGACGGCTTTGCTACAACAAGAAACACTGCGATTATGCACGACGTGTCTATGACAATTGTTCGACGCCACTTACGAGCAGCAAAAATTAAATGTCGCAAGCCTGCGAAAAAAATTTTACTGACGGCGTTGCATAAGGAAGAAAGGATGCGGTTTGCAAGAAAATTTATAGATTTTGATTGGTGCAATAACATAGTTATATTTAGTGATGAAAAGTGTTTTAAGTCAGATAAGGATGGGCGTAAAATATTATGGAGAAAAGATGGAGAACGTTACCATCAGAAAAATATTCTCCCATGCAGGTCTAGTGGTCGCATTACGTTAGGTTATTGGGGCTGGATGTCATCGATGGGTCCCGGTGAGTTAGTGGAGGTAGGGGGTCGCAATACCAGTCAAGGTTACTTGGACATCTTGCAAAATGTTATGTTGCCTACCGTGCGCGTGGCATACCCGGACGAGCATATTTACTTCGTGCACGATAACTGCTCGGTGCACCGCGCACGAATGGTGCAAGACTGGTTAAGTGTCCAAGAAAACTTGACTGTTATTGAATGGCCCTCTAAAAGTCCCGATTTGAACCCCATAGAAAATCTATGGGGTCACATGGTGCTCAACTGGGATTCATCTGATGTGAGATCTAAACGTAATTTAGATAATTTAGTGTCATCCATGTGGGAATCGTTTCGCGGCACTGACCTGTGTGAAAATTTGGTGGCTAGCATGAGAACGAGGTTACAAGAAGTAATCGACAATGAAGGTGCACCAATTAGATATTAATTTTGATTTAAATTGAATCCAATTATAAATATTTTTAAAAAGCTGTATTATGTATGCTGTTTTTGTTGTTGTTGTTTTTATCATGTTATTGTTATTGAAATCAAGAGTTACGATACCTATCATAGTTCATTTTTTAAAACATGTTGATTGATATGTTATAAGTAAAAAAAAAAGACTAAGAAGTAAGCTGTAGGTAATTATACTGTTGTTGTTATTATGTGACATGATGTTATTGTTATTGAGATCAAGAGTTGCGATATCTATCATAATTCATTCTTGATAACATGTTGATTTATGTCACTAATAAAAAACTTAAAAAAGTGACGTCCATCCTTGTCTGACTTAGAATATTTTCACTTTATATATTGTATTAAAGATAATCATGAACAGATTCGTTAATTGTGACCATTCCGTTTAATGTATGTAATTAATAAGTTGTAATAAACATAGTTGGATCGTTATCGCAGTTTTCTTTGTCACAATATTTTCAAAATATTTTAATTATTATGAGAGTAACTATAACATTACTATTAAAAAAAAAAACAGGGGTAAATCAAAAAGAAAATAAAAACAAGCAAACTTTTTGTTACATCAGACGATTGGAATCGAACTTGGGACCTCTTACTCGTCAGTTAAGTATCATACGCATTGCGCCACAGCGCCATTAATAACAGTAGCCAATTTTTGCTGTATTTTCATAGTCGTGTAACTTAGACGGCTACTATTTTTTTTTTCAAGAGTGTGAGTGTAGAAACGAGTTACTTTGTATCACACAACGATAATACCTGTTGTGTTTCACGCGCTAGCGTTTACGCACACATTTATCATGTTAGTGTGCCCTGCTACGCTATCAAAGTCACCGTGTGTAGCACATTTTATATCACAATAAAGAACGCAAATATTTCTTGCATCAGATCGATATAAAAATATTTATAAGCAAAAAAAAAAAGTCATGATTGTAGAATGATACCAACAAAGTGTAGATACTAAGCAATATTTAATAAATTAAACCTTAAAGTAGCACAACAAAACGTGACGTATTTAAGGTACCTACGACATATTTTTATATTGAATGTGAAATAAGTAAGACGTAAAGAAATAATTATAGACATTATTAAATAAAAAATACTATACATAAAATAGGAATGCTATGCTATGCTACTATACATATATGTTACGGCTTAAAGCCGAAGTGTGGCTACACCTAGTTTTAACCGGGTACAACTAGGTGCAGCAGGCCATATGCGATTAAAATTAGATGTATCCTATTTATCTTCGGTTAGAACTAGGTGTAGCCTTCATCATAACGGCTAAAACTCGTTACAGCCGGTGGTTAAACTTAGGCGTATTCTATTTATCATCAGCTAGAACTAGGTTTTTAGTACAGTTAAACATTTTAGTTTTAATAATCCTATCTGTGAGAGAAAGTGGACGGAACTAATATGTACCACACGGGGCCCCAATTCTTCGTCCTGCCCAAATTGCCGAGTGGGTATACACTTTTCACGAAATTAAAGAAGACTCTCAAACGTTACGCTCAGACACGTGTAAGTACCAATGATACAAATAGAATCTATTTTTACAAAAGGTATTGAGAAATTACATTTATCAAGATTTTATCTCTCTTATATGGCGTTTGATTTAAACTTCAATCCAAAAGTACTCCTTCAAATAATATGTTTAAAAGTATTGAAATACTTACTGCTGCAGCAAAAACTCTAGGGCTTCTAGAGCGACGTTCTCCACAGCCACGTGTAGAGGGGTATTACCAAAGTTGTCTTTAGCGTTTAAATCTGAAAAAAAATAATTTTATTAACAAATTGCTAAAATTCAGCAAAGCTAGAAACAGGGTTGATTGACACTGGGGCCGTATGTTCACTTCTGAAAGGAAAAACTGGGGCCAGGAACGGTTAGGCTAAGGGGCAACATAGAATTGATTTTTAGCCAGTAAAATACACGCCCTCCCCCCACTCCACTCTAAGGCGCAAGAAATCATAGGATAATTTCCCACCTTAAAAGAAAGGGCTGATTGATAGATGATGCATGGTTTAGGTCATTTCAATCAGTCATCTAAAACAAGCTGCCTATTGTGTACTTTCGTTGTAATCATTCTTGCCCGTCCTTTGAATTGCTCTCAAATTACGCCGACTCTTCCTCCATTACACGCGTAAACCCTGTTGGTTGGCAACAAAGGTTGGTCCAAAGTTAAACTATTGACAACTCCAGACATTTTTCCAATATTGTGTTTTGCTGTTTAATTGAAAATTAGAATATATTTATGGTGTAAATAAACGAATGGTGGGAGGTACTAGACAGATTTTGCCAGAATTGGAACCTGCACTTGATTCGTGAGGAAGCGAGGCCCACCACACGGTAGAGGTGACCGTGTCCTCGTGGGGGGCGATCGGCGGCAGCGATCTCTCGCGCCGTCCCTTGGTGCAGACCATGGTCCGAAGCGAGGAGGAGTGACAGGCGGTCGCCTCTTTCTGCGAAGCAGTAATGCTAGCAAAAGGAGGTGGCCGCACGCGTAAGGCGTCGGTCCTTACGCCCCAACTGACGCCGGGATTCCAATCCCGATTTCCGGCCTCCGTAGGCTCGGGCTTGTGGACGGGTCGCCGTCCGACCGAGCCCAAGTCGTCGACGGCGCGTACTGTATCACGCGCGTCTCAAAGAGAGGCCGTAGGGGCCCAGCAGGGTCGCAGCCTACTGAGGCCTAAGGTCTGCTTCTGAAAGGAAAACTTGACCCTGATACGAAAGGCAACGAAGGAACAGGAGTGAGTTTTTAGCCAGTAAAAGTTTGTCACTATCTTCCGCCCTGCCTAAGAGCGAGGATGTCATTGGATGATTTTTCCACCGAAAAATAAAAGAACTGGAAAGAACAAACGCAGCCTCGTTCAAAAGTGTAACAGAAAATATTAAATTGTTTGTTTTGAACTTTGGGCGACACGTAGCATTTTTCCAATGTTTTTGACGGTTTAATTGAAAACGAGCGAAACCAATTACTTAGCAACTTATGCACGAAATTAAAATAACAAACTCCGTTTACAATGGCATTTTTGAGTAGTTATATTGTAGACTTTTCTATTTTATTTGTATTTTTTTTAACACGCTGGTCTTTTTACGAAAAAAGACCAAGAAGGAGATAGCGGGACGACGTAGATATCTTCCTTAGGAATCGACGAGAACTGGCTCAGAGCCAAGAAGAATTGAAGGAATGGAGGGAAGCCTTTGCCCAGCTGTGGGACAGTGGCGATAACCCCATCGCCGTATCTCTACGTTGACGTTGTGGTAGGGCTTGCGCGCTCCAATAAACCTAGGTCTGTTTCGGTAGCGTTTGCTTTGCCGTAACATGCCCATGATGAGGGGCCAGACTAAGAGGGATACAATCCGGAGGGCAGTTTTGTTTCGAACTGTTGGGTTTTAAAGATTTCACGGACCCAATCTCCCGGGAGAATTCTGGTTCTTCATCACTGTTTTGCCTTTATTGGCCGGTCATAGTGAACACTGACAAGGGGCAGAGCTCCCACCTCTCTCTTGCCTTTATTTTCTGGTTTCAGTGGAGTTTTTCAAGAGTAAATGTACTCGAGAGAAGGATGTAAAATCCAGTAAGGTGCTGGTAGGACTCTTGACCGTACTTCCGAGATTGTCATGATAGCCGTGGTATACCTCTCCACTCCTCAAGCACCTCACGATATGTTGCCTTCTTGTTGCTACGTAACTTTCTGCTAGCGTCCGTTTTTGGGGGCCCATTTAGTGAGTGTACAAGTCACCCCCTGCCTTTTATCGATGGACATTAATAATGGGGTTCAGTCTTAACATAGTTCCAGGTTACCAGTCCACTTATGACTCCAAAAACCATAGCCCTACCTACCTAAGGTAAAACCTTTGTTTTCCATATGTTACAGTAGTTTTTCTCCAACCGGGGGTTGTCCTTGGGTGCACCAGGGATACAGGATAATCGTCGGTTGGTAACACCTTCCATACAAATTATTTAAAGGGCCTCTACGAGTTGGCGTCAGCCCCTCTTACGCGTTCTAAAGGTTTTTAATCAAAAAAATATAATAATAATAACGAGTAAAAACAGTCCCTTGCTTAAATATTTTTATAGATTTTAAAATTTTGATTTGATATTAAATCGAAACGTATCACTACCCTTACTTTTTTTAGGTGATAAACCATCCAATCACTTCTCGCACCCTAGGGCGGAGCGAGAGGGCAGAATTTTGCTACCTGAAGACGTAAGATGACTTAAAAGGGTGACTCAATATATTTTACTCTATTATTAAAAACGGATGTATAATTAACTGTTTTTGCTTAATACCTATTGAAATTCTCGGTATCTAAGGATGGAACAGCTTCGAAAATAAAGAATAATACGACGCCATTACTAACACGAAACAGGAAACTATCAAAGAAGTATAATTCAACTGATAATGTGAGTTAAAGATTTCATATACTGAAATAGATTCTATAAAAGACGCAGCAAAACTCAGAAAGGTTCTATCTATAAGGTCTTCTATTAAAATCAAACTGCATAATTGCATCACTTCACATACACAGAAACTTCCAGAAAAAAAAAGGAAAGTGATTTTCTAGTTTTTTCTTTCATTAATCAGATCCAGGGGACGTCTAAATGACGGTTGCTGAGATTAGCAACAGGATCCCTGCATTCGTCTGGTATAAAGGTTCGTAATTGAGGTTTCTTGCAGGATTATTTCGAATTAAGTTCTGTAGCTGGTTTAATTATAAGCTAATTAATTTCTAGTAAATATTGTGTTATAAAATGGAGCTGAGAATTTTATTTTAGTAATGGCTATGATGACTCGACATTTGACATTTTCTATCAAATACTGTATAAACGTTATAATTAGTTCTGAATTATAATGTAAAACAAAGTAATTCGAAAAGTAAATACTTTTAAAACTATACACTGGCTAAACGAACAAATAGTGCGAAGCCCAATAAAAAAGTGTAACTGAGTTTCGCTGCCTATAGACTATCAACCCTTTTGCGAAGTTCCTTATGGAATACTTACATAGCTAAACAAAAAAGGTTAAAACATCCTTGATACTTCGCTTAAGTTTAACCCTTTATCAAGTTCAAGTTTGATCGTGTATGGAGTACTGCTCTCATCTTCGGGACGGGTCTGCCAAATACCAGCTTGATGCACTGGAGTCGATTGAGAAGCGAGCCAAGGAGACCTATCCATAGATACCCCACACGTATGGGTCAGATGAAAAAAAACTGTTCGAGTTTCAGTTCTAAGTATTAAGATAAGTAATTTAGATAGTATTTTTGCAATGTTAAGAGACCCATGTATTATCATTATAATTGTAACTCATAAAAACTTGTAAGCTTCCTGCGGGACAGGCCTCGCCTAGTGCAGGAAGTCTTAGGAAACCATGCTCTTATAATTAATTAATGTAAACAAAATTTCATAGAACTACCCACTCTCTGTAACCTAATTTTTCTTAATAAATTATTATTATTATTATTATTAAGTATGGGGAACCCCCAAAACTTATTGTTTTTTTTTCTAATTTTGTGGGAAAATCTTAATGCGGTTCCCAGAATATATCTACTTACCAAGTTTCAACAGTATAGTTCTTATAGTTTCGGAAAAAAGTGGCTGTGACATACGGACGGACAGACAGACAGATATGACGAATCAATAAGGGTTCCGTTTTTTGCCATTTGGCTACGAACCCTAAAAAAAAAGAGTACAGAAATACAAAATGGTTGCGCTGAGCGTGCCCGAACTGAAAGGACGATGAAAACAGTGACGCAATCGTTGATGGTGAGGCGCACTAATCACCCTATATCATTTATTAGGAGCCTATTTACATAAGCCATTATTCTATTCATCCAACTCAAGATTATCTTGAACAGGTGCAATATTACGAGTATTTCTCGTTGCAAGCGAAAACCAGATGTGGGTTAATCATGGTCTGAGGTTGGAAAATTTATTGTAATGAAGACTTTAATACCAAAAAATAAAAGTCCATAATGCATTGGCCCAACTTATTAAAGGATTTTTTTATAATTGTATCGATAGAAGGGTGCAATATAAAGGGTTACGTTATCTGGACTATAATTTTACTAAAGGAAGAAGTAGGTACTTTTTTTTTCAATAAACCTTCTCTATTATTTTAGTGTGATCTCTGACTATTACAAGTTATAATTATGAATATGTTAAATAAAAATAATCCATTCGATAGCACATCAAACAGGGATATGGAGAGTTCCATAAAATGTTTTTTGTTGTTTTTGTATAATAATAATTTCTACTGATTTCTGTTTTATTAAAGATTATCAGTCTACGTTTCTAAACTCTTTAGAATCTGAATTGTATCCAAGAATATACAAATTATCAAGACACTGTATCGCTACTGATTTAAAATGATGAATTGAAAACTCATCATCTTCCTGCCCTTGTCCCGTGTTATTTGGGGTCGGCGCAACATGTTTTTTTCTTCTATGCTGCCCTGTCACTTGTCATACTATCACTAACTTCCTTTTGAAAATTTAAAACTAAAGGCTAACAATTTGAAGATTCAATCGAATTACTGTTAATGGACAAAAATATTACAAGAAAAATTTTCAGTACCTAGAAGTGTACTTATTAGGTTCAAAGAGTATTGCTGCGCTATCATAAGAAAATTCATTCAATAACTCTCCTAGTAACAAAGGCATAACATACACATTGCTTTGAAGTCACTAGAAGAGCAATTTTTACAGACTTTATGACATTTTCGAAGGACCTTGTGTCCTAAAATCCGAAAGTCAATTGCAGATATAGGATTGCAATTTGCTTGTGTGGAAAATTAGAACATGGGAAGTACCTCAAATTGTAATTTCTTATCCCTAACTGTCGCCACAACGACCAATCCTGTGAGTCTCGCTTCCATCGAATTCCCGCAAATCTGCGACTCACCAGGTCATTGGTCCACCTTGTGTGAGGCCTTCTAACACTGCACCTATTATTACGCGGCCGCTACTCCAAGACCTTTCGGCCGCATCAACTATCTATTCTACGACCAATGTGCTCTTCTCACTATCATTAAGATTGGCCATCTTTCGCATTGCAGTTGTTTAAAATTTTGGTTTGTAGTCAAAACTCAAAGGAGGTACTTACTTGAATGGAAATACTTTTATGTATATTTGAGTTATTTATCCATCCATCTCTTGAAAAAAATTCTATCAATCAGCAATAACGATTTTCAATATTTGACCTTTGTCGAAGGTAAAAGCCAGCCCTTCAGTCACGTGAAGTATAAACAAGGTGTTTAGATAGGTCTTTATATATAATTTTATTTTGGGAAATTGTGAGCACTAAAAACCTACGATCCAAGGATTTAAATCAGTTGGCTCAAAAATAACAAAGCATATTTCCAGCGCTTGAAATTCCCTTTTGCTGCAGCGGCAACGGTAGCACAGCACGACGAGTTAGGAAGATAGGATGATGAAAGAGTGACGACACTAGTAGCAACACCTCTTTATGGTCTTCATCACACATTTGAATGGCCTGTTGGTCTAGTGGTTAGTGGCCCTGACTGCAATGCCGGAGGTCGTGGGTTCGATTCCCACCCAGGACAAATGTTTGAGTGGTGAGCACGATCCATTTTTCTGTGTCTGGGTGTAATTTATCTATATATGTATTTAGAAATATATAAATATGTTTATTAGTTGTCTAGTACCCATAACACAAGCTTTGCTTAGCTTGGGATTAGACGGCATTCATAACTTTAAACATATAAATTATATTTTTAAATATTTCAATAAAAATATAAAAACCATTTAAAAATATAAAAAATAGTGTCCCACTGGTATCGGGAACAGGGTCCAAGCTACCGGCGGTCAGGGCTCCAGAGAAAGAAACCTCAGAAGACCAAGCCCTTGATCCAGCCGCCTAACGCGAGCCTCCTAAGGTGTTGGTCGAGGCTCTTGGCTTTTAAGCCATTGGCTGACACGACTATCGGTAAAATGATCGCCGAGTCTACATCCCACATGTTGGCAACCACGCTAGCCAAAACAATATACTTGATATCTTTGTTTTTCTCGGCTTTCACGAGGTTATCGTCATTATTATTATTATTATTATTTGCCTACGTATATTCCTACGCCCTATTGATTTCTATCTGAATAACTTTTAAGATGATACCTTTGTTTTGAAACACTACAATTGCCTATCATATACAGTGGTGCTTATTTTTTGCTAATAGGTAACAGGATACTTTTACCTATTAGCAACAAAGTACGTCCACGCCCACGCCACCACGTCATGCCACCAAACCACGTCCCGACATGTCGTCGACGTCGTCGTCGGTATCACGTCCTGCTAGAATTACGTTGAGTTACCAGTAATCCTATATGTTATTAACCATTTTTATTGTTATAATTACTTACGGCTATCTGTTAAGACCCCTGTATCAATATTTTAACCAATAAGTAGACAATTTTCTATGCAACACATTGCTTGCTACCTTAAAAACAGATGTTGATTAACAGTGACGGAAAAATTAACCCAAAAACAATTTTCGGTACAAATATACGTAGGTACGGTCTTGACGTCCCGTACATAACTGGCAATAATAATGAGGTGTACAAACCATCAAATCGTGATATTTTGACGGTTGACAGGGCAAAATGAAAGAATAAAACGTGTTGCACTAACCCTAAGTACATGAAATAAAGCAAAAAGGAAACAAGTGCGAGTCGGACTCGCGCACTGATGGTTACGTAAAAACTTATCTATGAAAACAGCTCAATCCCCGAATTGAGTTACGAAATTTTAAAAAATGAAATTCTGACGTAACTACAGATTTACAGTTTTAAGATTTGTTTCCTACACTTGTGCTATGGATCTTGCTTCATGACAAATTTCAGAATTCTAGGTCAACGGAATTGCCCTATAAATTTTGATTCCCTTGAGAGTGTGACATGACTGTATCTTTTTTTTCGTTAACTCAGAAGTTTGATTTTTTCTCAACTTCAAGAGACCGCAACCATACCATACCATAACCATAATGAGCCTTTTAATGTTCACACTGCTGGAACTCAGGCCTCCTCTCTCTAGGAGAGGGAATGGGCCGTAATTCACCACGCGGGCCCAGTGCGTGTTGGGGAATGTCACATGTCTTCGAATTTTTGGTTCTAGGACATGCCGGTTTCCTCACGATGTTTTCCTTCACCGTTTTGAGAGCAGTGGTGATGAAATAAATTACACAAAGTAATGCGCCTGGCTGAGTTTGAACCCGCGACCTACAACTCAAAAGTCGGGGCCGTTACGACTCAGAGACCGCAAACTCAAGTACTGCGTTCCCGATATGAGACTTGACAGATAGACTAACGGACAACCAAGTGATCCTATAAGGGTTCCGTTTTTTCCATTTTAGGTATGGATCCCTAAAAAGGGCAGGAAGATGACGTAACATCAATTCGTGATACTAATTTAACATAAATAAATATATTATGTATGTTTATTTTTACCAATAAATTATATAAAGTTTCCATTTTATTGTTTTTTTTTTATGCACCGGTCATGTTATCTCTGCACCACCTTTGGTTGACTGGTAGAGGGTGCCTAAGGCGTTAAGTTCCACCTTTGTACGTTTGAGTTGCATAAAATTATTAGAAATAATATATACCTAGTTATGTGGACATTAGTTATGTGAGAAAAATCTGCTAATGATAACTACAATGAGTTAGCAGATTTTATCGTTGTGTTCTGTATTATCAGCATTATTGCAATTTGCAGTACATAAAACCATTTTTGTAAGAAATCTAAGAAAACTCGCATTATTTTGTAATTGAGTTCTACCATTTTTTTTTTAGGGTGGGAAATCATCAAATTGACTTCTCGCGCTCTGGGTGGAGCGGGAGGTTTACTGACTAAAACCACACCTGTATCCTTCAATTACCCTTTGCGTTCTAGGACTACGGGTTTCCCTTTCAGAAATTCTCCGCGTTCCTAGCTAGCGGGCATCGGCCCTGCTGGCCCCTACGGTTTGCTGACATCTCTTTGAGGAGCGCAAGGATCACTACGTGCTTTTGACGACTGGGCTCGGTTAATTACCGAACAGCCGGACGGCCAGCTACCCAGTGCTCAACGTCCGCAAGCCCGCGTCTACCGTGGCTAGTAGTCAGGGTCGGAATTACGGCGGCTAGGGCGTGAGGACCTTCTTTCCCTCACGCGTGCAGCCTCCTCCTTTGCTAGCATTACTGCTTCGCAGGAGGAGGCGACCGCCTGCCATTCCACAGACCATAGCCTGAACCAAGGCCCGACGCGAAAGGTCGCTGCCGCCAATTGCCTCCACGAGGACACGGCGGTGCTCCGCCCAAGCGAGGCACACCTCTACCGTATGCTCCACCGTGTCCTCTAGGTGGTCCGCACAATGATGTCACCCGGGCGTTGCTTCCGCCTGAGTCCGATGCAGGAACCTCCCGAACATGCCATGTCCGGTAAGGGCCTGCGTCATGCGGAAGTTGAGGCCGCCGTGTTGCCGTTCCAGCCACTCCTCAAAGAGGGGACTAACTGCCATAATTGTAGCGTGCCCAAAATTGAGTTCTACCGTGGAAACAATGTGTCTCAAGCGGTGTGAAATATTGATGATGTATACGGACTTAAAACTGCTAATGAATGAATGGGACGTCTATTGTTGTTTCAATCACTTTCACGTGAGAAATTTTATCTCACGAATAACTTTTCTTCTCCATATTACAGAAAATACAGAACACAAATAAACCAATAAATACCTAATTCGAAAAAAGAACTGCGTCTGTATCGCTACAAACGCGCGTTAATGGCGCGTTTAAAAAACGTGGTGAGCACAGGCCCTTAATTTGCAATCTGTGAGCTTCGATCCAGCATAACCCTTTCCATTGCCCTTTGGGTGACTGTAAGCCTTCTGATCCAGCCTTTTGTTTCATATATGCTGCCATAATATGGCGCGCAGATGTATTCACAATGAGTAATGTCAATTAATATATTTTACAAATTATAGATTCTATTGATTTGTCTTCTAAATAGTCTTTAATGTTTATACCTATATATATTTCTTAATATTTACTTGATAACCTTAATTGGACTGCTAAGAAAATAAGAAAAGAGCTGATTTTTCAAGCTGTTATCAAGAGTTGCGCTTACCAATGTAAAAACCATTTACTTTAGTTTTACGGGTGTGATGACTTCACTACATAGTATAAAAAAGTCGCTTCCCTCTCCCTGTCTGTCTGTCCATACATAGGGTCAGGCTTAGATTTATGAACCACGCAACGGATTTTTATGTTTTTTTTTTTTAATAGATAGAGTGATTCAAGAGGAACGTTTTTATATGTATACTAATACGTGCATAATATGGTAGAGAAACACTGACAATTGTAGAGGTTTCTAATGTGATGTCGTAAATAAACACATTATTTTTGCGCTTATATTTCAAATGCTGGCTTAACTCTACAAGATAGATAAAAATAATGTACTACAGTATTGTACCCATTAAAAAGGTTACAAAAAAGTTCGCGATAGTATATTCGACGGGTGCAATGTCTATCTCTTAGCGATAACCCAAAATAACCATTTTTTATCCTTTACTTTTATGATGCGATTTTAAGCAATACAGCATTAATCCTTATCCAATTAAGTACCTTAAATACATTATGCATTTAATATAGATCAATATGGCCCTTTACAGCATGTAATTTAAATGAATATTTAAAAAGCGCGTCGAAGGCCGTACTTCGCCATAAAACACTTTATGATTAGCAGCGATCGCATGTATCACCATTGCACCCGGGCGAAGCCGGGGCTGCTCGCTAGTTTATGATAAAAAAAAACTTATTTTAAATTTACCTCCCATTATTCAAATAATTTGAGTTCACATACATAACCTAAAATCGAAATTCTTAACTCGTTGTCATTTCAATGTACACTGATTTTACCCTGCGTTCCGAATTGCGTCAAAAGCGATAATATCGCGAATCCGACCAACGCGCAACGTCACAATTATTACTCAATAGCCCATAGATTTTATGCTATTAAATTTGATCGGATTCGCAATATAATCACTTTTAGCGCAATTCGGAACACATCGAAAGCTCAACTTTGAAGTCTATTTTAGGTAAGTTAGGTACTACATATCATTTATTAACCCAGACTAATTAAAAAAAAAACAATAAATTGAACCATGGACCACGAAAACATTGTTTTGTTAGGAAAACAAGCCGATACGTTAACATAACTAAAGAACAACACTGTATACCGGAAAATACCCTCGAAATTAAAAATTTTATTAAAAACAAAAAGAAAACAGTACCTACACGCAAACTGACGAAACGATACCAAAATTCTGTACCTATTTTATTATAACACAAATAAGTTAAATAAACTAAAATTCAAAACTCACCAGCACCGCCTTGAATGAGAAATCCAAGCACTAACGTATTATCCTGCTTTGTGAAGCAATGTGAGCCACATCCACCTCTAATACCGACGCTCGCGAGATGAATGGACATGTCCAAAACCGATTGCGATACATTTGACATTTTTGTGATAGTTGTTATTACATGTTAAAGATGCAACAAGTCAACGTGGCCACGGAGCTTTGTAAAATGATGAATGGCTTATTACACCGGCCTAGAGTATTGTGCGCCTGCGTTATCCCCACTCGCGAAAGGGTGAAATGACGGACGCCGAGACGCTTCACTTTGGTGTAAACAGATATGGTTTTTAAGTTCATTAAAATTGTTACTAATTCTGGATGATAGAGAAAGTGTAATATTTTATCATTTTAATAATAGTCTTCTGAATTTGATAGGGGTACCAATTTTTAGATCCGTTGCGATTATAATATCAAAATATTTTGGTAGATAGGATTTTCAATAAACTTAAAAACAAGCAGACATTCAAAGTTAAATGAAAGAGATAGAGAAAATTTTCTTAGAGAAAAAAATAAAAATATACTTACATAAAATAAGTAGATTTTATTGGTTTATTTTGGTGAAAGGTCATGGACGATTTTTTCTAGCTCAAGATTAAGGGGTACTTTTCGATTCTTACAACAAAAAGTTTAAGGGTGACCCAAAGTAAAACTAAAGTACTTAAAGGTTCGGTCCTTTTTAAACTATGTTGGAGTACGTTTCCAGTTAGCCTGACCGTTTGGAATAAAGAAAAATGTTTATTTGAGACTCTAAAAGGATAAACAATAGAATAAAATAAAAACGAGAACCAATTACGTAAAATAACATTAAAAAATCGGTCAAGTGCGAGTCGGACTCGTGCTCGAAGAATTCCGTACCATTATCTATGAAACTGACAAAAAAAATCATGTCTGTTGTATGCGAACGCCTTAAATATTCATTTTATTCTTTTTTTTAGTATTTGTTGTTGTAGCTGTACGCGCAATAAATGTACGTGTTCTCTCTCTATCTTCCTTCCTTTTAAGTTCCTCTGAATTATGTGAATGAAAGGACACCACGCGGCCGGCGTTCTTTGGAGGTGGACACCGTGTATGATGCCACCCTATGCCAAATATATCGAGTTTTCCTGTAATAACGTGTTTCGGTGACCGCGTTATGTTAGCGCTAACATATACCTAATTTATCTTTTCACAAAATGCGTTCTCAGGGAATCACAACGTCGCCCTTTAACCAAGGACCGCGCTCAAGTCATCTATGGCGCGTAGGTTTCCATGCGCGCCTCAAGATCTCACGGAGGACCTCAAGGAGGTACCTATTTTATTATAACACAAATAAGTTAAATAAACTAAAATTCAAAACTCACCAGCACCGCCTTGAGTGAGCAATTCAAGCACGAAAGTATCATTCTGTTGTGCGAAGCAATGTGAGCCACATCCACCTCTAATACCGAGGCTCGCGAGATAAATGGATTTCTCCAAAACCGATTTCGATACGTTTGACATTTTTGTGATAGTTGTTATTACATGTTAAAGGTGCAACAAGTTAACGTGGCCACGGAGCTTTGTTAAATGATTAATGGCTCATTACACCGGCCTACTGTATTGAGCGCCCACGATATCCCCACTTGCGAAGTAGTGAGAGGAGGCTGAGACGCTTCACTTTGGTGTAAGCAGATATGGTTTTTTAGTTCATAAAAATAGATACTAATTCTGGATGATAGAGAAAGTGTAATATTTTATCATTTTAATAAGTCTTCTGAATTTGATAGGGGTACCAATTTTTAGATCCGTTGCGATTATAATATCAAAATATTTTGGTAGATAGGATTTTCAATAAACTTAAAAACAAGCAGACATTCAAAGTGAAATGAAAGAGATAGAGAAAATTTTCTTAGAGAAAAAAAAATTAAATGAACTTACATAAAATAAGTAGATTTTAGAAGTTTTATTGGTTTATATTAGTGAAAGGGGACGATGTTTTCTAGCTCAAGATTAAGGGATACTTTTTGATTCTTACAACAAAAAGTTTAAGGATGACCCAAAGTAAAACTAAAGTACTTAAAGGTTCGGTACTTTTTAAACTATGTTGGAGTACGTTTCCAGTTAGCCTGACCGTTTGGAATAAAGAAAAATGTTTATTTGAGACTCTAAAAGGATAGACATCAGAATAAAATAAAAATGAGAACTAATTACGTAAAAACCGGAAAAAACCGGCCAAGTGCGAGACGGACTTGCGCACGAAGGATTCCGTACCCTTATTTATAAAAATGGCAAAAAAATCGTGTCTGTTGTATGGGAGCCCCCTTAAATATTTATTTTATTCTTTTTTTTTGTATTTATTGTTGTAGCTGTACGCGCAATAAATGTACGTGTTCTCTCACTATCTTCCTTCCTTTCAAGTTCCTCAGAATTATGGGCATGGAAGGAAATCACGCGGTCGGCGCTCTTTGACAGCGCAGTGGTCGCGGAGGTTACACCGTGTATGATGCCACCCAAAATGCAAAATATATCGAGTTTTCCTGTAATAACGTGATTTCGGTGACCGCGTTATGTTAGCGCGAACATATATCTAATTTATCTATATATATAAAAAGAGAAACTGACTGACTGACATAACAACGCACCACCGAAACTGCTATGACTAGGAGCGGGAAATTTTGCGCAAAGCTTCCTTTCATGACGTAAGCGAGCGCGCGACACAAGTGGACGTGACGTGGCGTGGCGTAAGAGAGGATTTTCTAAAACCCATCCTCTAAAGGGATGAAATGGGGGTCTAAACTTTGTATGGAGAAAACTATTTTAACGCGGGCGAAGCCGCTGGCAGAAGCTAGTCTTTTCATAAAATGCGTTCTAAGGGAACTACGATGTCGCCCTTTAACCAAGGACCGCGCCCAAGTTATCTATGGCGCGTAGTTTTCCATGCGCGCCTCAAGGAGATCCCAGTAAAACAGCAGAGGCCCAGCAGGAACCACTGCCCGCAAGGACCGCGGGAAATTTCTGAATAGAAAACCTGCGGTCCTAGAATTCAAAGAGCAACTGAAGAACACAGGTGTAGTTTTAGTCACTAATACTCTAACACGCCCACTCGCTTCTCCTTAGAGCGGGAGACTTCATTGAATGATTTCCCACCACAAAAAAGGAACTATGTCGCATGAAAGCTTTTATAGTTGACTTATTACGTACCTCCACCATAATTGTTGATGAAATGCAGTATGTTAGTGTTGTTTCTGGCAGCAGCTTGATGTGCTGCGGTGCGGCCTCGTCCGTCCTTCACTGCTAACCGAGATGGCTCACTGAGGTACAGGCGCATGAAGTCCTCGACATTGCCGCTCTCTGCTGCCTGTAGAAAGAAAGAAATCGTCGTATTAGTCGACACCAAAAAGTACTTTTTAATACACTTACTCGAAAATCTGCTCCTAACCTTACCACTTTTAGGCACGCAATTTACTGTTTTCTGCATTAATGCGGTAAAGTGTGCGAGCTTTTCTGCATTAATGCGAGTTCTGCATTAACGGCGAGCCACCCAGGCTCGCCGTCCGATCATCCGGTAACCTTCCGGACCGAGCCCAAGTCGTCGTCGGCGCGTACTGTTCCACGCGCGCATCAGGGAGATATCAGCAAATTGTAGGAGCCCAGCAGGGTCGAAGCCTACTGGGGCCATGGGTAGTGTGAAAGTGAAACCCAGGGCCCTGGGACGAAGGCAAAGAAGGAACAGGAGCGGGTTTTTGGTCAGTAAAAGTCTGACACTATCTCCCGATCCACCCAAGAGCGGAATTTGTCATTAGATGATTTTGCCACCTAAAAAAAAATTCACTATTCCAATATTTCGATAGTCATATTAAATATAGATGTATTTTGGAAACCGCTCAGGTGTTACTTTAATCAACTGGGACTGTATATAAATAACAACTCATTCGGTCTCGTTACAGATCCATTGTGAATGGTGTCGTTATCCCTACACATTTGAGCTACACGTGACCATCTCAAGGATCTATATCACATTCAATGGGTATTTTTTTGATCTATACAATGATTGATAGTCGTATTTACCTATTATCAGTTACAACTATAGGAGTTAATCGTGAGTTATATAATGCGCAAAAGTATATTAATCCCCTGAAGTAAATAGAATCAGAAAAATATATTTCATTTTTCAAAAGAAATGCTAGAAAAATCTTCTTCTTCAAGGGCAGGAGCCCTTATCCCATATTACTTGGGGTCGGCGCAACACTTTTTTTTTTCTTCCATTCTGTCCTGTTACCCGTCACACTATCACTGGCATCCTTTTTTTCATATCACTCTTCACACAATCCATCCATCTTTTATTTGGCCTCCCTCTCCCACTCCATCTACATGTATACTCAGAACTCTTTAAATAACATGCGTTTCCTCTTTACATGACCATACCAAGACAAAAGATTTCCTTTTAAGTTTTCGGTCACTGGCGCCACTTTCAAACTTCCTCTAATATACTCATTTCGCATTTTATCCATTCTCGTCACACAACACATCCATCTCAAAATTCTCATCTCTGCTACATGTAATCTTATCCCGGTCATATAAATTTTCCCTTTCAAAGGTCATCCGTGGGTTGAAAAATATATAATAGAAAAATAGTGTCTCCAAAACGTAACATAATACACCAAGTCAAATCAAGTAATTAATTGTTATGGCTAGCCCGTATTCGTGCATCCCACGGCTGGGCAAAGATCAGATATATAGTTTCTGCCTAGGGGCAGAAACTGTATATCTGATACTTTTTCATTTATAGCCAATTATATTAAGACAAAACACATATGCGAAAAACACATATACGCTGGTTGATAGAGGAAAGTTTTTATTCAGTAAAAGAGTTTTTGAAGAAAAGTTCATGATGTTACAATTTTTTTTAAGGATGCATAAATTTGTTTTATGTTTTTATCTATTTTGACATTAATAATGTAAACTTCAATGATAATTATATATTAATCGATTTTCATTAATTCATGTAAAGGGTGTCCAGCGGAAATTTTTCAACTTTAAATTATCGTAATTCATTTATTGGCGGGGGTAAAGGCGTGGTAAGGGTAGCGTTGGTTGTGGTACCAAAACGTAACAGTTGTGGTACCTTTGCGGATTTATTAGTAAGTATGAGTCATTGGTCAGGAGCGCAACGTGCATTTGCGGTAGAGTAATATTTAAAGTGTGGTGAATCATTGGTTCGAGCGCATCGCGCTTTCTGTTCCCACTTCGATATTCGGCGATTAAACGATGGTCCGAGCACGCAGCTTATATGGTCATGGGTACCAAGATTCCGACAAGAAGGGACAGTAGTTAATAATAGAAGGACGCTAACGGGACCATCAGCAGCGCAACGTCAGCAGCAACGCCAGAACGTGTGGCACAGGTACGACAAGAAATTATCATAAATTCCAGAAAATCGGTGAGAAAGATTGCGGCTTCTACAGACATCAAGAAGTCAACTGTCTATGTGATTTTGAAAAAAAAAATTAAAACTTCATCCTTATGAAATGCAAATCGAAAGAAATCGAAGTCCAAAAACTAAATGACAATAATTATGTTTTAAGAGAAACATACGCCCAAACGATATTGAAACGTTTTCGGACCCCCAGAACACTTGGAATTATTGTTTAGCGATGAAGCTCATTTCCACATGGGGGCTATGTAAACAAATAAAATATGCGTTTTTGGAACCCCAACAATCTAAGGGAAAGGCATCAAAAAAATTTGCACTGCCCTAAAACGACAGTATGGTGCGCGATTTCTGCTCATGGAATAATCGGTCCATATTTTTTTAGTGAGAATGAAACTATCACTTCTTCGGTATACTGCCGTATAATTGACAAGCTTTTGGTACCTCAATTGCAAGTGTTTTACGGAAGCAACAATAGAACACATTTTCAACAAGATGGGGTAACTCCACATACTGCCAGAGTCTCAATGTTGAGGCTAAGGGAAATTTTTCCTGGAAAATCTCCTTTCCTCCTCACCGGACATGGCAAGTACGGGAGGTTCCTGCATCGGATTCAGGCGGAAGCAACGCCCGGGTGCCATCATTGTGCGGACCACCCAGAGGACACGGTGGAGCATACGGTGGAGGTGTACCCCGCTTGTGTGGAGCACCGCCGTGTCCTCGTGGAGGCTATTGGCGGCAGCGACCTTTCGCTTCGGGCCCTGGTTCAGGCTATGGTCCGGAGCGAGGAGGAATGGCAGGCGGTCGCCTCCTCCTGCGAAGCAGTAATGCTAGCGAAGGAGGAGACTGCACGCGTGAGGGAACGAAGGTCCTCACGCCCTAGCCGCCGTAATTCCGACCCCGACTACCAGTCACGGTAGACGCGGGCTTGCGGACGTCGAGCACTGGGTAGCTCGCCGTCCGGCTGTTCGGTAATTAACCAGACCCAGTCGTCAATAGCGCGTTGAGATCCTCGCGCTCCTCAAAGAGATGTCAGCAAACCGTAGGGGCCCAGCAGGGCCGATGCCCGCTAGCTAGGACCGCGGAGAATTTCTGAAAGGGAAACCCGTAGTCCTAGGACGCAAAGGGTAAGTGAAGGATACAGGTGTGGTTTTAGTCAGTAAAAGTCTGACACGCCCTCGCGCTCCACCCAGAGCGCGAGAAGTCATTTGGATGATTTCCCACATTAAAAAAAAACAATGAATCTTTTTCTATAACTATTTTGTTAAGAATACTAGTTACTGTTTTGTATTTTATGTTTATTAATTCTATTAGAACTGTAGAAGTTGTCAAGCTTCGGAATTGCCTCTGAAAGTAAAATTTCAAAAACTCTATTTACATAATATTATGTGAATATAGTTCACAAGTGTGCTATTAATTTAAATAAAATCCTACTTAACTATTTACACAAGAATATTTCCTAATGTTATTGGTAAATCACATGTTTGTACAATATATCATTAATGGATATAAACGGGTTTGAAAATCATGGTTTTTGGCCGAATAGCGCGTAATTTCGAGTGAACGCTCTTTAGTCTAAAGTGTACTGCAATAATCCTCGTACCGTAACTGCTCTTCAAGAAAATATCCGGCATAAAATAGCTGCTGTCCCCCCAGAGCTTTGTTCGCGCGTACTTGCCAATGTGAGGGTTCGCTCATTACAAGAAATGGAAGATATTATTTATAAAAATTCGCATATCTTGGTTACATTTTACAAATAAAATAAAAAATCGACTCTCATTCTTTTATTTGTTATTTAACTTTTAAATAAAAAAATTCCCGCTGGACACCTTTTATTTATAAATTTTTATTTATTAATATTCGCATACCTGTACCTTAGGTGAAATATGTCTCGGTCCATAACATATCCTGTACCATATTTATACCAAATAAATGAATGATTAATTAAAAAAAAAAAACTTAGGAGAAGATAACATAAAAATGAATAAAGTAAATATCACATTCAATGGGTAAATGGACAAAATGAAAAATAAAATAAAATCAAAACAATTTTTGAGATTTGAATAAAACATGCAATTAACATAGGTAGTAACAAAATTTACTTTAAAGCAAAATATAAATTTAATTCAATATCGCTGTACTAGGAGTAGTGGAATATGAATAACGTAATATCAGTAATACGTTGGAAAATGTAAAGTAAGAGTTTTCCTAAAAATTGGTCAAGTATGTATTAAACCAACACTCAATATTTATGACAATAATATAATAAAACTGACGACACGAATATCGTGTGACAGTTTTCCAAAAATATTCTAGTTACCTACGTTTTTTAACGTATGTATACGGGATGTAAGCATGACTAAAATAAATTTTGCTCCGGTATATCAATAAACGCGGGGAACGAAACCATAGCGCGATCTAATTCGACGCCAACACCATCTAGTTGCGTTAGCGACAACAGATGTTCCTGGCGACCGGGCGACCTCTATAACTCTTGGTTATGTGTAATAGGAAGGCACAGAGAGTTTAGGAATCAAATTCACTACAGTTCTGCCATACGGATTTCATATCCAAAAATACACATTTATTATTTAAGACAATATCTACTAATAATAATTTTGTATATTTGAATGAATAAACGTATAACACGGTTCACAATACGATGAAATGAATCGGTTGTGTCACAATTTGTGTTCGACGATGTAGCGCGCTTGCTTAGAATTAACTTAAATACTCTTGACATAAAGACCCTGTGGTCATAGTTATCGGGAAACAGACTCCAGCAGAGAATTACACTCCTTAGCGCCTGGTGCGTCACTCCTGGTACCTACAGCACAATGGTTATTGCGAATATCAGCATCAGCATCCGCGGATTATCAGCATTGTTTGTTATATCAGCATCTGCACATTCGAGGCTAATTTTTAATGCTGACATTTGCGTCGTGATATGTTCGTAGAAGGTGGGACTTAGCGTGATCCATTTGGACTTTTAACCAATAATGGACAATTATACAAAAAACGCCTC
Organism: Mythimna pallens; assembly: GCA_961205895.1. Taxonomy (NCBI): domain Eukaryota; kingdom Metazoa; phylum Arthropoda; class Insecta; order Lepidoptera; family Noctuidae; genus Mythimna; species Mythimna pallens. The sequence goes on from OY540824.1 coordinate 9,882,273, forward strand.
CTCCAGTGACAAGTGCAATATTAAAATATTTCACGTTGATAAACAAAGATACCGTATTTGTAATAAAGACTATTCTGGGAAAGGATGTACAAATACTTAATTAAAAAATAACTTAAAGTTTAATAATAGATAGATCATCCAGAAGAATAATTTTCAGAAAGCTGCTACTAGCCTTATATCACATGTACTAACAGTTGATTGTAAGATATTATTATTTTTATTTAATTAAATAATATCAGCATCAGCAACAGAATCCGCTGATATTGTTCTGAAAATATCAGCATCAGCATCAGTATCCGCTGATGCAGTAAAAACCTGCATCAGCAACAACTCTGGTAGACACGATGAATTTTTTGCTGCGTATGGGTGTGATGTCCCCCAGTACCGGAGGTGCATTGCCGTTCGTCTGGTGGTATTGGAATCTCTTGTTCGCGGTGTTTTCTAGGTCCTTCTGATTTATTTGATGAAGCCACTATAAAAGCCACTTCATCACAGCTATCATCAGCTACAGTAACAGCAGCATCTGCCATGTGGGCTGTAATCACTCCACCTAAATGGTTAATCGAAATGGATTCAGTAGTCCTGCTTGTGCTTGTGGCTATAAAAGTTATTGTTCTTATTGCCAAAAGAGTTTTTGTTTGTTTACAAATCCTTCGTAGAGATATAGAATTCTCGTAACTAATTAAAACCTGCTGGAAAGGTTGTTCTTTGAAGTTAAGCAACGCTAGCCTAGGTCGGTCATCCATTATTATTGTTGCTGGTTATGTCCGATAGTGTAAAATGTGTATTCCTTATGTATGTGAGTTCTGTTTTGTGATTGTTGTATGGGTGCTATTGGTTGCCTGAAGTAAAGCCTGTTTTTTTTTTGTTTTCTTTTCTTTATTATATTCAGGAGTATATAATAGATGGCCGATTGAGTCAAGCTATGCCCAACACAAGTGGTGATAGACCTTTACAGATGTGGATACAGGTATTCTTGGAAATGTTGGATTGTCGATTTTCATGCTTGTTGGTGAATCTTTGCACAAAACTTTGGATTTCGGTACTACATCTTCAGCTTAACCTTTCGTATAATCGTATTCGTTGTAAAAGTCGTATAACCGTACCAAAGAGTATTTAAGCTATTCGTTAAAATTTAGTGATTGAGGATGAAAACAAACCGTGAAACGTAAACAGTGTGTCTATTCTTCTAAATGGTCAACTTACTAAAGATCTTTCTCTATAAAGAAGTACTTTTGTTAACTTATACGGAGAGTTAGTCGAGAAAAAGTGTACTGATACGCTTTAGTTTTAGACGTTTTACCGTCATTACATGCTTGTAAAACTATTGTATAACTTATCCACGGTGGACGCCATCATGCGCGTGCGAGCTCTCACGACGGAAGATGTGTGTGATCGAGGCCTACCTGTCGGACAGGTACATCATCTACCCTGGTCATCAGGGATAGTGGAAACGGCGAGAGATGTCGTGCAGTGTTCCGCAGGAATCGGTACTAGGACCGCCCTTGTGGAACATCGGCTACGACTACGTGCTGCGCGGCGACCTCCCTGACGGGGTCAGCTTGGTCTGTTACTCAGATGACATGCTGGTCTTGGCGCAGGAAGAGTTGTACCAGGCGGCGGTCGAATTAGCGACACGCGGGGTTGCGATATTCGTTGATAGGATCCAGCAGTTGGGACTTGAGGTGGCATTGCACAAGTCCGAGGCCATGTGTTTCCGCGGCCCCCGGGGCGCGCCGCCTCGGCGCTCCCAATTAACGGTAGGAGGAGTTCACATCGGCGTCGGGTCGACGATGAAGTACCTGGGACTCGTCCTCGACAGCTGGTGGAATTTCGAGGAGCACTTCCGACGTCTGGCTCCCAAACTGAATCGGGCTGGGGCTGCCTTCAAGCGGTTGCTGCCCATCCTCGGGCGTCCAGACACCTCCTGCCGGAGGCTCTACGCAGGCATCGTCCGGTCCATGGCCCTTTATGGGGCGCCGGTGTGGGCGCCGTCACTGCGAAAGCGACCGGCGGCCCAGCTGAACGCGTACCAGAGGCCATAAGGATGGTGCGGGGATACCGCACGGTTTCCCGCGAAGCAGCGAGCATTCTTGCTGGCCAGCCACTATGAGATCTGGAGGCAACAAGCCTTGCACGCATGCACGATCTGCGCGTGAAGATGCAAAATCGGGGCGAAACTCCACTACCACGACAATTCGTGGCAAGGCGGACAGAGCTCCGGCAGGGTCTCATGGTGGAATAGTGACAGCGACAATCGCAACCCAGTGCTGGGCACGCCATAATTATGGCGGTAATTCCCCTTTTTGAGGAGTGGCATCCTTACCTTCCGCATGACGCAGGTCCTCACCGGACATGGTAAGTTCGGGAGGTTCCTGCACCGGATTCGTGCGGAAGAAATGCCCGGGTGTCACCATTGTGTGGAGCGCCCGGAGGTCACGGTAGAGCACACGGTGGAGGTGAGCCCCGCTTGGGCAGAGCAACGCCGTGTAGTGGTGGGGGCAATCAGCGGCAACGATTTCTCGCGCCGGGACTTGGTGCAGGCCATGATCCGGAGCGAGGAGGAGTGGCAGGCGGTCGCCTCCTTCTGCGAAGCAGTAATGCTTACAAAGGAGTCGGCCGATCGCGTGAGGCAGCGGTCCTCACGCCCCAACCACCGCCGGTATTCCAATCCCGATTTCCGGCCACCGTGGGCGCGGGCTTGCGGACGGTGAACAATGGGTGACTCGCCGTCCGACCGTCCGGTAACCGCCCGGACCGAGCCCAAGTCGTCGACGGCGCGTACTGTTCCACGTGCGCCTCAAGGAGATATCAGCAACTGTAGGGGCCCAGCAGGGTCGAAGCCTACAGGGGCCAAGGGTCTGATTCTGAAAGAAAGACTCGGCCCTGGTACGAAAGGCAACGAAGGAACAGGAGTGGGTTTTTAGTCAGTAAATATGAACCCTTATTTCTCCTGGTCACGCTATAACTTTACGGCTGCACCAATTTAAAAGACATTAAATTACTTGACCAATTAAAGTTTATAGTACTAACTCGATCTGTGCGTACTTCACAATTATTCAGTATTCTCGCTAGAAACAATAATGTTTCTGGGAATACCCGTTATCCAGAATGTGCAATCCATATAATACAATACATTACATAAGGTAGACTTGTTCTTGAACAGTTTTAACGATTTTAGAAATTGTTTGTATAAATTGTAATTACATTATTGTCATTTATTAACTTCTCGATATTACTTCACCTTAACTGTCTTTAATAAAAGAATGTCTCTTTTATTCAAGTCTTTTAGCACAAAATACCATGCTGACGTCTTTATGTCGATACCGTTACTGGCCCACGCTGAAAACCAGCGCCGTAGACTCATCACATTTTGCGTGTGGTCACGGCATTATGTTGAGCGTGCGGCCGTTTTTCGCGGATGTGGTGCATATTTTTTTCACATAATATACTTATAATTTGTTATTTCTAAATTTGCGCCTTGTTTCGCTAAATAAAATGATTTTCTTTCTTTTCTTTCTTTCCTTAATGAAGCTTATTAAACATTGGATGCTGTGTACAAAAATAATTTTATTGGACTTTAGATTTATGTACTGTATGTTGTCTTAACTGTGCCGATTGAATTAGTCTGCAGTTTGGCACTGTACTTATTAAAATTAAAATGAAATATTCAAGTAATCACGAAAGTTAGTGTAAATATTAAACTCGTGATACTTACAATCACGAGGTTAATATTAACAAATATTTTGAACAAAATCGAGTTATTAACTAACTCGGAGTTGATAGTAACTTTTATATAAGTTAGTAAGCCTAAGCTGTTGGTAAATGGGTATTTTACTGTACAATAATTTAAAATGAACAAAAAATAAAACTATGATAAAATCTTTATCTAAAAACAGCGTCGTAATTATTAATGCGTAATTTTTAGGGGAAGTATCTCAAAAGAAAAAAACCGGAACCCTTATAGGATCACTTTTAAGTTTATGTACAAAGGCGAGCTTAACTCAACAATGAGTTTTCTTCCAGCAAACCTTTGAGTTACATTGAGAGAACACATTCGAGGGTAGGATCCAGTGCACAATATAAACCTTACATAACTAAATCTAATATATAAATATATATGTAATTATTATACAAAAGTCTAATATATAATTATAATATAAATACTATTACATACTTATATATACATATTAATATTATGTCAATAATGAAAGGAAGTGCTCTTTAAGTTTCCTCTTGAAGACATCCAGAGAAGGGCTGTCGCGAAGTGAGTGTGGCAAAGAGTTCCAGAGACGCACTGCAGTTACAGAAGAGGAACCGCCATAGCGGCTGGAAGTCTGACGCGGCGTACGAAGGAGAAGAGAAGAGGTAGTGTGACAGAGTTTACCCCTAGGGACGACATACTCAAAGCGTTCTCGAAGGTATTGAGGAGCTTTAGGATCTTTAGATGAAAAAAAAAAAACAAGTTCAGTCCAGTAGCGTAAAAACCAATTTAAATAAAACAAATAATAAATTCTAATACGGAACATATTGACTGCAACAGTCGGGACCCATTAAAATAATCCAGGCTAAAATTATCCCATCGAATGGGTCCCGACTGTTGCAGTCAATATGTTCCGTATTAGAATTTATTATTTGTTTTATTTAAATTTGTTTTTACGATACTGGACTGAACTTGTTTTTTTTTTCTTTTTAGTTTTTATATAAAAATATTTTTTACGCAGTCGGGTTTTTTTATTTTTTAAATTTATTTTTTAGTTACTCGTGTCTTAATTCTTTATTGTACACTAAATTTAACATAGTACACAGTGATTTGGCAAATCACGTACTTGCGAAGGTGAGCTTAACAATGGGCTTAACTCAACAATGAGCTTTCTTACGACAAACCTCTAATATGTTGTATCTTGTTACTTTAGGTATCTTGATGAATAAATATATAATTTCCGTATTTATTTCTTTACTATTTAAACATTAGTGGTGTATACAATATAATAAGCAGATGCGCGTGAAGCGTATGTTTTTTCTTTTTTGGGGCATGCAGTGCTAACTTATCAGGAATTGTTACACTAAATTTTTTAATCATATTATGCCAGGATATACAATTGTTGGTTGTCCTTTAACAATAAAAAATCAAACTTATCAACGCACAGCCAAAACTACTGGGACTAGGAAGGTGAAATTATAGAGAAGGCTTCCTTTAATGACGTAGGCGACCGCTAAGGATTTTTGAAAATTCATCTTGTAAGGGGGTGAAAGTTCCGAAGCTGGTATGGAAAAACCTATTTCCACTTAGGTAAAGCCGATGGCAGAAGCTAGTAATCTGTGTAGCTTTTCTTCACAAAATATCAATATCCTCTGCACAAATATCGACACCCGCAACGAACAAGATTGTAACATTAATTCAGTCATTTTGTAATATGAACTCAAAAGAGGTAGAGCCATGTTTGAATTTTGTTTGGACTGTAATCCGAGATACTGCCTTGTTGGTGCGGGTGAGCATATATTTATGCCATAATGATACTAATGTATCATTGTGGTCTCAAAAACATCTCCATTTCAATGCGGTGGACATTCATAATAAGCGTAGCCGTATTCCATTCTGGCTTACATCATTTGCTTTAAGCCATTAGTATTCATTTAGGTGCAGAATGTCTTGACCTACTAAGTATTTCCTTCAGAAAATTGGAATTTTATACACAATATTATAACAGATTATTATCCTTTCAGCTTAATTGGTGTATTTCAAAAGCTATCGGATCTTTTCAATCGTGATCTTTTATTACCGAAAAATATTTTTTTGCTTATAAAAGGTAACCCTTACTTCGCACGTTTTCTATCTTGGGTCTGTGCCAACCTCTTCGCTTAATCTAAGGAAATAATCTTTTTCGCATCGGAAGCTGGATATGTAGCGATTTTTAATTCTTAGGAACGAACTTGCAGAAAGTAGTATGCAGAATTAGTCATGTACTATAATCATTTTAATTTTACCAGATGTTAATTTGCTGCGCACTAACAAGATAGATAGATATATTCTATTTTTTTTGTATTCTTTTCTTTTTTCGATTTTTCTTCTTTTTTATGTTTTTTTTTGTATTTCTTTTTTCTTTTTTTAACTTAACTGTTTTTGACTTTCACACAATGCCATTTAGTCCTAAACTTGTACAGCGCATGTACAATGAGCATTAGACAACTGATAAACATAATTATATATTTATAAATACATATGACTCATCACACAAACATTTGTCTTGGGTCATAATGGAACCCACGACCTCCAACGTAGCGGTCAGGGCTACTATTCACTAGACCAACAGGCCAGTCAAAGGATAAGAAAAGTTTTTCCAAAATTCATTCTCTGAAGAGATGAAACGACTGAAAATTTATACGTAAGCGGAGCCGCTAGTAGAAGCTAATATATAAAATAAAATAAAGGTACGTTATTATACACCACAAATTTGAATGACTTAAAGGATTTATTAAAAAAGTTCTTGTTATTATTTAAGTAGTCTCAATAAATAATATTCATAAACAGCAAAGTTATTAGCGTTTGTTTATATCCCAAAATATCACTGAATTTATGGAAATATTGTACAGGCTATTGATTATGAATAAATGAATGGCGATCAAAATGGAAAATCACTGCGCGTAGTATTTTCTAATAGCGATTGTTATGAATGATTGATTCAATTATGACAAATTTTCTTGGACAATTTTGGGATTTATGTTTTTTTTTACTTTGGACAACACAAGATTGATCCATACCCGTATGGATAGAGTCCAATTTTTTTGTACAAACTAAAAAATAGTTGTAGAACGAGTATACCGATTCCGGTCTCCAAACTAACTTTATACAAAAAGTTGTAACTAAATGTATAGAAAGAGTTAATATTGATAAATATATGACACCCTTTGAACAACAACCTCTGTTGGCGACCTTACAGCACAATATTATACTTAGACATCATGATAGCGCAGTTATAGTCAACTGCCAACAGAATGTGTCACAGTTGGCGCAGTGGTTAAGCAATTGACTGATCTGCTGCGTATCACGGGTTCATTTCCTACACGGAACAAATATTTGAATGACCTAGAGTAATTCCAGGGGACAAAGCTTTTATTTTAAAAACAATAATAATTGTCAAAAAAAAAGGATAAAATATAGACAACTGGTTTATTGATCAGTAACAAACTTCTACTTGTATCTCATCTCGAGATGACATAATTGAGATTGGCAACGACACGCTCAGTAGAAAATAAAGTGGGAATTACAGGGTAGGTACAGAAGACGTGTCAACTGTGTCGTGTTAAGACGCGGTATAAAGGCACGTAGGTCAATTCCATGATATTACCACCCAACTAACATCGCCTTTAGTAGGTACTTTTATAACATTTATAGTTTGTACCAGTAGTACCAAAACCACAAAACATCAAAGCCTTGAGCGTCGACATAGTCGGTTTTCTATCGATTGAATTTTGGAGAATATGCGTTGGAATTGCACAATTAAAATATGCCAAGCCCGTTATATTTTCGAAACCGCTGAACGTACGACAGTGTGCCACCGGGACATGGTGGACATCCCATCCATACGCACAAAACCGTTTTGGGAATACATTCATTATGCGTACAGCTAAGGAGTATTCTTTGTCCGAATCTGGGTTTCTTGATCAGAGATAAATTGGATGCTGGCAAGCATGCGTCAAATATTAAGATAGTGGTAAAGCACGAGCTTATCAATAATAAAATGGAGGAAAAATCTTCTATCTAAATATTTAAAAGGAGAAACTAAACTGACTGACATATTAACGCACAGCTAAAACTGCTAAGGGTAGGAGCGTGAAATTTTGTACAAAGCTTCCCTTTTATGACGTAGGCGAGCACTATGAGAGGATATCCCAAAATTCACCCTCTAAGGGAATAAAACGAGGGTCCAAAGTTTGTATGGAGAAACCTACTTGTATTCGGGTGAAAAAATGAGGAAAAAATCTTCTAACAAACAAATATCAGTTAATTATTTTTTAAATTGTTTATTATAGAGCAGCATAGAAAATGGAGGTCAATCATTCTCAAGCTCATTCTATTTAAGAACATAACTTAATCAATAAGATGCAGAAGCACCGTCATTTTTCTTGGGAGCTATTTAAATATAACCTTTGACAAGGTTGTGGCAATTTACCTATGATACTATTTTAAAAGGAGGCAATACCTTAGAAGTAGGTTGCGTTATTATATTGCTCAGACCATAAATCAATCATTATAGTGCACTTTAAATTATTTTACAACTATAAAGTGAAACCTCTTTAGAAAATTACTTCAATATACTGTACGATAACATAGAATGCAAGTTTACTGTCAGTGTAAGCTTGGATAGCGTTATTTGTATCGAACAAAATCTGTATTAGAAAGAAGAATCCCCCTATTTCTACCAGATTGCACGTTTTGATGTCGACAGAAGATGGATTCTACTTTATTTACACCGTTTCAACTAAACTCATTCTTTTTCCAAACCCGTTGTTTTGTTTTTATTGAGCACGAATTGTGACTGATGTTGTGCTCTCTCACGTGATATTACTTATTTTCCGGGAAATGACCTCATGTATTTTTAAACAAGCTTTGCAAAATTTTATCAAAATTAGCATTGAAGTAGGTTATAATCCTTATATTATGTTATAAATTATTCTGTTCGCGTAGTTGTCTGCCATGTTGTATAACTAGATAAATATGAAATGGTAATAAGTCTTTAAATCAGGATTTTGTTTGGTGTATACTGACTGTACTTCATGAATTTATATACTACTAACAACTCGCCCGGTTTTGCATGGGTTCAAATTATGTAGACACAATGCTTGCTCGTACATTTTTTCGTTTTTGTGAAAATCTTATGGAAAGAATTAGGTGAAGAAACAGACAAAAGTAGACTGCCATTTTGTCTTTAATGTTCAAAGAAGCTGACTAACCACTATATTATATTAAATTCGTACGATCCATCCTAAAGTGTTCTGGTAGATATCGCGGTCAACAATAAAACCGCCATTCTACCCGTAGATTTAAGTAAATGTATAATTATAAGATGTATTACTTTTTTGGTGTAGGTACATTATAGTTTGTACAGTATAGTTGTTTGAGAGCAGTAGTGGCCGAGTGGTAACGGCCCTGACTTACGGGTTGTAGGTTGCGGGTTCAAACCCAGGCGCATTACTTTGTGTTATTTATATCATCACCACTGCTCTCAAAACGGTGAAGGAAAACATCGTGAGGAAACCGACATGTCCTAGAATCAAAAATTCGAAGCCATGTGACGTCTGCCAACCCGCACTGGGCCCGCATGGTGGACTACGGCCCATTCCCTCTCCTAGAGAGGAGGCCTGAGTCCCAACAGTGGGAACATTATAAGGCCGACTATGCTATGCTATATGGTTTGTTCTACTCTATCCTATTCAAAATCACCATCTGCTCCTAATTGAAGAATACGTTTGTATACATTATGTTATATAGTTGACAGGAATACGAGTGGAAATGTGCTACACTGCAAGCCACACTGCAAGTAATCTTATTACAGAAAAGAGAAATAAACGTAAGACATTGAAGTTAAAGCCAAGACAACCCTACCTACATTATAACCTTGAGGCTGCTATGGGATATCGGGTAAAACTTCAAGAGACTTTTCATATGCTTTATCATAAAAAACCTAATTTTAAAAAAGGGAGTTTGAATTTGAAAACAAGTTTTTAATAATAAGGTTTTTTTTTTAACTATCACACAACGCCGTCTAGTCCCAAGCTAAGCAGAGCTTGTGTTATGGGCAATATGTTATAGGCATATGTTACAAGGCAACTGATAAACATACTTATATATTTCTAAATACATACATATATAGATAAATTACACCCAGACACAGAACAAATGATTGTGCCCATCACACAAACATTTGTCCTGGGTGGGAATTGAACCCACGACCTCCGGCATAGCAGTCAGGGCCACTAACCACTAGACCAACGGGCCAGTCAATAAAAAAAAGGTTAAATTTTCGGGTAACCTTTTTTGAGTTACGTCTCTTTTTGATTAAACGTGCGTAGTGTATATCCCTCGTGACTGCCTAAAATAAAAGCGTAAATGGACCTTGGGTTTAATTTCTGAGACAAAGAATAACCATAAGCGACCACTTTCTTGATTCACCATCATCTTCATGATCTCTTCTTATATCACCTTTGGAGTCAGCATATCGCGTTTTTTTCTTACATTCTGTTTTGTCAACCGTCAGTCGTCACGCTATCACTGACTCTCTTTCCTTTCATATAACTTCTCACACGATTCATCCATTTTTTTTAACCTCCCTCTTCTACTCCATTCTTTAACATTTATATTCATAAAACTCTTTGCATGATCATACAAGAGAAAATATTCCTTTTCAACCACGTACAAAGATGAAAGATTTCTTGTTTATTAACAAGACTTTTTGTAAACGCTTCTAATGTCAACGTCGTTCTACATGACTGTGTATATTTGCGGTCCACACAATGGTGGCACCCGAGCATTTCTTCCGTACGAATCCGGTGCAGGAACCTTCCGAACTTACCATGTCCGGTGAGGACCTGCATCATGCGGAAGGTAAGGATGCCATGAGGTTCCCTAAAGGGATGCGCGCAAATGAATTAGCAATGAGTAGAAGTTTTTAAAAGTTTCACGATCTTTGACATGTTTATTACTTATCATTAAAATATAGCTCTAAAACTACATCAAGGTACTAACTTTATAAGTGCACATACGTACGTACCTACATCATTAATTTGATTGCTGCTATAAACTCTACCTGTCAAAAATTACTACTTATTTAAGCGTAGCTCATAAAACGTGAACTTTATAAAACGAATTTTTAGGTTAGTATGAAAGCGAAACCCGGGGCCCCGGCAAAGAAGAAATAGGAGTGGGTTTTTAGTCAGTAAAAGTCTAACACTATCTTCCTCTCTGCCCAAGAGCGAGAATTGTCATTAAATGATTTTCCCACCTAAAAAAAAGTAGATACTACCTATCCTTTTCATTTTCTTATAAACTAAGTGAGATAGCAGTATATGATTAGAACTGTGATGATGACGAATGTTAGTGTTTAAACTATCACGTATCTAATCGCTGTTCAGGGGAGATACCGTGACTTGTTAAAATATCAGTCATGCGAGCAAGAAAAAGATATTGTGCTACACATTTATACATTCTATAAATCTCCATCCCTATAACGGTTCAGTTTAGGTCGTAAAATGGATCGCGGTAAAAGCATTGCAGTAATGAAACAATTGGTGTCAAAACAGTGACGTTATCTATGTATATAAAAGTAGAAACTGACTGACGCACAGCCAAAACTACTAGGATCGCGTAATTTTGCACGATTATAATTCGGGTCTCTTCAAGGCTAGAGTGAATAGGCTCTCAATAAATTAGTGCGCCTCACCATCAACGATTGCATTAATACTTCATCAAGTGGGATCGCAATCAAGCCCTGATTTATATCAATTAAAAAAAAAATTTGCACATTGCTCCTTTTTATGAAGTAGGCGAAAACTAAGAAAGGATTTTTCGAAATTCAGTCCCTAAGGGGATGAAATGGGGGTCTAAAGTTTGTATGGAGAAACCTTTCACGCGGGCGAAGCCGCTGGCAGAAGCTAGTGCCAAATAATTAAATTCTTGTTCTAAAAGAAGTTTAGATTTTTTCTTTGATCTTGGTACGAGTACCTGGATGTATATATGTTTTATTGTAAAGCTTTCTCGAAGTCTTCCAGATAAAATTTTATAATTTGAAACAAATGTAACTAAATAGAGAGAGAGAGCAGTGGTGGCCGAGTGATAACGGCCCCGACTTACGAGTTGTAGGTCGCGGGTTCAAACCCAGGCGCATTACTTTGTGTTATTTATTTCATCACCACTGCTCTCAAAAAGGTGAAGGAAAACATCGTGAGGAAACCGGAATATCCTAGAACCAAAAATTCGAAGACATGTGACATCCACCAACCCGCACTGGGCCCGCGTGGTGGATTACGGCCCATTCCCTCTCCTAGAGAGGAGGCCTGAGTCCCAACAGTGGGAACATTAAAAGGCCGACTATGACTATGTAACTAAATACTTTTAAACACCGTGTTACTACGTGTGGTCAGTGGCCTTAGGGTTCGATTCCCACCCGGGACAAATGTTTGAGTAATGAGCATCGTGCTTATCAAGTATTAGCTAAATGGCTCTTCAAAATTGTTTCTGTCATATTTTTGAAATAATCCACAAACTGACGAGGTCATGTCCTCTCCATGACCCGATCATTTTAAAAGGCAAACTGGCTCTTCAAGCTAAAATATAATGAAGCTATGACACTTAACTGACAATATCTAGACATACATCGGACATCAAGTAATTGACTCACACAAAGAGTACTATTGAATGCGAATTGAAATAAAACAATCAAGCAAATAGTCTGTGAATGTACTTTGACGAATTGCTTTTGTTTATTTCTTGAATGTTCTAAAAGGAGTATTAATTCTGAGTGTCTAGCACACATAATTTTCCTTCCATTACTGGTACCATTTATCACGTCTTTGGCATTAGGTAAGCTAGCAAATATTCGTTCAAATGTCACCTTTCTGAACGTTATTTATTAAAATGGTCTTGTTATATTGTCAGTGTTTGACTGAAGACACTTCGCAGGCTTAATCATAAAGAAGCCTAACTGAAACAGAAGGTATTTGAATTTTAAAATATAAATATTGTAACGAGTCGAAATCGTCTCGTCACATGATTCGCTTTTAGGCGATTTCCGAACCGATAATGTGAAGGCGTTCCTAAAAGGTCGTGTAGCCAAGTAAGGAAATCTTTTTTAAAAAGTGAGCTGTCAGATTTGCATTCGACACTTTCTGACCCGACGATGTTTTAGCGAGCAGCCAATTTTTGTTTCTGCCAAATTATTTTTTTAATCGGCTCCCATAACCGCTAATTTGTGCCCAATAATGGCCTAAAAGGAAAGGAAGGAGTCCATCCTTTATTTTCCAATGGGATTGCTACATATTTTCCGGTAAGAATCCATTTTTCGATTTCTACATGAAGCATGTGGGTTTTCGTTCCTGCATCTTATATCTCATTGTTCTTTTACAGTTGAAGTGATTTTTCGCCCACATAATTGTTTTGATGTTTTGAGGCGCACTCAACATATTACCTACAAGAAAAAAACGGTGAGTTTTCCCTCAAAATTAACTACGTGACCTCGTGTTTGAAACTCAAAAAGTCATAAATCTAATGATTTCAATCGCTTGTTTCAGCCGCCTGGCGTTTTTTTTATTTTTTATATTTACTTTCCTTTTCCTCGAAATTGGAGTCCCTTTGGACTGGTCTGCATTGCCCCGCCTGGATTAGGTTTAGTCTATTCTTTCCATAAACTTAAAACAAAAATGCAACAATACTATTTAGTTCTAATATTCTAAACAATGTCTTTTATTAAGTATATCATGGGTATTTATGCCTGGTCATGAACTGCGGGCCGGATAAATTAAAGACTAAAGCTTGACTTATATTTTTAATCTTTTATTTTCCTCACATGGCCTCCCACCAGAAGATTAAAAGCCTAATTCTCTCCGAATGGTAGTGAATCCGAGTTTTGTTTTTATTGAGGATGTACCTGGCGCCCGAATTACCCAATTATTTATCGGTACATCATCAACCCTCTAGTGACACACACACATTTCATACCAATACATGACAGTATATGTTTCAATTATAAAAATTTTAAATATAAAACCATAAAACTCTGGAATGTGCCTCTCTTTGACATCAAAAAACTGAAAGTAAATTTTCCTTCAAGCGTAAAATTCGGAACTACTACTTGAAGTCCTCTCAACTTTAGTTCGGTCTTCGTCGGAATTATTATTAAGTTCTCTTAACGATTTGATATTTTTCATAGTATTTATTTGTTAATAATTTTAGCATATATATGTACCTACTTTATTATTATTATATAAATAACTTTATTTTTTGTTTCATGTATCTGTTATTTATTTATTGTGCAAACCTACCATAGTATTGTCTTTTTTAACCCAAAGGTTGACTGGTAGAGAATACCTTGTTGCATTAAGTCCGCCTATGTACCACTACTGTACAAGAAGTTTAAATAAATAAATATTCTTTATGCTATTGTTTTCTTTGTCATTGTCTGTTCATTACCTTAAGCAACGATCTAAGTACTTTGGAGTTGATGATGTTGTCTTACTTTATGAACCTGCTCACTCGACACTTGCATTATTTTATTTGCAGTGAGCAAATTACTATGCATGAAAATTTTAATACGTCAGATATATACTAGATAATGTTACAAATAGCGAACGTCCATAATTTGCATTGTACTTATAAATTACAAAACAAGCAATTCTTGAAAAAGTACCAAAGCGTGTGCGGTGCCAACGAAATTTGATATTTTCAGTACTTCTAATTTGGTCTTTTTCGTTAACAATCGCAGAAAACTTTCTTGGTATTGTGAAAAATCGATTTGACATAAATATATTATGTAAACCGACAAAGATTAGGGGAAAGTACATCTTCACGTATCAGCCGCTACGACTGAAGACGCCCCGGGCGTCGGGAATCGCAAAGCAATTCCGGTCAAAGTGGGCAAGGAATTACGTTTGACCAACAACAGATAGCTCGCCGTCCGCTTGCCCTATAAGATCCGAATCCGAGTCGTAAGTTGACGGCACGTAGTATTTCACGCGCGCCTCAAAAAAATGTCAGCTAACTGTACGGGCCCAGCAAAACCTATAGCTGCTAGAGCCATATGGAAAAGTATGAAAAGGAAAATCGTGGTCTTCGAATGCAAAAGACAACTGAATGAATATAGGCGTGAGAGAAATCATTAGATTATTTCCCGTCATAAGAAACAAACTGGGCATTTGAAATAAAGAAAGAAAAACTGTTTATTCGCGCAAAATGACGCAATCTTAACACTAGCTAAAAACATTATAAATTGATAGGGAAGATATGCGCAAAACGGTTGAACGCTCAGCATAAAGCTGCGGCCTTACGCATTATGCGATGAGCTCACAGCGTTGATTTTCAGCGTGGGCCGGTGGCGGTGTCGACATAAAGACGCCCGAACGGTGCAGTGAACAACAAGATTTGGATAGAAAAAGGAAATAAAAATACATATGAATTATAAATTAAAAAGAAAAGAAAATTAAACTAAATTTAAAAAAAAAAACGTGACAAATACCTACATTAATATATTATATACATTTGAATTATATCGACAAATAGTATATATATATTTTTTGTATTACTGGATTATTTTGTAAAAACCAAGCTTACCTAATTAAATCAAATCTACTGTTCAAGTGGGACCGATATGTGTTGAATATATTTCATTCTATAGTTCAGTTTCAAAGTAGCGGTTACACAACGCTTATAGTCACATAACGAAATGCCTAGTTTCGTATTTTTCCAATCAATTACGGTTTTAGCGATAGTGGGCAGATATAAAAGAGTGTTCTTTCTGTTAACGAACCTGTTACAACAAAAGTAACCTGTTCGTTGAATAGTATGAGTTACTTTACAAAATATCGTTGTAATATTAAGCTGTGAGTCTTAAAAACTGGATAAATACCAACTAAACCTGATTCAATGATGTTACTGTGACATTTACGTAGCATCGCAGTGCGCATGATCGAAATGTACTCTCAGAAATCAGTTGAATCAGTCGTCAGACGTTCGCTGTCTATAGCTCCGACCGGTCAGCTATAGACAACGATCAACGCCTAATCTCTTTGTCTCCTACCTAATGGTAGACTATACTACGGTCTACCTTGGCTAGGCGTCTACTTGGTTTGTCCCCATGTTGGATGAATGAAGCGTATAATAGAATAGATATGGTTTTTTTTTTAAATTATAGTTTTTATTAATAGGTTCTCGTTAGAGGACTATATCACCTGACGGTTAGCGATGATGTTGTCCACGATGGAGCACTCTAGCCTACAAGTAACGTATTCAGTCTTGACTTAAATACCCCTGAGTTGGAGCTATCAAGAAACAGAAACTCCAACAGGGAATTTCACTTTTATTTTATTTCTAGCTAGGCTCAGTTTGCGTGCTAAGTATTATGATAGGAATAATAAAAACGATGGAAGGCCAATTACAAGTCCTCATCGATAACATAAGAATTGTATAGAAGAGAGTTCTTGAAACTGACTACTTTAGCAAAATAAAGTACAAAAACTAAAAGCACGATCGATGAATTCTAAAGATAGAGAAAGATATACAATAGAGCGGCTATCAGAAGAAAATGTCTTAGAAAAACTGTCATCCTATGTCTCGGTAACGCCATCTGGCTTTGAATAGCAAAAATGCGAATTCAACTATCGCTCGGTAGGTGGCCAGGGGCCTTACCATGATAATTATAAAGGTTTTCAGGTCTTGGAAGGGAGATTAATAATCAAGACTTCGAGGAATAGGGCGTTCATTAATTTTAGTTTTGCAGAGACAATTACCACTCGTTTTTTACAAGAACAGTGTTGCTACTAATAATAAATAAAATATTATTTCTTTATTAATCTGTGTTGCAACCCTAAATATGAGGTGGTTTCACAACATCCTCCAACACCAAAAACAAGGAAAAACAAATAAGTACTTATAAAATAATCACTCAAACATGAAATAAAAGTATCAACAAGATGTAGCTACACGAACGTGGAACAATAGTAATGACTTAAGTTACTTGCCGCTAGATGGCGTAAACATATACAAGAATTAAGTTACAATTCTAATCAATTGAAAAGGTATTTAAAAATATACTTATAGGTACATAATTTATCAGCAATTCACGAAATTTTAAATGTACATAAAGTTTCATTAAACACTAACAATGTGAAAGCATTTTAAACATGAAAACGAAAAGTAAACTCTTTGTTTAACAAAAATGCAATTTTCCCTAGTTCTAACACAATTTTGAAAATATCACTTATGTTAAACAACTACTTCACTTATGTATAATTACTTATATAATCGTATAACTGCTTCACTTAATATTACCTTTTATCTAATTATTTGAATGTATTTGTCAAATCAAAACCATTCAACCACTGACAGATATTTTATAAATTCAGTAACTATTGTATTTGCTTGGAATTTTTACCTGTCTACCACTTCGCGAATATCGTGGGGGCATGGAGGGTTTTGGTAAATTTCCCTTGTTTACCTCATCAGATGTTGATTTCTTAGAATTAATGGGTGGTTGACCAATTTATTTCTTAATTAATCTGTGTTGCAACCCTAAATATGAGGTGGTTTCACAACAATAATGTTAAAATGTTAGTCGTACGAGCGAAAAAGAGTGATGGAGCTATACACCCTATATAGCTCCATCCCTTTAACAGTTCGGTTTAGGTCAAAAAAAAAATATCACGTTATAAGCTCGTGGTAGAGCCTCAGAGTGTGATACAGGAAGGTTAAGCTTTTCAGCAACAGATGGCGTTATCATAAAATCAGCAAATGTTCTAGAACTATTTATAATAATTGTTGAATTCTAATCAATTACGGCATAAATACCAAAAATATTTACGAAAATAAACCGAAGTTAAGTCCAGTCATTTTACTATAACTAGATTTGCAATAGAGTAATGCGCAGCATATTTTCTCAGAAAATAATTTTCTTAAAATGGATCACGTTTTGAGTTTGTGGTAGAGCCTCAGTGTGTGATAAAGGAAAGTTAAGCTTTTCAGCAACAGATGGCGTTTTCACAAAATCAGCAAATGTTGTGGAACTATTTATAATAATGATTGAATTCTAATTAATTACCGCGTAAATACCAAAATTATTTACGAAAATAAACCTCCAGACCGTTGCCTCACGCGATCGGCCGCCTCCTTTGCTAGCATTAGTTCTTAGCAGAAGAAGGCGACTTTTGAGGCGCGTGTGGAATACTACGCGCCGTCGACAACTCGAGCTCGGTCCGGAGAATTACCAGACGGCTGGAGCTACCCATTGCCAAGGCAGGAAATCGGGATTGGGATCCCGGTGGCTGAGGCATGACGGCGGTTCCCTCACGCGTGCGGCTGCCTCCTTGGCTAGGTACCTTTGTCCTGCGAGTGTCTATTACCGATCACGATCTGTTGGGAAATGCTACAACTCTCACATTTGCACAAAATATTTAATTTCCTCTACCTTACTCAATGGGATTGAAAACTACCCCCGTCAGACTTTTCATTTTTCAGAATAACAATGCATGCCTATTGGTCCTGGTAGACGTTGTCCTGCCCGAAGGATGTTCGACAGGAAAAAAAAAATTTTTAGGCGGCTGCCTATTGTTTGTATCTGTTTATTCCTTTATGGTACTCTAAAGATAGGTGATTGGTGGTTGGTTGGTGAATGGTGATTGGTCTTTGGTCCTGCGTTTGGACGCAGGGGTTTGACGTAAGAATCATCAATCTTGATGATTCTTACGTCAATCGATTGTCTTAATATTATGAGTAGAGAAAAGTAACCAAATATGGAATACCATTTTATTTTCGAAAGTTTCTGGAGTGGCGACCGCGTACAGGAAGACGCAGTGTTGGAAGGCGCCCCTACAAGGTGAATCAATATGGGTTCGAGACGCATAGGACCGTTCACTGTGGCGACATTTGGGGGAGGCCTATGTCCAGCAGTGGACGTCTATCGGCTGAAATGATGATGATGATATATTCATCAGACTACTCAAAAAATCACTTGACTGAAACTTTTCAATTGTTTTTTGCAAACATGTTTTTTTTTCTTTTAACATAGTTGTAAATTATTGCTTATCTGCGTGAAATAATGGCTAAAGGCAGGTAATGCAAATAGACAGTTTGGAATTTAAACAGGTTTCTTTGCAGATGTTCTTTTCATCCTTAAATTAATAACTTTTTGTTTCTTTGATTAATTTTAGGAAGTCCATACCTAATGTCGGACTTCATGCTAATTTCGAAAACAAATTATTTTTCTTTGATTTAATTCCTTTACTTTGGAAGTTTATATTTAGGGTAGCGGGCAACCCATATTTATCTTCTCTTTTAGTGAACAGAATGTGGTGGAAAAATAAGCCTGTCAGGCATTCATGTGTTTGGAGTTGTCGTAGGTACTCGTAGATCCAACGAAATGCTTGAGTGATCTTCTAAAAACTTACCTTAAACTGTGTATTCATTTTTTTCAATTTAAAATATTAAAATTTGATATGAAAAAAAGATTAACAACCTTACCATTCATTTTTTTTTATTCAAAACCGAGCGATTTACTTAACTATTATTATAAAAATATAACTTTTACTTTTTTAACTCAATTTAAGTTTTTTTTTTTACAGTGCAATGAGGCACGAATTATCCCTAGCGCTTTATCCCTATCTCATTCCGCATTCCTTGTATGTTAAGTGATAAGATTTTTTATCATACATACATTTTAAACAGGCATATATGATGAGTATATTTCAACCTGCCATGCCTTTTCGACCATGATGAGTCGGCTTTAAGTCTGAACGGATGGAACTGAGTAGGGACTCAAATAGACTGCTGAAATAAGACGGTAAAATTAATGTTTTTCCAGGAAAAAAAAATAGACGTGAGAAATAGAACATGTGTATCTAATTCCAATGGTAGAATAATTTTATAAGTTACATGACTGTAAAATGAATAAATAGTATTTTTGTTATGATTACATTATACAGCTAAAGAATTTATTCAAATATTTGAAAAACATTCGAAACGCGTAGATCCGAATGCTTTCTCGCTCGCACACTGACTTGTTTCATTCATTCATAGCCTCTAACTCGCCCTCGTAGAAAGGGTTTTTTACGGGAGCGAGTTTTTGAAACTAGAACTATCCAGTTCTAGTGTAGCGTTTAAAGTTAGTGTAGTGTGTAGCGTTTTTTTTTAGGTGGGAAAATCATCTAATGACAAATCCCGCCCTTGGGCGGAGCGGTTGATAGTGTCAGACTTTTACTGACTAAAAACCCACTCCTGTTCCTTCGTTGCCTGCGTCCCAGAGCCTAAGCGTTTCGTTAAACTACGTTAAAAATTTATTACTTTTCGTAGTGCCCGCAGAGCATAAGTGGAGAACAAATTCGTGTAGTATCGCTGATACTCGACACCTCTAAAGTCGGTCCACACTACATGAATTTGAGCTCAGCTTGTCTTGTGTAGACCCACCTTAATAAATACCTAATTAATAGATAATTCAGGTCGTTTATATAAACTTGCAAATTCAAACAATGTAAAATAATTTTAGATTAATACTAATTTAAGTTTTTGTTTACTCGAAACGTTTTCCGTGATACATAAATCTGCTGTAACAGTCACGACGCGTGGATCCGAATACTTTCTCGCTTTAATTGTGACTATCTGTCTCATTTGCTCACATCGCATATGATGATGCCGCTTTTCCTAAAGCTCTTTCATGTAAATGTTTCGATGGGAAAAGATATCGACGAATAAAATTTATCTTTTTAAAGTTTCAACCCAAGTCTTGTTCGTAAGCATAATTTTATTGTTGTAATAAAATCTTTGTTCTAATAAAATTTCAATTTCATATTAGATTTCTTTTACTGATATCTTATGACAAAAGCGACCGTGTCCGTCCCGAAGTAAAGTTTTCCTATTTTATTCTTAAAGTAAACACGTACGGATACGAATGTTTTCTTGCTCCAACGGTGGCTATCAGTCTCATCCGCACTTAGAGGGTTTTTTCATTTTTTTTTCCATGAAAAATATTAAATAATAAGAATGGCAAAAGAGATACACATAATCAACATTTAAAAATTATGAAATGTGATCAAATTATTATTATTTTATTATATAAATAGTTATAAACTGTGTTCTTTGTTTCAATAAAATTTTATATGTTAAGAAAACATAATAATATTACCAATTAAGTTATTCTTTTACTAGAATCGCTACCGACGCTCGGATCCGAATACTCTCTCGCTCAAACTTCGACTATCTGTCCTTTTCACGCTTCAAGGGCATCATACTGCTTTTGTCGTCTGGTTTTATGAAAACGTTATAATGAAAATGAAAATGTAAAAAAACAGATATTATTATTGTTTTTTGTTTTGACATAAATCTTTTTTGTAAATAAAATAATAATGTTATATTAGATGACCCGACAGACATTTTCTTGCCTTAGCAATGAACTTTCCAACGCGTGAACTGACAAACTCTCAAAAGGTTAAATAGTCGTAGTTTTTTGTATTTTTTTAATAACAAACACAACAAAAAAAGGAATAGCAAAATTGGTCCAGCCATTCATGCGTGACGTGACCAAGAGAAATAAAGATTTATATAGATGGATGTTTGTAAATTATATTCTATATCTATAGTTATATGTATTTTGATTTAAAAACCAAGTATATATAAAAAGTTATTATTTTACTAGACTCAGAAAACAAAAGCCACGACGCGTGGATTCGAATACTTTCTCGCTCCCACAACGACTATCGGGTTCATTCATTCATACTTCGTGTTTGTAGAGTACTGCAGTCACATATGGACTGGTGCTGCAAAATGTCATCTAGTAGCTTTGGACTTTTTTTTCGGTGGGAAAATCATCTTATGACATCCCCCGCTCTTGAGCGGAGCGGAAGATAGTGTCAGACATTATCTTTTTATCAAGTGCTCTTTTTGTACAAAGATCCTATTTTGGTTTTGTATGTAATGCCTTGGTTTATCGTTTTGGACCATATCTCATTTTTCATCATCCTTCATCAATTTCTTTTTTTTAATTCTTATAGCGATTTGTGTTCAAGAATATTGCAACATCATATAAGCTAAAATGTTATTAAACTCCATAATAGGGCGAATTTTCAGAAGCTTAAGCTAATTTAATGAATTCAAAATTTTATTGTGTGGAAGTAAGGCTGATTGCAACTAAGTTCACTTGCTAGTTAAAGATGAAATAAATAACGCAATCATTGTACATACATTTATCAAAACAACAAGATTTCATTCAACATATTTGGAACTTGATCAACACTTTGTTATTTTTGAATGCCATTTGAAATATTCGAAGACAGTGAAAGGAGTTTTAATATTAAAGGCAATGAACCCTGTATGATGTATGGACTTGAACGGGATCTACCGTTCGCGCGCTTATCGCAACCACGTGGGGCGAAAATGCGGAGTGAAGGGGGCAGTGAAACTGACTGCGAGCCAGCGCCACCCAACCACCCACTACATATGACGAACGACAAGGCATAATTTGTGTCCCGTTGATTGATTAAAATGCTTTTTAGCTCACTTCGAATGCTACTAATGTTTTCTTTTTCAGTCCATCAAAGTAATGCAAAGGGAAAACTTGATGGACTGTATGAAAGACAGTATAGCGGGATAGTAGCTAAGTATATGATGACCAATGGATGAAAGGGAAATACGCACCCTAAAGAGATTAATATGTAGAACTTTGGGCAGTTGAGAAATATCTGGATATGGGACATGCTATACAGGAAAGTATTGGAGAGACGTACGGAACCGATACTTGCCCGTTCCGTACGTCTACTTGGCAGAAAAAAACGGAAGGCCTTGTACTCAGTAATGGGTGATACACGGTTCAAATGATGTTTAATATTGAAGTTCTTAGGTAGGGTTAATGTTCGGAGCAAAATTTAAATGGATACAATTTTAATAGGTACTAATAAGTTGTAACCCCAGAAGGTTGATGGTCCCAGTCAGAGATATGTCATTAACATATCTGTGATCCCAGTACAACAAGCGTATTTACAGTTCGCGCGCCATTTTTATCAAGACGCGACTCAAGCGTGGGGAAAGACGCGCGGAGGGCAGTGAAACCTATCGCGACAATCGCCCTCCCAACCACCCACTTTTATTTTATTTTTTTTTTAGGTGGAAAAATCATATAATGACAAATCACGCTCTTGGGTGGAGCGGGAGATAGTGTTCTTTCGTTGCCTTCGTCCCAGGGCCCCGGGTTTTGTTTTCGCATTACCCGTGGCCCCAATAGGCTTCAACCCTGCTGGGCCCCTAAGATTTGCTGACATCTTCCTGAGGCGCGCGTGAAACAATACGCGCCGTCGACAACTTGGGCTCGGTCCGGACGGTTACCGGACGGTCGGACGGCGGGCTACGCATTGCTCGCCGTTCGCAAGCCCCCAGCCACCCACTAACTAGTGGTCGCAGTATAACAAGTGTATTTACAGTTCGCGCGCCATTTTTATCGAGGCGGGACTCCAGCGCGGAGAAAGACGCGCGGAGGGCAGTGAATCCGATCGCGACAATCGCCCTCCCAGCCACCCACTAACAAAAACTATTAAAGGATGACTTTTAGTTGATTCCTGTCTAGAAAGGCTTAAAGTTCTCAGAATGCCATCAACCATCACCATTTCAGCCGAAAGTTGTCCACTGTTGGACATAGGCCTCCCCCAAGCGTCACCACAACGGCCGATCCTCTTCGTCTCCCATCCATCGCATTCCAGCGACTCTTACCAGGTCTTCAGTCCACCTTGTGGGACGCCTTCCATCGTTGTGTTTTCCAGTGCGCGGCCGCCACTCTAGAACCTTTCGGCCCTATCGACCATCCGTTCTACGAGCAGTGTCCCCTGCCCACTGCCATTTTAGAGGCTTTTCAATTACTTTGTAATAAAAAAAAACTAATGTTATTTATTTAATTGCAATGAAAACTAATAGGTTTTTCATTGATGAAAGATGTATAATGTTATATTTACAATTTGCACGCTTTGCGGGGTAAGCGCGAGCTGAAGTGCGGGGGGCAGTGAAACTAGTCGCGATCAACCTCCCACCCACCCATAGCAATTATTAGTAATCCTCTACCTATTGCGACATAAAAATGTTATGGTCTTAGTATCTCTCGCTACAGTTATATTTTAAAAATAATTTATCATTTAAATATTGGACTCGGAAATGAACACTGTTACTATCATACTAATAATGTGATGAACTCAGAAATGTCAAGACCTTTGCGTTCATCTCTGTTTTTTTCTTGTCATGAAAATATGTTATGGTCGTAGTATCTTTCACTACAGTTATATTTAAAAAATATTTTAAAATTGTCACTGTTATTAAAATACTAAACACTAATAAAAGACGCATGTTTGCGGAGAAAGCGCGTGCTGAGGCGCGGGGGGCAGTGAAACCGCCCCCTAAAGACGCGCTCCCAACAACCCACTGTTAGAAGAGTAGTTACTTGAAGAAACAAGACATAATGTCTGTACTTTGTCTTTTACTAGATGTGAAAAGGTGAAGAAGTTATTGTTTATCCTATTTTTTAAATTTGTGGTTTTTTGTCTTCCTATACAGGAATGACCTTGGGGATCTTTGAATACCTGGAAGAAGTTACTTAGTGATCTTTTGTTTGGTCGTTGTTGTAATAATGGCAAAAGGTATTTTTACAAAAAATACGTAAGTATCGTGAATTTTCGATATAATCGATTCATATATACGTTTTGTTAAATGCTTCATAAATCTTGTAAATTTTCAAGGTTGTATAGATATTGTGTTGATTTCTTATCGTTTTAGAATTGAATTAAGATTTTCGAACCGCGCGCGGGGTGAGACGCGTGCCATCCGTTCTACGAGCAGTGTCCCCTGCCCACTGCCATTTTAGAGGCTTTTCAATTACTTTGTAATTAAAAAAAACTAATGTTATTTATTTAATTGCAATGAAAACTAATAGGTTTTTTTATTGATGAAAGATGTATAATGTTATATTTACAATTTGCACGCTTTGCGGGGTAAGCGCGAGCTGAAGTGCGGGGGGCAGTGAAACTAGTCGCGATCAAGCTCCCACCCACCCATAGCAAGTATTAGTACAAGGCGTTCCAAATAACAATAAATGATCGATTGCCATATTGTGACGTCACGTTATACTGTCAAATCGAAGAATTAATAGGGTGAGCAAAACAAGAAATTTTAAAATTTAATTATTTACGAACTGTAAACGTTTAATTAGAATCAAGTTCTAAAATTTTGCTCATCTCAGAGTTCTTCAGTTCTGCCCAATTTCTTGCGATTTGACAGTATGGCGTGACGTCACAACTTGGCAATCGATCTTATTCTTATTTGAAACGTCTTGTAATTCTCTACCTATTGCTTGACATAAAAATGTTATGGTCTTAGTATCTTTCACTACAGTTATATTTTAAAAATAATATATCATTTAAATATTGGACTCGGAAACGGACACTGTTATTAAAATACAAAAAAAAAACAGAAAACACATTGGTTTAGCACGTAAACACACATAATATCTTGTTTCTACAAGTAAATAGAAACTTAAAAAACCAGTAGGTCCAGTTCAGCATAATGCCAGGTAACTATGTAGCAACCTGCGTCAGATAATTACCAGAGGCTGGTTGTAACTGAACCTTACTTTGATTGTATGGAAGTAGATTTTGTTAAGTTTTGGTGTATTATACCATATAAGTGATGGCCCCAGAAAGAACAGCAATTTTTTACAAAAAAACCTCATATTTTACTAATAAAAGACGTATGTTTGCGGGGAAAGCGCGTGCTGAGCCGCGGGGGGCAGTGAAATCGCCCGCGACAGAAGCGCTCCTAACCACCCTCTGTTAGAATAGTAGTTAAGCGAAGAGATGAGACATAATGTCTGTTTTTTGTCGTTTACTAGATGTGAAAAGGTGAAGAAGTTATTGTTTATCCTATTTTTTAAATTAGTGGTTTTTTGGCTTCCTATACAGGAATGTCCTTTGGGTTCTTTGAATACCTGGAAGAAGTTACCATAATTATACAGTATTCTTTTGTTTGGTCGTTGTTGTAATAATGGGAAAAGGTATATATACAAAAAATACGTATCGTGAATTTTCGTTTCGATATAATCGATTCATATATACGTGTTATTACATGCTTCATAAATCTTGTAAATTTTCAAGGTTGAACAGATATTATGTTGATTTCTTATCGTTTTGGAATTGAATTAACATTTTCAACCGCGCGCGGGGTGAGACGCGTGGAGGGCAGTGAAACGCTTGGTCTCCTAATCCCACTGCCTTGTATAAAAACATGGTGCCTGGAAAACTATGATGAGTTATAATTTATTATGTACTATCGACCCACCCTAGCTTCGCACGGGTTCAATGGTAATACTAAATATATTACAAAATGTATTTATATACCACGTTCACAGCTTTACTAAATGCACGATGTATTTAAGGTGCTTAATTGGATAAGGATTAATGCTGTATTGCTTAGAAACGCGTCGTAAATAAGCTATTATTCTCGTTAAAAGTAAAGGATAAAAAATGGTTATTGTAGGAATTATCCCTATTCCCAAATACCATTGCAAACATTTTTGTAGACCTTTTAAGTTGTACAATACTGTAGTACATTATTTTGATCTATCTCGTACGGTTCAGCCAGCGTTTGCAACGTAAACGAAAAAAAATGTGTTTATTTACGACATCACATCTGAAATTATCAGTGTTTTTTTGTAAAAAAAATAACCGGCTTCACTAAAAAAAACACTAAAATGATCAAAATAACTATAATTTCGTAAGTCGATGTTAATTAAGAAACAAACAATACCGAGAAACACCGACTTCCGAATTTAAAGTTCTTTTGATCGTTTTAGTGAGGAATTGGTTTTTTTTTTTTGTAAAAAGTTTTTTCTATCATATCACTTCTCACACAATCCATCCATCTTTTCTTTAGTCGTATGCGTTTACATGTGGATGGATGGAGAGGGATCTCCATCCATCCACATGTAAACGCATAACTCTTTTAGTAACATGCATTTCATCCCTCCTCTTCACATGACCATACCAAGACAAACGATTCCCTTTCAACTTTTCAGTCACTGGCGCATGTTAGTATGGGCGATAAAACATAGATAAATGTTATCGGTTAGTTTTTGTTTTTACTGTGTCTTTAAATCGTTGAAATTATAAGTATGATGTTTAAAAGCAGGTAAGTATTCATGTTTCGATCGGTCTCCCGGGTTCGACCACTCACCGAAACAAAAACGGACAAGGAAAATATTATAATGGTTTTGTTTCGACAATGTTATCGAAATATCAGTCGGTTTTTTTTAAGGTGGGAAAATCATTTAATGAAAAATCCCGCCCTTGAGCAAAGCGGGTGATAGTGTCAGAATTTTACTGACTAAAAACCCACTCCTGTTGTTTCTCTTTTTCTCCTCGTTCTTTGCGTCCTTCGTCCTAGGGCCCCGGGTTTCGCTTTCACACCCGTGGCCCCAGTAGGCTTTGACTCTGCTGAGCCCCTACGATTTGTTGACATCTTCCTGAGGCGCGCGTGGAACAATAAGCGCCATCGACGACTTGGGCTCGTTTCGGGCGGTTACCGGACGGTCGGACGGCGAGCTACCCATTGTTCGCCGTCTGCGAGCCCGCGCCTACGGTGGAAAGTAACGTGTAATCTAAAACACTAAATAATACAAAATGTGACGTTGAATCATTCCTCTGCTTCGCTGTTTAATAATGTACATTGCGAAAAATCATTCCTTTGTACGACTTTTAAAGTACGCACGCTCCACGGGAATAAAATTTCCGATCAGTAGGGGCAGCTACTGATAATTGGAACACGCGGGGAAAAACGCACAGGGGTCAGTAAAATCCGTCCCGGACCTTAAACTGCCTTATGTGAAAATGAAACGAATTGTAGCTCACACAAGACATCGTGGCTTGAATACTTTACAAACTTGAATGATCTTTCGTTTCCGTTCGTTCAAAATCATGTCTTGTTTCTTTAAAATGCGTGATAGGCTTTTTTACAGTAAGAATTTGAGGTCCGCTAAAGTATATGTACTTTATTATGGTTTTATTTGAACTTCAAAAGGTACTATATAATATAATATGTGTTAAAACAGACGATATAAGAATAATAATTTAGTAAATTAGGGCCTTTAGATAAAGTGAAATATAATAATAGCGCATAGGATAGGACTTTTCATCCCGGCAGTATGTTTCTTTAGAAAATAAAACTAATTTAATGTGGACAAATCCGCTGGCAGCAGGTAACATGATAATAGTACCTACCTTTAAGTACTTTATTTGTGATAGTAACATAATAAATAGTACCCATATTCTATTCGCGATAGCATTAGACCGAAGTTAAAAAAGGTTGTTTTATGGTACAAACATTTTAAATTGTTTGAAATAAAGTTATGTTTAGTTTTAAAAATAATCCATTTAATTTGCCTATCGAATGGATTATAGGTCCTTATAAAAAAAACCCAATAGCAAATTTTGCTCTACCCATGGATCGAATCCAGGATGCTCAACAGTCACAGTTATACGCACAGCTTTAATTACCTAGCTATAGTTTACCCCCGCAACCGTTACCAAAGTCATCGGTCCACTTTGTATGAGGTCTTCCAACGCTACGTCTTCCGGTACGTGGTCGCCATTCCAGACCATTTTGGCTGCAACGTCCATCCGTTCTGCGAGCAATGTGCACTGCCCATTAATAATAATAATAGTCGATTCTTCGTGCTATGTCGTTGACCTTGGTTCCGATGGATGCGAGACGCAAAGGGCCGTTCATTGTGGCGACACTTGGGGAAGGCCTATTTTTTATTTGATATAAACCAGTGCTTGACTGCGTACCCACCTGATGGTAAGCAGTGATGCAATCATTGATGGTGAGGCGCACTAGTTTATTAAGAGCCTATTCACTCTAGCCTTGAAGGCATCTAAATTATAGTTGGACGGGAAGACCGCAGCAGGCAAATTGTTCCAGTCCCTCGATGTACGCGGTATAAACGACGAAGCGAATCGCTTAGTCCGGACCGTTGGAGTTATGCCTATGCCCAGCAGTGGACGTCTTTCGGCTGAAATGATGATGATGATGATGATAACTTTAATGAGTAGGTATATAATGCTATATTGTTTGTGCAACAGTGGATAACAAAACGATTACTCTGCCTATCTACTATGAAATTAAGTTAATTCTGTTCGTATAGGACAGTACCTACAATAATTGAGCTCTAAGCAAACGAAAATACAGCAAAATTAGACCTGTGTTGTTTACATGGTGGCCTCAAAGGATCTGAGAAAGAAAGAGCAAATAACAAAGAATTAAATTGTTCACTTAGTAAAGATGTAAAGGAGATAGAAAACCATTATTTAACTCAGAAAATGTCTTAGAGTTGAAAGACAATATTCCTAGTCAGTTTAAATTGATTAATTATATTTAAACTTTATGTACATAGGCGGACTTAATGCAACAATTCTCTACCATTCAGCCTTTGGGTTGAAAAAGGCTATACCGAGGCAGGTGTGCGCAGTATCATTAAGATATACAAAGTTACATCATCAACATTTCAGCCGAAAGACGTCCACTTTTGAACATAGGCCTCCCCCAAGCGTTGCCACAACGACCGATCCTGTGCGTCTCGCATCCACCGCACTCCTGCGACTCTCATCAGCTCGTCGGTCCACCTTGTGGGAGGCCTTCCAACGCTTCGTTTTCCGGTGCGCGGTCGCCACTCTAGAACCTTTCGGCCCCATCGACCATCCGTTCTACGAGCAATGTATCCTGCCCACTGCCACTTTAGTTTGGCAATTGTCCAAAACTCGACAAAGATTCGGCAAAGTCACATAATAATAAATTATAGCGGTCCTGACAGACGCTATCCTGCCCGAAAGCTGGCTTTTTGTGAAACAAAAAAGTTTAACCATCCAGGAATCCACTCAAATGAGCTCACAAAATTTCATCCAAATTTGTCGAGCCGTTTAGTAGGAGTTAGGTGGCAAACACACGTACAGAAGATTTATACAATGTATGCCCTAGTACCCGACAGACGTTGTCCTATCTTAGCTATGAACTGTCAAACGCACAAAGGTTAAATAATCGTCGTAGTTTTTCAAAATGTTTCACTTTCTTGCGCAATTTTTTTTCTTAGGTACTTAGGTTTTTTTCTTACTTTTTTTTAGATTAGTGTAGTGTGTAGCGTTTTTTTTTTAGGTGGAAAAATCATCTAATGACAAATTCCGCCCTTGGGCGAAGCGGGTGATAGCGTCAGACTTTAACAGACTAAAAACCCACTCCTGTTCCTTCGTTGCCTTCGTCCCAGGGGGCCCTGGGACGGGAATCTGGGTTTCAAATTTTTTACATGTAGATCATATCTGTGTGTAGATCTGACTAATATACAACGTGTTTTTTTTTTATATTCCATAGCTCTAAGTTATTAATGAGACCATATCAAAGAATCAACTGGATATGAATTATTTTTCATTTATCGTTTTGTTTTTGTTTTTCATACAGAATAACTCGATAAATTCACGATTATTTATGTAAAGCACCCTTACGTGAAATATAACAGCGTAAATATGTAATGTCATTTGTTTATTTGCAAATTACTTTAGATTTCATCGATGACTGGCAACGTTACAAAAGTAAAGATTTGTCATACGGGTGTAAATTTTTGACCTAAATTATTTATGATAGATGATATTTTCGAAACCCTGCATTTTTGGACTTTTAGTATTATTTTTCCTTATAGAAAATAAACCTTGAGTTATGGAATATCAAATGCAACACATTGTATATTAAATCACTAAAATTAGAAAAACTCAAAATATAAAACTAATATAATCATTACGATGAAGAGCAAATTAAGGTTGAAAGGACACTGGTAGTATTTCTGTATTTAACGCTTGGCAGAAAATGTACTCTCAGCTTTTTCAGTAATCACTGTTGCTGTGATGCTTTTTCTTCACTCGGGCGCCATGACAACGAAGTTAGCCCTTGAAACCCTCGATTAATGTTAATAAATGATAATCGTTAACAGTCAATTTAATCTTTAACAGTCAATTTGATGATTCGAGATGAAGTCGAGCTGAAAGACGTGACTTGGAATATAGGGTTAGATTACGGTACCTCTGAAATCATGATTAGAAAAATTTGATTTACTACTACTATTTGAAATATTCTTTCTTCTCTGCTTCTTTAAAAGGTTTAGAGCTAAGACTAATTTGAGTTTAAAAATAAACATGATAGTCAGAGATAAGATTTAGGAAGGCTGTCAGGCAGAAAATCGCGACTGTTTAATCAATTTTATTAATAAAACTAATCATCATCAGCCTCCCCCAAGTGTTGCCATAACGACCGGTCCTATACGTCTTGCATCTAGGAAATACTAGCTACTCGGATCGGATCATCGGTCCCCCTGGTGGGCATTACAACGCTGCGTGTTTTGGTACGCGGTCTCCAATACAGAACCTTTCGGCCCCATCAACCGTTTGTTCTGCGAGCAATGTAGCTACCCCATTGCCACCTAAGTTTAGCGATATTTCGGGCTATGAATACTAATGCAAAAGAGTTATTTTCCTGTACAAATATGCGAAAAAGTTCTATCTTCGATCTCGATAATCTATTATTCAAACCCTGCCAAGCTATTATTTTGCAATTGCTCGTATAGCATAAGAAATAAGTGAAAACTTGTTATTTAAGATCTCATTTGTGATATTCCTGCTGGCTCACATAAAGTAATAAACAAGCCTATGTAACTTTATTGGTAATAAAAAATCTTATCACAAGATTGAGCTATGTATAAATAAGTGTTACTGAATGTGAATATTGTGGTTTATTAGCAGGCAAAAGAGAAATTCTGTTATGAGACAGCTTTGGGTACAATTTCATAATTTTTTTACAAATCTATCTTATTTATTTAATTATTTATTCATTGCTTGCTATACTTATAGTGTCCACCAAAGCTAACAAAACAACAATCTATGAACTAAAAATTTTTATACAATCATTTATCATTTCTTTAATGCTATAAAAATATGTCGAATTAAGGTTCTTGAGCAATCAGGACGTTCAGCAGATTGAGCGCCTGAGCTGTAGGGGCATATCGAGCCGTTAGAGTACCTATAAAATATACAGGTACTCTAGACATCGGTCCACCTTGCTGGAAGCCTTCCAGCACTGCGTCTTCCAGTACGCGGTCGCCACTTCAGATCCTTTGGGCGTTTTGCGAGCAATATATAGATACGAGAGTAGTAGAAGGGAAAGAGGTACGCGACACTCAAACTAGATATATTGTTTCACACTGTTTATGTGATCAACAAAAAGCGCGGGGCGGGGAGGATGGCAGCCCGTTTGCCAGCTTATACATACAATACAAACTTTCAGTTTTATAATAATAGTGTGATTTGCCAAGCAATCTATGGTGGGGTAGTTTTCAATCAAAACTTTCAAAGAAATTAGATAAGTATTTTACATGAAGTGACTGACTGCCTATCTGATCTCCACAACCCAGTAACTGAAACACGAAACTTTTAGCCAAGGTTGGTGGTAGATTTTCTGGCTTCTGACTCTATGTAAAAACTGTCAAAGACATACCAATGCCACACGAGACCAATGACTTGACACTCTCAAATGAAGGAGTCACGTTAATAACGTCACCCATCTAGCGACCGACCTCGAGAAGTGTTACTTTACCTTGGAAATCGACCCTTGCGGCTATTATTATTCTAGCCACGAGCACCTTGTAAAATGTACTTCTATAAGGTACTATATGCGGGAAAGGGTATATTTTACTTTTACACAGCGGCGTATATATTTTTCAGTATAAAACTGTTGCTTTTTCCACCTTACATATCTTATAATTATAGTGTCAGATTAAAGCTGATAAAAGCAACCTAAATTCATACATACAAGATATTTATACCGATAGAATAGGATTTGCATGCACAGTTGTTCAAGCAACTATGGATATTATCGGAGATGCAGGCTAAGAAAAACTGACGGGCCTAGTAGAGCTAATGTCTATAAGGGTTGCGGTAACATTTTACCTCGCCGTTTAGACGTCCGGGTAAGTGCCGAAACTGCGTTATGCAGCTCGCCGCGCGGTCATCCATCGCGAAGATCCGCGCCCCGAGCCCTTTTGGGTACGTAACAATACGTAATAAGGTTCTCCATCGATACGACTACATGCACACCGTTAAAGTTGACCTAGCGACACTGCGCCGTTTTCTGTGACGGGGACTTTCGCACACGACACACGTGCGACGTCTTGCGACGGATGGCTATCGTGGGCGCACGCTTAACGCAGCGTCGGCCCTATGGACCAAGTCCGGGCCAAACGAGGCGTTGTCTTCCATGTGCACCTCAAAGAAATGTCAGCATAATTGATGAAGCCAGTTATGGATTCTTAGCAGATTACATGAAGGACTTAACCGTAGCCCTAGCAAAAAAGGCAACTAAGGCAACATTGTGGGTTTTAATCAAAAGGTCTGACAAGGGAGTGTCAGTCCGCGGAAAAGTTCGAAAGAGTTGTCGTTGCCCTGGAACGTAAAAAGCAACTGAACGAACACAGCTGGGTTTTAGGAAGTAAATGTCAGAAATTTCAAGTCATATGATGATTTCTTACATAAAAAAAGGGCTACGGGGACGTTTGAGCCAGTTACCGGGGTCTTAGAACGCAAAAGTCAAATGAAGGAACATTATGTGGGTCTTTAGCATGACACGCCCTCTCGCTTTACTCTAGAGCACGAAAAATTCATAATTATTATCATTACTGTCGAAAGACGTCCTCTGTTGGACATAGGCCTCCAAATGACGTCATAACGACCGGTTTTCAGCTCCATCGACCATCAGTTCTACAAGCAATTTGCCCTGCCCACAGTCACTTAAGTTTGGCTATTCTTTGGGCTATGTCGGTAACCTTGGTTCTCCTGCTATATCTTCAGAGGGAGAAATTGTTTGATGATTTACTGGTACTAACCTTATTAAGATTTTAGGGTTGATACACAAGACATAAAATTACAAGTAATATAATCTTTTTTTTTTTGAGCTGGATAGTCAGCTCAAAAATTGCTTTGTATCAACCCTATAATCTTAATAAGTTTAGTACCACTAAATCAACTACTAGCAGAACTAAAGACACAACTCATTGGCATCGCCGTTAGTTAATTTGGCTTGTCGCAAACGACTAAATAATGGTACGAGTATATGCAAATATAAATGTGGTAGCAGTGGTTAACAATGCCTCTAGCCTTTTATACTTGATTTATTATATTTTAGCTGTCATCAGTCCAATAAGCAGTAATTAAGCTAGGTTTATATTTTATTTTATGGTTTAGAAATATTTGAATGGAATCGAATGCCGACTTACAACACATTTTTGCAGTGACGCAGTTTTGCGATTGATGGATGCTAATATTTTTTTTTGTTGTTTGTTTTTTCGTATTAATATTATAAAGACGAAAGTTTATATGTATGTGTGTATGTGTTTTACTCCTTCACGTTCAAACGGGTTTTTTTTTAAGGTGGGAAATCATCCAAATGACTTCTCTTAAGCGTCCTAGGACTACGGGTTTCCCTTTCAGAAATTCTCCGCGGTCCTAGTTAGCGGGCATCGGCCCTGCTAGGCCCCTACTGTTTGCTGACATCTCTTTGAGGAGCGCGAGGATCTCAACGCGCTATTGACGACTGAGCTCGGTCCGGTTAATTACCGAACAGCCGGACGGCGAGCTGCCCAGTGCTCGACGTCCGCAAACGGCTGAATAGATTTTTATTAAAGTAGGATTTTGTATGGCCACCCACCAACAAAAATGGGGACACATGTCAGATTATTCATTTCTATCCACAAAAGACAAAACAGCTGATTTTGTTGTAAAAATATATGGTGTTTTAAAATTTAATTTAAAAAAAAACTTGTAGAAAATAATGTGTTAATTTTTCCATATAAAGTCATTTACTATTAGTTATCTATTACAATATATGAAACAATTGATTTTCGTGCACAAAAATCAAAAAAATCAATTGTTTCCATATGTGCACCACTTAGGTTAGGTTAGGTTAAAATAAAAATATTTTATAAAACCTAAACCCCATACTTTTGAGGTATGCCACCATAATAAAAAGAACTCTATTCATCTAGACTATCTTTAAGTCAAGAGCGAATAGGTTACTTCTAGGTAAGCGCGCTCCATCGTCGACCGCATCTACGCTTTCCATCAGGTGAGAAGGTGAGCGGTCAAGCGCGAACCTATCAAGAATAAAAAAAAGACGCTACTCTCCTAACTTCTCTTCTAATTCAATTCAAATGACACCTGTTTGAAATCTGTTGGTGAGAGGGTACGGTTTTACACAATGCCCCATGGCACACGGTTTTTTTCTGGGTTGGAATAATTTTATTTAATTGATATAAACCAGTGCTTTACTGCAATCCCACCTGATGGTAAGCAGTGATGCAATCATTGATGGTGAGGCGCACTAGTTTATTAAGAGCCTATTCACTCTAGCCTTGAAGACACCTAAATTATAGTTGGACGGGAAGACATCAGCAGGAAAATAGTTCCAATCCTTCGATGTACGCGGTATAAACGACGAAGCGAAACGCTTAGTCCGGACCGTTTAAGTTTCAACAAAGTAAGGGTGGATACTCGCCGTACGTCGGATTGTCCGATGGTAGAAAGATGGCGGTATCAAATCATGCGATTCCCGCCCCTTCGCAAGCCTTTCCACTGAGTCTAAAGCTGCTAGATGGCATTTTTCAGCACCAGCACATATGTGACTGCAGTACTCCACACACGATTCAATGAATTCTCCCGCTCTAGGGAGGAGTGCGAAGGCGTTTCAGAATTTTGCTGTCTGAAACTACACCTGTGCCTTTTAGTTGCCCTATGCCTAGGACCATGGGTTTCCCCTTTCAGAAATTCCCCGTGGGTACACGGGTAGGCCGTGTTCTGAAATAGGACACAGAGTGCCCTATTTATCCCAGGAGTATGATCCCTGGGGTTAACATCCGAATTTAACGCAGACGAAGCCGTGGGTACAAACTATTTCATAATTAGTTTTGTTCAATTGAACTTTGTTTATTTCTAGGGAGTTTTTGTCTAGGGATGTAAGTATATTCCCTTAGCATAATTACCTTTCTGCTTTCACGAGGGCAAAGCCGCAGGTAGAAGCCAGTAAGTTAGGAAATAAATTGACTTTTAAACAGGGATTTAAGTGATAGGTGTCTCGTGGTGATCAAATAATTATATTAATCGCATTCCCGAAGGGACCCCGGGTGTCGCCACTGTGTGGAACGTCCGGAGGACACGGTGGAGCACACGGTGGAGGTGTGCCCTGCTTGGGCAGAGCAACGCCGTGTCCTCGTGGGGGCGATTGGTGGCGGCGATCTCTCGTGCCGGGCCTTGGTACAGGTCATGGTCCGGAGAGAGGAGGAGTGGCAGGCGGTCGCCTCCTTCTGCGAAGCAGTAATGCTAGCAAAGGAGGCGGCCAATCGCGTAAGGCAACGGTCCTCACGCCCTAATCGCCGCCGCCGCCGGGATTCCGATCCCGATTTCCGATTTGCGGACGGCGAGCAATGGGTGGCTCGCCGTCCGACCAAGTCGTCGACGGCGCGTATTGTTCCACGCGCGCCTCAGGGAGATGTCAGCAAATCGTAGGGGCCCAGCAAGGTCGAAGCATTACTAGGTCCATGGGCAGTGTGAAAGTGAAACCTGGGACCCTGGGACGAAGGCAAAGAAGGAACAGGGGTGGGTTTTAGTCAGCAAAAGTCTGACACCAAGAGCAGGATTTGTCATTAGTAGATTTTCTCACTTAAAAAAAAATCCCGAAGTAATATTTCATCAAAAACTGACATATCTCCATTTGAAGGTATGATAAAAGGACTAGCTCCTGCTAGCAGCATTGTTTACGTTGTTTACGTGTAAGTCAGTAATTATTCCAAGGAACAATGTAGACTTAAAAGTCGAGTACATTCTGATTCTGATTCTGATTCTGATTCTATCTTTATGCGAAAATTCATCAAGATTGGATTTGGCAGTTTAGGCATAAACAGATATAAACAGAACGAAAGAGTTACTTTCGCATTTATAAAATAAGTTTGGATAAAATGAAAGAAATTAATAGACCAGCACCAATGGCGAAAAAGGAATCAGTGCTCACCCGATGATATCAATGTTTGTTGCACTTTCCTCACTATTATGTAGATAGAGTCACGGGAACAACTACTAACTAAATTACAAAAATATATCCTTTTATATATACATATAAATATATTATAATAATTATCTATATATAAAAGGAGAAATAGACTGACTGACATATCAACGCACAGCCGAAACTACAGGGTCTAGAAGGGTGAAATTTTGTACAAAGCTTTCTTCTAAAACGTAAGCTAGCACTAAGAGAGGATTTCTAAAAATTCACCCTCCAAGGGTGTTTACGAACAACTGGCGCCATCCAGCGGACACTCCAGGCGACAACGTGACGGCCGAGGTCAACGTGGAAGATATATGCGGAGGCGGGACGGACGCGAGGTGACCACAACCAGATTTAGTTTTTAAGCGGTCAATTCAATCCAACAACTACCAGCGATCGAGTACGACCACTCTTGATTCTCATTAGATCCCTAGCGAACGCCGGCGTTCGCTTTGTCATAGATTAAGAAATTACCAATTGTAAAAGGAACATTAAAACCACAGTATATCTTTATCATCAAGTCTTTCTATTCGAACATCCTCAACACGACGAATGACAACCTCCTGAACAAAGGGAATGAAACGGGGGTCCAAAGTTTGTATAGAGAAACCTACTTTCACGCGGGCGAAGCCGCTGGTTTTATTATATTTAACAAAAGAAAAAGAAGTTACTGATAGCACGACGGACGACAGGAAGGAATGGAAGAAAAAACGTGTTGCGTCGACCTCAAATAAGACGGGATAATGCAACGGCAGGAAGATGATGATGATGATGATATATTATTATATTTAACGAGCTCACCATTACGGACCAATTTTCGCTCATTTAATAAGATCGACTCTTCATTAGATACTTGGACCAGTTTTTCGAGTTTAAAAGCAATATTAATTTAATTATTATTAAAGGTAAGTACAGTAGGCGTAAAGTGTTGTTTGTAAACAGAATTAGTAGTAAAATAAGCTAATTAATAATGTCAAGAGGGTTTCTTTACGTTTCTAAACGATTTAATTGAGTTCTCATGGCTCTTATTTAGGTCGTCACTGACTAATAACAGCCGTAAGCGTTCATTCCCAAGGTTAAGCAACGTTTGTCGAGGTCGGTCTTTAGATGAGTTACCGTCCACTCTTCATCCAAATTAATTTGTGATTTCATCAGTCAGAAACCGGAAAATATGACACCAGTCTTGCTAAGTGGTATCGTGTTATTCAGAAGTCATCTGAAGATACTACCTATCTAGGCAGGAAAGGAAGCCAACTCCGTCATAGTTGAAAGCCAAGCCATGCAAGATTTATGTAACTCATAAAATGATTTAAAAGAGATTCCATGGAGTTTCTTGCCCGTTCTACTCAACAGAGATCTACTCTTTAGAATGTGCTATTCAGCTACAGTTTTTTAAAATGCCTGTAATTAGTCTAATTGAAATAAACGTTTCTGATTTCCTCATAAGACTGGAAAGAGGCAGCTTACAGCCTGGTGGCTGGCACCATCACCGGACACTGAACACTGATTAAATACCTCCACACAATAGACATCACAGACAATTCCCTGTGCAGAGCGTGATTGGAGAAGAAAGAAACAATTGCTCATGTGCTCCTTGACTGCACAGTGGTGTCATCGGTACACGGTTACGAACCCTAGGATCTCTGAATTCCTTTACAGACGCCCTGAAAAACCTGGGTGGCCTAATCTGTTTTTGAAGAGAGATGGGCTCACAGAAATCTTAATATTAAGGCAACAGGAGTCGCAAAGACGCACCTTGTCGCCGCGCATGTGTCTCGTAGAACACAAGTGTTCTAACCCTAAGTGTGAGTGAGAGCGCGATATCATTCTCTGCTTTTCGCACATGTTTGTTATAAGTTATAGGGGCCGTGCCTCCTGAGACCATGCGTTGTAGAAAATATTGCGTAATGTCATCGCTAAAAGTTGAATTTTTGTTGCCACAATGTAAAATGCATGTGTAGGCGATTATTTTTTATCTATGTGTAGGTAGCTCTGCGAACCGGAGTCACGCGTCCCAGTATTAAAAGACAGCAGATAACAATTCTATTGCCTTATTATTTTTCTGTGGGTGAGCTACGTCCCAGTATTAAAAAACAGATAGAGTTTCTATTGCCTTATTATTTTTCTGTGGGTGAGCTACGTCCCAGTATTAAAAAACAGATAGAGTTTCTATTGCCTTATTATTTTTCTGTGGGTGAGCTACGTCCCAGTATTAAAAAACAGATAGAGTTTCTATTGCCTTATTATTAAGATTTCTGTGGGTGGGCTATAGATAGACATTATTTTGTCTATCTGTAGCCTAGTACACATAGGTTAGGCTGATTCTTATTTATGTAGTATCTTTATTTTCCGATTTCTGAAAAGGAAACCCACGTTCTAAGAACGCAAAGAAGAACTGAAGAATAAGGTGTGGTTTTAATCTTTTAAATCTTTGACTGGCCTGTTGGTCTAGTGGTTAGTGACCCTGACTGCTATGCCGGAGGTCGGGGGTTCGATTCCCACCCAAGACAAATGTTTGTGTAATGAACACGATCATTTGTTCTGTGTCTGGATGTAATTTATCTATATATGTATGTATTTATAAATATATAAGTATATTTATCAGTTGTCTAGTACCCATAACACAAGCTCTGCTTAGCTGGGGACTAGACGGCGTTATGTGATAGTTGTGGAATATTAATTATTTATTTATTAATCAGGAAAAGTCTAACACGCTCTCCCGTTCATCTCAGAGCGAGGGAAGTCATTGGATGGTTTCCCACACAGAATATGTAAAAGAGGTACGTGTTTCCCATCTCTCATAATTCTAAATGATTGTGGTTGATGACCAGACCTTCCAAAAGTTTATATGTTAATTCCATATATTTTGGACTTTTGTTGAACGACTTGACCGATAAAAAAAAAATAGTATAATTATGTATTTGAGTGGGTCCCTGGACGATTTAAAAATACAATTGGACCCGGTATGTGGAGCTGCAATCGGGTTTTTTTTTTCTGACAGCATGCCAGCAGTAGCTGATAAATAATTATCGTTTTAAGGTGCATTTTTGGCCTCGCAATAAATATACCTTTCCTTTCTTTATAGTGTAATTTTAGTTTATACGACTGTGTGACGCAGGAATTTTTTTTTCTTTCTTTATTTTTTTTTCTTTCTTATAAAATATCATTTTGTTTGCTTTTTACCGGCTAGAACTGAATGAATTATTGTTGACACATCTTTATTTTTGAGGTGTGAAATAATCAAATGACTTCTGCTGTAGAGCGAAGCAGGGCGTGTCAGGCTTGTACTGACTAAAACCCACCTGTGTTCTTTTAGTTGCCTTTTACATTTTTGGGCCACGGTACCTCTTTCAAACAATCACAGAATTTTATGAACATACCTTCTAAAGCTACAAATAGACAACTTTATTTGTGCGATGGAAAAGTCACTTTTTTAAATGCTTCATACGATTTTATTGATTGTAAACAGCATTAGTAATATGAGTTTTCCTCGCGTTACCTTCTCACGTGCAAAAAGAGAACTGAAAAGTTGCATGTCGTCTGTTTCGTACAGCCAGTATTTTTTTTTAAGATGAGTAATCATCCATTGACTTCT
This sequence comes from Mythimna pallens, assembly GCA_961205895.1. Taxonomy (NCBI): domain Eukaryota; kingdom Metazoa; phylum Arthropoda; class Insecta; order Lepidoptera; family Noctuidae; genus Mythimna; species Mythimna pallens. Next base: position 9,922,772 of record OY540824.1, read on the forward strand.
CCTGCTCTCTGGCGTAGCTTGAGAGCGTGTCAGGCTTTTACTGACTAAAACCACATCTATATTCATTTCTTGCTTAGCATTCCAGGTTTTCTTTTTTGAAGCCAACCCATGATTCCAGTAGCTTTCAGCAGGCACACCTCCACCGTATGCTCCACCGTGGCCTCCGAGCGGTTCGCATAAGGGTGACATTCGAGCGTAAAGCTGGTATAGTTCTCCTGTTTGATAAGGGCCTCTCTTTCCTCAAATACATTTGTTCTGTACTATGACAGACAGCCTTTTCAGCAATAATTATGTTTGTCTTTTCATTTTTGTCTAGGTCAGCCTCTAATTCATTAAAGCCGTATTAAATAAACCACCCAACTAAATAATAGCACAAGCGAGACAATAGAAACAAGGAGTTTCACACATATTAGACAAGAGTCTAATATGTGTGAAACTCCTTGTTTCTCTAATTATAGATTCCTGCGTGCTCGAGTTACTTGAGCTGTCATGTGTCTAATATAATAATTTATTGGAATTAATTAGTTAGCTTATTAGGTGTTACATTGCAATCCATATGCATGATACTAATTATTTTATTAAGGGTATTAAAGGCTTCTAATTGGCCTTCACCGATTAATAATTCTATTGTTGTTGGTGTAATTGAAACTCAAATAATGGTCTTCAACCACAAGGGAGAGGGAGACCAAAGAAAAGATGGATGGATTGTGTGAAGAATGATATGAAAGAAAAGGAAGTTAGTGATAGTATGACGAGTGATAGGGCAGAATGGAAGATGAAAACGTGTTGCGCCGACCCCAAATCACGCGGGACAAGGGCAGGAAGATGATGATGAATCACAAAGAAAGAAGACGTCTTTCTGGCATCTGACCTATTTTGACTGTTAAAGTTCTACGAACGACAACTGGGAGCAGTGGCTTTACGTACTTTCTGAGGGCTGGGGTGTCAGTAATGTCTTAAATAAACTTAAAAAAAAATCACAATTGAATTGAAAAATTTACATTGATACTTGCCCGGTTTCGAACCCGCAACCTCATACATGAGACGCGGGTGCCTTAACCATTGGACCATCACGACACATCTGCAGCTAGCTGCCGCAGCATTTTATTATTATGACGTCAGAACGACTTTTCTTACTTTTAAGATTCATTTTTAACGCCACTATTAAAAAACCACTCTCTCTGTATTAACTGCTACTTTCGAATGACTTGGGATGTTGATGGAAAATAAAAGAATAATTACTATTATTATTATTTACTTATTTATTTACATAAAACTTTATGCACTAATAAATACTGCACAAAGGCAACTTAATGCCTTAGGCATTTTCTATCAGTCGACCATAGGGTGGTACGGAGACATACATATGGCATGTGCAACATGCGCGATGACGTCACGCGCGAACGCCGGCGTTAGCTTGACTCTCAAACGGTAGACGACAAACAGAAAGGAAATAAGTACAATAATAAATATTACAATACTTATATACATTTATATAATTAAAGAAAGATATGGTTAAAAAAAACCTATCCAACCAATCAATAGCGTGATGATTCTACCAACTTCTTGCGAATGAGTCCTCCTTCACTTTAAAAGAGATTAGGATTTAGTTTTCATTGATGTGTATTCACAATGGAATCAGTATAGAATGAGTTCATTTTCATGATATTATTATTGAAAACGGAAGGTTTTTTTTACTCCTAAGTGGGAAATTAAACACGATATCAGTTCACCTATAATAAACTTTAGTAAATTTAATATCTTGCAGTTCTTCTCCAAATAAATGATCTAGGTAGATTTTGAATTTTATCAATTTAGGTATGGTGTTTTGAGTGGTGATTGAGATGACAAGCGTTCTTCGTTTTGGAAAACTATATTGTTTTTAATTAATTTCATTGTTTTTAATTTAATTTTTTTTTGATCCGACGGATCAAGTCAAAATCACTCTGTTCAAGGCGTTTTGTCAGGGTTTATATGCGGGGCGTCAGCAATAGATTGCTAGATGCCTCATGTATCCAATGCAACAATGTTTTTTGGATGCTGTTGAAACTGCCCCATCGGAAATGTTTCCTCAGAAGCGAACTGACAGCTTCCATGCAAGCATTCTCAAGAAAGTCGCATCACTGATGCGCAGGACGCGGGTCAGTGGCAATAGCATCCTGAAGAGAGTTGTGGAGAGAACGATCAGATAGTTTACTCCTTGCCATATCGTTCTCTGCACATCTTGTCTTAGACATCCACTTCACTGTATGTTTTTATTTTTATATTTTTGTCTTTGTATATGTATCACTAACACAAATTTTAAGATATTTTACAAAACAAAGTAGACCATATTATTGTCTTATCTATATATATATAAAAGGAGAAACTGACTGACTGACATAGGAGGAGGATTTTCCAAAATTCACCCCCTAAGGGGTTAAAACGGGGGTCCAAAGTTTGTATGGAGAAACATACTTTCACGCGAGCAAAGCCGCTGGTAGAAGCTAGTTTTAAATAAAACTGTTATAAAGTTATTATTTAAAGGTGGTAGTTTAGATAACGAACACTCTTCTCTTGTTTTGGGGAATCTCAATGATTTTAAAGATGCTAATTTCAATGGTTTGTGCATTATTACTTTTATTACGTTAGAAGGCTACCCACGGAGAGTCCTATGTCGAGCAGTGGACGCCTTTCGACTCTAATGTTGATTATGATTGCATTATTTAGTTATCTTAATGAATTAACAACAGTATGGGTATTTTTTGGTTTTGATAAAGGTACAAAATGTTAGGTATATTTATCAACAACAATTGTATGTAGGTACTGCAAAATTTTTGTAATATTCACTCGATGACTAAAGACGTGTACTGTGTTTTGAAAACAACGTAATATCTATCAAATGTTATGATAGAATATAATCTGTAAATCGGAAGCAACGAGGCGACAAACTAATAACTATTTAGCTGTTGATGACATAATCCGCTGTTGTCAGACAAAACAACAGTTTAATCAAATGTAAACTGCGTGATATAAGAGTACGCATGTTTTTTTGACAAACCTTCGACCAACCAAAACTAGATCCTATACCTCAGCCCTTAATATCGAATTCTATATAAAGCCGAAAATCTCATGAAAGACCATGTCGAACATTTTTTTTTTGGGTTGGTTTATCATTCAATGACATACCCCCTTCTTGAGTGGAGGGCGTGTCAGACTTTTACTGACTAGAAACCCACTTCTGTTCCTTCTTTCCTGTTGTTATAGGGCCTCGGGGATCTCTTTCGCCCCCATAGCCCCAGTAGACTTCAACCGTGCTAGGCCCCTACGGTTGCCGATATATCCATGAGGCGTGCGTGGAACACTACGCGCCGTCGACGGCTTGGCGGCGAATGACTACCCATTGCTCACCATCCGCAAGCCCGCGCCTACGGTGGCCGGAAATCGGGATCGGAATCCTGGTGGCTGGGGCGCGAAGGCCATTGCCTCGCGCGTGCGGCCACTTCTTTTGCTAGCATTACTGCTTCGCAGAAGGAGGCGACTGCCTGCCATTCCTCCTCACTCCGGACCATGGCCTGTACCAAGACCCGGAGCGAGAGATCGCTGCCACCGATCGCCCCCACGAGGACACTGTGCTGCTCTGCCCAGACAGGGCACACCTCTACCGAAAGCTCCATCACGGGTGGTTTTCAACTAAACAAAAAATAAATCCCGTCTAATTCTGGATAACCGACTCGTAATCTCATGATTGCTTTTGAGATAGGTTTTAAATCAGACAGTTTTTTTAATGGAAATACCTTTAATGTGACGACAGACGGCGTATCTTTTTAAATTCAGTGATTACCTATTCAATACAGCTAAGAATACCTATTAAACAAAAGAAAGCTAAAGCTTGTATATGAGGCTTTGGACCTATTTTATATAACTTAGAAACGAGAGCTGATAACAGTGATAAAATCTATCAACTTAAAAATTTTACTAAGTTTTTAACGCTTTAGTAGGTATAAAAAAAATGCGATAAGCTTAAATTTTTGGTAGTTTTATTAAACAGGCGCCTTACTTTCAATGTTATAATGAATAGACTGTTTTTAAACGGGCTGTTATAAATGATATTTCAAAAGAAATTTTTTCGGCAGGAAAATCGTCCAATGACATTCCCTGCTCTTGAGTGGAAGATAATGTCAGACTTTTACTCACTAAAAATCCACTCCTGTTCCTTCGTTGCCTTTCATACCAGGGATGAGTCTTCTTTTTAGAATCAGACTCTTGGCCCTAGTAGGCTTCGACCCTGCTAGGCGGTTGCTGACATATCCTTGGCCTACGGAGGCGCTACGCACCGTCGATGACTTGGGCTCAGTCGGGACGGTTACCGGACGGTCGGACGGCGAGCTACCCATTGCTCGCCGTTCGCGAGCCCGTGCTGTTGTTTCCAAACATTTCGGCATTTATTTCAACCAAATGCAAGTGAATACTTTTTTAGGTAGTAAATCATCTAATAATTCCTCCAATTTTTAGTGGATCGAGAATTAGTGTAAGATTTTTACTGACTATAACCCTCGTGTGCCCCTTCAGTTGCCCTTCACATTCCAGAGCCGCGGTAACAAAATAAATCAATCAAATCAAAAGCATTCATTTCAAATATAACATTTACAGGCACTTTTGAATAGTCAAATGTCGGTCAGTCCACAAAAAGTGAAGCTAAATTTAACGTCCAAAGCTACATCTATGGAGACGACTAACTCCTTCGGAAAATCCCGTGGAATAGAATTATACTTGATTTAATATATATATATATAACTAAATAGCTGATCGTTATTCTCGCTAAAATTCAAAACCGGCTGGACCGATTTGGCTAATTTTGGTCTTGAAATATTCGAGATCTGGACTATCCAGGGAAGGTTTAAACGGTTAAAAGAATCCAAACACAACGCCATATCTAATTAAAATGTCATTATAAAATCAATTATAATATTTTTATATAACTGTTCTGGTAATACCAGTAGATGGCGTTATCCTTAGTATTTGCCGGTACGAAGTTCGCTGGGTCAGCTAGTATTTTATAAAAAAAAAAGTTTATTGGCACAATCACCTTAATATTACAAGTTTGTATTTGAAGCCTCCTTTTAGGCAAATAATGCCTGTGTTAGGAGGCTCCGCTCTTTCATAACAATGGTAAATTAATTTACGCGTGACGTGAAGCGTGATGTGTGGTGTGTGCTGTGACGCGAAAGTGGTGTGTGTGACGTAAAAGTAAAAGTGGTGTGTGTAGTGAGATGAATGCGATGTACATTGTGATGTGTGCAACACATTCATCTCACTACACAACCCACGAACCAACACCACGTTTCTTATAACATAGATCGATTATCTACCAGAACCCTATCACTGGCTCTTATCGCGATCCATTTTACGACCTAAACTGAACTGTTAAAGGGATAAAGCTATATAGGGTGTACAGCTCCACCTCTCTTTCTGGCTCGTACACCTGCCAATTTAACACGTCATGGTAAATCTTCACAAAGACATCAGCAATTAGTTAACACAATACCCTGGTATGAGTGGCTTATTTAAACTTAATAATAATAAAGAGAAACAAATGAAATATCTTGACTTAGCACGAGGTTGTCGGCATGTAGAATGTGAACTCGGCTGTCATTGTGCCGATTGTTGTGACTGCCAATGGCTTGACGGCCAAAAGCTTTGACGACCTTCTGTCGAAGTTGTCGTTGCGCGGTTGGATCAAGGGCCTGATACAGAAGCCAGTACTCCTTGATACGGCTCACATTGTGAGGAGGTTCCTGTCTCTGGAGCCCTAACCACCGGTAGCTTGGACCCTGCTCCCGACACCGGCGGACTACTATTTTTATATTCTTAAATGTTTTTTTTTTTAATTTTTGACTGGTATGTTGGTCTAGTGGTTAGTGGCCCTGACTGCTATGCCGGAAGGACAAATGTTTGTGTGATGAGCACGATCATTTGTTCTGTGTCTGGGTCTCATTTATCTATAATATGTATGTATTTAGAAATATATAAGTATATGTATCAGTTGTCTAGTACTCATAACACAAGCTCTGCTTAGCTTGAGACTAGACGGCGTTGTGTGATAGTTGTGGAATATTATATTATTTAATTGTTTTAAGGAATATTTTAAAATGTTAACAGTATGTGTAGAAACCAAATAAAGGAAATAATAATAATAAGTCTTTCTTGAACAAGGGCCTGATTCAGAAAGCAGTACTCCCGGAGATGGCGCGCATTGTTAGGAGATTCCTCTCTCAGGAGCCCTGACTGCCGGTAGCTTGGACCCTGTTCCCGATGCCGGTGGATTGTTTTTTTTTTTTCAAATAATTATTTAAAAATGTAATAAAAATGTATATAAAATAAATAAATGGAATAATAATATTATTCCACAACTATCACACAACGCCATCCAGTCCTAAGCTAAGCAGAGCTTGTGTTATGAGTACTAGACAACTGATAAAAATACATAAATACACCTAGACACAGAACAAATGTTCGTGTGATCTGGGTGAGAATCGAACCCACAACCTCCTGCATAGCAGTCAGGGCCACCAACCACTAGAACAACAGGCCAGTAAATACATACACACACACTTGCACAGTAAATGCCAACAATTATTCTATGGCCGAAAAAACAATGTCAGTTATTTGGTCACGTGAAGAACCGACCAACCGTTTGGTCGTCCTTGGTTGTTAATGGGTTTAGCCAATTTTCCAGGCTCACGAAGGTGGTACTTTATATAAGTGCTGGTCTTAAGAACAATTTTGTGAATTGACGTGCAGTTTACCAAGGGATATTTTCTGATAGAAAACTGTGAAAGGAGAAAAAGAAAGAGAAAAACAAAGTTGGCTACACTAATAAATTATGAAGAGAACACAATAATAACATTTATTTTTTGATTGTAGGAGGTAATCTCTGAAAGTACTGGTCCGATAGCTAAGAATTTTTTACCGATAGAAAACCGCATATTAAAAAAAAATATATATTCGTTTACATATTTTCCTATGGATTAAGTGCCGGTGGGTTTGATTCTAAAGACTGTTCTGCATTTGAACTGGCTATCAATTTAAGAATAATGTAATATTTTTTCTGGTTGTTAAACCAAAATCGAACAGATTAATGATCTGTGTAGTCTTTTTTCTTAAACAATTCTTTGATACACATCAACAAACTTTACCTCTTTATAGTATCGTGTAGATTTTATGATCAAATGACAATGGATCACACTAATACTGCCGCCGTTATTAAAAAAGGGTACAATATCAATTCTTTTTCGAAATCGGGTTAAATACATATTATTATTCGGAATCAGGTTTTTTTTCGGGATTAGATTTTTTTTTTGGATTCCGAATAAATTCAACTCGATTTCGAAAAAAAAATTAATCAAGAGAGGGCATTAAATAACATGTAGTTTTTTAGTTGCAGTATTAAAGATAGCCAAAAGTGACTTGATTTAGTTAAACGAAGTTCTCTTAGATTTTCTAAAAAGTTATGATGTTTTAATACAAAACTTAAAGCAAAGGCAATACTCTGCTAGAATCAAATTAAACAAACAATTTCCTCAGAGCTCTTCGTCCACCCATTTTAATTAGATGCTGTTTCAATTAAACTCCTTTTATTGAAATTACTTAAAGTTTCGTGAATTTAGTTGGCGCCAAGCCTGGGACAAGAATCGTTTTAGAGACGGAACATCATTTTTCCGTTAGCCTCGTAAATATTTTTGTTATTATTATCAAAACAACGGGCTAACTTAGTACTGTCACTCAACAAAATTATATTTATATATTTAATGTTTGATAGTGGAATGCCTTTTTCTTTCTGTTTTTAATAACCTTTCGACTATCGAACGAGCACCGTGGTTCACTTTAGAAAAGCTTTTGCATTTTATTGAACTAAATAGTTCATTAAAAAGTCGAAGTAATAATTTTTTAAATTGTTGATGTTTTATGAATAATAAATATTCATAATTTATCTCCTTTATTTTCATGAATGTTGTTTTGAAGTCGCCATTTAAATTCAGTAATCAACAATCATTGTCTCAAGGCAGCTTGCTACTGCAGAATCTGAAGTGAATAATTCCCTAACCTTATAATTAAGTTTATAAAGTACCACTGAACTAAAGTTTAACATTTACAAGCACCGACCTAAGATTCGTCGACCGATAATTAGTAACTTTGTGCTTAATTTGTTCTGCGATAACTTTTACAAATAAATGGTTCCTTAATTACAATGTTTTACAAATGTTTTTTTTAAAATTAATGTTTTTATAGAGTCGTGATTGACCACCATTTCACCTGATGTTAAGCGATCATGTTGTTGACGATGGAGCACGTTTGTCTAGAAGTAACTTTTTACTCTTAACTTAAAGACCCTAGTTATAGCTATCAGGAAACACAGACTCTCGGGCAGGGAAAACCAAAAACATGAGCCACACAATAGAGTGCCCCAAGTGCCCATACACCTGCATTTTGGAGGATTTGATGAGTGCTACCGATGCTGCTATTAATGTAACTATTAGGCCCAAATAGTTTGACGAGTTTACCATCGAATCGAAAAGAAGAAGAAGATCCAATCCTTAGCTGTATGTAAGACGAATGTGTTCCCAATACGCTTTGAGTGAGAATCTATTTATTTTTATTTCAAATAGGCCTACATACCAATGAGGCCTACATTAGTATGTAGGCCTATTTAATTCCGTATGTACGGCTTCAATTGGGTGTTACCTATGGAGAAGAACCGGCAAGAAACTTCATGGTCACTCTTCTCCACCGTGTATATCCACTGATCCACCAGTGTATTAAGTTAGGCATGAAACTTACTTATTTTTCTTTCAGATGGCACTCTTAAACACTCTAGGTATATACTTATTGTTTGTTAGTAATCTATGTACTTACTTGTAAAATCTCTTCAGCTGAAGCTTTGCTCACGTTAACAAGCCCAAGCATCTTGGACCAGTGCCTCGGCAGTTTTATGGCGCCACTTTTTAAATTCTGCAGGTTTTTCAACCGCTTCGACTGACTGAATGAACCCATCACTAATAAAATTTAAACTTTGCAGTCAATTAGTTAATTGTTAAAGCACTAAAAAAACTTTTTTACGCACAATACATAAAAATAAGTTAATTTAATGAACTGAAGTTAAAGTTATTTGTGAAAAAGCAACGCTTGGAGTAGCATGTTCGCGTACCAGTGAAGCGAGCGGTATCACCGGCTACATGACTCCTACTAAACATTCAACACGGAGTTGCCCGCCTTATATAACGAAATAGGGTGCCAGGGAAATTCTGTATATCGGGAGTACTTTCCTTATATATTTTTCTTATTTTATCAAGCCATATTTAGTACATAATTTAATAAGTTTGTTTTAAGGTTTATAAATAATGAAGTAGTATTTTTCAGGCAAGTTTTTAAGTTTAATGTGTTAGTCAAACTTTTAAGCACTTGTTTGTTTATAAGCATATTTTTTTTAAATTATAAACTTACATATAATTAGTGAATTATTGAATATGACATGACATGTGACATCCACCAACCCGCACTGGACCCGCGTGGTGGATTTTACGGCCCATTTCCTCACCTAGAGAGGAGGCCTGAGTCCCAACAGTGGGAACATTATAAGGCCAACAGCAATGCTACTATGTTATTTTTGAATATAGTTTGCGCAATTTATAAATAGACATATTTATTAATTAACTAAAATATAAAGTGAGCCAATTTTTCGGTGATCGATATTTGTTTTGACGAAGTTTTATTACAGCATGCCAAAAAATTGTTTCATTTTCAATGGCATGTGCTGTTAATAGAATAAATTGGAGCTCATGAATCTTAATAAATTAATGTGTATTTAGGGAACGAACAAACGGTACTGGGAGAATTCTTTGAGGACTGCAGGAGCTAATCGTGTGTTTTATAATGCGCAAAAGTGTATGATTCACTGCAGTGCTGGATAGATTATGTGTTTTAAAACATAATACAGTTAATTTAGTACGATAGAAAAAAATCACGAAGATGCCTTCTAGTAAAGTGCTGAAATGCTCTTTATTGACAAGAATCTTTGCATATCTTTTTCTTTTCTATGCATTGCGAGAGTGACGGCGCTTTAGGTCATAAAGTCCTCTTAAAATACTTGGACTTTCTTAACATAATATATTTTATTATATACAGTACAACTGTTGTATACGTACACAATTGGAAACAGTTAGAGCGATTAATCGAATACACTAAAGTAGCAATTATTGGATTAAGTACGAATTGATAGCTAAGCTTTTAGATTGGCGACCTTTATTTTGACATATATGAGAGAATTTAGTATACCAAAAAAAAAATCTTACAAGTACAAGTGCTATTCATTATGATCAATTAGAAATCTATATATATGAAAGCGAAATACCACTCACTGATTAATCATGAAATCTCAGAAACTATAACACCTACAAACTTAAAATTGGCAGGTAGGTTCCTTGTAAGGTGTAAACTTCCGCTAAGAATGGATTTTACGAAACTCCACCCCTAAGGGGGTAAATCGAGGGATGGAATTTTGTGTGGAGAAATCGACTTTTATGCGGGCGAAGCCGCTGGCAGAAGCTAGTCCTACGCGACAAGAAACGTCTACAAAACCTAATTGGATCATTACCAAGGGTGTTTAAAAGCATACTCGGCCTTGTAATGTTCCCACTGCTGGGACTCAGGTATCCTCGTCAGGAGAGGGAATGGGCCGTATCCACCATGGAGGCCCAGTGAGAGTTGATGAATGTCACATGTCATTGATTTCATGATTCTGAGACATGCCGTTGCTTCATGATATTTTCCTTCATCGTTTTGTCTTTAAGGCATATAGTTCGTTAAACATCTGGCCGGATAGAGACCCCGCTGACCTTTAAATCCATTTTCTTTTCAAAATGTTGATTGATTTACATATGCTATGTACATTCTGAAGAACACTTAACCAGCAATATTTTGTGTAAACATATTTCTAAAGATCAAAGCCGTTTGAAAGTAGTAGGAAAACAAGCGAAAAAAATATAATTCTGTTAAAAATATTTTTATTTGGCATAAGTTAGTCTTATGAAAAAATCATATGTTGATAATGTTGTACATGAATTTATAATAAACTTGGGAGTTAGGTCCTTAAAATAGTACCTACTAACTGCTAGTAGAAATTTATCCTAAGGGAAAATACTCCCGGGATATAAAATAATATATGTGCTATTCCAGGATATGGTCTACCCGTGTACCAAGTTTCAACGAAACCTGTTCAGCCGTTTGAATGTGAAGAAGTAACAAGGATTCCTTCAATTTGGCAGAATCTTGATGTTACGAAATTTATTTGGAATAACTTCTATAATCGAATATTTTTAAGGCATAAAAAATATTTAGCATAACTATTATTTGGCAGAATGTTTACGTGTCCGAATTCACAACGGCATACTTTTAACATGGCAGAATTTTATTTGGCATAATTACCTTTACCATAGTTAATTTTACGCATAATTTCGTTTAGCATTACGTTTATTTAGATAGTGATTATTTGGTAAACCGATAACTTTGCCGAACTTTTTTTTTTGCTTTATGCTACGGAGTCCTCAAAACAAATGGAGTAAAGTCCTGACAGAATGGTGCCCTAGAAACGGTAAAATAATTAATGTTCGACCACGCAAAAGATGGGAGGACGAACTTAAACTTACAGCAGGCCCAAACTGGCGAAGAGTAGCAAAGGACAGAGGACAGTGGAAGAAGTTAGAGGAGGCCTTTGCCAAAAGGCACACTGAACTCCGGTACATTTTATAATCCAAATGAAATAAAAAATCAACTTCAAAAAGTTAAAATAACAAAGGAGTCTTCAGGATACAAGGGCTATTGAAATTGAAATTGAATTAAATATATTTGTATACTTGTATACTATTTGAAAACTATATTTGTATACTAGTTGAAAACTACAACTTTCTAAATATTGACAAGCAGCTATTTTTGTAAGTTATGTACATGTAGAAAAATGTGTGTTTTCCTTTCTAAATAGATTAAGAAAGTATATTTTTTTATTAATAAAAGGCTCGCGTTTGACCTCTACCTCACCTAATGGTAAGCGATGATGTGGTCTACTATGGAGCACGCTTACCTGAAAGTAACCTATACACTCTTGACTTATAGACCCCTAGGTTGTAACTATGGGAATTCCACTCCTTAGCTCTACGTATGTATAATAAATTTATTCCCAAAACGTTTTGTGCTTGTACGGTGGGATTACACTATGTCTATCATATAAATGTTTTTTCTCAAGTAAAAATACACTGTATAAAAACGGAATTAATGACTTAGCCAGTTTGTACCCGACGGCAGAGTATAAAATATTTATATAATTTATTTTATTTTATTTGGAAAAAAACGATATTACAATACATATTACACTTATAAGTAGGTATACAAAACAAAATCAATGTAATAACCACATCATTTTCCACATATTAACATAGAGGTATGCTATGATGAGGTACATCTATACATATAAAACGAGAAACTGACTGACTGACATATCAACGCACAGCCGAAACTGCTAGGCCTAGGAAAGTGAAATTTTACACAGAGCTTCCTTTTATGATGTAGGCGAGCACTAAGAAAGGATTTTCGAAAATTCAGCCCCTAACGGGATGAAACGTGGGTCTAAAGTTTGTACAGAGAAACCTACATTCACGTGGGCAAAGCCGCGGGCAAAAGCTAGTAATATATACAGGGGGTAAGGGACATGACCCCGCAAACTTTAAGAGCTTACTCAGTAGACGAAACTGAACTAATTTCCAAAAGATGTTTTTTTCCAAAAAACCAAAAAAAAATCGGCCTTAATAAATCCGTACAAAATTATAAACTTGATTGGACAGTATAAAAATAGAGAGGCTGATTTTTATTTTCGTTTCTTGGAACAATGTCTTTTGGAAGGTTATTCAGTTTAGTCTACTGAACAGGCCCTGAAAATTTGCGGGAGACCTGTTCCTTACACCCTGTATACCCTTTAGGATGACACGAGTTTGATGATGAGATGAAAGATGGATGATAGTATGATATTAATGATCAGAGAGTCAGTGATAGTAGTCAGAATAAGACATAAGGTTGACTAATAATATGTATATGTAAGACCAAAATGTGTAGCACCGGCTCCATGTAACATTGAAGATATTGTTCCTTTATGTAAAAGAATCATGCTGTGTCATAGAATATCATAAGATTATCAAAAGAGATTATTTGCCTGCTGCTATCTTCCCGTCCAATTATAATTTAGGTGTCTTCAAGGCTAGAGTGAATAGGCTCTTAATAAACTAGTGCGCTTCGCCATCAACGATAGCATTACTGCTTACCATCAGGTGGGATCACAGTGAAGCACTAGTATATTATATAAATTAAAAAAAAAATGATTTTGGACGTCTTAGTTATTTCTTTCATTCGACTCCATTTTGACTCAACCTCAACTACTCACGTCTGGATGGTTTTCGAAGTTCTACGTTTCAACATAACAATATGTACAGCATATAATCGTCAATATCTTTGTACGCTCAAGTCAGGTGAAATAAATAACTGTGAAAACAACGTAGATCCAGTTTCTGTAACGGATATTATTTCAAAATGAATGTGAAGTTTCAAAGAAGTGCGTCTGATTGGTTGAGAGAATTTTGCCTTGATTTTAATTTATGATATGTCGATATGAGAGCAGTGATAGGAATAATGGCCCAGTGGCCCGTGATGTGCTATAAACTAATCTTGCATTGCGCAATTAAAGTTCTCCGCGCGATTGGAACATATAGAACAGCCCAAAATCATCTATCGGGCAGTTGCCCACCATACATAACACCCGTCTGGCCAGAGGATCCTCCCTTTTCAAAGAAGGTATATGGCTTTACTTTCTGTAAACCATCCTCCAAACCATCTATTTTTAACAATTCTTCATTACGTCACCAGCGTGTTTGTGTGCCGTTTTGATGAGAATAATTAATTTAAAAAAAAAGCCTCCTAAGTGCGTTTAAGTCAAATTTCAGCGCTTAAAATATGATTCTAACTTAATCTTCTAATTTGGGTGTATAAATTGTATGAAAAATATATCTCGGGGTGGGTGCTCTTAACGAAACAATTTTATATTATTTTCGATATAAACGAAAAGTACGGTTTTATATTTTCGGTATGAACGGAAAGTACGGTTTTATAGAATCAACCGAAGTAATAATTTCAATATTTTTTCTTACTCATATTTTATTCGTGAAGTTATTAAAACGTTGTTTGTACGTCGAACTCTAGAACGTGACTCAACAAGCATTAAAATGTTGATAAACAAACAGGTACTCTCAGCCGCGTGTCAGAGGCAACAAACCAATATATATTGCCCTCCTTATTTATCGAGACATTTCAAGATCAAAGTGCTACGTCAACTAGCGAACCGACAGCTGTTTTTCACCTTTTATTTAAAAAGTATATAAATATTCCGAATTAATTTTAGTAGAAAATAATGATAAAACGATTCATATAAACTTTATAACCGTTGCTTTTAGACTGTCAATAAATAAAATATAAATTTTACTGAACAGTCAAAACACGTGCAATGTAGGTTCCTTTAAATGTATGATATTAGAAACCGCTCTAATAGAGCTCTAGTAGATTTTCAATACAATTCAATTCCTGTACATTTCCCTCTAATGTACAAACAACGTACTTATGTTGTGGTGTGTTTCAATGGAAATACTTGCAATAAACTGTATGAATCAAGTATAGCTATAAAGAAGTTGGTCTACGGCTACGGCGTAGTAAATCTATAGGCACTCAGACTCTACAGCATGGCTACGCCGTAGCACGAAGGCTACAAGCTTCTAAGCAAAGATTTCTCTGTTTTTCTTTACGCTTACGGGCGATACGATTTGTTCCTCGAAAAGTTGAAGGACTAGCCGACCTCCTTTCAGCGCTTGGTGTTGGAATAGAAACAAAATGGCGATGCTAAGATCATTTGTGCCTTGACATCAAATAAGCTGAATGTAAGCATAAAATTCGGATCTACTACTTGAAGTCCTCGCAACCATAGTTCGATCTTCGTTATAATTGTTATATTTTAAGTTCTCTTAATTACAATGATTCAATATTTATCATAGTATTTATTACTTTATTATATTAGCATATATACGTATTTTATTATTATAAGCCACTTAATTTAACGATACTACATTCTATTTAAAATATCTGATATTTATTCATTGTGTACACCTACCACAGTATTGTCTCTTTTAACCCAATGGTTGACTGGTAGAGAATGCCTTGTTGCATTAAGTCTGCCTATGTACCATCACTGTACATGAAGTTTAAATAAATAAATAAATTTGTGAAGCTACAGTGTGACGAAAATGACGCCTTTAATATTCGTGCTTGTTAATTCGTCATTCAGTCTCATCAATCTGCAGCCTCAACAGTAGACTGCGTACGGCAAATGGTAAAAAAAAATGTGCGTTTAAGACCACACGATACAAATTAAATCTTTATCAGGTTGAATCAGTTGACTTTACCCAAATGAGCGTTACTGTTAAACCGAGCGTGACAGCTTAGTCTCATTAATTCTATCATCATCATCATCATTTCAACCGAAACACGTCCCTCCACTGTTGGACATAGGCCTCCAAGTGTCACCACAACGAACGATCTTGTGCGTCTCGCATCCATCGCATTTCCACGACTCTCACCAGGTCTTCGGTCCATCTTGTTTATACAAGAGAGCAAGGTCTTCCAACACTTCGTCTCTCAGTGCGCAATCGTCACACTAGAACCTTTCGGTTCCATCGATCAACTGTTTTACGAGCAATGTGCCCTGCCTTGATTCTTCGAGCTATATCGGCGACCTTGGTTCTCCTGCGGATCATTCCCGATGCGATCACGCAAGGAAAAGCCGAGCATAGTTCTTTGGGTGATTTTACCCTTTTTGCGATCCTACCTGATGGTAAGCAGTGATGCAATCGTTGTTACAATACCCACAATAAACTGCTCAGCGCGCCGAAAGAAGTATTTACTTCAAAAGATTTTTGGCAAGTCACCCACACTGATGTAGATCTCACACAAACAAATGAACACTGTATCTGTATACTATCTGTTGCTGTTATAGGTGTCTAGAACAGCAACAGTTAGAGCAATATTTGGTCTCGCCGACGGTCCGGTAATCCCCGTATTTTGCCGGGTTCAAGGTGGTGTTACGACACAACAACTAAAACTCTTGTTTTTTTGTTTAATAAAGTAAGTAGGTAACTTCGACAGACGAGAATATTATGTCACAAACATGAACCGACTTTTATGAAGGTGTAAACAAAACAAGGTGTAAAAATAAACTTTGTAAAGCGATTTTCGCTTTTCTTGTATTGTTTTGTACATGACTTGTATTTTTTTTTATATTAGATAAACTAGTATGATCCTTGCAACCGCTATTCGATCACGGTGGCCAATATCAATAAAAATTAAGCCAGAAAGGTTTTTTTTTTAAGTATGGAAAATATCTAATAACTTCTCGCGGTCTGGGTGGAGCGTGAGGAAGCCCTCTCGCTCCACCCAGACCGCGAGACAGGTGTGGTTTTAGCCAGACTTTTACTGACTAAAACCACACCTGTGTCCTTCAGTTGCCTACGAATTTCCTATTCGGAAATTCCCCGCGTTCCTAGCTAGAGGGCCCCTACGGTTTGCTGACATCTTGAGAAGCGCGTGGATCATTACGCGCTGTTAATGATTGGCTCAGTCCGGTCAATTACCGGACGGCCGGACGGCAAGCTACCCATTGCTCGATGTCTGCAAGCCTTCGTCTACCGTGGCTGGTAGTCGGGGTCAGAATCTCGGCGGCGTGGGCGTGAGGACATTCGTTCCCTCACGCGAAGCCAGGTAGGTAGGCAGTGCATACATGCGTGCGCAAACACAAGTGCACTCTTTATTCCTTTACTTTCATAGTCCCATGGGACGACAGTCCAAAACAAGCGGAGAGACATCAGGTGCAGGAATAACGGCTTTACGTACTATCCCAGGTTTAAGGTGTCTCACCACCAAATTCCAAACTCCGCTGTTACATCATCTTCCTGCCCTTGTCCCATTTTATTTGGGGTCGGCGCAACACGTGTTTTTCTTCCATCCTGTCCTGTCTCTCGTCACTCGTCACACTATCACCAACTCCCTTTTCTTTCATATCACTTCTCACACAATCCATCCATCTTTTCTTTGGCCTTCCTCTCCCTCTCCATCCGTCCACATGTAAACTTATAACTCTTTTAGTAACATGCGTTTCATCACTCCTCTTCACATGACCATACCAAGACAAACGATTCCAAACTCCGGGGTGCTACAGTGTAATTCATAATGGAAAAATCCAACAGCATTTTTAGCCTGCCGGTTTTCTATAGTTTACATTTCAGGGCACTGCATTGGAATTGGACAATTGATTCCGCCAAGTCCGTTCCATCATCGGACCACAAGACGTACGACGTTGCACCACCTGTACATGGTGGACATCCCACACATACGTACAAAGCGTTTTGGGAACACATTCATTAATTGTACAGCTAAGGAGTGGACTTCCCCATAGGAGTATGTGTTTCCTGATACCTATAACCTTAGGGTCTTTAAGTCAAGGGTGAACAGGTTGCTTCTAGGCAAGCGTCGTCCACATCATTGCTTTCTATCAGGTGAGATAGTTGTCAAACGGAAGCCTATCCATTATAAAAAAAACAACATTAAAAATAAACTAAATTATAATCGGACGGGAAGACCGCAGCAGTCAAATTGTTCCAGTCCTTTGATGTACGCGGTACAAACGACGAGACAAAACGCTTAGTTCGGACTGTATAGTAATTGTTTTCAGTAATAACAACTCTATTTTAGGAAAAACCAATTTATATCCTAATAAAAGTAATGTTGTCACTGATTGGCTTTCCCTTTATATTATACATCAAAAGTAAATCATTTCATTCCATTAGAGATCCTTTAGCCCTTTGATATAATGCTGAAGATATTTAATTTGCATATAGCATAGCATAATCAGCCTCTTAATGTTCCCACTGCTGAGACTCAGGCCTCCTCTCTAGGAGAAGGAATGGGCCGTAATCCACCCGTACTTGGGCCTGTGCGAGTTGGTGTGTCACATATCTTCGAATTTTTTGGTTCTAGGACATGCGTAAACTCGCACCTCGCGATGTTTTCCTTCACCGTTTTGAGAGTAGTGGTGATGAAATAAAATACACAAAGTAATGCGCCTGGCTGGGTTTGAACTCGCGACCAACAACTCGTAAGTCGGGGCCGTTACTACTCGGGCACCACTGCTCACATTTATTTATTACGGTGTCTATATTCAGTAAGGGAATAAGAGTCCATCCGTACCAGTTCGTGATGATAAAAAGGGTCTATAATTATACATATTTCTACAACGTTTTTATTAAAAGCCTAATGATTAAGTGATACAATGTGAAAA
Source organism: Mythimna pallens (assembly GCA_961205895.1). Lineage (NCBI taxonomy): Eukaryota > Metazoa > Arthropoda > Insecta > Lepidoptera > Noctuidae > Mythimna > Mythimna pallens. The sequence goes on from OY540824.1 coordinate 9,941,226, forward strand.
CAAAGAGAGATTAAAGATTCAAAGGAGGTTTCCGTAGCCAGGTTGAAAGCTGGTTGAACTGATTGGTCCCTATTTCTGGTAACATAGTTATATCTATCACCTCTTTTATTACCGTAAGCATCGGCTTGCGGACTGCGAGCAATGAGTACCTTGCCGTCCGATCGTCCGGTAACCGTCTGGACCGAGCCAAGTCGTCGACGGCGTGTAGTATTCCACGCACGCCTCAAGATGTCAGTAAACCGTAGGGGCCCGGCAGGGTCAAAGCCTACTGAAGCCATGGGTTGTGCGAAAGTAAACCCGAGGCCCCTGGAAGAAAGGCAAAGAAGGGACAGGAGTGGGTTTTAGTCAGTAAAAGTCTGACACGCCCTCCCACCCTGCCTAAGGGTGGGAGATGTCATTAGATTATATACCAACTAAGAAAAAAAAGTATTTTGATAGATATATTGACAAGGTACAGTTATGATGTTAATATCTTTAACAGTTCCTTTAGAGAATCACTCCAGCGGAGATTGTAAATGTCTTTGATGGCTCTTTTTTGTAGTATAAAAATTGAATAGAGTTAGCTAGAATTGACTAGCCCGTCTCCATAGTAAGAATATCGTTGTTCTTAATAAGCATATATTAGAATAATAATTAACCTTATAATGTTCCTACTGCTGGGCCGTAATCCACTACGCGTGCCCAGTTCAATTGGTGGAGATTAGATGTAGCCGAATTTTTGATTCTAGGACATGCCAATTACTTCGCGATGCTTTCCTTCATAATTTTCAGAGCAGTCGTGATGCACTTGACTGGTCTTCAACCCGCGACCTATAACTTGTAAGTCAAACCCGTTACCACTGAGTCACCACTGTCCTAAGTACTAATTGAAAAATAAAATACTATAATATGAATCTCTAAAGTTTCAGAGTCCATGATGTCCAGTACTATTTTCAGTAATGTAACATGATGTATTCTGTACTAATAATATAAGGAGGAATGCTTTGTATTAATGTTTGTAATGAATAATATAATTAATATTAAAAATTCTTTCCACAGCAGCCTTTTATTGTTTATGAGAAGAAAAAAAACTAAAAGTTTACAATTGAGATAGCTTAGGCAATAAACAGTCGACAAATGTCCATTTTCTACACTAACTAATATTATAAAGAGTTAAGATTTGATTTTTTGTTTGTTTTTGCATGTTATGATTTCACTCAAAAACTACTTAACCGATTTTCAAAAATTCTTTCACCAGTAGTAAGCTGCTTTATCACTGAGTGAAACAGGCCTATATTTTCTATTTTCACGCGGGCGAAGCTACTGGCCAAAACTAGTTAGTTCATAAAATAACAAAATTAATTTTAAAGTTTTCTCTTTTTAATCTATTTTCTAATATTAGTCTTATAGTCATGTCAACTAAAAAGTGTCACCTGCCAACTGATTATATCTACGTTACTCGTACTTTAATTATTAATGTCAGAAAATGTCATGTCGAGTCAGAGCATTTGTTTACTTAATAACCAACTGTAATTAAATTTGAGCTATTAATTTAAATAATTCAAACTATATATTTTATATCAATTACTAGCTGTCCCGGCAGATGTTGTTCTGCCCAAAAGCGGGATTTAGTAAAAAAAAAAAATTACCCTACTCTACCCTACTCTACCCTACTCTACCCTACTCTACCCTACTCTACCCTACTCTACCCTACTCTACCCTACTCTACCCTACTCTACCCTACTCTACCCTACTCTACCCTACTCTACCCTACTCTACCCTACTCTACCCTACTCTACCCTACTCTACCCTACTCTACCCTACTCTACCCTACTCTACCCTACTCTACCCTACTCTACCCTACTCTACCCTACTCTTTTCTTTGCTATAAACCACACGGAGCCCGAGACCTTTCCAACGAATGCAAAACCGTGGAAATCGGTTCGTGCGTTATGGAGTTATAGCGTCAGGAAGGAAAACCCGACTTATTTTTATATAGTAGATTGTATTTCTAGATTCAAATTTTCTTATCTAATTTAATTTATACCCAATATTTATGAATTTGTATTATCAAATTGTAGAAGTTTTTTTCCTCGTCCTTGGGCAGTGCGGGAAATAGTGTCAGACTTTTATTGGCTAAAAACCCACTCCTGTTCCTTCTTTGCCATTTTTCCAGGGCCCCGGGGATCACTTTTGCATCACTTATGGTCCCAGTAGGCCTCGACCCTGTTGGGCCCCTACGGTTGCTGACATCTTCCTCAGGCACGCGTGGAACACTACGCGCCGTCGACGACTTGGGCTCGGTCCGGAAATCCCGGCGGCGAAATTGTAGAAGCTGTGTCCTCCTAAAATTGACATATTTGCACAGAATCGAACTTCTATACAATTACCTAAATGTAAAATATGTCGTAAATATATCGTTGGTGTTCTCATTAAATAAATAATAATTAAAAAAAACTGACGTCATGACGCAGAGCAACATGGCGTTCAGCGTTTTCGTCAAATTAAAATTTAAATGCATTTTTATGGTGCTTATCGATTGTATATCAATTTCAAAAAATACATATGTGTTCAATTTAGTAGTTTGATAGCCCATTAAAATTGAATTGAGACACTGAGAAAAATACATACAATACCCTATTGCATCATCACTGACATGAGCTTCAACTGCTTACGCAGGCAAAGTCACTTAGAGAAGCTAGTTGTTTGTTTATTTTGGAATCAGTACCAATGTCCTCAAATTTCGACATTCCATATATTATTATTTACCTACGATTACTAACGTTAGCTACGTTACCTCTCACGTGTTTGAATTGATTGCCTCGTGTGTGATCACATTTTGATAAAGGGTCAGAAAGGCATGAAACTAATCGAGGAAATGCGAAACATAAATTACATATGATTAATAAAATATTAAAGATAATTTTATTGATATATGAGAGACCAGAATCAGTCGTCGAACAAGTTCATGTGATACTTATTTATCTAACCCAGTTATACTTAACCTGCGGTCCGTGTGCTGCATGTGGCACATCAATCATTTCTGAATGGCATTGAAAGTATAGTTTTATATTTATTTTTGTTTATGTCTTTTGTGCCTATAGCTGTGGAGACTCTGGGCAGTTGGAGTACGGAGGCAAAGTATTTTGTGGGGGATTTAGGCCGTAGGCTCGGGGAGGCAACGAGTGACTCCCGGTCCAGGTCATTCTTGGTGCAAAGGATGGCCATCGCTATTCAGCGAGGTAATGCGGCCAGTGTTATGGGTACTTTTGCACCGGGAACGATCAGGGGCGGGTTATTTATTGACGTTTGACATTTCATTTAATTGTATAATGATACATTATTTTGTATTGTGTTTTTTGTGATAATTTGTAATATAAATAAATTTTAATATTTTTTTTTTTTAAGTTTACATATATGTATATTTTTTTATACAGTGTTTATGTCTCAGTAGCAGTTTTATTGTATGGAAATATGCTTACTATTTTACTCCTTGGAGATGTGTGAATCAATTATGGTCCCACTAACAAAATAAAAAAGTTGCACTATACCACAGCTTGCAGCAATTTTAGGGAACACTGAACTTTTTTTGATACCAGTAATAATAAATAATCTTAGCTCGCCATCGAACTGTTAAGTTTTAAGAGGCAATTATGTAAAAAAAAACACAAAAACTGTTAGAGAAATAAATAAATAAAAAAATTCTAAAATTCAAAAATCCCAATCACGTACATACTATTTAATGTAGTTTTATTTTACTGTTATTGCAGCCCATCGTGATTCTGATAAAAGCCAAGAAGAAAAATGGTTGAGCATGTCTGATCTAACCTAACCAGGCGATCACCTCCCTTCTGTGAAGTAGTAATGCTACCGAAGAGGACGGCCGCACGCGTGAGGGAACCGACATCCTCACTCCCCAGCCGCCGTGACCCCGATCCCGATCTCTAGCCTTTGTAGGCTTGCAGATGGAGAGCAATGGGTAGCTCACCATCTAGCGGTCCGGACCGAGTTAAATTCTTTGACAGCTCGTAGTTTTCCACGCGTTCCTCAAAGAATTCCCGTATAACGAGAAACGTGTAACCGTGTAACGTAGAACGAGAAGGGTAACTGTAGGACACAAGTTTGGTTTTACTCAGTAAACTTTTGAAACGTCTTCGTGCTCCACCCTAGAGTGAGAGATGTCATTGGATAATTTCCAACCTTAAAGAAAAAACTTATTTATCCTAACTTTTAGGGTTCCGCACCTTAAAAGGAAAAAACAGAACTCTTATAGGAACATTTTGTTGTCCGTCTGTCTGGCTGTATATTTGTCTGTCAAGAACCTCTATCTCGGGAACACATGGAGGTATTGAGTTGAAATTAAAACCATATACTCAGGTTTGCGGTCCCTTGAAGCTGTGAAAAAATCAAACTTTTGAGTTAACGAAAAAAACAGATATGGCTGTTTACGTCGCAAAAAACGTATATTTCGACACTCTCAAGGGAATCAAAATTGAAGGGGTACTTAACGCTGACTTTTGAAATTTGGCATGAAGCAAGTAGGTATAGAAAAATATCTGGAAATATAAATTTGTAGTTAGTCACAAAAATAAACTATTTTAGCGATTTGGAAAAATCTTCTTAAGTCATTTAGGTAATTGGACTGTTTTCAGTAAGGTGTCAGTCAGTCAGTGGGCGAGCCCAACTTGCACTTTTTTTACTAAATAAACTAATGCCTGACTGCGATCTCAATTAAATATAAATGTCAATGTGAGTTTGTGTATTACGTTTTCAAGCTTTAACAGCTGAACGGATAGAATAAAACTCTATATCTATTTCTCTCTCTCTCTATTCTAAGGATTCATTGTGGTCTGAAATAAATGTTATTATTATAATTATTAAAACTTGGTAGGTACACGGTTAGACCATAGACCAACTTGGATAATATTTTCTTGGGGTTGACAATATTTGAAAACTGTAATGATAACATTACAATTTCACGCAGACGAAGCCGTTGTAAGAAGCTGTAACTCCATTGTTACCCTAACTTTTAAAAACTATGCTTGCTTTAAAAACATCATATTATTATGTAGGAGTTAAGTACTTAACTCCTCCTCCGTTTATACTCAATGCTGAGGGTCGAGACCTTGACGAATAACTTTTTTGTGGCCTATATTTCGATATGCTGTCCTATCTTCGCCAATGGAAATGGCGTCCAGAGAGGTCTTCAGTGTGGCATGGATTTGGTCTGGCTAACGTCTCATCTACTTTTTCTTTCAGCAGTAACTTTTCCAAGTAATCAACTCTCTTTCTGGCAATGTGGCCAAAGAAAACAAAGATTCTTCTTTGCCTTATGGTGTAGAGTAAACTTCAGTTGCGTAAAGTGACGGTCGTAACAGCTAGTCACGGGACTTTTGATAAGTACCTCTCTGTCATAGAAGTTACAGACAGCCCACTGTGCAGAACCTGCATGGAGGAGGACGAGACAGCAGCACATCTGCTTCTTAGCTGCCCAGTTGTCGCTGGATACAGGGCAAAATACTTCGGAAACCCAGGTAACCTCCGCGAAATGATAAATAACACCAAGGCGCTGCTGGACTTCCTGGAGGAGCTGGGGTGGATTGAATGACGCATTTGTCCCACCCGTACGCAAAATACGTGCTTTAGTCGTGGAGTTGCGGACACCAGCCCGAAAATACAAATACAAATGGTGTAGAGTATTTAACTACGGCGTCTTATAAGCCAAATGTTGTGCTATGTTCCGAATAAAAGGTTTCTATTCTATTCTATTCAACCATAATGAATAAAATCTCTATGTATATTACACTTACTACAGTTCCAGTACGACTTCAAAGAATTTTATTAAACCTGTTTGTCTCAAGAAAATGTTGACGCAAAATGTATAGCCTATTGGCGGTAATGTCGAATCAGATCACTCTACGGTTATGTATCAAAAGCTTTGTGCGTTTCACTACCAAATTTCAATGATAAAAGCATTTTTGTGCTTAGTTTAACCGATTGAATAACGAAATCGGCTACACGGCCAAAGTCGGTTGCCGCCATATATGTGTATATTTCCCGATATATCTGTATATGGCATTAGTGAAAAAAGACGCAGTCTGGTTGAAAGTAGTATATACCCGCCCATAACACTTCCTCATCTCGTGTAGAAGTCCTACGTACCTATATTAGTGGCCTCTTTGAAAATCATTATACAGATTTATCCGCAGTCGATATTCCATGCCTTAAAGGTTATGTTAAGTTTAGTTCTTTACTTCAATCTAATTTAATCGTTTAATTACTTAAATAATTCTAATAATAATTTTTATAATCAATTTAAATGATTTATTGTGTTGTATAGGTATATTATGATTTATAACTAACTCCCAATGTTGGCTGTTATAATCTAATTATTTCTGGAGGAACATTGGTTTGAGTGAGCGTTGGCCGTTATGCGCAGATGTGACGCATATCCTACCACTTATAATATAAGTCTTTGTTGTTATTTGTTTTAATTTTAAATTTTAAGGTATGCGCCATGTTTGACGTAAATAAACTCTTTTTCTTTCTTTTCTTTCTCTCTTCTTTCTAAAACGCAGGCTTTAGGCCTAATTTAGGAGGCAGCAATTGGAATTTTAGATTTGCTATTAAATGTAAAACATATGTAATATTTGTAACTGTGCACTAATTTATTTATAATAAATATAGTACAATAAAAAATATATTAATGTAGCGGGCACTGTCGGGGTTTTTTATCGTATTTACGATAAAAAAAACCCCGAAAGTACCCCTAATTTTATCGATTAAAATCCGAAATAACACATGAATCATTCTGATTGTTTGTTAGATTATTGTACCGTTTACTATTGCCGATAGACGTCCATGTCGCCACAATAAACGGTCCTGTGCGTCTCGCATCCATCGGATTCCCGCCACCTTCACCAGGTCATCGGACCGTTTACTATTATAGTGTTTTAATTTTATAATCACATTTGTAGATTTTCAGTATATTGCTAAATTGCTTCATCTTTGCAAGCATTGTATCTTTGCTCATCTCTTTACTTTGTATACAGTCCGAGAGGTCCTTTAGCATAGCATAATCGGCCTTATAATGTTCTCACAGTTGGGACTCAGGCCTCCTATCTAGGAGAGGGAATAGGCCGTAATCCACCATGCGGGCCCAGTGCGGATTGGTGAATGTCAAATGTCTACGAATTTTTGGTTCTAGGACATGTTGGTTTACTCACGATGTTTTCCTTCACCGTTTTGAGAGCAGTGGTGATGATATGAATTACACAAAGTAATGCGCCTGGCTGGGTTGGAACCCGCGACCACCGGCCACCACTGCTCCTACTCCTGCACCTTAGGTCCTTATAGCATAGTCGGCCTTTTAATGTTCCCACTGTTGGGACTCAGGCCTCCTCTCTAGGAGAGGGAATGGGCCGTAATCCACCACGCGGGCCCAGTGCGGGTTGGTGGATGTCACATGTCTTTGAATTTTTGGTTCTAGGACATGCCGGTTTCCTCACGATGTTTTCCTTCACCGTTTTGAGAGCAGTGGTGATGAAATAAATTACACAAAGTAATGCGCCTGGCTGGGTTTGAACCCGCGACCACCGGCCACCACTGCTCCTACTCTTGCTCCTTAGGTCCTTTAGTCCTCTTAATATCCATATAGTTACTAAAGTCTTTTTTGCATAGCATGGGTAGGATGACAGCAGGATGAAAATATATCTTTAAGACGAGAGAAAAAGATAGGTTGATGAATCCGACAGTTGTCACCCGCACTATACAATAGCAATTGTAGTGTAACTTCTGGCTATATTGCACTTCTTTGTTGGCACTGTAGCAAACCGCTGCCACACCAGTAGTCATGAATACCATATAGGAAAACGACAGCGTCCTAACTCGATCCTATCATCATCTAGAGATCATAATAAAATCTGTCTACTACTGGCCATTCCAGGTTACCTGGAAGAGATCGCGGAATGAGTATAGTATACGAATATGTTTTCATTTCCTTTTATGTTTGTATTGGTGTACAATAAAGGATATAATAAGTAATAAATAAATCTCAGAACCCGTTGCCTGAAATAGTAAAAAACCATTGAATTATTGTATTTTTTAACCAAAGTAGTAGTGACTGTTGTAAGAATTTTTATGGGACCGATTGAGACAAAGAAACATCAGAATCGATGTATAACCTTAAATCACCCTAGATAAAAATAACATACCTATTGAAAATTTTAATTTGGTACAAACTGATTCAGAAATGCAAGAATACGAAATGAATCAATTGATCTATCGGAGAGATATGAGTACTTTATGTCGTTTTGGAATCGTTGGTCTTCATATCTTACTCGTATAATTTATGATAGTGAATAAAAATGAGACAAAAATAATCTAAAACTGCATTGTCTGTTTACTATTTAATTTTTTTCGCTATGACAGAGAGATAGAGCGAATCTGTGAAACGAGCTATAAGAACAGTTACTGGGCATAAAAGTCTTTTAACAAAAAAATACAACAGAGTTTAATACCATCATCCACCTTACGGGAGGCCTTCCAACGCTGCGTCTTCCAGTACGCGATCGCCACTCCAGAACCGAGCCGAACCACTTTTCTGCGAGAAATGAGCCCTGGCCATTGCCACTTAAGTTTGGCGATTCTTCTGACTATGTCGATAGCTTTGGTTCTCCTGTCCCTCCCGATGTGATCACGCAAGGAAACTCCGAGCATAGCCCTTACCATTGCCCTTTGGGTAACTTTAAGCCTTCTGATGAGGCGCACTGTACGACTATATTTCTTAGCCATATGACACTGGCAACACGCACTGGTGGACTCTTGAGATCTCAATCTGATAAAATACACTCGTAAACAACAAAACTTTTTGTGATACTGGTGGTATTTCTCAATAATACCGATTGAGACAGAAAAACCAGATCTGATGTTTTATAATGTAACCTTGAATCACCCTAATCAAAAGACGCAATCTGCTGTTAAACTTGAATTCACATAAGGGTCATAACAGGCTGTTTAAATTTAAAGAAAAAATCTTCAAACTGGTTATCGCTAGCCAAAGGATGCTGAGCTTTCATGTTGATCCCTAGATGGTGTTGGGATCGAGTTAGATCGCGGTATCGTTTGCTTACAAGACATTCATGACTACCCGTGGCCTACTATCCCACAGTACATTTGGGGGTGTGCAATATACGCTTCAATACTGATCATTCCCTTGTTTATAAAAACTTATTTGGGTAATTTTTGTGTACTGTTCTACGGAACAGTTAAGAATCCTATTTGTAATGCAGTAATTCATACAACAAACGAATTAGAAATCTAGATGATATCTTTTTAGCTGAGCCGTTTTATGTTGTTTTGTTTCAATAGATTTTTGCTCAATTACAATCTTTTTGATAGAAGTAGCTTGAGTCCATTGAAGTTCCCAAAACAATATTATATTGAATTGTATATATAAAATACTCGTATAAATTATTGTATAATTGTAAGAATTCATATCATAGTAAATAAACAAGGATCATTAACAAAATTAAAATTAATTCACACCCATTCATCAGTTTCCATGAAAACTTCAACTACATCTGTTTAGGTTCATCAGTTACTAATGTCTTTGGTTGACCTTACTCGTGTATATTGTGTTTTATGTGTAAAGAGGTTACCATATGTACAGTTTTCAGTATGCACTGATTAGATAATAAGTAACTAAGTTGTCTCAGTAAAAAAATAACATTCATATGAGTTGAGCTTAGTTCCATCTAATATTATTCAAATTAAGGGAATTGTTTATCTTGGTACGACCATGTGAAGAGAAGGGATAAAATGCATGTTACTAAAAGAGACTTGAATATACGTGTGGATGGATGGAGAGGAAGACGGAGGGCAAAGAAAAGGAGGATGGATTAAGTGAGGAGTGACATGAAATGAAAGACAAAGGAATCAATCATAGCTTGACTGCTGAAAGGATAGAATGGAAGAAAAAACATGTTGCACCGATCGCAAGTAATATGTGACAAGGGTAGGAAAATGATGATGAGTTGAGCTCAGTACAAGTGTTTTAAGACTTACAGCATTATAAATTACATACATCACTTGTCAAATGAATGGTGCATAAAAATAGCAAGCTTTTCTAAACTTTTGTAAACAGACAGATTCTGACATATTAACCTATTGCATCCTATCGCTGGTATTGTGAGTGGTAAGCTGCCGGTAGTTATACATTTCATGTAAGCTGTCGATAATAAAATCTAAGTCGGTATTAACATCATCTAGAGGACAATGTGCATTATTCAGTCGCGACATACAGTAGTAACTATACTAGTGTACTAGTTTACAATACTATTCAAATAAAAATACGAATGTCAATAACCTCTATCTGTCAAAATATGTTATTTGTAAAGTACGATTTGCAAAGAAAATTTATTTGTCTTTTACTTTGTTTATCCGTGTTTTATTTAAATTTAAGTCACGAAAAAAACAATATTGTTAAATCTGAATTAGCCAAATGGTTTATTTAAGTGATAATTAGAAAAAATAAACTGTTTACTTTTCTTATTTTCATTGTTGTCAACAATTTACTTTCTTCTTCCGTTCACCACTACTCAGGCACTTCACACAATGGTACAGAGTTGAGCAGAATTGAAAAAATTGATTGTGATTAAAATTTATTCGTTCATGTCTAGTAAATAACAATATTAAAAAAAAAATGTTTTGCTCATCTTACTTAATCGATTCGATTTGACAGCTATTACACACATGGCCCTAAGTCAATCCTGTTCTATTTTGAATCGCAAGGCCTCTATAGAGGACTTTCTCTATTGTATCTGATAAAGTTAAAAGGAATCAGTTAAAAATCAAATTTTGTGTTTTTTTAAGCAATCTTTATTGGTTTTCGATGTTAGTGACCTTGAAACACCCTAGCTCAAAAGATTTTAATTCCAAAACAACCCTCAAACCGGTTTGTCGCTAGTGTGCTCAGATGGCAAGCCATCACACAGATAAGTACAGAAGAACGTGTTAATTCCACAAGCGAAAATAAATGAGAAAGGAACTCATGTTATTGGTGAAATGTTAGTTTGTTGTCGGATTTTATAATGGTTTTTTTTTCACGGATATTAAACCGTCCATAATAGATACGCTTTTAGTGCTACTATACCCTATTCAGGGAGCCGTGAAACAAAAAGTAAACAAACCATAAAAAGGGGTTGCGTAAAAACATGAGTGACCTGGACCAAGCAAAGCTTACACTTGTTCTTCGTAGAAGAAAAATCGTGCAAAGAAAACGCCAATGCATTCAAAAGAAAACTGTTATGAAACACGTCGAAGAAACTTGGCCAAATGTACCTATATTGTTTTCTTTGTTTACATCTTGTCTCAAGCCCAGATGATTAGGGGTTTCGATAATTTGTTTCAGTCACATCTTATCTACTCAAATCAAAAGCGTTTACTATAGCTTTTTGGTTGTTTAAGTGTTCATTCACCTATTTTCGTTAGTCGTACAGAGTGAGCCTTTTGTACTAGTGTATGTTGTGGCCGAAGGGTGCTGAGTTAGTGTGCATATTACCACTAGATGGTGTTGGGATCGAGTTAGATCGCGCTATCGTTTGCTTACAACAGATTCATGACTATCGGCGACTTGATACCTCACAGCCAACGGGTAAATAGTGCAATATAGTCTAAAGCTTGTAGGTAGGACGTCAGACGTCAATAAGCTTGAAACTATGCATTCTCGATTAAACCACACGCTGTAAGCGTAAAACATATTTTTGTATACTGTTCTCCGGAACAGTAATAATTGCTTATAATGCAGCGACTTTAGTGTGAAGGTTATAAAATAATTCATTGTTCGCCGTCATGATAGAATGTGACTGAAAGTCATGTGAAAATCTTTTAACAAACTGTTATTTAAAAGATATGAAGAAATGAGAAATATAAACAAATTTTGTTTATTTTTCTCATTTCTTCATATTATGAAAATTAACAAGGTCATGTGAAAATCTTTTAAATAACAGTCAATTTCATATCTTTTCAACATTTAATGTAGAAAAGATATGAAATTGATTGTTATTTGTATTTTTGTTTAGTTAAGTACTTAACAGAAATACAAAAAAATACATAGTATTATATTTATTATTATATTATAGAGGCAAGTTGGATATCTGTAATGGTAGCTGTATGTATGTGTATAATTTTACTCGTAAGTAAAAAATTATCTCTAGAAATACCAATTTTTTTAGGTGGGAAATCATCAAATGATTCGCTTTAGGGTGAAGCGAGAGGACGTATCAGACTTTTACTGACTAAAACCTACTTATGATCCTTCATTTGCTCTATGCAGTCTATGGCCACGGTAGCTCTTAAAAATGTTACCCGCAGCCCATCTCTAAAAGTACTACAGAACTGATTACGATAAAGATTTCTCTGATAAATCACTCATTACCGCTGATATGGGTTAGGCACTTTTTATTACGAAAAAAATAAACGAGGAACACCGTCGGAAAACTTAAGTAGGTAAAAAGTGCAAAAACTCTTAAAACCTTGTTTATTAAATAGAAGAAAAAGCAATCTTTATTATTATCACTGAAGGAAAGTAACTTAGTAAAAGGCATTTCTCCGCTAGCCCGCGCCTACGGTGACCAGAAATCGGGATCGGAATCCCGGCGGTGGTTGGGGCATGAGGACATTACTGCTTCGCAGAAGGAGGCGACCACCTGCCACTCCTCCTCGCTCCGGACCATGGCCTGTACCAAGGCCCGGCGCGAGAGATCGGCGCGAGAGATCGCCGCCACCGATTGCCCCCACGTGGACACGGTGGTGCTCTGCCCAAGTGGGGCACATCTCTACCGTGTGCTCTACCGTGTCTTCCGAGCGGTCCACACAGTGGCGACACCCGGACGTAAAGTCTACGAAAAGGCATCTCTATGGATTTTAAGTTAACTACATATTTAATTATTCAGAATTAAATTAGTGATTCATTTATTAGTGCTCTCTGTGAATCCTTCTAAATACTATATTTATAAACAATTAAACTAATAAACCACTTAATAGATATATAATATACAACAAACTGAAAATGAAAGTAAACTCTTCCAGTGAACTCTTTTTTATTTTAGTTTGTACATAGGACAAACTAAAATAAAAAAGAGTTCACTGGGCATCAAACAATTCATCCACGTTGCTGTCAACGGGAAAGTGCCCAAAACACTGGCAGCATTGCCACGTTGAATGGCAATGCTGAGAAGTTGGAAAAAAAATTCTGGAAATGTATTAATATTTAAAACAGGGCTGTGGTGAAATCAAGGACAATGAAGGACTATAGATCTTGACCCCTTTGTCAAGATCTATAGTCCTTCATTGTCCTGTTTGTAATGGCGAGCAGCTTTTGCCACCAGTCAGTGGTAATAATCTATATCTATATATATAAAATGCTTTGTCCTGAATGAATGACGGATCAACGCACAGCCTAAACCGCTGATCGTAAAGACCTGAAACTTGGAGGCTATGTTCTTTGTTTGACGTAAGTATCCGATATGAAAGAATTTTTAGAAACTCTAGCCCTAAGGGGATGAAAAAGGGGGGCAAAGTTTGTTTGGGACAGCGTGATTTCTTGGTCCAATCTACTTCAAATTAACCATAAACATTCTTTAACAGATGGATGACAAGTTATGTATTTAATTGAAATTCATCCACTAACGGGGTTACAAAGGGGTAGAAAGTTACGATCGTTTCGTTTCGATTCTCTTGTGTCGAACGCCTCGAGTAGGCCACGCCTCCGATTCCTTCGTTTTGACGTCATCCTAACGCTCAGTCACGTGGTCAGAACAAAGGAATCGGAGGCGTAGCCTACTCGAGGCGTTCGACGCAAGAGAATCGAAACGAAACTTGGTTGTAACTTGGCTAGGGGGGCAGATGGCCGTTAGGGCCGAAAAGTTCAGGAGTGGTGACCGCGTACTGAAAGACGCAGCGTTGGAAGGCTTCCTACAAGGTGGATCGATGACCTGGTAAGGGTTGCGGGATACCGATGGATGTGAAACGCATGGGACCGTTCATTGTGGCGACAATTGGGGGATGCCTCTTTCAGTCAGTTTCTCCTTTTATATTTATATATAGGTTATTTAGAAAACTCAATTGATTCGTACAAAACTACTCACAGTATCAGGAAAGAAAACCCGAAAAGTTTATAGGTTTATAATACGCTTCTGCAAAAATAACATTCGGTATACAATTATTAGGCTATTAAATCATAAACTAATAGCTTCTAAATTATCCGTTTCAATTGCCATTATGTTCGTGCCATTTTATTTACTTGACATAATATTATTGTTTGAAGGTTACGCAGCCAGCAATTTAGATGCAAAAGTAAGATAATAGCTTTTTCTCATTTTCACTACCCATTAAGGTGTGTAGTCCCTTGAACATCTGGCTGGAGTTAAATGTACACATACCCTTACTGTGATGTCATATGGCTCCGAAACTTGGTCACTCACCATAGGCCTCATCAGAAGGCTTAAAATCACCCAAAGGGCAATGGAAAGGGCTATGCTCGGAGTTTCCTTGCGTGATCAAAACAGAAATGAAGAGATCCGCAGGAGAACTAAGGTTGACGACATAGCTCGAAGAATCGGCAAACTTAAGTGGCAATAGGCAGGGCACGTTACTCGTAGAATTGATGGCCGTTGGGGCCGAAAGGTTCTGGAGTGGCGACTGCGTACCGGAGGACGCATCGTTGGAAGGCTTCCTACAAGGTGGACCGATGACCTGGTAAAGGTTGCGAGAATCCAATGGATGCGAGTCGCACAGGACCGTTCATTGTGGTGACACTTGAGGGAGGCCTATGTCCAGCAGTGGACGTTTTTTGCCTGAAATGATGATGATGATGATTATACTCGTATTGCCATCTGCAGCCGCAATAGACCCCCGACCTTTAAATCGATTTTATAAGCGAAATAATGATTGATTGACTTAGAATGCTAGTACATTCTGAAAAACAATTAACCAGCAATTTTTTTGTGTAAACCTATTTCTAAAGAGGAGTAGGGAAAACCAGCGAAAAAAAAAACATATTGTTAAAAATTGTATACGTTGATAATGTTACATAAGAATCTATAATAAATAATAATTATTATTTTCAAACCTTTTGACCTAGCCGTTACCGAAGAGTAGACTTCAGAAAATCACTGTTTTATGGCACTGCTCAGTTGCGAGGGCCTTAAGTAAGTAGACTCACCGCGTATAGCTTAGTCGGTGTCACAGGTATGTTCGGCACTGTATTAGCGCGTTTGAACAGCCACATTTTTACGCCATCCATGTCTATTCACACACTGGTATACAATGGCGGACGGGATTACACGGACCGATGTTATCTTACATAATCGAGATACAACGATAGACCATTAACAGGTTAACGAGTTTAGCGATTATCTACCCGTGGAACTTTATAGGGAGAGGACGCGGTCACGTTAGGATAGCGGTAGCGGATTGGTGTGTGGTGCAATTTATGCTAAGTTCATGTCATATGATTTTGTTGCTGTTGCTGTTATCAGACTCTATGGAAATATCTTCAGCTCTTTAAATTCGTTAACCTGACCTACTAATTACTATTTTTTCTTTACCATCAGGATGGTGATAATTATACAAATTTCATTTCATTTATTCAATAACAATTTTTAATGTTGTGTCTCAATGTTTTACAAAAAAAAAAAAACAGAAAATCACGTAGTCTGTGCTCACACCATGCTCAAAAACTTTTAAAACCTATATACATGCGCAGATTACCAAAAAAACGATAAGCCTGGTGGCATTTAAAACCAGTTCTTCAGAAAAAATATTTGAAGCATAATCAACCTTATAATTGCAAACCATAGGTGCCCAGCAAGGCCTAGGTACCTGCTCGGGGCACAGGAAAATGTATGAAAAGTACAGGGTATGGTTTTAGTCAGTAAAACTCTGAGACGCTTTCCCACCCCACCCTAAAGTGGAAGAAGACAATATGATGATTTCCCACCTCAAAAAAGCCTGAAAATTTTCTCACTACAAGGACTTAGGGAAGAATGGGCTGAAATCTACTACGGTGGCCCAGTGCGAGGTAAATAATATGAGCGTTATCATATAAATATTTTTACGGCAGAATTGACCTCATCATTCGTAAGCAAGTCATTAATTATGCTTGAATAAGGAACCATTTTATGGAAGTACATCTAAGCGACCCCTTTTCCAAATAAAATCTTGCTAGTTCACTCCTGGCAGAAATACAAGACATGAGCCAGGTAGCTCACGAGCGGATCCAGGAGACCCTCGGCTCATGTCTCCCTGCTCATGCCTCTCGGCTCATGGATTCCACCTGATGGTAAGCGGTGATGCAATCGTTGATGGTGAGACGCACTAGTTCATTAAGAGTCTATTCACTCTAGCTTTGAAGGCACCTAAGTTATAGTTGGACGGGAAGACCGCAGCAGGCAAATTGTTCCAGTCCTTCGATGTACGCGGTATAAACGACGAAGTGAAACGCTTAGTCTGGACCGTTGAAGTTTCAACAACGTAAGGAGATGGCGGAATCAAGTCATGCAATTCCCGCGCACACTCTCCAAAATGCAACCTGTAAAATACCGATAGGCTGGCTACCCTGCGCCTGCGCTCGAGGCTTTGTAGATTGGACTTAACCAAATCTGGATCCCCAATTAGCCTCTTCGCACGCCTTTCCACTGAGTCCAAAGCTGCTAGATGGCATTTTGCAGCACCAGCCCATATGTGACTGCAGTACTCCACACACGATCGGACCTGTGCTTTGTATACCATTAGAAGCTGTCCCGGTGTGAAGTACCGTCGGACCTTTGCAAGAACGCCTAGTTTTCTAGCAGCTACCTTGTTGTTACGATCTGATGATTTTTAATTGATTACATTTTGGAAGTCAGTGTTTCGATAATAGTTTTGTCTCTTCGTTATTTAACACCGACTTCCGAAATTAAAGTTTTTTTGCACTTTTTAGTGTTTTTTAAGGTTCCGTACCTCAAAAGAAAAAAAAAACGGGACCCTTATAGGATCGCTTTGTTGTCTGTCCGTCTGTCTATCTGTATGTCTGTCCGTCTGTCTGTCTGTCTGTCTGTCTGTCTGTCAAGACCCTTTATTTCGACAACGCGTAGAGGTATCGAATTGAAATTAAAACCATATACAAGTCTGCGGATTCTTGAAGTTGTAAAAAAATCAAACTTGTAAATTAACGAGAAAAAAAGATACTTTGGTTTATGTGGCAAAAAACGAACATTTTGACACTCTCGTCTCAAATCAAAATTCATAGGGTACTTTCCGTTGACCCAGAATCCTGAAATTTGGCATAAAGCAAGGTATTATAGCACAAGTATAGGAATAAATCTGTAAACTGTAAATTTATTGTTACTTCAGAATTTTTTTTTGCCGTTCGGAAAAATCTTCTTAGATTCCATTCCGGAATTGAACTATTTACATAGGTAAGTTTGTACGGAACCCTCAGGGTGCGAGTCCTACTCGCACTTGCCCAGTTTTTTTTACATTGAAATCTGTTGTATTTTTTTGTAAAAAGTGTTTTTATTTCACACTTTTTAGTTGCGGTACCATAACTAAAAAGTACCTTTCAGTCAAACTTCAAAATCGCGTATACGTACTCGTATAAACAAAGCAAAATTACTTGTTACTACAGTTCTGCTGTGATTCTATGAGGAGTTCCGTTCCATATAGAAGTTCATCATCAGATCATAACAATATTTCGATGAGACCAACTTCAAAGTATAACCATTCAACCAAAAATAATATTTTCAAAATCGATCCACAATTGACCGAGAAATCAGTGAAATATTAACAAACGAAATAGTTTAACAAGAAGTATTTACAGGCAAGCTCTAATTATGATTATTACTTAAACATGCAATGTCCTTGATTTTTAAGTAGGTACTATTGTAAATACATCCGGATTTTATTTAATCTTTAACATCAACTTCGTTTAGCCTGATTAAGTTGGCTTAAGCGTGAATAATATAATATGAATAAACATGACACATAATTCACATGAATCTAAGAACCGTTTGGCCTCCACAACAACTACTTAGCAATAATATGCTAAAAATAGGCTTGCTGTTATTTATTTATTAAATTATAACACCTTTACAGACTAGTCAGTCTGTAAAGGTGTTATAACGAACACTTAATATGTTATGATATTCTTAAATTAATTATGATTATAAAATATGTAATATCCAGACCTTCCTCAATAATTATATGAGCTGCTTCTAAAAACTTCGGCAGGTCTTGGCCAAATATAACTTCTATAGTGTTATATTATTAATAATATGTATGGCTCGTGACAAAGGGGCAAACTTTAGGTATTTTTTTTTATATTCTTGATAGGTTCGCGCTTGACCGCTATCTCACCTGATGGAAAGTGACGATGCGGTCGACGATGGATCGCGCTTACCTAGAAGTAACCTATTCACTCTTGACTTAAAGATTCCCGGGTTGTAGTCATCAGGAAACACAGATTCCGGCAAGGAATTCCACTCCTTAGCTGTACGCACAATGAATGTGTTCCCAAAACGTTTCGTGCGTATGGGCGGCATGTCCACCATGTACTGGTGGCGCATTGCCGTACGCCTGGTGGTCCGATGATGGAACGGGCTAGGCGGAATTAGGTTAAGCAATTCCGACGCACAATCTCCGAAATGCAACCGGTAGATGGCGTCGCTGCTCAAGAGGTTAGCTGTAGCATACGGCTCTTCTAAGAGAGCGGGGTGGCGGCGCGCGCCCACAGACTCGTCCGCCACAGCCACAGCGCTTCCAGCACAGATTAGATGCAGCACCATTAGATTAAAGAAATTTTAGTTAAAAACTGAATGCTTATGTTCGAATGTCAACCAACATGTAGGATTGTTCAAAAGAGTTAACGCGATCCTAGAACGCAAAGGGGAACTGAACGATATCCGGTGAGTTTTATTTAGTAAAAGTATGACACTGCTCTAGACAATGTATATCATTGATAGATAAATGGGAAGTTGACATGCATCTTTGCAAACAAGTACCATTATTCGAAAACATTATTCATTTTTGGTAGTACTAGGTACCTACTCGTACATATTTATTGTATAACGCATAGATGCTTAGAACACTGTTATTCGATTGTATTGTAAATGAAAACTTGTAATAGGCCTTAAATTTTATTCTAATAACTTATAGCATTTAGACCAGATATGATCTCATGAATGTCATGGCATAAAATGGTTCCAAAAAAAAACATGGTAATAAAAATGCTCAACTATCTATGAACTAATAGTAATAAGCACAGCTTTTAGATAGAGTCTTGTATCAGCTTTTATGGTTAGTTTAATGATGTTTAGTTCAAATAAAAGTGTAAATGACAACCATCCATAAGTAAAAAACTTTTCTGAAATACTTACATTATGTTTAGGACTAAGGAATGGAACGCCCTAACAGAGTACCATGTGTTTTTTATAAGGCTAAAATCTGAGGATTTTTTTAAGTCAAGAGTGAAAAGATCTTTTCTAGATAAGCGTGATCCATCGTCAAACACAATCATTGTTTACTATCAGGGGAGTTATTGATCAAGCACAAACCTATCAAATAAAATTAAAATAAAAACATTAAAATACAACTGAACCCGCTACGCGTTCTTACTGTATCCGCTCCCTTAGAATAACTTGAGTAACGAAGAGCGAAAGCGGACACTCTTGCTTATTAATGTACATGGCTTATGACTTTATATGGCTGAATTGGCTACATTAGGTGATAACTTTTGTATGATAATGCGTAGGTGTAGTAGAAAATTTAATCGGAAAATGAAAAACGCAATTTGTGTCGATTATGACGTTGCATCTAACTTGTTTTACATACTTTACGAAATAAAATATGCCAATCCGTGGTAGCAAAATCGCCAAACTGAAGTGGCTGTGGGTAGGGCACATTGCTCGTAGAACGGATGGCCGATGGGGCCGAAAGGTTTAGGTGGAACGATGATCTGAGGGAAGTCGCGGGAATCTGATGGATGCGAGACGCACAGGACCGCTGTGGCGACACTTGGGGGAGGTATTTGTCCAACACCTATCATTTATTGATAGTTTTATTTTTATTTTTATATAGCTTCTTTTCATAATGTAAATGTGAGAATACTGTAGACTCCACAGATTCATGGACTACAATTTTTATTGTGCTTTTGGGTACAAAGCTGACCGGTCTACATGTCCCCTTTCGTATCTATTATTATTGTAATATGGAAATATTGTAGAAACAATCTTTTTTTTTTTTCAAAGTGTACCATGGAATTTCCATAGGAAACGACTAATTGGAACCGTGCGCTAGCTTCTGACATTTTATAAGTGTATGTGAAATAAATACATTTTGAGTTTCTTTTTTAATAGTTCACGTTTGTCGGCTGAAATGATAATAACTGATGATCCGGGGAACTTCGAGTGTCGTGTTTTGTGGCTATTTTTGATCCCTCACATTTTATTGTTTGTTGTTTTTCCCCAGTCCACCTTGACTCAACTTTCCGTCGCAAAAATATATTGCCATAGGTTCAATACACAATAAAATTTTGTCGTTTCAACAAAGGGTTTCATCGATAACATATTTTTATAGTCCCATCGTTTTATGTTTTAATCTAGGAAGCGTGTTTGACCTCTAAGGAAAAGTTAAACAATATTCGGTATGTGTAATATCGTATTTGTATTCTGAAAAGGGCCGCCTGCGATTTGGGCAAGCTTATGGATCATTTACGTTAGATCGTTTTGAGGACGAGGTCAAGGGATATTAACTTCGACGAAACACGGACAGACAGGAAAAGTCCTCGGGACTTTTCCTGGTTTAACTTGAAGTAGTATGTAACGGGTATTTTTTATTAAGCATAAGCTGGCGTTTGATCGCTGACCTGATGGTGGCCGACAATGGAGCACTCTTGACTTAAAGGAAGGAGGCCCTAGGTTGTAGCTATCAGAAAACACAGACTTTGGCAAGAAATTCCTTTCCTTAGCTGTACGCTATAAATTAATTGAGATGGAAGTACAACAGATAAGTCGAGACATATTACAGGCAGAGAAAGTTCGATTCGAAGAAGTCTTATTTCATAAATTAATCCAAACAATTTTTATTTTACATAAGTCTACATGAGCACTTATAAAATGTCAGATGCTACTGTACAGTTCCAATCAGTAATCTCCCATGGAAAAGAACCAGCAAGAAACTCAATTAATTCATATTAAATTTTATTAATTTGCTATCAGTACACCCGACTACCCTGTTTTTACTTTAAGTTCTTACTGTTCCTCTTAAGGTTGTCTAGTAGATATCGCTGTCAGCTATTATAATTGTTTTTATTCAAATTTATTTAGTTTTTAATTTAATTACAATCAGTCAAGTTCAATTTTAAATTTGTATGATTTATTTATTTAATGTGATGACAACTATATAATTGCAATGAATGAATGAATATTCGTATTTTGTGTATTTGTATTTGTGTTTACCTATACTATATATAAAAAATACAAATACACAAAACACGAACATTCATTAATTCATTGCAATTATATAAATAAAAATTGAATTTGTCTAATTGTAATTTAATTATATAAAGAAGATAAATCTTTCGACGTTCAAGTTGAGAAAAGCTTCATTCAAAACTATAAAAGATTCTTTATAAGTGCTTTTTCCGTTCCCTGAGTTATCTTTGCCCCTAGTCTAGATATCGGGTCTGTCTTAGCTTGAGCAGGTCACAGACGATTTAAAGAACGGAAACGGCACTTATAATGACAAACTGGTCACGCATAATAAGCTTGAAAGATTTCCTCCGTCGTTTGCTTGAGTAGTATCCGGACAATGTTGCCCTTTGTACGAGTACAATCATAAATATTTCTGTAGCTTTGAAGATCAAAATTAAACACTGTAAAATGCAGAACTATTGGTTTTTGCGTGTATGAATCTACGTAATAAAATTAGTAGTTAATAAAATACTGAGGGTTTTCGAACTCTAACGGCATTTTTTTTTTTTGAGGTAGGTTTTATCAAATGACTTCTACTAGTCTGGGTGGAGTGAGCATATTCCAACCTATATTCCTACATTTGACTTTTGCGTTCTCGAGCCACGATTACTATATTTACGTTCTCGCAGCCCTAACAGATATCGGTTCTACGGGCCTCTTTAGTTTTGCTGACATCTCTTTAAAGCGCGTGCTGTAAACTACGCACCGTCAACTCAGGCTCGGTCCTTACCCTATGACCGGACGGCAAGCTAGCCATTGCTTGTTGTCCTTAATCCCAAACCTACGGTACAAAACAAGTTATACAACATAATTATAAGAAATCTACCAAACATCCTACCAATTGAAACCCTTTTGCTTTGCTTAAAGCTAGCCGTTGTAATGCGGTCACTTTGAACAAGCTCGTTTGGTTCAGTAAACATCCTGTTTAAATAGGCTTTGAAATCTCATCTAATATGTTACAGCTGACCGTTTAGCAGACCAATGACCCCAAATTATTTCCCAAAACGCAAATCATTTTTAAAAAATATCGTCATTATCGCAAATTTATCGATCGTAGTGCAATCTCATACAAGTGGATTTTAGCAGAATGACATTGATAATGCTATCTAAAGTGGTTAACACTCCATTAGTCTGTATTAAGGGTGTCAGTGGTTTAATGAGTTAAGCTTACCTTAGTAATGTGTAGGTGTATTGTGTTGTGACGACTCTACACGTGGTCATGGCGTGTTGTCTGACGTAAAATTCATCTCAGATTATGAATTGGAACGTCTATCGCGAGTCTATTTTTCAACCACGGTCATATAGCAGGTTTGACCACCCCGTCAAAAGTGTTGTTTTAAGTAGAACATAGGAGGCGATGATTGGTGCATTTTATCTTGTCAAGCGTGTCACATTATCTAGCTAAATATACTTCATCATCATCATCTTCCTGTCCTTGTCCCGCAATTATTTGGGGTCGGCGCAATACGTTTTTTTCTTCCATTCTGCTCTGTCACTCGTCATGCTATCACTAACTTCCTTTTCTTTCATATCACACTTCACACAATCTATCCATCTTTTCTTTGGTCTCCCTCTCCCTCTCCATCCATCCACATGTAAACTCATAACTCTTTTAGTAACATGCGTTTCATCCCTTTTCTTTACATGACCATACTCTTTCAACTTTTCAGTCACTGGCACCACTTTCAAACTTCCCCTAATATACTCATTTCTCACTTTATCCATTCTCGTCACACCACACTTCCATCTTAATATTCTCATCTCCGCTACGTGCAATCTTTTTTCATCCGTCTTTTTCACAGCCCAAAATTCTAAAAAAGACTTGTAGATTTTACCCTTCAACTTGAGGGGCATCTATGGGTTGACTTGCCGCCATTTCATTCATCCTGCGTTGATCCGATGCGTTACGTCCCGGTCTACCTCACCGTCCCCTTGGACGAGTGACCCGAGGTACTGAAAGTCGGAGCAGATCGGTATGGGCGTTCCAGCGAGAGCTAAAGGCAGGATTGGAGAGACCGCGGAATTATAGCTAAATATACTTATTATTATTTATATATACTTATTATAAGACTTAAGATTTTTTATTTTAACGCGCTAATCTCAGGAACTTCTGGTTTGAATTAAAATATACTTAAGAGGTTGATTTTCAATTCATCGAGAAATATACTACAACCTATAGAAGTAAAGCAGTAACCAAAGATACGGGTATACTGCAGGGGAAAGTAAGTTTTTAGGGTTCCACACCCGGAGGCTAAGAATAATAAATAATAATAATAAATCGTTTATTTTTTTTTATTTTTTTTTAGGTGGGAAAATCATCTAATGACAAATCTCGCTCTTGGGCGGAGCGCGAGATAGTATCAGACTTTTACTGACTTAAAACCCACTCCTGTTCCTTTGTTGCCTTCGTCCCAGGCCCCGGGTATCGTTTTCACATTACCCATGGCCCCAGTAGGCTTCGACCCTGCTGGGCCCCTACGATTTGCTGACATCTCCCTGAGGCGCGCGTGGAACAATACGCGCCGTCGACGACTTGGGCTCGGTCCGGACAGTTACCGGACGGTCGGACGGCGAGCCACCCATTGCTCGCCGTCCGCAAGCCTGCGCCTACGGTGGCCGGAAATCGGGATCGGAATCCCGGCGGCGGTTGGGGCGTGAGGACCGTTGTCGTTGCCTCACGCGTTCGGTCGCCTCCTTTGCTAGCATTACTGCTTCGCAGAAGGAAGCGACCGCCTGCCACTCCTCCTTGCTCCGGACCATGGCCTGTACCAAGGCCCGGCGCGAGAGATCGCCGCCGCCGATCGCCCCCACGAGGACACGGCGTTGCTCTTCCCAAGCGGGACACACCTCCACCGTGTGCTCCACCATGTCCTCCGGGCGGTCCACACAGTGGCGACACCCGGGCGTCGCTTCCGCACGAATTCGGTGCAGGAACTTCCCGAACTTCCTGTGTTCGGTGAGAACCTGCGTCATGCGGAAGGTGAGGACGCCGTGAGGTTTTTCCAACCACGCCTCAAAGAGGGAACTTATCGCCATAATTGTGGCGTGCCCAGCACTGGGTCGCGACAGTCGCTGTCGCCATTTTTCCATGAGAACCCGCCGGAACTCCGTCCGCCATGCTGCGACTTGTCGCGGCAGCGGAGTTTCGCCCCGGCGTTGCATCTCCATGCGGAGATCGTGCAAATCGTTTATTTGCGAAAATAAGGTACAGAAAGTTGACAACATAAATAAAATTGATCTCTTATTCTGCCTTTAATTTCGGCGTGCAAATATAAAACATAGTTATTGTAGTTAAATCAATTATTGAAAAAAATCATGCACTCATTATACAGATTTCCATTCCATTAAAATTGTATTATTGAATTAAAAAATGTCAATATAAAAATGAAAACTAATAAAAATAATAATCACAAATGTCAATAGTAATCATGTCAATCTCGTAATAACGAACGGGGTAAAAGAGACTAAGACTCCGTTGTCCGTCTGTATGTCACTAGGATGTATATCATGAACCGTGGTAACTAGACAGTTGAAATTTTTACAGATGATGAATTGCTTGCCTCTTTTTTATTCTGTTTTTAGTATTTGTTGTATAACGACAAAAAATAAATATTTCGAGCAGGGTGCCCATAGGTGCTGTCCCGGAGGTACGAAACCCTTTGTGTGCGAGTCCGACTCGCACTTGACCAGTTTTTTAAATATAACAACACAAAGTACCTACTCACTTTATTTAATGAAGTAAACAATGATATTTACATTCTATCAATAGCTAATTTTGACATAAAATTTGCTATACTTTACTTACCTAATTTACTACCAGAAACTGTTGGAACAACCTTCCCAACCCTTCAATATAACAATTTTGCAGCTGGTGCACCTGAGAAATTGCAGTATCGAGGGGTCAAAAAACTTCTTGAAGATAGTATTTCAAGATTAAGTGTAACCAAGATCCAGCGAAGTTCTGAGTAACGAGGTTCCCAACAGCTGTTCCCTATGCTACTTGAAAGGAACTTTGTTAACCCTTGAACATACGAATTCTTTGGTAAACTTTTCCGAAGGAATTTTCAATATTAAAAACTTGCGGTCTCATGCTTATTAAATTTATCGCTGTAAAGAGAGTTCCAAAATGGCAATTTCAAATTGTTTATTGCTTCATAAAGAGTTTTTGTAGACTTGAATATTTTTTTTTTTAGGTGGGATAATCATCTTATGACAAAACCCGCACTTGGGCTGAGCGGGAGATAGAGTAAGACTTTTACTCACTAAAAACCTACTTCTGTTCCTTCTTTGCCATCGTCCCGGGTTTCACTTTCACACTATCCGGGGCCCCAGTAGGCTTCGACCCTGCTGGGCCCCTACAGTTGCTGACATCTCTTTGAGGCGCGCGTGGAACAGTACGCGCCGTCGACGACTTGGGCTCGGTTCAGACGGTTACCGAACGGTCGGACGGCAAACCAACCATTGCTCGCCTACGGTGGTCGACTTGAATATGAGGATACTTAGTTTAATATTTGAACTTCTATTTTCAACGTAATAAATAGTCGTTAAGTAATACAATAATATTATATTTGTCTTTCTTTTTGTATTTCAAAAAGGTTATTGAAGATGAACTTCAAAAACCGTTCTAATACATTTTCACACCAATTGAGAGTAAAAAAATTATAGGTTAAGAGTGTTGGGAACGTTTTGCCGCATTATGCTTTCCATGTCAGCAGTCTATCTACAATAAAAAATGGACTTACTCTTAAGATCCTGAAGGGGCTTTCGGCCAGCAAGCAGACCTCTCCAGATGTCCCTTTATCAGGCTGAGCAGGCAGCATGATTTGCAGCTCACCGCCAGGATCCACCTTCTCACGATTATGTCGGTTTTGTCCAGTCAGGGTCCACACCCATTCCTGGAAACAGGAAACAAGATTTGTAAATGAAAACAAATCCCTTTTTATAACTGTGAATTTAATTGTGACTGTTTTGATTATTATTTTTTAAATTTGTATATGAGTCATGTTACATGCAATAAATAAATAATAATTATTATTTATTTATTATATTACAGGTACCTACTCTCTGCTCAGTCGAAATTAGTCGAAACCCACATTTGCAGAGAGCCATTAATTATATTATTATACTATAATATACAAATCAGGGTATTAATAATTTACAAAAAATTAAATAAAAACATTAAATTAGGTATAAAAACAAAAATAAAAAATAAAAAGAAAGAAAAAATACGATTACAAATCATATATAACGTTAAGAATGATAATAATAAGCAATTACATAAAACTTATATAAGACGTAATCTCTAAAAGCGTTGAAAGGACTATAAATTCTTTATGTGATGGACAGTTACCCTATTACTAAGAAAAAATATGCCAGAAATGTATACGGGTTCAGTGGGAAAGGCTACGGGGGATGGGGCTGCGGATAAAAGGCAAGTTAGTGATAAAGAGACATTATCAATCTTGAAGGATAACAATAAGTGCTGGCCATGACCGGACGTGATCTAAGCAACATCTTACGAAGCATTCATCTTATTTGATCATATTAGTCGTTTGCAAAGCGGTGATCTATATGGACATGGCTATTGGTAACTTACTAAACGTATTTTCACAAATTAACTGTTTTTTTCTAAGGAGGTTTAATAAATAATCGGTGGAGCCTGTCAGACTTTTACTGACTAAAAACACACTTGTATACCTCAGCTGCCCTTTGCGTTCTAGGACCACAGGTTTTCTTTTCAGAAATTACTTGTAACTCTAGCGGATATCGCATTTAATGGACCCTTACGGTTTTACAGAAATCATTTTGAGGTAAGCGTAAAACACAACGAGCCATCGAGTACTCAGGCTCGGTCGTTACCAGTCGACTGGCCGGCAAGCCCGTGCCTACGGTAGCCAGGGATCATCCTGTGACTCCCGACGTCTAGAACGTCTCCTGCCGCCACAGGTTAGGACGTAAAGACGTTTGCAACCATCTCCTACACTAGCAAAATTAACAGAAACCTTAGGGCACATGACCAAGCGGGCCATGGTCTGATCAGAAGCAGCAATCTCGCTTTAGGTGTTGGCGATGACTATCAACTGGACACCAATAATGCGACTATTTAAAAACCTTTAACACGATAGCAAGAAAAACTATGTTGCACTTACATAATCTAGCTTAAGCCTTAGGTAAGGCAAACGGTTAAATTTTAATTAAAATAACTAAAAATGCGTCCTATATCGCGAATTTTTCCCGATACTTTGCGTTTACTATCAGGTCATTATCGTTCTGCGTCACACAATGATCACGGACCGAAAGCATGGATGGATAATGCGTAAGGGATTAACATCTCATATAAACCATTACATGATAATATTATTGACAGCCTGTCAAAGAAAGCATCCTAAGACCCTACCACGAGTCCTCAACACGATCCATTTTACGACGTAAACCAAACTGTCTGAATGGAGGGATATTATTATTATATCGGCGACAACAATTTATTATTTTTATTTTACAACGATCATTTGTTCTGTGTCTGGGTATAATTTGTCTATAATATGTATGTATGGAAAGGGCTATGCACGGAGTTTCCTTGCGTGATCGCATAAAGAGTGAAGATATCCGCAGGAGAACTAAGGTCGCCAACATATCCCGAAGAATCGCCAAACTAAAGTGGCAGTGGGCAGGGCACATTGCTCGTAGAACGGATGGTCGATGGGGCCGAAAGGTTCTAGAGTGGCGACCGCACACCGGAAAACGCAGCGTTGGAAGGCATCCCACAGGTGGATCGACGACCTGGTGAGAGTCGTGGAAATGCGATGGATGCGAGACGCACAGGATCGGTCGTTGTGGAGACGCTTGGGGGAGGCCTATGTCCAACAGTGGACGTCTTTCGGCTGAAATGATGATGATGATGTAAGTATTTATAAATATATAAATATGTTTACCAGTTGTCTAGTACTCATAGCACACAAGTTCTGCTTAGTTTGGGACTAGATGGCGTTGTGTGAAAGTTGTGGAATATAAGATAAGAATATTGTGCAAAATTACTATTTATAATTAATTGTCAGACCTCCTAACGTGATCCATTTGACGACCTGAACTGAACTGTTAAAGGGATGAGGTTATATAGGGTGGATAGCTCCATACTACATCACAAAACTGAAAGAAGCTGTCACGTGATCAAAAACAAAAAGTGAGTGTAGTATAACTGATAAAAAATCACTTTGTTATACAACAAAGAACCTATTAGAACCCGTTTTACAAAGTAACCAGGTATAGCAATAAACTTATAATTACTGTTCTAAGCTATTCTTGCCAAGTACCCGAGCTACCATGAAAAACAAAATGGCAACTTAGACCAGACAAAAATACTCCAAAAACGAAAATAAAAAATCTATGGCATTAATTCAACGATAACAACTAACAAAATATCTTTATTAGTAAAAAAAAAGTGAGAAAACTGGAGTTTCTTGACCCCATCGCTGAAAAACCCTTTCTATAATGCTTATGCTTATAAAAATTGAAAAAATCATTACGTAATGTTAGATCTCGCTTACTGACCTAAAAGCCTTGCTAACACTTGATTTACAATTCATTATCTCACAGTAAAGTTTGCATTAAGGGCAAGCTACTTGGCTACTTCCTAAGTAGACTTCCCTTCTAAGTTCCCCTCTGTTAAAAGTGCTGTTTTTTCATTAACATTTTCCTAAATATGCTAATCGAGTCAGGTTTCGCTTTGTTTCATGGGCACAAGCAAACCTTGATCCTCGATCTCCTTACTGCACTTAAACGGACCTTCAAGTTCAAAGTTATAATAGCAAAGTTATAGAAAAAATAGTTTTCACGTGGTTCCCAACCGTGATGTAACTTTTTTGCACTTGCAATTAACTTCACAATAAAATGTGCCTTTGTTCCGACTCATGGCAACTTCTGATTAAAACACCACTTTAATTCTCTTTGAAAGAAATTTTTATAATTTCTTGTGAATATCTTGGCTGCAGCATTTTTATGGTTTAAACTTTAAAAAAGTGTTCGGATTGTTCGTCACACTCCAAGGCATGTGCCTTGCCTATAAAGTTATAGTAACTGATATATTGAATTGGCTACGGTCAAACAAAGATCTTCATTAATGGCACCCTTCTTCTACTCATTGTTGAGTACAGCTCTCTGGGGTGGGAATTCCAGTCCTTAGATGTACGCATAGTGAATGTTTTACCAAAACGTTTTGCATTCAGTATCTAGTTAACCACGTCTAGTTAAGTGTTCTGCTCATCTCATATTACTAACTGAAATTATTATTGAGAGCAGTGGCTTTTTTTTAGGTGGGAAAATCATCTTATGACAGCAGTATGATTATCTTATTATATTATAATTATTTTCCAATCCGCAGTGGGCCCGCGTGGTGGATTACGGCCCATTCCCATTCCTAATAAGACGGTCTGGGTCCTAACAGTGGGAACATTACAAGGCCGATTATGCTTGATTTCGCTTATTATTAAACAATTTTATACTTATAAATAAAATTAAACAGATACTAGTATGGCTTCTTTTACCCATAAGTCATTGCGCAGTCTTCATTCGCGGACCAGACAAAGTGATACGTTCTAGAACCTACATTAATTAAATAATTAAATCAGTCTTAACATACAAGATACTAGTATAAACGTGATTTGAATCTTACAAAATTTATATCGGTATATCACATTGCCAAGGTTTCGTATAACTTACTTACTCGTATGGTAAATAAATTAAACTTTTGTACAGTAAATTAGAGTAAAATTTGAAGTCCCTTATGCGTCGTACACTGTTAATTCTCAAACATATTGCCTACAGCCCCAGGAGATTATGAATAACTGCCAGAATTCATATTAAATTAAGCTTTTATTATAGTACTATAATACCTCATTCTGTTAATAAGTACTGCTGACCTCGACCGGTTATAAATAGGCGAGGTTGCTATGATAGTATAAAGGTAGTTAGCGTTTAGCCCAAAAAACCTATTTTGTATATAGGGCCGTGGGATTGTTCGAAATAGTTATCGCAAGCCTGGAACGCACACAGCAACTGAATGAGCACAGGTGGGTTTCAATCAATTAGAGTCTGACATCGATAACATCGTCTCGCTCCATTGAGAATGGGAGAAGTCATTAAACAAATACACTACAAGTTATTCCTGTATGTCGGTGTGTTCACAAACATGTAGGTAAAGTCACATTCACAAGACACCCAGATCCAAACAGCTATCTGTAGGCCATACAAATATTTTTTCCGTGTGGAGATTGAACTTGCGACATGCAGCGCAGCAGCCAATTGAACTTGCGACGCGCACCGCAGCAGCCAATTGAACTTGCGACATGCAGTGCAGCAGCCAATTGAACTTGCGACATGCTGGGCAGCAGCCAATTGGTCAACCATTGATTGATTGATTGAACGCCTCGAGTAGGCCACACCTCGGAGGCATGACCAACTCGAGGCGTTCGACGCAATAGAATCGAAACGAAATGGTCGTAACTTGGCTAGGTTTACTCTATAGTGACATGAAATTACTTTTTCCACGTTTTTTTTTATAGCTACCGAATTCGGCTCGAAGGATCAATTGGATATTTAACTCAGTCTAATATTTTCATGACATTTAATTACAGAAATGAAGATGTCAAAAAGTACGGTATTGTTCGCAAGCGTTATCCTAACCTAACCGGATACAGTTGAGTACACGTGTTTTATATGGAGCGACTGCCTATCAAACCTCCACAATCTAGTTTCTTGGATTTTTGTAGTATATAATTGTAAGGGTAAACTGAAAAGTTTGCGCTCATTAAAACCCTTATGAACGCAATTATGGTAGAACCAGAAAAGTTACAAAAATCATTCTTAAAACGAGCAAGATCAGAAAATGATGCATTCGTTTTTCAATCACATTTCTAGAAAATGAAAGTTTTGCTGCAAGAATAAAAGGATAAGTCGTAGATAGGGCAAGCTTCTATTATTACTACTGCTAGCTCCCCTAGGAATTAGAGCGAGATGTTACTCTCCGTTACGTCCAGTTTGTTACTGAACTGATTAAGGTACTTAGTGGTTCCCAATCTTTTTTACACTGCTCCTCCCTCCTCCCCTTTTTTGCAACACCTTTGTAAACAAAGATGGAAGATAATATTGTAGTAAGTATACCAACGTAGACGTAAGAGCAGCGGTGGCCGAGTGGTAAAGGTCACGACTTACGATTGCGGGTTAAAAGCCCAGCCAGACGCATTTTTTGTGTAATTTATTTCATCAGCACTGCTCTCAAAACGGTGACGAAAAACATCGTGAAAAAACCCATGTCCTAGAACCAAAAATTCAAAGACATGTGATATCCACCAACTCGCACTGGGCCCGCGTGGTGTATTACGCCCTAATCGATCTCCTAGAGAGGAGGCCTAAGACCCAGCAGTGGGAACAATAAACGGTTGATTGTACCTCCTTTTACATGTTCCTTTAAGATGGATAATATGTTGTTATAAGTATACCAACTTGCAAGCAGATCTATGTCATCATCTTCCTGCCCTTGTCACGTTTTATTTAAAGTTGGCGCAACACGTTTTTTTCTTCCATTCTGTCCTGTCACTCGCCACGCTATCACTAACTCCCTTTTCTTTCATGTCACTTTTCACACAATCCGTAAGATCTATATAAAAATATTGTTGGATTTAATTTTATCCAAACTTGAACCACATTGTGTCTATCGAGTCGTAATTTTAGACTCATATAGTATCACAATATCACTCAAACAGGTATTCTTCCTGAACAATTGAAAGTAAATGTTACTTGCGCTTAACGGATTGCTAGGCTTCTCAGACAGGAACACGACTCCCTGGGTTGCAACGCACAGTTTGGGAACCTCTAGAATTAAGGAATGAAAGAAAAAGTGTAGCTCCGTTTGTTGACCTCAAGTGCAACAGCGGTTACAAAACGGTTTAATTAAAAAATCTCAAAAAATGGTTCGTATTTGGATGGATTATTCCTGCTCTTGTGTTAGTAAATTAACCTGCATAATGTTTTTTTTTTAAATCGATATAAACTAGTGCTTGACTGCGATCAGCTGTGATGTAATCATTGATGGTGAAACGCACTATTTTATTAAGAGCCTAACTGACTAACTGAACTGTCAAAACGACAGTCGGGACTATGAATGCATGACGAATAGTCAGGAGACATTAAATATAATACTTGCCAAAAAGAAACCTATAAACCTGCTTGCTCTCCTAAAATAGCAAGCGTAAAGATATAATTCTTAACTCTTACGTACCCTTCACTTGCTACCTACCCATTGATAAAACAAAAACACTTATTAGAACCAAACGAATTTTCTAAATTTTTACGAACAAGAAAATCCAATTACTCATGTATCAAAGGAATCAGAAGATAAAGAGATAAAGGCAAGCTTTTAACGTTAAATAAATAAATTTTATAATAAAATTACTAAACGATGTTTGTCTGTGTTAGTGACGTTTCTATTTAGGGAACATGTCACCATAGTTAGTGGATACATATGTTTAAGGGTTCCATATTTGATATTAATAAAAATGCTGCATAGCTGGTTCTGTTACAGTTTAAAAGTGAGGTAATATTTCATTTTAAATATATGAATTCTGTACATTTATTTGATGATCACTTAAGAGCGTCAAATCCGAGATACATTTCACAAACAACCTCTCTTGCGTGATTATGACGTTATTACAGATCAGAAATTATGCTAACTTTGCGTATAATTTGGCCCTTCATAATGAACTCATAAATTGAAAATATAAAAAACTATATCTATAAAAACAATGCACATTCAATCGAGATTTTAAATGACGAAAATATTTATTAAGTTTTTAATAAAACACGTATTTTCTACAAGTTTGGTGAAATATTCGATTTAATGACGGAATTACTGAATGCTAACAGAGCGTTCAGAAGTTATTTCTATTTACTCACGTTGCTTTTTTATCAAGCATTGCGTTGAACTGCATTGGATAAAACCGAAAACTTTTAAACTATGTTCAAATTAATGATAACAGCTCAGGAAGGGTCCTCTTAAATGTATAGCCTGAACTGCAACAATAAGACGCACCAGAGCTGCAGGATTGTTTGATAGCGTTATCGTGGCCTTCGCATAGGAACTGTAACTAATCAGTTATTGTCTGACTTCTTCTCGCTCTACCACGAGTGAGAATATTGATTTGATGATTATCTATGTAAAAAGAATGGAATTAGAAGCATAGGTATCATTTTGTACAAGCGTTCCCTAAATGATGAAAGAAAGGATTCTTAAAAAATCACCGCTGAATCTACTAAAATGAAGGATTTTTCCGACGGGAAAATAACATTAGGCATATAACTTAGCTTTTTGCGTAATCAGCCCGCAAAGCTGAAGTGCAAATGTCGTAAATTACTTTATCAAACTTAGCTGTTTAGAATCCCAACGGACTAACATTATATTAAACATATTGAAGTGACCTATATCATTAATATATTTCTTTATATATTCTCGCTTAACCTTTTGAGTAGCGTAATTAGAGACACTTTAGAAAGACATGGGCGAGCGAACGCCGGCGTTCGCTAATGAATTAAGACCACTATCTCACCTGATGGTAAGCGACGATGTGACACTATCGACTTAAAGACTCCTAGGTTGTAGCTATCATGAAACACAGAATCCGCCAGGGAATTTGACTCCAAATCTATAAGCACAGTAAATGTGTATAAATAGGTACTATAATGATTGACAGGGCATGTCAAGAGATTAATAAATTTTCTTCGTGTCTTCAGAGTTTATACACGACACATGGTATGTTATACTTTTATGGATAAACACAGTATATATTATGATTGAAGGGCTAGACTGCTGCCATTTCTCATCCATAACATAATACTTGATTGAAACTTTTCCAACAGGAAAATTCAATTACTTAAGTAAGTAGGTAGCAGACTTGAATTCGAAGACATCAAGCATCTAATAACTTTCCACTACTTCAATCAATGAATTTGAACTTTTAATTTTCCTGTTTAAAATACTGTAATGTCTTAGGAGCCCTGTGCCTACCCTGTGATTTTGGGTGCAACCAATCTCCGCCAATACAGCATTTCTAATAAAGAGTATATGCATGGCTTCAACAATTTATAATAAAATTCCAAATTCCATTATGATAATGAATGTTAATTTATTTAAGAGTGAACTAAAGAAACTTCTTAGTAAGGTTTATTCGGGTTATTATAGTGTTGCGGAGTTTTTAAATGAAAAATTTTGAATCATGACTATTTAATTCAAATTTATTATTCTATTTTTATTTATTTTCTTTATTGACTGTAATTGAATTGATTGAATTTTTATTATTTTCAAATTAAATGTTTTTTCAATAATTTTGTACGCCGGTTACGGCAAATCATGTTGAACTGTATTGATTGTTACTCTATCTTAACATACACATGTTATACAAATAAAATGATCTTAAATCTTATTTTGTGCCTCTTTTAGCATATTCCATTGTCCTCTATCTTTATTTTTTTTTTTAAGATAGGAAATCATCCAATGACTTCTCCCAGTCTAAAACTGTCACTGATAACAACCTAGCTGTGCCATTCAGTTGCCTTTTGCGTTCCAGGACCACAAAATCCCTTTTAGAAATTCCCCTGCTGACCTCTTTTTGAGGCGAATACTAAAAACTGTTTTTTTTTCACATTTTTATGTATTTGACAATTTTAAACCGCCTCGTTGGTCGCTAAGTGTGCTGTGCGTGCTGCTAGCTCGGAGTTTGCCTTAGGTAGCACGTAAACCTGTTCCATGATCCTTTGCCTGCCCTCTCTTCGGTTGTGTCGAATTACCATTCAGTCAAACTAAGAGTAAAGGAACAGAGAGCGTACGTGTGCCTGAGAACACACGTGTGCACTTTAATATCTCCTGAGTGCTTGCTCCGTTGGCCACGGTTATTCGAAATTCGGTCGGAAGGATTATTTTAATTATATTTGTTTGTACAGTTAAAGTGCCGAATCATACAGATTTGAATTTGAGATACTATGAAAAACTCTTTTGCCTTAAAAAAAAGAGAGAACAGACATCTTATGGGATCGTTCGTTTTATCGTAGAGCCCATTCATTGTTTACCATCATGTGAAATTGATGACAAGAGTCGACTCATCATGAACGAGAGCTCATCATCATTATCATTTCAGCCGAAAGGCGTTCACTGCTGGACATAGGCCTCCCCCAAGTGTCGCCACAATGAACGGTCCTGTACATCTCGCACCCATCGGACTCCCGCAACCGTTAACAAGTCATCGGTCCACCTTGTAGGAGGCCTTCCAACGCTACGAGCACTCTCAAAACCTAATTCACTCACACACACAATAATTAGAATACACCTAAGTTTAACCACTGATGTGCGGCTGTACCTACTTTTAGCCGCTATGATGAAGACTACACCTAGTTCTAACCGAATATAAGTAGGATACATCTAAGTTTAACCGCACGTGGACGGCTGCACCTAATCTTAGCCGGCTAAAACTAGGTGTTACTGCACTTCAGCTATTAGCCGTAACATATACATCCTTCTCCTGAACACGTTGCTGTTGCAAATCTCCAATCAAGCAGCCGATTAGTATAATATCTATTATACAATTTTGTACCTGAAAATGTGCCGAGAATCGAATGATTGTTTTTTTTTAGACCTTTGAAGGGGAGATGTGAAAAAATAATGAAATTCCATATCGTTAAATGAAAATACACAGTTCAGTGAAGCGAGACCGTTCAGAATGCTGTCCACACAAAAGGGTATCTAAATTCCAATAACGAATAAATGCTGTTGATCTCTAAAATTCGAGAGCTTAGTCTCAACATAAACACATTTAAATATTAAAGAGCCCATTTGAACCAATCAGGAACGTTCACGATGAAGGTACGTTTTATAAATCATATTACTTAAGTAGCGTTTTAGTTATTATCTAATCAATTTATTATTTAGTCTTGAAAGGAACGGTTGGTAAAAAAAAAGAAAATAAAATTTTCCATTGTTCGTTTTGTTTGATAATATGTTAAAATACTGTGAATATTGAAGGAATGGATCAACAACTAATGGGCTCAACAATGAGAGGCCTATCATATAAAGTTGATGTATTATTATTTAAGGAATTATTAATATGAACATGTCTGACGAAATTAGCGGGTATTTTATAAATAAATTGCTTATACCTCTCACCACTTTATTTACCTTGTCATGTCATCACGCGTGAACGGCTGGACCAATTTCGCTAATTCTTTGTTGTGTTTGTTATTGTCGAAAAGGCCCTAAGGCGCGCCCCTAAGGCTACCCACTGACCAAAAAATGTGCAAAACATTACAAAATTTCAGAAAACTACGAGGACTATTTAATCTTTGCGTGTTTAACAGTTCGCGAGTTTGATAATTCATAGCTAAGATAGAACAACGTCTGTCGGGTCAGCTAGTGAAATATATATTTAAAAAACATGATGATCACTTCAATAGTTTAGCCCCCCTAACCAAGTTACAACCGTTTCGTATCGATTTTCTTTTCGTCGATCGCTTCGAGTAGGCCTCGCCTCCGATTCCTTTATTCTGACGTCATCTCAACTCTCAGTCACGTGGTCAGAACAAAGGAATAGGAGGCATGGCCGACTCAAGGCGATCAACGAAAAGAGAATTGAAACGAAACGGCTGTAAACCGGCTAGGTAGATATGAAAAGGTAACAAACAAACAAAAAGGAGTTATAATTCGCATTATAAAATAATTTTAGTACCTATGTGATATCAAAAGAGATCGCATGAAAAATACCTCGTAATAACTTACAGGCTAGATGATTGTACTTTTTCAGGATTATAATTTAGGATAAGTGTTTGAATTTTTTAAGTCAGAGGAGGTTAGGATGGCTGTCAAATCTATAGGCGGCTTTAATCTATTAGTATACGAGTATATATATAAAAATGAATCCTTTTTTCCCTTGGTCACGTCATCACGCGCAAATGGCTGAATTAATTTCGCTAATTCTTTTTTAACCGATTTCAAAAAGAAGGAGATTCCATGTTCAGCTAAATGTATTTTTTATGTATGTTCAACGATTTCTCGGTCAAGGAAGTTTAAGGATAGTGTTAGAGAGAAAGGAAATGGTTTTTAACTAGATTTTTAAAATAAACTAGTGACTGGGCCTGCCTAATTGGTAATGGAAACGCGTTCCGTAAACGCACCGCCTGGATCGTAAACGACTTGTCACAAAACTTGGTTATTTAGGTCAGGAGCGTCTATAATTTCCCTGAGTATTTTGAATGCTACAATCATCTGGTCGCATGACCGTCTAGCTTCTAAGGAATCGAAACCGAAGCAATCCAGCAGGAATTTTGTGAGATATAAAAAAGCTTAATAGCCATAAAGACGTTTATAAAGATATCTTAGGAATGCTCTTTGCACTTTTTCTAAAATTAACGTAGGCATATTGTTTTTCAAAAGGATTCCAAACGCACGCACTTGACTCAAGCTTGCTACGAACTAATGCACCACGAGATGCATCCTGGCTATAAGGTACCATCATGCTAATCTGATGATGGAAGGTAGGCACGAAAACTTTGTAATAAATAAAACAATGTATCCTAGCCGAGGCTTGGCTTATTGGAATTGTCATGCAATGTTTTAATGATTAAATTCTATAGGTAATTCCTTACTATAAAACTTGCGCACAGGACGTTTCACTGAGGGGCATTTTTGAGTTGTAGTACAGCAGCTTAAAAGTGAAAAAAAAAACTTTTTACAAATAAAATACAACCAGACTTCAATGTAAAAAAAAAAACACTAAAAAATGCAGAATAACTTTAATTTCGGAAGTCGGTGTTAACTAGCGAAGAGACAAAACTATTGTAGAAACACCTACTTCCGAAAATAAAGTTATTTTGCACTTTTTATTACATTGAAGTCGGTTGAATTTTTTTGTTTTAAGATTTTTTTTATGTGTTTATCAGGAAAAAGTTGTTATGAAAGAAAAAAAGAATTAAAAGAAAAATCAAAGCAATAAACTTAATGACTATTTAACGTTCATGCATTTCGCAGTTCGCACACTTGATAGTATAATCATAACTAAGACAGAACAACGGGTCAGTTAGTTTCATATCGATGGTTGAAAGGCTAATTGATCTAAGCGACATTTTTTCAAATAAAATTGAAACCTGACTCAAACGACGGAGAACAATTTGCTGATTCCAAATATGTATATAACTCAATATTGAAAAAAAAAATGGTTTAATTCAATTAGCCTTACAACCGTCGATATAATTAATAGAATAAAGTAGTATTTTTTAACGTTCACAGTACTAAAGAAATTCTAGCTAAACAAGATTCATTTGGCGCGTGGCCAACATCGGAACTAATAATGTCTAACATCTTATTTCTTTAATTGCAATGACAATGTCATAAATGTTTACCCACAGCACTCCACGCATGAAAATGTCATATAAGTGTCAAAAGATACTTGCAGTAATGCAGATAATTAAAAAAGACGTTTTTAATTCCAAGAAAAGTTTATTTTTATGTTTGTTTATTATATTGTTATTATTAGTTTGTATTCATGGCATAAGCATAATTAGTCTTTTAATGTTCCCACTGCTGAGTCTCAGTCTTCCTCTCTGTCTCTAGGCCTCAATGGGCCCTCGTGGTGAATTCCACACAGATATCATCAATTTTTTGGTTCTAGGACATGCCTAAGGAGTTTCTTCACGATGTTTTCTTTCACCGTTTTAAGAGTAGTGGTGATTAAATAAATTGCACAAAGTGATGCGCATGGCTGGGTTTAAGCCTTATTTATTTTTATTTTTTTTCGGTGAATTAATCATCTTATGACATCCCCCGCCCTTGGGCGGGGCGGGAGATAGTGTCAGACTTTTACTGACTAAAAACCCACTCCTTCGTTACCTGTGTCCCAGGACCCCGGGTTTCGCTTTCACACTACCCATGGCCCCAGTAGGCTTCGACCCTGCTAGGCCCCTACGATTTGCTGTCATCTCCCTGAGGCGCGCGTGGAACAATACGCGCCGTCGACGACTTGGACTCGGTCCGGACGGTTACCGAACGGTCGGACGGCGGGCTACCCATTGCTCGCCGTCCGCAAGCCCGCACCTACGGTGGCCGGAAATCGGGATCGGAATCCCGGCGGCGATTTGGGCGTGAGGACCGTTGCCTCACGCGATCGGCCGCCTCCTTTGCTAGCATTACTGCTTCGCAGAACGAAGCGACCGCCTGCCACTCCTCCTCGCTACGGACCATGGCCTGTACCAAGGCCCGACGCGAGAGATCGCCGCCGCCGATCGCCCCCACGAGGACACGGCGTTGCTCTGCCCAAGCGGGGCACACCTCCACCGTATACTCCACCGTGTCCTCCGGGCGGTCCACACAGTGGCGACACCCGGGCGTCGCTTCCGCACGAATCCGGTGCAGGAACTTCCCGAACTTACCGTGTTTGGTGAGAACCTGCGTCATACGGTAGGTGAGGACGCCGTGAGGTCTTTCCAACCACGCCTCAAAGAGGGGACTTACCGCCATAATTGTGGCGTGCCCAGCACTGGGTC
Source organism: Mythimna pallens (assembly GCA_961205895.1). Taxonomy (NCBI): domain Eukaryota; kingdom Metazoa; phylum Arthropoda; class Insecta; order Lepidoptera; family Noctuidae; genus Mythimna; species Mythimna pallens. The sequence continues at coordinate 9,981,284 of OY540824.1, forward strand.
GCGACAGTCGCTGCCGCCATTTAGCCATGAGAACCCGCCGGAGCTCGGGTTTAAGCCTAAGCATTACTTACGAATTCCTATTTAACTATTATGTATCTCTTAATTTACTCTATGAGGTCTTAGATGCAATGACGGACCAAAATAGTAGGTACAGTTGATACAATTGGAGAAAGGTTGTCATTGCGACCGAGTGCTGTGACAAATTTTCACGTGTATTAAACTAAGTTTTTCAATACACTTACAAAGAAACAGATACTTGGCGTCCAGCCTGCTAATAAATTATTGGGTTGAGCTGGCTTACTTTTCTGCACTAGTGTGGAAAGCGGTAAATCGGGTGCCTAAAAGCGGCTTTGTTGTATATTGGTATATTGAAGAGTCATTTATATTGCTTGGTAATTTCTAACCTATAACGTGTCATAGATGACTTTTTATGTATTACTCTCATGAGTAATAAAGGTCATTGTACTACCATGACAGACTAAAAAAACTAAGCATCTACTTAAACGTTCGTTTTTAATAAATAAATGTTTATTGTTCTATTAATTAAGTAAACAAGCTACGTAGGTGTTAAAACACGATACCGGGTGCAAAACAATTAATTAGCATATATGATGCCAATGTCCCTCGGCGCCAGAGCTATATGCATCGCTTTTACGATCACGACGGAATAGCATCTGTAATATGAATAATAGAAAGGCTAAAGCAACACGAATTTAAACTTTAACTTAATGAGGACTGCGTTAATTTTTCAATGACTACGACTAATTAAAAGGTCATAAGGTTATTTGAGTGGCAACGTAAAGTAAATTTTAAGACATAAAGTTTAAAGTTTTTAATTCTTTAGGCGTATGATAATATTCATTTTATTAAAATTCAATCCTTTGTTCCATCGAAAACTTGGACGATGTAATTTTCTGATTGGGGTATTAGTTGGGACAATGTAGGGTTCGGGAATCCCGAGTCCAAATTCGATTTTCAAATATTTTGAGAATTCAATGGAATCAGTTTAAAAACGGTCATTGTTCATCTACGGCCTGTGCTATGTTGTCGTTTCTTTACATTTCAAAAGAAAAATTATATCATCTACATAAATTTATGAAATAAAAATTAATTTGACATATATGAACATAATTTGAGTATAGCTCGACCAATTGATTGTTTTTTTTTTTGTTTTTATAATCAATTTGAGGTCTGTAATCGGAAAATCCGCCGGAAAATAAATTGCACCCTTGCGAAAACTTTTTTCTCATTAAACCTTATAATATGCGACGAGCAGTGGATAGCCCGTCGTCTAACTGTAGGTTAAGAATTGAACCCAAGTCGTCAATGGCGCGTAGTGTTTTACGTGCGTTTCAAAAATAATGTGAGCAAAACCATACGGGCCCAGCTGCAAAGCCGATGCTCGCAAGGGCCTCAGGCAATTTCTGAAAAGGAAACTCGTCGTCCAAGAACGCAAATGCAACTAAAGGACACGTGTGTGGTTTTAGTCAGTAAAAGTCTGGTACGCCCTCTCGTTCTACCGAGAGAACTTATTGGATGATATGCAAAATAAAATAATAAAAAAAAAACTTTGTCATAATCATCATATCCACGCTATGTCGCACGCACGTGTAGAGCATAAAAAATCTCTTTATGGAATAGTATGCCCACTAGACCATTCCATCATTGACCAAAAACTTCATATGAAAATTCACCATTACAACACTGCATACATAAATAAACGTCATCAGAAAATACCTCAAATATTATATGAATTTTAACAACGTTAAGTTCTAATAAACTGAAAATTGAGCAAAATCCTTTAAATGGACATTATTTATTCATAGGAGCTTTAGATACCCTTGCGCCGTCACAGAGGACACACAAAGCCGTCAGAACACGTGGGAGAACCATTTTTGTTTTTGATATTATTATTTTTTATGATTTTTTTGGTCACTATCTCACTTGATGGTAAGCGATGATGTGGCCGACGATAGAGCACGCTTGCCTGGAAGCAACCTATACAGTCTTGGCTTAAAGACTCCTAGGTTATAGCTATCAGGAAACACAGTGTACATAGTGTGATACCAGCCAATATTTTCTCTTGTTTTCATAATCTTTTCAGCCGAAAGATGTCCACTGTTGGGCATAGGCCTTCGCCATAACACCAGTTGGCCTTTACTGGTTTCAAAGCCATGGTGGCTCTTTCGAACCATTCCTCGACCCTGGTAGACATCGGCCGTAGCAGGCTCCATCAATTACACTGAAATCTTTGAGGCGCCAATGAAACATAACACGGCGTCAACCCAAATTTGACGAACTAAACTAGACTATTAAAGGGATGGAACTATATAGGGTGTACAGGTCCATCCCTCTTTGTCACTTGCACGCTTGATATTTTAACACTTTATGGTAATTTATTTGTTTTATTTATTTATTGGTTCACCAACAATTGTAAACACTAGTATTATGCTAAAGGTAACATGCGTTAAAATAGTGTAACTATCACTTATATGTAAACTCCGCATGCATTAAGGATAAGTTTCATAAGAGAAAAACAAATTAAACTTTACTAAACTAATTTAAATTATTGAAAACACGCGTCATTCTTCATAAATGCCTAAGCCAAATCGAGATGATATTTATAGTATATATTAGTTTTTAATTGGCTTAAAGAGTTAAAGTGCAGATCGATTATGTCTATGATTATTGTAATGTCCCCGGTCCTTTTCGGACGGCTAGCTAAATTGTTGGTTGTACATACAGTATCCTGTTCAAGTATATCGATAGTCTATAGTACCTGTGTCGGTATTAGTGTCAGCAAATCCAGGTCGAACTAAAAACTGGTACGATTTTTGGAATAAAATGCTTGAATACAATAAAGGTCGAAACTGCGTTATGTGGATACCTGCGCAGTCCCATACAAAAGTACTCCACCCCCGACCCCGCGACCCCTTTTTGCTACGTAATAAACATTAAGTTCTCCATCAACTGGACTACATGCACACCGTTAAAGTTGAACTATCGACACTGCGCAGGTAATAATACGGTTTCAAGAGACGCAGACTGTCGTACACGACACACACGCTTTGCCACGTGACGGGTACCCGTCGCGGGCGTCCACTTAACGGAGTTTCTGCCCTGAAAATAAAAAGCTTTCATTGATAGCCCGGTCACAATGTAGACTACATTGTGACCGGGCTATATGGCTATATGCTTATATGTCTATTTCTCAATACGGACAACTAACACGATCGACATTATGTTTTTAGAAATATTTCTATGGGTTAGAAAAAAAAACTATATAAAAGTATTGTCGCATTGTCACGTCGCAACCTTCTTCGGGAGTCTATATAAACCTGAGAAAATTAACATCGATAGCCTGACAGTTTGTTTATCGAATTATATTATTACTAGCAAACAATTACGACTTCTGCCCATTTCCCGTATTTTAAACATTATTACAAAATCTTTATTTACTTAAAGCTTTGCTTTGCTTCCGGCAATAGCTCTTATAGCTTATAGTAAATAAAGTAAATAATGTTACAAGGACAAAACGACTCTCTGAGTAACAACGTTGGCATAACAAGCCTTGCCAAATATGTATAGTATCCCGTTTACACCGAACCCTCCCCACTCACTTACTCACATACTCTACTCTCTCGTGTATTGAATCCTCAAAGTCAAGCCACTATGGAGAGGAAGAGAGGATGTATCTAACCGCTCAATGGATCTCAGAAAGAGAAACGCAGAGAGCACTCTATATAATTTAAAAAAAATTGTTATATAAAGATTAAGAGCAGTGGTGGCCCAGAGATAATGGCCTTGACTGTCAAGGCTTAAACCCAGGCAGGCACTTTATTTCATCACCATTGCTCTCAAAACGGTGAAAGAAAACATCGTGAGGAAACCGGCATGTACTAGAACCAAAAATTCAATGACATGTGACATCTACCAACCTTTACTTATTCTGCACGATGAATTACGGCCTGATCCCTCTTCTATAGTGAGGCCTAAGAGAGGCCCTTTTTTTTTGTAAGTTTGATTATGCTATTTAAGGATTTATCGAAACACGTACTTCAAACTTCGCGTGACTGGTTAGGGCTGGCTTACTTCGGCCAAAGCAAACAACGTGATGATGTTGGTTGGTTACACTTCTGATTAAAAACCAACGGTGTTCCATCAGTGGCCCTTTATTAGTAACTCTTTAGAACAATCCGCGGCCCTGGCAGACGCTAGCCCTAAATGGCCACATCTATTTGAGGTGCTTGTGGAACAGAATGCTCCAGGCTTAACCCTTACCGGACGACTGAAAGGAGAGCTACCCATGGCTCACAATCCTCAAACTCGCGCCTACGGTTACATAGTATAGATGGATAAATTTATGAAATAAAAAATAACATATTTATACCAAATAGTTATTTAATGGAGGCAACATTTTAGCGACCTCTCTAGTGTACTCTATTTCTAGCACTCACAAATGATAGCCTATAAAATTTCACTTGACATAGTTGGTTTGTTTAACGATAGTGACTTTACATAGACGCGTGTCACACGTAAGTTCATACTAAAATAGTGATGAAACCACTTTGTATCATGGTTTTATTCAGAGTGAACAGAAAACAGCCTACACTGAACAAGCACACACACAGCCTACAGCTGATATAATATAGTGGATCATTTAATTCGTAAGCTTTTGTCCGCTACTTCGTATACGTGAACCATCTGACTTTTGGTGTCAAGTTATGACGTAGCTTGACTCCTCAAAACCAGGTCAGTAAGAAAAAAAATCTAATTCCAGATGGAACCCTTGCGGCGAGCAAAAGGTAGCCCGCCGTTCGGTCATCCAATAACCCTCCGGACCGAGTTCAAGCCGGCTATACTATCTGTTATATGATCATAATTATATTACATATTCAGTCATAATCATATACCTACAGTACTGTAGTCGACAAGTCTTTAATTGAAAAAAATATTTTGAACTTAAACATTATGCTTAGACTTTTGCTATTCATTTGGCATTGTATCTGAGATATTATTAATTTGTAAATTGTATTTATTTATAAAAATATCTTTATATAAATTATATAGGTATATAAGAAGACACTGACTGACTGATATATCAATGTACAGCCGAAACTACTGGCATTAAAAGTGTGAAATTTTGCAGGTTGCTTTTTATGACATAAGCAAGCATTAAGAGAGTATTTTCCAAAATTACCCCCTAAAGGGATGACATGGGGTCCAAAGTTTGTATTGATAATCCTACTTTTACGCAAGCGAAGCCGCCTTTTACATTATTTTATTCAAACCGAAACTAATTTCATTACTGTGTTCAATACAATGTTAATTTCAATTCTTATATGAATAAATTAAAAATGCTACCTAAAAGACTTATGAGTTGATGTGGGTGGATGGAAAGAGAGGCCAAAGAAAAGATGGATGGATTGTGTGAAGAGTGATGTGACAGAAAAGGGAGTTAGTGATAGCATGACTGGTGACAGGACAAACTGGAAGAAAAAAAAGTGTTGCGCCGATTCTAAATAACACCGGACAAGGGCATATTGTGCAATTAATAAATTAAAAAATCAGTTATTTGTTGCTACGAAAGTGTTTGGGAAGAGGAGGCAGTAATTTTCATAAATAAGCTTGAATTTCCATTCATTAGTAATGTTCACTTTGTGTATTATTATACTTTAAAGAGCAATTACGAGAAAGTTCAAGTAAGTAATTACAGTTCCGGGTATATTTGGACATCCTCACGGGAGCATGTGAGTGTTTTTTACTGTTTTCCTGTTATGAGAACAATTTTACAAAAACGTAAACATCTGAAATTACTAGCAAAAAAACTTTTTAGAGACTTTGTGGGCTCCATATGTGTTATAAAGGCTTTATTTCGCAAAATTTGCGGCCAGGTCATATTTAACATGCATATGGCAACCCAGTTGGCAAAAGAAACGCGTATATATCGTATTTCTACAAGCGTTTTACGAATAAACTACTTTTATGCGATACTTTGCGTAAATTAAATGTAAAAATGGATGCCTACTTTTTACTCCGGTGAATTTGTACCGGAGGATTTTTTACAAGCTTCGCAAATAGGGTAAAAGCTTACTTTGTTCCAAATGGATAATGTTCATTCAGTGTTAAGAAATTAATCTCTTTTTACGTAGGATATTATAAAATAAATACGCCCACTTTTTTTTTGGGTGGGAAAATCATCTTATGATATCTCGCGCTCTTGGACGGAGCGAGAGATAGTGTCAGACTTTTTCTGACTAAAAACCCACTCCTGTTCCTTCGTTGCCTTTCGTACCAGGGCCGAGTCTTCCTTTCAGAATCAGACCCTTAGCCCCAGTAAGCTTCGACCCTAATGGGCCCCTACAGTTGCTGACATCTCCTTGAAGCGCGCGTGAAACACTACGCGCCGTCGACGACTTGGGCTCTGTCCGGACGGTTACCGGACGGTCGGATGGCGAGCTATCCATTGCTCGCCATCCGCATCAACTTATCCTATTCCTGTATTCCTTCAGTTATTCTTTGCGAGGGCCACGGTAACTTTTTCTGTCCACCAATATCTCGCCTAACGGTAAACGAAGATATAGTCGATGATGGAGAACGCTTGCCTAGAAGTAACCTATTCACTCTTGACTTAAAGACCCCTAGGTTGTTGGTATCAGTAAACTTTTTCGAACATCGCGGCTCTGACAGTACTAAGTATAAATGTAAATGTAATGTGAGTGTAAGTGCGAATAACCAATTGCAAAGTACAAGTTCAAGATTAGTGAAACCAGTTTCTTTGCCCTAATTTTCTCTTATCATAAGTCAGATTCTCGTCAGGGATATAAAAGAAACAAAATACCACATTGCAAACTCGCATTACAGCCTAGCGACGAAATTTTTAAAGGCATAGGGTCAAATAAACGGGTGGTACTTTCAAAGCATGGAGAATTCTCGGTTTGTTATGGATACCTTGGCCTCAGCAAGCGTAGCCTAACCTTAAAGGTTGATTGTTGCAGCTGTTATTTTTATAATCACGAGCTAAAACCATAAGCCTATCAAATTAAAACGTTCTTGTTACTTACAGCAAGTCCTCGCTTCCTCGGTGCAGTAGCGTAGTTATGCGTGATGCACTGCACCTGGGGTACCGCACCGTCAGCCGAAGCCAGGATAGCGGGTCCGTGGACAGTTTGCTGTGGAGGCGGGCGAGCCGCTCCACCACCTAGTAGCCACATGGTGGGTTTAACATTAGATACTGGAACAAAAGAAAGAAATAATTATATTATCTTGTCTGTAATGCCTTCATGCAACACGGGTAAAATTATCTAAATAAGCTGTACATTGGAACGTATAGCTGGATAGGATTTTTTTTAAGATAAGAAAGGTGGAGCGGGAGGGTATGTCAGACTTTTACTGACTAAAACCACACCTATGTTCCTTCTTTGCCTTGCGTTCCAGGGCCCCGGGTTTCCCTTTCGGAAGCCAGCCAAGGCCCCAGTACGCTTCGGCCCTGCTGCCCCCCCTGCAGTTTTCCGGACATCTCTTTAAGGCGCGATGAAACATGACGCGAGCTCGATCCATACGGTTATTGGACGGCCGGACGATACCGAACGGCCGAACATAACTGGATAGCATAACCATCATCATACTATAAAATAATTTAAGTGGGTTTAATATTTTGTTGCTGCCATTTAAAATATCATTTCAATATGGACGTATATATAACATAATGTATTTAAACTGATAATAATATTCATTATTTTAAACTCAAAAACGTTGCACTACAAAATAAAATCGTACTGATTACTGTCAATAAGATCAGTGCCTAGTAAACAGATTTGGTAGTCAAAGACAAACTTATAGCAGACAAGTCCTTGAATGTATCTTTAGATCAAGTTGATAGTATCAAAAGAGTGATACGAAGTTGACATAATCTACCATAATAGGTGATAATGGCGTAACTTGGGCGAGAATTATGTCCATCAGTAGAGACCAGAGATCGAAGTTCGCAGATTTTAGTAATGAAACAGTTTTTAGGCACAATGCCAACTCTAAGCTTTTTTTACAAAGAAATATTCATTCAGAGCATCGAAAGATATTCATGGAAAATCCGAAATAAAATCAATTTTTAGGTACTTTAATTTTATGAGAGTTAGCTTCTTTTGAGATATCAAATGACTAGGACGGAGTTAAAACTTGACATTATTATAAAGGTCCGTAAACATAACATGATAATACGTTTTAACGTTATTTCAATCAAATGAAATAAAATCTCAAGCTAAACTTAAGGGCTATGCTCTGTACCTCGCGTGATTGCATCAGGAATGAAGATATCCACTGGAGAATCAAGGTTACTGATATAACTCTAAGAATCACTAAACTAATAAAAAAAAGAAAATAATTACATGCCCGCAATGTATGGGAAAAGTTTAATTCCCCTTTCTCAAATATATAATAACTGAAACAATTCATATAGGGTACATCATCGTTTTAGCCGATCGACGTCCAAAGGCCTCTCCCGTCATCATAACGACTGGTCTTGAGCGTCTCGCATCCAATGGATTCCGACGACCCTCACCAGGCCATCAATCTGACTTGTGGGTGGCATTCCAACACTGCGTCTTCCGGTAAAATCATGCCAATAGTTTGCAGTTAGCCTTTCCTTAAAATTTGTTCCGAAACATAAGTGACTAGTTTGATTTAACAAACAAGTTTAATACTGATTCTTCTTAATCGCACATGCCATGCGGAGTGGTCGTGATCATGGATCGTCTGATAATAGGTTGGTTGTGGCAATCTTGATTCTGATGCCGATACCGTTAACCCCGTAACAGAGGCACAAGGCAAATCCCCTGCCACTATAATAAACCTATAAATGACATCATAACAACCGAACCGAACAATTAAAATATTTCACAATATAAGGAAAAATTGAATGTGAGGTCAACGTTTTTAGTAAGCAGCTACTCGTAACTTCCAAACCTACATATGTAACGAAAAGTAAAACTTAATTGGTAGGTACAGTACTAGATGTTTACGACCGGACAGTATTCGGTCAGTCCACTATTACAGTCGTGCCTGAGCCAATTACAGGAATCCTAAGGACGAAGTACACGCGACGTTTGTTTTTTCTACCAGGTGGACATGTTAATCAATTAATAGCGCAATTTTACGTGGCTTATCGCTCATCGGGTAATGGTGCCACACCTTTAAGTCTGAGAGGGCTAGCGTAATTATAGGGCTGTCAAGTACTAGAAAACGTATCAATAAGCTTGCCACCACTCCCTTAGATCGAAGTGTCTTCGGCGTGTTTGACAACCTTCACTGGAAAATGAAACCTGCAGATAGGTGAAGGTCAGTTCCATCTGTACCAATACAAAAAAGCTGAAGAGTTGGTTTATAAGTTTGAACGCGCTAATCTCAAGAACGGGTTCGAAATGAAAAATTTATTTTTAGTGTTGGATAGTCGTTTATCGATCAATGCTATTAGCTATATTACATGGAGCAGTAACCAAAGAAGCGAGTGAAACCTTGGGGAAAAGTTAGTATTTTAATAAGTCTTTAACAAAAATAGCAAAGTGTTTCTTAGGAAAATAAGTAAATATTAAAGTGGAAAACTTCTTAAGTTGACAGACGCCATTTTCTTTCAAACAGCTTTTATATTTATTTTCAATGGGCTGATTATAATAACTGTAGAGTTAACTTATAAATTAAGTTTTAAGTTATTGCAAAGTCAAAAACAAAAGTTAAATAAATTATATTTTGGTCTATGCTTGTTTATAATATACAGTTTTAACCTAACCTTGAGTAACGACATTAAACGATTTATATTTCGCAGTCCCTGAGAACTAATCCGGCTTAATTTATTTGCCAATTTCCTTCAAAATATTAAAGAATAAAAAATATTATTTTTTATTGAAAATTATTGTTTTAACCTGAGCAAGCAATGGCATGGCTTGTTTTTCGAAAACGTTGTTTTCGTTGCTTATTTATTTTATAAATGACCTTCTATGCGCTAAGTGCGTGTTTTTTTACCACTTTCGGCTCTCTGATTGGTTAAGAGCTTGGAGCGCCAATCACAATGCCTAACGTCATAATCGTGTCAATCACGTTAACGTAAAACAAAGTCGTACTAGGCACACTGTTACCGCCGTGTCCTCGTGGGAGAGATCAGCGGCAATGATCTCTCGCATCGGGCCTTGGTACAGGCCATGGTCCGAAACGAGGAGGAGTGGCAGGCGTTCGCCTCCTTCTGCGAAGCAGTAATGTTAGCAAAGGAGAAAGCCACGCAACGCTGTTAGCAAAGGAGCCGGGATCCCGATTCCGATTGCCGGCCGCCGTAGGCGCGGGCTTGCGGACGGCGAGCAATAGGTAGCTCGCCGTCTGACTGTCCGGTAACCGTCCGAACCAAGCCCAAGTCGTCGACGGCCCGTACTGTTCCACGCGCGACTTAACGAGATGTCAGCAAACCGTAGGGACCCAGTAGGGTCGAAGCCTACTGGGGCCAAGAGTCTGCTCCTGAAAGGAAGACTTGGCCCTGGTATGAAAGGCAACGAAGAAACAGGAGTGGGTTTTTAGTCAGTAAAAGTCTGACACACCCTCACGCACTGCCCAAGAGCGGGGGATGTCATTAGATGAATTTCTCACCGAAGAGGGCCAGAGCATGAGGGCGTGTAAGAAGACTTTACTGATTAAAACCCACTCCTATTCTTTCTTTGCCTTCGTTCCAGGGCCCCGGGGTTCTCTATCGCACAACCCATGGCCCCAATAGGCTTCGACCATTCTGAGCCCCTACGGTTTTGCTGACATCTCCTTGTGGTGTGCCGTCAACGCCTAGGGCTCGGTCACGACAGTTACTGGAAGGCCGGACGGCGAGCAATGGGTAGCTCACCATCCGGCCATCCGGTAATTGTCGGCAGAGCCCAAGCCACCGGGCTGGAAATCAGAGTCGGAATCCCGGTGGCTGAGGCGTGAGGACCGTACACTCACGCGTGCGGCTGTCTCCTTCGCTAGCATTACTGCTTCGTAGAAGGACACAACCACCTGCCATTCCTCCCCACTCCACACCGTGGCCCGTACCAGGTCCTGGCACGAGAGTTCGTTACTGCCGATCGCCCCCACGAGGAAACGGCGGTGCTCCACCCAAGCGGGGCAAACCTCCACTGTATGCTCCACCGTATAATCCAGGAGTAGTTACACGCTATGATGTGAACATTCAGAGTTTTGAATTGCACAAACAAAAACTAACTGACGGCAAATTTCAATCTGGAACATTCTTAAATAGCCTTCGATATCGAATATTTTATTCGCTAATGATGGCTAAATGTTTGCTATTAAATGTTATCATTTTAAATAACTTTACGGTTTTTCTTGGCAATAAGAAACATAATAAGTTACTTCATTCAGTTTTTTTTACAAATTATTCATTAGGGAATCAGTTAAACATTAGTGTGAACGTGTTGGCAGTTTAGTAATTTTGCCTTGTTACTAAGGCGACTTGTGATACTAAAGGGTTTAACAGAAAATTATTACACTTACTTGTGATACTAAAGGGTTTAACAGAAAGTGTGAGTCAAGCCTTAGCAAATGACTCGTTATTTTTTACGCTTTTCCTACATTTATTTTAAGAGATTCAAGTCAAGTGATATTCCACAAATGAGTCGATTTGGAAATCAACTGTATTAAGGACTAACGAAATTTCAAGTGATCAAGTATTTTGGCATTCCAACAATTACTATCACATGTTATGCTATCAAACATTACACCTTTAATAATATCTTAATTTTATTCATATACACTGTATTTGTATTATTACGCACTCTAAAATGTAAACGTTTTTATTCGAATAAATTTATATTGTACATATTTTAGAGATATGTGAGAGATAAAAAATAAATCGGGTGCCTCCGGTACGGGGGCCTTCAGGGATCGGGGCTTTCAGGGAACAGAGTGTAAAATCTCACATACTTCCATTAAAAAGGGAAGATCCTCCTATCAGACGGATGCCATGTCTAATCCAGGCATCTGTCCAAACTGATTTCGGGCTTTTGTATATGTTCTTATCACGCAGAAAACTCTAATACCAATGATACAGGATTTCTAATTTTAATAAGCTGCTACAATATAATTACACTTTGTCTTGAGTTTTGACACTATTCCGTTTTGATCTAAGATTTATTATTCGAGTCGCCGATTCATTTAGTTAAGTCCATTTTTAGAAGTAATAGCTATAATTTCCTGAAGAGGTGCGAACGGCGATAAATTTACATTTATACTTTCTCTTCATAACAGCAAACTGTTACTAACTGTTTTCAGTACTATAATGTAATCGTCACACAAAACTGTAACCTAAGTTATGCGCGAATGGTACTAAGGTTGTCACTAGAATATAAAGTGTCAGAGAATCGATGGAAATATAACGGACTACCTATGTCTGGAGTATAGAAAAAAAGCTAGACACAACGTGGGTTCAATTATAAGATCACTGCCACTACCACCATCCATCCATCGATCACCACCATCTCATCAACGATTATAGGTATAATATATTAATATATTATGTATGTTGCCTGTTCTGATAGATATGTGACCAGTTTATGAATGGCGTCTCTGTGTACGGCTATATTGTGACTACTTTTCTTACCTGTTAAAACAATTGTATGTTTGACTTATGATATGTTTTTCCACTTCCTGTAAAATAATGGTATATAAATATAGCAAATGAATTTTATGATAGTGAGGCTCGCTCTGATCAAATGAAAAGCTTCTTGCTTAGACAGAACCCGATAATTTTGATAATACTTGCTTGGAGAACCATAAATCTAAAGGCGTTGTTTCTGCTCGTCAGGGAATATAAATTTGACTTTTATACCTAATACTACTGCAAAACGGGATTGTTATAATTTAAAACAATTTAGGATGTAGTTGTGACATTTGAGCTGTGTATTGTAAGTTTGGTACCTAACACATTAGAAATATTCCTAGACAGTGTTTCTGGGTAAACAAATTTATGCATAATCAGCCTTTTAATGTTCCCACTGCCAGGACTCAGGTCTCTCTAGGGGAGACAATGGGCTGTAATGCACCACGCGGGCCCAGTGCGGGTTGATGCATGTCACATGTCTTCGAACTTTTGGTTTTAGGACATGCCGGTTTCCTCACGATGTTTTCCTTCACCGTTTTGAGAGCAGAGGTGATGAAATAAATTACAAAAAGTAATGCGCCAGGCTGGTCTAAAATTTGTGAATGAGTTAAAACTTTTACTATAAGTAACGGTTGGCTCTCAGTTTAACTGCAAGATTCGGCTGAATATTATAGGAACATTTTAAACAGAGAATACAACACAGTTATTGGTAGCACGATTCTTCTTGGCAATATGGCCACCAGGTTAACGAGGAAGGTTGCTGCAAGAAGGTGGAACACTCGATATGTAGTTGGTAATCATACATGGACCGACCTCTTTTAACATTACATGACCAGGGTGATCAGTCTATTAGGCAACTCGATCAAATATGTTGAAAAACATTGTAGGTAAGTAATTGTCAATGTTGTTTCTCCGCTCCAAAACGACTTCGCATTTGATTGGGCGTATTTTCCGCTTAGAAAATGAGAAACTTTGTCCACTTTTATCAAAATGTAATTAATAAACGTTTTTACAAAGAAAGCTAATTAGAATTTACCGAGAAAGTAACACTACCTACTAGAAGTATGAACTAATAACGCAACTAAAACACAAGCAACGAACAACACAGGTCAAACAACTCTATTATGTATCTATAGAATAAAACTGCAGGAAAGGTTAAACATTTTTGCGACTAAAATAGTTATATTCCGTTTTACAGCTTCATTTCACTTAAGTGTTTCAATTACTTGGGGATAGTCACTTTTATTAGTCCCACAGTGGATATAGTTATAGTGGTGTAGGTGAGCCGGCGGAAGGATATTTTTACAAGCGCATATATGTACCTACTCGAACGAAGGTGAATGAAGAAGAATGACTGTTTAGTCTATATTTGCCCACTGCTGGGTAAGGGGCTCCGGCAAATTCTTCCAAGTATTTTTTCTTGAGCCACTTCGAACCAGCCCTTGCGTTAAGGGTCCACGGGCCCACGTCTGCTATTTTAAAAAAATCGTCATTCTAACACGATTCCATTGTCATTTTGCTAAAAGTTCGTATTCTGCTAATTCATTATGATCGATCATTGATCGGTCAATGGTCTCGTAATAGAGTTGTGGTAGAATGACAATATCGAGCTTATTAAAAGCAATGACTGCACAATGAGGTTCTAAAGGTCAACGGAACTGTCAAAATTTTAGCAGATTACCGCATACGTCAAACATTCACTTGTCAATATGTACGTGATTACCATTTTATGCCACTTCTTTCAATGGAGTGTCAGTGGTTGACCATTGGAAAGTCATAATGACGCCATCATATTAGTAGATTACCAAACTTGTCAAAATCAACCATTGTGAAATCAATGATAGATCATTCTGAAACTATTGCAATAGCATACTTGAGGCCTAGGTTTTCTTAACACTTCACTCAAGCATCTACTTTGTGGAGACTCTTGCCCAGCAGTTTTTGTCTTTTTTAATAGATATAAACTAGTAGTTGACTGCGATCCCACCTGATGGTACGCAGTGACGCAATTGTTGATGGTGAGGCGCACTAGTTTATTAAGAGCCTTGAGCCATTCTTGCCTTGAGACGCCTAAATTATAATCGGACAGGAAGACCGCAGCAGGCAAATTGTTCCAGTCCCTCAATTTACGCGGTATAAATGACGAGGCGAAACGTTTAGTTCGGACCGTAGAGATTTCAAGAACGTAAGGGTGGATACATAAAAGTTCATACTCGTATTAAAAACCATTATTTTAGACATGGAGACCTTGTTTGTACCTACATAGTTATGTGTCTGTATCGGTGCAAGTATTTCTAAAAGCTGATTTTTATATCCACCAACTGATTGAGTTTCCAAATTGTTCCTTAAGAGGGTCCTTTTCCACCATATCGAGCATGGTTTAAAAGCTTGTTGCTTCATCTAACGCAATCCAACGCGATGTTTGATGAAGAGGCAAAGCAAAAACGAGAGATAATGCCTGAAAACTCTGTTGACATTCGATAATTCTGTGATTTACTCGAATATTTCACAAAACTTGTTCCAGGAAGTACGTGTTTTTTTTTTAAACACTTATAAAATTTTCAGAAAAATTGTCGTCATTCAGAATCTCGATTAAATGTGCAAGGCACGATTAGACTTTTACGATTATTCCTATTCACAGATCAATGAATCAGTTCCTATCCAAAAGCTGTAAAGCAAGAATTAATCACTATCTGAATTAATCTAATTCTGGCGTCCTATTAAAAGGGGTTCTCTCTTAATTGCATCAAAATAAATAAAAATCTAAATTTTGGGTTGTTGACAGCCGGATTGTTTGGTTTTGTATCTGTAACTGCTAACTTCCCTGTTCAAATAGGAAGTAAACATTTTCTTATCTTGTGACCTGTCTCCGGTGAGATGACTCGCTCGTATAGATACTAAAACTTGTTACGGCAACTTTACTGTTGGCAAAGTTTCACCAACAAGCTATTCGTAATGGCAGTGTAGGGTTGAAGGTTCAATTAACCTTCGAAAAATTCAAATTAGTTTCGAAGCTTTAATTAGGTACTTATGTTCAATCACGTCACAAAAAATCGGTTAAGTACGAGTATACTTAACACATAATTAAGTTAATTTTTTAGGGTTCCGTACCTCAAGAGGAAAAAACGATACCCTTAAAGTGATCCTAACTTTGTTTTCCGTCCGTCTGTCTTTCTGTCTGTTAAGACCCTTTATATCGAGAACACGTGGAAATTTAAACTCAGGTCTGCGGTCCCTTAAAGCTGTGAAAAAATCAAACTTCTGAGTTAACAAAAAAAAAAAGATACGGCCGTTTATGTCGCAAAAAACGTATATTTCGACACTCTCATGGGAATCAAAATTCATAGAGTACTTCCCGTTGACCTAGAATCCTGAAAATTGGCATGAAGCAAGGTCTCATAGCACAAGTATAGGAAAAAATCTAAAAACAGTAAAGTTACGTCACAAAAAAAAACTTTTTTTTGCGATTCGGATAAATCTTCGAAACAAAATTCGGGAATTGAACTGTTTTCATAGGTAAGTTTGTACGGAACCCTCGGGGCGCGAGTCCGACTCGCACTTGCTCAGTTTTTTTCGTATTTAAGGCCAATGAATTAGCTATCTATATATTGTAACATGCGGAAAGGAACTTCTGAAAAACATTTTGCAAAAACTTTGTGACCGATTATTTTTGTAGGATCACATGTAAAATTTATTATCTTCTACGTGAAAACAAAAGTATCAAAGATTTATAGTCGAAGTTGCCATACCTACTGATTTCGATAAGACTCTACCAGCTACCTAATAAATAAGTGGGATGTAACGTAAGTACACAAAATGGCTTTTAATTTCTTCTTACATAGGTACATATTGTAGTAGTAATGGCCCAGACTTACGAGTTGTATGTCGTGGGTTTAAACCCAAGCAGGTGCTTTACATTGTGTGAAAACATCGTGAGGAAACCGGCATGTTCTGAAACCAAAAACTTCAAAGACAACCACCAAACCGCACTAGGCCCGCGTGGTGAATTACGCCCCATTCCTTGTTCTAGAGAGGCTAGAGTCCCAGCTGAAGAAACTTTAAATGGCTGTTAGAATCTTCTGGTGATTTTTTGTTCTGGTGGGAAAATCATCTAATGACGTCCCCCTGCTCTTGGGCTCTAAAAACCCACTCCTGGTTCTTCTTTGCCATTTTTCCAGGGCCCCGGGGATCAGTTTCGCATCACTCATGGCCCCAGAATGGCTTCGACCCTGCTGGGCCCCTACGGTTGCTGACATCTCCTTGAAGCGCGCATAGAACAACACGCGCCGTCGACGAAATCTTCTGGTGGTGAAATATGAATTTTAATTAAAATTTTTTCGTATACAAAATAAATAATTTTGTCTATACAGTTGAAAACAATGCAGTCATCTCATAATAGCACGATAAACCAGCACAATCTTCATCCATTTATCCACAAACAGACTGTATGAAAAGGATCGAGATGAAAATATTTTGTTGAATTTTCGCTCATTTTCCGTGGCACCGATAGTAAAAAAGTTCTGAAATAGTATTTTTCCAAGAGTTCTTCGAAGGACAACGTTGCTATCAATCAAAGTTAATCTGGTTTGGTTTGACCATGAAAACATCTTTGTTCTAAAGACAGTTCTTAAGTTAAGTTCGCTGTCGAGATACGAGTATCTTACTTTAGTATAATAATACTAACCGATATCCGGCATGACCTGCTACTAAGCTACCAGGTTAAAAAAGAAATAAGCTCGTTTGTTTATTTAAAAAAAAATCCCCTATCTTCACACTATTACCGTATGTTTTATGTTTAACCCACCTTGAGGACCAATTTTATGGCAAGGATTTTTTTTTAATTATGTGTCAACCCTCACTGTTAACACCTCTACGGTCCGGACTTCGCTTCGTCATTTATACCACGTACATCGAACGACTGGAACAATTTGCCTATTGCGGTCTTCCCGTCTTGGCCCTGAGACGAAGGCAAAGAAGGAACAGGAGTGAGTTTTTAGTCAATAAAAGTCTGACACGGTCTTTCGCTCTACTCAAGAGCGGGGGATGTCATTGGATGATTTTTCCACATCAATAAAAAAGCCCTTAACACATTTCAACCCATACACGTGACGCAGGACATGATGTTGGACGATTTGACAGCCTAAATTGCGCGTCACGCAAAGGAACATTTTGTCTCTTATGTACCTAGACCATTACTGACTAAAACACACGTGTTTATCAGTTGATCTTTTGAACAATCCCTCTGCAGAATTCTAATCTGCATTGTTCTCATATGATTTGACCATTACATGTTTGCAGTATAAACTCTAAAAGAGACCCTTGAGTTTATTCGGAATTATCGAAAAAATAGATGTGTTGAAGTATTTTTTTAAATCCATTTTCAAAATAATATCCTTTTTATGTAGGCCATCCAAAAGCATGCAAAATAAATTTTTTAGAAGGTCAGGTAAGATTAAAAACTAACGACGTTACTCTGTGGGTATAATTAATATGTTTTGATGTTACTAGAATAACAAACACCGGTTGCAGAATTTGTAAACTGAAGCGGGCGCTGGTAGGTCGTATTTCCCTCAGGACTGATTTCCCTCAGGACTGCTGAGTTTCCGTCCGCAGTGTAGGAGTCTTAGACTGAGATGACGGTGTGGTTACTGCCAGAAATAGTAGGCTCATAACTTTCCATACAACCCCATTTCAGATAGTGTGCGTCGGAACAGCATTATTTAATTCTGCCAAGCCTATTCCATCATCAGACTACCAGACACCAGTGCATAGTGTACATCCCACCCATACGCATAAACGTTTTGGGAATACATTCGTTGTGCATACAGCTAAGGAATGGAATTCCCTGCCAGAGTTTGTGTGTTTGTTTCCTGATAGCTACAACCTATCGGGAAACACACAAAATAAATGCACGGGGGCCTTTAAGTCAAAAATGAATTGGTTACTTCTAGGCAAGCGTGCTCCATCGTCGACCATATTCTCGCTTGTCATCAAGAGGGACTGGCTGTCCGTTGCAACATGCTGGCCCGCAAGTTTGAGTATTTGCTTATTTTTATACAAGAAGTATATTATACTAAACCACAAATTTCACTTAA